>CM053143.1:160406328-170406328 GCA_028571685.1 Heterohyrax brucei
TTTTATGAGGCCAACATTAAACAATATATATATGTTGATTAGGTTTAGACATGAAAAGACTATGCATAACCCTATCTCACAAAAAGAAAAAAATCGCAGTAAATTATATTCACATATATAAACAGGGCATGTATCATGATGGCTTTAGCTCAACAGTGTACATTTGGACTAATATTTGAAAATAAATAACTATAATTAAACAACAATAAAGAAGGAAATGAGGGATATACGCTCCCATAAAAATGGAACAAAAGTGATAAATTGAAAATGCAGACATAAAATTGTTTCACATATTGGATGAAAAAGACATGTTCTCAATTGATAAAAGATATCTAAAAACCTCCAAAGCAATTTTTGTTGTTGTTGTTGTTGAAGGTGAAATAATAAATTTCTGCCCTCACTACATTAGGATGAAAATATCCTCACTATTTGCACAGTTTCACTAACATTATGCAAGAATTTTATCCAGGGCAATAAGGAAACAAAATCAAATAAAAGGAACATTTTTTTAAAGAAAATATAGTTATCCTCTAAGGATGCTATTGAATATATACAAAATACACAGCAAATAAAAGTTATTTTAAACACTTAGGACAAGTTTTAGTAAGAAGAGCAAATGTAAGAAATAAGTAGTGGCGGGAGGAAGAGAAATAGATCAATGAAACCAATACCAGACCCACTGTCATTGAGTGGATTCTAACTCATAGCATCCTTCTAAAATAGACTCACACTTACATAATACATTCATTTTAAACAAAACTTTCTATTTAATTTCATTAGAGAAAGAAGTTGTTTTCAGTAAATAGTTTTGAATGAATGAATACTTTTATGGAAGTATATACAATCATTAACCCTGTGTTAACATTGCAACTATAAAGCTAGGAAAAAATGCGAGATGATTTCTCCATTACCTGGGTAAGGCAAATATTTCTCATACAATTCAGAAAAATATTAAGGATGTAATAAACTAAACTTCATAAAACTTAACATATATGATACTGATTCTTTTTATATTATTTATTCAAATATCTGTGTAGAGGTATTATATCTGACCTCACAAAAGCATTGTTTTTTAAAAGGGAATTGCATACATTTTCAGTAGTGAAACAATTAGGTACCACAATTATCAGTGATGAAGTAAATACAATGTCTGACAATTATGTTTGAGAGCTCATCATAGAAAAAGTGCTACATATGTAGCTGATGAATATTACTATGGTCACTTTCAAAGTACTCCCTGTGGGAAGCTATGCACTGATGCCCGAGCCTAGTCCACCCCTCAAAGCAATGTTGAAACTGTTTTCTTGGAATGGGCATCAAAGCAGTTGTACTATGCTGGATGCCCTGAATGTTATCAAAATGTCTTCCTTTCAATATCTCATTTATTTGAGGGTAAAGAAAAAAGACATTGGGAGGCAGATTAG
Organism: Heterohyrax brucei; assembly: GCA_028571685.1. Lineage (NCBI taxonomy): Eukaryota > Metazoa > Chordata > Mammalia > Hyracoidea > Procaviidae > Heterohyrax > Heterohyrax brucei. The sequence goes on from CM053143.1 coordinate 160,407,753, forward strand.
GTGAGCAGGTAGGGTGTCCAATACAGTTATTCTTGTACTGGCTGAAGACTCCCTCACAGTGTTGTGTGCACTGGTACATTGTGATGCAAGAACCATAAACTGTTGGTGAAAATTCAGGTTGTGTTTGTCTAACTTTTTCACACAGCCTTTTCAGCACTTCCAAATAGTAAACTTGGTTAACTATTTGTCCATTTTGGTACAAACTCATAATAAGCAATACTCTGATGTCAAAAAAGTTTAGCAACATTAGTAACTCTTGATTTGGACTGACAGAAATTTTTGGTCATTGAGAATTGGCTGATTTCTATTGTGTACTTTGACACTTTGTTTTAGGGTTGTGTTGGTATACCTGTGCTTTATCACCAGTGATTACACGGCCCAAAACACTGTCTTGCCTTGTCCAAAAGGGCTTGACAAACTTGAACTCTCCTTTGCTAATATAAAGCAAATTAGGAGGAAACATCAGATAACTACTAAAGCAGGGGAGTGAACGATTTGTACACTGAAAATTGTATAACTTTGCTGAAAGACATTGAAAAAAATTTGAGTAAATAGAAAGACATCCCGTGTTTATGGATTGGAAGATTTAATATTGTTAACATGTCAGTATTATCCAAAGTAATCCACAGATTCAACACAATCCATATCAAAATTCCAACTGCCTTCTTTGGAGATACATAAAAGCCAACTTTAACATTCACATGAAATTGCCAGGAGTCCAAAACAGTACAAAAATTCAGAAAAGGAACAATAAAATAAAAAGACTTATCTGCCACACTGTTTGAGATCTATCCATCTATTGATCAATTGATTGATTGATGTATCTCAAACAGTATAGTTCTATAACAACAGACATAAATAAATAGAATACAATTGCAAACCCAGAAATAAATCCATACATACATAGTCAATTTATTTGTGCAAAGGATACCAAGTCCAATTGATAAGAGGAAAACATATCTTTGAAGGCAGAGCCATTATGTTGGAACAGTAAGATGCTTTGTGTTACCCCTCTTGGGGAGGAGGGAGTAAAAAAAGATAAAAACAAAGAAGTGGATTAGATATATACGACAATATCAGAACCCTAATAATCAAAGGCAAGGATAAAGAATTAGACTGAGTAACAAGGGGAAGAAGAGACAATTTAAAAAGAGCAGATATGGAGAATTACTTATGGGGGATTTCCTAGTGTCAGCCTAGCTGAATCTGTACAGTTAACACAGATCGGGGCAAGCAGAAACATTCCAAGCTGAAATACACCCCAACAGCATAGCTGTACCATCTCCAGAACAAAACAGGTCCAGGATGAGACCTACGAAAGTTAAACGTGAGCTTCTAATCTACTGGGGAAATGCACCACAAAGCTTCACAGCTGAAAAGTACTCTTTTCCTCTCACCTATCCCCAGTCCAACACCAGGCCTGAAGATTCAACAACACCACACCCTCTCAGTATGGTGTCTGGCGTCTATTCCTTTGGCCTGTTGCTGACATGAGGTGGTGTCGAAAAACTTGCAGTACTGTTCATCACTACCTTTCACTCCTGTACCATTGTCTTCAGGGCTGTTCCAACACCCTCATGAAGACAAACTGATAGGGCATCCACCTGAAATACATTTTTACCTTTAGCAACCAAGTGGGAACTGCAAATCTATAACATTCAACACCACTGTGCCTCCAAGAAAGGACCTCACTGACCCACACTGCAGGTCTGAAGCCCAGAGGATGCACCCACTTCACCTAACACCCATAATTGTGTCCTGAGAAATAGTGACACTTTCCAATCCCTCTAGCTAAAGGCAACAGGTACTCAGAAATTGGCTGCACTACCTCCCCAATATGCTGCCTAGTGGACAGGAGCATACCCTTTGTCTGGTTACCTGTGGCAGTCAACTGCTTCTGCTTTGCTGGTGACCTCATCCCCCACTGCAGCCAGAGACATATGCCAACTCTGAACATCCCCAGTTAGCCTGCAGGCAGACTGGAGGTGTGAGTTCCCATACCAAATACTTAGTGACCAATGATACAGACATCTGTGCCTGAACAACAGTTAACTACACATCACACAAAAAACACTCAATGCAATAACCAAGGAGAATTGTCTCTGCATCCTTGACCACGTGACCAGCAAGATGGAGTCATCACCTCACCAAAAATCTTTAATTAGATCTAAAGCATGCCTGAAAGAACAGTGAAAAGATTCCAAGGTTCATACAACATCCTACCAAGCTTTTAGAGAAGAGTTATCTCCAATATTACTGAGACTATTTCACAGCATAGAAAGGGATGGAATACTCCTAAATTCATTCTATGGAGCCAGCATAACCCTGGTACTAAAATCAGGGAAAGATTCAACCAAAAAGGAAAACTACAGATGGACATCATTCATGAATCTAGATGCAAAACTCTTCAACCAAATTCTTGCCAATAGTATACAACATATCCAAAAAAATAATTCATCATGACCAAGTTGGACTTACACCAGGGAAGCAAGGCTGGTTCAACATCAGAAAAACAATTAATGCTATCAACTACATAAATATCACAAAAGACAAGAATCACCTGAGCTTATCTATTGATGAAAAGAAAAGGCATTTGATAAAGTTCAACACCCATTCATGATAAACTCTCAGCAAAATAGGAATAGAAGGCCAATTCCTCAATATAATAAGGGCCATTTATACAAAGCCAACTGCTTGCGTCATCCCGAATAGAGAGAGACTGAAACAATTTCCCTTGAGAACGGTAGACAAGGATGCCCATTCTCACCTCTCCTATTCAACACTGGACTAGAAGGTCTAGCCAGAGCATTTAGACAAGACCAAAAAATAAAGGACATCTACACTGGCCAAGAAGAAGCCAAATCTCCCTATTTGCAGATGATATGATTGTATATGCAGAGAATCCTAAAGAATTAATAAGTAAACTACTCAAACTGATAGAAGGGTTCTGCAAAGTCTCAGAATACAAGACAAACATAAGTAAATTAGTAGGATTTCCTTATACTAACAACAAGATTATTAAGGAAGAAATTACCAAGTCAATACCACTTACTATAGCTCCTAAGAAGATAAAGTACCTAGGAATAAATCTAACTGGAAAAATAACTGACCTCTACAAAGAGAACTACAAGTCTTTACCACAAGAAACTAAGAGAGACTTACATAAATGGAGAAAGTTACCCTGCTCATGGATAGGAAAACTTAACATTATGAAAATGTCTATTTTACCCAAAGCAATCTACCTATATAATGCAATATCAATACAAATTCCAGTGACATTTTTTAAGGAGACAGAGAAATAAATTAACAACTTTGTTTGGAAACAGAGGAAGCCCCAGATAAGTAAAGCACTACTGAAGAAGAAGAACAGGGGAAATCGAGTCCAACTGGGACAACTAGCATTTTGCTAAGACAGCTTTCTGCACCCCACATTGGTGAGTGGCATCCGTCTGATGGTACAACAGAGCTGCCATATGAGGGTACAACAACTTGTCCCAACTCAGCAGGAATGGATGATCACCAAGGACTAAAATGACATGAGGGGAAGAGAACCCCAGAAGACAGAGAGACCCACATGAGTGGGTGTCTACATTGAATTGTGACTGGAAGAACCAGATGGTGCCAGTCCACCATCAGTGATAGCCTTGGTGGAGCTCACAAAGTTGAGTCTCACTGACAACTCAAGATAAAAAGGGGTGCACCCTGAGATCTCCACCAAAAGACTACAACTGATGGTCCAGGGGCATCAGAGTTCCCCTGAGAGCATGGCCCCTGGCCCTGATTCTGCCCCTGTCCATAAATCATAATAGAGGTCAACTCTCTGACAGGAATGCATTGGACTTAGTGATACAAAGTGACTGTATCAGGTGTGTACTTTATGGTTCTATGCATCTTTAGGATGTCTTTCTGCTGATCTCTTACTGGAGGTGGGGGAATGTGTGGAGAGAAGGGGATAGGAAGTTGTTTGGAGGATAAGACGTGTATGGAGTAGAGAGGAAGAGTGCGCTGTCACTGGGCAGGGAGAGTAGTGGGAGCTGCATATCAGTGGGCACGCAAATTTACATGGGAATGTACATTTTCACTCAATCATAAAAAAATAAAAATAAAAAATAAATGCACAAACTGAAAATCAAAGGATGGAATAATATATACCAAACTAACAATATACAAAGAAGAATAGGTGTGGCAATACTAATCTGAGATAAAATAGATTTTAATGTAAAATTCACCAGTGTGGACAAGGATAGTCGCTTTTATTGCTGAAAGGTTCAGTACACAAGCAGGATTGAATATTAAGCATTTATGCACCCAATACCAGGGCATCTAAAAACATCAAACACTGACTAAAATGAAAAATGAGATAGATCACTCCACAACAATAATTGGAGACTTCAACACTCTGCTTTCAGTAGTGGGCAGATCATCCAGAAAGGAGCTCAGTAAAGACATAGAAGATATTATTGTGACAATTAACCATCTAGACCTGATTGAAATATACAGAACTTTTTGTCCATCAACAAATAAGTACACCTTCTTCTCCAATGCACATGAAACATTTTCCAGAACATCTTGGTATATAAAGGAAATCTCAGCAAAATACAAACCATTGAATGATTGCAAAGCATCACGTTGAACCAGGAAACTGTAAAAGTCAAAATCAGTAACAGTAAAAACATTAATAGAAGTTGGAACTCATGAAACTTAACATCACCTTACTCAAAAAGCCATAGGTTACAGAAGAAATCAAGGACGAAATAAATAAATTTATGGATTCAAAAGAGAATGAAAACACTTCCTAATGTTAAGAACATATGGAATACAGCCAAAGTGGTGCTCAGAGGTCAATTTATTTGCATAAATGCACAAATCCAGAAGGAAGAAAGTCTCAAACCACAGAACTAACCCTACAGCTTCAGTGACTAGAGAAAGAGCAACAGAGGAAACCCTCGGGCACCAGAAAAAAACAGATCATAAAAATAAGAGCACTTTATAGTTCTACACATCTATAGGATATCATTCTGCTGACTTCTGGCTGGAAAAAGGAGAGCAGGTGGAGAGGAGGGGAAAGGAGACTATTGGGAGGATGAGACATGTATGGAGCAGAGAGGAATAGTGTGCTGTCACCGGGCAGGGAGAGCAGTGGAAGCTGCATATAGGTGGGCATGTAAATTTATATGTGAATGTACATTTTCACTCAGTCATATCAAATAAAAGAAAGATAAGAGCAGAACTAAATGAATTAGAGAATAGAAGAACAATTGAAAAAATTAACAAAACTAAATGCTGTTTTTCTGAAAATATCAACAAAATTGACAAATCATTGGCTAAATTTACGAAAGAAAAACAGGAGAGGAAACAAATAACCTGAATAAGAAATGAGTCAGAAGATGTCACAACAGATCCAATTGAAATCAAAGGTATCATAGCAGAATACTATAAAAGACTGTACTGCAAAAGATTTGAAAACCTAGAGGAAATGGAGAAATTTCTAGATTCATATCACCTACCAAATTATCACAAGAAGTAGAACAGCTTAATATATCCATTACAAAGGAAGAGATTGAAAAAGTCGTGAAAAAATTACCAACCAAAAAGTTGTGGACCAGATGGCTTCACTGGAGAATTCTACCAAAGTTTTATAGAAGTGTTAACTCCAATACTACTGAGACTGTTTCGCAGCATAGAAGGGGGTGGAATACTCCCAAATTCATTCTATAAAGCCAACATAACCCTGATACCAAAGCTGGAAAAAGATCCAACAAAAAAGGAAAATTACAGAACAGCATCACTCATGAACCTAGATACAAAAATCTGCAACAAAATCCTTGCAAACAGAATTCAACAATATATTAAAAAGATAATTCATATTGACCAAGTTGGATTCATAACAAGGATGCAAGGCTAGTTCAACATGAGAAACACTATTAGTATGATCAACCACGTAAATACACAAAAGATAAACATTATCATCTCATTTTGCCAACTGATGCAGAAAAAGTATTTGATAAAGTCCATCATCCATTCATGACAAAATTCTCAGCAAAATAGAATAGAAGGGAAATTCTTCATCACAGTAAGGGGCAACTATGCAAAGCCAACTGCTTATATCATCCTGAATAGAGAGAGACTGAAAGAACTCCCCTGGAGAACAAGAACTAGGCAAGAATGCCCAGTCTCACCACTTCTATCTGACATTGTAGTAGAAATTCTAGCCAGAGCAATTAGGTAAGACAAAGAAATAAAAGGTATCCACATTGGCAAAGAGGAAGTAAAGATCTCCCTATTTGCAGATGATATGATTGTGTATGCAGAGAATCCTAAGGAATCTATAAGTAAACTACTGAAACTAACAGAAGAGTTTGAGAGAATAGCAGGATATAAGATAAACATAAGTAAATCGGTAGGATTCCTATTTACCAGCAAGGAAATCATCAAAGAAGAAATCACCAAATCAATACAATTTTCTATAGCCCCCAAGAAGACAAAATACCCAGAAATAAATCTAACTAGAGAAATAATAGATCTATACAAAGAGGACTGCAAGATTTTACTGCAAGAAACCAGGAGAGACTTACATAAACAGAGAAACCTACCCTGCTTATGGACAGGAAGACTTAACATTGTAAAAATGTCTATTTGACCCCAAGCCATCTATATATACAATGTGATCCCAATACAAATTCCAGTGACATTTTTTAATGAGATGGAGAAACAAATCACCAGCTTTGTTTGGAAAACAAAGAAAGTTTGGATATGAAAAGCACTACTGGAGAAGAGGAAGGCAATGGGAGGTCTCACACTATGCAATCTTAGAACCTACTACACTGCCACAGCAGTCAAAACAGCCTGGTACTGGTACAAAGAGAGACATATAGACCAATGGAACAGAGTTGAGACCCCAGAGATGCTACCATCCTCTTATGTACAGCTGATATTCGACAAAGGCCCTAAGATTGCAAACTGGGGTAAAAACAGTCTCTTTAACAAATAGTGCTGGCAGAATTGGATATCCATCTGCAAAAGATTGAAATAAGACACATATCTCACACCTTACACAAAAACTAACTTAAATTGGATAAAAGATCTACATATCAAACCTAAAATTACACAGATCAGACAAGAAAATATAGAGTCAACAATGGAAATTTTAATATACAACTTAGACAGATTTCAAAATCTGACAAAGGATGATTAACAGAAGAGAAAACAGATAAATGGGAACTAAGAATCAAGCACTTTTGATCATCTGAAGACTTTATCAAAAAGATTAAAAGACCACCCATAGAATGGCAAAAAATATTTGGCAACTACATCTTGGGCTGACATCTGAGCTCCATAATGTATAAGGTACTTCAAAATATCAACAATAAAAAGGTAAATAACCCAATGAAGTGGTGGGCAAAGGGGGTGGACAGACACTTCACTGAAAATGGCATCCAGGCAGCCAAAGATACATGAGGAAATGTTCACAATCATTAGCTACTAGAAAAGTCCAAACCAAAACTACAATGAAATACCAACTCACTCCAAAAAGATTGGCCTTGATCCAAAAAACACAAAACAGCAAATGCTGGAGAAGTTGTGGAGAGATCGGAACTCTCTTCCATTGCTGGTGGTATTGCAAAACTGTACAATCTCTTTAGAAGCAATCTGATGCTTCCTTAAAAAGCTGGAAATAGATATATTATTTGATCCCCTAATTCTAGTACTCATGGCTCATGGCGACCCTAGGGGCCAGGGTAGTATTGACCTTGTGAGTCGGATCCGACTGAACGTCACTTGGTTGGCTTTAATTCTAGTACTCAGAATGTATCCTGCAGAATCAAGGTCAGTCACATACACAGACACATGCGCACGAACATTTATTGCAACACAGTCCACAATAGCTAAAAGATAGAATCAACCCAGATGCCTAACAACAGATGAATGGATAAACAAACTATGATATATATACTCAGTGGAACACTATGCAATGATAGCGAGTAGTGATGATTTTAGGAAGCATCTTGTAGCTTGGTTTCAATTGGAAGACATTATGCTGAGTGAAGTCGGTCAGTGGAGCAAGGACAAATACTGTATGAGACCCCCTACTATAAGGACTTAAAAATAGACTCATGTATGGAAGAAAAGACTGTCGGCTGCAAGAGACAGGAAGGAGGGAAAGGGTTGGCCATAGATTAGATAGTTGATAGAAACTTGGTTGGGTAAAAGCAGTGACAGCACACAATAGAAAGATCAACTTAATTGGACTTCAGCATAACCCAAAAACTCTTCCATTCTTAACCCAGTATCGCAAGGACAGAATAGCAGGAGTGGGGGTCTCGGAGCCATGCTCTCAAGGGACATCAAGGCCAATTGGCATAAGTAACCTACTGCTAAGAGTCTTCTGCATCCCACATTAGTGAGTGACCTCTGGGGTCACCAGGGAAAAAGAGCCTAGGAGACAGAAGGACCCATGTGAATGGGTGACTGTATCAACATTTGACCAGAAGAACCAGATGGTAGCCTGTCACTACCAAAGACAGTCATCATCAGGCATACAATGTCAAGCCCTAGTGGTGACATGAGAAAAAGAGGGGCACACCTCAGGAACTCCACTAAAAGACTACAGTTGATGGACTGGCAGCCTGGTGATTCCCCTGGGAGAATGGCCCCTAGACCTGCTACTGCCCTGACCAGAAAACCTGCTGATGTTAACTCTTCGGACAGGAATGGACTGGACTCGGGGCCACAGTGTGACCTTATTGTGTGTGTATTTTATGGTTCTATACATCTATAGGATGCTGTCCTACTGGCCTCTTGCTAGAAGGGAGAGGAGAGGATGGAGAAGAGGGAACAGGAGATTATTAAGAAGATATGATGTACATACAGTAAAATTAAGAAGTATGATGTCACTAGGCAAGGAGAGCAGAAGAAGCTGCAGATAGGCAGGAATGGAAATTTAATTTGGATTGTATACTTTCACTTAGTCACGATTAAATTAAACAATAACAACCCACTGCCATCGAGTTGGGTCTGAATCATAGTGACTCTATAGGTCAGAGTAGAACTGCTCCATAGGGTTTCCAAGGAGCACCAAATCAATAAATAAAATTGCCTGTGAAGAATTACATATCAGTAGAACTGTGTCTCAGATATGATTGTCAAATTAGGTCATTGCCACATAAATAAAGGGAATTTGTAAAAAGCAGGACAAAATTAAAAGATGTATATTAAAAGGGATCCTCCTGTTACAAAACCAACAGCAGCAACCAATATTCCAGGACTAGGACACAGGACAGATCAACTTATACGAACCCAGATAGACAATTCATACAAAGAAATTAAAACTACGAGATTGAAAACTGAGAACCAGGAAACTGTCAAAGGGAGATTCTAACTGTAAATTTTTGCCTAAAACACAATATTATTTTAAATTATGCTTAATACTGATAAAAATCAGTGTAGGATTATATCAGTCTGGATGATGCAGACAAGAAGCAGCAACTGCACTGAAGACTCAGGCTGAAGTTAAAATGCAAGACTCATGAAGTTCCTTGAATTTTGTATGAACCTTCAAAGACATAGTTGAACTGCTCCATAGTTTCTAAGGAATACCAGGTGGATTTGAACTGCCAAGCTTTCAATTAGCAGCCATAGTTCTTAACTGCTATGCCACCAGGGTTTCCCTTGAAGTATTACCAAAACCAAAACCAAACCCAGTGCCAGCAAGTCAATTCTTACTCATAGCAACCCTATAGGACGATAGAACTACCCTATAGAGTTTCCAAGGAGTGCCTGGCAGATTTGAACTGCCAGTCTTTTGGTTGGCCACTGTAGCAGCACTTAACTACTACACACCCAGAGTTGATTTAATTAAGTTCTAGAATAATACATAAGAAAAAAAAAATTGAATGACCATGATTGTACGAAAAATCTTCAAGTTAACTAATAACTACAGTCTATGACAGTTTAAAATGGGATGTAATGTTTCACTTAGCTAATTTGCATACCTTAAAGAGAAGATAATGAGGATCCTGGGCATCAAGCATACTCAAGTGTCATTAGCAAAAGCATAAATACTTACAAATTTTATGCAGAGAAATTCGGAAGTAGTTACTTAGCAATATTTTGTTCATATTTTTTTCTTGCTATTCAATTTCTGAAATTCTACATTTGGCAAATGATCTTAGAACTTTATAAATATGTGGCTAGGATCGCCATGAGTCAGACCCGACTTGATGGCACTTGGCTTGGCACACAGTTTTATCTCAACAATATTTTTAATTGCAATAATGAGAACAACAACAAAAATCGAATTATTTTTCAGTCAAACCGAAGCTTGTTGCTGTCAGTTGTGACCCATAGTGACCCTACAGGACACGGTAGAACTGCCCCATAAGGTTCCTTTGGCTTAACCTTTACAGAAACAAACTGTCCTGTGTCTCTTAGAGTGGCTAATGAATTCTAACCAGCATCCACTCAATATAGTGCCAATTCCATTATCACTGCACCACGAAGGGTCCTGGTACTTCAATCAAAAAATCCAAAACAAAACTCACTTTCTGTTGATTCAGTTCTGACTCACGGCAACACTGCAGGGCAAAGCTGAATTGCCCCATCAAGTTTCCAAGGCTGTAAAGTATGTGGATAGTAGCTAAGTGTTACGGCTGCTAAGTAAAATGTTATCAGTTCAAATCCACCAGGCACTCCTAAAAAAATCTACTGGGCTCTTCTCCTCTGTCTATACGGTTGATAAGAGTCAGAATTGATTCATTGGTAGTTTTCTTTTTTTTTTTTCCCTTGGCAGGGGGTAGCAGATGGCCGGGGTGAACTCTTTACAGAAGCAGACTGACACATCTTTCTCCAGAGGAGTTGCTTGTAGGTTTGAACTGCTGAACTTTTAGTTAGCAACCAAGCACTTAACCACTTCAGCAGCAGGGCTCTTCATTCTTTGACAGAAGTATAGTTAAATTAGTATTTCACCATAGAGTAGAATGCTTTAAAAAGAATATACAATAATTTGTTTGGGATTCTCTAGGGGATCAAAATCAGTGATAGAGATATAAATAGATATATTTAAATATTTGTATAGATCCCTCTGTCTCCTCTCTGTGCAACTACCACCTGTCTATCTACTTTGTCTGTCCACCTGTCTAGAAAAACTCAATTTAAGGTATGGGATCATATAATCAAGGAGCTGAGAAATTCAAAAACCCTGTGGGTCCAGCATAGGCTAGAGGCTATAGACTGGAATCTCCAGATCCATTGGTCAGAGACTCAAAGACTGTAGGAGAGAGAGAGACAGAGACAGAGACGGAGAGAGAGATAGCAATGTACATTCTCCCAATATCTGTTTATATTCTGGAGATGGACCATACCTTGAAGTAAAATGTCCTTCAAATGATTAGCTGACCACTTTAGATTATATCATGTAAGGTGACAAAATTATATCATGGAATAGTAACCAGTCCATTATCCAGCCAAACCAGTGAGAATCATAGCCTATTCAGATTGACTCATAAAATAAACCACTACATGAGATGTTTAGTGCCATATTCTTTTTTCCTAAAATTGTGCTACAGTGAATGAAAGAAAAGTTATAATGATAAATACAAAAAAGCTTACATTTTAAACTGTTTACAATATACCATCATTGGTACAAAGCAACTTGTATATGTTATTTAGCTTACTAAAAAAAAAAAATGAGATGGATATTATGTAATTATTTTTATTGTTATACACATTCACAAGTAAATAAATAGATGAAGTCGTCATGTCATCTGCCTAAACATATACTTTATGTTTAGAGAATAGAGAAGCACCCTTGAGGTTCCTGGCTCTTAGACCTAAGATTTTCACCCCAAATATTGCCAGCCAAGCCAAGCGCCGTCGAGTCAGATCCGATCTGGTTAATTCTAGGTAGAGATACGGGAAGGAAATGGTATCAATTTTTAGATGATCCTAAAATTTTAAACTAATTTACCACCTTTTCAGGCAAATAACATGCACTTTCTACATTTATCTGCCAACAGGACCCTCTCCGACAGAGGTATTTTCATAAATGTCACTGTTCTAACTTTGTTTTTGCATTTTGCTGTAAAAAATTAGTACAGTATGCTTACAAAAAATAACTCAAGGTGCAAGGCACAGTTGCAAACAAATGTAGAAGGCCCACATTATTTGTTTAAAAATAAGATATGTTCTCCCTACTAAGCAGAAATTGTTTTCACATAGAAAATAAAAGTAGGTAAATAGACTTGTCTAAGAGAATAAAATATGAACAAAGAATGGTCTCCAGAAATTTTTATTAATCCTTCCATGGAGATTCATCTTTCTCCAAATAATACATAGAAAAAAAATAAAATGAGAGACAACTACTATCTTATAACAGGAGAAACCCTTTCTTTGACTTTTTTATGTTTCTATCAGTTGTTTAACAGTTGTTTAGTGGTGTGTTCAGTGGAAAACTTAAAAAGGTGAAGTGACATCATAAGCAATTGGAGTTATCCCTGCCGTGACCTTAAGCAATAGCTAGCAGATTCTTTTTTTTCGTTTTTCTGTCACCACATTTTATAGAACCTGAATAGAATGCTTTAAAGAAAGGCCACTGTCATTAGAATTAATTTTAAAGTTATTCTCACAGTTCAGTCATTTAGGCTAAGCTGATACTAAAAAGTGGTTTCTCTATTGTTGATATTTTCTAGCATAGCAAATTGACGTCTTGATACACATTTTTATGTGAGTCATTATCTCAAAACAGCATTCACATTCTAATGATATGAAATGTTTTGAGACAAATTTCTACAGGCAAAGACTGCTATGTATTCTTAACCCTTTGAAGACAATAACATTAAAGAACGTTACTGGATTACTTTCCCTACAAAATGACCCATGACCACACCTGCACATGTTTTACTCAGTTATTTTGCTGCGTTCAGCTAACAAGTTTACACTCTTATGCCTCTGTATCTTGCCATCCCTGGAGTGCTCACTTCCCTTAGCATGTGTCCTGGCATCTAAGAAAATCACCTGTCCTTTCAGTGGGAAACTGTGATCATTTTTAACTCTTTTGCTCAATTTGCATATTTTCTACTAAGTCTCCAAATGGTACATTTCTGTTAACGAGTTCTATTTTCAACTTAGACTCAAAATTAAAATTTTGGGTTGTCATTTCCACTTAATGTCCCAAAAAAGTATTTTATTATTTTTCACCTGTCACCAATTTGATAGAAACTAAGAAGATACACTTTCCCTCACATCCTGTCATAAACGAGGCCTTGATTCTCTGTTCATATATATATGTGTGTGTGTATATATATACATATATATATTTGTTATTTCCAGCGGTCTCAGAAATCTTATTCAATGCCAAACATAGATAAGCTCTTGAGAAATTTGTTTTGGAAAAGATAATGAATCTGCGAAATATAAAACCCACTGCTGTGGAGTTGATTCTAGCTCATAGTGATGCTAGAGGACAGGGTAGGACTTCCTACTGGGGTTCCCAAAGCTGTCAACAAAACTAGACAGCCACTTCTTTCTCTCACAGAACTGTGAGTCCTTTCAAAGTTCTGACCTTTTAGTTAACAACCAAATGCTTTAACCACTGATTCTCTAGGTCTCCTAAGAGACATAGAAACTATAAAAATTTAATCTCTGCCTGTGCAAGGAAATTATAAAACTGTTTATTTCATAAAATCCAGTCCTATTTCTCAGACAACCTTTGTAAGTATATGGAGAATGGCTTAAGGGCAGAGACTGAATGGATCAATATACTGTAAACCTGATTCCTCAAAAAATGTAAAAGTATGATTTTTTTTCTTTGTGTTTTCTATTCTCTCAAACAAAGGAGCTGTGGAGATGCAGGTACTCAAGATCAGGAAGGCTGTTTTGAGATTCAGGCAGGCCCAGGAATGATGAAAGTGTAGCTGCTGTAGTCATGGCAGGTTTATTGGTGCCAAGGCTGGAGGCAGGTATAACATTTGGCAAACAGGCAGACAGGCAAGCAAGTACACAAATTCAGGCAGCAGTAAGCACCAGGCAGCAGCAACAGGACAGTGTCTCATGATGCAGTGACCTTATATACTAGTTTTACAAAAGGTGGCTTGCTGTCACATTTGAGCACTCAAGACCAAACTGGGTATAACCAGGGTATGTCATATTGTTGAATCACTTTTATGCAGAAGGCTTGTTCAGGGTCAAAAAGCCTAAGCAACACAACCTCCATATTGTCCCCATGGGAGTCCTGGTGATACAATAATTAATTGCTCAGGTGCTAACCTAAAAGTAGGCCTCTGGAACTCAACCAGTGACTCATTGGAAGAAAGCCTTCCTGATCATCTGTCAAAATTATCAAGAAACTTTATGAGGCAGTTCTACTGTCACATGGGGTCACTATGAGCCAGACATCAACTTGATGGCACTGCAAAATAATGGTAAGAACAACAACTATCCCTCAAATTAAATCATGGATTTCATTAAAATCAAATTGCTTCATCTACTTTTGTCTTCGTGTGTTTTTCTATCTACTTCTAATTTTATTTTTTACAGTTAGGCTTAATAATGGGCCACTGCTATAGAAAGAAGTATTGCTATCTTACATTAAATTATATTCTCCAGATCCCGTTAATTCTCTTTCCCAGTTATTCAAATGAAACTCATAGTATGACTGCAGTGCTCTATGTCTGTGTGGAGATTCAAATGACTCTGAGGCCAAATACTCATACCAGGCTTTTTAGCTTTTATTGTTAATACTGAATCACTGAAACTACTTCATGAATTTGTGTGTAAGGACTTTTGTAGGATCTTTTATCATGTATTACAATAAACATGTATTATGATAAATCCATTGCTTTTGAATCTATTCACTCTCATGGAAATGCTATAGGACACATTAGAAATGTCCCTTCACAGGATTTCCAAGAAACAGTTGGAGGATTCAAAACAGCAATCTGTTGGTTAGCAGATGAGCTCTTAATCAAGGTGCCACCAGGGCTCCATGAATCAGAATAGCTGGACAATTTTGCTTTACACAATTAAATGCATAGTTTAAATAAAATAACAATAGTGAGAAAAAATAATCAAAGAAGAGCTTACAAATGTTTTTACTACTTTGGAGAACCAGAATTTAAATGTATTTACTTTCTTGGGGAAAAAAAAATCAGAAGATGAATGTATGATATTTTTGATGTGCAGGGTATCACTGTGTGGCATAATTGCTTATATTTTTGCTCAATGATTTCTCTTATACATTTCTTATTAGCTATAGTACTTACCCTAGGCCTCAATCCTCAGTCAAAAGTTAATACAAGCAAACCTTGTTTTATTGTGCTTCACTCTTCACCGGACTTCACAGATGTTGTGTTTCTTACAAATTGAAGTTGTGGTGACTCTGCCCCCACATCTGCACATCCACTCTGCATCTCCTGATGCCAAGTCTGTCAGTGCTGTAACTCCAGCAGTGTGTGCTCACCTAGTGCTCCTGGGTCATGATTTGGTAACTTTTAAATATTTCAAACTTTTCATTATTATCATATCTGTTACAGTGAACTGTGGTCCATGCTCTTTAGTGCTAATATTATAATTTAGGGGCACACCAATACATGCTGACAAATTTTACTGATGACTATTAGGCAGGGTCCGACTGCTACACTGACTAGCTGCTTCCCTCTCCCTTTTCTTGGTGCTCCTGTTCCCTGAGACAGGACAATATTACAGTTCATAACCCCATAATAGCCTCTGAGGGTTCAAGTGAAAGAACGAGTCACAGGTCTCTTACTTCATGTCAAAAGCTAGAAATGGTCCAGTTTGGTGAGGAAGGCGTATCAAAAGCCAAGACAGACCCAGCGCTAGCCCTCTACTTACAGTTAGCTAAGCTGCAAATTCAAAGGAAAAGTTCTTGAAGTAAATCAACATAACAACTCCATTGAACACACAAATGACAATAATGTGAAACCATCTTATTGCTGATATGGAAAAAAGTGTTAATGATCTGGATAGAAGATCAAACCAACCACAACATTCAATTACGCCAAATTCAGAAAAAGACACTTAACTCTCTTCAGTTCTGTAAAGGCTGAGAGGGATGAGGAAACTGCAGAAGAGTCTGAAGCTAGAAGAGGTTGCTTCATGAGGTTTAAGGAAAGCAGCCGTCTCTATAACATAAAAATGCAAAGTGAAGTGGCAAGTGCTGATACAGAAGCAGCAGCAGGTCACGCACAAGATACCTAAGATAATCGATGAAGGTGACTAGAGTAGACAACAGATGTTTCAGGTAGACAAAACAGCCTGGAACTGGAAGACAATACCATCGAGTATTTTCACAGTGAGACAGAAGTCAACGTCTGGCTTCAAAGCTTCAAAGGAATGGCTGAGTCACTTGTTAGTGGCTAACATAGCTGGTGACCTTTAGTTAAAGTCAGTGCTCATTTACCATTAAGAGCTCTTAAGAATTATGCTAAGTACACCCTGTCTGTGTTCTATAAAATGAGCAACAAACCCTGAATAACAGTATATCCATTTACTACATGGGTTACTGAATATCTTAAGCTGAAACCTATGGCAGAGAAAAAAAAAAAAAAAAGATTTCTTCCAAAATACTTCTGCTTATGGACAGCGCATTGGGTGGAGATGTACAAGTTGATGAATACTATCTTATGCCTGCTAATAGCAGCCCATGAATCAAGGAATGGTTTCAACTTTCAAGTCTTATTATTTAAGGAATAATTTTATAAGGCTATAGTAGCCATAGACAGATAGTGATTCTTCTGATGTGTCTAGGAAAAGTAAATTGAAAACCTTATGGAAAGGATTTACCATTCCAGATGTCACTAAGAGCATTTATGATTCATGGGAGGATGTCAAAATATCAACATTAACAGAAATTTGGAAGAAGTCGATTTTAATCCTCATGAATGACTGAGTGGCTCAAGACTTCAGTGGAAAAAGTAACTGCAACTATGGCAGAAATAGCAAGAGAATAAGAATGGAAAGTAGAGCCTGAATATATGACTGAATTGCTGCAATCCGGTAATAAAATTTTAATGAATGAAGAATTGTTTCTTTGAGATTACTGCTGGTGACAATGCTTGGAACATTGCTAAATTGACAACAAAAGATTTAGAATGCTTTATAAAGTTAATTGATAAAGTAGTGACAGGGTTTGAGACGACTGACTCCAATTTTGAAAGAACTTCTACTGTGGATAAAATTATATCAAGCAGCATTACATGCTACAGAGAATTTTTTTCCTGAAAGGAAGAGTCAGTTAATGTGGAAAACTTCATTGCTGTCTAGTTTTAAGAAATTGCCACAACTGCTCCAGCATTTAGCAACCACCATCCTCATCAGTCAGCAGCCATCAGCACTGAGTCAAGACCCTCTACCAACAAGACTGAAATCCACTGAAGGCTCAGACGATGGTTAGTATCTTTTAGGAATAAAGTATTCCTTAATTAAGATATGTACATTGTTTTTGACATAATGCTAGTGTACACTTAGGAGACTACACTACAATATAAACAAAAATTTCATATGCACTAGCCAGCCAAAGAACCACTGCTCTTGAGTTGATTTTGACTCATAGCCATCCTATAGGACAGAGTAGAACTGCCTCATAAAGTTTTATAAAGTGAACAACAAGGGGGTCCTGGCTGCTGGCCTTTTAGTTAGCAGTCATAGCCCTTAACCACTATTCCATCAGCATTTCCTTATGCACTAGGAATCAAATATATATATATAAAACTCACTTTATTGTGGTGGTCTGGAACTGAACTTGGAATATTTCTGAAGCATACCTGTAAATATTTTATAACTTCATTGATTCAAATAATCAATGCCTGCTATTTGTATTATTCATGGGCTACATGAGACCAATTAGAATAAATTTATCACTTTTTCTTCCTAACCCATTAGATTATCTAGCATTCTCTTATTCTAATTCCACACCCAAGTGATAGTAATATAAATTATGAAAGTCTCAAAAGCGAAGCTTTTATTAGGACAATAGTATTAAAAGAAAGGAATTTTCTGTCTCAATTTTCTTTTGGAGTAAATGGTCTTTAGCTGACTCATCAGTACTCTGAAATATTTGGAATCTATTTTGCTATCAGAAGGGCAAAGGGAGCAGAGACATTAATAAAGACTTGTTTCAGAGAAGTCAAAGGAAGCTGTAAGGCATTTTTAGGTGTTGGAGATCACTTAAGCATTTTTCCTATATTATCTGAAGGGCCATTGAATCCGGCAACCTGATTTATAAACTTGAATTTAATACCGATCATCAAAGTGACCTTGTGCAAGTCAGTTTATCTCTACGTGCTCAGTTTCCTTATCTATAAAATAGTAAAATTAACAGTGCATATCACTGCTATAAAGATTAAATACGATGTAAAAGATCTTAGCACACAGCCTGAAACATAATATTCAATAGTTATTTTATTGTAACTAATCCAATGTAGTTAATTTCATTTGTTATAAGTTGAATTGTGCCCCCCCAATGTGCTTTGCAATCCTAAACTCTACACCTGTGCTTATAATCCCATTTGATATTATGTTGTCTTTGTTACGTTAATGGGACAGAATTAACATTAAAAGTATATTAAATAAATCCATTTTTATATATAGAAGAGATTAAACAAGCAAACTAAAGAAGAAGAGAAGAGGGGAGATGTCAAGCCACCTGAGGAATAAACAGGAGCATAAACTCGGAAGAGACAAGGACCTTCCTCAAGACCTGATAGAGACAGAAAATCTTTTCCTGGAGCTGGAAGTCTAAATTCAAACTGTTATTTTCCTCACTGAAAAAATTCATTTACCTTTTATGTGTTATACCATTGTACTTTGGAAACAGATAACTTGTAATCTAGATTTCATACGTTGACAGAGGAGTGTGAATTTTGGCTTATAATGGAACACATCTAAAGTCTGACACTTGAGTTAGATGATTCAGAAGATGAGATTTTGGTCTTGGAGTTGATATAAGTCTTTTGGGAAGGTATTGTAAGATGAATGTGTTTTGTATGTGACAAGGATATAATTTTTGGGGTAGGGAAACAAAACTTAGAACTTTATAGATTGAACTATGACCCCCCCCAAATATATGTCATCTAGACTAGTGAGTAATTATCTTATGTTTAGTAATATTGTGTAACTATTCTCCATTTTATGTGTTATAAATCCTAAATACTCTGTGAGGCAGAATTATGGTGTGGTGTATCTCGTATTAAACCATCTTACTCAAGTTACACCAATATTGAAATTGCTCTCCCCTTCCTTAAGTCACACTTTGCTTAATCACACTTTTTGTCCTATAGAAGATAAAATGAGAAAGAAGTAAGTGGAGAAAGAGGGACCACACTGCACTCAAGAAACAACAGGGAGTGGACAATATCCTTTGAGACCCAGGGTCCCTATGCTGAGAACCTCCTAAAATCAGAGGAATATTTACATCAAAAAACAGAGGATCTTCAAGGAATGCCAGGCCTACAGACAATGAAAAGAGATAAGACCAACCTCTAACACTGACAGAGAAAGTCCTCCCCTGTATTTATCACCATGAAGTCTGCTTCTACCCTCCTAAGCTGTGGGGAAAAAATGTCAGTTTCTGTTTGTTTAAGTCACCTGCCTGTGGCATTTCTGTTACAGCAGCATTTTAGATAACTAAGACAGAATTTGTTTTTGAGAGTGGGGTGATACACTAGTAGATAAACAAAATATGGAAATTGCTTTGGCATTTGGTAACGGGGAGGCTGGACAAAATTTTAGGTGTTTAACAGTAAAAGGGAAACCTTGGTGTCAGAGTAGTTAATTGCTACAACTGCTAACCAAAAGGTTGGCAGTTCAAATCCATCAGGCACTCCTTGGAAACTCTGTGGGGCTGTGGGGCAGTTCTACTCTTGACGGAAACAGGATTTCTTTTTTTTTTTTTTTTTTTTTTTGAGTAGTAAAAGACTAAGCCAAAGCCAAGTGCCGGTAGATTGCTTTAAATAGACAGTTGGTAGAATTATGCATATCAAAGGCAATTCCAGTGACAGTGCAGAAAGAAGCAAGGAGACCTATAGAGAAATCCTTGATCATTTTAGAGAATACGTATGATTCCAGCAACATTCTGTGGCTGGAAATATGGATGTTACATGTTCTTCTGGTGAAGCTTTAATAAAAATGATGACTAAGTGATGATTGGACAATGGAAGAAGGTTGATGCTTTTAATTCAGTGGTAAAGAACTTGTCTGAATTTTGTTCAGATGTTTGGTGGAAGGTACAACTTGTGACAATATTGGATATTTAGCTGAGGAAAAGCCTAAGAAAGATCTCAAAGTGGCCTTATGAGTTTTTTTCATCACTTATAGTGAGAAGAATGAAATGACCTTAAAAAATGAACTTGCAAAATGAAACTAGAACTTAAAAAATGGAAAATTATGTTGTATAAACTAGAAATATGTATGTAAGAATATTCACCTAAGACGTGGCTACACAATTTTTGGTTAAAGAGAGTAAGCCTATACTTGATGAATCTAACAAAAAACCACAGCAGAAGACTCAGCAGCTTAGACTGAAGGCAAAATAAAATAAAATAACCAAAAAAGAGAGAATTTTCTGTTTCTTGGAATTCTACAGGCAGTAAACAGGCCCAACGAGCTACATTTGTTGTCCTCCAAGAAAAGGAAAGAATCATCAGTGGAGCAGATGGGAGGTCAGTAGAACTGTTGGAAGGAGAATTAGAAGCAGAGCTGCCTTAGTTTCAACGGGAAGAGCCATGGCCTCTAGGGTCTTAAAGGTTGAAGCCACAGCCTCCAATGTTTGAAATAGTTGGATCTTGACCAACTTATTTGTGAAGTGTGTGGCCTCCATTAAGATATGCCAGCGGGACAAAAGAGCCCCACCACCAAAGTTCAAGGGGTGGGGCTTCCATGGCCAAGGAAAGGAATGGGGCCTTCCAGGGTTGAGGGGATGGGTCAACATTTACATGAACTAGGAAAACAAGATTTCCTAAAGGAAGAAAGTAAATTCATCATCTCAGAGCTGAGGGGCCTCCACTCTGATTCCAGAGAATGTGGGCAATATCCAGGGTCTTGAGGATACAGCCATTGTCCTAATGTTCTCTGAAAAGATAGGATTATTTTCAGGCTTTCAGAACTACTATCTGCTGAGATAATGTCTTGCTTGGTGCCTGTTATCCTGTCTTTCCTTTCAGTTTCTCTCATTTGTAGAGGACATGTTGACTCTGTGCCTGTTTCACCTTCATACTTTGGAAACAGATAACTTGTAGTCAAGATTTCACAAGTTTACAAATTAGGAAAAAAAAATCTCCCCAGGATGAATTGTACCTAAATTCTGATCCATATTTGATTTAGATGTTTAGAAGCTGAGAGTTTGGACTTGAGGTTGATTCAAGACTTGGAATGGATGTAATGGTATGAATGTGTTTTGCCTGTGTCAAAGACATGAACTGTGTGGAATCAAACACCATACTTATTTAATCTGTGTGCTGAGCAAATAATCCAAGAGACTGGGTATAAGAAGGAGAACCAGGTATCAGGTTTGGAGGAAATCTCACTAACAATAACCTGTGATTTCCAGAAAACACAATCTTGCTTACTGAAAGCCAAGAGAACTTAAAGTACTTACCATGGAAGACAAAAGACTACAACCATCTGTATGAATGCTATCTTAAAATAAATAAATCAAAATTTCTCACAACTGGGCCAATACACAGCATCATGGTAAAGGGAGAAGACTGAAATTGTAAAGGATTTCACTTTATTGGTTCTTCAGTCTCAGTTACTGTGCCACCAGGGCTCCAATTTCTATGTCAGTAGTAGTAATCTGATTTGATAATATTCGATGTTTGTTTTGTTAATGGGATGAATGGGTGTAGGATACCTTTCAAGTTCATCTCTTTTAGGATCAGCCAGCCAAATAATAGATAAATAAGAAAGTAAACCAAGCAGAGATGAGAGATACCCCGCCATGTGAAGATACCTAGCCAAGCTATGAAGACACTTAGCCAAGCCCTGAAGATACCTAGGAGGAGAAACTCACAAGGGACAAGGAACTTCTTAAAAAGACCACAGAGAGAGAAAGACTCCTCCTAGCTACTGCTCTGAATTCAGACTTGTTGCCTCCTAAACTGTTGTCATCTACCTGTGGTATTTCTGATAAAGCAACTCTAGATAACTAAGACAAACTTTCTTCATCTTATATTGCCAAAGGATTACTTTCAGTTTTTGTAGATTAAATATATGCAAACAATAACAGTTTCATTTCACTAAATGTACTCAGTGTATGCTAATTTTTCTCACAACCTAAAAAGATGGCAAATTGAGTAAGGACAAGATTTGTGTGTTTGTGAATACTAACAATTCAAAAGAAGCTTTTAATAGTATAAAGTACATTATTCAACCATCCATTCAGAATGAGAGAAGACTTTATTTTAATTAATCTACATATACGATCCATTGCATACCTGCAAACTGAGCTTGAAGCAAATATACATTCTAATAGGATTGAAATCTGAATAGAACACATCAGTAAGGAAGTATTAGAAAATTTTTAGTTTACTAATAGGGCTTTGGAAGGGTAAGTACATTTATCTAGCTATCATTTTCTATTTGTGTTGTTTTTTTCTGAAGTTATATTTATGTTTCATAATACATGAAATGTAAGAATACTTGAATTTTGAAAATAAGAATGAGCTTTTAAAAACAAGAATAAGCTTTCCAGTAATGTTAGCTTTTTTATTATACTGGGGAAATAAAATAATAAGAATTAACCACTCAAATCTCAAGGGTGACGGTATCAATCCCTATTGCATAATGTAACCATGTTAAAGTTGTAGGAGAAAGCAACAGAGATTTTTAGTGGGCAAAGGTTTATCACAGTTAAGCTACTGGGGATTTGCAATAATGCAAAAGCTACCCTTTAGCTTTTCGCTGATCTATTGGAATGGAAAGATAAATGTCTTTGTGATTTATAACACTGGGCCCAGAAATTGAATAACAACTCCAGACACTGAAGCTGAGTAAACACTCTAGGTTTTGTTTGGTGCCTTTTTTTCTTCTTTAAGAAGGGAAAAACAAAACAAAACAAAACACAACAACATAAATTTTCTTCAAACTGCGGATTGTTGGATCAAAATAAGAGAAATGAAGAACTTTTTGGATGAGTCCACTGAGGTGTTTTTTCAAAGTTAAGGATGATACAGGGACAAGCCAACTCTAGACTGGAAGAGATGCCAAAATACCAGCAAATACGTGTTAAGAACACTGCCAAAGCGTGGAAGCAACGATCTACAATCCAAGAAATTTGGATTGTGAGACTAAGTCTTGTAGCACACCCAGCAGAGAAAAATAACAAGGGAGAGAGCATTTTATCAGGAGGCCAGGGGCCTTTCTAACTATTGTCATCATCTATGGATACTTTAAACATCAACAATGCACTGAATGCTATGAAGAACAATTAGAACCAGCTCAAGCTCATTTGAAACTTTCAGGACTCAATCAGACACATCAGGGAGGTCTCTTCAGACTACTGAGAGACAGAGAGAGAGAGAGAGAGAGGGAGAGAGAGAGGGAGAGAAAGTCAGAATGCAGTCTATATTTAGATTATTTTCAAAAGTGGATTGCCTCTTAGAAAACTTTCTCAAATGTATGTGAATTGCAACTATAGATGAACAATCTAGGGATACAGGAAGAGCTAGTTTCGTATAGTACATATAACTGTATATAATGCCAAGTGCCGTCGAGTCAGAGCCGACTCATGGGGACCCTAGGGGCCAGAGTAGAACAATAAATATATAAAATGATTATATTAATATATACAGTTAAGTTCATGAACTTAATTGTTTTAAGAGCTACTTATCTCATCGCTGAATGTCACTACTCGCACCTTCAAAGTACTCATCTTGGGAAGCTATGTACTGTGGCAGTGCCTAGTCCCCTCTTCAAAGTAATTTTGGAACACTTACTGGAACGGCCATTGTGCACAGCGGCAGGTGGCAAGTTCATGAACTTAATTGCAGAGTTGTCTGTGAGGGAGTTTTAGCCAGTAAACAAATAACTGTATAATCCACCCTACTCACCTGATCTGGCCTCCAATGACTTTTTCTTCACACAAAGATAAAGGAAATATTGAAAAGAAGACACTTTGA
Organism: Heterohyrax brucei; assembly: GCA_028571685.1. Classification (NCBI taxonomy): domain Eukaryota; kingdom Metazoa; phylum Chordata; class Mammalia; order Hyracoidea; family Procaviidae; genus Heterohyrax; species Heterohyrax brucei. Next base: position 160,431,881 of record CM053143.1, read on the forward strand.
TGACATTCAGGACATCAAGAGTAAAGGGACGGCAGCTGTGATGGCCATTTCAGCAAAACAGTTCTAAAACTACTCTGAAGGGTGGACTAGGCCTTGGTATCACTGCATAGGTTCCCAAGGGGAGTACTTTGAAGGCTACCATAGCAATATTCAGCAATGAGGTATGTAGCACTTTTTCTAGGATAAGTTCATGAACATAATTGGCAGACATTGGTATGGATGTATACATTTGGAAAAGTGAAGACTGAAGACATTTTAAAAAAGGGTAGGCAGCACTGACAAAGTGGCACATAAATTTTGATGGCTCAAAACCCATTGCCATTGATTATATGGTTGCAATAAAGTAAATTATATAACACCATGTAACACCGTATCTAATATGAGCACTCATTAAAGATACTGATTGGCTTATAAAGTAACATATTGTAGAATGATCGATGTGAAATACCAAAATGAACTATCTTACCCTCATATGAGTTCTTCAAACATATGCCTCAAGGCATTTCTAGAATGTTACTAAAACTTATTCTCCATACTGCAGTGGCTTGGGGCAGTGTACTACAAAAATAAGGCTTTTAACTATTGGTATATCAATAAAAGCAAAATTATAAGTTGAATTGAATAAAAGCTAATTCCTAAAACTTTTTCTTTTTTCCTTTAAAACTAGTGTTACTATTTCTCTGGGTACCATTTAAAATGAATTTATATGTCCCTCAGAATTTCTCTATGTATATGCTTCAACAAATGCAAGGAACACGTTTGCTGTTGTTTTTCCCACAGAGAAACAATTTATAAAGTAGAATTGTTAAAGACTTTTTTCCTAACTAAGAATACATTGTTTTGGAGAAAACGTTGTCAGCCTATCTTTAAAATGATTGCCTTTTTGTCACAGGCGTCTAAGATACTGTCTTCTTACTTACATTTCTGTTAAAATTATAAAGAATATGTCAGTAAGTAGGAGCTGTATGTTTCTGAAACACGAATGTCGGTATCTGTCAGGTTTGAATGATGATGATCGTAATCAGATGGCACTCCTGAGATTGTTGAAAACTCTACACTTTCATCAAACAAGATAAGTAATGTTTTACCATAAATAATGTTAGTATGATTAATTGCACTCCTCTAGAATTTAGCATTTAGGCAGTAAAAATATTTGTTAAATGGGATCTTACTAGTGTTACTAGATTATTCTGTTTGTATATGTGATTATATACATAAATTTATGTGAATATACATTTCTTGTGTAAAATCAGCATATTTTGAAGTAAAATGGATGCACTTTCATTTTATTGAAACTCTAATGAATAGCACTAAACTTTTTGACAGAAAATAATGTCTAAAATAGTACAAAAACTTGGGAGAATACTATTTAGAGCTATGAACATGTGACCATCAAACTCAAGGATTTATAGAGTACTAAAATGAGACTCTTAAATTCACAGTAAAATTAGAAGTCAAAAGGATTTTTTTTTTTTTAATTCTAGCAATTAAGGTCAATAAAATTTTGGATTAAGATTTACTCATGGTTTCATGAATTTGTAATGTAGTTCTCCTCATCTACCTGAAAATGCATTCTGAGGTAGGTAATTGCAAAACTGAAATATGAGAAGAGTTGGTTTACACTCCATGCAAAAGGTGCTTGGGAAATGTGGTGATATTGAGATCAGTGACTCAGTATTGTGTCGTGGCCCGAATCGAATGTACTGAATACTTGACTGGTCATAGACAGTGAGTTCTATGGAAACAAATAAGTAGCAAAATGTATTTCTAAGACAGCAAAACACAATCCTTAATGAAGAATCAAATTATGGAATGTTAAAAATAAAGTCTAACAATTGTGAATTATGTGATATTTACATATTAACTATTCATTGATTTGACTAGAAGACAGTGGTGCCAACAGCGATCATTCAAAATCAACAAATGCTTCCCTAACAAATACTTCTGCAGTGACAGAGGTCATGAGCTATGTGGTATGTACGTGTATGTGTGTATATACATATGTATATAGATGTTATAAATATAATTTAGTTTAACACATTACTGTATTATAAATTATATTTATTTATATCTATTATTATATGAGGCACAGTGGGTTAAGCACATCTGTTAACCGAAAGGTCAGCAGCTCAAATCCACCAGGTGCTCCTTGGAAACTCTCTGGAGCAATTCTACTCTGACCTCTGGGGCTGCTATGAGTCAGAACTGACTCAGTGGTAGTGAGTTTTTTTTTGTTTTGGTTTTATTATTACATGAAGTAAAGAGTCTTGATGGTGTAGTGGTTAAGCCCTTGGCTATGCTAAGCAAAAGGTCAGTGGTTGAAATCCCTCAACTGCTCCACATGAAAAAGTTGAGGCCATCACCATCTGTTTCCATAAAGATTACTCTCTTGGAAACCCTACAGGACAGTACTATAGAATAGCTGTGAGTCAGAATTGACTTGATGGCACTGGATTTCAATTAATGTTATGTGGAATACTATACCCTGTATTTATTAGACATATCCTTGTCATTGTTGATAGCTGCTGTTGAATAGACTCTGACCCACGGTGCCCTCACCCACAGTAGAAAGAAGCAGTATCCAGTCTTGTATCATCCTCACAGTCTCTGGCCTGTTCTAGTTCATTGCTATGATCACTGTTTCAATTCATCTCACCCAAGGTCTTCTGGCGCTTCTTGGATGTCTACTTTACTAAACACAATGCTATTCTGTAGTCATGGATCTCTCTTAATGGCAAGTCCATTGCTATTCATAAGGTTTTCACTGGTTAATTCTTTCCAAAGGTAGACTGCTGAGTAATTCTTTGTCTTAGTCTTGGCTTATTCTGGAGGCTCAGCAGAAACCTGACCACCATGGGCAACCCTAATGGTATCTGAATACCAGTGACATTGCTTTCAGTATCACAGCAACGTGCGAGCTCCCACAACACAACAAACTGACCAACAAGAGGACTAAAAGCAGAAGAATGAAGCATCAGGATTGATTGGAGAAAGGCTCATTAGCAGTCTGTGTCATGCAGATGACACAACCTTGCTTGCTGAAAATGAAGAGAATTTGAGATATTAACTGAAGAAGATCTAAGACCCAACCTCTGATATGAGTTGCACTTCAGCATCAAGAAAACAAAAATTCTCACAATTGGACCAGTAAGCAGCATTATGATAAATGGAGAAAGGGTTGAAGTTGTCAGGGATTTCATTTTACTCGTTTCCACAATCATTGTCCATGGAAGCAACAGCCAAGAAATTGAAACAAATAAAAAAAAAAAAATTGCATTGGGCGAACCAGCTGCAAAAGATCTCCTTAAATGCTGAAAACTAAAGATGTCACCTTGAAGACTAAGATGTGCTTGACCCAAGTTATGGTATTTTCAAATGCATCATTCGCATGCAAAAACTGGACAATGAATAAGCAAGACAGATGAATTGTCATATTTGAATTGTGATGTTGGAAAGGCATATTGAACATACCATGGATTGCCTGAAGAACAGGCAGGTCTGTTCTGGAAGAAGTAAAACCAGAGCATTCCTTGGAAGCAAGGATGGCAAGATTGTGTCTTGCATACTTGGCACATTTGGCAGGAGGGTCCAGTCCCTGGAGAAAGACATCATGCTTGATAAAATGGAAGGGCAGTGAAAAAGAAGAAGATCCTGAAGGAGATGGATTGACACAGTTGCTGCAAGAATGGGTTTAAGAATATACGTGATTGTGGGCATGGAGTAGGACCAGACAGTGTGTTGTTCTGTTGTTCACAGAGTCACTATGAGTTGAAACCACCTAATAATGACAACAATGACATGTCCAAAGCAAGGGAGTCATTATGCTGTAAACCATAAGGTTTTAATTAGAAAATAGATCACCAGGCTTTTCTTCCTACTCTGTTTTAGTCTGAATCACATCTGAAACTTGTCTACCATGGGTGACTCTACTGGTAATTTAAAACAACAGTGATATAGCTTCATGGAAACAACAATCTGACAGAAATAGGGTAGAAACTATATATAGATATTATATATTATGGATTAAATATTATCTGTATAATTCCTTCTCTTTCTTCAATTATCCCAATTTATAGATCATATTTCTAAAATTCAGCTCTTTTTCATTACTGATTTTGCACACAGTTTCACGAAAGGCCTTTTGAATTTGACCAGTATCCTCATAATGCCTCAGTCTCCAGTATACACATATGGATGCAAACCCATAATCCTAAGTGAGTCAAATCATTTTGAACCAAAATATCAATCAATAGCCCACTGTGTAACTGAAATAAGGAGTCCCTGGAGTGTATAAATGGCTATACCACTTGACTGCTATATGAAAGACTGGCAATTCAAGTCCACAGCTAGGTGCCTCAGAACAAAAGGCATTGCGACAGACTTCCAAGGAAAACGTTCTGGAACACAGTTCTGCTCTGAGATACACGGGCTTGCCATAAGTTGGGAAAGGCAACTGGTGTTTTTAATTTAAGTAGTGCAGTCATGTTTTGTACATAAAATTACTTAAGTGAATATGTCTTCTCCTTTTGGTGAAGAAGACAGTTCAGTTTTACCTTTGAGTCAAAGACAAGTACAGTTAGCCTGCAGCTCCCCTATAGGACATTATATTTAGTCTAAGGGATAGAATCACTCCTAGATGTATGGAGTACCAAAGCAAAAAGCCAAACCAACTGCCGTTGAGTCGACTCTGACTCATGGTGATTTAATAGCAGCAGAAATGCTCCATAGAGTTTCTGAGGAGCATCTGGCAGATTTGAACTGCTGATGTTTTGGTTAGCAGACTTAAGCATTTAACTACTATGCTATCATAGTTTCTACATAGAGGACAGCAGACTAGATATCAGAATGTGCTAGCCGCTGTGCTTGTGCACCAGTGAAATATCAACTCTAACCTCTTTCAAAGTCTTTTTTTTTTTTTTTTATTGTTATAACTCACCAATTTTAGCTCTCATTCACAAGTTCAGTGAAAGTCACCCAAGACTCCATGGTGTATGTTGCAAGAAAAACAGCAATTTTCCACTCACTGCAATAATTACAACTAATTTTTAAAGAAGAGAAAGTGATTTCACTCACTTTTTGTAGACATAAATGCCATTAATTTATTATAAGCAGTAGTCATCCATTTAGCCGTAAAAAAATAATAGGGAAAAAACTTGAGAAGCAATAAAGGCAAGTGCTGTCAATATGTTCATGAAATTTCTTAAAATACATCTCAGCTACCTGCAGGGTGTAAATGTTTCCATCTATTGTTTCAAGCTCTAGTGCTGAGTTACGGGTTATAAGAAAAAAAAATGTTTACTTCTGTTTTGTAAACTTAGAGATTCATTTATTTACCAGTTAATTTGTGAATTCAGTTACAACTCAGTTGCTGGAGAAGGCTGAGTCTAGCTCAGCAGGTGGTTGCTTCTTTAAATTCCTTAGAGGCAGTCTTTCTGGTAACTGCTGTTCTCCGGATACCAGTAGTTGAGCATAAGTTAGAAACAAATAGCTATGATGTTTTCGTCTGTTTACCATGTTTTAACTGAAGTCCCTCTATGTATTAGTCAGAGTGTTAGGAGTTAAGTGTACAAAGGTGAGTAAATAAAGAACAGTCCCCAAGTAAATAAAATGCATAAGCAATTAGGCATAAATTTAAATATAATAAATTAATGGCTTTTTAAGAACTTGACTGTATGTGACACATGTGAACTGCCCCTAGGAAATCAGGCTAAAGCCTAGTCTTACTTATTTTATTCCCTTGTTATTAATTAGTCTTAGAGTCTCTTTAAAAAAAAACAGGTTTGATCTATCCAAGAAACTCAGGTCCATATTTATAGCAATGTGCCTGGATGTGGAGAAGATCAGTTTCTTAGGGAAACAACTTTTCTTTCCAGAAGGCTGTAGTTTTCTTCCACTATCTTTGTATTTGTTCTGGTCTTGCACAGCTAGGGGTACTCTTGCACTCAATAATCATGCCAGTCCAGTTTGGTGCCCTGCTAACCCTAGGGACTATAAAGTGACAGTTCTGTTAGTCCACAAGACATCATATAGTAAAATGTTTGGGTCATGAGGGCCATCTAGAGACAGCAGCTAACTCCCACGACATCAGTCTGTACCAAGAATTCTTATGCTTATTTTTCTTGAAATCAAGCCACTTAACCTATTTTTCCTACCTTCAGAGTCATTTTATTTTCACTTCCCTTCTTTATTATTTAGAATAGGGCAGTAGAGACTCTTCCATCCACACCTGTCTGTCTCCTTGACTCAAAAGTCATTAAACACTTAGAATATTGGCCCCCTTTTTTCCTAAAAGAATCTTTTGCTCCTTATGCAAAGATTCTCACTGCCTCCAGGCTTTGCATTGAGTTTGCAGACTCTGAGTCAGGATATCAAATCTTTTGTCTCTGTGTAACAACTTAAAAAAAAAAAAAGGTTGAAAGGTACTGAGCTGACTCTTCATTGAAAAAAATATGTTAGCTCCATACACAGGATAAGAGGACAGTATAAATTATGTACCACAATCCTGGTAGTGTTTTGATTAAGTGCTATGTCTGCTAAACAAAAGTCAACAGTTCAAATAGGCCAGGCACTCCTGGGAAATTTTAGGGAGCAGTTCTGCTCTGTCCTATAGAGTTGAGATGAGAATTGACTCAGCAGCAGATGGTTGGTTTGTTTGTTCACCACCTTCGCAATCAATGGCAAGCTTTGATCCCACCTCAATCACCATCGTTGTTACACTTGAAAACTAGAAAGAAATATTCACAAGCTGAAACACCAGTTCTCGTTTTCATATGGAAGAAAATGCTCAATCTGAAATAACTTGGCTAAGGTTTTGATACTTTTAATGATTTCCGGAGAACACAGTGCCACATCTTTCACTCCCAACCTCTGATGTCAAGTGGAGGTTTGGGTTCTGGAACTGAAAACCACAACTCTCTTACTCTATTCTCTCATATCAGATTTCATCACATCCTCCTTCCGTGTGTTTTCTACCCTTCTCTTTTTCTATATTTACTTACTTTACTTTCATAATCTCAAATATTAATATATGAAAGGAGAACATAAAAGGACAAAGGAGGAAAACAAAAGCCATCATCCAGAGAGCAGGAACAAAAGTTATCTTCATTTGACCTAGAAAACAATAAAAGGACCTGTATGAAATCTACTAACCTCACATAATTCTCATCTCTGAGGACAAAGGAATGATGAGTAGTAATTTAACAACTCTCTTAATATGGCAAAAGAAGTGACATAGTCCTTTAAAACAGGGGAGATTTATGAAGATCAGGTTTTTTTCAGCAAGACCAAAAGGTTTGAATGGTGCTCTCAGGGATTAGAGATCTACTGAAAGAACGTAAGTCATTTTCATCACAGTTATTTTTTTCCCCTATAAAATTATGATATCGTCTCTTCTGCTCATCTATAAACTCTCAGTGGATATTTGTCAGAATAAGACGAACACACAGAAAATGCAAGATTCACTTATAATAACAAAAATGTGGAAGATTATCAACAAAACTGGGTTCTATCACAGAAACAAACAAGAATGATTCAATCATTTTTCCAGTCATTCACAAAAGAGCTGAGTTGTACCATTTTCCCTTTAGAATTATTCTGCTCTGTCAATGTTTTAGTGCAAAACACACTACAGACTTTGTACTAGAGGGTCTATTAAAAGCTGCTGCAGCACTCAGAGTTGTGTGGGAAATGAATTATTGACAGAGTCATATTTGAGATCCACTGTATCTATCATTTATCCCTATTTTGGGTTACAGAACATTTTTTAAGACTGTGTGACATTTTTTGATTTTCTTTGTTTATTGATATATGGGGAGAAAAGAGATTGTTGGTAATATTGATCTCCGTAATAGTAATCATTTTTAGAAGAAGAACAAACACAACATTTTAAAATCTCTTAGACATTATCGACGGCATTTGGCTTGGCTTTAGACATTATCATTTTAATACAAACATTATTGTACACCACTGTCGGAAAAACACATCTCAATTATTTTAATGGTGTTTTGGTTTATTTTATTATTTTTTTAAGTATGCTTTCCTAATTCAACTCATTTGACATCTAGATTTTCTTACTTTGTTTTTACTTCCCTAATAAGCCCTGTATGTTTTACTTTTCTGACTCTCTTTGAAACATGTGTCTTACTTCATACATAGCACTAGTTGGCCAACTTATAAAAATCATATTCATAGAAGTTCATCACCTTATTTTAAAATTTTTTCCTGTAATTCTTTAAGCACATAGAAACAGTTTGTCTTTACTTTTTCAGACACTTTTTATACCCCAAATTTACCTAATTTTAGATGTCCCTTTATATTTTACCTTACATTGGATTGCAACTTTTGTTTCTTGAGAATATTACATGCCTTTTTCTAACTACTTCCTTACAATGATGCAATTGACAACTACATATTTGATTGGTATTTGTCAATCACTCAACAAATATACAGTGAGGGCCTAGTAGATTCCAAACAATTTGCAGACTGCTGTGATACAGAGTAAACGCTGTATTTTTTTTTTAAGTATACTTAAAAAAATAATAAAATAAACCAAAACACCATGAAAATAATTGAGATGTGTTTTTCTGACAGTGGTGTACAATAATGTTTGTATTAAAATGATAATGTCTAAGAGATTTTAAAATGTTGTGTTTGTTCTTCTTCTAAAAATGGTTACTCTTATGGTGGCGTAGTGGCTCTAGTGCTACAGCTGCTAAGCAAAGTGTCAGCAGTTCAAGTCTACCAGACCCTCCTTGGAAACTCTGTGGGGCAGTTCTACTCTGACCTCTAGGGTTGCTATGAGTGAGACCTGACTCAGTGGCAGTGGTCTTTGGTTTGGTGACATAGAAGTAAGACTTTTAAATTCTTGCTTTTATGCAATTTATAGTCTAGTGAAAGGGTATTCATGGTAGAAATAATGATATGCATGAAACCAAATGTATAAATCAAAGAAAAAATCGTAATAAGCTAAATCAATTTAGACTCTCAGTAACTACATATATTATAGGGCAGTTATTGTTGTTAGGTGCTGTATAAGAGAAATACCACAACTGAACGACTTCAACAAAGAGAAATTTATTCTTTCTCAGTCATGCAGGCTAAAAGTCCAAAGTTAGGACCTCAATGCCACGCTTGATCTCTCTCTCGTTTTTGGAGGAAGTTCTTAGGCATCAATTGCCCTTTGTTCCGGGAGCATCTCAGCACAGTAATCTCAAGTCCAAAAGACGCCCTCTGTTCCCAGAGCTGCATTCTTGGTGGTACAATGTACCTAATTCTCTGCTTACTTTCTCTTCCTCTGTATTTCTAGAGAGATAAAAAGTGGCACAGGTCACAGCCCAGGGAAACTCCATACACACTGCATTAGAGATGTGACTTCAGTAAAGGTGTTAACAGTCTCCCTGTAACCTTGAACGTAACTCAATCTTGCCCCATTCACCACAGGCAGAGGTTAGGACTTACAACACATTCAAAAGGTAATCACAAAACAGAACCACCCACACTCTCCTGGGAATCGTGGCCCAGCCAAAATGCTACACACATTTTTGGGGCTATAATTCAACCCATCATACTGTACCTGCCATTTGTGACAGATGTTAAGCCTCAATTCACTCAGCCATCGTTCCAAAACTCATCTCTGCTGAGCGGTTTTAATTTGCTCCACCGTCATTGTCTACGTTACTTTACCACATTTTGATATAATAGTAAAATGAAAAAGCATTCTCTAATTTAAAGGTTCCTGTACAGTACAAGAGGTTTACAGTATGCTGCTATCCTAAGGGTTGGAGTAAAGATTGGGGCCTCCTGGGCTCTGAGAGGGTTGGGTTGCCATTCAGATGGACTTGGAGAAAAGGGTCACCCAAAGTCAAGGAAGCAAAATCACCACTCCAGGGGCATGAAGTGTGGAGTTCAAGTCAAAGGCCCAGGAAACTCCATCTGGAATCCAGAAAGCGTGGTTAGCACCCAGAGTCTGGAAGGCAGGGTTGTTGCCCATATTTTCTTAAGGAACATATGAACATTTTCAACCTTTGAGTTCTAATGTAAAATTTTCACATGGATCACATACCTAGATTTTTAAAATGCCTTTGTTAACTCAAATCTATTGAGGTCAGGTACTGCCAATATTAATATTTTTTGCTATCAATACAAAGACATTCTAAAAGTCTAGGTATGTGATCTATGTGAGAGATTCAGTGGTAATACTGAAAAATTCTCTTTTTCGGGAAGTTTCCAATCTTGTAGTACATATACAAAATGTACACATAATACTGTTCACAAATGATGTTAATGTCCTTTTCTTTTTCCATTTTCTAAGTGTCTTGCAGAAAAGCTGAATGAAGTGGATTGAATGTCATAAATATATTGGAGAAAACTATTCAAAAAGGAATAGACTAGTAAGATACCATCAGCTTTAATATTGTCAGGCAAAATTGCCCTGGAAAACGTTATAGCATCTTTGTGAGCTAATGTGCACAGTTTTATATGTACTAAGCAGTAGAGTGTCATAAGCATCTTCACATATGATCAGAAAAGATTACTTCTACTGTCAATCAAAAAAAATCAGGGCACAGCAAATGGTCCCAACTCAGCAGGAACAGATGCTCACCGAGGATAAAAAGGACATGGGGAAAAGACAACCCAGAAGACAGAGAGACTCGCATGAGTGGGTGCCTACATCATCTCGGGACCGGAAGAACCGGATGGTGCCCGGCCACCACCAGCGATAGTCGCGATGGAGCTCACTAGGTTGAGTCTCACTGGCAACACAAGAATAAAAAGGGGTGCATCCTGAGATCTCCACTGAAAGACCACAGTTGATGGTCCAGCGGCTTCAGGGTTCCCCTGAGAGCATGGCCCCTCGCCCAGATGCTGCCCTGCCCATAGATCATAATGAAAGTCCACTCTTCAGACACTAATGGATTGGACTTGGCGATGAAGAGTGATCATATATTGGATGGACTTTATGGTTCTGTGCATTTATAAGACACCATTCTGCTGACCTCTGGCTGGAGTAAGGGGAATGGGTGGAGAGGAGGGGAAAGGAGACTGTTGGGAGGTTAAGACATGTATAGAGCAGAAAGGAATAGTGTGCTGTCACCAGGCAGGGAGAGCAGTGGAAGCGACATATAGGTGAGTATGTAAATTCATATGGGAATGTATATTTTCACTTAGTCATAATAAAAAATAAACAAATAAATAAAAATCACTTGGCCATCATTGATTGCCTAATATTTTGAATTGTATTACACATGCAGAATTTTTATTCATAAATATATAAAGAATATTTCTAAAAAAAAAAATGTCTACATAGAAAAACTACCCGAGTCAACAATCAAAATTTTTCTGGTTTTTGCAATTTGAAGTAATGTGGTATTAGTATCTCTGGTAGGGAAACACAGAAAAGAATATTTTTGGGAAAGATGAAGAATTTTGACATGTTGATGCTAAGATGCCTTCCTGGCATCCAAAGAGATGTCTGGGAGAAGTTAGCAAAAATTTTTATGTGGAGGTATATGCTTAATTATTAGACAAAAAAAAAAAAAAAGTAATGAAATAGCTGGAAATTAAAGATCTATAACTCTTATTGTGTCTAATTTTCATAATAGTGTGATTTTCTGATTTGAAATGGCCAACATCAGTCATTAACGTCTAAAATATTGATCTATATGAGTTCATTTCACTTGCAATGTCATTTTTCTTCAATAAGTCTTTCCTGTCTTCCTAGATTCATACTTCCTGCATTCCATGTTCCAATTATTAACTGTTTACATTTTTTTTTTCTCATTCTGAGCTGTGCTGCCTCAACATACGAACATGCTGAAAGTTTAATTGCAACCACATAATTAAGGTTGACTCTTCTTTGTGAAGGCAGCTCTTTCCCAGTTTTGCTTAGAATGTCCTCCAACCTGAAGGTGTTATCTTCTGGAAATATAAATTACAAGACAATATGCTACTGCTATGCGTAAAGTTTCTACTGGCTAATTTCTTTCAGAATTAGATCACTTGGTCCTCCTAGTCTGTTTTATTCTGAAAGCTCCACTAACTCTGTCAATAGTTAGTAACCCTGCAGGTGTTTGAAATACAAGTGGCATAGCGTCCAGCATGCAAGCCACCACAGGACAACAAACTGACAGACACATGGCCCACAATGTCAAGACTGACACATTGAAAAGGAAAAACATCACTTTCATTGTTAAAAAAAAATTTAAAGATCTATCCTAATGCACAACACCATCAGTGACGGGATGATATCCACACGCTTGCAAATGTGACCAGTGGATTATTTTTCAAGTGTAAGTACCAAATAATAATGTGAACGATGAAGAAACTGAAGAGCTTTACCAGCTTCTGTAGTCTGAGATTTATCTACTATGCAATCAAGATGTATTGATAATTACTGGTGATTAGAAGGAGAAAAGTAAAAACAAAGAAAAATTTGTGGTTGGAAAATGTGGTCTTCGGTGATCAAAATGACACTGACTATTACATTATATAATTTTGTAAAACCAAGGACTTATTTATTGCAAATGCCTTTTTCCAACATTATAAATGGTGAGTACACACATAAACCTCACCAGATGGGAAATGCAGGAGTCAAATAAAATATATTTCTGGTTTTGAAACTCTGGTCTAATGATCAATGTATTCCTGTCAGATTAACATACTGCTTTTATTATATTATTTCTAAAATATTAATAAATTTTATAGTAGCTTGTACTCCACCCCCTCCTTCAAATTGCTCTACTAAATTTTCTTTCATAATGTCAGTTAGGTTTTTTTTTAAACTTGTGAATTTTTTTTTGACTGGATCGAAAGCAGACTTGTTGGAGTGTTGATTTTATAATAACACTTAAATTTAATTATTAAGTATTCCCTCTTTTTAACTTTCAGTTTTCTCTTTTAGAAATATATTTTTCCCATCATCTAAATCTCCAGTTTCCCTGAATTATATTTTTATGTGCCAGATACTTGCACTATTACAAGTATATTTTAAGGAACTTTAAAATTATATATTATATCCCACTATGCTTTGATTGATGACTATGAATGTTTTTGTTAAACCTTTTAGTCTTTAGTCACAGTCTTATGAATACCAACAATTTTCAGTAGAAACCTTGTGTTTTCCATATTAAGAATCAAAATTTTTGTATTATGATAACTTGGTTACTTGCTGCAGTGTTGGAGGAGAAATTATGAATGAAACAAAAGATAAAAAAATACAGGGAAACCCTAGGTAAGACTTTTTTTTTTTTTTTTTTTTTAAGTAGGGGGAGGGAAATGGGAAATAAAATAAGAAATTTAGCTGATCACCAGAAGGAGTCAGTAGAGAGGGAGGAAGTCCAAGGCATGACAATCGATTAGGAATTGTGCTAGGAAAGGTGATACAGAAGACAAATAGGGATCAGACACATGGAGAGGATACAAGCATTTCAAGTGACAGAGGAAGAAATAGGAGGAACAGAACAATGGTAATTATTGGGTTGGTGAAAAGTATTGAATACACCATTAGTACTAGAACAACAACAAATCTGTCTTTGAAAAAGTACAGACAGAATTCACCTTAAAAGCAAGGGTGTGAAACTTCACCTCACATACGCTGGGCAGGTTACTTGGAGGGACCAGTCCTTGCAGAAGGAGCTCTATGTCTGATACAAAGTCAAAGATAAAAGAGGAAAACTTCCAACGAGACAGATTGAGAGAGTACCTGCAATGATGATGTCACACACACTGAACACTGTGGGGACAGGTAGGGCTTGAGAGCGTTTAGCTCTTTGATTCATTGTAAGTCAGAGCTGTCTCGACAGCACCGAACTGTGGGGATGGGCAGAGCTTGAGAGTGTTTAGTTCTGTTGTTCCATGTGAGTCAGAACTGTCTCAACAGCAGTGAACAACAACATCAAAAATACTGCAGATAAATTGATAGGCATTGTTACAGATTGCTCAGGAAATTCTTGACCTGAGGCTGTTTTTCTTCTTGAGTCAATAGAAAATGAAACTTTTATCTTCCTTGCTAAACCAACATTTCTCTTCTTTCTTAGAATAGTGATTTTTAAATGGTTGAATGTATGTTAAACTCTGTCTCAGTAACTTTGTATAATAACACAATTCAGTACTGTGTTTTCAGAATTTTTTTTTAACTGCTTTAAAAGTCTTGCACAAGTACTAGCATTAAAAGGATTTGAGCTATGTGATTTTTAAAGTACCTAAATGTCAGTGGACTGGGGAAGTTTGTCAGTCTCATTTATATTCCATTGGCTCTTGGACAGTTTGTCAATGTCAGAATTTGTGCACTGTATTCATGGATGTCTCTGTGCCATTATGCTTTTAAAGATTGCATTATGTTTCAGTGTATTCAATTCCCTCAAGCAAGAAATAGGATGGCTTCCTATAGGTAAAAATATTTATTTTTACATTCAAGCTGATCATTTCTGCATTCCAACCTAGCCTTTTACTGGTTTTATTGTATATGTGGTGCTAAGGTATGGACCACAATTTTAAGCCTGTATATTAAAGCAGAATTCGAATGCAAATAGTTTGCTGAAACTTGTTGATTGAGTGCTGACATTTGATAAAAATTCACTACTTTTACCTGTACTGCCAACAGCCAGCAGGGCAGCTTATTCTCAAAACTAATAGACCTTTTTTTAAAAAATAAGAAAAGAAAAAAAAAAAAACATTCTTTTATGAACCTTTGGATAACATTGGTACTTTAATGCAGAGGAGACAAATAAATGTGTCTTTATTATATGAAATATAAGCTGGAATAGGAAAAACTGATTCAAGGATTTGAAGAAATCCGGAGCCAGAGTCACCTGACTCCTTTATTTTATAATCATTCATGTTGATATCCTGTCAAGTTTTCAGCCAACAAGAGGTAACTGAAAGTGGGCTTATCATACTATGGATTCTAGATGCCTTAATTTCAACAAAACAAAATAATCATGATCTTTTAAGCCACTTATCTATTTCTCCCTTGGTGTTTGTGTCTCAAAGCTGGAAAGAGTTAACTGATCTAATAAAGAATAGGAAAAAAAATACTTACCAATAGCAATGTTAAAACTAAAATAAAAAAAAATGTAAATTATGACTCCAGCAAGATTGCCTTAAAAAGATCTATTATTATTATGCTACACTGCCCAAATTAGTAGTGTGATGGTTAATTTTATACATCAACTTGGCTAAGGTAAGTTATTGGTTGATTGAACATTGCTTTAGATACCGTTATGGAGTAGTGACAAGGGATTAAATCAGTTGCTTTAAATAAAACATATTTGTTCTTATAATGGGGGTGAACATCATGGGATAAACTGAAAGTCTTCAAAGCAGAAAGGGAGTTCTCCCTCGGGTGTATCCTACCTCCAGACTATAAACAGACATCTTGCGGGAACTCCTCCACTGTTTCCTGTCATTTTACTTACTGATTTTAGGGCACAAGATTTTGGAGTACAAGATAGCAGAAATCTACTTTGGCCTACACACTTTGGGCTTGCCAACCCAAAAGACCATGTGACTCATAAAGCTATAAGTATAGAAAGACGCAGATATATTGTTATATATATATATTCTTAAATATTTATAAGATATAGATGTAGATAAGCACACATATACACAATATATACATACTTTAAAGACAGAAAAATGGGCAAATTGTTGGTTGACATCAAGGACATTGCATATGAAGAGCCAGCCAAGTGGGAAATGCCATTAAAAAAACAAGAAAGGAAGACCAAAGTGGATGTCAGAAAAGATTCTGAAACTTGCACTTGAACAGAGAATATATCAAACAGAAGAAATGATAATGTAAAAGAGCTGAACAGAATATGCCAAACGGCAGATTGAGAACACATATGTATTGTAGTAAAATGTGCAAAGACCTGGAGTCAGAAAACTGAGATGGAAGAGCATGTTTGCAGTTTTGAAGCAGAAAGCATTACAGGAAAATTTCAAGTTTTGAGCTGTAAAATTGAAGGATTCTGGGGGCAAAATGTTGAACCATGCAGAAAATATAAAAGCAGAAGACAGAAGAATACAGAGTTACAGTGCCAAAAGAATTGGTCTATGTCCAACCATTTGAGTAGGTAGCATATAATCAAGAATTGATAGCCTGAAAGAAATCAAATCTGCACTGGAGGCACTGAGGGCAAACAAAGAATGCAGGATCCAACTAATCACGAAGATGTTTCAACAAATGAATGCAATGCTGGAAGCTCACACATGTCTCTTCCACACGCCTGGCTAACTGATTAGAAGAGATCCCTATATACGCCCATTCCAAAGTAAGATAAAAAAAATAGAATGTAGAAATTAAAAAAAAAATCCTCAAAATAGGATGCAAGTAAAATTTTACTGAAGATGATTCAAAGCAGTTGTAGCAGTGTATTGACATGTAACTGCTAAAGTAATGTGGATCCCGGGGGAAAGGAGAGACTATCAGAAAGATGATAATCTGTGTCCTTTGGCTATGAAAAAGCATTTGACAGTGTGGATCAGGAAAAAAGTAAAAGTTACAATCTGAAGAAAGGAAATCCTAAAATACTTAATTGCGTGGAACCTGAACGTAGAAAAAGCAGCAGTTATTCAAACATAACAAGGGGTTGATGTGTGGATTAAAATCAGAAAAAGTTTGCATCCTTTTTGCCATATTTATTCAATCTATGTACTGAGCAAATAATCTAAGAAGCCAGATTACGTGTAGAAGAACAGGACATCAGCAATGGAGGCAGACTAATTAATAACCTGTGATACACAGGTCATACAACTTACCTTGCTCGGCATGAAGAGAACTTAAGGACTTACAGGTGGAGATCAAATTCTAAGGCCTTCAGTATGGATTACACTTCAACAGTAAGAAAAGAAATATCCTCACAACTGGACCAACAAACATAATAATAAGCAGAGAAAATACTGAAGTTATCAAGGACTCAATTTTACTCTGATGCACAATCGATAGCCATGGAAGCAATAGTCAAGAAATCAAACCACATTTTGCATCAGACAAGTCTACAAAAGACCTGTTAACAGTATTAACAAGCAACAATGTCAGCTTGAGGAGAAAGATGTGCCTGACCCATGTCACGGTATTTTGAATTGTCTCAGATGCATGCAAAAACTTGACGATCAGTAAGGAAAATAGAAAAAGAATTTATGTCTTTGAACTATGGTGATGGTGAAGAATATTGAATATATTATGGACTTCCTGAAGAACATATAAATATATCTTGGAAGAAGTATAGCCAGAACAGTCCTTGGAAGTAGTGATGATGAGACTTAATCTCATATACTTTGGATATGTTATTAGGATGGACCAGGATGTCATGCTGGGTAAAGTACAGGATCAGTGAAAAAGAGAAAGACCCTCAACAAGGTAGACTGACATAGTCACTGCAACAATGGGAATAAACTTAACATCTGTTGTGTGGATGGCATAGGAGCAGAGAGTGTTCTGTTCTGTTGTACCTAGGGTTGCTGTAAGTCAGAACTGATTCAGGGGCACCTACTAACAACAATTACAGGATACACAAATGTATAGCCACACAAACTCATATTTTACTGCTTCTGTCTCTCTAGAGAACCTTGAGATGGGGAACTATATCTCTGTGATATCACGACTTGGTCATTTTTAGTCTGATGAATCATATCACTGTGAAATACCGGGCAAAATTTCAAAGTCTAATTTTAATTGTTACGTGATTGTGTGATGTAAATTCAATTGTTTCATAATATTTTTTTATTAAAATGCTTTAATTCCTCTAGAGTGTGATGTGTAGTACTTCCTCTTCATCTTGCAAAAGCAACTCCCTACATCTAAATCAATAATAAGTACTGTAATTATCTAAAACTATTGGCATGTCATCTTTTTTCTATGAAACAAGAGTGCAAAATTGCAATAAGATTTGTGTTGCTCGCCTAAGTACTCTGTGTAGTGAGTTTATGACCTGAGGTTATCAAATAAGGATAAGCAAACATTTTTTTGTATTTCATAATGTTTTTCTATGTTGTTGTCAACAAAAATACCTTTTCAATAGGACTTTCCAGTACCAGATCAGTGTAGTTGGGGTCACTGTTAGCTTACATGCCTTCTCATTTCCTATGATTCCTCTTTTATGCCCTCCACAATTCCTCATCACTCTCCAAATGTGGTCTGCACACATACACCCGTCTTCCTAGCCTGGGATGCCTTGCCATCTTCCCCATATCAATCTTCAATACTCTGTGACTGCCTAAACCTATACATTCAATCTCACCTCCACATCCTTTCTTTCTTCCTTTACTCTCCTCTCTTTTCCTGTCCTCTCCCTTACCCCTCCTCTTCTTTTTCCTTATGTATCTCTTTTCTTCCTAACTCCACATTCGTTCTTCCTATCTCTTCTGACTCTGCCAGCTCAAGTCTAAGCCCCTCAGCTAAATGGTCACTTAGGGCACAGCAGCCTCTGTGACTCTCAATTCAAATTTTCAAGATATTTGTTACTACTTTTCTATCTGAGACAGGGTGTAAAATAATTGCCAAAGCATTAAGTATGATATCAATCTCTGGTCATATCTTCCCATGGTCCGAGAGTGGTATTCCATCACTCACAAGGAAATTTTGACAGAAGGCAATAGGTACAGCAGGGTGTTTTGAAAGAGCTATGTATAGCTAGGACAGGTAAAACATGTAAGTATAACCATAAATATATTTTCTGACTCATGAGGACTACATGTGTGTCAGGGTAGAACTGGGCTGGATAAGATTTTCAGTGGCTGACTTTTCAGAAGCAGATTAACAAGTACATGTGGATAGACTTGAACCTCCTAACTTTCATCTAGCTGTCAATTGCTTTAACTATTTGTACTACTCAGGGACTCCAGATATTAGTTAAGTGCCTCTTAATTTATTATGAAAAAAGGTTTGTTTACTGTACATAGAAGCTAGGATTATCAAAAGTCCTTCCTGGTCTACAGGACTGCTATGAGTTGGAATCCACTTGATGGCCATAGGTTTGGTTTCTGGTTTCTCAGTATCAGTAACAATCTCAGGGGAAAACAAACAAACAAAAAACCATACATCTGAGGGTGAGATTTGAATATAGGATTTCTGAAGTCTTACCACCTGAATGCAATTGTCACTCATAAAGTGCACATGTAAGTGATGTGTACATGTTATCATTTCTAAACAAATAAGCCATATTTAACCCAACAAGTTTAAAACCAAAATAACTAATATAGAGTAAAAACACAAATGTGTGACATGTATGGATAATTATATTCACAAATTTAAATTAAATCGTTTTAATCTACACAGAGATGATACTTGACTCAAAGGCTTGATTTTAGTAATATCTGAACAATCTTTTTTTTTAGTAAAGATCACTTTTTTTTCTTTATTTGACTGAGTGAAAATGTATATTCCCATATAAATTTACATGCCCACCTATATGCAGCTTCCACTGTTCTCCCTGCCCGGTGACAGCACACTATTCCTCTCTGCTCCATACATGTCTCATCCTCCCAACAGCCTCCTTTCCCCTCCTCTTCACCCACTCCCCTTACTCCAGCCAGAGGTCAGCAAGATGATATCCTATAGATGCATAGAATCATAAAGTGCATCCAATATACGGTCACTGCATCGTCAAGTCCAATCCATTCATGTCTGAAGAGTGCACCTTCATCATGATTTATGCGCAAGGGCAGCATCAGGGCCAGGAGTCATGCTCCCTGAACAATCTTTATGAAGAATTACTTTCTCTAATTCAGATCATCCTTGAATGTGTTTTTTCTTGGATATGATGTCTACAGTCAAATACCTATAACAGAAGCAAAACTTCGGACTTTATCTGTTATTTATATCTTAATACAAATGAACTTATCCAATATATTTCTTCATAGACTGTTGAGACAGAAAACAGCTAGGTACTCAGAAGGAAGTATACAGACACTCAGTTGCCAGTGACTTTGTACACATTTTTTATAATCCTAAAAATATTACTATGAGGTCCTTTTTATTCCCACTTTATGGATGAATTAAGTAATACAGCGCTATATTCTTAGTCACTGGAACTAAAATTGAAGGCCTCGTTGGTTCCGTGTCAATGTCTACAACTGCTTTGTCATGGACTGACTTGTGTCCCTCCCAAAATGTGTGTAGTAATTTGACTAGGCTGTGATTTTTGGAATTGTGTGATGTTCCTGCATGTTGTAAACCCTGCCTCTATGATGTTAATGAGGATACAAGGGTAGCAGCTGTGTTGGTGAGGCAGGACTCAGTGCATAAGACTGTCCTGTACCTGGAGGCTATCTCTTCATATATAGAAGAAAGAAACCAGTAGAGAGAGTTGGGGACCTCATACCATGAAGAAACAGTGCCAGCAGCAGAGTGAGTCCTTTGGATGGGACCTGGAGTCTCTGTGCTTCAGAAGCTCCCATTCCAGGGGAAGACTGATGACAAAGACCTTCCTCCAGAATCAACAGAGAAATCTTTCCCTCTGGAGCTGATGCCTCAAATTTGGCCTTGTAGCCTATTGGAGATGTGTGACAGGATAAAACTTCTTTCTAGAGTCATCTGCTTGTAGTATTTCTGTTATAGCCAAACCGGATGACTAAAACATATCCCATACATATGTATGGAATGAGCACAAGTTCTGTATAAAATCACACAACTTTCATGTTTCCATTTATGCTGTTTCATATTGGGTTTGGAAATGCTGCAATGGTATTGTGGATTCTGCAGATGACACTGGACACCAAAGGGAAAGATTATTTATCATCTTTCAAATTCCAGCATGGCATAGTTATTCAGCTATTTATACCTATGAGTTATATATGTATGTTACTACATTTGTATATATGTATGCATAAAAATTGTGTTTATTTCAACTTATAGTAACCCTTTAAACTAAAAACCCACTGCCATCAAGTCAACTCTGACTCAGTGACTGCACAGACAAAGTAGGGCAGAGTAAAACTGCCCCACAGGGTTTTCAGAAGCAGACTGTCACCTGTTTCTTCCGGGGTTGCTAACGGGTTTGAACATGCTTTTTTTAGTCATCACATCTTTAACTGCTGAACCACCAAGGGTCTGGATATTTTACATATAAACCAAAAAACAAAGAACAAAAATAACCCATTGCTGACAAATCAATTCTGGCTCACTGTAGCCTTATAGGGCAGAATTTAACTGCCCCAAAGTTTCCAAGAAGTGCCTGGTTGAATTGACCTACTGATCCTTTGATTAGCAGCTATAGCACTTAACCATGATGGCACTAGGATTTCCATTTAATGTATAGCACCTGTCATATACTCAACCCACTGGCATGGAGTGGATTCCAACTCATAGCAACCCTATAGGACAGAGTAGAACTGCACCAATCCAGTTTCCAAGGAGTAAATAGTGGATTTGAACTGCTGATTCCTTGGTTAAGAGCCATCACTCTTAACCACTGTACAACTCAGGCTTTCCACCCGACACATAAACCAAAAAAAAAAAAAAAATCGACAAAAAAACCCTTGCCCTCAAGTGGATTCTGAATCATGACAACTCTATAGCAACCTGACATCTAGTCAGTGCCATCTAGTCAATTCTGACTCATATCAACCCTATGGAAGAGGGCAGAACTGCTCCGTGGAGTTTCCAAGGAGGGCCTGGCTGATTGGAACTGCCGACCTCATGGTTAGCAGGTGTAACAGTTAAACACCTGACAATTAAAGGAGATGATTTCATCCAGGATGAAACCTTGAGGATATGGTCGTTAAGTGCTATCTCTATTAACAAAAAGGTCAGCAGTTTAAATCCCCCAGGCACTCTTGGAAACTCTATGGGGCCTTTCTTCTCTAACCTGTAGGGTTGCTATGAGTTGGAATCAACTCGAGGGCAGTGGGTTTGAGTTTATTGCAATAAGGCAAATATTCATTAATAAAGAAACTCTCAAAGAAAAAGAAAAGAGCCTCAGATTCTTCAGAGATAAACAAAGGCAACATTGGCAAATCCTGCAGGAATCAAGAGGAGTGATGAAGTACAAGGTTCGACAATTAACACCACAAACTTCATTGTTCTAAGAGCTATGTACCTCATTGCTGATTATCACCACGGTCACTTTTGAAGTGCTCCCCTTGGGAAGCTACGCAGTGACACCAGCACCTAGTCTACCATTCAAAACAATTTTGGAACTCCCTGGAATGGCCTTTGCCAAGGTGGCAAGGTGGCAAATTTGGAACTTAATTGTATTGTTGTCTATGAGAGAGTTTTTAGCTAGTAGAGAAAAAAACTGTACTGGAACACCCTCCCTAGTCACTTGATCTGGCCCCAATGACTTTTTTCTTCACCTTAAGATAAAGGAAATATTAAAAAGAAAACATTCTGATGACATTCAGGACATCCAGTGATATAGGACTACAGCTCTGATGGCCATTCCAGAAAAGGAGTTCCAAAATTGCTTTGAAAGGTGGACTAGGCACTGGTATCAGTGCATAGTGTCCTAAGGGGAGCACTTCAAAGACGACCTTAGTGATACTCAGCAATGAGGTTTGAAGCACTTATTCTAGGAAGAGTTTGCAAACTTAACTGACAGTATCCTATCTCAGAGTATCTGAGGGCAGTACTGTCTCTTGTGGTTAGCTTGGGTAACGTACTCTGGAGAACAAAAGTGGGCAGGCGACATGGAATTTCTAAATTCTGACTCCTTTCCAAGAACACAAGGGCAGGAAGTTGTAATTATGTAACATACATACTTAAATATTACTTAATTACATAAAAACATATAATGTATACACATTTATAGATATATAAAACATTATATATGTTACATGTATCTATGTCTTTCTTGTTTAACTGCCTCTACCCACATACAAACAGATCTAGTAACCCTTTTAATATGTTTAATATATTAAATAAAGGTGTATGAGGATTTACTACTCCTTATTTTCCTACATTTTGATGTTAAAACTTCTATGAACATATTTCTTTCCTGAGAGCTCTAGGGAAAACTGAAGAGGGAGAAATGTGGCAGTGGCAACTGTGTTGATAATATGGTACAAATTGTATCATTTTCTATCAAATTGTATCAATTTTGTATCAAATTGTCCATTTCCAAGAGATCTATTTGTATAAAATATGAGTGTATTCAGGGGACTCTCAGTTCTGGGAATTTCTGTTTTGTTTATTTTTTTTTTATTGTCAAGCACTCTATGCATCTTACTTTGTTTTTCTCATATTGTTACCAGTTTCTCGCTAGGCTAAGAAAGTGATTTCTCATCCTTGTTTTCATTGCCTTTTCAACCCCAGTCCCGGTAACCCATGAAGCATGCTATGCACTCTGCTTCTTATGGTATCTTACACAGACTTTGAAAGGCAACAGGCGCTTCAAATCTTAATGCTGTGAAGACTAGTGGAGTCATTTTTTCAAAGAAATACTTTTTTTTTTAGCTTTACATTTAAATGTTAGCTTTCAGAAACAAAACTATGTGCTCTCACACTCAGTATGAGCACTAAAAACAGTGAAACCACACCGTGCTATCTACATTTACAAGACGTTGTGAAATTGTCACCTGTCTCCAGTTTCGTGACATTATTTTTCAGGGGTCTTCTGCTGAGACCAGTGATGATGGTGTCTTCCTTTATCACCTTGCAGAGACTGAAAACTGAGACTACATACATTGAACCTATGCAGCTTGTTCATCTCTCTGTGATGTTCCCAACGGGTCTAGCTGTGTTGTATTTGACAAACAACTTCAACTTTCTATTAGTTAGCCAGGTTAATATCTTTGCACTTACACTGAATTGTGTCCTTCCAAAAGTATGTATCATCAGTGCTAATATCTAAGCCTCTGATGTCCTCGTGGTGTAGTGGTTAACAGCCTGACTGCTAACTAACAGGCTGATGGGTGGAATCCATGTGAAGGCTGTCCAGAAGCAGAAACTCAAAGAGACAAGGGCCAGCCTGTGGAATATGCAGAGAGAGAAAGACTTCGTCTAAAGCTGAAACTCTGGATTTGGACTTTTAAAATACCGAACTGTGAGAAAATCAATGTTTGGCTTTTAACCTCCCCACCCCCCATTTGTGGTTATTTCTGTTATAGCAGCAGTAAAAAACTAAAACACTTTGCCGTCATTAATATTTTGTGTTGTACTCAAATAATTTCCATTGATCAAGAAAAATAACTCATTTCTAAATCAAAGCATATGGTTATCTGCTATCCTCATACAGAGCAGAATAGATTCTGGGAAAGGTTTACTAGACTTGAGTTTACCAATTTAACATCAGGGCTTTGAAACATTTCACTGAATCTATTCGTTATTCTGCTCTTAGTCTTTGTGTGACTTTCAATAGCTAAATGTATACTTAATTGTCCCAGAAAAATTTGATTGTCCTCATGGAATACTTTTCATCAATCCTTTCTTTAAGAGACTCTCCATGCTTCTGATAGTCCATGCTAAGTATTTCTGACCCAAAGCCTTAGTAATAAACCTGTGTGGTCATGTTCTGTAAAAGATATCATTTTTCCCTTAGTGGCTGGGCAATTTTAAAAGCATATTAAACTTTTTGTTTCCTCTATTTCCTCACTTGTAAATTGTGGAAGGTAGCTATGAGTTTGTGTCTATTCAACAGCAATGGATCTTTTTTTTTCTTTTTTATACCTTAACTATATGTTTAGTGTAAAAAATACGTAAAATAAGGGTAAAAGATCTCAACACAATGCATCACATATACATTCTATATCTCTAGTCATAAATCAAAGAGCAGCTTATAATAGCCCTATTCATTTAGTCCTTACCATCTTAAAAAGAAAGTTAAGCATAATACCTCAGTCTCCTCTTACCTACAAATAAAGATAATTACTAGTTTTCTAAGGTAAGGGATTCTTATGATTTCAGTCATCAACAAGACTAAATTAGGTAGCTTTAACATATACTAAAATGTCATGTTCCTCTTAAACTGTCTAGCTTTGTTCACATTAAAAGAAAAATATAATTTGAAATTTCCAACTTACTCTTCTTTGGCCACAAGATTTTTAGAATATATAAATTAGTACATCCCTGTAACAGAAGTTTTGAATTAAATTTATTAAACATGGCTGGAAATTTCTTCTATCTGTTCGAGCTCACAAAGATATGTGTATCACTGTAAATGCGTATTGCTTCGATTATATCATTACATCATATTCAGCATGAAATAAAATGTACAAATTTCAGGTTGTGTACTTTTGTGAAAAGAAACATTACTTACATAATTGCTTTACTAGCTGAAAAACACGTACAAAAATGCCATTTCTGAAGGTTCGCATGGCAGGTGGTTATCCACCTTTCTGTCCTTGCAGCTGTTTAATGGTGGTGATGAACTATCAGTAATTGTGTTGTAATCAGCTACTTGACTTGGTAGTGATGAAATAAAAAGGATCTTTCAATAAAGATGTCTTATTTTTGACAGCTCATGGTGACTATATTTGTGAAGCTATAACTGCCATATTTACTGCTTTTTTTATTAGTCTCGACAAATAACTGTGAAAAGTTACGTGATCCCACAATGCTTAGAAATTATTAGTTTATTATCAAAATGGGTATTCTGTTCACCAAACATTCCATGCATTATGTGAAATTTATGATGTATATAATCATCCCACTGAGAAAACAATTCAACATTTATTCAAAAAATTTGAGACAACCGGGTCTGTGGCCAATCAGACAACGCCAGGGCATCAACGAAGTGCGCGTTCCAGTGAAAACATTGCCATCTTCAGTCGAAGTTTTCATGAGAATCTATGTCAATCAATGTCCAGTTCATCCCCGACAAGTTACTGTTTGGAATGGATTCTTTGGCACAGAATCATGGTCCTTATTTTTTCCAAGGTGAACGAGGTGAGGTTGTGACTGTCAATGGTGAAAGATACTGGGCTATGACAACTGAATTATTTTTGGTGCCATCTGGAAGGTATTTAGCAGCCATATAACGTAAGTTCTTTCCCACACGCAATGCCATCAAATGTACTTCAGAATAAGAAAATGATTTAAACTGTATCATTTACACTATTTGTTTTATTCAAGTTCAAAGACAGGACACCTTTATTGGAAGACCCTCTATGAGATTTTCTCGAGGACTTTTCATGTTGGATATGTCATAATAAAAATCCTTAATAAAACTTGGTGGTTTCATTGCCAAATACAGTGATTCCTGAGGACATATTAATAGAGAAGTATTGACCTTGGTTTAGAACCTGCACTATTGTTGTCCTTGGGTGCCGTCCAGTGAGTTTTGACTCGTAGCAACCACGTGTATAACAAAACAAAACCCTGTACAGTCCTGGGCCCTTGTCACAGTTGTTGCTAGACTTCAGCCCATTGTTGCAGCCCCTGTGCCTAGCCAGCTCATTGAGGACTTTTCTATTCTTCCGTGATCTTATTTACCAAGCATATTATGCTTCTCCAGAGACAGGTTCGTCCTGATAACATGCCCAAAGTATCCTGTCTTCTAAGGAGAATTTTACTTGAACTTCTTTCAAGAGAGATTTGTTTACTCTTCCAGAAATCATGTATACTCAATATTCTTTATCGACACTAGAATTCAAAGGCACTGGTTCTACTTTGTTCTTCTTTACTCACTATACAGTTTTACATGCATTAAAACAAAACATTTCAATTGTCATCACGCTGATTACAACTCACAATGACCCTATAATGGGAATAGAACTACCCCTCAGAGTGTCCAAGGAGCACCAAGTGAATTTGAATGGCTGATCTTTTGGTTAGTAGCCATAGCTCTTAACCAGTATGCTATCCGGGTTACCATAAGGAACATATACACACACATGCACATGTATGCATGTAAGGTGACTCAAGGTGGCTTGAGTCAGGCACACTTCAGCCCTCAGGATGACATCTTTCTTTGTTAACACATTAGAGAGATCTTTTGCAGCAGAATTGCCTGGTGCAGGATCTCATTTGCTTTCTTGACTTTGGCTTCCACTGGGGTTGACGGTGAATCTAAGTAATACAAAATCCTTGATAATTTCATTATTTCCTCTGTTTGTCTTGATGTTTCTCATTACTCCAGTTATGAGGAATTTTTTGTTTTGTTTTGCTTTTAATGTGAAGAAGTAATCTATACTGAAGGCTTTAGTCTTTGATCCTCAACAGTAGATGCTCCATGTCCTCTTTGCGTTCAGCAAACAAGGTTGCATCACCTGCGTAACGTAGGTTGCTACAGGTCTTCCATCAATCCTAGTGCCACTTCTTAAGGTAGTTCAGCTTCTGGATTGATTTGCTCAATATTCAGACCGTGTATGTGTGGTAAAATGAAACAACTCTGAAACACGCTTTCCTGATGCTATGCCATTTTAGTAGCCTCTTGTTCTATTCAAATGACTATTTATCCTATGTATAGGTTCCTCACGAGCCTGATTAAGTGTCTTGGAATTTCCACACAGTCATATGCCATAGCATAGTCAATAAAACACAAGCTCTGACAAACATCTTTCTGTCGTTCTCCAATCTTCAACCAAGTCCGTCTGACACTAACAGTGTTATCCCTCGTATCATGCCATGATATGGATCTACGTTGAATTTCTGAGAGTTCTCTGTTGAGGCACCACTGCAGAACTATATTGTTGCTGTCACTTGACATCAAGCCACTTCTAACATACAGCTGCAGTACATAGTAGAACTACCCCATGAGCTTTCCAAGGAGCAGCCGGTAGACATGGACTGGTGACCTTTTGGTTAGCAGCTGAGCTCTTAACCACTATACCACCAAGTAATTAAGAATTATCAAGAAGTGAGCTTCTGAATATGTTTCTTTCCTAACTAAAAACATATTTCATTTAATAATAATTTTACATAAAAATATTGCTCACCAATTTATACAAAAATGTAACGGATCCTTCGATAACAATTGAGGTAGATATTTTAATAGATGGCTCAAAATATGTTACTTTAAACTATACAGCTAGACTTTTAAATTTTTTCATATATTTCTCTTTTTTTTTTTTTAATTAGACTGCCAAGCCAAGTGCCGTCGAGTCGATATTGCTCATTAATTTCTAGTTTCTGCTCCTTTGATGTCTGAGTTTGGGAAAGGCAACCAAATACAATGTTGGTTTTAGCTGAATGGCTAAGATAAGAAAGGTACAATTGGGGCTGAGAATTCCTAGGGTTGCTGATGACAATACAGTGCAAAGACTTAGGGACCTAGAATTACATTCCTTTGTGTCCTTTAAGTAAACTTAGATGTTTCAGAGGAACAAATATGTCTTTTTGTGTAAAATATTCAGAACAGTGATGGAGCATCGCGTTTGTTGATAATACTCTCAGTTCCTGCTTGTATTGGCATCCCAGGTCATGAAATTTTTTCCCAAACCACTTGTACTTACATATGCAAAGAGTAATATTTTAGAAAATTTGAGATAAAACTGGATCATTCATAGCAGTAAGCAAAAAAGATGCACAGGAAGAAACTTACATATATGAGAGAGAGTGTGTGTGTGTGTGTGTAATATTAACAAATATAAAATACTAACAAACCAAATTATCACAATAATTTCCCACCAAAGTGACCTTCAGCTTTATGTAATATCTGCTTCTGAAGTACAAATATTTAATGCCATAAAATCCCAAACATCTGTTGCTATCAAGTGGATTTCAATTCATAGTGACCCTATAGGAGACAGTAGAACTACCCCCATAGGATTTCTAAAGAGTGTTTGGTAAATTCAAACTTCTGGCCTTTGGATTAGCAGCTAGAGCTCTTAACAGCTGCACAACCAGGTCTCTAGATACAGTATCTAAAGAATTATAGTAACCTAGACATTAAGTTTTTCTCTCTAGATTCTACTGAAGACTTAGGCATTTTTTCACATCAAATTCAGACCAACGTTAAGGCAAATGTCACTTTATTTCTTTATGTCTGAAGTCAGTTTGAAATTGAAGTATAAAAAATCCTTTCCCATCCAGTCAATCCCAACACACAACAACCAATAAGTAGAACTGTCCTATAGAGTTTCAAAGGAGCACCTGGTGGATTTGAAGTGCTGATCTTTTGGTTTTTTGCTGTGGTGTTTAACCACTGTATTGTCAGGGTTCTCAATTTACGTATGACAAAATGTAGCCCCACACGTGTATGTGACATGTATGTTATATGCAAGAAAGTAATAGTGACTTGAACAAGATTACATAATGAGGCAAGAGTAGAGCAAAGATTTGAAGCCAGAATTTCTGTCTTTGGAGTTCATGGTTTACTAGACTAACTTGTATAATGAAGAAAACAATGAAGTTATTAATGATATCATTCTCCTTGGATCAATACTCTACATCCGTGGAAGCAACAGTCAACAAATCAAAATATGTATTGTATTGACCAAATTTGGCTGCAAAAGATGTCCTTAAAAATTTTAAGGCAAAGATGTCACTTTGATGACTCAGATGTGCTTGATCTAAACTCTAGCCTTTTTACCTGTGTCATCTTTACTACACAAAAGATAGATAATGAAAAAGGAATACCAAGGGAGGCTTGATGTGTTCAAATCGTAGGGTTGGTGAATAATATTGAATATAGTGATGATTGTCAGTAGAACAAACAAGTAAGTTTTAAAAGAAATACAATCAAAATATTCCTTAAAAGTGTGGATGGTGAGATTTTGCCTTCATTGCCTTGGACATGTCACCAGGAAAGATGAGTAACTAGAGAAGGATGCCCTGGCTGGTAATGCAGGGGGTCTCTGAAAACAAGGGAAACTCTCGATGAGATAGAGCAATGCAGTAGCGAAAACAACGGTCTCAAGCGTACCAAATGTTGGGAAAATGGCACAGTACCGAGCAATATTTCATTCGTATACATGTAAGGTCAGGATCACCTGAAGCGGATTTGATGGCAACTGACAATAAATAATGTACTGTATATCATAAATAGACGTTCTATAGCTTCTCCATGTGGTGGAATTCAACTAAAAAGCAAAGTATGATTTAATTAATGTTTTCTGTAATTGTCTAAAGTTATAGAAATTGTTTCATTTCAATGACTTTTATCTACAGAAGTGCCTGCTTTGCCCACAGGTGACAAGTAAAACTTCCCTGACTTGTGAGATAATTTTCTCCCATCAGGCTACCAAACCCACATAGTCACATTTTTGTTTGGTTTGATTTCCAAGCATACTCATTTTCCTTTTCTTGTCCTATATTTATCAAATATTTATTTAATGCCTAGGGTCACCATGAGTCAGATCCGACTCGACGGCACTTGGCTTGGCTGGCCTATTATTAGTCATTGGAAACCCTGGTGGATAGTGGTTAGGTTTGCTAACCAAAAGGTTGGTAGTTCAAATCTGCCAGGCCCTCCTTGGCAATTCTATAGAGCAGTTCTACTTTGTCCTCTAGGGTTACTATGAGTCAGAACTGACTCCACTGCAGAGGGTTTGTTTTTTGGTTATTATGGGTCATTATTTTATTTTAGTTGTAAGCTATGAAAATTATTTCAGAAATATGAAACATCCTGTCATAGACAGTCAGCGGCTATCTGCTATCATATTCCTAAAAAAAAAAATTAATTTTGTTGTTGTTGTTGCTATTCATAGTGACCACATGTGACACAATAGAATTGCTCCATAGGGCTTTCTGAAACATAGTCTTTATGGAACCAGATCATCTGTTTTTTTCTCCCTCTGAGCTACCAAGTGCTTTCAAACCACCAACTTTTCTACTAGCAGCTAAGCACTTAATCATTTGCACCAAAAAAGCTAAAAGGAAAAAAAAAAAAAAAAACCCTACCAAAGGTCGATGAACATTAGGAAAGCAAGTTTGAAAGATACATTTTATCTACCTATTATTTAAACTTTTCTAAGATCTGTATTCTATAAGAAGTACACACTTAGTTAACATAAAACTTCCATTTGACAGTTACATTCACTGAAACAGCCTTTAAGATTATGTGCTCAATTTGTCAGAGATTACTTAACAAGACAACTATATAAATCCATTTCTGTTTTATGTGTAATCACATTCCTAAGGACATGTCTATTACTTTACTCAGACTCTGAAGTTAGAGTGCTGTAAAAATATAAATATCTTTATGTTGTTGAAAGAGCATGAGTTTCAGAGTTAAGTATATATGGGCTCAAATTTTCTATTACTTACTATATAAACTTGTGTTATCAAATGTGACAGCAATTTGTCAATTTATTAAAAAAAACTTAAAAAAACTTCTTCATTTAGTAATGCCTCTTTTATTAGTTTATAGAAGTAAAATAAGAATATTCATTAACTGCACAATTAAAAACTGTATAAATATCTAGCATATTGTTAAATATTGAAGCAACCATAATTTGAAATAGCATACAAACAGAAAAATGTTATAAGCTATCTAATAATGTAATGAAAATTAAAATATCAAATTTGTATTATACACATTTTGAAAAAGAAAGGAAGGAAAGTATTTATTTTTTCATTTGGAAGATGCAGGATTAAAAAAAAAATAGCCAAATATATAGTTAGGTCATAAAATTGTTTCATCTGGATTTATAACAATTCTATGACAGAGGAATTAAGTCTACCCTAAATCACAAATACTAGCTTTGTTTTCTGAGGTTAACCAACCTTCCTAGTATGACATATTTAACCCAAATTTTATAAATTAAAGTCAGGTTTTGGACCTATGTTTGTCCTCTGAAACTACAGTTAATCACAAAAAAAGCTATACCTAATTCATGTTATGTCTGTTTTGAAAAATTATTCCTATTCTCAATAAAATGTGTATGAAATGTGCCTAAATTATACTGTCTTCATCATATATTTCTATTTTCTATTTCCTATAATGCAATAAAAGTCTCCTTGTAGTCAAAGTTCTGAGCATTTTACTTTCTTGTCTTTTTTTAAAAGTTCCTGTTTACTGACCTAGCTTTATTTTTGCTCAAAGTTATGGGCACAATTTACTTATTTTGTCAGCTCTTGGGTAAACCAATGCTCCTTCAAAATAATACTCAAGTCCCCAAATACTCGAGACATTTGTCAAACTATAGAAATTTGAAGGAGCAAACAAGCTTAATTTCTTAGTGATGGATTTTGATGGAAAAAGTGAAATAACTAGTTAATTAATCCTTTGAAAAATTCTAAAAATATACTGTGCTTTCTGTAGCCCTGATTAGATAGTAGACTAGAATTATTAGGTAAAGGAAGGGACAGCACACAGTAGAGAAAAAGTCAGCACAACTAGACTAAAACAAAATCTCAGAAGTTCTTTAAATACAAACAAATACATTGCGGAACAGAATAGCAGGGGCAGCCGTCTGGGGACCATGGTTTTAGAGACATCTAGGTCAATCGACACAACAAAGATTAAGAAAACGTTCTACATCCCACACTGCTGAGTGGTATTTAGGGTCTTAAAAGGTAGTAAGAACCAAAAGCCAAAAATCCATTGCTGTGGAGTCAATTCTGACTCATAGCGACCCTATACATGATGCCGTCTAAGAAGCATCAATCCTTGTCAACCTACCTGGTACAAAGAAGAATGAAGAACATTAGAGACATAAGAAAAATATTAGCCCAAGGGACAGAAAGAGCTACGTAAACCAGAGACTACATAAACATGAAGCCGCCAATACTGCCTTAAAGTCAGCAAAGAGTCCCTGCTGGAGTTGGGTGCAGAATACAGTCTAGAAAAAGGGCCAGACCTGACGGGCTGACAGAATGGAGGGTCTCCAGGAGACACGGCCCTGGACTTTCTGCTATCCCAGAAGTGAAACCATTCCTGAAGAAAACTTTTTGGACAAAGACTGAACTGGTGTATAAGACATAAAATAACACTAGTGAAGAGTGTGTTTCTTGGCTTAAGTAGACACAGAGAACTAACTGTTCAGCTCTTGTCTGGAGGTGAGAAGAGAAGGTAAAGGGGATCAGGAGCTGGTTGCGCAGACATAGGAAATACAGGGTTCAGAAGAGGAGTGTGCTGTCACTGCGTGAAGACAGCCACTAGGGTTACATAACAATGTGTTTGCAAATTTTTGTATGACAAACTGACTTGAATTGTAAAGTTTCACAGAAAGTACAATTCAAAAAATAAAAAAGGAAATTGAATGATGCATTGTATCAGGCAGATCTGCTGCAAAAGACTTCTTTAAAGTGTTAAAAAAAAAAAAGATATCACTGTGAATACTAGGTGCACCTGGCCCAAGCCATTGTGTTTTCAGTTACCTCATACCCACACGAATGCTGGACAATGAATAAGGAAGACCGAAGGAGAATGAATTCCTTTGAACTACGGTGTTAGGGAATAATACTGGATATATCATGGACTGCCAAAAGAATGAACAAGTCTTCTTGTAAGGATGGTGCAAGAAGAGAGCCTTAGTCATTGGATGCCGCTCAACAACTACTTGTCCCCTCTTTTCACCTTTCTCCTCTCACTTCTAAAAAGAAGCCAGTAGGATCAGACTGAAACCAAAACCCACTGCTGTTGAGGTGATTCCAACTCATGATGACCATGCTTGCATCACTCTGTGAACAACATGCAATGCACAGATTATACAATTTTGCTACTAAAAGTAAAAAGGACTTGAAATACTTACTGATAAAAATCAAAGACCACAGTTCTCAATATGAATTCCATCTCTACAGAAAGAAACCCCAAATCCTCACAATTAGACAAAAAAGCAACATTAAGATAAATGAAGAAAATGTTGATTTATCAAGGATTTAATTTTTTGGGATCCATAAGCAACACCTCTAGAAGTAGCAGTCAGAGAATTAAATGATATATTGCATTGGGAAAATATTCTGCAGAAGACCTCTGTAAAGTAATACAGCAGCAAAGACATCACTTTTAGGACTGAGCTGAAATTGTCTAAAGTCAGGATATTTTCGATTGCCTCAGTATAAGACAATGAATAAGGAAATACAAAGAATTTGTGTCTTTGAATTACATTATTAATAAAGATTTCTGAATATACCAAAGACATCTAGAAGAACAAACAAATTTGTCTGGAAGAAGTACAGCTCAAGTGTTCCTTAGAGGGAGAACAGAAGGAGTTTCTCTTATGTACTTCGGTCATGTTTTCAGCAAGGGTCAGTCCCTAGAGAAGGACATTATACTTCGTAAAGTGGACGGTCGGTGAAAAACAGGAAGATCCTCAATAAGAGATAGACTGACACCGTGGCTATAAAAAAGGGCTCAAACATAGCAATGATTGTGAAGATGGTACAACTACAGAGCCTCAGTCATCAGATTCTACTCTAACAGAAGCACCACGAGTGGATGACTTTAACAAAACAGAAGTTAATTCTCAAGGAGTCCAGTAAGCTAGAAGTTTGAATTCAGGGTACCAGCTCCAAGAGAACGCATCCTCTCTCTGGCAGTCCTGGAAGGAGTTTTTTGTGTTGTGTCTGAGAGCATCTCTGCACAGAAATTTCAGGTCCAAAGAGGCACTGTGCTCTCTGTGCTGCTATTTTGATGGTGTTAAGTTCCCACATTTCTCTGCTAGCTTCTTTCCTTTATATCTCAAAAGACTGCCTCAAGACCCAAAGCAATTTTACTCACTGTGTCCTGCTCCAGCAACACGTAATACCAGGAATCACAGCCTAGCCACACTGGCACATACACATTTTCTGCGGAACACCCTTCAAACCATGACAAACTGTGTTTTGTTCATTTGCACATAAGGTCACTAGTGCAAACTGATGGCATGGCATCTAACAATAACAGAAACACTCAGATAGTATCCCTCTTTTAAAGCCAATTTGAGACCTTAATTGTACTTATAAAATTCCTTTTACTGTACAAGGTAGCATACTCATAGGAGGGGTATCTTACATGGGTCAATTCCACTCAGACAAACTGCCTTGTCTAGTACTGCTTTACCCAATGTGCCACAAATGGGTGGGTTTAACAAGATGAAATTTATTTTGTCATAGTTTAGGATCCTTTAAGTATGAATTCAAGGAAATGGCCCTAGGGAAAGTTTTCTCTGTCTCTCTCTGTCTCTCTCTGTCTCTCTCTGTCTCTCTCTCTCTCAGCGGTTGGGGAAGGTCCTTTCACTTCTCCTCTTCTTTTGCTTTTTGGGGATCTTCATATGGCAAGGAATCTGTATCTTTTCTTATTTGCTTCTTGCTTACTCTGTTCTTTTTATCTTGAAAGATATTGATTTGAGACAGCTTATACTATCACTGGAAACTCTGATGGCACAGTGATTAAGTGCCATGTCTGCTGACCAAAAGATCAGTGGTTCAAATCCACCAGGTGCCACTTGGAAACTCTACAGGCAGTTCTATTGGGTCACTATGAGTTAGAATGGACTCAATGGCAGTAAGGTTTAAATTTATACCGTTACCACTTCTTTAACATAATAAAACACTTACCTCCAAATGAAATTGTAATCACTATAGGAATTACAGAATATACTAAACATATTTTGAGGATACAATTTGATCCATAACAATACAAGAAGAAACTATTACCCAAGGTCTAGTGTCGCTGCAGTCATCTTAAAATTCTACCTTTGACACAAGATTTGTAAAAATCATCAAAATATTTGTACTGTAGATAAAATAAATATGGAATGAAAACAAAATGAGTATTTGGATTTGAATAAATGACTTTGGGGTAAGGAATTCTCACTCTTCAGGGTAAAATTTTAAATAAATTGTTCTAAAACTTAAGGGGGAAAAAAAATCAAAAACTTCAAAAAGAAAAGGCATAGAACAAAAGACTGTTCCGAAAATAAAGGACAGTCAGTATGATTGGCCTATTTATGAGAAAATCCACTGAAATCAGAGCTGAGAGTCCATGAAATGATTGTCAAAATGAATAAAAAAGATTGCAGTCCATTAACTTATTAATTAATCAAAGTCCATTGTGTCTCAAAAGGTTGAAACTGAACTGTGATCTAATAAGAATTTTGAGAGTCTGTTCCATGATAAGATAGACAAAGCTCTGTTTTAAGGGACAATGTCTGGAATTCTGATTAGATCAATGGAAGGAGATCTGTAAATGGTTTCAGGGTAAACTGCAGGTTCCTACCTGAGTTTCTCTGCCTGTGACCACTTTGTACTTAACAATGGGGTAAGGTTAGCCTAGAACAGAATAAAAGGAAATTAAAGATGTCAGTGTCATACCGCAGTTTTGTGGTTTCAAAAAGCCATCTTAACCCTTTATAAATTATCATTGCATGATTCTGCAGCTGTTCTGGAAAATTTCTGAGGTACATAGTGAAGCTCCTATAAATATATTGTTGATTTCTCTAATGCTGATGTACTTGTTTCTTTACGTCCAAAGAGGAAACAGCACACTTTCTGTTTGCATGCCTTTCTACCTGGCCGGAAACGTCAGCTCTGTGAACAGTAACCACAAGAACTAAGCATCCCCATTAACCACTCCATCAGATTATTAACCTCTAAAAATAAACAGAGGTTGAAACGCTTATTTCCCCCTAAGCAAGGAGAAAACAAATCAATAATGACTTGGATTCTCTTTGTGAACTACAGTGCTCAAGCTGTTGAATAAAATGTATCACAAACAATGTAACAGCATATGAAACACTTATTGGAAAGGCTTGCAAAGAGAACAAGAGTTGTTTTGATGGACTGTGGCATTTTTCAGGCACAATAAATATCAATAAGGACCTGAAACAGAGAGAAAAGATAAAACATATTTGCTGGGCATTCAGCAAAAACAGCCATGAACTTGGTTAGATGCTTTAACATATTCGTCTTGTGATAGAAATCAAAGTGGCTTCAATGTTTAATGGTTTGGAGTGTGTGGTCTGTATCCTTCTGAAGTTTCCACTTTCACTTAGCCATTCATATAATTGAAATATTCTATAAGTGCATCTTCTTCTTTATCTAGAAAATAGACATAATGCCAGCTAGCCAAGTGCTGAATGGTGCCTAATTAACTGTGTTTCTGTGTCCACAAAATAAGTGATCCAAGTAAAACACTTGTAACAGTAATCAGCTTGTAGGCATAGATATTTATTATTATAATCTAATTTTGTAATTACTATCTCATAATATTATCTAATTTGTAAAAGCTCATAATATTTGGCTTTTACTCAAGATGCAGAGAGCTAGAATTAGCATCAGTTCGACACTTAGAATGATTAATGGCACATTCATGACTTGTTCTGAATCAACAGAGAACTGAGATCTCCTATCAACATCAACCAGCTGCACCAAGAGACATTGTCTACAGGGAAAAAGAAGATGTCAGAACACGCTCACTTGAAGAAAATAGAGCATGAATGTCCAATGCCCCAAAAAATAAGAAAAAAATGCTCAACTGAAAGACCTGACAATTACATGAATATGAAGTACAGGCAAGCGAGACAGATTGAAACTCCGGGAATTACGTGGAAAGTGGGTGAAAACTCACCGTCTTCCAGGTATTTCTCTGTCCACCCTATGAGACACTTAGCAGTGGTCAGAAAGAGCACTAACCACGTTAGCTGTGTATCTGAGGAAGGGGAAGATCAGCAGCAGTGTGAAAAAGACAGGAAACTGTATCTAAGTTCATGCACTCTTGCATTATTAAAGAAGACAAAAGAAAAAGCCTTACTTGATTAATGGAGGTGGAGGGGAGAACAACTGCTGCTGCCCTTAGACGACAACTCACTGCAGCTGGAGGATGGAGTGGGGAAGACGAGGGAACCTACTCCTTACGGCGGGGGCAGTGGGGTGGTGGTGGGCGAAGGGAATCTCTTAGTGTTGCAAGTGGTTCATGCTCTCAAGTGTTAACCGAAAGTTGAGAATTTGGACTTTACCATATATAGGAGGACTGGCAATTAGGTTGGCAAACTCATCCTAGAATAAGTGCTACATACCTCATTGCTGAATATCACTGTGGTCAGCTTTGAAGTACTTCCCTTGGGAAGCTATGCACTAATTCCAGTGCTTCATCCACCCTTCAAAGCAATTTTGGAACTGTTTCCTGGAATGGCCATCAAAGCTATCATTGCATTAACCTTAGTGTGCTGGATGTCATCAAAATGTCTTCCTTTCAATATGTTTTCTTTTTTTTTTTCCCCATCTTTGGGTAAAAAAAAAAAAAAGAAAAATCATTGGGGGCCAGATCAGGCGAGTAAGGAAGGTGTTCCAATATACTAATTTGTTTACTGACTAAATACTCCCTGACAAACAATTAAGTTCACGTACATTCCACCTTGCCACAGTGCACAACAGTCATTCCAGAAAGAGTTCCAAAATTGTTCTGAAGGGTGGCCTCGGTGTTGGTGTCAGTGCCTGGCTTCCTAAGGGGAGCACTTTGAAGGTGACCGTAGCGATATTCACAGCACTTAGAACAGTTAACTTCATGGAGGCAACCTGGTTTTGGAAAATCAGCCATCGAAAATGCTGTAGAGCACAATTCTACTCTGACCCACATGGCTTTGCCATGACTAGAAATTGACATGAAGACCACTGTTTTGTTTTTCTTTTATTAAATCTTGGTGACACAGTGGTTAAGTGCTATGGCTGCTGACCAAACAGTTGGTAGTTTGACTCCACTAGGCATCCCTTGTAAATTCTATGGAGCAATTCTATACTGTCTTACGGGGTTGTTATGGGTCCAAATCGACTTGATGGCAACAGATTTTTTTTTTTTTTAAATGGAACGGAAGAGCCCTGGTGGCTCAATGCTTAAGAGCTATGACTGCTAACCAAAAGGTCAGCAGTTTATATCCACCAGCTAATCATTGGAAACCCTATGAAATAGCTCTACTCTATCCTATAGGGTCACTGCAAGTTGGAATTGATTTAAATTAAATGAGTTAAAAGAGGGGAAGGATTACATGCTGAGGTCACAATTAGAGATGAGAGAATATGAGCTGGGAACTGACAAAGGCACATTCTCATGATGCAGGCATATAGTACATGCCTAAGAATAAAGCTTAATATGGCTAGGAACCAACTGATAACCAAAAGGTTGATGGTTTGAAACCACCAGAGGCTCCAGAGGCTCCACAGAAAAAAAGACTAACAATCAGTTTCCATAAAGATTACAGCCTTAAAACTGCAGGGCTATTCTCTTCTGCCCTGTAGGGTTTTCTATGAGCCAAAACCAACGTGATAATACACAAAAACAAGAAGTGAAAGAGAATTTCCGTTTTCCAGTGCAAAACCTGAGAAATATGTTTGCATAACAAGTAACAACTGAATATTTCTGTAAAAGGTACTGCAGAGGAATAATAGCAAACAAAGTCAAGTCATTTGAGACACAAAGGAAAGACCTGAAAGATTTAAGTCTTAGAATCCAACAAACAATGCTCAGGAAAATCAACCCGCACCTCAGATGCAGTGTATGTCCACAGCACATATTCACTTCATTCTGAAGAAAACAAAAATCCTCACAATCGGACCAATAAGCAATACCACAATAAACAGAAAAAAAATATTGACGTTGTCAAGGATTTCATTTTATTCGAATCCACAATCAATGCCTATGTAGCCTGAAGTCAAGAAATCAAACAAATTATAGCATTGGCCAGATCTGATGCCAACCCCTCTCCCCCCAAAACTGATAGCTGTTGAGTTGATTCCAATGCATGGCAACCTTGCAGGACAGCGTAGAGCTACCCCCATAGAGTTTCCAAGGAACAGCTGGTGGACTGGAACAGCCACACTTTTGTTTCACAGTGAAACTCCTGACCGTTATGCCACAAAGATGTCACTTTATGTGCTAAGATACAGCTGGCCCAAACTACGGTGATTTCAATTGCCTCGTCTGTATTTGACAGCTGGGCAATAAATAAAGAAGACCAAAGAAGAATCGATGGCTTTGAATTACGGTGTTGACAAAGAATATTAAATTTACTATGTATTGCCAGAAGAACAAACAGAAGTGTTTTGGTAGAAGTATACCCAGAATGTTCATTAGAAGTAACAATTGTAATACTTTGTCTCGTGTATTTTGGACATGTTATCAGGAGGGACCAATTTCTAGAGAAGGATTTCAGGTTTGGCATAATAGATCATCGGAGAAGAAGAGCCAGAACCTCAGTGAGATGGACTAACGTAACGGCTGCAAAAACTGGGCTCAAACAGTAATTACGAGAACAGCACAGGACTGGGCAGTGTTTTGCTTTGTGTTCATAGTGTCAGTAAAAGTCAAGCCAACTCTAGGGAACTTAACAAGAAGAATGATGATGCGCTAAAGGTGAGATATATAACCCAAGCGCCGGATGCTAACCAGCTTAAATCAAACCCCTGTGGTGAAAACGAAGGTGGAAAAAAAGCATGCCTATTTTCAGGCAAAAAAATACTATTTGCCTCATTCTCTTTCCTCCTACATGGGATATACAACTTTCAACAAAACATTTTACGAGATATTTGGAAGAAAACAATGAAAAATGCACGTACGATAGATAAAACAATTATAACTGGACATAACACAGGTCTGGAAATTATCTGCCATGAAATTTGAAGCAACTGTGATTAATATGGAAGTCCTGGTGGTGTAGTCATTAAGTGCTATGGCTTCTAGTCAAAAGACCAATCCACCAGGTACTTCTTGGAAACTCTATGGGACGTTTCTATCCTGTCCTATATGGTTGCCATGAGTTCAAATCTAATTGACAGCAACTGCTTAATATGCAACCCTGGTGTTAGGAACTCAGCTGCTGATCTGAAAAAAAACTGGCTGTACAAATCTCTGACTTCCTCCTTGAAAACCCTATGGTAGTTCTACTTTGTCCTATAGGGTCACTGTATGTTGGAATTGACTCAACAGCAATGCTTCATGACTAATGTGTTACTAGTGCTAATGGAAAAACTGGCCAAAGCGCAAGAGCAGAGGGATTATTTCAGCAGAAGAAATGGAAGTGGTAAGAGCCAAACAGAAATGGCAGAATAAAAAAAAAAAAAAAAAAAATACTAGAAATGAGGAGTGCTCCTGTCATCTTGTCACTAGACTTCAAACAATTGAGAAATGAGTCAGTGAACTTAAAGATAGGTCAACAGAAATTAAACAAGCAGAAATAGAGAGTAAAAGCAAAACATCTGATAGAGGTGGCCCGTGTCAAATATTGCAGCATAAGCATATTTAAATTTCAGCAAGAGAAGAGAAAGGGAAGGAGGTAGAAATGCTCAAACAATGAAGGCAAACAATTTGCAAGTTAAACCCAAAAGTTCCAAGTACACCAAACCCAACAAAGGAAAAGTATAAGAGGGCCTACTGTAATAGTGGAGGAGGGAAATTACTGAAACAGAAGTCCATTTCAGTTATAAAATCTGCAAGTTCAAGAATTCGTGGGAAAAGTAAAGTATATTGTTATTACTGAGTCTCACAGTTAGCAACACTGGGCGAAAAAAAAAAAAAAAACAACACAGGTGTGGGGAAGTGGTATGAAGCAGTGACATCATCAGATAGCAAATCAGAATGTATCGTCACAAAACCACCTGTTCTTCAGGAGAAGGGCTTACAAGCGAGTAGTATATAGACTCAAGCTGAGGATGGACCATAGTTCAGGGGCTTGGAAGAAATAGTGAAGCTTAAACAAGATTTTGTTAGCCAGCACTTTGTTTCTAACTGATCAGTGGGAACAAGGAATTCAGTTACTCACAATCGGAGGAAATGGGAATTTGGAAGGTCTGTGTCTAGTCTCATCATAAGGAAACAATGGGGCACCTACGAGTCTAATCCAAATCACAGAAAAGTATGGGTATATGCAGTAAGCTGTTTTTTAATGACCAAAAAGAATGGAGTTTTTAAATGATTTTTGTTTTACAGTATCACAAGTGTTCAAGTACATTTCAAGATTATCAAAACCAAATAAAAAAAGGATAAAAAAATGTTGAAAGCAATCAATTAAGGGAAAATACACTACGTATAGAAGAATAAAGATAATGCTTACAGCTGACATTTTTGGAAATCAAGAAAGCAGGAGAGTGTCATCTTTAAAGAGATGGGCAAAAAACCAAAAAAAAAAAAAAAAAAAACAACTCTATTAACCAAAAAATCTTTCAAAAAATGTATGAGGAAACAAAGACTTTCTTAAAAAAAAAAAAAAAAAAAAAAACTGAGAAAATTAATTACCAGTAAATCTACTTTACAAGTAGTGTTAAATGAAATTCTTCTGTTACAATATACCTAACAGTGAGGCATCCTAACTGAACGGTTTGCAGTTTGCAACCATCCCGCATCAACTGTGAAGAAAGAACTGACAACGTATTCCACTAAAGATTGGAACTAAGTAAACTCCATGTTAAGGTTCTGTGTCACATAGGGTTGCTATGAGTATTAATTGACTAGATGTCACTCAGGGACAAGAATAATGGATACAAGGCTAGTGCCCAATTTAAGAAATACTCAAGTATGACAAACTATATTTCAGACTGTCATTTTTACATATATCTCATTGTTAGTAATGTGTACTACATACAGTGTTATAGTAATTTGCTGATGTTACCACTCAGATGTTTACCCCCAAAAGTTCAATTTAATGATCTGTTAGTGAGAACACTGCATTACAGTTAGTTTCTAAACTGGGTCACAACATGGATCCAAATGCTGCCTAATATGTAGGTCAGGGATTACTTCTATACAAAGAAACAAACAGCACCAGGAATGAGAAAAGAAACCCCAGTAGTTAAGTAGTGAAAGAGCACAGTGGCTAACCAGAAGCTGGCAGGTTGAATGAATCACCGACTCCTTAAGAGAGAGATATGGCAGTTTGCTTCCCCAAGGGTTACAGTCTTGGATCTCCCATGGAACAGTTTTGCTGTGTTCTACAGTGTCAATATTCTCCATGTTTCTGTCAGTTTATCATACTGTCAGGACCTTTTGTGTTGTTGTGATGCTAGCAGCTATGCCACCAGTGTATAAATAACATCAAGGCCACTCATAGTGGACAGATGTTAGCTAAGCTTTCAAGACTAAGAAAGATTATGAAGAAGGACCAGCAGTCTGCCTTGGAAAATAATTAGCTGGTGAAAACCTTCTGAATGGCCGTGAAACATTGTTTTGTGTAGTGCCAGAAGATGAGCCCCCTAGGTTGAAAGGCGCTCAAGAGAGCACTGGGCTAGAGCTGCTTCCTCAAAGTATGGTTGCCTTTAATAACGTGAATGAAGTCAAGTTTTCAGGACCTTCCAGATGTGGCACAACTCAAAACAAGAAGAAACAGTTGCAAATATCCATTAATAATCAAAAAATGGAACATATAAAATAAGAATTCAGAAAAACTGGAAATCACCAAAAATAAAAGAGAAATGCACAAAATAGTTATCTTAGGCATTAGTGAGATGAATGAGCTAGCATTGATCATTTTGAATACGACAAGCATACAATTTACTATGTCAGGAGTGACAAATCAAAAAGGAACGGTGTTGCATTCATCCTCAGGAAAGAACATTTCAAGATCTATCTTGAAGAACAACATTGTCAGTGATAGGAAAATATTCATATGCCTACAAGGAAGACCAGTTAATATGACTGTTATTGAAATTTTTTGCACAAACCACTGAGGCCAAAGAGAAAGACAATGAGGATTTTTTACCAACTTTTGCCAGCTGAAATTGATTGAATATCCAGTCTGGAAGCATCGATTACTTGTGATTAGAATGCTAAAGCTGGAAACAGAGAAGAAGGATTGGTTGTTGGAAAACACGTCACTGATGGTAGAAATGATGCTGTAGAAAATTATTTTATTGTGAAAATATTAAACAACATGAGAACCATCAGAAGAAGATGGAAGGAATACACAGAATCATTATACCAAAAAGAACTGGTCAATGCTCACATATTTCAAAAGAGATAGCATATGATCAGTTAGCAACAGTATTGAAGGAAGAAGCCAAAGCTAACTTGAAGACATTAGCTAAAAATAAGTCTCTGGGAATATAATATCAACTTAGGTGTTTTAACAAAAGTATGCAGCACTGAAAGTGCTAACTCCTGTGTGCTAGGAAATTTGGAAGACAATTACTTGGCTAACTGACTGGAAGAGATTCATATTCATGTCTATTCCCAAGAAGAGTGATTCAACCAAATGTGGAAATTACTGAGTAATACCATTAATATCACAGGCAAGTAAAATTTTGCTTAAGATTATTCAGACTATCTGCCACAGTATTTTGACAAGGAACTGCCAGAAATTCAGACACAATTCAGGAGAGGATGTGGAACCAGGAACATCACTACCAATGTCAGATGAATTTCGGCCAAAAGTAGAGAACACAAAAAAGATGTTTGCCTCTGTTTTATTGACTATGCAAAGGTATTTGACTGTGTAGATCATCACAAAATATAG
Source organism: Heterohyrax brucei (assembly GCA_028571685.1). Taxonomy (NCBI): domain Eukaryota; kingdom Metazoa; phylum Chordata; class Mammalia; order Hyracoidea; family Procaviidae; genus Heterohyrax; species Heterohyrax brucei. The sequence continues at coordinate 160,476,059 of CM053143.1, forward strand.
ATAATATTGCAAAAGATGGGAATTACAGAGCACTTACTTGTGCTTATGCAGAATCCATACATGTATCAAGAGACAGTTGTTTGAACAGAAAAAGGAAACGATGCTTGCTTTTAAAGTCCAGAAAGGTATATGTCAAGGTTGAATCTTTTTACCACACCTGTTCAGTCTGTTTGTGGAACAAATAATCTGACAAGCTGGACTATGCAAAGAACAGGGCAACAGGATTGAAGGACAACTCAGTATGCAGATGACCCAAGGTGGCTTGCTGAATGTAAAGAGAACTTAAAACACTTAATTTTTGAAAATCAGAGACCAGAGTCTTCAGTATGGATTATATCTCAACATCAAGAAAATAAACATACATCCTGGCCAATAAGCAACATCACGATAAACTGAGAAAAGATTGAGTCTGTCAAGGATGTCATCATACCTGGATTTAAAATCAAGGCCACTGGAAGCACCATTCAAGAAATCAAAACACATATTGTTTGGGGGCAAATCTACTGTGAAAGACCACTTTAAAGTGTTTAAAAGATCTGTCTGGGAGGAAGTACAACCAGAATGCTCCTTGAATGCAAGGATGGCAAGACTATGTCTTACGTGCTTTGGACGTACAGGAGGTAATAGTCCCCAGAGAAGGACATCACGCTTGGTAGAGAGGAGGGTCGGTCACCCAAAGAGAGGAAGACCCCTAAAGAGATGGACTGAAACAGCGGCTGTTAACAGCGGGCTACAGGGTAACAACAATCGCAGGCATGGCACAGACTCAGACAGTGTTTCTGTCAGTTGTGCAGTGATACTGCTAGTCAGAGTGGCCTTGATGGCACCTAACAAAAACAACAAATAATATAGAGTCACTATGAGTTGGAATTATCTAGATGCAGTGTATGGGAATAAATAAAATAATGTGAAAATCTGCATTTTAAGATATTTTAAGTAGATAGCCTGCTGCCTACTGCTGTGTATATACATACATATATATGTTATATCTTATATAATATATATCATATACTGCATACTATGTGCCACATACTATATACTGTGTATGTATATGTACATATATATACATATGCATAAAAATAAGACAACACCATATGGCAAAGTAAGTAGGAACATACAATTGCAAGATCTTCTCTACATTTAAAATGATTTAATATCATTTCAATGTATGTATATTACAAATGTATGTATATATATTCAATGTATGTATATTACAAATCTTACAAAATAAAACTATTTCTTGAAAATATATATAAATACTAAGTTGATGGGAAGGTTTATGTCACCTTTACACTTAGTTGCAAGGTTAGAAACAAAATTGATGTCCTTTAACTAGTAAATGAATAAACAATCTGTGGAATATCTATATAATGGAATATATTGAACACTACTTACCAACAAAACCTATATCTATTACAGTGGCTAAGTTTTTGATAGTTAAATTAGCTCCTTACAAAAGTCTAAATTTTAGATTTACAAGAAACTGTTATCTGTCTTCTCTTTATTTCCCTAAAAACTAAAAACCTTTATTTGATAGTTTGTTGTCCATGAACACATTTTATAGAGCTTAATCTGCGATTCTGTATTGATTATGATGTTGCTATAGACGATTTAATAGAAACTCTGGTGGCATAGTGGTTAAGGGCTACAGCTGCTGACCAAAAGATTAGCAGTTCAAATCTGCCAGGTGCTCTTTGGAAACTCTACGGGGCAGTTCCTCTCTGACCTCTAGGGTTGCTATGAGTCAGACCCGACTTGATGGCAGTGAGCGATAGATGATTTAATAGAGTTTGCTATGTTTCCTGCTGTTGTTGTTAGGTGCTGTCAAGTTGGTTCTAGAACAGAAGGAAACCTGTCTTGGTCCTTCACCGTTCTCACAACTGTTGATATGTTTGAGTCCATTGTCGCAGCCACTGTGTCATTTCATCTTGTTGAGGGTTTTCCTCTTTTTCACTGGGCTTCTATTTTAACAGTCATTATAGGCCTACAGAAAATATTAATAACTAGTTTAATTTTCATGTGAAATATTCTGACCTTTTTAATATTATCATTCTTTAATCCTTGTTGTTAGTATGCTTAGATTGCACAAGTAGATATAGTAGATAAAGAATGTTATCAGAATTAAGACTGTGGAATACATCTTTAAGACAAATGGTTAAAAATTTCAACAATTCTTAAGACGAAGGAACAGCTTCTGTCCTCCTGGAATCTAGTTTTCCAGAGTCCATGATGTTGGGGTGACCCACCCAGGGCATTCACTGTCCTCGAGATCTTCTTTTCATCCTTGGGGTTTAAGCAAACTGTCTTTGTAAACATCTCCATTATGTCAAAAAATGGTCTTGCTAATTAGTCAGGACCATTTTGTCTTGGATAGTTTGCTTTTTTGGAGAATCCAGTCAGTTTCAGAAAGCAAAAAACTCCATGATCAGTCTGTAAGTTGAGTTCTAGAGTATATTGGCATGTAAACCCTGATCCTCAGCCCACTTCCATGGCAAGAATCTCTGGATGCTTGTTTATCTTCAGAATATTTTGACTCTTTATTCAGATGTGTTGCTCAACTTGCAAATCACGTATGAAATACATTTCAAATAAATTTAATATTTTTGGTCTACTATGACTTTTATTTTTACAAAATTAATTTCTTTAAGGAAGTGAATTTCTAAAAATCTTTTTGAATATTTAAGATTATCAAATTCAGCCATTGTACTCTCAAATGTGTAATCTGATGTTATCCAGATGACATCAGAATAATAACAAAACTTCAGGTCATCTTATTCCTACTTCAACATAGTATTTTTTCTATTACAATTTGCTTATTTTTATAAGTTGCACTCAGAGCTAGTGCATGTATTAATGAAATGTTTTAAAGACCAAGCCCTGAATTTACTAGACTGTAACTCAATTTACTAGATTGTAGAAAATTCTATTTTCTTCCATATTTTTGCTAAGCACAATTGTTGTATCATGTTTATAGTTCTACTCTGTCCTTTAGGGTTACTATGAGTTTTAGTAGTCTTGATGTCAGTGGGTGATGGATATGTGGTTTCTCTTCCTGTGAGTAGAAATTGAATTGGTTTTTAAAGAACATATCAGTTTCCTTGTTTTCTCAATTAAGTATCCACCTTTTTTGTTGTTGTTGTTGTTGTTTTTTAAGACTCTGGTTAAATAAATTGTATCTACCTGTGACTTTAATAATAGCTTTCTTTTTAATGGTGTTCTGTAGTGTGCAGGGAAACTCTGGTGGAGTAGTGGTTAAGTACTATGGCTGCTAACCAGAATATCAGCAGTTCAAATCCACCAGGCATCCCTTAGAAACTCTATGGGGCAGTTCTACCGGGTTCTATAGGGTTGCTATGAGTCAGAATGGTGGGGGGGGGGGGGGGTGGCTGATGTAAAACCTGATATAGCCTGCAGGAGACTGTCTTATACTAAAAGCTGCTTGAAGGTAGTTTGAAGTAGAAGCATTTGCTTCAGAAGCTTTAGGGAAGACTTCACGTGTTACTTAGAGCAATCAAAGCTCCTGAAGCTTGGAATTTTACACCTTAGAGAGCCTCTGGGAATAGAATAATTTCAATTCAATGGATAAATTAAATCCATTTATGCTTCCTTCCTCTTTGGCAGTATCTTCTGTCATGTCTTTACAATCTGCAAACTTAGAAAAATGAAAAACAAAAAGGAAATACAATTGTATTACTGGAAGAGAGGAAACCCTTATGGCTTAGTGGTTAAATGCTGCTTCTGCTAACCAAAAAGGCTGACAGTTCAAATCTGCCAGGAACTCCTTGGAAACTCTGTGGAGCAGCTGTACTCTTTCCTATTGGGTCAACTGAACAGCAGTGGGCTTGATTTAGTGGATAGGAGGAAAAGCACAGTCCAACAGCACTTTATCCTTGTGACTTCTTCTACTGGCAAAAACCTACCTGAACTTCTTTCTGAAAAGGTTGTAATTTCCATGTTGAAAAGGAAAAAGAATTAACATTACCAGGATGCATTGTAGATCCAGCTACACACATACACACATACACACACACACACATGCAAAGTTTGCATTTTAAGTACAGTTCCTTACAACTTTTTATATTTTCCTCAAGTAAAATTGGAGAAAAGAAACCTAACTAAGAATCATTCAATAAAATAAAACAAGAGCAAGACTAGCTTTCTATGTCAGAGTATAAACTGTTTTAACTTTCCTGATGATCCAAGTTATCCACTTTTATGCAGAAATATACTCCAAATTTTCATTTTCATATATTTTTTGGAAATGCTTTTACCCTGTGGTATTCTCATAATTTATTTAAATAATTATATAGTCCCATGTAATTAATGCTCCCATTTTATATTTTACATGTACTTTTACACATAAAATGAAACACTGGTACATTTTCTCTTAAATGTGTATGTGCATAATTATTAAATTGTCACATATTAATTGTTGTTTGGTGCCATGTAGTTGATTCAGACTCATAACAACTCAGTATAACAGAGCTGAACTGATCTGTAGGGCTCCTAGTCTGTAATCTTGGCAGGAGCAGACACCGGATCTTTCCTCTGTAGACGTGCTGGCGTGCCGGTGGTTTCTGTAGGCAACTGAGGGCTTCCCCACTATGTCACCAGGGCTCCTGGACTTGCTCTCTCTCTCTTCCAGTCTCTTTCCCGTGTGTGTGTGTGTGTGTGTGTGTGTGTGTAGAGAGAGAGAGAGAGAGAGAGAGAGAGAGAGAGAGAGAGATAGGAGATAAACAATTAAATCAAGAAACAATTGTTCTGAGTGCTACACACCTGCTAGCTCGATATCAATCACTACAGTTGCCTTTGAAGCACTTCCCCTGGGAAGCTATGCTGTGACACCAGCACCTAGTCTACACTTCAAAGCAATTTTGGAACTCTTCAGAAATGGCCACTGTGCATGGTGGCAAGATGGCAAGTTTGTGAACTTAATTGTATAGTTGTTTGTGAGTGAGTTTTTAGCCAGTAAACAAATAATTGTATTGGAACAGCATCTCTATTCACCTGATCTGGCCCCAGTGACTTTTTTCTTTACCCAAAGATAAAAGAAATATTGAAAGGAAGATATTTTGACAACATTCAGGACATCAAGGATAGTATCCTGACAGCTCTGATGGCCATTCCAGAATAAGAGTTCCAAAATTGCTTTGAAGGGTGGACTAGGTGCTGACATTGGTGCATAGCTTCCCAAGGGGAGTACTTCAAAGGTGACTGTAGTGATATTCAGCAATGAGGTATGTAGCATTTTTTTTCTAGGATGAGTTTGTGAGCTTAATTGGCAGACCTCATGTATAAACATAGACATATATAGACATATAGACACATACATACACAGACATGTACATAGACATAGACACATAAATAGACATGCATAGACGCATACCCCTATGTACAGCAGGGCCCCCACAGTGCTGTATTTGTTACATGGATTCCTCCCGTGCAATTTTGCATTGAGAAAACATTTCCTCTGCTGGCCCTCACCCCATCCCCAGCCTTGAATACAAAGCCCATTGCACCTGCATCGTATGATTAATAATGTTGCTCACATAACTCATACAAACTCCTTACTTGTAAACTCCTTTAAAAGTAACTTACCTGCCAGTTCTTGGTGAGCAGCCTTGGCAGCGTTAACCCCCTAATGATGCCATTTCTAGTACAGCAAATGGTGGTTTTTTTGTTTTCTCACTTTGGTCTCTCATTTATTGACCAATATGTGATATGGTGATTAAGAAACTGGGCTTTTCACCCAGTCACATATACATACTCACATTCCTGCATGCATACATACACATACATGTGATACAAATGTATGTGTGTTTGTGTGTCTATGTGTGTATCTTTATCTACCTCTCTCTCTCTCTATATACATAGCCAGCCAGCCAAGTGTCGTCGAGTCGGATCGGACTCATAAGTATATATAAAACACTAAGCCCATTGCTACTGAGTCAATTCTTACTACAGGATAGAGCAGTGTACCATATAGTTTCCAAAGAGGTACTAGTGGATTTGAACTGCCAACATTCTCGTTAGCAGGCAACCACTTAACCAAAGTGCCATCAGGGCTCTGTCTCTATATTGTTGTTGTTGTTAAGTGCCAAGGAGTTGGTTCCAACCTGCACGGACACTATGCACAACAGAATGAAACAATGCCCAGTCCTGTGCTGTCCTTGCAATTGCTGCCATGCTTAAGCCCAGTGTAGCAGCCACTGTGTCGACCCATATCATTGAGGGTCTTCTCTCTTTTCAACCGAGCCTCTCCTTTACCAACCATGAGTCCTCCAGAAACTGACCCCTCATAATCACACATCCCAAACACACTGAGACTATTTCTTGCCATCTTTGCTTCTAATGAGAGCTCTGGTTCTGCTTCCAGACAGATTTTCCCATTCTTTTAGAAATCCATGATACATTCTTCCCCAAAACCACAATTCAAAGGCATCTATTCCTCATCAGTCTTCTTCCTTCATTGTCCAGCTTTCACATCTGCATATGAGGTAATTAAAACACCATGGCTTGGTTCAAATGTACCCAAGTCCCAAGGTGATAGTTTTAGACTCTTTAAAGAGGTCTTCTGCAGCCAGTTTGTCCAATATATCTTTTAATCCCCTGAATGCTGCTTTCATGGATGTTGAATGCTGATTCAAGTAAAATGAAATCCTTGAGAGTCTCAGTCTTGTCTCCACTTAGCATGCTATTACTTACTGGTCCTGTTTTGAGGGTTTTTGTTTTCTATATGTTGAGGTGGAATTCATACCGAAGACTGTGGAGTTGAACTTTATCTGAATCCTCTTCACTTTCAGAAAGTGAGGTTATATCATCTGTATAACACGTGTTGTTAGTGAGTCTTCTTCCAATATTGATGCTTGATTCTTCTTCATATAGTCTTGTTTCATGGATTATTTGCTCAAAATGCAGACTGAATAGATACAGCAAATGGATATAACCCTGACAAATATCATTCCTAACTTTAAACCATGCAGTATCCTCTTTCTCTGTTCAAATGACTGCCTCTGGGTCTAAATACAATTTTCTCACAAGCACAATTAAGTGTCCCAAAATTCATATTCTTCACAATGTTATCCATTAAGTTGAATGCCTTAGCATAATCAATAAAACACACGTAGACATCTGTCTGTTATTCTCTGCTTTTAGCCAGGATACATCTGACATCAGTTACGATATCCCTTTTATACACTGAGTCCTACCCCATCAATGCAAATGCTGCCTATCCCCCCCATGAGCATCACAGAGGCCAGATTTATGACATGTAGAAACATTCACACAATACCAGGTACCATGGTCTAGCTGAATTGCTACACACATTTTTTGAGGGACACAATTAAATCCATGAGACAGTGTTCTGGAATTGTTTCCTTAATGTTTTTCATACATAGAAGAGTACACTACATGGTGTATATGAAGACAAACAAACCATACCTAACTGTTCCAGCTTTCGTACAAATTAGACTTAAAGACAGGTTTAGGAACTCCTTTGTAATCTGGCTTTGTAATCTGGAGAGCGCAGGTACATACTATGATGTTGGCGTAATGCTTAAATCACGTAATCTACTGTTTCACAGAACATTTCATGGGCATTAAACTAAGAGGTCTGATAAGTCTGTAAAATTAATTGTTCTAAGTACTATATACTTCACTGCTGAGTATCACTGCAGCTGCCTGTAAAGTACTCGCTCCCCTTGGGAAGATATCTACCGACACCAGCACCAACTTACCCTGTCAAAGCAACTTTGGAACTCTTTCTGGAATGGTCACTGAACACAGTGGCAAAGTGGCAAGTTCACAAACTTAAATGTATAGTTGTCTGTGAGGGAGTTTTTAGCCAGTAAACAAATAACTGTGCTAGAACACCCTCCCTACTCACCTGATCTGGCCCCTAATGACTTTTTTCTTTACCCAAAGATAAAGGAAATATTGAAAGGAAAACATTTGGATGATAGTCAAGTCATCAAGGATAATATGATGATAGTTTTGATGATCGTTCCATAAAAAGAGTTCCAAAATTTCTTTTAAGGGTGGACTACGTGCCTGCATTGGTGTATGGCTTCCCAAGGGGAGTACTTTCAAGACGACTGTAGTGATATTCAGCAATGCAGTTTATAGCACTTTTTCTAGAATGAGTTCACCAATTTAATTGGCAGCCGTTATATGTGTGATTATACACAACATGTATGTATATACGCACCCATACACACATGGATAAAATTTGTATGCTAAAATTGAGGAACAAAATTTTCACTATTCGTGGAATTCAGATTTCTGGATTATATGGAGGGTCAGGAGACTCACACAAACCAGTGGCCTGAGACAGTCTTGGAATCGGAAGCCTTAAGAAAATTGGTCCCTAAAAGTCACTTTTAAGCCAAATAATAATCCCCAGCAATCACTCTAATTAATAAAGAACATGCTGTCTTATTCATTGTGCTTTTCTAAACAATTATTCGTATGAAGTCTTGAGAATAGAAATTTCAAAGGTCAGACTAGAGCTTTGTTTTAAAGTATAACAAAATTATCTGAATTATTCATCAAGAAAGTATTTTATGTCTATGCATTATTATGTAAACACTGTCCTGGCTCTGTTTCCATGACAATGTATAATTACTAGTGATATATTGGAGCATAAAGAGCCTTTCTTCTTTGGAACATTGTTCACTTGGAAATGTCACCCTGGTATGCAAATTATATATTCGAAAAATTTCAATCAGTTCCCACTATTGCTTAATAGTTTGACCTGTCTAAATTTAAGTATACTCATTTAGAAACTGGGGATGATAACAGTTACTAATGCATATGACAAATCTAATAATTATATTAAATAATCCTTAGATAGATACATGTCATAGAACAAAGCCAAACCCACTGCTGTTGGGTCGGGTCTGACTCATAGTGAACCTAGCGAGTAGCTGCTCAATAAATCCTAGCTATTACTTTATAACCCTATAGGACAAATTAGAACTGCCTAACTTTTGATTACCAGATTATCTATTAACCATTCAGCCATAAAGGTGATATAATTCAACATTTTTATCACAGGATCAAATAAGATAAAGTAGTTAAAATGTTAGAAAAAGTGCTGTGTTCACTGTAACTGTATATTAACATGTTAAGAATAATATTCTGAACACAAGCTAACTATAATTTTCTCTCTACAACCAGTCAGATTTGGTGCTGGCTGAAACAGCAGAGGATGCTCTTCTTTTCTCGGTGCTTATCTAGACATGGGTGACCAGGTTGTGTCTGCTGGCCTCCTCAGCGCTCCTGGCCATGCTGCGCACATCAGTGATGAGGGCTGAGTAGGCTCTATTCTTACTGAACTTGGCTTTCTTTCCCAGAATGATTTCTTTCTTTTTGGAGTAACAGTACATCTTTCAATTGCCTACCAAACAATGAAGAAGGCTGCACCACGTAGTCCACGTCCTTCCTGCTTAAATAAACACCAGTGGAAGAACTGCATCCTCTGCCATTTCAACTAGCACCAAATCTGTTTGGTGGTAGAGGGGATGTTACAGTTATATAATATTATAGTCTGTTCCTATGGCATATCCCAATACATCTTAGTTGATAAACCGGTATGTCCCTGAAGGAAAGAAATGGTGCAAAAGAGTGCTGACATTTTTCAGGAAGACAAATGTGACATTGCACCAGCTGTGTGGCTAGGGTAAATAGGACACTACCAAAAAGAGAGGGCTGACAAAAATACTGCACTTTTCAGGCCCACTAAGGTATAGCTTCAAAAGAAGGAGAGGAGTTGAGAAGTGTTAGGAAAACAACTGACTGTCATACACACCTTGCCCGAGGCATTCTGCGAACAGGAGGCTTTTTTGATCAAAGACAGCATGCAAGAAGTGAACCTATAACAGAAGGAACAGCAGACTGCTCTAGTTTGAGCAGAGAGGTGCTGCTTCCGAAAATTAAAGAAGTCCTTGTGTGAATGCCATGTGCAAAAGATTATAACAAAAAGAGCGGTATTACAGTCCATAGCTGCACTCTCCAATTACAAACACCATGGGAAATGTGTTCTGAGGCAAATACTACCTAAAATCTTTACCAGTGACCTGGAAGAAACAGCTTCGGCTACAAACATCCCATTTACAGATGAAACAATGCAGAGTGGATATCTTTGTAAGATCAAATTTTATTAAGATGGCGATTTGACATCAAGAATTACTTTTTTTTTTCCTTCAAGAACAGGGGAAAAAGAAAGCAAAAACAGAACCCTAACAGAAAGCTAAAAACATGAATATAAAATAAGGGCAAATATAATTATATTCATATCTAGCTGGAAGTCAAAGTGGGTAAAAATGAATAAATCTGCAAAGTAACTCTTCTCCCCCCAACCCCGATTAGTTTTGAAATCCTATTGTTGTTAGGTGCCTTGCGGTAAACACCAATAATGATCCTGTGTACAACAGAATGAACCCCGCTTGGTCCTCATCCATTCTTATAGCCCTCAACACATCAGTCAACGGTCACAGCCACTGTTTGTCAACCCATCTCCCTGAGGTACTTCATCTGTTTCATCGACCCTTTTGATAACATATTCAAAGTGTGCGAAGTAAAGTTTCACCATCCGCATTCAAGGAGTATTCTGGCTGTCTGTTTCTTCCAGGAGACATCTGTTCATTCTTCTGCCAGTCCCTGAAATAATCAACATCTTCACCAACACCATGATTCAAAGGCATCAGTTCTTCTTCTGTCTTCCCTTTTCATAGCCCAGGTTTCCCAAACCTATGAGGCCCTTGAAAATGCCATGGCTTGGTTCAGGTATGTTAGTCCTGAAGATGACGTCATGGCTGTGTGACAGTTTAAAGAGGTCTTGAAGCAGATTTGCCCAATACAGTACCTTGTTTGACTTCTTCACTGCTACATCTATGAGAACTGATAGTGGATTCAGGTAAAATAAACTCCTTCACAACTTCAGTGTTGGCTTCTTCAATCATGATGTTGCTTATTGGTCCATTTGTAAAGATTTTTAGTTTTCTTTATGCTGAAGTGCAACCCATACCAAAGGCAGATGTCCTTGAACTTCCTTCTCTAGTGCTTCACTTCTTCACATTCAGTAAGCAAGGTTGTATCATCTGCATATCAAAGCTTGTTAATGAGTCCTCCTCCAATTCTGATTCTGTGTTCTTCTTCACATAATACGGCTTCTCACATTATTCATTAAGCATACGGACTGAGTAAATGTGGTGGAAAGATACAAAACTGACAAACACATTTTCTGATTTCAAGCCATGCACTACCTCATTCTTCTGTTCAAATGACTCTCTTTGTCCATGTATAGGCTGCATATGAGCGTAATTAAGTATTCTGAAATTCCCTTTCTTCACAATGTTATTCATAGCTTTATTACGATCCACACAGTTGAATGTCTTTGTACAGTCAGTAAAACAGGTCAATATCCTTCTGGAATTCTCTACTTTCAACTGACATCCATCTGACACTACTCAGCAATAATATCTCTTGTTCAATATCCTCTTCTGAATGCAGCCTGAATTTATGGCAGTAGCCTGACAATATATACTGCAACTGCTTTTGAAAGATCTTCAGCAATGTTTTAGTTGGGTATGTTTCTAATGATATTGTTCGATAATTTCCATATCCTGTTGAATCTCATTTCTTTGGAATGGCTACAAGTATCTTCCAATCAGTTTGCCAGGTAGCTGTCTTCCAAGCACCTTGGCTTAGATGAATATATATTTTTAATCTTGCACATATTTCCTCAAACTTCTCAATCTTTAGTTCATCAGTTCCTGGAGCCTTGTTTTTCTGCAACACGTTCAGTGTAGCTTGGATCTCTTCCGCTAGTAACATCAGTTTTTGATAATAAGCTATCTCCTCAAATGGCTGAATGCCGACCTTTTTTCTTTTTGGCACAGTCACCATGTGTAGGCCTTTAATAGAATTTATTTTGCATCTCCAAAAATAAATAGACGCAACATTCCTTGCACTATTCATATTTTTATGGAACTATGAAGTGTAGGTATGATACTACATAAAATTTTTTGAATATTTTCCTATATAACTATCTAGAATGTGTTACATAATAAGCCCAGAGCACATGGACCTCGGGTAGACTGCATCACAAAGAGATTAAAGAAAGACTCTAGAACCAGTGATTGAGCTGTATTATTTATTCATGGGGACTTACATACAGGATGGTGTCCCAGGTCTGTGGTAGGACCTAAACAGTGCTCTACTGCCAGCTAGCAAGGGGCATGAGTTTACCTAGCATTTTGTCTGGGGCTAAGATTTATTGCTTTTCCTTCAAGCCCTTGGGGCTGCCAGTGCTCTCGCGGCATATTCATCCAGGTTCCGAAATTTCTCTTTCTTTTGACACAGTATTCCTCATCCTTGGCTACTGGCCTAATCATGCTACTCCTGGTCTGGTACATCAGGCCAAATTCATCCCATGTTCATCCCCAGCATGCCTTGAAGAAGACCAAAGCTGACTCCATCAGAAAGTGGTACATGTACCTGAAAGAGTATTACTCTACAAATCACCTGACAGATGTTGCAAATGACCTCTTTGAAGTATTGAAAAGCAAAGATGTTTCTTTGAAGACTAACATGCACCTGGCCCAAGCCATGGTATTTTCAGTTGTATCACATGCATGTGAAAGCTGGACAACGAATAAGGAAGACAGAATTGATTCGTTTGAATTATTGTGTTGGGGAAGAATATTAAATGTACCATGGACTGCCCAAAGTAGAAAGATATGTCTGTTCTGGAAGAAGTACAACCATAGTGCTCTTTGGAAGCAAAGACAGCAAGACTGCGTCCCACATATCTGCGACATGTTTTCAGGAGGTATCAGTCCCTGAAGAAGGACATCATGCTTGGTCGAGTAGAGGGTCTGTGAAAATGAGGAAGACTCAATCAGATGGATTGACACAGCGACTGCAAAGCAGTGACTTAAGCATAAAATGTTTACGGGCATGGCACGGGACTAGGCAGTGTTCCTTCTGTCGTACATGGGTCACTGAGTGTTGGAACTGACTCAACGGCACCTAACAACAACAAATGGCAGTATTAAAAAGGCAGCTATAGTTGTACCAACTGAGTTACTACCAAATTTGAAATTCTTCAAAAGCTTTTAATTACTTTAAACAAAATGTGTTTCACTGAATATGGATGTGGCAAAATCTCTGACATATAAACTATAAAGGTGGCATTTGAAGGAGCCTGAGAAATATGCTACAAGTATGATATATTTTACAAAGTCCCTTTTGCTATAAAACAATTTGTACTTAACAGTGCCATCACTTTACTGTAAGATCACTCCGTAGCATTAATTTGCATCTCCTGGAGTCAAATGTACCCTTTCCCCATTTCACAGAAAGAGGCAGGCATTATGGAACAAAGATTCCATTTTCCCACTGCTGTTACTGATTCAAATATCTCTTTTTTAAACATAATGATAAATACCCATTGTGTAAGCCCCATTTTGTTAACCACCTTTAGTTTTCCAATGTTCTATTTGATTTCTTTTCCTTGATTTGACTGGTAGTGAATGAATAGCTTCACTTTGTCTCTACTCCCCTGAGCCCCAACTTTAGCTTCTGCAGTAGCAGATTCAATATGACTAATAGTAAGTTCAGCTTTCTCTAATGTTCTGGTCCAAGCAGTAATTACTTATGTGTGCATGAAATATTTCTTCCTGCTGGCAGTCACATCAGAATTTATTTCTACATTGGCATGGAACGGAGACAGAGGTATAGTCATTTGTTGATTCACTTTTTCTATATATCAGTTGATTCTGATTATTTTTGCAGCATTTGACATTGGGGTACACAACATGATTTATCACTTAATCATGTAGTCTTACAGCTCTAGAGGGAAGTATCATTTCTTATTTCACGTAACTGAGGATGCAAATGTACAAGTGAAGAAAATGAAATTCATTCCTTGAGTGCCACTATTCATTGTACAAATATGTTAATAGTAAAATACATAGGGGATTCCAGTGGTGAAAGAAAGATGTAGTACCTTCAATCACATTGTGGAAGTTTATAATCACTATGAGCAAGAACTGTTATGAAATTTCACTCTTTCTGAGAACTTTTAACCTGCAAGTCATACTAGTCCTTAAAAGAACAGAGACGTGGGCTAGACTCAGTCACTACATTTGTTATGTAATTGAGAGTTCTCAGAGAGATAAAGAACAGAAAGTCCTAGAGGGAAGAAAGCCGTTAGATGTATAAGTGCATCCTAGTCTGCTTGTCAGAAGTCTACTGTGTCAGAAGCAAAAGGTATTAATTTCTGTGCACTGAAGGACATACACAATATTAGCTATGGAAACATAGTTGACTGACTACTTGAAATAAGAGTATTGAATAATTTCAGGCATAGTATTTAGAATACAGTGCAGTTAGTATAACTGCTCTGATATAACACAATGAAGAGCAGCTTACTGACAGTAACACAAAAACTGATGAAATCGGAGTACCAGGTAAGAAGTACATGCGGTGTCTGTGTTGGACTGAGGTGGAGTCAGTAGCTTTAGCTGCATCTCAGCTCCACTTCTCCCATTTTTAGAAGTGGAAGTGACTGTGTAGATGTACTAGATGACATCTTCTAGTAATTTCTGTTCACCTTCATTGTAACCCCTTGTCTTCACTGAGCATGTAGACATGTACATCCTAAAGTTTACCTTAGATAGAATGTATCAATATAATCACGGTCACACTTTTTTTTTTTTTTTTTAATGAGAGGACAAAAAGGGGCACCTGGCATAAATTAAATTAAAGTTTTCCCACCGGTGTTGAAAAATGTAAATGTATCTATGTTTTCCATGTTTTTTCTAACCAAAAATAAATTTGGATTACAGAGAGATTTACTGCCCATTTATCTCTGGAAAGAGTCCAAGGATAGTTTTTGTTCCCTGTCTTGGAGAAAGGAGCATAACTGTAATTTTCTTAATTATGTGAGGTGTCTCAAGCAAAAAGGTACAGCACTAGCTTAGTTCCCTGCGGGAACATCAGCATCTGTGAGAGTTTGCACAATTCGTGAATTAGTAAGCTTCTCAACAGGGGGGAACTAGGCTTGTTATTCTATTTTGGATCCGAGAGCATGTTTCAAATTTACCAGTGGCATTCTGAAAATGCCTTACCAATCACCGAAGCATTGTTGTATAATTTTAAGATGTGCCGGAAGAACTTTGCTGGCAAGATACATTTTAGAAAAGTAGATTTGACAATGGAATTCAAATGAGAGGAATTCAAACCTCCTTTTTTGTTCACTGTTCCACAGTTCTTATACCTATCACATATGGCATTTAAAAATACAGTGTGAAGGTTGCAGATTTTTTTAAAATAACTTTTAATAAGAAAGAAAGATGTATTTTATGTTCTGTTCTTTTCTCATAAAGTGATTAGTCTGCTGCATCAACATTTAAAATGCAGAATAAGGGCACAGAAATTTGTAACCCTATCTTGAGTTTAAAAGTAAAAGAAAAAAACAAAACAGTTGAGGAGAAACAGTGAAGAGGCAGCCACGCAGTTATTTTTCTGTTCATTGATTAACTTTAACAAATGCAAAATTCCTCTTTAAACCCTAAGAAATACTTCAAGAAAAGTAGTGACCATCTTTTATATGTAGGTATATATGTTCCTATGTTATAGTTTGCTATATGTTGCTTTGTTGGTGAGCAGCAGAAAAGTAGAGATTCATGTTTTCAAGTTTGGGAAAGTGACAAAAGAGAGGGGGTAATTGAAAAGTATGTAGAATTAGGTGAAAACCAGCAGGCTGTGAGCTCTGAGGAGGTAGAGAGGGAAAGTGTGGCAGTTAAAATGGTATTTTACTACAAAAAATAGGAAACATATCTGCAGTGTGTCAAGCAAGTAGTTATTTTTCTTTTTTGAAAAGAATTGCTCAGGTAGGAGATTACCTTCTCTACTCAATGGCTCCATAATGGAAGGAACAATGTCTCTGAAATACTATTATCACAGTACAGCAGAACGAGTGATAGCTTCAGCTATCAAGTCTCTATTCAACGCAGGAAGAAGGAGACATCCATATCTCCTTCCTCCCCCAACCATTTTATTCAGGAAAAGCAACAATTTTCCCAGAGACTTTTCTGGTCAATTTATCATTGTTGATAAGAACTGGTCTTACTGACACTATTTGCCAAAAGAAGAACTAAAAGATAAGATAGACTTTGAACACTCATGGTCATCACCCTGGGCTTCTTACAAATCAAAATTTATGAAGAAGCGAAAGATAATGGAGAGAAAGTAATGGAAGCTTTAATCAGACTAAATCTTGGACCAGATGTAAAAAGTGTAGGCTCGAATAAGTGGTTAGAATCTTTTCCTTTGAGAGAAGCAGGTGCAAATGGTAGGTGAAAATGTGAATCTATTTATTGCTGAGGTGATAGGATTTATTAAATCAATATTAGATTATTATTAATTTAAAAAAGGTTTAAATTGAGTAAGAGATTTAAACGATATTTGCAAAGAACAATCAAGAGAAAGTGAAAATAAACTGTGCTTTACAGAAATACATGCACCTTAATTCAACTTGATTTTTATTTTAGCCTGAAATCGTTCAGTCGGAGGCATCAGATATTCTTCAGTAGTGGTGCATATATCACAGTTGACTATTTATTTCCCTCTTCCAGCCTTACTGCTCCTTCTCCCCAAGTGGAAAGAATATAAAATTCCTTCATTTTTCGAAGGCTTCCATAACATTTTCTCCAAATAATACAGGGTTTGCCAGTATCAACACTATTGATGTTTAGTAACAAACAGTTCTTTGTGTGGCACGTTCTGTGTACTGTAGAAAGTTCAGCATCATTCTTGACCTATATCCACTAAATGCAAGCAGCAATCACTTTCTCCCATAATCCTAAATTATGACAACCAAAACATTTTTCCAGATATGAATGTCTTTTAAGAAACAAAATTGCCCTGGGTTGACTACCACTGATTTAGTTTGGAATTGACTCAGTGGCACTGGGTTTGGTTTTGGTTTGGGTACACTGCTTTTTTTTCATCCAGTTGCCAATATCTCTAATCTGTTTGACAGATCACTGCCAGATTAAGCCACTAGTAACTCCTTCTTGTACACTGGCTAAAATCGAAACTGTATTTTTCTATCTCAGTTTTCTGAAATTTTTAATATATTTTTATAAACATCTCTTTCAAAAACTTTACAGTCAAACACTAACAGTGAGTTGCATGTTCTAATACTTCCCATTGAAATTTTGTATACAGTTGGAAGACAATCTAGCAAAATGTTAACTCTTCCATAAAATCTTTTATTTCCTTTCTATTTAAACTGTTTGTTCTCCAATCCACATGTTTATTATACATATGTTAGAATGTATACAGCATAGCAGAAAACACAAAGTTAGAATATTGACGCCAAGTCAACTGAATCAAAATTGAATCCTGTCAGTTTATTTAATCTGTGATAACACAATTATCTCCCATAAGCCTTAACTGGTGAGTCCTCATGACACAGTGGTCGAGCCATCAGCTGCTAAATAAAAGCTGAGTGGCTTCAACCTAACAGCTGATGTGTGGGAGAAAGATGTGGCAGTCTGCTTCCATAAAAATTACATGTTTGGAAACCCTGTGGAACAGTTCTGCTCTGTCCGATAGGGTCACTATTATTTGAAATTAACTTGATAGCAACAGATTTTTGGAAAAAGCCTTGGTTAGGAATCCCTGGGTGACATGAATGGATAAGAGCTGAGCTACTGACACAAAGATTGGTGACTTGAACCCATCTAGAGGCATCTCTGAAGAAAGGGCTGTTGATCAGCTCCTGCAAATTAAGAGACATAAAAACACCATGGAGTACGATTCTACTCTGAACAGTTTGAGATCTCCATGAGGTGGAATTAACCCTACAGTGACTGCTTAGGTCTTCATTGCGTATTTGTAAAACAGGTTTATTATAAATATTTTTGGCTTAGTTATCTAGTTCTGCTACAAGAGAAATATCACAAAGCAATGACTTTAACAGATTCTCTATTCCCATTTCTTAGGAAATCCTCTGGGGCACTGGTGTGCTGTCCTATAGGGTTACTAAGAGAGGGAATTGACTTGATGGTATATTAACAACAGTTAACCGACTAGTTTGTAATTCTTAATTCTTCTTTTTAACATCATGCATTATTTATCTTGGAATCTTCAGTAAATAATTCAAGCCAGCCAAGTGTCGTCGAGTCGGATTATTTAATAAATATTTGTGGCTGAATTAGTTTAAGCACATCTTGACTTCACTACCAAATTTTGTTCTGTTATACATAAGTTTGTTGTCAGACTCAACTCAGCAACTAACAACTACAGCAATTAATTAATTAATACCAAGAAGTCAAAATTTCTATCTGATTGGTTTCTGTAAGCCAACAGTAACTAAAAGAGCACTTCAACTCAGTGAGAGATCAATAAATATGTGCTGAATATAGGGATGCAGAGAAATATTTAAATTAATGGGTGGTCAAAATCCAGAGGGAAAAGTTACCCTGGAAAAACTAGTCTATTTGTGTTTGTTTTTCACTTCTAACTCCTTCCAATGATGAAAAAGACATTTTGCCCATAACTAGGTAGTTTATATTACAAACTTGACAAAATATTGTACTTTAGCCATCTACTTTGCCATTTACCATGAATGGAAATTTAATACTCCTCAGTAAACTGTCATCTTGAAGAGAACTATTTGCATCCCCGAATGTTCTTCTCCATTATAGATACCAAGTAAACCACCCTCCTCTCAAAGATGCAGACATGATGGATAATATGTCACAATTATTTTCATCACCAAGAATCAATTGTAATTTGTCAGTTAGTGTTATTAGGCACCTCCTACTTGGTGCCCCTTATAGTAGCCCTGTGCACAACAGAACAAAACACTGCCCCAACCTGTGCCATCCCCACGGTTAGTGTTGTGTCTGAGTGCACTGCTGTAGACACTATGTCCATCACCCAGCCACTGCACTGAGGATCTTCCTCTTGTTTGCTGTACTCTACTTCACCTTCCGTAAGGATCAGTCCCTTCTGACAAGAAGTTCAAAATACCCGAGACCAAGTCTCAATATCCTCACTTCTAAGGAGCATGCGTCTGCTGTTCTGTCAACACAGATTTGTTCATTGTTCTGTCATTTCATGTATACAGTCAATGTTCTTCAAAGGCATCAAGTCTTCTTCACTTTTCCTTATTCATTGTCTAGGTTTCCCATACCTATGAGGCCATTGGAAATACCATGGCTTGGGCTAGACATATCATAGTCTTCAAAGTGACATCTTCATTTGTAACACTTTAAAGAGGTCTTTTTCAGCATATTTGTTCAATGAAATACATATTTGATTTCTTGACTCCTATTTTCAAGGACAACTACTGTGGAGTCAAGCAATACAAATTCTTTGACAATATCAACATTTTCTCCATTTGTCATGGAGCCTTGGTGACACAGTAGTTAAGAGCTATGGCTACTAACCAAGACATCAACAATTCAGCGCCACCAGCTGCTCCGTGGAAACCCTGTGAGATATTTCTACTCTGTCCTACAGGGTCATTATGAGACCAAATTGACTGGATGGCAATGTTTCTTTTCTTTTTTTTTTTTTTTAAATCATGATGTTAATATTGGTCAGTTTTGAGGATTTTTGTTTTCTTCTTGTTGAGCACTAAACCATACTGAAAACTGTAGTATTTGATCTTTGTTGGTAAATGCTTCAGGTTCTCTACATTTGCAGCAAGCAGTTTTGTGTCATCTGTATGTGGAAGATTATTAACAAGGCTTTCTTCAATCCAGATGCTGTATGCTTCTTCATATGAGCTTGTTTCAGAAATCGCTTATTCTGCATACATGTTTAAAAAGCATGTTGAAAGAATACAACAGGGACACATGCATTTTTATTTTAAACTACGAAATCTATATTTACTCTGTTCAAATAACTACCTTTTGGTAGTAAGTATAAATGAGAGTTCTTGAATTATCAGTCTTCATAATGCTATCCATAATTTGTTATGATTCACACTGTTGAATGCCTTTGCATAGTCAATAAAACACAACTAAACATCATTCTGATGTTCTCTGCTTTCAGCCAGGATCTATCATACATCAGCAATGATATTTCTTGTTCCAAATCCTCTTCTGGATTCTGTCTGAATTTCTGTCAGTTTTTGTTGATTTACTGTTGCAGTCATTTTTTAGATTATCTTCATCACAATTTTGCTTACAGATGATGATATAACTTCAGTCATATTGTTTCTTAATCTCTACATTCCATTGGATCACTTTTTATTGGAGAAGGTGCGAATGCAGACCTCTTCCTGTTGGTTGGCCAGGTAGCTGTCTTCAGAATTTCTTGTCATAGACAAATGGGTGTTCCATCTGTTTTTTGAACTGTCTTGGTTAGTATTTCATCAGTTCCAGGAGCCTTGATTTTCACCAGTGCCTTCAGTACAACTTGGAGTTCATTCTCTAGTACCATAAACTTTTGATCCCATGCTATCTTCCGAAATGTTTAAACATTCACCTGTTGTTTTTGGTACAGTGACTATGTGTATTCCTTCCATCTTCTTTTGATGTTTCCTGCATTGCTGAACACTTTGCCCACAGCATCCTTAAACATTACAGCTAGAAGCTTGAATATTTTCTTCAGTTATTTTAGCTTGAGAAATGCTCAGTGCATTCTTTCCTTTTGGTTTTCTACCTCCAGGTCTTTGCACCATTCGTTTTACTTGTGCTCCCCTTTGAAATGTTCTGTCAGGCACTTTTACGTCATCATTTTTTTCTCTTTACTTAGTGACTCTGTTCAAAAAGCAAGGTTCAGAGTCTCTTCTGACATCTCTCCCCACCCCACCCCTTCCTTTTTGGTGATCTTGCCTTCATGTACGATGACATTCTATCACTCATCTGGTCTTTGGTCAATAGTGCTCAAGATCTCAAATTTATTCTTGAAGTGGTCTCTAAAATTGTGTTCGAATATACTTAAGGTCATCCTTTGGCTCTTGCAGAATCATTTTGCTTTCCCTCAGCTTCACTTTGAACTTGCGTATAAGCAATTGTTGGACTGTTCCTCAGTCAACTTCTTCCCTTTGTATCTGACTGATGAAAGTGAGTTCACAGTAGTCTCCTTCCACAGGTGTAAGTATTATAATCACTGTATATTACATGTTGTAAATTCGATATATGTAGTCTCCATTTCTGTTGTTGAAATAAGATACTTATAATGAATAAGAGTGATATAAAATTCTATCACGATATCTCCAGCATTGTTTCTGTCACCAAGGCTGCATTTTCTCACGAAATATTCTTCCTCATTTCCAACTCATTTCCAACATTTGTACTACAGTCACCAGTAGGTATCCATGTATCTTAAATGTATGTTTGGTCGATTTCAGACTGAAACAATTGGCAAAAATCTTCAATTTCTTCTTCTTTGATATTCATAATTGGTACATAAATTTGAATAATGCAGTATGAGCAGATCTTCCTTGTCAGCATATAGATGTTATAACATCATTGACAGCATTGTACTTCAGCAAAATTCTCAATATTTTTTTTTGGACAATGACTATGATGTCATTCCTTGTCTAACTGTCATGCCCAGTGTAGCAGACCATACAATTATGTCATTCAAAATAGTCAGTATCAAACACTTCAGCTCACTAATGCCTAGGATAGCAGTCTTTGAGTATTTCATTTTGCTTTTGGTGACTTCCAGTTTTCCTTGATTCATATCTCATGCATGCCATGTTTTGATTATTAATGGGTGCTTGCAGTTGTTTCTTCTTCTCATGTGGAGCCGTGCCACATCAGCAAAGGTCCATCTAAGTCATTTAGATCAGTTCTACTTTGACGAGGGATATCTTGCCCAGTTGTATTTTGAGTGTCTTTTAATCATAGGGTGTCATCTACCATCACTACATCAGTGTCCCACAACTGTGTGTAAAGTTTTCCCTGGTCAATTTTTTCGTAAGTATATCATCAGGTCCATCTTCATCATCTGTTTTAGTTTGTAACCTACACTGAAACCTGTCCACTCTGGGCGGCCCTGCTAATATTTGAAATACTGGTTCTGTAGTTTGTAGCATCACAACAACATGAAAGTCACCACTGTGTGACAAAATGACAGATGAGTGTTAGTGTCAAATTATAAGACACTATTAAACTACCTTTTCCCTGTTGGGAATGTCAGTTAGCATTACTCTTGTACTATGTGAAACTAAGCAATGACTTTCTGTTAAAGACAGATAATTTTGAGTTCTGCTTGAAAGTATATCACTATTTTCATGTTTATTTTTATTTGTTTTTATGAAAACTAACTACATTATTGTTGTCAAGAGTTGTTGATGGAACCTGCTTTTTAGATGTAACAATAATGCCCATAATTATTCTACTTATCTCTGAAAATAAACTACTTTATTTAGTAGTGTTTAACATCTGTATTCAAATCATTATACTCTTTTCTGGCATTAAACAGAATTTATTTACTGAGGTAAAGAGGTTAAGCCTCATCAGAACAGACAGAAGTTTTCTACAGGAAATGCATTGCAACTCCTTGGTTTCATTTCTAAATCAATGATTGTTTTCAGGACATAGTATCTGCAACTGTTTGTGTAGAAAAAAGATAAAATAGAAGTTTTTTCATCCTTTTTTCTCCTGTCCCAGCTTCAAACCAAGTTCTGTCAATCACAAACATTTGTGTTCTTAACTTTTTCTGAAACCTTGCATTTGTCTTTTTATTTTTACTTCATCTTATATGTGTGTACATATACATAAGTATATGTACACACACACACATATATATAGATACATGCATACATATATATATATATATATGTAGTCTTTATCTTATAGCCAAGCATCTATTTCTGGATTCTTATTACATCACTGGCTACTGCTCTTCATTCTTGTTTATGTTGTTCCTTCTTCCATCCCTACTATCCTAACACTCTGTATCTTAGTTCTTAGATCATATCTCATTTCTGCCTGTATTCTCAGCCTCATAAATACAAAAATGCATAGCATAATTGTTGGCAAGTTTACATCTTTTTTTTTTCTTGTGATTGAGTGTACATGTACAATCCAATTTAAATTTGCATGCCTACCCATCTGCAGCAACTTCTGGTCTCCTTGCCCGGTGACAGCACATTCCTCCTTTCCATTCTGTGCATGTAATATCCCTCTTAACACTCCCATATCCCCTCCTCTCCACCCTCTTCACTCCCCTGTAGTAAGAGGCCAATAGGATGACATCCTATAGATGCATAGAACCATAAAGTTCACACACTATATGGTCACTTTGTGTCCCCAAGTCCAATCCATTGCTGTCAAAAGACTTGATCTCAGTCATGATTTGTGATGAAGGGCAGCATCAGGTCTAGAAGCCATGCTCCCAGGGGAATCTCCAGGCCTTCAGACTGTTAATTGCAGTCAAGTTTATTTCTTGAGCTCAGACTACTACCCTGAATATAAGACAGTTAAATACAACACCCTACTTCAGATTCCTATTTGAGTTTCTGAGAATCAGAACCAAAACAAACCCACTACCATCAAGTTGATTCTGACTCAATATTGACCCTATAGGACAGGGTAGAACTACTCCGTAGAGCATTCAAGGGACACCTGGGAGATCTGAACAGCTAAGCTTTTGGTTATCAAATATAACACTTAACCACTATACCACCAGGGTTTCCTAATTTCTAATAAACTTCTCAAAAAAGAACATGTCAAACACTGAACTCCTGATCTTCCTCCCTACACCTCCTCCTTCACAGTCCAACCTCAGTTAAATATCAAGTTCCTGTTTCTGTGTGCTAAAACCAAATTCTTAGTCATTTTTAACTACTTTCACACCCCAAAGCCAATCTTAGTTCACTAGTTAGTCTCATACTTCTACCTTTCATATATACATAGTCACCTATATTCCAACCACATTTTCACTAGCACCAACTATTATTGCCCTGTTCCTGTTAAAGTTCTTCCTGATATTGGTATTCCATGGGTAGTGAAAAAGATAAAATTCCTGGCTACTTAGTAAAGCGTTGATAGTAAAACCTACCCAGAAGCACCTCAGAAGAAAGGCTCAATGCTCTGTTTCTCTGGAAAAGTAACTAAAGCAGTTCTATGAGGTCCAACAATTTAGTCCACAAATTTATTTTTTCTTGGCTTGGCAATAACTACATGTCTCATTTCCGAATATCACTATGCTCACCTTCAAAGTACCCCCCTTGGGAAGCTGTGCACTGATCCCAGTGCCTAGTCCATCCTTCAAAGCAATTTTGGAACTCTTTCTGGAATAGTCATCTCATATGGTGGCACAGTGGCAAGTTCACAAACATAATTGTCTAGTTTTCTGTGAGGGAGATTTTAGCCAGCAACCAAATAACTGTATTAGAACACTCTCCCTACTTACCTGATCTGGCCCCCAAAGATTTTTCTTTGCTCCAAAATAAAGGAAATATTAAAAGAAAG
The DNA here is from genome assembly GCA_028571685.1 of Heterohyrax brucei. NCBI lineage: Eukaryota > Metazoa > Chordata > Mammalia > Hyracoidea > Procaviidae > Heterohyrax > Heterohyrax brucei. The sequence continues at coordinate 160,500,517 of CM053143.1, forward strand.
ATATTTAGATGACATTCAGAACATCAAGGATAATACAGTGACAGCTCTGGTGGCCATTCCAGAAAAAGAGTTGAAAATTGCTTTGAAGGGTAGACTAGGTGCTGGTATCAGTACAAAGTTTACCAAGGGGAGTACTTTGAAGTTGACTGTAATGATATTCAGCAATGAGGTAGGTAGCACTTTTTTAGGATGAGCTTGCAAAGTTAATTGGCAGTCCTCATATTTTTCAAATGTGGAGTTGACTCCTAACTGCTATTCTTTATCTGTCTCTCCTTACTTCCATTTATTTTCAGTGAAGAGGTTAGAATTATCCTTTTTATCTAAAATTGTGATTGAATGAAATTGTACAATCCGATTTAAATTTGCATGATTGCCTATCTGCAGCTCCTTCTGCTCTCCGTGCCCTGTGACAGCACACTGTTTTCTGTTCTATACATTTCATAGCCTCTTAACAATCTCCTGTCCCTTCTTCTCTATCCTCTCCATTCCCCTTGAGTAAGAAGCCAGTGCAATGACATCCTATAGATGCATACAACCATAAAGTGCACACAAGATATTGTCACTCTGTGTACCTTAGTCCAATCCACTCCTGTCCAAAGAGTTGACCTCAGTAATGATTTATGATCAGGGTCAGTATCAGATCAAGGAACCATACTCCCAAGGGACATTAAAAGAAAAAAGAAACAAAGAAAAAAATCCATATGTCATTCCTTTGCTCAAAATTCAACAATTATTTCAAATCTCATCACTATAAAAAAAAAGGTTGGAATAATCTTTGTCTAGATTATTAACAGAGATAGGCCTCTCCTTCCTTTCAACCTTCCTAGAGAAACTTTGTTCAGCCATGCAGCTTAAAATTACATCACCTTCCAAGACTCCTGATTTTTCAATCTCTGTAAAATCTGTCATTATTTAATACGCTGTATCAATGTTTCTCAAGATGTGCTGGCCAGACTAGCAGCACTTGAAGCATCTGAGAGATTTTAAGACACAAAAATTCTCAGTTCTCATCTTGATCCCACTTAATCGGAAATGCTGGGGGTAGTGAGGCAGCGTGTGTTTTAATAAGCCTATCAGGTGATTTAAATCCAAGCTAAAGTAGAGAACTATTGTACTATGTGTTTTGGTCATTTATTTTATTATATCCTTCCTTCCCCAAAGCATAAGTATTGTGACAGAAGGATATTTTAGTATCTCGCTTACTTCTGTTCCCCAAGCTTCCAAAATAGTGGCTGGCTTATAGTAAGTGCTCAAAAAATATTTGTAAAATAATTGTAGGACTTCATATCTCCATATACCTATGGCTGTTATTTCTTCTGCCTATAAAGACCTTCTGTCATTCTTTACCAGACAAACTCTGCCTGATCTTTCACACCGAAGTCATAGAAATCTATATTCTCCTTGAAACACAACTTTCCTCCACAACTCGGTTGCTATTAGGTGTTTCTTCTTTGCCTGCCTATAGAAGATTTTTATATATCATTTATTGTAACACAACCATATATTGAAATTTTCTATTTAAATGATTATTTTCTCCACTATAATATGTATTCTTATACACATATATGGTAACTGGAAACCCTGGCTGTGTTGTGGTTAAGTGCTATGGCTGCTAACCAAAAGATCAGCAATTTAAATCCACCAGATGTTCCTTGGAAACCCTCAGGGGCACTTCTACTCTGTCTTGCAGTGTAGTGATGAATTGGAATTCACTCAATGGCAGTGGGAGGTGAGATACAGTAAGCAGAACTTCCTTTAATGTAGAGTATGTATCCCCCAGTATTTCTTAAGTTCTTGTATTATTTTATTATTAAAAAAAAAAAAGAAAAGATGAACAATCAACTTAGGAAAAAAAGTTCTATTATGGTCTGAATATAGAATACTGAGGAAGAGCCAAGAACATGCCAGAGTCAGGAACCAGAGTCTTTCTGAGACAAGGGAGAAATCTCTCCTGTGTTTGATCAATCTGGGCTTATGTGTCCTCCACAGAACATCTGTTCTGTCCTTTCCATGTAAATGGTAAAGAATTGGGGCAGCAGACCCATGACTCACCAATTTAAAGGACTAAATGAAAACTGACAGCATTGCTATGTCTCTTTTGCAGTTTTCCAGGTGAGACAATCTGATGGGATTTGCCTCTGATAAAACTAGTGGTAGCCTAGAGTTTATCTGAGTATGGATAGGGACACATCAGGCAACCTAACTAACACATTCTTTGCATAAACAAAGACATAAATACATATGAATGAAATTATGCATACAAGATGTCACAATATTACTAATAGTTAATTCATATCACTGACACAAGTAGCAAGATAATTTCTCTAATTTTAATGTGGAAGTAAGCAATTTTTAATGCATAAATTTAAGCTTACACTTATTCCAAAAACTACCTTGAGACAAACTTGTTTGGTTTGAAACTTTCTGGTAACAAATCAAGTCTAATTAAATGTATTTATGTATCCAGATTAAGACTAACAAACACATATGTATTTACTTGTCATCTAATAAACAGCATTTTAAAAAAGGCAAAACTGTTAGTTTTCTCTTTCTTGGAAAAAACATCTGTTGATTGCTAATTATACTACCTATGTCAAGTGAGGAACAGAGGCTCTGCCCTCATACAAATTGCATTCAGTTTATGTGGATAAAAAAGCAAGTAACTGTAATGTGTTCAATAGGCAGTTTATATCGAAAAGTAGTAGAAGACAAGATACTGCCAGCGTAATTCTTATCTTTTTCATATGTAAAAAAACAAAATAAAATAAACTCATGACAACTGAATAATTTTTCAATGATTCATGTGTAAAATAAAATAGACCTCCCTAGCCCTTGTGAATTTGTGGATATTGAGAAATTATTGTAGGTTAGAGTCACTGTAAAAACATTTCATACTGAAAGGTAATATGCATACTGCCTTCCCATTTGTTGTTGTTAAAAATGAAACATTAATGTTGAGTCAATTCTAATTCATAATGACCCTGTACGACTAGTACCTGGTGGATTCAAACTGTCAATCTTTTGTTTAGCAGACATAACCCTTAACCACTAAGACAGACAGGAAGAAAGGTCTGGCAGTCTGCCTCTGAAAAGAACTAGTCAGTGAAATCGTTCTGATTGGAACTGGAATGTTGTCAGATATAGAGATAGAAAATGGGCCTCCTGCATTGGAAGGCACTCAGATGAAGTAGAGCTGCCTTCTCAATATAGAGCCAACCTTAATGACATGGACGGAGTAAAGCCTTGGGACCTTCATCTGCTGATGTGACATGACTCAAAATAAGAAGAAACAACTGCAAACATCTATTAATAATCTGAACATGGACTGTACATAGCATGAATCTAGGACAATTGGAAATTGTCAAAAATGAAATGAAATGCATAAACATCAATATCCTGGGCATTAGTCAGCTGAAGTGGACTGATACCGACCATTTTTAATCAGACAATTGTATGATCAACTATGCTGGGAACAAAACTTGAAGAATGATGGTGTTGCATTCATTATCAAAAAAGAACACTTCCAGATCTGTCCTGAAATACAAATGCTGTCAGTCACAGGATGATATTGATACACCTACAAGGAAGGATAGTTAATATGACTAATATTGAAATTTATGCACCAACCAGTAAGGCCAAAGTTGAAGAAACCAAAGATTTTTACCAGCTTCTGCATCTGAAATTGATCAAACCTTCAATCAGGATTTATTGATAATTACTTGTGATTGAGATATAAAAACTGAAAGCAAAGAAGGAACTGTGGTTGGAAAATACAGCCTCGGTAACAGACATGATCCCAGAGATTGCATGGTGGCATTTTGCGAGACCAATGACTTCTTTATCGCAAATGCCTTTTTCCACCAATGTAAATGGTGAATATACACATGGCCCTCCCCAGATGGAATACACAGGAATCAGATTGACTAAATTTGTGGAAAGAGATTATGGGAAAACTCAAAATCTTCAGTCATAACAAGCCCAGGTGCTTACTGTGGCACAGACTACTATTTGCTCAATATTTAAGCTCAAATTGAAACTGAAGAAAGTTAGAACAAGTCCATGAGAGCCAAAGTATGACCCTGAGTATATCCCACCTGAGTTTAGAGATCATCTCAAGAACAGATTTGATGCCTTGAATACAAATGACCAAGAACTAGATGGAATGACATCAAAGACATCATCCATGAATAAAGACATAGGTCACTGGAAAGGAAGAAAAGAGGGACAGAGAGAAGGAGAGAGACAGGGAAAGAGAGCAGGGGGAAGAGAAAGAGAACAAGAGACTGAGAGAGAGAGAATGGGAGAGAGAAAAAAAAAGTAAAGACCAAAGTGAATATCAAAAGAGACTCTGAAAATTGTAATAAGGAAAGAATTGAAGATGCATTGAAGGTGCTATCAGAAAACAAGGATCCAGGAACTGATGAAATATCAATTGAGAAATTTCAGCAAATGGATGAAACACTGGAACTGCTCACTCATCTATGCCAAGAAATTTGGAGGACAGCTACCTGGCCAATGACTGGAAGAGGTCCGTATTTATGCCCATTCCAAAGAAAGGTGATTGAACCAAATGCCCAAATTACCAAGCAATTTCATTAATATCTTATGCAAGTAAAATTTTGCTCAAGATCATTGAAAAGTGACTATGACAGCATATCAACAAGGAACTGCCAGAAATTCAAGCCAGATTCAGAAGAAAACATGGAACCAGAGATATCATTGCTGATGTCAGATGGATCTTGGCTGAAAGAAGAGAATACCAAAAAGATATTTACCTGTGTTTCATTGACTATGCAAAGGCATTTGACTGTGTGGATCATGACAAATTATGGCTACCATTGAGGAAAGTGGAAATTCTCAAATATTTAGTTGTGCTCTTAAGGAATCAGTACATGGATCAAGAGGCAGGCGTACAAACAGAACAAGAGGGCACTGCATGGTTTAAAGTCAGGAAAGGTGTGCACTGGGGTTGTATATCTGTTCACCATGTTGAGCAAATAATCTGAGAAGCTGGACTATATACAAAGAAGAATGAAGCATCAGGATTAGAGGAAGGCTCGTTAACAACCTGGGTTATGTGGATGATACCACCTTACTTGCTGGAAGTGAAGGGGATTTGAAACCCTTACTGATGAAGATCAAAGACCACAGCCTTCAATACGGACTGCTCCTCAACATTAAAAAAATAAAAATCCTCACAACTGGACTAGTAAGCAACATCATGATAAATGGAGAAAGGATTGAGATTGTCCAGGATTTTCCTGGTTCCACAGTCAATGCTCACGGAAACAGCACTGAAGACATCAAAAGACACATTGCATTAGATAAGTCTGCTGCCAAGGTCCTCTTTAAATTATTTAAAATAAAGATGTCACCTTGAAGACTAAGGTGCACCTGATTCAAGCCATGGTATTTTCAGTCATATCATATGCATATGAAAGGTGGACAATGAATAAGGAAAACAGAAGAAGAACTGATGCCTTTGAATTGTGGTGTTGGAAAAGAGCACTGAATACTATGGGCTGCACTGGAGAGAAATATTGAACATACCATGGGCTGCTGAAAGAACAAACAAATCTATTCTGAAAGAAGTACAGCCAGAATGTTCCTTGGAAGCAAAGATCTAACATACTTTTGACAGGTTATCAAGAGAGATCAGTCCCTAGGAAGGACATCATGCTTGGTAGAGTGGAGGGTCAATGAAAGAGAGGAAGAGTCTTGATGAGATGGATTGAAACAGTGGCTGCAACAATGGACTTAAGCATAAAAACTACTGTGGACATAACATAAGACTGGGCAGCATTTTGTTCAGTTGTGCGTAGGGTCTCTATGAGTCCGAACCAACTCAATGGCAGCGAACAACAATAACAACATGTTGAGCAAATAATCTGAGAACCTGGACTATACGAAGAAGTTTGAAGCATCAGGATTGGAGGAAGAACCATTAGCAATCTACATTATACAGATGACACAACCTTGCTTACTGCAAGTGACTAGGATTTGATACACTTACTGACGTCGATGAAAGACACTGTGTTCAGTAAGGATTGCACCTCAACACCAAGAAAACAGAAATCCTCACAACTGGACCAGTAAGCAACATCATGATAAGTGGAGAAAGGACTGAGGTTATCAAGGATTTCATTTTAATTGAATCAGCAAGCAATGCCTGTGGAAGCAGCCGTCAAGAGAACAAAAGACACGTTAAGTTGGGAAAATCTGCTGCAAAAGACCTCTTTAAAGTGTTGAAGTGCAAAAATGATACCTTGAAGACTAAGGTGCACCTGACCCAAGCCATGGTATTTTCAATCATTATATGCCTGTGAAAGCTGGACAATGAACAAGGAAGACAGAAGAATTTATACCTTTGGATTGTGGTGTTGCAGAAGAATGTTGCATACACTGTGGACTGTCAAAAGAATAAACAGATTTAATACAACCACAGTGTTCCTTGGAAGAACAGATGATGAGACTGCATTTTACACACTTTGGACATGCTGTCAGAAGGGATCAGGCCCTGGAGAAAGACATCATACTTGGTACATCAAAGTGTCAGCAAAAAAGAGCAAGACCCTTAAGGAGATGAATTGACACATTGGCTGTAATAATGGGATTAATCAGAAGAATGATGGTGGCCATGGCACAAGTCTTGGCAGTGTTTCATTCTGTTACACACAGGGTCCTTATGAGACGGCACTGACCTGAGGGTACCTAACAACAACCAAAACAATCAGGATTTTCATTGTTTTTATAAGTGTCCTTAAGCAATTCTGGCTCATAGAAACTTTTATTTTAATGGGAACAAAACATTTTCTGGTCCAGCACTATCTCAAAATTGTTGCTGCATTTGAGCCCACTGCTGGAGGCACTGTGTTAGTTCATCTCAACTGGTATCTCACTCTTTCTCCCTGACCTTCTACTCTACCCAGCATAATGTGACTCTTCATTTCTGGTGGCATGTCCAAAGAAAATTAGATGAAGTCTCATCATTATCGCTTTTAGGGGGAATTCTCTACACCTCCTCCAAGATAGGTTTATTCATACTTCTCACACTCAGTGGTGTAAATAGTATGTTTCACTGACATCACAGTCCAAATGTGTCATCTCTTCAGCATCTTTATTTATTGTCCACCATTCACATTCATATGAGAGAATGGAAAGAAAAGTTTGGGTCAGGAGTGCCTTAGTCCACAGAGTGACATTTTGCTTTTTAACACTTTAAAGAGTTACTTTGCAGCTTGCCCAATGCAATATGTCATTTGATTTCTTGATTGCTGCTTTCACAGGCATTGATTGTTGACTCAGAAAATAAGAATAAAATAAGAATGAATAGCAAACACAGATGGCATGGTGGTTAAGAGACACAGTTGCTAAACAAAAGGTTGGCTGCTCCAATCCACTAGGCACTTCTTGAAAAAGAATGAAATGCTTGATAACTTCAATTTCCTTGTGGTTTATCATGATGTCGTTTATTGTTCCACTTGTAAAGACTTTCTTTCTCTTTATGTTGATATGTAGTCCATGCTGAAGGCTGCAGTCTTTTCCTTTTAGTATTAACTACTTTTGAGTCATCTTTATTTCAGCAGACTAAGTTGCATGATGTGCGTATCTCAGGTTGTTCATCAGTCTTCCTCCAGCCTTGATGCCACGTTGTTCTTCATATGGCCCAGCTGGCTGAAATACTTGTTTAGCGTACAAGTTGCACAAATGAGATAAATGAATACAAGCCTGCCACACATCTTTTTTAGTTTTAAACTACGGTATCTCCGTGCTCGCCTCTGGCAACTGCCTTGATTTAAGCACAGGTTCTACATGAGCATAACTAAGTGCTCTGAAATTCCAATTCTTCACAGTGTTATTTACAATTTTGTAATGATCCACACAATTTAATACCTTTGAGTAAAGAGAAAACATAGACAAACATCTCTGTGGTATTCTAGCTTTGGCTGAGAACTATCTGATATCAAACAAGATATCCCGCATGCTATGTATTCTTCCAAATCTGGCTTGAACTTCTGGCAGTTTGCTGTCAATGCAACCATTTTTTAAATAACTGTACCAAAATTTTGTTAGTAAGTGATATTGATTGTGTCTTTAGATAATTTCTACATTTCACTGCATCACCAGATACTCTGGAGGAGGAGTTGTCAAGTGTTATGTTTGCCAACCAAAATCTCAACAGTTCAAATCCACCAGGTGCTCCTTGGAAACTCTAGGGGCAGTCCTACTCTGTCCTATAGGGCCACTATGAGTTGGAATTGACTTAATGGCAGTGGGTTTTTCTTTTTTAGGTTTATTGGATAACCTTTCTTTGGAAATGGGCAAAAATGTAAATCTCTTCCAGTTGGTTAGCCAGGTAGTTGTCTTCTGAACTTAACACAGAACAAGGTTTTTCACTATTACATGTGCTTATCGAACATTTCTGTTGTGATCCCATCAATTCCTAGGACACTGGTGTTTTCTCTTTTTTTTTGCATCCAGTGTCTTCAGGCTTGATTGTACTTCCTGGTGCCAGTGGTTCTTCATCATATGCTGTCTCCTGAAATTGTTGAACATCAACCAATTCTTTTTGGTACATGACTTGGTTTATTCCTTCTTTTAATATTTGCCATGTCATTGAATTTTCTGCCCATAGAAGTCTTCAGTATTGTAACTCAAGGCACAAATTTTCTTTTCACTTATTTCAGTTTGAGAAATTTTGCACTCTCCCCTTTTGGTTTTTTAATTCTAGATCTTTGCACACTTTCTTGTAATACTTTACCTGGACTTTCCATAGTTGGTGTTAATGCAGGTTGATGATTTTTCTTTATACAACACATATCCGTACTATACAATAAGTTCATTTGTATATTCTTCCTTACAACATTAGTTCTTATCAGAGAGTCAGTACGAAGGAAATGGCCTGCTAATCTCGTTTGTTTGTTTGTTTATTTAAATCTCTGCTTGCACTCAGGGAATTCTCCTTTGTCGGCACAGTGAACAGTACCAATAGTAAATTCAAAACTGTGTTTATTTTCTGGGAGTACATGACAAATTACGAGCTCAACCTCCTAAGGATGAAGAGGAGAAATGAGTAAAATATGGCAAACTATATATAAACCACTGAAGTACTTTCCAGATCCACCGCCTGATTAGAATAATGAATGTATTAGGAAGACTCAATATTTATTCAACTTCCTGTCGGGTAGGCCAGACCTCCATGGTGTAACTTAAACAAACAATATTGAGTATGCACATCTGGAACAAAGCACGGAGCTTGAATAATTATCTTCTTGTCCTAGATTATCTGCATGTACTTGTCTTTGAGCTACTTGAGACCAAGGGCTGCATTATAATTGATCTTCTACATAAAGCCTATCCCAGTGCCTAGCACACAGTAGGTCCTCTTGAATGAGATCATCTGACACTGAATTGAATGTACAAAATTGATTACATAAAAGATACTCTGTCAACATGATAAACAACAGGAGAAGAATATAATTTTGTGGGTCTCCTGGAACAAACTCAAAACTAGCCTTTTCTAACTACTTTTGTTTTCCAAGATGAGTATAATAAAATAAAATAATGGCAGACTGTTCATTTACCTGTCAGTTCTCCTGGCACTTTTCTGAGATCATTTAGGTCTATTGCAGTCATTTTATTTCCTTCATAGGTACAAACACTTTTAATAGGGGAAAAAAACAAACAAACAAACAAAAACCTCTCTTGATGTCTGTTTGGAATTTTATGCTTTCTCACAAATGCTTTGATGTATTTTAGGAAACACAGCACTTAAAATGTGCATGGTGTCCTCATCCACATTCCTCTTTTCACCTCCTGTTGTCAAGTGAAAAAAAAAAAAAAGCCAAGTGTGGGGCTGATAAATTTAGTTTTTGTTTGTCCTTTTTACATTCCTTTTCACAGTCTTTCTGAAGTAGTTACTCATCCATCTCACACATACTAGGACTCTGAAAATTGTTCTCACTACAGGAAAACCACTGTAGAAATATGTTTCACAGCCTGATGAACTCTCTCTCTAGTTGTGAATATACCTTACTCACTCAGCTGCTTTCCAGGAGAAAACAGTGAATCAGACAGCACTGTGAGGTCCAGGCTTAACACTTCCATATTGACTGGTTTTCTTCATTGACAAACCTGACAATTAATATACTCATCTTGGCATAACACATGTGGAAAGAAATCCAGGTGTTCTCTATTTATATGTACATATATACACATACATATGTGTACTGTAATTTTATTCTTCAGAATAGTTTAAAAATTTAGTTCTGATTCTGAACTGATGTCAGATTCTTTTTATAAAAGGGTAAAACTGATGAAATGACACTGCATGTCCTCTCTCTAGGTTCAATATGAAATGATTTTGAATTTCATTAAATTGAAAATGTGCCTGAGTATTATTTACATACATGTGGTTTTCTGTCCTCTTCCGTCTCTCTACCATTATTACTGCTTCTCCTTCCTGATCTATTATTTTCACTTTATATTTGTGCCTGATACTGCCTAAGTTTTCTAGCAACACTGTCCTTTAAACACCTGTTTTTGCATTCGGTGTATCCATCCTGCTTTTCATTATGTCCTACTCTTTCACGTGTAGCCATTTCTGCATTTCAGAAACAGGAAAAAAGAAAAAAAAATCATTGATTAGATTGCATTTAAGTTACCAGACTGCTCTAGGAGATATACACCTGTTGCCATTGAACAAATTCCAACTCATAGTGACCCTCCAGGACAGAGTAGACTTGTCCCATAGTGTTTGCAAAGAGTTGCTGGTGGATTTGAACTATGGACCTATCGGCTAGCAGCTGATCTCTTAATAACTATGCCTCCACGAGGGCTCCAGGAGATAAAAATAAAGGAAATTAAAAGATAAACTGCATTAAAAGCTGCATCTAGCATAAAGAAATTACTATTTACTTAGTGTGGTTATTTGTAAGTTAGTAAATGGCCTTTTATCAGTATGCCAAAAAACGAGCTAGCATTACTTAAGTTAGTTGCTGTTGACTTGACTCCAGCTCCTGGCAGCCTCACACTGAAGTACTGTTAGTATAGCCTTGCAACTCAAGTTAGCTTAAGTCCAAAAATGAGCTTTTTGGCTTAAGTAACTAAAAAATAAAGAATATTTTGGTTCCAGGCATTGATTCAGAGGCTCTAGTGATATCTTTACAGTTCCTTTATTTCATCTCTTAAACATGTTATATTCTAATGTTGGGCAGTGACTTTTTTCCTGTCGTGGAAACAGCCCTATGGAAAGAATTTTCATTAAAGCTTTAGCAGAAAATTTCCCAGTGATTCTCTGCTGTGGCTTGTATTCTACTGTTGTTGTTGTTTAGAATATACACACACACAAAATACATCAATTCAACAGAATTCTACATGGACAATTAAATGGCATTGATAACATTCTTAAGTTGTTCAACCATCCTTCTCTGTTAACATAAACTCATTGATCCCTGAAGTTCCTGTTTAATTTTTTGAGCTCTTGCTCTTCTTATCTGACATACATAATTCTTTTTAAAAATAGTATTTTATTGAGGTTTTGTTGACATTATCTTGTTACCCATTTGACAATTTCCACACAAATTGTTCAGTGATGTTAGTTACTCAAATTTAGTTAGTTAGTTAGTTAGTACTCAAATTTCCTTGATTCTTTATCTTTTCATCTTTGCTTTTGAGCAATTGTTGCAATTTTGATGTCATATTGATGGTATTTCAGTAGTTCACTGATCTTACAGGTAACATACTCTTGTATCCTTCTCTTCCATGTGTGACACTGTGCCATTTCACTAAAAGGTGTTTCAGGGACAGACTGAGTGCTAAGTTTAAAGACTGTCTCAGGGAGATAGTCTCAGAGAGCCCTCTGTTCTCTACTGATCCAGTTTTAGCCTTTTTGTTTTTTTCCATAAAAATTTGAGTTCTGCTTTATATCACTTTTCCCATTCTATAAAGGAACAACTTCTGTGATCTCAGTCACAACAACCAGAGACGATAGTAAGGCACCATCTAGTTCTTCTGGTCTCAGAGTAGATGTGGTTGGGGTTTGTGTAGACTGTTTCTTCTCACTGTTTTACTCCCAGCAAGAAGAGACCAATAGTGTCTCAGGAGGTTGCTCATAAGCTTTTACAGTTCTAGGTGCTACTTACTTCATTAATACACACATCATGATTTTGTGAACTATGTTATGCCACACCATGTATGTCAGTTTTCTGTACTGTGGTGGCTTGCGTGATGCTGTGATGCTGGAAGTCATGCTACCAGTATTCACATAGCAGCCGGGCCCACCATGGCAGATAGGTTTCACTGAGCTTCCAGACTACAACAGACTAGAAATAAGGACCTGGCAGTCTACTTCTGAAAATAATTAGCCAGTTAAACCTTAGGAATAGCAATGGAACATTTTCTGATATAGTGTCAGAAGGTCAGCCCCTTGGGTTGGCAGGAATCCAAAACATGACTAAGGAAATTTGACTTCTTCAAAGTACAGTCAACACTAATGATGTGGATGGAGTTAAACTTATGGGACTTTCATTTGCTGATGTGGCATTACTCAAAATGAAACAGCAGCAAAAGTTCATCAATAATTGAAACATGAATGTACAAAGTATAAATATGGAAAAAAATGGAAATCATCAAAAATGAAATAGAACACATAAAGATCAACATCCTGGTCATTACTGAGCTGAAATGGACTGCTTATGATCATTCTGAACTGGACAATCAGATATTCTAATAAGCTGGGAATAATAACTTGAAGAAGAATGACTTTGCATTCATTGTCAAGAAGAACATTTCAGTATCTATCCTGAAGTACAACATTGTCAGTGATGGGAAAATATCTGTAAGCCTACCAGGAAGACCAGTTTATAAGATTGTTGTTCAAATTCGCAAACCAAGCCAAAAATAAAAATAAAAATAAAAAAAGAAAGAAAGAAAAAGAAGATTTTTACTGACTTCTGCAGTCTGAAATCAAACAAACATGTAAGCAGAATGCAGATAATTACCAGTGATTGGAATGTGAAAGCTGAAAACAAAGAAGGAGGAATAGTAGTTGGCAGCTATGACCTTGGTGGTAGAAATGAAACCAGAGATTGCATGACTGGGTTTTCTAAGACCGATGATTTCTTCACTGAAGATATCCTTTCAGCCAACATAAGTGGCAGCTACACATGTGGACTTTGCCGGATGGAATACACAAGAAATCAAACTGACTACAACTGCAGAAAGAAATGATAGAAAAGTTTGACATCATCAATGAGGGTGAAGCTGTGGGCAGACTGCAAATCAAATGACCAACTGCATACATGAAAATTCAAGTTGAAACTGAAGAGAACTAGAACAAGTTCACAAGAGACAAAGTATGAAATTGAGTATACCCCAGATGAATTTAGAGACCTTTTCCTAATAGATTCGATGCAGTGAGTCTTCATGACCAAAGACCAATCAAGCTGTGAAAGGACATCACACATTAAAAAAACAAGAGGTCATTCAAAACACAGGAAAGAAAAGACTGAAAGGGATGTCAGAAGAGACTGAAAATGGCTCTTGAATGTTGAGTAGCTAAAACAAAGAAAAAAATGACAAAGTGAAAGAGGTAAACAGAAGATTTCAAAGAGGGGTTCAAGAGGACAAAATAAAGTATTTATGATGACACACACAAGGAGCTGGAGATAGAAAATTGAAAGGGAAGAAGATGCTCAACATTTGTCAAGCTAAAAGAACTGAAGAAAACAATCAAGACTTAATTTGCAATATTAGAGGACACTATGGGGATATTATTAAATGAAGGAGGAATCAAAAGAAGATGGAAGGAATATACAAAGTCACTATATCAAAAAGAAATGGTCAGTGTTAAACCATTTCAGGAGGAAACATACGCTCAGAAACTGATGCCACTGAGGGAAGAAGTTTAAGTACCATTGAAGGCAGTGGGGAAAAAAAAAAAAAAAAAAAAAAAAAACAAGCTTTCAGTAATTGACAAAATACCAACTGAGATATTTCAGCAAAGGGATGCAGTCCTGGAAGGGCTCACTTGTCTATGCCAAGAAATTTGGAAGCCAGCTATGTGGCAAACTGACTAGAAAGGATCTATATTTGTATGTATTCTGAATAAAAGAAAGCCAACCGAATGCAGAAATTGTTGAACAATATCACTAATTTCAAATGCAAGCAAAATTTCTCTGAAGATGATTCAAATGTGGCTGCAGCATTATACTGGCAAGTAAATGCCAGAAATTCAAACCAAATTCAGAAGAGGGTGTGGAACCAGGGATACCACCGGTGATGTCAGACAGATATTGACCGAAAGCAGAGACTACAAGAAAAATGTTTATCTGTGTTGTATCAACTATGCTAAGGCATTTAGCTGTGTGGACATAACAAATTATGGGTAAAATTATAAAATCCCAAACCAAACCCACTGACACTGAGCAGATTCCAACTGATAGCAACCCTACAGGTCAGACTAAAACTGTCTCATAGTTTCCAAGGAGTGCTTAGCAGATTTGAACTGTAGATCCTTTGGTTAGAAGCCTTGGTACTTCGACACTGTGTCACCAGGGATTCTGGATAACATTATAGAGAAGCTGAATTCCAGAACACTTAATGGTGTTCATGAGGAATCTGTATTTAAGAGGCAGAACAAGGAGATTCTGTGTGGCAGGAGTGGTGTATGTCAGGTTTGTGGTCTTTCACCATATTTATTTAATTTGGTATGCCGAGCAAATCTGGGAAGCTGATCTGTACGAAGAAGAACAGGGTATGAGGATTGTGGAAAGACTCATTAACAATTCGAGCTGTGGTGTTTACAATTGCCGTATATGCAGGTAAAACTAGACTATTAGCAAGGAAGTCTGAAACAGAATTAGTGCTTTTGGATTGTGGTGTTGGAAAACACTGACTATACAGTTGACTGCCAAAAGAACAACTTTGTCCCAAAAGAAGTACAACTAGAATGTTCCTTAGTGAGAATATGCTTCACATACTGTGGACATGTTACCAGGAGGAACGAGTCTCTGCAGAAGGACATCATGTGTGGCATAGCAGAGGGTCAATACAGAAGATGACTCTCATTGAGATGGATTGACAAAGTGGCTAAAGTTATGAGCTCAAGCACAGCAAGAATTACGAGGAGGATGCAAGAGGGGGAAGTATTTCTTTTTCTGTTGTGCATAGGGTTGCTATGAGTTAGAAGTGACTTGAAAGCGTGAAGCAAGAACACATCTTATGCCAGTTGATTGAGTTGTCCTATGAAACTATGATCCTAAGACTTCAAAACCAGAAAACTGATCTTGGAAAATGTTTGGTTGTGTTTGGTTATGTCTAAGAAGTGTTGCTATATGAGTCATCAACTAACATATGTGGCTGCACCCACGTATCTATATTTACATGTACCTATAGATACTTCTGGAAACCCTAGCAGTGGTGAAATTAAATTCTACTGCTATTAACCAAAAGATTGGCAGGTTGAATCTTCCAGGTGCTCCTGAGAACTCTGTGGGGCAGTGCTACTCTGTCCTATAGGGTTACTATGAGTCAGAAACAACTTGATGGCAGTGAGTTTGTTTGATTTTATAGATACTTCTGTTTACAACTGTGTTCACACCTATACATACTTACAAAAATTTGTCTAAAGTCAACCACATGAGCTCACACAGTCATTTTTACTTTACGTAGTGCTCACTACACATTTGTTCCCATCACCAAAAGTAACAAGTCTGTATGATTTAAAGTGCACTTTTCTGTGCCCGCTCCTCTCCTTGGTAGATACCAATGAACATCAGACCCTCTGTATTTGTCTATTCTTGTCTTCTATTTAGTATCTGTCCTTATACTTTTGACTTATTTCAGGTGCATTATGACCTCCAGGTCCATCACGTTGTATTATTCCATGGACTCATCGTTTTTGTTAAAGTTGCATGATGTGTGCTACAATTTTCTTATCCATTCATCCTTTGATGGATTCTTTGGTTGTTTGCAGTTATTTGCTGTTGTGAATGAAGTAGCAATGAACACATGTGTGCATAAGTCTATTTGTTTCCTTATTTTTAAATCTCTAGTGGAAGCCCTGCATCAACTGGATGGCAGAATTTTTTGTTTTATTTTTTGGTTTAGTGGTAGCCCTGATGGTGTAGTTGTTAAGAGCTCAGCTCTTAATCAAAAAGGAGGCATTTGGAATCTACCAGCTCCTTCAAAACCCTGTGGGACAATTCCCTGTCTGATGAAGATGCTATGAGTTAGAATCAAATTGATGCAATGGGTTAGAGTACATGAGGTCTGACAATTATGTTTGTGAACTTAATTATTCTAAGTGCTACAACACCTCATTACTGAATATCACTATGGTCATCTTTGACGAACTTCTCTTGGGAAGCTATGCACCAACACCAGCTCGTTGTCCAGCCTTCTAAGCAATTTTGGAACTCTTTCAGGAATGGCCATTGCATGAGGTAGCAAATTCATAAACTTAATTGTATAGTTGTCTGTGAAGGAGATTTTAGCCCATAAACAAACAATTACATCGGAACACTATACCTGGTCTGGGCCCCAATGACTTTTTCTATACCTGAAAACAAAGGAAATATTGAAAGGAAGACATTTTGATGACATTCAAGACATCAAGAGTAATATGATGGCAGCTCTGATGGTCATTTCAAAAAAGGAGTTCCAAAACTGCTTTCAAAGGTGGATTAGGAGCCAGCATCAATGCATAGCTTCCCAATGGGAGTACTTCGAGGGTGACCACAGTGATAGCCTGCAATGAGTATGTAGCACTTTTTTCTAGGATGAGTTTGAGAACCTAATTGTCAGACTTCATACAGCTGAGTAGGATTACTAGATTGTAAGGTAGTTCTAGTTTTTTTTAGAAAGCACTATACTACATAACGGTTATGCCATGTTACCGTCCCACTAGTTGTTATCTGTATTTTGCAATCAGTATCTCATTGTAGTTTTGCTTTGCAATTCTCTATCAACAATTGTGAAGATGGTACAGTACAAGGAGATGTTCTGTTCTGCTGTATTGAAGGTCATTAATATTTGGAGCTAACATAACAGCACATAACAACAATGACAATGGCTAATGATTATGAATATATTTTTATGTTCATTGGTTGCCCAAATGTCCACTTTGGTGATGATTCTATCCTTGTCCTTTGCCTGTTTTGTGATATTATCTCTTTTGTTTTTTAGTTGTTGTAGTTGTGTATATATTTTGGAGATTAGACACTCATTGAATAAGTTTTTTTTTGAAAATATTTTTTTCCAAGACTATCTTTTTTCATAAAATCTTTTGATGAGTATAAGATTTTAACTTAAAGATCCCATTTATCCCTTTTGTCTTACATTCATGATATTGTTGTAACTTTCGTTGTGCTATTTTTAAAGAATACTACACACACGCGTTTTCTCCCTATAATTTTCTTCCACAGAAATATCAGTCAAGAAATTAAAAGATGTGTTGCATTGGACAAATCTGATGTAAAGGCCTTTTTAAAGTTATGAAAAACAAAATTTCCACCTTGAGATCTAAAACCAAGCCATGGTGTTCAGTCACCTTATATAATATGAAAGCCATACAATGAATAAGGAATACCAAAGAAAACCTGACATCTTTCAATTGTGCTGTTGGTGACGAACACTGAATGTACTATGACCTGTCAAAGGAAAGAAATAGATCTATCTTTCAAGAAGTACAATAAGAATGTACTTAGAAGCAAGGATCACAACAATACTTCTCACATATTTTGTATGTTAAAAGAAGGGATCAGTTCCTGGAGAAGGACATCATGCTTGGTAAAGTAACAGCTAAAAAGAAGAAGACCCTCAACAAGATGGATCAAAACAGTGACTGCAACAATGGGCTCAAACACAACAATGATTTTGAGGATGGCACAGGATTGAGATTATTTTCTTGTTTTGGACACAGGGTCCCTATAGGTAGGAACTGAGTCAATGTCACCTAAAAACAAATTTCCATAAATGTAGTCAGTTTGATTTCTGTGTATTCCACTTGGGGAGGTCCAGGTGTATAGGTGTCACTTAAGTGGCTGAAAAAAGTTATTTTCAGTTAACAAATAATTGTTCTTGCAAATTTCTATCATACCACCTCTAGCATGTTTTCTATCACCAAGACTGATGCTAATTCCTAGTCCATCTCCAGAACAACACTGTACAAAAGCAGTACAAAGGATCATCCTTGTCTGATTCCTGTTCTCCAGGGGAATACTATCACACTCTATCTATTTAGAATTATGTTGGCTGTTGGCTTTGTGAAAATACCCTTTTTAATGTTGAAGGATTTCCCTTCTAATCCTATTCTGTTGAGGAATTTTAACATGAATAGGTGTTGAGCTTTGTCAAATGCTTTTTCTGCATGAGCTGATTAAATCAAGTAATTCTTTTGTTTTATTTATGTGGTTGATTACATTGATCTCTTTTCCAATGTAGAGCAATCCATGTATGAATCCCACTTGGTCACAGTGAATTTTTTTTTTTTTTAATATTCTTGAATTCCATTGGCTTGAATTTTGGTCACAATTTTTATAGCTAAGTTCATAAGAGATAAAGGTCTGTAATTTTCCTTTTTGTGCTGTCTTCATCTGGTTTTAGCATCAGGGCTATGTTGACTTTATAGGATGAGCTTGAGAGTATTTTATCCTTTTCTATGCTCTGAAATACCCTTAATAATAGTGGTTTTGATTCTTCTCTAAACATTTTAAAGATTTCTCATATGAAGTCATCAAGGCCAGAGTTTTTTGTTTTTGTTTCTTCTTCTTTAAAAAAAAAAAAAAAAAACCTTTCAGTCTTTTCATTTTTGTGTTTTGATTTAATTATTGCACTTCTATTTGTATTAGTTTGGGTAGCTAGTTTGTCCCTAGCCAGCCAAGCCAAGTGCCGTCGAGTTGGATCCTACTCATTTTTAAATTTCTTAGATTACAATATTCATAGTATTCCATTATTCAATCAATATAAATGTCCCCAAACAAGAAAGGACTAAAATAAAAACATAAACCTTACAACTTACACAAATAGAGAGTAGCAAAAGAAGCCCTCAAGTACAAGAAGGTTAATAATAAAAATCACACCAAAATTGAACAAAATGGAAGATAAGAATAAAGTACAACAAAATTATAACTGTTAGGAAGGTCAAAAATTGGTTCTTTGGAAATATTAACAAAATCAATAAACCATTGACTAAACTGACATAATAAAGATGGAAGATGAAGGCAATAATTTGAATAAGAAATATGGGTCTAAGGTGAAATAAATGGATTATAACAGAAGACTATGAAAAAATGCAATCCTACAAATTTTAAAACATAGAGGAAATGGACAAATTTCTAGAAACACACTGCCTACCTACACAAACACACAATAAAGAAGAATAAATAAATAAAACTACTCTAAGAGTTTAAAGAGGTAATTTTGAAAAACTCCCAAGGTTGGGGGGGGACAAGTGCTGACCCTAACAGCTCCACTGGAGAATTCTAGGAGACTTTTACAGAAGAGTTAACACTAGCACTACTAAATGCATTTTAGAGCATAGAAAAGGAGGGAAGTCAGTTGTTACTGTCAGGATAACTCTGATACCAAAGCCAGGTAAGGATACCACAAGAAAATAATAAACTACAGATAAACATCTCTTATGAACCTAAATGTCAACATCCTCAACAAAATTCTAACCAATAGAATAAAACAGCATATCAAAAATATCACTGCATTTTTACCAAGTGGGGTTCCCATCAGGTATGCAGGGGTGTTTCAACATTGGAAAAATAATAAATGTCATTAATCACATAAATAAAACAAAAAATCAGAACCATATGATCTTATCAATTGTTGCAAAAAAGGTATTTGACAAAGTC
Organism: Heterohyrax brucei; assembly: GCA_028571685.1. Classification (NCBI taxonomy): domain Eukaryota; kingdom Metazoa; phylum Chordata; class Mammalia; order Hyracoidea; family Procaviidae; genus Heterohyrax; species Heterohyrax brucei. The sequence continues at coordinate 160,520,379 of CM053143.1, forward strand.
CAGTACACTTTCTTGATAAAAGCTGTTAGAAAAATAGGAGTAGAAGAGCAATTCCTTCACATAATAAAGGACATTTATACAAAGCCAACAGCCAACATTATTTGAAATGGAGAGATTATGAAAACATTACCATGACAACAGAAACCAAACAAGGATGTCCTTGATCATCACTCTTATTTAACACTGTGCTGCAGGTGCTAGCTAGAGCAATAAGGCAAGAAAAAGAAACAAAAAACATCCAGATTGGTGAGGAAAAAGGAAAAGTATCTCTCTTCGCCAATGCTGATGTTATACACAGAATAACCCACAGAATCCACAAGAAAACTACTACCATTAATAGAAGATTTCAGCAAACTTAATCAGGATACAAGATACACATACAAAAATCAGTTGAATTCCTCAACACCAACAAAGAGAATGTCAAAGAAGAAATCACCAAGTTAATACCATTTACAATATCCCCCAGGAAGATAACCTGCTTACGAACAAACTTGAGTAGATATGTGAAAACGCTATATAGCCAAAATCCTATATAAAGTGAATAATAAGACATTACAGTGAGAAACCAAAAGTGATACATTTAAGTGGAAAAATATACCTTGTTCCTGTGTAGGAAGACTCAACCATGCGAAAATGCCAATTTTGTCCAAAGTGGTCTTCAAGTACAATGCAAACCTGGTGAACTGATAAATTGTGGTACATACACATAATCAAATAATGTAAACAAAAAAAAAATGAAACATCTCACAACATAGGTGAATCTGGAGGTGTTCAATGAAATCCTAGTAGTGTAGTGGTTAAATCTTATGCTTTCTAGCCAAAAGATCCACAGTTCCAATGTCCCATCCTTCCCTAGATACCCACTGGGGCCATTCTACTCTGTCTTATAGGGTCACTGTGAATGGGAACCAATTCCACAGCACTGGATTGGGTTTTATACATTTAATTGTGTTTATGCTAAGTAAAATTAGTCAGTTCCAAGGGAACAAATATTGTATGAGACGACTATTGTAAGAATTTTTTTTTTAAGTTTAAATGCAGAAGAAAGTATTCTTTGAATGTAACAAAGATGAACGCAGAGGGGGGAGGGAACTCACTAACTAGAGAGCAGGCAAGAATCATCTACAGTGGGAGGCAGAGTCACAATGATGAACTAAACACATATCTCCCTAGATCATTCTGGAAACCAAGACCTGAAATGATAATTAAATGGAGCCTTCTGGACACCTAGTGAGCCCTAGAACACAGCACAGGGATGTTAATTTGGACATCATACAACTGAATGCAAAACCTCCTCTCTTTCACTCCCCCCACTCTTGGTGAGAGCAGACTTGCATGAATCAAACGTAACTCACTATTTTGACTTATTTTTACTCTATCTTAGCTGGCAGGTGGAGTTGAGACATGACTAGCCACTAATCTCAGATGCAGTACTAGTGGGATTGGCAGGTGAAATTGCCATGTTTTGAGAGCCTGGCTTTGGACTCTGTGCATCTCAGCACCTTTGGCCTCTCTTTCTGCCTCTGCCACATAATAGCTGGTACTGAGGTGGTGGCAAGCTTGTGTGGCACACCATCTTGTTCCACTGGGAGGGAGATACACCCATATAGTGGCCCCATCTGGACTTAGTTCCTAGGGTGGAAGGCAGTGCCTGCCTGTGTGAGAATGCTTTTCCAGAAGAAAAGCAGGATTTTACACAGTATTGCCTAGGACTGGGGCCCAGCAACAGATGCTATGGACTCTGTGCATCTCTACAATTTTGGCCTCTCTTTTGGTCCCAGCCAGATGGTGAGCTTCTGAGGAACACCATCTTGTTCCACTAGGAGGTAGGGACACCTCTATGGAGGCCTCAGCTGGAGCTAGTTCCTGGTCTGGGAGGTGGCACCTACTGAGAGGAGAGTGCTTTTCCAGCAGAGGGACAATATTCTGCACAGTATGGCCTACAGCTGGGACCTGACAGCAGAGGCCCACAGGGTAGTAGTCTTTCTGTATTTTGAGCTAGTTTATAACAGCTAGGGTTCAATATAGAGGTCCTTACTTTGCCAGTAGGGAAGAGGGATCTAAACACCTGAAAACCTGATTGACCTATGAAGTGTCAGACATTTTTTGCCTCTCATTTTAATACGGTCTAGAGAAACAAGTGTGGTCCATCCTCGAAGCATCTCTCCTAGCCTCTATTGACTCACATGATGCTCCAAAATGACAAATTCCAGAGAAAAGTGTAACAAAGTAATCACCCACAGCTTCAGAAGACCTCCAAAAGAAAGCACCTCAGAACATCCCAGACAATGAAGCTTTTCTGAAACTATCAAAAGGTGAATACAAAACGATTATATAGAGAGCCCTACTAGACCTTATATAAAATGTAGCAGAGAAATTGAAAAATGAAGCAAGCTGTTTGATCTGATGGAACACCAGTACTCTGAAATCCAGCAGATCAAGAACAAAATCAAAGAAATAGAAACTTCAATTTGTAGCCAATAAAACAGAATGGAACAAATGGAAAACAGACTTTCTGATTTGGAAGACAGAGTTACTGACTCTAGCATCTATGAGGAGAAATCAGAAAAAAGAAACAAGAAAAATGAAGAAGCATTAAGAAGCAGGTTGGACTCTATTAAGAGGAACAATCAACAATTAATTGGAGTTCCTGAACAGGGTGAGACACCTGAGAGCACGGAGAGTACTGTTGCTGAGCTGCTGACAGAAAACTTCAAAGGAATTATGAAAGAAGAGAATATAGATATCCAAAATACAAACAGAATGGGACTCAATATAGATCTCAAAAGAAAGACTCCAAGACATATTATAATTAAGTTTAACAAAATGAAACATAAGCAGAAACACTTATAGGCAGCAAGACTCAAAGCAATGCTAACATTCAGAAAGAAACCCCGTAAGCTTTCCTCAGATTTCTCAGCTGAAACAATGCTGGCATGGAGACAGTGACATGATACATTCAAAGCCTTGAAGAACAAAAACTTCCAACCAAGAATTATACATCCTGCAAAACTTTCTTTCAAAGATGAAAATGAAATTAAGACAGTCGCAGATAAACACAAACTCAGAGACTTAGTAAAAACTAAACCAAAGCTAAAAGAAATATTGAAAAAGTCTCTTGGCATAGAAAAACAAAGCCACTAACTTTATATTTTAGAAGAATTACAGCACACATCACCAAGAATCTTACTCAGTTAAGGGAGGCTCCAAACTCAATCAAAGCTGTAATAGTGAAACAAATAATCCAATGATCATATCATGAAAACTGTGATGTCATCATATTAAAAAGAGGGATATACTACAGTTGTTATAGTCCTTCCAGATGGAGAGGAAGTTGATAAGAATGGTAGTAACTGAAATTGGGTTTATACAGAGTTTATAAAGGGGGATCTAAGGGGCAGCTGTAAAGCACAATAAAGATGCAACATATCAAATCAAGGAAAATAATACAGGAGTCTCAACCACCACAAAACCAACCCTGAAAAATTTCGGTGAGAATCAACTCATCAAGAGGAACGTCTCAGAACAGACTAATAAGAACAAAGGAGAAAGGATCAATGCAAAAATAAACATATCATAATGGCAGCAATGAACACATACCTATCAATAATCACATTGAATGTGAATGGACTGAATGCTACAGTAAAGAGACAGCAAGTGACATCTTGGATCAAAAGACACACCCCATCGTACAAGAAACTAACCCTAGAATTAAAGATAGAAACAAAGTGAAACTTAAAGGATGAAAGAATATATATCAAGCTAACAATACACAAAGAATATCAGGTGTGGCAATTCTAATCTCAGATAAAGTTGATTTTAATATAAAATCCACCATCGTGGACAAGAATGTATACTATCTATTGCTGAAAGGCTGAATACACAAGTAGGACTTAACAATATTGAATATTTATGTACATAATGTTAGAGAACATAAATACTTCACAGAAACACCGACTACACACAAAAAGGAGATAGATCACTCCACAGTAATAATGGGAGATGTCAACACTCCCCTCTCAGTATTGTACAGATCTTCTAGAAAAAAGCTCAACAAAGACACACAACACCTTATTGTCACAGTTAATGAACTAGACTTCATCGACATATACAGAACTGTCTATCCATCAGTAGACAACTACACTTTCTTCTCCAGAGCGTATGGAACATTCTCCAGAATACACCATATGTTAAGACATAAAGCAATTCTCAACAAAATCCATATCATTGAACTAATGCAAAGCATCTTCTCAGATCATAAAGCCATAAAATTCTAAATCAATAGCAGAAAAAACATAGATTGATAGTGTAACTTATGGAAACTGAACATCCTGCTCAAAAAGCCATGGGTTCTAGAAGAAATTAAGGATGAAATCAAGAAACTTATACATTCCAATGAGAATGAAAACACTTCCTATCAGAACCTATGGGATACAGCCAAAACAGTGCTCAGAGGTCAGTTTATCTCCATAAATGCACACTTCTGGAAGGAAGAAAGAAACCAAATCAAAGAACTAACCCTACAGCTTTAACAAGTAAAGAGAGAACAACAGAGGAACCCCTCAGTTTCCAGAAGAAAACAGATCATAAAGATTAGAGCAGAACAAAAAGAATTAGAGAATAGAAGAACTATTGAAAAATTGAAAAGACCAGAAGCTGGTTTTCTGAAAAGATCAACAAAATTGACAAACCACTGACTCAACTTACTAAAGAAAAGAGGTAAAGAAACAAATAATCCTAATAAGAAATGTGAGGGGAGTTGTCATAACAGATCAAACAGAAATCAAAAATATCATAGCAGAATACTATTAAAGCTTGCACTCCAACAAATTTGAAAATCTAGAGCAAATGGACAAATTCCTTGATTTCTATCACCTATCCAAATTATCACAAGCTGAAGCAGAACAACTTAATAAACCCATCACAGAGGAAGAGATTGAAAAAGTCATCCAAAAACTACCAATGAAAAAAAAAAGCCCTGGCCCAGGTGGCTTCACTGCAGAATTCTAGCAAGGTTTTAGAGAAGACTTATCTTCAATACTGCTGAGACTATTTCACAGTACAGAAGAGGACCGAATACTCCCAAGTTCATTCTATAAAGCCCACATAACCCTGGTACCAAAGCCAGGGAAAGACCCAACAAAAAAGGAGGACTACAGACCCATATCACTCATGAACCTAGATGCTAAAATCTTCAACAAAATTCTTGCCAATAGAATACAACAACATATCCAAAAAATAATCTATCATGAGCAAGCTGGATTCATACTAGGGATGGAAGGCTGGTTTAACATCAGAAAAACAATTAATGTGATCAGCCACATGAATAACACAAAAGACAAGAATCACCTGATTTTGTCTATTGATGCAGAAAAGGCATTTGATAAAGTCCAACACCCATTCATGCTAAAAACTCTCAGCAAAATAGAAATAGATGTAATAAGGTCCATTTATACAACATCAACTGCCTACATCATGCTGAATAGAGAGAGACTGAAACAGTTTCCCCTGAGAACAGGAAATAGACAAGGATGCCCACTCTCATCTCTCCTATTCAACACTGGACTAGAAGTTCTAGCCAGAGCAATCAGAGAAGACCAAGGAATAAAGGGCATCTGCATTGGCAAGGAGGAAGTAAAAATCTCTGTATTTGCAGATGACATGATTGTATACTCAGAGAATCCTAAATAATCCATAAGTAAACTCCTCAAACTGTAGAAGAGTTCAGCAAAGTCCCAGGATACAAGATAAGCATAAGTAAATCAGTAGGATTCCTTTATACAAATGACGAGATTATTATGGAAGAAATCACCAAATCTATCCCTTTTACAACAACCTCTAAGAGGATAAAGTACCTAGGAACAAATCTAACTAGAGAAATAACAGATCTTTACAAAGATAACTACAAATGCTTACTACAAGAAACTAAGAGAGACTTAAACGGAGAAACCTACACTGCTCATGGATAGGAAGACTTAACATTGTGAAAATGTCTGTTTTGCCCAAAGCAATCTATTTGTATAATGCAATCCCAATACAAATTCCAGTGACATTTTTTAAGGAGACAGTGAAACAAATTACCAACTTTGTTTGAAAAGGGAAGAAGCCCCAGATAAGTAAGGCACTACTGAAGAAAAACATGCTGGGACATCTCTGATTACCCAACTTTGGAACCTATTACACTGCTACAGTAGTCAAAACAGCCTGGGGTTGCTACAAAGGGAGACAGATAGATCAGTGGAACAGAACTGAGACCCCAGAGATGACATCATCTTCCTATGAACAGCTGATATTCAAGAAAGGCCCTAAGACATTAAACTTGGGAAAAAACAATCTCTTCAACAAATGGTACTGTCAAAATTGGATATCCATCTGTAAAAAACTGAACAAGACCCGTATCTTACACCATCTATAAAAAACAATTCAAACTGGGGACAAGACCTAAATATCAAATTTAAAACGGTGAAGCTCATCCAAGAAAAAGTAGGAACAACAATGGAAGTTTTAATGCATAATATAGACAGACTTCTAAATCTGTCAAACAAACTATTAACAACAAAAGAGAAAATAAATAAATGGGAACTATGAAGAAGCAAACACTTTTGCTCATCCAAAGACTTTACTAATAGAATTAAAAGGCCACTTACAGAATGGGAAAAAAGATTTGGCAACTACGTGTCAGACCAATGCCTGATCTCTATAATCTACAAGGTACTATGAAATATCAATAAGAAAAAGATGAATAATCCAATTAAGCGTTGGGCAAAGGAGATGGACAGATACTTCTCTAAAGAAGAGAAGCAAAAAAACCAAAAAAAAACACATGCAGAAATGCTCACAATCACTAGCTATTAAAGAAATTTCAATCAAATATAATGACATACTGACTCACTCCAAAAAGATTGTCCATGACCCAAAAAATTCAAAACAACAAATGCTGGAGAGGATATGGAGACTACTACTGGTGGGACTGCAAAACAGTGTAACCTCTTTGGAAAGCAATCTGGTGCTTCCTTAAAAAGCTGGATCTAGGTATACCATTTGACCCAGTAATTCCACTACTTGAAATATATCCTACAGAATCAAGGCCACTCACACCAAGTGATACATGTACCTAAATATTTATTGCAGCACAATGCACAATAGCAAAAAGATGGAATCAACCCAGATGCCCAACAACAGAGGAATGGATAGGTAAACTATGGTACATATACTCAGTGGAACACTATGCAATGATAAAGATGATTGATGATTTTAGGAAATATCTCATAACCTAGTTTCAATTGGAGGACATTATGTTGAGTGAAAGTAGTCAGCAACAAAAGGACAAATATTGTATGAGATCCCTATGAGAAGAACTTAAAAACAGACTCATGCATAGAAGAAAAGACTCTTTGACAGCTGCAAGGGTGGGGAGAGTGGGAGTGCAAGGTGGAGAGGGTTTAGATTAGACAGTTGATAGAAATTTGGTTAGGTGAAATCAGTGACAGCACACATTAGAAAGAAAATCAATATTAACTGGGCTTCAACATAACATGATTACTCCTCCCATCTTAATCCAACATTACAAGGACAGAGTAGCTGGGGCAGGGGGCTGGAGATCATGCTCTTAGGGGTAACTTAAGCCAAATGGCACAACTAGCATTTTGCTAAGAGAGCCTTGTGCACCCCACTTTGGTGAGTGGCATCTGGGGTCTTAAAAGCTGCCAAGCTGCCATCTGAGGGTACAACAAATGGTCCCAACTTAGCAGGAATGGATGAACACCAAGGACCAACACAGCATGGGGGAAAGAGAATCCAGAAGACAGAAAGACCCACGTGAGTGGGTGACTACATTGACTTCTGACCGGACGAACCAGTGGTGCCTGGCTACTACCAGTAATAGCCATGATGAAGCTCACACAGTTGAGTCTCACTGGCAACACAAGAATTAAAAGGGGTGCACCCTGAGATCTCCATTAAAATACTACAACTGATGGTGCAGGGGCCTCAGAGTTCCCCTGGGAGCTTTGGCCCTGACCCTGAAGCTGCCCGTGTTTATAAATCATAATAGAGGTCAACTCTCGGACAGGAATGGATTGGACTTGGTGACATAGAGTGACCATATCATGTGTGCACTTTATGGTTCTATGCATCTATAGGATGTTGTCCTGCTGAACCCTTACTGGACAAAGGGAAGTGGGTGGAAAGGAGGAGATAGAAGTTTGTTGGGAGGATAACACACACGTGGAGCAGAGACGAAAAGTGTACTGTCACCGGGCTGGGAGAGCAGTGGGAGCTGCATAGGGGTGGACATGCAAATTTACATGGGAATGTACTTTTTCATTCAGTCATTATTAAAAAAATGATCTACAGTGAAGGGAAGGACTCGTATAACGCAAGGCATGTCAGAACAACTGGAGTAAAGCAAAAATTTAAGAAGTTCCTTGAATGCACTCAGACCCTTTGAGGGATACAACTGGAGCTGAGGCCCAGGGATCACAGTTTCAGGGCATATTTAGTTTAATTTGTATAATAAAGTTTATTGAAAAAATGTGTATCCCACTTTTCTGAGTAGGATTTGGGATCTTAGAAGCTGGTAAGCAGCCTTTTAAGAAACATGATTTGGTCCCAACCCACATGAAGCAAAAGAGAATGAATAACAGCGAAAACACAAGGAAAACACGAGCTCAAGAAACATAAGGGTCACATAAAATAGAAACTCCAGTAACTCAAGATCAGAGAAACTGGGTGCTATCTGGCTACTGCCAATTGCTGTCCTTTTAAGAAACACAAAAATCCCAGATAGAGTGGGAGAAAGTGTAGAGCAGAATTCAAATTCACACAAAAAGACCAGATGCAACGATTTGACAGAGGCTGGAGGAACCGCCCAAACCACAGCCTCCTGACACTCTGTTAACCCAGAACTAAAACTGTCCCCAAAGCCCACTCTTCAGCAGAAGATTAGACTGGACTATAAAACAAACAAGTGAAGTACCTGTGAGGAGTTAGCTGCTTTGTTCAGTAGGATGCAGATCAGATGGGTGGCTCCAGGAGAGAAGCAAGAAGATAAAGCAGGAAGTGGCAGAAAATGATTCCGTTAGGAAATGACTCCATTAGAAACCCAGGATGGAAAGGGGGAGTGTGCTGTCACATTGCAGGGGTTACAGCTAATGTCACACAACAATGTGGGTAAATTTTTGGATGAGAAGTTAACCTGAGCTATAAACTTTCACCTGAAGCACAATTAAAAAAAAAAAAATGCCTAATAAACCTAAAACCATGTTCTTGCCTGATCTTGTAGTAGGCCCAAGGGAAGAAGAGGCAGAAGGCCTCTCTAACAGCTAAAATTTGAACATGTTCTTTCTTACATTGTTGTTAGTTGCAGCTGAGTCAGTTCTAACTCATAGTGACCCTTTGGACAACAGAACAAAACACTGTCCAGTCCTGCACCACGCCTACAAACCATTTCATGCTTAAGCCAGTCGTTGCAGCCACTGTGTCAATCCATCTCATCAAGGGTCTTCCTCTTTTACGCTGACTCTCCACTGTATCAAGCACGATGTCCTTTTTCCTGGGACTAATCTTCCCTGACATCATATCTGAAGTATGCAGGATGCAGCCTTTCTATGTTTGTTTCGAAAGAGCACTCAAGGAGGTATCATCACATGAACTGAGTACGCATAAACCGCCAGTTTCTGTAACTTAGATCCCATACTAGTATCGTATTTATTTTCTTAAAAGGCTGATGTAATTCATATTTTGCCAGACCACAAAAGCTGAAGTTTGAGAAATAAGAGTATATTAACAGTAATCATTATTTCTAAGTTCCAAACCCATCCACTCTTCTTAATCCTAACATGTGTTGCTGAATATTTAATGATCAGAATCAGAAGGAAGTCATATTCACATTTTCAGGTGCTCACAGTGGTAGTATTACCTTTCTTTCCTTTTCTGCTCTGACTACATTATTGGTACATTTGTTTGCTCCAGCTGCTTGGGGAAATTTATGACAATACCTTAATTAGCCCAGTGTCTGATGTTGATCCTGAATCATGTGACATGAGAAATATTGTCTCATCCATATTCCAAAATGATAGAACACTCCTGTCATACAGTCTGCCTTTTGCATGCACTGAAATAATGTTGTCACTCCTTTCACTAGCACTGTACAGTATATCTTCCAAGTTTCATGCCACCTTGACAGTGCTGGTGTCGTTTCTATGGATCACTTTAAAACTCACAGCATACTTGAAGTTATTTCTTCTGATTATGATATATACAAGAATAAATAAATGAATGAGTAAACAAATAGATAACAACAAACAAGCAAAAAGGAAGAGTTGTCTTAGAAATTATTCTGACTCCTGGCAACTCCGTGTATGTTAGACGAGAACTGTATTCCTTAGGTTTTCAGTGGTTGTACTCTTTTGAAAGCAGATTGTCAGGGATTTCCTCCAGGAGTTTCTGGGTGAGTTCTGACTGACAACCTTTCAGTTAGTAGACTAGTGTTAACCGTTTATACCATCCAGGAACTCCACTTTTTAGTATAACCTCCCGACTCGACGGCACTTGACTTGGCTGGCTCTTATTTTGGTTCTGTTGTCAAATATATTTCTATATTAAATACATCTTTTAAAATGTTATCCATAACATCCTCCACCTCCAATTTACTTCCCAATGGCTCAAAGTTCCTGGTGACTCAACCAGAACACAAATGTGAATTTCTAAGATTTCGTCTTTACATTTGACATGAGCTCTCTTTCCCAAACAATCCATCTGTCTTGTCCAACCTCAACTAATACTGAGAGCATGCCATAAACTAGAGTGGGATGGCCATTTCTGCAGTGTTGTTTTCCATTAATTTAATCTGTCATCTGAGAAGGAAAAAAAGAATGTGTTTTATTCAGTGTGGGGATTTGATGTGCATAGTGTCGATTCATTCTAAGAATAACTATGTAAGACAATTCTTTAGACAGCTCTGTAACTGCCTAACAACAACAAAAAAAAAAACAAAATCTACTGTCCTTGAGTTAATTCCAACTCACAGAGACTCTATAGGACAGAGCAGAATGGCTCCATAGAGTTTCCAGTGAGTGCTTGATCAATTAGAACTGCTGACTTTTTGGTTAGCAGCCTTAGCACTTAACCACTATGCCACTGGGGATTCCTGTAGTTGCATATATATATACATATATACACACACATACACATGATATCCTATAGATGTATATACATATACATATGTACATGATATCCTATAGATGCATAGAACCATAAAGTATATATATGCATATATACATGCATATATATACATGTATATATACATGTATATATACATGCATATATACACATATATACATGCATATACACATATACACACACACTCACACATTAATTATTTTATAGTGAGGGTCTTGTTTTAGTCTTTATAACCAAGGGCAAGTGAAACATTATTCACACTGACTATGCAATTGTAAGATAACAAAGTTCAATGAGCTTGCACTGTCCTTCTTGAAGACAGCAGCCAAGAATTTTATTTTCTTTCCTTTTGTTATAAAGGGAAATAGATTGTAAATTATTTGTGAGAAACAAAACGGTGTATCATTTTTGTCTATATTTTACCTGCTTTGATCTGAAATGAATGACATATAGACAAATATGCCTGCCACTGGGGTCAGACGGAGTCTACTTCAATATCTGCTCAAGAAAATTTAGGAAACTAGATGTTTGGGAAAGAAATTTTAACGATTAGTAAAGGGAATTATCAAAGTAGATTTAGGTTAGGTGACAAGTGTTGAAAGGCTAAGTGTACAAAGTATCAGGATCTACACACTGAGTGCTAAAAATATCAACTTATAAAATATGTAATTTTTTTAATGTATCAACAATGATAATATGTTCTGGTGTTAACAGTATGTTCTGCACTAATAATATGTTCTGTATTAACAATGATAATATATTCCAAACAGTCTAGTGAAAAAGCAGTACAGCAAAACAGCAATATTCAATGAAACTATTCACCCTGTACAACAGCATAAATGTACAGTATCATTGATACCACAATGATAAAAGCTCATCCTGAGTAAAATGTTCTGTTTGAGAAGTCCACAGCCATGGTTTCTCTGATGATCTTCTATTCATACTTTCAGACTGCAGAGGATTTGATGACTTCATTGGCAGCAGGACAGAGGAGAGGTAGGTATCTCTCCAGAAGTCAGTTAAGATATTATCATCTCCACAGAGTATATATAACACAATTTACCTATCCATTCCTCTGTTGTTGGGAATCTGGGTGGATTCCATTTTTTGCTATCATGGACTGTGCTGCGATAAACATTCTTGTGCTTGTGTTTGTTGGTGTGAAAGGCATTGATTCTGTAGGACATATTCCAAGCAGTCAAGTTACTGGATCAAATGGTATATCTATATCCATTTTTTTAAGGAAGTGCCAGATTGCTTTCCAAAGAGGTTGCACATTTTGCAACCCCACCAACAGTGTAGGAGAGTTCCACTTTCTCCACAGCCTCTCCAGGTGTTTTTTGGATCATGACTAAGAATGGATTGGACTTGGCGATGCAGAGTGACTATATATTGTATGCACTTTATGGTTCTATGCATCTATAGGATATCATCCTGCTGACCTCTGGCTGGAGGAAGGAGAGTGGGTGGAGAGGAGGGGAAAGGAGACTGTTGGGAGGATGAGACATACATGGAGCAGAGAGCAATAGTCTACTGTCACCAGGCAGGGAGAGCAGTAGAAGCTGCATATAGGTGGGCATGTAAATTTATATGGGAATGTACATATTCACTCAGTCATAATTAAAAAAAAGATTATCTCTATCAACAAATTATTACAAAAATCAGCAAAAATGAGAGAGCTGGAAGGAACTATCAGCTGCTATCTTTGTAGATCACATAGTAGGATAGTGCTGTTCCTGTCCTGCTGTCAATTTAGAAAGTGATCAGTCCTAACCCAAAAAAATGATGAAAAAGCCTTATGTCGTATTGTAGGTTCATCAGAATGAATGCCAATGAATTACTACTTTATTATGCTTATTTACTAACATTCCACCAATAAAATTGAATTTATGCTTTTCAATGGACTTTTGTTGTTGTTGTCATTGTTAATTATTTACATAGAAAAATCATATTTTTAGTTTTTTTATGAAAGTAATGTTTGCTTGTACTAATCAATTCTTCATATAAAAAATATGTCTTTTTCAGGTGGAAGAGATGGATGTATACTAAATTGATACCCCAAAGAAGTCATAACCTTGTGCAATCCTCTACTTTTGAGTGAGACCAGAACCCATAACTTGCTTTCAGCCAATAGAGTATGGCAAAAGTGACAGAATGTCAACCTCTTGATTAGATTGTGTTAAATGACAAAGGTAACAGGATAGCCACTCTTGTGATGCTGTTGCTTTATACCATAGACTAGAGAAAGAAGTCCTCTCACTCACCTTAAAGAAGGAAGCTATCATGTTGTAAGAGAAACTGTGAAAGGGTCTGTGACAGAACCACACAGAATGACACTGTAGATGGCTTTCAGGAGCTGAGAGAGTAACCTCGGCATGAGAGCAGCCCTACCTGAAAACAACCAAGAAGGAAATGAAGCCATAGGTCTTACAAATGCAAGGAACTACATTTGGCAACAACTATGTGAGTCTAGAAGAAAATCCAAAATTCCAAAAGTAACTCATTCCTGTTGACAGCAACATTGCAGTCTTGTGAGATACTGACCATAGGATCCAGTTACATCAGCCCTGCACTCCTGACTCATGAAAACTATGTGACAATAAATAGATGTGGATTTTAAGTCCTATGTTTCTGGTAATGTGTAGCCACAGAAGACAGATGCAGTAGGTGATTATGTAGTAATATTATAGTGTTTTAGGCACAGGTAAAATAATTAATGATTAACAGTGGATAAAATATAAGTACATACAAAAACGACATATTCTACATCTTTACTCATGTGCAGGAGTATAGGAAAGATTTGTTACAATTAAATTTTCTTCATTTTAATATAATACAATTAAATAACTTTATTAAAAGCCTACTATTTACTAAAAATTGAGCCCTGCTGGCACAGTGACTAAGTCACTTGCTGCAAACCCAAAGGCTGGCAGTTAGAATCCATGCAGTGGCTACATAGAAGAAAGACCACACAGGCTGCTGCTGTAAAGATTCCAGCCTAGAAAACGCTATGAGACAGTTCAACTCTCTCATTATGTCACTACTGAGTCAAAATCAATTTGTTGGTACCTCATAACGGCATGTACCAAAAATTATTCTGGATATAAATGTGTTTTCAAATGTTTAAGACATAATTGTCATATTTTTGAATTTTTAGAGAGAATGACAAAAATTATATGAGTATGATCCCTATGCCTCTGGTAGCTTCAACTCATGGGAAATTTATTTTCCTATTTCTGAGACATTTTGTCATCTTATTTAGAAAATAAAAATCCTCCAGCCTAAATTACCAAAGAAATAGCTAAATAAATCACCTGTTGAGTTTAAGTTTGTGGAATACTCCTTTTTACTTTTTTTTTAAATTTAGTATTAAATATAGAGATTCTTAAATTTATCAGACTTATGGTTTTATGATTGACCTTGAAAACAATCAGAAGTTCAAATTTTGTCTGATCAAATGTCTTTACAACTTTTCTTAGGATTTGGTTCTGATACTCCAATTCCCCAGCAAATTAGGAGTAGCCACAGCCAATAAGTAGCAGTCTCTTCCCTGCTCAAAATTGAAAAGAACCGGCAAGATAAAGTGTAAGGACCGACACACGTCCTTTAGTACTGACAGACAGCTGTCCCAAACGTAGGATTAAGCAGTCTCCACTCTTTTATTTGCAAGCAATACTGAATTTCAGCAGATCCAATAGGAAGGGGACTGAAGACATGGAATTGATGACCTGCTTCCGTGGTGATACAATAAAGAGTCTGATCAAATTTTTGATGTTTTTTATTGTAGACTATTCTCAATCTCCAGAAGCATCTCTTTCTTTCTGGTCTAACTTCTGGGCACGTTGTTAAGAAAAACTTGGATATTTTTTCCTTTGACTCTAGAAAAGCCCTGTGTCCTTATCTGAGCCTTTGCAGTAACTCTTACCTCAGCCCCACCTCTAACCACAACAGAAGTCAAAGCAGCCATTCCTCCTGATTCTCTCAGACCATTTTCAGACATGCTTGGGAAAGTGTTCAGCTCTTTCTAGACAGCCTTATATGTAAATAATTTTTTCGTTCTTTCTTTCTGTATTTGTGATAACATCTATCTCAATGTCTGAACAGAATTTTAGGAGGGAGGCACCTGCTGTCTGTGTATGGCATCACGTTGGACAACTCCTTCACAAGAAAGTGTTGGGTAGATGAGCTGTTTTACATTCCAATTCCAGCCTCTGGTAAATTACTTCCTTGCTTTAGGAGAGGGATGCTGTGAATGAAATGGTAAAGAGCTATGTAACTTTTGTATGGAATGTTCCTGAAAGAAAGCAGTGTCAGAAATTGGGAAGAAGCCATGTGCCTGCACTCACATTTTAGTATTCTTTGCTCCGTCCTAACCAGTGGGTCCAGTCTTTCATCCTCTAGCTTGTATTCATACTCATGCAGTCCTCTTGGGATTTCAAATTTTCATTCTCACATGCCTGGTGCCCTAGGATTTTGACCTTCTTGTATCCAATTTTACTTTTCAATTTTTTGGATACTAAAGGGTTGCCATGAGTCGGATCCCACTCGACGGCACTTGGCTTTGTAAAGTTATTTAGCTGGAAAACTATGTAATCTGCCCCCAGAGTAAATGTATTTTTAGTTAGTAATCAACACATTAATGTTTCTCCTATATTATGTACTTCAGATTTATTTCATGAACAGAATTTCTATGACCAGGCAAACAATTTCCATGGTAAAGATTTCATGCACCCTGGTTAATCAATGGCAAAATCTTTCACTATCCTTCAAACTCTCGCAAAGGGACTGCTGTGACCAGAGAAATGTATCTTCTAAGCTCTAGGCTATATTCAAACAGATACACTAAAAAGGAACTGGTTACTAAAGTTATTCTTGAAATAAAGATCATAACTGTTTATTAACAGTCTAGCAGAGCAAGAAATAAGATACCAAATGAAGTGTAAAAACAAATTTAAAGCTTTTATATCCAAGATTTAACAATTTCTGTTAAGTACATGCAGTGATAATTTATTAAAAACTTTGACATTTTAGATAGCATTTTTGAGACTCTTAGGGTGATGAAACTTACAGTATATCAAAGACTTATGATAACAATTTAGACATTGTTCATAGAGAACTATTTTTTTGTTTATTATGACTGAGTGAAAATGTGCATTCCTGTATAAATTTACATGCCTACCTATATGCACTGCTCTTTGGCTCCCTAGCCGGTGACAGCACACTACTCCTCTCTACTCCATACATGTCTCATCTTCCCAACAGTCTCCTTTCCCCTCCTCTCCACCCACTCCCCTTCCTCCAGCCAGAGGTCAGCAGGATGATATCCTATAGATGCATTGAACCATAAAGTGCATTCAATATATGGTCATTGTGCATCAC
Organism: Heterohyrax brucei; assembly: GCA_028571685.1. Taxonomy (NCBI): domain Eukaryota; kingdom Metazoa; phylum Chordata; class Mammalia; order Hyracoidea; family Procaviidae; genus Heterohyrax; species Heterohyrax brucei. The sequence continues at coordinate 160,536,939 of CM053143.1, forward strand.
CAAGTCCAATTCATTCGTGTCAGGAGAGTGGACCTTTGTTATGGGCAAAGGCAGCATCAGGGCCAGGGGCCATGCTCCCAGGGGAATCCCAAAGCTGCTGGACCATCAGATAGGGTCTTTCAGTGGAGATCTCAGGGTGAATTCCTTTTTATTCTTGTGTTGCCAGTGAGACTCAACTCAGTGAGCTCCATCATGGCTATCACTGGTGGTGGCCGGGCGCCATCTGGTTCTTCCAGTCCCAAGTCGGTGTAGGCATCCACTCATGTGGGTCTCTCTGTCTTCTGGGTTGTCTTTATCCCATGTCGTTTTGGTCCTTGGTGAGCATCCGTTCCTGCTGAATTGGGATCATTTGCTATGCCCTCAGATGGCAGCTTGGCAGCTTTTAAGACCCCAGACGCCACTCACCGAGGTGGGGTGCAGAAAGCCCTCTTAGCAAAATGCTAGTTGTGCCAATTGGCCTCGATTTCACCAAAGAACATGATCCCCTGCCCCCCTGCCACAGCTACTCTGTCCTTGCAATATTGGGTTAAGATGGAAGGAGTAGTCAAGTTATGTTAAAGTTCACTTAATATTGTTCTTGTTTCTAATGTGCGCTATCACCGATTTCACTCAACCAAATTTCTACCAACTATCTGATCTAAACCCGCCTGCCCTCAGCCTTCCTCCTTCACCTCCCTTGAAGCCATCAAAGAGTCTTTTCTTCTATACATAAGTCTGTTTTTGAGTTCTAATCATAGGGGTCTCATACAATATTTGTCCTTTTGTCACTGACTACTTTCACTCGACATAACGTCTTCCGGTTGAAACCAGGTTATGAGATGTATTCTGCAATCATCATTGTTCTTTATCATTGCCTAGTGCTCTATTGAGTATATATACCATAGTTTACCTATCCATTCCTCTGCCGTTGGGCATCTGGGTTGATTCCATCTTTTTTGCTATCGTGGACTGTGCTGCAATAAGCATTCTTGTGCATGTGTCCATTGGTGTGAATGGCCTTGATTCTGTAGGATATATCCCAAGTAGTGGAATTACTGGGTCAAATGGTATATCTATATACATTTTTGTATGAAAGTGCCAGGTTGTTTTCCAAAGAGGCTGGATCATTTTGCAACTCCACCAACAATGTAGGAGAGTTCCAACTTCTCCACAGCCTCTCCAGCATTTGTTGTTTTGTGGTTTTTGGATCATGGCCACCCTTGTTGGGATGAGATGCTATCTCATTGTAGTTTTGATTTGAATTTCTTTAATAACAAAAGATCTCGAACACGTCCGCATGTGTTTTTTGGCTCCCTGGATCTCCTCTTTAGAGAAATGTCTGTCCATCTCCTTTGCCCATTGCTTAATTGGATGATTTATCTTCTTCTTATTGGTATTTTGTAGTATCTTACAGATTATGGAGATCAGGCGTTGGTCTGACATATAGTTACCAAATATTTTTTTTTTCCCATTCTGTAGGTGGCCTTTTAATTCTATTAATAAAGTCTTTGGATAGGCAAAAGTGAGACATATATATTTTTTTATTATTTCTATCTTTATAGTGAACACGTAAGTTAGTCTAGAATAAAGCCTGATGCTCATTTTAAGCTTTTCTTTAATGCTGTGAACTTTTTCTGTTGAACTGAAACAAATCATTTGTCTTTTTCTCTTGAGCAAATAAAATGTATAAATTCATATGGCTCCTTTAACTTCCCCATTTAGTTCAAGTACAGTGCTTTTATACTTTCCTTATCATTTCATGGCTGCACTTACAAAACAAAATAACATCAGCAACAACTACAAAAACATTACCAGCAACAACAATCAGTAAAGGCAGGGATTCAAATGTTGTTGTTGTTGTTAGGTGCCATCAGATTGTTTCTAAATCATGGCAACCCTATGTAAAACAGAATAAAACACTGTCTGGTCTTGTACCATCCTAATAATTATTGTTGTGCTTGAGCCCATGGTTGCAGCCAATGTATCAATTCATTTCTCTGAAGGTTTTAATCTGTTTCCCTGACCCTTGACTATACAGAACATGATGTCTTCTGCAGGGACTAGACCCTTCAGAAAACATATCCAAGTACTTGAGACAAAGTCTCCCCATTCTCATTTCCAATGAGCATTCTGGCAGTATGTCTTCCTAGAGAGATTCATTAATTGTTTTCCTTCAGAGTATATTCGACATTCCTCACCAACACTGTAATTCAGAGTCATCAACTCTTCTTTCATTCTCCTTATTTATCATCCAGCTTCCACAGGCACATAAGGCAATTGAAAACATCATGGCTTGAATCAAGCACTTCTTAGTTTTCAAAATAACTTTTATAGTTTTTGACACATTGATGAGGTCTTTTGAAAGAGATTTGCCCAATATTATATATTGTTTCATTTCTTAACTACTGTTTCTGTAAGCATTGATTGTGGATAAAACTAAAATGAAATCCTTTACTTCAGTATTTTCTCCATTTATTGTGATGTTGCTTATTTGTCCTCTTGGGGGGATGTTTGCTTTCTTGATGTTGAGGTATCACCCATAGCAAAGGTTGTAGTCTTTGATATTTATCAGTGTTCCCAGTCTTCTTCACTTTCAGCAAGCAAAGTAGATGTCCTGTTTTTCATATAGCACAGCTGCTCAGATTATTGGCTCAGCATACAGATTGAAAAAGCATGAGTATCATGGATTGAATTGTAACTTCCCAAAAATGTGCCTAGCATTTTGGCTAGGCCATGATTCCTAGTGTTGTGTCATGTTTCTATATGTTGTTAACGACGGAGGGAGAATGGGCAGCAGTTGTTTTGATGGGGCAGGACTCAGTATATAGGATTACACTGTGCCTTGAGACAATCTCCTGGAGTATAAAGGAAAGGGAAGTAAGAAGATAGCTGGAGACTTCATACCACCAAGAGGCAGTACCTGGAGTAGAGCGTACCCTTTGGAAAGAACCTGAGGTGTCCCTGCACCTCAGAAGCTCCCTTTCTAGGGAAAGATAGACAACAAGAACCTTCCTCCCAAGTCAACAGACAAAAACTTTACCTGAAACTGGTGCTCTGAATTTAGACTTGGTGACTACTATGACAAAATAAAATTTTCTTTTTAAAGCCATCCACTTCTTGTATTTCTGTTACAGTACTGCCAGATAACTGACAATGGGGGAAAGGATAGGACCCTGACATCCACATTTTACCTTAAACCACACAACATCTCCTTCAAACAACTGCTTCATGATGTAAGTACAATTTCTTCAAGAAAACAATGGAATGTTCTGGAATTCATGGTCTTCACAATGTTGTCATAATTTGTTATGATCCATACAGCCTAATTCCTTTTCATAGGCAGTAAAACACAGATAATCATCTTGCTGATATTCTCTTTCATCCAGAATCCATCCGTCATCATCAGTGATATCTGTGGTTCCAGCTCCTCTTCTGAATACAGCTCGTACCTCTGGCAGTTCTCTGTGAATGTATTGTTATAACTGCTGTTGAATGTTCTTCGGCAAAATTTCCCTCGTGTGTGATATTAATGGTAGTGTTTGATAATTTCTACTTTCTGTTGGTTTACCTCTCTTTGGAAGGAGCAGAGATACAAATCTCTTCCTGGTCAGTTGGGCAGGTAGATTTCTTGGCACAGACAAGAGAGTTTTTCTAGAGATGCATCATTTGTTTATACATTTTAATTAGTATTTTGTCAATTCCACGAGCCTTATTATTGTCTGTGCCCTCAATGCCGCTTGGATCTCTTCCTTCAGTACCAGAATGTTGGCCAATTCTTTTTGGTACAGTGACTCTGTGAGTCTGGGGGCCAAGTCCTTAGGATCCCCTGTGGTCTATCGGACCATTGACGGTACCAGCCGTCAGACGAACAGAGCTGAGGGGAAAGCGCGGGAGCTGAGTAAGACCGAAACAATCACATCAGGGGGTACTCAGTCAAGCTGAGACCTCGAACTTTATTTTTCAGTTACATATATATTTCACACATTTCCTCGTTTCCTTTTCCCATGCATTCTTTTGCTAGTCATATCGAAACCAGATCAGGGGCATGCTGACCTCTACTTATTCTGAGGACAATGCTGGGTGTACAATACTTGGAATGTGCTTAATTTAGATATTGTTAATATAAGAGTTAACTTGACCATATTCTGGCCTTGCTTCGGGAAGTCTCGGCTTCCCACAGACCATGAAGTCTGGTCTTTTAATAGATTTCTAGTTTCGCACACCAATTTTCTTTCCTGCTACTTCAGGGGCCCTAGGCTGTTCTCCCTGTCAGGGAACTCACTGGTGGTGGACAGGCACCATTAATTCTTCTGGTCTCATGTTGATGTAGTCTCTGGATTACATTATGCCTTCTGTCTCCTCTGTGACAGGTGCGTGGGGACCAATTCATACTTTAGATGGTTACTTGCTAGCTTTTAAGACCCCTGACACCACTAACCAAAGTGGGATGCAAGACATTTTTACAAAAAATCTTATTTATTCCAATTGACCCTGATGTTCCTTGAAAACATGGTCCCCAGACCCTTGTCCCTGCTACTCTGTCTGTCAAAATGTTGGCTGGTATTTGGGAAACTTCTTCTTGCTGTATTCCAGCTGTACTAACCTTCATTCTACTGTGTACTGACACTCGCTTCACCGTGACCAGCTTGTTTATCTAATGTGTGAATATTCCTCTTTCCCTGTTTACCCTTGTAGCCATCAATGATTATTTTCTTCTATCCTTAAACATATTCTTAAGTCCTTCTAATAGTGGTCTCATAGCAATATTTGTTCTTTTACAACTGACTAATTTCACTCAACATAATGTCTTCCAGATGTCTCTGTGTTATGAGATGATTTCTTAGATTATCATTGTTCTTTGTCTTTGCATAGTATTCCATTGTGTGACTATACCATAGTCCATTCATCTGTTGATGGACACCAAAATTGATTCCATCCATTTGCTATCATAGATTGTGCATCAGTAAACATTGGTATACATGTATCAATTCATGTGACACCTCTACTTTTCTAGGATACATTCTAAGAAGTAGGATTGTTGGATCATATAATATTTGTCTGTCTAATTTTTTAAGAAAAAGGCAAATCAATTTCCAAAGTGGTTTTACCATTTTCCATTCCACCAACAGTGTAGAAGAGTTCCAGTCTCTTCCCAACTTCTCCAACATTTATTATTTTATATTTTCTGAGTTAATGCTGGCTTGTTGGGGTGAGATGATATCTCAATGTAGTTCTGATTTGAATTAATCCAATGGCTAATGATCATAAGCATTTTCTCATTTATCTGTTAACCACCTAGATGTCTTCTTGGTGAAGTGGGTGTTCATATCATTTGCCTGTTTATTAATTGGGTTGTCTTTTTCTATTAGGGTTTTGCAATAATTTGTAGTTTATAGAGATTAGATTCTGACTGGATTTTTGACAGCCCAATTTTTTTTTCCAGTCTGCAGGTAGCCTTTTTATTCTTCCAGTGAATTATTTGGATGAGCATCAGTGTTTGACTTTTAGGAGTTACATGTTATCTATTTTCTCTTCTGGTGAGTGTGCACTGTAATATTTTGTATTCTGTTTATGTCATATGTTAGGGCTCCCAGCACTGTACCTATTTTTTTCTTCTATCATCTTTATTATTTTAGATTTTAATTCTTTATCTTTCCTGATTGCTCTGGTTAGAAACACCAGCATAGTATTGAATAAAAATATTAATAGTAAGTGTTCTTGTCTGGTTCCCATTTTCCAGGGAAATGCTTTCAGAGTCTTTCCATATACGATGATGGTGGTTGTTGGCTTTGCATAGATGTCCCATATTATGCTGAGTGATTTCTTTTATACTGATGTTTTGCTAAGAGTTTTTAACATGAATGTGTGTTGGATTTTTTCAAATGACTTCTGCAGCTATTTATAGAATCAAATGATTCTTGTGTTTCATTGTATTCATGAGGTTGTTTACATCAACTGTTTTTCTAGTGTTGAATCATCTCTGCACCCCTGATATGAATCCCACTTGGTCATATTGAATTATTATTGTTATCCAACTCGACGGCACTTGGCTATTATTATTACTGATATGTTGTTGAATTCTAATGGCTAAAATTTTGTTGAAAATTTTTGCATCTAAGTTCATGAGAAATACTGATCTATGATTCTTTCTTCAGCTCTTTGTACTTTGTTTTGGTATCAGGGTTATGCTGGCTTCACAGAATGAGTTCAGAAGTATTCTATACTTTTCTATGCTATAAAATACCTTTAGTAATAGTGATGTTATCTCTTCTTTAACTTATTTTGTTCCATTTTATTTTCTGTGCTGTCTTTTTTCTTCATGTGTTTCTTTTTTCACATTTTTTAGTGATTTGTTTTTGCTGAGGCTTCATGTTCTTTCTGTTTATTTCAATGCATAAGGTTGGTAGTTTCCTTTGTGGTTATGTTAATATTTATCCCTGTTTTTTCTAAGTTTGAACCAGTCTTTGATTTCTTTAGCTTGTCTTGACTTCCTCTCCATGTGAAAGATCTGTAACTGTGTTTTCTTTTAGGTCCCTTTTTTTGTTATGATGTTTATGTAATGACATCTCTGTTTCCCTGTTGTCAGTATTTTGTGGTTGATTTATTTTTGTGATTCCCCTATTTGAGTTGATATATAGTTGCTCTGTTTTATGTTTCAGTCTTAAGTTGTTACCCGAAATTGCTGATTTTCTAATCAAAGTGATCTCTTTAGTATTTCTTGTGATTTTGGTATGTTTTCTGCAAATTCCCTGAATTTCTGCTTATTTGAATATGTCAATTTCACTATCATATTTGAGGAATAGTTTTTCTGGATATATAATTCTTAAATGACAATTATTTTCCCTCAAGGGTTTGTATGTGTTCTTTGATTTCCTTCTTGCCTGCATGTTTCTACTGAGTAGTCTAAGGTTGTTGGTTTTCTTATGATAGTCTTACTGATTTTCCTTTGAAGGTTACTTATTGTTTATGTCTAGCCACTTTTAAAGTTGTCTTTTAATCTTTAGTTCTGGGAAGTATGATTGAAGTATATCTTTGTGTGTTTCCTTTGGGATCTACCTTTTGTGGAGTTTGATGAGCATCTTGAGCAGACACTGTCATATCTTTCATAATATCAGGAAAGTTTTCTATCAAGTAATCTTGAACAATTATCTCTGTATTTTCTGTTACTCCCTGCTCTTCTTGTAGTGCAATTACCGGTAAATTATTCTTGATAGAGTCCACATAAGTCTTAGTTTATATGGATTTTTTAAAATTCTTTACTCAGTTTTTTCTCAGATATTGTGATGTCACCTGCTTTATCTTTAATCTCACTAATGTGGCCTTTAATTTCCTGAATTCTGCCCTTTGGCATTCCACTGAGTTGCATAATTCTGAAGTTTTATTATTAGTTTTCTGTATAACTAATTCTTGCCACTCTGTGCTTTCTTGCTACATATTCAGTTCATCATCATACTCTGGTGTTTTGCCTCATCTCCTTCCTGATCACTTAAGCCAGCCAAGTGCCGTCGAGTTGGATCTGACTAAATATTAATCTTTTGTATTCTACCTCTGATAATTCCAGAAGTTATATTCCTCTGGAAAATCTGAATCTTTGTTTTTGGGACCTTTCTGAAGTCACAATGGTCTTCCTTGATAAGTGGTTTGAAATTCACAGTTGTCTCTGAGACATCAGTAAGCTATATCTATTTATAGTGGCCTACTGGGTACTAGACTCTTACTTTATTTTATCTTGAAATTTCCAAATAGGCTGCTTGTGTGTAATAGTTTGGTTACTGTTGCCTTTGAAGCTCTAATGTCCTGTCACCATGTGTTTTGAGCTCTTACTAGACATGTGAATCCAAGAGTCCCTTTACATTTCCTATATGGATTTAGCTCAGATGTCCAGGTAGTCTGTCACTATGTGTGTGGTGCAGGCTCTCATCTAGCGTCCTAGATGAGCAAGGATGATTACTGTAGGCACAAGTACTGGGTAGCAGCTACTAAGAAAGGCAGGGGGCTAACAACCATCCCTGATTGTCTGTGAGAATAGCATGTACCCTTATGTGAGAATTGAGGCAAAGGAACTGTTTCTACCCTGAATTTCTGACTCAAGGGAGGCAGATTTTTTTCTTCCTTCCCCTCTTCCCAGTTTGTTAACTTGCTCTCTAAATAGCAGACAATGGCTTAGGGTGGGTTTAAAGAGTTCAATTTCTGTTTCAGTTAATGACTTCAGACACCAGAGATAGCTGCAGTGCAGGAAAGGGTGGAGGAAGCACTGGGAGAAGTGAGAAGTGTATCAAAAGCAGAAGATTTAGACCCACATATGATAGGTTACATGCAAGGCTTTAGCTTTTAACAATCTCATACTGTTTTTCACTGGTTCTGGATCCAAGAGTGGATTTTCTGATCCATTTCTCCTGCTAGGGACAGTGGTTTCCAACCGCTTTGTTTAGCTCACCACTCTAGCTGCAGCCGCTTCCTGGAAGGTCAGGTCTGGCCAAATCTATTCTCCCTTCTCTATTTATCAGTCTGATTTCTCAACCTTCTCTTTGATGGTCTGGATTCCTAGGATGACATATGTAATGGATTAATTTGTTCTTTCGGGTCTTTGTTACTAGAAGGAGTCAGAGAAAGCATCTGACTTCTCTGCTATCTAGGCCCCACCTCTAACTTTATTTATTTTCTATCTCCAGATCTTTGCACATGTCATTTTGATGCTTTAATTTGTGTTTTCAAGCTGCCCTTTGAAATATTCTGTTCTGCTGATTTACTCCATCAATTCTTCCCTTTGCTTTAACTACTTTGTTCAAGACTACCAATCAGAATCTCTTCTGACATACACTTTCGTTGTTCTTTTCTTTTCTGACTGTCTTTATAGTAACTTTTTGTTTTCTTTATGTTTGATAAATTTGATGTCACTCTACAAATCCTCTGACTTTCAGTTGTTAGGGTCTAGTGTATCAAACATATTCTTTGGCTCTTGTGTATTTGTACTATTTTTTTTCAACTTTGAATTGAACTTGCACATGACCAATTCATGGTCTGTTCCACAGTCAGCCCCATGCCTTATTCTGAATGATGATACTGAGCTTTTCCCTCTTTTCTTTCCACAGATGTAGTCATTTAGAGTTCTCTGTATTCTATTTGGCAAGGACCTTTAATATAGTTGCAGCTTATTTCGTTGAAGAAAAGTTACTAGCAATGAAAAGTCATTGGTCTTCCAAAATTCTATTCAGATCTCTGACATGGTTACTATCACTAAGACTATATTTTCCAACTATCAATCTATCAATCCTTCTTTGTTTCCAAATTTGGCATTTCAATCACCATTAATTATCAAGGAATCCTGGTGGTCTGTTCATTAATTTCCAACTACAGAAGTTAGCAAAACTCTCTCTTTCTCTCTCTCCTCCTCCCTCCCCCTTCCCTCTCCCCTTCCTCCTCCTCCCTCCCCCTCCAATCTGAACAACTCATCTTCCCCATTACATCTGACGGTGTTCCATAACTATTCAAAACATTTTCACTGGCTACTTTTTTTTTCTCCCAAAAGTTCCTTCATCCTAGTCCTTCTTGATCTGATACCACCAGTGTAACATGTAAACCATATGTTACTATGCTGGTGTTCAAAATACTGATGGTATAGCTTCCAGTATCACAGCAACATGAAAGCCAAAGCAGTATGAGAAACTGATAGACGCAGTCAAAAGCTTTACCTAGCAGCTATTTATTATTTAAAACTCAACACAACTGAATAAAATTTTGTAAACTATTACTTAATACAATATGAGGCTTGTGCATTCCTCTTTTAACATTTTATGGCATCAAATTATAAAGTCATATTATTGTGTCTACAGTAAATGATCTCTTTTGTAGAACTGTTTTCTTCTTCTGTTTGGGCTTAAAGTGTTGTTTTTTTCTTTGTTTTATATTTTCTTAGTAAAGAAGTCCCAATATTTCCTAGAAACTTAATTTTCACTCAGCATTTCAACCACACCAACGTGCAGATAAATTGGAAAAAATGTACTTCCATTTCAGACCTCTCTTCTGAGTCCAATCCCATCTATATACATTTTTACATGTGTCTTCTACACAACATTCCTGGTTTTCCTACTTCTCATCTCAAGTCTCATTCCAAACATCACATACTCTGTCTTCCATGTACAGTGGACCTCTCCATTGTCTAATTTATTCTTCATCATATTTATATCACGATATTTGTAGCATTACTTTGTACTCAGATAAATATCCCATTAAACAAGTTGAAGAGTCAGTGTCAACTCATAGTGATCCTATATGTGTCAGACTAGAACCCTATAGAGCTTTGGATGGCTGATATTTTATTTGGAAGTAAATCAGCTAAGGTTCCTCTGGGTACACTAAAGCTATAATAGTTCAATTAGCATTTGAATGTGTTAATCATTTGTACCAGTGTATTCACTTACCGTACTTTGATTCTTGAGAATAAAGGTCATATTCTTAAAAAGTGTGTAGATAGCATGTAATAAGCTACAAATTCTTCCAATGCGTAGCTAAGAAGCTTTTTTGACAGTGTGTGTTTCTGCCTTCAACACACACTGAAACAAACTTGTTTTATGTGGTCTCTTTATATTTTTAAAATTAAAAAGCTAGGACTCAATAATAAAAATCATGTCTTTGATAGGAATGTAGCAATCTATAGATATGTACAAGTTTCCTTGAATGAAAAATGAATGACATCTATTATTTTTGTCTGGATCAACATAACAATTTACTTTGCTACAGAAAAAAAGAAAACTAGTTTGACACAATTTATATTCACAAGGTCATAGTAGTTTTATTCTCTGCTATTCTAGGTGGTTATAAATTCCAATTTTATTGTGTATTTTTTTTTTGTTGTTGTTGTTTGTTCACTTTTTTTTTCTTTTTAAGTTGTTCAGTAATAATGGGCTAAGGAAAAGGGTCTGCAGTTATTTAATGCTTTTTCTAAACACCCCTAAATACGCTCTTTCATAGAATTGACCGTTAATTGTTTCCTATTAACTATTCAGAAACCCTGGTGCCATAGTGATGAAGGGCTACACCTGCAAATCAAAAGGTTAGCAGTAGGAATAGAGTGGGCACTTCTTGGAGAGTCTTTAAGGCAGTTCTATTCAATGCTATAGGATCTCTATGAATTAGAACTGACTTAACAACAATGGGTTTTTCATACTGATTCATGGTATTTACTAGCTTTTACTAATAATATCTTCTAAAAAAAATCATGATTTTTGTTTTCTTATTTAATGATTCACACATATCCTGTAATGATAATTTGCTTCTGCTTTTACATTTTTCTCTACCCACTTAGAACAGAATGCCTACTGTATTCTTACACAAGTAACGAACACCTTCTATATTTGTTTTCCAGCTGCTCTTTCCTCTCTTCTCGAGTATTTTTCATGAGTCCATCTTGCTAAATTTTTTACAGAAAAATAAAAAAAAAAAACTGACATAGCAGCATTTACAATAATATCTCATGGAGAAGGACAGGAAGCAGCTGGGGAACCAACATAGAAGGAATAAGTTATCTGCCTAATAATTTCCTACTTCCGCAATCTACATCCTTACTGTATCCTGCAGTGCATATTAGTTTGCCGCATCTAATTTGCCAGGATATGGAAAACCAGGAAGAGAGCAACGCGACCTTAAGAATGCCAGTCACTTTCCACTAGTCAGAAAAGATTGCCTTAAACTAGCTCAAGCCTGATTTGGCCCCCACCAGCATGCAAGGAAAGGACAGTTTTGACCATTTTTGGACCTCAATAGAAAACACAGGAACAAGTAGAATGAGTTAGAAGGGAAATCATCACCTGTACCCTATTTCAAAATGAGAGGTCACAGAACAAGGCCCAAGTCACCTCCTGTTTCCTAGATGCCATAATTTCTGCAAGATCTTCCCTATGTATCCCTTCTAGAATTTTCCCTTCCAAGGACATCTGTGTGGCAGCCATCCTGCACCCTAGATCGCATAAATGACCTCCCTCCCCATAGCTCACTGAGTCAGATCATAGGAACTTCCTCATGGCTCCTTGTTCTGTGCTTTCCAAAAATGTTAGTTTCTCTTTCTCAAAGGTCAGTGTCCAAAGATTGTTGGCAGTTCTGAGCCTGCAGTACAGAAGTCATCTTCTAGGGTTCAGCAACAACAGTTGGAAGAGTGTGGATTTAAACAGGAATCTATTAAAAATTACTATGTGATAAAGTCAGGACTTCAGTATACAGCAAAGCATATGAAAGCTTTTGGAGCCTTCCAAAGCCATTGCATTTAATTTCTGAATTGGGATTGAGTTCTAAAGACTTAAAATATTAGAAAACCTGTATCTGGAGACTCTGTGTTTTTTCTTTCTTTCTTTCTTTTTTTTTAATTTTCTGCTTTTCAGATACAGTAAATCTGAAAATGTCTGTTTTTGCTCAGGTCACTGATTCTATACTCTTCTATCTTCTTTACTACTGAGTTCTGTCAGGGGCTGTTGCTGCTGCTGCTTTTTTTTTTTTTTTAATTGTATTTCTCAGTTCCAAAGTTTCTATTTGATTCTTTTTAAACTTCTATATTTGTCATTTTTTTGTAATAATTCTGTCTTATTTATCCATTGCTGCTGGAGGGGTAATACAACAGTCAGTGTCTTTAACAAACAGATCTCTTTTATCATGTTTTAGGAGATTAGAAGTCTGAATTGAGGGTACCAGTTAGAAAAGATTCTCACTCTATCCACTGTGGGAGAAGGTTCCTGAGTCTTTCCAGCAGATGCTATTCCAAGTTTCCTTGTCAGTTAAGTATGCTCTATCATCTCTTCTGTTGTGCTTGCTTAATCTACTTGTTAATATTTCAAAGAGATTAATTTAAACCACACCCGACACTAATAATGCACCATTAACATAACAAAGGAGAACCAACTCCCAAATGAGTTTATAACCATGAACCTAAACCCTCCACTAGCGAGTCAATTCCAACTCATAGCAACCCTATAGACATAGTAGAACTGCCACATAATGTCCCAGGAGTTCCTGAGGGAATTGAACTGCCAACCTTCTGGAAAGCAGCCGTAACAACTTAAACCGCTACACCAGCAGGGTTTCCATTATAATCATAGGCACAGAAAATACAATAAAACACTGTTGTGGAGTCGATTCTGACTCATAGTGACCCTAGGATAGAATCGAACTGCCCCATATTATTTTCAAAGAGCAGCTATTAGATTCAAGTTGCCCATCTTTTGGTTAGTAGCAATAGCTTTTAACCACTAACAACCAGAATTTCTAACCATAGATAACAGGAGTTAGTATTTACATATTTTGGGAGGGGGCAGCCAATCACAAAGCAGTCTCCTGTAACTGTCAGATAATTCCAGCATCTCAGTTATATGGATACTGTTGTCTATTGCTTGCCTTTCCTCATTTAAACTCTGATGTTTCTGAACAATCAGGATGTTATGATGAAAACTGAGAACAAGAAGTCAAAGAAACGCCCTTGTTTTTCCAAATCTCGTAAGTTTTCCACCTTCGACAGAATGCTGTCTCACATCTTATCTGTGTTTGTAGCACATAATCTCACTTGCACACTTCTTTTCTTTGTTTACTGTTCTTAAACTAGTGCATTTTCCTAGTGTTTCTCTTTGTTTCTTTTGTAGTGGAAAATATTTGAGTTTTTCATCTCTGACAGGTTTCCACCTTACTCAGGTTCCAGCTTTTGGGGGGATTTCCTGTATCAATATGAGGCTTTAGATCTTATTTACTTATTTATTTTAGGTGGCAGATTCTGTGTTGACATGCAGTGTGCCACGCCAGGTAGGGATGTATGTTTGGCTTCCACTGACAAAATCTCAGCAAAAGTGCTCTTAAGCTTGCTACCTTGTTACAGGTAAAACAAAATAAAGCAAACAAACAAAAAAGAATCCCAATGGCACCAAGTTGATTCCGACTCATAGTGACCCTATAGGACAGAGTAGAACTGCTCCACAGTGTTCCAAGGAGCACTTGGTAGATTTGAACTACCAAACTTTTGTTTAGCAGAGGTGCCGTTTAACCCTGTTACAGATAAGTCATGTGAAAACTCACCTACTTCCTTGGCCCTTCCAACATCTTAGTAAATATGAGGAACCAACATTGACTGCCTTATTGCCTCTGTTATGGACTGAATTTGGTTAACCAAAAATATATATTCTAAATTCCATCCCCTGTATATAGGGATGTAATGTAATCTCATCTGGAAATAGTTTTCACTGTTCATATTAATGAGAGCATATTATTATAGGATGTGTCATAAACTAAATCACTATTGAGATATGAAAGGATCAGTTTGGGCACAGAAGCAAGCAAGTACAAATAGGGGAGATGGATGCCATGGAGCAATCACAAAGGAACTGAGGAGCAGAAGCTGAAATAGAGGTAAGGACCTTTTATCAGAGACGACAGGGAAGGAAAGACTTCCCCTAGAGCTGACACCTTAATTCCAACTTTCAGCCTCCTAAATCTGTTTGTTAGACCACCTGCTGGTTGAATTTCTGCGGTAGCAGCACTAAGAAACTAAGCCTGTGAGTGGAGATGTAAGCTCCCCGCTAGGATCCCTGGACTGCAGGATGGGTGGAACAGAGCATTGACTCACAATGCTTTTAGCCGCAAGGGGGTAGAAGCTCAGCTCTGGCTCCACTTGCTGATTCTGTTGGGGCTCTGACACCACCTTGACAGGAAAATAGGTGCAGGCCTGTTTACTATGGGAAGGGAAAGGTGGAAGGCCAGGAACGCTACCATCTCCTTCTGTGGAGGTGAGAGTATTTGGTGTGAAGCATCAGATCCCTATTCACCCTACTGAAATTGTGGGAGTGGCTTATAGAGCTATTTTTATTTCTGTTTGGCAAGAGTAGGACAGATACTGCTGACAAGGTTTTTTAATTCTTACACCACCTTTACACCTATCTTTGAGCTTGTGCGAACTGACATTTTGTGAAGGTTTTCGTCCCTGCCTGTTGATAGTTCTGGATTGGAGTTTTTTGGAGAAACTTCTTCTGGATATATGGAAATCAGTAATGAAACCCATAGGATTTCCCACTGTGTTGTTCCTTGAGTACCAAGGACCTTAGGCAGTATTGTCCACCTTTCCAAGTCTTCTATGCTTGTTGGTTGTGTTGGATGCAGGGTATTTTTTATTATAAAAAGGAGGATCTAAGGGAATGAAACAATTCCATCTCCAGGTCATATTTTTTATCTTAATATAGCACATATTTCTTATTCTACTATTATCTCACCCTATCCACTTTCTATCGATAGGTGTATAGCTCCTCCCTAAATACCACCTTCTTTATAGACCTTTTAAAATCCTTCTGTAAGCTTTAGTAGAGTACTTCTTACGAAAGTGCCCTCAGTCACCATTGGGCAGCTATTATTTTTCCACCCGGTGTCATCTGCTCATCAGCAACACCATCGAGAAGTCTTGTGAAAGCATGTCCTCCTGCTGGTGCTATTTTTGGTGATGGATTCTCAGAATGAGAGGGTGGTAGTTTCATACTGGTTTCAGACAATCTGCTAATGTTGGTGAAATGTTCACTTCTTAGGCTTCCAACTGGGCAGAAGGCATCAAAGTTAGCTGTAATGATTTTATGAGGATCAATTGTACTTCTAATAGTTTTCAACATTTTGTTCACCGCTATTCATTTTCTGCTTACAGTTTCTCTCACTAAAATTCTGAAATGAGGGGTTGGGATAGAGTGGGTAAGAATCTGCTGGCAACTACCCAGTTAGACAAAGGCTTGGTCTCCCTCACAAACTACTTTCTTCAGTCCTATAAGTCACCCCCATCCCACTCTCTAGCCTTATTTGTTAGTTTTATAGTAGCGTATCTTTGCAATTGAAGCTTCTGGCACAGATTTCACATAAACTTCCACTGAATAAAAATATGATTAAATGATAAATGAGTGAATAAACAAATTCTCCCTAGTCAACTTTCTACCTTATTCTCAGGACAATGAATCCTGAGTTCATCAATTAATCATAAAGCAAAGAGAATGATAAGACAGAATACAGTAGTTTTTTCTTTTTCTTTTTCCCCCTTAACTTTTCATAACTTTTCCTTAACTTTTTCTTAGATGAGGGACATGTGTACTTTTATTGAGAGTTATATATTTTTTTCAATCTGAGTTGTTTGAGTCCAATTCCAGAGCTCTTTTCTGCTTACTGCTTTGCATGAAGTTGCCATAGCATATGTTTTTCCCCTGCTTACAGTATTGCTTGCCACTGTTCATTTCTTTGGAACCATAAAGTCTGAGTCATCATGATTTGTACAGTAAAACTTAGTACCTGAGTTCCCAAATACCCTCAATTATACTCATCTAAGGGACGGTAAATGCACCCCAAAATATTTTTTGTCATGAGTCTGTAGCGACCTCATGTCTATTGTCCCCACCCTCCTATTCACTACTGTGTGCGTACATTAAGGCTTTGCTGGAATAAGAACCATATTAAGCTTGACAGCCCTTTGTAGTTGGAACACAAATAGCTATTCCCCCCTTTAACCCCCTTGCCCCGTCACTAAGCCTGTTTCAGCCCCAGCAACATAATTAGAGTGATGCCTACACATCAGAATGCAATGGTCAATCCAAGCTGAAGAGAAAGTTAAATTGAAGGTTTTGGGTTGCAGCTTTAGCAGGTTTACTGTTGAACCTAGAGCAAATAGCATCTTCTAAGTCATAAATGTAAACTGTGTTGAGTTGTCAGTGTTTTTAAGATTCACCTAAGGGATTTAAACAGGTTCACCCATAAGAGTGAGAAATGTCAGTGGATCTTTAGGATATCAGAGAGGGAACTGTGTAGAAGAAGGCACGTATCAAAAGATATTTCCCTCGTGATCATGCTATATGTCCCCCTCTTACGTGTCTATTTATTAAAAAAAAAAAAAAAGAGAAAAAAAAGGCTACCAGTTGATACAACATATGTGTGATGATATTTTAGGGACACAGAGCCATTGTCTGCCTGTCAGTGTGGTACAGAACACATCCATTCTGCTTTTCTTAGAATGAGATCTGAATACAAAATCTCTGACCACACAATAACAGGTGCTCACTTTGGAAAATTCCTACTGTGTTTGGAGTCTATTGAATTATTTTTTCTTGCTTGAATATCTATTGCTCACCTTAAGTTTATTTTAACACATCAAGAGAATATGGCTTAGTGACTACAAAAATCCAGGTGGCTTTCATGGAAAAATCCTATTTGTTAGACACTGGGGAATAAAGAAATCCAAAGAATCCTCTTTAACAGAAGGTGGGTAGATTTATAAGATCTAAAAAGTGATCATCCCATGATATCCAAAGCTTTATCATATTCCCCATGGTCTGACTTGTCAAATAAACAACAAACACAATCACTGATGTATCTAATCATCAGGATTCTCAAGACAACGAATATAGCTGCCAGATTCCTTCTGACATACACAATTCCAACATAGCTTTCACTGGTGCAATAGGTCTATTTATCTGTATAGGCTCGTTAATAGAGTTAAGTATGTGGTGGAGAGAGAAAGATACAAAATCTAAATACTACTTCACACATAATATCTATGTTAGTGTTGGCAGTGTTGGCAGGGTCTTCTTAAATTACTCCCCCTTTGTCTTCTTGGGTACTGAAGCATTGGAAAGTAAATCATAAACTTCACATATGGAGACTCAAGAGCTTCTCTATCACTGATTGAGGCCAGGCTGGAGTCATCTACATCTTTCTAATGACAGAATGACAAAATGAGCAGAGGACTAAAAGTAAAAGTGTTTTGTTTTATTTTGTTTCCTTTTTTTTGCCACAAATGTGAAAACAAACAAACATCAGAAATGAAGATTTCCCCCTAATGCCGTGTGTTGTGGTTTAGGTGCGTCCCTAAGAATATCCAGTGCTTATAATGACTCGAGTTTATGTAGCAGGGATTGTGTTTTTCATCTGAAGGATCTTTAATAGATCATTTTTCATATCTACCTGTACCGATGCTGTTTCTGCTGCTATTTCACACCTTCATGTTCTCTTTTGTAAATATTATGCTTTTGTCTGTCTCCTTCCTCTATGTTATTCTAACACCACTTTTAGAAGGTTCTATTTTATTTTCCTTTTCATTTGCAGTGAAGTAATCCACTTAACATTTGCCTGGTGTATTCTAAGCTTTATTTTTCCTCATGGGGCTTGGAATTTTGAAATGCAGGCTCATCTCAAGAGGGAGTTTTTCTTTTGATTTGTTCTACTCTCTTCATGTTTAGCCCTCTAATGATTGTGTGTTTGCCTTTCTTGATCCCACATGGACCCTCGTCCACAATCAGCCCTCTTTTCTGTGATTCAAGAGGCTGTCCTGTTGTGTCACTGGGGATTTTGCAGTCACAGTCCCTAAGCTATCTGGAAGCTCAGTCCACATTCCAACAGAGATTAAATCCATTTACCTCTACCATCTGAGGTATGAAGTTTTATATGAGCTTTGGCCAAAAATGGGGTTATTTCTTTTTATTTTAGCTATGTGCAGCTTTTTTTCAAGGTCAGGGGAATTCCATTATACTCTCTAGATTAAGAAATGAGCCTGAATCTGGCCCCCGCTTTCTTATGAGACAGATTTAATTCCAGTTCTCACAGAGGATACAATCTCCTGATCACCTCCACCTGTTATTGCACCTGAGTTCAACAACCAGCAGTTTCATCTCCATTCACTATTGCAGGTTTTCTCTTCCCACTCAGGAAACTTGGAGACTTTGAATCTGTGGCCTGGTTCTGGGCTTAATTTTCCTTCCATCCCTCTTTTTTGATAAATATGCACTGGGAGAGAAGAAGGAAATCTGGAAGACTAACTTTTACAAGGCTACCAGTTTCTGTTGAGTCTATTCTGATACATAGGTACCCTATAGGACAGAGCTGCTGATGGATTGGAACTCCTGACCTTCTGTTTAACAGCAGCAGCTCTTTACCACTGGGCCCTAACTACCCCATTACATCTCTAGGGACCCTTTGTTAGTGGAGAGGCCACAGTCTGCCTTACCTGCTCACTTAGTTTCTAAATTCATCCACAACACTATCGGTCTAGTGGTTAAGTGCCAGAGCTGCTAATCAAAACATCAACAGTTCAAATCTACCAGGCACTCCTTGGAAACTCTATGGGGAAGTTCTGCTGTAGCCTATAGGGTCACTGTGAGTTGGATTGACTCATGGAACTGCATTTGGTTTTGGTTTGGGCAGCAAAATCCCCCAATGACATTCCTTATGTGGATAATGTAGGTGGCTTTTCTGGGTTGTGTCCTTCTTGGCCAGCTCCTTGCTGAGAATGCTCTAACGTCAGGGCCTTCCATTAACTCATGCTGAGTCCATTCTTCCCATTCCCTGTTAGGATGAGTCATAGGCCAACTCGAATGGAAGCTCCCTCAACAGCTTTATGCCTCCTGACATCATCTGGCTCCACTATTGTTCACAAGAAGACAGGTAAACCGTTGTGTCCTTTTTTAATAGCCACTGAAAACGTTGAGATATGGATGTGAGAGTCAATTTATGTCCCTTTAATTAGTAGTGACAAACTGGTGATTCCAAATGTTCAGCTGTTGCAGACAGTTTTGAAGAGTCTCCTATTTTCATAAATATGCACTGATCAACAGGAAACTTCACCAGTCACATCTTGGAAACACTACAGGGCAGTTCTACTCTGTCCTGTAAAGTCACTGCAAGTAAAAACTGACTAGAGAGTGAAAGATTTTAGAGCCCTGGTTACACAGTTGTTAACAGCTCAAGCTGCCAAGCAAAAGGTCAACAGCTCGAGTCCATAAGCTGCTCCTTATGCAGTAATTCTGCTCTGTCTCCCAGAGTTGCTAATTTGATGGCACACACACACACACACACACACACACATTCCATTGTGATTGAATCAATTTCAACTCGTAGCAATTATATATGTATATACATATATGCATATATCTACACACGTGTGTATATACTTATATACACACACATCTATATATATATTTATACAGATACATACAAGTACATGCATATACATATGTATATACACATATATGTATGCATGTACATATACATACATATACACGTATACATACATAGATTAAACTCTAGGGTTGTGTCTTAAACTGTCTCAAGATCTTTATCACCATAATTGTTCTGATTGATAATGGAAGTAAGTTGGACTACTACTTTGCTCCTTATCCATCACCTACTTGGAAGTAAAAGGCTATACAACATTCTTCTTTGAGGGCCTCCAAAACCTTGGAGAGAATCTGATGCTCCAATAGTGGAGAGCCACTGTGCTTAAATCCTGATGCCAGCATGCTAAGATTCTGAGAGTTTTCATTTCTTTCTGTTCTCAAGATGTTCTTATAAGTAGAGCAAAGGATTGATGCAAGTTATGGTTAGGAGGGGACGAGGTAACTACGGTCATGTGACGATGGCTGAAGTTTGGGACCTAACCTCAGCTGTTGCCAGGTGTTTCAAACTTTAAAATATTAAACAGCAATTTGTTTGTGCTCAGGATCCTAGTCTATAATTCCAAGGCAATAAAAAATTCCTAGCCAACTTTCTGTTCCCTTCATCTAGATCTAACACTAAAATATGAGATTACTAATTGTAGGGAAAGGATCACTATTGGTACTCTGGCTAAGTGCCTCTTGCCTGCTAAAGTCAGAGGCTGGAATCCACCAGTGGCTACTTGGGAGAAAATACCTAGTGATCTGCTCCTGTAAAGACTAAAGTCTATGAAACCGTATGAAGCAATTTTATTTTGCCATATATTGTTACTATGAATTGCAATCTACCCTCTAGAACACAATAAGAACAAATTGGAGAAAGGATCTCTAGGTGATGCAAACTTTCATGTTCCACACTAACCTTGGAGTTGGCAGTTCAAACCCCACTTGACAGTACCAAGTAAGAAACATGTGTGCTTTTTCACTGAAGTATCTGCCCACAGTCAAATTCCTGACTTGGAGGAAATATTTAATTAATACTAGTTGAAAATATGCATAACAACATAAGAGCTGACTTCGGTCTCTTTTTACTATGACTTTGACTGTCTTGAGCTGTTTCATCAAGAACATTAATTCTGTGGATGTAGACAAATCAATTATTTCAACGTTTATTATCGTAGGTAACCTCCTAGAAAACAATGATGCCGTGAGGCTTATCTCTGATTGGCCAATTGGTGTTGTTGAATTACATTTCTACTTTAAAGGTATCCTCAGCCTAAGTAGGGATAATTGAATAAATGGCTACTTAGTCTGCTCTAGAGGCTATAAAAATTTCGCAGTTGCACCTTATGTGTCTTTATCTGCTGTCAGTTTGTTATACCGTGTTGAATTGCATGTTGTTATGATCCCAGAAGCTGTTCCATTGGTATTTCAAATATCAGCAGGATCCCATATAATAGATAGGTTTCTATGAAGTTTTCAGAGTAAGAAAGAGTAGGAAGAAAAGCCTGGCAGTCTACTTCTGCAAATAGGCCAATGATAAGCTTATGGATCACAATAGAACACTAGGAGAAGACATCAGACTTGGTGACACTGAGAGCCAGCAAAGGTATGAAAGACCCTCAGTGAAAAAGATTGGCACAGGAGCTGCAACAATGGACTTGAACATACTGGAACACATCGAGAGGGGGACACGAGGCACATCAACGCTTTGTTCTATTGTACATAAGACTGCTGCAAATTGAAACAGACGCGAAGGAGGCTAATAGCAGCACACTTTTAGCAGGGAAAAATGCTCAAGGTATGTATTGTAATTTTTAATAATGCTTAAAATATAGAATTCACAAGGGAAATATTTGGTACTACAATTCACAGCAAAAGCTGCATCAATTTCTAAATATAATGCCTGATATTTTAAATAAATCAATAAACTGTAGGTTTGCATCTGCAAGTTCTTGATGCATACATTTTAGATAAGCGGGGCAGGCATAGTTTAAGACTACATTTTTCCCAAAAAACAATAATTATAAAAGACATACAAACACAGTAAACAAGCTCTGTATATTCTAGATGTCTATTTCTGTGTAACAAATTGCCTCAGAAAAAATATATATGATCTCACATTTTTCTGTGAATTCAGAATGCAGGTGCAAATCGTCTGGGGCCAAGAGCTCATGAATTCTCACTAAGCTACAATCAAGCTGTCAGATGCGACTGCAGTCATCTCAAGGCTTGGCTCCAAAGGATCTGCTACCAAGTTTATTTTGATGGTACTTGACAAGCCTCAAGTTCTCCTGTGATTGCTAAAGAGCTCAGCGCATTGTTGTGTGGGCCTTTCTATAGGACTATTCATAACACGGCAGATAGTCTCCCTCAGACTGAGGGAACTAAGAGAGAACCATAAAGGACATCCACAATGGAAGCTGCAGTCTTTGTGTAACCTAATTTGTTAAGCGACATCTCATCACTTCTACCATATTTAATTCATTGGAAGTGAGTCAATAAAATCAGTTCACACTTCAAGGAAGGGAATTACCAAATAGCTTGAATGCTGGGAGGCAAGGATCAGTGGAGTCTGTCTCAGAGGCTGACCACTCCAATCTTTGTATAAATTCTAGTATCTTATATTATTTTAACTTCTGTGTCCCACTCTCTTGTACAGCTGCTAACCAAAAGGTTGGTGGTTCTATTCCACCCGCCACTCCTTGGAAACCACATGCAGCAGTTCTGTTTTGCCCTGTACAGTTACCATGAGTCAGAATCGACTCAAACACATGTATATTTGAAAGTACCTGCTGAACTAGATGGTAGGTTAGCACAGCCGGACTACACCAAAAGCTAAAAAGTTTTCTAAACACGACCCAGTATTTTGAAGGGCTCAGTGGCAGGGACAGGGGTCTAGGGACTATGGTTTGAGAGTACACCTAGGCAAATCGGCATAACTAAGTCTTTTTTTTTAAGAAAATGTTCTGCATACCACTTTGGTGGGTGACATCTGTGATCTGAAAAAATATCAAATGTAGCCTTCCAAAGAACATCAATTGGTCCCAATTTACCTGGAACACAGACAAATGAAGGATGTCAAAGACATGAGGAAAATATGAACCCAGCAAACAGAATGTGCCATGTGATCCAGAGACTACAGCCACATGAGACCAGAAGAACTGTATGGTGCCTAGCCACCACCAACGATGGCCATGAAAGGAAACACAACATGCATTCCCTGATGTAGCAGGAGTAAAAAGGTGTGCAGAACCAGATCTCCATTAAAATACCACACTCCATCTGTCAGACTGGAGGGTCCCGGACTCTCTGTTAGCCCAAAGCTGAGCCACTACTGAAGCCAACTCTTCAGCCAAAAATTGGACTGAACTATAAGACATAGAGTGATGTTCACGAAGAATGTGCTTCTTGGCTCAAATACATACATGAGACTTTGAGAGCAGCTAGTTTAAGTCTGAGTAAAGAATAACCTAGGGGACACATTCATTAACAGTCTCTTTTATTATGGTCCCTCTTAAGGAACATTTTTTAAGAATTTTATTAGCTATTAAACCAAAACAAACTACAACAGAACAAAGAATGTGCAACAGAGATTTTACATGGTCTACAAAGCACAGATATTTAGTATCTTGCACTACACTGAAAAAGTTTGCCAAGTCTCATCTAATTTTACCTTTTATAAACATAATGAATAAAAAATATTGAAAACACCCATCTTGAAAACCTAGGGGAAATAGACCAATTCCTTGACTCATACCATCTACCCAAATTATCACAACGTGAAGTAGAATAACTTAATAAACCCATCACAAAGGAAGAGATTGAAAAGGTCATCAAAACACTGCCAACCAAACAAAGTCCGGGCCCAGATGGCTTCACGGCAGAATTCTACCAAGCATTTAGAGAAGAGTTATCCCCAATACTATTGAGACTATTTCACAGTATAGAAAGGGATGGAGTTCTCCAAACTCATTCTATGAAGCTAGCATAACCCTGATAGCTAAGCCCGGGAAAGATCCAACAAAGACAGAGAACTACAGACCGATATCACTCATGAACCTAGATGCAAAAATCTTCAACAAAATTCCTGCCAACAGAATACAACAACATATCAAGAAAATAATCCATCATGACCAAGTGGGATTCATACCAGGGATGCAAGGCTGGTTCAACATCAGGAAAACAATTAATGTGATTAACCACATAAATAACACAAAAGACAAAGATCACCTGATTTTGTCCATTGATGGTGAAAAGGCATTTGATAAAATCCAACACCCATTCATGCTAGAAACTCTTAGCAAAATGGGCATAGGCGGCAAATTCCTCAACACAATAAGGGCCATTTATACAAAGCCAATTGCCCACATCATCCTGAATGGAGAGAGACTGAAAGACTTTCCCCTGAGATCAGGAACTAGACAAGGATGCCCACTGTCACCTCTCCTATTCAACATTGGGCTAGAAGTTCTAGCCAGAGCAATTCAACAAGACGATGAAATAAAATCTCCCTGTTCGCAGATGATGTGATGGTATATGCAGAGAACCCCAAGGAATCTATAAGTAAGCTACTCAAACTGATAAAAGAGTTCAGCAAAGTCTCAGGATACAAGATAAACATAAGTAAATCAGTAGGTTTCCTTTATAACATCAACGAGACTGTTAAGGAGGAAATTATTAAATCAATACCATTTACGATAGCCCCTAAGAAGATAAAGTACCTAGGAATTAATCTAACCAGAGAAACAACAGACCTTTACAAAGAGAACTACAAGCACTTACTACAAGAAACTAAGAGAGACTTGGATAAAAGGAAAAACCTACTCTGCTCATGGATAGGAAGACTTAACACTGTGAAAATGTCTATTTTACCCAAAGCAATTTATTTATATAATGCAATTCCAATACAAGTTCCAGCATGATTTTTTAATGAGATGGAGAAACAAGTCACCAATTTTTGTTTGGAAAGGGAAGAAGCCCCGGATAAGTAAGGTACTACTAAAGAAGAACAACACCCTGGGAGGCCTCTCATTACCTGACCTAAGAACATACTACACGGCCACAGTGGTCAAAACAGCTTGGTACTGGTACAAGAACAGACAGATGGATCAATGGAACAGAATTGAGACCCCAGAGATGACACCATCCACCTATGAACAGTTGATATTTGACAAAGGCCCTAAGACATTAAACTGGGGTAAAAACAGTCTCTTCAACAAATGGTGCTGGCAAAACTGGTTATCCATCTGCAATAAACTGAATCAAGATCCATATCATACACCTTATACAAAAACCAACTCCAACTGGATAAAAGACCTAAATATCAAACCTAAAACGATAAAGCTCATCCAAGAAAAGGTAGGAACAACAATGGAAGTTTTAATACACAATGAGGACAGACTCCAAAATCTGTCAAAGAAACCTCAATCAACAGAACAGAAAATAGACAAATGGGAACTATTAAGAATCAAACACTTTTCTCATCCAAAGACTTTATTAATAGAATTAAAAGAACACCCACAGAATGGGAAAAAATATTAGGGAACTCTTTGTCAGACCGACACCTGATCTCCATAATCTACAATATACTACAAAATATCAAGAAGAAGAAGATAAACCATCCAATTAAGCGATGGGCAAAGGAGATGAACAGACACTTCACTAAAGAGGAGATCCAGGCAGCGAAAAAACACATGCGAACATGTTCATGATCTTTAGTTATTAAAGAAATTCAAATCAAGACAACAATGAGACACCATCTCACCCCAACAAGATTGGCCACGATCCAGAAAACACAAAACAACAAATGCTGGAGAGGCTGTGGAGAAAGTGGAACCCTCCTACACTGTTGGTGGGGTTGCAAAATGGTCCAGCCTCTTTGGAAGGCAATCTGGCACTTCTTTAAAAAAATGGATATCGATATACCATTTGACCCAGTAATTCTACTACTTGGAATATATCCTACAGATTCAAGGCCTTTCACACCAATGGACACATGCACCAGAATGTTTATCGCAGCACAGTCCATGATAGCAAAAAGATGGAATCAACCCAGATTCCCAACAATACAAGAATGGATAGGTAAACTGTGGTACATATACTCAATGAAGCACTACGCAATGATAAAGAATAATGATGAGTCCAGGAAACATCTCCTAAGGTGGTTTCAACTGGAAAACTTTATGTTGAATGAAAGTAGTCAGCGACAAAAGGACAAATACTGTATGAGACCTCTACGATCAGATCTCAAAAACAGACTTGTGTATAGAAGAAAACACTCTTTGACAGCTGCAAGGGAGGGGAGGGAGGGAGGGTGAGGGGGGGAGGGTTTAGTTTAGGTAGTTACTAGAAATTTAGTTGGGAGAAAGCGGTGACAGCACACATTAGGAACAAGAACAACATTAAGTGGACTTCAGCATAACTTGAGTACTCCTTCCATCTTAACTCAATACCGCAAGGATAGAGTAGCTGGGGTGGGGGGCGGGGGACCATGCTCTTAGACGAATTCCAGGCCAATTG
The DNA here is from genome assembly GCA_028571685.1 of Heterohyrax brucei. Lineage (NCBI taxonomy): Eukaryota > Metazoa > Chordata > Mammalia > Hyracoidea > Procaviidae > Heterohyrax > Heterohyrax brucei. The sequence continues at coordinate 160,563,353 of CM053143.1, forward strand.
CCACAACTAGCATTTTGCTAAGAGAGCTCTCTGCACCCCGCATTGGTGAGTGGCGTCTGGAGTCTTAAAAGCTGCCAAGCTGCCATCCAAGGACACAGCAAATGGTCCCAATTCAACAGGAACGGATGCTCACTGAGGACCAAAATGACATGCGGTAAAGACAACCAAGAAGACGGAGAGACCCACAAGAGTGGGTGCCTACATCAACTTGGGACCGGAAGAACCAGGTGTTGCCCAGCCACCACCATTGATAGCCACGATGGAGCTCACAGAGAGGAGTCTCACTGGCAACACAAGAGTAAAGAGGTGCATTATGAGATCTCCACTAAAAGACCTCAATTGCTGGTCCAGTGGTTTTGGGGTTCCTCTGAGAGCATGGCCCCCGGCCCTGATACTGCCCTTTCCCATAAATTATAACAAAGGTCCACTCTTTGGACAGGAATGGATTGGACTTGGCAAAGCAGAGTGACCATATATTGGAAGCACTTTATGGTTCTATACATCTATAGGATATCATCTTGCTGACCTCTGGCTGGAGGAAGGGGAGTGGACGGACAGGAGGGGAAAGGAGACTGTTGGGAGGATGAGACATGTATGGAGCAGAGAGTAATAGTGTGCTGTCACCGGACAGGGAGAGCAGTGGAAGCTGCATATAGGGGGGCATGTAAATTTATATGTGAATGTACATTTTTACTCAGTTATGTTAAATAAAAATTTAAAAAAAAAGAAAATATCCCATCAAAATTCAATTTGAAAATTAATATAGTATAGCAGAAGAAAAAAATATCAAGTTTTCCTATTTTAATTGTATTTCAAGGGATACCAATTAACAAATGATATGTCATCTACTTTTTCCCACTTTCAAGTTCTCTAACAATGCACCCACTGTAATAACAATCACATCAGCTGGTAAAATCTCCCTAGTTTGATATTTGTGTGTATGCAACTTCATGGATAAAAAAAACTAATCCGGAGAAATTCCAGGGTAAATACTAGCAGTTTATATTCAGACAATAGCAAGAGAAGAATGAATCCATTCATTCATTTCTGTAGGTTGTTCAATTGTTTAAACATTTCTGTAGGTGAATCCTTCTCAAATGAGGAGAAGGCTCATGACAATGGTTTCTGAGAGCAGTCTTTAACAAATCTCTATATTTTGTTCATAAATGTGGGCGAAGCAAGATGAGAGGAAATTAACAGTTTATTGATTGGTCAACATTTCCTGAGTAGTTGCAATTATAGAGGGCCTGGGATAGTTTTGAATGTGCATTTTTAATGAAAGGCCTTGGAAATCCTACCCCAAACTTTGCCTCCTCTTTGAGCCCATGCAAGCTACACAAAGGACGGGAAACATGCAGAACTCTTCACCTTCACTTCTTCCTTGTCTTATGCTGCGATCCTTAGGAAACAGTACTCTGAAGTAAACGGAAGCTATCTCCTTTTCTGTAGATTAATATGATTTTCAGAATTATGATACATCAGTAAGAATCTTCACTAATATTTATTGAATTCCCATTATGAGTGAAACATAGTGTTATTTGGTGATAGAGCTGAGTCTTAGAGTCCTAATAACACCATAAAACCACTGTTTACCCTGGGGTAACATGCATCGTGCATAAAAATGAATTTTTGATTGTTAGAAGAATCGGAGGTTGAATTTACCAAGATAACTCTTTTTATCATTACTTTTCTTTTAGTTTTGTTTCTTCTATTTCTTTCATTTCCTCATAATTCCTTCTGGCCTTCTAGCTAAACAACTATTGATCTGTTGAACTCCATAGTTACTGTTCAATATTTATTTTCCTGTACTTTTTTAAAAAAAGTAAATTTGCTTATGCTTGACTTTTTTTGAGTAGAATAATATTATTTGGGATTTAAAGAACGCTTATGTACAACACCCACAGATTGTCTCAGAGGTGACTGATCCTCTGATCTCAAGTGACCCCAGGATCTCTGAGTGTGGTGTCTATCTGGTCTGATCAATTGGTGCACATGAGATACAAACTATTGGCAAATGAAAGTCATTCAGTTACCTACAGACAACTTGAACAATAAATCTATGACAATACAGTGCCTCCTGGTTCTGAAGCTATCCAGAAGAGATCAAGTATCTTCTGCACTCATCACCACTCTGTATCACAGGCAAGGAACTCAAAAGTTGATTCGCAAGTCAGTTTTATGCCCCAGGGGTTACATGACTCACCACAGGAAGTGAAATCTAGATCTTCCTGCTACACAGCTCAAGAGAAATTACATCTAGGTGCTGGAAGGAATTCCATTAATTTAGTTCAGCAGCACACTGGATACTTATTTGTCCTAAAGTTAGAAATCAGCAGCATGGGGAGGAACAGAAAGGCTAACCATAGCTAATATGCTGTCCAAAAGATTGTCTCAACTCAACTTACTATCCCTTTTCCAGATAAACTATTCTGAGTTTACACAAATGAAGCTGAATTATCTACCTTTCTTAGTTCTTTGAAAACGGTAACTGTTCTTGAATCTAGTTACTTGTATCAATGTTAATAATTATTATCATTATGTGTTTAGAATTTATTTTTGAAAATTAATTATTATGCAGTCATGTGCTGCATGTTTGCTCAGGCAACGTTACTGGTTGCATAGTTTATTCCTGCTGTTTTTAAAGGAAAAGGAGCTTGCTTTTGTTTATTATTTTCCCCTAATGTTTTTAAAGACCTCAAAGCCTCAGCATGAAGGAATGGCAGGGCTCAATGGTGTTTTCAGATCCCAGCAGGATCTCCTCCACTGTCTCCTCCTCCTCTTCCTTCCTGTATACCTGGCTTCATTCACCAACGCAGCAGCCATGCAGCCACTCACTTCTGACACATGGCAGTGCCTGCCATGGCTCATCTTCTTCTGCCACTGGTACTAATGGAACATTGGAACTTGTAGCACCTGGCTCTGGGTGGCCAAGGTGGGGCCTGCACAAAATTGGGAAGCAGTCACAACAAACAGCCATGTCATCACTGTGGCGTGTACAAAGGCCCAATCCAGCTGCTGGTACACTCCCTTCTCAGCTCACAGCCACACACCCAACAAGGCTCATGCATCCAGTGGACTTTATCCAACAGGCAGGTAGCAGCAGCATCTGCAGGTCCCAAGCTACTCCTACTCCTCAGATGCACATGATAGTGGACAGGGCTGGCCAACCTGGAAACTGCCTGTAGATACTGTAATGTGGTGTTTACACAATGTCCAAATCACATTATGTCTTATTTCACATATTGTGGGTGTTAAGTGACTCATGACTGTACTATATGTTTTAGGGTATTAATTTTTTTTAAGAATTACTGCTTAAAAATGACTTTTGTTGATGAAAAAGGTGTTTGCTGTGACCAGAAGAACCAGATAGTGCCCAGCCACCACCATCGACAGGCGTGATGGGGCTCACAACGTTCAGTTCCAGTGGCAACACAAGGAAAAAAAAAAGTTAAGGTGTGCCCTGGGAACTCCACTAAAAGACTGCAGTTGATCATCCAAAGGCCTGGGGGTTCCCCTGGGAGTGTGGCTCCTTGATCTGATGATGTCCCTGATCATAAATCATTACTGAGGTCCCAAGAATGGATTGGACTCAGGGACACAGAGTGACCATAATTTGTGTTCACATTATGGTTCTGCGCATCTGTAGGATGTCGGCCTACTGACCTCTAAATAGAGAGGAGTGGAGAGGGTGGAGAGGAGGGGACAGGATATCATTAAGAGGATATGACACATATGCAATGGAAAGGAGGAGTGTTCTGAAACTGGGCAAGGAGAGCAGAAGAAGCTGCAGATAGGTGGACATGCAAATTTAAACTGGATTGTACACTTTCACTCAATCACAATAAAAAAAGATGTTTGCAGTGAAAAAATTGCACAGTCTTGCAAAATTCTATCACACATTTCTCCATTGTTTCTATAGTAAAGCCATATTTTCCCATTACCAATCCTTTTTTTCTACATTTTGCATTCCAATCACCAGTATTATCAAAGCATCCTGATTGCATGTCTGATTGATTTAAGACTTCAGGAATTGGTAAAAAATCTTCAATTTCCTCGTCTTTGACAATAACAGTTGGTGCACAAATTTTAATAATAACCATATTACCTGGTCTCTCTTCCAGGTATATGGATATCTTATCACTGACAGCATTGTATTTCAGTACAGATTGGAAATTCTTTTCTGTTTTTGTTTTTTGAGATTAGATACAACACCATTTGTCTTCAAGTTGTCATTCTTGTAGTCAGGTCATGTGATTGCCCAATTCAAAATGACCGGTAACCGTCCATTTCAGCTTACTGATGTCCAGCTTGTTGATCTTTACATATTCCATTTCATTGTAGACAATTTCTATTGTCTACATTTCATTGTAGACAATTTCTTCCTAGATGTATACTTTATACATTCCATGTTTCAATTATCAATGGATATTAGCAGTAGTTTCTTTTCATTCTGAGTTAATGCCACAGCAGCAAATGAAGTTCCTGATAGCTTGGCTCCATCTACATTGTCAAGGTTGACTCTACTTTGAAAATGCAGCTCTTCTCCAATCCTATGTTGAGTAACTTCAAACCTGAGGCATTCATCATCTGGAGCTGTATCAGACTATGTCCTGCTGCTATTTAGAAAGTTTCCATAGGCTAGTTGCTTGCTGAAAGTGAAGAAGGCCTGAAGCACTTAATGATGAGGATCAAAGATCATGGACTTTGGGATAGATTACTTCTCAGTAAAAAGAAAACAGAAATTCTCACAACTGAACCAACAAACAATATCATGATAAATGGAAAAAATTGAAATTGTCAAGTATTTCATTTTACTTGGATCCACAATCAACATCCAGGGAAGCAGCAGCCAAGAAACTCAACGATGCATTGCCCTGGTAAATCTATTGCAAAAGACCTCTTTAAAATGTTTTGTAAAATGAAGATGTCATCTTGAGGACTAAGCTATGCCTGACTCAAGTTATGATATTTTCCACTGTCTCATATTCATGCAAAATCTGGACAATGAATACGGAAGACATAAGAATGGATGTCTTGGAATTGTGGTGTTGGCAAAGAATACGGAATACACCATGGCCTGCCAAAAGAATGGACAAAAATGTCTGAGAAGAAGTACAGCAGATTTGCCCAGTGCAATGCATCCTTTAATTTCTTGACTGCTGCTTCCCTGAGTGTTGATTGTGGATCTATGTAAAATGAAATACTTGACAACTTCAATTTTTTCCATTTATCATCATGTTATTTATTGGTTCAGTTGTGAGAATTTTTGTTTTCTTTTTAGTGAGAAGTAATCTGTACAGAAAGTCTGTGATCTTTGATCTTCTTCAGTAAGTGCTTCAGGCCCTCTTCACTTTCAGCAATACATACACTTAGAAGCAGTCATGCCTAGATTATGTCTCATATACTTTGAACACGTTATCAGTCCCTGGAGGACACCATGCTTGGTAGAGATTCAGGGTAAAAGAAGAACCTTAAGTACACGGATGGACACAGTGGCTGCAAAAATGTGCTCAAGTATAACAACTATTGTAAGAATGACATATAATTGGGCAGTTAATCATCCTGTTGTGCACAGGGTTACTATGAGTCTAAACTGATTTGAAGGCACCAAACAGCAATAACAATGACAACATTTAAGAACACACATTCTCCTCATTTATTAACTCCTTTGTTATCTGACATTTCTTATTTACAACAATAGTAAACATATCTATTCTCTATTTTTCCTATTAGAAAGATATGTCTGGCAGGAAATGAACGTCAAGGTGAGAGGTGAGAGTAACACTGGCTTTGATCCTTAAGGTTATGTTACAACTTTGTGGTGCCGTGATTCTCAGTTGTTTGGCAGTTATATAATGACATAATTAGACAAGTAATGATGTAGGCATCCTCCATTTTGTGATCTGGTATAGTCATACACGATTCTTGCGTAATGTCAATTTCATATAACAAACTGGTCTTTTGAAGTTAACCATGATAGTAAGTGAGGTGAGTGTGTACATATTATATCCAAAATTACAGTTATTTTAATTTTTCTAACAAACTTATAATTACTGATCTTTAAGCCTGTATTTCAATATGTAAACATCAAATAACATGTACTGTTACAGCTTAAAATTTATTCTATTATGCTACATCAGTGGTAAGAATAAAAAAATACTGATTTTTATATACCCACTTTTTTATATATCATGATGTGCAAATATTCAAATTAACTGAGCGTTAATGACTCTCAAGTAAAAGTGGGCAGGTATTATTAAATCCAATTTTATAACTACATTTAAAAAGAAAGGTTCAGAAAAAAATTAATTATTTAATTAGAGTCTTATGACTAACCTTGCTACCCAACCAAAAGCAAACTTCTTGACTTTAGTCTCTTGACTCAAGTTCAAAGATATTCCCCTGAGTTGAATATTTATTCAGTGGAGAGTTTCAGTTTATGAAGAAATGCATTTCCTTAGCAGTGATGAAGCAAACCATGTTCACAGCATTAGGGAAATATACATATATATATGTATATATATATATATTTATGTATGTCTTCAGGAGGGAAAAATCTCAGTATTCCTCAAATAGTTTTAGATTACTTTGGGACTCATTAGACTTGCTGATCATTGTTTCTTCAGGAGATGCTGGAAGCTGTTTGAAGTTAAAATGAAGGCTCTTGAGTTGCTGGAAGGCAATGTAGATTGGATAAGAATTTTACTGTTCTGAACAGTTTGTAATATCACTATTTAGTAAAGGCATTTTTTTTTAAAGGAACAATATTGCCTTGGGTATTGTAAAACTGATAAAATTTATACAAGATTCTTGTGATGTTTTTATGCTATTACTTTTTATGATTACGTGAACTCCTTATCCACTATGAGTGACTCATTCTCTCATATTAGAATAAGGAGGATATATAGACACAGCTTCAAGTCACTGAATCATGTACTCCCTTGGCAAGGGGATCTGGATTGGTAGGAAAAAAAGTAAAAAGAATCACTTGTTTCTTTTGATCTTTCTTTTTTTTTTAAGTTTTCTATTTGACATTTTTTGGGTGTGTGCTAGACTCTGTGACTACAAAAATAATAAGATACCTCTCCTGTCTTCAGGAGTCAACAGCCTAGCATAAACAAACTAATGAACACACATTAAAAGTAATAAGTGTTAAAAGCTTTGAGAAATATCTACAAGGTGTGATATAATCACCAACGAGAGACATTTAATCAGTTTGAAGGAGTGAAGGAATCAAGAAGGTTTTACCTAAGAAGTTATGCATTCAGTTTAACTGAAATGCAAATTATGAGTTAGCCCTGGAAATAAAATGAGGAGCAAAAGTAAACCCTAGTGCTCTCCAAGAGGTTTAATTTCTTTTTTTTCTAGGAAAAAGTTCCTTTAAAATTAGGCTAAACCGTGCACTTTTAGTTGAAGGAATATCAGTAGACACGACATATTTTCCTCTGGACAGAAACAACAGTGGTCAGTGTTCTGTTATTTTCCCATGCCACAGTGAAACCAGATGTCTCCACTAAACCCCACTGCCATTGAGTCAATTCCAAATTGACTCTATAGAATGACCCTATAGAACAAAGTAGAACTATTCTACAGAGTTTCTAAGGAGCACCTGGTAGATTCAAACTGCTGACCTTTTTTTCTTTTTTTTTTTTTTTTATTTAACATAACTGAGTGAAAATGTACATTCACATGTAAATTTGCATGCCCCCCTATATGCAGCTTCCGCTGCTCTCCCTGTACAGTGACTGCACACTATTCCTCTCTGCTCCATACATGTCTCATCCTCCCAGTAGCCTCCTTTCCCCTCCTCTCCTTCGACTCCCCTTCCTCCAGCCAGAGGTCAGCAAAATGATATCCTATAGATGTATAGAACCATAAAGTGCTTCCAACATATGGTTACTCCGCATTGCCATGTCCATTCCATTCTTGTCCAAAGAGTGGACCTTTGTTATAATTGATGGGAACGGGCAGCATCAGGGCCTGGGGCCATGCTCTCAGAGGAACCCCAGAACCGCTGGACAATCAATTGAGGTCTTTTAGTGGAGATCTCATGATGCACCTCTTTTTTTTTCTTGTGTTGCCGGTGAGGCTCCTCTCTGTGAGCTCCGCCATGGCTATCACTGGTCGTAGCCGGGCACCATCTGGTTCTTCCGGTCCCAGGTCGATGTAGGTACCCACTCTTGTGGGTCTCTCTGTCTTCTCGGTTGTCTTTACCGCATGCCATTTTGGCCCTTGGTGAGCATCCGTTCCTGCTGAGTTGGGACAATTTGCTGTCTCCTCGGATGGCAGCTTGGCAGCTTTTAAGACCCCAGACGCCACTCACCAATGTGGGGTGCAGAGAGCTCTCTTAGCAAAACGCTAGTTGTGCAATTGGCCTGGAATTCGCCTAAGAGCATGGTCCCCCGCCCCCCGCCCCAGCTACTCTATCCTTGCAGTATTGAGTCAAGATGGAAGGAGTACTCAAGTTATACTGAAGTCCACTTAATGTTGTTCTTGTTCCTAATGTGTGCTGTCACCGCTTTCTCCCAACTAGATTTCTAGTAACTACCTAAACTAAACCCTCCCCCCCTCGCCCTCCCTCCCTCCCTCCCCTCCCTTGCAGCTGTCAAAGAGTCTTTTCTTCTATACATGAGTCGGTTTTTGAGATCTTATCGTAGAGGTCTCATACAGTATTTGTCCTTTTGTCGCTGACTACTCTCACTCAACATAATGTCTTCCAGTTGAAACCACGTTAGGAGATGTTTCCTGGAATCATCGTTATTCTTTATCATTGCATAGTGCTCCATTGAGTATATGTACCACAGTTTACCTATCCATTCTTCTATTGTTGGGCATCTGGGTTGATTCTACCTTTTTGCTATTGTGGACTGTGCCGCGATAAACATTCTGGTGCATGTGTCCGTCAGTGTGAAAGGCCTTGAATCTGTAGGATATATTCCAAGTAGTGGAATTACTGGGTCAAATGGTATATCGATATCCATTTTTTTAAGGAAGCGCCAGATTGCCTTCCAAAGAGGCTGGACCATTTTGCAACCCCACCAACAGTGTAGGAGGGTTCCACTTTCTCCACAGCCTCTCCAGCATTTGTTGTTTTGTGTTTTCTGGATCATGGCCAATCTTGTTGGGGTGAGATGGTATCTCATTGTTGTCTTGATTTGAATTTCTTTAATAGCTAAAGATCGTGAACATGTCCACATGTGTTTTTTGGCTGCCTGGATCTTCTCTTTAGTGAAATATCTGCCTATTTCCTTTGCCCATCGCTTAATTCGATGGTTTATCTTCTTGTTATTGATATTTTGTAGTATCTTATAGATTATGGAGATCAGGCGTCGATCTGACATAGAGTTGCCAAATGTTTTTTCCCACTCTGTGGGTGTTCTTTTAATTCTATTAATAAAGTCTTTGGATGAGAAAAGTGTTTGATTCTTAATAGTTCCCATTTATCTACTTTCTCTTCTGTTGATTGAGGTTTCTTTGACAGATTTTGGAGTCTATCCTCATTGCGTATTAAAACTTCCATTGTTGTTCCTACCTTTTCTTGGATGAGCTTTATCATTTTAGGTTTGATATTTAGGTCTTTTATCCAGTTGGAGTTGGTTTTTGTATAAGGTGTAAGATACGGATCTTGACTCAGTTTATTGCAGATGGATAACCAGTTTTGCCAGCACCGTTTGTTGAAGAGACTGTTTTTACCCCAGTTTAATGTCTTAGGGCCTTTGTCGAATATCAACTGTTCATAGGCAGATGGTGTCATCTCTGGGGTCTCAATTCTGTTCCATTGATCAGTCTGTCTGTTTTTGTACCAGTACCAGGCTGTTTTGACCACTGTGGCAGTGTAGTATGTTCTAAGGTCGGGTAATGAGAGCCCTCCCAGTGTGTTCTTCTTCTTTAGTAGCACCTTACTTATCCGGGGCTTCTTCTCTTTCCAAACAAAATTGGTGACTTGTTTCTCCATCTCATTAAAAAATGATGCTGGAACTTGTATTGGGATTGCATTATATAAATAAATTGCTTTGGGTAAAATAGACATTTTCACAATGTTAAGTCTTCCTATCCATGAGCAGGGTAGGTTTTTCCATTTATCTAAGTCTCTCTTAGTTTCTTGTAGTAAGGGCTTGTAGTTCTCTTTGTAAAGGTCTGTTGTTTCTCTGGTTAGATTAATTCCTAGGTACTTTATCTTCTTAGGGGCTATCACAAACGGTATAGATTTGATAATTTCCTCCTTAACTGTCTCGTTGTTGGTATAAAGGAATCCTACTGATTTACTTATGTTTATCTTGTATCCTGAGACTTTGCTGAACTCTTCTATCAGTTTGAGTAACTTACTTATAGATTCCTTGGGGTTCTCTGCATATACAATCATATCATCTGCAAACAGGGAGATTTAACTTCCTCTTTGCCAATGCAGATGCCCTTTATTTGTTCCTCTTGTCTAATTGCTCTGGCTAGAACTTCTAGCACAATGTTGAATAGGAGAGGTGACAGTGGGCATCCTTGTCTAGTTCCTGATCTCAGGGGAAAGTCTTTCAGTCTCTCTCCATTCAGGATGATGTGGGCAATTGGCTTTGTATAAATGGCCCTTATTGTGTTGAGGAATTTGCCGTCGATGCCCATTTTGCTAAGAGTTTTTAGCATGAAGGGGTGTTGGAATTTATCAAATGCCTTTTCGGCATCAATGGACAAAATCAGGTGATCTTTGTCTTTTGTGTTATTTATGTGGTTAATCACATTAATTGTTTTCCTGATGTCGAACCAGCCTTGCATCCCTGGTATGAATCCCACTTGGTCATGATGGATTTTTTTCTTGATATGTTGTTGTATTCTGTTGGCAAGAATTTTGTTGAAGATTTTAGCATCTAAGTTCATGAGTGATATCGGTCTGTAGTTCTCTGTCTTTGTTGGATCTTTCCCGGGCTTAGGTATCAGGGTTATGCTGGCTTCATAGAATGAGTTTGGGAGTACTTCATCCCTTTCTATACTGTGAAATAGTTTCAATAGTATTGGGGATAATTCTTCTCTAAATGCTTGGTAGAATTCTTCCGTGAAGCCATCTGGGCCTGGACTTTTTGGGGTTGGCAGTGTTTTGATGACCTTTTCAATCTCTTCCTTTGTGATGGGTTTATTAAGTTGTTCTGCTTCACATTGTGATAATTTGGGTAGGTGGTATGAGTCAAGGAATTGGTCCATTTCCCCTAGGTTTTCAAATTTGTTAGAGTATAGTCTTTCATAGTATTCTGTTATGATGTTTTTGATTTCTGTTGCATCTGTGGTGACAACTCCCTTCTCATTTCTAATTTGGGTTATTTCTTTCCTTTCCTGCTTTTCTTTAGTAAGTTTAGCCAGTGGTTTATCAATTTTGTTGATCTTTTCAAAAAACCAGCTTTTGGTCTTTTCAATTTTTTCAATTGTTTTTCTATTCTCTAATTCATTTAGCTCTGCTCTAATCTTTATGATCTCCTTTCTTCCGGTGCCCGAGGGGTTCCTCTGTTGTTCTCTTTCTACTTGTTCAAGCTGTAGAGTTAGTTCCTTGATTTGGTTTCTTTCTTCCTTCCCGATGTGTGCATTTATGGAGATAAACAGACCTCTGAGCACTGCTTTGGCTGTATCCCATAGGTTCTGGTAGGAAGTGTTTTCGTTCTCATTGGAATCCATGAATTTCTTTAATTGATCCCTGATTTCCTCTATAACCCATGTTTTTTTGAGCAAGATGTTATTCAGTTTCCAAGAGTTCCACTTTCTATCTCTGTTTTTTCTGCTATTGATTTCAACTTTGATGGCTTTATTATCTGAGAAGATGCTTTGCAATAATTCAGTGGTATGGATTTTGTTGAGCATTGCATTATGGCCTATCACGTGGTCAATTCTGGAGATTGTTCCATGTGCACTGGAGAAGAAGGTGTAGTTGTCTGCTGATGGGTGGAAAGTTCTGTATATATGAATGAGGTTTAGTTGGTTAATTGTGTTAATGAGGTCTTCTGTATCTTTACTGACCTTTATTCTAGATGATCTGTCTAGTAATGAGAGTGGAGTGTTAAAGTCTCCCACTATTATTGTGGAGTCATCTAACTCTCTTTTGAGCATAGTCAGTGTTTCTTCGACATATTTAGGTGCTCTGACATTAGGTGCAGAAATGTTTAATATAGTTAAGTCTTGCTTGTGTACTGAATCTTTCAGCAATAAATAGTGTCCATCATTGTCCACGATGGTGGATTTGACATTAAAGTTGATTTTGTCTGAGATTAGAATTGCCACCCCTGCTCTTCTGATATATATTCTTCCATCCTTTAATTTTCAGTTTGTTCCTGTCTTTAGGTCTCAAGTGAGTTTCTTGTAGACAACATATGGATGGGTCATGTCTTTTGATCTAAGATGACACTCGGTGTCTCTTTACTGAAGCATTCAGTCCATTCACATTCAATGTAATTATTGATAGGTATGTGTTCACTGCTGCCATTGTGATATGTTTATTTTTATGTTGATGTTTTCTCTGTTGTTCTTATTAGTCTGTTCTGAGACACTCTTTTTTGTGAGTTGATTTTTCACCTTTTTCAGAACTGGTTTTATAGTTGTTGAGACTCGTGTGTTAGATTTCTTGAAATGGTATGATACATCTTTGTTGTGCTTTACAGCTGCCCCTATGAACCCCCTTAATAAACTATTTATAAACCCAGTTTTAATTACTACCAGTCTGGTCATCTTCCTCTCCATCTGGAAGGACTATAATGACTGTAGTACATCCCTCTTTTATTATGATGACACCATAGTTTTCATGATGATCACTGGATGGCTTCTTTCCCAATCAAAGCTGTGATTTACTTTGGAGCCTTCCCTAAATGAGTATTGAGTAGTGTGTTGTTCTAAAATATAAAGTTAGTGGTTTCGTTCTTCTAAGCCAAAGCCAAGAACTTCTTTCAGTATTTCTTGTAGTTTGGGTTTGGTTTTTACAAAGTCTCTGAGTTTCTGTTTATCTGGGAATGTCTTAATTTCATTTTCATGTTTGAAAGACAATTTTGCAGGATATATAATTCTTGGTTGGAAGTTCTTCTCCTTCAAGACTTTGAATGTGTCTTGCCACTGTCTCCGTGCCAGCATGGTTTCTGCTGAGAAATCTGACGAGAGCCTACAGGATTTCCCTCTGAATGTTAGCTTTGCCTTGAGTCTTGCTGCCTTTAAGAGTTGCTGCTTATGTTTCATTTTGTTAAGCTTGATTATAATATGTCTTGGAGTCTTTCTTTTGAGATCGATATTGGGTGGCATACGATATGCATCTGAGATGTCTATATTCTCTTCCTTCATGATTTCTGGGAAGTTTTCTTTCAGCAGCTCGGCAACAATACTCTCTGTGTTCTCAGATGTCTCACCCTGTTCAGGGACTCCAATTAATCGAAGGTTGTTCCTCTTAATAGAGTCCCACATGCTTCTTAATGTTTCTTCATTTTTCTTGTTTCTTTTTTCTGATTTCTGCTCATAGACACTGGCATCAGTAGCTCTGTCTTCCAAGTCAGAAATTCTTTTTTCCATTTGTTCCATTCTGTTTTCTTGGCTTTGCATGGATGTTTCTATGTCTTTGATTTTCTTCTTGATCTGTTGGATTTCAGAGTACTGGTGTTCCATCAGATCGAACAACTAGCTTAATTTTTCATTTTGTTCTGCTGCATTTTGTATAAGGTCTAGAAGGGCTCTATATATAATCAATTTGTATTCACTTCCTGATGCTTTCATAAGTTTCTGCATCTGGAAAACTCCTTGGTTGCTTTGTTTGGGAGCCTTCTGAAGCCATGAGTGATTGCTTGTATGGCACAATTGTCTGTTGCTTTTTGGGTCCCATGTGAGTATATAGAGGCTGGAAGAGGTACTGTGAGGATGGATTGCAAATGTTTCTCTAGGCTGTCTTCAAATTTAAAGCAAAAGGTATCTGACCAGTTCACAAGTCAGTTAGGTTTTCAGGTGTAGAGGTCCCTCTTCCCATCTGACAAAGTAAGCATCACTGTATCCAACCCCAGATGATAACAAACTAGTTCAGAATACAGCACTGCTCGTGCCCTGGTGGCCTCTGCTGACAGGGCCTAGCCTTATCCACCACTGCGTCGAGTACTGGTTTTGTGATAGAAAAGCGCTCTCTTGTGGGCAGGCTCTGGCTCCCAAGCTAAGAGTTAGGTCCTGCTGTGGCCACCGTACCCAAGATGGCGTCCTCCACACAGACAGCAGACAGGGGGCTAAAGGTGCCCAGAGGCAGCGATTCCTCTGCTTCTGTTGCAGGGCCCCCAATGTAGGCAGCACTATGCAAAATCACTACTTTTCTGACGGAGAAGCGCTGTCCAGTTTGCAGGTGCTGGCTCCCAGGCTAAGAACGAGGTCCCACTAAAATCTCGGTACCAACATGGCGTCCCGCACCCTGACCACGGAGTTCTGCACAAACCCCACTGAGGTGGCTACAAAACAAAAGGCTCAAAGTGTCTAGATTAACAGAGTCCCGAGCCTGGCTCTCAGAACATGGGAATTTCGCCTGCCTATCCCCCCAGCAGCGTGTCTGAGTCCAGCCGCCGGGCAAGGCCCAGCTCCGCCCGCCAGCCGAGACCGAGGAAAAAAAAGTCAAAATGATGCGTTTACCTTCCGTCCGTGAGAGCCGGGGCTAGCCAGGAGCGGGAGTCAGCGAAAGAGAGGAGGTTTTTCGCTGAGTGCTATAAAGTCCCAGTTAACAGCTCTGTGCCGTGTCCTGAGGCTGATTAGGTGATCAGAAGGCTCTGTTTGATTGTAAATTCAGGTCTTGGTTTCCAGAGAGATAGAACGAGATGTGGGCTTAGTCCGCCATCTTGACTCCGCCCCCCCAAACTGCTGACCTTTTGATTAGCAGCCCTAACACTTAACCACTATGCCATCAATGTCTCCATTAAAAATAGTAATTCCTCTATTTACCTATGTTCCTCATGAGTAAAACGAGGGGTGTACATTTTCCAACAAACAATGGACATGGAGCCTGAGAAACAATTCTTTGTTGTTTTACTGATATGTTAGTGATGTTTGTCAGTGTGGCAAAGTTCATGACAACTTGAATTACTAAAGCATAAGTTTTAGAAACAGTAAAGAGTACAGAAAGTAGAATTACAAGAAAGAGAGCTGAGATGTCAGGAGGGATTAAATTACAAGAGACTGCATATGTTACTTTTAATGAATATGGACCTGTATCTTGTGGCCAGGCACATTACTGACATAAGTTGACATTCCTTCAGCATATGACAGAATTCCTCAACATTGACCCTGTTGCCATTTTGAAGTAGATAGTTCTTTGTTATGAAGGGCTGTTGTACACACTGTAGTGTACTTAGCAGCAGTCTTCGTCAATACCAGCTAAATGACAACCGTGTTCCATCCCAGTTGCACCAATTAAGAGTGTCTCAAGATACTGTGAAATGTCCCTGGTAAGGGGAGAGGCAATTGAAAACCGCTGACACAGAAGGAAGAAATGGATAGACTGTAAGCAACCCAAAATGACTATCACAACTATGTATATATAATATATATTATATATATAGTAATATACATTATATATATTAATATATCATATATATTTTTTAATTTTCTACACTGTTGAGTATATAATCTTATTGGAGTTGTAGAACAATGTCTTAAGTGATAGCATTGAGATTGAATTGGAAATGCTTCATAGATCCCTGTGAAATATGGGCATCAGCATCATGCAGATACAGAAAATTTTCAAAAGTTTAATCTGCAGTGTGACTGTTCTGGCTGATATCCCATAATATAGCAATGGCATATTTATAAAAAATGATTTTCACAGAATTTTAAAACAATCCAATACTTTTTCTTAAATGGAAAATTTTCTAGACATATTACAGATTATTAAGCCCAGTGTTGTCAGTTTTGATTCATAGCAACCCTATAGGACAGTGTAGAACTACTCCATAGAGTTTTCAAGTAATGTCTGGTGGATTTGAACTGCCAACCTTCTGTTTAGCACATATAGCACCTAACCACTATGCAACCACAGATTAGGTTATATAAAATTTGGACTATGATACATAAATGATTTGATGCATAAGTGATCAACTGGATAACTGACTAATCCAGCCATTTAACTGGAAATAGAGTACATTCTAATAAAACTTTTGCTGATATTATTTGTGATCTAGAAAATGATTAAGAATTGTGGATCTAGGTTTTAATCATACCTCTGTAGGTAATGGAAACCCTTGTAGCAGTGTGATTAAGTGCTATATCTGCAAACTAAAAGGTCCACAGTTCAAATTCTCCAGTTGCTCTCTGGAAACTCTATGAAGCAGTTCTACTCTGACCTATGAGTTCTACTCTGACCTATTGACTCAATAGCACTGGGTTTGTTTGTTTGTTCTTTTTCTGTATGAAATACCATCATGATTTGGGTTACATTTTTCCTCTTTCAATTTTATAATTCAAATTTATGTTGTCGTTGTGGTTAGATGCCATGTAGTTGGTTCCAACTCATAGAGACCCCTACAGGACAGGACATAACTGTCCCATAGAATTTCTAAGGAGCAGCTAGTAGATTTACACTGCTGACCCTTTGGTTAACAGCAGAGCTCTTAACCACCACTCCATAAGGGCTCCAATCCATCTTGAAGGCTGGTAATATTATCTCCTGTATGACCATTCTAAATATTATGATAATATTTGGATAAGATAGTGTTATGATTCATTAAATCCTTCCAACTTGAATGCAAATATAGCTATGTATATGTAAAACTACTAAGGTTTTTTTTTAAAGATAAGCAGATTACATTTGTTTAATAGATGAAAGGAACTAAATTTGGCAATTTTCTTCCTCTACAATTTATTCTCTGCAGGTGTTTGGTTTTATGTTATCAAAACATCTGTTTCTCTCAAAAATTTTTCTGAGCTTTTTTGCCTTTCATTATTCTCATAAAGTGTTTTTCAGTCCACTTGTATGATTCTATTAGATTGTCTAGAATACACAAGAATACTAGAAAGACCTGTAAAGACATATAAGTTAATTCTTTCCTTTTGTACAGATAGTGTCTTTGTCATATTTTGCATACTATAAGGACTTAAAATAGACTTATGCACAGAAGAAAAGATTCTTTGATGGTTGCAAGGGTGGAGAGAGCTAGTTATAGATGAGATGCCAAGTCAAGCCAGCCAAGTGCTATTGAGTTGGATCTGATAGATGAGATAGTTGACAGACATTTGGTTGTGGGCAAACATATTTGGCATTAGCTAATTGGCATCACTAATCTATTTCTAACAGTCTTCTGCATCCCATATTGGCTAGTGGTGTCTTGGGTCTTAAGGTATTCATTGCATGCATGTTAGAAATTTGTTTGCATCTTTAATAGATACTGATGATACCAATGTAAACACTGAAACACAGATCAGACTGTCACTGTGATCAAGACTCAGTACTGAGAAAGCCAGCCAACACAAGAACTTACAACAAATTGTGATACATGTTGTAGTAACAGAAAAATTATTAGAGAAGTTCAAATCAAAACTACAATGAGATATCATCTCACCTCAACAAGATTGGCCAATGATCCAAAAAACACAAAACAACAAATGTTGGAGACGCTTTGGAGAACTTGGAACTCTCCTAAACTGCTGGTGGGATTGCAAAATGTTACAACCTCTTTAGAAAGCCATTTGGTGCTTCCTTAAGAAGCTGGAAATAGATATACCATTTGATCAAGTAATCCCACTGCTCAGAATATATCCTACAGCATGAAGGTCAGTCTCACAGATGCATGTACATGAATGTTTATTACAGCATAGTCCACCACAGTAAAAAGAAGGAATCCACGCAAATGCCCAACAACAGATGAATGAATAACGAAACTATAGTACATATACTCTATGCAATACTATGCAATGATAAGAAACAATGATGATTTTAGGAAGCATCTCATAATCTGGTTTAAACTGATGACATTACACTGAGTGAAATCAGTCAGCAGTATAAGGACAAATACTGTATGAGACTCATACTGCAAAGACTTAAAAATAGACTGATGTACAGAAGAAAAGACTCTGATAGCTTCAAGGGGGAAGGGGAGAGGGCTGGTCATAGATTAGATAGTTGACAGACATTTCTTTGGGTAAAAGCAGTGACAGTGTACAGTAGAAATAAGATCAACTTAACTGGACTTCAACATAAACTGAAAACTCTTCTAATTTTAACGCTACATTGCAAGGACAGAGTAGCAGGGCCAGGAGTCTGGGGACCATGCTCTCAGGGGACATTGGGGCCAACTGGCCTAAGTAGACTATTGTTAAGAGAGTCTTCTGCATCACATATTGGTGAGTGGCGTCTGGGGTCTTAAAACCTAGCAAATTGCCATCCGAGGTACACCAAATCATCCCAACTCATCCAGAACAGATGGTTACCAAGAAAAAAAACACGGGGGAGAAAGAGCTCAGGAGACAAAGGGACACATGTGAATGTGTGACTGTATCAACATGTGACCAGAAGAACCAGATGGTGCTTGGCCACCACCAAGACAGCTGTGATGGGCTACACAATGTCGAGTCACAGCGGCAACATGAAAATAAGAGGGGTGCACCTCAAGAACTCTACTAAATGACTTCAACTCATGGTCCAGAGGCCTAGTGGTTTCCCTGGGAGCATGATCCCTGGACCTGCTGCTGCCCCCAACCAGAAAACATTACTGAGGTCAATTCTTCTGGCAGGAATGAACTGGACACGTGGACACAGTGTGACCATAATGTGTATGTACCTTATGATTCTATGCATCTATAGGCTGCTATTCTACTGGCCTGTTACTAGAAGGGAAAAGAGAGGGTGAGATGAGGAGACAAGTGATTGTTAAGACGATACAACATATATAGAATGAAAAGGAGGAATATGCTGTCACCAAGCAAGGAAAGCAGAAGGAGCTTCAGAGAGACAGGCAGACAAATTTGAATTGTATTGTATACTTCCACTCAATCACAGTAAAATATTAAAAAAAAGAAAAGAAAAACAAAGTAGTGTATAAAGGAAAAGCATAGAAGAGATATCTACTTTTGCCTTTGAAGAGTGCTTCATTTTGTTTGTTTGTTTTTAAGAGGGGAAATCCTTTTTATTTTCCAAAGGTTATACAAATGCAAAGAAAGAATGTAAAAAAAAGAAAAAGACAGGCTCTATATAAAAGTAACAAGGTAACAGAGCTCATAAGAAAAGAATAAACAGTTATCTGAGAAATTGAAAATAGCTTATGATGACTGGAGTGTGGTGCATTAGAACAGGATTCCTCCAAGACTAGAAAGAGGGCAGATCAGGAAGGTACTTGTAAGCCATACCAAGAAGTTTGGGTTTTATACTAAGGGAATTAGGAACTATCAAGGCATTGAGCCGTTGAAGTAGAACTATAAGATCAAATTAGGATGCTCGTTAGAATGCATGGTAGAGAATGAATTGGAGGATGTCAGAACCAAGGCAGGCAACTTAGTTAGTACACTGCTGTAATTCACAAAATAGATGTTGGAGTTTTACTAGGTTAATGAGAAATGGAACTGTGAAATACAGACACAGTCATGTAAGATTCTTCTTGACTGAGGGGTTAATTTGTTGTGCTAAATGAAGAAGGAGAAGGAATCAATGATGTGTCCAGAGTTTTCTGATTGACCACCATGCACAATGATGTTCAATAACAGAAAAGGTATCGGAGAACTAGACAGAGATCAAGAATAACGAAGGTAAATTTGAGAGTTTTATTGAAAGTTCAAGGTGAACTATTGGGATATTTAGGATAGGGTACAGCAGGGAGATTTAGATAAGAAGTGCACTTAAAATGTATCCTTTCATGATACTTAATCAATTTGTATGCTGAGCAAGTAATTCAAGAGACTGTACTATATAAAGACTGGCACAGGATTAGTGGGAGAGTCGTTAACAAATTGTGTTATGCAGATCACACAACTCTGCTTGCTGAAAGCAGAGAGGATGTGAGGGATTTAATGGCACAGATCCGAGACTACAGCTTTCAGTGTGGATTACACTACAACGTAATGAAAACAAGAATCCTCACAACTGAATTATTAAACAACGTCATGACAAATGGAGACAAGGTTTAAGTTGTTAGAGACTTTATTTCACCAGGATCTCCAATCAACACCAATGTATTTCATTGGGACAGTCTACTACGAAAGACATCTTTGAAATACTAGAAAACAAAGATGTCACTTGAGAACTACAGTACACATGACACAAACCATGATACTTTCAACTGTCTCATATGCATGCTAAAGCTGGGCAATGAGGAAGAAAGACCGAAGAATTGATTCCCTTGAATTACGGTGCTGCCAGAGAATATCCAACATACCAGCGGACCACCAGAAGAACAAACAAGTATGTCTTGATGCAAAAACAGCCAGAGTGCTCCTTGAAAGCAAGGATGGGGAAAACTTGTCTCACCTACTTTGTGCTTGTTACTAGAAGGGACCAGTCCTTGAGGAAGTGAATCACCATTAATACAGGAGAAGGTCAGTGAAAAAAAGAAAGACCTTTGAGGAGACAGACTGACACAATGGCTGTAATAATGGGCTCAAACAGCAACAATTAGGAAGATGGCCCAGTACAGGGCAGTGTTTAGTTTTGTCCTACATAAGGTTATGGTGAGTCAGAACTGACGTGAAGACACCTAAAGAGGACAACAGCATGTATCAAAAGACTTGTTTTATTTGTAGATTAGCCAAAGCCAAGCGCCGTCGAGTCAGATCCAACTCATAACTACCTAGGCAAGTGTATGAACTAATAAGAGATGAGAGCCTCAGACCAAAAAGGATTCCGAAATTAAGGAGCAGTAGAGGAAAAATGCTAAATAATGACTGGGAGATAGAAATGGAAAGCCAGCATGCCACAAAATCAGAGGAAACAAATGCAATAAGAATAAAGAAAATAAAAATCTGAAGGTACAGACAGTAGTATTAATGATCAAAGAAGTACCATACTTACCAGGTAGACAAAAGTAACATCAAGGCAAGTTTCTAACAACTTTCTAATTAAATTTTCATACTATAGTCTTCCTTTAGATATTTTTTAGAAGGCCCAAAATAAAAGGCTTTATGAAATTTTCTTATTAGGTATTTAGACTACTGCTTGATGTTAATGTATCTGTCTGTGGACCAAGAAAAATGGCATAACAGTCAGGTTTTAAAGAATGACACAACTTGATTTAGCATTTTTGTAAGTGTCATGTAAGAAAACAACTTAATTTATTGTCTTTGAATGATATGTTTTCAGTCTTAAAAGTTCTTGTCTTTCACAGGATCTATTCATGTGGTACCATTATCCTTTCTAAAGGTACATATTAAAGCCAGCCTTCTCATTCCTTCCTTTTTAGGTCTTTAGGGTGAAATAATAGTTGCTAAAAATGTATAGTGTACAATTCCTCTTAGTGCCAATGACCTCATAAATTGCAAATCTATACTTTAAATATCAAAAAGGAGCTATTCTCAGAAACTGTGTGAAATGAGGTAGGGAAAAGGTAGCAGAACATACCATGAAAGGGTCATTAACGATGTTTACTTCCTTACTTAGCTGTTAATGCATAGATTAGGTCATTCAAAAATAGAATTTCTGTTCAGATTGAAAACAGGTGGTGTTCTCATTTTAGTGCAGGCATGATGCAAGAGTGGCAGTTTCACAGTAAGCAGTTAGCTTGATGTTGCTCATTAACCATTGTACAACATATTATAAGAAAAAGAAGTGATCTAAGTTTCAGTTTCGAAATCTTCAATCCCTGCTGAAAGTATGTCTTATACATACCCTATAGGCATAATGCTATTTTACATATTGATAAGAATGAGAACAGTCAAATACATTTTCAAAGTTCAGTATCAACTTTTTAAAAGACAGCTGTGTAAAATTTGACATAATATGCCTCGCTGCCAGAGGAAAAACAGTCCCTCTTGTCAGCTAGATCTCCTCCTCAGTCCAGCTGGGCCTTTCTAGTGATCTAGGGAGTCGAGGTGATCATGAGCCAATGAGTATTCATGTGTATGAGCTGCCAGGCTAACCTGCCAGCAATAGTTACCCACATTCAGCATCTGTGCATCGACATTGATAGGGGTAATTGTGGTGGCAGCCAAAATGACAAAGCCCAGCATTCCCTATGCTTGAATACAGCTACTGAAATGAAAGAACATTTTTAAATTGCCTGAACTGGCCCAAATTCCTGAGTGATTTTGACCTATATATATAGTCAGGGGCAGTCTTTCCAAAGTCTGGCACAAATGTGTCCCAGATTGACTACCAATCTTATTAACAAAAGTTGGATTCAAAAACTAAAGCAAACTTTGGGCATTTAAACAGCAGGCTAACTTTGTATCACGATGTTAACAGTCTTTTGGAATCATGCGGCCTTGTTAGCTCACTTTGCTAAGCACTGGGAAATTTGTACACATATGAATTGTGCATTGATTGATTAATAAAATGAATTTAGAGTTTTGCCATTGGGTAAAATGAATTTGATCTGTATTACACATGTTCGATTTAAAATTTTATTTTCTGGTAACCTGAAGTGTTTCAGTGTGTGGAGTAAAGGGTCTTTCAATAAGGATGTTCTATTTTGAACAGCTCAAGGAGACAATAGCTGTTATAGCAACCCATACAGAAGTTATAGCACCCATATTTATCAAGATTTTTTTATTAATCTTGACAAATAGCCATGAAAAATTAGATTCCGCAACATGTAGAAACTATTGATGTTTACTAGCAAAATGAGTGTTCTGTTCCTCAAACATTCTGTGCTTTACATGAAATTTATAATGCACATAGTTATCCTACCATGAGAACAATTCTACTATTAGTCCAAAAATTTGAGATATGCCCATCAGACAACACCTATGCATCAACCAATCACATGTTCCAGGGAAAGCATGACCACCATTCGTCACAGTGTACATGAGAACCCGTCACCATCAGCTTAGTTCTGAGCACAAGAACTAGACCTATCAATGGCCACAGTTTGGTCAATGTTGTATCTAGAATTGAAGCTTTACCTTCACAAAATTGTTTTAACTCAAGAATTGACTCCCAATGACCATATATTGTACCATATATTTGCTGACTGGAGCAATTGGAAGTTGACCCTGCTTTGGGCCAAAAAATCATCTTCAGCAACAAGGCCCATTTTTGGATTAATAGTTTTTTTTAAAAAAAACAAAACTGTGACATTTGGAGTGATGACAATGTAATGGAAACTTAAGAACGTCACTTCATCTCCAAAAAGTTACTATGTGGCCTGGATTTGGGTCATATGAAATCACTGGTCCTTGTTTTTTCCGAGATGTACAGAGGTTGTGACTGCCAATGGCAAAAGGTATCAGGTTATGATAATTGATTATCTTTAGCCCTATTTGGACAGTGTGGCAGTAGCCATTTACCCAAAGTTCTTTTCCACACCTAATGTCATCAAATGCACATCAAAATAAAAAAATAAAATAAAATAAAACTATCATTTACACAACTTGTTTTATTCAAGTTCAAGGAAAGGACAACCTCACTGGCATACCCTTTAGGTTTTCTATGAAACAATGTCACTTGTTCATTTACTTAACCCTCTTCTTCAATATATTCCAGGTTTAGTCAGTGTCAGAATGGCTATTTCATGGATAATGTGTTTCATTTGGATGTGAAATAGTGATTATGCCTTTATGTATGCCACTTCACATACACCATGTTTAAAATTAGTGGTTTTCAAAAATAGTGTTTTTAAAATATAACATAGTAACTTGTTAATATACACATACATATACACATACACGTACACATACATGTATACATACACATACACTAACACCTACGCCTACATCTACACCTATGCAAGGATCTATAACGACCAGTATCACTGAACACAAACCTGTCTTGGACAAAGCAGAGCCAAAATGCCCTTTGGGAACAAGAATGGTGACACTGTGTTTCATGTACTTTGAGTGTGTTATTGGGGGGACTAGTCCCTGGAGGATGTCATGCTTGGTAAAGTAGAGGTTGGATGAGAAAAGAAGCCCATTGATAACAAGGATGGACACAGTGACTGTGTCAATAAGCTTAATCATAAAAGCAATTGTGAGGATGGTGTAGGACTAGAGTGTTTCCTTCTGTTGTACATAGGGTCACAATGAGCCAGAACTGAGTTGATGGCAGCTAATAACAACATTAGGATACATTCTTCATGAGTAGTTCTAAAATCTAGGAGTACCTTGCAGACATAGTTATTGTAAAGACTACCCCTTAAGAACTGCTAATCTCACCAATGAAAGGCTCTAGAACTTGACACAATAGCAAATGAGATGTTCAACAAGTGAATGTAATGCAGCCATGCCAGTGCCCCCCTGTCTATGCCAAGAAATTCAGAAGACAGCTCTCTGGATGACCAAATGGAAGAGATCCATTATTTATGCCTATTCACAAGAAAAGTGATCCAACTGAATGCAGAAATTATTAAGCAATGTCATTAACATGACACACCAATAAAATTTTGCAGAACATCATTCAAAACCAGCTGCAGCAGTATATTGACAGGAAACTGCCAGAAATTCAGGACAGATTCAGAAGAGTACATAGAATCAGGGTCATTACTGATGGATCTTGGCTGAAAGCAGAGAACATCAGAAAGATGTTTACTTGTATTTTATTGATTAGACAAAGGCATTAGACCTTGTGGATCATAGCAAATTATGGATAATATCTGGAAAATTGGAATTCCATAACACTTAATTTTGCTCATGAAGTATCTGTATACGGATCAAAAGACAGTCCTGCAAACAGAACAAGGGGACACTGCATAAAGTCATGAAAGGTCTGTGTTGGAGTTAGGTCTTTTCATCATACCTTTTCAAACTATATGCCAAGCAAATAATTTGAGAAACTGGACTATATGATGAAGAATGAGGCATCGGGATTGGAGGAAGACTTGTTAACAAACTGTATTATGCAGAAGACACAATCCTGCTTGCTGGAAAGGAAAAAAAAACTTAGAACACTTACTGATGATAGCTGAAGACCACAGCCTTTGGTGTGGACTATACCACAACATCAAGAACAAAATTTCTCACAGCTGAACCAGTAAGCAATGTCATGATAAATGGAGAACAGATTGAGGTTGTCAAGGATTTCATTTTACTTAGTTTCACAATCAACATCTATGGAAACAGCAGTTAAGAAATCAAAACAGGCATTACATTGGGGAAATATGCTGCAAAGGACCTATTTAAAGTGTTGAAGGCTAAGGTTCGCATGACCCAAGCTGTTGTGTTTTTAGTCACATCATATGCATGTTAAAGCTGGGTAATGAATAAGGAACATGGAAGAAGAATGAATGTCTTTGAATTATGGCTTTGGAGAAGAATATGGAAGGTACCATGTACCGCCAAAAGAACAAACAGATGTGTTCTGGAAGAAGTACAACCAAATTACTCTTTGGAAGGAAAGATAATGAGACTGCGTCTCACATACTTGGACATATTGTTAGCGGGGGTTAATCCTAGGAGAACGACATCATGCATGGTAGAGTAGAGAGTCAGCAAACAGCGGAGGACCCTCAGTCAGATAGACTGACACAGTGGCTGCAACAATGGACTTAAGCATAACCATGATTGTGGGCGTGGCACAAAACAGGGCAGTGTTTCGTTATGTTTTGCATAGGATCACTATGAGTGGAACTGACTCGATGGCTCCTAACAGCAACAACAAAATGACGGTGGCGAAGCATGTACTTCTTGGCTTAAATAGATACAAGAAACTAACTGGCAGCTCTAGTCCAATGGCCAGATGAGAGAGCAGAGCAGGACAAGAGCTGGTTGAGTGGACACTGGATAGACATGGTGGAAAGGAGGAGCGTGCTGTCACAGGGTGAGAAAGGCAGCTACAGTCATACACTAAAGTGTGTGTAAGTTTTTGTATGAAAAATTATTTGAATTATTACATAGGAAAATGTGAAACACTATAGCTTGTGTATTCAGTTGGGGAAAAGTGCACTTGAAGTTTGTAAATGGATCCAATTTCAAGAGATATCATTAGAGCACGAAGTTGAGTTTTGTAGAAAATAGGAATCTATGTGAAAATTTCTAGCAGAAGACTATCACTATCTGAGTGTTTCAATTTTTATACCCTCTTGATACAAGGTTGGACTTAATGGAAGATAAATGTCTCTGTCAAAAATTAAAATGAACATCATAATTATACATACATTTAATAACAACCATAAATAACATTCATGAATACTTTACTGTCTTTCAGAACCTTCATCAAACACATTTACCGTATTACCTCAATTAATTATTGGTCTTATGCAATAAATTTTGCAGATGAGGACACATTCATAGAGGTAAAGTATTATTTCCAAGGCAGAGTCCCATGTCATAGTGCTTCTGCCTTATAACATACTTGCAGATGCTAACCAATAGGTTGGCATTTTGAATCCACAGACACTCCTTGGGAACCGTATGGGGCTGTTCTACTCTGTCCTAAGTCTAGCAAATTTGATTATTTTCAACTATTTAAAATTTCTATAACTTTTTTTCCATATGAACAGTATGACTTGTATATTTCACACACTAGGTTATCATTCTGTATGATTTAGCCTTATATCTCTTCCATAATTGCATTTTGGGTGTCAGGTGCCAGAATTCAAATTTGTTTATCAATAAAGTCTCTATTTCTTCCCTTTTGTGTTATGTGACTGAGTATGAAAGACAAATATTCCTGTTCTAGAAAATACAGCAATACCATAAATTGGTTTGACTGACAATCATGTAACTGTTTTGTTGTTAGGTGTCATGGAGTCGGTTCCAACTCTTAGAAACCTATCACAAAAGAAGGGAACTCTACCCGGTCCTTCATCATACCCACAATTATTTTTATGCTTAAATCTGTCACTGAAGCCACTGTGTTAATTCATCTCCTTGAAGATCTTCCTGTCGTTCACTGACCCTCCACTCTATCAAGCGTCATCTAATTATATCCCACTAAATCCCAACTAAATGTATCTTCAGTTGAACTCCCGAAGTTGGACGCCAAAAAAGTGTTTACTGTCATTCTAAAGCCAAGTAATGTAAACAAAGTGACACAAAAGTGAAGTCAGGGTGAAAAGGAGGTTTGATTAAAATATCTTCTTGTCTGCACAATAGCCTTAAAAGTAGTTGCAAGATTCTCAGCAGCCATAAGACTACTAGAATGAGGATTCCACCGAGTATCTGTAATCCCTACACAGGTGTTAAGTAGATTTTGTCTGACTGGGTCACACAGGAGACACTTACACAGGGTTGGCAAGGTCAAAGTCATTCTTCTTATAGAAAGAGGGTTGCAAACAAAATGAAGAGATACTTGGTGAGCTAGTCCCTCTTAAGTGTAGAAAACTATACAACAGGAATGGAGACTCTTTACATGCCCTATGTTGCACAATAGGATACAGGCTATGAAGACTTTTTTGCAGCCAGCTGTATAATTATGGGCTATACTACTCTTACACTAAGCACAGTGGCACATCTTCCAGCTTGACAACACACAAGGGGGTTATTTAGACAGAACATTAGGCTTCAGGGTGAATGGTAGTTCGTGCAGAAGCCTAAAGAGATTTTCAGAAGGACAGCATGAAGGGAAACAGTATTTGGACTGTCATGGGGACTGACTTCTTTCTTATTTTATTTTGAAGTATTTATACAGGTATGTTGTCATATGAAATACATTGCTATGATCTCTCCCAGAACTCTGTAAAAAGCTTAGCACAATGGAATGTCTCTGAAGCTCAAGCTTCAGTAACTGCTTATAATGAATTCCCTCAATATTTCTCCTGGTATTTTAAGTTATCATTACACTGACCTAATTAAATCTATCCTAATCAAATCAATCCCATCCAAGATAATATATTTATTATATTGTTAGCTACCTAGTAAGTTCATTTTTATCATCAAAATTAAAGAGAAAAGGAAAATTACCATAGCTTTCTAGCCAGATGTTCAGGTTCCTAGTTGTGTTACATATGAAGAGAAAGAAACTGTGTCTGAAGGTTTCTGTATCTTTATTCCTTCCACAATTCTTGGGACAGAATGCACCCCAAAAAATATGGGGGTTTTCAGGTTTTCCAGGAGGATCCTTGTCCCACTGTAAGTGTGCACTGTCTTCTAATGGTGCCTTGTGTAATGGAGAAAAGCAAAAGAAAGCATCTCATGAAAATTCACTCAGGTGGAAGGCTTGGGTGTGAGGCCGTGTATCCAGGACATGTGACTGAGCTGAAATTTTGGCTCATTTGACTTTTGTGCATTAGATACACCTTAAGGATATTCATAGCTGTATGATAATTTGGGATTTTGTTTTGTTTTTGTCTGTGTCATATATCACCAAAAAAAAAAAAAAACAAAAAACAAAACATATATACCCAATGTAACCAAATGGAAGACACCACTCAAAAATCTGCCACTTAGGATTGATGGAGCCCAGTAAACAGGGCATGAGACTACTGCCACAGTACTGCATTTTGTGCAACATGTATGCCTATATTATATTTCTGAAAATTTATGTAACCAACCAAAAATTTTAACACACTCAATGAGTAGAATGCATTCTATTACTGAACATATATGCCGTCACTGAAATTGGAGAACACAGAAAAATTGGAGCTTAAAAGGTTATGATTACTTACAGACTCGAAAAACTTGTATCAAAAGCATTTTCTCTTTAAATTGGATGTAGCTAACTTTGTTTTTCTATAGTTTTAAGACGTCCAGGTCACATTGTAATAATGGTGTAGAATTAATTCCTAATTAATTCTTCTTAGCTATCCTAGGATTTTGGGACTCAGATTATACTCCACACTCACCAGAAGCATTGATATCATGAGTACATGTCAGAAAAGCACAAACTCAGACCTCAGTTAATGATAATTTGCATTTTAAAAGATAACCCAAGAATCTCATATACATTTAAATTTGCATGGTAGTGACATTAACAAGGCTAATTACTGGAAATAACTTGTTCAATGCCATGATTCCTTTGGACTGCATGATTTTCTTTCTCACTCACCACACCAGCCTCTAACGAAGGTTATATTGTTACTTTTTAAATGTGAATTACTGCTCTTAGTAGCGTATAACCACACAAATTTGCTGCTTGAAGCCTTGTTTCTGCAAATTCACATTTCTGAAATCTGGTGGGCCCTTCTACCACTTGGGTGTATAATTTAAGTTTTATTCTTTCTATTCTATCTTACTATTTATTATCAGTACATAAAATATGGAAAACAGAAAAGTATGAACTATTTGCATACACGTATGTGTGTAGTTTCATGTTCTTTATTCAGGAGTTTTTGTTTAAAGAATGCATATATTGTCTTCCTTCCAATTTACATCACAAGTTTCTTTCCTTGCTTGTTCTTTTCATTCGTCTGTAAACTTTTGAGAAGAATGGTTTATACCACAGCTTATTGTAGGATATATCGTAATTTATTAACAATTACTTATTTTTAATATTCAACTTAGAGATTCTGATTAAACATTTATATTTTTTCTCAGAAGAGATAACTATGGCATATGTTCAGAACTTTTTTGTGTGTTTTCTGTTATTTATTTGAATACATTTTTGAAAATTCAGTTGCTAGGTAAAGAGGATATGAATGTTTCAAATATCCCTCTACATATTTTCAATTACTGTATATTCCCAACTCTGTTTATCTCAGAAGGTATTGCCTAAGCTCCATCTATAACCCCTGCTATCTCAACAAAACAGGTGAAACTGCATCTTATTTCCCAGAGGGAAAAAAAACAAGTTGTTCATCAAGTATCAGATGTCTAGAACTTGCATTCTCCGGTACCTGTATCCTCAAACACTCGTGTTTGCTATCCTCTATTTCTTCCCCTCTATTGAAAGTGGCTAAGTGTTCAGCTGGTAACCAAAAGCTGACAGCTGTTTTTTGAAAACCCAATAGAGCAGTTCTACTATCTCTTATAGAGTTGTTATGAGTTGAAATTGACATGACGGCCTTGGGTTTGTATCCTGTTTTTTTATTCTCCAAAGAGAATCCCTGGTTGCACACTGGTTATCGCTCTTGTCTGCTTAACAAAACATCCATAGTTGAACCTACCAGCTTTCCCATAGTAGAAAGATGCAACAAACTGCTTTCTTAAAGATTTACAACCTCGAAAACCCTATGGAGTAGTTCTATTCTCTCTGATACGGCTGCTATGAGACAGAATCAACTCAACTGCAATGGTTTTGTTTTCAAGAATGCCATGGGAAACAAACAAAATAAATGTTGGATTGTTAATCAAAAAGTCAGGGGTGCCTCAACAGTAAGGTGTGGTGATCTGCTTCTGTAAAGTCACATCCTTAAAAACTCTAGGGAGTGTGGTCCTACTCTGCATACTTGTGGTTGTTGTGATCAAAGACCATCAATTCTCAAAAGATAACTACCTGTGCTCTTGCTCAAAACCTGGGTCCTTGGTGGCATTGTGCAGTGTTTCCTGTAGAACCATGATCAATGAATCATCTACGTGCTCTCCTTTAGTTTCAAAACACTAACTCATTTATCTCCATATCAAAATGCTATTAACCTTTATGAACTTTTGTATCATTAAAATAAAAAGTGAATACACAAATGTCTCCATCATCTGCAACCCAGCATGCTTCTCTAGTTAACATTATGCTTATTATCTGTTTTGAGTCGTAGACTACTTGTCCCTCTGCTCCCTCCAAAATAGCTACTTTTATATTTTTCCCTTTTACTACAGTGCTCATTCAGCTTTGAACTCTTGCCCTTACAATTATACTGACTCTAATGTTTCTGATGGCTTGGCAATGTTGCTGTAGTCCTACATAGACCCTAATTCTTAAATTCAATGATACTGTATTTAGTCTCATACTTGAAGTGTTCTTTCTATTCATCTCTGATTTATTCTAATACATTCTACTTTAGAGGTCTTTTTATAAACAGAGTTGATCCCTTCCTTTGGTGCACTGTCACTGAACTCTGAATTCTGCCTTGATTACAGCATCGTTTCCTATATTTTACATTCTTTTCTTTCCAATCAGACTGGAAATACCTTAAGGATGAATAATAGGCTATTTCTCTGTCTCCTCACAGCTTGCTTAGCCAAGTTACTTCCACAATGTGAGTACTCAACATGTGTTGAACAGACTTCGACTTATCTCAAGTGATCTGTGATTATTTGTTTCTCTGATCACTTGAAATTTGTCTGGTTTTGGAATACTCTGAGTCCTGATGTTTCTCTTATTACTCATAACATTGCCATTGTTGTTATTTCTCTTATACTTATTCAAATAGCTAAACAATAGGTGTAGGATCATGAACATCTAATGCAGAAAGATGTTTAGGAAAAATGGAGAAATGAGTAGATGTTACGACTATTTCAGTAAAAATCAGTTAGATTACACAGCAGTACTCCTGTCATGGATTGA
Organism: Heterohyrax brucei; assembly: GCA_028571685.1. Lineage (NCBI taxonomy): Eukaryota > Metazoa > Chordata > Mammalia > Hyracoidea > Procaviidae > Heterohyrax > Heterohyrax brucei. The sequence goes on from CM053143.1 coordinate 160,594,776, forward strand.
ATTTTGATTCCCCACCCAAACGTACATAGCAATATGGCTGGACCATGTTTCCCAGTATTCTATGATTGTCCACCACTTTGTCATTTTATGGTATTTTCCTATGCGTTACCAATTCTATCACCATGATTTAATACAAGGGATTAATGGCAGCTATATTGACGAGAATTTGTTCAAGATCCTTGAAAAGCAAATGTAGCAGTATACTGCCAAGGAACTGACAGAAATTCAGGTTTTTTCTCTGAGATACTGCTAGACCAAGTGAAGACTGCCAAACCAAAGCCAAGTGCCATCGAGTCGGATCCAACTCATGGTGAGTGAAGATTAGCATATCACAAATATCTTCCTCCGGAGAGCTTTCCCCTGGAGCCAGTACCCTGAATTTGTACTCCTTGCCTACTAGATTGTGAAAAAAACAAATTCAGCTCTGTTAAAGCCATCCACTTACAGTATTTCTGTTACAGAAGCACTAGATAACTAAGACTACTCACCCATAAATGACAGTGGCTTACAATAGTTTATTTCTGTAATAGCCAGCATGATTCAGCTATGGTTTTGCTCCAGGACATCTTCACTCTTGGAACCAGGCTGAGAAATCTGCTTGGCTGAAGCATTGTTTTCACGGCAGAGCTCCAGGAGGGCTTGGTAAACAACATACTGGCTCTAAAGTTTCTGCTTAGAAGTTGACATATTACAAGAGCCAAGCAAATCATATCTTTCAGCCAGAAAAGAAGAGCTAGTTCTTGTGAAACAATACAACATACTATAATGGTTATTTCAGTAGTTTGCTTTTGACATAAGCTACTGAAGTGATTAAAATGTTTTGAGGCAGAGGGGTTCATCCTACATTGTGAGCACCACAGTGAAGGTACCCAAATCACTGATATTGACAGACACAAAAGACAGGTAAAATTTTGTTATCTAATGATGAAGAGAAATTACCATATATATATATATATAAATTATCATATTATATATATATATATGTATTAGGCTCACACCTGCTTCTAAATGTTTGGCTAATTTTGAATACAGTTGGTAGTCATTCATTTTCATTAATTCTCTCATCCATGTCTACATCCACTTCATTACACTATATTGAGAGTCCTAGCCCATGTTTGCTGAAGAAGAATGTATTCCAGGGTCTGTGTTCAAAGCTTCCATTCATTTTTATCACTTTATTTTCACTATATCCTTTTAAAACACAAAGCATTGATATTTCTGTTTGACAAATGAGGAAACTGAGGCAGCTGAAGTAACTTGTCTCAGGTGACATTCATGAGGAGTGGAGCAACTGTTAAACATGAATCTGCTAATTTATGCGATGGAAACTCTGGTGGTGTAGTGGTTAAGTGCTAAGCATGCTAACCAGAAGGTCAGAAGTTCACTCCTTAGAAACTGTATGGGGCAGTTCTGCTCCATCTTTAGAGTCACTATGAGCTGAATCTGACTCGACAGCAGTGGGTTTTAACTCATGATACACACCCCATTACACATAACTTGAGAACTTATATCAATGCAGTTTGTTTGGGCTTTGCTTGCCGTGTATGTTTTGATTAAAAAAATAGCAGTAACTTTCTTACCATTCAATCCAATAACCCCACTGCTTAGAATACATCCTACAGAAACAAAGGCGGTCACACAAACAGATACATGCACACAAATGTTTATTGCAGCACAGTGCACAACAGCAAAAAGAAGGAATCAACCTAGATGCCCATCCACAGCATGATATTCACCGAGTGGATAAATAAACTATTGTACGTAGACTCGGTGAAACACTACACAGTGATAAGGAACCATGATGGTTTCAGAAAGCGTCTCATAACGTGGTTTCAGAAGGAAGATATTATGCTGAGTGAAATCAGTCAGCGGCAAAGGATAAATATTGTATGAGACCCTTGCTATAATGGTTTAAAAATAGACTTATGTACAGAAGAAAGACTCTGATGCTACGAGGGTGGGAAAAGAGGGAGAGAGTTGGCCATAGATTAGATAGTTGATAGAAATTTGGTTAGCTGAAAGCAGCGACAACACACAGTAATTGGTCTTCACCATAAACCGCAAGGTTTTTTAAACTCAACCTAGTATTTCAAAGGATAGACTAGCAGGGACAGGGGTCTGGTGGTCATGTATTCAGGGGACATTGAGGCCAACTGCATAACTAGTCTATTGCTAGGAGTCTTCTGCACCTCATACTGGTGACTGACATGGGGTCTTAAAAGGTAGCAAGCTGCCATTTGAGATTCACCACATGGTTTCAACTCATCTGAACAGAAGATCACCGAGGACGAGATATGTGAGGATAAGAAGAGTCCAGGAGACAGACAGACTCATATGAACGGGAGGTTGCAACAACATGAGACCAGAAGAATCAGATGGCGCCCAGCCACCACCAAAGACAGCCACGACAGGAGACACAATGTCGAGCCTCCAAGGCAACACAAGAAACAGAGATGTGTAGTCCAAGATCTCTACTGAATGATCAGAACTGATGGTCCTACAGCCTGGAGGATCCCCTGGGAACCTGGCCCCCTGTACCTTGTGCTGTCCTTGACTGGAAACAGAAATGAGTCAGATCTTCAGAGAAGAATGGACTGGACTCAGCGACACGTTGTGACCACATGATGTGTGTACTTTACGGTTCTGTGTATTTACAGGAGGCTGTGTTACTGCTCTCTTTCTACACAGGAGAAAAGAGGGTGGACAGCTGGAACTAATGCTTGTTAGGAGGATACTAGATACACAGAGTGAAAAGGAGGAGTGTGCTGTCACTGGGTGGAAAGAGTAGAGGGAGCTGTAGATAGCTGGGCATGCATAATCAATTTGGACTGCATGCTTTCGCTTAATCATAATGAAAGAAAGAATAACAGTAAGTTTGTATCAGTGAGTGATTTTTTTAAATTTAATTGTTATTTAGCATGATACTCTGTAAGAAATTAATATTTCTCTTGGAATCTTGTCATAAAGAGATTTATAGTCAAGTATTGAGCATTCTACCACCTTTCCAAATAGCTATGAATAGTTGCAAAATTGACTGTTTATTATTTTATGTTTAAAGAAAAATAATATTGTTAATTTCTGACTAGATGATAATTTCTGCATTTATGGGACAGTTTTTACTGCTTTTTGCAAACTATAGGTGTAATTGATGTGTTTTATGCAACTATCTTAGATTAATGTCATTTCATTCTATAAATAATGAAATTAAGTGACTTCTATTGTTTGTTATATTTCAAATTTCACAAGAATTTTCATATTTTTGTTATAATAAAACTTCATAGGTTTTAGAAGTGTACACAATTTATTAAAATACATAATTAAAATGTGCATCTTTTCTAAAACACTGCTCCATTTATGAATTATTTAACCTTTTATATATTCTCTTTTTTATTTGATTTTTCCAATTATCTCTAAGACAGTTCTTCAGTTTGCTGAAAGAGTTATACAATTATTTTAACTTTATGACTTTTAAATATTTAATGAGAGCTTTAAACTTTAATACTCTCTATATTAAGAAGGATGTTTTTTACCTTTTGAAAAATAGTTTACAAATTGGTCTTTTGTCTTTCATAATAGGTTTGATATTTGAATCATTAATGTGCCTACAAGGTACTTTCCACCAGGCTTTAGATGTTAGTGTCAGATCTATTTAAACATAAATATTTTGGATAAAGGAAGACATGCTTTATTTTCACGTGAATCGTTCATACCTACGTTTGTTTTGCAACCATGTCATCACTCGTGAGATATTTTTGTAAGCATCCTACCCTATTTTTTTATAGCAACCTGTAAAGTAAAATTAGCATAGGGATGCTTGTGAAAATACCTCATGAAGCAGGGTGCAGTTGGAAAACAAATGTAGGAGGTGCAGTTTATACGGTATGTAAATATGCTTCCTTAGTAGTATAAACAGAGAACTTAGGTGTTAGACTGCTTAAATGTTCAACTGTTTCCTAAAAGGTTGAAAGTTTGAACCCACCATTAACTTTGTTGCAGAAAGGTGTGGCAGTCTGCATCTGTAAAGATTACAGCTTGGAAAACATTTTAGAGCAGTTCTGCTGTGTGCTACAGGGTGGCTGAGTCACAATCAACTCAATGGCAAAGGGTTAGTAGCACATGTGTTTTGTTTGCACGGTCAGCAAAAAGCAGTCTTAATGCTGAAAAACACAGATTTGAAAATTATCATTTACAAACTTTCTGACATGGGCCAAGTGTCTCGGGTCATGTAAGCCTCTGTTGCATTATATGTAAACAAGAATAGTTATATGGCTATGTAAAATGTTCTGAGATAGTTCTGTAATGTGCTTAGCAAGGTCTGCACAGAGTGTTTTTACCGTCAATAATTCGCCTTTTCATAGATAAAGATGTTCTTTTACATGTTGGGTAAAGCAAATCTAAATTTTATTAGATGGTATCAGTAGAAAACGTGGGCACTAAGACATTCTATTGGTAAGAGCTCTCCTGAATGGCTGATACATTGGCTCTTTATGCTGGGACATCCATGGATAGTTTCACCACCGTACAAGCGAATCCACAATTAAAATGTTTTGCATCATCTCTCCTTCATTGAGTATCCCAGCATTACTTGACACCCTGGTGACTTGACTATTTAGCAGGTTTACTTTATCCAGTGCTCAGATGGCAGCACTATCTCCAGCGATACATAGTTTTTAATTGCTTTCCTTGTCCTTCTTTCTCCTAAAAGTGTCAGTGTGCTATAGTGACCATCACTGTGTCACAGAGTCATCTTGCCCTCCAGAGGACAAGCTGAAATTCTGACTGGCCAGTCCACATGAATTGGGATTGGGAATATTAAAATGCAATAGTTTTCTAAAATTGTCTGTTAGTATTTTTAAATCACTACAAATCCTCTTAAAAACTTACTACCTAAACTTTGGTTAGGATGGACATTATTTCTGAACCCTAATACACAGATTTTTCACATTTATGGTCACATATGTGATCTGAGGTGGTTAGTAAAAATGTAAACTCCAATTTCTGGATCTAACACAGACAAAAATGTATTAGGTTCAAGCCAAGATCAATTCTCAGTTTTTAAAAATAAGGATTTTTCAAACCACCCACTTGTGTAAACTAGGTGTAGAAGCTGCAAATAAAAGCTGTTAATTCATAATATGACCTTACTTCACAATACTACTTATGACACTCCACTTTTGCAGCTTCCTATCATGCTGTATTTTGAGAAGATAAAGAGAAGCATAGTTAATTCAACATGAATGTAGAATCAAAATCTATTAGCAGATACCTACTGTGCTTAGGTAGCTATTCAGCTCACTTCTTAGAATGTGAGAAACATAAGCTGTAATTTCTCATAAATGTGGTATCATTCTTTTAATATTTGTCAACCCTAAAATAGGATGCCATCAAGATAAAAACAGAACAGCAAGGAGAAGTTGATGTTACATACAGTGCTGACAAACCTAGGTCTTTAATGTTGTAGAAAATCTACTTTCTTACGTCTATTTTTTGGAGTAGATTTCACAAAATTTACCAAAATAAGGACTTTTGTTTTTGTGTGTGGTAGGCAAATGTATTCGTAGAGAAGCTGGTTTAAATTAAGCCAAAAGGTAAAGACAGTTTGAGAATCTTTGGAAGAAATAGAAAGAGATAATAAACTGAGAAATACCTGAGTAACAGCTTTCTAGCAGAGAACAGCTAGAAGAGACACAAGCTCGGTACACCTGACAACAATAAAGACGACAATGTTCCAAGAATAGCAGAAAAAAAATGAGATAAGGTAAGATAACAGATCACCAAGTGGTAGATTATGTAGAATTTTATAGGTCAGGAGAAGGCAGCAGGATTTTATTCTACAATATATGAGAAACTTTATGGGATTCTCAATAGAGATGAATAATCAAATTATCTACATTTTAAAAAGATTTCTGTATCTGATACTTGGAAAACTGATTGGAGAGGAACAACTAGGGCTGGAGAGATAAGCATAACTTGAGTGAGAATTGGGACAGAGAAAATGAGAAAATCTGAGCTGGATTTGAGGGTAAAATTATGTTGAAATGAGACAGCATAAGGACTGAGGGAATCAAGGTTCTCTCTCTCTCTGTCTCTCCCTCCCTCTCTCGCTCTCTCTCTGTGTGTGTGTGTGTGTGTGTGTGTGTGTGTGTGTGTGTGTATTGCTGGGCAGAGAGTGGTGTCATACATTAGGAGAGAAACCAATTAGAGAAAAGCAAAATGCCTGTGGTTGTTTGTAAACTCGTCACATGTCAAGTGAAAATATCAGCTTCACTGTTCATACTGGAGAGGGCACTTTGCATAAAATACATCTTTATAGTAAATTTTGATGGCGTTTAGCTCCATGAAAATGAGTTGGATTACCTCGCACTTACGGAAAGAGGAAAGAGAAGCTGGATGAAGACCATGTTTCCGTTAGTTTTAAGTCAAGAAAAGAGAGTGACCTAGCAAAGAGAAGAACTCTTTTAGATAGAAGAAAAGCCAAAAGAGCTTATGTCATAAACTCCACGGACAGATTTTCAAGAAGGGAGAAGTAGGTTATCAGATTATACAAAGATCATTGACATACTTGAGAAATGTGCTCAAGGAAGGAAACAATAATTGGTGAGTGTGTGGAGCAAAATTCTAGAGACAATCTGTTTGAGAATATTTTCTATGAAGGGTGTAGAAACCATGGCTGTTAGCTGTAGGGAGGCATGTGATCCAAGAAGCTTTTGTTAGATGTGAGGGCCATGCTTTATGCTAAAGGAGGAATTCAAAAAGAGAAATTATAATGTGACAAACCCACTGAAGGGGATGAGGACTGTATTCACTGAAAGGTGAAAAGAGATAGATCTTTTTTTAAGGGGGTAAATTTTAATTACTGTAGGATGTGAACATCTTTGAACTCATTTCACTATGCAGAATAAAGAAGTTTAAAGGTAATACTTTCATAATATAAAAAGAACTGGTTTATGTAGATTTCTCCTACAACAGAAAATTGTCCCAGGCACTTTGAGAATTTTTGTTTGTTTGTTTTTTTGGTCTTTGCCTATTTTTTTTCCTGTTTTTAAAATATAAAACTCATAATTTATATATTTAAATGCTACAGAATTTATTATATACTAGCTCTGGAAAGATAAACTTTACAAAGGAAAGATGGATTTCCCCTTTTAATGAGAGAAGTACCATGAAGTCACACATTTCATTTTGATTTGTCTTAATTTCCACTGTAAACTTATCTAACAACTGTAATATCTAAGATGTTAACATTACATACAATGTGTGATCTGCATTTCTGTTTTCTATTTAAACTGCTTAGAATACCACCTTAATTTGTTTCTGTTTTAAATTACAGATTTAACTATCACTATCTGCTTAAACATGCGTGTGTGTGTCTGCTACCTTTGTCACTAGCTGTTTAGATTAATTAATTATCAACAGCCACTTCCACTTTGCATTTAATTAACACTCTTATTTGAACTAGTCTTAATTTTTAGCCATAAAATTATCATTTGGAAATGATTTTGTAAATTTCTAAAATTGGGCAAACAGTGAAAAGCATATCACTTTATAATTGTAAAGCTGCCTAGGGGATGACTTTTATTAATAAGTTCCTATGTATAGTCCCAAAGACTTTTTATAAATAGAAAGATTTCTTTGACAGTGTTAAAGAGATACTTGTACTGCAACTCCCACACTTCTGCCTGCATACTTTTTTTTTTCTTTTAATGTATACTTTCTCTAATCAATTTATATATATAAACATAAGATCTTCACTGTTTTGGTGGAAAGAAACAACATGGAATGATATCAGGACAACAAGTTCTCAGAAGAGATGGAAAGCAATTAGTTATTTTATGTTGACAATTTTTCTTTTTTTTTAATCCCAGAATAAAAGAAAGAATCCACAAGGATGAAGAGGCTGAGAAAACCATGCTCTGAACATAGTATGAATGGGGAAAGACCAGAAAAACAGCACTCACCACCACTGTTAAGGGATCATGGGAAAGACAGGTGAGGATCTAGCTTTTCTTCCTGGTGTAGGATCACTGTCAGAATCCTCTCCAGGGCAGCACATTTTTGGTTTTGGTGAGATGGAGACCACTGTTTAGAAGAGATTTCACAGTGCCTGTCAATCACCCAGTATAATCTGTGACCAAAGACACCACACAGTATTTCATCTAACAGCGACAATCATCAGCTTTTTAAGACTACCACGGAACTTGGACGAGCAACAGAGAGGAGAACCGGGCACCACGTGGCTAGACGCCTGTTCTCTCTGCTCCCAGCCTGATTTTCGACAATATTTTGCTCCTCTGCTATGGTCACTTGGGCGTTTTTGCAGCACTGTACCTATTAGAACTTTCATACTTCTAGAACTTTCTACTCTGTTAGCGTGGATTTCTTGCCTGCAATGGTCACACTTCCCATTGTCATACATATTCCGATTTTTACTTTGCACTTTTAAGGAATCTTTACTGACCACTGAATCCAAAATAAAATAGCACTCTATTTCACCTTCTGTCCCCTTATCTTGTTTTATTTTTCTTTACAGCACTTGTCATCACCTGGATTAACATTGATTTATTTAGTATATTCTACCACTAGCACAGAATTTCATGAGGTTGGACACAGACACTTAAATATACTCTGCTTATTACTGTGCTCCTCATGATTAGAATATGAGTCAGCCTATGACAAACACCAGTTTCATGCATGAACAAATGAAATTTCTCATATTACAATAAAAATAAGACATTAATCCAGTAACAACTACAAAAAATTATTTTCTACATCAATCTTCAGGAACAGGAGTGTTTGACTATGCCATTTTTCATATTTTCAAATTTCTTGTAGAGAATATCCTTTCTTCTCTGTTGAATTATATTTGTTGGCTAGCCCTCTACCATTTCCTAAAAATGAAAACAATCCCTGAGATTCTGACCATATTCATCTGTAACATATGAATTTATTCTATTTGATGTCCTCGGTAGTTATACCCTTCACTCCAACATTTACTTTACGTTATATTGAATAAAGGCACATTTTCACCCGATCTAAGAATACATTTACTCCTACAAACATACTTTTAAGGTATCATTCATTGTGTTCACATAATGTTTGCCAGACTGATCAGAATAAATAACGTCCATGAAACCAAGACCTGGAAGTTTACTCTGAGTAAGGATTAGTAAATGGTTACAGTGGGTTCCTTTGTCAAAGTGAATCTTTAATGTAAACATGTCTGCTTGATCTTACTGTAACTAATGATTGTCTTGTGGTGGTAGCAGCTCATTTTGTACTTTGTTAATGAATTTTAATAGCTATTTTCCATTGGTAGCCTTCTGGGCATGCTCTTGAATCCAGAGAGGGCAATCAGTGGAGCTGTGCATAAGCACCTAAAACATTGTCTCCATTACCTTGGGAAGATACATCTAAAGCCAATGTCAACTTGTTCAAAAAACAAACCAAAAAATGATCTTTAGAACTAATATTAAACAGATTTTTATGTAGCGGAGTTGATTTAATTTGTGATGGTGATTGTTAGTGGCCATGGTCTCGGCTTTGACTTATGGCAATCTTTTGTATACAAAACAAAGCATTCTTTATGATAGTGAGCACATTTGAGTCAGTTGTTGTGGTTATTGAGTCAATCCATCTCATAGAGAGAGAGAGACATATATATATACACATATCTACACACATAGACCTATATATATACAGACATATAGACACATATATATACATATACACAGACATACATATATATATATACAGACATATATATATATATATCTAGGGTCACTATGAGTTGGACATGACTCGATAGCAGTGGGTTTGGTGAAATTTCTATATATACAGACATATACATACATATATAAACACGCAGACAGACATATATGTAAGCTTGTGTATACCAAACTGTTCCTCTCTTGAGTTACATATTTTCATCAGCCCTCTGCCACTTCCTAAAGGTGAAAACAGCCATTGAGCCTCTGACCGGTTTCATCTGAAAGATATGAAGGTAGTGCATTTTTACATACGTATATGACACTTGGCGATATGTAAACATACACGTATATAACCAGCCCAGCACTGTAAAGTTGATTCTGACTTATAGTGAATCTCTAGAACAGTGTAGAACTGCCCCATAGAGTCTCCACAGAGAACCTGATGGATTTGAACTGCTGATCTTTTTGTTAGCAGACACAGCAATTAACTATTATGCCTCCAGAGTTTCTAATTATATATGTATGTATGTGTGTGTATATGTATATGCACATATGTATACATACATACATACAACTGGAAGTTTATATACATACACGTATAATTATATATATACATATAATTACATGTATATACACATAATTACATATATGTGTGTATATATAGATATGTGAATTTGTGTTTCTTCTGTTACTTTTTATTTGTGCTTACTTGTATGCTATTTAACTGGACTGTTCCTCAGAGTCTAAGATCTGTTATACCTTTTAAAGTATACCTGGGATTGGGATAATGCATAAAATGTGTTTATTCTAGTATGTGACATAAATATGTAACAGAATCTACCACACTATAAGTAGAGAGTAGTACCCTAGATTGATTCACAAATATATAATCTATAATGTTCTTTTTGTGCAACTGGAATATGGACTTAATTGCCAGTTATGATAATATTCTATGAATAAAGCATCATTAAATAAAACTTATGGGACTATATCTACCAACTAAATCAGGCATTGAGATGCTATTAGGGATTGTGGTTAAGATAAGGACCCAAAGGATTGATATTAAAGAAGCAGCACTGGAAACGTGTGGTACACTGGAGCCATGGGATAAGGTCTAGTGTAGTGAGAGGTAAAGGTCATATTTCTACTCTATAGGGTACCAGATAAACAATCATGTGATGAAAGAGTAGAGAAAATTAAAATGTCACTTAATATACCATTTTTTACTGAATCTATTTTCAAATACACATTTATTTTTCCATAAAAAATTAATCTGTTATACTTTTTTAAAAAAAATAAACAAACTAATGGACATTTTTGTCCTTTGTTTTGCTTTATGGGGAGTATAGGTATTTTTTTATTATTATTGATGTTGTTCAAAATATATACAGTAAAGCATACACCAGTTCAACAAGTTTTACGTGTTCAATTCAGTGACAGTGACGACATTCTTCAGGTTGTACAAGCATTCTTACCCTTCTTTTCTAACGTTTTCATAAGCCACTGACATGAACTCACTGCCCGCCAAGTATCTTCTCTCAACTTTTGAGTGGCCTTTGGCCATTCAATACCATATAGATGGTTCTTTTAAAGAGTGCAATGCTCAAGGTAAATCTTATTTAATAATTAAGCACATCTATTGTAAAAGAGAGACTCTTGACAAATTACATTTACGCAGTGACTGCAACAAGGAGCTCGAACACAACAGTGTAAGAACGGCGCCAGGCCTGGCAGTGATCAGTTCTGTTGTACATAAAGGCACTGGGAAGTGGAATCAACTTGATGGCACTTAACAATAAACGACTTCTTTTTCTTTTTATTTCAGGGGATAATTTTAGTTTAAGGCCCACAGATTATCCTTATTATCTTTACAATCTGGAAAGGTCTAATCTTATGTAAACTTTTTTTTTTCATATTTAATCTTAAATGTAAAAAGAGAATAAAAGTTAAATTAAATAAGGAATTCCCAAAAATTTTCACTGAGATCAATGTTTTCTTAGCAACTGTTTAGCACAGAATAATTGATATTTGTGATTGCCACACTGTATTATCTTCTGGTCTATCAACAGCTTTCCTTAAAAGAATGCTCCTCTATTCTGATCTGTTCTTCCAAGATGCTGACATGTATACAATGCTTTCCTGTTTATAGTAGTTATAAGAGTGGATGAAACATGCTACCACACATTTTTACTTTCTGAGTGAACTCTTTTTAGAGACGTTGTTTTGCTATTTTAAGCAATTTTGGTAAAACGACCTTTATGAGTCCTATAAAATCAAGGCTATCTTGGAGGTAGGGGATCTTGTCTCAATCACAGTATGAGATTACTTCCATTATTAAGTGCAAAATAATTATAAAACAAAAAAATATATATATTACTATCAAGTCATTTCTGACCCATGGCACTCCTATGTGTGATGGAGTAGAATCACTTCATAGGGTTTTCTCAGTTACAATCTTCCCAGAAACATAAAATCAGACCTTCCTCCTGGAATACCTCTTGGTGGGTTTTAGCCCACCAAGTTTCAGGACAGTAGTCAGGTACCCAGGAACTTTGGGGAATTATAGAAGTAAATAAAGTAAATCGGGTAAGAGTGAGGAGTCCTGAGGCAGGTAAGAAAAGCTGAATCATTTCTCTCAATGGCTACTTCATATAAAGACTTCATATAAGAATGAACAGATTCTTCGTATACCTGGTAAGTTAAAGATGTGTAGATAGAACACTCTAGATTTTAGAGAGCCAAATGTTGTAGGCAAACTGATTTTCCCCAAGACAATAGTTTGAGTGTGAGAACCTATGGAGCTCTGTGAATGTTGACCAAATTTTCTTTTTGGGTTTATTTATTTTTTTTTTAATTATGATTGAGTGAAAATGTACAATCCTGTATAAATTTGCATGCCCACCTACGTGCCGCTCCCTCTGCTCTCCCTGCCCGGTGACAGCACACTCCTCCTCTCCATTCTACACGTGTCATATGCTCCTAACAATCTCCTGTCCCCTTCTCTCCACCCTCTCCCCCGCCTCCAGTAAGAGGTCAGTAGGATGACATCCTACAGATGTATGAAATCATAAAGTACACACATGATATGGTCACTCTGTGTCACCAAGTCCAATTCATTTCTGTCTGAAGAGTTGACCTCTATTATAATTTACGGACAGGGGCAGCATCAGGGCCAGGGGCCATGTTCCCAGGGGAGACCCCAGACCTCTGGAGTTTTCTTTTTTTAAACTATTTTACTGTGCTTTAAGTGAAAGTTTACAATCCAAGTTAATTTGGTGTATAAAGTCATACTCACAGACCTCTATCATCTCTAGCTGGCTTTCCAACACTGAGAGCACTGTCCACCTTTTCACTCTGGCTTCCCGTATCCATTTAACCAAATCCTGTCCCTGCTCTCCACCCTTCTATCTTGCCTCTAGAGAGGAGTTGCTCCAACAGTCTGTGTATATGCTTAAGCCAAGAAACACACACTTTACCAGCACAACTGTGTGTCTTACAGCCCAGTCCAGTTTGGGGCTGTATTTTTTAATTCTGTGCTGACTTCGGCTCTGAGCTCATGCTGAATCCAAGGGCCATGTTCTCAGGGAACCCTCCAGGATTTTGGACCATCAATTCTGGTCTTTATTAATAAAGCACTAGATTTTCCCCACCGTTTCTTCTCCCACTACATCAATAACTCTACCTTGTTTTCCCTCTCAAATTCACTTTGAACACTAAGGTGCACTGACTCGTGCCATGGGATTTTCAATCACATCATATACCTATGGGAGATGGATAATGAATACGGAAGGCAAAAGAATTGTCGCTTTTGAACTTTGGTGTCAGAGAGGAATAATGAATATACCATGGACTGCCAAAAGAACAAACGAATAAGCCTTTGAAGAAATAAAAACCAATAAATCTGTCTCGGAAGAATAAAACCAGAGCGTTCCTTGGAAGGAGGGATGGCGAGACTGCGCTTTCCATACTTAGAACATGTTGTTAGTAGGGATTAATCCCTGGAGGACCTCATGCTTGGTAAATAGAGGCTCTGCAAATCAAAGAAGGATCCTCAACAAGGTGGACTAACACAGTGACTACAACAATGGGTGTAAGCATAAAAGCTCTTGTGGGCAGGCACAGTACCAGACAGTGTTTCCTTCTGTTGTGCACTAAGTTTCCATGAGTGAGAACCGAACTGATGCCACCTAACAATAACGTATTTCTTATTTATAAATCAATTATACATCTTTCTGAGTAAATAAGACTTGGATTTTGAGTAAAACAGAGCAGGAGCTCAAAATATACTTATATACACAGGCATATTGTACATACATATGTACATATACATACATATACATATTTACACACACATATGAAGTCCAACAATTAAACCCATGAACTTAATTATTGCAAGTGCTGCATACCTCACTGTTGAATGTCACTGTGATCACCTTTGAAGTAGTGCCCTTGGGAAGCCATGCACCGATGTCCACACCTACTCCACCATTCAAAGCAACGTTGGAATTCTTTTTGGAATGGCCATTGCACACAGTTACACAGTGGCAAGTTCATGAACTTAACTGTATAGTTGTCTGCGAGGGAGTTTTTAGCCAGTAAACAGATAACTGCATAGGAACAGCCTCCCTAATCACCTGATCTGGCCCCCAGCAACATTTTTCTTTACCAAGAGATAAAGGAAATACTGAAAGGAAGACATTTTGTTGACATTGACGACATCAAGGGTAATATGATGACAGCTCCGATAGCCACACCAGAAAAATAGTTTCAAAATTGCTCTGAAGGGTGGATTAGGGCACTGGATGGGTTCGTAGCTTCCCAAGGAAGTACTTCGAAGGTGCCTGTAACAATATTCAGCAATGAGGTATGTAGCACTTTTTCTAAGATGAGTTCTCAAACTTAATTGCCATACTTAGTGTGTGTGCCTGTAGCCATGTATATGAACACATACCTCATATATATATGTATAGATATATATACACAAAAACACACACATACATACATACATACACATATGTATGAATAGGGAATCACAGTGACTTAGTAGTTAAGAGGTATATCTGCTATCCAGAAGAGTAGCAGTTCAAATCTACCAGCTGCTCCTTGGAAACCGTATAGGGCAGTTCTGCACTGTCCTTTAGGTTCATTATGAGTTGGAATCAACTTTATGGTAACGGATTTGACTTTGAATTGGTTTATATATGCATGTGTGTGTGTGTGTTATTTGTTCAATAAACCCAAAGCTTTTTAAAATGCAATATATTTCAAGTGCCTATTGATAGCTTTCACCTACTCCGTATTAAATTAGTAATATTTTTCTCAGTCTTTACTGTAAGAAAATCAACATATTAACCGTACCTTCTGAGAATATTCTAATTCTGTTTCACTTGCAGAAACACCTGTTATTATATTGGATATCTGAATCCTCTATATGTAACAAAAACATAACAGGGTCCTTTACTTCATTTTTTTCATTCAAATAAATCTTTGTTATACTTGTGGAAAGTGCGGCTACATGTTCCTTGCTGATGAAATTAACTTGTAATAATTTATAATCACTGTAAAAATAATTATCCTGTGAATGCACTTCACGACATTTTTTTTTCTACAGTCAGTTACAGAATGAGACATGCAGAAGACATACAACTTACATAGTAGTTCCACCACATTAATCTTCTTTTCTGTGAATGCCTTCTTTATAAAACAGTGATCATCACATTCTGCCTACATACACTTTCTGTTAGAGCTCAATGAAGTCTCTATACTGATACAAGTTAACTTGAACAGTGAATTCCTTTAATTCATGACAGTATTTTCAGTTATCTGCTGCAGAAATTCTCAGCTATTTTGTCTCTTCTCCTATTCACCATAAATTATTGTATGTTTCACATTTTTTGTAAGTAGAACTGGTAAAAAAATGGATGATAACCCAATCATCAAAAATTTATGCTCAATCACATGCCACATTTGATGACAGCATTGTGTTCTGAATTATTTTAGACTTTCTATCCTGTAGTGAAACCATATGAATATGAGATCTAAGATAATTAGAAAAGAATCAACAGATCACACACAGATGTACTCTGATTTATTCCAGTGGTACTATGATGGATTGTAAGGCTTTCAAAGACAATCACTAAAATGTTCCATCCAGGGAAAATAGCTTGTCATGAAAAGAAAAGCATTTTCAGGGGAACAAAACCATTTAATGCATTTTTTAGGTAATGACTCTTTGTTGAACCACAATTTCAATGTTGATCATTCTTTTGACTAGCATACTCTTGATAGAAGGTGCACAGAGGTGCAGAGAAATGCTTGATTTTGGCTAATTTCTTATTTCTTGCCTCTTTACAGAATTGGTCACAACAGATGAATTTTACACCCATGTTTTCAGGCTATTTAAGGCATTTAATTGTATGGTTATTGCCACCAATATATTTTCAAGTCTTCTGCTGTAATGTTTCCTATAGTTCATTGATTACTTATTCATGGAGCTCTATGAAACCCAAACACTAGCTTTGATGCAGGATTATACTAGTGTAATTAGTGAATGGAAAGACTTTTCAAATGGCAGCTGGAGCTGGTGCGTACAATTTAATCTTTCTTTTTTTTTTCTTTCTTGATCTGTTTTGTTGTTTATTTTCTGTTCACATCTTTATTTGGATTATAAGACTTGAAATGAGCAATGTTTCTTTTTCCTTCTTCCTCATGTCTTTCAGACTCATAGCTTCAGTTATCATAAAATTTTTCTCCCGTTATTTTTAGAAAGTTATTTAATGTATTATCTTATTCCACAACTCCATTGATGTAGGCAGTGCAGATGTTACTCTTTCACAGACAGGATAACTGTGAAAAATGTAGCAGAAAGTAGGACCTCAAAAACAAGACTGAATTATTTTAACAATTTACTGTGCTACAAACGAGTATATATTGTTATCTTTTCATTTAATTGTTTACCTTTATATGCACTCTAGTTTAGCTGCTAGTGCTTATATCAAAACAATTTACTATTCTGTGAAGGGAAATTCTGAATCCATTTAGAGACATTAAATAGTAATACTCGTAGCCTTATTAAAGTTGGTGGTCTGACAGCTGGATTGCGTTAGGGTGCTCAGATGTGCAACACAGCCTCCCCTATCCAACCCTGCTGCCATTCCTGAGATAGCTGTCCTTCTAGAAGCACTTGCTCTGTGTCCTAAGTTTTAAAAAGCATTCTGTTGTTGGGAGACACATAGTTATCCAGCTCTGACTAACACTGGATCAATAATTCTTCCTGACTCTGAGGTTAGAACTAGTATTCTTTAATGTCTACTTTACCGGTAATAAAAGTGACATGCTTATTTCCATCAGTTTTCCTCAGGTTTCAGAAAACCCGATGGTGTAGCGATTAACTGCTATGGCTGCTAACCAAAAGGTCAACATTTTGAATCTACCAGAAACTCCTTGGAAATTCTATGGGGCAGTTACAGTCTGTTCCAAAGAGCCAATTGATGACAGTGTTTCTTTTTTTCCTTTCTTTTTTTTTCTTTTCTTTTCTTCCTTTTTTTTTTTTTGTGTGTGTGTGTCTTCACTGATACAGAACTCAGGTGAAGAGACTTTAGGTTTTGAATATGTCATATTGCAATACAAAATTTGAGGTAACCACAGAACACTGTCTGTGTTATATAGGTTGCTTTCTGTCCCAGCATATAGACTGAGACAGAGTCAAAGGGGGGGTTTATGAATATAAAAGTGAATGTGATTTATTAAAATTTCTTTAAAGGATTGATAATAATAATAAAAAATGTTTTATAACCATCACAAGGCAGTAATATACATAGGATTTGTAACTATTTTGTTATTTGAGTAGTATACTAGCAAATTTGAGTATTCATTGTCTTTCAGCATTAAAAGAAAAGCTGCTAGACAGAAGTAGCATCAGGAGAGGAGCGAATGTCTGAGTAACAAAACAGAACACCCCAAAACAAACAACACCATCGCAGATGAGTCAATTTTTACTCACAGAGACCCTGTAGAAACATTAGAACTACTCTGTTGTGTTTGGTTGGCCGTAATCCTGACTACAGCAGACTGTTAATGTCTTTCTCTCGTGTTTGCTGGTAGGGTCTTATTGTTAAGATTTCAGTTAGCAGCCAAGCACTGAATGAGTGAGATACCAGGCAAGAGGCTTAGATGGCAACTTGCTGCAAATAGACTATTAGCAGGATTCACAGGGCCTCATGCAAGTATTTTTTATAGATCCCAGGTCATACATATTTTTTCAAAAATCATTAAAGATGTATAAGTCTGTGAGCAATAGTGATTTTTTTTTTTAAAGATTGGAAGTTACAGAAAAGCTATTTGGCTTCAGTCTAATCAATGAGGATGAAGATCATTTGTGAAGACTCAACACTAAATTTTCCGGTTCCTAGTTCTGGGGTTCAGGAACCATCACTTTCTGTGTTTTTGGTATCAACTCACCTTTCCTGATTAATTTCATATTTCCCACCTCCAAAAAAAAAAGAAATTGTAGCAACATTTTCTTACAGGGACTCTTAAAGATCTGCTTCTTTTGAAACAAAATAGATCTTGTCTTTGCAATTTATGAATTGCCAATTACATCATTACTGACATGAAGATTTATAATGCAATGTGCTACCCATGGCTACTGACTCTGCCAAACGTTTCTGTGCTTCCTTCGTGAACACCACAAATGCAGATCTTATCTGCAGTATGCAGGAAAACATAATTTGTTTTCTGTTCGTGTTAAATTCACTTTTCAGAATTTCTTACCATAAACTTGTAACGATGCATCTTCCAATCACATCTTCTCTTAAGCTATTTCAGCCATAAACACTGCATTTTACATCAGTATCTGTTTTCTACACCTGCCCTCTACATAGCACTTCCATGAAAGGAATATCCTGTCTTCAACTGACATGTCTTAAGAGAAGTGTATTAAAGCAAGAAATCTCCAAATAGAGACAATAGGAACATCAGTTACAGGGTTCTACTGGTTTTGATGGGCAGACGCCTTAAAAGCAGAGGGGCCAGGGAGACTAAACTGAGTATCAGTGGGGGCAGGGCACAGGAAAAAGGATAATGAGCTTCACTTGCGTATTTTACACGCCATGGATTAGAGGTAAGTCCTGGTTGCACGCTGGTTAAGAGCTATGGCTGCTAACCGAAAGCCAGCAGTTTGAATGCACACATCGCTTCATATAAACCCTGTGCTGAAATTCAGCTTCGTCCTATATGGTCACTGTGAGTTAGAATCTACTCAATGGTAGTTTGTTTGTTTGTTTGTTTCTTTGTTTGTAGACTGGAGGTAGTGCCAAGATCAGAACACAGAGGAGCACAGGCCTGAACTCCTCCAAGTGTCTGACATAAAAGAGAGGAATACAAAATCAGAGTTCCCGTGCTGTTTCGGCCGTTCCATCTGATGTGACGCTGCCAAAGAAAGATTATGCTGAACGCGAGAGGGATCTGCTTGCCAGACCATCCTCCTGGAACCAGGATTCCACTGGAGCGAGTTTCAAAGTTCCAGGTATGTAGTGAACCCCATTTTGGGTAAGGCAGCAGCAGAGGGAGAGGTTTGGCCAACCCCCTAAACCAAATAAATCGAATTTGTCCCACAGACATGGTACCAGTGGTGCTAGCCTAGCTCGGACCCCAAAGAGGAAGACTGTTTAAGAAGGTGTTCCAAAGTTGGAATGTGAAGCGAAAGACACAAGGTAGAAGGGAGAGAGCACAGATTTTAGGTCCATTTTAGAAGAACACTGAGGAAATTAGAAGGCTAGGTGTATGGCTTATCAACTGTGAGAACTTTACCAGTTAAAGTTCCAAAGTACAATTTTTATTTTTATTATTTATTTATCGAGTAGGTATTATTTATATTTACAATATAAATAATACCTACTCGATAGATTTTCTGGAAGGAATTACTGAGAAAAATGTTTTAAGTAGATTGGTAACACAGTAACCCTTGAATGATAATATTCAATATAAACTGCATCTGACAAAAAAGCTAACCCTTTTGGCTCATTCTGATTTCAAAGAAAGATGTGAAGAAGCCTTAAGGGAAGGGGAAGAAAGACAGACACTGTGTAGTGGACAGCAGGACCTCGCTGATACTCGATTAGAAAGAAACTCTTGAATTTCTAAAATTTTGCTGGTGTGTTGAAGTCCAAAAGATACTTTCATAGGTATTGTATCCCCCGACTGATACAGTCTTACAAAATATAGGTCACAATATAACAATTGCTATAATAATTTACACTGTTATGTCCCTTCTTCTCTGGTCGAAAGTAGTTACTTTTCAGTTTTGTGAAACTGCAAGGAGCCTTGGCAGTTTTTTTGGACAAATAGAAGATACATAATTTTCCCTCCAGATAGTTACTAGTGGCCTATAGTAGATCAAAATTTTGTAGTTTTTAAAAGAAATTATTATAGTTGTGTCACCAAAATATAAAGGGAACAGCATGTATTTGGGCTCATTAAATATCTATAATGTGCTCCTTTAGAGGCTAAAAAAGTCTTAAAAAAGAATTGCCAGTCTTAAAAATAATGGATGTGGTCATTTCCCATGTGAAGATTTTACCTGCTGTCCGTCCTTCTTTCGTGTGCAAGTAGTCCTCCACTTACAACTGGTTCCATTTCAACAACTCCATCATAAATCAGTTCTGATGTAAATCAAATGCTGCAATTTTTTTTTTCAGAAACATCTTTTGTTTTTAGGATATTTATTAGTGTTTAGATGTTGGAAAAATTATATATAAACTTACAGATATATTTTAATAAGTAAAAAACCTAAACAAACTCCTCACCATCGAGTTGACTCCAACTCACAGCAACCCTATAGGACAGAGCAGAAATACCCCATAGAGTTTAAGAGGAGTACCTAGTGCATCTGAACTGCGAACCTTTTCATTAGCAGCTGTACCACTTAACCATTACACAATACTTAAGGAAATACACAAATCATAAAAATTCACTCCAACAAGAAGAGTTGGATAACTTTGGTATTTTGTCAATAATGGTAGTAACTACACTAGTGAAAAGTTCTGTGTCATCTAGATTATCCCTGAGAATGGGGACAATATTTCTAGTCAGACAATTAGTGAGAGTTGACCGCATAGGCCTTTTTTTTTTGTTCCCCTTCATTTATTTCTCCTCTAGGATCACTATTAGTCAAACCTGACTTGACAACAGTGGTATTCATTTATTTCAAGGCTGTGGGGATGTACATGTTTGGAAAGAATGTGAAATCCTGCTTACTCTAACCTCGTCTGTGTTTAGATAGGGACTTGTCTTGAGAATGGCAAAAGCCTGGCAAAAGCCCTTGAGACAAGTTTTGTCGCTGTGGACTGGAAAACCAGGGCGTGCTGAAAACAGCATTTACTGAGACTAGTTCAAGGACTTTCCCTCTTTCCCTTCCCCCCTCCCTGGAAATGGCTCTTCTTCTTTCAAAGAGAGGAACACTGATAAGATGCCTTTTCTCACTTCCCTGGCAGAAAGCTTGTGTACTTTGCTCCATAAAAGCTGGTGGGTTAAACAAACTGAGGTCAGTCTCTATCGCAGGAGACTGTCCCTTTTCTGCCCACAGCAAACTAAAAGTTTGTTGTCAGTGTGATTTTTCAACCTCAGCCTCGCATACATATCACATCCATAAGTGGTGTTGTATTTCACGCCAGTCCGTGGTGTCCCATTTCACACCTGTAAGTGGTGTCCCGTCTCACACCTGCAAGTGTTGTCCCATCTTAATCACATCAACGGCTGATGTCCCGTGTGAATCGTGCCAACACAGGGTAACATATGGCTACTTCCCAAATCTGCCTGTCTGCACTGGCAGAGCAAATCAGCATCCATGTCCATGTATCCAAGCAACTGAAGCTTTTGATTTAGTTTTGAAAACTAAATCTACATGGCCATGTTTTAAACAAGAAGCCATAAAATCTAATAACTATAAATGGGTATCTGTGATTTATAACATTAGAAAATTATACTCTGCAACATTGTATATAGTACATAGTACTAATTATAAATCATACAAAAAGAGGATGTTCATAAGTTATTTATAGTGATTTAAGTATGTTTTAAGTAGGGGTGTATCTGAATATCTATATACATATATATGTTTACTTGTATACGTTTCATGTATATATGCATATACACAAAAGTACATGGAAAGAGCATTGCAGGCAATATTGTTTCTGAATAACAAGGGTATCGTTTCTTTGGACTCATTTTCGTACTGCCCTAAAACTCAGTCCACAATAAAATGCTGTCAGAATAGGTTAGATGAACGCTTCCCCATTGTATCTATAAAGTAGAACATAGGGAAAAATTGTTGACAAACAATTATGCCTATGTAGCTCATTAGTTCTGTAGTTATTAAGTGATTATTTTATTTGTTAACTACTTTATCTTGTTAGATTGATTTATTTATTTTTTAAGATGTGTTCATTGAGGACCAGCTAGAAAATACACGATTTATTAGCTCAGTTTTGTAGCTGTCTTGGGCAACCTATTCTGTGAAGGATCTGAAAGCTAGATCCCTGTGATGTTTAATGGCATATGATATAATGCTGTTTATTTTCTTTTGAAAAATATAACAACCATATCTGAAAAGTTTGGAGAGATATATGGTACTCTGGTATAACTAGGTACACACTAACACTAACGGGGCAGAAATTGAAACACACTCATTTTTCTAGCCAAGTTCGTTCCATAAAGATGAACACACTCACCAAATAGGATTACAGACAATAGCAACGGAGGTTATATTCTTTAACTGTTTTAATAGCATCAGTGTCTGTGAGTAGAATAATCTACATCCCTACATCTCAGTGGAAATTGATCAGATTACTTGCATTTTAGTCTACAATTCTAACTTTTAAAACTTCAGTCTGCCTATTTATATTCCCTTATTAAAGGAATGGAATAATATTTAAAAATAAAAATTAAATGAACATTCTTCCAACTTATTCCTCATTCACACATGCATTCACTCAACAAATTATGTTTTAAGTGCCTAGCAGAAAAGTTAGGAGAAAATGCAGGAGCAGCTTGTTGTGAACAAATGTTATTAATGGGCGTATAAGTTTCAGGAATGCCATTTATCATGCGTGGGGGTAAAATGAGATAACTGAGAACATTTTCATACTCTTATGAACACTATTTGAAAAATCACTACGAATTGTTTTATACATAAGGAAACTATAATTTGGTAAAGGGTACTTTGCCCACCAATTTGTGTGGTTTTTCATTGCTAACTTTAAAACAATCACACTCTATCAATCCACTTGTGGATTTCTTAATCACTCCAGACTTCTGAATCTCTAAGGATGTTTCATTGTCTAAGCACTTTTCTTGATCCCAAAACACTCATAAAGTCTATCTACATTTCACTTGGAAACGCTGGCAGTATAGTAGTTAAGTGCTGTGTGTACTAACCAGGCACTTCCTGGAAACTCTGTGGGGCAATTCTACTCTGTCCTATAATGTCTTTAAGAGTTGGAATCAACCTGATGACAGTGGATTTTCATTATATTTCACTTTAAGGCAGTTTCATAGTGATTTTTAAACAGACTGTTAAGGGAAGCCTACACTTGAAATCATAATGATTATGTAGAAGAAAGCTTCAGGTAGAAATAAAATATACACAGAATTAAAAAGTGTAATAACCTATCCCATCTAAGGTATAAAGACAATTTTATGAGAAACAGAGGATAGAGTTGAAGAAATATTGATGAAATTTAGTTGAGTCCTTTATTTTCTGAGCTATTCATATTGGATACATGTAAAAGAGATTGTTGATTGACACTCCAATTTCAATCCTAAGGTCTCAACTCTCTTCTATTCAGACTCTTCCAAAACCATATTTCAAAAATCTTAATTCCAAAATACACAGATATGTCATTTTAGCATGTTTTCTTTTTCGTCTTTGTCATTCATTGAGTTCTGAAACACTATGTACAAATTTTTTTCTTTCACTCAATAATTGCTTTGAAGAAGCAACATGATTTTCAATCCCTTTACCTAATAAAGATAATGAGCAAAAGTAAAATGCAAATTACAACAGCTGATGCAATGATGACTCATTCAAAAGCCTGATTTTCTTGAGTGAAACCTGCTGCTGCTATAGAAGCCACTATTAGCACACTGACAGATGGTGCCAGAAACCATTGTCTCTCTCTGCCTCTCTCTACGTCTCCTTTCTCTTCTCTCTCCCCTTTCAACCTCCCCATTTATGACAAAATCGTCACGTATGGAAGTGTTAATTTTCTTTGAGCCTTATGTTAATAACATCAAAATTCATCACAGTTGGGTATTTTATTGGCTTGAATACAGTCATAAAATAGATGTGGGCTTTGAACACTGCTTCTCTCTTGTCAGAGTCTGCACTGAGTTCTCTTTTCTCACCAGTATCAGGGCTTTTGAATTTATTACAACAAATCATAATAAAGGCATGTAGGCATTTCCCTTACAAGTGCTATACTTTCACCCCATGGCCTTAGTTAATAGGAAAGAAAAATGTAAAAGCAGATGTTCTCCTTCCTACCCCACCATGAAAGATAGGATTCTCTTCCCCGACAAATATTTCTTCTCCATCAAAAAATCAAGAAAACATAAAACATAATATCTTTTTAATTCTAAGCTACTAAAGGCAAATCTCCCTTTTAAAGATTTTCATTGACTTATTACTTAAGCTTATTCATCATCATTTTGTGCTTTACATATTAGCCATACAAAGACAACATAGATAAGACTATAAGAACCTACAACTTTCCTCATACACAGCTGTTTCATCCTACCTAGGCAATAGTCCAATATCTTAAACTCCAAGCAGTTTATATGATTTAGGGAAAATCTTTCAGCTTAATGATATATATTTTGTTAAGACATTTGGAGGCAAACAAATCCATCTCTGTTATCTTGTTGTTGTTTTTTTTTTACTTGAAAACTAATTATGCATGATTTTTATTTCTTTCCTCTCAGGCACTATCTCGTGAATATAGGGAGTTGAGAGAAACCATTTATTGGCCCCAAGAGATATGACCTCTGGCTCTGAATTTCAATACTGAGGGAAACAGTGAGACCATAGCAGCATGGGTATGAATTCTGCAGTCAGGCGGACTGGGGCTGCAAGACCACCTTTGCGACCTTAGGGACAGCTGCTAAGTCTTATTCGTGAAGTCAGGTTTCTTCCAGGTAAAATGAGAAAAATAGTATCTACTTTGGAAACTCTGGTGGTGTTGTAGTTAAGTGCTGAGGCTGCTAAACAAAAGGTCAGCAGTTTGAATCCCTGAGGTGCTCCTTGGAAACTATTGGGTAGCTCTACTCTGTCCTACAGGATCACTATGAGTGGGAATCTACTTGATGATAATGGATTTGGTTTTGGTTTGAGCAGCTGGAAATGTAGTAGTAAGTGCTATGGCTGTTAACCAACAAGTTCACAGTTAGAATTCATCAATTTCTCCTTGGAAACCCTATGAGGGAGTTCTACTCTGCCCTATAGGGTTGCTCTGAGTCAGAATCCACTAGACAAAAACAAGATTTTTTTGGCTTTGTGTAAAAGTTTGCATGTGCAGTTGCAATAAGGACCAATTAAACAATTTTTATAAAAATGGTTACCTAGAAAACTTAACTGTTCCTCTGCTGTTATACTGCTTTAGTACATTTATTTTCTCTTCCCACCTCTCCCCCCAAGATATAAAGAATTATGATAGCAAGTTTAGTATTTTAACATTAATATGGGTCTCTTTTATATATTTTCAGTAGACAATTGCTGAAATAAATGAGTTCAAATTTTCATTTTTAATAATTATGGAAAAAAAAATGAAGTAATGGTTGTATTCATTCACTCAATAAATGTAGTGTTGAGTAAATTAGACTGGGATCACTAAACAATGATGTATGGAACAATGTGCTGTTCTAGCCATACAAAAATTACTGTCACATGAATACAGAAGACTCTAGATGTAATAAATTTGAGGAGCAGAGGTAAACCCAGGGGGAAGATTTTGTTGCATCACTTTTTAGACTGAAGTAGAAATCTGGAGCACTAATGCAAGGTCTATGCTTGAGTCCCTGGGTAACAAACAGGCAAGCTCTCAAATACTAGCCCAAAGTTTGGCAGCTTAAATTCACCTAGAAGCACTTTGAAAGCTAGGTTTGGTGCTCTGTTTCTGAAAGGTCATAAACTTGAAAACTCTATTGAGCAGTGATACTCTCAATGGGGTCAACTGGGTATGAACTGACTCAACAACAAACAACAGCAACAAAGATAAAATCACATTTAGTTAAAATTGAAGGTCAGTGAGATCTCCTTCAAATCTGTGATTTCGTGGACACTGTAAGTGGTTTATCATGTACCCCAGCCTCCTGACTGCTGTTGCCCTCATCTTCTTCCTGTATTCTATTGCTTCCAGCACCTGTGTTGCCTCCTCAGGGAATTCCTCTCAAGCTTCCACGTGCACTTGTCTGGGCACTGGAGCCTGAAGAACATGATGATGTACTCCCCCTAAGGGCAGTCCTTGACCGACGATTGAATGGTATGGGTATAAATACTCCAGCTCCCTTGCTCCTGATACCAAAAGCTGTGAAGTGGTTACTTTCACTAATCTTAGCTCCTGTGTGAGACTGGGTTAAATTCACACTCCTTGTTATTCGATAGAAATCCTGGTAGTGTGATGGTTAAGTTCTATGGCTGGTAACCAAAGTTTGGCAGTTCAAATCCTCCAGGTACTCCTTGAAAACTCTGTGGAGTAGTTCTACTCTGTCCTGTCAGGTTGATATGAGTTGGAATTGACCAGACAGCAGCGGATTTAGTTTTTGGTTTGTTTGGATGTCGTATTCTCAATTATCCTCCTTTCGTTACTTTTCCCTTTGTCCACTCTCCTACTCTTTCTCATGAATATCTTCTTCAAAGAATGTTCTGGAAAACTCAATTCACTGTAACAACCGTGTTTCAGATTCCTCTGAGTTTATTTATTGGCTACCCATTGGGTAGGAAATATAGCTCTTTATAATTTAGCATCTTATGTTCAAGAAATAGTGTCATTTTATGTAGTTGCCTCTGCATGCTAGGTTTTATGTATGCTTTTAATTTTTTTGAAACATTTTATTGTGTTTTAGATGAAAGTTTACATAGCAAATGTGTTTTTCAGTCAATAATTCCTACACAAATTGTTCCCTGACATTGGCTACACTCCTCACATTATGTCAGCACTCTCTTCATTTCTTCCGTGGGTTCCCCATTTCCATTTATTGAGTTCCCTGTCCCTCTCTGCTTTCTCATTCTCAGTTTTTGGAAAATGTAGCCCTTGCAATCTTGTATACTTCGTTTGTTCTAAGGAAAACATACGACATGGATGTTGATGTTTATTGTAGAGTTTCCCCTGCTGTTTGACTGCAAGGTGGCCTCAGGGAGTGTCTTTGCCTTCAAGTTGGAAGATTGTCTTAGGACAATAGTGTCAGAGTTTCTTCCAGTCTATTTTAGACCAGAAAGTCTGGTGTTTTTTTTGAATTGGATTTTGCCGTACAATTTTACCCATCCTAACCTGGCCCCTCTGTTGTGCTCCTGATCAGTGAGGTTAGCAGAATAGCTGAGAATCGTATAGTTCTCCTGGTTGCAGATCAAAGGATGTTGTGGTTCACGAGGGTCATTCATCCTTTGAACTAACTGCTTTATTTTATCATTGATTTTCTTCATCCTCCTTTTCTCCAGACTGGAAGAGTCCAGTAATTGCTTCTTAGATGAATGTTTGCAAGTCTTTAAAACCCCGGATGCTATTCAGCAGACCAGGATGTAGAATAGTACCTTTATGAATGGTGCCTTGCCAACTGACCTAGACATTCCCTAAAATTATGGTCCTTAGTCTTCAAATTTAGTGATTCAGTCCCAAAGTGTTAGTAATTTGTATAATTGTGCCCCTCATTGCTCTATTACATATGTATATGTGTATACATGCAGCATTAATAAATACATATGTAGAAATATCCATAACCACACCTTATAGGTATATGAGTTTATTCCTGTACTATTTTTCTCACCTATATAGCATAGATACATTTACCTATGTATCTACTCAGAGACCTGGTAGCACAGTGGTTATGCACTTGTCTGCCAGAAGGTTGAGCAGATGTGGCACCACAGACAGAAGCTCCACATGGTGTTTCTAAAGGGAGGACCCCAAAAACTAAGTGAAATAGATACAACCATCAATCTTGGAAGCTTAAGCTTCATATGAAGGAACAAATAACTCAGTCAAGCACCAAATGGAATTAGGAACTGACAGAGAACAAAGAATAAAGAGAGCTAAATAGTGAAAGTTCTCTACCAGCAAATAGAACAGAAACTACACATTGGGCACCCCTCAGCCACCAAAATAGTCTGACAGTGAGTAGGGGAAGGCAACTTCATGGAGCTTCTAAGAGGAAGCAGAGCACCCAAAACCCAGAATACACACCTTCCCACCCTCATGCTTCTCCCCTCTATGCAGCTTCTGCCACTTTCCATAGGACTGCAAATGCTCAGCCTTGCAAACATTAATCTCTGCTAGGGTTCACCTCTACTTGAGTGAAAAATAAGAGGATAACAATAAAAATTCACGAGAACAATGTGGGATACAAACAAAAGAAAAATTGAGTGTGGTTGGTATTCCAAAACAGGGGAGATGACGGAAAGCACAGAGAGGATTATTGAAAACTTGCTCAAAGAAAGCTCCCCTAATACCATGAAAATGAAAAACTGAATTTCTGAGAAGTTCACAACACCATATAGGATAGATCGCAAAGGAAAATTACCAAAACATCATAACCACTCTCTCTAAAACAAAGACAAAGAAGGAATCCTAAAAGCAGCTCAAGACTAATTCACAGCACAAACAGTAAGACTAAACTCTGGTCTCCACTCATAGAATGGCTGTGAGTCAGAACCCACTTTACAGAAATGGAGTATTTCTTAAAAGCCATTATTCTGTAGGAATCATGCAAGTAAGAAGGCTGCAGAATGATAGGTATAAAACCAACCAAAATAATGTGTCTTGCAAAATTCTCACTCATATGTGATGACAAAATTAGGACATTTGCAGAGAAACAGAAATTAATGAAATATGTGAAAACCAAACAAAATAATTATTAAAGGGAGTCGTCCAACTAGAGAATAAGCAACATCATACTGAATCTAGAATGCAAGAGAGCATCAGCATGACACCAATCTAGGTAACAACTCTAAAATATAAAATAAAGCTAAACTGTTTACAACGGAGAACCAGTCTGCAGGTTACACCAAGATCATAACAATAAAAGAGGGAATAAACAATGTAGGTACACAACTTTCAAATGGAGAGGAAGTTAAGATGATATCAAGCAATAAAACATTGGTTTAAGTTTAAGAAGAATGGGGTAAGTTTCAAGGTACCCGCAAAGAAAGTTAACAAATCTACCCATTAAAAAGAAAAACATGAAGCCTCAGTAAACAGATAAATCTATAAACACAAAAAAAGTTACACAACAAAAATCCACAAACAAAAGCATTATCACCACAGGAGAGTAAGAGAAGAGTGATTTCAGGAAGCTTCACATGATGTGGAATCAACTAGAAGACATTGTGCTGTGTGAAACCAGTACGTTTCAAAAAGACAAGTAGTGCATGAAACAGCTATTATAGGACTTAAGAAAGGAGTTATGCACAGAAGAATATACTTTGGTGGCTACAAGGGTGGGGAGGAAGGAGAGTACTATTTATAGATTAGATAGTGAGTAGGAATTCAGTTGGGTCAAGGATGTGGCAGCACTCAGTAGAAGGGACTACACCATGGCCTACAGGGATATCTAGCTCAAATGTCATAACATCTTCTATAAAGAAAATAGCCTACATTCCACTTTGTAAGTACTATCTGGGGTCTCAGAAACTTAGGAATGGCCATCTAACGTACTCAACTGAGAAAAGTGAAGACACATGAGAAAGATTAGTCCAAAGGATTAACGGACTCGAAGTTCTACAACCTCTGCCAAACTGAGTCTGACAAACTAGATGCTGCCTGATGGGAATCATAATAGATGGTTCTGAAAAATACCTGGAGAAAAGGAAAAAATAGAATTCTAACTCAAAAAAAAGAAAAAAAAAAAAAAAACACGAGACTGACTTGTCTGACAGAAACTGGAGCAGTCCTAAGAGTATGGTCCCAGGACACCTTTATATCTCAGTAGTGAAGTCACTCCTAATGTTCATCCCTCAAGGATTAGATAGTTTCATAAGAGAAAAGGAAACTAAATGAACACCCAGCCCAAGGACAAAGACAAGAAGGCAAGAGAGGACTAGGAAACTAGTCATGAGGAGCCCAAGGTCCAGAAGGAAAGAGGGCTGACATGTTGCTGGGTTGGCAACCAACATCACTAAACAATATGTGTATTACTTGTTTAATGAGCAAAGAATATATTCTAAATCATTATCAAAAGTAAAATGAAAAAAAAAGATAAATATAAAAGTAACAAAAGAAAAGAAAGAATGAATTAATGTTAATTTTCCTTCCCAGTTAGATGGTTCAGGAATTACCTTGGAAAGGCTTTACTTTCCCTGTGTAGCAATGCATCAAACATGTACATCCTGGGGCCCAGACTGACCAAGCTTATGAAGTTCAGACATAAAGGTAGAGTCGTGGTAAGTCTAAAACCAAGAAACACCAGATTTAAGGAGCCTCAGGTAGCGAATGTTTGTGACACCACAGGGTCTCAGAGTACGCCAGCAGGAGTGCTGAGCACTCGAAACCACAGCCGTTATTCACGTGATATTCAATACAAAGATGCTTCTGATATTGATATGTGTAAACATGTAGACTATCCGTGCGCGCAATTTTTAAAACATGATTTAGAAACACATGCACCTATTTGGATGCTAAACAAATGAACAAACAGCAAAACAACAAAGCCATTGATGTCTAGTCTAATATAACAAGTAGACTAAGTGGGAAGCCTCTTACGTGAAATCATTGTTCCTTATTTTTTAGTATCAAAAAAGACCTTCTGAACACTTTGGCTCAGATGTGAGTACACTCACAGAACTAATTTCTATGTTAGACCATAAACCCCAAACTCACTGCCGTCTACTTGGGTTCAACTCATAGTGACCCTGGAGGTCAAAGTGGAACTGCCCCATAGAGTTTCCAAAGAGCACCTGGCCGATTGGAACCAGGGTTTCCACATTAGACTGTAAAACTAAGCAGCAAGGCACAGAGGAGCTCTGTTTCTTTTCTGATCGTAATAAGGACCAAGTTCTTATCTCAGCGCTGAAGATTCTGCATTACGTATTTCTGCATTCTAGCCACAGCTCCATTAATTCTAATACTTATTTACTCACCCAGCAAAAATAAAAATAAAATATAGGGCCATAACAATAAGGAAGGCTACAATGATCCCAGTCCTTAAAAGCTCCCATTAAAGTACGTTCCAGTGGAAATAGTAGATTCACTGTGTACACCAAACACCACTCACCACGTATTTACTGGATAGGTTAAATCCTGTGGATAGTTTCAGGCAGTAGGAATATTGTAGTAACCAAAGAGACAAAATTTCTTGTCTTTACAGATTCCACAAACTTGCAAATGAGGAAATGTACCTATTCTCTTTTGTTCTTTATTTATATCCTGCCTCCTCTCCTCCATAGTATCTTAAGTTTTTCTCTCTCCCTTCACACCAAAAAAAATAAAAATAATCATAATCATAATTATAACTTTATTGCCATAGAATCAATACCAACTTACAGTAACCCTGTAAGACAGAGTAGATAGAAGTGCTTCATAGTGTTTCTAAGGAAACATGCCTGGCTGGTGGATTCAAGCTGCTGACCTTTTATTTAGCAGTGGTACCTTTCAGCCACTGTCCCATAGGGCTCCACTCAACACCAGTTCCACCAAATTCCATTTATAATTCAGATAACATGTTAGAAATTAACTAGATATTGTCAAATAAATTCAGATTTAATCAGGACTTAAATCTAGAGGAGGAATACAAGGGTACAAGTTTGCCAAGTTAAAGACAATTACAGGATTCTGGGAAGGATTTTAAGACTAGGGACAAAAATACAGACAAACAGTATTTAGGTATGGGGTACAATTTAGGATTTCGTGATATAGGTAAGACAAACCCAAATGTCAGACTAGGGCACAATGGTGAGAGACATCAAGTAAGATGTTAATGAACCATGGCTCTTAAAATTCCAGCATGAGGGCAACAAGTTAATGTTAATCAGGGAGGGACAACTTAGTAGAGAATGATTTCTTATCTGGAAGAAGCTAATTGGTGTCACTAAACTGTACATGTAGAAACTGTTGAATTAGTGCATGTTTTGCTGTGAATATTCTCAACCAAAAAATAAACAGATAACTTTATAAAATAGATACACTAGGAGTTCTGCAGTTAGAACCCACCAGCCAGTCCGTGAAAACCCTGTCGGGTACTTTTACTTTGTCATAGATTTGCTAAGGGTGAGAATCAAATCAAGTTGTTTGTTTGTTTGTTTTTTAAGCTATCTATTCACAAATTACTGTTTGTTATTACTGTTGTTGTAAGAGTCTATTACAGAATTTTTCAAGTTGCCTTTATTCTTGCATACTTCTCAGCATCTGCCTTTCTGGGTCATACTGGGCTGACTTCCCCCATGCCGTGTGTCGCCTTTGTCATTAATGGAATCAACACTCGTCTACAATCCAGTTAGCGATTCTCCCTACTTTTCCTTCCCATCTTTGTTAACTTTCAAAGAATGTTCTTGACTTTTTATAATCTCAGTCTCATACACAGTATAAGAGCCTTGGTCACACGGCACTTAAAGCGCTCAGCTACCAAACTCTTGAGCATCTCCACAGATGAGAGATGTGGCAGTCTGCTCCCATAAAGACTTACAGACTTGCAGACTCTTTGGGGACATTCTACTCTGTTCCACAGCATCCCTATGAACTGGAATCAACTGGACAGCTATGGGTTTGAGTTTTCAGTCAGTAACAATATTTTTCTTTTGTGATTGACTCATTTTCCTCAGCATAATGTCCTCCAGTTTCTTCCACGTTGTGTTTCCTGAATTCACCATTACTCATTGTCAGGTAGTATTCATTGTGTATATCTATCATAGTTTGTTTATCCATTCATCCATTGGTGGACATTTCAATTGCTTTTTCTTTTGTGAATAATTCTACAGTAAACATTTGTGTCTATGTCTATTCATGTTACTGCAGTAATATTTTTGAGGATATACATCTAGGAGCGGGATTCCTGGATATTATGGCACTTCTTTTTCTAACTTTTTAAAGAAGGGTCATATTGTTTTTCATAGTGATTTTACAATTTTATATTCTCACCAGCAATGTGTAAGGGTTCCAGTCTATCCACAACCTCCCCCGCATTTCTCATTTAGTGTTTTTTTTTTTTTTTTTAAATCTATTTCATTATTGCTGGGGTGAGATAGAATCTATCCCTGTAACTTTGATTCACTTTCTCTTTAGTGGATATTGATCACAAGCATCTGTTCATGTGTTTTCTTCACTGCCTGAACAATATGAAATGTCTGGTCATACGTGTTGCCCTTTTTTTAAAAAAAATTTTATTTAACATGACTGAGTGAAAATGTACATTCACGTATAAATTTACATGTCTACCTATATGCAGCTTCCACTGCTCTCCCTGTCCAGTGACAGCACACTATTTCTCTCTGCTCCATACATGTCTCATCCTCCCAACAGTCTCCTTTTCCCTCCTCTCCATCCACTCCCCTTCCTACAGCCAGAGGTCAGCAAGATGATATCCTATAGATGTATAGAACCATAAAGTGCTTCCAATATATGGTCACTCTGCATTGCCAAGTCCAATCCATTCCTGTCCAAAGAGTGGAACTTTGTTATAATTTATGGGAAAGGACAGCATCAGGGCCAGGGGCCATGCTCTCAGAGGAACCCCAAAACCACTGGACCATCAGTTGAGGTCTTTTAGTGGAGATCTTATGATACACCCCTTTTTATTCTTATGTTGCCAGTGAGACTCCTCTCTGTGAGCTCCATCGTGGCTATCACTGGTGGTGGCTGGGCACCAGCCAGTTCTTCTGGTCCCAAGTCGATGTAGGCACCCAATCTTGTGGGTCTCTCTGTCTTCTCAGTTGTCTTTACTGCATGTCATTTTGGTCCTCGGTGAGCATCCGTTCCTGCTGGGTTGGGACCATTTGCTGTGTCCTCGGATGGCAGCTTGGCAGCTTTTAAGACCCCAGACGCCACTCACCAATGTGGGGTGCAGAGAGCTCTCTTAGCAAAACACTAGTTGTGCCAATTGGCCTGGAATTCGCCTAAGAGCATGGTCCCCCACCCCCCGCTCCAGCTACTCTATCCTTGCAGTATTGAGTTAAGATGGAAGGAGTACTCAAGTTATGCTTAAGTCCACTTAATGTTATTCTTGTTTCTAATGTGTGCTATCACCACTTTCTCCCAACTAGATTTCTAGTAACTATCTAAACTAAACCCTCCCCCCTCCCCCCCTCCCCTCCCTGGCAGCTGTCAAAGAGTCTTTTCTTCTATACACAAGTCTGTTTTTGAGATCTTATCGTAGAGGTCTCATACAGTATGTGTCCTTTTGTCACTGACTACTTTCACTCAACATAATGTCTTCCAGTTGAAACCAGGTTAGGAGATGTTTCCTGGAATCATCGTTATTCTTTATCATTGCGTAGTGCTCCATAGAGTATATGTACCACAGTTTACCTATCCATTCTTCTATTGTTGGGCATCTGGGTTGATTCTATCTTTTTGCTATCGTGGACTGTGCTGCAATAAACATTCTGGTGCATGTGTCTGTTGGTGTGAAAGGCCTTGATTCCGTAGGATACATTCCAAGTAGTGGAATTACTGGGTCAAATGGTATATCGATATCCATTTTTTTAAGGAAGTGCCAGATTGCCTTCCAAAGAGGCTGGACCATTTTGCAACCCCACCAACAGTGTAGGAGGGTTCCACTTTTTCCACAGCCTCTCCAGCATTTGTTGTTTTGTGTTTTCTGGATCATGGCCAACCTTGTTGGGGTGTGTTGCCCATTTTTTAACTGGATTATCCTTTTATTGATGAGGTGTTGAAATTTTCTGTAAATTGTAGTGACTAAACCCTTGATAGGTATGTTATAGTCATTTCCTCCCAACTTCTCATTCTGTAAGTTCTATGCGCTGTTTCTGGAAAAATCTTTGGTTTAGCCTCATAGTGACATTTTTGGGAGATTCAAGTTATCTACTTCATCTGCTTTTTTTTTTCTTCATTTTTAGTTTGGCATTCTAGTTATGTCTTACATAGAGTTCTAGGATTGCTGATATCTAAGGAACAGTGATTAAGTTCACCAACTCATCCTACAAAAAGGAGGATCGTCCTCAATACCTTTGAAGCACTCCCTCTGGGAAGCTAAGCACTGATGCCAGCACCTAGTCTACCCTTCAAAGCAACTTTGGAACTCTGTTTCTGGAATGGCCATCAGAGCTCTTGTTGTATGACCCTTAATGTCCTGAATGCCATGAAAATTCAGAATGTCTTATTTTCAATTTTTGTCTTCAGGTAATGAAAAAAAGTCATTGTGGACCAGATCAGGTGAATAAGAAGGGTATTCCAACACAGTTATTTGTTTACTGGCTAAAATCTCGCTCACAGCCAACTATACAATTAAGTTCTTTAACTTGTCATCTTGCCATGTGCATTGGCCAATCCAGAAAGAGTTTCAAAATTGCTTTGAAGGGTGGACTCGTCACTGGCATTGGTGTATAGCTTTCCAAGAGGAGTACTTCTAAGCTTTCTGTAGTGATATTCAGCACCGAGGTATGTAGCACTTAAAAAATTAAATTTGTGGACTTAATTGCCAGACCTTATATTTTCTTCCACGATCATTAAATGTTAAGCTTTCATTTAGGTCTTTATTCCATTTTGAGTTAGTTTTTATGTATAGAGTGAATATGGATCTTGTTTCATTTTTCCTGCAAATAGATATCCAGCTTTGCAAGTCTCTTTGTCGATGAGGCTTTCTCTTCCTCACTTAATGGACATCAACACTTTGTTGAAGGTAAACTACACAGATAGATCAATTTATATGTGGCTCCTTAATTCTTTTAGCAAATAATTCTATGTGTCTGTTACTGTATCAGTACTAAGTGACTTTGACTAACTTAATTATATAGTAGTAATTTTGGTGGCATAATTAAATAATGTAAATCTGTTATGGCTGCTAACCAAAAGGTTGGCTGTTTGAATCCACCAAGCTTTCTTTGGAAACTATGTAGTAGGCTCTTAGGCTGCGGATTGTGAGTCCTCCTACTTTGTTCTACTTTAATTGTGCTTTGCTTATTCAAGGTCTCTTTCCTTTCCATCTAAAGTCAGTGATTTGTTTTTCTATCTCATCAAGGAAAATTGTTGGAACAGTCATCTATAAAGTGTCAGTGGGTCTCAGTTCACCTGGAGGAAGAAGAATGAAGGACATCAAAGATGTATGGAAAATATGAGACTAAGAGACAGAAAGGACCATGTAATCCAGATACTACATCAAAATGAGACCAGCAGAACTACGTGGTGCCTGGCCACCACCAATAACTGCTCTAACAGGGAATTAAACAGAGGGCCTGACTTAAAAGGAGAATAATGCGGTACAGAACTCAAACTCTATTGCAAAGATTAGACTTGATGATCCAACAGACTGAGGATCCCAGGAAGACTTGGCTTCAAGAACCTGTTAGTTAGAACTTCATCTCTGTCCAAAGCCAACTCTTCAGACAAAAATTAGACTCGACTATAATACATAAAATGATACTACTGAAAAGTGTGCGTCATGGCTGAAGTACATACATGAGACTAACAAGGCAGCTCCTGTCCAGAGGCAAGACAAAACGGAAGGCGGGGACTGGACCTCATTACATAGATATGGGAAATACAGGGCAGAAAAGAGGAATGTGCCGATGCAGTGTAGAGAGAGCGGTTAGAGTTACATAGCAGTATGTGTCTAAATGTCTGTAAGATAAGTTGACTCAGACTGTAAATTCTCACAGAAAATACATTTTTTTAAAGTTATTGAAATTTGGATCAAACTTGTGTTTATCTGTCAGTCATGTCAATAACAGTAATGATATTTTTATAATGCTTAGTTTTTCTATCCATTAACACAGTATGTTTTTCCATTTATGCAAATCCATTTAGATTTCTTGAAGTAATATTTTATAGTTTTCTTTTTATTAATGTTTTATATCCAAAGTTTAATTAATTCCTATATATTCTATCTTTTGAGGATTATTTTAAATGATACCATTTTCTTGATTTCCTTTACTAGCTCTCTGTTACAGTAGAGGAATCCAACTAATTTTAATATGCTGATCTTGTGCTCTGCCACTTTGCTGACTCCTTTTGAGTCTATCTGCTGAATCCTAGTAGCTATCTTGTGTAGGACGTGGCATTTTCTATTCATACATTCATGCCATGTGAGAATATGGATAACTTTACTTCTTAACCTTCAATTTGTGTGTCCTTTATTTTCCATTTTTTGTCTTACTGCTCTGGCTACGATTTCCAGTCCAATTTTGAATAAGAGTGACAGCAGGCGTTGTCTGATTCTGTTTCTCAGGGGGACACTTTCAGTCTTACTCCTCCCATTCTCAAGGGGAATGAGTCCAGTCTTTCTCCACTGAGAATTATGTTGGCCGTTATTGAGGGATTTCCCTTCTATTCCTATTTTGCTGTCAATTTTTATCAGAAGTGGGTGCTGGACTTCATCAAATGCCTTTTATACATCAACTGAAATGATCACATGATCGTTGTCCCTTGTTTTATCTACATAGTGGATTATGTCAACTGACTTCTTAATGTTGAACTGTCTTTGTAGAATTTATATGAACACCACTTGGTCATGATGAGTTAATGTTTGGTTTTGTTTTTGGATACACTGCTAAATTCTACTTCACAAGATGTTCAGAATTTTTGCTACCATATTCATGAAGAATAATGTGTGTTTTTTTTTTGTTTGTTTGTTTGTTTGTTTTTAATGGTGTTACTGCCTGGTTTGGGTTTTAGGGTTATATTTTCTTCATAGAACAAATTTGAGTGTATTCTCCCCCTTTCCTTCATTTATGAATGAAAGTTTGAGTACCATTGGTGTTAAGTCTTTTCTGAATGCCTTAGTCATCTAGTACTTCAGTAACAGAAACACTACAAGTGGATAGCTTTGAAAAGATAAATTTTATTTTGTCACAATCCAGTGAGCTACGAGTCCAAAATCAGAGTGTCAGCATCAGGGTCAGGCTTTGTCTGTTGACTTTGAGAGAAGGTCCTTAACCTTTAATCTTCCCTTGGACTGGGAACTTCTGAGATATAGGGACCCCAGATGTGTAGGACTCACTCTGCTCCCCAAACTGCTTTCTAGGTGGTATGAAGTCCCCAAATATCTGCCTGTTTCGTTTATCTTTCAGGTCCAAGAGGCTGTCTCAAGGCACAACACACTCTTGCAGATGGAGTCCTCTCTTACGAACACCACCACCACCTATCCTCACTCATTAATATCATAGAGTAGAATTTTACATAACACAGGAACATCACATTACACTAGAAATCACAATCTAGCCAAATTGCTATGTACATTTTTTTGGGAACACAATTCAATCCATTATTGAAGGCATCTGGACCAAGGCAGTTTGTTGTTGTTGTTGGGAGTTTTTTTGTTGTTGTTTGTTTGTTTCTTAGTTATCTCTTCAATTTCTTCTTTTGTTTGGGTTTGTTCTGATTTTCTACCTCTGTTTAGTGGGTAGGGTGTTTCTAGAAAACTGTGCTTTTCTTTTAGGTTTTCTGTTGATTTCTAATTTGTTGAGAGTATAGTTTTTCTTAATGTCCTGTTACAATCCTTTTTATTCTAATTTGTATTATTGTAATGTTATCCATCTAATTTCTTATTCGGATTTGGCATTTTATCAGTTTGGCTAGTGGTTTCACAGTTTCATTGATCTTTTCAAAGAATCTTGTAGTCTTGTTGATTCCTTTGAATTTTTTTCTCTTTTCTGATTTATTTATATTTTTGTTGAGGTGCAATGGATTGCTGGTGCCGAATTGGTAAAGACAGAAGACAGAGGAGATATGCTTGACATCTGCCTCCTAGGAATCAGCCTTGGGCTGTTGATCTTGATTTTTGCTTTCACCTTGTAAAGTTACAAAAGGTGAAACTCAACCCTCGTGGCATTTTTTTTGCACTGCTCTACTGCTTAGTTTTTCATTTCTTCTGGCTGCTATGAACTTCCTTTGCTGGTCTTTTTATTTTTGTTTGATTTGTAACATTATAATCTTGATTTTGGCCCTTTTCTCATTTGGGATGTGTGTTTTTTGTTTCTATAAAATGACCTCTGATCACTGCTTTTGCTGTATTCCAAAGGTTTGGGTATGTTTTATCTGCATTTTCATTTGATTTCAGAATTTAAAACAAACAACTGAAACTTTCTTAATTCCATATATTATACAGTAGTTTTTAAGCAATAAGCTATCCAGTTTCCATGTTGCTTCTCTTGTTCTTTCTGTTGATTTATAATTTTATATTGTTCTAGTCAGAGAAGTTTCTTTGCACTATTTCAATTTTTTTGAAAAGAATATTGATTTTCTATTTACTTTGTAAATTTTATTATTTACTTTGTGACCTAAAATATGATCTGTTCTGGAGACAGACCCGTGAACATGGAGCAGAATGTGTACTGTGCTGCTGTGGGGTAGAGTGTTTCTATTAGTCTACGAGATCCAGTTGTTGGATTGTGATGTTTAGACTTTTTATATCTTTGTTGAGTTTGTGACTGGTTATTTTTATCCACTATCAGAAGTGCTGTGTTGGTCTTCTATTATTATTGTGGAACTATGTCTCTTCTCAGTGTTGTTAGAGTCCATTTTAAGTATTTTGGAATGTTGTCACTGAGCACATGAATATTACGGTTATGTCCCCTTGGTGAACTGAGCCTTTAGTAATTACATAATTAGCTTCCTTTTCTTTCATGGTAGATTTTACCTTGAAGTCTATTTTATCAAAGAAAAATTCCTGCTCTCTTCTTGCTTACCATTTGCTTGATATTTTCCCCCACACTTTGATTTTTAGTTTATTTACATATTTGTGTCTAAGGTGTGTTTGTAGTAGGCAATACATCAAATAGGTCACTTTTCTTTCTAATCCATTCTGTTACTCTCTGTCTTTTGACTGGTGTATTTACTCAGTTTACAACTGAGGTGATTATTGATAGTCCTGGATTACTGCTGCTGTGTTTCTTGTGCATTTTATTATAATGTTGATTTTTTTTTTCTTGTTTAATTTAGTGTACTGAATATTTTTTTTATTGGTTTTGTTTCCACCTCCTCCATTACTGTTGGATTTGTGGTTACTAAAACTTTAAGCTTTTCTTTTTTTTTTCATTTTGATGGGTAGGTTTGTTAATTTTCTGTGCTTTACCCTGAGATTTATCTTTGTTTTTCTAAATTCAAAGCAGTCTGTCATATCTTCATTTTTACCTGGAATTCCTCTCCGCATGGAAGTTCAGTCACTACGCCATTATTCCTTGCATTTGGAAGTAGTTTGTCAAATGAAAACTCTGATTCTCTTTTTTTTTTTCAGTCTTATATTTTAGTTTTGAGAATTCTTTTTCTTACTTGTATATATGAATGATGCTCTTATGTCTTAATCCTAATTTGTTGTCTGTTTAGATTATGAAGTTCTGTAATATTTCTTATAAAGTTTTTCTGTTTACAAATTCTCTTAAGTTCTGTTTATCTGAAAGTGTTACAGTTTCACCTTCATATTTGACAGACAAATTTCCTCAGTCTATAATTCTTGCTTTGCAATTTTCTTTCTCTTTCAGAGTTTTATATATGGTATACCATAGTTTTCTTTTCAACAAGATTTCTGCTGAGAAGTCAGAGCTTAATCTTATTGATTTTCTTTTGTAGGTAACAGATTTCTCCAAAGATTCTTTGACTTTGGTTTTGAAAAGGTTGTTTATATTTCTTTGTGACTTCCTTTTTGGGTCTGTCTTGTATGGGGTTTGTTGAATTACTTGAACGAATGTCTTCATGTCTTTTATGACCTTAGGGAAGGTTTCTCCAAACAAATCTTTTTTTAGTCTTTCATTGCTCTGGAATTTCTATCATGGGTAAGTTATTCCTCTAGATAGTATCCCACGTAACTCCTAGGCTTTCTTCGCTCATTTTTGTAAATGTTCTTCAAACAGTTAATATCAAGGGATCTGACCTCTATTTTACTGTTCCTATCTTCAACTGATTAAATTATATGACAATGTTCTTTCAGTAAATTATCTACTCCTAAAATTTTATGGTTAATCTTGATTTCCAGCTGCTGTTTTTGTATGGTCTTTAATTATTTTATCATTTTGTTCTTGTATTGTTTTCTGGAATCCTCTAGAGTTTTGTCTATGTATCTATTGATTCTGTCCATGTTTTCCTTTATCTCTTGGGGAGATCCTAAGGAATTCTTTTGAATTCATTATCAGACAGTTCCGTTACCCTTTATTCTTCTGGAAGGTTTCTGGTCTTTTATTTTAGCCTTTTGCTTGGGCCATCTCATCCTGCTTCTTTATGGGATTTGATGTTACCTGTTGTCTCTGTGGCACTGAAGTGCTATTATATTTCTTAACTGATTGTTTGATTGATTGGTCTTGCTTTTTTTTGTCACTGTTGTTGTTTTTGTTTTGTTCTATTTTAATATGTCCAGGTGGGCATGGCAGTACCACATTGCTGACCACCTATCTCTGGATGGGTGAGATAGAACCTCAGGGTGGAAAGACAGGCCTCTGTTAGATGGTCATGTGAGAAAGCTCACGACTGGCTGGGTGGGCATAGGCTGTTAGATGGCTTTGACCTGAGGTGCAGGAACAAGCAATGGCACCACTGAGGTGGGCACAATGGCAGGTGCAGTCAGTGTGGTAGAAATGCAGAGTGCATGATAACCTCCATCATTCATTTGGGCACGGAGGGTAGATGTGTATGTACACAGCCACAAGGTTGTCACCACATGGGAGAGGCAGAGTGAGTGGCTAGCAAGCATACGCCCGACCACTACCTCTTGTTAAATCAGCGTGTAGGTATTGGGTGAGTGTGTGTAACGTGTGAGTTTACATATCGGTGTGCAGTAAACATCATTAACCAGGTGAGGGAGAGAGGTGACACGCACACAAGAACACGAGAACCACTCATCAAGTGGGCACAGCGGCTTAGTGGGTGGGGATGGATGGGTGTTGTGTTTGCATTAGGGCCTCTAGTTGGGTGAGGTGGCTGAGGCTTGAGACTCTCTGTGGGAGAGTGGGAGGCAAGGGCATAAATACCCTAGAATTTACATTCACTGAAACCATCGGTTGTGACCAGTGCCCAATCAAGTCAAGTGGACTAGTATTTGGAGTAGATCAGGTAGGGGACCTTCTGCAGATACTCCACAGATGTGCCCTCTTGTGTATACCACTCACCCTAGAGGTCCGGTCCAGGATTGCTGCTTGTGGGTGTATGTAACTCTGGGTTCTGGCCCTCCCCTAGAGGTGGGTGGAGAATCCCTGAAATATTTTGCCTTCCTTATTCTCTGTATTTTATTTCCATACACTCATCTTACTTCTTTCTAGGCATTTTTATATGATTTCTGTGTCTCTTATAGGAAATGCTGAGAACTTATTTTCCTGTGCTCTTCACCTAGGGTCTTAGCTGGATTTCTCTCAAGAAGAACCATTTGGTCTGGCACGACTGGCAGAGCCCCTCCGCTCAGCGTTGCTACTTGTTTACTGCTTTGGTTCTGTTTTTTTCCTTCCAGTATGGGTTTGATTCAACTCTTTATGTCTCCTTTTTTATGCTCAGTGTTCTAGGATTATTATCTGCATCCATTTCACTCAGTGTTTCAGATCTTGGCTGTAGAGGGACAGTACAGTGCACCTGACTAAGGTGCATCTTGGCTCTACTTTCCAGTCTGTCTTTATTCTGTCTCCTCTTGCTGTGATGCCTTCTTTCCTTTTCTCGGTCTGTTTAATCCCACTGCATTGTTTAACAGTGAACTCCTTTTTCTTTTGGAAATCATCTTCACTAATTCTAAACTGTCAGCTAAAACTAGTTTAGGTGTCTTTCCTAGGCATCCCCATAACCAACTCTGTGCCTGATTTATCAAAGTGCTGAGAACACTGTATTAAGCTCCAAGTGCAAGTGCTTAACATGTTTAACTGCTAACCAAAAGACTGGAAATGTGAAACCACCCAGAGGTATCTCAGAAGGAAGATCTGAAAGGGTTACATCTGAAAAATTAGCCATTGAAAACTCTGTGGAGCACAGGTCTACTTTCACACACATGTGTTAGCCATAATTCAGTGTCTACTTCATGGCAAATTTATTGCTATTTTTAAGGGTAAATTTTGTCTCCTAGAGTCAGCATAATCTACTAATTAAGATAATTAAATCTCAAGTAAACCACTTAATAATATAAATTGGATGGGATTCTTCTTTCTAATCACAGTTTCCACATTTTTTTTAGGTGGATCTCATAACAATTCTTATCCCCTAGAGTTGCTGTATGGTTTAAATGAGTTGATGGGGTACTTAGAACAGCACCCAGCAACTGGTAAGAGTTCTTTGTTTGTACTGTGTTCTTTTGAGTAGACTTCAATTCACTGTGACCTAAAGTTAGAAAACCAAAAGGGAAGAAAATGCTTGGCATTGCTCAAACTGAGAGAAATGAAGACAAGAATCAAGCCTCAAATTACATGTTCAGTGATTCTGTAAGGAAATTACAGGAAAATAAATTACAAAATTACAAAATGCAGAAAGAATCAAAAGTAGGTGGAAGAAATACACGGGGTCACTCTACCAAAGAACTGGTCTGTGTTCTAGCATTTCAGGGGTTAGCATGTGCTCAAAAACTGATGATACTGAAAGAAGAGGCTCAAGCTGTACTGATGGCATTGGCAAATCACAAAACTGTAAGACTTGCCAAAATACCAACTAAGACATTTCAACAAACAAATGCAGCTCTAGAAGCGCTCACTGGTCTACACTAACACACTTGGAAGATACCTACCTGGCCAACAGAGTAGGAGAGACTTATATTTATGCCTCATCTAAAGAAAACTGATCCAAACAAATGCGGAAATTATCTAACAATATCATTAATATCACACGCAAATAAAATTTTGCTGAATATTTTTCAAAAGTGATTGCAGCAGAGCATCAACAAGGAACTTCCGGAAATTCAAGCCGGATTCAGAAGATGGTTGTAGAACAAGGGGTACTATTGCTGATGTCAATACATCCTTGCTTAAAGCAGACAATACCAGAAAGATGTTGGTCTTTCTTTTTGTTGACTATGCAAATGGTTTGACAATGTGGGTTGTAACAAATTGTGGATGACCTTGAAGGGAATGAGAATTTCAGAACACTTAAATGTGATCATGAGGAATCAGTGCATAGATCAAAAGATAATTGTTGAAACAGAGCAAAGAGATACTACATTGTTTAAAGTCAAGCAAAGTGTGTGTTGGGGATGTGCACTTTCACAATATGTATTCTGAGCAAATAGTCTGAGGAGCTGGACCATATGAAGAAGGCCAGGGATCAGGACTGGAGGAAATCTCATTAACAACCTGTGTTACACAGATGAGACAATCTTGCTTTCTTAAAGTGAAGATGCCTTGAAGGACTTACTGATGAATTTCAAGAACCACAGCTTTTAGTAATATTTACAGATCTACATTAAGAAAACAAAGGTCTTCACAACTGCAGCTATAAACCACTTAATAAACAGAGACAATGCTGAAATTGTAAAGAATTTCATTTTACTTGGTTTCAGAATCAACACCCAGGAAGGGGCAAC
Organism: Heterohyrax brucei; assembly: GCA_028571685.1. Lineage (NCBI taxonomy): Eukaryota > Metazoa > Chordata > Mammalia > Hyracoidea > Procaviidae > Heterohyrax > Heterohyrax brucei. Next base: position 160,639,328 of record CM053143.1, read on the forward strand.
CAAGAATTCAAAGGGCACACTTCATTAGGAAAATTTGCTGCAAAAGATCTCTTTCAAGTGTCAAAAAGCAAAGATGTTACTTTTAGGACTATAATGCACCTTACCCAAGTTATAGTGTTTTCAGTCACCTCGTCGCATGGGAAAGCTGAACAAAGAACAAAGAAGACTTAAGAATATATGCCTTTGACTTACAGCGCTGGCAAAGAATATTGAACATACCGTGGTCTTCCTAAAGAAGAAACAAATCTTCTTGAGAGAATCACTGCCAGAATGTTACCTGGAAGTGAGGATGGCAAGATTACACAAGTTATTAAGAAGGAACAGTCCGTTGGAGAAGTACATCATGCTTGATAAAGTAGACAGTCAGCACAGAAGAGGATGACACTCAATAAGATGGACTGACACGGTGGCTACAACAAAGTGACCAAGCACAACGAGAGTCATGAGGATGCTACAGGACCAGGCAGTGCTTCCCTCTGTTGTATGTGGGCTGTGGGTTGCAACCAACTCAGTGGTACCTAACAACAAAGTATAACACATATTCATATGCTTCACTGGAATCCAGCCTATAAGTCTGACAACTGAGTCCACAAGTTAATTGCTCTAAGTGGTACACACCTTGCTGCTGAATATCGCTATTGTTTCCTTCAAAGTACTACTGTTGGGAAGCTGTGCACTGATGCCAGTGCCTAGTCCACCCTTCAAAGCTGTTTTGAAACTCTTTCTGGAATGGCTATCACACAGGGTGGCATGGTGGCAAGTTCACAAACTTAATTGTATAGTTGTCACTGAGGGAGTTTTTAGCCAGTAAACAAATAACTATATGGGAACACCTGCCCTACTAACCTGATTTGGCCCCAGTGACTTTTTTCTTTACTGAAAGATAAAGGAAGTATTGAAATAAATATATTCTGAGGACATTCAGGACATCAAGGGTAATGTGACGATAGCTCTGAAGGCCATTTCAGAAAAAGAGTTCCCAAATTGCTTTGAAGGGCAGAGTAGGCACAGGCATCAATGCACAGCTTCCCAACGGGAGTACTTCAGAGGTGACTGCAGTGATATCCAGCAGTGAGGTGTGCAGCACTTCTTCTAGGATGAGCTCACTGACTTAACTGGCAGTCTTCAGAAGACAGCCTTTTAGGCCATTTTACAGATTTTAGGTTTTACTCTGGGAGATATGTGAAATCAATGCATGCATTTGAACAGAAGAGTGGAACGTGTCTAATATACAGATGTACAATATCACTGTAGCTGGGTGGTTGAGAATAGACATTTGGCAAGGGCTAAGTTTGTAAGCAAATGTTAATGAGCAACCATCACAGTAATGCAGGACAGAGAAGATGGCAATTGAACTGGAGAGTGTAACCGAAGGAAGAAGCTATGGGTAGTGCAAATTTGAGTCTTGGTTTGACGTATTGTGTTTGAGATTTGAAGCATGGTTCCAGAGGAGGAACAAAAATTCTAGGCTAAACATAATAATAGAATTTGCAACACACAAATGCGTTTGTGTCTTCCAACAGCTGAATCCTAAAACAGTAGTTTCAGGAAAAGAAAAGGAACCAGTAAGAGTTAGAGCTAGAGGAAAACCTGCAGTTAAGCCTGGAAATAAACTAAGTGTTCTGAGTTTCATCTTGGGATGGCCTTACTGCAAACCTTGGGTGTTTCTCAACTTGATCTCTTACAGATCGAGGCAAAGTAAAATCCATGTCCATTTTTTTTTTTTCTGTTTTTCAATCCCAGTGCCTAGCACAATGCCTACCACACATTAGATGTTTAAACATATAGAATAGATACCACACTGTAAGTATTTAAAGCATGGTAATCTAGACCTCTGAAGCTGAATTTTATCCTATTTGCCAAAAAAGAACCATGTTTTACTTCTTGAAACGAGTAACAAATATCTAATTTTTCTTCATGTTCTTTTTGCATGTTTAACTATTTTTATGAGTACTTCTTTTTGAGAATTGCTAACCTTTTGGTTAGCAGCTGAGTTCTTAACCACTGTATCACCACCACTCTGAGTATATAATAGTACCTACTTTAAAGGGTTATTATATCTATTAAACATATTAATACGTAAAAAAATACTTAAAACAATATCAGCCACTAAGAAAGTACTCATAAATATTGACTATCATTGATAACTGTAGTAATGGCCACTTGAGACTAATACACATAAATATTGAACTCATGTAATAAAAATAAAAATTATTTGATAGAAACTCTAAAAAAGAGTTTGTTAAAAGTTTGAAAAGTTTCCTGATAATTATACTTCTGAAATTTCACATTTGTGAGTTTAAAACAACTTTTTCTTTAGTCATGCAAAATATACCATATGCCTCTAGCTGTAAAAATATATATAGCAAATATAAAAACAATTTAGGAAAAAGCCACACAATATGAAACTACTGGAGCAGAAATACATTTAGTGCATCAAATCATTGAAAGGAAGTGTTGTTTTATTAAAGTACCTCTAAAAGCCATTAGACTATTTAAAGAGGGTTCATTTCGCTAAGTGTACAGAGACTGATGCACTACGGAAAGTCCAGACAAAGCCTTTTTCAACCACTTTTCTAATGTCAGTTTTATTTCTAAATAGATTATTTTCTGGATAAAACCAAGACTTAGAAGCCATCTATTAAATCCTGTTAGCTGATAAGATTAAGAATTCATCTTAAGACAAAAAGAAGATTATTACAAAATACTAGAAATATTTTTCAAAATGAAAAAAAAAATCGCCATCATAATTTCTGTGGGGCTTGCACCTTGGTATACCATGACTTATTGAATTCTGCTTGATATCAAGTCTCCCTTTTATGTCCAGGAGGATGTGAAAAACAAGCCTTCTATACTAAGGAAGAACACTAAGAAATTTTCTCCTTTCGAAGTTCAAGAACACAAACTGAATTTCATGTTGAAACCTTAATGATGGATGGCTAGGGACAGCCTAAATTTACATGTGAATTTAGGAGATCAATCTGACATCATAGTGGTCCTCGAAAGTGGGCAAACATCAGAGCAGGTTTTAAGAGGGAACTGTTTACCTGCCTACCTCTCTACCTATCTATCCATCTATTTAATCTCGGATGACAGTATAAGGACTCAAGAGTAACAAGCAGGGTATAGCCAAAACTAATCATAGTTAAGTGAGGTAGGAAAGTCACGATATTACAGAATCATGTAAGTTAAATCAGTATTGTTAGGTATGATTTGGGAGAGAAAAAAAAAAGTTCAACATTTAAAAAAAAATCTATATGATGAATACCCTAGTAAAATGTCCTTAAGTTTAAAACAAGACTCAAACTTCAACTGGGAAAACTTGAAAAAACAGATCTGTTTTAGTTATCTAAATCCAAAAATAAAATACCCATGCCATTGAGTCAATTCTGGCTTATAGTGACTCTACAGACAGAGTAGAATTAGTCCATATGGTTTCCAAGGAGAGCCTAGCAGATTTGAACTACCCACCTTCTGGTTAGCAGCTGGTACTTAGATGATAACACTTAACCACTATGTCATCAGGGTTATCTACTGGTAGTAAAACAAAATTACCACAAGCATTAACAAAAACTTATTTCTTCACAATAAGCTAAAATTCCAAATTCAGATCTGAACTAGAAACTTCTCTGGACAGGTATGCTGGTCCAAAGGATGTGCCCTGCTCCTGGCACTGCTTACTAGAGATGTGAGGTCCCCAACTCTCTCTGCTTTCTTTCTTTTATATCAAAAGAGACTGCATCAAAACACAGTCCAAGATTGTAGATTGAGTCCTGCCTCACCAATACAACTACTCTCGATCCTCCCTCAATGGCATCACAGAGGCAGGATTTACAGTGCTTGGAAAACACACCCACACACACCCAGAATCATGGTTCAATCAAATTGATACACATATTTGTCGGGAGACACAGTTCAGTCCATGACATTCCACCATTTGACCCCAAGAAAAATCACGTCCTTGCAACACGTGTAATATATTCCTGTCAGAGCAAAGACTTAACTTCAAGTCTAAAATCCTAAATCCTCTTCATCTGTGAAATCTGGAACAAAAGTTATCTGCTTTCAAAGGTACAGTGGCAGAGTAGGCACAAGTTAGACATTTCTGTTACAAAAGGAGGTTAATATTATGATTTCTGGCTTCAGAAATGACTAGGGTCTGTCACCTCTGGAGCATTTTTTTTTCCCTCTGTCCAGCAGTGCAACCAGTACAAATTTGGTGCTTATATTCTTTGTTACTTTCTCGTCTCTCAGATGAGAAATTACAGAGAAAGAAGAGAAAATGGACACAGAACAATTCAGAAAAAGACATTACATGAGAACTCAAGGCTTTTGAAAATCATCTTCCACTCTCTGAGACATTTTATACAACACTGCACTCTCCCAAATCTGAGTGGAGGCCACTTGGCCCTGAGTTTCAGCTCCGTCATCCAGGCCCACTGCAACAATAACTCTTAGTCCTTGGCTTTAGGAGCACCATTGTCCTAGTCCAACTGAGTGGAGATTCCACCCTTACAAACACAAGAAATTATGGTCATACCTTAGGAGATGTGAGACAGCTCAGCTTCTTGAGCTGCTTGTCCCTTCCATTTCTGCCTCCTGTGGCGTCTCAGTCCAGGCCTCATGCCTGCATCTGCCTTGATGAAGCAAGCATTCCCAAAGTCTGTAGCTTCACTAATAAGTACCATTTCCTTATGAATCTTCTAGCCATTCACAGTTCTAAAACCATTTCCACATGTTAGGGATCTGTTAGAGAAGCACCCCACTTTCTCAACACCAGACATCCTAGGGATCTGGTGATTCAATAACAGAAATATCTTAAGTAGATATCTTTAGCAAGCCAAGCCAGCCAAGTGCCATCGAGTCAGATGCAAACATAAATTTATTTCTTCACAGGAAAATAGGCTAAAAGTCCAAATTCAGATCCAAATTCAGCCCCACATTTGGAGCTTCTGAGTCCAATATACATGCTCTGTTCTTATCACTGCTTTCTTGGTAGTAAGAGATCCCCAACTCTGTTTGCTTCTTTCTTGTGTATCTCAAGAGACCGCCTCAAGACACACCTCAAACTTGTAGACTAACTCCAACTTCATCAGCACAGCTGGCGCCCATCCTTCCTCATCAGCGTCATAGAGGCAGGATTTACAACACATGGGAAAAATCACCCAATGTTGGGATGCACGGCCCAGCCAAATTAATACCAACAGAAGTGGCACCACTCACTATTATCCCTAGTGACCCACCTGAAAGATTTTTGTTTCCTATCCCTGTGACCTTATGCTATGCAGGAATGCTCCTACCTAGAGACATACCACTGATTCCACTAAACCAGAAGGTGAGAAGGTCTCCTGGCCACTTTGGGCTTCCTATGTCTCTGGATCAACAGGCAACTAAAGGAGTTACCATGCTGCCTGTTGTAATTTATTCCGATTACCAAGAAGAAATCAGATTTATATCACATAATGAAGATAAAGAAAGTAGGTCTGGAATGCAGGGCTTCTCTTAGCACTACCATGCTCTGTGATTAAAGTCAGTGCGAAGCTATGGCAATCAGTTCTGACACTACTAACAATGATCCAGACCTTTCAGGAATAAAGATGTGGGGTCAGTTCTCCAGGCAAAGGACCACATCTAGCTGAGCTGATTGCTGAGATCCAAGGGAATACAAGATGAGTGGTGGCAGAAGGTTGCTCTAAATACCAGTTGTGGTCACACGACTATTTGCAAAAATGAGGACTGTAATTATTATCAGACGTACGAGGACTGGCAATACAGTTTCCAAACTCATTCTAGAAAATATGCTACATGTCTCACTGCTGAATAGCACTACAGTCACCTCTGAAGTACTCAGCTGGGAAGCTGTGCACTGATACCACTGCCTACCTAGTCCACTCTTCAAAGCAATTTGGAATTCTTCCTAGATGGCCATCAGAGTTGTCATGTTGCCCTTGATGTCCTGAATGCTAAAAACGTCTTCCTTTCAATGTTTTCTTTATCTCTGGGTAAGGAAAAAGTCACTGGGGCCCAGATCAGGTGAGCAGGGAGGGTGTTCCAGTACAGCTATTTGTTTAGTGGCTAGAGACTCCCTCATAGACAACTGTCCAGTTAACTTCACAGACTTGCTACAGTGCCACTGTGTGCAACAGCCATTCCAAAAAGAGTTCCAAAATTGTTCTGAAGGGCGGACTCAGCACTGGCATTAGCACATGGCTTCCCACGGGGGAATCCCCTTGGGGATTTGGGTCACTTTGAAAGTGACCATAGTGACATTCAGCAGTGAGGTAAGTAGCACATAAAACAACGAAGTTTGCAGACTTGTCATACCTCATATGTGCGTATCAAATATTTTGTTGTCTTTACCTATAAGATGGAAATAGAGCTAGTATATTTTCTGTTGTATGTGTGCTAATTGAATCTTGGTAGCCACAAGTATGACTATCTTTATTCAGAAATCACATATGGTTTAAGGAAATGTATACATAGTCCACTTGACAATGAGTAGACTGTGATGGTTAGGATTACTTGTCAACTAATCTGGGAAAAAATAACTAGTTTTTTGGCAGTTATACAATGTTGTGTTACATTGACGGAATCTGACAAGTGGTGCTGGCAGGGGTCACTCATCCTACCCTCAGCTATCATGTCTCTGCCTTTGGTAACCTACGTCATTTCTGCTCATCTTGCCAAGGTGTTTTTTTAGCTTATTGTGGATTCAGCAGCTACGAACAGATCTTGGGAAATAAGCTAGCAGTTTACCTGTGTGTCTTGGGATTTGCCAGTCTTCCCAGCCTGTGAGTGAAAGTCCTACTCTTCGGCCTGCTGTACTTAGGTTTGCCAGCCCTGCAGCTACAGGAATCATAGGAAACTATGTAGCACTGCCAGCCGTCTTGTGATTTGTCAATATTCACCACCTACAAATGGGATCCTTGCTCTCAGTCCTGCTTACCTTGGGTTCTCCAGCTTCTGTGGCTGCAGGAATCAGGAGAGACCTCAATCCTGATCCAGGACTTGGGTCATTTTAGCCTCTGCAGACTCCACAATTGCATGAGCTGTTTTCTTGATATAAGTTTCTCTCTCTGTATATATTTATATGCTTTACAGCTTCTGCTTCTCTACAGCACCTAGCCTAAGATAGGATTCAAGGCAGGAAGTGATTTGGAAAACTGGATGAAGATGCCAGAGGGAACTACTGAAGTGGGAGTGAAAAGTTGGCACAAGCGAAATGACAAGGATAAAAAGCCAACTACTACAGAGGTATCTGTGGCCTACAGCAGTATAATGGAATAATAATGAGCTGGAAGCGATGCTGCCAAGTTTAATAGTGTTTGCAAGGTACCTAGATTAGACTGATTCAGCAAATAAGACCATATTAACATTTGGAATAAGAGGAAGCAAGCCCAACACCGCACAAAAGCATTCCTAATGGTCAGTGCTTTCTTCAGACTGTCTGTAGCTTCTATAAAACACATTGCACCTTCAATGCAACACACAATGAGACCACAAGCTAAATCAGAGGTTCAAGTTAAAATATTTATTAGAATAGTCTGCAAAGCTCACTTAGCAGAGGCTTACTCTTTTCTAGGCTGTGATGCATAATGATCTATTGGAACTTCCCCAGACCCTTTTGATGTGCAGAGAGAGTGACCTTTAAGAGCCCTTCCAGTTCTTGAAGTTGTATAATTCCCTAGTTCTCTGGATACATGACCCTCTATCTTTGACTTGCTGTGGTCAGAACATGCTTTCTATTTGCCAGACTGAAATCTGCAATCCTAATCATATGGGCGGTCACAGCCAAGACATCCCCAGAGAATCTGGCCATCACAGGAACAGCTGCCTCCTGACTATACACAGAAGCCAGGCAGAGCTTAAACAATTCTACTTATAACTTATTTTTTTTTAATGGCTCAGGTGCCTCATGAGCCAAAGTGTATGAGTCAAATCCCTGTGGGCAGAGTAAATAGGAAGTGATTCTTTGCTTCTAATGGAATAATGCTGGCTGAGCCTACATCCTTTGTTAGAATTAGGTGGTAGGAGAATTGTTGTTCTCATTAGTTGCTATTGAGTTTTCCCCAACTCTTACAGACGTCATGTACAATAGAATCAGACCACTGTGATTCTACTAATGAGAGTTGCTTCAGTAGTTGTTGAGTGTGCCATTCCTAATACCTAATGTGATGGGGAAATTTATATTTTACTAGGTAAAACACAAAGTTCTTGGAGTCAGTGTATACGACTGTCATGGATTGAATTGTGTCTCCCCCAAAATATGTATAGCTATGTGGCTGGGCCATGATTCCCAATATTTTGTGATTGTCCTCCATTTTGTGATTTTCCTGTGCTGTATGTTAAAGGATTCAGGTGGGACTGTAAATCCCTTCATAGGATCACCTCCCTGCTCCACTTTAAAGGGAGTTTCCCTGTAGTATGGCTTGCCCCATCCTTAGTCTTTTTGTCCTACTAGAGATAAAAGGAAAGAGAAGCAAGCAGAGAATTGGGAACATCACACCATCAAGAAAGCAGAGCTAGTAGAAGAGTGTGTCCTTCAGACCTGAGGTTCCTGTGCCAAGATGCTTCCTGGACAAAGACTAATACAGTACTGGACTTTCCTCCAGATCCAACAAGGGGAAAAGCCTTCCCCTGGAGTGGACATCCTGAATTTGGACTTGTAGCCTACAGGACTATGTAAGAATAAACCTTCTTTTTTTAAGGTGAATCAATCTGTGGTATTTCTGTTAGAGCAGCCCTAGCTGACTAAAACAATGGCTTAGAATCCCACCACTGTATCTAGTTGAAAATATCTGGCAATTTTTTGAGGTTGTCTAAAACTCAATTTTCTCATCAGAAAACAGTGAATGAGAAGTAAATATAATAGCTGTCTTATGGAACTATTGTGAGACCCAGACTGGTGGAGTCCCACTAAACACGCTTAACCAATGTCTCCCCAAAATGTGTATCAACTTGGCTAGGCATGGATTCCCAATATTAAGTGATTGTCTGCCATTTGTGATCTGATATATTTGCTGTATGTTTTGTGAATCCTAACCTCTATGATAAAGGAGCCCTGGTGGTACAGTGGTTAAGACTTCAGCTGCTAACCAAAAGGTTGACACTTCAAATCAGTCTGTCAATCCTTGGAACCCCAATGGGTCAGTTCTACTCTGCACTATAGGTTTGCTATGAGTCACAATAGACACAAAGGCAGAGTTTTTTTGTTAGTATAATGTTAATGAGGCAGAATTAGTGGCAGTTACGTTTATCAGGCAGGACACAGTATACATGATTAGGTTGTGTCTTGAGTCATTCTCTTTTGAGACATAGAAGAGGTAAGGGAGCAGAGAGGATAGGTAGCTCCTACAACCAGGAAAGAAGAATCGTAAGTGCCTGTGTCCTTTGGACCCAGATTCCCTGTTCTGCAAAGCTCTTAGACCATGGAAGATGAGTTCTTTCCTTAGAGTTTACTGAGACAATCTTCCCACGGAGCTGGCACCCTGAAATCAGATTTCACATCTCTTAAACTTCGAGAGAATAAACTTTTGTTCATGAAAACCATCCATCTGTGGTTTTTGTGTTATAGCCGCACTAGCTAACTAAGACAGCACAGTACCTGCTGTAGAACACATGCTCAACTAATGTTGCCCTTTGTTATTGTGAGGTACAAGCCAACATTCTTTCCCTGGATGTTTAAGAGTTGAGATTATTTCGAATGTGGTAATGAATGCCAGGAAATCCTGATGATGTGATGGTTAACAGCTTAGGCTACTAACTGAAAGGTCAGTAGTTCAAAACCACTAGGCACTGCTTGGAAGTCCTATGGGCCTGTTGTACACTTTCCTCTAGGGCCACTATCAGCTGGAATTGACTGGACAGAAGTGGCTTGGTTAGTTGGTTGTTTTGATTTAGTGAATGCCAAAGGACAAGCTCTAAGAAATCTACCGTCATTGCAGGTCTCGGCTTCCATCTCAATTCCAAATGTCTTATTTTGCTATAATGCAGTTGTCTAGTTCCTTCTATAGAATACAGAAGAAGCCTTTGTAAAGATAACTCTCTGCTACTGAGTCAATTCCATTTCATAATGACACCATGGGGTTTTCAAGGCTTTAAATCTGTATAGAATCCAACTGCTGTATTTTTCTCCAGTGAAGCCACTGGTCATTCTAAACTGTCAGTCTTTTAGTTGGTAGTCCACCAGTACTCCTTGTTTATACAAACAAGAATTCAGCATCTCTAACAGCACTTCACATAGCACGTAACTGGTAATTAACTATTGGATCAGGACTTTGTAAAGGGCACTGCAGAATACAATGCTTTCCTGTATAATTCAGAGTAATTGTTGTTAAGTGAAGATCCTTGGTGGCACAGTCATTAAAGTGCTCATTGGATAACCAAAACATCAATGGTTTAAGCATACCTGCTGCTCTCTAGATGAAATATGTGGCACTCAGAGTTCATATACATTTGCAGCCTTGGAAACTCTATAAGGCAGTTGTACTCTGTCCTTCAAGGTTACTGTGAGTTAGAATTGAATTGACAGCCGTGAGTTTCATTTTGAATTTTGTTTTTGTGATGAAATAATATGAATGATATAAATTGTTAAGAAAAATCCATTGAGAAATATTACCACTGTATTTTCTTGCAGCTTTGAAGAAAGATACTCCATATGATTTTGAAAAATGGATTTTTGAACCCAGATAAAGTACTTGGTGAACATGAAGTGGTAGATAAATGCTGGAAATACACACAATTTACAAGGGATGTTTTCAGTAGTGTTTTGTTTATTGGCAATATACATCATTCTACATTTATAACTTAATGGTCCTTTCATTAAACACCCTGCTTCTCTGAAAAATGACAAAATTACAAGGTTAAACTCTCCATGTGGAATAGATGTGGAGATGTGTGCTAATTAACTATTTTTTTAATCAGCACACCAAAAGAGGAGGAAATGGAAAAATGTCCTGCCTGGTTTTCAGTTAGTGTATTTTGCTCTTTGCCATTTGTTCCCAATTGCCTGTTTGGAGTAAACCTCGCATTTTCCCTAGCATAACTTACTTTTTTTTCTCTTTCATGCTTTTCTAGATTAACCTATTCTCTTCTGTAGTTAACACTATAACAAACAGTTTAATATTGGGTAACTTAATAACTTTCTTTATGAAAACCTGAAGGTATTCACAGCTAGTCAAAACAGAATTGCAAATGATTGTTGCAGTGGAAATGCATTTTATTTGCTATAGCATTTTCATTAGGCTGAGCATTGAATCAAATTGAAAATATAATAAAACCTGCCTCATATAAGCAAAGATCGTTTCTATTGCAATGAATATTACCCTTTTTCCTGTCATCTTTTCTGGCTAATAGAAAATCATGTGCTGTTACACATAAATGGGGATTTGTGAAATTGCAAAGCTTGTTAGCTGTAACTGTTTCTTTAGTTTGAGATCAACCAGCATTTACTTCTTTTTTCCCCACTATATTTTTTGACACATTCCTGTCATTTCGTAGGAGAACATTTGGATGGAAAAGTCTCAGAAACTGGCATCATAGTTTGTGTTTTACATTGTTTTTGACATAATGAACATTTCTCCCTCTTTTGCTGAAATCAGCACTGGGAAAGATCAAACACAGCAAAGTTTTTTAACAGTTCAAAATTGTCCCTATCATTAACTTGGCAGTGCATGGGACTTTTAGTGCACAGGCCTACGGAAATCTTTCAAGACAAATTTGTAAGAAGTCCTGCTAGGGCACATAGTTTAGAAAAGTCAAGAATTTCAATCATTAGAAAAGACATTAGAAACATGAGCATTGTTTAATGATGGCCAGAAAGAAGGATGACATGCATTTCGAGGCACAGTCATTCAAGGGTAGTTTTGGGAGGTTGTCCATTTGATTTTCATCGTCTTTAACTTTTGTGTGCATGTGGTGATGGACTGAATCATGTCCCTCTAATAACATGTGTTGAATTTTATACCATTATAGCTGTAAATATCTTCTTGTTTAGAGGTAGTTTTCTTTTGTTATGTTAATGAGACATACGAGGGTGGGAGGGGCAATTACCACCGAAGTAATGCCCACCCATGGCAAACCCATGCACTACACAGGGGGTACAACGGCTGTGACATTTCAGAAGCATATTATCAGGCTTTCTTCCGAGGTGCCTCTGGTGGATTTGAATCACCAAACTGGTCAGTAGCCGAGCACTCAACCATTTGCATCGCTAAGGGACTCCTATAGCAGAGTAGAGTGGGCGCCAAACGTAATCACTTTCCAGTATAATGTGATAGACACAGAGGTTCCCACAGAGAGAAGACAGACCCCAAAAAATATCAAGAAATGATGACAGTCACCAGAAACTAGGAGGGAGGTCAATAAAAGGAACTTAATGGCCAGGACCCTGATTAGAGCTTTTAGTCTCCAGAACTTCGAGAAAATAAACACCTGTTTTTCAAAGTCAACCATTTGTGGTATTTCTGATATCACCATTGCAGGCAAGGCAAAATATTTTCAATTTGTGCTTTTAATAATTAACCCTTAAAATACCCATCTTCAAACTGTTCAATTTATGCTATTTTGTTTTAATAGGTACAGAAAAGAGAATTTCATAGTCCAGTGAGGTTGAATCCTGGCATTTACATTTGATGCGTTACTAACTGTGTGATCATAGATAGCTTTCTTATTCTTCCTGAGCCCCAGTTTCTCTCTCTCTGAATGGCACAAGCTACATACTTAATAAATTGTCATTGGAATTTCCAGCTTCCAAGGGGGAGGGGAAAAAAAACCTCAAAGCTTAATGCCGATTGTTTCTCTTTTGAAAAATTTATAATATATCTTTCATCTAATCTAGCCTTATATTATAGTTGTCACTTCTTGGAGAATAATTTTGCAGGTTGATTTGGTTTTTTTATTTTAATCAGTTCTTAACATTCGTGTTTCCGATTTGGAAAAAAAAAAAAAAAAAGTCCACTTACGTAACTGAAGGTCATCTTAAAATCTAAATACCAATATTCAATACTTGTTTACTCTTAAGTCAAATATCTTTCTCAATTCCCACTTTCATGTTAGTAATACTACTATAGTCTTCTTTACTCAAGTTTTTAGTAACAGACTGTCTTAATTTTCTTTTTTTTTCTTTTCCCCTTACATTCACTTAGTCACATAGGATGACTTGTTCGTGGGTGACTCCCTCTTTCCTTACTATATTTTTTGACACATTCCTGTAATTTGACAGGAAAACATTTGGTTCAAAAAGTTACTTGGTATCCAGGTTCCTGTAACTGTAGCCTGATACACAGAAATACTTCTCTAATGTCTTTATTTCCTCACACTGAATTTATATACATTCACATATTAGATCACTTTCACATATCCATCACTTTTATCATTTCACTCATTTGTTCAGTACCTATTATAGGTAATTGTATTTTTTTAACTTCTGAGGACAATAATATTATATATTAATGTGTTCATAATCTGAGAAGCTGGATTATAAGAAGAAAAACAAGGCATCAGGATTAGAGGACGACTCATTAACAACCTGCATTATGCAGACGACTCCACCTTACTTGCCAGAAATGAGGAAGATTTGAAACCACTACTAATTAAGATCTAGGACTCCAGCCTTCATCATTGAAGGTGGTCGGGCACCATCTGGTTCTTCTGGTCACATGCTGAGGTCATCACCCATTAATGTGGGTCTTTGTGTCTTCTCGGTTCACTTTCCTCCCTGTTGTTTTTGTCCTTGGTGATCATCTGTTCCTGCTGCATTGGGACCATTTGATGTACCTCAGATGGCAGCTTGCTGGCTTTTAAAACAATGGTGTACTCTTTTTGACAGCTTACAGTGGCCATATTTGTAAAGCCATAGCAGCCATATTTATCAGTTTGTTTGTTTTTTATTAGTCTTGACAAATAATCATGAAAAGTTACATGGTTCCACAATGTGTAGAAATCATTGAAGTTTATTATCATAATTGGTATTCTATTTGCCAAACATTCTGTATCTTATGTGAAATTTACCAAGTATATAATCATTCTACCAACAGAACAATTCAACATGTTATCAAAAAAATTGAGACAACCGGGTCTGTAGGAAATCAGACAACACCTATGCATCAAAGAGCCACACATTCCAACGAAAACATCACTACCATTCATCAGCCCGTGTGTGAGAATCCATCTCAATCAGTTTCTCATCAAGCACAAGAACTGGACCTTTTGTCGACAAGTCAACTACAATTTGGCAGATTTTGCTCCTGTACTTAAAGCTTTACCCTTACAAAATGGTTTTAGCTCAAGAACTGAAGCCCAACAACCATAGATTGTGCCACACATTTGCTGACTAAGCTCTGGAACAATTGGAAATTGACCCTGCTTTTGGCTGAAAAATCACCTTCAGCCATGAGGCCCTTTTATGGATGAATAAACCAGTTTTTTTAGCAAACAAATCACATCTGGAGTGATCAGAATCTAGTGGAGATCCAAGAAAGTTCACTTAATGCCCCCAAAGTTACCATTGATGTGGCCTTTGGTTTAGTGGAATCAATGGCCCTTATTTTTGACAAGATGAAAGAGGAGAAGCTGTGTATCGTCAATGGCAAAAGATATCAGACTATGATAATTGATTATTTTGGGCCCCATTTGGATAGTGCTGTGGTGACCATTTACCTGAAGTTCTTTGCCATGCATAACACCATCAAATGTACTTTAAAATAATAAAACAAAACTGTATCACTTATAAAACATGTTTTATTCAAGTTCAAAGGTAGGACACCCTTATTGGAAGACCCTTTATTGTGTACACTGGAAACGAACACCTAGGTTGTGAAAACGAAATAGTCATTACTAACCAAATGTAGAATTCACTATTAAATTATATCTAAATATGAAATTTATATTGTAAACACAAAGTTCTCTATATGAATCTAAAATCTGAGTCTAAAATTTGAACCCAGATTGATGTTTTACTGTATTTTAGTGTTACCATTATTGCATAGTACAAACTAATTACTAATAATTTTTCATGTCATTGTAATTTAGTATTCATACTGTCAAAAATGAACACATTATTGCCCTCTTCTTTCATAAGAGAATTGGAGTTCAAAAAAAACTGAAGTATCTAGTTCAAATTCAACCAGGTATTGTATCCCAAAGTTAACTTATTATAAAGTTGGAACTCTTAAATCTAACATAAGCTTTCTCACCTAGCATACCACTTCTATTTTTTCCTTTCTCTCCACACCATATCCTTTTCTAAATCTTACCCTGGTGTGCCCGTGCATACTCACACACATATGTTTAAATTTAGCAATATGTTAGACTTTTTCTTTGAGTTTAGACTCAACTTTGGGAAGGCTAACTGAAGCTCTAAAGTTAGTTTAATAGAGAGATTTTCACCTTCTCAGCTGAGTTTCTATTTATCCTGCCACACAATTCTTGTAAAGGGAATACCGCAAATACCTATTTTATGACTTCATATTACCTCAGAAAGTATGTTAAATCATTAGGAAGGAGGCCATTAATAAAGGTATTTGGGCAAGTGTTTTAGAGTGTGCTGTTTATTTTCCTTTCTCCATAATAGGTGGCTATTATATAACTGTCATCTATCAAAGACAGATGAGTACAGTATCAGAGAAACATTCAGAGAGTTTGATACGTTTCTTGCGGAGTTTGATGAGCATAAGAATGCTACTTTACTCTCATCTGGGTAAGTCAAAAAGTAAAAATGAACCTGAAGCCACCTTGAAAGCAGAAAAAGTACAGAGAGCTAGAGACGGAGCAATCAGCATTACACCAACAGAAGAACACAGATGAGTCAGCAGTCTGAGTTTGATATAGACTCCATGAAGTGTAACTGAGGCTACAGTGATAATGAAATAAAGCTGATCAAAAAGGATTGATGGAGTGTGATACTCAAAGCCAAGGTCAGAGGTCAGGATGTCTAGAGGCTACATTTTTCATCTTAGAGAGACATGTACATGGCAATTACTCCTAATAACACATACAATTACCTCTACAGGAGAGAGAGCCAATATTTAAAATCTACCATGTATGAGTACATTCCAAAGTTTGGATAGAACTTTAAATGCACCAACCACATAAATCTTGCCCTTTACCCTTAACATCTCGCCTTCCATCCCTCCAAAATAAAAAGAAGTCAACCTTAGAGGTAAGAAAAAGAACAACACTGAAGAATAAGAGAGGAAGCAATATGAGGAAGACGAAACTACATTGCTAATGTTCCTTTCTCACTGAAATTTATGGCATGAGTCAGAGCCAGTCAAGGAGAAGACACTCAAAATGAAGGAGAAACTGAGTCTGGGCCCGATGTGGAAGAATGAGACCATTTGCTAACTGGTGATTCTGAAAGTCTTGGGACTTGCTCTTCAAAGAATCCAAGTTTCAGCAGTTGTTTCTCACATTCTCTTTTATCCAGGTTGTTGAATGAATTATTTTTTTGTTGTTGTTAGAGGCTTTAAATAAGTAATTTTTTGAAAATTCTCTGGTACTTTCATTCTTGTAGTTCCTTCAGGAAGAATAGATCACATTTATTTATTTTTCGTGCCCCAGAGAATACTGAAGAGTTAATATCAAGTGATGATGGCATATAACTAGAATATTTTCTCCAACTAATTGTGTTATCAATTTTCTTCTCAAATGACATCTAAATTTGAAAATCTTTCTCTCTTGTATATCATTCACTTTGATCCTGAGAAACATGGATTATTTTACTATCTATGTAATTTCATTTGTCAAAAAAAAAAAAAATCTGTCAATTAACTACTGATTGAAACTGTTTTTATTTCCCAGTATCTAGCCCAAATGCATTTCAGGAAGCTATTTCATCCCCATTCCTTTTTAAGTGACACATTTTTTTCCCCATATTTTCTCACTTGTAAAGGTAGGAAGAGTTACTTAACCTCTACGAGTTTAAGTTTTTTGTCTGTTAAAAAATATATAGAAACTGTTCAGAATTTAAAAGAAGATAATATATGTAATGTAAGTTCCACTGTGGTTCAATTTTGGTATGTATTTAAAGAAAATCATAGCAAATATTATTAATAGTATCACTCTGATCTTGCAATGTTAGAGCAGAACTATCAAAAATACAAAAAAAAAATATTGATCCTTCAGTATGAACTGCCTTGTGCCCAAGTATGTATTAAAATGTTGTGAATCAACCTAAAGAAAACTCCTGAATTTTCTACAGCAATGCACAAGTTCAGAGATTTCTTACAAAGCTCTCCATATGGATGACTTTTCTTTTATCAGTGCTCATTTAGGACAATGACGTATTTGCTTTTACTCAGAAGTTGGAAGGTCTACAAATATTTTTTTGCCTATATGCTTTGTTTTACTATTTTCTGCATGTATTCTGAACAGTCAGCATGATTGTGTTAACTGATAAAAGAATATCTCCTTAGAGAAACTTTCTCTAAAATAAAACAGTTGTTGCTGTTCAATGCTTTCGAGCCAGTTCTGACTCAGTGACACTGTACAACACAACCAAACATGACCCCGCACTGCGCCGTTATCACAGCTGTTGTGCCTGAGCCCATTGCTGCAGCCACTGTCCCAGTCCATCTTGCTGAGGGTCTTCCTCGGTTGGTTTTTTTTTTTTTTTTGATGACTTTAACAAGCATGATGTCTTTCTCCAAGAAATGTTGCCTTCTATTCATGTGTCCCAAGTATGTGATGCTAAGACAAAGTCTGGCCATCCTTGCTTCTAAAGAACTTTTTGGCTCTTCCAATATATATTTGTTTACTTTTCTGGCAGTCCATGATATATTCAATACTTTTTGCTAACACATAATTCAAAGACATCAATTCTTCTTTAGCCTTCCTTATTCATCACCAGCTTTCATTTGCACATGAAGTGACTGAAAACACCACGGGGTCAAGCACACCTTAATCCTTAAAGCGGCTTCTTTGCTTTTAAATTTTTGTTTAATTATTATTATTTTTTATTTAATATGACTGAGTGAAAATGTGCATTCACATGTAAATTTACATGCCCCCCTATATGCAGCTTCCGCTGCTCTCCCTGTCCGGTGACTGCACACTATTCCTTTCTGCTCCATACATGTCTCATCCTCCCAACAGTCTCCTTTCCCCTCCTCTCCACATGCTCTCCTTCCTCCAGCCAGAGGTCAGCAGGATGATATCCTATAGATGCATAGAACCATAAAATGCATACAGTATATGGTCACTCTGCATCGCCAAGTCCAATCCATTCGTGTCCGAAGAGTGGACCTTCGTTATGATGTATGGGCAAGGGCAGCATCAGGACCAGGGGCCATGCTCCCAGGGGAATCTAGAAGCTGCTGGACCATCAACTGGGATCTTTTAGTGGAGATCTCAGGGTGCATACCTTTTTATTCCTGTGTTGCCAGTGAGACTCAACTTAGTGAGCTCCATCGCGGCTATCACTGGTGGAGGCCAGGCACCATCTGCTTCTACTGGATCCAAGTCGATGTAGGCACCCACTCACGTGGGTCTGTCTATCTTCTGGGTTGTCTTTGCCCCATGTCATTTTGGTTCTATGTGAGCATCCGTTACTGCTGAGTTGGGACCATTTGCTGTGCCCTTGGATGGCAGCTTGGCAGCTTTTAAGACCCCAGATGCCACTCACCAATGTGGGATTCAGAGAGCCCTCTTAGCAAAATGCTAGTTGTACCAATTGGCCTCGATTTGACCTAAGAGCATGGTCTCCTGCCCCCTGCCCCAGCTACTCTGTCCTTCCAATATTGGGTTAAGACGGAAGGAGTACTCAAGTTATGCTGAAGTCCACTTAATGTTGTTATTGTTCCTAATGTGTGCTGTCACCGCTTTCTTCCAACTAGATTTCTAGTAACTATCTAAACTAAACCCTCCCCCCCTCCCCGCTCTCCCTCCCCTCCCTTGCAGCTGTCAAAGAGTCTTTTCTTCTATACACAAGTCTGTTTTTGAGATCTTATCGTAGAGGTCTCATACAGTATTTGTCCTTTTGTCGCTGACTGCTTTCACTCAACATAATGTCTTCCAGTTGAAACCAGGTTAGGAGATGTTTCCTGGAATCATCATTATTCTTTATCATTGCGTAGTGCTCCATTGAGTATATGTACCACTGTTTACCTATCCATTCTTCTACTGTTGGGCATCTGGGTTGATTCCATCTTTTTGCTATTGTGGACTGTGCTGCAATAAACATTCTGGTGAATGTGTCTGTTGGTGTGAAAGGCCTTGAATCTGTAGGATATATTCCAAGTAGTGGAATTACTGGGTCAAATGGTATATCAATATCCATTTTTTTAAAGAAGAGCCAGATTGCCTTCCAAAGAGGCTGGACCATTTTGAAACCCCACCAACAGTGTAGGAGGGTTCCACTTTCTCCACAGCCTCTCCAGCATTTGTTGTTTGGTGTTTTCTGGATCATGGCCAATCTTGTTGGGGTGAGATGGTATCTCATTGTTGTCTTGATTTGAATTTCTTTAATAACTAAAGATCGTGAACATGTCCACATGTGTTTTTTGGCTGCCTGGATCTCCACTTTAGTGAAGTGTCTGTTCATCTCCTTTGCCCATCGCTTAATTGGATGGTTTATCTTCTTCTTCTTGATATATTGTAGTATCTTATAGATTATGGATATCAGGTGTTGTTCTGACATAGAGTTGCCAAATATTTTTTCTCATTCTGTGGGTGTTCTTTTAATTCTATTAATAAAGTCTTTGGATGAGCAAAAATGTTTGATTCTTAATAGTTCCCATTTATCTACTTGCTCTTCTGTTGATTGAGGTTTCTTTGACAGATTTTGGAGTCTGTCCTCATTGTGTATTAAAACTTCCATTGTTTTTCCTACCTGTTCTTGGATGAGCTTTATCGTTTTAGGTTTGATATTTAGGTCTTTTATCCAGTTGGAGTTGGTTTTTGTATAAGGTGTATGATATGGATCTTGATTCAGTTTATTGCAGATGGATAACCAATTTTGCCAGCACCACTTGTTGAAGATACTGTTTTTACCCCAGTTTAATGTCTTAGGGCCTTTGTCAAATATCAACTGTTCATAGGCAGATGGGGTCTCAGTTCTGTTCCATTGATCGATCTGTCTGTTCTTGTACCAGTACCAGGCTGTTTTGACCACTGTGGCAGTGTAGTATGTTCTAAGGTCGGGTAACGAGAGGCCTCCCAGTGTGTTCTTCTTTAGTAGTGCCTTACTTATCCAGGGCTTCTTCCCTTTCCAAACAAAGTTGGTGATTTGTTTCTCCATCTCATTAAAAAATGATGCTGGAACTTGTATTGGGATTGCATTATATAAATAAATTGCTTTGGGTAAAATAGACATTTTCACAATGTTAAGTCTTCCTATCCATGAGCAAGGTAGTTTTTTCCATTTATCTAAGTCTCTCTTAGTTTCTTGTAGTAAGGGCTTGTAGTTCTCTTTGTAAAGGTCTGTTGTTTCTCTGGTTAGATTAATTCCTAGGTACTTTATCTTCTTAAGGGCTATTGCAAATGGCATTGATTTAATAATTTCCTCCTTAACAGTCTCGTTGATGGTATAAAGGAAACCTACTGATTGACTTATGTTTATCTTGTATCCTCAGACTTTGCTGAAGTCTTCTATCAGATTGAGTGGCTTACTTATAGATTCCTTGGAGTTCTCTGCATATACAATCATATCATCTGTGAACAAGGAGATTTTAACTTCCTCTTTGCCGATGCAGATGCCCTTTATTTCTTTGTCTTGTCAAATTGCTCTGGCTAGAACTTCTAGCACAATGTTGAATAGGAGAGGTGACAGTGGGCATCCTTGTCTAGTTTCTGATCTCAGGGGAAATTCTTTCAGTCTCTCTCCATTCAGGATGATGTGGGCAATTGGCTTTGCTTAAATGGCCCTTACTGTATTGAGGAATTTGCCGTCTATGCCCATTTTGCTAAGAGTTTTTAGCATGAATGGGTGTTGGACTTTATCAAATGTCTTTTCGGCATCAATGGACAAAATCAGGTGATCTTTGTCTTTTGTGTTATTTATGTGGTTAATCACATTAATTGTTTTCCTGATGTTAAGCCAGCCTTGCATCCCTGGTATGAATCCCACTTGGTTATGATGGATTATTTTCTTGATATGTTGTTGTATTCTGTTGGCAAGAATTTTGTTGAAGATTTTTGCATCTAGGTTCATGAGTGATATCGATCTTTAGTTCTCTTTCTTTGTTGGGTCTTTCCCTGGCTTAGGTATCAGGGTTATGCTGGCTTCATAGAATGAGTTTGGGAGTACTCCATCCCTTTCTATACTGTGAAATAGTCTCAATAGTATTGGGGATAATTCTTCTCTAAATGCTTGGTAGAATTCTGCCGTGAAGCCATCTGGGCCCGGACTTTGTTTGGTTGGCAGTGTTTTGATGACCTTTTCAATCTCTTCCTTTGTGATGGGTTTCTTAAGTTGTTCTGCTTCACGTTGTGATAATTTGGGTAGGTGGTATCAGTCAAGGAATTGGTCCATTTCCCCTGGTTTTCAAATTTGTTAGAGTACAGTCTTTCATAGTATTCTGTTATGATATATTTGATTTCTGTTGCATCTGTGGTGACAACTCCCCTCTCATTTCTAATTTGGGTTATTTGTTTCCTTTCCTGCTTCTCTTTAGTAAGTTTAGCCAGTGGTTTATCAATTTTGTTGATCTTTTCAAAAATCCAGCTTTTGGTCTTTTCAATTTTTCAATTGTTTTTCTATTCTCTAATTCATTTGGCTCTGCTCTAATCTTTATGATCTCCTTTCTTCCGGTGCCTGAGGGGTTCCTCTGTTGTTCTCTTTCCACTTGTTCAAGCTGTAGAGTTAGTTCCTTGATTTGGTTTCTTTCTTCCTTCCAGATGTGTGGATTTATGGAGATAAACAGACCTCGGAGCACTGCTTTGGCTGTATCCCATAGGTTCTGGTAGGAAGTGTTTTTGTTCTCACTGGAATCCATGAATTTCTTTAATTCATCCTTGATTTCCTCTATAACCCATGTTTTTTTGAGCAAGATGTTGTTCAGTTTCCAAGAGTTCCACTTTCTATCTCTGTTTTTTCTGCTATTGATTTCAACTTTGATGGCTTTATGATCTGAGAAGATGCTTTGCAGTAATTCAATGGTATGGATTTTGTTGAGCATTGCATTATGGTCTATCACGTGGTCAATTCTGGAGAATGTTCCATGTGCACTGGAGAAGAAGGTGTAGTTGTCTGCTGATGGGTGGAACGTTCTGTATATATCAATGAGGTCTTCTTTATCTTTACTGAGCTTTTTTCTAGGTGATCTGTCTAGAAATGAGAGTGGAGTGTTAAAGTCTCCCACTATTATGGTGGAGTCATCTAACTCTCTTTTGAGTGTAGTCAGTGTTTCTTCGACATATTTAGGTGCTCTTGCATTAGGTGCATAAATGTTTAATATAGTTAAGTCTTGCTTGTGTACTGAACCTTTCAGCAATAAATAGTGTCCATCTTTGTCCACGATGCTGGATTTGAGATGAAAATTGATTTTGTCTGAGATTAGAATTGCCACCCCTGCTCTTCTTTGTTCATTGTTAGCTTGATATATATTCTTCCAACCTTTAATTTTCAGTTTGTTTCTGTCTTTAGGTCTCAAGTGAGTTTCTTGTAGACAACATATGGATGGGTCGTGTCTTTTGATCCAAGATGACACTCGGTGTCTCTTTACTGGAGCATTCAGTCCATTCACATTCAGTGTAATTATTGATAGGTATGTGTTCACTGCTGCCATTGTGATATGTTTATTTTTATGTTGATGTTTTCTCTGTTGTTCTTATTAGTCTGTTCTGGGACACTCTTTTTTGTGAGTTGATTTTTCACCTTTTTCAGAGCTGGTTTTATAGTTGTTGAGACTCATGTGTTAGATTTCTTGAAATGGTATGATACATCTTTGTTGTGCTTTACAGCTGCCCCATGAACCCCTTTAATAAACTATTTATAAACCCAATTGTAATTACTACCAGTCTTGTCATCTTCGTCTCCATCTGGAAGGACTATAACGACTGTAGTATATCCCTCTTTTTATTATGATGACACCATAG
Source organism: Heterohyrax brucei (assembly GCA_028571685.1). Taxonomy (NCBI): domain Eukaryota; kingdom Metazoa; phylum Chordata; class Mammalia; order Hyracoidea; family Procaviidae; genus Heterohyrax; species Heterohyrax brucei. The sequence goes on from CM053143.1 coordinate 160,662,362, forward strand.
TTTTCATGATGATCACTGGATTGCTTCTTTCCAAATCAAATCTGTGATTTACTTTGGAGCCTTCCATAAATGAGTAGAATATTGAGTAGTGTGTCATTCTAAAATATAAAGTTAGTGGTTTCATTCTTCTAAGCCAAAGCCAAGAACTTCTTTCAGTATTTCTTGTAGTTTGGGTTTGGTTTTTACAAAGTCTCTGAGTTTCTGTTTATCTGGGAATGTCTTAAATTCATTTTCATATTTCAAAGATAGTTTTGTAGGATATATAATTCTTGGTTGAAAGTTCTTCTCCTTCAAGACTTTGAATGTGTCGTGCCACTGTCTCTGTGCCAGCATGGTTTCTGCTGAGAAATCTGACGAGAGCCTAGAGTGTTTCCCTCTGAATGTTAGCTTTGCCTTGAGTCTTGCTGCCTTTAAGAGTTGCTGCTTATGTTTCATTTTGTTAAACTTGATTATAATATGTTTTAGAGTCTTTCTTTTGAGATCTATATTGGGTGGCATACGATATGTATCTGAGATGTCTATATTCTCTTCCTTCATGATTTCTGGGAAGTTTTCTTCCAGCAGCTCAACAACAATTCTCTCTGTGTTCTCAGATGTCTCACCCTGTTCGGGACTCCAATTAATCGAAGGTTGTTCCTCTTAATAGAGTCCCACATGCTTCTTAATGTTTCTTCATTTTTCTTGTTTCTTTTTGCTGATTTCTGCTCATAGACACTGGCATCAGTAGCTCTGTCTTCCAAGTCAGAAATTCTTTTTTCCATTTGTTCCATTCTGTTTTCTTGGCTTTGCATGGATGTTTCTATGTCTTTGATTTTCTTCTTGATCTGTTGGATTTCAGAGTACTGGTGTTCCATCAGATCAAACAACTTGCTTAATTTTTCATTTTGTTCTGCTGCATTTTGTATAAGGTCTAGAAGGGCTCTGTATATAATCAATTTGTATTCACTTCCTGGTGCTTTCATAAAAGTTTCTGCATCTGGAAAACTCCTTGGTTTCTTTATTTGGGAGCCTTCTGAAGCCATGAGTGATTGCTTGTATGCCACAATTGTCTGTTGCTTTTTGAGTCCCATGTGAGTATATAGAGGCTGGAAGAGGTACTGTGAGGATGGATTGCAAATGTTTCTCTAGGCTGCCTTCAAATGTAAAGCAAAAGGTATCTGACTAGTTCACAAGTCAGTTACGTTTTCAGGTGTAGTGGTCCCTCTTCTCATCTGACAAAGTAATCACCACTATATCCAACCCCAGATGATAACAAACTAGTTCAGAATGCATCAATGCTACTGCCCTGTTGGCCTCTGCTGACAGGGCCTAGCTTTAGCCAACACTGCGTCGAGTACTGGTTTTCTGATAGAAAAGCGCTCTCCTGGGGGCAGGCTGTGGCTCCCGAGCTAAGAATTAAGTCCAGCTGCGGCCACCGTACCCAAGATGGCGTCCTCCACACTGGCAGCAAACAGGGGGGCTAAAGATGCCCAGAGGCAGCGATTCCTCTGCTTCTGTTGCAGGTCCCCCAACGTAGGCAGCACTGTGCAAAATCACCACTTTTCTGTTGGAGAAGCGCTGTCCTGTTTGCAGGCACTGGCTCCCAGGCTAAGAACAAGGTCCCGCTAAAATCTCAGTACCAACATGGCGTCCCGCACCCTGACCGCGGAGCTCCGCACAAACCCCACTGAGCCAGCTACAAACGAAAGGCTCAAAGTATCTAGATTAACAGGGTCCCGAGTCTGGCCCTCAGAACATGGGAATTTCGCCTGCCTATTCCCCCAGCAGCGCGTCCGAGTCCAGCCACCAGGCAAGACCCAGCTCCGCCCGCCAGCAGAGACAGAGGAAAAAAAAAAAGTCAAAATGGTGCGTTTACCTTCCCTCCGTGAGAGCCGGGGCTAGCCAGGAGTGGGAGTCAGCGAAAGAGAGGAGGTTTTTCGCTGAGTTGTATGAAGTCCCAATTAATAGCCCTGTGTCATGTCCTGAGGCTGATTAGGTGATCAGAAGGCTCTGTTTAATTATCAATTCAGGTCTTGGTTTCCAGAGGGATATAAGGAGACGTGGGCTTAGTCTGCCATCTTGACTCCGTCCCCGATCAAGTGTTTGATTCTTAATAGTTCCCATTTATTTATTTTCTCTTCTGTTGATTGTGGTTTGTTTGACAGATTTTAGAGTCTGGCCACATTGTATATTAAAACTTCCATTGTTGTTCCTACCTTTTCTTGGATGAGCTTTATCGTTTTAGGTTTAAAGATGTCTTTTGTGGCATATATGTTCAGTGCAATAAGTTGTTTGAATTCGTGTTTGCTGCTTCCTTGGGTGTTGATTGTAGATGAAGGTAAAAGCAAAATTATTTATAGCTTCAATAAGTTCTCTGTTTATCATGGTGTTTGCTATTGGTCTTTTGTAATGATTTTTGTTTTCATTTTGTTGAGGAGAAATCCTACGAGCATAGTAGTTAAGTGCTGTGGCTGATAACCAAAAGGTCAGGATTCCAAATCCACCATGTTCTCCTTTGTCCTATAGGGTTGCTAAGAGTCAAAATCAACTCAACAACAGTGGGTTTGGTTTTTGTTTGCTTTATTTTTTGTTCAGATACAATCAGTACTGAATGCTGCAACCTTTGATTTTCATCAGTAAATGCTTTAAGTACGCTTGCAGCGAGCAAGGCTGTGTTATCTGCATATCTCGGGTTGCTGTAAATATGAGCCAGAGAAATATGTTTTTTTTTTAAATTAAACATTATACTTCTCTTACTTATCAACTGCTACTATGACATATATACCACAATGTATAGCTGTAGCGAAGAAAATTTATTTTCTCACATTCTAGGAGGTAGAAATTCTGAATTCAGGTGCCAGCTCCACTAGAAGGCTTTCTTTTTCTGCTGAGTCTAGGAGAAGGTCCTTGTCACCAATATTCTGCTGATCATGGAGCTTCCTCTTGCAGGGCCCCTGATTTCAAAGGATGTGTTATTCTCTTGACTTTTATTGCTTGTGGTATTAAGTCCTCTGTCTTTTGGTTTGCTTTTCTCTTTTATATCTCATAAGAAACTGATTTAAGACATTTGTTAATCTTGTAGATTGAGTCCTGCATCGTTAAAACAACTGGTTATGTATTTTAAAATGATGTTAAGTTATATGTAACTAATAGTTTTTAATAACGATTTTTCTGTTAACAATTGAGTATGTGATGGAAAGAAATTCACATACAGTGTGTAGAACTAAATTTAAGTATTGAAAATCATGATGCAAGTTATATTTTGTATAACATTATAATTAATTGTGTGGTTTCAATTATTTAATCCTCAAAAAACTATCAGGGCAATGAATTGATTCCTTTTTATAGATTAACCAATTAGCTTAAAACCGGCAGGTTGCATAGTCTCTTCACAGACACATAAGTAATAATGTGTAAAGAGTTGAAACTGTTTTATTTTTTTGGATTCCAAGTCTCCTATTCTATGTAGAATACAAAAATTGCCTTAATGATTCTGTGTGATGTGGGATACATTTAAGGCCTCTTCATTGTACATAAAATTTCATTTATTATCCTTGGATCCATAGAGTCATCAAGGATTACAAAGATCTACATATCCTCTAAAAATTTTCCTTGAGCTCATTCCTTATATGATGTCAACTTTTGGTAACTGTTGGGCTCCTTGACATCTGAAAGTTTCCTTGCTGTAGACAGAAAAATGGCTCTTTCAAAGATGTCCATGTCTTAATTGTGTGAATGTCTGGTATGTTATCTTATATGGCAAAGGAGACATTGTAAATATGATAATGGAAATATTCTACTGCCGGTAAGAGGCTCTGGCCCAAGACGTGCAGATGACCTGCAGAAACTGGAAAGAACAAGGGGGTGGATTTTCATCTAGAGCTTTCCAGTGTTCTGACACCTTGACTTTGATCCAGTGAGATTGATTTTGAACTGCTGAGCTCCCAAAACAAATAAATATATTTGTGTTGTTCTAAAACAGTAAATTTGTTGCATGTTAAAGCAATAACAGGAATCTAATACATAACCTGAATTTTACATGAGATTTTGTATTTATGCACATTCATCAGAGTGGTAAATCAAAATGTTAATCGCAATCTAAAAACAGTCCTTAATTAAGAAATAGTTAAAGAATGTACAAATAATTGAGAAATGTCTGAGATTTTACCCTACTTACAAGATAAATCTGTAGCTTGGCGTAGTTTCATAGACTGGGAGAGAAAATTGCAAGACTTCTGGATCAGTGACAGAGAAATTTATTTCTCACTGTGCAGCATGCAATATGAGTGTCAGCATATGCATGTTGATTCCACTTAGAAATATCACCGAGGTGAGACAATGGGTCTGGATGTATGCGACTCACTTAGTGTGTTTAAGTCACAGCTTAGAAACCTGAGGCTAGAGATCCAGCACTTCGGGATCAAACAGCAAACACTGCATAAGCTATGGCATGTCAGTCCCATTACCCCCTGGAAGTAAGCAGTTGTACAGTAGTCATGCTGTGCTGCTCCTGGACTAATTAGTTGTCCCTGTCACTAACTACACAAAATGCTCAGTATCAGGAGATGAAATATCGGGAAAGAAAAGACACCAAGCTGGCCATACCTTTTTTTTTTTTTTTTGCAATAAAAAGTTTATGGACTATTTCAGTGCTCAGCTTAATAGAACCTTTTTTTTTTTTAAAGATAAGTTTATTCCTTTTATATCTTATATGCTGACACGCAGATTACATAAAAGAACTAATTATTGCAAGACATTTTGTTAGTGATGCATGTTCTTAATCACACATTGTGGCCATCAGGATGAGATTTCATCTGGATTTCTCTGGATTATTTACTGACATCCACAAATTCATTCCACGATCATCTGTAGTGTCTTGATTATCTAAATTGTGTCCATCTGTTCGTGAAAAATCATGCCTACTCGTAAGGATGATTTTCCACAGAGAGCAGGTGTCAATTCTTAATAGGCTTGGGGAGGAGCAATTTAGTGAAGATTGCAGACAGCTATAGCACCATCTTTTCCAGGATTCCTGGCTTTTTCTCTTTAACAAAAATATCACTTGTTATGTTTGATTGCATCTGTTAACTCTTCTGAGGTAAAGAACATATGGAGAAAAAACTAGTTATTGGAATTCATAAATTGTTTTGGGGAAAATTTATAGCAAAATACAAGTCCCACTTTAATGCAATTTAAATAATTAGTATAACATGCCTTAGAATTTTGGCAAATGAGAGGATGAAAAAATAAAAAGGAAATGATGAAAAAAAGCTAGAAAATAGGATAAACTTAACATGGAAGATCTTGGAAAACTTTCATAGCTTCCATACAGTAGCAGTGAGATTAGCCAAGTGACTAAATTTTAAAGAAAGAAGGAGGCTAAACACACACACACACACACACACACACACACAAACTGTATTTTACTGTTATTTTAGATGTTGTATGCTTTCACCGGTGAACTATTAATGTGGCATTGTGCTGTAGGAGATGCATTTTATGGGATTTCAGGTACTCTTACCTTCTCACATCACTTGGGATCTCTGCTTTCAATTTCTTGAATAAGCAATGCTTCCTTCTTACCTATGCCTTTATTACGTATGATGAAGCAACTTCAACCTCTCTAACAAGCTTTTCTTACCCTTGGCAAAAATTCTTAGTCAGCTACCATTTCAGTATTACTCAAATCTTGTAGACCAAAGGTCCACCGCTAGTCCACGAGACATCTCCACTATTATTGGTGGAAGAGCATAATCTTTGCTCAGAACCTTTCAGATATCAATCAAGTACAATTCCCTGTATCTCACAAATTTTGAAAGACACATTTAGGTTTCCTAAGTTATCCAGTATTAAAAAAAAGCTATTGACATTTTCGATATGCCATGACTACTTTTATAGAGTCTTGGATTGAGTAATTGATTGTAAGTGATTGAAGCTACTTCACAAGCTGTTAACATTTACAGTTCTGCAAAGTGTGGGAATTGTGTTAGGAAAAAAAAAAAAAAGAAAAAAACAGGTCCTTCGTGGAGTCTACACACACTTCTCAGTTTTTGTCTTACCCCTGTCTGCCGAGTTCTTCACATGGTCACACTGGCCTCAGCTTATCTTTGCAAGCCCAAGCACATTCTTTTTCCAGATCATATGGTTTCCATGCTCTTGTCTGTAATGTTCTTTCTTCCGGTCCTCTGTTTCTTTGTCATCTCCCTAGAGAGGCCTTCGTAGGTTTTTTACCTCCAAAGGCATTATTTTCTCTACTTTGTTAATTCATTTATGATTCATGAGGACTGTGTCTGACACTGAATTACATATTCTATATTTACTGTTAATTATCTCACTTACTAGATTATAAGATCCATAAACACAAGGATTTTTTTTTTTTTTTTAAGCTGTATCTGACATCCTTACAAGAATTCCTGTCATATCCTGGGTATGACTTTCTTTCTTTCTCTCTCACTCTCTATCTCTTTCTTTCCCTCTCTCTCTCTTTCTTAGTCTTTCTTTTTCTTACTCTCTATTTTTAATGAATGAATGTTTATAAAAAGAGTCTAGATGCATATACTGTAACTGTGATACCTAGAACTGGAGAGGATAACCAAGGAATGGGATAACTGGTTGAGTACGAAATGCTTTGTAGAAGCAGAAATAATGCCAGGATTTGAAGAAAGGATTTTGGAAACCATAAAAGTGAGAACAGAGTGCTCTTAGAGAAAAGAGTAACTTTGAAATCATGAAAGTGAAAGATGGTTTGATGGAGAAGAATGCAAATAGGAACATGCTAGAGATGAAGCTCAGAGTAGCAGAACCCAGATTACACAAAAGGCACAGGTGCTAATCTGTTTGTATCCTAAAAATTTATGCTCAGCTATTGAATATTTTAAACAGGAGAGTGCCATCATTTGATTTCCATCTTTGAGAAATGATTCCTTTGACTAGGAAGACGTTTGACCGAGCAGCAGCCAGTCTAGAGTCAGAGGGACTAATGAGGGGCGGATACAGCAAAGCCTGGATTGAGATCCCGGCAGCAGGGATGAAAAGAAGAAGATGAACTGCTAAGGTGGTGAGAAGACAAACTCGATGAGAATGTAGCACATCACAAATCTGCTGAATGAGAGGAATCAAGTATGACTTGGAGTTCATAACTTGCAACCAGTTAAATAGTGTTGCCATTCACTGAGTTGGAAAACATGGTACCACGTCAAGGTCTGGGAACAGATATTTGGCTTTGGAGAAGAGGATTCTGAGGTGTCTGAGTATTCTGAATTTGTAATATCAAGTAAATGGTTATGACTCAGGTATGTAGCAGATTTTTTTATGAATTCTGCAATTATTTTATCTGCAGTTTTTTTGTTTGTTTTTTTTTTTGGCAGTCTCTCATATCAACAGATTTTTCAGATCTAAAGGAAACAGTAGATCTCACGTAAGGCCAAAATTTGTGTTGTTATTTGAGTCATCGTTGGGGGAGAAAAAAAAAGAAGAAATAATTACCTTAACAGGTAATAATATACCAGAGCCAGTTACTTTTAAAGAGCAGTGATTTGCTTCTCAGCAACTCTTAGTAATAAAAGACAGGTTTGGTCGAGGTCACAGTGAGTTGCCCAATGTCACCTATTAAGTCCCCTTACTAAAGAGCCCAAACTGGATGTCAGATCTGCTTAATTATATTCTGTGACTGCGTTCAGAGACAGCAGGTCAATACCTGAATAAGATTTAGCAAGAAATGATGACAATGTGTGTATATAATTGTACTGCAGAATTCACATAAATTCTGGAATATAAAGGAGCACATTTACATCTCCCCCTTCTCTTGATTCTGTCAGAATCTCTGTCTAATTAATATCCATATTTAGCAGAAGAAGGACTTGAGGCTAAGTACAGTTAGAGACTTTTCCAATGTCAAACAAAATGTAAGTGATGGAGATGGCACTGGTTTCACTGGTTTTACTCAAAGTCTCATGCTTTTTCCTTTCTCGCTGGGCTAGAATACAATGTATGAACTTTTTCCCAATGTACCAGCTTATTTGTCATAAATATCATTTGAATTCAGAACCAACAATGGAAGAAAACCTATAAAATTCATATGGATGATACCAAAACACTTTTGTTTTAGCCTCATGGTAACTTGTTTTTTCACATATGCATATAAAAAGGTGCCCATATGCAGGGCTATTGTAATCAAAATACCCAGTGGAATTCACACACTCATTAAACCCCTCAAGCAGAGAGCAATACAAGTAACACAGTGGAAATAAGGTCAGTGAACAGAATGAGTGAAACACCTTACGAAGGGAAATTGGTGTGCAGCCTTGAAATCCTCTTTTCCTACAGTTTGAGAAAATGTGTCTAGCTGCTAGTTTAGATTACTGCTGGTGTAGCTGTGGTCCTGCCATTCAAAACAGAGAGAGACAGAACTGGCTAAGTCTCTAGGAGGCCCAGATGAATCAAGAGAGCTGGTTAAGTGTTACCTATTTTCCCATTATTGGCAATTTTCTTCAGCCATGGAAAACTTGCAAAAGGCCCCCCACAATTTCACACACAGGCCAACCCCGCATATAAGAATTATAAATAAGCAGATACTATAAGATGGAAGAATTGACAATAAAATACGTAAAAAAAAAAAAAAAAAAAATCGATTAAATGTTAGGTGTTTTTTTCTGTAAGAAAAGTTACTAATGTTTTCACATTTCTATACCATTTATTAAGCAACTACTCAGTATTAGATACTTTGGTATCACTGGGAGGTAAATGTATGAAGTGTCCTGTCTGCGTCAAGGGATCTGTTGATTGAAAGCGGAGATGTCCAGCAGTGTGTGGGCAAGACTTTAATAGTGATATGTATCACAAGCTGTAAGAGAACACAGATTCCCCCACCTTTGGGACTTGACAGTCTTCAATGACAGGGTGTCATGTGAGATGAGGGGTGGATACGGAGAAAGAAACTGAATGAGCTGGGAGGCAAAGACAACTGGACAAAGATAAGTGAAAGCAAAATCAAAGAGTTCTGAAATACCATCACGCATGTAGATATTAATTCAATGCACTTATGACATAGTTGCTGGTGTGTAATGGTTGCATAAATATCTGGAGAAGTAACTCAAAGCCAGCTTTTATAAAATTAGGTAGGCCATACTACACAATTTGTGTTTTCTCTGAGAAGCAAAGGAAGAACACGGACGTCTCCTAGCAAGGGTGCTATACGATTATATTTGTTTTGAGATAACTGGTAACTAATGGTAGGGTGGAGAGAGATAGGGAACACACATAGGTGTAAGAAAAGATTAGTAATAAAGATGATAGTTACTTTCAAAAGTTAATCATATTGTTTTTTGTTATTGAAAGGACTCTAGTCTCTAAGACCACACCCTAAATAAATTTCTAGTAATTTATACCCTTTTTAATTATACTTTATATTGAAAATATTTTATTAGGCTTATGGCTCAGATGTAGGGTGGATCTCTGTGACAAAGGCTGTATTAAAGGAGTAACAGTAGCAGTAGAAAAACAAGTAGATCTCCCTGAGTCTCAGATATTTCACCTGCAAATTGGAGTTTGGCCAGATGTTGTCTAAGGGTCTGAGAGTTACAATAGTTTATAAGTTCTTGTGGTACATAAAGTTTAATATGTTATCACAATTGGTACACTGGTTTATGGACATTTCAAGTAGAATCCGGGAGAGCAAATTTTGTCTGGGAGCGTGAGTAGAGTGCATTGGGATAGCTGAGTCACAGCATCTTTTCTAAAACACTGTGAAGGACACAGAAAATGTAACACAGTTTTGATTTGGGGACGTTCACATTCTTAACGGGAGTGCATACAACCACTTATCACTCAAACACAAGAATATTCATTTAGGATGATTTTTCTAAATAGTGAGTTCTTGTAGAATTTCCCAGAAATTCACATTCCTGTGGACATAATTTTTGTGGAAAAGTACTTTGGGCTAGAATTCAAGAAACTAGATCTAGACTTTGCTCTGTCTTGGAACAGTTGTAAGTTTTACTTAAGTTTCTTAATTACTTTAATATTTTTTGCTTGACTTTGCTTATTTGTAATATAGGGATGACAATACATTTTTAAAAAGTTTCAAGTTCCAAACTTTTATAGCGGCAAAACATCATAGACCCGTAATTTTTCTTTGGGAAATTTCAAACTGTGAGGGAATCATAGGAAGTTAGACCCAAAAAGAAATACAGTAGATATTATCATTGTTCAAAATTTTCAGTTTTCCTCAATTTTAAAATTCACATGTTCTCTCAAAAAAACATGACTTTGTGACTAACTGTGGCTAGAAAAATACATGTGACTGAAGCATATATCACTTCCATCACAAAGCATATACTTGCTTGGGAAGATATACCTGCATTTTCTTTTTCTCTTTTTCATAAAAAGAAAAGCTGGTGTTGTAATAGTTAAGTGCTATGGCTGCTAACCCAAAAGTTGGCAGTTTGGATCCACCAGGTGCCCCTTGGAAACTCTATGGGACAGTTCTACTCTGTCCTATAGGGTCACTATGAGCTGGAGTCATGTCAATGACAGGGGGTTTGGTTTGGATTGGTATCATCCAGAAAAGCTGTACATTCCGAATGAAACATCAATAGCCTCATTTCCAGGCATCCCATATCTGTATGGAGAACAGTAGTTGCATAGGGTTAGAAAGTTGCATGGGTCTTCAGCAGACTTGGAGTGAACATTGTTAGAAGAAAAAGTATCAATCATATTTTATTTTACTTTTACCATTAACCTAATGTAACTTAGCCTATCATGAGTGATGCTTGGACCTTCAAGATGTTAGTTAGTTTGTCTAAATCTCTAAGTGAGGAACTGCATTCCAAAAACATTAAATAACTGTCATAATGTCACATCTACCTGGAAGTAGATTTCTAACTATGTCTACCTGGAGGTAGATTTGTAACTAAAAACAATGTTTGCAACTTGTTCAAGTGTTTTACTGTTGAAGAATGTAAGCTTTTACAAAAAAACATTTCTCACAGTTTAAGATTAAAATATGTTTCTAGATATAGGACTTGTATAAACCAAGAAAACCAAACCTGTTGCTATCAAGTCAACTCTTAACTCACAGCAAACACCTAAGATATAGTACAGCTGCCCCGTTCATTTTCCACGGAGCATTCAGTGGAATCCAACTGCTGATGTTTTGGTTAGTAGCCACAGATGTTAACACCGTGCTACCAGAGTTTAAAGCATATGCATCGCATGTTTAAAAAGACAGAAAAATGCACAGTAATTTATATATTTAAAAATAATAATCATAATCCTAATCATAATAGAGATATTCAACCATAATTTTCAAAGCAATAGTTTTCCCTGGAGAACATTTGTGTTTGTATTCATAAGAAGTCAAATGAATATCAAATTCATATACTTCAAAATAAATACACTAGGGATCATATACTGCTTTACACATACTAAGAGAAGTAATTAGTGATTCAATATAGCAGAAGAAATTTAATATATTTGCCTGCAATAACCTCTGAAAAAAAATTGAATGTGTGTATATGTATATCTTCAAAAGCCAGAAATAATGTTTTAATAAAGTTCCAGAGTTACAATCATGTATTTTCATGTCTGTACTAGAATAAATTCAATGAAAATACGTTCATCCTCATTTGAAATAAAATCTAATATTATTCCATAATTTTAATTGTTTTGCTTGACGGAAATAGCTCAATATGCCAGCACTTTGGCTGATTTAGGAACTGAGCTAGGATCATCAAGACAGTCCCTTTCAGGATCAAATTAATTGAGTTATCATTATCACTTTCTATTAAATCTAGGCAATTATAATTTTGTTAATAACAGAAATAATAAAAGATGATAGTGCAAAACTATATAGCCAAAGTGATCCATGTGGAGAAGTGCAAATAAAGTAAAAAGTCCTGTGAAAATTTTGATCCTACTGTATTTCAAAAGACCCTTTGGTAACTCTCCTTTGAGAAATACCAAGATCAGAAATCCTGTATTCTTCGAGTAATAAGAAATATGTCTTTACCTTTAGGTTCAATATATTACAAATAGGTACAGACTTATTGTATTAGTTTGTATTAGTTTCTGTTTATCAAGTTTTACTTGAGAAAGAAGCATAGAAATTTCCAGTCAAGGGATACAAATGTGATGCTTACATAAGGAAAGTGTGTACAATCTGAGTCACAGCTTAAAAAACACTCAACTAAATCCGCTCATGTAAGTATCTACTTTTTCTTTAATTCAAATGTCAAAATTGATGGAAAATAGCTGCAAATCTTTCTACCATGCCAAATCTAAGAATTTTAGGATACTGAAACAACAGGAAGCTAGCAACTCTATCTTCTGTTTACATCTATCTCTCTATCTAATCTATCACTTATATATATATACATGCATACATATTCTATTTTTCTCCTTTTTTTTTAAAGAATTCACTCCTTTTCCTGTTTTACACCTCCATTGCTTTTAGACGGTTTAGTTTTCCTTTGAAAATATACTTGGTCATTTCTGCAGAACTCTTCACTTTGATACTCAAATTTTTAGAGAAGTGTGCTATGTAGTCCCACTATGAAAATGAGAAAAGATATTTTTAAGAGAAATTCCACTGAGGCTAAGCTGAGATACAGGATAAAGGAAGTATTCATTCTTTTTCAGAATGTCGGCATAAAAAAAAAAATCAACATTTCATGAATGATTTCGGTTGATTTTAAGCAGAGTTCTCCAAGGAGCCTTCTTGAAATTCTTTGTAGGAGATTTTGACAGCAATATATTAAGGCCAACTAGTTACTGAAGTGGTAGATATCTTTAACCTAGCAGAAAAATGCCAGAGGTAAAATTTCTGTTAAAAAGTTTTCTGTTAAAATTTGTGTGAAAAAAGAAGGCCATCTTGAAGAATGGCTAATGTTGTCCTAAGCAATTTCAATGTCCCTGTGGATCGGTGTGTAATGATAGCTAATTATTAGTTTCCCAGTACCAAGAGTACATTATAACAGTCAGCTAACTTTGAGGAAAGAAAAGAAATCAATCACTTCTTTGGCGAGGAAATAGCCTGTTTAGTGGGTGTGTTAAGGAAGAGTATGAGAAGTGGTACTTTCTTCCTCTCAATGGAACCTCTAGCACAGAGCATCGAGGAAATTGATTGAGAAACCTAAGTGGGTCAGATTGGGTCCTGAAAGTTCAGTAAACCTGACCCATTTTATTTTGAACTAGATCCCTAATTAAATTTTCACATCATTTTAAACTTATGTAGCTATGTTTCCAACACCAGCACCAGCTACTAGAACACATTCTGTCCATTCTGTTAATCATTGTGTTTGATCTTTCCAGGAACAAATTGCCTGCACTAAGTAATTCTGTGTAAAATAAAGCTTGCCATGTTAGGTATTAGAGTTTTCTTTTGACTCAATTTGTGGCTGAATTTGCGACTGGTAGAAACTGGGACAAGTTTACTTCCATTATCGGTGTTCTGTTTGTAGCTGTACCTGAGACTGGTTTCTGTCAAGCTGATTCCAACTCATAATGATCCTGCAGGACAGAGTGGAATCATCCCACAGGGTTTTTAAGGACTGGCTAATGGATTTGAACTACCAACCTTTGGGCTAGCTGCTGAGTTCTTTAACCAGTGCCACCAAGGCTCTGTTCTATTTCTACTCTGTAAAGTTGGTATAATTTAAGCTATAACTGTAGTTAACTAGGGTTTTTGTCAGGGGAAATTCTAAAAGTATCTGTGGGGGGGGGGAAACTTGTGTTTTATTTACTATTATTACATACTTTATTCAATCTGACAGGCAATACTTATAATAAAAATAACAGCCTTCTTTCTGAGAAGACTTTATAAATCAGAGCTAAAGTTAAGCTATTTTTCCTATTGTTGTAGACAGAGTACTAAGACCGACTCCTAATTACCTTCCCTGTAGAGTGGCTGGAACTGGTGAATGTGATAAAATATCACTCCCATGCTTATCCTGTATGGTTTAGTTATCTTAAGACAGGAAGACGATCTGTGGTTCTAGCCTAGTCACAGGAGCCCTTGAAAAACAGAATTTTCTCTAACGGATAGCAGACAGAGAAGTCAAGGTGATTTTTTTCTTTTAGCTGTGGTATGTATGTAACAAATCACTTGCCGTATTGATGTCCTTCACCTGTGCAATTCAGTGACATTATACTTAATACGTTGTCCAGTGGTTATCATTATCCATTCACAAATTTTCCCATAATTCTTAAGAAAAGCTCTGTGTATTCTGTGTAGTCCCTCATTTCCACCTCTAGTAACCATTAAATATTTTTGATCTGAAAGACAGCTTTGAAGTATAAGAAGGATCTACCATGGTATTACTGGCCTTGAAGACAGACAGGGCTGTGTAATAAGAGGTGTAGGTGGCCTTTAGGAGCTGAGGGTAGCTGATAGACATCAAGTGAATGAGCCTCAGTTCTCCAACTACAATATACGAGGTTCTGTCAATAACTTTCTCCAAGGCCTCTAGAGGAAAACCCAGCTCAAAAGATGCTTTGGCTTCAGCCTGAAAGTCTCTAGGCAGACAAGCCAGATAAGTCCATCTACAATTCTGACATCTGAAGCAGAAAATATCAGAAGAATGTTTACTTGTGTTTCATTGATTGTGCAAAGGCATTTGACTGTGTGGAGTGTAACAAATTACGGCTAACGTAATTTGGGAATTCCAGAACACTTAGTTGTGCTCTGATGGTCTGAGAGGCAATCGTACCATCAGAACAATGGGATACTGCATGGTTTAAAGTCAGGAAGGGTGTGCATTAGGGTTGTATCATTTTGCCATACTTTTCAATATGTGTGCCAATCAAACAATCCAAGAAGTTGGACTACATGAAGGACAAGGCATCAGGATTGGAGGAAGATCCATTAACAACCTGCAGTATGCAGATGACACAACTTTGCTTGGTGGAATAGAAGAGGATTTGAAACACTTACTGATGAAGATCAAAGACCACAACCTACAGTATGGAGTGCACCACAATATCAAGAAAACAAAAATGCTCATAACCGAATTAGTAAGCAACCTCTTGGTAAGTGGATAAAGGGTTGAAATTGCCAAGAATTTCATTTTACTTGGTTCCACAAATCAACGCCCATTGAAACAGCAGTCAACAAATCAAAAGACACATCGCTTTGGGAAAATCTGATGCAAAGGAACTCTTTAAAGTGTTGAAAAGTAAAGATACCACCTTGAAGACAAAAATGTGCCAGACCCGAGCCGTGATAGTTTCATTTGCATCATACACCTGTGAAAGCTGGACAATGAATAGGGAAGACAGGTGAAGAATTGATGCCTTTGAATTATGGTGTTGGAGAAGAATGTTGAATGTACCACGGACCACCAAAAGAACTTACAGATGTGTTTCAGAAGAAGTACAACCAGAGTGCTCCTTGAAAGCAAAGATGGGAAGACTGCATCTTACATACTTGGGACAATTTATTAGGAAGGATCAGTCCCTGGAGAAGGACGTCATGCTAGGTAGAGTGGAGAGTCAGTGAAAAAGGGGAAGACCCTCAATGGACCAATTGACACAGTGTCTGCAATAATGGGCTTAAGCCTAAAAATGATTGAGGACATGGGACAAGACTGGGCAGTGTTTCCTTCAGCTGTGCGTACGGTCACCGTGAGTCAGAACTAACTCAGCAGCACCTGGCAACACCAACAGACTGCTGACTTAAATGACTATGTCAAATAGGTATAGTTTCAAGCTCTTAAATTTGTGATAATTTGTTGCACAATAATAGAAAACTAACACTAAGGAAGGATATTAAAGGCCTTGTTCTAGGTGGCACTCAGATCTGTGGGCTGTGGGCTTCATGGTAAACACATCGCTCACTTCTTTCTTTAGGCCTCTGCTCACAAGTTACCACATTAGAAAGCTTTTTTCAGATTATCCTGTTTAAAATATCCTTCCTGTTAATTCTTTTATCTTTTGTGGCATTATTTTTATTTATACTTATTATCACTCCCTGTCATCATATCAGATATTAATATGTCTAACTGATTATCATAAGTATTGACCTGACAAAATGTAAATTCCCTAAAGACAGAGCTTTGTTTTTGCTTTCGTATTTGTTCATTTCTTTCTTTACCACTTAAGAGAATCACTCTCATATACTACAGGCATAAAAAATATTTATTGAGTGAAGGAATAAAAACATGCCTTTGATCCTTAATTAGTAAACTATTAGACCAACGTTCCAATTATGAAATAATTACAAGATTAAAGAAAATGGAAGTTATTTTCATCAAAAATAGTGGAATATGGGCAGTTATATTTTCAGGCAAATATATAGACATAAACTCTATCATTTCTAAATCACAGCGTTTGAAAAAATCTTTCAAAATGTTGAAGAAGGGATATTAAAAGACTATACATTAATGTTCAAAATGATGGTAGGATATGTGTGTCCTGTATAAAGCAGCTTTAGTTCTAAAGTACATGCACCATCCTTGGGCAAAGGAAACCAGCTGTTACACATTCATGTTTCTCTAAATTCTTCTCTCTTAACGTATAAAGACACACGTACAGATAGCAAACAGTCTAGTGAAATATACAGTAAAATCTGCAGAAGTCAGAACCTGTGTAAGGTGGAAACCTGTCCAAGAAGGAATCACAAGTGTTTCCACAGACAGAAAGGGACGGAAACGTGGTAAGACCAGGCCCTGTCAAAGGTGGAAAAATTGTGAGGTAGTTCCGTTGAATTCTGCTTTCGCAGGATTTAATGTGCTATAATATGTACAGTGACTATAAGTCTGTAAGGAACCCTGTTGGTACAGTAGTTAACTGCCTAGCTGCTAAAGGAAAGGTTTGCAGTTCAAATTCACCAACTACTCTGGGAAAAAGGTGCTGCACTATGTTTCCATAAAGATTACAGCTTTAAGAATTGTGTGGGCAGTTGTATGCCATATCATTTTATATGGCTGATATGCTTTAAAACTGGCTTAAAGGCAATGAAATTAGTTTTTTGTTTCTTTGTATGTTTTCATTATCCTGTAAGTAGATTATGAGGAAGACCTGCCGTGCAGTAGTTAGAGCCCTTGTCAGCCGACAGGCTGACAGTCCAAACCCAATGGCTGCACTGCGTCAGAACGATGTGGCAGTCTGCTTCCTTAGAGTCTTGGAAACACTATACAATCTCTATCAGTGACTATCATTTTGATGGCTGTATATCTTCTTTTACTTTAGTTGGAGAATTGATTCATTTAAAACGCATTACAATTTCCTGCATTTTAAATTTTTTTAAGAAAATGCAAAATCATAATGGAAAATACGTATGTGTATTAGCGTATGTGTGTAAGCACCTATGTAATCATTTTAGACTACAGTCACGCACTGCATAACATCCATTCAGGCAATGTCTACCCATAACTCTGTCTTTCTATAAGCATAGAAATCCAGTGGGAGAATGGAGCATAGTGGAAAGCAACTGTTTTCTTCAGGCAAACACCTGTATCTCAAAGCATGATTGCTGCTAGGCATCCATTTGTCATTGCAAACCATTGCAAGAACCTCTGGTTTTTAATATAATAGGATTTATGGAGGTTGTTTTGTAGCTATAGGTTGCCGTAAAACAGTATTTGCAATTTGGTAACTGCCTATATATAATACAGTGTTCATACCATATCCAAATTACACAATGTTCTACCTCATAGAGTATCTTTGAAGTTAAGCAATGTATGCCTGTATTCTGACATATGATAGGGGCCTAAGAATAACACTTTTGAATGGCATAATAGTGATTTTTTCTGGACTATGAAAGAGTAGATCCTTTCAATAATTACCAGTTTACAGAGAGTCCCCAACTTAAACAACTGAGTTCCATTCTAATCACTCCTTTGTAAGTCAGTTCTGAAAGTAAATAATGCATTTTTTTTAAGTTACCATTTCTTTTGCCTTTTATTACAGTATCATTATAAATTTGATCTTCATTTGTCTTTGGAAGTTGGGAACATTACATATAAGCTTACAGGTATATTCTAGTACATACATAATGTAATACACAAATCATAAAAAAGATGAACATTCACTGTAGCTTTGCAACTTGAACATGTTGTGGACAACCTGTTTATAATTTATTCCATAAGATGTCTAAGCATGAAACATTGAATGTTAAAAAAATACTTGAGGCAAGCTTTTTGACCTATTGCCCAGTAAAATTGTTTAACTTGATGATAAAATTTTTATTAATCTTTTTCTAGTGAACAGTCATTAATGTTAACAAGTTTCATCATTTTTAAAAAAGCAAGGACTCGAAGGAATATCGGTGGACTTAGTATATAATCATCATTTAAATTTTTAGACTTGGGAAATATTTAACATCCCTGGACACATTAACAATTTTGAACAATAAGATGGTCAGTACAATGACTTGTATTTAGTTTTGATTCTGCTGATGCCTTATTGAATGAACACTTGGATATTTACTCAATCTATTTTTTTTTAGTTTTGTTGTATTCCTTTCTTGCTCGATCATTGTATGCATCTAAGCAATTTTCTCTTCATTTTGAAGTAAGTCTCATTTGGTGGTAATTCTCAATGACTCATGGAGTATAGGTTAAAATAGATTATCATCATAAACAGGAAAAAATTTAAATATTCTAGCAGAGAACTCTATTTGTTTAAAATAGCATTTTTATATGGAATTAGATCTCTAGGTTTATGGAGACATTTCATCATTTTTGGACATTTCATCCCCTTGGATGTAAATGTAAATTGTCTAAAAATCATATTTTTAATATTTAAAGATGTCAAAAACATACCAAACATAAACAGCATAACAATAGTTCAAAAGAAGTAATAAAACCAACCAACCCAACCCTCTGACATCGAGTTGGGTCTAACTCACAGCAATCCTAGTGGTGAGAGTAGAACTGCCCCAGCAAGTTTCCAAAGAGCACCTGGCAGATTTGAGATAACACTTCCTGAAAATTCAGAATCCCCTGGCAGTACATAATCAGTGACTTTTCCAAGTATAGATGAAAAAATGCTAGTATAATCAGGGTATTAACAGTAGTGAGATTTTGCTTCCTGAGCATCAACATATATTCTCAGTACAAATGTGTCAAAAATGTCCAATTCTTTAACCTATATATTTTATGTAGAACATTATAAACAAATTTATTCATTTGTTTAAAAAACAGACTCCAGTGACCAGGAAGACTGAATTATCATAAATAAAACTTGTATTTCCATTTTTTCCTACTAACATTTTGTAGAAGCTCATCTATACCATTTGAATGGTGAAGACACCAGGACCCACAGACTAAAGGTGACAGCCTCAGGTATCAGGGCTCACAGGCAGCAGAGCCAGCATTTGAACCCTGGCAGTCTTAATTCTCAACAAGTGCTGTTCATACTACACGTTTCTTTAAAAGAAAAGGAAACAGAATCTCAGAGTCTGTGTAACTCACCTAGTCACATAGCTATTTAATTGAAAGCCCAGAACATGAAAGAAATCTGCTGAGTCACTTTAATTACAATTTATTGGGGAAAAATAATTTCAGAAAATCAGACTTTTTTCCTGCTGGAAAGCATCTGATAATTTCTGTTAATATTCTAGTTTTACTTTTCTAGAGGGAAGGTATAAACCTCTATTTAGCTATATTACCTAGTTCTTACCAAATGATGTTGACTTTTTTGTTGTTTAAGCTGTAATTCCTGATTAACCTTGGCTGAAGAAAAATAAAGTAGCAGAAAAGGGAAAAGTTAATAAACTATGAAGTATATTGAAAGAAAAATTTGAGGCTGTTTATTTTGCAAACAAACAAAAAATACAAGAATGAGGAACAAAGATCTCGAGAAAATTTTTACATTGCCTGTTTCCAAGGCACTGTCTCAGGTGGAAATCCTGGCGGTGTGGTGGTTACGTGCTACAGCTGCTAATCAAAATGTCAGCAGTTCAAATCCTTGGAAACTCTGTCTTATAAGGTCACTATGAGTTAGAATCGACTCAATGATGATGGGCTTGATTTTGGTCGCAGGTAGCACTTATGAATATTTCTTTGTTCAACAAAATCAGAAATAGTGAGCACATAAGAGGTCCAACAAATTAAATCTGTGAACTTAGTTGTTTCAAGTGCTCTCTACCTGGTTGCTGAATATCACTGTGGTCGCCTTCAAAGCACTATCCTTGGGAAGCTAAGAAACGATGCCAGAGCCTAGTCCTTCTCTCAAAGCTATTTTGGAACTCTTTCTGGAATGGCCATTGCACACCATGAAACAGTAGCAAGTTGAGAACCTAATTGTATACTTGCCTGCCGGGGAGTTTTTAGCCAGTAAACAAATAACTGTGTTGGAATAACCTCCCTAGTCACCCCCAATGACTTTTTCTTTATCCAAAGAAAAAGAAAATATGGAAAGACAAACATTTGGATGACATTCAGGACATTAAGCGTAATACCACGACAGCTCTGATGGCCATTCCAGAAAAAGAGTTCTAAAACTGCTTTGAAGGGTAGACTAGGTGCTGGTGCTGGTAAATCGCTTCCCAAGGGGCGTACTTTGAAGGTGACCATAGTGGTATTCAGCAGTGAGGTATGTAGCACTTTTTCTAGCATGATATTGTGAATCTAATTGCCAGACCTTTTGTGTCTTGTTGCTGTTATTAAGTGTCATCTAATTGCTTTCAAATTACAGTAACTTTTTTTGCAAAAAAGAACAGAAGACTATAAAGCACTGTGCCATCCTCACAGTCACTGTTACGGCTGAGATCCTTGTTGGAGACATTGTGTCACTCCATCTTGGGAAGTGCTTTCTGTTTTGCTTACACTCTACTGCACAAAATATGAAGTTCTTCTCCAGGGATTGACCCCTCCAGAAAACAAGCCCAAAGCATGTCTGAGTTTTGCCATCTTGTCTTCAAATGAGAATTCTGCATGCAATTCTTCCAAGCCAGATTTGTTTGTTATTTGGGCATCCCAAGATACATATATATTTAATATTCTTCAGCAACACTATAATTTGAAGGCATGAGTTCTTCTGAGATCTTCATGGTTAGGGTCAGGCACAACTTAATCCTTATATGACATATTTGCTTAACACTTTAAAGAGATCATTTGCAGCAGATTTGCTAATGCAGTACATCCTTTGAATTCTTGATTACCACTTCCATGGACGGTGATCGTGGATTGAAGTAAAATAAAATCCTTGGCAATTTCAGCCTTCAGTCTGTTTATCATGATGCTACTCATTGATCTAGTTGTAAGAGGTTTTGTCTTCTTTATGTTAAGGTGGGATCATTACCAAACGCTGTGGTCTTTGATCTTTATAAGTAAGCTCTTCAGGTCCTTCTACTCTAAGCGATTAACGTTGTGTATGTCTCAGGTTGTTAATGAGTCTTTCCCCAAACCTGATGCTTTGTTCTACTTCAAATAGTCCAGTTTCTCAGATTATTTCCTTAGCACACAGATTTGAAAAAAAAAAAAAAAGTGATTACAGAAAACTCAATTATATTGATGAGGAAACTATATATAGATCAAGAGGCAATCATTTGAACAGAACAAGGGAATACTGAGTGGTTTAAAGTTGGAAAAAGTATGTCTCAGTTGTATCTTCTCAACGTACTTACTCAGTCTGTATGCTGAGCAAGTAATCTGAGAAGCTAGACTATGTGGAGAATATGGCATCAGGATTAGATGAAGACTTATTAACAATCTGTTATACAGATGATACAACCTTGTTTGCTGAAAGTGATGAAAACTTGAAGCACTTCCAGCATAACCATACCTCAACACAAAGAAAACAAAAAGCCTCACATTTGGCCCAGTAAGCAATATCATGATAAATGGAGAAAAGATTGATGTTATCAAGGATTCTGTTTTACTTGGCTCCACAATTAACACTCATGGAAGCAGCAGTCAAGAAATCAAAAGACATATTGCATTGGGCAAATCTGCTGCAAAAACTTATTGCAAGTATTAAAAAGCCTTGAGGACTAAGGTGTACCTGACCCAAGTTACAGTGCTTTCAATTGCCTCACAAACATGTTGAAGCCGGACAGT
Organism: Heterohyrax brucei; assembly: GCA_028571685.1. Taxonomy (NCBI): domain Eukaryota; kingdom Metazoa; phylum Chordata; class Mammalia; order Hyracoidea; family Procaviidae; genus Heterohyrax; species Heterohyrax brucei. Next base: position 160,684,339 of record CM053143.1, read on the forward strand.
GAAAAAGGAAGACTCAAGAAGCACTGATGTCTTTGAATTATTGCATTGGCAAAGAATATTGAATATACCATGGACTGCCAAAAGACTGAACCAATCTATCCTGGAAAAAGTACAACCAGAATGCCCCTTGGAATCAAGGCCAGCAAGACCTTATCTCACAAAATTTGAACATATCTGCCAGAGGGATTCACCCCTGGAGAAGGACATCATACTTCGTAGAGTGTCACTGGAGAACAGAAAGAGCCTCAGGGAGACGGTTTGACACTGATGTTCAGGACATCAGAGCACATCGATCTGCTGCTAAAAGTGATGGAAAAATTTAGAAAAGGATAATGGTCATGACTGAGAAACAAGATCACTATGATTAATGTCAACAAATTGTATATAACCATAAAACCAAACCAAACTCACTGCTGTCTAGTCAATTCATACTCACAGTGATCCTATAAGATAGGCTAGAACTGTGCCATGGGCTATCTATGGATTGCCTGGTGAATTTGAACTGCCTGCATTTTTATTAGCAGTCATAACTCTTGACCACCATGAAGTCAGGAATGGGACATGTTTTGTTATATATACATTTGTTACAATTAAAGAACAAGACCAAACACTCACACAAGGCATAGCAAGGATAAGTGCTTCCAAAGTCAGGCAGAGTGTAACTAAACTATACTGTGTATATGCTATGCAAGCATTGCATTAGGAAACACAGTGGTGGCTGTCAGAAGCTGCATTTAAAGGGGATTAGAGAGCTACATCTTAAATCCAGCCAAGTTTTGTCATGCAAGTTTGTGGACCTGGTTTTGGAAGATATATGAATTTTACTTTGATGTAAAATTGTATAATATAAAAATGCTGGCCCTTTGTGTGTGTGTGTGTGTGTGTGCGCGTGTGCATGTGCATGTACAGGGAGCTAAATATTCAGAAACCTATTTCAGACCTCTTTTGCAGATAGTTTTCAACTTCTGCAATAAATCTTAGATAGAAGCTTGACCATATTTTTATTGGCTGAAAACTGACCAAATGCTTGTGTGAAAAATTATTTTGAATAATCACAATTTATTTCTTAGTGAAGCAGATTGGAGGTACAAAAAAACTGGTGTTGAACATGTGACAATTTTCAATGCTCTTTATTTCTTAGCTGTAAAATAGATGTACCTTATTTCTGTAGTTTTGAAAATAGATCAAATCTATTCTTGCTTAAAATGATTACACTATTGTACACTCACATTTACCTAAATTGATCTTTAAAGATGGAACCACTTTCAAGTTTCACTTGAAAGTGAAACTGAATTTAACTAAGTTATCCTATGATATTGTATTGTGTATCAGTAGTTTGTAATTGATCAGATATGCAAATATCATCTATAAGTGTAATAAGCTATGAATACAAAATGGATCAAATATGAGATGATAAAAATACAACATTCTATTAGCATGTAAGATAATATGGCATAAAATGATTGAGCTCAATTGTTTCATAAATAGCATAGTAAAACGGAATCAAATCTGAGTGAATTTGTGGAAATAATTTAGCAATATCATGGCAACAACACGTCAAATAATGTCATATAAATTTGAACACTGAAAACGTACATGGTTTGGAGAGAAGTTAAGTGTCATATTGAGAAACAGAATTAGTATCTGTAAAGGTTAGAAGACTTGCCTATACATTTTCTTTCTATCTGGCTGTGCTTATTATCAACTTGCCTATAAAACTTCACTTTGTTTAAAGATTTCTGTAGCAAGTCTTTATGGAGTACTGTGTGAAAAGCTCAAATACAATCTTCATGGATTATATGAGGACTGCCAATTAAGTTTTCAAACTCATCTTGAAAAAGTGTTATGCACCTCACTGCTGAATATCACTATGGTTACCTTCAAAGTACTTCCCTTGGGAAGCTATGCACCAATCCAGTGCCTAGTCCACCCTTCAAAACAGTTTTGGAACTCTTTCTCTGGAATGGCCATCAGAGCTATCATCATATTACACTTGAGGTCCTGAATGTCGTCCACATGCTGTCCTTTCAATATTTCCTTTATCTTCAGGTAAAGAAATGAGTCATAGGGTGCCAGTCAGGGGAGTAGGAAGAGTGTTCCAATACAGTTATTTGTTTGCTGGCTAAACACTTCCTCAAAGACAACTCTAAATGGAGTTTACAAACTTGCCACCTTGCCACTGTGAACAGTGGCCATTCTAGAAAGAGCTCCGAAATTTCCTGGCATCAATGCATAGCTTTCCAAGGGGAGTAGTTTGAAGGTGACCATAGTTATATTCAGCAATGAGGCATGTAGCACTTAGAACAATTAAGTTTGTGGACTTGTCAGTGCTCATAAGTCTCAAAAGTACTCTTTACACTCAGAGTGCACCTTTGTTACATTTGTTTGGTTCTGTCTTTCTTTAGAACTTACTATGCTGCCAACCATACCAACCTCCCAGGAAACACAAGCTATATGAGAAAGATGTCTTATAAGACGGACACAAATGATTTTTCTAACAGAGGTCATGCTAGGCCTTTGGAAATGGATGGTGCTAACAATTTTTGCTGACTTTTTTTTTTTTTGCTAGAACCATGGCTAGAATTCAACAGATCTATTGGTAGAACAAAATGAACATCACTATGCAACATGTTGTGGGTCACGGGCTTGAATTCAATATCTGAGTTCAACATCTGATGATTGTATATCAATTCCAGTACTGCAAGCCATCATCTTATTTAAAACTCTCACAGTCCATTGTCTTGAGTCAGTTTCAACTCATAGTGATTCTACAGGACAGAGCAGTACTGCCCCATAGGATTTCCAGATCGGAGCTGGTGGATCTGAACTGTTGACCGTTTGGTTTAATGGTGAAATTTGAAGATGTGATATATGTTGAAGTAATGGTGGGTTTTTAATTTTCCCAAAGTCACAGAGATTCTGAAAGTGAGTTGGCATTTAGACTCAATTGTAATTGATGCAAAACCCATATTTAAACAACTGTATTCTATTGGCTGTTTACACATGAAGGCTTTATTTTCCTCATTTGTTCTAGGAATTTCATGCCTCCAGTGTTCTCTCAATGCAAGGATATTTTACAAAGGTAACTCAAATCCTAGAAGCCAAAGCTTGAAATTAATGAAGAATGTGGGAGAAGCCACCTTAGAAGCCTTGTAGGACTAACTTAAATCAGATAATAGCTATAGGAAATGAAAAGTGAAATTCCAGTTACTTTATTTTATTTAGAGAACAATCAAACACAAATTCAGATTTAACTCAGGATCAGATTGTATAAGATTTGTCAAATAAATGAAGTTTGTTTTCTTTTCCCACCAATTTTCATAATGCCAGATTACCCAACTGGTAGATGGTAAGACCATCTCTCAAATAAGAAAAACAAGTTATTTTGAATGATTTCCTGCTTAATATTAGCAACTTCAGGAAGGCAGAACCTTGTTGCACTTCCTTATGTTTGACTTGTACCATGCTTTAATACGTATTTGCATATTTATTTTTTGTGTGGGAGGTATTACACATTCTTCACTACTTGAAATATGACCAAATATTTCTCTGAAATATAATCCTCTTCCATTTATTTCAATTCCTTCTTACCCTAATGGAGATAAGATAGACACAACATGCAAAATGACACATGACAAATACATCTCTGGCATGTGTTACAAAGGAATTATCTCTGGACAGGCAAGAATGCCTTGACTTTTTGACAAAAGAGTTTAGACTTCTTTAGCCATGACTGATCAAAAACAGGCTTCAGATAAATCTGCACCCTAGAAAATCAGTCATAGCCAGAAACATTTAAGGCATTCTGGGTTTTGTTAAAGACTAGGAAACGAGATGGGTAAGGCCAGATAATTGGGAATTTCACAGTGATTTTCTCGAATTGTTGTTGTTGCTGTTGTTGTTAGGTGCTGTTGATTCTATAGGTCATAGTAGAACTGCCCCATAAAGTTTCCCAGGAGCACTAGGTGGATTTGAACTGCTGACCTCTTGGTTAGCAGCTGTGGTGCTTCACCACTACGCCATTCTACAGGGTTTCCAATAGACAGAAATAAACTTCTTTTTGGAATTTTTGGGCCCTCCTGCATGGGTTGTTAAAATATTTGAAGTTCTACTAAAAATCAAATGTTCTTCTACTAAAAAATACCAAACACTGCAGGGACACATGAGCTGTTCACCAGTTATGTTACGATAAACACAAAAGTGTGTAAAATAGAGTTCTTATCTCTGAGCCGCTCATAGAAAAGGAAGAATGAGCTCTATACTTAAGAAAGAACACGCTCAGAATTATATTTGATACTTGGGAGAGAGGAACACATATATACACTTGGGTTAGGAGATTTGAAGGCTTTGAGGAAGATGCGCTAGTGCTTGAAAATCTCTGAGCTAAGAATCTTCATTCTACGGAGGACAAAGGACAGCTACTAGAGGCTGTAATGAAGAGAACAAAACCTGAGTTCGGAGGTCTGAGACATGTTCCCTTGACATTTTTTATTTCCTCTTTTCAGAAAAGGTAAAATGACAACGGTGACAGGATCATCTACTGTGGGCTTGAGCTGCGAAACAGCAAGCGCTGGCTATGTTATTACACTCAGGAGTGCTGTCTAAAAGGATGTCACAGGAAGCAGCATAGGGTCAGTGGCTTCTGTGCTTTAGGGAAAGTTTTATGTGGCAATTAAGCTGGAATTAGCTCTATTCTTGCTGAAAGGCACAACCCCTTGAGGTATTATTAAAGCAGGCTACCTGGCTAGCCAACCAAAGTAACATTGTGGCCAAGATTCTTGTGCCTCAAGTGGGTGGATCTAAGTAATCAGGGAGCTTACATAATTGGGTCTACTTGAGGCCTAATTTGGCTTCATGGTTCTTATATTGCAGTTTCTTCAAGCTGGAAGATTTCAGAATTAGATTTCTTTGTTTCCTTGTTTGTTTCCATAATTATTTGTGATTTTTTTTTTATTATTTTTGTTGTTTTTATTTGTTAACCTTTGTGAATGAACTAGGAAAAAAAAATGCCTACTTAACATTTTCTCAGGATCACCTCTTAATAGTCTGTTTTTTTCTAACACCTTCTTCAATTGCTAGCCCTTAAACATGATCATCCCCAGACTGATATAAAAGGCCTTAAGATAATACAAGAGAAGAATCAAAAGTAGAAACTAGATTGTGATACAAGCAAATAGAAAGGCAGAAATCTGGACACTTGCAATGACTTGTCACCAATAAAGTTGTCAAGTCAGGGGGTAAGGCTGAGCCGGGTATCCAATACACTTCTCATTCTGCCTTTATGTCAGGCCATTCCCATGTTGCTGAATGCCTGCTTAAGTCAGTCAGTTATTTTTGAACTTCTATCATGTTTCAGGAAATATGTAGATGAATAGTATATGGTCTGTTCCCTCAAGTTATTTACATTGTATTTATGTCAGACAGATAGGCAAAAGTAGGTGACTTCAAGCAAGTGGATCATGTAGGGACTTTTTTTTTTTTCTTTTTACTTAATATGACTGAGTGAAAATATACATTCCCGTATAAATTTACATACCCGCCTAGACGCAGCTTCCACTGCTCTCCCTGCCCGGTGACAGCACACTATTCCTCTCTGCTTCACACATGTCTCATCCTCCCAACAGTCTCCTGTCCCCTCCTCTCCACTCACTCTCCTTCCTCCAGCCTAAGGTCAGCAGGATGATATCCTGTAAGTGTATAGAACCGTAATGCGCATCCAATATATGGTCACTCTGGGGCATTTCTATAGCATTAAGGGAGGCAGTTGTTCCTGGAAAGGACATTATTTAAGCTAAGATTCAGAGGTTGCACAAACAAATTTCTATCAATTGAGGTTAACGATGTCAATCCAACACTAATTTTTTTAATGTATACTTGTATGTAAGTACACAAATGCAGACATACACACACTCTGATGTATGTGAGGTTCAACAATTAAGTCTGCAAACGTAATCGTTATAAGTGCTACTATCTCATTGCTGAATATCACCATGGTCACCTGCAAAGTATTCCTCTTGGGAAGTTATGTGCCAGTACCAGTACCTAGTCCAGTCTTCAAAGCAAATTTGAAACTCTCTGGAATGGATGCTGCACACAGTGGCATGGAGGCAAGTTCACGAACTTCATTGTACAGTGGTCTGTAAGGGGTTTTCAGCCATAAACAAATAACTGTATTGGAACACACTCCTGCTCACCTGATCTGGCCTTCAGTGACTTTTTTCTTTATATGAAGATAAAGGAAATATTGAGAAGAAGACATTTTGATGACATTCAAGACATCGAGGGTAATACAACAATAGCTCTGATGGCTGTTCCAGAAAATGAGTTCCAAAATGACTTTGAAGGTTAGACTAGGTGCTGGCATGTGTGCACAGCTTCCCAGGGGGAATACTTCGAAGGTGACCATAGTGATATTCAGCAGTGAGGTATGCAGCACTTTTTCTAGGATGGGATCACGAACTTAATTGTTAGACCTCGTATATTCAGGGGGGTGTGTATGGCAAAATACTCATATACATATGTGTAAACATATTTATGATACAGCATTGCATATACATACACACGCACGCACGCAGTATGCAGCATTCTTGTAGTTTAATTGGAACATGAATTTATGGACTAGACTGGAACTTGGGCCTTGTTTTGCATAATGACCCCCACATGCTATTATAAAACTATCCATCCTGTAGTGGCTTGTGTGCTGCTATAATCTTGGAACACATACCACTGGTATGCCTAATGCCAGCAGGGGCACTCCTGGCAGGGAGGTTTCAGCAGAGCTTACACACTGAGATAGACTAAGACAAAAAAAAAACCCTGACGATCTACTTCTAAAAATAAGCCAATGAAAACCTGATAGAGCCAAGCCAGCCAAATGCCATCAAGACGGATCACAACCCAATGCTGATAGCGCTGGAGAAGGAGCGCTCAAGGCTGGAAGGCACTAAAAACATACAGCGGCCCCAACAGCAGATTCAAGAATCCCGATGATCCTGAAGATGGTGCAAGACAGGGCCAAGTTTGGTTCTTTTGAGTATGTGATAAACGTGAGTCAGAGCTGACCAACAGAACCAGGAACAATTACTGTGGCAAGGTAAAATCATTGGGAAATAATTGTAAAGCTTACCTCACTTGAGCAGGGAAGCTGTTGGGTAGCGAGTGCAGCACTTAATCACTATGCCACCAGGGTTTCTGAAGTACTATCAAGTGGTGTTCAATCTAGAAAAGTACGAGCAAGACTTTTAACAGGGTTGTGTTGCCCTATGGCCACCAGCAGAGGGCTCAGCGGAAATGTTCTCTGAGTCAAGCTCTAAAGTAGATCTTGGAAAAGCAGTTTTGAGTTATTTAGTCAGAGGAAGGTCTGGAGAGATGACACAGGAGGTCTTACATAGATGCCATCAGGAACAGTTACAAGGAAGTTTCTGCTGAAGGCAGCAAATGTCATCTTCTGAAATCCCTGCTGCTGCCCACGTGATTTACTGGGAGCATCTGCTCAATTCTGAGACCCTGCTGTTGTTCCCTAAAGCTTTTCACCAAGAAAGACTAGAATACGCTGGGCTGTAAGCAGAAGGGCAGGGCTACAGCCAGAACATATCCTTTATTAAATTTGTGCTTCCATGTTTTCATTTATAAAATAGGGGAGTGCACCCCACTTCGTGTATTATATTTGACATAAAATTAAAATGTATTTTTAAAGGCTACTTTATAGACAGACTAATGACTTCAAAAACATATATATGTCCTAATCTCGGTGTCATGGATTGAATTGTGTCCCACCAAAACTATATACGTTGATTTGACTCAGCTAGGAGTCCCGATATGATGCCCTTCCTCCCATGTGTTGTGAATCCTGCCTCTGTGATACTGATGAGAATGGGCTGCAGCTATGTTAGTGAGGCAGGATTCCAGCTACAAGCTTGTGGGATAGAAGGGAGAGAAGCGAGCAGAGGAAGGTGGGAACTTCACACCACCAACAGAGCAGCACCGAGAGCAGAGCACGTCCTTTGGACCTGGAAGGTTTCTGTGCTGAGATGCTCTCCTTGAACTTGGAATTGGCCTACAGGACTATGATAGCTTCTCCTACTGAATGGACTTGTAACTTGTAAATGGATTTGCAGCTTCACGGACTGTGAAAATAAAATTTCTCTTCATGAAGCCTTCCAGTCGTCGTATTTTCTGTTGGAGCAGTACCAGGTGACTAACACACCCAGGAATCTGTGACTGTGTTATTTTACATGACAAACAGAACTTTTCTAACGTGTTTAACTTAGCATCTTGAGAAGAGGACGTTATCCTGTATTGTCTGGGTGACTCCACAAAATCTTCCCACCACTGACATCATCAGCTGCTTATGAGTCTCCTCTGTCTTATGGTGAGACCATGAGTGTCACAGTAGAACTGTGCTCTGTCAGTTTCCTAGAGAGTACCTTCCCCCCTGCCCCAAGCCGATTGCCACTTCTTTCTTTCAAGTTGTCTCTGGGTGGATTTGAATCTACAACTTTTTAGTTCGTAGGCAAGATAGTTTATCATTTGCACCACTTAGGCATTTCCATATAATCACAGTGGCCTTCCTTGTAAGAGGAATACAAAAGGGTCAGTGTCCAATCAAAAGGAAATGTGATCATAGAAGCAGAGTAGGACTGATGAACTTTGAAGGTGGAAGAGCGGACTATGAATCAACGAATACAGACAAAGGCAAGTGAGGCCTAGAAAATGCCAGCATAATGGAACAGATTCTCTCACGGAATCTCCAGAAGAAACATGGCCATTTCAAGACCTTGGTTTTAGCTTTGTAACACTCATTTTGGAATTCTGATCTCCATAGCTGTAAGATAATAGATATTTGATGTTTTAAGCTACTAAGTTTGTGGCATTTTTTTCACAGCAACAATAAGAAACTAACATAGACTTACCACACCATCTACCATTGAGAAGGGAGCCCTGGTGGTGTAGTGGTTAAGTGCCATAACTGCTAAGCAAAAGGTCGGCAGTTCAAATCTGCGAGATGCTCCTTGGGAACTCTATGAGGCAGTTCTACTCTATCCTACAGGGTTGCAATGAGTTGGCATCTACTCGACAGTACTGGGTTTGTTTTTTTTTTTGTTATCGCTGAGGAGCTTTTTAGTAAATCGATATCATGACATTAATACTTAACATCATGTACTATATATTCTTTCAAAAAGATTTGCTCAGGAATCAATATCACGCTTGTTTGATTTATAAACTGCTATTCATGAAACCACAGATATCTTGAATGGTACTCTGCATTTATAATTTCTATACTTCACATCATTATAATCGATATTACGACTCTTATTTGTAAACGACAATATAATATTCACTCTGTCAGAGTACCAAATTTACTTGGAAGCTAGGATGGTGAGACTTCTCATGTACTTTGGACACGTTTTTAGGAGGTATCAGAACCTGGAAAAATACATCACACCTGGTAAAGCAGAAGAGAAAAACGAAGAAAACAGACACAAAGAGGAGGACTTTCAAACAGATGGACTGGCACAGAGGCTGCAGCAACGTCCTCATGAACCAGGGGCACAGTTCAGAACCAGGCAGGGTTTCATTCTGTTGTACGTAGATGGGGTCTCTATGAGTTAGAATCAGTTCAATGGTACCTAACAACAATGATTTACTGACACTCATTCTAACATCATCATAAAAGGAAATGTCCCTTGTTTCTTCTAATTATTTTCAACTTATATAACAAAAAAAGGCATGTATTAGACAAAGTTAAGCAGGTTTATTTATACAACACATATAGACAATGTGATTCGTAGTTCTTGACCATCTGGAGATTAACATATGGTATGCAAAATAGATGTAGACATTCCTATAATTCACAAACAGATGCTTCTAGCCTGATTCTAGCTTGTTTCCTTGATGACCACATTTTCCAAGTCAGAAATTAAGCTATTTAATATGACTTTTTTGTAATTTTTAAATTGTTAATTTATTTCCAGGAAAAAAAGAATATTTAAAATATGAAGGCATCACATCCCAGAAATGACTTCGATATTTATATCCCTCTTTAATTGTCCTATCCCATTGCCCCCCACCTCACTTAGATATGAGGTCTGAGAAGCCTAAGATGCTCTAGTTGTTCATTTTTACATTGACAGTACATAATAGCATACAAGAATGTAGTAGAACTCAATTTGCGTATAAAAATAAATTTAATAAATCATCTAAAATTTAAGAAATTCAATTAAAATATAAATAAGGGGGAATCATCCTTAAAACAAAAATCAAGACTAAAGTTGTTTGCTTAGGAATTCACAGGTAATGTACTACCTACCGTTCACCAACTGTGCTTTTAAGTCTAAGGAAGCTAATTACCTGTTGCTGGTCCCTCACACACTCATGTATTTAATAAAACAAGTAAAGTTGTCACACAGTCTGAGACATTGAATCATTTATCTGTGGCATAATTGTTCCTCTATTCATTCTTGTTCCTAAGTTTCTTCCTCCTGTTGATAAATTCTGACTATAAACCTGCCGACACATTTTTGGTTTAAAGTCAGTCTAAAAATATATTGTAACTCATTCTCCTTATCTACCTTTCTAGAATATTTTCCCTAGCTTCTCGAACATACACTGACCTAATTTTTTTCTCAACTCATGTCATTTTTAACTGTATCCTGTATAATTGCATCTTTTTTTTCTAGATTACTATTGCCTAGGGTCGCCATGAGTCGGATCCAACTCGATGGCACTTGAGTTGGCATCGTCTAGTACTTTGCACCACAGCTTTTTATCAGCCAGCTCTTTGTTCCTGTTTTAGTAAGCTAAATTTTCCCAGAATAGGAAAAAATGCTTTGTCTTTCTTTTTTAAAATATGATTCCTGTATGCAGTATCTGTATAAATTTTTTGAGATCTGTGTTTGTCTGCTTTGCTCATCTCTGTATTTATTACCTGTGAAACAAAGTACATATTCAATAAATATTTTTGGAATCAGTAAATATTTATCAGCAATATTTCATCAATGTAATTTCTGAGAGAGGAGTCTTCCTGCGGTGAATATAAGAAACCTGACAATCTCATGCACTTCCCAAATTGAGAGAGAAATATGTTTGAGGGTTATATATCAGCCCCTTCTCAAACAACAAATCTATATATGTTTCATGATTTACTGCTGAATTTAGCCATCGGTATCAAAATGTGCTAGAAAATCAAGCCTCTTGGCACTGGCAGGAAAGGTATGTGGAATTCTATCCATGTACCTAGAAAAACCTGGAAGCTACCAGCACAAGAACTAGGTAAAAACTCTCTTAGGTTAGCCAGCTTATGACAAACTTTAATGTTAAGGACTACCATTGTTTTATGTTTAAAACCTAAAATTAAAACACTTGAGTTATTTTATTCAAGATTATGGAGATATTGTATGTGTAGGTGACTTACATTATCCAAGTGTGGTTCTCCTGAATGTACATTAATAGTCATTTTAATCACTTTCACTTAAGAACTGTTCCAGCCCCTCCATCTCTATTCTGACTCAAAAGATTTCAGGAATGTGAACTTATCAGCATTTTCAGAGATGTGCTTCTTCATGACTATAAAAGTTCACATCTAATGATCATTCCAGATGTTAAAAATTAAACATCATTTATCGCACTTATCCCATATCCTAACATTTTATTTTTAAAATCAATATTCAAGGAATGATCACACTTAAAAAAATGAATTTGATAATAAGGATAACTTTTTATATTGTCAGTCAATTTAATAAGTTAAAGTTGTTCAAAGTCAGGATAAAATGTAATTTCACTCTCTAAGGACATATAACTCTATACTTTGGGAAGAAATGGATCTTACTGTTTCCTGTGATCTTCTTTAGTTCAGACAAATGCATTAGAAGAGGTTCTACTTCAGGATTGTGACTTTTTTCTAATTTAAAGCTGTCAGTGCTGAGTCGATTCCAACTCATGGTGACCCTGCAGGTCAGAGTAGAACTGCCTGCTAGAGTTTCCAAGGAGGGCCTAGTAGATTTGAACTGCTGACGTTTTAGTTAGCAGACATCACACTTAACCACTGTCCCACCAGGCAAGCGTGAAGCAAATATCCAGAAACCCTAGTAAATATGACCACAGGCTCCTATTCACCTCAAAATTAGTAGTACAGGAATTCTAAAGTTTGTATCTAAAACTATGCTCATAAACTCTATGCCAAATCTTTCTTATATGAAGTCAAATTGACAGTTTGGAAATTGATATAAGTATGAAAAGTTGTCTTAGAAAATACTCAGATTGCTGAGAGAATGCAGGTTTCAAGGACATCACTAAAAACACAGTTTATTCACAGGCACTGGATAGAATAATGCTTTCTTATAGTGAAAAGATGCAAATAAGATTAGCTTTAAAAGTAGGCATCTGTGTCCCATTGCTAGCGCGTCACTCCTTGCTGCCGATATCACATGTTGGGCAGCAAACCCTTTTCACGTTACAAGTAAGGGGCATCCTTCTGTCTCTGGTAGGAAATGATATAGCAATTAGGTTGGCCAGCTTTCATGTGTCACACACACAGAAGCAGAACAAGAAGTATCTCATCAGGCCTGTAACACGGAGATATCCCCAAACAAGGCAGAACGCCCAGTAAAAGCTGTCTATCTCCCTGGAAGAAGACGTTCCAGGCCCAAGGCACTGATTAGGCAACCTGGGGGAGGGGCAGAGAGTTCCAGAGGGCTGCTTTCCCAACAGTAGGAAAGCAGAAAATAAAAGCTATTTTCTAGATCTTTCTGGTAATACATATGAATTTTAAAAGACCTTAAATAATTTTCTAGGTTTTATTTTAAGATTAAAAAAAAAAAAAAAAAAAAACACCCTAAGATGAATTGTATGTTTTTACTAGTTTTGAGTATCAAATATATATAATTATGAAACAAGCAAAGCACTCTTCAGTTAGAAACAATTTTATTTTTTAAATATCTTATTGTACTTTAAGTGCAAGTTTACAATCCAGATAAATTAGTAATATAGAAGCTGGCACACACACTGCTATGTACTATAACTGCTCTTCCCCCACCACTCATGACAGCACGCTTCTCCTTTCCACCCTGAACTTCCTTATCCATTCAACAAATTTCTGTCTCCCTCCATCCTCTCATCTTGCCTCTGGACAAGACCTGATCAGACAGTCTCATATACATTTAAGCCAAGAAGCATCACTGTGTATCTTATAGTCTGGTCTAATCTTATCTAAATTGTTGGCTTCAGTACCTGTTTCAGCTTTGGGCTAACAGAGAGTCTCGGGGACAATGTCCTCAGGGGACTCCCTAATCATATGAACCATCAAGTGTAGTTTTTTTTTTTAATCGAGTTCTAATTCTGCATACCCATTTTTCTCCTGCTACGTCAGGGACTTCCCGTTATGTACTCTGTGGGGACATTTGTTGGTAGTGGCTGGGCGCCATCTAGTTCTTGTTGTTTCATGCACTGCTGTAGCCTGTGAATCATGTGGCATCTCTTGTCTGCTGAGTTCATACTTTCCTCATGTCTTTGATGCTCTTCATTCTCCTCTGATCCAGTTGTATTGGGACCAGTTTGCTATTTAGATGACTGCTTGTTAACGTTTCAGACCTCAGATGCCACTTTCCGAAGTAGCACACAGAGCATTTTCTTAAAATAAATAAATTTGTTACACCAATTAGCCTAGATGTTTCCTGAAATCATGGTCCCGAGACTCCACTCCCTACTAGTGTATCCTTCAAAACGTTGGGTTGTATTTAGAAAGCCTTTCAGCTTTTGATATAGTTCAGTTGTGCTAACCTTCCAACTGCTGTGCGCTGTCACTCCCTTCATCTACCTGGAATCCTGTCTACTATCAGTGAATATTCCTCTCCCTCCCTACGCTCCCTTGTAACCATCCAAGTTTATTTTCTTCTGTTGTAGTAACCTTTTTGTAAGTCCTTAAAATAGTGGTCTCATACAATATTTGTCCTTCTGTAACTAACTAATTGCACTTAGCATAATGTCTTCCAGATGGCTCCATGTTATGAGATGCTTCCCAAATCATCATTGTTCTTTATCATTTCATAGTGTTCTATTGTGTGACTATACCACAGTTTGCGTATCCATTCATCTATTGATGTGTACCTAGGTTGATTCCATTTTGCTATTGTGTATAGTGCTACAACAAACATTGCTGGGCGTGTATCTGTTCATGTAACACCCCTTATTTCTCTAAGATACATTCTATGAACTGAGATTGATGGATCACGTGGTATTTCTATTTCTCGCTTTTGATAAAAGCGCGAAATTGATTTTCAAAGTGATTGTACCATTTTATGTTCCACAGGCAGTATAGAAGAGGTCCAGTCTCTCTGCAAGCTCTCCAATACTTATTATTCTTTGGTTTTTTTGGATTAATGCCAGTGTTGTTGGAGTGAGACGGTACCTCATTGCAGTTGAAATTGGGATTTCTTTAAAAGGATAATTATCGTGACCATTTCCTCATGTATCTATTAGTGTCCTGGATGTCTTGGTTGGCAAAGAGACTGTTCATGTCCTTTGCCCATTGTTTAATTGGATTATCTCTCTTTTTGATTTTGAGGTCCTGCGATACCTTGTAGATTATGGAGATCAGACAACAGTGGGATTCGCGGTAAGCAAAAACTGTCTCCCAGACTGTAGTAGTATTTTTAATCTTTTGGTGAAGTCTTTAAATGAGCTTATGTGCTTGGTTTTTAGGAGCTGCTAGTTATCTATTTCCAGTCCTGCTGTTTTTGTATTGTTAGTAATATTTTGTAGTCTGTCTATTCTGTGTATTGGGTATCCCAGCATTGTTGCTATTTTTTCTCTATGATTTTTATTGTACAATTTTACTCTTTATTTTTATATTTTTATCCTTTATTTGATATCTATTTTTATGTCTTTATTTTTAAATCTTTTATTTATGTATCTTCATTTTTATTCTGGTTGTCTTTATAATTTTCTGCATTTTGGTTGTTCTTTTACTTGTTTATTGTCGATCCTCTGTGTTTTTTTCCCACACTTTTTTTTTTGCCCACTGTCATGACATCTGTTTCAGATCCTTTAAAATCTTAGGAATTCTCTTTATATTTATACCGCTATTTTTGGTTGTTCTAAGCACGATTGTTTTTAACATTATGGAAGTGGCTTGAGTAAAGATGGCCAGCCAAAGTCAACTAGATAATACATAAAAAACTGCAAAGATTTCAGGTAAAATTTTTAAGTTATTCTTTCCTATTTTTTTTATAAGCAGTAAATAAATTGTTTCAGTCTTCACTCTTTTGTTAGAAAGAATTTGAAAACTATAGAATTTGAAATTACTGAAAATCTTAGGCATTTGAAGCCTTTTGTTGTTGTTAATGTTGTTACAGAGGCAAAAATATAGAACTGAAAAGCTGAGAGACTTATTAATAATCACTGAAGTTTGGTTTAGAAATTAAGTTATATGTTGGTTCCCATTCTAAATCTTTTCTTAAAACTTACTTTGAAAGAGCTATTGTCCCTTGAGATACTTAAAAGAAATTTCCACCATTCTCTGAGTTTTAAGAAAATGAGAGTTATCTTGACAGGAAGTGCTTAACAAACTTTAAAATGATAATTAGAGAAACTTTTGTAAAAATACTTGTTACTTATAAGCTTTGTTAAGTTAGCACACACACTGAGGTTGGCTTTGTCTTTTCTCTTTTGATTATTTAACCAGAAGAACACTTACATCTGATTATTTTCCCTGTCTTTTTACTAGAAAACAGTAATTTCTTTACTAGTGGAAGAAGAGCTGAAGTTAACTGGAAAAACAAAAATGTTTTACAACAAAGTCTAGCTGTCTATTTCGTAAATCATAACAATGAAAAAATGTGTACTTTCTATAACTGTATACTTTTTTTTCTGAATAACCCCAACCAAAGGATTGCTCTGATGATTAAGGTGATTTCATTGCATGTAAACACTTAAAATGAATTCCTTTATGGGGTGGGAAAGGGGTGAATTCAGTACCAACTATGTGAATTAGGTGATAATCAAGGATCTTCTCAGAATGCAGATTTCAGAACTTGGTACCTCCTGTGGCAGAGGAAAAAATGCATTCAATACAACTCAGATGTGAAAGTGGGGGTGGCGGGGTGGGAGAAGGTGCGTTCCTTTATACAAAAAAGAAAAGAAAAGAAAACGGAAAGAATTTTTTGGTATTATTTCTCCAAAGATACTCCAGCTGATAGGGGAAAAAGTGATTATATGTAGGAACATAATGTAAACTCTTCAATTAAAGGCAATTTTGTATGTCTTAATTTAAAGTGATAACATTTTTACCAAATTAGTCGTTGGATATTTACTGCCTTTCAGGAGTTCAAAGCCTCCCAGTTCTCCTTTTTTCCAATATATGGAAGTTTATTATACAAAAATATTGCCCCAGTAACCATAGTGAAGAATTTTTAATCGACTGAAATTGACAATTTTATATATACATATACTATTATATGTATAGCCATATCAGTTTGTCATACTGCAGGGCTTGTATATTGCTATGATGCTGAAGGATATGCTAGCAGTATTCAGATACCAGTTTTGTCATCTCTTTGGAAGACAGGTTTCAGTCAGGCTTCCAGATTACGACGTCCAACTGTTACAGTCACAAACTCATCCTAGGAAAAAGTGCTACAGACCTCATTGCTGAATATAACTATGGCCACTTTCCAAATACTCCCCTTGGGAAGCTATATATCCATGCCAATACCTGGTCCACCCTTCAAAGCAATTCTGGAACTCTTCCTAGAATGACTGTCAGAGCTGTCATCATGTAACTCCTGATGTCATGAATGTCATCAAAATATTTTCCTTTCAATATGTCCTTTATTTTCAGGTAGAGAGAAAGCCATTGGGGGTCTGACCAGGTGAACAGGAAGGGTGTTCCAATACAGTTATTTGTTTACCGGCTGAAAACCCCCTCATATAGTGCCATGTGAGCTGGTGCACCATCACGATGCAGGAGCCATGAATTGTTGATGAAAGATTCAGGTCATTTTCATGTAACTTTTTCATGAAGACTTTTCAGAACTTCCAGATAGCAAACTTGTTTAACTGTTCGTCCAGTTGGTACAAATTCATAATGTACAATCTCTCTGATAACAAAATATGTTAGCAACATCATTTTAACTCTTGATTTGAACGGACAGAACTTTTTGGGTCATGGAGAATTGGCTGACCTCCTTTGTGCACTTTGATGCTTTGTTTCAAGGTCATATTGCTACTCCCGTATTTCATAATCAGTGATAACAAAGCCAAAAATATCATCTTGTCTTTCCAAACCATCTTAGCAAACTTCCATTCTCCTTTGCTTCTGTTCATCAGTGAGCTCCTTAGGGACCATTTTTGGACATACCTTTCTCATGCCTAGATTTTCAGTTAAGGTTTCCCTGTTTCTTTGCCAATGCTTACTTGGTCTGCTATGCTTTCACAGTCAGTTGATTATTTTGACAGACAATTCAACTAATTTTTGCAGTGTTTTCATCAGTTCTACTCATGACCGGTCAAATTGACCTCTTCATCAGTGACACTTTCCCCTCAGAAAAGTGTTTAATCCTTTTGTACACTATCATTTTTTTCTGGCGTTATTACCGTAAATCAACCTAACATATCCCTGATTTCACTTCCACTCTTGACAAGTTTAACAAGAAATTTAATGTTTGTACATTGCTCCAGTTGAAGCTCCAACATTCTCACTACGGCACTCAGAAGCATGCAACAACAGTAACAAATGCCACTCAGCAAGACACCACCACACATTGATGTGAACGCAGCTGTGAGACACAGACATACTGAGGTTCTGAAACCTCACCAAGTTGTTTGCACAATATTGCCAGTGCACAGTGGACAAGTTCACAAGCTTAATTGTCAGACCTCATAAGCCAGACTAGGAAGAAAGAATTGGCAGTCTAGTTATGAAAAATGTTAGCTAGTGAAAACTTTATGAATAGCATGAGAATATTGTCTGATATAGACAGAATATATAGTGCTCCTCAGTTTGGAAGACGTTCGAAAGGTTACTTGGGAAGAGCTGCATCACAATTAGGGAGAGACTTATTAACAACCCACATCACACAGATGGTGCAACTTTGCCTGCTGAAGAAGACTTGAAGCACTTACTGCTGAATATCAAACAACTCAACCTTCACTATAATTAAATCTGAACATAAATAAAACAAAAATCCTCACCAAGTAATAAGCAACATTATGATAAACAGAGAAAAGACTGAAGTTGTCAAGCATTTAAATTACTTTGATCCATAATCATCACTCATGCAAGCAACAGGCAAGAAATCAAAAGACACATTGCTTTGGGCAAATCTATGTAAAAGACCTCTTTAATGTTTTAAAAAGCAAAAAATACCAACTTGAAGACAAAGATGTGTCTGAGTTATGGCACTTGCAATCATTTCATATGCATGTGAAGCTGAATGATGAATAAGGAAGAAATAAGAAGAACTGATGTCTTTGAATTGTCCTGTTGGCGAAGAATATTGAATGTACAATGAGCTCTCAAGATAATGAACAAATCTGTCTTGAAAGAAATGCAAACTGAGTGCTTCTTAGACACATGAATGGCAAGAAAGACTATGTCTCACATACTTTAGATGTGTTATTTGGAGGAATCAGTTCCCAGAGAAGGACAACGTGCTCGGTAGAGTAGAGTCAGTACAATAAAAGGGAAAGAGCCTTAACCAGATGGACTGACATGGGTGCTACAACAGTGAGCTCAGTCATAGCAAGGATTATGAGGGTGACAAAGGTCCTGGCACTGTTTCCTTCTAGGATACAAGGGATCCTTAGGAGGTAGAACCAACTCAATGGCACCTACCAGAAACACCAGATATTTCACCTAAGTTGTAACCTAGAAAACTGATACATAGAGACAGATAACGTTCTCTGCTTTTGGTTCAGGAAGCACTGCAAATAAAAGCTATGAATTGTATGGTACACACAAAGATCGAATTTGGTTAAGCATTGATTTCTACAAGGAGAAGAAGTAGTAATTTATTATGTGATTAAAAAAGAAATAAAAAAAGTAAAACACTGCCACTGAGTCGAACCTGACTGATACAGACTTTGTAGGATGAAGTAGAACTGCCTCATAGAGTTCCCAAAGAGCACCTGGTAGATTTGAACTTCTGATCTTTTGGTCAACAACTGTAGGACTCGACTACTGTGCCACCAAGGTTTCCATTCTGTGATATGATGTTCATTTACTCTTCTGTCTTTAGCCAAATAAGGTTCACACAGACAACAACACACAAGGTGGTAGATGCTATAGAAAAGGAACAGAAAGTACAAGAAAGATGTTGCTTTTTGGTTTGTACAAATTAAGTCCAGGCAAAAGTTTTTTTGTTTGCAGGATAAGTTTTAGAGAAGGAAGGTATATTTGGATTAATTGTGAAAGAGTTTGTGAATTCTCTAGTCCAAAGAATATGGATTATTTCAACCACACAATCAGAAAGAAAAAGGGTGATTTCTGAGAAGGATGTTCTTAATCATTTCTCATTTTTTTCCCCTAGGAATTATAGATACATATGTAGGGTTAAAAAAATGCCGTTTTCATCCTCATATTTTTCTTATTCAGGCATGTCTCATCAACTCTTTCACTTTTAGCATTCTATCTTGTAAAAGTTTTTTTTTTTTTGTCTGAATTCATCATGACTTCAGAGGTTCCCACGATATTACAATTAATTAGTTAATATTCTTGATGTCATTGTTTTCTCAGTGATTTTTGTTTCTGAACAAAAATAGATTGTAAAATGTTGTTAGGAAGGCTTCATTAAGAATAATACCACATAACCTGATTAATGGATTCAAGAATTTGACTAAACATCTAATGAAATCTGACTTCCAGATTTGTTGACCAGATTAATTCATGTAATCTAAGAATTTCAATGAGGAGATACTGTATATCATTTCTCAGAAAATATGCAAAGTATTAAGGGTAGCAGGTCATGCCTAGTTCTTCCTACATGCTATTACTCAGATTCCTATTTGTGCTAAGACAATATAACTCTTACATACAGGGAATTTTTTAATGGTAAAAAGTTCATTTGAAATAAGAAACCTGGAACTGATACAGAGGCATGAAGAAAGGATAAGCCTTTCAGTGTAAACCTGAGTTGCATTGGGTCCTACCACTTTTGTTCTCCTTGTTATTACTTTGATTTCTGTTATTGTTTGCCTCTCTATTATCCTCACTAGCTCCACCAATGGTTCAGAAATGGCCTTTTGTAATTGTTCAGTATATCAGACATCAGATACTCATGGGGTATTGCTTCTAAAGGACTTCTCAAAATATTGAGATTTTAAACAAATATGCTGTGACATAACTAACCTATTGATAAGAGAGTCTTCTGCATGCCATATTGGTGAGTGGCCACTGGGGTCTTAAAAGCTAGCAAGCTGCCATCTGAGGTACACCAAATGGTCCCAGCTCATCCAGAATAGACAATTACTGAGAACAACAAAGATATGAGTTTAAAAGAGCCCAGGAGACAGAAGGACCCAGGTGAATGGGTGATTATCAACATGTGACCAGAAGAACCATGAGATAGTGCCTGGTTGCCACCAAAGACAGTTGTGATGGGGCACACAATGTTGAGACTCAGTGATAACATCGGAAAAAGAGGGGTGTACCCAAAGAACTCCACTCCCAAGCCAAGCCAAGTGCCATCGAGTCCACTAAAGAACTGTAATTGATGGTCCCTCAGCCTGGCAGTTCCCCTGGAAGTGTGGCCCCTGGACCTGCTGCTTCCCCCTCCAGAAAACATTATTGAGGTCAACTCTTCAGACAGGAATGGACTGGATGTGGGGACACAATGTGACCATAATGTGCACGTTCTTTATGGTTATATGCATCTATAGGATGCTGTCCTACTGGCCTCTTACCAGAAGGGAGAGGAGAAGGTGGACAGAAGGGGACTGGAGATTGTTAAGAGGATACCACACATATAGAATGAAAAGGAGGAATGTGTTGTCATGGGACAAGGAAAGTAGAAGGAGCTGCAGATAGGTGGGTGTGCAAATTTATTTGGATTGTATACTGTCACCCAATCATAATAAAATATTAAACAAATAAATAACAGCAACAACAACAACAACAAAAATATGCCATGAAAACAGTTTTATTTTAGGCTCTGAAACCAATCAAAATGGTATGTAAGGAGGTAGGTAGATTATGGGGAGCCTAATCCATTTAATTCACTCAAAAATAGAAAAATTTTCCTTAAACCTGTTTGACACCTCAATGTATATCTTGAATTTTAGTGTTTTCATCAGTTTCATTTTTCTTAAACAAATATACTACTATAGGATTCATAGATCAATTGTCCTTTTCATAAAGCCAGGTAAAGATATGTGTTAAGTTGAAACAAAGAATAAACACATTGAGTTATAAATATGTGAGTATTTTACTTCCCAAAATATCAATATAAATGATTTTAAAACAATTTTGACTTCTAAAATTGTGTATTTTAAAGTAAACAAATAAAATTAATGATATACAGTTATAAGGAGCATAGACAGTGGCATGTATTCACTAAATTTTAAAGTTATATTCATGTCATGATAGCAAATTACGGTAAGATCACAAGTATTCCAATTTTTATGTAGTTCATACTTCAATTCGTCTAATTTGCCTGCATGAGATAGAATCTACTTTTTTAATTACCAGTTAATATCAGAGATTTTAGTTTAGCATAGTCAACAAAATTTAAGTAGAAACACTGAAGAAGTATTGATTTTTTTTTGTCATCCAAAACCAAACCCACCGCAAGAGAGTCAATTCCAACTCATATCGACCTTATAGGACAGAGTAGAAACTGCTCCATAGAGTTTCCGAGGAGCACCTGGCAGATTTGAACTACTGACCTTTTGGTTAACAGATTTAATACCCAAGCATTTCAAAATCATGAAGTCACCAAGTCAATTTAAATGCACTCAAATAGTATACACAACTGCTGCTTTGATTTTTTTGATTTTTGGTAATTGCAGTGCTTACATGAGTATTTCAGTACTTTAAGAACCAAGAAAAGAACAAAAGGGCACATGGTAGTCAATATGATTACATTTAGACCAATATTAAACTTTTACTAAAGCAGCAGTTAAACTATTTTTTTTCTGATGGCTTTTAGGTGCAGTGTAAGACTCATAGAAAACTTGTGGGAATAGCACAAGTAAAATTTCATATATAGTTTATCCAGTTTCTTAAAATACGAGTATACTCTTCCACTTACCTTCTTTTTTGCATGTTCTTGCTGTATATAGCAAAAATGCAAAAGAAATAGAAACTCTGGGGTCATAAAAATCTCACATTATAACCAGTGCTTGCAAGTGGAAACCTGGACTTAGACTTGTGGGCGTAACACTCTGTAGTCGATTTCCTCTAATGAAGCCCCAGTAGAGTGAGCAAAAAGTTCAGAATAACCAAGTGGAACACTAATTTTGAGTTTCTAAGAATTATAGTAAATCCAAGTCACTCTGAGCTATTTGAGAATAAAATTACCTCCTGTGACTACCCCAAGATTCAATAAATAGAATTAACTCTGATAGAAAGCAGAAGTGAGAAAACAAAAACAAAAACCAACTCGCTTCTGTCAAATCATTTCCAACTCATATTGACCCCATATGACAGAGTAGAATTGCTCCATAGAGTTTCCAAGGAGTGGCTGGTGGCTTTGCAGTGGGAACCTTTTTGGTTAGCAGATGTGGTACTTAACCAGGACACCACCAGTGTTCCCTGGTGAGGAAAGTGATAACAAATCCAGACTACATTAAGAATGAAAGCCAGTCAACAGTCATGCAAATGAGCTAACAATAAAACTTGGCAGCCTCAGGCAAGGCAAGTGGAGGCACAAACTCCAAGAGGTACTCACCCAAGTGGCCTGCAAAGGACTAGGAAAAAAGAGTCCAAGCAACTCGGCTGACTCCAGCACCTGATTTCCTGATTCTCTGGGAGGATCCGAAGACAGCGTGCTTCAAGACCCTCTTAGGACACCCAGATTTTCATAGCAGAAGAACTACAAGTCAGTTTAAAATTTTACTAGTATTTTATTGTCACAAAAAAAGGCGTTTTGAAAAACAGAAATATGAAATCAAGATGTCCTTGAAAAAAGTGCTCTCAGGAGATATTCACAAATTCTTAAACAGAGTTTCAGAAGGGTACTGTTAAAGCATTTATGATTGGTTGGCATGTACAGAGTTTAGACAGGAACTAGAGTAAGTTGATGGGAAATTACACAGCACTTTGTAAAGATCTAGGCACAAGTTAAATGTGTTTCGTTTTGTTTTTCTGATGGAAAAATGAAGCGATTTTTTTTTCCCCACAGAATTGCTCTACCAGTAAAGCGACATGCTTACCATTTACCAGTTGAGTAATTTGTATATTGAACATTTATAACCACAACCTTACCAGTTTACAACTTTTGGACAAGCAGAATAGAGCGGGCACAGCCACATTTTTATATGAAATTGTTTGTTCTTGCATCAAAGGTATAGTGGAAATTTTACAGAACTGACAGGCTGTGTTACTGAAAAAGCTGTATTTAATAAACTAAAATGAACTCTCTAAAGTGAAAATGGAGTTTGTCCTAGATTTTAATCAGAAGTCTCAGTCATGTCGAGAGCCTTAATTGTCGAATTTCGTTCTCATTACTTGAGCCAAAAGACGTTGTTTTAGTCATCCAGTGCTGCTCTAACAGAAACACCACAAAACGGATGGCTTTAACAAAGGAAAGTTTTTTCTTATACAGCCTAGTAGCTACAAGTCTGAATTCAAAGTGTCTGCTCCACGGGAAGGCTTTCCCTCTGTCAGCTCTGAAAGAAAATCCTTGCATTGTATCTTTCTTGGTCAGGGAGCATCTTGGCTCAGAGTTCTCAGGTCTGAAGGGTATGCTCTAGTCCTGGTGCTGTTTTCTTGATGGTGTGAGGTGCCCAGTTCTCTACTTGCTTCCTCTCTTTTTGTCTCTCTTGAGATGAAAGGATAAAAGGTGCAAGCCACAGTCCAGGGAAATTCCCTTAGCAAGAGTGTTGTAGTCCCACCTTAATTCTCTTCAACGTAATCGTCCTATCTTTTAGCCACTGACAGAGATTAGGATGTATAGCATAGGAAAATCACAAACTGTTGGTTCAGCCAAATGTCTACATACATTTTCGGAGTGTGCATGTTTCAATCCATGACATCCACATTCAAAATTTGTCAGTTGTCTAAACAATGTATTTTACAGAAAAAATAAATCCAGTTACGTATTACGTTTGTGATGTTTTCTGATTTCTTTAATCTGAAAATAGTTTCTGCGTTTTTCTTTGTATTTCTGACACTGATGTTTTCAAGAACTTCAAGCTAGTTGTTTTGTAGAATATACCTCAATTTGGGTTTATCAGATGTTTCCTCATGGCTAGATTCAGATAGGAACTCTTGAGGCAGGAGTTTCACAGAAGCAGTGTATTCTGGGTATCTCACATCAGTTCACAAAAATTGTCAATGGATTGAGGGTATTAATTTTAATACATACTTAAGTTTTTACCTGTCAGTTTTCTCCATTCTGAAGTTGCTCCTTTAACTTTTTAATTAATACATACCCTTAGGAAAGGTACTTCGAAATTAGGTAAATATTTTGGTTTTCCTCAACATTTCACCCTCTAATTCTAGTATGACTGGATAGTGTTTCCTTCTGTTGTTCGTGAAGCTGCCATGAGTTAGATCCAACTTGATGGCACCCAATAATAACAGCATTTTTATCACTGATGACTCATACTTAAATCAGTAATTGTTACCATGGTTGACAAATTTAGATTTACTTTTCAATTCTGTCACTTTTTTATTTATTAGTTTTTTGTCATAAAAAAGAGCTTTCTATTTTTCCTCTCTCCATCCATTCTTTAATTTATATCACTGTGAATCACTTTATTATTTTAATGAACAGATGATACTATTGCATTTATTTTGAGACTCAAACTGTCTCTGATTTTACCCTTTTAAATCACGCTAAACTGACTCTAGTTCCTTTTGATCTGCACTCAACTTTTTTTTTTTTTTTTTTTTTGCCTGCATGTTCTTATTCCCAGTCACAGCAAGACATTTCAGGATTATTCAGCCCTAGCTCACGGAATCAGCCGTTTCTTACGAGAACTCAGTTCCCTTTTGCGCAGTATCACAGCAAGAAACCATGACTTTCTGGATATTAACTAGATGTTCTCATTACTTCTCCATCTTCTTAGTTCACAAAAACAAAAACTCAAGGCAACTGCCATCAGGTTGATTCTAACTCATACGGATCCTACGGGACAGAATAGAAATGTGTCCTGGAGTTTCCACAGCTGCAGTCTTTATGGAAGCAGACTACTACATCTTTCTTCTGAGGAGTACCTGGTAGATTCGGAGTGCCTTGTGAATTTGGAGTGCCTGATGGATTCAAACTGTCTCCCTTTTGTCAACAGGCAAGTTCTTTAACCACTGAGCCAACAGGGCTAGTCTTAACTCACAGAACTAGTATTACACATCTAACAAGCAGTTCTACTTTTACTACTGTTTATGCATGTTGTAGAACCTAGGATTCCACACCAACTCCAACTGCAATCATCACTACATGTTATATTTTATCCTTTTCCGTTATGAAACATTTTTTCTACTTTCAGTCTTGGTTTTCGGTATTCACAACATATCAACTAGTTGTTCAGTTTTAACCCCAGTGAGAATAGTCTGAGTGCGTTAATCTACTTCCCAGAACAAAAGAAGCCTGGTGCAGTGCCTGAAGACCCTTTATCCGGTCTTTTTCCCTTGGTTCTGGGAACAACAATTTAGGGGATTTACCAAGTTGTTCTCCCCTTAAAGGTGGTAACTTTTATCAGATCTAGCATGGTAATGGACAAAGCCTGAGTTAACTGACGTTCTCTGCGTAAGCTATGAACAACATGGGAGATTCCTGAAGCAGTGGCTTTGTAATTGAGAAGGAGCAGAAGGAATAGTTTTTTGAAAAATAAGAAATAAACAAACCATGGAACACAGATGTCAGGGACATACTGACTGGAGTCAGAAAGGTAGTGTGCACTTGGACATGAGGCTGGTACTGTGAAGTGTATTGCTGCAAACACTTTTGAATGATCTTCAACAAATTTTTACTTTCTTTAGAATTTCCTTTCTTTGGAAATTAACTTCTCCATATATTATTCAAATAGTAAGTTATTTCAATTACTGAAATGCATCACATTTTACAGATGAGGAAACTGAGGTTCAGAGAATTATATGACAGACCTTAGAACATTTTGTTAATGAAAGATCTAGGCTTGAAAAGTAAATTTCCTCTAACTTACAGTGTTTTACACTGAATCTTGCTAAATTGTGACTGGAACATAATTTTTTTTTTTTCACCAATGCTTGGATTTAGACTACTGTAAAATTGTTCTCTATATTCCCTTCATTTAAGAAATTTGAAATCCAGAAAGAGAAACAGGGAAAGCTATGCATGAAACAAATGTGTTATGATACCTATGTACTCACATTTGCTGGCTGGCGTTGTTACCCAGTGCTGTCAAGTTGGTTCCAGGTAGCAACCCTGTGCGCAGCAGCATGAAACGTTGTCTGGTCTGGTACCGTGTCCATAGCTGTTCTTATGCTTATGCTCATCGTTGTAGCCGCTGTGTGAATCCTTGTTTCGGGAGGTCTTTCCCTTTTCGCCGACCTTCCACTCTGCTAAGTGTGACGTCCTTCTCCAGGAAATGATCTCTCCTGACAACCCGTCCAAAGTATGTGAGATGCGGTCTCACCGTCTTTGCTTCCAAGGAGATCTCTGGTGGTACTTCTTCCAGAACAGATCTGTTTGTTCTTTTGGTAGTCCGTGGTATAGTCAATATTCTTCTCCAGCGCTACAATTTAAAGACATCAATTTTTCTGTCTTCCTTGTTCATTGTCCAGCTTTCACATGCATGTGATGCTATTGAAGATAACATGGCTTGGGTCACACACAGCTTGGTCTTCAAGGTGACTTCTTTATTTTTCAATACTTTAAAGTGGTCCTTTGCAGCAGACTTTTCCAATGAAATGAATCTTTGATTTCTTGATGGCTAGTTCCATGAGTGTTGATTGTGGAACCAAGTAAAATAAAATCCTTGGTAGATGCAGTAAATAATGGCTGTGGTTTACACTCAGGAAAGAAAAAGATTTTACAAAGGTAAAAAGCAACTTTGTGTGTGTGTCTGTGTGTGTATAAAATCTAGAAAAACCTTTCTGTATAGAATAAGATCCTCATACAATTTTGTATTTTGACAATCAGTCAGTATTTTCTTGGAACTAAAAGTATTCACAAAATATAATAACACTACTCATACAGCTTCTGAATGTTGTATTTACTTTATGTGGCTTACAATTTAAACCTTAGGTAGAATCAACTGCCTGCCCACAATGTTACTGAAACAAGAGATTTTCTATCACTGAATTTTCGAGGATGTTTATAAGTGAAGTAAGGTCACTTGTATCCCTGCATTGAGTCATTAGTAGAGGAATTCAGGTAAGTAAATGACAATTTTTCTCAGTTAAGAACACAATATAAGGTATGAGTATACTGTATCCCTAAGAAAAGTACAGTCTGCCCTGGTTGTACAAACTTCAGTGACATTTTAAGTAGAAAGGTTGAAAGAATCAAGTCCATTCTGAAATAATTTTGATAGCTAAAGTGGGATTGATCTATGGCACAACAGGAAATATTTAGATCATAGTAAAAATAAAAACAGTTTATAAAAGTGATATAAACCTACTAAAATCTATGCTTTCGTCAAGGCAAAAACACTTAAATTAATATGTCTCTAAGACAACATGTTACCTAATTCTCTACTAAGAGTGTTTATGTGAGGGAAACAATTTACTTGCAATCTCAAAAGTGAACTTATTAGCTTGCTGTTTATCCTTGGCCTTGATCTTGAGCCATTAATAATATTATTAGTTTTAGTAGACAACGGTTCACTCTCTCCATCCTATGACATGTTTTTTGAACAATGCTTATATAAATGTGAGTATGAAACGTGTGTGGTGAGGAGACCATTTGGTCTCAAAAAAGCGCTGTGCTTTTTTTCAGACCAAATTGTGTCTTTCTCTCCAGCATCAGGGAAACCGTACAAGGAGTCTGGGATGGCCAGCTTTTTTGTGAGCAAGTTGAAGGACTGAAATGGCTGATCAGCTTACTGGTAAATGTCCCAGCTGTGTGAGTCTGTGTACTTTTCATTTATATATATATATTCATTTATATATATATGTACACACATATATATGCATATATATTCATTTGGAATATAATTCAAGTAAATATACTAGGAAGAAGTTCTTAGCTGGAAGGAAAATATTTTTAATGGATACTTACCAAGAAAAGTAATTTCTATTTTATATTTTTCCATTTTCAACAAATAATATCAGCAAGCTATGATCTGGCAGGACTGGAAAGCTTTTTTGAAATCCTTGACGAGTGAAAAACGGAGGGCCGCCTGGAGGCACATCTTTGTGAAAACAATTAACACAGATTTATTTTTTTCCCCCTAGAATTAGGTTTTGCCATTTAATGACATATAATCCATGCAGATTCAATCAATCAAAATATAATAGTGTTTATTAGCTATTACCCTTAAAAGTAGTTTTAGACCTTGAATTGAAATATCTTGAGTCAGGAAAATTTGCTTCCCCGGGGAACATTTAGGAAAAGCAACTTTGAAAGCTGAGTTACAATCATTTTGGTTCATGAAATGCACTTTGACCATTAACTTGGAGCCCTTATCATAAGAAAATCTAGTATTCAAAGCAGAATTGAGGGAGAAATGAAATGAAGAGCCGGTAACACTACTCTATTGAAAATGGATTACAGTTAGCATTTGGCACTCGCTGAATCCAGTCTTCACTTTGAACATTTTCGTTCTGTTTTCTACTCTTTGCCCCCTTGGGCCTGTTACATTAACAGTTGCGCTGTGCATACAAATTTAGTAAAACGAGTGTCACTCAGAGCCAGTTTATTTTCCTGGTGGTAGTTCAGGTTATAGAGGAAGCTTCTATGTTTTTCCAGCCACTGGAGAGTGCATAGGGCAGTTTCTTTTGGGAAGCTCCAGTGTGTTCCATCAAGATCTCAGTTTCTCTGTCTTTCTCTCTTCCATTCTTTTGGTGTCTCTCACTTTCTCTGTCCCACTGATTATAACTATCGTTACTGAGTTGAGTTTGTCTCAGCACCCCTAAAGAACAGAGAACTGCTCCATAGTTTCCAAGGAGTGACCAGTAGATTCAAACTGTTGATCTTCCTGGTTTAGAAAACACAGCACTTACCCAGTGTACCACCAAGGTCTGCTCTGATGGCAACAGAAAATTAAATACCAAGGCATCTTTGCAGGGACTATGTGGGTAAACAACATGACAAATACAGATTTCAATTGTGAATATAACTCCTACAAATTTAAGTGATTTCAGTAACAGTCAACTTTTTCTTCTTTTTCTATAATGTTTAATAAGAAATAATTATTTTCTGGGATTTCTTTGAGATTTAGTGGAAATAATAAGCAAGATGAGCCCAGCACTGGTTTGGCAAAGACAAAGTTCTATTCCTTTTTCCTTGGCATGACAATTTATGGCATCTCCACAGATTTCAGGGTAGAATGGCACTCCATAGTGTTTTCAATGGCTGTAATCTTATGGTAGTAGATAACAGGGCTTTCTCTGGTGACAGCTACCCAGGGATCATTAGTATAGGAAAGAGCATTGGAAAATATATCATAAACATTACCAGGCACTGAGTTAAGACAGCTGTTATACACATTTCTAATACATGCATATTTCAATATCCAATATCTACTTATGTTTATTCATATTTCTGAGGTAATCATTTACATGAGTTTCATTATATTGGTTTTTGTGCTCTTTTTCATATGTTTGATATGAAAAAGTAAAGTATTTCTTTTTATTTGATTCTAAATCTATAAATACAAATCCTGAAAATCTCACCCAGTGTGTGAGATGAGTCAGGCTGCCTTACATTATATTCTGCTATAAGAAACTCAATTTCCAGGGAAGCATTGTAATGACAATTAGAGAGTAAATTTGGGGTTCTCTTATTAACATATATTTATGCAGTTGTGCAATGTACATTCTCTGCTTTCTCATTAGAGTAAAATATTTCCTAGTCCTATTTTTCATTTTGCAATTGTTTGTATTCTTTAGAATTTGAACATTTGCAGATTGTTCTAAATATGGTGGTTGTATACTGTCGCTTAGTCTCAGCTGTGCCAGTGACCTTGTGTGATTCATATTTCTTTGTATTTGCTTTGATAGTGGTGATGACATGATTAGAAAATCTTATTTTCTTAAAACACAGGTAAATGGGGAAAATTCAAAAAATTTTGGAAAGATCCAGTGATCAAAAAATAAAAGTCTATATTTATGACTATCATAAGCTTTGAAACTGTTATGATTACAGAAATATTAATGCAGATACCAATCATAAGATCATAAACTAAAATGATAATTGGTATATCATATTTTCGTAGCCTGTTAAAAGAATGTAGTTGATGATTCAATGTCAAGACTATTGATTTATCTCAAAAGAATGTGAATATTTATTTTAGGAATTGCTTATGAATGAGTTTTACACTCTCTTGATAGAATTGCACAGTTGGGTTCATACTTATGCTAACTAATCACCAATCTTTTTAAACAAATTGATGGAGGAAATCTGATCTTGGATGATTAAAGATTATCTGTAGTCTAAATGATGTTCTTTTTTGTTTATTTGGATTTGATTTACTCTTTATGAGAACAATACGCCATCATTTCTTGATTTTAACTTAGAAAACCACAAGTTAATGATGATTACTGGCCAAAAATATATTCTCACTGTTTATATAAACCTCTACACTCAAATTTTCATCAGACTATAATCTCAAGATAAAAACTTCTCCTTCTTTAAATCAAGGTACTACTGCAGAAGCCATCACCTACTTTTGATGTAAATTAGTCCTATATAAAAGATCTATGAATTCTATCTGGAAATTCATATTTAAAAACAAACAAACAAATGCATTACTGTCAAGTTAATTTTGCCATCTATTGATCCTATGAGAAACCCTGGTGGCATAGTGGGTTAAGTGATATGTCTGCTAACCAAAAAGTTGGCAGTTGAAACCCTCTACGTGCTCCTTGGCAACTATGAGGCAGTTCCACTTTGATCTCTAGGGTAGCTAAGAGTCGGGTCTGACTTGATGGCAATGGGTTTGGTATTTGGGTTTTATTTATAATTAACCGTATAGGACAGAATAGAACTGCCCCTTAGTGTTTCCAAGGAACACCTGGTAGATTTGAACTACTAACGTTTTTGGTTAGCAGCTGTAGCGCTTAACCACTATACCATCAGGGTTTCTGGAATCCTCCCAGTTGTCTATTATCTCATATACACTGTTGTTTAAAGCTTTCTTAAGTTAATATTCTCCTTTTTCTGTGTAATAGCTCACTTGTTATTGACATTTCCCCCACAAAGTCACGTGGCAGAACTTCTGTTTTGTTCTACCATGAGAATGACTTTGGCCAAGCCAAGGGTACAGGCTGCAGGTGTGCCACAGTTTCTAGTTATCTGGACACCCCGCATCTTCTCACATAAAAATTATTTATCTTTTACTTCAGGTCATAAATTATTCAGAAAAGAGATGGAATTCTACTACTGTTACTCTCCTCATGCCAATTATGCTTACACAATTGTGTAAGACGATTGTTAATTTGGCTATTAACACGTGGAAATTTAAATTTTAGATGCTAAGATTCAGGTGCTTAGAACATCTGGAATGCGGCCATTGAATGAAGGCTTCTGAAGTACTAAAAATAAGGAAACTTCAAGATGATATTAAAGCAGTCTTTGGTTTTGATGGCAGTTGTTAATAAAAGAAAGAATGTGGTTCAACTTTTGGAATGACAACTGAGAGACAAGGAACTTGAAAGTCACTCTAGTTTTACTTCTCATAGGACTTTACTGTGGCATTCAGCCCGTAGTGTAAGTAATTTAGCTCCTTTCATAAAGTGCAGTCCCCTTAGATGATATTTTATATATTATTATTACAGTCAACATTTGTAGCTATGTCACACATATTGTATGAATGCAAAAAGAATTTATATAATGAGTATATATATATATAAAATAATATGAACCATGTAGGAGATGACTGTTTCCTTTTGGTTCATTTTGCAGGTATAACAAATGAGATCAAGAGGAGGAAGGAATAAGTGTACAGGATTGTAATGCTGGGCGGGCAGATTGGAATTATAACCGGTTGCAAATATAACTCCTATTACCCAGGAAATTTCATGTTTATTATCCTGGAATGATTTATATAGTATCTTGTTTCAGTTTTTTGTTGACAAATGTCACATATATAATAAATTGTATGGTCTGCTTGTTATAACCCAGATCTCTGAGTGAAATTGTGTGCCTTTTTAAAGCCATATTCTGTTGTTCTTTCTTTGAACAAATTCTTTGAATATCCCTGTGACTAGAAATATATCACAAATAAATTGGAAAATTATACAGAAACAGAGGCTGAAATTATACAGAAACAGAGGCTAGTCTCCCAATAATTCAAGTATAAGTGTTTATTTAAAGTAATTATTTTTTAAAAGATAAAAGCAAGCTAAAACTGAAAACTGAGGAAAGAATGAGGACAGTATAGTCAGTTGTACCGGTAGTATAACCAGTGGCAAATTATTATATATATATATGCATATATATGTGTATATATAGGGTCACCATGAGTCGGATCCGACTCGACGGCACTTGGCTTGGCTTGGCATATATATATATATATTTATTGTGCTTTAAGTGACAGTTTAAAGTCCAAGTCAGTTTGTCATGTAAAATCTTGCCCACAAAATTCTCTGTAACTCTAGCTGCTGTCCCCACTCTGTGACAGCACAGAAAAACACCCTGTATTTTCTATGTTTATCCAATCAGCTCCTATCCCCTCCACCTCTTCAAGTCTCCTCTAGACAGGAGTTGCTGAGTTATCCTCATATATATACTGAAGTCAAGAAGAAGATTCTACACCAGTATCATTTCATGTCTTATAGTTTAGACCAATCTTTATCTGAAGAGTTGACTCCCTGACTGGTTTCAGCACTGAGCTAACAGACAATCTGGGAGCTGTGTCCTCAGGGGACCCTCCAGTCTATCAGACCATCAAGTCTGGTCTTTTAGTAGAGTTCTAGTTCTGTATCCATTTTTTCTCCTGCTCTGTCATGTGCTCTATGTTATGTTATATTCTTTGTCAGGGCAGTCATTTGTGGTGGCCAGGCACTATCTAGTTCTTCTAGACTCATGCTGATATAATCTGTCTCGTGGGCTCATATTTTCCTTATGTCTTCAGTGCCTTTCATTTTCCTCTGCTTCAGGTGGCCACTTGCTAACTTTGAAGATCCCAGACATATGGAAAATTCTTATACTGTATAAAGATATTCCCTAGTAGTATTGCTATGAGTAAGCGTACTGTGGCATCAGACAAGAAAAATACATTAGATTTAATAAACAGAGGACCGACAGAAATGAAAAACTCTTCCATTAGACAGACTGACACAGGAGCTGTGACAGTGGACTGAAACATACCAACGATCACGAAGTTGACACCAGATAGCGGAACGGCTAATCCTGTTACACACAAGGTAGCCAGGAGTCACATCTTTCTCAATGGCAACTGACAACAACAGCAATGTGGCAATATAATATATTCTAAGAAGAAATCTTGATTCACCATACTCATAATATTTTTTCTCACATTCCTAAATCCCAACTTCTTGCACTAAAGAACGTAATATTATCCTCAGATAGTCCCTGTTCTCACTCCAGCTTCTGTCAAGAAGAAAATTGTGTCTTACTTCCTGAACTGACTGACTTTCAACCAACTTTCTGTCTTTGATGATAATCTTTGGGCCACAAACGATTTTCTAGTGGAATTCTCTGCACACTTTCCTGAGTCCTATCATCCACTCTTTAGAGATCATCTAGGATTCTATTGTTAAAATGTGAAGAGAATGTTACAAAAAGTATTTAGAATTTAACTTGAAATAATGCCCTCATGAACTTTAAGTAGGTGAAGATTTCTTAATTAAGACACAGAAAGCAAACATATTTAATTACAGTAAAGAAATTTTGATAGTCAAACTATATCATAAAAATTGAAAATGTAAGTCATAGTCTGAAAAAGAATATTTTACATTTATATGTCAGACCAAAGATTTGTATTTGGTGTATTAGCCAGCCAAGTGCAGTCAAGAAGTCAAATTAAAAATCAGAAAAATAGAGGCAGTCTGTTTTTAAAAAAATGGGTAAAAAATTTAAATATGCACATCTCAAAAAAAAGATGTTCAGATACAAAGAGGTGATCAGTATTATTAGTTATCAGGGGCATAAAAATTAAAATTAAGATGAAACATCACTACAAACCCAAATGGCTAAAAATAAAAGGACTGATTATATGATATATTTTCAAATATATGGAATAACTAGAACTCTCATTATTGCTAGCAGAAGTATAAACTTGTACAATCACTTGGCAATACCATTTGGCAAACAAAGTGAAAAAAAAATCTACCCTATAGTCTAGTAGCCCACTCATTGGTGCATAATTTTGCGTGTACCAAAGAAATTAAAGAAACATTTTACAGTAATATTCACAAAAGTTCCACCCAGAAAACAAAATATCCATGACAATAAATAAATATCTCATATAACAAGTTAAATTTCTCATAAAATAAATTGTCTCATATAATAAAACAGCCCTTAGTAATAAAAAAAGATCAGCACAGAGCTATATAGATTAACATGAATCAATTTTAAAGATGTGATAGTAGTAATATTGATGCATTTTGCTAATTTTAGTGACATTTAAAATTCTTAAAGTAAAAAAAAAGTTATTTGAAGCAGGAGAAAATGGAATGTTTCAAAACATCTTTTTACTCAATGTAGTTTTGTTTTTTTCTGCCTTTTTTTTTTTCTCATAGCTCATACTACATGTTGAATACTATTTACAATACCTCTAGTGGTTCTTTAGAGTGAGGAATTTTCTGATCGCATTACAATAGAAGACTTCCATATTTAATTTTACTTATATTCTGTATTTTTAAATTGTGTATTTGAAGCATTTTTGTGAGATTTTATCTGGAACTGCTCTATAAATAATACCTAAAGACAATTTTATGTCTTTAGTTTTTAAATAAAAAAAGCAGTAGATTTAAGGAAATTAAATCAAATACACAAGACAAAAGGTTGGCAGCATCAAATAACTAAATTCTAGAATTTAGTTGTGATTACCTATTGCTGTGTAACAAAACATGTTGAAACTTAGTGGCTTGAAACTGTGAATAATTTTATTAACATCTCACAGTTCTGCTTGGGAGATTCTTGCTTAAAGTTACTCATTCAGCAGTCAGTTAAACAGCCAGCAGGAGCATGGTAAAAGCTTCTTGAGTTTCCTGTTTGATGCTAGCTGAACTTTGGGAACTCAGTTGGATTAGTCACCCAGAAAGCCTAGATGGAGATCCTCCTCGTGCCCTTTGCTTATTTATAGCTTGCCAAGATTCCAAATAGAAAGCACACAAGATGTAAGAAGCTTTATCAATGACCTGATCTCAGCATTTCCTGTTCTGTTTACTATAGTTGCAGTTCTGCCCAGACTCAGTTTCTGGGGACATCAAACCTACGTCTTTGTGGGAGGAGTATTTATAATATATTAAGAGTTTCTAGAGGGTGGTAGACCTACCAAATATTATATAGGCTAGAGGATATTACTGAACCTCACAAACTTTACAGTACTGATACTTAGCTAAAGAGTTAATAAGAAAGAAGCTGTCGCTACTAAATATCTCTACTATGACTCCACTATTGCCTCTAGATACCTAGAGGAATCAATATCAATAATAGTGTAGCTAGTTAAAAATAATAGTTTTATAAATACAGTGATTATTATTACACAAATATATGATTTAGACTCCTAATAGCTCTAAATTTTAATTTTTTTTCGCTTCCAATTCTTTCATTAAAGCAGTCACTCAAAAAAAAAAAAAATCCATCAGTTATCAGGAACTTTTTTCTGATAGCTTATTCTAGTACACATTTTGTTACCAAAAGACACTTAATCTAGTGTTCTAAATCTGATCAAACATCATCCAAGCTTACATATTGATACAGTAGTGTCACAAGACAATAACTTTGAAGAATAGTTGTATTTTGATAAACTGTTGACAAGGTAGCAACAATGTGATGCTATACTTCATCAAAGTATGTTATACTGCATACTGTTGAGTTTCCTGTTGTTACTTTGTATTGCCCCTTTCGGTTTGTTCAGCATCATCCAGAACCATTTACTGTGTTAATAGAAAGGTAATGGAAAAGAGATATATTGTTTGATATTAAAGTGCAATTAAAACATGATAATTTGAATCTGTTTTTCAATATAAATGAGAATTCAATAATAAACCCTCTATTACGCGAATCATTTATTTTACAGAGGAACACAGGTAACTCGAGAAATAATAACAGCTGAAACATAAATTTATTTAAAGTGGGAACTGAACAGCATGTGACCAGAAAAAGTATAAATTTAGAGTATATGCTTAAACACAAGTGTTGAGCTCTTGGAATTGAGAATCTAATTAATTTTTAAATTGTGCCTTTACAGAGTGAGCTCCAAAATTAATTTTTCATTCTTTCTGCCAATATTTTATTTTCTGTTCCTGAACTCATGGGAGTATAATTTTTGCAAGGAAAATAAGAATAGATATCAATTTTCAAGTGTGTGATTAATTATATGTTCCTCCTTTTTCAAAAGAGGGAATACTCACTATTTCACACACTTAGTACATAATTATTTCAGGAAGGAGGACAATAAGCCAAATGTCCTCCTTCACAGACTTACAGACTTGGGGCTCTGAAATAGAGTTCTCCCTTTTTTATATCTGTACCAAATGGAATTCAGATGTGATTTCAGCCATTTAATTTACATCTGTACAGCATCAACAGCAAAAACTGATTAATTAAGCTCATACTAACAGACAAGTCTATTGTGTTAATATATATGTATGTAATTGGGAAGAAACAACAGCTCCCCATCATTTTAGATTCGACATAAAGACATAGATGCCAGCCAGAGAAAAATGGAAAAGTGGCTAAATATAACCACTGGTGAATCCCGAAAAGACTGCTGATTTAAGTATTTGAGATACCTGCAATATGGGCCCTTACAAAACGTGTGTTTAGAATACTACGTTATCATTTTTTTTCTCCTCTTCCTATTGACTCTTTTGATATGTGCAAACAGGAGTAGTTAAGGAAATGGATTCTATAGACAAGAAAAACATTAAAAATGATAATACCAGTACTAATGGCAACACATTCTGCTAGTACAAACTATGTACAAGGTTCAGTAATGAGTACGTCACCTATGTTAACTCATTTGATATTTACATTAACCCTCTGAACAGAAAAATAAGGCAAAAGAGAGCTAAATAATCTTTCTCAGATCAAAAGGCTGATAATTGACAAAGCATGCAGTTGAATTCAGAAGTCCAACTGCAGTGACTAAACGTAACTCCCAGAGAATCTCCAAAGACCTGCTAATTTAAGTATACTAATGATTGCTTAATATCTTCACTTTTTGTTTGGATAGAATCCATGTCTTTGTATATTTTTAATGTAGCCCTGTGAAATGAAAAAAGAACAGAACATGTAAACAAAAAAATGGAAAACCAAACCCATTGCCATAGATTTCAGATTCCTTGCCAAAGTTCATTAGGTAATGCTATGAGATCTATCTGAATACTTATAATCGCTTCCCTTATCTCGTACAAATACTCATGTAAAAATGAATTTTACTTTCCTCTTCAATAATTGTATGTGTCTTCACTAAATGTTTTGGACCACTGTGAAATGTACACAAGAAGATGAAAGTTTTCATTCTATAAAATGTACCAAAAATCACATGGGACTTTCTGAAGAAAAGTACACCTGGAAGTTCTGAATAATGATCACGTTGTTTGTTAAGTATATGTTGGCTGCTAAGGTAACCAACCGAAAATGTAATGAAGATGAGGATTTGTGTCTCTATTAATTATCCATTTGTGATAACTTTTGTCTATGATACTTAAATAAGGACACAAATAATCAGACTATAAACTTTGAGAACACTTTTTTTCAGAGCATTTTGACTAGGGAATCATGACATGCTACTGTGGTACTTTCCTTGCTTTAATCTCTGATTAATACAGTCTGCAGGTGGACTTTGGCAGTAAGAGAATTTAGAGATGAGGCTTTGGGAAACTAAACGGTCAATTTCCTAGAAGGCAAGTAGCCTATATTTCTAAATGTCCAATAAATGATATAGAATTTTCATATATTAGACATTCAAGAAAAAAGTTGCAGAAAATAGGGAAGACTACATAAAGCTGAAAAAAGAAATCTTGAGCAAAGTATCATGCACATGAGGACAAAAAAAAAAGTAAATATAGCTGACCCCAAAGTCTCATCTTCTTCAATAACACATCAAACAGCTTAAT
Source organism: Heterohyrax brucei (assembly GCA_028571685.1). NCBI lineage: Eukaryota > Metazoa > Chordata > Mammalia > Hyracoidea > Procaviidae > Heterohyrax > Heterohyrax brucei. The sequence goes on from CM053143.1 coordinate 160,722,890, forward strand.
AGACAAGTTTGAAATATCTCAATGGAAAAACAGGCTGGTATCAGAGTTTGAACTTTAGGAAAACTCCATTTCTATTTAAAAAACTTATTTTACCAGAAAACTTCCTTATAGGTATCTCTAGGTATTTTCTTCCCCCATTCCTCTAAAACATATAGAGAATTATGAGGCTAAAAATTTCTCTGTATTTTCTGAAAAATATCCTGGCCTCTCATCATTTTCATGTCAGGCAAACTTAAATGACTGTGTACAATATCTTCACCTTATTTTTCTCCTCCTTTTTCTCCTCCTACTCGTAATTTTCCTTCTTCTCTTTCTCCTTCTCCTTCTTTTTGGTTGTAAGATTAGCCATCAAATCTGTCTCACATTTACAACTATTACATTTAAATTGTGGGTCTAGACATGGAGTAGTCACATGCATCCTATGATTCCTCTAATGACGAAGAACCAGAAAAACAACTGAACAGATTATGTACGGTATTCTAAGAGCCCTGAGTATCTGAGCAAAAGCTAAGAGATGGAAGTGAGTGACAGAGAGGGGAGAACAGTACAAAAGTGACTACTTTATCCAGAAATAAACATGCACTCCACAGAGGGGCATGTTTCAGCCAGCCAAGTGGGGCCACACTGAGTACAATACTATCTTCTCAGCAGAAAAGATAAGCTTTGGATGGCTACACCTTAAGAACCACAAAGGATTTTCACCTCCATGTCATAATCTAAGGGCTTGAGAAACTCTTGTGGATTTAATACTTTCCTATGTGGTTTCTCTGACTCTCAGCAACCAGCACAACTCCCTCCTTTCTCTGCACTGCACCAGGTGCTAAATTCTTTTGCTGCACCTGGACCACAAGTGGGGTATTTTATGTGTGTGTCTTGAGCTATTCTCCTGAATTTGCAGAAAAAAACAAAGGGTGGGGGGAGATCTACTGTTTTCCCTGAGCCAGAAACTCACCTACCTTTCTCAGCACAGTCACAGCACTAACCAGCTGCTGACAGGGTGTTGCAATTTCTAAGCCTCCATTAATGAAACTAGCTTAAACTACCAGACTATTTGGACACTCAAAAACACACATATATACATACATAAAATAGAACACAATAACCAAACATAAATACATTCAAACAACATCCTCAATTTTTAATAATTTGAAGAAAAGATCACCATGACTTTAGAAAACTCCCAAAACAGAATAAAAAAAATTTGCAGATGATAATTTCCTGCAGTTATCAGAGGTAGAATACAAAACAGTGATGTTTAGAGTTCTTTCAGACATCAGGAAGGAGATTAGGCAAATTGCAGAAAGGCATAACAAAAAAACTAAACAGGCTGCCAGAAATACTCGAACAACACTCCGAAATTCAGCTGATTAACAAATTGCAGAATTAGGTGATTCAATAGAAAGTCAAAGGCACAGGATTTAGGCAACAAAATGAAAAATCAGTGAGATTGAAGATAATGCAATTGACACCAGAATATACGAAGAAAGATCAGATAAAACAATTGAAAAAAAAATGAAGACTCAAAAAGGGTTACATCAGACTCTATCAAAAGGAATAATTTATAATTGACTGGAGTGCCAGAACAGGGATAACAGCAGAAAATAAAGGGAGAATTGTTGCAGATATGTTGATAGAAAAATTCCCTGATGCCATGAACAACAAGAAGATATCTATTCAAGATGCTCATTGATATTCATACATGGTAGATCCCCAAAGAAAGACACCGAGACGTAGTACAGCCTCACCAAAAATTAAGCTAAGGGAAGGTATCTAGTCTTAAACAAAGAATGAAGTACAAAGGAGCGTCCATAAGACTGAGTACTGATTACTAAGTGGAAACCATGCTGTCAAGAAGGCATTAGGATGACATATACAAAGCCTTGAAGGAGAAACAAAGAAACAAACTGTCAACCCAAAATTACAGGTCCTGCAAAATTAAGACATTTCCAGATAGAATTTTAGAGAATTTCCAAAAACAAAATCAAAATTACAAGAAACATTGAATACATTTCTTTGATTAGAAAATCAATAACATCCTTTTTATTGTGATTAAGTGAAAGTATACAATCCAAACCAGTTTTGCATGCCCACGTATTTCTAGTTACTCTACTCTCCTCACTTGATGACAGCACACTTCTCATTTTCACTCTATGTTTCCAATACCCTCTTAACAAGCCTCTGTCCCCTCCCCACCACCCCCTTCTTTCCCATCTAGAAAGCAACCAATAGGACAGCCTTCCATAACTGCAAGGAAACATAAAGCACGCCATATGGTCACACTGTATCTCCAAATCCAATCCATCCTTGTCTGAAGAGTTGACCTCAGTAATGTTTTCTAGTCAGGGGCAGCAGGATGTCCAAGGACCATGTTTCCAGGGGATCCTCCAGGCTGCTGGACCATCAATTCTGGTCTTTTAGTAGACTTCTTGGGCTGCACCCCTCTTTTTCTCATGTTTCCTCTGGGACTCTACACTGTGTCCCCAGTTACAGCTGTCTGGTGTTGGGCAGTCACCATCTGTTTTTTTTCTTGTCTCATGTTGATACAGTCTACCTTTCATATGGGTTCTTCTGTCCTGAGCTCTTTTTTCTCAGTGCCTTTGTTGTTCTCAGTTGTTATCTGTTCCAGATGAGTTGGGACCATTTGGTGTACTTCAGATGGCAGCTTGCTAGCTTTGAGGACCCCAGACACCACTCACCAGTAATGACATCATACTCAAGAATACAATGCATGACAAAGCATCCATATATCAACAAATAAATCAAAGCTAAAACGCTAAAAAGAAGGAAACCAATACCTCAGTATGTAAATGATGACATTACACCAAAAAGAGGGACAGATTGATGTATTCAGAGATCGATAACATTTTGATTCATACAATGCAGCATTTAATATTCTAGTTTAATCAGTGTCAAATCTTAGAATGAATACAGATTCATTCTGAATCTTGAGTAATTATTATTGCTCCAGTTGTATCTTTAATAAAAACTTGCTGTTGCAGTTTTAGAACTACAGTGCTGCACAGCTCCAGTGGGAAAAATTCACTGTGTGTGATATTTGAATAGAAACCCCTGAAGCACAGCTAAGTGGATGGTACACTCTGGAGATGCACAATGATGAGCTCTTCAACTCTCTGACCACTGTGGAGATAATCTATGTTGTCAATTAAGTGCAGATCCATATACTGTAATAATTAGCTGAACAGAGTAGCTAGGAAAAATATTATACCCAGGATAAATACACACACACACACTTATGCATTAATGTCTTAGAAGTCTAAAGAAACACTTCAACAAATCTTTGGCTATAATGCTTCTATGAACCTTTTCATAACATCAAGACTTCAACATTTTCTTTGCCTTTTCTCCTAATTAATTCTTCCCTTAAGGGGAGAGGAAAAAAAAAAAAAAAAAGGCAAAGGGGTTGTATTTCAATTTCAGTAAATCAATGTTGTTTTCATTTTGAGTATTTTTTTCTATCTGAATACAGTTTCTGATTTGCTTACTTGTTCAAAAGTTTATGATTAAGACCTGGATCTGCCATTATAGTACTAGCGGCTGATTTTTGCTAATATTCACTTGTTTTCTTCTTCATCATTCAGATCATTGGCATCAAGTTAATTCCACACGTAGCAACACTATAGGACAAAGAAGAACTGCCCCATAGAGTTTCTTAGGGTGTAATCTTTATAGAAACCATCTGTCACATCTTTCTCCTGAGTAGCAGCTCGTGGGTTCTATGTTACAATCTTTTTGTCAATAGTCAAGCACTTAACCACTGTGCCACTGGGACTCCTTTCTTCACTAAAAGGCAACAGAACTTCAGCCAAATACTTGATTAGTCAATATATTTTACCCGGACCACATTTCCCTGCTTCTGTTATTGCAAAGTGTAGCCATCTAATGATCTTCTAACCTTCATAATGTAATCAAAGCCATTGCCACTGAGTCGATTCAAGCTCATAGAAACCCAATTCCAACTCATGACAACCCTACAAGACAGATTAGAAATGTAGACTGTCTCGTGGACTCAAACTGCCAGGCTTATGAATTACAGCCATAGCTCTTAACCATTATGCCACCAGGGTTTCTAATGTGATACAAGCAAAGCTAAATCAAAGAATGCAATGGTGATTCAGAGATAGAATATCCACCTTCCAGGTAAAAGACTAGGGTTAGATTCCTGGCCAATATACCTTATGTACAGTCACTATTCATCTGTTGGTGGTGGCTTTCATGTTGCTATAAAGTGGAACAGGTTTTAATGGGGATTCTAGAATAAAATGGACAGGAATAAAAGTCTGACAATTTATATCTGAAAGTAAACTAACTATAGGTCACAAAGATCTTGTTTCCAACTGTTCATGGAGTTGGTCCAAGTCTAGGAAGCATTTGGCTGTTACCGGTCTTCCCTGTTCCAGGAGCTTCTTATGGCAGAGACTTCCCCGACAGCCAACAGAGAGAAATAACAGCCGGTGACTTTCTGAAGAGCTAACTGTGCAAAGAACTTGTTGCCACAAAATTTTATCTTCTTTGTCCCTTTTTATCTTAAATGTTCTGTCATCCAACTTATAGCTACTCTGTAGGACAGAGTAGAACTATTCTCACAGTTTCCAAGAAGCATCTGGTGGATTTGGACCACCACCCTTTTGGTTTTCAGGTATAGCATGTATTGACTGCACCATCAAGCTTCCTCTGTTGTTCATGGGTAAAACTACACCTAACTAAACCATTGCACACAATGTGTATTACCCTTTTAAGACTTAAACTTTATTTTCTATTTCTCTAATTCAGTGGAAGAGGTTTGTAAATCATTGTAACAATCTTCAACTGCCTTGGCAGGTAAGAATATTCTAATGAAAGGCTCATTTCCCCTTTTATTTATGAGGAACATACAATTATCTTTCAATAGCTTCATTTTATCTATTATTTTAAATGGTAATCATAGACTACCTTTTTTTAAAAGTTTTAACTTATTAAGGAAATCTTACGTTAGCTTGTTCTTATATTTTTTCTTGAAGAAAATAGTATCTTTGATTCATTTTTACATTGCAATTAAAAAAATCATTTAAACAAGAGCTATAATGAAGCTTATGAAAATGACATTTAGATAACATATATACTTGGGTTAAATCATCTTGTACTGGCTAAATGACCTTAGAATTATTATTAAAACATTCAGAGTCTCGACTGTGTTGTAAGAAAAATAGAAATAATGATTTATTTGCAATTCTGTTGTGGGTATAATGCTTACCTGATAGATTTTAGTATTCAACAAGTGGCATGCCCAAAGGAACAGAGCAGCGACCAGTAAATAAATTTCCACATAATCGGGTTCTTTCTTTGAATTTTCCAGATGATGTGAATGATAATCAAAGACCACACAAAGACTATTTAAAGTCTTCTTTCCTTTTCCTCAAAACTGTTCTCACACTGTGAAGGTTACTGTTTCAAATTCTGTATAAAACTTCCCTGACACAGATAACCCCTGATTTACTATGGGTTTCTGGTCTGTCAATTCCACCATGAGTCAGTTCTAGTATGAATCTAATACTTTTTCTGTTTTGTTATCATATTATTATCTTTATTTATCACGATCTTTAAAATTCCAATCTTTATTTTTCTTTTGGAGTTGGAAACATTACATATAAATGTCAGCAGGGTATGTGCTGCAACATTGCATGTAATGCAGATTACTAGTGGTGAGACGGTAATTTTTTTTTAAAAGATTACTTGTAACTCCAATACATCATAAATACGAGACTACCTGTACCTCTGTTTCTTTTCCTCAATGGTCTTCCCACCTAAACTCTTCTTTACCCCTTTCCTATGTTACAAAAAGAAACACACAGGTGAATGGAACCAAGTAGAGACCCCAGAGATGCCACCATCCTCCTACGAACAGCTGATATTTGACAAAGGCCCCAGTATTTTAAACTGAAGTAAGAACAGTCTCTTTAACAAATGGTGCTGGCAAAATTGGAAATCCATCCTCAAAAAATTGAAACAAGACCCATTTCTCACACTTTATACAGAAACCAACTCAAACTGGATAAAAGACCTAAATATAAAATCTAAAACGATAAAGCTCGTCTAAGATAAAATAGGGTAAACAGTGGAAATTCTAATACACAATGTAGACAGACTTCAAAATCTGACAAACAAAGCAATTCAACAGAAGAGAAAATAGAAAAATAGAAATTAGTAAGAATCAAACACCTTTGCTCATCCAAAGACTTCATCAGAAGAATTAGAAGACCATCAACAGAATGGGAAAAAATATTTGACAACTCTATGTCAGACTGACATCTGATCTCTGTAATCTATAAGGTATTACAAAATATCAACAAGAAAGGGACAAATAACCCAGTTAAGCAATGAATGAAGGAGATGGACAGACATTTCTCTGAAGAGGATATCTAGGCAACCAAACGACACATGCAGAATTACTCATAATCACTAGCTATTACATAAATTCAAATAAAAACTTCAATGAGGTATCATCTCACCCCGGCAAGGTTGGCCATGATCCCAGAAGCACAAAACAACAAATGCTGGAGAGGCTGTGGAGAAATTGGAACTCTCCTACACTGCTGGTGGGATTGCAAAATGGTACAACCTCTTGGAAAAACAGTCCCATCCTTCCTTAAAAAGCTTGATAAACATACTATTTGATCCTGTAATTCCACTGCTTGGAATTTATCCTTCAGAAACAAAGGTTGTCACACAAACAGACACATATACACACATATTTGTTGCAGCACAGTCCACAATAGCAAAAAGTTGCAATCAACTCCAATGCCCGTCAATGGGTGAATAAATAAGTAAACTATGGTACATTTATTCAGTGGATCACTACACTGTAATTAAAAAAAATGACAATTTTAGAAAACATCTCATAACATGGCCTCATTTGGAAGAGATCATGCTCAGTGAAATCAGTCAGCGTCAAAAGGACAAATTTTGTATGAGACCCCTGTTATAAGGACTTGACAAGAGAATTATTCGTAGAAGAAAATGACTGTGTTGGCTACATGGGTTGGTGGGGGCTGAGGGTTTATCATAGATGAGATAATTGATAGATGTTAGAAATTTGATTCTTTTATTATAAATAATAAAAAATTAAAAAGTTAAAAAAAAAAAAAAGAAAATATCCCAAGAAGGAAGAGTGAGAAAAGTTTTCAGTGTTTTAATAAATATTATCATTTATATTGATTTTATCATAAGGTACCATCTAGTTGGCCCCTGACTCATGACAACCCTGTGTACAAGGGAACAAAATATTTCAGGGTCCTGTGCCCTCATCATGATTGGTGTGAATTGCACTATTGTGATCCATAGAGTCCTCATTGGCTGATTTTCAAAAGTTAATTGATAAGGTCTTATTTATTTATTTATTGTAGTTTAGGTGTTTTACAGAACAAACAAGTTTCCCATTAAGCAGCTAGTACACATATTGTTGTACAACATTGGTTAACAACGCTACATCGCATCAATACTCTCCCTTTGTCTTAGTCATCTAGTACTGCTTTAATAGAAATACTCTAAGTGGATGTCTTTAATAAAGAAATGTTTATTCTTGCAAAGTCCAGAAGGCTACAACCCTGAATTCAGTGTGTTTGCTCCAGGGGAAGGCTTTCCCTCTTTGTCGGTTCTAGAGGAAGGTCCTTGTGTTGCATCAATCTTTGCTTGGTCAGGGAACATCTAAGCACAGATACTTCAGTTCCTAAGGACAAGCTCTGCTCTCACTGCTGCTTTCCTGACAGTATTGGGTCCCTACTCTCCGCTTGCTTCTTGACGACACTTGGCTGGCTGAGGATAAAAGGATAAAAGGGGGTGCAAGACATACTCCAGGAAAACTTCCTTTATGTTGGAGCTGGGAGGTGAATGTAGGAAAGATGTTACAGTCCCACCCTAATCCTCTTTAATCCAATCTATTAACCTCAGGAAGAAATTAGGATTTACAGCATAGAGAAATAAAAAAAATATTGAGAAACATGGTGCAGTCAAATTGCTACTCACATTTTTGGGGGGACACAATTTAATCCATTACAACATTTATCCACTTTGGTTTCCCCAATACTAGCTTTCCTGTCCCGTGTCAGGATTCTTGTTATTGTCCCTAGGCTGATGTGCCGTTAGGCATGTTTTGCTTTCCAGCCCTCTGAAATCTTTGGCTAAAGGGTGAAGCTCATGAGTGATTTCATTACTGACCTGAAAGCATATCTGGGATGGTACTCAAAGGGCTTTTCTAGTCTCTGTCAGGCCTGCAAGTCTGGTCTCTCTTCTTGAGTTAGAATTTAGTTCTATTATTTTATCCAACTCTGTCCAGGATTCTCTGTTGTGAGCCCTGTCAGAGCCAACTGGTTTTACTGGACTCAATCTGACAGGGGCAGTAGTAGATGTAGTCTATTAGTCCTTTGGACTAATTTTTCCCTGTATCTTTCACTTCTTTTTTCCTTGTTCCCAAAGCTGTGAGACCAGAGGAATACCCTAAATGGCCACTCACCAGCTTTTGAGAACTTAGATGCTACTCACTCAAGTAAAATACAGAACATTTACTTTATAAATCATGCTATGACAATTGAGCTAGATGTTCCCAGAGACTGTGGTCCCCACAGTCCTCAGCCCATCAGTTCAGTCCCTCTGGGAGTCTGGACATGTCTATGCAGCTTCTGAGAACTTGTCATAAGGGCTTTCTTACTGATCTGTCTTACCCTGAAGCTCTGTTGAAACCTGATGAACACTATAACATGGTGCAAGCCACCGCTGACGGATAGTAATTGAACACGAGTGTTTTTGCTGAAAATCAAATTAGAATTCTCTGCATGGAAGATGAGAATTCTACACTGAACCCTCACCACTTCTATATTATACATGAATATCAAATTAAATATAGACATCTGACAATGAAGTCCAAGAACTTAATTGTTCTAAATGCTATGTACCTGATTGCTGAACAACACTACAGTCACTCTCAAAGTACTTCCTTTGGGAACCTATGTACCTATTCCAGTGCCTCGTCCACCCTTCAGAGCAATTTTAGGACTATTTCTAGAATGGGCATTGCACATGGTGGCAAGGTGGCAAGTTCACAAACTTAATTGTGTAGTTGTCTGCAAAGGAGTTTTTAGCCAGTAAACAAATAATTGCATTGGGACACACTTGATACTTACCTGATCTGGCACCAAATGATGCTTTTCTTTATTGGAAGATAAAGGAAAAATTGAAAGGAGATAGTTTGATGACATTCAGCATATCACGGGTAATACAATGACAGCTCTGATCACCATTCAAGAAAAAGAGTTCCAAAATTGATTTGAAGCATCGACTAGGTGCTGATATTGGTGTGTAGCTTCCTAGCGGCAACACTTTGAAGGTGACTGCAGTGATCTTTAGTGATGAAGTATGTAGCACTTTTTTCCTAGGATGAGTTCACGAAAATGGCAGCCCTCATAGTGTCAGGAATTATATAGTGTCCCCTCAAAATATGTGTGAATTTGGCTACGTCATGATTCCCATTGTTGTATAATTATCTACCACTTTGTTATCTATTATGATTTCCCCTTGTGTTGTAAATTCCTGTCACTATTGATATAATGAGATGGCTTAGTCAGAGTTGTAGTAATGAAATCGTGATCAAACAGTGTCTCAAACCAATATTTTTTGAGGTATAAAAGAGAGACACAAACAGGTAGACAGGGGGATCTGACACCACTAAGCCAGAGCAGAGAGTGAACTTTGGCCTTAGATTTCTATGTTGAAATGTTTCCAGACTAAGGTAGGGCTCATGACAGAGACATTCCTTCAGAGCCAACACAGAGAAAGACTCCTCCTGGAAACATCACCTTGAGTTTAGATTTTGACCTTATTGTGCTATGAGAGAATAAGCTTTTCTTTGTTAAGTCCATTCACTTATGATATCAGCATTAGATGACTAAGATACCTAGCATAAGGCCTAGAACACAGAATAATCTCAGCAAATATTAACGCTATTTTTTAGTACAGCAAACAGGAATAGAATTTTATAATCACCTCTTAATAGGTATGAGAACACATGTAGAAAGCTTGAGTGAAATGTCCATGGTCATAGACCTAAAAAATAATAAACATTAATTCTAAATGCTGGAAAGAAGGATAATGAATATGTACGTGTGTTTAGGTAATATACATATATACTCAAATATATTTATATATGCATGCATCTATGTGAGTGTGTGTGTAGGTATTCAGCTCAGTAATTATTTTTTTTTATGCTTTGACTAATGAAGGACCTTAGGGCTTGTTTATGTTCTTTCATTTTGTTTTTAAACTGAAGTACACATGATCATACCCTGAAATCTCCAGTGTTCATCTCACTAACCAGATGAGGTGAGGAATGCAGACAACATGAAAACTTTACCCAGAACATGATAGCCAATATTTCCAGCATCCTAGTCTACATCTCTATGCATTGTGGCAGTTAATATTCTATTCAAACAGTAACCTCTATTCTAGTTTCCATCTGAGTGGAATATCCCTGCCTATTTCAAAATTTCATATAAATAATGCAGGATGTGTTTCTTTGTGTCTGTCTTGTTTTTCTCAACATTATGTTTACCCACTGTGTTGGAGGTATGAAAAGTTCTTTATTTTTTCATTGTTCTATGTAGGAACACACCAGTTTGTTGAGTTACTTTCCATTCAGTGACATGTAAGTTGTTCCTAATTCAGGGTTATTATGAAGATTTTTGTACATGGTTTTGGAATATCTGGCCACTTGTTTTTGTTGGGCCTATACCAAGAATGGAACTGCTGAGACTTAATGTACTAACTTTAACTGCAATTGAAAACACTTTCTGAAAGTGCTAGCATAGATTTATATTACAACAAATAATGTAACGGTTCTAAATAATGAGTTCCAGTTAATTGACGTCATTGCCAAACTTGGTTTTCCATCGTTTAATTTTTGTAGACTCATTTGATTATGATTTTTAAAACTCTGGTTATTAATGATGTTGATTACATTTCATATTTACTAATTATTGGGATACCTTATTTATGAAATCCTTATCCAAGTCATTTGACAATGATTAAAGCATGGTTGTCTCCTCTTATTGTTATTTTGAAGATGTTATTTTAATACTCTAGATTCATAGCTTTATAAATTTATCCTCTGGTACACATCTCACTTTGTGACCCATGTCATCACTCTAGTGGTATCTTTGATTTAGCAAAAGTTCTTAATTTTAATAAAGACCAATTTATCAATATTTTCTTGTATGGCTAGTGAGTTTTGTATGTATATAAGGTTTTATATCTACTTACTTTTTCATGTGTTATATGTACTGAAAAACCTAACTAAGCCCTTTGCTATCATGTAGATTCCAACTCATAGCAACTTTATAGGATAAGGTAAAATGGATTTGAACTGCCCACATCTGGGTTAGCAGCTGTAATTCTTAACCACTATGCTACCATTATATGTATATCTCTATATAAATATCTTTTACATAGATGTATATTGAAATATGTGCATGTACGCAGATACACACACAAACAAGAAAAGATTTCCTATACCATGGTTAAATTTTATTGTGTGTTTATTATTATGATGCCTTTTTATAGAGAAAGCCTGTACTTAGCTAGATTGGCTTAACTTATGTCAAGTGTAAAACATCTGATAGGACTTAAATTTATATGCTCTTATTTTATTTGATTTTTTCGTTGGAGTAGAAGCATCTCTAAAAATGATGATTATAATTAATCATGAAACAAAGAACACAACCAAAAACAATGGCTTAATAAGAACAGAAAGGGAAAGCTAAATGTATTGACAAAATGTCACTACAAATTAGCATCAAATTAAAGTCTTCACAATGTTATACATTTATTTTCTTATCTTTTGTTTTTATAGATTAAAGGAGAATAAATCAGATATTAGGCTCAGAAGGAAAACTAAGCACCTTAATTTGAACATTTGATTTCTTGTTACATTCATTCAAGTTTGAAATATAATTAACCTATGCTGCTTAAAAAAAGAAAGGGATATTTGAGTTAGGATAGATTAACTCTGTAGCACATGATAGACAATATAAATGTTATGTTTTGTTAAAGTGTAATTCAGCTCTTTAAAAGTTAAATGGATAGCATTAGAAAGATATTAATGTGAAATATGTTTCTATCTGAAGTTGATTTTCTATTTGGTAAATAACATTACATGGAGAATAAAATAAAAAATTAATGGCAATATTGTGCTCAAAATTAAAGGTGACAGTATTTTCAGACTTACAGGTACAGAAAAGTATGAGTTTTCCTTAATTTTTAAAGTGAGTCTCAATTACATAAACAGTAATAAAAATTATATTCTCTAATAAAATTTAGAAATTTTCAACAGTGAAAGAGGAAAGAAAATCTAGATGCCCTTGAGCCACTGGCAGATATTAAATACACACATTTAAACTTTTGATACTTATTGAAATGTGTCAGATTTTAACCCTGGGTTTTGAATATGAAAAGGACAGAAAGATTTTTCTTCAATTATACTGACAATAAATTACTGATCAATTTCATTTTCATATTTTAAATGTTCTTGAAACTTACTTGCACTATGAGTCATTGTTTGACAATTGTAGTCTTATATAAAAACTTACTATTATTTGTAGTGTCTAATTTTCTCATCTTGTTAGCTGGGAATTGTGAACATACATACAGGAATGTCATCAGAAGCAGTTATGCTCCCAAGCTGTAGCCTCTTCAGACCTAACACAGCAAGACTGAGCTTATCCAGTTGACTTCACATTAATCATTATAAAAGATTTCTATGGTCAAAAATAAAAGTTAAAAGATGGAGAGATTTGGAAAAAATGTATATATTTGGGTGGTAACTACAACAAACGGATATAAACACAATCTATCATACGTAGTGAAAGAATACCTCCATTTTTTATGTTTGACTAATTATGATGTGTTTCTAGTTGAATCTATTATTGCTCATGAATACACCTATTTTTTATTCATTTGTCCCTCTGTGCAGGGGGTCGCATGGAGGGTATCTTCCTTGCTTTTCCCATATATCATGTAACTATTTATACTATAAGTCCACTTTTCTGATCTCATCCAAATACTCATATACCTCATGAAGTCTTCTGATTTTAAAATTTATGTTACTATTTTATCCTGTAGACTTCTAAGCATTTAGTTGAGCACTTGTTTATCAATGTTATTTGATTGGGACTTACTGTCTTTTCCTATTACATTTATTCCTAAAAAATTTTAACTTACTCTGTGTAATATTTAGTTCTTCAATGATAGTTAACAGCATCATCATTAACATTTAACATATCTGATTTCAAATATCTGTGCTGCTTATTATTTCTATGAGCCTTAAAGCTGTCATTTAGATAACCGTCTGTGTTTTTGCCCTTAACATGTCATCTTTGCTTTTTAAGGATAAGAATATGTTAATACATATAAAACACTAAGAAAACCTCAGAACTCAGAATAAAAGTTTAAAATTATTAGCAACTAATACTATTATTACATTATTTTGTTATCTTAAGATTATTTTAAATATTAAGCTAGCAAATACTCCATCAATACTTGTTGAATAATTAATTAAACCAATAGAGTTAAACAATTTCAGAAACACTATTTCAAAATATTATTCACAAATACGAATTGCAAAATAAGTGAGTGAAAAAAATGATTCCTACCTCTAAAGAAATTTCAACCAAAATACATATTCTAAACTGTGAAACATAAAATGTGTTAAGTTTTATACATCATGCACAAACAATGTGGAAGTACCAGGATGGGAGAGTTCCTTCTTACTTGAGGTAAATAACAACATTCTCAGGCTGCCAGTTAAATTCGGGAAGTCATCCTAAAAAACGTGCTACATATCTTGTTGCTGAATATCACTACGGTCCTCTTCAAAGTACTGCCTTTGGGAAGCTATGCACCGATACCCGTGCATAGTACACCCTTCAAAGCAGTTTTGGAACTCTTTTTCTGGAATGGTCTTCGAGCTGTTGTAGTATTAACCTCAATATCCTGAATGTCATCAAAACATCTTCCTTTAAATATTTCCTTTGTCCTTGGGTAAAGACAAAAGTCACTGGGGGCCAGATCAGGTGAGTATGGAGGGTGTTTCAATCCAGTTATTTGTTTACTGGCTATAAACTTCCTCAGGGTCAGTTATACATTAAGTACACAAACTTGCCACCTTGCTGCCATGCACAATGGCCATTCCAGAAAGAGTTCCAAAATTGCTTCGAAGAGTGGGCTAGGCTCTGACAATGCATAGCTTCCCAAAGGTAGTACTTGAAGTGTGATCGTAGTGATATTAAGCAATGAGATATGTTCAGCCCTTGGAACAAGTTAGTTTGAGGACTTGTCATTCCTGTATATTTCTAATTTGAACTTGACCTGATGGAAGTGCAACAAGTGCAATGTGTAATAGTTATTCCAGGTTGGTAAAAATGTTGTAGGAAAAGAAATAAGCATTCTTTTAAAGAGCATACGTGTTTTCTTTGTGCACTGGGCCATGCACAACACAACAGAAGAAAGAGCTAAGTAAAGGAGATTTGCCAGTGACAAACATTGAATACCAAGCTGAACTGTTACTCTGATTTTGGTAAAGCCACCAAATGAACATACAATAAAGGTGTGCATTAACAGAAAGAGTATGCAAGAAGGTGTGGAGTTTGAACAAAAGAGGCAAAGGACAGAGAGCAGGTTAGAAAGTTGCTTCATATTAACCGGTTGACGATAATGAAGACCTGGCCTAGGGTAACGAGATCAAGTCAATTGAACTACACTAAGATGAAAAATTATCCATTTGGCAGGAAAGCATATAGCAGCAAGTATGATGAATGTTCTGAGAGAAAAAAAAAAAAAAAGCCTCTCACTTTGCCTAACGTCATACAGATGCTTGAAGATTATTGTATTCCTTGTTAAGCTAGCCAAAGCCAAGTGCCGTCGAGTCGGATCCGACTCATGACGACCCTAAATCAGTTTTCATGCATGTAGCTTGTTAAGCTACATGCATGAAAACTGATTTAGTAAGACAGTGGACAACTTGTAAGAAGGTTTCAAAACAAATGACTTTGCTGCTGAAAATTAAGACATTGTGACAAAATTAAAGGATTTATCAAGATCTGGTTGAAATGCAAAGCTACTCGGCATAGCATTTGAGGATAATATTATATCACGTGTGTATAAAAGCAGCCCTGTTGGCAGGGTGGCTATGAGCTCAGCTGCTGTCTAAAAGAGCAGCAGTCTAACTCCACTAGCCACTCATTGGAAAGTGTATTGGGCAATTGTATTTTGTCCTACAGGGTTGCTACATATCAGAATCAATGCAACCACAGTGCTTTTATGAAAGAAATCCTAATAGTGATGAGAACATTGGCAACAATGATGATCATTAATAGAGATGATGATACCCAACATTCATGACTTTATTAGTAAAATTGAATATCCCAATTATTTTTAAAATACTACTTTTGATTTTGAATTTTGAAGTTTATATGCTCAATCTTCTTGTTAACACTTCCTAGAAATGAGCACATGTTTAAATATTGTCTGCAAACTTTTAATACTACATTTGATTTTCACCTGAGGGATGAACCACCACAGGGTTAGAACTTACCAGTACAAAAGTTTACTATTTCTTTCATTTTAAACATAATCCATAGTTTCAAGGGGTTAATTTCAAGCAGAAAACATGAAACAAAGTCCTCAGTCAAATGAAATAATACTGACAGGTTCTGACTTATCATCTGTTTCACTCAGAGATAGCAATCTCTTAGAAGTGACATAAACATGAAAACCAAGATAGAGAATCAAGTATGGAATTATTTCTTCACACATAAATGAAAAAAGTAATTAATAAGAAACATATGCCTGGAAAAAAATGCTTCTGTAAAGTCTAAATGGTGACCTCTGTCCCTTTAGCATTTTAGCTTCATAGAAATTCTATTCTCTGATTTCCTCTCAACACTGAAACACGTCTGCTGCAGGGTGAATATACATCACCCACAAGCTAAGGAAAATGACTTTGAAAAATAGAAGGATTTACAGTGTCAACCTTTGATCTTTGCAGAATATGAAAGATTTGCCCTTTCCTGAGGTAGAAGGACTTTTATTAGGAAATGAAAATAATCAATTTTATTAAAAAGAACATCGAGGATGTTCTGTTTTGAAGCTAATTCAAAGCTGCTACAAATAAAACCAGTGGGTTATAGACAGATAGGAGGAAACAGCCTTTAACTTCTTTTCTTTTAATGCAACCTCCCTTCAACAGAAGTTGGTAAACCTTTACACTGAGGTGCACAGATAATAAGGAACCTGGGATGTGCAGAAAAGAGTCACTGAAGTCAACTGTGTTCACCTAATGCTGATTTACTAATTATATGTGTATACAGATAATCAAATTTCACTAACTTTCCAGGTAGTTCAATTAAACTGTGTCTCATTAATTCCTTTGAGAATAAAGAAAGCCATCTTGCAATTTTTAAGTGACCTCAATCTAATCAGTTCCCAAAAAAAAAAAAAAGATTGAAATTGAACTATCCAAAAAACTGACCTTGAAAAGTCTCCCTGTGCCACTGTAATCCTTTTACATTAAATTATCCTTGCTATTTACTGGTTATTTCATTCACTCACATTTTCTTCCATTTCCAGTCTTTTAGCTCACCTTTGTCACACAGTTTTCTACAGGGAGCAGCAAAGAAAGAATACTTTCATCAGAATGATGTACTGTTGATTCTGAAACTGAAGTCATTGTAATTCTTGAAGTTGTGCTAGGGTTCAATGGATGTTAGCTAGAGTTTTAGTCTACAAGAGCTAAGTGCTTGTTCGATGGAGTGAGCAACACTGCATGCATGGAAATAAGTTTACTCCCTTACCTGCCTATGGCTGAAATCTGCAGGCAAGAGTAAAAACCCCATCAGGCATGCCACTAATCTCTGTCTCCAGGTATGAGCAGCGTAGTGTATGCATACAATACTAGGTAAATACTTGAATGGATTGAATGAATAACTACATGTCTGCAATGGTGAGAATAATTTCCATAAGCCACTCTTAGAAAGTGAGTTTATTACCTTGTAGTTATTCTAGGACAACACAAGGAAATATCCTCTCTCGTCCCCATTCTTTGCATTTTTTAGATTTCTTCCTGATTTCTGCTGTCATATTTCAGTATCCTCTGTGTGTGCATGTACATACAAATATGTCATTGGATCTTCCAAATGAAAATGCAATAGACTTTAAGAAATGGGTTTTCTGATCTGTTATGCAAAATAATGACTAATTTAACTAAGAAAATGTTAAGTAAATGCATATATATACATGCCAAGCCAGCCAAGTGCCATTGAGTCGGATCCAACTCACGCATACATACATATATATGCGCATATATATATATATGCATATATATATATATATACACTGCTGTTAAGACAATCACTACTTACAGTGATCCCATAGGACGGAGTAGAACTGCCTCCTAGAGTCTAGGGTTTTCAAGGAGTGGCTGGAGGATTTGAACTGTCATTCTTTTGGTTAGCAACCCAACTCTTGATCACAGTACCACTATAGTATACTCAAATGCACTAGATAAATTTGCATATATTTTCTCATAGACTCATCTACATGAAATTTTCTTATTTAAAAACCAGAAATGAATATAGCAGCATATAACTGTGTGACACCATGTCCACTTTCATCTGAAACCACCTTTTTAACAGAAAGTTTCTTCTTTTATTCCTTCCACAGCCTGCTTTTTCACATAAATTCAGTTATGGTATATTGTTGGGAGGCTGTCTATGAATCCTTAACATGTTTTTGCTGCCCTCTCTGTTTGTGATTACCCCCAGTTCAGCTCATTTTACAGCTGCAGTTGGGTATCCTGCTGTCTTCGCTTTTCTGTACATGTGCAGACGGTAGGCCTGGGCTATGATGAGTATTGTTACAATGCTATCAGACCAGCCAGATAAAGGGACTGTATTTCTGCTGGCTGTGTTTCTATCACTGTCGTTGAGTAGTACTCAGAGATAAGTTGATGAAACAGGCTGAAGCCATGTATCTTCTGGATTGTAAGAAATTTCCAGAACGTGCAGATCTCATTTAAGGTGTAGTTGCTGCTCTGCTACAGTTTTGCCTGAAGTCAGGAATATCAGAATTTTTCTGTAAACTATCCCTAATCTGACTCCTACCCACGTTACTCAACCGTTACTAGTTTAAAATCCATCCACTGAATTCCTGTAAGCACACTGTTGCCTCTGAATTTCCTGTGGCTACCAAAAAGGCAGAAACTATGGTTTAGTCATCCAATGTGCTTTACACAAAGTATATATATGCTGCCATCAAGACAATCTCTACTTGTAGTAACCCTGTAGGACAGAGTAGAACTGCCTCCTAGGGTCTAGGGTTTTTCAAGGTGTGGCTGGAGGAGTTGAACTGTCTTTCTTTTGGGTAGCAGTCAAACCCTTGACAACAGTACTACAGTATAACTCATCTACTAAAGGATAGACAGAAACGAAATTATGAGGTGAGAAATGGGGTAAAACTGGAAATACTAATTTCACTGTTATTGCTGTTTCTGAGAATTTCCTTCTTAGTCTTCACGGAACCAGTGTGTATTGTGAATAGCAGGGTTTTATCTCCTCAGGGAAATGGAGAGAACCGAACAACTGGGTGAGAGGGCACTTACTTGAATGCAGAAAAGTCTGGAGTTAAGAGACTTTTCGAGAGACTACTTTAAGAAGTAACAATGATTTCTGTGTTGGTTTTCTTCAAAAACTTGAGTATGGTGGACTCACTATATTGCTTGTGGTTAAAAAAAAAAACACTATGTGTGTGTATACATGTGTGTGTGTTTACTGTCTGTTGAGACTAGGAATGGGGGCTGCGAAGAGGAATATTTTGGTTATAAAAGAGCAAAGTTTCTACCAAAAGGAAATATAAATCTTATAGGCAAGAGGCAGAAGCAGAAACGGAAAGAGGTTTGATACTGATGGGAGTCTGCAGAATATTCTTTTCTGCTCCTGTAATCTAGGCAGATGCCTCTGAAAACAGACCTAGAAAACAGAGACAAAAAGGAGCGGAGTCCGAGGAGGAACTGCTGTTGCTGGGAGCATTCGGGCTGGTTCTGACTCACAGAACAGAACAGAGCCCTGTCCTGTGCCAACTTCACCTTTGTTCCTCCTGTGTGTGAGCCAGTTGTTTTAGCCACTTTGTTAATCTATCTCATCGAGCTTCTACTTATTTGCTGACCCTCAGTGTCACAAAGCATAGCACCTAAAAACATGATCTCGATATAAAAGCCTCTGCTCCTCCCACTACACAGGCAGACAAGGGTTTATATTAGAGGAGAGAAATGTTAGTGCAGAAAGTGTCTGAGGCACTTTTCTTCCCACTTCCTATGAACCTGGAAGATACAGTAGAATATTATAAACTATCTCACACCTGTACGCAATTGAAGAAATGCTGTGAGTGGGCCCACGGAACTGGAGAAGCCTTAGGTCCAATGTAGAGAAAGAGGAACTTCAGTAACTTGGTGAATATTCTATGAAATAGCTGGTTTACATTCATCAAGAAATGGCATTATCGTTACGGGAGACACACTGTAGAGTCCCTGAGGCGACACCATAAAAAGAGGTGGGCAGCCAAGAGCTCTGCTAAAAGGCCTGAATTGGTGATCTGGCAGCCTGGAGGATCCCCTGGGAACATGAGCCCTAGACCTGCTGCTGTCCCTGGTCAGATACCAGTAATGAGTCAACTGTTCAAACAAGAATGACCTAGACTCAGGGATACAGTATGATCATAAGGTGTGCACACTTTATGGCTCTAATGTATTTACAGGAGTCTGTCCTACTGGTTTCTTTCTAGAAGGGAGAGAAAAGAGTGGGGGGTGGGGACAAAGGCTGGTTAAAAGGATACTAAATACAGAGAGTGAAAAGGAGGAGTGTGCCTTCACTGGGTGGGGAGAGCAGGAGCTGCAGATAGGGGGGCATGCAAAACCTATCTGGTTTGTATACTTTTAGACAAAAAAGAAAAAGAAACGTCATTGTCTTTAATGTTTGGGGGTATAAAGGAGACAGATAACTAAGCAACAGACAATTTGACAATAAAGTATGAAGAATGGAGAAAACACACTGCTCTAAAAGAAAATTAGTCAAGAAGGAAAACCACTTACCATCTTGATTTTGCCTACACAATCCCTCTGAGTTTTATTTTTTGACACCTGATTACATGAAATTTGTATCTCTATGATAATAATATCCAACTGTATTATAGTCACAATGAATATAGAGAATTATAAAGATGAAACCCTCTTATCATTGTGTAGATAAATCTTCAATTCTTCTAACATTATCACTCCAGAGTTTCTTTATTAACCTGTGTATTTCACAGCCCTTACCTTGCCTGTGGTTTTCTCTCTGTTCACTACAAATTTTTACCGCTTTTCCCTATACAGAAGCTACCTCATTTCCCTTTCTTACTAAAAAATGAATTACCTTTTGCTTTAAACTTTTAGAATTGTCTCTACCTGCAAAGCAAAGACACTGATTGGAAGTACAATTTTAATGGAATGACAACTTTCCTAAGAATTCTATTTTAACACAACTGAACGCAACTAGTAATCACATTACCTTTTATTCTGAAATCATTTCAAACTTCTGGGTAAGTTGAAAGGGAAAAAAAATTATCGTATACAGCTTTGCTAACTAATATTATCACATTTGCTATATGATTTCTCTCTGTCTTACATGTTTATACATGTCACAAACAATTTTTTCAACATGAAAGAGTAGGTTTAGACATCATTCCCCTTTATTCTTTTAGTGTTTCAATTTACAGTTCTAAAGAACCATTTCTTTAGAAAAAATCTATAGTAACATTAAGAAAATTCAGAAATTGAACAGTGATAACAGTATTTTATTCTAACCTACCACCCCTTCTCCAGTTTATTCCATTGTATCAATAATGTTCTATAAAGCACTCCTTCTTCACCACAGTGTCCAGTTTTGGTCATTAAATGCAACAAGTTTGCAGATTAGTTTAGTTTCCTTTAGTCTAGGACAGTGCCTCAACCTTTCTTTGACTTTCGTGTCATTGACATTTCTTGAAGCGTGCAAGACAGCTATTTTATAGACTATCCCTCAGTTTGGATTTGTATCACAGTTCTTCTTGGTTGCATTCTGGTTTTGCATTTTCAGCACACACAGTTAAGGGATGCTGCCTCCTCAGGGCATCACAATGCAGACCAAAGGATGTTCATTTACAAGTTACTGCTAATGGTAATTTTGATCACTTGGTTAAATCACTGTCCAGTATATCTAACAACTGGATAAAATGGACAATTTAGAAAATTGAGCAGGTACTTTGAGAAGTACCACTATTGTTGATAGATTTCTACCTTAATCAACTTTTACTATGTTGGCAGTAAAAGAGAATTATCTAACTTTATTATTTCCTCTATAATTATTAGCTAATATTCTACTGAATTTATGGATTAATTATGAAGTGGCTAAAATGAGATTATATTTTAACGAACTGATCAAAATTAATATCAACAATAAATTGCAAATGAACATAATAGATCTCCATTGTGACACCACACACATGCACAATTCCAGGACACAGAATCACTCAGAAAGTATGCTAATGTAAATCTAAAATCTTTGTTTTCCTTTGCAAACATAAACATGTATCTTTGTTTTCTTAATTCCATGTTTTCCTCTAATCCCTGAAAATTTATACACATACCTGCACACATAGATATAGCATTTTACACTGTATGTTTTTTCCTAAAAAATGTATCTTGAAATTGAATTCACATCAGCTAAGTCATATTGTCTTTTGAAAATATCAATCCATAATTTACTCAGTCTCCTATGTTTTGACATCTAAGTAGTTTTCTGTATTTGGCAATTTGAACAAAGTTGCAACCTGTAATCTTGTTGGAATTTAGTGTCAGCGTAAATTCCTAGTTGTGATGGTTTGGTATTGCTAGACCAAAGGCTAAGTGCATGTACAATTTGTAAGATCTTGCAAAAGGATAACACAAGATTAAAGTCTTGCAACAACATATGAGAGTGTGTGTTACTCCATAGTCTCATCAACAGTGTATGAGGTTTCGCTTTTAAAAGTTTGCCAATTTAACAGGTGAGAAACTCTTTTCCTTTATAGTTTTGATTTGCATTTCACTTATTATGAGTAAAGTTGAGAGTCTTTTCACATGTTTAAAGCCACTCTTCACCACCCTCTCTGTTTATTACAGTGTAGTGGCTCGCGTGTTTCCATGATGCTGGAAGCTCTGCCATCAGTATTTGCAATAGCAACAGGGTCACCCGTGGCCGACAGATTTGAGCGGCACTTGGAAACCCTGGTGGCATAGTGTTTGAGTGTTACGGCCGCAAACCAAAAGCTTCACAGTTCACACCCACCAGGTGCTCCTTGGAAACTCTATAGGGCATTTCTGCTCTGTCAACAAGGTCACTCTGAGTTGGAATAGACTTGACAGCAGCAAGCTTTTTTGGTTTTCAGACCAAGGAAAACAGGAAGAAAAGCTTGCCATCTATTTTAAAGAATGAACTAATGAAAATATTATGAATCACAATTAAAATATTGTCCAATAGAAGGTACTGCTAGAATGTGACTGCTTCGCAATAGCTGCAATGATGGACTTAAACTCACCAAGGGTGCGTGTTATTTATTTATATGTAAGATTGTTGAGAGAAGGAGCTGGCCTGAGAGCAAGAATCGAAACAAAAACAGGGTAATTTTTTGCTTTTGTTTTAGCTTGAGACAGATTCATTCATATCTTTACTCAATATTTATAGGGCTTTGGGGCTTTTTAAAAGCTCAATTTGTACAATTATATAAATACACACATATACACTCACATACACCCACACATGTGCACATGACCTAAGCCGTAGTATTTTCTATGGTCTCGTATGTATGTGAAAGCTGGATAATGAATAAGGAAGACTGAAGAAAAACTCATGCCTTTGAATATTCTGTGACAAAGAATATTATCTATATCATGGACTCAAAGTGAACAAAGCTGTCTTGGGAGAAATACAGTCAGAATGCTCCTTAGAAGCAAGGATGGCAAAACCTTGGCTCATATCTTTTGGACGTGTTATCAGGTGGGATCAGTTCCTGAAAAGGACGTCCTTCTTGGTCAAGTAGAAGGTCAAGAAAAGCAAGAACGGACTTCAGTGTAACGAATTGACACTATGGTTGCGGTGACGGACTCCAGCAAGGCCGCCGTTATGAGGACGGTACAGGACCCGGCAGTATTCCGTTTTACGTAGGGTCACTGTGTGCTAGAACCGACTGAAATGTACCTAACGGCAACAAACCAGCCTGTTGCCATGTATTGCGACCATTTTCTTCTACGCTTTCGTCTTTACCTTTTAGTGACATTTTTACAAACAAACTTTGTTCTATAATGAGGCAAATTGATTATTTTCTACATTACTAAGTCTGCATTTTGAAACAAATCTAGAATGTCTGTGCCCATTTTAAGTTTATTTAAAAATTACATGTGTTTAAGAATATTCTTGCAGTTCTTGTGTAGTTTTTGAGAGTCTTTTATAGCATTTAATTATCTGATACATTTGGGGCTTATTTTTGTGAATGGTCGTTTATTCTTATCACGTGCACTTATATTTTCTGAAATTTCTGTTCCATTGGTGCTTTCAAGTCTCGGTTTACTTATTTGATTTTATTTAATCAATTTCAAATGAATCCTTCATAGCCCACCTATTACCTTTCTAAAAAGCAGTATTTTCTTTTGACTTTTTGCTTTCATTTTTTTCGTTCTTCTCCAGCTTTTAGACTATATCTTTTTATTTCCTTCAAATGTAAAACTTGAGTATAATCTTCCATCTATGATGTACCTTTATTTTAGCCTTAGATTTGAAATAAAATATTTTAGATGCTCACTTTGAGTCTTTTGGCTGAGAGTCCTCTAATCATTTCTTTGTTGGATAAAACACCTTCTATTACATTCCCAAGGAAGGGCTCAGGGATACAGCATCCCCTTAGTTCTCGTATACCATAAGTATTAATTTTTAGCCTTCATACTTGAAGGATTTTGTGCTTGAATATAAAGGCTCTGGCATATTCTTTCCTGAGTTTCAAATAATGCATAATTTTCTTTTTCCTTAAAGCACATTTGATCCTTTTCATTTTTTTTTTTTTCCTTAGAATGCATGAAAAACTTCCCTCAGTAATTAGTACTTACAGCTTTTCCCAGGATATGTCTTGGTGTTCATTATTTCAAATCAAATCCGCCTGCTGCACAGTATGTCCTTCAGATTTAGATTATCTCATTCTTCTGGATAATATTCCTGGATTATAGAGTTAAATACTAATTCTGTTGTATCATTTTGTTTCCTTTCTTCATAAACTCTAAATAAATGTATGCATTGTTATTTTTGTCTGTTTTAACTTTTAAATTGCTTCTTTGATCTTTTCTTTTTTAAAAAACTTTATGTTGGCAGTAAAAGAGAATTATACTGGTTGTTTCTCTGACTTTCTTCAATGTCACTTAAGTTTTCACATAAGTTTATTCTTCTTTGCGTGTCTTATAATTTATCCTTCCCTTTTGTAACAGTTTTCTTTTCCTTTAAAGTACAGACTGACTTTTATAACTCTCACTTCATTCTTTTAAAAACATGTTTGTCTCTGTTGTCTTCTTGCAATCACTTTAAGCTGTTTTGTGATTTCTCTACTTCTAAGCATTTCATACAATGAGGTCACAGTTACATAGATGTTTTTTCCAAAAGTGTAGGCAAGTGTAATTTCTTTTATGAATGACATTTTTGCTAGTGGTTAACAGAACAAATAAGTCTTATGCCCTTAATTTCTTTCTTATTTCTGCAACATTCTTAATTGTTTTTATTCTACTTCCAATCCAGCCACATCTAATTAAACCTGAGTTCTGCAGCTTGTAATATTCCAAAAAACTATCATTTTGATATCAGAAAGTTCCTTATAGTTCCTGTTTTGTTTTCCTTCTCAGCTCCTTTGCTTTGATTGTAAGCAACTGCCTTAGATTTGCTCCATTAAACCAGCTGCACACCCTTTTCCCTTCTAGTCATATCATTATCTAGTAGCACACACTCACACACACACACACACACACACAGCACATTTCCCTTCTTAACAAACTACAAATAAATGCTAATTATTGTTATATATAGGAAGCCCTGAGTAGTGCAAATGGTTAAGCACTCAAAAAAGCATCTTAAAGATTTCAGAACCATCCAGAGGTACATGTCTGCTGATTTGCTTCTGAAAAATTCTATGAAGTAGTTCTATATGTATGTGTGTGCATGTGTGTGTACACGCACACGCACACACAAACACACATATATATGTATATATTAAAAAAAACACTGCTGTCAAGCTGGGTCCAACTCACAGTGACACTAGAGGTCAGAGTGGAACTACCTCATAAGGTTTCCAAGGAATGCCTGGTGGATTTGTACTGCCAACCTTTTGGTTAGCAGATGCGGCACTTAACCCAGTATGCCACCAGGATTTCCCATATGTATATGTATGTATATATATACACATATACACAAACAGTTGCTGGCAAATCAGTGCTAACTGATAGTGATCTCACATGTGCTGAGGAGAATTCTACCTTATAGGATTTTCAAAATTATGATTTTCCAGAAGCAAATTACCAGGCCTTCATTTGAGGCATCTCTGGGTCAGTTCAAATTGTCAACCTTTGATTAGTCGTTAAAGAATGGTTTTGCTTCTTCAGAGGATTTTAACTAAAAAAAATGCATCATATTCATTAAACAAGGGTGAATAAGAAAGATCCTTCCCGATAAAATGTTTTTGGTCTGGAGGAGCCAAATACACAAGTAGAAAACTATAATGGTTTGTAAACCAACCCTCCCCCCAAACAAATTGCCTCTGAGTTGATTCTGGCTCATAGTGACCCTATACTGAATTGTAGAAATGCAAAGAGGACTGCTAATTAAGTTCACAAACTAATCCTGGAAAACATGTTACATACTTCATTGCTAAATATCATATAGTTACTGTAGAAATACTCCCCTTGGGAAGCTATGCACCCATTCCAGTACCTAGTCCACCCTTCAAAGCAGCTTTGTAACTCTGTCTGGAATAGCCATCAGACTGTTGTCATATTACCCTTGATGTCCTGAATGTGATCAAAAACATCTTTCTTTCAACATTTCCTTTATTTTCAAGTAAAGACAAAGGTCGCTGGGGGCCAGATTAGGTGAGTAGGGAAGGTATTTCAATACAGTTGTTTACAGGCTAAAAAAACTTCCTCACAGACAACTATACAGTTATGTTTGCAAACTGGTCACCTTGCCACCATGCACAATGGCCATTCCAGAAAGAACTTCAAAAGTGCCTTGAAGGGTGGACTGGGTGCTGGCATAGGTGCATAGCTTCCCAAGGGGAGTACTTTGAAGATGACCTTAGTAATATTCACTTAATATTCACTTAATATTGCACTTAAAACAATTAAGTTCCCAGACTTAATTATCAAACCTCATATTTTTAGCACGTAATGTAATACACATTTTATCTTCCAAGAAATAAAAGAGAAGCTACCAGAGAGAAAGGAACTTCCTACCACCAAGAAGAAAGCACTGGGAGGAGAATTTATCTTCGGACTTTGGACTTAGACTTGGACTTGCAGTTTTTGGATGAAGAAATTCATAGTCCATGGGAGGATGGATGACAG
This sequence comes from Heterohyrax brucei, assembly GCA_028571685.1. Classification (NCBI taxonomy): domain Eukaryota; kingdom Metazoa; phylum Chordata; class Mammalia; order Hyracoidea; family Procaviidae; genus Heterohyrax; species Heterohyrax brucei. The sequence continues at coordinate 160,749,627 of CM053143.1, forward strand.
GGACCTTCTCTCAGAGTTGACAGAAAAAAAAAAAAATCCTTCCCGTGGAGTTACTGTCCTGAGTTTGGATTTGCAGCCTATGAGATGTGGGAAAATAAATTTCTTTTTGTTAAAGCCATCTACTTATGGCATTTCTGTTATAGCAGCAGTAGATGACCAGGACAGAGGGTTGTCAATTTAAAAACTACATAGCAGGCATAAAATGCGAGGCTTAATTTATATAGTAAATACAGGAGATGGAAAAGTCATACGGTGATTCTAGAATTCTTCTGTAGTGGGTGCTTGGTTGATTTGTTTTTTTAATGCTGAAAAATGATGATTAGAAAAAGATTAGATCAAGTGACTAATACATAAATTTGTTTGGAGCTTTTTTTAAAGTTATTTACCTATAAATATTTATTCTTTTTCTATTTTTTTATTTTTTATTATTATGACTGAATGAAAATGTACATTCCCGTATAAATTTACATGCCCCCCTATATGCAGCTTCCACTGCTCTCCCTGTCCAGTGACAGCACACTATTCCTCTCTGCTCCATACATGTCTCATCCTCCCAACAGCCTCCTTTCCCCTCCTCTCCATCCACTCCCCTTCCTCCAGCCAGAGATCAGCAGGATGATATCCTATAGATGCATAGAACCATAAAGTGCATCCAGTATATGGTCACTGTGCATTGCCAAGTCCAATCCATTTGTGTCCTTCGTTATGATTTGTGGGCAAGGGCAACATCAGGGCCAGGGGCCATGCTCCCAGGGGAACCCTGAAGCCGCTGGACCATCAGTTGAGGTCTTTCAGTGGAGATTGAATTTCAGACATCCTGTACATTCTCTATGTGCAGTCTGCTGCTGATGTTTAGTGTGAATTTCTTTCAGGATCTGAAAGGTTTAAGCAGACGTACAGAGCAAATATAAGGAAGCGTTAGAGGAAGTCAGAAATACAGAAGAGAGTAAATGAATGCTGGAATAAGGTGTAGGGATGAGAGAGAGACAGGGTCAAGAGTGCAGGCAACTCAGTCGTTTTTGACTAGCAGAATGAGATATAAAGTCTTCTTTGAATGTGGATGAAAAGCAGAATTTTAGTTCTATCACTTATTAAAAAACATATATATATATATATTGGCATTGCCTCTGTCATGTATTATGGAAAAAGAATGTCAAAGAAAATCTAAAAATCACACTAAATAAATAAATAAAATTGAATCTTGATTTCCTAAATTTTCTCTCAATCATCTTTTCATTGCAATATACTGGTTCTCTCAAAGGACTTGGCCTGCAATTTTATTTTTCTTTTCTTTCTTTCTTTTTTTTTTTTTTTTTTAGTTATTTTCCCTCCAGGATTTATGATAAACAATTGTAACAGGAGAAATTAATTGTCCCAACCACCACCTACTTTTCCTGCTCCATATACAGCATTTTGTTATCATTATACACAAAACTAATTGCATGTGACTATAAATACAGGATTACATTGTGGTGACACTCATATAACAGTGGTTTTGAGGTCCCTAAGGTGAGCTGTTAAACAACAACAACATAAAAAGCTTATTGCCATCCAGTCCCTTATGATCTTTAGCTAATTCAAAGAAGTCAAGTCCAAAGACTGAGTCCTTGAGCAGTCCAGTGTTAAGGTTTGCAGAAATTAGTCAGTCTTTTAGGAGACTGGGAAGAACTAGAACAAGTCAAGACATCAGGATAATTTGATCTGAAAGTAAAGTGAAAATAGTATGCCAAAGAGGAGTAGAGATTGACTGTGTCAGCTGGATTGCTATGCCAATTCAGATAAAATCTGGGGAATTATTATAGAATTTATTAAGGCCCTGGTCATTGCTGATCTTAGTGCATGTTAGAAGTCCGGGGACAGAAGTGATTAAGGCAGCAACAGAAGTGGAGACCTCAAATGTACAAAATTGCTGTAAATGACAGCAAAGAAATACAAGTAACAGTTGAAGGACAATACAAACTCAGGAGAAATATTTATTTTTAAAATTGGTGAATCACAGCATGTGCTGATGAGAATAATTCAATAAAAAAGAAATCAGGTATTTCTGGAGCAATGTGCTTGATTTAGGTCAGAGGGCATGAGGAAAATGTTGGAGGGTGAGCTTTGGGCAAGAAGGCTGAGAGTACATCCATATTTATAAGGTGAGGAAACAAACAGCTGAAGCAGTGTTTGGTCTCTTATGGATATTTTTCCTGATAGTTTATATTTTCTTAGTAAAGTAAAATAGCAAGATGTCTTGGTTTCTTAGTGATACTGTAAAAGAAATACCACAAGTGAGTAGTTTTAAAGAACGGAAATTTATTTTCTCACAGTCTAGGAGACTGGAAATCCAAATCAAGGGCTCTGGCTCTAGAGGAAGGCTTTTTCTCTCCACCTCTAGTGGAAGATCACTTTCATTTTCTATGGATCACACATTCCTTAGTGATCTTTTCTTGGTGTGTATCTTTTGCTCATTTATGCTTACTTCTTCATGCCAACTTTGCTCTACTTATGTCTTAAAAATAAGTAGGTTTAAGACACACCCCACACTATTTTGTCTGCATTAATGTAAAGTAAACTATGTTCCCAAATGAGATTACATCCACAGTTATAACGAAAATTATTTATACTCATATTTTAGGTGAATACAATTCAATTTGTAACACAAGGTATTCTTCTTGTCAAGTCAATTGTGATTCAGAGTGACCCTTTAAGACAGGCTAGAACTGTCCCACAGGGTTTTCCAAGACTAAGCTCTGTGAAGCCACCTGACATATGTATCTCCAAGCAGCTGGTGGGTTTGAAATGCTAGTTTCTGGTTAGCTGCGGAGCACTTTTTAACCACAGCTTCACCAGGCCTCCTTAGCACACAGTCAACATCTCTGAATATGTAAGTAGTGAGGATGAAGTTTTAGAGGTTTCAGTAGAGAAGTTAGGAAAGTAATCATATATAGTAGAATGGGTAAGTGTATGAATAAATGAAACATAGTATGTTTGCCAGGCAACACTAAAGAACCAAGAGAACAGTAGTAGTAACTTAAAGTTAGACCAGTTAGCATGATGGCATGTGCAGACACAAGGTATCAGAGATACAGTAGAAGATTTATCATGGTTGGATGTTTTCTAGAAATATCTGAAGAATGAAAGGAAGCTACAAGTATTGAGGGTATAAAATAATGAAAGATCAAACTGCTAAAAAAAAAGTCCTGATGATTCAATGGTGAAGAGCTTGGCAGCTAAACAAAGGGGAAAAGACAGGGAGATCTGCTTCTGTAAAGGTTACAGCCTACAAAACTGTATGGGGCACTTCTACTGTGTCGTACGGGGTCACTGTGAGTCAGAACTGACAAGAGAGCACACAGTAAAAAAAGTTAAAACAAATCTATGTGAGCCAAAGTACAACACTGAGTATATCCTGCCTCAATTCAGACCCAATCACATGAATAGATTTGACGACCTTAGCACTAACAACCAAAGACCAGATAGTCTGGGGATGACATGAAGGAAATCATATTTAGAGAAATGAAAAAATATAAAGAAAAATGAGAAAGAAAGAAAATACCCAAACGAATGCCAGAAAAGACTCTGAAGTTTGTTCTTGAACATAAAGTAAGCAAAGCAAATGGAAGAAATGATGGTGTAAAAGAGCTGCCCAGAGAGTAATTTTGAAAAGACAAGATAAAGCATTATATAATGTCTCAGTCACCTGGTACTGCTCTAACAGCAAATACCATGAGCAGAAGTCTTCATGAAGAGAAATTTTTATTGTTACAGTCCGGTAATCCACAACTCCACTAATAAGTTAAAAGTCCACTTAGTAAGAGAAACTATCACAGTCTGGTAGGCTAAGTTCAAATTCAAGGAGAGTGTCTTGGCATAGGAGCCTCAGGTCCAGAGGATGTGCTCTGCTCTCAGTCATGCTGCTCTGTTGGTGGTGTGAGCTTCCCACCTTCCCCTGCTCACTTTTCTCCTTTCTATCCCACAAGCTTGTAGCTGGAATCTTGCTTCACTAACACAGCTGCTACCCATTCACCATCATCAGTTATCACAGAGGCAGGATTTACAACGCATGGGAGGAAGGGCACCATGTGGGACTCACAGCCGAGTCAAATTAACACACACATTTTTGGGGAGACAAAATTCAATCCACTACATTTAATGAAATGCACAAAGACATGGAGTTTGAAAACCAAAGGAAGTGAAAGACCTTGGTACTTCTCAACCTGGAAGATGTAAAGAGAAGATTCAAGACTTGAGTTGTAATATCGAAGGATTCTGTGGGCAAAATTTGAATTATGTTGACAGTTTCAAAAGACAGAAGGAGCATTGCAAAGGGTTTAGTCACTATACCAGAATAATCCACTGACAGTTAAGTTTTCAGAAGGTAGTATGTGATCAAGAACCAGTAGTACTGAAGGAAGAAATACAAGCTCTACTGGTTCAAAATGGACAACAGTCAGTTTAAATTCAATAATGTCTACTATTTCAATGTTTATACAGTTCATGTCATTTTTTTAAATTTGACTGCTTTTCGGATTTCTTTTAAAAAGGAAGAATTATTGTGCTTTATGTGAACCTTTATAACTCAGGTCAGTCTGTCATACAACAGCGTACACACATATTGTTATGTGAACCTTGTCCTCATACTGCGCTGGTGCATTCCTCCTCTTCATCTTGCATTCATCAGGCCCTTCTCCCCCTTTGCCTTCTCATCTAGCCTTTAGACAGGTGCTGCTCAGTTGGTCTCATGTATCTATTTAAGCCAAGAAGCACACTCTTCATCAGTATCATTTTATGTCTTACCTAGTCTAATCCAACCTTTACTGAAGAGTCAGCTTCAGAATTGCTTTCAGTACCGGGCTAATAGAGAGTTTAGGTCGATGCCATGTGTTCTGGGACTCTCTGGTGTGTCAGATCATCAGGTCTTGTCTTTTTACAAGAGATCAAGTTCTGTACACCACATTTCTCCTGCACTATCAGAGACACGTTGTTGTATTCTCTGTCACGGCAGTCATTGGTGTCTGGGTACCATCTCATTATTTTGGTCTCATGCTGATGTAGTCTCTGGTATAACTGTCTTTTTTTTTGTCTTTTGAGCTCATATTTTTCTTATGTTTTGGTGTTTTTCATTTTCCTTTGCTCTAGGTAGGTTGGGACAAAGTGATACCTCTTAGATGGCCACTTACTAGTCTTTAAGACCCCGGTGTCACTCACCAAAGTGGTATGCAGAATATTTTCTTGATAGATTTTGTTAGGTCAATTGATCTAGATGTCCCCTGAAACCATGGTTTCCAGAACCCTACCCTTGATACTCTGCCCCGGAAGAGTTTGGTTGTATGAAGGAAACTTCTTACGTTTGGTTTAGTCAAGTAGGGTAGACTTCTATACTGTATGTTGTCCTTCCTTTTATCTACAGTAATTCTTGTCTACTGTCAATTGTTGAATATACTTTTTCATTCATCCACCTCTCATAATCATTACAGAACACTTTTATTTTCTGTGTTTAAAACTTTTCCATACCTTTTTTAATGACTTATAATTTTCCTACCTTCACACTTGTTTTCCATGTTGCAATTATTTTTTTAGTATCTTATTTGTTTATTGTAATTGAGAGAAAGTATACAATCCAGTCTAAATTTGCAATCATTAATGGATGTCTGAGGCTGTTTTTTCTCCCCCTTTCTCATTCTGTGTAATGCCACATCAACAAATCAGGGTCCTAAAAGCTTGACTCCATACACATCACTGAGGTTTGACTCTGGTTTGATGGAGTAGCTCTTCCACAATTGTCTTTTGAGTGCCTTCTGACTTGAGGGGCTCATCTTAAGACACTATACCAGACAATATTCTAATGTTGTCCACAAGGTTTTCAGTGGCTAATTCTTTCCAGAAGTGGGCTACTGGGTCCTTCTTCCCAGTCTATCTCACTCTGAAAGCTCAGTCCAAACCTGTTTGCCATGGGTGACCCTGCAGCTATTTGAATACCAGTTGTATAGTTTCCAGCATTTTACTTGGATCTGTAGTCAACACCCATAGAAGCAGCAGTAGAAAAATCAAATCATGCTTTGCACTGGGCAAATCTGCTGCAAAAGACCTTTTTGAGTACTAAAGAGCAAAAAGCAGCATCTGGAAGACAAAGATGTGCCTGACCCAAGCTCTGGTATTTTTAAACATCTTAAATGCATGTGAAAGCTGCTGGATGAATAAGAAAAAAACAAAGAAGAATTAATAATGCTGAATTGTGGTGTTGGTAAGGAATATTAAACATATCATATATTGTCAGAAGAACAAAAACCCTGGTGGCAGAGTGGTTAAGTACTACAGCTGCTAACCGAAAGTTCAGCAGTTCAAATCCACCAGATGCTCTCTGGAAACTCTGTGGAGCAGTTCTACTCTGTCCTAAAGGGTTGCTATGAGTTGCAATTGACTTGGAGGCAATGGATTTGGTATTGGTTTGGTCAGAAGAACAAACAAATATGTCTTAGAAGTACAACCAGAATGCTTTTGAGAGACAGTGACGGCAAAACTACATCTCACATACATCAGACATGTAATCAGGAGAGATTAGTCCCTGGAAAAGGATTTCGTGCTTGGTAAAGTAGAAGGTCATTGAAAGAAAAGACGAAATCCTTCAATGGGATAGACTGATATAGTGGCAGCCATAATGGACTCAAGCACATCGACAATTTTGAGCATGACATAGGATTGGACAAGGTTACCTTCGTTTATTTATTTATTTATCCGTTCATTCATTGATCCATTTATTCATTTGCCCCTATTACACATATATACAGTATACATATATGGTCACTATGAGTCAGAAACGACTCACAGGCACCTAACAACATATGATAAACCATGATACCAGTGTGGAATATGTTCAACTATGCAAGACCAAACAGAAAACTTTCCTCAAAGGCAAAAATGAGAAAATGAGGAGGGGCAGGAAAACTAGAAAGACGGAAACAGGAAAGGTAGAGTGGAAACGAGGAGACGGCTGGCATTCTGTAGGGACAGCAACCAATGTCACGGAACAATTTGTATGTGATTTGTTGAATGCGAAAACCCCTGGTGACTTGGTGGGTTAAGTGCTATGTGTGCTAACCAGTTCCAATCTGCCAGGTGCTCCTTGGAAACTCTATGGGGCTGCGGCAGTTCTACCCTGACTTATAGCTTGCTATAGTTGGATCAGACTGGACAATAGTGGGTTTTGCTTGTTTGCTTGTTTGCTTGTAAACTTTCACCTAAAACACAATGAAATGTTTTTTCAAAAAATGTCAGATATGAGCAAAATTTAGCTGAAGATAAATCAAAAATGGTTACAGACATTGCCAAGCCAAGTGCCATCGAGTCGGATCCGGTTACAGACATTACTGACAAGAATTTACCAGAAATTCAAGCTGGATTCAGAAGTGGATGCGGAACCAGGAATATCATTGCTGATGTCAGATAGATGTTAACTGAACGCAGAAAATACAAAAAAGATGTTTACCTATGTTTTATGACCGTGCAAAGACATTCAACTCTTTGGGTCCTAACAAATTATGAATAACATTGCAAAGAATATAAATTTCATCACACTTGATTATGCTCGTGAGGAACCTGTATGTTGACTAAGAGACAGCTGTTCACACAGAACAAAAGAATACACTGTGGTCCAAAGTAGGAAAAGCTATGCCTGAGGGTTATCTCTTTTCAAAATACATAGTCAGTTTGTATGCTGCACAAATAATTCCAGAAGTTTCACTATATGAAAAAGAGCACAGCATCAGGATTGGAGGAAGGCTCACTGACAACCTGTGATACATAGACAACACAGTCATACTCACCTAAACTGAAGGGAACACAAACCACTTCCTGATGAAGAAAAAAGGCTACAGTATGGCTTATAGCTTCATTATGGGTTATACCTCAACATAAATAAAATAAAAATCCTCACAAATGGGCTGCTAAACAACATCACTATAAATGTTAGAAATATACAAGTTATCAAAGGTTTCATTTTATTTGTATTAAAAATTAACACCCATGGAAGTGGTAATCAAAAAAAATGCAATCAACATATTACATTGGGTAAATTTGATGCCAAAGACCTATTAACATTTCCAAAGACAAAGATGTCACATTGATTACTAAGGTGCCTCTGACCCAAATTCTGGTCTTTTCAATAGCCTCATATGCATGCAAGAAAAAGGAAAATGTAAGATCATGGTGTATTTGAATTATTATTTTGGTGAAAAATATTGTGTATTCCATGGAATGCCAGAGGAATAATCAAATCCATCTCAAAAGAAGAACAGACTGTTCCTTAGAAGCAAACATGATTCATCTTCACCTTGTTTACACTGCACATGTTACAGGAGGGACAAATCTCTAGAAAAGGATATCATGCTGATAAGGTGGGTAGTCAGTGAAAAACAAGATCCTCCACAAAGTGGATTAACACAATGGCTGCTACAATGGGCTCAGACACACCTACTACTGACAGACTGGTACAGAAGTATTCTGTCGTATGTATGCTCCCTAAGAGGTGGCACAAACTTGCTGCCAGCTAACAACAACAATAACAGAGTTTGGCTAAGGGGACTGAGTATGACAGGGTAGGAATGCAATGGGACAACTTGAAGAGAAGTGAAGGCATACAGAGGCCCAGTTGCTGGGAGGATAATCTATAAACTTTTTGACATTATTAGTAGCTATAGCAAAAATAAATCGGAGAGAATTATAAGAAACAATTACAATCTTAAAGATTAGGAGTGATCACAGGATTGACTAATAACCAAGCTGTGTGTGCGACATACTCCAAAACCTTAAGATTCAATAATAGCTATTTTTAAGAAGACAAGATGGCAAAATTGTTTGAAAGCGAAGATGAGTTAAAAGAAAGATAAAAATCGACTTCCCACTTCAGTGCTATAAGAAGCATGGGAAAAGAAATAGCAGACACTTTTACAGAGCCTCATTGAAAGCCAGATCCTAAGGGGAAAGCAAGATGAAGAGAATAAAGTAAAAGGAATTCATAGGGAAATTGTCCAGGGTGTAAGGGATTTTGCTGATAATTGTTTCTGAGTTGCAAAGAATACAGTGGAAAATCCTCACGAGTTGGTGGGGGGTAGTTTGCTGTTATTGTTGTTAGGTACTGTTGAATCAGTTCCAACTCACAGAGACTTCATGTAGTACAGAATGAAAGTTTGCCCTGTTATTAACAAAATTTGTTTCCCAGAATTGTTTTTTCCTCATGAATGAAATTGCTGAGTTTGTGTATAGCTGTTTTATGAATTAAAATCTAGGGATTGAAGCAAAACCTTGTGGTGGTTTATTCTTTAGTAAACTGTGATAATGACCAATTTGAACAGGAATAAGATCATAATGATGTGAGTCTTCATGCTCTCTAGGCAGTGACTGATGGGAGCCTTGGAGCAAGAGCAGTGGGAGGAGACAGGGCACACATTCCAGTGATGGCCCAGGGAGATGTGCTCAACAGCTAGAGCACACAGTGCTGCCTCTGAGGTGTTGCCTGTGACAGTGTGTGGAGCCGATTAAGGAGCACTTGATTCACATTTGAGTGCACTTTCCAGTAGACATGATAGGTTACTATTTTATTTTCTCAAAATATCGGGGGGGCGGAGTCAAGATGGCAGACTAAGCCCACGTCTCTTTCTATCCCTCTGGAAACCAAGACCTGAATTGACAATCAAACAGAGCCTTCTGAGCACCTAATCAGCCTCAGGACACAGCACAGAGCTGTTAATTGGGACTTTATACCATTCAGTGAAAAACCTCCTCTCTCTCGCTGACTCCCGCTCCTGGCTAGCCCCGGCTCTCACGGACGGAAGGTAAACGCACCAGTTTGACTTTTTTTTCCTCGGTCTCGGCTGGCAGGCAGAGCTGGGCCTTGCCTGGCGCCTGGACTGAAACGCGCTGCTGGGGGGATAGGCAGGCGAAATTCCCATATTCTGAGAGCCAGGCTCGGGACTCTGTTAATCTAGACACTTTGAGCCTTTCATTTTGTAGCAGCCTCAGTGGGGTCTGTGCGGAGCTCCCCGGTCAGGGTGCGGGACACCATGTTGGTACCGAGATTTCAGTAGGACCTCGTTCTTAGCCTGGAAGCCAGCGCCTGCAAACGAGACAGCGCGTCTCCGTCAGAAAAGTAGTGATTTTTGCATAGTGCTGCCTACATTGGGGGCCCTGTAACAGAAGCAGAGGAATCGCTGCCTCTGGGCACCTTTAGCCCCCCTGTCTGCTGCCTGTGTGGAAGACGCCATCTTGGGTACGGTGGCCGCAACTGGACCTAATTCTTAGCTTGGGAGCCAGACCCTGCCCACAAGAGAGCGCTTTTCTATCACAAAACCAGTACTTGACGCAGTGTTGGATAAGGCTAGGCCCTGTCAGCAGAGGCCACCAGGGCACGAGCAGTGCTGTATTCTGAACTAGTTTGTTATCATCTGGGTTTGGATACAGTGGCGCTTACTTTGTCAGATGGGTAGAGGGACCTCTACACCTGAAAACCTAACTGACTTGTGAACTGGTCAGATACCTTTTGCTTTACATTTGAAGACAGCCTAGAGAAACATTTGCAATCCATCCTCACAGTACCTCTTCCAGCCTCTATATACTCACATGGGACCCAAAAAGTAACAGAAAATTGTGGCATACAAGCAATCACTCATGGCTTCAGAAGGCTCCAAAACAAAGCAACCAAGGACTTTTCCAGATGAAGAAACTTTTATGAAGGCATCAGGAAGTGAATACAAATTGATTATATACAGGGCCCTTCTAGACCTTATACAAAATGCAACAGAAAAAAATGAAAAATTAAGCAAGTTGTTCGATCTGATGGAACACCAGTACTCTGAAAACCAACAGATCAAGAAGAAAATCAAAGACATAGAAGCTTCCATGCAAACCCAAGAAAACAGAATGGAACAAATGGAAAAAAGAATTTCTGACTTGGAAGACAGAGCTACTGATGCCAGTGTCTATGAGCAGAAATCAGAAAAAAGAAACAAGAAAAATGAAGAAACATTAAGAAGCATGTGGGACTCTATTAAGAGGAACAACCTTCGATTAATTGGAGTCCCTGAACAGGGTGAGACATCTGAGAACACAGAGAGTATTGTTGCTGAGCTGCTGAAAGAAAATTTCCCAGAAATCATGAAGGAAGAGAATATAGACATCTCAGATGCATATCGTACACCACCCAATATAGATCTCAAAAGAAAGACTCCAAGACATATTATAATCAATCTTAAAAAAATGAAACATAAGCAGCAACTCTTAAAGGCAGCAAGACTCAAGGCAAAGCTAACATTCAGAGGGAAACCCTGTAGGCTCTCGTCAGATTTCTCAGCAGAAACCATGCTGGCACGGAGACAGTGGCACGACACATTCAAAGTCTTGAAGGAGAAGAACTTCCAACCAAGAATTATATATCCTGCAAACTGTCTTTCAAACATGAAAATGAAATTAAGACATTTCCAGATAAACAGAAACTCAGAGACTTTGTAAAAACCAAATCCAAACTACAAGAAATACTGAAAGAAGTTCTTGGCTTTGGCTTAGAAGAACGAAACCACTAACTTTATATTTTAGAACGACACACTACTCAATACTCATTTAGGGAAGACTCCAAAGTAAATCACAGCTTTGATTTGGAAAGAAGCAATCCAGTGATCATCATGAAAACTATGGTGTCATCATAATAAAAGAGGGATGTACTACAGTCGTTATAGTCCTTCCAAATGGAGAGGAAGATGACAAGACTGGTAGTAAATAAATTAGGTTTATAAATAGTTTATTAAGGGGGTTCATAGGGGCAGGTGTAAAGCACAACAAAGATGTATCATACCATTTCAAGAAATCTAACACACAAGTCTCAACAACTATAAAACCAGCTCTGAAAAAGGTGAAAAATCAACTCACAAAAAAGAGTGTCCCAGAACAGACTAATAAGAACAACAGAGAAAACATCAACATAAAAATAAACATATCACAATGGCAGCAGTGAACACATACCTATCAATAATTACATTGAATGTAAATGGACTGAATGCTCCAGTAAAGAGACACCGAGTGTCATCTTGGATCAAAAGACACGACCCATCCATATGTTGTCTACAAGAAACTCACTTGAGACCTAAAGACAGGAACAAACTGAAAATTAAAGGATGGAAGAATATATATCAAGCTAACAATGAACAAAGAAGAGCAGGGGTGGCAATTCTAATCTCAGACAAAATCAACTTTAATGTCAAATCCACCTTTGTGGACAAAGATGGACACTATTTACTGCTGAAAGGTTCAGTACACAAGAAAGACATAACTATATTAAACATTTATGCACCTAATGTCAGAGCACCTAAATATGTCGAGGAAACACTGACTATGCTCAAAAGAGAGTTAGATGACTCCACAATAATAGTGGGAGACTTTAACACTCCGCTCTCATTACCAGACAGATCATCTAGAAAAAAGCTCAGTAAAGATACAAAAGACCTCATTGACACAATTAACCAACTAAACCTCATTCATATATACAGAACTTTCCACCCATCAGCAGACAACTACACCTTCTTCTCCCGTGCACATGGAACATTCTCCAGAATTGACCACGTGATAGGCCATAATGCAATGTTCAACAAAATCCTTACCATTGAATTATTGCAAAGCATCTTCTCAGATCATAAAGCCATCAAAGTTGAAATGAATAGCAGAAAAAACAGAGATAGAAAGTGTAACTCTTGGAAACTGAACAACATCTTGCTCAAAAAAACATGGGTTATAGAGGAAATCAGGGATCAATTAAAGAAATTCATGGATTCCAATGAGAACGAAAACACTTCCTACCAGAACCTATGGGATACAGCCAAAGCAGTGCTCAGAGGTCTGTTTATCTCCATAAATGCACACATTGGGAAGGAAGAAAGAAACCAAATCAAGGAACTAACTCTACAGCTTGAACAAGTAGAAAGAGAACAACAGAGGAACCTCTCGGGCACCGGAAGAAAGGAGACCATAAAGATTAGAGCAGAGCTAAATGAATTAGAGAAAACAAAAACAATAGAAAAAATTGAAAAGACCAAAAGCTGATTTTTTGAAAAGATCAACAAAATTGATAAAACACTGGCTAAACTTACTAAAGAAAAGCAGGAAAGGAAACAAATAACCCAAATTAGACATGAGAAGGGAGTTGTCACCACAGATGCAACAGAAATCAAAAACATCATAACAGAATACTATGAAAGACTGTACTCTAACAAATTTGAAAACCTAGGGAAAATGGACCAATTCCTTGACTCATACCACCTACCCAAATTATCCCAACGTGAAGGAGAACAACTTAATAAACCCATCACAAAGGAAGAGATTGAAAAGGTCATCAAAACACGGCCAACCCAAAAAAGTCCGGGCCCAGATGGCTTCACAGCAGAATTCTACCAAGGATTTAGAGAAGAGTTATCCCCAATACTACTGAAACTATTTCACAGTACAGAAAGCGATGAAGTACTCCCAAACTCATTCTATGAAGCCAGCATAACCCTGATACCTAAGTCCGGGAAAGATCCAACAAAGACAGAGAACTACAGACCGATATCACTCATGAACTTAGATGCAAAAATCTTCAACAAAATTCTTGCCAACAGAATACAACAACATATCAAGAAAATAATCCATCATGACCAAGTGGGATTCATACCAGGGATGCAAGGCTGGTTCAACATCAGGAAAACAATTAATGTGATTAACCACATAAATAACACAGAAGACAAAGATCACCTGATTTTGTCCATTGATGTCGAAAAGGGATTTGATAAAGTCCAAAACCTATTCATGCTAAAAACTCTTAGCAAAATGAACATAGACGGCAAATTCCTCAACACAATAAGGGCCATTTATACAAAGCCAATTTCCCACATCATCCTGAATGGAGAGAGACTGAAAGACTTTCCCCTGAGATCAGGAACTAGACAAGGATGCCCACTGTCACCTCTCCTATTCAACATTGTGCTAGAAGTTCTAGCCAGAGCAATTAGACAAGACCAAGAAATAAAGGGCATCTGCATTGGCAAAGAGGAAGTTAAAATCTCCCTGTTTGCAGATGATATGATTGTATATGCAGAGAACCCCAAGGAATCTATAAGTAAGTTACTCAAACTGATAGAAGAGTTCAGCAAAGTCTCAGGATACAAGATAAACATAAGTCAATCAGTAGGATTCCTTTATACCAGCAACGAGACTGTTAAGTCGGAAATTATCAAATCTATACCATTTGTGATAGCCCCTAAGAAGATAAAGTACCTAGGAATTAATCTAACCAGAGAAACAACAGACCTTTACAAAGAGAACTACAAGCCCTTACTACAAGAAACTAAGAGAGACTTAGATAAATGGAAAAACCTACCCTGCTCATGGATAGAAACGCTTAACACTGTGAAAATGTCTATTTTACCCAAAGCAATTTATTTATATAATGCAATCCCAATACAAGTTCCAGCATCATTTTTTAATGAGATGGAGAAACAAATCACCAATTTTGTTTGGAAAAGGAAGTAGCCCCGGATAAGTAAGGTACTACTAAAGAAGAAGAACACACTGGGAGGCCTCTCATTACCCGACCTTAGAACATACTACACTGCCACAGTGGTCAAAACAGCCTGGTACTGGTACAAGAACAGTCAGACTGATCAATGGAACAGAATTGAGACCCCAGAGATGACACCATCTGCCTATGAACAGTTGATATTCGATAAAGGCCCTAAGACATTAAACTGGGGTAAAAACAGTATCTTCAACAAATGGTGCTGGCAAAATTGGTTATCCATCTGCAGTAAACTGAATCAAGATCCATATCTTACCCCTTATACAAAAACCAACTCCAACTGGATAAAAGACCTAAATATCAAACCTAAAATGATAAAGCTCATCCAAGAAAAGGTAGGAACAACAATGGAAGTTTTAATACATAATGAGGACAGACTCCAAAATCTGCCAAAGAAACCTCAATCAACAGAAGAGAAAGTAGATAAATGGGAACTATTAAGAATCAAACACTTTTGCTCATCCAAAGACTTTATTAATAGAATTAAAAGAACACCCACAGAGTGGGAAAAAATATTTGGCAACTCTATGTCAGATTGACGCCTGATCTCCATAATCTATAAAATACTACAAAATATCAATAAGAAGAAGATAAACCATCCAATTAAGTGATGGGCAAAGGAAATGAACAGATACTTCACTAAAGAGGAGATCCAGGCAGCCAAAAAACACATGCGGACATGTTCACGATCTTTACCTATTAAAGAAATTCAAATCAAGTCAACAATGAGATACCATCTCACCCCAACAAGGTTGGCCATGATCCAGAAAACACAAAACAGCAAATGCTGGAGAGGCTGTGGAGAAAGTGGAACCCTCCTACACTGTTGGTGGGCTTGCAAAATGGTCCAGCCTCTTTGGAAGGCTATCTGACGCTTCCTTAAAAAAATGGATATTGATATACCATTTGACCCAGTAATTCCACTACTTGGAATATATCCTACAGATTCACGGCCTTTCACACCAACGGACACATGCACCAGAATGTTTATCGCGGCACAGTCCACAATAGCAAAATGGTGTAATCAACCTAGTTGCCCAACAATAGAAGAATGGATAGGTGAACTGTGGTACATATACTCAATGGAGCACTACGCAATGATAAAGAATAACGATGATTCCAGGAAACATCTCCTAACCTGGTTTCAACTGGAAGCCATTATGTTGAGTGAGTGTAGTCAGCGACAAAAGGACAAATACTGTATGAGACCTCTACGATAAGATCTCAAAAACATACTTGTATATAGAAGAAAAGACTCTTTGACAGCTGCAAGGGAGGGGAGGGAGGGAGGGAGGGAAGGGGAGAGGGTTTAGTTTAGGTAGCTACTAGAAATCTAGTTGGGAGAAAGCGGTGACAGCACACATTAGGAACAAGAACAACATTAAGTGGACTTCAGCATAACTTGAGTACTCCTTCCATCTTAACTCAATACTGCAAGGATAGAGTAGCTGGGGCGGGGGGCTGGGGACCATGCTCTTAGGCGAATTCCAGGCCAATTGGCACAACTAGTGTTTTGCTAAGAGAGCTCTCTGCACCCCACATTGGTGAGTGGCGTCTCGGGTCTTAAAAGCTGTCAAGCTGCCATCCGAGGACACAGCAAATGGTCCCAACTCAGCAGGAACGGATGCTCACCGAGGGCCAAAATGGCATGCGTTAAAGGCAACCAAGAAGACAGAGAGACCCACAAGAGTGGGTGCCTACATCGACCTGGGACCGGAGGAACCGGATGGTTCCCGGCCACCACCAGTGATAGCCATGACGGAGCTCACAGAGAGGAGCCTCACTGGCAACACAAGAATAAAAAGAGGTGCATCATGAGATCTCCACTAAAAGATCTCAATAGATGGTCCAGCGGTTTTGGGGTTCCTCTGAGAGCATGGCCCCTGGCCCTGATGCTGCCCATTCCCATAAATTATAACAAAGGTCCACTCTTTGGACAGGAATGGAATGGACTTGGCAATGCAGAGTAACCATATGTTGGAAGCACTTTATGGTTCTATACATCTATAGGATATCATCTTGCTGACCTCTGGCTGGAGGAAGGGGAGTGGATGGAGAGGAGGGGAAAGGAGACTGTTGGGAGGATGAGACATGTATGGAGCAGAGAGGAATAGTGTGCAGTCACCGGACAGGGAGAGTAGTGGAAGCTGCATATAGGGGGGCACTTAAATTTACATGTGAATGTACATTTTCACTCAGTTATGTTAAAAAAAAAAAAAATTATCCTCCTGTGATTTCCAACATCTCCTTAAAATTTAAAGTATCTGGTGACTTCTTTCATCTTGTTCTCTTTCTGCATTTAGTTCTTGATTTTCAGTTTATATGTCTTCGTATATTACTGACAGATTCCATAGAGCTAGTCTCTTGTTCTATTTAAAATGATAACTCTACTGAAAACAATGGAAAAAAAAAATAAAAGGATAAATGGTTTGCACTGCAGTCACATTCAACATAAAATAACATTTTATATTTTAAAACAATCTCCATAGTAATATGGAAGATCCTTATTTCAGACTCACAGAAAACTTTCTTCGGAAGATAACACAATTATGTCCTACATTTCCAAATTAGAGAACAGGTTGAAAGAAGCTAATTATTTTGCCCAGAGGTATTGGTGGTTCAGAATTCTCCCCTTTTCTATGGGAGACCCAGACTCAATTTTCAGTCAATATACCGATTTCACAGCCACTATCCATCTGTTACCGGAGGTTTGCGCATTGCTATGATATTAAGCAAGTGTGGGCGAGTTTCCAGACTAAGGTGGACTGGGATGCTTTGGTAAGAAAGGCCTAATGATCTACTTCTGAAAATCAACCAACTGACAACCCAGTGCATCACAGTGGTCTGAACTACAACCAATCAGTGGAAGATGCAAGATAGGGCAGTGGTCTGCTCTTCCATGCATGGTCTCTCCTTAGTTAAAATCCACTCAGTGGCAGCTAACAACAACAATTATTTTGACCAAATTCATGCATTTTATACCTAGAATTTCATCTAGCTCTCTATTTCTGTTTACTTATGAACTGTTGTAATATCCCCCAAGGGGCAGAGTACAGGCTGTATAGAGAAAGCAGATGCTGTCAAAGATGCTGAGGATGCTCAGCATCCCTGAGAACAGACAGGGAAAATCCACATAGTCCCTACATAGAAGGATCCAAGAAGCTGAGATGAGTGTAACTGCAAGTTCACTTCCAGAGTTTTGTACCTTCCCTGTGTGTGGCTGCTCTCTCACCTTATTCTTGCTGTTTCTTTTACCTCAGATGCTGTACAACAGTCATTATTGTGCTTAAAGGATTATTACAATTTCTACATCCTCAATAAAATATGTCTTGATCTAGGAATAAATTATAACGTCTCTTTTCAATCCTCCAAGGGTTTTCTTCATACATTTATTTTGTCACTTCACATATGTTTAACTTATAAGGGCATTTTTAGTTAATACTTCAAGCACTTACCTATAAAACATGAACAGAGACAAGTAGCATAGATGAAAACCTTTAAAAGAAGGATAATATGTATGTCTTATAACATTATTTGTGATAAATGAAAGATGAGTTAACAGGTGTTATAAAATATAATATGCTATACAAAAAGAACTACGTGCTGCCATTGGCATTAAGAACTCAGGATGTAACCTCATGTCTAGCAATTTAAGCTCCAGCTCTGGGACTCATATTAAAATCAGCTCCATCATCTACTTGGAAACTCTGTGAGGGCAGTTTTACCCTGGTCTACAGGGTCACTATCTATGAGTTGGCACCTACTCAACAGCAGTAGGTTTGTTTATTTTTGTCATCTACTTGACTTATAAACTTGAGAAAATCATTTAACATCTACAATATATAGACAAAAAAGGAACCTATTTCAACAGTTTTTTCATTCATTCTTTCAACAAATTCTCACTGAGGGTCAACTACTGGTCTGGGTGCAGATTGAATAAATTGATACTTATATTGCACTTAGAAGAGCAGTTGGTACTTAGTGAACTTCCAGTAAATGTTAGATATTTATATCTCTATTAATTTGCTAAGAGAGCTTTCTTGAATGTGGATGAAAACTAAAACATCACTGCCAAGCCAAGTGCTGTCCAGCTGGATCCAACTCATGGCAACCCTAGGGGCCAGGGTAGAACTGACTCCCAGAGTATTCAAGGAGTGCCTGGTGGATTTAAACTGCAAAACACAGCTACTGAAATTTAAATTAATTATAATTTAGAAATATGTTTAGGAGTAGTTTGAATTATCCAGAAAGGTGTGTCAAATAGCCACACTCTTCTATGTCTTTGTGGGAATGGAGCAGATCCAGTCTCTATTAAAAATAGATTAAAAATATATCTGCCTCACTCAACATCTTTACATTATGGCAGGAATGAATTTTGAATTATACACAATACAGGACTTTTAATCAACCTTAAAAATATCTGATTAATGCATAAACCATGATTCATATGAAGTACTTAAATATTAAAGAAAGTCAAAATCCTTTCTGACAGTGTCTGACCTTTACGCTTATCTATTCCTAAAATACATATTGCCTATCAACCAAAGCTTTAATCACTTTCTCATTTCAGATATTGAAAGAGAGATTCCATTAAATCAAGTAAAGGTCATCTTTCTTTGAAATATGGATTATTTACCCGCACTCTTTAAAGAACTAAAGATTGGAGGGCAAACTCAATAGAGGCACCTTTCTCTTTTCTCTTTCAAAGTAATAAGTAAGCAGTCAAAAGGATTAAGGATGATTATGTTGAGCTTTCAAGAACTGAGTTCCAAACTAGATATGAAATGCAATTCCAGAAGTCGAGAGGAGGGTCCATATTCAGTTTCTTTGTATATTCTCTTGAAGTGCTTATGAAATGTATTCAGGCTGAAATAACAATGGAACAACAAAATATTGTAGGATTGTGAAATATATCAGAAACGTTTTTTGGAAGACAGAGTTTTCCTGGGTGGAAATTTAAATTTCTAAGCCACTGTGAAGTATTTCTTTGCTCTAATGTGTCTATTTGTCTTATTAAGTAGATCAGAAACTCCCTAGAGGAAAGTTAGTCCTAATGAAAATTTGGGTCTTTTAATTCATGCATGTTTCTTTTCTTTTTTTTAAAAAAAGAAATGATTTCAATTTTCTTAAGAGACCAAAGGTGATTGTTTTAGAATCCTCATTACTAGTGCTGTCATTCATTATGTGGTTATCTCCTAATATTTTACAAGCATGTAAAGTATTAACACATAAATGCTGGAAAAATTAACATGCCCAAGAAAGCATATAGCAACAGTATATGTCCATTCAGAGACTGTCACAATGCTACAATTAAGAAAGTGAATTTAATTGTTCTAAGGGCTTTGTACCTCATTGCTGAATACCACTGAGGTCTCCTTCAAAGTATTCCCCTTGGGAAGCTACACATTGATGCCAGCACCTAGTCCACCCCAAAAGCAATTTTGGACCTCTTTCTGGAATGGCCTTAGCAGCAGCACAGTGGAACAATGGCCAGTTTGCTAACTTAACTGTACAGTTATCTGTGAAGAGTTTTAAGCCAGTAAACAAACAATTGTACTGGAACACCCTCCCTATTCACCTCACCTGGACCTCAATGACTTGTTTTCTTTAAGCAAAGACAAAGAAAATATTGAAAGGAAGATATTTTGATGACATTGAAGACATCAACAGTAATACAATGACAGTTCTGATGGACATTCCAGAAAAAGAGTTCTCAAACTGCTTTGCAGGGTGGACTAGGCACTGGCATTGGTGCATAGCTTCCCAAGGGGAGTACTTTGAAGGTGATCTTAGTGATATTCAGCAATGAGGTATGTAGCACCTTTTTCTATGGTGAGTTAGTGAACTTAATTGGCGCTCATCGTACCTATTTAAATCTCACTTCTGCATCAAGTTCATTTGATCAAATCTCCTGGAGAACTTCAAACCAGAATGATCTGATTCTGCAAATCCTGTGCTGCTTTCTTGTGTATCAGCCCTTTAACATATCTGTTTTTGTTTTCCTACTGTTTAATGGAACTTGTCAGAATTTATTACCTTTCAGGACACACTATCTCTTCTTGCCTTGCTTTAGAAAGTGTAAGTTCTCCTGATTTCCAAAGCTTATCAGCCCTTGCCTGAGTACAAAGCAGCATGGTAGCCTTACGTCCCTGAAATATTACCTCAAAGTTTCCAGATATGTTTTCTAGATATATCATCAGAATTGCTACCACTTCCAAGCTTTTTATACTTTTATTGAGGAGTCTTAGAGGTGAAATGGCTAAGAGCTAGGCTGATGTCACAAATTGAATTGCGTTCCCCTCAAGCATCTGTCAAGTTGTTCATGCCATGATTCCTCATATTACCTGGTTGTTTTCCATTCTGTAACTGATATAATTTTCCTATGTATGTAAATCCCAATCTCTTTCTGTGGTTAATGAGGCAATATTAGGTTGTGTTAAAGAGGATTAGGGTAGGATGCAACATTCGTACTAAGGTCACATCCCTGATCCAAGGTAAACATACTTTCTCTGGGGTGTGACCTGTACCACTGGGGTGTGACCTGTACCACTTTTTTATCTTACAGGAGATAAAAGGAAAGGAAAATGATTAGAAAGTGGAGGACCTCAAACCACCAAGAAAGCAGCACTGGGA
This sequence comes from Heterohyrax brucei, assembly GCA_028571685.1. Taxonomy (NCBI): domain Eukaryota; kingdom Metazoa; phylum Chordata; class Mammalia; order Hyracoidea; family Procaviidae; genus Heterohyrax; species Heterohyrax brucei. The sequence continues at coordinate 160,770,838 of CM053143.1, forward strand.
TCAGAGTGTATCCTTGGAGCCTGAGGTTCCTGCACAGAGCAGCTCCTAGTCCGGGGGAGGATTGTTGAGAAAGGGGTGTCTACAGAGCCAACAGAGAAACTCTTCCCCTGGAGCTAATGCCCTGAATATGGACTTCTATCTACCAGACTCATGAGTCGGATCTGACTCGATGGCACTTGGCTTGGCTGGCATCTACCAGACTGTGAGAAAATAAATTTATCTTTGTTAAAGCTACCCACTAGGGATTTTCTGGTATAGCAGCACTAGATAATTAAGATACTTGCTAACCAAAAGTCAGCAATTCAAGTCCACCAGCCCCTTCTTGGAAACCCAATGGGGCAGTTAGCACTACTCTGTCCTACAGGATCACAGTCAGTAAGAATGGACTTGAAGGGACTGAGTTTGGGTTTGATTTAGACCAATAGTTACATATATATTAAAAAAAAAAAATGAAAACTACTATGTTCAAGTTGATTCCAACCTGCAGCAAACTTGTCTATATAAGCATCACATTTAAAAACTTTCTCTTCAGTGTTGTTCACTCTTGTGGCAAAATCAAGACCACCTCATCAACATTAAGCGGCAGAATTCCTGCAGGTTTTAGTCTTCCAGAGCTCACATACATACTCCAAATTTCAGGAATTCGGTAGAATGGGATGTTCCTCAGGAATTAAGGCAAAAATAGAAAATGGATTAACATTGTCACATGATGTGTTAGAGATGTGGGAAAAAGAGACAACGGAAAATGCCACCTTGAACAATGGATTTAGAGAGTGTGTTACCTGAAGTCTCAACTGTCCACGTTTTCTTGGTAATTGTATATACTGGAAGTAAAATTAAAAAATAAAAATCTAGTTTAATATGTAAAGGCAATCCCTGTTATAATAATTAAAAAGTTTTCTTATCAAGGGTACATAATTGCTATGCAATTACATTATGCTTACAAGTAATTTCATATGTCAGATTTACTTATTTAAATTTTATTTGTAGTCAATCCTGAGCTCACCCCAGTGTTCTTATTAAATGATCATCAACTTACAGTTTTAAACGAATGGGTCATTTTTATTGTACAATATTAACTTCATCTTAAACTATGAAGTTTACCATAATTTTCAAAAAGTAAGTAGATGGGAAGGTGACTCTGTGTGAAACTTTTGCCAATATAAAATGAATGTGTGTCTAATTAGTAGTACACTTGAATGAGGAAGAACAGAGGTCATTTTCTCTTTCTCAGAGCTCAGGAATTTCAATCATGAGAAAAAGAATTCATGGAAAATGATGTAATTAATTCACTTTCCCCACCATATTCTGTTTTTAGTTCTTTTAAATATTCCAGTACAGTTAACAAAGTTAGCCAAGTGCTTTTATGCACTTCCATGTAAAATCATAAGTCAGAATTTGGGGTTACTAAATTACACATTTAAAATTGGAGTCTCAAGGCTAACCTGACAAATATTCTGGTTTGCTAAATTTTGAAAACCTGAACATTACAAGTATCTGAAATGTCAAACTTCTACAGATTGTTTCAGTGATTACAAATCTACTTCTGAAAGAACCTAGTGTGGTTCTGATTTTGTACCAGATTGCTGAAGGTACTCGATGTACCATGAGAAAAGAAAAGAAAAAAGAAACAAAAATACATAGAACAATTTCAACAATTTGCATGTCATCTCTGTAAAAGGGCCATGCTAATCTCTATATCATTCCAATTTTAATATATGTGCTGCTGAAGTGAACACCATTAAGTCAATTTTAAAATTCCATTAAAATAAAGTCAACTTGATGTTGTTATTTACTAGACTTACAAGGATTTTCCCCCACAACTTCATTGTTACTGTAATGTGAATTAAATATTCTGCTCTGAATATTTTTGTTAAGCTATAAAATTGCATGGAAGTGCCATGGAGTTGGATTAAGAGATGATAACTATTGACTTATTTTAAAAAACTATTTCAGTGCATACTAAAGAGTCTCTTCAGAGAGTAAGCGAGCAGGTTTCACTTTCAAGATTATACTTAAAAATGGAAGAAACTGCTAGCAGTCTCTGGAATTATATAAATATTTAATGTAGAAAATGTAAATGTTTGGTGTATATATTATTTTCTGGCTGCAAATTCCCAATTTCTCAGCATCCATGATGCATAAGCAATATGCAAATAGTTAGTAAACAGACTTAAATTATAGGGAAAAAAATCTTTAACACACCATGGGGCCAGAGAAATTTACCATGCTTAGATCTTCCTGATGAATGCTGATCTTTTACTCTTAAACCATTGCAGCAGGTAAAAGGAAAAACATTTTGTAAGGTAAGTGGAACTATATGCCTTTTCATAAAATATGTCCATTACCTTCATTTCATATATCAAAAGCAATGTATTAATAGAAGTTACTTGAACATGCCAGAAATACAATCCTTTGTTGCTAAAATGAAGCTGGGAAAATGTCCATGTTTCCCAATTCAGTCCCTTACCTCAAAAATGAAGATTGCGAACAGAGGGGACTGTTGGCATGTAGCTAAGAAGGAACAAAAAGTGACTCCTTTCGTCTTCTCTGCTTGTCCCATTGACACACCGTCTTAGTCATCTGGTTCTGCTACCACGGAAATACCACAAATGAATGGTTTTCACAAAGAACAATTTGTTTCCTTATACCCGAGTAGGTTACAAGTCTCAAGTCAGGGTATGAGATCCAGATGAAGCTTTCTCTCTCTGTCATTTCTGGGAGAAGTCTTTGTCATCAGCCTTTCTTTTGTCTAGGAGTTTTTCCAAGACCCCAGGTTCAGAGAATGTGCTTTGCTCCTGGTGCTATTTTCTTGGTGGCATGAGGTCTCCGTGTCTCTCTGCTCACTTCTCTATTTTATATCTGAAAAATAGGTTGGTTTAAAACACAACCTAATCTTACAGATTGTGCCCTGCCTCATTAGCATAATTGCCCCTAATCTTATCTCATTAACATTTTAGGGACAGGTTTTACAACAGATAGGAAGATCATATCAGATGTCAAAATGAGAGAGAGTTATGCAGTACTAGGACTAGCCAAATTGATACACTCATTTCTGGGACACACTATTCGATCCAGGACACATACTGTCTGAACTGCTGCCACTTCCAGCCTTATTGCTATACCACTGTGATTTGGGTACCCTCTAACCATTATCAATGGTGTAATAGTTAAGAGCTAGACTGCTCACCAAATGGCTGGCATACGAATTTACCACTTGCTCTTTTGGAACCCTATGGGGTGGTTCTACTCTGTCTTTTAGGGATGCTACAACTAGGTGCCAACTGGATGGCAATGAGTTTTGTTTTGTCCTGTTACCGTGTTGTTGTTGTCAGGTGCCATCGATCTGGTGTAATGTTAGGGTGATGAAAATAAGAGCCTACAGGAAGCTAAACAGGCGTCCTTCAGTGTCACTTTGAGAATCTTTCTTCCTGTGCTTCTTTCCTGAAATGCTGGATTTCTAGGGGTCTAAACAGAGTGCAAGAAATGCTGGTGACACAGTACTTAAGAGTTACGCTGCTAATCCAAAAGTGCAGCTGTTCAAATCCACCAGTTTCTCTGGAAACTCTGGGTTAGTTCTACTCTACCCTATAAGATTGGTATACATTGGAATTCACTTGACAGCCCCAGGTTTTCTTTGTTGGCGTTGTTCAGCTAGAGTATAAGAAGCTCAGATACAATGCTTCTTTTTATTATAAATGTTTCCCTAGTTCTCTGATCAGAAAGTCTAAGGAATGAATCCATATTACTGTTTTCCTATAGGAAGTAAAGTGTATTATTTCACAGTATCATATCATAAAAGAAAAAGTAGTCACAATTACAAAAACAAATACACTGTGGTTGTCAGGTGTCTTCAAGTCAGTTCTTACTGATAGACAACCTATGCCAAGGGTCTTTCAATAAGGATGTCCTATTTTTTACAGCTCACTGCAGCAATATTTGTGAAGCTATAGCAATCATATATATCACATTTTTCTGATTAGTCTTGACAAATATGATGAAAAGTTATGATTCCACAATGCATAAAAATTACCAAAATGGGTGTTCCACTCACCAAACATTCCATGCACTGTGTGAAATTTACAATGCATATAATCATCCCACTGAGAGAACATTTCAACATTTAATCAAAAAATTTGAGACAACTGGGTCTGTGGCCAATCATACAATGTCTATGCATCAACAAACCACACTTTCCAATGGAAACATCACTATCTTTCCTCACAGTGTACACCAGATTCCATCTCAATCAATTTCTCCCTGAGCACAAAAACTGGGCCGGCCTTTTGCAGACCACCATTTAGCTGATTTCACATCTAGACTGGAAACTTCACCCTTGCAAAATTGTTTTAGCCCAAGAACTGAAGTGCAACAATGATGGATTACACCATACATTTGCTGATTGGGCTCTAGAGCAATCGGAAGTTGACTCTGCTTTTAGGCAACAAATCATCTTCAGAAAGAAGCCTATTTTTAGATAAATGGTTTGGTTAACAACAAAACTGTCACATTTGAAGCAATAGGAATCCAATGGAGATTCAAGAATGTCCAGTGAAAGTGTCCCGCCAAAGTTACTATTTGGTGTGGATTTCAGTCTGGCGGAATCACTGGCTCTTATTTGTTCCAAAATGAAAGAGGAGAGGCTGTGACTGCCAATAGCGAATGGGCTATGATCACTCATTATATCTGTGGCCCCGTTTGGAAGTGCTGCGGCAGCTGAAGTGCTTTCCCACACTTGATGACATCAAATGTACTTCAAAATAACAAAACAAAACTATGTCACATACACAACTTGTTTTGTTTAAGTTCAAAGATAGGACACCCTTACTGGAAGACCTTTTACAATCAAATGAAGCCCCGCCTTGTCCTGTGCCATGCCCACACTCATTGCTAAGCATAAGCTCATTGTTGGAACCACCGTGTCATTCCACCTTATTGAGGGTCTTCTTCCTTTTTTTTTTTTTTTTTTCCCTGACCTTGTAGTTTACCAAGCATGATGTCTTTCACCAGGGATTAATCCCACTGGACACATATTCAAAATAGGTAAGATGTGGTTTTACCATCATGGCTTCTAAGATGAAATCTGGCTGTCCTTCTTCCACAACAGATCTGTTCCTTCTTTTTGGCAGTCCATGGTATGTTCAATATTTTCTCCATCACCGTAATTCAAGACTTCAATTTTTCTTCTGTCTTACTTATTCTTTTTCTAGCTATTGCATGCATATTATACAATTGATAATGTCGTGGCTAGGGTCAGGTATACCTTAGTCTTCAAGGTGACATCTTTACTTGTCAAGATTTTAAAGAAGTCTTATACAGCAAATTTTCCCAGTGCAATGGGTCTCTTGACTTCTTGACTGCTAGTTCTATGGGTGTTGATTGCAGAACCAAGTAAAATGAAAAGATAGACAATCTCAATCTTTTCTCCATGTATCATGGTGCTACTTACTGGTACCAGTTCTGCAGATTTTTCTTTTCTTGATGTTGAAGTGCAATCTGTACTGAAGGCCCTGGTCTTTGATCTTCATCAGTAAGTGTTTCGAGTCTTCTTCATCTTCAGCAAGCAATGCTGTTGTCATCTGCATAACACAGGTTGAAAATCAGTCTTCGTTCAATCTTGATGCCCTGCTCTTCTTCATATAATCCAATTTTTCAGATTATTTGGTCAGCATACAGATTGAATAGGTACAATGAAAGGATACAATCCTGATACACACCTTTCCTGACTTTAAACCATGCAATGTCCTTTTGTTGTGTTTGCATAACTTCCTCCTGATCCACTTACAGATTCCTCATGAGCACAATTAGTGTTCTGGAATCCCATTCTCTGCAACATTATCCATAATTTGTTATGATCCACACAGCCTGATGCTTTTGTATAGTCAATGAAACACAAGTAAATATCTTTCTGGCAAGCTCTACTTTCAGCCCAGATCCAACTGACACCAGCAATAATATCTCTGGTTTTGCATCTTCTGAATATGGCTTGAATTTCTGGTAGTTTCCTATCAATATACCACTGTAGCTACTTTGGACTAGTCTTTAGTAAAATTTTGCTCATGTTAATTAATATTAATACTATTGTTCAAAGTGACTCTTATAACTGTGAAATGGAGAATATTTATTTATTAAGATGAATACACACCAGAAACACATTTGACTTCCCGTAAAGTGTCACACAGATGTGATCAGATAAACAGTTCTCTTTTCTAATTTATCTATTTACTTTAGGCTACATTATAGATAGCTCACTTAATCTGACATGTCACTTTGTATTACTCTGTATTATTAAAAGCTCACAAGACTGGTTCTCACAATCCATTAACTACATGAGAATGACACAACAGAAACACAAGTAATCTCAAGTCAGTGCAGGATCCACAGCCATCCAATGTTTTCACTACATCTATGAATATTATATATTATCTTAATTATTCATATAATCCCCTTAAGTTGAGAGCCTACTGTTTATTCCTTATGTAGCAGTTCTAAGATGTTTGTGCGATAAAACATCACCAGTAAAATAAATAAAATAAAATAACACAAAATTGCTCAATACTGTATAGATTTTTGCCCCCACAATTGGGGAATGTGATTTAATGTGTCTGATAAGAGATCTAAGAATATGTCTTTTCAAGTAATGCTTGGCGTTAACTCCCCTGGCTAGAAACCTTGGTGGCATAGTGGTTAAGTGCTACATCTGCTAACCAAATGGTCAACCCTTTGAATCCACCAGGTACTTCTTGGAAACTCTATGGGACTGATCTAACCTGTCTTATTGGATTGTTATGTATCTGAATCAACCCGAAGGCAATCTATTTGATTTTGGTTTTCAGTCTGGCTAAAGTAGGTTCAATAAACATTGACAGTAGTATGTTAGCAAATTCTGGCTCTATAACAGACATTCACATAATTATTTAATTAAGCTACTGTATGTGTAAATCAGCACTCTCATGGTCTGAAAGTTACACTTACTATCTCGTGTTTTACACCCTCATCAGTGAATAGCCCACAACCCAACCAAATCTGTTATGCAAATTCTGAGTCATAGCAAACATATAGGACACAGCATAGCTGCCTCATATGGTTTCCAAGGAGTGCTAGTAGATTCAAACTGCTGACCTTTTGTTAGCAGCTATAGCAGATTGAATCGTGTCCCTCTCCCCAACGCAAAAATGTGTGTAACTATTCAGCTGGCCCATGATTCTTAGTATTTTGTGATTGTCCTCCATTTTGTGGTTTCCCTATGCTGTAAATCCTAATCTCTGCCTGTAGTTAATAGCGTGGGTTATTTTAAAGAGGATTACAGTGGAACTACAACACCCTTCCTAAGGTCACCTTCCTTCTCCAATGTAAAGGGAGATTTCCTGGAGTGTCGCTTGTACCACCTCTTATTCTTTCATCATATAAGAGATAAAAGGAAAGGGAAGCAAGCAGAGTTGGTGAGCCCTTTACCACCAAAAAAGCAACACTGAGAGCAGAGTATATTCTTTGGACCTGAGGTTCCTGTGCCAAGATGCTCTCTGACCAAATAAATACTGATGCGATACAAGCACCTTCCTCCAGAACCAACAAAGAGTGAAAGCCTTCCCCTGGAGCAGTCATCTTAAAATTTGAACTTGTGGGCTACCAGACTGTGTGAGAATACATTTTTCTGTGTTAAAGTCCATCACTTGTAGTGTTTCTGTCACAGCGGTACTAAATGACTAACACAGAAGCCATAGTTCTCAGCCAATATGCCAAGAGTTTCCCAGCAGTAAATACATTCTGTAAAATGAAGCATCTTCCAGATTTTGTCTCTATTCCTTGGCCTAAAATTTCCGTTATCTGTCAGTGAACAGAGAATAACATCCAAACTTTATAGTCTTTTGTGTTCTGGAAGCAGTGAAATTTTCATCCTTACTTTCAATGGTCTTCAACAGATGTACTTTGTATACAAATTGATTTTGGTAATTAGTACATCTTTTAATGGAGTACATTTCTGTAGCATGTTACAGTCTCTGACTATAATCTAATCGCTTTCATTTGTCTTTTGAAATTTTACCCCATCCACTACGGCCCAACCTAAATGATACTGTTTATGGTATTTAACCCCTCTTATTCTATTTCATACCACTTAGGAAATTATCTCTCTTTTTTGTCCTAGTGTTGAAGACCTTCACGTAATATCTAATAGCCTCTCAGTGAAAGAGCCACTTGAGCCTTGCTAACATATAGCCACTAGCCACATACTACTATTTAAATTTAAACAATTTAAAATTAAATAACATTAAAATTTCTGTTTCTCAGCCACATTCCAACTGGGCAGCATAGACAAAGAATACTTCCATTAATGTAGAAGTTTCTTTTAGATACTACTGCACTATAAAGTTAAGAAACTGTCTAATTTTGTTTGTTTAGTTTTGTTTTTCCATATGGATTTTAATCCAACGAATCAAATTTTTGTTGTTGCTGAATGATGGTAGCCCTCCTATTCCTGAAACTTCCAAGAGAGATTCTACATAGTCACACAAACATTCTTTCTAATAGTTACCATATTGTTTCATAGCAAATGTTACACCTTAGAAGGCATTTGAATCAGCAGGAGGGCATATTACAACACAGTTTAATGGACTTGACTCTCAGAGCTTCTTGTCACTAGCTCAGAACTAAGGAATCCCAACAAGGTCCCAAGTGATGCAGACATTCCAGATCTAGAGAAAATTTGAAAATACTGTCTCAGTATATTTATTCATATATTTTCCAAAGTACTTGACAATTAGAAATTATTTTCTTTGAGCTTTGCATTTTAAATCTAGAAACTTTCATTTAAGCAAGATTTTTAATTACACAGCAGTCAAGTCAGTTAACCATGTAGGCCAGCTGGTTGACAGCAAGTCAATTCTGACTCATGGGCATCCCTTGTACATCAGTAGAATTGTGCTCCACAGGTCTTTGAAGTTCATGAGCCTCTGGAAGCCGACTTCTGAAACAGTATCACTGGATTAATGTCTGTTAGAGACAGGCTAAATTAAAGCAAAGCCTAGGCCATGAGTTTTTCTTCACATTATACATTCTCAGCTTAAACTGCAAATGAAATTGAAAATGTGGACCATTTTTTATTAGGTTTCTACTGCTAAGATAAGCTAAAAGAATGTAATTTTATTACTGAATTTTGTTTTTTAAATATTGAGCCACAATATTTTTTTAAAAAAGTTAGGGAAGTAATACAAGTAGAGCTTTTGAGTGAAATACTAGTTCCATTGGAAGTTCCAAAAAAAATTATAGGCTTCCATCTAGAGCTACAAGTACTAAAGAAAAAAGTCATATCAGTTAGAAAAAGCAGATAGACACCAGCTCCTTTTATACTTTCCTGTCTCCAGGACAATCCAATAAATAGAATATAGAGAATGAATAAGTACTTGGAATATGTGAAAAAAAATTAGTAAACAATTCAAATGTAACATAGGGTAGCCTACTGTGCTTCTTTTTTTCCCCCAAGACAGTTGTAATTAAATTAATCTCGATGTAAAATAAATGTAGCAAAATGGGTCAGAATCTTCACAAACCTTTAACAATCTGACAATAAATTAACAAATTGACTAATGTCTCTGTAGCGGTTGTAACATCTGGGACTAAAGGAGAAAAGATGAGTTGAGAGCAGCAAACATGTTGTTCCTTAATTGCTCTGTGGACTTTTTCTATAGTGGATCATCCTCCCCATCCAATTTAAGTAAATCATCTAACATATGGTTTGTACTAAATATAGAGCATCTGTGGTACTCACTGCTATGCATACTTGCCACACAGGTGTCTGATTTGGGGCTTGTTGTATAGACAGATGGGATTTTTCTGTTTCTCTCTTATTATCGGTAGCAAAGAAAAGAAGTTAAGCCTAGCTACTGTTGAGACATTTCTGCTCACATCAGTAAGCTTCCTGTATAGTAAAGGGAGAGTTAGTAAGCCTACTCACTTGTCTTTTCTTAATCAAATGAAATTAGTCAAAGTTATGCTAATAAAAATGTTATACCTGTTTGAATTTTCAGGACTTAATATAACACTTCTATAATATTTGAAGGGATATTTTAATTACATTTGGTAGCATTAGTCATTCATGTAAATTGCTGATATGATAAGTCACTTATGAACAAGACATTACTTGTATAGGCTACATTTATTTTAATCTTATATTAGTACTTTTACATTGTTGTTGAAAGCCCTGGTGCTGTAGTGGTTAAGAGCTTGCCTACGGACTAACAGGCCAGCAGTTCAAATCCACTAGCATCTCCTTGGAAACCCTATGGTGAAGTTCTGTTCTGTCCTGTAAGGTCATCTCTTAGTTATACAGTGCTGCTAAAACAGAAGTACCACAAGTGGATGACTTTAACAAAGAGAAATTTATTCTCTTACAGTCTAGTAGACCACAAGTCCAAATTCAGGGTGTCGCCTCCTGGGAAAGGTTTTCGGTCTCTCTCTAGGCTCTGGAAGAAGGTCCTTCTGGTCAACCTTCCCCTGGACTAGAAGCTCCTCCACACAGGTGATGCAGGCCATATCCCAAGGAGACTGTCTTTACTTTGGATCAGGGATGACCTGAGCAAGAGTGTTGAATCACAGGCAGAGATTACCATTTTTAACATATAGTAAAATCACAAAATGGAGGTCAATGACACAATACTGGGAATCATGGCCAAACCAAGATGACACCTGTTTGGGGCAGACATAATTCAGTCCATGACGGTTCCCTATGAGTTGGAACTATCTTGAAGGCACCTAACAAACACAAACAACAACAACATGTTGTTATAATCTCTGAAGTTGGTTCTAACTCATAGCAACCCTGTGTACAAGAGGAAGCACTGTCTGGTGCTGAACCACTCATTTTAAAGAAGAGTAGATTGAGGCACAAGAAATTTGGCAAAGATAAAACAATAATCAAGAAATGAAAACGAGACTTGAGCCGAGGCTGTTTTGTTACTGAATCCGTGCTTTCAGATATTATACTCTTCTACTTTTCTATTGGACAGAAGTGTTTTATAAAATTAAACTATTTTTCTAGATTTATTTTTGAATTCTTGCCACTGTTTGTTGTAAATTAATTAGTAGCTTATGTATTCATTCAAATAATAGTGTTAGTGATGGTAGTAATAGACAGGGTTGCATAGAGGTGAATAGTCACACAGTAAAGCCTTCGGAGTCGAGAGCATATTGTCATCTCTGCAAGGATCTTCTAAGTACGAAGAGTCTGATAAGATGGCAGAAGACAGACAAGGACGACTAACATTTATACATGGATGTTTCCATCCAAGGCGCCCTCAGCAGGAAAGAGCTATGTTTCTGAGAGAAATATAAAGTTCCAGGACCTGTACCGCAGGTAGGAGCACACCAAATCCAAAGTAAACCAATTGCCTGGATTCAGTGAATTTGATTCGTATTCATGAAGGTCCCATCTGTGTTAAAGTACAACTGCACTCCATGGGGTTTTCAGAAGTAGGTTGTCATAGTTTTCTTCAGAGACATTTCCAGATGTAGTAAAACTGCCCTTTTGCTAGCAGCTTAGTGTGATATTTGTACCACCCAGGGTCTCTGTAGGTGTGTTCAGTAATGTTTTTCAACACTTTTGTAGCTTCCAATACTTTTCTGTCCATCCTTACAGAATATTTTATTCCACTCTGTTTATTTAAATCCATAAATGTTGATACTAAGTATGAAATGGATGTGTCTGATCAGTGGATAAGGGAATTGGAAAGCAAAAATCATCTGTGGGTGAAAGTCATCTCGGTTTCTTGAAGGCGGTTATTCCCCAGATGCAAGTAGTAGGGTTAAAGACTACGCAGTCTAGCTGAGCAAGTTGATTCTCAGCTAGCCTGGGTATTAAGTCTTCAATAAGACATGCCCCACTTGTTGTTTCTGGATAGTGGGCCACACGAGAAAGCCAGAGAACCCTGTAAGTATCCATTCTTTATTTTACATCTTAGACTACAATGTTATGCCTGCTGTTCAAATGGTAAAGCGTTCAGCAAGTCACAAAGGTATCACTACAAAATAAGTACTACAAGAGAAAATAAACCTATTTCTAGAATAAGTATTTGAATGAAAATATAGTGTTCCCTCATCCATGGCAGAATGGGTCCAAAAATTTAAAAACAAACCCTAGCACCAGGTAACTCATTTGTGATTCTGGATTTTGGTGTCCTGGTGCTGTCCTCATTTCTGTTGTCCCATAGGACATTCAGCATTTACCAAGTCAACTTTGGTGAAACAAAGCCCATGTACCCTGTGATTGTCTTTTTCTTGGCCTCTTTCCTCAGACATTAGAGAAGAAAATAAAAAAGTAATAATAAAGGTGACATTAACAGAGAGAAGCAAATAGTCTTCATGATTTATGATAACCTACTCTATGAATAATTGGCCTCTTGATAATATCTACATATCACAAATAAGCTCATGCTAAAGGCTAAATTCTGAAATGTGCATCCATGTAATCATTCCCATAAACACCTTATTAGCAATTATCCAATATTGCTTCTTTTTTGCCTCTGATTCACCAGAAAAATATGAGTCACTGTCCAAGAATGTATGCATTTTAATACTTTGAGACATCTCTCATCATAGGCATATGTCTTACCATAGCTTCTGTGTACTGGGGATATTTCCTTTCTCACTGAGTGGGAATATGTGATATATGCAGACTTCTACCTGGCTCAAGTAAAAGTATATCATGTAGTAGCATCTTTCAGGTCTTAAAGATTTTTTCCCTTTTAGTTAGTGGGTCACAGAGATTTCTGCAAAAAGCTGTAGATAAAGCATACAGGAAAGGTGGCAGAATAGGAGAAGTACAAACAGTGATCACAAGCCATCCATTCAAGATATTCACTAGTGTCTTCAAAAGCTGGCTGAGGACATCTCATAAATTTCCACATAATATGAAAAGTCCATTACCTTTTACGGATTTCTAGATCAAAGAGCATTCAGTCTAGCACGAACAGTGCATAGCATATGTGTACTGCTGTTTTAAGAGTCAGGTTTCGTTATCTACTGAACTTCATTGGTAAGAACTGAAAGAATGGCAAAAACTCTAGAAAATTTGAAAGTTGTACAGCTGGGGCTTCACAGAAACTCCACCAGCATCCAGATGATTGAGATAAGGGGACCATAAGAGTCATGTAGTAGAGCTGTGCACTAGAGTAAGTCAGAAAGCCTACTTTTTACTCCCCGTCACTACTCAAACTGGAAGGTTTATGCTCTTTTAGGGAAGGGTTTAAAGCAACACGCCTCGTAATTTAGATGGCTTTCCAGAGCTAAAGAAGCACTGTACCTCTTTTTTTTGGGAGACAGAACAAAGTGTGGGAAATTGTGCTTCATGGTGGAGTCCATACTAAATGTGCCAAGATCACTGGGTTCTCAGAATATTTACTGAAGAGTGAAGTACATTCATGTGATTTATCTTCTACTGGAAATGGTGGTGGCACAGTGGGTTAAGTGCTATGTCTGCTAACCAAAAGGTCGGCAGTTCAAATCTGGCAGGAGTTCCTTGGAAACTGTATGGGGCGGTTCTACCCTGACCTCTAGGGTCTCTATGAGATGGCCCCAACTTGACAGCAGTGGATTTGTTTGTTTGTTGTTGTTTTTTATGTTTATGAGTGCATTATATCAAAACAACTTCTTTCTGGAAACTCAAAAACAAAATGTTTGGAGTTTAATCAGCTATGATTTCTCTACTGCAGTCTCAAAAACTCTGGCTGAAAATGTCCACATTGCCACCATTAGGGGCAAGACGCAGCACTTAGTGCACTAATAGCAAGCTGCATGCCATTACTGGACCACTACTGCTTCCCTAGTCTGCAGATGGCTGCTGATGCTTTGAAGACGCTCTCCTGGATGGATGTCATGTGATTTATTTTTTTTTAAATAAAACTTTAAATTAAAATCAGTTTCAGACATACATACATTCTTTAAAATACCTGATGATATGTGCATACACCTTCTGTGGCACAGCTGTAAAAAGTAAATATTGGGCATATTCAGTTTCTAATGGAGATTAAGGACTATCTTCTTAAAGGAGGGTTTTCTCCATCCAGAAGAAGGGTTTGAGATGTCAGGCATTCAGTTCCTCAGGGAGCCTTTGTCGCATACATTTCGCCAGAGATCCCCACATCATTTAATGGTAAATATTATTCACCTAGCCAAAATCCACTTAAACACAATTTCCATTTTTTTGTGCCCAGATCATTTTTTAAATCTCCCTTCCTATAACTTCAATCCATCACAAATACTGTTGTCTTTGCCACTAAAACAGATGTCATGGAATGCTCTATTTCTCTTTGTCTTCATTGTTCCCACACAAGATTAAGGCATTATCCCTCCTTGACAGACTATGTCAATTGTTTCCTAATTCTTTATCCCATATTCTCATTACTTTTTTATTAGAACACTTCCTCAATACAGAAGGTATATAGATATATATATTTAATGATAAATTTCAGGTAACATCATTCTTAAGTTAAAATTAAAAACAAAGCCAAAATTACTTTTTGAAAGTCTGTTCTTTCTAGAAAAAAACCCGAAGAATTTTTTTACCAAGGCTGTAATACCCTTTAAGATTTCAATCCTGACTGTCTGTCCAAACCTCTTCTATGTAACAGTCCTGTTCTGTATCAGAACTAGATACACTGGTTTTTAATCTTCTGTTTGTTCTCCCTTTTCTTAAACACAAGGAAGTCTCTCTGTCCTTTTACACTGCTTTTTATTCTTTCTGGAACATTGTTTTCTTAGACTATTATGTAACTGGTTCCTTTTCTCCTCACTCAACAACTAGGTCAGATATCATTGCCTTCGAGGGATGTCCTCTGGCCCCTTGATATGTTGTACCCTCGCCTCAGCTATCAGAGCTACTCTCTAAAGATAGTCTCCAATGAAACACACACCCCGTTAGTAATGCCCTTCTATGGTCTCTTACGTTGAATATGGGCTGGTACTTGAATGTGGAAGCAGTAATGCTTTGTCAGGTCTGATGTCAACCTTAAGGAGACCTGGCAACTTTCATTTTTTAACTTCTAGTCACTCTGAGGCCTCATGTTAAAAAAAAAAAAAGTATTTTCTTGCTAGAAAGAGCTCATAAATTTACTAGTCATGTATAGCAGCTCTGTGAAGTAGGGAAGACCTTGAGACCACATGAGAAGAGATCTAGTGATGCCAATGTCCCAACTGAGCAAAATTATTTAGCTGCCCCTACCATAGCATCAGATATGTGAGCAAGTCGTCTTGATCCTCCCCTGTCTAACGGAGTTCAGAGGTGATGGTGATTACAACTGATACCATGCACGTCAGAAAATTGCCTTACAGAGTCCAAACAATGCAATCTCTAGAAATGATCAAAGTTATAGTTTTATTGTTATTGAGTTTTTTACTTACTACCATTTACTTAAATTTTTATGCAGCAAAATTTTATAGTTTTTCTTTCTCATATTAGTATTTGTCACTAACTTATGTTACCTTGCTTATTGATTTCTCTTTTTTCTTTTTTAATTTTATTTTCTACATCTTTGTTGAATTCATTCACTGCCATAGCTCAGTCCATAAACAGTGGCCAGCACAGAATAAACACTCAAAATTATATTTGACAACTTAGTGAAAAAAATCTACATAAATCATTTACAACATAGTAAGCACTATGAATTTCTACCACTTTGTTCTATACATCATCTACTCTAGACATACAGGAATCAATGCTGTTCTCTGAATTTTGAATGTTATTTCACACTGCCCCTAATTTTTTGCAGGATAATGTTTCTGCTCAAAATGCTTTTCACCTGCATATTTTGTCTGCATCCTGATCTCATCTTCAAAGCTTAGGTAAGAAGTTATTATGCTCTGAAGTCTCTTCTAATTAAATTTGTATCAGAAAGAGTTGGAAAGCTCTCTTTTTTGTTCCACGATATCCCTGTACATGTCTGCCACAGCATTTAACAATAGACATCTTTTTCTTACGGTATGGTGAACTATTGCCATATCATGCCAATTAAAAAAAAAAGTCAGGAGGCAGAGTCAAGATGGCAGACTAAGCCCACGTCTCCTTATATCCCTCTGGAAACCAAGACCTGAATTGATAATCAAACGGAGCCTTCTGGTCACCTAATCACCCCAGGACACAGCACAGGGCTGTTACTTTGGACTTCATACCACTGAGCAAAAAAACCTCCTCTCTGTCGCTGACTCCTGCTCCTGGCTAGCCCCGGCTCTCACGGACGGAAGGTAAACGCACCAGTTTGACGTTTTTTCCTCTGTCTTGGCCGGCGGGTGGAGTTGGGTCTTGCCTAGCAGCTAGACTCAGACACTCTGCTGGGGGGACAGGCAGGTGAAAATCCCATATTTTGAGAGCCAGGCTTGGGACTGTGTTAATCTAGCCACTTTGAGCCTGTCATTTTATATCTGCCTCAGCGACATTTGTATGCAGTTTTGCAGTCAGTGTGCGGGACGCCATGTTGGATACGGAGATTCTAGTGGGACCTCATTCTTAGCCTGGGAGCCAGCGCCTGCAAACAGGACAGTGCTTCTCCAACAGAAAAGCAGTAATTTACCTAGTGCCACCTGTTTTGGGGGTCCTGCAACAGAATCAGAGGAATCACTACCTCTAGGCACCATTAGCCCTTCTGTCTGCTGCCTGTGTGGAGGGTGCCATCTTGGATACGGTGGCCGCAGCTGGACCAAATTCTTAGCTTGGGAGCCAGAGCCTGCCCACAGGAGAGCACCGTTCTACCAGAAAAGCAGTACTCTACGCAGTGCCGTCTAAGGCTAGGCCCTGTCAGCAGAGGCCAACAGGGCAGTAGCGTTGCTATATTCTGAACTAGTTTGTATCATCTGGGGTTGGATAGAGCGGCGTTTACTTTTCCAGTTGAGAAGAGGGACCTCTACACCTGAAAACCTAACTGACTTGTGAACTGGTCAGATACCTTTTGCTTTACATTTTAAGACAGCCTAGAGAAACATCTGCAGTCTATCCTCACAGTACCTCTTCCAGCCTGTACATACTCACATGGGTCCCAAAAAGCAACAGACACTTGTGGCACACAAGAAATCAGCCACAGCTTGAGAAGGCTCCCAAGCAAAGCAACCAAGGAGTTTTACAGATGAAGAAACTTTTATGAAAGCATCAGAAAGTGAATACAAAATGATTATATACAGAGCCCTTCTAGACCTTATGCAAAATTCAGGAGAACAAAATGAAAAATTAAGCAAGATATTCGACCTGATGGAACACCAGTACTCTGAAATCCAGCAGATCAAGAACAAAATCAAAGACATAGAAACTTCCATGCAAAGCCAAGAAAACAGAATAGAATAAATAGAAAAAAAAATTACTGACTTGGAAGACAGAACTACTGAGGCCAGCATCTATGAGCAGAAATCACAAAAAAGAAACAAGAAAAATGAAGAAACATTAACAAGCATGTGGGACTCTATTAAGAAGAACAACCTTCAATTAATTGGAATCTCTGAACAGGGTGAGACATCTGAGAACACAGAGAGTATTGTTGCTGAGCTGCTGAAAGAAAACTTCCCAGAAATCATGAAGGAAGAGAATATAGACATCTCAGATGTATATCGTACGCCACCCAATATAGATCTCAAAAGGAAGACTCCAAGACAAATTATAATCAAGCTCAACAAAACAAAACATAAGCAGCAACTCTTAAAGGCAGCAATACTCAAAGTAAAGCTAACATTCAGAGGAAAACTCTGTAGGCTCTCTTCAGATTTCTCAGCAGAAACAATGCTAGCACGGAGACAGTGGCATGACACATTCAAAGCCTTGAAGGAGAAGAAATTTCAACCAAGAATTATATATCCTGCAAAACTATCTTTCAAATATGAAAATGAAATTAAGGCATTCCCAGATAAACAGAAACTCAGAGACTTTGTAAAAACCAAACCCAAACTACAAGAAATATTGAAAGAAGTTCTTGGCTTTGGCTTAGAAGAACAAAACCACTAACTTTATATTTTAGAATGACTTTACTACTAAAAACTCTACTGAGTTAGGGAAGGCTCCAAAGCCAATCACAGCTTTGATAAGGAAAGAAGCAATCCAGTGATCATCATGAAAACTATGGTGCTATCATATTAAAAAGAGGGATGTGCTACAGTTGTTATAGTCATTCCAGATGGAGAAGACGATGACAAGACTGGTAGTAATTAAAATTGGGTTTATACATACTTTATTAAGGGGGTTCATAGGGGCAGCTGTAAAGCATAACAAAGATGTATCATATCATTTCAAGAAATGTAACACAGAGTCTCAACAACCACAAAATCAGCTCTGAAAAAGGTGAAAAATCAGCTCACAAAATGAACGTCCCAGAACAGACTAATAAGAACAACAGAGAAAACATCAACATAAAAATAAACATATCACAATGGCAGCACTGAACACATACCTATCAATAATTACATTGACTGTGAATGGAGTGAATGCTCCAGTAAAGAGACATCGAGTGACATCTTGGATCAAAAGACATGACCCATCCATATGTTGTCTACAAGAAATTCACTTGAGACCTAAAGATAGGAACAAACTGAAAATTAAAGGTTGGAAGAATATATATCAAGCTAACAATGAACAAAAAAGAGCAGGGGTGGCAATTCTAACCTCAGACAAAATCAATTTTAATGTCAAATCCACCATCGTGGACAAAAATGGACACTATTTATTGCTGAAAGGTTCAGTACACAAGCAAGACTTAACTGTATTAAATATTTATTCACCTAATATCAGAGCACCTAAATACATTGAAGAAACACTGACTAGACTCAAAAGAGAGTTAGATGACTCCACCATGATAGTGGGAGACTTCAACACTCCACTCTCATTACTAGACAGATCATCTAGAAAAAAGCTCAGTAAAGATACAGAAGACCTCATTGACACAATTAACCAACTAAACCTCATTGATATACACAGAACGTTCCACCCATCGGCAGACAACTACACCTTCTTCTCCCATGCACATGGAACATTCTCCAGAACTGACCATGTGATAGGCCATAATGCAATGCTCAACAAAATCCATGCCATTGAATTACTGCAAAGCGTCTTCTCAGATCATAAAGCCATAAAAGTTGAAATCAGTAGCAGAAAAAACATAGATAGAAAGTGGAACTCTTGGAAACTGAACAACATCTTGCTCAAAAAAACATGGGTTATAGAGGAAATCAAGGATGAATTAAAGAAATTCATGGATTCCAATGAGAACGAAAACACTTCCTACCAGAACCTATGGGATACAGCCAAAGCAGTGCTCAGAGGTCTGTTTATCTCCATAAATGCACACATCAGGAAGGAAGAAAGAAACCAAATCAAGGAACTAACCCTACAGCTTGAACAAGTAGAAAGAGAACAGAGGAACCCCTCGGGCACCAGAAGAAACAAAATCATAAAGATTAGAGCAGAGCTAAATGAATTAGAGAATAGAAAAACAATTGAAAAAATTGAAAAGACCAAAAGTTGGTTTTTTGAGAAGATCAACAAAATTGGCAAACCACTGGCTAATCTTACTAAAGAAAAGCAGGAAAGGAAACAAATTAGAAATGAGAGGAGGATTGTCACCACAGATACAACAGGAATCAAAAATATCATAACAGAATACTATGAAAGACTGTACTCTAACAAATTTGAAAACCTAGGGGAAATGGACCAATTCCTTGACTCATACCACCTACCCAAATTATCACAACATGAAGCAGAACAACTTAATAAATCCATCACAAAGGAAGAGATTGAAAATGTCATCAAAACACTGCCGACCAAAAAGAGTCCGGGTCCATATGGCTTCACTGCAGAATTCTACCAAGCATTTAGAGAAGAGTTATCTCCAATACTACTGAAACTATTCCACAGCATAGAAAGGGATGGAGTACTCCCAAACTCATTCTGTGAAGCCAGCATAACCCTGATACCTAAGCCAGGGAAAGACCCAACAAAGAAAGAGAACTACAGACTGATATCACTTATGAATCTAGATGCAAAAATCTTCAACAAAATTCTTGCCAGTAGAATACAACATATCATGAAAATAATCCATCATGACCAAGTAGGATTCATATAGGGATGTAAGGCTGGTTCAACATCAGAAAAACAATTAATGTGATTAACCACATAAATAACACAAAAGACAAGGATCACCTGATTTTGTCCATTGATGCAGAAAAGGCATTTGATAAAGTCCAACACCCATTCATGCTAAAAACTCTTAGCAAAATGGGCATAGATGGCAAATTCCTCAACACAATAAGGGCCATTTATACAAAGCCAATTGCCCACATCATCCTGAATGGAGAGAGACTGAAAGACTTTCCCTTGAGATCAGGAACTAGACAAGGATGCCCACTCTCACCTCTTCTATTCAACATTGTGCTAGAAGTTTTAGCCAGAGCAATTAGACAAGACCAAGAAATAAAGGGCATCTGCATTGGCAAAGAGAAAGTTAAAATCTCCTTGTTTGCAGATGATATGACTGTATATGCAGAGAACCCCAAGGAATCTATAAGTAAGCTGCTCAAACTGATAGAAGGGTTCAACAAAGTCTCAGGATACAAGATAAATATATCTAAATCAGTAGGATTCCTTTATACCAACAACAAGACTGTTAAGGAAGAAATTATCAAATCAATACCATTTACGATAGCCCCTAAGAAGATAAAGTACCTAGGAATTAATCTAACCAGAGAAATAACAGACCTTTACAAAGAGAACCATAAGCCCTTACTACAAGAAACTAAGAGAGACTTAGAGGAAGGGAAAAACCTACCCTGCTCATGGATAGGAAGACTTAACATTGTGAAAATGTCTATTTTACCCAAAGCATTTTATTTATATAATGCAATACCAATACAAGTTCCAGTGACATTTTTTAATGAGATGGAGAAACAAATCACCAATTTTGTTTGGAAAGGGAAGAAACCCCGGTTAAGCACGGTACTACTAAAGAAGAAGAACAAACTGGGAGGCCTCTCATTACTTGACTTTAGAACATATTACACTGCCACAGTGGTCAAAACAGCCTGGTACTGGTATAAGAACAGAAAGATCGATCAGTGGAACAGAACTGAGACCCCAGAGATGACACCATCTGTCTGTGAACAATTGATATTTGACAAAGGCCCTAAGACATTAAACTGGGGTAAAAACCATATCTTCAACAAATGGTGCTGGCAAAACTGGATATCCATCGGCAAGAAACTGAAACAAGATCCATATCTTACACCTTATACAAAAACGAACTCCATCTGGATAAAAGACCTAAATTTCAAACCTAAAACGATAAAGCTCATCCAAGAAAAGGTAGGAACAACAATGGAAGTTTTAATACACAATATGGACCGACTCCAAGAGCTGTCAAACAAACCACAATCATCAGAAGAGAAAATAGATAAATGGGATCTATTAAGAATTAAACAATTTTGCTCATCTGAAGACTTCATTAATAGAATTAAAAGAACACCTACAGAATAGGTAAAAATATTTGGCAACTCTATGTCAGACCAATGCCTGATTTCCATAATCTGTAAGATGCTACAAAATATCAACAAGAAAAAGATAAACCATCCAATTAAGCGATGGGCAAAGGAGATGGACAGACATTTCACTAAACAAGAGATCCAGGCAGCCAAAAAACACATGCAGACATGTTCATGATCTATAGTTATTAAAGAAATTCAAATCAAGATGACAATGAGATACCATCTCACCCCAACAAGGTTGGCCATGATCCAAAAAACACAAAACAACAAATGCTGGAGAGGCTGTGGAGAAAGTGGAACCCTCCTACACTGTTGGTGGGGTTGCAAAATGGTCCAGCCTCTTTGGAAAGCAATCTGGCACTTCCTTAAAAAAATGGGTATTGATATACCATTTGACTCAGTAATTCCACTACTTGGAATATATCCTACAGAATCAAGGCCTTTCATACCAACAGACACATGCACCAGAATGTTTTATCACAGCACAGTCCATGATAGCAAAAAGATGGAATCAACCCAGATGCCCAACAACAGAAGAATGGATAGGTAAACTATGGTATATATACTCAATGGAGCACTATGCAATGATAAAGAACAACGATGACTTCAGGAAACATCTCATGACCTCATTCAACTGGAAGACATTATGTTGAGTGAAAGTAGTCAGTTACAAAAGGACAAATATTGTATGAGACTTCTACGATAAGATCTCAAAAACAAACTTATGTATAGAATAAAAGACTCTGACAGCTGCAAGGGAGGGGTGGAAGCTGGGGGGAGGATTTAGATTAGATAGTTGCTAGGTATCTGGTTGGGTGAAATCGGTGATAGCACACATTAGAAACAAGAATATTAAGTGGATTAAACATAACATGAATACTCCTTCCATCTTAACCGAATACTGCAAGGATACAGTAGCTGGGGCAGGGGGCGGGGGACCATGCTCTTAGGCGAAAGCGAGGCCAATTGGCACAACTAGCATTTTGCTAAGAGGGCTCTCTGCATATATTTGTTATATGCCCTTCATTAAATGAGTCATGATGGTTCTCTTATCCTTTCATGCACCCCATGTTGGTGAGTGACCTCTGGGGTCTTAAAAGCTGCCAAGCTGCCATCCGACGCACAGCAAATGGTCCCAACTTAGCAGGAACGGATGCTCACCAAGGACCAAAATGACACGGGTGAAAGTCAACCCAGAAGACAAAGAGACCCACATGAGTGGGTACCTACATCGACTTGGGACCGGAAGAACTGGATGGTGCCCGGCCACCACCAGTGATAGCTGCGATGGAGCTCACTAAGTTGAGTCTCACTGACAACACAAGAATAAAAAGGGGTGCACCCTGAGATCCCCACTAAAAGACCTCAATTGATGGTCTAGTGGTTTCAGGGTTCCCCTGGGAGCATGGCCCCTCGCCCTGATGCTGCCCTTGACCATAAATCATAACAAAGGTCCACGCTTTGGACAGGAATGGATTGGACCTGGTGATGCAGTGACCATGTTGGATACACTTTATGGTTCCATACATCTATAGGATGTCATCCTCCTGACCTTTGGCTGGAGGAAGGAGAGTCGGTGGAGAGGAGGAGAAAAAGAGACTGTTGGGAGAATGAGACATGTATGGAGCAGAGAGGAATAGTGTGCTGTCACCGGGCAGGAAGAGCAGTGGAAGCTGCGTATAGGTGGGTATGTAAATTTATACGGGAATGTACATTTTCACTCAGTTATATTAAATAAAAATTTTTTTAAAAAAAAGTCATCCCAAAAAATCTGTGACTTAAAACAAAAACTATTATCATTCACAGCTCTGAAGACTGATGTAACTGGGAATATGAAAACCTAGTACTAGTTTAGACTGGGATCCAAGCTGCAGATTGTGTTTCAACTTCTTGGACAACATGATTCATAGACGTGTTGCTCTTATTGGACTATTTTATGAGCACACTTCAAACCTCTGGTTTTCCACATGTGCTAACATCACATTAAAAAAGAAAAAAACAAGTCACATAGTGATTGTCAAACTAAGTCAAATTAAAATTTGTATGGCAAAGGCATAGATGAGAGGAAGGTGAACTCTTTCATAGTTTACTCTTCAGACAAATATATTCATTTTCACTATATGATAGAACAATTGACTCATATGATGCCTGATGTAATATGCAGTTTTCAATAAATATTATCTTACTGGCTAAATGTAATACTAGATGTACTTCTTATGGCTGAAGCTAGCTGTGCATTGATCTAATCAACATTTTGACATATAGCTATAGACTCTTAGACTATATGTTCTATACAAATTCAAAAGTATAAATCAGCTCTTTCATTTTTAAGCATTAGATGTGATTTTCAAAACACAAAGTAACTGGATACTTACCGTACAAGAATTAAAGTTTTTCAGCACACTCAAGTTTCTGTCTTGCTTTGATGCTCAGCTCAAAGTGAGACAAGAGGGAAATTGGCTGAGAAGGTTGAGATTTCGTGTCACTATTTATGTGGCAATGGTTCTGAATGATTCCTGCTACTGTGTTAACTGATGTCCCTCACATTAATACATCTTTGTCCTTTCCCTTTCCCTCTGTGAACACTATTATGACTTAAACATGAAAGGATAAGAGAACCATCATGACTCATTTAATGAAGGGCATATAACAAATATATGAGGTCACGGATTTAAAATTCATAGTTGGGAATGGATTACACTATTAGAAGTAAAAAAAACTGAGCCAAGAAATTTACATTTTCAGTGAAATACATATTTTAAGAAACACCTCAGAGATATTTTATGCTGAAACTTAGAAATATGGAGGAGTTTCCCAAATGCTTACTACAAGCCTCTCCCACAACTCCTTTAGTATTGTTCATAATTATTGTTTACATGTCTGACATTGAACTATGAGCAACCTGAAGAAAATGGGCAATTCTCATTTATCTTTGTGCATCAGCACCCTATAGGTTTCTGGAAAACAAAATATGTTCAATCCGTGGAAGATATACCAAATGCAAATTGAGAAACCAATGGGAAAGAAATGGCAAACACATGGAAGTGGGACACACAAACTTCAGAATTTTCCCTAGGGGAAATGATTTAATGGAAAACTTATGTTGTAAATAAGTAGCTTTAGGGACACAGTCAGTTGAATTATAGTGAAAGAGTGGGTTATAAAGGAAAGAACACAACAAGTGGCAGAGTTTGAATTGCTTCTCCTTTAAAAATAATGTACTTCTTTCATCACAGAAAAATTAGCTGGGGATTTATTCGATTTTCTGATCTTATTTTGAGATGCTGTCATACTAAGGCCAATTATCATCTAGAAGAATTTAAACACCAAACACATTCCAATCTAATCAGAGAGATACACATTGAACTCTAAAATAATAAACACAAATTCGAGATGAATGGAGATGAACAAGCACAGAGCCACTTTGAAAAAGACCTTGCAATATGATAACCTATTAACCCCCTGCTTACATTTCAGAGAAGCAATTAATAAAGTCAACAGAAGATTGAGGAGAATCCTTACAAGAGTAGAATGTAAATCAAACACTGTCATTTATGTAATTTGATAATATTCCTAAATAAGAGTTATCTTTGTACATGCACAAGAGTTCAAAAATAGACGGATAAAGCTTACTATTTTGAGAATACTATTGTAAATGAATTGATTTAAGTATTTTCTATCACCTTGATGACAAAATGGTTAAGCATCTGACTGCTAATGGTAGTAGGCAGTTCAAGCACACCTGCTGCTCCTTCAGGAGAAAAGACTTTGTGATCCACAGCTGTCAAGATTACAGCCTAGGAAACTTGATGGGATACTTGTATTCTAACATATAGCACTCCTACATATACGCTGTATGTTAGAATACATATGAATATAATATATTATAATATATATAGCCATTAAGGGATATTCTATGTGTATACCTAAACAAGAATTAATCTTTAAGGTCACATGTGAATTCTTGGTCTGCTCATGTACCATACTCTTTGCGACATACAGGAACATACTTAATCTTTTTCCCAATTAGTGACCAAATGGAGAGAATAAGGTATAGACATGAAGTAGTAAATGTAGCTTGTGTAAAAACAGAAATGCTGTGCTATCAGGCTGGAAGCTTTCAGAAAGAGTATTTGAAGTACAAAGGACTGTAACTCAAGTATAGAAACTTGTTAGTATTGTAACTTAACAAAAGAGAATAACTTAAAAGTCCATTGCCAAAAATATTCTTTAAACACAGAAAAGGAGATTTCAAATGGACCAGAAGGTAGAGATTTGATGTTCTTGCTGACCTGTTCATGTCCCAAGGGTCACAGAGACTTCCTCCCTGGTTTTTCATCCTGCTTCATCACCAACTTCAACTAATCTCACCTCGTGTTACCCTCCTTTTCCTTACTTCTGTTAGTATTCTTTCATGACCACCCCAACACCTATCTGCCCCAAAGCATTATTACTGTAAGATAGAATATTTCACTGTAATACTAATGCAAGATTAAACAGGTAGACAGATAGACAGATGATAGACACATAGATAATTAGATAGGTAGTATCTATCATTCATGGAACAGTTATTCAGTCTTATACTTGTTGACTGCTTCATTATATTGAAGCTTGATCTTTTCATGTAGCTAGTAGTGGGTTAAATGCTGTATCTGTTAACCAAAAGGTCAGCAGTTCAATTTACCAGGTGCTTCTTGGAAACTCTACGAGGGGCAGTTCTACCCTGACCTCTAGGGTAGCTATGAGTCGGATTCGACTCATTGGCAGTATGTTAGTATACACTTGAAACTATTGTGTGAGGGTTTTCAAGAATAGATTCTATGTAATTACTCAAAACCCAGTTTATTTTCACACTGATCAGAAGTGTAGCCCTATCAAAATTTTGAAAGAAAATGCAGGAAGGAATATTTCTCTACAACACGCACACACATGAACTGCTTCTCTTTTGTTATTTATTGATAAACCAGCTATCATATACACACAAATAAACTTGAGATTATTATGATTCATAACAAAAAATAAACAAAATGAGCCTAATAAGTTGTTACATCTTTTTGTAATGTTTTACCTAAATGGTTCCAGGGAGAATAGTTTAATAACAAGAACATCAATTGTATATTGAAAAGTTAAAGAGGAGCAGGCAGGAGAAAAGGGAGCAGTTAATAAAACTGTTAAAGTCTCCTTGGAAGCTTTTATAAATTCTCTTTTTTTATTCTAAATTTTATTTTATCAATTAATGTAAAGTAGCACTGACTACACTATTCAGTGTTCGATGCCTAACTCTGCTCTTTCCCATCCTTCCTCCCTTCCCTCGACCTTTCTTTCTTCCTATCTAAAAATTTAGTTATTTGAAGTAATTACTTCAAGAATAAAAACATTTGTTATACAGAGAAGTAAAGATACAAGATTTGACTCAATGTTAAGCGTCCTGTGTGTCTAAGGATCGGTGTGTGCAAAGCCAAATACTAAGATGCAATGGTCTGCAGGTGGTCATCGGATACCTGACTATTCGGTGCTACTCAAAGGCAAGAAAAGTTGCAGAGCTAGTATAAACAATGCTCTGTTTTAAGACTAGCACTCATTTAATGTTCATCTAAAGCTAAAAGGAAACCCTGGTAGCTTAGTGGTGAAGTGTTGTGGCTGCTAACCATGAGGTCAGCAGTCTGAATTCACAAGGCGCTCCCTGAAAACACTGTGAAGCAGTTCTGCTCTGTCTTTGTAGGGTCACTATGAGCTGAAAGCAACTCAACAGCATTCTTTTTTTTTTTTTTTAAGGTTAAAAAGGGATTCAGAGTCTAATATCTTTATATTATAACTTTGATCATTGAACAAAAGCATTTTAAAACTGATTTTATAAGTCACAGATGTTACAAAGATGTTTTTTAAATATATATTTACAACTGCATAATACTATGCTGTGTTGTACTCGAGTGTATGAAAAATAAAGATGTTTGAGTAAAGTATTTTTTAGAATTATAATTAAGAATATATTTTGTCTTGCTTTATTTTAACTTTTCAGTAAAATTAAATGTTAACTTTGAATAAGGACAATGGTTAGGGTCTAGTAGTTTAAAACTGTGTATGGTTTTACCTTCTTGTATTATATGAACTGTATCATAGTACTGTTACAATAAGTAGACAGTTTCTTCACCAGATAGGAAGGAATGAGAAGAAACAAAACAATTAAGATTAGAAAATCAGGGTTCCCTCAGATCTTTATCTAAAACCTGGGAATCCCTCTACCACCACCACCACCTGTCAGACACATACTGTCAAGCCCACACATCACACTCTTTGAAAGATACGATTCATCTCAGTGTGTTTAGAGGGAAAAACAGATAAAGGACATATGGGGTGACATATGCTAAATCCTCTAGACACTGTATATTAGTACAATCTTGGGGACCAACCTGATTTCACAAAACATTGCACTTCCTTTTATTTTTTTATCTTTTCCAAACAAAATAATAACAGAAAAGAATTTAAAGAGAACAAAGAAAAGAATAGCTGTTATTTGACCCAAGCAATTCTTTACAAGAAAAGTAAAAAGAAAAAAATTAAAAATAACGAGGAGCACAAAGAGAGAAAAAGTAAAACAATATTTTTTTTCCAGTTGAGTGATAGATGTATGTGAAGTCTCAATAATCTAATTAACTATTTTTCCTCACTATTCAAGGATCATTTATTTAACATCCTTCTAAAATCACAGTTTCAAATCACAAAGTATGCATAATTCTTTTGTTTTTATTTGTGAAAAATGTATTACTTATAAGTCATTTAAAGGAAGGCATTAATTGTAAAGGAACTGATAAGCCAAGTGTAGCAGAAATCTACTGTTAATTTCACAAGTAATAGTGTGCGTTATCTTTAGTGTTTCAAGTTTTGGTTATTTGAAGACAATAATTGCAGTGTATTACCAGACAGACTTTAAAATAAATTTAATTTATTAATATTATTTTTATTAAGTATAAAGAATATCTGAAATACCAAAAAAGAACACTTTTGATACATATGTGTGTATATGTATCAATTCACTTATTCTTTTCCTTAGAAGCTTAGGATACAAGTTCAAAGATATGTATATATATATATATATACAAACATAATACATTGCAACTATACTGATCACTTAATAAGAGACATCCTAATAATCACCTAGTGAAAAACCATCCAGATATATGTAGTCTTTGTTTATTAGGTTATTAATTACATGTGAAGAAAAGGAAAAACAAAGAAGGAGAAAAAAAATGAAGGTAGAAGCAAAGTTGATAGATTTTATTTTGAAAGATTAGCATGGAATCAAGTTTGTGTTTGAATTTTCTGTGAAGGGTTTATTGAAGTTGTTAATGGCAATATACACGTTAGAGAAAAGAGAGAATGAAGAAGAAGAAACACAAAAAGACAAAGGGAATGGACAAAAAGAAAACAAAACAAGAACTTACAGATAAGTTGATAGACAAGTCAAAGACAGTTCAAATAGCCAGTCCAAGGTTGGGATGGCTAAGATTTTATATCACCCTTGACGGAATATGATTCTCAATGTTTTCATAGTCATACAATGGGATGACTTCCCTGTTGAGACTTGAGACGTGACCTCACTCCTGTGGTGAGATTTGCTGTGAGTAGCCAATCAGCTGAAGGGACGTTCCCTTGGACATGTGGCCTGCATCACTTCTGAGCAAATGTTCAGGCAGGTCTTAAGTGCCTTTTGTCATTTTAGATCCTGAAGCTTGTTCCTTCTTCATCTGATCTCCAGTTCTTGGGACTTGAGCTAGTGGCTAACCTGTGGTCTTGCCTGCCTGTCTTTGTATTCAATGATCTTCACAGCATGTGAGTAACAGCCCTGCTCTCTAGTCTAACAATCTCAGTTTTGTCAGCCCCTATAGCTATATGGATCAGGAGAGCCCTCTTTGCTCACCCACAGACTTTGGGGCTCACAGCCTGTACAACCACGTGAGCCATTTCCTTGATCTGAATCTCTCTCACTCTCTGTCTCTCTGTGTCTCTCTCTCTCTCACTCACTCACTCACTCAGACTAAGATACTGGCAGAAAAGTACACTGGCAGGATTAAATAAAGGTTTTGGGGAATTATCTCTTGGCAAGAAACAAGTGCATTACAAGAACTGAAAGCAGGACACAAGGTCCACCAAATAAGATGATAAGGGAGGTTAGAACATAAAAGGAGCCACTGAAAAAGAAAGAGATTCTGAGAAATATGGTAAAATATGATTCATTGGGAAGAAAGAAACAATGAGTGAAAGTGACCAAAAAAAATGGTCGTTTAGATGAAAGCACTTTAGAAATGTAATTTATGTAGATATAGAATATAGTTTAGCTAAGTAGGCAAATAAATACATAATCACTTTTTATCTGAAAAGAAAAGATAATCTTTGATTTAGGAAAAGAAGTGGGTACTACAAAACATAATTATACATTCAGTAAAGAGAAAAACAATCTACAATGACCTTTTAAAAGAGTAATTAAGAGTGAGAAGATAGACTATAAAACCTTGGTGGACAGAATTTTACTGGATGTTAACGAAAGTTCTGTGTTACATTTTTCCACTGCCTGAGAACCCTTATATGGTGTATCCTTTCCTGACATTGCTTATAGAGAACACAGTAGATGATAATTATTTAACGCTTCTCAATTTCTTACCTTCTTTTGTGGACAAGGTTTCTGCTATGGGAAATATGGCTCATAGAACTATCTTGAGTGTATTTTTGATGTGTGATCAGCATATTAAATTACTCTGAGCTTCTTTATGCACTATATGAAGGGAAGGTGTAAAATATTTATTTTCTGAGAAACATCTTCCATTTATATTTCTCACTTTCTACAGATGAAAAAATAATTGCTCTTAGTTATAGTCTTATAGTCTTTGTCTTCTTTTTCCTTACAGCCTTTGTATCACATCACCTGCCTCTCTTACATTGCAGCATTCATCTCAGTCACCTACTGCTGCTGTAACAGAAATACCACAAGTGGATAACTTACCTAAGAGAAATTTATTTTCTCACAATTTAGTAGGCT
This sequence comes from Heterohyrax brucei, assembly GCA_028571685.1. Taxonomy (NCBI): domain Eukaryota; kingdom Metazoa; phylum Chordata; class Mammalia; order Hyracoidea; family Procaviidae; genus Heterohyrax; species Heterohyrax brucei. Next base: position 160,801,367 of record CM053143.1, read on the forward strand.
ACAAGTTCAAAGTCAGTGTATTATCTCCAATGGAAGCTTACTTTCTCTGTCCACTCTGGAGGAAGGATCTCGTCAATCTTTCCTGAAGTAGGAGCTTCTCCTCAGAGGGACCCCGGGTCCAAAGAATATTCTCTGCTTCTTGTGCTTCTTTCTTGGTAGTATAAGTCCACCCTGTCCACCAGCTTCCCTTTCTTCTCTTGCAAGATGAAAAATGATGCAGATCACACTCCCAGGAAATTCCCTTTACACTGCATCAGTGTTGTAACCTAAGCCAAGATGTTACATCTCACCCTAATCCTCTTTGACATATTCTAATCTCATCTCATCAAGCACAGGCAGAGTCAGGGTTTACAATACTAGGAAAGTTATATCAACCACAAAGTGGAGGACAGTCACGCAGCACTGGAAATCGTGGCCCAGACAAACAGATGCAAAAGTTTTGGAGGGACACAATTCAGTCTATGGCAGCAGCTACACTGAAGCTGCTACAGTGACCAGAGCCATAAGTTTGCCATTTCCCCATTGAGATGTGCCTTACACTGCACTGTAAATATGTTTTTATTTCTGTGTCTCTGTCATCTGTCTACTGTATTTGTAATATATATAGTTATAAATATATGGAATATAACTACATAAACACATACAACAGGTAACTTAACTACCAAGCTACTCTAATTTAACACACTGGTTTGATTCAATATAACTTCAAACATCTAGAGAAACTCAGTTCATGGGAAAGCCGTGTGAAGGCAATATTTCAAACTAGAATCATTGTTAAGTATAATTATTATAAGACTTTCTTTCACAGAATTACTACAGAAGACATCTCAATGATAAGTATCGTGTTTTATAAAATTTCATATTTGAGTACACTATTTACAGTTCAGAATATTTTCCTGTGAAAAAATACGTTCATAGAACATTGTTTAGATTTCCAGTTTTACTAGTACAAATTATTTTAACTATCATGTAATTTTCATATGAGCCATAATACTTTTTTTCTGAATGTGATTTCTGGACTTTCTCACATCATCTAATTTTCCAAAGAATAAGTAGATAATGAAATCTGCATATGTCTGTCCAAACTTGGTTAGTCACACTAATAGGTAGGTAGAAAAAAATCTTCTAACAGCAACAAGTTCTGGATAGGCATTCCTAAAAGTAAATTCAATTGGAAAATGGCATTTATGATAGTAGTTAGCCCATAAATGGAGGTAGAAAATTAGGTTAAGATTTTTTGTTTGTTTGTTGTAATAAAATGTTTGTAAATATGCAATTGGCTGTATTAAGAATCTTGGATTATCAGTATGGTAGGGGTTATATCAGTAGTGAATTATGATATACACTAATAGCCTCTAGTCTTGTAATTTTATTCCAAGGAAATTTCCATGACACATGCCTGATTTTCTATAGTAAACTATACCTGGTAATGAAATCACTGTATTTCAATGAGGTGAGAATATTTCTATCCTCCCTATATTAGGTCCATTTCTGTCATCAAATATCCTCAGAGGCTGGTGCTTTGAATTTCAGAAAGCTGTAATAAGTTTTAGAAATCCTAACATATTTCAATCTTTTCAAACACAGAGTTTTTCCTAACATTCCTTGGCCCACCTAATCTGATGTTCTTTAACTTGCAAGCACCACCGTGCAGATCACATCACAGTCAGAAAAGATACTGTTTTTACTATGAAAAAGTCTAATTAAAGTAGTAATCCACGCAGGGAAGGAAACCACTGATTCTGCCAAATGGTTTAATTTTTAATTTTTTCCTGTAAAGAGCTTCTGTTTCCCACAAAGTTCTCTGTTGAATCAGCTATTTTCTCATTTCTTTATCAGCTTATCTTGGTATTTTGAGGAATTAGCACATTGCATGATATTTCATACTATCCAAGGAAAGAATCGGCTGAAATCACCGTGTAAGAGAATTCTTTTATTTCAGCTAGTCTACCACTCCTTCAGATTTCTTAGCATAAAGGTCATTTGGGGAGAAATCATAGTTTATCTTGCTAACCGAGTATCAGAGACAAAATTCTTACTTGGTACTCCTGCCTGTTGACTTCATTTGGATCACAGATGAAACTCCTGAGGGGTTGACAGTTGTTGATACAAAGGCAAAGGTATAAGTATGCCAAACTCCAGCAGGACTAAAAAATGAATCCACAACATATCTACAGAATAAATCATGTTCACCTAAGGCTCACTCCAGATTTACCCACTGTAGTGCACTATAACGCACACTTCTTTACATTCTGAGCAAATAGGACTAAAATATGAATCTGAGATTTAATTGCTGGTGATTTTTAAAATTACTATAACACCTTTTGCTTGATACCTATAATAACTACTTCTTGACTTTGTGTGGAATCCTCGTGACACAGTAGTTAAGAATTCAGCTGCTAACCAAAATGTAACGGTAGGAATCCACCAGCTGCTCCTTTGCAATCTTTTTGTGCAGTTCTATTCTGTTCTATAAGCTCCCTATGAGTAGAAATCTACTTCCACACAATGGGTTTGGTTTCTGTTTTAAACCTTCTGTTGTATCTTAGGACATGTATGTCTTCTCTGGATTTATTTCAAGAGATTACATTATTTGGTTATTTGTTGGATTCATTAACATGTATTAGAAAATAAATGGAAACATTGGGAAGGTGATGTCACACTTTGAAAACAAAATTTTAATTTTCAGTGATCTGTGCTCAGAGGTGTCACAGGGTTGGTGTGATAGCTCAGGGCTCATGGTGCCATATCATCCCCAGTACACAAGGCCAGTAGCTTAAACCCTCTTCTAGTGGGTAGGACAACCTGGCCCTATCCTGACCTGCAGGACTTAGCACCATGCTAGTCAGCCCTGTCCCTCCTGATGCTGATTTTTCTGTTCCCTAAAACTCTTCTTCTCTCTATTGGCCACAGTGGAGACCCTCCTCTGCATCCAAACATAGCCTGACTCCTATTAGGTAACAGAGGTGAAGATGGTGATGAGCTACTGCACTGGGTGATGGGTGATACACCAGCCCTAGTGATGTCACTTCTTCGGTAGCCCCTTCTCTATATCAATGTTCTGCCAGTGCTACCACTGCTGGGACCCTGGCATCATTTTTTTGTTATCCCCCTTGACAGTGTCAGGGGGTTTGGTCTATACCTCCTGTACACATCTAGTAACACCACTGTCTAGGCCTTTGGGTTGGTCTAGTTAAAGCATTCTTTACTACATTTTCCATTTTATATTTTTCGGTAAAAACAACTAAACAATGATTTCAGCCAAATGGTGTTTTGCTGTCCAAATATGCATATTATAATGTTAGAAGCTTTTGAGAGCCACATCTCTGTCTTGCAGGGTTGCTATGAGTTGGAACTGACTTGACAACAGCTTTTTTTTTTATTAATTTTCTTTTTAATTATGTGCATGTCCTTCCATAATTCAAATGTGTACATTTATATAACCAGGAAGTATTTTGTTCTGTTGCACACATAAGTCAGAACCAAATCTGTGGCATTTAAAAAAAGCAATTTTTTTTGTCATTAATTTCTCAATCATTGAAAGTTTGCAAAAGTTCAGTGTTTAAGTTATTATTTATAATGGAGAACATTCCTTAGAATAAATACAGTTGAATCAACTAGACTCATTTTCAACACTTATTTATTCATTTTTTTATCATTTTTTTTAATACAAGAGTCTCAGTTATGGTGCAATTTGCTAGTAGAAAACTGGCGAATTTCAAATGCAGTAGAATTCCAGCCAGTCAAGCCAAGTGCCGTCAAGTCAGATTTGACTCATGGTGACCCTAGGGGCCTGGGTAGAACTGACCCCCAGAGTATAAAAGGAATTCAAAAGACATGAATATTAAAGCAATCAGAAAATAATGTGCTAAACCTCAAAGGCCTTCATAGACTATGCTTAGTGTCTCTAAACATTTATTGCACACATTTGTGTATTTACTAAGCCAAGTGCCGTCGAGTCGGATACACCATGAGTGTATTTACTCGATGCTATAAATTATTTGCATTAATGTTGTTTTGTGCCATGGAGTCAATTCAAATTCATGGTGACCCCGAAGCACAGAGTAGAATTTTACAATAGGGTTTCTGAGGAGCTGCTGTGTAGATTTGAACTACTAGGGCTCCTTTACATTAATGAGGTCTTTTAGTCTTAGAACCACTAGAAAACAGACTTACCTCAGACATTATCATACCACACGGCACAAGTTTTCTTTCACATTCCATATTCACATCCCATTGGAAAATGTTGGAAATGCTATGAAATGAAATACTTCATTATTTATAAGACTACAATTGAGAAGGTTGCTTAGTACAGGAAAAGCATATCTTTAATCTCTTACCTACTACTTTTTAGCTGAGTGACATTAGGTAAACAATTAAACTTTTTTCTTTCATTTTTATTTACCCAAAGTATATAACAATATCTAAGTTAATAATTAAATGTTGCATGTGTCATGTTTAGCATACTGTGTGTGGCATTAAGTATTGATTATTTTTTAAATATTCTCTTATTATTTTATTTTACTGCTTTCCATATGGGATTCCCTATTAAAAAAATAAAATAAAATCAGACTTAAGCTACAGGAAAGAAAATAATCCTAGAAGAAACTGAAGTATTTTTAGCTTAAAAATACTGGAAGTCGAGGGTGGGGGGCAGAGTCAAGATGAAGGACTAAACACACATCTCCCTAAATCCCTCTGAAAACCAAGAACTAAACTGATGACTGAATGAAGCCTTATGGACACCTACCTAGTGAACCCTAGGACACAGCAAGCATGGGCTTGCATGGACTGAAGGTTAACTCACCATTTTAATTCTTTTTCTCTGTCTTGGCCAGCAGGTGGAGCTGGGACTTGACTAGCTGCTAATCTCAGATTAACTGCTGGTGGAATTGGTTGGCGCAATTTCCGTACTCTGGGAGCCAGGCATTGGACTCTACACATCTCAGCAACTTTGGCCTATCTTTCTACCTCCCCCATATAGCAGCCAGATGGAGGCAGAGCCAAACTTGTGTGGGATGCCACCTTGATCCATTGAGAGATGGAGAGACCCATATAGAGGCCCAAGCTGGACTTAGTTCCTAGGTTGGAAGGCAGCACCTGCCTGGGGGAGAGTGCTTTTCTGGTAGAGAGGCAGTGTTTCACACAGTGTTGTCCGTGGCTAGGGCCCAGCAACAGACACTGTGGACTCTGAGCATCTCAGCACTCCCTTTTCTGCCAGTAGCCTGGTCCCAGCCAGGTGGTGAGCACACGCAGGAAACCATCTTGTTCCACTGGGAGGTGGGTATATCCATACAGAAGCCTCAGCCAGACCTAATTTCAGGCTAGGAGGCAGCACCTGCCTGGAAGAGAGGGCTTGTCCTGAAGAAAAGCAGAATTCTTCACAGTGTCACCTATATCTGGGGTCTGATACAAGAGGCCCGCAGGGTGGTAGCCTTTCTGTATTTTGAGCTAGTTTATAGCAGCTGGGGTTCGATATAAAGGTGCTTACTTTGACAGCTGGGAAAAATGACTATGGACCTGAAAACCTGACTGACTGGAAGCTGTCAAATACCTTTTACCTCTCATTTTAAGATGGCCTAGAGAAACAACTGTGGTCCATTCTCACAGCATCTCTCCCAGACTCTATTGACTCACACAAAACCCAAAAAGCAACAAATGCTGGAGAAAAAGACAACCAAGAAATCACTCATGGCTTCAGAAAGCCCTCAAAAGAAAGCACCACAAAACTTCCCAGATGAAAAAACCTTTCTGAAACTATCAGAAGGTGAATACAAAAGGATTATATAGAGATCCCTCCTAGACTTTAACAAAATGCAGCGGAGTAAAATGAAGCAAGCTGTTCAATCTGATGGAACACCAGTACTCTGAAATCCAACAGATTAAGAACAAAATCAAAGACAGAAATTTCAATTCAAAGTCAGGAAAATAGAGTGGAACAGATGGAAAGTAGACTTTCTGATTTGGAAGACAGAGCTGCAGACTCCAGCATCTATGAGGAGAAATCAGAAACAAGAAATAAGAAAAATGAAGACGCACTAAGAAGCATGTGTAACTCTATTAAGAGGAACAAACCACGATTCGGTGGAGTTCCAGAACAGGTAAAGACACCTGGCAACACAGACAGTACTGTTGCTAGGCTGCTGACAGAAAACTTTCTAGAAATTATGAAAGAAGAGAATATAGATATCCAAGATACATTTTGAACATCACTCAATACAGATCTCAATAGAAAGACTCCAAGACATATTATAATCAAGCTTAACAAAATGAAAAATAAGCAGAAACTCTTAAAGGCAACTAGACTCAAAGCAAAGTTAAAATTCAGAGGGAAACCCTATAGGGTTTTGTCAGATTTCTTAGCAGAAGCAATGCTGGCACAGAGACAGTGCCAAGACAGATTCAAAGCCATGAAGAAGAAGAACTTCCAACCAACAATTATATATCCTGCAAAACTATCTTTCAAATAGCAAACAAAAATTAAGACGGTCACAGATAAACAGAAACTCAGAGACTTTGTAAAATCCAAACCAAAGCTACAAGGAATACTGAAAGAAGCTCTTGGCTTTGGCTTAGAAGAACAAAACCACTAACTTTATATTTTAGAAGCAATTACAGTACACATTACCCAGAATCCTACACAGTTAGGAAAGGCTCCAAACACAACCAAAGCTATAATAGTAAAAGAAATAATCCAGTGATCATATCATAAAAGTTATGATATCGTATTAAAAAGAAGAATGTACTACAGTCATTACAGTCCTTCCAGATGGAGAGGAAGTTGATAAGAATGGTGTTACTTGAAATTGGGTTTATAAATAGTTTATTAAGGGGGATATTGGAGGCAGCCAAAAACCACAATAAAAATGCAACATATCAAATTAGGAAACACAATACAGGAGCTTCAACAGCCACGAAACCAACTCTGAAAAAGGTGAAAAATCAACCCACAAAGAAGAATGTCAAAGAACAGATTAATAAGAACAACAGAGAAAACATCAACATAAAAATAAACATATCACAATGACAGCACTGAGCATGCACCTATCAATAATCACATTGAAAATGAATGAACTGAATGCTCCACTAAGGAAACATCAAATGACATCTTGGATCAAAAGACATGACCCATCCATATGTTGCCTAGAAAAAACGCACCTTAGACTTAAAGATACTAACAAAATGAAAACTAAAGGATAGAATAGTATATATCAAGCTAACAATAAACAAAGTAGAGCAGGTGTGGCAATTCTAACCTCAGATAAAATTGATTTTAATGTAATGTAAAATCTATGATCATGGACAAGGGCAGACACTGTTTATTGCTGAAAGGTTCTGTACACAAAGCATGACTTAACAATATTAAATATTTATGCATCTAATATTAGAGCACCAAAATACATCGAAGAAACACTGACTGCACTCATCAAGGAGATAGATCACTCCACAATAATAGTGGGAGTCAACACTCCATTCTCAATATTGGACAGATCATCTAAAAAAAGTTCAATAAAGACAAGAAGACCTTATTGCCACAATTAACCAACTAGTCCACATCAACATATACAGAACTTTCTATCCATCAGCGGACAACTACACCTTCCTCACCAGTGCACATGGAACATTCTCCAGAACAGACTATGTGTTAGGACATAAAGCAATTCTCAACAAAATCCATACCACTGAATTAATGCAAAGCATCGTCTCAGATCATAAAACCATAAAAGTTGAAATCAATAGCAGAATGAACATAGATAGAAAGTGAAATTCATGGAAACTGAACAACATCTTGCTCAAAAAAACATGGGGTATAGAAGAAATCAAGAATGAAATAAAGAAATTTATAGATTCCAATGAGAACAATAACATTTCCTACGAGAACCTACGGGATACAGCCTAAGCAGTGCTCAGAGGTCAATTTATCTCCATAAATGCAAATCTGGAAGGGAGAAAGAAACCAAATCAAAGAACTGACCCTACAGCTTGAACAAGTAGAGAGAGAACAACAGAGGAACCCCTCAGGCACCAGAAGAAAACAGATCATAAAGATTAGAGCAGTACTAAATGAATTGGAGAATAGACGAACAATTGAAAAAAATGAAAAGATCAGAAGCTGGTTTTCTGAAAAGATCAACCAAATTGACAAAACATTGGCTAAACTTACTAAAGAAAAACAAGAAAGGAAACAAATAACCCAAAAAAGAAATGAGAGGAGAGTTGTCATAACATATCCAACAGGAATCAAAAATATCATAACAGAATACTATGAAAGACTGTACTCTAACAAATTTGAAAACCTAGAGGAAATGGACAAATTCCTTGATTCATATCACCTACCCAAATTATCACAAGGTGAAACAGACGATGGGTCATAAACCCATCACCATGACAAAGAAAAAGATTGAAAAAGTCATCCAAAACTACAAACCAAAAAAAGCCCAGGCGCAGATGGCTTCACCTCAGAATTCTACCAAGCTTTTAAAGAAGAGTTATCTCCTACACTACTGAGACTATTTCACAGTATAGAAAGAGATGAGATACTACCAAATTCATTCTATGAAACCAGCATAATGCTAGTACCAAAGGCAGGGAGACACACAACCAAAAAGAAGAACTACAGACTGACATCATTCACGAATCTAGATAAAAAAGTCTTAAACAAAATGCTTACCAACAGAATACAGCAACGTCAAAAAAACAATCCATAGTGACCAAGTTGGATTCATACCAGTAATGCAAGGCTGGTTCAACATCAGAAAAAACAATTAATATGATCAACTACATGAATAACAAAAAGACAAGAATCACCTAATTTTGTCTATTGATACAGAAAAGCTTTGCTAAAGTCTAACATCCCCATTCTTGCTAAAAACTCTCAGCAAAATAGAAATAGACAGCAAATTCCACAATACAATAAGGGTCATTTATACAAAGCCAGCTGCATATGTCAGCCTGAATGGAGATAGACTGAAACAACTTTCCTTGAGAATGGGAACTAGACAAGGATGCCCACTCTCACCTCTCCTATTCAACATTGTACTAGAAGTTCTAGCCAGAGCAATTAGACAAGACCAGGAAATAAAGGGCATCTGCATCAGCAAAGAAGTCAGAATCAGCCTATTTGCAGATAATATGATTGCATATGCAGAGAAACTGATAGTAGAGTTCAGCAAACTCTCAGGATACAAGGTAAATGTAAGTAAATCAGTAGGATTCCTTTATAACAACGAGACTATTAATGAAGAAATCACCAAATCAATATCATTTACCATAGCCCCTAAGAAGATAAAAAACTTAGAAATGAGTCTAACCAGAGAAATAGCAGACATTTACAAAGAGAATTACAAGTCCTTACTGAAGAAACTATGAGAGACTTACATAAATGGAGAAACCTACCCTGCTCATGGATAGGAAGACTATTTCGTCTAAAGTCATCTACTTATATAATGCAATCTCAACACAAATTCCAGTGACATTTTTTAAGGAGATGGAGAAACAAACTATCAACTTCATTTGGAGAGGGAAGAAGCCCTGGATAAGTAAAGCACTACTGAAGAAGGAGAACACACTGGGAGGCCTCTCACTACCTGACTTTAAAAGCTATTACACTGCCACAGTAGTCAGAACAACCTGGTACTAGTACAAAGAGAGACAGATAGATCAGTGAAACAGGATTGAGACCCCATCTTCCTATGAACGGTTGATGTTTGACAAAGACCCTAAGACATTAAACTGGGGAAAAAGCAATCTCTTCAACAAATGGTGCTGGTAAAATTGGATACCCACCTGCAATAAATTGAAACAAGACCCGTAACTTACACCATATACAAAAACCAACTCAAACTGAATAGAAGACCTAAATATCATATCTAAAATGGTAAAGCTCATCCAAGAAAAAGCAAGAACAACAATAGAAGCTTCAACGCACAACTTAGACTTCAAATCCTGTCAAACAACAACAGAAGAGGAAATAGATAAATGGGAACGATTAAGAATCAAACACTTTTGCTCATCCAAATACTTTATTAATAGAAGTAAAAGGCCACCTACAGAATGGGAAAAAAAAAAATATTTGGCAACTACATGTCAGATTGCTGCGTGATCTGCATAATCTATAAAGCACTACAAAATATCTACAAGAAAAATATAAATCATCCAATTCAGTGAAGGGCAAAGGAGATGTATAGATACTTCTCTAAAAAGGAGATACAGGGATCCAAAAAACACATGAACATATGCTCACCATCATTAGCTATTAAAGAAATTTACATCAAAACAACCACGAGATACCATCTCACCCAACAAGGTTGGCCATGATCCAATAAACACAAAACAACAAATGCTGGGGAAGCTGTCAATAAATTGGAATTCTCCTGCAGTGCTGGTGGGATTGCAAAATGGTGCAATCTCTTTGGAAAGCAATATGGCTCTTCTTTTAAAAGCTGGATCTAGATATAAAATTTGACCCAGTAATTCCACTGCTCAGAATATATCCTACAGAATCAAGATCATTCACACCAACTGATACATGCATGGGAATGTTTACGTCAGCACAGTTCACAATGGCAAAAAAAAAAAAAAAAAAAAAAAAAAAATGGAATCAATCCAGATGCCCCCAAAACAGAGGAATGGATAGGTAAACTATGGTATATACACACAATGGAACACTATGCAACAATAAAGAACAATGATGATTGCAGGAAACATCTCATAATCTGGTTTCAATTGGAGGATATTATGTTGAGTGAAAGTAATCAGCGACAAAAGGACAAATACTGTATGAGGCCCCTGTGATAAGAAGTTAAAAACAGACTCATGCATAAAAGAAAAGACTCTTTGATGGCTGCAAGGGTAGGAAGAGAAGCAGGGATAAGGTGGGGAAAGTTTAGGTTAGACTGTTGATAGAAACTTGGTTGGGTGAAATCTGGAACAGCACACAGCTGAAAGAAGATCAGTATTAACTGGACTTCAATATAACATGATTATCCCTCCTATCTCAACACAACAGTGAAAGGACAGTGTAGCTGGGGCAGGGGGCAGAGGACGATGCTCTCAGTGGAAATTGAGGCCAGTTGGCACAACAAGCATTTTGCTAAGACAGCCCTCTGCACCCCCCGTTGGTGAGTGGTGTCTAGGGTCTTAAAAGCTGACAAGTTGCCATCCGAGGGTACAAGAAATGGTCCTAACTCAGCAGGAATGGATGATCACTGAGGGCCAAGACAACATGGGGGAAAGAGAACCCAGAAGACAGAGAGACCCATGTGAGTGGGTGGCTACATCAACTTGTGACAGGAAGAACTGGATGGTGCCTCGCCACCACCGTGATAGCCATGATGGAGCTCACGAAGTTGAGTCTCACAGACAACACAAGAATGAAAAGGGGTGTACCCTGAGATCTCCATTAAAAGACCGCAGTTGACGGTCCACAGACCTCGGAGTTCCACTGGGAACATGGCCTCTGGCCCTGATGCTGCCCCTCCCTGCCCATACATCATAATGGAGGTCAACTCTTCAGACAGGAATGGATTGGACTTGGCAACACAGAGTGACCATATCATGTGTGCACTTTATGGTTCTATGCATCCATAGGATGTCGTCCTGCTGACCTCTTACTGGAGGAAGGGGAGTGGGTGGTGTGAAGTGGACAGGAAGTTGTTGGGAGGATAAGACATGTATGGAGCAAAGAGGAAGAGTGTGCTGTCACTAGGCAGGACGAGCAGTGGGAGTTGCATATAGGTGGGATGGAAATTTGTATGGGAATGTGTTTTCATTCAATCTTAATTAAGAAAAAAAGGCAAAAAGTACTGAAAGTCATCAATGACAATGATTTTCCTTTTTTAAGGTTCTGAAAACTCAAACCAAATATAAAGCACAACTTTAATAACTTTGTAGGATACTAGCCTGTATGTCTACCTTTTAAGTTTCCCTCAGTCTTATCCTATGTTATTTCTTGACAGTTTTTATCTAGTTTTATTTTATTGTTTTATTGTACACATTCTTATAAACTGATGAATTCTTTGTAAAATAAGGAGATACTGACAAATGGACTTGTACATAATATATATATATATATACACATTGGTTTTTAGAAGAGATGAGCATTTCAGTGACATGGCTCAAATTATATTTTTCTAATGTAAACTAATTCATATTCTTGTTTTTTAAATTTTTTTTAATTTAATATGACTGAGTGAAAATGTACATTCCCATATCAATATAAATGCCCATCTCTATTGAACTTCCACTGCTCTCCCTGTCCGGTGACAGCACACTATTCCTCTCTGCTCTGTACATGTCTCATCCTCCCAACAATCTCCTTTCCCTTCCTCTCCACCCACTCTCCTTCCTCCAGACAGATGGTCAGCAGGATGATGTCCTACAGATGTATGGATATTTAGGGGGAGTTGCAATGAAAAATGAACTTTTATTCTCCTGAAATTAGGGTATCAACACACTTAACCTTCCCACCAACATCAATCTGGAGATAGAAAATAAGCACTTAGGTAAATACATGCATGATATTTGACTTTAAAGACGTTAGTAGATATTTTTCTTGCTTATACAAAGGTGAAATGTTTTCTCCAAATTAAAAACAAAAATAATAATAATAATAATAAAAGAAAAAAGAAAATGATATGAGAGATATAGTTGGTGTTAGAAGAGAAAATTCAGAGCGGGAAGAAATTATCTTTTTTCTTTCTAGCTATTTTGAATATTCTTTCTACAAGCATATTCTTGGAATGCCACTTTCATTATTTTAACTTAGAAATGTCTCAGCAAGCTTCAGAACAAACATGTTTATTAATATTATTTAATTTCATAAATGTAATTTTCATTTAACCTGTTGAGAATATTTCCTGTATTTAAAATCACAGAATTCTGTTTGTGATTCACCACAGACAGCAAGCATGGTGGCCTTTGGGAAGTTATATTCCCTGTTTAATCTCCTAAAACCTTTTGTGTCACTACAAAACATCATTTATTAAATGTTTCTTTAAAACCAGCAACATTTCTACCCAATGCTAAACTTACCTAGTTCCAAATTAAGTGTAAAGTTCTACTTCATCCTAAGTTTCTATTTTTTATGAGATATGACAATTAAGTTCATGAACTTCATTGTTCTCAGTGCTACATACTTAACTGCTGAATATCACTACGGTCACCTTCGAAGTACCAAACCCCTGGCCTGCCATTGGGAATCTATACACCAATGTGAGATCTTAGTCCATCCTTTCAAAGCAATTTTGGAACTCTTTCTGGACTGGCCACTGTTTGTGGAGGCAAGGTTGCAAGTTCATGAACCTAACTGTAGGGTTCTGCAAGGGAGTTTTTAGCCAGTAAACAAACAACTATATTGGAACATCCTCTGTACTCACCTGATCTGGCCCTCGATGACTATTATCTTTGTCTGAACATAGAGGAAATATTGAAAGGAAGACATTTTGATGACATTCAGGACATCAAGTGTATATACGACCACAGTTCTGATGGCTATCCCAGAGAAAGTTCCAAAATTGCTTTGATGATGTACTAAGCACTGGTGTCAGTGCACAGTTTCCCAAGGGGAGTACTTTGAAGGTGACTGTAGTGGTATTCAGCAATGAGGTCTGTAACAGTTTTTTTCTAGGATGAGTTGGTGAATTTAACTGCCAGTCCTTGTATATCCCTTTGATATTTGGTTCTTAGATCTTCATGAGGATTCTCTGGTAGTACCCATTGTTACGAGTTAACAGAGAAAATGCCAGGAAATAGAAAACTGCATAGTAGATTATACATTTTACTTTTAAAAACATTGTATTTCCTGAAATACTTAAATTGGAGCTGTTACGAGAAGAAAAGAATGGTTACTATCAGAGCCTGTGAAGCTATTATATCAAAATATGTAAACACTGTTTATTGTCAATAGTACCATAAACCTAAACCAAACCAACTGCCATCAGGTTAATTCCAACCACCGATGACCCTAAAGAACAAAGTAGAACTGGCCACAGGGTGTTCTAGGAGCACTTGGTAAATTTGAACTGCCAATATTTTGTTAGAAGCCCTAACACTTAACCTCTGTAGCACCAGTGTTTCCAAATACTGCTATAAATTCTAAGCAAAACAAATAAAGGAAACCAAAGTAAAATTATACGAACAATAAAAAAATCCAATTCACTCATTTTCATGTCTGTATTCCCCCATTCCCACCCTAGACAGGCACACATAGGTAATGGATTTTGATTACTCTGTTTCTTCTTCCAGCTGTCTCTAAAACCCTAGTGAGCACAGTGATACTGTGTTTTTATTGTTTTCCTATAATATACATGTATGTATACCAGCTGTTAACATTAACCTACAGATAACATGGATTCAAAGTTCTAAACCAATCGCACAACCACTGCCAGCACACACAGAATAAACATGTTTCAATGATAACAATTTTATACTCAAGAAAATTTTATTAGTTGTTGCTAATCCATGGTTCCTAAAATTTAATCAAATGCATTTTCCGTAATTTAATAATATTGATCATCCTAAAAGAAATCCAGGGAATGTTCTTTGCCTCTCACACTCACTAAATAACCAAAGGTGAACAGATTCATGTCTTAACCAGATACTGACAGCATTGACATCCTTTAAGAGATTAAAGCAGAGGGTCACCAACTCAAACTTTTGTTTTAATCTATTATTTAGAATGTGGTATAAAAAATTGGACATTAATTGAGAATCAAATTTCTGGGAAGGATATTCAGAAATTCAAGTATTTGAAGTAATGTATTTGTTGAACTTGACCTTGAAGAATCACTTTCATTTTCTTGTCTGCACAATTTATCAAAGGAAGTTTTAAGAAAAAGGTTTATTAAAGCTGGTGCTATATTTTCTTTACACTTGTTCTTAAAAATTTTGTGTACCAATATTACCAGTGAAGCTTTACTACCCACCAGTTAATCTGAGATGATGTTTGGGATTCTTTTAGAGTGAAAAATGAAATGATCCAAATAATCAGATAGTTCTTCATTCTTTGCTAAAAATTTCAGAAATAACTATATCAATTAATTTTCAGATCTATATTACTGTTTTCCACAAGAAATACTATGTTCACATTTATTTTGCTTCTTATATTTTATCATATATTTTTTCCATAAATTGCTTTGATAAATTGTGGAATAAATTGGATATTGTTAAAACAACACTTTATAATATTATTAAAGTAACAATAATGGTTCTGAGAGAAAAACATAGAATGATTCAGTGTTGATCAGTTGTATATATCCTTACATCAGGGAAAAAATTAAAAAGAAGAAGAAGATGGTACAGCTTACTTATTTAGCCCTGCCCTTGACAGCCTGGTGGGAAAATGGTTAAGAGCTTGGCTGCTAACCAAAAAAGTCAACAGTTCAAATTCAACAGCTGCTCTTTGAAAAATCTTATGGGGCAGTTCCGCTCTGTCCTATAGGTCCAATGTGAATAGGAATCAATCAGACAATGACAGGTTTGTGTTTTATACTATACCAACATTTATGAGCTATTTCAGCGACAGACGCTTAGCATTACATTGCCTCCTTGGCTGTCATATGCATGAGGGAACGTTGTCCTTTCATACATGGTCTCAGTGAGCATTAACTGATAAGAAATTAAAAAAATTAAAAAAAAAAGCTTAACTGACAATGTTAAAGCAATTGAAAGGAATTAAAGAGGAATAGCTCTATTGTAACCTTCTTTTAAATTGTGAAGTGAACAAATGGGTCTTAAAATATGAGCTGTGATTGACTATACTCATAGGTTTTAAAATGTTTTTAAGATTGCTGATGAAGGTACCTCTGATTCATCTTAGTATAAGAGCAAAGTATCTGAAGACTAAGAGAATATATGCATGACTTTGGAACACATTACTCTATCACCACTTACTGTGGCATAATTTCCTTGGATATTGCATTTACTCAGCTTATACAACCTACAAAAACTTCTCCATAGGGCTGCTTCCGGGTCTTCATGGCATGGCAGGGGGCTTCCCACAGAATGACTCTGAGGCAGAGAAAAAGAAGGAGTGAGGTACAGATATAGCTATATCTCTTGCTAGCTTGTGGAATCATCAACTCAGCTGAAAGTGGAGAAGTAAAACACACTCGACTCCAAAGGATATTAATGCTTGTTATTGTTAGGTGCTGTCCTGTCAGTACTGACTCTCAATGACCCTATGAACAGTACAACGAAACACTGCCTAGTCATGTGCCATCCTCACAATCATTGTTATGTTGAGCCCATTGTGGATGCTGCTTTTCGTTATGTCATTGAGGGTCTTCTTTTTCACTTTGTCTACCAGGCATAATGCCTTTCTGCAGGGACTAGTCCCCCAGATCCCTAATCCAAAGTACACAAGAAGATATCTCACCATCCTTCTAAGGTGGCTTCTTGTTATACTTCTCACCAGAAGGATTCAGTTATTCTTCTGACACTATTCTTTGTGAGCACAATAACTTAAAGGTGTCAGTTCTGCTTTGTTCTTACTTTTCCATCATCCAGCTTTTCCAAGTATATAAGGCAGTCAAAAGTACCAAGGGTAGAATCAGGTATACCTTATTCTCCAAAATGACACTTTGCTTTGTAACACTTTAAAGATGACTTTCACAGATTTGTCCCATGCAATAATTTATTTGATTTCTTGACTGCTGCTTCCATCTACATTGATTGTGAACCCAAGTAAAATGAAATCCTTGACAATCAGTCTTTACTCCATTTATCATAATCTTGCTACTGGTCCAGCTGTGAAGGTTTTTGTTTTCTTTATGTGGAAGTGTAATCCATACTGGAGGCTATAGTCTGTGATCTTCACCAGCAAGTACTTTTAAGTTTTCTTAACTTTCAGCAAGCAAGGTTGTGTCATCTCCATACCACAGAGTATTAATGACTCTGCATGTTGAAATGATACAAATCTGATATACTTCTTTTCTGTCTTTAAGCTATAACGTAGTCACATTTTCTTTTCAAAGAACTTTGTCTTGATCTATGTATAAATTCTTCGTAAGTACTTTTCTTTATTATGACTGAGTGAAAATGTACATTCCCATATAAATTTACATGCCCACCTATATGCAGCTTCCACTGCTCTCCCTGCCCAGTGACAGCACACTATTCCTCTCTACTCCATACATGTCTCATTGTCCCAGCAGTCTCCTTTTCCCTCCTCTGCACACACTCTCCTTCCTCCAGCCAGAGGTCAGCAGGATGATATCCTATGAGTACGTTTAATTCCCCTTCTTCAAAATGTTATCCATAATTTGGTATGATGCATATAGTTGAATGACTTTGTATAGTCAATAAAACACAGACAAATATCTTTCTGGTATTTTCTACATTTAGCCAAGATCCATCCCACCTCAGCCTCACATCATGTCCTGTTCTAAACATGATATGTCTCACGTCATGTCCTGTTCTAAATATGGCTTGAACGTTTGGCAGGTCCGTGTTACTGTACTACTACAACCGCTTCTGAATAATCTTCAGCAAGATATTATTTGTATTTGATATTAATGCTATTATTCAGTAATTTTAGCATTCTGTTGCACCATTTCTTTTTGGAATGGACACAAATATGGGTCTTTTCCAGTCCATTGACCAAGAAACTGTCTTCCAAATTTCTTCATATAGGCAAGCAAGCAGCTTTGGCACTGGACCCATTTGTCAAACTTGATATTCTGTCAGTTTTGAAGCCTTCTTTCTTACCCTTTCCCTTCAGTTCAGCTTGGACTTCTTCCATTACAACCATAGGTTCTTGATCATAGACTAACTCCTGAAATGGTTACATATCATCAACCAAGTCTTTTTTGGTACAGTAACTCTGCTTATTCTTAGCATCTTCTTTTAATGCTTTTTGAACCACTCAGTATTTTTCCCTTAGAATCTTTGCATATTACAACACAAGGTTTGAACTTTCTCTTCAGTTTCTTCAGTTTGGGAAACACCAAGCATGTTCTTCCTTTTTGGCTTTTTAATCCCAGTTCTTCACCCATTTCACCGTAGCACTTTACTTTGTATTCTTGAGCTGTCATTTGAAATCTTCTGTTCAGATCTTTTATTTTATCACTTCTTCCACTTTCTTTAGCTAATCAACTTTCAAGAGAAATTTCCAGAGTTTCTCCTGACATCCATTTTGGTCTTTTATTTCTTTATTGTCTTTTTAATGACCTTTGATTTTGTTATATTTGATGTCCTTATTGTCATTTCATAATTCTTCTGGCTTTGGTCATTAGTGTTCAATGAGTCAAATCTATTGAGACTGTCTCTAAATTCAGATGATGTATTTCCGTGGTCATATGTTGGCTCTCCTAGGCTTGCTACAATTTTCTTCAGCTTCACATTGAGATGACATATGTGCAGCTGTTGATCTATTCCATTTTCAGCCTCTGGCCTTGTTTTGACTGATAATATTGTGGTTCTCATTTCTTTCTATAGATACAGTTGATTGGATTCCTATATGTTCCACTGGTTGAGCTTCATGTGTGGTCTCTGCTTATGTTTTTAAGAAAGGTATTTACAATGAAGAAACTGTTGATCTTTTAAAATTCTGCCATCTCTGGCATGGTTTCTATCACCAAGATCAGATTTTCCAACTATTGGTCCTTCTTCTGTGTTTCTAACTTTTGCTTTCCAACCATGAATAATCATAAATGCAATCTGCTTGTGTAACTGTTATGTTTCATGCCTATTTTATTAAGCTGCATGTGTGTAAATAGCATACATCTGTTCTATTCTCAGTTCATAGAAATAATTTAAGTTAAATGGTTTATCATCAAGTGAAGCTGGAAATACAGTCTAGTTATAGGCCCATAAAAAAAGAAGGCACTCATATACTATTGAGCACATGCAGTTTCTGCTGAAATTTTTCTTTCTGTCATTGCTGCTGCTGTTATTAGGTACAGACAAGTCAGTTCCAACTCACAGTGACATTATTTACAACATAATGAAACACTGCCAGGTCCTGCATTATCCTCACAATAGTTGTTATGCTTGAGCACATTGCTATAGACACTTTGTTAACCCATCTTTTTTTTAATTTTAATTTTTTTATTTTTTTATTTAGCATAACTGAGTAAAAATGTACATTCACATGTAAATTTACATGCCCCACTATATGCAGCTTCCACTGCTCTCCCTGTCCGGTGACTGCACACTATTCCTCTCTGCTCCATACATGTCACATTATCCCAACAGTCTCCTTTCCCCTCCTCTCCGTCCACTCCCCTTCCTCCAGCCAGAGGTCAGCAAGATGATATCCTATAGATGTATAGAACCATAAAGTGCTTCCAACATATGGTTACTCTGCATTGCCAAGTCCATTCCATTCCTGTCCAAAGAGTGGACCTTTGTTATAATTCATGGGAACGGGCAGCATCAGGGCCGGGGGCCATGCTCTCAGAGGAACCCCCAAACCGCTGGACCATCAATTGAGGTCTTTTAGTGGAGATCTCATGATGCACCTCTTTTTATTCTTGTGTTGTCAGTGAGGCTCCTCTCTGTGAGCTCCGTCATGGCTATCACTGGTGGTGGCCAGGCACCATCCGGTTCTTCCGGTCCCAGGTCGATGTAGGCACCCACTCTTGTGGGTCTCTCTGTCTTCTCGTTTGTCTTTACCGCATGCCATTTTGGCCCTCGGTGAGCATCCGTTCCTGCTGAGTTGGGACCATTTGCTGTGTCCTCGGATGGCACCTTGGCAGCTTTTAAGACCCCAGACGCCACTCACCAATGTGGGTTGCAGAGAGCTGTCTTAGCAAAACGCTAGTTGTGTCAATTGGCCTGGAATTCGCCTAAGAGCATGGTCCCCCGCCCCCCGCCCCAGCTACTCTATCCTTGCAGTATTGAATTAAGATGGAAGGAGTACTCAAGTTATGCTGAAGTCCACTTAATGTTGTTCTTGTTCCTAATGTGTGCTGTCACCGCTTTCTCCCAACTAGACTTCTAGTAACTACCTAAACTAAACCCTCCCTCCCTTGCCCTCCCTCCCTCCCTCCCCTCCCTTGAAGCTGTCAAAGAGTCTTTTCTTCTATACACAAGTCTGTTTTTGAGATCTTATCGTAGAGGTCTCATACAGTATTTGTCCTTTTGTCGCTGACTACTCTCACTCAACATAATGTCCTGCAGTTGAAACCAGGTTAGGAGATGTTACCTGGAATCATCGTTATTCTTTATCATTGCGTACTGCTCCATTGAGTATATGTACCACAGTTTACCTATCCATTCTTCTATTGTTGGGCATCTGGGTTGATTCCACCTTTTTGCTATTGTGGACTGTGCCGCGATAAACATTCTGGTGCATGTGTCCGTTGGTGTGAAAGGCCTTGAATCTGTAGGATATATTCCAAGTAGTGGAATTACTGGGTCAAAGGGTATATCGATATCCATTTTTTTAAGGAAGCGCCAGATTGCCTTCCAAAGAGGCTGGACCATTTTGCAACCTCACCAACAGTGTAGGAGGGTTCCACTTTCTCCACAGTCTCTCCAGCATTTGTTGTTTTGTGTTTTCTGGATCATGGCCAATCTTGTTGGGGTGAGATGGCATCTCATTGTTGTCTTGATTTGAATTTCTTTAATAGCTAAAGATCGTGAACATGTCTGCATGTGTTTTTTGGCTGCCTGGATCTCCTCTTTAGTGAAGTATCTGTCCATCTCCTTTGCCCATCGCTTAATTGGATGGTTTATCTTCTTCTTATTGATATTTTGTAGTATCTTATAGATTATGGAGATCAGGCGTCGATCTGACATAGAGTTGCCAAATATTTTTTCCCACTCTGTGGGTGTTCTTTTAATTCTATTAATAAAGTCTTTGGATGAGCAAAAGTGTTTGATTCTTAATAGTTTCCATTTATCTACTTTCTCTTCTGTTGATTGAGGTTTCTTTGACAGATTTTGGAGTCTGTCCTCATTGTGTATTAAAACTTCCATTGTTGTTCCTACCTTTTCTTGGATGAGCTTTATCGTTTTAGGTTTGATATTTAGGTCTTTTATCCAGTTGGAGTTGGCTTTTGTATAAGGTGTAAGATATGGATCTTGATTTAGTTTATTGCTGTTGACCCATCTTATTGAGTATCTTCCTCTTTTTCACTGCCTCTCTGCTTTACCAAGCATGACGTACTTCTGCAGGTACCAGTCCTACCTAGTAACATCTCTAAAATACGTGACATACATTTTCAATACCCTTGCTTCAAAGGAACAATATGATTGTACTTTTTCCATACAAATCTGCTCATTTTTTGGCACTCCATGGTATATTCAATATTCCTTGCCAACACCACAGTTCAAAGACCTCAATGCTTCTTCTAACTTCCTTGTTCATTGTCCAGCTTTTGCAAGCAATCTAGGCAAACTTAACATCACGGCTGGGTGAGGTGCACCTTAGTCCACAAGATGACATCTTTGCTTTTCAACAATTTAAAGAAGTTTTTTTGTAGCAGATTTGTCCAACACAATGTGCGTTTTGATTTCTACACTGCTGTTCTATGGTTGTTGTTTTTGGATCCAAGTAAAATGAAATCCTTTATAACCACAATCCTCTCTCCATTCATCATGATGTTTGCTGGTCCAGTTGTGTAAACTTTCGTTTTCTTTATTTTGAGATATAGTCCATACTGAAAGCTGTGGTCTGTGGTCTTTGATCTTCACCCGTAAGTACTTCAAGTGCTCTTCATTTTCAGCAAGTGAGGGTGTATCATCTGCATTAAAAGACTGTTAATGAGTCTTTCTCCAATTCTGATGCCTAGCTCTTCCTCATATAATCCAGCTTCTCTGATTATTTGCTAAAGTGTAATGAAAGGATATGATCCTGATGTACACTTTTCCTGAATTTAAACCAGTTTTCCCTTGTTCTGTTTGACTGAGTGTCCCTTGATCTACATACAGGTTTTTCATGAGCACAGTTAAATGTTCTGGAACTCCCATTGCCCACACAGTTATTTATAATTTGCTATGATCCACACAATACAATACCTTTGCATAATTAAGCAAAATTGTACTTGCATGACATACTGATGAAATTATGCAATAATTTTTTCATTTGTTTGGATTACCTTTATTGGAAATCAGCATGAATATGGATATCTTGTAGTTAGTTGGCCTGGTCTTCTTCTAAAATTTTTGCCATGGACATGTGAACCCTTTCAGTTCTATATCTACTTGTTGAAATATGTGATTAGTATTCAGGCAGTTCCTGGGGTCTTGATTTTCAGTTTTCCCTTCAGTACTGCTTGGACTTCTCTCTTTAGTACCATGGGTTCCTGATCATATGTTATGTCCTGAAATGGCAGAGTCTATGAGTTAATTTTTGTACATTAACTCTGTGTATTCCTTCCATCTTCTTTTCTAATCTTTTTGCATCACTTAATATTTTTCCCATAGAATTCCTCAGTATTGTAACTCAAGGCTTAAAGCTTTTCTTCAGTTCTTTCAGTCTGAGAAATGCTGAAGGTGCCCTTCTCTTTTAGTTTTCTATCTCCAGCTCTTTGTACACGTTATTATAATACTTTATCTTTTTAGCTACCCTTTGAAGTCTTTTGTTCAGTTCTTTTACTTTACTATTTCTTCCTTTTGTGTTAGCTACTTGATGTCCAAAAGTAAGTTTCAGAGTTTCTTCTGACATCCATTTTTGCATTTTTTTCTATCACTGAAATTGCTTATATAGTAACAACCTGTGATATGCAGATGACACACATTGTCAATAATAAATGAAGTTGACTCAAAGCACTTATCAATGAAACAGTGAAACAAACAAAGAACACTACAGCTTTCAGAATAGATTACAACTGAACTTGAATAAAGCAAAAATCATTACAGCTAGGCTTTTAAACGGCATCACTGTAAAGGGTGAAGAAATTGATTTTTGTCAAGGATTTCATTTCACTTGAATCAACAATAAGTAACCACAGAAGTCATAGTCAAGACATGAAACTGCATTGGACAAATCTTTGGAAAAATACTTATTTAAAATTAAAAAAAAAAAAAGATGTCATTTAGGTGACTAAGGTGCACTTGACCCAAACAATGATATTTTTCAAGTGCTCATATATGTACAGAAGCTGGATAATGGAAAAGGGATAGCAAAGAAGAGTTGATACATTTTAATCACAGTGTTGGCAGAGAACCCTGAACATACCTTGGGCTACCAGAAGAATGACCAGATTAGTCTTGGAGGAAGTACAACCAGAATACTTCTTAGAAGTGAGAATGGCAGTGAGACTTTTCCTCAATTATTTTGGAAATATCATCAGGAGAGAACAATTCCTGGAGAAAGGGGAAATATAAAATAGAGTGTCAGTTAAAAAGAGGGGGATCCTCAATAACATGGCTTGACACAGTGATTACAATGATGTGTTGAAATGTAACAATTGTGAGAATGGCACAGGACTGGACATTTCTTCCTGTTACATATGAGACAGTTACGAGTTGGAGCTGATTCAAACTCTCTGAACAATCTCAGTGACATGTATTTTACATGTACTTATGCAGTTGTCCTACTGTTGTAAACAAAATGTCCTTGATTCTATTGTCATTCTACTAGAACTGGCATCCGTCTTATAAATTATTACACTCACAACTTACTTATTTCAAAAATGAAGAAAATATAGATAAGAAATAACATTCGCCTAAATTATAAATCAGAATATACAGTGAACTGTTGGTCAGGGTATACAGCTAAGTATTAATAATTACATTGATGCCTCTAAATTTTATACACACACACATGGATATCTATGTAAATATAACTTATAGTATTTTATGTGTATATTACCTCTCTTTCAATGGTATATAAACACAGAAACACACACAAGGGCATCTAACCCTCAAGCATGTTTGTGATATTTGAAATTCAGTCTGTCTACAGTAAACGCTTTCTATTTGATTCTCAAAGTAATCTTACAATATAGTCTCATTGAAAAAGATGAATACACAAATAACATTATGATATAAATTTAATTATCTAAATAAACATGATATAAGCAACCCATTGAAAAGAATGAAGAAACTAAGGCTTACGGAGTTTGCGTAAGCCTTTTACACAGATAGGCTGAAATTTAACTATTTACAGTCTCTCTCCTCTGCCTCCTAGGTGTAAATGCTGAACAACTTTGTTAACTCATTTTAGCAGAGCACTACCTGCCTAAGCACCTATTGTGATCCACAGACACCCAACTGCTTGAAACAATCTTCATAACACATCGGGCAAATCTGTTACAAAAAACCTCTTTGGAGTATTAAAAAACAAAGATGTCACTTTAAGAACTAAGGTGTACCTGATCCAAACCACAGCATATTCAATCAACTTATATGCATGCCAAAAATAGACAATAAATAAGGAAGACCAAAGAAGAATTGATGCCTTTGAGCTAAGTTGTTGGCAAAGAATAATGAATGTACCATGGAGTGCCAGAAGAAGGAACAAATCTGTCTTAGAAGAAGTACATACAGAATGCTCCTTAGAAACAAGGATGGCAAGACTTCATCTCTTGCCCTTTGGGCATATTATCAAGTAGGGCCAGTCTCCGGAGAAGAAAATCATATCTGATTGAATGAAGACCTTCAATGAGTCAGTTTAACATCATGGCTGCAACAATGGCCTCAAACATGTACTGACTGTGAGGATAGCTAAGGCCCAGGCAGTTGTTACACTCTGTTGTAAATGGAATTGCTGTGGATTGGAACTGACTCAATTGCACCTAACAACAACAACAAAAAAAAACTCTTCACAATAATTTCATGACAGTGTTAGCTCATTTTTGAGATTCTAAAAACCAGGCTTTGAGAATCTAAACATATCACCCAAGGGCACAGATTATTTAGTGGATAAGCAATATACAAACTAGCTTTCTGATTCAAAACCAAGCTTCCAGTTACAACACATTGTGGTCATACTGAGGATGTATATATATAAATATATATATATATATATATAAGCACTTCACATTTCATTTATGATGTTTCTTTCAAAACATTGATTTTTTTTATTAAAAAAATACTGAGGAAATGGAAGGTGAAAATGTTTTGCATTAAGGATTTCATCCATGAGTTTTAATTGTAGATGTTTTCACACAACAATAAATAAAGTTATTTCTAGTGAAGATTTTTGTAAAATAAATTTAAATAACTATGCTTTCATACAGTCACTTAAGAATCCAGCCAACTTAGATAAAATACATAAAACATAACAGTAAAAATAGTGGTAAAATCTTTCTATCAAAACAAAAAAGTTGAATTAATAAGAATATTGGTAATTATGATAAAACAAGAGCTGTGTGAGTTGTTACATAATATGAATTGGAATTCTTAATTTTTTTTTAAAGTGGACTTTCATTGCTTACTAATATTAACTTGAAATTATGATTTCTTCCCTAAAATAATCTTGTGACTTTGTCAGTTTCTTGAATTTATGATACAGTATTGTATTTTTAGATCTTAAAGTTTAGTATTCTGTACTTTACATGAGGTTGCACAAAACAACAGTGTGTGAGATTAAAAAAAGAAGGCATTTTGCAGTCACCATGGAAGAGTACGGTGGTTCCTCAAAATATAGAAGACAGAACTACCATATGATCTTCTAATTTCACTCCTAGGCATGTCATAGACTGAATTGTGCCCCCTGGAATATATGTCAACTTGCTTAAGCTATGACTCCCAATATCGTGTGGTTGAAATCTATTTTGTAATTTTCCTATGTATGATAAATTGTAGCCTTTGTCTGTGTTACGAAGAGTTAGGGTGAGACATATAACACTCTTGCTCAGGTCACATCACTCATCCAATGTAAAGGGAGTTTTCCACTGGCCATATTGTCAATTCCAACTGATAGCACCCCTATAGATATAAAAGGAAAGAGAAGCGAGCAGAGAGAAAGGGGAGTCATAACAGCAAGGTATCAACACTATGAATAGAGAACATTCCTGCACATAGAAGCTCCTAGACAAAGCGAAATTCAATGACATGGAACTTCTTCCAGAGCTGATAGAGACAGAAAGCCTTTCCCTGGAGCTAACACGATGAATTTAGACTTGTAGTCCACTAGATTATGAAGGAATATATTTCTCTTTGTTAATGGCATCAACTTATGGTATTTCTGTTATAGCAGTACTGGATGGCTAAGATAGTATATAACTCCCTGAAGTTAAAAGTAGAAATACAGATTCTTGTATACCAATGTTAACTGCAGCACTATTCACAACAACCAAAAGGTAGAAAGTGCCCAAAGTCTTTCAATAGATGAATTATTTAACAAAATGTGTTACATACATGCAATGAAATGATATTCAGTGATAAAGATAAATGAAGTCCTAATATATGTGCTAACACATATGAACTTGGAAAAAAATACGTTGATTGAAATAAGTTATTTACAAAAGTACAAATATTTTATGATTCCACTTATTTTAAATCTACACAAAAGCAGTTGTATGGAAATTACAGTAGTTTAGGGTCAAGCATGATGGTGATGACACATAGCTAGGGGACAATGAGCTTCTCTTAATGGTGACTTAAAAAAGTGAAAATAGTTAATGATGATAATTGAATAATGAGATGAATGTAATGTTTCCAAACTATATATGGTTGAAATGGCAAACATTTTGTTTCCTATTACCTTAGTCATCTAGGGCTGCTGTGGCAGAAATGATACAAATGAATAGCTTTAACAAACAAAAGTTTATGCTCTCACAGTTTAAGAGACTGAAAGTCCAAACTCATGGCACCAACTCCAGGGAAAGGATTTCTCTCTCCTGGGCTCTGAAGCAAGGTCCTTTTCATCAGTGTTCTATTGTTAAGGAACTTCTCAGTGCAGGATTTCCTGGTCCAAAGGATATGCTATTTTCCAGGCCCTTGTTTTTTGGTGGTATGAGCTTCTCGTGTCTCCCTTATCACCTCTTGATTTTGTATCTTAAGAGATTGACTCAAAACACAATCCAAACTTGTAAATTGAATCCTGATTCATTAACATAACTGATACTAATTCCATCTCGTCAGTACCAAAGATATCGAATTTGCAAAATATATGAAAGTCAAATGCATGCAAAGATGGAAAATGAACAAGGAAGACAGAAGAATTGACACCTTTAAACTGTAGTGTTGGAGAAGACTATCGAATGCACCATGAACAGCCAAAAGATCAAACAGATCTGTTCTGGAAGAAGTACAACCAGAGTGCTTCTTAGAATCAAAGACATCAAGACTGCACCTTACATAATTTTGGATGCGTTATCAGGAATTATCAGTTCCTGGAAAAGGACATCATGCTTGGTAGAGTGGAGGGTCAACGAAAAAGTGGAAGACTCTCAATGAGATGGATTGGCACAGTGAGCACAGCAATGGGCTCAAGACCAGGCAGTGCTTCTTTCTGTTGAACATAGGGTTGTTATGAGTCAGAACTGACTTGATGGCACCTAACAACAACAGCATCATGAAAATCAAATCAGATTACAGAATGGTGGACAACAACACAATACTGGAACTAATGGTCTAGTCAAATCAATGAATATTTTGGGGGAGGGGATTTATGATTCTTATACTCTTTTCTTTGGAAACTCTCTGTCCTATAAGTTGTCCATATGTCAGATTTGTCTCCAAGGGAATAAGTTTGATTTTTTATGTTCTCTTTATTTCATGTCAAATTTTGCTATCTTTCAAAAAATTAAAAAGCTTTCCTTAGGTTAATAAACAAAAGAGGCTGCAGTCATTAAGTAGAAAGGTTTTAGCTTATTATTATAACAGTGTAACAGATGTTGAAAAATGAGATCTGTGGTGCTATGAGATATATTGTTTCAGAACAATTGACAACAAAGAGAATGTTCCCATCAATATCCTGTTTAATTTATTTCAAGCACAAAGCATAATTTTGAAGAAAACAAAGGAACTTTCCAAGTACTGAGAGGCAGTGATTTACAGAATTATTGCATTTAAAGCATACATATCACTGGGTAGAGATATGTATCCAAGATGCTCACTGAACTCCACGGGAGACAAAGGAAAGACACTAAGACACAGGATGATCAAGCTTCACAAAATTATTTTTAAAGGCAACTAGCCTTCAAAAAAAAAAGGAAAGTCATGAAGAGTGAGCTCAGATTACACAATGCAGATTAGTTCAGCAGAAACTATGCTGAAAAGAAGACAATGGGATGACACATACAAATCCTGGAATGGAAAAAAAGAAAAGAAAAAAAACTACCAACCAAAAAATAAATATCCTTCAAATCTATCTCTCAAACATCAGATAGTGAAGTTAGCACATTCCCAGATAACCAGAAGTGTAGAGATTTTTGCAAAAAAAAAAAAAAAAAAAAACCCAAATTACTGGAAATACTAAAGGACATCCTTTGATTAGGAAATCAGTAACACCCAATGTATAATCAAGGATACAGTGCAAGACTGAGCATTCACATATTGACATGGATAGGGAATCTACAAAAAATAAAGCAAAGCTAAAACACTAAAAATAGGGAAACAGAAAACTCAATATGCAAGTGACAACAATATACCAAAAGAAGAAAAAAATAGTGTATACACAGATCTTTAAGACGGAGAGAAAGTTAAGGTAATACAAAGTAATTAAAGGTTAATTTAAATTTAGAACAAATAGGGGTAAATATTACGGTAACCACAAAGGAAATTTGTAGTCCTGCACTTCAAAGAAAGAAACAAAATCAAGAAGTGTCTCAAGTGAAGAGAGAGACAACACAACAATTTCAGAACAAATGGACTAAACTCAAAGTTTGGAAGTACTCTAAACAAAACCAAACCCTTCCAGAGTATAGGCATCAGGAGTCTGGAATCCACGATTACTGGGACATGTAGGTCAATTGGTATAACAAAGGTTTTTAAGCAAATGTTCTGCATCCCACTTTGGTGCGTGTTGTCTGGGGTCTTAAAAGCTAGCAAGCATCCATTTAAGAAGCATTAATTGTTCTCAATCTTCCTGGAGCAAAAGAAAGAAGAGCATCAACAACTCAAGGAAAGCGTGAACCCATGAGACAGAATGAACTACAAATACCAGAGACTGTACCAACATGAGACCAGAAGAACTAGATAGTGCCTGGACATCACCAAAGGCCACCGTTATAAGGAACTCAACAAGGGTACCTGATGCAGCAGGAGAAACTTGTGATGCAGAACCTGAACTCCAGTAGAAAGACAAGACTTGGTGGTCAGATGGACTGGAGGGTCCACAGAGGACAGGGCCCCTGAAATCTGTTTACCCAGAATTCAAATCATTCTGGAAGCCAAATCTTTAGACAAAGTCTGAACTAGTATATAAGACAAAGTAGTACACTGAAGAATGTGCTTCTTGACTTGGGCACATACAGCAGACAAAATGAACAGCTCTTTTTAGGATGGAGGAAGGAGTACAGGAGCTGCTCAAAGGCACATGAGAAATTGGGGTTAGAGGGGAGGACTGTGCTGTCATAGCGTGGGGAGAATAGCTAGCATCACATGGCAAACTATGCAAATTTTTATGTAGGAAACTAACTGCAGTTGTAAACTTTCACTTAAAAAAGAATTAAAACATTTTGGTGATTTCCTTGTTATTTTAAAAATAACATAGATTTTTCAGTTCAATTTTCCTTTCATTGTGGATAAAAAAGTACTCTTACTAACGTAGGCAATTGCTTCATTCTACACAGACAGTGATATGGTGTTGGACGCACAACTTTCCACTGTGCTTTGATGCATAATTTTTTAAGTAGAAGTGGGTGGAACATTTTTAAGGAAGCAAAGAGGTATGCATGAAAGAACTGGATTTTTGAATCAGAGATCAAGTTTGTATCATGACTTTTTCCTATGCTATCTCTGCCAGATGTAAATTTCTGAACCTCTTAGTTTTGCTGTTTGTCTATATCTAATTAATATTTCTTAAATGTAGGTGGAGAAAACTGAAAGACATTTTATAAAATATGATTATATCATTTTTCATCTAACATCATCACCTTACTCTTTTAAAATGTCAAATCTTCATATTCTACATTCATCCATTCAAAATTGAAGAGTCATTTAATCCTAATAGCATCCTTGCCTTGCCAAGAGACATTTTGGTAGTATTTACGCCACATCACAAAAGAAAGTCATTGATCTTGCATATCTTTGAAGGAATCCAAAATAGAAAATATTCTAGATAAAAATTCATACTGAACTTTTCCATCAGCCTTTCAAATAATCATCAAAAAATTAAGATCACGAATTGAGTTAAAATTTAGATCTATGTATCTAAAATTCCCTTTTCTATTTAGAAGGTTAGAATGAGAAAATAGTTCACTTCAAAGATGTTGCCTCCAGGTTCTGAGCAGATGTTACTCCATCAATAATTCCCTTTTCTCCCTATATGGATTTTGATTTTTCTAGAAATACAAATATAACTAAATGTCTCACATTTTAAAATGAACAAATGTCTTTATGTTCCCTCTGAATACAGCTGTATTTCTCTCTATAAAGAGAGTGGGACATGGAATTAAAGTCAATTTAGTGAATAACTGGTCTACAGTCCATATTTCAGTTTTGTTTCCATGGACTTTAATCTTTTTCTCTCCCTAAATCTACTGCAAAATCAATATTTACAGGTATTTCCTAGTTGATAAACCAAAAATGTAGTTTCAAATCTTCATCTAGTATTTGACGCTATTTACCAAACTTTTCTTACTTCCAACTATACCTTTTGTCGCCTGAATTCTCTCTCTTTTTGTCGTTGCCTAATTCTTCTTCCCCTACTCAAAAAGTGTTGGCATTACTATGACTTAAGCTCTCAAAACTTTTTAAAGTACAATCTCCACTCTTCTGGAGCTTCAAATTATTGTCTGTACTCTGATGGTTATAAATACTCTTTTTTTCTCAAGATAATTTTTTTCTAAATGTATCTAAGTCCTGGTACCTAACTTCCTACTGGATGATACTATTTGCCTGTGAAATACGCACCTT
Organism: Heterohyrax brucei; assembly: GCA_028571685.1. NCBI lineage: Eukaryota > Metazoa > Chordata > Mammalia > Hyracoidea > Procaviidae > Heterohyrax > Heterohyrax brucei. The sequence continues at coordinate 160,832,285 of CM053143.1, forward strand.
AGATTCAAGAGGGTACAAATTACATTCATCTTTTCTCAGGCTTCTGGTTGTCTTTCATTTTTCTTTGTGCTTTAAATCAAACTGTCTAATCCAGGTTGATTTGTCAAACAAAACTTTACACACACATTGCTGTGTAACTCTAGCTGCTCTCCCTACAGTGATGGCATGTCCCTCTTTGCTACCCTGTATTTCCCATGCCCGGTCACCTAACTCTTGACCCCTCTGCCTGCTCATCTCCTTATTATATAGGAGTTGCCCAGTTAGTCTCATGTACCTACTTAAGCCAAGAAGACTGCTCTTCAAGACCATTATTTTATTTCTTATAATCCAGTCCAATTGTTGTCTGAAGATTGATTGTGAGACTGGTTTCAGCTCAGAGCTAATACAGCATCCGGGGGCCATGTCTTCTGGGGACTCTCCAGTCTTCTGGAACATCAAGTGCGGTCTTTTTAATAGAGTTCTAGTTCTGCAACCCGGTTGTCTTCAGCTCATCAGGGACTGTGTTATGTACTCTTGCAGGCAGTCATTGGTGGGCACCATCTAGTTTTTCTGGTCTCATGCTGATGTGGGCTCCGGATTATATGGCTCCTCCTGTCTCTTGGGCTCTTATTTTCCTTATGTATGTGATATTTTTCCTTCTCCTCTGATCTAGGTAATTTAGGACCAATTGATGACTTCTTAGATGGTTGATTGATGGCTTTTAAGGACTATACATCACTCACCGAAGTGGGATACAGAACATTTTGAATATTTTCTAAGACAATTTTGTTATGCCAGTTGAACTACGTGTTACCATTGTCCCCAGACTCTTGCCCCTGATACAGTGTCCAGTATTGCCTTGACGTCCTCTTCTTATGCAAAATCTATTCGTATATTTCTTTAAGTCCTTTTTGTTGTTGTTATAGCATTGTCATCTTTTATATAATGACATATGTTTCCCTATTTTCAGTGTTTTACCTTTGGTTTATTTTTGTGATTGTTGTATCTGGTTTGCTATCTGTTTGCTCTGTTCTGTGTTCTAGTCTAGGTTGTTATCTGATGTTACTGATTATGTAACTGAAGAACTCCTTTTAGTATTTCTTGCAACTTTGGTTTGGTTTTTGCAAATTATTTAAATTTTTGTTTATCTGCAAATGTCTTAATGTCACCATTATATTTTTTTTTTCTTTTTTCCTTCAAGGCTTTATATATGTCACTGCATTGCCTTCTTACCTGCCTGATTTCTGCTATGTGCTCTGAGCTTAGTTTTGTTAACTCTCTTTTGTAATTATTTTTTCAATTATCGCTAGATAGTTTTAATATTGTCTCCTTATGCTTGGCTTGGCTATCTTTTGTGTTGACAAGTTTGATTATAACATGCTTTGATGTCTCTATTTTAGGACCTGCCTTTTATGGTAATCAATGAGCATTTTGGATAGATATCGTCTCATCTTTCATGATATCGTGGAAGTGTTTTGTTAACAAATCTTCAACAATACTTTCTGTGTTTTCTGTTATTCACCCCCTTGTTAATTTACACCAGTCACTGGTAGTTTACTCCTCTTGATAGAATCCTACATGAGTCTTAGTACTTCTTGATATTTTTTAAAATCCTTTTATCTTATTTTTCCTCAGATCCGCTGTGTCATGTGATTTATATTCTAGCTCACCAATACTAGTTTCTATTGCTTCAGTTCTGCTTTTTTGACTTTCTATTGAGTTATCTAATTTTGTAATTTTATTATTAATTTTTTCAGTTTATGTCTCCTATCTCATATGCTTTTTCTTGAACCCTCTTCAGTTGCCATTATGCCATTGCAGTATTTTGTATCATCTCCTTCTAATCTCTATAGGAGTTCTAAGCAGTATTTTTCTCTAGTCTACCTCCAATAATTCCAAGAACTTTTCTTTGTATGGAAAATTTCTTGATTCTTTGTTTTGGCAGCTTTCTGAAGCCATCGTAGTCTTTAAGTTATTTGACTGTTGTCTTGGTGCCGTCTGTAAGTTATATTTATTCTTTCTTGGTTTTTTCTCCCCCTTTATGTTTGCTTACTGTGTTCTAACTTTTTGTTTTGTTTTGAAATGTCCTAATAGTCTGGTCCAGCATGCTAATTTTTTGTGGGCACTTCGAAACTCTAACGTGTTGTCCACAGGTGATTAGTGTTGTCACTATGTGGGTGAGTTCAGTCATTTATTTATTTTCCTTCTAGTTTTCAGCTCAAGTACCCAATGTAGTCAGTCACCAAGTGTGTAGTGAAGGTTCACTCTTACAGACTTAGATAGGTAAGAATGATTGTTGCAGGTGCAGCTATCTGGCTACATACACTGAGAAGACTTTGTGTTGATACTGGTCCCTGTGAGGAAGGCATGTCCTCTTATGTTTGATCCTAGGAAAAGAAATATTTTCTGTCCTGAATTTCTGACTCATGGGAACCAGCAGGGTTTTTTGTTTGTTTGTTTTGTTGTTGTTGTCTTTGCTTTTGCTTCCCTATTTGTTACATTGTTTCCTCTTGAAGTCTAGGATTCTGGATCAGGTTGTCTATAAGAAGCCTACTTCTGGCTCAGATAATGGCATCAGCATCTGGATGCAAGTGCAGTGTGGAGAAGGAGAGGTATACACTGTTCTATGGGAGAGAATTTTATCCCAAAGGAAGTTTTAGATCCACTCACGGTATACACAATTCATTTAGCTTTTAACAATCAAGAGCCATTTTCCAATGTTTCCAGACTCTCCATTGCTCAATCGTTTCCCATCAGGAGGACACCCTCCAAGCAGCATGGATCCATTTTTGATGTTGGCATCAGTCAGTTCCCAGATGGTAAGCTGTGACCAATCCTATGTACTTCTGGACCTACTCTCCCTTTCCTATTGCTCAGTTCAATTTCACAACTTCCCTATATATTCAGGGCTCCTGCTGTCGTTGTTAGTAGGTGCTGTGGAGTTGGTTCTGACTGATGGCAACACTATGAACAACAGAACAAAACACTACCTGGTCTTGTACCACATCCACAATCATTTTTATGCTTAAGCCTATTGTTGTGGCTCCTGGTATCTCACATATAGTCAATTCATTTGTTCTTTTGGGTCTTTGTTGTGAGAGGGATCACAGGACATTTGACTACTCCACCATTGTGGCCCCACCTCTTTTGCTATTTTGAGAACTGTTTTCATTCTGCACATACTCTCTAAATCTATAAACATGGGTTTGATATCTCTTACCATTTTATATCCCCTATTTACTTTATTCAGTCATTTAATTATTAAAATCATATTTGTCAACTACCCAGTTCATTCTAGGCACAGTTTTTGGTGCTGAGCATTTAATGACAAACAAGATAAACAATAACCCTTCTGCCATAAAACTTATACTTTAGTGATAAAGGGATAGAAAGTAAGTAAGAATCAAAGAAACAAAGAATACAGTTTTAGATAACGTTGAGTAACATGAGACCTGCAATGAGATGGATTGGCAGAATAGCCTTAATAACAGGCTTAAACATGCAGACAGTGGATTACAAGTACACAGGGTATGGCAACATTTGTTTTTATTGCATATGAGGTCGCCATGAGTTATAGTCTACTGGATGGCAGCTATCTATTTGTATCTAATTATCGTAAAGAAAAATAAGCGAAATGAGGATTAGATTTAGCTTCATAAAACAGAAAATCTAAAATAACCATCACTAGATATTGAAAATTATTTTACTTTCATCATTAAGAAAAGTTTATATATAGGTAATACAGAGCTCATATGATGACTTAATTTTCTTCAGGGATGACTAAGTCACTTTGCTCTATGAACATTATATACACTTCCAAACTCAAGGTCAACTCTTGCTTAATAAAGGATGCTAGAATTTCAGCTATAGAATATTTGTTCCAAGTAGTAGAAAATAAACAAACAAAAGGACCAAAAAAAAAAGGCACATCCCAAAGAGGCTGAAGGCTTTTATAATATTCCTGGAGACTCTATAAAAACATGATCATTTAACTTCGATTAGCTATATCATGCTTTTTTTTGCTGGCATTATTATTATTCCAAATGTAATTATCTTGGGTGTATAAAGGAAAGCATTCATTAAGAAGAGGATCTGGGATAGCAAGACGTCTGACATAAGTATCTGTTGGCATTCATTCAATTCCGACTTCTGGGCTTGTCTGGCTGGCACATGTTACTAAACAGAACTGCTTAATAAGTTTTTCTTGGCTATAATGCTTAGTGGTACAGTGATGGAGAGCTCTGCTGCTAACAAAAAGACTGCTATTCTGAATCCTTCAGTCACTCATTTAAAACTCTATGGGGCAGTTCTACTCCATCTTATATTGTCACTGTGAGTCACAATCAACCCAACTGCAAGAGGTTTTGTTTTGTTTTGTATTTAATGTTTAACAAAGCAGGTCAACAAATCTTTCTTCTGTTGTGCCACCAACCTTACTTTAATAGTAAAACACAAATCATCTGTACCAGGTAGGGACTCCAGCCACTGCCAAAGGAAACTTTAATTTGTTATCCATAAAAACTTTAAGATGAAATAAAATCTCAGCCTATATATATTTGATCAAACACTATGTTGTCAGTGATCTGGTAATACCCATATGCCCTCAAGTAAGGCCAGTTAATATGAGTAATACTCAAATTTATGCACAAACCACTAAGGCTAAAGATGAAGGAACTGAAGATTGTTACCAAATTCTGCAGTCTGAAATTGCTCAAAGATAAAATCAAGATGCATTGATAATACTGGAAATTAGAATGCAAAAGTTGGAAACAAAGAAGGATTGGGACATAATGTCTTGGTTATAGAAACAATTCCGGAGAACAAATGGTAGAATTTTGTAAGACCAATGACTACTTTGTAAATACATTAAGTGATTGACTGCCAACCAAAAGGACAAATACATTAGCCACATGATGGAAACTCTAAGGGTAGTTCTACTGTGTCCTATATGGCCACTATGAGCCACTATTGACTCAATGGCAATGAGTTGTTTTGGGAAGTGGCTGCTACACACCTGGACTTCACCAGATGAAATACAGAAGAATCAAATCAATTGCATGTGTGGAAAGGAAGATAGCTCAATATCATCAGTCAGAATAAGATGAGGGGCCAACTATGGAACAGGGCATCAATTCCTCATTTAAAAATTCAAGCTGAAGAAGTTAGAACAAGTCCATAAGAGCCGAAGTATGACACTGAGGATACCTCACCTGAATTTAGAGATCCGCCTAAAGAGTAGATTTGGTGCATTGAACACTAACAACTGAAAAGCAAGTGTGTTATGCAAGGACATCAGGGACATCATATGTGGAGAAGAGAAAGGCCCTTAAAAAGACAGGAAAGAAAAAAGAATTAGATGTCAGAAGAGACTCTGAGACTTGAACACTGAATAGCTAAAGCTAATCGAATAAATGGTGAATCAAGAAATCTGAACAGAAGATTTCAAGGGGCACTTGAGAAGGCGAAGTATTAGAATAAAATGTGCAAGAAAAAAAACAAAAGGGAAGAAAATGCTTGGCATTTCTCTAGCTGAAACAACTGAAGAAAAAAAAAAGTAGCCTTTAGATGAAACATTGGAGGATTCTACATGAAAAAAAAGAGAGAGAGACTTCTTCAAAGTGTTGAAATCAGGGATGTCATCTTGAAGAATGAGGTGGGCCTGACCCAAGCCATGATGTTTTTCATCATTTTATGCATGAGAAAGCTGGATAATCAATAAGAAAGAAGAAGTAATGTCTTCAAGTTATTGTTCTGAGGAAGAATGTTGAATATACTATAGACTGAAAAAAAGAATAAACAAATTTGTCTAGGAAAAAGTACAAGCAGAATGCTCCTTAGAAGCAAGAATGATGAGGCTATGTACCGTGGACACGTTGTCAGGAGGGACCTGTCCCTAGAGAAAGGTATCCTGCTTGGTAGAGTAGACGTTCAGCGAGAAAGAGGTAGTCCTTTACCCAGATGCACTGAGGCAGCAGCTGCAACAACGGCTCAAGCATAACAACCATTGTGACGACAGTGTAGGACAAGACAGTGGTTTATTTTTCTTGTACGTTGCTTTACTATGAGTTGGAACCTCAGCACCTAACAACTATTCATTGTATCCACTTAGTATACCATTTTGAATCCTTTTTCCTAATCTCCTCTGTCCCTGCACCTCTGACATACTGAAGGTCCTCAATCTTCTTTCCCTGTCTCACAGCAACACTTCTCTGACAAGTCTCATGTCAACCAACGCCAGCACCACAAATTCAGTTCTGCATGATTTTGTCTCAATGTTTTTTTTCTAAAAATATGTATTTTTTATTGAATTTTTGGAGAAAATTTACACAGCAAATTAGGCTTTCATCTGACAATTACATATTATTCAACGACATTGGTGTTGTGTAAATTTGGTCTTTGAACTTCTCTGACTAAAATACCTTACTGTTTGCTCTTTTATGCGAGTCAATATCCACAGAAGTCCTTCATGAACAGCTCTCTAGCCTCGCCTTACTTGACTCCTTCCTCTTCACGTCTCCCACTTAACTCTAATTTGTTGGGGTGAATAACTTCCCATCATTCTGCTTTCAAAGTTTTTTCTGGGTATCCTTTTTCCTAAGATACTCTTCCTTTATCCAATTATGGGTATAAACTCAGATTTTTTTTTTTTAGTTTTTCCTAGTTATCATCTTTTCCTTTTTTTCTATTTTCTATTTTCTGTCATCCCTCCCATCAGCAAACAGGTAAACAGTTTTCAAAACTCTGCTATTTACCACTGCTACTCATCTTTATTGTACTTGCTCTGAGACTTCAGTGGCAGACTACCTGAAGGTAGACATTGTGCAATTAATTTCTGGATCAAATCACTTAGTTCTATTGCAGTTATATTTCAGATGATCCAAAATGTTTGCTCAAGTGAATTAAGCTTGTTTTATTTGCAACCTTAATGTCTTATATTCACCTGGTGTCACTATCTAACCCTTAAGAATAGTATTGTTTTCTATTTGTATTTTCTGAGTAGCATGCCTTTCATGCAGCTTCTTCATTAATTTCCACTTGAGCTGATTGTTTCTGGCTATTGTGACCACATATTAGCATCATTATAGTATTCTTAATTGATCTTCCTTCCTTTATTCTCTTACCTTCTATATTGTGTTTACATTGCCACTGACACAATACAGGTTTTACGGCAGCGTGATAGTCATTCAAGATTTGAAAATTTCTAATTATGCACTTAATAAAATTCATTTACTGTACCACAGAATTCTCAGGTTTTTAAAACTGTGTTCTAATTTCTTCCCAGGTTTACATTTTATTTTCACCCTTCTACCTACTTTTTGGTCTTTGTCCAGTGGGATATCTCTTTGAAGAAAGCATCACTGAGCACGAGGCATTCGGTCAGAGATGTCAGTTTTGTAGATGATCTTGTGCACTTAGGGGATATAAATGAGACCAGTGGCACATAGAGCAGTTGACCCAAAAGGCTGTCAAAAGTTTCATGGGAGACTGGATTACCAAGAGGCCGTCACAAGCTGCTTTCAGCAGTGTTTTCCTACATTAAATATTTTCCTTAAAGTGACTGGGAGAGGAAGACGTATCTAGTTTGAGAGAAAATTTAGGCATCCACCATAAGATATGGAGCCCAGGCTCTAAGAATTAGAGCCCAGCTCTAGAGCTAAGAGGAAACAGAATCAAAAACATCATTTTTTCAGACTGAGTAAAAAGTTGTGTGTGTTTGTTTTGTTTCCTAGATTCTCTGCAAAATGTTACCATGATTTCTTCTATAAATTCCTCTAAGGAGCTTAATGAACCACATAACTATTCTGCTACATTAATTTTATTAATCTGTTGGGCAGTATCATATTATATTAAAATCATACATGATTAAAAGTAAATTACATGAGAGGTATATTTAAACGTGTTGTGGCATGCATGAAATAAATGTCTCTCCTACTAAAAATCACCAACAGGAATCTAAGGTATCATGTACCTGATTTTTCTTAGTGATGGCAGTGTGTGCCTTACACTGCCAAGAGTAGCAGGGAAAAAACCTCTTTCCATTCCCACTGGAATTCTGTACTTCAGTTCCTGGCAATAAAACATCATTCGTCTTTCCTATAGAATCAGAGTGGTAAAAGTGCTGACAATTGTACCCCTCTTTCAAAACCAAAATTAGGCATTACTTTCTCCATAAAGTTGCCTGCAGTCTCATCAGCTAAGTTAATTTTGTGCACCACTGCAGTCCTATAACATTTTGTTTGTACATAAATTTTAAAACATATCTAACTGTCTTCAGTTATGTTCATATATTCTGTACCAGTCTGTAACAATGTGGTAGTCTCTATGGCCTCAATCAGAAGTATTCAGTTTACTGTCTTGCACTAAGCCTGTATTCTTTCGTGGCATTGGTTTTTGAACTGACACTGCTACATGGTTAAGCACTTGGGGTGAAGTTCAGTTAAATGGGTTTGATTATTGACTCTACTCCTTCCTAGCTGTGCAATCTTAAGTGAACCAATTAACCTTGACCTCTCTCAGTTTGCCTCTAAAATGGGAAAAACTGTGGATTCATGTCTAATAGATTTTTGTGAATTTAACAGTGAGATAATGAATAAAAGACAGAGTTTCTAGTATTTAGTAAAACCAAAACTAAACCCTTTGTCATGGAGCCAATTCTGACTCATAACAGACTTACAGGATAGAGTAGAACTGTCTCATTGGGTTTCAAAGGTTTTAAATCATTATGGAAACAGACTGTTTCATCTTTCTCCCACTGAACAGCTGGTGGACTCAACTCACCAATCTTTCAGTTACCTGCTGAGTAATTTAACAATTGTGCAATCAGAACTCATTCATTTAGTAAGTAGTTCTTAAATGTTATCCACGGTTATTTTAGGCTTGCAGAATAGGGAAAATATTTAGGAAATATCATGTAAAAATACCTCTTTTTTATTCTTTAAGGCTTAATTCAAGACTCAGTTTATTTTAAATTTTCTCTTGATGCTGCCACTGTATTTTCATTGAGCTCCTCTGGTACTTACAGCACACACTATCAAACTCAATTTTGTTATAAAATGCTTCATTCTGTTCTCTAATTATTTGATGTGTTGCCTTTCTTTGAGCGTTGTAATACAGCTTCTACAACTCCCAGTATATCCAAAAGTGGTTGACCTGACGACTCAATAAGATAAATAACATAAAATGAGCCAAACTCATTGCTGTCAGTTCAATTCCGGCTATAGAGCCAAACTCAGTTTTTACTTGACAATTGAGCAGAAATGACCTAAGGAATTATAGCCTGATTCCCTCCTCCCCTCCCCATTTCTTTGTATTTGCCCTCATTCTTCTCCAAACTTTAAATCACCTTGTTGTCCAGCTTGGCAAATAGTATTTCTCTTAATTAAGAATTTGATCAAGCTTAAAGACAATGCATCCCTTGTTTATGTTAAAAAGTCCATATGGTGTCATAAATTCTCAGTGTTGGAAAAGGTTTTATAGTACAAATCTTACTTGGTGCACAGTTTTGTTCTGTGAACAAGATCTCTGGCTCTTATCACAGGTTATTGCTTGTCTCAAATGTTAATTGCTGAAGTTTTCTATTTGGATTGAATTGATCACTGTCTCCCAACAATATCTGTATCTAGGCAGTTTTACAGAGCTGTTCTGAATATATGTTTAATCTTTCATCACATATCAAGTTTTACATACTTGGAGATCATTATTAGGTTCTCCAGAACTTTCTTATCACTGCAGTATAAAATAAGCAAGTGGTGGTATCTCATAAATATAAACCTGGGTACCTTACAACATTAATTAAAATCTCTATAAAAATCATTGCATTTTAAATGACTGTCATTCTCTGTCTGTTATATGGCCATGTGAATGTAACATAGAATTATTGTCTTGGCTAGTCAATTTCAGTTAATGCAGCCAAAGCATATCTGGCATTGCTTTTGTTTTAATTCTTTGTTTTGGCAACTTTATTATTTAAGTGACTCATACTGATTTGATATTAAAAATACTAGGTTGTTTTCTCTAATTGAAATACTACAACTTCATTGACCTGTGTAAAACTTAGGAGTTCAAAACAACAGATATTTACTTGGTTCATAAGTCTCTGTTGCCTAGTAATTTTTATAGTCTGAAACATCTTAGTTGTTCTCGGTTGGGCTCATTCATGTGATGTGGCTGGTTAACTGTTGGAATGACTGAAGGCTGGAGGATCTAGGATGGCTTCACTCACATGTCAGGCAGGTGGTGGATTGTGGACCAAGGAGACAGAGGACCCCGGGCCTCATGCTTTCCATTATTCAGTGCCTCTGCATACGGCAGTAGCAGAATTCCAAGACTAGTTTAAGTGGAAGCTGTACAACTTCCTGAGGCCAGGCTCAGAATTGGCACAGAAGATCCTTCAACACATTCAGGTAGTTAGAGCAAATAACAAGGCTAGTCCATTTTCACGAGTGAAGTAGTCGGCCCCACTTCGGCGGTAGTTTCTGCAAAACCATGCGGCCGTTACATAAATAAACACACTCAGTATTCTATATTTGTACAAAATTATTGTGTGTGTAAGATAAAGATTTTAAATTTAACTGGGTTAAGTTAAACGTAACACCACTGAATTCTTCCTATTTAACAATTTCTATAGTTTCATGTATGCAACATGATAACATGTCCCTCTGTGTTATGCAAAGTATGGTTTCTCCCACATGCCACACAAGTAGCTAATACAATTGTTTCACAAAAAGGAATCCTAAGCATGTCCTCATACTGGTTGATATTAATGTGTTCTTATAAGAGTAGTTATTCAAATACTTACTAGTTCTTTTATCTATATTCTCTCCTGTTCTGTATTCATACTTCTTTTCACACATATTTCATGAAAAACTGTGTCATGTGTTTTGTTGAGTGCATGAATTCTGTAACACTTTCCTGATAGTCAGAACATGCAGAATCTTGACTATACACACACACACAGATGGGAATGAGCATCCAATAAATCAAGGCAAGTTTTAAGTGAAGTTTTTTAGTCAAGTACTCACAAACTATGCTTTCATTACTATATGTATTTCTCCAGGTAAACACCATATTCAATAAGTTTGCATAGATTTTTTTTTTTAATTAAAATGATTTCTATTTTGCAGTAAACATATTTAAACATTGCTGGTTACCAGGGTTTATAGCAGTAAGCTTTATCTTATTTACCTTGTGTTCAAGTTACAGTTTGTGATTGTGAGACTATAAGTCATTATATTTTATGTCATCCTATTCTTAAGTTTTTAAATGTCTCACTTCTATTTCTTGAAATTCGTATGCTACTACTATTTCCTCCTCTCTCCCCACCAAAACCCAGAAATAACTATTTTAAAATTATTCACTAGGTCTTTTGTTACAATCTCACCTGTTTATTTTTACGTATGATAGAAATTAATTGAAGAGCAAGCAAAATCCTCTGCAGATTTATTACACATTCATTTGAATTTGTCACTGACTAAAGGTGCAAATGCACTCTAAATTCAATCTTAAAAAAAAAATAACTGATCATGGTTCATAACAGCAATGAAGTTGCGTCAAAAGTGTAAGTACCCAAAGCAGAATATTAAAAAGAAGAAAACAGTCATAAGATCTTTTAAAAAAATACATTTAGGCATTAATTTGGATTCATAAAAAATAGAGAACTTTGAGCTTACATATTTTGCAGAAGGGAGACTTTTGTCATCTTATTTTCATGGATTGCTTAGTTTTCCTGAAGAGATATTGAAACTAAAGACTACTAATGCAGAGTAAAATGCTAAGCCTGGCAGATAACAAGAAAGAAGATAAAACTCCCCAAATACATTCTGATCTCAATTTTAGTGTTTCTCTAGAAGTGGAGATGCAATGATTTCAGTAGTCACTGCTATTGTCTGCATTATTTGAGCAGGTGGGGGTTTGAAATCTGAGGGAAACAGGCTATGATTTTGCCTCTTTACATTGGTCAATGAGAAGTAAATTTACATTGTCATTTTGTTTGTTTTTTTTTTTTCTCACTGTAGAGTTACTACTGTTGTTAGGTGTCCTCAACTCAGATTCAACACATAGATGCTCTATGAACAAGAGAACAAAATGTGGTCCAGTCCTGTGTCATTCTCACAATTATTGTTATGCTGGAGTCCTTTGTTGCAGTCACTGTGTTAATCCATTTTCTTAAGGGTCTTTCTCTTTCTTTCTGACCCTCTACTCTACCAGACATGAGGTTCCTCTCCAGGGACTGGTCCTTCCTGGTAATACATCCAGATTATGCCAGATGAAGCTTCATCATCCTTGCTTCTAAAAAGAATTCTGGCTGTACTTCTTCTAAAATAGATTTGCTCCTTTTTCTTCCATTCTTTGATATAGTCAATATTCTTCACCAACACCATAATTCAAGAGCATCAGTTTTTCTGTTTTGCTTAATCACTCTCCAGTTTTCACATGTGTATAATACAACTGAAAATACCATGACTTTGGTCAAGTGCATCCTAGTGTTTTAAATCACATCTTTGTTTTTCAACACTTTAAAGAGGTGTTTTGCAGCAGATTTGCCCAGTGTTGTGCATTTTTTGATTTCTTGACTGCTGTTCCCGTGGGCGTTGATTATGGAGGCAGGTAAAATTAAATCTTTGAGAACTTCTGTCTCTAATACATATATCATAGCATTGCTTATTGGTCTATTAATGTGGAATTTCTTTTTTTTTTCTTTTTACTATGAGGTGCAATCCATGCTGAAGGCTGCAGTTCTTGATCTCCACCAGTAGGTACCTCAAGTCCTCTTCACTTTCCTCTTCATTTTCCTCTTCATTTTCAACAGGGTTATGTCATCTGCGTATCATAGGCTGGTAATGAGTTTTTCCTCAAATCTTGATGCCCCGTTCTTCATACTGTACAGATTTTAAGAGTATTTGCTTAGCATACAGATTGAAGAACTATAATGAAAGGCTACAATCCTGACAGTTTTTTGTTGTTGTTGTTGCTGTTGTTTGTACTTTAAACCACATTGTATCCCTTTGCTCTATTTGAAGGACTACCTCTCGATCCAGTCCTTGCCCCAGGCTGAAGTACCCCTTGGGTCTCATTTTATTTTACAGGCCTCACTAATCTTTGTGCAAATCCTGAATCCTAGAAGTGCCTTCGTTATTGAGCAGAAAGGTAGGCAGTGGTGGGAGTAGTGGGGAGCTACTCTCAGGGTTCCCACAGTATCAGTCAGGACAGTAAGTGGCTTTGTTTTGTTTCATTTTTAGTAATTTAGAATTTTGTTCTACATTTTTCTCTAGCTTTGTCTGGAATTCTCTATTGTGATTCCTGTCAGAGCACCAGGGAGTAACAACCGGAAACCATCTTCTAGTTGGTAGAGGTTGTGGTGGTTGCAGCCCATTGCATGTCATCTTAATGATATTGTTCGATAATTTCAGCATTTAACTGGATCACCTTATTTGGAACAGGTAAAAATATGGATCTCTTCTAGACAGTCGGGCAGGTCACTGTCTTCCAAACTTCTTGGCACACATGAGTGAGCATCTCCAACACTGCATCCATTTGTTGAGCCATCCCAGTTGGTATTCCATCAACTCTTGAAGCCTTGTTTTTTCTGCCAATATTTTCATTGCAGCTTGGACCTCTGCCTTCTGTCTCATTGGTTTCTGATAATATGCTACTTCCTAAATGGCTAAATGTTGATCTATTATTTTTGGTACAGCTACTGCCTGTATTCTTTCCATCTTCTTTTGATGCTTCTTGTATAATTTTTAAACTGCCCTGTAGAGTTCTTCAAAACTTCAACTTGAGGCTTGAATTTTCTATTCAGTTACTTCAGCTTGAAAAATGCCAAGTATGTTCTTCTCTTTTGGTTTTCTAACTCCAGGGCTTAGCACATTTCATTATATTACTTTACTTTGTCATTTAGAGCCGCCCTTTAAAATCTTCTGTTAACCTCTTTTACTTCCTTATTTCTTCTATTGGCTTTAGCTGCACTACATTTAAGAGCACATTTCAGAGTCTGTTCTGACACTATTTTGCTCTTGTCTTTTTTTTTCCCCTGTCTTTTCAATGACTCTCTTAGCCATCTGGTGCAGCTATAGCAGAAATACCACAAGTGTACGGCTTTAAGGGGAGGAATTTTTTTGTGTTATAGTCCAGTAAGCTTCAAGGTGAACTTCATTTTACTATCACAGTCTGGTAAGCTAAGAGCCCAGGTGCAACACAAGAACACGGTACAGGAAACTCAGTTCCAAAGAACGCGCTCTACTATTGATGCTGCTTTCTTGGTGGTATGAGGTTCCTAACTCTTCGCTCGCTTCTCTCATTTATATCACACTAGCTTATAGATTGAGTTCCATCTCATCAAAACAAATGCTGTCAGTTCTCCCTCATCAGGTTCATGGAGGAGGGATTAATAACACATGTGAAAAATAATCACTCAACTCTGGGAATCACAGCCCAGAGAAACTGATACAAATATTTTTTAGGGACACACAATGCAATCCATGACAATGACCTCTTGCTTTCTTCACTTATGATGTCCTTGATGTCACTCTATAACTCAGGTGATTTTCAGTCATTAGTGTTCAATATGTCAAACCTATTCCCGAGATGCTCTCTAAATTCAGGTAGGATAAATTAAAGGCCATGTCTTTGCTCTCTTTAGCTTGGTCTAATTTTCTGCCAATTCAGCCTGAACTTACGTAGGAGCAATTGATGTTCTGTTTCACAGTTGGCACGTGGCCTTGTTCTGACTGATGATATTAAGCTTTTACATCATCTTTTCCCACAGACGCAGGCAATTTGATTCCTGTGAATTCTATCTGGTGAGCTCCACATGTACAGTTACTGTTCATGGTGTTGAAGAAGGGTACTTGCTGAGAAGAAGCCATTGGTCTGGCAAAATTCTAACATGTAATTGCCAGTATTGTTTGTATCATCAAAGCCATATTTTCCAAATACCGATCCTTCTTTGTTGTTTCCAGTGTTGGTATTCTAGTCACCACTAATTATTAATGTGTCTTGAGGGCATGTTTGGTCAATTTCAGACTGCAAAAGTTGGTAAAAATTTTTAATTTCTTAACCTTTGGCCTTAGTAGTTGGTGCATGGATTTGAAGAGTAGTCATATGAACTTACCTTCCTTAAAAGTCAGATGGATATTAACACTGACAGTGTAATACTTTATAATAGATCTTAGAAAGTCCTTTGAGTACTCAAAGGGAACCTTACTGTGCTAGGATTCCTACTTTTGATGATGCTTTTGAGACTTTGATTATCAAAGATAAAAATTTACAACTATATATTTACATATACAGGAGCCCTGATTGTGCAATGTTTAAGCACTTGGCCGTGGTAGATGACTGGAAGATTAGCAGTGTGAACTCAACAGCTACCCTATAGGAGAAAGACGTGCCAATCTGCTTCCATAAGAATTACAGCCTTAGACACTCCGTGGGCCGGTTTTAGTTGGTCTTGTAGGTTCTCTCTGTGACAGATTTGACTCGACAGCAATGAATTTCATGTGTATGCGTGTATGTTCATATACAAGGCCTGATAATTATATCTGCAAACTTCGAAGTGATGTTCCAAGTGTCACACATTGGTGAATATCACTACAGTCACCTTTGAAGTACTCCAGTTGGGAAGCTGTTCACCAACACTAGAGCCTAGTCCATCCTTCAAAGCAATTTTGGAACTCTTTCTGGAACAGCTGTTGTATGCAGTGGCATGGTGGCAAGTTAGCAAACAATTTAATAGTTGTCTGTGAGGAAGTTTTTGGTCAGTTAGCAAATAACTGTACTGGAATACCCTCCCTACTCACCTGATCTGGCCTACAAATAACTTTTTTCTTTACTCAAAAATAAAGGAAGTATTGAAAGGAAGGCATTTTGATGACATTCAGGACATCAATGGTAGTATGACAACAGCTCTGATGGTCATTCCAGAAAAAGAGTTCCAAAGTTGCTTTGAAAGGTAGACTAGGTACTGGCATCAGTGTGTAGCTTCTCAAGAGGAGTACTTCAAAGGTGACTGTGCTGATATTCAGCAATGAGGTATGTAGCACCTTTTTAAGGATGAGTTCACAAACTTGTCAGTCTGTGTGTGTGTGTGTGTGTGTGTGTCTAAAAATAAATCAATAACAGTTTTCAGAAGGTTGTTTCACTACTGGCTAATGAGAAGTGAATAAGAAAAGTGAAGGAGTCTAATAAGAATGAAATAAAGAGTCAAAATGACCATCCTTCACTCAATAGAAGACATTTTCTACCAGCTTTCCCCTCTTAAATATATCTTAGGAAAGAGTTACTTTATGCCAAAATACAGTACTTACAGTTCTATATGTAATGATTTTTTACTATACTGATAAAATACAGGTGGGGCAGAGATATTAATTTGAAACTATTTCAGTTAATAATATTTTTAAAGAGTTTTAAGAGTTGTCATTGAGTCTGTTCCAAGTCACACTGACCCATATGTGTAAGTGTAGAATGGAGCCCTGTAGAGTTTTCAAAGGCTGACTTTTCAGTAGAGTCCTGAGCAGTGCAAATTGTTTGCAGTAGATTACTAACTGAAGGGTTCTGTGTTCAAATCTGTAGAGCAAAGCTGTAGAGGAAAAGCCTTGCTTTGGCTTATGTAAAGATTACAACTAAGCAAACCCTGCAGAACAATTACACTTAGTAATATGTAGGTTTCCAGTATTCAAGGCAGACTTGAAGGTAATGGGTTTGTGGTTTTGGGGGGAGGTTTTGCTTTTCTTCTGTGTGAGTAAACCATCAGGCCTTATTTTTGAAGGTGATTTTGATAGACTCAAATCTGCAGTCTTTCAGTTAGCAGCCAAGCACATTTATATTTGTATCACCCAGAGATTTCTTTTGCAAAAAGTTAATTCTGTTCATTGTACAGAATTAGCTCCAAAAAAAGAGGACACAAACTAGACAATTGAACATCAATTTAATTAGATATTCTAGGACATGTTATCTGAATCTAAGTGTTGGATGTTATAAACTAAATACATTTTTTTTTTAAATTTACTTAACATAAAATATATAGCAAAGTGTTTTATTGTGATAATCATGAAAATGGATTAATGTGTTGATGAAATGTCTTTCCCTGGGCAGTTCACAAAATGACTTTTTTGCCTCTTACAGGGCAGTAGGAGAAATTGCATGCTTTCAGCCTTTCTTTGGGAAGCGCCCAATCTGTTAAAGGTTTCAGCTGACTAGGTCAAGTCCACCAGGATAGCATCTTCTGCTTAACTCTAGTTACGTGTGTAAAATGTGTTCACCTTTGTCATACAATGACATCTGATCACGGTAGTGAAATCCTGGTCCTAGCATTGCCCAACGGAAGGAGAAGGAGTTATAAAGTAGTGTACATCAGGCAGCAGATATCTTGAAAGCCGTCTGAGATTCTTCCTCTCCGCATTGCTCCACATTAGCTCAGGACGTGTACTTCATTTTCCCATCCTCCTCCTTCTCTGTTCCCTTGATCTCATACTCTCAACAAATGACTCTTCTTAGTAAGACCCTGGTGGTGTAGTGGTTAAGTGGTATGTCGGCTGACTAGGTCAGCAGTTCAAATCCACCAGGTGCCCCTTGGAAATGCAATGGAGCAGCTCTACTCTGTCCTATAGAGTCACTATGAGTCAGATTCAACTCGATGGCACTGGGTTTCTTAGTAATAAGAACAAAAACAGACCACCTAACAACATACTCTCATTTACAAAAAAATGTGTCTCTGTTCTAATTCTTACCTATTTCTTCCTTCAAGAAAGAAGCATCACTTATAAATGTAATATTTTATTTATAATCTGCATCCCGTTGGTTCCCAAATTTGATTATCATTTTATTGATTATAAGTTGTCATTTTTATCTTCTGTCAATATTTCCTTTTCCTTTGTGCAAAACTTACTAGCATTCCCTAATGTTTCTCAACTTTTTTCCCCTTAAGAAGTCTTTTTTTACATTTTTCCTAATCTTAATCCCCAAACTGTGACATTAGACTACCACAGATACACTCTCTATTTCTTTATTTACCTTACATATATTTGTGCTTTGTAAGACTCTTCACCTTCAGCTAGAATCAGCTAGAATTGAAAAAAAGAAAAAAAAAGTGAAACTTCTCCCCCGTATATCTCACCTCTGTTAAGAACGCATGCTGCTCCCAGTGGTCATCTTGACCTCACTAGCTACTCTCCAATCTTCCTTCTTTTCTTAGAAGCTCTTTTCAATAATGGGAGTTCATAAAAGATGAGTCTTACGTCTCCTGCAATTTAGCCTCTGCACTTACCATTTTACTGAATCTTTCACAAAGGTCATCAGTGTTTTTTTCTTTTTTTGGTAGAATAGACACAATTTAGCTTTTAGCATGTTTGAATTCTTTTGACACTTTGCATTGCTCCTCATAGCTTTTCTGCTTGTAACTCTTTTTCCTTGTTGTATAGGAAAATGATATTTTCATTGTGATCTGTTTCACTATTTTCTAGGTGGTCTGGTTACCTCTATCTATACTTTAGTACTGTTATTTTCCAGAATTCCAATTTGGACTCCTTTTAACTCTATAAACATTTTATGAATTATGGCATCGTATGTCTTCAGCTATCACCATTTTTGCTAATGACTTTAGTCTTGGGATCTCTATTCTGTATTTCTGTGCCAGGTTCCAGTCGTATTCATCTCTCTGATATGGATGGCCAAACAAAACATTAGATTTAGCATTTTCTTCTCAATTGATGATTCTTTCCTGCACTTCCGATTTTGAAAATAACATTATTTTCAACCTACTTAATTATGGGACAAGCCTGCTGTCCTGCTGCTTCCTCTCTCACTGTCTCCATAGCTAAATCATTAATTTACAAGAAGGTAGAATAAGCAAGTTCCATCTTGTTCTGAATCACCTAAATCAAAAAATTATCTACATATTAATACAGATTTTGTCTTCAATCCAAATATCACTCAGCATATTGTCTCTACTGCCACCTGAAAAAAAAAAAATCTTTTAATATTTAAATTGGATAATGTTAGCATTTTCCTTAAAATGATTCAATGATACTACTGGATTCAGAATAAAAATACAAATCTCTTAGTGTTCATATGCTTTCCTTTAAAATTTAGTGGAAGTCCAATAACATGTTTTTTCACCACTTAAACTTTCTTTCTCATCCTATAATCTTTTATTACATAATTCAGATGTGCAAAACTATTTAGTTCCTTATTACTTTTCAGTCTAGCTCAGTTGTTCATTAGAGTTTTTTTGTTTACCTGAAATCTTAGTTCATTCATAGTAATTTTTGCCCTGAACTTAAGTACTCTGGGTTGCTCTTACCTCACAGGATGAAGGAAAGGCAAAAATCACACTGCTTAACCTACTTCAAAGGGGCAGTCGTGGTTCAGTGACAGGATTCTCATCCTTCATGTGGGTCAGACAAGGTTTGATTCCACACTGCTGAACAGCCTATACCTTTGTCAGTGAAATCCTGTGTGTCGCCATAAAGCCAAACAGATTTCAGCAGAGATTTCAGACTAAGACAAACTATGAAAAAAAGTCTTCAATTTGCTTTTGAATGCTGACCTTAAGGGTCTCAACAGTCCAATATCTAATTTGTGGATGGGTCTGCAAGCCTTAAGCCAGGCAGCAGCTGAGCAGTAGCTAACAACAATCCTCTCCACCCACCCAGTCTGGTATCACCAGACTTGCCAGTCCATTGGGGTTCTCTTTTGCAATCTGCCCTCACCTTGGCTGCAAGATCCCTATGAGTACGTATCTCCTTGATAATTCGCAGAAGCATGCTCACATTTTCAATACAGAAGCTTGAAATAGGGTGCAGAGGGAGGTAAATTCAGTTTCCCATGTAATGCCTAACACATAGCTCTGCTGTTTGTAATTTACTCTTGTGAGTTGATGCCACTGTGAAGCAAGATACAGGTCTGGTTACTCTCAGATCCACACTCTTATCTTTATATTTTAGTCCCATTTCCCTGTAGAATTAAATTTGGGATTCTGATACATAGGCCCTCACCAGAGACTATCATCACCTTTTAGCTTATTTGATTTTCCTTCTCTCTCTCTCTCTCTCTGCTCTTCTTTCCTCTCCAGATTAAAGGATCTGGAAAGGGGTCTGGATAAAATTAAAATGGATCCCTTTAGAAATCCTGGCCATGAGGATAAACAAGAACTCAAACTTTCTAGGCCTTGTATACTTCTTAAGGAAAGACCAGAGGAATGAACAACAGTTTTTATTTCTGTACTGTATCACTGAAAAAAGAGGCATTTTTAAATATACATAAAATTGTCACATCTGCTTAAAGAACACTGTCAAACCAACAGTTGTTTGATGGTGAAGTGCAACAACTTGAAGCCCCCAAATGTGTCCTTTGCTCTGTTGCTTGGGTGCCTTGCCTACATAACTTTTTTTAAACACATCTTTGATTGCTAACTAGCTCTCATCTAATCGTCAAGAATTATTTCAGGAGACCCCTTACTGGGGAGGCCTCTAAGACTTCCATTTGGAAGCCCATCATTATTTATCGTATTAGAGTAGTGCTTCTGAATTTAGAGCTGTTATGAGATTGAATGGATTAATACACATAGCCTGCATGGTTTCAGATATATGTTTAGCACTGAATAGTATAGTGTCTCACATATCTTCAATGCCCAATAAATACGGTTAAATAAAGGATGATTAATTTGATGAACAGTATGAAATGTTATAAATATGTAGACTAAACCTCTCTGTTAAAGTTTTATGCATTTTTAAAAGGCAGTTATGGTTGTATTTTTCTCCAAGCATCGATCTCCAAGTTTTACTATGCAAATACCTTGAAATTAATCTGTCTTGGCTCTTGCCATAATTTTTTACTTATACCCTTTTTTACAACACTCCATATAGTCTACACCATTATTTTAAGTGTAGATCTGTTTCTTCTACTGTATTATTAATTCTTGGTTGACTCGTAAGAGTCAGTTTTCCTTACTTTTGTGGACTGGTACACACACATATTAATTTTAAAATACATTGAGCTGTCTTGAAAGAGAAATAATTCTAAGTGGCAAACTGGTAAGTCTGTATAACTGCATGATCTTGATCTCTGTCTTCTCGTATGTCTCTCTCTCTCTCTCTGTGATGTGTATATATCATATAAGATGGGAAAAAATACATGTTCTGTAGTAGACAGAATTATACAATAAGTCCCAATGAGCCAAGCTCTGTATAATCTCCTCCCCTGAAGTACATGTGCAAAAAGCAAACAAACAAACAAACAAAACTACCATTGAAGTCAATTCCAACTTACAGAGGCCCTATAGGTCAGAGGAGAACTGCCCCATAGGGGTCTCAAAAAGTGCCTAGTGGATTTGAACTGCTGACCTTTTGGTTAGCAGAGATAGCACTTAACCCACTAGCTGCCAGGGTTTCCAAGTTATACGTAAGAGCAGTGAAATATGACAGGGAGTCAGTCATAGCAAACAGGGTTTGTAGATATAATTAAGATCACTAATCAACTGATGATGAGTTAACTAAAAGAGAAATTGTCCTGGGAGGCCAGACCTAATCAGGTGATCCCTTAAAACGGGGGCCTGGACCCTCCCAAAAGCCAATGAAATTTTCTTTCTGTCTCTAAAGGAGCGAACGGCCATATTGTGAGAGGTGAAAGATTGGCCTACGAGCTGAGAACACCTTTGGCAATAAAACAGGGAATTCAGTCCTACACCTTCAAGGAACAAAATTTTACTAATCATCTGAATATATGTGAAAGAGAAACTTGAATCTAAAAATAAAATACCATCCCTGACTGATACCTTTATGTCTGCCTGCAGCAGCCCTAAGTAGAGCACCCAGTGAACGCGGGTCCGGACTCCTGACCCAGGGAAGCCATGCGATATAGGCCTGCATAGTTTTAGCCTCTGAAGTTGTAATGATTGTTATAGAAAACTGTTATTGCTTTTTGCATAAAATGACAAGGGACTCTGTTTTCTTATTGTGACTTACGAGTGACTCAGTTTTGTTTTGCTTGCTCTGTAAAGAGCCCAAAGCCCATTCCAAAAAAGTTTCTGATGGGAAACACACCTGAAAAACTGCAAAAAAGAGGCTGGGTTGTAGGCTGAAACATCACATAAAGGAAAGACCATTAAGACTATTAGCATTCACTACAGGCCAGGCTCCATAGCATCACAGATTTAAAAAAAAAAAAACTAGCCCACACTCCTGCCCCTATACGATTATATGTTCCCCTATTAATGACAACAAACTGAGAGAAAAAGTAACCAGGTAACGTCAGACTACCTCCAGAAGTATTAAAAATGGGGCACCTATATTTATCCACTCTATCCCCCCAAAATACCTTGAAGAAACGCTATGGAGAGCTCATTTTAGACTAACGGCAGAGTGACAGTTTTCCTCTTCTGCAGGAGCGGGATAATCAGGTTCATTAATCCATTCAGACCTCCAGGGTATCATTTATTAAATTGCTCCCAATGTGCCTTATTCACTCCCAGGAAATCATTTACATACTAGGAAAATTTGATTCACTATCAAGCATATCCCATTTAAACAATTCTCATTTTCATTCCTTGGTAGAAGGTAATAACTTATGCAAAATATGCACAAGCATAGATTTTGCCGTGCTGGGGAATATTTAAATATTACCTTTAGGTTGCCAATATTCCATGCAGATATCTGTAATATACAATTCAATGGATTTAATGAGCTTTACCGTGTTTCTATTGCTCATGTACCCACTTCCACAAATAAAAGTAATCTTATATAAAATGTTAGAACTTTGGTAAGTAACTGAAGTCAAAGTCATAGAAGGAACTTATCTATTTCATTATTCTGCCTTAAATTTTCAACAGCTGGAGTTATTTTGTATTATATAAGCCATAGTTGAAACAGTTAACTGGAGTTTTAAGACACCTTGCTTTGAAGCTGAAATAACACTAACAGTGTTATTCAGAGGAAACATCCATTTGGCTTTATGTTTCAATAATAAAATCATCTGTCAACTCATTATGAAAAAGCTTTAACTCTTTTCTTGAACAAGAAAATTCTCATGATAATAGTTTTATGTAACACCGTGTGCCTGGATACTGTTCTAAGTCACTTTAGTCACCTTCATTTTATGTACTCCTTGAAATGACACCATAAGGTAGGTAATAATTATTATCACAATTGAAAGATGAGAAAATTGAGTCTGAATAACTAAATAAAACGACTGCTTGTGAATCTTTTCATGATAAAGAGCTTCAATTAAACTGCTTGCCTTTTTAAAAAATGTAAATATTTCACACTTGCAGAGACAGCTATTAAATTTCAACCTGTATAAGTGATAACAGATTGAATAAAACAGCAAATAGAAAAGTCCTTCCGTTGGCAACTAAATGAATGACCCTGAGTGAGAAAAACTGAATTTAGATTCCAGCACACCCACTATCTGTGCTTCCCTATCTCTTAGTTATTTTTTCTAGAAACTGAGTTGATGATGTGAGTGGGAATCTTTGATGCTATTATTTTTTTCCCTAAGATGTATTTGTAAACGGTATATGATGGAGTTAAAATAAAAGAAAAAACTGAAAAATAAAACTTAGAATTAAGAACACATTAAGGTGTGACTGTCTCAACCTCCTTTCCTCTCAAAAAAATAATTCAAAAGTAGAATATGGGTAGCTATTTTATAATGTACAAGGCCTGAGTAAATATTTTCATATACTGGGCATGCTTCTCAACAAACCTGCCAAATACCCAACTCCAACTGTGTTTCTAAAACATTTCTTTATTCAAATAGCAAATCGCGTCTTATGCAATCAACATGATGGCCAGCAGCAAACAGAGCATCCTGTGCCCTAACCACATAGTAAAATATTATAATCAAATGAATAGCAATTGAACTTTG
This sequence comes from Heterohyrax brucei, assembly GCA_028571685.1. Classification (NCBI taxonomy): domain Eukaryota; kingdom Metazoa; phylum Chordata; class Mammalia; order Hyracoidea; family Procaviidae; genus Heterohyrax; species Heterohyrax brucei. The sequence continues at coordinate 160,856,123 of CM053143.1, forward strand.
TATCCCCACCCGCTTCTGCTTTCAAAGCATCAGTTTGCAGAATGTTATGAAGTTCACATCAGTTCTTTTGCTGTATTTGGTCTTTTCTTTTTTTTTTTTTTTTCCTTAATCTTAAGGATGGAAATTTTTGGCTTGTAAGAGTAAAGCACTGCGTCCACGCTGGCAGAAAATATTTTTAAAATTATTTTATGATTGTGCAAAAAATATAGCCACTGAAATTACAGCTGATGGAACATTGGGAATCTGAATTAGAAATCAGAATACTAGGCAAAAAATAGAATTTTCCTTGCTGGTGTAGTTGCTACTATTTCTATTCCTTTTTTTTCTTTTTTTCACCCCTCATATGCTGAGATTTTAATTTTGATTGTTGCAACACAATTCCAGGCAAACTTATTTTTGTAGTTTCAGAACTTTAAATACTTCCAATAAAACAACAAACTCAATAGCATAGATGTAACTGAAGCTTTAACTTTACTAAATTTAGATAAAATACTGTTTATTTTTAACTACATGCATCCATATGTGATGCTGGGACATGGATTTGCCATAGCATGTAAACAGTACAGACTCATGGCTAACTCTTGAGCAAATGGATCAAGATCCACAGGATAGTCATTGGACGATCCTTTGAAAAAAAAAAAATCTGCAGAAATCTCTTTCTTGTCTGTCTTGGTTTAGAAGCTCCTCTAAAACCTGTTCGGTAAAATTCAAGTCTGCACTGAAAGAAGGGTAGTAGAATGATTACACATGAGAGACGGTGGCCAAAATGAAACTGGGTCTCCTATGTAAAAGATGAGAATGCTATTATCAAACTGCCACTACCCTCTGGGAATGCAGGTAGAATATCTTAACTCTGCTATTTTACAAGGTGAGGGTGGCTGGTGACTGAGCTCCACAGTCCACAAGACAAAGTCATTTCTGAGTTGTGACTGCAACCAGGAGGTACAAAGAAAAGGAAACCTTGATGGTGCATCAAACGTTTCTCAAACAACCTATTATTTGGAAGTTGAAAACTGCTTGTAAATGTATGTTTTTGATGACGTCAAGGGACTGAGGAAGGCTGAAAAACAGCCAATGTTTTTCAGAGTACACCTTCTGCAGACAGAACTAGGATCAAAGTTTGCCTTTTTCTCTGATTCCCATGTGATGTTGGCAAGTAGCCTGATATGTCTATTCATTTTTGCTCAATTATAAAAGTAGGAAATCTACTTTCTGTATAACAACTCATTAGCATGTGTCTTGGCAAACAGATAGCAGTCAATAAAAATAAGTAAGTATTTCCATAAATTGGTTGCAGGTGACTTAGAAACAGTTGAATAAAGGCGTATTGACTTCAAAGGAAAAGAAGCTATTGAAATCTAGAATTCAAGGCAGAATGTAGACAGAGAACTCTTCTTTCAGACATGTACTGGGTGAGAAAAAGCAACAACTTTCACTTAAAAAAGAATTAAAAAGACAAAGGATTTGATTTGATTTCATTTTCTTCTAGAGAGACATTCTCAAGATAACATATAACTAAATTTAATTTGGGCTTAAAAATGTTGTATTGGGGATTCTCATTAAAAAAAATGTATAAGCAACTGATTAAATCAACCAAATAATTCCCAGTAATTCTCCCCAGTCATATAACTATATTTTATTAGCTGGGCAAAGGAAATCTAGCTTTAATGAAGGAAAGGCATCAATCTATATGTCTTTTGTGTTTTAGCTAGCACATAGGATGAAGACTGGTAAGTGTACCATAAACACTTGTTGATTTTAAATGAAAAAATTGAAACAGAGAAGGCACAGATTTTGAATGCTTTGCTTTAAAGAGAGTCTATTTACTACTGGACAAGGGAGGCAATATACATATGATGCAAAACACCTAGAGAATCATTCAAGTATTTAGATGATTAATACAGTCAGTTAAAATTAGCCATCAGTTAAAATTATCTCAGCATTTGAAAGAAAAAATTTTAAAAAATCTTAAACAATTATTGCTAAAGAAAACTAGCCAAGCCAGCCAAGTGCCATCGAGTCGGATCCGACTCATGGAAGTGTAACTAATATTTCTTATAAAGCTAACACGAGCATTTCATTATTTTGAAGATTCTACTACTTATAGCTCTACAGTTTTCCTAAATGAACATGTTGTTGTAAAATGGATTTTGGCGTTATGTAGAATATTCTATATAGGAGGTCAGAGAATTTCGGTTCTTCAACTTAATTGTTCTGAATGCTTCATACCTCATTGCTGAATATCTCTACAGTCACCTTCCAAGTACAACCATTGGGAAGATATGCACCACTGCTATTGCATAGTCTACCCTTCAAAGTAATTTTGGAGCTCTTTCTGAAATGGCCATTACACATGGTGGCAAGGCTACAAGTTCACAAACTTAATTGTATAGTTGTCTGTGAGGGAGCTTTTAGTCAGTAAACAAATAACTGTACTAGAACACTCTCCCTACTCACCTGATCTGGCCCCTAATGACTTTTTTCTTTACCCAAGGATAAAAGAAATTTTGACAGGAAGACATTTTGATAACATTCACAACATCTAGAGTAAGACAACAACAGCTCTGATGGCCATTCCATAAAAAGTGTTCCAAATTTGAAGGGTGAAATAGGCACTGGCATTGGTATATAGCTTCCCAAGAGGAGTACTTTGAAGGTGACTGCAATGATGTTCAGCAGTGAGGCGTGTAGCACTTTTTTAAGATGAAATTGGTAATTTACAGTCCTCATATTAAATATATTTAACTTAGACTTATACACAATATTCTCTATATTACATAGAATATAGTTCTATATTCTAAATATAATGATTCTATTCTATAATATATAGAGAATAGAATAGAATTAAAACAGTAGTGAGCTAGATTTATATATGAGCAAACTTAAGGTATCTAAAGATGCATAAATTCAGCTAAGTATAGGTTTATTCAAAATACTAATTGCTTAGTTCTGAGACAGTTGACTATAGTGCAATTTTCTATAATGTTAACAATATTTACAAATTTATTTTGATGGTAATTTTCTTCTTTTCAAAAATAACTCTCATAAAAAGCATTAGTAAATAGATGTTTAAAAAGAAAAATTATTTTTGCTGCCATTTGCCAGTGCATCATCCTGAAAAGATGTTGAAATACTTTTAGGAATTTGTAGCACTTTTTACATTTGAGATTTTCTTATGTTTCAAAAATCATTTGTAATGGTGCCAAGAAGGCAGAATAGATAGATGCTTCCTGTGACCTCTCTAACAATAAAGACCCAAAAGAAAAATGAAGAATTTATGACATGCTAGGAGCCCATAGCATCAAAGACAAAGCTGAGAAATAGGATAGAGCAATGAGGAAGGCAGAGTAGTGCCAGAAATAAAAGACCTTCCAATAAGAATGCTCTTTCTATTTTTGACAGCTCATGATTTATTTGTGAAGCTCTAATGGCCATACTTATCATGTTATTTTGTTTAGTCTTGACAAATAGACATGAAAAGTTACACAGTTCCACAACACATAGAAATTATTAAAGTTTGTTATCAAAATGGGTGTACTGTTTGCTAAACATTTTGCACATTACATGAAATTTAGGATGCTTATGATTGTTACAAGAGAACAATTTGTTATTTAATCAAAAAATTTGAGATCATCATGTCTGTTGCCAATCATGCAATGCCTGTGTGTCAGTGAACTGCATGTTCCAATGAAAAATATCACCACTGTTTATCATACTGTCTACAAGAATCAAACCAAATCAATTTATTGCCGAGCACAAGTACTGGGCATTTTGTCAATCACAGTTTGGTGAATTTTCCATCTAGACTTGAAATTTTACTCTTATAAAATTATTTTAATTTAAGAACTGAAGTCCAAAGACCATAGATTATATCACATACTTGTTGGCTGGGTTCTGGAGCAACTGGAAGTTGACCCTGCTTTTGGCTGAAGAATCATCTTCAGTGATGAGACACACTTTTGTATGAATGGTTTTATTAACAAACAAAACTGTCACATTTATAGCAATGAGAATCCAGTGGAGATTCAAAAATGTCTGCTTCATTCCAGAATACTTACTATTTGGTGTGGAGTTTCGTCTAGCAGAATCATTGACGCTTATTTTCTTCCAGGATGAACACAAAGATGCTGTGATTATCAGTCAGAAAAGATACTGGGCTGTGATACTTGATTATATTTGGCCACACTTGGAAGCTGTCACAGTGGCCATTTCCCTGAAGTTCTTTTCTATACATAATGCCACAAAATGTACTTCATAATAAAAAATAAATAAAACTGTATCATTTACACAAACTCAAGTTCAAAGATAGGACACCATTATTGGAAGGTCTTTACATAGGATTCCACAGACCTGACCTGCCAGGAAATAGATGTGGCCATCCTGGTGAGCCAATCTGTGGATCCTCCTCAGGGGATAGAAATTGCCTCAAGGTCCACTCACACCTCCAGAACCAGTGGAAAACAGCACCAAATAGTTGACAGCTGTGTCTTTGCATATAACCTACCTCATATGCAGATCTAAATCTTTGGTGTAGGCCTCTCTCACTTCTCCCAGTGATCCCTCCCCACCTTCTCTGTATTGTCCAGGGTGTAGAGTTTGACACCATTAAATGAGCCAGAAGTAGGGCTCCTTAAGCCCTCCCTGAACCATTCTCTGAGGTTAAAAAGGAAAACAACTTAGAAAACTAGGGGAAAGAGGAAAAAAGTCTAGCAGCTCCCCTAAGCAGAAGAATCAGAATAGAAACTGTACCTTTACCTAGATTCAGACATAATGGGATGAGCTCTCCTCACTGACACTCAGAGATGGCTGCTAACCCCCTGCATTTCTCAGAGGCTGCAACCAGAACTAGTGCCTATACCAATCACCTGTGTCCATCTAGCACATTAGGCAAAGCCCTGTACCACACACTTGGTGATTAACTACCTGGACACCCTAGCTGAATCCATATAAAAAAGTAAACAGACTCTAGGGGTTCCATGTCTAGTAACAGCTCTAACCACATGGTGACACAGCATTAGAAATGCAAAGACAATGAAAACTGAACTATAACAAAGAACCAGTGTATTGGGACATTTCAAAACAAGAATCTAGAACACAATAGGAAAACAAAATAAGTAAATACAATTTACTGATGACTTGGAGACAACAAGTCAATTTCCAATCACTTAAAAAACAGGCTATGCTTTTTTCAGAAAGCTCTCAAAACAGAGTCAAATTTTGCAGAAGAAGAGAACTTTCTGGAATTAAAGGAGGTAGAATACAAAGGATTATTACTTAGAACTCTTCAAGAAATGAATTTGAAAATGAGGCAAATTGCAACACAGAATAACAAACTGAATGAGCTGAATGAAAGCACAGAGTGGCAAGAATTAGAAATTCAGAAAACTAATAATAAAATTACAGAATTAGACAACTCAGTAGAAAGTCAAAGGGATAGAACTGAGAGAATGGAAGAACAGAATACGTGAGGGTGAAGATAAAACATGTGACATCAACATATTTGAGGAAAACGCAGGTAAAATAATTAGTTTTTAAAAAGATTAAGCAAAAAACTTAGGAATCAGGTGAGATTATGAATAATAATGTATGAGTTATTGGAGTACTAAAATGGGGGGGAAGGATAATTGGGAATACAAAGAGAATTGTCAAAGATATGTTGATAGAAAACTTTCAGGATGCTATCAAAAATGAGAAGATATCTATCCAGGATGTTCATTGAAGTCTACACAGGGTAGATCACAAAAGAAACATACCAAGGCATATTATATCAAATTTATGAAAACTAAAGATAAAGAAATACTTTTAAATGTGGCTAGCAATAAATGAAAAATAAACTACAAAAGATAATCAGCAAGACTAAACATAGAATACTTAGCAGAAACTATGCTGAAAAGAAGGCAATGGAATAACATATACAAAGGTTTGGAAAAAAAAAAAAAAAAAAAAAAAAGGCCAGCAAAGAGCTATATATCCAGCAATATTGTCTTTCAAATACGGTGGCAAAATTAGAACATTCAGAGATAAACAGAATCTTAGTGAATTTGCAAAAACCAAACTAAAACTTCAAGAAATGCAAAGGGAATACATTTGGCAGAAAATCAGTAACACATAGTAACAAATCAAGATCAGAATATGGAAACAAGTAATGGGATGTCATCCTAAATAGGTGAAGCAGGGGGAAAAAAAATCATAGGAAGAGCACTGAAAATAGGGATACAGAGATTTCACTATATAAACATTATAACCAACCAGAGAGCCTCAAAGGAAAACATAAATCTTTCATACGGAGAGAAAGTCAAGATGATATAAAGTCTGGTTTAAATCTGGAAAAATAGGGCTAAATATTAAGGTCACAACGAAACTTGCATTCCTCTCCAAAAAATAGGAAGGAAGGAAGCAAGGAAGCAAGAAAGGAAAACACAAAGTATCAGCAAATACAAAACCACCAACATTGAAAAAGATGAAAATACATAAAGAAAAAAGAATTAACACAGAAAATTAAATGTAACAAAGGAATTGTCCACAACACACAAAAAAGACATAAAAATGATAGCACTAAGCTCATATCCATCAATAATTCTAGTAAATGTACCAGTAAAGACATAGAGAGTGGCAGATTCAATTAAAAATAAAAAGCACAACCAATCTATACTGCCTTCAGGTGCCTACAGGAGACATACTTTAGACTCAGAGACACCAAAAAACTAAAAGTAAAAGGATGGAAAAGAAGACATCAAACTAACAACATTCAAAAAAGAGCAGGAGGACCAATATTACTATCTGTTATAAAAGACTTTAAAGTAAAATCTATCACATCGTATAAGGAAGGGCATTATATAATAATTAAAGGATCAACATTCCAGGAGGACATAACCATATTAAAGGTCTGCAACCCAGTGGCAGGGCTGCAAAACACATAAAACAAACACTTAACTGTATTGAAAACAGAAAATTACAGACCAACATGTCTCAAATTAAATGCAAAAGTTCTCAATAATCAATAGAATTCGACAACATACCAAAAAAAAAAGTATTCGTCATGGCCAACTGTGGTCCATACCAAGCATGCAGCGATAGTTCAACATTAGAATAACAATTAACATAACCAACCACATAAACAAAACAAAAGACAAGAACTATTCAATTTTATACTAAATGGAGTCTGAAAACTTTCCCACCAAGAACAGGAACCAGACAAGGATACCCATTGTCACCACTTTTATTCAATATAGTGTTGAAGAGTAAAGTTGACTGTTGGCTTTGCATGTTGTTGTGGTTGTTAGGTGCCGCTGAGTCATTTCCAACACACAGTGACTCTAGGAACAACAGCGAGAAACACTGCCCAGTCTTGCACCATGTCCACAATCATTTTTATGCTTAAGCCCATTGTTGTGGCCACTGTGACAATCCATCTCATCAAGGGTCTTCCTCTTTTTTGCTGACCCTCCACTCTACCAAGCATGATGTCCTTCTCCAGGGACTGATCTTTCCTGACAACATGTTCAAAGTATGTAATACGTAGTCTTGCCATCTTTGCTTCCAAGGAGCACTCTGGTTGTACTTCTTCCAGATCAGATCTGTTTGTATTTTTGGCAGTCCATCATACATTAAACATTCTTCTCCAACATCACAATTCAAAAGCATCAATTCTTCTGTCTTCTTTGTTTACAATCAAAGTGTCACATGCATATAATACAATTGAAAACACCATGGCTTGAGTCAGGTGCGTTTTAGACTTCAAGGTGACATCTTTACTTTTGAATACTTTGAAGAGGTTCTTTGCAGCAGATTTTCCCAATGCAATGCATCTTTTGATTTCTTGACTGCTGCTTCCAAGGACATTGATTGTGGACCCAAGTAAAATGAAATCTTTGACAGCCTCAATCTTTTCTCCATTTATGAAAATGTTGCTTACTTGTCTAATTGAAAAATTTTGTTTTCCTGACACTGAGGTGCAATCCATACCGAAGGCTGTGGTCCTTGAACTTCAGCAGTGTCTCAAAACTTCTTCATGTCCAGCAAGTAAGGTGGTGTCATCTACATAACACAGATTGTTAATGAGTCATTGGCCAATCCTGATGCTTCGTTCTTCTTTGTATAATCCAGTTTCTCGGATTATTTGCTTGGCATACAGATTAAAAAGATATGATGAAAGGGTACAACCCTGAATTTAAACCATACAGTGTCCCCTTGTTCTGTTCACACAACTGCCTCTTGATCTGTAGGCAGATTCCTTAAGAGCACAGCTAGGTATCCAGGTGTTCTGGAATTCTCATTCTCCTCAACGTTAACCATAATTTAGTGTGATCAACACAGTCAAATGCTTTTGCATAGTCAATGGAACACAAGTAAACATCTTGTTGGCATTCTTTCAGCCAAGATCCATCTGGCCTCAGCAATGATATCCCTGGTTCCACATTCTCTTCTCAACCCAGCTTGAATTTCTGGCAGTTCCTTGTCAATATATTGTTGTAGTCGTTTTTGAATGATCTTGAGCAGAATTTTACTTGTGTGTAATACCGATATTGTTCAGTTATTTTCACATTCAGTTGGATCACCTTTCTTTGGAATGGGCATAAATTTGTATCTCTTTCAGTCAGTTGGCCAGGTAGCTGTCCTCCAGCTTTCTTGGCATGGACAAGTGAGCACTTCCAGTGCTGCTCTGTTTGTTGAAATACCTCAAATGATATTCCATTGATTTCTGAAGTGTTGTTTTTCACCAATGCCTTCAGTGCAGCTTCAACTTCTTCCTTAAGTACCATTGATTCTTGATCATATGATGTCTCTTCAAAGGGCTGAACATTAACCAGTTCTTTCTGGTATAATGCCTGAATATTCCTTCCATCTTTTTTTGATGTTCCTTGAGTCATTTAATAGTTTCCCTATAGAATCCTTTACCACTGTAACTTGAGGCTTGAGTCTTTTCTTCAGTTCTTTCAAGTTGAGAAATGCACAAAGTGTTCTTCTCTTCTGGTTTTCCATTTCCAGCTCTTTGTACATGTCATTATAATACTGTCTTTGTCTTCTCAAGCTGCTCTCTAAAATCTTCTGTTTAGGTCTTTTACTTCCCCATTCCTTCCTTTTGTTTTAGCTGCTCCATGTCCAAGAGCAAGTTTCAGAGTCTCTTCTGACATCCAATTTTGTCTTTCCTGTCTGTTTAATAACCTCTTCTTCACTTAATGGATGATGTCTTTGATGTCCTTCCACAGTTCATCTGGTCTTCGGTCATTAGTGATCAACACGTCAAGTCTGTTCTGTAGATGGTCTTTAAAATCAGAAGGGATACAGTCAAGGGCATACTTTGGCTGTTGTGGACTTGTTCTAATTTTCTTCGGTTTCATTTTGAATTTGCATATGAGCAATTGATGATTTGTGCCACAGTCAGCATCTGATCTTCTTCTGACTGCTAATATGAAGCTTTTCCATCATCTTTTTCCACAGATGTAGTCAATTTTGTTCCTGTGTATTTCATCTGGTGAGGTCTCTGTGTACAGTTGCTGTCTGTGTTGGTTAAAAAAAAGGTATTTGCAATGAAAAAGTCATTAGTCTTGCAAAGTTGTATCATGCGATCTCTGGCAATATTTCTAACACCAAGGTCGTATTTTCCTACTACTGAACCTTCTTCTTTGTTTCCAACTTTTGCATTCCAGTCACCAGTAATTATCAGTGCATCCTGCCTGTGTGTTAGATCAACTTCAGACTGCAAAAGCTGGTAAAAATCTTCAACCTCGTCATCTTTGGCCTTAGTAGTTGGTGTATAAATTTGAATAATAGTCAGATTAACTGGCCGTCGTTGTAGGCACGTGGATATTATCCTATCACTGACAACATTGTCCTTCAGGACAGATCCCAAAATGTTCTTTTTGATGAGGAATGCAACACCTCTTCAAGTTTTCATTCCCAGCGTAGTAGACTATAAGATTATCTGATTCAAAATGGCTGAAACCTGTCCACTCAGTTCACCAAAGCCTAGGATGTCAACATTTATGTGTTCCTTTTCTTTTTTGACAATTTCTGGATTTCCTAGGTTCATACTGGGCACATTCCAGATCCTGGTTATTAGTGGATGTTTGCAGCTATTTCTTCTCATTTTGAGTTGTGCCACATCAGTGAGCAAAGATCCCGGAGGCCTTACTTCATTCATGTTGTTAAGGTTGACTCAATTTTGAGGAGGCAGCTCTTCCCCAGCCATCTTCCGAGTGCCTTCCAACCTAGGGGGCTCACTTTCCGACACCATATCTGACAGTGTTTAGCTGTTATTTATAAGGTTTTCCCTGGCTAATTCCTTTCAGAAGTAGACTGCTGGGTCCTTCTTAGTAGTCTGTCTTAGTCTGGAAGTTCAACTGAAACTTGTCTGCCATGGGTGACCCTGCTGGTACCTAAAGACCAGTTGCATAGCTTTCTGCATCACAGCAACAAGCAAGCCTCCACTGACAGACAAGCTGGGATTGCTCGTTCCCTCCTTACGTGATGGTGTCACCCTCCTTACCTGGTGCTATTCCCCTGCTTACCTAATGCTATTATGCTCTTGACTTTATGCCACTAATTGTGTTGAGGAAATTAACTGCTCTTCCTATTTTGTTAAGAGTTTTTAACATGGATGGATGTTGAACTTTGTCAAATGTCTTTCCTGTTTCAACTAACAGAATCAAGCAGTTCTAAGAACAGAACACTTCTGTACTGCTAGTAAGAATGTAAAGTGGTACAAACACTTTAGAAATCAATTTGGCAGTTTTGTAAAACTCTAGAAATAGAAATAACATGTGATCCAGAAATCCCACTTCTTGGAATCTGTCTTACAGAAATAAGGGCTGTCAAATGAACAGATATATGCACAAGAAATTTATTGCAGCACTGTCCTAAAGAAAAAAGAAAATGAATTCAATCTAGGTGCCCATCAACAGATGAATGGATAAACAAATTACAGTATATCCACGTAGTGGGATACTATGCAATGGTAAGGAATAAACATAATCTCAGAAAACATAACATGCAGTGATTTGGAAGAGATTATGCTGAGTGAAATTGGTCAGCTGCAAGAGGACAAATATTGTATGAGACCACCACCATTATAAGGATGTAATAAAAAGTTTAAGCTTAGAAGAAAATAATCTTTGATGGTTACCAGTGGGAGGAATGGAAAAGGTACTCACAGATAAGAGAATAGTTAGGAATTGGATTACATGAAGGAAGTGACAGCACACAGTAGAAGGGAGCTTCACACATCTGGACTACACAAAAACTACAAGGTTTCCAAATACAACCCAACGTTTTGAAGGCCAGACTAGCAGGAAGAGGGGTCTGGGACTACGGTTTCAGGGGATGCCTCGGCTCGCTGACATAATAAATTTTTGTTGGTGCTGTTTTTTGTTTTTTAAAGAGAATATTTTATGTACTGCTTTGGTGAGTGGTGTCTGTGGTCTTGAAAGCTAGCAAACAGCCATCTACGCTTCAGTTGGTTCCAGTTCACTGGGAGTGGAAAAGAATGAAACACATCCAAAGACAGGAGGAAAGTAGGGATTTAGGAGAGAAAAAGTGCCATTTGATCTCAGACTACATCATCATATGACCAGAAAAATTAGATGATGCCCTGTCACTGTTGGTGACTGCCCTGATTAGAAATTCAACATAGTGTCTCTGATGCAGACGGTAAAAAACGAGTGTGCAAAACCAAAACTCTATTAAAAATCCATACTATATGGTCTCCAAGAATGGTGGGTAACCTGAGGATATGGCTTCAGGACTCTCTGCTAACCTAAAGCTTAAAAGAACACCAAAGTCAATTCTTCAGATGAAGATTGGACTGGATGCAGGACATAAAATGATGCTGGTAAAGAACGTGCTTCTGGGCTTAAATATATACACAAGGCTGTCTCAGCAGCTGTTGTGTAGAAGTGAGATAAGATAGTGGAGGGGGACAGGAGTTGGTTGAACGGTTACAGGAAGTGCAGGATGGAAAGGAAAGGTGTGATGTCACAGGATGAGGAGAACAACTGAGTTGCATAGCAGTGTGGATGTGGGGTTTATATAGCAAATTGACTTGAATTGTAAACTGTTTTTGAAAGCACAATAAAATCTTTAAAAATAAACAACAACAACAAAAAATTGTGGTGATCATCCCTTCCTTCCTTCTTCTACTCTCCATACCATAATTATATGCTTATCTATCAGGTTCTCAGGATGTTTTCTCATACTGAATCATTTCAAACACATATGCAGCTGTCTGTCAACTCTCCACAATATTGAATGCTTTGTCAATGCTTAAGGTTAAGATGTTTCAGTACAGAGACTTAATTATAGGTGATATAATGGGTTAAGTGCCGTGTCTGCTAACCAAAAAGTTGGAGGTTCAAATCTTCCAGGCACTTCTTGGAAACTCTATGGGGCAGTTCTACTCTGACTTGTAGGGTCGCTATGAGTCAGTCCCAACTCAAAGGCAGTGGGTTAACAAGTGATTCAAAGTTCCTAAATTACATATGTCAGTCTTGCTATCTAAGAAGATTCCAACATAGAAAAGGAGAGACAATCACCTATTTCCAAGAGAAAAAAAAAAATTGACACATATGATGTTTCGTTCATAGGATAATCCAAGCCTCACCCAATCATCATAAAACATTTCTCAAACCCAAATAATTCCAACTTAAATTATTCCCGTGACGGATAGCAAACACTAGGAACTCTATACAGGCTGTTACAAAAACAGTAATTATTTTACTGTGAGGTCTAAATACCTCCACTTTTACTACTTAATATCTGAGTTTGAAACTTTCGCATTTAGATACAGAGTAATTTAATTATCAAGAAAAGTTAGTGGACTCTTCTTTTGCAAAACTGAAGGACCAGTCTTGGTTATCTTTTCTGAAGGAGAGGAAATGTTCCACAGAAGCTGATATCCATCACTCTAAAAATTATAAAATGTCAACAAGTTTCAGATATCCATCTCATGGATATCAGAGTGAAAGTTGGTGTTAGCTGTCATTAAGTAAACTCCAATTCACGGTGATCCCACAATTATATAGAAGAACTATCCCATAGGGTTACCAAGGCTGTGATTTTCTGGAAGGAAATTGCTAGACCTATCTTCCAAGGCTCTTCTTTCAACTAGCAGTTGAGTGCTTTAAATGTTTATGCAACCCAGGGATTCCACAAAGGAAAAAAAAAAAAAAAAAAAAGAAAGAAAATTTACAAAGAAGTAGATAAAATTTTAAACTCATCTGGGTAATTGCGGTAAACTAATCATTAGGTGATCTATACACTAATAATATACAACATAACTAAATATTTAGTAAATCACTGTATAGAATTGTGTGTAGTAAGTCAAATATGACATATATTCACATACATAGCTGTAAATATATAAGAAAAGAGTTAGAAACACAATTATAACCATTATTTTACTGTCAGAATTGTTTTTAATAATCTGTATTTTTTCTAATGCTGTCATTTGTATAATACGTTTGTCAATAAGAAAAAACACTAGAAAAAGCTATTACAAGTAATTCTGATTATCTGAATTGAGATTTTTTTTTTTGAAACGTCTAAATTTATAATAAAAAAGACAGAACATTGCCTGAGGAATTTTTAAAATATAATTAACTTTTTAATTTTTTTTTACTATTCATGATACAAATGAAGTGATCCTAGATAACGGACTGTTAAATCTAGGTGGTCTGGAGGCACACATGAATGCTATCTTGGGTCTTTTTAGGATTCTGGTGTTTTTACAGAATTATAATATTTTATGACACCTGTTTCCTTTTATCTCAATTTTATAGGTTGTAGGTACTTTCCCTGGATGTACAGTACCTACCTTAATAGCGATTTTATGGAGTTATTCAAATAAAGTGTAACGAAAACAAGGAAAGTATGATGTTTTTACTTTAGAGATTACTGCTGGTTGAAGAACTAATGCTTTTAACTGAGCAGCTGTCATAACTATTTATGAAAATGCACTCTCCTTGTAGATTCCATTGTTAGCAAAATTAATACCATAAATATTTCCAAAAATTTGATAAAAATTTTCCAAATTTTCTGTTCAGATCAACAGAGTTGAATGAAAGGGTAAATGATGGCAAGCTAAAAATAATTTTTAAAACATCTTAGAAACATGAGTTTTTAAGGAAAATATTTTAGAAACATATTTCTGTAATAATTTTCAATTTTTTTAAATAGTTGACATTAATTATAATAAATGGCACCTGTTTTATTTTTTAGCCAACACACATGCAAACTTATAAGAGAAGTGAACCAATTTCTATAAATATCAGTATTAAGCCTTGCTAATTCTTCTAAAAACTATGGCATGTTGCTTATTAATGACATTTATCTTCATGACCCTTGAGAGTAATCTGAGGCAACTTTATTATTTTAGGAAAATAAATTAAAGCAAAATTTCAAAGAACTTAAATCTGAAGTTATGGTAAAGGTAAGATAGATCTATTGCTGGTAATAAAACTAAGGTTCAAAAAGTCTGTGGCACACGTGGAGTTGCCATACTCAGAAAATGATCATCTACATAGTAAGATTTGAATTTCAAATAAGTACGTGTATGAACCAAATGGAACATGCTTACACTAAATAGGCATTCACTGTTTTATCTGGAGTTCAAAATTAACTGTCAATCAGACAAATCTGGACTCACAAGGACTCAGCTTTTCCTTTGTCCAACTTAATGTGCTCGATATTCCTGGGCCATATTTCAGATTTTACTCTAGAAATTTATTATCCTTGATATTTAGAACTATAGAACTGGATTTATCAACATACGTACACAGAAACCATCTCTATGATATTTTTATCAGGCTTATTTTAATTTGAATTTACTGTATTCATCTCTTTTAAAATGTATTATTTACATGACAATACTGAATATTGCCCATCTTATACAGCATATTTCATTCAGAAGAGGTAGAACACCAAAAGAGATAACATACATTGGTGACAATGATATTTTTTCTTTTAATGAAAATAAGTAGCACTCTGCATTATCTACACAGAGTCATTAAGAGACACAACTGATTTGACTGCACCTAACAATTCATTAATTACTGTCACGTGCAATAAAAATAAGATCTCTCATATTTAAGCATGCAAAAGTCTTAATTACCCATTCATTTACCAATATGTTATTTATATTAATGAAACATATTACTGAGTCTATACATACATAGATAGATAGCCAAGCCAAGTGCCGTCGAGTCGGATCATATATATGTGGACATCTTTTGAATCAGGCGTTATTCAACTTTCAAGTTTTACAGGTATAATTCTATAACTAGGATGTTATAGCTACTGTCATTTGTGAACTTCACAAAAGCATTTTTCTTTTTTTTTAATGTCTCTGCTTATTTTTCAGCTGTGTAAATTTGTAGTTATGTTAAGTGAAAACAGAAAGGTAATTCATTTTCTTTTACTTATTTATATAAATTCAAAAAATTTGGAACTCAAAAGTAAGATATTCAAACAAAAATTTAATTTTCATTAACTTGCTATCTTCTCAGGCAAGAAAGTGGCACTGTCAGGAATATGAGTGATTCAGCTCTACTGCCTGAGTTTAGATTCCAGTGTAAAACTGACTATATGGTATCATAAATTGAATCGGTCAACCTGGCTAGGTCATGACTTCCAGTGTTGCATGACTGTCTACCATTCTGTCATCTGATATGATTTCCCTATGGGTTGTAAATCTTACCATTATACGATATTAATGAGATGCATTAGTGGCAGTTATATTGAAGAAATATACAAGATTAGTGTCTTCTCAAATACAAAAGAGAGAAGCAAGCAGAGATGTGGCAAGATCACATAACATGATAGTAGCAACAGAGGCAGGGTATGTGCTTTAGACCCAGAGTCTGCACCTGAGAAGCTCCTGGTCCAGGGGAAGATTAGTAACAAGGACCTTCAGCCAGAGTTGACAGAGAGAGAAAGCCTTCCCCTGGAGGTGATGTCCTGAATTTGGACTTGCAGCCTTCTGGACTGTAAGAGAAGAAACTTCTGTTTGATAAAGCCATCCACCTGTGGTATTTCTGTTATAATAGTACTACATAATTAAGACGATAATTACAACTACAAACACTAAGGAAAAGTATGCCTTGGTTTCTAAATCTGTAGAATGGGAATATAAACAATATTTTCACCTGATAAAATTATGGTAGGATAAAGACTTAATTCATGAAAAGTGCTTAAGATGATACACAGTAAATGTTCAAGCTTTTACAAAATCAGTAGCTTTAGGTCATTATCATCCTTTCAACTGTTCTAAAACTAAAATTGTATTTAAATACTGTAAATATTTTAATTGTATGACAAAAATTGATCAGACACATCTGTGTCTGCAATATGCTATGTTTTTACACAAATAATGTATGACGTCTTTGCTGGCCTGCCAATCAATATATCCCTGTAGGAAGTATTTTTATGACTAATTTTTTACAATAATGTGTACATACACAAGGCAACACTTAAGAAAATACTTCTCAAGGGGGAGGGGAGCAGTTTACAAACAAAGGTAGAATCATGTGTTATTTACTGAAAAAAGATTTCAGTGCAAAATGATTCTATTTCTCACCGATTTTGATTAGTATAAACTTGATGTTATACAGTAACCCATGCACCTATTACAGAATATTTTAGAGAGCTGTCAAAGTGTATGTGTTCAAAGATAATTTACAACTTTTATGGGGCACATGCATCAACACAATATAAATTATGCATCCATTACTTTTCCTTGAATTAAAAAATTAAATAAAAATGTTAGTACTGTGGATTCAAGGATTGTAATTGTTCTGGACTCAGTCCAAATTTTGATAGTAAAATAGACCTTAGATGTTTGGGGGCAATGATGCCACAATAAAACTTCACATCCTAACATTAAAAGATGTTACACAGTTAACTTTTTGTGGAGTCATAAAAGTACCATATTTCTTAACCCACATCAAAAATATCTCAGTACAGGTTTCCAAACAGATGACATCAAATCACTATGTTAGATTGGTTTACAGATCTCAACATTTTTAAGCAAGGAACTCTGTGTCTGTGTTACAGTGCTTTGGATATAGGTGGAAATAAAAAAAGATAGGAATCTCTACCCAGGGATTAATAAATGGACATGTATATTTATTTATACAGTTTTGACATTTTTATTGCTATTATTCATAATTTTCTGTCAGAAGGTTACAGGAAGGAACTTGGGATTGAAATGTGATCCTTTACACCACCAAAATAGGTGTTAAAATTCTGACCTTATGCCTGTGGGTTTAATAAAAACAGCATTAAAACTCGATCTGTGATCAGCAAGGTTCTCTGTATCATTCAACTCTTCTCTTAACAATAATTCAATGCTTATAATCTCTGGAGACCATCTTTTTCCGTGTTTGTTGTTGTTAGGTGCCATCTAGTCAGTTCCAACTCGTAAGGACTCTGTACACAACACAAGGAAACACTGCTTGGTCCTGTACCATCCTCTCAGTGATTGCTATGCTTCAGCTCATTGTTGAAGTTACTGCGCCAGTGTATCTCATTAAGGTCTTCTTCTTTTGCACTGACCCTCTCCTTTACCAAGCATGATGTCCTTTCATAGGGATGGATTCCTCCTAACAACACGTCCAAAGAATGTGAGACACACAGGAGCAAAGGTTATCATGGCTGAGAAGTTGGATAAACCTTTCTCCCTTTCACCAGTGGTTCTCTGCACTATGTCTGGCTCTGGAGTCTGACACTACTACCTGGGCTGGAAGTGGGAGGACCTAAGAGAATGCCCTAGACCATTTTTCCTAGACTCACAGAAGGGATAATTTAACACAAAAAATGGGGAATATGGGGATAAATGAATAAAATAATGTGCCAATTGCCATAAGCCAGGACCTCAGGGCAGAAACAACTGTATCATCTACATAAAGCACATTGTTAAAGAGTCTTCCTACAATCTTGATGCCCGGTCCTTCTTCATGAGTCTGGATTCTTGGGTTATTTGCTTGGCACGTGAGTTAAATAAATATGGTGAAAAGATTCAACCCTGATACATACCTTTCCTGACTAAAACATGAAGTATCCACTTGTTCTGTTCAAGTGGCTACCCATTGACCTACATACAGACTCTTCATGAGGACAGTAAGTGCTCTGGAATTCCCATTTTATGCAGCATTATTGATATGTATATATATTTTGATCCATACAGTGTAATGAATTTCTATTTTCAATAAAACACAGGTAAACATCTTTCTGGGATTTTCTGCTTTTATCCAGGATCCATTTGACATTCAGTAATGATATCCTTTTACCAAGTTCTCCTTTGAATTTTCTGACTCGACTTTTTGGTGGTTCCCTCACAACGCATAGCTTCAATCACTTTTGCATGATCTTCACCAAAATTGTATTTGCATTTGATATTAATAATGTTGTTTGACAGTTTCCACATTTGGTTGGCCGTGTGCATAAGCATGGGTCTGTCCCAGTGGATCAGTCAGTCAGCTAGCTGTCTTCCAGATGTCTTGGCATAAATGAGTGAACACTTTTAGAGTTGCATCTATTTGGTGAAACATCTCAGCTGGTGTTCCATCAATTCCTGATTTTTTTTTTTGTTGTTGTTTTTCACCAACGCCTTCAGTGAAGCTTGGATTTCTTCCTTCCATATTATGGGTTCCTGGTCATACGGGACCTCCTGAAATACTTGAACATAGATCAATTGTTTCTGGTACAGTGAATACATGTATCTCTTCCATATTGTTTTGAAGCTTCCTGAAACATTTAATAATTCCCTCATAGAATCAATGGCTGGCTGGCTCAAAGAATCCTTCAACATTGTAACTTGAGGTTGTTTAATGCAACTGATACCCTTAAAACAATTTCTGGTATTCCTGTCTGTATGCTGCTTCTACTTATTCATTAAGAGAATCGCTCATTCAGAATTGACTTCAAATTCTAGACTGGACCAGAAAAGAGCCCTGGGCCTCTTTTAGCATTTTGGTTGTTCTTCTCTTGATTCTCTTTCTAGGGTTTTATCTACATTTAATTTCCACCTCCGTATGTGTTGTTGTTGTGGGCCATCAAGTTGATTCTGACTCACAGTGACAGTATATGACACAGTAGAACTTGTCCCATAGTTTTTCCTAGGCTATAAGCTTTACAAGAACAGATTGCCAAGTCTTTTTGTTCTGTGAAATGGCTGCAGGATTCAAACTGCAGACCTTTTTGTTTCCACAGAGCACTTAACCACTCCATCACTAGGACTTCCACCAATGTGCTAACCAACCAACCAACCTGTTGCCCTCAATTCTATTCTAACTCACAGCAAACCCTATAGGACAGAGGACTGTCCTCTAAGGATTTCCAGGACTGTAAGTATTTAAGGTGGCTGACATAATTTTATCCCACAGAGTGGCTGGTGGGTTGGATTTATTCAACTTTCATTTATCAGTTAAGTGTTTAACAGCTGGCGACTCTCACATACCTCTAGTTCTAATACCTCCTTGTGGTCTAGTGATAAATTCATAATTTACTGAATAACTATTATGTTTGAATGTTGAAGAGTCAGCACAAATTTTACAAGTCAACATTTCTCATTTGCATCTACCAAACTTAATCCTCTATCATTTTATTTAGATTCCCAAGCTAAATTCCAGGATCTTCATGTCTTCTTCACCCTTAATGTCACCTCCTTAAGGCAAACAGCTTTGATTGTCTTGTAGATTACCCTGTCTAGTATCGGAAGCAGTGTGTGGGACACAGTAACCACTAAGTAAATATTTTGAAATAAAATAAGGAAGCTACACAAATTTTTTGTAGGGCTATTCTTTTCTTAGAATCATAGGAGTCCTTGGGTGGTACCAATGGTTAGGTTCTTGAATATTAACCAAAAATTTGGTAAACTGAACTTACTCAGAAGCTTCTCAAAAGAAAGCATGGAGGGTGTTATTCTAAAAGATCACAGTCTTGAATCCTTATGGAATGCACTGTACCCTACAACATATAGAGTAGCCATGAATCAGAATCCACTGGGCAGCAAATGGTTAGTTTTTGTTTTTCCATAGAAATAAAAAGAACTGAGATTTTGTCAATATTTTTGAGGTGCATTTAAGTACAAGAAACAAATGTGGGTAAATAGTTAAGGATATTTCTGTTGACAAGGAGTCAAGAGGTAGAAATCTCCAGGTTAGGTGCACCAGCCCAATTATTAACATAATGAGTCCAGGCTTTTTCCATCAATATTTCTGTGATGGGTAGTGTACTGGCTCTGTCACTGTTACAAGAGAAGAATTCTTGGTGGTACAGTGGTTAAATGCTCAGCTGTTAACCGAGAGTTTGGCAGTTTGAACCCATCAGCTGTTCCAGAGGAGAAAAATGTGGCAGTCTGCCTGTGTAAAGAGTAAAGCAAAATGGGGCAGTTCTACTTTGTCCTGTAGGGTCGCTATGAGCTGGAATCAACTGCATAGCAATGGGTTTTTATGGGATGTAACAATAACTCAAACAGAATGCAGCAGGATAATGCAGTGTACTTTCTCTTTGCACTGCTTTAATGAGAGGACCCCACTTTTTTATGGTGTCTGAATGACAACTGTAAGTACCCTTTGACTCAGCTTCCCTGTAGCAAGGTTCTCCCACTTGTCTCTCCCCAGCTGTCTTTGTCCTCAGCTGACAGCCTAGTACCTCATAAGTGAATGGCCCATGTTATATGCTGAGATAAATTTAGGCGGGAAAAAAAAATTCCTCTTTTTTGAAGCATCTACAAGTGCTAGCTGGGTTTCAAACCTAACTAATCAGGTAAGCTCACATGGCACGTAGCCTGTCTCTAAGAAATAAATTCTCCTTTCACTTCTGTAATCCTGATACTTCTCCATTTGCTCTGCCATTACCAACCTCTGGCTTATTATATCTTTCTTGGTGTTTGTCTTCTGATTAGTGCAACATATGGTACATTCCTAGACCATGGACAGATGGGAAGGATGTGGTGTCTTCAGGGTCATTAGAGACAAATATTCTCACCTACTCTGCTCTTTTAGTCTGGAGCAAAACAAACCTCATTATTTTCTCCTTATTATTCATTGGCTGGATAATATGCTCAGTATGCCAAAAAGTGGAAAATGAAACTAGATTGTCATGAGTGACTTAGTCTAATCTTCATTAGTCTTTAAGGGTTCATCAAATAATTGTCAGTATAGGTGCCATGATTATCTGGTGCTACTATAGCAGAAATACCACAATGGATGACTTTAACAAAGACAAATTTATCTTATCACATGTTAACCAAAACCAAACCCACTACCTTTGAGTCAATTCTGATGCACAGCAACCCTATAGGATAAAGTAGAACTGCCCCATAGGGTTTCCAAGCAGCCCCTGGAGGATCTGAACTGCCAACCTTTTGGTTGGGGGCTGTAATACTTAAGCACTATGCCACTAGAGTTTCCAATCACAAGTTAGGAGATTAGAAATCTAAATTCAGGATGCCAGCTCCAAGTGAAGACTTTCTGTCTCTGTTAACTCTGCAGGATGTTTACAATATACTATAGCCTCTTGGGTGTGCACTAACATTACATCTGCAAAAATTAATGTATGTGCATTAATTAAAAAATATTCTGTTGCTGAAAAGTGCTAATCATCATCCGAGCTTTCATGGAATTGTAATGATTTTGCTGGTGAAGGGTCTTGCCACGATGTTGATGGCCGCTGACTGATTTAGGGTGGTGGTTGCTAAATGCTGAGATGGCTGCAGCAGTTTATTAATGTAACATAACAGTGAAATTGGCAGCATTTATTGACACTTTCTTTTATAAAAGATTCCTCTGAAGCGTGTGATTCTGTTTGATAACATTTTCCAGAAAGTAGAACTTCTTTCAAAATTGAAGTCAGTCCTCTTAAGCCCTGAAGTTGCTTTATCAACTAAGTTTATATAATACTCTAAATTCTTTATTGTCATTTCCACAAAGTTTACAGCATCTTCACATATAGCAGATTTCACCTGAAGAAACTCCTTTCTTTGCTCATTCATTAAAAGCAACTCCTTATCCATTACAATTTTACCATGAGATTGTCCATAATTCAGTCACATTTTCAGACATCACTTTTCATTCTCTTCTTTTTTCCAGCCCACTCGCAGGTGCTTTCTACACTGCAGTCATGAATCCCTGAAAGTCATCCATGAGAGTTGGAATCAACTTCTCTTAAACTTCGCCTAATGTTGATATTCTGATCTCCCCCCGTTAATCACAATTCTTTTAGTGACGTGTACAATGTGAATCCTTTCCAGAAGAGTTTCAATTGGCTTTGCCCAGGTCTATCAAAGGAATTATTATCTAGGGAATCTATTACCTTACAAAATGTATTTCCTAAACAGTAAGATTTGAAAATGGAAACTAATCGTTGATCCATAGGCTGCAGAATGGATGTTGTATTCACAGACATTGCAACAACACTGTACTCCTGGTAAATCACCATCAGTTCTTGAGTGACTAGGTGCATTGACTTTCAACAGTAATAGTTTGAAGCGAATCTTTTATGCGATCGAAGATCTTCAGAATGGTAAAGAAGCTTTGGTTCCAATTTGAAGTCACCAGCTACACAATTCCCTAACAAGAGAGTCAGCCTGTTCTTTGAAGCTTTGAAGCCAGGCATTAAGTTCTTCACTTCAGCTGTATTACATCCTAGCCAGCATCTCCTCTCAATAAAGGGATGTTGAATCTACATTGAAAATCTGCCCCATACCCCCCACACACACATCTTACTATTGTTACAGGGGAAGTATTTGGTTTGTTGCTAGCTTAGAACACTGTTAGCCAATTCTGTAGCTGCTAAAACACGTAGCCTTCAGACAGTTGTCTATTCCACTTCTGTACTGAATAATCAACTGCCTTATACAGAATAGTACCTCATTTCACAACTCGAGAAGTACAGTGTAATCAAATCTTCCTTCCTGTAGAATTACCAGTGAAGGAACAAAGAATAGCAATCCAAAATGTGTTAATGTTTTCAATTTCATTATGACTTGTTTTGGAATAGAATGTGCTTTTTATGACTCATTGACTCTTTAGCCAGCATAAGAGAAACTATGCTTTTAGAAAATGATATATAAATCTATTCCTGATAAATATACAAGTATTTTCTTGTAATAAGAAAGTCTTACAGATGATTGTCATAAATAGCAGTATTTACCTTAATATTCATTATCACAGTAGTGCAGTAGGAGTATATGATCAATATTTAAACTTCACCTGATCGCACAGCAATTCACATGTAAGATCTATAAATTTGAAAGAAAACAAAAAGAGAGAGGGACAGACAGATAAAATTTCCCTGTTGGTCAACAAAAATTTAGATCTAAGAGTCAGATGCTTTCAGGTTCAAAAATGAAGTTTGAAGAACTGGACATTTAACAGTATAACAGCACACTTTGAATATCATCATCTAGAAAACGTAAGTTTATATTTTTAGTTTTATACATCTTTAGATTATCTACTTTCTTGATCAAAAAATATACAGCTAAAAGCTATAATTAATTACAGAGTTGTATCTTATACACATACCTATGGACAAGTCAACACTAGTCATTAAAAGAGAATACCATGGTAACTATACTGTCCTCACTCATCTGCCTGTTTTAGGTATAGAAATACCTTTGGAATTAAAAATGATAAATTGACTACTGTAACCCCAAATCTCATATTTTTATTAAAAATGTGAAGCCCTTCTTACTGAAAAAAAAAAAAAAGAAAGAAAGAAAGAAAAGAAAGCGAATCTATTTGTATTTTAACTAGTAAGGCATCGGAAAGTAAAAGCATACAGTTTAACTTTGAAACCAACCAATGGCTTGGAGAATAGGGCAATGGAGAATAGGGCATCATTCAGTCTTCACAGAATACCCACTGTAAAATAAGAATTCATTCTGAGCAGTGGCAATCATGTTTTCCTTTTGAAACATTATTTCCAAGAATAATCTTTGAAAATTGAACTCTTAATTAGGGCAAATGCTCACAAGATCTGTTTTTCTTAAGAGAGGCAGAATTTAATTTTCTTACCAGCCTGCCATTACTTTTTTCGTTCAGAACAATAATATGAGTTGGGGTCATTCCTTTTTAAGGAGTGTGAAAATTCAACACATTATGTTTCTGACTTATTTATTCTCCTAATTCAAGAAGACTAAAAAGGACCCTTCTTCTTCTTTAAAATGGGCTATTTAAACAAGCATTGCAATTAAATTCTAACCACTGAATGTCAATTACTTGTAGATGAGTAGTGAATTTATTTAGATCTCTAGGGAAATTGATCTTGCATATCTTGTTGAACACAGTAAGATTTCAACATTTATCTGATTTGAATGAGAAAAGTGCTCAAGTGCATTCACTTTACTAACTTTCTCTCCTCGTCTTGAAAATCATATTTTGTAGGGCAGATATTTAATATATTTTTACATGTATGCACTGCTTTAGTAATTTAAGCTTAAATTAAAGCATAATCACATTTCTTGACACTTCTTTACAACTCTGATAATGCTTTCCCCTTGGAGAATACAATCATATTAAAGAGTTAGCTCATTTTGTGGCTTTTTTTGAAAATAGCTTTAAAATTACCCTTAATGAGTTGATACTTTCATGAGGTGGTTACAAATAGAATATTCTTTAAGAACAGAATTTAAAAGAATAAAAACATAATTTCTTAAATCTAATTGTTCACCAAAAATATCTTAGCATGCATTATGAAAGCTGAATTAAAGAGTGAACAAAACACATTATTTTTGTGCTGTTATAAATTGTTCACTCTAAGAAATATTAACATTTAGGGATTTCTAGATGGTAAAGTCAGAAGAAAATAAGAGTGAGGAGGAACACGAGATTCATGAATATAAAAACAATAATTCACTTGTGCGATGATATTTTATACTTGTAGGTATTTTCATAAAGTAATGAGAATTAATTGCTTTTTAACTTTATATGCCATTCTCTATTAAGTATTTTTCAATTGTCTCAATAAAAATGATCTATGTTATACAAGATTGTTTTCATGTAATTAACTAAACATCCAAAGTCAAAATCGGTAAAAATAGTGTTGTTTATTACTTCATGGAAAAAGAAGTCCTGCTAGTGAATTAACATTTCAGTAACATCACTAGGAACTCAAGTTCTGTTTATCTTTTCATCCTGCCAACCTTAACAGTTTTGTTACTTTAGTTCTTGGTCCTTCCAATGTTACAGCAACTTAAAGAATGACAAACGTGTGCACTAGTATATAGATATAAACGAACAAAAGAAAACCCTCTCATTTCTTTTCTTTTTTAAATAACTAAAATACATTTCCTAAAAAACAGAAGATTTCTCTAACTTCTCATTGGCCTGAATTATGTTGCATTATTTTCTTAATTTAATGGCAAAGAGAATTGGATTATCATCATTACTTTAATTAATTAGTGTTCACTTTTGCTGGCTGGGGCTGAGTACAGTTATCAGAATCATCTAAAAAAACGTGCTGGGAAGAGGGTGCAAGACAGTGAAGTGAATGGATGCTCTTGCTTATTTCACAGTAACTTACTCTTGGGGAAAAAATGATTTAAAACAAGCACACACTAACGTCTCAGAACTCTAGACAGCAGTTGAGTTACTGGAGAGTTAGAGTCGAGAAGTAGAACTAAGGAGGAACAGAGTCTGTACAGATAACTGGGAGACCCTACCTGCTAATTCAGGAAGACTTCTCCATTGTAGCCAGTGTAAGACGAGGTTGGCTCTCATCCCAAATAGAGTACAGAAAAGAAGTAAATGCAAGGAAGCTGTAGTGTGATAGTACAAATTGGCTACAAGTATTCATGGGCTTAACAGCTAAGAGCAGACCATAGACCAGTTTGAAAGTATTCTTGATTTTAACTAAAGCTTGTAATGGATGGGCACCGGCACCATGAGGAACTGCTAGGACAGCAGGGTAAGGGGAATACTTCAGCATCACAGGCAACACAAGAAATGAACCACAGCAGAACACCATGGAAGTAGCCATGCAGGAGCATCAGTGAGGAAGGCATAGAGAATATCTACCATCATCACAGGAAAAGCCAAGCCAAAGCCAAGCCATATTCTTTGTGTCAGCATCTGCAACCAGTTAAACCCTCCTTCTGTGTATTCTTATTAGATTCCAGAGATCAAACATTCAGAACTCCTGAACCAGCACTGAAAAAGAATTTAAAGATAAGGGTACCACTAGATGACATTCAAAATTTAAAATTTAAAGCCAAAACCAAAAAAGATAACAGAATTGCTCAAGTTCGATGCACAAAAACAGAAGACAAGAATGCAAAAGGAAAACATAAAAAGGAGAAAATCTCTCCTCTGGAGGCTAGAATAACCAAAAAAAAAAAAAAATAAAAAAAATAGTTTTCAGTCTTTTGTGCTAAATGTGCTTTTAAAAGCAAAAAGCACACAGATATCAAACTAGTGCAGATCAGGAATCAAGTGGAGGAACAAAATGATAGACTTAACTAGGAAATGAAAAATAAAACAAAACAGAGAGAACTGATGAGATTGAACAATAGAGCATCTAATGTAGAAAAAGCAAGCAAAACATTCAACAATAGAGTTGAACAAACAAAATAAGTGAAATAGACATAAGTAAACTATCAGATCTCAAGAGAAACAAAGATAAAAGAACAAAAAAAGTGAAACACCCAAGAGGATATGTGAGCTTTAATTAACAAAACTAACTTTAAACTTATTGGAATCCCAGAGTATGATATTAGCAATAAAGGAAGAGCAACAATTCTCATGCAGATATTCAGACAGATTTTTTCAGACCTGAACAGAGAACTAAGCCTGCAAATAAGGGATGCTACACAAAGCCCAATCAGAAGAGACACACAGTGTTCAATCCCGTGACATACTCTAATAAAGTTCTTGAATACAAAGACAAGGAAAGAATTCTAATAATTCTCTCACAAATACTCAGACAGATTTTTTTTTTCAGACCTGAACAGAGAACTAAGTCTGTAAGTAGAGGATGCTACACAAATCTCAATTAGAAGAGACACACAATGTTCAATGCCATGACATAATCTAATAAAATTCTTGAATCCAAAGACAAGGAGAGAATTCTGAAAGCTGACAGAGACACACTTTAGAGACATTTTAAAAGTGCCATATGTAAAATACTGAACCAAAACAATTGCAAACCCCAAATCCTTTACCTATCAAAGGGATCATTCAAAAAATAAGGGCGATATCAAGACATTCCCCAAGAAACAGAAGCTGTGGGAATTTGTCCCCACCAGATCAACTTTGCAAGTGTTACTTGAGAGGGTAATCTAAATAGAAAGGGAAGCATATTAAATACAAAGTAAATTTACTGAATATAGATTGTACATTGATGTTAAGGGAGGTACACCAACTAAATAGGGGAAGAAAAGGGGATATCAGAAATAGATTTATTATATATGTTAACTGTTGTTCATAAGTTAGTTAAGTCTTTGTAATTGTAAGTTGGTAGTACATGAGTGGTACAAACATGAAACCCCACTGCCATCAAGTTGGGTCCGACTCATAGTGACCCTATAGGTCAGGGTAGAACTGTCCTATAGAGTTTCCAGTGATTGTCTGGTGGACTTAAACTGTTACCTTTTGGTTAGCAGACATAGCAATTAACCCACTACACCACCAGGGTGTCCACATGAGTGGTAGTAACTAAAAAATCACAAAGAAGAAACTTCTAGCAAAGCAAGTGAACATTTCACTTTCAGTAATGTCCTTAAATGTAAATAATCTAAATGTTCCATGAAACAGGCAGAGAGTGGGCGAATGGGTTCATCCTTTTGATGTCTACAAAAAAATAAACCTCAGATATAAGGACACAAATTGAAAATAAAAGGATGAGAAAAATATTACATGTAACCATTAAACAAACAAAAAAACAGGAGTGACCACAGTGATATCAGATAAAAAGACTTTAAATCAAAATATCTTACAAGAGAAAAAAGAAGGATGTTACATTAAAATAAAAGAATCAATTCTACGAAAAGGCACACAGTTATAAATATATATGCACCTAACAGCAATGTAGCAAAATACATGATACAATTACTAACTACACTGGAGAATTCTATCAAACATTAAGGCAATTAACACCAATCTTACTCAATCTTTTCAAAAATGTAGAGGAGAAGTGAATGCTTATGAGCTCTTTTTATGAAGGCTTCACAGTCTTGATACTGATACCAAAGACATTACAAAAAATATAATTATGAGGACAGAGTCAAGATGGTAAACTAAGCACACGTCTCCTTATAACCCTGTGGAAGCCAAGACCTGAACTGATAATCAAACAGAGCCTTCTGGTAACTTAGTGAGCCCCAGAACATGGCACAGGGCTGTTAATTTGGACTTCATACCACTGAACAAAAAAACTCCTCTCTTTCGCTAATTCCCACTCCTGGCTAGACCTGGCTCTCATGGACTGAAGGTAACACACTTTTTTCTCTGTCTTGGCCAGTGGGCAGAGCTGTCTTGCCTAGTTGCTAGTCTCAGACTCATGGCTGGTGGGATAGGCCAGTGAAATTGCCATATTTTGAGAGCCACGCTTAGGACTCTTTTCATCTAGCTACTTTGGGCCTGCCTTTTTATCTCTGCCACAGCGTTGTTTGTACACAACAAGCTGCACCTATGTGTGGGATGCCATGTTGGATACAGAGACTTTAGTGGGAACTAATTCTTAGCCTGGGAGCCAGCTCTTGTAAACAGGACAACACTTCTGTAACAGAAAAGCAGTAGTTTACACAGTCTTGCTGATAGTGAGAGCTCAGCAACAGAGGCTGAGGACTCACTATGTCTTAGCACCTGTAGCCCCTTTATCCCCTGAACGTGTAATGGGTGCCATCTTAGATATGGTGGCTGCAGCTGGACCTAATTCTTAGCTTGGGAGCCCACAGGAGAGGACTTTTCTACCAGAAAAGCAGTAGTTTACACAATATTGCCTAAGGCTGGGCCCTGTCAGCAGAGGCCAACAGGGCAGCAGCATTGCTGTATTCTGAACTAGTTCATATCATCTGGGGTTGGATATAGAGGTGCCTACTTTCCCAGTTGGGAAGAGGGACTTCTATACCTGAAAGCCTGACTGACTTCGGAAGTGGTCAGATACCTTTTGTTTTACTTTTTAAGACAGCCTAGAGAAACATCTGCAGTCCATCCTCACAGTATCTCTTCCAGCCTCTACTTACTCACATGAAACCCAAAAAGTGACAGACCCTTGTGGCATACAAGAAATCACTCATGGCTTCAGAAGTCTCCCAGAAAAAACAACCAAGGGGTTTTCCAGATGAAGAAACTGTTCTGAAATCATCAGAGCCCTTCTAGACTTTATACAAAATGCAGCAGAACAAAATGAAAAATTAAGTAAGGTGTTTGATCTGATGGAACACCAGTACTCCGAAATCCAACAGATCAAGAACAAAATTAAAGATATAGAAACTTCCATTCAAAGCCAGCATCTATGAGGACAAGTCAGAAAAAAGAAACAAGCAAAAGGAAGAAGAATTAAGAAGCATGTGGGACACTATTAAGAGGAACAACCTTCGATTACTTGGAGACCCTGAACAGGATGAGACACCTGAGAACACAGAGAGTATTGTTGCTGAGCTGCCGACAGAAAATTTCCCAGAAATCATGAAGGAAGAGAATATAGATATTCCAGATGCATGTCGTAGGCCACCAAATATAGATCTCAAAAGAAAGCCTCCAAGACATATTATGATCAAGTTTAACAAAATGACACATAAGCAGCAACTCTTAAAGGCACCATCATGGACAAAGATGGACACTATTTATTGCACAAAGGTTAAGCAAGACTTAACTATTTTAACTATTTATGCACTTAATATCAGAGCACCTGAATATGTCAAAGAAACACTGACTACACTCAAAAAAGAGTTAGATTACTCCACATTAATAGTGGGAAACTTCAACACTCCACTCTCAATACTGGACAGATCATCTAGAAAAAAAGCTCGATAAAATTACAGAAGACCTTATTGCGACAATTAACCAGCTAAACCTCATCAATATATACAGAACTTTCTACCCATCAGCAGACAACTACACCTTCCTCACCAGTGCACATGGAACATTTTCCAGAATTGACCTGTGTTAGGACATAAAGCAATTCTCAACAAAATCCATACCACTGAATTAATGCAAAGCGTCTTCTCAGATCATAAAGCCGTAGAAGTCGAAATCAAACCTGAAAAAACATAGATAGAAAGTGGAACTCATGGAAACTGAACAACATCTTGTTCAAAACAACATGAGTTATAGAGGAAATCAAGGAGGAAATAAAGAAATTTATGGATTCCTATGAGAATGAAAACACTTCCTACCAGAACCTATGGGATACAGCCAAAGCAGTGCTCAGAGGTCAGTTGATCTCCATAAATGCACACATCTGGAAGGAAGAAAGAAACCAAAACAAGGAACTAACCCTACAACTTGAACAAGTAGAAAGAGAACAACAGAGGAACCCCTCAGGCACCAGAAGAAACCAGATCATAAAGATTAGAGCAGAATTAAATGAACTAAAGAATAAAATAATAATTGAAAAAAAATTGAAAAGACCAAAAGCTGGTTTTTGGAAAATATCAACAAAATTGACAAACCACTGGCTAAACTTACTAAAGAAAAACAGGAAAGGAAACAAATAAACCAAATTAGAAATGAGAGGAGAGTTGTTACAAATGATCCAACAAAAATTAAAAATATCAGAATAGTATGAAAGACTGGACTCTAACAAATTTGAAAACCTACAGGAAATGGACAAATTCCTTGATTCGTATCACCTACCCAAATTATCACAACGTGAAGCAGAACAACTTAATAAACTCATCACAAAGTAAGAGAATGAAAATTTCATCAAGAAACTTCCAATGAAAGAAAAAAAAAAAAAAAAAGCTCAGGGCCAAATGGCTTCACTGCAGAATTCTACCAAACTTTTAGAGAAGAGTTATCTCCAGTACTACTGAGACTATCCTACAGTATAGAAAGGGATGGAATACTCCCAAACTCATTCTATGAAGCCAGCATAACACTGATACCAAAGCCAGGGAAAGATCCAACCAAAAAGGAAAACTACAGACTGATATCACTCATGAATCTAGATGCCAAAATCTCTAACAAAATTCCTGCCAATAGAATACAACAACATATCAAAAAAATAATCCATCATGACCAAGCTGGAATTTATTAGGGATGCAAGGCTGGTTCAACATCAGCAAAACAATGCAATTAACCACACAAATATGACAAAAGACAAGAATCACCTGATTTTGGTCTACTGATGCAGAAAAGTCATTTGATAAAGTCCAACACCTATTTATGCTAAAACCTCTTAGCAAAATAAGCATAGATGGAAAATTTCTCAATGCAATAAGGGCCATTTACACAAAGCCACTGCCTATGTCATCCTGAATGGAGAGAGACTGCAGGAGTTTCCCTTGAGAACAGGAACTAGACAAAGATGCCCACTCTCACTTCTCCTATTCAACATTGTACTAGAAGTTCTAGCCAGAACAATTAGACAAGATCAAGAAATAAAGGGCATCTGCATTGGCAAAGAAGAAGTGAAAATCTCCCTGTTTGCTGATGATACGTTTGTATATGCAGAGAATCCTAAAGAATCTATAAGTAAACTACTCAGACTGACAGAAGAGTTCAACGAACTCTCAGGATACAAGATAAATATAAGTAAATCAGTGGGATTCCTTTATACCAACAATGAGACTGTTAATGAAGAAATCATCAAATCAATACCATTTACTATAGCCCCTAAGAAGATAAAGTACCTAGGAATTAGTCTAACCAGAGAAATAACAGACCTTTACAAAGAGAACCACAAGTGCTTACTACAAGAAACTAAGAGAGACTTAGATAAATGCAGAAAACTACTCTGCTCATGGATAGAAAGACTTAACACTGTGAAAATGTCTATTTTACCCAAAGCAATCTACTTATATAATGTAATCCCAATACAAGATCCAGTGTCTTTTTTAATGAGACTGAGAAACGAATCACCAAATTTGTTGGGAAAGGGAAGAAACCCTGGATAAGTAAAGTACTACTAAAGAAGAAGAACACACTGGGAGGTCTCTCATTACCCAATTTCAGAACCTATTACACTGCCACAGTGGTCAAAAAAGCCCGTTACTGGTACAAGAACAGACAGATAGATCAATGGAACAGAATTGAGACCCCAGAGATGACATCATCTGCCTATGAACAGTTGATATTTGCCAAAGGCCGTAAGACATTAAACTGGGGTAAAAACAACAATCTCTTCAACAAATGGTGCTGGCACAATTGAATATCCATCTGCAACAAACTGAAACAAGATCCATATCTTACCTTATACAAAAACAAACTCAAACTGGATAAAAGACCTAAATATTAAATCTAAAATGATAAAACTCATCCCAGAAAAAGTAAGAACAACAATGGAAGTTTTTAATACAGAACATAGACAGACTTCAAAAGCTGTCAAGCAAACCACAATCAATAGAAGAGAAAATAGATAAATGGGAACTACTGAGAATCAAACACTTCTGCTCATCCAAAGACTTTACAAAGAGAATTAAAAGGCCACCTACAGAATGGGAAAAAATATTTGGCAACTCTGTGTCAGACTGTCGCCTGATCTCCATAATCTATCATGTATAAAATATCAATAAGAAGAAGATAAATCATCCAATTAAGCAATGCACAAAGGAGATGGACAGACATTTCTCTAAAGAGGAGATCCAGGCAGCCAAAAAAACACATGCAGACATGTTCACGATCTTCAGTTATTAAATAAATTCAAATCAAAACTACAATGAGATACCATCTCACCCTAACAAGGTTGGCCTTGATCCAAAAAACACAAAACAACAAATGTTGGAGAGGCTGTGGAGTAAATGAAACTCTCCTACACTGTTTGTGGGGTTGTAAAATGATCCAGCCTCTTTGGAAAGCAACCTGGCGCTTACTTACAAAATTGGATATAGATATACCATTTGATTCAGTAATTTCACTGCTCGGAATATATCCTACAGAATCAAGGCCATTCACACCAACAGATACATGCACAAGATTGTTTGTTGCAGCACAGTCTACAATAGCAAAAAGATGGAATCAACCCAGATGCCGAACAACAGAAGAATGGATAGTAAACTATGGTATATATACTCAATGGAGCACTGTGCAATGATAAAGGACAATGATGATTCCAAGAAACATCTCATAACCTGGTTTCACCTGGAAGACATTATGTTGAGTGAAAGTAGTCAGTGACAAAAGGACAAATATTGTATGAGAATCCTACAATAAGAACTCAAAAACAGACTTCTGCATAGAAGAAAAGATTTTTTGATGGCTGTAAGGGAGGGGAGGGAGGCAGGACGAGATGGGGAAGGTTTAGATTAGAGGGTAGAAATTTGACTGGGTGAAATTGGTGATAGCACACATGAGAAACAATATTAAGTGGACTTCAACACAACTTGAATACTCATTCCATCTTAACCCAATATTTCAAGGTCAGAGTAGCTGGGGCAGGGGGCAGGAGACCATGCTCTTAGGCGAAATCGAGGCCAACTAGCGCAGCTAGCGTTTCGCTAATGAGAATTCTCTGCACCTCTCATCGGTGAGTGACATGTGAGGTCTTAAAAGCTGCCAAGCTGCCATCCGAGGACACAGCAAGTGGTCCTCACTCAGCAGGAACAGATGCTCACTAAGGACCAAAATGACATGGGGTAAAGACAACCCAGAAGACAGAGAGACCCACATGAGTGGATACCTACATCGACTTGGGACCAGAAGAACCGGATGGTGCCCGGCCACCACCAGTGATAGCCACAACGGAGCTCACAAAGTTGAGTCTCACTGGCAACACAAGAATAAAAAGGGGTGCACCCTGAGATCTCCACTAAAAGACTGCAATTGATGGCCCAGTGGCTTTGGGGTTCCCCTGGGAGCACGATCTCTGGCCCTGATACTGCCATTGCCCGTAAATCATAACAAAGGTCCACTCTTTGGACACAAATGGATTGAACTTGACGACACAGAGTGATTATATATTGGATGCACTTTGTGGTTCTATGCATCTATAGGATATCATCCTGCTGACCTCTGGCTGGAGGAAGGAGTGTGGATGGAGAGGAGGGTGAAGGAGACTGTTGGGAGGATGAGTCATGTACAGAACAGAGAGGAATAGTTTGCTGTCACCAGGCAGGGGTTGCAGTGAAAGCTTCATACAGGTGGGCATGGAAATTTATATGGGAATGTACATTTTAACTCAGTCATAAAAAAAAGATAATTATAGACCAATATCCCTCATTAAAATTGAAGCAAAAATTTTCAATAAATGTCTAGCCATCAAGCTTCAGCAAAATATCGAAGAAATAATAAACTATGATCAAGTAAGATTCATACCAGGATTACAACAGTAGTTCATCACAATCTCCAGAATATCCCACTTGAATTTAGAGACCATCTTGAGAAGAGATTTGATTCATTGAGCACTAATGACCAAAGACCTGATGAGCTGTGAAACAGCATCAAGGACATTGTGCATGAAGAAAATGAGAGATTTTTTAAGAGACGGGAAAGAAGAAAACACTAAAATGAATGGTAGAAAAGACTCGAACTAGTTCTTGAAGGTTGAGCAGCAAAAGCAAAAAGAAAAAAACAAATGATGAAGTAAAAGTCCTGAAGATTTCAAAGGGTGGCTTGAGAAGACTAAGCAGAGTATTATAATGACACCTGCTAAGACTTGAAGGCAGAAAACCAAAAGGGAAAACACATTCTATGTGTTTTGAAGAAAACAGTCAAGCCTCTAGCAGCAATTGTGAAGGTTAATAAAGGGAAAATATTAAACAATGACGAAAGCATCACAAGAATATGGGAGGAATACAGAGTCACTCTACTGAAATGAATTGGTAGACATTCAACCATTTCAGGAAGTAGTATATGATCAGGAACTAATGGGCAAGAAGGAAGAGGTCCAAGATGTATTGAATATATTGGCAGAAAACAAGGCTCCAGAAATTGGTGGAATGCTAACTGAGATATTTCAGTAAATGGATGCATTACTGGATGTGCTCACTTAAAATTTGCCAGGAACTTTTGAAGACAGCTACCTGGCCAATGGTCTGAAAAGATGAGTCTTTATGTCTACTCCCAAGAAAGGTGATAAAACTGAACGTGGACTATCATCTGCAAGTACAGTTTTGCTGAGGATCACTCAAAAGCATTTACAGCAGCATATTAGTGGGAAAATGCCAGAAATTCAAGCCCGCTTCAGAAGATGACATGTAACAGTGTATGTCATTGCTGATGTAAGATGGATTCTTGCTGGAAGTAGAGAATACCAGAAAGGTGTTATTGTGTGTTTTATTGACTATGCAAAGGCATTTGACTATGTGGATCGTAGTAAATTATGCATACTATTGTGAAGAATGGGAATTCCAGAACACTTAATTTTGGCCATCAGGAACCTGTACATAGATCAAAAGGCAGTCATTAAAACAAAACAAGGGGATACTGAGTTGTTTAAAGTTGGAAATCTGTGCACCATGTTGTATTCTTTCTCCTTACCTATTCTACTGTAGAATGAACAAATAATCCAAGGAGTTGGATGATATGAAGAAGAATAAGCATCAGGATTGGAGAAAGAGTCATTCATAACCTGTGTTATGTAAGCAGATGACATAACTTTGCTTGCTGAAAGTGACAAGGACTTTAAGCACTTACTGATGAAGGTGGAAGTTCAGTATAGGTTACACCTCACCATAAAGAAAATGAAATCCTTACGACTAGAAAAAGAAAATCACGATAAATGGAGAAAATATTGAAATTGTCAAGGATGTTATTTTACTAGGATCCACAGTCAACGTCCACGGAGCACCAAAAACTTATTGCATTGCACAAATCTGCTGCAAAACGTCTTCTTAAAGTGTTATAAAGGAAAGATGTCATTTTAAGGACGAAAGTCGGCCTGATCCCAGCTATGCTGTTTGCAGTGTCCTCACATGCATGCTAAAGATGAACAATGAATAAGGAAGACCAACAAATATTCATTACATTAAATTATTGAAGAATATTGAATGGATCAAGGACTATTGGAAAAACAAAGAAATCTTTCTTGGAAGAAGTACAGTAAGGAATGCTTACTGGAATCAAGGATGACAAGACAGTGTCTCATGTATTTTGGACAGGTTGCCAGGACAGACCAGACTCTGGAGAAGGACATCATGCTTGATAGAGTACAGCGTCGATGAAAATGCAGAGGATTCTCAGTGAAATAGATTGACACAGTGGTTGTAACCAAGGACTCAAGCATAATACTACTGTGATGATTGAGCAGGGCAGGCAGCGCTTTGTTTGTTTTTGTTTTCCATTTGTTTTTAAATCAGGTCACTATGAGTTGGAACTGACTTAATGGCAACTAACAAAACCACTAGGAATAACCCAATATAACAGAGAATTACCCCACAGGGTAGTCTAGGCTGTCATCTTCACTAGAACAAAGTCATCAGGTCCTTTGTCTACGAAACCACTGCGTGAGTTCCAACCGCCAGCCTTTCCGTTGGCATCGCGGTCCTTCACCTTGGTACTGCCGGGCCTCCCATTCCCCGTCCCCCGTAGATTGTGTGATACGTTTCATGATCATTCAGATGCAATCTCTTCATCTTTTCTTCATTCCCTTTTATTCCATTCATTGTTCTTTCATGCCTTCTTTTATTCTTCTTTCATCTCTCTTTCTTTTTCTTTTTTAACACTGTGTTTGTGTCTATGGAATGTACAGCCCACTTTGCTGGACCCGCTATGGTAGAAGAAAAGCTGAAGAGGTCGAGTTCTTAGAGAATAAAAGATACACTTGCCTTTATTAATCTTATTATCTTTAGGGTAGAGAACGACATGTATGGAACCATGTAATACACAAGGGATGATGTAATAAAGGACAGAAAGCTTGCTGAGTCAAAGAATGAGAAAAGCCTTCATTAATAAGTTATCAATTGGTCTGGAAAATTGTCTAATAGCTTTACGTGTAACAGCAGTACAATATTTAGTTAATGAAATGACAAGGGCAACCATGAATAATAGACATGTAGTGTGGTATTACAGGTGGAATTATGTCTTACAAAAAGTTATACTGAAGTCCTAACTTCTGTTCCTGTGTACTTGCTTCAATACGGTGTTTTTCTTTTTTGTTATAAGTTATTAAGGTCATATGTGAGGAGGGTGAGCCTAACTTCCTTGTGAGTGGGATCTCATAAAATGAGAGGATAGAGACAGTCACAGGTTTGAAGTTGGATCTACAAGTCAAGGAATGCCAAGAAATACCTGAGATATAAGAAATTAAGAGGAAAGAGGGAAGAGAGTGAAAGCTGTTAGTATCCTGAATTTGAACTTCTAGCCTCTAGAACGGTGAGGAAATAAAGTTTTGTTCTTTAAAGCCACCCAATATGTGGTATTTGATATGATATTCTGAGGTAACTAAGAAAGGTAGAGAGGAGAGTTAACTTGTTAATTTATTAAACATATTTGCCAGGTATTGCACACGCATCACCTTATTTAGCCTCACAGTTATTTAGTTAAATTGTTATTCTTTATACTTTACAAGGAAGAGAAGCTATAGTCAAGAGGATATAAAATCTTGACAAGAATTACAGGACTAGCCACTCTGAAAGTTATTCCTAAGCCAAAATTCTTGTCTTTTATAGTTGTTGGTTCTCATGGTACGTATTAATTATTTGTAGTTAACTTTGAGCTTTTTGATACCGAAAAATGAAGAGACTGGAAGAAAACCAAAACAAACATATTTTGCTGACTTCAGTCCCAGAGGTGGATTACGTCCTAGTGAAACCTTCTAGGATTTGCTATATTCATTGACACATCGAAACATTATTTCCAAGAACACCATAGTTATTTATCTTCTCAGTGCCAAGTACAGAATATTTATTTTCAGAAATTTCCCACTCTAATAAAAATGACTTTTTATTAGCAGAACATGCAAGTTTAAGCTCACTGCCATTTAAAAAAAAAAAAAAAACATGTCTTTTGCTTGAAAACTGAGATGTTCCAAAGCTGAGCAGCATTTAAAAAACAACATTTTTTTTTTTTAGGTTACTTACATTATCAGCGTAAGTGTAAATCTTAAACTTGAAGAAGTGATTTTTGTTTTAATAATTAATTAAAAGTACATATGCTCTAATAATATTTGTGAAAGTTTGAGGCTATGGTGAAAAGTTAAAAGAGATACTGATTTTTTTTTAAACATTAAGCAGTAACAATAAAAGCATTTCAAGTAGTGCTCAAAAAATGTCACCTAATCCATCATTAAATGTCAAAGTTTAAAACACAGTCTTTGAGTACATTCTAGAGCTCTGCTAATCTGAGACCATAGACCTTTTGCAAGGTTAAAATTCTGTATGGAAATTACTCCAGTGAAATAATAGTCACTGTAATAATCAAATGTTAAATATGAAGTACCTGCCAAGGTACCATAAATAATTATTTCATTTAGTTCTTAACAAAAATCCTGCAAGTAGAGATACTGTCCTCATTTTAGAGATTAAAAAATTAAAATTTAGAAAGAATTGTGCAAAGTCACAGAAATTATGAATTGTGGAACAAAAGTCAGAGTCCAAGTCAGAGAAAAACATGGGATCTAAAATCTTATTCTTCTTTAGATTTTTGCTTTATAAAAGTGACATTTCTCAAATTCTCTTCAGATTTACGTAGGCATTCTTGGATGCAGTGAGAGAAGTGAAGGCAGATATTGACATCACAAGTGGACCTAACCACACTTCTGCTCATCTATAAATTAAATATAATTTCAACCTGAAAAGAAAGTCCTATTTTTTCCCCCAAATATAATTGACCCTGGCCTTCTCATGTGTAACATCCTCTTCAACAAGAAAACAGTGTTTATTCATATTTGAAAATAATTTTCAAAAACAAACACAAATGATTCAGATGAGTGGCAGCTGTATGAAAGCCATCACATGTATATTGATTATAGTTTCAATTTCCCAAAGGTTAAGTATTATCTTCTGATAAGAAAGGTAAGATGAAACTCACGTAGATTATTTTGCCCAACATTATATGACCTCATTTAACACTCATTCAAGAACAGTTTGAGTGATCAACACATGGTAAGTGTCATGGACTGAATTGTGTCCCCTCAAAAAATGTGTTAGTGACTTGGCTAGGCCATGGTTCCTGGTATTGTGTGAAGCTCCTATGTGCTGTAAACTTTGCCTCTATGTGGTTCATGAGGGAGGATGGTAAACAGATGTGTTGTTGGGGCAGGATTCAGTGTGTAAGATTGTATTGAGCCTTGAAGCAATATCTTTAGACATTGCAGAGAGATTTGGGAAGGGCATACTACCAACAAAGCAGTGTGGGGAGCAGAGTTTGTCCTTTGGAAAGGATGTGAGGTCTCTGTGCCTCATAAGTCCCCAGAACAGAGGAAGAGTGATGACAAAGGCCTTGCTCCAGAGCTAACAGGGTAAGAACTCCTCTGGTGTTAATACCCTGAAGTTAGACTTGCAGCCTACTGGACTGTGATAGAATAAAATTTCTCTTTTTAAAGTCATCCACCTGTGGCATTTTTATTATAGCAGCATTAGACGATTAAGACAGAATTTGGTACTAGCAGAGAGATTCTAACAGATACCTAAAATGTGGAAGTGGCTTTGAAACTGTAAATGGATAAAAGTCTCAGAACAAACTGAGGAGAACTGTTAACAACAAGAAAGGCCAGGTGATGCGAAAAAGTAGCAGTAACATTGCCATGTACAACCAGGAGAACAGTGAGATACAACTCTAGGGCCGAAACACAAAGCTAGAGAGCAGAGTGTCTGCACCCTAGAGGCTTCTTGGCAGAGTGGGATGATTGTGGGCACTTATTGGTAGAGCAACAGGGCTTTGGAACACTTTCCCCAGCAGAACGGATGCAGATTTGAGGCCTGGGCCAAGAGACAACAGGAAGCGGAAGCGGAAGCGGAAGAGACGAGAATAGCAGCTGAGTGGCCTCAGTCTGGAAAATATGTCCATGATCTCAGGGGTTTCAAAAGCTGGAGCCGTGGTCTCTGGTGTTTCTAAAGGTGGAGGTGTTGCTCAGATGGACTAGGAAAATTGTGCTCCTAAAGCCAAAGAAGCAGATTTGCTGTCCTGCTGGGCTTGGAGGGTGGAGCTGCAGTCCAGCACCTAAGGGCCTCCATTTAGAATCCAGAGAGTCTGGCTAATAACTGCTACACTCTGGAGGACGAGACCATTGGGGAAAATCACTCAGAGAATGGAGAATTATTTTCAGAGCCTTGAAGACTAACGTAATGTTCTATGCTAATTTGCTTGAGGGCCTGTTTTGCCTGCCTTCCCTCCTATTTCTCCCGTTTGCAATGAAATGTCTACCTTGTACCTGCCTCTGCTATCATATTTTGGAAACAACTTGTGTTCTAGATTTCACAGCTGAAGATTTATCTCTGGATTTTCAACTTGGACTTAAGACTTTTGCTATGATGGGGTAAGTATGTTTTGCATATTGCAAGAATGTGATGGGGGGGCAAAGGGTGGAATATCATAGATTGAACTGTATCTCCTCGAAAATGTGTGTAACCATGATTCCTGGTATGTGTAAAGTTCCTATATTCTGTAAACCCTGTCTCTATGATGTTAATAACGGAGGATGGGCAGCAGTTGTGTTGATGGGACAAGATGCAGTGTGTAGGACTGTATTGTGCTTTGATGCAAACTCTTGAGATATAAAAGAAAGAAACTAGCAGAGAGATTTGGGGATCTCATACCACCAACAAAGTAGCAGGGAGCAGAGCACATCCTTCGGAAAGGACATGGGGCAACTGTGCCTCAGAAAGTCCAAGTTTAGGGATAGATTTACAACAAGGACCTTGCTCCAGAACCAGCAGAGAAAGATTTCCTCTGAAGCTGATGTCCTGAATTTGGGATTTGGACTTACAGCCTACGGAACTGTGACAGAATCATTTGTGCTATTTCTGTTATAGCAGTGCTAGACGATTTAGACAGTAAGACCTAGCCTCATTTGTGAGATTTCAGCAATATATGAAGCAACATGGTTCCTGCTACCTTAGAAGCAAAATTTATGTGTGTACACATCTTTTTCTACCTTTTAAAGTCTTATTCACACCACTCTTAATTAAACATCTGTCATGGTGTTTCTCATTTACTAACAGTATCTGAAAACTTCACTTATAGGAATAAGTGGTGTGTCAGACATTTTTCATTAAATACAAATACATTCAGTTATCAATGAAGATCTTGGGCAGTCTGGAAAATGTAGCCTGGTTTAGGAAAGCAGTGGTGTGTCATTCTAGAAGCCATCAGGTACATTTCTTCTAGGGAAGCAACATATATACTATTTATTTTAATTTTGTTTTTAAAACAATTTCAAAGAGTGAAATTTCAAAGCAACCAAGTTAAACTGACATGGTTACAAGTAAGGTCTTTTGTATCACTGCACTTAAATGGCATTAAAATAACTTTAGATGACATTAAAATAATTTTAACACAAGGGCCCACTGACAATGTGTTGTTTTATCAGTGAAGCCTATAATTTCACTTCATCATAAATGAATACTTCATTTAAGGAAATTTTTTCTCAAAAATGAAGGTTATTGAACCAATAAAATGATCTAAAAAATAACCTGGACTAATATTTTGAACACAAAATTTTGTATCTCATGTGCATAGATGATTACATACTTCTTACCAGAGGCATAGGTAATCTACCTCTACTTTGTGCGTGGAAAACACTGGTGGTATAGTGGTTAAGTGCTATGTCTGCTAGCCAAAGGGTCAGCAGTTCAAATCTGCTAGGTACTCCTTGGAAATTCTTTGGAGCAATTCTGCTCTGTCCTATACGGTTGCTATAAATCCAAATAAGCTCGACAGCAGTGTTTGTTTGTTTTTAGTTATGTGTATGTGTACTTTACATAATATTCTACATTCGGCAATTGAAGTTTGACTTTTTATTTGAATACAGAGTGGTACTGTCAAATAAGTCTTTGTTTTCCATTCAAATTAAAAACCTGTCTATCCAAATTTGCCTGTTTTCATTTTATGACCAGATATTCTTCTATTGTTAAGCTCTATTCTATTAAACAAAAGTAAGCATGATCTGTTTTTTGTCCCCATTCTGTTGATTTACATTATATTTAACCTCACAAAAACATTTTGTATAAACTTGTGTCATTTAGTGTTTGTAAAATCTTTCCCTCAAGCTTTCATGGATGAGATATATATTATAAATTTTCTTTCCACAATGAATAGAATAATTTATATTTCTATGGCCTTCAATATGTTAGCCAATGTAGCTTGATAGCATTTGAAATATTACTAGTGTGGTTGAGGAACTGAAATTTTATTTAACTAATTTAAATGTAAAATTAAACAGTCATGTGTGACTATTGGCTCCTATATTAGATAAACAAACAAACAAAAAAGAAACCAGCCCATAGCCACTGAGTTGATGCTGAGTCACAGTGCAGGTATGGTGCTGTTGTTTTGAGATGCCACTGAATTACTTCCGGCTCACAGCTCATAACAACTGTGTAAAACAGACAATCCTTCTGCTTCAGCCCGTTGTAGCCACGTTGTCATGACATCTCGTTGACGATCTTCCTCTTTTGCACTGACTTCCACTCTACCAGTCATGTTATTCTTCTCCAGATACTGGTCCATTCTGATAGCACATCTGAAGTATATGAGATACAGTCTCTCTGTCTTTGCTTCCAAGGAACACTGTTTGTACTTCTTCCGGGGTAGATGTTTGTTCCTTTGGCAGTCCATGGTACGTTTGATATTCTTCTCTAACACTACAAGTGAAAGGCATCACTTCTTCAGTCTTCCTTATTCATTGTCCAGCTTTCACATGAACGTGAGGCAATTGAAAACATCATAGCTGGGTTCAGGAACAACTGAGTCGTTAAGCTGACATTTTTGCTTTTTAACCCTTTTAAGAGATCTTTTGCAGCAGGTTTGCCAAAGTCAATTCACCATTTGATTTCTTGCTGCTGCTTCCTGGGAGCTGACTGTGGGTACAAGCAGACCGAAACAACTGACAACTTCATTTCTTTTTTCTCCTTTTATCATGATTTTGTTTGTTGGTCCAGGTGTCAGAGTTTTTGTTTTCTTGACGCTGAGGAGTAATGTATACTGAAGGTGGTGGTCTTTGATCTTCGTCATTAAGTGCTTCAAATCCTGTTCACTTTCAGCAAGAAGGTTTGCTGTCGAATATCAGAGGTTTTTAGTGAGCTTTCCTCCAAATCTTATCTCATGCTTTTCTTCATATATAGTCCAGCTTGTCAGAGCATTTTCTCAGTCATACAGACTGAATAAGTATGGCAAAAGGATACCACTCTGACACACACTTTTCTTAATTTAAGCCCACAGCAGTGTCCCCTTATTCTGTTTGAAGGACTGCATCTTCTGTGTACATATTTGTCATGAACATTGCTTTCCTAGATTTGACATTTTTTGCAATGTTACCCATAATTTCTTACAATTCACTCAGTCAAATACATAGTCAATAAAACACGTTTAAACATCTTTCTGGCAGTTTCTGCTTTTGGCCAGGATCCTTCTGACATCAGCAACGGTAACCTTTTAGCTGGTATAAAACCCAAAGATTCAAATCTACTGCCCTGGAGTTGATTGTGACTCATTGTAAACCCACGTGACAGAGTAAAACTGCCCCAATGGCTATCCAAGGTTGTAATCTTTATTATTATTATTTATTTATTGTGATTGAGTGAAAGTGTACAATCAAGTTTAAATTTTACACCCGCCTATGTGCAGCTCCTGCTACTCTCCTTGCCCAAAGAAGCACACTCCTCCTTTCTGTTCTATACATGTCGCGTCCTCTTAACAATCTCCTGTCCCCTCTTCTCCACCCTCTCCACTAACCTATATTAAGATGCCAGTAGAACGACATCCTATAGATGTATGGAACCATTGATTACATCTTTTTCCTGTGGAGCAGCTGTCCAAACTTCTGTCCTTTCAGTTAGCAGCCTGCTGGGGAACCACTGCACCACTGAGGCTCCTAGGCCTCGTATGTATTATAACAAACCTTTGATACATTTCTTCACCTGCTGCTTTATGCTCTGAATTGTGTGTGCAAGAGACTGTGTTTATGTGTATGTAACTTTGTCTTCTGACTGTTTTCTCTACAAC
This sequence comes from Heterohyrax brucei, assembly GCA_028571685.1. Classification (NCBI taxonomy): domain Eukaryota; kingdom Metazoa; phylum Chordata; class Mammalia; order Hyracoidea; family Procaviidae; genus Heterohyrax; species Heterohyrax brucei. The sequence continues at coordinate 160,900,318 of CM053143.1, forward strand.
TTCTAAGATGTAAAAACAATAATCCCCTAGTTTATACTCTTAAACTTACTTTCCACAATGTATTAGGTTTGATTTGTGTCACCAATCATCTGCAACCAAAAAAATAAAAATAAAGAAAACCAAACCCATTACCGATGAAGGATTTTTACTCATAGCTACCCTATACAACAAACTAGAACTGCCCCATTGGGTTTTCAAGGCTGCAGTCTTTGCAGATTGCAAAAGCAGATTGCTGCATCTTTCTACCATGAAGCAACCCATATACAGAAGAGGTTACAATAGTCCAGTTCCAAATTAAGATATAAATTTTTTATCTCTCTTCCACTCCCCTAAAATCCTACCAGCTACCCATCGCTATGAACAATAGCTTGTGAAGAACTGAAGCTGACAAAGAACCATATTAGTGAGCTTGGAAGCAGATCTCTCAATCTCAGTGGAATCTTGTGTAGGCTGAGGGTTTGACTGCAAGAGAACACGAGCTAGAATGAACCACATAAGCACTTCTTACATTACTGACCTGCAGAAACTGTGAGATATTAGTTGTAGTTTTTTAAGTGCTAAATTTTAGAATAGTTACGCAGCAATAGGTAAGTAAAGTATATTTTTATCTACATATATTTGTTTTGCTATTACACTTAGTGCTTTAGTTGATCAATTCTAGTACTGTTCACAGTTCACTCCTATGTGTTTTCTTTTGTAGGTAAATAGATAATCCTTTACAAATTACATGGTTTTTCCTTCATTGCTTATGATCTTTATTTTCTTTTCCTCCTGTATTGTATAACCTAGTACCAAGGAAGAGTAACAAATATTAGTAATAGTCCTACAAATATTTTGTGTGTTCCTAATTTAGGTTTTTATTTAGAATTTCTCTAGTGTGCCATCATTGTATGTAGTATTAAATGTTGCCCCTTCCCCCCCAAACAGCTTTCTTCAGTTGTCCTTAATATTACATCAAGTTTAATTAAAAAGTACTAGGATGGATTTGAAACATTATCAAATATATTTTAGCAAGTGTTTCACATAATAGCAGTTGTATTTTTTAATTCCTTCATTTATTGCATTGGAAGAGCTATAAACAATCTTAAATTTCTGGGAAAAAACACCTTAAGTTTATACTTTGGATATAAAACTATGTGATGTTTTATGTTTAAGCCTACAAAAATACACTTAGTTCAGGAATCTTCTTCATTAGTATCTTTAATAATACCAATATTAATATATCTAAGCCATCCTCTACCAATATAATTTTCAGGAGGCTGCGTAAGCTTTGTACTTTTTATTTTGTTCATAAGTAATTCCCTGAAATTAAGGACCATGTTTTCTGCTTATTTTGTGGCATACCTCTGCAAAAGCATTGATTACAGTGTTATACCTACAAACCTTTCAATAAATGCTTGCATTAGGTAGACAGTGTTTAAAAAAATTGATTGTTTTTATGTGAGCTTATTTTCAGCACCTTCTTCTCTTCTGTATATTGAAAATTTCCTTTCCAAACTGAACATTCAGCTATCCCTTGATGATTTTAGATTGCATGTTTATTTTCTTGGTTTAACACCTAGATATTGTGAATATTTGCATCTAAGAAAATACCATCAATGAGTTATAGATTCAGAATGGTACATCAACATTTCAAAGCAACCAAAAAAGTGTTCCCTTGGACACCAAGCTGAAAACATTTGAAAAGTGACCTGCATGACAACTATTAAGCATACTTAGGCAGTTTCAAGTATAAATTTAATACAGGTACCAATACAATGAGTAAAAAGATGATCATTTTATTATCACAAAAAGTAAGTTCCCATAAGCTATTAAGTAAACAATCTTGTCTTTCCCCAAGGTAAACTCTGCATTAGTAGTAATAAAATGGTAGTTTTATAGAATACAGTAAGAATTAAATCAAATCACTAACACATGTGAGTTAGAAAAAGAAGTTTTCCATCTTCTCTGTTCAGTAATTTTCTCATTATACATTATTTTTATAATTCCATTGGAGAATCACTTATTTTCTTCCATTTTGGCAATTACGGGAATGTTCATGTTCACAAGTCTGTAGACAGAATTTCTGTATTTGTGTTGATACATGGCTTCACATGATACGCATATGCAGGCATTTGAAGCTGAAAACTGTTGCTTATAATTCTGCCTGTCCACTCCACATCCAGAGTGTATTGTGTAGATGGTGGGTTCCCACAGGAACAGATAATAAAATATATTCCTGCCCACCAATTTGATATTAGCAAATTCAACTATTTCAAGTGAGCTCCGTCCTCAGAAGTACGATAACCAGGAACAATGTGAGCCTGACTGATGTAACTCAAGCTGCCAGAGAGAGAGACAGGGTTTCTCCAGAATATTATTATGGCAATGAGAGGCATGAAGCTTAGTGAGTTGATGTTCTTTTCCTAAGAATAACTCAAATTTAGGGCAATATTTCATTTCTTAGTCTATTCGTAATGGAAACACTTTATAAATAAAAATAAGCATTACTAAAAGGGTATGATGGTTTGCATTCTAAATACTTTCACTGTTTCCTGGTGAGTTTCAAGCTACCACTCTTGGTATAATCAACTCAAAAACATTATGTGACACCCCAATAATATAAAAGGCAATTAATATAAGTGGGTTCTTTTTCTAATTACAGCAGTTCAAATCTGCCAGGTGCTCCTTGGAAACTCTAAGGGGCAGTCCTAGGGTCACTATGAGTCAGACCTGACTTGATGGTAGTTGGTGGATTTTCTAATTAATGAAAATTTCTGTTATTGTTTGTGAAATAAATTTTATCTCAGTGACAGTAAAAATAAAAGACCTATCATTCTACCCTGGCCCCTAGGGTCGCCATGAGTCGGATCCGACTCGACGGCACTTGGCTTTGGCCTTTGGCATCACTCTAACAGTTCTACACTCTTCAGCAGAATGTAATTTTGAAGTTTGTTTCCTTACAGTTCTCATACAAAGGCATATTTTTAACATTGTTAGCATTAATTACTAGTAATTCTAACCTGTAAGGTCCCTAGACGATGGAAACGGTTAAACACTGAACTAGTAGCCGAAAGGTTGGCAATTTGAATACACCTGAAAATATTTCAGAAGACTGGCCTGAAGATCTGTTTCTGAAAATCTTAAAGAACAGCTCTAATCTGTACATGTAGGATTGCCATGAGTCAAAGTCGACTGGACAGCAAATAACAACAATTTCCATGCCTGGAGCTGGGAAGAGGAGGCTTTCACTTAATTGCCAATAATCTTGACTTTTACAGAGAGACAGTAAAAGATGGATTCTGAGTTTTTGCACAGAATGCAACAAACATATTTGAATTTGATGAAATGCCACTTTATATTTGTAATATGGTGTTTTTAGTTAGTTTGTTTTTTTTTTCCTAGAAGGGTGTACAAAAAAATGTAGTGGTAAATAATTTTTTTATATATGAAACTTGTATAAATTGATCTTCATATTTGCTTGGGGACATTTTCAAAACTCGCCTAGAGTTTGTAAATCACTGGTCAAATTTATTTACTTTTTCCATCCTTACTATCCCCTCCTGAGGACATAAATCTCGTATTAAGAAAATGTAAAAAGAAAAAAGAAAATGTTGCAGACTTGTCCTGATATGAATTATATCATGATACTTAAACTGTAAGAAATGTCACATTTCTTTATGTTCTAAATGAAAACACAAATCTATTCCCAGGATCCAACACTGTGATAAGCAAATATTGTAATACTGGTGATTTGTTTTAGATTCTTCACTTTCGTTTGTAGCAGGATCCAGGGATTTCAGGCATTCTGCATAATTAAGAAAGAAAGTTCTGCTTGTAAAACTCTAGTGCTGGCACCCGAGGGTGCTTCTTCCCCAAGCCTAGATAGCTCATTAAAGGTGGGTATGTTCTTTTATAACTTGTTTGGCTTGGGCCATGTCAGCCATGAGAACTGATACAGCACCAGCATTAATTCCAATACCACAGAGCTTACTAACCAGGTTCCATAGACACTGTTATGGTCTGAATTATGTCCCCTCCCTGCAAACATCTGTTTCAATATGGCTGAGCCATTAAGTCCCACTATTTTGTGGTTGTCTTCCACTTTGTGATTGTAATTTCATATTAAAGAGGAAATTGTAACACACTTACCTGGGCCACATCTGTGATACAATGTAAAGAGAGTTTCCCTGGGGTGTGGTAAACACCACCTATTATCTCTCATGAGATAAAAGGGAAAGGAGAAGAAGGGTGGGGACTTCATGCCACCAAGATAGCAGTGCCTAGAGCAGAGTGCATCATTTGGACCTGGGGTCCCTCTGCTTTGAAATCCCTCAACCAAGGAAAGATAGAAGTCAAGCACCTCCCTCTGGAACCAACAGAGAGAAATCATCCACTGGAGCTGATGTCCTGAACTGGGACTTTTAGCCTGCTTTACTGTGAGGAAGTAAATTTCTGTTTGCTAAAGCCATCCACCTGTGGCACTTTTTGTTATAGCAGCACTAGGTGACAAAGACAGACATTTATACAGTCGTTTAAGATCTTACCACCTACAAAGCTCTAGCTTACTTCAAAACAGATCACTGTCCTTTTAAGTTCTTTCTGGTATAACGACTCTGTATTCTTTCCATCTTCCTTTGATGCTTCCTAGATCATTTAATATTTTCTCTGTAGAACCCTTCACCATTACAAATCAAGGCTTGAACTTTTTTCTTCAGTCCTTCCAGCTTGAGAAATACAGAGCATGTTCTTCTCTTTGGTTTTCTAGTTCTAATTCCTTGCCCATATCATTATAATTCTTTATTTTGTCTTGGTGAACCACCCTTTGAAATCTTCTGTTCAGTTCTTTTACTTCATCTTTCTTTCTTTTTGTTTTTTTATCACCAAAATAAACAGCAGTTATACACATGGACCTCACTAGATGAAATACACAGGAATCAAATAAACTACATTTGTGGAAAGATGAGGGAAAAGCTTGATATCAGCAGTCAGAATAAGACCAGGTGCTGACTGCAGCACAGACTATCAATTACTCATATGCAAAGTTTAAGACAGAAATTAGAAAAAGTCCACAAAAGCCCAAGTACAACCATAGATATAGCCCACTTGAGTTTAGAGACTATCTCAGGAACAGATTTGATGTGTTGAACACTGATGACCAAAGACCAGATAAGTTGTGGAATGACATCAAAGACATCATCTATGAAGAAAGCAAGAGGTCATTAAAAAAGACAGGAAAGAACGAAAAGACTAATGTGGGTGTCAGAAGAGACTCTGAAACTTCATGGTTTAGGTACAAGTTGATCTCTATTCCTCTTCAAGCCAGTTTCCATAACAGTTCCCTCTGTGTCCTTCTACCAATTCAGCTCTTAGTCCTTGTTGGTCTTCCTTCTGTTTTCTACCAAAAGCAAACCAACAGATTCTCACTAAGGTTCACCACTCATTCAAATAAAGTTATTTGCCTCATATATGTCAGTATTGTTAGCCTTACATGTTAATTTTACAAGTACCTTTTCTCTTTTCATCTTCACACACTCTCTTTAAAATTTTCCAGTAGTTTGATTACTCTTTCTTTTTATTCTATGTGAATTAATACTTTTTTAAATTGGATCCTAAGTGTCAGCATTGTGGAAGTGATAACCTCAGTCCTTTACCCATTTTACCTCATTCTTACTCACAGGTTCAAGTACTTGTCATACGTAAATGACTTAGAATTTATGTATGTATCCTATCTTCTATTATGAGCTCTATAAATGCCATATAAATATAGTCAAGTATTTCTCTCTTCCTTCTTCTCTCTTCTTTCCCTCTCTCCCCCCTCTTTGGCTTCTATTCCCTTGCTTTCTCTCATCCTGCTGTAAAGTGATCAAACAAATCTGCTACTCAACAACCATTAGGTCCTCTTGGAAAAATAGCCAACATCTGTTGATTATATGTAGATTGATATATATACAGTGCTATTGCAACTTTGTTACAAGGTAGTATATTGAAATGAAAGCAAATCTCAAACCAGATTCTGCCCATTCTTCAAACTATTAATGGCAATTAGGCATAAAAATTGTCATACAGCTCTATCCTCAGATGCTCAAATACATTGAATTTCAAGGTAGACACAATTTTTAATAACAGAAATAGCCTGTGTCTTTGATGATGCAAGTCCAACAGATCACAAGACCCTAAAGCCAAATCCCAAGGTAATAGATCCTGGGATTGACCAATAATTAAATTTTATTTATGTAATTACTATGGAGGCTTCTTGAAAGAGTATGAATGTAACTCACTTCACCAATGCAAAGTATTTCCAATAATTAAAAAAACATCTGGTGTAGAATTTAATCTTGATATGAGGCACTTAAGCAACTCTCTGGAGAATGTGGACTCCTGATTAAGGTACATCAATTTCACACTCTTTACAGTGAAGTGATTTGAAGCAAATGACCATAAGGTCTCAATAAAACAAATCTATTCAGAAACCACAAATGCACTTCCCATTGAAAATACCTACATCAAAACTTGACAATGTATCTCCATAAAACTTTCTTTTTTATATTCCAACCTCACTGAACATCATTAAAAAAAAGTTTATTTCTGCTAGCCTTTCCATATATACATTAAAAAAAGAAAACAAAAAATCCACTGCCTACAAGTTAATTCCAACTCATAGTAAACCTATAGGGTAGATTACAACTACCCTATAGGGCTTACAGTGAGCTACTGGTAGATTTGAACTGCTGATCTTTTTGGTTAGCAGTCTTGCACTTAACTGCTGTACTACCCTATTGTATCAGTTATCTTTACAAAATCTGTTGAATTTTCTTGATAACTCAGAATGTTTACCACCAACTATATATTCATCCTCAAAAAACAAAACAAAAAAACAAATAACTACCAAACATGTTGTTTTTGCCTCACTTATAGCAACCCCATAGCACAGAGTGGCCTAGTCACTAAGCACTATGACTGCTAATCAAATGCTTGATGGTTCAAACACACCAGGTGCTTCTTGAGAATTCTGTGAAACAGTTCTTCTCTGTTCCTTAAGCTCACTGTGAGTCACAATCAACTTAAGATCCCTTTTTTAATAATGAATATAGAACACAGTAGAACTGTCCCACAGATCTTCCAAGGAGCTGCTAGCAGATTTGAGCTGCTAACCAACCTTTTGGTACAGCTGCTAACCTTTTGGAACAGCTCTTCACCACTGTGCCACCGAGGTTGCTTTCTAGGAATAGTTGTCATCATATTTCACCTGGCAAAATTCTCTGACACCTACAATATTTGTTTTGAATAATGACTTCTCTTTGCTCTTGGGGAAATCCTGGTGGTGTAATGGTTAAGTGCTATAGTTACTAACCGAAAAGTCAGCGGTCTAATCTTTCAAGTGCTCTTTGGAAATCCTATGAGGCAGTTCTACCCTGAAATTAAGTAATTAATAGAGTCACTATGAGTGGCATCCACTGCACAGCAATTAATTTGTTTGTGGGTGGGGAGTTTTTCATAGGATAAAGATGAAAGACAATGTAGAATCTACTTCTTCAGAAAAGTTGTCCTCAGATTAGGATCCAAACCATGGCTGTTGACACTAGCTTTTAAAGTATCAGGTATTTTTTCCTATTTAGGCATTAAAACAATTGTCACTTATCATTTATGTGTCCATTACTCAAATGCTTGCTTTCAGTGGAAGCTCAGCAAATTGTCCATGTTTCCTTCATATCTCCAATGAGTAGTAATATAGTCCTTCCTGTGGAAAAACAGGCCTCAGAATATATTTTCTGACTGGATATATTAAAGGATCAGCTTAAGGATTCTTTTTTTTTTTTTTTTAACTTAAGCCTTTATATTCCATGAGTCAGATCCACCTCGATCACACTTGGCTTGGCTGGCTATCTTTCTACTTTAACCAAATCATTTGTAAAGACACACACACAGCAAATCCACTCCTAAATAATAAAGTACTATTTCTGGAGGACAGAATCCAAGAACAAGTTTTGTTTTAACTTCCCGAAAGATGATATGTGTGTGGACAGGCTGGAAATTTACAGATGTTTCCCTAGATTTCTCAGCTGAGTAATTTTGCAGTTTATGCACTTGTAGTGCCCCTTAATAGTAACTGTGCTCTCCATAGCAGCCAACTTCATGACGGTATTAAATCATACATTGCATTATTTAATCATCTCATAATACTATGATGTTAGGCATTATTACTATCTACATTTTAAAGATTAAGAAACAAAAGCTTGATGTAGTTACATAATTTGCCCAAGATTATTGCTCAGCTAGGTGATCTTGCTTGTGGATAACGACTGAGCATTGTCTAACATAATACTAGATAGATTACACAGGATTAAAATTGACTGTATCTGTGGAAGGAGATGATGGAGCAGTTCAATGTCATCAGCCAAGGCAAAGCCAGTCGGGCTTGTATTTTAATTGGGATATTTGATACTTCCTTTTAACTCTTTTTAAGGAAACCTACACAGGTATTTCTGAAACTTTCCCAAACCTTGAGTGAGACTATTGTAATAAGACTACTCGTACTCTTTTTGTGTGTAAATTATCTATTTCATGTAAAATTTCCTTCATGTCTTAACATACTTCTGTGACATTTTATTTTTCAACAAAATTTTAAATAATGTTTTCACTAGAGAATTTACCTACTGTCAGGTTTTCTTATCAATTTTCTACACTTTTAAGTCCCATTAAAAAAATCCACTTTTCAATTATAAAAATAACTGTTAGTCATCTTAAATAAAATTAATGTTCCTAAATAGTATCCTTTATCCAAGGAAAACTCAAGCCACAATAAAAGGACCATGAAGTGGAAGGAATATGTGTAGAGTTGGAGTGAGGTATTCAGAAAGTAGGAAAATAGCCTGCATATTTTAGATCACAGTCTCTTATTTAGTGGTATATGTATAGTAAATAAAGGAACTTTCATTACACAGTGGTTAAGCACTAGGATTCCAACCAAAAAATCAAGCAGTTAAAATTTGCTAGGCGCTCTGTGGGAAAAAGATAAGACAATTTGCTTCTGTACAGATTTAAGTCTTAGTAATCCAATAGGACACTTCTACCTTTTTCTTATGGTTGCTATGAATTGAGATTAACTTGAGAAAATGTTCTGTTTCAGTTTATGTAGTAAACTACTTACTTTCCCCAATCAAACAAAAAAATTGAAGACTAATTTTACTTAAGTCCCCTACCTATCTGTGGCCTTGAAAAAATCATATAGACAAAAGGCACATTAGCTCATAGCTCTCACAGGGCATAGTGCTCTTGAGGTCAAGAACTCACATTCCTTGAGAAGTATTTTCACGACTCAGAAAAGTGGCTAGTAATATGCTGAATGGATTTTAGATATCAAAACATTTTATTTCAAGTGACTTAAGAAAAAAAAAGCTGTCTGAAATTTAATTAAAACAACTCGGAAAAATAAATAGTACTGAAGCACAGTGTGCGATATATAGTTATCACTCATTAAATAGCAATTAAAGAATGACTCATGATCTTGAGAATTAAACATGACCTGGGCACATTTAGGAAACACTGCTGTCATAGAAGTGAAGAGTTATGGCTGCTAACCAAAAGCTCCACAATTAGAATCCACTGCCAAGCCAAGTGCCGTCGAGTCAGATCCGACTCATGGCGACCCACTAGTTGCTCCTTAAAACCCTACAGGACAGATCTACTCTGTCCTACAGAGTTGCTACAAGTCAGAATTGAATTGACGGCGATGACTTTGGCTTTTGGTTTGGGAGTATATTTAGAATATAACAGAATTATTGACTATCGAATGATATAGTTAGGAAAATATTTTAATTAATAAGACAAGATAGTTAAAAATAATTAGTTTATGGTTGGTGGCAGATAATAGATGTCCCAAGAGTTTTCAAAATGTCATTGATATCAATGAAACTGAAAACAGTATAATGTTTTAAGTTTACACCTTTGGCATTGAAAACAGTAGGGTTAAGAACAAATTAGCTACATATCAGGAGTGGTTATATTACATACCAAGTTTATTGAGAGATTTAAGTTGAGAGATAATCAAGTTATATAATCACTGTGCAGATTATGATAATAATAAAATTCTAAAAAGAGGTTTGAACTAATCTTTTTCTTTTCTATAATCCTGAATTTAAAGAGAAGTTCAGAGACAGCTTCTGTGGGTATTCCCTGCTTTCTACTCCTTTCTTCCCTTTATAAATGTTTAAAGCACTACTAACTAACTGTAAAAGATTCATGTACAAGGCAGTTTGTTGATTTAAATCTCTCATTAAACCTGGTCAGATTTCATTTTATCCTTTGTACTTAAAATGTGTCTCACCAGAGATAAGCACCTAAACAAATGATATTATTCCATCAAAATTTTATAAATGTGGGGGTAGTATTTTTGTGACAACACAAAGATCATTGGTTTTGAAAATGTTACTGTCTTGGAATATAATTTCATTTATTTTGTACAAATTGGTATGAACTTGTGATTTTTTCATTAAGTTTCATGGATGAAAGCAAGAGCTGAAGGTAATTTGATTAAAAATAGAAATATTAATTTTGGCCTCATTGTGAAAATTACAAAGAATAAGTACACATTCACTAAAGAAGACTTCATCATGTATTTTTCAACTCTGATTACACAGATTGCGTTTATATAACCCTATAATGAGTTTTTCTCTTAAAATCCTATTTTTAATGCAGAACATGTATAAATATATTTGTTAACAAAACTTTAAGTGGTTTTTGTATAGAACATTTTTAACTTCAAGATGCCAAATGTTATTTTTGTGTCTTAAATCTCACCAATTTAGCTAAACTAATGTAGATTCAGCTAGATCAAGAGCTGAAATACTAATACTAAAAAAAGCAATATTTTCTCCAATATCTTCTGTTTCTATCCTGTACTGTCACAGATACCTGTACTATATTTAGAGAATTTAAAATTATCTAATTCCCAGAATATATAACAATTTACAGCATAAGGTTGGCAATGTTATTTTATATTCCATAAGATTTAATGATTGGAAGATAGTCATTGCCTGTTTTATAAAATGATAAGATTTAAATTTGCTATGCGAAATATACTAGTCCTGTAGATTATCCCTGGTGGCATAGCGAGTTAAGTGCTAAGTTTGCTAATCAAAATGTCAGCAGTTCAAATCTGCCAGATGCTCCTAGGAAACTGTGAGGCAGTTCTACTCTGACCTCCAGGGTCACTATGAGTTTGACCCAACTTGTTGGCAGTAGGTTTGTTTTTTTTGGTTTGTAGATTCTCCCTGGTAAAGCTAATAACACATGTTGTGAGAGGATTATTTCCAGATTCAGAAGATATGTTTGCAATTCAGTGTAAGAATGAAACTCGAAGAATATAAGAGAAAGATGGGACTAAGTTGGTGAAGTAATCAGTCATTCTCTGTGATCCCTCTGACAGCAAAGGTCTACAATAAATAAACAAATGAAATGACTGCTTGTGATATACTAGGAGACCTGAACACGAAGAGAAAGTTGGAAAATCAGACTGAGCAGGAAAAATAGGGTACTTCCAGAAGTACCTAGGACTGATCATATTGACTTGGTAGAAATTGGTACCACACAGAAGTAGCTGCGGCAGCCAGTGCGGTAAGCAGAGAAGTGAAATTTGGAAAGTGTCTTCCTAAGTGTGAGAGAACGAGCAGTGGAAAGCCCACTTACATTTCCAGAAGCAGTAAAAATTGGCATTAGAGAGTCAAAAGCCAAGCAGCTTTCATCTAAGTTGTTCCATGCAGATCTAAAACTTTCCTTCAGGTTAAACCTCTCTGCCTTTTCTCAGGGCTTCCCACTTTCTTGTCTGCACTACTGTGGGCTATGTAGATTGACACACTGAGCCAGAAGTAGAATCCCTTAAGTGCACCACGAGACATTTTTCCAGATATGGAAAAGAACAATTTAATAAAAGAGAGGGCAAAAATCTACCAGCATTCCTAAGATGGGAACTCAGGGCAAAACAAGTCTTCTGCCTAGTTGCAACTATAAGAAGTCAACAGACCTTGAAAACCTTTCTGTACAGCATACAACGTACAATGTACATGGCCCTGAAACAGCTATCAACCTATTTGCATTAAAGGAAGTGAACAAGATTTCCTCATAGACATGGATGGCTGTCAGCCCCCTGCCTTTCTCAGAATGTGCAGCCAGATTTCTGTGCCTACATCACTCACTGCTCCCCATCTAGGACTGCAGGGAACAGCGTGCATGCAACACACACTTGGTGACCAACTACATGGTCACCTGAGCTGAATATATATAAGAAAATTAAACAGATAGGTGGGTTCACAAGTCTAGTAGAAATTCTAACCACCTCGTGACAGGATGTTTAAACCTCTAAGGCAAAATAATCAAACTAGCTCACATGACTAGTCAATCTGGACATCAAAAAAAAAAAGTTACAACACAGTAAGCAAATATAAATAAATATAACAACTTACCCTACTGTTCAAACACTGCTATATTATAGAAGATACTAAGTATGGCATAAGTAGAAAAACATACCTTGCTCGTGGATAGGAAAACCCAACACTGTGAAAATGTCTAAGCTACCCAAGCAATCTATAGATACAATGCAATTTCTATGCAATCTCCATTAACACTTTTAATGAAAGGAGAAAGAAGTCACCAAATTCATGTGAAAAGAGAAGCCCTGTGTAAGCAAAGCATTACTAAAGAGTAAGGTAGGAAGCTTCACACTGACTGTTAAACCTATTATACTGTGACAGCAATCAAAACAGCCTGATAGTGATTACAAACACAGACACCTAAACCAATGGAACAGAATGGAAAATCTAAACAAAAAATCATCCACATTTGAGTAGCTGATATAACAAAAGCTGAAATTCCTTAAAGTGGGGGAAAAAAGTCTTCTTAACACATGGTGTTGACATACTGGATATCCATTGGCAAAACAATGAAACAAGACCAAAATCTCACACCATTTGTGAAAACCAACTCAAAACAGACCAAATACCTAAATATAAAATATAAATGATGAAGATCACGGGGAAAAAAAAATAGAGATAACTCTGAGGGCCCTAACACAAGGCATAAACAGAATACAAATTATTGCTAATAATGCTCAAACACTAGAAGAAAAAATAGATAACTGGAAACTCCTAAAAATCAAACAATTATGCTCATCCAAACACCTAAACAAATAAGTAAAAAGACCATCTAAAGACTGGGGTGGGGGGCAGGGAATGGCTATGAGGAATCTGATCAGCATCTCATCTCTAAATTCTGTAAGATACAGCCAAACCCCAATAACAAAAATTCAACTATTCCAGTTAAAAAATGCTTAAAGGATATTAACAGACACTTCACCGAAGAAGACATTAAGGTAGCTGAGAAATACATGAGAAAATGCTCAAGATCACTAGCCATTAGAGAAATGCAAATTAAAACTAAAATGAGATACCATCTCATCCCAACACAGCTGGCATTAATCCAAAAAACACAAAATAATAAAAGTGGGAGAAGCTGTGGATACTGGAACACTTAAGTATTGCTGGCGGGATTGTAAAATATTATGAGCATTCTGAAAACCAATTTGGCACTTTCTTCAAAAGCCATATATAGAAATACTGTAGGTTCCAGCCATCCCACTTCTTGGAATATAAGCTAGAGAAAGAAAAGGTAGCACACAAATAAGTATATGCGCACCAATGTTTATCAGGTCACTGTTAATGAAATCAACCTAAGTGTCCATCAATGGAAATATGAATAAACAAATTGTTATACACTCATACAACAGAATATTATGCAATGATAAAGAACAATGATGAATTCGTGAAACATTTCATAACGTGGAAGAATCCGGAAGGCAGCATGCAGAGTGAAACTAGTCCATTGTAAAAGGACAAATATTATATGAGACCTCTATTATAAAGGCTCAAGAGCAGGTTTAGGCACAGAAGAAAATAATCTTTTGTGGTTATCTTTAAGAGGAGTCCAGGGAAAGAAGAAACGGGCAGAGAAGCAGCATAGTAGAGAACAAGTCTCATGTTAATTATGACATTCTAGAAAACAGAGGGGAGAAGGGCTCTTCTAGTCTTCTAGTTTTCTACTATACTTACTCTTCATATATAGCATACAAACAATCTTAGCACTGTGTGTGTGTGTGTGTGTATCTTTCTCTATTGTGCACATACATATACACACACATACACACTTTTTTCCTCCAAGTGCAACTATCTGAAAAAAGTAAAGTGTACATTTAAATGGCCAGATACATTATCCAACATCACAGGAATAATTTCTGGGCATTCAGTGATACCCAAATGTATCTTGATTGAAACCCCAAATTATCATTAATCTCATTAAAAATTAAATAGTAAACAATTTGTTGTTAATTTGTTGACATATTTTCACTTTGCAAAACTGGAGTGAGATGGAGGCAGAAAATATCTCAGAGTCTTAGGAAATGGAAAAACAGGGTAAGGTGCTATAGATAATATCAGTAACACAAAGACAAATGCTAGCTGCTACATTTTTTAATTAGGATAGATACTTAAAAAAAGAAAAAGAAATACATGGATATACATATCACGTTAAATATCTAAGGACACTGTGTACCAGCCCTACATTTACTAACTGCTTCTAATAGAGGCTCACAATCACTAATGTATCTAAGAATAACTTATGAATTCAAAGTGAAGATTTGATGTTCCAGTTATAGAACTTCTGATCCCTATGGATCCCCATAGAAAAGGCGAAAACAAGAAGACAGAACCCCAAAATCTGTATTTTATGGAGAATCAAGATAATTCTGATAGTCAGTTATGAAATATTTTGAGCAATAAACAAAAATCTAATGTTGGTTTATTCATTTAAATTGTTCAAGTCAGCTCTCAGAAAGTGCGCAGTGTCCTGCTAATTTTATATCAGTCATTTGAAAGACTCTATCACTAAACTTGTAATCTTCATAAAGGTAATTTACTCATTCTTTCCTTGAAATACCCATTTGTAAAACTTGAAGTAAGAGTAGCCACATCGTAGACTGCTGATAAATGACTGAAAGAAATTTCTTAAGACAGTGATTCACACCTAATAGTTCTTCTTAGCTAGGAGTTCCTTGATGGTACACGTGGTAAAGGCTCTTGCAGGCTACTGAAGGAAAGTGCAGAAATTTGAGTTCATTGGAGTTATCTCAGAATAAAGCCCTGGAAATCTGCTACCCCTAAATTAGCTATTGGGAACACTATTCTATACAATTCTACAGTAGCATAACTGGGGTCACCTTGATTTGGAAGTGACTCAGTAACAACTGTTTTTATTAGCACTGTTAATATTACATGGTTAAAAAAAAAAAAGAAAGAAAGAAAAGAAAGAGAGATGATGGCAGAGTCAAGGAAAACTTAATTGACAAGAAATCTTAAGTTGTTGTTGTTAGGCGAATTAAACACAGTTCCTGCTCAGACTCTATGTATGACACAGTGAAACACTGTCTGGTCCTATGCCACTTTCACAATCATTTCCACTCTTGAGATGAATTCTTGCACCCATTGTTGTCAGTACATGTCACTGGATTGACAATAGTGGCTTTTTATTCTTTTCCCATGACCCTCTACTTTACCAAGCCTGGTATCCTTTCCCAAGGACTGGTCCTTCCTGATGACATGTCTAAAGTATATAAAATAAAATCCTACTAAACTTACTCCTAAGGAGCATACTGGCTGTACCTCTTCCAAGATATATATATATATGTATAAATTTCTGGAATGTTATATTTTCAATATTCTTGACCAACATCATATTTCAAAGACATCCATTCTTCTTCAGTCTTCCCTATTCTTTATCCAGCTTTCACATGCATGTGAAACAACTGAAAACGTTATGGCTTAGTGAGTCAGGGGCACCTTAGTGCTAGAAGTGATGCTTTTGTTTTCTGACACTGTCATAGAATGTTGTTTTATGCCCTCTAGGCAGTTCCGACTCACAATAACTACATACAACAGAAGAAACCCTGCCCAGTCACGTGACACCCGCATGACCATTGTTATGCTTGAATCCATTGTTGCAGCCACTGTGCCAGGCTACGTCCTAGAACAGCGTCCTCTTCTTGCTGACTGTCTGTTTCACCAGGCATGATGACCTGCTCCAGGAACTCATCCCTCCTGAAGACATGTCCAAAGTATCTGAGTCACAGTCTTGGTGTCCTTGCTTCTAAGGAGCATTCTGGCTGTAATTCTATAAGACAGATTTTTTGTTCTTTCAGCAATCAATAGTTTATTCAATGTAGTTCACCAACACCATCAAACATATCTGTTCTCTTCTGTCTCCCTTGCTCATTGTCCAGCATTCCTATGCATACGTCATGACTGAAAACATCATGGCTTGGAACAAGAGCACCTTAGTCCTTAAAATGACATCTTTGCTTCTCATTCAGCACTTAAAAGGATCTTTTGCAGCAGATTGGCCAAATGCAATGTGTTGTTTTATTTCTTGACTGCTGCTTCCACAGATGGTGATTATAGATGAAAGAAAAATGAAACCCTTGACAACTTCAAAAATTTCTCCATTGTTCATGATGCTGTTTATTGGTCCATATGGAAGTATTTTTGTTCTCTTTACGTTGAGGTGTAATCCCTACTGAAGGCTGTGGTCTTCGATCCTCATCCACAAGTGCTTTGAGTCCTGTTTGTTTTCAGAAAGCAGTGCGGTCTTACCTGCATAAAGCAGATTGCTAAGGAGTATTTTCCAGTTCTGATGCCCCATTCTTCTTCAATTAGTTCATCTTCTTGGAATATTTTCTTATACAGATTGAGTCAGTATGATGAAAGAATACAACCCTGATGCACAGCTTTCCTGACTTTAAACCACACTGTATCCCCGTGTTCTGTTCAACGAACTGCCTTTTGGTCTATGATGTTTCCTCATCAGCACAATTAAGTGTTCCAGAATTTCCATTCTTCACAATGTTATCCATAATTTGTTATTATTCACAGAATCAAATGTCTTTGCATAATCAACACAGATAAATTTCTTTGTCATTCTTTGCTTTCTCCCAGGATATCATATCATCAAATGATATTCCTCATTCCATGTTGTCTTCTGAAGCTGGCTTGAATTTCTGGCAGCTCCATTTGAATGTATTGCTGCAAAAGTTTCAATGATCTTCACTAAAATTTTACTTGTGATGTTAATGATCGTTTGATAGTTTTCACATTCAATTGGATCACCTCTTTTAGAAACAGACGTGAAAATGGATCTCTTCCAGTGCTTTGATCTGGTGGCTGTTTTTCAAATGTCTTGACGTACATGTATGAGCCCTTTCGGCACTGCATCAATTTGTTGAAATGTCTCAATTAGCAGTCCGTCAGTTGCTGGAACCATGTTTTTCTCCAGTGTCTTCAGTGCAATTTGGACTTTGTCCTAAAGCACCACCAGTTCTTAATCATGTATTACCTCCTGAAATTACTGAAGGTCTACCAATTCTTTTATACAGTGACTCTGTGTATGATTTCCAACTTCTTTTGATGAGTCAGTATTTTGACCACAGAATCCTTCCCTGTTACAACTCGAGGACTGATTTTTCTCTTCTGTCCTTTCAACTTGAAAAATACCACGTGTGTTCTCTACTTTGGGTTTTCTAAATCCAGTTCAGTGCACATGTTATTATTGGATTCTTCCTTATTTTCTTGAGCTTCCCTTTGAAATCTGTTTGGCTCTCTTTTTTTAATTTTAATCATTTTACTTTTCCTTTATCTACTCTGTTTAAGAACAACTTTCAGAGTCTCTTTTTGACATCCATTTTGTTCTTCCCTTTCTTCTCTGCCTTTTTAGCAACCTCTTGCTTTCATCATGTGTGATGTCTTTGATGTTATTTCACAACATATCTGGTATTCTGTTATCAGTGTTCAATACATCAAATCTTCTCTTGAGATATTCTCTACATTTAGGTTGGATATACTGAAGGCTGTGTTTTGGCTTTTGTGGACGTGATCTAACTTTCATCATCTTCAGATTGGGCTTGAATATGAGCAATTGATGATTTATTTTGCAGTTGGCCTCTTCCCTTACTCTGACTGATGATACCGAGTTTTTCTACTATCTCTTAGAACATATGTAGTCAATTGGATTTTCATTTATGTCACTCAGTATAGTCTGTGGGTATGCTTTTATTGTTGTTAGATGTCACTGAGCCATTTCTGACTCATAGAAACCGCATGTACAACAGAACTGAACACTACCTGATCCTGCATCCACCTTACAAGGGTTGTTATGCTTGATCACATTGTTGCAGCCACTGACTTTCTATTTTACCATGCATGATATCCTTCTCCAAGGACCTGTCCCTCCTGATAACATACCCAAAGTGTATGAGTTATAGTCTAGCCATCCTTGCTTCAAAAGAGCATTCTGACTACTTCTTCCAATACAGACATGACCCCTCCCATTTTTTAATAGTCATGATATATTTAATATCCTTCGCCAGCACCATAATTTAAAGGAATTAATTCCTCCTCGGTCTTCCTTATTTATTATTAAGCTTTTGCATTTACATTAGGCAATGGAAAACGTCATTGCTTGGGTCACACACACCTTATTCTTCAAAGGAATATTTTTGCTAATTAACACTGTAAGGAGGCCTTTTAACATATGTATATTCACTGCTCATGTTGTTGCACAAAGGTATTTTCAGTGAAGTAGTCCTTGGTCTTGTGAAATTCTACTGTGAGATTTCTGGCAGCATTTCTATCACCAACGCTGTATTTTCCAATTACAGATCATTGTTTCTAAATTTTGAATTCCAATTACCAGTAATTATCAATGTGTCCTGATTGCATGCATAATCAATTTTGGACTGTAGAAGTTGCTAAAAATTGTCATTTCCTTCATCTTTTGCCTTAGTGGTTTGTACGTAAATTTGAATAACTGTATCATGAACTGGTCTTCTTTGTAGTCTTATGGATACCATGCTACCACTGATAGCATTGTATTTCAAGATAGATTTTTAAATGTTTTTAATGATGAGTACAACACCATTTCTCTTCAATTCATCATTCCTAACATAGTGCACCATGTAACTGTGCAATTCAGAATGGCAAGTACGGGTCCATTACAGCTCACTAATGCCTAGGATATTGATGTCTACGTGTTCCATTTCATTTCTGAGAACAGCCAGTTTTCCTAGAATGTTTTTTTTTTTAATTGTGGTTGAGTGAAAGTGTACAATCCAATTTAAACTTACATGCCCACCAATCTGCAGCTCCTTCTGTTTTCCTTGCCTTATGACAAGCACACTCCTCCCTTCCATTCTGTACATGGCATATCCTCCTAACAGTCTCCTGTACACTCCTCTCCAACCTCTCTACTTCCCTCTACTAAGAGGCCAGCAGGATGACATCCTGTAGATGCATAGAACCATAAAGTGCACACACAATGTGGTTACTCCTAGAGTGATACTTTTCATAATTATCATCAATTTTTAATAAATATCTACAGTTGTTTCTTCCCATTGTGAGTTTTGCCACATCAGCAATTGAAGGTCTCAAAAGCATCACTACATCTCCATCTTCAAGGCTGACTACTCTGAGGCGGCAGATCTGCCCGAGTAGTCTGAGTTCTTTCAAACTTGAAAGACTCATCTTCCAGCACTGTATCATTCATAATGAGAGAGAAAATCCTGACAACTTACATTCTAATCTGAAATGTAAGAGGTCTCTCGAAGGAACTTGTGAACACTCCCCCACAGAATTTCCTGTGGTAACCCAACTTGTAGGAATTTGTAAACAAAAATAAAGAGAGAAAGAGAGAAAAGAGGAATTTCACTTCCTGTAACTTGAGATTAATGTTTGCTTTTGCTTCTGTCAATAAGAAAGCGCAGTGGAAATTCCTTTGTCTGCTTTTTGTATAGTACCTATAAAAAGACAGAGACAAAGCTGATCGGAGAGCAAGACCATTTTGGATATTAGTCTACCACAGCTGGAATAAAGCCCCTTCCTCTCATAACCACAGGTCTTCGGATGATTCTTACTCTCTAGACCTCATTTTTACTTCTTCCTGTAACAGTAAGACATTCACTGATTTTTGTTTATTTTTTCTTCAGAATTAGACAAGCAGGTGGTCCCTCTTCCTAGTCTTTGTTTGGTAACTCAGCTGAAACCTGTCCAGCATGGGTGATCCTGCTGGCATTTAAATACTGGTGGCATAGCTTCCAGCATCCCCCACCATGTGACAAACTGACAGGTACTTTGGTGGCGGGCATAGAATACATCACTATAATGGAATTATCTATAAAATCCATATGTATGTGTGTGTATGTGTGTCAGTGGAACTGCATTAAAAATAGGCAAGACATGTATGTAAGACATAGATATATGACTTTCAGTTCCTGTTTCATAGATCATGATATGAAACATGAATGAAATTAAGTAATTTGCAAACATCCTTTTTTTTTAATTTTTATTTAATATAACAGTGAAAATGTACATTCCCGTATAAATTTACATACCCACCTATATGCAGCTTCCAGTGCTCTCCCTGCCCGGTGACAGCACACTATTCCTCTCTGCTCCATACATGTCTCGTTCTCCCAACAGTCTCTTTTTTCCCTCCTCTCCACCCACTCTCCTTCCTCCAGCCAGAGGTCAGTAGGATGACATCCTATAGACGTATAGAACCATAAAGTGCATCTAATATATGGTCACTGCATTGCCAAGTCCAATCCATTCCTGTCCGAAGTGTGAACCTTCGTTATGATTTATGGTCAAGGGCAGCACCAGGGCAAGGGGCCATGCTCCCAGGGGAACCCCGAAACCACTGGACCATCAATTGAGGTCTTTTAGTGGGGATCTCATGGCACACCCCTTTTTATTCTTGTGTTGCCAGTGAGACTCAACTTAGTGAGCTCCATTGGGGCTATCACTGGTGGTGGCCGGGCACCATCTGGTTCTTCCAGTCCCAAGTCGATGTAGGCACCTACTGATGTGGGTCTCTTTGTCTTCTGGGTTGTCTTTCCCCCATGTCATTTTGGTTCTCGGTGAGCATCCGTTCCTGCTGAGTTGGGACCATTTGCTGTGCCCCATAATATCTTGATAAATAATAAAAGAGTAACTCAGCGTTTAGTCTAACTGATACAGGATCCTATACAACTAAATTCTTGGTAATGATTTCTTTAATTAGGTTTCCCTTCTATCTTGTGGTACCACATAAATCTGCCTAAAAAATTAACTGTAAAATTTGAGAACTTTTGAAAATCCAAAACCCTAGCTACTGACTCTCTGAAACACACATACTATCTGTTATCCTCAACTATCAAGATCTGTGAATGGGAGAATTCAAAATCAACACATTTTCTTGGCTTTATTTAACATTAGAAAAGATGTCAATATCACGTGAGACTCAATGGTGCAATTGAAAAGCATAGTATACATTCTTCTTGAAAAATATTTTTTGCCTAAAAGGAGGAAACAGTGAGACTAATTTACTATTTTTAGGTAGCTTTTGTTTGAGAGCTACCATTCAGTAATGCTTGTAAATCTCTCACAGCAAATTGTTCTATGGTATTAAAAAACAAACAGCAGCAACAACAAAACCTTATAATTGGAATAATTAAGAGTAAAATAATTCCTATATGTCATTTCTTAGACGTAGAATGGGCTGCTTCACTTAGCAACAATTCAGTTCTTTATCCAGCAAACTGTAACAGTAATATTAAGGTGACAAGCAGGAGGGGAGGGCAGGAAAGGAAACATGTTGCCTGTGATTTGTTACTTCTGTTACTTAATACTGCATTAGCATATCACACTGTACCTTTGTGACTTAAAACTGGGATATATTATTATTTCCCATGCCTCTTCATATTGGTTGAGCTTAGATAACAATTCTTGCTTGCTTGGCTAGATAACAATTCTTGCTTAAAATATCTCATGAAGTTTCTTTCAAATAGAATTGGGAATTAGTCATCTAGTCTGGTCTAACAAAAATACCACAAGTAGATGGCTTTAACAATGAAAAGTTTATGCTTACAAAGTGACATAGGCTAGAAGTTCCAATTTCAGGTGCCAGTTATATGGTAATACATTGTTTGTCAGCTCTGGAAGAAAGTCTTTGTGTTTCATCACTCTTTCTTTGGTCTGAAAGCATGTTGGAGCAGGAATCTTAGGTCTGAAGGATGAGCTCTGTTCCCAGTGCTGCTTTTTTCGAAGGCAGGAGGTCCCCCACTTTATGCCTTCTTCTTCTTTTTTTTTTTTTTTTTTTTCTGTTAAATATACCAAGAGATTGCCTCAAGGCACAAAACAATCACATACATTGAATCCTTTTCCACCAACACAACTGTCTCCCATCTCCCTCATTATCACCACAAGGGCAGAATTCACAACATACAGAAACTTCAGAAATGCTGGAATCCTGATCTAACCAAGTTGCTACAGTAGGTTTTTGGGGACAAAGTTCAATCCATGACATTCTGTTTGGTCCTCTAAGAATTACATCCTTACAACACACAAAACACATTCACCCCTTTACAGTAAAGCCCTTAAATCTAAGTCCACAACCCAGAAATTCTTCTTCAAGTGAAATCTTGAACACAAGTTATTGACTTTCAAGATATAGTAGCAGAACAGGGAGGCACAAGGTAGATATTCCCATCACAAATGAGAGAAATTACTGGAAAGTAGGGCATAACATGTACCAAGGAAATTGGCAGAACATGTTACGTTAGCCCTCAAGTCTTGGAAATAATCTTCCGTTCTCCTAGGAATTTTCCACAATGGCCCTGCCATCCATACTCTAGGTATTAGACATACTCTTCGGATTCTGAGTGGAGGCTCCTTGGCTCTGGGCTACAGCCTTCCAAACCTACCTGGACAGCAACTCTCCTCCCTTGTAGTTCACCATTTTTGTAGTTCATCTAAGTGGCAATTCCACTCTTAGAAATATCAGAGGGCCATGACTCCACCTTTTCAAACTCCTGGGGTCATATGTTTTCAGACAGAGGTTGCTCGTCTTCTTGTGCTCCTTGTCTCTTCGGCGTCTGCTTCCTGTGCCCCCTTGGCCTTCACCTCAAGCCTGTGTTTACCCTGCTGGGGCAAGTTTTCCAAAGCTCTGTAGTTTCACCAATAAGTGCTGGGAGGTACTCCACTCTACCAGGAAACCACGTGCACACAGACACTCAGCTCTCTTTCTGTTGGTCAGCTCCAGCACTGTCTTGCACTTGTCAGGTTCTGTGTTGGCAGTTCACTTCTATTTCTCACCATTGTGCATTCCTTCGTGTTAACTGTTATCCTCAATTTCTTCTGTGTTTTCTATACATTCAGTTTTAAAACTACTTCCACGTTTTAAGTATCTGTTAAAACCCCACTCTCTCTTAGTCTTCTATGCTGCTCTACCAGAAACACCACAAGTAGATGTCTTTAACAAAGAGAAGTTTGTATTCTTACACATTTCAATAGAGTGGAAGTCCCAGTTCTGGCTACCAGTTCAAGGAGAAGGCACACTCTCTCCCTGTCAGCACTGGAGGAAGTTCCTTGTGTTGCATTAGTCCTTCTTTGATCTAAGAGCATCTCAGCACAGGAATCTCAGTTTTGAAGGACAGTGTTTTTATCTTGATGGCTTAAATTTCCCTACTCTCTGGCTGCTTCCTTTTCCTTTATATCCTGAGAGATTTCCTCAAGACACAATAGAATCTTACTCACTGAATGGAGCCCTTCCAATACAGCTGCCGTCCATCCTCCCTCATTAACATCACAGAGGCAGGATTTTCAACACATAGGAATACTACATAATACTGGGAATCATGGCCCAGCCAAATTGCTATACATGTTTGGGGGGTGGGGGGATACAATTCAATCCAGGAAAAAGATAAAATACTTTGAAGATTTTATGGGCTGGATGTCCCACATAGTTTCTATTCAAATATCTGGGATGTTAGATGGAAATCCTTAAACAGCTCAGAATTTATTGGTCATCTTTGCTCTCCTTATTAACTCTTCATGTTTGGCTTGTCTCTGTATGTGTTACGGATATCTTAGTCTGGTCAGGATTTGTCTTGGGAGGTTGTCTTCACCAGTGTATTCTAATAAGGAGGAAGTAGAAGTGACCAAGCCAATAAACGATTGAGCCTGGAATTAACACAGCATCACTTTTGCCATATTTTGTTAGTCATGGTTTCGTTAGACATGGTTGCCACCTGTAATTCAAGACAGTGGAGAAGCCGTCTCCATTACTTGAAGGAGGAACAACAATTTCACATACTACAGAGTATAACTAAGAAATTTATTAATGGAATTAGGTATTATTAATTGTGAGAGGATTCAGGAAATTAATAACCCAAGAAGAGCAGTTGGGATAACAGGAAAAAAATGGGTAGAATTTCCAGGCAAATAGAGAAACTAGTAATATCTAGCTGCCAGATTTTCACTATGAGGGAGCTAGTATAAAAGTCAATGGAAAGTGGTTGGTTGGGTCTTGGCTCTTTGTGGCTTTAGCTGTTTTGAGTTTGTGACAAATCCTATAGGAATAAACCAGCAGTTAAACTTGGTTAGCATTGCTGGTAGTCAGGAAGATTGTTTACACACAGTGTAAGGAAAAGCCACTAGGGTGAGGCATTGCTGTATGGAAGAGGAGGGGCGTATTTCAAAACATGTATTCTCAGTATACTCATTTCAACCATAATGCTTATCTGTTTGCTTCTGTCTCCCCATTCTTCATCAGGTGTGACATGAAACCATATAGAAAAAAAGTCTTCTTGGATAAATTCTTCCCAGATGACCAACCTCTAAAACACAGTTCATACATCTGCAGTTCTGAATAAGGTTTACAAACATGTCCACAAGTGCCAACTAGTCAAGAAATCTTACCTTAGTCAGGGAAAAAAAAAAGTTAATTGTTTTTATTTTCTACAGACAACCCTACTGTGTAGGTCTAACTGGGTTTATGATCAACAACAATAAAAATGATTTATTGTGAAGCTTTGCATTGCTTTGTAGTATTAGGTAACTAACTACCTCTTCACCAACTCATTCATTCATGTAACAACTGTTTGTTCAATCCTAACAAATGCCAGATATTGTGTACTTCTGGTTGGTTTATTACCACCAATGGAATGTTGTCTTTCCTTACTGTATTGAGAGTCCACATTGCTAAATGCCATTTTTTATCAGGAATTCACATATTTGCATTGAATTGTAATTTGGGGAAGGACTGAAAAAGGTTCTTCAGAAAAATATTCTCTCAACTGATTCTTACAGTGTTTTTTCCGCTGTAGATGGCACAGTCAGCACTAACACAATGAAGTAATGTAAATGATGACCTGTCACCTTCCATTAATAGCTGAATTGATATATAACTGTTCTGGGGAGTCTCTACATTAATCCTGGAAGTAAATTCAAATATGTCAGAAAAATGTTTTCCATTTCAATTTGATACATTTTTTAAAGTATGTGATTTAACATCTAGTAAATGCATTAGTGCTGTTATACTACTGAGAAAAAAAGCACATTTGTGAAGATTTCCTTGCCTTACTTTGTCTTGATGTGTAAGTTGAAATTATTTTAGCTTTTAGCAGCATAAATGGTTTGACATTTCTGCATTTTTTTCCACCTTTAATTTCCCACTACCAAACCCCCTCCATAAGCAAGACAGAAAGGCCATGTCACTGTCCTGTATAAACAATTTCAGCAAACTTGGGAGATTGCTGAGGAACCACATTAAGCAATGTTTCTTTCTCCTGTGATTGATTATCCATAATACTCTCAGTCAGACCACAGCCTATTTCAGAGATTAAATTGACTTGAGAGAGAGAAAAAGAGATTGCAAGAGAAAGACAGAGTAAGAGAGAAACAAAAGATTTTGTTTCTTTTTTTCACATAATTATCCATCAACTATACATTAAGTTCCATGAGCGCCTGGCAGATTTGAATCGCTGACCTTGTGGTTAGCAGTGTGGTTTGCGGATCAGACCTTAAGATATTACCTTTTCTAGTTACTTTCTATTATCAGAATAGAGACTTTCATATTCTAAATGTGATTTTTATTAGCCGTTAGATCAATTAATGAGGACAACAAACAAATGCATAAATAAATATCTATTTTCTTTTTATTCACATAAGTGTCCACCTTTTAAAACTCTAAGAGCCTTGGTGGTTGCTAATCCAAAGTTCAAAGTTCAGATCCACCAACCACTGCTCAGGAGAAGTTTTAACGGTCACTTTTATAAAATTACAGCCTCGGAAAACATATGGGGCAATTCTACTTTGTCCTATACAGTCGCTGTACATGTGAATTGACTCAAGGGCAGGGAAGGTTTTTTTTTGTTTTTTGTATTGTTTGTTTAAAACCATAACACACTTAAAACTAAATACATTTCTACCTCTTTATATAAGCATTTCCCAGTTGATACAAACACAACCTCAAATTACAGCTTTCAGGTTAGTTTAGTCCAAGACAAGTCTTCGTAGCACATTTAATCACTTACATCTATTTTTATTTGAAACCTTTCCTTTTTTAGTGACTTAAACAGACTAGGAAAAAAGACACAACTATCAGCTTCTGAAAACCCTGTAAATCCCAACAGACTACTCTGTCCTCTAAGGTCACTATAAGAGGAATCAACTCGATGGCAGTGTTGTGTTTTCTTTTTGGTATAGGGTTGTTGAGATGAGCCCCATAGATATGAAGATACTCAGTTTACACCTTGGCCAAAACAATGGCCTTGAGTATGCCAACGACCATGAAGGTGGTGCAGGACCTGACAATATTTCTTTTTGTTGTACATGGTGGTCAACTTGATGGCAACTAGCAACAACATCAAAAAATAATAAACACATTCATGCACACAAACTCACTTTCTATCAATTTAATCTTTCATGATTTTTTCCAAAATTTTAGCCCAGAAAATAACAAACATAATATTTCCACTGAAGGCAACACAAACATTACTTATTAATAAATATTTGATGGCTTCACTTCAGCTCACAAACATTATAGAGCTTAAGTTTAAATTGCCCCTCTTTTTTAAGGATTGTTCCATGTTTAATTTTCTTTTACTTTTGTAGGAATCCATTTATCATACCAGAAAGCAATTGTCACTGTTGTTGCTTGCCATCGAGTCAGTTCAAACTCATAATGACCTTATGAACAACAGAATGAAACACTACCTGATCTTTCACCATGTCCACAATCATTTTTATGCTTATACTCATTCTTGAGTCCACTGTGTCGATCCATCTCATTGAAGGTCATCTTCTTTTTCACAGACATTCCACTCTATCAAGCATGATGTCCTTCTCCAGGGACTAATCCTTCCTGACAACGTGTTCACAGTGTGTAAGATGCGGTCTTGCTATCTTTGCTTCCAAGGACTGCTCTGGTTGTACTTCTTTAAGAACAGAAATGTTTGTTGTTTTGGAGGCCCATGGCTTACAGCACTATTTAATCTTGTAGACCTCATCAGTGTAACTGCTACTAATCGATCTTTTTCAATGATAGTGACAGAATTTAGAACACATGGGAAAATCACATCCAATGACAAAATAGTGGACAATCACAAAATACTTTGAATCATGGCCCAACCTAATTGATACACACATTTTTGGAGAAAAGATGTTCATTACATTACATTAATACAACCCTGATATGTACCTTTCTTGACTTTAAATCATGCAAAATTATAATGCCTTACTTTCTGGAGCCATCCTTCAAAGTCTTCCATACAGCTCTTCTACTTCATTATCTCTTCCTTTTGCTTTAGCTAATCTACATTCAAGGGCAAGTTTTGAAGTCTCTTCTATCAACCATTTTAGCTTTTTCTTTCTTTCCTGCCCCTTAAATGACTTCTTTTCTCTTCATTTTTGATGCACCTGATAGTATTCCACAACTCTTCTTGTCTTAGGTCATTAGTGTTCAGTATGTCAAATTTGTTCTGGAGATGGCCTCTATATTCATGTAAGAATAACTCAAGGTTGTACTTTGACACTTGTGGGCTTGTTCTAATTTTCTTAACTTCAGCTTGAACTTGTTTAGGAAATACTAGTCCTGAACAACAACTAATAGTCGTTTCCACAGCAGGCCCCTGGCCTTGGCCTAACTGATGATAATGAGCTCTTCCATCCTCTCTTTCCATAGATACAGTTCATTTGATTCCTATGTGTTCTAACGGTATACTAAAAAATCAAATCCAATACCACTGAGTCGATGTTGAGTCCATGTGTATAGTCATTACTAATGTTGTTGATCAACAATATTTGCAATAATGAAGTCGTTAGTCTTGCAAATTCTGTAATGAGAGCTCCGATGCAGTTTCTATTATCAAGGCCAAATTTTCTAACTGCCAGTTCTTTTTTATTTCTGTCTTTCACACTCCAACTGCCAGTAATTATCAATGTGTCTTGATTGCATGCTCAATCTACTTCAGGCTGCCAAGTTGGTAAAAATCTCCAGTTTCCTCATCTTGGGCTTTAGTAGTCTGTGCATAAATTTAAATAATAGTCATAATGATTAATCTTCCTTGTAGGTATGTAGATATTATATCACGGACAGTAATGTAGTTCAGAATGTCTTTAGACATTCTTTTTGATGATTAATGCAGAATCATTTCTTTTAATTTTCTCTGTTATGTCATCCAGGTATAGTACAAACTCTGACACTTAAGTTCCCAAACTTGCCACCTTTAACTTACCTTGGCAGCAGTGTACAAATAACTCAGTAAGGTTTCATAACTTTGGTATATCAATGTCTCACAGCTGTGCTTATGTCAGCATGTGGCGATCAATGTCTTGTTGAGTGGTGTTCATTAGTGTTGTTGTGTGTTTTTGTGTACCACCATGAGAACTTCAGAGCTTGAATTAGAGCAATGAGCAAACATTAAATTTCTTGTTAAACTTGGCAAGAGTGCAAGTGAAATCAGGGACATGCTAGTTCAAGGTTTTAGTGATAATGTCATGAATAAAATGGCAGTGTACAAATGGGTTAAAAACTTTTCTGAGGGGAGAGAAAGTGCCACTGATGAACAGAGATGCTGGCAGCCAGTAGCATGCAGAACTGTCAAAAACATTGCAGAAATTCATCCAACTGTGCATCAAAATCGTTGACTGAAGAGATCCATGTGAGTGGTCTCTACATCAGCTTGTGACCAGAAGAATCAGATGGTGTCTGGCCACCACCAGTGATAGCCATGATGGAGTTCACAAAGTTGAGTCTCACTGGCAACAAGAGAATAAATAGGGGTGCACCCTGAGATCTCCAATAAAAGATGGTAATTGATAGTCCAGGGGCTTCAGAGTTCCCCTGGGAGCATGGCCCCTCCCCTGATGCTGCCCCTGTCCATAAATCATAATGAAGGTCAACTTTTTGGTCAGCAATGGATTGGACTTTGTTACACAGAATGACCATATCTTGTGGGAATTTTATAGTTCTATGCATCTACGGCACTTGGCTTGGCATGCATCTATAGGATGTCATCTTGCTGAACTCTTGCTGGCGGAAGGGAAGTGGGTGGAGAGGAGGGGACAGGAGACTGTTGGGAGGATAGGACATGTATGGAGCAGAAAAGGGGGGTTTGCCATCACCAGGCAGGGAGAGCAATGGAAGCTGCATATAGGTGAGTATGTGAATTTATATGGGAATGTACATTTTCATTCAATCATAATTTAAAAAAAAAAGAAGAAGAAATAAAGTGGATGATCTGGAGGAAAAAAAATCACTGGCTGACTGTGAAAAGCATAGCAGATCAAGTTAAAGTCGACAGAGCAACCATTAGGAAAATCTTGACTGAAAATCTTGACATCAGAAAGGGGTGTGCAAATATGATTCTGAAGGAGCTCACCAATGAATAAAAGCAAAGGAGAGTCAAAGTTTGCCAAGACCTTTTGGATAGGCAAGACAGTGTTTTGGGCCATGTTATCACTGATGACAAAATGTGGGTGATTCAATACAACCCTGAAACAAAATGTCAAAGTGCACAATGGAGGTCAGCCAATTCTCCAAGACCAAAACAGTTCCGTCAGTCCAAATCAAGAGCCACAACAATGTTGGTAACCTTTTTTGATATCAGAGGGATTATTCATTATGAATTTGTACCAAATAGACAAACAATTAACAAAGTTTACTATTTGGAAGTACTGAAGAGTCTGCATATAAAACTTTGAAAAAAAATGACCTGAACTTTTTACAACAACTCATGGTTCTTACACTGCAACAGTGCACCGCCAGCTGACATAACACTGTCTGTGAGGGAGTTTTTAGCCAGTAAGCAAGTAACTGTATTGGTACGTCCTACCTACTCACCTGATCTGGCCCCCAATGACTTTCTTTACCTAAAGGCCATATTGAAAGGAAGACATTTTGATGACATTCAGTACATCAAGGGTAATATGATGACAGCTCTGATTGTCATTCCAGTAACAGAGTTCCAAAGTTGCTTTGATGGGTAGACTAATTTCTGGCATCAGTGCTTATCTTCCCAAGGGGCGTACTTCAAAGGTGACCTTAGTGATACTCACCAATGAGGTATGTAGCACTTTTTCTAGGATGAGTTTGTGAACTCAATTATCAGACTTCATAGAGTATATGACTGTCCAATTCAAAATGACCAATACCAATCTCTTTCAATTCACTGATGCCCAGGGTATCAATTTTCTTATGCTCCATCTCATTTTTAATAATATCCAGTCTTCCTTGGTACATTCCACATTCCAATTATTAGTGGAAGTTTGCAGCTGTTTCTTCCCATTTTGAATCTTGTGATATTAGCAAATGAATGTTTGAAAGCTTGATTCATTCATTAAAGTCAACTATACTTTCAGGAGGCAATGCTTCCCCTGTCATTTTGTCATCCAATCTAGATGGCTGTTCTCTTGGCACGATACTAGACAATGTGCTGCTGCTATTCTTAAGGTTTTCATTGGCCAGTTTTTCCTTCTTCCTAGTTTATATTAATCTGGAAGGTCTGCTGAAACCAGTTTACCACGTGTGGCACTGCTGGTGTTTGAAATATTGGCGGCAAAGCTTCCAGTTATCACAGCAGTACACAAGCCATCACATTGTGTAAAACCGACAGAGGTGTGTTAGAAGTAACTTTAATTATATCTAAATATGAGATTTCCTAATCACACAAAAATAAGCAAAGGTCAGTCAAAATTTTCAATATTAGTGAACAATTTCATATTTACAACTGCTAAATAAAGAAAAATAATCAAACATTTATTCTACCTTTCCTATATACACATTAATATGCTTTCCAAACTGTAGATTGGACATTGTTTCTTATACATGTATTCCCTTTAATAATGAAGAAGGACTGATGGAATTAGAATAATGTATTTGCTACCCCTAAAAGAATAAAGACTCAATCTATGTAGCAAACTCCAGTGACTTCTGATATCCCCCAAACTAAGTAAACAGAAAGCAGTGTGACAGCATATGGAAGAACACAATATTATCTATGCAACAATCTTTTCCCTAAACAAAAACAAAACAAATACCCAATTAAGAACCTGCATTTGAATTTGATTTAGGCTCTAAAAGCAACTAGAATTTACAGGAAATACAGAGGATAAACAAACATTAAATATCTCCAAGGAGATGCAGCCAGAAAACCCAAGACTGGATAAAAATTTGTAGGATAAACAACAACATTTTAAGGACCATAGAAATAGACTTAAGAAACCATCAGCTAATCTCAAGCTTCATTTCTTTTATGGACAATAATTCAAGGAAGGAGAGCCTATAGAGAAGTTCTAGTCTGTCCTATAGCATTGCCATCAGGGAGAATTGGCTAAACGGTATTTTTTCAAAAAAAATTCCAGACAATACTGCTTATTTGATAATGTCATCATCTCTACTAGAAAATTAGAGATTTCAACTGATTAAATGAATTTTATGATGAAAGATTTATTGATTTTCAGCTGCCATAATACTACTTTTTTCTTTATTACTGAAGAAATCTATCTATTAGACAAATATATAGAAGTTTCTACTGATAAGTTAATATCATTTTTGTAGCTTGCAGAAAAAAACTGGAGAGAAGTGAGTAGATTAATGAATAAGTAAGGAGTTAATAATTGAGATTAAGTAATGGCTGTTTCTAGAAAAAGCATACTAATATTTCTATATATGTCTTAAATTCCTAAAAAAACACTTGTGGTGTAATGGTTAAGAGCTCCAGTTGCTCACCTGGAAGTCAGCAGTTCAAATCCACCAAGAACTCATAGAAATTCTATGGGACCCTACTATGTCCAGTTGGGTCACTGTGAGTTGGAATTAACTGGCCATTTATGTCAAAACTATGCTAAGCATTTTAAATATTGTTTCTTCTAACATATACACATACATACAGTTCATTCAGAAAGAATCCTATTCTCTTACCTATTATCATCTCCCAACATATCTTTATTTCCTTTTGAGAACAGAGCTTAATCTAGAGTGTGGAGCAGTTTTAACCCTGCTATGAATACAATTTCACCTTATAATGACCCTATAGGACAGAGCAGAACTGCCTCATTGAGCTTCCATGGAGCTTTTGGTGGATTTGAACTACAGACCTTTTGGTCAGCAGCCACAGCACTTAACTGCTATGCAACCAGATTTTCCATTTCCCTTCTAGGTTGTGCATAATAACATACTAGACTACCCAGAGTACATTAGGTCAGTGTGCTTAGTGACTACATTACAGCTTCATTTAGCATTCCCAGATGAGCTCTTCAGATCAATGGAAAGAACTGCATGTAAAATATTTCAGCAACAGTGAGAAATAATCAGATGGTTAGAACTGATCCACAGTGTCAGTTAATTCTTCATTGGAATTATTCAGTCAAAATATGAAATGTTTGTAAAACATAGATGTTAGAGAGCAACCGAGAGAGTGCGAATGCTTCTCAGACAGTGTGCTGTCTGGGACTATTTCATACTCAGTTCTTCTCTATTTTTATTGTGCTCTAGGTGAATGATTACCGCTGAAGTTAATTTTGCATTAAAAAATGTAGACAAATGTTTTGTGACATTGGTTGCAACCCTCACAAAGTGACAGTGTGTTCATCCTTCCCACCTCAGTTGCCTGTGCAAATTTGACCAGTTCTTGTCCATTTCTATTTTCTTATCTTGATTTTAAACAGGAGCTGACCATTTGATGTCATATATTTGACAGGACTAAGAAGCGCCTTCCTCATATATATTATTTTTTGTTGTTTTATAGACTCGTCTCAGCTTTGTCTGAAAAGCTTCAAAAATGGTTTCCATTTGGGGTTAACAGCATGTGAGGGTGGTAAACATTAGCAATTGCTCCAGTTTCTGTCACGTAATTAAGTCTGGTCTCCATTATTTTATATTTAACTGTATAAAATAACTTCATTCTTTACCACCATTTTTAACAAAAAGGTAACTACACAAAACACATTCTTTAGACTACATCTCATTTATTTTTTTCTAATTGAAGCTCTGATTTTGTAATACTTCAAAATTGATTTCATGTGAATAAAAGCTTTTAAAATTTTCAGGGTACAGATTATAAAACAAAAGGGAATGACTACATATATCAGTGGCCCAGCTGCCAGTGCTAAAAAAAAAAAAGTTCCAAAGCATGGTCAAATAACGTAACAAATCAAAAGTGACACAGTTAATTCAAGGAAAAGGGCCAACATACACTATGTAATCCGGTT
The DNA here is from genome assembly GCA_028571685.1 of Heterohyrax brucei. Classification (NCBI taxonomy): domain Eukaryota; kingdom Metazoa; phylum Chordata; class Mammalia; order Hyracoidea; family Procaviidae; genus Heterohyrax; species Heterohyrax brucei. The sequence continues at coordinate 160,933,920 of CM053143.1, forward strand.
TTTTGCTGACTTGCACAGGAGCAAGCGTCGGTATGTAATGATGCATTATGACACAAACTAGCTGGGGTAAGGGGCCAGCACAGACTGAAATCTTTTCTGCCATATTTATGAAAGATTCAGAGCCACTTACTGCTCTTTTTTGCTGGTCTAAGCATGAATCAGTTTAACAGCTCAATTTACAATGTTATTGCTCTTGGAAGGAATAAAGAAAGCACATCAGATGTCTTAAGAAGTCTATGCAAGTGAGAAATTAGCAATTTTCAATTTTGTACAGAGAGAAACTTTGTTTTCTAAAACGCAATTTGGTACCACAAAGAAAATGAATAAAAAAGTATTTTCCGCTAAAAGAACAAAAGCATTCGTAGGTGCATATGTTTGAAAATAAAAATGAAGCATTTTCTCATAGCCATGAACTAGCTTCTACAGAGTTAGAGTAACTCTAGGTTTCTATTTTCTTTTTTTAATGACAGAAAACCCATTTTGTTCAATGTATTTTACACATATTTGGGCTTTTTAGGACAATGAGATTGATAAGTCAATTGACAATAATTAGACACCAACTGACTGAAGACAACAGTGTTTAACTGGATGACATTCAAATCAACTCAAGTCAATTTTCAGCCTGATAAAAACAATAAGACTTCTATACCAATCAGATTAATTGAGAAGCAGGCAAGCACACAGGGTCCAATTCAGCTCTCCTATTTAAATTCCCAAGTTAGAAGAAAGTTAAATTTGGCTTCTGATTTTAAGGGGACTTACAACTTAATAAAGCAGATATCTTCAATCTTGTACAGGAATATAAAGAGAAAACTAGAATAAACTCTTCAGTTGTAGGACTGCTCAAAATGCAGTGGGAAGAAAACACCAAGCTACCCACTAGGAGCCCTGGGTTGAATTCTTGTTCTTTGTGCTAACTAGCTCTGTGAATAGATTAAGACATATGTGTGATTAAGTTATTTCACCTCAGCGAGGCTCAGCTTCCAGCTTCCTCACATGTAAATTTAGAATTTCAGATCAAATGATCTCCAACGTCTCTTTGAACTCTAACACTTTTGCATGCAGTATTATTCCAAGGATATCAAAGAATATTCATTTTGGTCAAAGCATCACAGCATGTAGAAGCAGAGACAAGGAGAGAAGTTTGCCTTCTGAGTTTGCAAATTTATGAGGACATGATGACTTAGGCAAAATGAGATGATAACTCTTGTATTTCGTTGGTGAATTTGCACAATGTTAAGTTTCTAGCAAAACATCTTAAAAAGGTGGAGGGATGGGAAAGGGTCATTTATGTACTGTTCCTTGTTATTAAGAGGAAACCTTTGTGGTGTAGTGTTTACGTCCTATGTCTGCTAACCAAAAGGTTACCAGTTTGAATCTGCCAAATGCTCCTTGGAAACTCTATGGGGCACTTCTACTCTGTTCTATAGGGTCACTACAAGTTGGAATTTACTCAAAGGCAGTGGCATTTTTTCATTAAGAATGGAGTCCCTGGATGTTATAAAAGTTCTAGACTGCTAAGTAAAAGTCTGGAAATTTAATCCACCCAGAGGCATATCCAGTGAAAGATCTGGTGATCTACTTCTGAAAAAAAAAGTCACTGAAAACAGTGAAGCACAGTTTTACTCTGACATAATTGAGGTCAACACAAATTGCAATTAAAACCAAAGCAAATTAACTATATAGCTACCTAAAAGAGAGTTAGTAAGAGTGGTAAGGAGCTCTGGTGGTACAGTGTTAAACAGCCATCTACTGAAAAAATTGGCAGTTCAAATCCACAATCCACTCCAGGAGAGCAAGACTTGCTTGTCTACTTCCACAAAGATTAGAGCCTAGACTACAAGATGGAGCAATTCCACTCTGTACTGTACAGTTGCTATGAGTTGGAATGAACTTGAGGGCACCTAACAACAACAAATACCAGTGAGCTGGCACAGAAGTGTATGGTGAACCATATCTCTGCTGCAACAAAGTTAATCAGTTTGGGCTCTGATGATGGCTAACTAGGTGACCTTGGGCAAATGAACTACTTTAGAGAGACTTGATTGTCTTGATTTTAGGAATGGGAACACTTGTATTGCATAGTCATTGTCAGACTTAAATGAAATAGAAACTCTGAAGTACCTGGTAGTGAAAAGTGTTTGTCAGACGTTAATTTATATTCCTTTGCTTGGACTCTTATGCCAGTGCAGTGCTTTTTTTATTTTATTTTTTTTGACCCAAATATTTTGACATTTCAATATCCTTGAAAGTGAAAATAGCTTTCATTTCCACTTCAATTACCCAACCTATTTAGCTCAAATAAGACTAACAAAACCTGCATTTAAAAACTCAAAATTAAATACACTGTGTAGTGTGGTCTTAGCAGGGGGCCTTATCTTCATTGAGTTCCTGAAGCAATCCTGTTTCTAATACTAGAACAACAACTCATAATTTGGGTAGCTATGAGCACTTCATTCTGTCACTTTTGTCAGGTGGCATTACTAGAAAACACTGTAACACTATCTTTTTCTCAACAATATAGGAAAAAAATGCTTTCATTTACATTTGGTATTTATTTTCATAGAATTTTAATGAAGTGCTAGTGTTCCTATCTTGATGTACTGGGAAACACCTCTGCCAAAGTTTCTGATTTCCTTTTTCTTACCTTCCATTTCTATACTGTGTTTCTAATACTTATTAACAACAAAAAATTCTAATCCATATCAAATTTATGTTAGAGAATAAAAATATTTAATAGCTCTATACAGCATTTATTATTCTGAAGGGTAAGTAAAAACAAATTTGTTTTTTAATCTTTTGTTTCCTACAGCTCTCAGCTGACAAAATGATAAGCCAGCATGTTTATAATAGGCATTGTACTTAAAAGAAAATAAATTCTCCTTTTTACAGGATTGAAGTAACCAAAGATAGTGATGAACCAAAGGAGGCTGTCGTCAGCACTATGATCACATGAATTTATGTCAGGCTAGAATCCATTATCTATTTGAGAGGACATGTGTCAACATAGTTTAAAAAAAAAGAAGTAACAAAATAATAAATTAAACATGGACCTGTATGCTCTCTGAGATAGTTCTGCTATGACCAACTCTGCTATCCCATGAGTAACTGACTAAAAGGACCAACTCTATCCTCAAGAAAGTTACCATTTGGACATTTATGATTTAACTAGAGAACATTTTACAAAGTGCAAAATAATAGAAAATAAATTATACCCCAGTGTTGAGGGCATGGTGAGTCATAATACATAGCAAGTTGTAATGAGAAACCAAGGAACTGAGTTACAATCTCTTAACAGTGAATCAATACAGGAACCAGAGTCAGGCAGGAAAATGTAGCCTGGTATGATTCACACTTTATTCAGAGGCCCACAGTCAAATTGTATGTCATCTAACTACTCAAGAATGAAGGGAGGGAGGGAGCTTCAGGCAGGCAACAATATATACTCTCTCCTAGGAACTTCTATGGAGAATGCAGGACTTCTGTAAATGTAGGAATTTCTATACAGAATGTGACAGCATTGCTTAAAATTTTGAATCTAAATTATTCTGTATATCACAATTTATTTCATGTTCTAGAGTATTACATCTGTACCATTTAGTTAATATTTCTAAATTCTACCCACCTCCAAATGAGCATTTTTTTGTTAGCTTTTTTAGTTGTGTGTTTTAACTACTAGTGGAGATAAGAAGGCCTACTCTGATGGAGGTGGACAGGGCGGGTGGAAACGGAATTTGTATTTCAGAAAGAATGAGAGTAAGAACAAGATTTCTTTTTGAAGATGAATAACTGAAAAAATGACACAAATAAATTTTTAATATGTTTATAAACAGAAACACAGTTGATAGCACTGTAGCTAAATACTTAGCTATTAACCAGAAGATCGGCAGTTCAAACCTACTGGTTGCTCTTTGGGACAAAGGTATAGCCATTGGCTTCCGTAAAGGTTTACAGCATAGTTCTCCTCTCTCCTATAGAGTCTCTGAATATGAATTGAATTGATAGCAGTGCGTTTGGTATTTTTGCTATCAGCATAAAAGAGGACTCCCTGGGTGGTACAAATGGTTAATGTGCTCAGCTGCTAATTAAAATGTTGGAATTTGGAGACCACCCAGAGGTGTCTGAGAAGAAAAGTCTAACAATGGGTTTCTGGGGAAAAAAAAAAAAAAAAAAAAAAAACAACCATTGAAAACTCTGTGGAGTACAATTCTCCTATAACAACTTAAATTGCCATGAGTTGGAGTCTAGTCAGTTAGTTAAGGGAGCAGAAAGGAGGAAAACTTACTACACACCCACCGGGGACCTTTGTATCAGGTTGGAGGAAAATAACTTTTTGTTTTGTTTTGTTTTTAACTACTGGGAGCTGGGCGGGGGGTGGGGGGGAACTTTTCCTGTAAACTTACTGCACTGATGAGCCTTGGGTGACAACAGGAGTGGTAGCTGGTGATTACGGTAATGTCACCCTTTCATTTATATCTTATTGCATGCCCTGGTCTATGTTTAAGTGCTATGGGACACTGTCACAGCACCTCCAGTACTAGGTCCCGTTGTTGCCACCTATGGTCCCTGCACGACACAAAAAAATAACATGCTTAAGTGCTAACCACAAGATGTTGAATCAAATCCACCCAAATGAACCTCATGAAATAAAAAAAAAAAAAAAAAAAGGATGTGACAATCCTCTTCTAAAAGATCACGGCTCCTGTTAACTCTGTGAAGTACATTTCTACTCTGACACAGCTGGTGTGACCGTGAGTCAGAACTGACTCCATAGCAACTACCTTTTTTTTATTATTATCATCACTTAATTTTTCCTGAGACAATTGAGAAATAAGAGACTTGTTTAATGGCTCTCTCAGTCTTGCAGACATAGTAAAAACATCTAGAGATGCTGTTTGAAAAATACAACCAAAGCTCAGTTTAGAACTTCTGGAGGATGGGGCTGGACACTAATATTTTTTAAAGCCTTCTAGATGGTTCCAATATGAAATAAAAATTGAGAAGGATTAAATTAAGTAATTAGCCCAAAGTAACACAATGACTGAGCATAAAGTCAGAATTTATATATACTTAGGGTGGACACCTAAGGATACATCCCAAAAAACAAAAGTTGCCATAAAATCAATTCAAATTTATAGAGACCACGTGTGTACAGAGTAGAACTACTCTACAGTAGTTCGGCCTTCTTGAAGCAGTTTGCCAGGGTTTTTTTCTGTCCTGGCACCCCTGGGTGGGTTTGAATTGCCAAACTTTCAGCTAATAGTTGAGCTCTTAGTCATCTGTACCACTCACATGCCTCCGGAACACGTTTACCTACCCTGAAACACTTGAGTAAACAACAACAGGCTTAAATCAGTGGCTGGAATTTGTACTTGCTCCAAGATTAGGAAAGGAGTCCTGATGGTCAAGAGATTAAGCATTTGGCTACTAATCAAAAAATGTCTGTTTGAAACACACCAGCCAATCTGCAGGGTAAAGATGTGGCAGTCTGCTTCCGTAAAGATTTCAGCCTTGTGAGTCATATGAGGTAGGTAGTTCTACCCGGCCCTGTGGCGGTGGTGTGAATCAGAATCAACCCAAGGCAAAGAGGTTATTCTTTTATTTTTCTATTATAGGGTAGGTCCTTGCTTGGAACCCTACTCTAGAAGCATGCACTACTCCAGTGGTGTTACTAGGGTTGATACTACTCAGTATGATGACTTATGTGTCACCCCTCCTACCCATGGACATCCTCTTATACAAGACCGTACAGAATCCTTAGTTACAGTTTTTGTTTTAATTTTACTTGTAATTCCCATATTTCTGTTTTTCCTTTAATTTTTACTTTATTATACACATATATACATACATATGTATATATAGTACATATAAATAGTACATACATATGTGTATATGCACATATGCATGTATATGTGTATATATGTATGTATATACATACATACACGTGGATATAGGTTCACAAATACTACTTATCACAATATTGTAGCTAAAACCACAAAAAATTTGACAAAATAAACAAATATAAAAACACTGGCAGCAGCAGCAGCAACAACAAAAAAAAACAGTTCATTACACACGTACACAAAACTATGATTCACAGAGTTTTTATTCTTGGGTAATAACAACAGCTCTAACCTGAGGCCATTAAAAAGTTCAAAAAGTAATTTAACATACAGTTTTAACCTTGTAGGTGTATTAACACATGTAAACTGCCCTTAGGAAAAGGCTTTTGTAGTTACAAATAACTACAGGGATAATTCTTACAAAAATAATAAATTTTGGCTGAAACATTGCAACAGTATATAGAGAAAGACATTTTGGTGTCACCCCCTCTGACAGTGTCACCTGGTGCAGTCTGTACCCCACCATCCCTGCATCACCCTAGTGGTCTACAAACGCTCTTGGAATCTGACCTCTCCTTACTATTCCTAGTCCAACTCTTCTGCCTCTAGGTTTTCTCGAAGGCTGTGTCCTCGTCTTAGATTATACTTCCTTCCTTTCTTCCCAGAATTAACCCTACTCTTGTTCTTTTTCTTTGTTTTTGTGATGAAGTTAATGCTTGTCTTTTTCAATCTGTCATTCCCAGCAGAGTAAACCATACTACTGTCTGATTCAAAATGGCCAGTTCCACTCACCAGTGCCTAGGATACCCATCTTTACTCTTTCCATTTCACTTTTTACATCTTCCAATTCTCCTAATTTATATTCCATACATTCCATGTTCCGATTATTAATAGATGTTTGCAGCTGTTTGTTCTTATTTGAGTCATGTCACATAAGTAAATCAGGATTTCAAAAGCCTGATTTCATCCACATTATTAAGGTCAACTAATACATTGAAGATGCAGCTCTTCCCCAGTCATATTTTGGATGCCTTCTGTCTTAATCATCTAGTGCTACTGAAACAGAAATACCACAAGCAGATAATTTTAGCAAAGAGAAATTTATTTATTCACAGTGAAGAAGGATAAAATTCAAAATTCAGGATGTCAGCTTCAAGGCTAATTTTTTTCTTTCTCTGTTGGCCTTCTCATCAAAGTTCCCTCGTACTAGGACACTTCCCATGAAGAGACTCTGTATCCAAAGGGTACACTCTGCTTCTGGCACTGTTTTCTTGGTGGCATGACATCCCCAACTTTCTTCTTCCTTTCTTTTCATCTCTTGGAAGATAAAAGGTGGTACAAGTCACACCCTAGAGAAACTTCCTTTGCCATGGTTCAGGGATGTGACTTTATTAAAGGTGTTACAGTCTCACCCTAATCCGCTTTAAGACAAAATTACTATCACCACACGCAGGACAACCACCCAGTACTGGGAATCATGGCCTAATCAAGTTGATACATATATTTGGGGGGGGCGGGGGAGCACATAATTCAATGTATGACCTTGCAGCCTGAGGGGCTCACTTTCTGGTACTGTATCAGACAGTGCTCCCTTGCTTTTTATAAGGTTTTCATTGGCTAATTTTTTTCAGAAGTAGAAGTTCTGTTGAAATCTGTTCACTGAGAGTGAGCCTACTCATATTTTAAATACCAATGACAAAGCTTCCAGTATCACAGAAACTTGTAAACCATCTCTGTACAACAAACTGCTGTCACTTGTTAAGGAAGATGTGAATTTCATGACCAGGTCCATCTGCATCCCCTAAACATAGATCCTTAGAACTTTGCGTTCCTTTCATCCATTTTACATTTTTGTCTGTTAACTCCATAGAAGTGAATAATGAATATAAGTGTCTTTCATTACTTTCTCTGACTTTAGACCAAGTAGCTAGTTGGCTATCTACTTTACTTTCCTTGTCATGTTAAACTCTACCTTATAGAAAAAAAAAAAAAAATCTTCCAGCTTAAATTATAGTTTTCAAGTATTTAAAGTACATTAAGAGCACCAGCATTCTCTTCACTGCTGTAGCTTGACTTATTATAACTTATTTTCCAGTGTATACATTTAGTTGCTCAACCCTGTTACAAACCTGGACAGAATGTCCCTTTAGTTTATTATCATCTTTGTATTTCCACTGACACAGTAAAATTTAGCTACTCATCACCTCTAAATCAGCCTACTGCAGCAACATACAATGTATAGTGGGCATCAACATTAGAAAGAAGTGCAGAGTTCAGAATAATGATAATCTCTGCTTTACTAACATCAAATGAGGCAAAACCTTTGGAGCTAATGTCACAGATCTTCACATTTTCATGTTCCGTATCACCCCTCTGCACAGTGAAGTTAAAGAATCATGAAAATTAAATGAATTTCTAAACATTACTTTAATTTTCTTTCTTCCTTCAATAAAACGTAGACAACTCTTCTGCATTCACTTTCCAAAGAAATATTTAATTAGGAAAATAAGTAAACTAAAGCAAACAAAATTTTATATTACGTTGTAGAGTAACAAAATTAAAATTGTGTTTAAAGCATTATTAAAGACATCCTACCTCCACTATAAAGTTACAACTTATTTTCCTACATATTCTTTTTCTAAACTCATACAGCAAAATGCATTTATGGAGATTTTGATCTCTATCATGGTAAACGTTTTTACACCATTTTAGGTAACAGCTTGCCTGCTTTCTCTTTATCTAAAATACGTTCACTGTAAGGTATATCTCAAAGGACAAATTCTTCGATAACCTTACATAACACCTTCTTGATTACTTGTCAGTGATCTCATAAGAGGCAAGAAATGAGGATTTTTAAAGGCACCAAAATATTGTTATTATTATTTGACATCCAGTTGGTTCTGAATCATAAACCCTATGCACACCAGAATGAAACACAGCCTGGTCCTGTGTCATCCTCATAACCGTTCCTTTCTTCGAGGCCATTGTCACACCCACTGTGTAAATTCATCTTACTGAGGCTCTCCTCCTTTCTCTGACTCTTTAAGAAAGCATGCCATCCTTCTCCATGGATTATTCCCTCCTCATAACATGTCCAAAGTACAAGAGACAAAGTCTTGACATTCTCACTTCTAATGAACACTCTGGCTGTACTTTTTCCAAGAGAGATTTGTTTGTTATTCTGGCCAAAATCAAACCAAAACCACTGCCTTCAAGTCAGGTCCAATTTGCAGGAATCTTAGAGGTAAGAGTTGAACTTCCCCATAGAGTTTCCAAGGAGTACCTGGCAGATTTGAACTGCTGACCTTTTGGTAAACAGACATAGCACTTAATCAGCTACACCGCAGCATATCCAATATCTTTTACCAGCACTGTAATTCAAATGCATCAATTCTTCAGTCTTCACTTTGCACACATGTGAGGTGACTGAAAATATCACAGCTTAATTTAGGTGTACCTTAGTCCTCAAGGTGATGTCTTTGCTTTTTAAAACTTCAAAGATGTCTTTTCTTGCAGATCTTCCTATATGTTATTTAATTTCTTTACTGCTACTTCCATGGACATTGATTGTAGATCCAAGTAAAATGAATCTTTGATCACTTTTGTTTGGAAGGGAGACATATTTGAGTCTCTTCTAGTTAGGTAGTCAGAAAGCTATCTTCCAAGTTTCTTCTCATAGATGAATGAGCACTTTGAGAATTTCATGTTTGTTGAAATACTTACACTGATATTTTGTCAAATTTTGGAACTTCATTTTGTATCAATGTCTTCAGTGCATCTTGGATTACTCTTTGGTGTCATCAGTTCTTGATCATATACTAGCTCCTGAAATATTCAGATGTCAATCAATTCTCTTTTATAAATTGATTGCATATTATCTCCATTTTCCTTCCTACAAAGGTCATTGTTTCTCCCTTAGAATTTTTCAATATTGCAACTTGAGGCTGATTTATTATTATTATTTTTAATTTGATTCTTTAAGCTTAAAAATTAACTAGTGTGTTCCTTCTTTTTGGACTTCTATATTATACTTTGTCTTCCCTAGCCACTCACTGAAATACTCTGTTTGACTCTTTTAATTAATCATTTCTTTTGTTTGCTTTAACTATTGTGAGGACTCTCTTCTGATATCATTTTGATCTTTGCTTTCTTTCCTGCCTTTTTCATCATATTTTACTTTCTTAATAAACAAGAACCAAGGGTAACTCTCCTGCATTTAGAGAGCATCTCAGAAACAGATTTGATGCACTGAACACTAATGACTGAAGACCAAATAAGTCATGGGGTGATATCAAGGACATTAATCATGATGAAAACAAGGGGTCAAAAGTATTAAAAACAAGGGGCAGGGCTAAAATGGCAGACTAGACACAGGCCTCCTCAATTCCCTTGGAGAGCTAAGGCCTGAAACTGAATGGAGCATTCTGGACACCCAGGGAGCCCTAAGATATGGCACAGAGTTGGCAGATTGGACTACGTGCAACTAAATGGGAAACGATCTCTATTTAGCACACGGCAGGGAACACTGAACCCTGCTCCTGCTGACTCACCACTTGGGCAGACTGCAGGTACTTATGCCTTTTTTGTTATCCAGGATGTAGGGGATGGGCATGAGCTGGCAAATACGCTAAACTGCAGGGCTAAAATAAGCAGCGTATAGCACAGCAGACACAGCGTGTAGGGTAGCCACATTTTGAGAGCCCAACTGCTGGCTGAGGCACAACTGACTCTCCACTCTCTCTCCTCTGAACTCTGCCACAGATTCTGCTGTTTTGTGGCAGGAAGTGTAGCTTGGCTGGGACACCATCTTGGTCAGTTTGGAGGCAGAGTCACCCAACTGGAGGACTCAGCATGGGCAAACTCCCAGGTTGAGAAGCAGTGCTAGTCTGGAAAGCGGTTTTCGGTAGAAAGGCTGTGTTTAGTGCAGTGTTACTTTATGGGTGGGGCCTGGCTGAGCATAGTATCAAGGCTGTGACTCCTCACAACTTTCAACTATATCATACTGTCTGGGGATGGCCAAAGAGGTGCTTCCATTCTCAGCCAGAAGGTGGGGTGGGGCAGCCATTGGACAGCTTCCAGCTTTTTAAAATAAAACTGCTTGGAGAAACAACTACCAAGCACCTTGGCAGCATCCCTTCCAACCTTAGTTGACTCATGTAATAGTGTCAGTTAATGGCCCCCAGTGACTCCACAAATAGGATGGAAAAGCAGGAGAAGAAACAATCCAAATTGAAATGAGGTAGGAGATACCACAACAGACCCAATTGAAAACAGAAGTATCATAACAGAATACTATGAACAGACTGTATTCTAACAGTTTTGAAAACCTAGAGGAAATGTACAGATTTCTAGATTCATATCACCTATCAAAATTATTATAAGGAGAAGTACAACAACTTGATAAACCCACCACAGAGAAAGAAATTTAAGAAGTCATTAAAAAAATACCAACCTGGTGGAGTCAAGATGGCTGACTAGAAATACATCTCCTTAACCCCCTCTGACAACTAAGGCCTGGACTGATAATTACATAGAACCTTCTGGATACCCAGTGAGCCCTAGGACACTCCATAGGGCTGTCAACTTGGACTACATGACACTGAATGGGAAACTTCTTCTCTTTCGCTGACCTCCACCCTTGTTGAATGGCCAGCTCTCATGGACTGAAGGTAACTATCATTTTTAACATTATTTTCTCTGTCTTAGCCGGTGGCATTGATTGGGCTTAAATAGCAACAAAGTTCAGTGGCACTGCTGATATTATCAGTGGTCAGAACAGCTAGACTTTGAGAAACCAGCTCTGGACTAGAGCACCATGGCCCCTCCAACCTGTCTTTCTGAACCTCCACCATTGACTCGGCTATTTCAACCTGGGTGAGACAGCTTGTGTGAGATACCATCTTGTTCAATGGAAGGCAAAGTTACCCCACTGGAGGCCTCAACAGTCCCAGCCCCGGGAGCACTTTCCCCACAGAAGAGCTGTGTTTAGCACAGCCAGCCACAGCACAACCTTAATGATGGGGCCCAGCAGGGGATGACACCATGCTTTGAACTACATCACAGCATCTGGGAATAGATACAGAGGTACCTACATTGCTAGCTGGAAAAAGGAGCTTGCATGCCTGACAGCCTGACTAATTTGGGAAGGTGTCAGATAGCTTTTACCTTTCAAAATAAGACTACCTAGAGAAATAACTGTGGTGTAGCCTGATGGCATCTCTTCCAGCCTTGACTGACCCACAACATAGGATCATCTGGTGGCCCCCCAGTGACTCCACGAGTAGAGCTGTGTCTTCACCAACCAGGAGAGTCTTCACCAGCCAGGAGGTGGAGGCTGCTACTTCAGAGGTTCCACTGGGCCCAGTCACTAAAGCCCATAGAGGTGCATGTTGATTGACTCTGTGCTTAGACTATGCTTCAACTCCTGTTAAGGCATCACTAGAGAAACTAAACAACTTCTAGATGTCCCAAAAGCACAAATCTTGGCCAAACACTTAAAGAAAAATCTACCCATGTGTCCAGAAATCTCCTAAAAGAAAGAATCAAAGAACTTCCCAGATGAAGAAATTTTCAGTGGTCAAGTACAAAAGACTTACATATAGAGCCCTCCAAGATTTTATACAAAATTCAGCAGAGCAAAATGAAAACTTAAGCAAGCTGTTCTAACTTATGTAACACCAGCATTCTGAAATCCAACAGATAAATAACAAAATTAAAGAACTGGAAAACACGATTCAAAGCCAAGAGAACAGAATTAAACAAATGAAAAACAGTCTTTCTGACTTGGAAGACAGAGCTACTGACACCAGCATTTATGAGGAAGAATCAGAGAAAATAAACAAGAAAAATGAAGAAGTGTTAAGAAATATCTGGACTCTATCAAGAAGTATAATCTATGATTATTTGGAGTTCCTAAATAGGAAGGGAGACCTGAAAACACAGAGAGTATAGTTGTTGAATTGCTGACAGAAAACTTCCCTGAAATTATGAAAGAAGAGAATAGATATCCAAGATGCATATCAAATGCCACACAATGTAGATCCCAAAAGAAAGACATCAAGGCATGTTATAATCAAGCTTCACAAAATGAAACATAAACAGAATCTTCTACAGGCAGTGAGAATCAAAGCAAAGCTAACATTTAGAGGAAAGTCTTGTAGGCTTTCATCTGACTTCTCAGCAGAAACTATGTTGGCACAGAGGCAGTGGAGCATTCAAAAGTGGAGCATTCAAAGCCTTGAAGGAGAAAACTTCCAACCAAGAATTATATATCTTGCAAAACTGTCTTTCAGATATGAAAATGAAATTAAGACATTCACAGATAAACAGAAACTCAGAGACTTTGTAAAAACCACATAAAAGCTACGAGAAATACTGAAAGAAGACTGTGGCTTAGAAGAACAAAACCATTAACTATATTTCAGGAGACAATACAGGACACATCATCCAGAAACCTGCTCATTTAGAGAAACTACAAAACTCAACCCAAGGTATAATACTAAAAGAAGTGATAACTTCTTTTCATATCATGAAAATTATGATACTGTCAAATTACAAAGAAGGATATACCACAGTAGTTATAGTCCTTCCAGATGGAGAGAAAGTTAACAAGATATGTAGAAGTTATCATTGGGTTTAAACATAGAATATTAGGCATTCACAAGGGTAGCCATAAAGCACAGTAAAGATACAACATATCATTACAAGAAACTCAATACAGGAATCTCAACAACCACAAAACCAACACTGAAAATGGTGAAAAATCAACTCATAGAGAAGAATATCCCATGACAGAATAATAACAACAATGGAGAAAACATACCTATCAATAATTACATTGAAAGTAAATGGACTGAACACTCCAGTAAATAGATGAAGAGTGACATCTTGGATCAAAAGACATGATCTGTCTATATGTTGTTTACAAGAAACTCAACTTAGACTTAAAGATAAGAACAAACTGAAAATTAAAGGATGGAAAATTAAAGAATATATACCAACCTAGCAATATACAAAGACAAGCAAGCGTGGCAATACTAATCTCAGATAACACAGATTTTATTATAAAATCCACCATTGTGGACAAGGATGGATTCTATTTATTGCTGAAAGGTGCTGTACACAAGCAAGACTTAACAATATTACATAGTTATACACCCAGTACTAGCGCATCTAAATACACGAAAGAAACACTGACGACATAGAAAAATGAGACAGATCACTCCACAATAATAGTGGGAGACTTCAATCCTTCACTTTCAGTATTAGACAGGTCTTCTAGAAAAAAAGCTGAACAAGTAGGTGGAAGATCTTATTGTGACAATTAACCAACTAGATCCCATTGACATAAATAGAATCTTCCACCCATTAGCAGATAATTACATCTTCTTCTTCAGTGCAAATGGAACATTTTCCAGAATAGACCATGTATTAGGACATAGAGCAAATCTCAACAAAATCCATAACATTGAATTGTTGCAAAGCATCTTCTCACCATAAACCTGTCAAAGTTGAAATCAATAGTAGAAAAAATGTAGATAGAAATTGGAACTCATGGAAATTGAACAGCATCTTGCTACAAAAGCCTTGGGCTATAGAAGAAATCAAGTATGAAATAAAGAAATGTATGAATTCAAATGAGAATAAAAACACTTCCTACCAGAACCCGTGGAATACTACCAAAGCAGTGTTCTGAGTCAGTTTGTCTCTATAAATGAACACATCCAGAAGGAAGAAAGAACCCAAAACAAAGAAGTAACTCTACAGCTTGAACAATTAGAAAGAGAACAACAGAGGAACTGTTCAGGTACCAGAAGACAACAGATCATAAAGATTAGAACAGAATTAAATGAATTAGAGAATAGAACAGTTGAAAAAACTGATAAGAACAAAAGCTGTTTTTTTTTTTTGTAAAGTTCAACAAAATTGACAAACCACTGGCTCAACTTACCAAAGAAAAACAGGAAACAAGTAACTCAAATCAGAAATGAGAGGGGAGATGTCACAACATATCCAACAGAAACAACAAAAAAAAATCATAACAGAATACTATGAAAGACTGTACTCCAACGGATTTCAAAACCTAGAGGAAATAGACAAATTCCTTGATTCTTATCACCTACCCAAATTATCACAAGGTGAAGCAGAACAACTTAATAAACCTATCCCAAAGGAAGAGATTGAAAACATCAGCCCAAAACTACCAACCAAAAAATGCCCAGGCCCAGATGGTCTCACCTCAGACTTCTACCAAGCTTTTAGAGAAGAGTGAGCTCCGATACTACTGACACTATTTCACAGCATAGAAAGGGTGGAATACTCCCAAATTCATTCTATGAAGCCAGTCTAATCCTGATACCAAAGCCAGGGAAAGATCCAACAAAAAAGAAGAATTACAGACAATTATCACTCATGAGCCTAGATGCAAAAATCTTTAACAATATCCTTGCCAACAGAATTCAACAACATATCCTCAAATTAATCCATCATGACAAAGTTGGATTCATACCAGGGAGGCAAGGCTGGTTCAGCATCAGGAAAACAATGTGATCAACCACATAAAAAATAACAAAAGACAAGAATCACATGATTTGGTCAAGTGATACAGAAAAGTCATTTGATAAAGTTCAACACCCACTCATGCTAAAAACTCTCAGCAAAATAGGAATAGATGACAAATTCCTCAGTGCAATAAGGACCATTTATACAAAGCCAACTGCCTACATTATCCTGAACAGACTGAGATGGAAACAATTCCCCTTGAGAATAGGAACTAGACAAGGAAGCCCACTCTCACCTCTCCTGTTCAACATGGCACTAGAAGTTCTGAACAGAGAAATTAGACAAGACCAAGGAATAAAGAGCATCCGTGAATTCAAAGAGGAGATAAAAAATCTCCTTATTTGCAGGTGATATGATTATATATGCAGGGCATCCTAAAGAATCCATAAATAAACTACTCAAACTGAAAGACAAGTTCAACAATGTATAGCATACAAGATAAACATAAGTAAATCAGCAGGATTCTTTTATACCAACAAAGAGATTATTAAAGAAGAAATCCCCAAATCAATACCATTTACTATAGGTCCCAGGAATAAATACCTAGGAACAAATCTAACTAGAGAAATAAGAGACCTATACAAAGAGAACTACAAGACCTTACTGTATGAAATGAAGAGAGACTTACATAAATGAAAAAAATCTACCCTGCTCATGGATAGGAAGACCTAACATTATGAAAATGTCTATTTTACCCAAAGAAATCTACATATATAATGTAATCCCAATACTGATTCCAATGACATTCTCTAACGAGATGGAGAAAAAAAAATCACCAACTTTGTTTGGAAAGGGAGGAAACCCCAGATAAGTATAGCAGTACTGAAGAATAACACACTGGGAGGCCTCTCACTATCTGACTTTAGAACCTACTAAACTGCCACAGTTGTCAAAACAGCCTGATACTGGTACAAAAACAGACATATAGACCAATGGAACAGAGTTGAGATCCCAGAGATGCCATCACTAGTTTAGATTTGACAAAGGCCCCAAGATTTTAAACTGGGGTTAAAACAGTCTCTTTAATCAATGGTGCTGGCAAAATTGGATATCCATCCTCAAAAAACTGAAACAAGACCTATATCTCACACCTTATATAAAAACTAAATCAAACTGGATAAAATAACTAAATATTGTATCTAAAACAATAAAGCTCATCCAAGAAAAAATAGGAACAACAATGAAAGTTTTAATACACAATGTAGACAGACTTCAAAAACTGACAAAGCATGATCAACAGAAAATAGTTAAATGGGAACTACTAAGAATCAAACACTTTTGCTCATCCAAAGACTTATCAAAAGAATCAAAAGACCACCTACAGAATAGGGAAAACTATTTGGCAACTGTATGTCAGATTGACATCTAATCTACATAATCTATAAACCAAGCCAAGTGCCCTCGAGTCGGATCTGACTCATGGCGACCGTAATCTATAAGATACTACAAAATATCAACAAGAAAAGGATAAATAATCCAATTAAAGTGATGGGCGAAGGAGATGGACAAACTCTTCTCTAAAGAGGACATCCAGGCAGCCTAAAAAAATGCAGACATGCTCACGATCATTAGCTATTAAAGAAATTCAAATCAACACTACAAGGAGATATCATCTCACCCCAACAAGGTTGGCTATGATCCAAAAAAAAAAAAACACAACAAATGCTATAGAGGCTGTGGAGAAATTGGAACTCCCCTATACTGCTGGTGGGATTGCAAAATAGTACAACCTCTTTGGAATGCAATCTGGCACTTACTTAAAAAACTGGGAATAGATACATCATTTGACCCAGTAATCCTACTGCTTGGAATATATCCTACAGAAGAGGAAATTCACATGAACAGAGACATGCATATGAATGTTTATTGGAACAGAGTCCATAATAGCAAAAAGATATCATCAATCCAGATTCCCAACAACAGAGGAATGGATAAATAAACTATGGTGTATACACTCGGTGGAACACAATGCAATGATAAAGAACAATGATGATTTTAGAAAACATCTCATAACTTGGCTTCAGTTCGAAGACATTATATTGAGTGAAATTAGTCAGCAGTACAAAGACAAATATTGTATGAGATCCTTAGTATAAGGCCTTGAAAACAGGTTCACGTATTGAAAAAAAGACTCTTTGACAGCTGCAAGAGAGGGGAGGGAGAGAGTGAGAGGGTTGGTTATAGATTAGAAGGTTGATAGAAATTTGATTGGGTGAAATCAGTGACAGCACACATTAGAAAGAAGATCAATTTAACTGGACTTCAACATAACCTGAAAACTCTTCCAATCTTAACCCAATTTGGCAAGGATAGACTAGCAGGGGCAGGGGTCTGGGGATCATGCTCTCAGGGGACATCAAGGCCAACTGGCATAACTAGCATGTTGCTAAGTGCGTCTTCTGCATCCATATTGGTGAGTGACATCTGGGTCTTAAAAATATTAAGCTGCCATCTGAGGTGTACCAAATTGTTCCAACTGAGCAGGAACAGATGATGACCAAGGATAAAAATGACATGGAGGAAAGAGACCGAAAGACCCATGTGAATGGATGACTGCATCAACAAGCAACCAGAAGAACCAGATGGTACCCGGCCACCTCCTGTGACAGCCGTGATGAGGCTTGCAAAGTTAAGGCCCAGTGGCAGCATGAGAATAAAACAGGATGCACCCTGAGAACTCCACTAAAAGACTCCAATTAAAGGTCTCGGGGCACTACAAAATACCAATAAGAAAATGATAAATTACTCAATTAATCAATCGGCAAAGGAGATGGATAGACACTTCTCTAAAGAGGATATCCAGGTAGCCAAAAAACACAAGCAGACATGTTCACGATCATTAATTATTAAAGAAATTCAAATCAAAACAACAATGAGATACTACCTCACCCCCACAAGATTGGCCATGATCCAAAAACACAAAACAATAAATGTTGGAGAGGCTGTGGAGAGATTGGAACTCTCCTTCACTGTTAGTGGGATTGCAGAATGGTGCAACCTCTTTGGAAAGAAATTTGGTGTTACCTTAAAATAATGGCTATAGATACACCGATTGACCCAGTTATTCCTCTGCTTGGAATATATCCTACAAAATCAAGGCCATTCACACCAACTGCTACATGCACACAAATGTTCACTGCAGCACAGTCCACGATAGCAACCCAGATGCCCAACAACAGTAAACTTTGGTATATATACTCCACGGAGTACTATGCACTGATAAAGAACAACGATGATAGCAGGAAACATCTCTTGATTTGGTCTCAACTAGAGGACATTATATTGAGTTAAACTAGTCAGCGATAGAAGGACAATTATTATATGAGACCCTTATGATAAAAACTTAAAAGCATACTCATACATAATAGAAAAGACTCTTTGATGGCTACAAGGGTGGGGAAGGTGGAGGAGCAGGAAGGTAAGGGGCAAGGGTTTAGATTAGATAATTGATAGAAATTTGGTAGGGTGAAACTGGTGACAATACACATTAGTAAGAAGATCAATATTAATGGGACTTCGACACAGCTTGTGTACTCCTCCTCTCTTAACCCAATATTGTAAGCACAGAGTATGTACACTTTCATTTTTCTATTTAATTAAAAAAAAAAAAAATGAGACCAAAGGGGCACACCAGCTTAGGTGCAAAGACTTGAAGACAAATGGGGACAGGAAAGCTGGAAACAGGTAACCCAAAGCTGCAAAGGGAAACAACTGACACGTTGTGGGGTTGTTAACCAATGTCATAAAACAATGTGTACTGTTTATTGAGATATTCATCTGTTCTGTAAACCTTCATCTAAAGCACAATAAAAAATAAATGAAAGTTTGGAAAAATAAAAAAATAAATATAAGGTCTCGGGGTTCCCAAGGAAGCATGGCCCCTGGACCTGATGCTGCCCCTGACCATAAATACTTACTGAGGTCATCTCCTCAGACTGGGATAGATTGAACTCGGTGACACAGAGTGACCATATAGTGTGTGTACTTTATGGTTCTATGCATCAATAGGATGTCATCCTACTGCCTCTTACTAGAGGGAAGTGGAAAGGTGGGGAAAGGTGATTGTTAAGAGGATATGACATGTATAGAGCAGAAAGGAGGAGTGTGCTGTCACCAGGCAAGGAGAACGATAAGAGCTGCACATAGGCGGCATGCAAATTTAAACTGGATTGTACACTTTCATGCAATCACAATTAAATAAAAAAATAAATAAATACCAACCAAAAAAGTCCTGGCCTAGCTGGTCTTACTGGAGTATTCTACCAAACTTTTAGAGAAGAGTTAACTTCAATACTACTGAGACTACTTCACAGCATAAGAAGGGATAGAATACTCCCAAATTCATTCTATGAAGCCAGCATAAGCCTGATACAGAAGCCAGAGAACGATCCCACAAAATACAGAAAATTATAGACCAATATCACTCATGAACCTAGATGCAAATCTTCAACAAAATCCTTGTCAATAGAATTCATAAATATATAAATAATAATAATAATTCATCATGATCAAGTTGGATTCATACCAGGGATGCAAGACTGGTTCAAAATCAGAGAAACAATATGATCAATCACATAAATAACAGAAAAGAATCACCTCATTTTGTAAAATGATGCAGAAAAGACATTCAACAAAGTCTAATACCATTCATGCTAAAAAGTCTCCAAAAAATAGTAAAAGAAGGCAAATTCCCCAGTGTAATATGGGGCATCTACACAAAGCCAACTGCCTAAATCATCCTCAATGGAGAGACACTGAAAGAATTCCCCTTGAGAACAGGAACTAGATGAGGATGTCCACTATCTCCTATTCAACATTGTACTTGGAGTTATAGCCAGAGCAATTACACAAGACAAAGAAATAAAAGCCTTCTGCATTGGCAAAGAAGAAGTAAAAATCTCTCTGTTTGCAGATGATGTGATTGTATACACAGCGAATCCTAACAAATCCTTAAGTAAACTACTCCAACTAATAGTTCAGCAAAGTATAAGGACATAAGATAAAATAAGTAAATCAGTATGATTCATTTATACCAATAAAGAGATCATTCAAGAAGAAATCACCAAATCAATATCATTTACTGCAGCCCCTAAGAAGATAAAATGCCTAGGAATATATCTAACTAGAGAAATAAGAGACCTATACAAAGAGAACTACAAGACCTTACTGCAAGAAATGAAGAGAGACTTACATAAATGAAGAAATCTACCCTGCTCATGGATAAGAAGACTTAACATTGTGAAAAATGACTATTTTACCCAAAGTGATCTACACATACAATGCAATCTCAATACAAATTGCAGTGGCATTTTTCAATGAGATGGAGAAACAAATCACCAGCTTTGTTTGAAAAGGGAAGAAAACCCAGATAAGCAAAGCACTACTGAAGAAGAGGGACACAATGGGAGGCCTTACACTACCCAACCTTAGAACATATTACACTTCCACAGTAGTCAAAACATCCTGGTATGGTACAAAAAGAGACATAAGACCAAAGGAACAGAGTTGGGACCCCAGAGACGCCATCAACCTCTTATGAAGAGCCAGTATTCGACAAAGGCCCTACAACTGTAAACTGGGGTAAAAACAGTCTCTTCAACAGATGGTGCTGGTAAAATTGAATATCTATCTGCCAAAGATTGAAACAAGACCTGTATTCCACATCTTACACAAAACCTAACTCAAATTGGATAGAAGACCTAAATATCAAACCTAAAATGATAAAGATCATACATTAAAACACAAAGTAGGCAGACTTCAGAATCTGACAAAGTGTGATCAACAGAAGAGTAAATAGGTAAAAGGGGACTAGTGAGAATCAAACACTTTTGCTCGTCCAAAGACTTTATCAAAAAGATTAAAAGACCACCCACAGAATGGGAAAAAAATATTTGTCAACTATATGTCAGACTGATATTTGATCTCCATAATCTATAAGGTACTACAGAATATCCACAAGAAAAAGGTAAATAACCCAATGCAGTGATGGACAAAGGAGATGGACAGATACCTCATCAAAGAGGACCTCCAGGCAGCCGAAAAACACATGAGTAAATGCCCATGATCATTAGCGATTAGAGAAACCCAGCTCAAAACTACAATGAGATACCATCTCACCTCAACAAAGTTGGCCTAGATCCAAAAACACAAAATAATAAATGCTAAAGAGGCTGTGGAGAGATTGGAATGTTCCTATACTGCTGGTGGGATTGCAAAATGGTTCAACCTCTATGGAAAGCAATCTGGAGCTTCCTTTAAAAGACAGAAATAGAGATACCATTTGATCCAGTAATCCCACTGTTCAGAATATAGCCTATGGAATCAAGGACTGTTGCACAAAGAGATATATGCACATGAAATATTTATTGCAGTATAGTCTGTAGTAGCAAAAAGATGAAATAAACCCAGAGGCCTAACAGCAGAGCAATGGATAAACAAATTATGGTATATATACTCAATGGAACACTATGCAGTGATTAAGGACAACAATGATTTTAGGAAACATCTCGTAACTTGGTTTCAATTGGAAGACATTATTCTTGGTGAAATCAGTCAGCAGCAAAAGGACAAATATTGTACGAGACCAGTTTTGTAAGGACTTAAAAACAGACTCATGTAAAGAAAAGACTCTGATGCTGCAATAGTGAGAAGGAAAGGAAGGGGCTGGTCATAAATTAGATAGTTGGTAGAAATTTGGTTGGAAGAAAGCAGTGACAGCACACAGTAGAAAGAAGATCAACTTAACTAGACTTCAACATAAACTGAAAACTCTTTTGATCTTAACCTAGTATTGCAAGGATAGATTAGCAGGGATAGGGGTCTGGGGATCATGCTCTCAGAGGACATCGAGGCCAATTGACGTAACTAGCCTATTACTAAGAGAGTGTTTTGCACCCCATATTGGTTTGTGGCATCTGGAGTCTTGAAAGTTAGCAAGTTGCTAGCTGAGGTACACCAAATGATCCCAACTCATCCAGGACAGATGATCACCTAGAACAACAAAGACATGAGGGAAAAAGTGTCCAGGAGACAAGACCTATGTGAATGGGTGATTCTATCAACATGTGACCAGAAGAACCAGATGGTGTCCAGCCACCACCAAAACCAGCCATGATGGGGCAGATAATGCTGAGTCCCAGTGGCAACAGAAGAAAAAGAGGGTTGCACCTCAAGAATTCCCCTAAAAGACTACAACTGATGGGCTAGAGGCCTGGGGGTTCCCGTGGGAGCATGTCTCTAGACCTGCTGTTGCCCCTGACCAGAAAACTTGACTGAGGTCAATTCTTTGGACAGGAATGGACTGGACTCTGGGTTACAGTGTGATCACATGGTATGTGTACTTTATGGTTCTATGTATTTATAGGATGCTGTTCTACATGCCTCTTACTAGTCGGGAGAGGAGAGATTGGAAAGGAGGGGACAGGAAATTGTTAAAAGGATATGACATGTATAGAACTAGAAGGAGGAGTGTGCTGTCATCACACAAGGAGAGCAGGAGCTGCAGATAGGTGCGCATGCAATTCAATTTGGATTGTATACTTTCACTTAAGCACAATTAAAATATATACATATTAAAAACATTTATTTCATGGCTCAGACAAGCCATTTCCAACAGACTTTCGAAAATACAGTGAGGGTCCATGGAGAGTCTTCCTCGTATTCACCTTTAACCTCATATTCACTGTGTTTCCTAATGTCTTAGTGTATACTGATACTCAGCAATAGTATGGCTGCTGATCAATCCGCACTCTGTCTCTGCTATTGGGAAACTTCAGGTGCTTCTGTCGGGAGTACACAGTCCAGAGCTTGTGCCTGCAGAACTCAGATGCTTCTAGTTGGTGAGTTAGCAGCAATGCCTCTGTCTGAAGAGACTGTCTATGAGAGGAAGTCATGGATTGGCTTCCACCTCGAAATATCTGTAGCCATGTGGCTGAGGCATGATTCTGATTATTTTGTGATTGTCCTCCATTTTGTGATTTTCCAGTGCTGTATGTTAAAGGATTAGGGTGGGACTGTAAATCCCATCATAAGATTCCCCGCCTGCTCCACTCTAAAGAGAGTTTCCCTAGAATATGGCTTGTCCCACCCTTAATCCTTTCATCCTACAAGAGATAAAAAGAAAGAGAAGCAAGCATAGAATTGGGAAGCTCACACTATCAAGAAAGCAGCACCAGGAGAAGAGCGTATCCTTCAGACCTGAGGATCCTGTGCCAAAACGCTCCCTGAACAAAGGCTGATGCAATACCGGACTTTTTTCCAGAGCTGACAACAGGGAAAGTCTTCCCCTGGAGCAGACATCTTGAATTTGAACTTGTAGCCTACAGGACTGGGTAAGAATAAACTTTCCTTTGTGAAAGCCAATCACTCTGCAGTATTTCTGTTAGAGTAGCGCTAGCTGACTAAAACAGAGGATAACAATTTTTTTCTAGTTTCTTCCACATGATACATTCTAGCTTGCCTTTCTTTTGTGGATCATACATACTTTCATTCAGTTGTGATATAAGCTGCTAATTGATAGCATTCCTGTCCCAATTTCCAAGTAATTGGAAGAGAGAGAGGATGTCAAATTGCTGTAAATCAAATTTCTATTTCTGGTTAATATTGGGTTGGTAGATAGGGTTTAAGTGAATGACTAAAAAAATTTCCTAGCACTCACCTGAATTAGGCTGACGAACCCATCCTATCAACTAGCTAAACCTAGCCATTTGTTTTAGAGAAAAACTCCTTTTTGCATCTCACAAAAACAGGCCAGAGTGGACATTTTAAAAATAAACATGTCTTCTCCACTCCTGATGCTCTGTTCCATGTGACAGGAGTGGAATAAAAAGCTCTGGATGTTTTATACCCCTCATTGTCTCCAAATAATTAAGAAGGAGTTAATCTGATTAGAGACTTTGGGGGAAAAAAAATACTGATCATATATCCTTGTTACTGCCTTATTCACTTGTTTATTTGTCTTATAGTCAGGTATCCCACTATTGCAGAGGTAATATAAATCCTGTTTTCACTTGGCACAATTTAAGTGTAAAGCCCTTATTGACAGGTAATCTCAGTGAAACAGTGATAAACTAGGTAAATCATTAGATATAAACCACATTCTCTGATGTCAGTTCTATCAGAAATAGAAGTTGTATTTCTGATAAAATTTATATCTGTAAAAATATTCTAGATGATGTCTGCTTTTTGGTCAGGACCCACTAATTGCTCTCCATTTCACTCAAGAAAAAAGCCCAATTCCCCACTGTGATCTCTCTGTCCCATGTGATCTCTCTGTCTCCAAGACCTGTGTGTACTAATGTCCTCCTGCCCCTCGTTGACTTTCTTTATTAGCTATGCTGGTCTTGATATTTGTCTGTTTCTTGGTATTTGCTAGGACTGTCATTCCTCTAGCTGATTCTGCTTCTCTAGATAGCTACTTCATGTTCCTCAAAGTTTTCTCCAAGCCTCATTTTTTCATTAAGACTGAAACTCTATTAACCTCATTAACAAGCCCTGCTCTTGTGCTCTCAAGTTAACTTTTCTTCTCTATTCATAACCCTTCTTTAAATTCAAAACAAGAAAAACATATTGCCATCAAGTCCATTCTGACTCATAACAACCCTGTAAGAGAGAGTAGAACTGCCCTACAAAGGGTTTCCAATGAGCGCTGAGTAGATTTAAATGGCTGACCTTTTGTTTAGCAGCTTAACATGTAACCACTATGCCACTAGAGCTCCCCTTTTTAAATGAACTTCTCCTAAAACTAACAGCTTTCTTTTTTATTACACTCATTACTCATTGTCTCTTTCCCTCAACTAGAAGTCCAGTTAGTTTGTCATTTTTGTTCCCTGAAATATCCCAAGAACCTAAGTATAATTCCTATCACACAGTAGAGTCTTTTTGATCAACAGGAGAGAAATTGTGGCTGACGTGGAAACAAAAGCTATGATACTATTTACCCTGTAGCTGGAGTTTTGGTTGTATAAAGATGGAAAGGTAGTTATTTTCTACTTTTTATTTGTTTTATTACTCACTAGAATACTTCCCCCTCAATGTGTTTATAACCTCAACCAAAACACCTTGTCACTTGATTTTCTAAAAATTAAAAAATTTTGTTTTAAATAGCTATGTACAAGTTATTTATGTATATGTACAATTATCAATATATTTGCTATAACTGAATCTACATATATTCCACAGGATGAAGAAGTTAAAGTATAAATTTCTATGAATTCTTACTTTTAAATTTCTAAAAAGAATACATAATGGAGTAGAGTTAGCATACACTATTATATTGCTACAGATACGAACTATTTTCCTTAACAAAAGAATTAAATAATAAAAGCATATCCAACACTATTCTGTATAAATAACTGTTTGGATGTTATCACATAAGCAAATAATTACTATATATTTATTATATCAATATATTATATAATATATATATGTATATCAACAGGTAGATATGTAGTTACACAGAGATACATGAAATGAGATGACAGTGCAAAGGTTATGCTATGATACCTTATATTTAAGGCACTGATTGTCATGTTACTAGAGATCTTATTGTGTATATAAATCTGGAATAAATTTTTACATCAAATTCTATTCATGGGAGAACACTAATAGGATGACTTCCTCTTGTTTAAAAAAATAGTACTTTGCATGCATAGAGTATAAAATATTTCAATAAATGTCTTGGTGTTCTCTCACAGAGTACAGGGATAGATTGGTTATGAGTCTTAAAACTGTGTGCACTTAAGAAGCCAGTTGTTCTTGTTATCCAAGTGTCCCTGACAATGATTTTCTCTACTCAGGATTAAAAGGAAAATAATTAAAAAATTAGGTCACTGCTCCAGGTGCAGTCATGAGATA
Organism: Heterohyrax brucei; assembly: GCA_028571685.1. NCBI lineage: Eukaryota > Metazoa > Chordata > Mammalia > Hyracoidea > Procaviidae > Heterohyrax > Heterohyrax brucei. Next base: position 160,960,178 of record CM053143.1, read on the forward strand.
GCTTACTCTGTTACTAATTCTCCTACACAGAATATTCCTTTCTTACTGTATCCATTCAAGAATTTATTACCTTCAATACGTCTGACCTATAACACTGTACTTACTGTATTATGTTGAATTTATCCCATTAAATTGGAAAATCTTTAGCTAGTGTCCATACTTTATTTCATTTTTTGTGCTACCTTGAACTTAATAAGCTTTCATTTAAAAATGAAGTTAACAGAAATAGGTAGAGAAGTTTGAAATGCACATCTGTTCTTTGCCCCAAGGAAATTAGTAACAAGTACAAAAGGTATATCAAGGAAACCAACAATAATGACAATGCTATGTGAAAATGTTATTACAAAGTTTTAAAGGTATTTCCATAGCATAAGAAAGAATTCTCAGCCTTTAGACAAGAACAGACTGGATAGGAAATGCTCCCCAAATGATTTAGCATTTGGGTATGAAATAGTATATTTCATGTGATTATGGGTTGGAGAAACATTTTACAAACAAGGAAAGTCAGAAAAATACAAGGCAGAATACGTTGATTTTTCTGTATTGTTGTTGTTAAATGTAGAGAGAGCAGTTACTTAAAGTGGTTTCATGAAAATCCCTTTGACTAGAGATACATACATATAGTACCTTAGAATTCAATGTGAAATAAATAATAAATAAATCAGTACCTTAGAATTCAATGTGAAACAATGTATGACACATGACTTAATCATCTATAAACCAGAACCAAACCCATTGCTGTCCAGTTGTTGCCAACTCATAGCAACCCTATATGACAAAGTAAGACTGCTCCACTGAGTTTCCAAGGAGTCCCTGGCCAACTTGAACTGCCAGCCTTCAGGTTAGCAGCCATAATGCTTAACCACTATGCCAGCAAGGTTTCCTAGGCATGTATAATCATCTTAAATCCTACAAAATTACTGTATATTTGTCAATGTTTTAGGAATGCTACAGAGGCAGTATATATTGCCCAATTAAAGAAAATAGTCTGAATATATTGGATATAAAATAGTTTTTAAAGGAGTACCTTGATAGTTTGTATCTCAAAGTTAATGCTAGAACTACTTACTCGTAAGTATTGAACGGATGTACAAATGAATGAAGGGAGGAAAGCAGAAAACAAGGGAAAGGGTTAGGAGAAAGGAAAAAGCAAAAATAAAAAATGAACCATAAAGTGCATCCAATATATGGTCACTCTGCATCGCCTTGGCTTGGCTTGGCGGCATCGCCAAGTCCACTCCATTCATGTGCAAAGAGTGGACCTTTGTTATGATTTATGGGCAAGGGCAGCATCAGGGCCAGGGGCCATGCTCCCAGGGGAACCCAGAAACCGCTGGACCATCAATTGAGGTCTTTTAGTAGAGATCTCAGGGTGCATCACTTTTTATTCTTGTGTTGCCAGTGAGACTCAACTTAATGAGCTCCATCGCCACTATCACTGGTGGTGGCCGGATACCATCCTGTTCTTCCGGTCCCAAGTCGATGTAGGCACCCACTCATGTGGGTCTCTCTATCTTCTGGGTTGTCTTTACCCCATGTCATTTTGGTCCTCAGTGAGCATCCGTTTCTGCTGAGTTAGGATATCATCCTGCTGACCTCTGGCTGGAGGAAGGAGAATGGGTGGAGGGGAGGGGAAAGGAGACTGTTGGGAGGATGAGACATGTATGGAGCAGAGAGGAATAGTGTGCTGTAACCAGGCAGGGAGAGCAGTGGAAGCTGCATATAGGTGGGCATGTAAATTTATATGGAAATGTACATTTTCACTCAGTCATAATAAAAAATAATAATTAAAAAAATTAAAAAAAACGAAGAAGAAATTTAGGATAGTAGAGAGGAGGGAAGCAAGAAAGAGCTTTAGAACTTCCTTGCCTCTGAACTGCATGTTGTACGTTGAAAATTGAAGTCCTAGCATTTCCTCCCCAAATGTGTTTCCCCTATAGTTTTCCACACGCCAGTTCACATCAGCTTTTATTTCCAGTTCATCCAGTCATACATCTTGGCATTTCATTTGATTTATCTGCTGGATCTGAAGGGACTATTCACTCTCATGAAAGATAGTTTTGTTTGGCAGAAGTTTTTCTTGCTGCTGTCATTACTGTAGGTTTTAGAAGCGCAAACAAAAACTCAGTTGAAATTCAATAACAAAAAATGTGACTCATGTATATTGATGGGTTGGTCTGCAGCATTCACCCAGCTTGCTTCTAGTGTATTTCTCTATGATACACTGGTTGGAAAATAAAACCACATTGACCCAAATCCCTGGTGTCTAGAGTTGTGGATACAAATAATGGATTGCCAACTGGATGAACATGAACAGATTTGGGATTCATGCACACACACACACAGATATATATATAGTCTGTGAAGTAGGATATTGTATGGTTTGGACATTGTGTAAACACCATGCATATACCCACAGTCCCTAGATTACAAAGAAGTACTGTTACTAAGTTAGTTTTTAAGTTTAATTTATATAAGTTGGAACACTTACATGTGAGTTCACATCTAATGTCAGTAAGTCAAATACTTGTCTTAGTTACATAGCTTTTAGTATAGCTCTATATGCATAAAAAACATGAAAGTAACACTTCCAGATACACTAAAACATCTTTAACATAATATTACATTAATGATAATAGTGTTTTGTTGTGTATTACAAAGTAGCATCCATATGTGATTACAAATCAATACATGTAATGCAAATTTTAATATAATAGGATGTATTGGGGTTGGTTCATAATTACAGGTTCTGTATCAGTGAGATGTTCATAACCTGGCAACCAAAGATGAATACATGTTCAGAAGTTGCCTGAATGGATATTGTGTCGGGCATGACTGTACATATATTTACACACACGAGGTCTGACAATTAAGTTCACAAACCTATCTTAGAAAAAGTGTTTTATGTCTCATTGCTGGATATCACAACAGTCGCTTTCAAAGTATTCCCCTTGGGAAGCTAAGAAACAATGCCAGTGCCTAGTCCACCCTTCAAGGCAATTGTGGAACCCTTTTTCTGTAATGGCCATCTGAGCTGTTGGATTGCACCTATTGTCCTGAACATCATGAAAATGTCTTCCTTTCAATATTTCCTTTGTCTTCAAGTAAAGAGGAAAGTCAGATCAGGTAAGTAGAGGTGTTCCTGAGCAGTTACATATTTACTAGCTAAAACTCCCTTATAGACAACTATATAATTAAGTTCCCAAACTTGTCATCTTGCCACCATACACAATGACTATTCTAGAAGGAGTCCCAAAACTGCTTTGAAGGATGGGCTAGACACTGGCATCAGTGTACAGCTTCCCGAGGGGAATGCATTGAAAGTGACGGTGGTGATATTCAGCAGTGCTGTATGCAGTACTTGGAACAATTAAGTTCGTGGACTTAACTGTCAGACTTCATATACATTTGATTCTTGTTATCTACTGTAGTTATGTTCTATAAAGCAACTAATTGTAAACACTGATTTAATGAATATTCATCCATTGTTCCTAGGGGAAATAACAGATTAGGTTCCTACAAGCCTTTGTTTAAAATGTATTCTGTATAATAGAATAATGCAAATAAAGGCAGTCAGAAAAAATCAAACAATGGTTAAGCATTTAAAGTTACCTAGAAGTATTAAAACCCAAAACTTACTTTTGATGATGCAGATGGTGGGGCAGTACACTGTTGGGTTAAACTTCCTGTTCTTGACTTGCCCCTTGAACATCAAGGAAGATGCTGCTGGAAGGTTGGATGTCTGTTTTTCCACATAGTCCTTTTCATATATAACACTTAAAACATTTTTAAAAATTCTTCTCCAGGTTCTTTACCTGCAAAACCTATCTCTCCTGCAAGTTTAGCATTTTTCATACCATATTGTCTTTGAAATGCATGAGTCAGCCACCAGTAGCAGAGAAGGGTTAAACATTTTATTGACTGAGAGTAGCATAACTGCTTATTTCTTGGGTTGACAGCCTCACAACAATGCTGTCCACTATATTTTGTTTGGTAGGTTATATCCTTGTAAATTCATTCATTTAGTTCCCCCCCCCCCCATCTACAATATTGATGATTTGGTAGCAATGAACTCAAGACCAAAAATACTAACCCTCACGCCTGAACCAGGCGTACCAAACACACATATTTTCTCTATCTCTCCTTAAGTCACATCATCGTCTTTTTGAGTTTCAGCGTACCAGACAGCATTCAGTCATTATGCTTAGGCAACATTTTAAACAAAATCACCAAAACAAAGAAAAAGTGAGGCCCAAGTAGACCACAAAATAGACATTATTTTATAGTATAAGATTTGATACAAGAAGCTGAGGATTACATCAGTTTGGAAAGTGGTCATGAGGCAACTTAGGTATATATTGCTTTGGACATGGCCATTGACAATCACGTGTTCTGCACAAGAGTTCAGAACGTATTGTCTTGGGGTTTATAAATAATTTTTAATGAGTAGCTAAATTTAAAAATAATCTGTGAATAACAAATACTGACTATGTATGTGTTAGAGATATTTACATGCATACATATATATATATATTTATGTATCACTACCGACCTTTAGGTTAGCAGCCCAATGCTTAACCATTGTACCACCAGCACTCTGTGCACACACATACACACACATATATGTGTACACATGTGTACATCTACACATACTACATGTACACACATACACACACATATATACAATGCAATCTCAGATTACTTAGAGTAAATATAGCCCTGTACATGTTTTTCCTTCACCAACAATGGAGTGGAGATATCCCTGAGATAAATTGATTTGGACTCTTCTTTTGGGACACCAAATAACTCTGCTGGTTCCTAGAGCACTATCACAAAGCTCCAATTACTTGAAACATATATAAATGTAAGACCACCAGTGACCCCAGACAGTAAAATGCTCTCTTTTGAATTTGACACCAAGTCTTTCCACTGTTATTATTGATGACATCACTACTAACTTATCTTGTTGAGTCAATTCTGACTCTCAAATTATTACTATAATTTTAGAAACTCATTACATTAATCCTTTTGTATAAATACCAATAATTGAAATATATCTTTGTTTTCCATGTTGGCTCCAATACTTTAAACAGTAGTATTTGTTTCAGCAGTTCCTAATTTCTGTTTCACATCACTTTACTTCTTCACCCTTGCCTGGCTGCTTCTTTTAACTTCAGATTCCTTTGCTGTAGCTGAAGAACCACTGTTTTCGCTCAGATAAATTTAAAATGACCCATGCCCTAAAGGAATTCATCTTTTACCGGAGAAGTCTCAGTGATAAACAAGTAAATGTGATATGTGTTGCTCATTGATGTCACCCAAAGGGGAAGTTGTATCCTACCCAGGAAGCCCAAGTGTTTCCAGGGGCAAGAATGTGACAACCTGCTTCCTCTGAGATCTCCGCCTCAGCAATGTGCCTGGCATTTTCAGTTTTCTGGGAATTGAAAGATGTATACAAATGTTGTTCACAGCACAAAGAATGAAAAAAAAACAACAACCTAAATGTGAAAATGGAATATGAGACAACGGCTGAATAAATCATAGAAGGGAATCATGTAGTAATTGTTCAAATTAAAAGCTAGTATTTGTAGAGTACCTATCATGTATCAGGCACCAGCGTAATTAGTTCAATATCTTGATGTGTATTAACTAATTTAACTTCTGTGAGATGGGTACAACTACTTACAAATAAAGGAACTGAGGCACTGAGAACTTAAAGGACCTTGTCGATTCTTACGTGAAGGAGCTTGGATACAGATCGAGGGCATCTGATTTCAGTGACAGGTGAGCTGTGAAAGCACCTCTGAAAGAGTATTTTAGTCTTGAAAGATTTCTAGATTCCTTGATGTGCACACACAGGTACCATGGGTTGAATATGTAACAACCTGGTTAGCAGATGATTCCCATTTGTAGGTGATTGTTCTCTATTTTGTGATTATAATTTTATGTTACAGAGGACTGGAGAAGGACTGCTACATCCTTGTTAAGGTTACATCAGTGATTCAAAATCTGCATCACCTTTTATCTTAAACAAAACAGAACATTGTCTTCAAGTGGGGTCCAACTCATGGTGACCCTAGAGGACAGAGAAGAACTACCCCTAGTGTTTCCAAGGAGTACCTGGTGGATTTGAACTGCCAACCTTTTGGTTAGCAGACATAGCACTTAACCCAGTAGGCCGCCAGGGTTTTCCACCTTTTATTTCTGAAGAGATAAAAGGAAAAGAAAGCAAGCAGAGAGCTGAGAGTTTTGTACCACCAAGAAAGCAGTAACAGGGACAGACAGTGTCCTTGAGACCCAAGGTTCTTGTACAGACAAATTCTCAGTCTACAGGGAGATTGATGACGAGTACTTTCCTCCAGATGTGACACAGAGATAAAGCCTTCTTGTGGAACTGCCATTCTAAATTTGGATTGTTAGTCAACTAGACTATAAAATAATAAATGTGTTTTTATTAAAGCCATACACTTGTGGTATTTCTGTTATAACAGCCCTTGATAACTAAGATGGTAGGTATATAATGCATATGTAACTAAATCAAACCAATCAAGTGTGTGTATACATGTCACATGCTTACATACACATACATATAATTATTTGTGTAGTAATTAACAGCTCACAAAGCATTCTTATATACACCATTCACAGTCAACACACATACTTGAGGTGTTGAATATTATCTATAATGTAGAAAGAAACTGAGTTATTGGAGTGGGAAAAGAGATAGCAAAATTCATACTATTTCTATGATTTACCTCTAAATTTTTCGACTACACAATTTGTACTTTTCTCACGAATGCATTAGTATTCTTAAGAAAAACTGGCATAAAATCCACATCAGAGATATAGATAGATGTAGCAGGGGCAGATCCATTTTGTGGATGGTATTATGTGTTATGATTGAAGGAATTTAATAGGTTTTCTGTTTCATCTAAGCAGTGGGAAATGATTTACATTAACTTATCTTAATTGACATTGATTTGATTTCAAAAGTATTATGATTAAAATGATAACCAATCTTTTGTTATTCATAAATTAAAAAAGAAAGTTCATAGATATATACATCATATCACAAAATTAGAAAAATTACATACAGAAACTTGATTAATTCCATTCCTATCTAAAGAACTCATATTGACAAGGTTTTGATATTTCTTTTTATAAAATTAAAAAATTCTTTCCTTTAAATCATTTTTAGTAAGCAACATTTCTACACTATTCAATGTGACTGCTTTTTGTGGTGATAACAAACTCAAACTGCAAATTTGCAGGTTCTTTGAAAGGAAAAGTTAACATTTTTTTGCTTCAGAAATGGAGGGCTGAAGTTTGCCTTCAAGAGCCTATGTTTTCTCTAAATAGAATCCCAATTTTCTTTGAATTGGCTTTATCCTATTTACCCAGTAAAGAGAAACAATGAGCTAAGACTTCTATCCAAAAGGTCAGCAGTTTGAATCTACCAGCCTTTCTTTGGAAAGCCTATAGGGCAGTTCTGCTCTGTCCTACAGAGTCCTGTGAATTGACATTGACCTGAAACAAGTCAAGATGTAGACAGGTTTCTGTTACCTCGATTTGGCAAGATGATCTGCTCCCTGTTTCATCAGAATGTTCACCATTAAAACATAGGAGAAAATAAAATCAGTGACACAATTTGTAATTTGAAAACTAAGCACTGTGGCCTGTGACAAGAGAACAGAGCAGTCTGACTCTTCCTGTGATCCCATTAACAACAAAGACCAGAAAGAACAAATGAATCAATTATATAAAATATTCTAGTAGCTCTGAATATCAACAAGAAAGTTACAAAATTGGATGGAATGATGGGAAAAGGAGTGTAGGTCCAGAAACATCTGAAACCAAAAAAATACTACCATCAAATTGATTCCAATTCATAATGACCCATGGAACAGAGTACTGCCCTGTAGAGTTTCCAAGGAGTGTTTGGTAGATTCATACTGCAAACTTTTGGTTAGCAGGCATAGCAGTTAATCACTACACCACCAGGGGTTCCCAGAAATATCTAGGATTGGCCAAATCTGACCTGCAGGGAGTCTACTGCAGCCAGCATATGAATGGAACAGTAGCATTTGGAGAACATCTTCCTCAGCAGGAATGGCCAAGCACTGGAGAGTCTACTCATGCCTTTAGAACAGCTAAAAAACAGCACTCAATCATCAAAAGTTAAATCTTTCCTTAGAGATGAAACTTCCTTTTTCCATCACTTCCCCATCTTTTTTTTGTACAGCCTCAGGCTCCAGAGTGTGAAGTCATTATCTAATCTGGAAGCAGAACTCTCTACACACACCTTGAGCCATTTTCCTAGAATTAGAGAGGGAACAACCTAAGGAACAGCAAGAAGCAGAGAAAAATAAATCAGATGACTCCTCTAAACCAGAAATTTAGAGCAGAAACAGTTCCTTAGCCTAAGACCAGGCATAAGGAGACAAACTTTCCTCACAGACAGGAGATGTGGCTGTTAGACCCCTGCCATTCTCAGCATGTGTTGCTAGATACTTATACAAGAAAAACTGACTATTGTGAGTGATTGGAGTATCAGAATGGGTACAGATTAACAGAAAATACAGAGAGAATTTTCAAATATTTGTCATCAGGAAACTTCCCTGACATCATAAAAGGTAAAGACAAGGAAGATTTAAATGTCACAATCTACCAATTTGACCTCATAGACATATACAGAACACTCTACTCAACAGCAGCTGAGTATACTTTCTTTTCCAGCACACATGGAACAGTCTCTAGAATAAACCACATTTTGTGCCATAGAGCAAGTGTTAAAAAAATATAGAGCAGTGAAATACTACAAAACATTTTTTCAGGCCATAAAGCCAAAAAGGAAGAAATCAAAAACAGAAGAAAGCAAGAGAAAAAAGAAAGAGAAAATCAAAGACATGGAAACTGAATAAAATCTTTCTCAAAATCTGCCTGGTAATAGAATAAGTCAAAGATGGAATAAAGAAATTCACAGAATCAAATGAAATTAAAACACATTCAACCAGATCCTTTGGGACATAGTAAAAACAGAACTCAGAGGTCAATTCATCTCAATAAATGCACACACCCAAAAAGAAAAGAAAAGGCCCAAATCAAAAAACTCTACAACTTGAACAAACAGAAAGAAAGCAGCAAAGAATCCTACAATCACCAGAAGAAAGCAAATAGTAAAAATCAGAAGAGAACTAAATTAATTAGGGAATAGAAAAATGAATGAAAGATTTAAAAACACAAAACTGGTTTTGGGGAAAATCAACAAAACTGATAAACTGTTGGCCAACTAGAAAAAGAAAAATCAAGAGACACATTAAATACCCAAATGAGAAAAGACATGGATGATATCTCAAGTTGAAAAACCTTGTAACAGAATGCTATGAAAAACTGTAATGTAATACATTTGAAATCCCAGAGGAAGGAAAAATTTTTACAAAATAAAACTACTTACCTATACTAACACAGAGATAGAATAACCAAATTAATCACCCTATCCCCCCAAAAAATGAGAGAGAGAGAATAAAAAGTTATTAAGAACATACAAACAAACCAAAACATCCTGGCCCTGACAGCTTCACTGGTGAATTCTACCATACTTTTAGAGAAGACTTAACACCACTGTTAAAAGGTGTTTCAAAGCATAGAAAATGAGGAAATACTGCCAAATTCAATTATGAAGCCAATTTAATCCTGATACCAGAACCAAGTAAAAACAAAAGAAAATATCTCTCATATAATGTCTGCCTATGCGCAGCTCCTACTGCTTTCCTGCCTGTTGACAGTGCACTCCTCCTTTCTGTTATATATGAGTCATATCTTCTTAAAGATCTCCTGTTCCCTGTTCTCCACCATCTCTACTGCCCTCTAGTAAGACGCCAGTAGGATGACATCTACAGATAGATGCATAGAACTATGAAGCGCACACATGATATGGTCATTCTGTGTCTCCAAGTCCAGTCCATTCCTGTTTGAGGAGTTGACCTCAGTAATGATTTATGATCAGAGAAACATCGGGTCTAGGGGCCATGCTCCCAGGGGAACCCTGAGGCCTTTGGACCATCAATTGCAGTCTTTTAATGCAGTTCTCAGGATGTACACATTTTTTATATACCTTGATGTAATAATCCCCAATAAAATTCTAGCCAAAAGAATTCAACAACATTAAAAAAACAAAAACAAACAAACAAACAAAACCCTCATTATGATCAACTAGTATTCACACCAGTTATGCAAGTGTAGTTTAACATTAGAAAAGCAACATTTTAATCAACTATATGAGTCAAAGACAAGAACCACTTGATTTTGTATCTGATAAAGAAAAGACATTTGACAAAGTCTAATATAGAGTCATGTTAAAAACTCTTAGGAAAACAGAAGGGAAATTCCTCAGTATAAAAAAGGACATTTATGCAAAGCCAACAGCCAACATTATCCTAAATGGAAAGAGCCTGAGAGAATTCACATTCAGAATCAGGGTCAGAAAAGGCGTATAATCTTAGACCACAAACCACAGCACACACACAAAACTACTAGAACTAATAGAAGAGTTCATCAAAAGGTCAGTATACAAGATAAGCATTCAAATATCAGTTGAATCCTTTTACACCAATGAAGAGAACATCAAAAGGGAAATCATCAAACCAATACCGCACACAGTAACCCTAAGAAGATAAAATACATTGGAACAAATCTAACCAGAGACAGAAAAGACCTATACAAAGAAAATTAAAAAACACTGTTGAAAGAAATTAAGAGACCTACATGAGTGGAGAATTCTAGTTCACTCTTGGATGTACTCAACATTGTGAAAATACCTGTTCTACCCCAAATGACATATACATACAATGCAATTGTGATCCAAATTCCAATTTCATTTGGTAATGAGGAGAAAAAAACAAAACAAAATAATAGTGATGGATTACTAAAGACCAAAAATGTGGAGGTCTCATACTGCCTGACTTTAGAACCTATTGCATAGCCACTGTAGTGAAATATCTTGGTACTAGTATGACCAATACATAGGCCAATAAACCAAAATCAAGAAGTGAGACATAAATCCATCCTCCTATGAGCAGTTCATGTTTGACAAAGGCCCAAATTCTATAAATTGGGGAATAGGTAGTCTCTTTAACAGACGATGTTGACATAACAGGATATCCATCTGTAAAAAAATGAGCAAGACCTATGTCTCACACCATGCACAAAAACAAACTCAGAATGTATCAAAGACCTAAATGTAAAATCTGAAATGATAAAGACCTTGTAAGAAAAAAATAGGGACCACACTATGATACAGTGACTTCTTCTCTAATATTCTCTTTGTTGGCATAAAAGAATCCAATTGATTTTTGTATATTTATCTTATATCCTGATTCCATGCTGAACTCTTCTACCAGAGTTTTTGTTTGTTTGTTTTTTCCACTGTATTTACTTATTTTGTTTTAGATTCTTCAGGGTTTTTGGCATATTAGATCATATTGTCTATAAATAGAAATTCTTTGACTTCTTTCTTACCTATTTGGATGTCCTTTATTTCTTTGTCTTGCTTGATTGCCCTGGCTAGAACCTCCAGCACAATGTTGTATAAAAATGGTGACAGAGGGCATCCTTGTCTGGTTTCTATTCATAAGGGGAATGCATTCAGACTTTCTTCATTTAGGGTGATATTGGCTGTCCTGAAGCAAAGTTCTGTCGGTGATGTGATGATGTCTGTAGGGCTACAAGAAAGATTACTTAATAGGGCTATTTTAATTCATGAAACAGCCACTAAGGTGGAAGATGAATGGTTTACCAAACTTCTGCAGTGTGAAATTAATCAAGCATGAAATTTAGATACACTGATAAATACTGATGACTGGAAAGTTAAGGACAGAAACAAAGTGTACATGGTGCTAGCAACAGTGCTTGAGATTGCATGACAGAATTTTGTAAGACTAATAACTTACTCATTGTAGGCATCCTTTTCAACAACATAAATGGTGATTATACACATAAACCCAACCAGATGGAAAACACAGGAATCAAATCATCTATAGCTGTGGAAAAAGACAATGGAAAAGCCCGATGTTATCTGTCAGAACATGGCCAGCTGATGCTGAACAGACCATCAAGTACTGACAAACAAAGGTACAATTCAAGCTGAAGAAAATGAAATCAAGCCAAAATATGGCCTTAAGTATGTCCCACCTGAATTTGGAGTATTTTTCCATCTGAAAGAACTAAACAAAAAATTCAAGTTTTGGATTGCAGTGTGGAATGATTCTATGGGAAAAAATGTGTAACAACTCAGGAAACAAGAAAAACAGATGGAAACAATGCAGACACACTATACCAAAAAGAGTTGGCTGATGTTCAGTCATTCAGGAGGTAACATATGATGAAGAAATAATAGTAGTGAAAGAATCCAAACTGTCTTGAAGGGAGTAGTGGAAAACAAACCTTCCAGAATTGCTGGAATACTAATTGATACATTTCAACAAATGAATACAGCACTGAGTGTGCTAATTCATATATACCAAAAAATTTGGAAAATAGCTTCTTGGCCATTCCAAAGAAAGGTGATCCAACAGAATGTGGAAATTATCAAACAGTATCATTAATATCACCTATGTCTTAGTTGGATCAAACTCGATGGCACTTGGATTGGCTTGGCATGTCTTAGTCATCTAGTGCTGCAATAGCAGAGACACCACAAGTGAAGGACTTTAACAAGAAGAAATTCATTTTCTCATAGCAGGCTAATAGTCCAAATTCAGGGCATTACATCCAGAAAAAGCTTTCTCTTTCTGTTAGCTCTGGAGGAAGCTTGTTGTCATAAAACTTCCCCTGGACTAGGAGCTTTTCCACACAGAAACTCTTGGTCTGAAGGACACATTGATATTATTGCTGATGACAGATGGATATCTGAAAGATGAAATAGGTGCTGTCTTAGCCATCTGAAAACCCCAGTGGTGTAGCGGTTGGGTGCTACAGCTGCTAACAACATGGCTGGCAGTTAAAATCCACCAGGCACTCCTTGGAAGCTCTATAGGGCAGTTTTACACTGTCCTATAGGGTTGTTATGGATTTCAATCTACTCAATGGCAGTGTTTTTGTTATTGTTTAGTCATCTGGTACTGCTGTAACAGAAACATGAATGAATGGCTTTAAAAAAAGAAAACCGTATTCTTACCCAGTCCAGTAGGCTACAAATGCAAATTCAGGTTGTCAGCTCCAGGGGCAGGCTTTCCCTCTTTGCTGGCTTTGGAGGAAGGTCCATGTGTTAGATCAGTCTTTCTTTTGTGTGAGACCATCTCGACACAGGATCATCAGATGCAAAGGGTGTGCCCTACTCTTAGCGCTGCTTTCTTGATGGTATGAGGTCCGCCAACTCTCCCTTTGGTTCCCTTTCCCTTTATATTTTGTATGATAAAAGGTTTTGCAAGCCACGCTCTAGGGAAACTGTTTATACTGGAGCAGGGAGGTGACTGTAGAAAGGATGTTACATTCTCACCCTAATCTTCTGTAACATAATCCAATCTATTAACCATAGGAAGAGATTAAGATTTACAGCATAGGAAAATCACAAAATGGAGGATAATCACAAAATACTGGGACTCATGGTCCAACCAAATTATTACACATATTTTTGAGGGAACAACATTCAATCCATGGCATGTGCTATTAAATTATTTTCTTTTAATAGATGAGAATATTGAGGTACATGTATTCAAAGGAAGTAGTTGATCAGTTCTTGGTATGACATTTTGATCTTCTTTTGATAAATCCATAATAATTTATATGATGCTGTAGCTTTTTAACACATAACATAAACAAGTTTTTACCAAATCATTAATTAGCTATAAACACTCTATAATATCTCTTTAGCTTTGCAAATTCTTTGGACTTTTTCTCTTTAATAGTACCACTGATTAGAAGAATTTTATCATTTAGATTAGCTAACAAAACATTTTCTTTTACATGAAAATATTTGTGCTGCTGGTAGGAATATGGCTCTCAAATAAATTTTGGACAAAAAAGAGTTATGCTAAACAAGTAGGAAAGTGAAAATTAGGCAGTATTCATTTTAAAGAAATAACACAAATTTCTATTAAGTATCTTCAGTGAGCTTGAAAATATGAGAAAATTAATCTTATTCAGAGCATACATTAAAAAAATGTAAGCAGAGTAACTTCAAAAACATGGAGTGTTATTGATGTGGCTGTATGCTACATTAAATTTATTCCTCATATCTGTTCTGCTATTAGTATAAAAGAACTGTACATAAAAAATACAGAGAGGATTTTTAGGTCACTTAAAATCCATTAAAAGCAGAGATATTCTTATAATTAATTTTCCACAAAGATGAGAATTCAGAACTTGGAAATAACTTCCAATTGTCCATTATCATTGTGAAGAGAACCTTTGTGCTGTCTTCCAAAAATCATTTCACTTCTTACTAAAAATTAAAGGTACAGTCTTGCCTCACAGTCAGGGTTGTACACTGGATTTTGGATGAAAGACCAGTGGCTTGTAATGAGACTTAATTTCAGTGACCTTTATGGAATGTAAAAGATCTTTTCTAACAGTTTCTTTTCTTGAAATGGAAATGTTAGGTTCCTTTGAGTCAGTTCCCACCCACAGTGACAGTGATCCTATGTACAAAAGAACAAAATACTGCAGGGACCTGCACCATCCATATGACCTTTACCATATTTGAGCCTGTTATTAGTGAGTCTCCAATTCTGTTGCCATATCTGTTCTTCACATAGTCTGGCTTTGTGGATTGTTTGTTCAGCATATAGACTGAACAATCATGGTGAGAGGAGTCACCACTTTCCTGATTTTAAACCACTCACTATCCCCTGAACTGAAGTCACTGCTGTGGAGCTGATTCTGACTCACAGCGATCCTATAGCACAGAGTAGAACTGCTCCACAGAGTTTCCAAAGAATGCCTGGCAGATTTGAATGGCAGCCTGTCTGGTTAGCATGCATAGCACTTACCCATTACACTCCCAGGGTTTTCCACTACCCCAGGTTTGTTTAAATGACCATCTCTTTTATTGAGATTTGGCATAAGCACAACTGAGTGTTCTGAAATTTCTTCCTTCCCAGTGTTACTGGTAATTTGTTGTGATTCACACAAGAAAATGCCTTTACGTGCTCAGTGAAACACAGGTAATATCTTCTGAAAGTCTCTGCTTTCAGACAAGATCCATTTGACATTGGCAATGATATCCTTCATTCCACATCATCTTCAAAATCCAGCTTGAATTTCTGGCAGTTCCCTGTGGATGTACTGCTATAACTGCTTTGGAATTATCTTTAGAAAAATTTTCCTTGGGTACGATACTAATAATATTATTAGATATTTTGCAAACTCTGTTGGATCATCTGTTTCTGGAACAGGCATTATTATGGGCTGCTTCTCCTGGGTTAGCTAGTTAGCTGTCATCTAAACTCCTTCTGCATAGACTAGTGAGCAATTCCAATTCATTATTATTGTTCAATAAATCAAACCCATTCTTGAGACAACTTTGAAATTTCGGTAGGATATACTCAAGTTCATACTATAGTTCTTGTGTACATGTTCAATCATCTTTAACTTGAACTTTTCCATTCCTCTTCAATTTGCAATTCTTGACATGCATAGTAGACAGCATGTTTATCTGATTGATAATGTCAAATTACAGTCCATTTCAGCTCGCTAATGGTTAGGATTTTAATCTTTATACCTTTCATTTTTGAAAACTTTGAAGTTTTCTAGATTCCTGTGTAGTATATCTCACGTTACAACTATTGATGGATGTTTGCAGCTGTAACTTCTTATTGTGACTCATGCCACATCAGCCAATGAAGGTCCTGCATGTTATATTCCATACATTTAGTTAAAGTTCGCTCTGCTTTGAGGAGACAGCTCTTCCTAGTCATGTTTTGAGTGTCTTACAGCCTGAGAGGGCTCATCTTCAGTTACTGTATTAGATAATAATCCACTGCTATTCATAAAATTTTCAGTGACCTATTTAGCTTTTCATTCATTCATTCATTTTCCTTCTAGAAACAGGCCTCTGTATCCTCCTTCCCTGTCTTTCTTGGTATAGGAGCCCTGGTGAAACCTCTCCACAAGGAGTGACCATGCTGGCATATGAAATACCGATGGCATAGTTTCAAGCATTACAGCAACACACAAAGCTACCACAGTATGATAAACTGACAGATGCTTGGCTGTGAAACAAAATCTCTTTGAAAAACATATTATCAGTCCACACAGTTTTTCTCTCCACTGCCAATGTATATTATTTTATTTATTACTGATACTTGGAATTATGAAGACAGGGCTTGGTTATCTATCCAGTGACAAAAACACTGCAGACAAATTCCTATATCATGAGACATTATGACAAACACCAGCAAAAGCATATGTTCTTAATCAGCATAATATATTAGTCATTTATTGCTGAGAAATTACCTGATAACTTAGTGGCTTAAAACAATGAATACGTATTACCTGACAAATTCTGCAATTCAAGAATCCATGTGTAGTGACTCTATGGTACAGAGTAGAACTGTCCCGTACAGTTTATAAGGAGAACCAAATAGATTTGAACTGCCAAATTTTGACTGGCAGCCATAGCTCTTGTCTCTTATGCAACCGGGATTGCTGTGCATAGCTTAGCTGTAGTTACTGTAAGGCTAGGTTGGATCTACTTTCTAGCTTGCTCAAGTGATTGTTAGAAGAATTCAACTTCTCTCAGGTTTTTGGTTTGGTGTCTCAGTTCCTCATGAACTGCTGACTGGAGACCTCTCTCATTTTCTTTCTGCACAGATATCTCCACAAGGTAGTTTAAAATACAGCAGCTTGATTTGTGAGACCAAGAAAGGAATTAAACAAGAGAGTATTAATGAGAAATAGTGCTAGGAAGCAAAGTTACAGATCCTTGTATCCTAATTAGAGAGGTGACAAGACGCAATGTTTCCCATGTTCTACTTGTTGGCAAAGAGAATCGGTCTGGTCCACATTCATCAAGATGACAGTGAATACGAGGAAAAGAATTGTTAGCAGTCATGGCAGAGGTGCTTATTATAGACAGTTTTGTACATTTTTCTTCCAATAATTTAATTTGTGAGAATTTCTACAAATACCAATGTGAGATTAACAAGTATACTGTCTTTGATTAAAAAAAAATAATCTACTAGGAAATAATTTTATCACCAAATGCTTCTTTTAAGTATTACTGCCAAGCCCACAAAATTATATGCTTTTCTACTGCCATTTTGAGCCTATGTTATTTAAGACATATGATAATTAAAGGAGCTGTGAGTTTTCTAGTATATTGGCTAGTTAGTGTTTGATAAGTGTTTTGGGGGTCTATTTGGAACAGAAAATTTGCAGACAGATATAAGATATTGGGCCAAGATTTGTAATTACACGTGCAATATTTTGGCAGGAGAAACACATAAGCAGAACACTGTGGAGACAAATAACAGAATTCTCATGCTGGAGGTGGATGTGATAGATAAATCTAATTTAGTTCTTTAAATAACTAGATAATCCAAATATATATTCAAGTCCTAGTGAATATTTTAATCTATTAACCCCCAGGAAATCTTTGTGTATTGAGGTTAATTTCAAAGTAATATAAAGGAGAGTAATAAAATATTTTATTTAAAAATCATATCTATACATACATTACAGTGTTCCATATTTCTTATGACATATAATTCATTATCCTTTATATTATGGTTTTGTTACTGTTCTTTGGTTGTTTTTAAATTTCTGTGTGTTATGTCATAGTTATCACATGGGACAGAAACATGGTGGTGTAGTGGTTAAGTGCTCCTACTGCTAACCAAAAAAATCAATAGTTCAAACCTGCCAGGTTCTCCTTGGAAACTCTATGGGGCCATTCTACTCTATCCGATAGGGTCACTATGAGTCAGAATTGACTCAAAAGCAATGGGTTTGGTTTTGGTATAGCATAGGACTGGTAATTGTAAATTCTGACATTCTTCCTTTAAGAATTTAAGCAAATCACATAACTCTGCTCATCAGCGTCCTGCATTTTAAATGTGTTAAGTAAAATCTCTTCCGGATATATCCATCCTGTGATGCTATGATCACTAGTTACTTTAGAGAAATATCTGTGGCATTCTTTTTGTTAATTTTCTAAGGAAATTCAGTAAGGAGTAACCATTTAATAAGTACTTGGTGAAACATTAACTTCATCATTATTTTTCATACAATAATGCCATTGCTCTAGAAATTTAATTTATCATGCTCCACATGGAAAGAAAATTTGGTACCTAAAATTTTGGTCGCTGGATCAGTTTGGCTTGCCAGAAATGATTTTGACTTCAACTGTTGTCTACATCTTTTAACTTTTATTTGATAGAGCATTTTGTCCTATGGGAAACATTTACACTTTTTAAAATTATTTTATTCTTGTATTTAGCAGCTCTTGTTCCATCAAAAAATAAAAAGAAATCTAGGTTAGCATGATTTTATTTTATATTTTAGGAAGTTGTATGTCTTTCTTCCAAACTGACTTCTGATTATTAATAGCTAATTTTTCAAACTAAATTTTTGGTAGGTGCTGACAATCAGGCAGGTATGAAAATTGTCACATGTCATATTCTTAATTTTCATGTATCCTGTTAATCAATCTGTAGAATATCAGATACACAGGTATCTGCTCAAGCATATGCTAAGCATCATAGTTGTCCTAACTTCATGCTAAAGAGGATTAAAAATTACTTATGGCTGGCTTGGCATTGTCAAGGTAATATGGCCAACCAGTGTTTGTTTCTACTAATACATGAAAAGGGACACTGTTGAAAAATTTGAACTTATCATTTATTCTCCTAGTTTCTTCTGTCATCTAAAAACTTTGGAAATTATCAATCTCATACTCGTAACTTTAAACAGTGAGTTTAGAATACTGTAAATTAACATGGTAATCACTCAAATGGTATAAAAAAGTTGATAGAACAGCAGAACAGACTGGTAAGGTAATGTAAGGAGAGACATGAGAAGTCTTTAAAAGTAATATGTATAGCCAAAAAGCCAAGTGCCGTGTAATATGTATACTAGACATCAAAAACCATGCAATGAAAGAAAAGTATGCCTTTACTGGATTCTCCATTCCACCAAGTGCCACTGAGTCGGAGCCAGTAGGCAAGATATAAACAAGAAATGAATCAGTGAGCTTTGAAAATCTGTCAATAGATACTTCCCAAACTGAAACACAAAGACAAAAAAAATTAATGCCACAACAGCATTTCTGAGAACTAACGGACAATGTTAAAATGGTATATGATTAAGTCACTGCCTCCTAAGCTTCTTATTTAAATTTTTCAGTTGCTGTTCTCAATTTGATTCCATATAGATGGTTCTTAAGAGAGCACAATTTCCAAAGCAGACATTCTTTGCTAATTAACCTAACCTATTATTTGATTTGAGGAGATCTGCTTTAGCTCGACGACGGCACTTGGCTTCCCAGCATCATAAAGCAACATACACGTTATTTAAGGAGAATCAAACTTGCTCTGTAAACCTTCATCTAAAGATTAAATATGTGTGTGTGTGTGTGTGTGTGTGTGTGTGTGTGTGTGTGTGTGTGTGTGTGTACACACACATATATTTATTTATGTCTTTGGAAACCATGTAGAGCAGTTCTGCTCTATTCTATAAGGTCACTATGAATCAGAATTGACACAGTGGCAGTTGATTTGATGAGTTTTTACTGTTTGGTGTTAAAAAGACTTCAGGGAATATTTTTGGTTTAAGGTTTAAAGATTATCTAAGGGCCATAGTTTCAAGGATACCTCCAGACCCTGTAGGTTTAAAAAGTCTGGATTTCATGAGAATATGAATTTATTTCACATTTCCCTCTTATGATCAGGAATCTTCTAAAGTACCTTTGATCAAATGTTCAGTAAAGATAAGTGGCCATTTCCAGCACTTCTGGTCTGGTGGTAAAGGAGGCGGATATTCACAGAGGCAACTAGTCATGCATTCCATTTCCTTTTCCCATCTCTGACTTTCCTTCATCTGTTGCTCCAGGCAAATAGACACCAATTGTTGTACATTGAATGATCACCTGCAAGCTTTCAAAAGCCCAGGTACTGAGCCACAAAATAAAACGTAGAACAGAAGTACATAGAATTCTATTAGGCCAATTAATTGGGATATTCTATGAAATCATGACCCTAACCCTTCAAACCAAGAGACCAAATCCCCTGAGGTGCTAAGTTGCACATAGAAAAGCCTCAACAGCTATAGGTCTTCTTTATCTCCCCCTCCTTATTTTCATCTCCCTCTTCTCCTCATTTTTTTTCCTCCTTTTATGGTAAAAATACATGCCATACAATTTTATCACTTTAACTTTTAACTTTTTCATAGATGTGCTACTTAGTGACATCAAGACATTAATCCAAATGTATGAATAACAATTTTAATTGTGCAAGTCTAATATTTCAGTTAAAAGATAAAGTATCAGAGTGGATAAAATAATGAAGACCTACTTGTATGTTTTCTACAAAAAACTCAGTTTAAATTTAAATGTAATAAACCAGAAACTAACTCATTGCTGTTGAGTCAGTTGTGACTCACAGCAACCCAGTGGCACATAACAGAACTGACCCATAGTGTTTCCAATGCTATATCTTTATGGGAGCATACTGTCATATCTTCGTCCCCTGGAATGGTTGGTGGATTGGAATTACCAGTTAGCAGCTGAGCACGTAACTACTGCATCACCAAGGCTTCTTATACAAATATATTTTAAAAAGTAAAATAAAGAACACTGCCAGCAATTCAATTCTGACTCATAGCAACCCTATAGGATAGAGCAGAACCGCTCCAAAGAGTTTCCAAGAAGCACCTGGCAGAATCAAACTGCTGAACTTTTGGTTAGCAGATATGTTAGTTAACCACTATGCCACCAGGATTTGGACAGAAACACACAGATAGATTAAAAGCAAAGTAATAGAGAAGATAAATCATGGTAAAACTATTCAACAGATGTTACTTTTAGCTATATTAAGTTCGATAAAGCAGATTTCATAACAAGAAAAATTATCAGAGTTAAAAGGGACATTGCATAATTATACAGGAGTAAATCCTCCAAGGATTCATAAGAATCCTTAATATGTGTGCACCTAACAACTGAGCATCCAAGTATGTAAGATAAAAACTCATAGAACTGTAAGAAAAAACAGACAAATCTATCATTGTATTTGAAGACTTCAACATTCCTCTTTTGGTAACTAATGGATGAAACAGGAAGAAAATTGGCATATGATTGTTCTAAATAATAGTATCAATCAACTTAATTCAATTGACATATAAGAGCATTTCAGCCAACAATAGTATATATATATATTTGAGCTCAGAGACAGATTTACTTAGAAATACAGTATTCTGTGCTGTAAAATGGATCCTAAGAAACTTGACAAAATAAAAATTATGTAGAAAGTATGCTCTCAGGTGACACTGGAAATAAACTACAAATAAATCACTGAAAGATACTTGAAAGACTCAAGTATTTGGAGATTAAATAATATCAAACAGTGTTGAAGATTCAGTCAAAGGAACACTCCTTCATTGCTGGTGGGGTTGCAAGGAGGAACAGCCGCTTGGGAAGGTATTTTCACTTTCTGTTGAAACTAAAAATAATCTGCTGATAGGAGTCAGTAATCATGATCTTGGCTATTTACCCAACAGATTTGAAAGCCTACATCCCCATAAACACTCACATGATTGTTTATGAAATTTATTTATATTTGTCCAGAATGTGAAGCAATGAGATGTCTTTCTATGGAAGAATGGCATTCTTGAAAAGACAAATGTATAGAAACAGTAAAAAACTCAGTGGTTACAATGGTTTCAGGGGGAGGAGGAAGACTGAGTAATTGAAACAAGTGGGATTTTTATTCTGTATCATAATCTAACAGTGAATATGTGACATTACGAATTTGTCAAAACCTATATAATTGTAAAACACAAAAAGTAAGCTTTGATGTATTCAATTAAAAAAAATAATAACTAATTTGGATGTCTCAGGCTTTCAAGAAATAACGTAGATTGTTAAGAGGAGAGTGTATTTTAGGTGTTTGAAACAACTTCAGTAAAGGGAGCTAATCTATGGATGCTAACATAAGTCTGATGAAAGAAAACGCATGTTAATATTGTTCTCTCACTGATAAAGTAGTTTTCTGTCTAGAATGTAGGCTAACGATTTTGATGTTGGTGTAAAGGCAGGAGCAAGTTTTCATTATTGAAATGAGACTTTACATACAAGCAATGAATTTACAGACCCACAATGATTTGACTGATCATGGATTAGAATTGACTATACAGTGAACACTCGTATTTAGTTTTATAGGGATACGGAGTCTATACATGTATAGACTCGTATATGCACATTGGTTAAAAGGCAGTGATATAGTCCTTTGCTCTCTCAGCTGGCAGATCCTAAAGAACTAACATTCCAGTTACAACGAGCACATCTAGCATTGAGAACTTAGTTCAAATCCTATTCTATAATAAAAAGAAATCAGAGCTCCCTAGAAAAATAGCTAACGAAAACTAAGGAAGTTCTAAGGAAAAGAAAAAAGAAAGATAAAAATCTCATATTAACCAGAATGTAACAAAGGAATTCAAGAGACAATGGAAAGAGTATTCAGTGGCCAAAGGCAGAACAGTTTGAGAAAGAAAATAAATCAAAACAAATTTGTTGTCTAGTTGATTCGAAATGATAGGAAACCTGTAGGATGGAGTAGAACTGACAGTAGTATTTCCAAGGAACAGCCAATAAATTCAAACTGCCAACTTTTCTGTTATCAGTCATAGCCTTTAACCACTACACCACTAGCCAAGCCAAGCCAAGCACCACTGAGTCGGATCCTATTCATGGTGACCCTGGTTTCCTGAATAATAAGTTCACATTGAATTATAACCTAGCATATAAAATAAATAGCCATGAGTCCATACTGGTATAAATAAATGGTTAAATAAATAACTGGGGAAGATGAAACAAATCATATAATTAGATACTGTTATGTATTGAATTGTGTCCTGCAAAAACAAACACTGGTATCCTAACTTCTATACTTGTGTAAAGGAGCATATCATTGACTAAATTCTGTTTCCCCCCAAAAAGTGTATATCAGTTTGGTTGGGCCATAATTTCCAGTACTGTGCGATTTTTCATATATGTGGTAAATCTTGCTTCAATGACGTTAATGAAGGAGAATGGGTAGCAGTTGTGCTAGTGAGGCAGGAGTCATCTCTAGGTTGAGTTGCTATCTTGAGGCAATCTTTCAGAAGATAAAAGAGAAAGAAGCAGTGCTGAATCAACAGAAATGGGTTTGGATTCTGGCTTATGTAGTTATATTTAAAGTGGGCTTCTTGTAGAAAACATAGAGGTAAGTCTTCATTATTTTATCCATTCCATCAATCTGTCTTTTAATTGAAGTGTTTAAAATTTTCACAATTAAAATCATGGATCAGTATCTTGATGTCACTAAGTAGTACACCTATGAAATGTTAAAGTGACAAAGCTGTGTGACAGATTTTTACAGTAAAAGGAGAAAAAAGAAAAGAAGAGGAAGATGAAAATAAAGAGGAGAGGAGATAAAAAAAGATGTGTAGCTGTTGAGGCTTTTTTATGCGCAACTAAGCACCTCATGGAGTTTGATTTCTTGGTTTGGAAGTTTAAAGTCTTGGTTTCATAGAATATCCTAATTAATTGGCCTGAAATAGAGTTTTAAGCACTTTTGTTCTACCTTTTAGTTTATGGCATAGTATCTAGGACTTTAAAAGCTTGCAAGTGACCATTCTTTGGTAGTTTGAGGTCTCCAACTTGACTTGTTTCCTTTTCTTTTTACGTCCCATGATATTGCCTCCAGATACAACTCAAACTTGTAGACTGATTTCTGCCTCACTAACACAACTACTGCCAGTTCTCCTGCATTAATGTCATAGAGGCAGGATTTACAACACATGGGAAAAGTCATACAATGTTAGGAATCGTGGCCTAGCTAATTGATACATATTTTGGGACACTTCAATCCATGGCATTCCCCATTCTTGCAATATGCAAAATATAGTCATGCCATTGTATCATAGCAAAAGTCTTAACTCTAAGTCCACAATCCAAAAATTCCTCTTCATCTGTGACATCTAGAATACAAGTTATCTACTTCAAAGGGAAATTGGCAGAACAGACAGAAGCTAGACATTTCTATTACAAACAGGAAAACCAGGAGGAAAAGAAGCATGAGAGGACAATATAGAAGTCTGCTTTGTTCAGGCTTTCTGGCTGAGTGGCTCAGCAATCAAGGAGTTCCATTCGGGACTAATACAGCTGATTCAGCAATAGTTGTATAACTTGTTAATGACCTTGGGGCTCAAATCTGGCTGGCAGCCACCTTTGTGTAAAACTAATATATAAAGTCACTGCACCATGAGGCACTGCTGCTGTTGTTGGGGGCCCATTGCTAAGCCTACCAGGCTGCCCGCTGAATGTTGTACCTGCCTCCAGCTTTGTACCTGTAATCCTGCCATGACTATTCCTGCAGTGCCCCCACTGTTACTGGGTCTGCCCTAATGGTCAACCTGTGTTCCTGACTTTGAGTAACCTGAATTCATACAAAGTGACAACAAGCAAGTCAACAGAACTCATCACATTAGCCCTCAAGTCTTAGAAAATAACCCACCATGTTCTGAGACATTTTACACAATGACCTTGTGCTCCAGATTCTAGGTATTGGCTACACTCTCTGTATTTTGAGTGTAGGGCCCTAGGCATTGGTCTTCAACTTTGTCTTTCAGGCCCACTGGGACAGAAATTCTGCTCCCTTGGCTTTAGACACCCCACTCTTAGAAGCCATGACTGTACCCTCTGCAACCCCTAAGGTCATGGCCATACCTTCTCAGACTAAGGCAGCTCAGTTTCTTACCATCTTTGTGTCTTCAGCTTTTGTTGCCTGTGGTCTTTCAGCCCAGGCCTTATACCTGCATTTCCCCTGCTGGTGCAAGTGTTCAAATGGTCTACAGTTTCACCAGTGCATGCCTTGAGGCACCCCACTCCACCTGAAGCCCCCTGCACACCAGCACTCAGATTTCTTGCTCTGTGTGTGGTCTCCAACATTATCTCATGCTAGTATCTTGTTTCTGCTGCTGGGGATTCACCACTGCAGCTTCCTTGTCACTGAAGTTTCTCTGCTGCTCCTCTTATGCAGCTTCAAAACTGCATCCACATTTTAGGCATCTGTTAGACTAATATCTCACTGCCAGTACTAAATTCTATCTTAGTCATCTAGTGCTGCTTTGACTGAAATACCAGAAGTGGATGGCTTTAACAACAACAAAAAAAAACTACTTCTTTAAAGTAGATTTAAAGTCCAAATTAAAACATTAGCTCCAGGGAAAGGGTTTTTCAATCAGCCTTCTTTTCTCAGAATAGGTGCTTCTCTACATAGGGTCCTCCATTCCAAAGGAGGTGTCCTGCTCCCAGTACTGCTTCTTAGTGGGATGAGGTTTCCAACTCTCTGCTTGTTTTCCTTTCCTTTTTCATCTCCCAAGATATTACCTCAAGACACAGCTCAAACTTGTAGATTGATTCCTGCCTCACTAACATGACTTCTGCCCATTCTGTCTCATTAACATCATAGAGGCAGGGTTTACAACATATAAGAAACATCATACAATACTGGGAATCATAGCCCAGCTAATTGATACACACTGGAGGCAGAGGTGGGTACACAATTCAATCCATAATACTAGCCAGCCAAGTGCCAAGTGCCGTTGAGTCAGATCCCACTCATGGCAACCCTAGGGGCCAGGGTAGAACTGACCCCCAGAGTATTCAAGGAGTGGCTGGTGGATTTGAGCTGCCGACCATGTGGTTAGCAGTGGTAGCAAGTAACCCACTACTGATTCCTATAAGTTTGTGAATACTTCCGGCCTGAAGAGAATTTGTAGAAAATATACCACCTACAGAATCTTAACTACTATTTTTTTAAATTTTCTTTTGTTCTGTCCTTTAATAAGGCATCTGGGGAGTATAGGTTTATCTTTTAAAACTTTGTTTCTTTTTGACTTTGCATCAGCTATAGTACAAAAGTTGAAAAACAAACTCTATATTTGGGTATTTCTCGCATCAGCACATTTCTTAAGCCTGCATTTGAAGATATGTCAAGATTCTAACACATCAAATGATACAAAAGGCAAATCAGCAATCTAGGCAAATCCTTTCTTGAAACAAAAACATACACATGTCACTTTATAGAACTGCTTCAAGAACTCAAGGTCAAAATATGGTGTCTTTGATAGCTAAATGCTATCAAAGATAGCTAAATGCTATCAAAGATAATTAAATACAATGTTATCAAAATTACAAAAGCACACTTCCAATATAAGATAGTTAACCTTCCCAGAGGATGTTATTTGCCAAATAACTTCAGCTGCTCTGAACGGATGGTAAAAGCTATGTACTCTACATGCATGTTTCTCAAGTTCTTAGTGTTATGGATTGTGGTGTGCACCCCCAAAATGTATGCCAACTTGGTTAGGTCATAATCCCCAGTATTTTGTGATTGTGTACCACTTTGTCATTTGATTTGATTTTTCTGTGTGTTGGCAATCCTACCTCTATGATGTTAGAGGCAGTTATGTCAATGAATTCAGCCTACAAGATTAGGTTGTATCTTGAGCCAATCTCTTGAAATATAAATGAGATCAGTGAGCAGAGCACCAAGGAAACTTCCTACTACTAAGAAAGCAGAGAAAAGAATGGTGCACTCCCTGTGGAACTAGGATCCCCGCCTTGAGATGTTCCTAGATCGGGTGAAGATTTATGACAAGGACCTTACTCTAGAACTCACATTGTTAGAGACAGATAGCAATAGGCTGACAGGAAGCAGCACAATCACAAGACATTCTACTCCAGTTTAAACCATTCAGGAGCCAGGAAGAAACCCTAAAACCTCGGAGGGTTTGTGAAGACATGGCCCTAGGAGTTGCTAGGTTAATCTTTCTATGTTAATTAGGCAATGTAATAAATCTAATTGCAGTCAGTCCAAAAATGTCAAGAATCTCTCACACCCTGCCAAAACACATCACCTCGCCCTCCCAGGGATAAGTCTAGAATGTTAAAAAGAAAATGAATAAAAACCCATAGCCAAAATTCTGTCGGAGTCTCCTCCAGTCACAGAAGTTGACCCACTTCACACTTCAAAACGTACTATTGCTTCTTGCTGTACTGCTTTGATCAATTAAATCTTACTGCGTGGGCAACCTGACTACCAATGTGATTCAAGGGTGGAATTTGAGCAGAATCGTTGCTCCTAGTGGGGAACTAAGATCAGAAGTGTCACAATCCAAACCAAAAACCAACTAATATTGAGTCAAATTCCAACTCGTGGTGACTCTGTTAAGTGCTATGACTGCAAGCCATGAGGTTGGCAGTTTGCCTCCACCAGATGATCCTTGGAAACTTTATGAGGCAGTTCTACTCTGTCCTACAGGGTTGCTATGAGTCATAGTATCACAATAAGAGACAGAAAAACTTCCCCTCGAGCTGCTGCCACAAATTTGGACATATAACCTTGGTTAAAGCCATCCACTTATGGCATACCTGTTACAGCAGCACTAGATGACTAAGACAGTAATATCCTACATGGAATTAGCTATTCCAAACTTCTGTATTCTTCTCCACCACAGCCATGTGTTTTAAACACTCTTCAGTAATCTTACAGTTGTGCCAGAGATGAAAATTACAGATGAGGTGGTTGTTAGGTGCCATAGAACCAGTACCAACTCATAGCGACCCTATGAACAACAGAACAAAACACTCTCAGGTCTTGCACCACGTCCACAATCATTCTTATGCTCAAGCCCATTGTTGCAGCCACTGTGTGAATCCATCTCACCGAGGGCCTTCCTCTTTTTCACTGACCCTCCACTCTACCAATCATGATGTCCTTCTCCAGGGACTGATCTTTCCTGACAGCATGTCCAAAGTATGTAAGATGCAGTCTCATCTTTGCTTCTAAGGACCACTCTGGTTGTGCTTCTTCCAGAACAGACCTGTTTGTTCTTTTGCTGGTCCATCATACATTCAACATTCTTCTCCAACACCACAATTCAAGGGTATCAATTCTTCTTCTTTCTTCTTTGTTCATAGTCCAGCTTTCGCATGCATATGATGCAACTGAAAATAAAATGGTTTTGGTCAGGAGCACTTCAATCTTCAAGGTGCCATCTTTACTGTTGAATGCTTTAAAGAGGTCCTTTGCAGCAGATTTTCCCAGTGCAATGTGTCTTTTGATTTATTGACTGTTGCTTCCATGGGCACTGATTGTGGACCCAAGTAAAATGAAATCCTTGACAACCTCCATCTTTTCTCCATTTATGATAATGTTGCTTACTGGTCCACTTGGATTTTTCTTTTCCTGACACAGG
Organism: Heterohyrax brucei; assembly: GCA_028571685.1. Lineage (NCBI taxonomy): Eukaryota > Metazoa > Chordata > Mammalia > Hyracoidea > Procaviidae > Heterohyrax > Heterohyrax brucei. The sequence continues at coordinate 160,988,630 of CM053143.1, forward strand.
TTCAATCCATAATGAAGGCTGTGGTCCTTAGTCTTTAGCAGTAAGTGTCTCAAATCTTCTTCACTTCTAGCAAGTAAGGTGGTGTCATCTGCGTAATGCAGGTTATTAATGAGGCATTCGCCAATGTTGATGCCTAGTTCTTCTTTGTATAATCTAGCTTCTTGGATTATTTGCTCGGCATATGGATTAAAAAGGTATGTTGAAAGGATACAACCCTGATGCATGCCTTCCCTGACTTTAAACCATGCAGTGTCCCTTTGTTCTGTTCACACAACTGCCTCTTGATCCATATGCTGATTCCTTAAGATCACAATTAGGTGTTCTGGAATCCCCATTCTCCACAATGTTAGCCGTAATTTAGTATGATCCACATAGTTGAATGCTTTGCATTTTCAATGAAACACAAGTCACCATCTTGTTGGTATTCTTTGATATCAACCAAGATCCACCTGACATCAGTGATGATATCTCTGGTTCCATGTCCTCTTCTGAACCCAGCTGGAATTTCTGGCAGTTCCTTGTCAATATATTGTTGTGGTCACTTTTGAATGATCTTGCACAGACTTTTACTTTCATGTGATATCAATTCTGTTGGATCACCTTTCTTTGGAACGGGAGTAAATATGGATCTCTTCCATTCAGTTGACCAGGTAGCTATCCTCCAAATTTCTTGTCATAGATGAGTGAGCATTTCCAGCTCTGCATCTGTTGAAATATCTCAATTGCTATTCCATGAATTCCTGGAGACTTTCTTTTTGCCAGTGTTTTCAGTGCAGCTTCAAATTCTTCATTCAGTAACAGATGAGGTAGATGATTAAAAATCAAATAAATTACAAACCACTGGAGTATGAACATACTAGTAAATGAATCTCATTGACTGAGTATAGTTCACGCAGAATCAAAGTGGCATTTTTTTATTACTAGAAGTCAAATTTTTAATCAGTAGTCATTTTTTGTTGTATGTTAGAAAAATGAGATGTCCAAATTATTAAGTCATATCTATGTATTTCATAATTTTATTTATTAATCTATTAAATTTCATATCCAAAAGAAATATTACTTTTTACGGAAGCTCTGATTAAGTCAAAATAATCAAACTAAATTCTTCTTCAATAAACTCAAAAACATTGTAAAATGTTTCCTTTCACTTTTGAGCACTAAAATGCCTGAACATGCTTCAAATTCTAACAAAAAAAATGCTTCCAAATACATATATAATTAGTATAATTCTAATAAATTAATTAAAAATAGTTTTATTTCTCCAGAAGTGCACTCTTTTTAGTCTTGTCAAATTAATTTAACCTTTTCATTTTAAAATCCCACATGTAAATACAGTGACCTTTTGTTTTATTTTGATAAAATTATAAAGTAGAGAAAGAGAGTATCCTGAAGGTACTTCCATCCTTTCTTTACTGAGAGTCACCAGCTGTTTATAGTTTATACTACTTGCTTTATATTTTGTCTCCTACTGTCGATGTAATCTTTTTCTGAACTATTTAAGAGTAATTTGGAGACACCATGTTCGTTTGCACATAAATTAGTCTATATTTCATAAAAACAAGGATACTTTTTCATATACCCATAGCAAAATGATGTGAATAAAATAAAAGATCAACAGAAACAATGTCATTATCGAATCTCTAGCACACATTTAAATTTTATGAATTATTTCAATAATGTATTTTTTCTGCTACAATATTCTATTTAGGATAAGGGTTATGAATTACATTTATTAATCATATCTCTTGTGTGTTTTAATGTAAAATTCTGAAATCTTTGTTTTTCTTAATTTTGTCTTTTTCAAAGGGTATATGAAAGTTATCACAACTCAAAAGAAATAAAAAAAGTTTCCGTCTAGTCAATTCTGACTCAGTCAAGAAAAGAGTAGAAGTGCCATATGGAGTTTCCATGAAGTATCTCTTGAGTTTGTACTGCTGACCTTTTGGTTAGCAGGTGAAGCTATTAACCACAATGATATCAGGATTTCCAAAAGTTATTGTAGAGATTATATATTCCAGGGAGTTTGCATTTTTGTTGATCTTCATTCCTTTCTATAAATTTGTGATAGTATCATGGGACTTTTTCACTGAGCTTGAAAAAATATTTCATATATCATTTTGTTACAATTTTCTGTTGTTTCGGTCACCTGGTGATAGATTCTCTCAGTCTATACCTACCAAAAAAATGTATTTTTGCCTTCATATTTGAAGTACATATACAATTCTGCCATGGAAGCTTTGTTTCGTCTGACTTTCAATACATTAACTATATTCCTTCCTTGTCTTTTTTCCTGTAATTAATTTTGATAACCAGTCAGTCATATTTGTAATGTTGTTTTCTTTTACTTTCCTTGTTATTGACTTAAAAATATATATTTTTGGCTTCTAGAAAGGTGATTATTATTTATTCTCATGTAATATTCTTTGTAAATAATTTGGTTAGGGTTCACTAAACTTCTTGGAGAGATGTGTCTATGTTTCTTCAACAAATGAGTTAATTTTGTCCAATTTTTGATAAATATATATTTTTTCTGCCACATACTATCTTTTCTATTATGCTTGGATTGTAATCTACTATTTGATATTATATGTCACTACACACTATTGTTTCAATATGACTTCAAACTTTATTATTTCTTTGTTTTCACAATAAAATTAAAAAAGCAAACTCATTACTGTTGAGTAGATTCTAACACATAGCCAACCTGTAGGACAGAGCAGAACTGCCCTATAGGATTTCCAAAGAGCACCTGGTGGATTCAAACTGCTGGCCTTTAGGTTAACAGTTGTACTTCTTAATCACTACTCTATCAACGTTTCCTTCATCACACTACATTATTTTAATTCTGTGTCATTAAGATGGTTGCATAGTGGTTAAGTGCTATATTGGCTTACCAGAAGGTCATCAGTTCAAGTCTGCCAGGCACTGCTTGGACACTCTATGGGTCAGTTCTACTCTGACCTCTAGGGTCACTGTGAGTCGGACACAACAGTGGGGTATCATTAAGAAGCCTTCTTCCTCTCCTGTTTTCAATCCAGGGTTAAGCCAATCTAAGTAAATTTATTTATTTTTTTTTAGTTCTAGAAACTCCTCTTCTTATTTGCAGTCCCTTTCTTTGTTGTATTTACCCACCAGTTAATTAACAATGACCACAGTTTTCTTTAAGGCTTGAATGTATTTTTAAATGCTGATCAAAAGTCTTCTTCTGGTTATTATGGAATCAGTTTCTCTTGCCTTTTTTTTTTTCCTCTTTACTTATGGATCGTACTTCTTATTTCTATGTTTAGTTATATTTTATATTGTTCATAATAGATAACAGATATCATATTTCATAGATTCTCTATTTCATATCTTACATTGTGAGTCTTCCTTCAATCTTACTGTGACATTCTCCCTCCTATAGTGCAGCTTCTCAGATTATTTGCTCAGCATACAACTGAATAAGTATAATGAAAGGATGCAAAACTGCCATAAACTTTCAGTCTTGTAAACCAGGCAGTATCCAATTGTTCAGTTTGAATTATTTCCCCTTTATCTTTTCACAGGTTCTACATGAACACAATTGAGTATTCTGGTAATATTAGCCTTTACAATATTATCAATAATTTTTTATAATGAACAAAGGTTGAATATCTTTGTGAAGTCAATATAAAATGGTAAACACCCTTCTGGTATTATCTGCTTTCAGGCATCTATGATCACCAATGAATATTTTCTTCCATACCATCTTCTCAATCTGACTTGAATTTCTGGTGGTGCCCTTTCTGTGTACTGCTGCAACTATTTTCAAATTATCTTCAGCAAAATTTTACCTTTAGTGATATTGTTTGATATGTTCTGCACTCTCTTTTATGATTTTTGGAGAGTTGGGGGGTTTAATAATGTGGATCACCTCCAGTCAGTTGGCAAGCTCTTGGCAAAGGAGAATGAGCATATCCAGTATTATTGTATCCATTTGTGGAAGCATCTCAATTGATGTACATATGTAGAAAGATCGAAGACTACAATCTTTAGCATTCGACATGCTTAAATATAGATGACAAAAATCCTCAACTAATAATGTAATGACAAATGAGTATATGTATATAGAAATTGTCAAGAATTTCACTTCACTTGCATTTACAATCAATGTCCACAGAAGCAGTAGTTAAAAAACAAAATGACATATGGCACTGGGCCAATCTGCTGCAGAAGATCTCTTTAAAGTGTTAAACAGCAAAGATCTCACTTTGAGAACTAAAGTGGGACTTTCCAAAATGGTGGTATCTTCTGTCACCTCATATGTATTCAAAAGATGGACAGTGAATAAAGAAGACTGAAAAAGATTTATGTCTTTGAATTATGGCACTGGAAAAAATACTGAATATAGCATGGACTGCCAGGACAATCAAATCGGTCTTGAAAGGATTACACCCACAATGTTCCTTAGAAATGAGATGGAAGGACTTCTTACATACTTTGGATATGTTATCAGCAGTGACCAGTTCTTGAAGAAGAGCATCATGATTCAGAGGGTTCAGTGGAGAAGAAACTCCTATACAAGGTAGGTTGACAAAGTAACTATAAGAATCAGTTCAAACAAAGCACTGATTTTGAGAGTAGCATACAACTCTGTGTTTCATTGTACACAGAGCGGCTATGAGTTGGCAACAACTGTACAAAACCTAAAAGCAATTACATACTTATTAATACATATTATTTGCATATAAATTTATGACAAGAGAATATAAAGAATTTGGATATTATTGTCTAACAAAAAAGGAGGAAATGCAATTAACCCTATTTATCATGCATAGGTCACAAACAGTGAAATGGCAAAGATCAACAATACGTGGTGAATTAAGATAACGAACAGTGCGAAATTCATAACTACAGTGTCAAGGTTACTTAGGGTAGCTGATCATCGCCGCCACATACTAATATATTTTACTCCAGAATCTAACATTTTCTAGGGCTAACACAGGTCATGGTTTGGATTATGGAACACACACAGTATTGACAAAGTTGGCAGGGGAGCCCCATCTGCCACATGTCAACAATTCTCCTTAGCAGTTTGTGATGCAGATGTGGGTTCTTTATGGCAGTTGTGGTGCAGATAGAATACTTCCTCTTGGTAGTTGTGAGGTGGCTACAGTGGCATCAGTCCTAATCAGAAGCCAAATTACTACCTCCCCTTCCCATCTACGACATTACCTCCTGCTTTTGCCTATAAAAAGCATCCCCAAAATCTATGTGGGGTCTTTTTCCACTCCTGGAGATTGACCCATTCCCTCTTTGGAATGTACTTTTCCTTAATAAATATTTCCATTACTTGCTACTAAAAAGGATGCATCCTTGTGTGCTTTGGGGAAGGGGGATCCCTGTTTGCCACCGATGGGGACACCGAACCCAAATCAGGTCACTTGTGGTCTAATCAGCTGCATGATCTTGACATATAGGAGGCTCGATAATAGGAATGTAGATCTCTAGCTGAAGGAACTAGTTAATAATCAGAATATCATGTCAAGTATTCAAGTGTAAAGAAATAAGATGAAAAACACACACATTAAAAAAAAGTCAAGGGAAAAATTGAAGGTTTTGTTGTTGTTATTGTTTTTGACTATGTCTAATATTTAATTCTTAGAATTATGACATTAAATTACAATAAAAGCAAAACAGTTTTGAAAAATCAAAATTCATAATACCAGCAGGGCTCAACATTTGTAGATTAAGTTAACCTAAGTGAGAAAATGAAAAAGGTTGAAAGGCAGTTAACTAAGTGATTTATTTCTTAAAGAAAGTAGTATGTATGAAAAAAGGTAAGTTTAGATCAACATAAAATCATTTTCCAGTAGTTAAGTATAAACGTTGATTTTTTTTTTCTTAGTGGGAAGGATTTACATGACCTTAGTTAAAGTTAAAATATTATATTAGTATAATAATCCTTTTACCAGATTATTAAAATTGTGAAATACATAAGCTTTAGTAGAAGTTCACAAAACACCAGTAATCAGAGAAGTGATTAAGTAGATATTTTAGTCACCTCTTGCTGCTCTAACAGAATTACCTTGAGTGGATCTCATAAAACCAGGAATTATGGCATAGCCAAGCTGTTACAGATTTTTTAGGAAACACATTCAATCCATGATGGTAGAAAAAATGGTTGAAATTCAAAATTTTAGAAGCTAAAATAATGTAAAAAGTAAATAGATTTATAAGGCCTTGTAAAACTTGCTTATGTGCCATTAAACAAACTAATTTCTTAGAAAAAAACTGAAATCATTACACAGTGGATACCATAAAGATAGTTGAGTAAAATTACTCCTAAACTTAGCTAAAGCTAATCAATTTCAAATGTCATGGAGAGATTATGGATTATGGTAAGTAGAGTTAATGTCATAAGTATCATAAAAAGGAACATATTTGTGTGAAATGATCACCGTATTTTTACATAAATAAAGAATGCCTTCTGTATTGTTTGCCAAACGTTCCCTCCCCAGGAGGTATTTTCATAAGTGTGCTATGGTATTTTTTTTTTTTGAACAGCAGTCTGTAAAAAGAATAAATAAAAATTGGCTTAGTGGTGTACACAGAAAACACCCTGTGGGAGATGGAGTGGTTGGCAAACAAAAGTAGAAGGCCCACAGTATTTGAATAATAATACAATATTATGTAAATAGATGCATTCTTATGACTTGCCGCTTTTAAATTCTGTTACTATGATGTGTTTAATTATATTTATAGACAAAGTCATAGAGGAATGATATAAATAATTTTTAAAAGAAATGAATACATTTAAAATGTTAAACGTGTACATATGCATTTAGTGTATTGAATACATTTGTAGTGTATATATTGAATTTAAGTCTATAATATATATGTGTATACATAGGAGGAAACCCTGTTGGCGTGGTGGTTAAGTGCAATGTGCACTAAAAAAAGCGGTTGGAAGTCATCAGCACTTCCTAGCAACTTCATGGACCACTTCCACTCTGTCTTATAGGATTGCTATGAGTTGGCATCCACTCAGTGGTTCTGGCTTTGGTTTTTATCTGGTTTATGCCAAGGTTAGCTAGTGAACCTGATCTCTGCTGCCACATACAACATGTTTTACCGCAGAATCTACCATTTTCTAGGGATAACAAAGGTTGTGGTTTACATTATAGAATGCACACCGTATTGATAAGGTTATCAAGGGAACCTGATCTGGCACATTATCTACAGTTTTCCCTGGCAGTTGATGATGCAAACATAAGTTCTTCCTGGTAGTTGTGATGCAAATGCAACAATTCTTCCTGGCAGTTTTGAAGTGGCTGCAGGAGCCTCAAACCTGATCGAAAACTAACCTACTTCCTCTGCCTCCTGTCTATGACAAGGCACCCTGCTCTTGCCAGTAAAAATCACCCCCAAAATCTATGCTGGGTCCTTTCGCACTCATAGAGACTGACTCGTTTCCTCTTTGCAATGTACTTTCCCTTAATAAACTTTTCCATCACTTGCTACCAAAAAGGATGCATCCTCCAGTGCTTTGCGGGAGGCAGAGCCCGATTTGCCACCCGCTGGGACACCGATCTTGCTAGCTTGATCTCCGGAACCCAAATCAGGTTACTTGGGGTCTAACCAGTTACATGACCTTGACAGTTTATAAAAATTGTGAAATACATAAAAGCCAAGTGCCATGGAGTCGGATCCGACTCATGGCGACCCTACATAAGCCACGTGTTTATATGAAGTCAGATGTTATTCAGTGTAAATATTCCATTTAAATATATATGTGATGTGTTTTTAATAGATTTTTAAACAAATTTTCAGTCTGCACCTTGATAATTGCTGATAGGCATTAATTTTCATGTAATGCCAATTAATTAATAATTTTTGTATTGGTATTATAATCATTCTTTCACATTCTACATTATATTAGAATATTTTAACAATGTTGCACACATAATAAGTGAATGAAGGTTTATGTCATAAATTACTAAATGGATGAATAAGTGGCTTTATGAGGTACTAGAGATGCTGGCACACTTTTCCTCCTCATATCTAGTAATGAAATCTCCGTCCAAATTTTAAGATCCACCTTAACAGGTTGTTTCTCTCTGAATATTTTTTGATTCTTCATAGACTTGTGCTTCCTTTACATGCTATAACATTTGGTAGATTTTTGTATCATTCATATATCTCAATCATATATAGTACAGTCCATTCTATCACGGTTACTTTAAACTGTTTTGCTTGTGTAAATGCTCACTAAAAGCAAACACAAACCACCCCCAAATTGATTTGTCATCTCATCACCAAACTTCAATAGACATATGTTTTTATTTGCCCTCACGTTGATTCCAATTTATTGCAGTGAGCACATGTATGCAGAGCACAACTGATCCCTAGTATTTTCAAGGCTGTGACCTATTAGAAGTGGATCACCATTCCTGTCTTCCATGTTCCTTGTGAGTGAGTTTGAACAAACTTTTGACTGTTAGTCAACTGTTTTACCATTTGTACTACCCAGAGACTTCTTCAACAGGCATGCTGGTTGGTGCCCATTCTTGCTAGCTCCTTTTTCACTATACCATTCTTTAGGAACTTCTATGTTAATATAACCACATTTGTATTGACCTCTGTATAAACTTTTATCTTTTATAAATCTCCTATCTTCTGTTCTTTTCTGGACATGAGCTTTGATATATGTTCCTTGGTCTCAAGCCCTACAACATCTGCCCACTTCGTTACATTACTTTGTCTGGAGCAACTCTTCGAGATCTTGTATGCAGTGTTAATCATTTATTCCATTATCTTTAGTGACTCTAAGTTCAAGAGCAAGTTTAGGAATCTCTTCTGATATTCATTTTTGTCTTTTATTTCTTTGCTGTATTTTTAATGACTTTTTTTTAGTATAATGTCCCTGATACCATCACAAAGCCTGTGTGGTCTTTGGTCATTAATGTTCAAATTGTCAAATATATACTTGAAATGTTCTTTAGGTTAAGATGAGGTATACTCAAGGCCATATGTACTTTGGCTGTCATGGACTTATCTTAACTTTCTTCAGCTTCAACTTGTATGTGAGCAATTGATGATCATTTCTACAGCTGAGCTTTGACCTATTCTGATTGACGATTTTGAGTGCCTTCATTCTCTCTTTCCACAGATGTAGCCTATTTGAATCCCGTGCATTCCATTTGGAAAGGATCACTTGTATAGCTGCTGCTTGTGTTGAAACAAAGATACTTATAATGAAAAAGATTTGGTCTTGAAATTTATATCATGCAATCTCCATCAACATCTCTACCATTAAGACCAAATTTTCCAACTACTGATTCCTCTGTTTTGTTTCCAACTTTTTCACTCTAATCACCAGTAACTGCTAGTACGTCTTGATCATGTTTAATTTCAAGCTGCTGAATTTTTACCAATAAAAATTTGCAATTTCTCTATATTTGTCTTTAGTGATTGGCCAACTCTACTTTGAGGAAGCGTCTCTGCACATTCACGATGTGAGTGGCTTCAAACCTCTGGGACACATTTTCGGGCATTATATCAGACAATATTCAGCTGCTACTCATGAGATTTACACCTGCCAGTTTCTTTTAGAAATAAATCAGCAAGTTCTCCTTTCTAGTCTATCTAATCTGAAAGCTCCACTGAAATACTTTGGCCATATATGACCCTACTGGTATTTGAAATACTGGTAGCATATGTTCCAGCATCATGGCAAGACATAAGCCATTACTGTACATCAAAGTGACTGACAGATGCTAGGACATTCAAATGAGTAACTGCAAAAAGGAAGTGCTATATAGATAATTGATATTTTTAGTATTTATTTTATTTTGCATACATATATATTTATATATATATTTTGTTTGAACCAACAAAAATGCTAACCTTCAATGTTAAGTTTCTATTCATTTTCAGACTAAAGAAATGTATATAATTTCTAAAAATACTTTAGACAGTTACATGGCAGCTCTGCCAAACTACATTCTTCTTACAAAAATCTTTGTAAAGTATGTTTCTATATCTGTATTTTTGACTCAAAATCTACCGGACTACAATGTGTTTGGTTTTGAGGAGGTAGGTTGCATAGATATTTGAAGTTTTCCTTTCCCTCTTTCCATGCTAGTTAACTCTTTCCCCATAGTTCTACTGAAACAGGCTGCTGGTGATCAACTTCATGATTAAGCCAATAGGTTCTTGATGCTTTAGTAATAGCAGGATGACTACCTTCCACTTTCTCTCCAGAAATACATTTTTTTTTGATCTTCTCTGTTATAGATTAGATCGTGTTCCCCCAAAAATGTTCTGGTGGATTGGCTAAGCCATGTTTCCTGGTATTGTGTGATGTTCCTTCATGTTATAAATCCTGCCTCTATGATGTTAATGATGGTGGATGGACAACAGTTGTGTTGATGGTGCAGAACTCAGTGGGTAAGATTGTTTTGAGGCTGAGGCAGCTGGAAAGAAGCTAGCAGAGGATTTTGAGGACCTCATACCATCAAGAAACAAAGCAGGAGGTGGAGTCAAGATGCCAGACTAAGCATACATCTGCCTAAAGCCCTCTGGAAACCAAGACCTGAACTGATAATTAAACAGAGGCTTCTGGTCACCTAGTGAGCCCTAAGACATGGCATAGGGCTGTTAATTTGGACTTCATGCCACTGAGTAGAAAACCTCCTCTCTTTATCTGAATCCTGCTCCTGCCTAGCCCTTGCTTTCATGGACTAAAGGTAACTCACCATTTTGACTTTTTTTTTCCCTCTGTCTTGGCAGGCCAGCAGAGCTGGCTCTAGACTAGCAGCTAGTCTCAGAAGTGCTGCTGGTGCGATTGGCAGATGAAATTGCCATATTTTTGGGACCCTGCTTTGGACTCCGTGTGCCTGGCCACCTTTGGCCTCTATTTCTGCCACTGCCACGGTGCAGCTTATACGGAGACGCCAGGTGGTGAGCTTGTGTGGGATGCCATCTTGGTTATGGAGGCCTAGGCTGGACCTAATTCTTAGCCTGGGAAGCAGCACCTGCACACAGGAGACTGCTTTTTCACCAGAAAAGCAATAGCTTACACAGTATCGTCTACAGCCAGGGACCGGCAACAGAGACTGTGGACTCTGCAATTTGGCACCTCTGGCCTCTCTTTCCTCCTCTGCCGTGGAGCAGTTTATATGGACATGCTGAGCTGAGGGCTTGTATGGGATGCCATCTTGAGTATGGAAGCCTCAGTGAGACCTAATTCCTAGGCTTGGAGCCAGCACTTGCCCACAGGAGAGTGCTTTACTGGCAGAAAAGCAGTATTTTACAAAGTGTCCCCTATGACTGGGAGCTGTCAGCAGAGGCCAAAGGCACAGTAGCCTTGTGGCATTTTGAACTAGTTGATAACATCTGGGGTTGTATATAGAGGTGCTTATTGTGCCAGTTAGGAAGAGGGCCCTGTATACCTGAAAATCTGACTGACCAAGGAAGCGGTCAGATATCTTTCACTTTTCACTTTAAGACAATTTAGAGAAACAACTGCGGTCCATCCTCACAGCGTCTCTCCCGGCCGTTATTGACTCACATGATGCCCCCAAAAGCAACAGACATTGGAGTAAGCAGTAAAGAGAAAAGCATCTATGGCTTCAGAAGGTCCCAAAATGAAACAACCAAAGGGCTTTCCAGACAAAGAAACTTTCCTGAAACTATCGTAAGGTGAATACAAAAGGATTATATAGAGAGCCCTCCTAAACCTTATACAAAATGCAGCAGAACAAAACGAAAAATTAAGCAAGCTGTTTGATCTGATGGAACATCAGTACTCTGAAATCCAAGATCAAGAACAAAATCAAAGACATAGAAACTTCAATCCAAAGCCAATAAAACAGAATGGAACAAATAGAAATGAAACTTTCAGAATTGAAGACAGAGCTACTGACTCTGGTATCTATGAGGGAAAATCAGAAAAAAAGAAACAAGGAAAACAAAGAAGCATTAAGAAGCATGTGGGCCTGTATTAAGAGAAACAACCTACAATTCACTGGAGTCCCTGAACAGGGAGAGATACCTGAGAACACAGAGGCTATTGTTGCTGAGCTGCTGTCAGAGAACTTCCCAGCAATCTTGAAGGAAGAGAATACAGATATCAAAGACACATATCGAACACCACTCAATATAGATATCAATAGAAAGACCCCAAGACATATTATAATCAAGCTTAACAAAATGAATCATAAGCAGAAACTTTTAAAGGCAACGAAGCAAAGCTAACGTTCAGAGAGAAATCCTGTAGGATTTCATTGGATTTCTCAGTATAAACAATTCTGGCACAGAGACAGTGGCATGACATATTGAAAGCCTTGAAGGAGAAGAACTTTCAACCAAGAATCATATATCCTGCAACACTATCTTTTAAATATAAAAATGAAATTAAGACATTCCCAGATAAACAGAAATTCAGAGACTTTGTAAAAACCAAACCAAAGCTACAAGAAATGCTGAAAGAATCTCTTGGCTTGGAAGAACAAAACCACTAATTTCTATTGTAGAAGGACACATCATCCAAAATCCTACTTGGTTAGGGAAGGTTCCAAACTCAATCACAGCTTTAATACTGAAAGAAACAATCCAGTGATAGTATCATGAAAAATACCATGTCATAATATTAAAAAGAGGGATTTACTACAGTCGTTATAGTCCTTCCAAATAGAGAGAAAGTCAACAGGACTGGTAGTAATTAAAATTGGGCGTATACATAGTTTATTAAGCTAGATCATAGGGGCAGCTGTAAAGCACAATAAAGATGCAATATACCACATCAAGAAATGTAACACAGGAGTCTCAACAACCACAAAACTAACCCTGAAAAAGGTGAAAAATCAATTCATAAAGAATGTCCCAGAACAGATTAATAAGAACAACAGAGAAAACATCAATGCAAAATAAACATATCACAATGGCAGCACTGAACACATACTTATCAGTAATTACATTGAATGTAAATGGACTGACTGCTCCAGTAAAGAAACATCGAGTGACATCTTGGATCAAAAGACCTGATCCATCTATATGTTGCCTAGAAGAAACTCACCTTAGAGTTAAAGATAGGAACAAACTGAAAATCAAAGGATGGAAGAATATATATTAAGCTAACAATGAACAAAAAAGAGCAGGTGTGGCAATTCTAACCTCAGATAAAATTGATTTTACTGTAAAATCCATGATCATGGACAAGGATCAACATTATTTATTACTGAAAGGTTCAATATACAAGCAGGACAAAACAATATTAAATGCTTATGCACCTAACATTAGAGCACCAAAATATATCAAAGAAACACTGACTATACTCAGAAAAGAGATAGATCGTTCCACAACAATAGTGGGACACTTCAGCACTCCACCCTCAGCACTGGACAGATCATTTAGAAAAAAGCTCAATAAAGATACGGAAGACCTTATTGCCACAATTAACCAACTAGATACCATTGACATAAACAGAGCTTTCTATCCATCAGCAGACAACTACACCTTCTCCAGTGCACATGGAACATTCTGCAGAATACACCATGTGTTAGGACATAAAACAATTCTCAACAAAATCCATACCACTGAATTAATACAAACCATCTTCTCAGATCATAAAGCTATAAAAGTCAAAATCAATAGCAGAAAAAACAGACAGAAAGTGGAACTCGTGGAAATTGAACAATATTTTGCTCAAAAAGCCATAGCTTATAGAAGAAATCAAGGATGAAATAAAGAAATTCATGGATTTCAATGAGAATGAAACATTTCCTACCAGAACCTATGAGATACAGCCAAAGCAGTGCTCAGAGGTCAGTTTATCTCCCTAAATGCATACATCTGGAAGGAAGAAAGAAACCAAATCAAAGAACTAACCGTACAGCTTGAACAAGTAGAAAGACAACAACAGAGGAACCCCTCAGGTACCAGAAGAAAAAACAGATCATAAAGATTAGAGAAGAACTAAATATATTATAGAAGAACAATTGAAAAAATTGAAAAGACCAAAACCTGGTTTTCTGAAAAGGTCAACAAAATTGACAAACCACTGGCTAAACTTACTAAAGAAAGACAGGAAGCCAAAGGAAACAAATAACCCAAATAGGAAATGGGAGGGAAGTTGTCACAAAAGATTCAAAGAAATAAAAAATATCATAACAGAATACTATGAAAGACTGAACTAACAAATTGGAAAACCTAGAAGAAACGGACAAATTCATTGATTCATACCACCTACCAAAATTATTACAAGGTGAAGCAGAACAACTTAATAAGGCCATCACAAAGGAAGAGATTGAAAAGGTCATTAAAAAACTGCCAACCAAAAAAGCCCAGATCCAGATGGCTTCAATACAGAATTCTACCAAGCTTTTAGCGAAGAGTTATCTCCAGTGTAGAAAGTGATGAAATACTCTCAAATTCATTCTATGAAGCCAGCATAACCCTGGTACCAAAGCCAGGGAAAAACCCAACAAAAAAGGAGAACTACAGACTGATATCACTCATGAGTCTAGATGCAAAAATCTTCAACAAAATTCTTGCCAATAGAATACAACAACAAATCCAAAAAATAATCCATCATGACCAAGTTGGATTCATACCAGGGATGCAAGGCTGGTTCAACATCAGCAAAATAATTAATGTGATCAACCACATAAATACCACAAAAGACAAGAATCACCTGATCTTGTCTATTGATGCAGAAATGGCATTTGATAAAGTTCAATTCTCATTCATGCTAAAAACTCTTAGCAAAATAGGAATAGACAGCAAATCCCTTGAGGCAATAATGGCCATTTATACAAAGCCAACTGTCTAGGTCATCCTGAATGGAAAGAGACTGAAATAGTTTCCCTTGAGAACAGGAACTAGACCAGGATGCCCACTCTCACTTCTCCTATTCAACATTGTAATAGAAGTTCTAGCCAGAGCAATTAGACAATATCAAGAAATAAAGGGCATCTGCATCAGCAAAGAAGAGGTAAAATTCTGATTTGCAGATGATATAATTATATATGCAGAGAATCCTGAAGAATACATAAGTAAACTACTCAAACTGAGAGAAGAGTTCAGCAAAGTCTCAGGATACAAGAGAAACATAAGTAAATCAGTAGGATTCCTTTATACCAACAATGAGATTATTAAGAAAGAAATCACCAAGTCAATACCATTTACTATAGCCCCTAAAAAGATAAAGAACCTAGGAATAAATCTAACCAGAGAAACAACAGACCTTTACAAAAAGAACTACAAGCATTTACTACAAGAAACTAAGAGAGATTTACATAAATGGAGAAACCTACCCTGCTCATGTATAGGAAGACTTAACATTGTGAAAATGTCTATTTTACTCAAAGCAATATACTTGTATAATGCCATCCTGATACGAGTTCCAGTGACATTTTTTTAAGGAGATGTAGAAACAACGAATTACCAACTTTGTCTGGAAAAGAAAGAAGCTGCGGATAAATAAAGCGCTACTGAAGAAGGAGAACACACTGGGAGACCTCTCATTACCCAATTTTAGAACCTATTACACTGCCTCAATAGTCAAAACAGCCGGGTACTGGTACAAAAAGAGACAGATCAATGGAACAGAATCGAGACCACAGAGATGACATCATCTGCCTATGAGCAGTTGATTTTTGACAAAGGCCCTAAGGCATTAAACTGGAGTAAAAACAATATCTTCAACAAATGGTGGTGGCAAAATTGGATATTCTTCCACAATAAATTGAAACAAGACTCATATCTCACACCTTATACAAAAAACAACTGAAACTGGATAAAAGACCTAAATATCAAATCTAAAACAATAAAGCTCATCCAAGAAAAAGGAAGAACAATGGAAGTTTTAATGCACAACCATGATCTCAGGGAAAATAGAGGCCAACTGGTACAACTAGCGTTTTGCTAATGAGGACTCTCTGCACCTCACATTGGTGAGTGGTGTCTGGGGTCTTAAAAGCTGCCAAGCTTCCATCTGAGGGTACAGCAAATGGTCCCAACTCAGCAGGAATTGATGATCACCAAGGTCTGGCCTTGGCAAGGTCCATAATGACATGCTGGAAAGAGAACCCTGAAAACAGAGAGACTCATTCGTGACTGGAAGAAGCAGAGGGTGCCCAGCTACCACCAGTGATAGCTGCGATGGACCTCACAAAGTTGATTCTCACTGGCAACATAAGAATAAATAGGGGTGCACACTGAGATCTCCACTGCTGAGCCAGCAAAGTGCTGTCGAGTCAGAGATCTCAACTAAAAGACTGCAATTGATGGTCCAGGGGCTTTGGGCTTCCCCTGGGAGGATAGCCCCTGGACCTGATGTTGCCCTTGTCCATAAATCATAATGAAGGTCAGCTCCTCGGACAGCAATGCATTGGACATGGCAACACAGAGTGACCAAATTTTGTGGGCACTTTATGATTCTAGGCATCTATAAGAAGTTGTCCTGCTGATGTCATACTGGAGGAAGGGTAGTGGGTGGAAAGGAGGAGATAGGAGATTGTTGGGATGATAGGACATGTACTTAGCAGAGAGGAAGAATGTGCTGTCACCGTGCAGGGAGAGCAGTGGAAGCTGCATATAGGTGAGCATGCAAATTTAAATGGGAATGTACATTTTCATTCAACATAATAAAAATGAAAAAAAAAAGAAAGAAAGAAATAATTAAATAAAATAAACAGAAACAAAGCTATGCTGGGAGCTAAGCATACACCTCTGAAACTTCCAGCTGAGGGAAAGATTGGTGATAAGCACCTTCCTCCACAGGCTGCCGAGAAAGCCTTCCCCGGCAGCTGATACGCTGAATTCGAACTTTCAGTGTACTGGACTGTGACAAACAAAATTTCTCTTTTTAAAGTCATCTACTTGAGGTATTTCTGTTAAAGCAGTACTACCTGACTAAGATGATCTGTGACACAGATACACTTTTATTTTTCTCCTATTTCACTGTCTCTGCTTGTTCTTCTTTGATGGCGTTTGCTACTTTAATACATGCCAAGATTCTGCCATAGATCTGCTTTTCTTTGTTTTATCTATCACTAAAGATTTCATTTAAACCAAGAGGATTGAGTCATTATTTGCACTTACATCCCTGGCCCAAAGCTCTCACTTGAGCTCATCAAATGCCTGTCCAACATTTCCACTTGCATATCTAATAAACATGTTCAAAATACCATGTCCCAAAAAAGAACTATTGATTTCTACCCAAAAACTACCATCAAAATGCAATCCACCTATGTCTTGTTCAGCTAATTTAGTACATTCTCTGTCTATCCAGTTGCATAGAAAAACCCTGGCATCATCCTTGATTACACCATATACTGTATTTCTGTTGTAACTACAAAATATATTTCTCATCTGACTAGTCATCGCTGTAAACATTTAACATATTTTGGCCCATCATAACATCTAACTACATCCATCCTAGACTAATTCTACCTTTATATGCTACCACTGTATATATTCAAATAACTCTGGACTTTTTTTCTGTGTCATATGTATTTCCAGTATATTTTCCTCCTTTTCTGATAACTCACATCTGACTGTTTACTGTTCTAGAAATGCTCCATTTACAAAATGTTATGATTCCCATTTTCTCAAAATAAAGTCTCAAACCAAGTATTCCCTATCAGATAGATGCTTTTAGGTCTCCTCAGTTATTAAAACTCCCTGTGGAGTTATATTCATTCCTATAGTGTCACTAAGAGTCAAAATCAACTTGATGGAACACAACAAGTATATACGCTGTTATATATTTTATCATCTTTATAACTTTCTCAAAGCCAGAATATTATTTTGCTATTTTCAAAAACATTTGCTGTATATATCTGATCCATGTGGAATGTCTTATCATTGAGAAAATATCTGTGCTTGTATTCTTTTTTCTTTTTTTTTGTTATGACTGAGTGAAAATGTACATTCTAACAAATTTGCATGCCCACCTAAACTCAGCTTCCTCTGCTTTCCCTGCCTGGTGACATGTGCTTATATTCTTAACCATTTAGTTCACCACATCAAAAATAGTGTCTGATACAAAGTAGATGTTTGATAAACATTTGTTTAAACACAACAACAGAAAAAAATAAGTAATAAACTGGCATGACAAAGTGGTGGAAATGGTTATAGTTGATCAACTTTTTTCTTGAAAACAGTTATTTCTAAAACTAGCAATTTTATAAATAACATTGGATTTCTTAAATAATCAAAGTCAAGAGTTGGCCCAAAAAAAAAAAAAAAAAAATGCTGAATAAATGCTAGGTTTTCTTCTCCTCAGATTTTGTTTAATTTGCCAAGCAAGTGCTATAAGCTGAATTATTTCTCATCTTACTTCCTACTCAACTTCAGTAGTAAATTTACTTTTCCTAAGTCTTTCTTGTTTTCCTCTCTTAAGACTCTTTGTTTCTATCCAAAAAAAAAAAAAAAAAAATACTCCTATATGAAAACAGAAAAAGAATAGGTTTAATCCTGGAGTACACCCTCCTTCCTTCCTCCTACCCTTTTTCATAAGGTTCCTTTTGTTTTCCCTCTTCATTCTTTTCTCTGATTTTTTCTCAAATAAACTGGCATCCATGAGTAGTTCTTCACTTTCTCCGATTCTGTCTTCCGTCATTTCAAATTTGCTCCTAAAGCTTCCTGCTGTGTTGTCCGTTTCTGAAATTTTCTTGTTTATCTCTTGAATTTCTAGTTGCTGTTTTTGTTTGAGTTCCAACTGCTTATTTTGATGTTTTCATCATTTATTGTATTCCTGAATTCTTCTGTTGTTTTGTATGTGTTTTCCTTGATTTGGGATAAGTTTTCATTTGTTTTGTCTGTTTTCCTTCATCTCTTTTTTAATCTCTTGGAGACCCCTAAATAGTAGTCTCTTTGTTTCCATATCTGGTGATTCACTGCCTTTTCTTCTATAAGAAGGTTATCTGATTCTTTAACTGGTCAGTTGTTAGAGCCACTTTGTCTTGATTCGTTATGTTTTGATATTGCCTAGTATCTCCAACATGCTGAGATATCACTATCTTTATTTATTAATTGCAAGTCCATTGGTTTAGCTTTGGTTTTTTGTTTTGTTTTGTTTTGTTTTAATGTGTCGGACCATATAAGTAGAGCACGATTGCTGTTTGCTCATCTGTAGCAAAGATAGCTCTGAGTACTTGTCTGGGTAGACTGGGCTGCATTACACTGGCTTGGTGCAGTGGCTGAGGATGCACAGTGTGGACACTTGGTGCTTTCTGATGTTGATGCACTGATGTGTAAGCATTCATAGCTTCTCACTAGGTAAGCAGGAGGGTCAGACAGGGAATGGTACAGGCTCACTTCCTACTCTTCAACAGCTGATCAAGCAGTGTAGAGAAAGGATGGTGTGATATGGCAGTGGGCTGGAGTACTGGGCATGATCTAGCCACAGTGGCATAGGGGAGGCTGGAAGGAAGGTGAGGAGGTAATACAGGAGACTAGGTGTAAAGAAGAGAGCAAAAAGAGTGTGAAATAATTACAAAAAATAAATAAATGAATGAAAAATGGTGGGCACCAGTGAGGTGGAGTAGTCATCAGTGTGTAGGGCACACCTGGGAGCCAGTGTGAAATGAGGCGGAGGTAACATATGTGGCAAAGTGAGAGCGAGAAAGCAAAGAAAGTAAAAGAAAAAAAGAAGAAAAATAAATAGACAGCTGCATGCTGGGGCTGGCGGGTAGAGGTATGGTGGGCTTGCAGCAGCAGTGGCCCAAGTCTCTAGTGGTGTTCTCTCTGTGATGTTGTGACAGGAGCTAGGGGCAAGCAGGGAAGGTAATGTATGGGGCTATGTGTCAGGGAGAAATAAAAAGGAATAAAGAGCAAAAAATAAAAGTGGGTGGTGGCTGGCAAGTGGGGGCTAGACAAAATTGAGGGATGTTGACAGCGGAAGGACAGTGTTTTATGGTGCAAGGCAGGAAGAAGAGAGAAAATAAATAAGCAATGGCAATGCAAGGACGGTCATTGAGTAGGTATAGGATAGACCCAGGGCAGCAGCAATCTGGTGTGCCTGTTGCTTTCTAGTGGGAGTGACACTGCTGGGACTGGTAGTTGAGTAGTGGGTGGTGGTGTATAGGGCTAGGTAGGAGGAGGGAAGGAATGGGAAGGGGAGAATAGTGCTGTGGTGGGGGCTGGTAAATGGGTGTGAAATGGGCCCACCGGGGTGGTAGACAGGTGGGTCTCTA
Source organism: Heterohyrax brucei (assembly GCA_028571685.1). Lineage (NCBI taxonomy): Eukaryota > Metazoa > Chordata > Mammalia > Hyracoidea > Procaviidae > Heterohyrax > Heterohyrax brucei. The sequence continues at coordinate 161,008,795 of CM053143.1, forward strand.
GCCAGTGCAGCACAGTAGGGGTTGGCAGGAAGGGCGATGGTGATATACGGGAGAGAGAAAGAACACAGGGAAAGAGAAACAAAGAAACAAATGAAAATGGTATTGTGGCAGGATCTGCACGGGGGATAGAAAGGACAAGGGTTTATGCCAGGCAAATGACTCTCCAACCACAGTGGCACAGCAATAGCTTGCCAAGAAGGGGTGGATGTGGTATATGGAGCTAGGTAGGAAGGAGAAATAAAAGTAAAAAAAGGGGGGAAATGGAGTCATGGGAAGAATCGGTGGGTGGGGATAGGGCAGACCCAGTTACAGTAAGCTGGTGGCTCTCTGGCCTTTGTAGAACAGTAGGGCCAGAAGGTTGAGGAGAGTGAAAGCATGCTTTTGGGGTTACTGGATGCTCTGTCTCCTGTAAGGAGCTTTGTGGTATGTCCTCCCATGCTCCCTGCCAATGGTCTTTGCTGGCTGTGTTTCAAGATGTCTTAGTCACCTAAGGCTGCTATAACAGAAACACCACAAGTAAATGATTTTAACAAAGATAAACTTACTTTTTCACAGTCTAGTAGTCTAGATAGCCAAATTCAGGACATCAGCTCCAAGTTGACTGCCTGTCTCTGTCAACTTTGAAGGCAAGTCTGCATCATTAACCTTCCCCTGGGCTAAGAACTTTCTCTGCTCATTAACCCCAAGTCCAAAAGAAACTCTCTGCACCTGTATCACTTTATTGATGTTATGAGGTCCCCAACACTCTGCTTGTTTCCTTTTCATTTTAGATCTTGCAAGATAAAAGGTGGTGCAGGCCACATTCTAGGGTAATTTCCATCACTGTGGAACACGGATGGACTTGAGTAAGGATGTGACATCCCACCTTAATCCTCTTTAACTGCAGGTGGAGATTATGATTTACAACACATAGGAAAATCACAAAATAGATGACAACCACGTGACATGGGGAATCATGGCCTAACCACATTGACACACATTTGGGGGGGACAGAATTCAATCCATTACAATGATGCTGTGCCATAGACATTTGCAGGACATCTCTACATATCTCCTCTTTCTCTTCTTTCCTTCAGTTTCTTCTTCCCTTTAGTGTTTGATCTAGCTTTTTATCCATTTTACATCCTTTTTCACACTTACAGTTCCGGAGTTGACGTTTGCCTTTGTTTTACTTAGTATTTTGTATGTGTGTAGAACAGAGATAATATGTTCTAACTGTCTAGCTGCTGTGTTTGTTCTCTCTCTTCTTTACTAAGCTTCTTGAAAGAACCAACAATACTGGGTATTTCCATTTTATGTTCAGTGAGACTCTGCTTAATCAAAATCTTATCAATATTCCCTATGTACCTAAATCCTAGTAAAATCACTGCCAATTCCAATGCCTTCTTTATAGCCTTTTCACCCCTTACCTTTCCCCACCTGACTGTCAGTTTTCTGTACTGTGGAGGCCTATGTGCTTCTGTGTATTGGAAGCCATACTATTCGTACTCAAATACCTGTGGGGTCATCCACACTGGACAAGTTTCAGCTGAGTTTCCAAACTAAAACAGAGTAGGGAGAAGGACCCAGCAGTCTACTTCTGAAAAAAATTATCCAGAGAATATATTGTGAATAGTAGAGGAACCCTGTCTGATACAGTTCCAGAAGATGAATTCTTCAGGTAGGAGAGCACTCGAAAGATGACTGGTGAAGAGCTTCCTCCTCAGAGGGGAGCTGACTTAATGACAAGAATTGACTACAGCTTTCAGGACCTTCATTTGCTGACGGGAAACCACTTGAAATGAGAAGAAGCAGCTGCAAACATCCATTAACAATCGGAACACGGAATTATATGAAGTATGGATCTAGGAAAATTGGAACTTGTCAAAAATGAAATAAAATACATAAAGCTTGATATCCTAGGCATTAGTGAGCTGAAATGGACTGGCGTTGGCCATTTTGAATTGGGCATTTACATGGCCTACTGTAACTGGGGATGACAAACTGAAGAGGAATGCTGTTGCATTCATTTTTAAAAAGAACATTTCAAGATCTATCCTGAAGTACAATGCTGTCAGCAATAGGATAACATCCACACATTGGCAAGGAAGACCAGCTAGTATGACTATTACTCAGATTTATAAACCAAACACTAAGCTGAGGAAACTGAAGATGTTTAACCAACTTCTGTCATCTGGAATTGATCAAATATGCAAGCAGGGTGTATTGATAATTACTGCTGATTGGAATGCAAAGTTTGTTGTAAAAGAAGGATGAATAGCTGGAAAACAAGGTCTTAGTGATAGAAACAATGCAGAGGATTGCATAACTGAATTATGCAAGATTGACAACTTCTTCATTGCAAATACCTTTTTTCATCATCATAAACAGTGATTTATATACATGGATCTTTCCAGAAGGAATGTATACGAATCAAGTCGATTATATCTCTGGAGACAGAAGGTGGAAAAGTTCATTTTCTTCAGTGAGAAAAAGGCTGGATGTGGCTATAGATCAGACCATCAATAACTCACGTGCAAGTTCAACTTGAAAGTGAAGACGCTTAGAACCTATACGTGAGAGCCAATGAATGACGTTGAGGTTATTTCACCTGAATTGGGGACCATGTCATAAATAGATCTGATGTATTGAACAATAATGACCAAAGACAAACCAAGTTGTGGAAAGACATCAAGGACATCACACAAGAAGACAATAAGACATCATTTAAAAAGATAGGAAAAAAAGAAAAGACTTAATAGATATCAGAAAAAATTCTAACACTTACTCTTAAACATCAGGTGGCAAAAACATACAGAAGAAACAAAGGAGATAAACAGTAGATATCAGAAGACTGCTTGAGAAGACAAACTAAAATATTATAATGACATACATAAACACCTGGAGTTAGGAAACCAAAAGGGATGAACAGGCTCAACATTTCTCAAGCTGAAAGAACTGAAGAAAAAATTCAAGCCTCAAGGTTCAATACTAAATATTTTCTAAAGGGAAAATACTGGACTTAGGGAGCATCAAAAGAAGATGGAAGGAATACACAGGCCACTATACAAAAAATAAATAAAATAATTGGTTCAATTTCGGCCGTTTCCAGAGGTAGCAGGTGGTGAGGAACTAGTAATTGTTGATGTTGTTAGATGCCATCGAGTGGTTTCCAACTCATAGTGACCTATGCACAACAGGATGAAGTGCTATCTGGCCCCACGCAAGGTCAACTATTATTTGTATGCGTAAACTCATTTTTGTAACCACTGTTTCAATCCATCTTGTTGAGACTCCTCGTCTTTCTCACCAACCCTCTACTTTACCAAGTGTGAGTCCTTCTCCAGGGTCTGATCCCTCAGACAATATGTGTAAGACACAATCTCATCATCCTTGCTTCCAAGGAGTACTCTGGTTGTATTTCTTCCAGAACGGCTCTCTCTGTTATTTTGGCAGTCCATTGTAAATTCAATAGTTTTCTCCAGGACCACAATTCCAAGGTGTCAGTTTTTCTTCTGACTTCCTTATTCATGGTCCAGCTTTCACAGGTATAAAATGAAATTGACGATATTATGGCTTGAGTCAGGTGCACTTTAGTCCTCAAGGTGACGTCTTTAATTTCCAACACTCTAAGGAGGTCATTTGCAGAAGATTTTCCCAATGCAATGTGTCTTCCGATTTCCTCATTGCAGCTTCTGTGGCCATTGACTATGCGAACAAGTAAAATGAAATCCTTGACAACCTCAATCTTTTCACTATTTATCAGGATATTATTTACCAGTCCAGTTGTGAGGACTTTTGTTTTCTTGATGTTGCATGTTTGATGAATTTCAAACTGCAGACACTAGTAAAAATCTTCAATTTCTTCACTTTGGGCCTTAGTGATTGGTGTGGAAGTTTGAATAAGAGTCACATTAACTGGTTTTCATTGTAAGCATTTCTATATTAGCCTATCATTGACAACACTGTACTTCAGTATAGATCTTCAGATGTTCTCTTTGACCCTGAATGCAACAGCATTCCTCTTCAATTTGTCATTCCCAGAATAGCAGAACATATGATTATGTAACTCAAAATGGCCAGTACCAGTCCATTTCAGCTCACTGATACCTAGGATATCAATCTTTATGCATTCCATTTCATTTTTGACTATTTCCAATTTTCCTAGATTCATATTTCATACTTTCCATGTTTCAGTCATGAATGCATGTTTGCTGTTTCTTCTCATTTTGAGTCATGCCATGTCACAAATGAAGGCCCTAAAAGTTTGAGTCCACACACATCATTAAGGTCAACTATACTTTGAGGAGGCATCTCTTCCCCAGTCATCTACTGAGTGCATTTAACCTTGGGTTGGAGCGGGGAGATGACTCATTTTTCCAGCACTATATCTGATAATGTTCCTTTGCTATTCATGAGGTGTTCTACTTAGCCTGTCTTAGCCTGGAAGTGCAGCTGCAACCTGTCCGCCATGGGTAACCTGCATACTGGTGGCATAGCTTCCAGAATCACAGCAATGCACAAGCTCCCTCAGTATGACAAAGTGACAGACAAGTGGGGAGGAACCAATGGTACTGCAGAAAAATATCCAAGTTGCACTGAAGGCATTGGTGATGAAAACAAGTCTCCAGAAATTGACAGGATATCAACTGAAATCTTCTGATATATAAATGCAATGCTGGAGGTGCTCACTTGTCTGTGCCAGGAAGTTTGTGAGACAGCTACATGGCCAGTGAACTGAGAGAGACCCATATTTACGCCTACTCCCAAGAAAGGTGATCCAGCTAAATGTGGAAATTTTTGAATAATGTCCTTAATGACACATGCAAGTAAAATATTATGATAATCATTTGAAAGTAGCTGCTGCAGTAAACTGACAAGGAACTTCCAGAAGTTAAAGACAGACTTAAAAGATCATGTGAAACCAAGAACATCAGTATATCATTGATAATGGCAGATAGAGCCTGGCTGAAAGCAGAGAATAGAAAGATAATACCCTGTTTTGTCGACTATGCAAAGGCATTTGACTACGTGTATCATAATAAATTATGGACAACATTGTAGAGAATGAAAATTCCAAAACAATTGCACTTACAGGGAACTTGTACATGAATCAAAAGGTTGTTGTTCAAACAGGCTGAGAGGGTATTGCATCTTTTAAATTCAGGAAAGATGTGCATTAGGATTATGTAATTATACTACACATATTTATTCTTTATGCTTCAGGAGATTACCTGAAAAGCTAATCTATATGAGGAAGAATGGGGCGTCAGAATTGGAGGAAGACTCATAAACAATCTGCTTTATCTGATGACACAACCATGCTTGCTGAAAGCAAAGAGGACTGAAAGAACTTAATGAAGAAGATCAAAGACCATAGCCTTCAGCATGGATTATAACTCAATATGAAGAAAACAAATTTCTCACAACTGGACCAATAAGCAACATCGTTAACAAGCAGAGAAAAGTTCAAGGTTGTCAAGGATTTCATTTTACTGGGATCCACAATCGATACCCTTGGAAGCAGCAGTCAACAAATCAAATGATGCATTATCTTGGACAAGTTGGCTACAAGCAACCTATTTAAAGTGTTCTAAAACAAAGACAGCACCTTGAGGGCTAAGATATGCCTGACCAAAGATGTGGTATTTTCAATCTCCTCATGTTCGTGTGATAGCAGAACTATCAATAAGGATGACTGAAGAAGAATTGATGTCCTTAAATTGTGATGTTGGTAACTAATGTTGAATATATCATGAACCGCCAAAGAATGAATTGAAAGAAGTACAACCAGAATGCTCCTTGGAAGCAAGGATAATGAAACTATCTCTCACATACTGTGGATGTGTTATCAGGAAAGATCAGTCCCTGGAGAAAGATTTAATGCTTGATGAAGTCAAGGGTTGGCAAAAACAGGAAGATCCTCGGAGACATTACTGATTAGCAAAGTGGCTGCAACAGTGGTCTCCAGCTAGCAGTAACTGTGAGGGTAGCCCAAGACCCAGTACTGTTGTGTTGTGCTGCGTAGGGGTGCTGTGAGTTTCACTAGACTTGAAGACAATTAAAAACAATAGCACTGATTACTCTGCAGTGATTAACACTTGATCCCTTTCATGTCACATAAACCCTGTTTTGTAACCAAGATTTTAAAAAATCTGTTTTTTTTCTTAATTTCTTCTATACCACTTTTCTCATTTCTTTTTTCTTTTTTTTTTTTTTTACTATGTGTCAACAATCTTTTATGACTTTTCATTGTTGTCTCTGTAAATTGTGAGGACTTCCAAAAGTGTTCTCTGTCCTTCTGTTAGTTTATACGGCACCCCCTAAAACTAACATCTGCAAGCCTATTTCTCTAACTTAAATCTTTGTTTCCCACCTCACTAAGGTACTGTATAAGCACACTTCCATATCTCAAGAGTGTGTCTCTTCTCAGATGGATGGAGATCAGATTTAACTTTTAAAATGTTGTATTCAGTATTCCATGCTTGCAGTTATTTTTATGTTTTTGTTTAAAGTTTTAAAAGAATAAATTGGTATTTACTTTTTTTGAAAATGTAGCTATATTTAATATAATGAAATCATAATTTTTAATTAGTAAATAGTTTATGCTTTGAGCACTGATTATACCCTTGATTAAAAAGGCTATAAGAAATTCAAGAATTGTATTTCAACCCCAATTATTTTCCAACATCCTTGCTTGCCATAATTCACCAAGAAGTAAGTTTCCTGGAGCAGAACATGCCTAATTATTTCTGTTATATTCTTAATATTCATTAACTTTTATTACAATTAAATTCCTGCTTAAGAGGAAAAATATGAGTTCTGTATTACTTAAGCAGTTTCGTATCATCTGGCCTGACAAATGCTGTTGGAAGAATCCTTTAACACTTTAGGCCAAAGAATAAATAAATATGACAATATTATAGCAAAAGAATATACAATATTAAGGTTTTTGAAAGCATTTTCACTGTGTTTTCAGTTCAGAACAGTTAATTTAACAAAGAACTAGAAGCATGCTCTCGTACTTTGAAACATTATAAACAGTCTACATGGTTGTTACTGCATTTCATGTGTAATATGTGGAAAATGTTTTCTACTGTACATTGGCTAATGTTCACTATGGTAATAAACAAAACATATTAAACAAATTTACCACTAATGGGTAAGATACAAATATCTCTTTCTGAGCCTTGCTACCTGTTCTATTCTTCCATAGAATAGCTACCACTTTCCTGCAGAGATGATTTGTATTTGCTTTGATTGCAGCATAAATGTCATTGATTTCATGTTAAAAATAATCCACACACAAGGGAAAAGAAGTTTTTTTTTTTGAAAGTAGAGGTTATTGCTTCACTTGATTGTCATGGTAATGATGTTCTTCCGTGGTAACATTTTGGCTATTTTCTTTTACTCACTAAATAAGCTCTAGATTCTTTGCCTTTCCTTGGTACCCTTTAAAGACTGATAGTGTGTGGACAAAATGGTATATAACTGCTTATTCAAAAGTAAATTAAAACAGTTACACTACGTGATATCAAAGATATGCTTTGAAAATTCCACCTTCAGAACTCAGTCTGTCGATAATTAACCAACAGCTACCTCAAGGCTAAAACATCGCATCCTTCCAAAGCGAGCCAAGCCAAGTGCCTTTCAAAATGCATGATTATTTACTCCTTTATCACTTTTTATTGTTAACTGGGCATACTCGTTGATTTGGCCTCTAGATACACACATATACAGAAAGAAACTAAACTTTCATCACTCTTCTACCTGACTGATCCTTCCCTGTCATTCACACAAAAACCTGCATAAATAGATGATTTTATATTTTGATTCAAAGGTCAATGCTCACACTGTTATGTCCCTGAAAAGCGATTTCAGAGCTATAAAGTCATTGGTAGAAAGTGCTTGGCCACAGTATAATATACATTTAAATTTCATTTTGTTTCTCCTCATGCTGACAGATACTATCAATCTTATCGGAATAATTTATATTAATATTATATGTGTTCTCTGATTGGAGTAGATTAGAAGAGGTAAGTACTTCTCAACTAAGAACACTGAAGGTGATAATAACCAAATAGCTATTACCAATATCTATTAAACATTTACTCTGTGAGAAATCCTGCTTTCTTATTTTTGACAAAATATTTTAATCTTTCTAACAATTCTATGATGTCGTCTTAATCCCACCTTACAGATGAGGCAAGTGAATCATTAATGGGCCATGCACATTGCCTGGAATAACTCTGCTATTAAGTGACAAGCCTAGAATTGGCACTCAGGGAAGTTGCCTCTAAATTGAGCAATAATCAACAGCAACTGCCTGTTTTAAATGACTCAGGTATACCAGGGTAATCTGTGTCCAGTGATATGAAGAATAGGACCAGTGCCTAAAAGTGAATCTATTTGCTCCAAGCTTGATATCTACTGCAGACTAGTCAATTCTGACTCGTAACAACTGCCCCATATGGTGTCCAAGGAGCATCCAGTGAATTCAAATTACTGACTTTCTGGTTAGCAGTCATAGCTCTGAAGACTATTCCAACAGATTTCCCTATGCTTGACAGTTGGGTTCAATAAATGACTTTAGTGCCTTCTTTTGGATCCAGTAAGAAAGTGTTTGGGCATTTTAAAACAAGCTTATTTTGCATTAAATTTCTCCTTCATTAAACTTTCTCTGAAAGAGTAAATAATATGAATTTTATCACAATTTACTGAAGTAATTATCTCTTAGCTTCTTTGATTCTGTCATTATTCACCACCTGACTGTTGGTCTGTTATACTGTAGTGGTTTGCATATTGCTGCAGTAGTGGAAGCTATATTACCACTATTTCAAATACCATCAGGGTCACCCATGGTGAAAAGGTTTCAGGGGAGCTTCCAAATGAAAACAGACTGGAAAGAAAGCTGGAAGTATCTATGTCCAAAAAAAGAAAGAAATTTTAACACTATAAAATTCATCATTAAAAAAAAAAAAACTCTACAAGAGGTATCTTGAAGTATGTACTGTCAGTAATCAGAAAATATCTATAAGTCTACAGAAAAGGCCAATTAATACAACTTTTATTCAAATTTACACCCTAAGAGATGAAGAAATTGAAGACGTTTACCAACTTCTGCAGTCTTAAATTAATCAGGCACACAATTAAGATGCACTGATAATTACTAGTGATTGAAATGTGAGAACTGCAACAAAGAAAAGAGATCATTAGTTGGGACAAAGCCTTAGTGATATAAAGTCACCGGAGATTGCGTGATGGAATTCTGAAATACCAATAGCTTGTTCACTGGAAATATATTTTTTCTATAACATAAATGATCACTGTACAAGTAGACCTCACAAAATGGAAAAGCCAGGAATGTAACTGACTAAATTTGCGATAGGGGTTGGGTGCTACTCAGTCAGAAAAGGGCTGGGGCAAACTATGGAAGAAAACACAGATTGTTCATATGCTAGTTCAAGTTGAAGCTAAAAAATGTTAAATCCTCAAAGAGCCTAAGTAAGACTTTGAATATATCCCCCCTGAATTTAGTGTCCACCTGAAAACTATATATCTGATGCACAGAACATCAGTAACCAAAGAGCAGAACTGTGGAATGACAACAAGGGTATTGTACATGAAAAAAGACAAATGTCATTGTTGAAAATACAAGGAAGGAAAGAAAGGATGAAGGAAGGAAGGGAGGAAGGAAGGGAGGACTGGAAGAAGGAAGGAAGGAAGGGAGGACTGGAAGAAGGAAGAAACGCAAGGAGGTAGGAAAAGAGGAAGGAAGGGAGGGAGGGAGGAGAGGGACAGAGAGAGAGAAAGAAAGAAAGAAAAGCAAGAACCCAAATGAGACTCTAAAACTTGCTCTTGAATTGCAGAATAGCTAAAGTGAACAGAAGAAGTGATAAAGTAAAAGAGATGAACATAGACTTGAAAGGGTGGTTTGAGAAGATAAAGTATAATTAAATGTGCAATGACAAGGAGTTAGAAAATAAAAAAAAACAAAGAAAGAAAAGCTCAATCTTTCATGCTGAAAGAAATAGACAAAATTCAAGCCTTGAGTTGTAATATTGAATGATTATATGGGCAAAACTTTAATGACTCAGGAAGCATAAAAAAAGATTAGAGAAATTCACAGAGTCAATGTACCAAAAATAACTGGTCAATGCACACACATTTCAGAAGCATATGATCAAGTACCAACAGTTCAGAAAAAGAAGTGCAAGCTGCACTGAAGGCATTAGTAAAGAATAAGGTGCCAGGAATTGACCAAATATCAATATGCAATCTTCAACAAAGAAATACAACTTTTAGAAGTGCTAAATCGTACACACCAAGAAACTTGAGAGATACCTATTTGGTCAGTTGACAGAAAGAACATTCCAAAGATAGGTGAACCAAAAATTTGTGCAAATTATCAAACAGTATCATTGATATCACACTGATGTCGAATTTATTGAACAGTATTTAAAAGTGGTTACAGCAGTATATCAATAGAGAACTGCCAGAAGAGGACATGGAACAAGGGATATCATGACCAAAGTCACATGTGTCTTGGCTGAAATCAGAGGATACCAAAAAGATATTTACTTCTGTTTTATTATTTAAGCAAAGGAATTTGATAGTGTGGATCATAAAAATAAAAAATAAAATAAAAACATAGATAATATTGCAAAGAATGGGAATACTAGAACATTTATTCGTGCTCATGGGAAACCTGTACATAAGCCTGGAGGAAGTCTTTTAAATAGCACAAGGAGATACTGTGTAGTTTAAAAGTGGAAAAGATTTGCTTTAGGGATTTATCCTTTCATCATACTCATTCAGTCTGCATTTGGAGGAAATAATATGTGCAGCTGGACGATTTCAAGAAGGAGGAATCAAGACTGGCGGAAAATTTGTTAACAGCCTGAAACATGCAGATGACATAACACTGTTTTCTGAAAGTGAAGAGGCCTTGAAGAACTTATTGATTAAAATCAAAACCTTTAGTATGCGTTATCCCTCAATATAAAGAAAATGAAATTCTCACAACTAGACCAATAAGCAACATCATGATAAATGAGACAGAGAAGAGTTGTAAATGATTTAATTTTGCTTGGATCTACAATCAGTGCTGTGGGCATAGCAGATAAAAGAATCAAGTGATACATTTCACTGGGCAAATGTACTGCAAAGAACTATTTAAAGTGTTAAAAAGCAAAGATGCCACTTTGAGGACTGAGGTTTACCTGATACAAGCCATAGAATTTTTTATCAACTTATATCCATTTGATAGCTTGAATATGAATAAGGAAGACTAAAGAAAAATTGATTTATTTGATTTGTGGGATTGGCAAAAAATATCAAATGTACCATGAACTGCCCAAAGAATGAACAAATTTTATCTTGAAAGAGGTACATCCAGAATTCTTCTTAGAAGTAAGGATGAGGAATTCATCTCACATACTTGAACATATTATCAGACAGACTGGTTGTTGGAGGAGGACATTATAATCATTAAACTTGTATGATTCTCAGTAGTTTGTTTATGATATATTTTGGCAGTCATAATGATGTAATCACATCCATGATGAGAGCTGATATAATGTAATCATATTAATGATAGAATCTGCTGTGAGTAGCTAATCAGTTGAAAGAGAATTTCTTTAGGGGTATGGCCTGTAACCAATATCAGACAAGGCTGATGGGCTTTTGCTCACTCTGAATCCTATAGCTTGCTCCTGTTCCTCAAACCTCTGGTTTTTGGGACTATAGCTAGTAGCTTATCTGCTTCTCTGCCTGCTAATCTTGGAATCTTAGTTTTTCACAGGCTGTGAGCCAGAGATCTGAAGTCTGACGTCCTGGCCTTTGGTCCTCCAGCCTCTGGAACAATGAGTGAATTGGGAAAAGCCTCCAGTCTGACCCAGGAACCTGGAAATTTATGAATATATATATATATATATATTCATAGGCTAACTCATGCCCCTTTTCCATTTTAAGACTCACTTGCTTACAGACTTGGACATAATGAAAGCAATATAAAAGGCAAGCTACACAAAATATATATGTATCTATGTATGGTGCATGCATGCTTTACTGGTTTGTATTTTCTAGAGAGCTGACTTGAGACAGACATTGTGCTCGGTTAAGTAGAAAATCAGAGGAAAAAAAGGACCTTCAATGGGATAAATGGACACAGTGGCTGTAACATTGGTTTCAAACATGGCAATGATTATGAGAACGGCAAAGAATCCGGCAGCATTTTATTTTGTTGTCCACAGAGTCACTATGAATCCGAACCAACTCTCAGTACTTAAGAGCAACAATAACAATGTAGTAGGTTTGAGAAATGAATAACTTGGATTCACATATATTTATTTACTAAGAAGATGAGCACACTAATTTTGAAAATGAATAATGGGTGACTATTAGTGAATTTAGACTAGATTAATAGCTAGTAACTTTGTGTTTGTTTATTTTAAAAGATATGTAGACCATTAATCTATCAAGATATTATACATGAATATATAGAAAGTGTGTGAATTAGAAGAAAATAAAAATAAGCACTATTTTGTTACATTCCACAAATAAAATTCCATATTATTGGAGTTTAAATTTCCTTTAATTTGAAGGGCTACCTATTTTATGTAATATATCAACTACTTTCTAAACCAGTAGCAGATTTTACTGCTTACAATTTCTAAAACTCCTTTTTACTTACTTGCCAGATTAACTCATCGTACTTCCAATTATCTCTATGTCCCACAAAAATAATATCCTTTAAATTTGTTTCTTTTTTTATTATGACTAAATGAAAATGTACATTCCCATATAAATTTGCATGCCCATCTCTATGCAGCTTCCACTACTCTCCCTGCCCAGTGACAGCACACTATTCCTCTCTGCTCCATACATGTCTCATCATCCCAACAGTCTCCTTTCCCCTCCTCTCCACCCGCGCTCCTTCCTCCAGCCCGAGGTCAGCAGGATGATATCCTATAGAAGCATAGAACCATAAAGTGCGTGCAATATATGGTTACTCTGCATCGCCAAGTCCAATCCATTCGTGTCCGAAGAGTGGACCTTCATTATGATTTATGGGCAAGGGCAGCATCAGGGCCAGGGGCCTTAAAAGCATATACTAGTTTATTGTCTATCTCCTTCAGTTTCCCTGTTCCTTTTTTGCTAATAAGGCATTCACCTGGAGTATAGTAAATCTCTCATGGGATAAATACATTTCCTATACATTTGATATTATAAAAATTTCAAGACAATACACGGACATTCATCTTTATTGTGCATTTATTCTGTAACTCCAGGGTTTGACATCACTAAACGGTGCACCGTTAAATGAAATAAAATCCCTTACACACATGTAGATGTTAAACTCTATTAGATCACTATCCAGTTTAAGTAACTGAATTAAATGAAGACTAACTCATACTTTTTTTTCATTTTAAGACTTGCTTGCAGACTTGGACATAATGAAAGCAACATAAAAGGTAAGCTGCACAAAATACCTAAAAATTACATAAAGTGATGCCTAAAAATTATATAAAGTGAATAAATCTGTTTTGGAACAAGTACAGCTAGAGTGCTCCTTAGAAGAGAGAATGGCAAGACTTATCAGGACACCACTCCCAGGAGAAAGATGTCATGTTTGATAAAGAAGAGGGTCAGTGAAACACCCTTGACAAGACAGATTGACATAGTGGCTGCAACAATGGGATCACACATAGCAACGATTTTGAGATTAGCACAGCACTGGGCAATGTTTCTTTCTGTTGCATATAGGGTTGCTATGACTCAATGGCATCTAACGACAACAACACGTAGTGCGACCGTTTTCTCACAAAGGTCAGCCATTATTACATATTTTTGTCTGAGTAAAGATAACTAGGAGCTTTTGAATGTTAACCATTTTGATTAGTCTTTTACAAAAAATGGAACTTGTATCAGTCACTTGTAACACCCAACTTCAGAGAACCGAGAAACTCAAAAAATCCCCATAATGTTACACTTTGAATCATCCCAAGAAATGACACTTTCAATAGCTATAGACACAGAAAGATTATGAACAGAAGATAATATAACATCTTGCAACTTTGTGAATTTTTATGAAATACAGATGAAACAAGAGTGATGCTGATATGCCTCATCTCATTTTTTTTCATTTTAAACTCAGTTGTGTAATTATACTTCATGCTGATCCAGATACAAATTCAGATGTATTCTCAGGTCTTCTTGTCTGCTGCCTTGCAAATTCTGTGGAAAGACTACACCAGCTTTTATCCCTGCCAAGCAATAAAGATCATTTGATAGTTCAACTATGTACTAGATGACTTCTTGTTTGTATTTACCAAGTTAGTAATTTTCTAATACGGATTAGGTGATAATTATAAATCTACTCAACCTTGTGTAGATTACACAGGTATCTCAGTTGACTATCTCTGCTTTGATATCATGATGCTTGACATCAGCCTTTCTGACATGTCATGTCCATTAGTCAAACTAAGTCTAATTTGACAATTTAGAAATTCTCAAGACAGTAATCTACAATCCCTTATGTACTCTTTTTCCCCTGTGATCATTATAATGAATACAAATCTAAAACATTATTAAGAGCTATTTGAAGCTTGTACATTAAATGTTTTTGCTGATTTAGTATTAAAATATCCCCTGGTATCTGTGTTAATTGATGACCACTGGATCCTCTGCCTTTAACTTCTTATTTCTCTTTCATTAAATGGAAACCCTGGTGGTGTACTGGGTTAAGTGCTATGTCTGCTAACCAAACAGTCAGCGTTCAAATCTGCCAGGAGCTCCTTGGAAACTCTATGGGGAAGTTCTACTCTGACTTATAGGGTTGCTGTGAGTCAGACCTGACTTGATGGCAGTGGGTTTGTACTTCATTGTTGTTGTTTCTTTCACTAAATAGCTACTCCTAAGGAAACTCAAATGACTTTCTAGACACTTATCTTTTTTTTTTTTTTTTTTAATCTTGAATCTTCCAGGTCAAATATGCAATAGAAATATGTTAGAATATTGTTGTCTTTCTTTTGTTCTGGTTTGCTAGTCTCTTAATAAATATGCTTAATTTAAAGTTGAATTGACAAATTTGCATGACCTTGGGGAAATCAGTTATCATCTGTTTCCTCATTTGTTCAGACAGCACTAAAGTACCCTGCTGGGTTTGCCAGTATTGGAGGCAATGCGTTTAAGGTTTCTGGAAGTGTAATGCATAAGTGGTTACTATCCTGTTGACAAGGACTTGATGTTTCAAACTGAGAACTTTTCAGAGTGTAAGGATATCAATATATCATGGAATTGTGTAATGAAACCTCTGAAATAATAATGCAGAAACAGCATACACAGAGAAATGTTTTTTAAAAGTGGTTTCAAGAATAAACTGCCTCATACATTAATCTCTTTAATTTTAAGAATTTATTTCCCATTTATATAATTTGAAATAATATTTCAGCAAGAGATCTTATAAGAATAACACAGTCATTAAACTAACCCTTTGGGGGTGGGGGGACTAAAATGGAGAAGTAGTTAGATGTTTCCTGTAATCCCTCTAACAATGCCCTTTCCAACAACAACAACAACAAAATCAATTATATATGACATTTTAGGAGCCCCAAACATCAGAGAAAGTTAAAAAATTGGACTGAGTGACAGGTAAGGGACAGTAAACTAAGAAGTACCTAGAACTGGCTGGATTTGTAGAGGGAATTGGCTTCTTGAAGGTGGATGGCTGTAGAAAGAGTGAGAGTGGAACAGTGGGCATTTGGGAAGTATCTTTCACAGTGAGAGACAATAAGCCTTTTAGAGCCTACTCATTCCTCTAAAATCGATGAAAAATGGAACTTGATTGTCAAACACTAAGTAGCTTGTGTCTAATCTACTGTGTGAGGCTCTAAAACTTTCCTTTGTGGTAAACCTCCCTCTGTTTTATCAGTGCTTCTCCTCCTTTCTCTTCCCAGCACTGACCCCATAGGCTGATGCATCCGATGGGCAGAAATTAGGACCCTTGTATGCTTCTAGAGCATTTTTCCCAGTATTGCAGAGGAAAAAAATTAGCTAAGAGTTGAAAAAAAAAATCCTGGCTCCTCTGAACAAGGAACTCAGGACAAAAACAATTCCTTTGTCTAGCATGAGACATAAAGAGTTCACAGATCTTGACTGTATATCTCCTCTGCAATACAGCATTGAGAAGCCACAGCCCAGATGCAAAATCTACACGAGGTCTGCAATGAAGTTCACAAACTCATCCTAAAAAAAGTGCTATATTATCTTTTGCTGAGTATTACTGTGTTCATCTTTGAAGTACTCCACATGAAAAACTACACATTGATGCCAGTGCCTAGTCCACCCTTCAAAGCAATTTTGGAACTCTTTTTCTGAATTGGCCATGAGAACTGTCATCATATTACCCTTTATGTCCCGAATGTCATCAAAATGTCTTCCTTTCAATATTTCCTTTATCGTACAGTAAAGAAAAAAGTCATTGGGATCATATTAGATGAGTAGGGAGGATGTTTCAATACTGTTATCTGTTTACTGGCTAAAAGCTCTCACGGACAATTATACAATTAAGAGTGCAAGCTTGCTGCCACGCCAATGTGTCCAACAACTGTTCTAGGAAGAGTTCCAAAATTGATTTGAAGGGGGGACTAGGTTCTGGAACCAGTGCACAGCTTCCAAAGGGAAGTATTTTGAAGGTGATTGTAGCGATATTTAGCAGTGAGGTATGTAACACTTAGGGCAGTTCAGTTTGTGGACTTAATTGTCAGACCTCATACTCCTAAGTACCTTTTAAGGAGCAGGGACTCACTTTTCTCTCAGACACTAACAAAGCTGTCAGCCCTCAGCATTTCTCAACACAGGCAACCAGATGCTTGTCCTACCCCAATCATTCCTGCCCATATAGGACTGTAGGGGAGAGCCTGCAAGACACATTTGGTGACCAATTACCTTCACCCTTGAGAAGAATATGTGTAAGGAAAGCAAACGTACTCCTGGACTCACATGCTTTGTAAAAGCTCGAACCACCTGATGACAGAATGTTAGAGAATGAAAGATATCACTAATAAATATAGCTCATATAACTAACCTATTTGTTCATTTCAAAACAAAACAAGAAACTGGAACCCCATAACCAAGCATAAAACATGTTAATGTTACAAATTACTGACAGCTCTGAGACAACTTTCAATATCAAATGACATGAAAAGACAAGCCACAATGGGTGGCCTGTCAAAAAGCTCCAAAACCAAGAATCCATATATTTTCCAGGTGAAGAGAAAATGTCCTGTAATTATCAGAGGTAGAGTACAAATGATTAGTATATAGATGTTCGGAAGGAGATCATGTAGAATGCACTAGAGTATAATGAAAAATTGAACAGGTTGGAAGAAAGTGTAGACAGAGAGCAAGTAGAAACTCAGAAGATTAATAATAAAATTACAGCATTAGACAAAGCAATAGAAAATAAGAGGAGCAGAATAGAGGCAATGAAAGTCAGAATTTGTGAGATAGAAGATAAAGCACATGAGACCAACATATTTGAATAAAAATCAGATAAAGGAATTAAAAACAAATGAAGAAACACTGAAAATTCTGTGGAACTCTATCAAGAGGAATAATATAGGAGTGGTTAGATTGCCAAAACAGAGAAGATAACATTGTTGAAGATTTGTTGACAAAAAACTTCCCTGACTTCTTGAAAGATAAGAAGACATCTGTTTAAGATACTCACTGAACTCCACAGAAGGTAGATTACAAAAGAAAGCACAAATGTGATGATGAAATTAGGACATTTCCAGATACACAGTAATTTATGCAATTTCCAAAACAAAATCAAAATTACAAGTAACATTTAAAGGAGTCTTTCAGTGAGATAATCAATGAGACCAGATAATAACATGAGACTAGAACACGGAATCGGAAACCAGATATCAACTAAGTAGATAAATCACAAAAATAAATAAAAACTAAAACACTGGAAATAGAGATATAATTATATAAAACATGACAATATTATAACAAAAAGCCAGGCCAAATACCGTTGAGTCAGATCCAACTCATGGCGACCAAAAATGGATTCATAAATCTTTTGCATGGAGAGAAAGTCAAGCCAATGGGAAGAAATAAAAGACTGGGTGAAATTTAGAAAAATAGGAGTAACTATTAAGGTAACCACAAAGGAAAGTAACAATCTTCTGCATCAAAATAATAATAAAATTAGAAAAATATGAAGTCTCAGCAAATACAAAAGTTGAAAAGAAAACATATACATAAGGAAAAAAACAACTCAGCACAGAAAATAAGTGGAACAAAGAAAATGTCAACAACACACACAAAAAAGCATTAAAATAAAAGCACTAAATTCATACCTAACAATAGTTACATTGAATGTAAATCATACCAAAAAAGAGACAGAGAGCAGCAGATGGAATTTTTTAAAAATACGATCTGTCTATATGCTGCCACGAGTTGGATATGACTCGACGGCACTTGGCATGTGCTGCCTATGGAAACACATCTTAGACTTAAGGCACAAGCAAACTAAAACTCAAAGAATGGAAAAGATATATATCTAACATGTAACATTCACAATAGAGCAGAAGTGATAATATTAATTTCTGGTAAAACAAACTTTAAAGTCTACCATAAAGGATAAGAATGTATTCCATGTAATGATTAAAAACTTAATATACTGAGAGGACACAACCATATTAAACATTTACCCACTCAATAACAGGGCCAGTAAGCACATAAAACAAATTCTATCAGAATTGAAAAGAGAGATAGCTCTACAATAATGGTAGGAGGCTTCAGCACACCACTTGTGGTGAAGGATAGAACATCCAAAAGGAAGGTCCATAAAGACAGACAAGATATAAATGCCACAACAAAACAAGATGACCTCAGAGACATAAACAGAACACTCCATCCAGCAGCAGCCAAGTGTACTTTATTTTTCAATGCATGCAGACATTTTCAAGAATAGACCACATCTCAAGCAGTAAAACAAGCCTTAACAAAATTTAAATCATCAAAATATTACAAAGCATTTTTTCAGGGCATTTTAAAAAAGTAGAACTTAATAACCAAAAAAGCAAGGAACTAATGTCAGAAACATGAAAACTGAAAAACACCTTGAAAACATATCCTACCAGTACCTTTGGGAAAAAGCAGATGGTGCTTAGAGGTCAGTTTATTTTAGTAAAGGCAAACATCCACGAAGAAGAAAGGGATGAAATCAAAGCATTAACACTTCAGCTGAAGAACAAGTAGTAAGAGAACAGCAAAAGAACCTACTGGGCACTAGAAGAAAGCAAATAATAAAAATCAGAGCAGAACTAAATGAAACTAAAATAGAAAAACTATTAAAACAGTTAACCAGATGAAAATCTGGTTCTTAAAAAAGATCAACAAAATCGATAAACTGTTAGCCAAACGGACAAAATAAAGAGAGGAAACAAATAAACCAGATAAGAAACGAGATGGGTGGTATCACAGCAGACCTGACTGAAATAAAAATAAAATAAAATAGAATAACAGCATACTACGAAAAATTGTATTATAACAAAATTTGAAACCTAAAGAAACAAATTTCTAGAAACACCCTACCTATCTAAACTTAGACTGAGATAGAGCAACTAAATAAACCTATCACAAAATAAGAGATTGTAAAGGAAATTTAAGAACTCCAGAAAAATAAAAGAAAAAAAAAAGAAAATTCTGGCCTTGAAGGCTGCATTGGAGAAGTCTGCCAGACTTTAAGAGGACAGTTAATATCACTTTCACTAAAGGCATTTCAGTTCATAGAAAATAAGTAATACTCCCAAGCTCATTTTATGAAGCCAGCATGACCCTGATATAAAAAAATCATTTAAAGACACCACTAAAAAGGAATATCACAGACTAATATGTCTCATGAATTTAGACAAGAACATTCAAAAAAATTTTAGCCAATTGCGCACCACAACATATCAATAATATAATTCACCGATACCAAGTATGATTCATACCAGTGATACAAGGGTGGCTCAGCATTAGAAAAATGATCAACATAAGATGGCACTTGGCTTGATCAACAACACAAATAAAACAAAAGACAAGAATCACTTATCAATGGATGCAGAAAGGGCACTTGACAAAGTCCAACATCCATTCATGTGAAAAACTCTCAGCAAAATAGGAATACAAGGGAAATTCCTCAGCATAAATAAAGGATATTTACATAAAGCCAACAGCCAACATCATCACAAAAGAAGCGAGTTGGAAAGCACTGTCCTTGATAAAGGCAACCGGACAAGGATATCTTTTGTCAGCACTTTAATGCAACACTGTCCTAGAGGTTTTATCTAGAGCTATCAGGTTAGAAAAAGAAATAAAGGGCATGGAAATTGGTGAGGAATAAATCAAAGTATCTCTATTTACAGATGATCTTATACACAGAAAATCCTAAATAATCCACAAAGGAAAATAAAAAAAACAAATTAAGAAAAAAAAAAAAAAACACTACTCAAAGTAATAGAAGAGTTCAGCAAAGTATCAGAATATACACACAAAAAAATTAGATGCCTCCACTGGGGGGGAAGGAGAATGTCAGAGAGCAAATCACTGAATCAGTACCATTTACAATAGGCCCCATGATGTTAAAATACTTAGAAATATATCTAACCAGAGACATAAAAGATCTATACAAGGGAAACTACAAAACACTACTGTAAGAAACCAAGACACCTACATATGTGTGAACATCAACCAAGCTTGTCGACGGATCCAGCCATCCAAGCGCCATCGAGTTGGATCCAACTCTTGCCGGTGTATAGAAAGACTTAATATTGTCCAAATGTCTATTCTACCCAAAGTCATCTAGAGATACAATGCAATCTAATAGAATTTCAATGGCATGGTTCAGTGAAACGGAGAAACAAATCACCGGCTTCACATGGAAGATGAAGAAGTTACAGGTAAGTAAAGCATCACTGAAGAAGAACGAAGTGGGAGGTCTCATACTACCATAGTTGTCTTGTACTACTGTAACAGAAATACCAGAAGTTGAGGGCCTTAAAAAGAATAATTTTATTCTGTCACAGTCCAGTAAGCCTACTGGAGTCCAAATTTAGGGCCTTAGTTCCAGGGAAAGGTATTCACTTTTCATTCTGGAGGAAAGCCATTGATGTCAAAATTCCCCCTGGACTAGAAGCTTCCAAAATGCAGGGACCCTGGGTCCAAAGGATGCACTCTGTTCCTGGTATTACTTCTTTCCTGATGATGTGAGGTCCCCAACTCTCTGCTTGCTTCCCTGCCTTTATATGCCAAGGGATTACCTCTAGGCACAGTGCAATCATACACATTGAGTCCAGTCCCATCAATACAACTACTGCCTGTTCTTCCTCATTAACATCATAGAGGCAGGTTTTACAGAATATAAGAACATTACACAATATTGAGAATCATGGCCTGGCCAAATTGCTGCACGTGGTTTCCTGGGAGCAAAATTCAATCCATGATATTATCTAACTTCAGAAACTATTACACTCCCACTGTAGTCATCAGCCTGGTATTGGTATAACAACAGGTACATAGATTAATGGAATGGAATTGAGAATCCAGACATTAAAATCATCCACCTAGGAGCCGCTGACATTTGACAAAGATCCAAAGACCATAAGCTATGGAAAAGACAGACTCTAATAAACTGAATTGACAAAATTAGATATCCATCGATAAAGAAATGAAACAAGATCCTTATCTCACAACATGCACAAAAACTAACTCAAAATGGATCAAAGACCTAAAGATCAAATATAAACTGATAGAGAGCATGGAAGAAAAAGTAGGGACAATGCTGGGAGCCCTAATATATGGCATAAACAAAATGCTAAGCATTACTAACAGTGCATAAACACTAGAAGAGTTACTGGAAACTTCTAAAAATCAAAAACTTACTCTGATTTGAAGACTTCATCAGAAGCATAAAAACATAACCTACAAATGGCAGAAAACATTGGTTGGACAAATCTAATCAGCATCTAATCTCTAATATCTATTGGATACTACAAAACTTGAACAGGAAAAAGACAGACAACCCAATTTAAACACAAACAAACAAACAAAAATTGGCAAAGAATATGAACAGTCACCTCACCAAAAAAGACATTCAAAAGGCTGCCAGATACATGAGGACATGCTCAAGGTCATTAACCATTACAGAAGTGCAAATCAAAACGACAATGAGAAGGGATTTTGCCCCAATAAATGTAATATTAATCCAAATAACTCAAAATACTAAACACTGGAGAAGCTATGGCGAGACTGGTCCACTTATACACTTCTAGTGGGAATGTAAAATGGTGCAATTACTTTGGAAATATATCGAGTACAAGCTTAAAAAGCTAGAAATAGAAATATCACATGATCCAGCATTCCTACTTCTTGAAATACATTTTAGAGAAATGATAACTGTCACACAAATAGAAAATGCACACCAACCTTTGTTACAGTACTGTCCACAATACCAAAAGATGGAATCAGCCTAGTTGCCCATCAGTGTGTGCATGGTATATTCACACACTGGAATATTGCACAATGATAAAGAACAACAATGAATGTGGTAAACGTAAAAAGGAGGAATCTGGAAGGCATGATGCTGAGTGAAATGGTCAGTTGCATAAGGATGAGTATTATAAGAAACAGCTATTAGGATGACTCAAGAAAAGGTTAATACACTGAAGAAAACAATCTTTGATGGTTACATGGGTGAGGAGGGTTGGAGAAGCGTTGGAGAAGCGTATCCAGTGAACAGATAGTAGACAAGAGTTATTTTAGGTGAAAGGAGGGATAACACACAGTAGAGCATGTGTCAGCAGAACTGGACTAAACCAAAGCTAAGAAGTTTCCTCAATACAGCCAAACACTTAAAGGGATAGAGTAACAGGGTTGGGGGCTGGGGACCATGGTCTCAGGGGACATGTAGGTTTCAGCTGGCATAACAAAGTTTATTAAAAACATGTTCTGCATCCTACTTTGGTGAGTGGTGTTAACATTTAAGAATATGCTTTCAAGATAGCAAGTGGTTGTGTAAGAAGCACCAACTGGTCAAAAACCCACCCAGAGTAAATCAGAAAGAAGAGCATCAAAGATGCAAGGAAAATATAAGCCCATGAGACTGAAGGGGCCGTATAAATTGGAGACTAAATCAGCATGAGCCCGGAAAAACTGTATCTTGTCTGGCTACCACCAGTGACTGCCCTTACAGGGAATTCAACAGATTCCATGACAAAGCAGAAGAAATGTGAGGCACAGATCTCAATCTCTAATAAAAAGATCAGACTTGATTGTCTGACATACTGGTGAATTCCTGGAAGACATGCCCCCCGGAGTCTCCGCTGGTCCAGAAATGAAACTATTACCAACATCAGGTCCTCAGTGATTGGACTGTTATGTAGGTAAGATACCAGCAAAGAGTGTGCCTCTTAGCTTATGTGGATACAGGAGACTAACTGGTAGGCAAGATGAGAAGGAAGAGGGGGACAGGAACTATCTGAATGGAAACAGGAAATACACAGTGGGAAGAAGGAGCATGTTGTCACAATCTGGGAAGAGCAGCTATGGTTATATAGAAAAGTGTATATGAAATCGACTTGAATTATAAGCTTTCATTGAAAACATTATATACATATTATATACATATACACATAAAACTGAAATCTCTGTAGTCATTATTTCTATCACAAAACTTATGTTGTTGTTAGTTGTCACTGAGTCAGCTCTAAATCATGCAATCTTTGTATAACAGAATAGAACATTGCCTGTTCTCGTGCCATCTTTAAGATCTTCGATATGTTTAAAGTATTGTTGAAGCTATTTGGTCAGTCCACCTTTCTGAGTGTTTTCCTCATTGTAGCTGGGCCTGTACTTAACTAAACATGAAGTTCTATTCTAGAGACTGAACTTTCCTGATTGCATATTTTGCTGTCTTCATTTCAAAGAAATATTTCCATTTCCTTTATTTTAAAACTGATTTGTTCATTCTTCTGGCAGTCTATTAGTCTAACAGCATAGTATAGACAAATGTATAGGTAGATGGATGGATAAATGAATGGCTAGGTAAAGCATTACAGAAAGGTAGAGAGAGACAGATAGACCCATCAATACATACCCACCTGTCATGGATTGTATTGTGTCCTCCCAAAATATGTGTATTGATTTGGCTCTGCTATGAGTCTCAGTATGGTACAGTTCCTCTCATGTGCTGTGAATCTCGCCTCTGTGAGGTTGAAGGCAGAGGATGGGTAGTAGCTGTGTTGGTGAGGCAGGACTCCAGTTGCCAGCTGTGGGATATAAGAGAGAAAAGTAGGCACGGAGAGTTGGGAACCTCATACCACCAAGAGAGTAGCGCTGAGAACAGAATACATCCTTTGAACCTGAGGTTCCTATGTTGACATGCTATCACTGAATCTGGACCCTCGGCCTACCCAACTGTGATAATTTCTCATTTTGAATGGATTTGCAACTTACGAATGGATTTGTGGCTTACCAGACTGTGACAATAAAAATTTCTCTTTGTGAAGCCTTTTACTCATTGCATTTTCTGTTGGAGCGGTACCAGGTGACTAAAATACCACCCAAACCACAGCCTTTCAGTTGATTCTGACTCATAGCAACCCTATAAGGAAAAGTAGAACTGCCCAACTGAGTTTCCAAGGAATGCCTGGTAGATCTGAACCTCCAAACTTTCGGTTAATGGCCATAGCACTTAACCATGATGCCACCAGGGTTTTCCATCAACAGACAGATATAATTTAATTTTCTTATTGATACCCAACCAATGACATTAACTCCTAGAGTTACAGACCAAATTCATAACTATGAATTTCTGCTTTGTCTTGAAATATGAATCATATGAAATGCATAGGAAAGCAACTCTCAAACACATCCTAGAGGTAAGGTTTGATAATCCTGCCTAACATTGATTCCCAGTTACACTCCTTCAAACATTCTGTTTTATTTTTCCTGAAGGCAAAACATTTTCTCAGAACATTTTCTTGAGCAAAATAAATTTTTCCAACATTTCTCTGATCTGGTAATATTTGAAATAGTTTTTACCTTTTAATTAGAATATTAATTCACTTGAAAACAAACTCCCTTAATTATCTAGTGCTGCTATGACAGAAACAACAAAGGCGGAGAGCCTTAACAAATGCTAACATATTTTCTCAGTTTAGGAGACTAGACATCTTCATTCAGGGTAGGGGCTTGCTCTAGGGCAGGATTTTCTCTCTCTCTACATTCTGGGGGCAGGTCCTTACCTCCTCCCAGCTTCTGCTCCGTGGTTCCTTGGCAGTTGTCATGCGGTTCCTATCGTTCCTTCTGTTATTGACTGGGTTGTATCCCTCCGAAGAAACGTATCATTTTGACTGGGCTATGATTCCTAGTGTTGTATGATTTGTCCCACGTGTTCTAAATCCTGTTTCTATGATGTTAATGAGGGAGGATGCGAAGCAGTTGTGTTAGTGAGGCAGGGCACAATCTACAAGCTTGGATTGTGCTGAGGCACTCTCTTGGGATATAAAAGAAAGAAGTGAGCAGAGGGATGGGGCACCTCACGCCACCAAGAAAGCAACACTGGGAGCAAGGAGAACCCTGGGACTAGGAATCCCCGTACAGAGTATTGTTAGTCAGGGAGAAGAAGGCTGAAAGAGAAAGCCTCCTGAAGCTGACATTGTGAATTTGAATTTTAGCCTATGTTATTATTGAAAAAAAACGAAAACAAAATCTCTCTTTGTTAAAGCCATCTACTTGTGGCATTTCTATCAAAGCAGCAATAGACACCTAAGACACTCTCCTTTGGGCTTCCTTACTTCTGTGCCTAACCTGCTCTTACATATCTCAGAAGTGGTTAGCTTAAAACACACCTTATGCTGACATGCCTTCTTTAGTACAACACATAAAACCTTATTCTCAAATTGGGATTATAGTCACAAGTATACTGAAAACTCCACTGACTCCAAGTCAATTGCAACTCAAAGCAACCCTATAGGACAGAGTAGAAGTGTCCCCATCGAGTCTCCAAGGAGTACCTACTGTATTTGTACTTCCACTCTTTTAGCAGCATAGTACTTCACCACTCTGTCAGCAGGGTTTCCTTGAGATTGGAACATTGGCTGGATGCAATTTAATCCATGACACAAAAGCTATTTTAGCCTATGATTTAAACTGAACAACTACAAAATGCTGTCAAGTTTGTTCCAACTCATGTCAAGCTTATATGGCAAAGTAGAACAGCCACATAGGGTTTCCAAAGGGCAGCTAGTAGATTCAAACCGCTGACCTTTATTGAGTAGCCAAACTGCTGTTCCCTTACAGGATTTCTCAGGAAGAGTTGTATTCAAGGGTAACAATGCCAGTTAAAGAAAACATGGGTCATCATACTACTATATTGAAATCTCATTGTTAATTTGGATTTATTTGACTTTATTGTTTTTTGTTTTTTGGGTTTGTTGTTTTCCTCCCTATACAAAATATTACAATAATGCACTATCTAGTGCCTCAGTTTTTCTTTTCTTTTTGGGTTATGCCTTAATTCTTGGAATAGTTCCTTTTATTTTTTAAATATTTATAAGACATTAGATGAAGTGTGATATCTTCACACTCATCTCAGACAATAAAACAATATGAAAATGTGAAGTCTTATACTTCCCCTCTCTTTTCCCTCTGAAATAAGTGTTGTAAATTCTGGTTAAACTTCTGATTATAATCTCATTAGGGAATGGTTTTTAGTCGTTACCTTAAAGAGACAATCAGTCAATGTGGGATATATTTTAAGTCATTTTTTTTTTCAGGCATAAAAGCAAAATAAAAAAACAAAAAATAAAAAATACGCTGTCATCGAGTCATTTCCAAATCATAGTGACTCTGTAGGACAGAGTAAAACTGCTCCATGGAGCTCTCAAGGAGTGCCTGGTGGATTTGAACTGCTGACCTTTTGGTCAGCAGATGTAGCACCTAACTACTACATCACCAGGGTTTCTAAAACAGATTTAGCCAGCAGAAAAAAACAGAGATGGGGCAAGATAGCTGTCAGGCCCCTTGAAAACTATAGGGGAACAGAAGCTCAAAAACCACAAGGACTTCCCTCCAGGAGAGCTCACAGAGAGAGAACTCTTTCTTTAGAATCAGCATCCCGAACTTGGACTTCTAGCCCCTTAACAGTGAGAAAATAAATTTGCTTGTTAAAGCCGTGGACTTATGATGTTTATGTTATATCAGCTCTGAGTAACTAATACCGTCCATTCTCGAAGTTCTCACTTTTATTCTTTCTTTTCCGACTCGACGGCACTTGGCTTTTTTGGCTTTGCTTTGTACATACTTGATGGGAAATTGGATATAATGAGAATAAGTTAGCATTAACCATAATACTAGTTATTGTATTTAAGTACCAATTGAAGACATATGAAATATTCTTCTAGTCTTCATGAATTTCCATTGTGATTAGCAATCTTAACCTAATTTAATGAGCCAAAACCGCCTCAGAGCCATTCAGTAATTCCACAATTCTTAGAGACTCATAAGGACAATTTCTTGAAATTTGAACACTGCTGCTTCATTGAACCAAACCAAAAATCCACTGTCACTGAGTTGATTCCAACTCATAGCGAACTTATAGTAAAGAGCCTATGTTATTTCTACAATGCTATGTTATGTAACAATACCTAAATTTTACAGTCCGATACAAAGCCAGGATAATTTCTAGTTTTATCATTATGCTGAATGTTGAGGCAAATATTAAAATATAGATCTATCTATATTTTTGTTCAAAGTTACATTTATTTTTTTCCTTTAATTAATAGCATATATTTGAATTTGGGGACATAAGACAAGTTTTGTAACACATGAAATATTAAGGCAACCTCTATCAACTTATTAACAACACAAACACACGTCAGTAATGACCTTATGGATTTATTGACTCTAGAAGAGAAAATGTGAAAATCTCTATGATAAGTATGCATTAACTAAAGTTTTCTAAATTCAAATATAAAGTTAGAAGCTTTTGAATGTGAATAGTGAAGTATACTGCAGTACGATTCAGAGCCTTTGTTTCTATCTGCAGTATAGGGTAACACCTAGGATTAATGGAAGAACTTAGAGAATCAAGAATACGTGCAGTGTGTTAAATACAGCATCCCCGTGAATGTTGTGTAAAGGTGGACAGCCAATGTAACAGGTTAAAATTTACTTCATCAACAAAATATGTGTGTGTGTTCAGGAAACCCTGGTGGTGTAGTGGGTTAAGTGCTACACCTGCTAACCTAAATGACAGCAGTTCAAAACTGCCGGGTGCTCCTTGGAAACTTTGTGGACCAGTTCTACTCCGACCTCTAGGGTCGCTGTGATTCGGAGTCGACTCATTGGCAGTGGCTGTGTGGTTTATCTTGATTTCTGTCTGTGTCTTGGTCTCCATCTCCACATCTCAATTGGAAGAGTATTGTTCATGTGACCTGGGACAGAGACTATGCTTTTTTTTCTCTTTGTTTCTGCAGCTCACTGTGATAGAAGCAATGTGTTTAAATTTATGGTAAACTAAAGAAATGCCTTCCATGAGACAGAAAACTGCTTTAAAAATACTGTAGTGTTTACAGACCGCAAAAAAAAAAACAACAGTATCTTGGGTCACGTTTTTCCCTCTCCAAGTCCCCGACGATCCAGTGTTTCTACATGTGTAGAGATGAAAATCTCTACATTGTCTCTATGTGCTGTCTCTTCACTGGAGAGGAGAGAGGTTGCTAGTACCACACTTGTGAAAGGTGTTTAATGATCATCTGGTGCGCTGGTGGAATACTGGCTAAGAGCTCAGCTGCTACCAAAAAGTCAGAGCTCTAATCCACCAGCTGCTCCTTAGAAACCTTGTGGGGCAGTTCTGGTCACCGGGAGTCAGAGTCAGAACTGACTTGATAGAATCCAGCAACAACTATATCCAAAATTACCGGCGACTTGATAACTACTGTCAAAAGTAGGGAACCTGGAAATCTTTGCTTGTTTTAAGTATTTTATCAGAATAAACAAACAAACAAACACAATCATCAATGTAAAACTCCTAAAAAAAAAAATGTATCACCCCTGCCGTACATTAAGCATGTGACTTCTCTGAATCTCAAAGAGCACTCACTAGGCTATTATTCCACACATATCATTTTGGCTGTAGTAGTCACATATTTGATGGAGAGTCAAGTTGTGTTTCTAAGAGATAACATTCATTTTAATCTCGAATTTTGTTTTCTTTGTTAAAGTAGACATTTAAACAAAATTTTCTCTATGCTTATGGACTTCAGTTTTACTAATAATTCACATCATTAATTAATTCAAAATATATTTGTCAGGCAGTGATATTTTACCAGATAACCAAATTTTGCCAGTTAGCAGACAATCAACTTGTACATTCATTTAGATTAAGCTAACTTTGGGACATACTGTTACTCCAGAAACACCCAAGTAATGAAATAAAACATTCTCACAGGGCAACAGCAGAATCTAACTTGATGAAACTGCATGTAATGCATAAAACGCTCTCCAAAAAAAAAAAAAAAAAGAAGTAACATCAATGTGAGGTTAACAAAAAAAGACTCAAACTTTTCTGATTCTCCTATGGTTTGTGACATGGTTGGGAATGTTTTCAAATATACGCTACTCTGGGACCTGATGGCTGAACTTAAACCATTGCACTGAGATATATCATAATGTCTTGTTATGATTCCAATGATATGCTTTATGAGATACAAATTTAACATATGTAAATATGAATTGTCCGTACTTAAAAATAAAAGGAAAAATAATGACCTTATAACACAATTTATTTATTTAGAGAAAGTTACATTTAGGAAGTAGCTCTCTATTAAATGATTTGATGAACACTTGATTCTTGGACAATACTATAGATTTCATGTTGCATATGTATAAGGATCTGCACACCTTGACTGAAAAAAACAGTGTTTCATGTCAATGTGGTTGTGACGACTGCTGTCATTCTTTTGTGTAGGTTAACTAGCTGGCTGATTGTCTATTCTTATCTATTACCAGTCCTGAGTGTAAGTGCAATGGCATGTCAACACATGCCTCTTTTTTTTTTTTTTTACAATACAATGATTTGAATCACTGCTAAGTACGTTTTTTTTTTTTTTTTTTTTTTTAATATTCTGTATTTTTTTTTAAGAAATTGCTATTATAAATCTCTATGGTTCTTCCTTTGGCAACAGATGAAGGAACAACTTTGAGTGTCGAAGCACTGAAAGATGTTGATGGGGTTACTTTAAAGAAACTCAAGACATCTTTTTTATTTTTGTTTTAAATCATATTGTAAGTTTTATCCTAGGTTTGTAAAAAATGCTAAAAAATAAAATATTATTCTTATTGTATGGGTAGAACTAAAAACAAAGTAAGTGGAATCCAAATAATTTCACGTAACTCATTATATTTTGTTCAAAACATTGAAGCACTATTTTCCAGGTCTTTTGCAGGACTGTCTTAATAGGAAAATGAACTTATAAGAAGATCTACGTTTAGGTGCCTCCTGCACATATTCGCCAATTACTCAAGGAATTCTTAGTAAACTACAGACACTGTTTAGGTCCTGGAATTGTTATGGTAAACAGTATGCTTTCTACCATCTTAGAATTTGCAGACATATGACAAGAATGAATATTAAGCCCTAAATACAATTATACTTTGTAAAAATAGGGACTGATGATACTGTAGGAATAAAGAATGCTAGGTAGGGTACTGGTTAAACATGATGAGTTGGGAAAACTTTCTGGGAGATGAAAATTAGTTGGAGATTTTAGAGACAAAAAAGATAAAGCCAGGGTACATGTGAGCGAGTGTGCCACATACACAGGCGTGTGGGATGTGGTGCTGTAGTTCCAGGCAGAAAGAACGGTCTGATAAAGTCTAACACAGGAGATTCTGGGAGTGTTTAAGCATCGGAATATAGGCCAATGTGCAAACAAAGTACAGTAAATAGGAATGTCAGGATAAGATTATTAACTTTTGCATTAAACAGTCAATTATCTTTTAATGATATTTTATAAATAAGAATATATTTTAATTTTACTCATATATTTATCATTTTCAGTGACCCTCCTCTGTTTATGTTAATCCAGAATTCTATATGATATCATTTTCTTTCTCCCTGAAAATATAAAATAAGAGCTGGGAAGAAAAATGGAAGTATGTACCATCTTGTTCTTGTGTTGTACATAAAGTGACATAGTATTGCATAAAGGTAAACTCACTGCCATCAAGACAGTTCCAACTCCTAGTGATCCTACAGGTCAGAGTAGAACTGCCCCATAGAATTTTCAGGGAACGCCTAGTGGATTTAAACTGCCAACCCTTTGGTTAGCAGAAATAGCACTTAACCATCAAACCACCAGGGTAGACTGAAGATTTGTACAATGAAAACTGAAACAACCACTACGTACAACCCAAATCAGTGTCGCCAAATAACCAAAACGTGGAGATAAACTAGCCAAGCCAAGTGCCAGTAAGTCGGATTCAATTCATGGCGACCCTGGGAGATAAACTAGAAACATTAAAAAAAAAAAAAAGCCAGATGGTAGAATAACCAAGCTAATTATAAGTTAACAGTAAAAAGCAAGTGGATAAGCCAAGTCTTTTAGTCATAGCTAAATAGTTTGTGTTTTATTCTAAGTGAAATAGGAAAGTCCTGAATATTTTTCAACATGAATATAGTAAAACCTGATTTACTTTACAAAAATAGAAGGCAGTGAAAAGATAGAAGGACAAGGACAGGGATAAGAAACAAGAAGGGGGAGGAAAAAAAAATGTTGACTGCCTGAAAGAATTAAACGTCTTTAGTGGCTCCTTAGAAGCTGAATTGTTAGAGGAGGTGATTTGAATTTAGATGCCACTCACCAATAGCAACAGGCTAGTTATACCAGTTAGCCTAGATATCCCCCCAGAGCGTGGTCCCTGGACCCCTGCAGAACTGGGCAGTGTTTCATTCTGTTGTACACAGAGTTGCTATGGGTTGAAATTGATTCAATGACATCTAACAACAATAGCAACATCCTTGCTATGTCTGAACATTTTCTATCGATATTAAAGAAAAAGTTGGTTGACGGTACTCTCAAAATGGCAGAGTTGCTCTATGGCAGATGGAGGTGCTGCCAGGCAGATCTGAACTAAGAATATTTGCTCTCTGAAAGAAATGTAGAGTCAAAAATACTTTCTTACTTATTATGTGCTTCAGTCGGAAAATCTCCCCTCCTTTAAAAGCATCAATTTTGTTACAAATATAATGAATTTTAATGAGTAGAAAAGTAAAAGAGAGATTTTGGTTAACCATTGCCTCAAGTGACTTTCAATTTTCATATTTTTAAAAACTTAAATTTCAGTGCAACTTTAGATCTTCTTTTCTGTTAATTGTGAAGTAAAAAGACTGGATTAAACCTCTTGCTCTAAATACATTAGCAAACACAGGAAATACTTGAAAATTAACCAGTCATTGGACAATAGGCTGTATGGCACAGTCATCTCTGAATCAGTGAAAATATAAACAAGTTGAGGACTAGTATTTCCTGAACTTACATCCTGTTGAGATTTTCCAATCCATAGCATGAGAAGGGAAATCCAGACAGGGCTCAGTATCTTCCTAGAGGTAAAGATACAGTGTGGAGATTTTTTCAGGCACCCAAGGCACTGGTAACCCATCTAAAACCAATTCTTGTGAACTGCAAGAACATTTTTTCTCCTTATTTTGTCTAATCTCTCGCCATATGACTTAGTGTTATATGGTCTCCACATTTTCCTTGATTTAGAAATAAACTTAACACTTTGTACCAACCGAAAAATTGCATACAATACCCCTCAGATAAGAGTTCATTTATTTTGTTTTTGGACTTTCTATTTTTTTAATTAATTTAGTTGAAGATACTGAAAGTAATGGGGGAAAAAAAGGCAATCTATGAATTGCTGTGGCTAAATCTCTGAGAGAAAATCACCACTTTCTAGACAATGGAAACTGAGAGTTCCTGGAAATCTGAGCCCCAGAGACAAAAAGGCTAATTTCTGTGTATCAGCTCTTCCCACACCTCTGACTGTGAATTATGCATGTATGTGTGTGCCAGACTTCAGCAAAGTTAAAAGAACGGAACTGAGACCCGAGTTATTGTCTGATACAGTATGATGTGAGTCCAAGCTTAGAAACTGTCTGCTAAAAGAAAATAATTAGCTATAAAAAAATATATCACAGAATTTACTCCATGATATTCACAATAGTCAAAATACAATACAAAATTGAGTGGCATGCTGAGACCTCCGGTAATATAACTCATTCTCACAAAGAAGGCAGATCTTGAAGGGAACAAAGAACAACAACAAAAATAAGCAGCTGTATTCCATGATACAATGAAAAAGTGTTCATAATGAATAAATTTAAAGATTATAAGTAGAAAAATATAAACATAAAACAAGTAGGAATTTCTTAATTAAAATCTATACTATCTGTCTTGTAAATTAATAAAGAATGAAAGAAAAGATTGCTTATTTTTGCTTATATGTTACTTGTATTTTGACACAGTTTATGAGCAGTTAAAATGTAAATATTGATTATAAATTATCTTTTTCTTGCCAAGAATAGAGGTGACAGATTAACATCATAGAACTGTCAGAGGAAGTAAGTTGTTACAGTTTTTTTTTTTAACTGCTTTGTTATTTGACTTTGTTTAACATAGTATCCACCGTACATTCATTTGTATTGATTGAAAAGGGGAAGAAATGTTTCTAGTTATCCTAAAATTGATTAATATAGTACTAATTTATATGATGGAAACCTTAATGGCACAGTGGTTAAGTGTTACCACTGCTGACCAAAAGATCAGGTGTTTCACATCTGCCGGGCATTCCTTGCGAAATCCATAGTGCAGTCCTATCTCTGACCTGTAGGGTCTCTATGAGTCAGATTTCCGTGGTTCAAATCTACCAGCTCGTCTTTTAGAGAAAGATGTGTCCCTCTGCTTTTATAATGATTAAACAGCCTTGGAAACCGTGTACGACAGTTCTTTGTCCTGTAAGGGTACTGTTCATTGGAATACAAGTAAACTGAATGGCAATAGGCTTAATTTTTGTTTGTTCTCTCGGGTTGCTATGAGTTGGACCCAACGCAAGAGCAGTGTTTCCCACCACCTCCCCCCCCCCCGCCCACTTTTAAGGTAATCACTAAAAGTATATGATTTACTATTTCATCTCAGTTCTTACAGTAAAATATAGTAATATACATACATGGAAACTCTAGTGGCATAGTATGTTGAGTGCTACGTCTGCTAACCGAAAGGTCAGCAGTTCAAATCCACTAGACGCTCCTTGGATACTCTATGGGGCAGTTCTACTCTTACCTCTAGGGTCACTGTGAGTCGGATCCGACTCGCTGGCACTTGGCTATGTATGTATGTATACACACACATATGTACATATGTAAATATATATAGTTGTTATCAAGTTAATATTGACACATAGCTATCCTATATACACAGAATGAGCCACTCCTGAGCCATTTTGAATTAATTGCAATTTGAATTAATTATTACAGTCATTCTGCCTCTCTCTCTATATATTATATTACATAATATTTTACACTATATATACATGATTTTATACTGTATACATGATATGCTATAATATGTAGTATAAAATATATAACTGTTTATTAGTTTTACCATATATTTTAAATATTTAAAATATCACATACGGAATTTGATAAAATAAATATATACAGATAAAAGTCAGATGTATAGAACATATTTAAATATATTTATTTGTCATGTTTTCTACTGGAAACAGACTTATAAATAACATGAAACATGCTGTTAGACAGATTGTAAAAGAGAGTCTGCTTATTACCACAAAACATAATACAACAGGTACACTAATAAATACTACTCTGTAATGGCAAATTTAGATGCTTTAAAATGCCCAGCAAGTTACTTAAAAATCTTTTTATATGTACCCTATGTGAAAAAGTTTATAGTTAAATTTAAAATTATGTCTAAAACTAATATATTCCCATTTGCAAGACACAATACAAAAAGCTCATGAAAGTGATAAACTCTATAGTGACAGTATTAAAAATGACATATTACTTTTTAAAATCACATGAAAATATAACATAAAATGCAGTGAAACATATCTATGTTCATTCCTGTCAAAATGTTGTACTTTCGTTTATCCAAGGAAGCTTTATTTTCTCAAGGGATCAATAATTTTTGCAAATTGCTGCAAACACCAACTCAGCTAATTTCAGGCTTTGGTTACTTCAACCACAAACAGCTAATGAAACGCTAATCCCAAAGCTTTCACCAGGCCATTTTCTCTTTAATTCCCTGACTTGATAAATTGGCACAGTAAAATGTTTCACCACAGGGAAAAATTATATAACCAAGATTAAAGAACAGTCATTTTAAATGTTCCATCTCAGACAATCTCTTTCTGTACATTTTATTGACTGAGACATTTGTTTATTTTCCAACAAGTTACTTGACAAGTACTAAGTCTTTGGCATTATTCTGGAACAAGATGACCCAAAACATGTAGTCTTTGTTCTTGAGAACCATGCATTCTAAAAAGGTAAAAGAGTAATAAAGGACAAATGAGAAAAAAAAAAATACATATTGTCGAATAGCATATGTGTCACTGAGGAAAACTCAGCTAATCAAGGAGAGTAAAGGACATCGTGGGACACAAGGTCAGAAATATTTGTGAGTGAGCATGTGTTTGAGTGTTGTTTTGTTGGGTATAGTTTATTCGGGGCTATAGAGGCTGTGATGATTTGGTGGAGTCAGTGAGAAAGAAGAAAACTCTCAGGAAGATGGACTAACACAGTGGCCACAACGATGGACTCCAATACAATGACTGTGAGGACGACACCAAACTATGCAGTGTTTGCTTCAGTGGTACACAGAGTCATTTAGAATTGGAACCAACTTGACAACACCTAACAGCAACAGTAGAAATAACAGGTCATGCTAAGATTTTGTAAATTTTATTCTTAGTGAGATGGAAAGTTATTAGAGAAGAAAAATGAGAAATGATACACTTGAAACTTAAAAGGATAACTGTTGTTTATTTTAGTAACAGACTCCATATGGACAATGTCTGAAGTAGGGAAACCAATTAAGACATGAAGAGCTAACACAGCGATGGAGATAGGAGATGAATGACTGGTTATGGGTGTTACAGTTAGAGTAATGACAGATATACAAATAATTGGGTACCAGACATAGAGTTAGTACTCAAAGGACTTCCTTATAGACTAGATACAACCAAAGCCAAACCCACTGCCATCAAGTCGATTACAACTCATAGTGACCCTATAGACTGAGTAGAACTGCCCTGTGGCATTTCAAAGGAGTACCTAGTGGATTTGAACTGCTGACCTTTTGTTTAGCAGACATAGCACTTAACCTCTATGCCCCCAGGGTATAGGTGGTGAAAATAAGGAAGGAGTGAAGGACCAGTGTAGGTTTTGTTTTTGTCTAAGCAAACGGAATTCTTATTAAATGAGTTACAAAGAGAAGTTTTAACCCATACAATTTGGTCAAGAGTGTAGACTGGATCAAATATTTCTAAAGTCCCATGTATAAAGACAAACCTTCTGTTACCCCTGATTCCTAAAGTGTCCAAGTAAAGACAGCACAGAAGTAGTAGTGTGTTAAGATTGAGGGAGCAACATCTTAAAAAAGAAGGAAGGGAGGAAGGAAGGTAGGAAGGAAGGAAGGAAGGAAGGAAGGAAGGAAGGAAGGAAGGAAGGAAGGAAGGAAGGAAGGAAGGAAGGAAGGAAGGAAGGAAGGAAGGAAGGAAGGAAGGAAGGAAGGAAGGAAGGAAGGAAGGAAGGAAGGAAGGAAGGAAGGAAGGAAGGAAGGAAGGAAGGAAGGAGTTACGTAATGGTTAATTTTATGTGGTAACTTGTATAGCCTGTGGATCCCACTGGTTTGAAAAACTCCTAGACTAGTTGCTGCTCTGTGATGTAATGTAATATAATCAATCTCACATACAAAAATGGAATTTCTTTAGAGTATGTTCTACCTTTGTATAATGAACTGATATTTTGGCAAAACGTCCTCTCTCTCTTCACTCTGTACTTTTTCTTTCCCCTGACCAATAAATCTTAGGACAGAAGCTCATGAATTCTCCAACCTGTCACGTGATGTATAGATTTTGAACTTCCCAGCCTTCAATCCCATGAAATAAATTAATGTCCTTAATCTCTCTCTTGATAACTGGAAAAAAAAATTACATTATTCAGGATTCAGTTTTACCTGGATCCACGGTCAATGTTCATGGAAGTAGGTAAAGAAATCAGATGACCTTTGACATTGGGAAAATCTGCTGCAAAAGGCCTCTTTGAAGTATTCAAAAGCAAAGACGTCACCTCGAGGACTAAGGTGTGGCTAACTGAAGCCATGGTGTTTTTAAATGCCTCATATGTATGCTAAAATTGCACAATGAACTGATGTTTTCCCAATATGGTGCCGGTAAAGAATATATTCTGGATTTCCAGAAAAATGAACAAATCTGTCTTGCAGGAAGTACAGCCAGCTGCTACTTAGAAGCAAAGATGGTAAGATTTCCTCTCACAAACTTTGGAAATGTTAGGAGTGAAGCCCCTGGAAGAGAACACCTTCCTTGGTAAAGTAGAGGGTCTGGAAAAGAGAAGGAGGCTCTCCAAAAGGTGGATTGACATAGTGGCTGTAGTGGTGGGCTCAGGTACAGCAACAGCTGTGAGCACGGGGCTGGATAGGGCAGTTCTTCTTTCTGTTGTTCAAGGGGTCCCTATGATTCAGAAATAACTTGATGGCAACTAGCAATAATAACAATTTCTCTCTGTATGCACATACTTATGCACATGTATATATGTATACATATATATATATATATAGTCTCCTGAACCCTGATTAAGAAAGACTAATGCTCTGATAGGAGTCTTGGTAGTGCTGTGATTAAGAGAATGGCTATTAACCCAAAGGTCAACACTTGAAACCAGGCAGCCCATCTGCTGGAGAACGACAGGGCAGTCTGCTTCCACAAAGATCACAGCCTTGTAAATCCGATAGTGGAAACCTTGGTGGTGCAGCAGCTTCAGTGCTCCATCTGCTAACCAAAGAAGTCTGCAGTTCAAATCCTCCAGGCGCTCCTTGGACACTCTGTGGGCAGTACTGCTGTGAACTCGAGTGTTGCTCAGAGGTGGACCCGACTCCAGGGCAGTGGGTTTTTCAGAAACCCTATGGTGCAGTTCTACTCTTGTCTTACAGGGTGACTGTGAGTCAGAATTCACTCAGGACAATGGTATTTGTTTTGTTTTGTTTTTTCTTTCATATTCTGATTCTATCACTTACCAGGTGAATCACTCTGACTGCTTACTTAATCTCTTGGAGTGTATTTCTTCATTTGTAAAAGGGGCTTATTATTACTCTGTCATGGCACTTAATCAGTAAGCAATCAGGGTTTCTACTTATTTTGAAAAGTAAAAGAAAAAACAGATCTGTTGCCTTTCAATGAAGTATGACTCACAGTGACCATTTAGGATGGAGTAGAACTGTCCCAAGGAGGAGCTGGTGGATTCAAACTTCTGACCTTTTGGTAAGCAGCCAAACTCTTAACTATTGGACAGCCATGACTCCTCTTACTACATAGTTTTAAAAAATAAATACATACTAGAAACAATGCTTGTTCACTATGCTGATATTCAGTATACCTTGCGCCATCATGAAAGAAGGATAAAGAAGTAAGTCATTGGACGTGCTTGCATTTAAGAATTTAAATATATGAGTGATGAACAACACCTAACTTTGAAAATCTGATTAAGGAATAAAATGGAAGCAAATATGTTTTATGTACCCCATGAATTTCTATTGTACGCCCTTGTAACAAAACACTGGAACCCTAGTGGTACAAGGGTTAAGAGCTTTTCTGCTAAACAAAATGTTGTCGGTTCAAATCTACCAGTCTTCCTTGTGTAGTCTACTCTGTTCCATAGGGTTACTGTGAGTAGGAATCAGGTTCACAACAATGGATTTATTATAAAATATTATTTCCATGGACTGTTAGAATAATCACTTGGCTGGAAATTAAAAGACCAAAATTCTAGTTTGGACACTTGCTCATGTTCAAATAACTTAATCTTTTACACCTGTCTCTTCAACTTAAAATGAGGGATTTATAATAGATTACCAGCTTCTAGTGAAATGCTTTGTATGATTAGAAAAATGAATAATATCTTGGTAATAAAACATCAATACCTTTGGAAAAGAATTTCCACATCTTTGTGTCTTTAAATCAAGGACTCTTTCCACAAAATCAGCTTCTCTAAAGGTAATGTGCTATGTACAACTGTACAGTGCCCACCGAGATTCAGCAAGTATCTTTAATATCTGATATTAGTGATTTATAAGTTGTAGTAGAAAAAGAAAGAAAATAGATCTGTCTCCTAGTGTTCTACTGAGACTGATACATTCAACAACATTTATATTGAGAAAACTAATTACATTCACCATTTTCTAACAAACAAAGAGAATAGGGTTATGCAATACTCTGTCATTCATTCTTCCAGTAAAAAGCCATACTTTTTTAATATGTAAGTATTCAGCTTTTATTCCTCCAGAATATTGAAAGTGTAGCAAATTAAAACAAATACATTTTATGGCATATGATGATGCCGTATACACCATCCGTCATTAATTTTTAAGAAATCAGAGACAATATAATGAATCTTGTCTACAGATATACTTTAATCTATAAAACTGTATAAACAAATCTATAAATTTTGATAATCTAGAGGCATTTTCAAACCTTTCAACACTTTGCAGCTACCAACCTGACTATTGATTATCAAAGAATGAATGTGCATTAGGAGTAAAACAAAGACTAAAGGGTATGTATCGTTATTTAAATCCCAGAGAAATTAGAGTTAGCAAGAAAAAATCTCTGAGTTCTATTTACATTTCAGTATTATGGTTCAATTCTGTTTCAATGCAACAGGAGATAATTACTAATGAACTTACTGTTCTAATGGTTGGAATCGCTCTATTCATGCATAAATGGCACTTGTCCAACAAAGAATAACTCTACTACTTCTTAAAACACCTTCATTTCTGCTTCTATCTCACAGTGCATCCTAGAAGGTCAATATTTAAAATGAAATTTGTTTATAAAAGCTATAAGCTAAAGTGAGATTTTGCATTACTAACTAGAGATTTGATTGCATGTAATAAGTAAAGAGTATAATAGCAGAAATTTGCTTAGTTTCTTAAAATACCAGCTCACTGAGAAGAAAGTCTTGGTGTTAAAACAGTTTGCAATTTACACATTAGAAAGAAGATCAATGTTAACTAGACTTCAATGTAACGTGATTACTCCTCCCATCTTAATCCAATATTACAAGGACAGAGTAACTGGGGCGTGGGGCCAGGCGCAATGCTCTCAGGAGAAACTGAGGCCAGTTGGCACAACTAGCACTTAATAGACCCATGTGCACCTCTCATTGGTGAGTGGCATCTGGGGTCTTAAAAGCTTCCAAGCTGCCATTCGAGGGTAAAGCAACTGGTCCCAGCTTAGTACGAACAGATGATCACCAACGACCAAAATACCATGAGGCAAAGAGAACCCAGAAGACAGAGTGACTCATATGAGTGGGCAACTGCGTCGACTCAGGACTGGAAGAACCAGATGATGCCCGGCCACCACCAGTGATAGCCATGATGGAACTCACAAAGTTGAGTCTCACTGGCAACACAAGAATAAAAAGGGGTGCACTCTGAGAGCTGCATTAAAAGACTGCAATTGATGGTCCAGGGACCTTGGAGTTCCCCTGGGAGCATGTCCCCTGGCCCTGATCCTGCCCCTGTTCAAAAATCATAGTGGAGGTCAACTTTCAGGCAGGAATGGATTAGACTTGGTGACACAGAATGACCATATCGGTGTGCACTTTATGGTTCTATGCACCTATAGGATGTTGTCCTGCTGACCTCTTACTGGAGGGAGGGGAGTGGGTGGAGAGGAGGGGTTAGAAGATTGTTGGGAGGATAGGACATGTACAGAGTAGAGAGGAAGGGTGTACCATCACCCGGCAGGGAGAGCACTGGGAGCTACATGTAGTTGGGCGTGCAATTTCTGTGGGAATGTATGTTTTCATTCAATCATGAAAATTTTTTTTGCCATTTTATTTATCTTGAGTTGGTTTTCCATAAATTATTAGATAACAATAATTAGTTCTCAGAATAAAATTAAAGGAAAAAATGTATAAGAGCACTCAAATGATATGCAGTATTTTTTGTTGTTCAAACACGCCATCATTAATACGTCTTAACATTGATAAATACTAGCAATTTGGCAAGCAAAATTTATTAAGCCACCCAGTATTCCAGATTCATGATGTTAGACATTATAAAAATATTTTACTTTTGGAAGTGTATGATAATATTACATTGAGAAAGAAAGTGTTAAGAGGAAATTCATAGAGTAATATCCTACAGGGAGCCAAAAAATACATTACAGTCAAAGTAGATCCATTAGCCTATAAAAGCAAAGAATTGTTCCATAATATAAGAATTTAAAGATTAACTGGACATTTTAATTTCTTTACGTTTATTCCCTAACATTATCATATATGGTAGAATGAACATTTACAAGGTAAACTCATACCTTATATGTGTAATACAAAGGTGCTTTGGTGATGCATTCATTGTAGTTATTGACTGCTAACCAAAAGGTCGTCAGTTCAAAACCGTGAGTGGCACCATGAGAAAAAGAAGTAGAAATTTGCTTCTGTGAGCATTTATAGCCTGAGAAATCCAAAGAGACCACTACATGTTGAAATTGACTATACTACAGTGGATTCATTTTATGTATGTACATTTACTTATATGGTATTTACACAATAATATAATGCTATATACATATACATATATTTCTTCATATAGTTTCTCTTCATGCAGTCTAGCTTCCTATATCATTTGTTTACCTCACCATTTGAGTTAGTAAGGTGAAAAAAATACAATTAAGTCACCCTTATTTTCCAATTTTAAGCCATACAGAATCTCCTTGGCCCACGTACAGTTTCCATGAAAGCACCATTAACTGTTCTGAAATTCATTCTTTGTAATGTTACTTGTAATTTGCCATGATCCACATAGTCAGATGCCTTTCCATATATGACAAAACAGAAATAACAATCTTCCTGTTATTGTGTTTTGGGAATTTCAGTTTAATCTGCACAAATATCATCATCAGAAAAGATCAATTGCTGGGGGGGGAAAAATCATGGTTTGTAACCTAGAGGGTCAAAGAAAACCTCACAGTGATGAACTGACATATAGCCACAATATGGACTCAACATACCCATAATCATGAAGATGGCAGAGGACCAGGCATTCTGATATGTTTAAAGTCACTGTAAGTCAGAATCAATTCACTAAAAACTCATAGCAACAAAAATATATATTTTCACAGAAAAAGTAGAGCCAAATGTGGAGTGCTTAAGAGGAGTAGCTGGAGTTTATTTAAGATGGTCTTTGCAACTTGAGAAAAGCAGAGACAAAGAAAGTTTTGTCAAAAGGCAATAACTCTAGGAATTTTGGTGTCTTAAAATTGTTCTGTTGAAATTGACTGAAAAGAGCAAAGATAGAAGGAAATGCATGAAACACAAAGCTTCAGAAAACACAAAATCTAGAAGAGAACGAACAAATTAGAACACAATCTAAGTGTTGCCCTCAGAAATGTTATAGTTCAAATTAAAATAAAAAAAATAATTGTTATGTGCATAGATATGTACTTGCCAGAGTAAAAATAAAGTGTTGAAACAAAAAAGGAAAGAAACTAACATTTCATCAATGTTTACCCTTTGCAAACAGCTGAAAATAATAGAAGAAAACTTTGAGGGAATTCATTAGTATTTCCCAATTTTTAAATCTGAAAAAAAATGGAAGTATGATAGGACCAATAAAAAGATGAAAGTGACTATATTTGGGAATCATTTTCTTATCAAAGATTATTAGAACTAAGAAACTGATGTGCAAAGAAAGCAGAGGAGTCTGTGGACATTTCTCCCTACTTTGTTTCTGACTTACTGATTGTTCTTGGCACGAGTGTTTGTGTGTTTGTGATGTAAAACATAATGAGAAAAAATTTTGTGGAGAGCTGGGATCCCAAGTGAAGTCAAATTATGAAAATATAAACTCCATTCAGAAGGCTATTCATAGGTATAAATCAATAGAAGTTATATAACTGCATAGAGGGTTACCAAGAAAAACATCTCTACATTATTTCTTTAGCTTTGATGCTCTATTTCCAGGTCTTTGCATATGTCATTACAATACTTTACTTTGTCTTCTCCAGCTGCCCTTTGAAATCTTTTCTTCATGTCATTTACTTTGTCTTTTCTTCCTTTTGCTTTAACTACCTGATGATGAAGAGCAAGCTTCAGAGTCTCTTCTC
This sequence comes from Heterohyrax brucei, assembly GCA_028571685.1. Taxonomy (NCBI): domain Eukaryota; kingdom Metazoa; phylum Chordata; class Mammalia; order Hyracoidea; family Procaviidae; genus Heterohyrax; species Heterohyrax brucei. The sequence goes on from CM053143.1 coordinate 161,052,271, forward strand.
ATAAATTTATCTGCTCTTTTCTTTCTTTCCTGTCTTTTAAATGACCTTATGCTTTTGTCATAGATTATATCTTTGATATCATTCCACAACTCATCTGGTCTTTGATTGTTAGTGTTCAACACGTCAATCTGTTCTTGAGATGGTCTCTTAAATCAAGAAGTATATATTCAAGGTCATCTTTTGGATTTCATGAACTTGTTCTAATTTTCTTTAGTTTCAGTTTGAACTTACTTATGAGCAAGTGATGGTCTGTGCTGTAATTGGTATCTAGTCTTTTGCTGATTGCTGATATGGAGCTTTTCCACCGTCTTTTTCCACACATGGAGTCAATTTGGTTCCTGTGTATTCCATCTGGTAAGGTCCACGTACATAGCTGCAGCTTGTGTGGATGGGAAAAAGTATCTGGTATGAAGAAGTTGTTAGTCTTGCAAAATTCTGTCATGCACTGTCTGGCATCATTTCCAATTACCAAGTGGGAAGGCCACATTTTCCAACTACCAGTCTTTCTTCTTTGTTTCCAAGTTTTGGATTCCAATCACAATTATCAATATATCTTTACAGTCTGTCTAATCAATTTTGGAATGCAGCAGCTGGTAAAAGTATTCAATTTCGTCATCTTTGGCCTTAATGGTTGGTGTGTAAATTTGAATAGTCATATTAACTGGTTTTCATTGTAGGTATATGGATAATATCCTATCGCTGACAGCATTCTACTTCACGGCCGATCCTGAAATATTCTTTTTGATGATGGATGCAACACCATTGCTCTCAAGTTTTAGTTTCCAGAATAGTAGACCATATGATTGTCTGATTTAAAATGGCCAATACTGGTCCATTTCAGCTCATTAATGCCTAGGTTATCAATGTTTATGTGCTCCATTTCATTTTTGATGATTTGTAATTTCCTAGGTTCACACTTTGCACATTCCATGTTCTGATTATTAATAGATGTTTGATGCTATTTTTCTCATTTTGTGCCACATCATCAAATGGATATCCTGAAAAATTTACTCCATCCCATGTCATTAAGGTCAACTCTACTTTGAGGAGGTAGCTCTTTCCCAGTCATCTTCTGAGTGACTTCCAACCTGGGGTTTATTTTCTGGCACTATACCTGACAGTGTTTCACTGCTACTCATAAGGTTTTCACTGACCAACTCTTTTCAGAAGTAGACTGCCAAATCCTTCTTCCTTGTCTGTCTTATTCTGGAGCTCAGCTGAAACATTTTACCGGATTCCTTTCACTTAACCATGATACAACTAGGTGTTTCATCTTTAATTTAGAGTGTGCCATAATCACTAAAAGAAAAAAATATATATATTTCATCACTAACATTTCATCAACATTAAATTTATGTATTTTCTCCAAAAATTCAGAAATTTCTGAGTTTTAAAAGTGTGGTCATGAATCTACACAGTCTATTTCTTGATTTCATGATTTCTTGACTGCCACACCCATAGGTGTTGATTATGAAACCATATAAAATGAAATCCTCGACAACATAATTCTTATCATAATGTTGCTTACGAGTCCAGTTATGAGGACTTTTGTTGGAGAATATTGAGTATAACATGGACCATCAAAAGAACAAACAGGCCTGTTCTGAAACAAACATACTTTGGACATGTTGTCAGGAGGGATTAGTACCTAGAGAAGGACATCACAGTCGGTATAGTGGAGGGTCAGTGAAAAAGACAAAGACCCTCAATGAGATGGATTGACAAAGTAGCTGCAATGATAGGCATGAGCATAAAATGCTTGTGGACATGGCACAAGACCAGGCAGTGTTTTGTTCTATTGTGTATAAGATCAGCTCGACAGCACCTAACAACAACAATGGAAGAATGAACAAACCTGCCTTGGAAGAATTACAGCCAGAATGGTCCCTAGTAATGTCGATGGTGAGACTGCCCTCTCATATACTCTGACATGCCATCAGGAGGGACCAGTCCCCGAAGAAGGACATCATGCTTAGCACACTAGAGGGTCAGTGATGCGGGCTGCCACAGTGCTGCCAGAGCAGGCCTCAAACGTAGCATTGATTATGAGAATAGTAGAGTACCGGGGATTATTTCCTTCTGTTGTACATAGATTCACTGTGAGTCAGAATCCACTTGATGGGCTCTAGCAAAGGCAACAAGGATGTATTGAGAAGAATTGTCCTTGAACAAAATTCCCATCAGAAAGAATTTAAAATGATTTTTTTAGTGTTACTTTCCCAACTTGGGAAAAGGGCTACAGTAGATTTTTAACTGATAAATAAATATTATCTTTAATATGAAATTAAAACCAAACTCACTGCTATCAAGATGATACCAACTCACAGCGACTTTTAGGACAGTGTAGAACTGTTCCATAGAGTTTCCCAGGAGCACCTGGCAGATTTGAACTGTTGGCCTTTTGGTGGGTAGACAGAGCACTTAACCACTACTCCACTAGGGATTCTATCTTTAATACAGAATGCGACATAGTCACTAAAAGGAAAAATATCACATTGCTGGTATTATGACAACATTAATTTTATACATTGTCTTCAAAGATTCAAAAATTTCCAAATTTTGCAAGCATCATCATGAATCTACACGGTATATTCTTGTGACTCCAGATACGTTATATGAAATGAAAATAAAATGTTAGTAGTTTTGTGGTTACTGCAACCTTAGCAGTTAGATGCTCCGTTAGTCAAATCTTGGTACTGCTTCCTTAACTAGAATTTAGTAGTTTTGAGGCCCTGGATTAAGGATAAAATATTCCCCTGTTTATATTTTAATTAGAGTAGCAATGTGCTTTTAAATATAACCATAGCAACAATATTTTTGCTTACTAACTGAGATAATTACCACCTGAGATAATTTACTTGAAGATCAAGTAACCAATTTGATGCTGTTAAAGTGAAATTTTATAACCTTTAAAGTATTGCTACGAGTGAATAATCATTCAGGGAAAGAAACACGAACTGTTCATGTTCTGCTACCTTCATTGTCTCATGTGAGGCTCAGCAATGTCACTAATCAACCCCTTGTCATAATTAATAACTCATAGATATGGTTTCTATTAACTAGTAAAAGGATGAAATTGGTAGAAGAATATTTATCTCCTAGTATTTAGTTTCTTCAAGCCAGTACCAAATCAACAACACACACACATACACCCACTAAAAGGAGGGGAAAAAACATCATTTGAAAAGAGAAAGCCATTTTAGTAAACACTTTACTTTTGAATATTAGATACATTAGAGACAGAATTTTAATTAAACTCTCTGCAGATTCATCAGATTAACCACTTTTAAAGTTGGCTTATTTACTGGGAAAGTCTGTCACCACTTCTCCAGATTAATCTCAATCATTTTCATTAGTGAAATCATTAATCTGTTCTTTATTACAGATGGGAGAGTAGAGATTCACATCTACCTGATCTGAGATACAAGCTTGGACTTTAAGCTGCTTGATGAATTATTGAGACACAATCATACTAGAAAATTTAAAGACCGAGAGTCCTTAAACAATAACATATGTATTTTTCTGAACAATTTTTACCATCATATGTGATTTACAGCACCTAGATTTAGTGTGAGCAGTAGACATATGTTTAAACATGACTGTAGCTATGTTTTCTTGGTGCCTTGTTGTAGCTGTGAATTTACCAGTATTTAATTAATCAGGTAAAAAGATTACTTTTCCAGACTTATTAACTTAGTTTTAGAAAATAAATAGAACAACGTAAGAGTATCTTTATTAATTTTACATAAACAGTTTAATAATTATTGAGTGCTTCATTTAGTTTTCATCCTGAGGTAATTTTCTAGCCTTGTGTTCAAAAGTATTTTTTCTGGTTTCAAAATCACAGTTTACCATGAAACATCTTTTCATTTCTTCCTTTTATAATGTATATTCATTTTTAAAATGTGTAAACAGGTCACTGAAAGCCATTATTGTATCAGGTTCTATGGCTGAAGGCAGATGAGCATTTCTTAGAAGGACCAAGTATAACAGAAATTAGATTAGACATGGGTCAAACATCTAGAATTTGGGTCCTTTTACTCATTTTTGTTGTCCTACTTGAGTTTAGGAAGACACTTATGTTCTCTCAATTTGTTAGATAAGTTTCTTAAATCAGTAAAAGCATTTGTTTTTGTTTTATCTTTACCTCAAAGCAATGTTGTAAGAATTAAATAGCTATAGAAAAGAGTGATTTAAACTCCTTAAAAATAATGTTTTTGAATAAATATACCTGAGATAATTCTATATTTTTATTTGATATGATGTTCAAGACCATCTTTTTTTTTTTTTTTTTACAAACCTTTAACCAGGAAAATTTTGTTTCAGTTTCTAAAAGGCCTCTGGTACATATAAAATATGAGATATTACTTTAAAAAGTTTACATTAGGTATTTCTGTCAGTTGGTTTGACTGGACTTATTTAAAAACGAAAGGCATGTTAAAACACAAAGCTTATCTACACCATAATGAAAAATCAACCTCATTTATCTCAGCAGAGGAGTCTTAGCATGAACATCCAGAAGGCCAGCAGGAAAAGATAAAATTCAGTCTCCCCTCCTATCTCAACAAAGCTTTACTAAATGTATTGTCTGCCCATCTCTTACTGTTCTATCATATGTGATTGGTGCAATGTTCAGAAAACTCATTATATTTATTCTCCAGTAAACTGCTTGTGAAATGGGGAGAATATCACTTATTTCACAGGCTATTCTTGAATAAAACATAAGGTGGTATTAGAAAAGTACATAGCACAGTCCCTAGGAATAGAGAGCTCTTGCTAATTGTTAGAAAAACATTTTTAAATTGGAATTTATGTATTGCATTTGATAATTTCTGATATTTCTGAACATCATTATACTTAGTTAAATAAAGGGAAATACTTTATTTCCTGGACATCCTTTAACAAACAGTCTTCAAGTATTCTTAACAAGTTTCATTACGTTTCCTTTGGCTCTCTTCACAGTTTGTATGTCCCTTGTTATGTGAGCTGGCCCAATAGTTAAATACTACAGCTGCTAACTGAAATGTTGCAGTCTGAATCTACCAGGAGCAATCTGGAAACTCCGTAGGGTAATTCTATTCTGTCCTTTAGGGTTGCTATGAGTTGGATCTGACTCAACGACAATGGATTTTGGGTTTGTGATGTGTGCAACTGATTCACCAATAATACTTTATATCCTCAGTAATGCAGATAATGAGGTGTTAATAGGGGAGATAATTAATACAAATCGTAATCTTCACTTTCGCTAGTTCTACATGCATTGTACTTAACACAGTAGAATCTGACTTCTTGCCTGGAATTAAGGTTGTGTATGGTATCATTGGGTAGATATTACTGATATGAATGATGTTACAAGCAGAAATGAATTGAAGTATTCATTTCAATAACCTAAAGTAATAATTGAATGATGTTTTGCTCACAACAGCAAAAAAGTGATACTGCTAGAAAAATTTATAAATGTTAATAAGACATAGAGATTAAGAACATAACAGTCTTATGCATGAGTTCATAATGTAAAACCCATTAAAAATGTAATCGCAAAAATCGTTAGTGGTTTACTCAACAGTTACATACTGTGACTGTGTTCCTGTCACACAGAAATGAGATGAAGTGAGAAAGTCAGTCTTCATTTTGAGAAAGAGTGGTTTCACAGAACGTGTACTGGTTTTCATTGTTTTACTAGTAATGTAAGTGGAACAGATACGCTCTTTAAACAAGATACATGCTTTCACAATACCCTCACCCCCAAAACACCCTTATAGCAAACAGCACACTGAAACAAAGAAAGAAACAACTCATTGTCATCGTGTAAATTCCAATTTACATAGATCCTATAGGACAAAGTAGAACTGCCCCATCAAGGAGTGCCTGGTGGATTCAAACTGCCAACATTTTGGTTAGCAGCCAAAGCTCTTAACCACTATACACTAGTGTTCCAGCACAGGCACACACAGATAAGCATAACCAACCACGCACAATCTCACTTGAATATTCTGAAGCACATTTTTATGGTTACAGTTTGTAGTTTGTTACGTGTCTGCTGAATAAACATAGCCCGCTTCAGAGTCATCAAAACCGGTGATCTGAGATTTGTATTTTTTTATTTATTGAAAGTTGTACATCACTTACATTAATTATAAGTTATATACATTTTCTTGAATTTCATGAGAAATCAGTTGGCTGCTAACATGTTTTTTAATGTCTAAATGAGTGCAATGTTTCTTTTACACATATACAACTACACTTACTGCTTTAGCTACTGCCCTTTGGTTTAACTGTGAAAATTTAATCTGTTTGCTGCTGATAGAGATTACAGTAGGGAGAGCCAGGACAGTTACATTTGGGTCCTGACACCCTGGCACGCAGCCTGGCTCGATACTGCAAGGCTCTAAATCTGTCTGTCAGGAGATGGGACACAAAGGTAACAACTGCCAGTTAAATCAAATTGCTTCGAGTAAACTGGACAAATTTTGTTAGCCTCTTGCCTACCCTGGCTCAGATCCACATCAGCAAGGGCAATGATGTTAAGTTTGGGACTGAACCCACAGCTGAAGAAAACTAATTCAGTAGATGCTTCCAGCAACTGCGTTACACTGATTAAAAACAGCCCCGTGGTCACCTCAAATTGTTTTATGTATTGAGGTTTCCTTCTTGCCAAATGAGCTCTAGTTTCCTGGAAAATAAGGACAGAGCTTCAAACAAGTGTGTTTTTTTTCAGAGTGTTGAGCAACATATTAGGCACACGAAAAGGCTCAATTAATATTACTTGAATGGAGTTGAATTAAATTAATAAATTAATTCAAACAAATTTTGTTGTCCCAGACTTTTTCTTCAATTACAAAAATAAACTGATTTATCACGGATCTACATAATTTACAGCCAAGAAGAAATATGCCATAGCCCTTATCAGTTAAACCGCTTCAATAATTAAAAGCATAGGGTTATGCTAGATGGTACAACTCCAGTAGTATTCTTATGGAGGAAGCTGTTCTTGTCTACGAGTCAAAGTTTCTTTGGTAAGAAAATATCCTCTCTGCTCCAGGCAGTGGCCCCGCACTACTGACTCAGTATTTAAATGAAATAGCTTCTTTTTCATTCTTTAGGTAGGGCAGTTCTGAAGCATGTGTTTTTACAGTTCCCCCAACATGATGAAACTTCAGTAACTCATTCTGGTAGCTGGTTTTCATATCACGCCCTTTTTTTTTATCATGTCTATTGTGTTGATTTCCTTCCCTGCTGGTTACTTCTTCAACTACCAAATAACATCTTTGTTACTTACCTTCAAGTTAATTCCAACTAAAACCAGTGCCACTGAGTTGCATCTGACCCTTAGTGACCCTGCAAAACAAAGTAGAACTGCACCACGGTTTCCAAGGAGTGTCTGGGGGATTGGTACCATCGACCTTCTGATTAACAGCCGTGATACTAAACCACGACACCACCAGGGTTTCCAATCTACTGCACTGCAATACATATCTCAAGGCTTGCTTTCAACACAAGCTTAGAAATTCAGTATGTAGCAAGATGTTTTGGCTATTATGTTACAGCACTGGATGTTTATTGTATGCTTTAAATGTGCCAGGGATTTAATCCTAAAATGTACCACTCAGATAAATATTATTTATACATTTGTATATTAAAGAAAAAGAAATAAGGGCTTATATTTCATAAGTAGAATGTATTAGAGTGGGTGATCAAGTAAAATTGGGTGAATTCTGAAAAAAATATATTTAACAATCATTCAGTCATTCTGTAATCCTCTTCTTACACTATAGTCTTAACAACGAGTATATAATACATATTTACTCATTTTTCTACTATGTATAGCAGATTGTATACATATATACATATACATATACAGCCAAGCCAAATGCCATCGAGTCGGATCCGACTCATGGCGACCCTATGTACTTATTCAAATTCCCCTTGAAAATCATTTTCAAACCATCAGCAACAGGGAACAATTGAACAATCTACCGAGAAGAAACATCTATTAAATAGATTTTAAATTAGTTATTTGTTTCTGTTTTACTTTTAAGACTTCAGGGATTTGGGGTTTCACAAATAGTACCATAACTAATCCACATACATCTATTTTACATTTTATTTTTATGTAATAGTATCATGAACATTCAGCATTTGATTACAGAAACAAAAAGCAAGAATAACACAAATAAATAACTCTGTTATAGCTTCAAATCTTCCTTTATCTGAATTATGACTCACATCTAAATAAAACCAAAACAAAACCTTGCTGCCGAGTCAATTCCAACACACAGTGACCCTATAGGACAGAGTAGAACTGTCCCATAGAATTTCCAAGGACAGTCTTGTAGATTCAAATTGCCAGATTCTTGGCTACTAGCTGTAGCACTTAACCGCCATACCACAAGGGTTTCCCTAAACATAACAGTTATCTTAAATCCTCTGACTCTTTCTCTCTTCCTTTTCCTCTCAAGTGTTCTCTGCTGCATTTCATTTATTTCTACTTGTTCATAAAATAAAATTTGGTTGAAAAAGGCTAAAGATTTTTACATTACATGTTGTCCCTTGGAATGTTCTTTTTGCTTGTTGGTGAAGAGTATTGAATATATTACGAACTACCAGAAGAACCCACCAAATCCGTCCTGGAAGAAGTATAGCCGAATACTCATTGGAAGTGAACATGGTGAAATTTTGTCTTACATACTTTGGCAGCGTCATCAGGAGGGACTAGTACCTGGAGAGGCGCATTGCATTTTGTAGAACAGAGGGTCAGTGAAGAAGAGTAAGACCCTAACAAGATGGAATGACAAAGTGGCTACACCAACGGGCTCAAACACAGCAACGATTGTGAGGCTAGTGCAGGACTGGGCAGCGTCTCCTTCTGTTGTACACAGGGGGAAACTGAGTCAGAACTGACTGAATGACATCTAACAACAACAATCTTTATGGAAGCACATCACCAAGTTTGGGCCCTGTGGAGTGTAGGTGGGTTCTAACAACCAACCTTTCAGCTAGCAGCCTAGCACTTCAAGTACTGCATCACTAGGGCTTTTGTGTTCCAAAATAAAGCCACTACTGTCAGGTCAGTTCTGACCTGCAGACACCTGACAGAACTGAGGAGCAATGCCGCATAGAATTTCCAAGACCATCGTCTTTGCAGAAGTAGACTGTCACATCTTTCTCCAGCAGAGCAGCTAGTGGGTTGGGACCGCTGGCGTTCAGTTCGCAGTGAACCAGCAACCGCCACACTCACGGCTCCTTCGCAGTTATCATTCAGTCAGGTAACTTCACTCCTAGGCGTATATCCCAAACAATTGGAAGGATGAACCAAATCCAAGGCTATATACTAATGTTTACTGTGGCATTTTTCACAACAGCCAAATGGTGTAATTATAATGTTCATCAATAGATGAAGGGAAGTTAGTAAATGCCTACCATGGAGTTGTTTAAATATTAAAACAAACAAAAAAAATGCTATCAATTCCAACTGATAGTGACCCTACAGAACATAGTGCAACTGCCCTACAGGATTTCCAAGGAAGAGCTTGTGGATTCAAACCACCAGCCTTCCAGTTAGCAGCCTGTCTCTTAACCGCTGTGCTATTGGGGCTCCTTTAGTTTACATAAAGAAAAATGAAATCTTAATGTTACTAGCACAGATGGGCCTTGAAAAGGTGATGCTGGGTGAAGTAAGTCACAAAAGGACAAATGTATGATCCCACTTACGTGGAAAAAATCCAGAAAATGCAAGATTATTGAGAATAAAATTTAGAAGGGAGAAAGTAGAAGTCAAAAATCATACCTTGGGCAGGATGGGTGATAGAAAATGATCTCCTGTTTAAAAAAACAAAAAGAAAAACTTCAGTGTTGTCAAGTTGAAGCCAGCCCATAGCTAACCTATAGGACATAATAGAACTGCCCTATGGAGTTTCCAGGGAGTGCCTTGTACATTTGAACTGCCAACCTTTCGGTTAGCAGCCGCGTCAGTTAACCATTATGCTACCAGGGTTTCCAATCTCCTGTTAAGGGTGATGTGAGCAGAAAAAAAGGAAATAGATAATGGCAATTGTCCCACAACATGATGAAACTAATTATCACTGGATTATACATATAAAAATGCTCAAATAGCCATTTTATAATATTTAATATACATTCTATATACATATATTCATCACAATGAAAATAAGTTAAATAATAATGTTGACTTGATTATCCAGTGCTGCTATGACAGAGATATCACCAGCGGGTGGTTTTAACAAAGATATATGTATTCTGTCACAGCTAAGGAGGCTAGAAGTCTGAATTTAGAGTACCAGCTGCAGAAGAAGGCTTTCTCTCTGTGTCACCTCTAGAGGAAAGTCCTTGTTATCAATCTTCTTCTAGTCTGCACACGAACCCCGGGTCCAAATGATGTCCTCTGTTCCTGGCACTACTTTCTTGGTGGCATGAACTCTCCCATGGCTCTCTGCTTCCAACTCTTTTTTATATCTCAAAAGAGACTGGCTTAAGATACTAACTGAGTCATGTCTCACTTACAAAACTGCTACTAATCCTACCTCACTGAAATCACTGAGACAAGATTTACTATAAATAGGAAAATCATGTCAAATGACAAAATGATAGACCATCATACTATACTGTAAATCATGGATTAACCAAGTTGACATACTTTTTTTTCAGAACACAATTCAAACACAACCATAATTTTAGGGAAAATGTATTTATATATATATATGTGTGTATATTTTTACCGACAACTATAGCAAAGCCCATTCTGAGGAACAAAAATGCTGGTGAAATTTGACCTAGCAAATATAAAAACTTATTACAAAAATTAATTATTAAAATGACACAATGCTAGAATAACAGAAGAGAAAAGGAAATAAAGAGTCCAGAAAGTGTCTGAAGAACACACACAGTGTTGGTAATGTGACACGGGTGCTATTTCTGATCACTGATAAAATGAAATTCTTCAAGAAATGAAGCTGAAAAAATTGATTATCTGTGTCAAATGAAGTAAAAATAGATTTCTAACTCCCACTAGACACAGACATTACATTTAAAAAAATGAAAAATTTGTGTGAAAATAAACGTATAAAACATTAAAATGAAAGAAAATATCTTTTGAACTAGCAGTAGGAAGATTTATTTTTAAAGATAGAAGATACTATAACCAATCAAGAACATGTTCATAAATTTGACATTCAAATTAACTTCTATTTATAAAAGGCTTTAAGGAAAACTATAACATGAGCTACAGAGTTCAAGGAGACATTTATAAAGGACTATAAGCACCATAAAATTAGTATAAAGAGGAGATGAAGTGCTCATGATAGGGTTAACAGCTATAGAAAAATTCTTAACTAGATTCTTTCTTAATACTGACCTGTCTTTCCCCCTAGGAACACTGACACATAGAGAAAATCATAACCTTCATTCTGACACATTCTCATGGAGATTTTGAGATTCTTTTCCCAGTCTGCTCTTGAATGCTGACTGGACAGAGTGACACCAATTTCCAGCCCACTATTCAGATAAGAACACAACTCCTGAGAAAAAGTAGATAGCTTCCAGAAGTCAAGGACAACTCATCTTTAAACAAATAAACTGCATCTCCCACAACCTGTCCTCTGAAACACACATCCTGGACTGGGATGTTACGATGCTTTTATAGGTGCTAAGGTACCATCTCAGATCTCCAGCACCCTGAGTAAAGCACTCTTATGAAATTCAATCCCTGCCTCTGCATTTGGTTTAATAGTGACAAGTAGCACAAGTCTGTGACTGTTTTTTTTTTTTTCTTCTTCTTCTTTTTTTTCATAAAAATAGAAATAAAAAAAGGACAAAAGAAGGAAACAGGTATTGTTAATAGCCATAGCTAGGGGTGCCTCATGACAGTCTAACAGGAAAATTAAAGAATGCATCTGCTTAATTTTACACTGAATACATACACGTATTGAATTTTATTTTGCTTTACTTTGTTACCCTGTGAATGTGTATGTAAAATAGTTGTAAAGATTTATAAGAGAATAACCACAATTAAAACATTGTGCTTACAACAAATGCTGGAGAGGCTGTGGATAAAGTTGAACCCTCCTGCACTGTTGGTGGGGTTGCAAAATGGTCCAGCCTCTTTGGAAGGCAATCTGGCGCTTCCTTAAAAAAATGGATATCGATATACCATCTGATCCAGTAATTCCACTACTTGGAATATATCCTACAGAATCAAGGCTTTCACACCAATGGACACATGCACCAGAATGTTTATCGCAGCACAGTCCATGATAGCAAAAAGATGGAATCAACCCAGATGCCCAACAATAGAAGAATGGATAGGTAAACTATGGTACATATACTCAATGGAGCACTACACAATGATAAAGAATAATGATGATTCCAGGAAACATCTCCTAACCTGGTTTCAACTGAAAGACATTATGTTCAGTGAAAGTAGCCAGTGACAAAGGGACAAATACGGCATGAGACCTCTACAATAAGATCTCAAAAACAGACTTGTGTATAGAAGAAAAGACTCTTTGACAGCTGCAAGGGAGGGGAGGAAAGGAGGGGGAGTGGGGAGGGTTTAGTTTAGATAGTTACTAGAAATCTAGTTGGAGAAAGCGGTGATAGCACACATTAGAAACAAGAGCAACATTAAGTGGACTTCAGCATAACTTGAGTACTCCTTCCATCTTAACTCAATACTGCAAGGATAGAGTAGCTGGGGCAGGGGCGGGGGACCATACTCTTAGGTAAATTCCAGGCCAATTGGCACAACTAGCATTTTGCTAAGAGAGCTCTCTGCACCCCACATTGGTGAGTGGTGTCTGGGGTCTTAAAAGCTGCCAAGCTGCCATCCGAGGACACAGCAAATGGTCCCAACTCAGCATGAACGGATGCTCACCGAGGACCAAAATGACAGGCGGTAAAGGCAACTGAGAAGACAGAGAGACCCACAAGAGTGGGTGCCTACATCTACTTGGGACCGGAAGAACCAGATAGTGCCCAGCCACCACCAGTGATAGCCACGATGGAGCTCACAGAGAGGAGTCTCACTGGCAACACAAGAATAAAAAGGTGTGCATCATGAGATCTCCACTAAAAGACCTCAATTGATGGTCCAGCGGTTTTGGGGTTCCTCTGAGAGCGTGGCCCCCTGCCCTGATGCTGCCCTTTCCCATAAATTATAACAAAGGTCCACTCTTTGGATAGGAATGGATTGGACTTGGCAATGCAGAATGACCACATATTGGAAGCACTTTATGGTTCTATACATCTATAGGATACCATCTTGCTGACCTCTGGCTGGAGGAAGGGGAGTGGACGGAGAGGAGTGGAAAGGAGGCTGTTGGGAGGATGAGACATGTACGGAGCCCAGAGGAATAGTGTGCAGTCACCGGACAGGGAGAGCAGTGGAAGCTGCATATAGGTGGGCATGTAAATTTATACGTGAATGTACATTTTCACTCAGTTATGTTAAATAAAAATAAAATAAAAAATATAAAGGGAAAAAAAACATTGTGCTTAAAAATAATACAGTTTTGAATATGGAACAAATTACTTTCAGCCAATTTAGAAGAATCAATTAGTTTGTGTGGCAGAAAGACTGCCATGACAACTAATTCTTTTTTCTCTTTGAGTGGTCTTGCCTTTGTGAATTTCTTTCAACCCTGGAGTGAGCACTAGATCTATGACATACTTCCAACCAATATCCTGTGGCAAAGAGAATGGGATGGCACTCCCTTGATCAGGTTTTAATACTGCCAAGGTGAAAGCCTTTTTTGTTTGTAAGTAAGGTCCCAAAGCATTTGCTTTCGAGTTAATCAAATTAAATGTGTTTTTTTGGTGTAGCATCTCACCAGATCACTGGCAAGCGTTGCTCAGAGGGACACTGGTAGAACTCCAAAATAAACCAGGAGGCAGAAAAAGCCCAGCTGATCAGATTTTACTTGGATGCTTACAGAGAGAGGTCATGCCAAGGTTCCAGTGTTGGACAGCCATGCTTTGCGTCATCTGCAGTGTAGGATGTGGGTTTACATACTATCAAATGTGTGGCCCCTCTGTGGCCTGGAATCCTGGTGGTGCAGTGGATAAGATCTATTCCTGCTAGCCCAAATTTACCAGCTGCTTCTTAGATACCCTTCAGAGGCAGTTTTACTCTGTCCTATATGATTTCTATGAGTTGGAATTGATTCCATGGCAATACTGCTTTATCCATCTGTCTGTCTGTCTACCTACTTACTTATCTACCTATCTACTGATTATTTTAATGTGTAGGGAGAGCAACATGCCTACCAGTAGGGATATGTGTAGGTTGACCAAGAAAAAGCATGGCTAACCCATGAAGGATGGAGTGGTTTTTATACCAGTTGAAATTCCATTTCAGGTTATCACAAAGTCAGATGTTTGGTTATTTTTTCACTTGGCCAGGTTTTTTTGTTCAGGAATATACTCTGGTTTTCACCTCGAGTCCAATGTGGGCCAAAACCATTTTGCATTGTTCATGATCCTAACATATTTTTCTAACACTTACGGCTTCATAAAATGAATGTCCTTTTCAGGATTGAATCAACTCTCATGTCAGAGGGAAACTCTGGTGGCTTAGTGATTAGGTAATATGTCTGCTAACTAAAAGGTTAGCAATTTGAATCCACCAGGTGCTCCTTGGAAACTCTATGGAGCAGTTCTACTCTGCCCTATAGGGTAGTTATGAGTTGGAATCCACACGACAGCACTGGGGTTTTGGTTTCTGTTTATGTAGGAGAATTTTCCTTCACTGGCTTTAAAAAAGCCAACTGCCAAGTTTCAACAGCCTGTGAAGAAAGCCATGAGGTGGGTAACTTCAAGTGGCCTCTAGAAGAACAGTTTTCACCCAATAGTCAGTAAGCAGTGAGAACCCCCTCAGCCATACAGTCACAAAGAATTAATTCCGTCAGCATTTTGTATGTTCTCAGAAGCTGATTCTTCACCACTCATGTCTTCAGATTCACACGTTGATTTTAGCCTTGTGAGTGGCTGACTAGATGATCCAGCTAGGCTCAGGCCTCTGGCCTCTGGAAACTTGACAAATATGCTATTTGAAATCCTTAGGTTTGTGGTAATTTACTACAATGCAGCAGAAAACTAACTCAGTTTGTCAGTCAAAAGCAAATTGTTTTTAAGTTTCTGGAGTGGGATGTCTTGACCTATAATACATAAACCCTTCACAAATATTTTTTGTACATCCTCTCAATATTAATTGCTACTCTAACTGGTTTCTACTGGCTTAAATTTGCAATGGGAACAAAATAAATAATAATAATTGGTACTTTATATAGTTTATAAGAAGATAATCCATGCTATGACCCTAAGAAAATGTAAGATAGATTAGATAGGTAAAGAACATCAGGAGTATGGATGAATACAAGTTACAACATTAAATAATATGATTAGAATGAGCTCCACTGAACATAACTTTTAAGGAAATTAGTTAACAGATTCTAGCAAAGGTACCAGCTCTGAACAAAGACCTCAGGGGACACTGCCTTTCTTTGTTTTTCCAGGTAACAGCAAGAAATCAGATGTGGATGTCACAGTGTGAACTGGGAAGGCCGGGAGGCATGTAAGCGATGAGAAAAAGAGAAGATCACAATAGACTGAAATCTTTAGCTCTAGAGCCTCAAAAACTAGAGTTGCTGTCAATTGGGATGGAGAAAACTATGAGTATCTAGGTTTTGGAGAGAACACCAGAAACCCATTTTTTTACATCTATGTTTTAAATTTTGAATGTGAAATACAAATGTTGAATAAATCACTGGATGCGTGAGTCTAGGCCATCCAACTGAATTACCACAAACAAAGCACTTGAAGACATGTTCCTTTATCTTTTTCAACGAACATTTGTGTCTGCAAATTAATATTATGTATAAGAGGAGCACGCTGATTATAGAAAGAATGCTCCTTAAGAACAATGACGCTGAGGTTATGGGCTTATTATCAGAAGAGCTCAGTCCCTGGGGAGGAAACACTTGGTGAAACACAGGGTCAGCAAAAGCCCTTAATGAGATAAATTCAGTGGTTGTAGCAAAGGGTTTACGCTTAACAACGATTGTGAGGATGGTGGAGAGCCAGACAGTGTTGCATTCTGTCGTGCCATGGTGTCACTTTGAGTCAGAGCCAACAGCATGGCATCTATCAACAACAACACGGGGAGACACTTAGTCCAATATACTTGAGTTTCACAGTGTGTGTGTGTGTGTGATCCATGTGCAGATCTTCATGAGAGAGAAAGAAAAAGATATAGAGAGTCTGGATGTTGTTGAGTCTTCCAAAATAGGTTTTTAATTGTCATAAGAAAGAAAACAGAGAGACGGGTCTCCCTAGTTGACCTTTGAAGTGGTTTAAATAGGAATAAAAAATAAATAAATCTAAAAACATATGTTTATTTTATACTGCAGTAATTTGACTTGGTTGAAATTTAGAGGAGCAAACCTGAGATCACGGGCTGACAGAATATTAATAAAATCATTCTGTTAGAAAAAATAAATGGGGGAGTAGGGACCAATAAAGTGGACAAGAAAGAATATGACTACTTGTATACTAGTATTTATAAAAATATTCTTTCCAGTATTAACTCTGAGTTTTAAGTTCACTTTCAGGTTTACTAGGTAACATTGTTATGAGAATAACCTTATTGTTCCTCTGGCTCCTTTGGGTGTCTTGCACGAAATGAATTTGCTAGATGGCACAATGTCTGAACACAGTTTTACTGATTCCTAATCAGCAAGCCAAAAGACACAGGTGTTTACAGACTTGGAGGGACTTGTTAGATGGATGTCAGTCTCCAGTGAGATTTTGTTCTGTTTTGTTTTCTGTCCTATGCACACATTTTTCTTTGTTCAAACTCTGTTCATATTATGATAGCATATACACACTCCTATGAGAAATAATCTGGAAGACAGTTTTTGTACAAATTATTTCTATTTTTAAAATTCAGAAGTAGTTACGGTGTATGTAATGGCATACGTGTATACACAGTCAGGTGTTAGAAGCAGAGAGGAGGATTGTAACTTTGCTTCAAGTTAAAATCAAAGAGGTTAGTCAGTCAAGTGAGAACAACTGAGGGAAGGTAGTAGTTGAAAGTTTTTTAAGAGGCTGATAGCTGGAGAAATCATTCCTATGTGTGATAGAAGCTTCCTATAGTTTGAAGGGCTGGCTAGACCGTGAAGTCCTGCCAAGTAGGTGATCTGAACACTGTTAAATGCACAGAGTTCTGAAGCTGATATTTAAAGAACATTTGAAAGCATGGTACAGAAAGGAACCCAGAATCAGCCACAATTCTGGATGGCAATTATAGGTCAATCAGAATCAGACGGG
Organism: Heterohyrax brucei; assembly: GCA_028571685.1. Lineage (NCBI taxonomy): Eukaryota > Metazoa > Chordata > Mammalia > Hyracoidea > Procaviidae > Heterohyrax > Heterohyrax brucei. The sequence goes on from CM053143.1 coordinate 161,069,611, forward strand.
AAAAAATGTTTTATGAAATCACAGTTTCCAGGCCTGTAATTAATATGAAAATGAACTTAATCATACACCATGGTTTGACAAACTATCTTATAATGAGCGCTGCGGAAGACTTGGGATAACAGGACCAAGGAAGAGGTTTATTTTATTTTTTTTAATTTTTATTTTTATTTAACATAACTGAGTGAAAATGTACATTGATGTATAAATTTACACGCCCCCCCTATATGCAGCTTCTACTGCTCTCCCTGTCCAGTGACTGCACACTATTCCTCTCTGCTCCATACATGTCTCATCCTCCCAACAGTCTCCTTTCCCCTCCTCTCTGTCCACTCCCCTTCCTCCAGTCAGAGGTCAGCAAGATGATATCTTATAGATGTATAGAACCATAAAGTGCTTCCAATATATGGTTACTCTGCTTTGCCAAGTCCAATCCATTCCTGTCCAAAGAGTGGACCTTTGTTATAATTTATGGGAAAGGGCAGCATCAGGGCAGGGGGCCATGCTCTCAGAGGAACCCCAAAACCGCTGGACCATCAGTTGAGGTCTTTTAGTGGAGATCTCATGATGCACCACTTTTAATTCTTGTGTTGCCAGTGAGGCTCCTCTCTGTGAGCTCCGTCATGGCTATCACTGGTGGTGGCCGGGCACCATCCGGTTCTTCCGGTCCCAGGTCGATGTAGGCACCCACGCTTGTGGGTCTCTCTGTCTTCTCGGTTGTCTTTACCGCATGCCATTTTGGTCCTCGGTGAGCATCCGTTCCTGCTGAGTTGGGACCATTTGCTGTGTCCTCGGATGACAGCTTGGCAGCTTTTAAGACCCCAGACGCCACTCACCAATGTGGGGTGCAGAGAGCTCTCTTAGCAAAACGCTAGTTGTGCCAATTGGCCTGGAACTCGCCTAAGAGCATGGTCCCCCGCCCCCCGCCCCAGCTACTCTATCCTTGCAGTATTGAGTTAAGATGGAAGGAGTACTCAAGTTATGCTGAAGTCCACTTAATGTTGTTCTTGTTCCTAATGTGTGCTGTCACCGCTTTCTCCCAACTAGATTTCTAGTAACTATCTAAACTAAACCCTCCCCCCTCATCCTCCCTCCCTCCTCTCCCTTGCAGCTGTCAAAGAGTCTTTTCTTCTATACACAAGTCTGTTTTTGAGATCTTATCTTAGAGGTCTCATACAGTATTTGTCCTTTTGTCGCTGACTACTTTCATTCAACATAATGTCTTCCAATTGAAACCAGGCTAGGAGATGTTTCCTGGAATCATCGTTATTCTTTATCATTGCATAGTGCTCCATTGAGTATATGTACCACAGTTTACCTATCCATTCTTCTGTTGTTGGGAATCTGGGTTGATTCCATCTTTTTGCTATAGTGGACTGTGCTGCGATAAACATTCCGGTGCATGTGTCCGTTGGTTTGAAAGTCCTTGAATCTGTAGGATATATTCCAAGTAGTGGAATTACTGGGTCAAATGGTATATCAATATCCATTTTTCTAAGGAAGCGCCAGATTGCCTTCCAAAGAGGCTGGACCATTTTGCAACCCCACCAACAGTGTAGTAGGGTTCCAATTTCTCCACAGTCTCTCCAGCATTTGTTGTTTTCTGTTTTTTGGATCATGGCCAATCTTGTTGGGATGAGGTGGTATCTCATTGTTGTCTTGATTTGAATTTCTTTAATAACTAAAGATCGTGAACATGTCCTCATGTGTTTTTTGTCTGCCTGGATCTCCTCTTTAGTGAAGTGTCTGTCCATCTCCTTTGCCCATCGCTTAATTGGATGGTTTATGTTCTTCTTCTTGATACTTTGTAGTATCTTATAGATTATGGAGATCAGGCGTCGGTCTGACATAGAGTTGCCAAATGTTTTTTCCCATTCTGTGGGTGTTCTTTTAATTCTATTAACAAAGTCTTTGGATGAGCAAAAGTGTTTGATTCTTAATAGTTGCCATTTATCTACTTTCTCTTCTGTTGATTGAGGTTTCTTTGACAGATGTTGGAGTCTGTCCTCATTGTGTATTAAAACTTCCATTGTTGTTCCTACCTTTTCTTGGATGAGCTTTATCGTTTTAGGTTTGATATTTAGGTCTTTTATCCAGCTGGAGTTGGTTTTTTATAAGGTGTAAGATATGGATCTCGATTCAGTTTATTGCAGATGGATAACGAGTTTTGCCAGCACCATTTGTTGAAGAGACTGTTTTTACCCCAGTTTAATGCCTTAGGGCCTTCGTCGAATATCAACTGCTCATAGGCAGATGGTGTCATCTCTGGGGTCTCAATTCTGTTCCATTGATCGATCTGTCTGTTGTTGTACCGGTACCAGGCTGTTTTGACCACTGTGGCAGTGTAGTATGTTCTAAGGTTGGGTAATGAGAGGCCTCCCAGTGTGTTCTTCTTCTTTAGTAGTACCTTACTTATCCGGGGCTTCTTCCCTTTCCAAACAAAATTGGTGATTTGTTTCTCCATCTCATTAAAAAATGATGCTGGAACTTGTATTGGGATTGCATTATATAAGTAAATTGCTTTGGGTAAAATAGACATTTCACAATGTTAAATCTTCCTATCCATGAGCAGGGTAGGTTTTTCCATTTATCTAAGTCTCTCTTAGTTTCTTGTAGTAAAGGCTTGTAGTTCTCTTTGTAAAGGTCTGTTGTTTCTCTGGTTAGATTAATTCCTAGGTACGTTATCTCCTTAGGGGCTATCGTAAATGGAATTGATTTAATAATTTCCTCCCTAACAGTCTCATTGATGGTATAGAGGAAACCTGCTGATTTAATTATGTTTATCTTGTATCCTGAAACTTTGCTGAACTCTTCTATCAGTTTGAGAAGCTTACTTATAGATTCCTTCAGGTTCTCTGCATATACAATCACATCATCTGCGAACAGGGAGATTTTAACTTCCTTTTTGCCGATGCAGATGCTCTTTATTTGTTTGTCTTGTCTAATTGCTCTGGCTAAAACTTCTAGCACAATGTTGAATAGGAGAGGCGACAGTGGGCATCCTTGTCTAGTTCCTGATCTCAGGGGAAAGTCTTTCAGTCTCTCTCCATTCAGGATGATGTGGGCAATTGGCTTTGTATAAATGGCCCTTATTGTGTTGAGGAATTTGCCGTCTATGCCCATTTGGCTAAGAGATTTAGCATGAATGGGTGTTGGACTTTATCAAATGCATTTTCTGCGTCAATGGACAAAATCAGGTGATCTTTGTCTTTTGTGTTATTTATGTGGTTAATCACATTAACTGTTTTCCTGATGTTGAACAAGACTTGCACCCCTGGTATGAATCCCACATGATCATGATGGATTATTTTTTTGATATGTTGTTGTATTCTGTTGGCAAGAATTTTGTTAAAGATTTTTGCATCTAGGTTCATGAGTGATATCGGTCTGTAGTTCTCTGTCTTTGTTGGATCTTTCCCTGGCTTAGGTATCAGAGCTATACTGGCTTCATAGAATCAGTTTGGGAGTACTCCATCCCTTTCTATACTCTGAAACAGTTTCAATAGTATTGGGGATAACTCTTCTCTAAATGCTTGGTAGAATTCTGCCGTGAAGCCATCTGGGCCCAGACTTTTTTTGATTGGCAGTGTTTTGATGACCTTTTCAATCTCTTCCTTTGTGATGGGTTTATTAAGTTGTTCTGCTTCACGTTGTGATAATTTGGGTAGGTGGTATGAGTCAAGGAATTTGTTAGAGTACAGTCTTTCACACTGTTCTGTTATGATATTTTTGATTTCTGTTGCATCTGTGGTGACAGCTCCCTTCTCATTTCTAATTTGGGTTATTTGTTTCCTTTCCTGCTTTTCTTTAGTAAGTTTAGCCAGTGGTTTATCAATTTTGTTGATCTTTTCAAAAAAACCAGCTTTTGGTCTTTTCAATTTTTCAATTGTTTTTCTATTCTCTAATTCATTTAGCTCTGCTCTAATCTTTATAATCTCCTTTCTTCTGGTGCCCGAGTGGTTCCTTTGTTGTTCTCTTTCTATTTGTTCCAGCTGTAGAGTTAGTTCCTTGATTTGGTTTCTTTCTTCCTTCCAGATCTGTGCATTTATGGAGATAAACAGACCTCTGAGCACTGCTTTGGCTGTATCCCATAGGTTCTGGTAGGAAGTGTTTTCGTTCTCATTGGAATCCATGAATTTCTTTAATTGATCTCTGATTTCCTCTATAACCCATGTTTTTTTGAGCAAGATCTTGTTCAGTTTCCAAGAGTTCCACTTTCTATCTCTGCTTTTTCGGCTATTGATTTCAACTTTGAAGGCTTTATGATCTGAGAAGATGCTTTGCAGTAATTCAATGGTATGGATTTTGTTGAGCATTGCATTATGGCCTATCACGTGGTCAATATCTTGAGAATGTTCCATGTGCACTGGAGAAGAAGGTGTAGTTGTCTGCTGATGGGTGGAAAGTTCTGTATATATCAATGAGGTTTAGTTGGTTAACTGTGTCAGTGAGGTCTTCTGTATCTTTACTGAGCTTTTTTCTAGATGATGTGTCTAGTAATGCGAGTGGAGTGTTAAAGTTTCCCACTATTATTGTGGAGTCATTTAACTCTCTTTTGAGCGTAGTCAGTGTTTCTTCGACATATTTAGGTGCTCTGACATTAGGTGCATAAATATTTAATATAGTTAAGTCTTGCTTGTGTACTGAACATTTCAGCAATAAATAGTGTCCATCTTTGTCCACAATGGTGGATTTGACATTAAAATTGATTTTGTCTGAGATTAGAATTGCCTCTCCTGCTCTTCTTTGTTCATTGTTAGCTTGATATATATTCTTCCATCCTTTAATTTTCAGTTTGTTCCTGTCTTTAGGTCTCAAGTGAGTTTCTTGTAGACAACATATGGATGAGTCATGTCTTTTGATCCAAGATGACACTCAGTGTCTCTTTACTGGTGCATTCAGTACATTCACATTCAATGTAATTATTGATAGGTATGTGTTCACTGCTGCCATTGTGATATGTTTATTTTTATGTTGATGTTTTCTCTGTTGTTCTTATTAGTCTGTTCTGAGACACTCTTTTTTGTGGGTTGATTTTTTACCTTTTTCAGAGCTGGTTTTATAGTTGTTGAGACTCGTGTGTTAGATTTCTTGAAATGGTATGATACATCTTCATTGTGCTTTACAGTTGCCCCTATGAACCCCCTTAATAAACTATTTATAGACCCAATTTTAATTACTACCAGTCTGGTCATCTTCCTTTCCATCTGGAAGGACTATAATGACTGTAGTACATCCCTCTTTTATTATGATGACACCATAGTTTTCATGATGATCACTGGATGGCTTCTTTCCAAATCAAAGCTGTGATTTACTTTGGAGCCTTCCCTAAATGAGTATTGAGTAGTGTGTCATTCTAAAATATAAAGTTAGTGATTTTGTTCTTCTAAGCCAAAGCCAAGAACTTCTTTCAGTATTTCTTGTAGTTTGGGTTTGGTTTTTACAAAGTCTCTGAGTTTCTGTTTATCTGGGAATGTCTTAATTTCATTTTTGTATTTGAAAGATAGTTTTGCAGGATATATAATTCTGGGTTGGAAGTTCTTCTCCTTCAAGACTTTGAATGTATCGTGCCACTGTCTCCGTGCCAGCATGGTTTCTGCTGAGAAATCTGACGAGAGCCTACAGGGTTTCCCTCTGAATGTTAGCTTTGCCTTGAGTCTTGCTGCCTTTAAGAGTTGCTGCTTATGTTTCATTTTGTTAAGCTTGATTATAATATGTCTTGGAGTCTTTCTTTTGAGATCTATATTGGGTGGTGTACGATATGCATCTGAGATGTCTATATTCTCTTCCTTCATGATTTCTGGGAAGTTTTCTTTCAGCAGCTCAGCAACAATACTCTCTGTTTTCTCAGATGTCTCACCCTGTTCAGGGACTCCAATTAATCGAAGGTTGTTCCTCTTAATAGAGTCCCATAGGCTTCTTAATGTTTCTTCATTTTTCTTGCTTCTTTTTTCTGATTTCTGCTCATAGACACTGGCATCAGTAGCTCTGTCTTCCAAGTCAGAAATTCTTTTTTCCATTTGTTCCATTCTGTTTTCTTGGCTTTGCATGGAAGTTTCTATGTCTTTGATTTTCTTCTTGATCTGTTGGATTTCAGAGTACTGGTGTTCCATCAGATTGAACAACTTGCTTAATTTTTCATTTTGTTCTGCTGCATTTTGTATAAGGTCTAGAAGGGCTCTGTATATAATCAATTTGTATTCACTTCCTGATGCTTTCATAAAAGTTTCTTCATCTGGAAAACTCCTTGTTTGCTTTATTTGGGAGCCTTCTGAAGCCATGAGTGATTGCTTGTATGCCACAATTGTCTGTTGCTTTTTGGGTCCCATGTGAGTATATAGAGGCTGGAAGAGGTACTGTGAAGATGGATTGCAAATGTTTCTCTAGGCTGTCTTCAAATGTAAAGCAAAAGGTATCTGACTGGTTCACAAGTCAGTTAAGTTTTCAGGTGTAGAGGTCCCTCTTCTCATCTGACAAAGTAAGCACCATGATGTCCCACCCCAGATGATAACAAACTAGTTCAGAATACATCACTGCTAGTGCCCTGGTGGCCTCTGCTGACAGGGCCTAGCCTTATCCAACACTGCGTCAAGTACTGGTTTTGTGATAGAAAAGCGCTCTCCTGTGTGCAGGCTCTGGCTACGAAGCTAAGAATTAGGTCCAGCTGCGGCCACCGTACTCGAGATGGCGTCCTCCACACAGGCAGCAGACAGAGGGTCTAAAGGTGCCTAGAGGCAGCGATTCCTCTGCTTTTGTTTCAGGACCCCCAACGTAGGCAGCACTGTGCAAAATCACTACTTTCCTGATGGAGAAGCGCTGTCCCGTTTGCACACGCTGGCTCCCAGGCTAAGAATGAGGTCCCTCTAAAATCTTGGTACAAACACGGCGTCCCTCACCCTGACTGTGGAGCTCCGTACAAACCCCACCGAGGCAGCTCCAATATCAAAGGCGCAAAGTGTCTAGATTAACAGAGTCTTGAGCCTGGCTCTCAGAATATGGGAATTTCGCCTGCCTATCCCCCCAGCAGCGTGTCTGAGTCCAGCCGCCAGGCAAGACCCAGCTCCGCGCGCCAGCCGAGACTGAGGAAAAAAAAAGTCAAAATGTTGCGTTTACCTTCTGTCCGTGAGAGCCGGGGCTAGCCAGGAGCGGGAGTCAGCGAAAGAGAGGAGGTTTTTCGCTGAGAGGTATGAAGTCCCAATTAACAGCTCTGTGCCGTGTCCTGAGGCTGATTAGGTGACCAGAAGGCTCTGTTTGATTGTCAATTCAGGTCTGGGCTTAGTCGGCCATCTTGACTCCGCCCCCAGAAGAGGTTTATTTTTGAATTAGAGTAATTCTTAGTGACACACCCAATCTTTTAAAACACATTGACTCCAGCAAATTACAACCAATCACAGTGCTTCATTTTAGCAAAAGCTTTGAATTGCTAAATTTAAGCACAATTCTGACTGTTAAGTGTTGCCAATCAATTTACGTTAATATACGTTCTGAAACAATCCTCTCACTGTTTTATATGATTAACAATAATTTTAAAATCAACCTCCTGTTTTATCTTTTGTGAAAACAGCTGAATTTTTACAAATTCAGTTGTCTTTAAAACAGTCGTAGTTATATTTAGATGAAGACAAGAAGTAAGTACTTAAACATTATGCCTAACACTAAAAAGCTGAGAACTGTGTATGATTTGCAGGTACATTAACAGAGAACATAATTAAGAAATAACATCATATAGAAAAATAAATTATTTATTCAAGTTAAGGTAATGAAGTTAATATATTTATTTTTATTATTAAAAAAACAAACCATATTCATTGCTGTTGAGTGAATTCTAACTCCTATCAACCCTAAACGGTTTCCAAAAAGTGCCTGGTGGATATGAATTGCTAATCTTTTGGTTTATAGCTGTAGCTCTTCAACACTTTGCTGTCAGGTTTCCCTTCTTTTTGCTTTAAATTTCCCTTTATTTTATATAACATATTTTCCTCTCCTTATTTTATATTTTACACACATACATATGTATACATATACATATACAAGTTATATATATATGTATATTAAAAACAAACAAACAAACAAAAATTAAAAAAACACTGCTGTCAAGTTGGGTTCCACTTATAGCAGCCCTAGAGGTCAGAGTAAAGCTGCCCCACAGAGTTTCCAAGGCATGCCTGGCGGATTTGAACAGCTGAACTTTTGATTATCAGCCGTAGCACTTAACCACTACACCACCGGGGTATATATATATATATTTTGCATGCAATTCAAAACACAGCAAGGAAAAGTAAGTGACCATATGTACTTCGTTATCATTGGACATCTTGCTTTAATACTTTGAGACATAGTGATTCAGACGCCTGGGTCTAGTTTACTTTCTTTTAAATGGCCATCATAGCAGATTAAAAGAAGAAGATGTGTTAAATCACGGCACTCCCATTCAATCCCATCCACCAGGTAAAGGCTTTTTGTTGAAATTAATTTGTTTAATGTCAGTCTCCCCTTACGTCAATCAGTGGCTCTTACAAACTAATTGGAAAACATTGCTTTCTACATTTTTTTCTCTCTTAAAAGTTTTTTTTTTTTTTTTTTCAATTGTGATTAAGTGGAAGTGTACAATCCAGCCGAAATTTGCATGCCTGCCTATGTGCAGCTCCTGCTGCTCTCCTTACCTGGTGATAGCATACGCCTCTTTTTCATTCTCTACGTGTCATATCCTCTTAAGAATCCCTGTTCCTTCCTCTCCACTCTCTCATCTCCCTTCTAGTAAGAGGCCAATAAGACAGCTAACTATAGATGTATAGAACCATAAAGTACAGACACCATATGGTCACACTGTTACCCAGAGTCCAGTCCATTCCTGTCCGAGGAGGTGACCTCTGTAATGTCTTCATGTCAGAGGCAGCAGCAGGTCTAGGGGCCATGCTCCTAGGAGGACCCCCAACCCCTCAGACCATCAATTGCAATCATTCAGTGGAGTTCTTGTTTGCTTATCCACTCATCTGTTGATGGGCAGATGGGTTGATTCCATCTTTTTGCTATTGTGGACTGTGCTATATTTGTGTGCATGTATTTGGTCATGTGAATGCTTTTGATTCTGTAGGGTATATTCCAAGCAGTGGGATTACTGGGTCAAATGGTACATCTATTTCCAGCTTTTTAAGGAAGCTCCACATTGCTTTCCAGGGAGGTTTTATTGTTTTGCAATCCCACCAGCAGTGTAAGAGAGTTCTAATCTCTCTACAGCCTCTCCAGATTTTATTGTTTTGTGTCTTTTGGATCATGGCCAACCTTGTTGGGATGAGATGGTATCTCACTGTGGTTTTGATTGGGATCTCTCTAATAGCTAACAAATGTGAGCATATTCTCATGTGTCTTTTGGCTGCCTCGATGTCCTCTTTGGTAAAGTGTCCATCCAACTCCTTTGCCTATTGTTTAATTGGGTTATTTATCTTTTTCTTGCTGATATTTTGTAGTACCTTGTAGATTATGGAGATCAGATGCTGGTCCAACATGTAGTTGCCAAATATTTTTTCCAATTCTATGGGTAGTTTTTTAGTTTTTCTTGATAAGATCTTCAAATGAGAAAAAAGTTTGATTCTTAGTAGTTCCCATTTATATATTTTCTCTTCTGTTGATTGTGATTTGTCAGATTTTAAAGCCTAAGCTGTGTATTAAAACTTCCATTATTGACCTTATTTTTTCTTGCATGATCTTTATCATTTTAGGTTTGATATTTAGGTCTTTTATCCACGCTGAGTTAGTTTTTGTGTAAGGTGTGAGATGTGAGTCTTGTTTCAATCTTTTGTAGATGGGTATCTAATTTTACCTATTTGTTAATGGCTGTTTTTACCCTGGTTTACGATCTTAGGGCTTTTGTCAAATATCAGCTGTTTATAAGGGGATGGTGGCATCTCTGCAGTCTCAACTCCGTTCCATTGGTCTATGTGTCTCTTTTTGTACCAGTACCAGGCTGTTTTGGCTACTTTAGCTGTGTAATAGGTTATAAGGTCAGGTAGTGTGAGGCCTCCAGCTGTGTTCCTGTTCTTTAATAGTCCTTTGCTTAACTGGGGTTTCTTCTCTTTCCAAACAAAGTTGGTGATTTATTTCTACATCCCATTAAAAAATGTCACTGGAATTTATATTGGGATTGCATTGTATATATAGATCACTTTGGGTAAAATTGGCATTTTCACAATGTTAAGTCTTCTTATCTACGAACAGGGTAGGTTTCTCCATTTATGTAAGTCTCTCTTGGTTTCTTGCAGTAAGGTATTATAGTTCTCATTGTATAGGTCTCTTATTTCTCTAGTTAGGTATTTTCCTAGGTATTTTGTCTTCTTCGGGGCTGTACTAAATGGTACTGAGTTGGTGATTTCTTTTTTGATGATCTCTTTGTTGGTAGAAAGGAATCCTATTGATTTATTTGTGTTTAGCTTATATCCTTACACTTTGTTGAATTCTTCTATTAGTTTGAATAATTTGCTTCTGAATTCTTTAGGATTCTCTGCATACACAATCATATCACCTGCAAATAGGGAGATTTTTACTTCTTCTTTGCCAATGTAGATACCCTTTATTTCTTTGTCTTTTCTGATTGTTCTGGCCTGAACTTCTAGTACAATGTTGAATACAAGTGGTGAGAGTGGGCATCCTTGTCTAGTTCCCATTATCAAAAGGAATTCTTTCAGTCTCTCTCCATTCAGGATGACATAGGCAGTTAGCATACAGAAGCACTTTATTGTGTTGAGGAATTTGCATTCTATTCCTATTGTGCTGAGAGTTTTGGGCATGAATGGGTGTTAGACTTTGTCAAACGCCTTTTCTGCATCAATTGACAAAATCAGATGATTCTTATCTTTGATGCTATTTATGTGGTTGATCATATTAACTGCTTTTCTGATGCTGAACCAGTCTTGCATCCCTGGTATAAATCCAGCTTGGCCATGATGAATTATTGTCTTTTGATACGTTGTTGAATTCTATTGGCAAGGATTTTGTTGAAGATTTTTGCATCTAAGTTTATGAGTGATACTGGTCTGCAGTTCTCCTTTTTGTGAGATCTTTTCCTGGCTTTGGTATCAGGGTCATGCTGACTTTATAGAATGAATTTGGGAGTATTCCATCATTTTCCATGCTGTGAAATAGTATCACTAGTATTGGAATTAGCTCTTCTCTAAAAGTGGGGTAGAATGCTCTGGTGAAGCCATCTGGGCCAGGCTTTTTTTGGTTGGTCGTTTTATGATGACTTTTTCAATCTCTTCCTTTGTCATGGGTTTATTAAGGAGATCTGCTACTCCTCAAGATAGTTTTGGTAGGTGATATAAATCTAGAAATTTGTCCATTTCCTCTTGGATTTAAAGTACAGTCTTTCAAAGTATTCTGTTATGGTACTCTTGTTTTCAGTTGAGTCTGTTGTGACTTCTCCCATATTATTTCTTATTTGGGTTATTTGTTCCTCTTCTGATTTTCTTTTGTACATTTTGCCAATGGTTTATCAATTTTGTTGATCTGTTCAAAATACTAGCTTTCAGTTTTGTTAATTTTTTTCAATTGTTCTTCTACTCTCTAATTCATTTAGTTCTGCTCTAATCTTTATTTTCTTCTGGTGGCTGAGGGGTTCCACTTTTGCTTTTTTTCTACTTGTTAAAGATGTAAAGTTAATTCTTTGATTTGTGTCCTTTCTTCCAGATGTGTGCATTTATAAAGATAAATTGACCTGTGAACAATGATTTTGTTGTATCCCATAGATTCATTCCCATTGGATTTCATAAAATTCTTTATTTCATTCTGATTTTTTTCTGTAACCCGTGGCTTTTTGAGAAAGATATTCAGTTTCCATGAGTTCAAATTTCTATCTATGATTTTTCTGCTATTGATTTTTACTTTTATGGCTTTATGATCTGAGAAGATGCTTTGCAATAACTCAGTGGTTTGGATTTTGTTGAGATTTGCTTTAAGTTCTAACACATGTTCTGTTCTGGAAAATGTTCCATGTGCATTGCAAAAGAAAGTATACTTATCTATTCATAGATAAAAAGTTCTGTATATGCCAGTTAGGTCTAATTGGTTGTCATAAGATCTTCTGTGTCTTTATTGAGCTTTTTTCTAGATATCTGTCTGTTACTGAAAGCAGAGTGTTGAGGTCTCCCACTATTATTGTGGAGTGATCTATCTCATTTTGCAATGCAGTTAGTATTTGCTCAATGTATTTGTATGCTCTTGTATTGTGTGCATACATATTTAATATTGTTAAGTCCTGCTCTGTATTGAAAGTTTCAGCAATAAATAGTGACTATCCTTGCCCACATTGGTGGATTTTTACATTTCAATCTACTTTATCTTGGAGATTAGTATTGTCACACCTGCTTTTCTTTGTATATTGTTACCTTGGTATATATTATTCTATCCTTTAATTTTCAGCTTGTTCATGTCTTTAAGTCTAAGGTGTGTTTCTTGTAAGCAACATATAGACAGGTTGTGTCTTTTGATCTAGGATATCAGTCATTGTCTCTTTACTAGAGTGCTCAGTCCATTTATATTCAGTACAATTATTGATAGGTATGTGTTTAGTGCTGTCATTTTAAGGTATTTATTTTTGTGTTGGTATTTTCTATGTTACTCTCAATACTCTGTTTTGAGTATTTCCTCTTTAAGAGTTGACTTTTCATCTTTCCAGTGTTGATTTGTGTTTCCTGAGACTTCTGTATCACATCTCTTGTTTTGATATGTTGCATTGTTATTGTACTTTGCACTTACCCCTATAATCACCCTTAAATTTAAATCACCTTTTAAATTTAAAACCAATTTTAACTTCTGCATATCTTTTTAACTTCTCTATCCGAAATGACTATAACTACTGTAGTATATCCCTCTTTTCAGTCTGACAGTCATAGTTTTTGTGCTATGATCACTAATTCCCTTCTTTTAATAGCCAAGCCAAGTGCCGTCGAGTCGGATCCGACTCATGGCAACCCTTTAATAGTGTGGCTTTTATTGAGTTTTGTGACTTCCCTAACTGAATAGGTTTCTGGTTGCTGTGTTCTGCATTGCCTCCTTAAGTATACGTTTAATGATTTTGTTTTTCTAAATAAAGAGGTTCTTTCAGTATTTTTTGTAGTTTTGGTTGGGTTTTTACAATCTCTAAGCTTCTGTTTATCTGTGAATGTCTTAATTTTGTCTTCCTATTTGAGAGATAGTTTTGCAAAAAGAAGACACTGAGATGTATGCAAGAAAAAAAGAGCAGTTTTGGTAAATAATAAAATAAATGTAGACTTGCAACAAGACCAATAATAAGCAATAATTTATGAATGGATGCATAAATAAGCTAAAAAAATGTTGTTATTGAGTCAATTCCAATTCCTAGTGATCCTATAGGACAGAATAGAATTGCTCTATAGAGTTTCCAAGGATGAGTTGGTAGATTCAAGCTGTCAACTTTTTTTCAGCAGCTGATCTGTTCAAGACTGTGTCAGCAGGGCTCCACATAGGTAAACACGTATGCTAAAGAAGTACGGTAGGTCATACAGGAATACATCCACATGCATGTGTAGATTTGGTTGTGTGACTATTTCTACAGATGTATTTGTATGTGCTTCATGTACGTTCATATGTCTGCTAGATCACATGGGTCACAGTCATAGACATGTAGATACAGCCAACCACCTTGCTGAATTGTGTTGCTGGGCATCAGTCTTGAGGACCACAGTCTTGAGGAACACCCAGGTGAACTGGCATAACATAGTTCATAATGTTCTACTTCCTACTTTGGTGAGTAGCATATGGTTTTCAAAAACTTGTATGCAGCCGTATAAGATATAAGTATCTCTTCCTGTTTGGAGTGAAGCAGAATAAAGAAAACTGAAGACTTAAGGAAGCAATTGGTCTAAAGTACCAATGGTCCACATGAACCACAACCTCTTCTGCCCGAGGCTAGAAAGGCAGGATGGTGCCCAGCTACAACTACTGACTGTTCTGACAAGGAACACAGTAGTAGGTCCCCGTCACAGTGGGAGAAGAAAAAAAAAAAAAAACTAAATTCAAATTCAAATAAAAAATCAGACTTACTAGTCTAATAGCATTTGAAGGAACTTCTAAGACTACGTCCCTAAGATACCCTACAAATTTGGAACCGTAGTCACTGCTGGAGATGACTTTTCAGACAAAAAAATAGACATGCCCATAACTAACAAATAACACCTATAAAGAATATGCTACTTAGAACAATCACCTACTTAAAGTAAAATAGCAAGGTTTACCTAAGAGCAAAGATTAAAAAGCAGGAAGGAGTAGGCATAGCTGGACAAATGGAAATTGACAATCCAGGGTGGAAGAGGGGAGAATACTTGCGTACCATGAGGACTGAAACCACTGTTCTAGAACAATTTCTGTATGAATTGTTGAATGGCAACTAATTTGGTATGTAAACATTCATCTAAAAAAAGAAGAAAAAAAAAAAAAAACAATGCCATCCAGTTGGGTCCTACTCATGGCAACCCTAGAGGCTTTCACCTAAAACTCAGTAAAATGTTAAGACAAACAGACAGGAAAAAAAAAAAAAAAGAGTTACTCTACCAGCTGCAATGTTTGGGAAACTCTGGTGGTACGGTGGTTAAGAGGTATAGTTACTAAACAAAAGGTCAGCAGTTCAATCCACCAGGTTGATCCCTATTGACAAATAACACATAAGGGACAATGTCAGGAATCTAGAGGATTCCAGAGGCTTCTACTCAGTAATTTTTACAGAGTAATTATGATCAACTAATTGATTAGGTAATTAACTACTGCACCCAAACTTTAGAAATATAAGGGACTCTAAACTTTTGGAAATAAGTGTGGGCTGTTCACACAGAAAATAAACACCAGCCAGCTGAGATTCTAACTAAGGGCAAGAGAAACATGAAATGGGTGGTAGACAGAGTCATTGACATTAAGTTTCAGAAATAAAGACTAATAGTTTCTTTTTTTAAAAAAAAAAATCTTGACATATCTGTGTGTCATTTTTTGAAAAAAACTGTTTTCTTTCCTTTCTCTTACCTACTATTTCATACACAAGTTATTTGTGGTTAACCTTAAAATATTCAATGAGACTGTAACTGAATTAGTATATTCACAGATGGATTCAATGACTGTTGGGACCGTATGTCTCTACGTTTTAGGGATGTGTGATGTTCATTTGTAGGAAGATTAGCAAAACATTGTTAAGTGTAAACAATATTGTTTCATTGTTTTATTGAAACTAAAAAAGGGGGTAGAAGAATAAAAATGATAGCTTAGCTCCCAAATTAGCTATCTGTGTTAGTTATCAATTCTCCTTGCTTGTTCAGTTCTGCTATTTTTTGCCTACATATACAACATAACCTTTGTCAGTAGAGAATGCTGGAAGTATACTACAAAGCTGGAACAAAGGAAGATTCTTCACCCTCTGGTTCCATTGTGCTTTTTATACTATCCTGGGTGTATCAGCAGAAGGATACACAGGAAGTCAAGAGTAGTCATCTTAGTAGTCATAGTTAACAAATTACTCTGCTAGTAACTTCCAATAAACTACTCTACTACCAATGAGACTCTTTCTGTGAGCCTCATAGCCCAGACTCTATGGCGAGCTTGTCACTTCTGGCAGACTGCATGTTCTCGAATCAACTATAGCCTCTATAATGATATTTGCCTCTCATTTTGGGGAACATTCCTGAATTTTCTGCTTATGTAATCCTAGGAGTCCTCTTTTTGTCTCTTCAATAGTTGGCAACTTTTTTATTCAGTGTTTTTTATATTAAATTTTCCATGTTTAAATTGTCAGTGTAATGTGTCTCCTGAGTGGATCCTGACTGACACATACATGTTGTAGCTAAGGAACAATGTGGTAACATATTCTGTAAGGCATTTTGAAAGAACAGTACATTTAAATCATTTAATTAAACCTCATATATGTTGAAAAATAATTAATAATTTACAATTCTACAACCAAACTTAGAACATTTTTGTTAAAGATAGCAATTTAGATACAAAATAAGCAGGGCATTATTAGACAAGGTACATTGTAACTCCTTATTACTCTAGCATTCTCTTAAAAACATAATGAGAATCAAGAGAATAACAAAACACTTTCCAGATGAGCTTATATTCCAGACATTATGAAGTGTATTATCAAACTTAGTTACTATTTCTTTTTGTTTTTTTCACTTTGGATTTCAAATATCTTCAAATGTTCTTTAACTAAAATGAGTATGTCCTGTGCACATTGTAGATAAAGCTATGCCATATCTTAAGGTCAAATTAACACAGATAACTAGGTATGGAGACTTTAGGGAGCAATCATCACCCTGAGTTGGATCTTACTCGACAGTTCTTGGCTTGGCTGGTGAATATTTCTTGGCAGGATTCAGGACATAGTTACTTTCAGTAATAATATTCTATTTTGTTTGTGTACCTTTTTACTTTATAAACTTATTTATTTTTGCCTATAAGGCTTACATCTAACTATTAATTGGAAAGCACATTTTCTTTTCCCATCTCTTGGGATAAAATGAGATATCCTAAATGGTATCAGATGAAAATATGAGTCAATAATATGACACTACCTAAACTGTCAAAAATTCATCCAAACAAAGAGCACTTAGTGTGGATTCATAGATTTTTTCTAGATATTTGGACCATCCATTAACACAGAGATGTGTTTCATTTCCTAAAGGAGATTATGGTCTAATTAAGAATTCAAGGATTTTCAGTAATCAGCATAAATCTGTTCATGTTACAAACAAGGGTGAGTGGAAGGAACCGAGGGATTACACTGACTGATTAAAGAAGCAGGAAACGTAAAAAGAAGAATGAATGTGGAATGTATTTTCAGAGATGATCAGATGTTTACATTTACACGTCATTCACAAGTGAACCAGAGTTTTAGAAAAATTTGGTAAAACCAGAAATGAGGATAGGCATAGAAGTTCAAGCCTGGATAGTGGAAATATTTATTCAAAGCACTTCTCCTTCTTAAGCATGATGCTATACGGAAACATGACACAAGAGAAACAAAGATCAAACACCACCAACATTTTCAGGGTTTTCACCAGGATGAATCTTGCAAATTCAACACTGCATATTTAAAGGAGCTATCAGTATTATTTATGTAAAGTAAACACCATTCTTATTCTGATTTTATACACACAATTATTCCCTGTCTAATAAATAATCTATCTCAAATTGTTTAATTTTGATTAGTCTGTTTGTATATCTTGCTTTCAGGACTTGCTTCTTCTTGACTCATTGTATTTGAAAAACTCTATCACACATCTCACATCTCATACTCCTAGTAGAATGGACACAATAGTTCTGTGAAGTTATAATCTCAAACATTACTTCCTGGCAGTCCCAAACTCACAAATACATTATTCTCCACTTTATAGTAATGGTAACTAGCAAACATATGTTTAATTTATCTGTAACAAAATGTATATTTTTATTAATTCATTGTTGTCAGGTTCCTTCAAGTAAGTTCATACTCATAGCCATCCTACATACAAGAGGATGAACACAGCCGTGTCCTGTGATGTCCTCTCAGTCCTTGCTACGTGTCAGCCCATTGGTAAAGTTACTATGTCAATATGTCTAGTCCAGAGATTTCCTCTTTTTTGCTGACCCTCTAAGTAATCAGTTGACAGCAAACTGATGGCAATATTTTATGTGACAGAAGTATCAAAATACAGAGGTGGATTGTGGGCGTTTCTCTGTTTAGTGATAAGGACTGTTAAAACAATGTTAGTTTCTATTGAAAATAGGCTGTTTCATTAAGTGTAATGTCCGTCTTCATGAACTGGTCTCTCCTGATGACATGTCCAAAGTAAGTCACGTGAAGTCTCACTACCTTTTGATTCACAGGAACATTCTGACTCTCCTTCTTGTAAGACAGATTTGTTCCTGACTTTTTGTATCCATGATACATTTAATATACTTTACCAACATCATCCATAATTCACAGGCTTCAGTTCTTCTTTGATTTTCCTGATTCATTGACCATCTTTCACATGTATGTGAGTATATGGAAAATACAGCAACTTGGATCAGGCATACCTGAGTCCTCAATGTGATATCTTCACTTTTTAACATTTGAAAGAAGTCTTTTGCAGCAGATTTGACTAGCAAAATATGTCCTTTGATTGCTTGACTACTGCTTCCATGGGCATTGATTGTACATCCAACTAAAATGAAAGCCTTAATAATCTGTTTGTCATTTGTCATGATGCTGCTTATTGATCTAGCTGTGAAAATTTTTGTTTTCTTCGTGTTGAGGGTTAATCCGTATTGAACACTGTAGTTTTTGATCTTCATCAGTGAGTGCTTCACATCCTTTTTACTTTCACCAAGCTACATTGGGGCTTCTGCATATTCCAGGTTGTTAATGTGTCTTCTTCTGAGCCTCATAGCATGTTCTTCTTCTCACCTTCTGAAATTATTTGTTCATATTACAGATTGAAATAGTACAGAGAAAGGATACAACTATGACACACACTTTTTAGTTTTATAAGTGATGCAGTATCTCCTTGTACATTTCCAATGAGTGCATGAGTACAATTACAGGTTCTGAAATTTTAATTCTTCACAATGTTGCCCATGACTTATTATGCTCCACACAGTTGGATACTTTTGCATAGTCAATAAAACATAGGGTAACATCTCTGCGGTATTCTCTGTTTTCAGCCAAAATCCTTCTGACATTAGCAATAATAATCCGTGTTGCAAGTCTGCTAATTCATTCTTCTTGAATTTATGACTTTTCCCGCTTAATGTGCTCCTGCAACTACGTTTGAATTATCTTAGGCCAAATTTTATCTTGTAATGACATTTGATAATTTCTGAATTCAGTTGGATCACCTTTCTTCAGCATGGGTACCTATATGGATGTCTTCCAGTTGGTTGTCTTGGTAGATGTCCTCCAAATTCCTTGGCATAGACAAATAAATGTTTCCAGCTTTATACATGCTTCCTGAAACATCTCAGTATTACATCAAATCTGGGGCCTTGTTTCTGTCCAGTGACTTCAGTGTAGCTTGGATTTCTTCCTTCAGTACCATGGGTCGTTGAGTATATGCTACTTCTTGAAATGTTTAACATCAGCTCTGTTTGGTGCAATGATTATATTAATTCTTTGCATTCTCTTTAACATTTCCTGCATCATTGAATTTTTTGCCCATAGAATCCATCAGTATTACAAATTAAGGCTTGAATTATGTAGGAGAGACTTTTAAATGTCCTTCTCTTCTTGAGCGAGAGTAAGTAGCCATCGCCCATGCTTACTTGTAGTGAAGTGTGGACGCAGACCTGAACTGTAGTCAATGAGATGTGAGTGGAAGTCATTTCTACCACTTATTGTAATGAATTCTAAAATCTTCCCAGTGTGGTCCTCTACTGTGTTTCGATTATTCTGTCTGACTGACATGATGATGAACTCCAGGTAAATCTTGGATGCCATTCTTGGAGATGATCAGTTAGCATACATTCTGGATGACTGCATGGAATAAGAGGTTCTGCTCCCTTTCACCTCACTTTCCTTGAACATGTATATATTTTAGAGCCTATTTTCAATCAAAACTAACATTGTTTTAACAGTCCTTATCACTAAACAGAGAAATGCTCACAATCCAGCTCTATGTTTTGATACTTCTGTCACATAAAATATTGCCATTAAAGTAGGTGAATCTCAGTTTGCTGTCAACTGATCTTATGTTTCATGCAAATATCATTGAGTTTCACTTTTATGTTGACCCTGGCTGGTTCCATCACAGTTTGATCACCTTTCCTCAGGCTGAAACATAATTATTATTTTCTTTGAAAAACTAAACAGCAGCAACAAAATGTTTGTTTATGGAAGCATCACCTTCCAACAGCAGGAGAATACTGACATGTGCTCTTTTCTGTCCCCAAATACAGTATTTGCTACTCTTCAGCAGCTCTGGACCTCTTTAATGACTATAATGACCTTAGTAGAGGAAAACTGGTGAAGAGAAGGCCCTCAGCTCATACGACTCTAGGTGTTACTGGTTAAACTCCTGACATTCAGAGCACGTCACCACCCTAAGGCAAAATTTACCGAAATTTATTTACCTTTATTAGCCAAAATTATTCCAAGATCTAGAAATATTGGTGACTCAGGGACAGTAGGAAATCTTCAGGAACTTATGTTGGTAACAACTGGTTAGTCTATTAGTCTCAGTTTTACTGAGACATTCTCTTTATCACGTCTTTGTTTAAAAAAACAAAACAAAAAAGGAAGCAAGCAACTGTTTTTTAATATTTTAACAACAGTCCTATGTATATATACTGAGACATATAAAAACAAATAGCAATTTAAACAGTTTGTATTTGAACTCAGTTTATCTGACTTCAATTCTAGCCCTTTGTCATAATCTTCTGTTATTTCTTAAACTGTTCCATCAAAAATGTGTTCCCCATTTTTTTCACTGAGGTACAACTTACGCTCACTGATACAGTTTTATTCCCATAATATCTCTTTTTGTGTCACATTGACTTAAACTTCTAGAGTTTTAATCATTTATTTGTCTTCTTCTGGGCACTAGATTACATTTCCAAGTCTTCCTTGTGGTAAGAAGCAATCATGTGCTTCATTCTGTTAAAGAAATATCAGTTGAAAAGCCAGGTTTTTCCAGAATATGATTTTAAGAGGATAGTGTGCCTCTTCTGTGTGTTCCTTATCCTTCCACAGGCTGGATTCTGATAAAAATGAAGCTATAAAGGGTAAGGGACACTCAATATGAAAGAACCCATTGTCTCTGTATTACCACATAGAGGGAAACGAATTGCCAACAAGGATTATCCACTTAAGACTGCCATTTGGTTGACAGAGTATTTGAGTCATTGTACAATTTTGAATATTTTACAATTTGATAACACCTGTGCCAAGCCAAGATAACACCTATAGAATATTAAAAACATATTATTTTTTGCCATTATGTTACCAGTTTTTTAATTGTAAAATTGTCTTTCCACATACTTATTATAAATTTTATCATACATTTCTTTGAGGATCTCTCTATTTTCCCCTTCTTTGCTGGCTTCCAGCCTCTTCTCTCTTTCATATGACATACCGCATACTATTACATACAATCTATGACCACTATCCTGGTTTTAAATAACAAAGTAATAGCTTTTTAACAATCATAAGCTATTACAAATAGTAATGATCTATCCAATAAGTAGGTTTGTAGAAAAATGTTTTCCCTGTAAATGCTTATCTTTGTGATCACTGTGTTGTCAGCTTTGCAGCTGAGAAATAGAAGTTCAAAACTATGTCCCAATGAAGAATTTAGTACAGCATCTGTCAAAGTACATGTTATATTCCTTCAGGAATGTGATGATCTGTAGCTTCGGAAATTTCAGCTCTAGAATGTTCTTCAACTATAATATATGTAATATATTAATATCACAACCTATGAATTCAAAATAATGTCCAAATATATTAAGACCACTTAGTTACAAATTTTTTATTTATAAATGCCAAAATGAAATTATATACATCAGTTGTTTTGAGTGCAAATGTCCAAATGTCTCACATATAACGTTTTACCACATAGCAATTTTTCTCCTAAGTTTTCTTTTCATGGTGACTACACTCCAAGCCCACATGGAGAAAAATGTAAGAATCAATATGTCCTTCTTTCTGAGGATGGGTTACATTATTTTTCAGATGCTACTCTTCATGGCAACCCAACATACCATAGGTAATTTAAATGATAAAATGTAGAAAGGCAAAGATTATTTCAGAATTATTTTAGTTTACATTTAGATTTCTTCTACCATTTAATATATTCTAACTATTAAGATATTGGACTTACAATTCTATCTCAATACATTGTATAGAATTTATTTCTCATTTTTGGAGCCACATTTTTTCTATGCCTTAAAACTTTATTTCAAGTCAAAATGTACTAGGTAGTTTAGAATCACAAAATTAATTTGGAAGCACTATATTGTTATAATAATAGATTAGACATAGACTCTTTTGTTGTCTTCTTCAAGTTAGTTCTCCAGCACCTGTGAATTGAAACTCAAATACCGTTAGTTTAATGTAATTTTGTTACTTATGTCCAATTCATAAAATGTAGTATCCTGTTCAACTAATCGAATATTAGTGAATTATCATTTGGATGCTATTAAGCATATAAAAATACTTCTATTATTTAGTAGGTGTTGACTGCTCTCCAACCCTTTTATGTAAGAAGTCCCTCCTCACCTTTAATTTATATTTTCTATTCTCATCCAGTGGCCCCTGGTTAAGAGTGGTTAAGAGTTAGTCACTAACCAAAAGGTTAGCAGTTGGAATCCACCAGACACTCTTTGGAGACACCATGGAGAAGGTCTTTACTGTCCAGTAAACTTGCTATGAGTTGGAATCCACCTGACAGCAATGGGCTCAGTTTTCCTTCATTACGTTTGTTGATTTGCTTTTTTTCTCATCCTGGAGTCCTAGCGGACAGTGAAGAAGAGCTACCACTGCTAACCAAAAACTTTGGCCGTTTCTATCTACCAGCTGCTCCTTGGAAACCCTATGGAGAAATTCTACTCTGTCTTACTGGGTCACTATGAGTAAAATTCTCAACCTGCCCTTGACTTACATATTTGATTCTCAAGTAGATTTATCTCTTTGAAGTCAATATTGCTTCCTCATTAATTACAAACCATCTTGCTTGTTTAACTGTTAAATCATTTTCTATAACTCTTCTGATCCTGCAGTAACATCAGAGGTCATCCCACATTCCAATGCATGTTATAATCCAAGGAAGAGTCTGAAAAGTGATCCCATTGTTTTTTTTACACAGGTACAATGCTCAGTTGTCCCACTGTATCACATCAACAAAAAGACATACACAATACATTCACACAGACCTATGTTTATCCTCCATATTCAATATTATTCTTGTTAGGGAATCTTATACCTAACTGATCATAATATGGAAGAATGTAGATGATTGTATGCAGTAAGGGCTTATTCATTAGACTTCACTGGCTACTGCAGTCTTCAAGTAATGAATGCTCATATTTTCTTGTGTGTAGGGGAGAGTAGAACACAATGAAAGGAACATACACAAGATCCCCATAGGCATCTGACAAGAAAAATGCTTTGGTTACCTGAATTTATAGTTATATGAGATTTCCCAGAATGCTCCTCCATGAAATACCATGCATTTTCTCTAAGCCTGAAACAAAGTCTGTATTTGTATTTTAATCTATTTTCCCCCCAAATAATATAAACAACATAGATTTGTTGTAAATACCTTTTTCATTAAAACCTTCTTATGTCATTCTGAGTAGGTACGGATAGTGAGACTAGACATTTATTTTTCCTTTTTATGAACAACAATTTACCTTGAAATCTGTAATCCTTTTCAAAGATACATCCTAGCATTCTGTTTGTAGTTTTCCAACATTCAGAACCACAAAGCACAAATGGTATATAGCTCAGTGTATGTATATTTGTATGCATTCATAGAATGACTCTTGCTATTGGTCATTTTGTGATAACCTCACATTGTTTTCTCTTAAATATTTTCACAATATTTATTATCAAACTTGCTATTAACTGGTTAATACAATAAATAACATTAGCTTCAAGTTACTAAGGACCTGAACAAACATATTTTTCATATACAACTCTGAAAACTAAGAGATATTATGTGGGTTTTCTACTTTTGAAAACTCAGCCTCTGAGAACTGTAGTATACTACTCAAGATCATATAGCTGATAAGTATTAGAACCAGGGTTGCATTCCATGATTTTTATATTTTAAAGGTTATTTTCATTCATGATCATTGTAACTCACATTTATAAAAAGAGATATAAGCCAAAATGATTGTACTAACATTACTTCCATGCAGCATTTTACTGCATTTATTACTACATGGGGAGAGAGACCAGGTTGTGACTGCTAACTGAAAGGTTGATGGTTTGAACTCACTAAATTCTGTGTAAGAGAAAGCTGTGTCAGTTGGCTTCTGGTCAAGCTATAGATAGCTTTGGAAACCCTATGAGGCACTCTTCTGTGACCTATACAGTTGTTATGAGTAGGAATCAACTCAACAGAAACGACTTTGGTTGGTTTTTCACATATCATTAAGAGCTAAACAGCTTCAGTGTTTTTAAAGCCGGAACATGATGACACACTCTGAGCTGTTTAGAACTAGTTGCTCTGAAACTTAAAAAAATTTCCAGTTTTAGGTTTTCTCCAAGTACTAGGTCATTCTGACACTATCCATTTTACAAGAAAAGACTTTAAAAAGAGGCAATTTGCATATTTTCTGGTTTACCTGAGAGTTAGAGGCTCCCTACTGCTAGTCATTTGAAAAAGTAGTTGTACTTACTTGAACTGGCATTTTTCCCTTCATGAAACTTTTCAGGTATATACTTCCAGGCATTTCATTAAAGGTGAATTATCTTGTTACACATTTTTGGTGATTAAAGGGAGATTTGTAACACAGGGCGCACACTAGTATACAACTAGTGTAAAACAGTGGCATTACAATCTAAAGAGAATGCATTCAAATCTCCATTAAGGAAAGCAACTTAAAAGGTTCATTTATTTATACAGTGAATATGAATTAGAAAGAGGTGTCATCTTGACACACATCACCGTAATTGTTACAATGTTCATTGAAATACAATAAGAATAATAAAATATTATTTAAAAATTATTAAATTCCCAAGGTTTAAATTTAACTTTGTTAATTTGGAGTAGATAACCGATGCTAACTTAGACAAGAAACATGAGTGAGATTTACCTTGCTTGTCTTCAACTTCTCTAAAACCATCATCAATGAAAAGCCACTTGTGGTTTAAAGCAGATATAAAATATGCTCAGCCATTGCATTATCTCCTCACTTGAAGCCAGCAATTTCAAAGAAAGAGCAATTCGTGTTAATTGCCAAAGGGGGTGGGGAAGGTGATTTTTAATCCTATTAACTTAAGAAAGCTCTTATGAGGAAATTATATTTTAATGTACTTTAGAGAAGAATGTTCACTATAGGTTTTGAGAGAAAGAAGAATGCAGAAAAAAATAACAAAAATCTAATAATACTTTCATCAGACTAACCAATTATTAAAGTAATTTCTATTAAGTTTGAAACAGGGGGAGGGATGGAGTGAAGATGGCAGACTACATATGTCTCCCTAAATCCCACTGGAAACCAAGACCTGAACTGATAAATAAATGGAGCCTTCTGTACACCTAGTGAGCCCTAGGACATGGCATAGGGCTGCTCATTTGGACTTTATACCACAAAATGGAAAACTTTCACTGTTTTGCTGACCCTGCTCTTCACAAGAGCTGGCTTTCACAGACCAAAAGTAACTCATCATTTTAACTTATTTTTTCTCTGTCTTACCAGCGGGTGGAGCTAGGACTTGACTAGGTGCTAACATCAGATGCGCTGCCAGTAGGATCGACAGGTGAAATTGCCATATTTTGAGAGCCTGGCTTTGGACTCTGTGCATCTTGGCACCTTTGGTCTTTCTTGCTGCATAGCTAGCACAGAGGTAGGCAGCAAGCTCGTGCAGGTCTCTGTCTTGTTGATCAGGCATGGATACACCCATATAGAGGTCCCAGCTGGACCTAGTTCCCAGGCTGGGAGGCTACGCTTGCCCAGAGGAGAAAAGCAATATTTTATACAATGTTGTCTACAGCTGAGGCCCGGTAACAGAGACTGTGGACTCTGTGCATCTCTGCACTTTGACCTCTCTTTCCACCTCTGACAGAGAGTAATCTGGACCCAGCCAGGTGATGAGCTTGTGTGAGACACCATCTTGTTCCACTGGGAGTTGGAAATACCCATACAGAAGCCTCAGCTAGACCTAATTCCTGGTCTGGGAGGCAGTATCTGCCAGAGGAGAGCACTTTTCTGGCAGAAAAGCAGTATTCTATACAGTGTCACCTACAGCTGGGGCCTGACAGCAGAAGCCAGCAGGGCAGTAGCCTTTCTGTATTTTGAGATAGTTTCTAACATCTGGGGTTCGACATAGAGGTGCTTGCTTTGCCAGCTGGGAAGAAGGACCTGTACGCCTGAAAACCTGACTGACTTTGGAAGTTGTCAGATACTTTTTACCTCACATTTTAAGACAGCCTAGAGAAACAACTGTTGTCCATCAACACAGCATCTCTCCCAGCCTCTGTTGACATGCATGATGTCCAAAAAGCAACAAGCTCTGGATAAAAATGTAACCAGGAAATTATGCATGGCTTCAGAAGGCCCCAAAAGAAAGCACCTCAGAACTTCCCAGATGATGAAGCTTTTCTGAAACTATCAGAAGGTGAATACAAAACGATTATATAGAGAGCCCTACTAGACCTTATATAAAATGCAGCAGAGCAAAATGAAAAAGGAAGCAAGCTGTTTGATCTGATGGAACACCAGTACTCTGAAATCCAACAGTTCAAGAACAAATTCAAAGATATAGAAATTTCAACTCAAATCAAGAAAACAGAATGAAGCGAATGGAAAATAGACTTTCTGATTTGGAAGACAGAACTACTGACTCTAGCATGTATGAGGAGAAATCAGAAAAAAAAAGCAACAAGGAAAATGAAGAAGCATTAAGAAGGATGTGGGACTCTATTAAGAGGAACAATCTACGATTCACTGGAGTTCCTGCACAGGACAAGATACCTGAGAATACAGAGAGTATTGTGGCTGAGCTGCTGACAGAAAACTTTCCAGAAATTATGAAAGAAGAGAATAAAAATATCCAAAATGCAAATCAAATACCACTCAGTATAGATCTCAAAAGAAAGACTCCAAGAAATATTATAATCAAGCTCCACAAAATGAAACCTAAGCAGAAACTCTTAAAGGCAGTGAGACTCAAAGCAAAGCTAACATTCAGAAGGAAACCCTGTAGGATTTCATCAGATTTCTCAACAGAAACAATGTGGGCACAGAGACAGTGGCATGACACATTCAAAGCCTTGAAGGAGAATAATTTCCAACCAAGAATTAGATATCCTGCAAGACTTTCTTTCAAATATGAAAATGAAATTAAAACATTCACAGATAAACAGAAACTCAGAGACTTTGTAAAAACAAACCAAAGCTACAAGAAATACTGACAGAATCTCTTGGCTTAGAAGAACAAAACCACTAACTTCAGGACACATCACCTAGAATCCTACTATGTTACAGAAGGCTCTAAACTCAATCAAAGCTGTAATAGTGAGAGAAATGATCCAGTGGTCATATCCTGAAAACTATGATGTCATCATATTAAAAAGAGGGATTCACTACAGTCATTATAGTCCTTCCAGATGGAGAGGAAGTTGATAAGAATGGTAGTAATTAAAATTGGATTTACACATAGTTTATTAAGGGGGTCATAGGGGCAGCCATAAAGCACAATAAAGGTACAACATATCAAATAAAGAAACGTAATGCAGGAGTCTCAACAACCACAAAACCAACCATGAAAAAGATGAAAAATCAACTCACAAAGAAGAATGTCTCAGAACAAATTAATAAGAACAACAAAGATAATATGAACACAAAAATAAACATATCACAATGTCAGCACTGAACACACACCTATCAATAATTACACTGAATGTGAACGGACTGAACGCTGCAGTAAACAGACATTGAGTGACTTCTTGGATCCAAAGACAAAACCCATCCATATGTTGCCTACAAGAAACTCACCTTAGACTTGAAAATATGAACAAACTGAAAATTAAAGAATGGAAGAATACATATCAAGCTAACAGTGACCAAAGAAGAGCAGGAGTGGCAGTTCTAATCTCAGATAAAACAGATTTTAATGTAAAATCCACTATTGTGAACACGAATGGACACCATTTATTGCTTAAAGGTTGAATACACAAGCAGGACTTAACAATATTAAATATTTATGCACCTAACATTAGAGCACCTAAATGTATCGAAGAAACATTGACTACATTCAAAAATGAGATAGACCACTTTACAATAATGTGGGAGACTTCAACAATCCACTGTCAATATTGGACAGATAGTTTAGAAAAAAGCTCAGTGAAGACAAGGAAGACCTTATTGCCACAATTAACCAACTAAACGTTGTAGACATATACAGAACTTTCTGTCCATCAGTGGACAACTACACCTTCTTCTCCAGTGTACATGGAACGTGTTTTGAAAGGGAAGAGGCCCCAGACAAGTAAAGCACTACTGAAGAAGAAGAACCCACTGGGAGGCCTCTCCTTACTGGAGTTTAGAACCTATTACACTGCCACAGGAGTCAAAACAGCCTGGTACTGGTACAAAAAGAGATAGATAGATTAATGGAAAAGAATCAAAACCCCAGAGATGACATCATCTTCCTATGAACAATGGATATTTGACAAAGGCCCTAAGACATTAAACTGAGGTAAAAACAATCTCTTCAACAAACGGTGCTGGCAAAATTAGATATCCATCTGCAATAAGTTGAAACAAGACCCATATCTTACACTTTATACAAAAACAAACTCATACTGGATAAAAGACTTAAATATCAAATCTAAAATGATAAAAATCATCCAATAAAATGTAGGAAAAACACTGAAAGTTTTAATATACAATGTAGGCAGACTTCAAGATCTGTCAGTCAAACCACAAACAACAGAAGAGAAAATAGATAAATGGGAACTACTAAGAATCAAACACTTTCGCTCATCCCAAGACTTTATTAATAGAATTAAAGGCCACCTACAGAACAGGAAAAAATACTTGTCAGCTATATGTCAGACTGATGCCTGATCTCCATGTTCTATAAGGTACTACAAATTATCAATAATTGTGTCCCCTCAAAAATGTGTTGATTTGATTTGGCTATGAGTCCCAGTATGGTGCCCTTCCTCCCAAGTTTTGTGAACGCTGCCTCTGAGAGATTGATGATGGAGAGTGGGCTGCAGTTGGGTTAGTGAGGCAGAACTCAAGCTACGAGCTTGTGGGTTATAAGGGAGAAAAGTAAGACAAGGAAGTTGGGAACCTCATACCACCGAGAGAGAAGCACTGAGAGCAGAGCACGTCCTTTGGACCCGAGGTTGCTGTGTGGAGATGCTGTCACTGGATTTGGCCTCAGCCTACCAGAATGTGATGATTTCTCGTACTGAATGGATTTGTAACTTGTTAATAGATTTGCGGCTTACCAGACTGTGACAATAAAAGCTTCTTGTGAAGCCTTCCACTCATGGTATTTTCTGTTAGATCAGTACCAGGTGCTTAGGACAGCTGGTAATTAAAACCAACCAATGGCTCCCTGGGAGGTAAGAACTGATAACGTGATGCTCAGTAAAGACTGCAGCCTTAGAAACCCTAAGAGGTAGTTCAATTCTGTCCTATAGGGTCAAGATGAGTTGGAAGTGACTTGACAGTGGGTTTTAATTTTGAACAAATGCTTGATTTGTCTAAGTCTCTGTCTTTTAAGTCTTTGGACTTCAAGCCCAGTAACTAAATTAAGCAAGGTGGTTTAGAGAAGTTGAAGACAAGCAATTAGTAAATATTATTTTTTAGAAGCTAAGTCTGAAACTCTGTGTTTTAAATAAAATCTGTCAGAATTATTTTGTTTTTTTTTTTCTGTTTTCTTATCTGATACATACTGCTTTGAAACTTTGTGGAATAAAACAGTATACAAGAATAGAGATAAATGAATACACTTAGAAATTGGATCATATTGAAGATTTCTGTCATTTAAACTACCAGTTTCACAAAATGTATTCACCCCATGATTGACTGAAAATACTGAATTATGTCATTCAAGCCCCCAACCTTGGAGGTTTCCTTGAACATGTTCTGCGCTATAGATATCATTAGAATTATAAATTCTAATTAGCGTATTTATGAATACAAATAGTTTATGCATTTTTGCATTTATTATCTCCTTTGGCTGGCTTGGCTGTCCATATATCCATCTGTCATGTATATCATCTATTACCTATCTATCAAGGAACCCTAGTGGCACAGTGACTAAACCTTGGGCTGCTAACTGAAAGGCTGGCTATTTGAACCCACTAGCCTCTCACATCTTTCAATGTGACAGCCTATTTCCATAATGATTTATACCCTTACAAACCCTATGGACCAGTTCTACTCTATTCCAGAGGATCATAATTCAGAATCAACTTGACAGTGATGGGTTTGTTTTGTTTTCGGTGTCTGCCTGCCTACCACCTTCTTACCTGCCTATCATCATCTTTATCTGTCTGTCAATAAAAAGAGGAGAAAGACTAAGATGGGATAACATAAACGTGTCTAGTTGCCACTCCCTTCCAGATCCTTCTTCACTCCTTGGCCAGGTTCTTAAACTGAGATCTTTGTAGCCTGCTGAATTAGGTTTCAAGTGTATTTGTTTTCTCCTGGGAAGCAGAGTCATTTTATTCTTTAAGTGCCTCTCAAATGTACCTTCTAAAACTGGCTAAAAATTTTTAGTTTCAGTGTTGTTAGCTGCTGTAGAGTCAGATCCAGACTCATGGCAATCCCATGAGAAGGGGATCAGACTGCCATGATCCACAGAATTTTTGTTGGCTGATTTTTTGGAAATAGATTGCCAAGATTTTCTTCCCTAGTCTGATATCTCAACTGAAACCTGTTCCACATGACAGGAACACATTAAGTCTCCATTTATAGATGAATAGTGGCTGTTCTTGAGATGCACTGGCTGGGAATCAAACCCCAGGACTCCTGGATGGAAGGAAAGTATTCCACCACTGACAACCAACACTGTTAAGAAAAGCATAAACAGCAAAATTATGTAAGCTTTGAGAAAATATGACCTATTGTTTTTCTGATAACTCAGTGAAACATATTAAAATATGTGACATGTATTTGCATCATATGAGAGATGTATTCAGGAAGAAGAGAATATTCAGGAAAGTTTTTTTTTTTTTTTTTGTAAATTTAACATGTATTATTCTTCTGGCTCAAAATCACTTATCCAAATAATCAGCATTTTCATTTTGTTTCTCTCTGATGACAGAGTGATTCCCAAACTCCTTTTAGTTTTCATCATTTGAATTATTCTTTGGAAGTGACACAATAAAGGACAATATCACCGCTATTTACAGAAATGCAGCCGTTCTGGGTACACTACATGGAGTCGGTATTAGAAGGGATAATTTCCACCAGGCTTGGTTCTTACTGGAAGCACTGTTTCTATTCTTAAATCAGATTGACTCTCCCTTTAGAAAGCAAAGCTTTTTAACCTTGCAGATCTCATCCCCAGA
The DNA here is from genome assembly GCA_028571685.1 of Heterohyrax brucei. Lineage (NCBI taxonomy): Eukaryota > Metazoa > Chordata > Mammalia > Hyracoidea > Procaviidae > Heterohyrax > Heterohyrax brucei. The sequence goes on from CM053143.1 coordinate 161,100,828, forward strand.
GCTAAAGATCAACCACTTCCAATAAAAGAGGATTCACAGGAGTACTTCCCCGTAGAGAACTAGGCAGCTTCAAGAGGAGTACTTCAAACAAGTAATTTACTTTTATAAACAGTATAAATAAAACAGAACTAGGAAGGAGTTCAGAGACAGCGTTTCACTTTTTTACAGCACTCTGGATATTTTACTCTATTTTATGCAGGAGATCTGTAAGCCATTTCAGTTTCTTATCTATGGGAGGTCTCTAAGCTGTTCAGGTGTAATTCAGGTATGTCAAACGTTACTCCCCAATGGAAGCACCATTTAAGCTATGGCTGCAGGATGCTACTTGGGTACTATCTGAATAATTACAAAACGATAATCATTTATGGGGAATCTACTGCTAAAAGATTAATGATTTTTTCAATTAAAAAGTCTTTAGTTAATAATATTGACAAAAATATATTGCCTTCTTTGTGCTGTTATCTTCATCAGCATTTCTGAAGTGCATTTCATCATTTTACTGAATGACTTCAATGAGCATTTAGTATGCTAATGTACATTTTAAATCTTCAAGTGTGATAACAGCTGGCTGTATTTCCTAAACTCATTGAGGATAAGCATTTTTCAATTTTTTTTAATAGAACATGTCTCAAGACATATGTTAAAATGATAAAACTTTGTAAACGCTGATGTCCATCATACTGCCAAGCCAAGTGCCGTTGAGTCGGATCCTACTCGTGGCTAGGACTGCCAATTAAGTTCCCGAACTCATCGTAGAAAGAGGGCTGCATCCTCATTGCTGAGTATCACTACAGTACACCTTCAAAGTACACCCCTTGGGGAGCCATGCACCCACTCCAGTGCCTAGTCCACCCCTCAAAACAATTTCGAACTCCTTTTCTGGAACAGCCATCAGAACTGATCTTGTGTTACTATTAATGTCCCGAATGTCATCAAAACGTCTTTCAATATTTCTCTTATCTTTGGGTAAAGAACAAAGTCATCAGGGGCCTGATTGGGTGAGTAGGGAGGGTGTTACAGTACTGTTATTTGTTTACTGGCTAAAAACTCACTCACTATGCAATTAAGTTCACAAACTTGCCGCTGTGCACAATTTGGCATTCCAGGAAGAGTTTCAAGATTGCTTTGAAGGGTAGACCAGGCACTGGCATCAGTAGATAGCTTCTCAAGGGGAGTAGTCCAAAGGTGACCACAGTAATATTCAGCAGTGAGGTATGTAGCACTAAGAACAATTAAGTTCATGAACTTAATTGTCACACTTATTTTTATTAAGAAGGCCTGCAACACAACTTCCTTCATGTAAAGATGAAGAAATAGGTAAAGGAAGGTACACTCACTCACCCACTCTTGAAGATTATTGTTAGCAGACCTCAGTCTAGAATCAGGCTTCTGAATCAAAGTTGAATATTACTCAAGACTGATTTACAACTGCTGCACCTGCTAGGGATGCTATCTATTGTGGAAGATATAACTGAAATGTCTCATCATTGTTAAATTCCCAGAACAGAAATGGTTGTTGATTTTTACCTCCTCCTTTCAGCCCCAGGGGAACCTGGGTTAGCTACAGTTGCTAACCAAAAGGTTTGTGGTTTGAATCCACCAGGTGTTTCTTGGAAACTCTACACAGCAATTCTACTCTGCCCAATTGAGTCACTATTTGAGTAGGAATCGATTTGAAGGCAGTTTTTTTTTTATTGTATTTTTTTTAAGAGGCTCATGCTATGTAAAACTTAAATTCTTCATTATACCAGTGGAGCCACGTAATGTTAAACTTTTAAATTTCAACTGGAAATTGAGTAAAATACAGAACTCCCAAAATGGATAATTTTATATCAAACAATAAGAAATTCCGTTAAGTTGGCTGAGTTTTGCCATATTATTCTGTCAGAATATTCAAAATTCTTGGCATCGCATAGACATTGTTAAAATCTTATTAAATGTCTACTTTCCTACTTTCCAGCATAGTTATTTGAATTTCTGGACTAATTTCTGACAGACACTATTAGGCATCCTTCCTGTCCTCAGAGGGCTTACCCAGGGTTGAACTAAACTGCACTGCTTGCTATTTTATTGCAGTCTATCACTTGACGGCACTTGGCTGGCTATCATACAGAAACCTTTTTTTTTTTTTTTTTTAACATATGCTGTAAACGAATACATTAAGGTAAATTGGGAACTCAAATGATTTTAACTCATTTTTCCCTATACTGGTGGTATATCCCCTATAAGAACACCTAAAGAAAGTACCCAGCCAGCACGGAAATTTGGTTTTTCACATCACTGTCTGTGATCATATATTTAGAATGGAAATAAATACATGTCACATGACATAAGGAGAGGCTTGGTTGGTCTAATAAATTATATTCTGTATCACACTAACACAAAAGATAGACATCTATCAAATGGCAGCATAAATGGAAAAGGGGTTGGTGAACTTAAGACTTGTGATGAATGTGACCCAGACAGCAAACCTCAGTTTTGTATGTTAGTTCTCATTCAAACTGACTTGAACAAACTTCTTTAAGGACAGGTTTAGATTAGTTCTTTGTGATGGAACATATGATCAAATTTTTGTGGTAATTTGATAAACCTTTAATTACCTCTGTGGAAACATTAGCTGAAAATATCACCACACCTGGATAGCTGTTGTTCTTAAAATCAAGAAAATAGCTTATAGCATTTAAACCTTTCAGTTCACAACATCAAATTTATACTAGATTACCTATAATTTTATGATGTATCTAGATGCAGGACGCAATTTCATTAAGCTTAGTAAATCATTTCTTTTTTCTTGTTTAACAATGATAGTTATATTTTACAAGGAAAACTGATGCCAGGTGCTGAAACAGGTATGATACTGTGGTTTAAATGTAACCCCAAAGGATAAATACATGTAAAATGCACAACCCAAAAGATAAGTTTTTAAATTAGAGGCTAAATTCCTTCATTTTATCTAAAATCATCAATTCCCACATTAAGATACTCTTAGTACATGATATTTTCATAAAATATAATATGTTGTTAGGTGCCATCGAGTTAGTTCTAACTCATAGCAACCCTGTAGGTCAGAGGGAAACTGCCCCATAGGGTCCCAAGGAGTACCTGGAAGATGTGCCTATGGGTTAGCAGCCATCGCACTTCACCACCATGCCAGCAGGGTTTCCAAAACATAATGTTCTGTGTAATAATACATTATCTTTTCTTCTATATTTTCTGTGTTGTATATTAGCATATTGTATATCAGAACTTATATTTAAATGCTACTTTATGTGTCCATAATAAATTGTTTTATAGAGAGGCAGCTACATATTCCGAATGTACAAATAAAATCAAAACTACAGTCAAACTGGAAGTTGATGATTTATACTTAACTGCTAGATACTTTTAGTGAGAATAATTTTTATACCCAATAAAATTTCAAATAGATTACCCCCAAAACCCATTGCCACTGAGTTGATTCTGACTTGTAATGACCCAGGTTTCACAATTTAACAACTTAGAGAATATGCAGAGTCTTATTATAAAGGCTTGACTTTTTAAAACCTGTTTAAAATTGATTCTGATTTAAAAAAATATTTATTATATTTTGATAGGATAAAAGTGATGTTAATAGAATCTCCCTTAGAACCTTGTGTAAAATGGAAGCTATGAAAGTTAATCTCCAGTAAGATTGCTGTTATATAGTTAATGTATTACTTCAAATTTGCTAAAAATACCTTTTATTCCACCTTGAAGTTCAATACAGCTAAATGAATTTAACCAAAGCACAAATTGCCTGTGAAATTTTCTTTCTTAATTCTTTATATTCATGACAGCACATATTCACTCCTGAATCTATTTAATTTGAACATTTTTTAAAAATTTACAATATGTAGTTAACCTTTTGCCCATTGCATGTTACATATAATAGTTGTCCTGTATAAACCTAATAGCCTCTTAACAATCTTGTGTAATGAGATTGATCTCAGTTACTCTGTAGCCAGCATCTCTAGATTCTTTATTCATCAACATCCATTCAAGCTAGCCAAGGGAATACTATACATTGAACTGCAAAAGAAACCTGTTGTAAATAGAATGACATATGTAGCATATATTTATGAAATAGAAGCTTAAATATAAAATACTTACTGATTTGAATGGAAAGCCTTAATCTATTTAAAACAAACAAATCCATTGCCTACCAGTCCATCCTACTTACAGGAACCTGATAAGACACAGCAGAACTGCCCATAGGGTTTCCAAAGAGTCATTGGTGAATTTGAACCACCAACATTTGGGTTATCAGCTGAATGCTTAACCACAGTGCCATATGTGGAAGGAGATTATTTTCCTCTAAAATATTCACAAATACTTAAGATCATATATACAGACCAACACACAATGAAAATATTTGTGGGGAGACTCTATAGCAATTTTTTTTGTGTGTATGTGTTGTTGTTTTTGGTTGTTTTTGCTTTACAGAGAATGGATTCTTCGTGTAAGTATTTTTTCAAAGCTTGTAAAGCTATAATTATACCTTATTAGATGTAGATATAATTTTAGATTGAAAAAAAGTCTCTACTTAAACATTCTTTACAACCCTGTATAAACTTAGTCAAACTCAACTTTTGTAAGACATACGCACATGTCTAATAAAATCTTTGAAGAAAGATAAATTCTTTAACAATTTTCCTGCACAGAATTCTTTAGATTCATAGGAACATTTACTGAGCAATCACTATATACAGAGCAGTAGCAACCAAGGCACAAGAAGTGAATTCGAGGTGATAAAATAGCCAGAACTTCCCTAATCTATTCCTGAAACTCCTCTCAGTCTCTTAGTATGGTTCCCCCTTAAAAGGTAACTTTTGGTTAATTTTGGCCTAAAATGAAAGTTTGTTTTTGTCAGTGTGGAGAGACTCACTAACTGCTCTTAATGGTTTATCATTTATCAAAGTTCCTCGTGTACTTCGAAAAGAGAAATGACAAGACATAGCTGCAAAGAAATTTTTAATTTGTTTGATAAAACAAAATAACGTTTAACGTAGGCCATGTAGCTATAACACTTTGTGTATGTGTGTATGTATCTACCATCTATCTACATCTCATATGTGTACATATGTACATGGATTTATAAGAAAGAGAATAGAATTTGCCATATGTTTCAAATTTATGTGAATGTCAACTTCTAGATGTTTCTTTTCCTTTTTGAGGCATTGGGCCAAGTGATACACTTGGAAATTCCAATTTAGGTAAATGATTTTGAGACAGTGGAATCATCTGAAGAAATCCTCTTACTTGATTCCTGAAACCTGGAAATAGGATATTGTACATAATTCTCTTTGGTCACCTGCTACAACTTAAAATGATGTGTTGCTAATTCCATAGACGACATGAAGACCATGAAAATAATGTTTATATTTGGTGTAATAACTATTGTTATCACTTCCAAAATCTTGTACGTGTACTGCTTAAATTTCAGCACAACTAGGAAAGTGATGTGGTATAAGGATAATACATTCGAATGACTTTGTCAAACACACTTAAACTTTTCCCTTAGTGGAGACTGCCCTACAATGACAAAACAAGAAAATTCTCAGCTTTCAATATTATTCTCTTTCTTTCTGAGGTCATAAAATATGTATTTTGTCCTTAATTTAATTATTATGTTAATATTCTGCTACTGGATATATAAGGAAACATTTAACCAGGGATATAATTTATATGCTGATGTTACATGGTTGCTACATAGTTGTGTATCCTTTGCCTACACAAGTAAAACAAGCCACTAAATAATTATCTGATTTACTCATTTATTCAAACCCAAAAGAACCTACATAACTCTCTAGGGTAAATTTTGTATATTCAGTTGAAAAAAAAGTTTGTTTTGGTTATCCAGTACGATTGATGATTTTTTCTATTAGATGCATTGTTTAGCTTAAAAATCCTTCTTTTATTATTTTTTATAAATTGATATTTTTTGTTCTTTAATTATTTGGTGACTTTTAAAAATCTGTACCTATTTTTTATATAACAAGTTATTTTGTCTCACTTAAATTTTACAGTCAGTTAAATGCTGATGGTTAAAATAGATGACAACGTTTTTCCTGAGATGTGAAAAAATGACCAGTTTCACTCATATACATGCATATGTCTGTGTGTGTATGTGCACGCATGTCCATATGTGTAACCTTGGAGGTACATTTTGCTTTTCATTAAAGGTTTATCTATTAAGTAGATGCTAAACTTACAGATTATAGAAGTTGTGTGCTGTTTGAAATTAATGGTGAAGTACCATTGTTGCACTTATTTTATGTGTTTTTACATTTTTGCAACTGCAGTTCTATAATTCCATGCCAATCTATTATGAAATAGAGTCACAATAAGTCAAAATATAGTAGGCATGTAGGTCAGAATATAAAATAGAGTCATGAGTCAGAATGAACTCATGAGCAATGTTTTGTTTTAAAATTATAAAATTAGACAATCTTCTTTTAGCTTACTGTGTTCACGAACTCAAGCAGTTTTGAAAAAGCAATAGTAGATTCTTAAAGGGTGTTCTGTTAATGGCTGTTCTCCCTTACGACACATTCATACTCTAGCTCACTTCACTTTTCCGAGTTTCCCTCTGTACTCTCAGTATTACATAGTTATGTGGAAAATGTTTTTTTTTTTTTTTTTTAAAGGTACCCATATCTGCCAAGCAAAATTTCTGAAACTTTTCCCTTTAATTAGTCTGGTAGTATTTCATCTTCTCTTTGCTATACCATGCCAGTTTTTCTGTCGTGACTCCTGCTTGGCAATTCAAATTTGTTCTTAGTCTGTATGAAAGTTCTTCATAATTTCTGCAAGGAAGGAAGGGAAGAAGGAAGGGAGGGAGGGAGGGGGGCAGGGAGGGGGCAGGGAGGGGGCAGGGAGGGGCAGGGTGAGAGGAATTATATTCTTTACAGTAAGGCCAACATTCTGGGGAAAAGTAAGGTGAATCAAGAAATTGTGTATGAAGAGGCCAGCTCGAACTGAGAATGAGAAAGTCCAATGAGCTACAGGATCTTACGATTTCAAAATTATTCTTCATTCTTAATGGAGAGTCCAAAGCTTTTAGTTCTTTTCCTCCCAAGATATCACTTTATGAAAATTTACAATTATGGCCAGGCCATGTCTGACTATAATAACTTCCTCACCATAATAAAGGAACAGACAGTCTAATTTACTTTGTTATATGATCTTGAACCCTGATTACATCACATTTAGTAGTGAGGGATGAATGAACAACTACGTTAGCTGTAGATTTTCATTTTATTTCTGGGGATAAATTTGTTAATATCTTTTATTTTTCACCCTTATCTAGTTAGCCAGTAACTTCTATTGATTATATCATCTCTAATCACTTCACTAAATTTGATACATGAATTCTCTACTATACTTGAGATTTATAAAATAACATCAAATTTACAGAGTATGATTTGACATATTTAATGTAAAGCTGTACCTAGTATATAATCTCATTATAACTGATAGTTTAAGTAGTTTGACCAGCTAGAAGATTGCAAACCAGACTCCAATCACAAGACTCTAGATTCCAATCAAACTTTTACTGTGTTTTCAGTTTTTAAAAATATTTCTCCAAGTGTCTAACCATTAGATTGGCCAAACTTGCTTTATCTAATAACTGTCCACATCAATACTATACATAAACCAAATAATCTCTTCATAAGTATAATTGCAACTATGAAAAATAATTTGACCAGGCTGATAGTAAAGAACTGGCTAAGAATCAATCTCTTGAATGTTTGAGATAATCTCTTCAAATGTGATTTGATTATCTTGTTTTGAACCATGTGGAAATCTCTCACTATCTGGACCAATTTTTTTTCTGTCTTCTCACAAAATGCATTGAATATCAGCATATATTTTATTATGCTAGTCTAAATACTGTCCACTGGGGGAGAGTTTTCTACTACAGCAGCTTTATTTTTGCTTGTTGTTCATTATTTAAGAGAAAATCAATTTTCTATCTTTTTCTTAAAATTATATGCGTCTTAGAGTCTACGCCCTAGGTCTATCTGCACTTTCTCTCTCCAATTATATGATAAGCTCTTTAGTAATTCTAAAGTTTACAGATCCTTGACAAAATCTATCACACAGTAGAATCAATAAAAATAATAATCAGTGTTAGAATTCCATATCTATTAATCGAGATAGTTGAACTTTGAGTCTGCCATTGAACATGGCTAAGAAAATCAGGGATACATCTTAACCTTCCCAGATAACCTCTAGAGAGTTGCTTCCAAGTTTCTCACTGAATTTTGTTAGGCTATCCCAGAACTCTAAGGATTTAGTGTGTCCTTTGCTCCTAGCTTTAGCCCACTAAGTCCTTTCTTTCTTGAAAGACTACTGAGAATTTGGGGATATATGACATGTCATAGCAAACTACAGGTAAAAAAAGTAATTTATTTTCAAACTTTTGAGAGGCATGAGGAAATAATACTTTTAATATGTATATTTTTAGTAAATCTATTACATCAAATAACAAGAATATTATGGTGATTATGACATTTTCTTGCATCAAATAACAAGAACATTACGGTGATTATGACATTTTCTTGATTGCTGAAATAGTAGCTACTGTGTTTGATTTTTTGATGTGTTTACTCATATATTGTAGTTCTCACATCATTTGATCATTTCTCACCAAGCACAACCACTAAGACAATTCATTCAGTCCAACCTTGTATATTCTCTGTTCTCCAGTACCACGAGACAATAGCATTACCAGTTACGGAGATCTTTTCCCCTACACTGAGATTCTTTATTTACTTTTTAATATTAAGTTATTTTTTTCTCTACCAAACTTCCAGTTTTCACATTGGAAATATCCAGCAAGTATTTTTATCATATATTTTGATTTTCCATCGTATTTTTAAATTTGATTCTTCAGTTAATTTCCTTGCAAGCAGCATATTGAAATTCTCCTTTAGACAGAAGAATTCAGTTCTCTTTTTCTCCCCCATCCTTAATAAAACTATAGATCTATAGAATGCAACTCTAACAATAACTAGAAGAAGAACTATGCTAACTCTCTCAAAATACATGTATGTCATTATGCCAAGTGCCGTCGAGGTGTACCTAAAACTCGAAACTTCTGCTGTCTAGTCACTTCTGCCTCACAGAAAAACCATATGATTTCCAAACCTGAAAATTTGTATGGAAGCAAATCACCACATCTTGCTCTTGGAGAGTCACTGGTGGTTTTGAACAATCGACCTTTCAGTTAGTGTTGGTTAACAATTGTGCCACTAAAGCTTTTAGATAAAGGTACGGATACCTTTTTGTTTAAATCGATGGCACTTGGCTTTGGCATGTATATCTATGTATGTATGTATATCTATGTATATACACAAGAATATATGCATACAAATAATACACATAGAAATAATATATACATGCATATATATGCACATATGTATAAGAATATACATACACACATATATTATTTGTTCAAGTCAATGAGAGCTAAAGTTATCTAGCAATAACTAGAACTTGACCTATAATTTTTCTTTTTAGTATAACTTACTACTTCTACAATGTTTCTTAAAATCAATTTATGTTTGTTAAAAATTTTATGATTTTATTATAAAGTTTAATTGTCCTTTCATTTAGCTGAGGGGATAATTAGTTATGTGTTGTGCTTATTAATACATCATAAGCATCACAATTTTGCATTGTTTTTCAAGTTTTACACCATACAAAGTAAAGAAAGTGATGATAAGATCTAACATATAATAATGGACATAATTTTATAAGACAGTATAAGACACACATTTCCCTTTTTTACTTGAAAGATAAAAATCCAGAAAGTAAGAAATACAAAACAGTAAGTATATTGTTACAACAGTTGAATGAGACTCTCTGTATTACCAACACCAAACCCTTTGCCTTCAAATCAATTTCAACATATGGAGACCATACAGGACAGAGCAGAACTGACCCACAGGGTTCTGAGAAGTGGCTGATGAATTCAAAATACAAACTTCTAGTTAGCAGCTGAGCTCTTAATCACTGTACTGCTAGGGCTCCAATAAATTAAAAGCAATTAAGTATATTGTTGAGTATACTATACAACCAAAACACTTAATAGATGCATCTACATGAAGTCAAAATGTAAAGAATGAAAACTGTATAATATAAATGATTATATCAGTGATGTGTTTTGAATTATTTTATAACATCATAAGATTTTGCCTCTCAGTTGCATCCTTAGAAAAAACTAACAATACAAAATGTAGGTTATCATTGTGTGTACCTACTTTGTAAATATTTGAAGTGCTCAATCTGTATTGCATTGAACAAATCATCAGCAAGAGACCTCTTTAAAATAATTAAAAGCAAAAGAGACTAAAGTACTCCTGACCCAAGCCGTGATATTTTCAATTATCTTATATACATGGGAAAGATAGAAAATAAATGAATACCAAAGAACCGATGCATTTATGATGACGATGACGATGATGATGTTGGTGATGTTGATTAAGAGTACTGAATTACCATGGACTTCCAAAAAAACAGATGAATCTCTTTTGGAAGAAGTACAGCCAGAATGGTCCTTAAAAGTAAGAATAACAAGAGCTCATCTCATGTACTTAAGACACGTTATCAGGATGGGCCAGTCTCTGAGGAAAAACATCATACTAGGCTGTGCAGAGGGTTGGGAGAAAGAGGAAGACTCTCAGTAGGATGAACTGACACGGTGAGACTCAACAAAGAGCTCAGATGCAGAAAGGATCCCAAGGATGTTAGAGGAACGGGCAGTGTTTCGTTCTATCATGCGAGTCGGAACTGTGTCAATGGCACCTAACAACAAATTACACATGCACAAAAAATATTTCGGCTTATATATTTCAGTGGCAACTGTGTGAACTGTATTATCTTTAGACTGTTTTCTATTGAACAGTAATCCAAGAGCTCATTCATTCACAAAATTTACATCTGGTAAACAACATACCACACAGTTTTATAGCCAGGCAATTTGGATGCCAGGATAAGGTTGGCAGGAATTCAAATGACTTTCATCATCCAAAAAAAGTTTCTGAGCTTTGTAGACAGGCATCTCACTTCTGTTATGTCTTTGTTTTTCCACTAGGATGGCAAAAAAGAAAGAGGAAAATATTTCTTCTATTTTATAAATGCTATGTTCGACGGCGCTTGGCTTGGCTTCGCATGTTCATTCTTTAAATAAGTGAAAATTATTTAAACATTAATGTCTGAGAAACATGTATACACACAAACAGAAAACCTGAGATTAATAGTCATAAAATGATTAAGTGTTAGTTTATGTATTACTGTCATATTTTTATATTAACTGTTAATAGATGTGAGATAAAGACAAACTTCTCTATATTTTATTTAGATGTTATTTTTAATTTAATATGAATAAAAATTTCACCGCTTCACAGATAGAAGGACATAACAGATATTCGTTAACACATTTATAAATTTTGAATAAAGTCATCTTGTTAGAAAAGTTTCCTAGGTTATCATAATACAAATATAGTACATGGGAAATCATTGGTTTAAGACTGCCAGAAAGAGTTTGACCATCACCGGTAACAATGTTTGTTTGTTTTTAATTATGCGACAAACACAAATAGGTACAGTCACTACATAGTTGTCTGAAAAATACATTAGATTCTAAATCAACAAACAAAATAAACTACAGCTGTGTTGACAGTATAATGACAGTATAACTGCTCTGTAACATTTCTGTGCCTGATTTTCAGAAGTAGATCATGAGTCATTTTTTTCCAAGGGATCTCTGGGTGACCTCAAACATGCAATATTTTAATTAGCAACCAAGAACTTTAACTGTGAACACCACTCAGATGCTCCAGATACTGAACAACTTCTTAAAATTACAAATTTGAATGATCTTAAACCAGAAGAACACGTATTATGTAAATTTCACTTTGAGAAAGTAGTAAAGGTAAATACAACAACATTGAGTTTATAATTATCTGTATTTTAGCTGTAAGTCTTTTAAGCTTCTTATTTCAAGTTTTGTTTATTTGTTTTTAGGATGCTTCCTCTCTTTTTCCTTTTCTGGTTTATATCACGTATGCACATTTTTTTTGAGTGTTTTTTTTTTTTTTCCTGCAAATAAGTTTCCTGGAGAGCAATGGTTAGGTAGGTAGTTACATAGTGGCCTGCTGGACTTTTCAGCTTGCCAGCCAAGTGCCGTCGAGCTTATATACTGTTATTTATTTAAAATATTTTTAGCATCTCAGTATTTTCCTGGACAATCTGTTAGCTACCTAGATAGTGCTTGAATATATTTTACTAATTCATGGCATTTGTGTAATGATTTCACCATTATTCTTACTATAACCTCCCTCAACAGTATCAGCCAAAGCTTCCAGAAAAAAATGAAGTTGGCTGTTTGGCTGTGTGCAGGGAAAGAGTGATGTATTCAGTATGACTTTAGAAGGCATTTTTTACATGAAACTCCAGTCCAGTAAACTTCCAGTTGAAGTCATCTTTCCTTTGTATTAAATTGCCTTCTAAATTCATGCAAGAAAAACTCACACAGTATAAAAAATTAAAAACTAATAATTTTTCTGGTTTTGTCTACTTATTATTTGTTGAACAAATATTTGGTAGAAAATAACTTCTCAAAATTACAAAGAACATGTTTGATGTCTGATGTATAAAATATTAAAGAGTAACAGGCAGACGCTAACTAATGTACTCTATCAGGAAGACAAAGACTGAGAATACTTTTTTCAATGCTTGCAGTATTTAAGCTTTCTTCAGTACTTTGTTTAGGATTGGGGGTCAGAGGAAGCACATAGAAGCCATCATCTCTGAACTTTGATGCTTGCTGATGGTAGTAATCTTACAAGTGTCTCCTTTGATATCCTTCCATCAAGGTCAGTAACTTAAACACTGCTTTTAAAATTGTTTTAAAAATACCACTTTGAGAGCTACTGATGAGAATAAGCAACTGCTCATTCTGTTTATCAAAGCACTGATATGTTTTTCCCAATACTTTTCAGTATTTCTCAGTGTTCTATCAGCGAAAAAGAAAGTGAATGAGGTTACAACTAAAAATCAAAAAAGATGACCTGTATACGGATCTTCATACAACCTGCTTCTGAAAAAGTTTATCTTCTTTAATAGCACCTTTTCCTAATTTTGTACAGAGTGCAGAGCACAAGACATTAATACTCATATCATGTGCCATCGAGTCCATCCATCCCGACTCGTAGTGATCCCATAGGACAGAGTAGAACAGCCCTACGGAGTTTCCAAGGAGCAGCTGGTGGATTCGAACTGCCGACCTTTGGCTCAGCAGCTGTAGTGCTTAACCGCTTTGCCATAGGCACTCAAAAATACTTCACATTAATAGTGTAAGATTGCTACTCTCTCGGGAGACTTAGCCATTGCATTGATGTTTGGTGCAGCTAACAAGGCCAACTTTATATCTAGGTCCTGTCACTGGGAAATTATCAAGTAGAGTAAGTCTGTCCTTGTAATTTTCTGTATTTGATTTCTCTTTCATGTGTTAGCACAATCTTTCCTCTGACATTAAGTTCCCTGGTATAATCTTGGATTTCAGTATGTGGTGCCTTCAAATATTAATAAAAATCAAAGTGCCCAAACCTCACTCTTCCTACCTTTAGAAAGATGTGTCTATATAAGCCAATTCATATCAAAGGTGAAGTGAGCAAACAGTGAATTAATGTTCAAAATGTGCTTTTATTTTTTTAATTAGTTAGATGAACTGACTTTCTGAAAGAGAAATTTTACTAAGCATTTTTAATAGTTGATTTTATATTTGACAGATTTCTTTTGAAATCTTCAAACGATACCAGGCACTCTTATTTTTAGTATCCAGTGTACTCATAGCTCCCATGTGCCTCTGAAAAACCAAGTAAAATAATTAAAAAAACTTCAATTTTAATATAATGTACTAGGATTAAAGAAATACATTTTATTCAAACATAGTATTTCATGGACTAAAATTTATTAACATACGGGATAAAAACTTGGAATATTTTTAAACAGCTAAATTTATCCTCAGTTAAAAGAGAAACAGTTTCATAAACATACAAAAAATATGTTAGAATTCGTTACTATTATGAGCAAATGAATAGTCATAGTTAATACAATTTCATTCATAAAATGCTTCTATCTTAAACCATGAGTAAAATTAACCTTCATATTGGTCAGAATATTTTTGTTTTACTCTGAGTTAAAATGTATTTGATAGGCTTGTACACTTACATTAGCTATTTTTCTCTGGATTTCCCTCATTTACATCTAACTTAAGGTTAAGGAGTATTCACTTTCTCAGGAAAAAAAAAAAAAAAAAAAACTGAACAGGAAATGATGGGAAATAAGTGCTTCTATTTTCACAACCAATAAAAGACTTCATATAGATGGCAGTATAATGCAGTAGATATTGATACTTCCTCTAGATAGGTTGCAGTGAAAAAGACTTTCTCAATTATGTGCAGTTGATTTTAACGGCATCAATTACATGATTTTTTTTTTTAATAAAACTTCAAAAAAGCAGGGTACATCTTTTCTTTCCCTGCTACAGTGTATCTGTGTGTCTCTCAGTACAACTGTGTCAGTGTCGTATAGGTAGGCGTCAAGCGTCAAGTGGGAATAGCCCTGCACTCTAACCTTAGTTCCCGTGCCACTTCATTGTGTGCAAAGGGAAAGTAGGTTTAGTGTTTGTGCCCGTGCTCTCTAACCCAATAGATGAGAGCTAATTGATTAAAGGATCTCTAAAAACTTGACTGATTTCTCAATCCTGTGAATTTACGAGTCCAATTTAACGGTTTATCAATTAGGTCTATATCCCATAAAAGACAATAAAAACTTGTATACCAAAAGCCAAGCTTTACAAAATTTTCTAAACTCTCATAGATGAATGATGAATGTATGGCCATAGCCTGATGGAGGGTGGGGGGTGGGGACATTATTTTCTATATCAGAATAATATTAGATACCCTAAATTCATTCAGCTATTTGCAACATTTCACTCTGTACTACCCATTCAGGACATAATTTCTTTTATAATCAGGTCTTATTAGCTGCAACACATCATCTATTCATTTGTTCAGTCACTCAGTTATTTGTATAGCCATTTTTTACCCTATAGCATTTTGTTAGTATATGATTAGTCCATTAAGATTGCACTATATACAGATACAGAATTTTTCAATAACAATACAGATACATTGCCTTTTTATTCAACCATCTAGATAAAAATATTTAGTACATAAATTATAGAAAAGCACCAAATTAACATCACCTCATGCTAGTCATTTTTTAAATTACCCAAATAAGAAAGTTATTTTAATGCTTTCATTTTCAATATTTGCTTCCTCTATCAGATTTAAACATAAGTATGTATTAGCTGCTTTTTAGTAGCATGTATATTTTCCTGTTAAAAAGTCATGCGTATTCATTGCAAAGCATTAGAAAAATATGTTGAACATTTAATGAGAATATTTCCAAAGAAAATACTAATAAAAAAGGATAGAATAATATTAAACATTAAAGTCTCCACATTATCTTTATATCTGAAGCAATGTTTCAACTAAGAGACACAATCTGCAGAACACTATTTTGCCGTTTCAGTCCAGGAACCGAAACTAGAATTATTCCCGTAAGCAATATTTGAAGGAACAGCTGGCCCTTTACAGCATATATAGGATATGTCAATCCAGTTTATATATGTATGCCCATATTTTTACACAGCTGTATCAGTTTTGTTTTTACTTACATGAATTTCAGCATCTGTCTCCTGTCCAACATCTGTGTGTAATTAAGTGCAACAGTTAATATACATTCTCTTTGAGCTTTCACTTATTTTTATCCTGTCTTTAAGAATTTGATGCTACCTACCAATTATTATTTCAGCTCACTTGAATCAACATTGCTGTCTTCCTTATAACACAAAACTACTTAGCAGTGATTCCCATGGACAAGAAGTTTAATAAGTGCTCCACTTTTAGTGGTTTGATGATGAATCCCTAAGTCCTCCGTAGGAATAAGGTCATAAAACAAAGAAGATCAACCAAGATTCTTTTACTCCTTAGGACAAGATTTTGTTTCATCAGAAATTGAGCTCAAGGAGCTTGAAACAACTGTATAAAGTGGGAAACACCAGGTCCCCTCTCATATCCTTTTAATCAAATGCTGAAGACGATGCAGGGTAAAACTGTGTTAGCTGCAGATTTCACTTGTAGAAGAAGAAGAATGGTGCACATATCCTAGTTTGTCAGTACATTTAAATAACTTTCATATAAACACAACCTGGAAATACGATTACTTGGGACAAAATCAATCATGCTATGACACATATTACTGGATCAAATGCCCAAGAAACACACAGACACAAGAACATCATTATAAATATTAAAGAAAGACATTGCCAAGTATTCATTTCTATTGAAAACTATGAGTACGCATGTGTGGGTTGGGAGTATAAATAATCAATAATTTTTTTTTCATTGAAAGAATTTTATGTCTGTCCCTTTACACAATTTGAAACGTGTGTTATAATCTAATGTTTATCACATTATATAATAACACAAGGACCCCTGACGGCTCAGTGCTGAAGAGCTCTGCTGCTACAAGTTCAGCAATTACAGTCTACCAGCCACTCCTTAGAAACTATGGAGCAGTTCTACTCTGTCCTATGGGGTTGCTGTGAGTCAGAATCTAATCAATGATATCAGGTAGTAGTATGATAACACATCTTTATTTTTAATAATTAAATGAGGGCTGACAGTTTGGATGTAGACTCCAAATATTTAACCCTCAGACATAGATAACGGCTGTAACAAGATAGGGCCATGTTCCACCCTGGTTGATCCAGAAGGGTGATTGGTATTGTTTCATTACACTAAGAAGTCAATGTTGTATGATGACAGTGGGTATGAATGCTGTCATTTGTCTTTCAGATCTGTTGAAGAATAGTAATCACATCAAATAACTGTGACACAGGATTGCAAAATAAATTTGTGAAATTTGAAGCGTATGCAAAGTTCTGGACACAATAATTATTTAATAAATTGTGGCTTTTTTATGACAAGAGAGCTTTTTCTAGATTATAAGTGTTCTGAAAACTTCTGTCATTCCTTCAAAAACAGAGAAACATGAACCTTCCTTACTATAGCAAATCTAAGGACATAAAGCAGATCCAGAGAAAGCTTTCTCTTGGAAACTGATGGCAGCGGCGAATGCTTGGCAGAGCATATTAAACAAAACCAACCCTTCCTCGTTCAGTACAATTAAGGAGATAGATAATTATGGCAATTGAAACACTTAATAAAGTGTCTAAGCTTAAAGTCTTATTCCTAGAATATTTTACGTAAAAAAGGCGAACAAGTCTCTGTTATTGATATTTAGTTCTAACAGAATAATGTAGCCGTTCTGATGTGGTGCTTTTTCTGAGTCACACAGGACATTAGGCATTAAGTGAGTGAATAGATGATATCTAATCTAGGAGACAAAGAAAATAGATCGAACAGGACCCAACAGTTATTTCTGGTTAAGAATCTCACCATCCCCATGTTGCTAAAAGAACGCTTCTTAACTACTGAATATTCATTTACGTGTGTGTGTATGTATGTATACACACGTTTGTGTGCCTGTACATATGTGTATTCATGTATGAATGTGTGTACATAACATATAGTTTTATATACAGAGAGTCGTTGTGGTGAAACGGCTAAACCTCAGTCTGCTAACCAAAAGGTGCGCAGTTTGAATCCACCGCCATTCCTTGGAAACCCGCGGAGGCAGTTCTACTCTGAACTATAGGAATGCTACGAGTTAGAATCGACTAGACAGCAAGTTTTTTTTTAAAAAAAAAAAATACATACATACATGTGTTTTTCCTAATGGTTTTGATTATGCCAAAAGAGGTGAGATTTCAGTAATCTTAATCACTTTGCTGTTTGCAAATAATTCCAAATCAAGATTTTTCTGAAGGTTACACAAGATAAACCTAAACCTAATGAATGGATTTTTTTTTTCATCCATTAGTAAGTATTTGAAGGCAATATTCGGATACGCAATTTTAGGCCAAATAACCTTTTATAATTTATTTTTTGGCAAATATTTCAAAACTTAATTCTTTCTGAATGGATAAAATGTTAACCTTATATACTCTGCTAATGATTATGTGAAGAGAATTGTGGAGAACTGCCAACAATTGAATATTTAATGTAATATTAAAATATTACACAATGGAAAAATGCTTTGGAATCATAAGGAGTCAAGGACTGGGCAAAGTGGCCACCAACCAGTTTTTTGGAAGATGCAGAATAAACCCTGAAGCTCTTGCTCAGCCCAAAAGACTGTATCTGCATCAGTTGGCACTGAATAGTCTGAGGTTTTTGTACTTTGCTTTAACTTACTAATTTCATCACTCAATTTTGTTATATTCTTAAGAAATTTTTTTTCCTTTTTTGATGAATATTTATATAATTACAACTTAATTTGCTAATGAAAGACTTCAGCAAACCTTGATCTGTGTATCACTAATATGTAAACCCGATGATACTATGGGTTTAAATGTTAAGGCTACTAACCAAAAGCTTGGCAGTTCAAATCCAAAAGGTGCTGCTTGGTAGCCATAAGGGGTGGTACTGCTGTGTCCTATAGAACTGCTGTGAGTTGTATTGGTTAAGTGCTATATCTGCTAACTACAAGGTTGGCAGTTAACGTCCTCCAGGGGGTCCTTGGAAACTCTATGCAGCAGTTCTACTCTGACCTATGGGGTGCTATGAGTCAGAATCAACTCAATGGCAGTGGATTTGGGTTTTTTTTTTTAACCAATTACAAAAGGAAATCAGGAGATATAGTGGTTAAGTGCTTAGAGAATGGCACCTAGCCAAGAGTCTGCAGGTGAAAGACTTGACAATCTGCTGAAAGATTAGAGTCTACGAAACTCTATGGGGTCACTGCACACTGTCATTTAGGGTTGTTATTATTTAGAATCTACTCAATGGTATACAACAATAACAACACCCCAACAAGTCACATGGATATCTTATTTCTTATTAGCCTATTTATAGCATTTCCATGTCAACAATCTTCCATCAGAATATACATTAAGTGTTCTCTTTCATGCCAATATCAAACTTTTACATTCTTTTGTCTGCTTAAATCTGCAAAGTCAAATGATGATGGATAATCTCCTCATTATAGAAAGCTCTGAATATATATCCTTTGCTTGCTATCATTTGAACAATCTGCACTGATTTCTACAATAGAAACCATGGAAACCTTAAAATTGGCATCTAGGGCTGTGGGTGATGAATAACATCAATTTGATCAATTATATATGCAGGTAGGTCTGTGTTAGCAATGTGGTTTACTGAAGAAAGAATGTAAGAAAACAGCAGTGTAGCTGGGTACCCTGCCTGAATTCACAATAGACAATTTAACATTTTGGATGATTTGGAGCAATAATTCAGCATATGAGCTGTTTAAGTATTATGTTAGATGATATTTGTGAAGACTGTTTCTCTTTCCTGATATGGAATAACCAACATCCTGAAACAGCCTCTGTTCTACGGACTTAACACTAAAGGGCTAAAAATTTACCTTAAAATGCTACTAAAAAATGATTAGCAATTCTTTGTTTCTATCTATAGTGTTTGTGTAAGGAGAAGTTTAAATTCATGTGCAGTAGCTGAGAAAAGCCTGGAGGAAAAAAAGGTCAAGAAAGAGTAAAACACAAAAATGTCCCGAGGCCAGGCACTGTTATGCAACAGAAACTGCAAAGGTACAAATAACTGTCCTGGGCAAGAAACAAAAAATCTAGGTTCCATCACAGAGGACTAACTGTCACAGAATCAGTTATACAGAAATCTTTATATTTTAGGGAGACAAAGCTTAGCTCTACATGTACACTTATAATTAAAAGAATACTCTGGAAGTTCAAACAATAAAAAGAGACAAGCATTTATCTGTGGTAGTGAGCTAGTCATTGTGGAGTGTGAAGGGTATACAGAATTTTTACTCAAATCCTGTTCTCAGTATCCCTGGTCCCTCATCTCTGTAAAGGTGAGTAGTAAGTAATAGGAAGTTTGGGAAACAAGTTCAGCAGGCTTCATAATGGGCACAGATGGGTAGGAAATATACCAAGTTGTGGCCAGCTGATTTCCAAGATAAGCTAGCAAGGGGAGACATGCTTTGTATGTTTGTGCTAGTCAGGCTTGGGAGCCAACCAGGTTAGAGGGGACTGTGAGGATGAGAAAAGCTTGATTAACAGTTTAGTCAGTACAAAACAGGGTTAAGAAATGGGTAATTGTGAGCAATTGTTAAAAGATCGTCAGTGAAATATAATGTGTATCTCTCACCTGTGACTCCTAAAATCTCCTTTCTCCCTCCCCTAATAGTTGAGTATTGTTAATTATAAATATGTATTTATGTAAAAACCTTGGGAATATAAACATGTATATATATATAAACATATAAATATATCATTGTTGGGTACCACTGAGTCTGTTTTAACTCATAGCAACCCTATAGGTCAGTGTAAAACTGCCTCATAGAGTTTCCAGGGAGTACCCAGTAGATTTGGACTGTCAAATTCTTGTTTAGAAGCTGTAGCACTTCACCAATAAATATACAACACACACACACACACACACACACGCACACACACACACACACATATCTAAGAAATTGTAGCAGTCTCTACTCACTGTGGAAACCCTGGTGGCATGTTGGCTAAGTTCTATGGTTGTTCACCAAAATGTCAGCAGTTCAGATCCACGTTTGCAAGGTGCTCCTTGAAAAGTCTATGAAACAGTTCTACTCTGCTCTATATGGTCACCATGGGTCAGAATCAAGTCAACAACAGTGGGTACACTCACTGTTCTGTACCTTACATTTTGAAATTAAGAATACATACACTCAACGGCACTTGGCTTTACTTGGCTATAAATAAATAAATGTATAGAGTTTATTATTATTATTTTTTAAATGTCTATCATATCAATATTCAACAATTCATTTAACCTATTACATGTTGCTAAACTTTTGCTATTACCAAACAATATCATAAAGACTGACCTAGTACTACATACCTTCATGTAGATCTAATTTATACCTGCAACTAAATACTGATAATTGAAGTTGCAGATATTGTCAAATTATTTGTGTTAACTTCCTAGATGTTCTATGATAAAGTGCCACAAATAACAAGTCTTAAACAACAGAATTGAGTACTTTCACAATTCTAGATGCTAGAAGTTTGAAATCAATATGTTGGTAGAACTATACTACAATCAAGTATCTAAGAAAAAATCCTATACTAGTCTCCCTAGCTTCTGGTGGTTGTTGGTAATCCTTGGCACCCTTTGACATATAGCAACATTACTTCAAATTTCCTCTTTGTCTTATCATGGCTATCTTACTTTTGTGTATCTGTCTGTCTCCAAATCTCTCCAAATAAGACAGTAATCACTGGTTACAAGCACCATGCTTATCTAACATGTCTCATCTTAACTTGATTATATCTACAAAGATTTGGTGAACTCCTAACATCTTCTGTCTGTGAATCTGATCTTGTTTGAAATTAAGGATGCTATCAGACAATATAACATGAGGTTATACTGGAGTAAGGTATGTTCAAATCTGATCTGAGTGACATTCTTTAAAAGAGGAAGAGACATACATAGGAACAGACACAGGAAAATCGATAATGTTGAGATGCATCTACATGCCAAAGAATTCTTGGGGCTAACAGACAGCTAGAGAGTAAAGAAAGTATTCTTCCACATTGCAAAAGACATTGCCTAAAACATGAGTATAGACTACTAACTACCAAAAACTTATTCCATAAGTTTTTGCAGCCTTATGGGAAAAATACATACAACCAGATGTACCCAATGAAACAGTGGCATCAGGAGTCCAAGGGGAGCCACAGTTACAAAATGCTTAAGAGCTCAGGCTGCTAACCAAATGGCTGGCAGTTTGGATCCACCAGCCATGCACTGGAAACTCTACAAGGCAGTTCTACTTTGTCTTATAGGCTCATTACAGCACACAACAGTTGTCCAAAGTAAAGACCTTACATGCTAATCAGACGGGACACAAGGAAAAGGTAAAAAGAATCATGAGCTCTACTTTTGCTTGTGAAAGGGAACAGACAGGGCACTAAATGAAACTGTTGCTATTTTATGAATTTTGCATATGATAACAATTATACTTTCATTTCCACTCCATCAAGTATAACTTCACATTTGGTTTTCTTCCATGGTTCAGCAATAAGAACACACCAGTGAAATAACTAGCAACTGACTCATGACACATCTGGTCCTTCACAAATAAGTCAAACTGTGCCTTCATGTTAAGCATAACCTTGCATTTGTACCATTTTCTTTTTAATAGCTCTTTTCCTCATTACATATCACTAGCAATCCAATGAAATGTAAAGATATATAGCAGCAGCTACTGTGGAAAAGCAAAAGAAGACTGGGATGGTGTCCTTGCACATTTCAGTTGGAAAGTGATTAAGTTCGAATGATTCATCCCCGAGTCACTAACAGGTAAATATTGAAAATAGTGGAGTAGGCTGACATATCCTGTCATCCTCTAAAAACAAACAGCCAAAAAAAAAAAAAAAAAGAAAGAAAGAAAGAAATGGATTATATTGGACATTCTAGGAGCCCTGAATATTAATGGGAAAGCTGAAAGATCAGATTGGGTGACAAGAAGAGAGAGCAAGTCCAGAAGCAACTGGTTCAACCCAAACAAATCCACATACTTCAGAGGTACCTGTTTCTGCCAGCCATCTGGAGTTGTAGTGCATGGTGAGACAGCAAACAGAGCAGCAACATTGTCAGTGAAGTGTGTTTTTCTCAGCAGAGAAACTGGGTTTCAGATGGTTGCACGTACAGAACTGTAGAGAACTTTCACTTGAGCACCACAAACTAAGCCCTTGCAAATACATGCAGATTTAAATCTTTCCTACAAACTTCTCTTCCTTTCCTGAGCACCTCTCCCTCCATTCTCTACTCTGTATCAGATGTTAAATTCTGACACTGTACCTAGGTCAGAAGTGGGGCATGTTAGGCACCTACTTTCAGCTATTCCCCCATACTTGGATAGGGGAACAAATGAAGAGAAGGGAAAAAAAGTATCCTGGCTCCCTTGAGCCTGGACTTTCCCATACATTTCTCAGCCTTTTCACAGTAAATTATAGGGCAGGGGAATTTCTAAGGCTTCAATGACCAAACTAGCTCAAATGGCCAGATTATCTTTACACTAAAAAACTAATGCATGTACATGCACATACTTATACACATGTGTTATACATATACACATATGTACACACAGATATATACACATACGTATACATACATATGTGTTTATGCATGTGAATATATATGTTAGAACACTATAACCAAATATAAATAAATTACAGCTTTCTGATTGATTAGGGACAACAATTTCAAATCATTTAAAGAAGCAGATCACAATGGCTTAAGAAAACTTTAAAAAAAGAAAAAGAATCAAAAAACTTTCCATACAGAGAAGAATTATTACAAGTATCAAAGTTAGAATTCAAAATAATAATATTTACAGCTCTTCAAGACAACAGGAAGGAGATAAGAGAAAACACAGAGTATATCATAATAAAAGATTAAACAGGCTGTGAGAAATAAGTGAGAAACAATAATCTGGAATTCAGCAGAGTAACAACAAAATTATGAGATTAGGTAATTGTATATAAAGTCAGATAAGCAAGATTGAGGCAACAGAATGGAGAATTAGTGAGACTGAAGATAAAACAGTTGACGACAACATTTGGGAAAAAATCAGATAAATGAATTTTTAAAAATGAAGAATCATTAACAGTTATGCTGGACTCTATCAAGAGGAATAGTTTACGAATGACTGGACTACTAGAACTGTGGAGGATAACAGAAATGCAGAGAGAATTGTTGAGGATACATTGAGAGAAAGATAATAAGATACTTATCCAAGATGCTTGTTGAACTCTACACAATGCAGATTGCACAGGAGAGACACCAAGGCATACTACAATCAATCTTACCAAAACTAAAAATAAACAGAAGCTTTTAAAGGCAGCTAGGCATAAACAAAAAGTAACCTACAAAGGAGATTCAATAAGACTAAGCTCAGATTACTCAGTGGAAACCATGCTGGCAAGAAGGCAATGGGGTGACATACAAAGCCTTGAAGGAAAGAAACTGCGAGTCAAGAACTACGTATCCTGCTTTTTTTTCCTCAATAGGATGGCAAAATTAAGACATTCCCAAACAAAACGAAGTTAGAGAACTTGCAAAAACTAACTGAAATTACAAGAAAGACTGAAGGACATTCCTGATGAGAGTCAGAAACCTCAGATATATACTCATGGATATAATGCATGACAAACCATCAAGATACCAATATAGATTCAGAAAGTATAAAGATAAAACTGAAACACTAAATATAGATCTCAGTATATAAATGATGACAACATTATACTAACAAGAGGGACTTTTTTTTTCTTTAACTATATGTGTTTTGTTGTTAGGAATATACACAACAAACATTTACCAACTCAGCCATTTCAACACTTGCAATTTGGTGACGCTGATTGCATTCCTTGAGTTGTGCAACCATTCTCACCCTCGTTTTCTGAGTTGTTCCTTCCAGTTAACATAAGCTCAGAGTCCACTAAAGTTCCTGTCTAATCTTCCCGGTTACTGTTGTCTATTGATCTCATAAAGACAGTTCTTCATTAAAAACAAAACAAAACAAAAAACATTGTGCTTTAAGTGAAAGCTTATAATCCAAGACAATTGACCACACAAAATCTCACACATATAGCTCTACCAAACTCTAGCTGATGTCCCAACCCTGTGAAAGCACCCTCCTCCTTTCTACCTTGTAGTTTCCATATTCAGTCAACTAACTCCTTTCTCTTTTTTCTACCCTCCTATCTTCCCTCTAGAGATGAACTACTCTGAAAGTCTTATATATAGATTTAAGCCAAGAAGCATACATTTCACTAGGATCACTCAATGTATTTTACTCCAGTCCAATTTTTATTCTGGAGAGTTGGCTTCAATACTGTGTTTTCCATTGTTGAAATTTCTTTATGTGTATTCTTAACTTAATGATTACAAACTACCCAACACTAAACTGATTTCCATCCCTGAAGGGACTCAAAAACTCTGCATAACAGTCATTCCAGAAAGGTTGAACTCATTACTATTACTATGTAAGGAACTAGATATTGTTTGGTAGCTTAATTGTGGTGAAATCACTGAAGAATTTGTAATAGCAAAGAATAGAAAGTTACAACTTGTTAGAGATGAAACAGCTATCTAAAAATGAAATAAATCGTTTGTTATTTGTTTTCTGGTTGTTACATTTTCTTTTATAGGACTTGTTCATTTGTTCACTTAGAACTATATAGCATTTATTATGAAAAAACATTAAAATTGAAGTATTTAAAGCAAAACTGATGAAAATCAAGTTTTGTTGTGTGAAATCAGCAGATTTCACTTAGATTTTGGAAACAATTAAATTCACTGACTTATTTCTTTTTAAAGCATATATTAACTAATATTATTTATAGACTCTGTGGTCGATAGTGAAAATCCTAGTACTCCCAATCTACTAAAAATTGTATAATCCAGTCCATCTCATTTTATTAAAATGGCTCATGTTACTTTTTTGTTCAATTGCTAATATTGTAATCACATTTATAAAGAAGTTACATATGGATACATGTATATATAAGTAACACATCTAGTTTGAATGTGTGAGTAAACAGAAGAGGATCACCACAGATTATCAGTGTTTAAGACCCTCATGTGCCTTAATCCAGCCCTGCACACAACCACACATACGTGATAACACATTGAAAGACTACAATAGCAAAGTTGACTAGTTGCAACCTGAAATCTACAGCATGCAAATCCTAAAAATATGTTTACTTCTTAATCCTTAATATGTTATAAGCTCTGCTATTGAAAGTTCTGTGAGGTAGGTATTCTCTTAACCAACTTTTTACAAACACAAATTCTCAATCTCAGTGAGGCTAAGAAACTTAAAGTCACCCAAATGAGTGATTGAGGATGTCATCTTAGATGTAACTGTGGTCTATCTGACTCCACAAGTAAGCCTTTAATAAACATACACTTGATCTTGTTATCTAAGAGTACTATTTGCCCTTAAAGTGCAAAATGTGTGCAATCTGTCCACACAAGACTCACACCATTTTTATAAGTAGGCATGCAAGTTGAAAGTCCTCATGATTTCTTTCATGAAGGCAGAGAATTTCTGTGTGTCCTAGAGACAGCTCTTAGCTAACAGTGTCATTGTATAATGAAATTATGGAAAAATCTAAGAATTAAATAAATGCTTGAAATATGAATAGTTTCCATTAATATGACCCTGATAAGTTAGAACTGAGAATATAAAGAATTCAGGGTTTCCATATACCTTGCCCTCCAGTGAGTAACAAATTAACTGTGACATGAATTCTTAGACCTCTGTCAGATTTTCATTAAAAACCAACGGCCATCAAGTCAGATTTTTATTACTTGTAAAGAAAATTGTAAAATGTCCTTTGAAAGACAAACTTTTCTACCTTCCTCTAAGCAAAATAGAACAATCAAATGACTACAAAAACTCTTACCTTTCTTACACTATGATTTACTAGTGTTATTAGGCATGGTGGAGTCATTTGCAACTCATAGCAACCCATGTATAACAGAAAGAAACACTGTCCTATCTGTACCATCTCCAAAATACTAGGTATGTTTCAGCCCATTGTTGCAGTCACTGTATAAATCCATCGCATTCCTCTTTTTTCCCTCACTCACTACTTTACTAGTTACGCTGTTCTTCTCCAGAGATCAGTCCCTCCAGAGAACAGACTCAAAGTAAGTGAGACTGAGTCTCACTGTTTAAGCCTATAAGGAGCATTCTGGTTATACTTCTTCTGAGACACATTTGTTCATTTTTCTGGCAGTCTATTGTATATTCAGTGTTTATCACCAACCATGTAATTCAACTATGTCATTTCTTCAGTCTTATTTTCATTGTCAAACTTTCAGCATCCAATCTCCGGAATTATCAGTGCATCTTGCCTGTGTATTTGATCAATTTCAGATTGCAGAAGTCGTTTTAAATCTGTGACTTCTTCATCTTTGGCATTAGTGATTGGTGGGTAAATTTGAAGAATATGAATATCTTCCCTGCAGGCATGTGGATGTTATCTCATCAGTGACAACATTGTGGAGCCCTAGTGTACAGTGGTTAAGAGCTGCGTTGAGATTTGGCTGTTAACCAAGTCAGCAATTCAAATATACCTGCTACTTCTTGTAAACCAAATGAAGCAGTTCTCGTCTGTCCTTTAAGGCTTCTGTGTGTCAGAATCTACTGAAGGAGAATAAGACAACATTATAGCTCAGTACGTATATTGAAATGTTCTTCTTGACACTAAATATAATACCATTTCTTTACAATCTACCATTCCCAACATAGTGAACTTTATAACTGTCTGATTCAAAATGGCCAGTGCCATCCATTTGAGCTCACTAACGCATAGGATTATGGATCCTTGGGTGTTCCATTTTCGTTTCTGATGATTTCCAATTTTCCTTGTTTGTTCTTTGTACATCCAGTTTCCAATTACTGATGAATGTTCGATGATGTTTCTTCTCATTTTACTTTGTATAGCATCAACCAATGAACATCTGGCAAGTTTGATTTCATCCATGTCATTCAAGTTGGCTTTACTATGAGGAAGTACTGCTTCTCCAGTCATATTCTGGATGCCTTGCAATTTGAGGGGCTCATCTTCCAGCACAATGTCAGACAATGCTATCCACAGAGTATTCATTGGATTTCTTTTTTCTTTTTTGTGAGTAGATTGTCAGATCTTTCCTTCCAGACTTTCTTAGTTTGGAAGAGCTATGGAAACTTCCAATTAACTGTCAAGCTAATCAAAATATAACTGAGAATTTTTGACTTCTTACATATTTCCTGACATCCATATGACTGAAAATGAATGTCTAAAAATACCTATTATTTAGTGATGCTGTTGCATGTGGGATGCAGATACTTTTCATTGTATCCTGAGTACATTTAAATACATTCTTGATGTATTTAAACATTTATTTTCATTGAAATTAAATATAAAACTACTAATGCTCATAGAACAAATTTAAATCTAAGTATTTAAAAAAGCATTTTTTTTTTTTTTTTTTTTTTTTTGGCCAGGTCCCAGATTGTTTTTCTGGAAGACGCATATCTGTATATTGCAACAAAAGCAACATTAAGAATGGAAATTGGGATTTAAAGTACTTCCGCTATATAATGGCTCTTATAAACACAACAGCGTTACTGTCAGTATTTTTTTGTTTTTTTCTCTGCTCATCATATTAGCTTCATTAATGGTGGAAAAATTTTAAATTATCAAACATTGGATAATCAAATGGATGTGTCACTGCCGAAACTTCTGACAAAACTCTGTATTTACTTTTATCAAAATAAATTTCAATAGTGTTTAATATACTTTTTTGTTTAGTATTTTGTCATCTTTATATGTTAGTTAGAAAACACAAAAGTGGTGATGTTGTTTTCACTAGGGATATAGTAAGTACCCAATTTTTTTGCCTTATATTAATTTTCTTCACATTTATTGAGACTGTAGCTAAGTAGATAGTAAATAATTTCTCATTAAAGTTAGTTGTATGCTGCTATTTGTTTTACTGCTATTAAAATACTATAAACAAAAATAATTTGTTTCAAAATGATGTAACTCAAATAACAAGTTGTACAAAACTTTTAATAAGCCACCTAGCTCTCTTTGCAATGTTAAACATGTTTCTTTTCCTAAGTGCACTGATCTCTCAGGTGTTATTTTTATCTAGATATTTATCCAAGAGGAGAAGAAGAAAGAAAAAAAAGAGAAAGAAAAGTAGACTAAGACCAAAGAATATAACGAGATAGACTTCTGAGTTATTACCACCTTTTGGCTACTTTGTCTAACTCTACAATGAACAATGGATTACCAATGACTTCACTTGAGCGATTTTTGAGACAGCAGAAGTTTCTAGAGAGACTTCAAGACCTCTTGACTCTTGCATTTCTGAATTTTATATATGAATTTTGAGTCATTTGTTTATTATACAAAAGAGGGAAAGAAATACGTTATTTCAACAAGCATACCCCAATATCCAAATGGATCCCAGAACAGCCATGATAAAAATAGTAGGTTTGGTTCCTTTAAAAATGTGTGATTATACTAATATTAATACTTGACTGTGCTTAAGATTATTTTATTTCAAAACAGAGACATATTTACATAACTCTAGAGGAAGATAATGTTTTTGTTCATGAATACTAGAAGGTAAATACTTAGTGGGCTGAAAGAAAAAATGAATTCAATACAATACATTTACTGTACAAAATACCAATTACATTGCAGAAATGTCTTTCTTTAAAATTCAAGCTCATGAACTTGCTTCAAGTGTTGGGAATTAATGAGGACATTTCTCACTAATACTTTCTTGTTAAAATTCTGCAGAGATCTACAACATACAAAGGGTACCTCCTCTGGAGATTATTTAAATTAAATATTGTCTTTCTTAGAGTATACTCAGAACCACAGTACTACATATAGATAATCTAAAACACACCAAGTGGTATATTCTTATAAAACAATTTGTCATATTAAAGTTTATACTAAAACAACATTTTTTACTCTTTATCTCCAATACTGAAAAATAGAAATTCTAATTTATTTCTTGTCAATACGTAAGAAATTTGCATTCATCCTAAAAATATAATTTCAACGTAACTAAAAGTTAGAGGATTCTGATTCCTTGTTTAAAA
Source organism: Heterohyrax brucei (assembly GCA_028571685.1). Lineage (NCBI taxonomy): Eukaryota > Metazoa > Chordata > Mammalia > Hyracoidea > Procaviidae > Heterohyrax > Heterohyrax brucei. The sequence continues at coordinate 161,130,708 of CM053143.1, forward strand.
AAATATCAAGAAAAATATAACATTAAAAGTATAACTAGTAAACAACTAGTTATAGTTCTTTCAGATGCAGAGGAAATTTGAGTTATGCAGTAGTTAAAATTGAGTTTAATTCTATTTTCTTGACAAATAAAGTCAACAGGCTTACTTATAAAGTATATTTTAAAATCATTTTGCTTCTGTAACAGAGTCTCAAATATAGAGAAGTATTGCATTCTTAATTGCAATGCATTTTAGTAATAATCCATAGTATATTAGGCTCTGTATTGAAAAGCAAATTATCAATTTTTAAAAAATAGGCATTAGCTTGTGCTACGGAACATAGAGAAATTACAAATATTTAAATAATCCCCCTTTTATAGTAAAATAGTAGTATCTTTGGTAAACGTGTTTTAAATATGGCAAAGTGAAAACAAAAGTGTGTATTTGTTTTATTTACTTCTCTATTGTTCTTTTGTTTTCACTTGATTTACAAGAACAAGATCAAGAAAAATTGATGAGATTTACTGTGCTTGTACAATGTTGATACATTGTCTCATTCTAAATTTCCAGTTAGACTTCCTTCTGGCCTGAATTCAATTTTAAGTCAATTGATGCCTTTATTTTGCTGAATTTCCATGAGTCAATGAGTAACAGATCAGACAAAAACGCCTAGAAAATTATTTTAAAGCAACGGTCAGGGTTCAGATAAGCCAGATAAATTGAGAAAACTCTGAAACCAAAAGGACAAAATCTACACTACATGAAGAATACCAATTGTGAAAATATCAGGAAAAAACAGCAAAAAATTACACGAGTCAAAATACAACTCTGCTTGCGAAAATGAGGACAACTTCAAGCTAGCATCTCTTTCATGAAAAAGAAGTAGTTGTGCAGTTATGAAATATAGATCAGTAAGTAGACTTATTGCACTAAAAGGAAAATTTTCCTGTGCAGTTAAGATTCTATTTCTTGAGAGGAACAGGGTCTCTTTCCAGTTTTTTTCTGGTGATTTTCTATAGTAGATATAGATGAAGAAATCTAGTATAACATATTCTCATAAGTTTATCAAGGTAATTAAATGTTAGTACATATGACAAAATCTGATATAAAAACTTCTTCAAAGTTTCAAAAAGTAAAGATGTCTCTTTGAAAAATGAGGTGTGCCTGATCTAAGCCAGGAAATTTTCAATCACCTCATACGACATGTGAAAGCTAGACAATGAATGAGGGAGACTGAAGAATTGATGCCTTTCAATTATGTTGTTGGTGAAGAATATTGAATATACCATGGACTGCCAGAACCGCAGACTAATCTTTCAGCCAGAAGCAAAGCCAGAAAATTCCCTAGAAGCAAGAATGGTGAGACTGTGTCTCGTATACTTTGGAAATAGTATCAGGAAGGATCAATCCAGAAAGACATCATGGTTGCTAAAGTAGAAGGTAGCAAAAAAAGAGGAAAACTCCCAGTGAAATGAATCGACACACTGGTTGCAAGGTCAAGTGGGTTCAAGCATAACAATGATTGTAAGGATGGCACTGGACTAGACAATATTTTGTGCTATTGTACATAGGGTGACTATGAGTTGAAACCTACTCCATGGCACATAACAACAATAAAAGACATGTAAGAAATTTAACACTGACTTTTGGTACCAACAGCATCTAAAAGATGCTAACAAGGAGCCGTTGGGCATAATGGTGAAATTGCTAGACTGCTAATCAAAAGGCCAGTGGTTGGAACCCACCAGGTGCTCCATGGGAGAAAAATGAGTGGCAGCTTTTTTTTTTTTTTTTTTTTTTTTTAAGATTTGTAGCCTTGGAAACCCTGTAGAGCAATTGTACTCTGTTCTGTATTTATTAATATAAATAACATATTTATCCCTCTGCTCTTTGGACAATAGTTTCTCTTACAGGTTTATTTAGTTCATTGACTATCTTTTTCTTTGCTTCTAGTCTGTTTTTTTAGGTGATCTATTGAATTTTACTTTTTGAGATTAATCTTTCCGAAGTCATTCTTGGCATATAGGTGTTGATAAGTGGACTTGCTCATATTGCTCTACTATAATTGTGGTGCTAGTTTCTCTAACTCTGTCTCCTGATTTATAACTGATAAGTCCTCTCACAGTATTTTCTTGTACAATTTATAATTTTTAGTAATGGATTTATAATTTGTAGAGGGTTGGAATTCCTTTTCTACATTAAAATCATATTTCTAGACTGGGAAAGTATCTTAGCATAGGAGTATCACACTTGTTTCTGCTGCAGCTCTAAGTTCTTTATAGTCTTGGAACAGTTTTTATTCTAATTTCTTGATTATATTTTGCATGCTATGCATTGTAATTAAACTTAATTTCCTGCAAATGAGTGCTTTTAACATTAGTTTTGCAAGATTTTATTATTTGTAGTATACTTTTGTTTTTCCAAGGTGGTGGTGTAGTGGGTTAAGAGCTACCACTGCTAAACAAAAGGTTGGCAGTTCAAATCCACCAGGCGCTGCTTGGATACTCTATGTGGCAGTTATACCCTGGCCTATAGGGTTGCCGTGAATCGGATCCAACTGGATGGCACTGGATTTGGGGTTTTAAGACAGACAACAGAGAAACTTCTTGTCACCTTGCTACATTGTTTATCATAGTGCAGAAGGCTTCACTCATAAATTCACCCAACTTTCGCCCACTTGGAAACTCTGGTGGCATAGTGGGTTAAGTGCTACATCTGCTAACCAAAAGGTCAGCAGTTCAAATCTACCAGATGGTCTTTGGAAACTCTGTGGGGCAGTTCTCTAGGGTTGGACCTGATGTGATGGTAGTGTTTTTTATTTGTTTGTTTGTTTTGTTTACCACTCACCAACTGATTAATTGACTTGAATTAAAAATGTCTTTGGCTGGAATCTCTACAGAAACAAAATCAGTAAAGCATATAAATATATACAGAGATTTATATCAAGGAAATGGCTCATACAGTTGAAGAGGCTGTAATATCCTAAGTCTGTGGGTCAGGATACGGGCTGCTGAATACAAGATCTGCAGATCTGAGGTCAAAGGTCTTATTCTTAGGCTATGAAGTTAGATGAGTCCCAATATCAGAAGGCGAGACTTCTGGAAAGCTGCTATCTCTTGTTTCAAGAATAGAAGATCAGACAAACAGGAGTCAGCTACAGTATCCAGAAGGAGTAAAACTTTCCAGCCATATAGAAACTGAATTCCAGGACTCAGGTAACTTGTACTGGAATCATGGCTGCTACTTGTAAAATGTTATTTTATTTACCTATTGCTGTTAGTTACGTTTAATTGTTTCTGACTCACAATGACCCTATTTATAACAAAATGAAACACTACCCAGTCCAGTATCATCCCTGCAATCATTGCTGTGCTTGAGTCCGTCATTGCAGCCACTGTGTCAGTCCAGCTTTTCAGGATCATCTTCTCTTTCACTGTCTATTTCACCAAGCACGGTAGCATTTTCCAGGGATTCATCCTTCTTGATAACGTATCCAAAGTATATGAGGTGAAGTCTAGTGATTCTGGATTCTAAGGAACATTATGACTATACTTCTTGCAAGACACATAGGTTCATTATTCTGGCAGTCCCTGGCATTTACTATACTCCTCCTAAGAAAAATAATTCAAAGACACTAGTTCTTCTTTGTGGTCTTCCTTGTGTATTATCCAGCTTTCATATGTATATGAGATGAATGAAAATGTCTTGGCTTGGGTCAAGGGCACCTTAGCCCACAGTGAAATCTTTGCTTTTGAACACTTTAAAGAGGTCTTTTGCAGTAGGTTTGCCCAAGGTAATGCAGTGTTTGATTTCTTGACTGCTGCTTCTGTATGCACTGATTATGGGTGCTAGTAAAAATGAAACTTATGACAACCTCCGTATTGTCTCCATTTGTTACAGTGCCACTTCCTGAGATGTTTATGGAGATTTTTGTTTTCTTTCTTTAGGTGGAGTTTGTAACACATTTTGAAGGTTGTAGACTTTGATCTTTATCAGTAAGTGCTTCAATTTCCCTTCACTTGATTCAAAAAGCTAAACGGTGCTGTCTCCGTATTGCAGGTTGATAGTGAGTCTTCAATCCTGCTGTTATATTCTTTCTCACATAGTCCATGTCTTGAATTATTTGCTCAGCATACAAACTGAATAAGGTGGTGGAATGATGTAATTCTGATGCACATCTTACTTTACCTTAAACCACTGAGTGCCTCTTTTATTCTGCCCTAATGAATCCCCCTTATACAGTTTCCTCAGGAGCATGTATAATTGTTTTGGAATTCTAATATTGAGCAATGTTATCCATAATTTGTTACGACTCACACAAATGCCTTTGCAAAGTCAATAAAACACAGGTAACCATCACTCTGATATTCTCTGCTTTCAGCCAGAGTTCATCTGCCATGAACGCTGATGTCACTCATTCTGCGTCCTCTTCTGAATCTGGTTTGAATTTCTGAATGTTCCTTGTTAACATACTACTGCAGCTGGTTTTTAATTCGGCAACATTTAACTCTTATGTGATATGAATAATATTGCTTGATAATGTCCACATTCTGTTGGATCATCTTTGAAAATAGGTATAAATATGTCCCTTTTCCAGCTGGTTGACCAGGTAGCTATATCTTCCACATTTCTTGGTTAGAGAAGTCTTCCCAGTTGCATCCCTTTGATGAAATATCTCAGCTGACATTCTGGTAGTTCTTGAAGTCTTGTCTCTAATTGTTCAGTGTCTTTTGGACTTCTTTCTTCAATAACATTGGTTCTTGATCAAATGCTACTCTTGAAATCGTTGACTGTCGCTCTATTATTTTTGGTATACTAATTCTGTCTAGGAAACTAGTGGTGTAGTGGTTAAGTGTTGTGGCTACTAACCTAAAAGATCATCAATTACAATTCTCCAGGAGGTCCTTGGAAACTTTGTGGAGCAGTTCTACTCTGTCCTGTAGGGTGTCTATGAGTCAACATAGACTCCAGAGCAATGTTTGTTTTTTTTTTAATTTTTAATTTTTTTTTGTTTTTTGTAACTTTGTTCATTCCATCTACTGACATGTAATATTTTTCTTCTACTCCCATGAGCCATTGAATCATGTAATTCAATTCATTCCTTTGACTTTAATTTTGGTTTTCATTTCTAATTATCGAGGTGTTCCATGGATTTATTTAATAATTAACATGTGTTTAGAATAGTTTTTAAAATATTTTCCATCATTATTATTATTTGTAGTTGAACTGATAGCCACACGTCTCCTCAATTCACCATGTAAATGACAGTTGAATTTAAAATCTATACACTTTATAATTTTAACACATTTCAAGAAATCAGAATAATTTTGACATTGTTATTAGGTTATTATTTTGACACATTGACATATTATTATGTTACTGTGAGTATGTAGAATTATTGATATGCCTTTTTCAATAATTTCTAGTGATCTTATGGTATTTGTTCATATCAAACAAATCACCATTATACTGAATCTCTTGGGACACAACAACTCTATACCTGCTTCCCATAACCAAGTTCCCCTTTTTGTCAGAATATAGTGAAATGTTTACCCTAAGAAAAGAGAGTCTTGTAAGAATACAGGCATCGTTCAACTTAACTTTGTATCCATAACCACTAGTGAATGCTATGTTAGGCTTAGAGTCAGTGTTCAGTACACTGGTAAATGAATAGCAGAAAGTCAATTTGCCCTACACTTTACAGGGAGTAAGTAACATAATTCCCCAAAGGCTGAGCTTATGTTTCCAAATTTCTTAAGTTTTGTACATACTTACATAGTCTTTTTGCATTTAAAAAAAGACAAATGAAACCCAGATGCCCAACAACAGAGGAATGGATAGGTAAACTACAGTATATATACTCAATGGAGCACTATGAAACGATAAAGAATAATGATGATTCAAAGAAACATCTTATAACCTGGTTTCAACTGGAAGATATTATTATATGGAGTGAAAGTAGTCAGTGACAAAAGGACAAATATTGTATGAGATCCCTACGATAAGATCTCAAAAACAGACTTATGTATAGAAGAAGAGACTCTCTGATGGCAGCAAGGGAGAGTGAGGGGGGGGAGGGTTTAGATTAGATAGTTGGTAGAAATTTGGTTGGGTGAAATCAGTGACAGCACACATCAGAAACAAGAATAATATTAAGTGGACTTCAACATAACTTGAATACTTCTTCCATCTTAACCCAATAGAGCAAGCACAGAGTAGCTGGGACAGGGGGCAGGGACAATGCTCTTAGGCGAAATCAAGGCCACCTGGCACAACTAACATTTTGCTAAGAGGGCTCTCTGCACTCCACCTTGATCAGTGGCTTCTGGGGTCTTAAAAGCTGCCAAGCTGCCTTCCGAGGGCACAGCAAATGGTCCCAACTCAGCAGAAACGGATGTTCACCGAGGACCAAAATGACATTGGGTAAAGACAACCCAGAAGATAGACCCACGTGAGTGGGTACCTACATAGCCTCAGGACTGGAAGAACTGGGTGGTGTCCAGCTACCACCAGTGATAGCCGCTACGGAGCTCACTAAGCTGACTCTCAGTGGAAACACACGAATAAAAAGGGGTGCACCCTGAGATCCCCACTAAAAGACCGCAATTGATGGTCCAGCGACTTCGGGATTCCCCTGGGACAATGGCCCCTGGCCCTGATGCTGCCCTAGCCCATAAATCATAATGAAGTTCCACTCTTTGGACACAAGTGGATTGGACTTGGTGACATAGAGTGACCATATATTGGACGCACTTTATGGTTCTATGCATCTATAGGCTATCATTCTTCTGACCTCTGGCTGGAGGAAGGAGAGTGGGTGGAGAGGAGGGGAGAGGAGACTGTTGGGAGGATGAGACATGTACGGAGCAGAGAGGAATAGTGTGCTGTCACCGGACAGGGAGAGCAGTGGAAGCTGCATATAGGTGGGCATATAAATTTATATGGGAATGTACATTTTCACTGAGTCATAATAAAAAAAAAAAAGACAAATGACAGCATCATAGTGAGTAACCTCATGTTTTAGCATATACTGCAATTTGAGGTTAATTTGAAATGAACAATTTTAGCATATATCCTTCAGTCAGCATCTTTGCACTCCAGAATAAAAGAAGCTGCTTAAGACATGTCTATTAAACAATATCATAACACAAACATTACTAACTTAACACCTATTTCAATTAGAACACATATTAATATTTTCTATCTAAAAATATACTTATGATGCATTCTAGAATGTAGTCACATTTCTTCCCAAGTGAAGGAATTTATGTACTTGAAATAAAACTTTATAATTTATCTTCTACCTGATTTCAAACAACTAATTTGTATTAGTGACTCCTGTCACTGAATGATAGCTCTGTGTTGTATGTTGATAACATACGCTACAAGAAACACTTCCACTTGTTTTCATTAAGCCAAATAGATTTGTAAAGTTAATGAATAGAATGTAAATGTGTATTCTGCATGTAGTAAAAATCAGTAAACTGTGCTGTAATTGCTCCCTCAAGCCACAGTAAAATCACAAGAGTCCATTGTTGGGATAACACACTTAAAATGATGTTGAATATGAGTTGACTATAATAAAAACAATCAAAAAAGTTGGAATAAATTTGACTGCATCAAAAAATGTTATTTGGTTCATAGTAACTTTCCATAAAGTAATAGGAAATCTTCTGCCTAGTTTCTATCCATTTGTAGTAAAATCCAAACTTCTGAACATTCCTAATCATTGCTCAAGAGAGAAAAAAAATATACAGGTTTATATATACTGTAATTGCAATATGTATTTTATCTGTCATAATTATCTCTGGGCTGAGTCACTTCTTACCTCAGCTACATTTTCCTGTGCTACTTTTATAGACATTCGTTGATAAATCCCTCTTAAACAGTTTACTATTGCCCTCTGGTTCCAGAAGTAAGTGAAGTTATTTGGTAGGTTCTTTCTATTCATTTGTAAAAAGCGTATTTAATTTTGTAACATTTTTCATTCAGATATAATGATCAGCTCTCTGAAACCAAAGGCCATGTGTACTCCTTTCTGTAATACAATGTGATATTGCAAAAGAACTTGTAAAACAACTGCTTAGAAATGTTGATACAAAATATTGAGTCAGAGTAAAACACATATTTAAAATATCTATGATTTTAAAACTTTTATGGAGATATTAAATTCTTTGGTCTTTAAAGACAAACTCGTGTACTTATTCTGAGCTTCTATAATCACAGTTTTGTTAGCTGACAGATGCATATTTCTGATATCTCAAGTGAAAACCTTTCTTTAGTTATCAAAATGGACTAGATTCTTTTTTTGTTTTTACCATAACTTCTTAGTGAATAATTAGCTAGCTTTTAAGAGGCAGATTTTTCCTTACCATAATACACAGTCCTCTTTATTATGCATGCTGTGTCCATACCAATGCGTTGTGGTACAGGAATATCTATATCACAGAATATTTTAATGAAAACTGACTTTTCCTTCAAAGAGAATCGAAATGTATGTAATCTAATGGAATGATTAAAAACTACCCTTTGGATTTAACAAATGTAATAGGGAAATAGTATACAGCAAGTTGGATAATAATGTTCAGTTTTTATTTTATTTTCCCATTTATTTATTTGGTTTTCTATTTGTAACTTATTAGTTAAGAAAAGATTAACAGTTGGATTAATTTGAAGCAATATTTCAATGAATTAAAATGTCCTTCTTTTAATAGCCCATAGCACTTACAATTTGTTCCCTTAGTTGTTAAGAGAAGTTGTTAAGAGAAGACGGCCTTTGGTAGTCAGACAGACCTGGGATCAATAGTCAGCTTAATACTTACTTTTTACATCATAACAGTTAAATTCCTTAAACCTATTTTTCTCATCTGTACAATTATTACTAATAAATAAATATGATATAAAATTGCATGTAAAATGTAAACTTGCAAGAGAAGATTAAATGCCTGACAATAAATGCATGGTACCCATTATGTGTAGGAAACTCTGGTGGCATAATGGTTAATAGCTACAGCTGCTAAACAAAAGTTCAGCAGTTTGAATTAGCTAGGTGTTCATCAGAAACCCTTTGGAGCAGTTCTGCTCGGTCCTATAGTCACTATGAGTCAGAATTGACTTGACCAGAAGGAATGTTTTGTGTTTGTTTGTTTGTCATTGTGATTCCTTTTACTACTAGTATTTTTAATGCAATATTAACATTTATTTGGTTTCAAAGGAAGACAGATGAAGAATTGATGCACTCAAATTTTGGTGTAACAAAATATACTGAATATATTCTAGACTGCCAGAAGAGTGAACACATCAGTCTTAAAAGGAATATGACTAGAGTGCTCCTTGGAGATAAAGACAGTGAGACTCTGCCAGGAAAGATCACTTATCAGAAAATGGGATCACGACTGGTGCAGCAGAAGGTCAGCAAGAATGATAAAAACCCTCAACGAGATGGATTAGGAGACCCAACTGTCACAACAATGGATGCAACATACCAAATATTGTGCAGATGGTGAAGCAACAACATGTCATTATTTTCTAAAACAAACAAAAGCTGTTACTGTTGAGTAGATTCTGACTCATAGTGAAATTACTGTGTAGAATAGGGTAGAACTGCCCCTTAGGCTTTCCATGGAGAGTCTGGTGGATTTGAACTGCCAATCTTTTGGTTAGTAGTTGAGCTCTTAACCACTGGGTCACCAGAATTCCGTATTATAAATATGGTTACCACGAATTGAAGCAACAGCTCAGCAGTCTGAATACATGAGGAGATCCTTGAATACTCTATGGGGTTTTGTAGGGTCACTGATTCAGATTGACTCTACTGCAACTTTTTATTTTTTTTCTTTTTTTGTGATGGCAACTACGAACAATAAGAGCATATAATAGCATATGTGTACATGTATGGCATAATGGTTAACAGATATGGCCACTAATCAACAGGTCAAAAGGTCAGCAGTTTAAAGGAACAGTCACCTGTTCCTTACAAACCCAACAGGGCAGTTCTGCTCTGTCCTGTACAGTAGCTACGAGTCAGAATTGACATTCCGGCTTCTTCTTCTTGACTGTATATGTGTATGTCTGAGACAGAGTGCATCTTTACAACTATAAAAAGGGCTATTGCATTTGTCTTGGATGTTATCTTCTGGTTCTTACAGTAACTAACATTTGACTATCTTTTATTTCCTGTCTCAAATGTTGCTTCTTCAGAAATGCTTCCTTAGTTATCGTCTGTAAATATATTTCAGTAATTTCTCTTTGTTATTTAATTTTTGTTTCTTTCCCTCATAGTACTTACTTTGATACTGTTGTGATACTATTCAGCTTATTTGTTTGAATTCTGTTAGACTATGTCTGCTCCCCCGATACTGCACTGAAGTGAGAACACTGTTTGCCTCATTTGCACAAGAAATATTTGTTGAGGAAGTGGTTGAAATCGGGACTGATGTTAGTCTCCTTTTAAAATGAGGCAGAGATGTTTGTAGTTTTCCCGGTGTTATATGCTGAACAGATAAAAGCTAGCGCTGTGAAATGATTTCCACCGTATCAGACTCCTTGTGTCTTCAGAGTGCTAACACGATGCATTTCTGCTAAAACCCTCTGATGACAGTTTATTAAGGCTTTGGTGTCACAGAAGTGCGCAGCATTTTCTTGTTTCAAAAAACAACGTTCTCCTTTTGAGGAGCAGTACGGCCCTTAGAAACCAAGACTGCAAACTTCACCTGGTTTGCTTTGAACTCATCGTCAGGAAAGAACAATCGCTAGAAAGGGAATCATGTTTGGTCAAGCAGAGAGTCAGCATAGATAAGAGAAATTGTCACGAGACGGCGTCACACAATAGCCACAGCAATGGAATCAACTATCTTGACAACTGTGAGGATGGCACAGAACCAGGAGATATTTCATCACGTTATACATACGATCTCCGTAATTCAAAGTCTACTTATGACAACTAGCAACGATACTCTGTTTGACAACTACAGTTTTGGTAGTGATGCCAGTATCATCTATCAATGCCAGAGACAGATGAGCTCTAAGAGGTGGATGAAACTTCAGTTTGAACAGGCAGCCAGAGGAGGGCATGATCTATTCATTTAGACATTGCAAACTCAATATACATGTAGACACACATATATATTTTTCCAAAGGGAATAAAAGTAACCTTTTATTCAGCCTCTACAGGCTTTAGTTATTTGTCTGACTTCCAGCAAGGAATTTCTTTGTAGTCATTGCTTCTCACCTTTTCAGGCCTCATTCTGAAAAGCCATGTGTAATACATGCCAATTCTAAGATAAAATTTATATATTTATGAACATTTTCTCAGGTTAGATATTCTGTAGAAATGTTATCCCATATTGACATTAAGAATAATAATAGGAAAGAAAAACAAGGCAAATGCATGCCAAAGGTATATATCATATTCTATCTTCATTATGACACACATTCTAAGGCAATGTGCTAATCTTGTATATTTCAATTTCAAGTGCAAGTTATGGAATGATATCTTCTGGAAGTATTTCAGTTTTGTATTTTTAATTCTCACCATTAAGAAACTCTCCACCAGTTAGTCTTAAAAAAGTCATATTAAGCTAATAATACAAATCTATTCAAGTTTATTGAATACACGATTTGCAAAATGGAGTAATATTTTGATTACAGTGTCAGAAATGTTCCAATAATGAGAAGAACTTCCAGAATTCTTATACCAAATCCTATTGGCCTTGTCATGGAAAAGGTAGGAACAGAATTGATAAACAAACTTGTGATCAGTAAGAATTTTATACAGCATACAACAAATTATTGATTTATCCTAAATGTAGGTCGTAGTCTCAGTTTTGGAGTCTGTTTCTCTAAACTGACTAAACTGTTCAAAACAGCCCCGGGTAGGTTACAGTCACCAGGAACCTGACACACATCTTAAATTAGCCTCTAGTCAGAGCCTAGAGTTCCTGCTTCTGGAAGCTGGCTGCACATAGATCATTTCCCAAATGAATCCACTGCCTAAAGGCAAGTCTCTCCACTGAGCTGCTTACCATAAGCTATTGTTTGATCTAAAGGTGACATTGGACAACCAGTTCTTCCAAGGTTCCAGGTTTAAGAGGACACCTAAGGGCAATGGCCTATATGGATTACCCCAGCTACCATGAAAGTCAGAAATCTGGCATCCAGAAGAGTTAAAACTCTCTGATCAATGGAAGTTTTTGCAAGGCCTGAGATGACAGTGAGTAAGAAAGCTACATTCAGAATCCTGAAAGGATTTACAAATCACCTAGGCTGATAGTTTTAGACTTAGATTTATACTCTCGATTCACCAAAGCACTGAACTGTGACTTTTCCCTGAATTATTATTGTTATTAATTTTGCAGCCTTTTATTATACCTCAAATGCATTTCTTTGTAAAACAATTAAAACAAAGAACCTCAATCACCTGTCAAAATTTCTGTGTACTAATGTGTGTGCAGACTTATATTTTACCCTTCAGTCTCTGCTATTTCTAGAAATGTTGCCACTAACCACTGCCATCGAGTCTGGTCCAACTCATAGCAACCCTATAGGTCAGAGTAGAACAGCCCCATAGAGTTTCCAAGGAGCACCTGGCAGATTTGAACTACTGACCTCTTGGTTCGCAGACTTAGCACTTAACCCAATATGCAACCAGAGTTTCCTAGAAATGTCACAGTATTTTAAATAACATCAACTTTTGTTAATATTATGATAGGTAGGGCATCCCAAACCCAAACCAAGTCCACTGGCTGAAATCAAGTCAATTCTGACTCACAGTAACCCTATAGAACAGGGTAGAACTGTCTCATAGAGTTTCCAAGGAGCGTGTGGTGGATACAAATCGCTGACATTTTGATTAGAAGATGTAGCACTTAACCCACTACCCTACCAGAATTTCTGGGTATGGTATAGTATAAAACGTTATAGTGTCATAGGTTAATGCTGCTGAATATTCACATTTTGTATTATACATATTTCTTATATGTATTTGCATGTATCAAAGGAAGTTTTGATGCCTAGGTCTGGAGTCTCTTATTCTGCATTTCTGACAAGCTCCTCAGCAATATCCATGCTACTGATACAAAAGCCACACTTTTAGAACCAAGACTGTAGGATTTTCTTTGTTTAGCTCCTGTTGTTATTTTGTGGAACTGTATTTTAATTTTTTGAGAAATTATTTTTACTCTAAATTATAGATTATAATAGTTTAAAAATTTCTTTATTTTATTATTATTTTTAATATTATTTTATTTTTTCTTTGTTTTTATTATTATTTTTGGAAACTCTTGTGCTATGACGGTTAAGTGTTACAGCTGCTAACTGGAAGGTCGGCAGCTAGTATCTGCTAGGTGCTCTTTGGCAACTTGATGGGGCAGTTTCAGTCTGTCCTATAGGGTTGTTATGAATCAGAATCGACTAAATGGCACTGGGTTTGGTTTTGGCTATTTATTTGCAGTTCTCCCAGGTTTATTTGCCTCCTCTAGCAAATTCCTAAGAATATATTGTTGGATTTGGGCCAGACTAATTGGCCTAAGAGTAAGTCATGTGATTTCTGAGTCTTATACTGTTACAGATTTATGGATATTCCAATGTTATCAGTAGTCAAGATTAATAGATGACATTACTGGCCCATGCAATTTTGTTTATTGCCGTGTACACATCTGTTAGGAAAACTGTCTGTTCCCGATAGGCATTTAGTGAGAAAAATTAAGGACTACATCAATTTATAGTTTACTCATGTATTTATTCAACAAATATTTGTAGGCAATATATTAGATAAAATATAAGGGATATGAAGATAAATAGGTTACATAAAAAGCTATATGAAATATACATAAAATTATTACAATTCAATGTGAAAACAGAAAAAATTTGTTATGTTGGTGTAGAGAAAAGACTGATGAAGTCTAATTAAGAGACTTTCAATAAAATCAAGAGAGACAACGTATTTCTATGTGAGATTATGCTGACAAAATTTCTGCATAGAGGAATAGGCAGTCATATACACAATGGATAAACAAATCAAATGTTCATTTTCCTTTTCAATTCTGTAGTTTTGTGTTTCTTACAGTGTTTTTTTTTTTTTTTTTTGACAAACCACATGAGAAACCCAGAGCAATAAACAGTCCATGTCAGAAGAAACTTTAGTATAAGCCAGAAAAAAGAATTTGATTGATATGGGGAAAACAAAAACAAAACAGAAAGATTAGTGACAGCCATCTAAAAGATTAAGTAACAAATCGTGCAATAGTCTTAGAACAAGAAAGCTAAGCTAGCAATAGGCTTAACACATTGTCCAAATAGGCCCACTGGCAGTTAAACTATACTATGAGTTCAACTAGGCAGTTATATCTAGTTAAACTCATAGTTTAGTTTAACTAGACAGTTACACCTAAATGTTGAACTTGTAGTTTAAGTAGCTTGTTATCTAAACGTAGTCACTTAGCTATAGGATCACGATCAGTTGGAATCCACTCAACAGAAACATTTTCCTGTTTTTCTGCCTAGTTAAAACAAATACAATATCCAAATCATCACCATCTATCCCACAGAGCCAATGATTCTAAATGCTTCATGAAACATAATGATAGCAAATTATATTGCCCTCAGGAAAGAATGTAAATATAATTTTTTAAAAGAGTGTAGTCATCTACGCTCTCCACTCATTTAACCTAAGGGTTTGTGAATGTATCAAGAAGCGTTCTTTTATACTCCTGTTGCCTCTTTTTTTTTTTTTTTTTTTTTTTTTTAACGCAGTGGTTTAGTGAGTTAACATAATTTTTTGTGTGTATTTTGTGCTAGTGGGCTTAAAATGAAATGTATCTCCCCGGTACTCAAAGTTCTCTGTGGGAAGTCAGGCACCTTTGTCTAGCTGTCCTTCTTTTGAATGTGAGTAACCGAATTCTCAAAGAAAGATCTGAAATACAAGACTATCTGGATTTCTCTATAAACAGATGCTTTTATTTCCCTTCTACTTGTCACTATGTTCTTTCTGTTAAAAAAAAGAATATGTAAAATAATGACATTCTAGTCTGTTTCTAATATATTTATCACACTGAAGTCTTGCAACTTTTTCTTAAAGAGATCTTGCTAATATTTTAGATCAAAACATTATAAATGGGAGTGTACCAATAAACATAATTCTTTCCTCAAGGGAATTAGCTTTTATAGTTGACCTAGCAACAAGACACCAAATTAATTGTTTTTCACAAAGGCTGTTAATCAAAATGGTGACAATTCCCCACAAAGAACCCACTAGTAATTGAATATTGCCGTTAGCTTTAAATATAATTTAAATCACCCAGCATGTTTAAACACTGCAGAAGGAAGAGGATCTAAGTGGTTGGAGATGATCCATAAGCTAATTGCTAAGCAGTAGTGGCATTTTCATTTATTATAGACCATTCAACCATTAATTGCATATAGTGATACAGTTCACTGGATTTTCTCATTGAACAAGTTGCAAAGGTTAACTGGAGCAAAGTTGAAGAGAGGAAAAAATAATGAAGAAACATGAATCTGATCTATTACTATGTACATAAATAATAGGAATGTTTTTAATTGTAGAAGCTAAATGATTAAAAAGCAAACTCTGTGTATGTGTGTGTGTGAGGGAATGCCTGAAACATTTTTTTGGAATTAAAATTCATAATGTTAGCTACTGTTCTTATACATCTTTTTATTTGAGAGAATACTATACACTATAGAAAACACTATACAGAACACTGTACAAAATTCACTCAACAAATAAATAAAAATAAAGTATTTTTTTAACACTTATGCATTGAAGCCAAATACTTTAAATGTTAGTTCTTTGATCAGTTCAAATTGTTTATCCTTGTCAAGAGTGTTTGGCATTCTTTTGTTATTTTGGTTGTTCTAAGGAGGATAATGGAAACCCTAGTGTTGTAGTGGGTTGAGTGCTATGTCGGCTAACCAAAGGGTTAGAAGCTCAAATCCTCCAGCGGCTCCTTGGAAACTCTATGGGGCAGTTCTACTCTGACCTCTAAGGGCTGCTATGAGTTGGACTCGACTCTATGGCAGTGTGTTTTTTTGTTTGTTTAATGAGCATAATGGAAACACTGGTGATGAAGTGGTTAAGAACTATGGATGCTAAACAAAAAGTCAGCAGTTCAAATCCACCAGGTGCTCCTTGGCAACTCTATGGGGCAGTTCTATTCTGCCCTATAGGGTCACTGAATTGGAGTCAACTGGATGGAAATGGGTTTGGTTTTGGTTTGATGTTAAGGAACCTAACAGATCACATGGAAACCCTGGTGTCACAGTGTTTAAGTTCTACATCTGCAACCAAAAGTTTGGCAGCTCAAATCCGCCAGGCACTCGTTGGAGACTCTATGGGGCAGATCTACTTTGTCCCGCCGGGTCACTAGGAGTGGGAATCAGCTCCACGGCAGTGGGTTGGTTTGAAATACCCTATGACTATTAATAAATATTAATGCATGAACCTAATTCCAAAACCCATATTGAATTTCTTCCTTTGAGATCAATCAGATTGACTTGAGAGTAAAATATTACCATTGCTTCCTAGGATTTTACATGTAGTAAATCATTAGGATTTCACTGAATATAAAGAGAAAGCATTTTAGACGAACTTTACTTAGCAGCAATTTTACTTGTAGAAAAAACTAAGTCATTGTGATTTACTTTTGCCTTGCTTTTCTAACTTAATGTTGGATAGGAAGAAAATTAATATTTATAGAACATCCACTATGAATTAGACCTTAGATATACTTTTCATTTATTTTCATCTTGAGAATAATCTTATTCAATCAAACTTCTTAAAACTTCAGGATTACAGATGAAAAATCCTTTGCATTTCAAAGGTTGAATTCAGCCAAATACTCGACTAAGAAATAAAAGAGAGTTGTCTTTTGTCTTATGTGAGTTTTATGACACGTGTATTAAAACAACAACAGACAGACAAAAACCTGCTGTGTTTAAAGGAGGCTGATGGCACAGCAGTTAGGTGAGGGACCAGTAACTGAAAGACTGGTAATCAAACCCACCCAGAGGCTCTGTGTGAGAAAGATCTGAGGCTGTGCTTCCTCAAAGATTGCGGTTGTTTTTAGGTGCCATCCAGCCAGTTTCAACTCTTAGAGATGTTACACACAACCGAACAAAACACTACGTGGTCTTCAGCCCACGGCTGCAGCCACTGTGTCAGTCCACCTCACTGATGGTTGTCTTCTTTTTTGCTGACCCTCTACTTTACCAAACATTATGTCCTTCTCCAGACATGGGTCATCCATGGCCAAAGTATGTGAGATAAAATCTTACTGTTCTCTCTTGTAAGGAGCACTCTGGCTACAGTTCTTCCAAGACAGTTTCGATTGTTCTTCTGGTAGTTCATGCTGTGTTCAACATTCCTTGCCCAAACCAAAATTCAAAATCATCAATTTGTCTTCTGTATGCTTCTTAAAGATCACAGCCTAAGAAAATTTGTGGGTTAGTTTTATTCGGTCATCTTGGCTTGCTCTGAGTTGAAAACCTACTCAGTGGCTCCTAACAACAATAATATTTTTTTTATATTTAAGAATATAACACTTTTGTAAATGGCCCAATGTCTTACATTTTGTTTTCTTTCATATATTGCACACTGTTTGTATGAAGGAAGTAAAAAAGTTGAAGAGAAGATTTTATAGGATCACTTAAGAAGACAAGATAAAGGTATTTCGATTAAAAATATGTGGACTTAGAAAACCAGGCTGGAAGAACACTATCAGCATTTCCCTTGCTGAAAGAACAGAAAACTCAAACCTCAAGCTACATCACTGAATGAATGAAGCTACAAGGGAAGATAAGATAAACACAGGGTCGTTGTACCAAAAAAAAAGAGAGAAATTCTCTTCTACTGTTAAATTTCTGTGCCAATTTTTCATTTTATACTTTCCTCTAGAGATTATGTATTCCTGTTACTACTAGAAGTGTTTGAAATATAATGGTTTACAATAATATTTAAACATTCAAAATTTTCTTTTGAGGATGAACTTATTTCTCTTTTGCTTTTATTTACATGTTGCCTTTAATTTCCCTTACCCATCTTGTAGAAGTTTTATATCTTACTTATCTGTTCAAGAAATTATGGGTTGTTATCTCACCATTTCACTGACTCCTACCATAAGATGTATTATTTTCGTTTTCAATTTTCTGTGCATTTAATATTTGTGACATTTATTTATTTTTAGTTGAGGACATGGTTGGTTTGATCTTAATATTTTCAATTATTTTTGAGAAATGTTATTTCCATTCACCAATTTCTTATCAGTAGTATTTAGTTCTGTCTGAAAATATTAACTGCAAGTTATTACACTATTATTGAAATCTTTATAATTGCTTATTTTTCATTTGCTTCTTTTATCATTTTATTAAACAGTATGTTAAAATGTGTAATTACAAAATTACTTTATTGTCTATGTCTCTCTTGTTCATCAGGTGTTGCTTGATAGAGCTTGAGAACATTTTATTAGATACACATGTATTAATGGAAATTACACTTTCTTGACTTATTTTTCCTGTTAATGGTAAATAATGTCACTTTAACCTGTTGTGTTTTTCTCTAATTTTCCAGATTTTCTGACTTAAATTTTCTACCACAGCATTCTTACGCATCATAGATATCTGATACATCTGTGCCCCCTTTTGTTTTAAATCTTCTGATTTTAAGTGTGAGAAAACACTTTGAAAGGTTGTTTTCAGCTAATATTCCCTAAGCTTCAAGTGTGTGCATTTTTCACAATGAGTTTAAAACATTTGCATTAATTAGATTGAGAAAACCAATTTCTCAATTTAATTAGAAAACTATTTAATAACATTATCTTATTAAAATTATGCTATTTTTAATTTTTTATTTCAAGTTTTGTTTTCCAGGCTGCTTCAAGATCTTCATGGTCAAATTTTATTTTTTAAGTGGTGTCCTTTAAATTAAAACAAAAAAGAGAACTATGTATTTTATATTCTTATTTTTACTTTTCATCTCAGTATTTTAAGTCTTTTCTAATATTTTTTCTAATCCCAAATATATTATTTTGTCACATAGAATCTATGTTCAGTATTATCTGCTTACCTTACTTTTTTGCTTCTGCTTATTCATGTTTAATAATTCATATATATTTAATAAACCAAATTCTATTCAGAGAATTAGACACTACTCATGTCTTATAATATTCTCCTGTAGTCTTCCCTCTTTGTTAGAATATTTCCTCTAAATTGTCTTACTTATATAGTGTTTCTATAACAGAAATATACCTCAAGTGGATGGCTTTAACAAAGAGAAATTTATTCTCTTACAGTCTAGAAGGCTAGAAGTCTTAATTCAGTGTGTCAGCTTGAAGAGAAAACTTTCACTCTCTCCCAATCTCTCTGTTAGTTTTGGTTCTGCGAAAAAGTTTGTGCCAGCCATCCCACCTGGTCTGTGAACTTCTCAGAGGGAGAACACTGGGTCCAATGGACTCATTTCTCTCCTGGTTCATTATTCTCTGTTCTATGAATTCCCCCATCTTTCTACTTTGATCTCTCTTTTATATTTCAAGAGAAGTTCATTCAAGACACAGCATAATCTTGTAGATTGAGTCCTGTCTCATTAATGTATCAGCTTCTAATCCTTACTGATGAACTTCAGGGAGATAACATTTACAACACACAGGAAAAGCATATCTTGTGTCCACCACAAAAAGGTGGACAATCAACATTGCTGGGAATCCATATTTCCAGCCAATCGGACACACATTTTTTGGAGGACACAATTCAATCCATAACAAAGCATATTTAGAAAAGTAGCATTTGGCTGTAAATATGAGATCAATATGCCCATTAATATATCCATTTTGCCTTCACATATAAGTTTTAATTTTACAGATCTCATTTTTTTTCTTTTGGTCTAGCATTTTTGTGGAGAAGCCTGACAGTATAGTTCTTATTCATTAATGATTTTTGCTACTTTAAATCTCACCTTGTCTTTGATATTTTCAAATTTGTTTTTATTAGCTGTGAATTCTATCTTGTCTATCTTACCATACCATCCTTTTTTTTTTTAATCTGAGATCTTGTATTTTTTTGTAACTCCGAAAAATTTCTGTCATTTCTACAAATATATGCCTGGATATATACTTTTTCTTTTCTTCCAGAACACATCTGATATATAATTAAATATATTAATTTTTATTTTTCGTATTACCTTACTCTAGACTTAGTTTCTTTTTTGAATGTTTATTATTTAGTTACAGTAAAAGAATAAAGTTTCTAACATCTATCAATTATCTCATCTATGATAAAACATCACTCCTCCACCTACCCTGTAGCAACAGTTATTTTCTTCAGTAGGTAAGTCTATTTGTAAGTCCTTATAAGAAGGCTCTCATACAATATTTGTCCTTTTGATACTGACTGAATTCACTCTGCATGATCTCTTCCACTTGAAACTATGTTATGAGATGTTTTCTGAAATTGTCATTGTTTTTTAACATTGTACAATGTTCCACTGAGTATACGTGCACCATAGTTTATCCATTCATTTGCTGTTTCTTCCCAACAGTTCTTGATGCTTTCTGATTCAATAACAACACTTATATCTTAGTTCACTGATTTATCATTCTGTTGTACTCATTTTACTGTACAACCCACCTATCAACTTAATTACTGCAACTTTTATACACTAGTTTTCATTCCTTCTTATTCCTGTGACTTTTTATTATTATTCCATATTTTCTGATAGCATACATTATAGTAGTTTATAATACTTCTTTTATATGTGAATTAATTCTGATTCTCCTATTATAATTTCTTTCCTGTCCCTGTTACACTTTTATCAGAGAGGTTACATTAATAATATTTTAGCTTATGCACACTGTCATATTTTACTCAAATGGGACATTCCCCATCATGGATGGTGCAATGTATCTCTCTGTAAAAAACGTCTGAGCTCTTATTACTTTTCTGATTAATTTGGAACCAAAACTATCATGCTTCAGGCAATCATAATTGTAGCTGTTATACTTTATGGCATTGCTGCTTTTCAAGAGCTGTCTCCCTTAGTACAATCTACTTTGCCTCTGAGCATAGACAGGTTTCAGGGAAACAGGAATGGTGAGAGAGTGACAATTGTACTCTCAGCTATCGTCAACCAGCATTCTACTGAGCAGGACTAATGTGCCGTTATAATATTGGTAAACTCATTTCATGGTGTTGAAGTTGTTGAGTGTTTCCTCTTTTATTTTTCCTTCCATTTTGTTTTGTTTGTCTTACCAGATGGAACTGGCTGCACAGGCAATCACTGTAGGAGAATGAAAAGGATTTGCCAAAAAGTCCTGATCTCCGTTTTACCGCCTGTTATCCATTTAGCTGACCTCTGCCCTGGGTTCTTTTGAGGTTAGCTAGGAAAGTCTTTGATCTTCATGTTGGGCCCCTTGGACCATATACAATAATTTATGCTAACAAGGTGACATATGGCAGGCCGCTTGATAGTTTATGCTAGCAAGATTATCCAGGATGGGCATGACCATACCAGAAGAATTGCTTAAAAATGAGCAGGTTGGAAAGTTGAGCCACGTAATATTCAGCTAGGCTCTAGGGAGAGGATGACAGAGCTGAAAGCTGAATTCAATCGTGTGGTCAATGACTCAGTCAAACATTTCACTGTTACTTAAAAAAAAAAAAAAAACTAGAAAAAGAAAAAAAAAATCTCTGGATTTTATAAAAGCTCGTGTGAGCATCCCTGGTTGACAAGTCTGCGGAGTGTTGGGGGCTTCATATGTCTCTGAGAGAGGACGTAGGAAACTTTGAGTTTTTGGCCTCAGATTTTTTTCTCTAGGTCTCTTTTCATTATTTTCCTCTAATAAAACTGTAACTACAAATGCAACACTTTCCTGAGTTTTGTAAGTCCTGCACTGTAATTTTGGAAAATTATCAAGTCTGAGAAGGTTATAGGAAGCTTGAATTTGTAGCTAGCTTGGTCAAAGTTAGGGTAGCATGAAGATCTCTGAGTATGTGACAGGTTCTGAAGTGGGGGCAGACTTGTCAAAGACTCTATCCTGAATCCCGTGTTTGGCTGGTTCATTATATCTTAAATAAAAGCTAAGATATTGGCTGTTTTCCCTAAATGCTGAAAATCCATCTGACCCTAAAGCACTTCTCCATATTATTGTTAAATCAGCTGACCCGTTAACCTCCATCCAGTTTAAGGAACATGTCTTGTGATGGAAGTGTGGGAAAGAGGCAAGAGAACACATCATTTCATTATATTTATGGGTGTGGAACATTGCTAGTACCAGTTGTCATCCAGTTGATTCCTGACTCATGGCAGTCCCTGTGTGTCGGAGCAGAACTGTGATCTATAGGGCCCGCATTGGCTAACCGTTTGGAAGTAAATCACTAGACTCTTCTTCTGAGATGTTTCTGGAAGGGTTTACATTTCTAAACCTTTAGTTAGCAGCCAAACACATGAACTTTTTGCAGTTCACATAAGTCAGAGTCAACTGCACGGTAACTAGATTTATTAATGGAAATTTCATTTACCTGGAGCATAAAATTACCAACGTTCAGTCTAATAAGAGCATAGTTTGTCAAGTTTGTCAGAAGCATTGAAAAAAACTCAATTTGGACTCTAAAAGGAATTATGATGATTTTTTAAATGACAACAAAAAAGGAAGTATCTTCTTTGCTGTCCTGGTAAGGGTAAGAAAGTGAACCTTTCCTGGGTTTCTCAGTGTTCCTTGAAAAGCATTAGCCTCCTAACCGTCTCTATATACCATGAGAATTTGATCTGTGGCCATTTGTCTAGCTAATTGCCCCCATCCAAAAGATAACGAACCCTCTCTTATCTTTATGAAGACTGTGTTCCAGGGTTAAGCCCTCAAAGTGCCTGGAAAGCTGAAGTGGCTATTCTCTTAGTATTTTTATTTCAAGGAGTGACAAAGCCAGGAAACTTGTAAACATCTGTGGATCCTAAACGCAGAGAACCAAGAGACTTTCTGGTTCTTGAAACGATTTAATTTACATCTCTCAGACCAGGTTTCCTAGAGAAGCAAAACCAATAGAGCATATTAATACATGCATAGAGAGATATTTTTTCTTAAGGAAATAGTTCACGTGATTCTAGAGGCGGAAACATCCCAAGTACTGGATTGGAACAGAGGCCTCTCCCAGTTCGCGCAGCCAGTCAGGGGGTCAGACAGCAGTGGTCTGGCTTTCCGGCTGTGCAGGTCAAGAAATCCGAAGATAGCAGGCAAATCCTCAAGGTTTCTCCTCATTCGCATAGCTGCGGGTGCTGAGGAACCCAAGACTGGCAGCTTGGAGAGCAGGACCCTGATTCACAGGCTGTGAACACCCAGGAATCTCGAGATTGACCGGTCAGCTGCTAGCTCATGTCCCAAGAACGGTGAGTCAGAAAAGAAAGGAAAAGAGGCAGCTGCTGGATCTACAACAAGCCAAACACCCTGAGCAGGTGACCAGAAAGGGGTCGGGTGCAGGAAGGCAGAGAGACGAAGGCTGACGGGGCGGCGAGCCTGGCATAGGCCCCACGCCCACCAGCGGCGCTCAGCGAGTCCATTAAAATGATGATCGCAACATCATGCAATTGCCAGACCGCTGAGAATCACGGTCCAATCAAGGTGACACACAATCACAGTGATCACACACACTGTAATTACCGACTGCTCGGATCCCGCTCGACGGCACTTGGCTTTGGCTGGCTGTAGCAAAAACAGAAAAAAAAAAGAAAGAAGGAAAAAGAAAAATGCGAGACATTAAACAGAAATTTATTTTCTCAGCGTTAAGTAGACTGTGGTTGGTATCAGGTGCTTGTGTCAAGTCCATTCCTACTCATAGTGACCGTATGTACAATAGAACGAAACCCTGCCTAGCTGCGCACCATCCTCACAGCCATGGCGCTGACTGAGCCTTCGTGGCAGCCACTGTGTCGTCTATCTCATTCAAGGTTGGCCTCTTTTTTACTGACCTGCCTACTCCACCAAACATGATGTCCTTCTCCACAGCCCGGTCCCTCCTAACGACATGTCTAAAGTGTATTAGAAGAAATTTTGCTATCCTGACTTCTAATGATCATTCTGGCTGTATTTCTGTGAGACAGCACACACACGTACACACTCACCCATACGTATACACATATAAGCATACGTACACATATATGCATACATACATATATGTGCATACATACATATATACATATATAAACATACATATATACATACATACATGTATGTATGCTTATATATATAAACTTATATGTAGCCACTGTCGTCAAGTCGGGTCCAACTCATAGCAATCCTAGAGGTCAGAGTAGAATTGCCCCATAGAGTTTCCAACACACGCCTCACAGATTTGAATGTCAACCTTTCAGTTAGCAGATGTTGCACTTAACCCCCATGCCACGAGGGTTTTCAAGGTTGTATACGTGTACACACACACACACACACACACAAGCCTATATATAAACTTATATGTATGTTTTATACATATATTCATATATATAATAAGCTTATACACAAGCTTGTTTATATAAGTTCATTATATAAACATATATAATTTTATATCAAGGAAATGGCTCATGTGATTGTAGAGGCTAGAACATCAAGAGTCTGTGGATAAGGATGGAGGCTTCTCTTAATTCACACAGCCGCAGAGGCTGGCAAATCCATGATTAGCAAGCCAGAGAGCAAGGCTTCTGCTCTGAGACTGCGAAGATCGAAGAATTCCAAGATCTGCTGATAAACTGATAGCATAAATCCTAAATGGTAAAGGTCAGATGGACGAAGGCAGTCCCAAGATCTGCAGGTAAACCGATAGCTAAAATCCCAACAGCTGTATGTCAGATGAACTTGAAGCATCTGTAATTTCCAGAGCAAGCAAAAAGTCAAAAAGTCTGTTTACATGTGGGTGTAGGTCACACCTCCAGGGAAACTCCCTTTAAGTCAATTGGGTACTGATAGCATATGAGGTCACAAGAGTGATCATACATAAATATTGACAGTCATGCCCCTGCCAAATTATCACAGCTTCCTGAGAATCACAATTTTCTTTCACTTTAGCTCCTCTTTGTTCAAAGCAAGTTTCAGAGTATTTTCTCACATCCACTTTGGTCTTTCCTGTCTTTTCTGTGACTTCTTACTTTTATTAAGAGTGATTATGTCCCTGAATTGTGACAGCAGGGTGTGGCTCTAGAGGGACATCCTTCTGCATGTAATCTTTAGAGTTTCTGGTCTTATAGATGCATCTGATCTGTGAAGCTATCAGGCAGTGTCTGTGTGTGTGTCTCTGTGTCTGTTCTGTTCTAGTTGTAACTCAAAATTATTCTCTTTGGGACCCACCATAATCTGATGTAATCTCATTAACATAGAAAAGGAAAATTTTATTTCCAAACAGGATCACTTTCGGAAAAACAGAGACTAGGATTTCAACACATGTTTTTGAGGGGTGTATAAATTAATCCATGACACATACTGAAAGGATAGAGTAAAGAGACTTTCATGAGGGGGTATGGACAGTTGCCTCATTTTCTTTTTAAGCAGGAAAACAACAAAAAAGAAGTTTCCTTATCTTTCACTTATGAGATGTCTAGTTACTAGCATAGGATAATTGGCTCAATTCTCATCCACTAACTCAAGGGGTAAACAGCAGCACCAAAGGGAAAGGGGTTTGACACACATAATTTTCTGTGAGATCTCTGATGCAGAATACCTAGTAAGTTCATTCAAGGTTAAAATAATAAAAACTCAATAGCATTTCTCTGCTGAAATACTATACACCACAAACTTATACAATTTGTTTCAATTTCTATGTCTTTTAAAGTTGCTTAATTCATGTACCTATAAAAGACAACCTCAAAATCTTGTGGTTTGCATTATAAACATTCATGTTTCACATTAAGCTTTTGTTATTCCCAAAAAATTCTTTAAAAATATTGCCATTCATGTAGCTTGTCGCTGTCTGAGAAATTCTGACTCATCATGATCCCGTAAGACAGAGTAGCGTTTTGTAGACTGTAAGTAGTTATGGAAGCAGACTACTACATCTTTTTCCAGAAGACTAGCTGCTCGGTTTGAACCTTCAACCTTTCAGTTAGCAGGTGAGCACTTTGATTATTGTACCACCAGGGCTCCTTATCCTTCATGCAGAGACACAATAATTTTGTTGATAATGCTTTCACCCTCTTACACCTACACAGTCTGTGACAAAGGACTGCTCATGCTGATGTCAGGTGAGAGACATTTGGTGGCTTGTATGCCTGCTATCTTACACTGTGGTCCAGAATATACATTTTACCTCTGCTGATAGCCCATGAGATAAAATAATTCAGAAGATCTACAAGGAGGCTGAAAAGCAGACATTTCTAGTATGGTTAGTCAGGCTTTAATGTAATAAAAATGTTTCTAACAATTAGTACAACTGTAGAAGGTCATAAAACATAAACTTCTAGAATTCTGTAAAAGTATGAATTGGGGGAACTAGTCAAAAAAATATTCCGTGAGATAATTTTTTAAAGAAACAGAAAAAATAAAAATTCTAGTATAGTTTTACATCTGTTCCATGGTTAGTAAATACATAAATACTCTGATCAACATGATGTGTTACCTTGACAAAGATCTAAAACTTTCTTGCAAGAGTGAGCATCTGAATGTGGTTATTGTGAAATAGTGGAAGAAATGCTTGCTAAGAAAGCCAGTGGGAAGTTTTAACACCAGATGTGAATGAGTGTGACTCATGACGCCTGCAGTAAACTAGTATTGCTAGTTGATATTTGATATGTGTTGTTGTGTCTCAGTTTAACTAGTGCAGTTCTTTGTGCTCACTTAGAGTCTCTCAGGAAGAAATCGACAAAAATCAAATGGCAAATCCTCATTTTGCAGCAAAATCGTCATACAGCAGAACTGACTGTAAGGAAATGGAGAAGAACCAGAAATGTTCACCGTTAGTAAGGTTTACAATACCTTTCTGTAAGTATTGTATGATTAAAATTTAATTAAAAATTGTACTTTTCCATCAATCATCATGTGCAATTCCTACATTCCAATCAATGAGCAAAGACCAAGTGGCTTAAGGATAGATTAAGCTCCGTATACATGGACCCTTTCTGTGATATCAGTTCTTTGTTCATGTGGACCTAGTTGCCTCTTTTTGATGCTTTGAGAGCATTAAGTAAATTTAACCACAACACTAACAATTTTCTAAGTTTTAAATCACTAGTAGGTACGTCAGTATTTCTACAAGCCAGTTATTATAATCACAGGAAAGGAATTTACTTAATTTAGATACTAAATTTAATTCCTTGACAATAAGGGAAACCCTGGTGGTCTAGTGGTTAAGCAACATAGCTGCTAACCAAAACGTCAGCAGTTTGAGTCCACCAGGTGTTCCTTGGAAACTCTGAGGGGTATTTCTACTCTGTCCTGTAGGGTGAATAGGAATCAGAATTGACTTGACAGCAGTGGGTTTAGTTTCTGGCTTTAACAATAACACCACTGACACCCTCCCCTCAAACTGAAAAAAAAAGTTACTTAACAAGCTTAAATAAAATAAATTTATTCCCTTTGACTGTAAGTATGTATTGGTCCTTATTATGCATTTGACTTTTTTATTGATTTATTTCCAGTCTCTCAAATATTGCGTATGATTTATATTCCAGGTCATAGTTCTTGTGTGTGTGTGTGTGTGTGTGTGAGTATATGTATATGTATGCATATATTTCCTGTGTATGTGTATGAATGTATATATGAGTATATGCGTCTCTCTTGGTGTTATTTCTCTACATAGTTAAACCACTGCCTATCCAAAGGAACTCTCTTCTGGTATTTTCTGGGAAAAGACTTAAAATAACATTTAACTGATTAAATCTGCTGGAATTAATTACTTTCTTAATGCCATCCCTAGTTGACTAAACTCATCCTGAAATAATTATGTAAATCTTTTTATCTGACCCAAAATAACAATCTTCTGGACACTCACAAATCTTTCCTTTATCCTTTGAAATTCATGCCCTTTCATTAGCAAAATTTCTTATTTGCAGTGATCCTTTATCGTCTTGATACAAACAGAATCCTTGATACGACCCGAAATGTTGCTTGCCTTACATCAGTCTAGTGTTGCAATTTCTCCTCTAAAACACATTGGCTGCCTTGCAGGATTTTACCTGTAGGTGCCTTCATCATTACACACTGTCATTTGCAGACTGCTCTCCCTCCTCTCTAAAGCATCTTGTTGTTGCGTCATTAGGTGCCATCAAGTCAATTTTCATTCACAGTGATCTCTTTTGGCAGAGTACAGCTGCCACATAGGGTTTCCTGGGCTGTCATCTTTACAGAAGCCAATCATCAGGTCTTTCTCTCATGGAGCTGGGTATTTTCAAACCACCAACACTTCGGTTAGCAGCCCAACACTTAACTGTTGTACCACCAAGGTTCCTAACAAAACGTCTTGAAACACCAAAAATCTATTGCCGTGGTCTCAATTCTGACTCTAATGACCATATGAGACACAGTATACCTGCCCTATAGAATTTCTGAAGAGAGGCTGGTGGATTTGAACTGCCAACCTTTTGCTTATCAGTCATAAGTCTTAAGTATTGTGCCACCATGACAACATAAAACACCTTACCTCCCTTGAACATGCTATGGTCATCTGGAGTTTTCCCGGCTAATCCTCTATATATCATGAAAATTTAGGCCCCTCAGTCATTGTCACATTCTACTTGTTCTATTATTACTCGTAATTTTTTCAGTAATCATATAGACTATATTTCCAGGATTTTCACATCTAGTGATCATCACCTTTACCCCACCTTTCATTGTTTCTGGCTATCAGAATATTGTTGTTGTTAGGCGCCTTCAAGAGAGTTCTGGCTCATAAGGAACAATGTAACAGGATACTGTCAGGTCTTGTGCCATCCTCTCTATAGTTGCTATGTCTCAGTGTATTGTTGCAGCCACTGTGTCAACCTGTCACATTGAGAGTCTTTCTCTGTTTTACTGACACTTTCTTTATCAAGCAAGATGTCCTTCTGGCACTGGTCTCTCCTGGTAGGATATGCAAAGTGCATAAGGTCAACTCTTACCTCCACCCTTCTAAACAGAATTCTAGATGTACTTCTTCCAAAATTTTGTTTGTTCTTCTTGAAGTCCATGGTATATTCAATATTATTTGCCAATACTGTAATCCACATTCGTCAGTTCTTCTTCTGCCTTCCTTATTCATGGCCCAGCGTTCTCATGCGTATGAGGTGACTGAAAATATAATAACTTGGGACAGGCTTACCTTAGTTCTCAGAGTGATGTATCTTTGCTTTTCAACACTTTAAAGAGTCCTTTTGCAATAGATTTCTGCCATGCAATACACAGTTTGATTTATTGACTACTTCAGTGACTGTTCAGTGACTGTTGATTGTGGATCTAAGTACAACAAAATTCTTGACAGCATCAACGTTTTCTGTGTCTATATGATGCTACTTATTGATCCAGTTGTGAGGATTTTTGTTTACTTTATATGACAAAGCATATCTTGAGGTTTTATACATATTGAACGTTCATCAGTCAGTGCTTCAAGTCCTCTTGGCTTTCAGCAAGTTTGTGTCACCCGCATACGGCCGGTTGTTAATAACGCCTCCTCCAATCCTGGTGTCATATTCTAATGTCTATAGTCCAGCTTCTCAGATTATTTTACTAAGCATATAGACCAAGTGTGGTAGGAAGATACAACCCTGATGCATACCTTTTCTGATTTTCAATCATCCAGTACCCCCTCATGGTGTTCAAATGACTGCCTTTTGGCCTATGTACAGGATTCCCATAAAAACAGTTAAGTATTCTGGAATTCTCCCACGCTTTCTGTGATTTCACATCTCAGACCCTGAAACAAACAATTTTTATTTATCCTTATAAGACCACCAATCAGCTGATGCTACAATGTTTTCATGTTCACATATGGCATTTTTCTCCTTACTCTCTTCTATACATAATGGCAGCAAAAATGTGCTCAAAAGAGCAACAATTGCAAAGATGACAGTGGACTTGACAGTATTTTGCTGTATAGAAGGTCTCTATGAGTTGGGATGAAGTTGACTGCATATAACAGCCTCAAAAACAGCAAGAATAATGCTAAAAGACTCAGGAAATATTTAAAAAAAAAGGAAGGAAAGAAGGAAGATGAAAGAGAGAAGAGAGAGAGGAGAAAGAGATAGAGAAAAGAAAGAAAGAAAGAGAGAGAGAAAGAGAGAAAGAGAGAGAGAGAAAAGAAAGAAAGAAAAAAAGAAAATGCTGGAAGTAATACAGAGTCAATCTACAAAATAGAAAGGTTCTATGTTCAACCAGTTCAAGAGTTAGTGTATGGTTAAGAACTAATCACACTGAAGGAAGAAATCCAAACTGTACTGAAGATACAGGTAAAACAAGACAAAACAAAATAAAAAATAATGCTACATAAACTGATAGAATACAAATAGAAATGTTTCATCAAAAGGATTCACTGGAAGTCTTTACTTGTCTATATAAAGAAAACTGAAAAACATCTACCTGGCAGAGTGGAAGAGATCCATATGTGTGCTCTTCTAAAGAAAGATGATATAACAGAAGGGGAATTTATCACACTTATGTAAAATTTTGCTGAAGATCATTCGAAGGCTGTTGCAACAGAGTGTCAACAGAGAAATTCCAGAAGTTCGTGCAGGAAGGATGGATCTCATTGTGATGTCAGATGGATCTTGGCTGGAAGCTGAGAACACCAGAAACAGGTTTGTTTGCATTTCACTGACTATGCAGAGATAGTTCAACATTATGGATCATAACAAATTATGGATAACATTACAAAGAATTATAAAAAACTTAATTATGCACATGAGGAACATATACTGAGAGGCAATCATTTAAACAGAACAAAGAAATATCATCCGGTTTAAAGTTAGGATAAATGTATGTCATGGTTGTATGCTTTTACCACTCTTAATCAGTCTTTATGCTGAGCAAACGATGTCAGAGGCTGCACTACATGAAGAATACTCCATCTGCACTAGATGAATACTCATTAATAATCTGTGATTAAACAGATGAACCAAATTGTCTTGCTGAAAGCAAGGAAGACTTGAAGCACTTACTGCTGAAGACCAGAAAGTACAGACTTTAGTATGGATTGCATCTCATCATAAAGACAACAAGCATCCACAGAGCTGGACCAATCAGTAACATCTCTGTAAACAGAGAAAATATTGAAGTTGTCAATCAACATTGTGAGAAGTAGCAGTCAAGAAAATAAACGAGTATTGTGCTGGCAAATCTGTGACAAAAGACCTTTTTTAAGTGTTCAAAAGCAAAGATGTTACTTTAAGAACTAAGTTGAGCCCAACCTATGCCATGGGTCGTATATACGTGAAAACTGACCAAGAAATAAGAAAAACTAAAGAAGAATCAGTGCCTTTGAAATACAGTTTTGGGGAAGAATATTGAACATGCCATGGACTGCCAGAAGAACAAACACATCTGTCCTGGAAGAAGTAAAGCCATTATGCTGCTTAGAAGTAAGAATGCTGAGACTCTGTCTCAAATACTTTGGGCATGTTATTGGGAGGAATCTGTCCTTGAAAAAGCATATCATTCTTGGTAAAAATGGAGGATCAGCCAAAAAAAAAAAAAAAAAAAAAAGATTGACAGTAGTTCTTTCTAAAAAAAAGAAAAACTATTTCAGGAATATTAATTTCATATTTTGTTAATTATATGTTGTTTTAAATAATTAATGTTAGGGGAAATGGAGCTAAAGTAAGAAATACTGGGTAAGTTTCTTTACTATCCTGAAACTTTTCAAAATTTGTTAAAAATAAAATGTAAAATTGATATATAAAAAGTAAAACAAAGATAAAGACATAATCTGAAAAGAATTCATGAAACTGTGATGATCTAGAAAAAGATGGAAAAACATCCTGAAAAACACGGTGAATTAATGAGGAAACCTATTAAAAGCATATAAAAAAAGAAAAAAAATGACTTTGACTTTGCTTGGGAAAGGGCTTTTATCCCCCATAGCTGGTGTCAAGTGACGAACATGCATATAGGGCGTTTGAAGATGACAGTTAGGTTATAACCACTTTGAAGTGAAGTCAGGAAGAGAAGACCTGCATCTCAAAATATTTCAGACTAGAGAGGATGGAGAGTCATACATCTCTTTCTTAAAACCAAGTTTTCCTGAGTGCGAGATGAACTTGATAGCCTTAATAATTCCTTTGTGTCTTCAATTCTGTGAAAGTGCCTGGTGCCCTGTCTGCTATAAACCCTCATGAAATGAACATAATTAATTTCTGTCAATATTGTCTTTGACTCTCACTTTCATTCACAGTAGATATTCTATTACCAAGAAGGAATTTGCCACCTATTATCTGCTTTTAACCTCAATTGACAGTCTTTTGTGCATATGTTTGTGTGTCTATGTACGTTTGCTTAATTTCTAATTCATTATGCCTTGACCTTTAGTTACTCTTTGATCATTGTTTTGGGTATAATAAAAATACTGAATAACAAAGCACTTCAGTTATAAACTGTTGACTATGACACTGATTCCAGCTCTGAAACAGAACAGAGAAAACATGGGCGAAAGAGTAAGAGTATATTATGAAAAGCTGTAATAGTCAAATCCCAGAGAGCATTCTTTCTTAAATGCTTCCAATCCATGTGAATGTCAGAAATTTTTCTACCATGATTGGCAGTTCAATAAATTCCTGAACTAGTCAGTTTCTTAGAAGTCAAACTCTTCTAAAAAACGCTACAAAGTCTGACAGTTACGTCTGTGAACTTAATTCTTCTGAGTTCTGTATACCTCGCTGCTGAATATCTCCTTTGAATTATTTACCTTGGAAAGCCATGTACCAATGCCAGTGCCTAGCACACCCTTCAAAGCAATTTTGGAACTCTTCCTGGAATGACCATTGCACATCGTGGCAAGTTCATGAACTTAATTGTATAAATGTCTGTGAAGGAGTTTTTGGACAGTAGACAACCGTATCAGAACACCCTACCTACTCACCTGACTTTTTTCTTTAGCTAAAGAGAATGGAAATATTGAAAGAGAGAACATTTGATGGCGTTCAGGACATCAAGGATAATACAATGACAGTTCTGACGGCCATTCCAGAAAACGAGTTCTAAAATTGATTTGAAGGGTGGACTAGGCACTGGCATCAGTGCATAGCTTCCCAAGGGGAGTACTTTGAAAGTGACTGTAGTGATATTCAGCAATGAGGTATGTAGTACTATTTCCAGGATGAGTTAGTGAACTTACTTGGCAGTCTTCTTTTGGAGCACAGTCTTCTCTGATAAGTTAACCAGGCTCTTGACATATTCAGTAAAACCTGATTTAACCATGATTTAGGATACATAATTTCCATTTTTTACATGATAAAATTTATCATTAATTTTGCATCTATTTGTGTAACTAGTGGAATGAAACCTAAACATTTGAAAGTAATAGGACAAAAGTTGTCATTCAAAAGATGTATTGTAGGGTGAAAGACTAACCATATAAATGCAGACATGATTGTTCGTTTACCTACATACTCACACAGGAGATAAGAAATTGTATGTTTCTTTAAAATTTTCCAGTCATTATTAGCACAAGAAACGGTATGCATTGATCCACGAAACGTGAATTGCACTACTGAATATGTATCAATGACTAAAATAACCCTGCATACAAATTTAATAAAAAATAAAGTTATTTTATATTATTGTTAAAGATGACAAAATTTAAAGTCTTAAACTTAAGAATATGACATTCACTCTGTGGCAAATGTCTTGAATTGTAAACAAGGTTACATATGCCATCAATGATTTTTTTTTCACTGTCTGTATTAGATTAGAAATTTGTAGCCAAAAAAAAAAAAGGAACATATAGGAATACCAGGGAGCCCTGGCTGAACTGTGGCTACCAAGCAAAGGGTCAGCCACTTGACTCTACCAGCCACTCACTTAAAACTCTTTTGAGCAGTTTTACTCTGTTCTATAAGATTGCTGGAAGTAAAAAGTAACAGTAATGGCTTTACATTTTTGTTTTTTTTTTAGGTCAGGAATACCAGAAAATATTCAGTTTTGGTAATGAAATGCATACTAATAAACTGAATAGATCCTTTCAAAAATCTAAAATCAAATCATGCATTATATTCAGAAGCTTAGTATACTCTAAAGTCCTTACATTTCTGTTAGTTTGTCCTACTGTGGGGCCTTGTGTATTGCTATGATGCTGGAAGCTCTGCACCCATTATTCAGATATCAGCAGGGTCACCCATGGTGGACAAGTTTCAGTTGAGTTTCTAGACTGACTAGCTAAGAATAACACCACAGTTTACATCTGAAAATAATTTGCCAGTAAAAACCTTAGTGTAGCATATCATGAGCATATCGTTTTCTGATATGCTCCCCTTTTAAGCAACAGTCACTCAAAAGATGATGAGGGGACAGCTGCTTCCTCACAGTACAGGTGAGCTTAATGACACAAATAGAATCAAGTTTTCAGAACCTTCATTTGCTGATGTGGCATAACTCAAAATGAGAAAATATAGCTGCAAACATCCATTAATAATTGCAATGTGGATGTAGTATGAATCTAGAAAATTTGGAAATCTTCAAAAATGAAATGGAATTCACAAACATTGATATCCTAGTTGTTAGTGAGCTGAAATGGACTGTACTGGGCATTTTAAAACAGACATCCATGTGATCCACTATGCTGAGAATGACAACTTGAAGATTCATCATGGCATTGGAGTGATCATGAAAAAGAACATTTCAAAATCCATCCTGAAGTACAGTGCTATAAGTAATAGGACAACATCCATAGGCCTACAAGGAAAACTGGTTTATATGACTAATATTCAAATTTATGCACAAACACTGAGGCCAAAGGTGGATAAATTGAAGACTTTAACCAGCTTCTGCAGTCTGAAATTGACTGCACATACAATCAGGACGCATTGATAATTACTGGCGAATGGATAGTGAAAGCTGAAACAAAGAGGAAGGATAAACCAAAACTGAAATCAGTGCCATTAACTCATAGCAACGTACAGGGCAGGTGTTTTAGACAGCTAGTGCTGTCCTAACAGAAATACCATAGAGTGTATGGCTTTAGTGAAGGAAAGTTTATTCTTACACAGTCTGGTAGGCTACAAGTCCAAACTGAAGATGTCCACTTCAACGGAAGGCTTTCCCCCTTGCTGGCTCTGGAGAAAAGTGCCATATGGCATCAGTCTTTGTCCATGCAGCATCTTGGCACAAGAACCTCAGGTCTGAAGGATGTGCTATTCTCCTGGGGCTGTTTTCTTGATGGTGTGAGTTTCCTAACTTTCTGCTTGCTTCCCTTTCCTTTTATCTCTTGTAAAATGAAAGGATTGGAGATTGTGCAAGCCATACTCCAGGGAAACTCTCTTTACAGTGGAGCAGGGAGGTGATTCTGTAAAGAGATTTACAGTCCCACCCTAATCCTTTAAAATATAGCATAGGAAAATCACAAAATGGAGGACAATCATAAAATATTAGGAATCATGGCCCAACCACATGGCTACACACATTTTTGGGAGGGCACAATTTAATCTATGACAGCAGGATAGCGCTGCTCTGTAGAGTCTCCAAGAAGTGCCTGGTAGATTCAAACTGTTGACCTTTTGGTTGGTAGATATAAAACTTAACCATTACACAACCAGGCTTTCCAGAGGAAGCATAGGTACTTGGAAAACATAGCCATGGTGATAGAAACAATAATGGAGACTGCATGATAGAATTTTTCAAGACAAGTACATCTTCATTGCAAATACATTTTTTCACCAACGTAATCAACAGTTGTACATATGGACCTCACCAGATGGAATACACAGGAATCAACTGACTACATCTGTGGAAAGAGATGATGGAAAAGCTCAATATCATTAGTTAAAACAAGACTAGAGGCCAACTATGGAATAGATCATCAATTGCTCATATGAAGTTAAATTGAAATGGAAGAAAATTAGAACAACTCCATGACAGCCAAAGTATGACCTTGAGTATGTCTCACCTAAGTTTATAGACCATTTCAAGAAAATATTTGACACACTGACCACTAAATACAGAAGACTAGAAGAGTCACAGCATGACATCAAGGACATTCCACATGATGAAAACAAGAGGTCATCAAAAAAGAGAGAAAGGAAAAACAAAAATGGATAACCGAAGAAACTCAGACTTGTTCTTGAACATCAAATAGCTAAAGAAAAGGAAGAAATGGTGAAGTAGAAGAAGTGAACAGAAGATTTCAGTGGGCAGTTTGAGAACAAAGTACAGTATTACAAGAACATGTGCAAAGAACTGGAGATAGAAAACCAAAAGGGAAAAATACCCTCAGCAGTTTTCAAGCTGAAAGAATGGAAACAAAAATTCAAGACTTGAATTGCAGTAGTGAAAAATTCTATGGGGAAAGTATGAAATGATGCAGGAAACATCAGAAGAAAATGGAAGGCATACATAGAGTTGTCAACTAAAAAGAATTGGATAATGTTCAACCATTTCAAGAGATAGCATGTGACCAGGAACTGACAGTACTGGGGGAAGAAATCCAAGATGTACTGGAAGCATTGGTAAAAAACAAGGCTCCGGGAATTGGTGGAATATCAACTGAGCTGTTTCAGCAAATGGACGGAGGGCTGGAAATGCTCACTTATCTATGTAAAGAAATTTGGGAGACAGTTACCTGGCCAGTTGCCTGGAAGAGATACATATTTATGTCTATTCCCAAGGAAGGTATTCCAACTGAATGAAGAAATTATAAAACAATATCATTAATATCATACCTAAGTACACTTTTGGTAAAGATCATTCAAAAGTGACAGTAGTGGGGAACTGTCAGAAATTCAGGCTGGATTCAGAAAAGGATTTGGAACCCTGTATATATAATTTCTGATGTCAGATAGATCTTGTTTGAAAGCAGAGAATACCAGAAAGAGGCTTGCATGTGTCTTACTGACAATGCAAAAGCATTTGACTGCCTGTAGTATAATAAATTGTGGGTAGCACAGTGGAAAAAAGGGAATTTGAAAATACTTAATTTTGCACATGGGATTCTGTACATGGATCAAGAGGCAGTTGTTCAAACAGAACAAAGGGGGCCCTGTTGTTGCAATGTTAAGTGCTGTGGAGTTGGTTCTAACTTGTAGCAGCCCTATGAGCAACAGAACAAACCACTGCCTGTCCTGCACCATGTCTACAATTGTTTTTTGCTTAGGTCCACCATTGTAGCTACTGTGTCAAGCCATCTCATTGAGGGTTTTTCACTGACTCTCTACCAAGTCTCCAGGGACTGATTCCTCCTGACAAAATGCCCAAAGGATGTAAGATGCCATCTCTCATCTTTACTTCCAAGAAGCACTCTGGTTGTACCTCTTCCAGAAAAGATGTTTATTCTTTTGGAAGTCAATGCCAGAAATGGTACATTCAATATTCTTTTCCAACACTGCAATTTAAAAGCATCAGTTCTTCTTTTGTCTTTCTTATTCACTGTCCAGCTTTCCCATGCATATGATAGCATCGGAAATACCATGGCTTGGGTCAGGCACACTCCCATTTTCAAGGTGACGTCTTTACTTTTTAACACTTTAAAGTGGACTTTTGCAGCAGATTTTAACAATTCAATGAGTCCTTTGATTTCTTGACTGCCGATTCTATGGGCATTAGTTGTGGAATTAAGGAAAATAAAATCCTTGACAACCTCAGTCTTTCTATTTATGGTGTGGTCCTTCATCTTCATCAGTAAATGTTTCAAATCCTCTTCACTTTTAGCAAGTAAGGTTATGTTACCTGTATAACACAGGTTGGTAATGAGTCTTCCTCCAATTCTGATGCCATGTTCTTTGTCATATATACCATCTTTCCCCATTTGTCAGTTTGTCACATTGTGGAAGTCTTCATGTTGCTGTGATGCTGGAAGCTATGCCATTGGTATTCTTATACCAGCAGGAGAAAAGGTAGACTAAACACACATGTCCCTAAATCCCTCTGGAAGCCAAAACTTGAATTAATAATTAAACAGAGTCTTCTGGACACCTATTGAGACCTAGGACGTGGCATAGGACTGTTAATTTGGACTCGCACCACTGAATGGAAAACCTTTCTCTTCCACTGACCCTGCTCTTGACAAGTACTAGCTTTCATGGACCCAAGGTAACACATCATTTTAATTTTTTTTTCTCTGTGTTAGCTGAAGGGCAGAGCTAGGACTTGACTAGCAGCTAATCTCAAATGCACTTCTGTTGGGATCAGCAGGGAAAATTGCCATATTTTGAGAGCCTGGCTTTGGACACTGCACATTGAGACCTTTGGCCGCTCTTTCCATCTCCACCATAGAGTAGCCTGTATGGAGGTAGGTGGCAAGCTTGTGTGGGATGACATCTTGTTCCACTGGGAGGCAGAGACATCCATACAGAGGCCCCAGCTGGACCTAGTTCCTAGGCTGAGAGTCAGAGCCTGCCCGGAGGAGAGCGCTTTTCCAGCAGAAAAGTAGTACCTTGCACAGTGTTGCCTACTGCTGGGGCCTGGCAACAGAGGCTGTGGACTCTGCATCTCGGCACCTTTGGCCTCTCTTTCCAATTCTGTCATATAGTAGCTTGTACACAGGCAGGTGGCAAGCTTCTGTGGGACACCATCCTGTTACTCTGGAAGGTGGGTGTACCCATACAGAGGCCTCAGCTGGACCTAATTCCTGGGCTGGGATAAAGTGTCTGTCCAGAAGAGGGTGTTTTTCTGGCAGAAAAGCAGTATTCTACAGTATCCTCAGCAGTATCCTACAGCTGAGGCCCAACAGCAGAGGCCAGTAGGGCATTAGCATTTCTGTATTTTGAGTTAATTTATTACATCTGAGATTTGATATAGAGGTGCTTACTTTGCCAGCTGGGAAGAGAGACCTCTACACCTGAAAACCCGACTGACTTTGGAAGTTGTCAGACATCTTCTACCTTTCATTTTAAGATGGTCTAGAGAAACAACTGTGGTCTATCTTCACAGCATCTCTGCCAGTGTCCACTGACTCACATGATGCCCCAAAAGCAACAAACTCTGGAGAAAAGCATAACCAAGAAATCCCCTGTGGCTTCAGAGGGCCCCCAAAAGAAAGCACCACAGAACTTCCGAGATGAGGAGACCTTTTTGAAACCATCAGAAAGTGAATACAAAAAGCTTCTATATAGAGCACACCTAGACCTTATAAAAATGTAGCAGAGCAAAATGAAAAATTAAGCAAGCTGTTTGATCTGATGGAACACCAGTACTCTGAAATCCAACAGTTCAAGAAAATCAAAGACATAGAAACTTCAATTCAAAGCCAAGAAAACAGAATGGAACAAATGCAAAACTGACTTTCTAATTTGGAAGACAGAGCTACTGACTGTAGAATCTATGTGAAGAAATCAGAAAAAAGCAACAAGGAAAATAAAGAAGCATATGGAACTCTGTTAAGAGGAACAATCTATGATTCACTGGTGTTCCTGAACAGGGCGAGACACCTGAGAACACAAAGAGTATTATGGCTGAGCTCTGATAGAAAATGTCCCAGAAATTATGAAAGAAGAGAATATAGATATCCAAGATACATAATGAACACCATTCAACATAGATCTCAAAAGAAAGATTCCAAGACATATTATAATCAAGCTTAACAAAATGAAACCTAAGCAGAGACTCTCAAAGGCAGCAGGAGTCAAAGCAAAGCAAACATTCAAAGAGAAATGCTGTAGGCTTTCACTGGATTTCTCAGCAGAAACAATGCCAGCACAGAGACTATGGCATGACACATTCAAAGCCTTGAAGGAGAATAACTTCCAACCAAGAATTATATATCCTACAAAACTATCTTTCAAATACAAAAATGAAATTAAGACATTAGCAGATAAATAGATACCAGCAGGGTCATCCAAGTAGGCGGGTTTCACTGAACTTCCAGACTAAGACAAACTAGGAAGAAGGATTTGGCACTCTACTTCAGAAAAGAGTTAGGCAGTAAAAGCCTTATGAATGGCAACAAAGGGGATCCTGCATGACTTAAATTCAGGAAAGTGTGCTTCAAGTCGAGAAAGGTTTGTATACTTTCAGTATACCTATACAATACTTACACTGAGCAGATAATCTGAGAAGCTGAACTCTATCGAAAGAATAGGGCATCACCATTGGAGGAAGACTTTCCAACAGCTGCATTATGTAAATGATGTGATCTCATTTGATGAAACTGAAGAGGAGTTGAAACACTTATTGATGGAGATCAAAGACTGAAGCCTTCAATATGGATTATACTTAAACATAAAGAAAACACAAATCCTCAAAATTTGACCAATAAGCAACATTATGATAAAGAGAAATAAGTCTGAGGTATTCAGGATTTAATTTTACTTGTATGCACCATCAGTGTTCATGGAAGCAGCAGTCAAGAAATCAAAAGTGGCATTGCATTTGGCACAGCTACTTCAAAAGAACTCTTTAAAATGTTAAAAAGCAAATATACCCCCTCGAAGACTAAGGTACGCCTTACTCAAGATATGGTGTTTTCAATTGCATCACCTGCATGTGACGCTGAACAAGGAATAAGAAAGGCAAAGAACTGGTGCCTTTGAACTTTGTGATGGAGAAGGTTATTGAATATACCATAGACTGCCAAAAGAATGAAGAAATCTATCATTGAAGAAGTACGACCATAGCAATGCTTAAAAGCAAGGATGGTGAGAGTACATCTTGCATAGTTTGGATGAGTCAGGAGAGACCATTTGATGCAGAGGGACAATATGCTTGGTAAAGTACAAGATTAGGAGAAAAGAGGAGGATCCTCCTTTTAAACTTTGTGGGATGGCAAACTGAGCTCTTTCCTTTTTATGGTTCTGTAGATGTTATTTTCAGGGTCCCTCCCTCACAAGGGAGCCATGCATCTTGTTTACATCACTAGAAAGTTATTCAATCCTTTGTTAAGCAACAATCACTTTATTTGCATGGCCCCACCCTGTAATTTGGTAGGCTACAAAGACTGGATAGAAGAGCTGTATTAAGTAATTCATAGCACCATATATCTATTAAAATTATTAGTACTCTGGTAAGAAAGTTAGATAGTCTCAAGAGAAGAACTGAAGGGAAAAGTCACAAAAGATGTTTCCCCATAGCCACGTTAAACCTTTGTGAACTGAAGTCAGTTATTCAAGACATTACAGATTACTGGAAATTTAAAGTCCAATTCCATAATGTCCAACAGAGAGTTTCAAAAGGAGCTCTTCACCACCTAAATCAGAGTAAAGTGGGACTGTGAAATAAGTTCCTTGAGCGTTACACAGAATTTCAACTGCTTTGCAAACACTGCTGACTAACAAGCCAAATACAAACAACAGTAGTAACTGAATGATAATGATAAAGCAAAAACCACTACTGAGAAACAGTGCTCACAAATTTCACCTAATGTGTCTCTAAAACCCACATTCCCTGCTTTTGTACCATCAAGAAGCCAAAACTACGTTTGGAGATGTTTAGCCTGTGTAGAAGCAAATTCACTTCAGAAGAGCCTAACTTTATTAAGTTTGTGAGCCAGCCAAGTTTGTGAAGAATTCCTAAAACAAATTATGAGAAAATAATAACCTTACAGTCAAAATATCTTTACTTAAAAAAGCAAGAAGATAGGAGGAAATGTGCACAAAAATAAAAAAATAGGACAGTTAAAAACTTAAAAATTTTACATTGTGTTTTTAGACACAGACAGTAAAATGAAAGTTGTTATATGTTTAAGTTGTGCGCAAGAACTTACAAGCAATAAAAACTCTAAACACAAAACAATGAAATAACTGAAACAAAATATATGTGATGAGTGGCTTTTACTACAAATTATATACATTGAAACAAACATAAAAATAATCTCAAGAAATAGTGAACCTGAAGGCAGTATAGGGGAAACCTCAAGGCTTGAGGAAAACTGTGAATTGTAGACAAGGTGTCAAAATTAATGCACCTGTATTATTCTGAATACAGAGGTGGCAATTTTATTCTTTCAAAAAGTACACACCTATTTTATGTATTTTTCCCCTGTAAGAATTAACTATTTCAAAATACAAATGAAATTATTATTTTTTAAATGTTCTTATATCCTAATTACTATAACTTAATTTTAAAAATTTGGTCTGCATTTAAAAAAAATCATACGTTATGTCTGCTAATTCAAGACTATTAAAACATTAAACATTTCTTTAGTATCTATTTGATAAAGCTATTGTAATCGTAGAAATAGTATTTTCTCATTTAATCAGTATCCTGATGAATTTAGTTCTACCACTTTCCTCATTAAA
Source organism: Heterohyrax brucei (assembly GCA_028571685.1). Classification (NCBI taxonomy): domain Eukaryota; kingdom Metazoa; phylum Chordata; class Mammalia; order Hyracoidea; family Procaviidae; genus Heterohyrax; species Heterohyrax brucei. The sequence goes on from CM053143.1 coordinate 161,173,009, forward strand.
ACATAAAATACATAGAACAAACCATACCTTATGTTCTAAATATTGCCTTGAGATCTAGTTAAATTTAGAATGAAAAACTAATAAACTTACAGTCCTTGCCCATTTTCTCAAAATTTGCAAATAATTACACAGAGTAATCTGTTCATATTAAAGTTTTCTAGTATTTTCTTCAGCAATTAATTGAAACTATGCGTTAATTTGAGACTCCACTGTTCTATTTAACGTGGCTGGTGAGTGGATAGGCATACAAGTGTTGTTTATTGAAACTAACAAAAACAATTTTTAATTCAATAGTAAAACCTCATTTGCCTTTAACACATAATACACCTAAGCCAAATGCTTAATTGTGCACTAATTCATCAATATTTTTGTTTATGCACATATGTAAAAGTGCCTCTATTGTCCACACAAGAGGCATGCCATTGTTTTTCACTGATTAAGTAATTTATGGCATATACTTTCTAATAGTTTCGTTTTATTAGATACATTTTTCTTTTGGTGCTTCTCTTTTATTGTGAATATATTTTTTAGCAATATCGTGACTGGTTTTACAAGACTCTCAGTAACAAGTTAAAGCATTCTTGTTATTCTATAAATACTATGACTTTCAATTATGCTTTTGTGGTTTGAGTTTTTCATTTTATTTACAGAAGATGTTTATAAATTTTGCAAAGCACTTGTTTTGAAACACATCTATTGGTTTATCATAGTGGTTATTGCGCTCCTTTTGAACACATTGTGATTTAATCAATAACTAAAAAGCTTTACTGGATAATACTTCATATTGTTACATAATGTGTCATTGATTCACTGTTTCAATTCTTGGATATGTATCATCACACTTTAAAAACTCCTCTGCTAACTGAATGTTTAGCTTACATTAACTGAACAATGCAATCTTGCAATGTGTGTTAACGTTGTTAGGTGCCCTTGAGTCCATTTCAACTCACAGAGACTTCATGTGGCAGAGGAGAAATGCCCCACTGAGTAGAACTGTTTCTTAACGTGTAATTCTTTTAAGAGAAACCCTGGAGGCTTAGTGGCTAAGTGCTACAGCTGCTGACCGAAAGGTTGACAGTTCACATCTACCAGGTGCTCCTTGGAAACTCTATGAAGTAATTCTACTCTGTCCTACAGTGTCGCTATGAGTCAGAATTGACTCACTGGCCAGGAGTTTGGTTTGGGGTTTTAATTTTTTAAAAGAGGGCACACTGTTAACACAAACGTTAGGCACTGGGCTGCTACACTAAAGGTAAGAGGTTTAAGTCACCCAGCAGACCCACGGGAGAAAGACCTGAAGATCCGCTCCTGTGAAGATTGTATCCTAGATACCTCTATGTGACAGTTCTGCTTTGTCATGTTGAGGTGCTAAGAGTCAGAGGTGATTCAAACACACACAAAAGCTACAGAAGAAAGAAGAATTTTTAAGGGAGCATACCACCAGGACATTTTCCTTAAGTGCTGCTGGGTGGGCTCGAACCTCCTATCTTTCACTCAACAGCCAAGTGCTTAACTAGATTTCTTGAAAATAGGGACTAGTCACGAAATAGTAGTATCATGTTTCGTATTTAAGAGGGCATTTAGAAAATAAAAAGTTCTATTATTTTTTTCTCTGAAAAAGCCAAACACTAACATTCCTGATATATTCTCATGCACTATGCTACAGAAAGAATACGTTAGATGTACTGTGAGAAATACAGAGACATTAAAGTGGAACATTACATCAAATTAGAAAAGACTGTTTTCTACATCTTATTTCACAATAAAATTATACAATATTTAGAATTTTTTTTTTACCCCAAATGCTTATTGTCATCCTGATCTTGTACAATCACATGTTACTAATTTTGCTATGTTGTTGTAGGTCCCTTTGAGTTGGTGCTGACTCGTGATGCCCCATTGAATACCAGAACATTTTACCCTGTTGTGAGGAACCCTGGTAGTTCTGTGGTTAAGAGCTATGCTGCTGAACAATAGGTTGGCATTCTGAATCTATCTGCAGCTCCCTGGAAATCCCACAGGACAATCCCACTCTGCCCTATAAGGTCACTGAGGTGGACTTGACTTGAGGACATTGGTTTGCTCTTGTTTTTGGTGTCATCCTCAAAAAATTCTGGCATCTTTGAACTCAGTATTAAAGCTATTGTGTCATTCCAGTTCACGAAGAGTTTCCCACACTTTGCTTAACCTCTACCAAACATCATGCTCCTTTCTAGATACCATTTTTTCTAGAAATATGCCTGAAGTAAATAACACAAAGTTTCTTCACCATCCTTGCTTCTGAAGAGCAATTCTGGCTGTACTTCCTTCAGGACTGATTTGTTCTTTGGGGAGTTCAGGCATCTGCAGTATATACAATATTCTGCAACAGTGGCAAATTCAAATGAGTCAGTTCATGTGAGATTTTCCTTTTTTGTTCTCCACTTTTTATGTGCATATGAAAAATTGGAAAGACTGTGTCAGGCACTCCTTAACTGTCAAAGTGATAGCTTTATTTTTTAAGATTTTAAACAGATGTTTTGCAACAGATTTTCCTAATGCAATAAATATTTCACTTTATTTGTTTACTGTTGCTTCTTAGATATTGTTTATCAATTCAAAACTTGCTGCCATTGCTTTGATTATAACTCACAGTAACCCTACAGGATGCAGTCAAAGTGTCCCATGGAGTTTCCGAGGCTGTAATCTATATGCAAGCAGATTGTCACATGTTTTTCCTGTGGAGTGGCTGACAGATTAAATCACTGATCTTCTGGTTAGCAGCCAAGCATTTAATCACGGTGCCACCAGAGTTCTATTTTATCAATCCAATTATAATGAAATTATTGACAATTTCAATTTATTTAATATTTACAAGGGTTTTTTTTTAATTTTTGTTTTTGTCAAACCAACTGCTAGGTTTTATGATGTCTTTATAGTCATCTATAATTCATATTGAAAGTCACAGTCTTTGACCTTCAACAGACAGTGCTTAAGGTTGTTTTCACTCTTTTTTGTGTGTGTCTCGTGAATATTTTTTATTTTTTATTTACCGTGACTGAGTGAAAATGTACATTCCCATATAAATTTACATGCCCCCCTATATGCAGCTTCCACTGCTCTCCCTGTCCGGTGACAGCACACTATTCCTCTCTGCTCCGTACATGTCTCATCCTCCCAGCAGTCTCCTGTCCCCTCCTCTCCTTCCACTCCCCTTCCTCCAGACAGAGGTCAGCAGGATGACATCCTATAGATGCACAGAACCATAAAGTGCATCCAATATATGGTCACTCTTAACAAGCAAGGTTCTGTCGTCTATATATCACAGGTGTTTAAAGCCTTTATTCCATCCTGATGTCCCATTCCTTATATCCCGCTTCTCACATTACGTGTGTTCAGCATACAGGCAGCAGCAGTAAGGCGAAAGTGTACAACCATGCCTTGTACCTCGTTCAATCACTCAATATCAACTTGTTCTGTTTTAATGACTGTCCCTGGATCCATGTACAAATTTTTCATGAGTATAATTGCTTTGTAGTTAAAAAAATATTTTATTTATTTCCCCCTATTATAGGGTTGCTAAGAGTCAGAACCAACTTCATGGAACTGGGTTTGGTTTATTATTACTATGAATTGGACTATTCTTTAACTTTTGTTATTTACTGAAAAGTATACCTCACATTTTTCTGTAATGTGAAACACTTTTAATCTATCTTCAACAGCACTCGCTATAATGTATTTCAGTCAACATTGGGACATTACCTTTTAGGACTGTGTAATGCAAGTGTATTATCTTACTTCATGAACTGTGGTGTACGAACTGGGCAAAATCATATAACAATGGCATATTTCCTTGCATATAAGCATACTAGGTAGACTAGTAACACTGTGGAACATTTTTTTCTCTTTTCTGTTTGTGAAAGATCAGGTTTTCAATTCTAAAATCTTTATTGAATGTAATCAGTTATAACTGTTTCTATTCATGTTGCTGCAGAAAAAAAAGCAATCTATGAATTTTTCACAATGTTTCTTTTTCAGTTTGTCACAAATCTGTGCATCTATCCAACAGTGCTTCTTTGTTTTTTTTTTCTTCTGTTTTTTTTTACCCCCTACAGTGATATAGTGTGGAAGGCCTTAAAAATGATTTGTACCTTTTTAGGAGGACAATAACTTGTAATCTGAATCATATGGGAGCACACACAAGTCTCATGCTTTCTTTCTTCCTTTTTTTAATTTTCTTTAAAAATCAATTATGTGCATATCGAAAATGGAGCTTCCAACATCACATCACACCACTCACTGCTGTCAAATCAGGTCTGACTCATACCAAACCTAGAGGCCAGTGTACAATTGCCCCATAGAGTTTCCAAGGAGTGCCTGGCAGATATGAACCGCCAACCTTGGTTAGCAGATGTAGCACTTAACCCACTATGCTACCAGGGTTTCTAAATGGAGCTTAGCAATTAAATACACAGTGATTTCTGTGAGCTTAGAGAATTTGCAGTGGCCTTTAGGAAAGAAGATATGTGAGCAAACACTTAAATTTGCAGAACTTGGAAAAGAGATTAAATACTTCAATTGAGGATTTTTTTTCTTTTTAATCATCAGAAGTATATTAATACTTAACTACATCTGTATAAAGGGATGTTGAATATAATTGTATAACACTGATTAAAAGATATATGGAGTTAGAAATTTTTCAGGTAGTTATTTAAGTCTCATTCTCTTTGAAGCCTATCTTCTCAATCAAATTTTCTCTCATCCCCTCACAATATAAACTAATGTCATATGCTTTTTGATATGTTATTATATTGTTGTGGTTAGATGCAGTTGAGCCACCTGACTTATAATGACCCTAAGTACAACTGAACAAAACCCTACCCAGTCCTTATACCGTTCTCAACCCATTCCTAGGTTTGAACTCTTTATTGTAGCCACAGTGTCAGACTATCTCACTGACAGTCTTCCAGTATCTTCATGATCTACTACATGACTAAGCATGATGTCCTTCTCCAGGGACTTGGCCATCCTGGTGACATGTCCAGAGTAAACTAGATGGAGTGTTATTATTCTCACTTCTAAGGAATAATCAGGATGAATATCTTTAATGAATGGGTTCATTCTCATAGTTCGTGGCCTATTTAATATTCTTTCCAAACATCACAATTCAAAGATACCAATTCTTCTTAGGTCTTCCTTATTCATTGTCAACTTTTTACATACATATGAGGCAACTGAAAATACTGTGGCTTGGATCAGATTCATCTTAGCCCTCAAAGAGACATATTCATATTTGATCATTGTAGGAAGATTGTTTGCAGTGTATTTGCCCAATACAGTACTTTCTTTGTTTTTTTGTTGTTTTTGACTGCTTCTCCCATGACTGTTGACTGTGGAGTCAGGTAAAATGAAATCTGTAACAACTTCAGTCTATTCTCCATTTATCATGATGCTGTTTATTGGTCCAGTTTTGAGAATATTTGTTTCTTTTTTATGTGGACATGTAATCCACGCTGACAGCTATGATCTTTGATCTCTATCACAAAGTATTTCAAGCCATCTTGCCTTTCAGTTAAGCAAGATGTCATCTGCACATCTCAGGTTGTTAATAAATCTTCCTCCAATCCTAATGCCTATTTTTTCTTCATCTGTTATAGTATACAGGATTATTTCAGATTGCGTAAGTGCAGCGAAAGCAAATTTCTTGAAAACAGCAATTTATGCTTACTTTGTTTTGAAACCTTAAATTCTGTCATATGAAAATATTCTGCATCTGCCAAAGAAAGACACACATACTACAGTGTTGTTTTCATTTTAACCCCTGATCTTTCTATAAAACCAATCATATCTCTGAATTATTCTGAACACTAACAATTAGATAACTCTAATGTTATCTGCATTTTTATCAAAACTTCTCCTGTATTCATGGCCCTTGCAGAATAACTTTTACTGCTTCTCTGGTTTTCATGATTAAGGTCATGATTACATATTTATATGTTACATGCTCGGTTCAACACAAATGTCATTCTTCAGTCTCATCATCAAAATTCCAGATTCTCAGGAGAGAATAACTGCCCTCTGGAAGGTGATTAGGTGTCCACCAATAGTTCCTTATTAATTGCAAACACATCAACATCATACAATATAAATAAAACATTCCAGAGGCCTGCTGCCAAGGTTATTGGGGGGAATGATTTCTCCATTCATAAAAATAGTAACTTTTTACATAGGAACCAAAATTCGGTATCTTTATTTTATTTTAAATGTAACTGAAAAGTTTCTAACATAAGTTACGAAGATTCAAATTATATACATTTGGAGAAACTGTGATACAATGTTTATAAACTTAAAATTCCAATTTATCATTGGATGGGATTTTTCCTTGATGTAACTCTTATTTTTAACATATCCTAGAGAAACAACTGATTGTGTTGTTCTTTTTATTGGCACTATAATCAGTTAGAAAATAAAGAATATATGCTAAGAATTGATTACATTTTTTTAATTAAGCAAAAAAAGTTCTAAGAGTTTGCCTTCTAATTATGAAATAAATTGTTAAATAATGAGTGAAGGGTTATAATAATGAGTGAAGGGTTATAACCTAACATAGTATCTGTCTTTGTCCATATTTAGCTATAGAAGTCCCAACATTCTATTTTTAGAGCAAGGAACTTCAAAACACTACTTTGCAACTAGATTACTGTATTGTGCCTGTGAGTGATTTGTGGTGGCATGGTTGTTTAGGAATGTGGTGGAGATTCCCTGTTGAAATTTATGTAGTTTAGTAAAATGATCACTTTTTTAAAATGTTTTTTTGTTTTGTTTTTTTTGACACTCACCAGGAAAAGAAACTATTGAGAAACTAGTCTTGTGCAAATGATAATTGATGTCATGGAAAATAAATAGGTTGAAAACAGCTTGATAGTTAAAAGCTTTAAGTGATTCCTTAGCTCAGCCCTCACTGGGATGCTTTCCTCACTCAATAACTAGATTAACTCATCTGATGTGCATCACTTAATGCAATTTGAATTAGAAAAATGCTTTGATTAGACATGAAGCAAGATGTAAGTGAGGAAGAGCCATTCTTAGGTCTTTCTGCAAAACTTCGACATGTACGAGCATTAGGAAATAAACTGACTGCTTTTTAGACTCAGTGAAAACCTTAGGAGTGGATAAATTTCAGAGTCTCTGATGTCTATCTCATTAGGCATAACATCTAATGCCATCACATCTTACTGGAAGCAAATTCAAAGCAAGCCTAGATTAATTTAGTTTAGCAATCTAGTTTAGCCATAGTGTTTTCTTCTAGTAGAGGTAGATTTTTAACCAATATTTTACCAGTTTCCGGAGTTGGTTCTAGCTCATAGGAACTTCCTTAAGCACAAGAGAAGAAATGTGCTTCGAGGGTTTTTGACATCTGTGACCTTTGAGAAGTGAATGACCAAGTCTTTTTTTCTAAGGTGCTTCTGGGTATTTTCAAATTGTCAATCTATTGGTCAGTAGCTTATATAGTACTGTCTTAATATTCTATCATAATTCGTTTAGAGTTTTTTGTCTGTTTGTTTGTTTTAACAACTAAAACCTTACAGATACAATTCAGAATACCTACATATTCCTCCCTACTTCCAATTAATTTTTTGTTCCTTTGTGGTAGTGTGATAGCAGTAAGGGCTAATAATTGTAAAATATTGATTAAAAATCCTTGCTTGATCTCTGAGACTGAAGCTGAGAGATCCACCTGGCCCACGGACTTGAGAAAGCTAGAGAGTACAGATGACATCACAGTTCCTATGACAGCCCCTGTGACTCTGGCTCACCTTGTGACCCGAACTAAGGACCCCTGAACCCTCCGGCTTGAGATGCTAACGTCACCCGTCTTGTGACTCCAGACAGCCCTGGGACTAACCACGACCCGGATCATGTAACAGTTCCTGGACAAGGCACCCTGTGACTAGTGACTCCCTCTGGCACCCAAATAATGCCTTCTTTTTTTCCTGTAACCCTTCTTCCTTCTTCCTATAAAAACCTCCTGCTTGAGCTAAGATGTTAAGATGGTTTTTAGGGTGCTAACCCACCATCTTCTCAGACCCCAACTGTCTGAATAAAGCATAATCCCTCTCTGTCTCTATGTCTGGCTTTGTAGTGAGGGGCAGTGAGAGGCTGTGACCAGGTTTTCCAGTTACAGTAGCTACCAACCAAAAAATACTGTTTTTTTATTGTTCACTTTTCTGGGTTTTTTTTTTTTTTTTTGGCATTTTTAACTTCTTTTTGTCATCACAATAATGCTACATTCAATATGATAGTTCCTGTCTCCTTGGACATAAATGTGTGAATTTCTTCCTAAAATTCACCTAAAATGTGAATCACTGAGTGATGAATATGCATTGTTTTTCCTAAATACTTCAAAGTTCTTACACTTGCTTTATCATGTAATGAATTTGTACAGAGTGCACATTATATGGTGGGCACTCGTCATGATTTAGGCACATAGAAGTAAAACAAATAAAACAAGAACACCCAGGCACACACAATTCTAGGTTCACAAGGTACATTTTGTGTTCTTCCTATCATTTTGGTAATAAGTTGGTCACTAGGTTTGCAGCTGAGCATTTCTGCCACTTGAATGTCTCCCACATAGGCAGCCAGCTTAAACATTGCTTTCAAGCTGCTCTCTCCTCCCCCGTAATGATTCTTATTGTGGGTGAAATAAAGTCTGAACTCTTTAACTCGGATTCATGGCCCTTCAAAACTGTGCTTCAAAGTAGTCTTAACATCCTTCACCACTTTCACAGTGAACCAGCACTGACTGGTTGACATAGCTTAGAAAAAATCTTGAACTTGGCCTCCTGTTTGACTTCACTTAGGCCAAGGCAGCTTTCACTTAGGATGCTGTTTTCTCTTAAAGGAGCCCTAGTTGTGCAGTGATTAAAGAGCTCTGCTGTCGACTGAAAGGTCCATGGTTTGAACCTGACAGCCACTCTGTGGCGGGACAACGCAGCAGTGGGCTGCCGTGAGGATCATAGCCTTGGAAATTCTGCGGCCATTCTACTCCGTCTGAGAGTTAGAATTGACTCAGCGTCACTGCTTTTTTTCAATGTTTTGACTACCTTAACAATTACCTCTAAGATACATCTAGCTTAGCTTTCGAAATAGCTTCATATTAAGTCTTTCGTAAACTTAAAAAAAAAAAAACTTCAGTGTCTCTCTGATGTAGAATTGTGTACGTATTGATTGATTTTTTATAGGAAAATTGACATAAAAGGAATATATATGTATTCTCTCTGTGTGTCTCTGTCTCTCTTGTGCTTTAAGTGAAAGTTTACAATCCAAGTGAATTTGCCAAACAAAACTCAGCACACACATCCCTCTGCAATGCTAGCTGCTCACCTCACCCTGTAACAGCCTATTTCTCCCTGCACCCTGTATGTCCGTATTCTTTCAATCAACTCCTGTCTCTGCTCTCCGCCCTCCTGTCTCACACCTGGTCAGGAGCTGCTCCAACAGCCTGGTATATATATTTAAGCCAAGAAGCACTCACTTCACAGGCATCACTGGGTGTCTTAATAGTCTGGTCCAATCTTTGTTGGGAGAGTTGGCTTCAGTACTGGTTTCAGAAACAGGCCAGCAGAGAGACTAGGAGCAATGTCCTTAGAGGAACCTCTGGGATGTTACACTATCAATTCTGGTCTTTTAATAGAATTCTAGATCTGCATTCCCATTTTTTCCTCCCTCAATATCAGGGACTTTGAATTCCCAGTCCAGGCAGTCAATGGTGGTAGTCGGTTAACATCTAGTTTTTCTGGTCTCATGCTAATGTAGTCTCCAAATCAAATTGCCTCTTCTGTCTCCTTGGCTCATATTTTCATCATTCCCTTCATGTCCTTTATTATTCTCTGCTCCAGGTGAATTGGGACCAATTAATGCTAATTAGATGGCAGTTTGTTAGCTTTTAAGACTCCAAACACCACTCAGCCCAAATACAATGTATAACATTTTCTTTAAAAAAAGAAAAAGAAAAAAAAATAGTTATGCCTGTTGACCTAGATGTATCCTGAAACCATGTTCCCCAGATGCCTACCCCTGCTACTCGGACTTCCAAAATGTTGGCTCGTGTTTGGGAAACCTCTTATCTATTGCTATACTCTAGAGCTGTGTTGTTCTCCCTTCCGCTGTGTGCGTCACTTACTTCACTTAGCCCAATTCCTATTTACCATCTGTCATGGTTGGAATTGTGTCCCCCCAAAAATGTGTGCAGCCACGTGGCTGGGATATGGTTCCCAGTATCTTGGGACTGTCCTCCATTGTGTGGTTTTGCTAACCTGTATGTTAAAGGATTAGGGTGGGGCTGTGAATTCCTGCTAAGGGGGAAGTTTCCCTGGAGTATGGCTTGCCCCACCCTTAATGCTTTTAGCTTGCAAGGAATAAAAGGAAAAAGAACCAAGGACAATTTGAGAACCTCGCTACCATCAAGCAAGCAGCACCGGGAGCAGAACGCATCGTTCAGACCAGAGGTTCTTGCGTTAGGACACTCCCTGGACAATGACTGATGCAATATCGGACTTTCCTCCAGAGCCATCAAGGGGAAAGTCTTTTCCTGGAGCGGACACCCTGAATATGGACTTGCAACCTACCGGACTGTGTAAGAATAAATCTTTCCTTGTTAAAGCCATCCACTCTGTGGTATTTCCGTTAGAGCAGCCCTAGCTGACTAAAACACCATCTAATCTATGAAAGCCCATTTTCCTCCCTCATTTCCCTTGTAGCCCCCAAAGATTATTTTCCTCTGTGCTTAAACCTTTTCTTGAACTCTGGTAATAGTGGTCTCATCCCCAAATGGTCCTTTTGCAACTAACTTTGCTCAGCACGATGTCTTCCAGATGACTCCACACTGTCAGACAGGGCTGTCATCTCCCTTATCATTGTATAGCATTCCAATCTGTGGATACAAAATACTTTGTTCAACCACTCATCTGCTGATGGACACTGACGTTAATGCCATCTTTTTGCTATTGTGGACAATAATGCAATAAACATTGTTGTGCATGTATTTATTCATGTGACAGCTGTTATCTCTCTAGGATATATTCCAAGCAGTGGGATTACTGGATCACATACAGTATCTATTTCTAGCTTTTTAAGAAAGCATCAAATCGATTTGCAATGTGGTTGTACCATTTTATGTTCCCTCTAGCAGTGCAGAAGAGTTTCAGTCTCTTCACAGTATCTTCAACATTAATTATTTTGTGCGGTTTCGGTTCAACAGCACTTGGCTGACTTCGGTTAGTGCCAGCCTTATTGGGGTGAGATGATATCTCACTGAGTTTTGATTTAGATTTCTCTAATGGCTAACGATCATGAGCATTTCCTCATATATCCATTCACATATTAGATGTCTTCTTCAGTGAAATGTCTGTTTATATCTTTTGCCCAGTTTTTAATGGGGTTACCTAACTTCTTTTGAGATTTTGCAGTTCCTTGTAGATTACGGAGTTTAGATGTCGATGAGATCCATAATTGCCTCTCCCCGCCCCACCCCCCCCAGCCTATAGGTAGTCTTTTCACTCTTTTATTTAACTCCTTAAATGAGGGTAAGTGTTTGATTTTCAGGAGTTCTCGTTTATCTAGTTTGTCTTCTGGTATTTCTGCATTGTTAGTAATATACTGTAGTCAGTTTACATCATGTACTAGGGCTTTCAGCATTGTCCGTATTATTTCTCCCATGATCTTTACTGTTCTAGATTTTAAGTTTAGGTCTTTGATCCATTTTGAGTTAGTTTTGGTACATGGAGTGAGATATGGGTCTTTTTCTTTCTTTCTTTTTTTTTAATGGATGGATAGCCCGTTTTGACAAAACCATTTGTTAAAGAGAATACTTTTCCCCGGTTTATGGAATTTGTCCCTTTATAAAATATCATCTATGCATAGATTGATGATGTTATGTGTGGATCCTCTATTCTCTTATGTTGGTCTATGTATTTGTTTTTGTACCACTTCCAGATTTTTTTGGACTACTGTAGCAATGTAATAGTTCCTAAAGTCAGGTAATGTGAGGCCTTTCACTTTGTTCATCTTAGTAAAGTTTTACATTTTTTCCTTTTCCATACGAAGTTGGTGATTTGTTTCTCCACCTCATTAAACAATGGCATTATAATTTTTATTGAGATTACATTGTATCTATAAATCATTTTGGTTAAAATAAACATTTTCATAATGTCAAGTCTTTCTATCCGTAAACAAGATTGTTTTCTCCATTTACAGAAGTCTCTTTTGGTTTCTTGAAATAGTCTTGTAATTCTCTTTGTATAGGTCTTTTGCACCTCTGGATAGATTTATTCCTAAGTATTTTATCTTTTGAGGGGCTACAATTGACTTATGTATCTCTTGTGTCCTGAGACTTTGCTAAACTCTTTTATTAGTCACACTAGATTTTTCTGGATTTTTTAGAATTTGAAAGCAGAGATTCTTTGACTTCTTCCTTGCCAGTTTGAATATCCTTTATTTCTTTATTGTTTTTAAGTGCTCTGGCTAAAACTTTCAGCACAGTGTTGAATAAAAGTAGTGACCATGGACGTCTTTGTCTGGTTTCTGTTATCAAGAGAAATGCTTTCAGACTCTCTCCATTTAGGATAATGTTGGCTATTAGCCAGCATAGATGCCCCCTATTATGTTGAGTAATGTCCCTTCTATCTCTGTTCTGCTGAGGTTTTTAACATAAATGGGTTTTAGACTTTGTCAAATGACTTGATTGCATCAGTTAGTAGAATCCAGTGATTTCTTATTTTTGGTTTTATTTATGTGGTTGATTGCAATAATTGTTTCCGAGCTGAACCATCCCTGCATCCTCAGTATGAATCCTGCTTGGTCATGGAGAATTATATTTTTTGTGTGTTGTTGAATTCTATTGGCTAGAATTTTTAAGGATTTTTGTAACTAAGATCACGAGAGGTATTTGTTTGTAATTGTCTCTTTTTGTGCTACATTTACCTGCACTTGATATCAGAGTTATGCTGGCTTTGTAGAATGAATGGAGAATTAATCTATCTTTTTCCATGCTCTGAAATACCATCAATAAATAGTAGTGCTAAGCCCTCTCTAAAAGTTGGGTAGAATTCTTCAGTGAAGACATTTGGGCCAGGACTTTTTTTGGTTGGCAATCTTTTAATTACTTTTTCAACATCTTCTTTTGTGATAGTTTTATTAAGTTGTTCTGCTTCTGTTTGCATTAGTTTTGGTCGGCAGTATGTTTCTAGAGATTTGCCCATTTCCTCTGGGTTTTCAGATTTATGGGAACGTAATTTTCCTAGTATTCTGTTATGATTTCTTTTTTGTTAATTTCAGGTGGATCTATCGTGATATTGCTCATCTCAATTCTTATGTTATTAGCTTCCTCTGTTGTTTTTCTTTTTTCAGTTTTGCCAATGGTTTATTGATTTTGTTGCTCTTTAAAAAAAAAAAAAACAATACCTTTTGGTCTTGTTAACTCTTTGAATTGTTTTTCTATCCTTTAATGCATTTAGCTGTGCTCTAATTTTTATCATTTGTTTTCTTCTAGTGGTTGAGGGACTCTTTTGTTGCTTTGTTTCCAGTTATTCAAGTTACAGGGTTACTTTTTGATTTAGCCCCTATCTTCTTTTTGGATATGCACATTTATTGAGATAAATTGACCTCTGAGCACTGCTTTTGCTATGTCCCATAAGTGCTGGTAGGGTATGTTTTCATTTTCTTTAGATTTTATGAATTTCCTTATTCAATATTTGATTTCTTCTGTATTGCAAAAGTTTTTAAGCAAGACATTGTTCAGTTTCCGTGTGTTTGATTTTCCACCCTTGCTTCTTCTGCTATTTATTTTGACTTTTATACCTTTATGGTCTGAAAAGATGCTATGCAATATTTCAGTGCTTTGGATTTTGGCAAGTCTTTACTTTATGGTCTAATACGTGGTCTATTCAGGAAAATGTTCCATGCACACTGGAAAGGAAGATATATTCATTGTTTGATGGAGTGTTTTGTATATGTCTATGGGATCAAGTTGGTTGATTGTGGCATTTAGATCTATATCTTTACTGAGATTCTTTGTGGAGGTTCTATCTATTACAAAAAGTGGTGTGTTGAATCTCCAACTATTATTGTAGACTGGTCTATCTCCTTTATCAGTGATGTTAGAGTCGGTATGATGTGTTTGGAAGCTTTCATATTTAACATGCTTATCTCTTTGTTATGATCTTTAAAACAGAATATAGTGATCTTTCTTGTCCACTGTGGTGGATTTTAGGGTTAAGTCTATTTTATCTGAAATTTATATTTCCATTCCTGCTCTTTTTTAAAATGCTGTTAGCTTGGTATATATTTTCAACGTTCTTTGAGTTTTGCTTTGTTTGTATCTTTCAGTCTCAGGTGTGTCTTTTGTAGGCAGCATGTAGACAGATCATGTTTTTTGTATCCATTCCACTACTCTTTATTCTGTTTATTGGTGCGTTTAATCCATTTACATTCAGTGTGATCATTGATAGGTATAAATGTAGTGAGAAACTCTGGTGGAATAGTGGTTAGGTGCTACAGCTGCTTACCAAAATGTCAGCAGATCAACTCCACCAGGCACTCCTTGAAAACTCTATGAGGCAGTTCTACTCTGTCCTATAGGGCTGCTATTAGTTGGTATAAACTCAGCAGTACTGGGTTTGTTTTTTGTTGGTTTATAAATTTAGTGCTTTTATTTCGGTATCTGTTTTGCACGTGTTGCTGATAGTTTATTCTAGTTAATTTTCTATATTGCTTTATTATTCTTTGTTGTTTGTTTCACATGTGCTGAGACTCTTGACGTTGTTTCTTATTTTGATGTATAGGGTTGCTCATTTCCTCTGTGGATATCTTAATATTTATCCCTAATGTTCTAAGTTTAAGTAGCCTTTAATTTCTTTGTTATTCCTTAACTTTCTCTCCATTTGAAAGATCTGTGAATTTGTTGGTTATTTCCTCTATTTTCTATAATGTTGTCATAATTTATATACTGAGATCTCTGTGGACCTATTTTCAGTGTGTTAGCTTTGATTTATTTTTCTGGTTTTCCTGTCTGTGTTGCTATCTGGATGCTTTTCCTTGACTTGTATCTTTCAGTATGTGATTCACTCAGTTGTTTTTATCATGCTTTGGTGTTAGAGAGCTCACAGGATGCATTTGACTATGCTTGTGTCTTAGCATTGCCTGCTAGGGTTTTCACTTAAATGTTGTAGAAACAGCTATTACCTTTAAAATACTATTTGTTATATGTATCTATATATAAGGTCTGGCAATTAAGTTCACAAAAGTGATTGTCCTAAGTGCATACCTCATTGCTGAATATCACTACGGTTAGCTTCAAAGTACTTCCCTTGTGAAGTTTTCCACCAATGCCAACACCTAGTCTACACTTCAGAGCAATTTTAGAACTCTTTCTGGGATGGCCAGTGCACACAGAGGCAAGTTCATGGACTTAATTGTATGATTATGATTATCTATGAGGGAGCTTTTAGCCAGTAAACAAATAACTGTACCAGAACACCCTCCTTACTCATCTGATCTGGCCCCCAATCACTTTTTATCTTGCTTGAAGATAAAGGAATTATTGAAAGAAAGACATTTTGATGACATTCAGGACATCAAGGGTAATGTGACAACAGCTCTGATGGCCATTTCAGAAAAAGAGTTCCAAAATTGCTTTGACTGGTGAACTAGGCCATGGCATCAGTACACAGCTTCCCAAGTGGAGTACTTTGAAGGTGACCATAGTGATACTCAGTGAAGATATATGTGGTACTTTCCTAGGATGAGTTCATTAACTTAGTTGGCAGTCCTTGTAGATCCCTATTTGCTTAATCAGAATCTGCCAAATAGTCACTTTCAAGAAAAACAAATTTTTAAACATCTTTTCTCTCATACTTATAAGTATAAATCAACCTGTCTCTCTCTGTTTGCAAACAGATGCACACACGTGCGTGTGCACACACACAGACCTCTAGTGACATGATAACAAGTCATCCCCTACTAACTGAAAGATTGGTGGTTCTAAGCCATCTAACCATTTCTGGAGAAATCTGGGAGATCCTATAAAGATTACAGCTTAGAGAGGCAGGGCCAAGATGGCAGAACAGTCAGACACTTCCTGTGCTATGTCTTAAAACTAATAGTAAAAAATACAAGTGAATCAATTACATACGACAATCTATAATCTCCGAGCATCAAAGGCAAAGTTGAGGAGTTGAACCAAGCTGCACAGGGACGGAGAGACTTCAGAAGCAGGGGTGAGTTGAGAGACATGACCCGGTGGAAGCCAGCATCCTGCAGGCTGGAAACACTGGTCTGAGTGCATTGTTGTTCAGGACACATTTTCCACACTGGACTGAATAATGGGGATGCCACTCAAGATTCCAGCACCAGAGACAAACAGCATTCAGTTGGCAGAAGATAAATGCCTGCATCTGTCTTTCCAAATCGATCAAATAATATCTCTTTGGAAAAACGTCTCTCCCATTTACCTTCCCCACTTCCCATTCTGCATTGGCATCAAGTCAGCTTCAGAGACTGACATGTCCCCTGGGCCTTAAGTAGGATCCATCCCATGCCATAAGCCGTTCTCTATGCCTTTAAGGGAGAACAGATTAACAAACAGGGGAAAAAATTATCTGCTCGCTCCCCTGAGTGGAGAACCCAGTACAGTAACAATTCTTTTTGTCTAGGCATAGGCATAAGAAGTCCACTGATTTTGAATTTTTTCAACTCTGCATAGACTTGTGTGGCTCCATTTCACAGTGTAGGCATCCATTAGCACAGAAGAGCAGGATACATACTTGAAGTCCAAACTCAGCTGTTTCAGGTATATGGTGGAAAGGCAAATTTGTGACACATGGTGCTGTTCTGTTAATAAGCAAAGTACTTACCTACCCATACGAGGTGCCTGAAGACTGATGGCTGCATACATACTACCTAGCCACCCAAGACAGGGTTTCAAGAATAAGTGGTGCCTCCCAGTCATTATAGCTAACAGCACTGGGTACCGAAAGTCTAGCCGTAAAATCTACTTACCTACAAACTCCAGAGAACGGGGATGTACTGTCTTCATAGACATTCAGGGACAGCTGTCAGCTTCTCACCTTTCTTATCACATGACCTACTACTGCGGCCAGATACCTGTGCCTACACCACTCACCCCTGCCTATCTTGGACTCACATACCTAATAACAGCTCTAAACTGTTGACAGGTCATTACTAATCTCGGAGTCTTCCAAAATCAAACAAATTGTGCACAAGCAGTCTGCTTGGGCATATCACAACAAAACAAGAAGACAGGACATACTAAGCAAAAATAAAACAAATAAATACAATTTTCTGATGACTTAGACAAGCATCGACATCAAGCCATATATAGAGGCAGATTATGATGTCTTCAGTAAATTTGCAAAATAAAGAATCAGGACATCTTCCAGATGAAGAGAACTTTCTGGAATTACCAGGTGTAGAATACAAAAGAGTAATACCCAAAACTCCTCAAGAGAGCAGGCAAAACATAGAACAAGCAGACAAAAACACGGACAAAATAATAGAGGAACTTAAGTAGTTTAAAGAAGAGCACAATGATAAATTTAATGGTCTGCAAGAATCCATTAGGGAGACTGTAATCAGAAATTCAGAAAATCAACAATAAAATTTCTGAATTAGACAAACGAAAGTTATAGAACTAGAAAAGAGGCAATGGAAGTCAGAATTAGTGACACTGAAGAAAAAGCACTTGATACCAACATCAAGAAAACAACAATGCTCACAACTCTAACAGTATACAGTATTGTGATAAATGGAGAAAGGACTGAGGTTGTGAAGGATTTTATTTTGCTTGGTTTCACTTTCAATGCCCGTGGAAGCAGCAGTCAAGAAATGAAAAGATGCACTGTACTGGGAAAATCTGCTGCAAAGGACCTTTTTAAAGTATTAATAAGTAAAGTTGTCAACCTTGAAAACTAAGGTGTGCCTGACCAAAGCCACAGTATTTTCAATTGCATCATATGCATGCACTCTGGACAATGAACAAGGAACACAGAAGAAGAATTGATGTTGAATTTTCATGTTGGAGAACAACGTTAAGTGTACCATGGACCACCAAAAGAATAAACAGATCTGTTCTGGAAGAAGCACAACCAGAGTGCTCCTGGGAAGCAAAAAGGAGAAGACTGCATCTTACCTACTTTGGACATGTTACCAGGAGGAATCAGTCCCCGAAGAAGGACTGCTTGGTAGAGTGAAGGGTCAGTAACAAAGAGGAAGACACTCAGTGACACTGGCGTAAGTTTGGGGGGTTGGGAAGAAAGCTTAACCCAATCTTTCATTTCTTTATATTACCTTCCTTGATTTTCTCTCCATATGAAAGATTTATGACTACATTTCTTAATCCTTTTTTTATTTTAATATTGCTGTCTTTTACATAATGGTATCTCTGCTTCCCTGTTTTCAGTGTTTTAACTTTGATTTATTATTGTGATTTTCCTATCTGTGTTGATAACCATTTGCTCTGTCCTGCATTCTAGTCTTATGTTGTTATTTAATTTTACTGATTTTCCAACTGGAAGAATCTCTTTAATATTTCCTATAATTGGGGTAATTTTACAAATTCCCTAAACTTCTGTTTATCTGTAAATGCCCCGATTTTGCCAGAATATTTGAGAGATAACTTTGCTAACTAAGTAATTCTTGGCTGGCATTTTCTTTTTCCTTCAGTGCTTTACATATGTCACCCCATTAACTTCTTACCTGCATGGTTTTCTGTTGAGTAGACCAAGGTTAGTCTAATTGACTCTCACTGTAGAAGATTTTTCGTTTACCCCTAACTTCTCTTAACACTTCCTTTATCTTTGATTTTGGCAAGTTTGGTAATACTATGTCTTGGCTTAGAAAAGAAATCCTGGTGCTGTAATGGTTTGATGTAAGTTGGCTAAACAAAGCGTCAGCAGTTCAAATCTGCCAGATGCTCCTTGGAAACTCTGTGAAACAGTTCTACTGTGTTATGTAGAGTCGCTATGAGTTGGAATTGTCTCAACAGCAGTCAGTGGGTAAGCTTAGAAAAACAGAACTAAATACTAAGGAAACTAAGAGTCCTACACATTAAAATGAAAAAAGAAAAACATAAAGATTAAGCAAATTCAAAACTAACAACAAAAAAATGAAAAGAAAATTAAGAAAAATGCCTCAGCAGAGAAAATTAAGTGTAACAAGGACACTGTTAGCAACACACACACACAAGGACACTAAAAGGACAGCACTAAACTTATACCTATCAACAAATATAATGAATTTTAATGGACTACATTCACCAATAAAGAGACAGAGAGTGGTAAAATGTATTTTTTTTTAAAAAAAAAAAATGATCTGTCTATATGCTGCCCACAAGACAAACACCTTAGACTTAAATATAATAAATAAATTAATTAATTAAACTCAAACAATGGAAATGATATACCAAGCAAACAAAAATCAAACAAAACACAGGACTGGTAATATTAATTTCTACCAAGATAGAATTCAGAGTAAAATCCACCACAAAGGATAAGCAAGGATATTTTATAGAGGTTAAAGGATCAATACACCAGGAGGACATAATAATATTAAATATTTACACACCCAATGACAGGGCTCCAAAATAAATAAAATGAATTCTAACAGACTGAAGAGAGAGATAGCTCCAAAATCACAGCAGGAAACTAGCACACCACTATTGGTAAAGGACAGAACATCCACAAGGAAGCTCAGTAATGACAAAAAGAAAGAAAAATCCATTGTTATCAAGTCAATTACCACTCAGTAATTCTACAAGACAGTAGAACTGCCCCATAGAGATTCCTTTCCACCTCTTTCTTTGCTTCTTATTTCTGTTTTCTTCCATCTATTCTCCCTGTTCCTTCTTGTCTTGCTTCTTTCTGCCTGCAAAACCTCTGTGGAACTATCTGCTTAAATGCACAAATTCCTTGTCAATTTCGAGCATGGTGCTCTCACCAGAGCTCACCAGTCCTGCTACATTAGGGCACAGACACTTTATTTGCATAGTAAGCAAATGCTGGACTGCAACTTGTCTCCTTTGTGTGGTCTATTGACCAGCCCCTGCAAGGTGCATACCAAACACGGAGCAACTGCAGCCTAGGGCTGGGCAGAGAGTACGAATATCAAGTTGTTCACAACTTATCCAGAAAATGTCCAGCAACATGGACAACGGTAGCAAGACCTCTGCAGTAGGAAAAAAAAAAAAAAAAGACAAAGAAAACTCTTCAGAGCTTAAGGGAGAAGCTCTTTTTCTAAAGAACCAAGGCAAAAAGCAATATAATGAATTCATTTTACCACAGCTGCCTCAATGTTTACCAAGTCTTTTCTCACCTAGAGTTGCTGAGTGACTTTGAGCAGCTTACCCTGTGGTTCGAAGATTTCTTAGGCTGGGTTTTCTAGAGAGTAAACCAGGAAGCCAAGCCAAGTGCCAGGAAAACATATAAATATATATATACAAAGAGATTTATATCAATGAAATGGTTCATGCGATTATAGAGCCTGGATGTCCTGAGTCCATGGATAAGAATAGAGGTTTCTCTGGATTCATGAAGCCATTGGGGCTAGAATATCCAAGACCAGCAGGTTGGTGAGCAGGTTTCCCTCTCTCAGTCTGTGAAGACCCACAGATTGCAAGAAATGCAGGTAAACTGATAATTCAAGTTGCACGAGCTAAAGATCAGATAAACAGGAAGCAGGTGCAGGATCCAAAGCAAGCAAAACACCAAGATGTCTGCTTATATATGGCTTCAGGCCACACTTGGAAGGAAACTCAGCTTAAACTGACAGGCCACTCACAGCAGATGCACTCATCAGAGCGATCACATATAAATACAGAGGCATGACCCAGCCAAGTTGACACACAATTCTAACCATCAGAGCAGTCAAATTTTTAATCATTATACCACCAGGGTTCCGTAGAACTAAAGCACTACTTCCTTCATTTACTAGTTTAATATTTTTGTTAAATATCCATTTTTTTTCCCGAGGCTCAATTCCTTCCTTTGAGAATTGGACACAATTTGATCAAGCCAAGCCGGATCCAATTTGATCAGCTTCTCATATTTTTTCAAGAATTTAATGAGAAAACATGTGTAAAACACACAAAGATATATGAATGCTTAACTATTGTTACATATATTTGTATATGTATTATTCTAAAAATAACTACAGAAATTAACTGCTATGAAAACATAATTATGTATCTATTCAGCTGATCACTTTAAAAATTATCAAAAATTTGTTTTATAGGTGATTTGATCTTTATGTAGTCTATGTGCTTTTTTTCCTAAATGATAGTTTTCTTAGGTTTTAAATGCTGATGTACCAAGTCTTCCTTTTTTTTTCTTTTTCCCTAAGACTAAGCCGGTGCTTACAATAGAAAAAGTTTGAGTAGATACTAACATTATGTCTCCTCAAAATTTAGAAGAACTGCTACATGTATTAAGAAGCTGTTCTGAAAAGCTCTCCTAATAAATTTAAGGGGGAAAAAATGATGAGAGTAAAATAGAATGAGTGAGATTGAAACAGTATTAATTGAATGAAGGTGATGTAAGAATTGCTCATTAGTAAGAGGCTAGACTGAAGGGTTAAAGAGTAGAGAAAGAGAGAGAAGCATAAGCCAAATATTAAGTCAGACACACAATAAAGTAAAAACAGAAGTTAAAAACTGAAAAAAAAAATTATTTGAATGGAAAAAGACAAAGACAGATTAGGAGCGAAAATAAAGAGAGATATTTAAAAATATATGATGAAGGAATCATTCCAGGCAGAGCATGGCTGGCTAGCTGCATAAGAACTCTGTGCTGCAGAATAGGCTTAGCTCTGACCTGTCACAATGCTGTGTTTCCAGAACGATTCTTTCTATACCTCAATCAGAGTGCCTTTTTTGTTGTTGTTAAATGTCCAAAAAAAAAAAAACAGTGTTAAGGGTTAGAACACCAAAGAAATCTTCCAGAGATACAAAGAGAATAAAGGTCCCAGTTAAATACAGCTCCTTACATTCAGAACTAGAGTGGGAAAATAAAATTTGGCCAAAAGGAGCAAAAAAGAAAAAAAAAAAACAAAAAACTGTGAAATTAGTATTGGCCTCAAGTAAGAAACCAAATGGCTAGCAGTCTATGTAAGTATCAGAAAATGAGTGTGAAATAGAAAAGAAAAAGAAGAACAGGAGAACAGGAAGAAAAAGAATGTTAAAGAGGCTCTTAATGACATCAACAATACAGCAACGATCTCTGACTTGGAAACAACTTGGGATGCAAAATACCAAACTTTAAGGGCACGTTAACTTACACAGGGATTTTCTTGACTTTTGCTTATAAATGTGTGACTTCAGTGTGCCAGTACTCCAGCAAATATCTCACATGGAGCTGGTGAAAAACATCATGACTCTCTCTTGTTGGATTTGTCATACATCACTTCTCCAGTATGAATCAGATCAAGAAAATATACCCTTGGACATGGTGGTTTACGTGGACCCAGACGTGTGTGAATGTGAGCCACAGCAGCACCAGGAGATTCAAACACAAACAACAGTGATTTGTTTAGGCTATGATTGCTTGTCTCTCTACTCTGTTTCTTTCTTTTTTTCCCTACACTTTCTCATCATTTCCCTCTTGTTCTCCTTACTTCTCATCTCTTCTATTTTGTTATATAATTCCTCATTTAAAACTTATATTGACGTATTATGCCGTGCGTTTTTAGCTCTTTGCAAAATACTTGTGATATGGGAATGACAATTTATCAAGAGGTATATGTCAGGATTGTATTTTGTACACAGATGAAAATAATAGACTCAAGTAAAGAGTCATTAAACCCAGATATCTAGTGATGGCTTTAATCATTTTCACATATCAAATGGTAAAAAAAAAAAAAAAAAAAAATGTTTATTTGAGTACATAAAATTCATGATATTAGTAGATTTTAGCAACAGGAAAGAAAATTATAAATGCATGCATTCTGGGTTGTTAGAATAAATTATAGTCTATTTTAGTTTCTCTGAATTAATTGAAGTATTTTGATGAAATTCAAGACTCTTAATGTCCAGTTCTTGGAAGATACAGAATTTCATATTGATCTTCTGGATAAAGTAGAGGAAGCTTTTGTTGTATGGGCATTCATTGAACCCAAGAGCATTTCCTAGTAAACATCATAAATACTAATTTCTGTTTTAGAAACTGGTTCTTGGTAACATATTGTTGTTGTTAGGTGCCATAGAGTCGGTTCTGACTCAGTGACCAAGTGCACAGCAGAATGAAATACTGCCCAGTTTTGTGCCATGTCCACAGTCCCCTTGTTGCAGCTGCTGTGCCAATCTGTCTTGTCAAGGGTCTTCCCTTTTTCTCTGACCCTCCATTCTGCCAAGCATGACATCCTTCTCCAGGGACTGCTCCCTCCTCACAATGTGTCCAAAGTATGTAAGACTCAGTCTTGCCATGTTTGCTTCCAAGGAGCGCTCTAGTTGTACTTCTTTCAGAACAGGTCTTTGGTGGTCCATGGTACATTCAGTGTTCTTCTCCAACACCACCATTCAAAGGTTTCAATTCTTCTTCTGACTTCTTTGTTCATTGTCCAGCTTTCACATCATATGAGACCATTGAAAGTACCATGACTTGGGTTAGGCACACTTCAAGGTGACATCTTTACTTTTCAGTACTTTCAAGAGATCCTTTGCAGCAGATTTTCCCAATACAATGTGTCTTTTGATTCCTTGCCTAGTGCTTCCATGGGTGTTGATTGTGGACTCAAGTAAAATGAAATCCTTGACAGCCTCAATCCTTTATCCATCTATTATGACGTTGCTTACTGGTTCAGCTGTGAGTATTTTTGTTTTCTTGATGTTGAGGTGCAATCTATACTGAAGGCTGTGATCCCTAATCTTCATCAGTATTTCAAATCTTTTTCTCTTCCAGCAAGTAAGGTGGAGTCATCTGCACAATATAGGCTATTAATGAGTCATCCTCCAATCCTAATGCCTCATTCTTCTTTGTATAATCCAGGTTCTCAGATTATTTGCTTGGCATACAGATTGAAAAGGTATGGTGAAAGGATACAACCCTGATGCACACCTTTCCTGACTTTAAACCATGCAGTGTCCCCTTTATGGCAGAGAAAAAGACTTATTTAGAAGATTTCAAAGGGCAGCCCAAGAAGACAAAATCAAGAATTCTAATGGCACGTGCAAAGGCCTGGAAATGGAAAACCAGAAGGGAAGAACACGTTTTGTGTTTCTCAAGTTGAAAGAACTGAAGAAAGAATTCAAGCCTTGAGTTGAAACAGTGAAGGACTCTACAGGGAAAATAGTAAATGACTCAGGGAGCATCAAAAGAAGATGGAAGGAATACAGAGAGTCATTATACCAGAAACAGCTAGTTGATGTTCAGCCATTTGAAGAGGTAGCATATGATCAGGAACTTGTACTACTGAAGGAAGAAGTCAAAGCTGCATTTAAGGCATTGGCAAAAAAAAAAAAAAAGGCTCCAGGAACAGATGGAATATCAACTGAGGTATTTCAACAAACAGATGCAGTGCTGGAAGTACTCATTAGTCTATGCCAAGAAATTTGGGGGACAACTACCTGGCCAACTGACTGGAAGAAATTCATATTTATACTCAGTCCAAAGAAAGGTGATCCAACTGAAATTTCCAAACAATATCATTAATATCACATGCAAGTAAAATTTTGCTCAAGATCATTCAAAAGTAACCACAACAGTATATTGATAAGGAACTGCCAGAAATTCAAGCTGGATTCAGAAGAGGATATGGAACCAGGAATATCATCGCTGATGTCAGATGGACCTTGGCTGAAAGCAGAGAGTACCAGAAACATGCTTACCTGTGTTTCATTGACAATGCAAAGGCATTTGACTGTGTGAATCACAACAAACTATGGCTAACATTGCATACAGTGGGAATTCCAGAATACTTAATTGTGCTCTTAAGAAATCTGTATATGGATCAAGAGGCAGTGATGCCAACAGAACAAGGGGATACTGCTTGGGATCATATACTTCAACAAATGTCTTTTTACATTTTTTATTTTTAGTTTACTTTTCTTGGCTGAGTTATTTTTTAAAAATCTAGATTTTATAGCATTTCATTCATATAAACCTACAGACGACACTATCATATTATGCTTATATTTCATTGTTGGTGTACTTAAGGGCAGTGATATAATCACTGCTAACACAAAACAAGACATTTCCCTGTAATAAACTTGGCGTTTCTTAACAACTGAAGAAAAAATCGAGAGCTTTAGTTGCAATATCGAAGGATTCTGTGGGGAAAATATCAAATGATGTAGGCAGCATTAAAACAAGACGGAAGGAACACATGGAGTCGGTATACCAAAAATAATTGGTTAACGTTCAAACATTTCAGCATGTGGCATGTATTAGGATGCACTGGTATTGAAGAAAGAATTGGAAGCTAACGCTGCAGGCACTGATGAAAACCAGGGCTCCAGGGGTTCTCATAATGTCAACTGAGCTGTTTCAACAAATAGTTAAAGCACTGGAAGTTCTCACTCATCTATGTCAAGAAATTTGGAAGACAACTACTGGGCCTAATAACTAGAAGAGACCCATAATTATGCCTATTCCCGGGATAAGTGATCAACCAAATACGGAAATTACTGAACAATAATGTTAGTATCAGAAGCAAGTAAATTTTTGAGAAGAGTATTCAAAAGTGGGCACAGGGGTACTTTGGTGGGAAATGCCAGAAATTCAAGCTGGATTCAGATCAGAATACGGATTTTGTGTCATCATGGCCGATGTCAGAGGAATAGGTCTGGCTTGGAAAAAATACAACCACAGTGCTCCTTAGAAGCTGGGATGGCGAGACTATATCTTACATACTTTGGATATGTTGTCAGGAAGGATGCTTCCCTGTAGAAGGGCATCATGCTTGGTAAGGGAGAGGGCCAGAAAGAAAACAGAAAAACAGATCGACACCGTGGCTGCAGTGACGGGCTCAAGCACAACGGCAATTCATGGTCAGGCAATGCTTCCTTCTGTTGTTCACAGGGTGGCTATGAGTCACAATCGACCTGATGGCACTGAACAACAACCACAACCTGATACAAAGTCTGTAATCTCATTTTAACATTTGTATCAAAAGTACATGTTAACATTTTTTTTAAAATTCATGATTTGTACACAATGCTAGAATCTTGTTTAGAAAATACATCATGCTATTTTTATACACTGTGAGAAATTGATTTTGCTTTTGGTTTTTCCTAGGAATGCAAAATTAAGCCTTCAGTTATTTCTTTTATTTTTGCCTGCTGTTAAGTGTCCCTTGAAACCTAATTCAAGTTAATTTTCTAAAAATTATATGTTCTGTCCATCATCTCTATTTCTAATCGTATTGAACTAAGAAACATATTACATAAGTTGACTAAATCTGATTTCAGCACTTCTTACATTGGATTTTGTGTAGGTTGTTCTATAGATAATATTGAGTAAGTTCTACACATAAATACTAAGAGGTTTAAGAGTGTCACTGGCACTTTCGATTTCAACAGAACTCTGTAGAGCAACTTCAGGAAAGATGTATTAGCCATTTCCATTTTGTTTGCTGTATTTATATATGTGTATGTGTCTATGTATGTGTGTGTATATATACATACATATACACATATTTATAACAATATGTATGATATATACGTGATATATCATATATGTTGTAATAATATATATACATATATATTAATACACTGCACTCATAGCAACCCCATAGGCCAGACAAGAAATGCCCCATAGAGTTTCCAAGGAACACCTGGTGGATCTGAATCTCCAACCTTTTGTTTAGCACACGTAGCACTTAACCATTACAACATCTTTTACTGTACATAGTAAAAGGACATTTATTCCAAAGATTTGAGCTTAAATTTCAAAGTGTATGAAGGTTCATTGAATGATATGAAAGCTAGTTTAAATATTAAATCATAAACGGATAGATGACAAACATGACTGAAGACCGATGCAGGTGTATTTTGAAACTTTTTGGGAGCCAGAACCTTAGAAGAAATTTCTCAGATATCTGCTATGACTCTTCGCACCAATCGTGTAACTGAATTACCTCATTTGTTGCTGGCTTGTCTACTGGTGTTCTCCCACTGCATCAGACTTTGAATTTTTCAGCGGACATCCACCTTTATGAATGGGTTTGCCATCTGCTGTTGCAATATCATTTGTCTATGGCTGTGCTTCATATTACGTATGAACTCAATTTATTTCTCACAGTCCACTAGTTACAAATTCTTGGTCAAGGCCATAATCTCATAGAAAAACACAGATGTAAAATAAATGCACAGTAATAATAGTAATGAAATTCCATAAACATTTAGGAGGACAATAACCTGCAAAATGAAATTATTTACACACAGAATAGATTATTTCTTTTAGCTTTACTTTCATACATTTTACTGATCACCGAAAAACATGTTTAATTTTGATGTTACCTCTCAATTGTCAATGCTATTTAGTTTTTGTGAAAGCATTTCTGGAGAGAAATTTAATTTGAATATAAAATTAAAGAACTAGACATTAAGAGAAATACTACATATTAAAGAAACTATTAATAGAAAAATAAATTTGACACAGATAAGTCATTTCAATTAACTAATGAAACTTTGAGTAATGCCTATTATTTAACAGTTTAAATTGAGAGAGACAATCCCAGATTATTGAATTAAAACTAATATGTTTCGATAAAGACAGTTTGACATTCAAAAGGTCATTACCAAATCCGAGTATTTATCATGAAATGATGTTAAAAATACCTGGAGTTGTGATGGCTTAACAAAAATATCAGTCTGGACATGACATATATATTAACTCCAAAACAAATATTGTAAATGATAAAAAACAAAAGCAAACAAAAAAACCTAGAAACGATGTAATTGAAGTTCATTCATGTAGTAAGAAAATATAAATGCTGTAGCATAAAGTTGATAATGTGGATTGCCAACACAGCTTTTTTACTATGTATTCGAGCTATAGCGTATTCCAGCTACAATATATTTGAATTAGGACTAACATGTATGAAGACCTTTCTTCTTTTTTTTTAACTTCTTGCTAGTAGTAATATATGCTAGATACAATGCTTCAGAGCATACTCTGGTGACTGTGATGTTTTTATTGTCAAGTATTCACTGGCAGAAGTTAAAGACAAACATTAGATTTATCAACATACTAATATTAAAAGACAATAATAAGGCAAACTAAAAAAGAAAAAAAAAGCTTGATCTAAGCAAGGGACTACCTCAAAATCATGATTTGAAAATTTTATACTAAAATTGATGATCTCATAAGCAAGTTAAAGTGGAAGACAAAGTAATCTAAAATATTCATATTATTTTTATAATATTCATTCAATATTTCATATTGATTATTCATTCAATATTTCATTATTCATTCAGTATTCATATGATTTTGTCAATTTTTTATAATTACTATTGAGGAAGATCAAAAATGAATATATATATGTAAATCATGATGATTTCAAAACATAAGAATTTGATTAAAAAATGTGGTTAAGTGCCATCGAGTTGGTTCTGAGTCACAGAGACCCTGTGAACAACACAGCAAAAACCTGCCTGGTCCTGAAACATCCTCTCAATTATTTTTATACTTAAGCCCGTTGTTGAAACCACTGTGTCAATCCATCTTAGAGGTCTTTTTGTGTTTCACTGACCCTCAACTTTACCAAGCATGATGTCCTTTTCTAGTAAGTAAGTCACAGTCTCCCCATACAAGCTTTCAAGGAGCACTCTGATTGTACTTCTTCCAGAACAATCCCTTTGTTCTTTTGGCAGTCCACATTACGTTCTAAACTCTTCACCACCACAATTCAAATGTGTCAATTCTTCTCCTGTCTTCCCGTATTACTTATCCAGCTTTCACGTGCATGTAATGTGAGGAAAAATACCATGGCTTGGGTTGGGTGCGCCTTAGTATTTAAGGTGACATCTGTACTTTTCAAAACTTTTCAGGAGGTCCTTTCTAGAAGATTTTACCGATGCAATTCATCTTTTGATGTCTTGACTGCTGCTTGGTCTTCGATTGTGAAACCAAGTAAAATTAAATCCTTGACAACCTTAATCCTTTCTCCATTTACTGTTCAGTTGTGAGAATTTTTCAGTTGTGAGAATTTTTGTTTTCTTGATGTTGAAGTGCAGTCCCTACTGAAGCCTGTGGTCTTTGACCTTCATCAGTGTTTCAAACCCACTTCACTTCCGGCAAGCAAAGTTGTGTTATCTGCATAATGCAGGCTGTTAATGAGTCTTCCTCTAATCCTGATGCTCTGTTCTTCTTCATACACTCCATGTTCTCAGATTATTTGTTCAGCATACAGATGGAAAAAGGATTATTGGAAAGATACAACCCTGATGCACATCTTTCCTGACTTTGAACACCTTGTTCTCTTTGTACAACTGCCTCTTAATTTGTCTACAGATACCTCAGGAGCACAATTAAGTGTTCTGAAATTCCCATTCTTGTCAACGTTATTCATAATTTGTTATGATCTGCACAGTAAAATGCCCTTGGACAGTCAATAAAATACATGTAAACTTCTTTCTGCTATTCCCTGCTTTTAGCCAAGATCCTCTGACACCAGCAATGATAGCTATCTCTGGTTCCACATCCTCTTCTGAATCTGGCTTGAGTTTCTGGCACTTCCCTATAAATATACTCATGCAGTCATGTTTGGGTGATCTTTAGCAAAATCGCACTGCATGTGATATTAATGATGTTGTTTGATAAATGGCCACAGTTGGTTGGATCACCATCCTTTGAGATAGGCATAAATATGGATCTCTTCCAGTCAGTTGTCCGGATAGCTGTCCTCTAAATTTGTTGGAATAGACAACTGAGTACTTCTAGTGTTGCATTTGTTTGTTGAAACATGTCAGTTTATATCCCTTCAGTTCCTGGAAACTTGTTTTTCACCAATGCCCTCAATGCAGCTTTGATGTCTTCCTTCATTGCCGTCAATTTCTGATCATATGCTACCTCTTCAAATGAAGGAACATTGACCAGCTTTTTGTGATGTAACGACTCTGTGTATCGCTTCATTCTTCTTTTGATGCTTTCAGAGTTGTTTACTATTTTCTCTATAGAATCCATCACTGTTGCAAATTTAGACTTGAATTTTTTCTTCACTTCTCTCAGCTCAAGAAATGTGGAACATGTTCTTTCCTTTTGATTTTCTGTCTCCAGTTGTTTGCATGTTTCGTTATATTACTTCACTTTTTCTTCTTCAGCTGCTTGTTGAAATCTTCTGTTCAGTTCTTTCATTTCATCCTTTCTTCCCTTTGCTTTAGGTACTCCATGTTAAAGAGCAAGTTTCAGAGTCTCTTCTGACATCCAGTTTAGTCTTTCTTTCTTCCTGTCTTTTTAATGACCTCTTGCTTTCTTCAACTATGATATCTTTGATGTCATTCTACAGCTTGTCTGGTCTTCAGTCATTAGTGTTCAATGCTTCACATGTATTCTGGAAAAGTGAACCTACAGTTTAAGCAATTTCTGTAGGCTGAAAGCTGACAGCTCTCTGCGAAACAGTCCTCATTAGTTTAGAAATCCAGATGATTTCTAAACTCATGAGATACACTCAAAGTCATACTTTGGTTCTTGTGGACTTGTACTAAGTTCATTCAGCTTCAGTTTGAGCTTCTGTGTGAGCAGCTGATGATCTGGGCTGCAGTCAGCATCTGGTCTTGTTCCGTCTGGTGACATTGAACTCTTCCATCATCTCCTTCCACTGATGTAGCCACCTGGCTAGTTCCATTTGTGTAATTGCTGTTTATGTTGGTGAGAAAAGGTATTTTCTGTGAGGAAGTCATTGGTCTTACAGAATTCTGTCATGTCTCTAGCATCATTCTGTCACCAAGGCTGTGTTTTCCTACTACTGGTATTTCTTTGTTTTCAACTTTTGCATTCCATTCACCAGTAATTATCAGTGCATCCTGACTGCAAGTTCTATCAATTTCAGACTGCAGAAGCTGGTAAAAATCTTCAATTTCTTCATCTTTGCTCTTAGTGTATAAATTTGAGTAATAGTCCTGTTACCTGGCTTCCCGTACAGGGGTATTGATGTTATACTGTCACTCACAGCACTGTACTTTAAGACAGATTTTGACATGTTCTTCTTGATAATGAATGCAACACCATTTCTCTTCAAGTTTTTCCAGTATAGTAGACCGTTTGACTGTCTGATTCAAAATGGCCAATACCAGTCCATCTTAGCTCACTAATGCCTAGGATATCAATGTTTCTGTGTTCCATTTCATTTTTGACGATTTTGAGTTTTCCTAGATTCATACTTTGTACATTCCATATTCTGTTTATTAATGGATATTCATAGCTGTTTTGTGTCATTGAGAGCCATGGCACATCAGCAGATGAAGGCCCTTCATGCTTGATTCCATCCACATCACTAAGGGTGACTCTACTCAGGGGAGTCAGCTCTGCCTCAGTTGTCTTTTGACTGCCTACTAAGCTGGGACTCATTTTCTGGCACTATATGTGACAGTGTCCTTCTGCTATTCAAAAAGTTTTCACAGACTGATTCTTTTCAGAAGCAGACTGCCAGGTCTTCCTTATTCTGGAAGCTCAGCTATGACCTATGCACCATAGGTGACCCTGCTAGTATCTGAATACCAGTGGCAAAGCTTCCAGGTTCACAGACATAAAGGAAGACGGAATATAAACATTTGTATAGGGAAATAATATTTTTTAGTAAGTACAGTGACATATCAAACCAAATTACAAGAGTAAAACATTTTGACATCTTATACACCATATTCAAAGCAAAAACACGTAGAAATACATATGTATATATATATGTATGCATCTATAAATAATTATAGTAAGATGAAATTATCTTGTTACAATAAATATGTTAGTGTTGCTAGGTGCACTCACATTGGCTCTGACTCAAAGTGACACTATGCACAATTGAATGAAACACTGCTCAGTCCTTTGCCAGGCCCACACTCATTTTTATGCTTAAGTCCATTGTTGCAGGCACTGGGTCAGTCTATCTTGTTTAGGGTCCTCCTCTGATACAGTGGTTAAGTGGTAACAGTGCTAGCAAAAGAAGTCAGTAGTTTGAATCCACCAGGTGCTCCTTGGAAACTCTACAGAGCAGTTCTAACCTGTCCCATAGGGTCTCTACAAGTTGCAGTCAACTCAGTGACAATGGGTTTTGATTTTTTGGTCTACCTCACCAAGTGTGATGTCCGTCTCCTCGGATGCACTCTAACCGACAGCACATTCAACGCACGTAAGACACAGTCTTGACATCCTTGCTTCTAAGGAGCAGTATGGTTGTACTTCTTCCAGGAATGAGCTGTTTATTCTTTTGGCAGACCGTGGTAGATTCAATATTCTTCTCCAAACCCACAACTCAAAGGCATCAATTCTTCTGTCTTCCTTATTCACTGTCTAGCTTTCACAAGTATATGATGTGATTAAAAACACCATTGCTTAAGTTAATTTCAGTTTTATCTTCAAGTTTGCATATTTACTTTTCAACACATTAAAGAGGTCTTTTACAGAAGATTTTCTCACTGTAAGGTATATTTTGATTTCTTGATTTCCGCTTCCATGGACATTGATTATGGAATCAAGTAAAATGAAATCCTCTACAACCTAAATCTTTTCCTACTTTTCATGACACTGTTTACTGGTTCAGTTGTGAGGATTTTTTTTTTTTTTTTTTTTGCTGTTGAGGTAAAATCCATACTGAAGGCCATGGTCTTTGATCTTCATCAGTAAGAGTTTCTAATCCTCTTCACTTTCAGCCAGATTGTGTCATCCACATAATGCAGGTTGTTAGTGAGGCTTCCTCTAGTTCTGACTCCTCATTCTTCCTCATATAATCCAGCTTCTTGGATTATTTTTCAGCATACAGATTGAAAAGATATTCTTACTGTAAAAACCCGGTTGTAGGTTCCTGCTGCCTGTCACCATTAAGCCAAAACGCAGAGACAGGGATTGAATCTCTTTATTCAGATTGTTGGCACCCTGAAAAGATGATGAGTGACCACCCTAAAAACCATCTAGAACTCTCCGTTCTGACTGGCAAGTTTTATATAAGGGTTTAAGGAATGAATGGGGAGGATGGCGCCTGTCAGTATTCACTGGAGGGTAGGTTGGTGGAGAAACATAGTGTCCTAATTTCAAGACCCAGTTGTCCTCGATGTCTGGAGTCTCGTTATCCTTTTCCAGGAACTATGTTGCTTATCTGCCTACACAGGAGCACACTGGTGTCGCTCTGTCCAGTCAGCATTCAAGAACAGCTTGGTAAAACAATCTGAAAATCTTTATGAGTACCAGTCAGAAGAGAGGTTACACGTTTCTTGGTGTCAGCATTCCTACAGGGGGAAAGGGCTGTAGGTGTTAAGAAGCTAGATGAGATTTTTTTCCTACAGCTGTTAACCCTATTAATATGGTGAAAGGCTATACCTTGAAGTGCATATTTACTAACTTTAAACCATAGTGTCTCCATGTTCTGCTTGAAAGAAAGCCTGTTGATCCATATACACATTCCTCATGAGCACAATTTAGTGTCCTGGAATTCCCGTTCTCCACAATGTTATCCATAATTTGTTATGACCCAAGCAGTCCAATGCCTTTGCATAGTCAATAAAACATAAGTAATCATCTTTCTGGTATTCTCTACTTTCAGCCAAGATACATCTGACATCAGCAATGATATCCCTGTTTCTATGTCCTCTTCTGAACCTGATCAGAATTTCTGGCAGTTCATCATCAGCATATCACTGTGGGTGCTTTTAAATCTTTTTTTTTTTTTTTATTATGACTGAGTGAAAATGTACATTCCCATATAAATTTACATGCCCACCTATATGCAGCTTCCACTGCTCTCCCTGCCCGGTGACAGCACATTATTCCTCTCTGCTCCATACATGTCTCATCCTCCCAACAGTCTCCTTTCCGCTCCTCTCCACCCACTCTCCTTCCTCCAGCCAGACGTCCTATAGACGCATGGAACCATAAAGTGCATCCAATATATGCTCACTCTGCCCATAAGTCATAACGAAGGTCCACTCTTTGGGCACAAATGGGTGCTTTTGAATCTTTAGCAAAATTTTACATGCATGTGATATTAATGATACTGTTTGATAACTTCTACAATTGTTTTGATGGTTTTTATCTAGAATAGGCATAGATACAGATGTCTTCTAGTCATTTGGCCAAGTAATTATCCTCTGAAGTTCTTAGCATAGACAAGGGAGCATTTCCAGCACTGTATCCATTTGTTGAAACACCCCAGTTGGTACTCCGTCAGTGTTTGGAGCCTAGTTTTTTGCCAGAGTCTTCAGAGTAGCTTTGACTTCTTCTTTCAGTATCATTGGTTCCTGATCATATGTTGTCTCTTGAAATGTTTGACTGTCCACTAGTTCTTTCTGACAGAATGACTGTATTCTTTCCATCTTCTTTTGATGCTTCCTGCATCTTTTAATACTTTCCTGTAGAATCCTTCCCTATTGCAACTCAAGGCTTGAATTTTTTTCTTAATTCTTTCAGCTTGAAAAATGTAAAGCGTGTTCTTCCCTCTTGGTCTTCTATCTCCAGCTCTTTGCACATGTTTGTTTTTCAGGCCCACCTTTGAAATTTCCAGTTTAGTTGTTTTACTTCATGTCTTTCTTTTGCTTTAGATACTTGACACTTTAAGAACAGTTTTCAGTCTAGACTGACATCCAATTTGGTCTTTACTTCCTGTCTGTTTAATACCTTCTTGCTTTCTTCCTTTATGATGTTTTTGACATTATTTCATGACTCAGTCACTCTTTAGTCATTATTGTTCAGATCATCAAATTTATTCTTAAGATGGTCTCTAAACTCAGGTAGGATATACTGAAGGTTTTACTTCGGCTCTTACTAACTTGTTCTAATTTTCTTCAGTTTCAGTTTTAACTTGTATTTGAAGAATTGGTGATATATTCCACAGTTAGCACTTGATCTTGCTCTAACTAATGACCTTGTACCTTCCTTTCTCTTTTCACAGATGCAGTTGATTTAATTCCTATGTTCTATCTGGTGAGATCCATGAAGGGGGAAAAAACAAAAGAAGTTAAACTCATTGCTTCTGAGTTGATTCTGACTCATAGCAACCCTATAGGACAGAGTAGAGCTGCCCCACAGAGTTTCCAGGGAGTGTCTGGTAAATTTGGACTGCCGACCTTTTAGTTAGCAGCTGTAGCACTTAACCACTATGCCACCAGGGTTTCCTCCATGGCAATCAGTTTGGTTCCATATGCATAGCCACCACATATATTGGTGAAAAAAGTATTTGCAATTATGAAGTAGCTGGTCTTGAAAAATTCTATCATGCCATTACTGACATCATTTTTTATCACTAAGGTAATATTTTCCAACTACTGCTGCTTCTTCCTTGTTTCCAACCTCTAGTAATTACCAATGCATTCTTATTGCGTCTTCCATCAATTTCAGTTAAAATCTTCAGTTTCTTTATCTTTCACCTTAGTGTATGGCATGTAAATCTGAATAATAGTTGTAGGCCTTCCTTGTAGGCCTATGGATATTATCTTGTCACTGACATTGCTGTACTTCACAATACATCTTGAAATGTTCTTTATGATGATGAATGCAACACTATTCCAATTCAAGTTTTCATTCCCAGCATAGTAGACCATTTGATTGATCAATTCTGAATGGCCAATACCAGTGCATTTCAGTTCACCAGTGCCTTGCATATTGAAGTTTAGGAATTCCGTTCCTTTTTTTATGATTTCCAGTTTTCCTAGATTCATACATTATACTTTCCACATTCCCACTACTAATGGAAGTTTGCAGCTGTTTCTTCTCATTTTGAGTCACACCACATCACCAAATATATATATATATTTGCAAGCTTGATTTCATGCTTATCATCAAGGTGCACTCTACTTTAAGAAGGCAGCAAAAAATATAATTGAGTAGAAATTATCTTCTAAAATAAATTCAATTGGATTAAAAGCAAAATATTTGAACTATGTTCTATATAAGAAACATCTGTAGCCATTAGCAAATCCTGACCTGGATTATACAAATTTAACAATTTCATTTGAATAATAAATTTATTGTTCCAATAGCCATTTATCTCTTACAGAGAAAGCATTTGACTGACTATGACAACGTCACTTGCCAAAATTTTGGTTGAAGGCAGGGTGTTTGGCTTTCTCCCTGATACTGGTTATCAGACCAGGAATTACTTCTGATAGAGCCCCCAGAAATAGATGGAATAGTACAAAAATAGGTCCCTAGACAGAAGGGGGGGAACTTTCAAATCCATAAAAGAAATTCTGAAAATAAAATCATTCTAAATTTGCCAATCTGCATAAAATAATTAAAATATTTAACAAGTCTTGAATGCTTAATGAGTGCTAAGTTTTACATAAAGGGACTTGTATGCATCATATTATTCCATATTAAAATAACTGTGTGACAGAATTTTTTTACCCTTATCAAATCAGCAAGGAGACAAGAACATCCACTGTTTCTATTTAATGTTGTATCAGTGATACCAGCAAATTGTTATTAGAAGGGAGGAATTTTAGAAGAACCTATAAACAAAAAAATAAGTGCATACAAATGTTTTCTTTAGCACACTAAAATATTAGTTCAATGTAAATATATGAATTTAATATTTAAGAATGATTGGAATACTTCCAACACTCTTGCAAGTTTTCATGTGTGTAAAGGTAGTGGGACCATTAGTAGTAACAAATGCCTTGTTCTAGTCAGCAGTATTACTTATTTTTATCCTTATTCGAGGACTATTTTACAGTCCTTCACTAGGAATATTATTCCTTTGAATCTTCTAATTGATCAAGCTTCTAAACTCCTTTCAAAATGTCAAGAGAAATTGGTGACCTAGTGTAGAATGTTGGAAATAACTATTTATATACTAGAAAATAAATAAATTGTTTTGCATGAAGAGATTCATAGGCACATTTAAATGTGTGTCTAAACAACAGTGGGTACCAGACAAAACTGAAGAAAAACGTAGAACTAAATTCTAACTCGATAAATAAGATGAGACTTGCCAGGGGACAGAGACTGGAGAAACCCTGAACGTGTAGCCCCTGGAGCCTTGAGTAATGAGGTCACTCCTGAGCTTCACCTTTCAGGCACAGATTGCACAAAACTAACAAAACAAGACTAAAGGGGCAGGCTAACCCAGTGAAAAGTCTAGCAGGTAGAATGGGACAGGAAAGCTGGTAACAGGGAACCCAAGGCTGAGATGTGAAGATTGTTGACCTACTATTTGGTTGTTAGCCAATGCTGGAAATCAATGTGTGCATTAACTGTTAATTGATAAACTAGTTTGTTCCTCAAACCTTCATCTAAAGTACAATAAAAAGAAAAATAAAATTGTAAATATTACTGAATTTGGTTCATGAAAAATATGCTGTTTAAAGTAGATGCTCACAAATATTTACTACCTGATATAGATGCAAATATATATAGATGCAAATATATATATATACTACCTGATATAGATGCAAATGAATATAATATTCATTATGTAAGAATGAATTTTAAATTACTCTAGAAATTAAGCTATTTATAGCATTTCAACTTCTATTTTTATGTGCAAATGTTTAAATATATCTCAAGTACTGCCATGATACTTAAATTTGACTTACTGGCTCTCAGAGAACATTAAGATCAATAAAGAATTTATAATCACATTTTCCCAATGTAAGTAATCTTCGGTTTTTCTAAGAAACATCTTCAGGTTAATGCAGAGTTTAGTAAAATGATAGATTCAGTTGACAAAGAGAGCCAGTGTGATAACTGTAGCCAATTACTAAGAAGCAATTCTCTTTTGACCACTCACTTGTTTAGTCCTTCCTCTTTTCACTTCATTTCTCTGATGCTGCCATCTCTTTCTACCTTGCATTTATCACTTTTTAATGAAATGTGGAGTGAGCAGTACACGTCAATGTTATGACTTCAGTGTCTTGATATTGCAGTTTGTTATCAAGGTCAAGTCTTCTGAGAGAATATAAAATTGTAATTCAGATGACCTAAAAATAATTAAAAAATAATATGTTTTTAAACCTTGAAATCATTTTACAATGCATTTTAGACCGAAGGGTTTGCGATGACAAAGAACAACAATGCTTTATTTGGATTATACAAATAATTTATGCATCCTCACTGAAACATCTGGCTTTGTTTTAACACTTGTAAAATCTTAATGTGCACAGCAACACTAAAAGTTTCTGTTAACTCCACGTTGACTTTTCAGGTCTTACTCAGTCCTTGATGTTAAATTTTGCCAATAGCTGTATCCTTGAATTAAAAGGAAACAAATTTTCGAAAACAAACCAAAACAGAATAAATGTTTATATATTATGTACCACGAAATCTTTGGAAAGCATATTTGTCTGAGTCATCTAATGCTACTATAACTGAGCTACCTTAAGTAGATGACTTTAACAAAGAGAAATTTATTTTGTCACAGTAAAGTAGGCTAAAAGTACAAATTGAGAGTGTCAGTTTAGGGAAAGACTTTCTCTGTTGGCTCCAGAGAAAGGTCCTTGTCACCAATATTTCCCTGGACTGGGAAACTCTGAGGCATAAGGACCCTGGTCCGAAAGGTCGCTCT
Source organism: Heterohyrax brucei (assembly GCA_028571685.1). Lineage (NCBI taxonomy): Eukaryota > Metazoa > Chordata > Mammalia > Hyracoidea > Procaviidae > Heterohyrax > Heterohyrax brucei. The sequence continues at coordinate 161,211,700 of CM053143.1, forward strand.
CTGTTTTAAGCACTACTTTCTTGATAGTAAGTGGTGCCCAGTTCTCTGCTTGCCTCCCTTTCCTTCCTATCCCAATAGATTGCCTCAAGGCACAACACCATCTTGTAGATTGAGTGTCCTGCCTTACCAACATGACCACAGTTCATCCCGCCTCATTAATCTCATACAGGCAAGATTTACAGCATATGGGAAGATCACACTGTACCAGGAATCATGCCCCAGCCAAACAGATACACATATTTTTAGTAGGACATAAACCAATCTACAGCACTGCTAAAACTCACAAAAGAAGTTTGTATTCGATCTCATCTCTCTTTTTGTAATCAAAATATTAGATTCAAAGAATTAGGGACTATCTAGTCCCCCATGGAATACAATTCATAAGAACATTACTTAAAGATGTTAACACGAGGAATCTATCCCGCTTTAAGGTTTCTATGAGTTACATTGCCTCTTTCAGAGAAACATAGCTAAAATTGTCTATTGACCACAAAAGATGTTATGGCTCATTTCTTGTACACTGAACAAACCATTCCTACATGTAAAGATTTCACAAGAATTTCACAATCAATCCAAAGACACTATATGGTAAATTCAAGACACCCTAACTGTATCCAAGGTGGGTTGACTGAAGACTCTTCTCAGTCAATTATGAGTCGGATCCGACTCGACGGCACTTGGCTTGGCTTAAAGTCAATTATGTCTAAGGACAGTGCCAACTTATTTGCTGAGTAAAGAACTTTAGAGATCCTTTTTGTCAATTAACACTTGACTCATGGTGATCTATAAGGATTTCATTGGCTGATTTTCGAAAGTAGATCTCTCTAAAACCTGTTCACCATGAATAACTCTACTGGTTTTTAAGACACCAGTGGCAGACATTCCAGCATAATAGCCACATACAAGCCCCATAGTATAGTGAAGTAAAAGAGGTCTTAAGCATTTAGAAGGGAGGTGCCTACTTCATATACAATTGAAAACAAAGAACACTAACTCATAAAATAAAATTTAAATCTTACTTAAAACACGCAAACATACACAGTGGTATTTAAGTATATTTATAGATTGTATGTTTTTCCTAGGCTTTTTTAGTTTGTATATGTGTAACCTGTCTGTCGTATTGTGGGGGCTTGCTTGTTGCTATGATGCTGGTAGCTATGCCACTGGTGTTCAGACACTAGTAGTGTCACCCATGTCAAGTAGATTTTAGCTGAGTTTCCAGACTAAGACAGACCAAGAAGAAGGACACGGAACTCTGTTTTTAGAGACTTAGCTATCAAAAACTTTTGAGTAGTAGCAGAATACTGTCAGATACAGTGTTGAAAGATGAGAGCCCCAGGTTGTAACACAATCAAAATATGATCTGGAAAGAGCTGACTCCTCAAACCAGAGTTGACCTTAGTGACGTGTATACAGTCAAGCTTTCAGAACCTTCATTTGTTAATGTAGCATGAATCGAAGTGATAAGGAACAGCTACAAACCTCTATTAATAATTTGAAGGTGGAATGTACAAAGTATAAATCTAGGAAAATTGGACATTGTCAAAAATGAAATGGAATGCATCAAAATCCTAGACGTTAATGAGCTGAAATGGACAAGTACTGGCCATTTTGAATCAGATAATGATTTAGTCTGCTAAGCTAGCAATGACAACTTAAAGAGTAATGATGTTAAATTCATCGTCAAAAAGAAAATTTCAACAACTGTTCTGAAGTGCAACTCTGTCAGTGATAGCATAATATCCGTAGACCTACAAGGAAGAAAAGTTTTATGACTATTATTCAAATATATGAATGAATCACTACTGCCAAAGATGAAGAAGCTGAAGGTTTTTACCAGATCCTGCTATCTGAAATAGATCAAACATGCAGTCAGGCTGTGTTGATAACTACTGGTGATTGGAATGCAAAAGCTGTAAACAAAGAAGAACTGGTAGCTGGAAAATATGGCCTTGGTGATGATAAAAATGATGCCAGAGATGCCATGATGGAACTCTGCAAGACCAATGACTTCTTCGTTGCAGGTACCTTTTTATACCAACATAAACAGTGGCTATACACGTGGAACCAAGCCTATTACCATGGAAGAAAACCTGCTGACATAGTGATTAAGTGCTACAGCTGCTAACCAAGAGGTTGGCAGTTCAAATCCAGCAGGAAACTCTATGGGAAGTTCTAGTCTGCCCTATAGGGTCGCTATGGGCCTATTATACAACTGTGCAAGTATACCTCACCATATAGAATACACAGAAATCAAATTAATTACATGTGCAGAAAGAGAAGATGGAAAACCTCAGTATCGTTTGTCTGAACAAGGTCAGCTGCTGATTGTGGAATAGCCCATCAACTGTTCATATGCAAGTTCAAACTGAAAGTGAAGAACATTAGGAAAACTCAAAGAGATCCAAAGTACCACCGTGAGTATATCCCACCTGATTTTAGATACAATCTCAAGAACAGATTTGATTCATTGAATACCAATAACCAAATACTACACAATTGGGGACTGACATCAAAGGCATCATATATGAAGAAAGCAAGTGGTCATTAAAAAGACAGGAAATAAACAGACCAAAATCAGTGTCAGATGAGACCCTGAAACTTGATCTTGATTGTCAAGTAGCCAAAGGAAAAGAAAAAAATAGCAAGTAAAAGAACTCAAGATTTCAAAGAGTGGCTCACAGAGACAAGTATAATAATGACATGTGCAAACAGCTGTAAATAGAAAACCAAAAGAAGAAGAACACCATCTGTATTTTGTAAGCTGAAAGAACTGAAGAAGAAATTCAAGCCTCAAGTTGCAATAGTGAAGTGTTCTACAGGGAAAATACCAAATGAATCAGGAAACATCAAAAGAAGATGGAAAGAATAAACAGAATCATCATACCAAAAAGAACTGATTGATGTTCAGCCACTTTTAGAGGTAACATACTTTTGAAGGAAAAAGTTCAAGCTGCACTGAAAGCAATGGTGAAAAACAAGGCTCTAAGAACTGATGGAACATCATTCAACAAATGGATGCTGTGCTGGAAGGGGTCCCTCACTGGTGCCAAGAAACTTGGATTCTTGGCCAAATGACCAGAAGAGATCCATAGTTACGCTTGTTTCCGAGAAAGGTGATCTAACTGAATGCAGAAATTACAGAACAACATTAATATCACATACAAGTGAAATTTTGCTGGAGATCATTCACAGGCACCTGTATCAGTATATTGACAGGGAACTGCCAGAAATTCTGGTCAGATTCAGAAGAGGACATGAAACTAGGGATCTTATTGCTGATGTCACATATATCTTGGCTGAAAGCAAATGATACCAGAAAGATACTTGTCTGCATTTTACTGACTGACTATACAAAGGCATTGGACTGTGGGTCATAAAAGCTTCCCAGTGAACTGGAATTCCAGAACACTTAATTGTGCTCCTGAGTAAATTGTACATGGATCAAGAGGTAGTCATTCAATAGAACGAGGGGGCACTGCATGGTTTAAAGTCAGGAATAGTGTGTATCAGGGCTGTAACCTTTCATCACACCTTTTCAATGTGTATGGCAAACAAAAAAATCTAAGGAATTGGAGTACGTGAAGAAGAATGAAGCATCAGGATTTGAAGAGGATTTATTAACAGCTTACATCATGCAGATGATACAACATTCATGCTAAAAAGTGAAGAAGACCTGAAACATTTACTTGCGAAGATCAAAGACAAAAGCCTTCAGTATAGATTATACCTCAGCATCAAGAAAACTAAACAAACAAACAAACAAAAAAAAAATGCTCACAACTGGACCAATAAGCAACATCATGATAAGCTGAGAAAAGATTGAGGTTGTCAAAGATTTCATCTTACTTGGATCCACAATCAACATCCATGGAAGCAGCAGTCAAGAAATCAAAAGACACACTGAGTTTGAAAATCCACTGCAAAAAAACTCTTTAAAATGTTGAAAAATAAAGATGTCACATTGAAGATTAAAGTGAGTCTGATCCAAGCCATGCTATTTTCAAACACATCATATGCATATAAAACCTGAAAAATGAATAAGGAAGACCAAAGAACAATTGACAACTTTGAATTGTAATGTCGAAGGAGAATACTGAGTGTATCACAATCAGAACAATTTGTATTGTTAGAAGGATGGGGAGACATCATCTTACATACTTTGGACACGTTGTGAGGCGGGGTGAATCCTTGGAGAAGGCCATCGTATTTGGTAAAGTAGAGGGTCAACAAAAAATAGGAAGACCATGAACAAGATGACCCGACATGGTGGCTACCACAATGGGCTCAAGCATACCAACTATTGTGGGCATGGCAGGGGACTGGGCAACGTTTTGTTAAGTTGTTATACAGCCACGATATATATCATACTGACTCACTGGCACCTAACAAGAACAACACTCTGCCTGTCAAGTAATTCTGTCTCTACTCACCATTCCTTTTCTACTCTTTATTATCAGCTTCGGATTCAACTAAATATTATCTATGGAAAAGCTGATAACTGATTAGAACAAACAAAACAAATAAAAATTCATAAGCTTAATAAACTTGTTTTCCTTGAGTCAATTCTGACTTACAGTGACTGTATAGGATGGAATAAAACTGCCTTACGGAGTTTGCCAGAGAAACTTGTGGATGTGAACTGTCCGCCGAGCTTTTCGTTAGTAGCCTTTAACACTTACACACCGTGCCACCTCTACAAGGTGTTGTTTGGAGCCATGTAGTTGATTATGATGAATAGTAACTGTGTGTGACAGAACACAGCTAACTGCTCCATCGGCTTTTCTAGGCTCTGATCTTCACAGCAGCAGATTGCCTATCTTCTATGGAACTTCTGGGAGTTTGAACAGCCAGTCTTTCGTTTAGCGGCTGAGATCTTAACCTTGGGCTGCCAGGGATCCTTATACACACACTTATACACACGCATATACATACATATTCTATATATGCATGTATATATACTCCAACTTCCAGATTTCCTTTGTGATAGAACTGCTTGAGAAATAGGTTACAGATGGGGAGGTTTCAGGGATGAGTTTACAAGTTTTTCAAAATCTTTGTCGCTGGCAGTGGAGTACTTAGTTACAATCTTACCCACAGCTGTCTGGTGTATGCCCAGGAAGCAGGTGGGGTATTTTTAGGCAGAATAGTTGTCATCCATAATCATGTTTGCTGATTGGTGGCGATTCATTATAATTTCTCATTTTGAAAGGAAATCAAACTGAAATCAAAGGAGCAATGGCTGGTAATTCTCTCCTAATAGCTAGTCATCCTCAGAAAACTTTGAGCTGGCTCTTTCCTCACTTTCTAAAACAGTGCAGTTTCTATAACACTGAAAGGACCCTTTGTTGTAAGTTTTCAAGTCTTTTAACTTTTGAATAGGCTTATTTTTATAACTAATAATTTTACCTTGTTGATATTAGCAAGCACTGAGTCCTCACTATATACAAACTCATACTTATTAGAAACACAGAGTATAAAAAGAGGCTATATATGTTCAAATGATTTGAAAAGTAAATAACATACACACATCGAAACAGTTATGTACAGAGGAGAAGCTAGCAGTGGTCTCTATATTTTGACTTGAGAAATACCAACAGGGCTGTACCTCATTCTTTAAAATGTCCAGTTCCCAGATCTACATGAGTCAGTTTACATCAATTTCTTCATAATAAAATCCTAGATGATTCATCTTACAATCTTACAATCACCTCCATAGCATTTATCTCCACGTCTGATTTGTTGTAGATTGTCAATATGTGTTGAATGAAAAATAAATTCAGTTTTTTAAGAAGACTCTTTTAAAGAGCTTTGAGCTTCACTGAAGTTCTTTGGATTTTGATTTGCAATTATTGATTTTACGTTAGATTTACTCCTTTCATAAACAGAAATGGAGACACCAAAAATACGTGTTTTCAAAGGTCAGGAAAATTGTTTGAGAAAAATTGCATCATATGGAGCTCAAAAAAGGAGAAACTCTGAGATACTTAGTGAGTCTATAAAAGTTCTAACTAGTAAGGAAAAAGAATAGGTTTGGAGTTAGGATAGTTCCTGGAGAAGTAGAATGACATTCAAGTTCTCAAAATGTTTGACAAAGCCCTGGTGACATAGTGGTTAAGAGCTCTGCAGCTAACCAAAACGTGGGCAGTTCAAGTCCACCAGCCACTCCTCGGATGCCCTGTGGAGCAGTTCTACTGTGTACCACAGAGTCTCTATGAGTCAGAATCCACTCATGACAACAGATTTATTTTGTTTGAATTTTTGGTTTATTGCTGTTGATGTTTCTTTTTTTTGAAACTTGTCACAATATTCCCACTGCTAATTTATATTATTAGTTTATCATGGACACTGGTGCTATTTCAGTTCTACAGAATATCAATAGGGGCTACATCATGAATGTCAGTTACTCTTGGCATTTGGACTAGTTTCTTGGACAATTGCTCTAGACCTAGATTCCTTTACTTGGAAAGATTTCCAGATCAGTAAATGCCTATCTGATATATTTATCACTGGGTCTACTTTTTTAACTTACCCTTGTCCTTCAAGTTGTCTATGATAAAGGCCCTAGTCTGAAATTAGAGGATGGGGAAACAAGCCAGCCAAGTGCTGTTGAGTCGGATCCAACTCATGGCGACCCTAGGGGCCAGGGTAGGAGCGGATTGGCCATTTATTAATTCCTTATATTGAGATACTACCCAATTAGCTTCCTTTAGGTTGACTTGGTTCAGAGTCCTGTCTTTTGGAAATAAAGGCTTAATTCCAGTAAATCAGTCTCTAATCTATAAATAATGATGGGTTTTTGAAAAGGTAAAAAAAAAAAAGAAAGAAAAAAGAAAACCTTTCCTAGTTTGCCTAAGTTATTTGTGCCTCTAAACTTATTCTGTTCTTCAACTGATATTTCATTGCCTTTAAACTTTACCTTATTTTCTGGCATCTGTTTCTTATTAAACCACCTGATAAATATCCTTTTCCTATGTGACTACTCTTCTGAAACGGTTATTTTCAACCTTAAAAATATCCAGCAAGGGAGTTCTTCCACCAAAGGCTGTTTTAGCTTATATTACTTAACTAAATAATACTTCTGGTGTGTTTAATGTTGTTGATATAATTTATTGCTGTCATTTTTGCTAGGTGTGGTTGAGACGTTTGACTGACAGTGACCTTGTGCACAACAGAAGGAGACCCTGCCCGCTCTGGGCCAGCTTCTCAATCATTATATGGTTGGGCCCATTGTTGCACTGTGTCATTCCTCCTCATTGAAGGGCTTCTGCTTTTTTGCTGGCTTTCTCGTCTACCAAGTATGATGTCCTTTTATACTGACTAGTAATATAATTAGAACTCTGAAACTGATTTCAATCAATGATTAGCAAATACATCAATAGCCAAACTCCATGAAGCCATTGCAGCACAAGATGCAATTACGGTTAGAAGGTATCCTCTAAGTTCCAAATATAAAACAATATCAGATAAATAAATAAAGATATTTTGTTTTGTTTTGTTTTGTTTTTTAAAAAATATAGAATAGCTTTTGGAATTTTGTCGTGGGCTTTTATAAGTATAGAAATATTCCAACCGATTTAAGTGTGTTCTTTCTTTTGAGCTGAAAAAAAAACAGCCTTCTTTTTTACTTTCATTTTCTGTTCCCTGGGACAGAAACAGTCTAAAATAACCAAATAGAGTTCTTTTAAATTATTCTTATCAATTTTTCCCCCATAGCAATGTTCTTGAAAATTCAGAGGTTGTTTAAAATTTACTATTAGCTGTCTCTGAGAGATAGCCTTTATCTTCTCTTAAATCACTATCCTTCTACCATGTGATTCCTGCTTTATGATTTTATCTCAGTTGTTTACCATGAGTTGGTACATTGTTGCCTTTTCTTGTTTTCATTTACAGCAATGAGACAGAAGTTAAAATTTTGAAGTAATAAAGTGCAAGAATATTTGGGCATTCTTCATTGCCTTGAAAATAAGAACAAAGAGTTGAATACATCAGAGATCTATGGAGTAATCTTCTGATCATGCTTTTTCTCTTCCTATTTCTATGTAGTTGCTCTTATTGAGAAATATCAGCCTTTAAATCATGGTTAATTATTTTAAAATATTTTTAAGCAGTGAACCATTTCTGTTTGAATTTTGAAGTTGCAAAAATACATACCAGCTTCAATTAAATTTTTAGAAGCAATGAAATAAAGAGCATAATATTTACCAGTCTCTCTATGTTCAGTATCTCTAGTTGGCCTATATTATAAGTGATAACTAAATACTAACAAGTATAATCAACTAAACATTTGTCTTCAAGTTGACATGGAATCATGGTGACCCCATGTGTGTAAGACTAAAATAGTGCTTTATAAGATTTTCAAAGGCTGATTTTTTAGAAGCAAACACCATGACCTTCTTGCTAGGCACCTATGAGTAGACTTGGTCATTTAGTTAAAATCAAGTGCATTAATAGAACACTTCATTTCTGAGAAGATGAAGAAGGAGAGTGAAGATGAGGTCAGCAGATGAGGGAATAAGACGTAGAACAGTTTGTGGAATTAGTTTGACTGGTTGTGAAAACTAAGATGAGAAACCAACAGAATTTGGTGAAGAGATGTAAAAATATTTGTTAAGGTTAATTATCTCAAGTCAAGAGATGCATATGTCAAGAGATATCTTATGCCATTCATGTCTTTATTTCAGTGGGCTCTTTGGGGCAAGACAATATTAACATAAATTTGAACTCTACCCATTGGAAGTGGGGTGCGGTTAAAACAAATTCACAGTTGCAGGTGTGTACAGATAACAAGAGAACAATTCCATGTGCCTTTCGTTATTATATCCTACTTCTTTCATTGCAGTAACTGCATATTTTTATATATTTTTATATTTACTGCTTTGTGTTGTTTTCTCCATTAAATACAAAGAATTGAGTTACTTTTTGCTTTGTTGCAATTCTTTACTAAAATTTTGGATTTAAGTAAAGAAGACACTTCCTTTAAAAATTACACTGAATTTATTAAATGTTAATGATTATTAGAGATAACTATTATTAACTTATTTAATAGTGACTATTACTCTATGAAAGAGATAATATGGTCACCAATCTTATTTCACAGATAAGGAAATTAAGGTACAGACAGGTAAGGTAGGTTGACCAGAGTCACAAAATTACTGAGAGAAGAAACCGTAAATTAAACCCAGGTCAGTTCACCTGTGAAAGACATGACCTTATCCGTTATCCTAATTGCCTCATCTTTTCTTGCTCCATTGCTTCTGTGCATCAGTTAACGTAGTTACATACATAAAAGACAGCTCTCTTAATATTTGCACAATAACCATCACAAAAAAGAGAAAATTTTGGGAATACATAAATATCAGGACAAACTTACGATTAGCTGCAGAACATTGGCTATACAGTACCACAAAAGAACTCCTATGTTTGAAAGGCACTCAAAATGCGACAAGGGAATAGATGTCTCCTCCATGTAGGGTCAACCATAATGATATGAATGGAATCAAGTTTCCAGGACCTTCATTTGCTGATGTAGCATAACTCAAAATGAAGAGAAATAGCTGCAGCCATCTGTTATTAATCTGAATGTGGGATGTAAAATGTATGAATACAAGAAAATAGGTAATTGTGAAAAATGAAATGAAATGTATCAAATTCAGTATCCCAGGTTTTAATCAACTGAAATGGACTGATAGCACCCATTTTCAATAAGACAATAAACAATAATATAGTCTACCATGCCAGAAGTGACAAATTGAAAAGGAACCAGGACTGGAGGAAGATTAATTAACAATCTGCGACATGCTGATTGCATGGCTTTGGTTCACAAAACTGAAGAGGAGTGGAAGCAATTATTGATGAAGATCAGAAACTGCACCTTAACAGAGAGAAAACAAAAGTTCTCACAACTGGTCCAACAAGCAACATCATGAGGAACAGAGAGGAAACTGAAGCTGTCAAGAATTTTGCTTTATTTTTCTCCACCATCCATACCCATGGAAGTAGCCATCGAGAAATCAAATAATACATTGCACTGTGGCAAATCTGTTGCAAAAGATGTCTTTAAAGTGCAAAAAGGAAAGATGTCACTCTAAAGACTAAGGCACACCTAATGAAAGCCATGGTGTTTTCAATCAACTTCATATGCAAGAGAAAACTGGGCAGTCAAGAAAGGAGACTGAAGGAAAATTGATACCTTTTGAATGATCATGTTGGCAAATAATACCAAGTATAGAAATTACTACCAGAAGAATGAACAAATGTGTCTTAGAAGAAGCATGTCAGGATGCTCCTTAGGAGCAAGAGTGGCAAGACTTTTTCTCAGGTACCCTGGAAATGTTATCAGAAGGTATCAGAGCCTGTAGATAGATGCCACACTTGGTAAAGAAGGGGGTCAAGAAAAAAGAGCAAAACTCCCAACTTGATGGGCTGACACATTAGCTACAACAGGCCCAAGCACAACAATGATTTTGAGGATGGTGCAAGACTAGAGAGTATTTCATTCTGCTGTGTACAGAGTGACTATGAATCACAAATTGATTCACTGGGATGTGACCACAACAGTAAACCAGAAATGAAAAATTGAATGGGGTTGGCGTAGCATTCATTATCAAAAGAAACATTTCTAAGATGTATCCTGAACTACAACTTTGTCAATGATGAGACAATACACATAAGCATCCAAGGAAGATTAGTTAATATGACTATTATTCAAGCTTACAAACCACCAAGTCCAATGATGGAGAAACTGAGGATATTTACCAACATCTGTAGTCTGAAATTGATCAAACATGCAGCCAAGATACATTGATAACTGTTAGTGATTGGAATGTGAAAGTTCAAATCAAACAAAGATCAGCAGTTGGAAAATATAATCTTGGTGATAGAAAGAATGCTGGAAATCTCATGATAGAATTTTGCAAGACCAATAACTTCTCTGCAAATACCTTTCTTCAGCAACGTAAGTATGAACTATACACATCAACCTTGCTGGAAGGAATATACAGGAATCAAATGGACTGTATTTATGGAAAGAGACAATGTTGTGAAGTGCCAATGAGTCAGTTTTGACTCATGGTGATCATATGAACAACAGAACAAAAAGCTGCCATCCCATCCTCACAATCTTTGTTATGCTTGAGCCCATTGTTGCAAGCCATTGTGTCAAGTCCATCTCAATGAAAGTCTTCTTTTTTAACACTGACCCTGTATTTTATCAAGCATGATGTCTTTCTCCAGGGCTTGATCCCCACTGATAACATCTCCAAAATATGTGAGACACAGTTTTGCCATCCTTGCTTCTAAGGCATTTTCTGGTCATACTTCTTCCTAGACAGGTATGTTCATTCTTTTGCCAGTCCATGCTATATTCAATGTTATTTGCCAACACTACAATACTAAAGTGTCAATTTTTCTTTGGTGTTGTTTATTCATCATCAGCCTTTGCATGTATATCAGGTGACTGCAAACACCATGCCTTCAGTAAGGCACACCAGGTTTCAAGGTGACATTAATACTAGAAGCACTCACTCACCTATTTCAAGAAATTTGAAAGACAACATTCTTTTTAACTGAGCAGCAGACATTCATATTTGCACCCATTTCAAAGAAAGGTGAGCCAAGTGGATGCAGAAATTATCCAACTTTATCATTAGCGTCATCCTCAAGTAAAATTTTCCTGAGGATAATTCCAAAGTGGCTGTAGCATTATATCAAAAAGAAACTGCCAGAGATTCCAAAGAGGATGTGGAAGGAAGATTATCAGTCCTAACTTCGGTAGGATTATGGCTGAAAGCAGAGAATATCAGAAAGATGTTTGCCTGTGTTTTATTGACTATTCAAAGGCATTTTCTGTGGATTATAGAACTGTGTATATCATAACAAATTATGGAGAACACTGAAAAAGATTTGTATTTCAGAACACTTAAAACTGTTGGTGAGCAACCTGTCCACACAACAGGAGACAGTTACTCAAAGAGAACAAAGGATACTGAGTTGTTTCTAATCAGAAAAGGTTTGCACCAAAGTTGTACCTTTCACCATACTGATTCAGTTTGTACGTGAAACAAATAAACTGCGAATATGGACTGTATGATGAAGAATGCAGCCTCAGGTTTGGGGAAAGACTCACAAAAAACCTGTGATATGCAACTAACTAATCTTGCTTGCTGGAAGCAAATAGGGCTTGAAGCACTTCCTGATGAAGATTAAAGACCACAGCCTTCAGTACATTACACATTAATGTGATGAAACAAAATTCTCACAACTGGGCAGATAAGCAACATCATTATAAGCAGAGAAAATACCAAAGTTTTCCAAGAGTTCATTTTACTTGGATCCATACATGACTCCCAGGGAAGCAGCAGTCAAGAAATCAAAAGAACCATTACACTGGGAAAATTAGCTGCAAAAAGGTTCTTTAAAGTGTTAAAAAACTAAGATGTTACTTTAAGAACTACCGTGTGCCTGAATCAAGCCATGGTATATTTGTTTGCCTTGTATACATTTGGAAACTAGACAATGAATAAAGAATACCAAAAGAGCATAGATGCCTTTGAATGCTGGTATTGGTGAAGGAAACTGATTGTACATCAGAATGTCCCAAAAAATTAATAATAATAATAAAAATAAAGAACAAATCAGTCTTAGAAGAAGTACAGCCAGAATGTTTCTTAGTAGCAAGAATGATGACACTTCATCTCACATACTTTCAACGTATTATTAGGAGGGAACAGACCCTGGAGAGCAGCACTGTTGAAAAAGAGGAAGGCCCTCAAGGCACTAGATTAACAAGTGCCTGCAACAATGGACTAAAATATAGCAGTGTTTGTGATTGTGATGCAGGACCAGGCAGTATTTTGCTTTGTTGTATACAGCATCTTTATAATTCAGAACAATCTCAATGACAACTAACAGTAACAAAGATAAAACTAACATGAACTTTAAACCTTTCATATTAGGAAGATAACACATTTTAAGTTAAATGTATTCTTTCCATGATACCATAATTTAGTACTTGAACTCTGTTCCAATTTCACTATCATTGTCAAAATACAGTGCTTGGTGATCCTTTTTAAATAATTTTGTCTCCAAGTCATAGAAGAGCATATGATGTTCTCTTTCAAACTGACCGATGCCAGTTCATTTCTTCTCACTAATACCTAGGGTGTCGTTCTTTCCAAGTTCCATTTCACTTTTGACAACTTCCAGTTTTCCTACATTCATACCTCATACAATGCATGCTCAATTATTAGCGGTTATTTGCAGTTGTTTCTTCTCCTTTGAGTCTTGTCACATCAACAATTAAGTCCCCCAAACTTGACACCATCTCCATTGTTAAAGTTGACTCTAATTTGATGAGGTAACTCTTCCCCGGTCATCTTTTGAGTGCCTTTCATCACGAGGGTCTCATTTTCTAGGATTTCAGCAAACATTTTTTTGCTGCTGTTTCTAGGATTTTTTTCTGTTTTTTTTTTTTTTTCCCAGAATTAGCCCACTGGCTCCTTCTTTCCAGTTTATCTTAGTCTGGAAGCTCTGCTGAGTCCTGTCTACCATGAATGGTGCTGCTGGTGTATGGAAGATTGGTGGCAGATCTTCAAGCATCACAGCAACACACGAGCTACTGCAGTATCACAAACTGACAGATAAGGGTGGAATTTTTTGTTTAGAAATATAAAATCCAGAGTGGTGCCACCCAACATTCATGGAGTCCTCAGCAAGGATCTTGACTTCTCTCTCAGTTCCTTTTCCTCCTTCAGTATAACACAGATACAAATCTCCAACTGATCACTTTACACCACCAGGAACGATGGAAAGAAAAAAGGAGTGAGGGGAAGGTACTGAAGTCACATTTGTCGGAAACTGCAAGTGAAATGCAAATAACTAATCAAAATGTACTTGCGAGAGGATTAGATGACATGTTCAGTGCTGAAGAATTTTCTGCAACCTCATTTCAGGAAGACTATTATTAATATATATCTGTAATTTTTTGTCACAACGATTTTATGTGACAAAGCATGACAAAATTCAATGCCTTAAAACTATGATCTACCTGTTGAATGCATTAATTGGATTTGGAGATTAGAGTAGTTTTCAAGCTAGAAGATTCTTCTGGTTTCATGGGTGCTCACTTGCTCACTTGGCAGGTGTATCATCAGTTGGATTGATGGCAGATATGAATGGGCTGCGTGTCTCTTATTATACAACAGGATAGCTGAACATTCTCTCATGGATAAGGCAGGGAAACACAGAAGAGAGTGTGGAAGTCTACGAAGTCCCTTGATTCTTAGCCTCAACTATCAATTTACTGCATATGCTAGTCAAAATTAGTCGTTAGATGTCATGGATTGAATTGTGTCTCCCCAAAAATGTACGTGTTGATTTGACTTGGTTTGGAGTTCCACTATGGTAACCTTCCTCCCACGTGCTGTGAACCCTGCCTCTGTGATATTGATGACAGAGAATGGTTTGCAGTTGTGTTAGTGAGGCAGGACTCAAGCTCGTGGAATATAAGGGAGAGAAGTGAGCTGAGGAAGTTGGGAACCTCGTACCACCGAGAGAGGAGCACCAAGAGCAGAGCATGTCCTTTGAACCCGAGGTTCCTGTGCCGAGATGCTCTCACTGGATTTGGACTCAGCCTACTGGACTGTGATGATTTCTTATTCAGAATAAGAATAATAACTTGTATCTTGTTAATGGATTTGTGGCTTACCGGCCTGTGCCAATAAAAGCTCCTCTTCATGAAACCTTCCGCTCCTGGTGTTTTCTGTTACAGCAATACCCGGTGACTAGGACAGAATTAGTCATGTCTGCCAGACTTGAAGGAGCAGAGAACGGGACTTGATTCACCTCCTCATTAGTGGACTTGCAAAGACACCTTGAAATGGACATGAATTCAGAGAAATAAGAGGGAACATTACTGGTACCAATTTAGTAGAGCAGTAGCACTTATCCTCCAGTCAATGGAGCAGATTTATAAATACCAGAATTGATTTCATGAATGAATGAAGCTAAGTAAAAGGATAAAATATAGTTCATTTTAAAATATGAAAATTAACGGTTCATAATATTTTAAAAGCAATAATATGCTTTAAAATATTAATGTTGCAAATTAATTTTCATCTCGTTTTAAATGTTTCTGAATATTCACAAGACGTCTTGTGCTCTGGGCTGAAAGGGTCCTATGTATTTAGAGCTATTTAAGTGTTGACTGAACTAAAACTTTACGTTTTAAATGATCTTTTACCAGAGGCTTCTTCATACTAAAAGCTCTCCTATTTTCATCTGTAATCTCTAACAATTAATGGAATAAAATTGTCACTTCCTTTCTCATAGAAACCTAATAGTGTGATATGCAATCATACAGGTGTTTGAACAGTGCTCAGTGGTAGAAATAATTAACTCATGAAACATCATGTACGGAGGAAGGCAAGGACAGGCTAAGCTGACCTGTGCTCAGCAGGGTGGGAATTAGCCTACTAAATCTCTGCAAGCAGGATTGAAGCCAGCAGGGCAAGGGAAACAGGTGAGAAGGGCCACCTCCTTACTTTTCAGATGCAATGTGCCTTCCTTATAGGGTCATTCTTCTGATGACAAGTAATAACTCTCTACTCATTCTGGAATTACTCATCTATATCAGTGTTATTATTATGTCTAGGAGACTGAGAAATTTGTTGATTTTGTGTATTTAGTCTCTAAATGATTAGATGAAATAGTATAGTTTTCATTCAGTGTGTAAGTGTCTAGTCAAAAAATTTTTTAATAAGATGTGATGAAATAGGAGGGCAAAACATCTGTGATTGCAATATTTTAATGATTAGTATGACTTGCCTAAACAATTTTTTTAAAGTACATTATTTCATGCAGTCAAAAACCAAGACTAATTTTAAACAATTTTTCAAATAACCACTAGCCTGTGGTAAACAATACTTTAAGCCAACTGGTAAAGAATATCTGCTTTAACTGATATGAGTAACTCTGTACTTCCTGTTAGGAAAATGGGTTATAAAACACTTTTATAGCATAGTAAATTTGGGGTATTCTATTTTCAAGCTTGTTTTAAATCATGTGGCTACTCTAAATGATGTAACTGTCCAAGGCAGGAAATAAGATCTTGGTCTCAGCATACAAAATGAAGAAAAATAAAAAAGCACAAGAGTGAGGATGTAGCCGTTGCCTAAGTAGATAAATATGCAGCTATTTTTGTTTGTTTTTCATCCAGTTTTGAAATAAGAGGCATGAGAAGATGTTACAGAAACAAGGCCAAATGGAAATGATTGAGCATGTCCAGCTCCGTAATGTTGTATGTTCTGAGAGAAGAAGTACACTTAGCGTGGAGACAGGCGTTTTCTGTGATGCTCTGTGTGTTTCAATGCAAATGAGATATCTCATTTATTCCTGTACTTGACAAGCTCGTTTCTCCTTTATTTCAGTAAAGTCATGTGAAACACAGTTTAAAGAGGACATTAGTATGACTTTACAGCTGTGTGAGCTCAGGGCATTAATCAATGCAGAAATGTAGAGAAGAGAATATGTGTTTAATAGCCTGAATTTCCTCTTTTCCTTTTGAAAAGGGATCAAGTTTCTTCAGTGTGAAAGGAAATGCACTGAGATAGACAATTGTGATATCCAAATGTGAAGAGGTTTGATTCCGGTTCATTAGGTTTTATACTGTTCCTCCTTTTCTTCCCTATTTGCTCATGTAACTGGAAGGAAATACACTTTTTTTTTTAAAATTTTAAATCTCCTGTGATTGATTACATGGCCTTTTGAATTGTTTGTAGAAAAGAATTCATATCAGATAGTCAGCGTGGACTCTTCAGGGTCAAGATTTGTCATTTCCATACTCTAAACAGACAGGTTGTGCATGTAATCATCCGATGTTCTCTTCAAAAATTACATGTTGGCTCATCAGTCATTCAAAAAAAAAAATAAGAAAACTTTCAGTAAGTTTCCTCTGTGATAAGTACTTCTTCTATCAAGCCCTCCCATTCCTACATATGTGAAAGACAAGAAAAAATGTTCTCGAAGCAATGGTCACGGCAAATATCTGAGATATTTATGTGATGGATATTGTCAATTGTCAATAGCAAACAATGGGATAAGTGTCTTTCAGTGAAACAACCTACAGAATTTGGTTACTATTGTACAAACTTCTGGAAAACAAAAAGACTATCACTGCAAAAGTCAATCATCTATTAAGAACTATTACTATCTCCTTTGCTAAGAGGACTCTGATTTTGTTTACTAGCTTTCTCAATCTTCCTTGCAGCCAAGGATGCCCATATGATTCAGTTCTAGCCAGTGGGATCTAAGGAAAAGCTGCAGTAGAGTTCTTGGGAAAATTTCTCTGTACTTGACAGAAGGTTTACATGTAGTAGATGATAAGATCTTTTCCCTTTCTCTTACTGGGGAACTTTGTGTGAAGAATAGAAGTGATGCTATGACTCTCATGGCCAAGAAATGACAAATGTGACACGGAAATTAAAATTCCAAATATAATAAGTAACACTTAACTTTTGCTGAAAAGCAGTAGATGTTATGTAAAAGAGATTCCATTTTCATTTTCATATTTGATGCTGTCTTAGTTAACTACTGTTGCTGTAACAGAAATACCACAAGTGGATGGCTTTAATGGAAAGAAATTAATTTCCTCACACTAAAGGAGGCTAAATGTCCAAATTTAGGATGGCAGCTCTGGGGGAATGTTTTGCCTCTCTGTCAACCTTCTGATCAATGTTCCATGGCTAGGAATTTCTCTGTACAGGGACCCTAGATCCAAAAGATGCACTGTGCTCCTGCTGCTACTTTCTTAGAATGAGCTCCACGTGTATAAACTGCCTGAAAACACAGTTCAGTCTTGCAGATGGTAATACAGCTGTCACACATCCTCCGTCCTTAATATCAGAGAGGTAGGATTTATAACACATAGGAAAAACCACACAGTATTAGAAATCATGGTCCATGGGGGGGAAATAATTGAGTCACTGACAATGCTGAGAGCTTTTAAGGCCCATTGTCCTCTCTTCACCTTCAACCAACTTCTGGATGAGTAGATGAGAAAAATCAAGAGTGTACCTTCTTCTTTTGTGCGACAGAGAAATTCAAAGCAGGCATACCTTGGCCATTGCGTGGACAGAAACCCAAGAAAGCCATTCCAGTGTATTTACTTGTTTTTCCAACCATTTCAGGTCTGCTTTACATCCTGTTTCTGTTGCCCCAGAAAACTTCATAAAAACCTTTGTACCCTCATCATGTTTGTGTGATAGCATCAGTTTCATTATTCAACCTGCATTTTGGGTGAAATATCTGTCACAGTGACCACAATCATTGATGTTGTCAGCAGGACATCTAGGTGATTACCATCACCTGTGAGATTCACACTTTTCTTGCCGAAACTCAGCTTGTTCTGCTGCCTTCTGGTAAGCAGACTCTTTGAGCTTTGTTGCTTCCTGTTAGGAAACCTCTATTTCGATGTGCTGCCTAATGGCTGCCCAATGCGTCCACTGGTGTTGCTTTCTACCGCACTTTCTGAGTTCTGTTGAGTTACTGTTATGCAGACTTAGATGATTTAATTCAAAAGTTTCAATTATATAAGTATTTAGGAGGAGAAGTATGAGTTTGGTTTACTCCTTAAAATGATCCTGGGTAATGTGACTGTCCAAACATATTTGTATATCTAAGACTCAGCTGTTCATTTTGACCCATCATAAGCTGCTCATTTACCCATTTGTCATATTCTGGTCACTTTTAATCATGTTGGGATCATAGGATCATGGGAAGCAATGACACTGGTATTTTAATGGTAGCAGAGTAACAAATGGTGACCAAATTTAGCAGACCTGCGACGCTAATGTAAGACCTGGAAGAACCTGGTGATCTACTTCTGAAAAAAATGTCTAATTAAAACTTTATAAATAACAGTGAAAAGTTGTCTGATATAGTGCCACAACATGAGACCTTTAGGTTGGAAGGCACTCACTAAGGAAGCTCTACCTCCTCAAAGAGGAGTCCACCTTAATGGTATGGCTAGAGTAAGGCACCAGGGGCCTCATTTGTAGATGATAGAATGACTGAAAATTAGAAGAAACAGCTGCAAACATCCATTGTTGCTGTGAAGTGCCCCTGAGTCAGTTCCAACTCATAGCAAAGGAAACAGTGCAGTCCTGCTTCATCGTCACAATCTTTCTTGTACTTGAGGCCACTGTAGCAGCCACTGTGTCATTTCACTTCATTGGCGGTCCTTCTCTTTTTGGCTGACATTCTGCTTTATCAAACATGACATTCTTTTCCAGGGATTGGTACGTGTTAATACGTCCCAAGTATGTGAAGTATGCTCTTGCCATTCTTGTTTCTAAGGAATATTTTGACTATTTTTTTACAAGACAGATGTGTTCCTTTTTTTGCCAGTCCACAGTATATTCAGCACTCTTTGCCTACCCTCTGTAGCTCAAAGGTGTAAATTCTTCAGTCTTTCTCATTCTTTGTCCAACTTTCTCATGTATGTGAAGCAATAGAAAATATTTGGGTAAGGTCCATCTTATTCGTAACGGTAACAGCTTTTTAATACATTAAAGAGCTCCTTTGTAGCAGACTTGCCCAATGCCACACATCATGTGATCTCTTGACTACTGCTTCATGGGTGATGCTCGTGGATCCAAATAAAAGAAAGTCCTTGACAACTCCAGTCTAATCTTCATTCACTTTGAGGTTGCTTATGGTCACAGTTGTGGGGACTTTTTTGTGTTCTTTATGTTGAGAAGTAATCTATAGTGAAGGTTGCTGCCTTTGGTTTTTCTCAGTAAATTCTCTTCATTTGCTGCAAGCAAGCTTGTGTCATCTGCATATGACACATTGTTAATAAGTCTCCTTCCAGTTCTGATTCCCAATTCTTCTTCACATAGTACAGCTTCTTGGATTATTTGCTCAGCATACAGATTTAATTAAGTGTAGGGAAAGCATACAACCCTAATGCACATCTATCAAGGTTTTAAACCACTCAATGTCTCCTTGTATTATTCAAATGACTACTTCTTGATTATGTAGATTCTTCATGAATATAATAAATTGCAGTGCAATTTTTATTCTTCTCAATGTTCTCCATATGTTGTATAATCTAATCAATTTACTGTATAATCCATAAAATATAGGTAAACATCTTTCTTTTATCCTTATCTTTCAAGCAGGATCCATCTGACATCATATACCTCTTTCCTCATTCTCACCTGAACCCCTCTTGAATTTCTGGAGCTTTCTTTTCAGTGTACTCTAGCAGTTTTGGGAAGATCTTCAGCAACATTTACTTCCATGTGATTTTAATGACATTGTTCAATAATATCTGCATTTTGTTGCATCATCATTTCTTTGGAATAGGTATAAATATGGATCTCTTTCAGTTGGCTGACCAGGTACTTTTTTTCCAAGTTTCTTGGCATAAACTGGCGAGCATTTCCAGAACAGCAGTTGTTTGTTAAAACATCTCAGTTGGTGAAACTACTTCAATTTTTGGAGCCTAGCTTTTTCACCAATCCCTTCAGTGCAGACTGGACTTCTTTCTTCAGTGCCATCTGTTCCTGATTATATGCTCTCTTGAAAAGGTTGAAATTGAAGCAACTCATTTGAGACTTTCTGCATGGTTTAATATTTTTCTCATAGAATCCTTCAACATTGTAGCTTGATACTTGAAATTTTTCTTCAGTTCTTTTAGCTCGAAAAATGCTGAGCATGTTTTTCCCTTTCATTTTATAACTCTGGATCTTTGCAGAAGTCATTATAATGCTTTGCCTTTTTGAGCTGCCCTTTGAAATTTTCTGTTCAGCTCTTCTTCATCATCATGTCTTGCTTTCTCTTTAGCTGTTCAATGTTCCAGGGCAAATTTCAGAGTCTCTTTTCACATCCATTTAGATTTTTTTCTTCCTTTCCTGTCTTTTTAGTGACATTTTGCTTTCTTAACATGATATCCTTGGTATCATACTACAGTTCAGCTCATCTTCAGTCATTAGTGTTCAATGTGTCAAATCTATTTTTTCTTTTTTTTATTATGATGATTGAGTGAAAATGTACAATCTCATATAAATTTGCATACCGGCCAATGAGTGGTTCCCACTGCTCTCCCTTCCCTGTGACAGCACACTCTTCCTCTCTGTTCTGTACGTGTCATATCCTCCTAACAATCTCCTATCCCCTCCTCTCCACCCTCTCCCCTGCATCCAGTAAGAAGTCAGCTGCATGACATCCTATAGATGCATAGAACCATAAAATACACCCAAGACATGGTAACTCTGTGTCACCAAGTGCAATCCATTTGTGTCCGAACACTTGACCTCCATTATGATTTATGGACAGTGGCAGCATCACAGCCTGGGAGCTGTGCTCCCAGGGGAACTTCGAGGCAGTTGGACCATCAATTGCGGTGTTTTAGTGGAGACCTCAGGATGCACCCCATTTTATTCATGTGTTGCCAGTGAGACTCAACATTGTGAGTCTCATGGCTATCATTGGTGGTTGTCGGGCACCATCGGATTCTTCTGGACACATGGTGATGTAGTCATCCACTGATGTGGGTCTCTCTGTCTTCTCATTTCTCTTTGCCCCATGTCTTTTTGGTTCTTGGAGATCATCTGTTCCCGCTGAGTTGGGACCATTTGGTGAACCTCAGATGGCAGCTTTTAAGACCCCAGATGCCACTCACCAATTTGGGGTGCAAAAGACTCTCTTAGCAAAACATTAGTTATGCCAATTGGCTTTGAAGTCCTCTGAGAGCATGGTCGCCAGACCCCCACCACAGCTACTCTGTCCTTGCAATATTGAGTCAAGATGGGAGGAGTAATTGTGTTATGTTGAAGTCCAGTTAGTCTTGAACTTGCATATATGCAATTGATGGTCTGTCCTGAAGTCAGCCCCTGGTCTAGTTATGACTGATGGTATAGAATTCTGCCGTTGTCTATTGCTACTGAAGTAGTCAATCCATATATTTCTTCTGAAGCTATCTAAGTATATAGTTGTCTTTTTTGTCAGTAAAAAAAAAAAAGGATTTAAAACGACAAAGTCGTTGGATTTGTAAAATTGTATCATGTGATCTCTGGCATCATTTCTATCCCCAGGGCCTTATTTTTCAACTACCAGTCCTTCATAGTTTCCAACTTCCCTATTCCAATCACTAGTAACTACCAACAAATCACAATTTCATGTTCGATCGATTTCATTTTCGATCAATTTCAGACTGCAGAAGTTGTAAAAATCTTCAGTTTTTACATATTTGGCCTTAGTGGTTGGTGTAGAAATTTGGATGATAGTTAGATAGTTGTACTACCTGTTTGTGTAAACTTGTGCATGTTACCCCATCGCTGACAGCATTGTTCCTTGGGACAGCCGTTGAAGGTCTTTTTGACAATGAATACAATTCCGTTCCCCTGCATAGTAGACTATATGATTGTCTTATTTAAATGGCCAGTACCAGCCCATTTTGGAAACTCTCATGGCTTAGTGGTTAAGTGTTATGTCTGCTAACCAAAAGGTCAGCGGTTTGAATCTGCAAGGTGCTCCCTGGAAACTCTATGGAGCAGTTCTACTCTGTGCTAGAAGGTCACTATGATTCAGAATGGACTTGATGGCTGTGGGTTTTAGTCCGTTTTAGTTCAGTTTGCCTAAATAGCAAACATAAATAACAAAAAAGGAGGTGTGGGGTGTGGGTAGGTGGAATTGTTAATACAATACAGGCGATCTCATGGTATTCAGGAAAGAATACAAGAAACGAAGCCTCAAGTGCTGTTGAATTCTCTTTCTGCAATATAGTTGTTAATGTGACATCGCTCAAAAAAAAAAAAAAACTATTTCCACATTTATGATTATCACAGACATGCTGCCATAAGGTCAATTTGTGTCAGAAACCCTCACCTTGATCAGTTTACTGGGAGTAATAGTCGAGTTTCCCAACATGACAGCTGCCATTATTAGGAAGTATGTGTGTCATTTGAAGGTGATGAGGCTAAGAATCACTATTTCCACAAGTGTGTGCAGAATTAATAAAACTATAAATAAACACCAAAAACTCTGTAGCTTATGGGTTGTTAATATACAGCCAAGCCAAACCAAGTGCCTTCGAGTCAGATCTGACTCATGGCGACCCAGTATATAGCAGTTAAGTTAAAAATGAAGGAATCTCTGAGGATTTAGTAAAAATAATAGCTACATTACTTTTTGTGAAGTGTCCCTATGGAAAACTTCAGAAACAATAATCCATTTTTTGCAGACCTTACATAATACATTAACATCATTCATTATCCAATTAGCAGATAAAGACACTGAAACTTGGAAAGGGTAAACAATTTTTGTTTTGCACATTTACCTTTTCCCCTAGTACTACTCCATGTTCTCACATTTTGCATTAATAACTTCAAAAATCAATTTACATTAAATTTACAGTATGATTATTTGTTCTTTTTGTAGGTAGATTCGCCAATCAAAATTTGTTCTCTGAATCAGAAATCATAAAAATCAGGGGAAAATGGCTATCCATTAATTACTTTCTTTGATTTGTAACAAACATCTTCTTTTATTTTCATGCTATATTTCAAAATTCAAGTTTTATAATACTAGAAACCATCCAGTTTTAAAGCTAACAATCCTAGCAGTAGCCACTACTTAAAACAGAAGCTACAAACTATGCTCAGTGATAATAACATCAACTGTGAATTAATAAGTAATTATACTATATAATATATGACAGTAAAACTAATGACACTAATAATAAACAACTACTGATCACTTGCAAAAAATAAGACAGTGTTATAAGATTTTCACCATAACTAAAATTTAATCTTCAAAAATACCTTAATGAGGTAGCTAATATTATACAGATTTTTTGAAGGAACCAATCCACACTTGAAAAACTAACTTTTCCATCTCACATTATAAAATGTGTCAGAACTGGTGTTCAGATCCATAATTGTTTGACTCCCAATCCTATTTTTTATCTTTAAGATTGTATTGAAAAGTTGCACATTTTACCAAGTGAGTTAAAGCCCGAAGGATTTCAGAACTTGTCAGTACAGCTAAATTAACAGATGTTTCTCAAACTGGATACGTGTATTGGATTAAGCTTAGCTACCAAAATTAGGTCATATGAGTATCTATTAAAAGACATAAATAAAGAAATTGCAGGTGAAAACGTTTCTATTACATGACAGCAGATGACATTGAAAGCAAGTAATCACCAGGACACTTCTTGTATACTAAAGCTTACCAAAATATATAAAATTAATATATTGTACAATGTAGCATGTGATTATGGTAAATATTCACTGAAAAAGTAAATTCATTAAAAATATTAAGTGCAGATAAAATGAAAAACTCATCCAGTGTCATTGTAGACTTAAATGCTGTAGTGTAACTCCTTTCCTCTTGCTTAATTTGAGCCATCATTGGAGTGTAGTTAAAAAAGGCAATGCAATCTTAAGATGGATAACAGAAGTTAATTGCCTAGATAATGGGGAATAAGATCCCCATTGGACTGTGTTGGTCAGAATACACGAAATAATGGAACCAATTTTGTGCTCTCTAAGACTTTACTTACAACCATATGATGGCAATTAACACCTTAGGTGATAGGTAGCCCTTAAGACATTTTACTGTACTATAGACTGTAAGTTCCATGTTGCAAGGATCATGACTTACTTAATTTTGCGTTATTAGCACCTCACAGAAATTGTGACCATTAATGTTTGCTCAGTAAAGCATTACCTTGAGACACCTGTCATATCTTTTTGGACTCTTGCCATAACAGCGTTATCCGGTTTCTACGCCTTCTTTTCCGCTCAGAGCTGCGTTCTCCATATATTTGCTCAAGCGCGAACTAGAAAGTGATAGATGTTGGTTGTTCAGTGGTTAAAGAAGTTAGCTACTGACTAGAACGCAGAGGATTGGAAACCATCAGCTACTCCACAGGAGGAAGACTCACAGTCTACTTCCATAAAGACTTACAGAGTTGGAACCTTACTGGGCAGTTTTACTTTGTCCTGTAGGGTCGCTGTGAGTCATAATTGACTCGACAGCAGTGGGTTTGGTTTGGGGTTTAGATTGGTTTCTGTTTTCAAAGCCAACTTCTCTAATAAATCTTCTCCTCCAAACAGAAACAAAATAAAAGAAAGAAAAGTATTTGAAGAGAACTATGTTCTTTTCCTGGTTTATTGGCAATATCTACAAATTAAGATATGAAGGCTATGACATTTTCATGAACACTTTGACGAACAAGGGTAAAGAACAAAGGAGTAATCAGATCTATGAGCTGCCTAGAGACAGTACTGTGTAAGGAAAAGGGGAAAAACGAGAAAGTTTTGAGGAAAAAAAAAAGAAAGGGATTATCTTTGGGAATATATGTGTCTTTCATCTTGAAGCTTGTCAAAATGTAAAACATATTCTGTACTTTCCCAGAATTTCTGTGTTATAAAATACATATTTAATAATGTTTGATTCTTTAATTAAGTATTGATAAATGGGAACAAGTAACAGAAACCAAGTGTAATGCAATTTAACCTAGATCATTAAAATTACCTGTATACTCTAACCAGCTTAATTTGGCAATGCTGTATTAGACTGGAACTCCTGGTGGCAAAGTGGCTACGTGCTGTGGCTGCCAACCAAAAGGCTGGCAGTTTGAATTCACCAAATGCTCCTTGGAAACTGTTTGGGGCAGTTCTACACTGTCCTGTAGGGTCACTATGAGCTGGGTGTTGACTGGGTGGCAGTGAGTGTATATTAGACTGATTGGCAGAAAGAATAATGAATGGACAAAACATCAGTTAGAAAAATATTACAGTGGCTTAAACACATACAGTGTTGATTAAAGAATTAGAGGACTAGAAATAGTAACATTGTAACTAAAGATATACAGTAGATTTTGGAATGACATCAGAAAGGAGAGGGAAGTAAAAATTATGCTTAAGGTTTATTTGCTAGTGACCCAGAGAATGTCAATGAATGCTAATGAAACTGAGAAACAAGGAGAAGAGAAGGGACTGCAATTTATGTTCCGGATCTATGGTTTCATAACTTAACATATGGCTTTATGACTTAGGTTATTTAAACCATTGCAGTTGTATAGCAGAACTAGAATAAACATGGAACCTAGGTATAGAAACTCTAAATCCTTCCTTAAAGACAGCAGTCCAATGGTGCATTTTCTAGAATAACACTAATTTCCTTTGTTAGTTTTTATGCAGTCTTCCTTAATTATGCTGAAACTATCCCTGCTCCTAGACAGTTTTCCAGGTTCAAAGTCTTGCTTTTGTATTCAAGAAAGAACTCGCAATGTGACATCTGTATGCTTGTAAGGACACTTCTGATTCTCTTGTGGATCTGAAATGGCTCCCTGGAGAATGAAGAAATACTAGGACTTTTCTCTAACTTGTATTTTACTCAAAATTATATCAAAAGAAATGCCAAGTATGATTATTCCATTTTTAGATATGTCTATTGAAGCCCAAATAAACTGAACGATATACAGCTGGACAAATTTCAGCAGAACTAGATTGTGGGCCTTTAATCTCCCCTTTCATTTCTTCCATTTTACCGCAAATGTCACTTAATAGTTATTGTAATAATTGTTGTAAACAGGAAATGCTATGTTTTGGATTTATAATGTTAAGGAAGAATAATCAGCATACGAGATGCAAATTGAATAATAATGAAAAATTAGTCTTGTGTCCTTGGCAAGCAGCATCAAAACCACACTATAATTAATTGCAGCTGTTTTCACATAACAATTGTGTCATTTCCTTTTCTTTCCAGGAGGTGCTGAATCAGGCTTTGCAGCAAAGTTGATGTATACCTTCCATGGAAACGAGATGTTTTAGATGCACTGTTCTCGGATGCCAGGATGGATGACAGTGTGAGATATAATCCTTTCCTGTTTAATGCAACCCAAACCAATCTACATTCTAGAAGTCATTTGATTTCCCCCCTCCGTAATGCTATCAGATAGCAACCAGCTCTCTGGGGACTCCATTCATGCTGAGATTGCACTAGCTAGTGATTACACTGCTGAATCAGTCTGTAATCAATCTCGCATTCTACTGATCTTCTGTGGAATTTTTCGTTTGATCACCAACTAATGGGAAACACAGCATGCTGGAGAATAATATAGTTTCATCTAATTGTAGCTCTATTGAAAAGGCCTCTGGGTACTCTTGTATTCACCTTTCATTGAAAGTGTTCATAATGCAGGCAATTTCTAAAGTCAAAAAACTTAATTGTTATAGAGTTAGCTTGATTTATCTTGAGTATAAATGGATTGTTTTCAAAATTTATGGGCTCTCTAAACAAATACTCTTTTCTGAGACAATACTTTCTATTTTCTTTTATGTTGTTCTTTATGATCAATCCAGATACAATCATAGCTATTTGCATTAGTAGCTAGATGAGTTTCATAATTAGGAGATGCCCTCTGCAACTTATAAATGGAGTACATAAACATCTGTGAGCACTGACGATTATGCTCATGAACTCATCCTAGAAAAGTGTTACATAGCTCATTGCTCAGTATCATTATGGTCACCACTGAAGTACTCCCCTTTGGAAGCTATGAACCTGCACCAGTGCCTTGTCCATCCTTCAAAGCAATTAGGAATATTTTTTCTGGAATAGCCATCAGAGCTATAGCCATATTACCCTTGAAGTCCTGAATGCTATCAAAATGTCTTCCTTTCAATATTTCTTTTACCTTTGGGTAAAGAAAAAAGTCTTCGGGGGCCAGATCAGAGGACTAAGGAGGATGCTCCAGTATGGTTTTTTGTTTACTGGCTAAAAAGACCCTCACAGACAACTATACAATTAAGTTTGTGATCTTACCACCTTGCCACCATTCACACTGGCCGTTCCAGAAAGTGTTCCAAGATTGTTTTTGAAGGGTGGACTAGTCACTGGCATCAGCGTATAACTTTCCAAGGGGAGTACTTGGAAGGTAACCACAGTGGTATTCAGCAATGAGGTATGCAGCACTTTGAACAGCTAAGTTTGCCGACTTAATTGTCACACCTTGTATATAGCATAATTAAATGGTATTAACATTTTGTCACCATGTGTAATGAGCACTTCCTTATAGGCAGGGTTTATGAGGAGGTCATGATCAGACATACCTCTATTTTCAAGTATAAGATGGTATGCATGAAGGTATCTGAAGCCAGAATTCAGACCATTCAGAAATCAAAGCTATAGTATGTATTGGAAAGATGACAGAGAAAAATGGAAGACAAAAGTAGTGTACATACAATGCTGACAATGTGCCTGACTGTGTGAGGGACTCAAATTGCTCATATTCGTGCTGGTTTTAGTTTGTTTCCCAGAAAAACCACAACCTGAGACAATGACTCAAGTGCAGCAGGCTCATTTGTGAGTTATTCTAAGGCAGAAAGGTGGAGAAGAAGGAGCAGACAGAACAGGCACAAGAAGAAAAGAAAACTTATGTTTTAAACTGATTATTGTTGGAGATAACTGATGTCTTCCCCCATGCTCTAATAAACCACGTGAGCCTCTGCCTCTGAGCACCTTTTCTGAAGCATGGGCGCCTGGGCATTTAACTACTGACTCTCCATGCTCTTCAGATGAGGTTGTCCTAGGATGTAAATATTCTCAGTGTTGCTTTGCAGAGGCTGAACACCTGACTGACCTTAAGACTTGGAGGAAACAGCTGAACAATGTTACACAGAATGTGTTTGAGAAGGGATACTATTTCTACATCTAGATCTTGTCAACTACAACTGCAAAGTCACATGTAAGCCAAGCAGATGCGGTTTAGAGTACCAAAAACAGTTGTGACAAAATCTACCTGCCAGTAAGTAAAGTGGTGAATTTAGTTACTCTCTGATCCCAAGATTCCACATTTATTGCATATGGACATTAATAGAGATCAAGTGATTTCATCTAATATGGTTTTTAAAAGAATCAAACTGACAGACCTGTGCACATTTCTAAAGCCTGAACAACACTATAGCAGTGGAATCTATAATCTTCAAAAGGTGTTTAGTGGTTTTCTTGCTGTATGTCTGAAAGTTGCCAAAAATCATACACAGTGAAAGCCATACTAATATATTAGTGAACATATCTGCATTAGTATCTTATTTCTGTCGCATACTGTAGCAGGAAAAAAGGTAAGTTCAGCCCACAGAGAAGAAAGCACCTCAAGCCAAGCCAACATCACTTTATTTGTAGAGGAAGAGGCGTTTATTAGCAGGCAGTGTGGTGGATGGACTCAAGTCTGAAAAACAGCCACATGCCCCGTTCCATTATCAGACATATCAATTTATATGTTTTTCCAAGAAAGCAAACAAAGGAGTTTTCATATATTCTCCTAATTGGAAGTTACAGGTATACAGATTTTCATATTGTGTTCCTACTGGCCCAGTATACTTAAAGAGGCACTAAATAAGCAGTTATCATTAAGTCCTGTGGGAAGAAGCTACCCTCTCCTTAGAAACTGGGCTTATCAAGGATTTCTACTGGGGAGGAGGGAGCATCCTGGGCTGGCACCAGAGAGAAGGATCTGGACTGTTATCTTCCCCTTAGAAACTGAGCTTATCTCAGGATTTCTATGGGGGAGGGGAGAGAAGTTGGTATCTCTGATGCCCCAACCCTAATTTAGGCATCAGGCAGCTCATTTTTATTTAGTGAATAGAACAGATATACGTGTAGTAAAGCAGGCATTGATTCGAATAGGGTTTGGGAAGTTCCTCACAAAGCAAACTGGTGCTTTCTTATCTAAACAGCATAACAAAGGCTACTTCCTCCAGTGAATTCACCTCTCAAGGAGGACAGCACATAGACCTGGGCGCAGGTCCGAGGGTCACCTTTGGTGGGCCAGACCCATCTTTTGAGAGGGTCTGATGTCATTCCAGCTTTTTTTGGGCCGTTTACTTTCACTCATTTACAGGTTCACAAGCCCTACACCGAGACCTCCTAGAATTCAAGTGGTATCTGTTTAAAAGCTTTTTCTCCCTCTCTCATTACTATTATTTTATAATAACTACATCCTGCTATTGTGTTAGGTACCATCAAAATGGTTCTATGAAGAAAATAAAGAAACACTATCTGGTCATTTTAGTCAGCTAGTGTTGCTCTAACAGAAATATCACAGAGTGGATGGCGTTAACAAAAGGAAGTTTATTCTTACACAGTCCGGTAGGCTACAAGTCCAAATTCAGGACGCCCACTCCAGGGGGAGCCTTCCGCCTTTGTCAGCTTTGGAGGAAAGCCCGGTATTGCCATCAGTCTTTGTCCTGGGAGCACCTTGGTGCAGTGACCACAGGTCTGAAGGACGTGATCTTCTCCCGGGCTGCTTTCTTGATGGGGTGAGGTTCCCCATTACCTGCTTGCTTTCCTTTCCTTTTATCTCTTGCAGGATGAAAGGATTAAGAGTGGGGCACACCATACTCCAGGGAGTCTCCATTTACAGTGGAGCAGGAAGGTGATCCTATGAAGGGATTTATAGTCCCACCCTAATCCTTTAATATAGTGTATAGGAAAGTCATAAAATGGAGCACAATCATAAAACATTGGGAATCATGGCCCAGCCTCATGGCTACATCTATGTTGGTGGGAGGGACACAGTTCAGCCCTTGACACTGGTCCTGTGCCATGCCCACAATCATTTTTATGCTTAAGCCCATCATTACAGACACTGAGTACAACAGTTCTGTTGAAGGTCCTCCTCTTTTTCACTGATCTTCTGCTCTACCAAGCATGGTGTCCTTCTGCAGGGACTGATCTCTCCTGACAATAAGTATGAAGTATGAGAGACACGGTCTCATTGTTTGCTTCCAAGGATCACGCTAGTTGTGCTTCTTTCAGAACAGATTTGTTTGTTCTTTTGAGAGTTCATCATACACTCAATATTCTGCTCCAGTTGGCTCCGAATTGACAGCACTTGGCTCTGACCACAATTCAAAGATATCAATTCTTCTTCTATCTCTGTTATTCCTTGTCCAAATTTGCATGCATATGATACAATTAAAAATATCACGGTTTGGGTCAGGCATGCCTTATTCTTCAAGGTGACATCTTTACTTTCCAATGTTTTCAAAAGGTCTTTTGCAGCAGATTTTCCCAATGAAATGTATCTTTTGAATTCTTGACTACTACTTCCACGGATTCAAGTAAGCGAAATCCTTGACAATATAAGCGCCCCCCCCACCCCCAAAACCTGCTGCTGTTGAGTTGAACCCAACTCGTAACAACTCTGTAGGACACTATAGAGCTGCCCCACATGGTTTCCAAGGAGTGACTGGTGGATTCAAACCATCAAATTAGCCACTAGGACTTCGTGTCTCTCTCTCTCTCTCTCTCTCTCTCTCTCTCTCACACACACACACACACACACACACACACACACACAGATAACACATGTAACACTCATTTAAAGTCTAAATCTATGGTTTCATTATGCTAACAAAGTTGTACAATCATTATCACTAAACAAATTCTGGAATATTTTCAAAACTCCAGAAACAAACCATGTAGCCATTAGCAATCTCTCTCTTCTGTTTTACCCTCCCACCCCATCTCCTTGGAGCCATAGTGTTAATAGATTTGTCAGTTAGAGATAGGTCTTAGTCATCTAGTGCTGCTATAAACAGAAATACCACAAGTAGATGGCTTTAACAAAGATAAATTTATTTCCTCAGAGTAAAGTAGACTGAAACACCAAATTCAAGGTGCCAGCTCTGGTGGAGGGCTTTCTCTGCTGGCTCTGACAGGTTATCATTGTCAATATTTCCCTGGACTGGGAGATTCTGAGTCACAGAGACCTTGGGTCTAAGGGATGCATTCTACTCCTGGCATTGCTTTCTTGGTGCTATGAGGTCTCCAACTGTTCCTTTCTTTGGCATCCCAAGAGACTGCCTCAGGGTACAACACAGTCTTATAGACTGAGTCCTGCCTGCTAACACAAGCCCTGCCCATCCTCTGTTGCTAACACCACCCAGAAAGGATTTACAGCCTATAGGAACATCACACAATATCAGAAATCATGGCCTAGCCAAATTGCTACACAGTTTTTTGGGGAAAACAATTCAGTCCATGAGAGGATGTTTCTCTAAGTGAAATTATACAATAGTATGTGACTCTTTGAAATGATTTTCAAATCATTCATTTACTGGAAAATATAATATTTCAATGTGTAGATAATACCTAATTTTGTTTATGCCTTCACTAGTTGATGGTATTGTGTTGTTTCCATATTTTTGTTACCATAAATAATGCTGCTGTAA
This sequence comes from Heterohyrax brucei, assembly GCA_028571685.1. Taxonomy (NCBI): domain Eukaryota; kingdom Metazoa; phylum Chordata; class Mammalia; order Hyracoidea; family Procaviidae; genus Heterohyrax; species Heterohyrax brucei. The sequence continues at coordinate 161,243,952 of CM053143.1, forward strand.
ATTTCGTGTACAAGTTTCAGCAAGAACATGTTTTAAATTTCTCTTAAATATACAAGGCCCTACAACTAAGTTTGTGAACTGCTCCTAGAAGAAGTGGTTTGAGGTGTGAAGTAGGCGGGGGCGTCAGTGCATAGCTTCACAAGGGAAGTATTTCAAAGGTGACTATCATGATATCCAGAAACAAGGTATGCAGCACGTCTTTTAGGCTGAGTTCACAAACTTAATTGTCAGATGTCTTGGGTCTAGAAGCGAAATCACTAGGTCACAAGGTAACACTATATTTAAAATTCTGAGCAATAACCCTGCTATCAAATAATAAACATTCTAGTTTTTCTAAATCTTTGCAAACGCTTGCTGTTATGTGACTATTTGGTGACGGTCTTCATAATCATGGTAACAGATATAAGTTTGGTATCATCATGGATTTCTTTGGAGAGACATCTGTTCAAATTCCTTGCCCGTTTTTAACTGGGCTATTTCTATCTTATTACTGAGTTGTTAGAGTTCTTTGTATATTACAAATTTACATACAAGCTCCTTATCTGATACATGATTTACAGATATTTTTTCCCATTTCCTCTCATTCTGCGAGTTTTCACTTTTTTATGGTGTTTTCAGCACAGATTTTTTTTAAAAAAATGAAATTTTGAAGATGTCTCATCTACTTTTTTTTTTTGCTACTTGTGGTTTTGATGTAAAGACTGAGAAGTCATTGCTTAAGTGAAAGTCATAACAATTTTCCCCTGTTTTCCTCTAATACTTTTGTAGTTTTCACACTTAAATATAGATCCGTGATCCAATTTGTGTGATTCATTTATAGGTAAAGAAGTAGGGTTCCAATATCACTCACTTACAGACGGATATCTACTTGCCCTAGTGTCAGGGATTGACTGGTGTTTCCAAAAAAGAAAATGTGTATGAAGGTCTGGCTAGGGCATGATTCCTGGTATTGTGAGATGTTCATGTTCCTCCATGTCATAAATTCTGCCTCTATGATGTTAATGAGGGTAGATATGTGGCAGTTGTGTTGGTGGGGTAGGGGTCAATATGTAAGATGGTTCTGTGCCTTGAGGCAGTCTCTTGAAACATAAAGGAAAGAAGCTTGCAGAGAGATTTGGGGACCTGTATTTCCAAGAATCTGTGCTGGAAGCTGAGCACATCCTTTGAGAAGGACCAACATTCCTGTTCCTCAGAAGCTCCCAGTCCAGGGGAAGATTGAGGCCAAGGACCTTCCTCCAGGTCCGGTAAAGAAAGCCTGCCCCCTGGAGGTGACACCCGGGATTTGAACTTGCAGCTCACTGGACTGTGACAAATACAATTTCTTTTTTTAAAGCCATCCACTTGTCGTCTTTCTGTTAGGGCAGTATCAGTTGGCTAAGACACCTAGTAACATTTTCAGGAAAGTCTAGTCTCTCTTCATTGAATTAGTTTGGTACTGTCATTGAAAGGGTAAGGAGTTATTTCTGAGCTTGTAATTGTCTTTCATTTAGTTATGTCTCTCTTTATGCCAGTTCAACACTATTTTGATGTAACTGGCTATTATCATAATTATTATTTTTTAATTTCCCAGGTGGTTATAATGAGCAATCTGTGTCAAAAGCCCCTCCCTAGAGTCAATTATAATTATATACATTTTATATATATATATATGTACATGCATATATATATATAGATATTTAGGAATGCCTTACCAATTTTACGGATATTTCTTTGACCTATATATCATTTAAAGATAGCAACTGAACATTGCATTTTTCCATTGGATATTTTCTTAGTAACCAGTTCACAGTGATGATTCCTTTTATGATACTACCAGGGTTTCCTTGGACATAGTAGACACTGAATGTATTAATTCCTTTTTTTACTGATTAGCTTCTGTTTAATGGCTACAGTATTGCAATTTTAATCTTTAACCAGTTAGCAAACGACAGTTATAATAGTTTATAAAGTAAGATCTTACATAACAGAAACAACTCAGAGAAAAATGCTTTAATATATCCATCAAATTTTTTTTCAGGGAAGATTGTTTGTGTGAATTTTGTAGAATTCTTTTTAGAGTGCCTTAAAAACATAGCTACTTATTTTTTCTTAAATTCTGAATTAAGATATCCGAACATAAGCCTTTTAGGTTTATTGGGGCAGAATTATAATTATATTAAGGAAGTAGAGTCTGTTTTTTACCTGCATACCCTTGACACCTTGAGTATAAATTCTGTCCTTACGGTCTCAAGATGGAGACATCAATCACTACTTCTTTCTTCTGGTCTCAAAAAAGATGACACACTGAGCAAGAATGACATGGTCTACAAGAAGGAAAGTAAAACTTAACTTCTGGTTATAATTCATTTAATAGACCAACCCTAGTGGAAAATGGACCATAGCAAGGGTCCACTTTGTTTCATTTCTACCTCATTTGGTGTCAAGAGTTCTGATAGTAATAAAGAGAAGAGTAATATTTGGAGGAACGACTTGCAGACTCTTCTGTAAACATATAGTCAGCACCAAGAACTTTAAAGGCATGGCTTTGTGACTTTGAATAACTTTTATATCATTTAATATTTAGTACTTTATATTTTATTTTTTTGGAAAACTGACAGATGAGATAACATAAATAACTTACATACGCACATTGTGGTAGGAAGTCAAGAAATCAGATGTGAAAATATAGTGTTTTGAGTCTAAGTTCTTGGCTACTACACGCAAAAGGATATATCTATTTAATGTTTATAACAAAAATGAGCAAGAAAAAGAAAGACAGATAAAAACAGGACTGTATCATGAAGAGATCATCTGGCTTTGCGTAACAGATTTCTTCAGAACAGCACAAACTTTTGCAAACAACCTTGACATTAATTTGATACAAATGTGAGTCGTCAAATGATGCTTGCAGAGTAGCATCCCAGAGGCAACATTAAATCTTTATCTATTAGGTTCAACTCCAGAGATCTGCAAAAAATTTTTCCCCTAAAGTAGATTCCAATAAACAAGACTGATTTAGTCAGCAAGGACAATGTAACACGGATGCCACCATCATCCTTCAAAACTATGCACAATTGCACGTTATTTTCCTGCACCCAGCTTTCAACATAAGTCTTAAGAGCCTGTGTGTCAGCATAATGTGAGTACTGCATCACTGATCCAGCTACAAATTTTCTTCGTAGGAAAATAAATGGTGTTTATCCTTCCTGTTATTTCTGACCCTTTTGCGCTTGACCCTATATCACATTTTGTTCTAAACAGTGCTCCGACCTTGAGAAGGGATTAGGTATGTATTTGACAATAGTGGGATGTGTTGTTTGTCTCTCCATCATAGTTTCAAATCAAATTAATATATCATTTTGTTTCATGACTATATAGCAGAAACTTTCTTCTTATGGTTTATTTACATTTAATTTGTAGGTAGTTAACTTCTTCAGCTCTTCATAGCAGTATAAACGGAGTTTTATTCCATATTACAACCTTGTTGCCTTTTTGGTACATTTAAAATTTTGTTGATATGGAAAACTTGGAGAAGAATCAAAATAAAACCACAGAAAGGATTATCATTTTAAAGACAGGCACAAGGGTTAAGTATCAGTATTTTAATGTAATCATATTGAAATAAGTTTGTACATGTACCTATGCCAAACCAGGCTATACTAAAAACTAAACTGCTGTGGACTGAATTTTGCCCTTCTCACTAAAAACACTGTCCTTAGGAATCTTCTTGCTGTAATCTTATCGATAGTCCTTACAAGTAATTTTCACCCTTACTACTGGTTTTATTACTTTAATACAGATATTTTTCACTGTGTATCTCTTTGCCTGTTGAATCTATATAATGGTTTACTAGAAAGAATACAAACCTAGAATTAGGAAACTGGGTAGTATTTCAGTGTCATTTAGTAGTTGGCTATCAGGAAAATAACTCAAGGCTTTAGTCTGCTAGTTTTATTCTCCGAAATGTGAATGGAATAATGCCAGTGTTACTTGCTACACAGCAGTGTTTCAAGAATGACATGTGCATAAAATGCTTATGCACTATAAAAACTGCCTACATATTCAACATTATTTTAGTGGTTATAACTTCATCTCATTTAATAATACTAAAAGAAAAGTTGTTGTCAAGTCAATTCCAGCACATGGTGACTGAAGGTGCCAATAGAGTACAAAACAGCTCTATAGGGTTTTCTTGTTGGCTGTAATATTTCCAAGAGCAGATAGTAGGACCTTTCTTCCACAGAACCATTACATGTGATTGAACCTCAAATCTTTTGGTTAGTAGCCAAGGACAATCTGCCTCACCTAGGGACCTTACCATATTTACCCTGAAATCTCAGTTTATTTTTTAAGATTATGCTTCACTCTGACCAAAAAGTTTAAGACTATTTCTAGAAGTAGTTTTCATATTTGATGAGTAAAGATTTTTGTTGGGGCTCTGGTTGCTCAGCAGTTAGAGTTTAGCTGCTAACTGAAATGTCTGCAGTTTGCGTCTGCCAACCATGTCTTGTAGTTCCTGTATGGCAGTTCTACTCTGACCTATGACATCACTGTGATTTGGAATTAATTGGACACTGAATGGCAAAGGGTTGGTGTTGTGTATTTCAATTGAGGCAGTTTAGCATTTTAGAGGATTAATTTGCCTTTAATTGTCCTTGGTGAATATTTTTCACTGAATAACATTTATTGAACTCCCATTAAGTATAGTTTCTGAAATTAAAAAGCAATTCTTCCTCTGGAGGAGTTTCTTGGAGGAGATAGACTGATCACAGGGGTGATACAATTGCTCTCAGGAAGGCAAAGAGAAAACGCTATAGGAAAACAGATGGAACATGATTGATAGTTAGTGCCAAGATAGCATGAAATTAAAAAATAACTATAATTAGAGTTGACTAGGTAGAAACTTCCTTTTATAATATCAGTTGAGTCTCTTTTAGTAATTCTTCTTCAGCAAGCAGCAATATCTTACCAATTGAGAGGTTACTAGAAGTGATAGCAATAATCACCCCTCAGAACTCTTCAGAGTTTTGTGCCCCAAAATGATGTGTTACAAAGGAAACTGACATGAAAAATCTGAAGAATCAAAATAGGAAAATGATTATAAAGTGATTAAATGATTATCATTTTAGAGATAAGCACAAAGGTTAAGTATCAACACTTTAACATAATCATATTGAAATAAATTTGTACATGTACCTATACTAAAACCAAACTGCACAGATTGAATTTTGTCCCTTCTCGCCATGCTGAGATGTGCAGCATTTTGGCTCGGTCGTGATTCCCAGTATTTTGTGGTGTTCCTACATGATGGAAACCCTGCTTCTACGATGATAACAAGGGAGGATGGGCAGTACTTGTGTCTCTGGGGTGGGACTCAGTGGGTAAGACTGCGTGTGCCTCTAGGATATAAAAGAAGGAAGTTAGCAGAGAGTTGTACAGACACCATACCATCAAGAAGAAGCAGTTTCAGGAGCAGGCATGTCCTTTGGAAATGAGCAAGAGTCCTTGTACCTCAAAAACTCCCAGTCCAGGGGAGCATTGGCCACAAAAACCTTCTTCCAGACCCAGAAAAGAAAGTCTTCCCCTGAAGATGATGCCCTACATTTGGTCTACTGGACTGTAACAAAAAAGGGTTTTCTTTGTTAAAGCCATCCGCTTGTGTCATATTTGTTATAGGAGCAAAAATGATTGAGACAAAAACCAAGAAAAAACATATTGCCATAGAGTTGATACTGACTCATAGTGACCGTATAGGACAGAGTAAAACTGCTTAATAGAGTTTCCACAGAGTGACTGGTGGATTCAAACTGTAGACCTTTCTGTTAATCACCATGCAACCGGGATTTCTATAGATGCTATTAAAAAAAAAAAAAAAAAAAAACAGGAAGGAAAGAAAGAAAACAAACCTGTTGCTTATGATGAGCTAATTCATTTCCAACAAGTTCCTGGTGAATATAGACTGCCAACACTTTGGTAACAGCCATAGCACTCATCTGCTGAGCCACCAGTAGATGTATTAGGTCTCATTAATTAGTAGAAAACATCAAGCTACTTAGGTTACATATTGCGATTACTATTGTACACATTGTTGCTTCACATTATTTGTCTACGTTGCTTCTAAAAACAAAATACATCTTAGAGTTGATTCCAACTCATAGGAACCCTGTAGGACAGAGTAGAACTGCACCATAGAATTTCCAAGGTTGACACACCACAAGGCATCTCTTCTCTCTGACAGCTATATTAAACAGTCTCTTCCATTTTAAAATTCCTAATATTTCTTTTTGCTTCACAAAATATTTCCAAATAATTGTTCTTCTTACTTTGAAAAATGGACTAAACAGCTCATATTACAAAACTTAGATAAACACTTGGCAAGCTTGGTAAAGCCTTTAGTAATTTTGAAACTGATGTTAGCATGTCTTTTGAGGATGAAATATTAACCAAAAGTTAGATTATTCTGACAATCCCACAGAATGAATAAATAAATTAATTTAGATAGAAGAAATCTCTAAGACATGTAGATTTTGCTGCAGAATTTAACTTTCATTAGTCTTTATATAATTATCCTAGAACAGAAGATGCATTATGTCCCTGTATTATTTAATAGACTTAACAGGATCTTTGCCTTTTCATATGAAGCATAAGTCTTAAGAAATCCAAATAACTTACTTAATTTTCCATAGCCTTCCATTGCTTTATCATTCCATATTGCTCACATTTTTGAAGACTCTTTTATGCATGATACACAAAGTAGTCTTGTTTGGAGTACTCTCTCCTCACTGAACTCTGAAATTCTTGTTTATGATCCAAAGTGCTTATAATATTTTCTAAACACATGTAAAACATTATTTTCTAACATCACCCTTCCTTGATGTTCTTCAAATGTTCTTCAATCCTCCTCTGGGCTACCTCTAAACCTTGTTCAGGTTTAACAGTAAAAATGGCTAATTCTGATTGTTGTTTTTGTTCGGTGCCACTGAGTCACTGCTAACTCATAGAACCCTATGCGCAACAGAACAAAACACTGTCTAGTCTTGAGCCACGCCCACGGTATTTCTATGCTTGAGTACGTTGTTGCAGCCTTTGTATCAGTCCATCCCCTGGAGGGTCTTAGCTCCTGAGGGGCTGCCCGTGCTTTACCAAGCATAATGACTTTCTTTAGGGATTGATACCTCCTGACAGTACATCCAAAGTTGTAGGAATGAATCTCACTATCCTTGCTTCCAAGGAGCACTCCCATGGTACTTCTTCCCAAACAGATCTGTTTGTTCTTTTGGCAGTCCATAGTATGTTCAGTATTTTTCTCCACCACAATTCAAAGCCATCAGTTCTTCTGTCTTCCTTATTCACTGGCCAGTTTTCACATGCTTGTGATGCAGTTGAAAAAAGTACCGTAGCTTGGGTCAGGTACACCTCAGTCTTCAAGGTGATGTCTTTCAATGTGATGTCTTTGTAACACTTCAAGGTCTTTCGCAACCGAGTCTCTCAGTGCATTGAGTCTTTGGATTTCTTGACTGCTGTTTCCACAGGTGTTGACTGAGGAATAGAGCAAAATGAACTCCTTGGCAATCTCGACCTTTTCTGCATTTATCATGACATTGCTTACTGATGCAGCTGTGAGGATTTTTATGTTCTTGATACTGAGGTACAACCCATATTGAAAGCTGTGGTTTTTGGTCTTCACCAGTAAGTGTTTCAGATTCTCTCCCTCTTCAGCAAGGATAACACAAGTTGTTAATGAATCTTCCTCCAATCCCGAAACCTTGACCTTCTTCATATATTCTAGCTTCTTAGATTATTTTCTCAGCATATAGATAGAGTAGGTATGGTAAAAGGACACAGCCCTGACACAGACATTCACTAACTTTAAACCACGCAGTGTCCTATCCTGTTCACATGACTGCCTCTTGATGATTCATGTACAGTTTCCTCAAGTGCAGGATTCTGTGTTTTGAAATTTCCATTGTCCTCAGTGTTGTCCATAATTTGTTATGAGCCAAGGAATTAAATGCTGATAAAATACAGGTAAATGCCTTTCTGGTGTTCTCTACTTTCATCCAAGATCCATCTGACATCTCCAATGATATCCCTGGTTCCATATCCTCTTCAGAATCTGGCTTGAATTTCTGGCAGTTGCCTGCCAATATACTGCAGCAATTGCTTTTGAATGATCTTGTGTAAAATACTTCTGTTTGTGGATTCTGAATACTTCAGTAACCACCCCTCTACTATCATTCAAGTCAGGATGATGCAATTATAGCAATGCCCTCGTTACTCACGTTCTACATAGCTTCCACCTGTTAGTTACCTGCTGTCATTAGTCACCGAATATCCGTTCACCTTGAGTTGACCCAGCCTTGAGTTTCAGCCACACACTTTCTCAAGGAGTTGAGACTTTTATCTTCTCTGAACATTTTTTTTGGTTCACTATGCTTCTGTCTTATGTTTTTGGAAACTCTAGTAGGTAGTGGTGAACAGCTGTGTCTACTAACCAAAAAAGTAGGCAGTTCAAATCCATAAGGCACTTCTTGGAAATCATATGGGGCAGTTCTTCTCTGTCTCATTGGGTCATTATGAGTCAGAATCAACTTGATGGCAACAGGTTTGGTTTTGTTTGGTCTTACATTTTTAGTAACTCACATTCTCTGTAGCTACAAAAATGTTTAGTTTCATAATTCAAAACTATTGCCTTAATTTTGTTTTCCTTTCAAACTTCCTGTTGAAAACATCTGAAGATTAGCTAGAGTTTTTCTTACCATTTTGTCCTTGCTCACTCAATAAGCCACGCTAGGTGAGAAGCCCGTTATATAAAATCACTCACAGCCTCTGGCTGATACATCTGCACCCTGTATGTGGTTCTACCTGACAAAGCCGGAGGAGAAGACATATAGTAGACAGCTGTTCAGTGGTAATTAAATGTATTAACTGAAGTATAACGTTTCATTTCTGCTCACATTTCATTGGTTAAAGTTAGTTCCCTGATCTCATACATCTGCAGGTAGGAGAGGAAGGTAGAAGAGAAAAATTATGTATCAGTGAGCATCTAACATGTATACTGTTTCTTTTCCATTTGTAAAATTTATCCACCTCACTATTGTTTTTAGTTACTATGAAGTCTATTTCAAGTCATGATGACCTCATGTATGTAGAGTAGAACTGCCCTTCAGGGTTCTCAAAACCGAGATCTTTCCATCAGAGTGCTTGTACTGTCTCCACAGTGCCTCCGGGAAGGTCCAATATGTCAACCTTCAGGCTAATGCTCAAGTGCCTAGCTGTTTGCACTACCCAAGGACACCTTCCACCTCACTACTAAAGTTTACTGTGATTGTTTTAATTTCTGATTGATATAATCCTCCATCATTTAAGCCATCACTTTTCATACTTTCTTTGCAGTATTTGAAAAATTTAATTATCTATTCACTGAATTATTTTCTTCTATGGTGTTGAATTTTCTCACCTATGTCTTTCCTGTATGCTCTTTTTCAACACCTTAGCTAATACTTCCTCTTGTGTCTAGTCTTTTAATAGTCATGATTCTGTTCTCTGATCTCTTCTTGTCTTTCCTTTGAAAATGTCATCTATTTACATAATTTAGGTATTCATCTCTTCTATTCTGTTCTGACTCCTCAGCCCATATTTTCTGTACACACTAGGAAACTATTGTACTACGCCACAAACAACGAAGTCTGGTAGCTTAGTGGTTAAGTGCTCAGCTGCTAACAGAAATGCAGGTGGTTTGAACCCCCAGCTGTTTCATGGGAAAAGATCTGATGGCCTGCTCCTGTTAAGATTTCAGCGGAGAAAATCCTATATGGAAGTTCTACTGTGTCCTATAGGGTCTCTATGAATTGGAATAGATTCAACAGCTCACACAACAACATGCCAAAAACTGAACTCAAGGAATTCACTATACACCTGATTCTCTTTCTTTACTCCTTCTTCTTTCATTATCACTTTAATATGATAGATAAAATACTATGGGTCAGAGTCTAATTCTTCCCTTCACAACTTCCCATAGAGTAATCTACTCTAATTTCCTACTATGAGCCATGAAAATATGCTACACATGTCACATATCTAAAGGAGTTATGAGTGACATATTGTCCTATAATGGCACATATTCTACTCGGACAGATAGATACATAAAAAGTAACATTAAAAGATAGAACATATAATGTGATTTTTTATAAACAGAAAATATAGTTTCTGATAAGAACTCAGAGTTGAAAATATCTATTGATTCTAATTCCCAAATCATTTTAGAAAATCTTTATTTTCTTCTAGGTTATTCTAAATATTAAACCTCCTAAGTAATTTTTATATGCTTCCACTCCATCTTCTAGAGTGTTTTGTTCACAACACTCACATAAGTGACAGTCAATTGAAATAATTATCATATAATAGAGACTGACAAAAAATCTGATATGGTTGTCTATATTATTAACATTAACTGTTCTTTAACAAAATTGTCTCCTGAGGACATATGTAGCTCTATTTTTTAAACTCCATCATCTTAAGAGATATTTTCTTTGCTACAATATTGAAATTAAGTTACCTAATAGTTGGACATTCCTTCAAAATGTGTCATCTATAGAAAGTACAGTCAAATCTGAATTTATGATATTGATTTTAAGGCAGATTATAGTTCTATGGATATCTGAGTAATATTTTTTAAATCACTAAAGAAACATTGAACCCTAAAACTCTGGAATAGTGGAGATTTTATTTCCCAAATCATATACCCTTGCATTCTAAAACTTACATAGAGCCTTGATGCAGATTTTGTTATTTATGCTATATTTAATGGTGTTCTATTAAATTATTAGAGTAAATGATTCTGACATTTTCTCATTTTTGAGTAGAGATTCATCAGTGTTGTTAAATTTCAAAGTTACACACAAATATCTAATTTTTTAACCAAATTTGTTTTCAAATTACTTTCCTCAAATAGATAAAAATGCAAATATTGCTTGTAGGTAGATTTTAATTATAAATGGTGTCAAGTTATAGAACTGCGTTGCAACTTTTTCGTCCTTAAATTAAACAGATAGGAAATATGTAGCCACTGGCTCCTTATGCATACCAATAGAGTCAATGTTTAGTGAATACTTAATGTGTACCAGAGACTTTTCAAGTGCTTTACGAGTAATACACAGCAACCATGGGAACTAGAGGGCATCATTGCTATGATTTCTGTCCATTCTCTTTTTCACATGTGAAAACTACGTCTGTGTGATGCTGATTAACTGTTGAATGTCATCTAGTTTAAAAACAAAAACTGAAAAGCCACACAGTACAGTGCTAGGCTTCACTTTCTTCATCACTAAAAACTCTGTTGATACAAGCTCACACCTGTTCTTCCTAAGCTCACTCTTCACTTGGCAAGACAGGGTGTGGGAAATAACTTAATGAAGGATTAAACAAGCAAACAAAAAAACCTTGCCATCAAGTTGATTCTGACTCACAGTGACCGTATTGGACAGAGTAGAAATACTCCTTAGGGTTTCCAAGGAGCACCTGTTAAATTCAAACTTTTGATCTTTCAGTTAGGAGCCGTAATTCTTAACTGCTACACCATCGAGATTTCAGAATCTTATATTAGGTTGGATAAGGTACACTCTTAGCTTGGTGCTAATAAGGTCCAGTTCAGTGCATGACAAAAGTTGATTCTAAAATAGAGTAAGGAGTAAGCTTTCACTTTAATTAAAACTTATAATAATTTAGTACATGTTTGGCCTGTGTGCAAGTTCTATTCACCATATTCTGTACCACAAAGTTCTAGGAACAACATTTCCTTGATCCATAGAAAAAACGGTTAACCGCTTCATGCAATACGAACTTCTGCTGTGTATGTGACTCCATAGCCACAATTTTGGGGTGGAGGAAATTGAATACCTATGGCTATAAAAAATTATATTCTCCCTGATATAGTTTCATCTACCTGCATGTTATGTCCATGCCCTGATCTTTCAGCCTTTTTCAAAAACTATTTCTGAGAGTTCTGGAAGTTTCATTTCAGAAAACATTATTTTCAACTAGAATATTCAAATCACCATTTCATTAGTTACTCAAACTCTAAATCTTGACTTTTTGTCCACCACTGAGTGAGCCATCTGATGCCCACAAGTATCCTGTAGGTTCAGAAACTCATTGTGACTGTATGCTGCCATCCCCATTGAAGCAGACACAACAGCCTCACCGTGGGGCCTCTGGTGCCGTCTCCTGATGCTTTTGATGTCGCAGTGTGTGGGGACAGCTCTCTTTGGATTGCTGACACTGCACAGGTAACCAGGGTTTAAATATGGTGCAATGCTTTTTCCTTGTTCTCCAGTAGAACAAGACAAGTTCTCCAAGACTCTCTTCATAGCTTACTCTATTACACTGAACTCCTGATAGCACTCTTTTTCATTCTAAATGTATTACAACAATTTTTGTGATGACAGGCAGGAGCCTTTTCCTTGTGGAGAAGTGCAAATCCTTGGTGTCTAGGCTGGTGGTCAGTCATGCTTACAATTGTCTTTCCTCCTCCACCTTGAGTGACTAGTTCTTAGGCTAAGTGTTTCTGCTTTCTAATATTTCTTTCTTGAAATTAGATCCTTCTTAGGGAATTCCTCATAGCCAATGCAAATTAGTCCTCCTGAGATTCATTCCACCAAACCTCCAAGCATGGCATGAAATGATTAAATTCTAGATAAGCACTACTTAGAGTCAAAATTGGTATTTTTATGAATCCCTTTGTAGGCCTATCAAATAATGCACATATCCTTTGAAAGCTCTTATAGATAAACCTGCTTCCTCCTTCTGATCTTAAGCAGGACTCATAAGGATGCTTCTGATTGTCCTGTACTGTATACTGACTTTGTGTTGTTTACCAATTGCTTTATGAATCTATACTTATATGTGAAGTAGTATTTTACAGTTCTAATGGAATTAAAGTATATTTGTAATTATTTTCCTGTTTTTTTACAGCTGAGATTACATAAGCATGCTACGTAAGTATTTAACTGTTTACAACATTTTATTTATAAAACTTCACGATATCAGTGGTTAATTAACAACAATTTATAAGCTTGTTCCAAATTAAAACAAAATATGCTGTCAAATTATTACTTTAACTGAGCAATGTTTTGACTTCTGTTTAATTTGAAAAGAGGTATTGTGTGCTATTTCAGAAAAGATCAGAATTTTACAAGTCTAGAAAAAGGATATAAATAGAATTTCCTCCTAGGCTAGTGTAACTCTTAAGTAGATAGTGATTTATCTTTGAAACCATGATTCAAACAAATTTAGCGTGACGTTCCATATAACCTCTCAAAATTAAACTTGTGTACTTTCAGCTCACAGGGTAAACAGGCTGATGTTTTTTAGAGTGGCTTTAAATCTGCCACTTTCTATCGCTTCTCTCCTATCTCACGTCTTCCTTCACTCCTGCTTGCCATGCCTCCATTCATCACAGATACCGGAGCTGTAGCGGCAGCACTATCCTTCATTCTGAAACCACAGGCTGTCTCGGCCACTGTCATGGACAATGTCTGAAACAGGAAAAAGAAAACCCAGAACAGCAGTTGCAATAGCACAAGCATCACAAATGTTCCCCAGGACTCCCATTGCACAATCCATTTGTGCCACCACTAGGTACAGATCTGCTCATGCTACTGAGGAGCAAATCATACAGGAGTTGTAACTGTGGTGCAGATGACAGTCACCAAGCCCATCACTCAGTTCAAGAGGCAGAGAGATTTAGGATTCGCAGGTTCTTGAATGTAAATGATTTGATGACATTCTCTGTTTAAAAAGACCATCCAAACCAAATCACTTTTGTAAAATCACATGGAAAAAGTCTTCAATTGTGTCTAAGTTTGAAGTATTAAATATGACCTTAATTTTTGCAGAAAGGAAATTTTTTCCAGGTCACTACCCTATCACTTATATGTGTCATTGGTGTCTGAAGAAATTAAGCAAAGAAAGACAAATTTGGGAGACTTAATTTCTCACTAATACTCTAAGCCTTCAGTTGCTCATGATTCACTTATTAATCAAGTAATGATTCTATGACAACCCCAAAATAAAAGCATTTAATTAGTATCTGATGAATGTGATGCTTCAGGTAAGTGTCAGTTGGCCTTGGACAGGATTCTCAGTGATTTGGCAGTTATGTAATGTGATCATGCTCTATGATGTGATCTGACATGATTAGCCGATCAGTTTTAAGGTGACTCTCTTCCTGAGTGTGGCATGAATCATTTGGATCCGACTCGACAGCACTTGGCTTGGCGTAGTGGTTAAGGGCTATAACTATTTGCCAATAATTTGGCAGTTCAAAACCACTAGGTGCTCCTTAGAAAGAGAGCAGGTCTACTCTGACCTCTAAGTTGCTATGAGTTAGAATCAACTTCACAGTAATGGCATTGGCTTTCTTTTTTATATATGTTTGTATATTTATACGGATATTCTGTCAAACTCACTGGCTCTGGATCCTGCATGTGGCTCTTATCATCTAACCCTGGTTCTTGGGACTTCCGCCAGCCCCCTATTATAGTCTATATCTATTGCCTACTGGTCTTGGGATTTGTCAGCCTCCACAGCCTACAAGCCAGTGGCCTTCCGTCTTATCTGCTGGTCCTGGATCTATTAGCCTCTGCAGTGTGTGCCTGTGGACTATTGTCTGACTTGCCTATCTTAGTTTTGTCAGACCTTTAACTACGTTAGTCAGGAGAAGCCTCCAGCCTGATACCTGACCTACAGACTTGAGATTTGCCAGCTTCAACAACTGCTTGAACCATTTTCATAAAACAACTCTCTCTATATATGGATATATGAGGTCTAATAATTAAGTTTCTAAACCTATCCTAGAAAAATTGTTACATACCTCATTGCTCAGTATCACAATGGTAACCTTCAAAGTATTCCCCTTGGGAAGCCAAGTGCCAATGCCAACACCTACTCCACCCTTCAAAGTAATTTTGGAACTCTTTTTCTGGAATGACCATCAGAGCTATTATTGTTATTACCCTTGATGTCCTAAATGTCATCCTTTTCAATATCTCCTTTGTCTTTGGGTAAAGAAAAAATTCACTGGGAGCCAGGTAAGGTTAGTAGGGAGGGTGTTCCAATAAAGTTAATTGTTTACCAGCTAAAAACTTCACCACAGACAACTATGCAGTTGCATTCACAAATTTGTCACCATGTCATCATGCACAATGGCCATTCCAGCAAGAGTTTCAAGATTGTTTTGAAGGGTGAACTAGGCACTGGTGTCAGTGCATAGCTTCCCAGGGAGAGACCTTTGAACATCTTTATAAAGAAGAACAGATACCTTTGCACTGCAGTGTTAGAGAAGAACAAACAGATCTGTTCTGGCAGAAGTCTAATAAGAGTGCTCCTTAGAAGCAAAGATGGCAAGATTCTGTCTTACATACTTTCGATATGTTGTCAGTAAAGATCAGTCCCTGAAGAAGGACATCCTTCTTGGTAGAGTGGAGGGTCAGTGAAAAAGAAGACTCTCAACAATTTGGATTGACACAGTGGCTGCAATGATGGACTTTAGCAAAAAAAAAAAAAAAAAAAAAGATGGTGGGAATGGTGCAAGACTGGGCAGTATTTTGTTCTGCTGTTCACAGGTTCACTGTGAGTTGGAGCTGACTCAAAGATACACAACAACAACAACACAGATGAAATACAAGACTCTACATCGAGGAATCAAAAGAGACTTACATAAGTTGAGAAACTTACCTTGCTCATGGACGGGAAGACTTAACATCATGAAAATGTCTATTCTACCCAAAATAATCTATTGATACAATGCAAACTCATTACAAACTCCAACAGCATTTTTTAATGAAATGGAGAAACAAATCACCAACATCATACAGATAGGAAAGAAGCCTCAAGTAAGTAAGAGTTACAGAAGAAGAAGAAGAAAGTAGGACACCTCACTCTACCTGACTTCAGAACTTATTCTACTGCCACGATAGTCAAAACAGCCTGGCACTGAAACAAATACACAGAGCAATGGAACAAAATTGAGAACCAGATCAAACATTGCCCACCTATCAGCAACTGATATTTGACGTGGTTCCAAAGTTCATAAATCAAAGAAAAGACAGTCTTTCTAACAAATGGTGTTGGCATAACTCGATACCCATCTGGAAAAAAAAAAAAAAAAAGACCCACATCTCACACCATACATAAAACCTAACTTAAAATGAATCAGAAACATAACTATAAAATCTAAAACAATAATGATTATGGAAGAAAAAATTAGTGACTGCTGGGAGCTCTAATACATGGCATAAACAGACTATCAAATATTACTAGCCAGCTAAGGGCTATCGAGTTGGATCTGACTCATGATGACCCTGGGGGCCAGAGTAGAACTGACCCCGGGAGTATTTAAGGAGCACCTGGTGGATTTGAACTCATAATCTTCTGGTTAACAGTAGTAGCACTTAACCCACTACACTATCAGGGTTTCCCTAAAATATTACTAATGATGCACAAATGCAAGAAGGGAAAATGGGTAACTGGAAAATTAAAAAAATCAAACACTTATACTCATCCAAAGAATTAACCAAAAGAGAAAAAAGACTATGTTCAGGTTGGGCGGGGGCGGGGAGGGGAAGCTACCTTGAACCTGATCAACTTCTAGTCTCGTAATCTAAAAGGTAGAGCAAAACCTCCACAAGAAAAAGACAAATAACCCAATCTAAAAATGGACAAAGAACGTAAACATGTACTGTACCAAAGAAGACACCCAGCACACGAAGAGGTGCATGAAGACATGTTCAGGATCATTAACCACCACAAGGAGATATCATCTCACTCCCAAAAGGCTTGCATTGATCCAAAAAACACAAAATGATAAATGTTGGAGAGACTGTGAAGTTTTAGCCTACAGAACAGTCACAAAATAAAATTTCTCTTTATAAAGCCATCCACTAGTGGTATTTCTGTTAAAGTGGCACTGTCTGACTAAAACAGTGACTCTACTCACAACAGATGAAGCAGGAGTCAAAAGAGGTTGTGAAACTTGCCTGAAAACAGAGAATATGAGAAAGACGTTTACCTTTGTTTCATTGACTATACAAAGGAATTCAACTGTGTGGATCATAACAAATTATGACCAACATTGCAAACAGTGGGAATTCCAGAACACTTAATTGTGCTCTTGGCTTGGCTCTGAATTGTGCTCTTAAGGAATCTGTATATGAATCAAGAGGCAGCTGTGCAGACAGAACAAGGGGACACTGCATGCTTTAAAGTCAGGAAATGTGTGCATCAGAGTTGTATCCTTTCAGCATAGCTTTTGAATTTGTACGCCAAAAAATAATCCAAGAAGCTGGACTACAGGAAGAAGAGCAAGGCATAAGGACAGGGGGAAGACTCATTAACAATCTGCATTATACAGATGACAGCCCCTAACGGCACTATGAACAACAGTGCACAGCACTGCTCCGTCCTGTGCCATTTCCATGATTGTTTTTATGCTTAAGAACATTGTTGCAGTCATTGGGTCAATCCATCCTCTTTTTTGCTGATCTTCTACTTTAGGCAGAAATATCTGAAGACATAACGATCTGGATCTGTCTTTTACCAGGGACTGATCCCTGCTGACAACATGTCCAAAATATGTAAGCGATAGTCTGGCCATCTTTCTCTGCCAAGGAGCACTCTGGTTGTACTTCTTCCAGGGCAGATCTGTTTGTTCTTTTTGCAGTCTGTGTTGTATTCAACGTTCTTCTGTGACACCCAAGTTCAAAGACATCAATTCTTCTTCTATCTTCCTTATTCATTGTCCTGCTTTCATGTTCACATGATGCTCTTGAAAATATCGTGATTTGGGGCAGATGCACATTGCTCTTCAAGGGGGTACCTCTGCTTTCCAGCACTTTAAAGAGGTCTTCTGCAGCAGTTTTTCCCAATGCAATGTATCTTTTGATTTTTTCACTGCTGCTTCCATGAGTGTTGATTGCGGAACCAAGTGAAATGAAATCCTTGACAACCTCAATCATTTCTTCATTTATCATGATTTGCTTACTGGTCCAGTTGCGAGGATTTTTGTTTTCTTTATGTTGAGGTGAAGTTCACACTGAAGGCTGTGGTCTTTGATCCTTATCGGTAAGTGTTTCAAATATTCTTCACTTTGAGCAAGCAAGGATGTGTCATCTGCATAACACAGGTTGTTAATGAGTCTTCCTCCAACCCTAATGCCTCGCTCTTCCTTATATGGACCAGTTTCTTGGATTGTTTGTTCAGCATGCAGACTGAAAATGTATAGTGAAAAGACACAACCCTGACACACATCTTTCCTGACACTGAAGCATACAGTGTCCCCTTGTTCTCTTCAAATGACTGCCTCTTGATTTCTATACATGAGAACAAGTAACTGTTCTGGAATTCCCACTCTCAGCAACGTTATCTATAATTTGTAATGATACACAATCAAATTCCGTTGCATAATCAATGAAACACAGGTAAATATCTTTCCGGCATTCTCTGCTTTCAGCGAAGATCCTTCAGACGTAAGCAATGATATCTTTGATTCCTTGTCCTTTTCTGATTTCCATTTGAATTTATGTCAGTTTCCTGTCAATACCACTGTAATCAGTTTTGAACAGTCTTTAGCCAAATTTTGCTTGTGTGTCATATCGGTGATATTGTTTGATAATTTCCACATTTGGCGGGATCACCTTTTTTGAGAATAGGAGTAAATGCGGATATCTTCCAGTTGGTTGGCCAGGTAGCTGTCCTCCCATTTTCTTGATACAGCCAAAAGAGCACTTCCAGTACTACATTCGTTTGTTGAAACATCTTGATTGATATTCCATCAGTTTCCGGAGCCTTGTTTCTTTGCCATTGCCTTCAATGCAGCTCTGACTTATTGTTTAGTACCATCCGTTCCTGATCACATGCTCCCCCTTGAAATGACTGAACACCCACTAGTTCTCTCTGGTATAATGACTGCATGTTTCTTCTATCTTCACTTGATGCTTCCTGAGTCATTTAAATACTATCCTGGTAGAACCCTTCACTATTTCAACTCAAGGCTTGAATTGTTTCTTCAGTTCTTTCACCCTGAGAAATGTAGAGTGTGTTCTTCCCTTTTGGTTTTCTATATCGAAATCTTTGCACATATCGTAATACTTTGTCCTTTCGAGTCACTCCTTTAAGTCTTCTGTTTTCAGCTTTTATTTTGTCAATCCTTCCTTTTGCTTTAGCTACTTGACATTCAAAACAGGTTTCAGAGTCTCTTCTGATATCAACTTCGGTCTTGTCTTTTCCTACTTTTCGTTAACCTGTTGCTTTCTTCATGGATGATGTCTTTGTTATCTTTTTTTTAATTTTATTTATTTATTTATTTAGGATATGGAATTAAATGTTCTTTTTTTTATCCTTTATACGACTGAGGGAAAATGTACATTCCCGTGTAAATTTACATGCCCACCCATATGCAGCTTCCACTGCTCTCCCTGCACAGTGACAGCACACTATTCCTCTCTGCTCCACACATGTCTCATCCTCCCAACAGTCTCCTTTCCCCTCCTCTCCACCCACTCCCCTTACTCCAGCCAGAGGTCAGCAGGATGATATCCTATAGATGTATAGAGCCATGAAGTCCATCCAATGTATGGTCACTGTGCCTCGTCAAGTCCACTCCATTCGTGGACTTTCGTTATGATTTATGGGCAAGTGCAGCATCAGGGCCCGAGGCCATGCTCTCAGGGGAACTCCAAAACCTCTGGACCATCAATTGAGGTCTTTCAGTGGAGTTCTCAGGATGCACCCCTTTTTATTCTTGTGTTGCCAGTGAGACTCATCTTAGTGAGCTCCATTGCGGCTATCACTGGTGGTGGCCGGGCACCATCCAGTTCTTCCAGTCCCAAGTCGATGTAGGCACCCACTCATGTGGGTCTCTCTGTCTTCTGGGTTGTCTTTACCCCGTGTCATTTTGGTCCGTGGTGAGCATCTGTTCCTGCTGAGTTGGGTCTGTTTGCTGTGCCCTCAGATGGCAGCTTGGCAGCTTTTAAGACCCCAGATGCCACTCACCAATGTGGGGTGCAGAGAGCCCTCTTAGCAAAACGCTAGTTGTGCCAATTGGCCTCGATTTCACCTAGAAGCATAGCCCCCTACCTCAGCTACTCTATCCTTGCAATATTGGGTTAAGATGGAAGGAGTATTCAAGCTATGCTGAAGTCCACTTAATGTTGTTCTTGTTTCTAATGTGTGCTATTGCCGATTTCTCCCAACCAGATTTCTAGCAACTATCTAATCTAAACCCTCCCCCCCTCGCACTCCTTCCCTCCCCTCCCTTGTAGGTGTCAAAGAGTCTTTTCTTCTATACACAGGCCTGTTTTTAAGATCTTATCGTAGAAGTCTCATACAATATTTATCCTTTTGTCACTGACTACTTCTTTGTTATCTTTGATGTCATTCAGCAACTCGTCTGGTCTTCAATCATGAGCGTTCAATGTATAAAATGTGTTCTTGAAATAGTCTCCAAATTCAGGTAGGATATACTTAAGGTTGTACTTTGGCTCTTACGGACTTATTCTAATTTTATTCAATTTCACTTTGAACTTCCATATGAGCAATTGATAGTCTATGCTGCAGTTAGCACCTGGTCTTGTTCTGCCTGTTGATATTAGCTTTCCCATTGTCTCTTTCCATTTGATTCTTGAATGTTCCGTCTGGCAAGGTCATTATGGATAGTCACCATTCATGTTGGTGAAAGAGTTATTTGCAATGAAGAAGTCGTTGGCCTTGCAAAATTCTATCCTGTGTTCTCCAGCATCATTTGTGTCACCAAGGGTGTATTTTTCAACTACTGATCCATCTTTGTTTCTTTGCTTGCATATCTATCATAAATTATGTGTGGAAAATAAATCAGAATATTCTGTCACACTTCAGTAATATTTTTGAGGGATCATAAACTATGCCCTTCTTCAATAAAGTACAGGACATAATACTTTCAATGAGTAGTTGATATAGAATATAAAGTAACTGGAGATGAGGGGATCAAAGAACTTCGTGGAGATCAAAGGATATTGCCAGTAAGTAATATTCAATACTATAAAGCTACACTCTCTCAAAATTTAACTATTAGTTTCGTGTGGAAAATTAATTTAAAATACAATTAATTGGGGAAAAATATCAGTTTCCACATCCCTCTAGCCATATTTCAGTTTCAAAACAGTCACAGGTTGTTCATGGTTACTGTATTGGACGTCACAGATATAAAACACTGTCACCATCATGAAATATTTGATTGAACAATGTAAAATATGTATTGGTAGTTTATAAATTTATGACAGGACTTAGGGTGGAGAAATGGTAAAGTACATGCTATTTTCTTGACTGAATGAAAATGAGAGAGATGATCAGTTTTTCTCAGGAGTTATTTAGCCTCTGAAAGAATAAAAATGTTTAGAAAGGAACCTGACTCCAAGGGAACTGGAAAATCTAGATGCTAAGGTAATGAATCTTGGTAAAATGCAATAGTAGACATGGCTGACCACGACATGCAATTCCTAGTTCACCACATTAAATACTTGCAACTACACACACACACACACAAACACTGATTATACGTTTCTCTTTCCACATTGGTATAACAAAAACTGAAAGTCAATAAAGGACAAGACTTAGTTTTCTTTTGATTTTAGTGAATAAGCAGTGGTCTATGAAAACAAAAGCACTTCTTCAGATTACTGGTTACCACAATTAGCTAGAATAACATTTTCTTCAGAATTACTTTGAATTGCATTTTTAAAGTGATATAATTCTAATAAGTAATTCAATTAGAACACAATTTTTCCTTTTGAAATTAAAGTATTTGAGTTCACACTCACAAATTAATGCAATCTGTTTTTATTGTATTCTGGGGTTGTATTTTAAACATTTTTTTCCCTTAAAAGCAGTATCTGTCTTGTCTAACAAACTGTGAGTTTTAGACAACAAATTGATGAAGTATTTTTAGATACCCATATTTTTCTTGAAGTTTGTGATGTTTTTGATGTTCAGTGTACTGCAATTGTATAAAGCCTGAACTTTTCTTTAAACAAATTGATCACTCACTAAATATTATCTTTTTCATTATTTTTGCCCTGTTACCCCCAAGCACCTCAAAAGTCTAGAATATGTGGGAATTTTTTAAAAAAAACAAATAAGAAAAAATTACTCTTTGTAAGTATGTCTTGCAAACTGTTGTGGCATAATGATCAGGAATTTGGCTGCTAACCAAATGGAAGACAATTTGAATCCACTGGGCACTCCTTAAAATCCTGTGTGGAAGTTCTACTCTGTCCTACCGGGACACCATGAGTTAGAATATAATTGATGACAACTTTTTTTTTTTAACGTATGTCTTGGATTATGTGTCTATTTCAGAATTATAGCCCCGTCTCTGAAATGAAGATGGAAATATTCAGTAGACATTTCTATGCTAAGTGTCCCTTCCCTTCTAATAACAGATAATGGTCCTGGAATAGACAATTGATTCAAGATGATCAGAAAGGATCCATTCTGAGACATGTGTCAGAGGATACTCACATTCATGTGTTAGCATCAACATAGTATGTTAATAAATCATACCCTGATGCTGAAATCTTAGCATGGATACTATCTAGTTTCTTCTTGTATGAGCCTTGTTGGTTCCATTTTTCCTTGATGTCCAGGAAAGAATTCCAGTGTATTTCTATTACATTTAATTCCACTAATAGTACAAACCTTAGTTTTTAGCTGCTAAGTCCAAAACAAATAAAAACTGCAGAGTAGGAAATGTTTATTCAGCACAAGAAGCAAATAAAGGCTAGTTGAAAGTTTATAATTAAAGATATACTTTTCAATCAGAGTTTTTTTGTCTTATAGATGTGAAATGTGGGTTTGTTAATTTATTTTATATTGATTTCAAACATTAACAAAAATTAGAAATAGAGACTATGTCTGCAAGCATGGGAAGTTCTGTGTGGTTTAATATGAGATCATCAGCTTGTAAATCATTTAGACAAAGACGAGCTGTGTATTTTTATTTGAGTCTGATGACAGTGGAAATTCCAAAAATAATTATTAATGAATTTATTGACTACACTGCTGTTTTCAGCGCCTTACGGTACAAGTGGTTTGCCCATCCACTTATATTGTTCTTTTTGCTTTTTCTTGAAAAAAGCTAAGTAACACATGCTGATTTTTCTTCCTTTGTCTCCAAATTAAACTGTCTTTGAAATCTCCTGGTTTAGCCCTGAAGTAATGCATGGCAAGCCTCTGAAAACCAAGAAGGGGAGGTTAATAAATTAACGAGGCCTAGGTGAGGATACAAAATCTCAAGAGAAATTCTTCAGTTTGATCTGGTTGTTACAGTTCACCTCCAAATTTTCTCGTGTAGGAATTCAGGCTCACAGTGGTGAAAACGCTAAGCATCTTCCTTCACTGTTTTTTTTTTTTTTTTTTTTTATTTAAGTACGTGACAAGCTTTACAGGACAGAGGTTTCATAGGACAGAGAAATTCTTCACTCACTGAGCATTTATGTTTTAATAGCTCCCAGCATTATCTAACCAAAGAGTAAACAAAACAAAGCTTTCTGTTTCCTTTTTAAAGAAAAGCAAGTAGTCTTAATTACAGAGTCTGGATACCGTGGTAGTGTAGTGGATAAGTCTGCTGATGTAGCACTCAGTGCTACGTCAATAGTTGGCAGTTCATATCTACCAGACACTTTGGAAACTGTGTAGTTTAGTTCTACTCTGTCCTGTAGGGTCACTATGAGTCAGAATTGACTCATAGTTTGGGTTTGGTTGGGTTTTGGTATTAAGGAGCCTTAGTTTTGCAGTGGTCAAGAGCCTAAGGTGCTAACCAAAGGACTGGCAGTTCAAATTCATCAGCTGCTCCTTGGAAACTTCTGTCCTATAGAATTTCTGAGAAATGGAATTGATTTGATAATTATGTTTCTTTGTGGTTGTTCGTTGTCTGAATTTGTACGGTACTTATGAATGTTTGTTTCACATTGCATGTAAAGTGAACGATTTCCTTTGCTGCTATTGCATAGTTTCATTAAGTATTGGTAATTATTTCAAACTTTGTTCTGGAAGATGTGTACTCTCCCCAAGGACATGTGCAAATTTATAAAGTCAAAGACTGATCTGCTTCTACTCTATTATCTGTTTCCATAGCCTATCTTGACAGAAACAGCTAACCTTTAGACTGTCACCAGTTTTAACTCAAAGTTTTTTTTCTATAACTATGAAAATTTCTCTAAAAAAGAGAGAAGATAGCGTGGTATTAGCATAAGTTGAGCATTCACAAGTTAATGTTTAATTTTTTCTTTAATATTTCTAGTCAACAAAATGTGGACACATTCTTGTTCTTGTTAGGTGCCCCTGAGTTGGTTCCAACTCATAAAGACCCTGTGCACAACAGACAAAAACACTGCTCAGTCCTACGCCATCCTCACAACTGCTGCTATGTGTGAGCCCAGTGTTGCAGCCGTGGGTCTACCCATCGCATCTAGAGTCTTCCTCTTTTTCACTAACCCTCTATAATGTATGATATTCTTCTCCAGGGACTGGTCCCTCCTGATAACATGTCCAGAGTAGGCTCACCATCCCTGCTTCTAAGAAGCTTTCTGGTTGTACTTCTTCCAAGACAGATTTTAACCTTCTTTTAGCATAGGTATATTCAATATTCTGCGAAAACACCCCAGTTCAAAGGAGCCCATTTTTCTTCAGTCTTCCTTATTCCTTGTCCAGACTTCACATGTGTATGATGTGACTAAAAATATCATGACTTGAATCAGGAACACCTTAGCCCTCAAAGTGGCATGTTGACTTTTTAACAGTGTAAAGAGCTTTTTGCAACAGATTTGCTGAAAACAATACAACCTTTACTTTCTTAACTGTTTCCATGGACCTTGATTGTGGATCCTAGTAAAGTCTTGACAACATCAATCTTTTCTCCATTTAACATAATGATGCTTATTGGTTCGGTTGTGAGGATTTGGGGATTGTTCACGTTGAGGTGTAATCTATAATGAAGTGTGTGTTCTTTGATACTCACCAGTAAGTGCTTCAAGTCCTCTTCTTTCAATAAGCAAGATTGTGTGATCGGCATATTGCAGGTTGTTAATAAGTCTTCATCCAGTCCTGATGCCCTGTTTTTTATATAATCATTATATAGTCCAAATTTTCAGGTTATTTGCTCAATGTACAGACTGAATAAGCGTAGAGAATAGATAATACCCTGACACACATCTTTCTTGACTTCAAATCATGCAGTATCTGAGGATTGTCTCTTGGTTTCTGTGCAGGTTCCTCACGACTGTAGTTAACTTTTCTGAAGTTCTCGTTGTTCGCAGTTTTATCTATAATTTGTTATTACGCACACACCCTAATGCCTTTGCCTAGTACTAAAACACAGGTAACCATCTTTCTGATTTTTCTCTGCTTTCAACAAGGATTTATCCGACATTGATGGATAATAATAATCTGGCTTGAATTTTAGCAGTTACCTCTTGATATACTGCTGCAACAATTTTTGAATTATCTTCTGCAAAATTTTACTTGCATATGATACTAATAGTATTGTTCAATAATTTCCACATTTGTTTAGGTCATCTTTTTTTAGAATGGGTACACTTACACATCTTTTCTAGTCATTTGCTTAGGTAGCTGTCTTCCTGTGATAGATGAATGGATAGCTTTCTGCATTGCATCAGTTTGTTGAAAGATCTCATTTGACATTCTGTCAATTCTGAAAGCTTTGTTTTTTGCCAGTGTCTTCACTGTAGTTTAGACTTCTTCCTTCAGTAACATCAGTTCTTGATCTTAAGATACTTCCTGAATTGGTTGAATATTGACTAGTTTTTTGTGATGCAGTGACTGTGTATTCTTTCCTTCCCTTGATGATTTTTTCATTGGTTAGTGTTTTGCTCACAGAATCAGTCAATATTACAATGAGAGGCTTTAATTTTTTTCTTTAGTTCTTTCACCATGAGAAATGTTGAGTGTATTCTTCTGCATGGTTCTCTCACTACTCCAGGTCTATGCAGATCTTATTATTCTACTTTGGTTCCTTGAGCTGTCCTTTCAAATTTTCTGTTCAGCTGTTTTACTTCATCAGTTTTCTATTTGTTTTAACTATTCTATGTTAAAAAGCAACTTTCAGAGTCTGTTCTGGTATCCATTTAGAATGTTGCTTTCTGTCCAGTGAAAATTGATTTTCTTCATATGTGATGCCTTTCATGTTATCTCACAACTTATATGGTCTATGGTCATTAGTGTTCAAAACGTGAAGTTTATCCTAGAAATGGTCTCTAAATTTAGGTGGAATATAGTCAAGGATGTGATTTGGCTCTCATTGACTTGTTTTACTTTTCTTCAGCTACTATTTAAACTTGCATATATGCAACAGGTTGTTTATTTTTAAATAGTGATGCTGAGCTTTCCATCATCTCTGCTCACAGATGTCAATTTGATTCTTTTGTATTCCATCCAGCAAAGCTCATTTATATAGTTGTCATTCATACAGTTGAAAATATATATTTGCAATGAATATGTGATTGGTCTTTCAAAATTCTATCATGAAATCCCTGGCATTATTTGTATAACTGAGGTCTTACTTTACAATTATATAACCTTTGCATTTCAATTACCAATACTTACTATTGCATTTTCATTGCACATTTGAAAAACTCCTGACTGTTGCAATTAGAAAAAAAAAACTCAGATTTCTTCATCTTTGGCAGTAGTGGTTAGTGTATATATTTGAATGATGGTCACAGTAACTGATCTTCTTTGTATACATACATATATGGATATTTTTCTATCACTAACAGCACTGTACTTCAAGACTGATCTTGAAATCTTCTTTTTGACAATGAATGCAACACCATTTCTCTTCAAGGAAGGGATTAGTCAACCAGAAAATTATCTGATTCAAAATGACCAATACTAGTCTCTTTCAGTTCACTAATATCTAGGATAGTGACTACTATGTATTCCATTTCATTTTTGATGACTTTTAATTTTTCTAGATTCATAAGTTGCAAATTCCATTTCCTGATTATTAGTGAAAGTATACAAGTTGCAAATTCCATTTCCTGATTATTAGTGAAAGTATACAGCTATTTTTTGTTATTTTCCAACTTAATCATATCAGCAAATTAATTCCCTAAAAGTTGTAGTGAATTCACATTATGGCCAGCTCTACTTAGAGGAAATAACTCTTCTAAGTTGTATTTTTATGTGGCTTCCAATCTATGAGACTATCTTCTTGCACTATATCAAATGTTCTCCTGCTACTCAAGGTTTTAACCTGCTGATTCTTTCAGAAGTATATCACCAGGTCTTTCCTTATTGTCTTTCTTAGCCTAGAAGCTCTGGTGTGCATCATGATCCTACTGGTATCTGAAATTCTATTCATTTAGCTTCCAGTATCACAGCAACACACAATCTACTATAACTCAACAAGCTGACAGATAGTGGTGTGTATAGTTTAGCCAAAGCCAAGTGCCATCTAAAATTATTAAAAAAAAAAAAAAAAAAAAAAACTATAAATCTCTTTTTCAGCCTTTAAACAGACTCTGTCCTGTTTTTGTTTCATGTATTTCCATGTTGGCAGAATACAACACAAGTATCAGTTGCTACTGGGGTAAACAGAGACTTGCCTAGCTGTCAAAATGTGTAAACTCAGTGACCAAACACTGGTTATTAAACTGCTAGTATACATAAACATAACCCTTGAAGTCTCCGTGTTGCATTTTTGAAAATTCATCAGTTTTATCAGAATTGATTTCAGTAACAGGTAGCATGTCTGACCTCAGTCAACGACACTTCTGACATGGTGATTCTGTTGAACTGACAGCACAGGAGGTAGAAATAGTATTTTCATTTGGCATAAGAACACTAAGGAAAAGTCACTGTTGTTTAATTTTTTTTTTTATTTTCCCCTTTGAACAATTTGAATAATACATAATATCATGAACAAAAACTAAATAAAATTCTAAGAAAATTTTGAAGTAATTTCAAAAGGACTAAGGAAAAGAAGTGGTAAAGATCTCTGTGACTAATTACACCAGAATTGCATTTGTAGTGTAATATTCAGTGTTCTTTAAAATAGCAGGCAGGCATCTGATTGACAGAAAATGAATTTTTTGCTTGTAAACTTCAGCATTTGATGTCCCGTGAAAAGGCAAAGTAGGTTAATAGCTCAGTTTCCCTGAATGACTAATGGCAGTGTCAGATCTATTTTAGAAGAAAATATCGCTGTTGCCAAAGTAACTTGAGGCTCCTGAACCCTTATTTTATTAAAAATACACACACAAAAAGTGAGGATCAAGGTTACCATTCACTCCGAACACCAGACAACGTAATGATATGGACTATTGCAAACTTCAGACATTTTATCAAGCAGGAAAATTGAATTACTAAAAACAGGAATACCGTGAAGTGTCAAAAGACCAAGAGAGATAATTTAGAAATGCTCGACTAACACATTTTGTACATCAAGTTCTTCATCCGTTTGCCCAGACGTACATGAAGGAGTGGGGAGTTAATCACAAACACACCGTGCATTAGTCACTTTCAGAGCTAGTTAATGTTTGATTTTTCTAAGAAACGCTTTTACTTAGACACTTCAAATGTGCACTGTACTGCAAGTTATTTCTCCACATTAGTGGTGCTTATTGGAAAGTAAAGCCTTAAGACTATTTATCATAATTATCTGGTAGATTAAGAAAGGAAAAATACAAATAGAAATAGTAATGAGGGAATGGCAACACATTATATTGACCACAAACACCATCAAACAGAATGAGAGCAGAAACTCTTAGCAAAGAGGTTATTAACTGGAAAAAAGAGTGTAGTTCCCTATTGAATTAGTCTTTGTAAAATAAGCATCATTTTTGCATTTTCATCTTTTTCATTATTATTTTTACTTTCAAACATTCAGTAACCCTTTGCTCTGTTTGAGTGACTACCGCTTGATCTATGTACCAAACCAAACCAAACCAAACCCGGTGCTGTTGAATTAATTCCCACTCACGGCAACCGTATATGGGACAGCAGAACTACTTCAGAGACGTTCCAAGGAGCTCCTGGAGGATTTGAACTGCTGACCTTTTGGTTGGAAGATGCAGCGCTTAATCACTACACCACCAGAGTTTCCTGATGTATGTACAGGTATGGACAGTGTTCCGTTGTTGTCCGTAAGGTTAACCACAAGGCTTTCATTGGCTTGTTAACAATCTTGACCTACAGAGATGACAGAACCTTGCTTACTTAAGATAAAGATGACTTGAAACATTTTGCTGATCAAAGACTACAATCTTCAGTATCGATTATATTTCAACATAAATAAAATAATAATCTTAATAATCTGAATATTAGCAAAATCAAGTATAGAAATTAGCCTGAATTTCATTTTACCTGCATCAATCTTCAGCGCACATTGACAGAGCAGTCAAGACAAAAAGAAACATTCATTGGATAAATCTCTTTCAAAACATCTCTCTAAAGTGTGGAAAAGTGAAGATGTCATTGAGGACTCAGCTACTCCTGATCCAAGCCATGGTATTTTCAATCACCTCATATGCATGTGAAAGCTAAAAAGAGAAACAGAAGTGGTGTATTTAAATTATGATGTTGGTGAAGACTATTGGCCATAGTACAAACCACCTTAAGAACAAACAAATTTGGCAAGTAGAGCCAGAATGCTCTTGAGAAGCAAGGATGGCAAGACTTTGGCTATGTCTTTAGAAGGACCTATTCCTGGAGAAGGATATTATGCTTAGTAAAGCAAGTTGTCACGGAATGAGAGGACTACCCTCAACAAGATGGAAGACACACTACCTGTAACAGTGGACTCAAAGGTGGTGTGGTGAGGGTGGTGCAGGACTGAGCAAGGTTTTCTCTGTTTCATATTGGGCTTTCTATGAGTCTAAACCCTCGCCGAATATTATTTAAGAGCTATGACTGCTCACCAAAAGACAAATGGTTTGAATCTACCTTAGAAACTCTCATAGTGTAATGGTTAAGTGCCATGGCTGCTAATCAAAAGGTCAGAAGTTCAAATCCACCAGGTGCTTGTGGGACACTTTATAGGGGCAGTTCTACTCTGTCCTACAGGGTCATCATGAGTCAGAATTGACTAGATGGTAATGGGTCTTTGCGGGGGTTCCGGTGAGTCTGCCCACTGGGTGGTACCTAACAACAATTTTTGCATAATTCAGAATATAACCTAAGCATTCCACTTTTAAATCTACACTTGTAAATGTTCTTAACACTATTAAATGTTAGATGTTTTGAGTAATTTTTAAGATACTTCATTTAAATTTAATAAACTAGTCATTTTGTGTGTACTTTGTTTAAAACATTTTGTTCAAGAAACAGATAAATGGAAATCCAGAAATATTAAAGAAAAAAATTAAACAATATTGTTTCTTCTTCCATTTCTACATCATAAATGTATGTATTTTCATCTTATTACTTTGTGTACTTTATTCTAATGTAACATCTGCAATTACAGCATAAAGAAGTTACTATAACTTTAAGTATTCCTTGACTATAACCTACCTGTATAACTTGTTTATGTGAAACAATATATTCTTTCCTGATTTTTATTTAGTTTTCACCACGTGTCTTCAAAAGCAATTTTTATATCACTATGCAGTATGCGGAAACCCTCGTGGTGTAGTAGTTTAAGTGCTATGTTTGCTAACCAAAGGTCTGCAGTTCAGATCTGCCAGGTGCTCCTTGGAAAACTCTATGGGGCAGTTCTACTCTTACCAACATGATCTCTGTGAGTCAGACCCGACTTGATGGCAGTGGGTTTGGTCTGGGTTTGGTACGTAGCATGCAGTTTTTAATCTAATGTTTCTCAACTCTCTGCCATCAGTCGGGTCGGATTCATAGAGACCCTAGAAGTCAGAGTAGAACTGCCCCACAGAGTTTCCAAGGAGTGCTTGGCAGATTTGAACTGCCAACCTTTTGGTTAGCAGACATAGCACTTAACCCACTAGATCACCAGAGTTTCCTATAAGATACCTATACCTAGGGTTAAGTGCTACATCTGCTAACCAAAAGGTCAGTAATCGGAAATCATGAGGCACACCTCGGACACTATAGAGCAGTCTATCTGTCCTGTAGGGTCATTATGAGTCAGAATTGACTGGTCAGCAGTGGCTTTTTTTTTTTTTTTGGTTGTTGTATATCTTTCATTTGATCACCACACAGTTTCCATATTTTACTTTGTATATCTTAATTTCTTCATTCCATAATTCTGGTGTTAGGTAAATTCAGAATGAATATATACTCGTTCTGTTTCTTCAGCTATACATCTTCTCCTGGGGTTTTAGATTATCTCTTTAATCAGTTACTATTCTGAGAACAAGGCAGGGGAATCCTTCAAGAACATACATCTAGTTTAACATAGCAACAGTGATGTGTCAGACATGTGTAGAAGATGGATTATTAGGCTCAGTAAAACACATAGAAAAACATAGAAATAATGTATACACTTACTCAGTGACAGTCATTTTCATGTTATTGTCTTTATTTCTTTGTAAAATAACAAATCTTAAACACTTTGTTGTATGTTTTAATACTATTTGTATATATATTTCTGAGGTTTTACTCTTACTCAAAATGTACATGGATCAAAAACTATTAATTCCACAATGAAAATTATTTTAACAGACAAACACTATCAATCCTACATATTTTTAAATACATTGCCATTTCTATTCAGAGGTGACTTGAGTTTCTCTTGTTAGGAATAAGATGTTAATCTATACTAAGCAAAAATTATATTAGTATAACAAACATTTATTTCTCTTTCTTGAATATTCTCTTCTAGATTCAGGCAATTCTCCACGAGTAATTCCTCCACATGGGGACTAAGAACTCCAAGTGCAGGTGACTCTCATCATCTTATGTTTTGGTCTCTATAATCTCTGTGGGGCAGAAGCACAATCTAGGTAACTGAGATTTTACTGTTTTAGTTCAGAGTGATCCATATGATTTCTGTTCACAGTTCATCAGCTATAATTAACCACAATCCAACCCAACTTTAAGGAAGACTAAAAAGTACAGATATCTTACTGTTTTATCTATTCTGATAAATTCTACCACTTAATGAGAATATTGGATCCAATCAAAATAGTATATTTTCTGAAATTATTGGGTTTAGGTCCATCAGATTATTTACTTTCTTTCTAATTTTATTTTTGTTTCTGTTTCTTCTTCCTTTGTTTTGAATATTTGTAAAACTCCAATTAAATTTGTTTATTAACTTGCCAGCATGACTTCTTTAAATTATTTTTTAGTGGTTTATGTAAGGATTAAATATACATGATCTTTACTTTTCACCATCTGCTTAAAGTTAACACTTTACTATTTTATGTATAATGAAGCAAACATGAAACAATACTCATCATCACACTCCACCCAACCCTTTATGCTTTAGACATTAGGTAAATATAACCTCTGTGGGAAACTGAATATACAGTTCTATAACATAGGTGTTATAACTCAGACTACATTTTTTAAAACTTAGATATTTTCCAGAACTAACAGTGTCTATTCCTTTATAAAGTTCAAAGTTTCCCTCTGCTATAATTTCCCTTCAAAATGAAGAACACCCCTTAGCCTTTCTCATATTGCAGGTCAACAGGATACAGATTCTCTTAATGTAACTTATCTTAAAAAAAAACTTTCATGTTAACTTCTTAAGAAGTTTTTTAATGCTGAAGAGAATGATATAAAGATACGATTTTATGCTTGAATACTTTAAAGATATCACCTTACTACTTTTGGCCTTCTATTGTTATTGATGAGAAATCAGTGACCATTCAAATTATGGTTTCTTCTTACAAACTGTCACTTTCCTCTGGTTGATTTAAAATTTTTGTAACTGTCTTTGATTTCAACTATTTTTATCATAATAAACTTTGACATTTTTTTCTTACATTTATCTTTCTTAGATTCTGCTGAGCTTTGTGAATATATAGATTTATGCCTTTAACAAAATTGTGAAAATCTGAGGGCATCATTACTTCAAATTTCTTTTCTCACATATCCTTCTTTTGTCTATTCTCTCTATGGAACACTAGTTATACACATATTGGTATTTTTTAATATTTTTGCCACAAATTTCAATGGCTCCTTTCATATTTCCTTTATTTTTTAGAATGGATAATTTCTATTGATTAGTGAAAAACTAGAAGACCTTCAACTAAAAGAATTGACCACAGTGGCTGAAACAGCTGGCTCAAACATATCAACAGTGGTAAGGAATGGTATAGACCAAGACAGTGTTTTATTCTGTTGCACATGAGGTTTCTATGAGTAGGAGTCAACTACAGGGTGCCAAAGAACACCACCACCACTGATTCATTATTCTGTAACATCATCATTTTGCTATTAGACCCTATTCAGTAATTTTAAATTTTCAAATATTTTTCACTTCTGCAATTTTAATTTGCTGTATTTCATACTTTATTTTGTGTTGCTGTTCTTTCTTACATTGCCTTTTATTACATGCATATTTTCTTCTGCTTCACCGAACATAGTTACAGGCTTTGCCCAAACTGTGAAAGTCTGGCTTAGGTATAACCTGTATTTAGGAACCAGCCTTTTCATGATGGTTAATGTTGCGCATCACGCTGCATGGGTCGTGTTTCTCTGTGATTTGTCAGTCCAATGATGTTTTGATTGCCTCCGTGGTGGAGTTTGCTGTGAGTAGGCAATGAGTTGAAAGGGAGTGAATGGTCTGCATGGAATGTAAGTGGACACCTTGGCAAGGATTGTGGGTCTTTTGCCAGCACTGGATCCTCAGCAGGATCCTGTTTATTTGATCTCTGATTCTTGGGACTTAAGCTAGCAGCTTTTCTTGGAATTTATCAATCTTTGCAGCCTGTGAGCAATGATCCCTACTCTCTGACCTGCCGACTGTGATTTCAGCAGCTCTTGCAGCTATACGAAACAGGGGAAGGCTGCATCCTGAGGTATGGATTTGGGAAGTTCCAGCCTCGATAATCATCACAGCTATTTTCTTGAAATAAATATCTCTCTATGTATATATTTATATGCATTACCAGTTTTTCATTTCTAAAGAACCCAGCCTAAAAGTGTATAACAACCTGGGAAATGTATTTGGTGTTTTCTTAAAAAGCTAGATATTGAAATACCACATTATCCAGCAATTTCACGTCTTGGAATATATCTTAGAGAAATAAGGGCTGTCTCATGAACAGATACGCACACACCAGTGTGTATCGCAGCACTGTCCACAGTAGCAAAAAGATGCAATTAACCTAGCTGTCCATCAACAGACGAACGAATTAAAAAAAGCTATGGTATGTTCACACAATGATGATCTCGGGAAGCATCTAATAACATGGAGTCATATGGAAGATATTCTGCTAGGTGAAATTAGCCTGTTGCAAATAGACAAATATTGTGTGAGACCATGATGGTAAGGACTTAAGCAAAGGTTTAAATGTAGAAGAAAATAATCTTCAGTGGTTACAAGGATGGGGAGGGAGAGTGAGGGGTTTTCATGGATTAAATAGTAAATAGGAATTGGGCTAGGCAAAAAGAGTGACAGTACGCGCAGTACAATGGAGGTTAGCACAATCGGACTACACCAAAAGCTAAAAAGTTTTCTAAATATAACCCGATATTTTGAAGGACAGAGTAGCAGGGACAGGGGTCTGGAAGTTATGCTTGCAGGGGACATCTAGGCCAACTGGCACAACAAAGTTTTTGTTTTTTATTAAGAAAATATCAGCATACCACACTGACGAGTGATGTCTGGGGTCTTAAGGCTAAGAAGCAGCCATCTAAGTGCCATCAATAGGTACCAATCCACCTAGAGCAGAGAACATTGAAGGATATCAACCACATGTGGACAATATGAGTACGGCAGAAAATAGCATTTGATCTAGAGACTACATCAGCATGAGACCAGAAGAACTAGATGGTGCTTGGCCACCACCAGTGACTGCCCTGACAAGGAATACAATGTAAAGCTCTTAACGCAACTTGAGAAAAATGGATGCGCAGAACTTGAACTCTACTAAAAGACCACACATGATGGTCCACCAGACTGAAAGTCCCCTGTGGACAGAGCCCCTAGATTCTGTGTTAGCTCAGAGCTAAAACCAGTGCAGAAACCATCTCTTTAGAGAAAGATTGGACTGAACTATAAGACACAGAGCAACGCTGGTAAAGAATACGCTTTTTTGCTTAAATAATACATGAAATTTTCTGGACAGCTCTTGTCCAGAGGTGAGCTGAGAGGGTGAAGGGAAAGGAGCACAGTAGATGGCTCAGTGAATACGGGATGTACAGTATGGAAAGGAGGAGTATGTTGTCATGTGGAGTCAGGGGGAGGAGTAGTTAGAATTACACTGCAGAGTGTGTGCAGGGTTTTGTATGGCAAATTTGTTTAGATTATAAACATTCATTTAAAGCACAATACATATTTTAAAGATCTCAGCCTAAGATACTCACAGGGCCCATTATATTAAAACTTTGTGATAGACTCAATGGTTCATAATAAGAAATACGTGATGCAAGTAAAAACATTATTTTATTATTACTATGTTAAAGTGTGTTGTTGCTACTATATTCTCCAAGACTATGTTCTAGTGTATTGAGAATTGTGTCTTTAAAGATTTTTATAAATAGAAATGTATACTATATATGTACTATACACTAAGGTGAACATTTGGCCAACTGACATTGCTATTTATACATAAATTGAAACAGTTTGGCATGGAGCAAAATTGATGCATACTTCATACCTCACTACTCTAGCTCACATAAAAAAAAATCAACTTAAAGATACATTTACAAGCAGAACTTGTTCATAATTCTGGGACTGCCTGTATAAAGGTTGTTTTAAATTCTTTGATATTTCTACAGTCCCAAGATTGGTTTCCCAAGTTTTGTTTTGTTTTGTTTTGTTTTGTTTTGTTTTGTTTTTCCTTTAGACTGGGTTACACTTTTCCAGCTCTACAAATGCAAGTAATTTGAACTGCATCCTGAAAATTGTCCTGTGGTAAGTTTAGATTCCATGATATTTCCTTTAGGAGTATTGACATTTTTGTCTTATTAGGCAGTTAACTTATTGCTCTGAAACTGTGAAACACTCTTGTATAGGAAGCTATGTCTTAGTTTATTCGTTTACTTGCCTAGGTGGGCTGTTTGCAGTCTTTCCCACTCATGACTGGCACTGGAGTCAGCCAGAGATTTGTATAGCATGGATACAGAGAAGTGGGAATCCTCACACTGGATCACTCCTTCATAGGGTTTTCGTCTTATGTTCTAGA
This sequence comes from Heterohyrax brucei, assembly GCA_028571685.1. NCBI lineage: Eukaryota > Metazoa > Chordata > Mammalia > Hyracoidea > Procaviidae > Heterohyrax > Heterohyrax brucei. The sequence continues at coordinate 161,280,254 of CM053143.1, forward strand.
ACTGAGAGTGCCCTAAACTGTGCTCTAGTCCTTTATGTCCAGAATAATTATGAATTATTACCATTCTAACCACCCAACAAAGAGTAATCTCAGTAGCATATTTGCAGACTTGGCGAAAAAGAAAAGCAACAGAGAGAGAGACAGAGGAGACAGAAGTAGCAGGAGAAGGAATAGAAGAAACATATACCACATGAAGAAAATCCTACCACGTGCTTGACCTTCATCCAAGTTTCTACTTGTTTCCGGAATCTACTTACCTTCATTAACTTTCTAGAGTTTGTTGCATTTCATTCAGAGCTTATAATTTCTCTCTGCAAAAAAGTAACCCTGATAAGAACTTCTTCAGTCCTATTGCAAGTATAGATGTCTATGTGTATAGAAGGGAAGATAAACTCAATATTCTCAATGACGGAATTATCTTCAAATACACAGTTCAGTTTACTTTAAACTCCTCTAGTAGAGATATTGGATACAGACTTCTTATTTAAGATAAATTATATAATAAGGTAATTTTTCCACTTAACTCACATTTGGTGAAGTGAATAGAAATAGACATTAAATAAGCCCTATTACATTAATACTCTATAAATGCAGAGTGAAACATAATAACTTTTATCTAAAAACTGGCAGATATTACTTGAATTTACTAATTGAATTCACTAAGTATCAGTATCTCAAATACTAGATCAATAGTACATTTTAATGTGGCAATTAATATACTAAAATGTGAGATAACTTTAATACATAATTACATGAGAGCTCATTTTGATATCTTTTTTTTTAGTACAGTATTAGAATATAAAGAATATGAATAGATTCCTTCCGGTAGCAAGTCAGAACCTTGGAATGAAATAGAATAAGTCCCTGGGTTATGAACATTCCGATTTATGGGCAATGTGTACTTGTTCTTTAATGTTGTGTAATTGGCCCTCGTTTTACAGTGACTGAACCAACTCCTACTCACAGCAAGTTTTCTTTATCACTATCAGCCTTCACTTGGTGCGTGTGCAGTTTTTACATAATTGAGAGTTTCTGAATCCTTTTTTGCACTAAGAAAAGTTTAGGTAGGAAACATATACACCTATGCTGATTTAAGTTCAAATATTACTAAAAAGACACACAGGAATGAATCACATCTGTAACTCAGGAACTGATAGTAGCAAGAATGATTTCCTTAGGGGACAAAAATTTTGAGATGCTAGGATTATTATTTACTAATGTTAGTTAAATATAACTGATGAAATAGACAATAATTATTTTCTAAAACATACAATAAATTGTTTTACAAAAATGTATTGACTTAACTACAAAATAACTGTGTTAATTATCTACTTATATCCATAACACAGATACTATAAATGTGTGACTTTAACAAATGAAAATATTTTTTCACCTTTAGGCAATTAGAAGTTGGATTTCAAGGCACTGCCTCTAGGGAAGACTTTTTTTTTTTTAAATTATCAGTTCCGGGTGAAGGTTCCTGCCTGTTTTCAGATTCTGTTACTCAGTTCCTTGGCCATCTCCATGTGGCATGTGTGTACTTGCTACTGTGCCTGCTGTTGTTTTTGTGTGTCGTGGAGTTGATATCTACTCACAATAACTCTATAGGACTGAAGAACATGACCCTATAGGGTCCCCCTAGTTTATAACATTTTTTAATCAGATCACCAGGTCTTTTCTCCTGTGGAGTCCCTGGTAGAGTTGATATAATTTTTGGTTAGTAGCTGACCCTTTAACCATTCTGCAACCAGGGCTGCTCCTTCTACGTCTAATTTACTCCTTTTATTTCTCAAAAATAATTCATTAAAGATATACCCTACACTGATACAACCTAATTAGCACAGCAAAGAAAACTTATTCCCAAGTAAGGACACACCTATAGGTATTGGTTAGGATGGATAGCGTGTGTTTTTCAACACATGGATCCAGCACTGGAAACACTCGATAATGTCAATGCTGTCAAGTCAGGTCTATCTCGTAGTGACCGTATAGGTCAGAGTAGAACTGCCCCTTAGAGTTTCCAAGGAACTCTTGGTGGATTTGAACTGCTTACTTTTCTATCTATCTATCGATCGATCTATCTATCGATCTATCTATCTATCTATCTATCTATCATCTATCTATCTATCTATCTATCTATCTATCTATCTATCTATCTATCTATCTATCTATCTATCTATCTATCTATCTATCTATCTATCTATCTATCTATCTATCTATCTATCTATCTATCTATCTATCTATCATCTATCTATCTATCTATCTATCTATCTATCTATCTATCTATCTATCTGTCTGTCTATCTATCTATCTATCTATCTATCTATCTATCTATCTATCATCTATCTATCATCTATCTATCTATCATCTATCTATCTATCATCTATCTATCTATTTATCTATCTATCTAGCTCTCTATCATCTATCTATCTATCTATCTATCTATCTATCTATCTATCTATCTATCTATCTATCATCTATCTATCTATCTATCTATCTATCTATCTATCTATCTATCTATCTATCTATCTATCTATCTATCTATCTATCTATCTATCTATCTATCTATCTATCTATCTATCTATCTATCTATCTATCTATCTATCTATCTATCTATCTATCTATCTATCTATCTATCTATCTATCTATCTATCTATCTATCTATCTATCTATCTATCTATCTATCTATCTATCTATCTATCTATCTATCTATCTATCTATCTATCTATCTATCTATCTATCTATCTATCTATCTATCTATCTATCTATCTATCTACCTATCATCTATCTACCTATCTACCTACCTACCTACCTATCTCTATCTATCATCTATCAATCTATCTATCTCTCTATCATCTATCTCTCTATCTATCTAATCTATCTATCTACCTATCTATCTGTCTATCTACCTATCTATCTATCTATCATCTCTCTATCTAACTATTGTGATTGAGTGAAAGTGTACAGTCTGGTTTAAATTTGCATGCCCACCGATGTGCAGCTCCTTCTGCTCTCCTTGCCTGGTGACAGCACACTCCTCCTTTCTTTTCTGTACAAGTCATATACTCTTAACAATCTCTTGTACCCTTTTCTCCACCCTATCCACTCCACTCTAGAAAGAGGCCAGTAGGACGAGATCGTGTAGACGTATAGAACCGTAAAGTGCACACATGATATTGAACTGCCTGCCTTTTGGTTAGCAGACAGAGTCATCAGGGTTTAATTGTGGTGTAGGAGAATAATGACTGTTCTATGTACTACCAGGAGAACATACTAATCTCTCTTAGAAGAAGTACAGCTATAATGTTTATTAGAACCAAAAATGGTGAGGCTTCTTGATCTTATCTACTTTGGGCACATTGTTAGTTGTGACTAGTCCCTGGAGAAGGACATCACCCTTGGTTAAATAGAAGTGGAAAATAGGACGACCCTCAATGTGATAGACAAACACAATGGCTACCAGGGTGGGTTCATGTATAACAATAATTGAGAGGATGGTGCAGGACTGGACAGTGTTTCATTGTGTTGTACATAAATTTGCCATGAGTGACAACTAACTCAAGGGCACTAAACTGCAGCAACAACAATCATCAATTGCTGACATTTCTTGATGTTCTTTGATGTTCCTGAAGTCTTTCTTCTCCATTGCTGTGTGTCTGTGTCCAAAGTGATTGAGTTTAGGAACCATCCTGGTTCCTAAAGAACCAAGAAGCCTCACTTGCTTTGATTTCATTAACACAACAAAATAAGCCCCTTGTTTCCAAGTAGAATCCTGTTTAGGGATTAGGATTTCAACATATATTTTTAGGGGAAACACAATTTAATCTGTAACACTCCACCCTCTGTGCCCCCAGATTCATATCCATCCAAAGTACAAGACACATTCACTTTATCACATCATCCTCAAACGTCTTAACACATTTCATCATCAACTTTTATTTCCTATATTATCTAAATGATGTGACACTGTGGATGTATTTGATCCTGACTCAAAAATTCTTTTTCATCTGTGCACCTGTGAAATCTGGAATACAAAGTATTTACTTCCAAAGCACAATGCTGAACTAGCATAAAATAGACATTCCCAATTCAAATGGGAGAAGTTGGTCAGGAGTGAAACTGGTGTTGGTGCCAAGCAAGCCCAAAACCCAGCAGAAAAATGTCATCAGGCTTGAATTTTATTTTCCTTTAGTTTTTTCAGACACACCTGGGCAATAGACCATCCCACTGGACTCTGAGCATTGCACACATGCTCTGGATATTGGGTGGAAGTTGCTCAGACTTTGGGGTTAGCCCCACTTTCTAAGTCCCCTGGGACAGAAAATTCATCCCGTCTGCCCTGAGCAGCCCCATTCTCCTGGCCCACCTACATGGCAGCCCTATCCTCTCAACTTTGGGTGGCCATCCCATTCTCTTTGTTTACTGTAAAAGCAGCTACACCTTCCACAACTGATGTAGCAATGATCTTACTCTTTGAAACCTGGGCAGAAGCCTCACTCCTTGAAACTGTGAAACAATGGATTCACCACTTGAAACTGTGGGTGTGATGTTCATGCCGCTGTGCTTCCCTGACAGTTCTGCTGATTTGTGAACTGCTCTGAGATGGTCTTTTCATTTTCTTGGAATTAAAACAATATTCACAGCCAAGTATTTCCAGTGGGTCTTTCTTTTCCCATAGAAATGAGGAGGCAGACATTTTTTCTTCTTTTATTCTACCTCTGTCCCTTTCAATTTAACATCACAGTATTTCTGCTGAGAGGCCATTTCAATCTACCAGTCACCAATCATAGCCCTATTCTTTGTAGCAACTAGTTGTGTAGGCACAGCCATTTTGTGATCTGATGGGATTATCCCATGTGTTGCAAACACTGATCTCTCTCTGTGGTTTATGAAGCAAGACTAGGTTATGTTATAGAGTATTAGTATGATACAATACCCTTATTCAGGCCACATCCTTGATTCAATGTTTATCTGGATTATGGCCTGTATCACTTTTTATCTTCCAACAGATAAAAGGAAAGAGAGCAGGCCACCAAGAAAAAAGCACTTGGAACAGATGATGTCCTTTGGAGTCAGGGTGTCTTCATTGAGTAGTTCCTAGATCAGCACAAGGGTGATGATAACAAGTTCCTCTCAGATCCCACAAATAAAAAGACTTTCTCTGGAGCTGGCCCCCTTAATTTGGACTTCTAGCCTCCTAGACTGTGAGAAAATAAATTTCTGTTTTTAAAGCTAACATGTGATATTTTTTCTTACAAAGTACTAGGTAATTAAGACACATACTTAATAATTTTGCCAACACTGTGGTGTTGCAGTGATTATTGCCCAGCTGTTAACCAAAAGGCTGGTGGATCAAACCTACTAGTCACTCTGTGAGAGAAAAACAAGACCATTTGCTTCTGCAAAGATTACAGCCTTGAAAACTGTGTAGGAAAGTTCTACTCTCTACAGCATGGTCTGAATGAGTCAGATGAATTCAATGACAATGAAATTTTTGCTTACAGTCCCTTCTAAACAATCCAGCCTCTTTCTACTACAGGAAAAAAAAAATCAGTCAAATTGATTGCAACTCATGATGACTCTATAAAACAAAACCCAAAGCCACTGCCATCAAGTAGATTCTGACACATAACGACCCCATAGAATGGAGTAGAACTTTTCCATAGAGTTTCAAAGGAGCACCTGGTAGATTCAAACTGTTGACCATTTGGTTAATAGATGTAGCACTTAACCACTACACCACCTAAAACTGTTCCATAGGGTTTCCAAGCAGTTGCTGGTGCATTCAAACCTTCAAACTTTTGATTACCAGCTGTAGCTCACTGTATCTCTTAACCATCGTGCATCTAGAGCTCCCCTTCCTACTAAATGTATAAAAATTCCTCCAACCTCTACCAACTTGCAAAACAATTTCTATACATTTTAGATTTCTGCTAGAGTAGCACCCTCACTCTCCAGAGGTGTCTGGCTACAGAGTGCTGCCATAACAAAAATACTACAAGTTGCTGTCCTTAAAGAACAGAAATATTTTGTCTTGTTTTCTGGAGGTTAAAAGTCCAAATCAGGGTCTCACTCATTTTAATTCCTTCTATGAGTCTCTTTCTAAAGTTCTGGTGATGACTGTTAATCATCAATCACTGGAGCCAAGGTGGGGACATTGGTTGAAACCTTGGTTGCTAACAAAAATGTCGGCTGTTGGAATCCATGAGCAGCCACTCTTGGAAACCCTATTGGGCACTTCAGCCACTTTGAGCCACTGAGTCCTATTTAAGTTAAAGTCAATCACTGGAGTTTATGGAGCTCCTCTGATTTGTAGATTCTTGTCCTTAATCAGATTCGGAAAGTTTTCTGCCACTATTTCTTTCCTTCAATGTTTAGAAACCCATTTATACTTCAACCACACTAATTAGCATCAGGTGATTAACGATGAACATAGCATAGAGGCTCTCACATGTCTGTCAGTTTTTCTACTGTGGAAGCTAGCATGTTGTTGTAATGCCAGAAGCTATGCTACCGTCATTCAGGAAACAGCAGGGTCACTGTCTTAGTCATCTAGTGCTGCTTTAATAGAAATACAAATGGAAGCCTTTAAAAAGAGAAATTTATTTTGTCACAGTTCAGTAGACTAAAGTCCAAATTCAGGATGTCAGTTCCAGTGAAAGGAATTCTCTGCTGGCTTTGGAAGAAGATAGTGGTTGTCATACTTCCCCCAGACTGGAAGCTTCTGAGTCACAAAGACTCCCATCCTTTCCAAAGAATGCACTCTGCTCTCAGTACTAGTCTTTCTTGATGGCATGAGGTCCCCAAATATCCATCTGCTCTTTTTCTTTTATAGCTCAAGTGGCTACCCCAAGGCACATTATAATCCCACACACTGAGTACTGCCCAGCCAACACAGCTGATGCCTATCTTCCCTCATTAACATCATATTGGCAGGATTTGTTACATAAAGAAACATCATATAATACCTGAACTCATGGCCTATCCAAATCACCACACACATTTTTTGTGAAACACAATTCAATTCATGATAGTCACTCATGGTGAAGAAGTTTCAACTGCTTCTAGACTAAGACAACTAGGAAGAAGGATGTAGCAATCTATTTCCCAAAACATTATCTTGTCAGAACATGAATAGTAGCAGAGTATTTCCTGATACAATAGACTCAACCTTAATAATGTGGTTGGAGTCAAGTTTTAAGGACCTTAATTTGCTGATGTGGCACAACTTAAAGTGAGAGGAAACAGCTCCAAATATCCATTAGTAATAATGTGGAATGTATGATATATGAATCTAGAAAAATTGGAAATCATCAAAAATGAAACAAAACACATAAACATTGATATCCTAGGCATTAGTGAGCTGAAGTGGACTGGTATTGACCATTTGGGACTATAGTAAGGGTGAGTATACTGGGAATGACAACTTGAAGAGGAATGGTGTCATGTTCATAGTTGAAAAGAACAGTTCAAGATCTATCCTGAAGTACAATGCTGTCAGTTATAGGATAGTGTCCACACACCTACATGGTAGACTATTATTCAAATTCATGCACCAACCATTAAGGCCAAAGATGAAGAAATTAAAGATATGTATGACCTTCTATAGTTCAAAATTGCATAGATAATTAATGGTGATTGGAATGGAGAATTTGGAAACAAAGAAGAAGGATCCCTAGTTGGAAAACGTGGCCTTCATGATAGAAATGAGTCTGGAGATCACACAAAAGAATTTTGCAAGACTAATGACTACTTTACAACAAGTACCATTTTTCACCAACATAAGCAGTGACTATACACATGGACTTTGTCAGATAGAATACAAAGGAATCAAATTGACTACTTCTATGAAAAGTTATGACAGAAATACTCATTATGATCTGTCAGAACAAAGTGAGGTGACAGCTGCAGTGCAGACCATCAATAGTTCAAGTGCAAGATCAAATTGAAACTGAAGACAGCTAGAACAAATCAACAATAACAACAAAAAATACCATTTTGAATGTATCCAGCCTTAGTTTAGAGACCATTGCAGGAATAGGTTTGACATGCTGAAAATTAATGACTGAAAACCAATGAGTTGTGGAATGACATCAAAGACATCATCTGTGAAGAAAGCAAGAGGCAATTGAAAAACAAGAAAAGACCAAATTGAATGTCAGAAGAGATTCTAAAACATGCTCCTGAATGTTGAGTAGCTAAAACAAAAGGAAGAAATGAAGAAGAACCGAACTGAACAGAAGATTTCAAAGGGTAGCTCAAGAACACAAAGTATACTCAATGTGCAGACAGCTGGTGATAGAAAATCAAATAGGAAGAACATGCTCTGCATTTTTCAAGCTGAAAAAATTAAGGAAAAAAATTCAAGCCTCAAGTTGCAATTGTGAAGATTTCTATGGGAACAATAGTAGATGACATAGGAAGCATCAAAAAAAAAAAAAAAATGGAAGAGATACACGAAGTCATTTAGGAAAAAGAATTAGTCGATATTAAATCATTGCAATAGGTATCATATGACCCAATCGTATTTAAGGAAGAAGTTGAAGCTGCACTGAAGGCATGAACTTAAAACAAGGCTTTAGGAATAGCAATTGAGATATTTCAGCAAATGGATGTAGAGTCGGAAGTGCTCCCTTGTCTATGCCAAGAAATCTGTAGGACAGCTACCTGGCCAACCAACAGAAAGGGATCCATATTTATGCTTATTCTCAAAAGAGGTTATCCAGTTGAATGCAGAAATTATTGAACAATATCATTAATACCACATGTAAGTAAAATTTTACTAAACATCATTCAAAAGTAACTATAGCTGAATTCAGAAGATGGGTCTTGGCTAAGGGCAGATAACTCCAGAAATATATTTACTTACCTTTTAATGACTATGCAAAGGCATTTTAACTGTGTGGATCATGACAAATTATCAAAAACACTGTAGAGAATGGACATTTCAGAGCAGTTAATGTTCCTCGTGAGGAATCTGTAAATGGATCAACAGGCAGTCTTGTGAATAGAACAAAGGGACATTGCATGGTTTAATGTCAGAACAGGTGTGTGTCAGAGTTGTACCGCTTCACCATAGCTATCTTCATGGGACAAATCCACTACACAAGACCACTTTAAAGTATTTCAAAGCAAAGATGATAGTCAAAGTAATTATGACCCAAATCATTATATTTTCAGTTGTATCATATGCAGACAAGAGCTGGACAGTAATAAGGAAGACAGAAGAATTGTGGTATTTGAAGAGAATATTGACTATACCATAGACTGCCAAAAAAACAACAAATCTGTCCTAGAAGGAGAGCAACCAGAGTGCTCCTCAGAATCGAGGATGGTGAGACTAAGTCTTGCATAACTGTAGACATATTGCAAGGAAGAATCAATCCCTGGAGGAGGACATCAATCTTGGTAAAGCAAAGGGTCAGCCAAAAAGTGAAAGACCCCAACGAGATGGATTGAAGCTGGTTGCAACAATGGGCTTAAGCATAAAAATGATTGTGGATGTGGCATAGCACCAGGCAGTGTTTTATTCTGTTGCATGCAGGTTCACTGTGATTCAGAACCTACTGGAAAGCACCTAATAACAACAACAGCAAAGCATAGAAGCACTGCTCACAGCTTGCTCTGTCTTCTCTAAGTTCAGAGACTGACTAAACCTAAGGATTTTCCCTCTTCACTCCTTCAGGCAGTTCCCTAGACAGATTAGAATGGAGGCACACCACAAAATCAATCACTTATGCACCTTCTAATGTCAGAGTATAACACCTTCTGACAGCAGCACCACCCCAGCCTCTACTACAGGAAGGGAGCCAACAATATAAAGAAATAAAAATATGAAGAAATTTTGTCTGTTTTCCTAATTTAATATTTGCCTACGTTTTACAACACTTACAGAGACTTACAGAGCTGTTGCTATTGAATTTGACTTGTTTACATTGGTGACCACGTGGAAGAAGGTGCAAAATTCTTCCTACAGCCATCTGCCAGGAATTTTCTAAATCTTACATTATTTTTGAAAAATACACTTTTTTAATTCTTTCCATGTTTTCCTGAGGCTATATATTTTTATCAACTGATTTGATGTTAGTTTTATTGTCATTATAAACCATTTATTTATAAAACAGTATTTTTTTGAGTAAACAGTAATGAACATAAGAACTGAATATAATCAGAATATGAGTACTTGCCACTTTGGAGTTTTATACCCATTAGCATATTATTTTTTAAATGTCTTGATCTGGTAGTCTTTATGCTACTTGATATCAATCTTTATCTTTTAGTTCAGTTATCTTAAGAAATGATAAAATAACTTACATGAAAGTCACCCAAAATATAACTAAAATACTATAAAACACACTTCAGAAGCTTCACATTTAGCAAAAAGAATCATACTTAAATAGGCTAAAGCTACATAATTTCATTTATAAAAACATTTCAGAAAAAAAAAATAATATTTGGTGATGGAGGTCAGTTGAATGATTACCTTAGAGAACAGTAATTGACTGAGGAAGATCATGGGAATACTTCTGTTTTAGAAGTAATCAATTTCTTGATTGCTGTGATGGCATCCAGTTGATTCCCTTTGTGTTATTTTGCCAAGTTGCATCTGACCCATAGGCTTTTCTGTATATATGATCCCTGTATATATATGATACTTCAATAAAATGTTCATTTAAAAAAATTTAAGACTACTTGTGCAAAACAGCTTTCTCTATTTCCCTATTAAGGGAAGGAGCTTCTTATTGTACTTTGTGTCCCAGTTTTAGCAAGGCATTATAAAAGCAGATCTATGTATTACTTGCTTGGGTAAATTGCCTTGTCCGGATTCAATCAACTACAACACAGACAGCCAAGGTCACAGAAAGGAATGTGGGTAGAAAATTTACCTTGGAAAGGAAATGTACAATAACTGACCAGAAATTTGATAGGATATCTTATCATATGATCACACTGTATTAGGGCAATAGATTTGTCATTTGAGCTTTGAAAGGAAATTTTAAAAAAATTAGCAAACCTAATTAACCCTAATCAACTTTAATGTTGATCATTAAGGCTGGTACTCAGTGTTAAACAGGAGATGCTGTAAAGTGTTTGGAATAAAATCACTGGGATTGAGATCCTTCTGACAAGGAAAGATAGGTAATGTTACTTGTGAAAACAAATTGTTTTGTTTCTTTTTGAGTACCTTAATTAATAAATAGTGATCAACACTTAGTGTCTATTCTTCATTTTCTTTGATCTCAATAATTATCATATGTAGGGCTTACTAGAGTAAAATAGAATTGATTTGTGGAATAGGAAATGATAAATTTTCAAATAATATAATTAAATTCATTTCTTATAAAATAACTGAATTAGTGTGTGAGGTTTTTCACCAAGAAATGTCAACTTTAATTTATTGAAGTAGAATTATTGTGACCTATAATGTTAAACAGATAAATTGTTAAATATTAAAAATGGAGTACAAAGTTAAACTATTTTCACATTGTTTGACTTAAAGAACAGAATCTTGAAACTATTAAAATGACTGGGCAGTTTAATTGCTACTGCTTGCTTTCAATATATTTCTCATGTGAAAAGCTGCAAGGAATGAATAATTTTGAGGTAATGTTTTAGAACTAAAATGCATTTTTTCACGGGTTTTAAAGATAGAAGTTTGAAAATTGCACATGTGTGTGCATTTGTATGTGTGCACGTTTTGACTGAAAGTTTTTATGTGGCTTGCAAATTATAATCATTTACTTTTCATGTCTGTGAACTATTGAAAAAGAAAGATTCTGCAGGGAAAATGACTGAGTAATGGGGCAGGGATACATTAAATTAACGGTTTCTGGATTCTCTGTACATTTATTTCATTAATAGATTATGGCTAGCTACAGATGATTATGTTCATACATTCAATCAACCAACAAATATGTATTATAAATTCATTATAAAGTCTACATTTTTATTCATTTATCAAATAATATAGTGACACTGGTAAAATATCTTGAACCTTCTTTCCATCACAAATTATAAAATAAAATATACGAAGCAACTCTTTTCAGGCATTAAATAATAGGCAGTGAAGAAGGGACATACACAATGTGATTGCCACAATTTCCCCAGCTTTCTGTCGGCCTGCAAGCTTCTGACTGTGGCACAACATCAGTGCTTCTTCGGTGCTGCCTTAAGCAGCTCAAACTTTGGGGCTAACATGAGAGAGCTGAGAGTAAATGAAGACCCAGAAGTCTGGTCCATGACTAATCTGTGCAAATGCAAGGTAAATTTTTATAAAGCCTAGCAGAGAGCAGCCGCTGAGGGACTGAGGGCAGACTAGACATTCTACTCATCAAGCAGAACTGAGGAATTTTGAAATTGTGTCTCAACCATGATGCACACATATCACAGAGTACATCAGTCACCGAGTTCAGACTTCTGAAGAGATAAGCATTATCAGTTACAGTTGCAACCAAAATAAAGGATAGATTCTGGGACTAATGAAAAAATTTTGGATACTAACACAGTTCTTACAAAAAAGAAATCAAACATAAAATGATCAAAATGTTCTGTCATTAATTTAGCTGTGTGTTAGAAAAAATACAAATCTCAAATGTCTTTAATACATTATGCATACATACAGAGCAAAACACAAATTATGCGTAAATGTGCAAACCATAGCAAATTATACGTAACATTGTGAAGAATGAGAATTCCACTTAATCGTGCTCAGGAAGAATTTGTAGGTAGGAAAAGAGGCAGTTCTTCAAACAGAACAAGAAGATACTGTATAGTATCAAGACAAGGAAACTATGCATGAGAGTGATGTCTGCTGTATCCATTGACGACACTTTTTTGACACATATACTGAATAAATAATCCCGAAAGAATGCAGTATGATTAGAGGATGGTACATTAATAGACTGTGATATGCAGATGATGATGTGACCTTGCTTGCTGAAAGTGAAGAGGACTTGAAGCACTTACTGATGAAGATCAAAGACAATAGCCTTCAGTATGGACTCCATCTCAACATAAAGAAAATGAAAAGTCTCACAACTAGATCAATAACCATAATCATGATAAATGGAGCAAAGGTTGAAGTTGTCCAGGACTTCATTTTACTTGGATCCACAACAATGACCAAGGAAGAAGTAATCAAGAAATCAAATAACATACTGCACCAGACAAATTTTCTGCAAAAGACCTCTTTGAAGTTTTAAAAACTGTAAAAACTGAAGTTGTCACTTTGAGGACTAAGGTATACATAATCGAAGTCACGGTTTTCTCAGTTATCTCATACACATCCAAAACCTAGACCATGAATAAAGAAGACAGAAGAACTGGCATCTTTGAATTACAGTGTTATCAAAGAAAATTGAAAATTCCCTGGACTAACAGAAGAACAAACAAACCTAATTTAGATGAAGTGCAGCCAGAATGCTCTTTCTTAGCAAAGATGGTGAAACTTTGCCTCATATAGTATGGGTGTGTTGTCATCAAGGATCATCTCTGGAGAAAGGCATTATGCTTGATAAGATAGAGGGTCAGTGAAAAAGAGAGAGACCTCTAAAGGGATGGACTGACACTGTCTTGAAATAACATGTTCAGGAACAACTATGAAAATGGCAAGGGACCGAGCAGTATTTGTTCTGTTGTACATAAGATTGCTTTGAGTCAGAACCCAACATTGACAAATATGAAGAAGCAAAAAATGTGAAATAAAAATGATTTTAAAAGTTCAATTTAAACAGATGCTAAATGGTCTAGATGTTGTAATTCATGAAGGAGTTTAAAGCAGTTATTTTAAACAGGTTGAAAATCTTTATAAGAACAAAATGGTACAATTGATGAACACATAGAAGTTGTTGTAAAAAAAATAAACTCTTCATGATAAAAAAAATTAAACTCTAAGGAACTCTAATTGCCAATAATTAAACAGTTGGCTGCTACACAAAAGGCTGCCAATTCAAACACACTTACTGGCTATGAGGAGAAAGATCTGGTATTCTGCTTACTTCAAGATCACTGCCAAGAAAACCCTGCTCTCTCATGACGTAGCTATGAGTCAGAAGCAATTCAGTGATACCCAACAACGAGTAAGTTAGAAGCAAATATAAATGCAAGAAGTAATTGCAATACAAAAAACAAAAAATGTATTTGGTAAGTTTAATAGCAGAATGGAGGTTAAAGAAAAATGGTCAATAAAGAATGGGAGACAAATATCAGAAGAAATGATGGCCAAAAATTTCCTGAGTTGGTGAAAAACATCAATGAATATTTATGAAGCTCAGTGAAACCCATGAAGGATACAAAAAATAAAATCACACAGAGTTAATTATTCCTTACCCAAACCCAAGGGTGTGGGAAAAGCAGAAGTAGTTAGAAGTAAAAAAGATACACTGCACTGAGAAAAACAGTGACACAAATGATGAATTACATCTCCTCTGATCAAATAAGCCCACAGTGTTGAAAGCAAACCGTGACAACAAAAATCACTTTCAACTTAGAAGTCAATATACAGAAACATATTGTTTAACAAGCAGTAAAAATAAATGAATTTTCATATGAAACAAAGGTGTATGTCCCAAAAAATATCTGTACTATTAAAAAAAGCTGAGATTTTCAAGTTGAAGAAAATATTTTAATATTCTTATATTTTATATGCCAAACCAAGTGCCATCGAGTCGGATGAAAATGAATAATATAGGCATTAAATATGCATAAATAAATTTATAAATTGTTGTTACTGCTAGGCGATGTCAAGTGAAATTCAGAGTGATACCATCTGACAGAGTAGCACTCCTCCATAGTGTTTTCTTAGTAATCTTTGCTGAAGCACCTCACCAGTTTTTATTCCCATGGAACCACTACCAAACCCCAAAGCCAAACCCACTGTGAGTTGATGCCAACTCACAGCAACTCTATAAGAAAAGGTAGAGCTGCCCCTTAGAGTTTCCAAGGACTGCCTGACGGATTTGAACTGCTGATCTTTTGGTTAGCAGATGTAGCATTTACCCAGCATGCCACCAGGGTTTCCATGGACCCACAGGATTGGTTCAAACAGCTAACAGTTCTGTCAGCTATTGAGTGGTTAACAGTTGTACCACCTAGGCTCAGTGATAAATTAACCTACAATTTCTCCTTTCTGTATCTTTATTTTTCTTGCATTTATGTTATGAATAATCTGAATCTCCAACTTTTCTTTCCACAATCTGCAAAAAGTTTCTCAAAAATCTAGATTTTTTTTTTACTACATATTCAGAGAGCAGATCAGTGAAAATCTTTTTGTTCTCTAGTTTTCTTGCAAATATCAGTTATTTCTAGAGAACCAATTAAACATACACTTTATGCCTTTTCAGAACTAGGCTTCAGCTCCTGTTGACATAACATCAGACAAACTAAACAGCCCATAGATGGCCACAAAGAAACAAAACCATCACTAGTCATCATGGCTCCAGAAACTCCCAAAATAGAGTATCAAAAAACTTCCTAGATGAAGAAGAATATTTGAAAATATCAGAGGTCAAGTGCAAAAGAATTATATATACATCCTTCCTAGAGACTAAACAAAATGTAGCAAAATGAGAAATTAAGCAAGCTATTTGAACTGATGGAACATTAATGACCTGTAATCCAACAGATCAATAACAAAACTACAGAAACAGACAATTGAATTCAAAGCCAAAACAGTAGAATTGAGTAGATAGAAGTCAGACTTAGTGATCTTGAGGACAGAACAACTGACACCAGCATTTATGGGGAGAACTCAGAGGAAAGAAAGAATAAAAATTAAGAAAAATTAAGAACCATGTGGGACTCTATTAACAGGAATAACCTATGATTAATTGGAGTTCCTGAGCGGGATGGATATCTGAAAACACAGAGAGTATTGTTGTTGAGTTGCTGAAAGAAATTTTCCCTAAAATTATGAAAGAAGTGAACATAGATATCCAAGACATGTATTGAATACCACAAAAACCAGATCCCAAAAGAAAGACACCAAGACATATTATAATGATGCTTAATAAAATGAAACATAAACAGATTCTCTTAAAGGAAACAAGACTCAAAGCAAAGCTAACATTCAGAGGGAGACCCTGTAGGCTTTTGTCTGACTTTTCAGAAGAAAAGATGTTGTCAAGGAGGCAGTGGGAGGACACATTCAAAGCCTTGAAGGAGAACAACTTCCAACTAAGAATTATGTATTCTGCAAAACTATGTCTCACATATGAAGATGAAATTAAGACATTTGCGGATAAACAGAAGCTTAGAGATTTTGTAAAAACCAATTCAAAACTACGACAAATACTGAAAGAACCTTTTTGCTTAGAAAAACAAAACCATTAAGTACATATTTAAGGAGGCAACCCAAGGTACAGCATCCAGAAACCTACTCAGGGAAGTCACAAAACTCAATCAAAGCTACAATATTAAAAGAAGAAAATCAGTGATCATATGATGACACCATTATATTAAAAAAAGGGATATGCTACAGTAGTAATAGTCCTTTCAGGTGGAGAGGAAGTTAAAAAGATATGTAGAAATTAAAACTAGGTTTAAACTTAAAATAAGGGGATCACACAGGTAGGCACAAAGCACAATAACAATGTAGCATATCAAAACAAGAAAGGTAATACAGGAGTCTCAACAAACATAAAACCAACACTGAAAAAGATGAAAAGTCAACCCATAAAGAAGAAAGACCCAGAACAGAATATTAAGAGCAACACAGAAAACAGCAACACACAAATGAATATGTCAAAATGATAGCACTAAATACATACCTATCAATGGACTGATTGCTCCAAAAAAGTGATGAGTGTTATCTCAGATCAAAAGGCAAGATCCATCTATGTGTCACTCAGAAGAAACACACCTTAGATTTTATTACATGAACAAGCTGAAAATTAAAGAATAGAATAACAAATACCAAGCTAATAATACATAATGAAGTTCAGGTGTGACAATATTAATCTCAGGTAAAATAGACTTTAATGTAAAATCCACCATTGTGGACAAGGATAGTCACTATTTACTGATGAAAGGTTCACTATAAAACAGGACTTAACAATATCGAACATTTATGTACCCAATACCAGAGCATCTAAATACATTGAACAAAGAGAGACCACATTGAAAAATGAGATCAATCACAATAATAGTTGGAGACTTCATTACCCCACTTTCAGTAATAGACAGACTATCCAGCAAAAAGCTCTGTAAAGACAGAGAAGATCTTTTTGCAACAATTAACCAACTGACATATACAGATCTTTTTATCCATCAACAGACAAATACACCTTCTTCTCCAATGCATATGGAACATTTTCCAGAATAGACCAGGTGTTAGGACATAAAGCAAATCTCAACAAAGTCTAAACCCCTGAATTATTGCAAAGCATCTTCTCAAACCATAAAGCCATGAAAGTTGAAATAAACAGCAGAAAAAAAAAATAGACAGAAATTGGTACTCATGGAAACTGAAAAACAACTTGCTCAAAAATCCATAGGTTATAGTACAAATCAAGGACAAAATAAAGAAATTGGTGGGATCAAATGAGAATGAAAATACACCTTACCAGAACCTGTGAGATAAAGCCAAAGCAGTGCTTAGAGGTCAATTTATAAATGCACACAAGAAACACTGAAAAAAGTAAAAATTTCCCTATTTGCAGATAATATAATTGTATATGCAGAGAATCTTAACAAATTCAGAAGTAAATTGCTCAAACTAATAGAATTCAACAAGCCAGCCAGCCAAGGGCCGTCGAGTAGGATCCGACAACATATAAGGATAAAAGATAAACATAAGTAAATCAGTAGGATTACTTTCTACCAACAAAGAGATCATTAAAGAAACAAATCACCAAATCAATAGCCTCCAAGAAGATAAAACACCTAGAAATAAATCTAACTAGAGAAATTAGAGACCTATACAAAGAGAACTACAAGATCTTACTGTAAGTAACCAAGAGAGACTTATATAAATGGAGAAACCTACCTCACTCATGGATAGGAAGACTTAACATTGTGAAAATGTCTATTTTACCCAAAGCAATCTACTTATATAGTGCAATCTCAATACAAATTCCAGTGACATTTTTTAGTGAAACAGAGAGACAAAGCATCAACTTTGTTTGGAAAGCAAAAAATCGTGAATAAACAAATTACTACTGAAGCAGAGGAAAACAGTGGGAGGCCTCACACTACTCAACTACTCAACCTTAGAACCTATTACACTGCCACAGTAGTCGAAACAGCCTGTTACTGGTTCAAAAAGAGACACAGAATGATGGAATAGAATTGAGACCCCAGAGATGTCACTATCCTCTATGAAGAGCTTATATTTAACAAAGGCTATAAAACTGTAAACTGGAGTAAAAACAGTCCCTTTAAATGGTGCTGGCAAAATTGGATAGCCACCTGCAAAAAACTGAAAATACAACCCACATCTCACAACTTACACTAACACTAACTCAAGTTGGATAAAACAGCTAAATGTCAAGCCTAAAAGGATAAAGTTCGTGTAAGAAAAAATAAAAGTCAACAATAGAAGCTTTAATACATTACATAAACTTCAAAATCTGACAAAGCACTATCAACAGAAGAGAAAATGTATAAATGGGAACTACTAAGAATCAAACACTTTTGTTCATCCAAAGACTTTATCGAAAGAATTAAAAGATTACCTACAGAACAGGAAAACATACTTGGTGACTACATGTCAGACCAATGTTGGATCTCCGTAACCTACAGAGTATTGCAAAATAGCAGCAAGAAAAAAGTAAACAATCCAACTAAGCAATGGAGAAGGAGATGGATAGATATTTCATCAGAGAGAACATCCAGGCAGCCAAAAGACACATGGGAAAATTCTCATGATCACTAGCTCTCAGAGAAATTCAAATCAAAATTACAATGAGATACTATCTCATGCACGTGAATGTTTGTTGAAGCACGGTCCACAATAGCTAAAAGATAGAATCAACCCAGATGTCCAACAACTGAGGAAAGGATAAACAAACCATGGTGTGTGCACTCAGTGGAGCACTATGCAATGGTACAAACCAATGATGATTTTAGGAAGTATCTCATAACCTGGTTTTGATTGGAAGACATTATGTTGAGTGAAATCAGTCAGTGGCACACGGACATATATTGTACGAGACCCCCACTGTAAGGACTTAGAAACAGACTAGTGTACACAAGAAAGGACTCTTTGATGGCTGCAAGGCAGGGGAGGGAGGGAGGGAGAGGACTGGTCATAGATTAGACAGTTCATAGAAATTTGATTGGGCGAAAGCAGTTATAGTACACAGTGGAAAGAAGATCAACTTAACTGGACTTCAACATAAACTGAAAATTCATCTAACATTAACCCAATACTGCAAGGATAGAGTAGCAAGGGCAGGGGTCTGGGGAACCATGCTCTCAGGAGGCATCAAGGCCAATTGCCTTAACTAGTCTATTCCTAAGAGAGTCTTCTGCAGCCCATAATGGTGAGTGCCATCTGGCGCCTTAAAAGCTAGCAAGCTACCTGCCACCTGAGGTACATCAAATGGTCCCAGCTCAGCTGCAACAGAAGATCACCAAGAACAACAAAGATACAAGGGCAAAAGGGCCCAGGAGACAAAAGGACTCATGTGAATGGGTGACTGTATCAACATGTGACCAGAAGAACCAGAAGGTACCTGGCCACCACCAAACATAGCCGTGATGGGGCACATAATGTGGAGTCCCAGTGACAACATGAGAAAAAGGGGGTGAACCTCAAGAACTCTACCAAGGGGATGAAGTCAAGATGGCAGATTAAACATACATCTCCTTAAATCATCTGGAAGCCAAGACCTGACTAGATAACTAAATGGAGGCTTCTGGACACCTAGTAAGCCCTAGGACACACATAGGACTGTTAATCTGGACGTCATACTACTGAACAGAAAACTCCTCTCTTTTGCCTCGCTCTTGGTGAGTGCGGGTTTTCACAGACTGAAAGTAACTCACCATTTTAACTTTTTTTTTCCTCTGTCTTAGCAGGCTCGCAGAGCTGGGACTTGACTAGCAGCTAATCTCAGATGTGCAGCTGATGGGATCAGTGGTGAAATTGCCTCATTTTTAGAGCTTGGCTTTGGACTCTGTGCATCTCAGCACTTTTGGCCTCTCTTTCCATCTACACTGTGAAGTAGCCTGTACTGAGGCAAACAGGGAGCTTGTGTGGGACATCATCTTTTTCCACTGAGAGGTGGAATTACCCGAGTTGAGGCCTCAGCTGGACCTAAACCCTAGGCTGGGAGGTAGCACCTGCATGCAGGAGAGTGCTTCTCCAGTAGAAAAGCAGTATTTTACTCAGTGTTGCCTATGGCTGGGACCAAGCAGCAGAGGCCAGCAGGGCAGAAGCCATTTTGTACTTTTAACCAGTTTATAGCATGTAGGGTTGGATGTAGAGGTACTTACTTTGCCAGCTGGTAAGAGGGACCGATACACCCAGAAACTCAACTGACTTTGGAAGTTGCCAGATACCTTTTACCTTTCATTTGAAGACGGCCTAGAGAAACAACTACGGTCCATCCTCACAGTATCTCTGTTAGCCTTTATTGAGTCACATAATGCCCCCAAAGCAGCAAAATGTGGAGAAAAGCATAACCAGAAAATCGCCAATGGCTTCAGAAGGCCCCGGAAAGAAAGCACCAAAGAACTTTCCAGACAAAGAAAGCTTTCTGAGACTATTGGAAGGTGAATACAAAGGCTTATATGGAGTCCTTCTAGACCTTATACAAAATGCAGCAGAGCAGAAAGAGAAACTAAGCAAGCTGTTTGATCTGATGGAACACCAGTACTCTGAAATCCAACAGATCAAGACAAAATCAAAGAGATGGAAACGTCAAGTCAAAGCCAAGAAAACAGAATGGAACAAGTGGAAAATAAGCTTTCTTATTTGGAAGACAGAGCTACTGATGCCAGCATCTATAAGGAGAAATCAAGAAAAATGAAGAAGCATTAAGAAACATGTGGGACTCTAGTAAGAGGAACAATCTATGATTCACTGAAGTTTCTGAACAGGGCAAAACACCTGAGAACAAAGAGAATCTTGTGCTGAGCTGCTGAAAGAAAACTTCCCAGAAATTATGAAAGAAGAGAATATAGATATCCAAGATACATATCAAATGACACTCAATATAGATCTCAAAAGAAAGACTCCAAGGCATATTATAATCAAGCTTAACAAAATGAAACCTAAACAGAAACTCTTAAAGGCAATAAGACTCAAAGCAAAGCTAACATTCAGAGGGAAACCCTGGAGGTTTTCATCAGATTTCCCAGCAGAAACAATGCTGGCGTGGAGACAATGGCATCACACATTCAAAGCCTTGAAGGAGAACTTCCAATCAACAATTATTTGTCCTGCAAAATCATCTTTCAAATATAAAAATGAAATTAAAACATTCACAGATAAACAGAAAGTCAGACTTTGTAAAAACCAAACCAAAGCTACAGGAAATACTCAAAGAATCTCTTGGCTTAGAAGAACAAACCACAAACTTTGTATTTTAGAAGCAAATACAGGACACATCACCCTGAATCCTACTCAGTTAGGGAAGGCTCCAAACTCAAGCAAACCTATAATAGTGAAAGAAACAATCCAGTGATCACATCATGAAAACTATGATGTCATCATACTGGAAAGAGGGGTGTACTAAAGTTGTTATAGTCCTTCCAGATGGAGAGGAAGTTAATAAGACTGGTAGTAATTAAAATTGGGTTTATACCTCTTTTGTTAAGGGGGAATCTTAGAGTCAGCCATAAAACACAATAAAGATACAACATATCAAATCAAGAAATGTAATACAGGAGTCTCAACAACTACAAAACCAGCTGTGAAAAAGGTGAAAAATCAACTCACAAAGAAGAATGTCCCAGAACAGATTAATAAGAACAACAGAGAAAATATCAACACAAAAATAAACATACCACAATGATAGTACTAAACATATACCTATCAACAAATACATTGAATGTGAATGGGCAAAATTCTGCAGTAAAGAGACATCAAGTGACATCTTGGATCAAAAGACACAACCCACCCATATGTTGCCTACAAGAAACTCATCTCAGACACAAAGATAAGAACAAACTGAAAGTTACAGGGTGGAATTACACACATCAAGCTGACAATACATAAAGAAGAGCAGGTGTGGTGATTCTAATCTCAGGTAAAATAGATTTTAATGTAAAATCCACCATCATGGACAAAGATGGACACTATTTATTGAAAGGTTCAATAACCAAGCAGGACTTAACAATATTAAAAGTTTATGGATCTAGGATTAGAGCACCTAAATACATCTAAGAAACACTAACTACACTTAAAAAAGAGATAAATGCACAGATCAGGAAGGAAGAAAAAAACTAAACCAAAGAACTAATCCTGCAGTTTGAACAAGTGGAGAGAGAACAACAGAGAAACCTCTCATGCACCAGAAGAAAACAGATCATAAAGACTAGAGCAGAACTAAACGGATTAGAGAATAGAAGAACAATTGAAAAAAAATAAAAAGACCAAAAGTTCGTTTTTTGAAAACTTCAACAGAAATGACAAATCATTGGCTAAATTTATTAAAGAAAAACGGGAAGGAAGCAAATAACCCAAATAAGAAATGAGAGGGGAGTTGTCATAACAGATCCAACAGAAATCAAAACTATCTTGACAGAATACTAAGAAAGCCTGAACTCTAACAAATTTGAAAACCTAGAGGAAATGGATAAATTCTTTGATTCATATCACCTACCAAAATTACCACAAGGTGAAGCAGAGCAACTTAATAAACCTATCACAAAGAAAGAGATTGAAAAAGTCATCCCAAAACTACCAACCAAAAAAAAAAAAAAGCCTGGCCCAGACGGCTTCACCTCAGAATTCCACCACACTTTTAAAGAAGAGATGTCTCCCACACTACTGAGGCTATTTCACAGTATAGAAAGAGATGGAATACTCCCAAATTCATTCTATTAAGCCAGCATAACCCTCGTATCAAAGCCAGGGAGAAACCCAACCAAAAAGAACTGCTGACCGATATCACTCATGAATACAGATGCAAAAAACTTCAACAAAATTCTTGCCAATAGAATACAACAGCATATCAAAAAAATAATCCATCATGACCAAGTTGGATTCGTACCAGGGATGCAAGGATGGTTCAACATCAGAAAAACAATCAGTGTGATCAACCACATAAATAATGCGAATGACAAGAATCACCTGATTTTGTCCATTAATGCAGAAAAGGCATTTGATAAAGTCCAACACCCATTCATGCTAAAAGTTCTCAGCAAAATGGGAATAGATGGCAAATGTCTCAATGCAATCAGGGCCATTTATATGAAGACAACTGCCTACATCATCCTGAATGGAGACAGACTGAAATAATTTCCCTTGAGAAGGGGAACTAGACAAGGATGCCCACTCTCATCTCTCCTATTCAACCTTGTATTAGAAGTTTTAGCCAGAGCAATTAGACAAGACCAAGGATTAAAGGGCATCTATATCAGCCAAGAAGAAGTCAGTATCTCTGTTTGCAGATGACATGATTGCATATGCAGAGAATCCTAAAGAACCCATAAGTAAACTACTCAAACTGATAGAAGACCTCAACAAAGTCTCAGGATACAAGACAAACATAAGTAAACCAGTAGGATTCCTTTATGCAAACAACAAGACTGTTAATGAAGAAATCACCAAGCCAGCCAAGACTGTTAATGAAGAAATCACCAAGGCAATACCATTTACTATAGCCCCCAAGAAGACAAAATACCTGGGAGTAAATCTAACCAGAGAAATAAAAGACCTTTACAAAGAGAACTACAAACCCTTACTACAAGAAACTGAGACTTAACATAAATGGAGAAACCTATCCTGCTCATGGATAGCAAGACTTAACATTGTGAAAATGTCTATTTTGCCCAATGCAATCTACCTTTATAATGCAATCCCAATACAAATCCAGTGACATCTTTTTAATGAGATGGAGAAACAAATCACCAACTTTGTTTGGAAAGGGAAGAAACCCCGGATAAGTAAAGCACTACTGAAGAAGAAGAAGACAGTGGGTGACTTCTCACTACCTAACTGTAGAACCTATTACACCAACACAGTAGTCAAAACATCCTGGTACTGGTACAAAAAGAGACAGATAGATCAATGGAACAAAATTGAGACCCTGGAGATGACATCATCTTCCTATGGACAGTTGACATTCGACAAAGGCACTAAGACACTAAACTGGGGTAAAAATACAATCTCTTCAACAAATAGTGCTGGCAAAATTGGATATCCATCTGCAAGAAACTGAAAGAAGACTCATATCTTACACTTTGTAAGAAAACCAATTCAAATTGGATAAAAGACCTAAATATCATATCTAAAACGATAAAACTCATCCAAGAAAAAGTAGGAACAATAATGGAAGGTTTCATACACAATGTAGACAGACTTCAAAATCTGTCAAACAAACCACAAACAACAGAAGAGAAAATAGATAAATAGGAACTACTAAGAATCAAATAATCTTGCTCATCCAAAGACTTTATTAATAGAATTAAAAGACCATCTACAGAGTGGGAAAAAATATTTGGTAGACATATGTCAGACTGGCACCTGATCTCCGTAATCTATAAAGTACTACAAAATATCAATAAGAAAAAGACAAATCATCCAATTAAGAGATGGGCAAAGGAGATGAACAGACACTTCTCTGAAGAGATCCAGGCAGCCCCAAAGCACATGCAGATTATGCTCACAATCATTAACTATTAAAGAAATTCAAATCAAAATGACAATGAGATACCATCTCACCCCAACAAGGTTGGCCATGACCCCAAAAATGCAGAACAACAAATGCTGGAGAGGCTGTGGAGAAACCTGAACTCTCCTACACTGTTGGTGGGATTGCAAAATGCTGCAACCTCTTTGGAAAGCAATCTGGCACTTCCTTCAAAAGCTGAATCTACATATACCGTTTGACCCAATAATTTCACTCCTCAGAATATATCCTACAGAATCAAGGCCATTCACACCAACTGATACATGCACATGAATGTTTATCGCAACACAATCCACAGCAGCAAAGAATGGAATCAACCCAGATGCCCAACAACAGAGGAATGGGTAGGTGAGCTGCGGTATGTATACTCAGTGGAACACTATGCAATGATAAAGAACAACAATGATTTTAGGAAACATCTCATAGCCTGGTTTCAACCGGAGGACATTATGTTGAGTGAAAGTAGTCAGCGACAAAAGGACAAATGTTGTATGAGACCTCTACAATAAGAACTTAAAAACAGACTCATGCGTAGAAGAAAAGACTCTGTTGGCTGCAAGGATAGGGAGCGAGGGAGGGTGAGTGGGGTGGGTTTATATTAGATAGTTGGTAGAAACTTGGTTGGGTGAAATCTGGGACAGCATATGTCAGAAAGAAGATCAATATTAACTGGACTTCAACATAACATGATTGCTCCTCCCATCTTAATGCAATATTGCAAGGACTGAAGTGCTGAGGCCAGGGGCAAGGGACTATGCTCTCAGGGGAAACCAAGCCAATCGGCAGAACTGGTGTTTTGCCAACTGAGCCTTCTTCACCTCACATTGGTGAGTGGCGTCTGGGGTCTTAAAAGCTGCCAAGGTGCCATCTGAGGTACACCAAATGGTCCCAACTTAGCAGGAACGGATGATCACCAAGGACCAAAATGACAAGGGGGATAGAGAACCCAGAAGACAGAGAGACCCACGTGAGTGGGTGACTACATTGACTTGTGACAGGAAGAACAGGATGGTGCCTGGCCACCACCGGTGACAGCTGTGATGGAACTCACAAAGTTGAGTCTCTGGTAGCATGAGAATAAAAAGGGGTACACCCTGAGATCTCCACTAAAAGACCGCAATTATGGTCCAGGGGCCTCGGAGTTCCACTGGGAGCATGACCTCTGGCCCTGATGTTGGCCTTGTCCATGAATCATAATGGAGGTCAACTCTTTGTACAAAAATGAATTGGACTTGGCAACAGAGTGACTGTAACACATGTGCAGTTTACGGCTCTGTGCATCCATAGGATGTCGTCCAGCTGACCTCTTACTGGAGGTGAGAGAGTGGATGGAGAGGAGGGGAGATTGTTGGGAGGATAACTGTGCTGTCACCTGGCAGGGAGAACAGTGGGAGCTGCATATAGGTGAGCATGCAAATTTATGTGGGAACGTACATTTTCACTCAATAATAATTAAAAAAAAGAACTCTACTATAATGCCACAATTGATGATATGTAGTCCTGGGCGTTCCCCTGGGAGCATGTCCTCTAAACCTGCTGCTGTCCCTGAGCAGAAAACTTTACTGAGATCAACTCTTTGGACAGAAACAGACTGGACTCAGGGTGACAATGTGACCATATGGTATGCATACTTTATGGTTCTACACATCTATAGGGAGCTGTCTTACTGGCCTCTTACTGGAAAGGAGAGGCAAAAGAGGAGTGGACAAGAGTTTAAAAGAATACAACATATGTAGAAGGAAAAGGAAGAGTGTGCTGTCACCAGGCAAGGAGAGCAGAAGAAATTGTAGATAGGTGGGCATGGAAATTTAATTTGGATTGTATAGTTTTGCCTAATTGCAATTTAAAAAAAAGGAGAAGGAGAAGAACTAATGAAATGAAACCTGTAGTTAATAAAATGTTACAATTATCTTATTGAAAGAAATTGTATTCTGTTTGGTCGGTGAAGGTAGTGCTATTTCCCCTCAGTCAGTTTCTACCCATAGCAATCTTAGGTTCGACAGATGAAAAGGTTAGCAAGTCCTGAAATCTCACAAGTGTTGCAGCTTTCAAACCCATTGTTCCAGCCATGGTGTCAGTCCATCATAAGGTGCGTTGGGGCTGTATTTGCTCCTTCACTTATTTGTTTCTCCTTGAATTCCATAGAATATTTACCACGGCACTTGGCTTTGGCTCATCAACACCACAATTTAAGTGTGTCAGTATTTCTGTCTTCCTTTCAGTTGTCCAGTTGTACAAGCACATGAGGTGATTAAAAACAGCATGGCATGGGTCAGGCATACTTTAGTCATCGAACTGATATCTTTATTATTATTATTATTTAAACTCTTTAAAGAGCTCTTTTGCAGAAAATTTGTCCGTTGCAATACTTTCTTTGATTTGTTGGCAATATTTCCTGAGCATTAATTGTAGATTCAGGGAAAATGAAAACCTCATACAATGTCAAGATATTCTGTTTATTATGATTTTGCTTATTGGTACAGCTGTAAGGATTTTTGTATTCTTATACTGAGGTGAAATTAATATTGATAGTGGTAGTCTTTGATCTTTATCAGGAAATGCTTCAAGTCTTCTTCACTTTCAGTAAACAGGACTGTACCACCTGTATATCAAAGATTGTTAAAGAGACCTCTTCAAAACTTGGCGCCGTGTTCTTTTCCATATAATCCAGGTTCTTAGACTCTTTGCTCACCATACAGATTGAATAGGTATGATGAAAGCATAAAGCATTATGTACACCTTTCCAGCTACAAATCATAGAGCATCCCCTTAGTCGGTCTGACTGATTGCCTCTTGGTCTGGGTACAGGTTTCCCATGAGCACAATTAAGTGTTCTGAAATCCTCATTCTTTGAAACGTTTTCCAAAATACATTATTGTCCCCACAGTCAAAGGCCTTTGTGAGGTCAATAAAACAAGTAAACACCTTTTCGGTATTCTCTGCTTTCAGCTAAGATCTATCTGGCATCAACATTGATATCCTTCCTTTCACATCCTTCTCTGTATCTGGCTTGAATTTCTGTCAGTCCCTGTTGATGTATGTCTGCAGCTGTTTTCCAATTTTCTTCAGCAACATTTGGATTTCAAATATGTTAATGATAATTTTTGATAACTACAAATTTATTCCTGGGTTCTTTTTAGATGACTCTAATTGTGTTTGATAGTTTTCTATTTAATGACACAATTTCAATGTTCATTTTTGTTCCTCAAAATTAGAATCATATTCTCATTTAGAAATGTATGTGTTGCTGTGGTTAGGTGCTGTTGAATCAATTGTCAACTCATAGCAGCCCCATGTGATAGAGCAGAATGGTCCATGCTTTACAGAGCTCCACGAGCTTCTTTCAGGCTATAATCTTTCTAGAAGCATGTCGCCTGGCTTTCTTCTTGCACAGTCGCTGGATGGATTCTAGCACTGGATGGGTTTGTCAGACCTCATGTATTTTCTTTCTTGGGGTATTTTCAGTGCTAGCATTACTCCTTCTTCTCTACTCCACCCACCTACCATTTCAGGAAGAAAGCCTCAGTTCCTAAGGATTTGATAATACCTAATATTCTTATTCTTTTTCTTGGTAGTCACCTTTCCTACTTTCCTATGTACAATGAATTTGTTTTTCCTTTTTATTTAATGTTTACTTATGCATCTAGTGCACCCTTCAAAGCAATTTTGGAGCTCTTTTCTGGAATGGTCATCAGAGCTGTCATCATATTACTCTTGATGTCCTTCCTGAGTGTCATCAAAATGTCTTCATTTCCATACTTTATTTCTTTTGATAAAGAAAATAAAAGTTATTGGGGGTCAGATCAGCTTAGCAGAGAGGCTGTTTCAATACAGAATTTTGCTTACTGGCTAAAAACTCCCTCACAGACTATTATACAGTTGAGTTCTTGAACTGGCCACCTTGCCACTGTGCACAATGGTTATTCCAGAAAGAGTTCCACAGGTGCTTTGAAGAGTGGATTAGGGCACTGACATTGGTACACAGCTTCCCCAGGGGAGTACTTCAGAGGTGACCATAGTGATATTCAGCAGAGAGATATGTAGCACTTAGAACAATAAAGTTGGCAGACTACATTGTTAGACCTCATATATTTTCTTTCTCGGGGTATTTTCAGCACTAGCATTACTCCTTCTCCCCTACTCCCACTCTACCCACCTCATATTTCAGAAATAAAGCCTCAGTTCCTAAGGATTTCATAATATCTAATATTCTCTTTCTTGGTAATCACCTTTCCTATCTTCCTAAGTACAATGAATTTATTTTTCCTTTTTATTTACTGTCTGGAAATTTTAGCAGTGTACATGTTGATTTTGATTGTGCTGAGTTACTAATCTCAGTTATAAATGGATGTTGCTTTAATGTATTTTCCTAAACCTCTTTCTCCCTCCAGCAAAGCATTCTTGATTTGTCATTTTATTTCTTTTCAATTTTCTTCTTTTGGTTTTATCCTTCAGGAATTCCTCTTATTCATATTTTGGGACATCTTCACCTGTCTTCAATATGTGACCATTTCAATTTATTTTTACTACTTTGTTCTGTTTTGTGTAGCTTTTAGATATTTAATTTTTTTCTTTTACTTAATATTTCTCAAAAGAATTACATTTTGCATTTATTCTCTTATGCTTTCTATTATTACATCTTTATATCCAGAGTTTTAAAAAAATAAATGTTTTCCTCATATTTCATAAATTATGTCTTTTAATTTCTGAGCTTTTTTAAATTTCAGTTATTTGTTTCTTCCACGCATTATTTCTTCTTCTTCTTTTTTTTTTTTTTAGTACTCTATGAGTCGGATCCGACTCGATGGCACTGGGCTGGCTTGGCTTCGCTTGTTTCCAAGAAGCAGATAAAAGTCTCAATTTATTGGAATTAAAAACTAATTCTGTTGTTTTATTTTCTAGTAGACATACTTCTTTTTCTAATATTTTGTTTGTTATAGCTTTGTATGTCATTTGATGTTAAAAAAAAAAAAAGTGCTGATGCCCACTTTCTTGAGACTGTCTTTCAAGAAGTTTCAAATTTATTAAAATCAGAGTAACTTTTTGTGTTTTTTTCTTATATAGTTAACCTTTTTCTTTTTGGAATGGGATCAAGAAATGTTTGATCTTCCTCTAGTTTTTTTAACCTACTCCCACAACTTTTGTCCTTGAAGCTCTTAATTAAGCTCTCATATTTGGGTCTTGAGTCTGTTAAAATTACCTTTTACTTGTATGATGAAAAGTATAGGGATCAAGTTTCTTTTTTCCCTAGTGTACACACAAACACACACACACACATATACACATACACACACAGACATCCTGGTGATATAGTGGTTACTGGAGAAGATGTTGGCAGTTCGAATCCATTAGGATCCTCTTATAAACTCTGAGGGAGTTCTACTCTGTCTTTCCTATAGAATTGCTATGAGTCAGAACTGACTTGATGGCAGTGTGTTTTGTTTGTTTTTTTTACATGTAGCCAAAGGCCGTTGAGTCAGATCTGACACATATACTGTATACATATACACACAAATATGTATAATATTTGTTGCAAATATTAACTTGTGGCACAGTATGAATATGATTCAAAATTATACTATCAGTGAAAATGGGAGAAAATTTTCTTATAGATCTCCACTTTGTGCTAGAGTTATAACTTCTAATGATATTCGTGGTAAGGAAGCAGCTATTTTCCTCCCCGATATATTATAGAGTGTTACATTTGAAGAGATATAATAAAAATTAACTAAGAAAAAGAAAGTGAAACAGACTTGAAAATATACAAACTAATTTGTTAAATATTAGATTAAATGGACACTAGCTTTATGGCTATAATTTTTTGTGACATCTACTTCCATTGTCTGCATTTATTTCATATTGACCATTGACAAATAATCCATAGGTTGGTACAAGTCTTCAGACCACACTGTAAATAATACTGAGTTATCTATACGGTATTTTGGTTTCTATTGGATTTATGTTGTTGTTTTTGGGTGCTGTTAAGTTGATTCTGTCTCGTAGTAACTCCATATAATAGAACTACCCTACTGGATCGACAAGGTTCTAATCTTTACAAAAGCTGATCACTAAATCTTTTTCAGAAAGGTAAAAACAACAAAGACAAAACACCAGACTGAAATAATTCTTAATCGCAGATTTTTCTCTTCCAAGATTTCATTATGTTATTTCACTAATAATGCATAAGATCATTTCTCATATAGATCAGATGTGATAAGGTGTTCACAAGATGTGTTGATTTTATTCACTCATTTGTTTTTACCAATATAGCATATGTTAATTAAGTGTTCTGTATTAAACACTGGTAAATATTGAGCATACACAAAAGACAAATTAATAAGATACATGCAATAATAGATCATTTTGCTTGTGTGTGGTAAGGCATCTAGAAAGAGGTTACACAAATATTTTGGAAAGGCGTACAAGAAAAGTGTTCTAATAGATTGTTTTCAAATGAATATTTCTTTCTGGAAAAATTTGTACCATGTATAGTTAAATACACTCCAAAATTTGTCTATAAGAATTTATTTTTAAAGAAGCAACTAACTCAAAGGTGAATGCATCAATTTTAGATGAGCATTCAATAAAATTTTTAAAATCTGTTCACATGTCAAATAACTACACAAAAACTACAAGTTTGGTAGCAATGCATTGATGAGACAATTTTAAGAGACTCACAAATGGAATGATTACATTTTTACCAATTGTCAAAATGCTGTGAAAAAGGAAGAAAATACTAACTCTAGCTACAGTATCTGAAGGAAATTTCTGTTATATTGCTGGTATGCATAGTATAAACTGATAAATAAATAAATGGCTTGATATGTGCAAGTACTGGAAAACCAAGATCAGTTGTAGGAGTATCTAGGAGGCACAAATGGTTAAGCACTGAAATACCAACGGAAAGTCTAGCCATTCACACACACCCAGGAGTACCCCATACGTAAGACCTGGAGATCTGCTTCCAAAATGTTATTGTTGTTGTTGTTAGGTTCCATCAAATCAGTTCTGAGTCATAGCCAGCCTATGCAACAACAGAAAGAAACACTGCTAGATCCTACACCATGCCCCAAACTATTTTTATGCTCAAGCCCCTTGTTGCAGCCACTGTGTCAATCCATTTTGTTGAGGGATCTCTTTTTTGCTGACCCTTTGCCAGGCATGATCTCTTACTTCAGGGATTGATTCCTCTTGAAGACATGTCCAAAGTATGTAAGACACAGTCTCACCATCTTCGCTGCCAAGGAGCATTCTGGCTGTATTTCTTCCAGGATAGATCTGTTTATTTTTTTGGCAGTCCATGGTATATGCAACAATCTTCTCCAACACCACAATTCAAAGATATCGATTCTTCTCTGTCTTCTTTATTCATTGTCAAGCAATTGAAAATCTCATGGCTTGAGTCAGATACACCTTAGTCTTTAAGGTGATATCTTCACTTTTCAACACTTTAAAGAGGTCTTTTACAACAGATTTTCCCAAGGCAATGTGTCTTTTGATTTCTTGACTGCTGTTTCCATAGGCTTTGATTGTAGAAACCAGTGAAATGAAATCATTCACAACTTCTGTCTTTTTTCCATTTATTGTGATGTTACTTTCATGTCCAGTTATGAGGATTTTTGTTTTCTTGATGTTGTGGTGCCATCCATAGTGAAGGCTGTGTGGTCTTTGGTCTTTGTCTGTGTTTCAAATTGTCTTCACTTTCAGGAAGCAAGGTTGTATCATCTGCATTACAAGGATTGTTAATCTGATCCTGATTCCTCATTCTTCGCATAGTCCAGACTGACGATTATTTGCTCAGCATGCAGAAGGTAAAGGTTTGGTGAAAGGATATTTTCCTTATATGGACTTTTCCTGACACTAAACCATGCAGTGTCCTTTTGTTCTGTTCAGATGACTGCCTTTTCACCTATGTACAGATTCTTTAAAGGCAAAATTAAGTGTTATTGAATTCCTAGTCTCTGCAATATCCATAACTTCTTATGATCCATATAGTAGAATGGTTTGTATAGTCCATAAAATATAGGTAAACCTCATTCTGATATTCTCTGTTTCAGCCGAGATCCATTGGACATCAGCAATGACTCCATTGGTTCTACATCTTCTTCTGAATCCAGCTTGATGTTCTGGAAGTTGCCTGTCAACAGACTATTACAGATGTTTTGGAATAATCTTTAGAAAAGTGTTACTTGTATGTGATAGTAATGACATGTTTGATAATTTCTACATTTGGTTGGATCACTTGGGCAAAAGTATGTATCTCTTCAAGTTAGTTTTCCAGGTAGCTGTCATCCAAATTTATTGACATAGATGAGTAAGCACTTCCAGCACTGCACCTACCTGTAGAAACATCTCAATAGACTTCCTATCAATTTCTGGAACCTTGTTTTTCACCAATACCTTCAATGCAACTTTGACTTTTTCTTTCAGTATCACTGGTTCCTTCTTACACAATTTCTCTTGAAATAGTTGACCATCAACCGTTTTTGATACAACTCTCTATTCTTTCCATCTTCTTTTGATGCTTCCTGAGTCATTTAATATTTTCCCTATAGAATCCTTCATTATTGCAAGTTAAGTCTTGAATGTTTTCTTCAGTTCTTTCAGCTTGAGAAGTGCAGAGCTAGTTCTCTCATTTTGAATATTTGTCTCCAGCTGTTTGCATGTGTCATTACACTTGACTTGTCTTCTTGAGCTGCTCTTTGAAATCTGCTGTTTAGTTCTTTTACTTTATCAGTTCTTAATTATGCTTTAACTTCTCAACGTTCAAGAGCAAGTTTCAAAGTCTCCTCTGACATCCAGGTTGGTCTTTCTCTGCTGTATTTTTAATGATCTCTTGCTTCCTTCATGTATGATGTCTTTTATGTCATTCCACAACTCATCTGGTTTTCTTTCAGTCATTGGTTTTTGTCATGGATTGAACCATGTCCCCAAGAAGTGTGTGTAGCCATTTGGCTGGGCTATCATTCCCAATATTTTGTGATTTTTCTATGCTATATATCTTAATCTCTGCCTGTGGCTAATAGATAGGATGATTATGTTAAAGAGAATTAGCATGGGAGTGCAACACCCTTGCTAAGGGAGATTCCCTGCAGTGTGGCTTTCACCACCCTTTATCCTTTCATCCTGTGGGAGATAAAAAGAGAGAGAAGCAAACAGAGAACTGGGAACCCCACACCATCAAGAAAGTAGCACTGGGAGTAGAAGACATCTTTCAGACCTGAGGGTCCTGCACCAAGACACTCCCTGACGAAGGACTGATACAGCACAAGGACTTTCCTCCAGAGCTGACAAAGAGGGAAAGCCTTTCCTTAGAGCAGAAATCCTGAATTTGGACTTGCAGCCTAAGGGACTGTTTAAGAATAAAGACTTCTCTTCTCTTTGTTAAAGCCATCCACTAGTGGTATCTCTATTACAGCAGCAATAACTGACTAAAATAGTGTTCAGTGTATCAAATCTGTTCTTGAGATGGTCTCCAAACTCAGGTGGGAAATTCTTGAAGTCATACTTTGGCTCTCATGGAATTGTTCACATTCCTTCAGTTTCAGTTTGAACTTGAGTGTCAACAATTAACTGCGTGTTCTTCACTCAGCATCTGGTCTTGTTCTGACTGATGATATGGAGCTTTTCTTTCATTTATTTCCACAGATGTAGTTAA
Organism: Heterohyrax brucei; assembly: GCA_028571685.1. Classification (NCBI taxonomy): domain Eukaryota; kingdom Metazoa; phylum Chordata; class Mammalia; order Hyracoidea; family Procaviidae; genus Heterohyrax; species Heterohyrax brucei. The sequence continues at coordinate 161,314,712 of CM053143.1, forward strand.
TTTGATTTCTGTGTATCCCATCTGGTAGTTCGATGTGTACAGATACACCATTTATGATGGTGAAAAAAGGTATTTGCAATGAAGAAGTCGTAAATCTTGCAAAATTCTATCATGCTATCTCCAACATATTTTTATCACGAGGCCATATTTTCCAACTAATGATGCTTCTTTGTTTCCAACTTTTGCATTCCAGCTACCAGTAATTAACAATACATGATGACTGCATTTTCCATCAGTGTTGGACTACAGCAGTTGGTAAAAATCTTCAGTTTCTTCATCTTTGGTCCCAGTGATTGATGTGTATTTTTGAATACTGTTTGTATTAATTGGCCTTCTTTGAAAGTATATGGATGTTATTCTATCACTGACAGCATTGTACTTCAGGACAGATCTTGAAATGTTCAATTTGATGATGAAGCCAACACTGTTCGTCTTCAAGTTGCATTCCTGGCATAGTAGACCACAAGACTGTCTGATTCAAAATGGCCAATACCATTTCATTTCAGCTCACTAATGCCTAGGATATCGATGTTTATGCATTCCATTTCATTGTTGACAGTTTCCAATTTTCCTTGGTGCATACTTTGTATAGTCCATGTTTTGATTATTAATAGATGTTTGCAGCTGTTTCTTCTCATTTTGAGTCTTGCTACTTCGAGAAGTGAAAGTCCTGACACACAATTGATTGCATTGTTGGGAGTTTTTTAATTGCCTTTTCATCTCTTCTTTTCTCGTGGGTTTATTTTGTTGTTCTGTGTTTGAGTTAGAAACTCTGGTAGTGCAGCAGTTAAGTGCTACATTTGCTAACCAAACAGTCAGCAGTTTGAATCTGCCAGGCACTCCTAGGAAATTCTGCCCTACAGGGTCTCTATGCTTTGGCATAAACTCAAAGGCACTGTTTGTTTGTTCTTTGTCTGTGTTGGTTTAATGAGTTGATTTGTTTCTAGAAATTTTTCCATCTTCTCTAAGTTTTTGAATTCTTAGCAAACAAGTTTTCATAATACTTTGTTATGAGTGTTTTAATTTCATTTGGGTTTGTTGTGCTATTGCTTATCATATTTCTTAGTTTGTGTGTTTCCTCTCCTGTATTTCTTTTGTCCATTTGGCCAATAGTTTATTGATTTTGTTGATCTTTCCAAAAGTCCAGCTTTTGGTCTCATTAACTCTTATATTCATTTTTATATTCTCTAATTAATTTTGATCTGCTCCTGTTTTTGTTGTTGTAATTGTTCTGGTATCTGAGGGTTTCTTTTGCTCTCCTTCTGTTTGTTTGAATTATAGGGTTAATACTTTGATTTGGGCCTTTTTTTTCTTTTTGGATGTGTCCATTTATTGAGATAAACTGACCTCTGAGCATTGCTTTTTCTATGCTCCCAAATTTCTGGTAGTACACATTTTTATTCTCATTTGATTCTGCAAATTTCTTTATTCCACCTTTGACTTCTTCTATAACCCAGTTGCTCAGACCAAGATATTGTTCAGTTTCCATGCATTTGATATTTTGTTCCCTTGATTTTTCTGTTAATTGATTTCTATTTTTTTTACTTTTATGGTCTCCAAGTATGCTTTGTAATATTTCGGTGCTTTGACATTTGTTAAGGTTAAAGTCATTATGGCCTATTCTGGAGAATGTTGCATGTGCATTGGAAAAGAAAGTATATTTTGCTGCTGCTGGGTGAAGTATTCTGTATCTGTCTATGAGGTCAAATTGGTTGACTGTGGGATTTAAATCTTCCATGTTTTATTGATCCTTTTTGTAGATGTTCTGTCCTTCACTGAATGTGGCATGTTGAAGTCTCCTCCTATTTTTGTGGAGCTGTCTGTATCTGTTCTAATTGCAGTTACAGTTTGTTTTATGTACTTGCAAGCTCTATCACTGTGTATATAAATATTTAGTATGGTTATGTTTTCCTGGAATATTGATCCTTTAATCACTATATAGTGTCCTTTCTTATACAGTGTGATTATCACATTAATTTCAAGGCTACTGATTAAATCAGTAATCTCTCTTACCACGTTTCCTATTTCCTATCATCCCCATTGTTATTTTCCTTCAAAATAAGGTCTTAAAATGCAATTTTTAGAGTATCTGTTAAACATAGATGATATAGATGCTTATTTTTATTTGTTATCATCAGTAATTTATCAAACATTGATGTAGTTGATGTTCATACTTGTCAGTCTCTAAGGACCTAGAAGTAGAGAGAGAGAGAGTTACTTTATACTAGCTTCCTTTGAGAGTCTTTAATAATCTATTCGTCACTCATTCTTTGCTGTAAATAATTTTAATTTTAAAGGTGCTCCCTGAGGACTCCTCCCAGATTCCTTGACATGGAAAAATTATTAATATCACTTACTACTAGCTACACTAATATTTCTTCCATAATTTTTTTAATTAAGCATGTCTCACTAAATGTGGAAGGAGTTTTAACTCATAGGAATCTCTTTAGCATTGGCTGTCTTTTAAGACAGAAAATGAAAGCTAATTGATGTAAATAGTCTATAAAAATGTTTTCAAACTATTGTAAAAATGTTAATAGTAAACAAGCAGATTTATTTTAAAAAGACTCATTGTTACTTTCAATATATCAGATACCATACTGTGTGCTGTGTTTCAGCAGTGAACAAATTAGGAAAAAAGTCTGACACGATGTGTCTATTATCATAAATAAAAGTTAAAGTAGTAAATAACTAAGTATGTCATGGAACACTTGATATTAATCAGTGCTTTAAATTACAATAAAAAAGAGAACAGAGGCTAGTATGAATTGCTGTATTAGACAGGGTGCTCTGGAAAGACCACACTGCGGGTGTAGTATTTGAGCATGTAACCAAACTAAAGACATGAAAACAAAGTGTGACCCATAGTATAAAAACAAACAAAATAAAGCTAACAAGCAAAGAAAAAACTCATTCAGTAGGAGCAGAACAAAAAATAATGTAAATATTACAATAAGCAAACAACTATTTGAAAATAACTGTAACACATACCTGAAAGAATATACATGAAAAAAAAAAGTTGGAAGAGATGAAATAATTCAGGAAATACTGACACCTAAGAAGCCACAGCAAGAAAATAAAGATCAAATGAAAATTTCAGAGTTATGTAATGCAGTATCTCAAATTAAAAATAGAAGTTATGACTTTGTATAGGAATAACAGAAAAAGGATAAGTATATATGAAGATCATCCAGATTGAAACAAAAGAAAGAAAAAAAAACTTAATGAAAGGAATTGAGTGTCAGTGATTCAGAGAATTCTATCAAGTGTTCTAACTGATGCCAATTAGAGTACAACTGGAGTTCAGAAGAATAGACAAAATAAAATGAAGCAGTGCACAAATATAGTTGAAATTTTGGGACAAAACAAAAACACAAAGCAAAACAAATTTAATCAAATTTGGTGCAGAAAGGCCAGAAAACTTCACCATCAATTAAATAAATAAACATACCAAAAATTTCTGTCAGTTTCAGTTACAATTGCTGTCAGTTCCAATACAAAGACATAGAAAATCCTACCTCATCAAATTACTGTAAATAGAAACTAAAGAGAAATTCTTAAAAGTTGAAGAGGGTGTTAGTGAAGGGGTAGGTATATTATAAGCAAGATAATAATGGTAAGAAGAGTTACTGAAATCTATAAGAAATAAATGAAGATGAAGAGGAAAAAGAAATTAAAAAGAAGCTGTTATCTTTACCACCAGAATATAATGCAATATTACCTTTAAATGCTGGGGAGAAAAACAAATAACAGCAACCAAAAACTGTCAACACAGAATTCTGTGTTTATTAAAAATAGATTTCAAATTTTTAAAGCAAAATTACAGCATTCTAAAGTGAATAAAAATTTGTTCCGGTAACACATATCATGGTCGTGTTGCCACTGAGTTGACTTAGCTTCATAACCACCTGACAGAAAAGAGTGGAAGTGTCCAAAGCCGTAATACTGAAGGAAGCCAGCTCCCTATGGAGCAACCAGTGGATTTGAACCACTGACTTTTTGTTCCACAGCAAAGCATTTTAACTTCTGTGTCACCTGGGATTCTCACACATCATGCAGCCTCTGGCCAACTCCACTTGTCATGAACTGCATTGCGTCACCACAAAAACGTATGTATTGATGACTTATCTATGAGTCCCAGTATGGTGCCATTCCTCCCATGGGTTATGAATCCTGCCTCTGTGATATTGATGATGGAGAATGCCCAGCAGTTGTGTTGGTGCGGCAGGACTCAAGATACATGCTATGGATATATTCCATAGAGATATATTCCAGGAGAGAAGTGAGCATGGAGAGTTGGGAATCTCCTATCACCAAGAAGGTGGCACCGAGAGCAGAGCACATCCTTTGGACCTGAGGTTCCCGAGCCGAGACGCTCTCTTGGAATTTGGGCTCAGCCTACCGGCCTGTGATAAATCCTCTTGCTGAATGGATTTACCATTTGTAAATACATTTGTAACTTACTGGACTGTGGCAATAACGTTTCTTTTCATGAAACCATCCATTGAAGGTATTTTCTGTTAGAGCGGTACCAGGTAACTAAAACAGTGGTTAACAGTTTAGTGCAGTGGTTCTCAACACATATTGGGGCTTTCACTTGCCACTGTCTGTAAACATCTTTTGCTGTCGTAATTAATGGGAACACTGCTATTTGAAATTAGCTGATAGAGATTAGGGCCGCTACCAAAAATCATACAACATATAAGGCAGCTCCCCATAGTGAAGAATGAGTTTTCCTAAAATACCACACTGCCTGCTCAGCTCCCTGGAAAGAACCGGGAGCCTCTAAAAGTCCCGTGATCACATTTTGAAAACTGCTGCTGAAAATTAGTTGAATATCATTTAGGAAAAAAATAGTGATTTGTGGTCTGAAAAAGAAATAAATCAACAAGAGCTCAATGTTTTTATAAGGCAAAGAAAATTGAAATAATAATAATAATCCTTACCACTTATCAATGGATCAAAATATATGTATTCACTTTCTAAACAGTAGGAGGTATTAAAATTTTGGTATTAGATCTTGAAATGGAAGTGAATAAGGTGTAACACAACACAAAACTAAACAGAGAAATTCTATTGTTTTATCATGTGTTTATAAATGTTAGAGAAGCCTGTGTGGTGCAGTGGTTAACAGTCGAGCTGCTAACCAGAAGGCCCACTGTTTGAATCCACCAGCCATTCCTTGGAAATCCTATGGGTCAGTTTTACTCTGTCCTATAGGGGCGCAATGAGTAGCAATTGACTCAATAGCACTGGATTTAGTTGGGTTTTTTGTTTGTTTGCTTCTTAAATACACAGTAATGTCTCAGCACCCCAAGTGCCTAACTACGTTCAGCAAATGAATAAACAAACTAAAGACAGTCCAATTCATCTTCAATTCTGGATAGCCAAAGTCTTGTTAAGTTTATAGTTCTACTTAGAAAGTGTATAGATATACTGTGGTCTTTTATCTTTTTTTGCAGTAAGAACTCAGTAGTAATACAGCTTAGTAGCTTTGTTTAAGCTCATACTGTTTACTTTAGGATACAAAAAGTACCCTGCTTACTTAATGCCACTCACTAAGCACAGCTCGGCATGACTCTCCATAGAATTTTCCTTTTGTGTTGAAAAGGCAAATTCAAACGTGCACTGTACAAAGAAGAGAACCACTGTCCAGGGTGCTTGTATAGTGGCTCACAGAGAAACACAGCTCTTCAGGAAGAGGAACAAATCAGTGGTCAGATGTGAGCTGTCCAGAAGTTGATGTCACTGATCTAAATTAGAATAGACAACTTAGAGTTCATGGAAAAAAGTTTCAAGTTACCATTTATTCTGGGAGGATCCCTGAACTCCCTGTGACAGCAGCCTTCAGCTTTGCAGTCACATGTCTTAAATCCCTCACACTTACCTGGATAAAAGTGATGGTCTACAGTAACACCTGGACCTGGTGGAGTCACAAAGACACAGTCAATGTGCTGAAACATTCAATTTACCTTGATACAGGATCATTCTCTGATACTGTATCTTAATATCAGTTATAAAGGAGTAATTTGGAATTTGAAGAACTTCATTCTTTAAATTCATTGTTTTTCTTTTTAACCTCTGCTTTCAAATTCAGTCAGACTTCTCAAAATCTTGAAAAGTGTATCTTATTCATCTTCTAAACACCAATCCAAATGCCAGAGTTCTTTTTTTTCTTTTAATCAACCTTATATGACAATTCCCAACATTTTTTTTTTTTATCATGGCATTTATCTTATTTCACATTACATTATATAATCAGATAAATCAGCTGCTGTTGTTTCCTCTTCAACTCATGGAGATCTTAAGTACAGTCAAACAAAATGCTGCCCTGGTTTATGACAGCCTCATCACTGTCAGTATGTTTGAGTCAACCACTGCGGCTATTATACCAACTGAACTTGCCTAATGTTTTCTTCATGACCTCAATGATTCTCTACTTTATCAAAATAATGAATGTTCTTCTTCAGTAACTGAGCACTCCTGATGATCTGTCCAAGGTAAGTTAATGAGACATTGTTGTTGGGATCCCTAAGGATACACTGACTCATTTTTGGAAGCAGGTTGCCAGGCCTTTCTTCCTCCTCTGAGTCTGAAAGCTCCGCTGAAACTTATACACCATGAGTAAGCCTTACAAAGATTTGAAATACTGATGGCATAGATTCCAGCATCATAGTCACACACAAGCCACCGTATTACAACAAACTTACAGATGGGTGGTAGTGACATTATGTATGTATGCACATTTTAATTCTCACTACCACTTTTAGTAAGTTACAAATGTTGAATTAATATTCTAAGTGTTTTATATTCCCAGTAGCACTGAATACAGAAGTATATAGGTGTATGCCATTAAGATATATGTACTAAAAATCCGGTCTAATGAATGCTAAGGAAAATTTTAACTCTTGCATATAATATATAGTTATAGAATATGTATTTCTTCTGAAAACGTGAAATTATACAGATCTCTTTCTGAGTGTTTCTGACAATTCAGTAAATTTCTTGCACTGAAATAAAAGATTAAAACTCCCAAAGCTGACGCTGCATGACTATTAATGCGGCTGTCATATAGGGTGAATATAACTCATTATTAGCAGCAAAAACTACTTTTAGAAAGCTAAGTTTCTACATCCAGTATGCCAATCTATCTTTCTTACACTAGTTTGAGATCTTACATTAGTTTGCTGACCCTGGCTGTACTTTACCAAACAGTAAATGTAGAATTTTGAAAATAACTATAAACAAATCTGTACAGTCATTTTCATATCTTTATACATAACATTGGTGAATACACAAGGAAAAAGAAAACACAAGTGATAATTTACAACCAAAAACAAACCTGCTGTCATCTAACTGTGGAGTTAACTTTTTTTTTGAATTTTTATTTAACATAACTGAGTGAAAATGTACATTCACATATAAATTTACATGCCCCCCTACATGCAGCTTCCACTGCTCTCTCTGTCCGGTGACAGCACACTATTCCTCTCTGCTCCATACATGTTTCATCCTCCCAACAGTCTCCTTTCCCCTCCTGTCCGTCCATTCCCCTTCCTCCAGCCAGAGGTCAGCAAGATGATATCCTATAGATGTAGAGAACCATAAAGTGCTTCCAATATATGGTTACTCTGCCATGCCAAGTCCAATCCATTCTTGTCCAAAGAGTGGACCTTTGTTATAATTTATGGGAAAGGGCAGCATCAGGGCAGGGGGTCATGCTCTCAGAGGAACCCCAAAACCGCTGGACCATCAATTGAGGTCTTTTAGTGGAGATCTCAGGATGCACCCCTTTTTATTCTTGTATTTCCAGTGAGACTCCTCTCTGTGAGCTCCATCGTGACTATCACTGGTGGTGGCCAGGCACCATCCGGTTCTTCCGGTCCCAAGTCGATGTAGGCACCCACACTTGTGGGTCTCTCCATCTTCTCGGTTGTCTTTACCGCATGTCATTTTGGTCCTCGGTGAGCATCCGTTCCTGTTGAGCTGGGACCATTTGCTGTGTCCTCGGATGGCAGTTTGGCAGCTTTTAAGACCCCAGACGTCACTCACCAATGTGGGGTGCAGAGAGCTCTCTTAGCAAAATGCTAGTTGTGCCAATTGGCCTGGAATTCGCCTAAGAGCATGGTCCCCCGCCCCTCGCCCCAGCTACTCTATCCTTGCAGTATTGAGTTAAGATGGAAGGAGTACTCAAGTTATGCTGAAGTCCACTTAATGTTGTTCTTGTTCCTAATGTGTGCTGTCACTGCTTTCTCCCAAATAGATTTCTAGTAACTGTCTAAACTAAACCCTTCCCCCCATCACCCTCCCTCCCTCTCCTCCCTTGCAGCTGTCAAGGAGTCTTTTCTTCTACATACAAGTCTGTTTTTGAGATCTTATCGTAGAGGTCTCATACAGTATTTGTCCTTTTGTCACTGACTGCTTTCACTCAACATAATGTCTTCCAGTTGAAACCAGGTTAGGAGATGTTTCTTGGAATCATCATTATTCTCTGTCATTGCGTAGTGCTCCATTGAGTATATGTACCATAGTCTACCTATCCATTCTTCTATTGTTGGGCATCTGAGTTGATTCCATCGTTTTGCTATCGTGGACTGTGCTGCGATAAACATTCTGGTGCATGTGTCCGTTGGTGTGAAAGGCCTTGAATCTGTAGGATATATTCCAAGTAGTGGAATTACTGGGTCAAATGGTATATCAATATCCATTTTTTTAAGGAAGCGCCAGATTGCCTTCCAAAGAGGCTGGACCATTTTGCAACCCCACCAACAGTGTAGGAGGGTTCCACTTTCGCCACAGCCTCTCCAGCATTTGTTGTTTTGTGTTTTCTGGATCATGGCCAATCTTGTTGGGGTGAGATGGTATCTCATTGTTGTCTTGATTTGAATTTCTTTAATAACTAAAGATCGTGAACATGTCCACATGTGTTTTTTGGCTGCCTGGATCTCCTCTTTAGTGAAATGTCTGTCCATTTCCTTTGCCCATCGCTTAACTGGATGGTTTATCTTCTTCTTATTGATATTTTGTAGTATCTTATAGAGATGGAGATCAGGCGTCGGTCTGACATACAGTTGCCAAATATTTTTTCCCATTCTGTGGGTGTTCTTTTAATTCTATTAATAAAGTCTTTGGATGAGCAAAAGTGTTTGATACTTAATAGTTTCCATTTATCTATTTTCTCTTCTGTTGATTGAGGTTTCTTTGACAGATTTTGGAGTCTGTCCTCATTGTGTATTAAAACTTCCATTGTTGTTCCTACCTTTTCTTGGATCAGCTTTATCATTTTAGGGTTGATATCTAGGTCTTTTATCCAGTTGGAGTTGGTTTTTTGTATAAGGTGTAAGATACGGATCTTGATTCAGTTTATTGCAGATGGATAACCAATTTTGCCAGTACTATTTGTTGAAGATACTGTTTTTACCCCAGTTTAATGTCTTAGGGCCTTTGTCGAATATCAACTATTCATAGGCAGAGGGTGTCATCTCTGAGGTCTCAGTTCTGTTCCATTGATCCATCTGTCTGTTCTTGTACCAGTACCAGGCTGTTTTGACCACTGTGGCAGTGTAGTATGTTCTAAGGTCGGGTAATGAGAGGTCTCCCAGTGTGTTCTTCTTCTTTAGTAGTACCTTACTTATCCGGGGCCTCTTCCCTTTCCAAACAAAATTGGTGTTTGTTTCTCCATCTCATTAAAAAATGATGCTGGAACTTGTATTGGGACTGCATTATATAAATAAATTGCTTTGGGTAAAATAGACATTTTCACAATGTTAAGTCTTCCTATCCATGAGCAGGGTAACTTTTTCCATTTATCTAATGCTCTCTTAGTTTCTTGTAGTAAGGGCTTGTAGTTCTCTTTGTAAAGGTCTGCTGTTTCTCTGGTTAGATTAATTCCTAGGTACTTTGTCTTCTTAGAGGCTATCGTAAATGGTATTGATTTAATAGTTTTCTCCTTAACAGTCTTTTTGATGGTATAAAGGAAACCTACTGATTTACTTATGTTTATCTTGTATCCTGAGACTTTGCTGAACTCTTGTATCAGTTTGAGTAGCTTACTTATAGATTCTTTGGGGTTCTCTGCATATACAATCATATCATCTGCGAACAGGGAGATTTTAACTTCCTCTTTGCTGATGCAGATGCCCTTTATTTCTTCGTCTTGTCAGCATCCCTGGCTAGAACTTCTAGCACAATGTCGAATAGGAGAGGTGAGAGTGGGCATCCTTGTCTAGTTCCTGATCTCAGGGGAAAGTCTTTCAGTCTCTCTCCACTCAGGATGATGTGGGCAATTGGCTTTGTATAAATGGCCCTTATAGTGTTGAGAAATTTGCCATCTATGCCCATTTTGCTAAGAGTTTTTAGCATGAATGTGTTTTGGACTTTATCAAATGCCTTTTCGGCATCAATTGACAAAATCAGGTAATCTTTGTCTTTTGTGTTATTTATGTGGTTAATCACATTAATTGTTTTCCTGATGTTGAACCAGCCTTGCATCCCTGGTATGAATCCCACTCGGTCATGATAGATTATTTTCTTGATATGTTGTTGTATTCTGTTGGCAAGAATTTTGTTGAAGATTTTTGCATCTAGGTTCATGAGTGATATCGGTCTGTAGTTTTCTGTCTTTGTTGGATCTTTCCCGGGCTTAGGTATTAGGGTTATGCTAGCTTCATAGAATGAGTTTGGGAGTACTCCATCCCTTTCTATACTGTGAAATACTCTCAATAGTATTGGGGATAACTCTTCTCTAAATGCTTGGTAGAATTCTGCCATGAAGCCATCTGGGCCCGGACTTTTTTTGGTTGGCAGTATTTTGATGACCTTTTCAATCTCTTCATTTGTGATGGGTTTATTAAGTTGTTCTGCTTCACATTGTGGGATAATTTGGGTAGGTGGTATGAGTCAAGGAATTGGTCCATTTCCCCTAGGTTTTCAAATTTGTTACAGTACAGTCTTTCATAGTATTCTGTTATGATATTTTTGATTTCTGTTGCATCTGTGGTGACAACTCCCCTCTCATGTCTAATTTGGGTTATTTGTTTCCTTTCCTGCTTTTCTTTAGTAAGTTTAGCCAGTGGTTTATCAATTTTGTTGATCTTTTCAAAAAACCAGATTTTGGTCCTTTCAATTTTTTCAATTGTTTTTCTATTCTCTAATTCATTTAGCTCTGCTCTAATCTTTATGATCTCCTTTCTTCCGGTGCCCGAGGGATTCCTCTGTTGTTCTCTTTCTACTTGTTCAAGCTGTAGAGTTAGTTCCTTGATTTGGTTTCTTTCTTCCTTCCCGATGTGTGCATTTATGGAGATAAACAGACCTCTGAGCACTGCTTTGGCTGTATCCCATAAGTTCTGGTAAGAAGTGTTTTCGTTCTCATTGGAATCCATGAATTTCTTTAATTCATCCTTGATTTCCTCTATAACCCATGTTTTTTTGAGCAAGATGTTGTTCAGTTTCCAAGAGTTCCACTTTCTATCTCTGTTTTTTCTGCTATTGATTTCAACTTTGATGGCTTTATGATCTGAGAAGATGCTTTGCATTAATTCAATGGTATGGATTTTGTTGAGCATTGTATTATGGCCTATCACGTGGTCAATTCTGGAGAATGTTCCATGTGCACTGGAGAAGAAGGTGTAGTTGTCTGCTGATGGGTGGAAAGTTCTGTATATATCAATGAGGTTTACTTGGTTAATTGTGTCAATGAGGTCTTCTGTATCCTTACTGAGCTTTTTTCTAGGTGATCTGTCTAGTAATGAGAGTGGAGTGTTAAAGTTTCCCACTATTATTGTGGAGTCATTTAACTCTCTTTTGAGCATAGTCAGTGTTTCTTTGACATATTTAGGTGCTCTGGCATTAGGTGCATTAATATTTAATATAGTTAAGTCTTGCTTGTATACTGAATCTTTCAGCAATAAATAGTGTCCATCTTTGTCCACGATGGTGGATTTGACATTAAAGTTGATTTTGTCTGAGATTAGAATTGCCACCCCTGCTCTTCTTTGTTCATTGTTAGCTTGATATATATTCTTCTATCCTTTAATTTTCAGTTTGTTCTTGTCTTTAGGTCTCAAGTGAGTTTCTTGTAGACAATATATGGATGGGTCATGTCTTTTGATCCAAGATGACACTCGGTGTCTCTTTACTGGAGCATTCAGTACATTCACATTCAATGTAATTATTGATAGGTATGTGTTCACTGCTGCCATTGTGATATGTTTATTTTTATGTTGATGTTTTCTCTGTTGTTCTTATTAGTCTGTTCTGGGACACTCTTTTTTGTGAGTTGATTTTTCACCTTTCTCAGAGCTGGTTTTATAGTTGTTTAGACTCGTGTGTTAGATTTCTTGAAATGGTATGATACATCTTTGTTGTGATTTACAGCTGCCCCTATGAACCCCCTTAATAAACTATTTATAAACCCAATTTTAATTACTACCAGTCTTGTCATCTTCCTCTCCATCTGGAAGGACTATAACGACTGTAGTACATCCCTCTTTTTATTATGATGACGCCATAGTTTTCATGATGATCACTAGATTGCTTCTTTCCAAATCAAAGCTGTGGTTTACTTTGTAGCCTTCCCTAAATGAGTAGAGTATTAAGTAGTGTGTTGTTCTAAAATATAAAGTTAGTCGTTTCATTCTTCTAAGCCAAAGCCAAGAACTTCTTTCAGTATTTCTTGTAGTTTGAGTTTGGTTTTTACAAAGTCTCTGCGTTTCTGTTTATCTGGGAATGTCTTAATTTCATTTTTCTATTTGAAAGATAGTTTTGCAGGATATATAATTCTTGGTTGGAAGTTCTTCTCCTTCAAGACTTTGAATGTGTCGTGCCACTGTCTCCGTGCCAGCATGGTTTCTGCTGAGAAATCTGATGAGAGCCTACAGGGTTTCCCTCTGAATGTAAGCTTTGCCTTGAGTCTTGCTGCCTTTAAGAGTTGCTGCTTATGTTTCATTTTGTTAAGCTTGATTATAATATGTCTTGGAGTCTTTCTTTTGAGATCTATATTGGGTGGCATACGATATGCATCTGAGATGTCTATATTCTCTTCCTTCATGATTTCTGGGATGTTTTCTTTCAGCAGCTCAGCAACAATACTGTGTGTTCTCAGATGTCTCACCCTGTTCAGGGACTCCAATTAATCGAAGGTTTTTCCTCTTAATAGAGTCCCACATGCTTCTTAATGTTTCTTCATTTTTCTTGTTTCTTTTTTCTGATTTCTGCTCATAGATGCTGGCATCAGTAGCTCTGTCTTACAAGTCAGAAATTCTTTTTTTCCATTTGTTCCATTCTGTTTTCTTGGCTTTGCATGGAAGTTTCTATGTCTTTGATTTTCTTCTTGATCTGTTGGATTTCAGAGTACTGGTGTTCCATCAGATCGAACAACTTGCTTAATTTTTCATTTTTTTCTGCTGCATTTTGTATAAGGTCTACAAGAGGTCTGTATATAATCAATTTGTATTCACTTCCTGATGCTTTCATAAAAGTTTCTTCATCTGGAATACTCCTTGGTTGCTTTGTTTGGGAGCCTTCTGAAGCCATGAGTGATTGCTTGTATGCCACAATTGTCTGTTGCTTTTTGGGTCCCATGTGAGTATATAGAGGCTGGAAGAGGTACTGTGAGGATGGATTGCAAATGTTTCTCTAGGCTGTCTTCAAATGCAAAGGAAAAGGTATCTGACCAGTTTACAAGTCAGTTAGGTTTTCAGGTGTAGAGGTCCCTCTTCTCATCTGACAAAGTAAGCACCACTATATCCAACCCCAGATGATAATAAACTAGTTCAGAATACAACAATGCTACTGCCCTGTTGGCCTCTGCTAATAGGGCCTAGCCTTAGCCAACAGAGTCGAGTACTGGTTTTGTGATAGAAAAGCACTCTCCTGTGGACAGGCTCTGGTTCCCAAGCTAAGAATTAGGTCCAGCTGTGACCACCGTACCCAAGATGGCGTCCTCCACACAGGCAGCAGACAGAGGGGCCAAAGGTGCTGAGAGGTAGTGATTCCTCTGCTTCTGTTGCAGGGCCCCTAATGCAGGCAGCACTGTGCAAAATCACTACTTTTCTGATGGAGAAGCGCTGTCCCATTTGCAGGCGCTAGCTCCCAGGCTAAGAATGAGATCCCGCTAAAATCTCAGTACCAACATGGCGTCCCGCACCCTGACCGCGGAGCTGCGCCCAAACCCCACTGAGGCAGCTACAATACGAAAGGCTCAAAGTGTCTAGATTAACAGAGTCTTGAGCCTGGCTCTCAGAATACGGGAATTTCACCGGCCTATCCCCCCAGCAGCGCGTCTGAGTCCAGCCACCAGGCAAGACCCAGCTCTGCCTGCCAGCCAAGACAGAGGAAAAAAAAAGTCAAACTGGTGCGTTTACCTTCCGTCCCTGAGAGCTGGGCTAGCCAGGAGCGGGAGTCAGCGAGAGAGGGGAGGTCTTTTGCTGAGTGGTATGAATTCCCAATTAACAGCTCTGTGCCGTGTCCTGAGGCTGATTAGGTGAGCAGAAGGCTCTGTTTGATTGTCAATTCAGGTCTTGGTTTCCAGAGGGATATAAGGAGACGTGTGCTTAGTCAGCCATCTTGACTCCACCCCTGGAGTTAACTTTTTTGACTATCGACTAAGAAATTAATTTGAAATACCCCTGGATCAACAGCTTTATCCCATATTTGTTAGAGGAAACCTCAAAATGTATACAATGAGTCGAATCTGACTCGATGGCACTTCACTGACAAATTAGATCTTCAGGATTTCTCAAATTCAATGGAAATTGTCTTTTAAAAGTTAGCAACGCATAGTGGAAAAAAAAATCTTCGTGAATAGAAATAGAAAAAAATCAACTGGCAATATTTGACTTTTAATACAATTGGTTCTTGGACTTGTCAAATGCAGATATAAAATACTCACATGAGTTATCTCAAAAATACAGGAATCAAAATAAGTAGGGAATTACGAATCATGAAAAAGATGCTAATAGTTTTTTTAAAAAAATTACATGTTTAAAATGCAAAATAAGTTATTACTAAAGGTAATAAAGGATGTGTTTCATACTGTATGAGGTAATATTTAAGAAAGAATTCTTGAACTATTGGACTTAACTAAAAAATTATCTAGAATTCAGTTCAAAGATATGGCAAACAAGAAACATATCTAAGAAACAACAGCTAAAATGAGAAAGAGCAATTTACAACTGCTGTGATCTCCAGAACCACAGAAGCTATTATGCTTGAGTAAATATTCATACAGCTGTTTTTTTATATAAAATATTTCATTATGTGTTAAAGTATTATCTAGATCTATCCAGTAATGTCATGCAAATAATCAGCATCAAATATCATTTGTGTTACTTCTACATCAAACTATAATATGTATAAGGTTGTTTTAAATATAATGTATGTATTTAAGAGAGAAGTGAATCTTTTAATAAGGGAAAGTATATATCTGTTGTGAAACATTAGTAATTCCTACATACTACTGAAATTAGATGACTTAATGAGATTTAAAATATCTCAGTATTTGACCAATGGCATTTCCTCTGCAAAAACCTACGCCATTCATGTTACTTGACACATTAATGAAATTTTCTTTTCCCTTACAGGTAATTATTCAAATCAAATTTACCTTCAAGATCAATGCTTGCAGTCTGTACAAGTGCTGTTACATTCAGACTATCTTTTTTTCCCTCTCACCAAAGACTTAAGAAAGTGTCTGGACTGGATCCTGAGAGAAAGAGACATCAATATTCAATGAATTCAGTGTTTTTTGTAACTATGCCAATGTCACACTCTGTAAGCGGAATATCCAGGGTAGGGCCATTCCTGAACAGTCTAACAGTAATGAGTGCAACTTTGTAGGATAACAAGGAAATTATGAAAATTAAGATCAAATTGATTTATAGGAAGGTGTGATACGATTCATCTTTATTGGTAATGATCTGCTTCTTAAACTACATCATTTATTCAGTTATTATTTTACTATTATGCTTTACAATTTTCAGAAATAATTATTTGCATAAAAATTCCATTCTAAAATTCCCAATACCTTTGTAATTGCTATTTAAAATCATATGTTGTTGTCACTGTTGTCAGTTGCTGTGTAGTCAGCTCTGACATGAGGACATGCCACTTATAACGGAAGGAGCATTGCCTGGTCCTGTACCAGCCTCACGATCTTTTGGTGTGTCTGAGCCCTTTGACACAGTCACTGTGTCAACTCATCTCATGGAGGGTTTCCCTTATTTTTGCTGACCCTGTCTATACTTTACCAAACAGGATGTCCTTTTCTAACAATTAGTCTTTTCTGATGACATGGCCAAAGTAAGCAAGATGAAGTCTTTGCCATCTATACTTCTAAGGAACATTCTGGCTGTACTTCCCCATAGATGTATTTATTTCTTCTTCTGCCAGTCCAGGACGTATTCAGTATTCTTTAGCAAGATGTCAACTTAAACATACCAATCTTCTTTTTATATCTTCCAGTTTCATATGCATATGAGGCTCTTGAAAGACCACAGCTTGAGTCAGTGGGAAACTGGTGATGTAGTTGTTAGGTGTCAGATCTACTAGCTAGAAGCTCGGCAGTTTGAATCTGCCAGGTGCTTCTTGGAAACTCTAAGAGGCAATTCTGCTCTGTCTTACAGCATCCCTGAGTCAGAATCAACTCAGAGGCAGTGGGGTTTGTGTTTAAGTCAAATGTACCTTAGTCATCAAAGTGACAATTCTGCTTTTTAATACTTAAAAAAGATCACATTCAGTGCCCTATTGGCATACAGTTTTTATTTTATAAGGAATACTAATGTTAAAATCGTAAATATCCACATAATCATAAAATGACATCAAAACAAAATATTTCCAATAAACAATTATCTTTGCTACTGTACAAACTCATCTTCTCAATGTTAATAACTTTAAGTGTAAGATCATTGTCAAAAGGAGCCATTAATTTTAAAGTTGGGCAATATTAAAAAGTTCCATAGCATGTGTACAAACATATCTTTGTCAGATTATTCATTAATTATATTCAAAAATTGTTCATATTTTTATTTCCTGAAGTCTTGTAAATGTTTTAAAACAATTGAATAATTTGAAATTGAATAACTAAACACATTGTTCAGTTTATTCTTCTATATAAACAAAAATAAATAATAAAGAAGTTAATATTTTCTGTTATAAACAGAATGTCTCATCTACCATTGGTTGTTTTGTGACAGATCTTTATTCCTAAAATTTGTTACTCTTGACTCAGCTGAATATCACAGAGGTGTGTTAAACCTCCTCAGACAAGAGGTCCATTTCCTGTATCATGACATTCAAGAATTTAGCAGCTTTTTACTGTAGTTCATTTTCATTCATGTTTAAGCAAATTGTTAAAAAGTTAATTATCAAGCATGAGCTAAAGAAATTGAGTAAAATAATAATATAGAATATTAAATGTGTTAAATTTCGTTTTGGGATTGGGTCAAATTTTAAAGCTGAAATCAGTGTTGGATACTGAGATTATGATTTAATATTATCTTCCCTATTGCTTAATGTATGCACACATTTGGAAAAGATGCGCTTTATTCATATCAGTGTCAATGATTACTTTTTCTAGCATTTCATTTAAAAAAATAGTAAAAGAATCACATTGTAATCAAGTAGACTCTGCTATGAAAGACTGATAAAGTCAATTAACAGGCTTCTCATCAAATATACATTTTTCTTATTTCAGAGAGACAAATTTTGACAGACTAGATTTTGGTGGTAAAATCACAAATGAAATTTAGAATATAAATATATGAAATCCTTCATGAATATTTTGAATTTACACTCATCATGTGCATTCTATTTTCACTACTACAGCTTACCTGGTGCTTGACTTTAGATTTATTTTATAGAAAACTTGTTTTTTACCAGGATAAAGTTGTATTTTTAAGTCATGAGTAATATGATATTTTTCTCTACTATAAATATTTTTCTATATTCATTTTTATATAATGTAATTATATTTGAATCATAAGGAATACAAATAATAGGTAAAATTGAATATGGCTTTTCTGAATTGCACATGTTGTAGATAACTGCTATTAATTATATTTCACAGAGATAAATATCTTGTATAGGAATCACTTTATCTAAAACAAAGACAAGTAAGTAACCATTTAAATAGATTTTTCCAAATTGATATCAAAAGTTTCTCCATCTGAGTCTACGGAAATAACTATTTGCCAGTTAATTGATTGCAAGTATATTAACACATGATTTAATAGAAATTTACAGTAATAAAATTCCTTATTACTCTTCTAAGACTTCAATTACTTACATTAAAAATATATTAAATATGTTGGTTTAAATTTAGGTAAGTTTCAAGACACATTAGTAACAATATTTATCATTTTGTAGAGAAATGGTCTGCATTTCCTGATCTACTGATAGCTGGACAAGTGGCTTTATGTGGTCCTCCTTACTGCTCTGCTCCGCAATATACTCACTTTGCTTTAAAACAAACAAAAAAATTTTGATAATTATACTAATTGCTTAATTCTTACTCTAAATATATTTTAATTAAAACCCTGAGTTGTCTGTATATTTAAGGGTTAATATATATCTCATTATAGGCTTGGCTTATACTATATCTAAAAATATAATTTAAATTTGACTGTAAATAAATCTGTCAACAGGTGAATTTGTTGTTGTTGTAACTCAGAGATCTTATGCACAGCAGAAGAAAATGCTGCCTAGTCCTGTGCCATTCTCACAATTGTTGTCCGTCCTCAGCCTGTTGTTTTAGCCACCGTGTTAATCTATCTCAGTGAAAGTCACTTTTTGCAGACCCTCTACTTTATCAAGAATGGTGTCCTTCTCCAGGGCTCTTAAAGTACACAGCATAGAATGAAGGACTCCACAGTTTCCATAAATATCAGAGAAAATACAATACATAGAGCAAGAAAATTAGAAAATTTTTGCAATGTTATTGACTAAAGCTAGAGTTTTGAATATATGGGCTGATTATTTCAACACAACTACCATCAAAATAGTTATTATTCATAATATTCAAATATAGTTATTGAAAGTTACAAAAGGTTCCTATGTAAGAGCTACAATAGTAGCTTTGGCTCATCAAATATTGTTAATTATTGTAGCTTTGCCTCCTCGTGTACAGCCCAAACTGATTATAATTATTTTCATATGCGATAGCGAATATATTGGCCCAGAAATCCCTTTGGTCTTTTCTCTAACCCGCTTTTATCTAATTCTGCAGCATGCATGTCTCAGGAAAAAGGAAAGAACTCAGTGATCATCTTGCAGCAACACTGCTACTTCACAGAAGAGTGGTGTGTATGTGTGCCAGCATGCACTGTGTGTGGGTGTGTTGCTTCAGGGTGGGTAAGATGAGAGCGTTAGCTTGGTCACATCCTTGAGTAGAGATTTTCATGTTTTTCTAGGCCTAAGGATTTCTTGACAGGGCTGTTAGCTGCTGTGGAGTAACTATATCCCTATCATTCTGTCCTTTGAAGCATGACATCATGACGAAAGATGAGAAGCGTATACTGGATTGCAGACACTTGAGCTGAATTTTGATAGACTTTCTGAAATGTGCAATCTCCGAAGATAGACAACCACGCCCTTGAATTTACTGAAAGGACAGTTGGTACTTAAAAGAAGATGAAAAATTTCTTGAAAGGCAAACGCTACAAACAAGTAAAAAAAAAATACATTCAAGTTAGCTGCTTTCAACTTTTCCAAATCAGAAAATTTGTGTAAATGTAATGTTACACAAATTCTTTGCTACCAACAATAAAGTTGACCCCCACAATTCTTTTATACTGGAGAATCATTTAGTAGCTTTATAACTTGTTGCTATGAGTCAGAATTGACCCAGTAGCAGTTAGTTGGGATTGATATCATCATTTGAAGTTTTAAACATAAGCTTAGTGTTTATTATTATTATTATTATTTTTAATAATTGTGTGCTTTTATAAATTATCCCTTTTTTCATATTGGAAATCCAGTGGCCTAGTGGTTAATTCTATAGTTGTTACTGTACTAAAGCAAGCTATACTGCCTATCTCTGGCAGTCAAAATTCATAGATGGCGTGGGGTTCAATGGTTTGTTTTCAGATGGCCAGCAGACCTGGAGGACAGCAAGAACAGTTTCTCCAAAAGACTGTGCCAATTTGGGTCATATTTCTAATGCTTTTTACAGCCAGAATTCAAGGGAGTATGGCTTTATCACAGAACAATAGTCAGGAGTCACAGGATTTCATTATATCAACGTTTCATTACACTTAACAAGTAATGTGGATTAAGAAAGGGGAAATGTAGATTTGTCTGGCCTGAGGGTGGTCACCAAGGCAAAGAACAGAAGACAGCTAACAACCTAAACGACCATGGAGGAGGAAATGCAGACCTGTTAATCCAGCCATCACACTTCTATCATAGTTATTACTCCAAAATTTGGTCATTCAAATCCACTAGGCACATCTGGAAACCCAATGGGCAGTTATTTTCTGTCTTGTAGAGTGGCTGTGAGTTGAGAATGATTTGACAGCAACAGGTTTATTTTATTTTATTTTCATTTAAAAAAAATATACTGTTGTGGAGTCAATTTGACGGAGGCCTAACGAAGGTCACTTAGGTTATGAAGCCACGTTCTATTTTCTGCCTTAATAACCAGACAGCCAGGTCTGCATTCCTCTTCCTATCTCTTCCACTCCCTATCTCTGAGGATATAGAGTTGATTAAGATCTCAGAGTGGGATCAAAATGTTTTGGATAGGTTACTCTGTTTGATAATCCTGTGACAAACTTTGGAATTTACTCTGATTATCCTTGACAAACATTTGGGCAACTCACCCTGCTTGTTAGATGTAATGAAACCTTAAAACCTTATAATATAATGAAATCTTGTAACTCCTATTGCTCTGTGACACACCTCTACCTGTTTGAATTTTGACTATAGAAACCACTAGGAATGTAACCCAAATGGGACACTATTTTATAGAAACGATTCTCACTGTCCTCCAGATCTGCTGGCCATCTGAAACTAAAACACTGAACCCCAAGCCATCTCTGAATTTCGGCTATTAGTGAGGGCAGAATGAACTTGTTTTAGTTTTGGCAACAGATTTGAACTCAAGAGGCTCTATAGGACAGAGTACAACTGCCCCACAGAATGTCCAGGGAGACTCTGGTGGATTCAAACTGCCAACCTTTTCATTAGAAGTTGTAGCACTTAACAACTACACCATCAGGGTTTCATGAAATACTTACTTCAAGACTTGATTATCTAAGCAACCAGTAGTCATTTATGTTATGTCTTCTAGTAGTTTTACTGTTATTTCTGTTTTACCACTGTATTTCAGATGACGTGGAAGTGATTTAAAGGTTACTTATTGATTTCAAGAATGCTCTTGGACTTTTTTATCAGGAAGTATTTTGGTTTTTGGTCATTTTGACAAGCCAAAAGCCAAGTGCCGTGGAGTCGGAAGCAGTGTTGTATTACAGAATATTTTAAGATATATTAAGATGAATGAATGTTGCATCATATAATATGCATTTTATATATTACGGGGGATTAGCATGAGAATTTTATAAATAACAAATTAATGTAATAACCACTTGCTGATGACTCGACTCCACTTCATTCCAACCCCATGGATTTCAGAGTAGAACTGCATTCCATAGGGTTTTCATGGCTGTGAACTTTGAAAGCAGATTTCTAGGCCTATCTTTCAAAGTATCTCTGAATAAGTTCAAACTGCCAACCTTTGAGTTAATAGCTTAGATTTTAGCTCTTTGCACCATGTAGGTGCAAAGCACCATAGGCTAAAGTAATCTGAAATTACTGGCATGAATCTTCCAGTGTTAGGGTAAATTTTACTTACCATAAATTATTCACTTTGAGTATTTTTTGTCCTTATCTTCCTAGAGAATTTATTCAAAGGTCAGAAGAGAGAGAAACAGGAAATGCAAGGTTAACACCATCCATTCAAACATGCATCCATACAAAGAAGGTTGTTTGTTCCTTTGCTTGCCTGATGGCTTGCTTTTGAGTGACTGCTACTTGACCAGGCTCTATGCTGTGTGCTGGGTACAAGATACTTAGGAAAAAGGAAAAAGAAAAAAAATTGAAACCTTACTCATGACCTAGTTGAGGAATCAAACCAAATCAAACCTGTTACTGTCCAGTCTAACTCACAACCAACCTACAGACATTAATCAAATAACTGCATAATGATATTATCAACTATAACAGTGATAGAGAGGCACATACTGATATGAGTTCTTCTAATGGAGGATGTGATCTCATTTAGACACGAAAGAAGAATCTCCTGGGAAAATGACACCACGCTGAGATCTGAAGCACAAGTGGTAAATCAACAGGAGATGGACTATGGGAATGAAAGGTAGGATGATGAAGAAAGGAAGACTGAATAAACAATGGGATAACTGTTGGCTAATACACTGAGAACTCCGATTTCTGATCCACAGCAACCAGCTCAGGAAATCAAACCACTGTCTACAAGTCCAGGAAGTAAATGAAACAACCATCCTGTAACAATAATCTAAAGCCTTCAAGACTTGATCAATAACTGACAGCTTCCCTAATATCTGCTCCCACCACTGAATATAGTCAAATATGCCCCAAACCAGTCACGTACACAGCTTCTAGTTAGTTAGCCTGACTACAGCTTCATCATGCCAACCAATTCCAATCAGGATAGATACAATGCTTTCTCTTTTTTTCCAGCTATGAAGCTTTCCCACTCCTTGCTTGAGTTTCAGTCTTTGCCATAGGAAAATACAGTAGCTGACTCCCTTGTTATAGGAAGCTCTGAATAAATAGCCTTTGTTTGTTCGTATTTGGGTGTTTTATTTTCTTTCTTTCCTGTCTATTTTTACAAGGAGCATTTCACTTCAACATAGTGTGCATAGCGTTCAAAAAGAGTATTGCATATGTAAGCATCTTTAAAAAAAAATGTTATCAATTTTAAGTGTTCTTGATAGGTATAGTCAAGTAGTTTCTAACTCAGAGCAACCCTATAGGACAGAGTATAACTATCCCATAGGGTTTCCAAGGAGCAGCTGGTAGATTTTAACTCCTGAGCTCTTAACCACTAAGACATCAGGAGTCCAAACTAGTAATAACCCACTGCCATTAATGTAGATAACTGAAACTGAAAAATTTTCCTCCCCCCCTCCTTGCTGTCTCTGCACCCGCCTAACCCCCCTTCACAGCAGCTCTCACCTGACAAGGACACTCCCCACTCCCCACTCCTCCCATCTCCCATTCTCAGCCCAGCCCCCCTTGCCTGACGGGATATTTCCCTTTGATAAGTCCAGCGCCTGCTTGCTCCCCTTCAAAGTCTTACACCCGCCTGATAAGATGCAGATGCTCCACTCTCCCACTGAGCAGGATGTGCCCCCCCCAGAACCATTTGTCTCAACCACGACATCCTCAAACAGCACTATATCTACCTGCCCGAAACAAGACTTGGGGCCATTTGTTGGAACCTGAGAAGGTCCTGGTGGCCTGCCGGCATAATAAACAGCTTCTTGCCTTTTCCTGGGTGTCTTTCGCTTCCCCATTTTCTATAATATTTTGGTGTGTTGGCCGGGAAGCGAATGGACTGACCTCTTGTGTCACCGACCTCTCAGGACCTCGGCTGTCAGCCAGGCGGACAGGCCAGAGAGGACAGGCGCCACTCGTTTTCTGGTTAATGAGGTCCCCCTCCTCTCCACCTCGTACCCACCAGAGAGGTTTCTGAAGACGCAGGACCCTCAAAGGATCAGGTAACAGGCATCAGAAAACTTCAGTCCAGGTAAGGCCCCAGGGCAGCCCCCAGCTCAGTCAGGACTGTCCTCAAAAAGGACAAAGGGAAGACTGATCACCTCCCGGCCTTCCGGCTTCAGTTCAGGGACCCCTCCAGGTGGGAGTCTGTCTGAATGAGTGCACACTTTCTGTGTTGTGTGACTGTATCTGTGCCTCCAAGTTCGCGTGGAGGCTGAGTGGGCCCTCTTCTGCGGTTCTGTGTGGACTCATAAGACATAACAGTATGAGCCACGCCTCCTCCGCCCTGAAGTTTATATGGGTACACCTTAACCAAGAGGCCACCTAAGTCACCACGAGGGGAATGGCCAGAAGGGCATCTGAGTGGTCCCTGGGACAAGTCTTTCGTCTCACTTACGGCACTGTCAACATGGGTGGGTCACACAGCAAACCTACAGTCTTAGACTGCATGTTGAAAAATTTTGATAAGGGTTTCAAGAGAGACTATGGATTTAAACTTAGCCCCAAGAAATTAAAATCCCTGTGCCAAGTCGAATGGCCCTCCTTTGACACCAACTGGCTACCTAAAGAGCCTGTTAATTAGTCAGGGATGATCTAAAGTCAAAACCTGAAAAACCTTTCGAGCCAGCTGCCAGCAGTAGCCACGCGGAGAATTTAAAAGAACTGGCTACTCGGTTTTTTTTCTCTGCTCATGGGTGTCTCTAAGGCTTTTGCGCACAGCAGCAGCCAAGCAGTGGCAGCCGCTGCCACCGCCGCTGGAGGAATTAAAGGAACAGGCTATCTATTCTCTTTCTGCTCTCAGTCTTGTGGGTTCTCGCAGTGCCCCCCCCCCACCAGGAGTTTCTCTAGGAGGGCACCTCTTCTTTGTGCTGGTCGGTAGTAAAGAACAATTCTAATCTGGAGTGAATACCTGAAATCGTTTGGGAACCCCTTCTTTTCAAACTTCTTTTCAAGTCTCTTAACAAGTAAAGTTTATGTGCTATAAAGAGTTTTAAAAAGGAGGATTCTTTATAGATTTTTGTTAAACAAAGGCTTATGGATCGTAAAGAGTTAGAGCAGAGAAAACTCTTTGATAAGAACCTATCATGCCAACAAAGGGTTAAGGTTTCCACCAAAGATTTAACGGCCTTCATGGATTTTGTTCAGGAGTTTTGCCCCTGCTACCTCACAGAAGGCATACTGGAAAAAGAATTTTGGGTACATATTGGTCGCAATATACAGAAATTTTACCATAATAAGGGGCCTGCTAATATCCCTATAAGTGCCTTTTCTTATTGGAAATTAATCTATTATTCTCTGGCTGGTATGGGAAATTCTCCTCTCGAGTTTTCTTCCTCAGCAGCTGTGGAAAAATAGGTGACTGTCACACAAGACAATGAAACCTGCCACAATATAACCTGTTTTAACATAATATGCTTTAACTGTAATCTTGCTAATTGTATGGGCCCCCTTGGGGAAGGGAAACTTATGATTGTTCTACATCAGCCTCCCTTTGTGATACTGTCTGTAAACTTGTCGGGACAGAGGGCTACAAGTGATAGAAAGATTGCAAGTGTTGATTAGGCCTAAGTGGGCTATAGAATTAGTTATTATGGGAATAACTGCAATTGTATGAAATCGCTGTGGCCACTACTCAAAATGTACACACTGCTCAATTTACAGATAATGTAGTTCATAATATGTTACAATTTATAAGTATCCAGGAAATGATTGATCTAAAAGTAGAACAAAAGTTAGAGTTACTGTTTAAAACTGTAGGAGTAATAGGAAGTCTGGTCCAAACTTTACAACACCAAGCCAGGCTGACTTGTCATGCTGAATTTATCTAGATTTGTGTAACTAACAAAACTCACAATATAAATACAGATCCATGGGAAAAAGTTATACAACATATAGAAGATATGTGGGAACATACTAATGAAACTCTGCACTTAGTACAGTTACATTCAGAAATTCTGGCACTAAGTCACGCCCATTTACCCTTTAATGCTGCTACAACAGCTAAAAATCTTCTGAATAACCTTTAAAACATGTTTGCTGGACCTCTTGACCAGATTTGACACCTTTTGGTGCCGATGACCACTAATAGATGTTCATCACCTAAAGCTATAAATGTGGCGTAAACCCCTCCATGTTTACTACATAGCCCCCTGCAGTAGCCAAAGATGGGTAAGACATTTAATTGACCTTTCTCAACCTAAGACAGGGCCGTGCCACAAAAGGAGGGTTAGGTTCCAGAGACGGGTAAGAGACTGTGTCAATAAATGCAACCTAAGCCAGGCATGCAGTAGGGGACCAGCTGGGAGCCAGCTGATTTTATAATAAAAAAGAGAGCTGACCCTGGAGCTTTACAATCCCCTCGACTTATGAAATTTTATAGTGAAAATCTGACCAGGAACTTCTAGGGAATAGAAATCAGAGGAATGAATTTCAATAGGGCATGCCTAATAACACTGAGGCCTGCCTAGTCTCGCTGACCTCCCCCTAATTACGTTCCCCCCTCCCTTTTCTCCACAAACACAGGTTTACAAAGTAACTCTTGACAGGCTCTCCAAGGAATTCTCTACACAGACACTCAATGTGGACACGGATCAAGTTGCTGACACACTTCTTATACTTCCGAATCAAATTAACTCCCTGACAGCAGTTACTTTACAAAACAGACAAGCGTTAGACTTATTACTGGCAGAGGAGGGTGGGACCTGTATGGCGCTAGGCAAAAAATGTTGTTTTATAAATGTTTCTAACATTGTCACATCTAAGGTTACAGAGCTGAAAAGCTGAATCAAGAGGATTAGAACTTACCCAGTCTAGATGGGGACTCATGTCAAATTGGGCCACCCGTTTGGTCCCCCTGTGGGGGCCCCTTGCCTTCGGATTCATAGTCTTGACCTTTGGACCCTGCCTCCTGAGCCACCTGCAAGACGAACTAGAACAGAACTTATTCAACAAAACCGTCTCCAGAGTCCTGACCCCCCGAATTTTTCAACAACTTCCCAGGCCGACACTGAAGAATTGTGATACCCACCCTTATCAAAAGGGGGCATCAAAGGGGAGAATAATGTAGATAACTGAGACTGAAAAATTTTCCTCCCCCCCTTGCTGTCTCTGCACCTGCCTAACCCCCCTTCACAGCAGTTCTCACCTGACAAGGACAATCCCCACTCCTGCCTGACAGGTCACTCCCCTCTGGAGCTCAGCACCCACTCAACAGGACACTCCCCACTCCTGCCTGATGGGTCACTCCCATCACCTCTTCTCAGCCTGGCACACCCTTGCCTGACAGGATATTTCCCTTTGATAAGTCCGGCATCTGCTTACTCCCCTTCAAAGTCTTACACCCGCCTGATAAGATGCAGATGCTCCACTCTCCCGCCAAGCAGGATGTGTCCCCCCTAGAACCATTTGTCTCAACCACGACATCCTCAAACGGCACTATATCTACCTGCCTGAAACGAGACTCGGGGCCATTTGTTGGAACCTGAGAAGGTCCTGGTGGCCCGCCAGTGTAATAAACAGCTTCTTGCCCTTTCCTGGGTGTCTTTCACTTCCTCATTTTCTATAACACCATTGAGTCAATCTTGATTTGCAGCAACTCTATAAGACAGAGTAGAACTACTACATAGAGCTTCAAGGAAAGCCTGGAAGACTTGAACTGCTAAGCTTCTGGGTAGCAGACATAGCGCTTAAGCACTATTCCACCAGAGTTTTAAAGATCATGTATGTCTGAAAGCATGGAGCCCCATATGAGGCAGGCTTATCTAAGGAAAAGTCTGACGTTGATGGAGCAGCCTGGCAAACTGGAAACCTAGGCAAGATTTCTCTGTCTTGAGGAAAAATTCTTTCTTCTCCAGAACTCCATTTTCATTCAGTTAAGGACCTGAGTTATATAAGACTGACATACATTGTACAGGGTAATTGCTTTTACTTAAGGACAACTGATTGTAAATATTACTTGTATAAATTACAACAGTATTTAAACTAATATATAAGCAAAGAGCTAGGACCTCAGGCCAGCCAATATGACACGTAAAGTTAGCTACCATATAGTATAATTATTTACTTATTCAATTAAAATCATATACCCTGTATTAATATCTTCATTTTACATATAAACTAATTAAGACAATGAGACATTTATGTAAATTAACCAAAGGAAGTGAATAATAAACAGGAATTTAAGGAATTGAATTTGACTCTAAAGATTCTGTTGTTGTTAGGTGTCCTCGATTCCTTTGTGACTTATAGAAACCCTACGTAGAACAGCAGGAAGCACTGTCTAGTCTTGAGACACCCCCACAATCCTATGTTCTACTCTTTCCACTTTCACACCCAGCCTGTCCATGGAGAAAGGAAGATGCTGCAGCAAATAAAGACAAAATTAATTTCTGAGGTAATAGGAAGGTGCATGATTTTGGTAGACAGGAGTAATAATTTTGCCATATGAAACAATAATGGAGTATGAAGCAAAAAAATAAATACTACTCTTTATAATTTGAGATTTTGCTAATTTTACATTTTTCCATTAATTTTGGTTTATTAAAATGTTGTTTATCTTGATTACTAATTTGTTTGACACCGTCTTAATTTTTTTCCCATAGGCAAACACCTTAATTACATCATTTGCATTACAGCCATGTAAAAGAAGGGAAACAGGGATTTGAAAATATATCTGAAGGAATGATAGTTGGAGGTAATCTAGGTGGGTAAAGACAAACTAATCACAGAAAAAGAGGAGGAAAAGTAAATAAGAGAGTCAAAACTGGACACCCTGAGGAAGGAGAACTGGAAATATAGGCAGTGTTGGTCAGGATTTGAATTCCTTAAAATTAAGATTTTGTATCCTGTTTTACCAGTTGAGCTACAGTTGATTTTGATTAATGACAGTCATGTGCATGTCTGAATGAAACTACTCCATAAAGTTTTCAATATCTAGTTTTTTAGAAATAAATCACCAGGGAATGTTTCCAATGTACCTCTCTGAGTGGACTTGAACTTCAAACCTTTACATTATCAGTGAGTACTGGAAAGTTTATACCATCTTGGTATTCTGAGTTTGGAATAGGTGAAGGCATTGATAATAATAAAGGAAATGGCTAGGAAAAAGATGTCATAATGTTAATTAGAATAGAAAAATATCTTTTATTATGAACATTTCTGATATTATACTTGAGGTTCACTGTCATTGTTGAAAATAAAAAGGGCCATGGCCATTGAGTTGATTTTAGCTACCTTACAGGCAGAGTAGAACTGCCCGATAGAGTTTCCAAGAAGCACCTTGTGGATTGGAACTGTTGGCTTGGCTACCTTTTGTCACCTTGAATACTAAAATGCACCCTGTCAAAGCCATGGTATTTTTCAGTTGCTTCATCTGCATGAAAAATCTGACAATGAACAAAGAAGAATTGATGCCTTTGAATTGCAGTGCTGGAAAAGAATGTTGAAGGTACCATGGATCACCAAAAGAGCAAACAGATCTGTTCTGGAAGAAATAAGATTAGATTGTTCCTTGGAAGCAAAGATGGCAAGACTGTGTCTTACGTACTTTGGACATTCTCTCAGGAAAGATCAGTTCATGGAGAAGAACATCAAGCTTGGTAGAGTGGAGGGTCAGCGAAAAAGAGGAAGAGCAAAAAAGAGGAAGACCCTTGAGATGGATTGACACAGTGGCTGCAACAATGAGCTTAAGTATAAAAATGATTGTGGACATGGTGCAAGACTGGGCAGTTTTTCCTTCTGGTGTTCATAGGGTCACTATGAGTTGGAACTGACTTGATGGCACCTGACAACGACAATGACAATAACCCTTTGGTTAACAGCTGTAGTGCTTAACCACTATACCAATAGGGTTTTCATAGTTGTTAGTTACACTCAAGTTGACTCCAACTCTAGAACACATTGTGTATAAAAGAAGGAAATCTTTCCCTGTTCTGAGCCACCTTCATGATTGTTAGTATGATACTCACTGTTATAGTTAGCAGTGTCTATCACCTTGACTGGGACAGGATTCTCAGTGTTTGTATGTGATCACTCCCACAATTTCATTTGTTATAAGTGGCCAATCAGTTTAAAGGGAGTTTCCTTTGAGGTGTGGCCTGAATCTGTATATAAGCAGAGATTCTGTCTTTTTGTTTGCTCTGAATTCTGTGTTGGCCTCCTGTTTGTCTGACCTCTAGCTCTTGGTACTTGAGCTGTTAGCTCACCTGCAGATCCTGAGGTTGGGATCCTGTAGCTGCCTCCTATTCATCTGACCTTGGGCTCCTGGGTTTGAGAGCTAAGCTTATCAGCAGATCTTGGAACCGATAGATCTTCATAGCTGAGATCAGGAGCCCTGCTCTCCGACCTGTGCTCTTGGGTTCACCAGCACGTGCAGCTACTTGAGTTGAGAGAAGCTTCCATGTATATAGATATATATAAGCTCTACTGATGTGACTCCTTAGAGCACACAGCTTAAGACACTCACTAATCAGTAAGTAAGCAAATAAATAAAAGCCTGTTGCCCACAAGCCAATGCCAACTCATAGTGATCCTGCATGTCACAGAGTAAAGCTGCTTTATGAAGGGTTTTTTTTAGCTGTAATCTTTAAGAAGCAGACAGCCAAGCTACTGTTCCTTGGTGCAGCTGGGTGAGTTATAACTTCCAACACTGAAGTTGGTAGTTGAGCACAGAGACATGTGAGGCTCACTAGCTATCTCACGAATATTTCAGTTGACAATCTACTTAAGCAAAAGCTATTTATAAAATAATGTATTTTGTATACATGAATTATTTGGGGCCTGCTTAATGACTGTAAAATGGAGGATAATATCCAGTGCTCTAAATGTTTTATATGTATTTGATGCCAACATTTAATAAGACAAATGAAATAAGATCCAGAAAACAGGGCTAACATTCAGGAAATCATGTTTATTTTGAGCAAGAGTGCATCTTCAAGCGATTTTTCAAACCTTAAACTAAAACTACAAGTGATAATTTATAATTGCTATGCCTGGCCTTTCCCAGAGTCTCAGACAACTTCCGTAGTAGAAGACAGTTTTGCACAATAGGGTATGTAAATAACCAAATTAGTTCATTCTGACCGTGTGCCTATCACTGCAGGCAAAGTCCAGGGGCAGGGGGAAGGGATAAAAACAAACGTTGAGCTTGCTTCATGATTACGTGGAAGTGAAAACCGTTGGTTGACAGATAATAAATAATATGTAAAATTACTATTTCAAATGGTTACAAGTTAATAAGTGGAGACACTTATGAAACTATCTACAATGCCTAGGAATTGAAGAAAATAGGTTATACTCACAGAAATATATTTATTTTATCCAATTTTTTCTCAACAAGTGATGAGATTTAAAATTCATTAATTCAAACACAAGAACTTCAGACTATAAGTCTGGGTGAGGTTACACCTTTTTAAAGCTGCAAATTGAAGTTAACAGATCAAAATCAATTAGGTCTGCTAATCTGTTAATGAAGGTGTAAATGCTTAATCAGAATTTATTACAAGGCTGACAATGTAATTTAACAGCAGTACTTAAATCTTGATAAGACAATTCAACTTTCAGTCTCAGGTTCCTTTTTATTTAATTTTATTTTTCTTGAAGGAAATTAAAAAAAGCAATTTTAATGTTAGCGTCATAGCCAAGCCAAGCCAAGTGCTGTCGAGTCGGATCATAAGACCGTTGTAATACTGAGCATACAAGTTACACATACACATAAAATACAATTTAAATTTCAGAGTTTATGTTGTTCAGTGCCAGTTATTATTCTGGACACAGTCCGTGAGTTTCACTTGATTTTTATCTTAATATTGGCATATTCTTTTACTTTGGCATAAACCAGATGGCAATTTTCCCTAAGGTTCATAGTTTTGAAACTGTTTGGTCAATATTCTCTGGGTTTTTTATAGTAAGGAATACTTCAGGGAAGAACAGTATCTCTTCAAATGGAGTCAGCCGTACTCTCAACACTTCTTTGGTGACAAGAGGTTTCATTAGCCTCAAATTGTTCAGCAGAATGATTAACACCCTCAGAAGTTTTATAAATTACACAGTGCCAAGCGCTAACGGTGTTATATACATGATGTTCAAGGAAATTGGCTTTGGAGATTAATAATTTATTTGTTTTCTTAACTCAATGAATATTCATTGGAAGTCTATTTTTAAGTAAAGATACATTATTTGCAGTGTATATGGATCCGTCATGTAGGGGATACAATGAGTTGGAATCACCTTAGTAGCAGCAGGCTTTTTTTAGAGGTATAGAAATTTTGAAGTCTCGTTACATATTAGCAACAAATATTTCTCTCTTGGCTTACTGGAGAGTAAATATTCTTACATGGTGACTATAAACTCACAGAATATTAATTGGATTAAATTTTCTGAATTTTCTATTTGTAGAAAGTATCTTACAGTAGGATTTGGATGCATTTGTTTTGCGTGTTATTTGAAGTATTTTGTATGCCTCTTTATTTTGAAGTGACACCAAACTAATAACAGACAACTACATGACCTGTGTATTAATATTTACTGAATACCTCCTAAGGGACAGACACACTTCTGGGCACTGCTTGATGTAGGATCAAGTCAGATAAAACAGTGGCTAATGAAGAAAAGTCTATTTAAAAGGTCATACAAATTGTAACATAATTCAGAAATATAGATAGTGTTTTAGGGGTAATTCAATTCAACCTATTGATTGTTTAATGAAGAAAATGTAGTCCAGAGAGGTTACAAGTCTTGTCAAAGTTAATAAGATAATTACTATCTGAATTTGATCTCAAACTGGAGACTTCTAATTGTGTCCAGTGTTAAAATTCAGGGCAGGCAGCATAATTCTAATAGTCTTTTAAAACACCAATTATTATCCACTCTTGCAATTGTTGAAGATAAAGAGATTAACAGAAGAATTTTTTCTTTACTTTTAAGTTCAATGACTTTTAAAAACATCTATACGTAATTTTAACTTTTTTAAAGAAGAAGGCCTAAAAAGACAAACAGTAATTTTCACAGAAAGGAAGTCACCATTCATATTAACCCAGTGCTTATTAGAAATGATAATTTTCAAGAAAAAACTATTTGGGCAAAATCTGCTTTCCCCATTTAATAGTGCCTGTTTTGTAGAGCTGAGATGCTAGAGGTTCAGGATGTCAAAAAAGGCAGTATTCGGATAGCACTTTTCTAATAAATGTCTGAGTAGAGACCGTTTTAGTTAATCTGATTGACTCTTAACCTGTTTTGAAATTATCACTGGACCTTAGAAAGGCTTCTGAAGAGAATTTACTTTCAACAACTCCTCAGATGAAAATGGTTAATAGCTAAATTAAGTGTTGTACCTGTAGCAACCTGAAGGGAAAAGGAAAGAACATAAATTGTTAATTTGTGGAAGTATTTTATCTCCATTAAAAAACAAAACAAACCAAATTCACTGCTATAAATTTCATTCTGTAGGACAGAATAATACTACCCCACAGAGTTTCAAAGGAGTGCCTGGTAAATTCGAACTCTCAGCGTTTTGTTTAGCAGTGGTAGCTCTTAGTTACTTCACCAGTGTTTCTTTTATCCCTATTAAACACAGAGGGGGAAAAAAAAAGGAGAAACTTGGTCATTGAACTGCAGAATCCAAGAATTGAATATAGTCTTAGAAAAAAATGAGATATTTTCTGTTTTTCAAGCACTTTCCTAAATAAGTCATACTCAGTATTTAATTGTAATTCTCAAATTGTGTAACACATAGATTATTAGTCATATTGATATTAACTGTTGGAGAAATCAAGGTAAGCTGATCCCTCTTCAAATAAAGAAACAAATTCAGAAAAAACAGTTTGACTTCCTTAATGAATTTCAGTAGGTCACTGAACTAAAACCCAAGTCTAGATCAACATCAAGTTTAACATATAAAAGCCTTTGTAAATATTGCCAAGACAAGTGCAGTCGAGATACCTGTAAATGTATCTGGAGTTCCTGGGTAAAAGCAAACACAAAGCATTTGACTACTAGCCAAAAGGTTGGAGGCTGAAACCCACACAGTGATGCCTTAAAAATCAAGGCAAACACTCTACTTCCAAGAGATAACAGCCTTGAAAACTCTGTGGAACAGTGCTACTCTGTGTATATGGGATCACCCTGAGTTAAAAATTGATTTGACTGTGTCATGGGTTGAATGTGCTCCCTAAAAAATCTGGAATAATTTGGTTGTGCCATACTTCCTGGTATTGAGTGATGTTCCTCCACATTGGAGTTGCTGCCGCTTCGATGTTAATGAAGGGAGATGGGAAGCAGTTGTGCCCCTTGAGCAAAATTCAATGAGGAAATTTGTTTTGTGCCTTGAGGCAGTCTCTTGAGCTTTAAAGGGAAAAATCTGGCAGAGAGATTTGGGAACCTCACACCTTCAAGAAAGCAGCGCTGGAATTGAGCCAGTCCTTCAGACCTGAGGTTCCTGGGCCAAGAGGCTCCCTGAACAAAGACCGATGTAACGCAGACTTTCCTCCAGAGCCAAGGAGGGGGAAAGCTCCCTCCTGGAACCACCATCCTGAATTTGGACTTGCAGCCTTCTGGACTGCATAAGAATAAAATTTCCCTTGTTAAAGTCTTCCACCTTGTGGTATTTTTAGTCAGCTAGTGCTGCTGTAACAAACTGCTACTAACCAACCAACTTATTTATAAATGTATGTGTCGATGCACGTATACACACATATGTGCATATTTATAAAAATATATTTTAAAATTGAGAGTAACAATTTTGTAGGGTCTTAATAAAATATAACATACTGTATAAATATTCTGAAGATATTCTGCAGTAGAAATATTGTCATTTAACTGTTTTTTTTTTAAAATTTGGATGTAGCCAGAGTTGTATGAATTTTTCTTTTGTGAAACAAAAGTGGGTATTTTTTCCTACCCTTTTGATTATAAACATGGTCATGTCCGCATTACATAAACAACAACAACAACAAAACTAAAAGTGTTGCCATAGAGTCATTTCTAACTCCTGATGACCTGTGGGTTACAGAGTTCCATATTCCATAGGGTTTTCTTGTTGACACAAATGGCTAAGTGCTCTACTGCCGGCCAAAAAGTTGGTAGTTCAAACCCATCCAGAGGCACCTGTGAAAACAGGTCTGGCCATCTGGTTCTGAAAGTTTGCAGTCTAGAAAACTTGGTCTAGGCATAATTCTACTCTGCAACTCTCAGAGTTGCCATGAGTCAGGATCCACTGGACAGCAGCTAACAACAGCTTTTACAGAAGGGAATTTCTAGGTCTTTTTTCTAAAGCTCCACTGTGTGGGTTGGAGCCAATACTCTCTATCTGGGTAACCAATAATCCAAACCTCTTGCCACCCAATTGATATGGACACTTAGTGATCCTATACCACAGAGTAGAAGTTCCCCACACAGTTGCCAAGAAGTGCTGGCTGAATTTGAACCGCCAGTGTTTTGATTAACAGCTACATAGCACTTAGTGGAGATTCAGTCATTTGTGCTGTCCAAAGTCCTTCCCATTACATAAGTACTGAAGAAGTTATAATTAAGTAGTGCATCTGATTTGATATTTCTGTTATATGATTTTTAAATTACATTTTAGTACAACATTGCAATAAATGCACATTTGTTTAAAGAGACAGGAAAGCTTTTTAAAAAAACTTAAGAATGTTTATACCTGTTAATTTTGCCTTAAAATCATATCCATACACGTGAAAGTGAAAGCAAATCAATATTTTGTCCAGTTTGGAAAACAGGGAAAGAAAACACACACACAGGTACAGAAAAACAACATCCAAAGTATTTTTTCATTTAGTAATGATTGCTGGTATGTTTTTACACATCCTATTAAAAACTACACGTGGCTGTGTGGGTGTGAACATGTACTGTACTTACATGTATGAAATAGAATAAAAGTTTTCTGCCTCAATGTTTTTTTGTAGTTTGTGTTATGGATTTAATTGTGTCCCCCTGAAAATATGGACCGTGATTCCCCAGTATTGTGTGATTGCCCTCCATTTTGTGATTTTCTTATACTGTAAATCCTAATCTCTGCCTGTATTTAATAGAGCATTAAGGAGGATTAGGATGGGACTGTATCACCCTTTCTAATGTCACCTCCCTGCCCCAAAGTAAAGACTGTTGCCCTAGAGCGTGACTTGCACCACTTTGTATCCGGCAAAAGATAAAAGGAAAGG
Source organism: Heterohyrax brucei (assembly GCA_028571685.1). Taxonomy (NCBI): domain Eukaryota; kingdom Metazoa; phylum Chordata; class Mammalia; order Hyracoidea; family Procaviidae; genus Heterohyrax; species Heterohyrax brucei. The sequence goes on from CM053143.1 coordinate 161,350,639, forward strand.
GAAACAGGCAGAGAGTTTGGGACCCAGTGCCACCAAGAAAGCAGCACCCAGAGCAAAGAACTTCACTCATATGTGAGGGTTCTGCACTGAGATGCTCTCGGACCAAAGAAAGTCTTATGCAACACAAAAACTTTCCTCCATAGCTGGCAGAGAGACAGTGCATTCTCCTGAAGCCAACACCCTGAATTTGGACTTCTAGCCTACTAGACTATGTATGAACAAACTTTACTTTGCTAAAGCCATCCACTTGTGACATTTCTTTTAGAGCTGTACTAGATAACTGAAACAGCTAGTGATAGCTTCATTTCATGGAGTAACAGCTAAACTAGGCATAGTTCAAACAGAATAACATCAATTTATTGGTATAAATCCAACTATATAAGGACAAATGGAGAAGATTCAAACTCCATCATTACCTGTTTTTATTGATGTTATGGATGAATGGAAATCCTAGCAGCATAGTGATTAAGTGCTACAGCTGATAACCAGAAGGTCAGCAGTTCAAATCTACCAGACATTCCTTGGAAGCCCTATGGAGCAGTTCTATTCTATCCTTTAGGGTTGCTGTGAGTTGGAATCAACTCTGTGGCACTGGGTTTGGTTTTTTGATTTATGGACAGAATTGTGTTCTCTGTAAGCATGTGTTCTAAATCCTAACCTCACAGTTGTTTCTTGCCTCTATACTACAGAAAGTTATGGTAGTCTATTTTCATAAAGATTGTAGCTTTAGAAATCCATGGAAACATTTTACTCTGTCCTAAAGGATTGATTTGAGCAAGAATGGACTGTACAGCAAATGGTTTGTCTTTGATTACTACTAGTGGTTGTAATCCCTTTTAGGAGTGTCTTTGTTATATTAATGACACGTATCAGTGTAGGGGCTACCTGAAGCCAATCACCTTTGAGATGTAAAACAGGCAGGTAAGCATAGAGAAGCAAGAAAGCACCAATGGGGGAAGACAGATGTGATGTCACGTAAGATCTCTAAGAAACCATAAAAAGAAGTTGAAATGGCAGAAGGAATTTGAAAGACCAACGACTTCTTCACTGCAAATATATTTTTTTTTACCATACACATGGACATTGTCAGATGTCCTCTGTGGAAAGAAGAAATGGACAAGTTTAATATCTTCAGTCAAAATAAGGTCAGGTGCTGACTGCTGTGGCACACCATCAATTACTCATGTACAAGTTCAAATGGAAGCTGAAGAAAATCAGGACATCTATTATTTAATTAGGAGCTAAAGTATCAACTTGCACGTATCCCACGTGAGTTTAAAGATCTCAAGAGTAGATGTGATGTACTGAACACAAAGGACTAAAGATCAGATGAGTTGTGGAAAGACAAAGACATGAAGAAAGCAAGAGGTCATTAAAAAGACAACAAAGAAAGAAAAGACCAAATTGGAAGTCAGAAGAGCTTCTGAAACTTGCTCTTGAATGTCAAGTAGCTAAAAAAAAAAAAAAAGAAATGATGAAGTAGAAGAACTGAACAGAAGATTTCAAAGGGAAGCTCTAGAAGACGAAGTAAATTTATTATAATGACATATGCAAACAGCCGGAAATAGAAAGCCAAAGGGAAGAACATGCTCTACATTTCTCAAGCTGAAAGAATTGAAGAAAAAATTGAAGTCTCAAGTTGCAATAGCGAAGGATTCTACAGGGAAAATATTAAACTACCCAGGAAGTATCAAAAGAAGATGAAAGGAATACACAGAGTCATTGTACCAAAAATAACTGGTTGACATTCCACCATTTCAAAAGATAACATATTATCTGGAACCAGTAGTCCAGGTGGAAGAAGCTGAAGGTACATTGATGGCACTGGTGAAAAACAAGTCTCCAAGAATTGATGGAACATCAGTTGAGATCTTTTAACAAAAGGGTGTAGCACTGAAAGTGTTCATTCATGAATTCCAAGAAATCGGGAGAACAGCTACCTGGCCAACCAACTGGAAAAGATCCATATTTACACCTATTCTCAAGAAAGGTGACTCAATTAAATGTGAAAAGTATTAAACCACAGCAGTAATGTCATATACAGGTAAAATTGTTCTAAAGATCATTCCAACGTGGTCACAGCAGTGTGTTGACAGGGAACTGCCAGAAATTCAGGCTGAATTCAGAAGAGGATGTAGAATCAGTGACATCACTGCTGATGTCAGATAGATCTTGGACGAAAGCAGAGAATACCAGAAAGATTTTTATCTATTTTTTATTGACTACGAAAAGGCATTCAACTGTGTGGATCATAGCAAATTATAGATAACATTGAGGACAATGGGAATTCCAGAACACTTAATTGTGTTTATGCAGCATCTCTATATGGATTAAGAGGCAGTTGTTAAAAAAAAAAAAAAAAAAAAGAGAGAGAGAGAGAGAGAGAAAACACTACCTAGTATAAAACCACGAGAACTGTGAATCACAGTTGTATTCTTCTATCATAGCTATTCAGTTTGCATGCCAAGCAAACAATCAGAGAATGTGGACTACACAAAGAATAATGGGGCATCAGAATTGGAGGAGGACTTATTAATAACATGTGTTAGGCAGATGACTAGTTTGCTTGCTGAAACCAAAGAAGATTTGAAATAAAGATCATAGCCTTCAGTATGGTTTACACCTTGACATCAAGAAAGCAGAAATCCTCACAACTGGACCAGTGTGTGAATAATGGTAAATGGCCAAAAGATTGTGGTTGTCAAGGATTTCATTTTCCTTGTTCTGAAATCAATGCCCATGGAAACAGCTGTCAAGAAATTAAAAGACACGTTGCATTGGGAAAATCCTCTGCAAAAGACCTTTTTAAAGCATTGAAGAGTAAGGATATCACCCTGAAGACCATAGAGCACCCAAACCATGATATTTTCAGTCCCATCATATGCATGTGAAAGTTGGACACAAGTAAGGAAGACTGAAGAACTGAGGCCTTTGAATCATGGTGTCAAAGTAGAATGTCGAATGTGCTGAAGAACAAACATGTCTTTCCCAGAAGACGTGCAACACGAGTTTTCCTTAGAATCAAAGATGATGAGACTACATCTCACATACTTTGACCATGTTGCCAGGAGGAATCAATCCCTGGAGAAGAACATCATGCTTGCTAAAGCAGAAAGTCAGCAAAAAAGAAGATCTCCCTCAAAAAGACGGACTAATGCAGTGGCTGAAACACACTGAGCTTAAGCGTAAAAACAAGGGTGCCCATGGTGCAGGACTGGGCAGCATTTTGTTCTGTTGTACACAGGTTTGCTTTGAGTTGTGGCTAACTGGACTGCACCTCACAACAACAGCTATGTGCTTCATGGGTCTGGTTTATACATTGTTTTGTACTTCTGGAACATATTTGTAGAAGACACATTTGAAGAAAGTGCTTAAATAGTTCACTAAAACTTTCATGGTTTTTGGAGGGAAACCAGTTCTTTTTCTTTTTCCAGCTTCTAGAGACTACCTGGAGCACTCAGTGTACAGTGATTAAACATCTTGACTGCTCCCAAAAGTTCAGATCCACTAGCTACTCCTTGGAAACCCTATGGTGCAGTTCTGTTCTGTCCTATGGGGTCACTGTGTGTCAGAATCAACTCAGTGACTCAAATACACCTAACAACAATAACAGAGACTACTTGTATTTCTTTGTTTATGATTTCCTTTCTCCATCTTGAGAACCAGTTGAGTTCTCCCACACTGCCACTTATTGGGTTCTCCACTTCAGTCGTCACGTCTTCTTGTGTTAATTGTACTCTGTTTTTCTTCCTTGCTCTTCTACTTTTAAAAAGCCTTGTGACTATATTATGCCCAACCAGATAATTGAGGATAAATTTTCCTATTTTAAGAGTAGCTGATTAGCAACGTTAACTCCATCTGTAACCTCAATACCTTTTTAATGCTGATATATATATATACACACACACATATACATAACCCAAACCGAGTGCTGTTGAATTGGACCGAATCTGTATTCGAATCTGTATATATATTCAGATTCCCAGCATTAGGAAGGAAATTGCCATATTTAGGGAACCATTTAGCTGTCTATCATAGGTATAACTTGCTTTTGTAGTTGATTTAAACATGGTCATATCCTGAATAATATTTTGGGTATTTTTCCCCTTGCTAAATTGGTTAGATCCTCATAAAAGCAGTACTTGGTATAGGTGATGGAATTACATTGGATAAACTGAAAATATCTTCCCAAGGAACCATGTCCTTTATTTACACACAGTAATGAATACTGCTATTGATTGATGAAAATCAAAATGTGCTGGTGTGTTTTTTTCCTCTCTCAATGATGTTTGTCTATGAGGAGGGATTGTTGAAGTTATGACATGTTTGTGCTTACTCATTCTCTTCCTTATCAGAAAGGTGAATTTGCAAGTGTAACTAAATGCCTGTAGTTCTCCTTTGTTCTTTCCATTTCTATTTTGACATGGGCCTGGCAAGCTGTGAACAGGCAATTTTAATTGTTTTCATCCATATTGTTAGCTTAGCTGTAACAGTCCTACACAGGAGGCCCTCAGTGCCTCAGCACTACTGGTATCAGGGTGAGTCTATTTCAAGTTCTTACTTTATTGCAGTAATAGGACAAATTCACCAGTATCATCTTAATTTGTAAAAAAAAGTAAAATTTAATTTGTACCTTTTTTTTTTTTTAGTTCTTCAACTAGTTCAAACTCACTAAAATATAGGAACTGCTAGTTATTAGATCTCCTCATCTCTTCCCTTTATTTACTAAAAGATTTGGCACTTGACTCCTATCTTTTTTTTTTGGTCATCAGCCTTCATGAATTCAATATCCTTGAACTGATGTAATAATCAAAACAAGTTCACAATACATACCACTGGGAAGAGATAATTAAGTTCCAATGAAGATTTTGTTGATGGTGCTGCTAAATCTGACTCTAGTAGATGAATAAGAAAGGATACATTTGATTTCTTGATATATTATACATGTCCTAGTGCTGACACTAGCTAAACATATTAAAGCATTGTGAATTAATTGTCCTATAAATAATATGAAGAATTCTGTGCATTTTGTTTGCAAAATGCAAGGTGCCTGGTGATTAGGCTTTGATCTTTCCTGCCCTTCTCATTTTCAGAGACAAATATCTTCATTTAACTTTAGGTAACATTTTCTACGAACTCATTTTGAGCCTTGTCAGTGTAGAAATCAGCTCACTGAGTCATAAGCAATGACATGCACAGGGAAACAAAATACTGTCTGTTCCTGTGCCATCTTCATAATTGCTTAAAGATTAGAGTACTGTGGTCCACAGAATTTTCAATGGTTGATTTTCAGCCATTGGCGAGACTATTTCTAATTTGTCTTAGTCTAGAAGCATCAATGAAACTCATTCAGCACAATAGCAACACATAAACCACCACTGACAGAAGGGTGGTTCATATGTATGAGGTACATTGGGAAGAAATAGAAATTGGATCTTTAGCATGGAATGTGAGAATTCTAACAAGTGAAATCATAAAACGCTTATAATGGACATAGCTCAGAGGCACGTTAGTGAGCTAGAAAATAAAGCTGAGAAATAGTCTGGAAATACATCACCAAGGCATGCTGATAAAGAATTTATGAAATAAAAATTATAATTCAGAAAATAAGTCTTACAGGATACAATCTCTGTCTAAAACGTACAAGAGAAAATGCCATGAAGTTTACATTTGAGACAAAATGAAGAATTAACTGAAAAGGTACACTCCTAGATATTTTATTGATGATTTTGAACATTTAGGAAAATAATAATTGATATATTTAGTACAGTTAATCTGTATAGGGACACCTTCAGTTGTACACAGCCTCGCATGCCTGGCAGCTAACTGAAGAGTAATACATTCAAGACAAGGGAGAGACACCTCAGAAAAAAACCCTCAGTGATCTGAAATAGTGGTTGTTGAATACCTCATGGAGACCATTTCTGCTCTGACATACATAGAGTTTCCATGATTTGAACCATCTCAACAGCAACCAAGGACAACAGCAACAACTTACATTGAGATAACAATAAAAGTGATCTACATGAGTCGGATCCGACTCGATGGCACTTGGCTGGCTGGCTACATCTGTCATATCTATTGATATACGAGGACTGCCAGTGAAGTTCATGAACTCATCTAGAAAAAATACGACATACTTCATTGCTGACCATCACCACAGTCAGCTTTGAAATACTCTCCTTGGAAAGCTGCACTGACGACAGGACCTAGTCCACCATCAAAGCAGTTTTAAAACTCTTTTTCTGGAATGGCCATCAGAGCTGTTGTCACACTACCCTTGATGTGCTGATTGTCATCCAATATTTCAATATTTCCTTTATCTTCGAGTAAATAAAAAAAAGTCATGGGGGGTCAGATTAGGTGAGTAGGAAGTGCTTTCCAATCCAGTTATTTGTTTACTGGCTAAAAATTCCCTCACAATCGACTATACATTTATGTTGGTGAACTTGCCACCATGCCACCGTGCACAGTGATCATTCCGGAAAGAGTTCCAAAATGTCTTTGAAGGATGTGCTAGGTGCTGGCATTGGTGCGTATCTTCTTAATGGGAGTACTTCAAAGGTGATCGTAATGATATTCCGCAATGAAGTATGTAGCAGTTAGAAAAACTAAGTTCATGAGCTTCATTGTCAGACCTCATGTCTATTATCAACATGGGAGGCAGTATTACAAGTCAATAGAACAGTGCCTTCAAAATGAAGGATAAAAAAATAAAACTTATATTTCAATAGACAGTAAACATCAATAATGTGTGAAAATTAAAAAGAAAAAAAAATATTTCCAGATACATGAGAAGATTGTCTGAAATAACTGGGCAGGTGTATTCCAGTCAAAAAAGAGAAATAATCCTAGAAAAAGAAGTATATTTTACCCAAACAATGTTTTCCTGGAGTTCAAAACTGAAATGATTTAATTTTATTGGTGAGAACCATCAACAGAATATATATATATATATATTTACATATTTATACTTCTGACTTATCTTGATTGAGTCTTGTGATATAAACAGTTAAATGCTCAGCTGCTAACTGAGCAGTTTATAATTCAAACCTACCCTGCCACTCCATGAGAAAACAATCCAGTAATCTACTTTGTAAAGATTACATCCAAAAAACTGTGTGGGGTGGTACTACTCTATCACATGGGGTTGCTACGAGTCCGTATCAACCTAGTAGCATCCAACAACAACATTCCTTGAATATAAACCTTATACTAGTAGTATCCCTATTTAAGTGTATGTAATTCATGATAGAGTAGAATATGTAATGTACACAAATAATATTAAAAATCTTAGTTAGATGTTAAAATATTAAGAGTAACTTACATCTACTGTTTGTATAATACACATTATTGAAAACAGTGCCTACTTCCATTTATTGACAGTGTTAATCCCCATTTGGCTTATAAATATATAAGTACGCCAGCCAAGCCAAGTTCTGTCGACTCCGACTCACATGCTAATATGTATTTTTCCTAAATTTTATCTTTGTAGTTTTTTGTTGAGAACATGAATAGCAAAACATATACCAATTCAACAGTTTCTATATGTACAATTTAATAGCACTGATTACATTATTTTAGTTGTGCTATGATCGTCACCTTCCTTTTGAGTTGTTCCTTATTATCACACACACTTCTTGTTGTTGTCTAATCTTTCAAGTGACTGTTGCCAGTTTGACCTTATGCATAGTTTTAAAAGAGCGTAATGCTCAAGGCAAATCTATTTCACTATTTAAGCTATGAAGTTTAAGGATCATCTCACGCTAATAGTTTCAAGGGTTCATCTATCCTCCAAGGCTCCAGAAAGTCCTACAGTCCATGATAATTTGAAATTCTGTTCTATTGTCCCCTTTTTGATTAAGATTTTTCCATGGAATTTCTGATCAAAACGTTTAACAATGAAAGTCAGGCACCACCTAGTTCTTCTGGTTTCATGGTGAAGGAGGTAGTTTCTCATGGAGGCAATTAACTACACATTCCTTATCATCTTCCTCCTTCTGATTCTCCTTCTGATGCTCCAGATGAACAGAGATCACTTATTGTGCCTCAGTAGTCTTCTTGGAAGCTTTTCAGACCTTAGACACTATGCAGCAAAATAGGTAACAAAAGTTCCAAAAACACAAGAAAATTCTAGAGTTAATAGAGGAAGTTAGCAAAAATGCAGAGTACAAAAATCAGTAAACAAAAATTTAAAAAAATCACTTGGTTTCTATATGCGAGCAATGAGGAATCAGAAAGAAAAATTAAGATTACAGTAGCATCTAAGACATAACACACTTTCAGATATATCTAACCAGGGACTTGTGAATATTATGCAATAAGACACTGACTAGAGACAATAAAGAAGTCTTCAATAAATGGAAATATGTTCTCTTTCCATGGATTGGAAAGCTTTTTTCAAGTATTTTTAAGATGTCAACTCTACTCAAAGCAATCCTGATTAAAATTTTAATAACCTTCTTCAAATAGAAAAACTAGTCTTTGACTTCCCCTGGAATGGCAAGAGGCACCAAATAGCTACATCAATGTCAAAAAAGAAGAACAAAGCAGGAGACTCATACTTCCTGATTTTAAAACATACTGTAAGGATACAGTAATCAAAACACCCCGGTACTGGTGAAACAATAGAGATCAGTGGACTAGAACTGAGAGTTCAGGATAAAGTGACATATGTATGGCCAACACATGTTTGACAACGACGCTAAGCATTCACTGATGGGAAAAGTCTCTTCAATAAATAGTATTGGGAAAACTCGTTTTCCACATGCAGAAAAAATGAAACAGCATTCCTGCCTCACACCGAAAAAGAAAACAGGAAGGCGACTGTTGGGAGGATGAGACACATATGGAGCAGCGAGGAATAGTGTGCTGCCCCCGGCAGGGAGAGCAGTGGAAGCTGCATATAGGTGGGCATGTAAATTTATATGGGAATGTATCTTTCAACTCAGTCATTAAAAAAAAAAAGAAAAATTCAAAATCAATTAAAGACCTAATGTGTAAGCTATTATTTTCATTGGCAATTGTTGAGTTAAATATTTCTGCTGTGTAAAACTAAAGATTTGTAAGGTACTGAAAAGCTAGGATGAAAATTCATAATGTATGACTATGATTTTTTGCTGAGGATGTCCTAAGAGTTTTGAAACCAAAGATTAATCAGAGTAAAATAGATTTCAGTTATCTGTGTAAGATTTTACGTGAGTACTAGAATTCATCACTACTAGAATCTGAGTCATAGAGAAACAATTTGTGTTTATTTTTTAATTTTTAAAAAGTTTAATTATCACTTCCTTGTTTTCTTTCTACTGTCCTGCACTTATAATGGGATGATAAAGAATAAGTATCACAGGTGTTTTTCAGGTGAAAATAACAGAAACTCTAAATAAATAAATAAGTAAATTACTGTTGCTGAAGCAACTGAGCATTTATTTCGGAAGAAGAAATTTCAGGCTCATCTGGCCAACTCTGGAGACTCTGGATAGTGCCAGTGTCCAAGACCTAGGTTGTTAACCAAACGGTGGGTTAGCAGAGGTGCCTTAGAAGAAAGACCTAGAGCTTTGCTTCTAAAAGTTCACCATGTGGAGGACCAGCCAAACCAGTGCCGTCAAGTCAGACAGTTCTGCTTTAAAACACGGGGGTCCCTCAAAAGTTGGAAGTTGCTCCACAGCAACTGATAGTTAACCGGTTATTGTAAGGAGCTTTCAACATAACACTCCTAGTGCAGAATCTCCTAACTTGATGTTAGAAGCCTGTGTTCTATCAATCTAACACTATCAATAAAGAGAGCCTCTTCCTGTATGTCCTAATAGAACTCCTGACATGAACTTCATTATTATAGTTTGGATCATTTTACCAGCCTCAAGGAAATCACTGTAGCCAAACGGATTGAGTAACATCGTTGGCTGTATTTGAGACCTGTGGCAAAGCAGAAAGAAGTCAGAACCACTTTATATACATACATGAGATGAGAATTAAAACAAACTAAGCAAAAAAAAAAAAAAAAAAAACCTGCCCACTAAGAGCACCCATATTCCTTGCCTCCATGGGAATCTTCTTTCAAGGTGAATATCTAGTAAATTAATGCATAAAAATTAACCAGAAAAGATAGATTTAGTCTTTTTGTGTGTGTCTTTTTGTATTACATATATCAGAGAGAAACAAAAGACAATTAAATTCTTTTTAGCTGAAGGCATGCCATTAAAAAGAGATATACAGTTAAATAGAAAATATTTATAATAATTTACTTCTATTTACATGGAAATCAGTCATGAGTGCTACTTAATCATTGATGAATATTTTACTATGCTTCAAGTAAGTATTTATTTTGGCATTTAAGAATAATTCACCACAAGCAAGTTTCTCAGAATTTTTTGTGAGTTATAAGAAATATATTTTCATGATAAGTTTTGTCTGTTTCATATTTTATGACATGGATTCTGCCACCATTCAAAATATCTGAGTATTTGTGATATTGGAAGTCGTTTCCTAACTCAAGAGTCTCTATCAACACCACTGAACCAACTCTCATACAGGTTGGTTATGTTTTCATTGGTTCTTAAGTGCAAGTTTCAATTTGAGTCAATTTCTCATACAAAAACTTACACATGCTTTATTATGTGAGCCTAGCTGCTGTCCCCATGCTGTGACAGTGCACTTCTCCTCTTCAGGCTGTGTTTCCAATGTCCATCCATTCAACTGCCTCTTTTTCTCCTCTATTTTTTCATCTCACCTCCAGACAGGAGATGCTCAGTTAGCCTCCTGTATCTACTTAATCCAAGAAGCACAATCTTCACCAGTTTAATCTTTGTTTGAAGAGTTGGCCTCAGGAACGGTTTGAGTTCTTGGCCAATAAATTATTCAGGGAATATATCTCCCAGGGACCCTCGTATGTCAGACCATCAAGTCTGGTCTTTCTACTAGACTTCAAGTTCTGTACCCTGCACTTCTTCTACTCCACAAAGGAGTCTGTTGAGTTTCCTGACACGGCAGTCGTTAGTGGTAGCTGGGCACTCTCTAGTTCTTTTGGTCTCATCTTGATGCAGTCTCTGGTTTATGTGTCCCTTTGTGTCTCTCCCGCTTCTGTTTCCTTATGACTTTTACATACTACATTCTCCTTTGCTTCAGGTGTGTTAACAGCAATTGATGCTTCTTAGAAGGCGCTTGGTAGATTCATAGATGCTTTATCATTGCATAATATTCCACAGACACTCAACCAAAGTGGGATACAGGATATTTTCTTAATAAACTTTATTATGACAATTGACCAAGATATGCCCTACACTGATGGTTCCCGGATCCCTGCCTCTGCTGCTGTGACACTCAAAGTATTTGTGTTCAGGAAACTTCTTAGCTTTTGGTTCCCTCCAGTTGTGATGGCCTCCCCTGTACTGTGTGTTGTCCCTCCCTTCACTTAAAATAATTCCTTGCAACTAGCTAGTGGATGCCCTTCTCCCTACGTACCTTCTTAACCATCAAAGGCTGTTTTCTTTTGTGTTTAAACTTTTTCATGAGTCCCTATAAAAATGGTCTCTTATGGTATTTGTCCTTTTGCAACTGACTTATTTCACTCAGCATAATGCCTTCCAGACTTATCCATGTTATCTTTCCCAGATTCATAGATGCTTTATCATTGCATAATATTCCATTCTGCAAATATACTGTATTTGTTTATCTGTTTCTCTGTTGATGGGATCTTGAGTCGATTTCATCTTTTGGTGTTGTGAACTGTGCTGTGGTGAACATTGGTGTGCGTGTAGCTATTTGTGTGGTGGTTCTTATTTCTCTAGGTTATAATCAAAGAAGTGTGATTGCTAGATAGTATGGTATGTCTAGTTCTAGCTTTTTAAGAAAGTGTCAAAACAAATTCCAAAGTGGTTGTGTCATTTTACATTTTCACTAGCAAGTGTTCCAGTGTCTGTACGGCCTGTTTAACATTTATTGTGTGTTTAGAATTAATGCCAAATTCATTGGGGTAAATGGTTCTCACTGTAGTTTTGACTTGTCAGAACTACATAATGGCTAATGATCATGAACATTTCCTCATTTGTCTGTTAGCTGCCTGAATGTCTTTAGTAAACTGACAGTTCATATCTTTTGACCATTTTTAATTGCTTTATTTGTCTTTTTGTTGTTGAGATTTAGAAGCAGCTTGTAGATTTTAGATATTAGAGATATTAGACACTGATCAGATCTATCACATTCAAAAGTGTTTTCCCAGTCTGTAGGTTGCCTTTTTACTCTTACAGTAAAATCTTTAGATGAACATAAGTTTGGGATTGTTAGGAGTTCCCACTTGTCTATTTTCTCTTGAGCTATCTGTACATTGTTAGTAATGTTTTATATGGCTTGTGCCGTTTAGTAAGGGTCCCTGCTTTGTCCTTATTTTTTATTCTATGATATTTATTGTTTTAGCATTTATATTAAGTCTTTTATCTATGTTAAGTTTGCTTTTGTTCATGGTGTGAAATATGGGTCTTGTTCCAGTTTTGTCAATGAATATTCAATTATGCCAAAATCATTTGTTAAGTAGACTGTCTTTTCCCCAGTTAATGGACTTCAGGTATTTGTGAAATATCATCTGCTTATAAGTAGATAATATTTTTTCTGGATTATTAATTTTGTTCTATTAGTCTATGTATCTTTTGATGTACCAGTACTGGGCTTTTTTGACTACCATGGCAGTATAATAGATTCCAAAGTCTGGTAATGTTAGCTCTCCCACTTAGTAGTTCTTCATAATACCTTCTTTATCTGGGCCTCTTTCATTGCCCTAGGAAGCTTATGATTTTTTTCTATTATCTCATTAAAAAATGTCATTGGCATTTGGATTGAGACTGTCTCACTTCTATAGACCAAACAATATTGACTCTTCCTATCCCTGAGCAGTGTAAGTTTCTTCATGTGTGTAGGTCTCTTTGTTTCTTGTTCTAGAGTCTTGTAGCTTTTTTTTTTTTTTTTTTTTAAATAGGTGTTTAACATCTTTGGTTACATTTACATTTACTCCTAAGTAATTTATCTTCTTGATAGCTATTGAATAGGGTATTGATTCTGAGATTTCCTCTTTGATGTTCTCTTTGTTGATATAGAAGAGTTCAACTGATTTTTTTCTGTATTTATTTTCTACCCTGATATTTTGGTGAATTCCTCTGTTGCTTCCAGTGTTCTGTAGGTTTATCTATGTACAAAACTGTCATAGATTGAATTTCGTCCCTCGCCCCAAATGTCTGTAGCAATTTAGCTAGGCCCTTATTTGCAGTATTGTATTACGTTATAAATCCTGCCTCTATGATGTGAATGAGGGAGGGTGGGAGGAAGCTGTGTTGATAGGGTAGGACTCAACGTATAAAAGTGTATTGTGCCTTGAGGCAATCTTTGTGGATGAAAAAAAAAGGGAGACAAACAGAGATTTGGGTGACTTCAGATCACCAAGAAGCAGTACTGGGAGCAGAGCATGTCCTTTGGAAAGGACTCTGGGTCCTTTGGCCTCAGAAGCTCCCAGTCCAGGGGTTGATTGACAACAAGGACCTTCCTCCAGTGCCAACAGCTCTGGATTTGTGCTTATAACCTGCTTGGTCAATATTTAACCATTTCAGGAGGCAGTATATGATCAGGAACCAATGGTACTGAAGGAAGAAGTTAAAGCTGCATTGAAGGCATTGGAGAAAAATAGGTTCCAGGAATTGATGAAATGTCAGTTGAGATGTTTCAACAAATGGATGCAGCCCTAGAAGTGCTGGCTTGTCTATGTCAAGAATTTTGGAAGATAGTTACCTGGCCAACCAACTGGAAGAGATCTCTATGCTATGCTAGGGAAAGGTTATCCACCCAAATGCACAAATTATTGAACAATATCAATAATATCACACGTAAGCAACATTTTGCTAAAGACCTTTAAAAAAGGACTGCAGCAGTATATTGATAGGGAAATCCCAGAAATTCAAGCCAGATTCAGAAAAGGACAGGGAGCCAGGAATCTCATTGCTGATGTCTGATGAATTTTGGTCGAAAGCAGAGAAAAGCAGAAAGATTTTTACCTGTGTTTCACTGACTTTGTAAAAGGCATTTGACTGTACGGAGCATAAAAAATTACAGACAATGTGGCAAAGACAGAGAATTCCAAAACACTTTATTGTGCTCATGACGAATCTGTACATAGATCAGATGGCAGTCGTGAAACAGAACAAGGGGACACTGCATGCTTTAAAGTCAGGAAAGGTGTGTGTCAGAATTGTATCCATCATATCTTTTCAATCTGTATACCAAGCAGACAATATGAGAAGTTGGACCATACGAAGAAGACAGGGGCCTCAGGATTGGAAAAAGAGCAATTAACATCCTGCATTATGTAGAGGACACAACCCTGCTTGCTGGAAGTCATGAGAACTTGAAATGCCTAGTACTGAAGAACAAAGACCACAGCCTTCAATGTGGATTGTACCTCAACATCAAGAAAACAAAAATCCTCACAACTGGACCAGTAAGCAACATCATGACAAATGGAGAAAAGATTGAGGTTGTCAAAGATTTCATTTTAGTTAATTCAATAATCAACATCCATGGAAACAGTAGTCAAGAAATCAAAAAAAAACTCATTGCGTTGGGAAAATCTGGGGGGTAGTTGTGTTGGTAGGGCAGAACTCAGTGTATAAGATTGTAATGTATCTTGAGGAAATCTTTGGGGATAAAAAGGTAGAGAAGGAAGCTGAGATTTGTAGGACTTCACAGAACCAAGAAGCAGCACCAAGAACTTGCCGTAACAGAAATGCTAGAAGTAGATGGTTTTAAAAAGAGAACCTTCACTCCAAAAGACCTCTTTCAAGTGTTGAAAAGTAAAGACATCATCTTAAAGGCAAAGGTGTGTTTGACTCAAGCTGTGGAATTTTCAGTCACACAACATGCACTTAAAAAGTGGACTGTGACTAAGGAAATTGTGATTTTGGAAGAAACTGTTGACTATGCCATATACTACCAAAACAACAAACAGGTCTGTTCTGGGAGGTGGTACAACCAGCGTGCTCTTGGAAGCAATGATGGTGAGACTTGCGTACTCTGGACATGTTGTCAGAAGAGATCAATCCCTGGAAAAGGACATTGTGCTTGGTAAAGTAGAGGCCAGGGAAAAAGAGGAAGATCCTCAACAAGGTGGACTAAAACAGTGGCTGCAATGATAAGCTTAAACAGTAAAACTACTGTGGGCATGGCAAAAGACCAAGCAGTGTTTCATTGTGTTGTGCACAGAATCATTGTGAATGGAAACCGACTTGATGGCATCTAACAACAACAGCAACAATGTATTAGATCATATCTTCATATCTTCTGTAAATATAGATCCTTATATTTCTTCCTTACCAGATTAGATGCCTTTTATTTCTCTATCTTGCTGATTGCCCTGATGAACCCCCAGCACAATGCTGACAATCAACATCCTTGCGTGGTTCCTGCTCTCAAGGGGAGTACTTTCAGAATCTCTCTGCTTAGGATGATCTTGGCTCTTGTCTTTGTATTAAATGCCCTTTATTGTGTTGAGGAATTTCCTTTTTCTTCCTATTTTCGGAGAAATTTTAACATCAATGTGTGTTGAACTTTGTCAGGTGTCTTTTCTGCATCAACAGAGTCCAGCAGTTCTTGTCTTTTGCTTTATTTATGTGATGGATTATATTTATTTTTCTAATAGTGAACCACCTCTGTAATCCTGATATGAAACCTGCTTGGTCATGGTGAATTATTTTTTCAGATGTGTTGTTGAATTCTATTGTCTATAACTTTTTTGAGGACTTTCGCATCTAAATTTGTAAGAGATACTGGTCTGTATGTTTCCATTTTTGCAGTGCCTTTATCGAAATTTTGTATCAGGGTTACGTTGGCTTCATAGAATGAATTTGAGTGTATCACATTCTTTTGTATTTTCTGAAATATGTTTAGTAATAGTGGTGTTAACTTTTCTCTGAAAATTTGGTATAACACTTCAGTGAGTATGCGACTGCCAATTATTTTGTTTTTGTTTTGGGGGACAATTTGTTAATTAGCTTTTTAATCTCTTATGGTTTTATTTATTGATGTTCTACCTCTATGTTAGTTTAGGTAGGTCATGTGTTTCTAGAAAACCATTTCCTGTAAGTTTTCAAATTTCTTAGAATACAGTTTTTAAACATATTCTCTTATGATTTTTTTTTTTTTTTAAATTTCAATTGGGTCTGTTGTGGTCTCCCATCTCATTTATTTTTCAGGTTGTTTGCTTCCTGTCCTATTTTTCTTTTGTCTTTTTGGCCAGTGGTTTATAAATTTTATTGATGCTTTCAAAGACCAGGTTGTGGTCTTTTTAATACTTTCAATTGCTTTTCTATTCTCTGATTGTTCTGTTTGAATTTTTATTATTTGTTTTGTTCTGGTGCCTGAGGGGTTATTTTACTGCTCTCTTTCTCCTTGTTCAAATTGTAAGCTACTGGTTTTGTTTGGGCCTTTCTTTCTAGATATGTAAATTTACTGAAATAAGTTGATGTCTGAGCACTGTTTACTTTATGTCCTAAAGGTTTTGTTAGGATGTTATCTTATTCATCTAGTGTTGCTACAACAGAATACAAGTAGATGACTATAAAAAGAAATTTATTCTGTCATGGTCCAGTAGGCTACAAATCCACGTTCAGGGCATTAGCTCCAGGGGAAGGCTTTATCTGTTGGCTCTGGAGGAAGGTCCTTGTTGTCAATCTCCCTCTGGAGTGGGAACTCCTAAGGTGCGGCGACCCTGGATCCTACAAGAAGGATGCACTCTACGCCCAACACTGCTTCTGGTGGTGTGATATTCCCAACTCTCGGCTTGCTTCTCTTGCCTTCATATTTTAAGAAATTGCCTCAAGGCTTACACATTGAATCCTGCCTCACCAATAGAACTGTGCCTGTCCTCCCTCATTAACATCATAGAGGCAGGATTTATAGCATATAGGAATATCACACAATACCAGGAATCATGGCTTGGCCAAATTTCTACAACCATTCGGGGGTGGGGGGTGTAAACAATTCAGTCTGTGACAGGTGTGTTTTCATTCTCATTTGATTCTAAGAATTTCTTTATTCCATGCTTAATTTCTTCTACAATCCAGTAGGTTTTGAGCAAGATGTTGTTCACTTTCCATGTGTTTGATTTCTATCCCTTGCCTTTTCTCTTACCAATTTCTACTTTTATGGCTTTATCATCTGAAAAGATGCTTTGCAATATTTCAATAATTTGGATCTTGTTAAGGCTAGCATTATGGCTTACCATATAGTCTACTTTGGTGAATGTTCCATGTGAACTGGAAAAGTATACACAGCTGCTGTCGGGTGGAACATTCTGTATATGGGGTCAAGTTGCTTAATTGTGGCATTTCCATGTTTTATGTCTTTATTGAGCTTTTATCTGGATGGTCTGTCCTTCACTAAAAGTGATGTATTGAAGTTTCCTATTATTACTGACCTATTTCTCTTTTCAGTGCTTGATAGAGTTTAATACATTTAGGAGTCCTTCAACTGGGTGTGTAAATAATTAATATAGCTATATCTTTGCAGAGTGTTCACTCTTTAATCATTATTTTGTGTCCTTCCTTACCCATTGTGGGGGGGGGTTTACTTTAAAATCTGTTTTATCAGAAATTTATAAAGTCACTCCTTCTTGCTTTTGAATATTGTTTGCTTGATACATTCTTTTTCCGTACTCTGAGTTTTAATCCTTTTGTGTCTTTAATTCTAAGGTTTGTCTCTTACGGGCAACATATAGATGACTCCCGTTTTTTGTTTTTTATCCATTCCACCTTTCTCTGTCTCTTTACTGGTGTGTTTAAACTGTTTACATTAAGTGTAATCACTGAGATGAGTGAATTTAGTGCTGTCACTTTTGTGTGTTTTCTTGTGCATTGTTAACAGTTTCTTTGTTCTACTTAATTTTCCTTGGTGAGTCTTTGTGTATCTGTTTTCACTTTTTCTTTTCATTGTTGTTGGTTTTACATTTGCTGAGATTTCACATTTTTCTTGTTTTTTATTTTGATTTCTAGGATTTTTGTTTTGTGTGTGTGGTTACCTTAATATTCACTCCTATTTTTCTAAATTTTAAGCAGTCTTTAATTTCTTTGTATCACTTGGTCTTCTCTATGCGAAAGACTGATGACTACATTTTTGAAGTCCTGCAGTTTGTTAAAATGTTGTCATCTTTTATATGTTTTATATTTTAGCTTCATTGGTTGCTGTGTTTTATTATACTCTTGATTTTATTAATTTTCTAACTGAAGGACTCCCTTTAGTATTTCTTGTAATTGTGGTTTAGTTTTTGCAAGTTTCCTAAATTTCTATTGAACTGGAAATGTTCTAGTTTAGCCATCATATTTGAGAGACAGTTTTGCGGAATACATAATTCTTAGATGACTTTTTTTTTCAAGGCTTTGTATGTGTCATCCCATTGCCTCATTGCGTGTATGGTTTCTGCTGAGTCATCCAAGCTTAGTTTTGTTGACTGTCTTTTGTAGATTTTTCTGTTGCTGTTGTTTATCCCTAGCCACTTTTAAAAACTTATTTCATCTTTAGTTTTGGTGAGTTTTATTGCAATATGTTTTGGTATCTTTTCTTTCAGAGCTACTGTATCAGAAGTTCAATGAACCTCTTGGATATATACTTGCTTCTCATCTTTCATGGTATGAGGGAAATTTTTGTCAACAAATCTTTAATGACTCTTTCTGTATTCTCTGTGATCCGTTACTGTTTTGGTACTCCAATGGCGTATTATTGCTCTTGGTAGAGTCCCACGTAATTCTTAGTTTTGTTTTTTTTTTTCTTTGTGAAAATTCTTTTATCTGAGTTTTCCTCAAACATGTCAAGGAAATCAACATATTATGTGCTTTTTCCTCAGTATCACTAATTCTGACTCTGATTGTCTCAATTTTGATCCTTTGACTTTCTTGTAAGTAGTCTAATTCTGTTGTTTAATAATTAATCTTCAGAATTTCTGTGTGTTCTTTCTGTATAGTTTCTTGCAGACTGCTCGATTTGTCATTGTACTATGTGGAGTTTTGCCTCATCTTCTTCCTGATGTCTCAAAGAGTACTAACTATTAATCTTTTGTATTCTATCTCTGATAATTACAGGAAGTTCTATTTGTCTGGAAAAGTCCTGGACTCTTTATTTTGGGAGCTTTCTGAAGCCATTGTCGTTTGTCTCTTTAGTGACTTGATACTGACTGTTCTCTTTGAGTCATCAGTATTTTGTCAAATTCACTTATTTTTGCTTACTGTATTTTAACTTCTTGTTTTGTTTTAAAATTACCAAACAGTCTGATCATGTGAACTAGTTTGATTATTGGTACCTTTGAAGCTACATTGTCTTGTCACCAGGTGATTAGAACTGTTAATAGGCATAGGAGCCCAGGAAACTGTTTATTTTTCTCTTATGTATTCAGTTCAGGTGTCAATGTAGTCAGTGACCCAGTATGTGGTGCAGACTTTCCCCTATAATCCTAGATTGGCTGATGTGGTTGGTGTAAGCACAGGTATCTGGCGGCAAGTGCTGGGAATGGTGGGGGACTGTCAGCCAACCTTGAGTTTCTGAGAGGAAAATGTGTCTGTGTTCCTTGAGGTATGTGGGTGGATAGGTTTTCAGCATGACCATGGGTTGTTGGAGAAACCCTGGTGGTGTAGTGGTTAAGTGCTACAGCTGCTAGCCAAAAGGTCAGCAGTTCAAATCTTCCATCTGCTCCTTGGAAACTCTATGAGGCAGTTCTATTTGATTTAAAATAAAATTGCTGTGAATCAGAACTGATCCATCAGCAGTGGGTTTAGTCTGGGTATGGGTGGTTGATGCCATATGCAAAGGTGAGAGGCATTTAAGCTCCATGGAATCCTTAGGCCTATGCATATGCGAAGGAACTTTTTCTGTCCTGAGTTTCTGGTTCTGGAGAGCTGGTAGAGTATTTTCTTTCCCCACTTGTTAAATATCTGTCCAATTCCATGAGAATGGCTCAGGGTACATGTAAGTTATCCTACTTTCATCCCAGGGGTGTGTGTCAGTCTATAAAGCTGGTGTCATACAAAGGAGTGTGGGTGAAGCACTAGGTAAAGGGAGAGAGGTTTATTCAAAAGGACAGTTTTAGATGCACATGGTGTGAGTTAGATGCAAACCAGTCGACTTTGATGATCAAAGGCCATTTTCACTGATTCTCAAGATGTGCATGGACTGTTCACCACTCAGTCTCTCCTGCTATGGAAGAAACCATCTGAATACCGCTTCTCCTCTTCCCATACTCACTACATCCAATCTGCCTGTGAGGTGCTTGCCATGGATTGCATCCTGTCACTCTCAAAGTGTGTATCAATTTACTTCGGCAATGGGTTCCACAAGTGTGTGATTTTTTTTTCCACATATGTTGTGAATGTTGCCTCTGTGATGTTAACAAGGGATAACGGGCAGCAGCTGTGTTAGTGAGGCAAGACTCAATTGACAAGGTTGGAGTGTACTGAAGTAATCTCTTGAGACAGACAAGGAAAGGTAAGTGAGCAGAGTGATGGGACCCTCATACAACAAAGAAAGCAGTACCAAAAGCAGAACAAATCTCTGGACCTGAGTTTCCTACTCCAAGATGCTCTCAAGTTTAATTGGGACTTCTGGCTTTCTTGACTGTGAAAGCATGAAACTTTTTTTTTAATCATTCCACTTGTGTTACATCTGTTATGGCAGCACTAGATTACAGAGACAGTACCAATTCCTGTGAGGACAGATCTTGCCAGACCTAGGTACTTCTGACCTACTGCCCCTTCCCTGTCACTCAGTCCAGTATTTCAAGTTTCCTTTGATGTCTGATTTTTTTTTTTTTTGAAGGAAGAGGTCCTTGTTTGTTTATTTTTTGGTTCTTTTAGAGGGATCACAGAAAGTATCTAACTACTTCATCATCTTATACCTTAGATACTTAGAAGTATCTGACTACTCCATCACCTTATTCCTTATCTCTGTTTGGTTATTTTTAATCTTAAATGTCATATTTTAGCCAGATGGTGTTAAGCAAAAATCTGTGAAAAAAAATTAAAATCTAGTATGTTAGCAGTACCATAATAATTGTATTGAAGCTAACTCAAGAGAAGTTTTAGATTTTCTGATGGAGAGCAACCACTGTATAGCCTTAAGTATGTATTTTTCTTGAATATATGAGAAATCAATAAAAGTTACCAATAGTAATTTCAAGCATATTTTCTCAAAAATTCTTAATTTACTTTGGCTAGAATCCCTTCTTTTATGCCTAAGAAACTCCAGCTCTGTGTGTTTATTATATATCTCGAGTCTCTTTTGCATTCATAGATTTGGGTAATTAGTGCCCCCCCCCCACCGCTCGTATTAGTGTCATTACTTTTCTCAAGTTTTCCTTCATCTTTCTTTCATTATGCTTGGCTGATATGAGTAACTACCTCAGTTTAATGATGAATCCCATAGGTCTTCTTCTGGTACTGGAATCTGTTTATTGCCAAAGTTTGGAATGCATTTCAAAGAGATGTCAGGGTAAATGGTAGATGGTGTTTTAGGAAACAAGTTAGTTTTAAATTTAACAAAATAAATGAATGCATAAAAGACTGTAATGGTGACCAATAAAAATATTCAAAATGGTTTAATTGCATTTTTACCAAAAGTTGAAAAAAGCCAACTTATGAATGGATGGCTTCATAGACAAATTTTACAAAATTACAATGCAGCATTTTTGTTAAAATTAAAATCCAAATGATTTATCATGTTGAATAAATATTTTAATATTTGCTGTTAATGAATGTAACTGTATAAATTATAATTTTATGGATTACATTCAGTAGGTGTTATTCTTACTACTTACTTTTTCTTGTACTGGAAGCTTCAATGTGGCACTCAGTGTCCTTGTGGAAACAAGGCTTTTATTCCCTCAGATGCTATGAATATTGTCTGCTGATGGCTCACAGATGACTCTCTATCTAAGTAACGTCCCCAGCTAAAGGGAAATTCCCCACAAATAGTTGTCCCTTGTTTAATGATTGGTCAAAAGTAAATGTATATGGATCTGGGTCATTATTCTTAAACTTACAAAGGTGATTCTAGCTTTGAGGATCGTTATAAAACTAGGTGACAACTTTTGTTGCAATTGTATTACATTTCACCTTGTGCTCCTGCCAAATCCTGCTTCTCTCACCCACCGAAAGATGCTATTTCTAAGAAGAGTCCTCAGTATTCTTCATGGAGGCAAACATTATATCCCAGTCAGTTTTCCAAGATGCACTTAAGCACACATGGCCTTTTGCTATGGACAATAAGGTGAAAGAAACAAAAACTGGATAGTTATTTCACACTCCAATACAATGTTAAGCTTGTTAGCTATTTTATGGAAGATGCAGAACTCATCACGTAAAACTCTTAGCTACTTTGCAAAAGGAATATAATGCAAAACATACAAGCTGCCTGAATTGTCAAGGCAAAAATAATCACAATTTCAGCTGAACGAAGAAAATCTCTAAACCTTTAATTCTCCTTTTCTTTTCTGGACTTAAAACTAATTATTTGCCAGAAAATACTCACTTTATAAAATCAGATTTGGTTTTACTTTTCTTGTGCTATTATTAAAGTGCCATGGAAGTGTCTAACAAAACTACTTCATATAGGAAGATGAGAACGTTTCATAGATTTATCCCTGTTTTTAGGCAGGCAATATTATGCCAAATCATCAGTTTATATCTATCTTAACATTAGTTTATCATAAATAACAAGATAAGAAGTAAGTAGAAGGCTTTTTGTAGGAAGTAACAATTAGTAACTTTCAAAGTTATAATTTTTCCTGATTACATTTAATTCCCTAATTATATATCTGTAACTATTTGAAATAGTTATAATTTTGAAATACTTATAATTTAAGTAAAATATATATATTATAAAATATGCACTTTTGCTCATTGTTAGAATAGGAAAGTAATTGTTAAATCATAATTAAGAATACAAAATCACATGAAAATCCATTGTTCAGAAATTAAGATGGGTCATAGTACACGGGATTATTATTTCTGCTTATTTTATTGTATGTTATCCTTTCTAGAGTGGGACAGTCGGAAAAAATAGACATTGTCCTTCACCACTGCTTCACTAGCATCTAGCACATTGTCAGTCAGTAAGCAGTCATAAATACTTCTTAAATTACTGATTTGATGAATGAATTAAATGACGTATAAAAAATATTTTCTTACAGAACATCAGTATTGACGATGGAGATTAATAGATTGGCCCTATTTTTTCTTCCATGGTCTTTATTGTTTGATATTTAGGTCTTTGGTCCATTTTAAATTAGTTTTGGTGCATGGTATGAAATATGGCTCTTGCTGCATTTTTTGGCTGATGTCAACACCATGTGATAAAGAAAACAACTTATTTTTAACAAAGAAAAGAATAAATAAATCTATCTTGAAAGAAATAAAGCCAAAATTCTAGTAATTATTAGATCACTATGTTTTAGACATATCTAATAAGAAATGTTTTTAGAAGTTGCCAGAAAATACCAGTCACAAGAACCACAGATTTTGGAAATTCATGTTTCCCTGATAAATAATTGGATGGATGGAGGGAGGGAGGGAGGGAGAGAGGGATGTTTGAATGGATGGATACATAGACAGGTGTATATTTAGATAAATATTATAGACACGTACATATATTCAATGTAAAATGGCTTGGGGGCAGTGTTTGACTTCCTCTAACTTCCCACAGGGTTGGGACCTCAAGATCAACAACCTAAGACTGATTTCTTTGAGGCAAAGGTCAAACGTGCCTCCTTTCATCACCATCTTTACCAATTCTGACACCAACCTTCTCTTTCGCAGTGTTCTGTGCTTCTTTGTTGGATTCACTAATTCATTGCAAAAGCTACGTAAAACTCAGAGACAATACTTATGATTATAAGGTTAATTAGGGGAATAACAGTTATAGTTCAGGCTCAGGAATACGCAGGATGCAGCTCTTCCATTAGGGCAGCCTCTTCCCAGCCTTGCTCCCAGGCACGACTTTCCCTAGTCCTTGTCCTCTGCCCAACGGCACTCAGCTTTCTCTGTGGGTGACCTGGAAAGTCTACCACTGTCTCCTCCTGCCAGATCTCTCTGCTTTCGGTGTCACACCTCTGTTTCTTTGCTATTCTTCTTCTGCTTCTTGGATTGCTCAGTTCAAGCCCAGATGGATGGCAGAACTGACCAATCCCTTTGATGAGCTACAGCTACCATATCTGAACAGTCCTGTCCAACCACCTGAGTGGGAGTTTCAAGACCATGGTGGGGGCAGGGGAGCAGTCCATCACACCACGTATATACATTCATACATAAGTACAAAGTCTGACAAGCCTGCAAACTTAATTGTTCTAAGTGCTACATAAGTAGTGCTGTTTCTAAGATGAGTTTGCAAACTTAATTGGCAGTCCTGTACATAACATCATTTGTCTGTCTCTGTCTTGGGAATCTCTACTACTATCTGTGAGTTATAACCAAGCATTTCATTCCTGTGAATAAATTCTAGGTATTTGTAACCAGAAAGAATATAGGGTACATAACCAACTATATTTACCAAAAGAATTAAAAATTGGTATATCTGAGCACATGTTAAAAGTGTTTTTACATGGTCTAGGTTAAAGTTCATATTACTGTTTTTTGTTTGTTTGTTTGTTTTCTCTGATGACCAACTTATTTTAAAATACCCTTCCTTTTACCTATTCTGATTTACAGAAAACATGGAATGGGAAAAGATGTAGCTCCAATCCTCCTATTTTCTCTTAACTTTACATCATTAGTCCCAGGCAGGCCTCTGTTTATGTCTTATTCTTTCTGTCATTAAGACGTATTGTATGTATTAGATATTGTAGTTCATTTTATATTTGAATTTTCTTGAGATTAGTTTATACTGCAGATGTTTCAATGTTTTCTACTCCTCATCCTCAATCCTGCTCAAATGGCTTCCCTGTGAAGAACGTAAAGGCTGCCACTCAAGTCATTCACATCTTCCTTCACCTGTTCAACAAACATTTAGTGAGCATTTACTTTGGTTTGAAAATCCTGGGGGCACAATCATAAAGGTTGGCTGTTCACATCTAGCAGGTACTCCTTGGAAACCCTGGGAGGCAGTTTTGCACTGTCTTATGAGATTGCTATAAACCAGAATTGAATGAAGACAGTGGTGTTTTTATTTGTTTTTTAAATCAGTCATTTAGGCAAATTCTACAAATGCAACACACAGAAGGAGAAGCATGTCTTCACTGGGTTTACATTCTAGTAGAAGAAACACATATTGCAGAAATATTGCAAATTAGTGCAAAGAATGAAATAAGAACTTGGGGGTAACATCACTAATCAGTCGATTTCTGTAGAAATCTTTTTTGCCCCCTTTTTTGTGAGTATCTTTGGAATTTTTGTTATATGTCTTGTCTTTCCTTTTCTACTAGTTTAACTGACTCTTCTTAATTTCCCTTCCTCTCTGCCTAAGTATACGTGCCAAGAATTATTAGAAATACACAGCGTAATTAATTAGTAACTGACAGTTTGTAAACAGACAAATGAAAGAATTTTTGATCAGTGCTGGAAATTATTTATTTCAAATTAAGACTATTTTTATCCAAGATGCTTAGAGCTCAAATGTCTGTTTGCTGTCACACTCACGTATCTTTGGACTGTGAACATAATTCACAGCTACCATATGTTAAAAGGAATATTTTAGCTGACATATGAAATTTTCTGATGTTCCTATATTTCTTCTTTTTCATAAACAATGTAAGAAAACTTCTATACTGTTTTATCACATATCGGATTATATCCCCCTAAAATATTTGTCAACTTAGCTAAGTCATAATTCTCAGTATTATTTGATTATTCTTCATTGTTTGATTTGTTTTAAACCCTGACTTCTGTATTTTCATAAAACAAGACAAGGTTATATGACTGAGGATTAGGATATGTTTATTATGTTAATGATGCAGGATTGGGATGGGATGTAACACCCTTACTCAAGTTGAAAGACCTGATCCAGATGGAATGAGACTTTCCCTGAGGTGTGTCCAGTATCATTTTTCTAACTTACTAGAAATAAAATCAGTAATAAACAAAGAGGACCATGTTTAACCCAACCAAAAACAAAGCAGGAGTCAGGCAACTCCTTTTGAACCAATGTGCACTGAGAGCTTCTCAGACCGAGTGGAAGAGAGATGCCAAGACACATGTAGATCTCCAAGGAACGCTGGGACCACAGCTGTTGAATGGAGTGAAGGACCTTCCCGCAGAGCTTACAGAATGAGAAAGCCTTTCCTCAGAGCTGCTACCCTGAATTTAGACTTCTAGCCTCCTAAAATGAGAGAGAGTGCAATTTTCTGTTTATTAAAACCATCTACTTTTGACATTTCTGCAATAGCAGTACTAGCTAATTAAGGCAGTATTCAAGAAGCTTTTCTGCTTATATTTGGCCATTCAACATCAAATGGAATACTAATGTTAACAAAACATTTTATCTCTATATTGTGTAACAGGCCTCTATAATACTTCTTCATAACTATAAATTTAAACAACTAATAAAAATTAGTTTACTTTTATAATAAAATAAAGAATAATATTGTAAATCCTTAATTTTATGTTTAACATAAAAAGCCCCAGGGTAAGATTAAAATATCTGAATATAAAACTAAAAGTTAACAGTTGCTATATTCAATTTTCATGAATATATATAAATAAAGTATTACATGCAAAAAACATACACTTTTTTTAAGACAGTAAACATGGGAAACAAAAGAAAGAAATGCAAAGTGAATGCCATAAAAAATCATCACTCAGTCTTATTGATGTTCTAACAAAAATCATGCATTTGTATTCATTCTTAAATGCTCCTTTAAATTTCCTCATCTTAAGCAAATTTAACTTCATTTTCTTATTTTCACCACAAAAAAATGCAGATAGATGTGCATAGAATGAAAAAATATTTATTAATAGTAGAGTAAGTTTCTTCATATCTGACATTCTTCTGCTGCCATTAGTTGAATGATACACATACATAGACCAGCACTGTTTTTATTAAGTATTAAGGCCATCACTTTCACATCAAATTTATTTTGCTAAATACCTTATAAATCAATTAAACATAAATATGAAACTTCTGTTTTCCACCCTATAGAAACAAGCTAAGTATGTTGTAATTTTTAACTTTAGATATTTCACTTTTAAATATAGATGGTTCAAAAACATAAAAAATATTGGAGAAACTAGTGAAAATCTGTAGTTTTAGAGTGCTTCTAAGAGTCTAAGTTTTATTTCCAATAAATGTTAATAAACTGAGCCTCTACAAATAATGGATTATGATTTTACTTTTTTGTATGATCTTTTTATTTAGCGTGATCTAAACACGATCTTTTGATCTCTGGTGTCCAAGGGAGTCATATTCTAAGAAAAAAGTCATGCCTTGGCAGTAAAGCATGATACAAAAATGGAACAGACTAAGTTCATTCCTACCCACTTCGGGGAAATCTCCCCTCAGGAAATACTGAAGAGAAATAGTATCTGTACCAAATCTAAGGGAAGGGTATGAATATACAAAAGGAAAATACAAAGAACTCAGAGCAGTAGAACCCCAAAATAATGTGCTTAGATCAATGTCAATGGTTTGATTGGATGTGGTTTGTCACCAAGAAGAAGCAGAGGATATAGAATGGAATGAAGACTGCATGAGTCAGAAAGTGATACATTAGGTTACTTGTAGTAGCAAATGATTCCCAAATCTCTGCTTTTCAACAACCACAACAAAAAGTGCAACTGTTGATCATACTATATATCTATCAAGCCAATGCTGAGTCAGGGAACATTGCCAAGAGGGAATGGAAAAAGAAGAAGAAACACAGGCGAGTCTCTTGCTGGCTCTTAAAATTTCAGTTTATTTGTGAAATTTCCTTTCATCTATAATCCATTGTCTAAATAATGTGTAAGAATAAACCTAATGTCAACTGGGTGAGGAAGCGTAATCCTTCTCCAGGACACAGAAGAGATTAATTTCTAAATAATTCAGATACATAGATTAATCAACCCACTCATCCTCTTTTTACACATAGTATTTTCATTATATATTCAGATTGCAAAATATACACAATTGTACCCTCTTTCCAAAGGAGTAGTTGCCTGTCTCAACACCAGGGATTTTCACTGATTCTCCTTGCTGAAACTACACTGATCATTTTTTTTTTATTATGATGATTAAATGGAAGTATACAGTACAAGTCAATTTTGCATACCTGCCTCTCTACAACTTTTGCTTCTCTCCCACCCTGTAACAGCACACTCCGCCTTTTCACTCTGTACTACTCATATCCTCCCAGCGAACACCTACCCTCTCCTCTCTACCTTCTCCTCTCCCCTCTGGGAAGAAGCCAGCAGGAAAGCCTTCCACAAATGTATAAAACCATAAAAGATACACACCACGTGCTCATTCTGTGTCCCAAGTCCAGCCCATTCTTTATCTGAAGTGTTGACCTCAGTACTGATTTCAAGTCTAAGGTAGCAGCAAGTCTAGGGGCCATGTTCCCAAGGGATCCTCTAGGTTGCTGGACCATCAGTTCTGGTCTTTTAGTAGAGGTCTTGATCTGCACACATCTTTTCTTCTCTTATGTCAGGGACTCTACATTGTGTCCCCTATCAAGGCTTTTTTTGATGGTGGCCAGGCACCATCTGTTCTTCTGGTTTCATGCTGATACAGTCTTGCAGTCACACAGGTCCTTCTGTCTCCCAGGCTCACTTTTCCTCATGTCTTTGCTGTTCTCAGTCATCATTTTTCCAGGTGTGTTGTAACAAATTGATGTTCCTCAGATGGTAGCTTGATGGCTTTTAAGACCTCAGATACTACCCACCAACAGGGGGTACAGAAGACTTAGCAAAAGGTTACTTATGACAATTGACCTTGATGTCCACTAAAAACACAGTTCCCAAACCCCTGTCCCTGCTCCTCTATCCTTTGAAATGCTGGTTGAATTTAGAAAACATTTTATTTAGAAAAAAACTTTTATGATGTAGTTCACTTATGCTGACCTCTCTTCTACAGAGTACTGTCACACAGCTCATCTAAATGAATTCCTATCCAGTATCTAATCTGTGAACAACCCACTCCTTTCCTACCCACACTTACAGCCATCAAATAGTCCTGTTTTCTGTGCATAAATTCTTTTTCAAATCCTTATAGTAGAGATCTCACACAATACTTGTCCTTTTGCAGCTGACTGATTTCACTCTGCATAATGTCTTCTAGTTGATACCAGGTTAGAAGATATTTCCTAAACTCAGCATTATTATCATTGCATAGTGTTCCATTGTGTATATATATCATAATTCGTTTAACCATCCATCTGTGATGGGAACCTAGGTTGCTTCCATCTTTTTGCTATTGTGGACTATGCTGCAATAAACATTGGTATGCACTTGTCTGCCTGTGTGACAGCCCTTATGTTTGCAGGATGTATTCCAAGCAGTGGAAGTGCTGGATCACATCTTGTTTCTACATTTAGCTTTTTAAAAAAGTGCTAAATTGCTTTCTAAAGAGGCTGTACTATCTTGCATTCCCACCAGCAATGTAGGAGAGATTCAGTCTCTTCATAGCCTCTCCACTGTTTTTTGTTTTGTGCCTTAGGGATTATTACCAGTCTCAATGGGGTGAGATGATATCTCACTGTAGTTTCATTGTCATTTTGATTTGGACTTCTTTAATAGCTAATGATCATGAGCACTTTCTCCTGTGTCTTATGGCTACCTGAATGTCTTTCTTGGTGAAGTGTCTGTTCATGTCCCTTGCCCATTGTTTACTTGGGTTGTCTTTTTCTTGTTGATATTTTTCAGTACCTTGTAGATTATAGAAATTAGATGTCAATCCTATATGTAGTTGTCAAATATTGTTTTCCATTCTATAGGCAGTCTTTTAACTCTCTTCATAAAGTCTTTGGATAAGCATAAGTGTTTGATTTATGGTAGTTCCCATTTATCTATTTTCTGTTACTTGAGCATTGTT
Source organism: Heterohyrax brucei (assembly GCA_028571685.1). Classification (NCBI taxonomy): domain Eukaryota; kingdom Metazoa; phylum Chordata; class Mammalia; order Hyracoidea; family Procaviidae; genus Heterohyrax; species Heterohyrax brucei. Next base: position 161,380,648 of record CM053143.1, read on the forward strand.
GGCAAGAATTTGTAGTCTAAGCCATGTATTAGAACTTTTATTGCTTTCCCTGTGCTTTCTTCCATGATCTTTATCATTTTAGTTCTGATATTTAGACCTTTGATCCATTTTGAGTTAGTTTTTGTGTAAGGTGTGAGATATGGGTCTTGATTTAATTTTTTGCAATAGATATCCAATTTTGCCAACACCATTTGTTAAAGAGACTGTTTTTGCCCAGTTTATAATCAGGGCCTTTCTTGGATTTCAGTTGGTCATAACAGAATGGTGGCATTTCTGTTCCATTGGTCTATGTGTCTCTTTTTATACCAGTACCAGGCTGTTTTTGACTACCACAGAGTGTAATAGGTTCTAAGGTTGGGTGGTGTGAGGTTTCTCTTCTTCAGTAGTATCTTACTCATCCAGGGTTTCTTCCGGTTCCAAACAAAATTAGTGATTTGTTTCTCCATCTCGTTAAAAAAAAACAAACAAAAAAAAACTGGAATTTCTATTAGGATTGCACTGTATGCGTAGATCACTGTTGCAGTCAGCTAGTGCTGCCCTAACAGAAATATCACAAAGTGGATGGCTATAACAAGAAAAATTTATTCTTATATAGTCCAGTAAGTTACAAGTACAAACTTTCGGGTGTCTGTTCTAAGAGAAAGTATTTCCTCTTTGTCAGCTCTGGAAGAAAGCCCCTGTGTTGTATCAGTCTCTGTTCAAGGAGCACCTTGGTGCAGGAACCTTGGGTCTGAAGGACACACGTCACTCCCGGTGCTTTCTTGATGATATGAGGTTCCCAGCTCTCTACTTGCTTCTCTTTCCTTTTGCCTCTTGTAAGATAGAAGGGAAACTCCCTTTACACTGGAACAGGGAGGGAACCTTAGGAATGGACTTATAGTCCCCCTCTAGTACTCTCTAACATAATCAACTCTGTTAGCCACAAGCAGAGATTAACATTTACAGCATCAGAAAATAACAAAACGGTGGACAATCACCTAATACAGAGAATCATACCCAACCAAATAATGACACATACTTTGAGGGGAGCACAATTCAATCCATGAGGATCACTTTTGTTAGAATAGACATTTTCATATGTTAAATCTTCCTATCCGTGAGCAAGGTAGGTTTCTCTGCTTATGAAAGTCTCTTTTGATTTCTTGTAGAAGGGTCTTATAATTTTGTATATATAGGTCTCTTCTCTGGTTAGATTTATTCCTAGGTGTTTTATCTTCTTGGCGGCTATCATAAATGGTATTAGTTTGGTGACTTTGTCAAATGCCTTTTCTGTATCAAAAGATAAAATGAAGTGATTCTTATACTTTGTGCTATTTACTTGGTTGATCATATCAATTGTTTCCTGTGTTGAACAAAACTTGCATCCCTGGTATGAATCTACTTAGTTACAGTGAATTACTTTTTTGATATGTCATTGAATTCTATTGGCTAGTATTTTGTTGAATTTGCATCTATGTTCTTGAGTGATATTGGTCTGTAATATATATATTTTTGGCAGGGTCTTTACCTGGCTTTGGTATGAGTGTTATGTTGGCTTCCTAGATTGAATTTGGGAATGTTCCCTTCTTTCCTATGTTGGGGAACAGTTTCAGTAGTATTGGAATTAACTCCTCTCTCAAAGTTTGGTAAAATTCTCCAGTGAAGCTGTCTAGGCTAGGACATTCTTTGTTTGGTAATATTTATTAGTTTTTCAATCTCTTCCTTTGTGATGGGCTTCTTAAGCTGTTCTACTTCTCTTTGTGATAATTTTGATAAGTGTTGTGACTGTAGAAAGTCATCCATTTACTCTAGGTTTTCAGACTTGTTAGAGGACAGTTTGTCTCAGTATTCTGAAATCATATTTTTAATTTCAGTTCTGTCTGTTGTGACATCTCCCATTTCATTTCTTATTTGGGTTGTTTCTTTTTTCTCCTGTTTTTCTTTTGTGAATTTAGCCAGTGGTTTATCAATTTTGTTGATCTTTAAAAAAATAAAAAAAGAAAGAAAAAGAGATTTTGGGTTTGTTAAATCTGTCAGTTGTTTTTCTGTTCTCTATTTCATTTAGTATGGTTCTAATTTTTACTAGCTGTTTTCTTCTAGTGCCTGTGGGGTACCATTGTTGTTCTTTTTCTACTTGTTCAAGTTGTAAATGCAATTCTTCAGTTTCAGCCATTTCTTCATTCCGGCTATGTGCATTTGTAGGGATAAATTGACCACTGAGCACTGCTTTTGCTATATTCCATAGGTTCTGGTAGGATGTGTTTTCACTCTCGTTGGATTCCTTGAAGTTCTTTATTGTATCCTTGATTTCTTCTCTAACCCATGAGTTTTTGAAAAAGTGTTCAGTTTCCATCAGTTTGAATTTCTACCCATGTGTTTTCTGCAAATGATTTTAAGTTTTATACCTTTATGGTCTGAGAAGATGCTTTGCAATAATTCAGTGGTTTGGATTTTGTTGAGAATTGCTTTATGGTCTAATATGTGGTCTATTCTGGAAAATGTTCCAAGTGCAATGGAACTTGTCTGTTGTTGGATAAAATGTTTTGTATATGCTTGTGAGGTTGAGTTGCTAGACAAGTGCCTCTCTCAGCAGCAAAGCTTTTTTTTTTTTCTGGATGATCTGTCCTTTATATAAAGTAGAGTGTTGAAGTCTCCTACTGTAATGGTGGAATGACCAATTTCATTTTTCAATGTTGTCTGTGTTTGTTCAATGTTTTTAAGTGCTCTGATATTGGGTGCATAAATATTTAATATTGTTATATCCTCCTTATATGTGGAGCCTGTAAACTTCTTTTCATCTGAGAATGTCTTAATTAGACCATCACATTTGAAAGATAATTTCACAGGATATATAATTCTTGGTTGTCAGTTTTTGTTCTGCAAGGCTTTATGTGTCTCATCCCGTTGCCCCTTCCCAATAGGATTTTGTCTGAAAAGTTAGAGAACAGTCTACAAGGTTTCCCCTTGTATGTTAGTTTTGGTCTAAGCCTATCTGCCTTTAACAGGCTCTCCTTATATTTCCATTTGTTAACCTCAATTGTTATATGTCTTAGTGTCTTTCTTTTGGGGTCTATTTTTTGTGGAGTTGGATGAACATCTTGAATATCCATCTTCTATTCTTTCTTGATGTCAGGGAAGTTTTCTGTCAACAACTCTTCAACAAATTTGTCTTTATTTTATGCTATCACTCCCTGTTCTGGAACTCTAATTGCATGTAAGTTGTTCCTCTTTATGCAGTCTCATCTGATTCTTAATACTTCCTCATTTTTCTTGATTCCATTGTCTGATTTCTCCTTGTAAGTGCTAGTGTCACTTGCTTTATCTTCAGTCTCACTACTTCTGCATTCCATTTTCTCAGCCATACCTTTTTGGCTCTACATTGAATTGTCTAACTTTGTAATTTTATTATTGATCTGCTGAATTTCAGACTGTTGATGTTCTAACAATTCATATAGCTTGTTTAATTTTTCATTTTTGTTTTGCTGCACTTTGTTTAATCTACATAATTCTTTTGTATTCTTCCTCCAATAATTTCAGGAAGGCTTCTTCATCTGGGAAGTTCTTTCATTCTTTATTTTGGGAGTTTTGTGGAGCCATGGTAGTTTGCTTCTTTAAATGGTTAGACTTTGATTGTTATCTTCACACCAGCAGAAAGCTGTTCAGCTGTTCAGCTTCTCTGGTGTCGCACAGAGCGGCTATCTCCAGTGTTGAGTAAGGAAACTGCTATACTTGCCTTCTAACCACTGCTTCATTGTCTAGGTGTTCCGACTCGACGGCACTTGGCTTGGCTATGAAAGAGATGCTGTCCAGCCTAGTGGTGCTGCTCAGCTTGGCAACTGATCTTGGCTGGGCCGTCAAGGGTGATAGATACCACCTGGTGGCTGACAAAGATGGCAAAGTTACTTGTGCCAACTCTCTGGAGTCATACCAGCAGATACTGTGGCATAGCAAAGAGAAGGAAGGAAGGAAGGGTACCACCACACTCAGCCACCAGCTGTCACTGCATTCTCTAGATGTTATTATCTTGAAAATTGTTTTTCTGTTGAATGAGGAACTGTCCAGAGGCAGGGAGTACCAGCCAGGCACTCAGGCTTGGCAGGCCTTGCTTCCTGGCTAACAAAGATGTCATCCTAATCATGAATTCTCTCAGGAGCCTGTCAGCAGATGCTACGGCATAGCTCAGTGAAGGAAGGGGAAAACTGCACCACCACATTCAGCTGCAGCCCCTGCTGCATTATCTAGATAGATTTTTTTGAGAGCTGCTTTTGTGCTAAGAGAGGCGCTGTCTAGCAACAGCTGGTACCAGCCGGGCACTCAGGGTTAGTAGGCCCTGCCTCCTAACTGACAAAGATGGCCACCTACTTACTGAGTCTCTTGCGGACTGTATCAGCAGATGCTGTGACATGGCTCAGTGAAGGGAATAGTAAGGGCACCACCATACTTGGCCTCCACCCACCACTGAATTCTCAAGGTGTGATTGTCTTAAAAACAACTTTTCTGCTGGGAGATGCACCTTCCAGTCAGGTGCTGTTGCTCACTGTGTCAGCTAGCCCCAGCCAGATCCTCAGATGTGGCTGACTCTGCCCTTCAACTGACTAAGATGGTGTCCTGCCTGAGTCACCTCTCCTGCATGGGGCTAGCAGTATGTACGGTGCGGGTCAGAGAAGAATAGGGGAAGGGCACTGCTACCCTTAGCTGCCAGCTGCTGCAGGGTTCTCCAGATGTTATTGTCCTTAATACAGCCTCTCTTCTGTGAGAGACACTGTCTACTTAGGTGCTACAGCTCAGCATGGCAGACAACCCCTGCCAGGCTCTCAGCATGAGCAGTCCCAGTCCCAGTCCCAGTTTCCCAGTTAGCAAATATGGCATCTGCACCTGTAGGTCTCAGCTGCTGAACCACCAGAAGCAGGACTCTGCACGGCGCTGTTGCCTCCAACAAAGGTAGTTTTCCCCTTCTTGTCACCCAGTCCAATCTCACAATCCTTTGGCTGTTCTTGGGGCTCCCAGAAGGTCTACCTGCTTCATTCAGTTGTTTTTTTAGGCCTTAGTTCTTAGAGGGAATTGAGCAGATGTGGGACTAGTCCACCATCTTGACCCCAACCTAACCTGATCAGTTTTATTCCATGATTTTTAGCTTTCTGAGAAACATTTCCTTTTATATCATAATTTTTAGTGCATTAGAAAAAGACATAGCAAAACAAGAAATATAGCAGATATGATATAAACAAATGAGAAAACTAAAATGGAAACCAATGCAATGTAGTACTTATAGTGACTATATGCTACAGCTGCTAACCAAAAGATCAGCACTTCAAATCTGCCAAGTGCAATTTGGAAACTCTATGGGGCAGTGCTACTATATTGATAGGGTCACTGTGAGTCAGATTAGACTCAACGGTGGTGGGTTTGTTTTTTTTGTTCCAAAGAAGACAAACTATAATTGTGTCCAATCATGATACTGTGCTAAAATACCAGGGTCTTATGATCGTGCCTTTGTGAAGTGTCAAGGTGTCTTTTCTTGATTTAGGTATCTATAAATTAAGAGGACAACAGACTGTCCCTGTACAATGCAATGTGTACTGGTAGAATAGAAATAATAATGAAAATAAATAGTACAGTACAGGTTTAGGAATAATGGGAGTTTCATAGGTAGCACTAGTTGAGAGAAATTCTAAAATTTTCCTGAAGGACACTGAGAAGACTAGCTTACTTGAGGAATTTTCATTGATTCTCCTTGCTGAGGCTACCCTGATCAATTGTGTTCCATAATTTTTAGCTTTTGTTCTTATAAAAATTTCCCTTTATGTCATAATCTTTTACCACATTAAAAAGGGACATAGCAGAAAAACAAATACAGTAGCTATGATGGAAACAACTAAGAAAAATAACACAGAAAGGAGCACAATGAAAAACAAAGAGCCAATAAAATCACATGTTTTAGATTCACAGTACAAAAATATATGAATATAACAAACCGAGATATTTCTAAGTTCTAAAGTAAAAGGAATTTTGACTATTCATGCTGAAATTTTACACTTTATACATTCATATATGGAAACAATGTGAACAACCTTAAGACATTGGCAAATAAGGTTATTTTATTTCAAAGATAGAGAATTCACTGGCTATACTGGCAAACACACTGCATTAGAAGGAATAGTAGCTGCTTCCTGCTCTTACTATAGCTATGGTACCTTAGTTTTCCCTGCTTGGTCTTTCAATTTCTCAATACTTGTTAAAAATTCCCCTTAACCAATTATTTTTTATTAACATAACTCGTTTGGTTTATTCTTACATGAATGATACACTAGGCCAAATTGTTGTTGATGTAAAATTGTATAACTTTCAAAAAATAAGACACTGTAACCATATTTTCTTCACTATATATATACTGGGGACAGATTTTATCCTGGTGAAGATTTGTGGTGTATAAAGTCCAGAAAACGCTAAAAAAAAGTTAGTTGACATTGTTTACCACAATATAAACTTTATGAGAGCCATTATTTGTGTCAGTATTATCAATTGCTTTATTCTGACCTCTGGGAAAATTATGTACTGTACGTATCCTTTTGTTTATTTCTTTGTTTTGAACGAATGGACTTTTAAGAGTCTATCTAAAACTTGAAAGTAAAAAGAAACTATGTAATTTTAAATATAGAGTATTAGAATTGTCTCATATAAATGTAAACTTTTGCAAATGTAAAAAAGACATTCATACGTTTCTTCACTTGCAAATGTGTAGATGGTGGCATATTTTTCCTAAGTAACTTTCATCCAGTTCTCATGTAAGTCTATCAGCCCTGTAGTTTAAGATTCAATGCAATAAAAGTTAAGTGTTTTCTACATATCACAAAACCATTAATGCAGAACAAAGGATAACTCCTAAAACTTTATGTCATGGATTGAATTGTGTGCCCCCAGAAATATGTGCAGCCATGTGACTGGGCCACAATTCCCAATATTTTATGGTTCTCCATTTTGTGATTTTCCTATGCTATATGTTAAAGGATTATGATGGGACTGCAAATCTCTTCACAGGATCACCTCACTGCTCCACTGTAAAGGGAGTTTCCCTAGAGTATAGCCTGCACCACCCTTAATTCTTCATCCTACTAGAGACAAAAGAGAAGCAAGCAGAGAATTGGGAACTTCACAACATCAAAAAAGCAGTATCAGTAGAAGAGGGTGTCCTTCAGACCTATGGTTCCTGTTCCAAGATGCTCCCTGAACAATGACTGATGCAACACAATGACTTTCCTCCAGAGCTGACAAGGGGGAAAGCCTTCCCCTGGAGTGGACATCCTGAATTTGGACTTGTAGGCTACCAGGGTGTGTAAGAATAAACCTTCCTTTGTTAAAGCCATCCACTCATGGTATTTCTGTTAGAGCAGCACTAGCTGACCGAAACACCTCATAATCCAAATCGCTCCTCCTTGTCTCTTTGAATTGGAATAGCAAAGGACTTATTAATTTATCTAGAACATGGTGGTACAGTGGTTAAAGCACTTGACTGATAAACTGAAAAATCTGTGGCTGGAAATCAGCCATAGCCCCACTGAAGAAAGTTGTAACAGTAAAGATTCAATAAAGATTTATTGATTAATAAACCCTATAAGTTCTCTATGCACCATAGTTCACTCCAGGACAATGGTTTTCATTTTCTTTCTTTCTTTTGGTATTACTTTGCATATAGGAGCTCTGGTGGCCCAGCGATAAAACACTTGGCTGCTAACCAAGAGGTTAGTGGTTCAAAATTACTAATTTCTCTGTAGGAGAAAAATATGTTGGTCAGCTTCTGTAAGAATTCAGTAGGGAAGTGCTACTCTGTCCTGTAGTGTTGCTCAAAGTCAGAATATTCTTGATGGCAATGGGGTTTATTACTTCGTATTATGTGAGTCAGACCTCAGTCAACAGCACTGTTTTTATTATTATTATTTTTATTATGTTTTCAGATGTGGTTACCATACAATGTTTATCCCTAGCATTTCAATACAGTATTTGGTATTATGTCAAGATATACAAAAGGCTCAAAGTTATCGGACAGGCAAATGGATAAAAATGGATATGGAATAATGACCCCTAAATAAATTGGGCCTGTTATTAGAAACTGTCTAAGCACTAATAACAATATTAAAACTAAAATAAGAGTAATAAAACCACATTCATACTGAATGATTTGAGTCTTCAGAAAAGCCCACAAGATCGTGGTGATAGTAGCAGGATGGGTTGATTGGAGGCATACGATCTCAGAAAGAAAAAGTAGGAAATAGGAGGAATAATCAAGGCATGATAGTGATGTGACAAATGCTCTTTTATTAGTCATGAAAGCCTTGAGACCATAATGCAGATTTGATTAAATGTATGCCAACCCATTGCATCTGAGTAAAACACCATTTCTGAAACAATATCTAATCAGCATATCTTATATCCCCAACACATTCTCTATATTGCATTTCATAAAAGTATATTCAGAAAAAAATTGAAGTTGCTAATTAGCGTGATTATTAATAACCCTTAGTAAAACCATTATTATTCTTATACAAAGAAAATGCTTTTGGTGAGAAATTCAAAGAATTAAAAAAAATGCTTCCTGAATATGTGTCATGTTGAAAATATCTTCACCTGATTTCTCCACAATGGATATACTAAATCAGAATCTTGGATAGGTAAAGGTAATCACATTCTAATTTACAAACTGGTTATGCAGGACATTGAGATTGTAATAGATTAACCAGAGTTTATTGTCCAAATTTTCAGCTGACAACAATAGAAAACCACTACTAATACCATACAGGAAAAACAAATGTTATTTACCATCACAATTTTTTCCACACTTGCTATTCTCTCTCTCCAATTTTTATTTTTTCAGTAGAAAAGGTGGTCTGTTGTTCTTACATTTAGCAACACTGCAAGGAATCTTTAAACTTACCAACAGTGCAGGATCGACAAAAAAAAACACCTTAAACTTTCTGAAATTTTTTTTTCTCTTTTATATCTCACCATATAGCTGGCTTGAGACTATAACTCAGTAATTATATTGTCACTGAACATTTTTCACAATTAACAAGTTGTCTATGTCTCAGTTTGCATTAATCAAAGTCAGTGCATAGTTTACCCAGTTAATCACTTGGATTTTAAGAAAAAAAATTGAATAAATGCTTCAGTATTTTCAGCTTTTCCCTTTTTACCTCAAACAAATTGTCTTTTAATCACCAAATATTATTTTTCCGAAACCATATAGAAAAAGAACTACATACTTCTTCCCAACATGAAATAGTCCAGAGAATTCTTTCATTCATTCAGTAAATCCTCATTGAGGCTCTAATACAAGCAAATATTGCATATAATGCTGGACATTCTTGCTAGCACCAATAAGCGTAGTTCACACCACTAGCAGCTTTCCCCTAGATTGGGTGTGAAGTATTTTATCAATATAATCACACTAACGTTTTATAGAAACCTGCAAAATAAAAATGTGGCAGTGATGTAAAAAGACAAGCACATTGTACAATAGGAATTTAAAATATTTATAAAATAATAAAACAACAAACACTTATGTAAGTACACTATTCCTACTAAAAATTATTGGTTATCACAGTATATACCATGTATATGTGTCTATCAGTTTGTCTTACTGTGGTGGCTTATAGCTGTGATGCTGGAAGCTGTGTCACCAGTATGTTCCACATCTACGATGGCACAGTGTAGGCCCACTGGTTGTGCGTGAAGCATCTTCATAAATGCTGGTGTATCAAGGGATTTCAGTGCGAGTGCAGAGGGCATGTAGGAACTCTTGATTGTTGGATGCGTGATGCTGCAGTGCGGAGATATTAAACCAGAACACTAGTACCTCCTGCTTGCCCTTTGGCATAGGTCAAGAAGGCATTTCTCAGAGATATAACTAGTTTTGCTCATAAACGATGTATGTATCCAGATGGTCCACGGATGTGGGTACAGAGAATATTCTCATAGGTCACAAGTCAGCGGACCTATGAGCTGTGAGTGCACACTACTGGTTTCTGACTGCTTGGGGCAAGGATGCATAAGCCATTTGTCACTGGGTAGGTGATGTGTATTTTCCTAACAATGGTTGCTAAGTAGATGAGATATGGAGGTGAAGGAAGGGGGTCTCATGCCTTCAGTTGCTGGTCTGGCAGTGGGATTGTCTAGTGGGTGAGACAGCTTGAAGGTGGACAGGGTGACTGCCAAGCCACTTGTCCTTAGTCCAATTGTACAGAATTGTGTACTATGATTTTCTGTGTAGGGACAGCGTGATGTGTAGGTGAATGGGTGGGGGTGAGCCGATGGTCATCAGTGTGATGGCACCGAAATGTATATCATGAATCACTGAGTGGAGGTGGGGTTCACTCCACTGGTTACCAGGAGGCTGTGTGAGGAAGAAGGGGAAGTCTACTCCCCTAGTCTCTGGCATGGGCACAGAGGCAATTCCTGCAGAATGCAGTGGTGATCAGGACCCGGGCCTGACCAAATGCAAAGCTGGAGGGGCTGTCCAGAATCTGGACAGGTGAGAAATCTCTAGCCAGCAGTAAAAAGACCTTCCATTCCACAAGCACCACCCACTCAATGATCAGGGACAGCTGCTTGCGAGTACCTGTGTCCACACTTCTGCTTCCTTTTCTTCTCCATAGTCACTTAGATCCTTAGGCATCTCACCTGCTTTCAAGCTCTTTTCCTTCATAGATCCAATTCATGTCCTGCTCACCTTCACTCCAGGTTTGTCTACACAGTATCTCTGTCTCCTACTGTGGATTCTGCAAAGTTGCCTTGCTGTGTTCCTCATTCAAGAAGGCCCATTGCTTTGTCTCAGCATAGCCCCTCTGCGCAGGGACGCCTGGTAGAGCAGCTATGGTCTGTATGTTTCTTCATTCACTGTTTTTACATGCATCTCTCCTATCCTTTGATATTTTATCTGATTCTTTGTCTTTCTGTTTACTGTTCTGGGTTCCCAGAGTGTCACCTTCATCTGTCTCACTTGATTTCTTAAACTTTGCCATAGGGAAACAGCATGATATGTGTGACTACACTGCTATCATTGTCAGCCTCTTTAAAGCACTTAGTTTTTGCCACATAATATTAGAGTATGATAAATCCTATTAGGCATAGAAACTTGCATGCCCTAAATTGTTAACACTTCTTATGCTTAAACTCTGTTTATAAAATTAATTACATAGTCTAATTTACATTTACTTTATGAGAAAAAAATCTACCTCAATTGCCTTACAGAAACTCACCATGTAGTCTTGTATTGCTCTTTTTCTCTAGAAAGCTCTACAATTTAATACTTGCTTTCCATTTCATTTGTTAATGAAGTCTCCATCAAATACTAAACAAATGTAACATAAAGCTATTCTTAAAAAATTATACAAATGAATTTCCTGAAACCCTTGTTTAACTTCCAAATGGTTGATTTAGAAAATAGCAGTCTACTTTTGTAGGTTCCTCTAAGAAAGAGTTTCAGCAGTCCCCTTACCACATAATAAGGTTGAATTTGAGTTGCCAAAGAATGTTACTTGTGAATAATTGCATAAAGTACAAACTTTGCTGCTAAAAAGCACAAATGAGTTACTATATAGATAGATACATATTATGATCAGTAACCACTGTGTCAGTTCTTTCGAATCTGTCCAACTTTGGTCACTGCAGAACTGTCATTAAGTTCATGTTCAAACAGAAAGGCCATGCATCTTTTTTCTCTCTGTGGTAAATCTATGTGCCATGACAAAAAGGAATGTTGAAAAGTGTGTGTCTTGTGGTGGTATGACTGTGACTCTGGGAAGTCCAGAAGACATGGCCCGTGGATTCTCTGCTCATCCAGAACTGAAACCAGTCCTGAAGCGAACGCTTAGACAAAGATTAGACTGCATTATACAACATAAAAGAATACGATTGAAGAGCGTGTTTCTTAGTTCACACAAATGCAGGAGCTTAAACGGGAAGCTCTTGTCTGAAGGGAAAATGATGAGGAATTGGCTGAATAGACATGAGAAAATTGGGATGAAAAGAGAGAATGTGCTGTCACACCATAGAGATAAATTGCAACAGGGGTCACATAGCAACATGTGTATAAATTTTTATGTGTGAGCAGTAAACATTCACCTAAAACACAATGAAAAACAAAATAAAATCTAGGTGTCTTAGTTGCCTAGTGTGGCTATAACAGGATTCAACAAGTGGAACAATTTGGTCAACAGGAATGTACCTTTTAAAGTTTTGGAGGCTAGCCATCTAAATTCAGTGCAACGGCTCCAGGAGAAGTAATTCTCTTTTTATCAGCTCTAGGGAAAGTCTTTGTCATCAATTTTCCCCTGGTTTCAGAGCTTTTCTACTCAGGGACCCCAGGTTCAAAGGACACTCCTTGGTGGTATGTGATCCCACTGACTTTCGGCTTATTTTTTTCTTTTATACTTCAAGAGAGATTTACTCCTGATACAATTTAATTGTGTCGCTTCCTGTTTCATTAACGTAACTATCTCTAACTGTGACTTTTTAACATCAAAGAAGTTAGGATTTGCAATACATAGAAAAATCACATCGGGTCATAAAATTGATGACAGTCACACTGTCAACTGAGAATATACTGAGAATTACGATTTGGCCAAGTTTACATACATTTTGGGGGACCCAGTTCAATCCCTTACAGTAGGACTAGACAGACAAGATGAGACTGTTAGAAAAAAAGGAAAACGGTTAACTATGGATGTGAAATAGGGGTTCAGATGTACACAGAGTTGTAGAAGAAGAAAAAAACTGACCTTGGAAATGGGTCATGATGATATTTAGAGGCTCTGGATTAACACAAAAATTACATATTATAAACATAAAATGAGGAAAGTGAGCAATTACCAAAAGGATGAAGATGTTATAATATGAGTTCAATATATAAATGTCACGCTAGAGGAACTCTTGGGAGATATCCATGACATTGAAATGAAAAGGATAAAATGTGAGTAGCTGATCCAGACTTAGACAGTAGTGAGACAATTGTATAGGAGAAATTCTCACTCCACTTCAAAAGTTGCAGGATAAGAAGAAGGTAATCACTATTTGCAGTGTACTCAATAAATTATTACAAGGAAATACACATTTTAATGTTCTAAATAAGAAAGAAGTAAATGAATATTCATTATTTTTTCATCTTCTTTTGTAACAGATAGTAAGACAGAAGTTGATATTTTTACTTTTTTTGTGATCATGGAACATCTTAATATTTCCTACTGGATTTTGAGAATTTTTGTATCATTTGAGCTTGCACAGTTATTTTTATGGTCTGACAGTACTGTGCAACATGGATTACATGTCAATTAACCCTGAAAATTGCCCTTAGAATTAAACAACTTCTAGCTCTTACTCAGTAAGCTATCAGGCATAAATCTTTTATATTGATTATGATAGTGTCATACGGCTACATTTATTTACCTACTTCAATTAATGCAAGTATATTTCTCGATTTTTGAAAGTTCTTATTTTTATTCCTGTTCATTTTTTTCTAACCACTGATTCTAATGTGATGTTGATTCTGAAGTTTATAGTTTTCTAATATAATTTGTATAGCCTAAGTACTGTTCACAGATGTTTAATTATCTTCTGTAGAACTGCATACTTATTAAAAAATATTCAAGATTCTCTTACAAATCCCCACAGAACATTAAAATAATAAGTGAAAGAGAAACTGGAATGTTCTGACAATTTATTAACTCCAAACAAAAATCAAAGTAGCAAAAAAAAGAACATGTGTTTAACGCATATTACTCTTATTTAATTACATGCATTTGTTAACCTAAATACATTTAAGGGAAGATGGAATCTTTTGGTAAGAATATGTCTAGAAATATTTTTATGGACTCCTTCACACATATCATATTCAAGGCTTCAACTAATCAAACATCCATGATCACGAGAAAAAAAAGATGACCCTGACATTAGACATGCCTTTAGGTTTTCTACTTTGGAATGACAGTAAGTATTTAATAACAAAGTAAGTTCTTTCATTTCTATTTTAGAATTTTTTTGCTTTTTCTTTCCACTAGAAAATATGTGAGATATATATATCTGCATATGCACATATATGTGTACATACACAGATACATACATATAAGTATATAAATAAACCCATTGTCTCTGAGTTGATTCTGACTCATAGCAACTCTATAGAACAGGGTAGAACTATCACATATGGTTTCCAAAGAGTGACTGGTGGATTTGAACTGCTGACATTTAAGACAGCAGCCAAGCTTTCATCCACTGAACCAATAGAGCTTCTCCTAAGCTGTAGACCACCAGAAATTTACTATTTCTAGCTATGGATTTACCTCCTGTAGAAATTTTATATTAATCAGAGAAGACTCTTTTGTGAATGGCTCTTTTCGCTTAGCATGATGTTTTCAAGGCTCTTTCATCTTGTGGCGTCTATCAGTACTCATTTTGTTTTTTTCTGCATAATATTTCATAGGATAGACATACTATAAATAGTTTGTCAATTTGTTAGTGAACACTGAGACTGCTTCCTTTTGAAGGTATTATAATTAATGTTGCTGTAAAGATTGCTTCATGTAATGGGTTGAATTGTGTCCCCTCCAAAATATATATAAATTTGGCAAGTCCATGATGCCCAGTAATGGTGGTTGTCCACAGTTTCGTGATCTGATGCGATTATTCTTTTTGTTGTAAATATTAACCTCCGTGATGATAATGAGACAAGATTAGAGACAGTTACGTTAACGAAGCAGAACTCAATCTACAAGATTAGGTTGTATCTTGAAAAAATGTCTTTGGTGATACAAAAAAGGGCATCAAACAGAGAGGGGGATGAACTCCTAATCACCGAGTGTAAAGAGTCGGGAATGGACCATGTCTTTGAACCAAGGGTTCTGGGGCTGAGAATCTCCTCGGTGAGGCGAAAATTGATGATAAAGACTTCCCTCAGAGCCGAGAGAGACAGAAAGACTTCCTGTGGAGCTGGCACCCTGAATTACAACCTGTAGTCACTTAAACTGGGAGAAAATAAATTTGTACTTGTTAAAGCCATCCACTTGTGGTGTTACTGTTACAGCAGCACTAGATAAGTAAGACAATGTATAATTTATTTTATAATATATATATGATATATACATATATTATGCATATAATATACATATAATATATGCACATATACATATATATTATGTAAATGTATATATAATACATATAATATATATACATTTATATACAATATGTATACAATATATATACATATATACATATACATATGTACATATATACATGTATACATATGTATATACATATATACATATACATATATACATAGATACATATATACATTATATATATACATATACAATATATATTATATAAATACATTTATATACAATATATATTATACATATAATATATATTATATATACATTTATATAATATATATGTATATATATTACTATATATGACTGCACTTGGCATATATATATTAGTCTTGGGTATTTACCCAGGATTACAACTGCTTTGAAATGTTGGTGGCAAATTAAGAGATATGGCTGTTAACCAAAAGGTTGGCAGTTAGAATTTACCAGATGCTTCTTGGAAACTGCGTGTGGTGGTTCTATCCCGCCCAATAGAGTCAGTATGAGTTGTAATCAACTTGACAGCAGTGAGTTCATCTTTTCCCCCCAATAATTGCTGGATCTTGTAATGTCTTAGGCTGGGTTCCCTAGCAAAGCAGAATCAAAAAAATGGATATATAAACATATAAGGAGAGATTTAATTTAAGACAATGGCTTATACAATTTTGGAGACCGAGAAATCCTAAATGTGTGGGTTACATGGCGGGCTAGTGGCTTTTCCTGACTCCCGTGGTTGTTGCTGGGGCCGATGAACTCAAACTCTGCAAGTCAGAAAACTGAAGGTTTCTCACATCCCAAGAGCTAGAGATCAGATGATAATGAGATGAATGCAGGATCCAGAGTAAGAAAGAGAGCTTGGCCAGAACATCCATTTATATAATGGATATAAATCATATCCTCAAGGAAGCAGCTCTTCTAATTGATTGGCTGTTCACATCAGATGGCAAAATGGAAAATTATTACATTGTGTCTGCCCAACCATTGAGAATCACAGCCTAGCGCCAAACTGACAAATAACATTAGCCATCATGTACAGTAACTGTGCATTTCACATTTTGAGGGGCTAACAGATTCTTTCTCCAGGAGGCTACAACATTTTATCCAAGTGGTGTACAAGGATTCTTATTTTTGCCATATTTTCACTAATACTTGTAAGGGAAGCTAGATTATATGAGAGAGAAAATGGCATCAGAATGAAGGAAAACTCATTAACAATCTGCAGTATGCAGATTACACAATCTTGTTACCGGTTTTAGGCACTATTGAGTTATCTCAAGTTCACAGTGACCCTATTTATAACAGGGTGAAAAGTTGTCTAGTCCTGCAGCATTCTTAAGATAGTATGATCCCATTGTTGGAAACACTGTATTAAACTAGCTCTTGAGAGTGTTTCTCTTTTTTGCTGCCTGTCTACTGGCTACTGTAGCAAATATGATGTCCTCCAGTTACTGATTCTGCATGATAATATGTCAGAAGTAAGTGATATAAAATCTTGTTATCTGCATTTCTAAGGAGCATCATGGCAGTACTTGTTCCAAAATGGATTTGTTGATTTTTCAAGAACTCAAAAATATTATATCGCCTTTGGTTTTCCTTTTTCATTGCCTAGCTTTCACACTCATATGATGCAATTGAAAACATCATGGGTCAGATACACCTTACTCATCAAAGTAACATCTTTGCTCTCTGACCTTTAAAGAGATCTTTAGTAGCAGATTTGTCCCATGCACTCATTCATTTCATTTCTTGACTGCTGCTTCCATGGAGCTTGATCGTAGCACCAGATAAACCCAAATCACTGAGAACTCCTGTATTTCCTGCATTTGTAACTTACTGATTCATGGTGTAGTTGTGAATATTTTTGTTTACTTTCTGTTGAGGTGTAATCTGCAGTAAGTACCTTAAGCCCTCTTCAATTTCAGCAGGTAAAGTTGTGTCACTTATGTGTTGCAGTTTTTTAATGAGTTCTTTCTTCATAGTGAGCAGTTTTCAGAGTGTTTGCTCAGCATATGATGAAAGGGTTCAACCCTTATGCATACCTTTTCTGATTTTAAACCACACATAAGCACAATTAAGTGTTCTGGAATTCCAAATCTTTTCAATGTTTTACATAATTTGTTAGGATCCAACATTTGAATGCTTTTTATGTAGGCAGTAAAACTCAGAAACATCTTCCTGATATTCTTTTTTCAGTACAAATTCATTGACATGAGCAATATGTCCTCATTTTCATGTCTTCTTCTGAATCCAGCTGGAATATCCAGCAGTCCCTAGCCCTTTAGAACTTCAGGGTTTTTTTAATCACCTTCATTGAAATTTTTCTTGTGGATGATATTAATGATAAATTTGGATAATTTTCATATTCCACTTTTTCAAAATGTGTCAAATTACAGATCTCTTCCAGCTCACTGTCCAGGTAACCGCCCCACAAATTTCTTGGCACAGACAAACAAGTGCTTTGACGATTGCATCCTTTTTTTTTGAAGCATCTCAATCGGTATTTCATCAAATCCTGCTGCCTTAATTTTGGTCAACATCTTCAGTCCGCCTTGGCTTTCTTCTTCCAGTGCTAGACTTTCTTGATCATACGAGGTCTCAAAATTAAGTCCACAAACTTAATTAAGTGCTACATACCTCATTGCTGAATATCACTATGGTCACCTTCAAAGTACTTCCCTTAGAAAGCTCTGCACTGATGCCAGTGCCTGGGCCACCGTTCAAAACATTTTCTGAACTCTTTCTAGAATGGCCATTGAGCACAGTAGCAAGGTGACAAGTTTGTTAAATGAATTGTATAGTTGTCTGTGAGAGAGTTTTTAGCTAGTAGCAAATAACTATATTGGAATACTCTCCCTACTCACCTGATCTGGCACCCAATGACTTTTGAAGAGAAAATACTGAAAGGAAACCAATTTGATGATATTTGGGGCATGAAGGGTAAAACAACGACAGCTCTAATGGCAATTTCAATAAAAGATTCCCAAAATTGCTTTGAAGGGTGGACTAGGCATTGGAGTCCGTGCATAGCTTCCCAAGGGGAATACTTTGAAGGTGACCGTAGTGGTATTCAGCAGTAAGGTATGCAGCACTTTTTCCAGGATGAGTTTGTGAACTTACCTGGAAGTCCTCATATGTTACCTTGTGAAATGTTTGAACATTGATCAATTCATTTTAGTACAAATACTCTGTGGTTTTCTTCCATCTGCTTTTGGTGCTTGCTGTGTCATTCAGGTTTTTTTCAATAGAGTCCTTCAGTATTTCAACTCAAGTCTTGGATTTTTTTTTCTTTCATTCTTTTAGTGTTAGAATTGCTGATCATATTTTTCTTTAAGTCCAGGTTTTTTACATATTTGTCATAATGCTTAAACCTGTCTGAGTAAACTTGCCTTTGAAAATTTCTCTTAAATATTTTACTTCATCATTTCTTTCATCCATTTTAACTACTCTTTGCTTGAGTGTATTTTAACTCAAAGTAACTAGAGACACAGCATTGTTTGCCAAAAAAATACATATTTTGAAGTACTTACTGATAAAAAGCAATCACTAACAGTCTTCACTGTGCATTATATCTGACCATGAAGAAAATTAAAATCCACCTAAAATAACATTGTAATAAATGAAGAGAGAATTGATGCTGTCAGTGATTTCATCCTGTTAGGAAAAGCAATCAATGTCCAATGAAACAGCAGTCAAGAAATCAAATAATATATTGAATTTGGCAAATATTCTTCAAGAAACATCCTTAAAAATTTTAAAAACAAAAATTTCACTTTGATGACTAAGGTGCACTTTACACAAGCCATGATCTTTCAATCACCACATAGACTGAGAAACAAGAAAATGGAAAAGAAAGACACGTGATTGATGTCTTATACTCCAGGAGCTGGTAAAAAATATTCAGTATTCTATGGACTGCCAGAAGAACAAACAAATCAGTCTTAGAAGACATATAATCAGAATGTTCCTTAGAAGAAAACATGAAGACTTTATTTTGAAATTTTGGCTTCATTGTTTTCCTTGATTTTTATTCTGGTCTCTATTTCATTCACTGTTTTTGAAATCTATTTCCTGTTTTTATCTGTTTTAGGTTTATTTTACTCTGCTTTTATTTCTAGGAAGTAAGGTAAAAGTTTAGATTATTGATATATCTTCATCTGCTTTAGATTTATTTTATTCTTTTATTTCTGGGAAGTAAGGTAGAAGTTTAGCTTATTGATATCTTTTTTTTTATTTTTACTTTTTAATAGACAATTATGGCTATACATAGCCTTCTAGGGGGGTACCTGATGGTGGTTTAGTGTTAGATTTTTCACTTTCCTTTTGAAAGAGACCCAAGTATGATTCTTAGCCAAATGACCTCCTGTATAGTCACCTCACATCTCTTAGTGGATGTTTTAGTCAGCTAGTGCTGCTCTAACAAAAATATCACTGAGTGGATGGCTTTAACAAAGGAGAGCTTATGCTTATACAGCCTGGTAGGCTACAAGTCCAAAATCAGGAAGTCCATTCCAGGGGCAGGCTTTTCCCATTGTTGGCTCTGGAGGGAAGTCTGGTATTGCCTCAGTCATTATCCAGGAAGCATCTTGGCACAGGGACTTCAGGTCTGAAGGACACGGTCTTCCCCGAGTGCTGTTTGCTTGATGGTGTGACTTTCTGAACTCTCTGCTGTTTCTCTTTCCTTTTATCTGTTGTAGGATGAAAGTATTAAGAGTTGGCAAACCACACTCCAGGGAAATTCCCTTTACAGTGAAGCAGGGAGGTGATCTTTTGAAGGAATTTACAGTCCCACCCTAATCCTCTAACATATGGCACAGGGAAATCACAAAATAGAGGACAATCACAAAATGTTGGAAATAATGGCCCAGCCACATGACTATACATATTTTTTGGGTGACACAATTTGATCCATGACATCCCACCCATTGGCACCCCAAAAATCACATCAGTGAAACATGTAACACATTTGCTGGATGATTGTGTATGACTGTGATACTGAGTAGATTTCTGAGGAAATTCTGGACTAAGACACATTAGGAAGAAATGTTTAAAAATCCACATTAAAAAATCAGCCAACAAAAATCCTATGGATGATAACATTCTGTTGCAAAACAGGTTATCATGAGGGTACAAAAGTAGGTAACGTTTTATTCAGTTTTACATGGGATCTCCTTGAATTGGGGATCTAATTGTGACCAAACCAAAACCAAACCAAACCCATTGTTGTCAAGTTGATTCCAACTCATAGTGACCCTATAGGACAGAGTAGAACTGCTCCATTGAATTTTCAAAGAGCACCTGGAGGATTCAAACTGCTGACCTTCTGGTTAGCAGATGTAGCACTTAACCATTATGCCACCAGGTTTTCAAAAAACATGGGATAGTGGTTCAGTATTACAGCTGATAACCAGAAGGTCAGCACTTCAAATCTTCAGGAGCTTTTTGGAGACTCTATGGGCCGTTGTACTCTGTCCTATAAGGTCACTATGAATTGAAACCAACTCAAAGGAAGTGGGTTTAGTTTAGTTTTTTTAAGCACTGGTTTAGGTGAACTATTTAATTTATGGCATATGATGAGTCTTAGTCATCTCATACTGCTCTAACAGAAGTACCACAAGTGAATGGCTTTAACAAAGGAAAATTTATTTTTTCCTGGTCCAGAAGGCTACAAGTCCAAATTTGGTATGTCTGCTCCACAGGAAGACTTTCCTCTTTGACAGCTCTAAAGGAAGGTACTTGGGTTGCACCAGTCCTTGATCAGAGAGTATCTTGGAGCAGGAGTCTCAGGTCTGATGGATATGCTCTACTCCTGGCACTGCTTTCTTGATGGTATGAAGTCCCCAGTGTGCTGCTTGCTTTCCTTTCCTTCTATGCCTTGTAGGATACAAGGAAAAAGGTGGTATAAGCCATACTCCAGGAAAACTCTCTTTACCTTGGAACAGAGAGGTAGTCTTAGGAAGGGCTTTACAGTCCCACCTTAACTCTCTTTAACATAAATCCAGTGTATTAACTACAGGCAGAGATTAGGATTTAGAGCACCAGAGAATCACAAAAACAGAGGGCAATTACACAGTACTGGGAATCACTGGCTGAGCTAAATTACTGCACACATTTTTCTGGAGGACATAATCAATTCCATGACATTGTGTCTTTATGTTTATTCATTTGATTGTATTTTTGAATTTATCAGTATAGTTTGGTCCCATTAGTTATTTCAGAGTGAGTTGTTTAATTTTCAAATATTTTAATTTTCCAAAAATTTTTTTATTGACTTCTTTTTGGCTGAAAGTGAAGATGACTTGGAGCATTTACTGGTGAAGATCAAGGACTACAGCATTCGATATGGATTATATCTCAACATAAGTAAAACAAAAATCTTTGCAGCTGACCAATAAGTAAGTAACATGATTAACAGAGCAAGCACTGAGGTTGCCAAGGATTGTATCTTGATTCACATACAACAACCACAGAAGCAGCAGTCAAGATATCAAAAAATATAATGCAGTTGTTAAATCTGTTGCAAAATACCTCTTCTTTGCTTTCCAGCACTTTGATGTCATTTTGAGAACTAAAGTGTGCCTGAACTAAGCTGTGGTGTTTTAATTACCTCATATGCATGTGAAAGTTGGACAATAGGTAAGGAAGACCAAAGAAAAGCTGATGCCTCTGAATTACGGTGTTAGTGAAGAATGCTGGAGATGCTATGGACTGGCCAAAGTACAAATAAATCTGTCTTGGAAGAAGTACACCAGAATGGTCTTTAGATGTGAGGAATGTGAACTTTTGTATCGCTTACTCTGACATGTTATCAAGGGGGAGAAGTCCCTGGAGAAAAACAGTGATACTTGGTAAAGGATTGGCGACAAAAAGGAAGATCCTTAACGAGGTGGATTATCACAGTGGCCACAACAATATGTTCTAACACATTAATGAATATGAGGACCGTGCAAGACTGGGCAGAGTTTGATTCTGTTGTATATAGGATTGCGATGAGTTGGAATCACTTCCATGTCACCTAACAAAAAATAAACAAGCCCGTGTTACATACTGCTGTCAGGGCTTTATGAATTGTTAGATGACTAGGAGAAGTACTGTTTATTGTATAAGTCAGAGAATGTTTACCTGTGTTTCACTGACTATGCAAAGGCATTTGACTATGTGGATCATAACAAATTATGGATAGCAGGCAGAGAATGGGAAATCTAGAACACTTAATTGTACTCATGAGGAAACTGTACACGGATTGAGAGACAGTCATGTGAACAGAAGACGGAGACTCTTTGTTGTTTAGAGTCCGGAGAGGTGTCCATCAGGGTGGTGTCATTTTCACCGTGACTTTTCAGTCTGTGTGCTGAGTAGGTATCTCAAGAAGCTGGAATACATGAAGAAGAACGAGGCATCAGGATTGGAGGCAGACTCATTAACAACCTGTGTTACGGAGATGACACAGCCCTGCCTGTTGGAAGTGAAGAGGATTTTAAAAACTTACCAGTGCACAAGAAATACCATAGGCTTCAATACAGATTGAACCTGAAAATCAAGAAAAGAAATATCCTTGCAACCAAACCAGTGAGCAATATCATGACAAGTGGAGAAAGGATGGAGGTTGTCAAGGATTCCATTTTACTGTACTGCACAATCAACACCCATAGAAGCAGTCAAGAAATGAAAAGATGCATTGCATTGGGAAAATCTGCTGTAAAGAAGCTCTTTAAAGTATTGAAAAGTCACGATGTCACCTTGAAGACTAACGTGTCCCTGATTCGAGCCATGGTATTTTCAATCACATCACATGCATGCAAACCTGGACAATGAAGACGGAAGACAGAAGTCATGCTTTTGAATTGTGGTGTTGGAGAATAGTACTGAATGTATTATGGACTCTCAAAAGAACAAACAGATCTGTTCTGGAAGAAATATAAGAAATACATCTTTGGAAGCAAAGATAGAGAGACTGCATTTCACATATTTTGGACATGTTTTTAGGAGGGGTAAAGGCCTGGAGAAGGACATCATGGTTGGTAGAATAGAAGGTCAGCCAAACAAACAGGAAAATCCTGAACAAGACGGTTGGACACAGTGGCTGCAACGTGGGCTTAAGCATAAAAATGACTGCGGAATGGCACTGCACGGAACAGTGTTTCGTTCAGTTGTGAATAAGGTCACTGTGAGCTGGAACCAACTCAGCTGCAACGAACAAGGACAACAAGTGAGTCAGATAATGGAAATAATTGCTTGTCTACAAATTTTGTCTGTATTCCCAATCCTGAGTGTATAACATGATTATTTAATGAACTATTTTAAAATGCTAGTTGCGTGCTTTCCTTTCATAAAACCATAGCAAAAAATATGTGTTATTAGTTTTTCAGAATATTCTGAAGCCAAATTTGGAAGGTGCTTAGTAATTTCCACACAAATGTCACAGTTTGTTTCCTTAATTGGAAACCCGGGTGGCTTAATGGTGAAGTGCTATGTCTGCTAACGAAAAGGTCCTGACCTCTAGGGTCTAGTCTGACCTATAGGGTCTCTGTGAGTTGGAACTGATGTTTATTTCTAATATTGACCATATAGTTTAACCCCTTTGCTAAATGTTAGTTGTCAAAGTAGGATATTATTTTATGTAGGGCTGACTATTGTATAATTCTGATTAGATTGTGTCTGATCTGGGATGGTGATGATTGGGGAATGTATCCCTGATACATTTAAGCAAGGATCAAGATAAGTCGAGCTATGTAGTAATGTGCTTTAGGCAATAGGAGCCTGACCCTGTTGCCATAGAGTTGACTTCATCTCATAGTGACCCTACAGGACAGAATACAACCACCCCAAAGTGTTTCCAAGGCAGGGCGGTTGAATTCCAACTGCTGACCTTTTGGTTAGCAGCCAGCCTCTTACCCATTATGCCCCCAGGTCTCCATAGCAACAGGAGCATTAAGTGCAAACGTCCTGAACAGAAAAAAGAGCTCGGAGAGTTTAGATGGTTCTAAGAATAGACAGAAAATATTCATTGCAGGATGAAAGGAGTATGGGGAAATAGTTAAAAAATGAAGCAGCCTAACGAGGATGTTAAGAGTCAGAGTATTCAAATAAATGTCAGAGGGAAGACAACACCTTTTTGAATTCTCAGAGAAGTGCAGCTTTAAAAACACAAGGCAGATCACAAGCAGTTTTACACTGCATAACGGTGAGTTTCAGAGAAAAGAAAAAACTCAAAGAAGTAATTATTAGAAGTAGTGGGTGTCTTTGGCATTTCTGTACTTTGAATGGCCGTTTGCTTTCTTTGTATATGGTATCTTTGATATCATTTCACAGTTCATCTGGTCTTTGGTCATGAGTGTTCAGTGTTTCAGATCTACTCAACTTCATATTGTGACTCTTAGGTACTTGCTACAATTTTCTTCTGCCTGAATTTGGCCTTTTTAAAAAAAGTTAGGAAAGCATACATAAGGATTGTATACCTTCACCATACTAATCTATGTTAAGTGAATAAGCCAGCAAACTGGGTTACATGAAAAAAAGCATAGCATCAGGATTATAGGAAGACTCATGAACAACATGCAATAAATAAGCACATGGCGGAAACTTGTGTGCTGAAAGTGAAGCACACCTGAAGCACTTACTGATGAAGATCAAAGACTACACCCTTCAGTATACCTCAACATAAAGAAACGAAAACTCCTCACAGCTGGACCAATAAGTAGCATCATGAGAAACAGAGAAAAGATTGAAGTTCTCAAAGATTTCATTGTACTTGGATACACAATCAAAACCCATAAAAACAAATATCAAGGGATCCAGTAACACATTTCATTGGACAAATGTGCTGCAAAAACCTTTCTAAAGTGTTAAAAAGCAAAGAAATCACTATGAAGATTAAGGTGTGTCTGAACTAAGCTTCAGTCTTTTCAATGGTCTGATATACATGGCAAAGCCAGACAAGAAATAATGAACAATGACAAAGAATGGTGTCTATGACGAATATTCAATATATCAGGGAGCGCCAAAAGAACAAACAAGTCTGTTTTGGAAGAGGTACAACCAGAATGTACTTTAGAAGCCAACACGGCAAGACTTTGTATCTGTATTTTGCACATGTTTTCAGGAGGGAACAGTCCCTGAAGGAGAATGTCACTCTTGGTATACTAGTGAGTGAGTAAAAAACGAGAGAGACCTTCAAAGAGACGAGTTGACACAACAGCTCCAACAATGGGCTCAAGCGTGACAGAGAAGGTGAGGATACTACCAGACCTGACAGTGTTTCCTTTGGTTACACATATCGTCTCTGTGAATTAGAATGAACGGCATGGCACCTAACAATACATGACTTGACTTACTTTTCTCAGCTATGCTGCTAGACTTTCTTACTTTTTGTATTTATTAGTTATCTTCCTACTCTGCAATTATTTTTAATCATTCTGCATTCCTGCCATTTATGGCTTTTATATCAGTCCTTATTTATTGGAATTTTACTTTATAGTATTAACAAAACCCAAAGAATATGACTGTCCACTATACCTAGAATCTTCCCAGCCTTCCACTTCTCATTATCCACTGTAAATATATATATATGTATATATCTTCAATGTCTTAAACTACAAGTTCCATATTCTTGAATACTGTTTTAGTCAGCTAGGCTGCTCCAACAGAAATACCACATGGTGGATGTCTTTAACAAAGAAAGGTTTATTCCTACATAGTCCGGTAGGCTGCAAGTCCATATGCAGGGTGTCCACTCCAGGGGATGGCTTTCCCCCTTGTTGGCTCTGGAGGAAAGTCCAGTATTGCATCAGTCTTTGTCCAGGGAGCGTGTTGGTACAGGAACCTCAGGTCTGAAGGACACGCTCTTCTCCTGGTGCTGCTTGCTTGATGGTGTGAGGTTCCCAATTCTCTGCCTGCTTCTCTTTCCTTTTATCTCTTGCAGGTTGAAAGGATTAAGGGTGGGGCAAGCCATACTCCAGGGACACTCCCCTTGTAGTGGAGTAGGGAGGTGATCCTGTGAAGGAATTTATAGTCCCACCATAGTCCTTTAACATACAGCACTGGAAAATCACAAAATGAAGGACAATCACAAGATACCGGGAATCATGGCCCAGCCACATGGCAACACATATTTTGAGGGGGACACAATTCAACTCATGACAAATATACATAGTGGTTCATGTAAACTACCATCCAAGACACACTATTCTTTATTGTTCAATGCCAGATATAGTGCGTTCCAGAAGCTGGCCGGCTTGGCAAGGTGAAAAAGCAGGGCGAAGTATTAAAAAGGTCATAGCATACAAACAAAAATAAAGAGATAAACAAACTAAGACGTATCACTGAAGGACCTGACATTTTAATAAGGAAATCACAAAAAAACAAGTGAAACTTCAACTTCAGGATTATTCTGTGATTGAATCTTGAGATGCTTAATAGGTTCTTTTCAAATGAACTAATAGTAAGGTAGTGAAACTATATTGTGCAAAACATACTTGAATTAAATATACTCACTTTTACTTTATCAGCTTATCATTTAAAAGTTTAATAAGAGAAAACATAAAATCCCTATACATAGAATTTTGAAAGTATAACTTTCAGTTAACCATGACAGCCACCCTTTCTTACACTTTACCACACCTTAAAATCAACCTATCAAGATCATAAAATGAAGTTAAACAGAGTATGCTGCAGTTGTCAAAAATGTACATTAAACCAAATATTCCCTGGATAACAGAGATCTGGAAAATTTTGAAAATAAATTAGCTTAAATTACTGCTGCATAGAAATGTATTGGCCTTGTATGCTAGCATGTGCTCAGGTAATGTCTAATTTTCCTTCAGGAAACAGTTACATTATTAGTGTCTCAGATTTATTATGGATTTTTTTTTTTTTTACACAGAGTTAAAAAAAAATCCTGATTAAATTACTTAAGAAAAAATTGTAGCTGCCACATTTTGAGACCTTTGTAAATCTCTCTCTGGCTTTTGGTTGCATAGTTGAGATACATATGCAATATTTTATTTTCACAAGTATGAAAAATGAGACTAATTATCCATTTTATTAATGCTTAGTGAAGTTAAGGAATTTTCCTAGAGAAATTCTATTAATACAACCCTATTGTCTCACTTATACTTTATTATTCCTAATAAAATTGCTTAAACTTTTCCAGTTGCACCATTAGGTGAAATGAAAAACCAGATCATT
This sequence comes from Heterohyrax brucei, assembly GCA_028571685.1. NCBI lineage: Eukaryota > Metazoa > Chordata > Mammalia > Hyracoidea > Procaviidae > Heterohyrax > Heterohyrax brucei. Next base: position 161,407,944 of record CM053143.1, read on the forward strand.
TTTTGGATTGTTTGGGAAACGGATTTTTTTTTCCATAAAATATATACAGGTCATTATACTCAAAATTTGGCTTAAAATTTTGGGAAGCTTACAGACTTTAGGAAGCCCATCAGATGGCCTTACACTCTGTGAATGTGGTCAAAAGAGATCTGAAAACCAATTGGCAGAGCCTCTCAGCCTACTCTTTGGCATCAGCTTACCAGGTTGCATTGTACAGAGGGCTGATGCATTATTTTCCTAGGGCTACAACTAAAAAAAAAAATAAAGAAGTACTATAAGGTGGGTGGCCTCTAAGAACACGAATTTAGTGTCTCTCAACTTTGGAAGACAGGAGTCTGCTTTTTTTCTGTCTCCTCAGGGAAAAGATTGTTTCTTGTTTTCTAGCATCAGCTAGCTTCAAGCATTCCTTCACTTCTAGTTCCATCTTCCCAGGGCCGTCCTTCTTCTGTCTGCCTCACTAGGCTTCTCTTTGTGTGACAGAACTTGGCTTGGCTACCCCTTTGGTTATAGTTGGACCCCCTCTCTGTTCCTGTATGACCTTGTGTAAACTGGTAAAGCATTCAGAGGCCCTATTTCCAGGAAACCACATTGTCTTAGGCTGGGTTTTCTTGGAAAGCAAAACCAGTAACGTGTATAGTATGTACACGGAAAGATTTATATAAAGGATGCAGCTTGCACAGTTGTAGAAACTGAAACATTCTGGCACAAGCCTCACACGGCCACAGGAAACTGGTGAACCCAAGGTCGGCAGGTCAGAGGTTAGCACTCCAGATCACAGGCTGTGTAGGTTGGCGAATCCCAGGAATGCAGGCAAGACTGAGAGGTTTCTGCTGACTCACTGAGCTGCAAGTGCTGGTGAACCCAGGATGGGCAGGTCAGGGATCAGGACTCTCAGGGGATGCCTGCAAGGGTTGAGGAATCAAAGAGCTGCTAGTTCAAGTCCCAGGAACCACATGCAAAAAAGAGAGCAGACAGGAAGTGGTAGAAGTAAGAGAGAAGGGAGCTGAGGGTGGGAAGCTACCACCGGCCCGGCCCCAGCCACTTAGTATGTGGAGAATCATTACTCAGCCAAGTTGACACAGTGTCTTAACCATCACAATCATGTTCACGGGTACAACAGGTTAGAACTTTAGCACATTTGGGGGCAGGCGTACAATCCATAGTAAATAACATGATAAATAACACCCGAGAACTTGTCATGCAGGACAAGGCAATGTTTTGTTCTGTTGTACACAAGGTCATTACAAGTAGGAAGCAACTCAATGGCACCTAACAGCAACAGTAACATGTATTTCTGTTTCTATACTGTTCACTATTGGAAGGGCTGTGCCTGTGTTAACTACTGTAATCTTAACAACCTAGGAGTTAGGTGTTTTTGTAATCCAGTTTTTACCAAGGAAGAAATGGAGGCTCAAAGAAGTCAAGTGACTTGCAAAGGGTTTGTTTTCTATGTCATGTTTGAGTATTTGTTTTAGCCTGTCCATTACTATTTTTCAAACTACTCCTCTTCATTTGTGTCTTTATAGTTCTGATGTGATTGACAGTAGCTGTAAGTCTCAGAGGAATGGATGACTTAGGTCAGGACAGCTCACAAATCTGTACTTTCACATTGTGAACATTATAGTGAGGCGGTGAGCTGCAAAGTGACTGAAAGAGAAACTCCACCGAAATCTTGCTGTAAAAAAAGTATGAAAGAGGAATGAAACCAAAAAATTCTACTGCTGTCAAGTTGATTACAGCCCATAGTGACCTTATAGGACATAGTAGAACTACCTCATAGATTTCCAAGGATGCTTTGTGGATTTGAACCACCAACCTTTGGGCAGTAGTTACAGTACTTAACCACTACTCCATCAGGATTTCCTTAAAAATAGTACATCTGTGACCCCAGAGTCACTCATTTCCATCATCAATGTAACATAGCCTCTCTTACTGTGAAAGTGATCAGGAGGAAAACAGAACATGGGGAAAGAGAGAGACAGAGACTTAATTTTGTCATGTAGCTCCTAGATTCTATCTTGACTGAAGTTTACTATATCCCACTAAATTTCCATCTATCATAAGCAATGTGTAGTTATTTTGTTTAAGCAAGTTCAAGAATGATTTTTGTTTCATGAAATAGTAATTTTAATTACTTGTGAAAGGCATCTGACATTTCTAGAGCTTTTACTATGTCAGGACAGAAACAGCGTGAGAAAGGACAAAGGGATGGGTGAAAACAGAAATACTCAGCTATGTAGTTGAGATCAATCTCTGCTAACAGAACTTCCCCAAGAAGAGAAACATACCTGCTTTTCTCAAGATCTAACTACTAAGCTCATCCCTAAATGCTATGAGGCAGAAAGTGTTTCCTTGTTTCTTTTCTTTTTTCTTATGATGTTTCTCTTTGGATTAGCCAGCCAAGTGCCATTTAGTTGGATCTGACTCATGGTGACCCTAGGGGCCAGGGTAGAACTGACCCCCAGAGTATTCAAGAGTTAGAGAATTTTAATATTTGTGGATTTGGCTAAGTGCTTGTAGAATGTATTCAAGACAAATAAAGGTGGTTGGGAATCTCTGAAATGCAATGTGTTTTCTTGGCCTTGTCAAGTGTCACATAGCAGAGAAGTGTGAAGGCACAGTATCTTTATTTTTATACTACTCTTGTGATATCAAGGGGACTGTAATGGCATAGAATGGAGTTTCCAGTAATTTTATGTGTATATATATATGTGTGTGTGCAAAAATGAATGTATATATACACATTATTTATCTAAAATGGAAAAAAAATCTAAATTTTAGGCAAACTAAAATAAATATGAAGAATTAGAGTGAAATTAAAATTCATAAATTAAAGGATAATTGACATCTTTGCAATATTAATATGAACTTCTCAGAATGTGTTTTTGTTTTTGTTTGTTGTTATTGTCATTTTTGTATAGATCAATATTAATAAGCACTCAGTATCTATTTTTATGACTTTCCCATGAGTTTCATCAAAAGTACTTAGAAACAGACATTAACATTAACATCGCCTATTTCACAACGAAGTGCCTAAGAGATTTAAAGTGAGTTTATCCAATGACACATAATAAAAATTTAGAGAAAGAATGGAGATTCCAAAATTTCCTGAAAATTCTCAGATAACTTAATTAGTTAAGAATAAGACACACATTCTGAATTACAGCTACCACCTGGCACCTATAAAGGAAGAAATGTTACATATTCCCCATTCATATGAAACACAGCCAGTAAACACAGATTCCTTAAGGGAACCTTATAATGACTTTCACCTGACTGTGAATCCCCCACAAACACACAGCAACAATAACAGAACAGCAAAAATTAAGAGTTTGATATTAAATCCTTAATTCTAGAGATTTCTCGTTTTTTTTTCCTTTGTGCCTGTGTATAAAACTCTATAGCTGAGAGATGCAAACATGTTAATAACACAAAGTAAATCATGTAAAGTGGTACCTTTATAATGCTTCAGATTATGAAGTTTCTAACTCGGTTGAAACAACCACCTTTTGATTCTTGAAACAATGCTTTCAAGAAATGAGACTGAGCACATTTGCACAGCTCTTAATAACCTCAGTCCTGGGGCAAAGAAGTGGATAATTTTGGTAAACATGATCATATTACTCTTTCTACATAAGGAGATTGAACATTGACAGTCATATCCCCAAATTCAAAGTCTTCCGGAATGCGGATTTTTCTGGAACCACGAAAGACGGACGAATCCCTGACGCTATTCTCCAATGATAATCTTTAAGCTTTAAATCAAAGATATCCTCTGAAATCTTAAAACCTAACAATATTTTAGCTTCCCTAATAAAGAATGTCTGCCTTGAGCACTGAGCTCTTTTAAGAATTACGTAGATAACAACTCCAAAGAATGGATGGGAAACTTAAGGGGGCAGTAAATTTGTTAATTGGTGAGGAACAGCTTGGAAAACAAGAGAGAGGATGGTTATACAACTGAAGAATGTAGTCAGTGCTAGTGAATTATACATGTGGGGATTGTTTACTTGGTGTGTATTCTGTTGTGTTTATTGTCAAAAACAATGATAGCAAAAATAATTTTTTTTAAAAAGTCATGAGTCTTGGAATTGTAAAGTTTAGTTCATTTCCTGTGCTGCCACGTTTTAGTTTGTTATTGGATGAGCTCACTTTAAATCTCTTAGACATTTCATTGCAAAATGGGAGACATTAACATTAATGTCTAAGTATTTTTGATGAAATATATGGAAAAATCATAAAATAGTTACTAAATGCTTATTAATATTAATCTATACAAAAATGACAAGAACAAACCAAAATATATAAAAATGCATTCTGAGAAGTTCATATTAATATTGCAAAAATTTCTATTATCCTTAAATTTATGAGCCAAAGCCAAGTAGCCAAGTGCCGTCGAGTCGGATGAATTTACTTTAATTCCACTCAAAAATTTTAATTTTTCCCTTAGTTTGCTTAAAATATAAATATTATTTGTTTTCTATCTTAGGTAAATAAATTTATATTTCTATCTTATAACATTAAATAAATTAAACAAAAAATTAATAGATTAAAACTAAAGAACAAAATTATAAATATATAACTAAGTCAATGATATCAGTATAAAATATGTATAAAATAAAATTTCATCAGGTAGAATGTTATTACAATAGATAAGATTAAAAGACTTATCATATTAAAGACTACACATAAGATGAAAAATATAAGCCATATCAATCTCCATAGGTAAAATATTCTGCATGCGAGTTTAAGTTTGACTTTGCAAGTGGTATTAATGTAAGAAAGCAATGTTTTTTGCAATTGGCACATTTTGTTGATGAATGAAAGCTAGAAAGACTAACCTCAACTAATAGCTAACAGTTGGGGGTATCACTGAGCACAAGTCACTATCTAAGCATTGCACATGGATTAAGTAACATATTTTTACACAATAATGTGCACCTACTGAATTTGTTTGCCAGCAACAGCTTCCCCCTGCAGCACATCCTCACAAGCACTGCCATGCCAGTTCTCTTTCTCATAATGCTGTTAGAAAAAAAAGAAAATATAATTTGCTTATAAATGTCTTCTCAAGGGGTAGGGAATGGGAAAAGGGAGGGTATAGCTAACAAACACAGAGTGCATCCTTATTTTTGTAAAACTATGGTATTTTACTCTTCACAGTTAAGAGCAATGTGCTATTTTTTGTCCTTAAAAAATTGACGATAATCAGGAATTTGGTCATATTTTTGCCAGTACTACTAGGTGGAGGCAAGATTTTTAACTTACCATATCTGACTGCAGAGCCTGTGATTGCCAAAAGACACATGACTGTGTATTAAGACTTTTTAGTAAGTGAGAATGTATGAACAAATTAAGACTACAACATCATGTTATGATGGATTAGGATTAGCCCTGGTATAACAAATCTATTCAAAAATCTGTAATTTAGTGACTTTTGATTTGAAAAATTCTAAATGTGAAAATTACAAAGGCCTCAGATGTTTCCATGTAAAATCCTGTCATTAAAATTTATACCGTATCATTGTTTTGGGGCCTTGTTTTTCCAAATGAAATTTAAATAAGCATGCACTTTAAGTTCTACTTTCCTGTTAAACAAAACAAAAAGCCAACTAGAAAGGAAGAATGATGACAAACATGTTTAATTTTTTTTTTCTTTTTGTTAGAACATTTCAGAGCTTTCACTTAAAAGTAATGAAAAGGAATTCCCTTAAAACCATTCTACTGCCTAAAACAACTTTTAGGGAAGAAATACTGACTTGCAGGAAATACCTCAGAATGTATCTTTCTGAGTACATTAAAAAAAAAAAAAAAAGACATGCTCTCTAAGTTCAGAATAAGTTCAGAGAAATGAATGCTTGTCATTGAAAGAGCTTTCTGGTGTCAGGCATGGCTGTTTTAGGTACTGTACAGGGAGATCAAGCTGTGCTACACATCAGAAGCCCTGCCAAACAAATGACATTTCCTGAGAACATAGGAAGAATTTTAAGAAGTTGCCGTGTCCTTCCTAAATATTTAGGTTAAAGGATGTTAAAAAGAAAAAGACACAGTCAACCTGCTGGGGATACTAGAGACAAAAGCTGACAAATCTTCAGACTTAACTGAGCTGAAAACAAGCTATACAGCCAGGAATAATCAACTGCCAGATTTCATGTTTTGAATTTTTTGTCCTTTTTAGTCATCTGGTACTGCTGTAGGAGAATTACCACAAGTGGATAGCTTTAAAAAAAGAAAAGTTTATTCTTACACTGTCCACTAGGCTGCAAGTCCAAACGCAGAATGTGCGCTGCAGGGGGTCTTAAGAAATCTGTGAATAGATGAAGAGGCAATTGTGCAAAGAGAACAAAGGGACACTGCATGGTTTAAAGTCAGGAAAGGCATGTGTCAGGGTTGTGTCTTTTCACCATATCTGTGTAATCTGTATGCCGAGCAAATAATCCAAGAAGCTGGATTCTATGAAGAAGAATCAGACATCAGGGTTGAAGGATGACTCATTAACAACCTACATTATGCAGACGACACCACTTTACTTGCTGGAAGTAAAGAAGATTTGAGACATTTACTGACGAAGATCAAGGACCACAGCCTTCAGTATGGATTGCACCTCAACGTCAGTAAAACAGAAGTCCTCACAATTGGGCCAGTAAGTAACATTGTCATAAATGGAGAAAAGAAAGAGATTGTCAAGAATTTCATTTTAATTGGTTTCACAATGAATGGAAGCAGCAGTCAAGAAATCCAAAGACACATTGCGTTGGGAAAATTTGCTGCAAAGGACCTCTTTAAAGTATTCAAAAGTAAAGACGTCAACGTGAAGACTAAAATGTGTCTGACCCAAGCCTTGGTATTTTCAGTTGCATCATATGAATGTGAAAACTAGACAGTGAACAAAGAAGACAGAAGAAGAATTGATGCCTTTGGATTGTGATATTGGAGAAGAAGGCTGAACATACTGTGCATTTTCGAAAGAACTGACAGATCTGTTCCAGAAGAAGTACAACCAGGAGTGTTCCTTGACAGCTAAGATGTCAAGACTGTGCCTTGCATACTTTGAAGAGGTTATTGGGAAGGATCGGTCCCTGGAGAAGACATCATGCTTGGTAGACTGAGGGTTAGCGGAAAAGAGGAAGACCCTTGACGAGATGGATTGACTCAGTGGCTGCAACAATGGCCTTAAACATTAAAAACGATTGTGGACATGGCACAAGACAAGGCAGAGTTTCGTTCTGTTGTACATAATGTAGCTATGAGTCAGAACTGACTTGATGGCACTTAACAGCAACAACAATCCAATTCATATCTATTACCTAATCAATAAATAATGACTCTATAGGGCAGACTAGAATTGCCCCCTAGAGTTATTAAGGAACACCTAGTGGATTCAAACTGCCAACCTTTTGGTTTGCAGCCATAGCACTTAACCACTACTCTACTAGGGTTTCTTGTGAGTTAGAATCGACTTGACAGCTGTGAATTTGCTTTGTTTTTTTTTATCTAATCAATGAATACCATTCTCCCTCTTTTCACACCCTTGTAACCATCAAAGACTGTTTTCTTCTGTGTTTGGACATTTTTGAAGCCCAGTAATAGTGATTTCACATAATATTTGTCCTTTTGCAACAGACTGATTTCACTCAGCATAAAGTCTACAAACTGTTAAATGGTATGAGATGTTTCCAAGATCATTGTTGTTCTTTACCATTGGATAGTATTCCACTTAGTGAATATATCACAGTTTATCTATTCATCTATTGATGGGCACCTAGGTTATATCTTTTTGTTATTGTGGACAGTACTGCGGTAAACACTGACGTCAGGTACCTAGTCACATGGTATCCATTATTTCTCTAGGATATGTTCTAAGAAACGAGATCCTATGGTATTTCAATTTTATCTTTTTAGGAAAGTCCCCAGTTGACTTCCAAAGTCATATCACTTTACATTCTCACCAACACTATGTAAGTGTTCCAGTTTCTCTAAGACTTCTTCAATACTTAATATTTTCCATTTCTTGTTTAATGTCAGCCTTGCTGGTTTGAGATCTACCTCAGTGTAGTTTTGATTTCAATTTTTTAATGGCTAATGATTGTGAGCATTTTCTCATGTATCTGTTAGCCACCTGAATGTTTTCTTTGGTGACTTGTCTGTTCATACCCTTTACGCATTTTTTAATTGGATTATTTGTCTTTTTTTACTTTTGAAGGTTTTGCAGTATCTTGTAGATTATAGATATTAGATACTGATCAGATTTATGGTAGCCATTTTTTTTTTTCTCTGTCTATAAGTTGTCATTTTACTCTTTTGGTGAAGTCCTTGGATGAGCACAGGTGATTTTTAGAGTTTCCAGTTATCCATTTTCTTCAAATTTATTTTTGATGTGTCCCGAACCATCCAATATTTTGCCCATAGAATCTTCCAGTATTGCAACTAAACGCTTCAGATTTTTATTCTCTTAAGCTCTCTAGCTTCATAATTTCTCCCTTTTGTTTTAGATATTTTACACTCAAGAGAAAGTTTAGAGCCTCTTCTGACATCCAATTTGGTGTTTTCTTTCTTTCCTGTCTTTTTAATGACCTTTTGCTTTCTTATGTATATCTGATGTCATCCCACAATCTGTGTGGTCATTGATTATTAATATGTAGTATGTCAAGTCTCATCTTAGATGGTCTCTAAATTTTGGAGAGATACAGTCAAGGTCCTATTTTGGTTCTCATGAACTTGTTTTTGATTTTCTTCAGCTTCAGTCTGAAAATGATCTGGTCTGGTCTGCGGTCAGATTTTGGATTTTTTTGATTGATGATATTGAAAGTCTCCATGGTCACTTTCCATTGATATATTTGATTGGATTTCTGTGTATTCGATGAGGAAAGCCCTCTGTCTATAGTTACCACTTATTTTGGTAAAAATAGTTATTTCCAATAAACATTTTTTGGTCTTGCAAAATTCTATCTTGTGATCCCTAGTACAATCACCAGGGCCATATCTTTCAACTATTGGTCCTTCTCCTTTGTCTCAGTTGTCACACTGCATTCACCAGTAACTGTCAATGCATCTAATTCATAAGCTATCTGAGACAATGTCATTGTGTTTACATTCCTTCAGTATACTTCAGAGAGAGAAAAGAACTACATCAAATGCTCCTTTATTTCAAACTATGTACATCAAATGTGTGTATGTATGCAAATGTGATTAATTAATTATATTATTTTAAGATAACCAGGTTTATTTAGTACTATTTTTCTGCTATTCTCTGATGGCAACCCAAATCCATCTGGTATCAGCAATGATATCCCTCATTACCTTTCCTCTTCTGAATCTGGCAGAATTTCTGGCAATTCTCTGTGCACTGCTTCAACCATTTATTAGTTATCTTAGAAAATTCTACATTCACATCATATTAATAATACCCCATAATTTCTGCATTTCATTGGATCACCTGTCTTTAGAATAGGTATATAGATAGGTCTTTTTCAGTTGACTGACCAGTTAAAATTGCCTTCCAAATTTCTAGCCATAAATGAATGACTACTTCAAGCAGTAACTGTATTTCATAAAGTAACTCAGTTGGTATTATGTCAACTCCCATAGCCTAATGTTTTGTCCATACCTTCAAGGAAGTTTGGACTTCATCTTTTGGTACCAGTATGTCTTGCTCATGTGCTACCTCCCAAAATGCTTTTTGGTGCATTGACTCTCTGTATTCTCTCCATCTTCCTTTAATGTTTCTTCTGTAGTTCAGTTTTTGTAAGTAGAATCCTCCAGTATTGCAACTTGAGGTCTGATTTTTTTCTTCCTTTCTTTCAGCTTTAAAACTGTTGAACATATTCTTTCCATTTGTTTTTCTAACTCCAGGTCTTTTCACATCTCAATATGATACTTTAACTTGTCATCTCAAGCCTCAGTTTGAGGACCTTTGTTCATGTCTCTTACTTCATCACTTGTTACTCTGTTCAATAGGAGTTTCAGAATCTCTTCTGACGTGGATTTTTGGCTGAAAGTAGAGAATGACAGAAATTTTTTTTTATCTGTGTTTTATTGACTATACAAAGGCATTCAGCTGTGTGGATCGTAACAAATTTTGAGGACATCGCAAAGAATGGAAGTTCTGGAATACATAATTGTGTTCCTGAGGAATGCATACTTAAAAAGAGGCAATAGATAAAAGAGAACAAGGTGATGCTGCATGGTTTGGAGTCCAAAAATATGTATCAGACTTCGACCTCGCACTATACTTATCAAAACTGTTTACTAGGCAAATTATTCATGAAGAAAAATGTGGCATCAGAATTGGAGGACCACTCATTAACAGTTTGCCTCATGCAGATGTCTGAACACTGCTTATTGAAAATGAAGAGGACATGAAGTACTTACTGAAGAAGATAAAGGACAATAGCCTTAGGTACACAGTCTGCCTCAACATAAAGGAAAAGAGAAATTCTCATAACTGGACCCATAAGTAACATCATGACAAATGGAGAAAATATTGACGTTCTCAAGGATTTCATATTACTTGAATCCACAATTAATGCCCATGGAAGCTGCAGTTCAAAAGCCAAATAACTCACTGCATGGGATAAATGTGCCGCAGAAGACCTCTTTAAAGTGCAAAAAAGCAAAGATCTAGCTTTGAAGACTAAGATGCAGTTTATCCAAGCTGTGGTATTTTCAGTCATCTCACATGCATGCCCAAACTGGTCACTGAATAAGGAAGACTGAACAAGAATTAACACATTATCTATCTATATATCTGTCTATCTGTCTGTCTATCTGTCTATCCGTCCGTCCGTCTGTCCATCTGTCTGTCTATCATCTATCATCTGTCTATCATCTATCAATCCATCTATCATATATCTGTTTTATTGTGATTAAGTGAAAGCATATAATCCAAATCAATTTTGCATGTCTGCCTATCTGCAGCTCTTTCTGCTCTCTTTGCCCCAGGACAGCACACTCCTCCTTTTAATTCTACACTTGTTGTATCCTTTAACAAGCTCATGTTCCCTCCTCCCCACCCTCTTCTCTCACATCTAGAAAGTGACCAGTGGGACAACATAGAATTAACACCTTTTAATTCTGGCGTTGGTGAAGAACACTGAATATACTATGGACTATGAACACATCTGTCTTGGAAGAAGTACAGCCAGAAGCCTAATCAGAAGTAAGGATGGCCAGACTTTTTCTCATATACTTTGGACATATTATCATGAGTTCTTTGAGAAGAACATCAAACTTCTAAAAGTAGAGGATCAGTGGAAAAGAGGAAGACTCTCAATGAGAGCGATTGACGTAGTGGCTGCCACAGAGGGCTCAAGTGTGACAGTTATTATAAGGACGGTTCAGGAAGGGGCTGTGTGTTACTGTTATGCTGATCACTGTGTTATGAGTGAGAACTGACTAGAAAGCACTTAACAACAACAACATATGAGATTATGAGTCAGAAGATATATGATCCATTCTTTGACACTTTAGAGAATACTAAACCAAAAAATCCCACTGCCATTGAGTTGATTCCATCTCATAGCCAGCCTGCAGGTCAGAGTAGAATTGTCCCATAGAGTTTCCAGGGAGTGCCTGGTGGATTTGAACTGCTGACCTTTTGGGTAGTTGATGTGGCACTTAACCACTGCGCCACCAGGGTTTCCTTAGAGAATATTAGGGGATATTATTAATAATCTTGTTAAAGTAACAGTTATAAACTAGCAGCATTGTCTCTTGCAAGCTATTATGTATATGTATATACATTCACATATACATTAACTTGAATCTGTGCTAAGCCTTTCTGTATCTAACGGATTCTACTGGAATCAATGATACGTATTTGCTGGGTTTGTCACTCTACTGAAAACAACATCTGAATCCAAATCTTACCACAGAGGAGCTCATGTTTACTACATACTTGGTAGTTGCACTAACTAACCCGATATTGTTCAAGTAGTAATAGCACAATAAGATCATGAATTTGATAAGTGCTTATAGGTACAGATTATGCAGATGAATCGTAATACATGTTTAGACTTCTATTAAATATAGTTAGAAGTATGTTTCAAATAAAACATCTTCCTGAAAAAAATAGAACAAAACAAAACTGGACTGTTGCCTAAAACATACTGACTAGATAAGGTCAACTGCTTTTTTCAATGAAGTCTGTTTTTCTTTCAGATGTCTCAGACCAAGCTGTGTTCCCTTTTTCTGTTCAAACAACTACCTCTTTCCATGCACAGATTTTTTATGAGCACAATTAAGTGTTCCATATTTCCCATCATTATCTATAATTTGCTGTGATCTCCATAGTAAAATGCCATCACACAGTCAATAAAACACAGGTAAACATCTTCCTGGTATTCTCTGCTTTCAGCTGAGATCTGTCTGATATCAGCAACGGTATCCCTAGTTGGAAATAGTATTCTAAATCCAGGCTGAATTTCTGGCAGTTCTCTGTAAACATACTGCTTCTTTTGAACTATCTTCAGCAAAATTTTTCTTGCATGTGATATTACTCATATTGTTTGATAATTTCCACATTTGGTTGGATCATTTTTCTTGGGAATAAGCATAAATATGGATCTCTTCTGGTCAAGTGGCCAGGTAGTTTTCTTCCAAATTTCTTGTCTTAGACAAGTGAATACTTCCTACACTGCCTCCATTTGTTGAAACTTCTGTATTGGTATTTTGTCCATTCCTGGGGCCTTGTTTTTTACTAGTGCCTTTCAACGCATCTTAAACTTCTGCATTCAGTCCTGTTGGTACCTGGTCATATGCTACCTTCTGAAATAGGTGAACATTGACAAGTTCTTTTTGGTGTAGTGACTCTGTGTGTTCATTTCATCTTCTTTTAGTGCTTCCTGCTTCCTTTAATATTCCTCCCATAAATTAGTCAATATTACAACTTGGGGCTTGATATGTCTTCAGTTGTTTCAGTTTGAGAAATACTTAGCACAGTCTTCCCTTCTCATTTTCTGTCTCCAGGCCTTTGCTTTTATCACAATACTGTCCTTTGTCTTCTGAAATTCCCCTTTGAAATCTTGTATTCAACTCTTTTACTTCATCACCCCCATAGCAGGAACAACTGACAGGAGCATGAGAAATTTTACCCATAGAATCCTTCAACACTGCAACTAGAGGATTGAACTTTTCTTCATTTTTTTTTCTTCAGCTTAAGAAATACTGAGCATGTTCTTCCCTTTTGTTTTCTAACTCCAGGTCTCTCACCTTTCGTTACAGCACAGTATTTTGAATGCTTGAGATACTTTGTGTAATTTAATGTTTCATTCGTTATCATTTCTTTCACTTTAGCTAGTCTGCATTCAAGCGCAAGTTTTAGAGTCCCTTTGCGGCAATCATTCTGGTCTTTTTTTACTGCCTTTTAAACAATCTTTTGCTTTCTTCATCTATAGTATTACTGATGTCATTTCACAACTTGTTTGATCTCTGGTCAGTGGTTTTCAGTCTCCCTTTTTAAATCTTCTTTGCAGCTCTTTTATTTCGTTATTTCTTCCTTTTAGTTTACATAGTCTACATTTAAGAGCACTTATCAGAGTCTCTTCTGTAATCCACTGGTCTTTCTTCTCTTTTTAGTGATCTTTGTTTTTCTTCATGCATAATACCCCTGATGTCATTCCATGACTTGTCTGGTCTTCAGACTTCAGTGTTCAATATGTTCAATCTATTCTCAAGATGGTCCCAAAATTCAGGTGGAACATACTGAAGGTTGTAACATGGCTTTCCTGTACTTGTTCTAATATTTTTCAACTTCAAATTGAACTTTCATATATGCGATTGATTGTCTGTTATGCAGTCACCAGCTTGCTTTGTTGGGAGTGAAGATTTTTTTAGCTTTTCTATCTTCTTTTTCAACACTTACAGTCTTATTTGATTTCTGTGAAAACCATCTGATGAGATCCACATGTACAGTTGCTGTTTATGTTGTCGAAAAATGTATTTGCAATGAAGAAGTCCTTGGTCATTCAAAACTCTACATGTGATCTGTGGTGTCATTTCTACGACCAGGGATATATCTCTCAACTACTGATCCTTCTTTTTTTCCAAATTTAACTTTCCAATCACAAGAAATGATTAATTCATCTTGATTACATATTTGATCAATTTCAGACTGTAGAAGTTGATAAAAAATAATCCATTTCTTCATTTTTTTGTCATTATAGGATATCTTACACAAATATTGAATAGTTCTTTCAGAAATGGTTTTAAATATTTGTTTCTCTGGTTGGTTAGTTGTCTTCCCTCAATACTGGCAAAGTAAAAGTCTATGTTGAACACATTCATCTGCAAGATATGTTTATTGCTATGCAGGAAAGTGAATTAAAACTTTTCTATTACACATTCTTCAACACTAAGGACTATGCCATTCACTGATTATCATGCTATATCTGGATCATCATCTCTTTTTTGAATGTTTTCATTGTAGGTATTTTACTTTGCAGTTATTTTATATTATGCTAGGTATTTGAGAATTAAGAAATGGAAAAAAAAAAAGACCTATTCTAAGCTTCTAGAAATTCTCGGGAAATTAGATAGATCTAAAAAGATTTGCAAAGTAATTAAAGATATAAACCCAACCCATATGATTACGACAAGAGATTAACAGACCTGGATGACTATTGCATAAACTTAGCAGGATCAGATTTCACCTGACTGAAATCACCTGAGGGTCACCAAGTGAAAAATGTTTATCTGTGGCTTTATCAAATTTCTAACCTACAGAACTCCTGAGCAGAATAAAATAGTTGCTATGTTAAGATGCTAAATTTATGGTAATTATTCATACACCAATAAGTGAAACTGCAATTAAGAAAATTCAGTGACTATTAAAAAAAAAAAAAAAAAGCAAGAGTGATGTCAATGATTATTCTCTGCTGTATTTGGCAGGAAATGTTTGATATGTTTTGCTACTGTCGTTGGTAGGTACCATGGAGGCAGTTCCAACTCCTAGGGACCATGTATACAACAGAATGGAACACTGCCTGATTCTGAGCCATCCCGATAACCATTGCTATGTTGGGGCACCTCTTTCAAGCCATTGTGTCTATCAGCTCCCTCATTGTAGGTCTTCCTCTTTTTCACTGACTCTCTGCTTTACCAAGTACAATGTCCTTTTCCAAGGATTATTCTCTCTTGAAGATAGGTCCAAAGTCACTAAAATGTAATCTTGCCATCCTGACTTCAAAGGAACATTCTAGCTGTGCTTCTTCTAAGACATATCTGTTCATTCTTCTGGTATCGCATGGTATAGTTAATATTCTTTGCCAACATCGTAATTTAAATGCATCAATTCTTCAGTTTTCCGCATTCATTGTCCAGGGTTTTGCATGTAGTTAAGAAAATATCATGGCCGGAGTAAAGCCCTCCTTAAGTCTCAAAGAGATCTGTTTGCTTTTTAATACCGGGAAGAGAAGTTTTGCAATAGATTTGCCCAGAGTAGAACATTGTTTGATTTCTTGCCTTGTTTTCACACATATTTATCATGGATCCAAGTAAAACAAATTTCTAAATGATTTCAATATTTTCTCCCATTACTCAGGATGTTGCTTGTATCATATGTATTTTTTTTAATTCATTTCTCTGTCATACTTCTACAGCTTCCTGTTTGTTTCACATTTAGTAACAAATAATTTGGTGGTTTTATTATTATAATTTAACTTTTTTTGTTGTTTTTTTAAATCCAGTTAACAATGTTCAACCCTTCTAAATTAACCAGCTGCACTGCTTGGATGTTCATGACTATTTTTCCTCACCTATCAACGGCACTTGGCTTGGCATATTTAACATGCTACTTTGTTATTAGGTATTGGAGGTCTTGGTTGATATAAATTGATATTGGAGGCCCTGGTTGACCAAATTGGTTAACTTGCTTATAGAAGGATTTTAAGTTCAATTCACTTACCAAGTCCTGGTGATCTATTTTAGAAAAATTTGCTACTGATAACACTGCGAGTTTGGCATGAACTTGTGTTGACTTGAAAGCAACTGTTTTATGGTCTTCGATCTTCAGTAGACTATATGCTATGGTGTACTTCCCAGGAAATCTGAAATACACATAATGAATGGTCTACAAAGAGAAGTTACTAGAAAAAGAAAAGAGGGCATGAGGCATGTTGACATAAGATCAATTTATCAAGCGAAGACAGGATACTCAACAAAATATCTGTCACTTACCTTTTTTAGCACTTCTGTAGCCTAAATGAAAATCCTGGTGGCATTGTAATTAAGTTCTGCAACTGCTAATCTAAAGATCAGCAGTTTGAATCCAGCAGCGGCACCTTGGAAATACTGTGGGGCAGTTCTACTCTGTCCTATGGGGTTGTTGTGAGTTGTAATCAACTTGATATCTTTTTGTTTGTTTGTTTGATAAGGCCTAACATAGAATTACTATTGAGCTGGAATCAACTGGATGGCAATGAATTTTTTGGTAATATATAGACAGATACTTCTTTCTTATACCTTTAATATCTGGTACTTTACTACCTTACTGTGAGGTATAATCCACACTGAAGGATGTGGTCCTTGGTCTTCATCAACATCAAGAACACAAAAATCCTCACAACTGGACCAGTAAGCAACATTCTCATAAATGGAGAAAAGAAAGAGGTTGTCAAGAATTTCATTTCACTTGGTCCCACAGTCAATGCCCATGGAAGCAACAGTCAAGACATCCAAAGACACAATGCACCAGGAAAATTTGCTGCAAAGACCTCTTTAAAGTATTCAGAAGTAAAGATGTCACTTTGAAGACTAAAACACGCCTGACCCAAGCCATGGTATTTTCAATAGCATCATAAGCATGTGAAAGCTGGACCATGAACAAAGAAAACAGAGGAGGAACTGATGCCTTTGAACTGTGGTATTGGAGAAGAATGTTGAATGTATCATAGGCCACCAAAGGAACAAACAGATCTGTTCTGGAAGAAGTCCAGCCAGAGTGCTCCTTGGCAGCCAAGATGGCAAGACTGCATCTAGCATACCTTGGACATGTTGTCAGGAAGGATCAGTCCCTGGAGAAGGACATCATGCTTGGTAGAGTGGCCAGCCAGCCAAGTGCCATTGAGTTGCCATGGTAGAGTGGAGGGTCAGCAAAAAAGAGGAAAACCCATGGCAAGATGGATCAGCACAGTGGCCACAACAATGGGCTTAAGCATGAAAACAATTGTGGACGTGGCACAAGACAGGGCAGTGTTTGGTTCTGTTGCTCACAGAGTCACTTTGAGTTGGAGCCCACTTGATGGCACCTAGCCACCATCACCACAAATGCCTTATTGGGCTGTTCATAAACTTCCTGTTTTTATGATGTCTTCTTGTCAAACCCAGTTGATTTCTTCTTCAAGACCTATGCGTTTCTTCACCCACCTCCCCTCAGAATTTATAAAGACTTTAATTTTAAAACCACTAATTTAGCATAGGGTTAAATACAAGGTTATTTTTTAATTGCTTACTTATGTTTTATTTTTACCCTTATTCATCATGTATTCTTACTGTGAAATCATGCAAATAACTTTAGAGAATAATGCTGTATACTCAGAATGGTGATAAAAGCTGACTTATTTATTTAGAAAGTTAGTAAGAAAAAGTTCTGGGACAAATTTTTTAATTTTCATTTGTATAAAATTAAGCCCACAAAAACATTTTAAGTATCTTCTTTTCTATATTTATGATAGAAACCTACTATAATATGTAATGTTGAAAAAAAATTGCTATTGAGTTGATGTTGATTCATATCAACACTATAGGACAGAGAAGAACTGTCCTATAAAGTTCCTAAGGAGTATCTAGTGGATTTCAACTGCTCACCTTTTGGTTAGCAGCTTTAGCTCTCAACCACTACACCACTAGGGTTTCTATAATATGTAATGTTAAGCATATATATATATATATATATATATACTATATATATAAATACTTAGATTAAATTAAAATGTTATAATTTACCCATTCTTAAGAATACATATAATATTTTTCTTACATTGGCATATTATTGACTAACTTTTAAAGCAGTACGTTTTCTAAATGCTCAGGCAAGAAATATTTATAAGAATATTACTTAAATGCATGAACACAAAATTAGAAGTAAACTCTAAACATTTAAATTGTTTATTCAGTAGTAATTACAGTAGCACTGTTTTGCAGGTGATTAGGGAGAAAAGAAATAAAACGCAAAAAAGTGACTGGGAACACAAAAGCAAAAAAAAAAAAATACCTCATTATAATATTTTGGGCTGGTCAGATACTCAAAAGTACATATACTGATATACATGGCAAACAAACATTAAAAAAGTAAAGAAAAAAATCAAGAATTTCTTGACTCTAACACAATTTCTGTTGACTCCCAGAGTCCATGAATCTCAGTTTGAGAAACATACATACTCTTATCTTGCTGCTTCTAATATCTAATTATGTTTGTAAATTTTGAGTCTAAGTTATACTTTTAAGCAAGACAGGAAAACAGGTAATGGAAGCTTGTGAATATTAAATAGACTTGTCGGATCCGACTCGACGGCACTTCGCTCGCTGTGTTAAGATAAAATATACTCTGAAACTGTATGTCACAAAACTTGTTCCCAGGGTATTTTAACAGTTGAGGAGAAAAAAAAAGTGTCTGAGTTAGAACATCAGCAACACTAAGTAAAAAAAAAACCTCTTGAAATTAGTCAACATGATAGAAACACTTTAAGTTATAGCACTGAAACAGAAAGATGCAGAAAACTCTGTGTGTAGTTATGTGTGTGTTACGTGGGTCTCTGCTTTATAATGGGTTCACTTTGATGCTTCTGGCATTCTTGGTTTGTTTGCTATTCATCCTAAATTTTCTGATACAATCCCACTTTCAAAAATATGTTCTCAAACAAAATGTCCCAGTTGTATTTCCTGGGATGGTTTATTTCAAGTATTTCTCTCTTTCTCTCTCTCTCTCTCACACACACACATACAGCCTTCCTCCATCACAGTATTTTTCATATGTGTTCATTCAAATGAAACTATGACAAATATTATTTCAAAATTTGTAGGATAAAAATAACCCAGTAGTTAAAAGAAAAGCTTCAATTTGAATTCAGAGCCTTCCCTTGAGATACAAGCAATTCACTAAGGCTTTGTGTTATAAGCAGAAAGACAACAAGAGACAAAACAGCTGAGAAAAAGAAGACATGTCTGACAATATGTCATCAAATAAATTAATAACTCTTTAATTCTCCCAGTATCAGAAGCTTTGAATTATTTTAAATAACAATGCTACTTACCCACCTATAGCCTATTGACGTCAAGTTGATTCCAACTCACAGCCACCCTATAGAACAGAGCAGAACTGCTCTATAGACACCCTGGGAGCAGAGCAGTGAAGTGCTATGTCTGATATGCAAAGGCTGGCAGTTTGAATCTGCCAGGGGCTCCTTGGAAAATTTGCAGAGCAGTCCTACTCTATCCTATAGGGCGGCTGTGAGTCAGAACCAACTGGACGGCAATGGATTTGGAGTGCCTGGAGGATTTGAACTGCTTACCTTTTGGTTAGCAGATGAAGCACTTAGCTACTTAAATATCAGACTGATTTCAATGAAAAATATCTAGTTAAAACTAAGTCATATGTACCCATCATAACAGGTTTTGTGAGGTCATTTATGTACACACATATTTGGAGTCATTTTATTGTTATGGATATTAATTATATTAAATAAATCCATATCTATGTACATTGAATTAAAGATTCTGTGTAGTTTATGTCCTCTGATGTCCATAATCAGGAAAGTGAATAACAATAATTAATAAGGCTTTTCTTTAAGAGGATTTGTAAAAGGATAAATTGAATTAAAAACTATGGTTATCATCTAAAGAAAAATATTTTCTCTGATCATTTGCCTCGTTTTCTGACTCTAAAAGGGAAGATAAAGAGGGAGAACATTTAAATTTTGATGGCTGATACTAAGAAATATGCTCAAATTATCTGTCAACTATCAGGAGACTTAAGTCTTGAAATATCAGACTGCTTTATAAAATACATTTTGAGCTAATCAGTGGGGTACAGGCTGATGTCAGTCCTGCCTTATACTGACCACAGAGCAAAAATAGTGTCCATTTGCCAGGAGAAATACAAGTAAGATAGGAAGATGAACACAGATGAAAACAGTAAAATTCCATATCTATTTACATGCCCTGGCAATTGCCAGCCAAGAGTTAATAATACTGTTAGAAAACATAGACAGTTGTCCCTAAGACCACACGTAACAGTGATGAAGCAGCAGATTCCGCTGTTTGAGACGACTTCACCCTGTGGCAGCTGTGTAAGTTTGTCCCGTTATTCAGCCTTTCTCTGCTTCAGTTTTCTCATATGCAAAGTGGAGGAAACATGTTTTTATTTGAGAACTAGATATAGTTAGTAAATACATCTAAAAATACTTAGAACAATATCCAAAACTTAATATATGCTGCACATTATTTCTTATGAAAAGAAATAATTTTGAGACATATTTGATAACTTTTCATTAATTTTCAGTCCAGCATTGAGAAATAAAATCAACTTGTAATAGAGTACTTTTCTTAATGAGCTTTTTATATGCAACACAGATTGCATTTTAACGTAGTTCAGAGTAAATTCAACTTGTAAATTGAAATGCATTATGCTTTATGTAATGATTCTAGTGATATGCTTGCTGAATGAAGCTATTACAGTATAGAAACAGGAATCTTTTACACAGCGCTCTCATTGTCCACTTGTATTACAAAAGTGACATACGCTACTTTCACAACTAATCAAAACTGTGACTCAGAAAATAGATATTGAGGATAAAATAATAAACCTAGTGACTCTGTTTTATGCCATAATTTACTCCAAAGTATTTCTAAAGTTAAAGGAGCTTGGCTCACTCAAAGATAACTATTTTACCTTTCATATAAACATTAAAATTTCCATGAATGGCTCTAAATAAGCTTTATCTTTTCTATGTGTAATACAGATTTCATGCTGTGAAAGTGAATAGTATTTCCAAAATGAAATCTATCCACGCATTAGGCTTTCATTGACCTTGACTTCATCCTTGGAAGCAAATAACCACCTGCACGTTTCCGAGAAGAGTTAATACAATGAGTGAGAATCACCACCAGCCGAGAGGAATTAGAATCCAGATTATATTAATCACTGTCTACATCCTCTCAACTTTGTGACACAGAAACCAAGGACAAAAAAAATTAAGGGCAAGGATTAAAGCAGGAATATTATGTCAAACTGGTGAAATGTATTTTCTGAAAACCCTTATTATAATTCCCTTTACATCAATCATAATTTAAAAATGTTGTAGCTACAGTATATTTAGCTCTTTAAAAAAAGTGAATTTAGAAAGAAATTTTAGTCCACATGACCATTATTTGCAATTAAATTCTGAAACTACTGGACATTTTCAGGAATAGTCATTTTAAACAAATGTATTTTCTGAATAAACTAATGAATTTAAGTATAATTTCCTGTTTGATTTGGCCGATAATATAAGCATCAGGTAGTTGTTATTGGACAGTACAGTGTAAATAGAAAATTTTAAGAAGCGTCGTTGTTATATTCAGTATGAGATGCTCATTTTATGCCTTAGAGGCATCTAACATATTAATATTTATTTTTTTCATTAATGCATATGCAAGTTGCAGAAAACATGTAAGAAAATCCTCGAGTTTTTGACAAAATAACCTTTTGACAGTTCCTAAAATATTCTTCCCCTAATCATTATTATTACTTTTTCTAGCCAGCCAGCCTAAGAGAACACTTTTTTTTTTTTTTTTTGGAAGTGGATGTTCCTGAATTTAGAGCTGAGAAATTGCTCATGCTGAGGACACCTTTGGTCCACGGGAGATACCACCTTTCAGAGATTTGAGGTGCTAAATAAACATTTTATTTACATACCAAAAGTCCCCACTTTGTCAATTATGTTGCTAGGAGATAAACTTTTATCTGCTTAATGTAATACTATTCAGAAATAGTGTTTGCTTCTTTTTCTGCATCATGGTCAGTGTAGGTTCTATTTATTAATATCTTAGAAAAACTATTAAAAAAATTTGTGAGCCACTTTTTTCACTTTGGTATGCAAAGCAGAATCATTTCATAATTAGAATTTATTTCAAACATACTGCCCAGATTTTCCTTTATTTATTCATTTTTAATTCTTTCCTTCTCTCAGTGCCTTTCATGCTTTCATTCACTTTCAGTTTCAGTTTTTTACTAGAAGGTTGTGGCATTCTCCCTCAACTTATGAGGTTCAGAATAAAATAATAACTTCAGCTCTGCAAGCCTGAATGACAATAGGTTTAGGGACATAATAAGTTATTGATATTATATCCTCTGAGTTGAGAATATAATATTTATCAGAGCAAAAGTTATAGCAACAACAGAAATTATTTCCAAAAGAAAAAAAAGTTTAAATCATTAATCTCACTGTATGTTTTCTTCTAAAAAAGAAGCAAGGAGTATAAGGCTTTAGTCGTAAACGCACAGATTGCTAGTTTTCACACAGTGCCTGATGAAATAGTCGCTAACCATCTGTGCCAATAAACAAAAACTTGCAGAGGTTGAGCACTTCTTTTTATTTTAAAATAGCTTCAGTTTTTTTTTTCTTACATTGGAAATCCAGCAATTATAAAAGACTATATGTAGGAAACCCTGGTGGCATAATAGGTTAAGTGCTATGTCTGCTAACCAAAAGCTCAGCAGTTCAAATCCGCCAAGCACTCCTAGGCAACTCTATGGGGCAGTTCTACTCTGTCCAATAGGGTTACTATGATTCGGACATGATTTGAAGACAAGTTTTTTTTTTTTTTTTGATATATGTGTGTATGTTTATATGTATGTATACACACACATACAGACAGACATACACACAAAGAGCACTCCAAAACTGTGCATTTTAAATAAAATGATTAATTTGATCATGTTCTTTTGTACAACTAGGAATACTGAGAATAACGATTCTGAAGTCTAATGTGAATTCCTTATGTATGACTTACAAGCTTGTTACCCAGGTGACGATGTCATCTATACTTGGTAAAGCAATTTAGATTCACTGTAATTTGTATAGCAGTGTCAATTTATTTGTTTGATATTCAAATGTGATGCTATGCTCAGCTTGAAATACTATATTTATATGTCCCCGTCAGCCATTTGTGGATGTGACTTCATATTCTTGTACGTAAAATATAATTCCTCATTATTTAGTTTAAAATGCATAGTTCATATAATTCAAAACTGCACTTACAAAAATGCAACCATATATGTATGTAACTATATATATAGGAATATATAGTTCTTATTATCAAGATAAAGGTGAGTGAAAGTCACCAAAATCCTTGACTTTTATAAAACATAACTAAAAATAGTATCAACAATAAAATGATCCTCAATATATAAACTGAAAGTAATAACCTCTTTCTGCCCTTTTTGCTTCCTTTACAAGGCTGGAACATCTGGGAATTCAACTGAAGAGCTAAGAAAGCTTTGAAAAACTCTGTTCTTATTAACACCTGATGTTTGACCTTGAGGTTCTCATCTGTTCTCTTTATATAAATGCTGTAGCCATATTTAGAGTATGTTTTTAACATAATACTATCTTCAACATAATTTAATACAAAATAACATCAAAAATATTAGTCTCTTAAAAATTAAATAACACACTGTCAGGATTGCTGCTCACATTGCAATAATGGAAGTCATTAAAACAATAGGTTACTTGTTATTATTTTTTTCAGTTAATTTCTAGCTATAAATCGGATTGAATTTTTAATGTGTTCTGAAATAAAAAAAAAACAGGCTTAAATATTTGTAAAGAAGAAATTCCAAAAAACAACACTGAGATTCCAATGTGTTTTCAGAAGCCTCACTACTTGAGTATTTCATCATGATTTTTGATGGTGTTTTCTTCTACAATTGATGAAAGACTCAAAATAGAAGATAAGTCAAACTGTGAATAGTGTGAAATATTATGTATCAATTATATTTTTATAGTTTTTAGTTTCTATCACTTGGAATATTAGGAAAACTCTGGAGTCACACATCTCTACTTTGCCTCAGATTATTTAATTTTCTTATATAAGTTTTTTGTATGTTTTAATTTTCTTCAAATTGATCTTAATATGGCTTCAACAATCTTAATACAGTCTTCTCCTGAGCTATCTTCCTAATCTACCTTTTTCCTTATAGAGCTGCAGTCTAAAAGTTCCCTGAGGACAAGATCCCAGTCTTTACCGATTTAGAAGATGTTCAGTGGACAAGATCCCAGTCTTTACCGATTTAGAAGATGTTCAGTGGTTGTATCTTTAATAGATGAATGAATATTGAATAACTATTAAATATGACATGCTCTTAGAAATAAGTATTCAACTTGAGGCTCCTTCAACATCTGAGCTGTTTTCACACGGACAGATTAAGATGTTTAAAGAAACTGTACTAATCCTCCAGTGGCTGCCTGCATACCTGTTGCATATAATTAAAGAAGGCACTTACAGACATCTTTTTTCGCAATCCCTCTGACTTGAATTGATTTATGTGAAAATTGCTTAACTATAAACAAGATTTTAAGTATTTAAGTGAAAGAGAAGCCACATGAATTTTAAGAATATTCTTTCATTCTTATGGATTCCATTCTGAAGACAAAATTTTCCTCTAGGTACTTTGCATTCATAATTTTAACTTCTGCTCATATAAAATGGGTGCCATTTTCAAATCTGTATTTGTACACGTTACCTACATAGATGACTTTGTCTTGCTAACGAAGAACAGCTCTATCAAAATGAATTTCAAAGGTCATTTTGGTCCTCAGTGAGCGTCTGTTACTGCTGAATTGGGACTATTTGCTGTGCCCTCGGATGGAAGCTTGGCAGCTTAAATGCATTTATTGCTACTTCAACCCTTCTGTTGAGAAACAAACCCAAGCTTCTATACACCTGCTGGGTATTTCCAAATTAAAGATGTTCTGATTCCTCAAATTGTTCCAAAGCAACCACCTTATAGTATATGAATATCATAAAAATTGATCATTTTTTGCTATTGTATTAGTGTTGGAAACGCTTGGGTCTTAGTGGATAAGTGCTATGTCTGCTAACCTAAAAGTTGGCAGTTTGAATCTACCACGTGCTTCTTGGAAACTCTGTGGGATATTTTTACTCTGACCGATAGGTCTGCCAAGTGTTGGAATCGACTGGACAACAATGGGTTGGGGTTTTTATTAACGTTAGTTCATTAGTAACACAGACCTCTAGATGTTGATGACTTTTAACAAGACAAAGAGTCGTTGAATATCTCCTAATCATACTGATTTGAATATGATAGTCATATCTATATAGAAAGCACATGTATGTTTTAAATCACACCTAAACTCATTGTCACAAATTAAGGTAGTAGATTTTAAAATAGTCCTCAACTTTTGATGTGGTAGATAAAAGCCAGCCAAGTGGGAGATAAAATGTAGGTTTTTTGTGAAATTTTTAAAGCAACTCTCACAAATTATTCAAAAAATGCACTTACAGTTCATCATATATGGCAATAGTAGCCTTGTGTTGCTCACTAAACACACGTAATAAAAGTTTGCTTATGGCATTAGTAATATCTCTTCTCTCCTATTTCAGCCATCAATGTTAATTTATTTTTTTCTCATACATCAAAAAAATGTATTCACCTCAATACTTCCACGATTCCTGAACCCATCCAGTGAGCCATTCTTCCCCAGAAGTTCCGTTTCTCTATTTAAATGGTGTCTATATCACAATATTTCTCTTTACTTGATTTATTTCCTCATGCTTACTTATCTAGGCATTTTTGCCAACCTCCCACAAGGACTGTAAGTTTTAAGAGTGCTAAGATTTGCTGTGCTTCACTTCCGTGTAATTGTTTGCATGTAGAAGCTAGGTGTCATAGATAAGTGTTCAGAAAATAATTTTTATAAGAATTTGTTAAATGAGTGAAAACTGACAGAAAAGCAGGTGTTAGAAACAATATTTGAAATTTGTTAAACTGAAGTATTGAAGTGTTTTTAATCATGTCGCCTAAAGGAATCTCCTAAGATGTTTATTCTAGTAAAAATAACAAATTGAAGGAAGGAATTCAGAAGAAGAAGAGGGATGTGAGATAACATAGAGGAGGCAGCTAATCATCAAGAGCATCTTGGCTGAGACTGGAGCTCTAGAGCACCAATAGCAGCGTAGAATTCTTGCCATATTGAGACAAGGAGGGTAGACTGTGCATCACTGTGTCTTCTATTCTATAGCAACTTCCTGCAATTTCCACAGAGGAGTTCATTTCCTGGGCAAGTTGACTCTTATTTCGTGGACAGACATTCTCCAGAAAAGGGCCAAGCGAATAATAGATGAACCAGACTGACTAAGGATGTCTGGATAGAGCACTAACAATGTGCCTTCTGTTATACCCCTCAGATCCATGTGGGTCCACATGTCACAATTTGGAGAACTGCTTACAAGAGAAGGATTAGTAAGAGAAGCTGTATCTCATGCTGTTCTAATGGTTCTGAAGACCTGAGGTTCTTGTCTTTCTCTATGCCCCTCCATGTTGACTTACCCTTCTGCCACTCTAGATAGTTTGCTTGATATGTGACCTAGATCCTCATTCCTAAGGAGTACCAGCTGCTGGTTTCCATTCTGTTATCAGACAAGGAAGGAGGGAGGGAGTGAAGGAGGGAGGCAGGGAGGGAGGCAAGCAGACAGAGAGGAATGGGGGGGGGGAGGGAGAGAGGGAGGGAAGGAGGAAGATCTGAGTTGATCCCCTGAATACCAAATTGATTTCTCCCTCCTGTGTTATGCAGTGGTAGTCCCACTTCTTCCTTATGTCTAGGTCTGGTGTTCTTTCTCATATGGTAATTCTTTCTGTGGATACTGGTCTATTGGCATGAGGTGGCTTAAGTACCCAGGTGGCAGTCACAGCTTTATGTTTAGTGGCACTGTTTACTATCACTTTGAAATGTGTATTAGTTTTAACCAGAAAGAAGCATTGCCTTTGCTTCTGGGTTTTTAGAAAGAAATCATGTGTAGAACAAAGCACTGTCTTTTCCAAAGTGAAATTGCAATTGTCATTTGTTAATTTTTCAATAGATCACATCATATCTTGGGCTCGGTATCGATCTATGAGTATCAGGATAGATACTCAATAGCGACAGTAACATAATGGAAATTGCTGAGGGGGAGCATGTACTCTTGTGTCTGATCTTAGCCTCAATTTCTGACACTTCATCTACTCTTTTGATGTGCCCAATAAGCCAACAAAGATGGGCTGACATCCACTGGCTGAATCATCTTTTCTTGCTTCTCATTAGTGAATGCCCTTTGGTGAGTTTCATTGTGTGTCCAATCAAGTATGCTCATTAACAGCTTTCACTCCAGCTCTTCTTCATCCTGACTTTGCTCTCAGGCTCCTGTACAAGAATCCAAGGTAGCTATAAAAAGTCTAAATTTATTCCTACTTGACTAATTTTTTTCTCTCCAAGAAGGATTGATGACTAGAAGTAGTACCTGAAGCTCTGGCCAACGGGAAAGTTCCCATTGCCTACTGTCACTCAAGCTGTAGTGCAGCAAGTACATTTTCAGCTGGCACTCACACACTTGTCTGAACCATCCATGAAACGTGTTTGGCTTTTTATTTTTCCTGCTGTCAGCTGGTCATAGGAAACATCTCTACGAGGCTATGTATGAGCCGAAAACTCAACAAGTGGACCTCAGCTGGCTGTTCTTGTTCACTTTTTCCAACTTCCCAACCTTTAGTTAGCAGCTATACCACTTAAGGAATCCAGAGACTCAGAGAAAAGCACCCACTATCTCCTAAACGAATAATATCACTTTCCTGCTTTGTATTTAACCTCATTTGTCTTTCTTTGTTTCTAAGCTCTCAGACAACAAAGAGAAAATATAACTACATCTATCCTTTGTGAATGGTAATTCCATTTTCCACATTTACATTTTGATATTCAATTACAGCTCTTTCTGTGGTTATCAGGAACATATTTGAACATAGAGCATCTTTTAACACCATCATTATGAACTAATAAAAAGTCAGTCTGATACATACAGGAAACAGAGAAAATTGAAAGTCTGAGACAAAATCTTAGCTATTTTAGTTAGGTTATGGGACATGTAAAAGTATTCCTAGAGATAGTAGAATGGTTCACGAGATTTCTGCATTTAAGTCTTTATTAATAAAAACAGTACCTTTTACATGGTTGTCAAACACAGAGATTTAGCATTTCAAATTTGGTAAGCTTTCTTTTTTATCCTGGTCTGACATGCCACACCAATTCATTTCTTCAAACAAAGTTCACAAAAAATAAAACATTCATTATTAAAATGAGGATTTTAAGTCTGAGGGATGTATTATCACTGGCACTTCAACATCAATGAAACATCATGTTAGTGATGTACTCTCTGGATAAATCATTTCCGAGATACTATGGTGATAATATATTGTGACTCGCATACACATCACCATGGTCATCAAGATGCTTTATTAGTACCATATATCAATAAAATGATGGGGCTTTGATGATATAGAATTTCTCAGTGAAGTATGATGACAAAAGTTCTATCTCGTGAAGAAGTGTTTGGTAATTTCCTTTCCTAAAAAATTTATAAATATGCCATCTACCTTCTCTACACTGTGGATAAAGGTGCTTTCAAAAAATGAAATAACACATGATTCTTTTGAGATGAAGTGAATTTTGTCGTGGAACATGCACAGAGCTTTCTTGCTATGACAGTCTTCCAAAAGGATTAATCTGAGTTTTCCCACCCAATCTAAATTGAAATTTCCCTTGTTCTACTTATCAGAAGCTGAGTTGCTTGCCTTATTATATGGATAAATTGAAGAGCATCTGTCACCAGCTAAGTTACTGTAATGAAGAGATGAAAATATAGTGGCTTAAACAACAAATAATAGATTTTTATTTATCAATGTCAGTCTTACTCCATAGAGTGATTTCACATCCAGATTATTTCTAAATTGCTGTTCCTATTTATCCCTTAGTTATGTTTTTATGTTTGTGTAAATGAAACTCTCACCACCAAATGTACACTTTCCAGGCCACAGATAGGGAAAAAGAGTGTAAATACAAGTAGCTTCCTTTCAAAAGAGTAAAACAGAAATATACATCAAAGAGATTATCCTACATGAAGTAGCATGTTAAATAATTCATGCATCATATTCCTTAGACAAATATTAGTTTATTAAGTAGATATATCAACACTTATAATAATCAAAACAGTTATTTGTTACCAAGATAATAAATATTGGTCAGTCTGAAGTTTGCTAAACACCACTGATTACATTACGCATCAAACAATATTAAAAAGATAAAAACCTAGTTCACTGGCATCAAGTGGATTCTGATTCATAGCTACTCTCTACGATGGAGTAGCAATGCCCCATAGGGTTTTGAAAGAGCACCTGGGCTGACTTTTTGGTTAGCAGCCATATCATTTAAGCACTATGGAACTAGGGTTTCTTATACCATGTATTACACAAAAAAAAAGAAGAAAGAAAAAAAGAGGAAAGTAAAGAAAAAACAAACAGCAACAACAACAAAAAAGGAAACAAGAAAAAAACACCAATATGACCACAGTATATGGAAAAGAAATTGTTCACTATACCAACAATATTGCTATAATCATCTATGGCAGTATCATTCCTTCTTTTTTTTTCTACTGTCCAGTATTTTTGCACAACTGTATTATAATACTTGCAACACTCATAGCACAGTGGTTAGCAGCTTGGCAATTTGAATCCATCAAATCTCCAGGGCAGCTTATTTTGTCCTATAGGGTCACCATAAGTTGGAATTGACTATATAGCAACAGGGTTGGTTTCTGGTTTTATTACTAGGAGTAGAGTTATAGAAATGTTTACCTATCTCCCACTACAGTGCAAGATTATTGAGAATATGCTTTTGATTTGATTTTACTACGAATTTGGTCTCAGCCCAGTGCTGGCATAAGATTTTCAATATTAACAATAAAGAACATAGTTACCGGGTTATTATGAATGTTTGTATTTTAAAAAACTGTTAAATCATTATGATTTGAGATGCAATATTGTTCAGTTAAAAAAATACAAAAATACAGTCTTCAATAACAATGCCCACTGCGTCCATTGCCATACAGTCAATTCTGACTCATGGCCACTCTAAGAACAAGTAGAACTTCCCCACCGGGTTTCTGAGGTTATCAATCTTTATCGAAGTAGATTGCCATTACTTTCTCCCATAGAGCAGCTGGCGGATTTGAACCACAGACCTTTCTGTTAGCAACAAAGTGCTTTAACTACTGCACTACAAGTAGTTTGGTCTTTAACAAGGTAATTTTATATGATTCTCTGTCTTTGGAAAATATATGTCAATTTCACATATGTGGCAATTTTTGTTTGTAATTGAATACATTTTTTGCTAAGGAAACTTTTATTAATGACAATCACAGCTTTGCATTAAAAATAGGCGTGTATTAGCAATATATTGACATTTAAAGAAATTATGAAAATAAAGCTCTAAATAGTAAAATCATGAAGTCATCTTGATTAAACTATTATTACCATAAATAATTAAAATACATAATAAATACTGTTGATTATTTAACAATATGTACAATTTATTGGAATTAAACCTCATAATATGATTTGTGAAAACTTTTAATTCATGGATGAATACCATTTATTACTAAATTGAAATAGAGTTAATCAATTCTTTAAATTCATCAAAGGTACAATTCATACAACACGGATATATCATAAAAAATAAATTTTGGTGATGTAAGACAATGAACGTTCTCTTAGTATGTCCTTTCTTTTTGTTAGAGAATTGAAAATAGTTTGATGTATGAAAGGATTTGTACCATTTCAAAAGATCCATGACCTTTGCTTATTTTATGCCAAGGAGGAAAAGCTCTAAGAAAGCTGATATTTTATGCTTCTTATTTTTTAGTTTTAGTCCCTGGAAATTTACATTATTTTATCCATGAGTCGGATCCGATTCGACAGCACTTGGCTTGGCTATCCATAAAAAGTTATAAAAAATTAATTTTAGTATTAATCACAATTGACTCAATGATAGTACGTTGGGTCTTGGATGCCAGCAAAATATTTTGGGACAAAGTGTTTTCATTGCTTTGGATCTTGTGTATATTTTTGTGAAAAATTGAGTGTCCTCAACCAGTGTAGTGAAGAACATGCCTATCATATTATCTGATCAACAAAATCAATTCTCATTATTGCACCTATCAAACAAATATGATTTACTTTCTGTCAGAAAAAGAGATATGTCATGTTTGCAATAGTTAAAAGTATTTATATACAAGAAGGAAATATAATATCATGTGATGAAAAATGCATTCCCAATTTTATTGTGTAAAGTACCTTTCAAAAGAAGACCAAACATGTCTCATATAGCAACACGTTTTATAAAAATCTGTTATTGCTCATAGTTTAATTTTCAAAATCTTAATATAACATAAAGTGACAACCATATAGCATTTATGAAGTAAGGATTAGAAGACATTGTATTCCTGTAGTAAATGTGTAGACATGTGTCTCACTTCATATTATTTTTTAACAATTAACATTTAATTCTATTTTTTATATAGAAGTTTTAAAAAATATCGCCACTCAGTTGATTCAGACTTACAACAATCCTAGAAGGCAGAGTAGAATGCACATGAGTTTCTAAAAAGCCACTGGTGGATTCACAGCTAGAATATACCAAATATTTAAAGGTGAAATGGGATGAGAATAAATTGTAATTGGAAAAATATTGCATGATTTGATTTGGTTACATAGGTTATAAGTATCTTTGTACTTGGTATGATAGTTATGAAAACATTCAGTTATATTTAGACATATCAGAGTCACTAAATCGAATTGCTTTTGTTATTTAGAGATCTTTTTCATTTTAGCAGGGTTATACTGAGAAAAAAATAGCTAAGAAAAATGAAATACATTTAAAGTGGTAGAAAATGCGGCAGTTAATGTTTCTTATCCATTTGTTATTTGTTTTCTTCTCAGAACACTTTCATAATGACAATATATCATTTGATAATATTAATAAAAAGGAAGATTAAAGTCTCTCAATTCCATGTTTGGTATAGTATTGAATTTAACAACAAAGAACCTAGTTAAAATAACACTGTGCTTATATAGGAAAGACTGGAAACCCCAAAGTGAGTTTTCTGACTTTGATGAATCACAAAATAACTCTTTATTGACAATAGAATTACCCTTTGCCCTATTGTTTAGTTCCTTGGAAGTTTTATCCGTTGAGTGATACGTCACAATCTGCCCCTTGTCTGTCAGTTTGTTGTCTTGTGGTGGGCTTGCTTGTTGCTGTGATGCTGGATCTTATGCCACTAGTATTTCAAATGCCTGCAAGGTCACTCATGGCAGGCAAGTTTCAGAAGAGCTTTCTGATGAATGAAGACTAGGCAGAAGAACCTGACAAATTCTTAAAGAAATGATGAGTGAAAGCTTTATGAATAGTAACAGGACATTGTTTGATATAATGCTGAAAGATAAGCGCCTCAGGTGGGAAGGCCCTCAAACTACAATTGGGAAGAACTATCTCCTTAAAGCATCAACCTTAATGATGTAGATGGTATAAAGGTTTTGAGATATCTGTTAGCTGATGTGACTAGACTCAAAATGAGAAGAAACAATTGCAAACAATCATTAAGAATTGGAAGATGGAATGTCCGAGGTATGAATCTAGGAAAATTTGAAGTTGTAAACATTAAATAGAATGCATAAAGATCAGTATGAGAGACATTAGTGAGTTGAAATAGACTGGTTTTGGAGTATGGAATTGGACAATCATACAGTCTACTGTGCTAGGAAGGGCAAATTGAAGACGAAGGCCATTGTATCCATTCTCAAAAAGAACATATCAGGATCTATCAGGAAACATAACTCTATTAGTAATAGGTTAATTTTTATACCCTTAAAACAAAGAACTGCTAATATGACTATACAAATCTATGTGCCATTCTCCAGTACCAAAGATGAAGATTTGAAGATTCTTTTCCAGTGTCTGAAACCTGAAAATGATCAAGCATGCCAGCCAGGTTGCACCCGTAATTACCGCCGAGGTACACCAGATGGTCCCAACTCATCCAGAACAGATGACCACCCAGAATAACAAACACAAGGTGAAAAGAGCCCAGGAGACAGAAGGATCCCTGTAAATGGGTAACTGTACCAACAAGTGACTCCCAAAAAACCATTTGGTGCCCAGCCACCACCAAAGACAGCCGTGATGGGGCACACAATGTTGAGCTCCTTTGGCAACATGAGAAAGAGTGGTGTACCTCAAGAACTCTGTAAAAAAAAAAAAAAAAACACAACTGATGGTCCGATGGCCTGGGGTTTCCTCTTGGGGCATGGCCTCTGGACCTGCTGCTGCCCCTCTCCAAAAAACACTAGTGAAGTCAACTCTTCTGAATAAAAGTGGACTAGACTCAGGGACAAAATATGACCATATGGTGTGTGTACTTTATGGTTCTGTGCATTTATAATATACTGTCCTGTTGATCTCTCTCTAGATGGGAGAGGTGAGGGTGGAGAGGAGGGGACAGAAACCTTTTAAGAGGATACAACATGCATAGAATGAAAAAGGAACTGTGCTGTCACTGGGCACGGAGAACAGTAGGGGCTGTCAATAGGCAGGCATGCAAATTTAACTTGGATTGTATACTTTCACTTAATTACAATAATAATAATTACTGTTGATGGGAATGTGAAAGTTGGAAACAAAGATTGGTAGTTGGGAAATAAATCCTCAGTAATAGAAATGACTCTAAAGTTCACTTGATAGAATTTTGCAAGACCAACAATTTCTTTATTGCAAGTATCTTATAGGAGCAAAAACAGCTATTATACACACGGACACACTGGTAGCATAGTGGTTAAGTGCTATGTCTGCTAACCAAAAAGCCGGCGGTTCAAATCTGACAGACACTCCTTGGAAACTCAATGGCACAGTTCTACTCTGTCTCGTAGTGTCTCTATGAGTTGGAATAGACTCAATGGCAGAGAGTTTCTTTACTTTTTTTGTGTGTGTGTGTGTGTGTGTGTGTGTACCTTGCCAGATAGAATACATATGCAACAGATGGAAAAGCTCAGCATAATTGTTTATGAGTAGGACAGCAGCCAACTGTAGAATAGAATTGCTCATACACAAGTTCAAGATGAAAGTAAAAAAAATAAAGCAAGTCCAGAGAACCAAAGCATGACTTTGAGTATATCCCATCTGAAGTTAGAGAGTTAAGATTTGATTTAAAACATTGAACACTAATGACTGAAAACCAGACCAGTTGTGGAATGATATGAAGGATGTCATGCATTAAGGAATCAAAAGGTTATTAAAAAGATAAGAAGGAAAGAGAAGACCAAAAAGGATGTCAGAAGAGACTCTGAAACTTTCTCTTGAATACAGAGTAACTAAAAACAAATGGAAGAAATAATGAAGTCAAACAGCTGAACAGAAGAATTCAGCCATTAGCTCCATAAAACAAAGTATTATAATGAAATGTGCCCAGACTTGAAGGTAGAAAACCAAAAAGGAAGAACAAGTTTGTCCCGGCTCAAGGTGAAATAACGGGGGAGAGGGGAGCAATCATCTTCAAATTGCAATATTGAAGGATTGTATGAGCAAAATATTGAATGATGCATGAAGCATCAAAAGATAATGAAAGGAATATACAGAGTTACCATAGCTAAAAGTAAGTGGTTGGTATTCAACCATTTGAAGAGAGAGCATATGATCAAGAATTGATAGTATCGAAAGAAAAGATCAAGTTGTACCGAAAGACACGGCTACTGGAATTGACAGAACAGTAACTGAAATGTTTCAGCAAATTTACTCAGTGATAAAAGGGTTCACTCATTTAGACCAAAATTTGAACTACAGCTTCCTGGCCAATTGACTGATTGTATAAGTGCCCATTCCAAAGAAAATTAATCCAACAGAATGTGGAAGGTATTATTATCATTATTTCAACATTTTGTTGTTTAGGTAAAAGTTTACAGAGAAAATTAATTATTGACAAAGATCAAAGAGTTCACCCTTCAATAGGGATTACACCTGACTGTAAAGAAAACAAAGATCATTAGAACTGGACCAATAAGTACGTAACGCTAACCAGAGAAAGCATTGAAATTACCGAGAATCCCATGATGCTTAACCAATATCCTTGAAAGCAAAGATCAAATAATCAAAGGATGTATTACATATGGGCAAATACACTGTAAAAGACCTCATTACCTTTTATTGCTATTGTATTAACAGTATACCAGCTACTTTTTATTACTATGGAAATCATAGGTGCTACATTATTCAGATTCTAATGAATTTATTGTCAGGGGAGGGTCTTTTGAAATATGTACAGTTTAGCTAATAGGAGTTGAGGACTCACTGTAGTTTCAACATTCTATTAAGCGATATTTAACAGATGTATTGGTTTTATAAGCTTTTCTAAAGGTTTGAGGATTTTTCCCCCCTTTATTTCTGCAAGAGAAGGCTTGCATGTATGACTACGCATTTCCTATGGGATAGTTGGAGACCTGATGGACTTCTTTTGTGTCATATTGGGAAAACTAGAAGTTTCCTATACAACCTAATGCAAATGTGCTCACAATAAACTATATATTTACTTATTATTGGTATATTGTCATAATGCCAATCGCTGATGACATAGTGCTACTTAACTTATTGGTGACTTGTATTATCAGATCATATATTTTGTAATCCATTACTCTTATACAAAATTCTGACTTGATCTATAAATTAGCATTTAATAATTAGTGAAATCATATAGTATAAATTTGTTTTTTATTGCAAATTTATAATGAAACAGTTTAAGTGTTAAAAACCAAAGAAGTCACTTTAAAAACTAATGTAAGCCTGCCCCATGCCTTAATATGTTCAGCCGCCTCAAACATGTGCAAGGCTGGTTCAACATTAGAGAAACAATTAATGTTACCAACCACATAAATAACAC
This sequence comes from Heterohyrax brucei, assembly GCA_028571685.1. Classification (NCBI taxonomy): domain Eukaryota; kingdom Metazoa; phylum Chordata; class Mammalia; order Hyracoidea; family Procaviidae; genus Heterohyrax; species Heterohyrax brucei. The sequence goes on from CM053143.1 coordinate 161,443,947, forward strand.
AAAAGACAAGAATCACTTGACTTTGTCAAATGATGCAGAAAAGGCATTTGACAAAGTTCAACACCCATTCATGCTAAAAACTCTCAGCACAATAGGAACAGAGGGAAAATTCCTCAATGCAATCAGTAGCATCTGTGCAAAGCCAACTGCCTTCATTGTCTTGAATGGTGAAAGACTGAAAGAATAAGCTTTGAGAACGGGAACTAGGCAAGGATGCCGAGTCTCACCACTTCTATTCAATATTGTGATGGAAGTTCTAGCCAGAGCAATTAGACTAGACAAAGAAATAAAGAGCATCTGTATTAGCAAAGAAGAAGTAAAAATGTCCCCATTTGCAGATGATGTGATTATTTATACAAGGAATCCAAAGGAATCAATAGGTAAACTATTGGACTAATAGTTGAGTTTAGCAGTATGGGGATACAAGACAAACATAAGTAAATCAGTAGGATTCCTTTATACCAATAATGAGATTATTAAAGAAGAAATCACCAAATCAATACTATTTACTATAGGCCCCAAGAAGATAAAACACCTAGGAGTAAATCTAACTAGAGAAATAACACACCTTTACAAAGAAAACTACAAGACCTTACTACAAGATACTAAGAGAGGCTTACATAAATGGAATAATCTACCCTGTTTGTGGATAGGAAGACTCAACATTGTGAAAATGTCTACTTTACTGAAAGAAATCTACTTAGGTAATGCAATCCCAATGCAAATTTCAGGGACATTTTTTAATGAGGTGGAGAAACAAATCACCAACTTTGTTTGGAAAGGGAAGAAATCTCAGATAAGAACTACTGAAGAACACACTGGGAGGCCTCTTACTACCTGACCTTAGAAACTATTACACTGTCACGGTTGTCAAAGCAGACTGTTACTGGTACAAAAAGAGACTTATAAACCAATGGAAAAGAGTTGAGACCCCAGGGATGACATCATCTTCCTATGAGCAGTTGATATTTGACAAATGCCCTAAGATTTTAAACTGAGGTAAAAATGATCTCTTTAAAAAATGGTGCTTACAAAATTGGATATCCATCTGCAAAACATTGAAACAAGACCCATATCTCACATGTTATACAAAACCCAACTCAAATTGAATAAAAGACCTAAATATCAAATCTAAAATGATAAAGCTCATCCAAGATAAGATAGGATCAACAATGGGAGTTTTAATACACAATGTAGACAGACTTCAAAATCTGACAAAGCACAAACAACAGAAGAGAAAACAGATAAATGGGAACTACTAAAAATCAAACACTTTTGCTCGTCCAAGCACTTTATCAAGAGAATTAAAAGACCACTTACAGAACAGGAAAAAATATTTGGCAATTGTATGTCAGGTTGACATATGATCTCCATAATCTATGAGGTACTACAAGATATCAACAAGAAGAGGATAAATAATCCAACTAAGTGATGGGCAAATGAGATGGGCAGACATTTCTCTAAAGAGGACATCCAGGCAGCCAAAAGACATATGCAGAAAAATTCACAGTCATTAGCTATTTAAAGAAATTGAAATCAAAACAATGATGAGATATCCTTTCACCCCAACAAGGTTGGCCATCATCCAAAAAACGCAAAACAATAAATACTGGAGAGGCTGTAGAGAAACTGAAATTCTCCTACACTGCTGGTGGGATTTCAAAATAAGCAACCTTTCTGGAAAGCAATCTGGTGCTTCCTTAAAAAGCTGGAAATAGATACACACTTTGATCTTGTAATTTCACTGTGTGGAATTTATCCTTCGGAAACAAAGGTTGTCACACAAACAGACACAAGTACACAAATATTTGTAGCAGCACAGTTCACAATAGCTAAAAAATGGAATCAACCCAGATGCCCATCAACAGATGAGTGGATAAGCAAACTATGAGACTTATATACAATGGAACACTATGCTATGTTAACAAACAATTATGATTTTAGGAAACATCTCATAACATAGTCTCATTTGGAAAAGATCATGCTGAGTGAAATCAGTCAGTGTCAAAAGCACAAATTACAGAAAAAAATGACTGTGTTTGCTACAAGGGTGTTTGGGTGGGATGAGAGTTTATCATAGATGACACAATTGATAGATATTAGAAATTTTATTCTTTTACTGTAATTAGTAAGTAAAAAAGTAAATAAATACAAAAGAAGAATTGATGCCTTTAAATTATGGTGCTGGTGAAGAAGTACAGTCAGAAAACTCCTTAGAAGTGAGGATGGTGAGACACACATACGTTGAACTTGTTATCAGGAGTGACCAGTACCTGGAGAAGATCATCACACTTGGTGAAGTAGAGGGTCAGTGAAAAAGAGCAAGACTCAGTGGCTGCTACAATGGACTCAAACATAGCTATGATTATGAAGATGGCAAAGGACCAGGCAGTGTTTGATTTTGTGCAAAAAGTGTCACTATGAATTAAACCAACCTGAGGGCATCTGATAATAAAAACAATGCACCACAATAAGATTTTGTGATAGGGGAGAGAAATGACCTAAAAAACAAAAAACAAAAAAAGTGAAAAAGTCATTTTGGGAGGAAGTAGGACAGCAGTATCAGTAAATGTGAGCACAATAAATAGGGAAGTAAACTATATAGAATGCAAATCTTTTAAAACTATTAGTGCACTCTTGTGTTTCAAAACTTTCAATGTATTTGTTATGGATTGAACTGTGTTCCCCCCAAATGTGTCTGTAGCCATTTGGCTGAGCCATGATTTCCAGGACTTTATGATTGTCCTCTGTTTTGTGATTTTCTTATGCTTATGATAAAGAGGATTAGTGTGGGACTATAAATGCCTTCCTAAGGTCACCTCCCTGCTGCATTGTAAAGGAGGTTTCCCTTGAGTATGGCTTGTACCACCCTTTATCCTCTTATTCTACAAGGAATAATAGGAAAGGAAAGCAAGCAGAGAGCTGGGAACATCACACCATAAAGAAGCAGCACTTGGAGAAGCATGCGTTCTTCAGACCTGAGGTTCTGTGCCTAGATGCTTACTGACCAAAGACTGATACAACAGAAGGACTTTCCTTCAGAGCTGATAGTGGGAAAGCTCTTCTCTGGTAGTGGACACCTTGAATTTGGACTTGGAACCTATTGGACTGTGTAAGAATAAACTTTTCTTTTTTAAAGGTATCCACTTAAGAGCAGCATTAGCTGGCTAAAACAAAATTTGGTACCAGGAGTGGGGTGCTGCTCTACCAAATACATAAAATGGGAAAGCAGTCTTAAAACTGAATGGATAGAGGATTCAGAAGGAATAGAGAACTGTTAACACCAAAGATAGCACAGATGATGAGAAACAGCAGAGGACCAGTAGAAGCAGATGGGCAGTAGCACAATCAGAGTACAAGACAGCACTGGAGCCAACCCACAGAGTGAAAGAGCTGAGTTCCCGTGCATAGTGGTTTCCTGGTAGAGTGGGGTACCTATGGGCACTTGAATTGATAGAGCTGGCCTCTGTGACTCGTGGAGCAAGAGAGCTGAGTGCCTGTGTGCAGGAGGCTTCCTCACAGGGTGGGATGCCTCTTAGCTCTTGAAAAAGTGGATCTATAGAGCCTTGGAACACTTGCCCCTGCAGGGCAGATGTGGGCCTGAGACCCAGGCTGGGAGGGCATAGGAAGCCGAAGCGGAAGAGACAAAGAGCAAGAGAAGCTGAGCTGCCTCAGTCTCAAAAGTATAGCCACGACCTCAGTGGTTTGAAAGGGTGTGGCCAGGGCTTTCCGTGTTTGTAAGGGTGGAATTGCCACTCAGTTTGGATTGGGTTGTCACCCCTGGGCTTAGCTGAGGATGGAGAGTTGTTGTCAACACAGGGTTAGAAGGCAGAATCGTAGCACAGGGCCAGAGGTCTCCACTCAGAACCCAGAGAGTATGGCCAATACCCAGAGTTTGGAGGGCAAGGCTAAGATATAAACTATCTCAAAAAACAGAGGATTTTCCTCAAACTTTGAGGGCTAATGTACTGTGTTTTGTTGAGTGTTTCCTGTTTTGCCTTCCTTCTCCATGGGAAGGTCTGACTTATGTTTGTTCTATCATTGTGTCTTTGGAAGCATATAGTTTGTATTCTAGGTTTAACAGATGTAGAAGAGTTTCTGTATTTTGGAATTGGAAAGGATTTAAAACTTCTACCATATGGGATGGACATGTTTTTGCTATGACTTTTGCTATGATGGAATGGGTGTGTTTACAGGTTTAAAAGACGTGATGGGGAGAGGGTGGGGTGTCGTGCACTAAACTATGTTCCTCTAAAAATCTGTGCAGTCATTTATCCGGGCCATGATTCCCAATATGTTGTGATTGTCCCCCATTTTTTGATTTTCCAATACTGTATGTTAAGAACATTAGAATGGGACTGTAAATCCTATCCTAAATTCACCTCCCTTCTGCACTGTAAAGGCAGTTTCCCTGGAATGTCGCTTGCACCACCCTTTATCCTTTTAGCCTACAAGGGATAAAATGAAAGGGAAGCAAGCAGAAAACTGGAAACCTCATACCATCAAGAAAGCAGGACAGGAAGTAGAGCTCGTCATTCAGACCCCAGGTCCCTATGCCAACGTGCTTCTGGAACAAAGACTGATGCAGCGCAACAACTTTCCTCCAGAGCTAACAGAGTGAAAGCCCTTCCCCTGGAGCAGAGACAACCTGAATGCAGACTAGTAAACTACTGGACGGTGTAAGCATAAACTTGTCTTTCCTAAAGTCATCTACTTTGTGGTATTTCTGTTAGAGCAGCACTAGCTGAATAAAACAGTGTTATTGGCATTATTCCTATCTGTCTGACAGCCATTGTCCTCAGTGACCTGTAATTAACTTGCTAATGGTATGGTTTGTTTTATTTTAGGAGTACCATATTAACCAGAGCTTTGGTGGCACTGTGTTTAAGAGCTCAGCTCCAAACTAAACCACAGGCGTTTTGAATTTAGCAGCCATTCTTTGGAGACTGTATGGGACTCTTTTACTTTGTCTTGTTAGGGTCGTTACATGTCAGCATCAACTTGACAAAAGTTTTTTTTTCCTTCTAACTACATTTAACAGCTTAATAAATTAAATTAGGATGTTCATCCAATTAATTTCAATGAATGCTATTTATTTTCACAAAGTTGCTGACAAGTATGATCTATGCTTGAGCCTAGCAGGTTAAATTGTCCTTGAGAAGAGAATGACTGAATCCTAGGATAAAGGAAGTAGCGGAAGTGGTACCCTGTATCGCAGATCCCAGTTATAAACTGAGTCTCCTCTGACAGTTCACCAAACCTACCTTTCGTTTTCTTAGGCCCTGTTGGGGCTGAGTGCTTTTTTACTACTTGTGACAATTGTCTTACTCACCTATTGCTGCTGTGACTGAAATACTGCAAGTAGATGGATTTCACAAAGAGAAAACTATTTTCTCACTGAAAAGAAGGCTATGAGGTCAAATTTAGGGCATCAGCTCCAGGGGAAGACTTTCTCTTTTGGCTCTGAGGGATGGCCTTTGTTGCCAATCTTCCACTGGGCTGGGAACTTCTGAGGTGCGGAGGGTCCGATGGACTTGCTGTGCTCCTGGCACTACTTCTTTCCTAATATTATGTGGTCCCCGACTTTCTGTTTCGTTTGATTTCCTTTACATCCAAACAGATTGCCACAAAGCACAATATAATCGTTTAGATTGAATTAGGCAACCCTAGTGCTGAGGTGATTAAGTGCTACAGCTGCTAACCAAAAGGTCAGTAGTTCAAATCTGCCAGGCGCTCCTTGGAAACTCTACAGGGCAGTTCTACTCTGACCTGTAGGGTCGCTGAGTTGGAATACACTTGAGGGCACTAGGTTTTTTTTTTTTTTTTAGATTGAGTTCTTCTTCACCAACACATCACCAACACAAATGCTGCCCATCCTCCCTCATTAACATCATATAGGCAGGGTTTGCAACATACAGGAAAATCATAGAATACAAAGAATCTTGGCCCAGCCAAACTGATACACACATTTATGGGAGGACACAATTCAGTCCATAACACAAGGAAGAATAGAAAAAACAAAATAGATGCGGAATGAATGTAAAAGCTCCTAGAAAAGTACTTTTTTCCAATGCATACAATTTTAAAATTCTTAACTTTAAAATTTTCTATAAGTTTAATGAATGTTATTTCATCTGAAGACATACTTTTTAGCTCTGTCTTGTTATTGAAATAAGGATGTTTTGTGTGCTCTATCGTAATTATTGGCCTCCTAATTAATTAATGAATGAATTAATTAATGAATGAATTAATTAATGTATGTCATTTAGTGGTAAGACTGTAGTACAGAAAATAAGTCTGGAAATTTGAATTAAATAGCAATTATTATTACACTAAAAAATTATGATGTTATCTCTAAACATCATATACAGAAAATGAATTTTAAAGTGCAATTTTTGAAATATACAATTAAGATATATTATTCTCTAAGCATTATGTATATAGTACACATACAGATATATAGATATATAAACAAACAAAAAAGAAAACAAGCCCACTGGTTTCAAGTCAATTCTGACTCATAGCAACCCTATAGGACAGAGTAGAACTGCCCCACAGAGTTTCTAAGGAGCTCCTGGTGGATCCAAGCTGCTGATATTTTGATAAGCAGCTACAACACTTAACCACTACCTTATTATGGTTTTCCCATAGAGAAATAGGTTAATTTTTTTTATCCTTTACATATTATTAGCATGAATTTCATGTAATATTTAGATCAATAAGTATGCTAAGTGGGGCAAATTGTTCAAGAATTCTGGTTTTAGTAGATTTCTTTCTAAAATGGAATGACTATACTCCAAACACTAACAAACAAATTCATTTCCTATTGAGTTGATTCATATTCTTAGCAATGCTAAAGGACAGAGTAGAACTGCCTCACAGGGTTTCCAAAGAGTGCCTGATGGATTTGAATAGCTGGTTGGCAGCCATAGCTCATAACCACTATACTATCTGGGTTTCTGTAAAATGGTTAGACCTGTCATATTGTGATCAAACTAAATATTATCACATTGTTCATAGAATGAGACGAGCTAACACTCATCTGTCTTATTTTTCACTGTATTCCTCATAATGATTGTAATTCTAACTTGAGAAAAGATTAGTCATGTTAGAAATCATGGGTTTGTTTAGACCTATATAGTGTTTGTAGATTTCACTCAGAACTCTAGATATGTTGATCTATTTGTTTAGTCTACACCGCACAAGATGTACATACCTCTTCTGACACTCCTGTTTCACTTATGCTTGTGGTTGAAATATGTTCTGTACAGTTCCATTCTAAAATGTCTTGACTTCAAGCTGTGCTATGTTATTAGTATGGTAATAAAAATATATAGGTGACCTGGCATAATGAACTGTACCAGATTGTCAAAACATATATTTCACACTAGAGAGATTCACTGATAATTTGAAAAATGACTAGGTAGACCTATGCTGAATGATTTCATTTCTTTCTTTTTTTTTTCCCCCTGTACAATAGAAGTCAGAGTATATTAGTGAATACATGTCTCAAAAGACTTGTATTTTCTGCATTAGGAAATATTTATGTCATATCTTTTTAACTTGTAATAGGCATGCTCAAAACTGCTACACAATAGTGGGTTCTCCTATATAAGTAATACTATTTAAATCTTTTCTGTCAAGATATTGAAATTTGAATTCAAAATCTAGCATCTGAAGACAATTAACTGTCTGATTCTATTGACTCAATAGAATAGTAGCAAGAATATGCTATTACCTCTTTTAAGATACATATCAAAAACAATACTTGACACATCTACTCAAAAACAAAACAAACAAACAAACAAAAAAAAACCCTAAGTGAAATCAGTTTAACCTCTCAAAACTAAAAGAAGATCTTCAGTGACCAAGCCACTGGTGAGTGTTCGCAATCCACTAAAGACAATCTGTCCACCTCATTATGATAAAAGGATCAAAAGAACATTCATAATCAGGCAAGAAAGTGAGATTAATACTAGCAATTATTGCTGAATTATTTAGCCTGCTATAGGATTATTAGTGTCATTTGCCAATTCTCTCTCATTTTATTAAACACAACTGTGAGTAATAGCCCTAGCTATAATATTGCTCTGTAACGGATGACTAGCAAATACTCACGGAAATATCCATTAGCCACACACATTAAGGGCTTTATTGTAGTGCTGTCGGTTCAGTATATGTCACTGCCTGATCCTTCATCTTTTTGAGGATTTGAGGAACAATTATCTCCGCTTTTACTAGCTTATCTATAGCGACCACTTTGGAATATTATGATAGTCCTTTGGTTTATAATAAGGCAAGGTATGCATCAGGATTGTGTCCTTTTTACCTACTTATTCAACCTATGTGCTGAACAAATAATCTGAGAAGATGGACTATGTGAAGAATATAGCAGTATCAGGATTGGAGGAAAACTCAGTAACAACCTGTAAGGTGCAAATGACCCAACCTTGCTTACTGAAAGTGAGGGAGACTTGAAGCATTTACTGATGAAGACCAAAGACTGCAGCTTTACAGGATGGATTGCATCTGGACACAAAGAAAACAAAAATTCTCAACTGGAACAATAAACAACTTTAGGAAAACGGAGATAAGACCGAAGTTGTCAAGGATCTCATTTTCCTTGGATTCACAACCAATTCCCAAGGAAATAGCAGTCAAAAAATAAAATAGTATAATGCACTGTAAAATCTGCTGCAAAAGATCTCTTTACAGTATTAAAAAGCCAAGATGTTACTTTGAGGACTAAGGTGGGCCTTACGTAAGCCATGGTCTTCTCAATTGCCTCATATGCATGTGAAAACTGGACAATTAAAGAAAACTGTAGAAGAATACACATGAATTATGGTATTGGTGAAGAATACTGAATATACCAAGGACTGTAAGAAGAACAAACATATCTATCTTGGGAAAAGTACAGCCAGGATGCCCATTAGATGTGAGGATGGTAAGACTTCCTCGCATGTAATTTGGACATTTTATCTGATGTGACCAGGACCTGGAGAAGGATGTCATGCTTGGTAAAGCAGAGGGTTAATGAAAGAGGAATTTTCTCCAGGAGATAAATTGACACAGTGGCTGCAACAGTAGGGTGAAATATAGCAATGCTTGTAAGGATTTTGGGGGATCTGGCAGTGTTTTATTCTGTTGTACACAGAGTCCCAGCATATAGCTGACCCTCCTGGAATTTAAAATACCAGTAGTGTAGCGTTCAGCACCACAGCAACATGCAAGCCACCACAGGACAACAATCCGACAGACTTATGACAGTGCTGACAAAGAGTAGGCTATAAGATCAGGTTAAAAGCGATTGGTGGCTCTCCTGGTTTGGTTTCCTCTGAAAGCAAAGACTAACCAAGAATTTGGGTAAAAATTGTTTATATGGGAGCATATCCAAGGGATAAGAAGTGAAGCACTTGGAAGACTGAGAAAAGGAGAGAATCCAACAGACGATTTGCAATCCAGCTGACTGACTCACAGCAACCTCATGTATGCCACAGTAGAAATCTGCTCCATAGAGTTTTCAGTTACTGATTGTTCAGAAGTAAATGACTGAGTCTTTTTGGACAGGCACATCTGGGCAGACTTCAACCTCTAAACATTCTGTTCCCAACTGAGTACATTAGGCACCAGGCATAGGCTCCAAATCAAACAGGTCTGTTCTGACTCAAAGCAACACTGTGTATGACAGAATGAAACACTACCCAGTCTTGAGCCATGTCCACAATTGTTTTTATGCTTAAACCCATCGTTGCAGCTACTGCATCAATCGGTCTTGTTGGTGGTCTTCCTTATTTTTGCCTTACCCTCCACTCTACCTAGCACGATGTCCTTCTCCAGGTATGGATCCCTTCTGCTAACATGCTCAAAGTGTATTAGGCATAGTCTTGCCATCTACACTTCTGAGGAACACTCTAGCTGCACTTCTTCCAGAACAGATCTCTTCTTTTGACAGTTGGTGGTACATTCAATATTCCTCTCAAATACCAAAATTCAAGGACATCAATTCTACTGTCTTCCTTACTCATGAATATGATGTGATTGAAAATATTGTGGGTTGGGTCAGGCAACATGTTATTCTTCAGGGTGGCAACTTTATTTTTCAATCCTTTAAAGAGGTCCTTTGTGGTAGATTTTCCCAGTGCAATGCATCTTTTGATTTCTTGTCTGCTTTTGATTTCTTGCTTGGGCATTGATTGTGGAACAAAGTAAAATGAAATCTTTGATAACATCAATCCTTTCTCCATTTATCATAATGTTGTTTACTGGTTCAGCTGTGAGCAGTTTTGTTTTTTTGATGTTGAAGTACAATCCATACTGAAGGCTGTGGTCCTTTATCTTCCTCAGTAAATATTTCAAGTCAACACTCATGGAAGCAGCAGTCAAGAAAACAAGAGACACATTTCATTGGAAAAACCTGCTACAAAGACTTCTTTAAAGCATGGAAAAGCAAAAAATGTTACCTTGAAGACAAAGGTGCTCCTGACCCAAACCATGGTATTTTCAATTGTATCATATGCATGCAAAAGCTGGACAATAAATAAGGAAGACAGAGGAAGAATAGATGCCTTTGAATTTTGGCGTTGGAGAAAAATAGTGAGTGTACTATGGACTGCCAAAAGAACAGATCTGTTCTGGAAGAAGTACAAAAGTGCTCCTTGGAAGCAAAGATGGTGAGACTGCACCTTACATACTTTGGACATGTTGTCAGGAAGGATTGGTTGCTAGAAAAGGACCTCATACTTGCTAGAGTGGAGGGTTATGGGAAGGGAGGAAGACCCTCAATGAGATGGAGTGACACAGTGGCTACAGTGATGGGCATAAGCATAAAAAAGACTGTGGGCATGGAGGAGGATTGGGCAGTGTTTCGTTCTGTTGTCCCTAGGGTCTCTATGTGTTGGAAATGACTCAACCGCACCTAACAACAACAACAACATCCCTCACCACCTGTGTAACCATCAGACTGTTTTCTTCTGTTTAAACATTTTCGTGAGTCATTATAATAGCATTCTCACACAATACTTTTACTTGTGCAATAGATTAACTTCCCTCAGCATAATGCCTTCCAGACTTCTCCATGTTCTGAGATGTTCTCAAAATTCACTGTCACTCTTTATCAACTGTGTAATAAATATTCCATTGCATTTATATATTATAGTCTATTTATGCATTCATTTATTGTTGAACACCTAGGATAATTCCAATATCTCGCTATTGTGGACAGTACTGTGATAAATATTTCCATGAATGTATTTATTTGTGTGGTAGCTTTTATTTCTCTAGGACATGTTCCAGGATGTTGGGTTGCTAGATTATCTGGTATTTCCACTTCTGAATTTTAAAGAATGTGCTCAATTGGTTTCCAAAGTGATTGTACCTTTTTAAAAAATATTCCATTGTGCTGTAAGTGAAAGTTTGTGATTCAAGTCAATTTTTCATACAAAAATGTACCCACACGCTACTGTGTATATCTAGTTGCTCTTCCCACAATGTGACAGCACGCTACTCCTTTCCAGCCTGTATCACCCATGTATGTTCAACTGTGGTTCTACCGTTTTATCTTTCACTGTCAGTGAATAAGTGTTCTAGTCTCTTCATACCTACACCATTGTTTATTATTTCGTGTTTTCTGGATTAATGCCAGCCCTGTTGAGGTGAGATAGTATCTCACTGTGCTTTTGATTTGGATTTCTCCAATGACTAATGATTGTGAGCATTTCCTCATGTATCTGTTAACCGCATGAATGTCTACTCTGATGAACTGCTTGGTTTATATCATTTGATCATTTTTTTAAAAACTGAATTATTTGTCTTTTTGTTGTTAACGTTTTGTAGTATGTTACAGATTTTAGAGATGGCATACTCATCAGATCTGTCACAGCCAAAAATTCTTTCCTGATCTGTAGGTTGTCTTTTAAATGTTTTGGTCAAGTCTTTGAATAAGCATAATTGTTTGAATTTTAGGAGTTCCCAGTTACCTGTTTTCTCTTCTGGTGTTTTGTGCATTCTTAGTAATGTTTTTATTCTGTTTATATCATGTATTAGGGCTTCCACTATTGTCTCTCTCTCTCTCTTCCCCCCCGCCCCCATAATCTTTATCATTTTAGATTTTATGTTTAGGTCTTTGGTCTATTTTGAGTTAGTTTTCCTGCATGGTATGAGATATAGGTCTTGTTTCTTTTTTTTTTTTCTTTTTTTGCAAATGGATATCCAGTTATGTCAAGACTATTTGTTAAAGAAATTGTCTTTTTTCCTAGTTAATGAACTTTAAGCCTTTGTGAAATATCACCTACTCATATGTGCATGCTTTTATGTCTGGATTCTCAGTTCTGTTCCATTGGTCTATGCATTCATTGTTGTACCACTACTAGGTAGTTCTGACTACAGTGGCAGTATAATAGATTCTAAAGTAAAGTAGTGTGAGGTCTCTCACTCTTTTCCTCTTCAGTAATGCTTTGCTTACCCAAGGCTTTTTCCATTAACTATACAAAGTTAGTTTCTTAATCATGTAGTACTGCTATAACAGAAATACTACAAGTAGATGGCTTTAATGAGTTTATTGCCTAACAGTAAGGCATGCTAAAAGTCTCAATTCAGGTTGTCAGCTCCAGAGGAAAGCTTTCGCTGTTGGCTCTAGAGGATGGTACTTGTTTTCAATCTTTCCTGGATTAGAAGCTTCTGAGGCAGAGGGACACCAGATCCAATGGATGCCTTCTGTTCCTGGCACTGCTTCTTTCCTGCTAATATGGCCCTCAGTTCTCTGCTTGCTTCCCTTTCCTTTATATCTCAGGTTTAAAACTGTCTCTTTATCTCAATTTTGGCAAGTATGATTATAACATGTTTTGGTGGCTTTCTTTTGGGACCTACCTTGTGTGGTGTTCAATTAGTGTTTTGGATAATCACGATACCACAGAAGTTTTATGTCAAGAAGTCTCCAACAATTCTCTCACTATTTTCTGTTATCCCTCTATTCTGATAGTCCAGTCACTGATAGAACATGCCGTTTAATAGAGTCTCCCATAATTCATAGTGTTTCTTCATTGTTTAAAATATTTTTATCTGAATTTTCATCTAGTATGATGGTGTCAAGCATTTTATCTTTACTCTCACTAATTCTGGCTTCTATCGCCTCAGTTCTGTTCCTTTGACTTTCTGTAAACCTGCTGTCAAGTCAGGTCCAGCTCATATAGAGTTGTCTAATTCTGTAATTATATTATTGATATACTGAATTTCTATATTCTGTTTCTCTGTGCTTTCCTGTGGCCTGTGCTGTTTGTCTTTATACTCATCTGCCTTTTGCCTGATTTCTTGGAGAGTGGCAATTATTAATCTTTTATATTCTACCTCTGATAATTCCAGGAAATTCTCTTCATCTGGATTTTTTTTTTTTTTTTGATTCTTTGTTTTCAGTCCTTTCTGAATCCACCACGGCCTGCCTTTTTAAGTGATTTGATATTGACTGTTGTCTCAGAGCTATCAGTAAGCTGTTGTGTTGACTTATTTTTTGTTAACTTAATGTGATCTAGCTTCTTTTTTTGTTTGCTTTGAAGTGTCCAAATAGGCTGGCTGTGTGATAGTTTGATTACTGACATCTTTGAGGCTCTAGCTTCTTCTTCCCAGATGGTAAGATTTGTTACAAGGCAGGTAAGCCCATGCATCCTTTTACTTTTCTTGGAGTATTCAGCTCAGGAGCTCGGGTAGTCTGTCACTAAGTGTGTGTTGCATTCTCTCCCCTACAGTCCTAGATGGTCTGGGGTGATTGGTGTATACAGAGATATTTGGCTGCATGTGCTGAAAAAAGCAGCGGGCTGACAGCTATCACTGAAAAACCTATGTAGAAGATGTGTCCCATTATGCCTAAGCCTAGGCAAAGCAACTTTTCTCCTCTGAGTTCCCAGTTTAGGGGAGTGAGTGGATCATTTTATTTTATTTTTTTAATATACTTTCCCCCTTTTTAAAAAAATTGTTCCCTCTCTGAGTAGGGAAATTTCTCAGGGAACATGTAAGGAGTCCTGCTTCCATCCCAGGTAATAGTGTCAAACTCTGGAAATGGTACAGTGCAGAGAACAGAGGAAGTAGTACTCAGAAAAGGGAGGTAAGTTTATCCCAAAGGAAAAATTTAGATCCTGAAACAGTAGTCCGGACATAATCTACTTAGCTTTTGATGCTCAAATGCCATTTTTCACTGATTTGGGAGCTGTAAGTAGGCTCTCTGACACTTGGTCTGTCTCTCTGGAGTACTCTTTCCAAAAGCCACTGTTCTGCACACCAGTCTCACTACCTGCTGGGCATCAAATCCCACTGGTTAAATCTGGCCGCTCCTAGGTGTTTCTGCACCTACTCTCCCTTCCACACCACTCAGTCCAATTTCTCAATCTTCCTTTTGATTTCAGGATGTCTAGAGGATCATGTATAATCAATTCATTTGGTTTTTTTTTGTATGTCTTTTTGTTAAAGGGATCACAGGTAGTATCCAGCTACTCTGTCACCTTAACCCCACCTTCCTTCATTGTTTTCAACTTCAACTTGAAAGTGCATATAAGCAAATAATGATCTATTCCAAAGTCAGCTCCTTACCTTGTTTTTACTGATGATATTAAACTTCTCTATTGTCTCCTTCCCAAGATAAAGTCATTTTGATTCTTATATAGTTCATTTGGCAAAATCCACATATATATTTTCTGTTTATGTAGCTGAAAAGGTATTTCACGTGAGTAAGTCATTGTTCTCAGAAAATTCTGTCCTATGATCCCTGGTGTCGTTTCTAACACCAAGGCAATATTTTCCAATCACTCATCCTTCTTTGTTCCCAACTTTAACATTCCAATCACAAGTGATTATAAGTGCATTTTAATTGCATCTTTAATCAATTTCAAACTGCAGACATTGTAAAAATGTGCCTTTTTTTCGCTTGCTAACATTAGTAGTTGGTATAAAAATTTGAATAATAGTCGTATTAAATGGTCTTCCTTGTGAGTGAATGGATATTACCCTATCATTAGCAGTATTGTACTTCAAGATGGATCTTGAAATGTTCTTTTGTTAATGAGTGTGACACATCCTGCTTCAATTTGTCACTCCCAGCTTATCAGATTTTATGATTGTCCAATTCAAAATAGCAAATACCAGTCCATTTCAGCTCTCTATTGACTTGAGTATCTGTCTTTAAGCATTTTATTTTATTCTTGACAATTGATATTTTTCCTTCATTTACACGTTGAATATTCTAAGTTTGATTATTAACTTTTGTTTGCAGTTGCTTCTTCTAGTTTTTAATCATCATGTATCAGCAAATGAAAATTCTGAAAGCTTGATTCTATCCATGTCAATAAGGCCAACTCTACTTTGGAAGCAGGCTTACCGTGTCATTTTTTGAGTGCATTTCAAACTGGTGGACTCATCTTCCACCATTTCCACTCCTACTATTGGTAAGTTTTTCACTGACCGATTTTTGTTTTTAAATAGACACTAAAGTTTATTATTGGTAACCGAGGATGGAAAGGAAGGGGAAATGTGGTGTAAAATGTGAAGAAAAATTTGAACTGATGAGAGTTATTTTCCAGCTGATAGCTGTAATTGCTGTCAATAAGGCATACGCTTGTAAAAAGTTGAATTGGCAAAGGTTGTGTGATAGATTACTACTATTTAGGCTGCTGTGTATAACCAGACACCTCGCAGGACAACTGTGAGTTTGAATTGACTTTTGATTCAAGAGATCAGCTAGAACGAGGAAGGAAGATGTTTGTTCCAAAGCCAGCACTGTAAGGAAATACTTTCCTGTCTATTTTCCCAGCAGAAGAGAGGTGCCTAAAACAGGATTAATAGTCTTAGCCAGTTTACTGGCCAGTTTTTTAAAGAAATAGATCACGAGGTTCTTTCTCCTTGTTTGTTTCAGTCTGGAAACTCTACCAAAACCTGTCTAATCTGGATGACTCTGCTGACTTGTGAAATACCTGTGGCACAGCTTACAACTTAACAACAATATGCAAGCCACAACAGTTAGACAAACCAAGAGAGGTGTAGTAGATGAATTTCATATAGTGTGGTTAAGCACATGTATTGTGTTTTCTAAAGTAGACAGTGTAGTACCCTTCTCCCTTCTCTTTATGAAGATTACTGGTTTATTTTTTTTCCAGTTAAATGTTTGGAAATCTCTGAACCTAAACATCCAAGAAGAATTGAGAGTAGTTACTTGTGTTAGAATTTACTTTGTCACATGCAACATATACCTGACAACAGTAGTTTAACTGTGTTTTGCCATTTAACAATTAAGCTGAAGGTAGAGATTTTTGGTGCTGTTTCAAGGCTTAAGGAATTCAAGAACAGAGACTTGAAGATTTTTATGGTCTTTTATTAATGGTTGCAAAAATTGTTGCTAGAACTCTAATTACAAAGAAAGCTTTTCTGGCAGAAAAAAAGATATTTGAGAATAGTCAACCTCTAACAACAAGTATTTATTTTTGTATTAAACTTGCATTTTACAGTTTACCTATCTCCCACTTGTTTCTGATAGTAAAGAAAGAGTAGATGGACATTGATATGGCAACTATGAGCATCTTCAGTTTTCCTTTGAACAGTCAACATCTCCATACTCCCTTCTTCCCATTAAAGAGCACATCACAACAAATGCAATGCCATTTGAATTTACTGTAGCAAAATGAATATAATAGGTTTTGTTCTCTCCATGTTAATCAAATAAGCTTCTTTAGATCTGGTTATCTATAAAATAGAAAATAATCAACTGACACTAATAAACCCAGGCATAACTGTGGAAAGGAACAGGAAATTAATAAAAATGCTTACTTAAAAAAATAAAGAACAAAAACAAACAAACCAAATAAAACAGGAAGATCACTAATACACAGCAATCATTATTCTATAACAATTTGCAAATCTTGCTGGACAGAAATAGCACAAATTCCTTGTTCATTAGCCAGATAATATAGCAACCCTAGCTCTGACTGCTGAAGAATTCTTTATTATTTATTTTTCAATTCTTTATCTTGAATGCTGCAACTGAGGTGTATATTGCAGAAGACGCTTTTCTTTGGGCTGACCCTATTTTCGTAGACCTACTATGATTGGAGAGGCTACAAGCTCTGGATTCTTTTAAGAATTTGCCTGTTGAGTCAGTGTTTTTAAGTCTGTTGAAGGGAATTTTAATTTCTACCAAAAAAGTAGCAAAATTCCGAATTATTTTTTCTCTTCTAATTTCAGTGTGCTGTTGATCAACAGAGTCCCTATTTGTTGGAACTGACTCGATGGCAGTGTTTTTTGTTGTTGTTGTTTTGGTTTGGTTTGGTTTATTAATTAATGCCTTAGCTCTTATAGATCTTATGTGGAGGAGGGGTGGAACCCTAAAGTCTCTTCATCTACATTATTATTTATCCATTTATTTATTTTTAAGCTATGGGTCTCACTTTCTACCCATGTTGCTTCACAGAAATTAAAACATTAATTAAAATGAGGCATAGGCATCTTAAAATCAGTTTATTTCAAGGTGCAAAATGTCTTTGCTGGGAAACAATTTTTAGTAAAATATGCTTTGGAA
This sequence comes from Heterohyrax brucei, assembly GCA_028571685.1. NCBI lineage: Eukaryota > Metazoa > Chordata > Mammalia > Hyracoidea > Procaviidae > Heterohyrax > Heterohyrax brucei. The sequence continues at coordinate 161,461,498 of CM053143.1, forward strand.
AGTCTTGGGAAGTCAAATTTAATTTAAGACATTTTTCTGAAGGTACAGGGATCCAACTGATGGGACTCTCAGTCAGTTTAGAGTATAGGCCTCAGGCAGAAAGTGTTCTTTTAAGCAAGGTTTCATTTTCTTCCATGCCTGCTAGTACCAGTCCAGGTTTATTTTTCTCTTTTTAAATGATACAAAAAGTGTCAAAAATAGCAAACACATGTCAATATTCTACATTTTTTCTGGCATTTCCTGTAAGAGTATATATAGTCTCTGCTGGCATAAACTCTGTCTCCAAAGAACCAGTCTCTGTCTGTCCAAGTGTTTACACTGCTTCCTAGTTAGAGTAACATAACCTTCTTTGTCCATTCTGCACTGGGTAGCTCCTCAGCGCTGCCGACATTATTACCTGTGTGAAATCAGCTTTAAATTTATTTATTTATGTTAATAAATTGAAACTACCAAAACCAATCACTTCATTCATTAGTCAGAATTCTTTGTTGAAAATGTGAAAATACACTTTAACTAGCTGAGCAGAACATATGCAACACAGACTCTCCAGGTGGACGAAAGAACTGAGCTCATATGTTGTGTCAGTTTAAATCTTCGATCAGCAACTCGTGGAGTCAGATCAAGTACATTCTTTAGCTAAGTCAAAGAAGTATAAAAGTTGCTCCTGTAGTTTGGACTCCAACTCACTCACAGTGACCTTAAAGGACAGAGTAGAACTACCCCACAGTGTTTCTAAGGAGCATCTGGTGGATTCAAACTGCTCACTTTTTCATTAGTAGCCGTACTTCTTAACCGCTATACCGCAGGGTTTCTCAAAGAAGTATATGAAATTGGGTTGGAAAGTGTTGCTAAGACATTTTGGGATTTGGAGGTGCATCAAAACAGAATATGACTCTTTATATGTTTTGTTTCAATGCATCTTCAAATCCCGTAATGCATTAGTAGTGTTTTCCAGACCAATAATCATTCTTCAAGTTGAACCATGAAAACAATAAAAATTTAAAAAAGGGGGAAAAATTGTATTTATTATTTATTATAAAAATAAGCTTTTATTACATAAAAATAAGCTTTTGTTACATAAAAGCTTAAATGATTCTGGAAAAAGAGTTTCAAATATTCAGGAAGAAAATATTTAGACACCTTAGAATTCTATCAGGTATCTTTTGCCACAGGGCAGCTAGATTTGAAACAGTGTCAAACCTCAATCTTCCTGTGTCTTATATTGAACTTTATATGTATTATTTGTAAATGAAAACTATTGTTTCAATGTAAAATTATGTCAAGTAGCTAATATAAAACACAGGATTTTTCTTAAGCCAAACAACTTAGTATAAATCAATTAAATTATAGATGCGTCAGAAGCATTAGCATTATTTGTAATCACTCAGAAAAAAGTAGCCGTATAGAATTTCTTAAATAATTCTTGTGTATGCCAGGTGACATGACCTAATTTCACCTGAAGATTGATGAGGAAGTTGGAAGCTTATTCATAGAATCTATCTGAGAAGGGGGCAGGATCAATTATTTCCACACTATCAGAACTGCAATCCAGAAATTCAATGTAATTTTTTCTGTGACAAAGCCGTGTTTCAATGGAAGTAAATTTTATCATTAGTAGTAACATTAAATAATGATAATAGTGTTTGATACATATGCAAGGCAGAGTTAGTCTGTCATCAAGAGTAAAAGAAATCTCCTGAAAGAAATAAAAACAGAAAAAAAGAAAATTTAAGACTAAAGAAAGCTATGGAAATAAATATTACCTCTGCTCATAATGACTTTCCAATTTTTATTTCTTTGTCTCCTAAACTCGGTCTACAATTCTGAGCTTGGTTCCTTGTGTCTTTCTGGGAAATTTCTGTTTTGGAACAAGCTTGTTTAGTTGCATTTATCTATACATAATTAGAAAATAAATTTCTAATCAAATTTTAAAAATGAGGATTCACTTATACTAAATAGAAAAGATAACTCTTAAATTTCTGTTCACTTTCTCTTCTTAAACCATTGTACTACCCTTGACTGTTCATATTATAGCTCATTTTACTGAAAATGCACCTTTGTGTGATTGCATGTGTATTTTTTGTCAATTTTTTTGTTTTATGTATACTATTTCTAGTACTCATAAATAGTAACTTCAACTGAAAAATTCTACGAATGTATATTTTCAATCCATGATAAAATTTTTATTTGCTGTCTGAAAACAACAAAGAGGAATTACCAAGTTGTACTGGATGCCTAAGGATACTGAACATGAACTTATACTTCCACATATGGAAGAGGATGGGTTTACCATCCTCTTCATAATACATAGAAAACAAATAAAATACTGGCTTTTAAGTCATTTGACTACAGGCCATGCACACCAGAGATAACTGGAAGAAATAAAACAAATGAGGTGGGTGCTATGAGTAGTCTAGGTTACTTCCTAGGGAGCTGTTTTATGGTTTCCCAGGAGAACTAAAAGACAGCCAGACATTTTCACTGAAGTAAGGAATTAGTGTTTACAATTCTGAGAGGCCAAGGTATAGAAAATTTTAGGTAAAAATGAAGCTATGCAAAGAGAAAAAGTCCTGACTTCTGGCCAACATGGCACCACAGACAGAAGTCCTACCAAGTCACTCCACTGAAAAGACCAAAAAAAAAAACAACCTAAGTAAAACAGAAACAACCTTAATCCCAGAACCCAAAATATCAAATGAAGACATAAAGATCTCAGCTGAACAGTGAATGGAATAAAAAACTGACTGAGACTGAGAAGAGATAAGAAAGAAAGTCCTCTTATCAGCTAACCCAGCTTGGATTTGCCATCTTGGGTTCCTGATGGAGACTGGCAGGCAGAGAACATGGGAAAACAGATTCATGGAAATCTCAACAAAAGACAAAGCACCCAGTCACCAGGGATACACGCTATCCCATCTCCACCCTCTCCTTCCACTCGAGCTCCATTGCCTCTTGGCTAGCTGTGATGGCTCAGCCAGTCAGGAAGTGCAGCACCCATGCAATCCGACTTGGATTTGCCCCACTCACATCAGAGATCCGTGGACAGGGAATACTTGAAAGCACCTTCAGGAGCTGCCAGCAGGACACATATACCTGATCACCAGTGATACATACTTTCGTAACTTCACCCTGCTGTCCTTTCAGCTTTCTCTGGTTTTATCCAGATAAGTCTGTCAGCCACTAGGAAACTTTTTCAGACCTGGTTTCTTGGATTTACAAGTCCCCTTCCCAGCCTGCTCCCTGAGTGCTATTTGTCTGAATCTGGTGATGCTTTTTCCCTTTTATTTTTTGGTCTCTTCCATACCTCCTACCACATAGCTTTCCTTTCTCTTAAACGCCTGGCTCTGTGTGTCATCATTGCCTCTTCTTGAAAGGGTATGAGACATCACACAACTGGGGAACCAGTCCCCCAGCTCATGATGGCACCTTACTGGTGGGATCCCTGGGCTTCCTTTTTTTGCTTTAGTTTTCTGTGTTTTTCTTTACTGTTTATTGCTTTATCTGTTTGTTTCCTTTTTCATCTCATAGCTTGGGAGTTGCTCCTAACTGGGCTGTGCTACACAGCTTAGGCCACCGCACTGATAATCTGGGAATTCACGTTAGTGGGATCCAAAGGACATTTCTTTCTTTCTTAAATATTTTTTCTTTTTTACTTTCTGTCTTTCTTCATTTCCCTGCTCTTATCTCTCTGTACTTAACCTCGTTTCCTGTCTCCATAATACCTGACACTGTGAGACATCTATAAACCCTTCTAGCCAAGCTGTGCCACACAGCTTGGGAGATACTTCCTTGGCTTTTGCAGCTGCACTAGTGCTAGGAGCCTTTCTTCTATTCATTTTCCAGATTTTTAACTGGTTATCTTTTTTCTTTTTTTAATTCTAGTTGTTTTTCTCCTTTTCTCAGTTTGTCATTGCTTCATTCTATCAACAAGCTCCCTTAGCACTCTTTTACTCTTTGTTTGTTTGTTCATAGTTGACTCCTATTTCTCTCCCCTTTTTCCTCTTTCCCATACCCATCTTACCCCGATACAACAAAAGTTTCCCGCTCCTTCCTGCCAACCTGCATTGTGTGCTGAACATCACACTTACTCAGCACTGACTCCTGGCCCACACTCGTGGTCCTAGCACAAACAACCCATCCCAGCCCCACCTCTTCAACTTGATATGTCTTGGTACACTATGGCTGAGCAACTGGCCTTGCTCATTAGTAAAGAGGTGAAAAATATGATCACAGACAAAGAACAACACACAGCTCATCCTGCCCTGATATAACCAATTCAAACAGAAGACCAGGACAAAACAAACAGATCTACAATCAATAAACAAGGAACATAACTAATGAATGGTTCAAAGACAGCAGACAATGTCAAAAAGTATACAAAACCAGAACAGGATGATTAAAGAAATCATACAAGGGGAAACATCAAATGGCTTTTCAGTAGAAGGAAGAGCACTAGGATTACATGAAAAGAAAATCAAATCTCTAACATTCAGAGCTATCCAAGAGTTGAAGCAAAAAGCATTAAAAACGGAGGGGATAAAAATGAACAAATTCAGGGAGAAGTCAGATAAATTCATGGAAGAATTCATGAAAATAATATGGGAACAAGTTTCCAAAATAAATTTGTAACTAGAAATCATATAAAAACAACAATTAAAAATCTAAAATATAAACAGCAAAATTTCAGAAATAGACAGTGTCATAGAAGGGCTGAAGAGTGGGTTTGAAACAATGGAAGACAGGATCAACAAAACTGAAGAGAAACACTTGCATATAACTGAGAAAACAATTAGAAAAGAATGAAGAAAAATAAAGAAACCCTGAGACTGATGTAGGATACAATCTAAAGCAAAAATTTATGAGTCATCAGAATTCCAGAACAGGGGGAGAAATCAGGAAATACAGAGAAGATCACTGAACAATTGCTGACAGAAAACTTCCCTAATATTATGAAAGATGAAAACCTGATCCCTTAAGGAGTTCAATGAACTCCGTACAGGATAGGCTTTAAAAAAAATCACCAAAACATACCGTAATTGCACTTGCTAAATCCAAAGACAAAAAATTTTGAGAGCAGCTCATAAAAAGCAAAAAAAAATTACATACACAGAAGAAACAATAAGACTATGATTTGATTATCTGGTGGGAACATTGCAGCAACAAGGTAATGGGATGATATATACAGAACCTTGAAAGAAAAACTAACTAACAAGAATTATTAAGGGAAGTCCTTCAGTCTAAGAACAAACAACATCAGCCTGAATCTAGGATGCAGAGGGTTACCAGCATGATATCAGCCTAGTAAATGAACTCTCAGGGACTATCTAAAGCCAAAGGAATTGCAACAGAGAACCAGAGGGGTTAATCCATAAATGACAACAGTGTCAAAACAATGAAAGAAGGAATAAATAGTGCAGGTATACAACTTTCTAATGGAGTGGAAGGTAAGGTGCTGCCAAGTAATAATAGGAACCCAGGAAGATAAGGGTGAATTTCAAGGTAACCACAAAGAAGTTTAACAAACTGACTCGTCAAAATAAAGAAGGAAAACATAAAATCTCAATACAAACAAAATAAATGAAAAAGAAATCCTCAAACCAAAGGAATTCAGCATAAGAGAGTAACAGGAGTAACTACAACACCACAATGTCAGCACCACACACATACAACACTACAAAATAACACAAATTCACATCTATCAATAGTTACACTAAATATAAACAACCTAAATATACCCATAAAAAGACAGACAGTGATAGAATAGATTTTTTTAAAAATTTTCATCAATATGCTGCTTGCAAGAGACATACCTTAGAAACAAAGACATCTAGTACCAGCACAATGACAGATGCACTGACCAATGGAACGGAATGGAGAACCCAGGTGTAAACCCATACACCTGTGGTCAAATGATCTTTGAAAAGGGCTTGAAGACCATCAAATGGGGACTTTAACAAATGCTGCTGGCAAAAATGAATGTCATCTCATAGTATGGAGGAAACTGAAGGTCATTAGGCTGAGTGAAACAGGTCAATCACAAAAGGACACACAGTGTATCAGAGCATACTGTAAAAACTGATGAAAAGGATTATGCTTAAAGAAACCATCGTTGATGGTTACCAGAGAGGGGATGGATGGAGAAAATACTAAATAGACAGTACATAAGTGGCAATTTTAATGAAGGATAAGAGAGTACATACTACCAGGGAAGCCAGAACAACTTGTACAAGGCAATGTTATGGAGGCTTCACAGACACATCCAAACTACCTGAGGGACTGCACTGTGACAACTACCAATCAAGTTTGCAAACTCATTCTGGAAAAAGTGCTATATACCTCACTGATGGATATCATTACAGTTTTACCTTCAAAGCACTCCCCTTGGGAAGCTACATACTGATGCCAGCACCTTAGTTCACCCTTCAAAGCAATTTTGAAACTCTTTCTGGAACAGCCATCAGAGCTGTCATCGTATTATCCTTGCTGTTCTGAATGTCACCAAAATAAATGTCTTCCTTTCAATATTTCCTTTATCTTCAGGTAAAGAAAAAAACTCATTGGGAGCTAGATCAGATGAGAAAGGAGGGTTTTCCTTTCTTAGCAATCATTTGTTAATTGGCTAAAAACTCCCTCACAGACAACTCTACAATTAAGTTTACAAACTTGCCACCTTCCCACCATGCACAATCGCCATGCCAGAAAGAGTTCCAAAATTGTTTGAAAGGATAGCTTATCAAGGTGAGTTTGTGATATTGAAGATGACTATAGTAATATTCAACAATGAAGTATTTAGAACTTAGAACAATAAAGTTTGCAAAATTGTCAGTCCTTGTATTAGACTGAGGATTGTGGGGACTCTGGCCTAGAGGAGCATGTAGCTCAATTGGTATAACATAGTCTATAAAGAAAATGTTCTACGTTGTATTTTGATGAGCAGTATTTTGATCATCTGCTTCTACTCTAACAGAAATACCACAGGTGGATGGCCTTAACAAAGAAAAGTTTATTCTTACTCAGTCCGGTAGGTTACAAGCCCAAACTCAGGGTATCTACTTCAAGGGAAGATGTTCCCTTTTTGGCAGCTATTGAGGGAGACCCTTGTGTAGCAACAGTCTTTGGTCATGTAGCATCTTGGCTCAGGAACCTACAATCTGAAGGATGCACTCTACTCCCAGTTCTGCTTTCTTGATGGTACAAGGTTTCCAAATCTCACTGCTAGATTCTCTCCTTTATATCTCAAGAGACTGCCTCAAGTGAAAATACAATCTTACACATAGTGTCCTGTTCCACCCATCCTCTCTCATTAACATCATACATGCAGGATTCACAACATGAGGAAACATCGCACAACACCGGGAATCATGGGCTAGATAGATTGCTACACAAATTTGGGGGTGGGGAGAGAACACAATTCTTTCCTTGACAAGTAGCTTCTAGAGTATTAAAAGCCTGTATACAGCCATCTAAGAGATTCCACTACTCCTACCATTTCAGGAGAAAGGAAGAATGAAAACAACTAAGGAAACAAGAGAAAGGTTAGTCCAAAGGACTGATGGACATCTACAACAGCCTCTAGAGGACAATCTAGTACCACTAAAAGGTGCCCAGCTACCACCACTGACTGCTCTGACAGGGATCACAACAAAGGATCCCAGACAAAGCTGGAGAAAAATGTAGAACAAAACTCTGACTCAAAAAGAAAGACCGGAACTCTCTCTGTCTAGCGTTGCTATAATAGAAATAGCACAAGTGGATGTCTTTAAAAGGAGAAATTTTATTTTTTCACAGTCAGATAGGCTAAATGTCCAAATTCAGGAGTTAGCTTCAGGGGAAGCCTTTATCTGCTGGCTCTGAAGGAAGGTCCTTGTAGTTAGTTCTCCCCTGGGCTGGGAATTTCTGAGGCACAGGCACCCTGAATCCTCACCAAAGGACAGGCTTTGTTCCTGGGTCTGCTTCCTTGTGGTATGACTTCCCCAACTCTTAGCTTGCTTGCTTTGCTTTATATTCCAAGAGGCTGCCTTAAAGAGCAATACAGTCTTACACATTGATTCCTGCCTTACCAACACAACTGCAGTCCATCATCCCTCAATAACATCTATCATGGATTGAATTGTGTTCCCCCAAAAATTTGTGTAGTAAGTTGGCTAGATCATTATTCAAAGTATTGTGTTATGTTCCCGTATGCTATAAATTCTGCCTCTGTGATGTTAGTGAGGGAGGATGGGCAGCAGCTGTGTTGGTGAGGCAGGATTCAGTCTATAAAACTGTATTATGCCTTGAGGCAATCTCTCGGGATATAAAGGAAGGGAAGCAAGCAAAGAGTTGGGACCTAGTATCATGAGGAATGAAGCAAGGCAAGGGAGCACAGTACATCCTTTGGTCCCAGAGTCTCACGGGAAGACTAATGACAAAGACCTTCCTCCAGAGCCAACAGAGAAAGCCAAGTTGACATAATCCCGACCACCACAGTCCACCCCTTGTCAACTTGGCATCTGCACACATCTCACCTTACCATGAACAGTCTCTGAAGGGGTACAGTTACAAAGTCATGCTTATGTCAACATGATATAACTAACACATGTACAACTGAAAATGCATTAACCCATCTTATGTTTCCTAAGTAAACAAAATATCCAATACACACATACAAAGCAGGAATACTCATAGCAATTACAGTCCTCGTTTCTGCAACTGGTCGCGTGGCCGTAACTGATATTTAAAACTACCTTCTTCTACAACCCATTCTGTATTCCCTTTGCCCTCAGCAAGCACCTCAGCGGGTCGTGGTTCCTTGCCTGGTGAGGTGACACAAACATTCATTCCTGAAGGGTCTGGGCAATTATCACTCATTTTGAAGTTGGGTTGCTGTAGTTTTCCATTGACCTTAATCACAGGACATGGTAGTGCTAAGAGGCGTCCTAAGGGATCTCCTGCATTCCAAACATACTCTTCTTTACTTCTGTTATGTAATGTCAATCCAATTTCATCTTCATAGTCAGGATCAATCACACCAGCTGGTATTGTAGCTCCCTTCTTTGTCTGTTGATCCAGAGGTACAAGGAGCCCAAAATGGCCTGGTGGCAATTTTAGCTTCCAGTTCAGTGGAATCATTGATGTGTCTCCAGGTGGCACCATTCCTCCCTTTGGAACTAAGACATTTAATCCTGCAGAATGTAAAGTCATGGGTACAGGAAGCAAAAATCTTGCAAGTGGGTCACTACGGGTAACAGCAAGTGGTGCCACTCCCATTTCCACCGCTTGATTCCTGGACCCATGAACCCTGGTGATAGGAGAAACAGCACTGTATATTGGATGCTTGTTTAGAGCATTCCCTAAATTTCTGTTCATCTGAAAGTGTCCTAATTTCACCATCATATTTCAGAGATGATATATAATTCTTAGTTGGTAATTTCCTTTAAGGCTCTGTGTGACTCATCCCATTGTCTTCTTGTCAACATGGGTTCTGCTGAGTAGTACAACCTTAATCTTACTAAATCTCCTTTGCAGGCTATTTTTTGTTTATCTCTTAGCCACATTTAAATGTGTCTTCTTGTCTTTCCACAGTTTTAGCAAGATTGATTATGATATACTTTGGTGTCTTTATTTTGTGATCTACTTTGTGTAGAGTTCAGTGAGTGTCTTGCATAGATAGCTTCAAATTTTTGGTGATATCAACAAAGCTTACTGTTAGCAAATTGTTGAGAATTCACTTTGTATTTTCCATTATCTCCATATATTCTGATATTTCAATCACTTGTAGATTATTTTCTCTTCATAAAGTTCCAAATAATTTTTAGCATCTCTTGATTTTCTTTTTCTTTTGTACGAGTTTTCCTCAAATATGTGGATGTTTGGTTGATAGTTTGGTTATTATTGTCTTTGAAGTACTAATGTCCTGTTACCAAGTGGTTAGAGCTGTTACTAGACATGGGAACCCATAAGTCCATTTACTTTTCTTATATAGATTCAGCTCAGGTATTCAGGGAAACTTCCCCTGGAGAAGACATCCTGAATTTGGGCTTTTAGAGTACTGGACTGTGACGCTCTTTGTATAGCCATCCACTTGCGGTATTTCTGTTAAAGCAGCACTAGATGACTAAGACAAAGGGATCATGGGAAGAATCAGTCTACTCCATCATCTTGGCCCTGCCTCTGTCTTTTGGTGAAGTCTTTGGATGCGTATCAGTGATTTTAGGAGCTTCCATTCATCTGTTTTCTCTTCTAGTGTTTGCACATTTTTATTTAATATTTTATAGTCTGTTTATGCCATGTATTAGGTCTCCCAGTGTTGTTCCTATTTTTTTCTACTATAGTCTTTATTGTTCTAGAGTTTATTTTTAGGTCTTCAATCCATTGTGTGTTTGTTTGTGTGTAGTGACATATAGCTCTTGTTTCTTTTTTTTTGGCAGATTGAGATCCAGTTTTCAAACACTATTTGTTAATGAGACTATATTTTCCCCAGTTGGCAGACTTTGGGCGTTTGTCAAACATCAGTCTCCTATAGGTAGATGGTGTTGTATCTGGACTGTCTGTTTTGTTCCACTGGTATGTGTCCCTGTTTTTTGTAATTGTACCAGGCTGTTTGTCTGCTATACCAGTGTAATAGGTTCTAAAGTCAGGTAATGTGAGACTTCTTGCTTTGCTTTTCTTATCCAGTAATACTTTACTTATCCAAACTTCTCCTTTTTGCATAAGAACTTGGTACTTTTGTTCTCCATCTCATTAAATAATGACTTTGGAGTTTATATTGGGATTGTGTTGCATCTGTAGGTTACTTTGGGTAGAATAGACATTTCCACAATGTTACTTCTTCCTTTCTATGAGTAAGGTAGGTTTTTCTATTTGTTTCATGCAGTAGAGTCTTGCAATTTTCTTTGCATATAAATCTTTTACATTACTGGCTATATTTATTCCCAAGTATTTTATCTTTTTGGGGCTATTGTAAATGATATTGAGGTGGTGATTGCCTCTTTGATGGTCTCTTTTCTCAAATGATTTATGTATAAGCATATTTATAGTGTCATAGTTTGCTGAACTCTTCTATTAGTTACAATAGTTTTTTTGTTTGTTTGCTTTTCTTTTTGTATCATGGATTCTTTAGGTTATTTTGTGTGTAAGGTCATATCATCTGCAAATAGAGATACTTTTGCTTCTTTTTTACGAATTTGGATGCACTTTACTACTTTATCTTGCCCGATTGTTCTGGCTCCAGCACCATGTCAAATAAAAGTGGTGACAGTTGGTATCTTTGTCTGGTTCCTGTTCTCAAGCAGAATGCTTTTAGACTCTCCCCATTTAGCAAGATGTTGACTGTTGGCTTAGCACAGATGCTTCTTATTATGTTGAGAAATTTTACTTCTGTTAGTATTCTGAAGACAGTTTTAACATGAATGATTGTTGGACTTTGTCAAATGCCTGTTCTGCATCAATTGATAAAATCAAGTGATTTGAATCTTTTATTTTTGTGTTTGAGTACATTAATTGTTTTCTAGTGTTGAATCACCTCTGAATTCCTGGCATGAACCCAATTCCATCACGGTTAATTTTTATTTTATTATTTTTCAGTAGGTGTTAAATTCAGTTAACTAGAATTTTGTTGAGGACTTTTGCTTGTAAATTCATGAGAGACATTGGTCTATAATTTTCTTTTTTTGTACTATCCTTACTCAGTTTTGGTATCAGGATTATGGTGGCTTCATTGAATGAATTTAGAAGTAGCCCATCTGTTTTTTATGAGTGCTCCAAGGTCTAACCACCTGATAACAGGGTGTTATGATTTCTAAGGCTCTGCTATCAAACTAGTTCAAACAACCAGACTAATGGAAGTTTGCAGTTGTTTTGTCTCATTTTGAATTATGCCACATTAACAAATTAATATCCCAAAAGCTTAACTCTATCCATATCACTGAGGTTGACTTTATTTCCAGGAAGCTACTTTCTTCCAGTCATCCTATGAGCACCCTTCAACCTGGGGGGCTCATCTTCTGGTACTAGATCAGATAATATTCTTCTGCTATTTGTAAGATTTTCACCATTTAATTCTTCTTGGAAGTCTACTGCTGGGCCTCTTTCCAATCCATCTGAATCTGGAAGTTTAGCTGAAACTTGTCTACTATGGGTATCCTGCTAGTAATCTGCCTTCAGGTAGCAAAGCTCCCAGTATCATAGCTACATGCAGGTCTCTAGAGTACGAGAAAGTGACAGACACAGGGGGGTGAAAATACTAAAGTGAAGATAATTTGTGCTTTTGAGCTTGATTTTATGGAATATACAGTATCTATATCCTATGACTCTGGACTCTCTGGGTGCGGCAAACAGTTCAAGAGTTAAAAAACAAACAAACAAACAACCAAAATCAATGTATTGGAGACTGGAGGGTGACACTTGTTCAGAGCATCTGGAAAGACAGGCTTAGTAATTTGCTTCAGAACAGTGACAACAATGAAAACCGTGGAACAGTTTTACCTTATACACATGGGGTTGTTATGACTGGTAATCTAACAGAAACAGCATTTTTTTGTAAGATCAGAATGTACTATTATGAATCCTTAAAATATGAATACATTGTGATGCATATCTTTTTCAAACTACCAAAAAAATCTGAAAAGTTATTTCTTTGGTCATCTTCTTTTCAGTAATGTCCCAACATAAGTGAACACACAATTTCCATATTTTAACAGAGTGATGGTCCAAGAGGAACGAAATGGAAGAGTGGTGAGAATCATCAATACGGATCATGTTAAGATGTATGCCAAGGTAGTGGGTAGCACTTGTCATCCATGTTTATAGCAAGACAGCCATGGAATAGAAGCAATGAAATAAATTACACATTCCAGGGGAGAGAGAGAGAGAAAGAGAGAGAGAGAGAGAGAGAACATCAGGACAGTTTTACAGCACATCTGATGTACTCAATGACTTGCCTGATTAAAGTTCCCTTTATGATTTGACTGGTAAGATCTGAAGCAAATATTTACTATTGTTCCTTCACTCGAAGTCTCTATTTGTGCTTCATGTATTTGTATCCCATTAGCATAGATTATTTTTGGATTATGTATTTCTTTCTTTCTGCCTTTTATCTCATTTGTTGGTTTATTTTTGCTTGTTTATTTTTTGATATTTCAGCAAACATACATATTTGGAAACTTTAAAACCATTTTTAAAAATAAGTGATCATCATCTATCACGTTTACTTGTGCATTCCTCCAATCAAGTCTTATCCTGTTATTGATTTGGAGGGGGAAAAAAAGCTTTTCCTTTGCTTTATGAAATCTATTCTGTTAGACTGTTATGGCTGTCATCAGCAGTAGCTCCTCTGAAGGTTTTGTCAAAGAGTTGAAAAATTGGAAAGGTGTGAATGAAGCTGTTTGCCAAATACAAAAGGAAAAAGTATTAAAGCAGAATTCACACTCTCACTTTGACTTCTAAGTCTTCAGATGTTTGACCTTTGAAAATTTTGCTTCTAGCAGAAAACCCTATGTAATTTTACTTTGGGGAGAAATTTGCTTTTATAATTTTCTGTCATTTCACCGTCCAGATATTTCCATTTAAATTAGAATCTGGTGTCACTTTTTAAAAAATGGTGAAAAGGGCAGTAAAATATGTTCAATTTCTGAGGAGAACCAATTTTAGAAAGTACTCATAATACTGAACTTATATGTATTTCCCTGTGATGTGTATCCTTCATTTCTTGTGTTTTTCTCAACAATAACACAAAGAGTAACTATGCTAGCACAGGCAATGAGGATTTTAAAAAGGAGCAAATTAGTATCACCTAAGTAATTAGAGTCATACTTCCTTCTATACACAAGCAAGTACTATAAACTTATATGTATATATTTATTGATTAAAACGTCAATGTGATTATAAGAAGAAATGAAGAATTACTATGTCAAGAACAAGAAGGTAATGAGAATCCAGAGAAATATACTCTAAAAGCCTTTTAGGTTATGAGTGTGTTCAACAATGGCACTGAGCTACGCTTTTAATAGACTCATGAGGCTTTCAGGGGCAGAACTCAAAAGCACAAACAATCAGATTTAATGACTTTGCCACAACCCATATGTGAGATCAGACTTTACATTGAAACAAAGTAAAGCAGTCCATATAGACCAGTTTATATTCTGTGTGGTCAAAATAACTCAAATGTTCAACTTGGAGTATAATTATCTGTTAGGATCCCAAGTACAAACAAAATCTGTTATTTTTCAGAAAGAAGATATTATTATAAAGCATATTCATTCCTAAGGAAAAAAAGTTTCAAATACAATGTCACAGGATACAGTAAAAAACAAACATAAATAAACATGCCCGAGAAGAAGACATTGTTAGAAAGATCCACTAGAAACAATGGAACTGATATATCAAAATAATCAGATACAGGTGTAAGTAGGACTGTGCTACTCTACCCCAACAAGTAAAAGTAAAGCTATTAAGAGAAAACTGGAAGTTTAAGAAAAAAAGTGCCAAGGTAAATATGCACCAAATAACTCTGCTACAATGTAAAAATTTGAAAGCTAAAGTTAAGTATTTGTTGCACAGATCTAAAAGCAAGAAATTAGTGAAATAGAGGTCAAGAGATACTCTGTACAAAGTAGCAACAAAAATCTAAATTAAAATATAGACACAATACTGTTAGGAGATGTAGACCATACAATAAGAAGGGGTAACCTGTGTTTAACTGATAAATCATTATAAAAGGAGAAAAATAAGGGAAGGGGCAGATAAATCATTGTAATGACTGAGGTGTATGAATCTTCCACAGTTAAGGAGACATTTCAACTCAAATACTCAATAGGCTCCAAAAATAGTAAGCCACACAAATGAGAAGAAAATCCCATGTGGTAGGTGACAATTAGATAATTGACAAATGGACTGTTTCCCTTCTCCCTGATTATAAATACAAGAATAAGAAGGGGAGGGAGGAAAAAAAAATACAATGCTTTTAAAAAAAAATGGCAGCCTCAGAATTGAATTCTCCTGAATAACAACGGAAACCAAAAATGATGGAATGATATACTCAATATACTACAACAGGATAACTTTTATCCTACAATTGTGTGCTCGATAAAACAGCCCTTAAGAAATCAGATAAAATAAAAGGAATTTAAAGCAAACAATATTTAGTGATCACCTCAGCTGTACAATCCCACTAAGGGTCTTAAAAAGAGATATAATCTCGGCATAGGAGCGTGAAGCCAGATGGGGTTAAGAAATGACAGAAGGAAGCAAATAAATTGGTAAATTTATGCCTAATTCCAAATAAATAAATCCTATATAACACAAAAGAATATAATGTACCGTTATAAATATAAAGAATAGGAACCCATACTAAAAATAACATTTAAGTTGAGAGTAGGACACATGGCATAAAATATACTAAAGGCATTGTGTTTTCTGTAAAGATGGTAAGCATATGAATAAGCGTGTGGTATTGATAAGTAAATTTTTTCAGGGTAAGTTCTAAAAACTGCATATTTTGAAAATTAAATAAAAATCAGATGATTTAAACTTAATACATCAAATAATTATATAATATATGAATAGAGTATGAGTCGGATCCGACTCGACAACACTTGGCATTGGCATGGTTAGATGGTATGTTTACCCCTGAGTATAGGAATAATTGGAAATTCTCATGGTATAGTGACTATGTTTTATAGCCGCTAACCAAAAAGTCAGCCGTTCAAGTGTACCATGCACTCCTTGGAAACTCTGTAGGGTAATTCCATTCTGTCTGTAGGGTCACTGTGAGTCAGAATTGACTTGATGATAGTGGGTTTGATTTTGGTTATAGGGTTAATTACAATAAATGTAAATGGATAAAACAATTTATAAAACAGCTTATTAACAGATTATATAGTAAAAAAAACTAGTAAAATTTGTTTACAAGAGATATGCTTAAATGTTTAGAGGTCCAATGAAAATAATATTGATGTGTGACATGAATACAAGCAACATACATGTTAATGACTGTAATAATAATGCTAAAGTGTATATCAAACATTCATAGTGATAAAATGGGATATTTTAAGCAGGAAAAAATTCAATTCATCAAGAAAATACCATATTTTACTTTTGTTGAGATCCCAAACATGGCTTAAAGTATAATGTGGAATAATCAAATCCCTACAATAACAGTGAAACATTTTCTTAAAAATTTCTCAGGAATTCGTATGCAGTGAATAATTGCTGAAGAAAAAAATCAGAAGGACATAGAAAGTTGGAAAATAATTACCTTTGTCTAGGAATTTGCCTAGAACAATTGATGGAAACACAACCTTTACAAATATAGATAGATCATTTGTAAATATTGACCATATGCTATGGTATAACATAAGTCTCAACATTCAGCAATGAGTAGAATTTTTAACTGTGATTATAACAGAGATCTGTAATAAAATAGTAACTAAAAAATGTAAAATCTTCCAATATTTAAAAAACTAAAAAGAGTGAGTCAAAGATCAAAACATTTTGACTTTAATAATAATTTAAAAAATCCATATGTTAATATATGAGATTGAGGCAAACTGGAATTCAAAGAACTAAAAACTAAACCTTTGCTGCAGGGTCACTTCTGCCTCGTAACACCACCACAGGACCCAGTAAAACGGCCACATAGAGTTTCCAAGTATGGAATGTTTACAGCAGCAGTCTGCCACATCTCTCTATCATGGAGCAGCTGATCGGCTTAACCTTTTAGTGAGCGGTCAAACTCTTAATCAGGGTTCCTCAAAATAGAGAATCTATAGCCTTAAATTAATATCTTAGAAAAATGAAATATGAAAAATAATTTGACACATCATTTCAACATGAAAAACGAACCACAAGACGTAAAATAAATGCAAAAAACAGAGAGAAATCATTAAAAAATGCAGAATTTTTGAAAAACAACAGCAACGAAAAATAAACATAAAATACAAAGAACTAAATTCTAAAATCTTATTTAAAAAATATATGGAACGACAATGAAATCCACCAACTTAACTGTTCTAAGTGCTACATACCTCAACGCTGAGTATCACTTCCAGACTCACCTTGGAAGTACTATGCTTGGGAAGCTATGCACCAATATCAACACCTAGGCCACCCTTCAAAGCAGTTTTAGAACTCTTTCTGGAATGGTGATTGCACACGGTGTCACACGATGGCAAGTTCGGGAACTTAATAGTATAGTTGTCTGTGAGGGGGTTTTAGCCAGTAAATAACTGTTTAGCAACACCTGCCCTACTCCCTAATCTGGCCCCCAGTGACTGTTCTCTTTGTCCAGACATAAAGGACATATTGAAAGGAAGACATTTGGATGACATTCAGCGTAATAGGACGACAGCTGAAGGCCATTCCAGAACCAGTTCTAAAAGGGCCCTGAAGAGCAGACTAGGCGCGGATGCCGTGTACAGCTTCCCTAGAACAGGACTTTGAAGGTGACCACAGTGGTATTCAGCGATGTGTTCACGTTTTTTTAGGATGAGTTCCTGAACATAGTTTTCAGACTTTGTATAAGGCGCTCCTACTAGTAGGACAAAATAAAAAGACCTCAATAAATATGCCACGTTGACCAACAATAATAATGTTTAACAATAATAGGGAAGACAGTACTGGTATTCTGGTATTAGAAAAGTACACTGACACAAGCAATTCAGGTAATAGTTTGGCAATATTTAGAAAACTTGATTATACTAATAACTTAAGGACAACCTCTAGAAATATACCATAAAACCGGATGTATTTGCACACCACAATATGCATAAGAATGACTATAGTAGCTTTATTCCCAACAGCCCAGTGAATTTCGACATAGTCATATAGTGGTATATTGTAAAGCGAGGGATATTAACAAATCAGAGAATGGAATAGGTTATAATTTAAAAAAGGACTTTTATAACCCTGGTGGTATAATGGTTAAGAGCCATCACTGCTAAGTAAAAGGCCGGTAGTTTGAATCTTCCAGGCAGTCCTTGGAAACTGTACTGGGGTTGGGGTAATTCTACTCTGTCCTATCAGGACACTCTAAGTGTGGGTTTTGCCACTCAGATGGCAGATTTAGTTATACTTTTTTTTAATGAAGCATTCATTGCATTAACTTTTGAATGGATTTCTTAAAATAACTAAACATATCTCAAGACTGAGAATTCATGCCCTGCCAATGAATTTGAATATTATCCTTAAATAATAATAATGAAATCATTCATCTCACATCTCAATGCTCAAGTCTCAAGTGAGGCATTCTCAGTATCCTAACATTTTATTTAGTGACCTGATTCACTGATTGATTAGCTCTGTCAGGAAAAAAAAAAAAAAAAAAAAAGAAAGTTAGCATTGAGTCAGGTATTTCTCATGATAATGCCATGTGATTCAAAACTGAACTGTGCTCCACACGGTTTTCAATGCTGATGTTTCTGAAATAGATCACTGGCCCTTTCTTTTGAGATTCCTCTGGTTGAACTTGAATTTCCAGTGGAATTTGTAACATTAATGCCACCCAGGGACTCCTACTTCTGTCTGCTGCTCTTAGGTGCCATGTAGCAGGCTCTGCTTCATAGCAAAGCTATGTCCAACAACACACACCACTGCCCTCTCCTGCACCATCCTCACGATCGTTGCTATGTTTGAGACCATTGATAAGCTACTGTGTCAATCCATCTCCTTGATGGTGTCCCTCTTCTTCAGTGACCTCTGCTTTACCAAGCATGACACCCTTCTCCAGGGACTGGTCTAGGTAATTTTAGTCTACAAAACAAAACAAAAATGATAGAAAACTACAAGTGCTTTGCCACTTAGTCAGTTCTAGCTCATGGGCTTTAAACATGTCAGAGTAGAGATATGTTTGATAGAATCTCCAAAGGCTGACTTTTTCAGAAGTTGTCTGTGATGCTTTTCTTTCAAGACAACTCTGAATGGGCAAATCTCCACAGCAGCCAAACATATTGACAGTTGACACCACCTAGGAAATGCTATTATCAAAAGCAACATAAAACCCAGTGCCTAAAATTAGTGAAACCTTCTGGTTGTAATCTCATCACAGTGACATAGAGTTAAATCCATTAAATAATTAATTCACGATTGCATTAGTGATATCTCCCTTTTAATTCTTACGGAGCTCATGGTTAAGAGATTTTTTTTTTTTTTTTTTTTTTTACAGCATTCTCTCTATAAAGGCTCAAGCCATCTCCACGTGAACACCATTAAACAACTAAATGAAAAGAAGCCAAAGATCTATAGAATTAATAGCAAGTGCAATGGACAGAGCACAATGCTGGAATATAAACCTTAGACTTAAATGATGATTCTGCCGTTGACTAGTTATGTAATTAAAAACTATTTCTCTAAAAGCTTTTAGCTTCAGTTTTCTGACCCATTAAATGACAAAAATAATATTTATTATACGGAGCTGTCACGTGGATATAATAAACTCTGGAACATGAAACCCTTCTATTTGATACTAAAATGATGTATCTATTATGCTTATAATTAATCATTCTACTGCTACAGTTAATGTTTTCAAAATAGCAAAATTTCTTCTATTGTAGGGAACTGTGTTGGCTATTAATAGCTGTACTGTTAGGTACCACCAATTCATTGCCGACTCACAGCAGCCGTGGGTACAACAGACTGAAACGCTGCCTGCTCCTGCGCCGTCCTCACGACTGTTAAACTTCAGCACATTGTTGAAGCCACTGTACCTTGCTGAGGCTTTTCCTCTTTTTCGATGACCCTCTACTTTATAGGTATGCATTTACCAAATTATATTTCATTCTGAAAAATTGTACATTCCACAATTCAGTAGATGTCTCATTCTGAATAAAAATGGATAGAACAAGTACACTAGCTGATTTTTATATTTATTTTTAGAACAGTATCTTTTACTGTTGGATACAAAGAAGCTTAACCAAGGCTGTCTTGTTGCAAATTTGTATGGCACTATCTTATGAAATTAGATTAAGAAGTTGTGTGAAATAAATTCATAGAGTTAATGCATTTATCTTTAAAAGACCAGATGGTCAATTTAGAATTTTTAAAATATATATTTTAAATTTAAACTTTAAAGCCTAGATATTTCAGCATTATTAATAGTCAGTCCTCCATGCACAATAAATATTACTTTGACCTAAACTAAGTAATACTTGTGTTCACAATATGCACAACAGAAACGGGCTTCATATTGTATTATTTGGTGGGTAGTTGCAGTTTCCACTCCTTTACTTCCGTTCTGCAAAATAAATAAGCAGATTAGGTCTACAAAAAAAAATTTATGAAATTTTACTTTTGCTTTATTTGATCATATGACTTCTTATTTCTGCCAGTAGTAACAGCTAGCTTTGCTGTTTTTAATGTTTAACCTTTGATTTTTCCTTAATATGCTAAGGGTCTACTTCCCTTACAGTTTCATAAGCACTGCTATATTTGTGGTTTCAACTACAGAACCGTCTTTAATATCTAGAATATAAGCTCCATGTTGGCAGAATTTGTCTTGTTCAGTACCAGAAAATTGGCATTAAAGTCATCTTTGTGGATGCATGAGTGAATGATGTGTTGTAACACCAGAGAGCATGACACGAGGCAGAGATGCAGCAGAAAAAACCATGACAGGCAAACGAGTGAATCTGGTGATGAAAACACACTTTTAGCTGAGTTACTTTGATATACACTCTACACAACCCCAGGATTTTGTGTGAGTTTTTGGAATGGAAACAGCTCTGCTTTTCAATAATAAATTTATTAATTACACTTCTTATGAATCCTGACAGCAGTCAGCTTTCCAGGCTTCTGATTCCATTCCAAAGGGTTGGATGTCTCTGTGATTTATGTAACAGGAAGCAGGAGGAGGAAAGACTTGTAGGAGAGGGCTTCTTCAAGACAGTGACACAGATGGCTGCCTGAGGAGTGAGTGGTGGGTGTTAATGAAAACGCAGTGAACAGTGAGGGGAGGGGAGAAAGTAACCCCTGCAAACAGGCTCAAAGTTTTTGAAAGGCAGATACACACCAGTTTTTTTCCCTTGTAGAAGTTTTCAACAATTTTTTTTTTTTTTCACCGTTACGGCCACAAAAATCTTAGGACACTACGAAGAGAAGGTTGTCATTAAAGGATTTAAAAAAAATTACATAAATACTAAGGGCTGGACATTTATTTCAGCCATGTGTCTATATGCTGATTTTGGGATAAAAATATGTCAGACCATTATTTCAAAGCTGCACTTAGAGGATAGATTGTTAAACCAACAAAAAGGGCTTTAAGGAATTTGCTGTGTTATTGTCTTGATTTTCTGCTGCTTAGAAACTCTATGGGGCAGTTCTACTGTGACATAAAGTCACTGTGAGTTGGACCTACTCAAGGACAGTGAATTTTGTTTTGTTGTTTTGTTTTCATCTCTTGAAAGTCTTCACTTCATCAGTGTTCATGCATTTAACCACTATGTGTTTAGGGTATCAGGAATGCTCTTTTGGGTTCCTATTTAATTGTTCAGTCCTCTACACATCTTACTCCACTGTTTACACGACTGTCATTGCATAGTCCAAAAATCCAAACCCATTGCCACTGAATCGATTTCAACTGATGACTGCCTTACAGAACAGAGTAGAACTGTCCCTCAGGGTTTCCAGGGAGTGGCTGGTAGATTCGAACTGCCAGTCTTCTGGTTAGCACCTTGAGCTCTTAACCACTGTACCACTAGGGCTCCCATCACTTATTAGTTAAAGTAAATCTATATGGAATGGTCGTTATTAGGATAGACAGATAGGTGACCTTGTAAAACAGAAAAAGAAAATAAAATAAACTTATTAAAATGTTGTTGTTGAGCTGATTCTGATGCAAAGTGACCTTACAGGATAGACTAGAACTGTCTCCCCATAGAGTTTCCAAGCAATTGTCAGCATTGTTTTGTTTTTTCATTAGTAGCCATTTGTCATGGATTGAACTGTGTTTCCCCCAAAATGTGTGTATCAGTTTGGGTAGGCTGTGGTTCTTAGTATTGTGTGATTTGTAAGTCCTGCCTCTGTGATGTTAATAAGAGATAGTGGACAGTCATCGTGTGACATGCGGGTCAATCTACAAGATTTTATTGTGTCTGAAGGCAAACTTTTGGGGTATAAAATAAAGAAGCTAGCAGAGACACAAAGACAGAGACAAAACCACTGCACTGGAGTCAATTCTGACTCACAGAGACCCTATAGGTCAGAGTGGAGAGACAGGGGCCATTGTACCACTAGATGATTCAGACACCATCACAAGCCAAAGTTGTTAACCAGTGTACCTCCTGGGCTCTGTGTTATATTTTACACAGGTGTTTCCTTAATATCAGTCTAGCATATCTGTAAAACTAGGCAAATCCACCAAGCACTCCTTGAATATTGCAGGGGGCAGTTGTACTCTGGCCTCTAGGGTCACCATGAGTCAGATCCAACTCAGTAGCACTGGGATTTAAAACTAGACAATTGCTGAGCTTTCATTGAATCTTCAGAAATTTTGCACATTTTTTTTTTTTTTCTCTGCATATGCCTTGCTCCAAAGACCAACAGAATTGGTTTACTAGTCTGCAAGAAGGCATAGGCATTAGGGATCCTGGTTAACAGATGCAGTTGCTAAAATGACTTAAAAGCAATAATTTTGGAAGGCTCTTCTAGAGAGTTTAGCAGGTCCTTCATTTCAGGCCCCATTTGAATCCTTCTCATTTTATATAATAAGTGTTTCATCTGTCCAGGCCAATTTTATTTCTTTTTTTTTTAATTAAAAAATGAAAGTGTTCGTACTCTGTGCTTACAATATTGGGTTAAAATAGGAGGAGTACACAAGTTATGTCGAAGTCCCATTAATATTGATCTTCTTATTAACGTGTATTGTCACCAATTTCACCCAACCAAATTTCTAACAACTATCTAATCTAAACCCTCACCCCTCACCCTCCCACCCTCCCATCCTCCCCACCCTTGTAGCCATCAAAGAGTCTTTTCTGTTATGAGTATGCTTTTAAGTTTTTATTGTTGGGGTCCTGTATTTGTCCTTCTGTCACCAACTAGTTTCACTCAACATAATGTCCTCCAGTTGAGACCAAACTGAGAGATATTTCCTGCTATCATCATTTTCTTTGTCAGTGTATAGTACTCCATTGAGTACATATACCAAAGTTTACCCAGCCATTCTTCTGTTGTTGGGCATCTGGGTGGATTCCAACTTTTTGCTATCGTGGACTGTGCTGCAGTGAACATTCGTGTGCATGTAGCGGTGGTGTGAATGGCCTTGATTCTGTAGGATATATTCCTAGCAGAGGAATTACTGGGTCAAATGGTATATCTATATTCATTATTTTAAGGTAATGCCAAATTGCTTTCCAAAGAGGTTGCACCATTCTGCAATCCCACCAGCAATATAGGAGCTCTTCCAAGGAGTTCCAAGCTCTTCATAACCTCTCTAACATTTTTTGTTTTGCGTTTTTGGGATCATGGCCAATCTTGTTGGGGTGAGATGGTATCTGTCCAGGACAATTTTCAATTAATCTCCTGTTCTGATAATAAAAGTACAGGAAAGTGATGTTTTGTAAACTGTTATTCAGGTATTCCAATGCCATAGAATCTACATTGTTCATTATCTACCCAGAAATCATGCACAGTGATGAAAAACACATAAAGTAATTAACCAAACAAAATTTCTTCTAATCTCTTTACTGATATTTCACTTACAGGTGCCATAAAATCAAAGGCAGCAACAATGTTACCTCCTCCCTCAAGATTTATACTCTTAAAATTTTCTACTGCATGTATCCCTTTAAGAATAAATTTCTAAGTGTACACATGGCCCAACAAATTCTTTGTGTGCTAGAATATCAAATTCCCACAATCTATCGGTATTTTTCAGTACTTTCCTTCCCTTGTTCTCTCCATGATCACGTGGCCTCCACACATGCATCAGTGCATTCTGTTTCAACTAATTAATGTCATAGATTTTTGCCCCCATCATCCATCAAACTGCTATTTTTCCCTGTACACTGAATGCTGTGCAATAGCTTTCCAAAATTATTTTCATTCATTTTAGCACTTTAAACTACTAACCCTGTTGACTGTATGTTTTCTGAGACTCATAGGCTAAGCTTTTTGTATTATGTAAGAGGATAATTGGGATTCTTAGATGCTGTAGCCATCTTTTAAATATCTGATTATATCTTCCTTTCTACTGCATTAGCATGCTCCTGGATATGTACTCCAATTCCTCCCCGCCTCCCACCTATCAAACAAGAAAGCAACAAAGAAACAACAACAAAAATCGCCAGTGAACCCATTCTAACTTACACTGTTGTTAGGTGAAGCCCAGGCTGTACTGACTCCCCATGAGCCCTGTGTACAACAGAACTGAAGCACTGCCCAGTCTTGTGGCATCCTTATGATCACTGGCATGTTTGAGCCCATTGTTACAGCCACTGTGCCATCCCATCTCATCGAGAGTCTTCCTC
Organism: Heterohyrax brucei; assembly: GCA_028571685.1. Taxonomy (NCBI): domain Eukaryota; kingdom Metazoa; phylum Chordata; class Mammalia; order Hyracoidea; family Procaviidae; genus Heterohyrax; species Heterohyrax brucei. Next base: position 161,485,935 of record CM053143.1, read on the forward strand.
TTTGTTGTTGACCTTCTACTTTGCTAGGCATGATGGTGTGATGTCCTTTTCCAGAGACGGTTCCCTCCTGTTAATGTGTCCAAAGTATGTGAGAGGAGGTATTTTGAGCTCTCCCTTCCAAAAAGCACTCTGGCTGTGCTTCTTCTGACACAGATGTGTTCATTCTTCTGACAGTCTCTGGTGTTTGCAGTATTCTTTGCTGACATTATAATTCATAGATATCAGTTCTTTGCTCTTCTTTGTTCATTGTCAAATTTTAGCACGCATGTGAGGCACTTGGTAAGACCATGGCATGGGTGAAATGTGACTGAGGCCTTCAAGTGACATATTTGCACTTTAACACTTTAAGGAGATCTTTTGCAACAGCTTTGCTCAGTGCAACACATCATTGGATTTCTTAACTGCTGCTTCCATGAGCGTTGGTTGTGAATCCAATAAAAATAAAATAACTGACAATTTCAAAATTTTCTCTGTTTATCATAATCAGACACATAGTGACCCTAGATACTTGATCTACCCTTAATTAGAGTTTTGGGAAGTAGGACATTCTGTGGTAGAAAATTTCTCATCTTTTTGCTGTTGATAGAGCCAACTGTTACCCTCAAATGTTGAATATGGTTTTTCCAAAATTCAGCAAGACCCACCAAATATTCAGTTCTTTTATTATTTCATTTTTTGGAAAGGACCTTGCTTCCTGAGGAAATTATATTTCTTTTTGTGTATGAAAAGCCCATTGCCTTCAACTGAATTCTGACACATAGTGGCCCTATGAAACAGAGTCTAACTACCTCAGAGGGTTCACAAAGAGTGGCTGATGGATTCGAACTGCCCACCTCCCATGTAGCAGCCAAATGCTTAACCCCTGTGCCACCAGAGTCCCTGGTTTATATTTTAAATTAAAAATTAATTTCATAATATTTCAACAAAACATAAAGCCATGTGCCATTCAAACAATACTACTCTTGCTTTTTCGTGACATTTGTCTTCTTCAAAACGTGATGGTCTACTGGCTGAGATCTCAGCTAGTAACCTAATGTTGATAGTTTGAATCCACCAGTCACTTTTTGGAAGCCGTGTGGCCAGATCTACTCTATCCCACAGGGTTGCTATGAATCAGAGTCTACTGGAAAGTAATTTTTTTTTTCTTTTGAGCCTTCTCTTATGTATTAAACTGTACTGGCACCACTACAAACTCAATAAAGACACTCATTTGTTTTTTTCAGATCTTAATAAGTGTCTGCCATTCTTTATGAGCCATCTGCTTTTTGAACTTGCCAAATGAGGCTATTTTAGAAGGAATAAATTAATTATTAATTCCATTTTATTTTTTCTTCAAATCACTTTGCATGTTCAGTGAAATAGGACATTTTTCTTTCGGATGTTCTTTATACTGACAAATTCTTCAATGTTTGATGCTAGCCCCGTCACCATGTAGAATTTTACATAATAAAATTATGTTGTTATGTAATTACCCTGTAATTTTATTATATAATCCATTTGTTACTACCGACTTTGTGTTAACTGATTAAAAATATGTTTGAGAGTGAATTACATAGATTTAAATGATACAGATACAGATACAGGTATTATTGTTGCATGCAATCCAGTCAATTCTGCCTCATAATGACCCTGTAAAACAGACAAAGTAGTGCTATCCCGTAGGATTTTCTAGACCTTAATCTTTACAGAAGCAAAGTACCAGGTCTTCTCTTCCAGGGAGCAGTGGGGCAGCCGAGCGTTTAACCATTGTGCCAGTAGAGAGACATAGATTTACATGCATATATTCATTTTAATTAGAGAAGTTAAATTCTAATTTTATAATTTGGGAATGCTTTTAAGATACATACATTAAAATATTGAAATAGACCAAAGTCCTGAGAACTTGGATTGAAAATAATTCTTTTACATTTTTTTTTTTTTTTTTTTTTCCCAGAGCACATAATAGCTGATAAAGTTGGTAACTTTAGTTCATGGAAGTAGATTATATAACAAAGGTCACTCAGTGCTTTTAGAACTTAGATCATGATTTGGGACAAAAGATGTTCTAGAATTATTTTAATTAAAAATCAGATGGAAACTCAGGTTTATCACGATACTTCCATGTCTTCGAATTTCTAAATTCTTTCATTTTGTGAAATAGTTTATTATTAATATCCATTTCTCAGATGAGGAGACTGAGGCTCAAAGACTGGTATTCTAACAAGCAAATATTTCACTGCACTCAGTATTTTAAATTATTCTTCAAATTATGTGGTAAATTTTTCGTATATACACACACTGAAGAAAGTAATAGCAATAATAATAAAATCCAGAGGTGAATCTTTGCCATCTAAACACTAAAGTTCAATATTTTATATGATTCTTAGTGCATTACAAGTAATATGTTGCACAGCAAAGGTAGTGTAGTGCAATCACATTCCCAGCTACACCTGGATCCACTGTCCTCTTAACTGATAGGTTATATCAGATTCACTACATTTGTTTTATGTGCATGCAGTGTAGACTACAATAAATGAATTTTGGAGATAGATTTTTTCATTTTAGTTGATTGGAGGCAAGGCACAAAAGTTAGTTAGGAGTTATTTGTGTGTTTGTCAACACTGCAGAGAATGACGAGCAAAAAAAATGTATGTATGTGTTGGTGTGGAGGATTTGCAGTGAATTAAAAAGTGAAAAAAGAATATAAGAAGAATGAAATGCATACTTGGGAGAAAAAAAGGTCTATATATTGAAAATAAAAACAGGTTATTGGGAATTATTTTAATCTAGGTTCCTCAATCCATTAAAAGTCATTATTTTTACAGCAGGCAAATAAAATTTAAGAATATCGGTAACTTAAGAGCTCAATTAAAAAGAGACTCAAGGATTTCAAAGGGCATGTGGGTATAAGGAAGCCCAACTATTAAAATACTTACTGGGCAGGCGGGGGCTGAAATATGTTAACTGTATTAGTCAGATAGTCACAATTTATAGGACCACTTTTGTATAGATTACTAGAGGAAAACAACTGAAAGATTCAATGGCATGCTTGTTTCTCACCATCAAAGACACCACACCATGAAGGACTCAGAAACACTGCACAGAGATCACAAACAGCAACTGAGTTAAGGACCAAAGGTTTTACTACGTGCTGACTCCCAAGTGCCTACTGAGCCTGCTGTGTAGATGAACAGTGCCCACTTTACTGCTATTAAATTGTGAAAATGACCACTGTAGGTTTTAGTAGTACTTTCACAAGGATCAGAAATAGTATACTACAGAAAATGAAGATAAGAAAAAAAATTGTATGATTCAGATTTTTAAACAAAATCATCATGGATGTATGGATTATCCCAAAATGTAAGATACAAGGATACCAAGAATTTTTGTCTGCTCTGCTCACTACTGTATCATCAGTACCAAACATCTTAAATATGGCAGTGCTTAAAAATATTGGTTGGATGAATAAATTATTTTTAACTTAATCAACTATTAACCAAGACCAAAAAAAGGAAAGAAAGCACTGCCCTTGAGTTGATTCTGACTCATAGGGACCCTGTAGTACAGAGTAGAGCTGCCTCACAGAGTTTCCAAGGAGTGCCTGGCAGATATGAACTGCAAACCTTCTGGTTAGCTGATGTAGCACTTAACCACTAGGCCACCAAGGTTTCCTACCACTATCCACCACCCCTGAATCCTCCCACTTAACTACATCAGCCTATTGTATATTCCTCAAACGTGGTAGACACACTCCAGGCTTTTACATCAGCTGTTCTGTCTTCCCAGGATAATGTTCTCTGACCAACTGCTTTACCCCATTCAACTCTTTGTACAATTTTTGTATTCTCAGTGAGACACTCCTTGACCCTCTAATGTTAAATTTCCTCTTACTGCACATACAGTAACTGACCAAGGAATTTCCATCTTCTTTTCTCTTCCATAACATATTACAAAATTTACTTATTGATTGTATAGCTTAGTCTTTGTCTCTTCCACTAAGATGTCAGCTCCACAAGCTTAGCAATGCTTCTCTTGTTCACTTGTAAGCATCTAGACGTTGTAAACACCTAGAACACGGCCTAACTGCTCAATTCTGCTTAATAAATGCCAACATATTTTTAATTTTGTTATGATTTGTGATAAAATTGTGATAAATACAAGTAAAAATTTTCTTAAAGTACATTGCTTTTCAACTTTAATATATAATTCAGTTACAAAGACCTGTCTGTGATATTTCTTCAAGGTAGTGTACTGTGTATGTTACTGTCCACAGAGCATGTGCTCAAAAGTGTACGTCACATTCACCAAATAAATATCGCGGTTGCTGTTTCTAGCAAGTCCAATGAAACAAGCATATTGTAAAACATCTGATCTGATTGAGCCAGTCTTCCTTAATACTCACATCTAGTACAATGACAGCACATCAAAGCACTCAGTAAAAGACAGACGGTTTAAGTTCCTTAGATGTTAACAGCATGGCTAATTACGCTTATTGAAATCTTCACACATTTTCACATAACACTATAACTCAGTGAGCTTTATCTGAAGCTTTGGAACCAATTCATGAAATGCTGGATGGAATTGTATTAAGTTTATGAGAATTTTTTTTCATAGAGACACCATATATTTATATCTGCTTATCACAAGACATAAAGTATGCAGAAATAATTCAATACCTGTGATATCTCTAGAGTTTCCTGGCACACATTAATTCAACATTCTTTGCCAATACCATAATTCAGATTTGCCAGTTCTTCAAAATGCCATCATTCTCTAAGAAATTCACAAAAAAAAGCATAAACATTAGCAGCGGACATACAAATTAATTCCTTTCACATTGGAGTGGGTGTGAAGTAAAAGCTGAGATAAAAATTGATGGAAGAAGTAAAATAAGATCACTATTTCATTTGGCAGTTAGAGACTACATTCGGGAGGTGTTATTCTCAGTAAAAGATATACTGCAATGTCCAAAATAGACATATTCCCTGACATAGTGATGCATTTAGTCTATTAGGCTACCATTTGTAAAAGTCTTGACTCATAATTTGAACATGAGTCCGTAAAAGTAGGAAGCTAATGGAATTACAGATAAAAATGTTGTGACCAGAAGTGACAATATACAAAGATTTGAAATCGTCAGTTGTAGGACCCAATTTACATAGTAAAAGAATGTAGCACACTTTTTCTGACCTGTTCTTCTTGTCATTGTTGTTAGATGCCATCAAGTCAGTTCCAAGTCATAGCTACCCATGTACAACGGGACAGAACCCTGCCCAGTCCTGAGTTACCCTCACAATCTTTGTTTGGCTTGAGCTCATTGTTGGAACAACTGTGTCAGCCCATCACATTGAGGATCTCGCTCTTTAAGGCTGACCCTTTTCTTTACCAACCACAATGTACTTGAACAGCATCTAGTCTCTCCTAATGACAAGTCCGAAATAATGAAGATGATTTCTCACCATCCTTACTTCCAAAGAGTGTTCTGTCTGTATTCTCTCAAACATAGCTTTCTTGTCTTCTGGGAATTTTACCAATACCATAATCAGATTTGTGAGTTCTCCAGTGTTTTGTTTTGTTTTGTTTTTCATTGTCTAGTTTTTGCATGTGTATTTGGCAATTGAAGGTACAAGACTTGAGTCAGGCATACCCTAGTCTTAAAGTAAAATCACTGTCTTTCAGTTACTTAACAACTTTTTTGTAGTACGTTTGTCCAATGAAACTAGTCTTCTGATTTCTTGATTACTGCTTCTATTAGCAAAGATTGTTGATTCAAAAGAGTGAAATTCTTGACAATTTTAATTTCTTCATCAGTTATCTTTTTTTATTAGTCCAGTTGTAATAATTTGTGATTGATTTACATTATGATGTAATACAATACTAAAGGCAGTAATCTTTCACTTCATCTGTAAGTCTTCACTTCTGGCTAGCAAAGTCATATCATCTGAGTATCTTGGTTGTTAGGTGTCTTCCTTTAATCCTTTTGCTGAGTTCTTAATATAGCCCAGCTACCTGAATTATTTTCTCAGCATATAAAGCTAATGCTGTTCTTGTTGGGTGGCAAAGAGTAAGTTTTAGCACACAGCTACTCTGTGTACAACAGAATAAAGACTACTCATTCCCATGGCATCTCCACAATCATTGCTGTATTTGAGACCTTTATTGTAGTCACTGCATCAACTAATCTCTTTGAGAGCCTTTTTCTGTTTTCATTTGCCCTTCTAATTTACCAAACATGATGTATTTCTCCAGGAAATGGTCCTTCATGATAACATGTCCAAATTACATTAGACGAAGTGTCACCAACCTTGTTTCTAAGGAGCATTTTTGTTGTACTTCTTGCAAGACAAATTTGTTCCTTCTGTCAGTCTATGGTATATTATTCACCAACTCCATAAATCTAATCCAGCAATTCTTCCTTAGCATTCTTTATTCATTATCGAGCTGCTGAACGCATTCCGGAGTTTGTGTTTACCATGGCTTGGGTCAGGTGCACCTTAGTCTTGAAAGTGACTTTTTTAAAAATTTTTTTAATGCTTTATAGATGTCCTTTGCAGTAGATTTGCCCAAGGGGTTGTTTTATTACTTCACTACTGCTTCCATAGGTGTTGATCATGGATCAAGCAAAATTAATCGCATGCCAACTTCAGGATGTTCTGCTTTAATCATGATGTTGCTTATTTGTTTCCTTGTGAGAATTTTTGTTGTCTTTCCATTGGGGTATAATCCATACTATTATATACAATCTTAATCAGTAAGTGTTTTCAGTTGTCTTTGCTTTCAGCAAACAGGATGTGTCTTCTACTTATTGCAGGCTATTAATGAATCTTCCTCCAATCCTGATGTTGCATTATTGTTCATACCATCCAGCTTCTAAAATTATTTTCTCAGTTTACAGATTGAATGAGTATGATAAAAGGATACAATCCAGACATGTCTTTCTTCATTTTAAAACATGTAGTATACCCTTCTTCTGTTCAAATAACTGCCTCTTTTTCTATGTACTGTCTCTTAGTCTGTGAACACAGTTCAATATTTTCTAATTCTCTTTTTTTTTTGGCAATATTATTGTTTGTTTGTGATCCACATGGTGGAATATCTTTGCCTGGTCAATAAAACAAAAGTATACATATTATTGGTATTCTCTGTTTTCATCCATAATCTGTAACTTGCTCTTGAATAAAGAATATCTAAAGTAGATTAAATAACTGAAGAAGTAAAAGAGCTGAACAAAAGATTTCAAATGATGGATGAAGAAGTCAAACTAAAGTATTATAATGAATTGTGTATAAACCCAGAGACAGAAAATCAAAAGTAAAGAATACACTACTTTTCTCAGGCTAAAAGTACTGAAGAAAAAATTCAAGCATTGTGTTGCCACATTGAAGGATTTTATAAGAAAAACATTGAACAATGCAAAAGCATAAAAATGAAATTGAAGACATAGAGTCACTGTGCCAAAAAGAAGTGGTAGATATTCAGCCATTTCGTGAGGTAGTATATGTTCAAGAACCGATGACAGAAGGCCTAATTGTACTGAAGGCATTAGTGAGAAACAGATCTCCAAGAATTAACAGAATGCCAATTGAGATATTTCAACAAATGGATGTAGTGCTGGACGTGCTATTTCACTTATACCAATAAATGCGGAAGACAAAGTTGACCACCTAATTGGACAAGATTCATATTTGTGCACATTCTAAAGAAAGGTGATCCAAAGACTGCAGAAATAATTGAACAATAGCATCAATACCACACATAAGTAAAACTATGCTGAAGACAATTCAAAAAAATAGGTGCACCAGTACATTAACAGGAAGCTGCCAGAAATTCAAAGCAGATTCAGAGAAAGACAAGAAATAAGGACTATACACGTAAGTTAAACGAATACAACGCTGCCACATACTTTTTCTGATCTTAAACCACGCAGCAAGCCCTTGTTCTGTTTTAAAAACTACCTCTTGATCTACTCCAAGGTTCTGTGTGAGTACAACTAAGAGTCATACAATTTCATATTTCTCAATATTAGCCATAATTTTTTATAAAGTACACAGTCAAATATCTCCATAGAGGCAGTGAAACAGAAGTAAATATCTTTCTGATATTCTCATCTTTCAACCAAGATCTATCTAACATCATCAGTGATGTCCTTCATTAAACATACTCTTCTGAATTCAACATGAATCTTGAAGCTTCTGGTGGTTGTACAGCTATACATATTTGTTTTATTTCTTCAGCAAAATTTTGCTAGTATGGCATACAAATGATACTGTTTGATAATTTCCACATTCTGTCAGATTGCCTTTATTTGGAATAGGAACAGATGTAGAAACTTTCCATGTAGTTGACCTCTAAGTTTTTTTCATATTAGACAACTGAGCTGTTCTACTACTGCATCTGTTTTTTTGTTGCATCTTTATTGATATTTCATCAACATTTCTTGTACTCATTCTGCCTTTTTTTAGCAAAGCAATATCCTGTTATTATTCACAGGATTTTCACTGGCTAAATTTTAGAAGCAAATCACCAGGCATTTTTTTATCCCTTCTTAATCTAGAAGGTCCACCGTAATCTACCCACCGAGTTCCTTACCTGTGTTTGAGATCCCAGTGGTGTAACTTGCAGCTTAACAGTAGCATACAGGTCATCATAGTATGACGAACTGACAGATGTTGGGAGATCCTACATAGAACATATTAAATATAATACATACATTTGCATACTGTATATACAGTATCTTATAAGGTGTATATACTACATGTATATGTCAAATATACTTTTTGTTTCCCAAATCAGCACCGTATCTACCCTAGGCAGTTTTGATTACACAGAATACATTTCTCACAGTTTTGTCAATATGAAGATTAAAAAAATTCTTTAATTTGTTTTTAGTCAAAATGATAAGCATTTGTCTTCTTATATTGCACATAAAACAACAAAAAAGAGATTTTTTTTTGTCCTGAAAGTTCACTATTTGACATTTGCTGTCATCATAAATGTGGTTATCATCGTCAGCATTGTGTCATGATTTCCTCATTTCTCCTACTGCTGCTGGCTGCTAACGTTCTGACTCCTGATGAAAATTAACAATAATGAAGCACAGTGAATCGCTTGCTAAAGACTCTGAATACAATATCCCAGTTATTGGTCATTGAGTCACATTAATTGGTCTTTTGAAAAGTTCTTAAGTGTAAACGTGACAACTGATTGTTAGACCATTTAGGCCATCTACCATGAGTCGGATCCGACTCTACGGCACTGGGCTTGGCTTGGCAGGCCACCTACGGCTATAGTAGTGGAATGTTGGTTTGAACCAGCTCTTTTTGATTTCAGAAACTATCACCTTAAATAGTCTACCAGACTGGTACTCTTTGTTTCCTATACCATTCTATGTTTTTACAAAATATGCATTAAAAGTATCATGATTATCTGATCAGTATTGCCATACCATTTTCCCTTCCCAATTAAAGTTGTTAAGATGAGGATAAATAAATTCTGACTCCAAAATTTCTGTGATTAGCTATCAAACTCTTACACCTTAGGAATAACTGTCCTCTGTCTTACATATTTGTATTCTTACTGTACATATTTGTATTCTTATGGCACATATTTGCATTCTTATAGCACGAAGCTGATGTGAAGTGAATAAATGGCCAAAAAAGAGAAAGAAAACAGTATTGTAAGAATAAGAATATACTTTCTGTTTATCTTCTCTACAATGTACCATAAATGTTTAACTATGTATTCCATCTATTTAGAATACAATGTCTTTATTTTCATTTCAGCAGTGTTTTGCTTATTTAAAATAAATACTATTTCTTTTTCTTCCAAATATAATTTTTTCACTACTCTTCCTGTAAGACAGACCATTGTAAGTCTAAAGGACAAGGTTTCATATCCTGTACTAAAGATTGTGGACCATTGTTTTAACTTTCTATATTGAAAACATAGCTAAACAATGTCAAAGCTTCTCCTATTCAAAATCATAGCGAAATCTTCGAAATGTGGAAGCAGTCAAAAAATTATACCCTACAACCGCAAAGTGATGCACCGAATCACTTTAGAGACCAAATTATTCTCAGCTTTTTTATGCCTTTGACAAGACAATAGTAGAAATTAAAGTGAATGATATCTTAAACATAGTCACATTATCTTTGCTTAAACATGGAACTTTGTTTTGTAAAGTACCACTTATTTTGGAAAGTTGCTAATGTTTGGTTCAGATAATTTAACTGAGAAAGACCTTTCTTGTGGCAAGATACAAAGGTTGGAGTGTGGATCACTTGATCCATTCACTATTAAATCAATTTTTAGAAATGAACATATTATTTTTTTTAAATTGCATGTATTATTTAATATTCAAAAACTGAGGAAAACTTTGGTGATGAAAATACTAGTTATCCCCCTTTTTTCTCCTCTCTCTTTACTTGCATGTATATAATTCTTCCAGAATTTATTTCACTCTATTACATTGTTGTTCTTGCTTGTCTTTGAGTCGATTCCAGCTGATAGCACTCTCACGTGTGTAGACCAGAACTGCATTCTATAAGTTCTACTTGTGATATTTATTGTTGTTGTTTAAGTGAAAATTTACCAATCAAGACAGTGTCTTGTACAAAAAATGAGATTTTTTTTATGTGACTCTAGCTGCTCCCCCCACACTGAGGCAGCACACTCCTTCTCTGCACCTGTATGTCCCATGCCCATTCAACCAGATCTCGTTCCCTTCTGTCATCTCATCTCATCTCTGGACAGGAGATGCCCAGTTAGTCTACTGTATCTACTAAAGCCAAGAAGCACGTTCTTCACCAGTATCATCTGTGTCATATAAAGCAGTTAAGTCTTTGTTTAAGGAGTTGGTTTCTGCAATGGTTTTATTCCAGTGCCAGTAGAGAGCCCGGGGGCCATGCCTTCCAGGGACCATCCAGTCTGTTGGAATAACAAGTGTTATCTGTTTATTAGAGTTTGAGTTCTGCACCCCACGTTTCTCCCATTCAATCAGGGACCCTTTGCTGTGCTCTCTGTAAGGGCAGTCATTGCTGGTAGCTGGCACAATCTAGTTCTTCTGGTCTTGTGTTAATGCAGTCTCTGGTTTATGTGTCCCTTTCTGTCTGCTGGACTCACATCTTTCCCATGTCTTTGATATTCTTCATTCTCCTTTGCTCAACCCTCTTGTGGGTTGAGACCAACTGATGCTTCTTAGACATCCTTTTGCTAGCTTTTAAGACCCCAGACCCCACTCAACAAAGTGGAAAGCAGAACATTTTCCTAATAAAAGTTTTTATGCTAACCGACCTAGATGTCCTTGGAAATAATGGTCCCCAGATCCTTCCACCAGCTACTCTGTTCCTTGAAGTATTTGGTTGTGTTTAGAAAATAGCTTAGCTGTTGTTTTAGTTTAGTTGTGCTGACTTCTCTGTTGCGTGTTGCCCTTCCCTTCATCTAAAATAATTCTTATGCATTATTAAGCTGCTTCTAAAACTCTCTTCTTTAGTTTAGGCACGTGTGATGATAATGTCTTTGTGTCTTTTCGGATTTGTGTTTTGTGAAGTTCAGTGAGCATTTGGGATAGATATCTTCTCGTCTTTCATGATTTCAATGAGATTTTCTGTCAACAAATCTTCAACATTATCTCTATATTTTCTGTTACCGCCCCCAACCCCTTTCTGGTATTCAAGTCACTTAGAGTGTATCCTTCTTAGTAGAATCCCTAGTAATCACATAAACCTTAGTGTTTCTTCATTTTTTTAAACTTTTTTTTTCTGATTTTTCCTCAAGTTAAGTCAGTGCCAATTGCTTTGTCTTCAGTGTCACTAATCATCATTCCATTGCTTCTATTCTGCTCCTTTGACTTTCTATCTAGTTGTCCAGTTCTATAATTTTATTATTAACCTTCTAAGTTTCTGATTGCTTTCTGCATATGCTTGCTGTCAGTGTGTTAAGTTTGTCATTATGCTCTGATGCCTTCTCTCCTTCCTGACCTCTTGAAGAGTTCCACACATTATTCTTTTGTATTCTATGTCTGTTAATTCCAGGAAGTTATTTTCATCTGGAAAATGTCTTAATTTTTTTTTTTGGTCTGAGAGTTTTCTGAATCCCTCTTGTTCTGCCTCTTTAAATAATTTGATATTGACTGTTGTCTCTGAGTCACCAGTATTTGTTGTAGGTATTTATTTTATGTTTGCTTACTGTGTTCTTACTTCTTTTCTTGTTTTGAAACATGCAAATAAGTTGTTTAAGCTTCCTTGATTATTGACATCTTGTCAACAGGTGGTTAGAGCTGCTACTAGGCATGTGAGCCCAGACATCCGTTTACTTGTCTTGCAGTATTCAGCTCAGGTGTCCATAGAGTCAGTCACCATGTGTTTTGGTTCATGATCTCCCCTACAGTCCTAGATGAGCTGTAGTGATTGGTGTAGGCACAGATATCTGACTGCATGTATTGGGAAAGACAGGGAACTGACAGCTGCCCATGAGTGTCTGTGAGTAAAGCGTGTCCCCTTATGACTAAACCTAGGAAAAAGAATGGTTTTTGCCCCCAATTTCTTAGGAGATTCAGAAGATTATTATTCATACTTTTCCTTACCCGTGTTTGTTAAGTTGTTGCCTCACTGAGTCTGGGAGAATGGCTCAGGTCCTGTGTAAAGAGTCCTGTTTTGGTTTGAATGACTCTCTGGAGCTGGGTACCAGTAGAGAGGAGTAGGAGACCTTGGGAAAACAGACAGGCGTTTACTCTGAAGGAAAGTTTTGAATGTTTTTTGCAGTAGATTAGGTGCAAGCTACTTAGCTTTTGACCATTGAATGCTCATTTCCATTCATTATGGAAGCCTGAGTGAGATCTCTACAGCTTGTTCTCTCCTTCTGAGGTAGATGCTTCCCAAATGCCATCACTCCCCTCCCCACGCTTGCTGCTGCCATTCTGCCTGCGTGGTACCTATTCCTATTGCTTTATGTTTGGCCAGTCTTAAGTACTGCTGGACCTACTGTCCACTCCCTGTCTCTCAATTCCTGATTACTCATCTTTCCCTTTGAGGTTCAGGACTTCTTGAATCTCGTACAACAATTGTTCTTTTTTTATTTCTTTTACTTTTTGTTTTTTGTTGTTAGAGGAATCACAGGAAGCATCGACTCCTCTGCTATCTTAGCCTACCTATAAGTCCTGCTTAAATAACATTTATTTTAGAGGATTTTTTGCAGAAAACATTGTGTATAGCACCCCTTATTTTCATGTTTTTCCCTACAATGCTTTATACTTTTACAGTGCACTCATAAATACGTGAAATATTGTTTATTTATTGTTTAATCACAGGTACTACTGTGTCCATGCTATTAAGCTCTATGAATACAGGGACTATTTTTGGCTCAAGACTATACTTTGTGGATTGAACTGTGTTCCCTAAAAATGTGTGTAAAAACTTGGCTTGTCATAATTTCTGGTATTGTGTGATGTTCCTACATGTTATAAACTCTGCCTCTGTGATGTTAATGATAAAGGATAGTCAGCAGTTGGTTGGTGGGGCAGGACTTACTGAGTAAGATTGACTGTGCCTTAAGGCAATTTATTTAGATATGAGAGAAAGAAGCTAACAGAGACACTGAGGGATAGGACCAATGATCAGTGCCAGGAGCAGAGTATGTGAAGGAATCTGAGATCCGTGCCCCTCAGAAGCACCCAGTCTAGGGGAAGATTGAGGACACAGGCCTTCCTACAGAGCCAGCAGAGGAAGCCTTTTCCTAGAGCTGATGCCCTGAATTTGGACTTATAGCACTCTAGACTATGACAGAATAAAATTTTACTTTATTAAAGTGATTCACTTGTACTATTTTTATTACAGTAGCACTAGATGACTAAGACCATACACTTGACATAGATTTTTCTGAGGCATGTAGAACTTGGTAAACATTTGTAGAATTAAAAAAAAAGTGTGTGATATCAAATAATCCTGTTAATTCAATATTAGAAAAAAAAATGTCCATTAACCATTATGCCATCAGGGCTCAACATTCAGCATATTATTTCTATTTGTGAAGATTCAGTAATTTATGATTTAATAGAAATACTGTAATATAGAGAATGTTGATTTCATGAACTGCATTAGCTTAAACAATACATAGCTTTTGCTTATAATCATTTTTTTGTGAAGGATTGTGTCAAACATTCTGTGAGTATATAATGGTATATATTGCATTTACTGAATCCAAGCTCCCAATTTAAAATAAAAGCCTAACAAATTTAAATAGGGAGAAATTGCTTTAATGAAATAAAGAGTTTATTTCAAATATACACAAATACATGTAAAAGCACAAATATTGTATGAGACCACTATATAAGAACTTAAGAAAAGGATTATTCACAGAAGAAAATACTCCTTGATGGCTACAAGGATGGAATGGGAAGGAGAGGCGACATTTTTAGGTTAGACAGCCAATAGGAATTTGGTTAAAAGAAGTGAGTGACAGCATATAGTAGAAACCAGGTCAGCATAACTGCACTACACCATGAACTGAAATGTTTTCTAAATACAACATTTTAAAGGACAGAGCAGCAGGGACAGGAGTCTGGGGACCTTAGTTTCAGGGGACATCAAGGTAGGTTGGCGTATCTAGCTGTTTTCTATGAAATTATTCTTCATCCCATATTGATGAGTGGTACCTAGGGTCTTAAAAGTCAGCAAGCTGCCAGCTTAGGAACTTCAGTTGGTCCCAACCCACCTGGAGCAGATGAAAACAAAGAACATCAAAGATATGAGGAAAATATGAGCCCAGGAGACAGAAGGGGCTGTATGATTGAGAGACTACATCAGCATGAGACCAGAAGAACTAGATGCTGATTGTTAACACCAAAGACAGCCTGCCATGGAACACAACGTGTAATTCCTGACACAGCGTGAGTAAAAGCAGTATCCAGATCAGGAACTTTATTAAAAGACCAGATTTCATTGGCCAACAGCCGGGAGGGTCCCCTGAGAAGACAGCCCCTGGACTTGCTGTTAGCCCACAGCCGAGACCAGTACTGAAGCCAACACTTCAGACAAAGATTGGATGAGCTAAGGGACGTAGAGTGATACAGGTGGTGTGTGTATTTTATAGTTTAATGTATGAATGAGCCTGTCCAACTGGTCTCTTTAAAGGGGAGACGGAAAGCTTGGGAGTGGGGATAGATGTCAGCTGAGTGGACACTGAAAGTAAAGAGTGAAGGGAATGAATGTGCTGTCACAAGGTGAGGAAAGCAGACAGAGTTGGATAGAGGCACGTACCTGGGGTTTTGTATGGCAAATTGACTTGGACTATAAACTTTCACTTAATCACAATAAAAAAATTTTACAAAAGTATATATACAAGTATTTATTTGATAATACACATATGCACACACAGGTAAACACACATGTATATGGGTATATATATGCATACACATATAAACAACTAAGCACTTACTAAATAACTGCTTATTTTAGTAAGTTGAATATGTGAATATATAATCAACATTTAGAATTTCTTAGAAAATCAGATAAAAGAAGTGTGTATATACTTATGAACGTAAGAACATAGATATTGAAACACAAAGGTGTACCTATGTATTCAATAAACATTACTGCCCTATTTAAATCTATTTTATTGTGTATTTTAGCTCTGATTTCAAGGAACTGCTGAAAAGTTTAACCTAGAACCTGTCTGAAATCTGCTGGCTGTTTCTGTTTCATTGTTCTTTTGGGGGGAGGGGTGGAGATATTTTTAAAATAACTATTTGGAATCTCATTTTTAAAATACATTGAATAGGTAGGTATTCCTTTCTGTGTTTTACAACTAGAGGAAGTAATAAGGTAAGAGTTCAATAGACCTCTTTGCTTGTCTCCTCATCCTGGAATAATTTATATCTATATTAAACAGAATGTTTGTTGCTTGTTTTCAGGTTACTTTGCTTCTTTCAACAAAAGTCTCACTAATTCTTAAGTCTTCTGGAATACCAATTGACTTTTTCAAGATCTTTGGTGGTAGAAATGAAAACAAAAATATCTTTCAGAATATTTTAGATTTTAGCCTTACTACCTTAAGTGAAGCAAAACAGTACAGAATTAACTACTTACCTGAATGGAGTATAGTGTGATGAAAATAAGTGGAGAGAGAAAAATTACTTCCAAATAGAAAAACATCAAAAATTTACTTCATGTATTTCTATAATGGAAGTTCATTTGAATGCCATTGTTTTCGCTTTTTCTTTAAGGAAAGTAAAGAAAACCTATTCTAGTTAAATATTAAAATAATGTTTAAGAAATTATTCAATCAGACTTTAAAAGTTTCATGAATTTCATTTTGTACAGATTCTTGGCATACTGTTTTACTGATGTAACAAATTTGGAGAGCTCAGGCCTTCTTTCTTCTGGAACAAACTTATATAAGAATATGTGTACAGCTCTTCATGTTATTTGACTTCTCTATTACACAGAAGTGTTTATAAGCATTGGTTAATAGTCAAACTTTACTTTCTTTTTCCCTGTATTAACTGATCCCCTGTGCTACCAGTGGTGGTTATGGTTGTGTGTCAATTTGGCTGGACATGATTATCAGTGGTCTGACAGTTATGATGTAGTCCGAAAGGTATGTAATGATATAATCACCTACATAATGAAATCTTACATAAAGTAATCACATCCATTATGATATCTGCCACTAGCAGCTAATCAGTTGAAAGGAAATTTCTTTGGGGGAGTGTTCTGTAACCAATATACATGGACTTGCTGGTAAATTTCGTGTAATTTAGCTGGTTCTGAATCCAATTCTGGTATGTAATCTGACCTCCAGTTCTTCGAGATCAGCTTACTTTCTGATCTTGGAATTTATCAGCCTCAACAGCCTGCGAACCTGTGATCTACCATCTTACTTGCCAATCTTGGAAATTTTGTTACTTTCTGCAGCCACTGGATTCAGAGAATACTCCAGCCTGCCCAAAGACTTGGAGCTTTCCAGTCTCTACAACTGTCTGTATATAAGGTTTCCTAGATATAGTACTCTTTCTCTATGATAGACATGTAAAGATATATTCACTGGTTTTGCTTCTCTTGGGAACCCAGTTTAAGACATTAAGTTACTGAAAAATTGCTAAATCTTGGATATCTCATTCATGAAATTATCTTAGTCCCAATTAATAAAGTTACAATAAGAAGTACGTAAATATGAAGTATGTAAATAATTTACCTCAGGAGAGATGGCCAGAAGTGCAGCTGTATACCGATGCATGGGCTGTGGCCAATGGCTTGGCCAGTTGGTCAGGGACTTGGAAGGAACATGATTGGAAGATTGGAGACAAGGATTTATGGGGGAGAGGTATGTGGATAGACCTCTCTGAATGGGCCAAAGAAGTGAAGATATTTGTGTCTCATGTGAATGCTCATCAAAGAGTAACCTCAGCAGAGGATGAATTTAACAATCAAGTGGATAGGATGACTTGTTCTGTAGGAACCAATCACCCTTTTTCTCCGGCTATGTCTGTCATTGCTCAGTGGGCCCATGAACAAAGTGGTCATGGTGGCAGGGACAGTGGTTATGCATGGGCCCAGCAACATGGACTCTTGCTCACCAAGGCTGACTTGGCTACAGCCACTGCTGAATGTCCAATCTGCCAGCAGCAGAGACCAACACTGGGTCCTCGATATGGCACTGTTCCTCGAGGTGATCAGCCAGCAACCTGGTGGCAACTAGATTACATTGGACCGCTTCCATCATGGAAAGGAAAGCGTTTTGTCCTTACTGGGATAGATACTTACTCTGGATATGGATTTGCCTACCCGGCACGACATGCTTCTGCCAAAACTACCATCCGTGGACTTACAGAATGCCTCATCCACCGTCATGGAATCCCACACAGCATTGCCTCTGATCAAGGGACTCACTTCATAGCAAATGAAGTGTGGCAGTTGGCCCATGCTCACGGAATTCACTGGTCTTACCATGTTCCCCATCATCCTAAAGCAGCTGGCTTGATAGAACAATGGAATGGTCTCCTGAAGACACAATTATGCTGCCAGCTAGGTGGCAGTACCTTGCAGGGGAAGTGTTCTCCAGGAGACTGTGTATGCTCTAAACCAGCGTCCAATATATGGTGCTGTTTCTCCTATCGCCAGGATTCATGAGTCCAGGAATCAAGGGGAAAAAATGGGAGTGGCACCACTCACTGTTACCCCGAGTGACCCACTTGCAAGATTTTTGCTTCTTGTCCCCATGACCTTATGCTCTGCAGGATTAAATGTCTTAGTTCCAAAGGGAGGAATGCTGACTCCTGGAGACACATCAACGATTCCACTGAACTGGAAGCTAAAATTGCCACCAGGCCATTCTGGGCTCCTTGTACCTCTGAATCAGCAGACAAAGATGGGAGTTACAATACTGGCTGGTGTGATTTATCCTGACTATAAAGATGAAATTGGATTGACATTACATAACGGAAGTAAAGAAGAGTAGGTTTGGAGTGCAGGAGATCCCTTAGGATGCCTCGTAGTACTACTATGTCCTGTGATTAAGGTCAATGGAAAACTACAGCAACCCAACTCCAAAATGAGTAATAATAGCCCAGACCCTTCAGGAATGAAGGTTTGGGTCACCTCACCAGGCAAGGAACCATGACCAGCTGAGGTGCTTACTGAGGGCAAAGGGAATACAGAATGGGTTGTAGAAGAAGGTAGTTTTAAATATCAGTTATGGCCTCATGACCCATTGCAGAAATGAGGACTGTAATTGCTATGAATATTCCTGTTTTGTATGTATGTATTGGATATTTTGTTTACTTATGAAACATAAGATGTAAATGGGTTAATGCATTTTCAGTTGTACATGTGTTAGTTATATCATGTTGACATAAGTATGACTTTGTAACTGTATTTCTTCAGAGACTGTGCATGGTTAGGCGAGATGTATGTAGTACACAAGTTATTGCAAATATTTGTGTAAACAAATAATCCCTTTTTCTACAAACATTTTTGTATTTAAACCAATGAATACAAGTGTATGGTGATCACTGTCCAATTCATAAATCTTTTATCTGCATGTGATCATTTTGTTTTAGATTTATTTTGCAACCTTTACATTTTTACAACTCAAGAACTTAAGAACAATTTGTGTTCTTGACAAAAGATTCTAATTTTGCTACCTTACTGTAAAATAAGGAAACTTTTATTTTCTTTTATAATGTTTTAAAGAGCTTAACCTGTTTCCAGGTCTTCTGCATTCAAACAAGGAATTCATTATCCATTTTCAAAGACACTTAGAATAAATGCGTTAGTTGTTCATGATTTATGTTGAGCACAGGCTGAGATTGTTCTCTTCAAATTTTATTTTATTCTTTGTTGGACAGTGATAACCATTTCCTGCTGGTGAAAGCACAACAGTTTGCTTCTCTTTCTTAATGTAATTATCTTGTTTTCATTCTAGACAAGAAGCATAACTATTTGAAAACTCACTTATTGTCTCGCTTTGTGCCTCAAGCATATAATGTAATCCATACAACAGTATTAAATATTCTTAACTGCATATCAGGGAATGAGTAAAAGTGAGAAATTACATGTTCCTACAAACAATAAAAAAAATTAAGTGACTATATTCCTATAAACATCTAAGTAAACAGTGAAAATTAAGATAACTGTTGCTATTTGGATTCTCCATATCAAATTTTAAATTTATTATTGTGAAGGTAGTTTATATATAAAACAAAATGATTTACTGCCCTGACAATCTTAAATCATTATCAAATAATGATTTGATTGTACTTTTGTAGTCATTGGAAAGAGTTTTAAAAATCTGCCGTCCAATATGGCATTTTATAGCAGAAAGTACACACTGCATTGCTTTTAGTTAGTGATAAAATGGACTCTAAAGATCTAATTTCATAATAGCAACTGGATTATTTTTTTCATAGTATTGCTGGGTTTCATTATTGGTCAGTATTATTACATTTAATATTAAAAAAGAAGATGAAAACATTTATTCTAATAAATATTTATTGTATTTCTGGTCCAGCTGGTATTGGGAGCCATTGCCTTCATACCTCTGTTATAACCCTTGTGGATATTACCATAGCAGTGGTATACTAGCACAAAGAAAAAATGTGTGAAGTTAATTTTAAAAGTTGTTTTGCACATAACAATTTTTTAAACTATGTAAGTGATGCCGAATCCATGGATTTTTTGGATTTCACATTTATAGTAAATTAGTTATTGCCTAGGATTCACTCTAACTCATAATGAGATATAAAGTTGCTCAATTTAATTGAAATAGAGAAGGCCAACTCAACACATGATACAAGACGTATGCTTATGAAAGAAAGTTTTAAAAATGCATAAGCTACTTAAGGGTAATTATTGCACAACCTAGCTAGGGCAATCAACATCACTAAGTTCTACACCATAAAAAGGATGAAATAGAAAATACTGTATTATTTATAATTCTATAGCAATATAAAAAACCACAGACGAGGAAGGACTAGAGATTTCATTACTACTGAAATATATCCAAACGTTCAAATAACCCATGAAACAAATTCTGTTGATTTGAAGGAATAATGCCATAGGTTCATGGGATTATCTAGTCAATTAGCCTAACACTGTTTTTTTAAAATTACTTTCCTACACTTTCTCTGTGAGTAGTGCCTGCTTGCAAATAGTCACTAAGATTCAACAATTAGTTTCTATACTCTTGGATCAGTAGAAAGACAAGGAGAGTCAGGAAGCAGAGATGGAATTGGACTGCAGGCCTAACTACCACTATTAACTACTATCTCCTTAGCAATGAGCCTTGAAGAACTCGATGGTATCTGGATACCATTACTTAAATTTCTGACCAAGCAATCAAAAGGTAAACATGACAAAAAGGGGATAAAATGTGGAACAGAATTTCAAATACTCACAGAATCCAGACCTACTGGTTCTATAATGCCTGGTAGCACATGCTACATTCTGCTTTGAGAAAATATTTGAAACATAAAACAAAATTATCCCCTTAAGTCATCTTTAAACCAAACAATAGGTGACTAGATTATAAAAGAGTGTCAAAGGGGTGTTTTGCACTCTGTTAAATAATTATATGAGATCAAATTGTCAACAGTAACTCTAAAATATAGATGAGACATTCAGGGGATAAGGAATCTAAGCTGGTACTGCTGAAAAACATGGTAGATACAGCAAGAATGGTGACACAATATGAAGAATATAACCAATGTTACTGAATTGTACGTGTAGAAATTGATGAAAGGGTGCATGCTTTGCTGTATATATTTTTGCCAACTTAGTTCTAACTAAAATATATGAGCTGCACAGGCCTTTCAAGTTGCCATTAAGACTCATTGCAACTCTATGTTTGTCAAAACAGAAATATATTTTGCAGGTGTCTTAGGCTGTGTTCTCTAGAGAAGCAAAGCTAGGAAATAATATAAATCTCTATATAGAGAGGTTTATATGAAGAATACAGACCATATAATGGCAGAGACTGAAACATCTCCAGTCCTAGATCAAGATACAAATCTCATGCAGCTGGGGAAGCTAGATAACTCAAGGTCGGCCAGTCACAGAGCAAGTTTCCTGTTCACATGCTGTAAAGGTTGCCAAATCCCAAGATGGCAGGCCAGAGTTCAGGATTACTCCAGATTCACACAGCTGCAGGGGCTGGTGAACCCAAGATAGATAAATCAGGGAACAGAACTCTTACTCTCAGGCTGTGAAGATCAATGAATTCTAAGATTGACAGGAAAGCTGCTACTTCAAGTCCCGAGAACCAGAAGTCAGAAGACAAGAGAAAGGTGGCTGATATATCCACAATAAGCCACAAAACCTCGGCAAGGTAAGCAGGAAGAAAGGACACAGTGGAAGTTGGAGAGAAGACCTAGGGAGTGGTGAGCCACCAAGGTCCTGTCCTGTAAGTACCACTCAATACATGTTGTCATGGGGGTTAGCACAATGTAACACAACTGGTCAAACACTGAGAATCATGGCCCAATTGAGTTGACACGTAATCTTAACTATCACAGTAGGGTAGACAATGGCTGGTTTTTGGATCATTAATAGTTTGTGCCTTAGATATGTCCTAAACAGAGAAGCACACTCTTCACAACCAGATCCTACACTAGAGTTCCAAATAGTTCAATGATTGTTATTTCCAATATTCCTAATGGTTCTAAAGGACAATTTTCATAGTAAATGTAGACAAACTCAAATCTTACAGAAGGAAGTTTGAAAAATACCATGTATGTCTTTTCTCAATATTTTATTTTGAAAGCCATGTATGCTAGTTACGCTTTATTCAATAGAAGACTTGTAACTTCATACTGTGGTTCATACAACCTGTACTTACAATTCCAGTCATCCAGAAGAGGAAAGAAAAATAAAATACAGACAGAAAAGTTTTTTTTAGCTAAATAACATAGTTTAACTCGACCTATAACCTATTGGCTAAAATTTGGCAAGCGACAGTAAAAAAAACAAAACATTAAAAAAATAAACACAGAGAAACATAAATTGACTACATAAAGAAAATGACTTTTGGGAAGCAGTTAGCACTCACTGCACAAACTAGCTAAAAATTATCACCAATAAAGCTTTTGGCAAAAATCACTTATCAACAGATGAGTTGAAACCAGGTGTACCGAAAATGATGAGTTTTACTGAAAATGTCTTTAAGTGTAAAACATAAGAACAGCTATCTCTTGCCTGTCCTTTAAAATCATGTATACTGCATTTTGAAGTTTTCCTTCATCATAAATGACAAAAATATTATAGACGTCAACCTTAGAACAACAGATTTCCTATAGCATGACTAAAGCCCAATGTAATTCTTTATATACATAAACAAGAGATGAAATTTAAAATATTGTTCTTGATTGTTGTTTTTGTTTCTATTAGGTAAAATCATCCACATAATAAATGCAACCTCAATTCTTTGCTGTGTAAATTCTCTTATGATTATTGCTGATCATTAGAGAGATTTAGGGAGGAAAATGATACAATAATCTATCTATATAGATAGCCAAGAGCCTAAAAACAAAATTCAGAATATTTTATTGACACAAAAATATCTTTATAACAATTTGGAAAAATATAAAATAAGTGTACAATGTCCATCGCATCCTAGAGTAAAAGTAATTGCAAGTGTATTCATTTAAATTTTAACAAAAGAAAATATGAGTAGATTCTTAATAAATATGGTATCAATAAATCCTTTAATATAAATTATAATCAAGAGGCAATAAAAGAAAATGCCTGACCATTTCAACAATATTAAGAAAAGAGTAAACGATTTCATGACAGAAATAAAAATAAAGATTGATAAAATATATGTTGAGAAAATAGCAAGAAAAATTTAAAAAAAAATCTAGGAATAATATGTGTGATGTACATCAGATAAATATGATAGGAATAATCACAAAATATAATGACTTTTCAAATTAAGAAAAATAAGAAAAAAGATTAAAATCTAAAACAAAAAAAAGTCAAATAAAAATCTGGAAAAAAATAACTCAGTTGATGGCTTACAGTGTGCCCACATATGATACTGATTGTTAGAATGATGCAGGACCAGGCAATGTTTCCTTCTATTGTACACAGTCACAAAACCAATTTCATGATACTAACAACAAAAACTTTTAAAATGATAGATGTTAAGCTTCTGGGGGGGAGGGAACTACCACAGAAGAATATAAATTCAGTTACAACAAGATGTTGTTGTCTTTGTTCAATGTCATTGAGCGGGTTCTAACTCATAGGAAACCTATGCATAATAGAGAGAAACACTGCCTCATCCTGCCTCACTCCCAGAATCATTTTTATGCTTAAGTTCATAGCTGGAGCCTCTGGATCAATCTTGCTGAGGGTCAGTCTCTTTTTTGTTGATGTTCTACTTTACCAAGCATGATGTCCTTCTCCAGGAATTGATCTCTCATGACAACATGTCCAGAGTACATAAGACGTGGTTTCACCACCTTTGCTTCCAAAGAGCACTCTGGTTGTACTTTTTCTAAGGCAGATATGTTTGTCCTTTTGGCAGTGCATGGTACATTTAATGTTCTTCTACAACACTACATTTCAAAGGCATCAGTTCTTCTTCTGCCTTCTTTATTCACTGTCTAGTTGTTGTTGTGCATAAGATGTGCTTAAAAATACCACAGCTTGGGTCAGGTGAACCTTAGTCTTCATGGTGGTATCTTCACCTTTCAACACTTTAAAGAGGACTTTATTCTTTATTTAATTACTTTTTTCCTTTTATTGTGAATTAAGAACAATTTTATAGTCTATATCATGTTGCCATATAACACCCAGAGCTTTCACCTCTATTCTATTCTGGCTGCCCCACCTACATGACAGCTTGTTTCCCCTTTAGTTTGGACCCTCCTGTAACTTTTTGATAAAGCTCTGGCCCTCCTTTCCCAGTTAATTCAGCTCCCTCAGTGTCCCTCAGACAACCCTATGTACATTTTTTTTTCACTTTAGTGTTTCCTTCTATAATCTTTTTTTTTTAATTTGATATGACTGAGTGAAAATGTACATTCCTGTATAAATTTACACGCCCACCTATATGCAGCTTCCACTGCTCTCCCTGCACAGTGACAGCACACTATTCCTCTCTGCTCCATACATGTCTCATCCTCCAAACAATCTCCTTTCCCCTCCTCTCCAACCACTCTCCTTCCTCCAGCCAGAGGTCAGCAGGCTGATATCTTATAGATGTATAAAACCATAAAGTGGATACAATATATGATCACTTTGCATTGCCAAGTCCAATATATTTGTGTCCAAACAGTGGATCTCCGTTATGATTTATGGGCAAGGGCAGCATCAGGGCCAGGGGCCATGCTTGCCTCCAGTATCACTCTATGTTTTGTATGTTATACATAAATCTCTGTCTGGGGAACTTACACTGGTTCTGGATGCAGTTTGGGGTTAGAGTCCAGGGTTCGTGCTCGCATGGGGTCTCCATTTAGAAAGACCATTAAGTGTGTTCTTTTAGTAGAGTTCTAGCTGTGCCCTCTACTCCATCACCTGCTGAGTCCGGATCTCTGTTCCATGTACCCAATCTGGACTGTCATTGGTGGTGGCTGGGCACCATCTAGTACTTTTCGTCCCATATTGAAGCAGGCTATGGTTCACACAACTCTTCTCATTGGTGAGCTCATATTTGTCTCCTGCCCATGATGTCCTCCACTTGCCCCAGGTTAAAGATAATTTTTATAGCAGATTTTCCCAATGCAATGCTTCTTTGATTTCTTGACTGCTTTATCCATGAGTGGTGACTGTGGTACCAAGTAAAACGAAATCCTTGACAATTTCAGTTTTTCTCCTTTTTCATGATATTGCTTCCTGGTCTTGTGAGGATTTTTGTTTCCATGATGTTGACGTGTCTTTGCTCTTCAACACTGAGTGTTCCAAATCCACCTCACTTTCAGCAAGCATGTTTCATCTGCATAATCCAAGTTGTTACCACGTCTTCCTCCAATCCTGATGCCACATTTTTCTTCATATAGTCCAGCTTCTCATATTACTTACTCGACACACAGATTGACAGGCTATGGTGAGGGTACAACACTGAAGCACAGCACTCTTGGTCTTAAACCATGCAATATCCACTTGTTCTGTTTCAATGACCACCTCTCGATCCATGTACAGATTTCTAATCATTAAAATTGACTGTTCTAGAATTCCCATTCTTCAAAATGTTGCCAGTAATTTGTTATGATCCATACAATTTAAGACCTTTGCATAGTCAATAATCTGACTGACAACGGCAACAACGTTCTTGGTCCCAAGTCCTCTTCTGAATCTGGCTTGAATTTCTGGCCTTTCCCTGTCAATATACTGCTGTAGCTACTTTTGTCTTGTATGTGGTATTAATAATATTGTTCAATCATTTCTGCATTTGGTTATATCATCTTTCCTCGGAGTAGGAATAAATAAGGATGTTTTTCAGTCAGTTGGCCACATAGCTATTTCTCAGTTTTTTGGGAATAGATGAGTGAACACTTCCAGTGCTGCATCTGTTTGCTGAAAAATATCAGTTGATATTTCACAACTTCCTGGAGTCTTATTTTTTGCCAGTGCTTTCAATGCAGCTGTGACTTCTTCTTTTAGTACCATCAGCTCCTGACCACACGCTACCTCTTGAAGTGGTTGAACACCAACCAATTCTTTGTGGCATAATGACTCTAGGCATTCCTTTCATGCTGTTTTGATGTTTCCTGAGTCAGTTAGTATTTTCCCTGTAGAATTCTTTATTATTGCTACTTGAGATTTGAAATTTCAGTTCTTTAAGCTAGAGAAATGCAGTATAGATTCTTTTCTTTTGGTTTTCTATTCCCAGGTCTTTGCACATGTTATTGCAATACTTTGTGTTTTTGAGCCACCCTTTGAAACTGTTCAGTTCTTCACTTCATCGTTTCTTCCTCTTGCTTTAGCTACTCAACATTCAAGAGCAAGTTTGAGAGTCTCTTCTGACATTCAGTTTGATCTTTTATTTCTTTCATATCCCCACCCACCAGTGTCCTAATGACTTTGATATCATTCCATAATTTGTCTGCTATTTGGTCATTGATGTTCAGAGTAGCAAATCTATTCTTGAGATAATCTTTAAACCCAGGTTGGATATACTCAAGGTCATACTTTGGCTCTAGAGGACTTGTCGTAATTTTCTTCAGTTCCTGTATGAACTTGCAAATGAATGACTGATGATAAAATAACTCTACCAAATTAAGTAAAATCCAGAAATTTGTCATTTTGAAAATATATAAATCCTATAAATTTGATATATAAAAAGTAAAATAGAAATTAAACTTATCATTGAAGTAAGTTGGAATAAACTTCATTTGCCAACATTAGAATAAACCACACAGAAAAAAAGAATCAATGTATTTTTTTGAGAAAATTGGCTATATTGAAAAATAACTTGTATTTGAAAAAAGAAAACACAAGCAAATTGAACAAACAAACTACAATACTCAAACATAATGGCCTGTAGCCATTGCCATGCAAAAATACCACATAGATCATGTAATCAATAGTGATTCTGAGTAGCCAACAACTATATAGAAATATATACAGGTGGCCTAGAGGTTCACTTTATAAAACATTTAGTTTCCCAGCAAAGCTCACATCTTTTGCCCCAACTAATAAAAGGCTGGATAGCAAAAACAAAAACAAACAAAAAGATATTCACTCTGTTGATCCAACAAAGTGATTTAATACTACAGTTTCAAATTTCAGTCTCACTGTTTAACTCCTCTGTGATTGAATTTTTAATCTATCAAATAGCCAAAACTGCAGGATTTTGTAGTGAAGTTTAAAGAGATAACACTTTGTGTTAGAATTTTATACAGCCTTTGCTAAATAAATAAATAAATAGTATGCTAGCTGGTATTAGAATTTGCGTTTGTTGTTAGTTTTAAGGTTGATTAGAGATGTAGAGACACAGAAGTGGAACATAAAATTCAGAAGTCCCATCCACAGATATATTCACTGAATATTGAGAAAAGATGGATATGCCAGGAGAATTCAGTAATGTCAGTGACTGAAAAATCCAGAAATTTGGAGAAAGCACACTTTGAATAGGTAAAAACAATTTATGTCAAACTCACCTCCAGATAAAATGTGCCAACTTCTCCTTCTTACCCAGAGCTTGGATTATTGTGGTTATGTATGTTTAAAATCAAAAACCAAACCAGTTGCCATAGAGCCAATTAGGACCCATACTAACCCCATGTAAACAAGAGTAGAACTGTGTTCCACAGAGTTGTCAGTGACTAACCTTATAGAAGTAAATCTCTTGGCCTTTCTTCTGAGGTGCCTCTGGGTAGACACAAACACTAACCTTATGATTTTTGGTTTCTAATTGTATTTTAAAATACTCTGCAAATAATTAGAGTGCCAAACTAGAAATGACTGGCCTACTATAAATGAGCTTTATTCTATTATTACATATTTTCCAAGGGGGCAAAAAAAAAAAAAGAATATTACCTGATTTAGAAGAATGACTCACTCATTTAGAGAAAACTATCTTTTTTATAGAAGTTGGATATGCATTTATATTTTCACATTCTTGAAATTTAATGGCTTTAAAAATCATACACCCCTGAATCAATTTACTCGGTGTAATTCATAATTGCCTTCCTTTTCATACCTGATTCTACTCAATTAAATATTAGTAATATAATGTTATAATAAAAAGACAAATTGATATCTAACCAGTTTACCTTGCAACGGTTACATGAGAATGCATTCATTACAATGTATCGAATTTTGTTTGACTTGAATGGTGTATAAACTATATTACTAGGGAAAAAATTAAAGGACATTTGGTAAAACATCCACTTGATATTTTGATGTTTTCTTTAATAAGATAGTGGATTTTTTTTTTTTTAAATCAACAATCAGTTAAGAGCCTTCTGCATCTTTTGAAGAAAATATTCTGAAAAAGGCTGCCGCTTTCTGATCACCCACCGTTAGTACTGGATAGGTTCCCACATACATCTGCCTTCACCACATGAGTTGTAAATTCACCAACATTCGTTGGGATTTGCCCAAAGCATATTTATACCAATTGTAGCTGTCCTCTCTATTTTCCATTCTAATTAATCAGCACTGAAATTATTAAATTCTGATGTAAGACAAGTTAATTTCGTATTAATCCAAAGTTAAATATTTGTGAAGAATCATTAAAAGTGTACATGCATTATTTTTAAAGACTGCTTGCTTTAAAAGACCCTTTTAATTAAATGACAAATGCCAGTCTTTACATCAGGCTTCTCATGGAATACCAGCATATAAAGAGATTGTCCTTTTTATGGACCAAAGCTAAGCTAAGCAATTTAAACACACTGTTTCTTTTAACTTTAACAAAATCATCCGTGGGGTAAGCACTTTTTTTTCTGTTTTTAGGAATTACACACCTGAATCTAACAGATTTCATATGAGGATTACCCAGAGTCACATTTTACAGAAGTAAATTTAAAACATAAGAACATCAAATACTAGTGCTACATTTATTCATTTTAAGAATAATAATATAAAATAAAATAGAAGGCAAGGCCCAGGACAAATACATTTTTGAAAGAGAATAAGATAAATCCTCACTTAGTCTTTGTCCTCTAAATCATAAAAAAAAAAAAAATATTTGTCATTCTATGATCCAGTGGGAGCACTGCAATTTTCCCAAATTCTCCTAAAGTAACATCTTTCTAAAACTGAAATACGTGTTTATTTTAAATCATTAACATGGATTAATGCACTATTATGCACATCAAAAGACATACACAGAAACAGAAAAAAAAGGTCGCAAGATCACAACAAAAGTAGAGGTATCTCTTTCCTACTACTCGATTCCCTGACAATCTGTCATTTGTACGATTTTGGTAGGTCGCATGTCACTGTGTTGCTAGAATCTATTCTAATAATTTTTCAAACACCATCAGTGTCACCATTGACGGACAGATTTCAGCTGAGTTGGCAGACTAGGAAAAATAATCCAGATGTTTATGATAAAAAAAAATTACCCAATGAAAAACATGAATTGCAGCTGAACATTGATATAGTATAGGAAGATGAGCCCCTCAGGTTGTAAGGCACTCAAAACGCAACTGGGGAAAACTGTTCCCCAGAAATAGAGTTAACATTCGTGATGCAAATGGAGTCAAGCTTTTGGGACCCTCATTTGCTGATATACCATGACTCAAAATGAGAAGAAATAGCTGCAAATGTCTACTAACGATATTAATGTGGAATGTACAAAGTATGAATCTAGGAAAATTAGAAGTCATTAAAAATGAAATGGAATACATAAACATCAATATCTTAGCTGAAATCGACTGGTGTCGGTCAAATCAAAGTGTATTCGTAATTATCAGTGACTGGAAGATGAAAGTCAGAAAAATAAAAGAAAGGAAGGAAGGCTGGTAATTAGAAAGAAGATACAGTGTTAGTGACATAAACATCACCCAAGATCTCATGATAGAGTTTTGCAAAGCCAACGACTTATTCATTGCAATTATGTTTTCCACCGCCATAAACGGCCACTGTATTTGTGGACCTACATACAAAATTTTGCTAAAGATCATTCAAAAGCAGAACATTGACTGGAAATTGCCAGAAATTCAAGCTGGATTTAGAAGAAGCGACTGAATGAGAGCTACCATTGCTAACATCAAATGGATCTTGGCTCAAAGTGCTTAGTAAAGTAATGGCTCATTGGCTCGTGGAAAGAGAGGAAGACACTCACTGGGACACAATGACACAGGGGAGGCAGCAATGGGCTTGTGCGTATTGTGGTTGTGAACATGGCGCAGGATCAGGCAGTATTTCCTTTTGTGGTACATAGGGTTGCCATGAGTCAGAACCAACCGGAAGGTACCTAACAACAGCAACATATGAGTTAGACTGCCATGTGCTGTCATTTCTCATCAGTAAAAGTACCTATGAATGGAATAGTCAATTCATATGTAATAGATGCAGCTTATACAATTTCTGTACGAAATATTAAAAGAAATTTTCCAAGTGGTTGTGCCGTTTTACATTTGCACCAGTAGTGTTTGAGAATACAGGTTACTCTACACATTCTCTAATACCTGGGGTATGTCACCTGCTTAACTGAAGTCATTCTAAAATTACATCTTGGTGACTAATGATGCTGAGCATCTTTTTATGTGCTCTTTTTGCCATCTATATATCTGCTTTGATATGCTGTCTGTTCAGATTTTTACTGTTTTTAAAAGTAAATTATTTTCATTTCTCTTGAGTTTTGAAGTATCATAGATTACATAGCTAGATAGATAGGCAGGTTGAAGTAATTTATCAGATATAACAGATACACGCTTTGCAAATATTTTCTCCCAGCTTTATGTGTCTTGTCTTCTCATTCTCTTGACAGTGACTTGTAGACGCACCAAAGTTATTTTTTATAATTTTGTTTAAAGTTAGGCATTTTATTTTAATGAAATACATTAGCAATACTTTTAGATGGATCATGCTTTTGGTGCTGCATCTATTAAATCTCTGCCTATTTCGAGTTCATAATTATTCTTCCTCGGTAGGTTTATCACAACTGCTTTCCCCAAGTTGTGTATTTTTCCTTTTAATCCCAATTTTCTGACAGTTTTTGTCAGGACTGTTTGCTGAATTTTGTCAAAAGTTTTTTTTTTCCTCAGTCCACTGAGATGAACATATATCAGTCGTTTTCCTTTGAGTAGCTTGTTAAAATTTTAGCTACATTAATTTATTTTCAACTATTAATTTGAGCTTGCATTTTTGGTTTAAACCCTACTTCTTTCAAATGAATCATCCTTTTTATACATGGTTGAAATCAATTTGCTAAAATGTCATAGATTTATTTTGCTGTAATGCCATTATTTGTGTTGGTAACAAGTTGATGCTAGTCTCACAAAATTAGCGAGGTAATAGTAGCTCCTTTTTCTGTTTTCTGGAAGAGTTTATATTGAATTGATATAATTTCTTCTTCCTTAAATGTATTTTAGAGTTTACCAGTGCAAGTGTCAAGTTTTGCGAAATGATTTTCAACTATAATTTCTTTTTCTAGACTAGTTAGATAATTTCTTCTTAATGATTGTGATATATTATATCTTTTAAGAAATGTGTCCATTTCATCTAAGTGGTTAGATTTATTGTCATAGAGTTGTTCATAATATCCCACTATTATCTTGCTTTTGTATATACAATCTATATTGATGGCACTTTTCCCAATCATGAACAATAATGTATATTTATTTGCTTTTTATCCCTCCTGGTTAGTATACCAAGAGCTTTTTCAATTTTATTTATACTGTCAAATACAAATAATTGGATTCCATATTATTTTCGACTGTCAGTATTTAAAATGTTATTTCTTCTCATATGCTTGTTATTTTTCTTACTGTACTTTATATTTCATTTACTATACTTTTCTGGTTTCTTATGATAAAAACTGAGAACACTGAACTTTTTCCCTTGACTAATACATGTGTTTAGTACCAAAAATTTCCTTCTGAATAGTATATTAGCTGTACCCTATATGCTTGGCTGGCATACATTTTAATATGCTAGGTTTTCATTTTCATTTAGATGAAAATGCCTCCTAAGATTTTTTGGTTGAACCTATCTCAGAACTTATATACCATACCTTACACAGTGTCATCAAGTTCATTCCAACTTGTAGCGACCCTATAGGACAGAGTAGAACTGCCACATAGAGTTTCCAAGGAGTACTTGGTGGATTTGAACTGCACTTAACCACTATGCACCAGGGTTTCCAGAACTTGTCTTATTTGTTGGTACATGCATTGGCTTCTGATCCAACTTGTAGTGACCTCAGGTACAACAAAACCAAACAGTGCCCAGTGTTGTGCCATCCTCATAATCGTGGCTGTACTTGAGTCAAATTTTTTAGAACTTGGTTTCTCAGTTCATCTCACTGAGGGCCTTTTTTGTTGTTGATGATGCTTTCTTTTACTAAGCATGATACACTACTCCAGGAACTGATCCTTACTGACAACATGTCCAAAGTTTGTGAGACACAGTCTCCCAATCTTTGCTCCAGAGGAGCATTCTCTTTGTTTTTCTTCCAAGATAGATAGTGGGTTCTTTAGGCAGGCCATTGCCTAGTCAATAGTTTTTGCTAACAACACAATTCAAAGAACTAAATTTTTCTTTGGTCTTCCTTATTCACTGTCCAGCTTCCTCGTGCTTATGAGACAACTGAAAACATCATGGCTTGGGTCAGGGGCCCCTTAGACCTCAAGGTGACATCTTTGCTTTGTAACAGTTTAAAGATATCTTTTGCAGCAGATTTTCCTAGTGCAAGGTGTCTTTTGATTTCTTGACTGCTGCTTCTATCAGCATTGATTGTAGAAACAAGTAAAATGGAATTTTAACAGCCTCAGTCTTTTCTCAACTTATAATGATGGTGCTTACTGGACCATTTGTGAGGATTTTTGTTTTCTTGATGTTGAGGTGTAACTCATACTGAAGGCTGTGGTCTTTGGTCTTCATCAGTATTTTAAATCTGCTTCCCTTCGAGCAAGCAAGGTTGTGTCATCTGCATTTTGCAGGCTGAATTTTTCATTCTTATTCATGTAATCTAGCTTCCTTTGATTACCTGCTCAGCATACAGATTGAAAACTTGTGATGAAAGCTTACAATCATGACACATACCTTTCCTGACTTTGAAATATGCAGTATCCCCTTGTTCTGTTCAAATAACTACCTCTTGATCCATGTACAGATTTCTCAAGAACACAATTAAGTGTTCTTAAGTGTTCCAGAGTTACCATTCTCCTCAATATTATCTATAATCTGCCATGATTCACACAGTTCAGTGTCTTTGCATAGTCAATAAAACACAAGTGATTGTCTTTCTGGTATCCTCTGCTTTCAGCCAAGATCGATCTAACATCAACGATGTTATCCCTCTTCCATGTTATCTTCTTTATCTGTCTTGTGTTTCTGGAACTTGCTTGCCCATATACTGCTGCAGCTGCTTTTGAATGATCTTGAGTAAAATTTTGCTTGTATGTGATAGTATAATATCATTGATAATTTTCAAATTCATTTGGATCAACTTTCTGTGGACTAGGCACAAATACAGATCTCTTCCAATTGGTTGACCAGATAGCTGTCCTACAGATTTCTTCACTAAAGTGAGTCTAGTGCGGCATCCCTTTGTTGAAGCATCTTGATTGGTATTCCATCAGTTCCCAGAGCTCTGCTTGGTGCCAGTGCCTTCAGTGCAATTTTGATTTCTTCCTTCAGTACCGTCTATTCCATGTTATCTCTTTCAATGGTTGAAAGTCAATTCTTTTTGGTACAGAAACTCTGTATTCCTTCCTTTTTAATTTGCTGCTTTCGGCATCTCTTAATACTTTCTCCCTGTGGAATCTTTTGTCATTGCAACTTGCAGGTTGATTTTTCTCCTTTAGCTCTTTCAGCTTGGGAAATACTGAGCATGTTCTTCCTTTTTGGTTTTCTATCTCCAATTCTTTGTACATCTATCATAAAACTTTCAAGTCTAAAACTTCATCATTTCTTCCTTTGACTTTATCAGTTTATGTTTCAGAGCAAGTTTCATAGTCTCGTCTGACATCTATCTCTCTCTCTCTATTCCTTCTTTCCCATCTTATTAATGCTCATTTTCTCTGTTCATGTATCGTATCCTTCATGTCATTCCACAACTAAGCTGGTTCTGCTTGGGTCACTAGTGTTCAAACCCACTCTTGAACAGGTCTCTAAATTCAAGTAAGATATCCTCAAGGTCATACTTTGGCTCTTGTGGGCTTTTTCTAATTTTCTTCAGTTTCACTTTGAAATTGTTTATGAGTAGTTGATGATTTGATCTGCAGTCAGGTCCTAGCCTTGTTCTAATTGATAATGCTGAATTTTTCCATGTTCTCTTTCCACAGATGTTATCGTTAGGTTGTCAAGTCAATTCCAACTTGTTACAACTCTGTGAACTACAGAACAAACCACTGCCTTCTCCCACACCATGCTGACACTCATTTTTTATGTTTAAGCCCATTGTTGCAGCCACTGTGTCAATCCACCTCCCAAGGAGCTTCCTCTTTTATCCTGATCTACTATTTTACCTAGTAGGATGTCCTTCTCTGAAGACTGATCTCTCCTGATAACACGCCCAAAGAGCGTAAGTTGCAATCTCTCTATCCTAGCTTCCAAAGAGCACTCCGGATGTACCTTTTCCAGAACAGATCTGTTGGGGGTTTTTTAAAGTCCATGTTATGTTCAATATTCTTCTCCAACACCACAGTGTTTTTGTATCCTTATGCATACTTTTGATCTTTTAAATTAGTTAGAAGCACTTTGATCCTTTAAAACTAGTTCTTAAGCTTTGATAGACAACAGAAAAACAGCATTTATTCTAGGGCTATATTTTCAACATTAAAACAATATGTTTTTGATTGTCCTACATGGCATACTCTGAATTACGAGGTTTATCCAATGTTGGCTAGTGTGATCAACTATATCCCAGCTTGCCTAAATGGATATATTTCTATCATTTATTTATTTTTTTGTTATGATTGAATGAAAATGTATATTGTCACATAAATTTGCATGCTGACCTACATGCAGCTTCCACTGCTCTCCCTGCTCGGTGACAGCACACTCTTCCTCTCTGCTCCATACATATCTTATCTTCCCAACAGTCTCGTATCTTCTCCTCTCCACCCATTCCCCTTCCACCAGTGTGAGGTCAACAGGACGACCTCTTATAGATGCTTAGAACCATAAAGTGCCCACACAGTATGGTCACTCTGCATCACAAAGTCCAATCCATTGTTGTCTGAAAAGTTGACCTTCATTATGATTTATGGACAGAGGCAGCACCAGGGCCAGGGTCCCACTCCCAGGAGAACTCTGAGGCCCCTGGTCCATCAATTGTGATCTTTTAGTGGAGATCTCACGGTGCACCCCTATTTATATTTGTGCTGCCAGTGAGACTCAACATTGTGAGCTCCATCGTGGCTATCACTGGTGGTGGCCAGGCACCATCTGGTTTTTCTGGTCACAATTCGATGTAGATATCTGTCTTCTGGATTCTCTTTCCCTCATGTCATCATGGACCTTGGTGATGATCCATTCCTGCTGAGTTGGGACCATTTGCCGTGCCCTCAGATGGCAGCTTGGCAGCTTTTAAGACCCCAGACGCCACTCACTGACGTGGGGTGCGGAAAGACCTCATTAGCAAAATGCTAATTGTGCCAGTCGACCTCGATTTCCCAGCCACTCTGACCTTGCAACATTGGGTTAAGATTGGAGGAGTACACAAGTTGTGTAGCAGTCCCGTTAATATTGATCTTCTTACTAATGTGTGCTGTTACCAGTTTCACCCAACCAAATTTCTAACAACTATCTAATCTAAACCCTCCCCCCTCACCCTCCTGCCCTCCCCACTCTTGCAGCTGTCAAAGAGTCATTTCTGTTATACATGAGTCTGCTTTTAAGTTCTTATCGTAGGGGTCTCATACAACATTTGTCCTTCTGTCGCTGACTATTTTCACTCAACATAATGTCCTCCAGTTGAAAACAGGTTAAGAGGCGTTTCCTGCTATCATCATTGTTCTTTATCATTGCATAGTGTTCCATTCAGTATATATACCATAGTTTACCTATCCATTCTTTGTTATTGGGCATCCAAGTTGATACCATATTTTGCTATTGTGGACTGTGCTGCAATGAACATTTGTGTGCATGTATCAGTTGGTGTGAATGGCCTTGATTCTGCAGGATATATTCCAAGCAGTGGAATTACTGGGTCAAATGGTATATCCATATCCATTATTTTAGGTGCACCAGATTACTTTCCAAAGAGGTTGCACCATTTTGCAATCCCAACAACAGTGTAGGAGAGTTCCAATCTCTCCACAGCCTCTCCAGTATTTAGTGTTTTGTGTTTTTTTGGATCATGGCCAACCTTGTTGGGGTGAGATGGTATCACATTGTCACTTTGATTTGAATTTCTTTAATAGCTAATGATAGTGAGCATGTCCGCGTATGTTTTTTGGCTGCCTGGATCTCCTCTTTAGAGAAGTGTCTGTCCACCTCCTCTGCCCATCGCTTCATTGGATGATTTATTTTTTCTTATTGATATTTTGTAGTACCTTATAGATTATAGAGATCAGGCACCAGTCTGACATAGAGTTCCCAAACATTTTTCCCATTCTGTAGGTGGCCTTTTAATTCTATTAATAGTCGTTGAATGAGCAAAAGTGATTGATTCTTAGTACTTCCCACTTATCTATTTTCTCTTCTGTTGTTTGTGGTTTGTTTGACAGCTTTTGAAGTCTGTCTACATTGTGTATTAAACCTTCCATTGTTGTTCCTACTTTTTCTTGGATGAGCTTTATCACTTCAGACTTGATATTTAGGTCTTTGTTCCAGTTTGAGTTGGTTTTTGTATAATGTGTAAGATATGAGTCTTGTTCTAATTTAGCACAGATGGACATCCAATTTTGCCAGCAACATTTGTTGAAGGGATTGTTTTTACCCCAGTTTAATGTCTTAGGGCCTTTGTCGAATATCAACTGTTCATAGGCAGATGATGTCATCTCTAGGGTCTCGATTCTATTCCACAGATCTATCTGTCTGTTTTTGTACCAGTACCAGGCTGTTTTGACTACTATGGCAGTGTAATCTGTTCTAAGGTTGGGTCATGAGAGGCCTCCCAGTGTGTTCTTCTTCTTTAGTAACGCTTTACTTATCTGGGGCTTCTTCCCTTTCCAGACAAAGCTGGCAATTTGTTCCTCCATATCATTAAAAAACGTCACTTCAACTTGTATTGGAATTGCATTATATAGGTAGATTGCTTTGGATAAAATAGATATTTTCACAATGTTAAGTCTGCCTATCCATGAGCATGGTAGGTTTCTCCATTTATCTAAGTCTCTCTTAGTTTCTTGTAGTAAGAGCTTGTAGTTCTCTTTGTAAAGGTCTGTTATTTCTCTAGTTAGATTTATTCCTAGGTACTTCATCTTCTTAGGGGCTATAGTAAGTGGTATTGACTTGGTAATTTCTTCCTTAATAATCTCATTGTTTATATAAAGGAATCCTACTGATTTACTTATGTTTATCTTGTATCCTGAGACTGCCAAACTCCTCTATCAGCTTCAGGAGTTCCCTTATGTATTCTTGGGGATTCTCTGCGTATACAAACATATCATCTGCAAATAGGGAGAGTTTTAGTTCTTCTATGCCGATGCAGGTACTCTTTATTCCTTGGTCTTGTCTAGTTGCTCTGGCTAGAACTTCTAGTACAATGTCGAATAGGAGAGGTGAGAGTGGGCATCCTTGACCAGTTCCTGTTCTCAAGGGAAACTGTTTCAGTCTCTCTCCATTCAGGATGATGTAGCAGTTGGCTTTGTATAAATGGCCCTTATTGCCTTGAGGAATTGGCTATCCCTACTTTGCTGAGAGTTTTTAGCTTGAATGGCTGTTAGACTTTATCAAATGCCTTTTCTGCATCAATAGACTAGATCAGGTGATTCTTGTCTATCATGTAATTAATGTGATTGATCACATTAATTGTTTTTCTGGTGTTGAACCAGCCTTGCATCCCTGGTATGAATCCAACTCAGTCATGATGGATTATTTTTTTGATATGTTGTTGTATTCTGTTGGCCACAATTTTGTTGAAGATTTTGGCATTTAGATTCATGAGTGATATTGGTCTGTAGCTCTCCTTTTTTGTTGAGTCTTTCCCTAGTTTTGGTATCAGGGTTATGCTGGCTTCATAGAATGAATCTGTGAGTACTCTGTCTCTGTCTATACTGTGAAACATTCTCAATAGTATTGGAGATAACTCTTCTCTAAAAGCTTGGTAGAATTCTGCAGTGAAGGCATCTGGGCCCAGGCTTTTTTTTTGATTGGCAAATTTTTGATGACTTTTTCAATCTCTTCCTTTGTGATGGGTTTATTAAGTTGTTCTATATCATCTTGTGATAATTTTGGTAGGTGACATGAATCAAGGAATTTTTCAATTTCCTCTAGATTTTTGAATTTGTTAGGATACAGTATTTCATAGTATTCAGCTATGATATTTTTGATTTCTGCTGGATGTGTTGGGACAACTCCCCTTTCATTTCTTATTGGGGTTGTTTCCTTTCCTGTTTTTCTTTAGTAAGTTTAGCCAATGGCTTGTCAATTTTGTTGATCTTTTCATAAAAATCAGCTATTGGTCTTTTCAATTTTTTCAATTGTTTTTCTATCCTCTAATTCATTTAGTTCTCCTCTGATCTTTATGATATGTTTTCTACTGGTGCCTGAGGGGTTCCTCTGTTGCTCTCTCTCTACTTGTTCAAGCTGTAGGGTCTGTTCTTTGACTTGGTTTCTTTCTTCCTTCCAGATGTGTGCATTTATGGAGATAAACTGACCTATGAGCATTGTTTTGGCCATATCCCGTAGGTTCTCATAGGAAGTGTTTTCATTCTCATTGGAATCCATGGATTTCTTTATTTCATCCTTGATTTCTTCTATAACCCATGTTTTTTTTTGAGCAAAGTATTGTTCCGTTTCTATGAGTTTCACTTTCTGTTTATGTTTTTTCTGCTGTTGATTTTGACTTTTATGGCTTTATGATCTGAGAAGATGCTTTGCATTAATTCAATGGTATGTATTTTGTTGAGAATTGTTTTATGTTCTCACACATGATCTATTCTGGAGAATGTTCCATATGCACTGGAGAAGAAAGTATAGTTGTCTGTTGATGGATAGAAAGTCCTGTATGTGTCTATGAGGTCTAGATGGTTAATTGTGGCAATAAGGTCTCCCTTGTCTTTATTGAGCTTTTTTCTAGATCATTTGTTCATTATTGAGAGTGGAGTGTTGAAGTCTCCTACTATTACTATGGAGTGATCTACCTCCTTTTTGAGAGTAGTCAGTGTTTCTTTGATGTATTTAGGTGCTCTGATATTAGGTGCATAAATATTTAATATTATTAGGTCTTGCTTGTGTATTGAAACTTTCAGTAATAAATAGTGTCCATCCTTGTCCCCGATGGTGGATTTTACATTAAAATCAATTTTACCTGAGATTAGAATTGCCACACCTGCTTTTCTTTGATCACTGTTAGCTTGATATATATTCTTCCATCCTTTGATTTTCAGTTTGTTCATATCTTAGGTCTAAGGTGAATTTCTTGTAGACAACATATAGATGGTTCACATCTTTTGATCTAAGATGTCACTCAATGTCTCTTTACTGGAGCATTCAGTCCATTTACATTCAATGTAATCATTGATAGGTGTGTGTTCAGTCCTGCCATTGTGATATGTTTATTTTTGTGTTGACATTTTCGGTGTTGTTCTTATTAATCTTTTCTGGGACTTTCTTCTTTATGAGTTGATTTTTCACCTTTTTCAGCATTGGTTTTGTGGTTGTTGAGACTTCTGTATTACATTTCTTGATATGACATGTTGCTTCTTTATTATGCTTTACAGCTGCCCTATGATCCCACTTCATAAACTATATATAACCCTAATTTTGATTGCTACCAGACTTGTCAACTTCCTCTCCATATGGAAGGACTATAACAACTGTAACATATCCCTCTTTTTAATATGATGATATCATAGTTTACATGATATGATCACTGGATTGTTTCTTTCACTACTATAGCTGTGATTGATTTTGGAGCCTTCCCTAACCAAGCAGGATTCTGGATGATGTGTCCTTCTACAATACAAAGTTAGTGGTTTTGTTCTTCCAAGCCAAGAGATTCTGTCAGTATTTCTTGTAGCTTTGGTTTGGTTTTTACAAAATCTCTGAGTTTCTGTTTATCTGAGAATGTCTTAATTTCATTTTCATATTTAAAAGATAGTTTTGCAGGATATATAACTCTTGGTTAGAAGTTCTTCTCCTTCAAGTCTTTGAATGTGTCATGCCACTGCCTCCATGCCAGCATCATTTCTGCAGGGAAATCTGATGAAAGCCCATAGGGTTTCCCTCTTAATGTTAGTTTTGCTTTGAGTCTTGCTGCCTTTAAGAGTTTCTGCTTATGTTTCATTTTGTAGAGCTTGATTATAGTATGTCTTGGAGTCTTTCTATTGAGATCTGTATTGAGTGGTGTTTGATATGTATCTTGGATATCTATATTCTCTTCTTTCATAATTTCTGGGAAGTTTTCTGTCAGCAGCTCAGCAACAATACTCTCTGTGTTCTCAGGTGTCTTACTCTTTTCAGGAACTCCAATGAATCGTAGATTGTTCCCGTTAATAGAGTCTCACATGTTTCTTAATGCTTCTTCATTTTTCTTATTTCTTTTTTCCTAATTTCTCCTCATAGATGCTGAGTCAGTAACTCTTTCTTCCAAATCAGAAATTCTCTTTTCCATTTGTTCCCTTCTGTTTTCTTGACTTTGAATTAAAGTTTCTATGTCTTTGATTTTGTTCTTGATCTGTTGGATTTCCAAGTACTGATGTTCCATCAGATCAAATAGCTTGCTTAATTTTTCGTTTTGCTGTGCTGCATTTTGTATAAGGTCTAGGAGGGCTCTCTAATCATTTTGTATTCACCTTCTCACAGTTTCAGAAAAACTTCTTTGTCTAGGAAGTTCTGAAGTGGTTTCTATTGGGGGCCTTCTGATGCCATTGATGACTTCCAGGTTACTGTCCTCTCCAACATCTGCTACTTTTTGCGTATCATGTGGGTCAAACGAGACTAGGAGAGATGCTGTGAAGACGTACCACAGTTGTTTCTCTAGGCCGTCTTAGCCAGCCAAGTGCCATCTTAAGAGAAGTAAAAAGTACTTGGCACCTTCCAAAGTCAATCAGGTTTTCATGTGTATATATCCTTCTTCCCAGCTGGCAAAGTATGCACCTCTGTATAGAATACTCGATGTTATAAAGTAGCTCAAAGTACAGAAAGGCTACTGGCCTATTGACCTCTGTTGTTGGGCCACAGGTGTAGGCAACATTGTGTAGAATGCTTCTGGGTAGGAACTGCCTCTTAGCCCAGGAATTAGATCCACCTGAGGCTTCTGTATGGATGACCCCACCTCCCAGGAAAACAAGATGGCTTCCCACATAAGGTCACCAGGTGATCGGGACCAGGCTCCCAGCAGAAGGAGGGGCTGAGAGTGTTGAAATGCCCAGAGTCTACAGCCTCCGCAGCTGGGCCACAGCCCCTGGAGACACTGTGCAAAACACCACCTCCCTGCTAGAAAAGCACTCTCCCCCCAGCAGGAGCCAACCAAGTCTGGACGGAGGCTCTGCCTGGGCTTCTCTGTTTCCTGATGGGCCAAGGGAGCTGAGGTGTACAGAGTCGAAAGCCAGGGTCTCAGAACCTAGCAATTACACTTGCTGGTCTCATCAGCAGAGCGTCTGAGACCAGCAGCTGGCCAAGTCCCAGTTCTGCCCATCAGCCAAGACAGAGGAAAAAAAAATCGAAACTCTGAGTTACCTTCTGTCTGTGCAAGCCTGTGCTTGCCAAGAGTGGGGTCAGTGAAAAAGAGGAGATTTTGCATTCAGTTGTGTGAAGTCCAAATTAACAGTGCTATGCCACATCCCAGGGCTCACTAGGTGTCCAGAAGGCTCCGTTTAACTATCATATCTGGTCTTGGTTTCCAGAGGGATTTAGAGACGTGCATTTAGTTGGCCATGTTGACTACGCCCCCTAAATGTATATATTTCTTGAGACATGGAATTTCATTGGAAAATTCATCATTTTGCTTTTGTTTTTAGGTACCATCAGATCATTTCCTTCTCCTAGACATCCTGTATACAATAGAACAAAACACTGCCTGATATGAGTCATTCTCAAAATCATTGCTCTGCTTGAGCCCGTTGTTGCAGCCACCGTGTCAGTTCTTCTCTTCACAGACTTCTCCTCTAATGACCTTCTACTTTACCCACTGTGATGCCCTTCCTTGGGGACTGGTCCCACCGGAAAACATGTCCAAAATATGTGAGACACAGTGTCACCATCCTTGCTTTTAAGGAACATTCTGACTGTATTGGCAAGACAGGGTTTTTTTTCTTCTTTTGGCAGTCCATGATATATTCAAATATTCTTTACCACCACCACTATTCAAAGGTGTCAATTCATTTTTTGTTTTCCTTATTCATTGTCTAGCTTTTCCATACACATGAGGCAAATAAACACACCATGGCTTTGGGTCAGGTGTGCCTTAGTCTTTATGGTGACATTATTGCTTTTTTAGCAGTTTAAGGAGGTCTTTCATAGTGCATTTTCCCAATTCAATGCATCTTTTCATTTCTTGACTTCTACTTCCATAGACATTGGTGATGGATCCAAGAAAAATAAAATCCTTGACATCTATCTTCTTTTCATTTATTGTGGTTTTGCTTATTGGTACAGTTGTGAGGATTTTCATTTTCTTTATGTTCAGTTGTAATTCATATTGAAGACTGTAGTCTCTGATCTTTATCACTGTTTCAAGTGCTCTTTGCTTCAGCAAGCAAGGTTAGGTAATCTGTATATTGCGCTCATTTAATGAGATTTTCTCCCATCTTGATGTCATGATCTTCACAAAATCCAGCTTCTCAGATTATTTGATCAGCATATAGGCTGAATAAATATGAAGAAAGAATATAATCCTGACTCACACTTTCCTGACTTTATTCTGTGCAGTTTCTTTGTTCTGTTTGAATGACTGTCTCTTGGTATATATACAGATTTCTCATGAGCATATTGTGTGCTCTAGAATTCCCGTTCTTCATAATGTTATCCATAATTTGCTATGATCTACTTAGTCAAATGTCTGCATAGTCAATAAAACAGTGGTAAATATATTTCTGTTATTCTCTGCTTTCAGCCATGATCCATCTGATGTCAGCAATTGTGTTCCTTGTTTCACGCCCTCGTCTGAATCCGGGTTGAATTTCTAACATCTGTCTTCCAAATTTCTTGGCATAGACAAGTAACCACTACTAGCACTACATCTGTTTGCTGAAATATCTTGATTGGTATTCCATTAATTCCTGGAGCCTTGTTTTTCATTAATGCTTTCAGTGTGGCTTGGACTTCTTCCTTCAGCATAATCAGTTCTTGATCACATGCTACCCCTTGAAATGATTAAATGTTGAACAATTCTCACACATGTGTGCCAATCAGTCAACCATGGTAGAACCCTAACTGATCTCTGAAGCTTTCTATGTGTACAGATCTGTCTTCTATGATAACTCCTCCCTGCAATCTGTTAACTCTTTGGCTTTTCCAAACTCCTAAAACGCCAGGTAAGGAACACCTTCTCCTTGTGTTCTCCTTATCTATCCTTCAGCCTGTAAATGAGTGGTCACCCTATAATTCAGCTGATCTGTTTCTCCTCTCTCGCCATCCTCTGCTACCTAATGTCAGCATCACAAAGACAGTTTTAATCTGCTTTTTTTTTCCCCCCAGATTTTCACTTGTGTCAGGCAAGAGAGTAAATTTACTCTTTTTATCTCCGTCTGGATTGAACTAAGAGGACTTCAGTGATGTTTATCATAAACATCCTAATGTCTGTTACATGTTTATTGATAGTCAACCAATAAATAATATCATTTGGATAGATTTAAAATTTTGTTAGAAAATAGAAAAAACTGATGAACTTATTTAGACATCTGTAACTCTTACTGTCAGTAAATAAGTAGGCATAAAATATTAGAATACTTTTAAAGTTGATTATGCAGTAAGCAAAATGGGCTCCTAAGAATGCAATTTACATTTTAACCTTTAATATTCCAAGTTTGTTTAAAGAAAGGAATTATATGAATGATGTAGAGTACAA
Organism: Heterohyrax brucei; assembly: GCA_028571685.1. Classification (NCBI taxonomy): domain Eukaryota; kingdom Metazoa; phylum Chordata; class Mammalia; order Hyracoidea; family Procaviidae; genus Heterohyrax; species Heterohyrax brucei. The sequence continues at coordinate 161,530,149 of CM053143.1, forward strand.
AAAATATAAAATGGTGAGGTTCATGAAAAAAGAAAACTTTCTTATTTGAAACTTTCTGAAGTATCTTAAATGATATGGTATTTTGGATTTTCATGAAAATATTCCGGAAATGCCAAAAGCAAAAAAAAAAAAAAAAAAAAAAAAATCAGAAACAACAATAAAATGAGTGCGTATATAAAACAAGATAGATGAAAATATTTTGAGTTACTAAAGGCTGATAGTAGGCATATAGGAACACACATTCTGAAGACATGCATGTATTTTTGGCAATCATTTATCTATTCATTTATTTTTAAGCTGAGAGTGTTGGAACTAGGAATGCAATCTGTGAACTGAACTGAACTGTAGACTCATTAGGCTACTTGAATTTGACTAACATCCTTTAAAGGTTAAGAATTTTGTGGCAGCATTTGGCTGAGCAAATGATGTTATTACCTATGACTAGAAACTTTAGTTCAGCAAATAAGATACATTTGGTAAAATGAAAACATGTTTTATTCAATGGAGAGACAAAGGTAGTTTAACATACAATATCACGATGAAAATATGCTGAAGACATTTAGAAGTGTGAAATTGGGAAATAAGAAGAGAGAGATGGATGTACGTCTTCTTACAGTTTTAATCTGCTTTTTTTTTCCCCCAGATTTTCACTTGTGTCAGGCAAGAGAGTAAACTTACTCTTTTTATTTCCATCTGGATTGAACTCACAGGACTTCAGTGATGTTTATCATAAACATCCTAATGTCTGTTACATGTTTATTGATAGTCAACCAATAAATACAGATGTATGCACTTTGGAAAATATAGGTAATATTTGACGCATATAAATTTCTTAACTACACACTGAGATAAATGCAATGCTTTCAAATGTATGTAACACTTACATGGACAGAGTACTTTGAGGGCTGTGTTGAAGATGAAAATTTTGGTTTGTGTCGTAGGTGGAGAACTAGGGAAATCCCGTGGAATAGAATTCAAATACAGAAGTAGAGGACAGAAGTGATATAAATCAAATGAAGAGCACCATGCCAGTGAATTTAGAACTTAAATATGATTTCTTGCCTTAAGAATTTAATTTCAGTGGATTCAAAACCATGATTTAGAAGGATTAAGTGGTAATACTTGTGAAAATATGGGTAGCGTTCAAATTTATTATTTTGACAAAAATAATCTATTTTGACAAAAATTATCTGTGACAAGCAGTAAAGATGATCATTCATAAGAGGAAAACTTTCTATTGATTTTTTTGCCCATTTGAAAGAATAGCTTCTGAAACAGATTCGCATAGAGAAAAGATACAATGAAGGAGGAAATATCTGAAATTTTTGATGAAATACTTGCTTCAGATTCTTGTGGAGAAAGAGCAGTGTGATAGAATTAAGAATGTAAAAGAAGGAGATTATTTAGGAAGAAAACTGGGTAGAGCGAAGAGTAGTAAATCATTAGGAATGATCTTAAACCTGTAATTTAGTAGAGACACATCAGATAACCTTGAAATAAATAGAAGAGAGGAAGTAGAATTGTAAAATCAGTCCATCAGTAGAGGCATGCATGTTGCTATGATGCTGAATACATTACACTAGAGCTTCCAGATTGAGACAGTCGAAGGAAAGTCCTGGTGATTTACTTCAGAGAATGAACCATTGAAAACTTTAAGGATCATAGTGGTCTGATCCATTCCCAATAATGGATGGGTTGATGGATGCCAAGGAGCATTCTGTCCCGGTGTACAAGCAGGTGCAATGGTTCATGAAAGGATCAGTGACAGTTAACAACAGAAATGAGTTAAAATAATCATTCTTAAAGAAGAAGATTTGTATGTAGACAAATGTAAGATTGGCTAGGTAGGTAAAGATTAGGCATTAATGAATCATATTAGAAATCTAGATCCAAATTCAAACTCATTGCCGTTGAGTCGATTCTGAACCGCAGTGATCCTGTAGAACAGAATAGACCTGTCTCCAAAGGATCTCCAAGAGGTGGCTGATGGGTTTGAGTTGCTAACTTTTTGGTCATCAGCTGTTGCTCACTGTAGTTCTCAACCAGTGTGCCACCTGGACTCTCTTATAAAATGACTCTGTGTATGTGTGTGTGTGTGTAAAATCTAAATATCAGTGTGATCTGATGAGGCTTGTTGTGCATAGCTGCCTCAAATAGTTGTATCTGGTGCGGAAATTGAGAATATCTCTATTGCCTGGTATGTTTGATTTGTAGAGGCTGTTATTTACACTACAATTTATCATTTTTGTTTAAGACTTTTATTTCAGCCGATCATCCAATTTACAGCTTATTCACACTGATCAGAGAATACAAACAATTTGATAATTTGATGTATTATAGATGGATGTCACATAATAATAGCCTTTATAGAGATCCATGTTTTCAAAATGATGTTAGATGTCCTCATGGAATTTAAATTACTGACTACATATTGTGAGCAAGAGATATAAAATGTAGTTTGATAGCAAGCCTTCGTGGCACTGGGAGGCCTAGAAGCGATGGTTGTTGTTGTTTCAGCTTAGTACATGCCCATGAGTGCTATTATTGATTTTATGATATGAGGCTTGCAGCAGATAAAAGCAGTGGTAAAACCTCCTGGTTTCCTGTGTTTGCTTTTCTATTGATTAATACAAGAAAATAAGCCTGTTTTCAAGATACATAAATATTTCAAAAATAATCTGTTAACGGTGAGTTAGGTGGTTGATTTTATAATTAGTTTTGAACAAACGTGGGTAAAAACAAATTACCAGGTAACTTTTCTTAGAATTTCTGGAATCAATGAGAAAGTATAAATTAAACTGCCATGTTTAATAACACTAAATCAGTTTATGTATTATATATATATACAAATATGTACATGTAGATGTATATTATATGCTTTCCACTTGATAACAGGCAATGGAGAATTCCACTTACTAGATAAGTAAACTTAAGTAGATAAGTAAAAATTAGATAAATAAAATTAAATAGGTAAGTAAAACTAATAAATGAAGATAAGATATGAAAAACCTGAGCTATTTTTCAAAAGCTGCCTCAAAATTTCAGAAACTGAACTATAAACAACTATAAAATCTAGTTTTAAATCTCAACTATCTTCACTGGGCAATTGAAAAGAGCAAAACAAAACTTGTCCACCACTTTCTCTTGGAGGAGCTGTAGTGAAAATATATTATGCATACTTTTCAAAAACTGAGCCAAACCAAGTGCCATTGAGTTGAATCCTGAGGGATTTATGAAACTGAAAACAAACCCAAAACTCTGAAATCAATTTTTGCAATATTCACAAATTATACTTTATAAGCTTGTGACATTAGGATTGTAACTCACAATCCAATATTTGTTTTAAATGAATACTGATCTATATTTCTTACATTATTTGACACAATTGTATCTCTTCTGGTTTGTCCAAGTCCCCTCTACCTAAGGACTTTGTTAATTATTGTTTTCCTATTTCTGGACCATATCTCTGAGGATCCATATTGTTCCATCATTTGTCCTCTTTTATCTGGTCTGCTCATTCTTGCTTTACATGAGCACCTATTGCCAAATCTACACTTATCGCCTGGAAATAGATAACACACACGTTTTCGTGTCTATGCTACTTTCTTGCTTACAATCGTTCAATGACACTTAACTGGCATCTAGATTAAGTTTCAATGTCAATCAGGTCATTGAAGATCACCTCTGTCTTCCAGACTTCATTTAAATACATTCCAGATGATAGTCCTTCTGGTAAGAAAATTCTTTTCCTAATCTATACTACACTAAATCCCACCCATCCTTGAAGATTTGCCAGAAATGTCATGATACTGAAAGGCATTCCCTGACATTACAGCTGTTGTTAGGTGTCCTTGAGTCAATTTGGACTCATACAACCAATGTACAACAGAATGAAACACTGCCAGGTCCTGAGACAGACTCACAGTTGGTGTGCTTGAGTCCATTGTTGCAGCCACTGTGTCAGTCCATCTCACTGAGTGTCCTCCTCTCTTATGCTGACACTCTAGGAAAGGTATTCTCTCCAAGGACTGGTACCTCCTGACATTATGCCCAAAGTATGTAAGATAAAGTCTTAATATCTTCACTTCTAAGGAGCATTCTGTCTGTACTTTTTTCAAAAAAGATTTGTTCTTTCTTCTGAAAGTGTCTGGTCTATTCACAATTCCTTGCAAACACCATTATTCAAAGATACCAATTTTTTTTTTTTATATTCCTTGCACTTTGTTTAGTTTTCACATGAATATGAAGAGATTGAAAACACCTTGGGTAGGGTCACTCACAGCTTAGTCTTCAAAATAATGTTTTTGCTTTTTAACACGCTAAAGAGGTCCTTTGAAACAAATTTCCCAAAGCAATAATTCCTTTGATCTGTGGCTGCCAATTCTAAGGGTTTGACTGTAGATACAAATAAATCGAAATCCTTCAAATCTTCAATACTATCTCTATCATGTTGATGCTTTTTCGTCCAGTTGTGAGAATTTTCATCTTATTTAAGTGTGGATGTAATCTATACTGAAGAATATAGACTTTGATCTTCATTACTAAATGTGTTAAGGCCTCTTCACTTTCCACAAGCAAGATTTTACCATCTACATATCACAGAGTGTTAATTAGTCTTCTTCCAATCCTGATGCCTTATTCAGCTTCTTGGTTTATTTACACATCAGTTTGAATAACCCAGTGCCATTGAATCAAGTCTGACTCATAGAGACCCTATAGGCAGAGTAGAACTGCCACATAGATTTGCCAAGGAGTGCCTGGCTGATTTGAACGGCCAGCCTTTTTGGTTAGCAGATGTAGTGCTTATCCACTACGCCACCAGCATTTCCTCAGTTTGAATAGGTATGGTGAAATGACACAACCCTGATGCACCCTGTTCCTAATTTTCAGCCATGCAGTGTCCCTGTGTTTGATTTGAAGGACTACCTATATGCAGGTGCTTCATGAGCACAGTTAAGTGCTTCGGCAGTCCTGTTTTCCTTTAATGACACCCATAATCTCTTATGAGCCACATAGTCAAATGCTTTTGAATAGTCAATAAGACACAACTGGACATCTTTCTTGTGTTCTCTACTTTCAGCCAAGATCCATCTACATATTAATTATAGATCTGATGTCAACCATTCTGTATCCTCTTTGGAATCTAGCTTGGATTCTGGCAGTTCTCTGATGCTGTATTGCTATAACCTCTTAACAAAATTTTATCTACGTATAAAATTAATGATGTTATTCAATAATTTCCAAATGCTGTTGGGTCATTTGTCTTTGGAATAGACACAAATAGGGATCTCTTCCAGTCAGTTTTCCACCTAGCTATCTTCCAAAGTTCTTGGCTAGATGACTGAATACCTCCAGCTCCACCCCCCCACCCCCCACCCCCCCATTTGTGAAACATCTCAACGTGTATTCCACCAGTTCCTGAAGCCTTATTTTTCCCCAGTGCCTTCAGTGCATCTAAGACTTCTTTCAATTCTGGTGGTTTTAGGTCATATGCTACCTCCTGAACTGGTTGAAGATTAACTGATTTATAGAACTTTATTTGTTGCACAGTAACCAAAATATTGAATGATGCAGAAAGCATCATTTTACCCATAAACCTTTTGCCATCAAGTCAGTTCCAAATTATAGTGGCTGTCATTCCACAACAGAGTAGAACTTTCCTTTGGCATTTCCAAAGAACAGCTGGTAGAATCAGACTTTTGGCCTTTGGTAGCAGCAGAGCTGTGCTTAAATTGTTCATTCAGTTCTCTTAGTTTGAAAAATGCCAAGCAGTTCTTCCCACTTGGTTTGTAACTCTAGGTCTTTATATGTTTCCTTATACTATTTAACTTCTTGAGCCACCCTTTGAAATCTTCTGTTCAACTCTCTTACTTCATCATTTCTTCTATTCAAGTTAGCTACTCGGTGTTCAAAAATAGGTTCAAGAGTCTGTTCTGACATCCATTTTGGTTTTTTCTTTGTTTACTATCTTTTTAATGACTTTTTTTGTTTATAGCTGGTCTTTGGTCATTAGTGTCCCCATGATTTCTTCAGTCTTTGGTCATTGGTGTTCAGTATAGTAGATGTATTTTTGAGATGGTCTTTGGATTACGGTAAAGTATACTCAAGGTAGTATTGTGGCTCTTATGAGTCTGATTTAACTTTCTCCAGCTTCAACTTGAACTTACATGTAGAAAATTAGTTGTCTGCACTGCAGTTGGACCCTGGCCTTTTTTGACTAGTTTGTCTACCATCTTCGCACAGATGTAGTTGCTTTGATTCTGATTCCATTAGACCAATTCCAGGTGTACAGTTGCCCTTTACTTTCTTAAAAAAAAAAAAAAATTAGAAGTGAAAAATGTTTTGGTCTCGAAAGTTCTGTCATGGAATCTCCTATGTCATTTCAACTACCAAGGCCGTATTTTCCCTATACTGATACTTCTTCTTTATTTCTAACTTTTGCATTCCAATCACTAGTAATTATCAGACCACCTTCATTGTACATTTGATCAATTTCAGATTGAAAAAGTTGGTAAAAACATCTTTAATTTCTTCATCTTTGACCTTAGTATTTGGTGTGTAAATTTGAATAATAGACATATTAACTGGTCTTTCATGTAGGCCTGCTGCTTGTCTTGGCTGGCATGTAGGCATATGAATATTATCCTATCACTGACAGAATTGTATTTTAAGATAGATTGCATCTTGGAAATTTTCTTTTTGGTGATAACTGTGGCACCATTTCTCTAATATGTGTTCTTCCTGGAGTACTAGACCATACGATTGTCCAGTTCAAGATGTCAAAACTAGCCCATTTCATCTCATTAATGCCCAGGCTGTCAAACTTTATGTGCTTCGTTTCATTGTTCAAGACTTCTAATTTATCTAGATTTGTGCTCCATACATTCCACCTTCTAATTATTAATGGATTTTTTGGCTATTTCTTCTCATTTTGAATGATACCGCATGAGCAAGTGAAGATACTGATCACTGTCATTAAGGTCAACTCTACTTTCAAGAGTCAAATATTTGCCATTTGGTCTTTTGAATTCCTTTCAACTTGTAGATTCCTCTTCAGGCACTGTATCAAACAATGTTTTCCCATGATTCCCAAGTTTTGCAGTGATTGATTTTTCAGAAGTAAACAGCCAGGTCCTTCTTTCTACTATTTGACATACACATTGTAAACTAGATCTTCTTTCTCTCTCTGTAGTAATTCTTGTTCTTTGTCTTGGGACTTACATAACAGTTGGCATTCATATAATAATTTATATGATTCATTGTGTGGTGCCTTGTTACTGATCCTTTTCTATATCTCAAGTGATATGGATCATATCCATTTACTAACCACTTCCACTTTGTCAGTTTGTCTGGCTGTGGGGGCCTTTCATGTTTCTGTGATGTTGGAAGCCAGGCCACCAGTATTCAGATAGGGTGTCCCTTGGCTGTTTGGTTTCAAACGAGCTTTCAGACAAGACAGACTAGGAAGAGGGACCAGGCAGTCTACTGCTGAAAAGAATTAGGCATTAAAAACCTTATGAATAGCAGCAGAACACTGACAGATGTATTGCTGGAAAACGACTCTTTCCAAGTTGGAAGGCACTCTAAAGAGAAGTGGGTAAGAGCCGCCTCCTCAAAGTAGACTTGACCTTCATGACATAGATGGAATCAAGTGTTCAGGATCTTCATTAAAAGAAACAGCTGCAAAGATCCATTAATAATCAGAACACATAACATACAAACTATGAATTTAGGAAAATTGGAAATTGTCAAAAATGAGTTAGAACGCACAAACATTAATATCCCAGGCATTAGTGAACTGAAATGGACTGTTATTGGGTAATTTAAATCAGACAATCACATGGTCTACTATAGCAGGAGTAAAACTTAAAGAGGAATAGTGTTGCACTCATTGTCAGAAAGAACACTTCAAAATCTGTCCTCAAGTATAATACTGTCAGCGATAGGATAATAACCACATGCCTCCAAAGGATGCCAGTTAATATGACTATCATTCAAATTCCTGCACCAACCACTAAGGCCAAAGATGAGGAAAGTGAAGATTTTTATCATCTTCTATAGTCTGAAATTGATTGAACATGAAATCAGGATGCATTGATAATTACTAGTGACTGTAATGCACAAGTTGGAAACAAAGAAGTAGCAGTAGTTGGAAAATATGGGCTTGGTGGTAGAAATGATGCCAGAGAATGCATGATAGAACTTTTAAGACTAATGACTTCTTTACCGCAACTACTATTTTCCACCAACATAGACAGCAACTATACACATGGAGGAAACCCTGGTGGGATGGTGTAATCCTTAAGTACTAGAACAGCTGATCAAAAGGCCAGCAGTTAAAATCCTCCAGATGTTCCTTAGAAACTCTGTCAGACAATTCTACTCTGCCTATAGTGTCACTATGAGTCAGAATTCACTCGATAGCAATGGGTTTGGTTTGAATATACACATGGACCTCACCTGATAGAATACATACAAATCAAATGACTATATTTGTGCAAACAGACGGTATAAGAGCTGAATATTATCAGTCAGAAAAAGACGAGGTGCTGACCTTTAATTATTCATATACTAGTTCAAACTGAAAATGAGGGGAATTAGAAGAAGTTCATGAAAGCCAAAGTATAAACTTGAGTATAACCTCCCTGAGTTCAGGGACTGTCTCAAGAACAGATTTTATGCACTGATCACTAACAGCTGAATACCAGATGAACTGTGGAATGACATCCACAGCATTGTAAAGGAATGAAGCAAAAGGTAATTAAAAAGACAGGAAAGTCAAGGACACAGAGTGAGTACGTGTGTGTATACTTTACAGTTTTATATATTTGCAGAAGGTTGTCCTATAGATTTCTTTCTAGAGAGGATAAGAGAGGGTGGAAAAGAGGGGGCATGTGTTTGTTGGGAGGGTACTAGAAATAAGAAGAGAAAAGAAGGAGTGTGCTGTCACGAGGGGGGAGAGCAGACAGAGTAGTAGAGAGGTGGGTAAGTAAAATTGAACTGGATGGTATACTTCTACTTACTCACAATATTGTTTCTAAAAGAAAGAAAAGATAAAACTGAATCTTAGAATGGTCTCTGGAACTTTCTCTTTCAATATTGAGCAGCTATAGCACAATGAAGAAATGAAGGAAAAGAACAGAAGATTTCAAAGGGCACCTTGAGAAGACAAAGACAAGAACTATAAGGATATGTGCAAAGAGTTGGAGATAGAAAACTAAAAGGTTAGAACACCTTCTTCATTGCTCAAGCTGAAAGAAATGAAGAAAAAATTCAAGCCTGGCATTATAACAATGAAGAATTCTGTAAGAAAAATATTAAATGACTCAGGAAGCCTTAAAAGAAGACAGAAAGAATACACAGAATCATTATATCCAAATGAATTCATCAATATTCAACATTTGGAGAGTTAGCATATGATCAGGAACTGATGATATATACTGGCGGAAGAAGTCAAAACCTCATTGAAGGCACTGGCATAGAAAAAGCCTCCATGAACTGATGGAATATCAGTTGAGATGTTTCAACAAACAGAAGTAACTCTGGAAGTGCTCACTCATCTAAGCGAAGAGATTTGAAGGACATCTACATGGCCACCCAGCTGGAAGAGGTTCATATTTATGCTTATTACCAAGAAAAGTGACCCAACTGAATATGGAAATTACCAAATGATATCATTAATATCACATATAGGTAAAATTTTGCTAAATATAGTTTAAAAGTGAATGCAGGAGTATATTGACTGAAAACTGTCAGAAATTCAAGCTGGATTCAGAAGAAGATGTGGAACCAGGGATGTCATTGCTGATGTCAGATAGATCTTGGCTGAAAGCGGAGAATAGCAGGAAAATATTTACCGGTGTTTTATCAACTACACAAAGGCATTCAACTGTGTGGATCATAACAAATTATGGATAACTTTGAGGAGAATGGGAATTGTAGAACACTTCCTTGTGCTTGTGAGGAATTTGTACATGGATCAAGAGGCAGTTGCGTGAATGGAGCCAGAGGGCACTGCGTAATTTATAGTCAGGAAAAGTGTCCACCGGGATTGTATCTTTTCAGTATACTTTTACAGTCTGTAGGCCAAACAATTAATCCAAGAAGCTGGACTCTGTGAAGAAGAACAAGGCATGAGTGTTGATGAAAGTCTCATTAACAACCTATGCTATCCAGATGACAACCTTGCTTTCTGGAAGTGCAGAGAATCTGAAATACTTATTGGTGAAGATCAAAGACCACAGCCTTCAGTGTGGTTTGCCCCTCAACGTCAAGAGAACAAGAATCTTCACAAACGGGCCACTACGCAACATCATCATAAATGGACAGAGGATTGAAATTGTCAAGGATTTAATTTTACTTGGTTCCCCAGTCAATGCTCATGAAAGGAACAGTCAAGAAATCAAAAGATGTGTTGCATTGGGAAAATCTCTTGCCAAAGACCTCTTTAAAGTACTGACAAGTAAAAATGTCACCTTGAAGGCCAAGATGAAACTAACCGAGGTGATGGCATTTTCAGTTGCATCCTATGCCTGTGAAAGCTGGACGATGAATAAGGAAGATAGAAGAATTGACACCTTGGAATTGTGGTGTTTGAGGAGAATATTGAATATACCATGGACTGATAAAAGAACGAAAGGATCTGTCCTGAAAGAACAACTAATATGTTCCTTGGAAACAAGGATGACATGTGTCTTAAATACTTGGGACATGTTCTCAGGAGTGATCAGTCCTGGGAGAGAGACATCATGCTTGGTAAAATAGAGGTGAACAGAAAAGAGGAAGACACCCTCAAGAAGGTGGACTCTTACAGTGGCTGCAACAACTGGCCTTAGTTTGATTGTAGGTAAGGCCCAGGACTGGGTAGTGTTTTGTTCTTTTGTGCGTGGGGTCTCTATGAGTTGGAACGAACTCGACAGCACCTAACAGTAATAACAACAACAACCACTCCTAATAGATAACATTCTTGAAAACACTATGTAGTACAGTTCTACTCTGTACATGAGGTTTCCACAGTCAGAAGCAATTTGATAGCAAAAATGTATACAGAGAAATACGGTATTTGTTAAGTGGGTGGACCAATCAAAGGCTTTGCTACCTAAGAAAAGTAATGAGAAATTAGTTGCTTTTTTGATGTATGCAGGTAGATAAATGCTACCTCTTTCCATCCAATATGTCACAAACTACAAACATTTCTTCCTATAAATGTATTTATTCTCAGCCACAAATTTTATAAATCTGGAATCATCCTTGAGTTTTTTTCCCCCATTATCTCCATATCATAACATTATTTCTTAAATAATATTATTTCTTCATTCATAGTTTCTCCTTAATTCCCACTTCTTTTCTTCCTCTTGGAAACTCTAGTACCTGTTCTAGTACCTGTAAAAAGTACAAATTCAGTTTTAATGTACTCTGAGCTGCAATGCATTCTTTAAAGAAGGTTTCCTTGTAAGCCAAATTCCACATTCTTCCAAACAGATTCATAGTCATCTTTCAGATCTCTGCTAGGTTCTCACTCCTCTAAAAAAACTATGTTGCCCATTATCACTGGTTGCTTTCTAGAAGAGGCAGAACTTGAACTGGAGTTTAATGGGTTGACTATTAATTAGAGAATATCGGTAGTCTCTACTTTGGGAAGGGAAAACCAGGTACCAGGGCTGGGGAGAAAGAGAAATCTATTCATGAGGCTAATGCAATGAGTGCCTGAACTGACACCATGGAGAGTTCTAAAGCCAAAAATACTGCATCTCACCTTTACTGTTATGGTTCAGCAGATCTCTGCCTTTATAATATCCACTTCAGTTAACCACTCTATATAGGCTTTGATGGGAAGAGCCTGACTGTGAACAACCTGGCTGTTGATAGACGAGGCAATCCTTAAGGCAGTCTAGAGGTGAAGGTCATCCTGACTACTGAAATTCCAGCAGTGCTCGCATGTTGCCTTCAAAAGTAGAGTAGGGAGACAGATCATGGTTTCCATTGTAATTGCTAAAGGCTGAGTTAGTGAAAGTTCTTTTTCTTCCCTCTCTCTCTCTTTACAACATTATCAAATTCAAAGAGGATTTTGGATTTATCGGTGAATTGGTTTTTTTTGTTTGTTTTTTGGTATCAAAAGAAAATATCTAAAGATATTTGGCAAAGTCATACTATTAAAGTTAGGCTTTGATAATTCTGGGTGGTAGTTATTTATAATTCTCTTTATATTTTTCTGGAGTATAAAATAATTTTTTTTTATTAAAAATACAGATATTAGTTGTCTTTTTCATAGTTTCAAATTCATGCTGTGTCGACCTGAATCCTAGTCTCTGCCAGATGGTTTGGAATTGTGTCTATTCAGTCATATGTCTTTGCCATTATGCTCCACCTTTCCTCACATGCAGGTTCTCACAATTTCGCCTGTGGACTAGCAAAATGCCAGATGTCTTGTTGTTAGGGTTAGGTGCTGCCAGATTGGTTCTAACTCACCACCCCCCTGTGAAAACAGAACGAAACACTGCCCAGTCCTGCACCATCCTCTCCGCTGTTGCAAAGTCTGAGGCACTGCTGCTGCCCCTGCATCAGACCATCTCGCTGGGGAGCTTCCTCCATCTTGCTGAACTTTTGCATAACCAAGCGTGATATCCTTCTCCAGGGACTGGTCTATCCTGATAACTTGTCAAAATAGATGAGAAGAAGTCCTGCCTACCTTACTTCCAAAGAATATTTTGTTTGAGCTTCATCTAAGACAGCTCTGTGTTCTTCTGGGAGTCTATGGTTTATTCAGTATACTTTGCCAACACTCTAATTCAAATTCATCAATTTTCCCTCAGTTGTCCTCATTCATTGTTCAGCAGTCTTATGCAACCCCGAGTTACACAAAGCAAGAAACCAGATCTAATGGCATCACGTGTATGCTTTCTTAAGCTGCGAGGTTCTGAAGCAATTTTTAGGTGCCATAAAAATCTAACTCATCAGCCTGGCTTTTCTTAAGAAATGAGAGAATTTCTGACTATGTAAGTAAACAATCACTTGACTCTGAATATCAGCTTTATAATTAAAACATTACAGAGTAAAATAAACTTTCAAGAAGATATTTTTGGTATAAATAGCTGTGTTTCTGTAGGTATCATTATGGGCACACACTGATAGTGTAACTGATAGTATAAACATTACAGAATAAAATAAACTTTCAAGAAGATACTTTTGGTATAAATAGCTGTGTGTCTGTAGGTATTACTATGGGCACACACTGACAGTGTAACTGAATACATATTAATAGGGAATTTTGATAAGATGAAGAGAGTTAAAAACTCCAATTTTGTGGCATACTGAAGGCTCAAATCTGGATGTTGGTTTGATGAACTGCACAGAAGCATAAAAAGAGGTAGATACATGTACATATTTTAGCTACATAGTTTATGTATATAAAACATTGGTTTTTCTAAGAAATAAGTTATGATGTGCACAGTATTAGGGAGAAAAAATTAACATAATTACTCTGAACACATTGTAAACAGACTGCCTGAAACTTAGATGAATGAACACAAAATCTAAAATACAATGTGTTTACCAAAGTACAAACATTTCAGCTCCTTCTGTTACAGCCTAAGTTATATTCTAGGAGCTGATGTAAGTATAACTGAATCTGTCCTCTCAGTGTGGTGCTACTGTTATTATCATTATTATTATGTATTTGTTTTTAGTCATAGGTTTTATTTCGATAATTCTCAGTGGTAGGTTTTGTATGTTGAGTCTTCTTCTTCAAGTTGGGCTCCCATTTTCCAAGATGAGGTAATGACAAAGAATTTAGCTCAGCAGATATTCACAGAACTTTTACAATTTTGTTAATAACAAATAGATCCTCAGTTTGCAACAGATTTTGAGTTTGCCTTAGATTAATTCATGATTTATGAAAAGTCAGGTAGGCACAATTATAGACATACTAATGTGCGTGGCAATTCTGAATGTTCAGATGGTATCCACTGGTATGTGTATGCATGTCAGCCATTAGCAAATGTTTTCTTTAAATGATATTTGTCATTTGTTATAAACCAACTGTAGAATAAAATATTCTTTTCTGTTTAGACAGACTGATGCTCTCTTGATTTCTATTTCTGTTTCTAGATAGTCTTCTCAGCACACTGTGTTGTCTATTTTTGCCATTTCTAAACAGTTTTAACTTTTAAATTTGTGACTTACACTGCTTGTATTTTTTTTTTATTTCTAACTTCATATTGTTTACATTGGGTGATATTTTGCATAACTTGGAGATTATGTTTTAAAATCAAATAGACATATATGTTTGTGAAGGAGAGATATTGCTTAATTATACTGAGTTTTGCATCTACTAATGGGGTAAGAATCTTTCAATAGCTTGTATATACTTTTTGTATTGCACTGTAAAATTTGCTGGATATGGAAATCTGAGTTGAGAAGTATTTTTAGTTTTTTCATTGCCGTTAAAGATGCCATTCTGTTCCTTTCAGATTTGCTTTGATTCTTGTGAGGAACTTACTGAAATTCTCGTCTTTGTTGTTTTGTATGTAACTTGTCATTTTTTCTAGCTGCCTTCAGGGTTTCTTTTTTTTTATAGTATTCAGCAAGTAGGATGAGTCTAGGTATTTTCTGGTATATTTTTCATGATTGTGATTGTAATTATACAATTGGCTGACATTTAAAATTAATATTACTCATTTGAAAAATTATTAGACAATATGTTACTTTTTAACATAATTTTTTTTTTAATACTTTAATGTTTCTGTTAGGTGCCCTCAAATCAGTCCTGACTCCTGGAAACCCTATCAGATAGAATAAATTTAATCATAGGGTTTCCAAGGTGAAACAAGTAGATTCAAACTGCTGACCTTTTGGTTAGCAGCCAAACTCTTAACTACTACACCACTAGAAAAGTACTTTATTGAGTTAAAATTCATATAAAATTAGCATTTTAAAGTGACCAACACCGGGGCAGTTGGTACTTTCAAGATCAACACCTCTACTTTGTATCAAAACATTCCATTATTCCAAAGTAAACCCTGCATCAATTAAACACTTTCTTTTAATTCACCAGTTACTCTACCCTATCCATCTGGTGCTTCTGGGAAATACTATGGGGCAGTTTTATGCTGTCCAATAGGGTAGCTGTGAATCAGAATCAACTTGACTACAGTGAGTTTTTTGATTTTGATGATTTTGATTTTGATTTTGATTTTGATCTTGATCTTGATCTTGATCTTGATCTTGATCTTGATATGGTGGCTATGAGTCAGCATTGACTCAGCAGTGTGTTTGGTTTTAGTTTCTCACTCACCCACCATTATGCATTTTAATATTACTTCTCTTACATTCTCTCTTTTGTCCTTCGGGGGAAACCAGAACACATTTAGGTTCTTTGTCCTAAATTTCTTTGATGCTCCAATTTTCATTTCCACTTCACTTTTTCTTCTTTTTAAAAAAAAAATTACACTGATTTATATTCCAAATAATTGTTTCCTCAAATTATTCTGAGTCTTCTAATATGCATCTGTGATGCTATTTAAAATAAAATTTAGTATTGTCTTTGGATTCTTTCTTATAGTTTTCACTTTTTGTTAAATATTTTACACATCTTATCTGCCTTTCCTATTACCTTTCTATTCACCAAGGATATGTTAAACTCTCTGTCTGATAGCTCACCATTGGGGTTATATCTGAATTTGACTATTGTGATTACTTTGTCTCATGATAATAAGTGATTTTGTGTATGATAAGTGTGTATGGGCACGTGCACGTGTATGTCTGGTGGATGTCTTGAGTAAAACAGAGATAAAAGAGCATTTGTGTGTTTCAACGGTAGTATTAAAAATTAGAATAAAGTGTCTCAATTTTATAAATATGCTTATTAAGACTCAACAAGAGATAAGATTATAGGTTATGATCTTAGATATCCTTAATAATCATTTGAAATTAATTCATATTGAATAACGTTGAAAGGAGAAACATCTTGCGAACTGTTGTTGCAATCATTTATGACAAATGAAATCTGCCACTGTATTTTAAAACAAACTATTAAGTAAACAAGTTCATATACACACTTAAAGGAAAATACAGAAAGTATTTTCTTTGGTATAATTGAAGGTAATCCAAACCTAAAATAGTACATCTTCTAAGTCATTATTAAGAAGCTAAACTCAAACCAAGCCCATTGCTGTTGAGTCAATTCTAACTTATAAGGACCCTATAGGACAGAGTAAAACTGCCCCACAGAGTTTCCAAGGAGCACCTAGGGGATTTGAACTGCTGACCTTCTGTTTAGCCATTTTAGCATTTAACCATTACACTACCAGGGCTTCCCTAAAAAGTGGCAGTCAAAATCTGTTCTGTGCCATTACCAATGTTGAGATATATGTATAGGTAAATTTCTTTTTCTATTTTAACTCTAACTACACAAACTTTGATAACTAGAAAGCAGTGGCCAAATTAAAATCTGTCTCATTTTTTTCTCTTTTTCAGTGATCCTATACTGTTCCCTGAAGTATAGCCAATGTACCACATATAAATAAGTAAATACATTTTAGTATGTCATTTTTACTAACAATGTTTAGAACCTACTAAAGAATGTCTTTAAACATTTCTAAAAGCTAATACTATAAATTTATTTTAACAAATCTATTTTGTATCTGGAAACCCTGCTGCTGTAGTGGTTAAGTGCTATGGCTGCTAACCAAAAGGTTGACAGTTCAAATCTCCCAGGTGCTCCTTGGAAACCCTACGGGGCAGTGTTGTTCTGTCTATAGAGTTGCTGTGAGTCTGAATCAACTCCACAGCAGGTTTATTTTGTATCTAACAAATATGTGGTGTGGCTTATGCAAAGTGTATTTGTGTGTGCTTACATGGCAAAATTTCCATCAAGCTAGATGTCAAACTAAACACAGAACTCTTATTCCATTATGACATAGTGTAAGAATTACTTTTGACCTCTTATCTACGTAAACAATGACTTTTTAAGGAATTTTCTTTACACTGTTGTTGAAGATTTATGTGAAGTTCACTAAACATGAAAATTGCTCTTTGCAGTTTTCCCGAAACTAGATTTTCTTCCCTTTTCCTTTAGAAATCCATGTTACAAAAATGTAAGAACTGCTCATAATTAAAGCATATAATAAAAGTGTTACAATTACTCAGATGTGTTATTTTGCTACACTTATTTGATTTTGAAAGGACACTACTTTCCTATCTATTGGAAGAAAAATGACATAATCTCCACATGTACAAACTGAGTAATTTCTGTCAAAAATTTTTTTTTTAAAAAAAGGTCAAGAAAACAAAACTCCAGTAGCTACAATATCTTTAAATGTAAAACAAGACTTAATCTTTGTTCTTTGTTCTTTCAGAAAAAGTCTGTGCTCTACTATTTCAGCTAAATGTCCTTTCTATATAACCCAGAGGACTATGGCTTCTTGGGATTGACAGTCTATGTAATGCCATTTGGGTAATTTTATTTTCTGCTGGCATTGATTCAGTAGTTCACCTTACTCTGTACTCTCCAAGTAATTATAGCCAGAAACCAGAGTTTGCTCAGAGCAAGCAGACAATGCAGTGTCATTCAGTAATCACTTTATTCTTGTCATTCATATACTATTGCTTGTACAAGTTTCTGTCTTAAACTTCAGTTTTCTAAAGTCAAGGTAATATAATCATAGCACACATTTTGTCAGGCAACTTTGAGCAGTAGAAGCCAAGCCAAGTCCCTTCGAGTCGGATGGAAAGGAAGAGTAACTGTACTTTTATAAAGGTTGTATATTTTATGTAAATAGCATGCAGGATACAGCGTAAATTGTGTTTTTTTGTTGTTGTCATTGACTGTTCTACTTTATGAACTCTACTACAAAGTAAATTAAGAAAACAACACAAATTTAGTTGCTAATAATTGACATATTTTATCTAAAATGGAAAGTAGTAATAAGAAAGAGAAGAAAAATCATTTACATAATTAGGATTTCTTTGTAGTGGTGAGTCACCCTCATGGTGAATTCAGATATCTGTATAATATTTGAGGGAAAAATGACAGAAACAAGTTTGAGGTAATCAAAGTATAAGAAGTGCTAGAAAAATTATAGATTATATACTAGCAATGTTCTTGCATTTAGAGAAGTTGCAGGCATATAATAGGCACTTATTAAATAAGTGCCAAATGAATTTTTAAGGTGAACTATGGGTTTTATGCAAAAAATATCTGTGATCAGATTACTGTCTGGGAGAGGCAAACAGGCACTTTTGATTTATAAGACTTATCAGTTTTAATAAGTCATTAGCCAATGCTGTCTACATTAACTGTAGATAACATGCACAAATACATATAGATACACACACATGTTCATGAAACTTCCTGGACATTCTCAGGACATTTGAACAGCGCACAATTACATATTAACAGCAAAGACAGATGCCCAGTAGACAAACACATGTTGTGAATAACATGTGTTAACAGTGAAACTAGTTGATGTCAACAAACTAAAAAAGAAAAAAGGCAATTTAAACATTATTATTTTAAAACAAATGTGTATGTATCTTACAAAATGTTATTTTATTAATATATTCCAAAACCAATTTCTTTCACTTTAACTTAGAGAAAAATGTTGACTTTTCTTTCATACATCAAAATTTTCTGAGAAAAACAATACATTGGAAAGTTTGAAATTTATGCTGCTATAAATCCCTTTAGTACAATCTCCATCAAGTTGAATTTTCTGTAATGTTTTAGTTATCATTTTAAGGAAGTGGATTGTTTTGGTTTCTTTTACTTTATTCAAGGATACCAAACATTGGATGAGCATCCTTAACACTGTTATTCCACTTTTTTTTTCTTTTTTTTGTTATGATTGAGTGAAAATTTACATTTTCATACAAATTTGCATGCCCACCTATATGCAGCTCCCACTGCTCTCCCTGCCCGGTGACAGCACACTCTTCCTCTCGACTACATAGATCTTATCCTCCCAACAATCTCCTATCCCCTCTTCTCCACCCACTGCCCCGCCTCCAGCAAGAGGTCAGCAGAATAGCGTCCTGTAGATGCATAGAACCATAAAGTGCACACATGATATGGTCACTCTGTGTCAACAAGTCCAGCCCATTCCTGTCCAAAGAGTTGACTTCCATATGATTTATGGACAGGGGCAGCATCGGAGTCAGGGGCCATGATCCCAGGGAAACTCTGAGGTCCCTGGACCATCAATTGCAGTCTTTTAGTGGAGATCTCAGGATGTACCCCTGTTTAATCTTGTGTTGCCAGTGAGACTCAACTTTGTGAGCTGCGTCACAGCTCTCACTGGTAGTGGCCAGGCACCATCCAGTTATTCCAGTCCCAAGTCAGTGTAGTCTCACGTGGGTCTCTCTGTCTTCTATATTCTCTTTCCCCCATTTTGTTTTGGTCCTTGGTGACCATCCGTTCCTGTTGAGTTGGGACCACTTGCTGTACACTCAGATGACAGCTTAGCAGCTTTTAAAACTCCAGATGCCAGTCATCAACGTGGGGTGCAGAAAGCTGTCTTAGCAAACCATTAGTGTTCCAATTTGGCCTCGGTTTCACCTGAGAGTACTGTCCACGGGTCCCCCGTCCCAGCTACTTTGTCATTTTAACATTGGGTTAAGATGGGAGGAGTAATCATGTTATATTGAAGCCGAGTTAATATTGATCTTCTTTCTAATGTGTGCTGTCACAGATTTCACCCTACCAAATTTCTGTCAACTATCTAATCTAAACCCTCCCCCATCACCCTCCCCATCTCCATACCCTTACAGCCATCAAAGAATCTTTTCTTCTGCACATGAGTCTGTTTTAAGTTCTTATCATAGGGGTCTGTTACAATATTTGTCCTTTTGTCGTTGACTACTTTCACTCAGCATAATGTCCTCCACTTGAAACCGGGTTATGAGACAGTTTCTAAAATCATCATTGTTCTTTATCATTGCATAGTGTTCCATTGAGTACATATACCGTAGTTTACCTATCCATTCTTCTGTTGTGGGCTTCTGGGTGGATTCCATCTTTTTACTATTGTTGACTGTGCTGCAATAAACGTTTGTGTGCATGTATCAGTGGGTGTGAATGTCCATGTTTCCATAGGACATATTCCAAGCAGTGGAATTACTAGGTCAAATAGTATATCTAGATCCAGCTTTTTAAGGAAGCATCAAATTGCTTTCCAAAGAGCTTGCACCATTTTGCAATCGCACCAACAGTGTAGGAGAGTTCTAATCTCTCCACAGCCTCTCCAGCACTTCTTGTTTTGCATTTTTTTGGATCATGGCCAAACTTGTTGGGGTGAGATGCTATTTCATTGTAGATTTGATTGGAATTTCTTTAACAGCTAATGACTATGTGCGTGTCCACATAAGGTTTTTGGTTGCCTGGATTTCCTCTTTAGAGAAGAATCTGTCCCTCTCCTTTGTCCGTTGCTTAAGTGGATGATTTATTTTTTTCTTATTGATATTTTGTAGTACCTTATGGATTATAGAGATCAGGCATCAGTCTGACATATTGTTGCCAAGTATTTTTTCCCATTCTATAGGTGGTCTTTTAATTCCATTAATAAAGTCTTTGGATGAGCTAAAGTGTTTGGTTCTTAGTAGTTCCCATTTCTCTATTTTCTGTTCTGTTGTTTGTGCATGTCTGACAGATTTTGAAGTCTGTCTGCCTTGTGTATTAAAGCTTCCATTGTTGTTCCTACTTTTTCTTGGATGAGCTTTCTCATTTTAGATTTGATATTTAGGTCTTTGATCCAGTTTCAGTTGGTTTTTGTACGAGGTGTAAGATATGGGTCTTGTTTCAATTCACTGCAGATGGATATTCAATTTTGCTAGCATCATTTGCTGAAGAGATTGTTTTTACCCCAGCTTGATGTCTTAAGGCCTTTGTCAAATATCAATTGTTCATAGTAAGATGGTGTTATCTCTAGGTTCTCAATCCTGTTCCATTGATCTATCTATCTCTTTTTGTACCAGTACTAGGCTGTTTTGACTACTGTGGCAGTGTAGTAGGTTCTAAAGTTGGGGAGTGAGAGGCCTCCCAGTGTGTTTGTCTTCTTTAGTCGTGCTTTACTTATCTGGAGCTTCTTCCCTTTTCAAATAAACTTGGTAATTTGTTTCTGAATCTCATTAAAAAAATGTTACAGAAATTTGTATTGGGATTGCATTATATAAGTAGATTGCTTTTGGTAAAATAGACATTTTCACGAAGTTAAGTCTTCCTATCCATATGCAGGGTAGGTTTTCTCCATTTATGTAAGTCTGTCTTAGTTTCTTGTAGTGAGGGCTTATAGTTCTGTTTGTAAAGGTCTGTTATTTCTTGGTTAGATTTATCCCTAGGTACTTTATCTTCTTAGGGGCTATAGTAAATGGTGTTGATTTGGTGATTTCTTCCTTAACAATCTCGTTGTTAGTATAAAGGAATAATACTGATTCAATTATGTTTATCTTGTATCCTGTAACTGCTGAACTCTGCTATCAGTTTGAGTAGTTTACTTACGGATTCTTTAGGATTCTCAGTGTATACAGTCATATCATCTGCAAACAGGGTAATTTTTACTCCTTCCTTCCAGATGCAGATTCCCCTTTATTTATTGGTCTTGTCTAATTGCTCTGGCTAGAACTTCTAATACAATGTTGAATAGTAGAAGTGAGAGTGGGCGTCCTTGTCTTGTTCCCGTTCTGTTTCCATGAGAAATTGTTTCTGTATCTCTCCATTCAGGATGATGTAGGCAATTGGCTTTGCATAAATGACCCTTATGTCTATTCCTATTTTTCTGAGTTTTAATCATGAATGAGTGTTGGACTTTATCAAATGCCTTTTCTGCATCAGTGGACAAAATCAGGTGATTCTTGTCTTTCATGTTATTCATGTGGTTGATCACGTTAATTGTTTCTCTGATGTTGAACCACCCTTGCTTCCTGGTATGAATCCAACCTGGTCACAATAGATTATTTGTTGATGTGTTGTTGTACTCTGTTAGCAAGAATTTTGTTGAAGATTTTGGCATCTAGATTCATGAGCGATATTGATCTGTAGTTCTCTTTTTTGGTTGGGTCCTTCCCTGGCTTTGGTATCAGGGTTATACTGGCTTCATAGAATGAATCTTTCTATACTGTGAAATATTCTCAGTAGTATTGGAGATAACTCTTACCTAAAAGCTTGGTAGAATTCTGCAGTGAAGGCATCTGGGCCCAGGCTTTTTTTTTTGGTTGATAGTTTTGGGATGCCTTTTTCAGTCTCTTCCTTTGTGATTGGTTTATTCAGTTGTTCTGCTTCACCTTGTGATAATTTTGGTAGGTGATATGAATCAAAGAATTTGTCCATTTCCTCTAGGTTTTCCAATTTGTTGGAGTACAGTCTTTCATAGTATTCCGTTAAGATATTTTTGATTTCTGTTGAATGTGTTATGACAACTCCTTTCTCATTTCTTATTTGGATTATTTATTTCCTTTCCTGTTTTTCTTTAGTAAGTTTAGCCAATGGTTTGTCAATTCTGGTGAACTTTTCAAAAAAACAGCTTTTGGTCTTTTCAATTTTTCTTCTAGTCTCGAATTCTTTTAGTTCTGCTCTAATCTTTATGATCTGTTTTTTCTGGTGACTGAGGGGTTCCTCTTTTGTTCTCTCTCTACTTGTTCAAGCTGTAGGGTTAGTTCTTTGGTTTGGGTTCTTTCTTCCTTCCAGATGTGTGCATTTATGGAGATAAACTGACCTCTGAGCACTGCTCTGGCTGTATCCCATAGGTGCTGTTAGTAAATGTTTTCATTCTCATTGGAATCCATGAATTTCTTTATTTCATCCTTGATTTCTTCTGTAACCCATGGATTTTGGAGCTAGATGTTGTTTAGTGTCCAAGAGTTCCACTTTCTGTCTATGTTTTTTCTGCTATTAATTTTGAGTTTTAAAGCTTTATGATCTGAGAAGATGCTTTGCATTAATTCAGTGGTATGGAATTTGTTGAGAATTGTTTTATGTCCTAACTCATGGTCTATTCTGGAGAATGTTCCATATGCACCAAAGAAGAAAGTGTAGTTGTCCGCTGATGGATACAAAGTTCTATGTATGTCAATGAAATCTAGATGGTTAATTGTGGCAATAAGGTCTTCTGTATCTTTACTGAGCTTTTTTCTAGATTGTCTGTCCAATATTGAGAGTGGAGTGTTGAGGTGTCCCACTATTATTTTGGGTGATATATCTCGTGTTTGAGTGTAGTTAGTGTTTCTTTGATGTATGTAGGTGCTCTAACATTATATGCCTAAATATTTAATATTGTTAAGCCTTGCTTGTGTATTGAACCTCTCAGCAATGAATAGTGTCCAACCTTGACCACAATGGTGGATTTTACATTAAAATCAATATTATCTGAGACAAGAATTGCCACATATTCCCTTCTTTGTGTATTGTTACCTTGATACATATTCTTCCATCCTTTAATTTTCAGTTTGTTCTTGTCTTTAAGTCTAAGGTGAGTTTTTTGTAGGCAACATATAGATGGGTCGTGTCTTTGATCCAAGATGTCACTCAATGTCTATTTACTGGAGCAGACAGTCCATTCACATTCAATGTAATTATGGATAGGTATGTATTTAGTGCTGTCATTGTGATATGTTTATTTTTGTGTTGATGATTTTCTGTGTTCTTATTAATCTGTTTTGGGACTTTCTTCTTTGAGAGTTAATACTTCACATTTTTCAGCATTGGTTTTGTGGTTGTTGAGACTGCTATATTACATTTCCTGGTTTAATATGTTGCATCTTTATTGTGCTTTACCACTTCCTCTGTAATCCTCCTTAATAAACTATATATAAACCCAATTTTAATTACTACCAGTCTTACTAACTTCCTCTCTGTCTGGAAGGGCTATAATGACTTAGTATATCCTTCTTTTTTCCTTGCCCATCAATCATAACGAAGGTCCACTCTTCAGACACGAATGGATTAGACTCGGCAATGCAGAGTGACCATATATTGGATGCACTTTATGGTTCTATGCATCTATAGGATATCATCCTGGTGACCTCTGGCTGGAGGAAGGAGAGTGGGTGGATAGGAGGGGAAAGGACACTGCTGGGAGGATGAGACATGTATGGAACAGAGAGGAATACTGTTCTGTCACCAGGCAGGGAGAGCAGTGGAAGCTGCATATAGGTGGGCATATAAATTTATATGGGAATATATATTTTTAACTCAGTCATAAAAAAAAGAAACTCATTTTATTGTGCAGTAAGTGAACGTTTACAGTGTAAATTAGACTTCCATTGACTAGTTTGTACACGAAGTGTTTCATAGGGTGGACATGGGGAGACTACTATCACATTGTAGGAAATGAAACCCAGGTCATAAAACATCTTAATTTATGAGTTATTGAAATGGGAAAATAATTTACTTTAAACTTTTACCCAAAGCCCCTGCCCTCTGACCCACACAAAAGTTGCAATGGTGGGAAATGAACGCAAGGCTATGAAACACTTTGTGTACAAGCTAGTCAATGGAAATCTAATTTACATCCTTCTTTTGAATAACATGACCTCATAGTTTCATGATACAATCACTGGATCCTTTTTTCACTATTATAGGTTTGACAGAGTTTGGAGCCTTCCATAAGTGAGAAGAGTTCTGGGTGATGTGTCCTGTATTTGCTTCTAAAATATAAAGTTAGTGGTTTTGTTCTTCTAAGCCAAGAGATTCTTTCTATATTTCTCATAGCTTTGGTTTAGTTTTTACAAAATCTCTGAATTTCTGTTTATCTGTGAATGCCTTAATTTCATTTTCATATTTGAAATATTGTTTTTCAGGATATAATTCTTCATTGGAAGTTCTTCTCCTTCAAGTTTTTGAATGTGTCACGCCATGTCTCCATGCCAGCATTGTTTCTGCTGAATAATCTGATGAAAGCCTATACGGTTTCCCTCTCAATAGTCGCTTTGCTTTGAACCCTGGTGCATTTAAGAGTTTCTGTTTCTGTTTAATTTTGTTAAGTTTGATTACAATATGTCTTGGAGTCTTCTTTCAAGATCTATGTTGACTGGCATTTGATATGCATCTTGGATATCTATATTCTCTTCTTTCATAATTTCTGGGAAGTTTTCTGTCAGCAGCTCAGCAACAATGCTCTCTGTGTTCTCAGGTGTCTCACTCTGTTCAGGAACTCAAATGAATAGTAGATTGTTCCACTTAATAGAGTCTCACATGTTTCTTAATTCTTCTTCATTTTTCTTATTTCTTTTTTCCTAATTTCTCCTCATAGATGCTGGAGTCAGTAACTGTCTTCCAAATCAGAAATTATCTTTTCCATTTGTTCCCTTCTGTTTTCTTGGCTTTGAATTGAGGTTTCTGTGTCTTGGATTTTGTTCTTGATTCTGTTGGATTTCAGAGTGCTGATGTTCCATCAGATCAAATAGCTTGTTTAATTTGTTGTTTTGCTTTGCTGTGTTTTGTATAAGGTGTAGGAGGCCTCTGTATATGATCCTTTTGTATTCACCTTCCAATAGTTTCAGAAAGGTTTCTTCATCTGGGAAATTCTTCTGAAGCCCTCTGTGATTTCTTCGTTATGGTTTTCTCCAGTGTTTGTTGCTTTTGGGGCGTCATGTGAGTCAACAGAGATTGAGAGAGATGCTATGAGGATAGACCACAGTTATTTCTCTAGGCCATCTTAAAATGAAAGGTACAAGATATCTGCCAACTTCCAAAATCTGTCAGGTTTTCAGGTGTACAGATCCGTCTTCCCAGTTGGCAAAGTAAGCACCTCTATATCCAGCTTCCGCTGTTCAAAAGTAGTACAAAATACAGGAAGGCTATTGCCCTGCTTTCTTCTGCTTCCTTGCCCCAGGCAACCCTGTGTCGAATACTGCTTTTCTGCAGGAAAAGCACTCTCTTCTGTGCAGGCGCTGCCTCCTAGCCTAGGAATTAGTTCCAGGTGAGGCCTCTGTATGGTATATCCACCTCCCCGTAAAACAAGATGGCATCCCACATAAGTTCTCCACCTACCTAGTACAGGCTACTCGATGGCAGAGGTGGAAAGAGAGGCCAAAAGTGCTGAGATGCACAGTGTCCAAAGCTGGGCTCTCTAAATGTGGTAATCTTGCCCTCCAATCCCACCAGCTGTTCATCTGAGGTTAGCTGCTAGTCAAGTCCCAGCTCAGCTGGCTGGCTAAGACAGAGGAAAAAACGTTAACATGGAAAGTTATGTTAGGTCTATGAAAGCCAGCACTCAGCAAGAGTGGAACAGCAAAAGAGAGGAGGTTTTCTGTTCAGTGGCATGAAGTCCAAATTAGCAGCCCTGTACTGTGTCCTAGAGCTCACTAGGTGTCCAGAAGGCTCTATTTAATTATCAATTCATGTCTTGGTTTTCAGAGGGATTTAGGGAGACGTACATTTAGTCTGCCAGCTTGACTTCACTCCCTGTTATTTCACTTTTTTTGCTAGACATCTTTCTATATTTACAAACATAATAGTGTGTCATTTCTTTATATACTGTATTCTACACCTAGTGAAGTGCTTCATTCCTCCTGCTATGTCGTATACACCGCCATTGGCCTTGTGTCTTCAGATAAGTTAAGGTGTCCTTTTATTCATAATAAATTGTATGTTACACGATTCTGAAATTTTTTACTTTTAATACAGTCACAATGCAAGAATAGAATATTTCATTCTCCTTTGAATAATTAAACAAGGCACAAATCACAAACTACTAATATACCTAATTCTATGTAGAATTTTCATAATTTATGATGGAATGGTGGGATGAATAGGTGGCAACTATTGTTAGTTTCAGAGACTAAGGTTGTTCAGTGGGAGAATTTACACTGTATATGCAAGGCATCTCACATGTAACCACCACCCATTTATTAGTGGAGGCTTAGCCTTTGCTATGATTCTGAACAGATTTCAGTGGAACTTCCACACTAAGCTGAACTAGAAAGAAATGCCTGAAAATCCCCTTCTGAGAACTGGTCAGTGAAGATTCTATGAATCTCAATTAAATATCAATAGATCACAGGGATTGTTCACAGCCAGGACTTGTTTAACTGCACTGTGTGGGGGACTACAGCAGGCACTGGCTCCATGGCAGTCAAAACATTGTTAATTTCAACTAATTTGCCTTCTTTTCCAGACTTATTTGTCTCTATTGTATGCCGAGGATTTTTTCCTCAGGTTTATTTCTGGAGATATTTATATAAGATTTGACTACTCTGATTTGTGTTGGAAAATTGTTATAATTCCTTTTAGAAAGATTAAGTGAATTGGATCAATCTCTTTTTCTCTAATGTTTTAAAGATACTTTTGCTTAGTTATTTGTTTCCAGTGATTTTTTATAATTGTTGAATTTGGAGTAGTCAGAAACTTGATATCCCAATACTAATTGTACCTTGTTTTTAACTGGTAGAAATTATGGATATACTCTAGAGTTAGTTACCACAGGAGAATTCTGTGTTACATTCCTAGAGATATACAATTTGAGGTCTAGGCAATTAACTCAAAAAGTATTTTGTTTTGCTACTGGGCAACACTATGTTAGGCAGAGAATAATATAGACATATTTAAAGGGAAAACATTCCATGCATTCAAAAGGATAAAAAAGTTTAATTAGTAAAAAAAGAAATATAAAGACTTTGTACCTATTTTATATCAATTTATAGTTTCTCTCATATGAACGCTGTCAAAAATGAGCAAAGACATATCAAGTACAAATAAGAATATTAAAGCATTCTGTTTATGCACATCACCTGTGAATTGTGGCTATAATTTTTTATTGTCAAAATGCATATACCAAGTCTTGGTCATTTCAGCATCTTTTACATGTAAAATTAAGTACCATTAGTTAGGTTTATCATATTGTACAACCAAAACCCTATCGATTTTCAAAATTTTTCATAACATTTAACAGAAACTCCATTTCCCTAAGCAACAATTTTTCTTTTTCCTCTTACTCTTATTCCTGATAACCAATATACCAAACCCAAACCCAATTCCATCAAGTTGATTCTGACTTACAGCAACCCCATAGGACAGAGTAGGGCTGCCTTATAGAATTTCCAAGGAGCACCTGGCGGATTTGAACTGCCAAACTTTTGGTTAGCAAGCATAGAACTTATTCACTATGCCACCAGGGTTTCTGATATTTGCTATAGAGAACTTCAGTCTTTTCTAGGTATTTTATAAATGGGCTCATGTAACATTTGTTCTTTTGTGCCTGACTTATTTCACTCAGAATAATGTTTTCAAGGTTTATCCATGTCATAGCATGTGTCAAGATTTTATTTCTCTTCGTTGTTGAGTAACATTCAGTGTATGTGCGTACCATATTTTGTGTATCCACTTATCTGCAGATGGGCACTTAGGTTGATTCCAACTTTGGGGCACTGAATAGTACTGCAATGAATATGAGTGTCCATGTAGTTGAGTGTTTGTTTTCAGTATATACCAAGGAGTAAAAATTGCTACATGATGTGATAATTCTAAATTTATGTTTTTAGGAAACATCAAACTGCACTGTTTTATGATCTTACCAGGGATGCATGAAAGTTCTGATTTCTACACATTCTGTCCAACACCTATTGTTTTGTCTTGTGTGTGTGTGTTTTCTTTCTTTCTATTTTTTTTTGAAATAATATCTTTTCTAGGGAACATTAAAATATAGATTATTGTGGTTTTGATTTCCACCTGCCTAATGACTTCAAACATCTTGTCATGGGCTTGTTGGACATTTGTATATTTCTTTGGTGAAATGACTACTGAAGTCCTTTTTTCCTTTTTTGATTGAGTCTTTTGAATTATTTGGTTAAGGTATAGGAAATCTTTATATGTTATGGATATTAACCTATTATTCATTATATGTGTCCCTAAAGTTATCTCTTGGTCTCTATGTTGTATCTTTACTTTATTGATAAATTGTTAGAAAAGTTTTTAATTTTGATAAAGACCAATTTGACTTTTTTTCTCATGATTTTTATATCCTATCTAAGATTCTGTTGTCAAAACTACATGCTGAAATATTACTTTATGCTACATTTGGAAACCCAGTTGCTGCACAATTAATGGGTTTAACATTCTTATTGAAAACCCTGTTTACCATCAAACCAAAACCAAACCTGTTGCTACTGAATCAATTCTGACTCATAATGATCCTACAATGTATGGAATGTTTTGGGGTTTTCAATTCTATTCTATTGGTTGACATGTCTGGTGCCATTCATTTGTCAGCTGGTCATCTTTGGGTGGCTTGCATATTGCTATGATGCTGGAAGCTATGCACTAGTGCTTATCAAATATCAGCAGGGGCACCACTAATGGAGAGGTTTCAGATTAAGTTCTAGGCTAAGACAAACAAGAAAGAAGTACCTGTCTGTCTACTTCAGGGGAAGAAAAATCAACCAGTGAAAAACTTATGAATAGCAGCAGATCATTGTTTGATACAGTGCAGAAAGATTAGCCCCTCAGGTTGGAAAGCACTCAGACCAGATTCTGCTTTAAGGATGTTAATGAAGCAAAGCCTTCATTTTGTTGGCTTTGTTAACTGAAAGTAAGAATAAATATCTGGAAGCATCCATTAATAATAAGAGAGTGGAATTGTACCAAGTGTGAATCTAGCAAAACTAAGAATCAGCAAAAAGAACTGGAAAGCAGGCATGTCAATATCCAGGATATCTAGCACAAAATCCAGAGCTGAAATGGACTGGTATGGCCAGGAATGATGAACTGAAGAAAAATGGTGTTGTACATCATCAGAAAGAATTTTTCAAAATCTATCCTGAAGTACAGTGATGCCAGTGATAGTATAATATCCATATGCCTACAAGGAAGACCAATTAACACGACTTATTTACATTTACCACCAGCCACTGATTGCAAAAATGAAGAAACTGAAGATTATTACCAATTCTGCAGTCTGAAGTAGATCAAACACGAAATCAGTAAGCTCTGGCAATTGCTTGTGGTTAGAATTTGAAAGCTGGAAACAAAGGAGGATTGATAGTTGGAAAATATAGCCTTGAAGGTAGAAAGGAGAACAGAAGTTACAAGACTAACAGCTTCTTCCTTGTGAATACCATTTTTCAACATAATAAATGGTGACACCATATATGAATGTTACCAAGTGGAGTACACATGATTCAAATCAAATATCTCTGTGGAAAGGAGAGCTGGAAAAGCTCAGCATAATTTGTAAGAACAAGACCCAGGGCCAAATCAGAACAGAAAATTCATTTAGAACAAACCCATGAGAGCCAAAGTGTGATCTCGATTATATCCCTCCTGAATTTAGAGATCATTGCAGGAGTAGATTAGAATCATTGGACACTAATGATTGAAGACTAGATGAGTTTTGGATTGACATTATACACGGAGGAAGCAAGAAGCTTTTAAAAAGACAAGAAAGAAAGAAAAATGATGTCAAAACAAACTCTGAATGTTGGTCTTGAACATAAAGTTGTTGCTAGGAGCCATCAAGCAAGTTCGAATTCATAGTGACCCTATACACAATAGAACAAAACACTACCCAGTCTTGCACCATGTCCACAGTTGTTTTTATGCTTAAGCGCATTGTTGTGGCCACTGTGTTGATCCATCTCGTCGACAGTCTTCCTCTTTTTCGCTGACCCTTCACTCTACAAGCATGTTGTCCTTCTGCAGGGACTGATCCCTTCTTGACAACATGTCTGAAGTATGTAAGATTCAGGCTTGCCATCTTTGCTTCCAGTGAGCATTCTGGTTGTACTTCTTCTGAAACAGATCTGTTTGTTCTTACAGCAGTCCATAGTACATTCAATATTTTTTCCCCAATGTCACAATTTAAAGACATCAATTATTCTTCCGTCTTCTTTGTTCACTGTCCAGCTTTTGCAGGGATTTATGATGTGATTGAAAATACCATGGCTTGGGTCAGACACACTTTAGTCTTCAAGGTGACATCTTTACTTTTCAATACTTAAAGAGATCTTCTGCAGCAGATAAACCCAATGCAATATGTCTATTGATTTCTTGACAGCTACTTCTGTAAGCATTGATTGTGGACCCAAGTAAAATGAAATCTTTGACATCCTCAATCTTTTCTCAGTTTATGAAGATGTTGCTCACTGGTCCATAGAGAAGTTAAAGGAAAGGAAGAAATGAAAAAGTAAAAGAGCAATCTGAATGATTTCAAAGGCTGGCTTAAAAAGATAAAGTCTTATAATGACATCTGTAAAGACCTGGAGTTAGAAAGCCGCAAGAAAAGTACAGACCCCAAATTTTTCAAGCTGAAAGAAATGAATAAAAAATTCATGTCTTCAGGTGCAATATTGAAAGGTTCTATAGGAAAAGTATTAAATCACTCAGGAAGCATAAAATGAAAATTGAAGAAGTACAGAGTCGACTGTACCAAAAAGAATTGGTCGATATTCAGTCATTTCGGGAGGTAGCATATGGTCAAGAGTTTGAAACCCTAGGTGCATTGACAGCTTGAGAAAATAAGGCTCTAGGAACTGCCAGATTACCAACTGAGATATTTTAACAAATGGGTGGAACAGTGGATGGACTTACTTGTCTATGCCAAGAAATTTGGAAGACAGCTAACTGGCCATCCAAAACGGAAAGATCCGTATTTGCACACAGTCAAAAGTAAGATGAACCAACTGAATGTGGAAATTATGAAAAAAATATTTCACACAAAGGTAGCATTTTGCCAAATATAATTCAAAAATAGTTGTAGCAGCATAGAGACAGTGATTTGCCACAAATTCAAGCTGGATTCACAAGAAGACATGGAACAAGTGTTATCATTGCTGGTATTAGGAGATCCCAGTTAAAAGCAGAGAATACCAGAACACGTTTACCTGTATTTTATTCTACTTTGTGGATTATAAGACAGTACAGATATCATTGTTAACCTGTACATAGATTAAGAGTCAGGTCCCCTTCACAGTGAACTCATGTACAACATGAGGAAAGACTATGTGGTCCTGTGCCATCCTGACAATTTCTGTTTTGTAACTACACAATGCCTTTGTATCATTGTACCTGAACTAGGCTGTTTTAATTATTGTAGTTTTTACAGTACATTGTGAAATTGGGAATTGTGAGTCCTCCCTATTTCTATTTTTCAGGGTGTCATTGTCTAAGGCCTTCGGCAGTTCCATGTAAATTTGAGGATTAGCTTTTCCATTTCTGCAAAAGCTGTTAGTACTTTTATGCAGATTGTGTTGAATGTATCAATTGCTTTTGGTGGTACTAACATCTTAACAATATTAAATCTTTCAGTAAATAAAGATGGAATTTTCTTTTTTATCTTAGATTTTCTTTAATTTCTTCAGTGCTGTTTTATAGTTTCCAATGTACTAGTCTTTTATTTTCCCAGTTAAATTTATTTTTAAGTATTTCTTCCTTTGGATACTATTTTAAATGGAAAACTTTAAGTTGTTTTTCAGAATCCTTGTCGTCAATGTATAGAAGTAGGGCTAATTTTCATGTGCTGACCTTGTACACTGTCATATCACTGAATTCATTTATTAAGTCAAGTAGATTTCCTGTGGATTCTTATGTACATAGGATAATGTTGCATATGAAAAAATAATAAGTTTACTTTTAATTTGTGCATTTTTTGTTTGGTGTGTATATAGATGTGTTTCTGATGAGCTGTAATTCTCAAAGAATTAATATCTGATAAGTGCAAAAGTAATAAGATTATTAAATGAGCTAACGAGAACAAGTATGATTAAGATAAATACAAAAATGGAAAAAAAAATGTATATACATAGTTAGTGTTCTACACAAAAGGTGAACATTCCACAGGACTTGTCAAGTGCTGTAGCAGACCAAATAATAGCCACCCAAGGATAGTAGGGCTCAACTCCTGGAATCTGTTTTATGTTACTTTATAAGGAAAAGTGATCTTGGCAGATTTGAGTATGTTAATGAAAAGAATGGAATGGTAGTGGTGTCTGACTTCCTCCAACTTCATAAGGATGATGAAGAATCAAGGTCAACAATTCTAGACTGATTCCTTTAAGACAGAGGTTAGATGGAGGTCAGAGGGTAGATGCCTCCACCCTCCAACCTTTTTTACCAATTCTGGTACTGTTCCTCATTGCCCTCCTTATTTCCCAGCTGAGTTGGGTGATTTTTGCAATGACCCCATAGAATTCACAGACATATACAAAATGACAGGGTTTAATAGAGAATTAACAGGTTATAATTTAGTTCCAGTAATGCTCAGTATAGAGTTCTTTAATCAGGACAGCTTCCTTTCAGCTGTGCCCTGATGAACACCTCCCTATCTCTTCAGCCTCTGCCCTGCTTGAACAAGTATTATAAAGCTATTTTAGCTTGGCTAATAAGTTCCCCAAGTCATCTTAGCTCACCAGTACCTGAACCTGAAGACACTCAGCTTTCTTGCTCCTTCTAACCAGGAAGGCTACTGTGCTATCTCCTACTGGTCTCCCAGTGTCCTGCTGATATCTTACTAGTCTCTTTCCTCTGGTGCCACTGCTTCTCCTTGTCTTTGGTGTTGCTGCTCTCTTTGTGGGTCTCTTTGTTCCTGGAGCTTCACAGTTTAAGGATTCCTTGTCTGAAGGATGCACTCCACTCCTGGCTCTTTTTTCTTGGTGATGTTGGTATCTTTCATTCCCACCTCTGAGACAGCTCATTTTAAATTTAGATAAATGGCATAACTGACCAATTCTCTCATTAGGGTTCCAAATACTTTATTTTGCATGGTTCCCCCATAACAGTGAAACACACCTTATTTACGTTATTAGCAAGCTGTCCTGTTGCATTTGACACCCCAGTGATCAACACTGGGAAAAACCCGTATCTGAGGGAGACAGGAAAACGGATGAGAAACACTCACTCACATCACACAAGATAAAGTTGAAGCCAGGTGGGACCAAGGTCTCCTGTTCTTCAATAGGAAACTGTACTTATAGGTTTACAATCAGGAGGAGGTTGGCAGGGCTATCTATTTTGCCAAAAATGGTTACAGTGGTATTGGGACATCTCGTGATTGGCTGACCCATACGTGGAAGTATCATCAAGGCATGAGGTAGGAGAAAGAAGCAAAGGTCAGGCTTTCTCAGAGGCTCTGCCATACCTGAGAAAGACCTAAACCTATGTGAGGAAGTATCACTAAAGTGAGAGATAAGAGGAAGGAGAAAGAGATAAAAGTTAGGCTTTTCTGGAGGCTCTGCCATAGCTGAGAAAAGCTTAACCCCACATCAGTAAGACAGTAGGTGGGACAGCAGCCTGCAGCACTGTCTAACCCCCTTGGTGGCCCACAAGCAGATTTTTTGCATAGTCCCATCCAGCCGTTCAGTGAAAGTTGAGAAGTCTGTGGATAGATGGGCAATATTAAGGAATTTGCTGTTCTGCAATTAAGGATCTTGAAATGGGGAGATTATCTTGGGTAATCAAGAACACAAGGGCTGACAATGACTGAAACGACCAAAAATCAGGTTCAAATTCAGGCTGCCAGATCCAGGGAGAGGCTTTCTCTGCTGACTGCTGAAGAAGGTCCTTGTCATCAGTCTTCCTGTGGACTGGGAATTTCTGAGGTAGGGGGGACCCAGCTCCTTTCCAAAAGACTCAGTTTCCTCCCTGCACTGTTCCTTAGTGATACGAAGTTTCCAGCTCTCTACTTGCCTCCCTTACCTTATATTCCAAGAGACTGATTGCCACAAGGCACAATACAGTCTTACACATTGAGTCTGACCACCAGGACAACTGCTGGCCATTTTCACTCATTAACGTTGTAGAAGCAGGGTTTACAGGATATAGGAACATCACATAAAACCAGGCATCATGACCTAGCCAAGTGACTGCATACATTTTTAGAGGGACACAATTCAATCCATGATAAAAGTCAGTAAAAATGCAGTCAGCTATTTCTCAGCACTGTAAAATATGCTTGATTTTCTAATTCAAATGTTATAGCCATAAAGTATCAAAAGCTATATAAGCCTAATGGTAAGATTCATAGTCAAATTTTCATTGAAGAGAAAACAGTATGCATTTTGTTTGTTTGTTTGTTTTGTTTCCCTACTAACTTCTATAATTACAATGTGACATGGGTATATGAGACTGCAGAAGGGGATAGCTTCACAAATAAAAATCACTACATGATATACTCTTTAGATACAGTAGGTAGACTGTTAAAACCATGCTATGTTCTATTAAGGAGCATTGATAGTTTTCTTCACTTTCAGAGCCTTTGCAAACTCTTCACTGCATTTCATACTACAACACCATGTCCAAGACTTTGAAGCTTCCAGTTACATTTTCATGGCTATGAGTCCAGGTCCAAAAGGCCATGCTGAATTTTTTTTAGTAAGTGTTTCAGTGAAGCAGTTAATTACCTCATGGCTGAAAATATTAACACAGTGAAAACATTACTAAGAGATGTGCTCACTTTCCATATACTGCTGGAACTCTAAGCATGTCAAGTTACATTCAGCTAGAGATATATATTTCCTTGTATTTTTCAGATATAATAAAAACAAAATTCAAATAATTGTTATTATCTTTTTCTTTTCCTGATTTTAATATTTTATGTTTTGATTTTCAATAATTTCCAAGGATAAAAATTATTCCACATTTTAAGATAGTTTATCACTGGGAAAAAAGTCACTTTTTGTTTTATGTTTTGCCATCACGCTGCTTTGTTATGAAAAAAATGGTGTAATTATTGTAATAACTCATACTAACTACTATGTGTCAATCTCTTCTGTATGTTAGACTTTCTGTTGGTCATATTGTGCATAAAATCTGAAAATTTTTTTTCTAAATTTGCTAATAATTATTGATATATTTTCCCCCAAAATAGCACACGTCAACCTAGATAGGAACGGCTGGACATTTCAATAGGCACGTCCTCTGGGGGTTGCCTATCATATTTTTTGTACATCGAGGAAGTAAACCAGTGAGCCAAATGCATTGCGATCCAGTTACTTCTGAATCACAAGGTCTCCATAGGACAGAGTAGAACCGCCTCATGATGCTTACAAAGAGCGGTTACTGGACTCAAACTGCCATCGTTATGGTTAGCAGTGGTGCCCTTAACCACTGTACCACCAGGGCTTCGACCGGGGCAATAGGTGAACAAATGCAAGAAAGAATCACAGCTTTTCGAAAATGTGCTCACTTTGAAATTGCCTTTCAACTCTTAAAGGAGCCAGACTGTGGCAATGTAAAGCATTTATTAATTATTCACGTTGGCCACCATCCGTAAAAGTTGCCCCAGCCTTCAACTCTGCATTGTTTTGTCTTCCCCCATTATCAGATACTAGGGAAGCCAAACCTCAGCTCTGCGTTGTGTAGCCTCTTCTGAGAAAGAGGAAAGACACGGGAGCATACTGGTAAGGACTTCAGTTGGGGGATCCTGACGGACTGCTAAATGTGGGTAGAGACCACGCATCTTTAGTCGTGTTGGATTGCATGCTGTTCCATCAGTATAGGAAGGTATGTGGCAACGATTTGTCTTAGAAAGATTTAAGACAGACTGTATTACTAAATAGTACAGGCAAATAGTAAAATAAATACTCGGTGTAACTTTTGGGATTTCTACAAAATTACTGTTTTTTCTAAGACAAGTCTCTTGTCAGTGAGGAATTTAGAAATTTGACAAAATTCTGAAGATAATATAAAAACTTATTTCTAGAAAAAAACTAGCTGAAGAAAAGATAATTTCTCCATTTGAATAGGAAAAGTATAAACCCCCATAGATTTATTAAGCACAAAAATTTGAAATGTTATTATACTCCTAAAGAATTAAATGATCTGGTCATGAATTGCAACGAGGATATAAATTACCAAAGTGTTTGTATAATTGTAATGTACAAGTGCCCATTATAGCACATTAGTGCAGGCCTCTAAAGAAACTTTGTGAAAGACTTCTGCTACTAAACTGCAGATAATATTCCTCTTTTTCTCCATATGCTAACATTAGGCCATTCATTTAGCTTTCAAAACTTGTCATTTAATACAAGCTTTTACTAACTGGAATACATAGCTGGACTCTACTCTGACTGCTTAAAATGGAAGGGTAGACTTCTAAAGGAAAAGGTAGAGTCTATCAACAACAAAATTACTTAACAAATATTTTTGAGCCCTCGCCCTCCTTGAAAACCAAACCTAACCAAACCCACTGCCACTGAGTTGATTCCAACTCATAGCAACCCTACAGACAGAGCAGAACCGGTGTATAGAGTTTTGAAGGGGCACCTGGCAGATCTGAATGATCAGCCTTCTGGTTGGTAGCAGTAGCACTTAACCACTACTCCACCGGATTTTCTATCTTTCTGAGAGTACAGAAATAAATGAAAACATCTGAAACCCCTGCTGTCAGAGAGCTTATATTCAATTTAAGTCTGATAGCAACATAATAACAAGGTAACAACACAATGAATAAACAGCTGATGGTGGAAAGTGTTACAAAAGAAAAAGAAAGCAGGATAAAAGTCAACAAGGAATACCACAGTGAAGGCAATTGCTGTATCAGGTAACCAAGGGGAGTCTCAATTATGATGTATGATTTTAGTAGAAAACCGAAGAAAGAGTGAAAACTGTAAAGAAAAAGAATGTTATAGTCAGAAGGAAGAATACGCGCAGAGATACAGAGATGGCAGTTTGCTGCAACTGAGAAAAAGCAGATAGGCTGCTATGTAGACCATACAGGTTAGAAGAAGAGTAGTGACATATGAACTAGCATATGGAAATGCACTAAATTTTTACTTTGATACTGGAGGATTTTCCATCCATGAAGTAAAATTTTCTAACTGTATTCATACAAAACCAAAACCAAACCCACTGCCACTGAGTCAATTCCAATTCATAGCAACCCTGTCAGGCAGACTGGAACTGCTCCATTGAGTTTCCGAGGAGTGCCTGATGAGTTTAACCTTCTGACCTTTGGGTTAGCACCACTTAGCACTAAACTATCACTCTGCCAGGATTTCCAGAAGGCAAGTTAAAAGATAGACGGGGTAAGGGAGAGAAGTGGAGTAGTTGTGGAAGCAGGGAAACAAACTAGGTCAATAATCCAGTAATGTATAAAGGTGCTTTCAGCAGGTTGGTGGTGTTGAAAGTGGTGAAAATTGGTTCATTCAAAATACATTTTGATGATGATTGTTGTTTTCAAGTTGATTTCAACTCTATCAACCTTATGCGAAAGAGGACCCTTGTCCCATAGTGTTTTCTTGGCTGTCATCTTTACGGCCAGAGATCATCACTTATTTTTCCTGCAGAGACACTAGGTGGGTTTTACCTGACTACTTTTCAATTGGCAGCCAAGCTCTTAGCTGTTTGTGCCACTAAGTCTGATAAATACAATTTTTAGATAAATGAGATGGAGGTATTTGGAAGTCAGAATGTGCCACTTATCTATTTTCTTTTAATCATGCTTTCAAAAACAAAGACTGTCACACAAACAGACACATGCACAAGAATATTTATTGCAGCATAGTCCACAGTAGCAAAAAGATGGAATCATCCCAGATGCCCATCAACAGATGAATGGATAAACAAACTATGGTACATATACTCAATGGAACTCCCTGCTATGATAAATGACAATGATGATTTTAGGAAACATCTCATAACATAGTTTCAATTGGAAGATATTATACTGAGTGAAATCAGTTAGTGGCAAAAGGACAAATATTGTATGAAACCCCTGTTATAAGGACTGAAAAATAGAATTAGCTATAGAAGAAAAAACTTCTTTGATGGCTACAAGGGCAGGGAAGTGGTGAGAGTTTATCACAGATGAGATAGCTGATAGATTTTATAAATTTTATTCACTTACTGTAATAAATAAGCAGACAGATAAAATTATTATTATTTTTAAAAGGAATGTGTCAAAGTTGATTTTATCTGAGAAAAGAGGATGAAATTGTCATTTCCCTTGACATAGAGCACTTTGGGGAAAGTTTTCTTTACTAGTGAAATAGTACAGCAATGGTTAGAATTTTGTCAGTGACTGACTGCAAAGATAAAGAAGTAAGAGGTTATCATATATTTAAAATTGATCTTACCAAGTAAACATGTTGTATTAGCTGTATTTGTGTGAGTGAATAAGTGAAAAGCTAACTAGATTCTGGCAGGAGTTAGGATCAAGATAAAGACTAAATCCAACGCTACAATTTCATGGAATGAGATATTATAGTCAGACATCAGGTACTGTAGTTACCAAGTACAATTAAGATAGATTATTAGCATATGAAAGAAGGTTAAAAGCAAAGGTTTTAAAAAATGGTACAGGAATTTCAAAAGAGAATTGGGGGGGGAAGTACAGATGAAGCAGAATGACATTCTTAACATTAAAAACAACAAAGTTTAGAACCATAATCACTCCTTACTTTGACAAAACTCAAGAGAATCAGTATCTTCAAGGAATAAATTATGAACAAATAAGTTTCTGACTGAACAAAATAATTATTTTCCATAAAATGGGATTAATTGCATCACTATGAGTTGGAATTGACTTTACGGCAACACGCTTATAGAAAGCAGTGGAAAGCCTGGAAAGAAAACCACATCATGATGACAATAAGACTTCGGAAAGGATCAGTGAGGTGAAGAACTTATATATTTGACTAAATCTAATGTAATCAGGTTTCATACATGTTGGTTTAATGCTTTTAGAATAATCATGGGACATGTTTCAAGAGTGTTGACACTAACCAAAGAAAAGTGCTTCAGTAGTTGAATTAATGTGATGCAAAGTAAATTTTAGAGCAAAATATATTACTATAGATAAAGAAGTTCATTTTAAAATCATAAAGAGATCAATTTATCAAGGGGTATCAATATTCTTGATGTTTATATATCTAAAAATAGGTCTTCTAAATGTATGGAACAAAAATGTATGCTTTAAAAAAGAAAGAAATGTAATTTATGGTTGAAAGTTTCAACACTTCTCTTTCCCTAAAAGAAATAATCAAATAATCAGTAAAATATAGAAGGCATGAACAACATAATTAACCAACCAGAAATGATTGGTAGTACAGAAGACCCCCCCAAAACAGTGGAATGCACATTCATCTCTAGTTCACATGGAGCATGTAACAAAAGAGGCAACATATCAGACCCCCGAACAGATTTCAATAAATGCTTGAAGTCTTTACTGTTGACTAAGTTACATTCCCTAAAATATGTGTTGGAATCCTAAACACTGTATCAATGGATGTAATCCAATCTGGATATAGGGCTCTCGTTGATATGTTAATGAGGCCACATCAATATAGGGCATGAGCTAATCTTAATCACTCCTGAGTCTTAAGAAGCAGAATAGACATGAGAGAAGACGCACAAATGAGACTAAGATAAATGCCACATGAAAACAGTCAAAGAACCAAGGAAAACCGGGGCCAAAGCAACTAGATGAAGCAAAGA
Organism: Heterohyrax brucei; assembly: GCA_028571685.1. NCBI lineage: Eukaryota > Metazoa > Chordata > Mammalia > Hyracoidea > Procaviidae > Heterohyrax > Heterohyrax brucei. The sequence goes on from CM053143.1 coordinate 161,570,500, forward strand.
CCTACTCCCAAAAGGAACAGAGAGAGACTTCCCTCTGTAATCATTGCCGCAGACTGACACTTTTACTCTTCTAAGTTGTGGAAAATACGTTCTGTTCTTTAAAAGCGTCTTCTTCTGATATTTCTGTTACAGCAACCACAGAAATATGCTTCCTGACCAAAATGGATTTAAATAAAAATGGCTTTTTTCTGGCCACGATAATCTTTGTGAATCCTCCAGATGAGATCATACCAGAGTGCTCCAGTTTCTCAAAGGAGTAAGAAAAGGATATCCTAAACATGCTAGACATGCTTTAAACCTAAATAACTCTTTTCAAAGTAAGAGAAAAAGACATTAGAAAACATGTTGAACCAAGTGAAAGTGAAAACAGAGCTCATTACATTTGTGGAATGCAAACAAATTTATAGTATTAAATAGATACTTTAGACAAAGACGATAAAATTTAAGAAACTGAGCTTCCACCTTCTGAGACTAGAGGAAAAAAAGAGTAAATTAAATTTAAACAACCACAAAAAAACTCAGTAAGTTGAATCTGACTCATAACACTTACAGTGACACTATGGGACAGAGTACAACTGCCCCATAAGATTTCCAAGGAGCAGCAGAAGCAGCTGGTAGATTCAAACCATCTGCCTCTAGATTAGCAGTTGAGCTTTTAACCACTGTATCACCAAAGCTCCTAATTAAACTTAGAGCAAGCAAAATGGAGGAAATAATAAATAGGAGAGCCAAAACAGTGGAACTGAAAACAAAGAGGATTAATGACTTTGTGGAAGAAGGTTTAAAATATTTGATAAAATTCCGTTGAGACTTGCCAATGTTAAGAACAACATAAGAAGCCTATGCCTAGAAAGACACAAACTAGCACAACTCAAGAAAAAAATAGAAAATTTCATTAGATGCACAACAAATAAAGAAATTTAATTTCAATTTAAAAACCTGAGAAGCCAAAAGCAATCACCGTGAAATGCTACCTAAGATTTCAGAAAGAAGCAATTCTAATCATACACAAAGTCTTGCTGAAGATTAAGGGAAAAAGAGTATTTCCCAGTTCACTCTGTGAACTCAGTGTTACTCTGATACCAAACAAAGAAACGAAAACTTTGTAAGAAAACTACAGACCAATCACACACACGGATTCAAAGTCTTAAAACATTTTAAAAAAGCAAACTCTAGGATACAGTTTTAAAAATGATAGCAGATAATAACCCAACAAGGTTCATTTGGGGAACACAAGTTTGTTTAACATTTGGTAATATATGTAATGCATCATATTAACAACTTATTTTAAAAGTATATGTATGATTTTCATAGATGTGGAAAAATAATTTGATAAACTTCAACATTCATTCCTGATGAAAATTCTCACTAGACCATTAATAGAAGGAAATGTTCTTCTTCTAATAAAAGACACATAAGCAGAACAGAACAAAATACAACCTATACTTAATGATGAGAAACTAATCTCCTCCCCCCCTACCCCAAGATAAAGAAAAAAATAAAGATGTTTCTCCTCATCATTTATAACAGAAGTGAGCTAGGACTTCTGACCTGTGTGATACAGTAAGAAAGGGAGTAAAAATAATCTTCTTGTTCAGAAAGAAAAATGAGAACTTTTTTTGTAGATGACGTGTAGAAAATCTGATGAGGCTTGGCAAGATACATACCAAGATCTATATAAAACATCATTTTTCCCTGGATTCTAGCTACAAAGTAGTACAGAAATTGAAATTGAAAATACTATTTAAAGCAACAGCAAAATATGCAATACTTTAAATTAAATTTGAGGAAATATGAGCAAGATTACTACACAGAAAATTCCAAAGTGTGTTGACAGAACAAATAAACTGAGATAACCAGTATTCATGGATACAAAGATACAGTAGTGTACCATATGAATTTTCCCAAATTTACCTGTTTGATACATCACAATCCTAGTTTAAAAATCTCCAAATTTTTTCAGTTTGTTTTTGGTAGACACTAACAAGTTGATTTGAAAATCTGTATGGAAATGAAATAGCAATAGACTTACTGAAACTGTTCTGAAAATTAACGAGATTGGAGAGCTAACAAAACTTGATTTCCAGACTTATTATTCAATGGCACTTGGCTGGCTTTGGCTATAAAACCTACAGTAATCAAAACAATGTGATAATGGTGTCATAATAAACAATTATCAATGCAACAGAAAAGATAGTTGAAAAGAAGTCTCACACATTCATGAGCACTTAATTTTGACAAAGATCCATGTAGTTCCCACTGGAGATAAGATAGTATTTTCCACAAATGGTGTTAGGGCAAATAGATACCCATTTGGGAGGAAAAACTAAAAAAGTTTTATTGACCCAAAACTCACACAAGATATAAAAATTAACTCAAAATGGATGACAGACAAATATTCTATTATTGTTTTAGTGAAGTGTCATCAAATCAGTTGCAACTCCTAGCAAACCCTATGTATAACAGAAACACTGTGCTATGTCCGTGATGGTTACTATGATAAAGCCCATTGTTTAAGCCAGTGTGTTGATCCATTTCCTTGAGAAGTCTTCTTCTTCACTGACCCTCCTAGCAAGCAAGATGTTCTTCTCCAAGCTCTAAGGGCTGATCCTTCCTGACAACATGTCCAACGTATGCGAGACATAGTCTCTCCATCCTTGCCTTCTTGTACTTCTTCCAAGAACAATCTGTTCTTTTGGTAGTCTGTAATAGAGTCAATATTCTCCAACACCACATCTCAAAGAAATCCATTGTTCTTTGGTCTTTCTGATTTATTGTCCATCTTTCCACACATGTGATGCCACTGTAAACACTATGGCTTGGGAGAGATGCATTGTCTTAGTCATCTGTTGGTGCTCTAACAGAAATATCATGAGTCAGTGGCTTTTCCAAAAAGAAAATTATTCATACACAGCCCAGTAGGCTAGAAATCAGAATTCATGGTGTCAGCTCCAGGGGAATGCATTCTATGTGGGCCCTGGAGGAAGGTCCTTGTGTATCATCAGTCTTTCTTTGTTCTGAGAGCATCTCAGCACAGGAACTTCAGGTCTGAAGGATGCATTCTACTCACAGTGCTATTTTTTGGTGGTATGAGGTCTCCAATTCTCTGCTTCTCTTTCCTCCTCTTGTAGGATAAATCATAAAAGGCAGTGTAAGCCATACTCCAGGAAAACTCTCTTTACATTGGAACAGGAAGGTGAAGCTAGAAGCAGTGCTATAGTCTCATCTGAATACTCTTTAAGATAATCCATCCTATTAATTGCAGGCAAGATTAGGATTTATACTGTAGGAAAATCACAAAATGGAAGGCAATCACACAATAAGAGAAATCATGGCACAGCCAAATTGGTACACACATTTTTGGGGGGAATCCAATTCAATTCATGACATTCCACTTCTTGGTGCCCCCAGATCATATTGCAACATGCAAAACATATTCACCCTGTCATGTCATAACAAAAGTCTTAAATCAACTTCAAGTTCAAAATACAAAACTTCCTCTATATCTGTTACATCAAGAATGCAAATTATTTGCTTCCAAAGTACAGTGGTAGAATGTGCACAAGTCAGGTATTTTCATTACCAAAGGAGAAATTGCCGCAAAAGAATAGTTAACAGGTAGCAATGAATCATTAGAGCATATTACATCAGCCCTCAAAGCTTTAAGAATAGTTTTCAGTTCTCAGAGACATTCTACATGACAGCCCTGCCCTACAGACTCTAGGTAATGGCCACACTCTCCAGGTTCTATATGGGATGCTCCTTGGCCCTGGGCTACAACTCCTCTTTCCAGACCAATGGGGCAGCAACTCTGCTCCCTGGGCTTCAGGTGCACATTTTTTCTAGTCCATCTGAGTGGCATCTCCACCTTTAGAAACACTAGGAGACATGGATCCACTCTTAGAAACCCCTGACATCATGGTCACACCTTTTGTGACTGAGGCAGGTAAGGTTCTCATGCCCCTTGACTCTTCAGCTTACGTTTCCTGTGGCGTCATCGACCAGGCCTCACACTTGCATCTGCCTTGGTGGGCAAGTGTTCCAAAACTCTGTATCTCCACCAATTTAAGTACCTAGAGGTGCCCCACTTCGCCAGGAAGCCTCTTCTACCCAAGCACTCAGCTGTCTCCCTCTGTGCATCAGCAAGACTAACTCTACTCATTTCAGAGCTGGGAGGCATCCCCCTGTCCCCAGGAAGCCTCCTGAGCACAGGCACACAGCTGTCTCACTTCATGGGTTGGCTCCAGGTTCTGCTGCTGCCTGTCCACTGGCGCTTCTCATCATCTGTGCCTTCCTTGATGGAAACAGTTCACCTCTGTTCTCTCCGAGTCTTGCATCTACTCAGTTTCAAAACCACCTCCTCATTTTAGGTATATGTGAGAGCATCACCCTATTCCCTTGGTACTAAATTCTGTCTTGATCATCCGGTAGTGCTCTAACAGATGTACAATGAGTGGATGGCTTTAAGAAAGAAAAGCTTATTCTCACACAACCCAGTAGGCCACAAGTCCAAATTCAGGATACTGGCTCCATTAAATGCACTTCTCTGTGGGTTCTGGGTGAAGGTTCTCATGTTGCATCACTCTTTCTTTGGTCTGCTCCCTGTTCTGCTTTCTTGATGGTTTGAGGTTCCCAAAGCTTGCTAGGCATTGAGCTCTCTCATTGTGTGAGAGTACCCTACGCTTGGTGCCAAACTCTGTCTTAGTTTTCTGGTATTGCTCTAGCAGAAATACCAGGAGTAGATGGCTTTTAAAAAGAAAAGATTATTTTCACACAGTCCAGTAGACGGAAAGTTAGGCTTCAGGGTGCTGACCCCAGGAAAATGTACTCTGAGGGCTCTGAAGGAAGGTTCTTGTATTGCATCAGTCTTTCTTCAGTCTGAGAGTATCCTGGCACGGGAACCTCGGGTCAGGAGGATATCCCCTCACTTTGGTGTTAATTTCTAGGTGGTACAAGTTTCCCAGTTCTCTGCTTGCTTCCTTTTTCTTTTATCTCTTGCACGATAAAAAGTGGTGTAAACCACCATCCAGGGAAACTTCCTCTACATTGGAGCAGGGAGCTGACTTTAGGATGAGTGTTATAGACACATCCTAATCCTTTTTAACGCCTCGACGACACTGGGTTTGAATCCTCTTTAACACAATCCAGTCTGTTAATCACAGGCAGAGATTAGGATTTACACCATAGGAGATTCACAAAACGGAGGGCAATCACACAATACACACGGTTTTGGGGGAGACACAATTCAATGCATGCCATGCATCTTAGTCTTCAAAGTAACATATTGCATTTTAAAGAGTTCTTTTGAAGCAGATCTGCTGAGTACAATGTGTCTTTTGATTTCTTAATTGCTGCTTCCGTGGATATTCACTGTAGATCCAAGTAAAATGAAATATTTGAGAATCTCAGTCTTTTCTCTATTTATCGTGATTTTGATTATTAGTCAAGTGTGAGGATTTTTGTTTTCTTTTTGTTGAAGTATAAGCTGTAATGAAGGCTATGATCTCTGGTGTTTATCAGGAAGCATTTGAAGTCCTTCCACTTTCAGCAAGCAAAGTTACGTCATCTGCATAATACAAATTGTTAATGAGTCCTCCTCCAATCCTGATGCCTTCTTCTTCATCATATAGCACAGTTTCTTGAATTATTTGGTCAACATACTGAATGAATAGGTATAGTGAAGAGATATAACCCTGAAACATAACTTTCCTGACTAAAACATTCAATGTCCTCTTGTTCTGTTTGTACATCTGCTTCTTGATGCATGCACAGATTCCTCAGGAGCACAATTTGGTATTCTCTAATTACATAATTTATTAGGATTCACACAGTCAAATGTCTTTGCAAAGTCAACAAAACACATGTAAATATTTTTCTGGTATTCTCTTTTCAGCCAAGATCTCTCTGACATCAGCAATGATATTCTTGGTTCTGTGTCCTCTTACAAATCCAGCCTGAATTTCTGCAGTTCCCTGTCAATATACTGTTGCAGCCCCTTTTGAATGATCTTCAGCAACATGTTATTTTTTTGTGATATTGATGATATTGTTCAATAATCTCTACATTTGGTTGGATTACCTTTCTTAGGAATAGGAATAACTATGAATCTCTTCCAGTCAGTCGGCCAGCTACTTCCTTCCAAATTTCTTGGATAGATAAGTGAGCACTTCCAACACTGTGCTGGTTTGATGAAATATCCCAACTGATACTCTGCAAATTCCTGGAGCTTTGTTTTCACCAATGCCTTCAGTGCAGCTGGGACCTCTTCCTTCAGTAGCACTATGTGTTCCTGACCAAAGGCTACCTCTTGGAATAGCCAAGTGCCGTCGAGTTGGATCCGATGAACATTAATCAATTCTTTGTGAGACATGACTCTGTATTCCTTCTGTCTTCTTTTGATTCTTTCTGTGCTGTTTAATATTTCTGCACAGAATCTTTTGCTATTGCAGCTGGAGGCTTAATTTTTTTCCTCAGTTATTTCAGCTTGAAAAGAATCAAGTTGTTCCTCCCTTTAGGTTTTTTCTCTCCAACTCTTTGTCCATACCATTATAATACTTTACACTAAATGAGAATAAACAGCTGTGAAAATCCATTAATAATCATAAGCAGGAATGTATGAAGCATGAACCTAGGAAAAACGGAAGTCTTCGAAAATGAAACGAAGCACGTAAGTAAAAATATATGTAAGCACATAACCTAAATGTCAATACTCTAGGCATTAGTGAGCCGAAATGGAGTGGTATTGGCCATTTTGAATCAGATAATCAAATGGTTTGCTATGCTGGGGATGACACCCTAAAGAAGAATGGTGTTACATTTACTGTGAAAAATAAAATTTCAAAATCTATTCTAAAGTTCAGTGTTGTCAGTGGTAGGACAATATCCATATGCCTACAAGGAAGACCAGTTAATACAACTATTATTCAAATCTATACACCAATCATTAAGGCCAAAGATGAAGAAATTCAAGATTTTTACCAACTTCTGCAGTCTGAAATTGATCAAACATGCAATCAGGATGTTCTGTGATTGTTGATAATTGGAATTCAAAGGCTGGAAACAACGAAGTAACATCAGTTGGACAACATTGTGTTGGTGATAGAAATGATGCTGGAGATCACATGGCAGAATTTTGCAAGACCAATGTCGTCTTCATAGCAAATGCCCTTTGTCACCTGCATAAATGATGATTATGCATCTGTACCTCACTAGACAGAATGTATAGCAATCAAACCGACTACACTCGTGGAAAGAGGTGACAGAAAGAACAGGGTGAAGGGCTGATTGCAGAACAATTAGTTGCAAATATGCAAGTTCAAAGTACAACTGAAGAAAATCAAAACAAGTCCACCAAAGCCAAAGTATGACCTTGAATATAATCCCTCCTGAGTTTACAGACTATCTCAAGAACAGATTTGATGCCTCCAACACTAGTGACAGAAGACCAGATGAGTTGTGCAAGGACGTCATACAGCAAGAAGTCAGGAGGTCATTAAAAAGACAGAAAAGAAATAAGAAACCAAAAAGAATGTCAAAACAGGTTTTGAAACTTGCTCTTGCACTTGGAGCAGCTAAAGCAAAAGGAAGAAATGATGAAGTAGAAGAATTGAAAAGCAGTTTTGAAAGGGTAGCTCAAGAAGACTAAATGTAAAGCCTATAAAAATTAGACAGCTCGGAGGAAATAGAACAAAAATCTGTCATCTCAATTTAGCAAAAATTTCTCAGGCTACCAAATACACAGTTTGTAAAAAGTGTTTTAAATAATGAATTAAACTCAATCACAATTACCAATTTCTGCTTCTTGGAAAATAATGTTTGGAAAAAAACCTAAATCTGGAGGAAATACTTGTAAATAACATAACAAATATAAAATGCTTATATAGATTATTAAAAAGCCCTCAATAACAGTAAAGAGGAATGAATATGAAAAACTGCTCAAAGTCTTTAGTCTTTAAAGTAATGCAAAGTAAAATCATAATTACATGCCCATATAAGTGTACTAAAGTGGCTAAATTGTGAAGACTGGTTACATCTAGTGATGGCAAAGTTGTAAAGCAACTGCAAATCTTATAAACTGCCTAAAGGAAACTGTCATGATATAGCCACCTTGGAAATTAGTGTGAAAGTTTCTTAAAACATTAAGAATAAACTAATATATGAAGTAGTCATTCTACCCTTAAATAATTTTCCAGGAAAAATAAAAGTCAGTGTTCATAAAAAGATTTTTACATGAATGTTTATAACATGCTTATTTGTGAGTATTAAGAACTGGAAACAATACAATGAATATGTCAGTGATCACCAGATTCTGATATACTTGCACAAAAAAAACACTGTGTGCTCATGAAAAGAAATGAACTATTGAAATACACAGCAACATCGATAATGTTTCAAGTGATTATAATGAGTAAAAGAATTCAGACAACAAAGGGTATATACTTTGACATTTTATTTACATATAATTCTAGAAAATATAAAGTACAGTGACAAATATTGTAACTTTGTTTACCTGGGATTAAGGAAGGAAATCAGGGAGAGTGAGACAAAAAGATTATGAGGATATGTACACAGTGATGGGTATATACATATATATTTTTGATTATGGTTATATTTTAAAGGATGTAAATGTCTGATCTTATGAAACTGTACAATTTAGGAGCATTCAATTTATGGTATGTGAAATACCATAAAACTGTTTTTTTCAGAAACAAACAAACAAAAAATTAAAGTTCGTAGTCCAGGCCAGGAAATCAAACCTAGAGAGTAGCTCTTTTTAAATAGATCTTAAATTAAAGGTTAAATTCATTTATATGGTAGAGACAGCTGGTCTGAAATTGAGCTGAGGGTCAACGTTTATTCCTCATACTAGGCTATGAGGAAAGTATAAAGGGAAAAACAAGCAACAATAATTTACTTTAGGAGGCCAAGTAAGTTTTTTCAATAGAATATATAATACTTTACATGATGATGATGATGATGATGATGATGATGATCCAGCTGCCCAGTGGATTCTGATTTATGATGATCTTATGTACAGCAGAATGAAGCAAAGCACAATCACTGGCTTCTTTTGAGTTCCTTCTTTTCCCTCTGTGATGCTACTTAATTTCCACCAAAGGCTTCTCTTAGCTTGCCTTCTAGTTCACCAACTATCACGCCCTCCTCCAATGACTGAGCCTCACTTAGTGATTAAATACTTAGATTTGCTAGGGTCTTGTAAGCATTTGGCTGTTAATCAAATGGACAACAGTTCAAATCCACCAGCCACCCCTTGAAAATCCTATGGACAGTTCTACTCTGTTCTGTAGGGTCTCTATGAGTCAGAATCCACTCAACAGCAGAGTTTCATTTATTTTTGTTTTTAGTTTGTTTTACCCTCCTTCTAAACATGACTTCTTGCTCCTGTTTCCCAGCTCTACCAGGTAGTAACCTATGCCTCTTAAGATGTATTTCTCTCTAAATACTTTCTTGACATACTTAGTCAGTGCATCTGTTTGATATGGTGAGCTTTTATGCACCCATGACTTTTCTACTCTTGCATCTTAGAATATTCTTCATATGATGTTGTAAATATTTTTCCTCCACTATTCTGCCCTACCAGACTAAGAACTCTCAGGGTCAGCTGAACTCTGCTATTAACAGGGTTTCTATAAAACAGTAAGTTTCCAAATTTAAAAGCCAGGGGTTACAAAGACGTCTAGGCTGACACAATCTGCCCCCTCGTTTAGCCTCTGTGCCCTCATTTCCTAGCAGTCTTCGTTCACTTCTGCAGCCACGGTGGCCTCTTTGCTGATCCTCATATGTGCCATGGGTGACCTTAAGACCTTTCAACAGCTGGACTCTTTGTCTGGAGTGATCTTACTGAGGATATTTCTCTGCAGTATCGTTCACTTCTTTATAGTTTTACCAAAATGTCTCCTTCACAATAACTATGCTGACCTTCCTACTTAAAATGTCAATCCCCATCTTGTACAGCAATCTTAAACCTTCTTAATTTGATTTACTTTCTTTTGGTCCCATAGTACTTACCGTTAAAAATGCTACCTAATTTCCTTATGAAGTGTTACAGATTTGGTTTACTCCTCTCTCTCTCTACCAATAAAATAAAACTCCATATACTCAGGTGAGTTTTTTACCGTGTTATCTAAAGTGGTATCTGTCACAAAAGGAATGCTTACTAGGGGTGCTGGCTAGATACTTTAGGGAAGCCCTGATGGCTTACTAGTTAAGTGCTCTGGCTGTTAACAAAAAGTTGGCAGTTCTAATCCACCGGAAGCTCCTTGGGAACCATATAAGGGAGTTCTATTCAGCTTCTATAGGGTCACTATGAGTCAGAATAGATCCGACAGCAGTCGTTTTAGATATTCAACAATTTAGAGGGTAAATTAATTTTGGAAGAATATTTTTTCAAAAATTACCTGAAATGTAGCTCAAATTTAATTCTAAACTATCCTATATGAAATTACATGTATGAGACATGAAGAAACAATCACAGAAATGATTAATTCATAACCATTTTAAAATGTCACATTCTAATACTTCTAGACCCTCCTTGAGGATCCTACATAATCTCTTAAAAAAGTACTAAAAACCAAGTAGCTGAGCTTTTTTAGTAAAATAACAAAATATATTTTTGTTCAGTGATATAGAATATCACCTGTGTTCATAATAAATGTCTTCAATAAGTGCAGAATTATAACTCTTCAATACTCTAAAATTAAACCACCTGCTAAGGCTGAAAGGATGAACATAAACATCATTATTCCAAATAAGCAGAATTTAATACCTGCTTGTATCAAAGCATATAGATTTTTCATACTGACAGTGAATAACTGAAACGAGAAACCACAGAGATAAATATTTTAGTTTTGTAAAGAATGTTAAAAAAGAGAATATACATCTTTTAAATGCTACATAATGACAGGATGCCACACTGTGAAACACAGCATTTCAAAGCACGTAAAGAAACTCAAGAGGTCGTTTTCCTGTAATTTTATCTGTCATTAATTTACTATATCTAGATAAAGTATATTACCAAACAGATGTTCATCAAGGAGTAAACCATTTTCGATACAACATAATAATTTGAACCTGCAAATCTTAATCCTTTTTTCATCATATCATTAATAAACTAAATACTTCATCAGTTGTCAATACATTTTTTAAAAAAAGATAAGCAGGTGTTTGAAGAAGCATATTTACTTTCAAAACTTGGTTTAAATTAACATGCATGCATATACACACACTCACACACAGACACACACATACATAAAGTGTAAGTGGATATTTGACCAATTCATGTAACATAAAATCTTAAAAAAATCAGGTGAGAAATGTAGCATGTACGTTTGACACTTGTTAGAATCTTTGGTAAGAGCTTACTTGTTTCAGGATATATTAGATGATTGAAATTGATAGTTGGTACAGAAACAACATTTTGAAATTATGATTTCCTCTAAGATGGTGACATAACTTGAGCTTCTGACCTTTCCTATAAAATCGGTTTCAGACAATTTTTGCAAGTAAAAAAAAAAATGTTTCTGACAATAACACAAAACAAAGATAGAAGAATGAGATAGCCCTTAGAATGCTAACACCTGTTTTGCACTTATGTGTTTTAAATTCTATTTTGGCCTTTGGAGGAGTTCTAAGCTGATATATCATGGTAGACACCACATGAGGATATTTGTGCTGTGTAAAAGCCCTGAAAATTTAAGAACTTGATGAAACTCTTTGGACAGAACAATTCACAATAATAAATGTTGTTATTCATACACATTTTTCCTGTTGAACACCCATGACTGATGAACAATGAGATGGAAACTGCTTCTTCCAAATGGTGCTTTTACTCTAAAGATTTACACCTGAAACCCCGATTATAGCATTTACCTTATACAGTGACATCAAGTTTGAGTGATCAGTAGTAGTTCTGAAGTATTCGTGGTGATCGTAGACTTCACTGGCACCCTTTTTTAATTTTCTGGCTCGGTCATGGAGTTGGGAATGCTGGTGGCACAGTAGTTAAAACCTTGGTTGCTAACTAAAAGGTACTAACTAAAAGGTCCTAACCAAAGGTCGACCATTCAAATCTATTAGTCTTTTCTTGGAAATTCTAAAGGGAAGGTCTACCCTGTTAGGAGGACTGCCCACAAAGTTTGGAAACACATTCTAGAAAAAAGTGCTACGTACCTCATTGATGAGTATCCCTGTGGCCACCTTCGAAGTACTCCCCTGGGAAGTTATGTACCAACGCCAGTGCCTAGTACACCCTTCAAAGCAATCTTGTAACTCTTTTCTTGGAATGGCTATCAGAGATGTTGTTATCAACCTTGATCTCCTGAATGTCATCAGAATGTCTTCGTTTCAACATTTCCTTTATCTCTGGGTAAAGAAAACAGTCATTGGGTCCAGATCAGGTGAGTGGTAAGGGTGTTCCAATACAGTTACCTGTTTACTGGCTAAAAACTCCCTCACAGATAACTATACAATTAAGTTTGAGAGCTTGCTACTTTGCTGTTGTGTACTATGGCCATTCCATTGCTTTGAAGGGTGGACTAGGCTCTGGCATAGATGGATGATTTTGCAGGGGAATTACTACGAAGGCCATGGTAGTGATACTCAGCAAGGAGGTATGAAGCATCCAGAACAATTAAGTTCACAGACTTAATTGTTGGACGCAAACACAGATCACTGTGAACTGAAACCAACTCAAAGGCAGAGCATTTGGGTATGGGTTTGGCTTGTGAAGTCTTTTGAGTTGTGTGCGTCTTTTCTTCTTTCCGTACGTACCTTATAGAAGCCCTAGAGGCGCAATGGTTGAGTGCTATGCAGTCAACCAAAAGGTCAGCAGTTCGAATCTGCAAGACCTCCATGGAAACACTATGAGGCAGTTCTACTTTGAGCAATAGGGTTATTAGGAATCAGAAGTGACTCGGTAGTATGCTTGGTTTGTTTTGGTTTGGTCTGAATGTAGGTTATCAGGTAGTCATGGTGCAGATACGTGTTTTATGTCCAGGAATGTAATCAGAGTTCTCTAAAGTTACATGAAGACAAGTAGCTGAGTTAGAGTCAGTGCGATGTGAACAGATGTATTGACAGAGTCAGTTCCAACTCCAGGAGCCTTGAGTCTGTCAGAGTAGGAATTTGCTCCATTGGGTGTTCAATCACTAATTTTTTGGAAGCCTCTAGGTAGACTTAAACTTCTAATTTTTAGAGCAGGAGTCAAGCATGCTAACTATTTGCAGCCACCCAGGAAATCAGAGGAAAAGATCATCAAAAAAATCATACTGATTAAAAAAATACTCAATAGCAACAGCATAGACAAAAAGACAGCTGTGCATATGTGTTTTGGCACTGAAGAAAAATATTTTTGAATGCAATATTTTACATAAAGCCAGTCTCTTGAGTACATTTGAGACCATGATACAAGCTCAGTGAGTGCTGGGAAGCAAATATTAAGTCTTGGGATATTTCTCACACATAGACTCACATTGAAGACAATTTTAGAGAACTACTCAGATAGTATAATAAATATCCAGAAGATTCTGTTAGACTTGCGGTAAATAAGGGTGGAGAGTCCTCTTGTTATCATTTATTGTTGTTGTTTCTTGAATGGCTTGGGAAAAGAAACAAATGAATTATGCCAATAATAACTTAGAATTAAAAGTCCACCATTCTACTTTCACCATAATGAATTGTCAGATAATCAGAAAAATATAGATTATGTTCAACTTATGTAGATTTCCAATTTCTGTTTTTCTCAAAATACTCTCCCACACTTTCTTATGTCAGTGAAATAGTTTCCGAATACTAAACAAACAAACCACAAACTTCCAGAGGCAAAACCCAAGACCTGTTGCTGTCAAATGGATTCTGACTCATTGTGACCGTGTAAGACAGGGGTAGAAGTGCCCCATACTGTTTTCAAGGAGTGTCCAGGGCATTAAAACTGCCATTACGCCCCTAGAGTTTCCAGAAACACCACCAGGCAAGGTTTAAACAAACGAGGACATAGAGTGCAAATTATTGCTTCTCACAATACGTATTACAGGCACTGAACCTGTTACCTTGAGGCAAGGATATCAAGTTCCTTAGGTTAGAAAGGTTTAAGGACAGTTTATATGTATATATATATGTGTGTCCGTGTGTATGCATATGTTTCTTTTACAATATGATAGAGATTTTGTGGCTTGTACAGTTTTTATGAATGATTTTTAAGGAAAAAATACTGTGTTCTAATTTTAGTCTGATTAAGGTAGAGTCTCCAGGATGTGGAAAACCCCACTATGTCAAGCAGCTCTGCATTGCCATCCATCCAATTTCCTTCTCCCTCCACTATCCAACACACTTTCGCATTAGAATCTTCTTTCCTTTGCTTGACATGCCCCATAAGTTTACATTAAATTCCTGGTGATGAACGAAGTTATATGTAAACCCCACTGTACCCGTTTTGTATGATTAAGAATGTTGCTGATGTAACTCATAGGAACTTCCTACCTGTAAACCCCACAAAAGCAACCTTCCTGCTCCGTGAGCAGTGCTGGCCAAACCAGCTCCGTCTACCTTCTTTCCTTCCACTGTGAAATAAAGACCCCATTTTGCTCTCCTACCTTTGTCTCTCATTTATTGGCCAATACAAATCACACCAAGCAGAACCTGGAGTTTCCACCTGGTAACGTGGTATTGACTGTTTTTGGACAGTTTTACTTAAATTGGATTGTGCATTCAGCCTAGGAAACACAAATTATAGTATGGGAGTGCTTTCCAAACTTTATATTTTTCACTAGTTGAAGCTTCAGTAAAAATGCAATAGAAAAACAGAAAATCAAGTATGTGGTGCATTCTACAAATAAATTAGAAAGCACCTAGGCCAATATAACACTGAGATGATCACACATCAATATTACTTTCAATTTGGAATACATTTTTTCACTGAAGTGTATAGCTGTAGATTCAGCGATGTAAATCTTCAGAGACACAGTGAGTAAGCTCTTTGTTGAGCTATCAGGGACGCCCGTAATCTCACCTGTCGGATGAACAGTCGCTGAAAGTGTTGATCACGGCTTGTTGCTAAAATCACATACTCCCAAATAGGAAAACTACACATTTCTATTGATTGTTACTGATGACAAAAGACCCAAGAAAAGTTAAGAAGTATAGAAAAAAATAAATATTGGCACCAGTAAAGTCATGTGGAAAGTAGAAAACAAAAACACCTTATGTTCATATTTTTCAATTTAAAATGTAACAGGTCTAAAATTCATATTTCTTAAAATTACTAATTATTCTCTAAAGTCATTCTGATACCTCTACTTAAATATTTAGGGGCCTGGGTATGACACAGGTATTCTACCAAAACTATCTCAATGAATTAGTATTAAAAAAAAAATCACTTAAATTCAAATTACTGGTCCAAAAGTGTTTCCTCTGTTCTAATTAAATCAACCAGTTATAAATTGGGTCATTTAATCCATCATTGTATGTCTGACACTAAAACTAATTTTTACCAGCCATATCTGATGAAGTATATACAATCTTTTACATACACAGATCCTGGATAGACAAATAAACAAGGCTATTCCTTGGTTTTAAGCATTTGCCATCAAGAATATACAATGTTTCAGATGATGCTTTGTTTTTAAACATCACTACAGATTTAGCCTCTTTTATTAAACACTCACCAAAAAAATGAAAGCCATGTGCAACCTGTAATTGTTCAACTGACTGAGCTACAACACTAATATGTGTAGAAGCTTTATTACTTCGTGCACCATGATATGATAAAGTGTAATTCAACTGTAGAAAATCCCAAATAATACTCATTAATTATTTTCACATATGTAGATTGAGTTTAATAACTGGTTGACCAATATTCAACTGATTATACTTTGAAATATTTTAGAAAAGTAAGAAACGTAATAATTAGAATGTCTATCTATTTGTAAAACATTTCTTTGCCCTTATCCTAAGGAAAGAATAAAGTAAACACATGGAAAAAGTTTAAAAATTCAGCTAGGAGTTTTACCTGTCTACTTCACTTTTTTAAAATAAAAAATTCACAACTACAATCTACAAGCAGTATCAAACTTACTTGAGAAATTATTTTCTGTAAACTGTAACTCTAGGGTTGCTGTGAGTTGGACACAACTGCATGGCAGTGAGTTTGTTGTTGTGGTGGTGGTTTTTTGTTTGTTTTTGGTAACATAATACTTTGATGATTAATCCAAAACAATTCAATTACAAGCTTTAATGTTCTTGAAGTGTGTCCCAATTCATAAACAAGTTAGGGAGTTCAAACTAATGCCAATTCTAAATGTTTTTCAGAAAGAAGAGTCTATTCTTAACAAATTTCAAATATTCTAAACATTGTCAAGGATCCAAGTTATCATTAGGTAACAAGAGTGGAAAGAAGTTGATATTTCCCTAACAGTTTGGAAAGTACCTTCTCTGTGTAAAGCACTGGGCTGTGTTTTATTGAGAATACAGGAATAAGAAGTGATTACTCCTTAGAGGATCACTTACAAGATTGTGTGATTACACATATGTGAAATATCTAGAATAAACAAATGTATAGAGACCAATGTTTGTTAGTAGTTGAGAGGGTCAGGGAAATTCTTTGTTAGGAAGCGCTGGGTAAATCTTCACATTGAGGGAAAACTTGCCTAAGGATAGCGTTGGTGATTGCACAACATGATTAATGTAATTGGTGTCACTGAATTGTATATTTAAACAACTTTTGGAAATCGCAAGCATTGTCTGGTGGGATAGTGGTTAAATGCTATGGCTGCTAAAAGGATCAGAAATTTGAATCCACTGGGTGCTCCCTGGAAACTCTATGGGACTGTTCAACTTTGTCCTAGGCTGTCAGACCATCAAGTCTGGTCTCTTTACTAGAGTTCAAGTTCTTCATCCATACTCCTCATGCTTCATCAAGGACTCTTTGTTAAGTTCCCTGAAAGGGCAGTAATTGGTGGTAGTCAAGCACCACTTGGTTCTTCGCCCCTCATGTTGATTGAGTCTCACTTTTGTGACTCTTTCTCATACTTGCCTTATGTCCTTTGATGTTCTCGGTTCTCTTGTGCTCCAGGTAATTTGACACCAACAGATACTTCTTAGAAGCCCAGTAGCTAGCTTTTAAGACCTCATGCAAATTGCCACTTTTTTAAATGCAAATTCTTCTTAACAATTTACTCAACCAAAAGATGTGGTTACCTCAAGATTTAGAAGCTAAGTATTTAAAGCATTTAGAAATAATTGAAAAAAAAATTTTTTTTAATTGCCATCAAGTTGATTTCAGCTCCTGGAGACCTTATAAGACAGAAAACAATTACTCCATGGAGTTTCCAAAGACTACCCGCTGAGTTTGAACTGCTGACTCTGTTAACAGCTGTAGCTCTTAACCACTGTACCACCACGGTTTCCTAATAAAGTATAAGTTTATTGATATTTCTAATTTTTTTTACAAATTTTTATTAAATTTTTTTATATTTATAAAATATAACCTAGACAGATAAAACAGCAGACATTTTCAAAACACTTACTTCTCTTCACTGCTTAAATTAAAATGATTGTTTTGAGTTTTTATAATTTTAAAACTAACACGCACAGTAGATCATGATTAGAAATTTTCAAATTTACATCATTTTTAAATGAAATACAATGACAATAATATTATAACATTGCAATAAAATAATCTTCCAAATAGTAACACAGAGAAGTTTCTTAAGTTGCAGTTTTTTTCAGTACCAATAAAGTGACCTTTCTAAGTTCCTCATTTAAATTAGCAGCTTAAAGGGTGATCTTACAAGGTACTTCTGCATTATTTATGCAAGCACTGCCTGTACAGACAGTGCTATACGCAGTTGCACTTCTCATTTTGACTTTGTTTAGTGAATGGCCACAAATTTTGTAAAAGGAATTAAATATAAAGACATTTACAGAAATTTTAACAATCTCACGTGGAAACACAGCAGGGGCAAGGAAAACTGAAGCAGGACTAATTATGAATTTCAAATGGTTGTCAATTATGGCAGCATTTAAGTTCAGTGTATCTCTTTATAAGCCCATAATATTGCATTAATTGCCACCAACTACTATCTGGAAATCACTCTCATCACTTAGTTTTAGCCTTTTCACTTAGGTTATTTTTTTTTTCTTACTACCTAAAATGATCTCAAAACAGGTAGTACAGCCAAGTTGTTTGACTAACGGGCTAAAAGTACTCATGTCTCTGTCTCTCTTGCTCTACTAATTTTCCAGTGAAAAGTCTTTTCAGGTCAACATTTCAAATCAAGTGTATTTATTTAAAAGAACACAAATTGTATAGGCTTTTCAAATCATCTGTAATTCTAAAAAAAATCAAAGACAATTGCTGTCAAGTCCGGTCAGATTCAGAGTGACCCAATGTGTGTCAGAGTACAAATAGATAAATTAAGCTTTAAAAATTAAATATAAACTGATTGTCTGTAATAGTTGTTTATATACTAGATTCCCCAAGGCATACTAAACATGACACACTTAAGGAATTGTGGATTGTTGGATTAGGATTTCTAATCTAGGAGTCTTTTCTATGTTTCTATGGCATATATACCACAATCAGATTAAACTATGCTTTCACTAAAGTCCAGCCTCCCAAAAGAATAAAAGAGTGGTAAAGTTTCAGAATAGGTGACATGTAGAGGAACAATGTAAAATATAACTCATGCATAAAATAGCCAAGCCAAGTGCCATCGAGTCGGATATTATTCAATAATATCCTAATATTTCATTTTACTAATTTGCTGCATGAAACATCTTAGCAAGCATTTATACAGTGAAGAAGCTTTATACAGTGAAGACATAATAATACTTCAAATAAAAAATAGTCAAATTCCTAAAAGAACTAATCATATGTTGTGATAATTTTAAAACTTAAGATCACAGGAACTCAAGTGCAAGTTATATTAATGGTAATTAAAGAAAAATGTATTAAGACTTTGCCTATTACCCTAATTTCAGCATTTTTTTTCAAATACAAAGTATCAAAATCAGTGAAGATATGAAATACACTGTGAAGACTATAGTCTTAAGCATCCAAGACACAAGGTAGGTCTTATAAAGGCAAATGAAGAAAGAAACTCAAAGGAATCTGTTTATTTCTATTATGGTTGAAGAGATGACACATAATCTAAGGTAGTCCAAAAATACGTCTTTGCTACTCTCCTCTGATCACATCATATGTGCAGGAAAGCTGGACAAGAAACAAAGAATACAGATGAAGAATTGATGCCTTTGAATTGTAGTGTTGGAGAAGAATGTTGAATGTACCATGGACCGTCAAAAGAACCAACAGCTCTATTCTGGAAGAAGTACAACCAGAAGGGTCCTTGGAAGCAAAGATTGCAAGACTGTATCTTGCATACTTTGGACATGTTGTCAGCAAAGATCAGAACGACATCATGCTTGGTGGAGTGAAGGGTCAGTGAAAGACAGGAAGGCCCTCAATGAGATGGATTGACACAATGGCTACAGCAATGGGCTTCAGCATAAAAACAATTGTGGACACAGTTCAAGACAGGGCACTGTTTCTTTCAGTTGTTCACAGGGTCTCGACAACTCAGAACTGTCTTGACGGCACCTAACACCCCTCTGCTCTACCTAGTTCTTTGGTTCTCCTGATGAGCAATCCTTCTTCCTCCATTAGAAGATCAAGTTTATTTCTTTCTTCTTTTCATCCTATGTCTTACTTCAATTCATTTATATGACACTTTAATATGACACTTTATGGCATTTTTTGAATGTATTACTCCTATGTTACTTTGGTGGCCCTATAAAAAATAAAAGAAACAAAAAGATTAATACTTTGCAATATGATTATTCTATAACAATTTAAAAATACATTTAATAAATGAAATTATTACACATTATCTACAATTGTGAATAGAAAAGGTGCTTGGTCCATGGATACTGCAAAATCATTTCAATGGAATACAAAATACTTAGAACAGGTACTATTCTTTTCCAATCACAGGTTATATAAAAAGCTCTGGTGGTTTAGAAATAATTCAAATCTATCAAAAGAATATGTAAGTGGTGACGATTTCAAGGAAGATATAACTGTATTCCATGTTACTGTTCTTTTTGCTTTGTACTCTGATTCTAAGGCCACTGATTCTTCTTTTCCCTGTCGGTGGGACATGATTATGTTTTAGATTACTTAATGAAGTTTTTATTATTATCTCTTTTGAAATATGGTGAAAAACTCAGTTGAGTACATGTTAACAATATCACAAATATCATATTGAAAACTAGTTACTATCAGTTATTTGTGCTGTATGTATGATAACTAATCATTGCAACTGTTAATAAGTAGTGGGGTTGACAAGCTAGTCTGTAACTTTTGTTTGGCCAGATCTTTTCCCCCAACACTCTACATCTTGATTTTGGCTGCTTAACTATTTATTTTGTTTTGCTTTTGTTTCTCAGACTATACTCATTATAGATGAAATTGTTAATCAAAGTATGCCATCTCTCAACAAAGTGGCAGATTCATAATACAAGCTGGATTCATAAGAATACAGTATCCACAGGATTAGCCAATTTAGTCTTCTTTGAGATGTTTTGGGTAGGGCTACTTGTGACAGTAGCTGAAACAATCAGATTCTTCCTTAATATGTTAATACTAGAGCCAGTGGAAAAGACATCCTATCTTCTTCCTAGACAGTAAAATGAGAAACAAAATTTGCCTTGAATTCTGGCTGCCAGACATCCAATACAGTTCTACCTTGAACAACAAAGCTTCAAGTATTTAAATAAAACTACACCTTGGAACAACATGAATACTGGAATAAAGTGTAAGCTTTAGGATAAAACGGCATAATGGAACATCACACACAATGGCATAAAGGTAGAGACGGGACTTCAGAATGGTCACTTAACACACCTGATGTATTTGTGCTTTAAGTCACAGATACCCTTTGAACACTCAGAGAAAATGCCAGTATCTAAGTTGTATTATGTATGTTGCATTATGCTAATGTTTTCATTACTGGTAACTGAAAGAATTTTGGAAAACATAGAAATATCATCTGGAAGAATATTTTTAAAGTGACAGTTCTTTTTTCAAGGTTCAGTGATTTGCTAGAAGGACTCACAGAACTTAAAAAGGTGTCATATTCGTGGTCACAGTTTATCTCAACAAAAGGATGCAAATACAGTTATCAAAGCTCAGTCACAGAGGGGCAAGGTGAGACCAGGCACAAGCTCCCATTGTTTTTATCCAGTGAAGTCTTATAGACAATGTGTAATTCTCCTAGCAAGGATGTGTAACAGCATGTACAGAGTATTGCCAACCACGCAGCTACATCAGAGCATAGTGTTTCAGGGTAGGGCTTTCGTGAATGCCAATTAAGCAAATGTAGAGAGTGTATGGCATTGACCTTAGTTCCACAGTCTCCAGGCTGTAACCCTAATACCCTGTAACACTTTTTGCCTTTCCAAAATGAATAATGGAGAGTTTCACATAGCTAATACCGTAATAATACTCTAAATAATCTGTGTTTTTTTTACTGTACCAGCTACTCTGACTTCTGCACTGGCCTCTTTCCAAAGGGGCACAGAGCCCTCTCAGCTCCTGGGACCTTGGCCTCCCTCCTGCTCTTTGTTCTCCTGAGAAATGGCCTTTAGCCTGGGAAACAGCAGCTAGGAAGGCTGCCTGCCATTGTTTGTATCCACAACTTCCTTTCTTGTTTCTTGTCAGTCAGAGGGATTTGGCCAGGCTACTTTCACTAGATGAGGAATTTTTGTACAAGTTTTGTGTTTGCTTGTTACAAACATACAGATTAGAGTACAGGTGTCTGACATACACATCTGTAGTTTAATAAAGAGTTTCTTGTGGTTATTTTGTGATGTATACAATTATTTGTGGGCTGTACTCTTAAAAATAAGGAAACACTTCTTGCCAAAATGACACATAAACTGATATAAAAATTGTCTTTTGAGATTTCAGGGAGAACAGCCTGCATTGCTGTTGAGTGTCCGGTGGTATCACATCTCCTATAAACCTCCTACTAACTTGGAGTGTGTTTCACTGCCTTGACTGCACCAGGGCACAGACCCAAATCTGCTAACACAGCATCCAGAGGTCAAAGTGATACTGCTTAGACCAAAGATCCCAAGATAAATCAGATTATTAGCATAAGTTATCTGTTATAGACTAAAATATCAGATAAACAAACACACTCTTATCAGGTAAGATATTATAAGAGCTTAGAAATTATCTCCTAGGAGACAATGAGAGGCAAAACAAATCTTTGGAATGTGAGGAGTTTGGATGATCCAGAAATTCTCAGTTAGTCCTTTACTCTGGAAATACATGAAATATTGTGTGTATTAAACCAAATTGGGGAAAATGAAGATCCTTCTTAGTCTCAGAAAAAAACAAGCACTCTTTATCACATGAAAATTAAGTAGATGAATAATTATATTAGTAGATATTGCTTCTTTGAATTTAGGCATTTACTTATCAAACTTGAAGTTTTAGAAGATTAGTAGAAAACATCTGGGAAATGGAATTAGTTTACTATTTATGAATATCTTTTTTCCCAAACTAATAAGAAAAAAAAAAGAGCTATTCAGGTCTGTGCTCAATTTCTTTCAGTTTTTTAGTCCAGAAAATTGGAAAAGTATAAAACCAAACCAAACTCACTGCCTTTGAGTCTGGACAACTGATGGCATAAGCCAGATCACATAATTTTTTTCTGAAGAATTAAATGTCTGATTAATGAGAATGTAAAAAAACATTCTTGACTCCTTAGGTATGCAGATAAATATCAACTTATTACTGATATCACTTGAGAGCATTGCCTTTGGGTCAATTCCGACTCATAGCAACCCTATAGGACAAAGTAGAACTGCCTCATAGAGTTTCCAAGGAGTGCCTGATAGGTGTGAACTGCTGACCTTTTAGTTAGCAGCTGTAGCACTTAATCATTATTGATATCAAGTACAAAATGTGTCTGATCTGACTTGACAGCACTTGGCTTGGCCAAGTACAAAAGTTTAAGGTAATACTTTTAGGAAAGAAGTCATATTTTTTTTAATTATGACTGAGTGAAAATGTACATTCCCATATAAATTTTACATGCCCACCTATATGCAGCTTCCACCACTCTCCCTGCCCGGTGACAGCACACTACTCCTCTCTGCTCCATACATGTCTCATCCTCCCAACAGTCTCCTTTCCCCTCCTCTTCACCTACTCTCCTTCTTCCAGCCAGAGGTCAGCAGGATGATATCCTATAGATGCATAGAACCATAAAGTGCATCCAATATTGGTCACTCTGCATCACCAAGCCCAATCCATTTGTGTCTGAAGAGTGGACCTTCATTATGATTTATAGGCAAGATCTGTAGTTTATTAAGGGGGAACGAAGGGACAGCAGTAAAGCACAACAAAGATGCAACATACCATTTCAAGAAATATAACACAGGAGTCTCAACAACTACAAAAACAGCTCTGAAAAAGGTAAAAAATCAACTCACACAAAAGAATGTCCCAAAACAGACTAATAAGAACAACAGAGAAAACATCAACACAAAAGTAAACAGATCACAATGGCAGCAGTGAACACATACCTATCAGTAATTACAATGAATGTGAAAGGACTGAATGCTCCAGTACAGAGACATCGAGTGACATCTTGGATCAAAAGACATGACCCACCCATATGTGTCTACAAGAAACTCACTTGAGACCTAAGACAGGAACAAACTGAAAATTAAAGGATGGAAGAATATATGTCAAGCTAACAATGAACAAAGAAAAGCAGGTGTGCCAATTCTAATCTCAGACAAAATCAGTTTTAATGTAAAATCCACCATCGTGGACAAAGATGGACACTGTTTATTGCTGAAAGATTCAGAATCATATTTTTTTTTTTTAACAAAAAGAGAAGAACAGAACACAGTGACTGACATTGTCAAGGAGTTTATTCAATTCACGAACTTCAATTTAAAATACCACTACTCTTTGACAGTAGTTTCCCAAGTCTCAGTCCTCAATTCATAATTGTTTGGCTAGGACAGGACTGAAGAGGGGAGGGTGGTAGCAGAAGAGTGTTGGGAAATCCACATCTTCAGTTACAATTCTTGCTTTAAGATTCATCAGTATTCGTTCAATTTTGTAATGTGATTTCCTTATTACAGAACTAGGTACAGGAGGTTTTCATCTGTACCAAGATTACCGCAGGCTGAGATATCAAATGTCTTCCATACAAATTTCTTCTACAGGAGATTTTAATTTAAACACATAATCCTAATGTATTTTTCCCAATTTGGAGATATTTTAATGTTAATCATCTTGGTAATTGTCTTAGGCCGGTTTTTCTAGAGAAGTAAAGCCAGTAAAGTATATCTTTTATATATCTATATATATACATACATAGAGAGAAAGAGGGAGATTTATATCAAGAAAACAGCTTACACAGTTTTAGAGAGACTGAAATGCCCCTAAATCAGTAGATCAAGCTGTAGGGTTCTCTTGATCCACAAAGTCACCCACAAGGGCTAGTCAAGCCTGGATTGTCAGGTCAGAGAGTAGAGACAATGCTTATAGACTGAAGATCTGTGACAAAGACCAAGATTTCTGGACAAGGCTACAGTTAAACCTCCAGTCCAGGTCCTAAGAACAAAAGATCAGATGAACAGGGACCAACTACAGAATCCCAAGAAAACTCCCTTTCAGCTGCTTGTCTATTTACAGCAGAGCCCATCATGGAGATGGTCATAACACCGTAAGATTTCCAAACCACTGAGAATCACAGCCTAGCCAAGCTGACAGACAACTGTAACCATCACAGAAATTTTACTGTTCATTCAAAGCTAAATGAAACCCACTGTCCTTGAAGTGATTCTGACTCATAGCGATTCTAACGTTGTAAATTAGATTTTATCAAACTACTTCTTTACATTAATTATTATGAACTGATTTCTTCACACATTTCCTTAAGTGCTAAATGTCATTTGAATTTCTGTCATTTTTTTATTTTTAATTATTTCAGAATTTTTTAAAATTTCAAAATTATATAGAAGAAAATACAAAAAAAAAAAAATCTGTAATCACATGAGAAACAATCAGGATAGTAAGCTGTCCTGATCATAATTCCTGATCATAATTCTGTGTATCTCATTTCTAAATTGAGACCAATCTCATTTACGGCACCATAGCTTTTATAAAGAGCTTTTATTCTGTAAAAATCACAGGGGGTTAAGTAAGAAAGGATTAACAATGGCATCAGCAGCCTTGATGGCACAGAGGTAAAAACATTCAGCTATGACCCAAAAGGTCAGAGATTCGAACACACTAGCAGCTCCAAGGGAGAAAGATGTAGTAATTTGCTTCTGCAAAGATTTAGAGCCTTGAAAATCTTTGGTGCCACTCTACTCTGCCCTAAAGGGCCCTGCTAGTTGAAATTGACAGCAATGTTTCATGCTTGTTTTTGTTTTTTCAATTAAGAATGGCATCAGAAGGATGGATTTTTCAACGTTGTATTACCCTAATCTTGGAACAAAACTTTGTCATTATTTATAATAGCTCGTATTTTCAAGATGGCTACTTGACCATGAAAGCTTCACACCCTTGTTCCAGACAAGAGAAGAAAAAGTGAGCAAAAGTCAAGCTACTTTTTCTTTGAAAGCTTTCTTGGTAGCCCCATTCAAATTTTCCACTTCATCTTTCTCTGTAACTTGAGTATTCTCCCTCAAACAGCACTCACACACAGAAATCGGAAAGTCATTTTGGAAGATGATTACATGGAAAAGAAGGGAATTGAGAAGAGCTAAATAACTAAGATGAATAAGCTGGTAATCACTACGAGCAACTGAACCTTGATGCTGTAGTACAGAACGCCCCTTGCAATTGTAACTCTGAAGCAGAGTGTCCTGTTCTCAGTATTGTACGATGTCCACTGTTTTGTCTCATGATGTGATTTTCCTATGAGTTGTAAATCCTAATTTCTGCCTATGATGAATGAAGCAAGATTAGATTATGTTATTGAGGATTAGGGTAGAGTATAACACCCTACTCCCTGTATCAGTTATCCAATGTAAAGGGAGCTTCCCTGGGCTGTGGCCTGAGTCACTTTGTATTTCACAAGCTATCGATGGAGTCTTGACTCTGGTCTACCCTACAGGGAATCTAGTAAATCACCAAACCCTTCCATAGTAATTTTTCCAATTCCTGAATGTATAGTTGAATAGACATTCTCAGCAACTGGAAGGCCCCATACATTGGGTCCCTGACACTCGGGCTGAAGACATTATGGTAATAAAGGTCAAGTAGTAGCTATTACAACTATCCTACCCTAGGAAAATATCAAAATAAGTAAAGAAGGAAGGAAGGAGGGAGGGCGGGAGAGAGGTGCGGACGGAGGGAGGGAGGTGCGGACGGAGCGAGGGAGGGGTGGAGGGGTGGAGGGGAGGAGGGGGGTGGAGGGAGGGGCGGAGGGAGGGAGGGAGGGGAGGAGGGAGGGAGGAAGGAAAGATAAAGAATATTGCATTCTTCTAAGGACTACAGAAATGAATACCACTATTAAGGATGTGACAGAGACCGGGATGGTGTTCTCGCTACGCTCCCATTCCATTTACCTATTTGGCTTGCACATAAAGCAAGTGAATCTCGGAGAATTAAACTTTAACCAGGCTGTAACTCCAATTGTAGCTACTGTTCCAGTTATGGTTTCATTCTTCAAAGAAATTCATACATCTCCTAGTAGCTGGTATGTGGCCAGTGGTCTGGCCAATGCCTTTTTCTCCATCCTGTTTAGAAGGACCACCACAAGCAATTTGTATGGGACTAGAGCAAGTAAGTTTCTGTAGTATGTTTATCACATTTACCTAACACACAAAAGTCCCTTGTTCAAAATTGGGTGGAAATGAATAAGTCATTCTTTTGCATTGCCCTTGTTATACAGTGGTTAAGAGCTCAGATGCTAAAGGTCAGTAGTTTGAATCCAACAGCTACTTCTTAGAAACCTTACAGCGTAGTTTTTCTCTGTCCTATAGGGTCTTTGTTAGTCAGAATCATCTCCACAGCAACACTTTGTGCATGTGTGCGTGTGTGCCTGTGTGCAGTTTTGACTGTACATGTCTTAGTTCTGTCATGTTACACATAACTTTAAAACTGTCTTTACTTGGAAATTATGTATGGTATAGGGAAATGTGTAAAGGTGCCATGTTGACAAGCAATAGAATGGGATGGTTAATATTATGCGTCAATATGCCTAGGCTATAATTCTCAGTACGTTGACAGACACTGCATATCACCTCTCATTGTGTGAGTCAATGTTCTCAATCAATCAGTTGCAAGAGAGTTTCTTTGGGGATATGGCTTGTATTCATAATATAAATAAATGTTCGGGCAAAGCTTGCTCTCTCTTGAGCCTTCATTTGTCTCATCACCTTCTGATCTTTGGTTCTGAGAATATGCCAAGACTACAGCCTGCTGTCTGATTTGTAGATGTTGAATTTTCAAGCTCTAGAAACACTGTAAGCCAGAAATCTGCCTCCTAAACTATCAATTTTAGCTCTGTCAACACTATAACAATGTCCTTTAGAGAATCTCCAGTCTGTCACCTGACCGACAATTTGTGATTGGGCAGTCTCTGCAATCACATGAGCCATTTTTATGAAATAAACCATTTTATATATTCATACACATTCTTCACTGCTTTTGGTTGTCTACAACCCAGCCTAAGATCATGAATTTCCTCAGCAATTATTCCTTTCCCAACTGGATTTACTGAAACTCTATTTATCACTTAGAAATTTACATTACATTTATATCCCTTCATCATTTGAACTACAGGGGAGATTCCTCTACGTCTTAGTACTGTAATTTATATAATTTGGAATAATAGTGATGAGAATCAGCTGTACTGAAGGAAGAAATACAAGCTACACTGAAGGTATCCACAAAAACCAAGGCTTCGGGAATAGACAGAAACACTGTCCAGTACTGTACCATCTTCACAATAATTGTTATGTGTAAGCACATTGTTGCAGCCACTGTGTCAACATGCATATTACAGATTGTTAATGAGTCTTCTTTCAAATTTTATGTTTCATTTTTTTCATGTAGTCCACGCCTCAGGTTATTTGCTCACCAAACAAATTAAATAGATGATGATGCAACTCTGACATACACTTTTAATAATTTTAAGATATGTAGTAGCCCCTTGTTCTGTTTGAATAATAGTAGCTCGTTCTATGTACAGGTTCCTCAAAAGCACACTTAGGATTTCTAGATTTCCCATTCTTCATAATGTTATTCATAATTCCTTAATAACCTACAAAGGCATTTGCACAGTCAATAAAACCACAGTAAACATCTTTCTGGTGTTCTCCGCTTTCACAATGACATCCCTGTTTCCATGATGTCTTCTGAAACCTGTTTAACTTTCTGATAGTTCTCTAATGGTGCATTGCTGCAACCACGTTTGAATGATCTTCAATAAAATTTTGCTTGCCTATGATGTTAACGACATTGTTCTATAATGCCCACATTACTTGGATCACCTTTCTTTGGAATGGACACAAATACAGATCTCTTCCAGTTGAAGGATTATCTTCCCCATTTCTTGGCATAGAAAATTGAGCAGTTTCTGTGTTTCATTCATTGGATGAAATATCTCAATTTGTATTCCATCAACTCTTGTAGGCTTGTTTTTCACAAATGCCTTCAGTGCAGCTTTCGCTTCTTCCCTCAATCCCATCTTGGTCATATGCCAACTTCTGAACCGGGTGAACATTGACCAATTCTTTTCATACAATGACTTTTTATATTTTCCATCTTCTTTTGATCCTTCCTGTGTAGATCTGTATTTTTCCCAGTGCTGTCATTGTTAAGTCTGTTGAGTCGGTTCCTGCAGTGACCCCATGTATAACAGAAGGAAACCCTGTCCGGTCCTGAGCCATTCCCACAATCATTTTTATCATGAGCCTGTTGTTGTTAGCACCGTGTTAGCCCATCTTGCTGAAGGCATTCCTCTTTTTGCTGTCCTTCTGCTTCACCAGGTGTGATGTCCTTCTGCAGGGGTGATCCCTCCTGACAACATGTTCAAATTGTGTGAGATGTAGTCTTGCCATCCTCACCTCTAAGGAGTACGCTGGCTATGCTTCGTCTAAGACAGATTTGTTCCTAGTTCTGGCATATTCAATATTCTTCCTCAACACCATATTTCAAAGGCATCTATTCTTACTTGGATGTCCTCATTGATTTTCCAGCTTTAGCATGTATATGAGGCAATTGAAAACACTATGACTTGAATCATAAGCACCTTAAATGTCAAGGTGAAATCACTGCTTTTTAACATTTTAAAGAGGTCTTTTATAGCAATTTTGCCCAATGAAATGTATCTTTTGTTTTCTTAATTGCTGTGCAGATTTTGGATCCAAATAAAATGAAATCTGACAAATTCAGTTTTTCTCTGTTTATTGTGACATCACTTATTTGTCCACTTGTGAGGATTTTTGTTTGCCACGTATGTATATATGGACTTGGTGACAGTAAAATAATGTAAATATTTATATGAGTAGTAAAATTATACACACACACACGTATTACTCTTTTGCCCATAATATTCTTCAAAATTGCAACTTAAGACTTGAAATTTTCTTCAGCTCTTTCAATGTGATAGATGTTCTTGCCTACTGGTTTTTTAACTCTAGATGGTTGCACGTTTCGTTACAATATCTTACTTTACCTTCTCAAATCTTCCTTTGAAATCTTCTGTTCAGCCCTTTTACTTCATCATTTCTCACATTCCCTTTTGCTTCTCTAAGTTCAAGAGTAGCTTCAAAGTCTCTTCTGATACCCGTTTTTACCTTTCCTTTCTTTCCATCTTTGTAATCACCTCTTGCTTTCTTCAGGATGGTGTACATGATGTCATCCCACAACTCGTCTGGACTTTGGACACTCATGGTTAGTGTGCCAAATGTGTACATCAGATGATTTCCAAATTCAGACGTGATGTATTCTAGTTTGCACTCTGGCTCTCAAGGGTTTTTCTGAATTTCTTCAGCTTTATCTGGATCTTGAGTATGAGACATTAACAGTATGTTCTGCAGTCATCCCCTTGCCTTGTTGCACAGATGAAATTCAGCTTTTCTACAGCCTCGTTATACAAACGTAGTCGATTTATTCCTGTGTTTTGTATCAAGTGAGATTCATGTGTATAGTCACCATTTACGCTGTTGAAGGAAGGTACTTAACAACAAATAAGTCATTGGTCTTGTAAAATTCTATCCCATAATTCCAGATCATTTCTATCACCAAGTCCATATTTTTCTATCCTAAGTCCTTCTTTGCCATCGAATTGCACATTCAAATAGCCAGTAACTATCAATTCATCTTGATTACATTTTTGATGAACTTCAGATTGCAGAAATTGTTAAAATCTCAACTTTCTCATCATTGATATTAGTGAATTTGAATAATAGTCATACAAACTGGCCTTTCTTGTAGGTATATGAGTATTATCCTATCACTGGCAGCATAATTTAACTCAGGATAGCTCTTGAAATGTTCTTTATGAACAATAAGTGTGATACCATTCCTCTTCAATTTGTCTTTCTGGAGATAGTAAACCATATGATTGATTCAAAATGCCTCCTATTAGTTCATTTCATCAATAATGCCTAGGATATTAGTCTTTATGTATTCCATTTCATTTTTGATGATTTCCAATTTTTCATGATTTATACTTCCTGTGTTCCATATTCCAATTGGTAATGAATATTTGCAGCTATTTCTTTTCATTTTGCAACATTCTACATCAGCAAATGAAGGTTCTGAAAGCTTTGCTCTATGTATGCCATTGAAATGACTCTAACTTGAGAAGTCAATTCTTCCCCAGCAGTAGTTTGAGTGTTCCTGAAACTTAAGGGCTTATTCTGTCAATACATCAGACAGTGTTCTGCCTCTATTCGTAAAGTTTTTCACAAGCTAATTTTTCAGAAGCAGATTTCCAGGTCCTTCTTCTTAGTCTTAGTCTGGAAGCTCCACTGAAACATGTCAATCATGAGTGAGCCTGTTGGTATCTGAAGTGCTGGAAGCTATGCAGAAATACGCAAGCTACCTCAGTATTACAAACTGACAAATGTATAGAGGATGCATTCTTTGTACATTTGTGCACTAAATTTCTTTCTTTTGTTTGCCACTGTTGTTCATCTTTATGATTCTTATTCTGTAGCTTCACTGTCATCCCAAATTCACAAGAAAGATGGGTTCACTGCTTTGTTTATTACTTTATTCACTTATTTCTGGTTTAATAGTAAAATTATTTTAAAAGTTTGGCTTTGCTTTTGAATACAGATGTGGTTACATCTCAAAAATATTAATATAGTTAATTCTTTCATTCTTTGAAAGATTTTTTTTAACTAGGATTCAGATTTTTTCACTAATTTAAGAAAGAAAGTAGTATTTTTTTACTTTGTTAATCAATGTACCAAAACTATTGCGACTTCTGTAAAATTATTTACGAATTTGTATTAATGATTTTTATTTCATTATATTGTTCAACTGTTTTATATTATGGCTAATAAATTTTATTTGACTTGGACTTGTCTATTAAATGAAAAATAACTAAAAATATCCATGACTTACAAATTATACTAGATTTGATTTAGACAGAAAATAAACTTGAAAAATATGTCATTTCCCTTTTTACTTTAAAACATTCACCCGGTTAATCTGTGAAACTTAGAAATAGTTGTTCAAGTTTTCAACTCAACTTTTATTTCTTTTATTGATAAAAGTTGTCTCCTTGAGGGAAAGAAAAACAAAAAACAGTAACTTAATGGGATTTTTTTTAAAAAAATTCATATGGGGAGAACTGCTACATCTATAATTCTTAATTTTAAAGAAGATGAAATATCCTTTACTTCATTCAGATCAACACGTATTCTGTATGCAAGATTTTTTTTTTCCTTTTACTGTTTGTAATAGGGTGTATTTAAAATTGTTTTTAGGAGGTGGAGTCAAGATGGCAGACTAAGCCCACGTCTCCTTATATCCCTCTGGAAACCAAGACCTGAACTGACAATCAAACAGAGCCTTCTGATCGCCTAATCAGCGCCAGGACACGGCACAGAGCTGTTAATTGGGACTTCATACCACTCAGCGAAAATCCTCCTGTCTCGCTGACTCCCGCTCCTGGCTAGCCCAAGCTCTCGCGGACGGAAGGTAAAAGCACCAGTTTGACTTTTTTTTTCCTCTGTCCCGGCTGGCGGGCGGAGCTGGGTCTTGCCTGGCGGCTGGACTCAGACGTGCTGCTGGGGGAACAGGCAGGCGAAATTCCCATATTATGAGAGCTAGGCTTGGGACTCTGTTAATCTAGCCACTTTGAGCCTTTCGTTCTGTAGCTGCCTCAGAGGGGTTTGTGCGGAGCTCCACGGTCAGGGTAAGGGACGCCATGTTGCTACTGAGATTTTAGCGGGACCTGTTTCTTAGCCTGGGAGCTAGTGCCTGCAAGCAGGACAGCACTTCTCCGACAGAGAAGCAGTAATTTTCCCAGTACCACGTACGTTGCAGGCCCTGCAACAGAAGCAGAGGAATCACTACCTCTCGGCACCTTTAGCCCCTCTGTCTGCTGCCTGTGTGGAGGACGCCATCTTGGATACGATGGCTGCAGCTGGACCTATTTCTTAGCTTGGGAGCCAGAGCCTGCCCACAGGAGAACACTTTTCTATCACAAAACCAGTACTCGACGCAGTGCCGCCTAAGGCTAGGCCCTGTCAGCAGAGGCCAACAGGGCAGTAGCATTGCTGTATTCTCAACTAGGTTGTTATCATCAGGGGTTGGATATAGTGGCACTTACTTTGTCAGCTGGGAAGAGGGACCTCTACACCTGAAAACCTAACTGACTTGTGAAGTGGTGAGATACCCTTTGCTTTACATTTTAAGACAGTCTAGAGAAACATTTACAATCCATCCTCACGGTACCTCTCCCAGCCTCTATATACTCACATGGGACCCAAAAAGCAACAGGCAATTGTGGCATACAAGAAATCACCCATGGCTTCAGAAGGCTCCCAAAGAAAGCAAACAAGGAGTTTCCAGATGAAGAAACTTTCATGAAAGCATCAGGAAGTGAATACAAAATGATGATATACAGAGCCCTTCTAGACCTTATACAAAATGCAGCAGAACAAAATGAAAAATTAAGCAACCTGTTCGATCTGATGGAACACCAGTACTCTGAAATCCAACAGATCAAGAAGAAAATCAAAGACATAGAAAATTCCATGCAAAGCCAAGAAAACAGAATGGAACAAATAGAAAAAAGAATTTCTGACTTGGAAGGTAGAGCTACTGATGCCAGCATCTATGAGAAGAAATCAGAAAAAAGAAACAAGAAAAATTAAGAAGCATGTGGGACTCTATTAAGAGGAACAACCTTCGATTAATTGGAGTCCCTGAACAGGGTGAGACATCTGAGAACACAGAGAGTATCGTTGCTGAGCTGCTGAAGGAAAACTTCCCAGAAATAATGAAGGATGAGAATATAGACATCTCAGACACATATCATATGCTACCCAATATAGATCTCAAAAGAAAGATTCCAAGATATATTATAATCAAGCTTAACAAAATGAAACAAGCAGCAGCTCTTAAAGGCAGCAAGACTCAAAGCAAAGCTAAGATTCAGAGGGAAACCCTGTAGGCTCTCGTCAGATTTCTCAGCAGAAACCTGCTGTCACGGAGACAGTGGCATGACACATTCAAAGCCTTGAAGGAGAAGAACTTCCAACCAAGAATTATATATCCTGCAAAACTATCTTTCCAATACAAAAATGAAATTAAGACATTCCCAGATAAACAGAAACTCAGAGACTTTGTAAAAACCAAACCCAAACTACAAGAAATACTGAAAGAATCTCTAGGCTCTGGCTTAGTAGAACGAAACCACTAACTTTATATTTTAGAACAACACAATACTCAATATTCTACTGTTTTAGGGAAGGCTCCAAAGTCAATCACAGCTTTGATACGGAAAGAAGTAATCCAGCGATCATCGTGAAAACTATGGTCTCATCATAATAAAAAGAAGGATGTACTACAGTCGTTACAGTCCTTCCAGATGGAGAGGAAGATGACAAGACTGGTAGGAATTAAAATTGGGTTTATATATAGTTTATTAAGGGGGACCATAGGGGCAGCCGTAAAGCACAACAAAGATGTATCATACCATTTCAACAAATGTAACACATGAGTCTCAACAACTACAAAACCAGCTCTGAAAAAGGTCAAAAATCAACTCCCACAAAAGAATGTCCCAAAACAGACTAATAAGAACAACAGAGAAAACATCAACATAAAAATAAACATATCACAATGGCAGCAGTGAACACATACCTAACAATAATTACATTGAATGTGAATGGACTGAATGCTCCAGTAAAGAGACACTGAGTGTCATCCTGGATCAAAAGACATGACCCATCCATATGTTGTCTACAAGAAACTCATTTGAGAACTAAAGATAGGAACAAACTGAAAATTAAAGGTTGGAAGAGTATATATCAAACTAACAATGAACAAAGAAGACCAGGGGTGGCAATTCTAATCTCAGACAAAATCAATTTTAATGTCAAATCCACCATCGTGGACAAAGATGGACACTATTTATTGCTGAAAGGTTCAGTACACAAGCAAGATTTAACTATATTAAATATTTATGCACCTAATATCAGAGCACCTAAATACGTTGAAGAAACACTGACTACACTCAAAAGAGAGTTAGATGACTCCACAATAATAGTGGGAGACTTTAACACTCCACTCTCATTACTAGACAGATCATCTAGAAAAAAGCTCAGTAAAGATACAGAAGAACTCATTGACACAATTAACCAACTAAACCTCATCGATATACATAGAACTTTCCACCCATCAGTGGACAACTACACCTTCTTTTCCAGTGCACATGGAACATTCTCCAGAATCGACCACATGATAGGCCATAATGCAATGCTCAACAAAATCCATACTATTGAATTACTGCAAAGCATCTTCTCAGATCATAAAGCCATCAAAGTTGAAATCAATAGCAGAAAAACATAGATAGAAGGTGGAACTCTTGGAAACTGAACAACAGCTTCCTCAAAAAAACATAGGTCATAGAGGAAATCAAGGATGAAATAAAGAAACTCATGGCTTCCAATAGAACGAAAACACTTCCTACCAGAAGCTATGGGATACAGCCAAAGCAGTGCTCAGAGGTCTGTTTATCTCCATAAATGCACACATCTGGAAGAGGGAAAGAAACCAAATCAAAGAACTAACACTCTATAGCTTGAACAAGTAGAAAGAGAACAACAGAGGAACCTCTCGGGCACCAGAAGAAATGAGATCATAAAGATTAGAGCAGAGCTAAATGAATTAGAGAATAGAAAAACAATTGAAAACACCAAAAGCTGGGTTTTTGAAAAGATCAACAAAATTGACAAACCGCTGGCTAAACTTACTAAAGAAAAGTAGGAAAGGAAAAAAATAACCCAAATTAGAAATGAGAGGGGAGTTATTACCACAGATGCAACAGAAATAAAAAATATCATAACAGAATACTATGAAAAACTGTACTCTAACAAATTTGAAAACCTAGAGGAAATGGACAAATTCCTTGACTCATACCACCTACCCAAATTATCACATCGTGAAGCAGAACAACTTAATAAACCCATCACAAAGGAAGAGATTGAAAAGGTCATCAAAACACTGCCAACCAAAAAAAGTCTGGGCCCAGATGGCTTCACTGCAGAATTCTACCAAGCATTTAGAGAAGAGTTATCTCCAATACTACTGAGACTATTTCACAGTATAGAAAGGGATGGAGTACTCCCAAACTCATTCTATGAAGCCAGCATAACCCTGATACCTAAGCCAGGGAAAGACCCAACAAAGGAAGAGAACTACAGACCAATATCACTCATGAATCTAGATGCAAACATCTTGAACAAAATTCTTGCCAATAGAATACAACAATATATCAAGAAAATAATCCATCATCACCAAGTGGGATTCATACCAGGGATGCAAGGTTGGCTCAACATCAGAAAAACAATCAGTGTGATTAACTACATAAATAACACAAGAGACAAGGATCACCTGATTTTGTCCATTGATGCAGAAAAGGCATTTGATATAGTCCAACACCCATTCATGCTAAAAACTCTTAGCAAAATGGGCACAGATAGCATATTCCTCAACACAATAAGGGCCATTTAGACAAAGCCAATTACTCACATCATCCTGAATGGAGAGAGACTGAAAGACTTTCCCTTGAGATCAGGAACTAGATAAGAATGCCCACTCTGACCTCTCCTGTTCAACATTGTGCTAGAAGTTCTAGCCTGAGCAATTAGACAAGACCAAGAAATAAAGAGCTTCTGAATCGGCAAAGAGGAAGTTAAAATCTCCCTGTTTGCAGATGATATAATTATATATGCAGAGAACCCCAAGGAATCTTTAAGTAAGCTACTCAAACTGATAGAAGAGTTCAGCAAAGTCTCAGGATACAAGATAAACATAAGTAAATCAGTAGCATTCCTTTATACCAACAATGAGACTGTTAAGGAAGAAATTATCAAATCAATACCATTTATGATAGCCCTGAAGAAGATAAGGTACCTAGGAATTAATCTAACCAGAGAAACAACAGACCTTTACAAAGAGAACTACAAGCCCTTACTACAAGAAACTAAGAGAGAATTAGATAAATGGAAAAACTTACCCTGCTCATGGATAGGAAGACTTAACATTGTGAAAATGTCTATTTTACCCAAAGCAATTTATTTATACAATGCAGTCCTGATACAAGTTCCAGCATCATTTTTTAATGAGATGGAGAAACAAATCACCAATTTTGTTTGGAAAGGGAAGAAGCCCCGGATAAGTAAGGTACTACTAAAGAAGAACACACTGGGAGGCCTCTCATTACCCCACCTTAGAACATACTACACTGCCACAGTGGTCAAAACAGCCTGTTACTGGTACAAGAACAGACAGATCGATCAATGGAACAGAATTGAGACCCCAGAGATGACACCATCTGCCTATGAACAGTTTATATTTGACAAAGGCCCTAAGACATTAATCTGGGGTCAAAACGATCTCTTCAACAAGTGGTGCTAGCAAAATTGGTTATCCATCTGCAATAAACTGAATCAAGATCCATATCTTACACCTTACACAAAAACCAACTCCAACTGGATAAAAGACCTAAATATCAAACCTAAAACGATAGAGCTCACACAAGAAAAGGTAGGAACAACAATTGTCGGGGGCCATGAAAAGCTTCAGGCCCCAAAAAACAGGAAGTCTGGAAAGCCCCTGGAAATGCGCACACGCGAAAACTACCAGCGTCACTGTCCAGGCATACTGCCTAACCAATTATAAAACGCCAAGTGCCTCACACTAGATATCACCTGATTCTAAATCCTTCCCCTTCCTGCTGTATATATATATCCACTGCTAAAATAAAAAAATTTTGAGGCTTGATCAGAATCTTGTCTTGCCTCCATTTCTTCGCATCTCTTGCCCCGTTTTCCTTTTCACAGGTTTCTCCCCACTCCTCCGGTGATTTGCCCCGTGGGCCGGGGCAAACAATGAAAGTTTTAATACACAATGAGGAGAGACTCCAAAACCTCTCAAAGAAACTGCAATCGACAGAAGAGAAAATAGATAAATGGGAATTATTAAGAATTAAACACTTTTGCTCATCCAAAGACTTTATTAATAGAATTAAAAGAACACTCACAGAATGGGAAAAAATATTTGGCAACTCTATCTCAGACTGACACCTGATCTCCATAACCTATAAGATACTACAAAATATCAATAAGAAGAAGAAAAACCATCCAATTAAGTGACGGGCAAAGGAGATGGACAGACATCTCACTAAAGAGGAGATCCAGGCAGTCAAAAAACACATCAGGACATGTTCACGATCTTTAGTTATTAAAGAAATTCAAATCAAGACGACAATGAGATACCATCTCACCCCAACAAGATTGGTCATGATCCATAAAACACAAAACAACAAATGCTGGAGATGCTGTGGAGAAAGTGGAACCCTCCTACACTGCTGGTGGGGTTGCAAAATGGTCCAGCTTCTTTGGAAAGCAATCTGGTGCTTCCTTAAAAAAATGGATATCGATATACCATTTGACCCAGTCATTCCACTACGTGGAATATATCCTACAGAATTAAGGCCTTTCACACCAACGGACACATGCACCAGAATGTTTATCGCAGCCCAGTCCACAATAGCAAAAAGATGGAATCAACCCAGATGCCCAACAATAGAAGAATGGATAGGTAGACTATGGTACATATACTCAATGGAGCACTACGCAATGATAGAGAATAATGATTCCAGGAAACATCTCCTAACCTGGTTTCAACTGGAAGACATTATGTTGAGTGAAAGTAGTCAGCAACAAAAGGACAAATACTGTATGAGACCTCTACGATAAGATCTCAAAAACAGACTTATGTATAGAAGAAAAGACTCTGACAGCTGCAAGGGAGGGGAGGGAGGGAGGGTGAGGGGGGGAGGGTTTAGTTTAGATAGTTACTAGAAATCTAGTTGGGAGAAAGCGGTGATAGCACACATTACAAACAAGAACAACATTAAGTGGTCTTCAGCATAACTTGAGTTCTCCTTCCATCTTAACTCATTACTGCAAGGATAGAGTAGCTGGGTGGGGTATGGTGTACCATGCTATTAGGCGAATTCCAGGCCAATCGGCACAACTAGCATTTTGCTAAGAGAGCTCTCTGCACCCCACATTGGTGAGTGGCATCTGGGGTCTTAACAGCTGCCAAGCTGCCATCCGAGGACACAGCAAATGGTCCCAACTCAGCAGGAACGGACGCTCACCGAGGACCAAACTGACATGCGGTAAAGACAACCGAGAAGACAGAGAGACCCACAAGAGTGGGTGCCTACATCGACTTGGGACCGGAAGAACTGGATGGTGCCCGGCCACCACCAGCGATAGCCATGATGGAGCTCACAGAAAGGAGTCTCACTGGCAACACCAGAATAAAAAGGGGTACACAATGAGATCTCCAGTAAAAGACCTCACTTGATGGTCCAGCGGTTTTGGAATTCCTCTGGGAGCATGGCCCCCGACCCTGATGCTGCCCTTTCCCATAAATTATAACAAAGGTCCACTCTTTGGACAGGAATGGATTGGACTTGGCAATGCAGAGTGACCATATATTGGAAGCACTTTATGGTTCTATACATCTATAGGATATCATCTTGCTGACCTCTGGCTGGAGGAAGGGGAGTGGATAGAGAGGAGGGCAAAGGAGGCTGTTGGGAGAATGAGACATGTATGGAGCAGAGAGGAATAGCGTGCAGTCACCGGACAGGGAGAGCAGTGGAAGCTGCATATAGGTGGGCATGTAAATTTATACGTGAATGTATATTTTCACTCAGTCATGTTAAAATAAAAATTAAAAAAAAAAACAAATTTATAAAGCAGTATTAAGACAGTGAAAGTCATTACCCATAGTGCTACCTGTATTTGGCATTAGGACTGTTGTTGATAGTTCTTGAATCTAAGGGAAAGTCAATGGAAAGAGCAGCAGGCAAAAATTTAAAAATCCATTCCTCCACCTGTTATTTCACTGTTGCCTCTGGCCACTCTCTTCCTCCTGTTCTCTGGCTCCACACACACCAAATTCAAGAAATTTTCAGTCTTCTCTGTTTTTTCTTACATTTTAACATTCATGAACTGTACATCTGTGATAACTCAATACCATTAAGAAAAACAGAAACCAGTGCTTAGTTATCTAGTGCTGCTACAACAGAAATCCCCTAAGTGGGTGGCTTTTAAAAACAGATTTTTTTGTTTGTTTCCTAAGAGTTTAGGAGACTAGAAGTAGAAATTCAGGGGGTCTGCTCTTTGGAAACTCTATGGAACACCTCTCCTCTGTCCTATAGGATTGCTATGAGTCAGAGTTGACTTGACAGCAGTGAGTTTGGGCTCTAGGGAAACACTTTATTTATGTGTACCTTCCGCGGGAAAATTGTCCCTTTTTCATCTTCTGGTTCTTGGTTCTTTGGAAAGCTCACGTGGCTACCCATCTGTCTTTGCCAACTGCCTTCCTAGCTGCTTGTTTTATCTGCTTTTTTATATCTCAGAAGAGATGGATTTCAGATATACATTATGCTTTGCCATCGGGTTGCAGTAGTTAAGTGCTTGGCTACAAACCAGAAGGTCAACTATTTGAATCTACCATCAGCTCCTTGAAAATATATGAAGCAGTTCCACACCGGCCCACAGAATCACTCTGAGTTGGAAATGAAATGACTCAACAGCAGTGAGGTTTTTTTTATTATCATTTTTTAATTTACACTAATATTGCCTAATTAACATAACAAAGAAAAGCTGTTTCCAAAAGGGATTATGACCATAGATACAGCAGTTAGGATTTACAAGGTATTTTTGATGGAAACAATTCAATCCATAACAAAATCCAGTGACTTTATCCCTCTGCAAATTAAAATATTAGAAGTAGTTTGCTACAACTACACCTAGAAGTTCATTTTTATTTAAATACTATTATATATCAGATATACGTATTTTTCTTAACTAACAACTTTTATTTGGTAATTAATACTTTTAAATAAATATTTCTAATATGCATAATGTTCTGAAAACCAAATTAATTAGACTTCTAAACCCAACCGAACCAAACTCAGTGCTGTCGAGTCAATTCTAACTCATAGGAAACCTACAGAACAGAGTAGAACTGCCCTATAGATTTTGTAAGAAGCACCTGGCATATTTGATCTGCTGACCTTTTGGTTAGTAGACGCAGCACCCAATCACTAAGCCACGAGGGTTTCCAATTAGACTCCTAGGAATGCAGAGTTGTTTCAAGAGTCACTGCTAGTTTTTAGAGCATGGCTTTCTCGTTGCTGGATTCTTCATTCTGCTCCATCAGTATTTTAAGGTGGCTGGAGAAGATGCCTTCTGAGCTGGAGTAATATGTGAAAGTGTAAACAATCTACTGGTGATGATTCACCTATACCCACCCAAGCAGACGTCCAAGAATGTCTGTGTGTGCATGCATGCACAAGCTCACACAATGGCAATTCATGTGAATGGATCAACTTGTGAAACGATTCCGAGTTAGAACGAAATGAACACTATGCTCTTGGACATAAAGGATAAAATGTCATATGTTAATGGACAGGGAACAGATACTGGCCAGTGGTAAACACAAGAATTAAAAATCAAACAGGAAAAACTTTTACTTTGCTTATAGAAGATATGGAACATATGTTTACCTCTCTAAGGCTTTGAAGGCATTTGATAGAGAATTTATTTAATCAGTTACACAGTTAAGAGGATTATGCCAGCAGTTGTTTAGAGAAATAAATTGGAGGATGAAATGGATTTATGAAGGATGGATATCAAGTTCACAGTTTGTTTTAGCAATCAAGAAAGAAGAGAATGAGATTCAGGAAAACGTAGGCAGTTAAATAGCTGTTACATGGAACAACCCGTGTACCAAACTGTAGGATCTTCATTCTGTGTCTGAATATGCATCCACACCGGTGTGGGGCTTCTTCCATCTACAACAGTTCTACTAGCCCGGACAGATGATCCACCTCTCCATGGCAAGTGGCTAAACTCACATGGAAGTATAACTTCACATAGTCTAGCTGGGGTGTGCAGTGTTTAATTTCGTATTTTGCTAAACATCACTGACTGCTGAACAAGTGTGGACTGCAGCAGTCACAAATGTGTCCAAGTGAGGCAAATCATGAAAGTAATTTTCAATGTCTACAGTCCAGAAAATTCTAGAAACTTTAGAGTCTTTGGGTTTTTGTTTTTCTTTTTTAAATTTTCCACAGCTTTGTTTCCACATGTAAGCA
This sequence comes from Heterohyrax brucei, assembly GCA_028571685.1. Taxonomy (NCBI): domain Eukaryota; kingdom Metazoa; phylum Chordata; class Mammalia; order Hyracoidea; family Procaviidae; genus Heterohyrax; species Heterohyrax brucei. The sequence goes on from CM053143.1 coordinate 161,612,436, forward strand.
CTTACTACATTATTTGTGTTAATATTTTTAAAGCATTCTCTCACATCCAGCTGTTCTTCTGGCAAAATTCTATGGCTAAATCCTTCTAAGGTTAGCCTATTTTAATCTGTTTTGATCTGGGTTCTTTAAAGAAGCCAAATCAGTGAAGCATAAATGTAAATACACAGAGAGAGAGAGTCACTTCAACGAGTGGCTTAATAATTATGGGGTCTGGCAAATCTCAATTCTATTGGTTTAGTGGAAGACTGAAGGCTTCTTCTGACTCACACGGTTTTAGGGATTGATAAACACAAATCTGCTCGTCAGTGGTAGGCTAAAGACTTCTGCTGGCTCCTCTTTTTGTGAGAGCTGACAAACTTACAATTTGAAAGGTCAAGTGGCAGGCTGAAAACTTCTGCAAACTGCATCCCAGGAACAGAGGCCAGGTGACAAAGAGAGTACAGAGATGAGAGAAAGTTTACTTTGCCATAAAATTCTTTTATACACAGGAGGCAGGTCACATTCCCAAAGAAACTCACTCTCAGCTGATTGGTTTCTTACCAAATGGGATATTATTACCTAGTATCTGTCAAATCACTGAGAATCATACCTAGCCAAACTGATAAGCAACTTTAACCCACAGAAAAAAAACATTTATTTTTCTCCTTTCCCTACGTAAAAAATCCAAGCAATTTGATAGGGATAGGAAGGTATTTGATTTGGGAAAACTATCAATAGCCAATTTTATAATTGTAAACATAAGATATTAACTCTGTTTTCTCTACGTAAAGTGTAATTTCTCTTCTAATGGAAAATCTGCCTTCTGTGTATTAGGAGAGAAATCTTGGGCTAACATTTATATTTTAAAAAAGTAGAAACTAAACTCATTGCTGTTGAGTTGATTCCAACTTACAGCAGCCCTACAGGACAGAGTACAAGTGCTGCATAGGACTTCCAAGGAGTACCTGGTGTATTCAAACTGCCCACGATTTTTGGTTAACAGCTATAGCTCTTACCTACTAGCCCCTAGGATTTCTAATAAATACACAGGAAATGTAAAAATGCAGTTAATACCTCTATTAAGCAACAGGTGGCACTGACACTGTAGAAGAGGAATTTGCCTCTGATTTTCAGAGAAGTTATCATGGAACACGAGCAATAGGAGAACATACAGCCACTCTCAAGTGACCAAGATACAAAGATGATAGCTTATAACTGAACAAACTATAATGATGTGGACACCCTGGTGGTGTAATGGTTAAGTTCTACAGCTGCTAATCAAAAGGCTGACTGTTCAAATCTGCCAGCTGCTCCTTAGAAACTTCATGGGACAGTTCTACTCTGTCTTGTAGAGTCACAAGAAGTAAGAATCAACTCAACAGCAGTGGGTTGGGTTGGGTTTGGGCTTATAATGATGTAGGTCAGCTGAAAGAGCAGTTTGATTTTACTGAAGAAAGGATCTGGAATACAAGTTCTGTGAAGAGTTTGGGAAAAGACAAGAGGTGTTTCTGTTATTTGATATTTAAAAGATGAGTTTTAGGGCACAGTAAAACAGACTGATATAAGGAAAACTTGTAAAAATGTAGAATGGAGATCAAGAGCTATAAGAGTAGAAGACTAAGATGGAAAACATGACGACTGAATTTTAAGATATAGTTATCTAGGTTAATTCAGGGCTCTGGTGGCACAGAGCTTAAGAATTTGGGTACTAAACAAAAGATCAGAAACTCAAATCTGTCAGTCCCTTCTTGGAAACTCCGTGGAGCAGTTCCACTCTGTCTCTATAATTTGGAATTGACCCCATGACATTGCACTACCTTACTTAAAAGTGACGAGAAATATTATCCAGTGACTGTTCTTAAACAGTAATGAATCTAGAAAATCTTATGCTCAGGTTAACATCTGAGAACTTCATCTAAGTATTCAAATAGAACAATGGCAATAAATTGTTCAAAACCTCTAAGTACTGTGACAGTAGTGGCATTGGATTTTAATTATGTAGTAAAGGGTTTACATTTCATTAGGTTGGGGGTTTAGTAAGAGTACAATTTTTCATCTCAGGATGAACCAGCATCTTGTTTAGTACTTGCCAAACCATAAGTTCTAAATAAAGGTTTATTGCATAACGTAAGTAAATGCTTAACTATAAAATTTATGTTCATTCAGCGTATATTACTGATCACTTATCAGATATTGCTGTATTCCAGAGGGTAAAATAGTGAACAAGTATCACTATGTACTTTATTTTATCTATTACTATATTGGTGAGAAAGAGAAATTTTTCCATGCTTGTATTAATTTTTTATAATCATTTTACTGTAATTGCACATAAATTGAAAATATTTTCAAAGGTATTTCTTGATTTTATACTCTGATGAATTTTATCCAAGCGTGCACACACACATGCACACACACAGACATTTATATCACAGGTGTAAAACTATTACTGTTCATAAATAAGATTTAAAAAGAAGCAATAATTTCATGTTATTTTTAGTTTTACATAAAGCAGCTAGAATTTGGAATATCAGAATGCTAGAATTCAGTTTTAGCTTAATTTGGCCTTCTTATACATGGAGATGTCTGAATATCATCTAATAAGTACTAAGACTCTGATTTTTTAAAAAAATAACATAGATTAAATAATATTTCCAAACGTTTGTGTATTCTAGATAATTAAAAGAATCAAAAATATTTTATTTATTTGCAATAATCTCCAGTTTCACAACTTACACTGCATACTTAATAAATGTCATACATTGCTTTCTGTGCTAGTATAACTAAGTAAACAAAACTGAAAAAAATCAAATCTATGGCTACCCAGTCAATTCCTGTTCGTGGAAACCCCAAATGTTACAAAGTAAAATGCTTCATAGGGCTTTCTTGGCTATAAGCTTCACAGTCACCTCTCTTCTCTTAGTTTGTCATACTGTGGTAGCTTTTGAGTTGCTATGATACTGTAAACAAAGCTATCAGCATTTTCATACCAGCATGCTCAGCCATGATAGGTTTCAACAGAGCTTCTAGACTAAGACTTGCAAGATGGACCTGGCAATCTACTTCTTAAAAAAATTAGCCAGTGTAAACTTCATGGATAGAGGCAGAACGTTGTTAGATATAGAGGCTGTCAGTTTGGAAGGCACTCAGCAGGCTACAAGGACTGCAACAAGAAGCCTCAACAGGGCAGAAATTGTCAGGATGGTGCAGCATCAGGCAGTGTTTCTTTCTGTTGTACACGGGGTCATTATGAGTCAGATCTGACTTGAGGGGACCTAACAAGTTGTAACAGCACTCTCTACAAAATCATCTCTTGACCTTTTTACTGAGGTGTCCTTGCAGTTTCCAACTGCCAATTTAATTGTTAATTAAAAAAAAAAAAGCAAATTAATTGCATTCAAGTAAATTTTGACTTGCAATGACTCTATAAGACAAAGTAGATCTTACCACATAGTGTTTCCAAAGAGCACTTTGTAGATTACAAATGCAGATAGTTTGGTCAGGAGTTGAGCTTATAATCACTGTGCAACCACAGTTTTAGTTAATACTGAAGCATGAACCATTTATGCCCCCCCAAACCAAATCAAACCCATTCCCATCAAGTCGATTCTGACTCACAGTGACCCTACAGGACAGAGTAGAACTGCCCTCTAGAGTTTCCCAGGAGTGCTTATGGCTTCAAACTGCCAACCTTTTGGTTAACAGCCATAGCAATTAACCACTACACCATCAGCATTTCCTTAAGCTCTCTGCCCACCCCCCTCAGGAACCACAAAAACTAAGCTACAGCTCTGTGGGAAAAATTCTTTTAGCATTAAATTTTTCTAAGATGTGTTTTTAATAAATAAAGTAATGTTTAAATGTTTCCCACCATGAGTACACTCTTAACAGAGCCTACCACTGTTCTGCAAGTGTCTGTCTCTTTAAATTCCTCTTCAAATTTTGTTGTTGTTGTTGTTGTTGTTATTATTGGTGGTTGATTTATAGCTAAGAGTTGACACAGTACAATTTTGTATAATATTTGGCATATTTTATGTGATAAGAGGCTGAAAGTTGAGATTACTTCTTTCAGATTGGCAAATTGAGTAAACAAGTGGAGTAGTCTTGGACTTAGAGAAGCTATCTAACTGATTATAGAAAATAGACCGCCCTGTGTAATAATATGGTTCTTGTAAAGTTTATCCGACTTGATGGCACTTGGCTGGCTGGCTGTAAAGTTTAAGGGTGATAAATTTGAGAGTGACTGGAAGAAATCCTTCCCATACAATGTTGGTCATTGGAAAAACACTCTGCATGAAGATGTCAGTCAGAAATACACTACAGCTGTAAAAGAACTATATAATTTTATGACCAATGGAACACGTGTAGCTACAAAAGCTAAATAATGAAAGGTAAAATAAAATGAGGTAATTAAATATCACACTTCAGTGCATTTACCATTTATCTAGACAAACAAGAGAAATGTTTCTTATCTTTGATTGGTTCTTATGAAAAGTAATATTTGAGTTGCTATGCTTTAGTAGATCTATTTTATTTTTCTGTTGCTGAAATACTATTTGTGGCTCTGTACTAAAGAGGTTTTCTAAACATGTCAAGAAGTCCATGGTGTTTAATCCATTTTTCATCTAGGTGTAGGTACTTAGGCAATCTGTGTCTTCAATGCTGTATCTAGGATCACAATAGCATGTGGGCATAAAATAGTCTGCAATCTCATGTATAAACTCTGTTTCTCTAGTTCTGCCTCCATCCCTCCCGTCCTTACCCCCAGCCTCATTAAAAGATTTTTGTATGCAGGGGGGCAGAGTCAAGATGGGAAATTAAACACACATCTCCCTAAAGCCATCTGGAAATCAAGACCTGAATGGATAATTAAACAGAGCCTTCTGGACACCTAGTGAGCCCTAGGACACAGCATAGGGCTATTAATTTGGACACCATACCAGTGAACTGAAAACTTTCTCTCTTTTGCTGACTGCTCTAGGTGAGGGCTGACTTTCACAGACCAAAGATGACTCACTGTTTTAAATTTTTTTCTTTGTCTTAACTGGCAGCAGGAGCTGGGACTTGACTAGCAGCTAATCTCAGATGCACTGCTGGTGGGACAGATGGGCAAAATTGCCATGTTTTGAGAGCCCAGCTGTGGACTCAGTGCATCTTGGCACTTTTGGCCTTTCTTTCCACCTCGGCCATTGAGCAGCCTGTTCCAAGGCAAGTGGGGGGGCTTGTGCAGGATGACATCTCATTTCACTGGGAGGCGGAGATAGCATATGCAGGCCTCAGTGGGACCTAATTCCTAGGCTGGGAGGCTGCAACTGCCTGGAGGATAGCGCTTTTCTATCAGTAAAGCAGTATTCTACACAGTATCACCTATGGCTGGGGCCTGACAGCAGAGGCCAGCAGGGCAGTAGCGTTTCTGTATTTGGAACTGGCTTATAACATCTGGGGTTCAATATAGAAGTGCTTACTTTGCCAGCTGGGAAGAAGGACCTGTACACTTTAAAACCTGACTGACTTTGGAAGTTGTCAGATACCTGTTACCTTTCATTTTAAGATGGCCTAGAGACACAACTGTGGTCCATCTTCACAGAATCTTGCCCAGCCTTTATTGAGTCAACATGATGCCCCCAAAGCAACAAACTGTTGAGAAAAGCATCACCAGGAAATTACCAACAGTTTCAGAAGGCCCCAAAAAGAAAGCACCAAAGAACTTGCCAGATAAAGAAACCTTTCTGAGACTATCAGAAGGTGAATGCAAAAGGATTATATGGAGCTCTCCTAGACTTTATACAAAATGCAGCAGAGCAAAATGAAAAATTAAGCAAGCTACTCAATCTGGTAGAACACCAGTACTCTGAAATCCAACAGATCAAGAACTAAATACAAGACATAGAAACTTCAATTCAAAGCCAAGAAAACAGAATGGAACAAATGGAAAAGAGAATTTCTGATTTGGAAGACAGAGCTACTGACTTCAGCATCCACGAGTAGACATCAGAAAAAAGAAACAAGAAAAATGAAGAAGGATTAAGAAACGTGTGAGACTCTATTAAGGGAAACAATCTACAGTTCATTGGAGTTCCTGAACAGGCAGAGATACCTGAGATCACAGGGAGTATTGTTGCTGAGCTGCTGACACAAAACTTTCCAGAAATCATGAAGGAAGAGGATATAGATATCCAAGATGCATGTTGAACACCACTCAATGTAGATACCAAAAGAAAGACTCCAAGACGTATTAAGAAATGAAACATAAGCAGAAACTCTTAAAGGCAGAAAGACTCAAAGCAAAGCAAACATTCAGAGGAAAACCCTGTAGGCTTTCATTGGCTTTCTCAGCAGAAACAATGCTGACACAGAGACAGTGACATGATGCTTTCAAAACCCTGAAGGAGAGGAACTTCCAACCAAGAATTAGATATCCTGCAGAGCTATCTTTGAAATATGAAAATGAAATGAAGATATTCACAGGTAAACAGAAACTCAGAGACTTTGTAAAAACCAAACCAAAGCTACAGGGAATACAGAAAGAATCTCTTGGCTTAGAAGAACAAAACCACTAACTTTATATTTTAGAAGCAAATTCAAGACACATCAACCAGAAACCTACTCAGTTATGGAAGGCTTCAAATTCAATCAAACTTAGAATAGTGAAAGAAAAGATCCAGTGATCATATCATGAAAACTATGGGGTCATCATATTGAAAAGAGGAATATACTACAGTTACTATACTCCTTGCAGATGGAAAGAAAGTTAATAAGACTGGTAGTAATTAAAATTGGATTTATACATAGTTTATTAAGGGGGTTCATAAGGGCAGCCATAAAGCATGATAAAAATGCAAAACATCAAATCAATACAAGAGTCTCAACAACCGCAAAACCAACCATGAAAAAGGTGAAAAATTAACTCACACAGAGAATGTCCCAGAACAGATTAATTAGAACAGCAGACAAAACATCAACACAAAAATAAATGTATCACAATGACAGCACTAAACACATAACTATCAATGATAACATTGGATGTCAATGGACTGAATCCTCCAGTAAAGAGAATCCTAAAGAATCCATAAGTAAACTGCTCAAACTGATAGACGAGTTCAGCAAAATCTCAAGATACTAGTTAAATATAAGAAAGTCTGTAGGATTCCTTTATACCAACAACAAGATATTTAATCAAGAAATCACCAAATCAATACTATTTACTATAGCCACTAAAAAAATAAAGTACCTAAGAATAAATCTAACCAGAGAAATAATAGACCTTTACAAAGAGAACTACAAGATCTTACTACAAGAACCTAAGAAAGACTTGCATAAATGGAGAAACCTATCCTGCTCTTGGATAGGAAGACTTAACTTGGGAAAATATCTATTTTACCCCAATCAAGCTACTGATATAATGTAATCCCAATACAAATTCCAGTGATGTATTTTAATGAGATGGAGAAACAACTTACCAACTTTGTAAAGGGAAAAATCCCTGGAAAAGTAAAGCACTGCTGAAGAAGAACACACTAAGAGGCCTCTGACTACCCAACTTTAGAACCTATTACACTGCTGCAGTAGTCAAAACAGCCTGGTACTGGTACAAAAAGAGACAGATAAATCAATGGAACAGAACTGAGACACCAGAGATGACACCATCTGCCTGTGAACAGTTGATATTTGACAAAGGCCCTAAGACCTTAAACTGGGGTAAAAACAATCTCTTTAACACATGGTGCTAGCAAAATTGGATACCCATCCACAATAAGCTGAAACAAGACCCATATCTTACACATTATGCAAAAACCAACTCAAACTGGATAAAAGATCTAAATATCAAATCTAAAATGATAAATCTCATCCAAGAAATAGTAGGAGCCACAATGAAAGTTTTAATACACAACATAGACAGAATTCAGAATATGTCAAACAAATCAGAAACAACAGAAGAGAAAACAGATAAATGGGAACTACTAAGAATCAAACACTTTTGCTCATCCAAAGACTTTATTAATAGAAATAAAAAGCCACCAACAGAGGAAAAAATATTTGACATCTATATGTTGGAATGATGCCTGATCTCCACAATCTATAAGATACTACAAAATATCAATAAGAAAAAGATAAATCATCCAATTAAGCGATGGGCAAAGGCGATGGACAGACACTTCTCTAAAGAGGAGATCTGGGCAGCCAAAAAACACATGCCGACATGTTCACGATCATTAGCTATTAAAGAAATTCAAGTAAACACTACAATGAGATATCATCTCACCCCAACAAGGTTGGCCATGATCCAAAAAATCCAAAACAACAAATGCTGGATAGGCTGTGGAGAAATTGGAACTCTTCTATACTGTTGATGGGGTTGCAAAATGGTGTAACCTCTTTGAAAAGCAATCTGTCGCTTCCTTAAAAACCTGGATCTAGATATACCATTTACCCCAGTAATTCTACTGCTCAGAATATATCCTACAGAATCAAGGCCATTTACACCCACTGATACATGCACATGAATGTTTATTGCAGTATTGTCCATAATAGCAAAAAGGTGGAATCTACCCGGATGCCCAACAACAGTAGAATGGATAACTAAACTATGGTATATACTCACTGGAACACTATGCAATGATAAAGATCAATGATGATTTTAGGAAACATCTCATAACCTGGTTTCAATTCGAGGACATTATGCTGAGTGAAAGTAGTCAGCGGCAAAAGGACAAATATTGTATGAGACCCCTAGATAAGAACTTAAAAATAGACTCATGCGTAGAAGAAAAGACTCTTTGATGGCTTTAAGAGTGTGGAGGGAGGGATGGTGAAGAGGGGGAAAGTTTAGATAGTTGATAGAAATTTGGTTGGGTGAAATCTGTGACAGCACACATTAGAAAGAAGGCCAATATTAACTGGAACTCAACATAACATGATTACTCTTCCTATCTTAACTCAATATTAAAAGGAAAGAGTAGCTGGGATGGGGGACCAAGGAACATGCTCTCAAGGGAAATCAAGGCCAATTGACACAACTAGTAGTTTGCTAAGAGAGCCTTCTGCACCCCACATTGGTGAGTGGCATCGGGGTCTTAGAAGTGGCCAAGCTGCCACCTGAGGGTACAGTAAATGGTCCCAACTCAGAAGGAATGGATGATCACCAAGGACCAAAACAGCTTGGGGGCAAGAGAACCCAGAAGACAGAGCAATTCGCTTGAGTGGGTGACTACCTTAACTTGTGACCGAAGGAACTGGATGGTGTCCGGCTACCACCAGTGTTAGCCATGATGGAGCTCACAAAGTTGAGTTTCACTGGCAACACAAGAGTAAAAAGAGGGGCACCCTGTAATCTTCACTAAAAGATGTCAATTGATGATCCAGGGGCCTCAGAGTTCCCATAGCAGCATGCCGAGGCCCTGATGTTGCCACCTGTCCACAAATCATAATGGAGGTCAACTCTCAGACAGTAATGGATTGGATTGGTGACACAGAGTGACTATATCATGTGTGCACTTCATGGATCTATACATCCATAGGATGTTGTCCTGCTGATCTCTTACAGGAGGTGGGGGAGTGGGTGGAGAGGAGGGGATAGGAGATTTTTGGGAGGACAAGACACGTATCTAGAGGAGAAGAAGAATGTTCTGTCACCAGTAGGGAGAGCAGTGGGAGCTGTATATAGGTGGGCATGCAAATTTATATGAGAATGTACATTTTCATTCAATCATAATTTTTTTTTAAAAAAAGGTTTTTGAATGCTTTCAAATTCTCATCCAGTTTTTCTTTTTCAAGGAATCACAAATGATAATAATATTCTTATATAACTAAGACCACCCTTAAGAAGTTGACACTATTCTAAATAAACAAGATCTTCAGAACATTTATTATTGTACTTTGCTTCTCATTTGCCTTTTTTATTTTCATTTTTGGTTGCCCAAGCTCATCCCATCACTTCCCTATAGCTACCATCTCTCAAAAAGCAAATGAATAAAATAAACAAAGCATCCAATCAACTCATGTATGTTTATATAATGGTAGTGATGGCATATTTATATTCTGAACATGTCAGCTAAAATTGTTAAGCATTCTTACAATATTATTTCATAGAATATCTTAGAAAAGTTTATAACATGGAGGAAAGCCTACTTAAGGCCTTTAAGGCTCAGATTGTGTAAACAAAAAGAGAAAATTGTTCTTTTTTTATAACACATTGTGAAAGTAGCTTTACTGCAGGCATTAAAAATTTAACCCAACTACCTGGCTTTCCATCAACCTTTATTTATTTCTTGTAACAATGTCATTTAGGAAAATCTTTCCAATGGTCCAGCACAGTGTCGTATAAAACATGAACACATGTAACATAAAATACATTAAAATAGATAATTTGTGACAGTTGAATAAGTAATAGACTAAATCTCTTTGTGTGTTACTAACTCAACTCATCAATGAACTTATAATCTCTTCTGACTGCCATAGGACTATTTCCATATTACTATAAACTAATTTTGTGGGGGGAGGATTTATTGAATGCTACCTGTATGTTAGATGTTGTGTTTGATTGTCTTCATCAGTTTGATTAACTGTCACAATTAATTTACATAATCAGGATAACTATTTCATTTTAAAGGTAAAGGGATTGAGGAAGAAATCACAAATACCTTACCAAATGCACCCAGCTACTTTGTGTTACTGCTAGAGTTAGCTCTCAAATTAAACTCAAAAGCCCATACTCTTAATCACTGTGTTTTACAAACCTATGTCAAATTTATGTCATTGCAGTACAATTAAAGTGTCGTAAGCAACATCATCAACTAGATTTAGATCTCCTTGGTGGAGGAAACCCTGCTTTATTTATCCATTATCTATCATCAGCCAAAGCTAAGTCTAGTGTCATCAAGTCAACTCTGACTCACAACAACCCATTATCACAGACTAGACCTGCCACATAGGGTTTCTTTTCCATAGGTGTAGCCTTGCAGAAGCAGAATGCCACCCCTTTCTCCTGTGTAGTGGCTGCTGAGTACAGACCAGATCCTTCTAGTTAGCAGCAGAGAACTTAGCCATTGCACCAGCAGGACCCTCAATAACAACAACAAAAGACTGTTTTCTTCTGTTTGATTGTCTCACAGCAACCCTGTAGAACAGAGTAAAACTGTCCCGTGGAGTTTATAAGGCTCTAAATTTTTACAGAAGTCAACTTCTGCATAGATGCGTAACACTGGTATATTTCACTGTGCCTCAGTCATATCAACTGTAATGAGGAATACTAAAATATTTCAAGAACAAATAAAGAAGAGAGAAAGAAGACAAGAATGGTAGGGAAATGCTGTTTTTCATAGCACATATTCTAAAATTGGAAACATACGCAAGATTATTCTGAACCTTGAGCAAGGATGACTCACAGATTCACAAAGTGTTCCATATTTTTAAAAAGACAACCAATAATTTAGCTTAAGTAGAAACAAGTCTACCCTGAGCATTATGCTCTTTTAAGAACTATCTATATGGAATCAAACTGAGAATAACTACTGGTAAGAATAAATAGGAACCTTAAGGAGAAGTGAATTAATAGAGGAGGAATAACTCAGGAAGGGCGGATGAGAATGCTTGAGCAATTCAAAGAACGAAATCAGTGTTGTTAAATGGTTTATGTAGAAAGTTATGAATTGGTGTATGTTTTTGCTGTTTATATTTTCGACAACACCAAAATAAAATTTAAAAAAAAAAAAAAGAAGGAGGAAATATCAGTAGGTATCTGAGTGTGGAAAATTTGGAAAACTGTCCTGTTCCTTGTCCTATATAAAAATATTGACACATTTTAATGTATTATAGAGGAATTTCAGTCTCTGGAAGTTCTGTACATGAAAATATGTAAGGAAGTGATAGAGAATTGACACAAATTAATTTTTAACCAATACCAAGTGAGATGTTTGAATGTTGAATACATTTTGACCAGTGGTCTCCAAAACAAGGTGATCTTCTAGGGTAGAGATGAAAATTTTAGAATTTCTCTTCACATTTATATTTGTTGTTACAGTTATTAAATGTAAAACACAACCTAGTAAACAGGCTTTACCTATATTTACAACTTGCGTTATAAACTATGAGTTTATATTAAATGAATACTAATTTTAGATTGTAATAAAAACATACTTTTCAAGCATAGAAATTTCTAAATAATTTTATTTTATTATACAGATGAAACGATTGCTACAGAATTGCAAGATGTCTTTTGGGCTTTTCTCTTCATGGCCTGTGGCAGGAAAATAAGACACCATGACAGTATATATTTAGATACAACAAAGTGGAAGAAAAAATTGATAGAAAAAGAGTATATGTTTATGTCATTATCAGTGATCCACTATCCAATAGTACACAGAATGCTACATCATCTTAGGGGACAAAGATGACTTATATTGTTGAACAAGGGATCACGTGGAAAAATATTTTGAAACAGTACATTCTTTTCTACCTACGAACTGTAGCAAACTAGCAAAACTGTCATCCCTAATGTGCTCTGCAGATAACCTTTAATCATTTCTGGAGATCACATGAACTTTGTAAATGTCAAGGAACACTTACCACAGCCTTTGCCAAATGAAATTTAGGTGCCTGTAGTTACCTTAGAAAGAGTTTTTGAGTAACCATTACTGTTTTCAGACAACTTCTGTCAGAATATATAATTGGATTTTGCTTTTAGATAGCCGTGCAGTTGATAATACTTTCCAGCTGAAGCATTAAACTTTTTTATCAATCCTGTGTAAGAAGGTATAATATTATATGTAATGTAATTAGGAATTCTAGTTGTTTTCAGAAAGCAATGCTATGTGAGAAATTATTTAAAATTAGTTCTGAGTTATAATTTGGTTGATTCAGGAAGAAGAAAAGTTTCTTTTTTTTTTCTGTATGAATCCTAAAACAACAAGAAAACAAAATAAATACACCACTACTTCCACAATTTCATTTCATAAAGACATACTGTATGCTTGGCTGCTTTTTCAAATATTTGTAACAAAATACAAATAAAACATCAAATGAATCTTTAATGATATTCTGTTTTCTTTGATTACCTTAAAATAAAAAACAAACAGGCAACAACCAAAAAAAACACACATGAGCAAACTTGTTGCCATCAAGTTGATTTCAACTCATAACAACACTACAGGACAGTGTAGAACTACCCAATAGAGTTTCCAAGAAGAATCTGGTGGATTTGAAACCGCCGACCTTTTGGCGAGTAGCAGTAGCACTGAAAAACTGCTAGGTCACCAGGGTTTCCTTAATTATCTTAAAGCTTAAAGTCCAATGAAAAAGAAGCAGGGATGGTGATGATTGATGGTGGTGGCAATGATTGCTGAAAACTAATGACACCGTGAGAAAACTATGTGCTATTGCCCAAGAGCCACTCTGAGTCAGAACTGACTTGACTGCAGTGTTTTGTTTTGTTTTGTTTTGTTGTTGTTTTTAATCATTATTTCAGCTCTGATTTAGCAAAGATAGTATCGAAAGTAGCGAAAGTTTTAGTCAATAGTTGCTACATAAAAGAAAATTTTCTGAGTTTTTCTGCTGTATAACTGTTTATAATAATAATGCAATCATTAAGATCTACCATATATTACTTACATGGTTTTAAGCTACTATCTTAAATGAAAAAATTACTCTTGCACATAATACTGTATAATAATACAAATAACATATGATATGCAGAGAATAGATTTGAGTTAATAAATTCAGAAGTACAAAATGATATGTGATTCCATAATGAGATTCATCGTTCTTGATATGTTCACATGACTATAGAAGCTCATCTAATTGAGAATCTAATAACTACATCAAATTGAAGATTCTGACATTCTCAAGTTGACAAGGCTTCTCCATTGGTTTTTACTTATTTAAGAACTGACTTAATAAACAAATTTACTAACAGTTAGAAATACAGAAACACACACACACGTGCCAAAGATATTTCTAATCCATATAAGACCATAGTGTGAGACAAAGAACTGAGTGATACATAGCAAACTAACTGCTAATAGAAATAACAGATGCTGCTATCCAGAAAAGAGGTCTAATGTGACCTTAACCAAACTTTCTGTTACGAATTTTTCAGGTCAAAAGTTTCAATGTCACTTTTTAAGTAACAAATTTGTTCCCAAATTATGTGTTTGAACGTAAGTTAGGAAGAAGTTCAGATTTGCTGAAAGGCTAGTGTCTATCTCAGAAAGAGTGCTGTTAGTCACATTCCACTCATCAAAAACCAAGGAAGATGGAGGTGGAAGTTGGTCTGATTTCCAAAGTAAATCGCTCTGCAAGCTATACTGGGACTGGCGCTTGGGAGAGTCTTTTTGGGGTGAAAAATTTAGCAAAGTAGCATCTCTGTTAACTCAGTTCTCCAGAGATCCTTTGTTTCACATGGAAAACTGCAACTCCAGAGAGTACGGACTGCCAGCCAGCCAAGTGCTGTCGGGACTAGCAGATCACATTTGTGGAAGTGAAGGATATGTTCATGAAATAATTTACATGAGAAAAATGAACACTTTTTGAAGAAGTTTGATGTAGAAAATTCCTAATTTTAAAATTAATATACTAAGTATATATTTAAAATTCCCAGTGTTCCTTCTGTGATCAAATCCCCTAATATTAATTACCACCTCTATTCCCATGCATATTTTTGTATTTTACTGCATATAAACATATCCTTAATAGATTTAACATATGTCTCACTAATATGTAATATTTGCACCTTTATAATTAATTTACAGGGCATCTTTTTCCATCTTTATTCACTTCAGATATGTTCTGTTTATTCATGTCAATGTGCATAGCTATAGATTTTTCATGTTTACCTCAATCTACTATTTCACTAGGTGAAAATTCCTACTGATGTGATTTTTTAAAAATAAGTTTTCTCTCTGTTAACATTCTTTCACAAGCCTGCATGTGTCTGTGTAAGAAACTTTGGAGTTTGTACCTAATTACGCAATCTATTACTAGATCACAGGATTTGTAAATCTTTACTTTTACTGAATATTGTAGGAATATATTCTATAAGTGTCCCAGTATGTACTGTGTGGCAGAGCCTTAGAAACATGGAATGTTCTATGATATATAGAAAACAGATATGAAGATTTTCGTTTGAGGCAGACATGTATATCTGAAATGGAGATAAGTAAACTTTCTACAAAATACTGCCTTAAGTAAATTTCTTTTTCAAGATAGATCCGTAAAACATATCTTCATAGTAAGAACAAGCAATGTTCACTTCCTTCACTAGTCTAGTTGCTGTTTCACTAACATTGTTAATCAGATCAATCGAAGCATGCTAGAAGTGAGTATATTTGCATTTTATGTGTCTTTGCATATTAAATTACCTAAAATTTCAAAATAATTTTTAATTAGGTCTGAAGAGATTGAACTTTTTCAGTTGCTGGTGGCCAAAGAAATGTTTTTCAATACGGATTTTCAGTATTTTCTGCACATTGTTGCTTACATTTACATTTAAAAAGATTGCCTCTGCACTAACCTCATTGAACATAATTAATTATATGCATTCAAATTTTGGAAAATTGTCTTTTAAAATGAACAGAAATTTTATTTCTATATGTTTAACTTGAAAATTTCTTCCTCTTGAAAAATAATATTAAAATGATATGGAATATGTAATACTTGGTACTTTTCATCCATGTATGTCTTGACAAATATTGGTATTGTGTATCTTCAGCATAAACAGAATTGACAATTTTCAGAAATCCTAAGTACATAAAGTTGAAGTTTCTTGAAATTTAGCTCTGTTTTTCTTTGAGGTGGTTTTCATTCTTAAATTTTTAATAAACACAGGTAGAACTAGATTTTGAGAGTGATATTAACAAAGATGACATTGAATGTTAGTGATAGATTTTTTCTTTATCTTTTTTTCCCAAGAATATTGTTAGTTCAACTTTTTCAAAGCTTTTGTCACTTAGTCAAATATAATGCAGTTTTACAAAAACAGATCAAAGAATTACAAAAACAACTATTTTTGCCTTTTATTGGCACTAGTATGTCTAAAGTAATATTTGTGAAGATCAGCAGTCCACTCAAGTAAACTCCCCTCAAAAATTCAAACATCTTAACCTTTTTTAAAAAAAATTACCTTCCTGTGCATTTATATTTTCATTTCATCACTACAGAATGTGCTTTAGGTCCCTAAAATACTTCCAGGAAGTTTCCAAGGCACCGTTGCATGTGTACAAACAGACAGTTTTTCAGATAGAAGCCAACTACTTAATTTTTTGAGTCAGTCTTCCTTAAAAATAGAATCAAGAGTTCAGAAAGTTAACCAAGAAAGCCAAAGGGCCAGTGAATATAAATCTGGGATTGAGACCAAAAGGAACAAGAAATCCAAACGCAAAGTTAGAGAAAAACTCAATAAGCTAATCTTGTTTAACAAAGTCACATATGACAAATTGTGTCAGGAAGTTTCCAACTATAATCTTATAACCCCAGCTACTGTGTCTCAGAGACTGAAATTTTGTGGTTCCCTGGCTAGAGAAGTCCTCCAGGAGTTTCTTAGTAAAGGATTCATCAAGTTAGTTTCAAAACACAAAGCTAAAGCATTTTACAGAAGAAATACCAGTTGTGAAAATGCCCCAGCTGCTGGTGAAGATGCATGAAGAAGTTCAACCAGCTTACATTTTGAAAACACAAAAGATATTAAATTAAAAAAAAAAAAAAAGTCTAAGACAGAGAGAGAAATGGAAGAGCTAGACAGATGGTAGCATGAGAAGGACTTGGATCAACTTCGGTGAGTATAAACAAAGAGTTTCAGATACATAAGCCAAGGAATTTGAGTGGCTTCTAGCAACTAGAAAAGAAAAGGAAATCTCTTCTCTCCAACAACCTCAAAAAGAAGTACAGACCTGTCAAGGACTTATTATTGTTTTAAGTCATTGTCTAAGGCTTGGTTCTCTAGAGGAGCAAAACCAGTGAAGTGTATAAACAGAGAAAAAGAGAGAAAGGAAAAAGAGAGATTTATATCACAGAAACAGCTCATGTGACTATAGAGGCTGGGTGACCCAAGTCTCTAGATCAAGATAGAGGCTCTTCCTATTTTATACAGCTGTAGGGGCTGGCCATCCCCAAACTGGCAAGTCAGAGAGCAGGATTCTTGCTCACAGACTGAAATATTGATAAACCCTGACATATGCAGGTAAGCTGCTAGCTCAAGACCCAAGAACCAGAGGTCAGACAAACAAGAAGCGTACACAGAAGCCAGAAAGGGCAAACGCCGGAATGTCCATTTATATTGGAATATAGAGTACAGTGCAAGGAAAGTCTCTTTCTACTGATTGGCAACTCATAACAAATCACATCATGGCAGTAATCATGTGAAAACATTGAGAACCATGGCCCAGCCAAGTTGACACACAATCTTAACCACCACAGTCAATGAATTTGTGGTAATTCGTAACGAGAACAATAGACATTAAAGAATTATCAGTGAGTGCTGTTTGTCCAAGCATGGTGCTCTTCTCCAGGAACTGATCATCCCTGACATGTCCAAAGTACATAAGATGAAGTCTCATCATCCTTAGTTCTAGGCAGCATTCTGGTTGTGCTTGTTCCAACACAAATTTTGTTCATTCTTTTGGCAGTAAGCAATATATTCAATACTCTTCAGCAAAACCACAATTCAAAGGTGTCAGTTCTTCTTCAGTCTTCCTTATTTGTTGTCCAACTTTCAAATGCATATGATGCCATTGAAAAAAATAGTGGGGCAGGCATACCTTAGTCATCGAGGAAACAACTTTTTTTTTAGCAATTTCAAGAGGACTTTTGAAGCAAATTTTCTCAATTCAACATGTCTTTTTCTTTCATGACTGCTGCTTCCATGAGTGGTGATTGTAAATTCAATAAAATGAAATTTTTGACAACTTCAGTTTTTCTCCATTTGTCATAATGTTGCTTGTTGGTCCAGTTAGAATTTTTATTTTCTTTATGCTGAGGTCTAATCCACACTGGAAGCTGTACTCTTTGATTTTCAGTGACAAGGGCTTCAAGTCCTCTTCATTTTCAGTAAGTGTAGTGCAAAGTCTTAAGGAATCTTTCTCCAGTCCTGATGCCTCCTCCCTCTTCATCTATTCCAGCTGCTCAGATATTTTGCTCAGCATACATGTTGAGTACATATGGCAAAAGAGGATAATACTGATTCCTGACTTTAAACAACTTAGTATCCCCTTGTTCTGTTTGAACAACTTCCTCTCAATCTATGCAGAGGTTCCTCATGGACACAACTAAGTGTTTTAGTATTCTCATTCCTCGAAATGTTTTCTGTAAACTGTAATGATACAAGCTGTTGAATGACTTTGCGTAGTCAATGTAACAAAGGTAAACATCTTTCTTGTATTCTCTGCTTTCAGACAAGATCCTACATCAACAATGATATCACTAGTTCCACATTCCCTTCTGAACTCAGACTGAATTTCTGGCAGTTTCCTGTGGTTATACTGCTCCAGCCACTTGTGAATGATCTTCAGCAAAATTTTGCTTGTATAATACTGATATCTTTAGAGAATTTCCAATTGAACTGTATCACCTTTCTTGGTAATAGGCTTAAATATGAACCTCTTACAGTTGGTTAGCTAGATAGTTCTCTTCCAAATTTCTTGGCAAACATGAGTGAGCAATTTCAGTGCTCCATTAGTTTGTTAAAACATCTCTTGTGATATTCCATTAATTCTTGGAATATTCCATTAATTCTTTGTTTTCCACTAATATCTTCAGTGGAACTTGGATTTTTTTCTTTTGTCCCATAGGTTATTGATCATATACTACCTGTTGAAACGGTAGAATGTTGAAAAATTCTTTTTCGTATAATGATGGTATGTATTCCTTCCATCTTCTTTTGATGCTTCCTTCGTCATTTAATAATTTCCTATAGAAGACTTGTGTTGCAACTCAAGGTCTGAATTTTTTCTTCAGTTCTTTCAGCTTGACAAATGAAAAGTGTGTTCTATCTATTGTTATCTATTTCCAGCTCTTCATACATTTCATTATAATACTTTACTTTGTCTTTTAAAGTCATCTTTTAAAATCTTCCATTCAGTTCTTTTACTTCATCGTTTCTTCCTTTAGCTTTAGCTGTTCAACATTCAAGAGCAAGTTTCAGAGTCTCTTCTGATGTTAATTTTGGTGTTCTTTTCCTTTCCTGTCTTTTTAACGATCTCTTGCTTCTTCATGCATAATGTCCTGATGTCATTCTATCACTCGTGTGGTTCTTTGGTCATTAGCTTCCAGTATATATGAAATCTATTCTTGAGATTTTCTCTAATTTCAGGTGGTATGCACTCAAAGTCATACTTTAGCTCTCATAGGCTTTTTGTAATTTTCATCAGTTTCAATTTGAACTTATATATGAGGAAATGATGGTGTAATTTGCACTCAGTACGTGGCAGTATTCTGATTGAAGATATCAAGCTTTTCTGTTGTCTCTTCCCACAGATATAATCTATTTGTTTCCTGTTTATTCCATCTGGAAAGATCTATGTATATAATCACCATAAATGCTGGTGAAAACAAGTATTTGCAATGAATAAGCCACTGGTCTTGCAAAATTCTATTGTGTGATCTCTTTCAATCACAAAGGCCTTATTTTCCAAATATGCAGCATTTTTCCATGTTTCCAACTTTCACATTCCAACCACCAGTAATTATCAGTGCATCCTGATTGCAGGTTTGATCAATTTCACACTCTAGAAACTGGTAAAAATCTTCAATATCTTCCACTTTGGCCTTAGTGGTTGATGTGTAAATTTGGATAATGGTTGTATTATTAGTCCTCAGTGTAAGCATATGGATATTATTCTAGCTCTGATAATGTTGTACTGTAGGACAGATCGTGAAGTGTTCTTTTTGACAATGAATGCAATGCCATTATTCTTAACATTGTCATTCACAGCGTCATTCCCCATATGATTATAGGATTCAAAATGGCCAAGACCAGTCCATTTCAGCTCACTAATACTTAGAATATCGATGTTCCACTTCATGAGTGATGATTTTCAACTTTCCTGTATTCATGTTTCCTACATTCCTATCATTAATAATTATTTGCAGCTGAGTCCTCTCATTTTAGTCATGCTACATCAGCAAATGAAGATATTAAAAGCTTGACTCCATTTATGTTATTAAGGTCAACTCTTTGGAGGAGACTGCTCTTCTCCAGTCATCTTTTGAGGGCCTTCCAACCTGGTGGCATTCATCTTCTGGTGCTGTATCAGACATTGCTTCTGTGCTGTTCACAAGATTTCCACTTGCTAAATCTTTTTAGAAGTAGATTGCCGTGTCCTTTTTTCTAGGCTTTTTTAATACGGAAGCTCAGCTGAAACCTGTCCACCATGGATGACCCTTTTGGAATCCAAATGCTGATGACATAGCTTCCAGCATCGTAGCAACATGCAAATCCCCACAGTACAACACACTGACAGACTTTTGAGGTTGTGAAAAGATAGACTGTGATAGAATCCACTATTTCTTTAAATACAGAAAACATAGTGTTGGTAAGTTTTAAAAGTATCTCAGCTTCTAAGTCATTAACATCCCATCAAATTTACTAGGAAAAAAGCCACACCCTTGAACAACAAAATAATCCTTTTTTTTTATTTGATCTACACATGAAATTTATCTTTCCTGATGAAAGTCTTAGGCTCCATTAAACGTTAGTATGAGCAATTCTAAAACCATCTGAACACAGCCAATTAACAAAAATTAACAAAAAATTTAGAACAGGGAATTTTCCTAATCTTGTACTACATAGGAGTAACAAAGGTAATCACTTTTACTAAAAAATATAATAATGAAATTATAACAACATGAACAACCTACCCCATATATTTTTGTTTGTTTCCCAAAATAGATAGGGACTCATCTTTTGTCATATAAGTAGATGGAAGCCATTATCTCATATATACATGATTCTATTATAAAACTCTAGGAGTTGGGTCCTTGTCCCGAGCACTCAGATCTGCCAATAATCTGGACACTAGCCTTTGACAAAGAGAAAGCAAGTATTGCATGCACTGAGTAAGGAGCTGGAAGGAAGTCCTCAGATCCAAGACCCTGAGATTTGGGAAAGCATGGCTTATATGTGATTTGAGAAGCAACATGTGCCCGTGTAGGCTTACTGGGGAGGGATAATTCTATAATGTGATTTAGGAAACAGAAGGTCATATGGTTCTTGTTAGAACTCGCACTTTGGAATAGGATCCAGGAGGTGATTTCTCTTATGATTCATTCCACCTGTTGTTCTGACCTCTGCTGAGGTCAATTTGCAATCACACTTGGTCCTCTCATGCATGCACAGCAAGTGGGCTGAACTTAGTGTGGGGTAGTTGAAGGACTAATAGAGATTTACTGGCATTCGTTCAATCAGTTTAAACTTCCAGTTTACGGCAAGCTTAATAGCAGTAGCTTTAATATATTTATATATTGTGTATTGTATATTTATAAATTGTGTATTGAGGTACACTATATGATTTTTCTAGTTTGCATCTCTATATTGGGAGGTTAAAATTTTGAAGACTGTTTCTTGAACGTCCTTGTATCTCACTTTATGGAGCAATTTTTGTTTGCTAATTAGATCTATTCACAGAAGATAAATTCAGAATGGTTAGAGGAAAAGGATGGTGGGATATAAGGTATCCTTTATGCTGACCCAGTTATGACAAAGGCAGTGCAGTTCTGTGGTCGCCAAGTCCTGATTCCAAGTTTTTTTTCTTTAGCAAAGCCTGTGATCATGGCAGAGGCAGTTTTATTTGGAAGGTAGAAATCATTCCTGAAAGTATGTCCTAGAGTTTTTCCAACACACTTCCAGTGATTTTGTCTCCTCATAACACTTGCTAATAAATCTATTTTAGTTTAAACTCACCGGAATAATTTCAATTGCCTGAAAGAAAACCCTGAAAGTGAAGGTTTCAATATTTTGAGGAAAGAAATCATCTTTAAGTTATGCTTCCTCACAGTTTTACTTGAAAAACTTTCAAAAATAAAAAAAAAGAATGTCAGTATTTCACAGAATTGTCATTTCAGTGTTTTCTTCTTGTTCAGTAGAAACACGACCAAATGCAGTGATAATTTACCTACTGAATTCCCATCCTACCAGGTGAGCCCTACTCGCATACAAGGAACAGTCAAAATCTTACACATGGTTTGTTTCAAAAGACTTTATGTTGAGTTTGAGAAGACAAAATGAGAATACTAACCGGATATAGAAAGTTCTCTGGTAAACTCACAAAATGGTTATACTAACGTTAAGTGTCATCTTAATGTGCTCACCTCAGACCATTTGTTCCCTCACCTTTGTCCCAGTCCCTCAAGAACATGAACATCAGTACATAACAGATATGCCCTATTTTCTGAAACTGGTAAAAAAGAGCATGCACTGAATCACAGACCGGCAAAACTCTTGCTATTCATGGCAACTGCTCCATGCCTTAAGAACCTCATAATATAGAATTTTGAGTGAATGACACAATAACTTATGTGTTACTGGACATTTTTCCTGGAAAAATTTAAGCTTGAAAGGCATGTACATAAAGTCACATTGTTTAAGATTCTACATCTCCAAATCACCAAAATAAAACCTATTGCTATGGGTCTGGAGAAAATCTTAAATTTCCAAAGTAATCTACATGTTTGGTTCTGAAACCTGTAAATGAGAGTCACTATAATGAAAGCTTGTTATCTTTGGAAAATTATTTTAAAAAGAGTCACAAAAGAGGCTTACAGGGGCCATGCTCTCAGGGGAACTCTGAGGCCTTTGGACTCTCAATTGGGGTCTTTTAGTGGAGTTCTCAGGATGCACCTCTTTTTGTTCTCATGTTGCCACTGAGACTTAACTTTGTGAGCCCCATCATGGCTGTCACTGGTGGTGGCTGTGTACCATCTGGTTCTTCTGGTCACATGTCGATGTAGTCACCCATTCATGTGGGTCTTTCTGTCTTCTGAAGAGGGAATGGAAGATTGTTAAGGGGCTATGACATGTCTAGAACAGAAAGGAGGAGTGTGCTGTCACCAAGAAAGGAGAGCAGTAGGAGCTGCACATAGGCGGGCATGCAAATTTAAACTGGGTTGTACCCTTTCACTCAATCACAATAAATAAATAAAATACAAAAAAAAAAAGAGAAAGGGAGAGGCTTAAAGGGTCCTTGGCATCTTATAACATATGTTTTATAATCTGTGTTACCTAAGGAAGAATATATACAATCTATCCATTCCTAATGCAAGTAAAATTAATAAAATTCTATTTTGAAAGTAACAAGTGTAAACAGTCTATACTTTAAAGTTTAATATCATTATATTCTCATCAATAAGACAAACATTGGAAATGTTCTCGGAAATTTGGAATAAAGACAATTTATTTAAAAATGGGAACCATGCAAAGTATAGTCAAAAGGAATGATATAAAATATAATTACAATCTTCTAAACAGCCCAAGGAATGTAGATATACGAGTTGAATAAAGTAATTGGTATAAGATATTTTGAAATGCTAGTCAAGCATTTATTTTTGTTTCCAAGTAATAAGAGCTATAAGAAAAGCAGTATATGCAGTAATTCTTAGTTCTACTCAACATTTCATGTCATAAAGTCCTTCATCCTCATTATCAGCTCCATATTAAATGAGCAGAAAAATTGCTCAGTTCTATTTTCTTTGTATTTCTGTTTTCAGAATAAAGGAAATGATGCATTTAACTTTAAGTTAGAGGAAGAAGTTGAAAGAAAATGGAGTTGCTTAAGGCATAGCATAAATAAAAGAAAGGCAGATAGAAGAAAGCATCATAATATATGTAATTATGACATTCTGCCTGTGTTTATAAGAACAAATTCATTTTTTTGTGTGTATTATATAATACATCAAAGAAAACAGTTTAAGAGACCATATCCTTGTTGTAATGGTACCATGTATTGAACGCTGTTTTAGAGCACGTGTAGACTCCTGGATAACATTGCCCTAATTCTTCAAGGTGTTGTCACCTAGGGGCATCAGATTTGTGTCACTAGAAGACAATTCCACGGTTCTGTCAAGTCAGTTGCTTCAGGATGATAGGAAACACTGTAAGGTTGGTAAACTCCAAGGACATGGATCCATCGATGCACTCCATTTGTTGTGAAGCCCCTTGATATGAGGGGATGTTGTATAAGGTACCATGACAGCGAATAAAGCATTCTGTAAATCCACAGGTAGTAGTTTTGAGTGGAAGTATAGTATACAAGAAAGGCAGATTCATAGCCATAGAAAGTATCTATTCCAGTAGGAAAAAATAGCATTGAGAGTCTGGAGGACAGGGTCATTGATTTCAGAGAACAGAGGATTATTCTCAAGTCTTGAGAACTATGTAGTATCTTCTGCTGACTCCCTTGGTCCCTGTTATCCCTCAAACTTTTCCTGTTTGTAATATAAATGTCTTACCTTGTGCTTGTCTCACTGTTGTACTTTGGAAGCAGATAAACTGTATTCTAAGCATTACAGATGAAGTGGAATTTTTCCACAGGATAGACTTTGTGTTTGAAGTTGATTTAAGACTTTTCAGATGACATCATGGTGTAAATGTTTTTGACATATGGCAAGAATGTGAATTTGGAGCAACCGAAGAGTGTAATGCTACAGGATGAAATTTTGCCCCACAAAATGTATGTCAACTTGGCTGGGCCATAATTCCTGGTATTATTTGGTTGTTCACCATTTTGTAATCTGTTGTGATCATCCTGTGTGTTGCAAATTGTAATCTGACGTTAACGAGCAGAATTAGAGGCATCTGTGTTAATGAGGCAAGATGCAATCTACAGCATTAGGTTGTGTCTTGAATCAATCTCTTTTGAGATATAAAAGAGGAAAATGGGAAAAAAAGGATTAGGACCTTACGCCACCAAGAAAGAAGTGCCAGGATCTGAGCATGTTCTTCGGATCTGGGGTCCTGCACTGAGAAGCTCCTAGATCAGGGGAAAATTGATGGCAAGAATCTACGGCCAGAAATGACATTGAGAGAAAGTCTTCCAGAGCAGATGGCACACTGATTTCAGGTAACTAGCTTCCTAGGTTGTGAGACCAACCTCCCTACCTGCAACATATCCATCAATTTGTCTTACTGTGTGTCTTGTTTGTTGCTGCAATGTTGGGAGCTATGCTACTGGTATGTGACTACTAGCAGGGTCACCTATGGCAGCCAAGTTTCAGCTGAGCTTGCAGTAAAACAGACTGGGAAGAAGCACCCTGGCAGTCTAATTAGAAGAGACTTAGCCAGTGAAAATCTTCTGAATAGCAGCAGAAAATTGTCATATAGTGTTTTTTAATTGCCTGATATATATGCGAAAGCTAGATGATGAATGACGAAGGATGAAGGATTGACGTTTTTGAATTGGGGTGTTGGTGAAGAATGTTGATAATGAAGAATACTGAATAGAGCACGGACTGCCAAAAGAACAAACAAATCTAATCATGATGTCACAGTCTTCTTAATACAATCCATCTTCTTGGATTATTTGCTGAGTATAAAGGTTGAATAAGAACTGCAAAAGTATGTAACCCAGATAACACCCATCCTTGAATTTAAATCTCAGCATATCTCCCTGTTTTGTCTGAACAACTACCACTGGGTTTTTGTACAGTTTTCACACGAGCACAACTAAGTGTTTTGGAATCCCCATTCTGTGAAATATTATCGATAATTTGTTATGATTCACTCATTCAAATACCTTTGTGCAGTCAACAAAATGTGCAATATTCTCTCAGTATTTAGAATTCTTCACTAATGCCTTATTTGAAATGTATCAAGTCATCTTATTCGTAGCTCAGCTTTCACATTGCTTATGAGATGACTGAAAAGCTTATGATTTGGTATTCTGTTTTTCTGCATTTGAGTAACATCTGACATCAGCAATGATTCCTCTTATTCCATGTCCTCTTCTGAATCTATCTTGAAATTCTGAATCTAACTTGAATATATTGTCTGTCAATAGACTGTTACATTTTTTTTTAATTATCATCAGAAAAATTTTACTTGTGTGTAGTATTAATAATATCACTGAAAAATTTCCATATGCTGTTGGATTACTTTTTTTAGAATAGGCAAAAAATTGGATGTCTTCCAGTCATTTGACCAAAAAGGTTATCCTCCAGATTTTTATGCAATACGTATTGTGTCTATAGTTGAACATCCATTTGTTGAAACATCTCTATTACTATTCCATCAAGTCCTGGAACCTTGTTTTGTGCTAATGCCTTCAGTGCCACTTGAGTATCTTCCTTTTGTTCAACTGGTTCTTGAATCATATGCTACCTGCTGAAAGGACTGAATATTCAACAATTGTTTTTGGTACTGTAACTCTGTATGTATTCTTTCCATCAACTTTTAATGTTTGCTGCATCATGACTTCATGATGCTTTGCTCATGGAATTCTTCAATATTGAAATGTGAGGCTTAAATTTTTCTTTAGTTCTTTCATTTTGAGAAATGTTGAGCAAATTCTTCTGTTTTGGTTTTCTAACTCCTGATCTGTTTTCATTTCATTATAATACTTTACTTTTTCTTCTCAAGCCACCCTTTGAAATATTTTGTTTAGTTCATCTTTTCTTCTGTTATCTTTAGCTCCTCTACATTCAGGAAGAAGATTCAGAACATTTTCTGACTTTTTTTTTCTTTCCAGTCTTATTAATGGCTGTTTGGTTTCTTCATGTATTATGTCACTGAAGTAATCTAGCAAGTAGTCTGGTCTGCGGTCATTTCATTATGTCAAATCTAAACTTAAAATGGTCTCTGAATATAATTGGATGTTCTGAAGGTTGTACTTTGTGAACTTTTTCAATTTTTATCAACTTCAACTTGAACTTTCATATGAGCAATTTGATGGTCTGTTTTGCAGCAAGTCCTTGGCCTTGTTCTGAATAATGAAGTTGAAATTTTCCTGTCTCTTTCCGTAGGTGTAGCTGATTTTCTTCCTGCATATTCTATTCCATGAGGTTTTCTTGTATCATCATTGTTAATGTTTTTGCAGTGAATAAGTCACTGATCTTTCAAAATTCCATCACGCAGTCACTGACATCATTTCTATTACCAAGGCCATATTTTACAACTACAGGTTTTCCTTCTTTGTTTCCAACTGCTGGTTTCAATTTACCTGTAATTGTCAGTGCATATTGATCATGATTGATCAATATCAGACTGAAGAACTTGGTAAAAACCTTAAACTTTTTTACCTTTACCTTAATGGTTGGTGCACAAATTTGAATAATAGTAGTGTTAACTGGTCTTCCTTATAGCTGTATGGATATTTTTCTATTACTGTCAGTGTTGTACTCAGGATAGTTCTTGATATATATGTGTAAAGGATAAAAATCATTGTAATACACATTAATTGTCTTTAAATAATATCTATTTAAAAAGAGGCACCACTATGGATTGAATTGTGTTCTCCCCAAAAAAGTATGTTGAAGTCCTAACCTTCTCCTGGTAAAGATGACCCTGTTTGGAAAGAGAAATTTTATTTTGTTATGTTAATTAGGTGACACCAGAATAGTGTGTTTTTTAAACCTAGTAACTTCTGGGGGATTATAAAAAAATAGAAGAAGATATACAAAGATACAGAGGGGAAATGCCACATGAAGATAGACACAGAGATGATGTACCTACAAACCTAGAAATGTTCCATTGATGGCATCTACTAGAAGTTATGACATAATGGTTAAGGTGCCACAGCTGCTAACTCAAAGGTAAGCAGTTCAAACTTACCAGGTGCTCCTTGGAAACTCTATGGACTCATTCTACTCGGTACTACAGGGTCGCTATGACTCAGCAGCAACTCCACAGCTGTGGGTTTGGGTTTTTGGGGACTAGAGATTAAAATAGACAAAGATGATTCTTCTCTTAAAGCTGATGCCCTAAACTCAAACTCCTGGCCACCAGAACTGGGAGAAAATACATTTTTATTCTTTGAAGCCATGTGTTATGATATTTTTGCTGCTGAGAAACTAAGGTAGACACTAAATAATCAAGAAAAATGGACAAGTCTGCCAGTTTGTATCAGATAGTTTGTGACTCTGATCAACTCAGTGCTTTCAAAATGCACTGTTTAACAGAGGGGTGATGGTGACAGAGATGGATATTACATGTAGAACCCACATCATCATCTTCCACTCTTGAAAGCTGATTGAGCTACCCTTGATAATCAAGTGTTGACTTGCCAGCAACAGAGGTGGATGCTGTGTACCCCATCCAAAAGAATCTGGTTTACTAACATGAGAATGCCCATAGTACCCTTGAAATTAATAAAAACAACTTTATGAAAAAGAAAGTTTGTCAGTAGACATATGTGATTTACCGGTTCTACTTCATACAACATCTCCAGAAAATGTTAGAATAATGTTATGGTAGAATGATGCAGATGAGCGCAAGTTTAACAATCACATCCTGAAATGATGGAGCTCCACACTTCATGATGCAGTTTAAGCCTTAAAGAAATGATCATTGCATGTTAGTATGTAAAAAAAAAACTGAGTACAGTGGTCTGAAATCCAAACAGTACATAGTAGTAGTTTCCAGCTTATAGTGACAGTGAAAGTTTTTGTAAAATGGTACTTCCAGACCCAACATTTTTAGACTGTATGTATACAGAAACTGCACAAGGGGAAATTGTTTATTGTAGGAAAAATAAGCCCCTTGCACCAGCGGGCACTAAAGCATAAAAAAGAAAATTTTATCCTGCTAGTTGTTATTAAGAGCCTTGATTGTGCAGTAGCTAAGAGCTCAGCTGCATATCAAAAGGTTAGCAGTTTGAATACACTAACCACTCCTTGAGACCAAAACTTGTACAATCACTGTAAGTCAGAGTAAGCTGGACAGCAACAGTTAGTTTGTTTGTTGTTTTGGCTTAGCAGTTGTCAGAAGTCCTGTTAGTACAGTGGTTAATTGCTCAGGGAGTTAACCAGAAGGTCAGCAGTTCAAATCCACCAGCTACTCCTTGGAAACCCTAGGGGATTTCTGCTCAGTCCTCTAGGGTCTCTATGAATCAGAATCTAATTATCGGTGTTGAGTTGCAGTGGTTGTGATTTGCTGTCATCATGAGGAGATACAAGTGCTGTCGTTTTATGGAAACAAAGAAAGAACACGTACAATGTAGGAGATTTACCTTGTGTGTCTCCTTCATACACTTTACCCAAGAACTGCTGGCCCAACAGCACAATTCGTGACTCCTCATCTTCCCACTTGAATTAGAAAACAAATGAACAAAAAAGAGTATATAAAAAAATAGAGTTTTATATCTACAAATAGTTACAGAACCTATTAACTGTAAAAGAATAAAAACTAAGTAATCAGGAAATGTCTTTTATTTGCTTTTCATTTTTTTCTCATGTTATAAGTAAGAATTCTCAGTGTATTAGGTGACAGTTTAATTAGCTGATCTTTTCCTAAAGTATATGATATGCATTGATGTTATTTTCTGAATCTAAGAGTTGTGATGAACCTTGTTTACTCTCTTGTTAGAAACACTGGTGGTGTCCTGGTTAAGTGTTAAGGCTGCTAAAAATGTCAGCAGGTGCTCCATGAAAACTCTATGGGGCAAGTTCTACTCTGTCCTGTAGGATCACTATGAGTCAGAATTGAGTCTATGGAAATTGGTCTACAGATTATAGCTAACTGAATGTCTGAAGAAAAAAATTCTATCTTGATAACAACAAACAAAAAATTGTTGAGTGGAAAAAAAAATCACAGAAAAAATAGAAATTTAAGAATATTATGGTGTTAAATGATTGGCTTAAGAAATTGTAAAAATGGTTGGAAATGTTAATATAGTGATTCTTTGAAAAATCCAAATAAATTATATGAAACATGTTAACATGAATGATATACATTGTTGTTTCTTATCAGATTCAAGTTGTTTTGCATAACAGAGACGACCAATTGTTTTTTATCTTCAGTCGCAGGATTTGAATTACGTCTTCAGGGCCTCAGTTTGTGTTGGCTCCTGATTTTCGACATCTAATTAATCAAAGAAATGTGATGCTTACCATTACATGTAGTGGGTCTGGTGTAGTTCAACAGCAAATAGAACAAAAGAAAAAAAAAATGTGGCAGGGTTAAAGCAACTTGGAAAGAACCTATCTAAATGCATCACATTAATATCTATGGCCTTTTATTAGATAAAATCATCCCACAAACATGACTCATCTTATTGGAAATAGTATAATTAAGAATCAAATGATCAAAATCACCATTGGGCCAGGAGACAATATCATGTCAAGGTTGTTTTGACTGTTTTATTGATTTTATATTCTCTCCAGGGCAAAGAGGAAATTTCCAATGTTTACCACTTATATACTCAGATAAAACATTTTGCAGCCTTCGGCAAAGCTACCTGTTCTGTTTATGCTGCAGAGATGCCTAGTTGTAAAATAGATCATAAATATTTCAAATTGTCAGCCACTTATTCCCTAATGGGGTATTAATTTCATTCCTGAAAATATTGCTCGATCTTTAATAAAACTGTTCCTTCATATTTTATTTTAGGGAGACACAAATGTTTAATATGATGCTAACTATTAACAGTGACTTTAAGGATAATGTGTGTGTGTATATACATATACACACATACATATGTATACACACACACACATACACATTATATGCTAAAAACTCAACTCATTGCCAATGAGTTAATTTTGACTCACAGCAACCCTACAGGAAAGAGTAGAACTGCCCCATTGGGTTTCCCAACAGTAACTAGTGGATTCAGACTGCAGACTTTTCATTTAGCAGCTGAGCTTTAATCTCTGTGACACCAGGGCTTAGATTTGCTGGAATCATAAATGCTTTCTATGATAAAGTTCCCAAACTATTTTCAGTGTTTAGAGTGCTCCTTGTAAATGTTAAATCATATGTAAGCCAAGCCAAGTGCCGTTGAGTCGGATCCGACTCATGGCGACCCTAGGGTTTTATATTTTGCTGCAGGATCAGTGGAATTCCAAATTCACGAGCATACGTAACTTTGAAAGGTAGTAGTCTATATCCATCTTAGGTGTAACAAAAGCTGATTGGACAGGAGAGATGATCATCTGAAATAATCTATCATCTAGAGAAAAAAATTTGCATTATGTGTTTTAGATAAAGACTGTGTTATATTAAAACTCATTCTCAATACTGTAAATCTTAAGTATCAGGGAAATAGAGTATTAAAAAAAACTAAAACTAACTGTCCCTGCATCCATTTCAGCTCGTAGTGACACTTGAAGACAGAGTAGAACTGTCCCATAGAGTTCACAAGGCTGTACATCTTGATGGAGCAGATTGACACACCCTTCATCCACAGAGTGGCTGGTGGATTCAAACTGACCATTTGGTTAATAGGGGAGCACTTTAGTCACTGTGCTATCAGACCTCCAAAAATAGTGTATAGGGTCTGATCATCTGAGAAAAAAGTTACCAAGAACAAAAAAACCAAGATCAAACCCACCGCCATCTAGTCAATGAAGATTCACAGCAACCCTGTGAGACAAAGTACAACTGCCCCAAGCAGTTTCAAAGAAGCACCTAGTGGATTTGAACTACTGACCTTTTGGTTAACAGCCGTTGCACTCAACCACTACACTACCTATGTTTCCAAGTATGTGATGAATTTTAAGCAGTTGCAAAATTAGGCTACAGATGCCAAGCTTAGCCCTAAGAAAACATGGCAAGTTGACTAGTCTTGTTTACACTGACATTTTCCTCGTTTTTTAAACCAGTGCGCTCATGTTTCCTTTCTTTGCTCTTCCATTAAGTTGGCAACTTAGTCATGCTTAATATATTTTTGTGGAACTTATATCTGAAATCCCTTAAGAAGGACATCATACTTGGTAAAGTAGAGGGTTGGTAAAAAAGACGAAGACACTCAGCAAGGTGGATTGACACGGTGGCTGCAACATCGGGCTTCAGCATAAAAACAGCTGGGCGCGGCACAGGACCCGGAAGTTTCTGCTGTGCATAGGGTCTGTATGAGTCGGAACTGACTTGATGGAACCCAATAACAGCAACGCATCTACGTAAGTTGTAACTCCTAGGTATGATACGTTAATGTTTAAATGTAGTATAATGAATTGAACTGCGTGCTCCCCTCCCCCAAAATCTGAGTAGTCATTTGGCTGGGCCATCCTTCTGATGATAGTTTTACATTCTCTGATTTTCCTGTGGTATGAATCCAAATCCCCATCTTTGGGTAATAATTAGGATTTGTGTTAAAGAGGACTAAGGTGGAATTATAAAACCCTTTCTAAGATCAACTCCCTGCTCCTGTGTAAAGGGAGTTTCCCTGGAGTGTGGCCAGCACCACCATTTTTTTTTTTTTTTATCCTACAAGAGATAAAGGGAAAGAGAAACAAGAAGAGAGTTGGAAAGCTCATACCACCAAGAAAGCAGCACCAGGAATAGAACCCATTCTTCAGACCATAGGTTCCTGAGCCAAGATGCTCCCTGACCAGAGACTAATGCAACACAAGGGGCTTCCTCTCTTGATTTGTGCTGCAGGGCTCTTCCTCTGGCACAGACAAAGAGAGGAAGCCTTTCCCTGGGGCAGATAGCCTGAATTTGGATTTATAGCTTACTGGACTGTGTAAGAGTAAACATTTCTCTTTTTAAAACCATCCACTAGGGATATTTCTGTTAAAATGGCCTTAGCTATTTATTTTATGAAACATATAGTTAACAAAGAAAAGGTATAACCTCAAATAATGGAATTGTGGGAAAGTAAGGATCAAGTGGGGAGGCGGAATGCTGCTGATAAAGGGAGAAGACATTTAATCACTTTCCAAACTATAATCATACAGGAGATTGCTGACACTAAAAAGAAGCCACATGAGAGTAGATACTGGATAAATATCCACATTATTTGATTAATTGTATACACACACACACACACACACACACACACACACAAACATATATATATAACCCAGGGACCTTTGTGGAGCAGTCGTTAAGAGCTATGGAATGCAGCAGTGGCTAAAAAAGAAAGTTTGTCTCTTCAAATCCACCAGGTTCTCCTTGGAAACTCTGCAGGACAGTTCTGCTCTATCCTATAGTGTACCTAGAAGTCAGAATTGACTTGATGGCAGCAGGTTTAGTTTGGTTTTACAGTGTGTCTATGATTCAAGGTCAACTGGGTTTTTTTCCTAGTTTATGTATATAACCCACTTCAACAGTAAACTGATAGTATATTAATGCTTTCTTACTAATGTGACTGTCATTTAGCTAAAATTGTCTCTTTAGATATTTTAAACACAAATATTTAATATTTAGACGCTAAGGAAAAAGTTTTATTTGGTAAGTGATATTTATATGATATCAACTTTGACCACATAGCCATAATTAATGTTGTTTCCTTCATGAAATTAAGTGTGAAAAACCCAAAATGGCAGAACACCCAGACCTCTAATGGTTTTTATCTTTTATTGATAGTGGTTTTAAAGTATAAAGTGTATATTTGGCATCACTCATAAAGAGCCCTGAAAACACACTTCATTAAGCAGTCAGTTGCTAACTGGTGAACTGTTTGAACTTGTCAGCCACTCTGCTGAGGTGGAAAACAAAAAAGAAAGTTGATCTGCGCCATAAGGGTGTATGTTGTTAGACACCGTCTGGCCAGTTTGCTGTTCAGTCTTGTGCCGCCATCAAAATTGTTGCTACGTTTGAACACAATGATGCAGCTACTGTGTCAACCCATGTCATCAAGGGTTTTCCTCTTAGTCACTCACCCTGTAGCTTACTAAGCATTATGCACATCTCCAGAGTTTGGTCCTTCCTGATAACGTATCTGAGGTACCAGAGATGAAGTCTTACTTTCCTCACTTCCAAGGAGTGCTCTGATTGTAATTCTTCTTAGACAAGCTTGTCAGTTCTGTTAGCAGTCCATGATACAGTCATTACACTTCACCAACACCATAATTCCAAGGCATCAATTCTTCTTTCTTCCTTAGTCACTGTTCAGTTTTCACTTGGATGTGAGACCATTTAAAATGCAATGGTTTGATTTAGGTTCACCTTAATTCTCAGAGCAACATTTTTGCTTTACAAGACTTGGAAGAGATCTTTTCCAAAAATATTACTGCCTAGGAAACCCTGTGGGGCAGTTCTACTCTGACATACAGGCTCATTATGAGTCAGAATTGACTTGATGGCACACAACAAGAAGAAACAGCATCACTCATCAAATGTGTACTTAATTTGTAACATCATCTTTCAATTAGGCTTATGCAGCTGAGACTTTTATCGTATTTCTTTCCCAATTACAACTGTGTCTTTTCATTTAGTAGAACATGCTGAAATTTTTGAAAATGATGGTGCTTATTCAGCCTGTGTCTTCAGTCAAGTGTGAAGATTGTCATAGGGGAATGAAAAAATGACTTAATTAAACTTGTTTTATGTAAACTCATTTAATGAATGACTTTTAATTCCTGAAAATAATAAAAGTTGTATGTATTTTCAAATAATATTGCATACTAAATTAACTTATAATGGCCTTGTCACATTCTAGAACATTGGAAATATTTTACAAAGGTTTAATGGGCATGAGCTCATGACAGGTCACTAATGGAGTCTACTTAATGTATCTCTTAGGAAGCCTTTTATACATTTCATATAGATCAGCCCCAAAATAGATACTTTTCCTATGATTAATCATATATAGTGCATACAACTAAATTAAATTGATAAAAGTAGTAACACATACTCTCACATAACATAATTTGTATGCAAATGTAAAATAAATATGTCACAGAATCCTGCTACTTTCATTTTTTGAGACTAAGATCATAAAGGAAACCCTGGTGGTGTAGGGGGTTAAGTGCTGTCTGCTAACAAAAAAGTCAGCAGTTCAGATCTGTCAGGCGCTGCTTGGAGACTCTGTGGGACAGTTCTACACTGACCTCTAGGGTTGCTACGAGTCAGACCCGACTCGACAGCAGTGGGTTTTTATTGGTGAAGATGGGGCAGGTAAGATCATAAAAAGGTCTTTCCATTCTCTATCCCTCAAAATTTATAAACTAGCCATATTTAGAAGTATGTGAATGGACCAATCAACTATTGTCAACAAACACACATTTAATGGTACGTTATTGGATACCCAACTCTACAAAGAATGTTGAATCATTTATTAAACAATAATGTCTTAGTGAATTTGTATATATTAGTAATATAACAAGTAACATATAAAGGGTAAATCACCATTTTAGGTTTATTAATCATTAATCATTAACACTCTTAGTATTTGTATATTAGTTAGATTGACTCAGATTTTGAGATAGCATGTAAACGATTCATATGCCACAAATTTCTATTTCTTACCATAGAAAGATACCACATCTATCGTGGTAGTTTTTGTCATTGAATTAAGATACATTGAAGATTGTCATAGGGGAAGAAAAAAAATGACTTAATTAAACTTGTTTTATGTAAAGTCATTTAATGAATGACTTTTAATTCCTGAAAATAATAAAGTTGTATGTATTTTCAAATAATATTGCATACTAAATTAACTCAAAATAATACTCTCAAAATAATACTCCCAGTAGAATTGGAATTCCAACAACAACAACAGCAAAAAAAAAAACAATGTCCATCCAGCCTAATCTAACTCACAGTGGCTCTCTAGGGCACAGTAGAACTGCTCCTCAGAGCTCCCAAGGAGCACCTGGCAGATCTGAAATGTCGACCTTTTGGTTAGCAACAATAGCATTTAGTAGCACTTAACCACTATGACACTGTAAGTTGGGATGTTGTTGTTGTGAGAAGCAGTCCAGTTGGTTCCAACTCATAACGACCCTATGGGTCAGAGTAGAACTGCCCCATAAAGTTCCCAAGGAGCACCTGGTGGATTTGAACTACTGACCTCTTAGTTTGCAACTGTAGCACTTTACCACTATGCCACCAGGGTTTCCAGGGATAGGACCATGAAAAATGTAATAATGTAACTTAGAAACTTAGACGTAGTAATGATTTAGTAACTTAGTCACTTAGATGTAGTAATGATTTTATGCATTGAAAAATAAAACAAAATATTTTTTGCTGATTTTTTTACATCAACTAGAGTAAAAAAAATGGAAAACAGGCATCAATCAACCTTATTATTATGTATCCCATAGATATATATAAACTTTTAATTATCAGCTGTTAAGGTAGGCTATCAAAGATAAAATGAAAATTAACATTTCATTAATTAATTTCACATTTACCCCTGATACACATCCTGGAAAAATCAGTTGCAGTTTAGTCCATTTCAACTCATAGCAACAGAGTAGAACTACCCCATAGGGTTTCCAAGGAGCAGCTGGTGGATTAGAACTGATAACCTTTGAGTCTGAAGTCAAACTGTTAAGTGCTGCTCCACCAGGGCTCTATCTTGACCACAGATGGAGAATGTGTTTACTATAAAATAACACATGACAGGGTAATTCGCTTTGTTTCATACAATGTATATCTCCTTAGGGCATTTAAGGTTGAATCTGAAGACAATTGTTGAGTACTAAATGAGATTGCATTTATCAGATAAAACATCAAGTGCTGTTTTATTCAGACTGGATAAACGGATTAAGTGTATGATAAAAGTGCACTATGTCTTGTATGATTTCTTAATATATTCCTGAATTCTCAATTTAAGGGTGATCATGAAAATGATAAACCATTTTTACAAAATTAAAAAAAAAGAAAAAAACACTGCCATCAAGTTGATTCCAACTCATAGTAACCCTATAGGACAGAATAGAACCGCCTCGCAGAGTTTCCAAGAAGTGCTTGACAGATTCAAACTGCTGACCTTTTGATCAGCAGATGTAGCACTTAGCCACTATGCCATCAGGGTTTCAGATAAACTATTATGACCCTGGAAACCTTGGTGGCATGATGGTTAAGTGCTATAGCCACTAACCGAAAAGGTCAGCAGTTCACATCCACTAGGCACTCCTGGGAAATTCTATTTGACAATTCTACTCTGACTATACGGTCACCAGGAGTTGTAATCAACTCAATGGCAACACGTTTCATCTTTCTTTTATTTAAGCTCTTGAAAAAAATTTTTGCAATGCAATCCTTTGAATTTTTGTCATTTTGGAGTAAATCCACTTCCAAGAGAGAGGCACTGCCTTTTTAAAAAATCTCAAAATTACTTAGTAATATCTCTGATCTCATATTTCAGGGACTATAAGTACACATATTCTGAAATTTCCATTGGTAAAAAAATAAGAAAACGAGCATCATGCCATAAGATCATTGAATGATGAATTTTTATTGTCATTATATTTGCATGAGAAGTAAACATTCTATTTGGAGTAATGATAAAAATTGTCAGCTTTTTTTCAATTTCAGTAATTTAAAGTATTTTTTAAGAGCTATAAAGTTAGTACTATTTAATTCTTAAGATATCTGAGATTAAAGGTGCCTAAAAGATAAGTGTTACCAAAGATACAGTTGAGCTAGTTTCACTTGTGAAACACATTAAGCTTCCTAAAACAAATATTTCTTTGAACATTTTTCCTTTCAATTTGAAATTTTATTGTTGTTCTCTTTTAAGATAGATTTTCATACCACAGTGTGGTAGGTAACTAAAGATTAAAAAAGATAAAAAAGTCCTGAATAAAACTAGGAAAACTTTCAAATATTATTTAAAATGCAGTGTCAGCAATTGTTTTGCATCTGAAGTAAAACAATAAATCATATAAAACTCTCACTAGTGTAAAAACATGTTTATTCTAACTCAGAAAAAAAAGTCCTTTTAAAATCCAGGCGATCTTTGTATAGGTCTATTCTTGAATGCATTCACGTAAATTAGATTACTGCATCATAATAACCTAAATATGCTTACAGCAATCAACAGGAAGAATCATGTTTATGTCTCAGAAAAATAGACATTTAGAAATAAAGAGAGTCTGCCCACACACAGGTTTGGAAGATACTAGCTCAACTTACGACTTCTTATTTTTAACATGCAATCATCCTTCATTACACTTTCCCTCAACTATGAAATAAACTGAAAAAGAAAAGAAGTATGAAATAAAATGTACACTGATTTTGAATGAGAAAACTCAGACATCCAGGTCAACTCTAAAATCAACCTGCTTTATATTATCTTTCTTTTTGCTTTTTAAAGGAATTCCCAACCTCAGCTACATGGAGTATAGAAAAAGATTAAAAAAAAAAAAAAATGTGGTTTCAATGGTTGAACTTGTATTGTGACTGTTACCTGCCTTAGAGTCAGTTCAGCCTTGTAGTAAGCCTATGTACAACAGAGCCAAACTGACTAGTCCTTGCAGTCATTGTTAAGCTGCTGCTGCTGTTGTTAGGTGCCAGCAAGTTGGTCCTGACTCTAGCTACCTTATGCACAACAGAATGAAACACTGCCCAGTCTTGTGCCGTGTCTACGGTCATATTTATGCTTCAGCCATTGCTATGCTGGGTCCTGCTACTGCAGGCCCTGTGTCGGTCTGAATCACTGAAGCTCCTTCTCTTTTTTCCTACTCTGCCAAGCATGATGGCCTTGTGCCTCCTAATAACATGCCCAAAGTACGTGAGGCTGTGTCTTACCATCTTGCTTCTAGTGAGCATTCTGACTGTACTTCTTCCCAGACAGATTTGTTCTTTCTCCTGACAGTCCACGGTATATTCAATCTTCTTAACCAACACCATAATTAAGAGGCATCGAGTCTACTTTAATATCTTTTATTAATTGTCTAGCTGTCACATTCACATGAAAGGATTGGAAAACACCATGAGCTGGGTGAAGCGAACCTTACTCCTTAAAGTGACAGCTGTGTTTTTTAACACTTTAAAGAGATCTTTTTGCCCAATATAATGCGATTGATGTCTTGACTGCTGCTTCCATAGCTGTCAGTTGTAGATCCAAGTAAAACAAAGCCCTTGAAAACTGCAACTCTCTCCATTTATCATGATGTTGTTTATCGGCCCAGTTGTAAGGATTTTTGTTTTCTTTGGATTGAGGTCTAATCTGCACTGAAGTCTGTGGTCTTTGATTTGCATTAGTGCTTCTACTCCACTTTCAGCAGGCAAGATTTTACCGGCTGTGTATGTCAGGCTATTAATGACTTCCTTTTCCAATCCTGATTCCACATTTTTTTTATGTATTTCAGCTTCTCTGATTATTCGCTCACCACACAGGTTTAATAATTGTGGTGATAAATGCAATACTGTTGCACACTTTTCCTGATTTCAATTCATGTACTATTCCCTTGTTATGTTTGTACAACAGCCTCTGACACTAAGTACAGGTCCTCATGACACAATTAAGTGGCCTAGAATCTCGATTCATGACAACGTTAACCGTAACTGATGATCCGCGTGGTCCAATGCCTTTGTATAATCCATGAAACACAGGTAACCAACCGTCTTTCTAGCATTCTCTGCTTTCAGCCAGGATTCATCTGCTATCAGTTAACGATACCCCTGATTCCAAGCTCCCTTCTATATCTGGCTTGAATTTCTGAGAGTTCCCTGTGGTTATGTTGCTTTAGAAGAATCTTAAGCAAAATGATTGTTGTGTATGATGTTAATGATGTTGTTCAATAGTTTCCTAAGTCAGTTGGATCACCTTTCTTTGGAGTGGGTGTATACGATTCCTTCACTATGAGTTGGAATCTATTTCATGACACTGGGTTTCACTTGGTTTTTTATTTCCATCAGTTGGCCAGGTAGCTGTTGTTAAAATTTCTTGGCATAGATTCTTCCAACGCTGCATTCGTTTGTAGAAACATCTCAGTTGATACTCATTCAGTTTCTAAGGCCCAGGTTTTCATCAGCACTTTCAATACAACTTAGACCTCTTCCTTCCGTATCATCTATTCTTGATCATATGCTAACTTCTGAAATGGCTGAACGTCAAACAATTGTTTTTAGTTTGGTGATTCTGTATATTCCTTCCATCTTCTTTTATGCTTCCTATGTCACTATTTTTCCTGTAGAATTTTTCACCATTGCAAATTGAGGCTTGCAGTTTTCTTGAGTTCTTTCAGACTGAGAAAGGCAGAGTATGCTGTCTATCCCCAGCACTTTGAACATATCATTATAATATGTTCTCCAGCCACCCATTGATTTCTTCACTTCATTAACTTAGTCATTTCTTCCTTTTGTTTCAGCTACTTGACATTCAAGATCAAGTTTCAGAGAATCTTCTCACATTCATTTTGGTCTTTTGTTTCTTTCCTATCTTTTTAATGACCTCTTTTTTTCATGTATGATATATTTGATGTCATTTGCCTACTTCTCTGGTCTTTGGTCGTTAGTGTTCAGTGCTTCAAAGCTACCCTTGAGGTGTTCTAACTTCACGTGGGATGTACTCACTTTTGAACTTTGGTTCTCATGAACTTGTTCTAATTTTCTTTAACTCAGCTTGAACTTGCATATGACCAGTTGATGGTCTGTTCCATAGTCATCCCCTTGCTTTGTTCTGACTGATGATAATAAGCAATTCTGTATTTTATTCCTGTATATCTTGTTGACATTTGTTTATAATTTCTCTGTAGTTCAAGGAGCCCTGTTGCACAGTAGTTAAGAGTTCAGGGGCCAATAAATAGATCAGCAGTTTGAATCCCCCAGGGGTTCCATGGGTTAAAGATGTGAAGTCTGCTTGCATAAAGATTACAGCCTTGCAAACTCAATGGGCAGTTTCTCTATTCGGTCCCACAGAGTCTTTTATGGGTTGAGTTGTATGTGTGGACTTGGATAGGCCACAACTCACACAATTGCTTATATGTGCATCACCTTGTCCTCTGACGTGATTTTCCTATGTGTTATAAATCCTAGTTCTAGGGTGCTGATGAGATGGAATTATCAGCAGTGATGTTACTGAGGCAAAACTCAAACTACATGACTGGATTGTGTATTGAGCCAATATCTTTTGAAATACAAAAGAGAAAAACGAGCAGACACATAGGGACCTCACACCACCAATAAAATAGTGACAGCTGAAGAGTCTGTCCTTTGGACAGAGGGTCCCCATGATGAGACTCCGCTAGTCCAGGGGAATATTGATGAGAAGGAATCAAGAGAGAGAGAAGTCCTGCTCCTGGAGCTCATGCTCTTAATTTGGACTTGGAACCTACTAGACTGTGAGAATAAACTTCAACCTGTAGAAGCCATCTACTTGTGATGTTTCTGTTATGACAGCACTAAATGACTAAGACAGAATTCCTGGATGGAAATATGTTAATTACAAATATTATTATATAATTGTATATGTTTATATTCTATCACTTATATGAGTTTTACTTAAGTAACTCAAGTTACTAATGGGAATATGAAATGTAAAGTATGAATTGTACAATATGGATTTCAGTGAAATGTGAACTCCAGCTGAAAAATGACATTTTTATTCAAAAGAGTACCATGAAGTGAAAAGAATTTATGATTTATGTCACATATTATTAAAACTTATCAAAGTTTAGTTGCTTCAAAAAGTTAGATAATTTTACTCAGCAGCTTATAACAAAGCACAAGATATAAT
Organism: Heterohyrax brucei; assembly: GCA_028571685.1. Taxonomy (NCBI): domain Eukaryota; kingdom Metazoa; phylum Chordata; class Mammalia; order Hyracoidea; family Procaviidae; genus Heterohyrax; species Heterohyrax brucei. The sequence continues at coordinate 161,653,901 of CM053143.1, forward strand.
CCTCTCAGGAACTCTGAGTATATAATTGCCAATAATAATCTTTAATCCTTCTAACAACTAGTTTCTTTTACTGCATCTACACATCTGGGCTCACACTCCAAACTTTAATCCTTGGCCTGACAGGCTCTTTATCTAACACATTCAGTAAGGAAAGTTAACATTCAGTTCTCATTTTCTGGCTTATAAATTGAGAATATTAAACTTTGCCTTCAGTGTTCCAAGAATTAATTATTTAATGTTGATAAAGTTCCTTTGAGTTCTAAAGTATAAAAGTCACAGAAGTTTTCCTTGTACTCAAAATAGGTGTTCTCATAAATACAAATCATAGGGGAAAGTTATTATTTACTTAATCAAAATCTAGAAATGATTGTAAGTAATAGAGGCAATAAGAAAGATGATACATGTAGAATTGCATGTTACAAGACTGAGTGTCCAGATTTTTATCTTCAGCTGTACTAAATAATTCAAGTTTAAGGTTTCAGGTCAAGAAGGTCTAATACTGAAAAATGAGTACTTACATTCATAAGCATAAGATTTTTCATTGAAATTAAGTTCAGTCTATAGTACAAGTTGTTGTTAGGCATCATCAAGTCAGAGGACGCTATGCACAAGAGAATGAGACGCTGTGAGGGCCCACATCACCCTTATGGTCATTCCTCTGCTTGTGCCCACTGTTTTAGCCATTCTGTCAGTCCAGTCCACTGAGGGACATCCTCTTTTTTGATGACCGTATATTAATTTAAAATCTGTAAAATTAAATCAGTGGAGAGAAGGCTTATCTAGGCTGTGAATTCAATACATTCTGTAAAATTGTAAATTTATGGCAGTTTTTTTTTTACTTTTATGTGCTCAGAAAGAATGAAGCATTGAATTTTAAGCAAAACTTTATTTTTTCAGATATTAAAATTTCCCTATTTTGGTTTTAAAATACCCTACTCATTTCATAAAATTACAGTTATAGTAAACAGAAGAATTTTGTTTATTTATTTGTTTTAATGCATTTAATACACAAAATTTTAATAGATAAAATGGTAATTTTGTGTTAATGTTTTCCTTTTTTTATTTTATTTCCTGAAATATTCTGTTTTGATACTCAAATTTTGGAAAGTAACCTATACACTTGAAAACAATGTGTCCAAGGATTGTATTTCATCATTCTTATATGGTAAATTGACATCATAGTAGTATTGTGGTTAAAGAACATTAAATTTATATTAATAACAATTAAAATACCTTCATAGTCAGCTCTCTGGATCATGCATTGTATGTGTAAGTGGAGTGAAAGGAGGTCATACTTCATTTATTACACTGTGATGGTTAAGATTGTGTGTCATTTTGACTGGGCCATGATTCTCAGTGTTTTGGCAGTTGCATAGTCTTGTACTTGCTTCCCTGCTGAAATCTGATTTGAGATCATCCCCATGATGAACTCTACTGAATGGTACCAACAGTGGCAGAGACTGTGACAGCTCACTGCTCCTTTAGCCTTCATCTCTCTGCCTCTGTCACATACTTTCTCACTGCTTACATTGCCAAAGCTTTTGGCTGGTCCTGGGTCCTGCAGCTAGCTCTTTGTCTGGTCTCTAGTCTAAAGACTTCAACTAGCAGCCTAATTGCTGATCTTAGGAGTCACTGATTTTCACAGCCTGTGAGGAAGGCCCCTGATCTTTGACCTACCAATCATGAATCTGCCAGCCCCTGCAGCTACATGAATCAGGAGAAATCTCTATCCTGATCCATAGACTTAGCATGTTCCAGCCTCTACAATCACATGAGCTGTTTCCTTAATATAAATCTCTCTTTATATATACCTTTATATGATTTACTGGTTGTTTTTCTCTAGAGAACCCAGCTTATGACATTCAGTGACAGGAGTGGGATACTGCTCTAACATATGCCTAAAATATGGAAGTAGTTCTGAAACTATGAATGGATAGAAGACTCAGAAGAAAATGAGGATAACTGTCAACACTGGAGAAATCACAGATGATAAGAAACAGTAGCTGAGGACTGAGAGCAGCAGTGAGCTGGCAGCAGCAGAACCAGGAGACCAGTGCCACACAGCACGGGTGTGAACACATGGAGTGAGAGAGGTGAGTGCCTATGCATGGAAGGTTTCCTGCAAGAACAGGATGCTTCTAGACACTTATCAGTGGAGTTACTGAGTTTGGCAACACTTGCCCCAGCAGGGCAGGTGCAGACGTTAGGCCTGAGGGCTGTGAGGCTAAGGAACACACGAAGATGAGCTACCTCAGTCTCAAAAGTTATGACTGTGACTTCTGGTGTTTCAAAGATTGGATATATGGTCTTGGGCATTTTTAAGGGTAGAGTTGCCTATCAGATGGAGTAGGAGAAAGGTGTAATGGAAGGTAAGGAAGCAAAATTGCCATCCCAGTTGATATTGAGGGTGGAGCTGAAGGCCATATCCAAGGGGCCTCCACTCAGAATACTGAGAGTGAGTCCAGTACATAAAGTCTGGAGAGGAGGCCAGTGTGTGAATTGTCTCAGAGAATAGATTGCTTTCAAACATTGAGGACTAATGTAATGTATTCTGCTTACTTGTTTGGTAGCTGTTTTGCCGTCATTCCTTCCAGTTTCTCCTATTTGTGATATAATCATCTAGCGTGTGCCTTTTCTACCATTGTATTTTGGAAGCAGATAACTTATATTCTAGATGTCACAGTTGAAGAAGAATTTTTGAATTTTGGACTTGGAGTTAATTGAAGCCTTTGTTATGATTGTAAGAATGTGTCTTATGTATATCAAGGACATGACTTTTTTGGGGGGGGAGGGTGAAATTTCATGGTTTGAGTTGTGCCATCCCAAATCCATGGCAACTTGATTAGGCTATGATTTCCAGTACTGCGTGGTTGTCTTACATTTTGTGATTGCAATTTTATGTCAAAGAAGAATATGGAGGGATTGTAATACACTTACTAAGGTCACATTCCAGATCTAATTAATGCAGAAGAAGTTTCCACAGGGTATGTCCTGCACTACCTTGTATCTTATAATAGATAAAATGAAAGAGAAGCAAGCAGAGAGTTGAGAACTTCATACCACTAAGAAGGCAGGGCCAGGAATAGAGTGTACTCTTTGGAAGGCTGACCATAAGGATCTTCTTCCAGAGTTCACAGACAGAAAAAGGCTTCCCCTGGAGCTGCCACCCTGAATTTTGATTTGTGATTTACTAAATAGTGAGAGAACAAATTTCTCTTCACTAAAATCACCCACTTGCAATATTTCTATTACAGCAGCACAGCATGGCTAAGAGACACATCATTAATTCCAATATTCCTTGAGAATGAGTCCTAGAGGTCAAAAGTTAATTTTGCATATTTAATTACAAATGTTTATATCAAACAAGATAGACTAGCAACATAATTTTCTTTTTCATATCAAATGAAAGTGACTTATTTAGACAAAAATGAAATCCAAAATCAGATTTCAAAAGTTTCCAAACCAGAGTCCTGTTGACTTAATTTAAAAAAACGTGCATATGCACTACACTCTAAAATTATCTTTGGCTGTTTCATAGATTTGTTCGGAGAGCTGATAAAAGTCTTAACCTTTCTCCCTCACCCTTTTGATTGGTGAAATAGGGTTAAGTTATCACATGGAACTTTTGTAGTAATAACTTTAAAGATAATCAATAATGTGAAGCCTGTGGTGCTAATGTCACTTCTTTTTGGGAAATGATGGATGGAATGGGCCGATTTTAAAATACTAAACTGTCCAGCTCTGGTTCATGACAAATAGCATCAACATGATTATATCTGAAATAAAATAAAATTCCTTCCCAAAGCTTAAGGTCTGAGCTAAATAAAGCACTGGGAGCCATATATCAGCATTTTATGTTTCCTAACAACTGAAAATTTTTCAGGCAAAATTGATGAACAAAGAGAGTAATGACAGTTTTTTTGTGAATTTCAATATAAAAGGCTTTCAGTCAAATATTAAGCTCTGAGCAATAAATTATGCCTCGCTTGGTATCTTTTTAAAATATCTTGCTTAATATTTGGCTATTTCACTATGAAAATGTTTATATTGTCACTAAAACTAAAGAAAGTAAGACAAGTGCCAAGCCAAGTGCTTTAAACAAACGTAAGTAAGATATTGCAGCATTTCTGCAATACTAGGTTTTTTTTGGGGGGGGTGGGTTACAAACTATGTTCTCTGGAAATGCTTACTAAAATGACATTTTATAAAAAATTTTAAAATTTAAGGAGTCTATGAACTAATGAGACAGCACTTTTTATAGTCAATTTTTTATTTAAGACCAATCAGATTATATTATCTTTCTTCTATAGATTAAATTTTAGCTGTAAGTGCTACAAAAGACAAAACAATTGAAATCCCCTGACTCATAGACTCCTTCTTCCTTGATTAAATTCTAACCAATATGCAAGAGACCGATAAGATTTAGATAATGAAACTAATTGTATTTCTTTACAGAAAATATTCACACAGAAAGGGGGAATCAATGTTACTTATTAAAAATGATTATACAAATGTTATCAGAATTTCGTGATAGTAAAACAATTGTGGAAGGGATCTGACTTTGGCATTTAATGTATGTCATTTCATACAGGGCTAGTATTAAAGATTCTTTTATGCAATTATTTCCATGACTGCATCCATACTGTTTGAGCTGATTCATTATATTCCTTAGTGTCATCATTCAGATGACTTTTTCAAAAAAATCGTACAATTTTTATCTTGTTTTATTTTTTATACAAGATCTGTATGTCAATAAAATTATAAGAGTATAACAGATAGTGTGAACTTTACATTTACGTTTAATTATGGTCTCCATTTTATCAAATTCTTTTCCTTTCTCAGAATGAAACCCAAATAAAAATGAAAATTAAAAAGGAGAATTTTTGCAAAATTTCATTTATGTTGATCATGGTGGGTCCTCTAATTTCATTGTTTTATAAATCCAGAAGTATGTTCATTGACTGAATATGTGCCACTTGACTATCTAGTTATGTATGAGGACCCCTGATGGTACAGTGGTTAAGCATTTGTCTGCTAATCAAAAGGTCAGCAATTTGAATCTACTAGGTGCTCCATATGCATAAAAATATGAATAAGAACACATACCTCCTCAATTAGAATAGAGGGCTACTTCTGTTTTACTCCTGGTTTGCATGTAGGTGACTACACTGTTCTTGCTATGCTGTCATTAGGTACCATCCAGTCAGTAATGAGTCATAGTCTTAGTTAAATTTGCTCTAACAGGACTACCACAAGTGGATGGCTTTAACGAAGAGAAATGTACTCTTTCACCATCTAGATGGCTAGAAGTTCCGATTCAAGGGTGCCAGCTCCAAGGAAAGTCTTTGTCTTTTTGTCTGCTCTTACAGAAGGTCTTCGCGTCAACCTTACCTTACTGTTGGATTGTCTCCATGCTGGAACTGCAGGTCAAAAGGACACTGCTCCTGGCACTGCTTTCTTGATGATAGGAAGTCCCCTTTCTGCTTGCTTCTCTTCTGTGTCTCAAAACAAATTGACTGATGGCAGAATTTAGTCCTATAAATTAAGTCCTGCATGATTGATATAATTGCCTCTAGTCCTACTTCGTTAATATCGTAGAAGTAGGATTTATAACACAGAGGAAAATCACATCAGATGATAAAACGGTGGACAATAACATAATACTAGGAATCATGTCCCAGCCAAACTGAAGCACACCTTGGGGGATACGATTCAGTCCATAACACATAGCAGGAATAAGAACAACAGAACAAACCACTGGAAGATCCTGTGTTGTCTTCACAATTATTGCTGTATTTCAGACCACTGTTGCAGCTACTCTGTCAATACATCTTGTTGAAAGTCTTTCTATTTTTCACTGACCCCTGTACTTTAATGGAAACCCTGGTGGTGCAGTGGTTAAATGCTACTTCTGCAAACCAAAACGTTGGCAGTTCAAATCTGCCAGGTGCTCCTTTGAAGCTCTATGGGGCAGTTGTACTCTGACCTATAGGGTTGCTATGAGTCAGAATCAACTCAACAGCAGTGGGTTTAGTATTGGTTCTTTACCATAAGATTTTCAAAGTCTAATTCTTTTCAGAGGTAAATTACTAGATCTTTTTTCCCTTGGATCTTAGCGGAAAGCAGAGAATACCACAAAAAGGTTTATTTGTGTTGTATTGTCATCTGACTGTGTGGATGGTAACAAATTATGGGTAGTACTGAGTTTAATGGAAATTCAAAACACTTGTGCTCATAAAGGGTCTGTACATGGAACAAGAGACAGTCATTTGAACAGAACAAGGCAACTCTGCATGGCTTAAAGTCAGGAAAGTTGTATTTCAGGGTTATATCTTTTTACCATACCTATTCAATCTGTATGCCAAGCAAATAATCCAATAAGCTGGACTTTGTGAATAAGAATGGGGTATCAGGGTTGGAGGATGGCTCCTTAGCAACCTGCTTGATGCACTTGACAAAACCTTGCAAGCTGAAAGTGAAGAGGACTTGAAACACTTACTGATAAAGGTCGAAGACCAGTCTTCAGGAAGAATTACACTTCAACATCAAGGAAACAAAACCCCACACAGTCAGATCAATAAGCAACATAGTGATAAAGAAAGAAAATATTAAAATTGTCAAGGATTTCTATTTACTTAGATTCACAATCAATGGCCATGGAAACAGCAGTCAAGAAATCACAGTAAAATTTGCACTGGGCAAACGCACCGTGGCGGGGGGCGGGGTGTGTGTGGAATCCTGAGTAGTCTGTGGCTCTTAACTATGAGTAGGACAGAGTAGAACTCATCCAAAGAGTTTTCAAAGAGTTTCTGGTGGAGTTGAACTGCTGACTTTTTGGTTAGCAGCCAGTCTTCATAATCCTTAAACACTCTGCCCCCAAATCTTCATCCGGTGTAAAAGAGCTCTTTAAGTCTGTACAAAGCAAGGATGTCTCTTCAAGAAGTAAGGTACACCTAACTTCAGTCATGATATTTTCAATTGCCTCCCATACATGTGAATATTGAACAATGAAAAAGGTAGACCAAGCCAGTACAGATGACTTAAAATTATTGTGTTAGCAAAGAATACTAAATATACTATGCTATTCTATATTATGGATTTCTAAATGAACGACAAAAAGGTCTGCCTTGGAAGAACTACATCCAGAATGCTCATTAGAAGCCAGAATGGTAAGACTTCTTTTCATGTATTTTTGACCTGTTATCAGGAAGGAGAAGGACATCAAGTCCGGTAATGCAGAAGGTCAGTGAAATGGAGGAAAATCTTCACTGAGTTGGATTTATAAAGTGACAGCAACAATGAGCTCAACTATAGCAAAAATCGAGCAGATGGCATAGAACTGGCCAGCATTTTGTTCTGTTGTACATGTGATTGCTATGAGCTGGAACCAACTGGAAGACTCAGAATGAGAACAAATGTATGATAATTCTGGTTCTGCTTGCCAGCACTTCTAATACTGTAACTACCTAGAGATGTGGTAGCTTTTTGGTTTAACTTGTATTTCCTCAGTGAATAATAATTCTGAACATATTTGTATGTGCTCATACACTATCTCTGCAGTTGCTCACACGTGGCAGTAATTTTAAGAATGGTGCAGGAACAAGCAAGGTTCTCGTCCGTCACAGGTATAGTTACTGTGAGTCAGCGACTCCTTGACACATGACAATAATGTAAGCCTGTGTTCTAAAAATTATATTCACTTTCCAACTCTGTCCTTTTTCAAAGCTGTTTTGGCTATTCAAAGTACTTAAATTTTCATAATTTAATTTACCCATCAGCCTTTTAATTTCTATACAACTGATTGGAATTTTGACGGGAACTTACTTGAAACACGGGTCAATTTGGGTAGCATTCATATATTAACAATATTTATTCTTGTGATCTATGTATAAGCTGTTTCCTCGTTTATCTCTTTCTCTACTGTTTTGCAAAAAAGCTTTTGTAGTTTCTGTAATCAGGAACATTTTTACACAACTTTTACCAGATGTCTTAATAGATATTTTATATTTGGATTACTCTTATAGGTGGTATTTTTTCACTTCAGCTTAATATTGTCGGATCCGATGCACTTGGCTATATAAAAATAAGTTTGAATTATGTATGTCTCCTGAGAGAAACCTGTATTTACATAGGTTATTAAAGAAAAAGAGTAACAATTTCACACAGGCTTCAAGGTGTCAGCATTAACCTTACATTTATAAGCAAAAGAAGATTTGAACACTAACCTGCATCTGAGGGAAATGATTGCCGCTGTGAGGCTATCCAGGCAGTCATACATTTGCAAAGTGGGCAAAGCTGAACTGGTCCATAGCAGACGTAATACTGAAAGATCAACCAACCAGGAAAGACAATCAATAAAAATGGAAAGTAGTGACTTTGATTAAATGATGAATGGAAAGAAAAATGATTGAAAGCAATAATGAAAACATATATGCATGTGATCAGAGTCTGAAAGAAAGTATGTAATAAAAGAAAGTTATTTTGTTTAGTACTGTGTGCATATGTCACATGACTATTTTCTAATTTCAAATATTTTGCATTATTTTTATGTTTCTTTTTAAATAATGACAATATCTGATAATGCTATTACAAGTATTAATTGTTTTGTGTGAGCTTTATTTTATTTTATTTTATTACACAGTAGTACTGTTCATTTAGAAGAAAAGATTCTGACTGCTTTGGGAACTAAGATATGTTCTTATTTGTGAAAAAAAAAAGTCCTTCTGAAAAGTGCTTTGCATGACTCTAATTAGATCTATACCCCATTGCCATCAAGTCAGTTTTGGCATATAGTGACTCTATAGCATAGACTAGAAGAACAACCTCACAGAGGTTTCAAGGAGTCTCTACATGGATTTAAACTGCTGACCTTTTGGTTAGTAGCTTGAACTCTTAACCACTATGCAACCAGGATTTCCAACTGGATATTAAAAACCAAAGGGAAAAAAAAAAGGTGAATGTGGGGAAGAAAGACAACTGTGAACAGTTGTTAATATCAAAACCTCATTCTTCAACTCATTTCACTTCCTTGAATCATTTTTTTCCTAAGAAATGGCATTTCAATTTCAAAACTAATGTAGAGAAATCGATACTTGGTTAAATTTTATTAACTTTAGATTCTTTCTTTACTTTTTTATTATTTATATACATATTTGAAAGTCTAACTTTGTAAACTCAAATAGATCAAATTCTTGAAGCCACAGCATTTGAGTAAATATCCTGAAATTTTAAACATATTGGATTTGTGACAGTAATATATTAAAATAATTATTTCTCTAAGATTGGTATTAATGTCATATTGTACATGGCAAAACCAAATTTTAATAGATACAGTTTTAGGTAAGATTAAAAACTACATGGAAATACCAAATGGCAAATATCTCAAAACTATCTGGAAGTCATGGAGCTCTCGCGGTCCAGTGGAGCTTGATGGCACAGTAGCTGAGAGCTAAGGCTATTAAGCAAGAGGTCGGCAGTGGGAATTCACTAGCTGCCCCTTGGAAACACTATGGGTCTGTTTGACTTGCCCTAGAAGGTTTCTACAATTTGGAATTGACTTGACAGCAACCAATTTGATTCCTTTAGTTAGTGTGCAGTAGTTAAACACTGGGCTGCTGTTCCAAAGGTTGGCAATTTAAACCACCCAGTTTATCTCTGGGAGAAAAATCTAGCCATCTGCTCCTGTAAAGGTTGTAGCCTAGAAAACTCTACAGCACAGTTCTACTCTGCCATATGGTTTTGCTGAATCAAAACTGAGTCCTCAGCATCTAACAGCAACATGAGAATTTTAGTCTCATTGTCTTCACATTATTTTTCTTTAATCTGTTATTCCAGGATCTCATGTGGGAACTAAATTAAAGAGAGAGTAACTTCATGTTAAAAAAAAAAATCTAAACTATAGCTAACCTATATACTATCGTATGTAAATCATTTATATACAAATGTATTTTACCAAAGCTAACAGCAAATAAAAAACGATACAGATAAGAGATACATTCAGAATTTATATACTTAGCCAGGGACAAAGAAAAATCCAGCATTTTGCTTCCGCTTTCAAGAGTGCTACATGCAGGATGATATTTAAAAAAGAGAGAGAGAGAAAGAATTTTAAGTGATACAGAGAAATAGAGAACTTTTATTCCCCCTTATTTCTGAAATGTTTGGATGTTATAACAGAAAGAACTCTTGACCTCAGTATCACCTCCATCTTTTATGAGAATAAAAATATCTCAAGTGCCACCATGCTGCTTCTCACAGCCCTCACTAATTTAGATACACGGTAAATGTTCTTTCTCAGTGTTCTTGTTTGGTCGCGTGAAAAGAGAGCGTAAGAGCTGCGGGATCACAAGAAAAATGATTAGCGATTGGTGAAAAGGAAGTAAGTTGGTGTCGGTATTGGCCTGTCAGTGGAAATGAATCAAGATACAGCAGCCGTTTCTTTTAATTTTTCTTTTTCTTCCCCCAAATAAATCTAATCCTTCAACCAACATGCTTCTATCTTCTCCTTACCATTGCTCTTATTCATGGTCAATACAGAATCACAGCTCAGGAAGTTCTGGGCAATAAGAGTTTATTGTAAATGTTTTTAGTTAAATATACTTGGCATATGTTTTCAATGGGAAAACGTAAGAATAATTGCACTCCCTCCAATGAAATAAGTTTGAAAAATGACTAATTATATGCAAAAACTAAATAAATCACCACCCACAATTAACCTGGTAGTTGAAAATTAAAAACTAACAAACACAAAACCCAATGAGCAAAATGTAATTTCCACATTTTACTTTTAGCTTTATCTATATAATAGGAGGAAACTCTGGTGGCATAGTGGTTGAGGGCTGTGGCTACTAACCAAAAAGTCAGCAGTTCAAATCTGCCAGGTGCTCTTCGGAAACCCTATGAGGCAGTTCTACTCTGTCTACAGGAAGGACTTCTTAATTTCTTACAGTTAGCTTTGTAATTCTGCTAGCTTACCCCTATGTTGTGTGTGTGTGTGTGTGTGTGCAGTTCTTATCTTTATGCATAAGTATTTTGTATTTGAAAACAAAACCCATTGCCACTGAGCAGATTCTGACTCCTAGTGACCCTACAGGACAAAGGAAAACTGTTTCATAGTTTCCAAGGTGCCCCTTGTTGGATTCTAACCATCAACCTTCTGTTTAACAGCCTAGCTCATAACCTCTATGCTATCCAGGTAATAAAATAAAAATCAAGCTCCTGACTTCATATAAATATACATTAAATTTGTAAAAATAAACAGCTGAGTCTTCTCAAAATAGTCAACTAAAATGAATACAAGGACTTCTGATTTTCAAAATGAAGCTCTCTGGAAAAATAAAATTCAGCCCTTTGGAAAAAAAAATTACAAAACAGTGTTCAGATGGTTTGTTCCTTAAAGAAGTGTGTTTTTGAACAGAGACATGATTTGCAGTTTTAGTGACCCTTTATCGATTCTTTTTCTTTTTTTTTTTTTGAGGCCAGTGGAGAGATGTAAACATGATAACTAGAAACTCGAGTAGTCAAAATTAGACTTGGTGCGCTTTCTATGTGCTAAATATTTTAACATAGAATGGGCTTTTATTACAAGGCTGACTACACGAAGATTAGGAAGATGTTAAAAACCACACTGATGAGAATTCAGTTTTTGGTTTTACTTTACATAAAAAACCCAAGTTCTGAAGGTTCAATTAAACTGTCCCATGTTTTATTTTAAAATTTGAAACTTTCAACTGCATAATGATGGTGATCTTTTGACATGGAGAAGGAAGAGTTCTTTTTGTGTGAGCTGCTTTTGAAGGGAACAAGCTAACTTCTCAGAAAACTAAAGAAACCAACTAGTAATGAAGGGCTCTGCCCTCATAAAACCATGCTAATTAATCAGTGCTCTGCTCATCTAACAGCACCTTAAATCCCAAACACTGAAAAGACTTGAATCTAGAAAATGAGTTGTAGAAAAATGTATTCACCACTCAATTCAACTACATTGAATCTGAAACATTGATTCATGGCAATTCTGAGCAATTGCCCAATTTACAGGAAATTATTTCAGATGGTGCTCACTATAATTTTAAAGTTACTATCTTTCCTCGAGGTTACTATACCATTGAGAACTGAGATTTCCTCAGAGCTCTTCCATTGCAAATAAACAATTTAAGCTCCACTGTATTATTTATAATTCATTGATGTCAGGAACAGTGAAAAAGATATTCATCTACTGGCAGGTTTTACAGAAATATGCATTTATGAAATACTGATTTCATATCTACACTTTAGAATGGCACTATGTACTCAAGAATAACCTGTTCGGGAGACTATTGTATTATAATCTCAGTCCTCTAGAGAGTTATTTAATCAAAATAACCTTGCTTAAGTGCGCTACAAGGGAGACATGAAGCAAATGTCAGAAGATCAAGAAGAGACAAAGGACTAGGAATTGCAATATTAAAAGTAATTCAATGTCTCGAGACAATTTTTTTTATTATTAAAATTGAGGCAGAAATGCGCAAATGAGTCAGGAATATCTGAACTACAACTGAGATCTCAGTGAATGGAAAATTATATTCTCATCCTATGAACAACCGAACACCTAGATTAATCGTGTTAAGTCAAAAAATAAATGTAAGTCACACTACACTCTTTAATAATCAGTGTTAGTTGAAACACTAATTGGTACCGTGTGATTGTAAGTAACCACACTGGATTTTAGTCTTCTTTCTTTTCAACTCTTCTATGAACAGCAAGACTTTAAGTAAGATTCTCAATACCTCTATGAGCTATATTCTAGCAGTGTTCAGGATTTACTACAATGAGTTAAATAACATAATGGCCTTGCATAAGAAAATCAGTTATTAGGGTATATGCTCTTATCTTATGGTGGAAACCTATGTTAATGATACTGTTAATGAGTAGGATTTGTTTAATCAACATGTCTAATTATCTTAAACTTCAATTACTGAGGTTAAAACAATATAGGATGCATAGGATGCTATACATGATTTTTAAATTTCTTTTTTTCCTTCATTTATCCTTTTTTTATTTAAATGCATTTGCCTCTGCATTGTAAATGTAATCTGTCAAAATTTCTGCCAGTACTATGATTGCAAGTCTTCATTGGTGAATTCAACATCCTTGGTACTATACAACTTTTTCTTTTTTTTTTTTTTTGTTTGGTTTGGTTTGGTTTCAAGTCAGGAAAGGTGTGCATCAGGGTTGTATCCTTTTACTATACTTTTCCAATCTGTATGCTAAGCAAATAATCCAAGAAGCTGGATTATACAAAGAAGAACGAGGCATCAGGATCAAAGGAAGACTCATTAACAACCATCATTATGCAGATAATACCAATTTACTTGCTGGAAATGAAGAAGATTTGAAACACTACTGATGAAGGTCAAGGACCACAGCCTTCAGCATGGATTGCACTTCAACATCAAGAAAACAAAAATCCTCACAACTGGACCAGTAAGCAACAGTGGCATAAATGGAGGAAGGATTAAAGTTGTCAAGGATTTCATTTTACTTGGGTCCACAACCAATGCCCACGGAAGCAGCAGTCAAGAAATCAAAAGACACATTGCACTGGGAAAATCTGCTGCAAAGGATCTCTTTGAAATATTCAAAAGTAAAGATGTCACCTTGAAGACTAAAGTTCACCTGATGCAAGCCGTGATATTTTCAATCACATGTGACAGCTGGACAATGAACAAAGAAGACAGAAGAACTGATGCCTTTGAAAAGTGGTGTTGGAGAAGACTGTTGGATGTATTATGGACTTCCAAAAGAACAACCAGATCTGTTATGGAAGAAATACAACCAGAGTGCTCCTTGGAAGCCAAGATGGCAAGACTGCTCTTACATATTTTGGACATGTTGTCAGGATCAGTCCCCGGAGAAGGACGTCATGCTTGGTGGAGTGGACAGTCAGCGAAAAAGAGGATGACCCTTGGCATAATAGATTGACACAGTGGCTCCAACAAAGGGCTTAAACATAAAAAACTATTGTGGACACGATCAAGACCGGGCAGTATTTCGTTCTGTTGTGCATAGGGCCACTGTGAGTTAGAACCGACTTGATGGCACCAAACAACAACAATAACAAAGAACACAGGGATTCTAAAAGTCAACAGAGGATTGACAGTGAGGGAAGAATTCAAAATAATTGCCAGTATCTGAGTTCCAATATCAAGATTTTATGATTTAAAGCTGAAATAGTTTTCAAAAGAAACCCTTCTTTAATAACATATCTCTTCAATATTTTTAGTTCCTCTCTTCTAAATATAAAAAATAAAACAAGTAACTTTGAGAGTACATTTAATTCTAGAAGAGCTATCATATTTACAGAATACTAGGGTTGCTATGAGTCAGACCCAACTTGACGGCAGTGGGCAGGGCTGTCTTATCTTCAGAACTTTAAAAAGGAGATCCTACTGTGCTTTCTCATAGTGTAAAAGATTAGACATTTTAAAGTAGTTGCTCCAAGTTGCAAAGTCATACCAACGTTAAGGATCAAAATACCAAATTTGCAGCATCTCTAAAAGACTATAATCTCACTTTCTGTCTGTTTAACTCTGAGTCATACTTTTCATCAAAACATATTTTAAATTTTGGTGTTCACCCAGTGGTGTGATACATTCTTGGGGTGTGAAACCTTTGGCATTGCACATGTAAACAGCAGCTGGAGTTCTTCTAGCTTGATATATCTCCGCATCTGCTTTCAGAAACTTTGAAGCCAGGCTCCTTTTACTCTCTACTGCTGCTCTTCTTTGGAAATGTTGACACTGTGCTGTCTTTTCTCTGAAAACTGCTATGGATCTTTTACATAAATGATGCAGTTAAGTTAAAGCTTCAATTTATCTTTCTCTTGAAGTTTAGTCTTATTCCTCTTTCTTCCCAGTGAAACTAGTGATATTTACTTCCATTTTATCTTACAAGAAGATATCATTACATTGTTTATAAATACTATTGTTTTTGTTATTTGTTATTGTGTTACCTCTGACTCATTGCAGCTTTATAGTCAACAGAACAAAATATTGCTTGGTCCTACACAATTTTCACTATCATTTGTTAGTTTGAGCCTTCATGCTCCTGCCCTTGTAGCCATCCAAGTTATTTTCTTCTGCAGATAATTCTATTTTTAAGTCCTTCTAACAGAAATCTCAAACAATATTTGTCCTTTTGCCACTGACTAATTTTACTCAGCATAATATCTTTCATTTGAAACCATGTCATCAGGTGTTTTCTAAAATCATCATTGTTTTTTATCATAGCATAGTGTTCCATTGAGTGTATGTGCCATAGTTTGTTTATCCATCCATCTGTTGATGGGTATCTGCAGTGATTCCGTCTTTTTGCTATTGTGGACTGTAATGTAATAATGTGCATGTGTCTGTTTGCGTGACAACCTTTGTTTCTGGAGGATAAATTCCAAGCAGTAGAATCACTGTATCAAATGATATATCTATTTTCAGCTTTTTAAGGAAGCACCAGATTGCTTTCCAAAGAGATTGTATCATTTTGCAATCCCACCAGCAGTGTAGAAGAGTTCCAATTTCTCCACAGCCTCTCCAGCATTTGTTGTTTGGTGTGTTTTGGATCATGCCTGACCTCGTTGGGGTAAAATGGTATCTCATTTCAGTTGTGATTTGGATTTCTCTGATAGCTAATGATCATGAACATTTCCTCATGTGTCTTTTGGCTGACTGGATATCCTCTTTAGTGAAGTATCTGTCTATCTCCTATGCTCAGTGCTTAACTGAATTATTTATCCTTTTCTTGTTGATATTTTGCAGTACATTGTAGATTATGGAGATCAGACATTGATCTGACATACAGATGCCAAATATTTTTTTTTCCCATCTGTAGGTGGTCTTTTAACTCCTTTGATAAAGTCTTTAGATGAGCAAAAGTGTTTGATTCTTAGTAGTTCCCATTTATATGTTTTCTCTTCTGTTGATTGTGCGTTGTTAGATTTTAAGTCTATCTAAGCTGTGTATTAGAACATTCATCATTAATCCTATTTTTTTCTTGCATTATCTTAATTGTTTTAGATTTGCTATTTAGGTCTTTGATCCATTTTGAGTTAGTTCTTGTGTAAGGCATGAGATATGTTTTCAGTGTTTTGCAGACAGATATCCAATTTTGCCAATACCATTTGTTAAAAAGATTGTTTGTAACCCAGTTTGCAGTCTTAGGGTCTTTGTCAAATATCAACTGTTCATTAGAAGATGGTGGCATCTCTGGGGTCTCCACTCTATTCTGTTGGTCTACATGTCTCTTTTTGTACAAGTACCAAGCTGTTTTGACTACTGTGGCAGTATAATCATTTTTAAGATTGGGTAGTGTGAGGCCTCCCATTCTGTTCTTTTTCTTCAGTAGTAACTTACTTAGCCAGAGTTTCTTCCCTTTCCAAACAAAGTTGGTGATGTGTTTCTCCACCTCATTAAAAAATGACACTGGATTCGTATGGGAACTAGACAAGAGTGCCCACTCTATAATGGGTTATTTTTTGGCTAATTTTAGACGCAGATTAGCAAGCTTGCTCAATAATCTGCTTTAGTCTGGAAGCTCTTCTGAAACCTTTCCACCATGGGTAACAACTCTGCTGGTATTTAAGCTTCCAACATCACATCCACATGCAAGCTACCACAGTATGACAGAAACGCTGGCAGAAAATGATGGCATGTAACGTGAGAGATCACATTGCTCTCTGGTAACTATTTACTTCAGCTTATTCTCTTAATGGTGCCACCAATTTCTTTGATATACAAGGCCATGAAGTGAAAGAAGTGATTTCTTTGCATTTAAATTTCCTTTATAAACTTGTAAAGTACTTAGGCTATAACTTCTGAGTAACTTTTTTTTTGTCAGCTATTTTGAACATAATGAAACAAAATAACATTTTAAAGAAAACTGCACAAATTACAATGAAAAATATCATATTTGTGGCATTAATAAGCTGTCCTGAGACTTCAGAGGAGTGCAGGATATTTGGGACCAGAGGTAGGTAGGATGTCACACACAAAAAGGTAATAATTTAACCAAGTCTAGAATAAAATTATAATCTTGTTGCTCACCTAAAACATAGTCAGGTAGATAAGAAGTTAAAGAGTCAGAAAAAAATTAACGTTATGCTGGTATCCAGGAGTTGAGACGTTTCTGATAGAATGCTATAACACAATAAACCGTCATTTAGTATTTTCAGATTAATCTATAGTTTTATTTAGCCTTCTTTGAGAGAGTAAAACATGCAGTTTGCACAGGAAACATTTTACAAGTATTATTCTAATTAACCCAGAAACCACTAGGCCAATGATGACGAAGTTGAGACTTTCACCAAGTTTTGCAGTCAAAAATCGATTAAACATGCAATCAAAATGCACTAAGGAATGAAATGTGAAGGGTGGAAACAAAGAGGGTCAGTAATTGAAAAGTATAGACTTGATGGCAGAAACAATGCTGGCAATTCCATGATAGAATTTTACAAGACCAACAAATTCTTCAATGAAAATATCATTTTTTAATAACATTAGTGACTACTGTCTTAGTTATCTACTGGCACTAAACCAAAAAAAAAAACCTCAATTCCCTCAAGTGGATTCTGACTCACGACAATGCTGTAGGACAGAGTAGAACTGCTGCGTAGACTGCCCAAGGAGTGCCCAGCAGGTTCAGACTACTGACCTTTTGGTTAACAGATGTTGCATTTAAGGACTACACCACCAGGATTTCCTTAGCAGTGCCACAACAAAAAAACACAGGTGGATGTATTTAACAAAGAGAAATTTATTCTCCCACAGTCTCTCAGGTCAGAAATCCAAATTCAGGTTGCTAGCTCCAGGTGAAGGCTTTATCTGTTGCCTCTCAGGGAAAGCCCTGGTCATCAGCCTTTCCTGGCAAAGGGATCCTGAGTTGAAAACAATTGTTATTCTCCCGACTCTTGTTTCTAGGTGGTATAATGTCCCTCTGTCTCTCGCTCAAATTTCTCTTTTATATTTCAAAAGAAATTGGCTAAGACACAACCTAATCTCCTAGACTGAGTCCTCATCATTAATATAACTGCCTCTAGACCCACCATTGTTAATATCATAGAGATACAATTCATAACATAAAGGAGAATCACATTAGGTCACAGAATGGATGACAGTCACACAGTACTGTGATTCATGGCCTACCCATGTTGACATATGCTTCTGGGAAGACAATTCAATTCATGAAAGTGACTATACACATGGACCTCCACAGAGAATTGTACAAGAACAAAATTATCGACATTTCTAGAAAGAAATGATAGAAAAGCTCAATATCATCAGCAAGAATAAGACTAGGGGTTGACAGCAGAATATAATATCAATTATTCATATTCAAGTTCAGCTTGAAGCTAAAGAATATTTGAAAAAGTTCACTAGAGCCCAAGTCTTATCTTGAGTGTATGCCACCTGAAATCAGAAATCATCTCAACAATAAATCTCATGCATTGAACACCAATGACTGAAGACCAGATGAATTGTGGAATGACTTCAAAAATAACAAGAGGTCATAAAGTAGCAAGAGGTCATAAAAAAGACAGGGTAGAAAAAAAAGATCCAAATAGATGTCAAAAGACACTCTAAAACTTGCTCTGGAACATCAAGCAGCTAAAGTGAAAAAAAAATGATGAAGTAAAAGAGCTTAACAAAACATTTCTAAAGGCAGCTTAATAAAACAAAGTGAAGTACTATACTGACATGTTCAAAGCCATGGAGATAGAAAATCACAAGGAAAGAACACTCTCAACATTTCTAAAGCAGAAAGAATGATAAAAAATTTCAAGCCTTGGGTAACAATATTGAAGGATTCTAAGAGCACAATATTAAACAACACAGAAAGCATTAAAAGAAGATGTAAGGAATACACAGTAACTGTACCAAAAAGAATTTATCAATGTTTAGTCATTTCAGGATGGAATCAAGAATGGATGGAACTGAAAGAAGTCCAGGAAGCAATGAAAGCATTGTGGAAAAACAAGCCTTCAGAAATTGACAAAATACCAAGTGGAAAAACAAGCCTCCAGAAATTGACAAAATACCAATTGAAACGTTTCAATAAATGCATGCAGAGCTAGAAACACTCACTCATTTATAACAAGAAATTTGGAAGACAGCTAACTGCTCAACTGACAGAAAGAGATCCATATTTGTACCCACCCCAAAGAATGGTGATCCAGCAGAACATGAAAGTTGTGTAACAATATCATTAATATCACATAAAAGTAAAATTAGGCCAATCATAATTCAAAAGCAAATGCAGTAGTACACTGACAGAGAAGTGTCACAAATTTAAGACAGATTCAGAACAGCACATGAAAAGAGGAATATCACTGATTTCAGATGAATCCTGGCTGAAAACATAGAATGTTAGAAATGTTTATGTGTGTATTTTGTTGATCCTTAAAAAGACTTTTGACTGTGTGGATCGTAAGGAATTATGGGTAAATTTTTGAAGCATATTTAATTGTGCTTATGAGGAAACTGTGAGTAAATCAAGAGGCAATTCCTCAAACAAGACAAACTATTACTGCCTGCTTAGAAATCAAAAAAAGTGTGTGTAAATGTTGTGCTCTTTTACAACACTTAAGCAATCTGTATGCTGAGAAAATAATCTGAGAAGCTGGATTATTTGAAGAAGAATGCAGCATCAGGGTCTCAGAGGAGGACTCATTAACAACCCGGAACATGCAGATGACACAACCTTGCTTGCCGAATGCAAAGGGAACTTGAAGCACATGCTGATGAAGATCAAAGATTGTTGTCTTCAGAGTGGATTATACCTCAATGAAAAACAACAACGACAACAACAACAAAAAAATAAACTCCTTACAACAGGACCCATAAGAAACTCCATGATAAAGGGGGAAAAAGTGACATTAACAAGGATTTTATTTTACTTGGATCCACAATTAATGCCCATGGAAGCTGTAGTCAAGAAAGCGTAAGAAGGACAGGCTAGACCTAGATGGCAGAGTAGATGCTTCCTGTGAGCCTGCTTACATGAAAGACCTAAAGAAACAAATGAATAAATTATATATGACATTCTAGGAGCCCTGCACATCAAAGGCAAGTTTGAGAAATGTGATTGAGCAGAATGTGAGTGTGAGAAAATCCGGAAACAACAAGGAGTAGCAAGATCTGATTTGGTAAGAATTGGCAAACCACAGGTGGGTCTTCCAGAGCAAGAGCAGCAAGGTGAGCAGTGGCACTTGGAACGTATTTTCCACATCAGGAGAGACTGAGTGGCAGAGAGTCTACTAAAGCTGCAGAACTAGTGAAATATGGCACTCAATCATCAAAAGAATTAGCTTGCAACTAAGCAACAGCACAAAGATCATAAAATTCTCACTTAGGATAAATCTCTTTCCATTTTACCCTTCCTTGTCTCATTCTACACTGCAGTCAAGCCAGTTCCAAAGACTGATGCATCCTCTGGGACTGAGGTATGACCCATAGAGCCATTATTCTGGCTATGAAGCCAACATAACACTGACATTAAAACTCGGTAAAGACACCACACAAAAAGGAAAATTACAGAACAATATCCCTTATGAACTTAGATGCAAAAACCCTGAGCAAAATTCTAGACAATAGAATTCAACAACATACTAAAAAAAATATTTCACCACTACCAAGTGGGATTCATACTAAGTAGCCAAGATTGGTTAAACACTAGAAAAATAATCAATTTATTTGATCACATAAATGAATAAATGAAAGACAAGAAAACTATGATTTTACCAAGTGATGCAGAAAAACCTTCGGGGACAGATTAGTAGGGACAGAGATCTGGGGACCATGGTTTCAGCGGATGTCTAGGTCAACTGTCATTATAAAGTTTATTAAAATGTTTAGCACCCCACTACTATGAGTGAGGCCTGGGATGTTAAAAGCTGGCAAGAAGACATCTAAGAAATATCAATTAGCTCCAACCTATCTGGAGCAAAGGAAACTGAAGAACACCAAAGACACCAAAGAACACCAAAGAAAACATGAGTCTAAAATACAGAAAGGTCCACATAAACCAGAGACAACATCAACGTGATATGTGAAGTACTGGATCGTATCCAGCTAGCACCAGTGACTACCCTGACAGGAAACACCCTGATAAAGAGGGGGAAATGTGTGCAGAACTCAAACTCCTGGGAGCAGACTTCATGGTCTGACAGCCTGGAGTGCCCCTAGCAGACTTGGTCCCCAGACTCTGTATTAACCAAATACTGAAACCATTCCTGAAGCCAATTCTTCAAAGACTGGACTGGCTTGTAAGACATAAAATGATGTTGGTGAAGAGTGGAGACATAAAATGATACTGGTGAAGAGAGTACTTCTTGGTTTAAATTGATACATGTAAATAACTGAGCAGCTGCTGTCCAGAGGTGAGTGAAAAGGCAGAGGAGAACAAGAGTTAGTTGAGCAGACACGACAAATACAGACTGGAGAAGCGGAGTGTGCTGTTAGTGTGGGGGGAGCAGCTGTGATCACGTAACAAAGTATGTGTAAGGTTTTGTAAGATAAACTGGCTGAATTGTAAACTTCCACTTTAAACAGGAAAAAATAAATAAATAAATAAATACATTTCATTGGACAAGTCTTCCTCAAAAGACCTCTTTAAAACATTAAACTGCAAAGATTTCCCTTTGAGGACTAAGGTGCACTTGACCAAAACTTGGTTTTCTCATTCATCTTATGATTGCATGTAAAAGCTGGACAATGAATAAAGGAAGACCAAACAAGAATTTGTTGCTGTGAATTATGGTGTTGGTGAGAAATGCTGACTATCCTACAGACTGCCAGAAGAATAAACAAGTCTGTCTTGGAAGAAACACATCCAAAGTGATCCTGGGAAATGAGGATGGCTACACTTCATCTCCAGCACTTTGGACGTGTTTTCCGGATTGACAAGTACCTAGAGAAGTCCATAATGCTGGGTGATGCAGAGCATCAGTGAAAAGGAAGAAAACCCTCAAAGAGATAATCGACAGAGTGGCTGCTGCTATGGGCTCTAACACGATACTGATTTGTGAGGATGAAGCTGGGCCAGGCAGGGCTTTGATTTGTTGTATACAGGGTTGCTAAGTTTTGGAACTGGCTAGACGGCATGTAGCAAAAACACTGATCAGTAAGTTTCTGAAATAAGGAGATCAGTGGCCTAGACTATGAACTTGATTTTCAGAGATCATCAGTAATGTTTTCTCCAAGAAAATTCTTTCTTAAAATGTATCTGGAGTATAAAATGTATCCTCTATCCTCCTCTCCATCTTTAATTTGCATACTGAGAATAATTCAGCATGCTGTTTTCAGGTGCCATTGACTCACCTCCAACTCAGAATGACATTATGTACAGCAGACTAAAACATTTTCTGTTTCTACCCGTCCTCCCGATTGCTGCTGTGTAGTGTCTGTTGATGTGACTGCCGTGTCAGTCACTCCCATTCTCTGAGGGCTTTCTTCATTTTTGTTGACCTTCTAATTTGCAAAACATGATATTCTTTTTCAATGCTTGGTCTTTCTGGATGATATATCTGAAGTTAGCAAGCTGAAGTTTTGCCATCCTTGTTTTTTAAGGAGCATTTTGGTTGTATTTCTAGAACAGTGAGAAGCCAGCTTTTTTTCTCTTTTTGGCCTCTTGCTTACACTAAAGCCTTGATTGTTAATTTGTGTTTGGCTTCTTGTGCTGAAAGACCACCTCAACACCTGGCAGTTCCACAGCTACAAGCTGCAGCCTTTGGCCTACAGTAAACCAATAAGGAAGAGCATGAAAACACCAATTACCACTAAGATCAAAATGAAACAAAGCTATCTCTAGCTGCATTATGTGTAAAATGGATAATCAGTTGCAAATGAGTCTTTACAAGTCTCATAGAAAATGACTGTGATCATCTTCATTAATTTAAAAATATTCATCAAGCACTTACTATGTGCCAAGCACTGTGTTAAATAGTGAGAATACTGTAACAAGTAACACAGTCTCTGACTTCAAGAAAATCTGTTAATAGTTAAAATTCAAACCATATGCATTCCTGTTTACTGAGGTATTCTTGAAGTTAGAAATTGTTTTTAGTTGTTTAGTTGTTTTTAGAAATTGTGTCACTTGTTACCTATTCTCAGTATAACATTTCAGATAACATCGTAAAAGTCAGCTTAGCGTTTTCTGAGTTTTGTATAAAAGATGTCAGAGATGATAAGCAGTTAACACATTATTTTCAGTTCTGTCCTTAGAAAACTGGAATATAGTAATACTGAAGATTCTTTCATGTACTGTGATCTGTAACTACATAGAAGTGTTTTATGGTTGTGTACTATTACACAAGTATTTAAAACCAAATGAGTTTGGCTTGGACTATTTATGTTTCTAATCAAATATGTAGCATTGATCCTGCTGAGTCTAATTTTATTTAGAATCCCTGAAAAGACTCCTTAGAATAGTTTATCGACGTCATGTAGTTATGAAGTCCTATTCCATTGTAAGTCATTTAAAATGTTAGATTCACATTCTAATGGAAAACTTTGAGCATAAAAGCCACAGCACTCAAATTATTGCTGTGAATACCAAATTATTCATATTACCATATTCATATCAATAAATTATCTTATTTTTCTACCCAAATCACTTTCAATTAATCTCTTATCAGGGCAATCAGTACTGTTTTGTCATTCTAAAATTAAAGAATTTGCCAATGATTTCTACATTTTCATCATCCTTACATTTAACCTTCCTTCTGAAATGTTATATCTGCAGCATTACAGATTCAGAGCTGAAGAAATCAAGCAATGATGCTATGAAATTCTCTGTCTAATTCAGAGAAAGAATCCTTAATGAACCAAATGTTCTGTTATTACCGTCTGATAATCGTTTTTCACCAATTCTTTGTTAACTCTTGTGGTCAACTAAATGATTCCACTATTTCAGTTTTTTTTTTTTTTTTTTAAGCTGAGTGTCTCAGCCATGACACTGTTGACATTTTAGACAGATGATTTTCAGAGAAGGAAAGTATTCTGTCATTCTTGGCCTTTGTCCACTAGTTTACTATAGTTTATCTACCCAGTTGTGACTACCAAAACATTAAAAACAAAAAACAAAATACACTGTCGTTGAGTCTGACTTTTAGCTTAGGCACTGCCAAATGCCACTGGGAGACAGTATTATCCTTGGTTGTATTATAAATAAATACAATATCAATTAATACCAAAAAAAGGAAACAGAAACAGTGGAGTCATTCAAGAAAGTTTAAGTGAATGTCCTCTGTTAATCACTGAGACGGTAGCAACTTGCATGACGTTTGGACTACAGATGATTTTTAATCTTAGGGGGAGGTAAAATTCCCTTCAAAATTCAAGCTATTAGTATTTCTTTCCAAGTTACTGACATAGGAGTTCTTAAAATTACATTTGCAAACTCATGCTAGAAAACGTGCTACAAACCTCATTGCTGTGCAGTCCTACAGTCATCTTTGAAATATTCTCCCTGGGAAGCTACCGACCGATGCCGGTGCCTAGTCCACCCTTCATAGCAGTTTGGGAACTCTTTTTCTGGAACAGCCAGCAGAGCTGTTTTCGTGTTACCCTTGATGTCATGAATTCTTCCCTTCAGTATTTCGTTTATCTTTGGGTAAAGTGAAAAGTCACTGGGCGCCAGATCAGAGAGGGTGTTCCAGTACAGTTATTTGTTTATTGCCTAAAAACTCCTCACAGACAACTAAACAAGTTCACCCTTACCACATTGTCACCACGCACAACGGCCAGTCCAGGAAGAGTTCCAAAATTACTTTGAAGAGTGGACTAGATGTTGACATTGGTGCATAGCTTCCCAAAGAGAGTACTTCAAAAGTGACCGTAGTGATACTTAGCAGTGAGGTATGCAGCGCTTAGAGTAAGTTCGTGGACTTAATTGTAGGACCGCAGAGATATACATGCATATACACACACTCATAAAATCTTATTAGTGCAACGTTACTTGTAACTTATGATATATAATAAAAACATATTACTAAGACTGCCTTAGTCATATTCTAGTATTGTTAGCAGCAGGGAAAATAGTAGTCTTTTTTTTTTTTTTAATTCTTAAAAAAAAAAAGTCCCACTTTGCCAACATATTATTTTTTTCTCAGAAAATTCATTGTAACTTTGAATATATGGAAATTTTTTGTGGATTGTTAGGATGATGATTACCAAATAGAGTTTACCACAACAACAACAAAAAAGAAAACAAAAAAAGGCAGTAATGCTTAGAAAAAAAACACTAAAAATTTTAATAAGTGACACTGCAGTCATTAGCATGCATACTGTCTGAATTGGGGCATTTATATCTTAATATTACATTCCTTGAAAAACACTGGAATGGGACCTGGAAATGGCAGAACACGATGCTTTTTGGTCTGTGTGAAAACATCTATATTCAGAACAAGGTGTGATGAACATTTAGCCTGTGCAAGCGAAAATTTCTTCAGTTGTGATTTGATTAGTTTGTGATTATTTTTGTGACCATGTTCCAAATCAAGTCTATAATAGAAATGTAGTCTATGTCCATCTATAATTGAGAGTAGATTTTGTTGACATATCTGTATCTTGTTTTGCTGAATACCCTTGTGATAATTCAGGCTGAATAGGTCTTCTGACACTCAGTGCTTTTAAAGGACTACTTTTTCACTTACTTAGAAAGTAAGCACTAAAACATTTATTGTCACATTGCCCAATTTGTGATTTTTTAAGCCGGTTTTTACTTTGGAGACCATCTATTTGATCTAAACCTATTAGAAAGAAGTTCAACCCTCTAAATGTATTAATGTCTGACAAATGGTATTTCATGAAATACAGATTTAGCCTAGTGATTAACATCATGGGCTTTGACATATGAGGGACCATTGTTCATATCAGTTGGTTTCACTTACTAGCTACATAACAGTGTTAAATCATACCACCTTTTTGAGTTTCTGCTTCCTTGGTAGAATACGGGAAATAAAACAGTACCTACCCCCGTGGAGTTGTACTAATAATTAAAGTAATGCATATAAAGTACATATTATCATTCATTTTTAATCCTGTTCAACACCACTGTTTTATAGTTAGGAATAAGACCTAAAATTTTAATCACTCTTGACGTTTAGTCTATACACGACCTATAGGAATCATATACTTTAAGAACTAATACATAAACTAATTGTAAGCAAGCTAAACTCTCTCCTTTGAAATTTTAGAGTCAGACTAAGCTACAATCTCTCTAGGGAGTACTTTTTTTTTACATGTTTTGTTATCAAGGCAAAAAAAAAAGTGCTAATAGAAGTGTTCGGATCTGACTCGACGGCACTTGGCTTGGCTTGGCAATAAAAGTGCTTTGTTTATTTATTTATTTTACGTAACCTCTATTTAAAAAAACAGGATCAAAATATTGTGGAGTCTCTTACAGACTACTCCCTGTCAAAAGATAAGAAGTGAAATTTGTTCAACCTACAAACTGGGAAACAAAATGCATACGACAAATGTGATCAGCATCTAATCTCTAAGTTCTATGAAAACCAAAACAAATTCAGTGCCATCGGATTATTTCTGACTCATAGCAACCCTATAGACAGAGTAGAACTGCCTCATACACTTTTCCAAGGAGTGTCTGGTGGATTTGAAATGCCAACCTTTCGGTTAGCAGCTCTATCAGTTAAGCAGCACACCATCTACAAGGTAATGCAAAAGTTTAACAACAAACACAACCCAACTGAAAAATGGACAAAAGATATGAATGGGTACTTTATCAACAAAGCAACTAACAGATACATGAGGAAATAGTCACGATCATTATCTGTTCCAAAAAAGAAAAACAACAATGCAGTCGAGTTGGGTCTGATTCATAGCGACACTAGAGGTCAGAGTAGAACTGCCCCATAGAGTTTCCAAGGACTGCCTGACTTTGAACTGCCAATCTTTTGGTTAGAAGACATAGCACTTAACCCACTATGCCATCACGGTTTCCGATTATCTATTGGGGAAATGCAAATCAAAAGTAAAATGAGATATCATTTCACCCCAATGCGATTGACATCAATCCAAAAATACAACATGATAGATTTTCAGAGGCTGTGGGGAGACTGCAACACTTATACACTGCTGGTGGGAATGCAAAGTGGCATAACTACTTTGGAAATTGGTAAGACGCTTTCTTTAAAAAGCTAGAAAGAGAAACACCATATGATCCAGCAATCCACTCCTTGAAATACATCCTCAAGAAATAAGAGTATTTACGTGAATAGACATGTGCACACCTGTGTTTATTGTAGAACTGTCCACAATAGCAAAAAGATACCATCAGTCTAGGTGAATGGATAAACAAATTATGGTGTATTCACACAGTGGAATACTGTGCAATGACAAGGGGTAACAATGAGTCTGTAAAACACAGCATGGAGGAATCTGGAAGGTATAATGCTCAGTCAGTCACAAAAAAGACAAATACTATATAGGAACACTATTACAAGAACTGAAGAAAAGGTTTAACACAGAAGCAAACATTTTTTGATGGTTATGAGGGTGAGAAGAGGGAAAGGGATATTCACTAATTAGATAGCAGGTCAGTATTATTTTAGATGAAAGGTAGGACACCACACAACAGAGAGAAAGTAAACACAACAGGACTAAACCATAAGCTAAGTGGTTTCTTGAATACAGACAGACACCTTGGGGGACAGATTGGTAGGGGCAGGGGTCTGGGAACCATGGTTCCAGGAAAATCTAGATAAACTGTCATAACAAAGTTCATTAAGAAAGTGTTCTGCATTCCATATTGGTGAATGGTATTTGGGATCTTAAAATCTAGCAAATAGCCATCTAAGAAACATCTATAAGAAAACTAAGGACACAAAGAAAATATGAGCCCTAGAGACAGACAGGGTCGCATAAACCAGACTACTTCAGCATAAGACATGAAGAACTAGGTAGCACCCATCTACCACCAGTGAGCACCCTGACAGGGAATACAACAAAGAGTCTCTACAGCAGGAGGGATAAATGTGGGGTGCAGAATTTGAACTCAAGTAAACTGACCAGACTTGATAGTCTGACAGACATGAGGCGGGGGGTGGTCCCCAGAAGATCAGTGGATCTGATCCTCAGACTGACTGTAGGCCCAGAACTAAAACCATTCCCGAAGCCAACTCTTCAGACAAAGCCTCGATTGGACTATATGACACAACAGGATACTGGCAAAGAGTGTGCGTCCTGGCTCAAATAGATATTTGAGACTAAATACGTAGTTACTGTCTGGAGGTGAGATAAGAAGGCAGAAGGGGACAAGAGCTGGTTAGTGGACATGGGAAATAGAGAATGGTGAGGTGGCATGTGCTATCTGTCATAGGGAGAGCAATTAGGGTCACATGACAATTTGTGATAAGATTTTTATGACAAACTGACTTGAATTGTAAACTTCCACTTAAAGCACTGTTTAAAAAAAGAAGTAAAGTTCTTTATACGGTAGCAGTTCAAAATAATAGAAGAAAAAACTAAGTAGCTGCAATGTGGCTGGGCATCTAGTGGTTATATCTCTACAGGAATGAGCTATATGAAACTCGTAATGAAGAAAAATCTAGTTAGCCCTCAGAAATTTAGAAATAGCCTCTATCCAAATACCAGGTCTGTATCCAGAATTGAAAACCTGAACTTGAAGTCTCTCAAAACTGATTAAGATATTCTTAATGACCATCAAAACTAATAAAAAAATTGTATGACTTTTTCAATGCATGTATTAATTGTGTAGAACTCTAGCTTGTACACAATTTTAGAAGCAATTAAAAATAAAGTAAAAATAATTAGAATTCAGAAATGTTCAGTTTTCTAAATTGAGGGTGTTTTGTAATGCGAGCCCCACGACAAATACACTAGCTTTCCCTTTCCCCGTAGACCTACCACTCTATTTATCCTCTTCCCCATAAACATATGTGACTTGCTCCAAAATGACCATTGTGCAATTGGAAGAAATTAATTTAAAGGTGGCTAATTCTTCCAGGTTTAAGATTCTCCAGAGTGCACCTAAGGTAATGCAGGCAACACGAGGAGGTGCAATCCGTAATTCCAACTTGTTCCAAATCTTCAGGCTGCAGGTACCAGCTACTCTCAAAGGAAAATTAAAATCCAAAGAACACACATACATTATTTTTCAATAATTGTGTATCATCAAAACAATGGTAGCAGGTAAGACTAAAAATGATACTCGGTGGAAATAAGAACTGTTGCAAGAGTAGCTGTTGTTGCTGCCAGGTGTAGTCCAGTCAATTCTGGCTGATGGTTCCTCGACCTGTCCACACTAGAACTGCTCTGTCAAGTTTTCAAGGTTGTGGCTTTGGGGAAGCAGATCACCTGATTTGTCCTCTGAGACACTTCCGGGTAGACTTAAACTACCAGTCTTTCAGCTAGTAGCTAAGGATATAACCATTTGCATAACCCAGGGATACAAGAAGAGGTATATATATATACATATATATATGAAAACCCTGGTAATGGCATAGTGGTTAAGTGCTACACAGCTAACCAAAATATCGACAGTTCAAATCCCCCAGGCACTTCTTGGAAACCCTATGGGGGAGTTATACTCTGTCTATAGAATTCCTATGAGTCAGAATAGAAAGCAGCAGGTTTATATGTATAGAGAGAGTGAGAGAGATGGATATAGATATATAGAGATACATATTTAGATATAGATAGATAATGTATATATTTATATATATTATATGTGTATTACATATTTGTATTATATATATTATATGTATAGGTATGTATAGAGATATAGACATAGATTTTAAAGGAGCTGACTGTTTGACATCCTATTGAAGTATGTTTGCATTTGGAAGTCTTTATTTCATCACCACACAAATCTGGAAAGCGGTGCCAGTTTAGGGGGTTTGTGACAGTGCCTGATTTGGTATAGGTGTGTATCCTATTAACCACCTGCCGGTTTTCCTTACTGTGGTGGTTTAGCGTGATGATACCACATTGGGAGCTATGTTACTGGTATTTCAAATATTAGCAGGATCATACAAGGTGGACAGGTTTCAGCAGAGATTCTAGACTAAGACGTATTAGGAAAAAAACATTTGGTGATGTATCTCCAAAACTTAGCAGATAAAAACCCTAGGGTCCTGGAAAATAAGTCTGATAGCTTGGAAAACACTACTGAATGGAGGCAGCAATGGACTCAAACATGCTAGCAAGCCTGAAGCTACTGCAGGACTCAACAATGTTTTGTCATATAGCTCGTAGGGCCTCTATGAATCTAAACACAGCTGACTGCAACCAACAACAGTTCGCGTTCTATTTTCTATTGCTGCATAACCATTACTATAAACTAGGTGACTTGGAAAAAACTTTAATTACTTCATGGTTTCTGTGGGTCAGGGGTTGAGGGTCAGTTAGCTGGAGCCATTGATCAAGTTTTACAAAGCTGAGCTTTATAAGGCGATTTCCAGGAGTACAATCTGACTTGAGACTCAGCATCCTCTTTCAGGCTTACACGGCTTTTGACAGAATTCAGCTTCTTGTAGATTGGGACAAATTCCTTCCCCCCGCAGTGGCTGCCCACAGTTCCCTGCTTGTAGCCCCTTCCTTAACATGGCATGTTGCTTCTCCAAAGACAGAAAGAAAGTGTATTTTACTACAGCCAGCTAGGATAAAATTGTACATAATGTACTCAGCTGAGATTAATTACTCTTATAAACTTTGTTTTATTCAGCTAGTTAGAAGTAACAGGTTCCATCCATATTAGAGAAGATCATACAATGGTGTTACTTCTTGAGCATAAATTTTAGTGTGCCTTTTGCAGTCCTGCTTCTGATCCCCAGGGAATCACATCATTCCTACATACAGAATGTGTTTACCCAGTACCAGGTTTCCCAAAAGTTTGTATCCCATTATAATGTCTGCTTAAGATTCCATATATCATTACAGCATCTGTTTATGACACAAAATCTCGTAATATAAGTTAAGTGCAGACATATGTAAGGCTTCTGGATATGATCCATTAATTACAGCTCTTGTAATCTGTAAAACTAAAGAGGTACCCTATTCACCCCTTCAAAACTCAACATATGATGGTGTAGCAAGCCTAGGATACATTAGAAATTCCAGTTAAAAGAGGAAGAAATAGAAATAATGAGTTACTGAAATACATCCTGGCTAAGATTAGGAGTTTCTTGACTAAGTTTTAAAGACTTGTACTTCTCAGTGGATCTAGATTCTGTCTTTAGGATCTTGATCTCTCCCTCTTGAGTCTTTCTTTTCCATGAACAATAGCGTAGAAAAACGTCTGAGTAGTATTATCAATCTATTTCAGCCAGTAGTGTTTTCAAAATCTGACAACCTCCTTTTATTTCATGTGTTGTTTGACCTTTATTTATTTATTTATTTATTTATTTATCTGTGTTTTCTTCTCTTTCCTTTAAAACCCAACCTGACAGTGTTTTTGTGGGGAGGGGGGAGGAGTGGTTTCAGCATCTGCCATGAATTTTAGTAGCTTGTATACCACTGGACAAAACCTACTTCTACAAATCCTCTTAATACATTGTTGTTGTTGTTAGATACCATCAAGTCAGTTTGGACTCACAGTGACCCTATGTACAGTAGAACAAAACACTGCCTGGCTCTGCACTGTCCTCACAATCCTTGTTAGGCTTGAGCTCATTGTTGCCTTCAACTGAGATTGTTGAGGAACAATAATCCGAAGTCTTGTAGAAACTCAAGGTTAGACTGTGAGTTTCAATGATGAGTCACAACCATTATCTCTGAAAAGGGCCCTTTTTGGATTAAATATATGACTTTGAAAATCTTCAAAATTTAACAGCAGGTTATACAGTTACATCCTTGACTTTTTGTGAAAAACATGCATTCTGGCAACATTTCTTATTTTAGCTTTTTTTTTTTTTTGCTATCAGAAATCCTGTGAATTTTAAAAATCAACAAGTGCTAATTATTTTTGATTTAGCCATTTGGGGACCAATTCATGTCCTTCCTCCAGCATGTTACTGTAAGCAGCAAGAAGAAACCAAGTGGAACTATCAAAATTTTGCTTAGAAATCTTCTTGGTGATACACACAAGTTAATCTTTTTGATTTCCACATAACTGCAGGAGACAATTTTGCTATGTTCTGCCACTGTATAACACTTCCATCTGAGCCATCACTGGGAGCAACCTCTATGTTCAGTTTTCTACAAACAGTCTTTTGAAGGTAACTTGTACTTTCTCTGCCATGTTCTTTAATATTTGTCTAACCTCTGTTTTCTTCCTTATTCCAAATCTACTCTTGCATTTCTGGATATCAGTTACAGAAATATGTAACTTCCAGGTATCCTAATCTGTATAGTTATATATTTCCACATAGATAATTACCACAAACAAAGCAGTGTATCACAAGACATATGTATATTATCTCACAGCTTTGTTGGCACAGGGATCTGAGCATGACTTAGCTCCATCCTCTGATCACGGGTATCACAGACTGCAATGAAGACATTGGCTAGGCTGCCTTTTTTTAAGAGCCGCAACTTCAGAAGAATCCTCTCTTAAGGACGTCTAGGTTGGTGAAAGAAATCTTTTCCTTGAAGCTGTATGACGCAAACTTCGGCTTTTTGCTGGGTCATTGCAGTTCCGTTAGCCTGCTTCCCCACCCCACCCCACAAGCTGATCACCTCTACATGTCTGCTTACTTAGAAATGGGAGCTAGTTATAAATTTATAATCTTAGACCTCATTGAAAACATCCTCAATTAAAATATTCGTTTTAACACAATGCACAGATAATTTTTGTTTATATAATTTTGAAAATCATTTTAAGAAGAAACTTCACAAATGGAAGTGTTACTTTCCTTTCAATTTTTTTTTTGTCTTGAACAAGTATTTGTACACCATCTAGTTGTTTCTAGTTATAATCAATAAAGAAGGAACATGCAGTGTATTTTTAGTTACTGGAAAAATTAATGGGAGGCTTTGGATGGCATACAGCATTACTTGTATGGATCTGAGATTCACACTCAAATATTTCCGATATCATACTGTCATACCTTAATCTCTCCTGTGTATTAATTTATCCTATGTATGCCCTAGTGGGCTTGGCATCAGTAATTGGAGACCTATATAGCTAAAGATACTATTTATCTACCTTAGTTTGGAAGATCATCAAGCACTTAAATGAAAGTTTGAGTTAAATCTGAGGAAAATTAAAATACATCCACCAAAGTCAAAAATGACCTTGAGTATATTGTACCTGAAGTTAGAGATCATCTCAAGAATAGATTCCATGCATAGAACAGTGACGACTGAAGACCACAGACAAGAGTTGTGGAAATACATCAAAGACCTGAAAAAAAGCAAGAGGTCAGTAGAAGGACAAGAAAGGAGGAAAATACCAAAATGGATGTCAGAAGAGACTCCAAAACTTGGTGTTTTTAATGTTGAGTCACTAAAGTAAAAAAAAAAAAAAAAAAAAAAAAGGCAAAGTAAAAGAGATGACCAGATTTCAACAGGCAACTCAAAAAGACAAAGTAAAATATTACAATAATATGTACAAAGACCTGGAGCTAGAAAAAAGGTAGGAACATACTTGGCATGCCTCAAACTGAAGTAACTAAATTAAAAAATCAACCCTTGAGCTGCAATTGTGAAGAAATCAATGAGTAAAAGACTGAAGAATGCAGAAATCATCTAAAAGAAGATGTAAAAATACAAGTCACTGTACCAAAAAAGAATTGGTCAATGCTCAGCCATTTCAAGGAGTATCATATGATCAAAAACTAACGGTACTGAAGGAAGTACAAGCCTTCGGTAAATGACAAAATACCCATTGAGATGCAGTTCTGGAGGTGTTCACTGGCCTGTGCCCAGAATATGGCAGAGAGCTCTCTGGCTAACCAACTGCAAGAGATTCATATTGACGCCTACTCCAAATGAAGGTTTTCAAACTAAATGTGTGAATTATCAAATAATGTCATTACTATGACATAGGTAAAATTTTCTGAAGAACACTCAAAAGTGGTTGAAGCAGTACACTGCCAGAGACCCTCTAGAACTTCAAGTCAGATTTAGGGGAACACATGGAAGAATGTATGTCACTGCTGATGTCAGAGGCATTCTGGCTGAAAGCAGAGGCTACCAGAAAGATGTTTACTTATGTTTTATTCACTGTTCAAAGCCATTCAACTATGTGAACCAAAAGGAATTATGGATAACAATGTAAAGACTGGGAATTCCAGAATACTTAACTGTGTTCATGAGGAACCGGAACATAAATGAAGAGGTGGTCATTTGAGCAGAACAGGAGACTACTGCTTGTTTTAAAGTATGGAAAGATATGTGTCAGAGTTGTTTTCTTTCATCCTAATTATTCAATCTGTAAAATGAGCAAATAATTCAAGAAGTTGGATTATATGAAGAAAAACAGGGTGTGAGAATATTCAAATGAGGATATGCAAAGTGAGGGTATGCAAATGACACAACTTTGCTTGTTAAATGTGAAGAGGACTTGAAACAGTTACGGAAGAACATCCAAGACTAGAGTTTTTAGTATGGATTACATCTCAAAATAAAGAAAAGAAACATCCTCACAACTGAACAGATAAGAAACATCATCATAAATGGAGAAAAGACTGAAGTTGTCAACTATTTCATTTTACTCAGAACCACAATCAACTGCATGGAAGCATCCATCAAGAAACCAAATGACACACTGTATTGGGCAAGTCTGCTTCAAAAGACCTCTTCTAAGTGATAAGAAGGAAAGACTTCACTTTAAGGACTAAACGTGTGCCTGACCCAAGCCATAGTGTCTTTAATCACCTCATATGCATATAAAAATTAAACAAATAAGGAAGATAGAATAAATGACACCTTTGAATCATGGTGCTGGCAAAGAACACTGACTATACCGTGGACTGCCAGTCTGTCTTGGAAGAAGTGCACTCAGAATGCGCCTCAGAAGCAAGAATGAACCAGACTATGCCTCAGATACTTTGGCCTTGTTGTCAGGAGGGGTTAGTCACTGGAGAAGGACATCATGCTTAGCAAAGTACGGGGACAGGGAAAAGATGAAGATCCTCAAGGAGATGAATTGATGCAGTGGCTGCAACAATGGGTTTAAGCATAACAACAAATTTAAGGATGGCACAGGACTGGGCAGTGTTTTGTTCTTTTGGACATAAGGTCACTGTGAATCGGAACTGACTGGGTGGCATCCAACAACAGCACTATTTGTCTGACCAGTCTGGGTTATCATCAGCTCCTAAAAAGGATGCAAACGTCTGACTTCCATGTGCTTCATTCCCCATGTATACCGGAGAGCTTAAAAATCTACTTTCAAATAACTAAAGCTGGGGAGAAAAGTTCTTTTCTCCTAATGACTTATGACAAACAAGTTTCTTCTGTGTATTTAAAATTGTTTCATAGTGCATTACAAAAGCCAAACCAGAGAAATCTGCTGAGATTTATTTGATATGAGAATATAAAAGTTGTATTTCATGTTGATTTACAGAAAAAACCCTAACAGACAGCTCTACATATGTGTTTGCACGTGTATGTCATGAGTGTGTGTGTGTGTGTGCATGTGTATGGATCAAATTTAGTTGTTTTACTTTCCTAATTTCTTTGTAATTTATATACAAAATGTGCCCTAAAAATGTAACAAAACTAGGGCAAATCAATGATTCTGTCTTCACTGGAAAAATGGGCTGCTGAATTACATAATTACTAATCTAACAATAAATCAGATATTTATACACTTCTAAAATTTGACTCATTAGCTAGCTGAAATTGATTTCTAGCACAACACTTAAACGCATTAAATCAATTACTTTGAGAAGGCAAATACTCTACCATTTTTACTTACAGCCTCTGAGCTAGAATATACAGAAATTTTATCATAAGATTTTACACTTAATTCTTAAATACCCTTTGCAGTTTAGTGGATTTGAACTCATAGTAACCCTTACAATGCAGAGTTAGAACTGTCCCATAGTCTTTTCAAGGAGCAATGGGTAGATTTGAACTACTGATGATTTGGCTAACAGTCAAGCTCTTAAACTGTCTACCACCAGGGATCATAATAATTTCTAGTAGGTGTAAAATTTTGTTTTAGTAATTATTTGATTTTTGTGTAACAAAATATAGCTATTAGGGCAAGTATGTTGACACTTTAAAGTGGTTTAGATAGTCGATATACACTTACACTGCTCATTCTTTGGAGTATTGATAGGAGAAGGACTTCTTATTGCCATATTTATGTTTATCAGTAAGTCAGTATGTAAAACATTTGGGAAGATTATTTTATCCATTGTCCTAGCCTAAGACCTATTATTCATTACATATAGTCATATATTTCACAGTTTAATTGAATATTTAATGTATCAGATGAGCTTCTTAAATTATGCAAGACAATGTTTGATATAAGACCTTGGATATGGAGGAATTGATTTACTGTATCAGGAGGGATGGGTATCAGAAGATTTTATATTTGAAAAGAATGCCATTTGTTTCTGTGAAAACTTCAGAATAGTCATATTTATCCACTTGGAAGAATTTCAAAAATAAGATGCTGAATGGAAAACACAAAGCAAATTGCAAGAAATGCTTACAGTATGGTTCTACTTATTAAAAAGTTCAAAAACTTGAGTACTTAACTGTGTTATTAGTTTTCATACTTTAACACACACACACACACACACACACACACACACACAAGATTATCAAAACAATGCCCAACTATCCAGGCAGAGAAAGGAACATGGAGTAGAAAGGGACTCAAGTAGGATTTCACATATACTGATGATAGTTCATTTATTAACAGTGATGTAGTTGCACATAGTTGTTTAGTGTTTTTCTTCTTCTTCATATCTTACGTTTTTTAAATATATGGCACTATTTGGAGACTAGAAACCATGGTGGTATAGTGGTTAAGGGCTATAACTACTAACTGGATGTCAACAGCTCAAATTCATCACATACTCCTTGGAAACACTATGGGGCAGTTCTACTACATCCTATGAGTCAGAATCAACTGGACAGAAATTGTTTTGGGGGGTTATTACAGATCACACATTATTTCTGTGTTATTAACCAGGAAACTGAAGCTCACAGATGTTATAATGTTTCCCAAATGACAAGTGTGAAAAGTTTAATTCTTTGTCACTTTCTGTATCTATGACATTACAGTGATCTTGGTATGATAGAATTATGCCTTCTGTTTAATTTAGGGCTTGGTCATATGCCTTGTTCTGTAAATACACTGATGCATTTGTTTTTGAATGATCATGAGCAAAATTTTACTTGTGTGTGATATAATGATGTTGCTTGATAATTTCTACAGTCAGTTGAATCTCTTTTCTTGGGAATAGGCATAAATATAGATCTCTTCAAGTCAATTAGGCAGATTCTGGGCATAGACAAGTGAGCACTTCAATTGCTGCATCCATTTATTGAAACATCTTAATTGTTATTCTGCCAATTCTGGAAGCCTTGTTTTTTGCCAGTGCTTTCAATGCAGTTTCAGCTTAATCCTTCAGTGCCACTGGTTTTTGATCATATGCCACATCTAGAAACGGGTGAACATCTACTGATTTCTCTGGTGTAATGACTATATGTTTCTTCCATCTTCTTTTGATGCTTCTTGAGTCATTTAATATTTTCCCTCTCGAATCCTTCACTATTGCAACTTGAGGCTGGAATTTTTATTTCAGTTCCTTCAGCTTGGCAAATGCAGAGCATGTTCTTCCCTTTTGGTTTTCTATCCCTAACTCTTCGCATACGTCTCTGTAATACTTTATTTTGTCTTCTTCTGCTGCCCTTTGCAAGTTGCTGTTCAGTTATTTTCATTTCTTCTTTTGGCTTTAGATACTCGACATTCAAAAGCAAGTCTGAGTTTCTTCTGACATTCAGTTTGGAGTCTTCATTCTTTCTCATCTTTTTAATGACCTCCTGATTTCTTCATGTATGATGTCTTCCATATCACCCAACAACTTGTCTGATCTTCAGTCATTAGTCTTCAATGAAACAAATGTATTCTTGAGGTGGTCTCTAAACTCTAGTAGGATATACTCAAGGTGGTTATTTGTTCCTCAAGCAACTTTTTCTAATTCTCTTCAGTCTCAATTTGAACTTGCATGAGAGCAGTTGATGCTATTTTCTGTAGTTAGTACGTGGCTTTGTTCTGATTGATGACATCAAAATTTTCAACAAATGTAGTCAACTTGATTCCCATGTGTTCTATCTGGCAGGATTTGTATGTACAGTCACTGTTAATATTGGTAGAAAAGGTGCTTGCAATGAAGACGTTGCTGGTCTTGCAAAACTCTACCATGCAATCTCTAGAATCATTTATGTCACCAAAATTGTATTTTCTAACTACTGGTCCTCTTTGTTTCCAAATTTTGCGTTCTAATCACCAGTAATTATCAATGCATATCCTGATGGCATGTTGGATCAATTTTGGACCACAAAAGCTGGTAAAATCTTTAATTTCTTCATCTTTGGCTTTAACAGTTGGTGACTAAATTTGAATGTTAATAGTATTAACTAGTCTTCCTTGTAGGCATATGGATATTATCTGACCACTTA
This sequence comes from Heterohyrax brucei, assembly GCA_028571685.1. NCBI lineage: Eukaryota > Metazoa > Chordata > Mammalia > Hyracoidea > Procaviidae > Heterohyrax > Heterohyrax brucei. The sequence goes on from CM053143.1 coordinate 161,692,495, forward strand.
GAGCGTTGTACTTCAGGACCGATCTTAAAATGTTCTTTTTGATGACGAGTACAACATTTCTCAAGTTTTCATTCCTGGGGTAGTAGACCATATAACTGTTGGATTCAAAATGGACAATACCAATCCATTTCAGCTCAATAATGCCTAGGATAGTGATGTTTGTGTGTTTATTTTACTTTTGACAATTGCCATTTTTCCTAGATTCATGCTTCATATATTCAAGTTCTGATTATAAATAGATTTTTGTAACTCATTCTGAGTTATGCCACATCAGCAAATAAAGATCCGGAGAACTTGATTCCATATATGTCATTAATATCAACTCTACTTTGAGAAGTCAGCTCTTCCCTAGTAGTCTTTTGGGTGCCTTCCAACTTGGGGTGCTAATTTATTAACACTGTATTGACAATATCATAAAGTTGTTACTGTCTAACTCTATTTAGAAGTGGTTGAAAACTGTCTGCCATGGGTGACCTTACTGGTATCTGAAAACTGATAGCAGAGAGACCCAAAAGGATGATGAACTGACAAGTGGGGTAGTCATTGAGTAATTGATTACATTTAAGTTAAAGGTAAATTATTTCAAACATTAGGAATCTAATAATTTGAGGTTTCTGAATGTAATGATGATTGCAACTGTAACAGATAAATGCAATACATAAGAGAGAATTCAGTGACATGCTGATGAATGTTTGACAGCTGGCCTTTGGGTGGTAGTTGCAGAAGTAGGTAGAAAAGCCCTGACTTTGGGTATATAATGACTTAAATTGTGTAAGTACTTCCTTTAAGGTTGATTTCAAGCTACCAACACTGAGCTTGGCACACAATTATCCTTCACAATGATGACTTGTCATCTCCATCTCTCTTAGTAGAGGTGCCTTGATTTTCAGATAGAGTTTTTATTATTGATATTTATTAGAAGGCAGTTTGTCATGGTATTTGTTTATGCCTAGTGACTCATAATTTTCACAACGTTTGTGTAACAAAAGCTTTGGAAGCTAGAGATAATGTTTTACTCCAGGGTAGAAAATGGGTTGTTTTTTTTTTTTTTTTTTTGACCAGGATATTAATGATAGAACTTGTCTCCATCCTCAGACACTTTCTAGGAGAGTAAAGCCCTGTCCTTCTGCTCTTTGGATAGATGTGTTTACCTTCCAGGGTAATAAAGATAATGAGTCTTTCCAGAGGAATAAACAGGCAAGATTCACATCGGCCCCTTATAAGACTGAGGGTTTCCGAACCTTACAGATCCTAGCTGTGACATTGTTTATTTTGTGTCTATTTGGGATCATTATTAATTTACTCCCTGTGGTAACCCTCGTGACATAGTGTTTACGAGTTCAGCTGCTAACCAAAAACTTGAGAGTTTGAATCTAGCAGGTGCTCCTTGGAAACTTCATGGGTAGTTCCACTCTGTCTTAAAGTGTCACTATGAGTTATAATTGACTCAATGGCAATGAGTTGCAGTTTGGTTTTGAGAGAAAAGAATGCTATGTAAGCATAAAACTTATACTGCCTGCTGTACCTTGTATAATAACCTACCTAAATTATTTTAAGCTAGTTTTTTTTTCTAATAGTGAAATTTATGGAAATGTGGCAAGTCAAGCTAGCTGCTGCAGTAGTTGCTGCTGCTTAGAAACTGCTTGATTAGTTGCCATTATTTTGAGAGGTTATGAAATAAATCTAAGTCTAAATAAAGATATAACTGTTGGATATGTGATAGCATAAGAAGATGTATGTAAGACAGTAATGTACATAAGTATAGTTTTTGAAGACTTTAAGGGAGATGTTTGCTGAAATCTAAATCATTCATAAATTAATAAAGAAGCGGAGTGATTGCTGGAAGGATAGTAATGGCTATCATTTACAGTCATTCCAAGGAAAGAAGCCTTGAAAAGTATGGGGAAGACATTAGACATAAAGTCAGAAAAAAATCTAAAATAATAAAGCATCAAAAATGATAGGAGATGGGAAAGATTAAAAATAATTTCCTGCTCAACAACAAATGCTTTTAAAAAATCACAGAAAATAAAGCAACAGAATAATCAAAGTAACAAAATTAAAGATACTGGAAATGTTGAGCTACAATTGCTGTACTGTTTAGCGTTAAAAATTTAAGCATTTTAGACAGTGGTTGGTCAAAAGAAATTAGGACAGAGATAAGCCAGTTGATCTACAATTTGGTAATTAAAAAAAGCACACATGGTGTTTTCTTCTGATAATTTATATACTTTATGTCTTTAAATAATTTTTTATTACAGTGTAAACTTAATGATAGAACTTGTCTCCATCCTCAGACGCTTTCCAGGAGAGTAAAGCCCTCTCCTTCCGCTCTTTCGATAGATGTGTTTACCTTCCAGGGTAATAAAGATACCCTAGTGGTGTTTTCTTCTGATAATTTACATACTTTATATCTTTAAATAATCTTTTATTACAGTGTAAACTTATACAGAAAAATGGGAAAATCATAGATGTATAGCTTGCTGAACTTACAGAAAGTAAAACAGATCTTTGTAATCAGGAAAAAAATCGAGTAAAATACACTACAAAAATTGCAGAAACTCTTGTACCCCCCGCCATTGCCCACAATTCCCAATTTAACATATGATAGATTAATTTTACTTGCTTCTGAAATTTAAATCACTAGGTATACATAGTCTTTACTATTTTCTTTGGCAGAGGGCTCTGTTTTGTTCACTGGACACAAGCATTTTCAGGTTTATTAATATTGACACACCAGATGATGGTTTAAACAGTTCCCCCTTGCTATATAGTACATCTATGAAAGAGTATACAATGATTTATTCATCCATCCTACACCTGTGAGCATTTATTTTACAGTTTCTGGTTATCACAAATAGCCCTGCAATGAGCATTCTTGCATATGTTGTTTGGCGGATATCTATAGACAATTCGGAAGAGTGCATATTTCAGGGCAGGATTACCAGATCATAGCAGAAAAAAGTTTCAAACTTTTCCTAACTTGTGTAATTTGCATTTCCAAAAGCAGTATGTTGACAGTTTCAGTTGGGTTATGTATTTGAAGAAATTTGATAGGTGTATCTTTTCCTGCTTATCTTTCCTGAAGTGAATGAAAGAGTTTGAAAATGCCTTAATTTGCATTTCTCCAAAACTCATGATATTGACTATTTTTCATGTTTGTGGTCAACCTTTATATCTTATTTAGTAAGATACCTCATCAAATAATTTATTTTTGTTTTTCTGTTAAGTTGCTACATTGCTCCTATTGATTAGTAGAGCTTCTTTGTGTATTCTGCATACAAATCCTTTTAGAGAGGGACATATATATTTTCACCTAATCTTTCTCTTGGTATAACTTTCTTTATACCCTTTTTTAATTATCTTTAAAGGAAATAGAACTTTTGAATGTTAAGATACTGCAAACTAACATTTATATTTTTAGGTTTTTTGATTGGTAAAACAAAATACACTATCTTTTGTATGACAAAATTCTCTTTTTCCTTATTTTCTTCAGATTTTCCTTTATTTTCTTTATCAAATTGATGATGGTTATTTTATAGTCTTTGTGGGATAGTTTTAAAGCCTAAACATCCTGATACACATCCTTTTGGGTTTTTTTTGCTTGTTTTTAGACCTATAATATTGTAACATCCACCTCTTTCTCTTCAGGGAATGAAGAACAAATCTGAGCATTTTCATTTACAAGCTAACCAAATCCAAACCAAGCCCCACTGCCACTGAATTGATTCCAACTCATAGTGGCCCTATAGAATAAAGTAGAACTGCTCCATAGTTTCCAAGGAGTATCTGGTATATTCACACTGCTGAGCGTTTGGTTGGCCGTTGTAGACCTTAACCAGTACACCACCAGCTTTTCACAATTACAGGCTAGGCTGATGAAATATCATGGAGCTTTATGGGTTAGGTCTGCAGATGACTTTCCTCTGCAGTGCTCGTATTCCTTTGACCAGAACTCAAACAAATGCTGCACCAAACTGCCGGGAAGCCTGGGGAATACAGTTTGGTTATCTTTCCATGGAAGATGGAAACAGATTTTCATGAACACATAGTTACTTCTGCCACAGAAAATAAGGGATAGGGCAAAGAGAAGAATGAAGACGTAAAATGTGGTGAATTGTTTATGATCCACCTTGTATGCTATAGGCAGATTGAGATAAAACACAGGTAAGAGAAACTATACCAGAATGGGAAATGGGCCAAAGATAAATTCCTCCATAAAGAGTTTTACCTTTTGACTACCTCTTCCTTTGTTTAAGAAGACAAAAACTGATTCACAGTCAGAAAATCAAATGAGGGTGTAACTTGTATGACAGAAAATTTAACATCCACTAATCTTTAAAGTGTTTAAAAGCAAAGATGTCTATGAGGCCTGACAATTAAATTCATGAACTTAGTTGCTGTAAGTGCTACGTACCTCATTGCTAAATATCGCTATGGTCACCTTCAAAGTATTCCCCTTAGGAAGCTATGCACTGATGCCAGTGCCTAGTCCACCCTTCAAAGCAATTTTGGAACTCTGTCTGGAATGGCCATTGTGCATGGTGGCAAGGTGGCAAGTTCATGAACTTAATTGTCTGGTTTTCTGTGAGGGAGTTTTTAGCCAGTAAACAAATAACTATATAGCAACACCCTCCCTACTCACCTGATTTGGCCCCCCAGTGACTTTTGTCTTTACTCAAAGATAAAAGAACTATTGAAAGAAAGACATTTTTGATGATGAAGACATTTCAGGACATCAAGGGTAACACAAGGATGGATCTGATGGCTACTGTAGAAAGAAAAATAAATGGCCATCAGAGTTTCCAAGGAGCTCTTGGAAGATTTGAACTGCCAATATTTGGATAGCAGCCATAGCACTTAAGCACTATTCCACCAGGGTAAAGTATGGGGTTAGCAAAAAGGGGGGAAATCCTCAAGGAAAATGATTGACGCAGTGGCTCCAACAACGATTTCAAGCAGTGTGATGATGGGCATGGAGCAGGACCAAGGCACTGTTTTGTTCTGTAGTACAGAGTTATTATGAGTTAGGGCAAACTCAGTGGCCCCTAAAAACAATAACAATTCTTGAATAATATACTCTCAGGGAAATAGCTTTGCAAAGTATGGTTTGGGTATAGCAACATCACCTTAAGAGGCTTTCTTTTCTTTGTTCTTCTTTTTCCTTAGAAATGTAAGTTCTATTCTATGACTGCATTCCAGACATACTAAATCAGAAAACTGGGAGGTAGATTGGGCAAACTGAATATTAACAGGATCTCCAAATGATTCTGATGAAGGCTAATGGTTGAGAAATACCACTACAATGCAAAGGCACAAATATAACTTATGTTATCTTAATTTATAACTGTTAAAACTTTGGATAGCTTAAGATACATATTTTCTAAATAATGATAAGGGATATTTTCAGATAAGAGGGATCAATTTAATATTTTTTGATGCAGTAATTTGTTGAATAATTCAGACCTCTTTAGTAACATGCCCCCTTGTGATTGCAGGTCAGATTTGTGATGGAAGATTGATTTTCTACTGTCTCTTAATGATGACAATTATACCTGTGTTGGAGATCTAACCTGATTTTCCCGTTAGTCAGCCAGAGAATCTGGACTGGAAAAGTTACAAAAGGCCTATCAAATTGTGTTTCTGGCTTGAAACTGTGGGGCTGTCGAGTTACCTAGGAAATTTTGCTTTTGTCCCACAATACCAGACTTGACTTGGCTCCTCCTTAGCACAAATAACCCAAGAATTGGCCACCAACTCAATGTGAGAGTAACTACCTAAGACAACAAGAGGCTGGAGCCTGCCATTGTGCGCACTGGCATATAACACACCTACTCCTCCAAAGAATGAAGGTATACCAAGTTAATGTTGGGTTCTTTTCAATAAAATTAGATATTTATGGGAAAAAAAGAACTTAATGGGCTGAGGTGAAACCACAGTGGAAGAAAAGCCACTTCCCCTATGAGTGCCTGAGGAGGCAGCTTATGTTTTCTCTGATTATACCTTGTCTAATCTGAATGAGAATATTAAAAATACAGTTTAAAGACTATTTCTCTCCTAAGTAAGGTCATTATTTTCACTTCTTCACTCCTCTCTCATCTTTGAGGATTTCAATAACCACTGTCCCATGCGGAAGACAGACAAAGATAGCATGCTTATCTTCTTTTCCCTTGATGCATTTGCTAGCAGTGAGAATAGCTGTAGCTTCCCGCTGATCCCTTGAAAACCATCTTCAAGCTTCAAGCTGAGATATTCAGTATTTGTTCTGATGTCATTCATAGTGATTTGCTAAAGTTTGAAGTTCTTCAGAGACAAAGAATAAGATGCTCAGAGAAAAGCCTTTGGAACACAGAACCGGGCTTTGGGTAGTTTCACAGTGCTACCGAGGCAAAAATTGGAATTATGAAGCTGCTGTAAAGGAGTGGTACACTCTAAACTCTCAGTTGAAAGACCACAGTACAAGAGTACACTCTAGAAGTAAGGAAGGATCAGTCCCTGGAGAAGGGCATCATACTTGGTAGAGTAGAGGGTCAGTGAAAAGAGAAAGACACTCGATGAGATAGACTGATACAGTGACTGCAACGACAGGCTCGAATACAGCGACATTTGTGAAGTTGGCAGAGGAACAGTCAGCATTTTGTTCAGTTGTAAATAGCTGTGTAAAACTTACTGGACTTACCACTCCAAACTTACTGGAAAGCACCTAACAACTTGTTAATTTTATGTAAGCATGTGATACCCTATACACATTATTTGGTTTGAGAAGGATACATTAAAAAATTAATTTAAATACTTACTGGTTATTTTAGTCCAATAATTATTTCCTGTATTTAATTTTTTAGTAATCTAATTTTACAGTGATTATCAGTAATTCAGTGTAAATTTAAATAATTTTACTGTAATGCTGCCCGCCTCTTGCTTTACATCTGTTGTTCTATTAATAAATATGCACTAATAAGTGTAATATAAACTCTGTGCAAAAACAAAATGACCTAGATGTGCCAGACACTCTAGTGTTCTTAGTTGTTTAAGTGGTTCCTAAAGTTTGTTTATTTGATTACCAAGTGTTCTATGGGGTTTTCATGATGTTCTAAAACTGTAAGACTAAGGATGACATGCTGAGTTATTAAATTAGCCTCTAAATTAAAAGTTGAGTATATTGCAGTTTGCCTTTGGCACCACATAAGTTTATAAAGCTCAAAATACATATAAGCACATTTAAAAAGCAATATGTTTTTAAAGAAGTATAGAAAATCTATGTGTGTGTGTGTGTACACATATATCCATTTCAGTTTTTGCTTTGGAAATTGGAAATCAACATTTTTTAATTTGAACTGATTTTCCATCTATGCAAAATAAGAGATGGTATCCATAAAGATGAGGCATAGACTCTTGTAGGGTAGAAATCCATTCACAGTTTATGTTTCTTCCTCCTCAGCTACAGTTTGAACTATTTACTTGCCAAGATGGGGTAATCTACCTCTTTCTACTTAAATTTTTGAGTTTCTAGTCTTTCCCCCCCGTTGCATTTCTACTCTATTTTTATGTGCCATTTTATTAGCTCCTTTTTTTATTATTATAACTTAGTGAAAATGTACAATCCCATATAAATTTTCATGCCTGCCTATGTGCAGCCCCCACTGCTCTCCCTGCCCAGTGACAGCACACTCCTCCTCTCTGTTCTATACGTCTCATATCCTCCTAATAATCTCCCTTCCTCTCCACCTTCTCCCTCACCTCCAGTAAGAGGTCAGCAGGATGATGTCCTAAGGATGCATAGAGCCATAAAGTGCACACAGGATATGGTCACTTTATGTCACCAAGTCCAATCCATTCCTGTCAGAAGAGTTGATCTCCATTACGATTTATGGACAGGGGCAACATCAGGGCCAGAGGCCATGCTCTCAAGAGAATCCCAAGGCCCCTGGACCATCAGTTGTAGTCTTTTAGTGGAGATCTCAGGGTACGCCACTTTTTTATTCTCCTGTTGCCAATGTGTCTCAAATTTGTGAGCCCCATCATGGCTATTGCTGGTGGCGACTGGGAACCATCTGATTCCTCTGGTCACATGTTAGTGTAGTCACCCACTCATGTGGGTTTGTGTTTTCTGGGTTCTCCTTCCCTCATGGCGTTTTGGTCCTTGGTGATCATCTGTTCCTGATGAGTTGGGACCATTTGGTGGTACCTCAGATGGCAGTTTGGCAGCTTTTAAGATCCCAGGTGCCACTCACCAATGTGGGGTGCAGACTATTTTAGCAAAATGCTAGTTATGCCAACTGGCTTCGATGTCTCCTGAAAGTATGGTGCTTGGACCCCCACCTCAGCTACTCTGTCCATGCAATAGTGGGTTAAGATGGAAGGAGTAATCACGCTTTGTTGAAGTCCAGTTAAAACTGGTCTTCTTTCTAATGTGGGCTGTCACAGATTTCACCTAACCAAATTTCTGTGAACTATATAATCTATGACCTACTCTCACCCTCAATCGCTCCCCATACTTGCAGCCATCAAACAGTGTTTTGTTCTATGCATGAGTCTGTTTTTAAGTTCTTATTGGAGGGGTCTCACATAATATTTGCATTTTTGCTGCTGACTACTTTCACTCAACATAATTTCCTCCAGTTGAAACCAGGTTATGAGATGCTTCCTAAAATCATCATTGTTCTTTATCATTTCATACTGTTCCATTGAGTATATATGCCATAGTTTACCAATCCATTCCTCTGTCATTGGGCATCTGGGTTGATTCCACCTTTTTGCTACTGTAGACTGTGCTGCAATCAACATTTGTATGCATTTGTCAGCGGGTATGAATGTCCTTGATTCTGTAGGATATATTCCAAGCAGTGGAAATACTGGGCCAAATTGTGTATCTATTTCCAGCTTTTTAAAGAACTGCCACATTGCTATCCAAAGAGGCTGGACCATTTTGCAATCCCACTAAGTGTAGGAACATTCCCATTTCTCCATAGCCTCTCTGGCATTTGTTGTTTTGCATTTTTTGGATCATGGCCAACATTGTTGGGGTTAGATGGTCTCTCATTGTAGTTTTGATTTTAATTTCTTTAATACCTAGTGATCGTGAGCATTTCTGCATGTGTTTTTTGGCTGCCTGGATCTCCTCTTTAGAGAAGTGTCTGCCCATCTCCTTTCCCCATTTCTTAACTGGATTATTTATCTTTTTCTTATTGGTATCTTGTAGTACCTTATAGATTACGGAAATCAGATGTCTGTCTGAGATATAGCTACCAAATATTTTTTACCACTCTGTAGGTGGTCTTGTAACTCTTTTAATAAAGTCTTTGGATGAGCAAAAGTGTTTGATTAATAGTTCCCATTTATCTATTTTCTCTTCTGTTGATTGTGCTTTGTCAGATTTTGATGTTTGTCTACGTTGTGCCCCTGTCCATAAATCATAATGAAGGTCAGCTTTTGTTTGATTTCTTTCTTCCTTCCTGACGTGTGCGTTTATAAAGATAAACTGACCCCTGAGCACTGCTTTGGCTGTATCTCATAGATTCTGGTAGAAAGTGTTTTCATTCTCATTGGAATCCATAAATTTCTTGATTTCAACCTTGATTTCTTCTATAGCCCATGGCTTTTTGAGCAAGATGTTGTTCACTTTACATGAGTTCCAATTTCTATGTTTTTTTCTGCTGTTAATTTTGACTTTTACGGCTTTAAGATCTGAGAAGATGCTTTGCAGTAATTCAATGGTATGGCTTTTGCTGAGATTTGCTTTATGTACTAACAGATGGTCTATTCTGGAAAATGTTCCATGTGCACTGGAGAAGAAGGTGTAGTTGTCTGCTGATAGAAAGTTCTGTATGTGTCAATAAGGTCTACTTGTTTAGTTGTGGCAATAAGGTCTTCTGTGTCTTTACTGACCTTTTTTCTAGAAGATCTGTCCTGTATTGAGACTCTGCTATTGTTGTGCAGTGATCTATCTCATTTTTGAGTGTAGTCACTGTTTCTTCAATGTATTTATGTGTTCTAGTATTAGGTGCATAAATATTCAATATTGTTAAGTCCTGCTTATGTACTGAACCTTTCAACAATAAATAGTGTCCATCCTTATCCACAATGGTGGATTTTACATTAAAATCTATTTTATCTGACATTAGCATTGACACATCTGCTCTTCTTTGTGTATTGTTAGCTTGGTATATATTCTTCCATCCTCTAATTTTCTGCTTGTTTATATCTTTAAGTCTAAGGTGAGTTGGATCTTTTGATCTAAGATGTCACTCGTTGTCTCTTTACCTGTACGTTCAGTCCATTTATATTCAATGTATTTATTGATAGATATGTGTTTAGTGTTGTCATTGTGATATGTTTATTTTTATGTTGGTGTTTTCTCTGTTGTTACTATTCTGTTCTGGGACATTCTTCTTTATGAGTTGATTTTTCACCTTTTTCAGTGATGGTTTTGTAGTTGTTGAGAATCTTGTATGTTGCACCTTTATTGTGCTTTGTGGTTACTCCTGTGATCCCCTTTAATAATCTATGCCTAAACCCAATTTTTAACTACTACACATCTTATTAACCTCCTGTCCATCTAGACGGACTGTAACTACTATAGTACACTTCTTTTTTTAATATGATGATACCATAATTTTCGTGATATGATCACTGGATCACTTCTGTTAGTATTGTAGCTTTGACTAAGTTTGGAGTTTTCCCTAACTGAGTAGGTTTCTGAATGCTGTATGATGTATTTGCTCCTAAAATATAGAGTTCATAGTTTTGTTCTTCTAATCCAAGAACATCTTTCAGTATTTCTTGTAGCTTTGGTTTGGTTTTTACAAAGTCTCTGATTTTCTGTTTATCTGGGAATGTTTTAATTTCATTTTCATGTTTGAAAGATAGTTTTGTAGGATATCTAATGCTTGGTTGGAAGTTCCTCTCCTTCAACGCTTTGAATGTGTCATGCCACTGTCTCCATGCCCGCATTGTTTCTGCTGAGAAATCCAACAAAAGCCTACAGGGTTTCCCTCTGAATGTTAGCTTTGCTTCCAGTCCTGCTGCCTTTAAGAGTTTCTGCTTAGGTTTAATATTAGCCAAGCCATTAAGCTTGATAATAATATGTCTTGGAGTCCTTCTTTTGGGACCTATATTGAGTTGCATTCAGTATGCATCTTGGATGTCTATATTCTCTTCTTTCATAATTTCTGGGAAGTTTTCTGTCAGCAACTCAGCAACAATACTCTCTCTGTTTTCAGTTGTCCCTCCCTGTTCAAGAACTCCAGTTAATCGTAGATTGTTCTTCTTAATAGAGTCCCACATGCTTCTTAATTCTTCTTCATTTTTCTTGTTCCTTTTCTCTGGTTTCTTGTCATAGATGCTGGAATCAGCAGCTCTGTCTTCCAAGTCAGAAGGTCTATTTTCCATTTGTTCCATTCTGTTTGCTTGGCTTTGAATTGAATTTTCTATCTCTTTGATTTTGTTTTTGATCTGCTGGATTTCAGAGTACTGGTGTTCCATCAGATCGAACAGCTTGCTGAATTTTTCATTTTGCTCTCCTGCATTTGTATGATGTCTAGGATGGCTGTATATATAATCCTTTTGTACTTGCCTTCTGATAGTTTCAGAAAGCCTCTTCCATCTGAGAAGTTCTTTAGTTCTTTCTTTTGGGAGCCTTCTGGAGCCATAGGTGAATTTTTCTTTATTTTTTCGTCCAAACTTTGTGGGTTTGGGGGCATCTGGAGGTTGGTTTGTTTCTCAGGTGTTACCTTAACAAGATCTAAAGCTCAGTTTGAAAAGAATGGTGATCACCAGTTACCTCTATATACTCCAATGACTGGGCCCAGTGGAATCTCTGGGTTAAGAGGCTCCACCTCCTGATTAGCAAAGACATGGCCCTACTTATAGAGTCACTGGGGGACCATCAGCTGAACCTATGACGTGAGTCAGTAAAGACTGGAAGGGATACTGTCAGGACACACCACAGTTATTTCTCTATGCTGTCTTATATTGAAAGGTAAAAGGTCTCTGATAGCTTCCAAAATCAGTTAGGTTTTCAAGTGTACAAGTCTCTCTTTCCAGCTAGAAAAGTAAGCATGTCTGTATCCAACCTGAGATGTTGTAAACTAGTTCAAACTATGGAAAGACTACTGCCCTACTGTCATCTGCTGCCAGGCCCCACCCATAAGGCCACACTGTGAGAAATATTGCTTTCTTGCTTGTAAAGCACTCCCTGGGTGGGCACCACCTCCCAGCCAGGGAATTAGGTCCTGCTGAGGCCTCCGTTTGGGTAACCGAATCTCCCAGTCAAACAAGATGGCATCCTGCTCAAGATTTTCTGCCCTCTGTGGAATAGGCAATTCAATAGCAGAGGTTCAGAAAGAGAGCAGTGGGGACTATGCGCACAGATTCCAGAGCCAGGCTGTCAAAATGTGGTCATATCATCTGCTAATCCTGTCAGCAGTACATCTGAGCTTTGCTGTCAGTTAATCCCAAACCCCACTTGCCAGCGTTTGGGTAACTCTGCCTCCCAGTCAAACACAATGGTGTCTGCACAAGCTTTACACCTGCTGTGGAATAGCTGATTCAAGGTGGAGGTTTGGAGAAAGAGGTCAAAAGTGCCACAGTGCACAGAGTCCAAAGCCAGGCTCTCAAAATGTGGCCATTCCTCCCACCATCCCCATCAGCAGTGGATCTGAGATTTGCTGCCAGTTAAGCCCCAACTCCACCTGCAGGCTAAGACAGAGGCAAGTTACCTTCAGTCCTCGAGAGCCAGCCCTCAACCCGGGCAGGGGTCTATGAAAGTGAAGAAGTTTCCCGTTCAGTGGTATGTAGTCCAAGTTGACAGCCCTATGCTGTGTCCTAGGGCTCACAAGGTTTCCAGAAGGCTCCATTCAATTATCAATCCAGGCCTTAGTTTCCAGAGGTAATTAAGGACACGTGTGTTTCATCCACTACCTTGACGCTGCCTCCTCTTCTAGCTTCTTTTTTTTGACCTGTTTCAATACCACTTCACAGTGTAGTCACTTACCACTTACAGATTGTCCACTATAGCAAACCATGTGCTAGGAGTAATGGTTTGAAGACAAGAACAAGTTATTTGTTTTTGATGAACACATAGATCAGTTGTATGTAAAGATCACAGGCACCTGAGTTTTCTCCACATGCTCACGACTGCTCACAACACAGAATACAAACTAGCACAAATATATAAGGTGAAATCATGCTCATGATTGCCCAAGACATCCAGGAAGAACTGGTGAGTAGTTAGTATCATCTGTTTAAAAAAAAAAAGGAGAGAAAGAAAAAAAATTCTTGAAGAAATTTAAAGAGAAGCTGGATTTGAAAGAAAGAAATAGAAGAGTAGCAAGTGGTCAAAAATCACACACACAGTAGTGGCCAGCAATGTCTCACAAATACCATCTGTTATGGAATTAGTCACAGGTGGAAAGAAGCAAGTAATATGTAAGCAAACTCAGGCAAGTGCACCTGACTGGAAGATACAGCCTACTGTAGAAAAAGAAAAAAATTAAGAGCTGAGTTGAGGTAGTTTGGAAAAGATTATATATCTTAGAAGGGGATACATAGATTTTGTGTTATAAATAATTTTGGGGACATAATGAAAATCATGTTTGAAGTAGAAAATTAAAAATAAATGAAGATTTCTGAGATATTCTATTAAAAACTTGCAATTTTATAGTAAATTATTAGGAATCTAAACAGCAGCACTTTGATTTTGTAGATGCATTAGGGAAATTATTTGCATAATATCATAAAGGGTCGCCATGAATCAGATCCAACTCAACGGTACTTGGCTGGATTAGCTATCTAGGACTGCTGTCACAGAAATATCACAAGAGGATAGCTTTAATGTGGAGAAATTTGTTCCTTCACAGCTTTGGAGGTTAGTAGTGGAATGCAGGGTACCAGCTTCCGGGGAAGACTTTCTCTCTTTGTTGTCTGTTACTGAATGTCCTTGCCCTGAATCTTCCCTGATCAAGGAGTTTTTCAGTTCAGTGATCTCAGGTCCAAAGAACATGCTATTCTCCTGGCTCTAGTTTCTTGGTAGTATGATGTCCCTCTGTCTCTCTGCTCACAATTGACATGTTCTTGTACTCTATTGTTATTTTGTTTACTACAACATGTATATCAAGGTGGTTGTGAAAAGGCATTTTGCAAACTTGTTTGTAACAGAAATAAGAGATACTACTCAAAGGAAATTGATTAAACAAACAGCGGTACATTAATATTATGAATGATGTAGATATTTAAGCTATTTATAAAATAACTTTAACTATATTGGCAACCTTATCAATAGTAATAATAACATTTATTGAGGATTTAATAAGTTGTAATATTTTCTAAATGCTTTAAATCTATGATTTCATATAATTTTCATATCTGTAAGATATCAACTAGAATTTCAGTTTTAGATAACAAAACTAAAGCATAGTAATGCTGAGTCACTCATTTAATGTCTGAAAACTAGTATTTCTAATAGGATTTGACCTTGCATGTCTTCCTCTCAGTTTTTTGAATCACAAAAGTTCATAACAGTTGAACATATTTCAGGAAGGCCAGGAAATCTACACTAATCTTGCCCTAATAAAATATTGTAATGTCTTTGTATGTAGCTGCTGTTAGGTGCCATAAAGTTGGCTTCACCTCTTAGAGAACCTATGTACAATGGAAAGAAACACTTCTGGGTCCTGAAACATTCTTACAATTGCTGTTATACTGGAGCCCTTTGCTGGAGCCACTAGGTCAATCCATCTCATTATGGATGTTCCTCTTTTCTGCTGACCCTCTTTTCTTTGTATATTACCATACAAATGGGCTTATGTTCATACCACTCGTTTGTTCTTTGTTTTGAACAGAAGTTTGCACCCATTCTTGTTAGTGATAGTTTTTAACTGTAATTATTTTTAATTCAACCTGTGTTGTTTCTGTAAGAACCCCGGTGGCAAAGTGGTTAAGAGCTTAAGCTGCTAACCAAAAGATGATAGTCTTAATTCATCAGGCACTTCTTGGAAATCCTATAGGGCAGTTTTATTCTATCCTACAGAGTTGCTATGAGTTGAAACCAACACGATGGCAACAGGATTGGGCTTTGGGATTGTGTTGCTCCTGTTAGCTGAACTACGATTTATACGTCATGGATTGAATTATGTCCCCGCGAAATGCATGTTAACTTTACTGGGCTGTGATCCCTAATATTGTGTGACTATCCATCATCTTGTCATGTTATGTGATTTTCCTGTGCATTGTAAATCTTACATCTATGATGTTTAAAAGGTAGGATTAGCTGCCGTTATATTTATGAGTCAGGACTCAATTTACTAGATTAAGTTGTGTTTTAAGTCAATTATCTTTTGAGATATAAAAGAGAAAAACAAGCGGGCAGTCCCGGGAGATACATATGATGATATGATATTATGTTTCATATTGTGGAAACCGTGGTTGCATAATGGTTAAGTGCTAAGGCTGCTAAAAAAGGCCCGTGATTTGAATCCATCAGGTGCTCCTTGGAAATTCTATCAGGTAGTTCTGCTTTGTTCTAAGGGGCAATATGAGTCAAAATCAACTCAAAGGCAGTGGGATTTTGTTGTTGTTCTTGTTTGTTTGCTTCTTTGGTATACTATATTATACAGGAAACCCTGGTGGCATAATGGTTAGGTGCTACATCTGCTAATCAAAAGGTTGGCAGTTCAAATCCACCAGGAGCTCCTTGGGAACTCTATGGAGCAGTTCTACTCTGTCCTATAGGGTCACTATGAGTTGGTTTTGGTTTTGGTTCTTTTATTTATATATTTATTTTGGTTATATTTGGTTACATTATATAGCAATATTCAGAATAAGGTTAGTGTCACTCTTTTTCCCTCCACACACACCCACTAGAGTTTTCTCAATTATGTTATAATAAGTAAAAAAGAAGAAAAAGCAAAGATGTACTGCTTATATATGTATAATTGGTTTATAAATTCATTTAATTCTCACAGTAACAGTATGAAGTTGATGCTATTGTTTCCCTAATTAAATATTTTTTATCTATGTAGAAGAAATATACTTTCATAGAAAAGTTTTTTTTAACAGCATACACAGTATGTTTCAATTTTATCTTGACTACCACACAATGCAGCACACCATGAAAAACTACCACCCACCATTTATCTCCTATAAAAATTACATGTTTATTAATATTTCATTCTGACATCTAATAACTGGCATTATTACTGTGAAGCAGATGCCTAGTGAGTTTATACAACCACAGCCTGTTGCTATGAGTCAAGCAGATACTGAATTATTAGCAATTAGATGAGAAAACATACGAAACAGTATGTTTCTAGATGCTGTTCACATGTACGCTTGCCTCTCGGGTGGTAACACAAGGATAAGGACAGATGACATGGAAGGAGTTTAATTTTCTTCATCTTTTGAAGGAGAAAAGACATCTACTGGCCATCTTTAAAAAGAAATAAACTTTCACTGACATTTTCATGATTTCAGTAAACTAAGGCTATCCTACCTAATATAGAATTACATGCTCTGAAGAAGACTTCTTTGAACAAAATAAACTCAAATAAATAGAATTAGCTAGGTTGTTGGAAGGCAGGCAACAGTGAGATAGATGCAAGAGAGAGAAACAAACAGGCAAACAAGGACATGAGCATTATTTGTAAGAATGGTTATTGATACATGAAATGGATTTTTTCCCATGATATTTCTTGTTATGATTTAAGTATAGAATTTTTAAGGTTTATATATATGTTAAAAGCACCTTGGCACTTTCCAGATATGATGTATTAGTCATCTAGTGCAGCTATAATAAAATGCAAGTGAATGCTTTTGAAAGGAGAAATTTTATTCTGTCACAGCCCAATAGGCTAAAAGTCTAAATTTGGGGCATCTCATGTAGGGAAAGGCTTTAGCTCTTGGTTTTGGAGGAAGGTCCTTGTTGTCATTATTTCCCTGGATTTGGAACTTCTGAGCTGCAGGGACCCTGGGTCCTTTTCCTAGGATGTGGTGTGCTCTCAACACTACTTCTCTGTGATATGAGGTCCCCAACTCTCCGCTTGTTTTCCTTTCCTTCACAACAAAGTCTTACACACTGAGTCCTACCCCACCAACACACCTACTGCCTATCCTCCCTCATTAATATCATAGAGGCAAGATTTCCAACATGGAGGAACATCACATAATAGTACCAGCAATCACAGCTGAGACAAATTATTACACACATTTTGGGGGGACACAATTCAATCCATCACATGTGAGTAGAAATACTCAACATCATGTGTAAAATTCATGTATTGTGATAAAACTATACTAAAAACAATTTTTTTTTTTGCATTGAAATTCAATTTCTAATCAACTAAAATAATTTTGGCTGTTTGGAAGATTTAGACTATAAACTTTTGGTATCATCTCCTTAGTTTTGGGGGGTGAATTTCTAAGAGTTATGCTTTCTAAGGAGTTTAATACTGTTATTATATAGGACTGGAGTGCCCAGTTCAGCAACATGGCCTCTCTTCAGCTAAGTATTAAGGTACTCAAAAACGCACTTAGATCAACAGACCAAAAGTTAGTTGCTTAATACCAAAACTGAATCAGGAAATATGTTCTTCAAGTTTTTCCAACATCAATTCACGGAAAATTACACACATAAATTTGTAACTCCTAAATTAAACACCATATACAATTATGAATCATTTTGAACTATGTGACTGACTTTCAATTTATGAAAAAGTTGTGTACCATAAAAAGGACGTTATCCTTCCCAGAATTTTTATTCTCCATTCTCAAATTCAGATCTATGGTTAAAATTAATGTCAAACAGAAACTGTCACTGTGGAAAGGACTGTCACTAATACAATCAGCAGAAAATGATGAAAACATAATCACAAAAAAATATAGCCAGGGGAAAAATATGAAAAAGATGACAAGCAACTAGAATCCAGCATAACTCTTCTGCTTACTTCCAGGCAGATAAAAACCTGGGAGCAGATATATTACCTCCTCCCTTGAGCAATATCATTGTCTCATGAGTAACAAGAACGACAGACGTAGACTGTGTTCCTTGATACGTGAGGCTGTGAGGTCCTCTACGTATTTTAAAAGGACACGTAGGTATAACTGACAGCATAAGAGAACTATATATTTCAAGTGTAGGACAAAGGTAGACAAGTGTAAGAATACATTCGCTCAAATACTTCCAGGAATAAAAGTGAATAAAATCAAACGAGACAAATAACATAATTTACTGGATAATAAATTATTTAAGTATCTCATTTTCTTTGCGTTCATGCAAAAGTTTCTGTGATCACGAACGAGTATCATCTAAAATGAATAGACAAATGGGTGATGAAATCATAGGTTTCTCTTGGTGGTACAAAGAGAATACACAATTGCAAGAGGTAATAAAGCAACTCTCATGTGTTTACTCTTTTTTCCGATGAAATTTCTACTTCAGTGTGCTGGTAAAGAAAAGAAACAGAAACAAAAGTATAGAATGTCAGAAATAATAACTTAAAAAATAGAAAATCATGTAGTTTGAGTTTTAGATTTGTGCTTCCCTTTTGTTGGTGGAAACTCTGGTGGTATAGTGGTTAAGTGCTTCATCCGTTAACCAAAAGGTTGGCAGTTCAAATCCACCAGGCTCTCCTTGGAAACTCTATAGGGCAGTTCTGCTCCATCTATAGGGTTGCTATGAGTCGGAATCGACTCAGCAACAATGCATTTGGGATTTTATTGTTGTTAGCGCTATCGAGTTGGTTCCAACTCATAAAGTCTCTTGTATAACAGAATGAAAAGCTGTTTGGTTATGCACCACTTTCAAAATTGTTGCTATGTTTCAGCCCATTGCTACAGTTGCTATGTCAATCTAGCTCAATGAAGATCATCCCCCTTTTCACTGACCCTTTACGAAGTATGATGCCTATCTCCAGGGAACTGTCCCTCCAGGTAACAATGTCCTGTGCGTATGGAAACAGTGTCCCTATCCTCACTTCTAAAGAGTACTTCGGCTGTCATTCTTCCAAGATAGTTTTGTTGCTTCTTATGGTAGTCCATAGTATATTCAGTATTCTCAATGAATATGATATTTCAAATACGTTTGTCTTTAGTATTTCCTATTCAGTGTCCAGCTTTCACAAGTGTACAAAAACCTAGTGCCAAATCTGTTGCCATGAGTCCTGCCTCGTACCATTGCACCATAGAGTTTCCGAGAAGTGTCTGGCAGATTTGAACTGGTGACCTTCAGGTCAGCAGCCGTAACACTTAACATCTGCGCCACTAGGATTTCTATGTGCATATGAGGCCACTGAAAATACTGTAGCTAGAATTGAAGGCATATTAATGAAATCTTGCTTTTTAACACTTTAAAGAGGTTTTTTGTTGCAGATTTGCCCAATGCAATTTTTTTTTTTTTTTTACTTCTGTTTCCATGTGCGATGATTATGGATACAAGTAGTGAAATCCTTAACAACTTCATATTTTCTTCATTCATCATGATATTTCTTATTGGGCCATTTGTACAGATTCTGAGCTAACTTCTCAGAATGCATGTGTATTTCTTTTGTCCACACTTCAATGTAAAGTGTAATCATTAGATATCTGAATTTTGCAGCCAGATTATCTCCAGGTTCAAATATAAGGTGAGCTTCTATTACTTTTTTGTTATTGAGTAAGTAACTCAGTAATTAAATTCACACATTGGAAAACCTGGTGGTCTAGTGATTAAGTGCTGTGGTTACTGAACTGAAAGCTCAGCAGTTTGAATCTACCAGCCTCTCCTTGGAAACTCGAATCTGTCCCGTAAGGTTGCTATGAGTCTGAAACAACTTGAAGACAATGGGTGTATCTTTCAGCTATAAAATATTTGTAAGGATAAATGTACTTACCGTGTCTACTGTGAGGACTAAATCAATTTAAGATCAAATCCTTAACATATTACCTGTCATATAATTCATTCTTCATAAAGCAGTTTTGAATATTTAAAATATTAATATTCATCTTTAGTGATGGGCAGGATTTTGGCCTCAGGACCTTTATCTCCTATCATGCCTGAGCATATATGCCTTCCAAGACAAAAGGGGGATTGCGGATTGAGCCGGCCTTCATCAGATAGGGTAATTATCCTCAATTTCAAAGAAGACGATGGCTGATGAGAACAGGTGTACACAGAAGATGAAGAACAAGCAAAAGAGCTAAGTCCGTCGGAGGTGGGTGGGATGCGTGGTGTCGGTGACATTTAGAGTGCGAGAAGAACTTGATTTACTACTCCTCGATTTTAAGATGGAAAAAGACAAATGCAGTAGACTCTATGAAAAGAAAACTCACCATAGTCAACAGACACTGCATGGAACTGAATTCTGTGAACTACCGGTGTGAGTCTTAAGTGCGTTTTCCCCTAGAGTTCCCAGTAACAAAGATTTGCTGACACCTTGATTTGGGTCTTGTGTAAGGCAGGGTGCAGACTACTGCACTTCTGACTCCCATGATGGTGAGATAATGAATTTATGGTCATTTGTTACAATGCAATAAAAAACTAAGATATCCACGCTTGGATGCATACTTATTCATGCACAAGTATGTGATCCTATAAATAAGATTTTGTTTAGTTCAAGCACATAATAAATGGTATCCTAGAGAACTGAAAGAGCTAATGTCTTTTCACTTATTTCTCTCAGGCAATTTATTGTATTTTAGAACATAATTCAATTTAAATAGTTCTGGCTACCTATAGTTTCATTGTTCCTAAGGGGTTACAGACTTCACATCTTTTGATACTCATTTTGCTCCAGAGATTTTTTTTTTGCATTATTCATGTTTGCCTGCTTCTATTTACCCTATGAGAATATCAATAGCTCTGATTTTGTGTGTGTGTGTGTTTTAATACCTTTTCTGTTTCAGTTTGCAGAATATTTTAGAAAAAGGGTGAATGAAACCATTTTATAGATCTTTCCATTTACAAAGACTATCAACTGCATTTGTGGATTGTGAATCCAAGCTGAATTTTAAGTATATTCTTAGAAATACTCAAAATGTTCACTGCTAGCAAGTTACACACAGAAAAGTTGTGAGGTAGTCTTTGGATAGAGAAAAATGGCAGGATTTCAAGTGAGGTGCCATGATTGTGAAATGGCAAATATATACATATGTGTATATACATATATATATGTACAAACATATATATACATAAACAAATATATATAAACATATATATATATAAAGCAGCTATGACTGGCATAACAAATGAGAGAAGTTTAGCAGAGGATAAGGTATATTAGAAAGATAGCCAATAGGCAATTAAATACAAATTAAGGTTCAAAATATATTTTACTCCAAAATAAGTTGCTCTATTAATGAAACAATACTTTTAAAAGTATACAATATTGTTGTAGTTTCAATCTTTGTATTTCTTATATTTTTCTCCTTGTTTTAAATTTCTTATGATGTATATGAGGAAATGATCGTACATGTATTGCTGTATTTCACTCATATTGAATATTTACCATGTGATTTTTTTATATCTTATCAATGGATTGTATTATTTAATCTTCACAGCATCCCTTTTGGTTTTTTTCCCTTATTTTTATCAGATAAATCTGAGCAACAAAAATGTTAAGAATTCAAAGTGAAATGGCTAATAGTTGTAATATTTGAGAACCAAAAGTCTGAATTCAGATCTCACAATATTCAACAAACTATTTCCAAAAAAAGAAAAAAAATGTGTTATATGAGAATCTTGAAATAAGGAATGCCATCTTAATAAACCTGAGATGCTTTTCCATCATTCTTCAATTTGTCATGTTGTGGTGGTTTACGAGATGCTTTGATCCTAGAAGCGATGCTGTTAGTATTTCAACTATGAGCAGGATAAGCCATACCGGACAAGTTTCTGCAAAACTTTCAGACTGAGCCAGGCTAGGAAGGAAGGCCTAATGATCTACTTCAGAATAGTTCCCAATGAAAACCTTGTGAACTACAAAAGATGATTGCCTAACTCACCTGCATGTTCAAAAGTCTTCCGGAGACATCAATTGCTAGAGAAGGACATCATATTTGGTGAAGTGAAGGGCTGGTGAGGTTGAGGGATACCCTCAGAGAGACGGATTGGACAGTGACTTCAGGAATAGACTCAAACATGCCAGGTGGTTTTGAGGAGAATTTAAGACCCCACAACATTTCATTCTGGCACACATAATGTTAACATATGTCAGAGTCAACTTGATGGCAGCTACCTCTTGAGGTTTCTGTCATGATTTTGGAGTCAATGATTCAGCAGATGAAACCCACCAGCTGCTCCTTGGAAACCCTGTGTGGCAGTTTTACTGTTTTACAAGTCACTAGGAATAAGAAACATCCATAGGGTTTCTATCAGTCAGAATCAACTGAACTGCAGTGTGTTTTGCGTGTTTGCTTATTTGCTTAGGAGTCAAAATTGACTCCACAGAAATGTTTGCTTTTTTTGTTACCATCATTTCAACATAATTATGTAACATTTCTTAAAATGTTTTGTGACCAGACTAAATTTAATCAAACATGCAAATCAAGATGTATTGATAATTCCTGGTGATTGAAATTCAAAAATTGGAAACAGAGAAGAATGATCAATAGGTAGAAAATGAATCAGGAGAGCACATGAGAGAATTTGGCAAAACCTATGACTTCTTTCAAGTACCTTTTTTCAACAACCTAAGTGGCAACTATGGAAACCCTGGTGACATCACTGTTAAAAGCTACTACTGCTAACCAAAACATCAGCAATTTGAGTCTGGCAGGCATTTCTTGGAAACTCTGCAGGACAGTTCTACTTTGTTCTGTAGGATCCCTATGAGTCGGAATTGATCCAATGACAGTGAGTTTGCAAACTATTGCTGTACCTGAGGTCCTACCCAGATAGAATACACAAGAGTCAAAGTGACTACGTCTGTGGAAAGCGAGAATGGAAAAAGAGAACGAAAAGCTCAATACTGTCAGTCAGAACAAGAACAGGGGCTTGTAGAACAAAGGGACTGTAGAACAGACCATTGATTACAAGTTCAAATTAAAGCAGAACGAAATCAGAGCAAGACCAAAGAGCCAAAATATGATATTGAATATATTCCACCTGAATGTAGAAAATATCTCAAGAATAAAATTGACGCACTTAAATGACCAAAGACCATATGAGTTGTGGAAGGGCATATATATGAAGGCAGATGAAGACCACTTTAAAACATGGAAAGAAAAAAAAGATTCATAACAGACTCTGAATTTTACTCTTAAATGTAAAACGGCTAAAGAGAACAAAAGAAATGATGAAAATGCTGATCAGAAGTTTTCAAAGGGCTGCTCAACAAAGCAAACTAAACTATTACAGTGAAATGTGGAAAGACTTGGAGCTCGAAAAACCAAAAGGAAGAACAATCGGCACTTCTCAAGATTTGAAAGAACTAGAAAAAAAAGAAAATCAATCTTAGAGTTGCAGTGTTGAAGGATTCTGCTGGGAAAATTTTAAACGACTCACAAAACATCAAAAGAAGATAGAAGGGATACAGAGTACTGTACCAAAAAGAAGTAACCAACATTCTGCCATTCAGGAGGTAGCACTGATCAAGGACCAACAGCACTAAAGGGAGACGTTCAACCTGCCCTGAAGGGAATGGTAAAAACCAAGATTCCAGAAGTTGACAGAATACCAGTTGAAATGTTTCAACAAATAGAGGCAGAGCCGGAGATTCTCACTTGTCTACATCAAGAAACTTGGTAAATAGCTTCCTGGCCAACTGACAGGAAGAGATCCATATTTGTTTCCATTCCAAAAAAAGGTGATTTGACAGAATATGTAAAATATTACATGATGTCATTATTGTCACACATAAGTAAAGTTTTGCTGGGGATCATTAGAAAACTGTTATAGTAGTGCATTGAAAGAGAAGTGCAAGAAATTCAAGCTTCATTCAGAATAGATGTAGAATGAGGTATATCTATGCCGATGTTGTCAGATGGATCTTGGCTGGAAGAAGAGCATACCAGAAATACGTTTACCTGTGTTTCTCTGAGTATACAGGGTATTCAACTGTTTGCATAATAGCAAATTTTGGATAACATTACAAAGAACGGAGATTCCAGAACAGTTATTTGAGGCCGTGAGGAATCTGTACATAGACCAAGAGGCAGTAGTTCAAACAGAACAAGGTAATACTGCATAGATTAAAGTCAGAACAGTGTGCATCAAGCTTGTATCCTTTCACCATACTTGTTCAATCTTTATGCTGAGCAAATAATCCAATAAATTGGACTAAAGGAAAGAGATGAGGGATCAGAACTGGAAGAAGACTGGTTAACAACCATTGTTACACAGGTGATACAACCCCGCTTGCTGAAAGTTAGAGGACTTCAAGCACTTACTGATGAAGGTCAAAGACTACCACTTACTGAAGAAGATCAAAGACTACCATTTTCAGTTTAGATTACACCTTGACAGAAATAAAATAAAAATCCTCACAACTGAATCCATAAGCAAAATCAAAATAAATGTAAAAAAAAATTGATGTTGTCAAGGGTTTCATTCTGTTAGTATCCATAGTCAATACCTGTAGAAGCAGCAATTAAGAAATCTGTCTACTTACTGCCTTCAGCAAATCTGCTGCAAAACAACTCTTTAAAATATTGAAAACAGTCTTGTCACTCTGAAGACTATGATTTACCTGATGCAAACCAAGGTATTTTCAATCATCTTATCTGCATGCAAATGCTAGGAAATGAATACAGAAGATCAAACAATAAATGACACATTTGAATTACACATGCGTTGGCCAAGAATATTGAATGTGCCATGGACTGCCAGAAAAAGAAACAATTCTGTCTTGGAAAAAGTACAGCCATAATGTTTCTTAGATGCAGGAATGTTGAGACTTCATAGTAAGTATTTTGGGCATGTGAGAAGAGACTAGTTCCTGGAGAAGAACATTATACTTGATGAAGTATAGGATCAGCAAAAAAGAGGAAGGCCTTCACGAAATGTAACAACACAGTGGGTGCAAGAAGGGGCTCAAGCATAGTAAAGATTGTAAGAATGGCGCAGGACTGGACAGTTTTGTTCTGCTGTTCATAGGATCACTATAGTCGGAACTGACTTGAAAATGTCTAACAGCATCAGCATCCCTACTCCCAGGGATACATGCACACATTAAGTTCAAACACGTTCAGTGATTCAGCATGTATTCCATTAATGGGAATATATATATATATATCAACAAAACATTTAAAGTGGAAAATAATTTGTTCATAAAAATAAAAATCATTTCTCAAGATAAGTATTCCATTACTGGGTGTGTGTGTATATATATATATGTATGTATATATATGTATGTATGTATATATGTATCTATCTATCTCAAAAAAACATTTAAAGTAGAAAATAATTTGTTCATAAAAATAAAAATATATCATTTCCCAAGATAAGTGCAATATAAACCTGTTAGTAAATACTGTTTATGAATGAACATTCATAACTGTATAAACAAAATCATATCCTTAAAAAGTATCAATACAATGATAAATTGGAAGAAAACAATACTACATAGCAATACATAATATGAAAATCTTTGTTTAAGACTAAGCCCTGGTTGTTCAGTGGCTAAGAGCTTGGCTGCTAAAATCAAAAGGTCAGCCGTTTGAATCAACCAGCTACTCCTTGGAAGCCCTGTGTGGATATTCACCTCTGTCACATAAAGTCACTGTGAGTTGGAATAGTCTCAAGGTTTAATGTCTACTATATTTAAATATTAAAATTACGCACATATATACAAACAGACATTTAGAAAATAATTTTAAAAAGGGATAGACCAGTGTTATTTATCTTAGATTGTAAGATGGGTCTTAGTGGGTTTTTTTGTCCTTTTTATTACAGATTTATTTCTCAGTTTTCTGCCATGATCACAGAAAAAACAAATCATGTGACAAATAAACACCTGCACAAGCTCATTACATTCCTATTATTTAATTCCAGGTTTATCAAATAACACACTGTCTCCCTAAGAATAAAGGTTTAATGTACAAGAAGTATACCAGAAGGCATACAGAAAAGGCAATTACTTTAACAGTGGAACTTATGTAATAAATAATAAAGTATAACCAAAGTACAACCAGCTGTGTTGCTGTCACTAGGTACCTAGGCACAGCAATCCTGTGTACAACAGAAGGAAACACTGCTTGGTACTGAGTCATACTCGCAATCTCTGCTGTGCTTGAGCCCGGATTTGCAGACACTGTGTCAACCCATCTTGTTGAAGGTCTTCCACTTCCTTGCTGACCCTCTGCTGTACCACACATGATGTCTTTCTCCAGGAATTGGCCCATTCTGATAACGTATTCAAAATATGTGAGACAAAGTAACACCATCCTTGCTTCTAAGAAGCATTCTGGCTGTACTTTTTCCAACAATAGCCAGCTATAGTTACTACATGCAGAAGTAAATTTAAAATGTTAAGTATTTATTTAAATTAACCCTCTTGTTCATAGTTTTTTGGGTTTTTTCTTCTAGTATTCCTAATTTCCAACACTGTGCTACCAAAAAAGTTGTTTCTAAGAGATGTCTTCTAATTTCAACATCATATTTCTTTTCTGTCTGTAACTTGAGTTTCTATGTTTTCTTAATTAAACACTTTCTGTTTTCTTATACAGTTAAATGTAGACGATGACTTCTTCTCCATCTCCTCTTCTTTCTCCTCTTCGTTTTCCTTCTTCTTTTAATATGCATGTTTGATATGGTTTGGGGGAAAGGAGAGTAGGGGAAAATTTTGATACAATATGAAAAAATGAGAAAAATGATGACATTAGAAAAAAGTCTGTACTGTATTACTGTAGACAAAGCTATAGTAACACTCCATTGATAAGATTCTGTATATATTTCTGTGTTTAAGCCTCAGGTGAATTTTTCTGTCTTCTGTAGTTGGCAATAATCTTCTCATGGACGAGTCACAGGAGCATACCTCCTGTTAAACCTCTCCAAATTCCCTTTGTCTTTCACTTATCTGGAGGGCTGCTACTGAGTCCATAAAAATATCAATACCACCTTCAGTAAGGTAAAGTTGGGTTTATTACCTACTGTAGTCAAGGAGAGTACTACCTTAGCAGAATACTATTAGTATCTAGAATGTAAAGGATGAAATGAGAATGTATATGATATTCAGTGGTGGTCCGGTTTGAGGAGATTCTTTCAATGCAAGAGTTTGTTACTAAGTAAGGATCATGATGAAATAGTTCAGGATAGATGGACATTGCAAGTTTTGTGGTAGAGTTTTAAAGAGTCTCAGAATATAAACAGTCATATGATGCTGTCTCTTGAAAAGTTAAGCAATTTTACATGGATTTTTAGAAACTCTTGAAGTAACAATTTTATTCTGTGCCATTATCTTCCCTTTGAACAGCTTCTTAAATGGTCGCATCATCTGGAGGAAGAGAGTTGCGCCAATCGCATGGAAGTGGCCTTTAATTTAACTTCAAGGGGGGAATAAGAATCAGGAGCAGCAGCCCAGGGCTGGTTGCTATGAGGGGAGATCAGACACATCTCCTTTCTCAGCCACTTTTATCAGTGCTGACATCAGTGGTCCCTCCCACAGCACTTTCTGCTGAATTGGGTAATTAGTTGCAATGACCACACAGAACTCACAGATAATACTCATAATTACGGACTCT
This sequence comes from Heterohyrax brucei, assembly GCA_028571685.1. Lineage (NCBI taxonomy): Eukaryota > Metazoa > Chordata > Mammalia > Hyracoidea > Procaviidae > Heterohyrax > Heterohyrax brucei. The sequence goes on from CM053143.1 coordinate 161,720,140, forward strand.
ATTAAGGAAGAAAACAGGTTAAAATTCAGGTTGAGGAACATTGACCGTACAGGTCTTCCTTTGGGACAGTCTCTTTTCAGCCATGCCCACCAGCAGTACTCTCTCTGGCCCCTGGGCCTCTGTCCTGCTTGGGTGTTGCAAAGTTCTTTTATTCTGTCAGCAGGTGTCCAGAAGCCCCTCACTTCACCAGTAAGCCTTGGCCTGAAAGTACTGAGGCCTAGTTCCACTGGTTTACAAATCTATCTCCACCAAGTACATTGGAGACACTCTCCTCTGCCAGCAAACCTCTTATTTGAAGGAACTTTGAAATGTCTCTGCAAAGACCACCAAGTAGTTTCCTGCCTCTCTTGCCCGCTGCCATTTCTTTGCACTGTTTCTTGGCATTTCAATGTTACAGCTCTCTTGCTCCCAGTCTCCTGGTTCCCGGAATTCCTCAGTGCAGGGATTTTGGGTCTAAAGGATGTGTCTGTCTTGCTAATGATAAGTAAGCCCAGGAGAAGTCACAAGAAGACAGCCTGCTCATCATGCTTGAGGACTCATGAGACCACATCTCTGTTTCATGAGAATATCTGTCTTCATCAAAATCAGGCAGAGACACCAAAATTCACCCACCTACTGATGTGAAGTCACAACCAATTCATAGTGATCCTAGAGGTCAGGGTGAAACTGCCCTATAGAGTTTCCAAGGAGCACCGAGAGGATTTGAACTGCCAACTTTTCAGTTAGCAGACATAGCACTTAACACACTACACCAGGGTTTCCAAGACCACCACAAGAATTAAAAGACAGCAGCACAGATGCACTTTGGCCCTGCTTATCCTGAGTGAAGACCCCACTGTGATTTTGGTCTTACCCTTTACAGGTACCTGAGAGATGCCTGACCATTATGATTTGGGGCACCCTTTCCATGCCATGTTCAATGAAAGACTGCCGAGTTTACGGCCTGCTTTTCAGAGCAGAGCTGCTGCTGTGACTCTTGGCCTTGTTCTTACACTTGTCTAGGAGAAGCCCCTTGCCACTGGACAATTCCTCTGAAGCCTTGTTGGCTGGAGCTATAAGGTTTACAGCCCTGCTTTTCAGAGCAGAGACACTGCTGTGAACTTTGGCCTTGCCATGTGCCTGAGACGTGCCTGGCTTTTGTGGTTTGGGATCTCCTTTTTATGCCATATATTGGTGAGAATTACAAGGTTCCAGGACTGGTTTTTGGAGCAGAGCCCATTTACTCCAACAGCTCACAAGCTTACCCTTAACAGCCACACCTCCAGCCCAGCCACTTGCTGTGGTCACGGCCACTGCCACTTACCACTGCTGCCACTGCTGGCGCTGCTGAGGGCACTACCTCTGCTGTGGCTCAGACACAGTCACGGGCATTGCTTTGAAAATTAAGCACTGGTAACATGACTTGCTGTATAAATATACCCACAATTAATTAATCAAACTCTGGCAGCCCCTTTGGCTGAGTTATTGTTGGTTTCTCAAGGATTCCCACATAGGCCAACTTAGATCAAGTATTGTAACAAGTAAGACTAAATCAGTAATTAGTAATGCAAACAGTTGAACTCCCGATATAGCATGCAGCTCCTAAGGGACTGCTAAGGAAGTCTGGGTGCCCTTTACAAAAAATATAGATATATATATATAATTATAAAATGAAGGTTTGTGCCTTTGGGAACACAGAACTGGAATTCTTGTTTGATCTGTGATTGCTCATCTCTGATCACAACATCCTCTGCTCTGAAAGTGACTACTGTTGAAGCCCAGCAGGATGGCAAGATTGACTGATCCCTTTGGTGGGCCACAGTGATCTCATTTTGATAGTCCAACCCAATCACTTGAGTGGGTCTTACAAGACCATGACAAGAAAAGCCACCCAAAGTGATCTTTCAAGCTGCAAAGGTATCAGTGGAGCCTGTCAGGAATGGCAGAGGGTATGTATGTGTACTTTGACAAGATTGCTGTGCTTCTCAATGTGAACAGTTAATTTCAAAACATAGATTGAATTTTCCTTGTAACACACTTTAAGCCAAGTAAAATTAAAATTGTACAGTTAAGCTCAATATAATAAAAACTGTTCTGGATGGGGCATAAAACGTGGTATTCATTGATGTTAATTCCAGAAAAAATGAGACTTTATTATACTTTTAGCAGTCACTCTATGTCTGTGACTAGTTCTAGGGAATTTCGTTACAGTACTGTCAACTGAAGTTAGACTATATGACAGTTGTTTAATATACATAATGGAATAATTGTTGTATTGATCTTCTAATAGCATACTAATGATTATTGAAAATATTTTCCTTACACATTCTGTTCTGGGATAGACAGATAGATGATAGGTAGATAGATAGACTGATAGACAGACAGACAGATAGATGATAGATAGATAGTAGATACATAGATAGATAGATTATAGGTATACCTGTACACATATACCACACATGTGTTTTCATTCTAGAAGAGTAGAAAGTATAGAGAAAATAAAAGTAGAAATATTCTTACAAGTTAATGTTATCTAGAAAATGCACACTGAATACAAAATATCATTTCCCCTCTCAGATCTGTTATTTTGCTCTTACTTAACACTTTTCCTTTTCCACTACTGTGTTAGAGTATGTTCAGACTCAGAAGTAGAGCTTTTCATTTTTTGCTGTTCAGAGGCTATTTAATTTTAATTGCTCCCCAAGCATAGGCCAATTCAGGATGGCAAGAGCAGAGCACGAATCCTTCGCGGATCCTTTGAAGTTTGAAGAGCTGCTATTCACATTGCCTCAGGCTCTCGTTCTCACATTTGTGTGAAAATGTAAGCAGCTGAACACCTCTGCCATACATGCCCCGTGCTACTGTAACTGAAAATATCTTGTGCGGATTGAAGAAGTTTTTAACTATTCATGTGAAGTTTTAAAATAAGGATATTGAAGAGATGTTTCTTCTATATGCCTTTAAGAAGACATTGAAAATACATGAAGATGAAAGAATGTCAGTGTATGAAAATATTAAGCTAACCTGAATACACACATTGAACATTTTAGGTGTTTGTGTATATTTTGTGGGAACTAAGATTTCAAAAAGTAGCCCTGGTGTCACAATGGTTATGTGCTAGGCTCATAACCAAAAGATTGGGAGTTGGAACCCACTAGCCCAGAAGATTTGTAACAGAAAAGACTCGTCTGTCTGCTACTGTGGAAACCTTGGTGGTCTAGTAGTTACAAGCTACAGCTGCTAAACAACGGTTTGGTTCTTGCAGGGGTTCCTTGGAAACTATATGAAACACTTCTACTCTGCCCTGTAGGGTTGCTGTCAGTTGGAATTGACTAGCCCGCAGTGGGTTTTTATTTTTATTTACTTATTTTGGTGACACTGATACTGTTCAGATTATAGTCTAGAAAACGCTACGAGATAGTTCCACTGGGTGCTAGGGTCACTCATCGTGTCACTATGAGTCAACATCCGCTCCACTGCACACAGTAACAACAACAGCGGCTACAGAATCTCCAACACTGGGGAAGAAAATTACTTGTTGTGTCTTGTAAATATGCAAAAGTAATCAAATAGTGTTTATCTTTTTTGGAAAGAATGCTAGCTTCTTTATTCTTTCAATTTATTGGTTTTTGTCTAAAGCAAGACAAAAACGTATGAATATTTATCTGATTGTTTAAAGGTAAAGCTGTGTATGTATCAGCTTCGCCCTCTATCTGTGGAAGATGGAGGGGGATACAGACAAGGGAAAGCTGCAGAAAATTAGAATTATAAATGATATTAACAGTAATAATGATTATTAATATTTTGAAAATTCATGTTTAAGTTATGCAACAGAGGAAATCTAGACTAGAAGATACATAAAAGACAAACAATTTGAGAGATACCCTTCACTGATTGTTTTATAGTAAGTGAGCACTTTTCAGAGGGCAGGGGCATGTTTAGAACAGTTGAAACAAATTCTATTATGACATAAATGGAAATTTACTAGATTTCCATTACAGACTTTTTTTAACTGACATTGGAAAGAACTTAAATTCTGAAACAGTTTCTTTATATTCATTTCTATCTAAAAGAAAACCTGGCAAAAACAAACCACTAACATGTACATAAATTAGAGTAGTAAGGCTTATTGATTACGGAATTGATGTTGATTTTATTTCTACATTTATAGATTCAAGACATTTTTTTGAGCCTCAGACTTTCATCTTCTAAGAATTCTAGCATTTCTCTTCCCAATTCCTCAACTCTGTTCCCTGGGGCATTAATCTAATTAATCACATACGTTCAAGTTCTTGTCTCATGCTGCATTAGGAGAAACGTGACCAAGAAACAAGAGTCTTCTCCAGAAGTCTGCAATTCATTAAAGAATGACGAGTTTACCTGTTTTGATTGTGATGATTTTTTGCTTTATTTTGTTATTATTGGCAATAAATTTGTTATAAAAAAATGCAGCATAGCTAAAAAAATATATTTCTCTAGCTCCACATGGTAGTTTCCCAAAAATATAGAAAATATCTCTTCCATTCAATTGTCTTCTGATTTAATTCTTAATTATATGATCTAGCACTTACACTACCAAATTGAAGACATACTCTTTTTACTTTATGCCCTTTCTTCATTTCTTTTTTTTTTTACTTTTGGCTAAACCTCTTAAAATGCGAACATTGATTGTTTCATGATAGAATTTTCACCTTCCGTACTGAGACCTGAGATTAATTCCTGACTGGTGTACAGCACGTGAAGGAGCCTCAAATACCTGACTGCTAACCAATAGGTAGGTAGCTTGAACTCACTAACTGCTATACAGGAGAAAGACGTCACAGTCTGCTTTTGTAAGCAGCACTGCAAACACTATTCACCTGTTCTACTCAGTCCCAGAGATTAGCTATGAGTCAAAATTGTGTGCATAAAAAGAGACTGGTTTTATTTTAGAACTTCCTGTGCAGCTACTGGAAACCCTGGTGATGAATGGTGAAATGCTTTAGCTGCTAACCAAAAGGATGGCAGTTTGAATCCACCAGGCCCTCCTTGGGAACTCCATGGGCAGGGCTATGCCATCGACAGCTGTGGGTTTGGGTTTGTGAAGCTACCACTCACCTGTCAACAGAAACTTTTATGTTTCTGTGATGCTGAACAGGTTTTACACAAGCTTCTTGACTAAAACTAACTCAGAAGAAAGGTCTGGTGAATTCAGTGAAAACCTTATGGTTTTCACATTGGTTTGATGTAAAATCACAGAGCAGGGCAGTAATTTGTTCTGTTGCAAATAAGGATGCCATGAGTCTGCTGAAACTATGTCACCTTATAGCAGCAACAGACGTATGAAGTGGCAGTGTGTTCAAAACAGACATGTGGTTGTTGTTGTTAGGTGCCGTCAAGTCTTATCTTGGACTATGTCCACAATTGTTTTTGATGCTTAAACCCATTGTTGCGGCCTCTGTGTTGATCCATCTCATCAAGCGTCTTCTTCTTTTTTTGCTGACCCTCCACTGTATCAAGCATGATGTCCTTCTCCAGGGACTGATCCTTCCTGACAACATGTCTGAAGTATGTGAGATGCAGTCTCACCATCTTTACTTCCAAGACTGTACTTCTTCCAGAACAGATATGGTGGTTCTTTTGCTGATCCATTGTACATTCAACATTCTTCTCCGACACCACAATTCAAAGGCATCCATTCTTCTTTTGTCTTCTTTGTTCATAGGCCAGCTTTCTCATGTATATGATGCAATTGAAAATACCATGGCTTGAATCAGGTGTGCTTTAGTCTTCAAAGTGACAGCCTTAGTTTTGAAGACTTCGAAGTGGTCTTTGCAAAATAGATACAGAAGGAAAAAGAAAATGATTAGGTAACATATTAGAGGAAAAAAAAAGCCTATCAAAAATTTTGGCTATCAAAAATTCAAAGAAATGTGCTTCCATATAAAAATGGTAGGACCTTGTTGTTTTGTTTGTTTTAATTCCGAAGAGTGGGCCAACTTGTAAGAAAGTACTACAGGAGAAACTCTCTGTGCAAACAACACATGATGTGACAAATTCTTTTAATTATAAAATATTTTAATTAAGCAGAGATGTACAATGCTGTTCTTTCTTCCGTTTCCCCCCACTTTATTTTTCTGACCCATGGAAACTTTGTGTGAGAAGGATGTAGTCCTGTAAGTCTGCACCACTGCGAGGGGGCGGGGAGGAAAAGGAAACAAAATACTGTTGATCAGAGAATGGAAAGATAACAGAGACATCAAGTCAGGTGCTGAAGAAAGTATGAAAATGTAAGTTCCCTAGTACCCAGCCCAAGAAGTCATAGAAACTATAGAAAGCAAAAGGAATAATTGCTGTAACGTGAAACAGAATTCAAGTAAGTTTTATCAGTGTTTTATTTGGAAGTGGTATTCCAGCTAACAGGGGTTAAAATGTGCAACTTGGTCCGTGATTATTTACATTCTGGCCCTGCACCAACTATATTTCATGCTTATTTCGTACTTGCACTGAGCCCTGTTTAGATTCTAACCGGGACTGCCAAACACGTCAGGTATGATTAACAGCAGGTGATGGGTCTGCCCCATGCTAGCACTGCCTTTTGAATATGTGCAAAATACTCAAAGATCAAACTTTAGCTTGTAAAAGGAGTTATTGTGGTTAGATTATGAAAATAAATAAGCAACAATATGCGTGAAATAATTCATAATAATATTTGAGTGCTTACACTTCAATATTCCTATAAATGACAAGTTGAAAGAAATCTGGACTTCAGTAACAATGAATACATGTAACATCTGGGAATGAGACTAAAACTATGAAACATTCCTCATAGCCATAAAGAAAAAAAGATTTGGTGACATGATGAAACATTCCATGTAGTATATGGTAAAACTAATATCAGTGTTTAATGAGATTCTACTCAAGGTCTCAATAACTTGACAAGATATATTGAAGTTTAAGAGGGAGAATAGACACAAAAGACTATCCTTGAAATTTTAGAAAAATAAGTAGAATAGTGTTTTTTAAAAAATATAAAATTATATAGTTACAATAATTCAAATACTGAGTTAATACAAGTAGCAAATTACCATTGCCTTATGAAATAGAATATATGCACACCCTGAAAAATTATACTTCTAGATATATGGGTTACAAAACTCTTGCATCTGCATACCATTCATTGAAAAGCTAAAAGAAAAAAAAAAGACCCATTTTCATCAGCTGGAGTACGTAAATAAACTTTAGACAATTTTATAAGTCATGAAAAATTAACAAGCTATAGGTGAATACAGGAACATACCTATTAAGAAACATACATTTTAAGAAAAATAAAAATAAGTGAAAAATGAGTTTTGAAAGACCACATATGGTATGACAGTATTATTACTATTTTTTTAAAATCATAATATATTTATAATGACAGACACAGGTAATGATTCAGTTTTAAAAAAGATAAAAAGGAAAGTAAAAAATATAAAATTAAAAAAATTAATGTGAAAGCAAGAGAACGAGATTCAGAAAAAGAAAAATGGAAACTTCCTGTATTGATTCTGTTCTTAATTTGCTTATTGTTACACAAGACTTACTGCTGTGTTTTCTGTTATTTCGTATATGCTGACTACCAATTAAGTTCACAAAATCATCCTAGAAAAAGTGCTACATACCCTGGTGTCTGGGGTCTTAAAAGCTGCCAGGCTGCCATCCGAGGACACAGCAAATGGTCCCAACTCAGCAGGAACGGATGCTCACCGAGGACCAAAATGACATGTGGTAAAGACAACCGAGAAGACAGAGAGACCCACAAGAGTGGGTGCCTACATCGACTTGGGACCAGAAGAACCAGATGGTGCCCGGCCACCACCAGCGACAGCCATGATGGAGCTCACAGAGAGGAGTCTCACTGGCAACACAAGAATTAAAAGGGGTGCATCATGAGATCTCCAGTAAAAGACCTCAATTGATGGTCCAGCGGTTTTGGGGTTCCTCTGAGAGCATGGCCCTAGGCCCTGATGCTGCCCTTTCTCATAAATTATAACAAACGTCCACTCTTTGGACAGGAATGGATTGGACTTTGCAATGCAGAGTAGCCATATATTGGAAGCACTTGATGGTTCTATACATCTATAGGATATCATCTTGCTGACCTCTGGCTGGAGGAAGGGGAGTGGGTGGAGAGGAGCAGAAAGGAGGCTGTTGGGAGGATGAGACATGTATGGAGCAGAGAGGAATAGTGTGCAGTCACCGAACAGGGAGAGCAGTGGAAGCTGCATATAGGTGGGCATGTAAATTTATACGTGAATGTACATTTTCACTCAGTCATGTTAAATAAAAATTTAAAAAAAAAGTGCTACACACCCAATTGCTGAATACACTATGGTTACTTTGAATGACTACCCTTAGGAAGCTATGGACCAAAGCCAGCACCTAGGCCACCCTTCCAAATGATTTTGGAACTCGTTTTCTGGAAAGGCCATGAGAGGTGGTCATACTACCCTTTATGTCCTGAATGGCATGAATATGTCTTCTTTCAGTATTTTCTTTATCTGTGGATAAAGAAAAAAGTCACTGGGGGCCAGATCAGGTGAGTAGAGAGGGTATTGTAACACAGTTATTTGTTTACTGGCTAAAAACTTCCTTACAGACAACTGTACAATTTTGTGAACTTGCTACTGTGCTACTGTGAGCAATGGCGATTCCAGAAAGAGTTATAATATTGCTCTGAAGGGTGGACTAGGGCCTGGTGTTGGTGTATGGCTTCCTAATGGCAGTACTGGGAAAGCGACTGTAGTGATACTCAGCAGTGAATTATGTAGCACTGAGAACAATTAGGTTCATGGACTTAACTATTGGACCTTGTAAGAGGTCAGACAATTATTTTCACAAACTTGCTACCGTAAACTTGCTTTGGCAGCACTGTATAAACAACTTGGTAAGATTTCATAACCTTCACATATTAGTGTCTCACAGCTGTGTTCGTGTCGGTTTATGGGGGTGTCTTGTCAAGTGGCACTCATTATTATCATTGCGTGTTTTTGTGGGCTGTCACATGAATGTTAGAGCTTGAATTAGAGCAATAAACATTCAATTTCTTGTTCACCTTGACAAGAGTAGAAGTAAAGTGAGAGACACGGTAGTCCAAGTTTGTTGGAATTATGTCACAAAGAAAGCAGCAGTGTACAAATGAATTGAATGTTTTTCTGAGGGCATACAAAGTGTCACAAATTAAGAGAGGGCAGGGCAGACAATAATGAGCAGAACTGAGGAAAACATTGCAAAAAAATTCATCGAGTTGTGTGTCCATATTATCAGCTAACTGTGAGAAGGATAACATGCCAGGTAGATACTGATAAAGAAACCAGAAAATCTTAACTGAAAATCTTGGCATGAGAATGGTGTGTGTAAAAATGGTCCCAGAGGTGCTCACTAATGACCAAAAGCAAAGAAGAGTTGAAGTTTTACAGGAGGCACGAGGATGCTTGGGGCCATGTTACCACGGGTGATGAAATACGGGTATATTGACACGACACTGTGAGCCAGATTGAACAATGGAAGTTAGCCAGTTCTCCAAAATGTTCCACAGCAGTCCGAATCAAGAGTAAAAATGATGTTGCTGATCTGTTTTGATATCAGAGGGATTGTTCATTATTAATTTGCACCAACTGGACAGTTAACCAATTAAACTTTTCAGAAGCACTGAAAAGGTTACATTAAAAAGTTAGACAAAAATGACTTGAACTTTTCACCACCAGCTCATGGCTCTTGCATCACGACAATGCACCACCTCACATGGCACTGTCTGTGAAGGGAGTTTTTACCTAGTAAAAAATGACTGTACTGGAACATCCTGCCTACTCACCTGATCTGGCCCCCAATGACTTTTTTCCTTATCTGGAGATAAAGGAAATATTGAAAGAAAGACACTTTAATGACATTCGGGACATCAAGAGTAATATGATGACAGCTCAGATGGTCATTCCAGAATGCTTTAAAGAGTTCTAAAATTGTTTCAAAGCATAGACTAGGTGTTGGATTTGATGCATAGCTTCCCCAGGGGAATACCTTATTGGTGACAGTAGTGATATTCAGCAACAAAGTAGCACTTTTCCTAAGATGAGTTTGTGAACTTAGTTGTCAGACCTTGTATAGCCTGGACTTGCAGGAAAACAAATAAATCTATTATGGAAGAAGTACAACCAAAATGCTTATTAGAGGAAAGAATAGTAAGAGTTGTCTCAAGCACATCAGACATGTCATCGGGAGAGATCAGTCCCTGGAGAAGGGCATCATGCTTGGTACAGCTGGGGGTCAGTGAAAAAGAGGAAGGGTTTAAACAAGAGGGACTGACACAGTGGGTGCAACAAAGTGTTCAAACCTAGCAATGAATGTGAAGGTAACACAGGAGGAGGCAGTATTTCACTTTGCCGCCCATAGGAACACTGTGAGGCGGCACAAACTCAGTGCCATCTACCAAGAGGATGTATTCCGCACCCATTCACGTCTCTCTCCCTTTAATATATAATTAGTCTCAGCTACCACCTGCTCCCACTTAGACTGTTCAATTGCTTTCTAATTGGCTTCTGTTTTTTCCACTTTCAATTTTGGACTACGCTTTCTTTTCTTTACAGCCAGAGTGATAACTTAAGTGCTAAAATATGCTGTGTATAAAGTGTTTCAGGGGCTTTCTTACCCTTTGCATAAAAATGCAAACTTTTTATCCTGATTCTGTTTATATTTACCTTTCCGATTACGTTATATTATTCTCCCCTGTATCCACTTGTTTCCGCCTAAACTGATCTTCTTACTGTTTTTTTAATATTTTTTGTCCTTAAGTGAAAGTTTATAATGCAAATCAATTTGCCACACATACCTCTGTGCAACTCTAGCTGCCCTTCCCAACCTGTGACAGCACATTCCTCCTTTCTACACTGTACTTTCCATAGTCATTCAACCAACTCCTGTCCCCTCCTCTCCTCATTCCCATCTCACCTCTGGACGGGAGCCTCATGTATGTATTTAAGCCAAGAAGCACACACTTCACTGGTATCATGCTATGTTTTATAGTCGAGTCCAACCTTTGTCTTCGGAGTTGGCTTTACACTTACTGTTTTTTAAAACTATTCCATAATATCAAAGTAAGCTATCATATAAAGAACAGTATAGTAAGCTACAAAAATGCCTGCTAATACTGACAAAACAAAACAAAATGTATACATTACTTCAATCCTCCAAAGCTCATATAAAGTTTTCTGTTTCTCCTCACCATAATGAGAAGCATACAAGAAATGGAATTTGGAAAACAAACTAGCTAAGGCTGGCAAAGTTGACACATTACAAAACCATCACATGCAACCAGAGTTTTTCTTGGAAAATGCTACTTCATTCTCCAGACTTTGTGTATATGAGATATGACAATTAAGTCCACAAACTTAATTGTGGTAAGTGCTACATGCCTTATTGATGCACGTCACTATGGTCACCTTCCAAGTACACCCCTTGGAAAGATATGCACTGATGCCAGGGCCTAGTTTACCCTTCAAAGCAAGTTTGCAACTCTTTCTGGAATGGCCATTGTGCCCACTGGTACCGTGCAAGTTTGCAAACTTAGTTGTATAGTTATTGAGGGAGTTTTTAGCCTGTAAACAAATAACTGTATTGGAACATCCTCCCTACTTACTGATCTGGCCTCCAGTGACTTTTTTCATTAGCAGAAGATAAAGGAAATACTGAAAGAGAGACATTTTGATGACATTCAAGATATCAAGGGTAATTGATGACAGCTCTGATGGCTATCCTAGAAAAAGATTTCCAAAATTGCTTTGAAGGATGGACTAGGCACTGCCATTGGTGCATAATTCTCAAGTGGAATACTTCAAAGTTGATCATAGTAATAGTCAGTAATGAAGTATGTAGCACTTTTTCTAGGATGAGTTTGCAAAATTTCTTGTCAGTTTTTGTGCATATATTAGTGTCTGTGTATGTGCATGTTTTAGGTAAAAGTTTACAGAGCAAATTAGTTTCTCGTTGTCATGGACTGAATTGTGTTCCCCCCAAAATGGGTGTTGCAATTTGGCTGGGCCATTTTTCCTAGTATTGTGTAATGCTCCTTTATGTTGTAAACCCAGTCCCCATGATATTAATGAGGGAGGATGGGTGGCATTTGCGCTGGTGGGGCAGAACTCAATATATGGGATTGTATCATAGCTGGGGCAGCCTCTTTACATATAAGGGAAAGTGAAGCAGGCAGAAATTTTCCACCTCGTATTACCACGAAACAGTACCAGCTGCTGAGCTCATCCTTTAGAAAGAACTGGGGTGACTACTTGAGAAGTTTCCAATCTGGGGAAGACTGATGATGAGGACCTTCTACCAGAGCTGGCAAAGAAAGCCTTCCCCTGGAGCTGACACCCCGAATTTGTACTTTTAGCCTGTTGGACTGTGACAATAAAATTTCTTTTTGTTGAAGTCATTCACTTGTGGTAATTCTGTTACAGCAGTGCTAGATGACTAAGACACTAAACCATTAAAATGCATATTGTTTTGTGACGTTGCTTACAAACCCTCAATGTGTCAGCGTTTTGCCATTTTAGACCATTTCTCCATCTCCATTTATCCCATTTTCTTATCCTCTCCAGTCTTCTTGTCTTTGCTTTTGAGCTGCGATGCCCATCTCTTCTCATATGAGTGTGCTCTACTTTGTTTTCTGAGCCTGTCTGATCTTTGGCTGGAGGATGACTATCAGGACTGAGTTAAAAGGATGTCAGGGGACCCCCCCATCAGGACTTTTCCCGTGTCTGTCAGACTAGTAAGTCTGCTCTCTTTTGTGAGTTTGAGTTTGGTCTACATTTTATTTCTAGTCTGTCTCGGATCCTCTATCACGACCCCATCCACAGCAGTCAGTAATGGTCATTCTCTCTCTCTCTCTCTCTCTCTCTCTCTCTCTCTCTCTCTCTCTCCATATATATTTTAGTTTCTTTCATAAAGCACATTTTCTTTGATTTCCAATAGTGATTTAAGGAGAGCAAGCATTTATTGGCAGTTAAGGCATAATTTGAAATTTTGAATAACTTTTTAAAATAACGTGTTATCTAATCTCTTATGTTCCCCCCAAATTACAGCAATAATAATAAAAAAAAAAAGATTTTATTCAGTTGTATGGAAGTACTTAACTATACATATACAAAAACAATAACAATGGTCTTCTTTTTCCACTCACCTTTCATCAGCCTTTGTGAAAGCTAAATTAGTGCAATTATTATTATAAAGTGTACAACCAAACTAAACAGATTTAGAAACAAAACAATATAATGTTGTTAAGCATACACGTGTTTTGGTACGAGGAGATGTTCATGTCCATAATTGAACATAATCTACTAATCATTAACTTTCAGCCTCCCATAAGCAACCTTAGTATATTTTATGGAGGAAATAAAGTATCAGTTGTGTCGAACTTGTAAAATAAATGATCTGTCAAGATAACAACTCAGAATTTCTGTATATACAACCCATGAATAAATGTAAACATTGAAATATAATTACACACCTGTACATATAAGTATAACCATATATATGCAGACAGGTAGATGATACATGGATAGATGTCAAAACAGACAGGTAGATTGATTTCAATAATATTTTCTTCAATAATCTACCAAAAGCTGAAAACCAAATCCATTGCCGTCACTGATCCACAGTCTCCTCAAAATCCAACATTCAGAGAGCACTGGTTTGAAGAGATTTAAAATTTTCACTAGCATGCTCTTAAATGTCCACTGCCTAATTCCAAAACCATTTTTTCTTATAGATTTTAACTGTACCCCAAGTTCACCTTTCAACATCTGTTAGTTGTTATTGCTGCATTAAAATTATTTCCAAATTAACTGACTTTTACAAAAGCAAGTATTACTTCACTATCTGTGAATCAGAAATCAGCTATGGCTTAGACAGGTTGTTCAGGTTCTGGATCTCTCAAGAATCTACAGTTAAACTGTTGGCTGAGGCTATAGTTGTTTCAAAACTCATGTAGGGTAGAAAACTTGTCCAAGCTCAGACATGTGATTGTTGACACGCCACAAGCGATCAAAAGCTATTTCTTTACACTTAGTCCTCTTCCCAGGGAAGCATACAAAATTGGTGGTGGATTGCTATACTGTGAACAAGCCAGAAAGCTACAGAGAATGCTGAAGATGAAAACTACAGCCTCTTTACATTGTAATCTTGAAAGCAAATCCAATTTCTTCAGCCATATTCCGTTTATTAAAGTCTGTCAATCACTGTAACATTCAGAATTCTTGATTTGGCACAGATGACTAACATGTCTGGCTATTAGTCAAGAGATTGGAGATTAAAGTCTACCCAAACTCTTGGAAGAAAGTCCTGGCTATCTACTAAAGACATCAGCTATTAAAAACCTTACAGAAGACAGTTCTACTCTGATATACATGAGGTTTCTGTAAGTCAGAGTAGGTTTGATGATAGGTGTTGGTACTGGTAATGGGGGCCCACAATTCAGGGGGAAGGTAATACAAAGTCAGACATCACTGAGGGCTATAATCAGAGGCTGACTGCCATAGTTAGCTACTATCAATTTCCTTTCTTTCATGTTAAAATATGGTTTAGAAAAAGTATTCTATCTTTGCTGTCTCTCTTCCCTACCTGCCATTCACTAAGCTTTAATTTTGTGATCTGTCCTCTGGTCTCATTATTTCACTGAAATTGTGGTCATCAACAGCTGTCTTTTGGATAAATTCAATGGACATCTTTTGTAGCACTCTTAGTAGGTAAGATCAAACTCTTATGAAAAATTTTTATGTTCCATGAGATCTATGATATTCTCATGATTTGCTTTTACAGTATCTTTCTTCTTAGCATCATTTATTGATTTTCCTTGTCATTTTTCTTTGAAGGTTGATGTTCCACAAATCTCAACATTTACCACTTCTTTCTCTGTTTGTTTTCCACACAAAATGCATTTTCTTTTGTGGCTATCCCTAGTCTGATGAGTCTTCATAGTTAGATTTCCTTTATGGTTCTCCTTAGTGGTACTTTTATTTGGGATTTCATATGATACACCTACCTTCATGTAATTATGTATCTCCAACTTAACATTTTCTAAAACATATGTGTGAATTTCAGTTATCTCAGGAGCTTATTAAATACAGAATCAGATACAGTAGGTCTCAGGGGAGGCTGAGATTATGTACTTGTAGCAAACTCCCAGGTGATACCAAGGTGAATTAGCCCCTAGACCATTCTCTGAGTATCAAAATTTTGCATAATGTTTACTTCTCGTCCTCAGCAACTGCCTCTTCTTCTGTAGTACTCATGCCTCGTGACAGCATCACTGACCTACATGTCCAAGCGAATATCTTAGTTGTAACCCTTTTTCATTACACTTTCATCTAACTTCCAATGAAATTAATATACATACATCCAACTCATAAGTGTTAATTCAACCTTATCTTTCATTTCCAGTCACAGGTAATTTTTTTTATTGATACTACCTACAGAAAAGCCTCAGGAGCCCAGCAGTTCAATGTTTAAAGGGCTCAGCTGCCAACCAAAAGGTTGTTTCAAACCCAACGTTTTCCAAGAGAGAAGAAGATGCAGCAGTCAGTTTCTGTGAAGACTTCAGCCTTGCAAACCCTGTGGGGAAGTTTTATTCTATCCTATAGAGTTGCTATGAGTCAGGACCAATTTGAAAATAGTAGATTTGTTTCTGAGACAGTGTCGTGAACTGAAATGTCCCCCCAAAAATATGTGTTTTGATTGGTCCATGATTCCCAGTATTTCCTGATTATCCTCCATTCTGTGATTTTCCCATGCTGTTAAATCCTAATCTCGGCCGGTAGAGACTTTGTTAAAGAGGAGCAGGTGAGACTGGAATACTCTTCCTGAGGTCTTCTCCCTACCCCAAAATAAAGGATGTTTTCCTGGAGTGTGGCTTGCATCACTTTTTCTCCCTTTTATCCTACAAGACATAAAAAGAAAGGGAAGCAGCGGAGGACCTCAGACCACCAGGAAAGCAGTGCCAGGATGACCAAGACACTTAGGTCCCATCTGGATTATTAGGGAAGATTTTTAATCAGTACCTTTGTTTACATCAAAACAGCCTCCATGTTACCAGGAGATAATTTCACTATAAAATGCACAGCACATGTTGCAACTTTTCTTTGTCATTAAAATAAATAGTAACGCTTTCACTTAGCGTATATATGATTTACCCTTTGCTTACTTCCACATCACTCTCTTCATAAATTTATTTCCATTATTATTCTCAAGTTTCAAGACTTTTCATCTCAATGGTGTACTTACTACAGGTAAATCTACTGGAGGAAAAAAAAAAAGACTGTCAATTTCATAAGGTCAAAAACTTGAATAATATTGGTTCCTTAACCAAATTTTTGTTTTTCTTATGCAAGCATATTAAATATTTAGATCAGGAATACCTAGAGAATAAACATTTAGTTTAAAGGGTCCTATTTTTAACTATTTCTAATCAAAATATTAAATCTTCAATGAATATTAATTATTGAAACATATATTCTCATTCTCTTCCAAAAGATTTCCTTTGGTTATATCACAGGTGTCTTTGTTTTATTTTTACTTTGAGGATATATTAAGTTATAGTCTCTAATTGTTTGGCCACCTGCTGCAACAGTGGTTCACATTATACAGATATTGGTCATTAGTCCATACAGCTATTTCACGCATGAGAATTATCATTTTTAATTTGGCAGCAGTGAACTAACATCCCAGCATGTGTTCAAAACTACCACCTCCAAAGAGCAATAAAGAGAGTTGACTAAGTTGATTAAGACAATAAAACTATCAGAACTGCTTCAGGGCTAACAAAAATGCTTACATCAACTCATACTGTTTATAATTGCTAGTATTTTTTTTCTATTTTTCTTAATGACAATAACACACACTACTAATTCAGGTTGTAAATTAAAATGTACATAAAATGATAATATGGTATATAAATTTAAGAAATTATCCAATTGAAACTTTAATTATCAAAATATTTCAATGCAAAATGCACCATGATAAGATACTGAGCTGAATATTTTCGAGTAATAGGTATTCAGTCTTCCTTTTGAGAATATGAAGACTAATAGGAATGAAAACTCAATGAAATGAAAAGGTAACTGGCAAAAGCATAAGTTTTGAAAGTGCATTTTGATCCTCTGGTATAAGGATACAACCAAACCCATGACTGTTGAGTTGACTCCAAGTTATAGTGATCACATACTGATTTACAAACAGTTGTCTAACATTATAGTTTCTTGTGATAGCATTCCAGAGTACAGTGTGAATAGGAAGCTTATGATTCTCTAGTGAACATAGGCTGTACAAACAGGTGAAGTACACAACTCAAGGAGGCAATCAGATCTTTCTCATTAACGTGCTTATAAGTTAACACCGTTTGAATCAACTACTGTTGATTACTCACTTTTAAACATTTAATCAGTCCGATTATTATGTTTTATGTTTGATAAAGAAAATGTTAACAAAGAATTAATTACCTGGTACCACACGTATTAGGTATTCATCAATTTTCTTTAAATCCTTCTGTGTAAAATGGAATACTTCTATAATCAATACACTGGCAACAAAGCTGCAGTTAAAAAAGCAACTAGCATATAGTTTATGGAAATTTCTATTATAAAATAAAAGCATAATAATTTTATCATATAGAATATGTGCTTATTAGAATTGCTTTATTTTGTCTTAATTCTAGATAGGTCTCAGAGTAGACTAAATTAAACTCACTTGAAGAATGTTTTAATAACACAAATGCCTGGGACCAATCAGACCAATCAAATCAGATTTTCTGAGGGTGATGCCCAAACTTCAATATTTTCAGAATTCCCCAGATAATTCTAATGACCAATCAGCCCTTAGAGGTCATTTTTTTACAGAGGTTCTCACTTTTTATATAGCTTGCTATACTGCTATCAACAAATTACATGCCTGTTTATTTTTACATGGAAGAGTTTGGACTAAACATTTTAACTGTGATTTTTCAGTCACATTTTTATTTTCATCACTTTCGTTATGACATTTTTTTCTTTTTGTTTGTTCTCTTATCCAAACTTTCTCTTGATGTCGTTTTTAAAAATGAATGAAAAACAACATATATTCCATTGTTCAACTTTAATTCCTGTAATTGATACAATTCATTGTTTTCAACAGTAGAACAAAAATCCCGAGAAAATTACATAAACAATTTGATCAGCCAGTGATGAAACCAAATATTTTATCTTGCACGTTAAAATTTTTCACATGTCCCTTAAGCTATGAGATGTCTTTGAAGTGTCTGAGGCTCTGGATGATATAGCTGTCAACTCAGAAATTTCTGCTTAACAGGGGAAAAAGCTACTTCTGTGCACACAAGTGAGTTTAAGTGAAAATTTAGTTTCTTTTATTTATTTGAAGTGTTGTTTCTCCTGGGTAACATGTTGTGAATCCAGCTGAGTTTGGGTGAATTCAAAGGCCACAGTCAGCAGAGGCCAGAGTTCTTGCTGGAATTACAAAAAAGACAAAACATCACAATGTAAAACTTTCATTTTGAGAACAGGGATTGTGCAAACTATTTCTACTTTGTGATTTGCACCATAATTTGAAGCAGGTGCCCAATGTTTAGAATATTCTTGGTATTGATTTTTATCATTTTTAATTAGGTATAATGCTAATTTTTGCAGCAAAGAATTTCTGTAAGTAGGAATTAGATTTATTGTGAAAGTTCCTTTAGCATCAATAATGTAATTTGTTCATAGACTAGGTATGTTTCATAAGTGCAATAAAAGTGCATTGTTGTTTCAAACTGCAACAGGTAATAGAAACAAAGTTAATTAAACAATTTAAAATAAACAACTTTAAAAAAATAAGAAAATAAACTCATTTATTCAGAGATACAAAGTATACAGGATATTATAATAAATTATGGTCACTATTGTTATAAATAGTAAACCCTGGTGGCTTAGTGGTTAAGAGTTATGGCTGCTAACTAAAAGGTCAGCAGTTTGAATCCACCAGACACTTCTTGGAAACTCTACAAGGTAGTTCTACTGTGTCCTATAAGGTCATTATGAGTTAGAATCTACTTTATGCTAACAGATTTTTTATTTTAATGTTATAAATGAATGTAGCCATTGACCTAAGGACTTTTACAATTTGTTTGGACCAGAAGGATGAATAAATAAATAATTATAATCTAAATATGATAACAGCATTGGTAGTACAGAGATTAAGAGAAACAGCTGAGAAACAAAAGGCTAGCAGTTAGAATCTTCCAGAGAGGTTTGAATCTTCTGGGACAGTTTGAATCTTCTACTCAGTCCTGTATGTTCCCTGTGAACGGTAACTGGCTTGATGACAATTAGTTTGCTTTGGTTTGGGTTTTAGAGTGTGATATATTAAGTTATGCTAGAGAATTAGAATATTTATTGCACTTATGAATATGTTTCTTATATGTTTTAAATATATTTGTAGCTTTATTATACATGACTGGGTTTCAATATTTTTTTGTGGACATACATGCAGTTACTCATCAGGTTTAGTTAAGGACTAACAAAAAGTCAAAGTATATGACAGTCAGACTAATATCTCATTTAAACTGTGATAACTGAGAACACTCATTTTCTCTCCTCAGTTATGCAGCAGAGTTTTGTAGGCAACAAAGAGAAGTGCAAGCACTGTCAAGACATCTCAGAAACTGAGTAAAACAGGTGAAACAGTTCTGCCAGTAATTTTGGATTTTGTAAAAGAAGATGAATTTTTTTTTAACAATTTTAAAATTGTTCTCATTTCATTTATAATCTGAAAGATTTGAGTAGGCTTTTTCCTTTTTCTTTTTAGTATTCTGTCTTACCACCTTGTACTGTTATTGATCTCTCAGGCCAAAAAAGCATATGTGCTATTGCAGTATTTTTTAATGAGTATATGAGTTCACCTGCATAGTTGTCTTTTCCAAGGATTTAGAGTCATTCATGTGTTTAGCATAATGTAACTGTGACTGCATTTGTTTTTCCACAGTATAGTTACATTGTGTTGAAGGTGGAATTTTCCTTTAAGGCCACAATGACTTGTTCATTGAGTGGGATATAAGATTTACATAATAGAGACAGGAGATCGTTTCCCCCTTTGGTTGTTTACTTATATCTGGAAAAATTAAATTTTATTCATCTACTGGAATGTGAAAATAATTCCAAATAGGTATAACTGGAAAGCAGACACATACCCACCTCCACTTTTATCTTTTTTCTAGTTATGATGATTTAATTCCTCAAAGTCAAAATTTTCTAGCTATGCACTCATAGCTAAAACTTTCCAGGCAGATGCCCAGAAACACAGTGCTGCTGAGTCAATTCTGACTCACAGTGACCCCATAGGACAGAGTAGATGATGAAAAAAATAATTCAGCTGGAAAAGAACACACCTGTAGCAACGCAAATATTAAAACTTTAGTCTAGATCATCTCATCACATATTTCAATGTCTATTTAACCTTTAAAAATATCTGACAAGAGTTGACGTAAACATCACCACTTTGCACAAAGGTTGGTCACCTAAATTACAAATCTTGAGTCTACTGAATTTACCATTATTTTTGTATTACAGCAGAGTCATTTTTAACTCTCTTCCTCCACCTTCAGCTGAATCTTGTATGAATGTTATCAAGTTCTTTGATGTTATAAACAAGCCCAAGTTTAATGCTACTTATGAATCATAAAGTGCTGTTTTTGAAGAGAGTATATTCTTTGCAAGTTTATTTTTTCCCAAGGCTAAGTTAAAAGTTTACTTATTTTATTTTTTTAAATAAAAACATTAGCTTTAATATCTTCTGATTAAATCGGGAATGAACAGAACTTTCAAAAATCAAATATGGCTTTATTTACTTATTTAATCAACAAAAAAATCCTTAAGAAACTAAGTCAGGTACTGTATTAAGTACTAAAGATAAGCATCCCTTGAGCAATAACAGTAGTAGGAAACACAGTATTAGCCAAGATAACTTTTTCAAGAAAAAAGATCCATGGGGCACCTACTTCTGAATCTCCTGATGGAATGCATAATTTTAAAAAGAAAACTTGTTTCTCAAGTGAGATCAAATTAATAAAATTGTCTTCCCATGATTCCTCGGAATATGCATTTTTAACAAATTTCCCAGGTGTTCCATGGCATAATAAGAATAGACTTTTTATTTTAATTTCCAAATCCATGTTTTTGGCAAAACTGGTTTTGTTAGCCTAGGGCCTAATTCTATGTTAAAATAAGATTGGGACTTTGGGCCCAAAGAAGTAGAATGAATGGCCAGATTCTGGCGTATTTAAAGACTAGCGTACACATTTCTGCCTCAGGTTCCATTAACAAAATACCAATTCTAACATTTGATCACATTTTCTTCCCTGGGTGTTGTTTCCCCTGGAAGGACTCTGTATTTTTCTGAGGTTTCCTATGCTGTGGATGTGGATTTTGCTGATGAATTACTTTACTGCTAATGTGAACAGCCAGACTGATCCCTTATAGTCCATTACAAAGCCATAGTCAGGTATAATAATTGTTAAGTGTTTCATTAGATTTTGTTTTCATAACTCCAGCAACCAAAAAAACCCTCATCAACTGGCACCTACTAAATATTTCAATGAAACTGATATTAATTCAAGCAAGTTACTCTGATACATCCCAGGAGAAGTTGAAAGTTTTATGGGCTCTAATGTTCCTCAATGAGATAGAGTGACATTTTAAAGGAATAGGATGGAAATAGTCACCATAAAATTACCTTATAAAAATCTATGCCCAATAGGTTTAGACAAAATTTACAGTGTGCCTTGTGACTATTCATTAGACTATTAACATTTTCTAAGCAACTAACCAACTTGGAGGAAACAATGTTATTTTGTAATTAAATTGTAGCTGATGAGGAAAGTATGCCAAAGCCGTATAGCAAGGACATAAAACATGCACACAATCATTCATATGTGCGTGTGTGTGTGCGTGCAATAAAGTGTTTGTTGGATAGTAGAAATAATTTCATACATGTGGTGTTTTATTAGGCACTAGGGACCAAAAAGGAACATTGAGGGTATGATAATTTGAAGCATATTCTTTTAGATGAAGGCAAAACACAATGAAAACAAAATAAGATTATATTTATAGAAAATTAAATTTGTTTTAAGCCTATTATGTAATGTAAATACAGTTATCAGAAGCTGATTTATTTGAAGTTTCATTCATATACTATGAAACACACCAAGAGGGAAGTAACTCATCAGAATCGTCTAAGCATCATTTAGAGTGCTCGGGACAACCCTTGTAATTAATTCAGTCACAGATGCCTTCAGGGACTTCATAATCATATATTTGTGAACTTGGTCAGAGTATTGCTGCTTAATAAAAGTCTAAATGCAGAAAAACAGCTTTGTTTGATTCTATAACATAGCCTGTTAATTGCCAACACGCAGAAGTAGGCTGGTGAATAGCTGTTTACTAATTTTAGAGTCTTCTTTAATTGTTTCCTATTTTGTTATAAGCAAAACTAGTGAAGTGGAGAGAGAGATTTATCTCCAAGAAATGATTCACACTGTCCAGTCACAAGTTACATGGGTCAGGAGTCAATCGGAGGCTTTTCCTGACTCAAGTGGTTGCAGATGCTGATGAACCCAGAATCAGTAGGTCAAACAGTAGACTGATGGATTGTAGTGTTCCAGAAGACAGTAAATTCCAAAGTTAGTAGATCAGACCCCATTCTGCTGGCTCACAGAACTGTGGAGATAATGTAACCCAAAGTCAGTAAGTCAGATGTCAAGTTACTATTTCACGTCCCAAGAACTGGAGATCAGATACTGAGGAGCTGGAAATAGGATCCAGAGCAAGAAAGTGAGCTTTGCCTACCAAACCAAATGAAACCCACTGCTATTGAGTCAGTCCAATATATAGTCATCCTATAGGACAGAGTAAAAACTGTTCCACAGAGTTTCTAAGGAGCACGTGGCAGATTTGAACCACCAACTATTTGGTGAGCAGAGTCAGCACTTAACCACTATGCACCCAGGGTTTCCAGATTTGTCTATGTCCACAAATATGTTGGGTATAGGTCACACCCTTGAGACAATTTTCCTTACAACTACTGGCTAATCGTATCAGATCACATCCTGAAGGTTGTTACATTATACTGCATATGGGAGATCACAGAATCATGGCCTAGCTAAGTTGACAGGTGAAATTATCCATCACAGTCTCTAAGCTTTTGGATACATTCATACAGTTCAATATGTAAATTGTTTTAAAGTACTGAAGCACATTTTCTTTCCTAAAGAATCATCATTAATTATAGCCCCCAAAGTAATTTATTCATGAAGTATTTTCATTTAGAGAAGCATTCAAAAACTAAAGAATTATAAAGAAAAGTACATCAAAATTATTTAAATATTTGTTGGATTTTATACTTGGCTTATAGCTATTATGATTGTTTTCCTATTTAAAAGTTTCTATGCTTCAAAGTCATATCATCTGAAAATTTTTATAGAACAATATTTAAGAAGGCATGATGTAAGGCCTGTAAAACTAAGATCCACTATTATGTAGTGCAGTGACATTTTGTGAAACTGAGGATTTTAAATGAACTAAACACAAGTAATTCTATTCACGCTGTTTCTGTTGCTAAGATTCCTTGGTTCAAAAACCCTGATTATTGAGGAGGTCAGGTATAGTTCATGCCTAATCCTGATTATCTCATTGCAGGTTTCTCTACCATCCCATGGAATTATCCTAGCAAGCCAGCTACATCTTCCCCTAGGAACCAGAAGTCCCTTCACCCTTTTTATACTTCAAAGCCTGCCTCCAGCAGTCCCTGCATGTTCATTTTCAGCCCAAGTACTGTTCTTTTGCAGTCTGAATGGTGCCCTATGTGTCCTGCTTCCTTTGTTGGGAGTCCATATGACTAATAAATTGCTGTGGATCACACTTACCTACCATTGTGTGTCCTTCCACATAATTCTAGAGCAGAACTCTCTTCCTCACCAATAGGGAAGATAGTAGACAATTAAAACAATTAGCATCAGCAACCGGATATCCTTAGCATGACTAAGGACACCTGACAAGTTTTAATTAACTGATCTTGAAGAAATAACTTGTTCCACAATACAGTAAAGGTCACCTGGAACAGAACTGACTTTTCTAATGCACTTGCACTTTTGGCTATGCTTTGCTGTCTTTGTCAGATATTGTCATTTTTTCATACCTTGAAATGCTATTGTTTCCAAGACAAGTGACAATAGCAAAATATAACATGCTGTCAAATTCTGCCTGTATTTGGCAGATAGTCTCTGAGACTCCAGCCTGTAAAGGTGGCTGCAACATAGCACCTTAACTGCTCGGTGAGTCTCAGTTATCAAAGTTTTCACTTGAGTTCTCTTGTCAGTGTCTAGTCTGGGAGTCATCAGTGACTGCTTGGGGGCAACCATATGGAATTGTCTATGACGTTTTCTTTGTGTGTTCAGCTGTAGGGATGTACCTTTGCAAGGTTTGAAATAATGAAAGAAATCATTACCAAAGTGAGAATTACATATGGAAGTTTTAATATCCTTGTTGGTTGGAAAATTAATGTGCTCATGCCTATGCCCTTTGTTGCTGCTTTTCTTGTTACTGTGGCATGAGCTCTCCCGAAACTGAAAGAAATGCACATCCATGGCAACCTATGAACCAAGCATTGGTAAGGAAAGGGAAGGAATGCTCTCACACCAAAACACTGGAAGAGATGACTTCCCTGCTCTCTTGTGCAAAAACTTCAATGTTCCTGAGCTCTGCTTACCACTACTAAACACCAGCTCTCCAAACGGCTAACCTCGGTGGCCCCTTAGGTAGGCCATAGACGGCATCACCCTATTAGATGTAAACCATGACCCTGGGGAGAGTCGCTTGTACTCCTGAGAAGGATTGCTGCCAGGCTGCCCAATTTTTTCACTTAACACCCAGAAGGCCCACATTATGGGTAATCAGATAAAAACTAAAACTAAAATCTATACGTTAGCATAACTTGCCCACTAGGGTGTCCTGCCATTCAGCAATGAGGATTATTCATACCTCAAACAATGGCAACTACCCACCACTCCTCAATCCTCAGCAGGATAATCACTCATACGCAACTACATTGCTTCTTTGGGATTCCCATAGCAGCAAATATTTCATAGTCCTGTTAGATATCAGTGCTTAACTCAGTGAAATAGTGATCTGGACACCCCTGCATCTTCCTGTTGCTGTTTCTTTCACTCTCACTCATTCTGTTGTTTACATGGTAGCTTCTTTGCTGGACCTTGAATATATCTGGTCCTCTGCCTTCTTGTCCCTGTCATCTGAAATGTATTCTTAAGTACTGAAGTTTCTTGCTCTTTCCCCTCCATTTTTTTTGCTGGAAAGTTTAAATTTTCATTGATGCCTTGCGTCACTGTTCTATTTTAAATGCTGTTTTCTTACACTTGGCTGCCACTAGTGATCACCCTGATGCTATTATTGGAAAAAGTGGGGATATTTTTGTTAATATAAAGGAGATTTTTAAAAAATAATTTTAATTGTGGTTTTAATACAGGTTTATACTCTATAACAATTTGCTATGTAACACCCTGAATTTTTATTGCTATTCTACTCTAATTGTTTCTTCCCACAACATGACAGTACACTCTCCCTTCTCATCTGGAACTCCCTGTGTCCTTATGAAGGAAGTCTTTTGCAACATTGTTGTGGGATATCAAACCCCTCTGTACTGGTGGTACTGTCCATCTTAAAAATTGCCCATGGTATTTGCTGCACTGTACTTATATTTCCCAGTAGTGGGAATCGATGTCATCTCATGTTACTTGGTTAACTTTAAAAATAACAACAATAATAAAAATTTCAGCATTCTTGACAACCTAACAAGATGAGATCAACCAATTTGCCATTACTAGTTAACATAGTCAAACTCCCTGGTACTGCCTGTGAAAGGCACAGAAGACTTGTGTCCCATTAACCGGCATCTTCTGAAAATGAGAATCCCCACCTATTAATAGCTTTGTATGATCAGTGTCAAAGGTGGTCAAAAATGAATGGACAATTAGTGTTTACTAGTATAACTTAAATGCTGTGGTCTACCTATAAAAACCCACATGCCAAGCATTTCCAACATTGTTGAAATTACAGATGATATCCAGTGCACTCATAGAAAATATTTTGAAGTCTGTGATCTGGTAAACATATTTTACATGGTCTCCATTTCCAAGACCTCTTAATTTGTCTTTACTTTTGACTGAATCCCATGAACCTTTTCCAGCCTGCTCACTGGACACCTGAAAGTCTAGAAATGACTCATAATTTATGTTCACAAGACTTCAATCAGATGACATTAAGCTCCTCCTCTCACATACAGCATAGTATTGACAATTTTTAAAGGTCCCAACTTATAAAATATACTAATAAAACACATTCTAGTAAGACCTGACCACTTCAATTGTTGATTTTTAAAGTACATGTTGGGCTGACATCATCCTCTGTAAGGTCCAAAGACCCACTTCTTAGATTAAATTCCAGCCGTTTTTTGGCAATCTGAGAGTAAACAAATATACTAACATTTATTGAGCCTCTTTGAATAATTCAGAAACACTTTAACTGTGCTCATGAGGAATCTGTAGGTGGGTCAAGAGGCAGCTGTTCAAACAAAACAGGAGGATACTGGACAGTTTAGTCAGGAAAGAGATGCATCAAGATTGTATTCTTTCACCATACCATTTCAACTGGTACGTCAAGCAAATAATTCAAGAAGATGAAACATATGAAGAATAATGAGGCATCAGGATTGGAGAAAGATTCATTAATAACCTGCACTATGCAGATGACACAATTTTGCTTGTTAAAAGTGAAGGGGAAGAACAGGAACTAGACAAGGATGCCCACTCTCACCTCTCCTATTCGAAATTGTACTAGAAGTTCTAGCCAGAGCAACTAGACAAGGCCAAGAAATAAAGGGCATCTGCATCAGCAAAGAAGTCAAAATCTCGCTGTTTGAAGATGATATGATTGTATATGCAGACAATTCCAAAGAATCTATAAGTAAACTACTCAAACTGATAGAAGAGTTCAGAAAAGTATCAGGATACAGGATAAACATGAGTAAATCAGTAGGATTCCTTTATACCAACAACGAGACTGTTAACGAAAAAATCATCAAATCAATACCATTTACCATAGCCCCTAAGAAGATAAAGTACCTAGGAATTAATCTAACCAGAGAAATAATAGACCTTTACACAAACACACTGGGAGGCCAGTGAATACCCGGCTTTAGACATTATTACACAGCCACAGTAGTCAAAACAGCCTGCTACTTGTACAAAAAGAGACAGATAGATCAATGGAACAGAATTGAGACCCCAGAGGTGACACCATCTGCCTATGAACAATTGATATTCGACAAAGGCCCTAAGAAATTAAGGTGGATAAAAACAATGTTTTCAACAAATGGTGCTGGCAAAATTCTATATCCATCTGTAATAAATTGAAACAAGACCCTTATCTGACACCTTATCCAAAAACCAACACAAAGTGGATAAAAGACCTAAATATTGAATCTAAAACAATGAAGTTCATCCAAAAAAAGTAGGAACAATGGAAGCTTAAATACACCACATAGACAGACTTCAAAATAGGTCAAATACACCACAAACAACAGAAGAGAAAATAGATAAATGGGAACTACTAAGAATCAAACATTTCTGTTCATCCAAAGACTTTATTAGCAGAATTAAGAGGCCACCTAGACAATGGGAAAAAAATATTTCACAACTATATGTCAGACCAAAACCTGACCTCCATAGTGTATAAGGAACTATAACATAGCAATAATAAAAAGATAAATTATCCAATTCAGTGATGGGCAAAGGAAATGGACAGGCACTTCTCTAAAGAAGAGATCCAGGCAGCCAAGAAAACACATGAGGACATGCTCATGACCATTAACTATTAAAGAAATTCCAGTCAAAACTACAATGAGATACCATTTCACTCAAATAAGGTTGGTCGTGATCCAAAAAATGCAAAACAACAAATGCTAGAGAAGTTGCAGAGAAATTGAAACTCTTCTACACTGTTGGTGGAATTGCAAAACAGTGCAGCCTCTTTGGAAAGCAATCTGGCGCCTCCTTAAAAAGCTGGATGTAGATATACCATTTGACCCAGTAATTCCACTGCTTGGTACATATCCGACAGAAACAAGGCCATACCCACCCACTGATACATGCACAAAAACATTTATTGTAGCACAATCCACAATAGCAAAAAGATGGAATCAACCCAGATGCCAAACAATAGATGAATGGATAGGTAAACTATAGTATATATACTCAATGGAACACTATGCAATGATAAAGAAAAACCAGGATTTTAGGAAACATCTCATAACCTGGTTTCAATTGGAGGACATTATGCTGATTGAAAGTAGTCAGCAACAGAAGGACAAATATTGTATGAGATCCCTATGTTAAGAACTTAACAGACTCATGCATAGAAGACTTTGATGGCTACAAGGGTGGGGTGGGAAGGAGGGTGAGAGGGCAAGTGTTTAGATTAGATAGTTCATAGAAATTTGGTTGGGTGAAATCAGTGATAGCACGCATTAGGAACAAGAACAATATTAAGTGGACTTCAGCATAACTTGAATATTCCTTCCATCTTAACCTAATATTGCAAGGACAGAGTAGCTGGGCAGGGGGCAAGAGACTATGCTCTTAGGCAAAATTGAGGCCAATTGGCACAACTAGCATTTTGCTAAGAGGGCTCTCTGCATCCCACATTGGTGAGTGGCGTCTGGGGTCTTAAAAGTTGCCAAGCTGCCATTCGAGAGCACAGCAAATAGTCTTAACTCAGCAGGAACGGATGCTCACCGAGGACCAAAATGACATGGGGTAAAGACAGCCCAGAAGGTAGAGAGACCCACATGAGTGGGTACCTACATAGACTTGGGACCGGAAGAACTGGATGGTGACCAGACACCACCAATGATAGCCGCGATGGAGCTCACTAAGTTGAGTCTCACTGGCAACACAAGGATAAAATGGGATGCACCCTGAGATTTCCACTAAAAGACTACAGTTGATGATCCAGTGGCTTCAGGGTTCCCCTGGAAGCATGATCCCTGGCCCTGATGCTGCCCTTGATGATAACAAGGTTCACTCTTGGGACTCAAATGGATTGGACTTGGTGATACAGAGTGACCATATATTGGGTGCACTTTATGGTTCTATGCATCTATAGAATATCATCCTGTTCACCTCTTACTGGAGGTGGGGGAGCAGGTCGAGAGGAGGGGATAGGAGATTCCTAGGAGGCTGAGACATATATGGAGCGCAGAGGAATAGTGTGCTGTCACCGGGCAGGTAGAGCCATGGGAGCTGCATATAGGTGGGCATGCAAATTTATTTGAGAAGGTACATTGTCATTCAACCATAATAAAAAAAAATTAAAAATTAAAAAAAAAGAAGAAGGTCACGGACAAAGAGAAAGACCCCCATTAAAATGGATTAACACAGTGATTGCAGCAAACATTTCAAGAATGACAACAATCATGAGAATGCTGCAGGACTAGGCAGTGTTTTATTCCATTGTACATAGGGTCACTAATTTGAAGGCACCAAACTACAACAATGTGTTTGTACTTATATAAATATGCTTCACTGGTTTTGCTTTTCTAGAGAACTCAGTCTAAGATAGCCACTGTCAAAAGAATTTGCATACCCTGTAGGGTGGCTGTATTACATTTGACCATAGACATATTCTTGAATAAGGATGGTATTCATGGTTCCATCTGTTTAAGTTTGTGGCCATTATTCTGACTGTACAAGACATAGTACACAGTGATTTATAGAATTGAATTTGCTCACTGACTCTTGGGTGACAGTGAATATGCTAGCTGTATGGTCCAGTCAACTGATATGATTTACTCACCCAGGACCTGGTGCCATGTGGGGAGGAAGCACCACATCTGGCAGCTGACATGTCACCCATTGACTTTATGGTAGACATACAAGTCTTCTGGAAACTCTGGAGGCATAGTGGTTAAGTGCTTTGGCTGTTAACCAAAAGGTCGGCAGTTCAAACCCACCTAGTGCTCCTTAGAAACTCTGTGTGGCTGGTCTACTCTGTTCTGTTGAGTTGTTGTAAGTAGAATCAACAAGACAGGAATGGTTTGTTTTCCTCCCTGCCTCCCTGCCTCCCTCCCTTCCCTCTTTCCTTTTTCCTTCCTTCCTTCCTTCCTCCTTGCCTCCCTCCCTACCTCCCTTCCTCCCTGCCTCCCTTCCTCCCTCCTTCCTTTCCTCCCTCCCTCCCTCCCTTCTTTCCTTCCTTCCTTTATTCCTTCCTTCCTTCCACCCTTCCTTCCTTCCTTCCTCCCTCCCTCCTTTCTTCCCTTCCCTCCTTCCTTCCTTCCTTTCCTTCCTTCCTGATATATCTGCTTATACTAGGGCTGACACATGAGGGCAAATTGAATACTCAAGATTTAAAATGTGTATTAATTGCAAAACTCTGGCAAAAAGTGAAATGAAATAAAACTTGAGTAAAGTGCAATTCAACAAAACAAATCATAAAATTTGTTTATTCTTTTTATTATTATTATTTTTGTTTATTCTTAAAAAAAAATTCTCTTGAATCCATTCTGACTTATAGTGGTCCCACAGGACAGATTAGAACTGCCCTGCAGAGTTTCTAAGAAATGACTGATGGATTCAAATTGCCCACCTTTTGTTTTAGCAGATGAGTTCTAAACCATTCTGAACCCTGGTGGTGCAGTGGATAGGAGCACGATTGTTAACCAATTGGCAAGCAGTTCAAATTCAGCAGCTACACACTGGAAACCCTACAGGACAGTTCTAGTCTGTCTTATAATGTTGCTATGACTTGGAATCAACTCTATAATAAGAGGTTCAGTTTAGGTTGTCATTAGTAGGTGGCAAAGACTTTGAATTCCTTTTGTGTTACAGGCCCAAAATAACAGCGATTTATCAATGGAAATTATTTTTGAGATACCAGCTGATAAATTAATCAAGTTATCCTTCATTTTTTTGACAAAAGAATTACAAACATCTGCATTACCACAGAGTTTGTCATTAGACTCATTAATTTCATAGAAATAGCATCAATATTTTAAACTTTTCATTTGTTTGCTCCAACATAACAACAATTGTGAGGGTGTTGGGCCACTGTGAATTATAATCAACTTGACAGCACCTAACAACGACAAAATATTATTCATAATTTGTTATTGTCCATACAGTTGTATGACTTTGAATAGTCAATAAACATAGGTAAACATTTGTCTGGTATTCTCTGCTTTCAACCATGATTCATGTGATACTAGGAAGGATATGCATCCATGCCATGACCTCTTCTAATTCAAACATACATTCCTGCTAATTCCATGTTGATGTAGCAGTGTGGCCACTTTGTTGTTTCCATGGCTGCGAGGTGCCATCGAGTTGGTTTTGATACAGACTCTCAGAAATCTTATGCACAACAGAAAAAAATGCGACCTGGTCATGTACCACCTTCCCAATTATTGCTACATGGCTGTTGGAGCCCACTATTGCAGCCACTAGCAATCCATCACTTTGAGAGACTTCCTCTTTTCTGTCAACCCTCTACTTTACCAAGGGCAAGTCTCTACTGATAACACGTCCCAAGTCATTCAGCAAAACCAAGTCCCCCTATCCTCCTTTCTAAGGAGCATTCTTTATCAATACCGTAATTCAACTTAATCAGTTCTGCTTTGGTCTTGCTTATCCATTGTCCACTTTTACAAGCAACTATAACTTTGGTAAGGCACATCTTCATTCTCAAGATGATACATATTTTTTAACGCTTTAAAGCTTTGGACTTGCCCACTTCAGTGACTCATTTAATTTGACTGCTGCTCCAATGGCGTTGAGTTTGAATTCATGTAAAACGGAATCCTTGACAACTTCAGGTATTTTCTATTTATCATTATATGGCTTATTGCTCCAGTTGTGAGGATTTTTTGTTTTGTATGTGTTCGTATGGTGGTCCAGTGAAGAGCTCAGCTCCTAACCAAAGGATGAGGATTTCAATTGTGCTAGCTGCTTATTCCCCGTGGAGGTTTGTGTTGTCTGATAAGGTTGAACATCTGCGTTGTCTCTTTCCACAGATGTAGCCGATTTGATGCCTTTGTATTCCATCTGTTGAAGTCTACATGTCTAGTAGGTTTTTCTTTTGTTGAAAAAATATATTTCTGATAAATCATTTGTCTCGTAGATTTCTATCATGAGATCTGCATTATTCCTAAAGTGCTACAGCTACTAACAAAAAAGTCAGCAGCTCAAATACACCAGATGTTCCTTGGAAACTCTGGGCAGTCCTACTTTATCCTGTATGGTTGCCAGGAGTCAGAATTGACTTGATGGCAGCAGATTTAATCTTTTCTTCTGTTTAAAACATTCACATTCTAATTATCAGTAATTTTCAGACTTGTTTGCATGTTTGATCATTTTTGGACTGCAGTAGTTGGTGTAAATCTTCAATTTCTTGATCTTTGTCTTTACTGTTTAGAGCACAAATTTGAATATTTGGCATATTGACTGGTCTTCTTTGTAGTTGCATGAATATTATCCCATCACTGACAGTGCTGTACTTCAAGATATATGTTGATTTTCTTTCTTTCTTTCTTTTTTTTTTGATGATAATGAATCCAACACTGTTCTTCTTAAATTCGTAGTTCCAGGCATTGTCTACCACATGATTTCCATCCAAAATGGTCATCACCAGTCCATTTCAGCTGAGTAATGCCTAGAACTTCTGTCTTCCCGTATTCCATTTCATTTTTGTGACTTCAAGTTTTTCTTGAGTCATCCTTTGTGCATTCCACATTCCAATCATTAATGGATGTTTGAAGCAATTATTTTTTCTATTGAGTCATGACATGTCAGCAAATGAAACATCTGACACCTTCGCTCCGTCCATGTCATTAAGCTTGACTCTACTTTGAGGAACCACAACTTCTTACTTGTGTTCTAACTACTTCTCAACCTGAAGGGCTCACCCTTTAGCGCCGTATCAGTGTTCAGTTAATTTCCATGGTGTTCTCATTATCTTCTCTCCTCCCACCCCCCACCCCCGAAACACGTTTCTAAGTCCTCCTCCCTAATGTGTCTTAGTTTGGAAGCTCTGTTCAAACTTGGGTGACCCTGTTGTTACTTGAAATATAAGAAGCTTATAGTGTCACAGAAACACACAATAGCATGTTGCAGAGTGACAACTCTATTCTCACTAGAAATTTAAAGTTCATTGAAATAATCTATATTAAGAAAATCTATCATCTTACTATTAGAAGAAATCAAGAAACCTAATAAGTTGTGATAGAGTTGATACTAACTCAGTGACCCTGCAGGACAGACCCCACAGAGTTTCCAAGGAGTATTTGTTAGTTTCGAACTTCCTACATTTGGTTAGCAGCCAATTTCTTAATCATTATACCACCTAGGGTTCTGCTCCTGGAAGTGACCCATAATTAGTGGAAACTTTTTTATTATATTAAATATATGCTTCCTTATAGTTTGAAATTTGAGACTAATCATCAACCTAGGCAAAAACATTCACTGTGCTTATTAAGTAAGTCTCTAACCTTGTCTGGCCTGAAGAATTCTCTGATTTTATTCTTCCAGTATCCCATTTATTATATGTCTGCATTGTTAGCATGGCTGCATTGTGAATATCTTGCCTGAGAGACTGAATGTCCTGTCATTAAAGCAGTGTTCTCAGGTAGCATACCATTTTTTACCTGTTGCTTCACTTACTACTTATGCTCTGCCTTTTTGAATAAAATGTTGGATCTTACTCTTGACATGGACTATTCAGTTAATAACCTGATTATTTTTGTGTGGTGAATGCTATCCATGTTTTATACAGTTTTAATAGCATGACTTTCTTATCCCTATCTGACTAGACTGACATTCCAGTCTTGCACCTACAATGAGGTTGAAACTAGTCATCTCAACACTAGAGTAACTATTCTCAGACTTCTTTTATGCAAAACTTAATAATCTGTTAGAGTTAGGAAAAGACACTTAAATCATCTCAAATCAAGTCTCAGATCCTTTTGGAAATTATACTCTTGCTGCCCTTTGGTGCTGTCAAAGTGGTTTCAAATCGTAGTGATAATATACACCACAGAATGAAATGCTATGTGTGAGCCCATTCTCGCAGCAGCTGGGTCAGTTCATCTCACTGAGGCTCTTTCTCTTTTCTGCTGAGCCTCAGTTTTACCAGTTGCGATGTTCCACTTTAGAGACTGATTCTTCCTGATAACATGTCTAAAGTGCTGGAGATAGAGTCTTGCCATCTCAGATTGTAAGGAGCTTTTTGGCTGTACTATTTCCAAGATGGATTTGTTGTTCTTCTAGTAGTTCATGGAATATTCAATATTCTTTGCTAGCACCATAATTCAAATGAATCAATTCTTCTTCAAGAATTCAAGTTCAGGTTGAAGCTGAAGAAAATTAAAACAAATCCACAAGAGACAGAGCATGACCTTGGTGATTATAAGACACATTATTTGATTTATGGTACAGTAATAACATTTGAACTCATAATTTCTTAGGAAGGGAATGTTTAAATCTATGCTTCACATTCTCCAAGGGCTGTTCTGGTTCATTTTAATTTCAGCCACTAAGTTGATAGGGCTCAAAGGAAAACAAAATGGATTTATCCATCACTGAACACAATTAATTGTATATTGGCTACTTTAGGAATGGAGCTAGATAAAATGAGTTAATCACAATTTTTCAGGGGAAAATTATAAATAATTAACCACTCTGACTACGACTCTGATAAAAGAAAGTGAAATTCAGCACACCCACGGAAATGAGAATCAGATAACAGAACCACTTTCCAAGAATATTCCACTGTTGTAACTGACTCTGTCTTACATAGCAATATCTACTGGTTGAGGATATTAGCTGATATTAGCTGTTAAAGTGGAACTGCATATAATAAGAATGGAAGTTGAGTTTAGCTGCATAGCTACACATTGTAATCATAGATCAAAAATAAATATTTTGCAAATATCTTATTATTTACTGCATTTCCAATTTTATTTTTGCACATCTCAGAAAACTGAAAACAAATGTGAAGCTCTACAACATTATCAAACCACTGAATTGGGCAGCTTTTATATCTGAATCCACTGTAGAATATGTGTTGGACACAACCATGGACAATTACTTTTGCCTAGGGTGTGTCAAACAACTATTGTTTAACACAGTTTTCTCAACTTGCAATTTGAGAGACCCAAGACCTGGAAAGACAAATATTTACTGACACTACTAAAGAAAGATATAAGAGATTCTCTGCGTTTAGGGGCATTTGCTTCACATATTCAGCACTTTTGTATCAGATACATTTAACAAAATGATGTATATATTGTACAATGAACCTTCACCCATTGAAACCAACAACAAAAATTTTACCCCTCAAATGAATTCTTCACTGTGCCCTGCCATTTCTTTCATTGCATCTGAAAACACACAAAAAACCAAAAAACCTGTAAACCCTTGTTACTAGGTTTATAGATTTAGAAGTTGGAAGTGTGGTGGGGACTCTCTTTCTGCGTGCTCTGTTTATTCATTTACTCATTTTCTTTACGGGAAAGGTCAAATGCACAGGGAGTCTACTTGGCATCTCATTCTAGTGTTTATTCTGCATATTCTTGTTGTTAATGTTCTCAACATCCACTCTCCAATCTTCTGACACCGGTAGTGAGTGACATCCTGTTTCTGGCCTAGTTCCAGCATTTGATTCCAATACAGTAGCACCTATAATACATCAACTTGACAATATTATAGAAGTAATTCCAGAATAGCAGCCTATAGTTTGTTTTTTCCTGAACTTTCTGTTATCTCAGAAATATCCAGTTATTACATTAAAACTTTTATTGCCTGAAATACCTACAATGATTTCAGTTATTTGCGCTGAGTTCTCATTGATGCAACTGTGAAGGTCTTCCTTTCACAGTTTTGTCAGTTGCATTATGTACCATTTATCTGAAGCATAACTCTCTCCAGATTTAATCTGGTCTATTTTTAACCCTTCAGTAATTAGATCAGAGATTATCAACTGTACATAATTTTAATATCCCATTTGCAAAATTACAGCTACAGCAATTTGTCTGGAGCAAGTGATGCCTTATAGTGGTTTATAAACTCTTATCCTGAAACAAATTCACAGTGTCAAAATAGAATTCTTGTCTCCATTTCAACTGAGGTTAAAATACTATGTAGAATATTGTTCCGCAGTTGGTGTTGAATAAAACTCTTCCTTTACATGAAGAATTTGCAATGGAATATAAATAAATTCTACCACATGTGAATAATTCACACTGAGAATACAAAATGAAGCCAGAGGGGGCCAGTCAGTGGACATGCACTGAATCTTAACCCATCCTTTGGGATAATGGAGAGGACTGTGCTACACTCATGTAAGCTAATAAGAGAGCTTTCAAGAAGAGTACACTTACTCTTCACATATAAGAGACTAGCTTCCAAAGACCGGGTCAAAAAAAAAAAAAAAGCCAATGCCGTCAAGTCGATTCTGACTCATAGTGACCTTATAGTGCAGAGTAGAACAACTCCATAGAGTTTCCATCCAAGGAGCACCTGGTGGATTCTAACTGCTGATCTTTTGGTTAGCAGATATAATACTCAAACACTACACCACCAAGGTTTCCAAAGAGCAGGCATTTTCGTGAAAATCAGTGTTATGTTAACCTGCCTGGACTCGTCTCTTCTTCTCCCCACACCTCCCCTATAATGTTGGCAGTCATGGGCTCACCCGAGCTCTGTTTTCTGTAATTCAAATCCATGCTGTGGACTGGCAGATGGATGTTCTCAGCTGCCTAGCATTCCACCTTTGGTTCCATGGTACACTTGGTGTACAAAGGGGGTTGGGAGAAACTTGACTGCAAAGTAGCCCCAGCCAGGGGCCAGATTTGCAAAAGTGAGAGCTGACCACAGCCCTTGCTGTTGTGTTGTGGGGTGTATCTGTAGAAAATTTGGGGAGTGAGCCTGGAGGAGCTAGAGGATTATGTGTGCTGAGGATTCCAGACTTGGGTTAAATACCCCAAGGGAAGCAGCTCTCTTCCTCTCCAGTGTCCTGGATAATCTATACCTTTTGAGAGTATGTGGATCAGCAGGGTCACTGATCTTCGAAACAGTCCAATAGTAAATTGTTTATTACTGTTATAACTGTGAAATGTCAGATAATGATAAGTGACGAGCAGGTATATTCATTGAATTTTCAAGTAGTAGGCTAAAACTCCAAAATTCAAGGCATCAAATCCAGGGGAAGGCTTTTGCTCTCTATTGGCTCTGGAGGAAGATCCTTCCCATTGATCTTCCCCTAGAAGAGGAATTTCTCTGTGCAGAAATCCCAGGTCCAAAGGACACGCCCAGGTCCTGACACTGGTCCCCATATTTCTCTGTTTGCCACTCTCTTTTATTTCTCAAAAGAAGATGGCTCACGACACAATCTAATCCTGTATATTGAATCTTGCCTCGCCAATACAACTGATGCCCATGCCCCTTCATTAACACCACGGAGACAGGACACAACACTTAGGACATTCATATCAGAGGATAAGATGGTAGACAATCACACAATACCTAGAATCATAATCCAATCAAATTGATACATACATTTTTGGAGAAATACAGTTTAATATATAACAACCTGTGAAGCCAAAGAGAATTGTGTCTTAGGGTCTAATCCTCACCACTGAAATACCCAAGTTGAGAAAAGAATGCCTAACTGAATTAGTAACTACAAAAGGAGAGTGGTAGAGGTTGGGATCTGATGGCTCTCTCTGAGTTTGTTAGATTAAGACGTGTATGAGTTTCCACGGGTCAGATGTAGACCTTTTGTCTGGTGGAGAATATGTCGTATGTGTTCATAACTCACTTCACATTCTCTGTGCTCATTATCATCTGCCTCATTGTGTCAATAATATTTAATATTATAAGCACCTCAAACTTAATATTTTCCAACAGTGGTTTAAATCACTGAAATCTGTTGTTCTCCTTTTTGTCCATCATATTAAATCATATCACTATTTAATAGCTCAATTCATTCCTACTCCTTAGTGTTAAAATTTAATCTTAGAGCAAATCGTACTACACTTGCCTTTAAAATATGTTTTAATTTTATTTTCTTGTTTCCCTTTCAATTATTTACACAAACATCTGTCCCTAGGACAACGTTCTTTTTCTAACAAAGATCCTTAGTTTTCACTTTTGCTTACTAAAATTCATTCTCCTTAAAGTATGCATCAAACTTTCAGAAACTGAAATCATGGAAATTTATGACTAGTTAAATATTTGAGGTAGAATTTTCAAAATCATGGAGTGAGTAACTGGGACAAACCCAAGGGATACTCACTAGCAGGGAAGCATTAATCAAAGACAATCAACCATTCAAGGTATCTACAGACTGATTAAAGGCATTACAAAACACTGAGAAATATTTATTTAGATGAATCTATGGAAAATTGGTAAGCATGAGAGAGAAGCCTTGGCTTTTGGGCTAAGTACTGTATCCATCCCTCCGACAGCTGTGCCTTATGGAAGAGTTGTTTCAGCGGGATTGGGATAAAGTGGCAGCTTCTATGGCAATCAGCTCACTTGGGTAGAACTATTGTGGGTGCTTTTGATAGCTGGAGGAAATTGTCAGGCCCCGTTTTCCACAGGTGAATTCTGGTATTGCTGTACAAGGTCAGTACCGGGCAGGAGGCAGCAGTTGACAGCATCCACTTACCCACTCCTTACTCATAGGACTCAGAAAGGACACAGGCCAGCCATCTGGTCAAGAGTGAATTGACCATCTCTTCCAAAGCCCTGTGTGGTAGGAGAGCTGCAATTGTGGATTTGGCAGTTGAATGCTTTCTCATACATGTGTAGCTTTGCAGGACAGACAGTTTACTTGGGGTAGATTTAACAGCCAGTGAACTTAGTAAGCACATTCCATGATCTAACTGAAAATATTTCTATTGAGTATAAACAGTAGCTGGAATACCAAATACATTCTGAATTATCCACCCACCCCATGAAGTAGCAACTAAAATTGAGCCTCTTGTATCCTCCCCTCCCAGTCTATAGCTCCATAGAGCAGCAGTTCTATCCAGGGGAGACTGTGGGAGAATTTCAAAGACTGACAGAATTATACCCCTGCCAAAGAACCTAGCTTCCATTAGCTCAGACACTGGTACAACTGCTATAATTTACTTTCTAGGGCATGGTCAAAATAAATAAATAAATAGTATAGTGATTAAGCCAAAAAACCCTCTATTGTCTGTCTAGTCAACTATAACTCAAAGCTAGCCCATGGAACAAAGTAGAACTGCTCCATGATGTTTCCAAGACTGTAATCATTGTAGAAGCGAACTACTATATCTTTCTACCATGGAGCAGCTGGTAGGTTCAAAGCACTAACCAGGTTAACAGTCACCTGCTAAAGCACTACACCATTAAGCCCTCTGCTGGCTAGTGATTAACAAATGAACAAAAGAAAAAAGTCATTGCTGTTGATTCTGATTCCTAATTACCCTATAGGACAGAGTAGAGTATTGGGATAATTATACTAGTATCAAGGCAAAACAGCCTTAAATCTACAAATATTAAGAAATGTTGATTTGTGGGCAAAGGCAGCATCAGGGCCAGGGGCCATACTCCCTGGGAAACCCCAAAGCAGCTGGACCATCAATTATGGTCTTTTAGTGGAGATCTCAGGGTGCACCATTGCTGCCCTTGCCCATAAATCTTAATGAAGGTGCACTCTTCAGATACGAGTGGATTGGACTTGGCAATGCAGAGTGACCATGTATTGGATGCACTTTATGGTTCTATGCATCTACAGGGTATCATCCTGCTGACCTCTCGCTGGAGGAAGGAGAGTGGGTGGAGAGGGTGAGATAGGAGACTGTTGGGGGGATGAGACATATATGGAGCAGAGAAGAATAGTGTGCTGTCACCGGGCAGGGAGAGCAGTGGAAGCTGCATATAAGTGGGCATGTAAATTTATATGGGAATGTACATTTTCACTCAGTCATAATAAAAAAAAAAGAGATTAAAAAAATGTTGACTCATAGTGACCCTATAGGACAATGTAGAACTGCCCCGTAAATTTTCCAAGGAATGCTTGTTAGATCCCAACTGCCAGACTTTTGATTAGCAGCTATAGCTTTTAATCAGCATGCTACCAGGCTTTCCAGACAAGTTATTAGTGAAGGCTGAATTACTGAATGGATTATAAAGACATCGGACAGAATTAATAGAACTGATTGTTGTGGAGTCAATTTTGACTCATAGTAACAGAGTATACCTGCCCCCAACAGTTCCCAAGCAGCAGCTGGAGCATTCAAACTGCCGACACTTTGGTTAGCAGCAGTAGTTTGTTGTAGCTCTTATTTGCTGTGCAAATAGGAATCTAGAATTGCCATGTTATTATTGTTGTTAGGTGCTGTTGAGTTGGCCACAACTCATAGTGACCCTATGTATAACAAAATAAAACACTGCCCAGTCCTGTGCCATCTATACAATTGCTGTTACCATTAAGCCCCTTGTTGCAGCCACTGTGTCGATCCATCTTATTTATATCCTTCTCCATCACGTATAATCCCTCCTGACAACATGTGCAAAGTATGGAAGACATATACTTGCCATCTTGTTTACAAGGAGCAAACCTATGGTTGTACTTCTTATAGGACAGATCTGTTAGTTCTTTTGGCAGCTCATGGTATGTTCAATATTCTTCTGAATCTGACTTGAATTTCTGGCAGATCCCTGTAAATATACTGCTGCAGCTGCTTTTGAGTGATCTTTACCAAATTTTACTTGAGTATTATATTAATGATTTTTTTTTTTTTATAATTTCTGCATTCAGTTGGGTTACGTTTTTGGGAACAGGCATGAATACAAATCTCTTCTGGCAGAGTAGCTGCTGTCCAAATTTCTTGATATAGATGGGTAAGCAATTCAGTGATGCTTCTGTTTGTTGAAAATCTCAATTGATGTTCCATCAATTCCTGGAACCATTTTTTTTTTTTTTTTTTCGCCAACACCTTCAATACAGCTTAGACTTTTCCTTAAGTACCGTGAGTTCCTGATCATATGCTTCCTTTTGGAATGGTTGAACTTTACCCAGTTCTTTTTGATATAATTACTCTGTGTGTTCCATCCATCTCCTTTTGATGCCTCTCACATCATTTAATACATTCCCTTCAGAATCCTTCACTATTGCAAATAGAGGCTTGTACTTTTCCATCAGCTTTTTCATCTTGAGGAGTGCAATGTGTTCTTCTTTTTTGGTTTCCTATTTCCAGCTCTCTGTGAAAGTCATATAATGCTTCACCTTTTTGAGCCAGCTTTTGAAACCTTCTGTTCAGTTCTCTTACTTCATTTTTTCGTTTTGCTTTAGCTATTTGATTTTCAAGAGCAAGTTTCAGAGTATATTTTGAAATCCAGTTTTTTTTTTTTCTTTCATTCCTGTCATTTTAGTAGCTTCTTGCTTTCTTCATGTATGATGCCTTTGACATCATCAAACAACTTGTTTGGTCTTTAGTCATTAATGCTCATCATATCAACTCTACTGATGAGATTATCTCTGAACACTAGTGGGATAAACTCATGGTCAAACTTTGACTCTTGTGGACTTGCTCTTATTTTCTTCAGTTTTAGTCTGAACTTGAAAATGAGCAATTGATGGTCTGTGCCACAGTCAGCACTTAATCTTGTTCTGAATGATAATTTTGAGCTTTTCCGCTATCTCTTTCTATAGCTGTTGTCAATGTGATTCCTGTGTATTCCATCTAGTGAAGTCCATATGTATGGTCACCATTTATGCTGGTGAAAAAAGGTATCTGTAATGAAGAAGTTGTTGGTCCTGTAAAATATTATCATGAGATCTTCAGCTTCATTTCTATAATCAAGACCATATTTTCCAGTTAGCAGTGCTTCTTTCTTGTTTCCAACTTTTGCATTCCAATCACCAGTCATTATTAATGTGTCCAGATTTCAGGTTTGATCAATTTTGAACCACAGAAGCTGTTAAAAATCTTTACTTTCTTGAAAGTGGAATCAAGATGGTGGACTAAACGCATATCTCCTTAAATCCCTCTGTAAACAAAGACATGAATTTATAATTAAAAGGAGCCCTCTGGACACCTCGTGAGCACTAGGACATGGCATAGGGCTGTTAATTTGGACTTCATACCACTGAATGGAAAACCTCCTTTTTTTTGGCCATTGCCCATTCTTGGAGAGTGCTGGCTTTCACAGACCAAAGGTTACAAACCATTTTAACTTTTTTTTTCTCTTTCTTAGCCAGCAGGCAGAACTGAGACTTGACTAGTAGCTAATCTCAGAAACACAGCTGGTGGGATTGGTGGGTGAAATTGCTACATTTTGAGAGCCCAGCTTTGGACTCTGTGAATCTCAGCACCTTTGGCCTCTGTTTCCACCTCCACCATTTAGTAGCCTGTAGTGATGCAGGTGGCAGAGATACCACATGGAGGCTTCAGCCACACCTAATTCCTAGGCTGAGAGGTAGTGCCTCCCTAAATGAGAGTGCTTTTCCATCAGAAAAGCACTATTTTACATGGTGCTGACTACAGCTGGGGCCTGAAAGCAGAGGACAGCAGGGAAGTACTCTTTCTGTATTTTGAACTAGTTTATAACATCTGGGGTTGGATACAGGGGTGCTTACTTTGCCATCTGGGAAGAGGGACCTGTACCCCTGAAAACTTGACTGACTTTGGAAGTTGTCAGATACCTTTCACCTTTCACTTTAAGATGGCCTAGAGAAACAATGACTTGATGGCACTTGGCTGACTAGAGAAACAACTACGTTTCATCTTCACAGCATCTGTCCCAGCCTTTATTGGCTCACATGATTCCCAAAAAACTACAAACTCTGGAGAAAAATGTAACTAAGAAATCACCCATGGCTTCAGAAGGCCCCCAAAAGAAAGCACCAAAAAACTTCCCAGATGAAGAAACCTTTTTGAAACTATCAGAAGGTGAATACAAAAGGATTATGTAGACAGCCCTCCTGGACCTTATCTAAATGCAGCAGAACAAATTGAAAAATTAAGCAAGCTGTTTGATCTGATGGAACACCAGTACTCTGAAATCCAGCAGATCAAGAACAAAACCAAAGACACAGAAACTTCCACTCAAAGCCAAGAAAACAGAATGAAACAAATGGACAATAGACTTTCTGACTTGGAAGACAGAGCTACTGGCTCCAGCATCTATGAGGAGAAATCAGAAAAAAGAAACAAGAAAAATGAAGAAGCATTAGGAAACATGTGAGACTCTGTTAAGAGGAACAATTTGTGATTCATTGCCATTCCTGAACAGGGCAAGACTCCTGAGAACACAGAGAGTATTGTTGTTGAGCTACTGACAGAAAATTTCCCAGAAATTATGAAAGAAGAGAATACAGATAACCAAGATGCATATAGAATGCTACTCAATATAGACCTCAAAATAAAAACTCTAAGATACATTATAATCAAGCTTAACAAAATGAAACCTAAGCAAAAACTCTTAAAGCTAACATTCAGAGGTAAACCCTGTAGGCTTTCATTGAATTTCTCAGCAGAAACAATGCTAATACGGAGACAGTGGTATGACACATTCAAAGCCTTGAAGGAGAAGAATTTCCAGACAACAATTAGATATCTTGCAAAACTATCTTTCAAATATAAAAATGAAAGGAAGACATTTACAGATAAACAGAAACTCAGAGACTTTGTAAAAACCCCAAACCAAATCAAAGCTACAGGAAATAGTAATTGGACATGATCCAAAAAAAGCAAAGCAGCAAATGCTGGAGAGGCTGTGCAGAAATTACAACTCTCTTACACTGTTGGTGGGATTGCAAAATGGTACAGCCTCTTCAGAAATCAATATGGTGCTTCCTCAAAAAGCTGGATATAGATATACCATTGGACCCAATAATTTCACTGCATGGTATATATCCTACAGAATCAAGGCTGTTCACACCAACTGATATATACACATGAAAGTTTATCACAGCACAGTCCACCAGAGCAAAAAGATGGAATGAATCCAGATGTCTAACAACAGAGGAATGGATAGGTAAACTGTGGTACATATACTCAATGAAACATTATACACTGATAAAGAAAAAGGATGATTTTAGGAAACATCTTATAACCTTGTTTCAGTTGGAGGACATTATGCTGAATGAAAGTAGTCGGCAACAAAAGGACAAATATTGTACAAGACTCCTATGATAAGAACTTAAAAACAGACTCATGCATTGAAGAAAAAAGATTTTTTGATGGCTGCAAGAGTGGGGAGGGTGGGAGGATTAGCGGCGAGGGTTTAGATTAAATAGTTGTTAGAAATTTGGTTGGGTTAAATTGGTGACAATACACGTTAGTAAGAAGATAAATATTAATGGTACTTCTACACAACTTGTATACTCCTCCTATCTTAACCCAATATTGTAAGCACAGAGTATGTACACTTTCATTTTTATTGAATAATAATAATAAAAGCTAAATCACTAGTAATCACTAATAAAAAAAACTTCATAATATAGGGTTG
The DNA here is from genome assembly GCA_028571685.1 of Heterohyrax brucei. Lineage (NCBI taxonomy): Eukaryota > Metazoa > Chordata > Mammalia > Hyracoidea > Procaviidae > Heterohyrax > Heterohyrax brucei. Next base: position 161,764,754 of record CM053143.1, read on the forward strand.
GCAACTTTGAGGCAATGGATTATAAGAAAGATGTAGAGAGAGAAATATCTGAAACAAGTGGACACTCGTGTGTTCAACTAATGTTACTTTTGAGTAGTAAAGTTTACAAATGATAATTATTAAAAATTTACACCTACTGTGGGAGCCAAAGAGTACCTTACCAGTGAGGATAGTGAGACTTTGTTTCAATTACTTTGGACATGTTATCAGGAAGAACCAATCCCTGAAGAAGAACTTTATGCTTGATAAAGTAGACAGTCAAGAAAAAAAGAGGAAGACCTTCAAGGAGGTAGACTGACATAGTGGCTGTAACAGTGGGCTCCAGTGTGGCAATAGATGTGAGGATGGCACAGGACTGGGCAGAATTTCATTCTGTTGTACACAGAGTCACTACGAGTGGGAAGAGACTTGATAGTACCTAACAACAACAACCACAACAGTGTTCCAGGGTTTAAGATTTAAAAAACAATGCAAAATCCAGTTCAAAGAATACAGCTGATCCAGTTAGGTCTATAACATACGGAATCATTTTTATAATTAAGAACAAATACTGCTAAAGCAACTAGAAAGCTTCAAATTAGAAGGTTTAACTAAAAATTCAAAACCCAGACCCATTTCTTTCAAATCAATTCTGATTCACAGAAACTCTGTAGGACAGAGTAGAATGGTTCCACACGGTTTCCAAGAAGGGTTAGTGGATTGGAACTGTCAACCTTTTGATTAGCAACCGCATCTCCTAACAACTGTGCCACCAGGGTTAACTAAAATAGTAGCTAAATCATCATCCAAATAAATCAGATTACAAATTGTAAGAAATATTAGAAAGGAAAAAATAAATATATTCACAATTGTATTGTATATGTGAATCTTATTCAAGTTTCTTAAAATAGAGGATACTATCTCAGGTCTATAGATAGAGATTCTTAGTCACTAAAATTCAGGTGGTTTGTTCTTCAACTGTTGATATACAGCAAGGATTTATTTAGATGGGAAAGTTCATTGTCGATACGAAAGTATTCCCTGCAGCAAAGTCTTTTCAAACAAGCTATATAAGTTTGGAACTCTTATTAAAAATGCAAATAACATTGATTAGAGTCACATGTTTAGATACATTTATAAAAATCAAATTAGTGACTAAAGAAGTTGAAATGTAACTTATATTCGTAAGTACAGATAAAAAAATTAAATATTATATAAAACAAATCAGTACTGTCATTACCACATGGAGCATAGATATTGAAAAACTATTATTTTGATTTAATGAAATGAAACTTTATGTATTATGCTGCATTTAGTGGCTATGTAAGCCTGAGCAAGTCACTATTAGTGTCTAAGCTTCCACTTCTTCATCTATAAAATTAGTATTTTCATTAATTATAGTAAATATAATTGCTATCTGTATAAACATTACCTAGTACTCACTAAGTATTCTCTGTGTCCTGTGTACTTTACAAATATTATTTCATATCATCATCCAAAAACCTTAGTGATGTAGATATATTAATGGCCTCACTTTTAAAGATGAAAAGTTTATTTATAGAAGACAAATACACCACTTAGGTCAAACAACCAGTTAGCAGAGACTGGATATAACAATGATTAAAAAATAATGAGTTGTTCCAATTCACAGTGTCCCTGTTGAACTGAGTACAACTGTTCCATAGATTTCCCAAGGAGAAACTGCTGGATTCAAACTGTTGACCTTTTGGTTAACAGCTGAACTTTTAACCACTACACCACTAGGGTATCACCTAATTCACAGTTGAGAATTGCCAAATGTTGATTCTGAGTCATGGTGACCTTAGGTGTGCAAAGCAAAACTGCTCCATAGGATTTTCAAGGGCATGACCGTTCAGAAGCAAATTGCCAGACCTGTCTTCCAAGGTGCCTATGGATGTGTTTAAACTGTCAGTAGTCCAGAGATTAACTGTTTGTACTGCCCAGAAACTCACAGAGATGTTGCAAAAATTAAGAGAGACAACAGACATAGATTCACTTCGTAAAACAGAATTTACACATGAAAAAAAATACAATTATGGTAATCAAATTTAAAAGATTAATTTAGAGTTAAAGAATTTGAGAAAGCCCTATGAGAAATAGGATTTTATTCAAGACTTACATATCAGAACACACATTACAGGCCTCTAAATATTTGACTATGTGTACAAATAGATACTAAAATATTTTTGCCAAGGAAACTGCAGCTAAGATAAGTGAAAAGTCTGTGGAATTTTATCTCTTTAATTTAAAAATTGGGACTTTATTTAATGTGAATAATTTATACTGATTTCTCACAGGAACAATTTAATATATGCAACCAATCTTTTAAAGAAATGATAATTATATAAGGTAATGATTACACCATTATTACATAATGATAATAATTAGATAGGATCACATTTTAAAGCCACAATTGTCTATGTTTTGTACACAAACCAGCGTTTTTTAGTAAATTCACATAGTTGTGCAAACATCATCAAAATTCTGTTTTCGACTCTTTCCTTCACCCTAAAGTATTTATTCCTTATGGTCCTTTGCAGTCAGTCAGTCAATATTTCCATCTCAGGCCCTAGGCAACCACAAATCTGTTTTTTGTTTTTTTGTTTTTTTTAATTTTCTCTAACATCTCCTTTTTTAACATTTCATAGAAAAATAATTCTATATTATCTACACATTTTGAAGTTAATCCATGTTGTAGCATATTTGGTAGTTTATTCCTTTTTAATTTTATATTTGTGAAAATATAGATAGCAAAACGTTTGTGAATTCAACCTATTTCACATATGGAATTCAGTGAGATGAATTACATTAATTATTTTTTCTGTTGTCACCAATATACTTTGCCAAATTCCCTGTCTCCGGAAACTCAGTGTTTCCTAAAAAAAAATGATTACCTCCTTTTCCTCTCCCTTCCTCTTCTAGTAATGACTATTAAACTCTTATCTCCATATATTTGCCTATTCCAGATATGTCATACGAGTGAGATTATATGATATTTGTCCTTTCATTTTTGATTTATTTCACTGAGCATATTGTTTATAAGGTTCATCCATGTTCTCACAAGTATCAGGACTTAATTTTTCTTTACAGTAGAGTTATATTCCATTGTATGTATACCTCATTTTGTTTGTCCATTCATCCAATTCATCCACTGATGGGTATTTGCATTGTTTCCAGCTTTGGGTAATTATAAATACCGCTGCAATGAACATTGGTGTACGCGTGTCTGTTCACATCATCCCAAGGCTATGGAGTCCCTTCAGCATATTCCTAAGTGTGGAATTGCCAGATTACATGATAGTTTTGTGTTTAATTTCTTGAGGAAATGTCAAGCTGCTTTTCACCCTGGCTATCCCATTTTGCATTCCCACCAGAAATGGAGTATTGCACTGTGTGGACTTATTATGTTTTGTTTATTCATTCACTAGTTAATGATCAATTGAATTATTTACAAATTTAGGGTATTTTGAATAATATTGGTATGAAAAGTCACAAGTCTTGGTGTAGAAATACACTTTCATCACTTCTGAGTAGGTATCTTGGAGTTGATTTGGTTTGCTATTAAGTCAGAATCGACTTGGTCATAATAGCTTTTGTTGCTAGCATAACGGTAATAACGATTCTAAATTTGTGTTTAACTTTTTCAGAAATTGTCAAATTGGTTTTCAAAGTTATATTCAGCTTTTTTCTCACATTGTCTTTGGAGAAATGTCTATTCAAATATTTTGTCCACTTTACATTGGATTGTTTATTTTCTGATTGTTATTTTTCTTTTAGTGAATTTTTGATATAAGGTTTTCTTCTTTTTTTAACCAGTAATATGATTTACAGATATGATTTTCCCAGCTTTCTGTTTGTGTTTTTAATTTTCTTAACAGTAACTTTTAAACCAGAAATGCATTTCATTTTGATGAAGTCAATTTATCATTTTTATTTCCTCGTGAGATTTATGAATTCCTTCATGCCATATTCTACAACCTTTTGCCTAAGCCAAGGTCGCAAGATTTTCTCTTAATCACAGGACTTTGATTGAGAACTAATTCATGCAGCAGTGTTGAAAGCATACACTTGTCAGTATGCTTTGTGATAGAGGTGTCACAATTTGTAACTAGCAACAGTGCAAGTTGTTTCTAATGTGTTTGACAGTTTCTTGACACAGCAGGTTAATGAAAAGTGTGTTTTTGTAGCTGCCAGCAGGTATGCAATTTTACAGATTCCTCATCATATAAGAGACTACAACTTCTTGATGGCTCAATTCTATGGTGTGGCTCTGTATGTTAATCATTTCAAAGAAAGTCAAATCACTTTCAGCTTAACTTAGAATAGCTGGGGTAAAATCTGTGGACTACCACTAAAAATATTTAAAAATAAAAAGTGTACAAAGAACTGAAAATCTACTATATAAACTATTACACTTATTGCAAAAGCTTTTAGTAAGGCAAAGTTGATGAACATTAGTGATCTTTATAGTACTGAATACAAAAACTCAAAAGCTATAAGACGTATATCTATATCAAAATATAGGATTTAAGACTTCTGTTGTGTATATACATATATTTTGTTTTTGTATTTCTCTTTCACATAAAATAGAGGACAACCAAACATCTACTTTCTGATATTTTATTTTGATATGTGAATGCTTGTGAAATTTCATAAAGAATGATGAGCCACTCCACAAAATGTATGCAGGAATTACTTATATACAGGGAGTCCAAAAGTACATCTTTAGTTGTATTTGAAGGGATATTCAGCTAAATGGCAAAAATAAAAATTTATACTGAAAGGGGCAAATACAACCCATATAAAGAATAATAATCTTATTTAAAGATTAAATTCCTATAAGTAGCAAGCAGTTTTTCTAAGAAGAAATATGAAAAGAGTTTATTCTAACACAATAACTTCATGGAATATGTACATATGTAATTCTTCATATGTTAGTTATGTTTTCTGTACCTTTATGGGGGTACGCAAAGGGGAAGAAAATTATGTGTGTCTAGGACAGAAGCATATGTGTTTCTGCATTGTCCATCTAAGCTGAAAAATATGTGCTAGTGACAGATACAGTTTTTCTACCTGATATCTCATCAAGTTGCAGATGAAGTTTCTGGCTTTGTCCTTATCAAGCATATGAGATACTATGATATATTCAGGCCACTCTCACAGAGTTAAAATAGTCACAGAAAATGAATGTCCTCAAAATGAATTATAAAACTGGTATAATTATTTTTAACGCTTTTCTAATTATCTAATATTTCTAAGTAATTGATAATTGCTGACTTAGTGCCACATGCATTTATTATTCATCCATTTATTTAAAAAATATATTGAGCAAACTAACTCAAATGTGTTCCTTTGATATTGGATTTGGCAGAAAGGTGTAAGAGACAATCTACTTCCTATATTTTTAATTAAGTAATTTATTTAGAACAGTAAGTAAGTCAAGCTTCATGCCACATTTGACTTCTTTTTTGAGGGGGTGGATTTTCCTCTGTTTTCTACAGAAAAAAAAGGTAGTGTAAAAGCAATTATTTGGAAGTACAAGACACAAAATCTGGTTCACAATAGCTGAGGTAAGTCACGTATCTCTTCTGGTTGTCAGTTGGTCATGTAAAAAATAAAGAAAGTCGAGGCAGGGCCCAGATGGAGGACTAGACACATGACTCCCAGATTCCCTCTGAGAATAAGTTCTGGAAAAATAAGTGAATGGGGAAAATGAACATTCTGGGAGCACCAGGATCTGGCATAGGCTTGTGAAACGGGACTGAGTGACAGGAAAGGAGAAACCACATCTGTCAGAGGTCAGGCAGTGGCACACTGATTCCTGCTTCTACTGACACATCATTTGAAGGGGCTGCAGATATGGACACCTTTTTGTTAGGTGAGATGGAGAGATGGTTTCTACTGAGCCTGGGAGGTTGGCACGCTAACATGCTGAACTGTAGTGCTTAAGAGAACAGTGTATACTGCAGCAGAGAGACTGTGCTTGTGATAGCCACATCTTGGGAGCCCAGCTGCCCACCAAGAGTGCCAATGTCCCTACTGCTCTCTTCTTTGAGTTGTACTATAGGTCCTTCTGACTCATGGCACGAAGGGCAGCTCAGGCAGGACACCACTTTGGTCGGCTGAGCAGTGGAGTCATCCATCCCTGAAGTCTCAATGGGGGCTCAATTTCATGCTGAGGGACAATGTCTACTTACACAGAGCTTCTGGGACTCTATCAAGAGGAATACTCTACAGATAATTGGAGTTCCTGAATAGGGAGGGATAGACAAAATACAGAATTGTTCAAGAGTTGTTGACAGAAAAGTTCCCTTAAATTAGGAAAGAAGAGACCATAGGTGTCTAAAATGCTTATTGAGTGCCACCAAAACTAGACCCCAAAAGAAAGACACCAAGACATATTACACTCAAACTTAATAAAATGAAACATAAAGAGGCTAATAAAGGCAGCAATACTTAAAACAAAACTAATGCACAAATGGAAGCGCTATTGGGTTTTGTCTGACTTCTTGGCAGAAACCATACTGGCAGGAAGGTGGTGTCATGACACATACAAAGCCCTGAAGGTGAAAATTGCCAACCAAGATTTACATATCCTACAAAATTGTCTCTCAGATATGAAGGAGACATTAAGTCATTTGCAGATATTTAGAGGCTGTAAAAATCAAACCAAACCTACAAGAAATACTTATAGAAGCTCTTTGTTTAAAAAGATAAAAACAACAAATGTATATTTAAGGATGTAATGCAGGACACAGAATCCAGAATCCAGTTCAGTTAGGAAGACACAATGCTCAGTCAAAGCAAAAATATTAAAAGAAAGGAACCAGTGATCTTAACACAAAAACAATGGCATCATCACAATATAAAGAAGGATGTGCTACAGTAGTAGTAACACTTTCAGACGCAGAAGAAATTAGAAAGATATACAAAAATTAAAGATTGGGTTAAACTTAGAACAATAAGGAGGATCAAAGGGGTAGCAGCAAAGTAAGCTAAAACAGGAAACATAATACAAGAGTCTCCACAATCACAAAACCAGCATAGAAAAAGTCAAAAAGTAAATCCATAAAGAGAAACATCTCAAAACAGGATATTAAAGGAAATAAAACACTAACAACACAAAACCAAAGGCATAAAAATGACAGCACTGAACATGTGTCTATCAATAGTTACACTAATTTAAGCTTACTGAATGCTCCAATAAAGTGGTAAAGAGTAGACCTGGATCAAAAGACACAATCCATCAAAATGTTGCTTGTAAGAAACACACCTAAGACTCAAAGATACAAACAAACTGAAAATCAAAGGATAGAAGAATATATACCAAGCTAACAACATACAAAGAAGATCAGGAGTGGCAATACTAACTTCAGATAAAATAGATTTTAATATAAGCTTCACCATTGCAGACAATGATGGCCACTATTTATTACCAAAAGTTTCATAATATAAACAGTATATAACAATATCCAATATTTATGCATCCAATATCAGAGCATCTAAATATATTGAACAAGTGCTGAAAACATTGTAAAATGAAACAGAACACTCAGCAATAATAGTAGAAGACTTTTAGACTCCACTTTCAGTAATGAACAGATCATTAAGAAAAAAAGCTCAGTAAAGACACAGAAGATCTTCTCGTGACAATTAACCAACTAGACCTCATAGACATATACACAACTTTTTGCCCAACAACAGATAAGTACAATTTCTTTTCCAATGCCCAGGAAACATTCTCCAGAACAGATCATGTACTAGGTCATAAAGTAATTCTTGATGAAATCCAAACCACTGAATTACTGCAAACCATCTTCTTGGATCATAAAGCCATGAAAGTTGAAATAATAGCAAAAAGAAAGACATAGTAGAAATTTGAACTCATGGAAACTGAACACCTTGCTCAAAAATCCATGGGTTATAGAAAAAATCAAAAGTACAGTAAAGAAATTTATGAAATCTAATGAGAATGAAAACACAACCTACCAGAACCTATAGGATACAGCAAAAGCAGTGCTCAGAGGTCAGTTATCTCTATAAATATGCACATCTGGAATGAAGGGTGCAAACCAAAGAACTAACCCTACAATTTGAACAAGTAGAAAGAGAGCAATAGAGGAACCCCTCAGCCACCAGAAGAAAACAGATAATAAAGATTAGAGCAGAACTCAGTGAATTAGACAATAGAAAAATAATTGAAAAAATAGCAAAACCAAAGGCTGGTTCTTTGAAATGATCAACGAAATTGATAAACTGTTGAATAAACTTACAAAAGAGAAACAGAAGAGGAAAGAAATAACCTGAATAAGAAATGAGATGGGAGATGTCACAATAGACCAAACCAAAATCAAAAGTATCGTAGAATATTATGAAAGACTGTAGTCTAACAGATTTGAAAACCTAGGGGAAATGGACAAATTTCTAGATTCACATCACCCACCAAAATTGTCACAACAACTTAATAAACCCATCACAAGAGATTGAAAAAGTAATTAAAAAATTACCAACTCACCACCCCCTCCCCCAAAAATCCTGGCACAGATGACTTTACCATGGTATTCTACCAAGCTTTTAGAGAGGAGTTAATTCCAATAATACTGAGGCCATTTCACAGCATAAAAAAAGAAAGAATACTCACAAATTCATTCATGAAGCCAGCATAATCCTAATACCAAAGCCAAGGAAATGCCCTACAAAAAAAGAAAAGTACAGACCAACATCACTTATGAACCTAAATGAAAAAATCTTCAACAATACCTTAGCCACTAGAATTCAACAACATATCATCAATAAAATAATCCATCATGACCAAGTTGGATTCATACTAGGGATGCAAGACTGGTTCAGTATCAGAAAAAACAACTAATATATCAACCACATAAAGAACTCAAAGGATAGGAATCACCCAATTTTGTCAACTGATGCAGGAAAGGTATGTGACAAAGTCCAACACCGATTCATGTTTAAAACTCTCACCAAAATAGGAGTAGAGGAGAAATTCCTCTATGCAATAAGGGACATCTGTGCAAAGCCAACCACCTACCTCATTCAGAATGGAGAGAGACTGAAAGAACTCCCCTTTGAGAATGGGAATTAGACAAGGATGCCCACTGTCACCACTTCTATTCAACATTATGCTAGAGATTCTGGCCAGAGCAATTTCACAAGACAAAGAAATAAAAGACATCTGCATCAGCAAAGAAGAAGTAAAAAATCTCCCTCTTTGCAGATGATATAATTGTACACAAAAAGAATATTAAAGAATCCATTAAGTAAACTATTGGAACTAATAGAAGAGTTCAGCGAAGTATCAAGACATAAGATAAACATAAATAAATCGGTAGGATCCCATTATGCTAGCAAAGACAATATTAAAGAAGAAATCACAAATCAATACCACTTACCATAGTCCCCCAAAAGACAAAATACCTAGAAACAAGTCTAACCAAAGAAACAAGAGACCTATACAGAGAGAATTACAAGACCTCATTGCAAGAAACCAAAAGAGACTCACATAAATGGAGAAAGCTACCCTGCTCATAGATAGGAAGACTTAACATTTTGAAAATGTCTATTTTACCCAAAGTGATCTAAATATGCAATTACAATTCAAATTCCAGTGTCATATTTAATGAGATGTGGAAACAAATCACCAACTTGGTTAAGAAAGAGTAGAAACCCTGGAAAAGTAAAGCACCGCTGAAGAAGAGGAACACAGTGGGAGGCCTCCCATTACCCAACCTTAGAACCTATTATACTGCCACAGTAGTCAAAACAGCCCGGTACTGGTAGAAAAAGAGACTTACAGACCAATGGAACAGAGTTGAGACCACTTAGATGCTGCTATCCTCTTACGAACAGTTGATATTTTATAATGGATCTAAGATCATAATCTAGGGGAAAAATAGTTTGTTTAAAAAATGGTACTGGTAGCACTGGATATCCATCTGCAAAAAATTGAAACAAGACCCATGTCTCACATCTTACACAAAAGTTCAGTCAAAACTGGATCAAACCTAAATATCAAACCTAAAACAATAAAGATCATGCGAGACAAATTAGGGTCAACAATAGAAGTTCTTATTCATGACTTAAACAGACTTCAAAATCTGAGTAACAAAGTGCAAACAACAGAAGAGAAAATAGATAAATGGGAACTAACTACTAAGAATAAAACACTTTATGCTTATTCAAGGATTTTATCAAAAGAACTGCAAGACCACCTACAGAATGGAAAACAAAAATATTTGTCAACTTCATGTCAGACCTTCATCTGATGCCCATAATCTGCAAGATATTTTCCTGGAGGAAAATATTATCTTAATTAACAATACCAAAATACAGACTTCTCTTAGTGGGAGAAAAACTTGCATTTTTCATCAAGTGTATATACTTCCTTTAATTTACTGTATAGGTGTTTTCTTGGCCACTATGTAACCTTGGCATTGATTCTGAACCATGATTTCTTGAGCTTAGTTAATGCTTTTAATTCAAGATAATGCTTCCTGGTGTATCTTTCTTCTCATTTATAAATAAATTATAAAACTTTTAATTTACAGTGTGTGTTGAATGTACACTCTCACCTGTCCACACATCACCGTCAGTTTACCAAAATGAATGTAACAGAGAACAGTTCATTGGTTTCTAAAATGTTTTACGAAACTAGAAATATGCCCTTTAACCTGAATGTACCAGGAAGTTCAAACGCTGATTTCTTCTCAATATTTTGTGCATCTGTCGTCTTAGCAAATAAGACCATTGAAGAAACAGTTTCTCAGTGGCAACAGCTGAAAGTGCACGGCTATATAAGTGAAACATTTCCAATTTGGAATGTAACTGTAGATATTGTGATCTACAGTCCATCCAGATTGAGTGAATTTTCAGCTGTTTTGTTTTATAGTGAACCTAATTTACAAAGGGAAGTGTGACTATTCCTTCATGTATGGAATAACAATCCCGTCTGGGAAATTGATAATGAATTATGTAAACTGCTCAGAGAAAATCTGGGACTATGTAAAGTAAGGGTCTCTTTTTAAAAAATATTTTTAATCTACTTTAATTGAAACATAGGCTTAGGACAGGTTTTTCATTTCTAATAATAATTCTAATTGCAACAAAAATATTTTTAATTAATAGACCATTGACTTCATTATTTTGCAGTTTCAAAAGCACTTAGGTCATCTGTAACAACTCATATAGAAGAGTGTATTAAATTTATTTTACTTCTAAAATACTTACTAACAACTACTCCTTATAAAAGTGTAGTTATACTCAAAGTTCGAATTTCAAAATTTAGTCACATTATTTTCATGGCCCGTGGATAAAAATGATAACGTATACTTTCTCCACTTTTCTAACTGGAAAGTTCTGAGTGATGCTAATTTATGCTTTTGGAAACTAATCACCTCTAGCCTGGAACTTGGAAGGAAAAATACTGACTATAGTATATATTTTCAGGAAAATAAAAGGCAGTGGTAAATTTTCCTACAAAGTAAGTTTTAAGCACTAACTCTGTAGATATATAAAAATACAAAACTATATCCAAGTTTTAATAATAACATGATTGTTATTTTTTAGTAGCTATTTGATTGCTATTTTTTTAAAAAAATATAACTACTATAAAACTAACAAGTGAAATAAGTAGTTTGTTTATTGCTACGGATCCTAAGTCTTAAGTTATTGCACCAGAGAAATACTTACAAAGCAATATCCATTAAATTTGATATTTTGAAATTCAAGAACACTGTCAAGGTCAATGCTGCTGATGTTATTAGTTAATGTACAATTTATTACAACTCATGGTGACCCTATGCATGTAAAGTAAACCATTCAGTAGCATTTTCAAGGCTGTGACTTTTGAAAAGATAACCAGGCCTGCCTTCAGAGATGCCCCTGGGTAGGTTCCAGTCATCAACCTTTTGGCTGGCAGTCAAGACATTCACCATTTGTGTTATCCAGTAATTCCTAATGTCTTAGATTCACCAGTACAGTTTGGCAGGGTGGGGCAACAAAGACGTTTCCAAGACTGTTTCACTCTCACCTTTGCTTTATGCTTGTTTCCTGTTTGTTTTTAAATTATAGTCTTTGCAGTGTGTGACCTGATTTAGCTTCAGTTCAGATAAGGCCCTATTAGCCATAAGAAAATAACCGGTTAATAAATTTAGGTTTTGTCATTAACTTCCTGTATTTATGTAGTAAGAAATTCTCGTCTTAATTGACAGTAGAGACTGGCTGGGGAGTTGAGTTTTTTAGCATTGGGAAGGAGAGAACAAAACCATAAAGCAGAAAATTAACGAAATCTGGGTCTACACAACACACACACAAAAAAAAAGAAGAAAAAGGACGATTTCAAATCATTTTGTCAAGTTTGAAATTAGGTTTATTGCATTTTATTAATATTTGTATTGTTATTCAACTGTCTCTAAATTGCTAAAATGAATTTCTGTATTCTCAGAGAAATAGGTTGAGTAAATTGTAAGTATTTAGTCAACTAAAGTGCTTTGCTTTCTAGGGTTCCTTTTTGTGTGTAAACAGTATCGTACACTTTGTTAGTTTAAGGGTCACTTTACAACTTATTCACTCCGAAAAATCATCATTTTTTTTTTGGTAAAACATGAACATGGAGCAGATAATTTGATGATACAAAACATGCTGCAAAGTGGATTCTAGGAAGACAAAATATGTGAATTTGGAAGAAAGTTTAAATTTGTCTCAGTAGGAGTTACAATCTCTCCATTCATTTCCTGTGGGGTGTATTCCCTCCATTCATTTCCTGTGGTAAGTACTCCCTCCACTCATTTCCTATGGCAATATGGAAACGTAATGTTTGCTTAGTACTTTAGCTTCAAGAATCTAATAAATATCTATATGTAATCAAATTCTATATACCTATGCTTTATAGTGAAAGCTCATTTTTTTTTTTAATAAACTGTCATAAAAGCATTATGTTTGGGGAATTATTTTTTAAAAATTTGAAAAAATGATTGGGCAAAATACAATCCTATTTAGCTGTACAAATAAAAATAAAGAAAATATTCCAAGTACCACTGCTAACCAGAAGGTGTGCAGTTCAAATCCACCAGGCGCTCCTTGGATACTCTGTGGAGCAGTTCTACTCTAGCCTCTAGGGTCGCCATGAGTCTGACCTGTCTCGACGGCACTGGGTTTTTACCATATATTTTCACTGACAACTCATTTTAGAGCCCACTGAGTCTGTGTGCAGATGCAGCATACAATGGCTTGCACTGTCTTGAAACTTTAAATTTCATTTCCATTGGAAGTGATTTTGAATGCTGTTACATACCAACATGTGATAGCACATTTGCCAAAATGCTTCCCAATCTGTTTCAACAGATGTTGAAAAAGAACTGCTTCCAGTTTTATAACCTCCAAAATATGTGACAAAATCATTCAGATAATTTTATTACTATAGGCGGAATGATGAAAGTAAAAATATAACAAATACTCTACAGATTTTTTATTACATTATTTTAAAATATCAACCAAGCGTGCCAATGTTTTGGTTAGTACCAATCAGTAGATATTTTAAAAACACTACCTTTACTGGGCTCTGAATTATATTTTGTTGAGCATCTGTGTGTCTGTATTTTATAACACCTCAAACCAAACTCTGTTACTATGTCTTGGAAACTCCAGTTTTCCATATTTTAAAATGTTTTAAAATACTGCTATATACCCTTGGAACAGAGGACATTTCTAAGAATAGCATCAGAAATTAGAGGTGCCAAAGAATACCTTTCAAGAAAAATTCTTACAGGGTCCTCTGATACTAAAAACTAACTTAGACGACTCTGTCAATGTTAGGAAAATTCTCCTGAATAACAAGCAAACATAATTCTGAGAGTTGATCACTAAGTCAGTGCTCATAAGAAAAATCTTTTTGGTGAACTATTTAATTGGGTTTAACTAGGTTGTTTATAGCTAATCCTAAATGCACTAATAGGAAACTGAAGACCTCTACTCAATGTTAAATTTGTTCCCTTTAGAGCATGTTCATAATTACAGTTTGCTCTTTAATTATTCTGCTTCTCATTTTCAATTTATGATTAAGACTGACGGCATGCCCTAGAGAGTGTAAGTGCTGAGACAGACAGGAATAAAACAGAGGGCAGCAGTTCCTTGAGCTTATTGGTCCAGGTAGCCCAAAAAGATTTTTTGTTTTATTTCACTTGTAAACCAGCTGTTTTAGAATAAATAAAAAGTTAGTGTTGTTCAAAGAAACCAGTGTATATTTTTCAGCTTCAGGACAGAGCAGTATTTTCCTAACATTTTTAATGAGTTATGTTGTGAAGGTAACAGTGAATAACTCCCTGCATTCTAGGCCCATAATCCAGTGAATCTAATCCACTCTGCAATTTCCTGGTCTCAAGACATGGAGAAGGTACATAATCTGCTACATCTTTAAGAATGAGAACATAGCACTAAGCACTACAGTTGTGTTGTTGTTTAATTCAGCTAATACGTGTAACTCATTTTAAACGTCTTAGCACATTGCAAATGTACAAATGTGTGTAAGACGTCACTATTTTTTTGCAAGGACGCAAAATGATTTTTGGTGACAATTAGAAAATCTTGAAAATTCTATATTAGAAGTACTTCCAGTTGATGTTGACAACTTCATAACTTAATGTAGAATTATTAAACATGTTATCTTCAGCATAAAGCTGAGAAGTTTATAGAGAATACACAATAATGCCTCCATAGTGTTAGGTGTTTTGAATCATATAACAGAACAACTTAAACTCATGCTATGTTTTGCTAACTAGAAACAACTTTGCAACATCTGCCTCAAACAAATATCAGTTAAATGTGATGAAAGAGAAATAGAAAAATATCACAGCAAAATTATTAAAATGCAATTAAACCCTAGGAGTACCACCTATGTTTGACTTTTTAGTGATATGAATGATGGCAGGCTTAAGATATTAATGTGACATTATAAAGCAATGAGGTTAAAGCCAGAATCTGCTGAGCTGATGTTATTAATGTCACCCAAGGCAAACAGAGGCAGGACACGACAAAAAAAAAAAAAAATTTTTTTTGAGCTGTTTGCTTTATCATGTAGTCTAAGGGACTAAACGCTGAACATAAGTTACTTTACATAAGGAAACCCCAATAGTGTAGTGGCTAAGTGCCGCGTCTGCTAACCAGAAGATCAGCAGTAGCTCAAATCTGCCAAGCACTCATTGGAAACTCTCTGCGGCAGTTCTACTCAGACCTAGAGGGTTTCTATGAGTCAGAACTGACTCAACCGCAACGAGTTTGGTTGGTTTTCACTTCAAATAAAACATGTGTAGGCTCACTGGATTTCCTAGATCATGACTTTTGTGGTATTTGCAAATTTCCTCATTTTCTTTGTGAATGTTTAGATCGATTTATATGTGAACAATGAACTCCTCTAGGTTCAGATTATCCATTTTTTATCTTTCCTAACGTGCTAACACTCACATGAAAGTAATTTTCCCTTACTTAAATTCATATAGCATTATATCCATACATCTTTCAAACTCTTTGAGTATGACACTCTGCATATATAAGAAAACATATCTGAAGCCAAAATGCCACTGTTTCTTATAGCCTTTGTCAGGAATGAAGCATAGGGGATTACATTAGCCTATATTTGATTGACATGTTACCTCTTTTAGAATAATGTAGGATTTGAACTCTGTCCCTCTCAATGTCCAAAATACTTGTGGAGCTCTGAGCCCTGAAATCTTATAATCCAAAGAGGCACAACTGCCTATGGAAAACAAGTAGTTTTGACAGTCTTCTTTTTGTCACAGTGCATAGGAAATCGCTGTGTAGTCATATATTGTATTAATGTATTAAAAATTAGTTAAAATTTGTGCTTTCAATTTTTATTGAAGGTCACCTAACTTTCACAGGCTCAGGTAACGCTCATTTATAGAAACTGAAAGTGTATTATCTTACCATGTGACAAAAACTGCTCTCTAAACTCTTTCTGTGGATTATTTTGTTTAATCCTAATCAAAACCTATTCACGTAGGTGCTATTATTTTTATTCCCAATCCTTCCATGAGTGAAAAATCTAACACCCCCAAAGGTCGAACAACTTGTCTCAGGTGATATCCCTTTTACATTGCAATGACAGGATATAAACCCAGGTAATAACTCAGCAATTTGCAATCTTTATTACTAGACAAAAAGAAAGTACTGAACTGGCTCCATCTTTATGGTCAGATCTCCCATTCTTCACAATGGATGTGATCCTAAGTATCCCTCAGAAACTCTGATAGACACATCATTACTGATAACCCACCCTTTGTCCAGACCTCCCAAACATATGACTCCATTAGGAACACTTCTCATCAAAGTGCTGGAAAATATTCTATGTGAAGTGTCAGAGAGTAAATATTTTAGGACTTTCAGGCCACATGGTCTCTTTGGAAATTATTTAGCTCTGCTATTGCAGTGCAAAAGCAGCCACAGGCAGTTCTTAAATGCAAGATCTGGACTAGGGTGAGGCAAACGGTGGCCCAGTATATAAACTCTAAGGAGGCATTCGCTCTTAGGGTTACTGATTTTGGAAACTTGTGTGTGCCTCCTTAAATTATATACTACATGCTTTGCTCTCCTCATCCTGTTCCCTTCCCTGATTATAAGAATGAGAACTGAATGCGTGTTGTGTTCCAATACAACTTCATTTACAAAAACAAATAGCCTAGACATTATTTGGCCTTCAATGTTGCTTCCTTAAATCACTGAGCTGTGAAACTATTTTTTGCTTTAAGAATATTAGAGGAGGAGAGGAAAAATTAGCAGTTAAACTCCATAAAAAAGAAATTGGAAAGAGAGAGAGAAAGAAGAAAATGAGAAAGAGAGGACAGGAAAGAAAACAAATTAGCCAGGATTTCAAATAAAAACGTATTGAAGAAGAACATGGTAACAAGTTAGAGTAAACAAGTAAACATTGAAGATTAAAGTAAACAGAACAAAACAAACAAAAAGCCCTCCAGAATGCATTGCTATTACAAATACCTTATTGAAAGTTACGGTCTTTGATGTTTGTCAGTAAACGCTCCAAGCTCTTTCCATTCTCTTCATAACGCAGACAGTTAAGGAGTTCTCCTTCAATCTTGGTGCTGCATTCTTCTTTATACAGTCCAGCTTCTTGTATTGTTTGCTCAGGATACAGACTGATTACGTATGATGAAAACATAAAACTCTGAAGCTCATACTTCCTGACTTTCAGCTGTGCAGTATATACTTGCTCTATTCCAATGACTGCCTTTGGGTCTATGCACAGGTTTCTTGTTTCCCAATATGTAGTATACATTTTCATATGAGTTTCACTACAGATTGAATGTGTAAAAAGAGGTGAAGTGGTGCACTAGAAATTAGTAAGTGAGCACAGAGAAGACCTTTTTTACCTGGTTTGTTGGATAATCTGTCCCTGATTATTGCCACACATGTCAGGCAGGTTAAGGAGCATGCTTACAGAAAATAATGGCACTTTTTTCTTCTTCCAGTGAGCATAAAAAATACATTAAACATATTGAGATATTTGAAACCCCAAAGTGCCGGGTTAGAGGCAGTTATGTTAAGGATGCAGGAATCAATCTAAAAGACTAGGTTGTATGATGAGTTATCCCTTTTGAGGCATAGAACAGAGAAGTGAGCAGAGAAACTGGTATACTTCGTTACCACCAGGTGAGAAGAGTAAGGAATGTGTGCACCGTTTGGACTCAGGGTTCCTGCAGTAAGAATCTCCTAGACCAATGGTAGATTTATGACAAGGACTCTCCCTGAGAGCTGACAGAGAAAGAAAGTTTTGCTCTGGAGTTGTCACCTTGAATTTGTACTTCTCACCCTCCTAAACCATGAGACAATAAACTTCTGTTTGTTAAAGTCATTCACTTGTGGTATTTCTATTTTAGCAGCACAAGAAAGCTAAGACAGAATTTGGCACTAAGAATGGGATACTGGTTTAACAGTTACCTTTAGGTTTTGAAATTGAACAGACAGAGGTTAAAAGAATTTTAAAGTACATAATTGTAAAACCAAGATTGCCTTGAGGAGACTGCTAGTGGAATTATGGACATTAAAGATAGTTCTAGTGAAGACTCATAAGGAACTGAAGAGATCTATTGGCCTTGAAAGGGTACTGAGGACATGAACATCAGCAGACAAAACACAGCTGCAAAGCAGGGACACCAGAAAGACACAGTACTAGAGCTAACTCACAAAGCAAGAGAACTGAGTTCCTTTGCATACGAAGCTACTTGTGGGGTGGAGTCCCACTGACCACTTGTTGGAGGAGGTAGGGTTGCCAACCCAGGGATCAAGAGAACTGAAAACCATCCCTGTGGAGCATGGTACCTCTGGGCATTTATCAGTAGAGATAATTAGCTTTAGAATACTTACCCCACCAGGGAAGACAAACCAGTGAGACTCAAGTGGCAAAGAGACAAATTAACTAAGAATAAGAAGCTAAAGAGACAAAGAATATAAGAAGCAGAGCTGCCTCAATCTTAAAGAGCAGAGCCATGGCCATGGTTTCAGGGAACACCTAGACTAATTGGTATAAATAAGTGGGTCATTTTTTTTAAGAAAGTGTTCTTCATACCACTTTGGTGAGTAGCATCTAGAGTTTTGGTACAACCACTCTGGAAAGCAATATGGTGCTTCCTTAAAAAGCTGGAAATAGATATGCCGTTTGATCCAGTAATTCCACTGCTTGGAATTTGTCCTTCAGAAACAAATGCTGTCACACAAACAAACACAGGTACATGAATGTTTATTGTAGCACAGTCCACAACAACTAAAAGATGAAATCAACCCAGATGCCCACCAACAGGTGAATGGATAAACAAACTATAGTACATACACTCAGTGAAACACTATGTTATGATAAAAAAAAATGTAGATTTTAGAAAACCTCTCATAACATGATTTCATTTGGAAGATACTATGCTGAGTGAAATAAGTGTCAAAAGAATAAATATTGTATGAGACCCCTTTTATAAGGACTCAAAAACAGAATTATCTATAGAAGAAAATAACTTTGATGGATGAGAGGATCCCCTGAGGACATGGCGTCCCAACTGTCTGTTAGCCCAGAGCTTAAAACAACACCTAAGTCAACCCTTCAGACAAAGATTGAACTGGACAGTAACATATGGGTGATGCTGGTGAAAAATAAGCTTCTTGGATTAAATACATACATGAGACTGATGAGCAGCTCTTGTCCAGAGATGAGACGAGAGGGTGCAGGGGGAGAGGAGTGGGTTGAATGGTTACAGGAAGTGCAGGGTAGAAAGCAGGAGTGTGCTGTCACAGGGTGGAGAGAACAGCTAGATTTGCATAGTGGTATGGGTGTGGGATTTTACATGGGAAATTGAAGGGGATTGTAGACTGTCACTTAAAGTGTAATAAAATGTATATATATATTAAATTCCAAATTGATCTTTTAATCAACATGCTTACCATTTTGAAAATGCATAGTTTCAACCAAAAAAATTAAAGGAGGAAATAATTTGGTGTTTAAAGAAGAATTGGTCCAGAAGGTAGAGTCAACATGACCCTATAGACAGAAGCAGCATTCTGTCTCTACAACAAAGACTAAAAAAACTGAATAAAACAGATATAAAAGAGAGACAATCATCAATACTAGAACCCAAGGCAGCAAATGAAGGGACAAGAACTCAATCAAGCACTGAATGAAATAGGGAACAGAGAATGAGGACAGTTACAGAGTGGAAGTCCCCACCAGCTAATGCAGAACGAATTTGCGACCTCGGACTGCGACCACCAAGAATGGTAGACAAGGGTACTGGAAGATAACTTCACAGAGCTCCCAACAGAAGACAGAGCACCCAGTAACCAGGGAGAAATGATTTGCATTCCCCACACTTCTTAACTCTAGGTGACCTCTGCTGCTCTACAACAGGCCAGCACCATTATTTATTTTTCCTTTGATCATTTTCTTTTTCTGTTTTTGTTTATTTGTATTTGTGTTTTTGTCCATTCCTTACTTTCCTTTTTCCCACCCAGTGAACCCATTATACTGTCCCCATTCCTTTTTGGCAGGCAGTCTCAGAATGTTCAGCTAGAGAGCTACCTCACACAGCTTCCCTGAATCTACATTACCCAACTGGCACTCTTGATGCTATCTTTTTCTTTTTTCTTTTAATTTCTTCTATTTCTCCATTCCTTCTTTACTTTCTTCTAGTCACCATGCCCTATGTGCTGTCACTGCTTCTTCACTGACCCTGTCCTACTTTTCAGCTAGAGAGCCACTAACACATGGCCTCCACTGATCTGTTTTGCCCTCACTGGTAGGCGCCTTTAATTTTATTTTTCCCCTCACTTTCTGCTCTTCCTTATCCTTCTTTTCCTTTATCCCACCCAGCTAGCCCTGTCTGCTATCCCCTTGTCTTCTTGATAGTCTGTGCCACACAGTTCAGCTAGAGAACCTTCAGCTCATGGCCTCCCCTTCAGTACCACCTTCATTGGCAGGTGCCTTTTGCACCATTTTCTTGTTTTGTTTGTTTTATTTTAATTGGTTGATTGTTTTCCTTAAGGTTTCTATTTCTCTTTCTTTTTCTTTTTTTTGTTTCCTCTTCTTTCTTCCACCCACCAACCTCATAAACTATCTCCTCTCCTCCTTTCTCAGCAGACTGCACTGCACTGCACGGCAAAAGAGCCTCTGCCACAGGGCCTTGACATGCCCGCACTACCCCCACAGCTGAGCAACCAGCCCTGTCCTCCTGGACAAATTGCTGAGATGTGTCATACCCAAGACAACCAAGCTACAAAGCACATCTAGCCTGCCTGCCTAGATAGAGTCAGATAAAATGAAACAAAATATATATATATATAACCAATAAAAAAAGAAAATAATTCATGAATGTCCCTAAGAGAGCAGAACATCAAAACATATATATATATATATATATATATATATACATAAACCAGCTGTCAAGTCAATTCCAGCTCAAAGTGACCCTATAGGGTAGAGTATAACTTTCCCATAGAGATTCCAAGGAGCCCCTGGTCATTTTGAACTGTTCACCTTTTGGTTAGCAAATGTCACACTTAACCCACTATGCCACTAAGGTTTCACATATATATGTGTGTATATATGTGTGTGTGTATGTGTGTGTGTATATATATATATATATATATGTATACATATATATGACAACTCCGGAAAGTGATCAAAATAAAACACTAGATGGCCTTCTGATAAAAATAATTGAAGCCATCTGAAAGTGAATACAAAGCTTTAAGCAGGGGTCTCCAAGACATGAAGGAAAATAAAAAATCTAAGGAAAAAACAGAGAAAAATCATAGAAAATACAGACAAAATAAGGCAATACACAGACAAACCAATGGAAGGTAATACAAGAAGAAAACATCAAATTAAACAAACAACTAAAAATGATCCAAAAAACATCAATTATAAATCTAAAACACAAACAATATTTCAAAAATGCACACTGCAGGGAATGTTTCAGTAACAAATCTAAAACAATGGAATAGAGGATTAGGGAACTTGAAGACAAGTCCCTGATTACTGCTTTATTTGTGAAAAAAAAAATGAAGAAAACCTAACAATTATGTGGGATACAACTGGGATGCAACAAAAATTTGCATATAATCAGAACTCTAGAAAGGGAGAAGAAAATGGAAAACACAGAGAAGATCATTGAAGATTTGCTGACAGAAGATTTCCCTAATATTATGAAAAAGAAAAAGCTGACTATCCATCATAAGGACATAATAAAAAAATATCAATGCACGCAAAGATAAAGCTCCAAAATGCCTAAAGCAAACTCTAACAGCACAGAAAAGAAAGATGGACACTCCCACCAAAAGTTTAGTAGACTTCAAGGCACAACTCATGGTAGAAGACACAACATCTGGGGAAAAAAAAAAAAAAAAAAACTCAACAAACATACAGAATATCTAAAGACCAGAATCAACTAACTTGACTTCACAGATATGTGTATATATATATAAAGACAGCACTCAATAGCATCGAGGTATACATTCTTTTCTAATTTACATGGAGTATTTTCCATAACAGACTGAAACTTAGGCCGCAAAGAAACCCTCAACAAAATCCAAAACAGCATCTAGTCTGGCCATCTCTCTCATTCCCGGGCTTTTTACATGTCTCTCTAATACTTCACTGTATCATCTCTAGCTTTCCTTCAAAATCTGTTCAGCTCTTCTCTTTTACTTCATTTCTTCCTTTTGCTTTAGCTACTCAATACTCAAAAAGAAATTTCAGACTATTTTCTGACATCCATTTCAGTCTTTTCTTTGTTTCTTGTCTCATTATTGCCCTCTTACTTTCTTCATGTATGATGTCCTTGATGTCATTCTACACTTTCTCTGGTCTTCAGCTGTTAGTGTTTATGTGAGTCAAGTCATTTATTCTTGAGGTAGTCTAAATTCTGACGATATAGTGAAGACTGTTCTTTAGCCCTTACATTAACTTGCTCTAATTTTCTGTAGCCTCACTTTGAACTTGTGTGTGAGTAATCTGTTAAACTGTCAGCCCCTGGCCTTCTTCTGACTGATGGTATAGAGCTTTTTCATTGTCGCTTTACATAAGTTTAAATTTGATTCCTTTGTATTCCATCTGGTGAGGTGCATGTATTTGGTGTTTGCAGTGGTGCAGTTACTAAGCATTTGGCTACTAACCAAAAAGTCACCAGTTAGAGTACACTGGCCATTCCTTCAGAATTCTATGGGGCAGATCTACTTTGTCCTATATGGTCACCATGAGTCAAAATTAACTTGATGCCAGCAGGTTTAGTTTCATTTCGTTTTGTTGGTAAAATAAGGTATTTACAATGAAGGAGTCATTGGTCTTGAAAAACTCTTTGATGAATTCTCCAACATTATTTTCCAATTACTTATCCTTCCTTGTTTCCATCTTACAAATTTCAATATCAGTAATTATCAAAGCATCCTGATTTCATGTTCAATCAAATTTAGACTATATTAGTTGTAAAAAATTTCTAGTTTCTTTACCTGGAAATTAGCTTTTGATGCATTAATTTGAATGATAGCTATATTAACTGATATTCATGGTATTATATGGATATTATTCCTTAACTTTCAGCATTGTAATGCAGGATGGATCTTGAGGCATTCTTTTAATGAGAAACAAGATCCATGTATTTCATAACAGTGATCAAAATATTTACTCAAAATGATTTGTGTCTACTTAGATACTAAAATTTATATTAAGTAACTAAGAAAACATATCCTTTGAAGCCTCATCTAGTAGATTATATAAGATAACATTAAATCATATGAAATAAAACATTATTTTCAATACTTATTTGCCTTTGAGTCAAGTCCTACTCATCATGACCCAATACATGCCGAAGCAAAAGTGTACTCTACTAATATATGTAATACTACTCCTCTTCAATGTGTCATTCCTGGCACTATAGTCTATATGATTGTCTGATATAAAATGGCCAATACTAGTCCATTTTATCTTACAAATGTCTAGGATATCAATTTTCAAACATTTCATTTTTGATGACTTTCAATTTTCCTTTATTCATACTCTGTCCATTCTATGTTGCATTATCAATAGACATTTGCAACTATTTCTTCTCATTCTGAGACATACCAAATGTGCAAATGAAGCCCCCCCAAAGCTTGATTTCATCTGTGTAATCAAGGTTATCTTTATTTCGAGAATATAGCGCTTCCATCATCATCCTTTGGGTATATTCCAACTGGAGGGGCTTAGCTTCCAGCAGTATATCAGACAATTTTCCACTGTTGTTCATGAAGTTTTCACTAGTCAATTTTTTTGAAGTAGATTTCTAGGCCTTTCTTCCTAGTTTGTCTTAGTCTTGAGGCTCCACTGAAACCTACCAGCATGTTTGTCCCTGATAGTACTTGAAATGCAGGTAGCATAGCTTTCAACATCACAGCCATAGGTAAGCAACCACAGTATCACAAACTGATAGACAAATGGTAGCCATAAAAATTACGGCCTTGAAAACCACATAGAGAAGTTGTACTCTGTCCTATAGAGTTTTGATGTACTAAAATACTCTGTGTCAATAGCAATGGATGGGTGATAAAGGAAATGATGTCTTCGATGAGCATCACAGAGCAATAAACAGGATCCACAGATTTCATAATGTTGATCAAAATATTTACTCAAAATTATTTATGTGCCTACTTAGGTACTAAAATTTATATAAAGTAATTAATAAAATTTATATTAACTAATTAAAATTTATATTAATTAATAGTAAATTTATATTAACTATATTAAGTAACACATCCTCTGAAGCCTAGTACAGTAGATTATATAACAGATTAAATAAAATATTATTTTCAGCATTCGTTTATCTTTGCGTCAAATACAACTCATCGTGAGCTCATATGCACCTGACCAAAAGTATACTCCACGGGTTTTCTGGTAGCTTACATTTTGGAAATAGATTGTCAGATATTTCTTCAGATGCACCTCTGGGTGCATTTGAACTTTAAACCTCTCAACGGCAGAGTGTCATATTCCATTTGCTCCACACAGAAACTCCATTATTTACAATGTCTTCCCATCTCCCGTCTTCCACCCAGAAGTAGCATCAGTGCATGTGTGAGAACTGTGCAATCTTTCCTTTTAAATAATCTCAAAAATACACAGAAATCTAAAGGCTATGAAAAAGTCTACAGCCTTACACATCGAGTCCTGCACACCCTCGATGGCAACTGGAGAAAGAGGGTTAAACAAGCTGAAAGTTGCCAAAGAAGGATCCTCACTGGGTCTTTAAAGTTTGAATGAGCAAAAAAAAAAAAAGCATGCTCATTTGCTGCAGTTAGAAAATAAGTTTAAGATTTATGACACTGGGCACTGACTGTTTGATATTATGAACAGTGCAGCAAATTCCAGGGGAAAATATTCAGTAGAGAACATCTACACTACAAACTGGGATGAATCTTATACTAATCAGCTTTAATAAGGAAACTCATATAATTCTTTCCAGTACGTCTGCCCAATGATTTTGCTAAATCAATGATTTTGGTGTTTCCTTTCTTTCCTGTCTTTTTAATGACCTCATTCTTTGTTCCTATGTTATATCCTTGATGTCATTCCATGACTAATCTGGTCTTCAGTCATTAGTGTTCAATATGTCAATACTATTCTTGAGATTGTCTCTAAATTCAAGTGGTATCTACTTAAGGTCTCACTTTGGCTCTTATGAACTTGTTCTAGTTTTCGCCAGTTTCAACTTAAATTTGCATATGAACAATTGTCTGTTCAGTAGTTGGCTCTTGGCCTTGTTCTGACTGATAATATAAAACTTTTCCATCATCTCTTTACACAGATGCGGTTGATTTGACTCATGTATATTGTGTTTGACAAGGTTCAAATGTATAGTCATCATTTATATTGTTATAAAAAGGCATTTGCAATGAACAAGTGCTTGGTCTTACAAAATAGATCATGTGATATCAGGTATCATTTCAGTCACCAAGACTGTATTTTCCAACTGCTGATCCTTCTTCATTTCCAACTTTCACCTTCCAATCATCAGTAACTATAAATGCATCTTGGATTTATGTTTCATTAATTTCAGACTGCAGAAGTTGGTACAAATTTTCAATTTCTTTACCTTTGTCATTTCTGGTTTTGCATACATTTAAAAAAATAGTATTAACTGATATTCCTTGTAGGCATATGGTTATTATCTTATCACTGGCAACATTGCACTTCAGAACTGTCTCAGTTACCTAGTGCTGCTGTAACAAAAAATACCACAAGTGGGTGGCTTTAAAAAGAGAAATCTATTTCCTCGTATTTAAGTTGGCAAAATGTACAAATTCATGGTGTCAGCTCCAGGAGAAGGTTTTCTCTCTCTGTTGGCCTTGTCCGTATCTTCCTCTGATTCAGGAGCTTCTCAGATGCAGGGACCCTGGATCCAAAGGGCATGCTCTGCTCTAGGCAATGCTGTCTTGGTGGCATGTGGTTCCCCCATCTCTGTGTTTATGACTTTCTTTTATATTCCAAGAGTTGTCTCAAGATACAATACAAATTTACAGACACAGCTCTACCTCACCAACACAACACCTGCCATCCTCCCTCATTAACATCACAGAGGCAGGATTTACTACGTAGAGGAAAATCATAACACCAGGAATCATGCCCTAGGAAATCGATGCATGCATTTCTGAGGGGTACATAGCTCAGTCCATGACAAGGATTTATCCTGAAATGTTCTTTTTGGTGATGAATGTAACGCCATTCCACTTCAAGTTTTCATCACTGGCATAGTATATCATAGGGTTGTCTGATTCAAAACGATCAATATCGGTTCATTGATTTCAACTCCCTAATGCCTAATATATCAATGTTTATGCTTCCCACTTCATTTTCGATAATTTCCAACTTTCCTAGATTCAGACTTCCTACATTCCACATGAAGCAGATTTGCCCAAAGCAATGAGTCATTTGACGTCTTGACTGCCGATTCCATGGGTGTTGATTTTGAATGAAAGTAAAATAAAATCCTTGACAACTTCAATATTTTCTCTATTATTACGATGTTGTTTATTGGTCCATTTGTGGAGATTTTTGTTTTCTTTATGTTGAGGTGTACTCCATACTGAAGGCTTTAGTCTTTGATCTTCATAAATAAGAGCTTCAAGTTCTCATGACTTTCAGAGAGCAACATGGAATTATCTACATAACACAGGTTGTTAGTAAGACTTCCTCCAATCCTGATGCCTCATTCTTCTTCATACAGTCCAGCTTCTTGAATTATTTGCTTAGCATGGAAATTAAATGAGTATGGAGAAAGGATGCCACTCATGTTTCCTGATTTGAATCATGCAGTACCTTCTCGTTCTGCTTGATCTATGCATACATACTTTATGAGCAAAATTATGTGTTCTAGAATTCACATTCTTTACATATGTACCTGAAAAATATGGCCACTTTTAAAATACTGTTATACCAGTTGAAACATATTTCATTAGAGTTTACAAGTGCCAAGTAAAAATTAATTACACCAATGGTCTTGTTAAATATCATTGCTGTAAGGCATTGACCTTCTTTAACTCAAGCAGTTGCTATTGCTGTAACAAATCCACTGACTAGCTACATAGTTTGAAGAGTGAATCTTCCTACTAAGCTCTGTAGTCTATAAACTTATCTAAGAGGTATCCCACTTTTCAAGGGACTTTATAGTCTAACAAATGTTGGCACTGCATCCATCAAGATCTTAAGTATCAAAAGTCTCCTACCTTGTTTATTGCATTCCAATTTGCTTTGAAATGGAAATTAACTTAAAGATTCAGTGAGGAAAAACTGTGCAATAGAATCTGTATAGAAATAATCAAGAGCAACCTTGAAGAGATTCTTACTATTATTTTAGTGCCTGGACATTTACCTGATCTTGAGAATTAGTGAATTTACACTTCTGAGGACCAGCAAAATGGTGATGAGCAGCTCTTCAGGTGAACATCACTTAGAGAAAGATAGAATCATCAGATGAGAGAAACAAAGACCATCAACAGGTGTCATTTTATGAAAGAATGTACTATGAAAGATTATTGAAGAGAGAGCTGTAAAGGCCCTCTAAGTGGGAATACACCACAGAGCTATCAGAATCAGGGAAGAACATGTTAGTGCTCTCCTTATTTTTCCAATCTTAGCCAAGTTGATATTTAATTAATTTTAACCAGGAAAGCTGATGCTACTTCGCGTACACTTCTTCATGAGTTTATAAATCAGTTTCCCACCTCATAGGTGGTACAGGTGAAGAAACAGAATCTTGTGATTGGAGTTCAATGCAAGACACAGTACCTCTAGAAAAGGGCCCTATATCTTTTTAATACAAGTTGTTTTCAAATATTTAACTGTATTTAAATTTAGGAAAAAGGATTCATAATTATAAATCTGTTTTATCTCTATAAGAAAACTGATTATTATCAACTCTTTAAATAAACATCACAGTATGTAATACTTCCCACATCCAATTATTTTATTTTATTATTTTGTTTTGTTTTGTTTTACTGCAATGAAATTTACTACACTACCCACAACTCAAACTCACGTAACTAGCCTAGGTGCACAGCCAGCTTCATTACTTGTTGTCAGAAGAAGTGAGCTTATAAAACTATACACATATACACACTAATAGACACAGTGGTCTTTCATGTCATTTCTTTGATTTATAACCTGTTTTAAAAATACATGTAGAAAATATATTTTCACTTGAAATACAGTAAATCTCAGCTTCTTAAAAAAAAAGTTGTATTTCCATGAAAGATTCATTGCTACTGAAAAATAAGAATGTGTTCTAAACTTCCAAGAATCAAGTAGTGTAGAAACTAAATGTAAACAACAGAAAAGCATTCAAATTCTTATTCTAAATGTCATGCTTGGTAAAGCTCAGACTTTAGGAAAGAAAAAAAAAATCATGAATGTGGACATTCACCAGGATCCAGTGTTTGGATAGTTTTTACTAAATAGTTAGACAATTTTATCCATTTTAATGACTTAAAATGTATTTCTGTATGTATAAGACATTAAAATACATATCTCTGCCCTGAATTATTTCTGTTTGTTATGTCCAAATGCCAGATAAAGCTTCTCACTCAGACGTCCTATCATCTCAAATGTAGCATGCCTTAATCACCACCTTCTCTAATTTTTTTATTCCTGTTAGGCACAATAGTTACTTAAGTTTAGAACTGTGCTGATTATTTTTATTTTTATCTGTCCCTCACTTCACTTTCATACCTGACAAGCTTACACAGCATTAGATGTTCTCACTTTAAATGATCTTTATGGAAAGGCAAGTGATGAATAGGTACCCAAGTCAATAAATTTATCCATAAATTAAACATACACTTCATACAGAAGATAAGTTTTTGAACCTATGTTCCATTGATTAATCCTTGATAATAACTGGATGCTATAACTTTCTTTCTTGTCTCACTAACATCACTCTAATGCAGAGCAGTTTAACAAATCAATCAAATAGAACTCTCACCTCACTTATTGCTCACATAGTATACAATCACTAACTGAAACTCATACATCCATCTTATCACAAAACAAAACAATCAAATAAAGAAGAAAACAGAGTAAGAAAGACCAATAATCACAAAAATGACTTTTATTGTTTTGATCTCACAAAAGTTTCCTAAAATTTACCATTTTGTTGACTGGAAATTCAAATTTTATTTTATTTTTTTGATGGTAAACTGAAGCCTCATTTGCGGTTCTACAGCTAATGGTACTCTGATTTTCTTGCTTTTTGCATCTTCATATCAACTGTTTGCTCTGGCAGGACACTCTCGCCTTCAACCAGTAATCTTGCCAAGTAATGTTCATCCTTCAAGTTTCAGGATAGAAGTGGATTTCTTTTCAGTTCTTTGTAGAAACAATTACTAATCCAACTCAGTACTAAGAAAAGGACCTCATAGTCTACTTCAGCAAAGAATTAGCCAGCAAAAGCCTCATATGCCTGTGAAAGCTGGACAATGAATAAGAAGGAATGCAGAAGAACTGACAACTCTTATTTACGTGCTCAGTGGAAAATACTGAACATACCGTGCATGCCAGAAGAATGAACAAACCTGTCCTAGAAGAATACAGCCATAACGCTCCCTAGAAGCAATCATCGTGGTGACACTTGGCATCCTGTGCTTCGGACACATTATCAGGAAGGAGCAAATCTTGGAGGACATCATTCTTGGTAAAGAGAGGGTCCCTGAGCAAAGAAGACCACTCCTCAATGAGATGTACTGATAAGCAGCTATGACAAGGGAGTCCAACACAGCAGTGGTCATGAGGGAAATGAAGACCAGGCAGTGTAGCTATGGATTGGAATCAACTGGACAGTACCTAAGAACAAGAAGAATGTGGCATGTAATGTATGTAATGTTATGCTTTCTAACATATAAGGTGATAAAACAAAAAATCAAAGATTATATCATGCTGACCTTCCATCCCAGAAATGTCCATCAGAAAACAAGGCTTGAGTATGCATTCCTTTGAGATCTGAACCAGTCTGAGTTTTTCAACATTATACATTCATACTAGTTGAGTAAATATAGAAATAAACACACACACACACACACACACACACACAAAAAAATGAGCATTGTAAACTCTTTTAAGACATTTTAAGCTTGCTAGAAATTATGGAAATATAAACTTGTAATAAATTTTCAAAACTCCCTTAGCTTTGTGACCAAGCCTTTATCTTTGATTTAATATAACAAACAATTGTCTTGTTCTACATGGGGTCACTTTATTCTCCTTATATTGTATGAACCATCTGAATAGTCAAGAAGAATGCACAGTGTATGCTGGGCATGTGATGAACAACTTTTTGACCCTCTCCCAGTCAGTTAAGGAGTGACATGAAACTTAATCAATGGCTGAACGGAAGATGGTACAAAAAGCAATTTGAAACAGGAAGACTCTGTTTTCTGAGGGTGAAGGACTCAGCTATGAAGGAGAAAGAAAATTAAAACAATTTTTTAGGATACAACAAAATTCACCTGAAGCCCCTCCTAGCTTGTGCTTGCAGTTTTTCTTTTGTGGAATGACTTCTCATTTGTTTGTTTCTTTTTTCCTATCAATTAGGATGCAACAAAGAATGTTCACACACATCAGCATATTATTAGTAGTGTACAGCTAAAGGAAATTAGATTGTTCTCATGGTTAAATTCAAGTTACCTACTAGGTCTAATGAAAGTTCTAGATAAGAGAACCAAGCAGAACTAAAGGTGAATTCATGTTTATTAGGGAGAATAAAAACATATACAAAATAAGTTATTTTCATGCTTTATACATTTAATTTCAAAGGTATGAGACTATACCTAAACTTTTGTGTGACTTTGGCAAAGTCTATCTGCCTTAGTATTTTTCAAGAATGTGGAACAAAAGAGAGAAAAACAGAACTGAGAGGTTTCTAATATCTCAGTTTATCAGTGATTTAGCTGAAAGAAATGATGAAGTAAGGGCTGAACAGAAGATTTCAAAGGGTTGTTGCAGAAGACACAATGAAGTGCTATAAGTACATGTGCAAAGACCTGGAGACAGAAAACCAAAAGGAGAGGACACACTCAGAATTTCCCAAGCTAACTAGAGAAAAGAGCCAACGGAGAATATTAAACAGCTAGGGAAGCATCAAAACAAGATGGAAGGAATACATGGAGTCACTATACAAAAAATAACTGGTGGTCATTCAGCCATTTCAGACAGTAACATATCATCAGGAACCAATGGTACTGATGGAAGTAATCCAAGCTGCACTGAAGGCACTGGCTAAAAACAAGTCTCCGAGAGCTGATAGAGCACTAAGTGAGATATTGTCACGAATGCATAAAGTGCTGGAAGTGCTTGCTTGTTTCTGTCAAGAAATTTGGAAGACAGCTTCCTGGAAACCAGCTGGAAGAGATCTACATTTATGCCTGTTCCCAAGAGAGGTGATCACACTAAATGTGGAAATTATTGAACAATGTCATTAATATCACACATAAGTAAAATATTACTGCAGATTATTTAAGAGCAGCTACAGCAGTACATAGACAAGGAACTGCTAGAGATTCAACACAGATTCAGAAGAGAATGTGGAACCCAAGATATCATTGCTGATGCAAGACAAATGCTGGCTGAAAACAGAGAAACCTGGTGTCATAGTGGTTAACTATGTAGTGGATAACCACATGGTCGGCAGTTTGAATCCACCAGGCTCTCCTTGAAAACTCTGTGGGATGCTCCTACTTTGTCCTACAGGGTCACTATGAGTCATAATTGATTTGATGGCAGTAGGTGATAGGTAATTGTGTTCATGAGGAATCTACCCATAAGTCAAGAGACCACCGTTTGAACAAAACAAGAAAAGGTATTCATCAAGGTTGTGTTCTCTCACCATACCTGTTCTATCTGTAGAAACTCTGATGACACAGTGGTTAAGTGCTATGACTGCTAAGCAAAAGATAAGAAGTTCAAATCTACCAGGTGATCCTTGGAAACCACCCAGGTGAAGTTTTAGTCTGAGCTATAGGGTCATTATGAAGTGGAATAGACTAAACAGCAATGGTTAATGGAATTAAAAATGCAGTAAGTGAAATGAATTCAACCAGTTTAGCAACATAATATTATAAACTGCAGAGCAGTTTATCAGTGGATTTAGAGCTACAGCAATAGCAACTATCCAAAATGAAGTACAGAAAATAAAAGACTGGGAAACAAAACAAAAATAAAAAGGAGCTGTATCAGAACACCCAATGATGATTAAATTCCCATCTGTGAGTACAAAGTGTATGAACTTATATATAAGAGATTATTCAATCTGTATACTGAGCAAATAATTTGAGAAGTTGGACTATACAAAGAACGAGGCATCAGGGCTGGAAGACAACGCATTAACAACCTGTGTTAAGCTAACCTCACTTAGTGAAAGTGAAGAGATCTTGAAACACGGATGAAGATCAAAGACTACAGTCTTCAGTATGGACTATACTTCAACACAAAGAAAACTGACATCCTCACTACTGGACCATTAGGTAATATGATGATAAATGGAGATGAGATTGATGTTGTCAAGAATTTTATTTTACTTTGATCCACAATCAACACCCATGTAAGCAGCAGTCAAGAAATCAAATGATATGTTGCCCTGGGCAAATCTGTTGTAAAAAACCTCTTCAAAATGGAGAAAAGCAAAGACGTCACCTTGAGGACTACAGAGTGCCTGACCTAAACCAAGTTGCTTTCTGTCACTTCATCTGCATTTGAAAGCTGGACAATGAATAAGAAAAGCCAGAAGAAGAATTCATGTCTTTGAATTGTGGTGTTAGCAAGGAATATTGACTATATTATGGATTACCAAAAGGAAAAACCAGTCTGTCTTGCAAGATGTACAGTCAGAATGCTCCATGGAGCATTCTGCATGGAGGCAAGACTACATGTCATGTATGTTGAACGTGAGATCAGGAGAGATCAGCCCTTGGGGAAGGACATAATCAGTATTGTAATGTACAGTCAGCGAAAAAGAGGAAGATTCTCCGCGAGGTAGACTGACACAGCAGCTGTAACAATGGGATCAAGCATAACAGTTGTGTGGATGACACAGGATACGGTAGTTTAGTTCCACCTAACAAACAGTCTCTGTGTGTCAGACACAATCCACTCAGTAGCAACTAGTAACAACAAATTTCAGATTCTAGATGATTTTTTCTTCACTTATTTCTAGAAACATTTACTAATTCACTTCAATAACACGCCATATATCCCACAACAGTTAGTTCATTAACTTTTTGTCTTATACAGCCCTTGCTAAATTAATTGAAGTTGCTGGATAAGGTTTTTGTTTTATTATTGTCTTCAACAAATACACAAAATTAAAGCTCAAAATATGTTGAATTAAAGGAAATATCTAGTTTAGTCTTCCATCAACTAATTTTTTGGTGGAAGTTTTTCACCCTATTCAAATATTTTTATCTGTCTGCTGTAATAGTTACCATGGAACTCATTCCTTAATTATTTTTACCTCAGGAATTACATCAATAGTTGGATTCAGAAACATGCTATCTCATGTCTGAGCATTTATTATTTTTTTAATAGTTACTATGCTACTGTCAATTATACTGCTATTCGATTAAAACTTTTGACACTGCATCGTATTCATATTATGTTTTCAGGTGAATGTATACTGTATTTTTACATAAATAGTAACCTCTTTGAGTTGCAATAGGTGTATTATCTGTTGTTGTTGTTGCTATTGTTGTTTGGATTTGTGTTGTCATCCTGCTATCACAAGCAAAAGTTTGTGTAAGTGAATTCCATTTAGTATATAGTCAATACATGTTTCATTAGTTTCTAAATTAAACTTCAGCTTTCAAAAGTTTATGTGAACTAGCTATTTGTGTCCTAGGCTAATTGGTCTTCAATGAGCCTGCTCACTGTTAGCAATTGCACACCTAGAAAAATACATAAAATATATGTGTGTGTGCACAAACTTAAATTACTGTTAGACATTAAACAATAATCAATGTGACTGTGATCACTGAAAAAAGTAAATACGTTAGATGAGCACATTCATACCTTCCGGCATGGAAATCAGTTCTGGCTTTATGGTGATCTCATATGTTACACAGTAGAACTGTTCCATAGGGCCTTCTTGCACTTTATGTAATATCCTTCATGCATATTATATAATAGGTAGGAAAGAAGATGGCCAGATTTGTCTTCCACAGCTGCACTGGATGAGTTTAAACTGCCAACCTTTGTGTTAAGTGCAATAATTACTATACTTTAACCCTTTGACAATACTTCCTGGTCTCCTGGGTGGAGAAATGAAAGCAAAGTAAGTATCAACAACGCTACCGGACAGAGGAAAAAGAGAATATATTTTAGGAAACCTGAAGTAGTCAGGGCAAAGTACTGGAAGGAGAGAATTATAGAAAGACAGAGACCTATAAATATGTATCAGAATCCCATTGAGTCTTGAGGTCCTCTTGACTAGCTGACGGAATACCCAGCTGTGAATTTGTAAGGTGAGATTTAAAGGACCGACCAAAAAACAGTGACTGGGAAAAAAGGACTTTCGGAGAGCTATGAACTAAAAGCTACTGAAACTTAGCAGAGTTGAAAGTTCCATTCAATCAGCATTCAAAGAACTGTTTGAACCTCTAGGGTAGTCAGTAGAAACCTCAAAACATCCACAATTACAGAGTAGGAGAAAAGCACATCAGCTACTCTAGATCAGTCCAGATCAGTCTTAAAAGCAAAATTTGATGTGATTAGGTTTGTTCCAAATCAAAGACATTTTTTTTTGTTTTTAGAGAATCGCCCTAAAATTCAGGCACTCAAAGTGTAGCGCCACAATATGTAGCATTCAACAAAAGCTATTAAACACAGTACGTTAGAAAATCATTCATAACCAAGTACAACATAAATTAGTTAAAACAGACCCAGAAACGACTGAGATGATTAGCATTAACGTATTAAGAACATTTAAAAAATCTATTAGAATAAATATACCCAAAGTTCTAATGGAAAACATAAACACAGTGAAGAGTTAAGCTGAAAGCATAAAAATAAGTGGGGGAGGAGATTGCTTAATGGCTACAGTTGTGGCTGCTAACCAAAAGATCAGCATTTTAAATCCACGAAGAGGTCCTTGGAAACTATGGGACAGTTCTTCTCTGTCTTACAGTCTCACTATGAGTTGGAATAGCCTCAACAGTAATGAGTTATAGAGTTAAAAACATAAGCCAATAAAAACATAATAAGTGAAATAAGTTCATCCAGCTTAGTAACAGATAAAATTATAAACTGCAGCTGAAACAATCAATAGACTTAAAGATACAACAATAGCAACTAACTGAAATGAAGTATAGAGATGAAGAGGACTGGGGTGAAATAAAACAAACAGTAATGGAGCATCCAATGACAAATTCCAATCTGTAGGGATGAAGCATATAAATTTCCATATCATCTTGAGGAAACAATGGGTTCTTGGCTATATGATGACTTGACAATAAATTATAGTCTAATATCATTTGTGAATGTCAAGGTAAACATTTATTAATGAAAACTAGCAAGCAGAATCCAGAAGAAAATGGAGGGATTAAAAGATCAAGTAAAAGTAGTGTTTTCATTTAAGTTAAAAAATGATTTAATATTAGAAAGTTTATTTTTAAATTGCATCGTAGTAGGAAATCTAAGGGGAAAAATGTTATGACTGCCATCAGGAAAACTAGTGAGGAATTGGATTTTTTTTGAAGAATTTTTGTCTTCTAACAAAAAAGAGAATAAAACACAAGCACAAGGATATTTCCTCATTATGAACAAACAAATACTTCTTCAGGGATATTCAAAAGCATTGTACTCTAGTCAATATCAAGATAAACAAACAAACAGTATTTAGGAAACTAGCCAGTGCAGTTAAACTAGCAAAATAGAGAAGAGTAGTGATATAAAAATTGGAGAGAAGAAAATAATCTATAATTGATTAAATATTGTATAACTGTTTACTCAAAAAAATGAGAGTAATTTAAAAGCATCTATAAATTATAGAACAAATTTATACAGCAATGGAAGTGATGTTAATAAAAATAGTAGCTTTGATAAAAACAACCATTTATTATGATATGACAGGAAAATTTCATTTATATTTGCAACCAGTAAATGCTAAACAACTTGGTATAAACTTTGCCAGAAATGTATAAAAGCTACATAGAGAATAGCTTGTTTAATGGTCCTGAAGAATACAAAAACAAATATGTGGTCAAACAAAAGTTTGACCATAATAAACATATTAATTTAACTTATAATTGTTAATATGATGGCAATAAAAATATCAAGAGACATCTACTCAACCTGCAGACCTATCTTGGGGAATCTATAAAGTGTTTCCAGATAAGTACTATTTGAGATACTACAAACAGTAAAATTATCACATATACGCATAAACAAGATAAAATATTTCTATTATTATTTAAACAATAAAATAGCACATATTGGTTAATTAATCTTAAGACATTAAGATAACTTCAGTCACATTTTAATCAGTTTCCTCATTATATCTATTTCTCATATCATATCATGAGTATTTTTGATACGTGTGTGTGTATATATATATTTAATAACAACTAATTGTTACTAACGTTCATAGAAGTTCTGGTATTATCGTCTAAGTTACATTTTGATTTTAAAACTGTGAATACTTGAGACCTTCAATTAACTATTTCTTGACCACAAATTTATCATTATTGAAGAAATAATTCTGTATGTTATGAAATATCTAAAAACAAAATAGTTTCTGCTCAATAGAAGCTATACTTGATTTTTTATTTTTTCATATTAAAATTTATACCTCATTCTAAATATTTTGTCATTGTCTTCTCAACTTCTACTCAGTTTATCTCTTTTCAGTAATTGTTTTCTGTTATGGATTAACTGTGTCCCCCCCAAAAATGTGTGTAGCCATTTGACTGGATCATGATTTCCAATACTTTACAATTGTGCTCCACTTTGCGATTTTCCTATGCTGTTAAAGAGGATTAGGGAGGGACTGTAAATCCCTTCCTAAGGTCACCTCACTTACTAAAGGAGTTACCCTGAACTGTGGCTTGCACCCCCCTTATCCTTTTATCCTACATGAGATAAAAGGAAAGGCAAGCAAGCAGAGAATGGGAATCTCACACCATCACACAAGCAGCACCGGGAGAAGAGTGCATCCTTCAGACCTGAGGTTCCTGCTCTAAGATGCCCTGTGAACAAAACCTGATGCAGCACAAGGAACTTCCTCCACGGCTGGCGGGGTGGAAAGCCTTCCCCTGGAGCTGATACCCTGAATTTGGACTTGTCGCATACTGGACTGTGTAAGAATAAACCTTCCTTTGTTAAAGGCATCCACTTTGTGGTATTTCTGCTAGGGTAGCAGTAGATGAATAAGAGACTTTCATAAAACTACTATTTTGCCAATTTAAATGCTTTAAATTACAGGATATTCAGTATTATATTTTGCTATGGAATAAGATGTGAATGCATGCAATTTAAAGTTAGAAGTACCATCAAAAGGAAATTTGAAACATTCTAATTGGTAATCACAGTATGTAAAATTTTTATAAAAGTTATTGTTAATTCAGTTTTTCTTCAGTTTATGCTAGTATTTTCAATGTCTTCATTATTTTCAGTAATTATAGTTCAGTATATTTCCTAAAGAAGAAGTCCTTTGTCACCTTATTTTTTGAATACATTAAACCCAGTCAAAACTTAGAGGTTATATTTAGAATATGAAAGCCACACCACTGGCGGAAAATTAGAGTTTGCCGGTACCCTTCAGCAAGTTGATAAACAGAAAATACCGAGAAATATTTTCCAGAAATCACACAGTTATCATAATTTCCTTAGCTCATTGCTTCTGGGAAAAAGAGGAGCTTTGTCAAACAAAGGATTTCATGTAACTCTTTGTATGTTTATGATGTCCCTTAAAATGAAGTCCAAAACCACTGTAATAAGGTCATTCCATCCATTTTCTGCAAATGACTGTAATTATACTTTATTTTTCACACATACTTTACATATGAAAATCAAATCAAACTCACTGTCATTGGGTCAATTCCAAATGCTCTATAGTTTCCAAGAGGCAACTGGCAGATTCGAATCTGCTTGGGCTCAGAATTCACCTTCAGTCTCAAGCCCAGGACCCAGAGCACACGGTTTATTCCTCAGGTGATCTGTAGAAAGGATAACCTAGAATATTTGCCTTTTAACCATAAGGGGCCAGAAAGAGCTAATTCTTGCTACTCCAGCCAATGTGTATTTTGGTTTACCTAACTGTGTCTTAATGGAGACTTTGAGAAGCAGTTAATAGTTATGCTGTCTTAAGAAAAATGTAAGAAAACCATAAGGAAAAGGTGGTAGAACTGTCAAAACATTTAAACTTCTTGATACAGTAAGAGCTGTGTAGCACATAAGTATCTCCCCTTGCTTTACTAAATAAGTCTGTAACTTAAACAATTAAATGGAATATTTATTCACCATCTCTATCGCTTTCATTGTCAATGAGGACACAGAAGTTAAGAGCTTAGCTGCTAACTAAAAAAGTCACAGTCTAAATCCCCCAGTCACTCCTTGGAAACCTGAAAGGACAGTTTTACTCTGTCTGGTAGAATAACTATGAGTCTGATAGAGTAACTAAGAGTCAAAATCAGTTTGATGGCAGCAGGTTGTTTTTTATTTGTCTACTTGTTGTTGTTTCATTGCATTGTTTCGTTTTTTAAAAAAGAGTTTTCAAGGCTGTGATCCTTCAGGAGCAGATCATCAGGCCTGTCCTCTGAGATTCCTCCAGGTGGGTTTGAACTGATTAGTTGTTACTCAGAGACTCCATCATAGTTTACAAAAGAAAAAAACAAAATACAGAACAAACTCTGAATTTTGATCACAAATCAATCTTGCTGAGAATCGGGGAATGTCAGCAAGAGAACAAATGCAAGATCTCACAGTGAAGTTCACTAACTTATCATAAAGTATTACTTCGCTCGTTGCTGACTATCACTATGCTCACCTTCCAAGTCCTTCCCTTGGGAAGCTAGGCAGCAATGCCAGCACCTAGTCCATTCTTCAAAGCAATTTTGGAACTGTTTTTGGAGTGGCCATCAGGGCTGTCATCTTATTACCCTTGGTGTCCTGAATGCCATCTGAATGTCTGCCTTTCAATATTTCCTTTCTCTTTGGGTAAAGAAAACAGTCATTGGGGGCCAGATCAGGTGAGTTGGGAGGATATTCCAATGTATTTATTTGTTTACTAGCTAAAAACTGCCTTACAGACAACTATACCAGTACTGGCTACCCTGCCACTGTGTGCAATGGCCATTCCAGAAAGAGTTCTGAAACTGCTTTGAAGTGGGGACTGGATACTGGTTTCAGCAAACAGCTTCCCAAGGGAGTACTTCAAAGGCAACCGTAGTGATACTCAGCAATGAAGTATGTAGCACAATTAAGTTTGTGGACTTAGTTGTCAGACCTCACATTTTTATCTATTTTCATATAAAGGAGCCCTGGTGGCAAAATTATTATTCACTCATCTGCTAAACAAAAAAGATTGTTGCTTCAAAGTTACCAACTACTCAGTTGGGGAAAGGCATGGCAGTCTGCTTCTGTAAAAACTACAGCTGTGGAGATCCCACCAAGGCCAATTCTACTCTTTCCTACGGGATTGCTCTTAGTTATCTAGTGCTGTTATAACAGCAGTTCTACAAGTGGGCAGCTTCAAGGAAGACAAGTTTACTTTTGTGCATTGCAGTGGGCTAGAAGCCCCAATAAAGGCTGTCAGTTCCAGGAGATGCCTTTCTCTGCTCTTCCTTTGGTCTGGGAGGATCTCAGTGTAGGTACCTCAGGCCTACAGGCCTTGCTCTTCTCCTGATACTCCTTTCTTGGGGCTATGAGTTCCCTATCCTGCTTTCTTCTCTTTTCATTCTATTCCTTGAGGTAGTTCAGGCCACACCTCAGGGAAATTTTCTTAACATTGGATCAGGGATGTTACCTGGGTAAGAGCGCTATGATCTCACTTTAACAGTCTTCAACATAATTCAGTCTTGTTTCTTTAATCACAAGCAGAGAGAAGGATTTATAACCTACAGAAAAATGAATACAAAAATGGGGAGGTCCACATAATAACTGGGAATTATGGCCCAGCCAAATTGATATACATATTTTAGTAGAACATAATTCAATTCATGACAGTAACTACGAGTCTGAATCTACTCTAAAACAAAGGGTTTTGGTTTCGTGTTAGTATAGGCCTCAAAAACTAACAGTGAGAAGAGGGTGAAAAAAAAGGAGAGAAGAAGAGGAGACAAAGAATAAAAGTAGAAATGTTGCAAATTGAAGTGTATGCTCTAAAAAATATGTGCTGTAAGTATAACCTTAATTGTGCTTATAATTTCGTTTGGGTAAAGGTGGTCTTTGTTATGTTAATGAGGCAAGATTAGTATAAGATATGTCTTGAATCAATCTCTTACAAAACATGAAAGGAGGGGGGACGGAGTCAAGATGGCGGACTAAGCACACATCTCCTTATATCCCTTATATCCCTCTGGAATATGGACCTCAATGGACAATCAAACAGACCCTTCGGATCACCTAATCAGCCTCAGGACACGGCACAGAGCTGTTAATTGGGACTTCATACCACTCAGTGAAAAACCTCATCTCTTTCGCTGACTCCTGCTCCTGGCTAGCCCCGGCTCTCACGGACGGAAGGTAAACGCACTAGTTTGACTTTTTTTTTCCTCTGTCTCGGCCGGCGGGCGGAGCTGGGCCTTACCTGGCGGCTGGACTCAGACACACTGCTGAGGGGATAGGCAGGCGAAGTTCCCATATTCTGAGAGCCAGGCTCGGGACTCTGTTAATCTAGCCACGTTGAGCCTTTCGTTTTGTAGCTGCCTAGCGGGGTTTGTGCAGAGCTTCACGGTCAGGGTGCAGGACGCCATGTTGGTACCGAGATTTTAGCAGGACCTCATTCTTAGCCTGGGAGCCAGTGCCTGCAAACGGGACAGCGCTTCTCTAACAGAAAAGTAGTTATTTTGCAGTGCTGCCTACGTTGGGGGCCCTGCAACATAAGCAGAGGAATCTCTACCTCTCGGCACCTTTAGCCCCTCTGTCTGCTGCCTGTGTGGAGGGCGCCATCTTGGATACGGTGGCCGCAGCTGGACCTAATTCTTGGCTTGGGAGCCAGAGCCTGCCACAGGAGACTGCTTTTCTATCACAAAACCAGTACTCGAGGCAGTGTTGGATAAGGCTAGGCCCTGTCAGCAGAGGCCACCAGGGCAGTAGCATTGCTGTATTCTGAACTAGTTTGTTACCATCTGGGGCTGGATATAGTGGCACTTACTTTGCCAGATTAGAAGAGGGACCTCTACACCTGAAAACCTAACTGATTTACGAACTGGTCAGATACCTTTTGTTTTACATTTGAAGATAGCCTAGAGAAACATTTGCAATCCATCCTCACAGTACCTCTTCCAGCCTCCATATACTCACATGTGACCCAAACAAGCAATCACTCATGGCTTCAGAAGGCTCCCAAACAAAGCAACCAAGGAGTTCTCCAGATGAGGAAACTTTTATGAAAGCATCAGTAAGTGAACACAAATTGATTGTATACAGAGCCCTTCTAGACCTTATACAAAAGGCAGCAGAACAAAATGAAAAATTTAGCAAGTTGTTCGATCTGATGGAACACCAGTACTCTGAAACCAAAAGATCAAGAAGAAAATAAAAGACATAGAAACTTCCATGCAAAGCCAAGAAAACAGAATGGAAAAAAGAATTTCTGACTTGGAAGACAGAGCCACTGATGCCAGAGCCTATGAGCAAAAATCAGAAAAAAGAAACAAGAAAAATGAAGAAATATTAAAAGCATGTGGGACTCTATTAAGAGGAACAACCTTCGATTAATTGGAATCCCTGAACAGGGTGAGACATCTGAGAACACAGAGAATATTGTTGCTGAGCTGCTGAAAGAAAACTTCCCAGAAATCATGAAGGAAGAGAATATAGACATCTCAGATGCATGTCGTATGCCACCCAATGTAGATCTGAAAAGAAAGACTCCAAGACATATTATATTCAAGCTCAAAAAAATGAAACACAAACAGCAACTCTTAAAGGCACCAAGACTCAAGGCAAAGCTAACATTCAGAGGGAAACCCTGTAGGCTCTCTTCAGATTTCTCAGCAGAAACCATGCTGGCATGGAGACAGTGGCACAACACATTCAAAGTCTTGAAGGAGAAGAACTTCCAACCAAGAACTATATATCCTGCAAAACTATCTTTCAAATACGAAAATGAAATTAAGACATTCCCAGATAAACAGAAACTCAGAGACTTTGTAAAACCCAAACCCAAACTACAAAAAATACTGAAAGAAGTTCTTGGCTTTGGCGTAGAAGAACAAAACCACTAACTTTATGTATTAGAACGACACACTACTCAATACTCTACTCATTTAGGGAGGGCCCCAAAGTAATTCACAGCTTTGATATGGAAAGAAGCAATCCAGTGATCATCATGAAAACTATGGTGTCATCATAATAAAAAGGGGAATGTGCTACAGTTGTTATAGTCCTTCCAAATAGAGAGGAAGATGACAAGACTGATAGTAATTAAAATTGGGTTTATAAATAGTTTATTAAGGGGGTTAATAGCGGCAGCTATAAACCACAACAAAGATATATCACACCATTTCAAGAAATCTAACACACAAGTCTCAAACAACTATAAAACCAGCTCTGAAAAAGGTGAAAAATCAACTCACAAAAAAGAGTGTCCCAGAACAGACTAATAAGAACAACAGAGAAAACATCAACATAAAAATAAACATATCACAATGGCAGCAGTGAACACATACCTATCAATAATTACATTGAATGTGAAATGGACTGAATGCTCCAGTAAAGAGACACCGAGTGTCATCTTGGATCAAAAGACACGACCCATCCATATGTTGTCTACAAGAAACTCACTTGAGACCTAAAGACAGGAACAAACTGAAAATTAAAGTTTGGAAGAATATATATCAAGACAACAATGAACAAAGAAGAGCAGGGGTGGCAATTCTAATCTCAGACAAAATCAATTTTAATGTCAAATCCACCATCGCGGACAAAGATGGACACTATTTATTGCTGAAAAGTTCAGTACACAAGCAAGACTTAACTATATTAAATATTTATGCACCTAATGTCAAAGCACCTAAATATGTCGAAGAAATACTGACTACGCTCAAAAGAGAGTTAGATGACCCCACAATAATATTGGGAGACTTTAACACTCGACTCTCATTACTAGACAGATCATCTAGAAAAAAGCTCAGTAAGGATACAGAAGACCTCATTGACACAATTAACCAAGTAAACCTCATTGATATATACAAAATTTTCCACCCATCAACAGACAACTACACCTTCTTCTCCAGTGCACATGGAACATTCTCCAGAATTGACCACGTGATAGGCCATAATGCAATGCTCAACAAAATCCATACCATTGAATTACTGCAAAGCATCTTCTCAGATCATAAACCATCAAAGTTGAAATCAATAGCAGAAAAAAC
The DNA here is from genome assembly GCA_028571685.1 of Heterohyrax brucei. Classification (NCBI taxonomy): domain Eukaryota; kingdom Metazoa; phylum Chordata; class Mammalia; order Hyracoidea; family Procaviidae; genus Heterohyrax; species Heterohyrax brucei. The sequence continues at coordinate 161,808,383 of CM053143.1, forward strand.
ATAGATAGAAAGTGGAACTCTTGGAAACTGAACAACATCTTGCTCAAAAAAACATGGGTTATAGAGGAAATCAAGGATGAATTAAAGAAATTCATGGATTCCAATGAGAATGAAAACACTTCCTACCAGAACTTATGGGATACAGCCAAAGCAGTGCTCAGAGGTCTGTTTATCTCCATAAATGCACACATCCAGAAGGAAGAAAGAAACCAAATCAAGGAACTAACTCTACAGCTTGAACAAGTAGAAAGAGAACAACAGAGGAACCTCTCGGGCACCAGAAGAAACGAGATCATAAAGATAAGAGCAGAGCTAAATGAATTAGAGAATAAAAAAACAATTGAAAAGACCAAAAGCTGGTTTTTTTGAAAAGATCAACAAAATTGATAAACCACTGGCTAAACTTACTAAAGAAAAGCAGGAAAGGAAACAAATAACCCAAATTAGACATGAGAGGGGAGTTGTCACCACAAATGCAACAGAAATCAAAAATATCATAACAGAATACTATGAAAGACTGTACTCTAACAAATTTGAAAACCTAGGGGAAATGGACAAATTCCTTGACTCACACTACCTACCCAAATTATCACAACATGAAGCAGAACAACTTAATAAACCCGTCACAAAGGAAGAGATTGAAAAGGTCATTAAAACACTGCCAACCAAAAAAAGTCTGGGCCCAGATGGCTTCATGGCAGAATTCTACCAAGAATTTAGAGAAGAGTTATCCCCAATACTACTGAGACTATTTCACAGTACAGAAAGGTATGGAGTACTCCCAAACTCATTCTATGAAGCCAGCATAACCCTGATATCTAAGCCAGGGAAAGATCCAACAAAGACAGAGAACTACAGACCGATATCACTCATGAACCTAGATGCACAAATCTTCAACAAAATTCTTGCCAACAGAATACAACAACATATCAAGAAAATGATCCATCACGACCAAGTGGGATTCATACCAGGGATGCAAGGCTGGTTCAACATCAGGAAAACAATTAATGTGATTAACCACATAAATAACACAAAAGACAAAGATCACCTGATTTTGTCCATTGATGCCGAAAAGGCATTTGATAAAGTCAAACACCCATTCATGCTAAAAACTCTCAGCAAAATGGGCATAGATGGCAAATTCCTCAACACAATAAGGGCCACTTATACAAAGCCAATTGCCCACATCATCCTGAATGGAGAGAGACTGAAAGACTTTCCCTTGAGATCAGGAACTAGACAAGGATGCCCACTGTCACCTCTCCTATTCAACATTGTGCTAGAAGTTCTAGCCAGAGCAATTAGACAAGACGAAGAAATAAAGGGCATCTGTATCGGCAAAGAGGAAGTTAATATCTCCCTGTTCGCAGATGACATGATTGTATATGCAGAGAACCCCAAGGAATCTATAAGTAAGCTACTCAAACTGATAGAAGAGTTCAGCAAAATTTCAGGATACAAGATAAACATAAGTAAATCAGTAGGATTCTTTTATACCAACAACGAGACTGTTAAGGAGGAAATTATCAAATCAATACCATTTACGATAGCCCCTAATAAGATAAAGTACCTAGGAATTAATCTAACCAGAGAAACAACAGACCTTTACAAAGAGAACTACAAGCCCTTACTACAAGAAACTAAGAGAGACTTAGATAAATGGAAAAACCTACCTGCTCATGGATAGGAAGACTTAACACTGTGAAAATGTCTAGTTTACCCAAAGCAATTTATTATATAATGCAATCCCAATACGAGTTCCAGCATCATTTTTTAATGAGATGGAGAAACAAATCGCCAATTTTGTTTGGAAAGGGAAGAAGCCTCGGATAAGTAAGGCTCTACTAAAGAAGAACACACTGGGAGGCCTCTCATTACCCGACCTTAGAACATACTACACTGCCACAGTGGTTAAAAAAAGCCTAGTAGTGGTTCAAGAACAGACAGATGGATCAATGGAACAGAATTGAGACCCCAGAGATGACACCCTCTGCCTATGAACAGTTGATATTCAACAAGGCCCTAAGACATTAAACCGGGGTAAAAACAGTCTCTTCAACAAATGGTGCTGGCAAAATTTGTTATCCATCTCCAGTAACCTGAATCAAGATCTGTATCTTACACTTTATACAAAAACCAACTCCAACTGGATAAAAGACCTAAATATCAAACCTAAAACGATAAAGCTCATCCAAGAAAAGTTAGGAACAACAATGGAAGTTTTAATACGCAATGAGGATAGACTCCAAAATCTGTCAAAGAAACCTCAATCAACAGAAGAGAAAGTAGATAAATGGGAACTATTAAGAATCAAACACTTCTGCTCATCCAAAGACTTTATTAGTAGAATTAAAAGAACACCCACAGAATGGGAAAAAATATTTGGCAACTCTATGTCTGACCGACACCTGATCTCCATAATCTATGTTACTACAAAATATCAATAAGAAGAAGATAAGCCATCCAATTAAGTGATGGGCAAAGGAAATGGACAGACACTTCACTAAAGACGAGATCCAGGCAGCCAAAAAACACATGCAGACATGTTCACGATCTTTAGTTATTAAAGAAATTCAAATCAAGACAACAATGAGATACCATCTCACCCCAACAAGATTGGCCATGATCCAGAATATACAAAACAACAAATGCTGGAGAGGCTGTGGAGAAAGTGGAACACTCCTACACTGTTGGTGGGGTTGCAAAATGGTCCAGCCTCTTTGGAAGGCAAGCTGGGACTTACTTAAAAAAGTGGATATCGATATACCATTTGACCCAGTCATTCCACTACTTGGAATATATCCTACAGAATCAAGGTCTTTCACACCAACGGACACATGCACCAGAATGTTTACCGCAGCACAGTCCACGATAGCAAAAAGATGGAATCAACCCAGAGGCCCAACAATAGAAGAATGGATAGGTATACTATGGTACATATACTCAATAGAGCACTACGCAACGATAGAGAATAACGATGATTCCAGGAAACATCTCCTAACCTGGTTTCAACTGGAAGACATTATGGTGAGTGATAGTAGTCAGCGACAAAGGGACAAATACTGTATGAGACCTCTATGATAAGATCTCAAAAACAGACTTGTGTATAGAAGAAAAGACTCTTTGACAGCTACAAGGGAGGGGAGGGAGGGAGGGTGAGGGGGGGAGGGTTTAGATAGTTACTAGAAATCTAGTTGGGAGAAAGTGATGATAGCACACATTAGAAACAAGAACAACATTAAGTGGACTTCAGCATAACTTGAGTACTCCTTCCATCGTGACTCAATACTGCAAGGATAGAGTAGCCGGGGTAGGGGGCGGGAGACCATGCTCTTAGGCAAATTCCAGGCCAGTTGGCACAACTAGCGTCTTGCTAAGAGAGCTCTCTGCACCCCACATTGGTGAGTGGCGTCTGGGGTCTTAAAAGCGGCCAAGCTGCCATCCGAGGACACAGCAAATGGTCCCAACTCAGCAGGAACGGATGCTCACTGAGGACCAAAATGACATGCAGTAAAGACAACCGAGAAGACAGAGAGACCCACAAGAGTGGATGCCTACATTGACTTGGAACCGGAAGAACCGGATGGTGCCCGGCCACCACCAGTGATAGCCACAATGGAGTTCACAGAGAGGAGTCTCACTGGTAACACAAGAATAAAAAGGGGTGCATAATGAGATCTCCACTAAAAGACCTCAACTGATGGTCCAGCACTTTTGGGGTTCCTCTGAGAGCATGGCCCCCAGCCCTGATGCTGCCCTTTCCCATAAATTATAACAAAGGTCCACTCTTTGGACAGGAATGGATTGGCCTTGGCAATGCAGAGTGACCATATATTGGAAGCACTTTGTGTTTCTATACATCTATAGGATATCATCTTGCTGACCTCTGGCTGGAGGAAGGGGAGTGGACGGAGAGGCGGGGAAAGTAGGCTGTTGGGAGGATGAGACATGTATGGAGCAGAGGGGAATAGGGTGTAGTCACCGGATAGGGAGAGCAGTGGAAGCTGCATAGGCTTGTGGGCACGTAAATTTATACGTGAATGTACATTTTCACTCAATTATGTTAAATAAAAGTAAAAACAAAAAAAATATGAAAGGAGCAGATTAGGCAAGCAGACATTGGAAGCAGAGAGATGTCTGGCCATAGGAACACATCACCCAGAAGATGAAATTCAGAGGACACAAGGAATTTCCCCTAGAGGGCACATACAGAGAAGGCCATTCCCCAAAGTTGGCGTTCTGAGTTTTAACTCCTAACCTCCTAAACTGAGAAAATAAATTTCTGTTTGTTAAAGCCACCCAATTTTCTTCTGTCACAGCGGCTCTAGATAACTAAACCTGGGGCCAAAAAAAAATTTAATGTAATCATAGGCTGAAGACAGACCGTTTAGAACAAATGAGTACTACTGCTTTTTCCAAGTCAAATAAACTTCATGATGATCCTGCATGATTCTCTTCTCTTGATAATGAGATTGTTGAAAAAGAAAAAAAAAAAAAAAAAAGAACTAGATCTAGTTTTTAGATTCTGTTGCATTTGGTCCAATTTTAATAAAGGAAAATGCCAAGGGGTCTAAAAGGCTTGAAGTTATTTTATATGAAGAGCATCTAAAACAAGTTTTTATTTTAAATAATAAGAGCTGCCTGTAAACATTTGAGTGAGATTGAATAAAACATATACTCAAGGCCACTGAGGGATTTAAGTGGAGCATTAAGAGAACACAGATCTTAGTTTCACATAAGTAATGTCTTTTCAATATGATAGCAGTTAAAAATAATATGAAATATTGAAGAATACACTAAAATCTCAGTTGCTACTGAAACCCTTCAGTCCTTCATGAGGTAAAATATATGGGTGTCAAATGATGGACATGATAAGAAAAATGAATAATTCCGACCATCCAGGAACTTACAGTTTTGTGGAAGATAAAAGCAAACCAAACCTAGTGCCACTGAATGAATTACAACTCATAGCAAACCTATGGGACAAAGTAGAACTACTCCATAGAGTTTCCAAGGAGAACCTGGTGGCTTTGAGATGCTGACCCTTTGGTTGTCAGATGTAGCCTTTAACCGCTGTACTACCAGGGTTTCTTTGTGGGAGATATGAACACATAAAAAGGATATTCATAAATTAAAATTAAGCATGCATGAAGGATGATGTGCACAATCACTTTGTAGCCAGAGATTATGGTATTAAATTTCAACTTAACCACCTGTTTGCCTTTGGGTAAGTTAAATATATATATATATATATGTCTGTTTCTATTTCATATTTTTATTAATGGAATAACATTTATTATAAAGTAAAATAATACAGGTTTAATGTATTTCATACATTTATACAGAGACTGGATATAGGTAAAAAATCTGCTGTTGTTGAGTCAACTCTGACTCATTACAATCCTACAAGACAGAGAAGAACTGCCCCCTATGGTTTCCAATGGGCTCCTGGTGGATTCAAATTGGTTAATAGTTGTGTCTCTTAACCACCATGCCAGCCGGGTTTGGGGGGTATAGAAAGCACCCAAAATTAGTATTTATTTTCTTTTAAAGAGAACCACTGACCTGCATCTTGAAAGATGAGGAAAAGTTAGAAAAAAGTAAAAAGAGCATTTTAGTGGCAGGAGTGCTGTGGACCAAAGTGTGATGTTGTAGGAGTGAAAGCACACGTTGCCTTAAGAAATAGAACATGTGTCATCATAGATAACTCTGTGGATAAGAACATCTTATATATCAGTTAGATGTAGAATTTTGTAACTGTATATGTATATAAAATAATGGTTTTGTAACTGTAAGCCTCAACTCAGGCAAATTGTATGAGATTATAGAAGTTTATCTTATAACCCTAGCTCAATATGCTGCTTAGTTCAAGATGTTGATACACACTGCCGTAGAGTCATTTCTGACTCATGGCCACCCTATAGAATAGAATAGGACTACTTCACTGGGTTTTCAAGAAGTAGCTAGTGGATTAGAATTGTTGACCTTTTGATTAGCAGTTTAAACTCTTAAACACAGCACTACCAGGGCTCCAAGTTGTCAATAGTGTACTCAGTTTGAAAATGAAATGTTGAAGGGAATATTACCAAAATCATAAGAGACTTTGATGTCTTTCAGGAAATCTTAAAAAAAAATTATGAACTCCTGCTGAATATATGTTATCCAAATACTTAAGTTTTAAGTATAGCGTGATCTCTGTAACTTCAGTGACTCAAGTCTAAACAAACCAATGGGAAGATGTATCCATGCATTGAGTAATTCATTCACAGCACTTATAAATCCAGGTTAATTATAACCAGCATTTCTCATACGACTACTAAGTAATTGTTTTATTTAATGATCTACAATTATATGTTCAAATACATGTGTGCATATATAGATGTTGTCATTGACCTATATATATATACCTGTATATATATATACACATACACACAGACACACACACACGTATCACTTGAATTACAATCAATACCCATGCAAACAACAGTCAAGAAATCAAAGCAGGTATTTCAGTGGGCAAATCTCTTCAAAATGCTGAAAAGCAAAGATGTCTCTTTGAGAACTAAGGGGTGTCTGACCCAAGCCCTGTTACTGTCAGTCTTCTTATATGCCTGGGAAAGGTAGACAATGAGGCAGGAAGACTGAAGTACAGTGCTGATGAAGAATGCTGAATATACTGAGGACGACTAGAGAGCAAACCAGTCTGTTTTGGAAGAAGTATAGCTAGAGTACTTTTTGGAAATGAGGATGATGAGACTTTGTCTAACATAATTTGGACATACTAGCAGGAAGGACCAGTCACTGAAGAGGACATCGTGCTTAGTAAGGGAGAGGGTCAGTGAAAAAGAGGAAGACCCTCTGCAAGACGGACTGACATAGTGGCTGCAACAGTGAGTTCATACTCAGCAAAAACTGAGAGGATGGCACAGGGCCGGGCAGTGTTTCACCCTGTTGTACAGGGTCAGAACTGGTTTGATAGTACCTAACAACAGCTGCCAACAACAAAATTGGAAATCTTAGTGGCAGAGTGCTGAAGAGTTTGGCTGCTAACTGAAAGTTAGGAAGTTCAGATTTACCAGTCACTTTTTGGTGAATCTCTTAGGGTAGTTCTATTCTGTCCTATACATGTGAGCCCAACAAAAAGGTCCATGAACTATGCACCGATGCCAGTAGCTAATCCACCCTTCAGAACAATTTTGGAACTCTTTGTGTAATGGCCATTGTGCATAGTGTTTACGGTGGCAAGTTTGCCATCTTAGTTGTGTAGTTGTCTGTTAGGGAGTTTTTAGCCAGTAAACAAATAACTGTATTGGGACACCCTCTCTGTTCACCAGATCTGGCCCCCAATGACTTTTTTTCTTTACCTGAACTATTGAAAGGAAAACAATTGGATGACATTCAGGACATCAAGTGTCATACGACGACAACTCTCAGAGCCATTCCAGAAAAAAGAGCTCCAAAATTGCTTTGAAGTTTAGACTAGGCACTGGTGTCTTTGCACAGCTTCTCAAGTGAAGTACTTAGACGGTGACAGTAGTGATATTCAGCATAATGTAGGTAGTGCTTTTTCTATGATAAGTTTGCAAACTTAATTGGCAGTCCTCGTAGGCACAGGCACAAACATAGACATGTGCATGACACTTGTAAATAACTACGAAAATAACTTGGCCTATATTTATCTTTCAATATTTGTATTAAATGAAAGATTCATAAACTCAGGTTCTTCTTTTTGTTTCACTGCTTTTTCCTTGTTGCCTAAAACAAATCCTGGTCTTTGGCAAGTGCCAAGAACTATCTGCTGTATGAACACATCAATTATATAAAGAAGACTAGTTCCTTAATTTAATATGAATCTGATCCAGGGTGACAATTTCCTAATTCCTAGCAATGCTGAATTAATACCGAAATGATGCCCTATGTTGAGCTTAACTTCCTGCTGCATTTGGGAAATCAGGAAGAGATAAACTTTTCTACATTAAATTCGTATAAATCCCTCAAAATACTATTAATATTGATGCTAAACAAGAAATTATTTCTGGCCCCAGATGATCCATTCAAATCATTACTTTTGTAGAATATTTGAACGTGAAGACATCCATTCTGACTTGACACTTTCTCTCATAAGTTGAAGCCAATTGAGAAAGAAGAGATGAATTGAACACTGCAGGTCAAAGGAGAAAATGTGACTGAATTACAAAATGATAAATATGTGTGTAGTTCTCTATTGTACAATATTTTAGCTCCATTTAAGACTAAACTATTGAATCAGTGGCAATTTTCAAACTATAATAGTATTCCTTTGATGAGTATATAAAATACATGGATTTTACTGCACACTGATAACTACTGACCCATGCAGAACATTTGATTACAATCATTAAATCATTGAATTACAGACTCAGTGAGCATGTATTTCCAGTATATGACCCAAATATTTTTCTTTTCTTCTTGCAGTTATTAGCAGATCACAGTGCTGATAAGAGGAATATTCCTGTGAGTCAGTAAGAGAAAACTATCATGAAAGAGATAGAAAAATGGAAGGAAAAATAAAAAATCTAGATAGGATCTTTTTCTTTCTTGTTCTGTTTTGGAGATGTACATAAAGAAAATTTTCATTCAAACTATGATTGCAGATATTAAATAATTTACCTATATTGTTTTTTATTACTGATATTATTTTTGAGGGATATAATAGAAAAAATATCACTACAATTTACTGCCTCAGGGAAAAATATGTTATAGACCTCATGTGAACTGGGGTTCCAGAACTCAAGAGTGACTATTGATATGGGTTAAGGTGAACCTCTAACTGTACATCTGTGAATGGCATCACCAGCAAGGCACAACATAAGACGGTTCTAAGGTCAAATGTGATCATTCGGCCAAAAATATTGCTTGATTTTGAAATGAAATCTCTATGAAAAGTGAGTAGATTTTGAAGGGTAACGAAAATATGAAACTGAGAAAGGGCTTTCTGAGATAGCAGTATGCAGTGGGAGCATGATTTTTTTTTCACAAAGTACTGTTGACTTTACCCTCATAGGGTTGCCATGAGTTGGATCCGACTCAACAGCACTTGGCTTGGCTGGCTGGCTAGCAAATGATAGTCTAGTTCCATGAAAACTTTTAGGGAAAAATATCAAGTTTCTCAATAAATAGTAGAAATTATCATTCTTCTAAATCCCATTAATGCAAAAAGTGGAAACAAAAGTTGTGAATATGTAAGAACACAGTGTCAATGACATGGTAAATAGACTCAAGTATTGTTTAACTTCTATCTAAACATCACAAACATGAGTTTTTGTGGTGTCTTTTAGGGTGAGTGTCTTGAATGTTAACTCAGAAAGAGCCACTGGTTTGAGATAAAAAATTTAGATTACTTTTCATTTGATAATGATTGAGATGTCAAATACTATAACAAGAATATGAACATTTAAGATAAGTCTCTGTAGCTAAGACACTGAATAACTGTCTTGCAAGAGATACTGCCTATATGAGGTCTGACAATTAGAGAACACATTCTAGAAAAAGTGCTACATACCACGTTGAAGAATATCAATCACTACGGTCACCTTCGAAGTACGCTCCTTTGGAAGCTATGTACCTAAACCAGCGCATATTTTACTTTTCACAGCAGTTTTGGAACTCTTTTGCTGGAATGGCCATCAGAGCTGTTGTTACGTTACTCTTGATGTCATGAATGCTATCCCAGTGTCTTCTTTTCAATTTTACCTTTATCTTCAGGTAAAGAAAAAAGTCATTGAGGGCCAGATCACATGAGTTAGAGAGGGTGTTTCAGTACAGTTATTTGTTTATTGGCTGAAAACTGCCTCATAGTCAACTATACAATGAAGTTTGAAAACTTACCTCCTTGCCACCATGTACAATGGCCATGCCAGAAAAAGTTCCAAACTTGGTTTGAATGGTGGACTAAGCACTGGTGTCCATGCGTAGCTTACTAAGAGGAGGACTTCGAACGTGACCACCGTGATATTTAGCAATGAGGTACGTAGCACTGAGAATAATTAAGTTATCAGACTGAATTGTAGTATCTCGTGTGTGTGTGTGTGTTTTCATGGCACTCAGCCCATGTTATGGGAATATGACAACCACATAGGATACAGGAGAACTCACTCACAGAGTTTTCAAGGAACTCTTGAAGGATTCAAACTGCTGACCTTTTGTTTAGCATCTGCAGCACTTAGCAGCTTTGCCGTGAGAGTTTCTGGGAATAGAGTAGTCCATAATAATTAAAAATAGCTTGTAATAGAAAAACAATCTGCCTAACCAATCTGCCTTAACTATGTAAGGGAAGCAAAACAAACCAACTAAACAACCACACAAAATAATAAAACACATTGCATTTCTGAGTAGGTATCAATGGCTGTCACAGAAACCTGGCTAAATGTCACTGTAACCTCAGTGAAGTAAGCTGAAATACTCTTCGAATGGTGGATTCTGAACATTCCTGCCTTTAGCAGTCACTGTATGGATATGCTGTTGGGTACTACTAAGCTTTATGGAATGTAAAAGTTTACTTTTTTTTTTCTGTCAGTTATGTAAATGTTTATGCCATTAAGTTCTAGAACAGATTACTGAACTGGTTGGTAAAGACCACAACGTGCATAGAATAAAGAAGTTCAACTGACGTTTTCTATCTTTTCTCATGTTAAGTTACTCTGATGTATGATGAAAGCTTGATTTGTTTGTCCAGAAGAGAAGGAGAAAGAGACAGAGAGAAAGAAGAGATAAAGGAATCTAAAAATTATGATACTTTTCCAGACAATACAATTTTAGAACAAATTAAATTATTATATATTCTATATGAAAGCTAGAAACATGTAATTCATGAACCTTCTTTAATGTGAGCACAATGTGAAAAATTTGTTTAATGTGAAAAAAATTGTTTAATATCTTTGTATTTTACTTCTTAACAGTTGCTCTTGACCACAATATCATTAAATATCTAAAAGATTATATGAGTTACTTGGCTATACCTTCTCACAAATTCTTCCTAGAATATATTGCCTAACATCTCATTTCCTATTACTGAAAAAAAGAAATTTTACATATATACGTATGTATTTGTATATGTGTATACACATATAGCATATTTCTTGAAAGGGTTATCTATCCTCACTTCTTCCACTGTCTCATATGCCATCCGCTTTGAGTCCATGCCACTCAGATTTTTGTGCTCATCTCCCCACTGAAAAGACTCTGTTACACACCAAATTTTAGTCATATTTGATCTCAGCTGCTATTGGCAACAGTTGTTCAGCTCTACCTCCTGTAAAAAATTACTTTATGGCTTTCAGGAATTCCTCCCTCTGTAAATTTTCAGGGTGTTTCAGAGTCTACCTCAGTCTCTTTGAGTACTTCTTTTTCTTATCTGTAAATACTGAGATGTTCAAAACCTCAAAATAGTAAACACTTTGCACTCAGTTCTCAGTTCATCTTATTTTTTCTGTATCTCTAAATTCTATTCGCTTCTGATGATTCTTCAAATCTGTACTTGTAGACTGGATTTTTCAGCTTAAATCAAGATATGTATACTTATTTCCATTTAAATGGCTAATAGCTATGTCAAATTTAACATATCTAAAACTGATTTATTCTACTCAGAAAATCAAATTTTCCCAGTGTTCTCCATCTCAATAAATGCTAACATATTTCATTCATTTTGCTCAGCTAAAGTTCATAATGCTGTTTTTGTACTCCTTCCAATGATATTTGTTTTAAAATAATTTTCTTGCAGCTCCATTCCCCAGCTCTGTTGTGATTTATACAAATCAAAGCACATATTACTGTTGGCATTATTCTGTATTTATTAGTTTACTTGTGTATTTTCTATCAACCTTCACTTAAGATGCAAATATAAGCCCTTAGAAGACACTGGTGGTATCTGTTTCTTTCTTACTATTCTGCTAGTGCCTAAAATATACAGATCAAGTATATTTCAACTGTCTGTTTGTTTTTTTTTTTTTGCTTAAGATTTTGCTAACATCTAAAATATATAAATTGAGTATATTTTAATTGAAAAAAATGAATATGACCGAGAGGTATATGGGTATATTCTGCAACACTCTTCCCATTATGATGGAGGGGTGAAATCTACTGCCATTGAATAGATTCTGACTTATAGGAAACTTGTAGGACAGAGTAGAACTGCCTCATAGGGTTTTCAAGACTATAAACCTGTAGAGAAGCATGAGGCCACATCTTTCTTCCATGGAGTGGCTGGTAGGTTGGAACTACTGACCTTTTGGTTAGCAGCCAAGTGCTTAACCACTATTGGTAGAAAGCATGATCTGTATTACAACTCTGGAATCTTAAGATTTTAGATTATTTTTCTGAGGCCATAGACCTAGATATGCAAATTATTGATAAACCTAGTCCCTCTACATGAAATGAGGTGATGACAAAAATCACAGGAAAGTTGATAAATCATTAACTCTACAGACATTAAAAAAAAGAAAGAAAGAAAAGAGAAAACCCATTGCCATCAACATGAATCTGATTCATAGCAACCCCATAGGACAGAGTAGAACTGGCCCAAAAGGTTTCTGAAGCTGTAATTTTTATAGAAACAAACTGCCATATCTTTCTTCTATGGAGCAACTTGTAGGTTCAAACCACTAACTATTCAGTTAGCAGCTGAGCACTTAACCACTGCATAACCAAGGCTCTTTATTCCATTTTGTTTTAGTATAAACTCAACAGAGAAAGTATTAACTGCTTATGATTGTGTTAATGTCTCTGAATATCTGTCAGGGTGATCAGTAGTCTATAACATTATCCGTGGCTATATACAGACCGTGTATTGTTCTGCTATTGAGTTGTCTTTAGCTTCTGTGCACTAGATTTGATATTTCTAAAGCTTTCTGCTTGATTAGTTAGTGATTGTTTCTGTTACTTATAACCAGGAGCTCTATTTGTTATGTGTAGTCTTTAGGAATGTTTCCAAGCCAAGTGCTGTTAGGAATGTTGGGACTGCAAATTTTAGAAAGTATAACACTAAGATATCTCTACTTGTGTGTTTTCTACAAATTTGTATCTCCAAAATTATTCCATATTCATTCAATGTCAAGAGTAGCACATAACTCAGGTAATAGAGCTGTTATTTACTGAGTATTTCCTGCCTATGAAAATTTGCATTGATGGTTTTACATGTAATAATTCAGTTGAAAGTATTGCATAATGTCTCCCCATAATCTCCATTACAAGTGTAAATCTAATACCTTGCAACATGTTTTCCCCTTTTCAAAATGAGTAACTGAAAGCCTCACGTAACTGATGTATAATGATACTCTAAATAATCTGTGTTATTTTACTGGACGAGCTATTCTGGCCTCTACACTGGCCTCTGTCCAAAGGGGCACAGTGCCGCTTCAGCTCCTGTAACCTCTTCTTTGCTCTCCTGAGAAATGGACTTCAGGCTGGAAAACAGCAGCTAGGAAGGCTGCCTGGCATTTTTCGTATCCCTAGCTTTCTTTCTTGCTCTTCATTTCAGTCAGAGTGGACTTGGCAAGCTAGTTTCACTAGCTTTGGAATTTCTGTATAAGTTTTGTCTTTGTTACAGACATGCGTATTAGAGTCCAGGTGTCTGACACACATATCTGTAATTTAAAAAAGAGTTTCTTGTTACTATTTTGTGATGTATACTGCTACCTTGGGGCTACCTGCTTAAAAATATGAAGTATCCCATGCTGAAATGATATATAAACTCTGATGTAAAAATTGTCTTTTGAGACTCCATGGAGAAGAGCCTATGTTGCTGTCTAGTCTCTGGTGGTATCACACCTCCTAATACACCTTTGTCTGCTTTCTAACTTGGAGTGTGTTTCATTGGCCTGATCCCTCCAGGGCACAGACCCAAAGCGAGTAACATAAGTGAAGAACATGACACATAGGGCGAACAAGTAAGACCACAAAATTTGTGAACTGAAGGGTATACCAGATTTTTACTTGAGAAAGTGTATGCTTCTGACATAACCAATATATGAATAAGGCAAATGAAGCCACCCACTGAATGTTCCCAAAAGCAAGAACATTTCCCATTCTTTGAAATATTTACAAATAACAGTGTCAAAACCAATAAAGCTTGAAGTGAAATAAATCACATTTAGTGTAAGACATCTTTAGTATATTTTTTCTCTGAAGTTTGACTGAATATCATTATCATACATGAAATTTCCAAAATATTGTAAAACCAGTTTCAATTCATTCCAGTGAAGTCAAATTTGCTCTTTGAGTTTACATACCATCTGACTATGTAACTAAAATTCAATAAAATAATCCTCAAAATATGTAATCTTCCAAGATTCTGCTTTTTCACAACTACATTATTATTGTCACTATTTATTCAAAAAGAGTGCTGGTGCCACAACGGTTAAGAACTGGCTGCTGTCTTAATCATCTAGTGCTGCTGTAACAGCAACATCACAAGTGGACAGCTTTAACAAAGAGACATTTATTTCTTCACAGGAAAGTGGACTAAAAGTGTCCACTCAGGTCACTATTTCCCTGGATTAGGACCTTCTCCACATGGGGATCCCAGGCCCAAAGGGTATGTTCTCCTCCTGACGCTGCTGTTTAGGTGATAGGATGTTCCCTGTCTCCACACTCACTTCTTTGTTTAATATGCCAAGAGATTGTCTCAAGGTACAAAACATTCTCATAGACTTGAGTCCTAGATCACTAACACAACTGCAGCCTATCCTCTCCCGCTAACATCAGACAGGCAGGATTCACAACATACAGAAACATCATACAACACCAGGAATCATGGCCCGGCAAACTGCTACACACATTTTTGTGGGGAGACAATTCAATCCACGACAGCTATTAACCAAAAGGTCAACAGTCTGAATTTACCAGCCTGTCTTTAGAAGCCCTACAGGGAGGTTTTACTCTGTCCTGCAGTGTCTCTGTGAGTTGAAACTGAGTCAGTGACAGGAGGTTTTTATTTCTCAAAACTTTCAGTCTCTTGCTTAAGGTCACACTGCTAATGGAAAGAGTAAACTGATACTGACGGACAGCATAGGATATCAAGGCTTTTTTTTTTTAATTTTTATTTTTATTTAACATAACTGAGTGAAAATGTACATTCACGTATAAATTTACATGCGCACCTATATGCAGCTTCCACTGCTCTCCCTGTCCGGTGACTACACACTATTCCTCTCTGCTCCATACACATCTCATCCTGCCAACAGCCTCCTTTCCCCTCCTCTCCATCCACTCCCCTTCCTCCAGCCAGAGGTCAGCAAGATGATATCCTATAGATGTATAGAAACACAAAGTGCTTCCAATATATGGTCACTCTGCATTGCCGAGGCCAATCCATTCCTGTCCAAAGAGTGGACCTTTGTTATAATTTATGGGAAAGGGCAACATCAGGGCCAGGGGCCATGCTCTCAGAGGAACCCCAAACCCCTGGACCATCAATTGAGGTCTTTTAGTGGAGATCTCATGATGCACCCCTTTTTATTCTTGTGTTGCCAGTGAGACTCCTCTCTGTGAACTCCATTGTGGCTATCACTGGTGGTGGCCAGGCACCATCCGGTTCTTCCGGTCCCAAGTCGATGTAGGCACCCACTCTTGTGGGTCTCTCTGCCTTCTCAGTTGTCCTTACCACATGTCATTTTGGTCCTCAGTGAGCATCCGTTCCTGCTGAGTTGGGACCATTTGCTGTGTCCTCAGATGGCAGCTTGGCAGCTTTTAAGACTCCAGACGCCACTCACCAATGTGGGGTGCAGAGAGCTCTCTTAGCAAGACTCTAGTTGTGCCAACTGGCCTGGAATTCGCCTAAGAGCATGGTCCCCCACCCCCTGCCCCAGCTACTCTATCCTTGCAGTATTGAGTCACGATGGAAGGAGTACTCAAGTTATGCTGAAGTCCACTTAATGATGTTCTTGTTTCTAATGTGTGCTATCATCACTTTCTCCCAACTAGATTTCTAGTAACTGTCTAAACTAAACCCTCCCCCCCTCACCCTCCCTCCCTCCCCCCCTTGCAGCTGTCAAAGAGTCTTTTCTTCTATACACTAGTCTGTTTTTGAGGTCTTATCATAGAGGTCTCATACAGTATTTGTCCTTTGTCGTTGACTACTTTCACTCAACATAATGTCTTCCAGTGGAAACCAGGTTAGGAGATGTTTCCTGGAATCATCGTTATTCTTTATCATTGCGTAGTGCTCCATTGAGTATATGTACCATAGTTTACTATCCATTCTTCTATTGTTGGGCATCTGGGTTGATTCCATCTTTTTGCTATTGTGGACTGTGCTGCGGTAAACATTCTGGTGCATGTGTCTGTTGGTGTCAAAGGCCTTGATTCTGTTGGATATATTCCAAGTAGTGGAATGACTGGGTCAAATGGTATATCAATATCCATTTTGTTAAGTAAGCGCCAGATTGCCTTCCAAAGAGGCTGGACCATTTTGCAACCCCACCAACAGTGTAGGAGGGTTCCACTTTCTCCACAGCCTCTCCAGCATTTGTTGTTTTGTGTTTTCTGGATCATGGCCAATCTTGTTGGGGTGAGATGGTATCTCGTTGTCTTGATTTGAATTTCTTTAATAACTGAAGATCGTGAACATGTTCGCATGTGTTTTTTGGCTACCTGGATCTCCTCTTTAGTGAAGTGTCTGTCCATCTCCTTTGCCCATCGCTTGGGTGGTCAAGGCTTTTTCTTGCCAATGACTCTAGGAGGATTATTCCTTCCATTTTAGTTATAATTGTAAAATGAATCTTAAAAAATCTTCAGAATTTGCCTAGAATTACAGAATATTTAAGTGATCGAGGCAGGATTTGATCTCAAGTTTTTTTGATCCAAGCCCAAACATTCTTAATTTATATCCAGAGAATAAATGCTCATATCTCAAACCCTCATGACAATCCCCAACCCTCTGCTAAACAGTACAAACATCTCAAGAAAGTATTTGAATTAAATCTCCAAATATTGGCATTTAAATATTTTAAAATATGATTTTCTAGTTGCTACTGAGTCGATTTCCACTCTTGGTGACCTCAAGTGTGTAAAGAAGGGCTGCACTCCATGGGGTTTATAAGGCAGTGGCCATTCAGATTAAAATCACCAGCCTTTTATTTGAAGGTACCTCTGAGTGAGTTCAAACTGCCAAACTTTGTAGTTAGTAATCAAGTACGTAAGTACTTGCACTACTCAGGGATTCTGCCTCATAGTGACACTTTAGGACAGAGTGGAACTTCCCCATAGGGCTTCTAAGGAGAAGCACCCAATTTCTAAGGATTAAACCCCAACTTCTTGTCTCTTGGTTGGCAGCCAATTGCTTAATCCCTGTACTAGCAGGGCTTCAGTTTTATTTCTAATTTTAAAAGTTCAAACATATTCAAACTTAGTTTATTTTGTGTGAATTCAACAGATTATTATTATTCCTTTGAGGCTATTTCCTTCCTAACATTCCTGCCACTGTTGAAACTGAGTAGTCTCACAAAATGCTCACATCAGCAGAGGAAGCCAATTTCCAAAGAGAGTTATTTAAATACTCTACGATAGTGTATTTCTAAGTTCAAAAAAAAAAGTGCTGTATATAACACTAAGGGTAAATGTGAGTAAAAATATATCCCAGAAAAACTCTGAATGAGATGAATTAAAATGTCTGCTATGTTTTCTTCTATCAACTTCAAAAGTATCATTTCACTTTTCATAATTTTTGCTTTGTAAACAGGTTTATGCAATGATTAGAGGTATAATACATTCAACATATTTGATACAGTGTCTAGCATAACTGTTCAATAAATACTAACCCCATTATTTTTTTGGAAACACTGGTGGTGTGGTGGTTAAGTACTATATCTGCTAAGCAAAAGGTCAGCAGTTCAAGTCTGTCAGGCGCTCCTTGGAAACTCTTTGGCCTATAGGGTTGTGATGAGTCAGAATTGAGTAGACAGCTGTGGGTATTATTGTTTTATTAGCCCTCACTGAAGCATGCATTTATATGACTAAAAACCAAGTCATTTGGAGATTTATGATTGTATGTAATAGTACATATAGCCCTTGAACCTTAATCCTTTACTCCCCGAGGCCACTCCAACTCCTAGCGACCCTACAGGACAGACTAGAACTGCCTCATAACGTTTCCAAGGTGTTCCTGATGGATTCTAACAGATGATCTTTTTATTTGTAGCCATAGCTCTTAACAACTAAGACATCAATATTTCCATAATACAAGCAACATATATAATAAAAGGGTACAAGAATAAACAAATAGAATGAAACTTAAATTAAGCCAGAGATATTGTGAAGCACTTTTGTAAGCAATATTATAAGACATGTGTGCTATAAGCTCTTTCATGTGTGATTCAGGCCTATTATATATTTATAAACAATTAATTTCCTGTAATTTTGATTTGTTGGTTCCAAAAATTAACAGCACACTTCTCATAATGACTATCTTAATCATCCAGTGCTACTGTAACAGAAATACCACACGTGGATGGCTTTAACAATGATAAATTCATTCTCGTACAATCTGGTATGCTGTAAGTCCAGACTCAGGGCATTGGATCCAGGCGGGAGCTTTCTCCATCAACTCTGAAGGAATGTTCTTGCTGTCAGTCTTCCTCTGGGCTAGGAGCTTTGGTGCACAGGAACCCCAGGTCCAACACACTCTGCTTCTGGCTCTGCTTTTTTGGTGACATGAAATTGCCCTATCTGTATGCTTGCTTCTCTCTTTTATACCTCAAAGAGATTGGCTTAAGATACCAACTAATTTTGTATATCTTATCAACATAATTGCCACTAATCCATCTCCTGTCATCATAGCAATAGCGTTTGTAACACAGGGAAATCACATAAAAAGGTGGAGAACTACAATACTGAGACTTACAGCCCAGCCAAGCTGACTCCTATAATGGGGAGACACAATTAAATACACGACAACGACACGGTATTAAAATGAACAAACACTCTTTGAAGGGGATTGAGAAAACAAAAGGAAGGAAGGAAGGAGGAAAAGAGGGAGGGATAGAAGAAGTCAAGCATGAAGGAACAAAGTAGGAAGAAAGAGGATGATGTTTCTCCAATGTTTCTTTGAGACGTTGTTTTCAGTCTTTTTTAACTATTATATTTTTTGTCTTAATTTTTTAAATTGTAGCACTCCGAGAACGATTTGACTAAAAAGCACTAGCCTACCTATATATATATAAACTGAGCTCTTTCTCTACCTCAGTTCGCACAGGTCTTCTGCTTGGAAATGTGAAACATTGAAATTTGATATTGTTATTAGATTGAATAATTTGGAGAGTGTAATTAGTATTTTGCTATTAAGAAAGCACTATATTAAAGACTTTATATATTTCAAAGACTAAGGAAAACAATCTAGATAAACTATGAAGCTCAGAGTGTACCTTAATATTTTAAAGAAGAGAGATGCTTTTATAAATAATTATTTTAAAGGGTTAAGATTTGCTCACAAATAGCCTTCATCTCCATTTTATAATTTAGTTTTGTAGAGGAGAAATTAGCTATGGTTAACCCATGTCAATCTCCTCAGTTGAGAGAATTTGAAGTGTAGACAGGGGTCAGTGAGAATGCAATAGACATTTAATTTAAATTGTATATAAAGTAAAGCTATGCAGCATTTATTTAAAGATATGTGTGGCTCCAAATTTGTGAAATAATTAGCCTTATATATAGCTTTATAATATAAAAAAAGAAAATATATGTAAGTTGTTTAAATATTTTCCAAAAACTATTACAGAAAAGCATGTTAGTTGGAAATATGAGTAGATTCTAAAAGAACTAAGAGCATTTATAACTTCTTTTGGCTTTCCATGAACCTCCTAAATGATGCAGGCCTCACGATCTGTCTATTGCAATCACTTCCCTCCTACCTAGTTATTTAGCTTAGCTTTAAGTATCAACTCACTCTGTCCTTCAAGAATTTCTACTTTTCTTGCTTACAAAGAGTGATTACAGAGCTCTTTGGAATAATCCCAAATTTTCAGGTATAATGAGAGAGAACAGGTGCACAGGGAATGAGAAGAATTCATTATACACATTATTGGATTTTTTTTTTTTGATAGGGTGAGCCTAATCCCTTGGATCCATCAGAATAAAGCCAGTATCATATTAAAGAATTTATCTCCACATATTTAAAAGGTGAGCAAAAGAGTTTGGATGAGTAAGTCAAGCAACGGTCTGAAACTCTAACAACTGAAAAGTTTTATCACTGTATTTACTAATGAGCCTTGTAACTTTGAAATGTGAGTAAATATTCCTGACTCCATTTCTCTTAATGTGCTAGGCAGAAAGCACTGGAACATATGTGGTGAATTAAACTGAGCAAGCAAACTGTCGACTGAAAATACTAGTTCTAATTAAAATGTTTTGATTAAATAAGAATGAAGTATTGTTTTCAATGTGGCTACATGCTTCTCTAAACTGCTCATGTTTGGGTATACTGAGAAATTTCTGGATTTTTTTTAAAATCCTAAATGCTATATTAAATATTGTGTGTGTAACTATACACGTATACACACACATATATGTACATGCACATATATGTATGTATACATTTACATACATACACACACATACATGTATATATATATACACACACATGCATACAAGAAATTTTGCATGCAGTCTATCAAAGACAGTGTAAGGGTACTTGATAATTTTTTAATTAGCTGTATATTTACTTTATGAAGTAATACATATGTTACTATAAAGTCCATTCTGACTCATAGTAACCCAATATAACAGAGCTGAAAACCACAGGGTTTCCAAGAAGCAGCTGGTGAATTCAAACTGCAGCCCTGTGATTAGCGCTGTAACTCTGAAACACTGTGCCAGCAATGCAGGTTGGTAAAAACTATTTCATGTATTAAAGTTAGATGTGAAGAATTGTTTAAATTACTAAGAAAATAATCCAATTAGTTATTATCTTTCTTCCTGTCTTTATTATCAAATAGATTTTGGTATAAAATTTTGCACATAAATATTTTTATATTTATATATATAGACATTTTGATTAGAATCACATATTTGGACTATCCAAATTATTTTTAAGCAGAAAACACTTTATTAGACAATTAAGATGAATATATTATTATTTAAGGTTTTCAAAATACATAGAGAAAGATATTTGATAGGTTTATGGATATCATTTTCCAAAAAAGTGTCATAATATTATCTTAAATATGCAAAAAATATACTTACTGCACATCAGTTACTGTGAATATTCACTTGGGGAATGATTTTGTCCTCTCCTTAATTAAGCCTAAGAAAAAATGCAACAAATAATTTTAATTTTTTAAAATAGTATTTGAAAATCATAGAAAGAAACCTAGATTGAAAAGCTAGATATACATACAAGAGCATAGGGGTAAAAAATAAGCTTCCAAAATCATATCAGCTGGCTAAAAGTCTTTATCACATATTGGTTGCATGGTATTGGGCATCTTATTTATAAGAGCAATGATGTGAAAATAAAGCTCTGTATATAGTTGCTATATCTAAAGTCTCTTTGGAAGATAGGCCTGGTGATTTGTTTCAGAAATATCATACCTTTCAAAACTATATGGAGCAGTTCTACTCAGCATATATGAAGTTGTGATGAGTTGGAATCCACCTAACGGCAACAGTTGACAGAAAATTGAGAAAAGGATATATCTAAAGTTGGGTAGAAAGTCAAGTCAAAAGATTGTGCACTAGTGAATTGGTATATAAGATTAGCTGATGACTTATTTAAAAGACAGCTTACTTGCTCTTATATTTTCCAAATGACTTTTTAAACTATATCATTTAGCCAAGCCAAGTGCCATCGAGTCAGATCCGGTATCATTTAATAGTAGTTTAAATTATTTTGTATTGTTTTGTTTGTTTGTTTGTTTCCTGGTAGAGGAGAAGAAATGCAGAAATTATAAGTTAACAGCACAAAGATATATAAATTTTAATATATATGCTATGTTATTTAGCATAGTTGTGCCCATTCCAAAGAAAGATGATCCAACAGAATGTAGAAATTATTGAAAAATAAAATTCATATCACACAAAAGTAAAAATTTGCTGAAGATAATTGAAAAGCAGTTGCAGTAGTACATCCACAGGGAACTGCTAGAAATTCGAGCCGAATTCAAAAGAGCACATTGAATAAAGACTATCATTGCTGATGTCAGATGGCTCTTGGCTACAAGCAGAAAATACTTAAACGATGTTATATGTTTTTTTTACTGACGTTAAAAGACATTCACCTGTGTGTAATGTAAAACATTACGTATAACATTACAAAGAATGAGAAGTCCAGAATACTTAATTGTGCTCACATATTTCTGTTTTTACTTTTTTAAGGAAGTGCTGTATCATTCTCCAAAGTGGTTGTACCGTTTTACATTCCTACCAGCAGTGTCTAAGGGTTCTAATTTCCTCACAACCTCTTCAACAGTTGTCATTTTGTGTTTTTTGTATCAGTGTCGGTGTTGTCAGGGTGAGATGGCATCTCACTGTAGCTTTGATTTGCTTTCCTCTAATGATTAATGATTGTGAGCAATTCTTCATGTGTCTGTTAACCACCTGAATGTCTTTAGAGAAGAATCTGTTCATATCTTCGTCTGTTTTTTTGCTTATTTGTCTTTTGTTGCAGAGGTGTTCCAGTATAGTAAAGAGATTAGATCCTTATTTGATGTGTCATAGCCACAATTTTTTTTTCCTAGATGTAAGTTTACTTTTTATTCTTCTGGCAAATTCTTTTGATAAGCACAAGTGTTTAATTTTTAAGAGCTCCCAGTTACCTAGTTTCTCTTCAGGTGTTTGTGCATTGTTAGTTGTGGTATGTGTAATGTTTACACTATGAATGACAACCTTTTAGCATTGTGCCTGTTTTTCTCTCATGATCTTCATTGTTTCAGATTTTATATTCAGATCTTTCATCAATTCTGAGTTACTTTTTGTTTGTGATGTATGGTGTAGATCTAGTCACATTTTGTAAAAGAAGGATAGCCACCTATGCTGGCACCATTTGTTAAAATAGATCCTTTTTTCCATTTAGCATACATTGGGCCTTTGTCAAATATCAGCTGCTCATAGGTGAATGGGATTTATGTATGCATTCTCAATTCTATTCCAGTGATCTGTGTTTCTGCTTTTGTACCAATACCAGGCTGTTTTGTTTTCTGGAGCTATATAATAAATTCTAAAATCAGATAATAAGAGGCCTCCTGCTTTGTTTGTCTTCAATAATACCTTACCTATACATGACCCCTTCCATTTTCATATAAGGTTGATGATTTCTTTCCCTACCACCTTAAGAAAATGTCATTGGCTTGGTGACGCAGAGTGACTGGATTTTGGGAGCACTGTATGATTCTATGCATCTACAGGATGTCATCCTGCTGAACTCATACTGGAGGAAGGGGAGTGGGTGGAGAGGAGGAGATAAGAGACCGTTGAGAGGATAGGACACATGCGGAGCAGACAGGAAGAGTGTGCTGTCACCGTGCAGGGAGAGCAGTGGAAGCTGCTTATAGGTGAGCATGCAAATTTATATGGTAATGCACATTTTCATTCAATCATAATAATAAATAATCAAATAGATAAATTTAAATAAATGAACTGTTACACAAAAAAAAAGAAAAGAAAAGAAAATGTCATTGGAACTTGGGTTGGGATTGCCTTGTATCTGTAGATCACCTTGGGTAGAACTGCTGTTTTCATGGTTTTGAGTCTTCCTATACATGAAATGAACATGGTATACTTTTCCAGTCATTTAGGTTTCTTGCAGCAGTGCTTTGTAGTTTTCTTTGTATAGGTTTTAGGTCCCTGGTTAGATTTATTCCAAAGTATGTTATCTTTTTAGGGACTCTTGTAAACTGTATTGGAGATTTCCTTTTTGAAGTTCTCTTTCTTTGTGCAGAGGAATCCTACTGACTTTTGTATTTTATTTCATCTTGTATCTTGCTATTTTATTGAAGCCATCAGTTAGACTTAATAACTTTCTTCTGCATTCTTTGGGGTTTTCTGTGTGTAATATACCATCTTTGAATATGGACACTTTCACTTCATTTCTTTTTTCCTTGTCTCTTACTGCTCTAGCTAGGAATTCTAGCACACCCTTCTTGAATAAGAAGGGTGACTAATGGCATCCTTGTCTGGTTCTCATTCTCAAAAGGAAGGTTTGCAGTCTCTCTTCCTTTAGAATGATGTTGGCTGTTGGCTTTGTAGAAATAACCTTTAATATGCCTAGAAATTTCCCTTCTATTCTTATATTGCTGAGAATTTTTATCAGGAATTGGTGTTGGACTTTGTCAAGTGCCGTTTCTGATTTAATTGATAGGATCAAGTGATTCTTTTGTTTTATTTATGTGATGGTCAACTTGTTTCGATTTTCGAATATTCAACCATCCCAGTATACTTGATATGAATCCTACCTTTGTCATCATGTGTTATTATAATTATTTTTTATATGCTGTGAATTCTACTGGCTAGAATTTTATTAAGGAATTTTACATGTATGTTCTTGAGTGATATTAGTGTGTAATTTCCTTTTTGTGTGGTCTTCTTGCCTGGCTCTAATATCAGGATTATGCTGGTGTCATAGAATGAATTTGAGAATATCACTTCCTTTTCTGCCTTCTAACATACCTTTAGTAGTAGTGTCTTAACTCACCCCTGGAAGTTTCATAGAATTCTCTAATGCAGCTGTCTGGACCAGGCCTTTTTTTGCTGTTGTGTGTGTGTGTGTGTGTGTGTTTCTTTCTTTCTTTCTTTTTTCTTTATGTGTGTGTGTGTTTAAACTAACTCTACAAGCTCTTCTTTTGTATAGATTACTTTTCCTATATCTGTATGTGTTTATTTGCGTAGGTAGCATGTTTTAGAAATTTGTCCACTGTGTTTATGTTTTCAAATTTGTTGGAGCACAATTTTTCATAGTATTCTCTTCTAATCCTTTCTATTTCAATTTTTTTCTGTTGTAATGTTGCCAATTCCATATTTTATTTGGGTTATTTGATTACTTTTTTGTGTTCTTTTTGTTACTTTGGCCAGTGGTTGGTCACTTTTATTGATTTTATCAAGAATCAGCTTTTGGTTTTGTTGATTCTTTCAATTATTCTTCTGTTCTCTAATTATTTCTGCTCTAATCTTTATTGTCTCTTCTGGTGTCTGAAGCCTTCCTGTGTTGCTCTTTCTGTTGTTTTAAGTTATAAGGTTAATGTTTTGATATTGGTCCTTTCTTCTTTTTTGATGTGTGCATTCATTTCTATACATTGACTTCTATGAGCTACTCTAGCTGTGTTCCAAAAGTTTGGATAAGATTGATTTGCATTCTCATTTGATTCTATGGGTTCCTTTATTCCATTCTTGATTTCTATAGTGTCTATTTTGTCATATTGCCAGCCCTCTGGTTGGCTTGACATGTATTTTTTCCATCCATTGCATTTTAAGTTGCTTGTGTCTTTGCTTCTAAAGTGTCTCTTGCCAGGGGTGGAGTCAAGAAGGCGGACTAAACACACATCTCTCTAAATTCCTCTGGAAACCAAGACCTGAAATGACAATTAAATAGAGCCTTCTGGACACCTAGTGAGCCCTAGGACACAGCATAGGGCTGTTAATTTGGACTTCATATCACTGAACAGAAACCCTCCTCTCTTTCACTGACCCCACTCTCAGTGAGTGAGGACTTGCGTGGACCAAAGGTAACTCACATTTTAATTTTTTTTTCTCTGCTTTAGTGGCGGGCAGAGCTGGGACTTAACTAGCTACTAATCTCAGATGCACTGCTGGTGGGATTGGCAAGTGAAGTTGCCATATTTTGAGAGCCCAGCTTTAGAATGTGTGCATTTCGGCAACTTTGGCCTCTCTTTCTGCCTCCGCCATAGAGTCGCCTGGACCCAGCCAAGCAGCAAGCTTGTGCGGGATACCATCTTGATCCATTGAGAGACAGAAACATCCACATGGAGGCCCCAGCTGGACTTAGTTCCTAAGTTAGGAGGCAGCACCAGCCTGGAGAAAAGCGCTTTTCCTGCAAAAAGTAGTATCTTACAGTGTCACCTATAGCTGGGGCCTGGCATGAGAGGCTTTGGACTCAGTGCATCTTGTCACCTTTGGCCTGTCTGCCACTGTCATAGAGTAGCCTGAACCCAGCCAGGAGGTGACCTTGTGTGGGAAGCCATCTTGTTCCACTGGGAAATGGATATACCCATATGGAAGCCTCAACTGGACCTAATTCCTAGGCTGGGAAGCAGTGTCTGCCCAGAGGAGAGCACTTTTCCAGCAGAAAAGCAGTATTCTACACAATGTTGCCTACATCTGGGGCCCAAAAATACAGGCCAGCAGGGCAGTAGCCTTTTTGTATTTTGATCTAGTTTATAATATCTGGGGTTCAGTATAGAGGTGCTTAGCCAGCTGAGAAGAGGGACCTGTACATCTGAGAACCTGACTGACTTTGGAAGTTGTCAGATACTTTTTACCTCCTATTTGAAGACAGCCTAGAGAAACAACTGCAGTCCATCCTCACAGCATTGCTCCCAGTCTTTGTTGACTCCCATGATACCCCCAAAACAACAAACTCTGGAGAAAACTGTAACCAAGAAATCACCCATGGCTTTAAAAGGCCCCCAAAAGAAAGAACCTCAGAACTTCATAGGTGAAGAAGCTTGTCTGAAACTGTTGGAAGGTGAATACAAAAAGATCATATAGAGAGCCCACCTAGAACTTATACAAAATGCAGCAGAGCAAAATGAAAATTGAAGCAAGCTGTTCAATCTGATGAAACACCAGTACTCTGAAATCCAACAGATTCAGAACAAATCTGAGACACAGAAACTTCAATTCAAAGCCAAGAAAACAGAAGGGAACAAATGGAAACAAGACTTTCTGACTTGGAAGACAGAGCTACAGACTCCAGCATCTATGATGAGAAATCAGAAAAAAGAAACAGAAGAAAGAGGAAGCATTAATAAGCATGTGAGACTGTATTAAGAGGAACAATCTACAATTCATTGGAGTTCTTGAACAAGATAAGACACCTGAGAAGAGAGTATTGTTGCTGAACTGCTGACAGAAAACTTCTCAGAAATCATGAAAGAAGAGAATACAGATATCCAAGATATATATTGAATGCCACTCAATATAGATCTCAAAAGAAAGACTCCCAGACAAATTATAATCAAGCTTTATAAAATGAAAACTAAGCAAAATCTCTTAAAGGCAGCAAGACTCAAAGCAAAGCTAACATTCAGAGGGAAACCCTATAGGCTTTCATTGGATTTCTCAGCAGAAACAATGCTGGCATAGAGGCAGTGGCATGACACATTCAAAGCCTTGAAGAGGAAGAATTTCCAACCAAGAATTAGATATCCTGTGAAACTATCTTTCAAATATGAAAAGGAAATTAAGACGTTCACAGATAAACAGAAACTCAGAGACTTTTAATAACCAAACCAAAGCTATAAGAAATACTGAAAGAATCTCTTGGCTTAGAAGGAAAAAAACCACTAACTTTATACTTTAGAAACAAATACAGGATACATCTTCCAGAATCCTACTCAGTTAGAAAGGTTTGAAACTCAGTGAAAGCTATAATAGTGAAAGAAATGATCCAGGGATCATATCATGTAAACTATCACATCATCACATTAAAAAGAGGGATGTACCACAGTCTTTACAGTCCTTCCAGATGGAGAGGAAGTTGATAGGAATGGTAGTAACTGACATTGGGTTTATACATGGTTTATTAAGGGGAATCATAAGGGCAGGGATAAAGTACAATAAAGATACAACATATCAAAACAAGAAATGTAATACAGAGGTCTCAACAACCATAAAACCAACCCTGAAAAAGGTGAAAAATCAGCTCACAAAGAAGAATCTCCCAGAACAGATTAATAAGAACAACAGAAAAAACAGCAACACAAAAATAAACATATCACAATAAAGTGTCTCCTACAGACAACATCCGACTCGACGGCACTTGGCTGGCTTACAGACAACATACAAATTGTACTTTTTTTTTGGTCTTTTTATGTATTCTACCACTATGTATCGCTTTGCTGGTGCAAAATCTGCCATTTCCATTCAGTGTAATTATTGATACGTCACAGTTTATCGCTATCATTATGATGTGTGTGTCTCTGTATGTGTATGTGTGTGTGTGTGTGCTGTTGACAGTTTCTTAGTTACGCTTAATTTTGTGTGCTATCTTGTTTTCCTGCTTATATTTTCTTGTCAACTTTTTCATTATTGTTGATTTTGTGTTTGCTGATTTTTTTCTTTTCTTTGATACTTAGATTTGTATGCTTCCTTTGTAGTTACCTTGAAATCTACCTTTATTTTTCTATATGTAAACCAACCCTTTATTTCTTGATATCAGCTTAGCTTTCTGTCTGTATGGAAATTCTAAGACTATGTTGTTTAACACTTCTCTCTCTCTCTCTTTTTTTTCTTGACATTTTCAGTGTTTACGTAACAGTGTCTCTGGTTTCCTATGTTTAGGCCTTCAGCTTTGATTTGTTTTCATGAATTCTCTGTTTGGGTTGACAACTGGTTGATGTATCCTGTGTCCTAGTTTTGAATTTTTTTTCTGATATCAACCAGAGGACTCCTTTTAACATTTCTTGTAAAAATTTTGGTTTTGTTTTTACAAATTCCCTTAATGTCTGTTTAACTGGAAATAATCTAATTTGCCATCTTATTTGAGAGACAGTTTTGCTGAACATATAATTCTTGCATGGATTTTTTTCCTTCAAGGCTTTACATATGTAATCCCATTACTTTCTTGCAGGCATGGTTCCAGGTGCAATGTCAAAAGTTCAGTCTTATTGGCTTTCTTTTGTGGTTGACTTTTTGTTTATCCCTAGCCCTCTCTTATGATTTTATGTTTGTCTTTGGTTTTGGTAAATTTGATTATGATATGACTTGGTGACTTTCTTTTGGAAATAATCTGTATGGTGTTCACTGAGCTTCCTGACTAGTTATTTTCTTATCTTTCATGATATTAGAGAAGTTTTATGGTAGCAAGTTATCAACAATTCTGCATGTTTTTTTCTTATTCCCTCCCATGTGTGGTATTTTGACTACTCATAGGTTTCTCCTCTTGAGAGTACCTCACTTAATTCTTAGGCTTTCTTTCATTTTCTAATTTTTTTCTGATTTTTCCTTATATAAATTGATATCAAAGGATTAACCTTCACATTTACCTTAAGTCTCACTAATTCTGATTTCCATTATCTCTATTTTGCTCCCATGATCTTCTGTTGAATTGTATAATTCTGAAACTATGTAGTGAACCTTTTAGATTTCTATTTGCTGTCTTTCTATGGATTCTAGTAATCTGTTTACTCTGTAGTTTTATTCATGTATTGTTTCTGTGAATTTCTTTATTGCTTTGTCTATGTTCTTTGACTTGGTCTGTGTTTTGACTCATCTTTCTTATCTCTTGGAGAACTCTGTATATAAGACTTTTTAAAAAATTCTTTCTCAGATAGCTCCACTGTTTTATCTTCTTCCAAAATGTTTCCTGATTCCTTATTTTGGTAATTTGCTTCAAGCATCTTCACCTGCTTTTTAATGTGGTTTGGTATTGACTGTTGTCTCTGAGACATCAGTAAGTTATATTAATTAATTTATTTATTTATTGTATTTTATTTATTGTATCATCATGTTTTGCTTGATTATCCTTTGATATGCCTAAGCATGCTGGGCATGTAAACTGCCTTGGTTGTTTGTGTCTTTGAAACATATGCTGCCTCCAGGTGATCAGAGCATCTATGAAGTATGTGATTCCAGGAATCTGCATATTTTTCTCGTTGGGGTAGAGTATAGATCAGTTACTGAGTATGTGGTAGGGACTCTCGCCTACAATCTTAGGTGGGAAGGGCTGGGTGGTGGTGTTCCAAGCAGGCATAGGTTTCTAACCACTGTCAGTGACTATGTGTCAGATAAGGCAGGGGCCTGATGACTCCCACCACGTCCCTGGTTGCAGGTTATATCCCTTCCCCTGAAAGTGTGTAGCTGAGGGAGGTTTTCAGCTAGTACTTGGGCATGCAGTGATGTTGGCTTGAGGGACAAGGAAGTGCTACCTGTTATCAGACCCCTGTCATAAGTGACTAGATGGAGTGGCTGGTACCACCAACCCTCAGATTCTCAGTGTGGGTAAGGTCCCTGATTAGAGGACAAGGCAGTGCTGAATGTCACAGTTCTGCAACTCACCTCCGGCTGGTATAGCTAAAGTGAGCTGTAGTGAGTGCCCTGCTGTTTTATACTAATGAAGTTCTTCAGTGTGGAATCAGCCCACACAGGTCTGGGCAGGGGTAAAATATTCTGCAAGTCTGTAGACCCTTTATGCCAATGGCTAGTTGAAAGGGAAGGGCCTCCTAACAAGGTCTGAGTTCCTGGCTTAAAGGTTGTGGTGTTTTTCAGTGCAGTGAGACCAGTGTGGGAGTAGAAAGCCCTGAGTTTCAGGCTTAGGGGTCATGTTGTTAAATGCTGTAAGAGTGTGTTGGAACAGTATTGGGTGAGGGCAGGTGAGGGGAAGGAAACACTTCTGTGTTGTGAAGCTGAGCAGAAGGGGTTATTTTGCCCTTATACAGTAGGTAAGATTACTGTTAACTTTTGCTGATTTGATGTCACTCTTACTTAGTTCTGCTGGTGTTTGCAGATTCATTGCTGTTCAGCTGCATCCAGTGTGGTGGGGCTGCTCTTTGAAGGTTGATGCTTACCTCAGCCCCCTTGTACCACAAAGAGTCAGCTAGCAGAGCACTGGCAATCTTGTGATCTGTATTTTGTAGTTTTTAAATTATCTTTGCTTCCACCTTCCACTCAGTCCAATTCTTCAGCTTTGTTTTTGATGAACAGGGTTCCTAGATTTTCATATATAATTAATGTACTTTTTTATGTCTTTGTTGTAAGAGAGATGACAGGAAGCATCTTGCTATTCCACTAACTTGGCATCATCAAGGGTCAACTTCAGCGAAAGGAAAGACAACATGCAATGCAGGAGAAGTCAACACAACTTTACCAACGCGAAAGCGAAGACATTTCCCAAACACATTACAAAAAGGTTTGAGAGATAGAGGAGGTGATGCTGGTACCTGGGGATCGCAGAGTCAAAGGCCATCTAGGTCAGTTTGGTACAGCATAGTTTATGAAGAAAACATTCTACATCTCACTTTGGTGAGCAGCACCTGGGGTCTTAAAAGCTTGTCAGCTTCCCTGTATTGGTCCCATCGCACTCGGAGCAGAGGAGAATAAGGAAAAACAAAGACAAAAGGAAAATAATAGCCCAAAACACTAAAGAAACCAGCAGAACACCAGGCTGATGCCAGAAGAACTAGATGGTGCCTGGCTACCACCAGTGGCTGCCCTCACAGGGAACACAACAGAGAGTCCTGAACAGAGCTGGAGAAAGCTGTAGAACAGTATTCAAACTCACTTTAGAAGACTAGACATTATGGTCTCATAGAGACTGGAGGAACCTCTCAAAACTGGCCCAGAGATGCTCTGTTAGCTAATACTGAAACTGTTATCAAAGCTCACTTTTCAAAGATTACAATAGGGCTATAAAACAAACAAAAAAGAACAATACACCTGAGAAATGTGCTTCTTTGATTAAAAAAAAAGAGGTAGACTAATAGGATGGGAAAAACAAAGTAATATTTAGACAATAAACATTTGTTGCTAATATTTTTTTTTTAGGAAACATCTTTTGAGGCAGTTTTTAAAAGTGACAATGGACAAGGGATCTTTGGATAAGAGAATCCCTGGGATGATGGGGGCGGGGGTTGTGATATGTTAAGAGTTCATCATAATTCAGTGTTCTACTATAGTTTCCTGCAAAGTTTGTATTTGAAGAGTTATGTATCATATACTCATTTACTCTAGAAATATTCATTTAGCACTCACCAGATCTTTATGTTATGCTAGTTGATATAGAACAGAGAAAGACTTACCCCAAAGGGCCAGACATTCTAGGAAGGGAATCTTGTTATAAATGTGTGTGCAATCATTATCATACATGATACGTGGTATGAAGGGAAAATGGAGACTTGACAGCAAAGTTGAAACCCACCAGCTGCTCCGTGGAAACCCTATGAGGCAGTTCTATGCTATTACAGGGTGGCTATGAGTCGAAATTGCCTCAGTGGCAGAGAACAACAACAAAAACAATGCAAGGAAATAAAGTAAGCTATTGAGATAGAAAGTAACAAGATGGGTGCCTCTCTACTAGACCAGGTGAATAAAGAAGCACTTTTTGATTAGATGTCATCTAGAACCACAATTTGCCAGTGTGTTTTCTCTATTTTAAAGAAAAAAAAATATTCCAATAAGTTATTAATACCATACAAGAGACATACAGTTGCCATTTAATTATCATTTGAACTGAAGTCTAGAATACAATGTGTCAATGAGATAAACTGAAAATGCATATGAACAGGTAGGAGGCTGTTTAGCATGAATTAAGATATTCATTTTTTACAGTGTGTATGATTTTTTTCCTCTTATAATAATATAAAACATAAAATGTGAATGTGTGAGCTTTCTGGGTTTCTTTTTCAGCAGTTACAACTTTTCTTTGGACTTTGTAAAAACTGTGCTTAATTTTTAACACCTAGTAAATGTGTCCGAAAACTAATATGATGAGCGTGCTAGCAGGTGGTGCCATGATGAATTCCCCTTGCATACCAGTACATTCTCTAATGTCATTTGTCCTTAGAGTCCCATTACACGGTGAGAAGTGAGAATAATCCTTTCTCTGTGGAAAAAGAACATGAGCAACAGTTCTTAATCTTCAGAAATGGAATTTATATTTTTTGATTATTTTATAAAGCAAATAATAAGTATTTTCTAAGCTTATATCACTTTTTTTTAAAATCTATTCCTCGTATAAGGAGTCTTGGTGGTACAGTGGTTAAACCTTAGACTGCTAACCAAAAGGTCAACTGTTTGAACTCACCGGTCTCACCACAGGAGAAAGATGTGGCAGTGGACTTTTGTAAAAATTAAAGAAAATGTAAGAAAAAGAATGAAAAGAATAAATAAAAGCTTATTTTCCAAGAGTAATCCCCTGTCAGTGTTGAAGAGATGTGGTGTGTGAATGCTTAGACACAAACGATAGGACCTCTGTTTTGCGCCAGTTTCTGCTCTGTCGTCTAAATCTCAAGGGGAACTGGATTCATGGTTGAGAATACCTGCACAAATACACTATTAGCTTTTGTAGAATACAAGCCCCACATATTAAGAAAAAAGGAAGGCTATGTTCAGCATATATTTAAAGAGGCAAAAGTCTGGAAAGGATAAGCATTCTGACAAAGCCATGTCTATCTGAGTCTATGTTCCCTGTTCTTAAGGATATATGTTAGCAAGTCACATTCTGGGATCTCATGAATGTTCCCCATGCTCTGGATATACAAACTTACATGTTCACATATCCAGTCCAGTGCACCAACTTAACAGGTTCCTGAATCCATTATGCCCCCACTGATTCATTCCTTCTGCTTTGGGAGATTGTTCTAAAGACTTACCTAGGATCATATCAAAGAAACTACACACTGTCTCCTACAGTGCTATCTTTTGGGTCCCAGGGAAGACAGATTTCGGAGCTTCTCCAGGGTCTCTCTCTAGGCGAAATCTCCCAGTGGTACCAGACATCAGTGCTAGTGTATTTTCTAGTTCACCTCAGGAACCAAGCAGAGGGTCCCTGTCTGGCTCACCAGAAAGGTTAACAGCTGGAAATTCCAGGTTCTTGCTTGTAAGACTTGCATTGGCCCATAAATGATAGACTGAGGTTAGAAACATAAACGAAACACAGTGCTGTCCAGTTAATTCTGACTCATAGCAATGCTGCAGGACAGAGTAGAACTGCCCCACAGAGTTTCCAAGGAGCACCTGGTAGACTTGAACTGCTGACCTCAGGATTAGCAGCTGTAGCACTTAATCACTACAGCCATCAGGGTTTCCTGGGAGAACATGAACAGCACCTTTATTTCATTATGCAGTGAAAAAGAGTCTTTTGGAGCTATTGCTGTCAAGATTTTTCACCAAGAGTAGGCAGGCAAGTTACTTTTAAAGTGGTTTACAAGCAGGGCTTTCATACAAGGTGTGGTGGCAACATTCTTAGTCATACTATGTTGGCTCAATGAGGTTTACATATAACCTCCAAGCAAAAACAGGATTCAAATGCAAAGCTGGGGGTGGCAAGAGCCCAGCAAAGGACATGGTTTTTCAATACAACACTGTAGGAGAGAAAGCCAAGCAAAAGACACAGCACTATGGGGCTTTGCCTCACTGTTGCTTATGGAGTTAGGTCTCATGACGTCATTTCTGACTCATGGCCACCCTGTACACAACAGAATAAAACACTACCTGGTCAAGGGCCATCTGCACAATCTTTGTTTTGCTTAAGCCCATTATTACTGCCATTGTGCCAATCCATCCACTTGAAAGCCTTGGTCTTTTTCACTGACTCTCTACTTTACAACCATGATGTCCTTCTCTAGGGACTTATCTCTCCTGAGTACATGACCTAAGTATGTGAGACGCTGTATCACCATACTTGCCTCAAAGGAGCGCTTCTTGCAAAACAGATTCATTTCTTCTTTTGGCAGTTCACTCTATATTCTTCTCCAACACCACAATTCAAAGGCATTAATCTTTCTTCAGTCTTCCCTATTTATTGTCTAGCTTTTCCACGTGTAGGAGGCTATAGAAAATACAATGGCTTGGGTCAGGAGTATCTTCATCTTCTAAGTGGTATCTTTCTTTTTGAAAACTTTAAAGAGATCTTTGGCCACAGATCTGCCCAATGCAGTGCAGTGTGTGTTTGGATTTCTTGACAACTGCTCACATGGGTGTTGACTGTGGATCAAAGTAAAATTAAATCCTTGACAGTCAATCCCTCAGAAACATCAAAAATTAGCCTTATACAATATTTGGTGTTTTGAGATTGATGTATTGCACTCAGCACCCTCCAGATTCATTCACGTTTTGTAAGAAGTTTCTTGGATTAACAGTTGTTCTTTATCATTAAATTATATTACAATGTGTATGTATTACAATTTGTTTATCCCATTGTCTGTTTATTGACACTTAGGTTGTTTCTGTCTCATTTCTAGTGTGAATAATGCTGAAGTGAATATGGGTGTGCATATATCCATTTGTGTGGCAGTTCCTGTTTCACTAAGATATATCGCAGGTGGTGGGAGTGTGGGTTGTATATTTTTTTGTTTCTAGCTTTTTAAAGAATCATTGTGTGGCTTTCCATGGTGGTTGTACAATTTTTACATTCCCACCAGCAGTGCATTAAGAGGTCCAATCGCCCTGCAACTTCACCAACATTTGTTCTTTTCTGTCTTTTAATGAGTGTCAGTAATGTCAAGGAAGGATGGTATCTCATCGTAGCTTTCATTTACTTTTCTTTATGATTGCAACTGTTTCCTCATATCTCTGTTAGCTAAGTGCCTTCTTTGGTGAAATGTCTATTCATATCCTTTACCTATATTTTTATGGGATTATTTGGCTCTTTGTTATGGAGGTATTGAAATAATTACTGATTACAGAGATTAGATTCTTGTCAAACATATCTATGCCATTTCTTTTTCCCAGACTGTAGGTTCTCTTTTGATAAAGTTTTTGATAAACACGAAAATATTTAATTTTTAAGAGCTCATAGGTATCTCTTTTATCTTCTGATATCAGTTCATTGTTAGTTATGGATTGTATTGCATTTTTGCTATGTATTACAGTGACTTGATCTATGATCTTTATTAAGTTTTGTATTTAGGTTTTTGTTTCATTTTGAGTCAGTTTTTCTACATGGTGTGAAATATGAGTCCTATTTCATTTTTTTTAATAGATGGACATCTAATTTTGCTAGCATCATTTGTTAAAAAAACTGTGCTTTCCTTATTTAATATACACTGAGCCTTTTTGAAAAATAAGCAAAATGGAGATGGAGTCAAGATGGCTGACTAAACACATGTCTCCTTACATGCCTCTGGAAACTAAGACTGGAACTGATAATTAAACAGAGCCTTCTGGACAGCTAGTAAACCCTAGGACATGGCATAGGGCTTTGAATTTGGCCTTCATACCACTGAACAGAAAACCTTCTCTCTTTTGACGTCCCATGCTCTTAGAGAGTGCTGGCTTTCATGGACTGAAGGTAACTCACCATTTCAACTTTCTTTTCTCTGTATTAGCTGGAGGGTGATGCAGGGGCTTGACTACCAGCTAAACTCAAACGTATAGCTGGTGGAATTGGCAGGTGAATTTGACACATTTTAAGACTCTGGCTTTGGACTCTGTGCATCTTGGCACCTTTGAGCTTTTTTTCTGCCTCCACCTCTGAGTAGCCTGTATGCAAGCAGCCAGAGAGCTTATGAGGGACACCATCTTGTTCTACTGGGAGGCAGGTATACAGATACAGAGGCCTTAGCTGGACCTATTTCCTAGGCCGGGAGGCAGTGCCTGCCAGGAGGAGAGCTCCTTTCTGGAAGAAAAGCAGTATTTTACACAGTGTCACCTATGGCTAGGACCCGACAGCAGAGGCCAGCAGGACAATAGCCTTTCTGTATTTTGACCTAGTTTATAACATCTGAGGTGGGATACAGAGGTACTTACTTTGCTAGTTGGGAAGAGGGATCTGTAAACCTGAAAATGTGACTGACTTTCGAAGTTGTTGGATACCTTTCACCTTTCATTTGAAGACAGCCTAGAGAAACAACTGTGGTCCATTCTCACAGTATTTCTTCCAGCCTTTATTGACTCATATAATTCCCACAAAGCAATAAACTCTGGAGAAAAGCACAAACAAGAAATCATCCATGGCTTCAGAAGGCCCTTAAAGAAACAACCAAAGACCTTCCCAGACGAAGAAACCTTTCTGAAACTACCAGAGGGTGAATACAAAAGGATTACATAGAGAGCCCTTTTAGTCCTTATACAAAATGCAGCAGAGTAAAATGACAATTTAAGCAAGCTGTTCGATATGATGGAATACCAGTACTCTGAAATACATCAGATCAAGAACAAAATCAAAGACATAGAAACTTCAACTCAAAGCCGAGAAAACAGAAGGAACAGCTGGAAATAGGCTTTCTGACTTCGAAGACAGAGCTACGGACTCTAGCACCTATGAGGAGAAATCACAAAAAAAGAAACAAGAAAAATGAAGAAGCATTTAGAAGCATGTTGGACTCTATTAAGAGGAACAATCTATGATTCACTGGAGTTCCTGAACAGGGCAAGCCACCTGAGAACACAGAAAGTATTGCTGCTGAGCTGCTGACACAAAACTTCCCAGAAATCATGAAAGAAGAAAATATAGATATCCAAGATGCATATCTAATGTCACTCAATATAGAGCTCAAAAGAAAGACTCCTGGACATATTATAACCAAACTTAACAAAATGAAACCTAAACAGAAACTCTTAAAGGCAGTAAGACTCAAAGCAAAGCTAACATTCAGAAGGAAACCCTGTAGGCTTTCGTTGGATTTCTCAGAAGAAACAATGCTGGCACAGAGACAGTGCATGACACATTCAAAGCCTTGAAGGAGAACTTCCAAACAAGAATTATATATTCTGCAAAACTATCTTTGACATATGAAAAGGAAATTAAGACCTCCAGAGAGAAACAGAAACTCAGAGACTCTATAAAAACCGAACCAAAGCTACAGGAAATAGTGAAAGAATCTTTTGACTTAGGAGAAAAAAACCACTAACTTTATATTTCAGAAGCAAATTCAGGACACATCACCCAGAGGCCTACTCAGTTAGGGAAGGCTCCAAACTCAATCAAAGCTATACTAGTGAAAGAAATAATCCAGTGATCATATCATGAAACCTAGGATGTCATCATATTGACAAGAGGGATGAACTATAGTCTTTATAGTCCTTGCAGATGGAGAGGAAGTTGATAAGACTGGTAATAATTAAAAGTGGGTTTATACATAATTAAGGGGGAGCACAGGGGCAGCAGTAAAGCACAATAAAGATGCAATGTATCAAATAAAGAAACGTAATACAGAAGTCTCAACAACCACAAAACCAACCCTCAGAAAGATGAAAATCAACTCACAAAGAAGAAAGTACCAGAACAGATTAATAAGAACAACAGACAAAACATCAACACAAAAATAAACATATCCCAATGACAACACTGAATACATATTTTTCAATAATTACATTGAATGTGAATGGAATGAAAGCTCCAGTTAAGAGATATCAAGTGACACCTTGGATCAAAAGACATGACCCATCTATATGTTGCCTATAAAAAACTCATCTTAGATTTAAGATATGAACAAACTGAAAATTAAAGGATAGAAGACTATATATATCAAGCTAACACTGCACAAAGAACAGCAGGAATGGCAATTCTAATCTCAGATAAAATAGGTTTTAATGTAAAAATCCACCACTGTGGAAAACGATGGACACTACTTATTGCTGAGAAGTTAAATTCATAAGTAGGATTTAACAATATTAAATATTTATACACCTAATATTAGAACACCTAAATACGTCTGAAAACACTGACTACACTCCAAAATGAGATAGATCACTTGACAATAATAGTGGGAGATTTCAACACTTCACTCTCCATACTGGACGTATCATCTAGAAAAAAGCTCAATAAAGACACTGCAGACCTTATTGCCACAGTTAACCAACTAGACCACAAAGACAAATAAAGAACTTTCTGTTCATCAGCAGACAACTACACCTTCTCCAGTGCACATGGAAAATTCTCCAGAATAGACCATGGTTAGGACATAAAGCAATTCTCAACAAAATCCATATCACTGAATTAATGCAGAGTATCTTCTCAGATCATAAAGCTGTAAAGGTCAAAATCAATAGCAGGAAATAAAAGATAGAAAGTGGAATACATGGAAATTGAACATCCTGCTCAAAAAGCCATGGGTTATAGAAGAAATCAAGGATGAAATCAAATTTGTGGATTCCAATGTGAATGAAAACACTTACTACCAGAACCCGTGGGATATAGCCAAAGCAGTGCTCAGATGTCAGCTTATTTCCATAAATGAACACATCTGGAAGGAAGGAAGAAACCAAACCAATGAACTAACACTACAGCTTGAACAAGTAGAGACAGAAAAACAGAGGAACCCCTCAGGCACCAGAAGAAATCAGAGCATAAAATTAGAGCAGAACTAAATGAATTAGAGAATAGAAGAAAAACTGAACAAATTGAAAAGATCAAAATCTGGTTTTCTGAAAAGGTCAACAAGGTTGACAAACCATTTGCTAAACTTACTAAAGAAAAACAGGAAACAAATAACCCAAATAAGAAATGGGAGGGGAGTTGTCACAACAGATCCAGCAGGAATCAAAAATATCATAACAGAATACTATAAAAGCTTGTACTCTAGCAAACTGGAAAACCTAGAGGAAATGGACAAATTCCTTGATTCACATCACCTACCAAAATTATCACAAGGTGAAGCAGAACAACTCAATAAACCATCATAAAAGAAGAGATTGAAAAAGTCATCCAAAAACTACCAATGAAAAAAAGCCCAGGCCCAGATGGCTTCAATGCAGAATTCTAAAAAATGTTCAGAGAAGAATTATTTCCAATACTACTGAGACTATTTCACAGTATAGAAAGGGATGGAATACTCCTAGATTCATTCTATGAAGCCAGCATAATCCTGGTAGCAAAGCCAGAGAAAGACACAACAAAAAAGGAGAACTACTGATGTCACTCATGAATCTAGATGCAAAAATCTTCAACAAAATTCTTGCCAATAGAATACAACAACATGTCCAAAAAACAATCTGTCATGACCAAGTTGGATTCATACCAGGGTTGCAAAGCTGGTTCAACACAAGCAAAACAAATAATGTGATCAACCACATAAATACCACAAAAGACAAGAATCACCTGATCTTGTCTATTGATGCAGAAAAGGCATTTGAGAAATTCCGACACCCACTGATGCTAAAAACTCTCAGCAAAATAGGAGTAGACAGTAAATTCCTGCAATAAGGGCCATTTATACAAAGCCAACTGCCTACATCATTCTAAATGGAGAGAGACTAAAACAATCTCCCTTGAGAACAGGAACTAGACAATGATACCTACTCTTACCTCTCCTATTCAACATTGTACTAGAAGTTCTAGCCAGAGCAATTAGACAAGACCAAGAAATAAAGGGCATCTGCACTGGCAAAGAAAAAGTAAAAATCTCCCTGTCTGCTCACAATATGATTGTATATGCACAGAATCCATAAGTAAACTGCTCAAACTGACAGGAGTGTTCAATAGTCTCAGGATGCAAGGTAAACATAAATAAATCAGTAGGATTCCTTTATACTAACAACAAGATAGTTAATGAAGAAATCACCAAATCCATCCCATTTAGGACAACCCCTAAGAGGATAAAGTACCTAGGAACAAATCTAACCAGAGAAATAACAGACCTTTAAAAAGAGAACTACAAGCCCTTACTACAAGAAACTAAGAGAGAATTACATAAATGGAGAAACCTACCCTGATCATGGATAGGAAGACTTAACATTGTGAAAATGTCTATTTTACCCAAATCAATCTACTTATATAATGCCATCCCAATACAAATTCCAGTGACATTTTTTAATGAGATGGAGAAACAAATCACCAACTTTGTCTGGAAAGGGAAGAAGCCCTGAATAAATAAATCACTACTGAAGAAGAAGAATACACTGGGAGGCCTCTCACTACCCGACTTTAGAACCTATTATACTGCCACAGTAGTCAAAATAGCCTGGTACTGGTACAAAAATAGATAGATCAATGGAACAGGATTGAATCCCCAGTGATGACACCATCTTCCTATGAACAGTTGATATTTGACAAAGTCCCCAGGACATTAAGATGAGGTAAAAACAGTATCTTCAACAAATGGTGGTGGTAAAATTGGATATCCATCTGCAATAAGCTGAAACAAGACCTATATCTTACACTTTATACAAAAACCAACTCAAACTGGATAAAAAACTTAAATATCAAATCTAAGATGAGAAAGCTCATCCAAGGAAAAGCAGGAACAGCAATGGAAGCTTTAATACACCACGTACACAGACTTCAAAATCTGTCAAACCAACTACAAACAACAGAAGAGAAAGCAGATAAATGAGAACTACTAAGAATCAAACACTTTTGCTCATTCCAAGACTTTATTAATAGAACCAAAAGGCCAACTACAGAATGGGAAAAAATATTTGACAACCATATATCAGACCAATGCCTGATCTCCATAATCTACACGCTACTACAGAATATCAATAAGAAGAAGACAGATCATCCAATTAAGTGATGGGCAAAAGAGATGGACAGACACTTCTCTAAAGAGGAGATCCAGGCAACCAAAAAACACATATGGACATGCTCACAATCATCAGATATTAAATAAATTCAAATCAAAACTTCAGTGAGATACCATCTCACCCCAAGGAGATTGGCCATGGTCCAAAAAACACAAAACAACAAATGCTGGAGAGGCTGTGGAGAAATTGAAACTCTCCTACACTGTTGGTGGGATTGCAAAATAGTACAGCTTCTTTTAAATGCAATCTGGTGCTTCCTTAAAAACTGAATATAGATATACCATTTGACCCCGTAATTCCACTGCTTGGAATATACCCTCCAGAATCAAGGCCGTTCACACCAACTGATACATGCGCACGACTGTTTATCGTAGCACAGTTCACAACAGCAAAAAGATGGAATCAATCCAGATGTCCAACAACAGAGCAATGGATAAGTAAACTATGGTATATATACTCAGTGGAACACTGTGCAATAATAAAGAACAATGATGATTTTAGGAAACATCTTACAACCTGGTTTCAATTGGAGGACATTATGCTGAATGAAAGTAGTCAGCAATAAAAGGACAAATTTTGTATGAGGCGCCTATGATAAGAACTTAAAAAGAGACTCATGCATAGAAGAAAAGACACTTTGATGACTGCAAGTGTGGGAGGGAGGGTGAGGAGGGAGGGTGAGGAGGGAGGGTTTTGATTAGATAGTTGATAGAAATTTGGTTGGGTGAAATCTGCGGCAGCATACATTAGAAAGAAGATCAATATTAACTGGAAATCGACATAATGTGATTATTCCTCCCATCTTAACCCAATATTGCAGGGACAGAGTAGCTGAGACAGGAGCTGTGGACCATGCTCTCAGAGTAAATCAAGGCCAAATTGGCACAACTAGCATTTTGCTAAGAGAGCCTTCTGAAATGCACATTGATGAGTGGTGTCTGGGTCTGAAATGCTGCCAAGCTGCCATCTGACAGTATAGCAAATGGTTCCAACTTAGCAGGAATGGATAATTACCTAGGACAAAAATGACATGGGGGAAAGAAAACCCACAAGACAGCCAGACCGGTGACCACATCAACTTATGACAGGAAGAACCAGATGGTGCCCAGTCACCGCCAATGATAGCCGTGATGGAGCTCATGAAGTTGAGTCTCACTGGCAACCCAAGAATAAAAAGGGGTACACCCTGAGATCTCCACTATAATACT
Organism: Heterohyrax brucei; assembly: GCA_028571685.1. Taxonomy (NCBI): domain Eukaryota; kingdom Metazoa; phylum Chordata; class Mammalia; order Hyracoidea; family Procaviidae; genus Heterohyrax; species Heterohyrax brucei. Next base: position 161,850,910 of record CM053143.1, read on the forward strand.
GCAATTGATAGTCCAGGGGCCTAGGAGTTCCCCTGGGAGCATGGACACTGGCCCTGATGGTAACCCTGTCTGTAAATTATAATGGAGGTCGACTCTTCAGACAGGAATGGATTGCACTTGCAGACATAGAGTGACCATATCATGTGTGCACTTTATGATTCTATGCATCCATAGGATGTTGTCCTACTGACATCTTACTGGAGGTGGGAAAGTGGGTGGAGAGGAGGTGATAGGAGATTGTTGGGAGGAAAAGACATGCATGGAGCAGAGAAGAAGAATGCACTGTCATCAGACAAGGAGAGCAGTGGCAGCTGCATATAGATGGGCACACAAATTTATATGGGAATTTATGTTTTCACACAATCACATTTTCAAAAAAAATCAGCAAACCATCAGTGGATGATTTACATCTGGGTTCTTGTTATTGTTTCACTGATTTGTGTGTCTGGCATTGTACTGTTACCAGGATGTTTTCATTGCCTTGGTTACATAAGGTTACAATTACATAGTTTGAGTATTTCCACTATTTTTTTTTTCCCAATAAAGATTTGGTTATCCAGGGTCTCTTTGTTTCCCATACAAATTCGGTCATTAATTTTCCCATGTCGGTAAAGCTTACTTTTGGTATTTGGGTCAAGATTGCATTAAATAAGTAGATCACTTTGGGTAGAATTGACATTTTCACGATACTGAGTTTATCTGTGAGCACAGTATGTTTTACCATTTGTGTAGGTCTCTTTTCGTTCCTTGCAATAGTGTTTTGCAGTTTTTGTTGCTTAGGTATTTTATATCCTTTAAAAGATATAATAATAATAATAAAAAAATATTGCCATCAAGTCATTTCAAATTCATAGTGACCCTATAGGTCAGAGTAGATCTGTCACACAAGATTTCTAGGGAGTGCCCTTAGTTAGATTTATTCCTAAATACTTTATGTTTTTAGGGATTATTATAAATGCTATTGTTTTGCTAATTTCCTTTTAAAAGTTCTCTTTACTGGTGTATGAAAATCTGACAGATGTTTGCATGTTGATCGTGTATCCCACTACTCTGCTGAATCTAATAATTCCAGTAGTTTTCTTGGGGAATCTTTGGAATTTTTTATGTATACCATCATATCATCTGGAAACAGGGATAATTTTACTCGTTCCTTTACAATTTAGATGCCATTTATTTATTTTACTTGCTTATTGCTTTAGTAGGACTTCCAACAGACTATTGAATAGGGGTGGTGACAAAGGATATGCTTGCCTTGTTCCCAATCTCAGGGACAAAGCTTTCAGCCTTTCTCAATTGAGAATACATTGTTGGCTTTGTAAAAACACGATTATCATCAAGTCAGTTCTGATTCGCAGAGACCCTAAAAGACACAGTAAAGTTGCCCCATTTTGTTTCCAAGAATCAGTTGGTAGATTTGAACTACCGACATTTTGGTCAGCAGCTGAGCTCTTAGCAATTGTGTCACCAGGGGTACTATTTTTGTATGGATGTCCTTTACTAAGATAAAAAATTTTCCATCTATTAATATTTTGATAGTTTTTATCAGGAACAGATAATGGACTTTTATCTAATGTATTTTCTGTATCAATTGAGATGATCGTGTGATTCTTATATTCTTTTTACATGATGAATTATTGATTTGTTTTCTAGTGTTAACCTGGTTTGAATTTCCACTTGGTCATAGTATATCATTATCATTATTATTTGATATGATGCTGAATTCTACTGGCTGGAATTTTGTTGGAAATTTTTACATGTATATTCTTTGAGAGAGACTGGTCTATAATTTTCTTCTTTTGTGGGGTTTTTGTCTGGGTTTGGTATTACAGTTATGTCAGCTTTGTAGAATGAATTCAGAATTTTTTTCTTCCTATTTTGAAACAGTGTGAGTTGTACTGGTGTGAAGTTTTCCCTGCATGTTTGGTAGAATTCTCTAAGGAAGTTTTCTGGGCCATGGCTTTTTAGTTATTGCTGTTGTGAGAGTTTCTGTAATTACTTTTGGGATCTCGATCCTACTCGACAGCACTTGGCTTGGCTTTCTTGTCATGAATCTGTCAAGACTCAATATCTCAGATTGAGTTTAGGTAGATAGTGTGTTTCTAGAAATTTGTCCATTTTCTCTGGTTTTCAAATTTGTTGGAGTAAATCTTTTTGTTGTATTCTATTATGATCCTTTTATTTCAGTTTGTTATACTGTAATGTCTTCCATGTCACTTTTTATCTGTCATGTACTTCCTCTCCTGTTTTTATTTTGTCAGTTAGGCCATTGTTTTTCTGACTTTCTTGATCATTTTAAATACATAACATTTTATCTTATTGATTCTGTTGTTTTTCTATTCTCTGTTTCATTTACATCTACTCTAATATTTATTATTTACTTTCTTCTGGTGCTTGAGGGTTTCTTTTGTGGCTCTCTTTCTGTTTGTTTGACTTGAGAGGCTAGTGTTTTGATTTTAGCCTATTTTTTTTAGATGTGTCTGTTTATTTCTATAAACTGATCTCTGAGCGCAGCTGTTGCTGTGTCTCAGAGGTTTTGAAATGATTGTTTTTTCCTTACTTGATTCTAAGAATTCTTTTTTTTTCTATTTTCTCTCTTTTATTTTCCTAAAAACTTTTGCTTTCAAGCAAAGAGTTACTCGGTTTCCATGTATTTGATTTTTTCCTTGCTGTTCCTGATACTGATTTCTATTTTGATCAGTTTATGACCAGAAAGAATGCTTCAGATATTTCTTTATTTTTCATTTTATTGAGAGTTTTTTTTTTTTTTAAATAATTTATCGTGGTTAATTGAAAGTTTACTAATGAAGTCAAGCCGCAATATTCAAGCCTATACAGAGACCCTTAGGTAAATGCATCTGGTATCCCAGCCCTATGACAACACATCCCTCCCTTCCTCTCTACTCTTCCCATATTCGTTCAACCTAGTCCTGTCCCCTCTTCCCTGCCTCACATCTCATTAGTATAGGGGATCTGTAGTAATGGCTTACAGTCCAGTCTAATTTGGGATGAAGAGTCGTCTTTGGTGCTGGTTTCAGCTCAGAGATAATAGCAAGACCAGGAGCTGTGCTCTTGGGGGACTCTCTGGGTTACTGGACCATCAGGTGTGGTCTTTTAACTGAATTCTAAATCTGCATCCCCATTTTTATCCAGCTATAACAGTGTTTTAGTCACCTGGTACTGCTCCAACAGAAAATACCACAAGTGGAACGCTTCGTAAAGCAAAACTTTTATTGTCACAGTCCGGTAAGCCACAAATTTGTTACAAGTTACAAGTCCACTCAGTATGAGAAATCATTACAGTCCGGTATAGGCCAAGAGTTCAAATCAACTCATAAAGAAGAATGTCCCAGAACAGAATAGTAACAGCAACAGTGAAAACATCAACACAAAAATAAATACAGCAAAATGACAGCACTGAACACCTATCAAAATTATACTGAAGGTAAATGGACTGAACATTCCATTACAGAGATGAGTGACATCTTGAATCGAAAGACATGACCCATCTATATGCTGCTTACAATAAACTCACCTTAAAGATATGAACAAACTGAAAATTAAAGGATGGAATAATACATTCCAAGCTAACAATATACAAAGAAGAGCAGGCATGGCAATACTAATCTCAGATAAAATACATTACAGTGTAAAAAAAAAAAAACTCAAGACACAAAAGACCTCATTGCAACAATTAACCAACTTTACCTCATCTGCATATACAGAACTTTCCATCATGCTGAGTGAAATTAGTCAGCGGCACAAGGACAAATATGGTATGAAACCCCTACTTTAAGGTCTTGAAAACTGACTCATGAAAAGACTCTTTGACAGCTAGCTGCAAGGGAGGGGAAGGAGGCAGCGAGAAGGCTGGTTATAGATTAGATAGTTGATAGAAATTTGGTTGGGTAAAATCAGTGACAGCACACACTAGAAAAAAGCTGAGTTTAACTGGACTTCAACATAACCTGAAAACTCTCCCAATCTTAACCCAGTAGGTAAAGACAGAGTAGCAGGGACAGGGGTCTGGGGACCATGCTCTCAGAGGATATTGAGGCCAGCTGATATAACTAGCATATTGCTAAGAGAGTCCTCTCCACCCCATATTGGTAAGTGGTGTTTTTGATCTTAACAGCTAGCAAGCTTCCATCTGAGGTACACCAATTTGTCCCAAGTTGTCAGGAACAGATGATCACCAAGGAAAAAAACGACATGGGGAAAGAGAACCCAGAAGAGAGAAATACCCACGTGAATGGATGACTACACCAACATGCAACCAGAAGAGCAAGACGGTGCCCCAGCCACCTCCAGTGACAGCCGTGATGGGGCTCACATAGTCGAGTCCCAGGGGCAGCATGAGAATAAGAAGGGGTGCAGCCTGAGAACTCCACTAAAAGGCTGCAACTGATGGTCCGAATGCCAAGTGGTTCCCCTGGGAGCATGGCCCTTGACCTAAGCTGCCCCTAATAGTAACTCATCACTGAGATCTACTCCTTGGACGGGAATGGGTTGGACTCGACAACACAGAGTGACCACATCGAGTGTGCATGGTACGGTTCTATGTATCTACAGGATGTAACCCAACTGGCCTTTGACTAGAGGGGAGTCTAGAGGGTGGAGAAGAGGGGAAAGGAGGTTGTCAAGAGGATATGACTTGTATAGAACAGAAAGAAGGAATGTGTTGTCACCAGACAAGGAGAGCAGTAGAAGCTGGACGCAGGCATGCAAATTTAAACTAGATTGTACACTTTCACTAAATCACAATAAATAAATAAAATAAAATAAAGTTTTTGGAAACCTAGGTCTATATACTTGTTAGTGGAATAGATTCTCCAGTACATGTGAATTTACTGATAATTGACATTAATCAGAAAACAAAATGTAGAAAATTGCTTGGAAAATACATCTCAACTGTGCGTACTATTGTACATATTTAAACATTGCCTGTTGTTAATTTGTGTTGTATAGAAGTAATAGTTAAAATAGAATTTAACTAATATTTAACAATTGAAATCTGAATTCATTATATTAACAATGATGCAAAGGAGGACTCATCAAATTTTTAGTTATGCTAAGATCCTTATAGTTGAGTATTCTTAAGCATGTTTCCATCCTAAACATGCTCCACAAAGCATGCTCATTTCAGTCTAAAAAGTTTCAAAGTTGACCTACTTGGCAGCTGTTGCTCTTTGTCAAATAGCTCACCAATTGTCTAGGTCTCAGTGGAGGATGTGTGGGATGTCCCATAGTTTCTTTTCAGCTGTTACTTAGTCTGGGATAATGTTTTTGGTTCCACACAACTTTCAGCATGCAGTCTGCTCCTGACAACTTCAATAAAATTCCATTAAAACAAAATGAATTAAAAACTGGTGTGAAGAAAGTTTAGGAAGAGACAATTAGGAACTCTCAGAACTGGCTTAAGACTTGGAAAGTTTCATCATGAGAAAACCTGTCACCTGGCAAGATGAAATACCACAGGCAGCTTTGCCATGGCCTGATCCTACATTTCCTGAGCTAATTCTTAAAAGAGTTAGAAGAGCTTCTATATAGAAATATCTGGGGCTTAAGAGCTGGCGACATCTGTTCAGCATGATAACAGTAGCAGCCTGTTTGGTGGCAGTCTAAACACTAAAATCTCCAAATATACCCTGGCCCTAGAATCAGAGAAAAAAGACTGCATTTTCAGACCTTTTTAAAGATTTGAAAGAGGGCTGCATACCACACACACATACAAACACCCGGAGTCAAGAGGCAAAATTAGATAGGACAGAACAGTCAAATACATAGTCAAAGGAAAAGGAAAAGACTGTGTTTTGGGAAACTGACTCTGATGGAAACTTCAGTGGCTGCTTGCTGAATTAATCAATTAAAATGATGTCTTGAGGATAATCAAGCCAATATTTGATAGTAGTGTGCTTAATAATATATCATGCCAAGAACTAGTCTTAATTTTTGAGCCATCTCTCCCAGTGCCTTTATTCAAAACTAAAAAAATACCATTATGTCAATTACAACTCACAGCAACCTAACAGGACAGAGCAGAAATGCCCCATGTTATTACCAAGGCTGCAAATCTTCATGGAAACAGACTGCTATGTCTTTCTCCCATAGGGCAGCTGGTGAGTTCAAACTGCTGACATTTTTGTTAATAGCCAAGAGCGTAACCACTACACCAGGAAGGCTCCTTACTCCTTTATTAGCCTATCTTAGATTCCTTTTGGAAACTCTGGTGGCATAGTAGTTAAGTGCTACTATTGCTAACCAGAATATTGGTAGCTTAGTTCCACAGGATGTTCTTTGGAAACTCTGCAGGGCAGTTCTACTCCATATATAGGGTACCTATGAGTTGGAAAGGATGTGATGGCAGTGAATTTGGTTGAATTTTTTATTCCTTTATTTAGTCTATCTTATATTGACTCTGACAAATTTGCATTATGCTTCGCTTCCATATAAGTTGGAAAACAGGTCATCTGATTTTGAATCTCAGCATTCTTCTTTATTAGGTATGTGAACGTGAATAAGCTATTTAAGGCCCTCATTCCTCATTTTCGTGGTTTGTAAATAGGATGTCAAATTATCACCCATCTTCCATAATAATGTAAGGAATAATAAGTTAAAGGTGTCACTAGGTTAAGCAGTTTGGCTACTAACAAAGAAAGGTTGCCTGTTTGGATTAATACACAGGCCCCAAGGAAGAAAGTATGACACTTTGTTTTTGAAAAATCATAGCCATTGAAAACACCGTGGAGGGTAGTTCTAATCTCATAAACATGCCGTCTCCATAAATTAACATTGACTCCAAGACAGCTGGTGACGAGTAACAAGTTAATATACACCAACATCTTAAAATAATGCTAATTAATCATTCTCTTTTTTTAACATAAATTTTTATTGTTCATTGATGTTATGTATTTAGGTAGAAACATAGAAACATAAACGAAGAGCTGCAAACAGAAAAAAAATACAGGTATTTCTTATCCTTTCCCTTACAATTATGCCTTTATTTAAATAAAGTCGTGTGTGCATTAAATTGGAAACAAATTGACACCTTACCCAAAGGATTCTCTTTGGGTAAAAAGCATCCCTCTTGGCACAGTGGGTAAGAGCTTTGTTGCTAACCCAAAGGCTGGCCCGTTTAACTTCTTGGGGGATGATGTGAACCACTGTCAGTACAATGCCGATGCCCCTCAAGGTAGATGTCAGACATATTTCCGCTCTCCTGATTCTGACACTAGCTATCTCTCCCATTGCACTCTTTACTTGTCTCCTGGATTCAATAATCCATAGCAATGGCCACATAGAACCTACAGGACCATAGTTACAATTCAGTGTTTTATTAAGGAAGCAACAAGGTACACACAACTCAGGAAAAGGATCAACAGGCCACAGCATGGGATCTGGATCAGGAAGCATGCAGGCCGTCTCCTTTCCTCAGCGCAGGAGAGCTCTGTCAGCTCCTCTTGGCAGTGCTAACCTCCTCGTGACCCTTACAGGACAGGCTTCTCTTGGCCTGTCTCGCCATCTGTCACCACTGACTCTGCTTCTGGGTTCCTTCCCAGTCTGTCACAGCCAGCACTGCCACTGGACCTGTTCTGGCCACTCCATTCTCTTCAGTGTTATAGCCCTGGATTTATGTTATAGCTCTCTGAGGAGATTCCATGCCTCTGTCTGCTTCTTGCTTCTTCCTTCCTTCTGCGTCTTTCTATATTGTCTAGGGTGGGGTGGGGGGAGTTCTATGGAGATTGCTGTTTATAGGTATAGCTTCTATTCAATTTCAAGGCATGGTCACTAGCATTAAGGACCACAACTGATAAATCTCCTTTCCATAGAGAACAGGCATTTCATTTGCATAGCAAGTTACAGACATTTCATTTGCATAGTCCATAGTTACCTTATTTGCATAATATTTTGACCAGCAAAGCATATACAATCACAAGACAGGTGGCAACTCAGGGCTATAAAAAAAAAAAAAAAGTAACAAAACCTCTGAGGATGAACACTACAACAAATGTAACTATTCAGGGCTTAGGAGAAAAAAACTCCTCAAGCCATTTTCTCCAAAGAAGGAAGTCAAAGTTGCACAAAGGAACTCGTTTCACCACAGTATGTTATACATATGAAACATTACCAAGAAACACATCTTTATTTTCATAACATTCATGGTTCATATTTTAAAAGTTATAGATTGCCCTGTTGGTACAGTAGTTAGGGCTTGGCTGCTGAAAAAAAGACTGTTCAAATCTGCCAGTCACTTCTTAGAAACTCTATGAGGCAGTTCTACTGTGATCTATATGACTGCTAAAGATTGGAGTAGGCAGTGCAACAGGTTTCTTTGTGTGTGTGTGTGTGTGTGTGTGTGTGTGTGTGTGTGGTTTATAGCAAAAAAAACTATAAAATACCAGAACCATCTTAAAATTTATCATACTGTAAGTACCGCTATGTTATTATTTTCAAAGGAAAAAAAGCATCAATTAGGCATATGTAGTAAAAGATGACTTCAGAGATTGTGCATATGGATACAAAAAAAGAAATCACTATTCATACCTTCAAGCTATTTTAATAGTTTTATTGGATTTATTCCATTTTCTTAATCCATTCAACTATTTAGAAATGCTGGATGACTGCAAAGACCTGTTTACCAAAATTTTGCCCAATTTTAGTGACTTAAAATAAATTAATAGTTCTAGTTTAGTCAACTGCATTGATCAAGTTCCTCTGTAATAAGAAAAAACTACATGGAAAGTCTACAGAATAATTAGGTATAAGGAACAGTGTATTTCTAAAAGCTAAGAAACATGACACACCATGAATGTGCAAAGAAATGCATGAGAAAATGTACAACATAAAAATAGATTTTTTTGTTTTCTAATGTAATTAATTTAAATATGATATGATTTGGAGTTTGAAAGATAAGAATAGTTTAAGGTCATAATTCATATGATGATTAGTATAAATGCTTAGGACTGGTCTGTGTAGTTTAGTAAGACTGCAAATCCATTCCAGTTTCCCGTCCTTTGCATTTTCCCTTTAATTTCTCAGTTGCTAGGTTTGATACATTTGATTTTTAAGACAAATATCCAAGTGCTTGGAAAGAAAGTAGAGTTATCTCAGCATTTCCAAGCAAGGAGATTTGTGATAAAGCCCTATTGGTGAAGTGACCATATATCTCAGTCTGCTTGACCAAGCTTCCTTTGGGTCAAATAATGCCTGTTGATTTTATTTTTAGGCCTTTGTCATCTAACAATGTCTCAATTTGAATGGGAAATGATACAGTTACTGTAGTCAGTGGATTCTAAACTATCAACAACTAGAAGATGCTGGGTTTTCCTACCAATAGCTTTTCTTTCCCATTAAGGAGCTCACATCTCTAGGGCTTTGAGGCTACCTTCTTTCTCAATGTTTGTTCTATGAGCAGAGTTGAGGTGATGCTTCATTACTCATGCTACAGTTCCACTTTCCCTACATTATACTCCTAGCTCTCTATGTTAATGATGCCATGTCCTAAATCTAAGGATAGAAAACTTGGTCCTCTTGTCTACTTGTGCCTTCTATTTCCGTAAGGTTCTCAAATTTCCAGGGAAATAAAATCCCCAAGAAATCGTCTAGTTTAGTTTATTGGATAAGCCCTTCTAACTGGCAAAAAGATCAGAAGAGCAAAGAAATACATAATAAGAATGTCCCATGGTTCTGATCTTCTTTGTTCTCTGCTATTTGATCCTTTTTAGATAGTTCTTGCCTCTCTTCTCTTTAAATTTCCAGATCATTTGTTTATTTATTTATTCTTGTATATAGACCTAAATTTCAAGTTTTGCTTTTATTCATTCATCTAATGGTAACTCCTTGCCCACTAGATTCAAAAGATTAAAAAAGAAAAAAAAAGTAGGATGTGTTTGAAAAAGAGTAATAGAACAACAATGGGATGCTTTTGATTTTGAATAGCTTCTCTCCACAGGAAAATTATTGGTGGAAAATGAAGGAACCACTGTAAATGTCATCTAAACAGATGCCATGGGTCACCACAATCACCACTAAAATGTTCTTCTAATATTTTTTTAAAGAAATAAAAATATTTTTGAACCGAGGCACATATTTTTAAAAGCCTGTGACTCCCTTTTCTCTCTCAGATTAGGAATAATTTTAAAATTTAGATATTTAATATGTTCTGAAATATTATCTTTAAAAATAGACCTGCTTGTGAATGAAAGTAATGATTATTAAGTTGGGAAATAATGGTTTTCCTTCCAACTTGATGGCACTGGGCTGGGCTTGGTAACATAATGTTTTAGCTCTTAGCTGCTAACTAAACAGTTGTGATTTAAACCCACCCAGAGCCTTTGTAGGAAAAATAACTTGGTGACCTGTTTTTTCAAGATTATAACCAATGAAACCATCTAGAGCAGTGCTACTCTGTCCAATGAGATTTCTATGAGTTAAAAAATCTATCAGTGGCCCCCAATAAAAATAACAACCTTCAATAGCACTAATTCAGCTTTCTATTGTCTCAGCTCTGCTCCTCTGACTTGCTATTCATTTGTCTAATTCTATGACTTTATTATTAATTTTCTATCTACTTTGTGTCTCTGTTTACTGTCTTGTAGACTGTTCAGTTTGTCACTGTGCTCTGCTGCATTTTTCCTCATCTCCTTCCTGATCTCATGAAGAGTTCTAAATATTAATCTTTTGTATTTTACCTCTGTTAATCTCAGGAAGTTCTCTTCATCTGAAAAATTTCTTGATTCTTAGGAGTTTTCTGAAGCCATCATGTTTTGTCTTTTTAAGTGATTTGATATTGACTATTGTCTCTAAGGAGACCCTGGTGGTGTAGAGGTTAAGTGCTATGTCTGCTAACCAAAAGATCCACAGTTTGAATTCACCAGGTGCTCCTTGGAAACTCTATGGAACAGTTCTACTCCTACATACAGTTCTACATTCCTGTGGGGTTGCCAGGAAATGGAATCAGCTACACGACACTGAGTTTGATTTTCATTTGCTATTGTCTGTGAACCAGAAGTAAGTCATTGTATTTATTTATGTTTGGCTACTGTATTGTAGCTTCTTGTTTTGTTTTGAAAAGTTCAGGTAATCTGGTTATGGGTGCTAGATTGGTTATTGGTGTCTTTGAAGCTCTAATGTTCTGTCACCAGGTAATTAGAGCTGCTACTAGGCATGCGAACCCAGGAGTGCATTTACTTTTCTTGTACAGATTCATCTGAGGTGTCCAGGCAGTCAGTCAGAAAGCATGTGGTGTTAGCTCTGTCCTACAGTCCTAGACAGGCAATGGGGACCGGTGTTGACACAGATACCTGACTGCAGGTGCTGAGAAAGGTGGACAGCTGACAGCTCTCTATGAGTGTCTGTGAGGCAAGTATTCCCCTTATGCCTGTTCTGAAAACAATGTTTCCACCTTAAACTTTTGGCTCAAACTGAGTCTCTAGATTTTCTTTTAGAGTCCCCCTGTTGATGAAGTGTTCCCTCTCCAAGTCTAAGAGAATGATTCAGGGAGTGCATAAGGAGGCCTACTTCCAGCTCAGTAAAGGGCATCAGGCTCTGACACCAGGCTGCAGTACAGAGAGGTGAGGGAGAAGAGCTGGGATAAGGGATACAGTTGTGTTCCCCCCCTCCCTGAAGGAAAGTTTTAGCTCTGCAGGTGGTAGGTTAGACACAAGTCACTTAGCCTTTGTCAACTGAGTGTCAACATTTCACTGGTTTGGGAGGTGCAAGTGGCTTTTCTGATTCTGCTCAGTCTCTCCCGCTGAGGAAGACGTTATTCAAATGCCACTGCACCATTCACCATGCCACCTGCATCTGATAAACAGAGGGTTAGATCCAAACAGTTTCAGGTACTTCTGAACCTACCCTCCCTTCCCCATCACCTAGTTCAATTTCTCAACTTTAACTTTCCTTCTCATGGCTCCTAAAATGTCATATAGAATCCATTCATTATTCTTTCAGATCTTTGGTGTTAGAGGGATCTCAGGAAGTGTCTGACTATTCCACCATCCTGGCCTCACTTTGCTCCATAGCATTTCCAAGGAGCACCTGGTGGATTTGAACTGCTGACTTATTATCAAGCATTCATACCTCTTAACCATTAGGATGCTAGAATTTCCTATATGATATCTTAGTTACTAGAAAAAGACTATCTGCTCTTCTTCACTCATTTTTAAATTACATCTCTGATATGCTCTTCTATTTTTTTAAATTATGATTGAATGAAAATGTACATTCACATATAAATTTGCACTCCTACCTATATGCAGCTTCCACTGATATCCCTGCACAGTGACAACACACTCTTGCTCTCTGCTCCATACATGTCCCATCCTCTCAACAGTCTCTGTTCCCCTCCTTTCCACCCACTCCCCTTCCTCTAGTAAGAGGTCAGCAGGATGACATCCTATAGATGCATAGAACCATAAGGTGCCTGCAATACATGGTTGCTGTGCATCACCAAGTCCAATCCATTGCTGTCCGAAGAGTTGACCTTCTTTGTGATTTATAGACAGGGGCAGCATCAGGGCCAGGGTCCATGTTCCCACGGGAACCCCGAAGCCCCTGGGCCATTAATTGTGGTCTTTCAGTGGAGATCTCAGGGTGCACCTCTTTTTATCTTGTGTTGCCAGTGAGACTCAACTTGTGAACTCGATCACGGCTATCACTGGTGGTGGCCGGGTACCATCCGGTTCTTCCAGTCACCAGTGGATGTAGCCACCCACTCACGTGGGTCTCTCTATCTTCTGGGTTGTCTTTACCCCATGTCATTTTTGTCCTCAGTGATCATTCATTCCTCCTGTGTTGGGATCATTTGCTGTATCCTCAGATGGCAACTTGGCAGATTTTAAGGCCCCGGATGCCACTCACAGATGTGGGGTACAGAGAGCCCTCTTAGCAAAATGCTAGTTGTACCAATTGGCCTGTTTCACCTGAGAGCATGGCCCCCAGCCCCCTGCCCCAGCTACTATGTTCTTGTAATATTGGGTTAAGATGGAAGGAGTACTCAACCTATGTTGAAGTCCACTTAATACTGTTCTTTCTAATGTGTGCTGTCACTGATTTCACCCAACCAAATTTCTATCAACTATCTAATTTAAACCCTCCCCCCCTTGCACTCACTCCCTTCCCTCCCTTGCAGCAATCATTCTTTTCTTCTATGTATGAGTCTATTTTTAATTTCTTATGTTACGGGTCTCATACAATATTTGTCCTTTTGTCACTGACTACTTTAACTCAACATGATGTTCTCCAGTTGAAACCAGGTTATGAGATGTTTTCTGAAACCATCATTGTTCTTTATCATTGCGTAGTGTTCGGCTGAGTATATATACTGTAGTTTACCTATCCATTCCTCTGTTGTTGGACATCTGGGTTGATTCCATCTTTTTGCTATGGTTAACTGTGCTATGATAAATATTCATCTGCAAGTATCAGTTGGTGTGAATAGCCTTGATTCTGTAGTATATTTTCCAAGCAGTGGAATTACTGGGTCAAATGGTATATCTATATCCAGTTTTTTAAGGGAGCACCAGATTGCTTTCCAAAGATGTTGCACCATTTTGCAATCCCACAAACAGTGCAGGAGAGTTTCACTTTCTCCACAGCCTCTCCAGCATTTGTTGTTTTGTGCTTTTTGGATCACGACCAACCTTGCTGGGGTGAGATAGTATCTCATTGTAGTTTTGATTTGAAATTTTTTAATAGCTAAACATCGTGAGCATGTCCGCAGGTATTAGGCTGCCTGGATCTCCTCTTTAGAGAAATGTTTGTCCATCTCCTTTGCCCATCACTTAAATGGATGATTTATCTTCCTCCTATTGATATTTTGTAGTACCTTATAGATTATGGAGATCAGGTGACAGTCTGACATAGAGTTGCCAGCCAAGTGCCATCGAGTCAGATCTGACTCATGAAATACAGTTGCTAAATATTTTTTCCCATTCTGTAGGTAACCTTTTAATTCTATTAATAAAGTCTTTGGATGAGTAAAAGTGTTTCATTCTTAATAGTTTCCATTTATCTATTTTCTCTTCTGTTGATTGCAGTTTGTTTGACAGATTTTGAAGTCTGTCTATGTTGTGTATTAAAACTTCCATTGTTGTTCCTACTTTTTCCTGGATGACCTTTCTCATTTTAGAGTTGATATTTAGGTCTTTTATCCAGTTTCAATTAGTTTTTGTCTAAGGTGTAAGATGTCAGTCTTGTTTCAGTTTATTGCAGATGGATAACCAATTTTACCAGCACCATTTGTTGAAGAGATTATTTTTACCCCAGTTTCACATCTTAGGGCCTTTGTCAAATACTATAGACAGATGGTGTCATCTCTGGGCTCTTGATTCTGTTGCACTGATCTATCTGTCTATTTTTATACCAGTACCAGGCTGTTTTGACTACTGTGGCAGTGTAATAGGTTCTGAAGTCAGCTAATGAGATGCTTCCCAGTGTGTTCTTCTTCTTTAGTAGTGTTTTACTTATCCAGAGCTTCTTCTCTTTCCAAAAAAAAATTGATGATTTGTTTTTCCATCTCAAATGACACTGGAACTTGTATTGGGATTGCATTATATAAGTAGATTGCTTTGGGTAAAATAGACATTTTCACAATGTTAAGTCTTCCTATCCATGAGCAGGGTAAGTTTCTCCATTTATGTAAGTCTCTCTTAGTTTCTTGAGGTAAGCCCTTGTAGTTCTCTTTTTAAAGGTTTGTTATTTCTCTGGTTAAATTTACCCCTAGGTACTTTATCTTCTTAGGGGCTGCAGTAAATGAAATTGCTTTGATGATTTCTTCATTAACAGTCTCGTTGTTAGTATAAAGGAATCCTACAGATTTATTTATGGTTATGTTTTATCCTGAGACTTTGCTGAATTGTCCTATCAGTGTGAGTTAGTTTACTTATGGATTCTTTGGGATTCTCTGCATCTAATATGCTCTTCTTGATGCCCTAGTACATAACATTATTATTTAAATTGCCCATATGTAACATTTTCCTGAAAATACCTTATGACTCTCATTGAAATCTTTAAGCTCTTTAAAGATAGAGGTCATGTCATATGTAGAAACAAACGCAATACATAGCATAAACTCTAAATATTTTTAAATTAAATTGAATTATTTTTTATACATAATATGTAATTGTACAAAAATCCTTTTCAAAGTAGCATTATAGTATGCATAAAAATCTGATGCATGTAGAAGAAAATAAATTCTAATGGATACTAGAGTGAGGAAGGAGAGAGAGAGTTATTCACTGATTAGATAGTCGATAGGAAATCAGTTGGGTGAAAGGAGTGACAGCAAAGGTTGAAGGGAGGTCAGCACAACTGGACTACACCATAAGTTAAAAGGTTTATAAATATGACCCAACATTTCAAAGATCAGAGTAGCAGAGGCAGTGGTCTAGGGACCATGATTTCAAGGGACACTGAGGTCAATTGGCATAACTAGCTTTCTTTTTTTCTGAGAAATTGTTTTACATCCCATATTGGTCAGTGGTGCCTGGAGTCTTCAAAGCCAGCAAGCTGCCATATAAGGAACATCAACTGGTCCCAATCTACCTGGAGCAGATGAAAACCAAGAACATCAAAAACTTGAGGAAAATATAACCCAGGAGACAAAAGGGCCCATATCATTGAGATACTACATTAGCATGAAACCAGCAGAACCAGATGGTACCTGGCTGTCATCAAAGTCTGCCCTGACAGAGAACACAACATGGAGTCCCTGTTGAATCACGAGAAAAATGTGAGTGCAGATATAGAACTTTATTAAAAGACTAGACTTGATGGTTTGACACACTGGAGGGTCCACTGAGAATATGGCCCCTGAACTTGCTGCTAGCTCAGAGTTGAAGAGCTAACTCTTCAGACAAAGTTTGGACTGGACTATGGAACACAGAGTAATGTAGGTGGTTGTGTACTTCTTACTTAATATACATATGAAGCTGTCCATCTCTGTTATCTTTAGAGGGGAGAGAGGTAGATGGACAGGAGGGGACAAGTATTGGCTGAGTGGATACTGGAAGTACATGTAGGAAAGGAGGCGTATGTTACAGGGTGTGGAAAACAGACAGCATTGCATACAAGTGTGTGTTCAGGATTTTATATGGCAAATTGACAAACTGTAAGCTATCACTTACAATAGAAATAAAATAAAATAAATGATGCATCTGAGGCAGAGTTAAGATTGCAGACTAAACACAGGTCTCCCTAAATCCCTCTGGAAACCAAGAATTGAACTGGTAATTAAACAGTCTCCTGGACATGTAGTGAGCCCTAGAACACAGTATAGGGCTGTTAATTTGGACATCATACCACTGAACAGAAAACTTCCTGTCTTTTACAGTTCCCTGATGTTGGGGAGGGATGGCTTTCATGGACTGAAAGTAAATCACAATTCTAACTTTTATTCTCTGTCTTAGCCAACAAGCGGAGATAAGTCTTGACTAGTAGCTAATCTCAGACTCACAGCTGGTAGGTTCAGTAGGCAAAATTGCCACATTTTGAGAATGCAGCTTTGGACTCCGTGCTTCTCAGCAGTTTTGGCCTCTGTTTCCACCTCCACCATTGAGTAGCCTATAGCAAGGCAGGAGGAGTGCTTGTGCCAGATGCCATCTTATTCCACTGAGAGGTGGATATACCCATACAGAGGCCACAACTGCATCTAATTCCCAGGCTGGGAGGCAGTGTGGGCCCAGAGGAGAGTGATTTTCTGCAGAACAACAGTATTTTGCAGTTTTGCCTATGGCTGAGGTCCAATAGCAGAGGCCAGCCAGGAAGTAGTCTTTCTGTATTTTGAAATAGTTTATAACATCTGGGGTGGATACAGAGGAGCTTGCTTTGCTAGCTGGAAAGAGAGATCTATACCCCTGAAAAGCTGATTGACTTTGGAAGTTCTCAGATACCTTTCACCTTGAATTTTAAGACAGCCTAGAGAAACAACTGCAGTCCATCCTCATAGCATCTCTCCCAGCCTTTATTTACTCACGTGATTCCCCAAAAGCAACAAACTACAAAGAAAAGCATAACAAAAAGTCACCCATGACTTCAGAAGACCCCCAAAAGAAACAACCCAAGACTTTCCCAGGCAAAGAAATCGTTTTGAAACTATCAGGCGAATACAAAAGGATTATACAGAGAGCTCTCCTAGATCTTATACAAAAATGCATTAGAGCAAAATGAAAAATTAAGCAAGCTGTTTGATCTGATGGAATACCAGCACTCTGAAATCCAACAGATAAGAACAAAATCAAAGACATAGAAGCTTCAATTCAAAGCCAAGAAAACAGAAGGGAACAAATGGAAAAGAGACTTTCTGACTTGGAAGACAGAGCTACGGACTCCAGCATCTACAAGGAGATATCAGAAAACAGAAACAAGAACAATGAAGAAGAATTAAGAAACATGTGGGACTCTATTAAGAAGAAGAATCTAAGATTCATTGGAGTTCCTGAATAGGGTAAGACACCAGAGAACACAGAGAATATTGTTGCTGAGCTACTGACAGAAAACTTCCCAGAAATTATGAAAGAAGAGAATATAAATATCCAAGACACATATCGAATGCCACTCAGTGTAGATCTCAAAAGAAGACTCCAAGACATGTTATAATCAAGCTCAACAAAATTAAACCTAAGCCTTAAAGGCAACCAGGCTCAAAGCAAAGCTAACATTCAGAGGGAAATAATATAGGCTTTTGTCGGGTTTCTCAGCAGAAACAATGCTAGCACGGAGACAGTGGCATGACACATTCAAAGCCTTGAAGGAGAAGAACTTCCAAACAAGAATTATACGCACTGCAAAACTATCTTTCAAATGTGAAAATGAAATTAAGACATTTACAGATAAGCAGAAACTCAGAGACTTTGTAAAAATGAAACCAAAGCTACAAGAAATACTGAAAGAATCTCTTGGCTTGGAAGAACAAAACTGCTAACTTTACATTTTAGAAGCAAATTCAGGACACATCACCCAGGAACCTACTCAGATAGGGAAGGCTCCAAACTCAGTCAAAGCTATAATAGAGAAAGCAATGATCCAGTGATCATAACATGGAAACTGTGATGTCATCATATTAAAAAGAAGGATGTACTACAGTCATTATAGTCCTTCCAGAGGGAGAGGAAGTTAAGACGACAGGTAGTAATTAAAATTGGGTTTATATATAGTTTATTAAGGGGGCAGCAGTAACGCATGATAAAGATGCAACATATCAAACCAAAAAAATAATAATACAGGAGTCTCAACAACAACGAAACCTGAAAGCCTGAAAAAGGTGAAAAATCAACTCACAAAGAAGAAACTTCCAGAACAGATTAATAAGAACAACAGAGAAAACATTAACACAAAAATAAACATATCCAAATGATAGCACTAAACACATACCAATCAATAATTTCATTGAATGTGAATGGACTGAACGCTCCAGTAAAGAGACATCAAGTGACATCTTGGATCAAAAGACACGACCCATTCATATATTGCCTACAACAAACTCACCTTAGAGTTAAAGATGTGAACAAACTGAAAATTAAAGGATGGAAGACTATATATCAAGGTAACAATACACAAAGAGGAGCAAATATAAGAACTCTAATCTCAGATAAAATAGATTTTAAGTAAAATCCACCATCATGGACAAAGATGGACACTATTTATTGCTGAAGGTTTCAATACACAAGAAGGACTAAACAATATTAAATGTTTATGCACCTCATACAACGGCACTTGGCTGGCAATGTTGGAGTACCGAAATGCAGTGAAGAAACACTGACTACACTCCAAAATGAGATATATCATTCCATAGTAATAGTGGGAGACTTCAATACTTTATTTTCAATATTGGACAGATCATCTAGAAAACTGCTCAATAAAGACAAAGAAGAACTTATTGTCACACTTAACCAACTAGAATCCATCGACATATACAGAACTTTCTATCCATCAGTGGAGAAGTACACCTTCTTCCCAGTGCACATGGAACATTCTCCAAAAAGCAACTCAAACTGGATAAAAGACCTAACTATCAAATCTAAAATGATAAAGCTCATCCAAGAAAAAGTAGGAACAATTGAAGCTTTAATACACAATGTAGACAGACTTCAAACTCTATCAAACCACAAATAAGAGAAAATAGATGAATGGCGACTACTAGAATCAAACAGTTTGGCTTATTCAATGGCTTTATTAATGGAATTAAAAGACCACCTACAGAATGAGAAAAAATATTTGGCAACTATATGTCAGACTGATACCTGATCTCCATAATCTATAAGGTACTACAAAATACCAATAGGAAGAAGATAAATCATCCAATTCAGTGATGGCCCAAGGAGATGGAGAGACACTTCTCTAAAGAGATCCAGACAGCCCAATAACAGATGTGGACAAGCTCACGATCTTCGGCTATTAAAGAAATTCAAGTCAAAACTACAATGAGATACCATCTCATCCCAACAAGGCTGGCCATGATCCAAAAAATGCAAAACAACAAAACTGGAGAGGCTGTGGAGAAATTGGAATTCTCCTGCACTGTTGATGGGATTGCAAAATGGTGCAACATCTTTGGAAAGCAATCTAGTGCTTTCTCAAAAAGCTGGATAAAGATATACCATTTGACCCAGTAATTCCACTACTTGGAATATATCCTACAGAATCAAGGTCATCCACACCAACTGATACATTCACGTGAATGTTTATTGCAGCACAGTTCACCATAGCAAAAAGATGGAATCAACCCAGATGTCCAACAACAGAGCAATGGATAGGTAAACTATGGTATATACACTCAGTAAAACACTATGCAATGATAAAGAACAATGATGATTTTAAGAAACACCTTATAACCTGGTTTCAATTGGGGGATATTACGCTAAGTGAAAGTAGTCAGTGACAAAAGGACAAATATTGTATGAGACCCATAACATAAGAAATTAAAAACAGACATACATAGAAGAAAAGACTGTTTGATTGCTGCAAGGGAGGGGAGGGAGGGAAGGCAGCGGGGGAGGGTTTAAATTAGATAGTTGATAGAAGTTTGGTTGGGTGAAATCAGTGACAGCACACATGAGAAGAAGAACAGTACTACATGGACTTCAACATAACCTGAGTACTCCTTCTATCTTAACCCAATATTGCAAGGACAGAGTAGCTGGGGCAGGGGCTGGGGACCATGTTCTTAGGGAAAATGAAGGCCAAATAGGCACAGCTAGAATTTTGCTAAGAGACCTTTCTGCACCCTACATTGGTGAGTGGCACCTTGGGTCTTAAAAGCTGCTAAGCTGCCATCTAGGGTACAGCAAATGGTCCCAACTCATCAGGAATGGATGATCACCGAGGACCAAAATGACATGGGGGAAAGAAAAACCGTAAGACAGAGAGACCCACATGAGTGGGTTGACTTCATTGACTTGTGACTGGAAGAACCAGATGATGTGCGGCCACCACTAGTGATATCCATGATGGCGCACACAAAGTAGAGTCTCACTTGCAACACAAAAATAGAAAGTGGTGCACCCTGAGATCTTCACTAAAAGACCACAACTGATGGTCCATGGGCCTTGGAGCTCCCCTGGAAGCATGGACGTTGGCCCTGATGCTGCCCCTGTCCAGAAATCATAACGGAGTTCAACTCTTCAGACAGGAATGGATTGGATTTCATAATGCAGAGTGACCATATCATGTATGCACTTTACAGTTCTTGCATCCATTTCATCCTGCTGGGGAGTGGGTGGAGAGGAGGGGATAGGAGATTGTTGGGAGGATAAGACAAGTATGGAGAGGAGAGGAAGAGTGTGCTGTCCCCAGACAGGGAGAGCAGTGAGAGCTGCACATAGGTGGGCATGGAAATTTATGTGGGAACGTACATTTTCACTCAGTCATAATAATAATAAAAAAAAATGATACATGATCTACACAGTACTTTAAGCAATAGCTACATACTATTATGTACACATTTGTCTCTATCATCTATTATCTAACTTATCTTTAAATGTTTTAGAGTTTTATGATTATGTCAAAATTGTATCATTTAATTTTTTACTGATCATGTTTTAAAATTTTAATGAATTATATATTCTATTTTACAGTTACTTCTTTTTATTTAGACAATACTTTTATCACATCTGTTATGAGTGGGATCTTGAGGTTTCAGGTTAAACACATAATTTCTAAAGTTATGCTTTGGGAAAAAAAAAGGGTCCCTTGTATCATCAGACATATTTTAGAAAATACTTGTGAAAAATAAGATAATTGCCGTATATCTGTTCCATACTCCTGAAACACTGTAGTTTCTACTGAAGACAGAAGAAACAAAATGAGAATAATAATAATAAATAACAAGAGTGCTGCATTTATAATTTTAGAAGGAATGACTGTTTCACTACCGTTGCTGTTAGATGCCATTGAATCAATTCTTACAGTGACCCTTTGTACAAAAGGAGGAAACACTGTCCAGTTCAGCACCATCCTCACAATCACTGTGCTTGAGCCCACTGCTGTGGCTACAGTGCCAATCCGTATTGGTGAGAGTCTCCGTCTTTCTTTCTCTATGACTTTCTACCAAGCATGATGTCCTTTTCCACGGACTGACCCCTCCTGATAGATAGTATGTCTAGAGTATGTGAGACATAGCGTCAATATCTTTTCTTCTAACAACATTCTGACTTTATTTCTTCCATGACAGATTTGTTCATCCTTTTGGCAGCCCTGGTATATGCAGTATTTTTTGCCAAAATCATAAGTCAAAGGCATCGATTCTTTCATTTTCCTTGTCCACTGGCCAGTTTTGCATGCATATGGAGTGAATGAAAACACCACATCTTGGGTCAGGTGAACCTTTGTTTTCAACATATGTTTTAACACAGTAAGTACTTAACAAAATATAATGCTCATATATTTTCTTTTTTTTATGTCTTATATTCTGCAAGATTAAAAATAGGCCCTAAAGTTATTTTACCAAAAACTTTATGTTGATAGCATTTATGTGAATGCTTCTATTTTAAGTGGCTAATTTTATGTCGGATCTGACTCGACGGCACTTGGCTTGGCTGGCAATTTTATGTCTTGCAATTTCTCTTCTAGAACTCACCTATTTCTATGTCTCCCTGACTATTATTTGATTTCATCTGATATAAGAAAGAAAAACATTTTTCTTCAAAAACATGAAGGTTGATTTCTTTAGTTTTCCAAATGTGTTTTGATATGTGTTGTATCTAATATATCAGAAATATCCTTAAAACTTTATTGGTGCAGGAATGTTGCATAGTACCAAATTTACCCTGGCACCTATAATGAATTTTTGATGTACCAAATGTTCTCTGAAGACTCATCTTGTACTCTGCATACAGTATTTTCATCTTTCTGGAGAGTTTGAAGTTCAGGAAGCAAAGTCACTAAACATATTTTTATTTCAAATTACTGATGGGTTGATAGCTAAGCAGGAGAGCTTTAAAATACGAGAAAGTGAGAGTAGTCAACAAAGAAAGTCTAAAATACCAATTATATGATTTAATAAAAATTAAACAAATACATTATCTTCACTCGTTCTAAAAAATGTACCAGTAATGGTATACTATTAATTACTGAAAGATGTTTTTGAGACATAGGAAGAAATTAGGAGGATAAGTGAAAGACTATCCACTTTCTACTGAAGTTTTACACAAATAATACGCACCTTCTGCAGTTGTTTGCCGACTACTCCCTTCACCTGTGAGGTATTCTCACAAGTGATGATACACCATTTCTTTTTCTTTTTTTCTTTTTTATGTTGCTGTTTAAAAAAAATAGCACAAATCACTGGTAATACCTTATAGGGGAAGGCAGTGGTAACCAAACAAACAGCAGATATGCTTTATTCAGGTAAAAATTCATTGTATTTACCATATTAAAAAATTAATAAAACTCAAAATAAGACAGTGTTTCAAATCCAAAAATGGTGTAAGGACAATGATTTGGCCATTCTACTCTTCCTGTCATGTCCCAACTGATCCTAGTGGTGCTAAAGGTTAAATATTCAACTGCTAGCTGCAAGGATGGCACTCTGACTCAGGAGACAGGTCTTGTGATCTGCTTCAGAACAGTCACACGCTTGAAAATCCTCCGGAGTAGTTTCTACTGTGCGTGCTCGGGATCACTACAGTAGGGACATGTTCAACAGCAACTAACAATAGCAACGGTAACACTAGCGTGACCAAAAACATTATTTTAGAACACAAATCCTGGAGGGCCTAAGCTGCCTTTTGTGTATCTCTCTTCAGCCACTTTCTTTTCCTTCTTTCTATCTCATTCAAAAGCAAAAGTAGAGAGTAGAAAAGAATCAAAAGGTTAGAGGGCATCGAAGATGAGAGGTATTCTGATTATTTTGCTACTCTGATATACATTCTATTATTAGACAGTCTGCAAGTTTGTATCATAAATTAAAAATAATACAATTCCAGAAACACAATCAACGTGTTTTATAAATGACTTGCCCAGGGTACATTAGATATTCGCGGTAAAAGGAAATGTAGTCCACGGGGATGCGGGGGAGTGGGGGGAATGAGATTTGTTGCTGCTTTGATGTTTTCTCCCTTTGGCAATACTACAGTTGTTTCATTCAAATATCATCATTTAAGGTATAATATTATCAGTCTTCTCTTGCTTTCTCCTGCCACACAACTGAGTGGAAGTGAATACTCACCTGTTGTCCTGAAGCCCCATCTAGGATAAGTTCCCTGGCACTGCTGTGCACTGTCTCTTCTTACGAGTTAACTTCTCCAGCCTTCGCGGCCTCTTGCCTTGAAAAGGGCAGCAGAGCCAGATGGCATCTTGAATTATCAAAGATAAATAATTTATTTTCCAAATACTTTCCCTGGGAACAGAAGAGTCAACCTTTTACATTTATTTGCAGGGCTTAGGCTGTGTCACTTCTGGCTCTCAGAATTCCCCACAGAGCAGTCCTGGGAGTAGTCTATCCTTTCTTGTCCTTGGTAGCTGCGTGCAGGCTGACTAGCTGGAAAGAAAGTCACTCATGTCCCTCTTCTGCTGCAGCATCGCATGAAGATGCGCTCTTAAACCACTTCAGCAGTCTGTCATTAAAAGACTCTTTCTCATCTTCACTTTTAAGTAGTAGAATCTTACAACTTTATTTTTCTCTTCAACCAGAATACTGTTAGTTGTTTAACAAGTATGCTGCAAAATCAAAACTGTTACGGAATTGGTGACTTTTTAAAATCATTTTGAAATCAATGTTTAAGTAGGTCAGCATAAAATTTAGAAAGAATTTTAGAGAATTGAAGATCCTAAGAAAACAAAATGCATTTCATTCACTTGAAAGTGACCTACAGGAAAAGAACCCCAGGCATCGTTTGTGTGAATGAGAATGGAACCACAGGAAAGATGATTTACTCCAGTGGGATGCCACAGAATACAAGTATAATTACCTACAAAGAAATTTCAGCAGTTAAAACTGCCAGTGCAACAGTAGCTTACAAAGTGACTGGGGAACTCTCCAATAAACAAAACCCATTGATACTGAGTTTAGTCTGACTCATAAATACTTTGTACGAAAGACTAGAACTATCCCCACAGGGTGTCCATGGAGTAGCTGGTGGATTTGAACAGCTGACCTTTAGGTGACTGGTCATTGTCTTTAACCACTACACCACCTGGGCTCCCCAAATCATAGCACATTTAAAGTAATCAGCTCTGGACAAGAGACAGCCACAGACCAAAGATACTTGTGGGTTTTTTTTTTGTTTTTTTTTTTTTTCAGAGACAGCTATGTTGCCACATTGAAGCTATAACCACAGTTATACTGATTATAATCTATTATAATCTATTCATCAGAAAAGTGATACAACACGTATTAATGAGAATCTGAACTTAGACTCTGCTGGTATATGGATCTGGGTTGGAAACCTAGATATGCCCCTGATTAGCTTATTTCTTTAGACTGATTTTATTAATCTAACATTTGGTGTAATATTTCTAAATTAAATTATTTACCATACACAGTTGGCATATTCTGGTGACATAATGTCCCACAGAGAAAATGCTTAGTCATTTATAACCATTAAGATAAGGGCTCAAAATTCTGAAACATTTTCTTATTTTTTTGAATTGTATTTTCTGGAATTTAGTAATTCCCACTTTAGAAAGTATACTTACAAATGTATCAATGAAGATTAAGTTTAGCTGAGTGTGAGCAAGAACAATAACATCTAAAATAATAAAGGTCATTAATAAACTGTTAAATGCTATTATTTATTATAATAATATGACAATAGCAGACGTAGTAGAACACACAGTAATAAAATGATTTTTTTCTTTAATTGTCCTCTCATAAAAATTAATCAAATACAGAGAAAGAAAATCAAAGGTAGTGTCTCTGTTGCCAGAAGGCCAGGCACATTTTACATTTCTAATTAACTGCCTTAAAATATAATTTCAATAATAATAATAATTAGTATGTTTTAGACAGCTAATACTGCTCTAACAGATATACCACAGAGTGGATGGCTTTAACAAAGGAAAGTTTATTGTTACCCAGCCTGCTAGAGCACAAGTCCAACTTCAGGATCCCCCCAGGAAAGGCTTTCCCCGTTGTCAGCTCTGGAGGAAGGCCCAGTATTGCATCAGTCTTTGTCCAGGGAGCATCTTGGCACAGGAACGTCAGGTCTGAAGGAAGCGCTCTTCTGCTGGTGCTGCTTTCTTGGTGGTGTGAGGTGCCTATTCTCTTCTTGCTTCCATTTCCTTTTACCTCCCATAGGATGGAAGGATTAAGGGTGGGCAAGCCATACTCCAGGGAAACTCCCTTTACAGTGGAGCAGGGAGGTGATCTTCTCAAGAGATTTACAGTCCCACCCTAATCCTTTAACACACTCATAGGAAAATCACAAAGTGGAGGACAATCATAAAATATCAGGAAGCATGGCTCAGGCACACGGCTACATATATTTTGGGGGGGGGTACAATTCAATCATGGCAGTATGCTTTTTAGTACTTTTTTAATCTACCTAAAAAGCAAAGCAAACCAAAACCACTGTTGATGACTCAATTCTGTCTCATGTTGACCTTACAGGACAGAATAGATCTAATCCATCAAATTTCCAAAAATTACCTGGTAAATACAAATTACCAACCTTTTGGTTACAGCCAAGTTCTTAACCATTATGTCACCAGTGTTTGCTTTGGGACACAGTAAACAGCTTCATTTATATCTGCAGCAATTGTAAGAGGTAAGTAATGTTTTTATTCAATTTTTTTACAAGAGTTAACTAAGGCAGGGGCAATAAGTAAACTTCCCCAAATTATACAATACACACACTTATCTTGGCTAAGGTCACAACATCTGTGTTCTAGCAATCAGAATGGAAGAATGCCACAAAGAAATGCACAACTCCTCCATTTCAGAATCTTTCTCGGATTCTGTACATACATGTCCACGTTTATCCTATTAGCCTCAAATTAGTCACCTCTAAAGCCTTATTTTAAGTGGTACTGGAAATACATATAGTCTTATTCTGAGTGACCAATATTGAAGTTCAATATTGAAGGTCACCCATCAAAGTAGAATGGATATTGTGGTAAAATAGGCTGTTGGTGCTACACAAGTATGTGGAATTCTATTGGATTCCACTCTCATGAATATTTAGGGTTATAGCATTTAAACAACAAAGAAAAGCAAACAAACCACAAAAGAAAAAAGAAAAAAAGAAAAACTTTCTTCAAATGTATTTTTCATTTTTCCTGAAAGAGACCATTAACAGCAGATCTTAGTCAACTAGTCCTGGAAGATAAAGCCACTGTGTATTCCATGTAAGATATTTTATTCTTCAAATAACTTCAGTTTGAAATCATTGCTACTGGTGATGTTATGTGATGTTTAGTTCTCAAAGAAGACATTTTTTTTTTCACCCCTAGGCAAACTCAGAAACTAAGATTCTCTGATCACTCATTCACTATATATTTCTAAAGCAGGTTCTATTTTCCAGACATCTTTTCCAGCACTAGATTTGAAAAGACAAATGTAAGTTAATGCTTTTACAGACGCTACACTATGGGGATAGAAGCAAAATAATAGGATACATTTTGAATTTCTATGTTATATTCTGGGAGATGAAAATATAAGCTACTTTTTTTTTTATTTTGAGGAATTTTATAATTTATTTTGGAAATAACTGTACCCATGAAGTTGCAAGCACAAACCTGGATTCTAATTGGGGCACATAAATGCTATTCATTGTTGACAGTGCCACAAACTGTACAAAGTCTTAGATTTTACTCTGCTTGTAAGCTAACAAGTTAGTCTGTCACATACTCATAGATGATAGTAGAAGACACAAGACCCCCATGCCAGAGACAAAGGACGCTCTTGTCTTGGCATAGCACTCGTGGAGTTTACCTTCATTCCAGAACCCCTGTTTTCCAAGTCCTATGGGAGTCATGTGAGTATCCAGGTAGATTTTGCACACATAGTGGATTTGTGTCACAACTGCATAAACTCAAAATAAAACAAACAAACAAAAAAAGTGCCTTTAAGTTGACTCCAACTCATAGTAGACCTGTAGACAGGGTAGAGTTTCCAAAGAATGCCTGGAAGCTCTGAACTGCCCACCTTCTAGTTAGCAGCTGTTGCACTTAACCATTACACTACCAGAGTTCCCAGGTGAGGGAGGTCCAAACCATTAAAGGGGCATGTTAGTAGACATGCTCAACCTATGCCCTGTAAGATTATTATTTGATTATAATGATTTTTAGAGAATATACATGCTGTTCTTCCTGAAAGGAAACACTATTAATATTTTCTAAGACCATTTGCTATGCAAACGTCATTGAAAAGGTAGTGGAAAACAAAAGCTGATAAAAAAATGTACAGCAACACTACACATAAATGTGTTCCAGTAGAAACATAGCATCACAAAGTGAGCTGTTGAGCTAGGTCTCCACAAAATGAGAAGTGGTGAAGGAATTTAAATAATCAAGAGAAAAGCTTCATATGTCAGACAGATGTATGAAGTGGGGATTATTACGGTATATTACAAGAGTGAGTGAGACTGAAAAGTGACATAAAGATATCATTAAAAACATTACGCAGATTTCATCACTGGAACGAAAAAGAGACAACTGAATGAGAAAAATAGATGATGAAAACATTTTTGGAAGTTTCCATAATAGAACTGATTATTAGACTGAAATCAACACTTACAGTGATTATATAAATTTTTTTGAAATGTGGACACATAAGAGAATTTAACGTTTAAAATTAAAATCAGTGTAAAATGGAAAATACATATATTTACACATTTACCCATTTCTGGTATTATGAATAGTGTTCAGATTTGCTAAATTTAGTCTCTGTTTCCCAATTCAAGATGTTCGTTCATTTTGCTATTCTATATTTGTTGGAAACCAGTTTTCCACATCTGAGAGACCAACAGCATAAAGGTGGAATCGTATGTACAACACTGAGAAGTATCCTGAAGTGAAGGAGTCTTAGTACTTGACAATGGTAGTCTTGAGGGCAGAAGGATAGTGATAGCCTAAGTAATTCTGAAAAACAAGAATATTCTGTATAAACTAAGACCACTTCATGGTAAATAAGTATTTATATATACATATATATTAAACTTCATCCAGGTTGGCAAGCACAGCCTTCAATTTCTTGTTGCCAAAGAATATGTAAGTACACTGGATCTAGTTAATTTGCAAACTAAATCTTCCTTGTCTAAAAAGACCCTGAATATTTCTTCATTGCCCTATATACTCTGAGGATTTATATTGGAATTTGAGGAAGATTTAACGGTAATTTGAGTTAACTGAGTGGCAATGAATAATCTTCAGTTTTTCCCCCACAGCAGTTCACATATTCATTCCTTCACTCACACATTTTTTTATACAAGAATTAATTCTTTAGCAACAAATGCACACACTGTATTTCTATAGATATTATGCATTATATGGAAATAAATCAAAAAGCTTATGTCTCTTCACATGTGAAGAAGCCCTACATTGTACCTCAGGTCCAATAAGTTAAACAGTTTTGTTGTGCCTAAAAATCTGCCATCGGTCACACTTAGCTCAAACAAGATTCTTAGCTGCATGCAGAATAAACCAACTCTAGTTATTTAAGTAGATAAGACATTAATTAAAATGATATTGAGGAGCTACAATCATTTGGGGAAGGAGGAAGAACAAGGGTCAGAATGTGGACAGGAAAAAGGGAACTTATGTGACAAGAGTCATCTCCAATGTTGAGTGGGTTCACTGAGAAGAGTACGTTTTTCATATTTACACCTACAGGCTTGTAGAGTCATTGTCGAGGACCAGATGCTCTATACTGTCCATGGTTGGGTCTTAAGGATATGTTCATATATCATGCTACAAGATGTCACTTGTGTCCCAATCTTTTTCATAGGGCTTCTGGTTGCCTCCTCTGTGTTATCTTTGGGTCTGTTCACATTTCACTTTCTCATTGTATGATTCTTACCCAACACCACAGCAAAAATTGAGGCCACAAAAAATATAATAAAAATAGAACCAATCAATATTTCCTCATTAATAAATCTAATTTTTAGATATTTAATCTTAACAATCCTAAATCAAAATTCTGTTTTAAGCAGCATCCAACCCCTTCTAAATATTTTGGCATTTCAGAGTCCCTGGGAATGCTGGTGGTATCGTGTGTTAAGTGCTACATCTGCTGACCCAAAAGTTGGCAGTTCAAATCTGCTAGGTGCTCCTTGGAACCTCTACAAGGCAGTTCTACTATGACCTCTAGGGCCGCTATGAGTCAGATCTGGCTCGACAGCACTGGGTTTGGTTTAGGTTTGGGGTGTTGCAAACAGCTAACACACTTGGCTGCAAACCAAGAGGTTGAAGGTTTAAGTCTACCTGAATTACTCTGGGAAAAATTCCTGGTGATTTACTGCTGAAAAGTCAGCCATTGAAAACCCAGCAGAGCTATATTCTGACGTTCATGTTGTTGCTATGGGTCAGAACTGACTAACTGGCAACTATGTTAATAAACTCATGAATAACTCAATACTTTTGAGGTATATCAAAACACAAACAAACAAAAAGCCACAATTCTAATCTTCAAAATAATCACTCAAAACCAAATCAAACCACATGCACCACTATCTAGTCAATTTCAACATTCAGCAATCCTAGAGGACAGAGTAGAACTGCCCCATAGAGTTTCCAAGGAGTGCCTGGTGAATCCAAACTGTTGACCTTTTGGTTAGCAGATGCAACACTTAAGTACTAGGCTGCCAGGGTTTCCAAAATGGTAATTAAGGGAAAGAAATCATGTATAATCTAATTATACGGTAACAAGATAAATATTCTCATATAGTTTCCTGTAAAGTATTATAAGAAAAAAATGAGAGATCAATTCCGCCTGGTGATAGACAAAATAAGAAAAACAGTTACAGAATGTATCAAAATATCACTTAGGCATGAACATAATTTCTCTGCTAGTTTGGGATATAGACCTTTTAGTGCATTTTCAGTCAAACACGAACATTTAATTTCTAGTATTTCACAGGGTGTAAGTAGTAAACTGTACCCCAGGGAACATAATTCAGCAAGCACCAAACAGCATCTCCAAATCTACAGTCATACAGAATTTTGTTCCTCTTCTCCCAGAGCCCTGAGCTATACAATAAAGTTTGTTAATATTACAGTTGTTAGATGATAGGGAAAAGTAACTTATAACTGAAAAATAAAATGTTAAAAGCTGTTTTTAATATACGAAGGAAACATTCAGGAAATGAATTGTTTATCCTTCAGATCCAGTCAGCGTGAAAAGATCAGGCAAAGGTAGACATAAATGGAAAGCTATTCAGAAGTTTACATGTTAAGCTTTTCTTTTCATATTGTAGGGTGTCACAGATATTTTGGTGAGGTCTCCCTGTGTGAGCTGAACACATCAGCCTGAGCGTCTGCAGCATGAGCAGATAGCTCAGGAGTACATCAGCTGGTATCACGCACTTCTGTATGCTTCACAATTTGTCAACACAATTCCAAAAGTGTCATCAAGCTTTGACATTCATATTAAAAGATAAAGTTTTATTTATTTTAATTTGATAAACTGAACCTCTTGGAATAATGGATTTATCAGCATATAAACAGACTAAGACCACCTGCTTAGAACAATCTCATTTCTCCACCTCAGCTTCTCACTGTGAGAATATATATTCCTTTTTCTTCTCTCTGGGTTCTCAAATAGTTGACTTTTATGATATATCCTGTCATTCTTTGCTTTCCTGTAGAGAAATTCTGACTTTTCACTTTTATAAAATGGATTTTAATATCCATTTTTGGATTATAAAATGATCCCTGCAAGACACCTATAAGAATACAAAAAATACACAAACATAATCTAATATTCCAGGAGATAATACTTTGCTGGAAATACTTTGCTCATCTCTAGATATGTACCTATGGAATAAATACAAGAGTGAAGGTATGAACAAACAAGTGAACAGAAATTAGTTTGTTGTTTTAGATAGCAAAACTTGGGGTAAGTGGAAAATAAGAACCAGAATACATGAGCTTTCCATGATATAAAAATTGATGAAAACCTAAAGCACAAAGTATGTTCCATAAATAGTAATTCCACATGATGTACCAAAATTGGAAGCAACCTGAGTACATAGGCAACCTGCATTTAAGAAAAGCTAAATAAATTGAAAAGAAAATGTTCCTCTGTTTTCACAAGTACATAGTGTGTGTGCATGGATGCATTTGCATGAATTTTTAGTAATGAATGTCAACAAAGTATTTTAATTACAAAGATGATAGCCCCAAATGGCTACAACTAGCTCCCTACAATTGCCAGCTAATACTCTATTAATATCTTCAACAAATACTTTGTTCCCTTGATTTTCTTAAAACGATTTTCACAAAAACACTATCACGATGCTTAAGGATTATCTTGCAATTCAGTTGTGTGTACTCAGATGACTGGGTATTTGATTAGGTTTTGAGTTTGATTTCCCTTGTCATGGAAAACAGGTTCTAAAAAAATCCCAGGACTGAAAATCAGTTGTACAACTTAAGAAAAATTAAAATTAAAAGCCATTCGTTTAGTGAAAGAATCAGGATACAAAGAGAGGTTTTCCTGATGGGAAAATATGTGCTTTTTCAATGTACTTCTTAAAATTATTAACATGTGTGTGTATCTGCAGGCCCGCTCACATATGCAGTCCACTTTTGTTGAGGATAGAATTTGGGTGGAATGATCAAGCTGAAGGAGATGATGGGTTCTTTGGCACCACTCTGAGATAGAACGTAGTGTGTAGTGTAGTGAAATTCATATAATCTACTACTTTCAAAGAGGGAGAAAAGGTTTATTTAAGGCCTTTATGGGGCTTTCCCCTGCACATCTCTCAGGTTGTTTTACTGTGATAGCTTGTACATTTCAGTGGTGCTGAAAACTTTGTCACCAGTATTTGAAATGCCAACAGGGTCAGACTTGGTGGATAGTTTTCATCTGAGCTTCCAAATTAATACAGACTAGGAAAGACGGGTAGCCTATTTCTGAAAAAAAGTTGGCTAATGAAAACCTTATGAATAGCAACATAAAATTGTCAGATACTACAAATGCTGGAAGATAAGCCCCTCAGTTTGGAAGGCATTTGAAATATAACTGGGGAAAAGCTGCCTTCTGAAAATCGAGTCTACCTTAATGATGTGGATGGAATCAAGCTTTCTAGATATCAGTTGCTGATATGACAAGACTCAAAATGAGAAGAAACAATTGCAAGCACCTGCTGATAATCAGAATATGGATAGACAAAGTATGTATCTAGAAAAAATCAGAAATCATCAAAAATGAAATGGAACACGTGAACATCTAAGTCCTAGGTGATAGAGAGCTGAAATGGACAGATATCGGACATTCTAAATCAGACAATTATATGGTCTACTATGCTGGTAATGAGAACTTCAAGAGCAATAAACCAATCCGCAAACCAAATCCAGCACCATCAAATCAATTCAGACTCATAGCAACCCTATAGGACAGAGTATAACTGCCCCATCGAGTTTCGAAGGAGTGTCTAGTGAATTTACACTGCCAGCCTTTTGGTTAGCAGATGCAGCACTTAACCACTAGGCCACCACAGTTTTCAATGGTGTCAGGTAAATCATTGAAAAGAACATTTTAACATTTATCCTGAAGTATAATCTTGTCAGTGATAGGATAATGTCCATATGCCTATAAGAAAAATCAATTAATATGACTAATATTCAAATTCACATACCAACCACTAACACTAGAGGTGAAGAAATTTATTTTTACTGACTTCTGCATCCTAAATTGGTCAAACATGCAACCAAGATGAATTCATAATTACTGGCGACTATAATGTGGAAGTCACAAACAAGGAAGAACGATTGGCAGTTGGAAAATACAGCGTTGATGATAGAAATGACAACAGAGACTGTATTACAGAATGTTGCAAGACCAATGACTTCTTCATTCCTTTTTAAACATCATAAATGGTGACTACACTTGTGGACCTTGACAGATGGAATATACAGAAATCAGATCACTACATCTATGGGAAGAGACAATGGAAAAACTCAGTAACATTAGTCAGTCAAGGCCAGGGGCTGATTGTGAAACAGATCATCAACTGATCTCATGTAAGTTTAAGATGAAGTTGAAGAAAATTAGAACAAGTCTATGAAAGTCAAAGTATGACCCTGAGTATATCTCATTTGAATTTCGGAGAAAATCTCAAGAATACACCTGATGTATTAAACACTAATGAATAAAAATTAGGTAAGTTCTGGAAGGACATTATAAATGAAGAGAGCAAGGGGTAATTAAAAGATAGAAAGGGAAAACCAAAAGGATGTCAGAAGAGAAACTGAAAGTTGCTCCTGAATGTAGAGTAGCTGAAAGGAAAGGAAAAAATAATGATGTAAAAGATCTAAACAGAATATTTCACAGGGCAGTCTGAGAATATAAAGTAAGCAATGTAATGCAATGCACAAAATATGGAGATAGAAAATCAAAAAGGAAGAACACGCCAGAAATTTCTCAAACTGAAAGAACTGAAGAGCCAATTCAGTCCTTGAATTCTAATACTGAAGGATTCTATGGGAAAAAATTAAATGGCACAAGAGCCATCAGAATAAGATGGAAGGAATACACACAGTCACAGTACAAAAAGTTGTGGTCAACATTTACCATTTCGTGAGGTAGCAAATGGTCACAAATCAACAATATAATGGAATAAAGTCAAGCTGCTCTGAAGATATCGGTGAAAAGAAATCAGGAATTGACAGAAACAATTCAGACATCTCAAAAAATGAATATAATGCTAACTCTTTTATGCAATAAATTTGGAACACCGCTACCTGGCCACCTAAATGGAAGAGATCCATATTAGCACCCATTCCCAAGAGAGAAGATCACACACTGAATGTGGAAATTATTGAACAATATCATTAGTATCACACACAAGTAAAATTTTTCTGAAAATCATTCAAAAGTGGTTACGGCCATTCATAGACAGGGAATAGCCAGAAATTGAAGTCAGATTCAGAAAAGGACATGGAACTAAGGCTACCATTGCTGATGAATTATGGCTGGAAGCATAAAATACCAGAAGGATGTTTACCTGTGTTTTATTGACTATGCATAAGGATTCAACTGTGTGAATCATAACAATTTATAAATAACATTGTGAAGAATGAGAATATCAGAACACTTAATTGTGCACATGAAGAACATACACTTAGGCCAAAAGACAGCTAGTTTTTTCTACAGAAATCAGTGTTGTAGCTGTTCAACATACTTAGTCAATCCATAGGCTAAGGTAACAATCCAAGAAACTGAACCACATGAAGAAGAATGATTAGCAGGACTGGAAAAAGACTCACTAACAACGTTCAGTGTGCTGATGGCATATTGAAGAGAACTTGAACCATTTATTGGTGAAGATTAAAGGTCACAGCCTTAAGTATGAATTACAACTGAATGTAAAGAAAATAAAAATTTCTCCAACTGGACCTTTAAGCAGCATCATGATACTTGGAGAAAATACTGAAGTTTTTAAGAATTTCATTTTACTTGCACCTGTGGAAGCAGCAATCAAGAAATCAAAGGAATGAAAAAAAAAAAAAAAACCAGAAAGAAGTCAAAGATTGCATTGCAAATTTGATGCAAATGTCCTGTTACAAGTGTTGAAAAGAAAAGATATCACCTTGAAGACTAACACGTGCTTGATGAAAATAATGACATTTTCAGTCACCACTTGCACGTGTGAAAGCTGGACAACAAATGAGAGAAAACAAAAAGGGATTGATGCCTTTAAATTAAGGTATTGGCCAAGAATACTGAATGAACTGCCAAAAGAACAACTAAAGCTTTCTTAGAAGATATTGAGCCAGAATTTTTCTTAGAAGCAAATACTGTAAGACTTTACCTCTCATGGTCTGGACACGTGACTGGGGGGACACCAGTATCTGGAGATGAGTAGAGAGGGAGACCCTCATCAAGGTGGGTGGACACAGTAACTGTCACAGCAGGCTCAAGAATACTGACAATGGTGAGAATGTTGCAGGATTTGGCAGTGTTTTGTGCTTTTTTAAATAAGAATTGTTGTGGATTGTAATTGACTTGATGGTATCTAATCAGAACAAGAAGGCACTCTATGATACAAAGGATTCCTGGTGGCACAAAGGTTAAGAGTTCAGCTGCTAACCAAAAGGTTAACAGTTTGAATCCACCAACTCTACCTGGAAACTCTATGGGGGAGTTCTTTCTTATAGGGTTCCACGAATTGGAATCCACTCAGTGGCAGAAGATTTTATTTTGTGATATAAAAGACAAGCATATGTATCATTAGAAGAGTTAACATGATATTAACTGAACGAGAATTATTTTTTTCTCCTTCAACTGAAGTTATATGAGAATGTATTTGCTCAGATCACAAAATCCTTGGTTCACCAAAATCCCATTGTTATTCATCAGCTTCTCAGATAGGCAGACAGGGAAATACAAAAACAGGGATACCTTAAGAGGCAATAACAATATTACATTTGATTCAAAATTATATTTTCATGGTTGCACATGTAATGCAAGAATCAATTTACTCACTAATTTATTAGATCACCCTATTAACAATCACCTCTTCAATTATTTCTTCAGTGAAACAACAATTGATACACCTGATATTATGACTCTACTATATTTTGAGGCCATAAAAATTCTAAATTATCATAGCAATGAACTTACGCTGAGTATAGTTTTATAAATAATTTATATTATTATAATATTAGAAAATTACTGGTTCATACATGTAGTTAGTCCTTGATTTGCAATATTGAATAATTTTATGGGCAAAATATTGAATGATTTAGGAAGCCTCAAAAGAAGATAAAAGGAATAAACAAAATCAGTTTAATGAAAAGAATTTGTTGACATTCAACTATTTGATGAGGTAGCATATGACCAAGAGCCAACATTATTAAAGGAAAAAGTTCAAGCTGCACTGAAAGCACAGGAGAAAAATAAGTCCCCAGAACTGACGGAATACAACTGAGATGTTTGAACAAATGGATGCAGAGCTGAAAGTACTCGCTCATTCTTGCCAAGAAATTTGGAAGACAACTACCTGTCCAACTGACTGGAACGAAATCTATAATTTTCTTCATTCCCAAGAAAAGCTATTTGAGAGAATGAACAAATTATCAAATGGTATCATTAATATAATAGGCAAGAAAAATTTTGCTGAAGAGAATTCAAAAACAGTTGCAGTAGTACATCAACAAGGAACTTCCGGAAATTCAAATCAGATTCAGAAGTGGATGTACAAGGAAGAATATCACCACTGATGTCAGATGAATCTTGGATGAAAGCAGAGAATACCAGAGAGAAGTTTGCCTGTGTTTTATAGACTATGCAAAGGTCTTTGATTGTGTGGGCCACAACAAGTTATGCATAGCATTATGAAGAATGGCAATTAAAAACACTTAGTTGTGTTTACATAAAACCCACGCATAGAGGAAATCTTTTGAATAGAACAAAGGGATATTGAGGGAAATTGTGAGTCATGGTTGTGCCCTTTCACTAAATTTATGCTAAGCAAATAATCCTAGAGGCTAGATTCTGTGGAGAAGAACCCGGAATCAGGACTGGAGGAAGAATATCAACTACCTGAGATACGCAGAGTACCCTACTTTCTGGAAGCAGAGAGGACTTGAAGCATTTACTGACAAAGGTCAAAAACTGTAGCCTTCAGTATGGCTTACAACTCAACATAAGAAAACAATTGTTCTCACAATGGGAGATATCATGATAAAGAGAAGATATTGAAATTGTCTAGAATTTGATATTCTTTGGATCTGCAATCATTATCCATGGAGTAGCAGATAAGAAATACAAACGTGGACTGCAGTGGGAAAATCTACTAAAGACACCTCTGTAAAGTTTTGATACAAGCCATGGTATTTTTAATAGTTTCACATGCATGTGAAAGATGGACAATGAATAGGGAAGACAGAAAAATAATTGATGCCTTTGTATTATGATGAATAGTCTATGAACTGCCAAAGAATGAACAAATCTGTCTTGGAAGAAGTATAGCCAGAATGCTCCTTAGAAATGAGGATGGCCAGACTTTATCTTATATTCTTTGAAATGATAATATTATTAGGGAACAGTCTCTGGAGAAGGACATCATGTTTGTTAGAATAGAGGGTCAACTTAAAAGCAGAAGACCCTCAATGAGATGGATTGACAAGGTCGGTGCAACAGGGGGCTCAAACAAGACAATGAGTGTGAGAACGACACAGCACTGGGCAATGTTTAGCTCTACTGTACACAGGGTCACTGTGAATCAGAGTAGCCACAATGACAGCTACTAATGATGACCTTATCAACCATATGATAACTACATTAACACTAAGATTTGATTAAGTCATGCAGTAAAACAGAAAATCCATACAGCAGCCATTAAATGTATATGTGTTGCTTCCATGAATAAGCACAGGAGGTCAAATAAAGAAACCTATTGAATTTTATTGTTGTCTCATAAAGAGTATATATAGCACCCATAAAGAATATGGTGGAAAGGAAAATTATTTACTGTGAGAGCCTCTGCTGTGAAATCATTTATATACCACTGAGGGCATTGCATTTAGTGGAGGGAGGACAAAGTAGAGAATTGCATTTCTATGCATTTTTCCACTTTTTTCCATCTGAGTACAAGGCATTAAGCTCTCCTACTTTTAGACACACGATCAAGATGCCTATCACAAATTCTCTAGGGAGCAATTGCTGAAGGAACTTCTGATATTTTATAGTTTAATTGTAGTTTTCTTTAAAAAACATACTGGACTTGCTATAACTTTAGCGTGCTTATATTTTAAAGTATATTACCAAGCAGTTTGTTTCCTGTGTAATGTGAAATATTTATTAAATATCTAACATTGTGTTCCTTGGAGAACACACTGAGACTCACCTACACAAGAAATATACAGAAAGCCCCTGCCACAGGGAAGTACATGCTGGGCCAGCTAAGTCTTCTGTACCCAACTTAATAATACTCTATAAACAGTTTCACATTCTGAGAATAGCCTCTGAAGAAATTATTTAAAAAAATAACAATTAGATTATGATTACACTGAAAAGTAAAATGTCAAGCAAATGTTTTATTATTTTTAAGATACTAACTGTTGATATCTTGACACATTTGAGGAGAAGCAAATAAATCGTTTGAATGCCATTTTTGTACAGTATTTTAGAGTTCTCAAAACATTTTCACCTGCATTATTATGTTTCAACCTCAAAATAAACACTGGCTTTGAAAATAGACATAATTGTCATTCTTTTCAAATGGAAAAGAGGAGATTCAGGGAGGAAAAGTGAATCCTCAACAGGCACAGAGAAAGCTGGGGTAAAACTTGAATGAGGATTAATTCAATTTTGCCTGCAGATTATTTATTTGCAATTCCACTCTACCTTGAGGGCACAGAGATGAGTACGTGCTCACTAAACTCAGCCCTCTCTCTTAGTTTGAAATCTTCCTGTCCAGTTGTAAAATCTGTTTGCTCTTGGGCCAACCAAAGCTAGATGACATAGTCATTAAATAGTTTCACTTTCTGAAAAAATATGGCATAATTTGTCACTTGCAACTTCAATTGACTTTTCGTTAACATTATTCTGTGTCAGTAAAGTAATATGAGTATACCGACAACTTTGTGATTATACATTTAGCAATATGAGAACGGAAACCCTGGTGGTGTAGTGAGTTAAGTGCTGTGTCTGCTAACCAAAAGTTAGTGGCAATTCAAGTCCACCAGGTGCTCCTTGGGATTCTATGGGGCAGTTCTACTCTGACCTATAGGGTCTCTATGAGTTAGACTCGATTCAATGGCAGTGAGTGAAGTGAATATGAGAATATGAGGGTAGTGATGTTTCAATGGTAAAATTTTTACATTCCATGAGATTCAGATTCCATTCTCAGCCAAAGCCTGTCATGCCAAGCCACCACCTATCTGTCAAAAGGTACTAAATTTCTAAGATGCTGGATGGGTGTCAGTGGAGTTTCCAGACAAGTTAGACTAAGAAGAAAAGTCAGAGATCAGTTTCTTAAATTCAACCACTGAAAATCTTATGAATCACAACTTACATTAAAACGTATATATTTACAAACTTTTTTGTATTTCATTAACATTTTCAATTTTATGAATCTTACATGTTACAACAAACAAATTGATCAACTTTTCTTTTTAAAGTAACCCTGCTTAACTGTTAGCCTGGATTAGACTCCAACTAATGGCCCTCTCATGTGTGTCAAAGTAGAACTGTGCTCCATGGGGATTTGCAATGGGTAAATTTTTGGAGGTCTATCTTCAGATCTTTTTCTTCAACTTTCAACCTTTGGTTAGTAGCACAGCACAGTAACCATTTTGAGCACCTAGGTATAGTTAACAGTATTTTACCCTGTTACTACAAATGAGTGCACTGTTATTCATATAGCTACAAAAATTTGCACAACTTGACACAAAAATTGATAATAAAGGGTCAGAATTTAAAGACAATTTTGATATCAAGAATGGTGAAGGCATAAATGTAGATATAGTAATGTGATGGCATTTTGTTGCTTTTTTAAATCTAGCACAAACATCTGTATTAAATTTACAGTATGTGTTGTAAAATTTGAAACCTTAGTGGAATAGTGTCTAATTGCTACAGCTGCTAATCAAAAGATCAGCAGTTCAAATCCACCAGAAGCTCCTTGGAAACTTTATGGGACAGTCCTACTCTGAACTATAGGGTCACTATGAGTCCAAATTGACTCAGTGGCAATGGATTTGGCTTATGTGTTTTTATTCTAAATTTTAGAATTCATCTAAAAAAGCCATTATTCATTAGAAAACTTTTTTAAAAAATCACTCTTCTTTCCCATATGTATACAATTTCCATTATTTTAGGAAACATTTACTTCTCCGTAATTGGGTCACTACAACCACAGTAATTGAAAATCTTTTTATGCAATCCTTTAGAAAATGTCATCAAAGCCTTTCATTTACATTGATCTTCTCCAAAGTCTATTATTTTGTTTGTAAATTAGGATACAAAAACTGGAAATTGTATAAAAACAAATTATTAGCTCCCTAAACATAGAATAACATTTCCTTCTACCATGACAATTTTATACTCTCAGTAAATAGATATTGATACAACTACAGTCATCATTTGGCAACATGTAACAATTTCTTCAAGACTAACACTGAACTAAAAAGCTTTGGTCTTTGTGAAAAGTCTTTTCACAGAAAATGTGTATTTTTCTCACTTAAGTTATATAACATTTACTTGGATAGCCAAGATTAAATTTGCTTAAGATCCTACCTTCCAAAGTGTAAATTGAAATAAGAAAAAGAGGAAGACAGAGAGAAGGAAGGATGTATATTAGTGAATTTATTCTTACTGGCTTGTGCCCACACTCTCCATTCCCCTTGAAATGCTTGCTGATGGATACCTTACAACATTCTAAGTGCTCTCCTCATTAAGAGTCAAATTTTTGTTTCCAAGACTGTTTATCTGAGTTACTGTGATTAAGTATTGTAATTAAATATTATATAAACACATGAAATACATATATCTACTCCTCACTTATCCACTGTCCTGCTATCTTATATGTTGCATTTATGAAAACAGCTAAAAACCTGTGATCTGACTGTTGGGTATATTAACTATGTACATTTGGCAGTAACAAACACTGAGGTGCAAGGTCAGAATAATATTGACTGTGATGGTTAAGGTTATGTGTCATCTTGTCTGGGGCATCATTCTCAGTGGTTTAGCAGTTATGTCATGATGTAATTTGGCAAAGATGTAATGATGTACTCATCCTCCATTTTCACATGATGTAGACTTCTGCCTAATGACTTGATCGTTAGAACATAACCATGTAGATAAATAAGGAATGGGTATATTTGAAATAAAGGTGACTTTGTTTCTGTGAAAGTACACTTAAAGATTTTCCAGGAATTAATGAAGGTAACTGGTTAAAGAGAGTTACTGATGAATCTTTAGGTGGGTAAAAAGTAGATATTTGAATGTTTCTATACTAAAAGTAATTTGATATGTCTAAGTCCTCACT
Organism: Heterohyrax brucei; assembly: GCA_028571685.1. Classification (NCBI taxonomy): domain Eukaryota; kingdom Metazoa; phylum Chordata; class Mammalia; order Hyracoidea; family Procaviidae; genus Heterohyrax; species Heterohyrax brucei. The sequence goes on from CM053143.1 coordinate 161,892,504, forward strand.
AAAACTATAAACTCATGCTAGAAATGTTAGAAAGGAATTTTGAGTGACAGTTTACATAAAAACAAAAATGCAAAGCTATTATTTGTAGACAAAAATAGGGAGCTGGGTGGAACATAGGAGCCCTGGTGGCACAGTGAATAAGACTTCAGCTTTTAACCAAAAAGTTCACCAGTTTGAATCACCATCCTTGAAAGCTGTCTGGGGCAGTTCCATTCCATCCTATCGTGTTGTTATGAGTAGAAATAAACTTGATGGTGACATGCCCTTGTTTGTTTATTTTAAGTTAGGGGAACTTTGGTTCCATATCCAAACCGTGCTGAATAAATGCATATATAGATGCTTTATGTTAAAGTAAAATATTTAAGATATGTTCAAAAGGCAATGCTAAATACTAGTATTTATTACTATTAACCAAATAAACAAACTCACTGCTGTTAAGTCAATTCCAACTCATAGTGACCCTGTGGACAGATTAGGACTGCCCATAGAGTTTCAAGAAGTCCCTGGGGGATTTGAACTGCTGACTTTCTGGTTAGCTGCTTGACAAATAAGTCACTACACCACCAGGGTTGGCATTTAGTTACTCTAAATTCTTTTAGTCAAATGTGGGACTAAGAATTTAATATTTCCCAAGAATTTAGTGTTCGCTTTTGGGTCCACAGACCTTGGATTTTTCACAATGATTAAGGACTCCAGGCCACACCAGAGGTCTTAGGACTGTTACTGAGTGGGGTAAGACTATGTTAAAAACACCTACCAAGTGATATCAACTTTATGATATCAATGTCATCATATTTACCTCATAATATTAACCTCTTGAAGTCAACTTTGTAGAACCAAACCTGTGATATCAGTTGATCTCAGAGAAGAGGGGCTGGAGATTGAACTATATAATAGACTCCCTCCTCACCTCCCAGAATAAGCTCTGGACTCTGAATATCCATAAGCTTCCTAGTTGGAAGAATCATTGTTCTCCGTAGGATGACATGTTCCTTCTGATACTTACCATGATCAGGATTCTCTCATATTACCCTATGCAACTCGTCTTTACACTGGTACCAATTTGTATCTTTATAATAAACTGTAATAAAAAATACAGTACTGAAAGTCACTCTAAAAAATTTTTGAAACCAAGTCAGTAGTGGGAGAAAAAGGTAATAAGTGAGGGGGTATGAAGATTCCTGAGCTTATGGATGGCATCCTGAGGGAATATAAGGGAACCCCAAATTGTAGTCCATGCATCAAAACCATGTATATCATAGGGAAGCTCCAATCCAAAGTCTGGGGTTGACTTGACAAACTACAGATCCTTTAACTTGTGCGATCTCACCTAGTTTGAGGTGTTTATGTTCAGAGGAAGAAGTGCTATGTGTCCAGCTCTTAACAGAAGTAGAATTGAGGGAAACAGAATTTATACTAATTGATTTGAATAGATCAACACACCAAATCATACTGAGTACTTTGAACTTAAATTCTATTTCTTTCTTAAGTGATTTTTATTGAGCTAAGCTTTCATGTTGAAGAGGAGAATTCGCTTAACATTTGTGTTTTAACTCCATGTATGAGCTCTGACAATTAGGTTCACAAAGTGGACACTGTGTACTTGTGTGGGCAGCACCATACAAGCAACTCACTAAGCTCTCATAACCTTGGTGTATCAGTGTCTCACAGCTGTTTGTGTCAACGTGTAGCACTGTCTTGCTGAGTGGCAATCATTGTTGTTGGGTGTTTCTGTGTGCCATCACAAGAATGTCAGAGTTTGAATGAGAAAAATGAACAAACATTAAATTTCCTGTTAAACTTGGCAAGAGAAGAAGTGCAATCCAGGACATGTTAAATTTATGGGGCTAATGAAGAAGAAAGCAGTGTAAAAATGGATTAAATGTTTTTCTGAAAGCTGAGAAAGCATCACCAGCAGCATCAAGATCCCTCTCCTAGCCATTTATTAAATTTTATGAAGTATTCTCTACATATTTAAAGTCTCTATTCTCCTCCTCCTTTTTCTGCTTCTTATTTATGTTTTCAACCACCTAAAACATCTTGGATTTTACTTATTTCTCTGCTCCTCTATAATGCTTCTTACATAAGGGCAAGGAGTCAAAATTCTATCTCCAGGGTGGCCAGTAACAAGCAGAACTGATGAAAACATTATAAAAATTCATCAAATTGCATGTCAAGATCATTGGCTGACTGTGAGAAGCGTAGTACAACAAATAAGCATTGATAGAGAAACAATTAGGAAAATCTTAACTGAAAATCTTGGCATGAGAAAGTGTGTGCAAAAAATGGTCCAAAAGGAGATCACCGATAAACAAAACCAAAAGACAGTGGAAGTTTGCCAGTACCTTGGGAAAGTCGAAATGGTGTTTTGGGCCATGTTATCACTGATGATGAAACATGGGTATACTAATATGACCCTGAAACAAAGCATCAAAGTGCACAACAGAAATCAGCCCATGCTCCACGATCAAAAATTTCTGTCAGTCTAAATCAAGGGTCAAGATGATATTGCTAACATTTTTTTGATATCACAGAGATTGTTCGTTATGAATTTGTACCACTGGACAAACAGTTAACCAAGATTACTATTTGGAAGTGCTGGAAAGGCTGTGTGAAAAAGTTAGCAGAAAATGATCTGAAATTTTCCCCTACAACTCATGGCTCTTGAATCAGACAAGGCAACAGCTCACACAGCACTGTCTGTGAGGGAGTTTTTAGCCAGTAAACAAATGACTGTATCGGAACATCCTCCCAAATCATTTGATCTGGCCCCCAGTGACTTTTTCTTTACCTGAAGAGGAAGGAAATATTGAAAGGAAGACATTTTGATGACATTCAGGACATTAAGGGTAATATGAAAACAGTTCTGATGGCCATTCTAGAAAAAGTGTTCCAAATTTCCTTTGAAGGGTGAGGTAGGCATTGGCATCACTGTGACCATAGTGATATTCAGCAATGAGGTAGGTAGCTCTTTTCTAGGGTAAGATCACTAATATAGTTGGCAGGCCTTGTACATTAGGATTTTGGTAAGCAATGTTGTAAGTAGACAGCTGCTTTCCTTATTGGTGTAAAATCTCATTCTATTTTATGAATTCTTAAATTTGATGTTTTTAACATTTTAGGAAGACTAACTATTGCAAATTAAATCTGTACAAAATTTAAATCATAGATTTACTAGTGTTAGTTTATTTCCACATGATATGCTGACAATAAAATAGCTAAATACCACAGTGCAAAATAATTTATTTCAAAAAAAATACTGAAAATGTCTTATGCAGGTATATGGATCACATCACAAAATAAGGATCTTTCTTAGAATTTCTTTCATGAAATCTTGGAATTATTTTTCTCCCAATTTTATTCTTTATAATTATCAAGAAAATACTTACGTGAACCAATTCAACACAGAGTACATTATCAGGCTGTTGATTTTTTTTTTAATTTTCTCTATTAGAAAAATGAGAGAATAATAATAACTTTTACATTTAGAAGCCACTGCTATAGTTTAGCAATTTGTGATACTACCATGCCCACCGAGAGAAGTGATTGAAAGGAGGAGCCCTGTATATCTCCTTATCTCACTATGTCTCCCACTCTAGAAATACCATAGAAATGAGTGGAAATTCAGGTGCAAAGCACATTGTGGAAGTGTAAATACTAATTTCTCATCAGTTGGATATTATCAAAGAGTAGGTTAATCAGGCCATTCCTTTGCATATGTTAGAAAATGTGTAACAGATAATTAATTTAATTGAACTATTACAATATATGTGAAGAAACACTGTTTCATTGATTCTAAATTTTTTCAGTATACCTGCTGTGTTAAAAGTTAGAATATCCATAAATATTTTTCTAAGCAATATTTCAGTTGCTGTCTCCCTGTTAAGATAGAAAAAAGAAAAAAAGAAAAAGAAAAACAAACATTTAAAAGGACATTCAAAAATAAAATTGTTAGGTACTGGAAAACCCCATGTATGTTACAAATGATAGCTTATGAGGACAAAAATAGTCTAAATTCTCCTGTATATGTCATGATTTGTGGCAGGTGATAGTCATCATCACGTTGTAAGATCAGGACATAGCAAGCATTTCTATCAATCACTTCCTCAGAGATGAATAGTGAAAGTCAAAACAATTTTCAGTTAAATAACTATAGATTTGCTCTACTTTGTCACATTTCCCTTTTTTTCATTGTGGTTAATTGAAAGTATGCAATCCACGTGAAATGTGCATGCCCACCTATCTGCAGCAACTTTTGCTCTCCTTACCCGGTGACAGTACACTCCTTTTCATTCTATATATGTTGTATCCTAACAATGTCCTGTCGCCTCCTCTCCACCCTCTCCTCTCACTCCTAGTAAGAGGCCAGTAGGACAGCATCCTATAAATGCACAGAACCATGAAATACACACACTGTACGGCCACATCCTGTCCCCAAGTCCAGCCTGTTCCTGTCCGAAGAGTTGAACTCAGTAACGTCTTCTGGCCAGGGACAGCAGCAGGTCTAGAGGCCATGCTCCCAGTGGAACTCACAGGCTGTCAGACCATCAGCTGCAGTCTTTTAGTGGAATTCTTGAGGGGTATCCCTCTTTTAAATGAAGTCCAGAACATCTAGAGTCTCCTGGGTGACAAAAACTAACTAGAAGGGTGGTGGCTTGAATCTATCAACAGTTATCTTAGAAGAAAAGCATGGCAATCTACTTCTGAAAAACTCAGCCATCTTACACACTCTGGAGCACATCTCTACTCTGACAAACATAAGTCACCGTAAGTCAGAATCCACTGGACTGAACTGGTTTATTTTTTTGTTTTATAGTACATTTAATACATCAGCTTTTCAGGATAGGATCCAAGTCATATAATTTGTTCATCAAATTTTTTCTTCAGTTTTTTTTCTCTCATTTCCTATAATATACAGGCATGTAGATTTCAAGTGAAATTGACTCTTAATTGGATTTTAAGAGCTTTACTTATAATCATGTAGGTTCTTGAAAAATCTATTGAATAACTTCTAGTGGTAGAGATGTTCCCATGGAAAGGTTCTCTAGTGACTATGGATTTTTCTACTGACATTAAAATTGCTAAAAACTATCATGTGAGTTACAGCAATTGTGGTATAGTAAAGCTAGTAAAGTGACCCCCAAAACACAGGAGACTAAATTCAGAATTAGAATATAAACCAGATACTGTAGGTCCAAATATTGTACTACTTCTTCATAGCAGAATTGATTTCAGTATTTCCTTTGGTAAATATATACTATATATCACAGTAATTTATAGTTGATTCTGTGCTCATAGTGATGAGAATGAATTTTCATCTCCCAAATTTATGAGAAAATTTTGGAGGAGTGTTGTCACAGAGTCTGTTTCAGAATCTTATAATACTGCAAGCACTCTCTGAAGATTATAAAAAAAAAAAAAAGTCTTTGCTGGAAGGGAATGGTTAATAGCAGTTGGAAATCAGTACTGGTAAATACAGTTGTAATCTCTCTCATGTATTTCTTTTCATTTTTACCTAGGTATGGGAAGTATTTTAACATGCATTCAACAAAATATTTAATGCATGCTAAAGTTTTCTGTTTTGTATCTCATTTTAACAATGAATCATTTAGTGCCCCAAATGCAAGTTATTTCTTCACAAAGTTCTAAGTATATCCAGGATAGAATAAACTTATTACTATTGTAACAACACAGCAGCAATCTATTAATCAATCTCGATGTAGCTGATATAGTGATATTCAATATTTTAATGGAAGTTTTTGTCCAACTAGGAAAAAATGCATTAAAGTTATAATTGTAGAAAAGATTGCATTCCATGAGCCATCTAATGGAAAAGCTTGTATGTCAGTTAGGATGAAATTATGCCAAGGACCCAGGAAAGTCCGTCTTCACAGTTTTCCACAACACACCATTTCCCATGAGTTTATCCACTGGGAATTACATGACAGAAAACAACTCCTCCCCCCCAACACCACAGTTTATTGGCCAATGACATTTGTACTCGAATAATCACATACACTTCTATTAGACTGGATCATGTGGCCGATTCTTTTGTTCTGACCTAGATAATTGAATTAGCTCAATTTCAGAGCATCCATTTTCCCGAACAAGCTGCTTTATGACTTCCTAACAATGTATAGCATTGTTCTTAAGAGAACTATCAGTAGCCAGGTTGTTATTTCGTACTTTGTTAAACACACCTGCATGTTCCTTTCTCAGAACCTTTGCATCTATTATCCCTCTTCTGGAATATCTATCCCCTACCTCTAAAAAAAAAAAAAACTCCATCACATTCTTCAATGTCTTAACTCAAATTTTATCAACCCAAAGATTTCTTTCCTAGCCATTGTATCTAATTTCATGACGTATTCTCTACATCTTTAAAGTCTCCATTCCCCTCCTACTTTTTCTGCTTCTTATTTATGTTTCAACCACCTAAAACATCTTGGATTTCCCTTAATTTCTCCTCTCCTCTACAATGCTCCTTACATAAGGGCAAGGAGTCAAAGTTCTATCTCCAAACAATAGAATACATCTGAGTCAAACATAGCAGTCACCAACATGAAGCCAACTGTAAAAATTCCAGGAGGTTAATATGTATAGTCCTTTGCACATAACAAGTATTCAGGTAGTATTTGTTAATAAGTTAAACAATTTCTATGTTTTATTTTTTGAATATATCTTTCAGCATAAGGTAATGCAGATATCTTTATGAAAAACTCCCTTTCCAAAAGCAATCATTGGTCTTTTTAGAAATGATACATGTGTATCCATAGAGGGGTGTGTATGTGTGTGTGTGTGTGTGTGTCGTGTGTGTGTGTGTGTGTGTGTGTAGAGTTTATACATAAATGTTTTTCTTCCATACTTTCAAGTCAGCTTCTGACTCATGAGGATTCCAGGAATAACTAGATCAGACCACTGTTATCTGCAGACCTGTCTTTGGCTGACTTTTGGGAGAAGTAGATGACCTGGCCTCTTCTGTCGAAGTCTATTCAACACTGTAATGACCACAGATGGACAGTGGTGGATGCACCTTTGAGGAGCAATGGCTGAGAATCAAATCAAGGCTACCTTCATTTAAGGCTAGAAAGCTTCCACTGAATCATTGCCCACTACATACAAGTGGAGTCACTTAGCTTCTGCCATTGAGTCGATTCTGATTCATAGTGACCATTTAGGCCAGACTAGAACTGCCCCATAGAGTCCTCAAGGAGCACCTGGCAGATTTGAACCGCCAGTCTTCCGTTTAGGAGATGTAGCACTTAACCACTATGCCACTAGGGCTTCCATAGACAAATGGAAGCACCCCAAAATAAGACAGTGATCTATTTAGAAAATTTTTGCATTTGAGCATGTATTAGTCGTCGTTTTGTACCCTGCCCCCAAAAGTTGCTTTCAAAGTGAATCTGATTCATGGTGGCCAAGAGATTGTCAGGGAAGAACCACACTATCTAGGGTTGTTGTGACTGAATTTTTTAAGGTAAGTCAGTAGGTCTTATTTTCTAAGGTCTGTCTGAAACTGAATCACCAGTTTTTCGGTTAGTAACTGAATGAGTTAATCATTTTTACTACCCAGGAACACCATAATTTGCTTAGGAACATTACATTCCATCCTTTGTGTTGATATATCACAAACTGTTTAATCTTTGTAGAATACCTTCCTAAATATTTAATACATTGTTATTAATAAATAATCATCAACTTTTAGGTTATTTCAAATGTAAGGGAACAATGACAATTTTAGGTAGAATAATGAGAAAGAACTCTCTGATCTGATGAAATTGCATCAAGCTCTGAGGAAATTAGGACCAAAGCCAAAAGGAATTCAGTAGCCACATGATTTAGCAGAGGAAAAAGAAACTATGAAGATCTTGAAACAGAAACAGGAACATCCCTGATTTGTTTGAGACAGTACAATAGTAACACCATGGATACCGCCCGTTCTTCTGAATAAAAAAAGTTAGATAAATCTTAGGAAACTGCAAGTCACTTGTGTGTAATAATAGCATGTTCTTGAAAAAAAAATGTTTGACATAAAAAATTATTCACGTTTTAAAAATCACTTGCAGAAATAATACCATATATAGCTACTATGGCCCACTCTGTGCTTAAAAATGTGTAATTTGCTGGTTACAATAGTCTTCTAAAGATGATATCATATAATGATAAAATAGCTGATGCTGTATAAATTAATAAACAGGTAAAGAGTTGTGAATTTCAAAATCCTTATTAAAAAAATGAAGAAATAAGGTATTCACTTTCACTTTGAAAGGCAATGGCAATAAAGGGGCTCAAACGTAGACATTTTCAAAAGATAAATTTGTAAAGTTCAACACTATGAGGTCTGACAACTACGTTCACGAACTCATTACAGAAAAAGTGCTACATACCTCATTGCTGAATATCACTACAGTCACCTTCAAAGTACTCCCCTTGGGAAGCTGTGCACTGACACCTGGGCCTACCCAGCCCTCAAAAGCAAATTTGGAACTCTTTTTTGGAATAGCAATCAGAGCTGTGGTCATGTTACCATTTATGTCCTGAATGCCATCAAAATGTTTTCCTTTCAATATCTCCTTTCTGTTGAGGTAAAAAAAAAAAAAAAAGTAGTCATTAGGGGCCAGATCTGGTGAGTACAGAGGGTGTTCCAGTACAATTACGTGTTTACTGGCTAAAAACTCCCACACGGTGTGCTGTGCGAGCTAGTGCATTGTCGTGAGGCAAGAAACATGAACTGTTGGGAAAAGCTCAGCTCGTTTTCATCTAGCTTTCTCATGCAGCCTTTTTATCACTTCAAATAGTAAATTTGTTTCTCCAGTTGGTACAAATTCATAATGCACACTCCCTCTGATATCAAAAATGGTTAAGAACATTGTTTTGACTCTTGATCTGGACTGACAGAACTTTTTAGTGCTGGAGAATTGGGTGACTTCCATTGTGCATTTGGACAGTTTGTTTCAGAGTCATGTTTGTACACCTGTGTTTCATCACCAGTGATAACACTGCCCAAACATCATTTTGCCTCTCAAAAAGGTCTTGGCAAACTTCGACTCTCCATTGCTTTCATTCATCCGTGAATTCCTGTGGGACCGTTGTTACACACATCTTTCTCAAACTGAGATTTTCATTTAAGATTTTCCTAATTGTTCCTCTATGGATGTTGACTTGGTCTGCTATGCTTCTCAGTCAAGCTGTGATTTTGACACATGATTCAATGAATGTTTGCAATGTTTTTTTCAGTTTTCCTCATTACTGACCACCTTGACCTCTCTTTACCTGTGATGCTTTGTTTGCCCTCAGAAAAATGTTTAATCTACTTGTACACTGCTGTTTTCTTCATGGCATTATCCCCATAAACTTGGACTAACATGTTCCTGATTTCACTACCACTCTTGCCAAGCTTAACAAGAAATTTAACATTTGTTCATTGCTCGACGGCACTTGGCTTGGCTCATTGCTCTAATTCAAGCTCTCATATTCTTGCAATGGCACACAAAAACACGCAACAATAATGAGCACTGCTCAGCAAGACACTGTTACACATTGACACAAACACAGCTGTGAGCCACTGATATATACCAAGGTTATGAATGAAGGCATAACAAGTTGTTCCTACAGTCCTGCCAACATAAACACATGGAACCAAGTTCAGGAACTTAATTGTCAGACTTCATATGCATAAGAATTCACTTAAATAACAAAAAACAAGCTCATGGTCATTGAGTTGATTCTGACTTACAGCAACCCTTGTCCCCTAGGATTGCCACGAGTCGGATCCGACTCCACAGTACTTGGCTATAGAACAGAGTAGAGCTCACTCCTAGAGTTTCTAAGTAATGCTAGGTGGATTCAAACTGCCAACTTTTTCATTAGCAGCTATAGCACTTAACGACTATGCCACCAGGGAAGATACTGCTTATCTCTGTGATTATTCTTAGATGCATCCATTTCTAAAAGAAATAGACATTATGGAATTACCACGGAAGGACACTGCCAGATACTCCTTTGAGGATCTCTATTTATAGGTACTTGATGACAACACATTCTCTTCTAAAAAACCTTCTTTTTTTTCCTAAAAATTTAAGTGGATAGTTATCTGGTTATGGTGAATGTAGAACAAGCTGAATAAATGAATATTTTCTCTTTTTAACAGATTCTTAGGAAAACACTGTCTTTTCTACTTGGGGCAGATAAACTGGTGAGATGTGAGTATGGAGGAGCTATCGAGAGGAGGTCTGTGTTTAAAAAAAGGAAGGAAAGTCCTGTCGCCTTGTTTGCACCACTGCAGCTAACCACTTCCAAAGTCTACTCACAAACATTTCATTTTCAAGGGTAAATAAAACATGCTTTGCTACGTTACGGCTTCCTTCCTTCCTTCTTCCTTCTTTCCATCTCTCTCTTCGTTCCTTCCTATTTTTCCCTTCTATCTGCTTATGTTATTTCACTGACATCTCTGTTACTCAGAGCCAAAGAACTCTAATACTGACTTAACGAATTTGTCTAGTAGTGTAGTTTACACTGCTATTTACTGTATACATAGTGCCTAGAACAGTGCTAGATGTAAATACTGTTAAACAATAAATGGATTTTCTCAGGTCAAAATTGAGTCTTACTTGCCAAGAAACATTTCTACCACATTAATGTGACTTTCTATATCTTTGTCCTAATCTTAACTTTAAAAGCTCATCTAACTCCCTGTGTTACCAAGTTCTGATGGAATAGTCACTGCAACTCTCTCATTTGTTCTGCCAACACTAACATTCATTAAATAATCAACACATGCTTGATTTAATATTTATTAAAAAAAATTCTAAGTACAGGGTCTTGCTTGGCATAGAGGATAAAAATTTTGACACCTATGTTTGATGAAGAGAGTTTTGTTATCTATTAGAAAGTGGAGTAGCACAGAGAGAACTGCTGTAATATAAAAGAAAGGAGAAGGAAAGATAATTAATAATTATTGGGCACTATGAGTCGAATCCGACTCAACGGCACTTGGCTGGCTGCTTTTGATTATATTTTAAGATTCGTTTAAGAAGGCTAACATGCCAGTTTCTCCATCAGTTGGTTTTTACAACCATACTGCGTGTGCTCAAGTCTTGGAAAGACAAACTAAAGCTAGGCACCTGGTTAAACAAAGTGTTTTCTTGAAACATGCTTTACTGTGTACAATGCATTCCATTTCCACTGTCTTTACCTTTCAGTTCAGAGAATGTTTCACTTACATGAGAATAATTGATCTTGTTGTGATTTATTTAGGCATTCCCCCACAAAGTAATCACAATCATATTTCTGAAATGCAAATGTGAATCTATTACTTCTATGCTTGAAGATTTTCAATTGTCTCACACTGACCTCAGCATAAATTGCTCACTCCCTCTGCCTCTTTTCACCATCATGATACATAAGTTGATATTGTGCCATCTCAAATACTCATTACTTCTTTCTTTTCTGCATTATGAACTTGTTTCTTGTGTCTGTAATATTTTTTTCTTCCTCCTCTTCTTGTTAAAAGCCTATATATTTCAGCACTTTTTTTATACTTTCATTGTTATTGTTGATTCTGTCTCAAAGTTTTGTTCCATCCTTAGCAGGTTTTGTTAGAAAAAGGATTGAATATGCAGTGTCTTAGTCCACAGGTAGTACAAACAATTTGTGGTCAACTACTCAACGAAGCATTGCTACTTCAAATCCTTCTGGGGGTACCACTGATGATATAGCTCTGTTAAGATTATAGCCATTTAAAACACTATGAAGCAAGGTTCTATACAGAAATATGTGAGGTTACCATGAGGCAGATCAACTGGAGAGCAAACAGTTATACTCAGTATCTAGAATTTGGAAAGCACATCATGATTGAATGAATGACTACCGAAAAAAGACTAACTTGAGTTTTATTTCAGAGCTTGATTCATCTCTCTTTGCTGTGTTAGGTTTAGTCCTGGTTAGTGAAGCAGGGCAAGATTCAACGATTTTCTGACACTTCATATAGCTTTTGTCTTGAAAAGTAACTTCTGTTTTTGTCTTTTTTCCCCTCCCCCTGACTTGCTAGATATCAAAATAGCTCTAATGACCCCTGAAAGAATCTACACACTTCAAAATAAAATTATTGAAATTTCTGCCTGTTTCCTAATCTGTGTTTTCAGGTCAGCAGCGAGAAATGCAAGGCTTTTGTCATCACCTGTTTCTGCCACTGAAGATAATAACAATGCTTGGTTAATGGTTCAAAGAAAATAAAATAAACCTACTGAGCACTCTGTTTTGCTTATCTTATTTTGGTATTTCATAGCATGCAATTTATTTATGGCACTATTTATCATTACGTGATATACCATAAGTGATGTGGCAGGGTTTGAAAACGAAAAAATGTAAATATCATATCTTAGTTGTTTTATCATCAAATTTAGTGTTAGAAATGTATTAAAGTTTCTGATGAGGTGATTTTTAGGGAAGACAGATTCAGACAGATGGTGGAGTATGCCATAATGATAACTGGTTCTCCTGTGCCTTTATGCAGGTTAAATAAATCATCATATTGTCCACTTTGATTAATCTTCTTCTTGTTATTAGTTAACAGAGTCAATTCTGAATCTTAGAAAATTCAAAACTATTTGCTGAAATAAAAATAAAATATTTGTGTTACTTATTACCAAAAAGAACTTTCAAAATACTTCTGTGTGATTAAACATTTTCAGATTATGGATATTTTAATATCTATCAAGTAGTTTACATCTGTGTGTGTGTTTAAACTTGATGCTGTTCACATGAATTAATAACCATAAATTTTACAATTAGCACTCTGTCTCTATTTTTTTCAGTCATGTTGATTCTCAAGTTGTCGATTTTTTTCACATTGCTTATATAGTTGTGAAAATAATAAACTGGAATACAGTATAGTTACGAAGTTAAAAAAATCAACGGTGCAAACATTTGTTTCATTCTTTTTTGTTGATTTGTCTTAAATCCTTCAACCAAGATGTCAATGTTACAGTGTTACTGTACAACAAGGGAGAAGGACTGGAAAGCTGGAAGAAAAGAATTTTTTTTAAAAAAAAAAAAAGAAAAAAGAAGAAGGAAAGCACAGGAGAGAGAGAAGGAAAAATAATTTTTCTAGCTCAAGGGAGTACAAAGAGAATAGGAAAGTTCTGCCCCTTTTCTTTATGGTACCCTATCCTCAAAAAACTCTTATCATTCCCTCCCTCCCTCCCTCCCTCCTTCTTTCCCTTTCTCCTTTCTTCCCTCCCTGCCTCCTTTCCTTCTTTCCTTCCTTCCTTCCTTCCTTCTTTTCCTTTTTTGTAGAATGGGCTGGAGATAGAAAGAAGGTGTATTGAATGTTTAGTTTTGATGAAAAGAAATAGGAAGAGATTCTCTTACTTCCTTGATACACATTTCTCTGTCCAGACTCAACAAGTGGCAGAAGATATTGTGCGATACCAAAGACCATCTTTTGGGCTTATTTGGGGGCTGCTTGTTCCCCACTGAACATTATTCTCAGACAGATATAAGAGGAAACAGCACAGTTGTCTCTCTGCTTATTGTCCAAATACAAACTCATCATCGTTTACTTGATTCTGACTCATAGTGATCCCTATAGCACAGAGTAGAACTGCTCCATAGGGTTTCCAAATCTGTAATCCATAACAAATCAGTCTACTACCTCTTTCTCCTTTGGGACAGCTGGTTGGTTCCAACTTCCAGTCATCTGGTTAACAGCTGAGCACTTAACAGTTGTGGTGCCAGGACTCCTTTGACCAAATATAATTACAAATACTTGTATGTTTCTTTTTTTCTTTTCGTAGAGTAGGTTTTAACTATGCTGGAAAAAGTATCTGTTTTGTTGTTTCTTTTTGTTTTTATCCCTGTACTTCCATTCTTCTTATCTGAATCCAAGTTTTCTAAGTTTAATATGAGAAATATGTTACCTACCTAAAGAGGCTAAGGAAAGCCCGGTGTCATAGTGATTAAGTGCTATGGCTATTAACCCCAAAGTGGGCAATTCAGATCTACCAGGTGTTCCTTGGAAACTCTTTGAAGCAGTTCTACTTTGTCCTGTAGGTTTGCTGTGAGTTGGAACTGACTCAACAACAGTAAGTTTGTTTTTAAGAGGCTAAAAGGAAACCAAAAGGATATAATAGACAAAGATGAGCTAGACACTTAGCCACACACTAAACAGTACCTATACATTATATTCTAGATCTAATTCTGCACCACTTTCATAACCAAACTATAAAATTCAGGCAGTGTCATCATAATACTATTTCATGTGATGAAATATGGCCAGTAAGAAGAAAAAATATAAGTGTATTAGAGCCAACTTCAATAACCTTGTACTTCTCCTGTCTCTTCACTGCCACATCCTTAAAACAGTGTTTTTCCTTTGATTCTTGTTTCAAGATACTGTCTTAGCAGTTGAGACTAGACTTCAAAACAGCATAATGATACTGTTTTTATACCTGCTAATAGGCAATGTTAGAGATTGTACATCAAGAGCATTTTGTTATATATTTATTAAACATTTAACTGGCGATTCTGGTAGAGAAGACAAGAGTGCATTGGAAATGTAAGAAAATAGATACCTTAAACTAAACTTTACACTTTATAAAGGAGAAAGTTCATATACATATGATTAATCAATAGGTGAAATAATCCTGAATCTGTTGTTACAAAGTGCTTTCGAGTCACTTCTGAATTATAGTGACCCTCCATACAAAAGAGAAAGAAACATTGCCCAGACTTTCACTATCCTGGTGATCCCACTGTTTAAGTCCAGAGCTGCAGTGACTGTGACAATCCATCTCACTGAGGATTAGAAGATCCTTTTTCACTGACCCTTCACCAAGCATGATACTCTTCGCCAGGGACTACTCACTCCTGATAATGTATCCAAAGCACTGAATGCCCCTTACAAGTGGCATTTTCTATGTCCTTCTTCCAAGACAGCTTCTGTGTGTTCGCTGTCGAGCTTTTGAATATTTACGAAGTAACTGAAGAAAAATTCTTTGGGTGAAGTACAACTTAATCCTCAAAGTGAAATCTTTGCTTTTTCCAGCACTCTAAAGAGGTCTTTTGGAGCAAACTCATAAAATGCAGTATGCTGTTGGTTTCTCGGCTGTTGCTTCCATGGGCATTGACTGTAGATTCAAGTAAAATGAAATCTGATAACTTCAACCTTTTCTCTATCATAATGTTGCTTATTGATCCAGTTGTGAGGATTTTTATTTTCTTTATGTAAATCACACTGAAGGCTGTAGTCTTTGACTGTCATCAGTAAATGCTTCAAGTTCTCTTCAATTTCAGCAAGCAAGGTTGTGTCATCTGTTTATATTAGGTAATTAATGAGTCTTCCTCTAGTCCTTGTGCTGTATGTTTGTCTATGTAATGCAGCTTTGCCATGAGTCGGATCTGACTCGACAGCACTTGGCTTGGCTGAGATTATTTGCTCAGCATACAGACCAAATAAAGGTGGCCAAAAGGTATAATCTTGATGAAAACACTTTCCAATTTTAAAATAAATCCTGAGTTAGGGATATTAAGGTCATATTAACTATGACCTTAATTCTTACGTACATGAATAGGCCTCCATATAACGCCCATGCACATGGTGATGTCATAGGCTCCTCTTTATAGTTTAAGAACTTATCCAGAAATAAGTTTATACTATTCGTGTCTTCTGGGAAACTGGCTCATTATATTAAACATGTACTTTCATGTTCAACAAAGATATATTCAATAAAAACAATATAAATATTTGAAAAAAAGAAAAGATAAAAGAAGATAAACTTTGCATTTGCTACCAAAATGACTCAAAGGAAACTAAACTTGCACACCCATGGTTTGTATCTGCTTTGTCAGCCAACAATCCCGAATATGAGCTAAATAAACATTTTTTGAGAGTTTTTATTTTCTTTATAAAGTGATGATTATTTAGCAAATACCATGTTAAAATTACCTACAAATTTTTTATTTATATATGTGTTTATTTTTTTAGTTTTGTTTGTTTTCTTTTCGGACTAACAGAGTATCAGTTGAGTTTATCTCGTGGCAGGGTGGAGCCAAGCCGGTGGACTAGACACAGGTCTCCTTGATTACCTCTGAGGACCCGGGCCTGGAACAGTAACACAAAGGAGTAGTGGTGTGGAGTTCTGGGAGCTACAAGATCAGGGGCAGGGTCGTGAGATCGTACTGCCCAGCAGGAAGGAGCAAAATACCTGGTCAGAGGCGAGATAGCGGCCCGGTGAGTACTGCTCCTGCCGGCACAGCTCCCGGGGAAGGGCCGGTGAGGCCACCTCTGTCAGCTGGGAGGCCGGGGCTGGGTGGGCCAGGGAGGCCGGGGCTGGGTGGGCCAGGGAGGCCGGGGCTGGGTGGGCCAGGGAGGCCGGGCCTGGGTGGGTCAGGGAGGCCGGGCCTGGGTCGGCCAAGCCCGTGGGGCTGGCGGGGTCTGGCTTCTTTGCCGAGCGGCAGTGCTAAGGGAGCCGCATATCCCACAGCACCGAGCTGATGCTCGACACAGCCACGTTCAGAGATCCCTGCAGCTACCAGGGACCGAGCAGGCCAGTTGCCTGCGTGGCCCTCTCTGAGCTGCACCCCAGAATCCACTGACCCACACTGCAGGACGGGCGCCATATTGGTCCCCTCAGAAGCAGAAGGGCCTGGCCTGGGGGCTCGGCTGGGGCCGGCTTTCACACGAAGCAGCACTGCCTGCCTGGTTGGCACTGCTCCCGGCAGAAATGCTGCTCTTAACACCGTCATACCCAGAGAGGGTAGTGGTCCCTGGGAGCGCGCGTGGTGGGGCCCTAATACCTCCTTCTTTAAGCCGCATCATACACAGTGTCTGCTGACTGCCACCAAGGCACCCTCTTTGTCAGACAGCAGGCGGGGCCGGCCACCACTGAGGGCCCAGTTGCTACCAGCTATGGCTGGTCAACGCCTCTCTCTGCAGACCCTTAGCTTTTAAGACCTACACCACAACTCCCGTTAGTGGAACCCTGGAGAAACTGAACAGCTTCTAGAGAGGTGAAGACAACAATCATCCAGAAAAAAAAGCCCTAGCTGCTAACTCAAAGGCAGACAGTTTGAATCTACCAGGCACTCCTTGGAAACTGTAGGGGGCATTTCTATTCTGTTCTGTAGGGTCGTCGTGAGTCAGAATCAACTCAAGGGGAATGAGTTTGGTTTCTTGTTAAAGGATGTTGAGTCATCAAAATAAATAAATCCTGTTTACTACAGATTAAAAAAAATCACTATTTTGAATCTATTATTTTCAAAGATGAGTTTTAAAAAAACTACATATAGAAATAATTTGTACATTTCACTAAAGCAGATGAATAGAAAGCTACATTATTCAAATATAACTCAAACGTGCTTGACTATTAACATTATATTTTATTAACAAAGCAATTTCTCTGCTGGATGCCAATACAAAGAAAAAACAAAGCTTGAAGGGCCTTTACAGCTACCTAAATAATGTACAGACAAAATAAAACAAAGACCCGAGAGAGATGCTGACACAGATGATCAGCATTTATGGCAGTTTACCTTTATCTAAACTCTCTTTGATCACAGTATTCTATTAAACACAAATATCCTGAAGTCTAATTAAAACGAAGTAACTTTGATATTGATGTGGCTATCAAGTTTATTCTTTGCCAGAGAATGTATTTTAAATGCAATGCTACATATCTCCAAATGGTTTCACTAGTAGATTTGACCAAAAATTTAAGGAAAGAGTTATACCAATTTTCGATTTTCCAGAACAGAAGCAGTTGTGAGTACTTCCTAATTCATTCTATGACGTTGCCATGACCCTGATACCAAAAATGATGACATTACAATGAAAGAGTAACATCAGATTTCAGCATTCAGATTAATAGACACATGTTAAAAATTAATTGGAAGGATGTATAAGAATGCTGAACACTTGTGGTAACATTTTCCCTATAGCTAAACAGGCACATTTACTAACATATTTTTTTTTTTTTGTCAGGGGAGCAGAATTCTTCCCATTGAACGCTTTGAATAGCAAAAGCTGTTTGGCTATTGCAAAAAAAAAGAAAGAAAGAAAAGGAACCAACTTTTGAATTCTAATAAATAATACATATAAATTTTTACTATAACTTCACATATGGAAATATACTTTCTTCCATCAATCTTATAAGGCCAATGACTTGTCTTTGAGGACAGGGAATAACTTGAATTTGTAACTAAACAGCAGAATTCTTTAGGACTTCATTATTTTCTGTTTTCTTCCCCCAAATTAGTTCTGGACTATCTTTAGAACTTGCTTTATGAAGTCAGTCCAGTCATCTCCTATCTCCATAATGGGCTTTAGCTCTACTCAGATTTTATTACCTGTTTTTCCCTACACACCCTATGTCTTCTCAGCAAGTAGCAACAACATGTGCATAATAATGGCAGACTTTTAAAATCAAAGAATGCTTAATTTATCAACCAGAATAAAGGACAGCTGATGCGATCAGCAGCTGTTGGTTGATCATCTGGAAGAATAAAAGAATATATTTATAGGAGAAAAAATAATGTGCTATTTTCCCAGCCCATCACATAGTCTCATATTCTTAGAATTGATGTCTATAACCTACTGAGCAGTTTTGAAATTGGCTATGGTTATAAATAAAATGACATTTAAAACCTAGATTATTTCTATGCAGTTAAATCATGTTTCCTACTATTATTTCTTTTCCTTTTTTAAATTATTTAATATTTAATTTAAATCACATTTTTTTTTTTTTTTCTAACATCCTGCACTCCACTAAGACGGACACTGCTAGCTTGTTGCAGAAGGGCTGGCTTACTTTTGACCTGTTCTGTACTGCTTATTCATGGCCCAGGTTGGCTTAGTTTTAGTGTGAGAAGGAAAGAAGAGAATGTAGATGTTTTTACTGTTTTGTTTCCTAAGTATCACCAGTGCCTAGAATGATTGTTGTTAAATATTTTTGCGTTGATTTGGATGCATAGTGATTCCATGTGACAGAGGCCTACAGCCTCCTAAGGTTTCCTAAACAGTAGCTTTTGTGGGAGCTGATTGCCTTGCCTTCCTGCTGTAGAGCTGCTATGTGAGTTTGAATCTACAGTCATTCAGTTAGCAGCAAAATACTTAATCCCCAAGTCACCAGAGTTTCTTTCTAGAAGAGTACTTGACACATACTACTCAGTAAATAGCTATTGAATGATGAAATTAACACAAAGAATAAGTAAAATAATAATCTAGTATCTTCATAATTCCTATAGATTTTAAGTATATAGTTTATGTGGGATCATGGTAAGTATTAATAGGTATTCTGCTGTTGATTTAAACAATTCTTATTGAAACCTTGGTGGTGTAGTGGTTAAGTGCTATAGCTGCTAACCAGAAGATCAGCAGTTCAAACCTGCCAAGCACTCTTTGGAAATTATATAGGGCAAATCTACTTTGTCCTATAGGGTAACTATGAGTTGGAATCGACTTGATGGCAGTGGGTGTGGTTTGGTTTTAGGTTATTATTCTCTAAGACAAAAATGCTTTGTATAGTCTATTATTTTGCCTCCTCACCACTGTTTTTTAATACTAAAAACTGTATTCGACACTTTATAACAAAATAGAGAACTTGCTTCATATTTAGTAAAAATAAAAGCTTCATATGAAATACAGAATGACTATAAAATTGTTGTTGTTATTCAGTGCCAGCCTGTCCATTTAGATGTACAGTGACCCTATTGACAACAAAACCTACCAGTCCTGTACCAAACTCACAATCACTGCCATGTCTAAGCCCATTGTTGCAGCCACTGTTTCAGTCCATCTCATCTAGGATCTTCAGCTTTCTCATTGACCCACAGCTTTGCCAAACATGATGTCTTGCTCTAGCAACCAGTCTTTCCTAAGTAACTCATCTGAAGTTGCTAAGACAAACTCTTATCCTTGCTCCTAAGAAGCCCTGTGACCCTACTTCTTCCAAGACAGATTTGTTAGTTCTAGCAGTTCATAATATATTCAGTATTCTTCACCAACACCGTCACTAAAAGACATCAGCTCTTCTTTGATGTTCCTCATTCATTGTCTAGCTTTTGCATACAAAGAAAGCAATTGAAAAATACAATGGTTTGGGTCAGGTGTACTTTAGTTCTCAAAGTGATATCTTTGCTTTTTAACACTTGGAAGACTGAGACCACAGCAGATTTGGCAGTACAACACATTCCTTGATTTCTTGGCTGTTGCTTCTGTGGACACGGATTGTAGATCAAATAAATCCTTGAAAATTTTTATCTATTCTCTATTTATAATGATATTGCATGCTGATCCACTTGTGAGGATTTTTGTTTTCTTTATGTATTATACTATTACAATATCAGATTTATGATAAGCAATACAATCCATGAATTTGCCAAGCTTCACAGGGCTTATTGGCAGTAAAAAGTCAAATACTGCCTTAAAATATATAAATATTTTAATTGACAGAACTATTAATTTAGTAGTTAGAACTTAAAGATTGCTGTAAATGGAATATATGTACAATACATATAAAACAAATGAACACTTTAACTTGTTTAATTCGTTTTCTGTGTGCTGCAAATGGAAGTTGAACATTTAATAAAGTTCTAACTTCTCGGAAGTGCAATAAAATAGAGTAAGAGGTTATAATCACTTCCCCTTCAAGATTTATTGTACATGCGCTGAAAACAAAGTCACCCTTGTTTCCAAATGGTGATCAGTAAATATGAAAAAGAGCAGAATAACAAAGGTTGGGCGTTGAAGTAAATGGAAATATGTGAGTAAAATAAAACTTTCTTAGTGACACAGCCAGTGAGGCAAGTAAAATCTGTTAGCATGACTATGCTGTGATTCTTTTTAAAAACAGAGAAAATTAGACAGTATCCCAGTGGTAATGTTATTAAGAAACAAAAAAAATAAAGAATAATCCAAAGGAAAAGAGTTCCATGCTAATTAAGGACCCACACCCACAATATAACTATTAAGCACGTGATAAATCAACTTTTTACATTAGCATCATCTGTAAACAGTTCTTTGTGAAACACAGATTAGGTAATGCCTTCTTTTGAGTTTGCATACCAATTACAGTTTTTTTCACAATATAGTAATCAAATTTATTCTATGATTATAAAATAATAGTAAAATTATGACAATTTAATATCAGTATCTCCTGTAATCTAATATCTCAAATATATTTCTTTATATTCTGAAATATACATGAATATATATATTATATTATTATATACAACTACATTATTTTAAGAAGCCCTGATAGCAGTGTTTAAAACTTACCAACTCCTAACCAAAGAAAGGCTGGTGGTTTAAAACCATAGCAGTTCTGTAGGAGGAGGTGTAGCAGTCTGTATCTATAAAGAATTACAGCCTCTGGAAACCTGCGGGGTCATTATGAGTTGGAATTTACTCATGGTAAATGAGTTTGGTTATGGGTTTATATTTTTATACCTTTATTGTACTATGAATGAAAAAGCCTAAAAATATAGTCAAATATTACTACAATGGTTTAATTTTTAAAAAAATGACACATTCAGAGAGAAGCCACAAAGACATATTTTCACATTATCAGGATTCAGGATACACTAGAAAAAATGATAAAATAGTTTATTTGATATTCACATCATACTCATATCTAGAATCCAGTAAAAAATTCAGTGATTTTAACAAAGAGATTTAATTTTATTTAGAGAAGGCAAAGGTGAAAACTTCTTCAAGTTTATCACAGATATTTTTCTGTAATATACACCACATGACCAAGCAGCTGCATTAGTACTGTATCTGTAACTTACTACAAAGCAAAGTGCCGTCGAGTCAGATCTGACTCATGAGTCGTGATTATTATCATTGTTTAAAATAAAAATAATATTCTGAAGACTATATTTTCAATCTTATGCAAAAATAACATAAGATACCAGCAAGTAAAACACCCACAAATCTGATTCCATTCCATCATAGGCAGATGTTAAAACTGGCACTGAGGTGTTACTCAAGTTAGTCAGTTCTAGATTAAAATAGCTATGAGGGCTCTTAATGATAAATAAATGCACTTAACACTATCCTGGCCACATAATTATTGACAACCATGTGATGGAGTTCCCTATTTTAGAGTTCATCACAAAACTGAGCTGTAGAAAACTAGAGTAGTACTGGAGGAATAAAAAAATCGTCTATGAACAGAGAGGAGAGATCTCTTTTTTCCAGGACAATGAGACAAAGGATAAATAAATCACAATTCTTTGTAATATTTCTATATATTGTTCCATAAATTTATGTTAACGCTTTATATATTTTGATAATATTTAATAGTAGAAAATAAATGGTAATAAAATAGTCTATTACATTGTATGATTTGTTATATAAATGGTTATCAAATTGAAAATATAAATATTAATAAGCAATATATTTTTAAATGTGGGAATTAAAATACATGGTGGTGTAAAACCTACTTTTGCAAAAGAGCATTGTTTATAAATGTATAGTTTGCTTTCCTTCTGTTGTCAAATGAATAGTAAGTCAAAAAAAAAAAAAGCCCATTTGGCTAATATAAAATGATTGGGCCAACCAGCTGAGGGGTTTGAAGAAATTTGGGGGCTTTTGCTAATAGCATGATTGTGTTAAATATTTTTGGAAAGACTCTAGTACTGAAGAACTTACCACAGGTAGGTCCAGGTGTCCTAGAGTCAGTTCTGACTCATGGCGGCCCGCTGTGCAACAGAACAAAGCCCTGCCTGCTCTATGCCATCCTCACAATTGTTATACTTAAACCCGTTTGTTGCAGCCACTGTGACAATCCACCTCACTGAGGGTCTTCTTTTCTGCTGACCCTACTCTCTACTGAGCATGACTTCCTTCTCCAGGGACTAATTCCTTCTGGTAACATGTCCAAATAATGTGAAATGTAATCTCACCACCCTTCCGTCTAAGAGGCATACTGATTGTACTTTCAAGACGGATTTGTTTGTTCTTTTAGCAGCCCATGATGTATTTAATATTCTTTGCCAACACTGCATTTCGAAGGCATCATTTCTTCTTCTTTCTTTCTTATTGTCCAGCTTCTGCATACATATGAGGCAAATGAAAATACTTTTCCGCACTTTAAAGAAGTCTTTTGCAACAGATTTGCCCACTGCAGTGAGTCTTTTGATTTGACTTTTGCTTCTATAGTTGTTGATTGTGGATCAAGGTAAAATGAATCCTTGACACTAACAGAAAAATACCAAAAAATCTAAATCCATTGCCACTGAATCAGTTCTAACTCAGCAACCCAACAGAACAGCATAGAACTGCCGCATAGGATGTCCAAGGAATGCCTGGTGGATTTTAACTGCCAACCTTTTATTTAGTAGTGGTAGCTGTTAACCAATATGACAGCAGATCTTCCAGTAGAATAATAGGCTAGAAAAATAGTCTGTCACGAATGTGCTCTCACATTATAGGGAGAGCAACTACGATAACATGACGATGTGTGTATAAATTTTTTGTATGAGAAACTAATTTGAACTGTAAACTTTTACTTAAAACACAATA
Organism: Heterohyrax brucei; assembly: GCA_028571685.1. Lineage (NCBI taxonomy): Eukaryota > Metazoa > Chordata > Mammalia > Hyracoidea > Procaviidae > Heterohyrax > Heterohyrax brucei. Next base: position 161,916,031 of record CM053143.1, read on the forward strand.
AAAAAGGAAAATGATGAGCACAGTCATTGCTCAATATTTTAGTATTTTACAGATTAACTCAGATATACAGATAATTAAAATAACTGTAAATATACTGATTTGTTAGAAGACAGATTGATTAGAGAAAGAAAAAAAATCATTTCAGTGTTTATGGCAAATAATTTTATACATAGCTGCAAGTAAAAAGAGTAAGAAAGTGTTCTACTGTGAATAAAAAATGTAAACTGAAGAAAATTTTGGTAGTTTTTTGTTAACATCTAGAAAGAGTGATTTGTTAAGAAAAAAAATCTTTTTTGAGAAAGTTTTTGTATTGTAAACTTTCATTCATTGAGATAATACAATAATGCTAAGCTTCAATCTAAATATATTTAAAAAGAAAAATTAATTTGTAATCACTTTTTTAAATTAGGAGACTTTTGAAACTTTTATATCCTAGTAATGAAACATTGGCTAATCATTAAAACATTAATATAAATTATCACTTCAAACATTGAGGAAAGTTTTATTTTGCAAAGCACAGGAAAAAAGTAAAATAAAATCACAAAATTCAACACCCAACATAAAAACTAAGATTGACTTGTGATTGGAAGGAATTTTTTTTTTTTTTGAATCTAAGTAAAGGAAATCTATCCCTGTTTTATTTTAGATTAAAAAAATTGGAAAGAAAAAGACAGGGAATAAAAGGATAAGGACTAGAAAGAAAGAAAACCATAACAGAGTACATAATTGCTTATGTATAGTTTTAAAATTAATGTATAGATTCATTATTCATATTGATAAAGTTTTTCAAGATGAGTGGGTATTAGACCAGTGAAATAAATTCCATTATGTTTCTAGATCAGAATTTAAATTAAAATAGTGGAATAATAGTTTGGAAATAATTAAATAATAATTAAAAGGAATTATTATAAGATCCATCAGTTCCACTCCTAGATATATACTCAAAATAATTGAAAACAGATACTTACACAACAATATTCATTAAGGCATAATTCATGATATCTGAAACATAAAAACAACAAATGGATAAACAAAATATGGTACATTTGTATAATGAAATCTCACTGAGCAACAAAGAGAGATGAAGTTCAGATACATGGATGAACCTTGAAAACATTATGCTGAGTACCGAGTGGAATAAGTCAGGTACAAAAGGACAAATATGAATGCATTTATATAAAACATCTAAAATAGGCAATTCAGTTTTGAATTGCTTCATACACGTACAACATGAACAACACAAAAGGAAAACTGAAGAAGAACTGGTAAAAAATATTGAATATACCAAAGACTGGCAAAAGAATGAGCAAGCCTGTCTTGAAAGAAGTACAACCAGAATGTTCCTTGGAAGCAAGGATGGCAAGACCTCATCTCACATACTCTGGATATGTTGTCAGCAGGGATCAGTCCCTAGAGCAGGAAGTCATGCTTGTTAAGCAGAGGGTTATGGAAAAAGAGAAAGGCCCTCAGTGAGATGAACTGACATCCCGGCAACAACAGTAGGCTCAAACAACGATTTTGAGGGTGGTGTAGAACTGGGTGTTTCCTTCTGTTGCGCATAGCATCACTGTGTGTCAGAATTGGCAGGATGGCACCTAACAACAACAATAACAACAAAATAGACAATCCATAGAGACAAAACTTTATTTACAGTTAACAAGGGATGTGGAGAGAGGAAGATAAGGCTTTATTTTTTAAGAGGTATCGCGTTTTTGTTGGGATGCTGAACAAATTGGGAAACAAGTAAGGGTGATACTGTACAACACAGTGAATGTACCTAATGTCACTCAACAATGATTAAATAAAATGAAATATAGTATCACTGACAATGTACCAATAGAATTTCTGAAATTTTGTTTTACAAAATAAATCTCTCTGAATGGTATCCCCCAAAGTATATGTTGATATCACAACCATCTTTGAAGATGATGTCAGTTAAATTACCACAATATTATATCTGAGTATATCCTAATCTAAGTGTGAATGCTGGTCTAACAAAGAACAAAAACAGAGAAACACAGGGAAGATAGCCATTTGAAGCTGCAGCTACTTGCCAAAAAGCCCCGAGAAATACTTGGTGCTATCAGAAGGTGCAAAGGTAAAAAAGACAAAACAGGCAAAGTATACACTGGTTGCTTACAGAGGTGCTAACTAGCATTAATATGTAGCAAATCTTTTTTAATGAACAATGTCACTTAAAAAAAACCCTTTTTTAATGCACTTTAAATGCATTTTAAATTCAAAATAAAATACAAGAAAATTTAATACTGCAGACTGACAAAATTTAATGTTAAATAATTCCTGGGTTGGCTCAGGTTAATTACCTCCTAAACTAAATACCTGCATTATTAAATTTTGTTAGTACTGGTTGGAATTGAAAATGTTACAAAGAAATTGAAACATTGTAGCACCTCTCCTTGAAATTACCCTCTTGGTGTACATCTTATAAAAATTCTTGCACCCATACACAACAAATTTTCAGAAAAATTATATGTAAAAGTAAATAACAGAAAACATTACTAGCTTCCATTGACTAACAATTTAATGAAATATAACAGCAGTGCAAAAGGATATACTAATGCTTCGCCAATAATTTCAAAATCATAAGTGAAAAATCAATTTGGAGAAAAGTTCATAAAATGTTTCCGTTTCTATAAATTCCAAATACCTACTAAACTTAATAAATATGTTATTTAGTAATAGTTATGTGTCTAGTACAGTTTGGAAGAGGTAGATAGAAGGCATCAAAGTTATTATGTAGTGATTACTTACTTCTTATTCATTTCACTATATCTATACATCTATAGACAGTGTGGTATCCTAGTAGTTAAATACAACAGCTGCTGATGCAAAGGTCGCAGTTTGAATCACCAGGTGCTCCTTGGAAACACAGTGGGGCAGTTCTGCTCTGTTCTACAGGGTCACTATGAGTCAGAATCGATTCAGTGGCACTGGGTTGGTTTCGTTTTTTTTTTTTTATGCATTTGCACATTTGCCCGCCTAGAGACAGGAATCAGATTTTGGAAACCCTGGTCACATAGTGGTTCAGTCCAGTGTTTGCTGACCAAAAAGGAAAGCAGTTCAAATCCACCAAGCATTCCTTGGAAACTCTCTGGAGCAGTTCCACTCTGTTGTATATGGTATGTATACTTTATAGTTCTATGCATTTACAGGAGGCTGTCCTTCTAGTGCATTTCTGGATGGGAGAGAAGAGGGTGGTGAGGGGGAGACTGATGCTTGTTAAGAGGGTACTAGATATATAGAGTGAAAGGGAGAAATGTGCTGTCACCAGGTGGGGAGAGCAGAGAGAGCTGCAGATAGGTGGGTATGCAAAATCGATTTAGATTATATACTTTCACTTAATCACAATGAAAAAACAACCCCCCTCAAAAAAAGTTAAGAATAGGTTTATATACGGAAAGCAAAGTTCTTTGGTGGTAACCAGGGATGGGAGTTGCAGGAGGGAGAATCACTCACTGATTAGTATGCATATGTTAATTCTTTTGAAAGGAAAGACAATGCACAATTATGAGAGTAGTTAGCACAAGGTGACCAAGGTAAATGAAGAAAGTCAGAGGAACACAGTAATAAAGACTACCTATGATGAATGCTATAACATGTACAGTTCTGTAACAGCAGTAGTAACCAAAAATCTGTGAGTTATTACACAGGTAGACATATATGCTATGTAGATGTGGGAGGACATACAGGAGTACATGTATGTGCATATATAGGTATAGTTGTGGACATTTGTATATACATAGTTTTATGTGCTGTGTATATATTCATATATACAATAGACAACATAGTGTACACAGGCATGGAAACTTCCTAGCCATATGCAAACAGTTCCTGCAACTCAGGACTGTTTCATCTGAAGGCTCAGAACTGTTGATTCTGAAACAGTTGGAACAATTGGCATAACACATTTCATAAGGATAGTGATCCTCAACTTATTAAGTAGTATCTCAGGTCTTAAAAGCTTCTGAGTAGCCATCCAAGATACAGTTATTGGTTTCCTCCTACCTGGAGCGAAGGAGAGTGAAGGAAACCAAAGACAAAAGGAAATAATTAGTCCATAGAGCTAAAGGCCCACAAAGATCACAACCTCCTCTCCTAAGACCTGACGAATTGGGTGGTGCCTAGCTATGTCTATGGACTGCTCTGACCAGGGACACTGTAGAAGGTCCTGTTAGAATTGGATCAAAACATAAAGCAAAAATTCAAATTAATAAAATAAATAAAGACCAGACTTACTAGGCTGACAGAGACTAGAGAAACCCCTGAGACATCCTGAGACAATTACCATAAGACATACTTTTAACATGGAACTGAAGCTGCTCCCAGAGGTCACCTTTCAACCAAATAGTAGATGGGGCTATAAAATAAACAATAACAGCTGGGAGCAATGTCCTCCTTAGAACAATCAGCTGTACAAGTCCAAGGAGACAACATTTCTTTGTCCCAAAGCAACAATGAAAAGGCAAGGAGGACCAGGGAAAATGAGCAGGTGGAAACAGGGAAGGCAATGGAAACAGGAGAATAATGACATTTTGTGATAATAGCAACTAATAGGAAACTAATTTGCTGTGTACACTGTCACCTAAAACACAATAAAACATTAATATATATGTTTGAGAGAGGAAGAACAAAATGAGAGGAAAAATGAGAATGGACTGTTCTTTCAAAGTTGGTCATTATAGGTGACTGATATTATAATGGAAGGCTTAGGACTAGATTTTGTGTCTTGAAAATGAGTAATATAATCAAGGAGAGGTGAGGAAGGGACTTGTGGCAGTGCAGAAACAGTATGGAAAAAGCCACAAGGCAATAAAGACTATAAACATCAGTAGTCCAGGTAGACTGAGTACTTAATTTGTACTACATAGAAAATGATTTCCAGTTTTCAGTCATTTTTGAAAGGCAATAGCTGATAAGCAAGTGAATTTTTGTTTTATATTACTATGCTTTCTAGAGACTGTTTTTTTTCCTAGATTATTCTTTCAGTTTGGATATGGCTTCAAAGTATAAGAATGAAAATGTTTACTAAGAATAATACTTTTCTTTTTTTTTTTTTTGCATGCACATTTCATTGTAGAGGGTCAGCAGAAAAGGAGAAATCTCTCAAAGAGATGAAGTCACACCTGACGGTGACAATGGGGTGAAGCATAGCAAGGATCATGAGAACCGTGTAACAAAGGGCAGTGTTTTCTTTGATGAACACAGGGTCGTTAGGAGTTGGAACTGAGTAGATGAGGTCTAATACCAACAAAGCATTTCATTATCAACAAATTTGGCTAAAGTAACATCACTGTTGAACTGCTATTAAAATGTTAGGGTTCAGTAATGCTCCCACATCAATCTATTAAAATGTTAGGGTTCAGTAATGCTCCCACATCAATCTATTAAAATGTTAGGGCTCAGTAATGCCCCACATCAATCTTCTTGCACATTTTTTTTTTTTTTTTTTTTTAACGCCGTTTAAGGTCTACTGATGAGAACTTGTTCTTCCATCCCCTTCCATCTGTTCTGAAAGTGGTCATTTTTCAAATGAGTTAACATTATAGAACTATAAATATTGTCTGAGTGAATAATAAAAAAATGCGTTATTATTCAGCTTATTTAATAGTGTCCAGGTTAATAAAACATGAATTGGTTAGGTGTATTGGCTGTTGTTTAAAAACATATGAGGAGAAAATATATAAATACATAAAATAAACTTTTTGGAAGTGTTTCTCTCAACAGCATGCAAATTAACACTATTGTTTCAAATGGTGACCTTAATAGAACACTACAAATTACACAGCTGTGTATATTTAGAATCAGCATGTTGCAAAGCTGATAGGGACTCATACCTTGCTCTTGAATCTATGTTTTTCAGCAAGCTCTTCAACCATGCTGTAGGCAAACTTATACATAGAGTGATAATATTCATTTTCAGATGTTCTATTAAAAAGGTCCACAGCATGATGCTGCCAAATTTCAGTTTACAAGAGATTCAGAAATCGTAATTACATTTTTATTCAAATAAATCATAGGTAAGCTGATTTTCAAGGTCATTTTATGTTACATGTTGATCGTAGAACACTAGGAACTCTCACTGAAGAAATCTGTTTTACTCTTTTGCAGAAGTTTTTCGTAAATGTTTATTTAGAGATTGAAAGAAAACCATAATTTTAGCAAGTTATAACAAGAAATTCAAATATATTTTTCTACCCAATCATATGAGAATTGTACTTCTATGTTCAGACAAAATGACTGAGAGAGATGTTCATGTATAATAGTCCACTTTAACTTGGTTTTAAATGTTTTCTATTTTATTTCCCAGTTTTCATTATGGATAGCCTTGCTGAATTCATTACAAATCTTTATATAGAACCTAAATGTTCATCCTTTAGCAATAGTTTCCTCATCTCCACACTTTTTTCAAGTTTTTATAATGAAATTCTAGCCATGTATCACTCAGCTAAACATCAACTGCTTTATGAAGTTGTACTTCTCCCTCTCCTGACATATTATTTGCATACTATATACTTAATTTATATCATAATTTTTCCAATTTGTCACCATGAATATATGTTTTTTTATTTTTTCTCTTATGAACTATCCTGAAGACACAGTTCTTTGTTTCTGTCATTGGATATACACAATTGTTTCAAATATTTTATGTATAAAGTAGGTGCATTAATTTTTAGCCAAGCCAAGAGCCAAGAGCCGTCAAGTTGCATCCGACTCATGGCGATTAATTTCTATGTCAAGTTAATATTGTCTCCCAGTGTGAATGCTTAAATTTTCATTAACACATCATGTACTATGTAATGAACCCCTACTATAGTAATGTTCTCTCAGACATATGAAAAATTATTTTAAAGAATCACTTTGTATAAAAACTGGATCTTTTTGAAATCAAATGGATTTTATTTAGAAATTTCTGGAATCCTGTAAACCAATTCAAATAATTGTTAAAACTGATTTAATCTTTTCATGAATCTTTTGAAACTAGAGATTTTAACGTAGAAAATAATCTTGAAATAAGGTATAATTGTAATGATTTTTGGTTTAAATAACTAAAATCTAAAAGGAAAATGATTAAATGGGATGTCCCACAGTTAAAGCAAGACAAAGTCTGCAAATTAAGTCCACAAATTTAAGTGTTCTAAGTGTTGTATAACTCATTGCTGAATATCCATCCATAAGGTCACTTTTGAAGTACTCCCCTTGGGAAGCTATCCACCTATGTTAGTGCCTATTGCATCCTTCAAAGCAATTTTGTAACTCTTTCTGGAATGGCCATTGTGCACCATGACACAGTGGCAAGCTTGCAAACTTTAATCATATAGTATTCTGTGAGGGAGCTTTTAGCCAGTAAGCAACTGTATTGAAACGTCCTCCCTACTCATCTGATCTGGCCCCCATGAACTTTTTCTTTACCCAAAGATAAAGAATATATTGAAAGGAAAACATTTTCATGCCATTCTAGACATCACGGGTAGTATAAGGACAGCGCTAAAGGCGATTCCAGAAAAAAAGAGTTCCAAAATTGCTTTGAAGGATGGACTAGGAGTTAACATCAGTGCGTAGCAAGGGGAGTACTTCGAAGGTGACCATAATAATCAGTGATGAGGTATGTAGCGCTTTCTGTAGGATGAGTTCTCAAGCTTAATTGGCAGTCTTGTATGTTTCCATGCAGGATTGGAATCCATTCGATGGCTACAGGTTTTTTTGTTTTTGTTTTTTTTTTGATTATTCATGTTGTATTTGTCAATAAACACGAAACAGAATATAGGTTTAAAGATGCAATAAGGACAAATGCACAGTCTTGGAAGTTAAAATCCAGTTATTCTAAATGTAAAATATATAGCTGATTAGAAATTTGCAATATTTCATTGAACTGTTGGACTATTGTGTTAAAAATCCATACTTGATACAATCCCTGCCACATGTTAAGCTTTCCATAAATGCTAGAATATTTTTCTTATATTTAAGTTCATACATGTGAAATGTCTGCATGCATGCCTGATCATCTTATGTCTAAAGATCACCTTGTGGTTAGTTTTCATTAAGAAGAAAGAAAAGCATTATTAATGTATGCAATGTTCTGTATAAAATAAAACTTCTAGCTTGAATAAATATTGATGCATAAGAATGCATTTATATTTAGCTGAGTTTTTGGTAATAAATTCAGACTTCTAAAAATCAAGAACATTCTCTATAGAACTATAAGATTCTTTAGCTTTAAAGATGTCAGTAATAACTGGATAGTTAATTTCCTGATTGCTTTTGTCTCTGAGTATTAGCTAGACAATTCAGTTATTAATGAAATATGTATAAACCATAAAACCAGACCTATTGTCACTGAGCTGATTCTGACTCATAGCAACCCTATAGAACAAAGTAGTACTGTTCTACAAGTTTTCCAAGGAGCAACTGGTAAATTAGAACTGACAAACTTTTGGTTGGCAGCTGAGCTCTTAACCGCTTTACCATCAAGGATCCTGAATTACATCTGTATACACACATATGTATATATATATATACACATATCTTATATACATGTTTACATACATGCATGTGCAATTAATGTAACTTCTGCTACTCATGATTCATTTACTATTTGTTGGCTATGTATATTTTAACTATTAAATATAAATATAAAGTTATCTTTAACAACAGTTTGGTTTAAAGAAAATGCTTAAATTATCATTTTACAAAATTTAGAATAAACTAAAAGTTACTGTTAGTTTATTTAGCTGTGAAAGACTTTTTATTTGATTTTGAAAATTATTTTGTTGTACTTTAAGTGAAAATTTATAATTCAAGTCAATTTATCATATCAAAACTTTAATACACACGGCTATGAAACTCTAGCAGCTCTCCCCACCCTGTAAAAGCACATTTCTCCTTTCATGCTGTATTTCCCATGTCGATTCAACCAGCTCCTTTCATCTCACCTCTGAACAGGAGTTGCCCAGTTAGTTTTATGTATCTACTTACGCCAATCAGCGCACTCTTCACCAGTATCATTTTATGTATCATAGTCCAGTCAAAACTTTGTCTAGAAAGATGGCTTCCAGAAGCATTTCAGTTTGGGGGCTAACAGGCAGGGGGCCACATCTTCTGAGAACCCTCCAGTCTGTTGGAGTGTCAAGTCTGACCTTGTTAGTAGAATTTAAGTTCTGCACCCCATTTTTGTCCTGCTACATCAGAGGCTAATTGTTGTATTCTCTGTCATAGCAGGCATTGGAGGTGGCCGTGCACATCCTGCTCCTGGTCTCATGCTGATGTTGTCTCTGGATTTCTTTCTCTCAGTCTCTTATTTCTCTTACGTCTTGGATGTCCTTCATGCTTCTCTACTCCAGGTGGTTTGGGACCAGTTGATGCTTCTTAGATGGCTGCTTGACAGCTTTTCAGACCCAGATACCAGTCAACAGACTGGGAGGCAGAACATATTCTTAAAAATTTTGCTATGCCAGTTGACCCAGTAGTCTCAATTGACCTGGGTCCCCAGAATTCTGTCTCTGCTAGTTTGCTACGTGAAGAATTTGGTTACATTTTAAAACTTTTTTACTCTTGGTCCAGTGCAGTTGTGCTTCTCTACTGAGGTTGTCCATCCTTTCACCTAAGTTAGTTGTCATCTACCATGTAATTAGTGAATACCCTCTTCCTGCCTCCCCATCTTTGTAACTATCAAAGACTGTTTTCTTCTGTGTTTATACCATTACTTGAGTTCTTCTAATAGTGATCTCATACAGTATTGATCCTTTGGCAACTGGCAAATTTCACTTTCAGATTCCTTCATGATGTTTCCCAAATTAATGGTTGTTCATTATCACTGCACTGTATTTCAGTGTATGAATGAACCATAGTTTTATTTTTCCATTCATCCATTGGGCACCTAAGTTTTTCATATTTTTTTTTTGCTATTATGAAAACAGTGCTGGAACAAACACTGGTGTGCATATATCTATTAGTGTGACAGCCCTAATTTCTCTAGGATATATTCCAAGAAGCAGCATGGCTGGATTATATGGCATTTCTATTTCAAGCTTTTTAAGAAAGCTCTGAATCTGTTTCCAAAGTGGCTCTGCCACTCTTGAACACAGTCAGATGTGTGACACCTCCCACTTTTTTCTTAAGAAATTCTTTACTTAAGCAGGGCTTCTTACCTTTCCACATGAAGTTGGTAATTTATTTCTCTACCTCATTAAAAAAGGCCATTGTATCTGTAGATCACTCTAGGCAGAATAGACGTTTTCATGATGTTAAGTCTTCCTATCCATGAGCAAGGTAGGTTCTTCCAATTATATAGGTCTCTCTTGTTTTCTTGCAGTAGTTTCTTGTAGTTTTATTAGCACAGGTCTTTTACATCTCTAGTTAGATGTATTTGTAAGTATTTTATCATCGTGGGGCCTATTGTAAATGATTGATTCAGTAATTTCCTCTTTGATGGTCTCTTTGGTGGTGTAAAGGAATCCAACTGATTTATGTATGTTTATCTTGTATCCTGATACTTTCCTGAACTCTTTTATTAACTCAAGTAGTTTTTTTTTGTTGGTGGTGGTGTCGTTGTCTTTTTTAGGGGTGGGAGGGGGATTCTTTAGGGTTTTCTGTAAGACCATATCATTTACAAATAGAGATACTTTGACTTCTCCCATCCCAGTGTGGATGTCCTCTGTTTTTCTCAACTGATGTCTCTAGTTAGAACCTCCAGCACAATGTTGAATGAAACCTTGCCTGACAGAGTAAGCTTGTGGTGTCTGCAGTTTATGATTTTATATGTTTATAGAAGGCTGCCCTACTGGTTTCTTTTTAGAAGGGAGGAGAGGAGAGAGTGAAGAAGAGGGGACAGGTATTCTTTGGGAGGATACTTGTAGTAAAAAGTGCAAAGGAGGAGTGTGCTGTTAAACAGGGTGGGGAGAACAGGTAGAGTTGTAGAGGGTAGGTTATGAAAATTAATTTGGATTGTATACTTTCACTTAACCATAGTTAAAAAAAAAAAAAAAAAAAAAAAAAACCTTGTCCAGTTCCCATTCTCAAGGGGAATGAGTTCAGACTGTCCATTTAGGATGATTTTGCCTGTTGGCTTTGTAAAAAAATACCCGTTGTTATGGTGAGGAATTTTCCTTTTATTCCTATTTTTGCTGACAATTTTTAAAATGAAAAGACGTTATACTTTTTATTTTCTGCATTAATTGATTCAGTCAAGCAGTTCTTGTCCTTTGTTTTATGTGTTTGATTACATTGATAGTTTTTCTAATGTTGAACCATCCTTGTATTCTGGTATGAACCCCATTTGGTCATGTTGAATTATTATTTTTTGCTTATGTGGTTGATTTCTACTGGCTAGAATTTTGTGGAGAATTCCTGCATCCATGTTCATGAGAGAAATTGATCTGTAGTTTTCCTTTTTTGTGGTGGTTTTACTGGAATTAATTTTGCAGTATTCCATCCTTCTCTATGCACTGATATACTTTTAGTTACACTGGTGATAATTCTTCTTTAAAAGCTAGGCAGAATTTTCCAGTGAAGCCATCAGGTCCAGGGCTTTTTTTGGCTGGAAAAATTTTTAATTACCTTTTCAATATCTTCTTTTTTGATAGGTTTATTTATCTTTTCTACCTCTATGTGTGTTAGTGTAGGTAGGTAGTGAGTTTCTAGAATTTCAGTTTTCAAATCATTTCCCTTGATGGGAACCAGACTAGGTTTTATTCAATATTGTGCTAGAGGTTCTACAAGCAACGTCAGTCAAGATAAAGACAAGAGGACTTCCACAATGGTTAGGAAGAAGTTGAAGTACCTCTGCTTGCAGATGATACAATCTTTTGGTTTCTCAAATTAGGTTTTCAAATTTGTTAGAGTACATTTTTTTAAACTATTCTCTCTCTTTTTTTTTTTTTTCATTTTATTTACATTTCTTCTGGGTCTGCTGTGATAACACCCATCCCATTTCTCATTCTGGTTATTTGCTTCCTCTCCTGTTTTTTATCTGTCAGTTTGGTCAGTTGTTCATCAGTTTTGGTGATCTTTTCAAAGAATCAGCTTTTAGTCTTGTTAACTCTTGCACCATGTTTCTATTCTGTTCTGAATTGTATTCTTTGCTTCCTTCTGGTGCCCAAGCACTTCTTTTGCTGCTCTCTTTCTACTTGTTATATTTGTAGGGTTAAGTCTTTGATTGAGGCTCTTTTCTTTTTTTTTTTTTTTTTGTATGTGTATGTGTGTGTGCATTTGTTGAAATAAATTGACCTCTGAGCTCTGTTTTTGCATTCCCCCAAAGGTTCTGGGAGGACATGGTTTCATTCTCATTTGAGTCTGTGAATTTCTTTATTCAGCCTTTGTTTTCTGCTTATAACTCTGTAGTTTTTGAAGCAGGCTGTTGTTTCTGTGTTTTTTTGTTTTCCCCTTGCTTTTCATTTTATCAGTCTATACTTTAATGGCTTCATGATCTGAAAAGATGCTTTGTAATAGTTCATTGCTTTGAATTTTCTTAAGCTGCTTTATGTCCTAACATGTGATCTATTCCTGAGAATGTTCAATGTGTTTTAAAGATAAATTATACTTGGCTGCTTTGGGGTGGAATGTTCTGTATGTATCTGTGGGATCAAGTTGTTTGACTGTAGTATTCAGATGTTCCATGACTTTATTGAGTTTATTTATGGTTGTTCTGCCCTTCACTGAAAGTTATGTGTTGAAGTCTCATACTACTATTGTGTGAAGCTTTCTGTTTCTGTTTTCAGTGCAGTTAGTGTTTGTTTTATATATTTAAGAGTCCTATCATTGGATGTGTAAGTTTTTAATGCAGTTATGTCTTCCTGGAATTTTGACCTTTTAATTGTTTTAAGGTGTCTTTCCTTATGCAATGTGGTAAATTTTACTTTAAAGTCTCATTTATCAGAAATTAATATTACCACTCCTGCTCTTTTGTGAGTGTTGTTTGCTTGATATGTATTTTTCTATCCTTTGAGTTGTGGGTTGCTTGTGTATTTATGTCTAAGTTATGTCTCCTGTAGGAGTATATATATTTATCCTTTTTATTATTACTGTTTTTAATTTGATGTGCCACTCTCCAACTATTCACTAGTGCAATTATTCCATTTTCATTCCACATGATTAACAAGGTATATAAGTTTAGTGCTCCCATTTTGATGCTTTTTTTTGCGAATTATTGACAATTTCTTTGTTCCAGTTAATCTTCTTTCCTGAGTTGTTTTTCTTTGTTTTCTTTTAATTTTTTTGTGGATTGCTACTGGTTTTGTATTTGCTAAGATTTCATTTTTTTTTCTTTTGACATGTAGAATAATTAACTTCTTCTGTAGTTACCTTAATATTTAGCCCTATATTTCTAAATTTAAATTAGTCATTTATTTCTTTGTATTGCTTTGAAGTGTTCTCCATATGAAAATTCTATGAGTGTCTTTTTTGATGTTCTTTTTGATATAATGCTACCATCTCTTACATGACATTTCCGTTTCTCTATTTTCAATGTTTTGCCTTTAATATGTTTTTGTGATTTTTCTGTCTAGGTTGAATCCAGTCCTCTGTTCTGTGTTTTAACCTAGGGATATTAATTGATATCACAGATTTTCTAATCAAAGGACAACCTTTATTATTTCTTGTAAGTTTTTAAAATTATTTTTCTTTGAGTCATTGTATGTGTCATCCTGTTGCCTTCTTACCTACACTGTTTCAGCTGAATAATCAAAGCATAATATTACTGACTCTCCCTTGAAAGTTATTTTCACCTGTCCCTAGCCACGTTTAAAATTATCTCCTATGTGGGCGAAAGAGAACCCAAAAGACAGAGAGACCCATGTGAGTGGGTGATTATATCAACTTGTGATCAGAAGAACCTGGTGGTGCCTGGTCACCACCAATGATAGCCATGATGGAGCTCAAAAAGTTGAGTCTCACTGACAACACAAGAATAAAAAGGGGTGCACCCAGAGATCTTCACTAAAAGACCACAAGTGATGGCCGGGGGCCTTAGGGTTCCCCTGGAAGTGTGGCCCCTGGCCCTGATGCTGCCCCTGTCCATAAATCATAATGAAGATCAATTCTTCAGACAGGACTGGATTGGACTTGGCGGCACAGAGTTACCATATAATGTGTGCACTTTATGGTTCTATGCATCCACAGGATGTTTTCCTCCTGATCTCTTACTGGAGGCGGGGGAATGGGTGGAGAGGAGGGGATAGGAGATTGTTGGGAGGATAAGACATGTATGGAGCAGAGAGGAAGAGTGTGCTGTCACCAGGCAGGAAGGGCGAGGGCAGGGGTAGCTGCATATAGGTGGGCATGCAAATTTATATGGGAACGTATGTTTTCATTCAGTCATAATTTTTTTAAAAAAAAGAACAACAATGAAGAATGTGGAAAAAAAATGTCTCCTAATCTTTAGTTTTGACATGTTTGATTATAATATGCTTTGGTGTCTTTCTTTTGCTATCTGCTTTGTGTGGCATTCAATGAGCATCTTTCAAAGATATTTTCTCATCTCCTTGTGGTATCTGGAAGTATTCTGTCAAAAAATCTTCAGCAATTCTCTCTGTATTTTCTATTAATCTCTCCTGTTCTGATACTCCAATAAATCATGGATTATTCTTCTTGATAAAGTCCTTCATGATGCTTAGTGTTTCTTGATTTGAAGAAAATATTTTATTTTTCCTAAAATATATTGGTATCATGTGTCTTATCTTCAGTTTCACTAGTCCAGCCTTCCATTGCCTCAGTTCTGCTCAATTCTCTATGCAGTTGTATATTTTTACAATTTTATTATTGTTGTTGTCATGTAGTTAGGTGCTGTCAAGTCGATTCAGACTCATAGCAGCCCTATGAACAACATAAGAAAACACTTCATGGTCTTGTACCATATCCACAGTCATTTTTATGCTTAAGCCCATTGTTGAGGCCACTGTGTCAATTCACCTTGTCAAGGACCTTCCTCTTTTTCACTAACCATCCACTCTACCAAGCATGATGTCCTTGTCCAGGGACTGATACTTCCTGACAACAAGTCTAAAGCATGAAGATACGTCTTGCCATCTTTGCTTCCAAGGAGCACTCTTATTGTACTTCTAGAATAGATCTGTTTGTTCTTTTGACAGTCCATAATACATTCAACATTCTTCTGCAACACCACAATTCAAAGGCATCAATTCTTCTTCTGTCTTCTTTGTTCATGGTCCAGTTTTCTCATGGTATTGAAAACACCATGGCTTGGGTCAGGGACACTTTAGTCTTCAAGGTGACATCTTTACTTTTCAATACTTGAAAGAGATTCTTTGCAGCAAATTTCCCCAAAGCAATGCATCTTTGGATTTCTTGACTGCTGCTTCCATGGGTGTTGATTGTGGACCCACATAAAATGAAGTCCTTGACAACCTCAATCCTTTCTCCATTGACAGTGATGTTGCAATGATGGTTCAGTTGTAAGGACTTTTGTTTTCCTGAAGTTGAGGTGTAATCCATACTGAAGGCTGTTGTCTTTGATCTTCATTAGTAAGTGTTCAGATCTTGACTTCCAGCAAGTAAAGTGATGCTGTCTGCATAAGTCAGGTTGTTGATCAGTTGTCCTCCAATCCTGATTTCTTGTTCTTCTCCATATAATCCAAATTTTCAGATTATTTGCTTCACCATACAGATTGAAAAGGTATGGCAAAAAGATACAACCCTGGCACACACCTTTCTTGAATTTAAACCAAGAAGTGTCCTCTTGTTCTGTTTGCATGACTGCCTCTTGATCCATACATAGATTCCTTAAGAGCACAATTCCTTAAGAGCACATTCTCTGTGACGTTAGCCATAATTTAGTATGATCCACACAGTTGAGTGCTTTGGCATAGTCATTGAAACACAAGTAAACATCTTTCTGGTGTTCTTTGCTTTCAGCCAAGATCCATCGGACCTCAGAGATGATGTCCCTCGTTCCACATCCTCTTCTGAACCCAGCTTGAAATTCTGGAATTTCCTTGTCAATATACTGTTGTAGTCAATTTTGAATGATCTTGAACAAAATTTTTCTTGCATGTGATGTCAATGATGTTGTTCAGTAATTTCCACATTTGGTTGGATCTCCTTTCTTTGGAATGGGCATAAAAAATGTGGATCTCTTCCAGTTGGTTGGTCACATAGCTGTCTTCAAAATTTCCTGGCATAGAACAGTGAGCGCTTCCAATGCAGCATTTGTTTGTTGAAACATCTCAATTCATATTCCATCAATTCCTGGAACCTTCTTTTTAGTCAATGCCTTCAATGAATTTTTGACTTCTTCCTTCAATACCGTTGGTTCCTGATCATATGCTCCCTCTTCAGATGGCTGAAGATCAACTAGTTCTTTCTGGTATAATGACTCTGTATTCTTTCCATTTTCTTTTGATGCTCTCTGAGTCATTTAATAGTTTGCCTGTAGAATCCTGCACTATTGCAACTTGAGCCTTGAATTTTTCTTTAGTTCTTTCAGCTAGAGAAATTCAGAATGTGTTCTTCCCTTCTGGTTTTCTATTTCCAGTTCTTTGCACATGTTAGTATAATACTTTCTTTTGTCTTCTCAAGCTGCTCTTTGAAATCGTCTATTTAGGTCTTTGCCACTCTTTCCTTTTGCTTTAGCTACTCGACATTCAAGAGCAAGTTTCTCACATCCAATTTGGTCTTTCCTTTCTTTCTTGTTTTTTTGATCACCTCTTGTTTTCTTCATGGATGATGTCTTGGATGTCATTCCACAGTTCTTCTGGTTTTTGGTCATTGGTGATCAACACATAAAAGCTTTTCTTGAGATGGTCTTTAAACTCAGGAAGTCAGGAAGGATATATATGGGGTCATACTTTGGCTCTTGTGAGCTTGTTATTATCATTAAGCTTCTAAATTTCTACTTCCTATCCTTCTATGCTTTCCTGAGGCCTGTGATTATCTTCTGGTGCATTTTGTTTCATCTCCTTCCTGATCTCTTGAAGAGTTCTAAATATTAATCTTTTTTATTCTACTTTCAATAATTCCAGGAGGTTCTTTTTTTTTTTCTTTATTTAACATAACTGAGTAAAAATGTACATTCACATGTAAATTTACATGCCCCCCTATATGCAGCTTCGACTGCTCTCCCTGTCCGGTGACTGCAAACTGTTCCTCTCTGCTCCATACATGTCTCATCCTCCTAACAGTCTCCTTTCCCCTCCTCTCCGTCCACTCCCCTTCCTCCAGCCAGAGGTCAGCAAGATGATATCCTATAGATGTGTAGAACCATAAAGTGCTTCCAACATATGGTTACTCTGCATTGCCAAGTCCATTCCATTCCTGTCCAAAGAGTGGAACTTTGTTATAATTTATGGGAAAGGGCAGCATCAGGGCTGGGGGCCATGCTCTCAGAGGAACCCCAAAACTGCTGGACCATCAATTGAGGTCTTTTAGTGGAGATCTCATGATGCACCTCTTTTTATTCTTGTGTTGCCAGTGAGGCTCCTCTCTGTGAGCTCCGTCATGGCTATCACTGGTGGTGGCCAGGCACCATCCGGTTCTTCCGGTCCCAGGTCGATGTAGGCACCCACTCTTGTGGGTCTTTCTGTCTTCTCGGTTGTCTTTACCGCATGCCATTTTGGCCCTCGGTGAGCATCCATTCCTGCTGAGTTGGGACCATTTGCTGTGTCCTCGGATGGCAGCTTGGCAGCTTTTAAGACCCCAGACGCCACTCACCAATGTGGGGTGCAGAGAGCTCTCTTAGCAAAACGCTAGTTGTGCCAATTGGCCTGGAATTTGCCTAAGGGCATGGTCCCCCGCCCCTCGCCCCAGCTACTCTATCCTTGCAGTATTGAGTTAAGATGGAAGGAGTACTCAAGTTATGCTGAAGACTACTTAATGTTGTTCTTGTTCCTAATGTGTGCTGTCACCGCTTTCTCCCAACTAGATTTCTAGTAATTACCTAAACTAAACCCTCCCCCCCTCACCCTCCCTCCCTCCCTCCCCTCCCTTGCAGCTGTCAAAGAGTCTTTTCTTCTATACACAAGTCTGTTTTTGAGATCTTATCATAGAGGTCTCATACAGTATTTGTCCTTTTGTCGCTGACTACTCTCACTCAACATAATGTCTTTCAGTTGAAACCAGGTTATGAGGTTTTTCCTGGAATCATCATTATTCTTTATCATTGCGTAGTGTTCCATTGAGTATATGTACCACAGTTTACCTATCCATTCTTCTATTGTTGGGCATCTAGGTTGATTCCACCTTTTTGCTATTGTGGACTGTGCCGTGATAAACATTCTGGTGCATGTGTCCGTTGGTGTGAAAGGCCTTGAATCTGTAGGATATATTCCAAGTAGTGGAATTACTGGGTCAAATGGTATATCAATATCCATTTTTTTAAGGAAGCTCCAGATTGCCTTCCAAAGAGGCTGGACCATTTTGCAACCCCACCAACAATGTAGGAGGGTTCCACTTTCTCCATAGCCTCTCCAGCATTTGTTGTTTTGTGTTTTCTGGATCATGGCCAATCTTGTTGGGGTGAGATGGTATCTCATTGTTGTCTTGATTTGAATTTCTTTAATAGCTAAAGATCGTGAACATGTCCACATGTGTTTTTTGGCTGCCTGGATCTCCTCTTTATTGAAATATCTGTCCATCTCCTTTGCCCATCGCTTAATTGGATGGTTTATCTTCTTCTTATTGATATTTTGTAGTATCTTATAGATTATGGAGATCAGGCGTCGATCTGACATAGAGTTGCCAAGTATTTTTTCCCACTCTGTGGGTGTTCTTTTAATTCTATTAATAAAGTCTTTGGATGAGCAAAAGTGTTTGATTCTTAATAGTTCCCATTTATCTACTTTCTCTTCTGTTGATTGAGGTTTCTTTGACAGATTTTGGAGTCTGTCCTCATTGTGTATTAAAACTTCCATTGTTGTTCCTACCTTTTCTTGGATGAGCTTTATCGTTTTAGGTTTGATATTTAGGTCTTTTATCCAGTTGGAGTTGGTTTTTGTATAAGGTATAAGATACAGATCTTGATTCAGTTTATTGCAGATGGATAACCAATTTGCCAGCACCATTTGTTGAAGATGCTGTTTTTACCCCAGTTTAATGTCTTAGGGCCTTTGTCGAATATCAACTGTTCATAGGCAGATGGTGTCATTTCTGGAGTCTCAATTCTGTTCCATTGATCAGTCTGTCTGTTCTTGTACCAGTACCAGGCTGTTTTGACCACTGTGGCAGTGTAGTATGTTCTAAGATCGGGTAATGCAAGGCCTCCCAGTGTGTTCTTCTTCTTTAGTAGTACCTTACTTATGCGGGGCTTCTTCCCTTTCCAAACAAATTTGGTGATTTGTTTCTCCATCTCATTCAAAAATGATGCTGGAACTTGTATTGGGATTGCATTATATAAATAAATTGCTTTGGGTAAAATAGACATTTTCACAATGTTAAGTCTTCCTATCCATGAGCAGGGTAGGTTTTTCCATTTATCTAAGTTTCTCTTAGTTTCTTGTAGTAAGGGCGTGTAGTTCACTTTGTAAAGGTCTGTTGTTTCTCTGGTTAGATTAATTCCTAGGTACTTTATCTTCTTGGGGGCTATCAGAAATGGTATAGATTTGATAATTTCCTCCTTAACAGTCTCGTTGTTGGTATAAAAGAATCCTACTGATTTACTTATGTTTATCTTGTATTCTGAGACTTTGCTGAACTCTTCTATCAGTTTGAGTAACTTACTTATAGATTCCTTGGGGTTCTCTGAATATACAATCATATCATCTGCGAACAGGGAGATTTTAACTTCCTCTTTGCCAATGCAGATGCCCTTTATTTGTTCGTCTTGTCTAATTGCTCTGGCTAGAACTTCTAGCACAATGTTGAATAGGAGAGGTGACAGTGGGCATCCTTGTCTAGTTCCTGATCTCAGGGGAAAGTCTTTCAGTCTCTCTCTATTCAGGATGATGTGGGCAATTGGCTTTGTATAAATGGCCCTTATTGTGTTGAGGAATTTGCTGTCTGTGCCCATTTTGCTAAGAGTTTTTAGCATGAATGGGTGTTGGACTTTATCAAATGCCTTTTAGGCATCAATGGGCAAAATCAGGTGATCTTTGTCTTTTGTGTTATTTATGTGGTTAATCACATTAATTGTTTTCCTGATGTTGAACCAGCCTTGCATCCCTGGTATGAATCCCACTTGGTCATGATGGATTATTTTCTTGATATGTTGTTGTATTCTGTTGGCAAGAATTTTGTTGAAGATTTTTGCATCTAGGTTCATGAGTGATATCGGTCTGTAGTTCTCTGTCTTTGTTGGATCTTTCCCGGGCTTAGGTATCAGGGTTATGCTGGCTTCATAGAATGAGTTTGGGAGTACTTCATCCCTTTCTATACTGTGAAATAGTTTCAATAGTATTGGGGATAACTCTTCTCTTAATGCTTGGTAGAATTCTGCTGTGAAGCCATCTGGGCCCGGACTTTTTTGGGTTGGCAGTGTTTTGATGACCTTTTCAATCTCTTCCTTTGTGATGGGTTTATTAAGTTGTTCTGCTTCACGTTGTGATAATTTAGGTAGGTGGTATGAGTCAAGGAATTTGTCCATTTCCCCTAGGTTTTCAAATTTGTTAGAGTACAGTCTTTCATAGTATTCTGTTATGATGTTTTTGATTTCTGTTGCATCTGTGGTGACAACTCCCTTCTCATTTCTAATTTGGGTTATTTGTTTCCTTTCCTGCTTTTCTTTAGTAAGTTTAGCCAGTGGTTTATCAATTTTGTTGATCTTTTCAAAAAACCAGCTTTTGGTCTTTTCAATTTTTTCAATTGTTTTTCTATTCTCTAATTCATTTAGCTCTGCTCTAATCTTTATGATCTCCTTTCTTCCGGTACCCGAGGGGTTCCTCTGTTGTTCTCTTTCTACTGTTGTTCTCTGTTGTTCTCTTTCAAGCTGTAGAGTTAGTTCCCTGATTTGGTTTCTTTCTTCCTTCCGGATGTGTGCATTTATGGAGATAAATAGACCTCTGAGCACTGCTTTGGCTGTATCCCATAGATTCTGGTAGGAAGTGTTTTCATTCTCATTGGAATCCATGAATTTCTTTAATTGATCCCTGATTTTCTCTATAACCCATGTTTTTTGGAGCAAGATGTTATTCAGTTTCCAAGAGTTCCACTTTCTATCTCTGTTTTTTCTGCTATTGATTTCAACTTTGATGGCTTTATGATCTGAGAAGATGCTTTGCAATAATTCAATGGTATCGATTTTGTTGAGCATTGCATTATGGCCTATCACGTGGTCAATTCTGGAAAATGTTCCATGTGCACTGGAGAAGAAGGTGTAGTTGTCTCCTGATGGGTGTAAAGTTCTGTATATATCAGTGAGGTTTAGTTGGTTAATTGTGTCAATGAGGTCTTCTGTATCTTTACTGAGCTTTTTTCTAGATGATCTGTCTAGTAATGACAGTGGAGTGTTAAAGTCTCCCACTATTATTGTGGAGTCATCTAACTCTCTTTTGAGCATAGTCAGTGTTTCTTCGACATATTTAGGTGCTCTGACATTAGGTGCATAAATGTTTAATATAGTTAAGTCTTGCTTGTGTACTGAACCTTTCAGCAATAAATAGTGTCCATCCTTGTCCACGATGATGGTTTTGACATTAAAGTTGATTTTGTCTGAGATTAGAATTGCCACCCCTGCTCTTATTTGTTCATTGTTAGCTTGATATATATTCTTCCAACCTTTAATTTTCAGTTTGTTCCTGTCTTTAGGTCTCAAGTGAGTTTCTTGTAGACAACAAATGGATGGGTCGTGTCTTTTGATCCAAGATGACACTCGGTGTCTCTTTACTGGAGCTTTCAGTCCATTTACATTCAATGTAATTATTGATAGGTATGTGTTCACTGCTGTCATTGTGATATGTTTATTTTTATGTTGATGTTTTCTCTGTTGTTCTTATTAGTCTGTTCTGAGACACTCTTTTTTGTGAGTTGATTTTTCACCTTTTTCAGAGCTGGTTTTATAGTTGTTGAGACTCGTGTGTTAGATTTCTTGAAATGGTATGATACATCTTTGTTGTGCTTTACACCTGCCCCTATGAACCCCTTTAATAAACTATTTATAAACCTAATTTATTTACTACCAGTCTTGTCATCTTCCTCTCCATTTGGAAGGACTATAACGACTGTAGTACATCCCTCTTTTATTATGATGACACCATAGTTTTCATGATGATCACTGGATTGCTTCTTTCCAAATCAAAGCTGTGATTTACTTTGGAGCCTTCCCTAAATGAGTATTGAGTAATGTGTCGTTCTAAAATATAAAGTTAGTGGTTTCGTTCTTCTAAGCCAAAGCCAAGAACTTCTTTCAGTATTTCTTGTAGTTTGGATTTGGTTTTTACAAAGTCTCTGAGTTTCTGTTTATCTGGAAATGTCTTAATTTCATTTTCATGTTTGAAAGACAGTTTTGCAGGATATATAATTCTTGGTTGGATGTTCTTCTCCTTGAAGACTTTGAATGTGTCGTGCCACTGTC
This sequence comes from Heterohyrax brucei, assembly GCA_028571685.1. Lineage (NCBI taxonomy): Eukaryota > Metazoa > Chordata > Mammalia > Hyracoidea > Procaviidae > Heterohyrax > Heterohyrax brucei. Next base: position 161,938,502 of record CM053143.1, read on the forward strand.
TCCGTGCCAGCATGGTTTCTGCTGAGAAATCTGACGAGAGCCTACAGGGTTTCCCTCTGAATGTTAGCTTTGCCTTGAGTCTTGCTGCCTTTAAGAGTTGCTGCTTATGTTTCATTTTTTTAAGATTGATTATAATATGTCTTGGAGTCTTTCTTTTGAGATCTATATTGGGTGGTGTACGATATGCATCTGAGATGTCTATATTCTCTTCCTTCATGATTTCTGGGAAATTTTCTTTCAGCAGCTCAGCAACAATACTCTCTGTGTTCTCAGATGTCTCACCCTGTTCAGGGACTCCAATTAATCGAAGGTTGTTCCTCTTAATAGAGTCCCACATGCTTCTTAATGTTTCTTCATTTTTCTTGTTTCTTTTTTCTGATTTCTGCTCATAGACACTGGCATCAGTAGCTCTGTCTTCCAAGTCAGAAATTCTTTTTTCCATTTGTTCCATTCTGTTTTCTTGGGTTTGCATGGAAGCTTCTATGTCTTTGATTTTCTTCTTGATCTGTTGGTTTTCAGAGTACTGGTGTTCCATCAGATCGAACAACTTGCTTAATTTTTCATTTTGTTCTGCTGCATTTTGTATAAGATCTAGAAGGGCCCTGTATATAATCAATTTGTATTCACTTCCTGATGCTTTCATAAAAGTTTCTTCATCTGGGAAACTCCTTGGTTGCTTTGTTTGGGAGCCTTCTGAAGCCATGAGTGATTGCTTGTATGCCACAATTGTCTGTTGCTTTTTGGGTCCCATGTGAGTATATAGAAGCTGGAAGAGGTACTGTGAGGATGGATAGCAAATGTTTCTCTAGGCTGTCTTCAAATGTAAAGCAAAAGGTATCTGACCAGTTCACAAGTCAGTTAGGTTTTCAGGTGTAGAGGTCCCTCTTCTCATCTGACAAAGTAAGCGCCGCTGTATCCAACCCCAGATGATAACAAACTAGTTCAGAATACAGTACTGCTAGTGCCCTGGTGGCCTCTGCTGACAGGGCCTAGCCTTATCCAACACTGCGTCGAGTACTGGTTTTGTGATAGAAAAGCGCTCTCTTGTGGGCAGGATCTGTCTCCCAAGCTAAGAATTAGGTCCAGCTGCGGCCACCATACCCAAGATGGCGTCCTCCACACAGGCAGCAGACAGGGGGGCTAAAGATGCCCAGAGGCAGCGATTCCTCTGCTTCTGTTGCAGGGCCCCCAATGTAGGCAGCACTATGCAAAATCACTACTTTTCTGACGGAGAAGCGCTGTCCCGTTTGCAGGCGCTGTCTCCCAGGCTAAGAACGAGATCCCGCTAAAATCTCGGTACCAACATGGTGTCCCGCACCCTGACCGCGGAGTTCCGCACAAACCCCACTGAGGCAGCTACAAAACGAAAGGCTCAAAGTGGCTAGATTAACAGAGTCCCAAGCCTGGCTCTCAGAATATGGGAATTTCGCCTGCCTATCCCCCCAGCAGCGTGTCCGAGTCCAACCGCCAGGCAAGACCCAGCTCCGCGCGCCAGCCGAGACCAAGGAAAAAAAAAGTCAAAATGTTGCGTTTACCTTCCGTCCGTGAGAGCCAGGGCTAGCTGGGAGCGGGAGTCAGCGAAAGAGAGGAGATTTTTCGCTGAGAGGTATGAAGTCCCAATTAACAGCTCTGTGCCGTGTCCTGAGGCTGATTAGGTGATCAGAAGGCTCTGTTTGATTGTCAATTCAGGTCTTGGTTTCCAGAGGGATAGAAAGAGACGTGTCCTTAGTCCGCCATCTTGACTCCGCCTCCTCCAGGAGGTTCTTTTTATCTGGAAAATTCCTCAGTTCTGTGTTTTAGAAGCTCTCTGAAGCTAATAAGTTCTGTTTCTTGAAGAGATTCGATGTTGATTATTGTCTCTGAATCATAGTAACTTGTATTTTATTTATTTTATATTTGCTTACTATGTTCTAGCTTCTTGTTTTGTATTGTTGTATAATGCCCCAATAGTCTCATCATGTGTGCTACTTTGGTTATTGGTGCTTTTGAAGCTCTGATGTCCTGTCACGCAGTAGTTAGAGCTGTTACTAGACATATGAGCCCAGGAGTCTGTTTGCTTTTCTTGTAAGTCTTCAGCTCATGTGTCATGGTTCTCAGTCACCAAGTGTGTGGTACAGGCTTTCCCCCTATAGTCCTAGATAGATAAGGGTGATTGGTTTAGGCAAAGACATCTGGTTGCATGCAGTGACAGCCATCCCTGAGTGTCTATGAGGAAGGTAGATCTCCTTACATCTGATATTAGGTGAAGAATTGTTTCTTCCCTGAATTCGTGGCTCAGGGACATCAGCAAATTTGTATTATCCTTTTTCATTCAATTGTTCCCTCTTCCAGTTTATACAAATGGCTCATGGTACACATAAGAAGTTCTACTTCTTATCCATGAATGAGCCAGCATATGGAGTTTAGGTCAGTGAAGAGAAAGGAATGGTAAGTGCTGGGAAAAGGAACATGGTTTATTCTCAAAGAAAGTTTTAGATTCTTGTGCAATAAGTTAGAGGCAAGCAACTTAGTCTTTGACTAATAGAGGGTCATTTTTCACTGATTCTGCAGATGTGAGTGGACTCTCTGTTTCTTAGGAGAATGGCTTTCCAACCCCACTGCTCTGCTCATCGTGCTGACTGCAGCTGATTCCTAGCAGATCCAGTTCAACCAGTCCTTCTGTGTTGCTGGATCTGATTTCTCAGCTTTTTCTGTGATGTCCAAAAACATCATATATAATTGATTCATTTGTTATTTTGGATCTTTGTTATTAAAAGGCTCGCAGGAAGCATCTAACTTCTCTGCCGTCTTTTCCTTGCCTCCTAAAAATTATTTTTAATACAATTCAAATAAAATTTGGGATTATGCTGTCATGAATCAAATAATAAACAGAAAATCTGTCAGCCCCACCTGATTGGTTATACAATAGAGAAAAGTGCAAAATGTTTTCATAGCTATCTACTTATCTTCACCTAAACTCACCCAAACATGAATTGCCAGTTGTTGTAGTTAGCAGTTTTTCTTTTTATGAATGGCTTGTTCAGGATTCTTCAGAGATAAAGCAGGTGCAGCCAAATGTCTGGTGAAGAGAATACTGAACAAGAAGCAGAGACACAGTAACATAGGAGTTCTGGCACAAGGCCTAGCCTTTCACTGCCTCAACAATATTGAGATATTTCAAAGAAAATAAAAAACTTCACTGGCAAGTTCACATCATTCTTCTGCCATTTGTGGGTGATACAGCTGGAGATGTATGCTCATAAGTAATGAATGTGTATCTTTCCTTAGATCAGAGAAAGCTGGCCAAAATATTATTGGGTGGAAACCTGAGGTTATTGCTCAGTTTGACTCACGTTGTCCAATAATCAAGAATCGGAGGTGGTTGAAAACAGCAAAACCAGTATCCAAACCTGTTGCCCTTAAATTGATTTCAACTCATGGTCACGCTATGGGACATAGTAGAACTGTCCCATAGGATTTCCAGTGAATAGCTTCTAGATTTCAACTGCTGACCTTTTGGTTAACAGCCATAGCTCTTAACATCTGTACCTCAGGATTTCCTGAGAACGGAAAAGGCACTTTTATTTCTTTATACAAGAAAAAGGAGTCAGTCAGAGCTGCTGCTGCCAGGATTGATCCCCAAGGATAAAGAGACAAGTTACTTTTAGAGAGGTTAACAGATAGGGGGTTCATGCAAGTTGCATCAGCAACATTCTTAATCCCACTATGCAGGTGCAATCAGGTGTAAATATAACCTCCAAGCAAAAGAAGGATTTGAATGCAAAGCTGGTGGGAAGCAAGCCTAGCAATGGAAACAGGATTATTAATGCAACTTGGCCTCAATTATCATTAGCATAAAGTATACATGTTTCAGAACACCCAAAAAGATGAAAGATGTAATGGAAATTCAGTTGGCATTATATTTACAGCTATAAAACAAAGAGAAAAATTAAAAGCTTGACCAAATTTGAAAGAAAGCTGTACATACCCAGATAAATTAATTTAACAACTATCACTATGATAGTAATGGTTCTTGTGGAACACCACGGAAAAAAAGTGTGGTCAAGCAAAATAATCATATTTTAACAAAATAAACTCTCTAAATGCATAGGAATGAATTTCTTATACTTACTGCCAAGTGTGCTGTCAAGCTGGTTGTTGTCCTCTTCTGTAATGTGCAGGAACACAGATTTGAAATCCTCTTATGATTGTATCTAGCACAAGTATCTTCTCCTAGCTTATAGTTTGCCTTTTCTCCTTTCTTAATTGTGGCCTCTGGTAGACAGAAGTTACTAAATTTGTGCACAACAGTATATCAGTTTCATAATTCTAGGTACTGACTTGTATAATCTAATAAATATTTTCTTATCCCAAGTTCATGAAATGATTTTCCTATGTACCCTTCAGGAAAGTTTATTGTTTTAGTTTGCAAAAGTTAGATTTGTATCTACCTGGAATTGATTTACTTATGATATGGGATGAAATAAAAAATAAGAATCTTCTATTTTCATTGGTTTTCTGCATGTTAGAACACCAAGTATAATACTGAATCTATATGATGGTGAAGTACATTCTTGTGGCACTGAGAATTTAGAGAAAAACTTTTACTATTGAACCAGCAATACAGTGTCTCCTACAAATTTTGTAAATACTCACTGTATGTCATGGAAGTTCTTTTCTACCATAGTTTGCCAGGAGGTGTTTGTTATGAATGGAAGGTGAATTCATACAGATAGAAAATTGTTACATATGTGCCTGGTGAATTGATTATTTAAAAAAAATAATAATTCTGACTTCTCATTTTTTATTTCTAATAATATTGGACCTTAACATGGGCTATCTCTGATAGACACCTTGCTATATCACCCCACTTTTTATTTTTTGTCTAGACCATACATTTGTTTCCATTGTTTAAATGACAATTTTTCTGCTTTCTTAATTTAGGTGTTTTTTTTTCTTTTTTTTTTGCAATACTTTTTCTTTTTCCTTGCCAGTATTAAATCCTGTCTGTTGAATTAAAAAAAATCATGCATTTTACTCTTTTAAAAGATTTCAAATGTTGTGGGGTAAAATCTACATAACAAAATTTTTACCCTTTTAGTCATGTTTCAATGTAAAATTTGATGATATTACTGACATTTAACATGTGCAACCATTACCACTATCAATTTCCATTTTTTTCGTAACCCCAAACCGTAACTCAGTACCCTTTAAGCAATTAATCTCTACCCCATCTAACCCCTGTTAAGCACTAATAAACATTTGTTTCTGTGAGTTTGCCTATTCTAAACATTTCATAAAAGTGGGACAATTCAATATCTATCCTTTTGTGTCTGATTCACCTCAGTGAACTTAATGCTTTCATGGTCTATCTATGTCACAGCATGTACTGAAATGTCCTTTCTCTTTGTGACTTGAAAATATTGCCTTATATGGATATATCCCATTTCATTTACTGATTGACCTGTTGATGTACACTTCGGTTGGCTTCTGTGAATAATGCTGGAATGACTGTTGGTGTACAAGGGTCAGTTTGAGCCCTTGCTTTTAAGTCTTGTAGGCGTATACCAAAGAGTGGAATTGCTGTGTCATATTTTAATTTTCTGAGGAATTACTGTTTCACAGCAGCTGCACTACTTTACATTTCCACCAGCACTGGATGAAGGTTTTGATTTCTTTACACACTCACCAATTCTTATTATTTTCCTTTATTATTATTATTTTATATCTATCCTAGTGGGTGTGGAAAGGTCTCTTACTGGGATTTTGGAAGAAATTTCCCTGATGAACATTTTTTGCATGTCCTTCTTGCCGTATATTTTTTTTTTTGGAGGAAAGTCTGTAGAAGCCCTTTTCCTTATTATTATTACTATTTTTAATTTTTAAATTGAGTCTCTGTTGTTGAGCAATAAGTGTTTGTATTTCTGACAATTATGTCTTTATAACATATATAATTTACAAATATTTTCTCCCAGTCTATAGGCTGTCTTATCATATTTTTGATAATACCTTTGATGAACAACATTTTTAGTTATGATGTCATTCTTTAATCTTTTGTTACTTGTGATTTTAGTGTCATATCTAATAGTTCATTGCCAAAACTGACAGACCTAGTGATCTGCTCTTGTCAAGATTACAGCTTAGAAAATATGGAGCGTTTCTACTCCATTACCTGGGGTTTTTACAACTCAGAGTCTACTCGATGGCCACAGTGATATCTTTGTGACTACATTTAAAGAATTTTAAAAAGCCCACATAGTAGTAAAAATGGATATTTTCACCACTTTAACAAGTAATTCACATTGGTGCACATCATTTGATTAATCTTAGGTGTCACTGAAAAATAATACAGTTACCACCAAGAAAATTAATTCTACTCTGGGTACTAGCAAGTAAGTAGTTTATGACTTTGGATGAGTAACTTAGCCAGTATGTTTTGCTGTTGTTGTTAGGTAACGTCGAGTCTGTTCCAATTCACAGCATCCCTGTGCACAACAAAAGGAGATGTTGCCCAGTCTTATGCCATTATTTTTATGCTTAAACCCTTGTTGCTGCCACTGTGTCAATCCATCATGTTGAGGGTCTTCCTCTTTTACTCTGACCTTCTACTTTATCAACTTTTATTTCAGTCTTCAGAGATGGATCCCTCCTGATAGTATGTCCAAAGCTACCTTTACATCCAATGATCAGTCTGGTTTTACTTCTTCCAGAATAAATCTGGTTGTTCTTTTGGCAGGCCATGGTACATTTAGTATTCTTCTCTAACACCACAATGTGAAGGCATCCGTTTTTCCTCTGTCTTCCTTATTCATTTTTGAGCTTTTGGAATGCATATGATGTAACTGAAAATACCATGTCTTTGGTTAGGCACACCTTAGTCTTCAAGGTGACATCTTTATTTTTCAACAGCTTAGAGTTTTTTTTGGTACCAGATTTCCCCAATGAACTGTGTCTTTTGAGTTCTTGGCTGCTATTTCCATGGGTATTGATTGTGGAACCAAGTAAAATGAAATCCTTGACAACCTCAATCTTTTTCTCCATTTATCATGATATTGCTTACTGGTCCAGTTGTGAAGACTTCTGATTTCTCGATTGTGAGATACAATCAGTACTGAAGGTGACAGTCTTTGATCTTCATTGGTAAGAATTTCATCCTCTTCTTTAGGTGTTTGTTATGGCCTAGATTTTGTCTCCCCAAAGTATGTATCAAATTGGCTAGGCCACGATTCCCAGTATTGTATGGTTGTTCACCATTTGGTGATCTGCTATATTATTCTATGTGTTGCAAATCCTAACTCCTCTGATGTTAATGTGGCAGGATTAGACCAAGTTATGTTAATGAGGCAGTACTCAATCTACAGGATTAGGTTGTATCTTGAGTTAATCTCTTTTGAGGTATAAAATAGAGACCCAAGCAGAAAGAAGGGAGATTTTAGCACCAAGACAGAAGCTCTGGGCAGGGAGTGTATGTTCTGGACCCAACGTCCCATCACTGAAAAGTACCTAGAGCAGGATATAATTGATGACAAGGATCTTTCCCTCGAGGCGACAGAAGGCCAAAGCCTTCCTCTGAAGCTAGCACCCTAAATTTGGGTTTCTAGCTTCCAAACTGTGAGGAATAAATTTGTATTTGTCAGAATCATCCCCTTGTATTTCTGTTATATCAGCATTATACAACTAAAACTGTGTTTCAACAGATTGATGTTCTGGATTCTTTGTAAGGTTAATCTCTAACATTGATTTTGTTTTCTTCTGAAACTTAGAGAATTTTGACATATGACAGTTGTAGGTATGACCCATATTCAATATTTTATATATCTTCTGTATGTAAATCAAACAGTAAAAAGCATAAAGGTAGATGGCACTTGGCTCTTAGCTAGGGAAAAATCTGAAAGAAAATGAAGTGGCTGAATTAAGAATTTTAAGGGTTGTACAGGTTTACGAATTCTGAACATTGTTTCAATATAATGTTTGACAATTAATTAAGGATATCTTCTAGAGAATGTTCTAGATCCCACTTTGGTGAGCGGCATCTGGGTCTTAACAGTTAGCAAGTGACTTTCTAAGTAGCATCAATTGGTCCCAACCTACCTGGAGCAGATGAGAATGAAGGATATCAAAGATGTAAGGAAAATACAAGCCCAAGTGACAGGGCCACATACTCCTGAGACTGTATCAGCATGAGACCAGAAGAACTGCATGGTTCCCAGTCACCACTAGTGACTGTCCTCACAGGTAACACAACCAACAGTCCCTAGTAAAACAGGAGATAAATGAGTTGCAGAGCTTGAACTCTATTAAATAAACCAGACTTGATTGTCAGACAAACTGTAGAGTCTGGGGAAGATATGGTCCCCAGATTCTATTAGCTCATAACTGAAACCATTTCCCAAACCAGCTTCTCAAAGATTGGACTCTTCTGTAAGACGTAAAATGATAGTGATGAAGAATGCGCTTCTTGGCTTAAATAGAGACGTGTGACTAGCTGTACAGTTCCTGTCCAGAGGTGAGATGAGAGGATAAAGGGGGACAGGAGCTAGCTGAATGGACGTGGAGAATGTAGGTGGAAAGGAAGAGTTTGCTGTTTCAGTGTGAGAAGAACAACAGATTTAAGTAGCAAAATGTGTGTAAGTTTTTGCTTGACAAATTGTCTTGGATTGTAAGCTTTCTTTAAATCACAATAGTAAGAGAGAAAAAAAAGTCTTTTTTATAAACATATGGTGGAATTAGAATTGCTTATTCTACCTGCACCATAGTCAGGTCAGTAAAGTAATTTTTGAGAAAAATGATCATGTATGTTTCCCCAAATTAGCCTGCTTTTTAGTCTTGTTTCAAAGTTGAGGCCATAGGTTACTCTGGGTAATTTGACTCGTCACATTGGTAAAAATCAATTGATAGGACCAGAAATTATGAGCCTAGAGATATGCTATAGAGACAGACAGTTGAATCGACAAATGGATTTCATCAGCCACTTTAGAGTCATGCTAGATAAAAAAATATATCCTTAAATTTTAGGATATGTTCTTAGAGACTTGTAACATTGAAAACATAGATATATTGGACTAGTGAATGGCCCTATAGAAACATAAGTCCCTAAACATTAAGAAATATATGTTTACAAGCTCTCTGTGCATGGAACACTAATTCATAGAAATGGTGGCTACTCGTGAATCAAGGGACAATTTTTTTCAATAATAAATGCGCATCTGAAGGCCTGTTGCATCGGTCAATTGTTAAGCAAACTCTTGCACCAAAATATGTTAGACATATAGCCAAATATTAGCAATATCATCTGCAAGTGGTATATAGAGTTAGCTATGGACATAGTAGGGATTTTACAAGACAAAGGCAGGAGGGAAGCAAGCAGGAAAAAAAACCTTAAAACATTTTGTTATTTTAAAAAAAATTTCAGAGTGCACTCAGTTGTGAAAAATAGCTTTGAAATTGTTGTAATAAAAGTTGGTGTTCTTTACCTTGGAAAAGAGATAATTTAGGGGAACATGGTAGCAGACATTTATCTGAAGAGTATCACGCAGCTGAAACCCATTGGAAATGGTGACACATGTCCAAAATCGTAAGATATTCCTGTGTAAGACAGTGCTTAAGTACTATAACTGGAAGGAATTCCTGGTTGGTGGGTAAATGGCTAAGTGCTAGACTATTGGCATAAATGTTGGCAGTTACAATTCACCTAGAGGCGCCTCAGAACGTCACACTACTTAAAAACATCTTATGTAGTAGTTCCACTCCACACCACGGGGTCACCTTGACAACAGCAGTTAACAACAAGAATATTTATAACTTGAAATAATGGGTAAAATCAGAGCATAAAAACATTTTACTCGAATATTAGCTAAAAATTTTAAGGGTTTTACATGTTTTAGGTTAACAAATCATATTAGAGCTGTAAAACATTATTTCCCAAATAATTTTGAAAAGGTTGGTCTCGTATCTATAGTCTTGGTTGGGGAAATTGTCTCTAGTTGGAGTAATTAAAATGCTCAAAGTCACATATAAGAATGAAATACAGGAACATGTGCCAGATCCTAGGACTCTGGGAGATACTCTTTGCCAAATACTAAATTCATGTACAGTATTAGAGTTAGGCAAAGTTTCATATTGCTGTTTCTCTTAGTTATCTCATTCTACTACAACAAATACAACTGGATAGTTTCAACAAACTAAAATTTAGGAGGTTGGAAATCTAAATAAAGGGGTCTAGCTATAGGCAAAGGCTTTCTTTTTCTGTTGCCTCTGAGGGAAGAAGGCCTTTAAATCAATCTCCCCCTGGTCTAGGTTTTGTTTGGTGCAGGGAACCTGGGTAACAAAGGACATGCTCTTCTCCTGACTCTTCTGGCTCAATGGTAGGAGGCCCCTCTCCTTTCTATTCCATTCTGTCTTTTGTATCTCAAAATACATTGACTTGAGATACAACCTAATCATTATGTTGTGTCCTGCTTCATTAACATCATACCCAAAACCCACTGCTTTCAAGTCAGTTTTGACTCATAGTAACCCTGTAAGTCAAAACTGCTCAATGGAGTTTCCAAGGAGCACCTGGTATGTTTCAACTACCAACCTGATCTTGCTCATTTCCATTTGTGTAAATTCTCCCTAGCCTCACACTGAAAAAGGGACATAACTGAGTGTAGAGCTAGGAAGACATCCATGTGCATAGTGTGAGCTGGTTCTAGCACTCCACTGGCTGGCACCGTCTTTTCAGTAAGCAGTGTAATTGTTTTTTATGTAAAATATACCATGAAAAGCACTTTACATGATGTTTGAATGTGTGCAGAAACCAAAGCAACAAAGAAAGACAAAACAAAAACAAAACTGGGAAATCTGTGCTTCTCGGTGTAAGAGCAACATAAGAAAAAAGGGATAGAGAACTGAGAGTGGAGATCAGGAGAGAAGCCTGGAAAGTGTTGGTAGGTGGGAGACAGCAAGAACTTAGTCTAAGAATAAGTATTTCGTTGGCACACCACTTTTGAAAGCAGTGTTGTCTAATATTTAATCTGAAAGTATTTTGTAAATAATTGTGTAACATTGAAACTTTTTAGAATTCATTCATGCTATCCTGGTGATTTATAACTCTCTGAAACATTTACTGCGAACTTTGGACATATAGAATAGTATTTTCCTGAGACTCATAAGCATGTGCTGCAGTGTGCTGTAGATACTGTTGATTATAATTTTATTCAGTGATATAAATTTTAAAAACATGTATTTGCAACTGTTCAAAAATTTCCAGTTCTTGGCATTGTATTTGAATACCACTTGGGAAACATTCTGAATACGCTCCCTGGATTTGAATTATTCTGATGGCCTAGAGATGTATTGGTAGAGTGCTTTAAAGCATCACATTTAATTCTATGAGTACTTTAGACTTCATGTATCATCAGTAAAATTTACCTGATTTTTTAAAACATTTAAGTTGTTTCCTTGTTTTATTACAACTTGTCTTATTAACAAGATACGTGAACCTAATTTTTGGATCTTAGCACTTTTAAAAATGAAGCTGATATTTATAAAATAATAGTTTTACTTTAATTCAAAGATTTGCAAAATGAGACACAAGAAATAAAATGTCAAAATGGCATTCTAAAAAGGGAGCATAAGCACAAACCATTTACACTCAATTTTGCAGAACTCTGTACAAAACTGAGAAATGACATGGGCACATTTAATTGACTGATATTCAACATACTCTATAATACTCATTTACCAAGAACTTCTGTTGTCTGTGATACCCAAACTTAGTGTCACTTGCCTATGTTCTGAATAGGTCAGGACTTCAAAGCTGTAGTTCTGGTTCCAATCCTTCATCAGAATTTGAATTTCCACCTCCCTAGGTAATACTGAATGAGAGTCAACACTTTTAACAGGATACCGGGTGATTCTTATCTGTAATTCTGAGGGAACTTTTTAGAAATGCAGATTCTCAGGAGAGATTCAGACCTAGTTCCAGAGCTGATTCCTGGAATAATTTGGGTGGCTCACCTCAGATTGTTGCATAGCAAGTTATCCTGGCCAACGGTGTGGTCCTGGATTATGTGCTCTAAATAGCATAATCAGGGACTAGGATATTGACCTTTAAGTAGTTTGTTTTATTTTTGACAGCATCCTATTTTCCTAGATTCATATTTTGTAAAGTGCTATGACTGCTAACCAAAAGGTCAGCAGTTCAAATCTACCAGACACTCCTTGGAAATTCTAGGAGGCAGTTCTACTCTGTCCTACAGGGTCACTATGAATGGAATTGACTAAATGGAAACAGGTTATTTTTGTCTTTCATTTTGGAGTGGTGCTGTTATCAGCAAAAGAAGATCCTGAAATTTGGTTGACTCCATCTCCATCATTAAAGTTGACTCTACTTTGAGGAGACAGCTATTTCCCAATTGTATGTTGAGTGTCCTCCATCCTGAGGGGCTCATCTTCTGGCACTGTATCAGATTATGTTCTGCTGTGATTCATAAGGTTTTCAGTGACTGATTTTTATAAAACTACACTGTCAAGTACTTTTCCCAATCTGTCGTGGTCTGTAAAATCTAATGAAACCTTTTGCTATGGTTGTACCTGCTGGTATTTGAAATAGTAATGTCATAGCTGCTGCCATCAGTATCATACAACACACAAGCTGCTACAGTATGACAAATTAACAGACATGTGGAGACTTCTAACATGAAGAAATGAAAAGGTCATTAAAAAGACAGGAAAGAAAGAAAACAAAATCGATGTCAAGAAATTCTGAAATTTGCTTTTGAATGTAGAGTAGCTGAAGGGGATGGAATAAATGAAGTAAAAGAGCTGAACAGAAGATGTCAAAGGATAGTTTGAGAAGACAAAGTATCATAATGAAATGTAAAAGACCTGCAGTTAGAAAATCAGCGGATAAGAACATGCTCTGTATTTGTCAAGCCAACAGAACTCAAGAAAAATTTTAAAGCTTGAGTTACAATACTGAAGGATTGTTTATGGAAAATACTGAATGACACAAGGAGCATTAAAAGAAGATGAAATAATGCACAGAGTTACTGTACTGAAAATAGTTGGTTAGTATCTTAGTTGTCTAATGATGCTATAACAGAAAATACAACAAATGGATGGCTTTATTAAAGAGAAATTTGTATTCTCATAGTAAAGTAGGTCTAGAAGTCCAAAATTCAGGGCAACACCTCCACAGGAAACTTTCTCAGTTGACTCTAGAGGAAGTCTTTGTTATCAATCTTCCCCTGGACTTGGAACTTCTCGGGCACAGCAACCCCAAGTCCAAAGGATGCACTCTGCTCCCAGTGCTTCTTTTCTTGTTGATATGAAGTCCCCCCTGTCTCTCTGCTCACTTCTTTCTTTTATATCCCAAGAGATGACCTTAACACAATCTGTATTTGTAGATGTAGTCTTGCCTCAGTAACACAGCTGCTTCCCATTCTCTCTCATTACAGGGGCAGGATTTGAAACATATGGGGAAAATTATACAGTAATGAAAATCATGGTCCAGCCAAACTGATATATTTTTTTGAGAGGGGATACAATTCAATCCATGATCTTCTACCCTTTGCACATGCCCCAACCCCCCCAAAAATCACATTCTTGAAACATGAAAAGCGTGTTAGTCTCATAATAAAAGTCTTAGCTTCAAGTCCAAAATCCAGAAATTTCTCTTCATCTGTGAAATCTAATATACAAGTTATCTGCTTTCAAAGATACAGTGCCAGAACATGCACAAGTTAGATGTTTCCACTACAGATGCTAGAAATTACACAGAAAGAAGGGATTAACAGGCACTGAGCAAGTCAGCAGAACACATTACATTAGCCCTCAAGGCTTTGAAAATAATCCCCCTGTTCTCTGAGAAACATTTTACACGATGACCCTGGCTTCCAGACTCTAGGTAATGGCATGCTTTTCAGATCCTGAGTGAAGTTTCATCTCTATTTTCCAGGCCCACTGGGACAGTAACTCTATTCCCTCAACTTTAGGCACCCCACTCTTTGAAATCCCGGATCCATGGTTCCACCATCTACCTTTTGTTCCATACCTCTTGGGGTATAGTGGTTAAGTGCTCTTGCTGCTAACCAAAACGTAGGCAGTTTGAATCCACTAGGCACTTCTTAGAAACTCTGTGAGGAAGTTCTACTCTGCCGTATAGGGTTGCTGTGAGTCAGAATTGACTCAGTGGCAGCATTTTATTACTATTGTTGTTTTGTTTCTGAAACTGAGACAGCTGCCCAGATGAGCTCAACATAGAGATAAGACAATAAATTACTGCAATTTTAAACTACTGAAAATTTGGGTGATTTTTGTTTAACTTTGTTATGACACTGAGTCACAAGTATATATAATACTCTCACACATATTCATCTACAGTATTTTATATAGTATTGTTTCACTTACATAGCTAGTAACCTCTTCCAACAAATATGAAAGGGCTTTAATCAGCTATGTCTCAAATTGATTAACAAGAAATGAAGTAGTGTTCGGTATCATTCAGTTTTGAGTTAGCTTTTGCAGTTAATATTCATTTAAAAAAATTGTTATTGACTTGATCCTGACTCAAGGTTCTCTAACGAGAACAACTGTGTTCCTTACAGTTTTCAGTGGTTGATTTTCAAAAGTGGATCACTAGGTTTCTCTTCATAGGCAGCTTTGGGCGGACTCAAATCATCAACTTCTTGGTTAGTAGTGAGTGTGATTAAAATTTTGTACCACCCAAAGACTCCTTGTCCCCTATAACCAACCCAAATCCAAACCGTTTGCCATCTAATTGGTTCTAAATCAAAGCAACCTTAGAGGATGGATTAGAACTGCCCCATGGGGTTTCCAAGGAGTAGTTGGTGGGTTAAAGCTGCCTACCTTTTGATTAGCAGCTAAGCTCCTAACCACTGTGACACCAGGGCTCCCTTATTCACTATACAAACCTTTAAACTAGCAGTTTCCATATCTGTGCAGTTGAGACTCCAAAATTTGCATTTATAACAAAGTATACAGCTTCATATTTGATTCCAAAAATTATTAACCCACTTTTTGTAAATAATTTCTGCTTCTCATACATCTTTCAGTTATACCATTTTCTATTGTCCAAAAACATTCAATGTTTAAAAGTCAGAGAATCTTTTTTATACTTTTCTGTTATGATTGAATGAGAATATACAATCCCATATAAATTTGCATACCCACCAATGAGTGGATCCCACTACTCTCCCTGCCCAGTGATGGCACACTCCTCTTCTCCATTCTATACATGTCTTATCCTCCCAACAATCTCATATCCCCTCCTCTACACTTTCTCCCCTGTGTCCAGTAAGGAGTCAGCTGATTTATATCCTATAGATGCATAGAACCATAAAGCACACACATGATATGGTGGTTCTGTGTGTCACCAAGTCCAATCAATTTCTGCTCGAAGAGTTGACCACCATTATAATTTATGGGCAGGGACAGCATCAGGGCCAGGGGCCATTCTCCCAGAGGATCCCCGAGGTCCCTGGACCATCAATTGTGATCTTTTAGTGGAGATCTCAGAGTGCACTGTTTTTATTTTCATGTTGCCTGTGAGACTCAACTTTGTGAGCTCCACCATGGCTATCACTGGTGGTGGCTGGGCATTATCTGGTTCTTCCGGTAACATATCGATGTAGTCACCCACTCACATGGGTCTCTCTCTTTTCTGGGTTCTCAAAGAGAATTTTTTAAAGGTGAAATATATGTATGTATATCCACCTTACTAGCTGTTATGGATTGTATTATGTCACTCTAAAATGTATGTTGGAGCCCTAACTCTTATTACATCTATCATGGTAATCCCCTTTGGTAGTAGAGTTTTCTTTGTCGATAGTGAGATGATATTTTAAACCTAATCACTTTTGAGTTATAAAAAGAACAGATTAGGCACAGAGGCAAGGAAAAAAAGTGGGGTAAAGATTAATGCCATGTTGATATTGACAAGGAACCAAGGGTTTACATAACAGACAACTGTTTTCCCAGAGAGAAGACAAAAAGAGAGACTCCTCAAAGAAGCAAAGCCTTGAGTTTGGCCTATTATCAGTGTAAACCGTGAAAAAAAGTAAATGACTATTGTAAAACAACTCATTTGTCATAACTTCTGTCACAGCAGCATTAAGAAAGTAACACATTAGCCTCAGTTTTCCTATTCAGAGATTCCTTTATTTATCATTTTTATGTTTAGAAAATATCTCTTAGTGGGTTCTCAACAAATATTTGCCAAAAGACACAGACGGGGAAAATGTTGAAATGGTAAAAACTGAGACTTAGATGATTTCAGGCGAACCTTGGAAACTAGAAAGAGGGCATCTACTACTTTGATGGAATTTTAGAAAATGAGAGTATGATGTGTATTAATTTTTCTAACTCTATGTCCTTGTTGAAAGCTCAACCAAATGATTAGCGTCAACAACCAGACATCCAACAAGTGTTCCAAGTATGTCATGAGTTTTTACTGCCTATATTTAGGAAGTGTAAACTATATTATCCAAGAGAACAATGGTAATTCACTTAAAAACTTCAAAGGTAACATGAAATTTAGCATTACTTAATAATATTTTCTCAAGAAGGATATTGACAAGACTGTCTCATGTCTACTAAAAAAAATGTGGTTGAATCACTTAATAATTCTGGGTTATGACCGCATTAATTTTGAATTTATAGTAAGGAAGTATGTTACATATATATGTATGTGGGGTATGTGTATATACATGTATGTATAGATATGTATAAGTATTCAACAAAAACCCACTGTTACAGAGTTGTTTTCATTCACAGCAAGCCCATAGGATTTCCAAGGCTGTACGTCTTTCCAGAAACAGATGGCCTAAACCACTGATCTTCAGGTTCACATTTTAATCTACTATACCACTAGGGCTTCTTATATATCTGTGTATGTTGTATACACACATACAATGTGTATACACGTGCACACACGAGTCATGTGCACATGTTTTTTTTAAAAAAGCTTAACTTTTTCTTAGAATTATCAAAAGAAAACTACATTTTTTTGTACTCTCTTGCTCTGGGATTTATACCTGGATTGATGATACTATACTTTTCATCATTTACACAATGTCTTACTATGCTTTGTTATCATAAGGCAACTGTGGAGCATTATTCAATGTTTTACCTGGGAGGCACCATAGTTAAGAGCTCAGCTGCTAACATGAAGGCTGATGGTTTGAATCCACTAGACTAGCCATTCCAAGGCAGAAAGATGCAGCAGTCTGCTTCCTAAAAGATTTACAGCTTTGGAAACCCTGTTCTATAGGGTCATTATGAGTCTGTGAGTTGGAAGCAACACAGTGGCGATGGATTTACTTATTTAGTTTTCTTAAAGACACTATTGAGTACATTTTAGCTATATGAAGGTAGACATCAGCAGTGGACACAAAGTTTGACCTGACATTTTGTCATACATCCATTTTCATTTTTGATGTTGTTGTTGTTAGGTACCATTGAGTCAGTTCTGACTCATCGTGATGGTATGAACAACAGAACAAAACACTACTTGGTCTTGTGCCAAACAATCGTTTTTATGCTTAAGACTACTGTTGCGGCCACTGTGTTGATCCATCTCATTGATGGTCTTCTTCTTTTCCACTGACCCTCCACTCTACTAAGCATGATGTCCTCCTCCAGTGACTGATCTTTCCTGACAACATGTCCAAAGTATGTAAGACACAGTTTTACCATCTTTGCTTCCAAGGAGCAGTCTGGTTGTACTTCTTTCAGAACAGATCTGTTTGCTGTTTTGGCAGTCCATCATACATTCAACATTCTTCTCCAACACCACAATTCAAATGCATCAATTATTATTCTGTCTTCTTTTTTGCTAAATAAGCTTAAACCTAAAACTATTAATTCAGCTTATTCTAGTGTGGCCTAAAGCCTTGAGAGTGTGTAATGGATACCAAAGTCTTCACAATAGCATGAAAAAATAAAGTTGTTATTTCTTATATTGGAGCAATAGAGTGGTGATGCTATTTGTAATGAAATCCCTGACCTAACTGGAGACTTACCTTTTTACATACTGAGACCATTATCCAGCCTAGAGAAATGGATACAAATGGGCCAGTAGTCAAGTTACTCAGTTTTACAGATTTATTCCATGTAACTGAGTTTTAAAGTTTAAAAAGTCAGGGAGCTTCATTAGAATAGGATAATTAATCCCAAAATAAAACTACTAAGAGGAAAAGTATGTCAAATATATGCAAATGTAAAGAAATTTCTTGGCTGAGAAACATAGTTAAAAACTAGTTGACTGAAGAACTTCAAAAAGTAAAGTTTAGGCAAGAAGAACATAAACATATAAAGCCAAAAAGAAAAAAAACAAACAACAACAACAAAAACAAATCCACTGCCGTGAAGTCAATCCCCACTCATAGCAATGCTATAGGACAGAGTAGAACTGCTCCATAGAGTTTCCCAGGAGTTCCTGGAGGATTCGAACTGCTGACCTTTTGGTTAGCAGACATAGCGTTTAACCACTACACCTCTAGGGTTCCAGAGAAGGATCAGTAGTTAGAGAATATAGCCTTTATGATAGAAATAATATAGGAGACTACATAATAAAATTTTGCAAGACCAATGACTTTTTCATTACAAATACTATTTTAAGCAATGTAAACAACTACTGTACATGTGAAACTCTTCAGATGGAAAACACGGGAATCAAATCAGATACATCTGTGGAAAGAGGCAATGAGAAAACTCTAATATCATCAGCCAGAACTGGACCAGGGGCTGATTGCAGACCATCAATTGCCCATATACTGATTCAAGCTGTAGCTGAAGAAAATTATAACAGGTCAGTTGTACTAAAGGTGACCTTGAGTCTACTCCCCCAAATTTGAAGACTGTGTGAAGAATAATATGATACATTGAACACTAAAGTCCAAATACCAGTGATGGGATGCCATAAAGGACATCATACACGAAGAAAGAGGTCATGGAAAAGACAGGAAAGGACGAAGAAAATCAAAATGGATGTTAGAAGAGACTCTATAACTTGTTCTTAATGCAGAATAACTAAAAAGAAAGGAGGAAATGATGAAGTAAAGGAGCTGAACATAAGGCTTCAAGGAACCACTTGGGAGGGCAAAGTAAATATTATAGTAAAATCTGCAGAAAACAAGAGCTTGAAAACCAAAGGAAAAAAAAAATACTCAAAATTTTTCAAACTGAATGTACTGAAGAGAAAATTCAAGCCTCAAACTGCAGTACTAAGGATTTAGTGGAGGATATATTGGAGACAAGGGAAGCATCAAAAATAAATGGAAGGAATATACAGAATTACTGTACCAATAAGAACTAATCAATATTCAACTTTTTCAGGTGGTAGCGTATGGTCAAGAACCAATGGTATTGAAGAAAGAGGTCCAAACGACGCTGAAGTTATTGTGGTAAGGCAAAAAAAAGCACTAGGAACCGATGGAATATTAGGTGTTTCAACAAGTGGATGCAGTATTCCTTCATGTCAAGAAAATTGGAAGACAGCTACCTGGCCGGCTAACTGGAGGAAATCTCTATTTGTGCCCATTCCAAAGAAAGGTGATCCAACAGATTTGGAAATTATTGAGTAATTTTATTAATATCACACAAATAAAATTTTCCTAAAGATCACTCAAAAGCAATTGCACCAGTTAATCCATGGGAAACTAATAGAAAATCAGGCTAAACTTAGAGAAAACTTGAAAGAAAGAATATCATTGTTGATGTCAGACAGATCTCAGCTGAAAGCAAAGAATACCAGAAAGATGTTTAGATGTTTACCTGTGTTTTATTTATTATACCAAAACATTTGAATCTGTGGATTGTAACAAATGATAGATAACATTGCCAAGAATGAGAACTCCAGAACACTTAGCTGTGCTCATAATGAACCCATACATAGAAAAGCAGGCACTTTTTCAAAGACAGCAAAGGGATATTGCATTGATTAAAATCAAGAAAGCTGTGCACCCCATATTGGTGAGTGACGTCAAGAGCTAGCAAGCTGCCTGCCGTCTGAGGTACACCACATGGTCCCAACTCAGCCAGAACAGGTGATCATCAAGGGCGACAATGACATGAGGGAAAAAGAGCCCAGAAGACAGAAGGACCCCCTTGAATGGGTGACTATGTCAGCATGTGACCGTAAGAATCAGATGGTGCCCTGCCACCACTAGTGAGAGCTGTGATAGGACTCACAAGGTTGAGTCCCAGGGGCAACATGAAAAAAAAAAGTGGTGCACCCTAAGAACTCCACTAAAAACTGATGGTTCAAAACCCTGGGAGTTCCCCTGAGAGCATGGCCCCTAGACCTAATACTGCCCCAGTCATAAATCATTACTGAAGTCAACTCTTTGGACAGGAATGGATTGAACTTGGGGACACAGAGTAACAATAATGTGTGTACACTTTATGGTTCTAAACATCTCTAGGATGTCGTCCTACTGACCTCTTACTAGAAGGGAGCAGAGATTGGAGAGGAGGGGAGAGGAGATTGTTAAAAGGATATGACATGTGTAGCACAGAAAGGAGGAGTATGCTGTCACCAGGCAAGGAGAGCAGAAGGAGCTGCAGATAGGTGGGCGTGCAAATTTAAATTGGAGGATACACATTTACTCAATCACATTAAAAAGAAAAGATGTGCATTGGGGTTTCACTTTTTTCATCCTACTTAGTCTGTATGCTGAGAAAATAATCTGAGAAGCATGACTACATAATGAAAAGTGTGGCCTCAAGAGCTGGTGAAAAACTCGCATAACCACCTGCCATATGCTGATGACACAACCTTACTTTCTGGAGGTCAAGAGGACACGAAGCACTTATTGATGAAGATCAAAGACTTTAATTTGTTTAAAGAAAACAAAAATCCTAACAACTGGCCCAATAAGTAACATCAGTGATAAATGGAGAAAAAACTGACACTGTAAAAAGATTCGTTTTACTCAGATCCACAATCAAGGCTTATGGAAGTAGTAGTGAAGGGCAATGTACTACATTAGAAAATCTGCTGGAAAAGACTTCTTCAAAGTGCTAAAAAAAAAAAAAATCGGAGATATAACTTTGAGGACGAAGGTGCACCCAGCCCAAGCCACATATTTTCAGTTGCCTTTCAATATGCCTGTGAAAGATGAACAGCAAACAAGGAAGACCAAATAAAAATCCATTCCTTTGAATTATAGTGTTGGCAAAGCATATTGAGTATACCCTAGATTGCCGGATGAATGAACAAATCTGCACTGGAAGATATACAGTTCCAGTGTGAATGAGAAGTGAGAATGGTGAGGCTATGTCTCACACACTTTAGAGATGCTATCAGGAGGAACTAGTCCTTGGAAAAGGACGTCATGTTTAGCAAAGCTAAGGGTCAGCCAAAAGAAAAAAAAAAAAAAAAAGGAAGAACCTCAATGAGATGGATTGACTCAGTGGCTGCAGCAATAAGCTCAGCTGTAACAAGGATTGTGAACATGACGTAGCACCGGGCAGTGTTTTGTTCTGTTGTCAATAGGGTTGCCGTGAGTTGGAACCAGCTTGAAGGCACTGAACAACATTAACAACATTAGAGAGAAGCAGCCAGCGTGTTTTCAAACAGAATTATGAAACATACAGGAGTCCCTGCCTACCCTAATTCATGTAGAAATATAAATATTTATTAGTATGTGTTTTGTAATTCAGTTCAATCCCTGTTACTGTAGCAATTGCTAATTTTTAACATAGTATAATACCTTTTAAAGCTTCACTAAACTCAGGCTATTTCTCCCTGAGTGAATCAATTGCTAATTTTGTCTATTTTAATGGAAGTGATACATCCACATCCAATAAATCTTGTAAAGTAAGCAAGGGATGAATACTCCCCCCCCCAAAAAAATCAAGAGAGCATGTCCTCCTTAAGTGTTTCTGATGAAGTTTGCAAGGCTTTATAATAGAATTGGAAAGCTTGGGTTATTGCCATTGCTTGCATAACTGAATGCCTTCATATGTCTGCTTAGTAGGAAAAAGTTCTAGCAGTGTATTTGCAGATCATGTTCAAGAGTTTATGCATATTTCCTAATAGAATGTGCATTAGCTTTAATGATTGGAATCTATGTCATTGATATAATAATCAAAGTAAGTATTCATTAAAGACATAATAGGTGTTAAATTTTGTTATAATTTGAACCTTTTATCCTTTCTACATCCAATTAAAAGCACTTTCAGTCAAGGAAAAATTATGTATTTTAGAAAGGTGATACTGGATAAGGTCGCACTTGAGACAAGGTCACAGAAGATAGAGTTAGGAGTGATAACAAGGAATCTATCTCAATCTATAATTGATGTCATTAAGTACTTTAAATTGTTTATCACAAGATCTGAATCCTGTTTTAAAACTCTAATTTTTAGTTTTCTTAGTTTATATGGCTGAAAATGGAATGTGTGTTATAAGGTTTTCTTTAAAAAAACACATATTGTGTAAAGAATGTCTTTCTTTTTTCTCTGTGGCTTTATAGATCATTGTATTTTGAAGTCTCCAAAAACCTCACTGCCGATGAATCATTCTGACTCATAGGGACCATATAGTATAGAGTGGAACTGCCCCATAGAGTTTTCAAGGAGAACCTGAAGAATTTGAATTGTTGACCTCTAGGTTAGCAGCCATAGCACTTAACAACTATGCAACCCCGGTTTCCTTTTGAAATCTAGTGGTTGCAAATGAAGGATGCTCCTACAAGAATATTGTCACAGAAAGATCTCCTATAAAAAATACAGGACACCTGTTTTATCATATTCAGTCAAACAACAGTGAAGACTGTCCTGTAGAGATAATAATTAAAGGCATTCAGGAGGACACAGCAACCTACCATGGGGATGGTGCAGAGCAAGGCAGAATTTAGTTCCTTTGTGCATGGGTTGCCCTGAGTGTGGGCCAACTCAGCAGCTACAAGCACATAATATATTTTTCTCGTTAAATTCTCACTTTAACTGATATAATATGATACCCACTTGGCAGGGGGTGAGTTGACCTTAACTTAATCCAGTAGTATTTCCCAGTAGAACTTTCCCCTTCCTCGGCATTTTATGTTTCTAAATATTTAGGAACTTCTCTGAATAAGAGAAAATAAGAAGCAATAATAAGCACAAGCTTTTTGTTTTGTATTTTCCAAAGTTCTTATAGAGATATTTTCATTTTAATTAGAGACTCAACACTTTTTTTGCAAGAAAATTAAAAATTTCCAGTTAATGTCAAAAAAATATGTTCTCGAGCACAAGTTTGTGAGTGTGTGCACACACACGCACGCACACAAACACACCCACAGCATCTTAATCAACACATTACCCACTGCCTTCGAGTTAGGTCCAAGTCATAGTGACCCTAGAGGTCAGAGTAGAACTACCCTATAGAGTTTCCAAGGAGCCCCTGGTGGATTTGAGCTACCAACCTTTGGGTTAACAGCCATAGCACTTAACTACTACACCACCAGGGTTTCCAATCAACACATCGGTAAGGACTTTTTTCTAAAACATACCCAAACTTTCAAGTGTGAGGAATATATTACCTATCCTCCAAGAATATTTAGTCTAATCAAAGGCATCTGTTAAATTACACCTTCAAAGATAGTATCCACAATAGGATGAGTTTTGTGAAGTGTCAAACTTATAGTAAGAAAGACGTGACACAACATACTGAAACATTGTAGTCATGCACCTGCCTTGATTTCTTTGTTTTCAGTTCTCTTATAAGCAAGATCTGTAGTTTCATGCAGTCCTCATTATTGTCTATAATTGAAGAGTCTCTCTACTTACAAGTGACCAAATGCTTGGGGCCAGGCTAGGAAGCTGAATGATAGATCTTTGCCTGCCATAATTCCTACACTGCCATTGAATATCCTATCTCTCCACAAAGTCAACAATGCCTCAAGGGGCTATGGGGCTGTGAAAGGAAGAGGGTAGACTCAGAAATGGGCATTGGTGCATGGGAGACATTGTGGGCTAACTGGCCAAAATGCCCAGAAATGCCCAAGTAGAGTACCATTCTGGGATCGCCGAGGGAATCAACGGGTATCCTTTAATTGAGGCACCTAGGCAAATCTCCTGTACCTCTAATTGCTGAATATTGGAAAGATTTAAAGAGTTCCAGTGTCATTAGAAGGACCCAGTCAACAGCTATAAATGAGCAAGGATAGAAATATTTAAACAATTTAATAATAGTCATGGATTTTAAGGATCTTTACAGCTGATGTGAATCTCAGGGTACAGAAAACCAATCGTGTTAGAATTGATTAGGGAGGAAAAAAGTATACCAGGTACCCAAGAAAGATCAGTGAAAGAGAAGATACTTGAGCAGATACTTCAGAACATTAAAGCAAGAATAAAAAGACCAGAAAACAGAAAATTGTAAAGAAAAACAGTAAATTGCATTTCTTTTTGTATGCAAAAAAGGGGGAGATTTAAGAAATAGGGACTTCAAAAGCCAAATTATTATTTAAAAAACCCAGTGCCATTGAGTCAGATTATTATTGTTATTATTTACATAGAGGCAACAGGTAGTCTTTGGAAATTTTATAAGCAAATAAGTCCTACTTATTTAGAGGTTTGGAGTTTACAGCTGTAATTTTAAAGTTCCCAGATAATAATCAAAGCATCTACATAGGATTGATCTGAAATGTATGTGGCTGTTAATGTCTGCTTTTTTTTTTCTTTTTCTTTTTCTTTTTTATCTTCATGCATGGCTATACAGAAAAAAAAAAAAAAAGTTTTAAAGTTTTTCCAGCTAATAAATGTTGATAAAACAAACAAACTAAAAAAAAAAAAAAAAAAAAACAAACCTGATGCCCTCAAGTCAATTCTGACTCATGGTAAACCTAAAGGATGAGTAGAAATACTCACAGAGTTTCTAATTCCAGCTGGTGGAATTGTCTGTGTTCCTACCCACTATGCCACCATAGCTTTAAATAATGGCAAGTAAAATAAATATGCTATCAGAAAACATATTCATGAGGTCAATATTTTTTTCAAGATTTGCTTGGAAAGCAACTGATTAAAAAATAAAAATGACTCTACCTGTAACTTTTAAATAAATGATAACATATGTTATAATATTAATTCCTAGATTTTGTGGATTGAATTCTGTTTCACCCCCAAATGTATATCAGCTTAGCTATGATGTGATTACTAGTAATGTGGAATATGCCTCTATTTTGTGATCTGATGTAACTGTCTTCCATTTTGTAATACTGTGTAATTATCCTCTATGTGTCATAAATCCTAAACCTCTGTACACCAATGAAACCCTGCTGGCATAGTGGGTTAAGTCTGCTATGTCTGCTAACCAAAAGGTTCGCATTTCAATTCCTTCAGGTGCTCTTCTGATCTCTAGGGTTACTGTGAGTCGGACCCAACTCGATGGCCGTGGGTTGGGTATATATCAATGAGACAGGAATAATGTGGGGTGTATTTCAAGTCTAACACTTACTGAAGGCTTTGATGCAGGGCACATCCTTATATAAGTCGCACTTTCACCTCCTACCTCAGGCCACCCCTTTAAGTAATTTACTTACCTGTCAGGCCACATCACACCCTTGCGTGAGTCATGCATTCTATCTTACGAGAAATTAAAGGAAATTGAAGCAGTCACTGAGGAGAGTGACCTTACTACCAACAAGAAAGAAGAGCTAGAAGCGCAGCATGTCATTTGGATCTTGGGTTGTTGCACTGAGAATGTAGGAGACTCAGGGAAAGACTGACGTCAAGACATGGAGACCTCTAAACAGATGGCTGTTGAAAACAAGAACTTTCCTTCTTAGCTGACAGAGAATATAAACCTTCCTCTAGAGTGGTCAGAATGAACTTAGACTTTTAATGTCCTGAATTGTGAGAGGATAAATTACTATTTGTTGAAGACACTAATTTCTGGTATTTATGTCATACCATGCTAGATAAATCAGGCAATAGGTAACGAACTGAGAATACTTCAGTTGGTAATCTAGTGGTATTTCCCCTAATGTTCTAGAATTGAGACTAAAGTCCACAATATGGAAACATATCACCGTGTACCCTATACTCTGAGAGTTACTGTTCTTAGAAGTCAGAGAAACTGAGGGATTTCTGTGAGGTATGGGGTCTAGTCTTAGCAACTGCTTCCCTTCTACCCTCCAACTTTAGTTTAGATAAAAATAGAATTGAGGAAACACAAAAATCAGGACAAAAACAATGATTATGATATAAGATTATCCTCTTCTTCATGAGAAGTAGAGAGAAACATCTTCCCTATAGCCGAGTGGAAATGGTTAGTTAAAGGAAAATTAAATTGGCGCATTGTTTCCCGGAAGACTGTACCAAAAGAAGTAATAAACAGAAACAATCTCTGCCTGTGAGTTGATTACAACTCATAGTAACCCTGTAGACAGAGTAGAATTGCTCCATAGAGTTTCTAAAAGATTTCCTGGTGGATTTGAACTGCCAACCTTCTAGACAGCACCCATACCACTTAACCACTTTGCCACTAGGGTTTCTTAAGAATGTACATTCCAGGATAAAATCTAAAATTCATCTTTCCTATTGTTGGTCCTGAAGTACAAAGTGGTAGGAAAATCTAGGTAGAATTTTATAGTTTGTAAGACTATATATATCATGCAAACCACAACAGTACCACAAACTGACGGACACAGATTGTGATGACAAAAAATTAAACAAAACCAAATCTGTTTCCTTCAGGTCAATTTTGACTCATACGAAACACATAGGACAGAGCAGCACTGCCCTGTAGAGTTTCTAGGGACTGGCTGGTGGATTTCAACCTCTAGTCTTTGATTGGAAACTGGTCTCTTAACCACTGTACCACAAGTGCCAGTATTTCAAATGCCAGCAGGATCATCCACAGTAGGCACATTTTAATGGAACCATTAGATAGGGGGAAGATGGACTTGACATTCTACTTCTGAAAAGAAGTAGCCAGTGAAAACCTTATAAATAGTAGCACAGCACTGCCTGGCACAATGTGGGAAGATGAGCCCCTCAGGTTTGAAGGCACTGAAAAGACGACTGAGGAAGAGCCTCTTCCTCAAAATAGAGCTGACGTTAACTACAGGAATGAAGTGCAGGCTTTAGTATCTTCATGTACTGATAAGGCAAAACTCAAATTGAGAAGCAGTTGCAAATATCCATTGAAACATGAAATGTATAATGTGTGAATCTAGGAATATTGGAACTCATCAAAAATGAAATGAGATGTAATAAGGTTGATATGCTCGTAATTACTGAACTAAAATGGACTTGAATTGACTATTTTGAACTAGACAATTAAATGGTTGACAATGGTAGGAATGAGAAACAGGAATGGCATTACATTCATAGTCAAAAGGAGCCTTTTAAGATCTGTCCTGAAGTGCGATGCTATCAATGATAATTTCTATTTGCCTACAAGGGAAACTAGGTGCTATAACTATTATCTGAGGTTACGCACAGAACACAAACACTAAAGATGAAGAAATTGGAGACTTACCAACTTCTGCAGTCTGAAATTGATCAAAAATATAATCAAGATGCATTATGTAATTACTGGTGATTGGAATTCAAAGATTGGAAACAAAGAAGTAATATGAGTAGTTGGAAAACATGGCCTGCATGATAGAAATCACACTGGAGAGCACTTAATAGAATTTTGCAAGACCATTGATTTCTTCATTGCAAATATCCTTTTTCAATAACATAAACAGCAACTATCCACATGGAGGTCACCATACAGAATACACAGGAATCAAATCAACAACATCTGTGGAAAGAGACAGTGGGAAAGCTCAGAAGAGGGCCACAGGCCAGCTGTAGAAGAGAAGATCAGTTGCCCATATGCAAGCTCAAGCTGAAGTTAACAAAAATTACAGCAAGTCCAAAATATAATGTTGAGTGTATTCCACTTGAATTTACAAACTTTCCAAGAAGAGATCTGATGTATTGAACAATAATGACAGATAGCTGGATGAGTTGTAGAATGACAGCAAGTACGTCACTGATGAAAAGAGCAAAAAGTCAATAAAAGGCAAGAAAGGATCAAAATGAGTATCAGAAAAAAAATCTGAAAGTTGCTCTTGAATATTGAGAAGCTAAAGCAAATAAATGAAAGGTATACTGAAGTAAAGAGCTGAACAGAAGATTTCAAAGGGCAGCTCGAGAAGACAAAGTAAAGTATTACAGCAAAGTGTGAGAAGTCCTGGAATTAAATATAAAAAGAGAAGAACAGACTTGGCATTTCTGAAGCTGAAAAGAAACAAAGAAAATTGTCAAGCCTGGAGTTTCAGTAGTGAACGATTATACATGTAAAATACTGACTGACATAGGATGTGTTGAAAGAAGATGAGAGGACTGCTAACAGTCACTGTACCAAAAATAACTGGTTAACGTTGAACCATTTCAGGAGAATAACTCATCTGGTTGTTCGTCATTGTTGTTCAGTACATCAAGAACCAATAGCGTATGATCAAGAACAAGTAGTACTGAAGTTAGACATCCAAGCTGCACTGAAGGAAACTGTTTATATTGTTCACCAAGACTACAGCTTTTCTGCTCTTTTCTGCTCTGTCCTATCCTGTCCTGAGCTTTTTTTTTTTTTTTTTTTCCTGTCAGTATCTTTCTGCATGTGAAACATTTGAAAAGAATGTGGATTAGGTTAGGCACACCTTGGAATCAAAGTGACAACTTTGCTTTTCAAAACTTCAGAGTAGCTTTTGGTAGCAGATTTGTCCAATGCAGTATACTGTTTAAATTATTGGCTGCTACTTCCAAATATGTTGGTTGTTGCTCTAACAGAATGAAATAATTTTTAACTTTTTTTTTTCCTGCTCCACTTACGATGTTGTATATGAAACTGTTTCTGAATATTTTCGCATTCTTTATATCCAGGAAAAATTCAACTGGATGTTTTTTTGTTTGTCCTTCATCAGCAAGTTATCTTTATTTTTGGCAAGGAAACTTGTGTCATTTACATATTATCTTCATTCCTGATGCTGTGTTCTTCATCATATAATCAGAAATCTTGACATTTCATCTGACATGACGCTGAACAAGGAAACAGACTTTGCTTCCTAGACCCTCTTGCCTCTAGATGATGTAACACGACTCATTTTGGACCAGTGGACTATCAACTGAATGCTTATGTTGAACATCTAGGGTATACCTGTAGAGAAAACATGACTTTTGCCCGACTTTATTCTTTCCTCCTACTACAGTTCAAAAAAGATGATGAGAGTTTGATTTTCTGTCATCAGCAGAGTGATTTTATAATTTGTTGTCTAAATAGAATCAGTCAGAAGATGAAAGAATGTGCTATAAACACTTATGTCAAAATGATACATGTAAAGTAAGAATATCCTGAGGAAACCACTTGAGTTGGGAGGAAAAATTCAAGTAATGAGGTTAGTAGAGATACACAATATGTAAAAATCTAAAAACCTGATCCTGGGGTGTATTAGTACAAGATTCCTTCCAGATATTTCTTATGTGAAAGCATGGTGCATATTTATCTTTTCTGAGCTGCTATTATTTGATGATTTCTGTCACTTAGAATCTAATCACAGCTAGATACAATGTTTGATATTAGCACTTGCTGCTACAGATAAACAGAATCTAAAATATTTTCATTATCATTTGCCTAGAAAGGGACAGCAAAGACATAACTATTGTGATTTTGAGAGTTGGCAACATTTTTTGTCTTAGAAAAATATTTTTGAAGTTATTGCTTGCTACAGTACTAATAGGAATAAACTATGTCAAAGGAATAGAAACAACAGGAATTCAGAGGTTTGATACAATTAAAATGTATTTATCTCTCAGGGAAATTACACCTGTGAGTTAAGCAGATGTTATCCATTTTCTACATTGTATAGATCTTGGAGAGTTTCCATCTTAACACAGGGAAAGGAGTAATGTTCACCAACTCTTTTGTTCCTATGCAGCTTTAATCAAATCTACTTACATTAAAAAAAAAAAAAGGAAAAAAGAAAGAGACCTGACTATGCTTAACTTCTAAAGCTGAGTGGATTGAAAATGCAATCATACTAAATATTCTGAAAAGGGAATAAAGCAGAAATACTTATAAACACTAGTAAATTTTCTCATATCTTCCTTCCTGAAAAGGCAATAAAGCACAAATAAATACACAAAATGAAGCCAAACATTAGCAAACTCAGCAAGTTAGAAATTTATATATCCTTCTTGTTCTTTATAATAGTTAATTTTATGTGTAAACATAGCTAGGCTGTAATTCTCAGTGATTTGACAGGTGCTCTTATATGGTGTAATCACATTCCATTTTGTGACTGGCTTAGGCAAGGTCCTCTAGAGAAGCAAAACTAGTATTTACAAAGATAGATAGATAAGGAGAGAGAGAGAGAGAGACAGATGATAGATAAAAAGAGAGATTTATATCAAACAAATGGCTCACAAGGCTGTAGAGGCAGGAATGTCACAAGTCTGTGGATAAAGATAGGGGCTTCTCTTGATGCACATAGCCACAGGTGCTGGCAAACCCAAGACTGACAGGTTGGCCATCAGCACTGTTTTTCACAGAACATGAAGATCGAGAAACTCCAAAGGCTGACAAACAAGGTCACAGGGAAGCTGCCAGCTCAAGTCCAGGAACTGGATCTAATGAACAAGCACCGGCTGCATTATCTAGAATGAGCAAAAGTCCAGAAGACTTGCCAGAATATCCCCTTGTATTCAATGCAGGCCACATACCCAAGAAATCTCCCTTTCAACTTATTGGCTACTCACTGCAGATTCCACCATGGAGGTGATCACATAATACCATATTTCATCATGAAAGTGGTCACACTGTTGTATAACTATCAAATCACTAAGAATCATTGCCCAGCCTAATTGACACACAACTTTAACCATTGTAGTGACCTCATGTATGCAGCCAGTGTGTAGAAAGAGAAGTTCCTCTTGGAGTTTGGCCTGCGTTCAATATACAAATGAATGTTATGGCCAAGCTTGCTCTTTCTTTTGACTGTGTGCTCTTCTTGTCATCTAACCTCTGGTTTGGGGAACATAAGCCTACAGAAATCTCTAATCTGAAGTCTAACCTGGAGGTTTTGAATTTACTGGCTGTCCCTACAGCACTGTGAGCCAGCAGAGGTCTCTAACCATAAATTAGAGACTTGCAAAAACCAAACAGAACACTAAACCTGTTTTTGCGGGTGAGTAGATTCTGATTCATAGTGACCCTATATGACAGAGTAGAATTTTCCCATACCATTTCAGGCAGCACCTGGTTGATTGAAAGTGCAGACCTTTTAGTTAGCAGCTGAGCTCTTAACCACTGTATGACCCAGGCTTCAGGGACTTGCCAGACCCCGCAATTTCATGAGACATTTTTTTTGAAGTAAATCTCTTTCTGCATGTACTTATGTATCTGTTTCACTGGTTTTGCTCCTCTAGAGAACACAGATTAAAACACATTTTTCAAATAAAATTGCCAAATGATGGAGATGTAATTAAACTAGAACATGTCTGTATGCATAAATAGATGAAAATTAATTTTGACAAAGGAGATGTTCTTTGCCTGCATCACGGAAAATTCAGTCTTACAGCATTGTAAAATAAATTAAGAAAAATAGAGAGGAAAGAAGAAAAGAACAGAAGAAAAACATCAGAAACAAAAGTCTGAAGTTCAAAAGTTAAGAAGCATTGCCTTTGCCTCCAAAATTCCTCAGGTTGAGAAAGGGGATGGCATATTCTAAGATAGGGACCAATAAGTAATTGACTTCAATTTTTATGTCGGTGGCCATGACAAGGAAAGAACATTAATTGTTCCTGTTTGTATAGGATATTGATCAAAATCTTATGAGACTTGGATGTCTGATGACTTTTGAGCTGGAATTCTAATGAAGGATACAGGAAATAAATTGCAGATATAAGAAAATTACATAGTATTACAAAAAAAGTGACAAATGCTTTGGAAAAAGAATCAGAAATATTAGTCAGTGATAAGAACATCAGTAGTGTTAGAAAGCAGCTAAAAGTTAATAAGCAGTGTGGTTAGATTAGATGCCACTGACAAGTACAGCTGAGTTTCTTTAGCAATGAGTTTGCTTTCAGTGAGTTGTCATAAATTTAAGTGATTCTAACATTATTGTTTGTACATTTTTTCCTCAAGGCAAATTGAGGTATAAGATACAAATGTGGAGTTGTCAGAGTAACAGTTTTTGAAATTGTATATTTTCCAATTGTTTTCATCATCTGATTTCCCTCCTTCCCTTCTAATCCAAGTCCAGGTTGGTCTTCATTCAGCATTTCCAACCACTACTCCATGACTAACCACTGGTAACAACAGAGGCTAATACTCACGGGTGGCATCACCTGGGTGCCAGTTGCAACTAACTTTAGATTGAGATTCAGCAAATAATAGGCTCTGGTTAGAGACTGAGGTGCATGAAGTAAAATACTTTGGAAACTTTCTTTTTATTCTTTCTCTGTTCTGGAAAGTATTTCCTGGTTGTTGCAATGTCTTTGCCACGATCGAAGTTCACAGTGGAATGTTTTTGCTGGTAAGTGCCATTCAGCGTGCTGCAACTCATAGTGAACATGCACAAAAGAAGGAGACACTGCCTTGTCCTGAGCCGTCCTCACAATTGCTGTTTCCTTAAGCCCATTGTTAGAGCCTCTGTGTCAATCCATGCCATTGAAGGGCTTCCTTAGTTTCACTAATTCCCTATTTTAGCAAACATGATATCCTCCTCCACGAAATGATTCTTCCAGGCATCATGTTCCAATTATGTGAGACATACTTTTGTTGTCTGCTTTTAGTCAGCATTCTGGTGGTTCTTCCTCCAGTACAGATTTGCTCATTCTTTTGTCAGTCCACGGGATATTGAACATTCTTCTCCAACACCACAATTCAAAGGCATCAATTCTTTGGTCTTTCTTATCAATTGTTTAGTTTACCCATGCATAGGAAGGCATTGAAAACACCATGAACTCAATCAGGCACACCTTAGTCTTCAAGGTGACATCTTTGTTTTTGAACACCTCAAAGTGGTCTTTTGCAGCAGATTTTCCTAATGCAATGTGTCTGCTGATTTCTTGGGTGGTGTTTGCATGAGTGTTGACTGTGGATCAAGTAAAAATGAAATCTTTGACAACCTGAATCTTTTCCTTCATTTATCATGATGTCACTTATTGGTTCAGTTGTGAGGATTTTTGTTTTCTTGATGTTAAGGTTTAAGCCACAGTGAAAGCTGTGGTCTTTGATCTTTATCAGGAAGTGCTTCAACTTCTGTAACTTTTCAGCAAGCAGGATTATGTCATCCACAAAATGCAGGTTGTTAACTTGTTTTCCTCCAGTCCTTATTCCCTGTTCTTCTTCGTATAGTTCAGTTTAGCAATCTGATTATATTTTATTTCTTCAGGCTGCTGTTGGCAGGTCCTGGATACCTCAGTATTATTTTCTGGGTTCCTTGATCCTTCCTTACTTCTGTAAATAGTCCCCTTCATGAAAGAATCTTGTACCATGTAAGTTGAAGTCTGTACCTTCCGACACCTTTGTTAGTACTTCCTGTGAGAATGACATAGCAAGGGCATCTAAGGTTTATTCAGATGAAGGGTTATAATAACTCTCTTGAATAGCATCAAGTTAATACTTACTGTATGCCTATAATGATCACAGGCGTTGAAAGGAATTTTTGAGACACAAGTTTAGGAGTTGATTATTTTGAAAATGAAGTCACTAAGAACTGAATTGTTTTGTTTTTGTTGTTCTTTGCTTGCTTTGCTTTTGTTTCTTTGGTTGCTGTTATTGTTGATTTTCAGTTTGAGAATGTCTCAGAAGTTAATGTCAGAACTAGCACTATTGTCTTCTGATTCTAAGCACAAGGTGTGTACATATGTATTTTTAAAGATACTGTACATTTTCATTGTATGATACAGAGACATTACTTATAATTTTAAAGTAATCTCACATTTATGAAAAGCAACTATCAGGTAATAAAAAAACTGAAAAAGAGAAGTTCAGGGTTAATTAGTGTATTTAGAACCCTTTTCAAATGGTAGATTCACTTTCAATGTTTTCAACCATTTGTGTGTGGGAGAAGGTATTGTTTGTTTTACAGTTCTGTGACAGTGGGTCACCACTTATTCTCAAGGTAATCCTCAGTTCTAGAGGAAATAAGAAAGGAACATTCGAAGATATAAGGTCAAAAATCATTTTTGACGTCTTAAGTATCCACTTAAGAAACTGCCTCATATATCCAATCGGTATCTTTTCATCTATTTATCATAAATTCTTTTGCCTTCTGTTATATCCCTACATGGAAGTGAGGGGCTCAACTATAACATTTGCTACAATTGAAATATGTATTTTAACAGGTTTGCTGTTACTATAAATGCAGATTTTGTTTGCTATATTACTATTTTACTTAAAATCCTCTGGGACTGAAGTACCTTATTTTCATTGAATGTTCATTTTTTCTTTCTCACTAGTTTCCAAGTGACCAACTGAATTCTCGCAGGAAATATTTTTATGTATAGATTGCTTATTTGTCTCAGATGAAAGAGAATATTGAAGCAGACAAGAGAAATAAATATTGTCAGATGAATGCTAATGACCAGCTACTTATCACTTAGTTGTCTTACTATACCCTACAACACAAAAAGTTATTGAAAAGAATAGCTTATATATTATTATGTTGCTTTTATCTAGTGTTATTGCTGAATTATGGAATAGATTGAACTAAAAGCAGTATTTAGATGAACCTACTTTGAAGCCAGTAAAAAAAAAAAAAAGGAGGAATTGAAGGCTTTGTGTTGTGTTTGTGGGGTCATTCACAACAGGACTTCTTACTCAATGTAGAGCTTGGAACCAGTTTGTTCCAGTTCTAAAGTCTGCTGAGAGTTTGCATTTCTAACAAATTCCCTGTGAGAATTCACATTTCCACTGCAGGTATACTGAGTCAGAATCTATATTTCAACAAGATTACCAAGTGACTCTTTTGTATAACCTCCTGAGAACAAATTCTCAGCAGGGAACTTCTTAGAAATGCAGATTCTCGGAAGAGATTCAAACCAGAACAAATTTGTTCAAAGCCCTGACTCAAAGGTGATCGATAGCATGGAAATTTTATATTTTGAAAAATCTGTGCACTGTAGTTCAGACATGAGTTGAGTAATTAAAGGTGCTTTCAGGAGAATACTGGTTTGCTGACCACCAAAGACTGCCATAGTTTAGAGTTTGAACTATACATTTTGAAGTGCTATACCGTAATTTTGTTTACTTAGAATTGATGAGACTCAAGGAAAGTGAAAGGATGACTATATCTAAAGCATACGGGATTTTGAATAAATAGTTTAAAAAAATGAATGTGTCTTAATTAACACAGAATGAGATCTGCACGTGTATTACCAAATACGCCTGAGTTGTCTAGTGCTGCTGAAACAGAAATACAGCAAGCAAACAGCTTTAACGAATTTATTTTCTTATGGGATAGAAGTTAGATATCCAGATTTGGGGTTCTAGGATAAGGCTGTCTCTCTGTTTAGGCTATGGGAGAAGGTCTTTGTTCCTTGGTTCCTTAGTGATCCTAATGTGCTGTGGTGTCTGTCTTTACCATCTCTGTGAGGGAGTTTTTAGCTGGTAAACAAATAATTGTATTGGAACACCCTCCCTACTCACCTGATCTGGCCCCCAGTGACTTTTCTTCTTAACCTGAAGATAAAAGAAATATGGAAAGCAAGATATTCTGATGGCATTCAGGACATCAAGGATAATACAAGGACAGCTCTCCTGGCCATTCCAGAAAGAGTTCCAAAATTGCTTTGAAGGGTGGACTAGGCATTGGCATCAGTACATAGATTCCAGAGGGGAGTACTTTGAAGGTGACCATAGTGATATTCAGCAATGAGGTATGTAGCACTTTTTCTGCAACAAGTTTATAAACTTATTGTCAGTCCTTTTATGCACTTGTATTTCCTGTGGATGAAAGCAATTAAAATCCCAATTAACAAGGATTAAATTTATAAGGCTTAGATTTCTCAGGTTTGGCTTTTTCTGTTCTCTTAGGTTTTTTATATTAAATGTGTGAATTTATCCTCAAATGATTCCAGTAAAAGTAATTTCCTTTTCACAGGCAGAAAAATCAGAGAAAGACCTATACTACAGACATTCTTAATGAGAACATCTTTTAATAATAAGGTACTCACTTCCCCATTGATTTCACATGGGTCTCATTCTCCAGAATTTTATCACATGGGTACTTGTGTCTGCAAGTTTTCTAGCCTCTTTAGAAGAAACAAGCAAGAAGATAGATGTTGATGGCTTTGGATAACTGTTGGACAGGCTGAGTTAGCCAATCTGTGGAATAATATAACCTGTAAATACTTATCCTAATGTACCATCTATGCAGGAGAGACATTTTTGCTAATGGAACCAGTTGAATTCTTTGTCCAAGGTGAACTCTTCTGTTGATATTGTCTTGGGGGATGCAGCTTACTTTACTTCTCAAAGTGGCTTTACTGAACTTGTTATTTCTCATAAACTCACCTCTACCTCTCTCTCTCTCTCTTTCTTCCCTGTCTTTAAGTATATAAATGTATTGGTAAAGTCAGATCTTCCTTGTGTAAGAAGTCATTAACCATTCACCATCTCTGCTTATGAGTTAGGTTACTGTCATAAGATGGACCTCCCTAGGAATTTAGACGGTGTCTTGTTGGTCTTAATTTATGTATAGATTATTATCTACATTCTTAGCACATCCGTGGTATGGAATATGCATACTTAGGTAGATTAACTGAAAAACAGCTAGGCACATCAACAAATAGCTAATCTGATTGTATCATCCTTGTGGTAAAAATGACTAAAAATTCCATGAGCCATGACAAAAAAATCTAGTTTAAATTTTTATTCGAAAAACTATGTGGTGCCAAAAAAAACATTGACTTTAAAAACCATACCCACATTATTCCACCATAATGTCAAACCAATCCAGAAAAAAAAAAAAAAGAAAAATGAGAGTACTCTTCCTAACCACTCTCCCTTCATTCAAATGTGTCCCATTTGTTCTTCCCTGTATATTCTACTAAGCAGATTGGGACAAAGGTGGGGAGAAAAATAATTGAATTTATTTAGTCATTGTCTTCACTTTTAACATTTTGAATAGCTCTAGCAGTATAGTTCTTGACATCCAATTCATACTTTTTTGGAAAATGTGAGTATGGAGAACAATTAAACCTCATTTTTCTTACCATTAAAATTTCCAACGACTGTTCCACCCATCTCTGTAATAAAAATACATGCTGCGAATGAGACCATCCTTTTGAGATTCTTAGGAAACCATACATCATCAACGAGCAGCTTTTACAGAAGCTTCAGATATGCCACAAGGTATATGGAGAAGAACTTAAAGCACTGATGGCCTGTGATGGCCATCTCTGTTTATTCACATATTCAAAAGGGATATATGAGTTAGATACATACATCTGTGTGGTCAGTAAGAGAGAACTAAATGTGAGATTACTCCCAAATGGTTCAACATGAAAAGGAAAATATAGTTGTCATACACAAAATTTATACAGCGTATCAGTTTCACATACTGTCCTGGCAGTTCACTTCCACAACAGTGCTTACTTTTCCTTGTATTCTGTCTACTTCTTATCTATGATTCTTTCCTTTGGACAATGGATGACCCTATTTTGTTGATGTCTTAAGCACGTCCTTAACTCGCTTATGGATAATCTGTCCCTGTTAACTGTACATGTTTTATTTTGCTCTTAGTTATTTATCTAGTCACCTCTTCGACATCTACAATCTCAAAAATAGCACCAAAATATATAGAGAGAGATGATTTCAGATGCTATTTCTAGATAAGGAACATGTACAGAGTGATATAATGATATTGCTGGTAGTCAGAGAAGAACTTGCAAAAGAACTAAGATTATTTATCTATATACCTAACTAAGCACCTATCATCTAAAATATGCTATTACATGGTATGGTATGGAAAACACTTTATATGTGTTCCTAGACATTTTTAAAAAGAAAAAAATGCTATTGAGTTGGTCCTGACTCATAGCATCCATATATAGGACAGGGTAGAACTGTGCTGTAGGATTTCCAGCAAGTGCTTGGCAGATTTAAACTGCTGATCTTTTAATTAACCCCTTGAGCTCCTAAACACTGTGACACCAATAGACCCTGTAATTCTGGTATAATTTTTTTAGGGATTGTGATAACCTACTAAAAGATTACTTTCTTAGAAAAAATACAGAGTGACATAATAAAGGCTCCCTTGGGAGCCCAGCTACAGCTGAATGAAATTTTAATGTCTTGTAAAGTTTGCATGCCTATCTCCTACTTTTTAAACCACAGTCTTCTTTAGGCCGATATGTGGTTATTATTTATATGCTTTGTATCTGTGCATCTGATGCAGTATGTTTCATGGCAACATGCATACAGTAAGCACTGTATTTTTTTTTAATTTAACAGATAGATGAGGATTCTATAGCCAATTTCCCACAGAAGTAACGTGACCACAGGCTAAATGAAAGATAAGACTAGTTGTTGTACTTTACATGTATTGAAATCCAAGCATTTTCTTTTGTCTTTCTAAATCCTGCTCATACATATTTAATAAACTGAATGATTTAGTCATCATGTTTTATTAAGCACAACTAATTTCACAAGTAGATATCAAGTGCTTGAGATCTCACCAAATGATGTAATGTTGTTTTCATTCATTCAAAACAAGAGCATTGTTATGTAGAGAGAAGAAAAATAATTAATAGTATAATTAAGTCTGATTGGTATCTGTAGTAAAGTATGTGAGAGTCTACACAAATTTATTTGAGAAATCCAAATACTTGCCTGTAATTTCACTGAAACAATTTAAAATTTTTGAAGCAATGGTAACAATGAAGTCAAAATGTTCAAAATATTAGTACAAATTCATAATTTTACTTCTTATTTGCAGTCAAAATAGACTCATACTTTAAATAATTAATTTAGCAGTGTTTGCTCTCAAAGAAAAAGCAAGACCATGCACATGCGTGAATAAAGATTTGATTATATTCACTCTAAGGATATGAAATCTAAATGCTTTATTATGGGTCTGACCCAAATATTTATTTTAATTATGAATTTCTAGTTACTTCTCACTAAAATCTAAGTTCATTATGCACTATAGTTTGATTGTGGTGTAAAACATTTGAGTAAGTAACACATAAACAATGTGTGAATTACATGCAATATAATAAATTATGAAAATACACATTCTATAGTGTATTTTATTGATAGATTAATAATTATACATTATTTTATACAAATATTAGTTATATATGAATTTCTTCCTACTAGTATTGAATAGAAATCCTGGTGGCATAGTTGTGAAGTGTGAAAACTGGTAACCAAAATGTTGGCAGTTCAAATCTAC
This sequence comes from Heterohyrax brucei, assembly GCA_028571685.1. Classification (NCBI taxonomy): domain Eukaryota; kingdom Metazoa; phylum Chordata; class Mammalia; order Hyracoidea; family Procaviidae; genus Heterohyrax; species Heterohyrax brucei. The sequence goes on from CM053143.1 coordinate 161,977,867, forward strand.
TAGGGGCTCCTTGGAAAGGCTATGAATCATTTCTAGTCTGACCTATAGGGTCACTATGACTCAAGATCAACTTGATGGCAATTTTTTTTTTTTAGTACTGAATACTGATTACAGAAGATTTCATTTGTATACAAAATAAATCCTTATCATTACAACAACCTTTCAAACAACAATATACATTATATCTATTTTCATGAATTAAAGATGTTGAAAACAATTTACATTATGTAAAAGTTTACACATGGCAGACACAGAAACTGGAAAAATAGAATTTATGAAAGATTAGATAAAGAATCAGTATTAACTCTTACATGTTAGTTACAACACTTCGTTGCAAGTCATTAAGATCGTCTTGCACAAAACTAGACTTTTATGAAATATAAAAAAGAGATATAAGTCTCATGGAAGTACCAGATCAAGTTCAGCTAGCTCAGGTGCAAAATTTTGGGACTAGAAAGCCCACAGAAATTGTGTCATTGATTAATATCTAACAATATCCAGCCACACAAAGAAGCAGAAATAGATGGTTCCAGCAAGCAACCAAAATAACGAACCAGAAAATCTCTGGAGCAACAGAGATAGAGATTCGGAGATAAGGAGATAAGGCAAAACACAAAACATACCAAGAAACACACAGACAAAGCCCTTGAAGAATTCAAGAAAACCATACAAAGACAAAATAACAGAATAAATAGGTTGCTGGAAATCCTAGTGAAGTAATGGCTGAGACTACAGCTTCCAGTCAAAAGGCCAGCAGTTCAAATCCACCAGTTCGACTCTGTCTACAGGGTCACTATGAGTCAGAATCGACTTAATGACAACAGGTTTAGGAAACCTGGTGGCACTGTGGTTAAGTGCTATGTCTGCTATCAAAAAGTTCAGCAGTTCAAATTCGCCAGGTGCTCTTTGGAAACTCTATGGAACAGTTTTACTCTGTCCTATAGGGAGGCTAGGAGTCAGAATCAACTCTATGGCAGTGGGTTTGTTTGTTGTTGTTGTTGTTAGGAACCATATATATATACAACAACTAGAAGTCCAAAAGATTGAAAATAAAATTTCAGAATTAGATAACTAAATAGAAGAACATAGGAACAGCATAAAGACAACAGAAGTCAGGAAGAGTGAGCCTGGAGACAAACCTCTTGAATGAGGAAAAATAAGAAAAAAAAAATCAGTAAATATGAAGAGAGCCCAGGATTTTTGTGACATATTATCAAGAACAAAAACTGCAAATGACTGGAGTCCTAGTGCTTTGGAAGGAGAGGAAGTACTGGAAAACACAGAGAACTGTTGAAGATTGGCTAGTAGAAAACTCTACTGCCATAAAAAGTGAGAAGATATCTATAAAAGAAACTCAGTGAACCACGTACTTACCAAAACCAAACAGAAAGAAAGAATCCTGAGAGAAACTAGGAATGAAAAAAGACACTCTGTAAGACTCAGCAGAAACCATGCAGACAAGAAGGCAGTGAGATTGACATATGGGAACACTTGAGGGAAAAAAAAAATAGCCAAGAATTACATATCTAGCATAATTTTCTCACAAAAATGATAAACAAATTTGGTTGTTTCCATATAAACAAAAATTACAGGAATTTGTAAAGTCCTAACCAAAGTTACAAGAAATATTAAAGGGAGTCCTCTGGTTAGAGAACTAACAACATCAGACAATAGTTGGAGAGTAGGACACAGATGGATCATCCAGGTACTGATCACAAAAGTAAAACAAAGCTAAAAGACTGAAAATCGGGAACCTGTCATAGATTGAATTATGTCCCTAAAAAAAAAAAAATGTATGTTTCAGTTTGGCTAAACTGTGACTCCAGGCATTATGTGATGATCCTATATGTTGCAAAGTCTGCCTTTGTGAAGTTAATGAGGGAAGATCTCTGGGTTGGTGGTCAGGAAACAAAGTATAAGATTATATTATGCCTGAAGACAATCTCTTGGTATATAAACACAGGAGAAGTAAGTAGAGATTTAGGGACATCTTAACACCAAAAAGCAGTGCTGGGAGCTGAGTATGTCCTTTGAAAAGGACCTAGGGTCCCTGCATTTCAGAATTTCCAGCCCAAAGAAGGGCTGATAACAAGGACCTATCTTCCAGAGTCAGCAGAGAAAGCCTTCTCTTGGAGCTGACACCCTGAATTTGGACTTTTAACCTATTGGACTGTAACAAAATAAAATTCTTTTTTAAAGCCATCCACTTGTGATATTTCCGTTATAGTAGCACTAGATGGCTGCTTCAGAACCAGAGACATCAATAAGTAAACCAAAACATCAAAACAAAACAAGAGGAAGTGAGTGGTATAGTCATAGAGCTTCCATATGGAGAGGAAGTCGAGGTTTAAACTCAGGAAAAAAATGGTAAGTTTCAAGGTAATGACAAAGGAAGCCAGCAAACCCATTCATCAAATTAGAAAACAAGAAAAATATGAATACTCAACAAACACAAAATCAATGATAATGGAAAAGATGGAAAGAAAATACTTAAGCTGGAAGAATTAAGCACAGAAAATGAAGTAGAAAACAGAAACCATCAATACCACACACACACACACACAAACATATACATCAAAATGACAGCAGTAAAGTCACACCCATCAGTAATTACGTGGAATATAAATGTTCTAAATGAATCAATAAGGACAGAAATTGACAGACCGGATTAAAAATAATCCATCTATATGCTATTTAAAAAAGACACTATGGACACAAAGATACAAACAAACTAAAACTGAAAGGATGGAAAAAAAAATATCAAGCAAACAACAACCATAAAAGAAGAGCATCAATATTAATTTCCAAACTTTTAAAGCAAATTCTACCATAAATGATAAGCAACAACACTTCAAATGGTTGAGGTGTCAATATACCGGAGAACATAACCGTAATGAATATATAGGTACCCACTGATGTGGCTAAATCCATTGACATGGCTGGAAACCCTGGTGGCATGGTGGCTAAGTGCTACAGCTGCTAACCAAAAGGTCAGCACTTCAAATCCACCAGTTGCTCCTTGGAAACTCTATTGAGCAGTTCACTATGAGTTGGAACTGACTGCAGTGGGTTTGGTTTTTGGTTATCGACATGGCTGCAAAATATATAAAAACAAACTAGCAGAATTGAAAAGAAAAATAGACAATTTCACAATAATAATAAGGAGCTTTGACACAACATTTTTTTGAAGAACAGAATGTTTAGGAAAAAACTAAATAAAGGTACATAAGACACGAATGTCATAATCAACAAACTCAGTGTAATAGACATTCAGAACACTGCACCCAACAGCACCTAAATATACATTTGTTTCTAATGTACGTGGAATATTCTCCAGAGTAGACTGCATTTCAGTCCATAAAGCAAGCCTTAATAAAATCCAAAACATCAAAGTATTACAAAACATCTTCTCTGATCATAATGCCATGCAAGTAGAAATTAATAACAGAAACAGCAAGGAAAAAAAATCAAATACATGGAAACCAAATAACACTTTAAAAGCTACTGGTAATAGAAGAAATTAAGGATGGAATACAAAAATCTCATAAAATCAAATAAGAATGAAAACTTGTCTCCCCCACTAAATGTACACAGCAATTGGTTGGGCCACGATTCACAGTATTTTGTGACTGACCTCCGTTTTGTGATTTTCCTATTTTGTAAACCCTAATCTCATAGTGACCGTGTAGAACAGAGTAAAATTGCCCCGTAGAGTTTCCAAGGAGCACCTGGTGGATTTGAACTGCTGACTTTTCAATTAGCAGATATAGCATTTAACCATTACACTACTGGAGTTTCCTTTCTTTCTTTTTTTGGTTTTAACCTCTTGCTATGGTTACTAGATTGGATTACATTAAAGAGGAATGGGGTGTGACTGCAACACTCTTCCTAAGGTCGGCTCCCTGCCTGACTGTAAAAGAAGTTTCCCTGGAATGTGGCTTGGATCATCTTTTATCCTTTTATTCTACAAGAGATAAAAGGAAAGGGAAGCAAGCAAAGAGTGAAGAACCTTATACCATCAAAAAAGCAGCACTGAGAGCAGAGCTCATCCTGTCAGGTTCCTGCACCAAGATAACTCCCAGACTGAAGAAAGACTGATGCAACACAACGACCTTCCTTCAGAGCTGACAGAGAATATGTTTCCCTGGAGCCAGCACCCTGAATTCTGATGTCCAGGCTACTGGCCTGTGTAACAATAAACTTTTCTTGTTAATGCCATTCACTTGTGGTGTTCCTGTTAGATCGGTACCAGATGAGTAGAACATACCCTTACTAAAACCTTTGGAACACAACAAAAGGTGTAACTGGAGATCAGTTTGCAGCAATAAATGCACACCATCAAGAAATAAACAAATAAAATACAATAAAAAATAAGGGGCCAAAATCAAGACATTTGCTCTCCAACTGGAACAATCAGAAAGAACAAAATAAGTCCTCACACATCAGAATAAAATATATGTTAAAGATTAAAGCAGAAATGTGTAACATAGAGAACAAAAAAACAACTGAAAAGATTAATGACATCAATAGCTGGGCCTTCGACAAGATCAGCAGAGGCAGCAAATCGTTGACCAAAGTGACAAAAACAGGACAGGAAGTAAATAACGTGAATAAGAAATGAGATGGGTGGTATTACAACAGATCCGACTGAAATAAAAAACAATCATAACAGAATATTATAAAAAAAATTGTACTTCAACAGATTTGAAAATTGAGAGGAAATGAATGACTTTCCAGAAATACCCTATTTACGTAAACAAATACAAACTGAGGTAGAAATACTAAACCAGTAACAAAAGAAGAGACTGAAAGGTAACTAAAAAAGCAAATGAACAACAACAACAAAAATCTAACAATAAAAAAAGCTCTGGTCAAGGCAGCTTCACTGGAGAATTCTTTGAAAGTTTCAGAGAAGAGCCAGCACCCATACTGGCTATTCCAGAACATAAAAGTGAAAGAATACACCAGAACTGATTCTATGAAGCCAGTACAACTCTGTTACCAAAGCCAACCAAACATGTCACAAAAAAGAAAACTACAGACCAATATCCCTTACTGACATGTAAGAAAAAAAAAAAATCAGCAATATTCAGCCAACCAAGTGCCGTCAAGTCAGATCCGACTCATGTTCAGCAACATATAAAAATAAATAAATAAATAAAATATCACAAACAAGTAGAATTCATACCAGGTATGCAGATAGTTTAACAATAGAAAATCAATCAACATAGTCTACCACCTTCATGGATCGAATTGTGTCCCCCCAAAAATAGGTGTAGCCCTACAATATTAGAGTCAGGTGGTGACCAACAGTTCTCTCAGATCCATTGTCAGAGAAATCAAATAGCATCTCGATGGCAAGCAGGCAACTGACCATAATTAATCATTTAAAGAAACAGTTTTCAAATGCTCCAGAATATTCCCTAAATAAAGATTCAAAAAATTCAAAAAATTTCCCAGATGAAGAAGCCTTTCTAAATCTAACAGAGATTGAATACAAAAAGTTATAGATAAAACCCTCCTAGAGATTAAACAACATGCAATAGAACAAAATGAAAAAATTGGTAAACTATTTGATATGCTAGAACATCAACAATCTGAAATACATCAGATTAATAACAAAGTTACAGAATTGGATAATTCTATCCAAAGCCAAAAGAGTAGGATTGAACAGATGGAAGTTAGAATCAGTGACCTAGAAGACAAAGTAACTAACGCCAACATTTATGCAGTAAAATCAGAGAAAAGAAATAAGGAAAATGAAGAAACATTAAGAAACATATGGGACTCCATGAAGAGGAATAATTTACTTTTAATTGGAGTTCCTGAACAAGGGAGCATTAATGACAACATGGAGAGTATTGCTGTAGAGATGCTGACAGAAAACTTTGCTGAGATTACGAACAAAGACAACATAGATATCCAAGCTGTTTATCGAACACCGCAAAAGTTAGATCCAGAAAGAAAGCCAAGGCGTATTATAATTAAGCTTAATAAGCTAAAACACAAAGAGATGCTTCTGAAGACAGCAAGGCTCAAATCAAAACTAACATTCCGAGGGAAACCCTGTAGACTTTCATCTGACTTTTCTGCCGAAACAATGCTGGCCAGAAAACAATGGGCAGACACATTCAAAGTCCTGAATGAGAAAAACTTCCATCCCAGAATAATTTATCCCGCTAAGTTGTCTATCAAATATACTGGTGAAATTAAGACTTTTCAAAATAAAGAGAAATTTAAAGACTTCATAAAAACTAAACCCAAAGTACATGAAATATTGAAAGAAGCACTTCCCTAAATATATGTTTTAGGTGATAATTTAAGGCACTTCATCCAAATTTCTAATCAGTTAAGGAAAGCACAAAACTTCACCAAACCAAGCCAAAAACTACAATATTATAATAAGGGAAGCCATGATCATATCATGACAACTATAATTTCATCACATTAAAAGAGGGTTGCACTACAATAGTTACAGTTGCTTACAAGAAACACATCTTATACTTAAAGATAAGAACAGGTTGAGAATTAAAGTTTGGGATAATATATATCAAGCTAATAATACACAAAAAAGTGCAGGTGTGGCAATGTTAATCTCAGATAGAATAGATGTTAATGTAAAATCCACTATTACAGACAAGGATGGTCACTATTTATTGCTGAAAGGTTCAATACTGAAGCAAGACTTAACAATATTGAATTATTTTTGCACCTAATACCAAAGCACATAAATATATTGAACAAACACTGACAGCATTGAAAAATGAGATTGATCATTCCACAGTAATAGTGGGGGTCTTTAACACTCCCCTTTCAGTTAAGGATAGATCATCCAGAAAAAAGCTCAGTAAAGATACAGAAGATCTTATTACCACAATCAACCAATTTGACCTTATCGACATATACGGATCTTTTCATCCATCAACAGATAAATACACCTTTTTCTACAAAGCACATGGAACATTCTCCAGAATGGACCATATGTTAAGTCATAAAACAATTCTCCATAAAATCGAAAACATTGATTTATTGCAAAGTACCTTCTCGGACCACAGAGCTATAAAAGTTGAAATCAATAACAGAAAATTCATAGGTAAAAATTCAAACTTGTGGAAACTGAACAACACTTTACTCATAAAGCCTTGAGTTATAAAAGAAATTAAAGACACATTAAAGAAATTTATGGTTTCAAATGAGGAGGAAAACACATCCTACCAGAATTTATGGGATACAGCAAAAGCAGTGCTCAGAGGTCAGTTTATCTGTATAAATGCACACTTGTGGAAAGAAGAAAGGGCACAAATTAAAGAATTAACCTCACAGCTTGAACCAGTAGAAAGAGAGCAACAAAGAAACCCCTCAAGCACCAGAAGAAAACAGATTATAAAGATTAGAACAGAACTAAATGAATTAGAGAATAGAAAAACAATTGAAAAAATTAACAAAAACAAAAGCTGGTTCTTCTGAAAGATCAACAAAATTGATAAACCATTGGCTAAACTTACAAAAGAAAAACAACAGAAGATACAAATAACCCGATTGAGAAATGAGTTGGGAGATGTTACAACAGACCCATCTGAAATAAAATATAATAGAATACTATGAAAAGTTATACTCTGACAGGTTTGAAAACCTGGGGGAAATGGACAAATTTCTAGATTCATATCACTCTCCAAGACTATCACAAGGAGAAATAGATCAACTTCATAAATCTATCACAAAGGAAGAGATTGAGGAAGTCATCAAAAATCTACCAACCAAAAAAAGTCCTGGTGCAGATGGTTTCACCAGAGAGTTCTACCAAACTTTTAGAGAAGAATTAACTCCAATACTAATGAGACTACTTCAGACCATAGAAAGAGATGAAATACTTCCAAATTCATTCTATGAAGCCATCATAACCCTGATACCAAAACCAGGGAAAGATCCCCCCAAAAAGAAAATTACAGACCAATTTATCACTCATGAATCTAGATGCAAAAATGTTCAACAAAATTCTAGCCAATAGAATTGAACAGCATATAAAAACAATCATTCATCATGATCAAGTTGGTTTCATTCCAGAGATGCAAGGCTGGTTCAACATTAGAAAAACAATTAATGTAATCAACCATGTTAATAACACAAAAGATAAAAATCACCTTAATTTGTCAATTGATGCAGAAAAGGTGCATGACAAAGTTCAACATCCATTCATGCTTAGCACTCTCCGAAAAATAGGAATAAAAGGGAAATTCCTCAATATAATCAATGGCATCTATGCAAAGCCAACTGCTTTCATCATCGTGAATGGTGAAAGACTGAAAGAATTCCTTTTGAGAACGGGAACTAGACAAGGATGCCCACTCTCACCACTTCTATTCAACATTGTGCTAGAAGTTCTAGCCACAGCAATTAGACAAGACAAAGAAATAAAAGGCATCTTATTGGCCCTGAAGAAGTAAAAATTTCCCTGTTTGCGGATGATATGATTGTTTATACAGAGAATCCAAAGAAATCCATAAGTAAACTATTAGAGCTAATAGAAGAATTCGGCAAAGTATCGAGATACAAGGTAAACATAACTAAATCAGTAGGATTCGTTCATACCAACAATGAAGTTATTAATGAAGAACACCAAATCAATTCCATTTACTGTAGCCCCAAAGAAGATAAAATACCTAGGAATAAATCTAACTAGAGAAATAAGAGATCTTTACAGAGAAAACTACAAGACATTGCTACAAGAAAATAGGAGGGACTTATGTAAGTGGAGTAATCTGCCCTGCTCATGGATAGGAAGACTCAATATTGTGAAAATGTCTATTTTGCCCAAAGCACTCTACTTATGTAATGCAATCCCAATACAAATTCCAGTGACATTTTTTTAATGAGATGGAGAAACAAATTATCAGCTTTGTTTGGAAAGGGAAGAAACCCCGAATAAGTAAAGCACTACTGAAAAAGAAGAACATGCTGGGAGGCCTCTCACTAGCTGACTTTAAATCCTATTACACTGCCACAGTAGTCAAAACAGCCTGGTATTGGTACAAAAAGAGACACATAAACCAATGAAACAAAGTAGAGACCCCAGAGAGGCCACCATCCTCTTATGAACAGCTGATATTTGACAAAAGTCCTAAGATTTTGAACTGGGGTAAAAACACTGTCTTTAACAAATGGTGCTGGCATAATTTGATATCCATCTGCAAAAAGTTGAAACAAGACCCATATTTCACACCTTATACAAAAATCAACTCTAATTGGATAAAAGACCTGAATATAAAAGCTAAAATGATAAAACTCATCCAAGATAAGATAGGGTCAATCAACAATGGATGTTTTAATATGCAATATAGACAGACTTCAAAATCTGACAAATAAAACACATTTATCAGAAGAGAAAATAGATAAAGGGGAATTAATAAGAGTCAAACACTTCTGCTCATCCAAAGACTTCATCAAAAGAATTAAGAGACCACCTACACAATGGGAAAAAATATTTGGCAACTCTATGTCAGACCAACGCCTGATCTGCATAATCTGTAAGGTTCTACAAAATATCAATAAGAAAAAGACAAATCATCCAATTACGTGATAGGTAAAGGAGATGGACAGACACTTCTCTAAAGAGGAGATCCAGGCAGCCAAAAAACACATGCAGAGATGTTCACGATCATTATTGTTAAAGAAATTCAAATCAAAACAACAATGAGATACCATCTCACCCCAATAAGATTGGCCACGATCCAAAAAACACAAAACAATAAATGTTGGAGAGGCTGTGAAGAGATTGGAACTCTCCTTCACTGTTGGTGGGATTCCAGAATGGTGTAACCTCTTTGGAAAGCAATTTGGCGTTACCTTAAAATAATGGATCTAGATATACCATTTGACCCAGTAATTCCTCTGCTCAGAATATATCCTACAAAATCACAAAATCAAGGCCATTCACACCAACTGCTACATGCACAGGAATGTTCATTGCAGCACAGTCCACGATAGCAAAAAGTTGGAATCCACCCAGATGTCCAACAGCAGAATGGATGGGTAAACTTTGGTACATATACTTGATGGAATACTATACATTGATAAAGAACAATGATGATAGCAGGAAACATCTCTCAATTTGGTCTCAACTGGAGGACATTATGTTGAGTGAAACTAGTCAGTGACAGAAGGACAATTATTATATGAGACTCCTATGATAAAAACTTAAAAGCATACTCATACATAATAGAAAAGACTCTTTGATGGCTACAAGGGTGGGGAGAGTGGGAGGGCGGGAAGGCAGGGGGCGAGGGTTTAGATTAGATAGTTGCTAGAAATTTGGTTGAGTGAAATTGGTCACAATACACATTAGTAAGAAGATCAATATCAATGGGACTTCGACACAACTTGTGTACTCCTGCTCTCTTAACTCAGTATTGTAAGCACAGAATATGTACACTTTCATTTTTTTATTTAATAAAAAAAGAAAAAAAGAATGAATGTAACTCAACAAAACAGTGCTATATGTCAACAGAAACACAACTGTGAGCCACTGATATACCAAGGTTATGAAACTTCTCGAGTATTTGTACAGTGGTGCTGATGTAAGCACACGGTGGCAAGTTTGCAAACTCACTTGCTAAACTTTATATATTATCTAGTTGCAGTCAGTGATGGCTGTATAAACTTCCAAAGAATGCATACTTCAAAATATCACTGTAGGTATACCAAGGATTGTAATAGGCATGGAAGAGCCTTCCAGACTGCTTTTGAAGCTCAGGGAAAATTGGGGCAATCTATGTCCTTCCATCTGATATATCCAGGATCTGATAAAGAAATTCCTTTGCTTGCAGAAAACGTGGTCATCGCAACACCCACACAGCAGTATTCAATGATTCTTACAGATCAGGGGCTACCATGTGTGCCTTTTTCATCCCATTTATTTATTTATTTTTCTTTGCTTAACAGAAGTTGTATTATTGTTATCATGTCCCTGCTCTAACAATGTATATTGGATGTGTATGCGTGTCTGTGTATGCAAACACATGGAAAAAGGTAACAAGAATTTAATTTAGAGTATAGATGCATTTCCCCATGTGTCTGTCAGTTTGCCATACTGTGGGAACTTTCCTGTTGCCTGATGTTGGAATCTGTGTCACTGGTATTCAGACACCAACAGGGTCAGCCAAGGCAGACAAATTTCGGTTGAGCTTCTAGATTAAGACACACTAGGAAGAACTCAGGAATCTATTTCTGAAAAGAATTACCCCTTGAGAGCTTTATGAATAGCAGTGAAACACTGGCTGAGATAGTACCAGAAGATGAGCCCCCAAAGTAGGAAGACCCTTGTCATGGATTGAATTGTGTTCCCAAAAAAGGCATGTGGCCAGTTTGGCTAAGCCACAATTCCTCAAAATGTATGATATTGCTTTATGTTGTAAACTCTTCCCCTATCGTGTTAATGAGAGAGGTTGTGATTGACTTATGTTGGTGAGGCAGGACTCAACGTGTAAAATTGTTTCATGCCTTGAGGCAATCTCTTGGGCTATAAAGGAAAGAGAAGCAAGAAGAGAACTGAGTTCCTCATACCACAGAGCCAGGAGCTGAGTGTGTCCTTCAGAAAGGACCAGGGTCCCTGCACCTCAGAAGCTTCCAAGCCAGCCAAGCCAGCCAAGTGCCTTCAAGTCGGATCCGATTCATGGCAACCCTAGACCAATCCAGGAGAAGGTTAATAACAAGGACCTTGCTCCAGAGCCAACAGAGAAAACTTCCTTAAAGCTGACAACTGAATTTGGTCTTTTAGTCTACTGGACTGTGACAAAATAAAAATTCTCTTTTCAGAGCAATCCACTTGTGGTATATCTGTTATAGCATCACTAGATGACTAAGACAACACTTAAAAAATGACTGGGAAGAACTGCCTCCTGAAAGTAGAGATGGTGTTAATAACATAGATGGAATCCAGCTTCTGTGATCTTCATTTGCTTTTGTGGCATGGCTCAAAATGAGAAGAAATATCAGCAAACATCCATTAATAATTAGAACATGAAATGTATGAAGTCTGAAATTGTCAAAAGTGAAATGGAATGCATAAACATTGATATCCTAAGCATTAGTGAGCTGAAATGGACTGGTACTGGCAATTTTGAATCAGACAGTTACATGATCTACTATGCTTGGAATGACAAGCTGAAGAAGAATGGCATTGCATTTGTCATCCAAAAGAGCATTTCAAGAACTATTCTCAGTTACAACACTGTCGATGATAATATCCATATGCTACAAGGAAAACCAATAATATGACTGTCGTCCAAATTTATGCACCAATGACTAAGACCAAGGATGAAGAAACAGAAGATTTTTACCAGCTTCTGTGGTCTGAAATTGATCTGATATACAATCAGAATGTATTGATAATTAATTGTTGATGATTGGAATGTCATAGTTGGAAACAAAGAAGCAGCACTGGTGATTGGAAAATATGGCCTTGGTAATAGAAATGACTCTGTAGATTGCATGAGAGACTTTTGTAAGACAAATGACTTCTTTATTGAAAATAGCTTTTTTCCACAACATATATGATAACTCTACATACACGTGGACTTAACCAGGTGGAGTAGCAGGAATCAAATAGACTGTATCTGTGGAAAGAGACAACATAAAAGCTCAATGTCATCAATCAGAACAAGGCCAAGGGATGACTGCAGAAAAGACTATCAATTGTTAATATGTAAGTTGAAGGTGAAACTGAAGAAAATCACAATAAGTCCATAAGAGTAAAAGTAAAACCTTGAGTACATTCCACTTGAGCTTAGAGATCACCTCAAGAATACATCTGATGCACTGACTACTAATGACCAAAGATAAGATGAACTGTGAAGGTACATTAAGGAGATTATATGTGAAGCAAGAGGTCATTAAAAAGAAAGGAAATACCAAATGAATATCAAAGGAGACTCTGAAACTTGCTTTTAAAAGCTGAGTAGCTAAAACAAAAGAAATGATAAAGTAAAATAACTGAATGGAAGATTTCAAAGAGCACCACAAGAAGGCAGAATAAAATATTATAATGACGTATGTGAAGAGCTGGAGACAGAAAACCAAAAGGGATGCACACACTCAGCAGTTGAAGGAAAAATTCAAACATCAAGAAAAAATTCAAACCAAATTTCTATGGGGAAAATATTAAACAAGAAGCATCAGGGAGAACAGTGGAAGCCGCATATAGGTGGACATGTAAATCTATACGGGAATGTACATTTTCACTCAGTCATAATAAAAAAAAATGGAAGCATTAAAAAATTTGTTATTCCAAAAATAATCAGTCTACTTTTATGCCCTTTCAAGAAGTAGAATATGATCAGGAAGCAGTGATACTGAAGGAAGAAGTCCTTCAGGGAATTGTCAGAAATTGAGGCTGGATTCAGAAAAGGACATGAAACAGAGATATCACTGCTGATGGCAGATGGATCTTGACTGAAAGCAAGAATGCCAGAAAGATATTTACTTGGATTTTATCAACAATGCAAAGGAATTTGACTGTATACATTGTAACAAATTATGAATAATACTGCAGAGAATGGGAATTCCCAAACAATTGTGCTCATACGGAATCTGGAAAAGGATTGATAGGCAGTCGTGCAAACAGAACATGGGGACACCGCATGATATAAAGTCTGGAAAGGTGTGCATGTGGGTTGTATACTTTCACCATACCTAGTCAATCTGTATGCCAAGCAAATAATCTGAGAAGCTGAACTATATAGCGATGAACAGAGCATCAGGATTAAAGTAAGACTTATTAACAATTTGCATTATGCAGATGACACAACCCTGCTTCCTGAAAATGAAGAGGATTTGAAACATTTACAGATGATAATCCAAGACCATAGCCTTCAATATGAGTTACATCTCAACATCAATAAAACATAAATCCTCACAACCGGACTAATTAGCACCAGCGTGATAAATGCAGAAAAGATTCATGTTCTCAAGGATTTCATTTTACTTGGATCCAGAATTTGTACCTGTATTAACAGTAGTCTGGGAATCAAATGACACATTGCATTGGGCAAATCTGCTGGAAAAGACCTCTTTAAGGTTTTGAGAAACAAAGATGTCACCTTGGAGAGTAACATGTACAACCCAAATCATGATATTTTCAATCTCATCATATGCATGCGAATGCCAGATAATGAACAAAGAAGACAGAAAAAGAATTAATGTCTTTGAATTGTGGTGTTGGAGAAGACTACTGAATATACTATAGAATGCCAGAAGAACAAGTAGATCCCTCTTGGAAGACGTACATACAACCGCAGTGTTCCTTAGAAGCAAGGATGGTAAGAAATACTTTGTACATGCTGTCTATAGGGACCATGTTTTCTGGAGAAGGCTATCAGAGTTGGTAAAGTGGAGGATCAGGGAAAACGGAATACCCCCAGCAAGATGGACTGACACAGTAGCAGCCACAGTGGCCATGAGTACAAACGACAATTGTGGCCATGGAGTAGGACAGTGAAGCCCTTTGTTCTGTTGTACATGGGTCATTGTGAATCAGAAACGACTCAATGGCACTTAATGACAATAACGTGTATGTATTTGCTTTACAACAGGTAAAGGAGAAGACCTCTTTTAAGCAGGACTATGACATGATAAGAACTGACTTTTAGGAATATTTACTGATAAGATTTTCAATAGATGTGAACAGTAAGAGCCTGGGGGTTGGCTCAGAGGCTAGCAAATCTTCAAGGCAAAGTGGCAGTTACCTATTTTCATTTCTAGGTTTTATTTAATAAATAAATAAAGATTACTTTTAATTAGGTAAAGATTTACCAAATCATATGAAATAAATCCAAATACTAATATGGATGAAAACACTATGTCAAAATCTCATAGGAGGGCATAGTAATTTCCCTTAATGTTACTGTCAAATTATTTAACTTGCATGTGAATATCATAACTTCTTTTCAAGACCCTCACACTATTTAAAATAGATTTGTTTTGATTTGTCTGCTTCCCTTATGTTTAATAATAACTTATGCTTTTGAATCAGATCCGACTCGATGGCACTTGGCTGGCTGGCTTTGTTAATGTATGCCAATTGAATCAACTATGATTCATGAGGTTCTGAGAGCCCAATTTTCAGAGTAGAACTCTATTTCATAGGGTAGTAATGGCTGATTTTTAGGAAAAAGATCATCAGGACTGTCCTCTGAAGTGCCTCTGGGTGAATTTGAATCTCCAGTCTTTAAGTTAGCAGCTAAGCACATTAACCATTTTCACAACCCAGGGGGACACTCCTAGGGTGAAGCACCCATTGCCTTTGAGTAGATTCTTACATATAGAAACTGCACAGGATGGAGTAGAGCTGCCCCATAGCATTTCCAGTGAATAACTTGTACATTCTAACTGCCTGTTAACCACTATAATGGTAAATTTCTGTATTTTACAATATGGTGTCTGTTGGAATTTGTATCATGTGTATGTGTGTATGTATATATATGTAATTTATTGGTTATATTTATAAGTTATACTATATAATGTACATATTTTTAAAATACTGCTAGTTCCTTTCAATTGTTTCAATTTCTTACCTAAAAAAGAAAATGGTTACATATATGTATATATATATATATATTTTTCTTTTTTTACCATAAGCAGTTTAATTGAAATGCTACACAGTGACTCTAAACTGTAGGAGCAAGTGTAGAAGGTAGAAGAGGTCAGTTTTCTTTAAAGATTGAGCCCGGATGATGGCAAAGCATCACTTTGACTGAAGAAGAGGTCATAGATTCATTAAAATCTTTTTGTTTTTGCTGTATGCTAGCATAATATTACACTTTAAACATTGGACAAGAGATAATTTTAATATGGAACTGTGCTTTGAAGTAAGTGATGAAAAGTGGTAAAATTGTAAATTTACACGGGAATGTGCATTTTCACTCAGTCATGTTAAATAAAAAAGAAAAAAATAAAAATAAAGTACAGTAAAAAAAGTGAAATTATCTCTACTGAAATTAAGGAGGAGTTATGCTTCAGGCTTTTCTCCACCTATATTAAACCTAGGTATAAAAAAACAAAACAAAACAAAACAGTGCCATCAAGCTGATTCTGAGGTAAAGCAACACTATAGCAATCATCTAGGATGCAGTAGAACCTTAGAGCTTCCAATGAGTGCTTTGCAGATTCAGACTGCTGACCCTGCGTTTAGCAGATGTAGCACTTAACCACTATGTCACCAGGGTTTCCAACCTATGTTTAAGACAAGGAAATTCCTTTAAACAATGATAGTTCATTTTATTTGGGTCCACAGTTAACGCCCATGCAAGCAGCAGTCAGGAAAGCAAAAGACACATTACATTGGGAAAATCTGGTGCAAAGGC
This sequence comes from Heterohyrax brucei, assembly GCA_028571685.1. NCBI lineage: Eukaryota > Metazoa > Chordata > Mammalia > Hyracoidea > Procaviidae > Heterohyrax > Heterohyrax brucei. The sequence continues at coordinate 161,994,222 of CM053143.1, forward strand.
CCTCTCCAAAGTGTTCAAAAGTATGACGTCACCTTGAAGACTAAAATGCACCCGACCCAAGCCATGATATTTTCAGTTGCATCATATGCATGCAAAAGCTAGACCATGAGAAGACAGAAGAAGGATTGACACTTTTGAATTGGTTTGGAGAAGAATGTTGAATGTACAGCAGACTGCCAAAAGAACAAACGGATCTGTTCTGGAAGAAATACAACCAGAGTGCTCCTTGGAAGCCAGAATAGCAAGACTGCATCTTACACACTTTGGACATATTGTCAGAAAAGATCAGTCCCTGGAGAAGGACATCAAGCTTGGTAGAGTGGTGGGTCAGTGAAAAAGGGAAAGACCCTCGAAGAGATGGATTGATACAGTAGCGGCAACAATGGGCTTAAGCATAAAACAATTGTGGACATGGCACAAGACCAGGTAGTGTTTCGTTCTGTTGTTCATAGGGTTACTATGAGTGGGAAGCAACTCAGTCGCACCTAAGAACAACAACAACAATGGGAGACTGAATTGCCTATAAAGGACTTCTGGAATGCAAATACTAAAGGAAATTGTACATTTTCTAAGCTCACCTTATTAAAAAGTTCTTAGGAAAGATAAAGAAAATGAATCTATGACAGATATAAAGTGACACAGAAGTGCCTTAAATCAAAGTAAATATATTTCACAGAGGAGTCCTGGTGGTGCAGCAGTTAAGCACTCAGCTGTTAACTGAATGGTCAGTGGTTCAGGCTCACCAGCTACTGCATGGGAGAAATAGGTGCAAGTTGGCTTCTATAAAGATTTACTGCCTTGGAAATCCTGTGAGACAGTTCTACTCTGTCTAATAGGGTGGCTTGGGTCATCAAAGTAAATATGTTTGTCATTTATTTTCTTATAAAATCTGCAGTGTCCCTTTAAATGTATTAGTACTATTTGACGTAAGAATTGAAAAGTTCATGTAATACAATGACTTGCAACAAGAGCTGTTACATTCTCTGGTATATTCTTCCTAACAAGTTTAGAGGAAATTAAATTTATAGGGCAAGCTTTCCGTCTGTGAGTTTATCATCCTGCTATACAATTAAGATTGCAGATATCGTCTCTCCTCTTATTAAATCCCGTAAATGTGCCCAGAGGCTACTGGAAAGGGAATATCCACAAAATGAGATCAAGTAATACATAAATAAGAAATGTGAGGTTAGCATTCATTAGTCATGATTTCCAAAGTGTGCATGGAGAATGAGCAGAACATTTATATTCATTCTGCTTTGCTAATATTGGCCCAGCAAAACATTTTCGAGATAACATGTGATGTCATGGATGGTAGACAAAAACTAACTTAGAGATTACTGGACAAGTATTTTATTTCATTGACAAAACAAACACAAAACAAGCAAGCAAGGAGCAAAAACTGGAGACCCAGAGAAAACTAAAAAAAATACCATCTTCCCCAAATTCAAAAGCTCTAGGAAATGAAGGGTCTGAATATTCAATCTAAGTATACAGTTTAAGTTTAGTATTCTCTTCACTTACTCATTGCTAACTCTTATCCTCAAATGTAATTCATTTAGTTTTACATGTACTCTAGTACATGAAGTGTCTTTAATCTACTGTAATATCCTAGGTGATAATCTGACATACAGTTTTTCCCTGAGAGCTAATGTATCTATTACATGAATATAAAAGCCAAGCCAAGTGCCGTCAAGTCAGGTCCAACTCATGTAAATGTTATATTTATTCTTACGTATGTTACATATATGGAGCCCTGGCAGCACAGTGGTTAAGAGTTTAGCTACTAACTAAAATGCTGGCAGTTTGAATTCATTAGTCGCTAACTCGAAACTGTATGCAACAGTTCTACTCTGTCCTATAGAGTTGCTGTGAGTCTGAATTGACTTGATAACAAAGGGTTTTGTGTTTAAAATATGCATATATTTCTCATTCAAGTGACAATCAGGATCTTGTATTGCTACAGTAACAGCTTCTCATTTTATACTACATGTAGTTTGAACTGAACGTTCAAATACTTTAAATTAGTAGTCAACTAAAACAAAATTGAAGAGCAGATAATAATTTCATAATGCTCTAAGACCTTGAAAGTGACCAGAGACCTGTTTTTAAGGATTTTGGTATGAGAGAGATTTATATATTTTAATACATTGTGCTTAAACGCACAGGACTGTTAAAAAAATAAATAAATAAAAAAATAAAAACACTGCCACCGAGTCAATCTGACTCCTAGCAACCCTACAGAGTAGAGTAGAACTACCCCATAGAGTTTCCAAGTAGTGCTGGCTGACTTGAACTACTGATCTTTTGGTTAGCAGTTATAGCACTTAACCACTATGCCACAGGACTATAGATAACATGAATTTTCAGTGGAATACCACCTTTTCCCGTTATTAACAAAGTAACACATTAATTTACCCCAATCAATTCTCTATTTCATCACCTATGTAAGTAACTAACTAGACTATGATAAACAGCAATAGTTGATATTGATGAAGAAATTCCATTTTACTTGAATCAACAATCAACATCCATGGAAGCAGCAATCAAGAGATCAAACAAGGCATTGCACTGGGCAAGTGTGCTGCCAAGAACCCACTTTTTTAAAAAAAAATATTTATTTATTTTTATTATAACTGAGTGAAAATGTACATTCCCATATAAATATGCATGCCCACCTATATGCAGCTTCCACTGCTTTCCCTGTCTGGTGACTGCACACTATTCCTCTCTGCTCCATACATGTCTCATCCCCCCAACAGTCTCCTTTCCCCTCCTCTCCACCCACTCTCCTTCCTCCAGCCAGAGGTCAGCAGGATGATATCTTATAGATGCATAGAACCATACATAAGGTGCATCCAATATATGGTCATTCTGGGTCACCAAGTCTAATCTATTCCTGTCCGAAGAGTGGATGTTTGTTATGATTTATGGGAAGGACAGCATCTGGGCCAGGCGCCATGCTCCCAGAGGAACCCCAAAGCCTCTGGACCATCAATTGTGGTCTTTTAGTGGAGATCTCAGGGTGCACTCCTTTTTATTCTTGTGTTGCCAGTGAGACTCAACTTTGTGAACTCCATCGTGGCTATCACTGGTGGTGGCTGGGCACCATCCGGTTCTTCCAGCCCCAAATCAGTGTAGGCACCCACTCATGTGGGTCTCTCTGTCTTACGGGTTGTCTTTCCCCTATGTCATTTTGATCCTCGGTGAGCATCCCAAGAACCTTCTTTAAAGTGTTAAAATCAATGATGTCATCCTGAAGACTATCATGGGCCTGACCCAAACCATGGTGTTTTTAATCACGTCATATGCACGCAAAAACTTGAATGCATAAAGAATAAGGATTAATAAGGAAGACTGAAAAATTGATGCCTTTGAATCGTGGTGTTGGGGAACACTGAATATACTGTGGACTGCCAAGAGAATGAACAAATATGTCTTCGAAGAACTATAACCAGAATACTCTTTAGAAGCAAGGATGGCAGGACTACGCCTTCTCTCTGGAGAAGGACATCATGCCTGGTAAAATAGAGAGTCATTAAATATAACAAAGACCTTCAGTAAGATGGATTGACACAGTGGCTGCAACAGTGGGTGCAAGCATTAGGGTTGTAAGGATGGTGCAGGACCAGGCAGTGTTTCCTTTTGTGATACATTACAAGTTGGAATTGACTTGATAGCACCTAGTAATAAAAACAGGTGTGTGGGGGGGGCGGTGTGTGTGTGGGTGTGTGTAAAAGTAAGAGAGCAGGAGATGTAGAGGTTGGGGACTGACAGATTGCTTAGTAATCACTCTGTGGAAAGGACTGGTGTGTTCTAAATACTCACGAAGTTTTCAACATGTCATGCAGTTTATGGTTTGATTAGATTTGAGTAGACTGAGATTTAAATACTACCTTTATCTCCTTGAAGAAGCATACATACTTAGAATAAAAAAATAAGAAAAGTCTATTTGTTGCATCTCTTTGCTGAAAAACTATAATTGTTGCACATACTTTATACTTGTTTAGCTGTTCGTAAGGATTAAAGCAAGCTTTCAATTAAGATGGATCAAGAAAATTATTGCTTAAAAGTATTATTTAGGAAATAGGAAGCAACCCAGAACCAAAACTCTTTAAATGATTTCTAGATAGCATTCTAGATATATAGGATCTTGTTTGAAATTTATTCTTGTTAAAAAAAAAAAAAAAAGAAAAGAAAAAATGTGCATGCAGTTTCCTTGAAAAAGAATTAAGCGTTTATCTAGCAAAAGGCATAATTTTATCTCTGTGTCATTACTTTTAACTATTATCTGGATATCTGGATACACAAATGTGTAAAACTTTTAGCCATATTTAAATAGCATTTAAATTCACTTTTATCTGTTATAGAAAGAGTGAACTTTTCTGTATTGTCTAGTTACCAATCACTGTAGTTCGTTTGTTTATAAAGAATGTTATAATGTTTTCATTATTGAACATTATTCAACTAGAAAAGCAACAAATTTGGCTTTAACTGTATCACTTAATGAAGTTTGTATGAAGGAAGAAATAGGAACTTTGAAAAGTATCATGGGTTTTTGAAACTATGTATTCTTATAGGCCATTTTATACAAATACTCAGCTTTTATCTTATGAAACAATGATTAACATTACTTAGATGTGTTGCTGTCTTTGTTACACGCCATTGAGGCAGTTCCAACTCATAGAGATCCTATGCACAGCAGAACAAAACGTTGTCCAGTCCTGTGTCATGCTCACAGTCATTTTTTTTACCTCTAGAAATGGTTGAATATTGACTGATTCTTTCTGGTAGAATGATTCTGTGTATTCCTTCCATCTTCCTTTGATGCTTCCTGAGTCAGTCAACAATTTCCCTGTAGAATCCTTCACTGTTGCTGCTTAAGTCTTCAATGTTTTCTTCAGCTCTTTCAGCTTGGGAAATACCAAACATATTCTTCCCTTTTGTTTTTCTATCTCCTGTTCTTTGTACATATCATTATAATTTACTTCTTCTTTAATCCCTCTTTGAAATCTTCTGTACAGTTCTTTTACTTCATCATTCTTTCCTTTTGCTTTAGCTACTCAGTGTCCAATGCCAGTTTCCAGATCTATTCTGACATCTAATTTGGTCTTACCTTTCTTCCCTGTCTTTTTAATGACCTCTTGCTTTCTTCATGTATGATACCTTTGATATCATTCCACAGCTCATTTGATCTTTGGTCATCGGTGTAAAATGCATCAAATATATTCTTGAGATGGTATCTAAACTCAGGTGGGATATATCCAAGTTCAAACTGTGGCTCTTGTGGACTTGTTCTAGTTTTCTTCACTTTCAGTTTGAAATTGCATTTTAGCAGCTGATAGTCTGTACAGTCAGCACCTGATCCCCTTCTGACTGATGATATTGAGCTTTTCCATCATCTCTTTCCACATAAGAGGACTGCCAATTAAGTTCTCAAATTCATCCTAGAAAAATTGCTACATATCTCATTGCTGAATATCGCTATCATCACCTTCGAAGTACTCCCCATAAGAAGCTATGCACTGAAACCAGTACTAGTCTACCCTTCAATGTGATTTTGTACTCTTCTTCTGGAACGGCCATCAGAGTTGTTGTCATACTACCTTTGATGTACTGAATGCCATCAAAATGTCTTCCATTCAATATTTTCCTTATCTTTGGATAAAGAAAAAAGTCATTAAGGGTCAGATCAGGTGAGTATAAAGGATGTTTCAGTATAGTTTTTCACTTACTGGCTAGAAACTCCCTCACAGACAACTAGACAATTAGGTCATGAACTTGCCCCGTGCTACCAGGTGCAATGGCCATTCCAAAGTTCCAAAATTGCATTGAAAGGTAGACTAGGTGCTGGCATTGGTGTATAGCTTCCCAAGAAAGTACTTCAAAGGTGACCATAGTGATATTTCAGCAATGATGTATATAGCACTTAGAATAATTAAGCTTGCAAACTTAATTGTCAGACCCCGTATATAGGTAGCACTTTGGGTATGACCATAATGATATTAAACAATGAGGTTATGCAGCATTTAGGGCGACATACTATGGTTCATAGATTCCTAAGGGGAGTACTTCAGACATGGCTATAGTGATTGATAGTCAGCAATGAACTATGTAGCTCTTAGAACAATTAAGTCTATTCCAGAAAAAGAATTTCAAAATTGCTCTGAAGGGTGGACTAGATGGTGGCCTCAATATCTTCCCAAAGGGAGTACTTGGGAAGTGATCATGGTAACATTCAGGAGTGAAGTATGTAGCACTTAATCGACAGTCCTTGTATGTAATCAGTTTCATTCCTGCATATTCTGTCTCATGGAGTCCATATGCAATTGGTGAAAAAAAGATACTTGCAATGAAGAAGTCACTGGTTTTGCAGAATTCTGTCATACAGTCTCAAGCATCATTTCAATCACCAAGACCTTGTTTTCCAACTATACATCCTTCTCTGTTTCCCATTTTTCCTTTCCAATAACTAGTAATTATTAATGCCTCCTGACTGAATGTTTGATCAATTTCAGACTGCAGAAGCTGGTAAAAATCATTAATCTCCTCTTTGGCCTTAGTGGTTGGTGTGTAAACTTGAATATTAGTAGTACCTGGCCTTCCTTTTTCGCATACAAATATTATCCTATGGCTGACAACCTTGTACTTCAGGACAGATCTTGAGAGGTTCTCTTTGATGATGAGTGCGACACCATTGCCCTCCAAGTTGTCACTCCCAGCAGAGCAGACCATATAATTGTCAGATTCAAAATGGCCAGTACTGATTCATTTCCAGCTCACTAGTGCAGAGTATACCAATATGTTCCATTTCATTTTTGAGGATTTCCAATTTTCCTAGATTCATACTTCACATATTTCCTATCATGATTAGTAATGGGTGTATATAGCTGTTTCTTCTCATTTTAAATCATACTACATCAGAAAATGAAGGTTACAAATGTTTGTCTCCATCCATATTGTTAAAGTCTACGCTACTTGGAGAAGGCAGAACTCTCCCAGTTGTCTTCTGAGTGCCTTCAACACTGGGGGCTCATTTTTTGGTACTGGCTAATGCTTTTTGGAAGTAGACTGCCAGATCCTTCTTCCTGGTCTGTCTTAGTCTGAAAGCTCAGCTGAAACCTGTTCATCATGAGTGACCCTGCTGGTGTCTGAATACCAGTGGCATAGCTTCCAGTATCACGGCAACACACAATTACCCACAGTGCAACAAACTGACAGATGAGTGGAGGTTACCTAGACATAAGGAACATTTTTTCATTCCCTCGTCAAACATGTTTCAATGCACATTGTTTCAGACTTTTCTAAATAAGAAAACACAAGAATGCATCTTACAACATCCTCTCATGCAATCTCTGACATCATTTCTATCGCCTGTGCTGTATTTTCCACCTACCAATTGTTCTACTTTGCTTCCAACTTTTACATTCCAATCAAGAGTAATTATAGATGCATCCTAACTTCATGACTGATCAATTTTAGGCTTCAGCGGTTAGTAAAATCTTTAGTTTCTTCATCCTTGACCTTCATGTTCCATGCATAAATTTGAATAATACTCATTTTAACTTGTCTTCCTTGTAAACATATGTATATCATCTTATCACTGACAGCATTGTACTTTAGAATAGATCTTGAAATGTTCCTTTTGAAAATGAAGCAACAGCATTCCCCTTCAAGTTGTCATTCTTGACATACAAGATCACGTGGCTGTCCAATACAGTGTGCCAAATACCAGTCTGTTTCAGCTCACTAATGCCTAGGATATTGATGATTACTCATTCCACTTTATTTTGATGTTTTCCAGTGTTCCTACATTAATACTTCCCATATTTCATATTTTGATTGGTAATGGATATTTTCAGGTGTTTCTTCTCATTTTGAATCATGCCACATCAACAAATGAAGGCCCCCAAAACTTGACTCCATTCATATTGTTAAAGCTGACTCTACTTTAAGGAGGTAGTTCTCTCACAACCATCATTTAAGTGCCTTCCAGCTGGAGGAGATCATCTTCAGGCACTATATGGTGCAAGATTCCATTGCTATACATGAAGTCATCAGTGGCTGATTCTTTTCAGAAAGTAGACCACCAAGTCCTTCTCTTAGTCGGTCTTAATCTGGAAGCTCAGCTGAAACCTGTTCACAGTGAGTGATCTGACTGATATTTGAATACTGGTGCATAGCTTCTGGCACCACAGCAACAGGCACGTTCCCACAGTGTGACAAACTGACAGATGTTTGGAGAATAATACATGATATTTTGTAACTGAAATGTTCTCTTGGTGCAATGTGTCATATACCTATGCACTGAAGAGAGAAGAGGATAGCATCTTAGTTGAGTAAAGCCACATTAGATGAACACATATACAAAAAGTCCTCTTAACAGATCAGGTCAAAGAGTTTTGTCTGTTCTCAGGGAAAGTTTGAATAAAGTCACAGTCATTCAATAAATTTACCCTAACTGATGTTAGTTACAGAAACTGTGCACCCTTAACTTTATTCAAAAAGTAGTAAACACCTTTCTAAAAGTCTTGACAGAACCTGTGAAGCAACACAGCATTCTAAGGGAAGTAGAATGATAAGCTCAATATCCAAAGGACTTGTTAGGGTTGTCCTTAGGTGATGCTGGATCCACGGCAACTCATAGCGACTATATATACAAAAGAATGAAACACTGTCTAGTCTTCTGCCATCCTCAAAATCTTCCTTATGTTTGAGCCCATTGCTATAGTTACCATATAAATTCATCTCCTTGACAGTTTTCCTCTTTTTGTGTGTGTGTGTGATCCTCTGTTTTACAAAGTATGATGTCCTTCTCCAAGGACTGGACATTCCTGGTTATATGTCCAAAATATGCAGAACAAAGTGTAGCCATCATTGCTTCTAATGAGCATTCTGGTGACTCTTCTTCTGAGATAGACTTGTTCATTTTTCTGGCAGTCCATGGTATATTCAATAGTCTTCATCATAATTGTAATTCAAAGGCATCGATTCTTTTTCTAGTTTTTTTTTTTTTTTTTTTTTCATTCATAGTCCAGGTTTCACATGCATTTGAAGCTTTTGAAAACACCATGACTTGAGTCAGGCACACTTCAACCTTCATGGTGATGTTTTTATTTTCTAACATTTTGAAGAAGGTTATTGGATTGTTTAGTAGTTAAGTGCTGTGTCTGTTAACCTGGCAGTTGGAATCTGCCAAATACTCCTTGGAAGCTCTATGGGGCAGCTCGACTCTGTTCTTTGGAGTCATCATGAATCAAAACTTACTTGATAAGAGTGTGCTTTTTTGTAAATTGTACTACTTGATTGTCTGTAACAGTGTTAACCAAGAAAACATAAATCCTTCTAGATATTTCAAGCAGAGGAAATTGAATACAGGGGGTTGGTTATTCATGTCTTGAAGTATTGAAAATACAAAAAAATGCGTGCTATCTTTCGGAGATCTATAAATAAGAGGTTACAGAAAGACCATACTACTCTAATGGCAGAAGAAGCACATTGGAAACTAGTATTATCTAGACCTGAAGATTGCTGTATTGCTGAGGCTGCTGCAGTTCCTCTTTGTTGCTGCTGTTGAAACGAAATTCCCTGAGAAGTGGCATACGTAGCTGCTCTCACTGGCTTCCATGATGTCACCAGTGCCGCTTCTCCCACTGCTGTCAGAAGCAGCACCAGAAGTTAAGAGAAAAAGTGTAAAACCAATTCTGTAGCTTCCAGTTTCTCACCAGTCAGTGAGTGCACCAAGTTTTATTAGCAAAATCCTGTCAGGAAACGAAATTGTAACAGATCCTTGGAAACTAAGTTTGTGGATTCCAGCCCTGGTAATAGAAAGAAGAGTATAAATAACATACATTGATATGAGATACAATAAAAAGATCTGGCATCCAGCCACAGTCTTTTACGCACACTGAAACTTGTGTGCAACTGGAACAACAGCCTTCTTCCACTTAGCAGTATGCCATCATACCTTGCACAAGCATATACTCATCCAAAAAGGAACGTAGTCACTGGATGCACCTGCAGATGATGTTGCTTTTATATGTATCCTGGCCATAAATTCTGGATAATCCATATCATGCAATTTTTAAAGTATCTGTATTGACATGAATATGTAGAATATCTTCCCAATATTCAAAATTAAAGCACCTGTGAGTAAATGAGTTTGAATCAAGGATGGTATAAATTATAACAAGGATTTCAGATGTCTTTAGAATTAAATTCAGTTCATATAAATTACTGAAAGTTAGTTTTGGTGGCCCAAATAACAACAGCTCAAACGTAAGAATATCATTGGAAAGTCTGCATGTTGTATCCTGATGAAAACCAACTTCTAGGGGGAGAAGTGGCATTTTTCAAATTCTGGTCATTAATTTTATTTTGCTTGATATGTTAATACGTTGTCATGAATTCTTGTTTCTTAATTTGTTTCTAAGATTTAACAGCAATTTGAATTCAGGGAAAAAATGACTTCTATCAAGTATATGAACATGGCACAAGATCAGGAAGTATTTTGTTCTGTTGCTCATAGGGTCACTGAGTCGGAACTGACTCAATGGCACATAACAATCAAACTTAATGGAAGAGATATAGAATCAGATGTATGTATATAGGATGACATGTCTACTTATTTTCAGAATCATAAAACAAAAAACAGAAATGTTAGGACAGAATAAAACAGAATTCATTGGAGAATTATCTAACAGTAAGTGAACCCCAACAATGTTTATTCTGAGTTGAAGAACTGCATAGTCTGTGTTACATCGTCTCATCTCTTGGCTGCTTTGCACAGAAATTTGTATCTTTCAAAAGCAATCATCTGTCTTCTAATGTTTTGGATATTATTCATTTATCACTCTGTGAAAGACATCAAAGGATCACATTATGTAAAATAAGTATACTTACAAAAGAGTAAAATACTTTCTTTTGGTTAAAAATAAAAAAGTCCTCATGTGGAGTATGTGGAAAATCAATAAACAGAGACAGATTAGATGAATGGCTTATAAACAATTAACCAAATACCATTAAGTAATCATATTGAAATGCAAAATAGATATTGTATGAGGAATAGAGTGCATGATACCATAATGGAGGTTAGTTTTATACTCAAAGTTGTTTTGTAAGGATGTGATGAGTCTCAGTTAAAAGAGTTCTTTAAAGTCTTGAAAACTATCTTGTTGCCTTGGAGATGGAAGGCCACTTGACAGGATAGCTCTGTGGGAGCTTGCTTGTCACACACACTTACAGTTTACAGAGATACAGAGCTAAAACCCTTTGATTCTCATACATAGACATGCAGGAGAATTTCTCATGTTTGTGTCCCTTTCCTGAATGACATTGGCCACAGTATTAGCATTACGAGTTATCCTTTTGATTCTAGAGTGTGCCACATTCACCAGTGGGCTCCCAATGTCTAGGAGAGTAAGTGGCACATGGTAGTCTATCTGTTAACATTGCTTGAATTCATGACTTATATGAAGGAAATACTTTAAAAATGGTGAACAAAAGCAAAGAGAAAAAGCTGTTCTTGTAGTTGTGTTAATTAAACTGCTATAGAAAAAAATTAAAGGAAGGTAAATAGCTGAAGTAATAATGGAGAAAAGGGCACTGGGAAAATCTTTTCATGATAATCAACACACCTTTTAACTGGACACTTATTATTTATTTAACAAACACTTAATGAAGATTAATAATCCCCGGACGGTGTAAAGGGTGAATGTGCTAGATTTTTAACTGGATATTTCCAAGTTCAAGTCCACTCAGAGGCATCTTGTAACAAACACCTGGTGAACTGAAAAATCAGGCACTAAACACCTTATGGAGTTTCATTCTGACACACAGGGAGTTGCCATGAGTCAGAATCGACTCCATAGCAACTGATTTCATATTAACAGTCATTTATTATACGTTGGGCATTTAGCTCTTCAACTCAGTACATATTTGTTACATTCGTATTTATAAGGAAAATGGAAGATAAAGTAGGTAAAAAGTAAAGTGATGGAACAGGGTTTTGGAGATTCGCGTTGATATTTCAACAGTGAGAGAATGTGGAGAAATTGCAGAATGCTACATTCAATCCTATGCCTTACCTGGCACAAATGATTGTTATAAAAAAGTAAATTGTAACACTGAGATTTTAGAATATTAGGGTAATCTAGAATAAGCTATAAGGAAATTCTTACATACACACACACAAACACACATACAAGTTTACAATTTTAAAATGTAATTGCACACTGTATAGTTTTATAGTACACATTTACAAAATTAAACATTGATAATAATAATGATGATATGTATTAGAAAGAGCCCAAAACTGAGTCCAGAGAGAGATGTTTTAGAAGTTTCATTACCTTAGAAATGTGAACCAGCCTGAATTAGTGAAAACTAACAAGCCTTGTTCGTCCTCATGTGATGAAGATTTTAGATTCTTAACCAAAATGTATTGTTCTAAAAATAGAATGATTTATAAATCAATAATCTGGAAATATTCCTGAATTTAGGATTCTGTGATATACAAAATTGGCCCAGGATGTTTTGTTTAAGTTTAAAATGCACAATCTGGAAAACAGAAGTAACTTCAAAATCACGTAAGTTCTATACATTCCCTTGCCAGGAGAGGTCTCTGTATAGACAAGTGCTTTCTGTTTTATTCTACTTCCCTTTCTGTTTAACTGGCTGACTTTGCAGAACAGGAGTTTAAGTCCTTACAAGTTAGGAAGCTAGAAGTCCACATTCAGGACCCCATCTCTAGGGAAAGGCCTTCTCCTATTGTCAGCTCCGGGGGAAGGTGTCCCCCCCCTTTTCCTCTTATGTCCCTTATTTTCCTTAATGTCATTCTGTGGCATGGCATCTATCATCCCTCATCTGTGCTTCCTTGTTTCTGTGCCTAATCTGCTCTGTTAGATTGCAGAAGTTTAAAACACATCCTACACCACCACTGACATGATAATGTCTTTTAGATCGATGGTTATATCATCTATGGATGTATCAAACAAAAACCCATTGCTGTTGAGACAATTATGACTCATAGCAATCCTACAGGAATAAGTAGAATTGGCCCATTGGATTTCCACGGAGTAGCTGGTAAATTAGACTTGCCAGCTTCTGGATTAGCAGGGCTAAGATTTCTAATATAACTCAGACGCAATTCCATCTGTAATACTTTCTTCTTTCCTTCCCCAGCCTATGAGGAGTCATGGTGGCTCAATGGTTAAGTGCTTGGTTGCTAAAAGAAAGGTCAACAGATGAAATCACTGCTGTTCCATTGGTGAAAGATGTGGCAGTCAGCTTCCATGAAAATTTTTGCCTAGGAAGTCCTATGGGTTAGTTCTAGTCTGTCTTATGATATCCAGTGAGACGGAATCTATTCAGAGGCTTGCAACAGCAAAACTATAAATCCGAGTGTTTCTTGTTACAAAATTTCCCAAATTCCCTAATCCTGTTTTCACATTAATTTTTCCTATACCTCCTCTTGTTATTTCTTATTTTTCTATTTTCTCATCACTTCTGGTTTTATGTTATAGATCTTAAAGTTGCTCTTGGCAAGAAATAAGGGAGTTGATAGGGAGCAGAAATGAGGAGTGTTAGGCACTCTGAAAAAGAATGTCCACTTGAGGATGAAGGGAGACAGATGCCAGGATCACTCTTACCTTTATAGTTAGTGCATCTGTACAAACTAGATGTTTTGATGGCACTTGGCTGGCATAAGTAAAATAAAACAATTTGCGTAAAACTAATCACTGGAATATTTTCAAGTATAATGGTCAGAAAATGTTATCCAAACTAACAGCTTTTGGCCATACAAGATCAACAGCCTTATAAAGCAAAACCAACCCATCACCATCAAGTCAGTTCTGACTTCTAGTGACCCTACAGCCTTATACTCATTTTTATTTAGTTTTCTCTTTAATTATTGGAAGAAATACAGAGTTTCCACATACATACCTTGAGAATGACTGAAATATTCTCATATATGACTGAGCAACTGGGGAAGCCAGCACAACTTGTACAAGGGCAAGGTCATGGAAACTCCATAGACCTATTCAGATTCACTGAGGGACCAAATTGCTGCACTGAGAGCTGTGGGGACCATGGTCTTAACAAACATCTAGATCAGTTGGCATAACATAATTTACAAAGAAAATATTCTACAGTCTACTTTGGTAAGTAGTGTCTGGGAACTTAAAAGCCTGCAAGCTACCATCTAGAATACTCTACTAGTCTCAGTCCCTTAGTAGCAAGAAAGAATGAAGAATACTAAATATACAAGGGAAAGATTTGTCCAAAGGACTAGTGGACCACATCTACAATGGTCTCTGCCAGACTGAGTCTAGTACAACTAGACAGTGCCTTACTGACTGCTGTGACAGGGATGGCAACGGAATGTCCCAAAAGAAATGAAGAAAAACACAGAACAAAATTGTAACTCAAAACAAAAGACCAGAGCGCTGGCCTGACAGAGACCAGAGAAACCCTGAGAATACTGACACTGGACACCATTTCAGCTAAGTGATACTCACTCATGAGGTTCACCCTACAGCCAAAGACTAGACAGGTCCATAAACCCAACTGAGATAAAAGGGACATTACAACACAGGGACTGGAAGTAGAAGGCAGGTGGAGACAGGAAAGCTGGTAATAAAGAGTCCAAACTTGAGAAGGGAGAGTGTTCACTTGTGGGATTGTCAGCCAGTGTCATAAAACAATAGGTGTGCTAACTATTTAATAAATAGCTGGTTTGTTCTTTAAATTTTCATCTAAAGTACAATCAGAAATGAATAAAAAATTAAGATGATTCTTTGTATTGTAAATTATGATGTATGGCATATATAGGAGGCTTGGGGCACAGGGGTTAAGCACTTGGCTAATAATCAAAATGGTTAACAGTTTGAATCCACCAGTTGCTCCTTGGAAACCCTAAAAGACAGTTTCACTCTGTCCTATAGTGTCTCTATAAGCCACAGTCTACTCGATGACAACAGGTTGGCTATATATACCTGAGTGTCTGATGCCATTTTTTTTTAATAAAAGATACTTGAAATAGAAGAAGTATGTATTTAGTCTATGTGAATATAGATTTTACTCTGCCTAAAACCATCACCTGTTTTTGTAGTGTCATTCATGTTTGAGCAAGTGAGGACAGAAGATAAAGAGAAAATATTTATAGGAAGAATGTGAAGTGATTATTTTAATCTAAAATAGACTATCAAAATCTCACATGTGATAGTAGTTATGCTTGAACATTTAAAAGTTTACTGATATTGGTTTCTTATAGTACAGTCTGTTTCATCTAAGTGGATATGTCATTATTGAGGGTTGTAGTTCAAGGGAGTGGACATTTTTGAGGAGTCTACTCTGGACAGGAAATGAGCTTGGTGAGATATGTCTTACAGTGTAGAAAATGGGGACAAACTTTTCTCCTTCCTAGTCCTGATAATTTGGCCTAAACTGATATCTAGAAATTATTGAGCCCTTTTTGTGGTGGACATAAGCTTGATCCTTCCAGGAAGAAATGCACCAGCAAATAGATTCAAGCAAGGTGGTCCCATGATTGCTCTAAAAATGGAATGTTCTAATATTTGAGTTATACTGCCCATCTGTTATACATGAATATTAAGTAAAGTCTTATTAAAAACTGAAACATATTCTCAACTGCACTGTAGAAACATAGGACAAGAACCTGCTACATTCTATGGATGCAATGGAAAAGTGATGTGCAGAGTAGCCTGCAAGGAAAAAACAGCATTAGCCTGAGGAATGCCATCAGTCTTACAGAAGACATGTTCCCCAGAGTAGGATTCAGATGTCATGTAAACTGTATAATATGGCCAGAGGCATAAGAGAGTAAGAATCATTTCTGGGACTGTTACTGAAATAGAAAGAATTATATCACGAGGTACACTCACAACATTCTAAGGGATTTCTGCTGGTGAAACTCCTAAGACAAAAGACTATGGCTTAAAATTATGTTGGATAATGTGTCCGTTTTTACCATCATTGTAACTCAATTCATATTTGTGAATGAATGGTCAATGGATTAAAAAATAGTTTAGCTATGAGAAATAACAGACATAAGTGAGAAACAGTAGACATTTAGTCTATGTAAGGAAACTCCAGTTTTCAAATGATTCTTTGTTTACTCTGTAACCAAAGTTCTAATTGAACAATATTGGATTCTGCCAAAAACTGCTTTCCTTACAGAAATAGATAATTTAACCTGTTGGTAATATTGACTTCCAAATACAGTCATTTTGATTTTCTTCAAAATATAATCTTCCATGATGGGAAAGCCTCTTGTTTGTTACATCTTTGCCAAGTTAATTATTCCTAGATTTATATATTATGATCTGTCTTAGAAGATTTATACAAATGTTTCATTCTAAATGTTAGCAAGAACATCTACCAAAGTAGTGCCCCATCGTAGATTATTAATATTATTTTTTAGCTGAGGAAAAACAAAAGCTCGGCTTCTAGTCCCAGACAGGATTTAGCATGAATGAGAAAGTGTAGGATTCCCTAAGGTCAGATTGGCAGTTAGGCTGGGAGCTTAATGACCATGAAAAAGAAGTATGAGCATGCAGTTTTGTGTCACACTGGTTTAAAATGTGAAGCGACTCGTCGAAGATTTTACCCCAGAAAGAGTGAAGTTCAGTGATGACTTGAGGATGCGGAACTTGCTGATGTAAAACTGAGTCCGAAATCAGTGACGGTCATTTTGGCTAGTGTAACAGAAAATGTCTTGCACTGTATGTAATTGGAAAGTTAATCATCAATCTGAAAGCTTTAGAAGCCCTAAGTAGAACAATTTTGTTCAAGGATAGCATTGAAGAAATACAGTAAGTA
Source organism: Heterohyrax brucei (assembly GCA_028571685.1). NCBI lineage: Eukaryota > Metazoa > Chordata > Mammalia > Hyracoidea > Procaviidae > Heterohyrax > Heterohyrax brucei. The sequence continues at coordinate 162,011,061 of CM053143.1, forward strand.
GTCTGGAAAAGAGCTTGGCAGTAATAAGCATTACTACGATAGTCTTTGTATTAGAAATGAAACTAAGTGTCAAAGGCATGTTGAGCAATCTCATGCTATACTGTGAAGCAATTTCTTTCTAGTGGGTGTGGAGAAAGAATAACCCCTGTTGGGTCCTGTAGGTTTATAAAATCTGTAAAATTTTGAAATTGGTAGAATTTAAAAGAAATTATATACTTCCTGCTAATAGGAAATGTACAGGAAACCCTGGTGGTGTAGTGGGTTAAGTGCTAACACAGCTAACCAAAAGGTCAGCAGTTCAAAACCACCAGGAGCTCCTTGAATACTCTATCGGACAGTTCTACTCTGGCCTGTACGGTCACCGTGAGTCGGACTCGACTCGACGGCACTTATAGGAAATATAAGTGTCTTAGTTTCCAAATGCAGACAGAACAAAATGTCACAAACTTTTCATCTGGGCAGTGTTCCCTTCAAAGTGTCTGGGAGAGTACCCTTTCTCAGCTCTGCAGAATTAAGGAATTCCTAGGCTTGTAGGTGCGTCTTCATGTGAACATCTTTCTTTTGTCAGTCTCTCTGTCACTTCACTCCACTTTTTTTAACTTTTTTAAATAAAGATATCACTCAGGATGGAATAGAACACTTCCTATTCCAGAATGATCAAATGTTGACCAGTAACATCTTCGAAGACTCTTATTTCCTCGTGGACAGTCTCCTTATTTAGTATTCTTTTGTTTTAGTGGTTTTAGCAGCCCAGCGGTAAAGAGCCCAGCTGTTAACCAAAAGGCCCACAGTTTAAATTCACCAGCAGCTCCTTGGAAACCCTGTAGGACAATTCTACTCCATCCTACAGGGCCTTTATGAGTTAGAATTAACTCAAAGGCAACAAGGATCATGATTATTAAAAATAAATGCAAAATATTAAAAATACACTATTTTCAAATGATATACCCATGTTTGCACTTAATGTTTAATTATATCTGAGACTCATTCTGCCATGTCATAGATTAGTCAAAATAAATTTCTGTTCTAACCTGTTTAAATCAGAACAAATACCCTAGAAAATGGTAAATGAAAAAGTTATGGGAATCTTACTTATACAATTTATTAGTCCATATTAGTACATTAAATTATACATCAAGAACATGATATATTAAAATTTAATATAAAACTATGTAAATTATGAATATCATGTTACAATAATAAAGACAACATGTAAAGAATCGTATATGCAGGATGAGCTTGATGAAGTATACGAGAGTGGGCTTCACAGACAACGTAAAGAATGATTGGTAACGTTGGATACAAGGAAAGAGAGCAATAAAATAAAAGCATAAAAACTGAGTAAGATCTCACTGTGCTTTTAAAGTTATTTGCCAAAGTGTCATATATGTGGAAATTCTAGACAAAATCACTTTATGGCAAGTCAACTTTGGGAGTAAATTTGAAATAATGCATTTCCTAAAATCTTAGTCACTTTATCTTAATTGTTTATGTAGTTCAGAGGTTATAACATGTTATTTTCAGTAAATTTTGGGGATCAGCTAAAAATTATAGTGCACTAGATTCCAAGCTTTCTGCTTTTGGCAAACATGAGTTCATCAAGTATTACATGACTGATACATTTCTTGGAAAGTGAAATCTTATAATAAATAATTGAAATAATAATCACATACTTTAATCCAATAAATAGGGTCATTTCGAGTTATTCATTCACCACAGGATAGAACAGTCAAGTTTTTTGTGAAGGCAAGCCATACATTGCCCAATAACATAGGAAGATGAACTAAAATGTGAATTGTAGTACATAGTGATTTGGGAAAGCGAAACACAGTAGTCATAGTGAATTGTAAGTAACAGCTATTGGAAATTAAGCTTTAACATTTACTGAAAATTAAGGAGAGTAGGTAATCACTATCGGAAATCTCAAGATGTTTATGATTGTTGCAGTACATGTTATGTGTTCAATGTATTTGTGTAGGAAAATTATGTTCATAGACATAAGTACAATGTATTAGCAAAAGTTTGTGTCCGTCATCCTTAAATAACCTCAGAATGTGACCACTTTATGTATTCACAACTACAGTCCTAACATTAAAAACTCTTTTTTGTTAACTCATAGTTGTCTCCCAGAATTTGAAAAATATGTACTCTCAATTATGCTTTTATCAACACTTTTTATTATGTGTTTGTTTAAATTGGAATTTACTGAAATGTAAATTTTGATAAGAGTTGTAAAATCCAGTCTTTAGCTGTTTTTCAATTAGTATAAACTAATATTTGCTATAGATTAATGAAACTTAAAAAATGAAACTTGGCCAGAATTTTAAAGATTATCAACCTCCTTTTAGGAAAACAGATCTTTAAAATTATAAGCAATGACAAGTCCAAAAATAATTATAGATCTTTTGAGAAAAGTCAAATGATTTTGAGAATATTGTTTCTTGGTACCATTCATTGTTAAGGCTAACCTTGTATTGTGTTGTTGCTGGTGACTTCAAGTTTGCTCTGGCTCAAAGCAACCGTGTATACAACGGAATGAAATACTGCTCCATCCTGTGCCATCTTCACAATCCTTGTTATGCTTGAGTCTATTGTTGCAGCCACTGTGTCAATCCGTGTCACTGGGGGTCTCCCTTTCTTTTGCAGATCATCTACTTAGCATGATGCCATTCTCCAGGGACTGGTCCCTTCTGTTAACTTGTCTAAAATACGTGAGATAAAGACTCATTATACTTGTTTCTCAGGAACATTCTGGCTGTTAAACAGAATCACAACATTCAAATTAAACTTATATTCTTAGAAAGGATAATTTTACTGGCATTAATAAAATAAATTGCTTATAAGTTAGTTTAGATGTGAAGAAAGAGCATGTACCACATCATTAAAATTTGGTAGTAAATAATTATGCACTAACCATGTCATTTAACCATTTTATACATCACCTTCATTGTTTATTATTTCGAGTTTAAATCTTTAATTTGGATCAGAAAGACATTCAAATATCAAAGTGATATGGAGTGTGGGGTCACTGTGGGTCAGATCTGTTAATATTCATGACATTTGAAACATCAGTGAAATCATTAATGTGCTAGGATGTAGGAGGTAAGAATATGGAAAAGGAAGAGCAAGAGTAAGAAGAAGAAAAAGAGGAGGGAGACGAGGAGATGGAGAGGGAGGAAGAGTATAGAATATTGTTCTCCTATGGATAGGATGCTTGGTAAATTAGAGGGCCAGTGAAACAGAGGAAGACCCTCACCGAGGTGCACTGACCCGGGCTGCGATAGTGGGCTCAAGAGTGACAGCAGTGGCGAGGATGGTGAGGAGACGGCGTTTCCTTCTGTTGTGACTACGAGTCACTAACTGAAGGGTGCTGAACAACAGGAATTATATTATTTTGTACAACTGTTCTTAGCATCTATTTTTTTTTTCATTTTGAAAGACAAGTTCTTAATGCAGCTGTTTCAGAATTTTCCTCCAAGCAAGAAAAACGTGCTATGTAATTCATATTATAAGTGAATTGCATTAGAACTTTATTTTTCCAAACTCACTTCATTATCACCCCATGAACTCAATATATTGCTTAATTAAATCCCATACTCAATTGCAAAGAAAATATCATGTAATTTAAATCAGACAATGTTGATTTGTGTATTATTAAGGAGAACTAATGCTCTTCAGTTTATGCCTCTGATCCTGGTTAATGCCAATGTCATTTTTTTTGTCATTCACTTGGAAGTAAGACAATGACAATGAAGTGTTCTGTTTTCACGTGGAAGTTATTTGATTACTATTTGAGGTAGCAAGTAAAGCATATTCTCAATTTAGGATTATTTTAAGGTTCCTGCTTTGTCATTTTGTTAAATGTGGGAGATCTGTCAGAGCTGGAGCTTGTTGTTGGATGTCGTGGAGTCAGTGCCAGTTCACAACAATCCCACTTGACATACTAGAATAGCTCTTTAGGGTTTGCTTGGTTGGAATCTTTGTGGAAAAATTTTACCAGATCTTTCTGCCATAGAGCTGGTGGGTGGATTTGAACTGCAATCTTTTGGTTAGCTTATGAATGCTTATGTCTTGGACCACCAGATTCCTAGAAAAAGATATAACCCATAAAACCAGAAAAACAAAATGCACTGCCACTGGGTTGATTTCAACTCAGCATCCCATAGGAAAGAGTAGATCTACCCCATAACATTTCCAAGGAGCTCCTGGTATATTTGAGATGCTCACCTTTTGGTTCACAGCCAAAGCTCTTCGTTACTACATTGCCAAAGTCTCCAGAAGTGGATATAGAGATATAGTATTCCTCTAGAAATAACTAAGTAGTTTGTGTTTAGCCATTATGAGCACTCAGAGTCATTTATTATTTTAAGTTTAAATCTTCAGTTTTGATCAGAAAGATATTCAAAGGGTTATGTTGGGTCACTAGGTTGGGTAACTGTGAGTCAAAACGGAGTAGATGACACCTAACAACAAAAACAACATGGAAATACTACATAGAACTGGCGCAGCAGTAAACTAATATTTCATAAAAGAAGTCACACATTTTTGTCTGTTTGAAATTAAAACAAATACCTTATGCTTCTACTTAGATTTCTTTATACCACTAATCCATTACCATGGCTTCATGAAAATCCCTGTGTCCCAATACAGTCAAACTTATAACATAATCCATCTGATTTTTGTGAATAATTATGAATTAAATACTTAATGTGAACATTAACAATTTAGCCAGCCACACGTTCATCGTATTGTAGCATAAATGAAGGTTAGGTTATTATTCACAGCAATAGCAGGAACATCCTGGGCATTATTGTGCTCGGTTGCTGATTCTTAAATCCTAGAAAGTGATATAAAGAGATGACAACTACATATGTAATAAATTATGTGACAGGATGGGTACTCAAAGCTTAATAATAAATAAATAGACCTAACCTTTTGTTTCCTAAATTTTATTTTGTTTTATTTTTTCATACCCTACAGAAATGAAAATTATCTCACTACAGACAGCCAATATGGAAGACTAGAAGTTTTTAAGAATTAATATCCCTGGAAGCATCCTTAAATTAGTGACTGACAGGAGCAGGTGAACAAATGAACATCTTGTTCCTTAAAACTCAAACCTATTGCTGCCAGGTCAAATCTGACTCATAGTGATCCCATGGAAGGGAGTAGAATTGCATCACAGAGTTCCCAAGGAGCACCTGGTGGATTTGAATTGGTAATCTTTTGGTTACCAGCCAAACTCTTAACCACTACACCACCAGGATCTCCTCTTGGCCCTTGTTGTTACGTGCCATCAGGTAAATTTTCACTCATAGCAACTCTATACACAACAGACTGCAAAGTCCCTGAGTCCAGAGGACACACTTTGCTCCCAACGCTTCTTGATAGTAGAGAGACCCTTGTGCACCTCTATGGGATTTGTCCTTATGTAAGCAAACTCCTTGTTAGTTTCAAAGCACGGCTCTCCTAGAAGAACTGCAAGGTAACCAGTCTGCTCAGTGGTTCACAAGTCAATCAGTCCTACTTAGTGGATTTTCGTGTTAGTATTTGCATAATAATCAACTGGTCCCTTGCAAGACTGTGGCCTAGTCAGTCGTTTTCTGGGAGTTAGAAGGCCATGGTTACAAAAGCCATGTAAATGCTATTTCTTGCACTGAGCCCACCAACTCTAAAATATTTATTATCAGACCCTTTACAGAAAAAAATTGTTAACTTGTTTTCCAAGTTAATAATATTGCTATAATTGAATTTCAAAATGTTCAGTCAAGGCATTTTTCAATTGCACATTATTGGTGTGTTTATTCCAACTCGACGGCACTTGGTGACTTGGCTATTCTGAATTCAAGGTGTTCCTTCCTTGTTGAATCCCAAACAACTTCGAAAAATTTGGTGCAGGTTATCGGGATGTATCCTGGCTTATATTTACAGACACACACACACACACACACACACACACACACACACACACACACGCACACACGCACACACACACACGCACACACGAGAGAGAACTTCTAAAAACAGAAAACAGATTGTTGCATCTCCAAATTGTCCTTCATCTGTTGAAAACAAAATGTTGAATAACACTTATTAAAATATATTAAATACTCCTGCCATTACCTTGAGTACCAAATTCAGCATCATCAATATTATGTGTTTGTGCAATAATCAAGAAAAAGATTTTATCTTGTCACATGTTGATTCATTTAGTAAGGACATTCATTAATTAATACACTATTGCTTTGATACATTATTTGTCTTCTGTCTTTATAACTGACACAATATAGTTTTAAGAAATCTATTGAGAATTAGGAATAAAGTTGACTTTAAAATACTGGTTTCACTTCTACCTTTACAAAATAGAATTCTGATAGAGATTCTACTAGTTTTTGTGAGAACATTTTAGTTTACATTTTGAAGTATTAGGAGTTTTAATAGTGAAATAACAAAGAACTAGGGAAGCATACAATAATTTTCCTCATATATTTGTTTTTTACCACTGCAAAGAATATCCCAAAATGTTATGTATGATCTAATTCAGGAAAAAAGTGAGCCCAGTAGTATGATACAATATAAATTAATATTTCAATGTAGACTCCGTTAGTCATTTGAGTTATTTATGCAACAAACTTGCAGTATATCATGAAAACCACTCATGTTTACCTTGAAGCAAGTTTTATTATCATTTTAAGATTACTCAGAAATTCTTCTTCACAAAGCCACAAATCAAATCAAAATGGGAGAATGTAATTGGTTAAGCAGTTGTAGCTTTGCTAATTCGAGACAATTTTACTCCAATAATAAATGAAGATTAATGATAGCAGCTCAATTATCTAGTGGCTTTAAAATAGGTTAGTATGAATTCCTTTTATTTACATAATTTTGCTCTGTGTTACTACAGTTTTCAAGTCAAGTTCAAAGCAAGAATTTACCAGAGAAATGAAGAATCCAAACAATTTTGAAAATAATATCTTACCTATACTCCATTCTGGGGATGAGTTCTACCCTGGCCCCTAGGGTCGCCGTGAGTCGGACCCGACTTGATGGCACTTGGCTTGACGTGGCATACTCCATTAAGTAAAGTTGATTTTTGAATCCTGCTACTTCATTTCTCATCATTAAAAGAGTAAAATTTAATGAAATAAATATGTACAAAACACATGCACATATATACGTTTGAGTTATTGAAATAATGGATCCTTACGCAGTTTCACTTGATTGTATTTAAATACCAACCTGTAGTTTACCGTTTTACATGGGTTTCAACACATTTTTGATTTGGTTAAAAAAAAATGAAGTTGTGCACAACAGATAGTAAGCGAGCACAATTAAACCCTGTGTTCCTTACTTATTACATTATTTGTCCCTGAGATACATGTAGAACTCATGGAATGGTTGATACCAAAAGGCATGCATACTTTTCTGGCTGGAAGTTTGAGGCACAGCCTGTCTGAACAAGCAATACAAATAGGCAGAAAATCAGACATAGGCAATACAGTAACAACTGCCAAATGTTTGAAAGTGTTTCCCCAAATATCACTAACACACTTTATTGACAAGACAAAGCCCTGTATACCAGCTACTGCAGTGGGAAAGAACAACAGTTTCGCCTAGCTTTGACATGTTTTAAACCTGGAGAAGTAAGGTCAGAACTTGCTGAAAATTGGAAATGTGGCTTATGGTTGGTCCTTCAATGTGAGGATTTGATTCAGAATAGGTAAATATCATAGTACAAGAGTCCAGGATTCTAGGAAACAACAGGGTATTTTGAGATATAGATCTTAAAAAATCTTACAGCACAGGCTTTCTGTTTTTGTTTCCCATTGATGAGTTGATGAATTTTATAGTTCTTATAATGAATAATCAAGTAGTATGCATTGCCAAGATGTCCTGGAAAAAGAAAATGCTAACAAATGAACTACAATAGCAAATCGTGTTGACATAGACATTAGGTACTTTTATTCATTCATTTCACACACGATTGTAAACAATTTGAATTCTCAGAACTCCATCTTTCAGTGAAGCTACCATATTTTTGTTGTTAAGTGTATCACATCAGTTCTGACTCATAGCAAACCCGTGTAAAACAGAAGGAAACACTGCCCAATCTTTCTCCATTCCCACAATCAGTCATTGCTAGGCTTGAGCCCACTGTTGTAGCCACTGTGTGAATCCATCTTGTTGACACTCTCAGTGTTTTTCATTGACCCTCTACTTTACCAAGCGTGATGGCCTTCTCTGAGAACTAGTCCCACCTGAAAATATTTGTCCAGAGTACATGAGATGAAGTCTCATCATTCTGACTTCTGAGAAGCTCTCTAGCTGTGCTTCTTCCAAGACAAATCTGTTTGTTTTCCAAAGCCACCATAGACAATACATAACTGAGTGAGAGACCTTTGTTTATTAATAAAATTTTATATGTGTATAAGAAATTTTAATTTCCCCAAACTTATACTTTTGTATTTTTTTTTTTAGATTTCATCTTTGGTGAAAACAGACAGCAAAACTCACTTCTATTCCAGTTTCTAGACGTAGTGATCAGTGAAAGTCTTTACACTCTTCTCTTTATCAACGTTCTCATTTCTGTTCTAGATGTTTCACTTCCATTTATTTAAACTTTCTGCCTCTGAACCTTTTCACCTTTGCTTTGACATAGCTGTTGACACTTTGGTCTTATGTAGAAGTAGGTTATCTGTCTGTCTGTTTGAAACAGAAACTTGATATTCAAGGGGGAAAATCTTTACTCTTTGAAATAAATTGCTATTTAGTTCAAAGGAGACTTTAGGAAATAGTTTCAACTCAAAGTTTGAAAACAAACTGATGACTGTAGTTTGGGGGACTCCTTGAGCAGCAATGCATCCAGTAAATCTGGATTCTTTAGGGAATTAAAGTTATGTTTCATCATTTCCTGCATCTTTATCAAAATCAATATGTTGTATATCTGATCAGAAATTTCAGTAGTAGCAACAGGGTACCATTTAGTTCTTCTGGTCTCAGGAAGGAGGAGATAGTACATGAAAATTTTCACAGTGCAAATACAGCCTTCTGTGGGCTGTTCTTAGCTTGCAAGCTATAAAACAGATAACTGGCCAGATTTGGCCTAAGTGTTATGGTTTGCTAAAACTTGATTTAGAGGAATAGAGGAAGGATGACATAGAGTCTCCATTAAGGTGTTTTTGTTTGTTTGTTTGTTTGTTTGTTTTTAAATTGTTTATTTATTGTGATTGAGTGAATGTATATACAGTGCAGTTTAAATTTGCATGCCCGCCTATGTGCAGCTGCTTGCCCGGTGACTGACAGCACACTACTTCTTTCTGTTCTATACATGTCATATCCTCTTGACAATCTCCTGTCCCCTGTTCTCCACCCTCTGCACTCCCCTCTAGTAAGAGGCCTGTAGGATGACATCCTATAGATGCATACAACGATAAAATGTGCACATGATGTGGTCATGCTGTGTTCCTGAGTCAGTTCTTTTCTTCAAATTCTTTTTACTTTTAAAGTCTAACCCAGAATTATTATTATTATCATTGGAAAAGAGGGGTTGCTATTCTTTTTATTGTTGAGGAAGAGAAGTTTCATGTTTCCAGAGATTTGTTTTATTGAGTCATTTTCAAGAACTGGAAAAATGAGGCAACTTAATGTTTATTGCTCAATTTGATTCTTCTAATTATAAATTCTTAAGTGACCTATTTATTTTACCAAGTGTTACAGATCCAGAGACTGAGTATATCTCTAACATTTTCAAGTAAGAACACAAATAGAAGCCTCTGGCCTGTAGCCTATTTTTCTTTTCCAACCTCTAGTTCTGTTGAACACCAAGAAAAATCTCACACACAATCATATGGACCAGAAAACAGTGCTGTTCAATGTCCATTCGAAAACCTGAGAAATAGCTAGTCCCCACTGGAACCAATTTCAGGCCTAGGAGTATATGCACTGAGAGTTTGGTCTACTTTAAGAGATTGGAATCAGAGAAGAAATTCTTGAAAATCTTGAATGTAGCTATAGGGATGTTTGGACAGGACTTCTGGGGTCCTGATGTCCAGAATGTGTTCTAGAAATGAGCGACAGTGATTCTTTTTTTTTTTCCCCAGTGGTGATTCACTAAAAGTCCAAATCAATTTTGCATGCCTGCCAATCTGAAGCTCCTTCTGTTTTCCTTGCCCAGTGACAGCACACTCCTCCTTTTCATTCTATACTTGTGGCATCCTCTTAACAAGTTCCTGTCCCCTCCTCTCCATCCTCTTCGTACCCATCTAGAAAGAGACCAGTTGGACAGCCTCCCATAAACACTCAGAATCATAAAGTACACACACCATATGATCATACTGTGTCCTTGGGTCCAGTCCACTTTGGTCCAAAGAGTTAACCTCAGTAGTGTTTTCTGGACAGGGGCAGCAGCAGGTCTAGGGACCATGCTCTAGAGTGTAAACTCTGGAGGTCTTGAGATTACACAAGGGTACAATCTCCACTGTCAATCGAACCTGACGATTTTCTTTTTCTCCCTCTACCACCTGCAGCTGAAAACCATGGCCTTAGCTTTCTGACACTGGTAAATGATCTTGGAGTTTCTGTTCTTAGTTAACATTGTGGTTTCAGGTACTTGTTCATTTTTACATCCTAGTATTACCACCTACTTTTTATTCCTCTTTCTTTAGAACTGAGCTATTGTATTTTATAAAATATTTATTATAATCTACTCAAAATATGTAGGCATGTTTTAAAAGGAGGCTTTAATTTTTTCCCACAATAATAAGTTCATCAAATAGTAGAAAGTAGAAATTTCAAGTTGCAGTTCAAACTTTTGATAGTTATAACAGGTATAAGACCATTCTTTTGTTGTATTCTTAGAAGTGTGTATTTTTTTCTTTCCTATCTGTTTTTCTAGCTCCAGACATAATTTGTTTTGGAATCAAAGTAATAACTACTCTAACTCAAAATTTTCATCTGTGATTGGCAGATTATTTTTAATATTGATTATATTTCTAAATAATTAAATGCAATAGCTTATATTTAAATCTTCCATGTCTAGTTTTAGTTTAATAATACTCATCTTTAGTGTCTTCTTAGCTATGTATTCCTACAGGTGGAAATTAGATTGTACTATATTTTTTATAAAGATAAATTGACTCTATTATCATTTCTAGTTTACAAGGATTAATGTTTTATTTTTTTCCTCATAAAGATTGAGATTCTATGTCTGGTTGATCCAGCAAAGGCAATTATACCAAGAAAATATTGCTTAGAAAAAAAAGCTTTACAATAACTCTCTGTTAACATATTTTTATGTCTCTATTTCACAGCAAGGAACTCTTTTCCTTTTAGAGTTTGTAGTGGCTAGACAAAAGCATGTGAATTTCAGTAGTGGAAATGATTAATTTTCATGCATATTAAAAAACTAAAGATGTGCTTTATAAAATAGCTGAAATATATAGTTATGGGTAGATAAAGCAATTTTTTACAGGCATTTTACATTCTTAGAATGTAGACATCTACTTAAATTTTTTTAACAAGGAAAATAAACCTGAAGTCCAGATACTAATGTATAGAATTTTTATCTTGCAAATTGATATTTAAATTATGGATGTAAAATTTACAACAAAGTCAAGTGAATGATGGAAATTTAAATATTTTATTTTTTCAAGTAAACAGTTATTAACTCATTGTTTATTTTGTAAACCTAGCAAAAGACAAAATAATAGTAAAAGGGCACCTGTTTTAGCAAAATATGTGCTGTCATTTATTCTCAGCTCTAACATGTGAAATTTTTTTAGAACATGTAAAATATTAACTACTGCTATAATCTAAGCAAGGTGCTTATTAGTTTGTATACCATGGAAATGCAAGTTTTATGACTCATAATAAATGAAATTTTCAAAGATAATTGTGGTACATCATTTAATCAGATTTGATTCTTTTTTTTTGGAAACTGAAATAATACTGCAACAATTGAGTACTATTTGATCAATAAATAACTACATAGATAGATGATAGATACTAAATTCCTCTGATAGTTCTTTGTCTCTTCACCATAATTCAGTTTCACCATTTTAGTGTTTCAGTGATCTGTTTTTGCCTTTCAAGTTACCATTAGAATTTAGTGTCTGGAAACAAGAGTAATCATTTCTGAACAATCACTGTGTCATGGACTTGGATGGAGTTTAGAGAGCTGGTTTCTTCTCTCTTCTATGAGATCCTGGCTTGAGTGAGTCCATTAGGACTGTTGTGAATCCAAGACGGCCAGACTTGTATGTGTCATCTGCCTTGGTGCTGGCTGCTGGCTTTAGGCCCCCAGCTCTCCCCTACATGTCTATTTTTTTCTCCATGTGATCATGTTATTCAGCTGTATGAATTAAGCTTCTTTACATAGTGACTGGCTTCTGAAAAGAGACAAAAAAAAAATAGAAGTACACGTTCTCTGAATCTGTGGTTCTAATATCACCAAGCAACACTTTGTTCTGAAATTATCAATGCTCTTTTTTTCCACATCCTATTGGTTAACACAGCTCAGCTTCAACAAGACGGAAAAGAAACTGTGTCCCTTGCTGGAAGAATTGGAAAAGCCATGTTGGAAAATAGCATGTACCATAGTAGGAATTGCTGTGGACAGCTGTGGCAACAATATACAACAATGGGGTTCTCTTAAACATTATAGAGAGTCTGCTGATTTTTTGACAGTGTCAGAAGTGCCGTTACAGAACTTTAAAATTCCTTTTCACATGCTCTATAAAGGCTGAAGAAAGCAGGTAAAAGATAAATAATATGCAAGATTGTTTTATTTGCCGGTAACAGACAACTCTTCTCCAAACTCGCATCTACAAGAATGGAGATTTATTACCATGTAGTGAAGAAACTGCTGGTGCAAGCTGGGTGAGGGCATCCTGGCTGATTTAATGATGCCCTCACTTTTCCAAATTTATCCCATTCCTTTCTTCTAATGTTCTGCAGGTAGGCTTCCTTTGATTATCCTTTTGTCGTAAGGTTGACTGATAAAAGTAATGGAGATTATACACTTCCCAGTTTTCTTCTGGCTGGAGACAACCTATTGTTTTTTTTAGTTTTTATACTTGTTCTCTTGGGAAGTAGATAGAAATGATAGTAGATAGAAATGAGTCCTTGGCTTTGTAGTTTATTCGCTTGCCTTCGACTCCACATCTAATGGAAAGTGGTTGTCACTGAGTAGGTTTTGACTCATGGCTATCCCCTTTCTGGCAGTGAAGAAGTGCGTTCCTTAGGATTTTCAAAGACTGATTTTTTTTTTTTGAAGGTAGATCACTTGGCCTGTTTTCCAAGGCCTAGACATTAACTGTTTGCTTCACCCAGGAGGTCCACTCAGTATCTAGCTCCCAGTATATGTATCTCTTCATTTAAAAAAAGCAAATAAATAAATTAAAAATTTAAAAATATTTATTTATTGGCTTACTTTGGCTTGACAGTACTGCCGCAACAGAAATACCACAATAATTTTTTTTTTTTTTTTGCAGCATTAACAGAATATTTTCTCACTGTTTAGGAGACTAGAAGTCTGCATTCAGCGTCCTAGGAAAAAGCTTTCTCTCTCTGTGAGTGCTAATGGAAATTCCGTATCACTTTCCAGCTTTGATTCCTGCATTCATTTGACATCGTCATGTGCAGTGGCTTCTGTCTTCCATCATGGGTGCTTCTTGGCAACTGTGCCCAGTCAGCACCAGTGTGTTTTCATGGCATCAAAGTGACAACAGAAACTCAAAAGATTAGCTAGCAATTTTAAGGGTTAATGAATTAATGATGTTCATAGGCTATGAACGACTGAGAAGAAGGAGATTAGAACACTTGCAGATTAGAACACTTACCAGAGAATTGCACATGTATAAATTAATTGAATGGGTGCATATTTTTGCAGTATAGATGTGGAACAACAACCATAAAATAGTTTTTTAAAAAGTGGTTAACTTTTAAAAAGACACTTTATGCTGATGTGATCTCATTAATACAACAAGGAAATTCCTTTTCCCAAATAGAAGATCCATATGTATACAAAGTTTAGAATTTACAGATGTACAACTCAATCCATAGCATTTCTATAAAGCATGTTATACCCTACTTTGATGTTAGTCAGTTAAAAGGAATGATTTTGTCCTAGGTATTGAAAACAGACACATTTTTAAAATTAATCATTTGTGGCACGCTGATGAAAGCACTTGGCAAGATTGGCAAGAAGAGAGATGATGGGACAGTCAGCTTCCATAAGATTTACACCCTTGAAAACCCTGTGGGGAAGTTCTACTCTGTCCTATATGGTTGCCAGTAGTTGGAATTGACTTGAATGAAGTGGGTTGGGGGTAAAATTACTTTTTTTTTTTTTTTAATAAATCTTCATGTAAACTAAATAGATAACTTTAAAAAAAAATAAAGGAATTTTAAATGACCACAGTTTGTAATTTCATCTTATTATTACTTGGGCATAAGACCTTTTGATCATTTCTACAGTATGTTTAACTGTCTACATAAGAATGCTGGCTTCTAGAAAATGAAGGAAATCAATCTGACTTAATGTAGCTGTTTTCTCTATAAGAGTTACAGATAAGTTTCTTTCTTTTTTTCTGTGGTCTTCAGCAACTATTAAATGTTACTCTTTCCAAGGACAGAGAAGCAATTAATTAAGATTATTCCATCAATGATTTTCCATATGCTTACTACTTTCATTGACAATAACTACCTTATTAAGGTACATTTTAGTATTAAAGACTAGAGACACTGAACCCCAAGACATAACTGCTGCCAGGATTCCTTCTTAATGCCACTTTCTTAGCATAAGGTCATACAGCTATATGACATTTGTGTGGAAGTACGTTATTCACCGGAACACTGAATGAAAATGAGCCTCTTTTCGTTTCAGTGAGTTCTGAATCAAAGACAATGAGTTAATCCTACTGTGTCTGGAATTTATAGCTGAAGAGGTTCCCAGCAAATATTTTCTGTGTCTGAAGACATAGTAACAACTGTAAAATGTTTTCTAGAATACCCAATAAAAACCTCTCCCAAGAATGTGCTTGCTCCTTAGAGACCATATGTCAGTTCGATTGAATTCAGTAACCCAATCACCACTCACTCTTTAGTGTACCTGGGCATCTTATTATCACTGATCTTTTAAGAACCAGCAATAGCAGCCACTTGCACATACAGTTCTAACGTCCTTCTCAGATGAAAGACCTTGGAAAGTTAGAGAGGAAGTTACTGTGTGATTTGAGTTTTAGTATTTGGGCTGATGCCGCTAAGTTATACAATTACACTGCAAAACAAACTGAGCAGGTATGAGTCAGATTATAGCAGCCAGTAGAAAGATATTTTGACTAGAAATTGGAAAAAACAAACTGTCAAAAGTCATACACATACACAAAAAAGTTGAAGATCAAGCATAGTTATATATTTGCAACAAAAAACCTACTGCCGTCACATTGATTTGGACTCATAACGACCCTAGAGGACAGAATAGATCTATCCCATAGAGTTTCCAAGGAGTGCCTGGTGAGTTTGAACTGCAACAAAATATGATTTACATTTTGCTCTAGTATTCCCTACAGAGATTCAATTCCTCTATAATTCAATGGATATTGTAAAGAGAGTATGTGAAGAAGAATGGACAGATCTATGGTACTTACTGAATTTACGAATTTAGATACTGCTCTGAGGAAGTGTTAAATTCCACATGGCAACATCTTGATGGCTAAAGGTTATCAGAAACGCCAGGGCAGTGTCATCTCTTACCTACAATGACTGGCTCACTCTATTTCATGCCTCAGGGTGTATTTAAGAAATTCTTCTAAAAATTCTTCTCTGAAACTGTGAGTCTCTTTCCCTGATTTTTATGTCCTTGATGCAATTTTGCTTAAGCTCTCAGTTCTTGCTTCTCCGTAAGTACTTGGGTACTAACCACAATTAGCTCCCATCGGGGCTTGTGGGAGAAAAGACCTGGCAATCTGGTCTTATAAAGATGACAGTCTGTGAAACTTCGAGACATTTCTCTTCTTTCCAATAGAGTCTCTGTAGAATCTGAGTGAGTCAGTCAAATCAACAGCAAAAAACAATAGGCAAACACACAACAAAATTTTAAACACACACACTATATATATGTATATACACATGTTTATTTTCATTTGTATTACCACTCCTCCCTGTAGTTCTTCTGTTCTTATCTGTCTTCTTCCCTACAAAGTCAGTACAGGTATATTTTGTTTGTTTGCTTTTTTCTTCTAGGTCAGCAATGACTTACATTTTGCTGTTTTCAAATAATACAGTTCGGTAATAATCTTTCCAGAACTTTCAAAATCATGTGACGTAATCGTCTTCAACATTTTGAAATCTTTTTCTCTTGTGATTTCTAAGATACTAATTATCCTTTTTTTTTTTCCTGCTGACATACTGGGGTTTTATTGGCTGAATGTAGTCCAGGAGTGTCTTTACTTCTCTACTTTCTCTTTTTCTTTTTGTGATCTAATTTGTTTCTTTTGTTGTCATTAAAATAAAATAATGACTCACAAATTTATATCTCATGTGCCATTTCTCTGCTAGCCTTTTCTTCCATTCCATTCCATTTCATTCTTTTTTTTTTTAATTTTTGTTGTAACTGAGTGAAAGTTTATAGTCTAAGTCAATTTGCCATATAAAACCCCAAACACACGCCTCTGTGCCATTTTGTTGGCTCTCTGCATCCTGTGACAACACACTCACTATTCCTTTCCACTTTCTGCTTCTGTTATTCATTCAACCTACACATGGAGCCTCCTCTCCACCCTCCCATCTCACTTCCAGAGAGGAGCTGGTCAAATGACCATACACACATGCACACACACACGCACACCCACATACATGTGAATGAGGTGTGACAAGTTTGTAAGCTCATCCTAGAATAAGTGCTACGTATCTCGTTGCTCGGTATCACTACGGTCACCTTCAAAGTACTGCCCTTGTGATGCTATGCACTGATGCCTGTGCCTAGTCCAACCTTTACAGCAATTGTGGAACTCTTTTTCTGGAATGGCCATCAGAGCTGTGGGCTTCCTTTCAGTATTTCCTTTGTCTTTGGGTAAAGAAAAAAGTCATTGGGAGCCAGATTAGGTGAGGAGGAGGGTGTTCCAATATGTGTAGGACGGTGTCCCCAATAATGTGATTTGTTTACTGGCTAAAAACTCCCTCACAGACAACTATACAATTAAGTTTGCAAACTTGCCACCTTGCCACCATGTACCATCCCCAAATTGCTTTCAAGGGTACTGTCATTAGTGTACAGTTTCCCAGTGGGAATACTTCTAAGGTGACCATGGTGATATTCAGCAATGAGGTATTATCACACTTAGAGCAAGTAAGATTTGAGGACTTAACCATCAGACCTCTTACTCAAGTCAAAAAGTAGACACTCCACCAGCTCTATGTCTTATAGTGCAGTCCAGTTTTTGTCTGCAGAGTTGGCTCCAGTCCTGATTTCAGCTCTAGGCTAGCAGGATGTCCAGGGGCCATATTTTCAGTGAACTCTCCTGGATGTTGGATTGTCAAATCTGGGCCTTTAGTTGAGTTCTAGATCTGCACTACCATTTTGCTCATGCTACTTCATGGACTCTACACTGTGTGCCCTGTCAGAGTAGTCCTTGGTGGTGGCCAGGCACCATCCAGTTCTTCTGGTCTCATGATGATGTAGTCTCCCAGTCACACAGGCCTTTCTGTCTCTTGGGCACATAGTTTCCTCAAGGCTTTGATGTTCTTGGTTTTCATCTGCTCCGGGTGGTTTGGTTCTTTACTACATCCTTAACCTCTTCTAATCAATTCTCTAGAAAATGGAAAGCTTAACTTATGATACATTGTTGGCCAAATCTCATAATTCTATTACTTCAATCCTTCAATAACTTCTCAGTGCGTCCCAATACAACCCAGTCTGAAGAAGGCCTGTGTGACAGCGTTCACCTTTATGAGTATAGTTGATCTATCCACACTTTCAATTGTTTGAAACTATCCAATTCTTTTCTATGCTATATTTTTCTAATGTGCCATCCATTTGCTTTGAATTTTATTCATCTTACCCTTTATATAGCTTGTGGTGGTCAGGATTATGTCAACTTAGCTACTACATATTTGGCTGCTGTATTAAGTGGCAGGGCGGGGTTTGTGGTGGCTCCCTGCCCCTCAGCTCTGATCTCACGACCTTTCACTACAGCGGCTGGTCACTCACATGGCCAGGAGCTCCTGCTCTCTTCTTTCCAGCATCTGGTTCCGGGACTTGAGCTAGCAGCTGTTGGACTCATCAGTCCTTACAGTCGGCACTTGAGAGTCCTGCTCCCTGACCTGGCGATCCTGGGTTCGCCAGCCTCTGCCCACTCCTGCTCCCTGACCTGCTGATCCTGGTTTTGCCAGCCTCTGTCGCTTCATCTCGCCACCAGCTTGGGATCCACTGACCTACACAACCGGTGATCTAGAACTCTGGTCTCTGACTTGCTGACCTTGGGTTCCTCAGCTTCTGTGGCCACGTGAGGCTTGTGCCAGAGCTTGGGACATTCAGCTTCTGTGATTACGTGAGCTGTTTCCTATATTTGTATCTATCTATCTATATATTATAAATCTTTCCTTGTACCTACACATGTTACTGGTTTTGCTTCCCTAGAAAACCCAGCCTAAGACATAGCTAAAAAGTCAATTTTCAAACTAGGCTGTCACTTCTCTAAAGCTAATCTTTCTCTTTGGTAATTGTTCAATACTTTTATATATTCTACATCAACTTCTAAATGTATAATTTACATATTCAGATGCTAATTCCTGATTTGACCATTAGACAGAAATGCAAAAAGGCAAGCACTATAGCTAAATCCTTATTCCTAAATATTTGTCACAGTGCCTGACGATAAGATGATACCACAGTGAGTGAATAAGGGGTAATTTTTTTTATATTTTCATATTTTTTTAATTGTACTTTAGCTGAAAGTAGGAAACCTTTGTGACACGGTGGTTAAGTGCTACATCTGCTAACCAAAAGGTTGACATTTCAAATCCTCCAGGCACTCCTCAGAAACTCTATGGGGCAGTTCTACTCTGACCTATATAGGGTTTCTATGAATTGGCATTGATTCAATGGCAGTGGAATGGTTTAGATGAGGGTTAGAGAACAAACCAGTTTCTCATTAAACAGTTAGTACACATACTGTTTTATAACACTAGTTAACAATCTAATGACATATCAACACTCTCTCTTCTCAGACTTAGGTTCCTGTCCCCTCATGTGCCCTAGTTCTTGTCTTTGAGCTCCTTTGCCCCCTCAGTCTCATTTTGTTTTATTGGCCTAATCTTTGGCTGAAGGGTAAACCTCAGAAAGGAGTGACTTCACGACTGAGCTGAAAGGGTGCTCGGTGCTCATATTCTCAGAGTTCCTCCGGTCTCCATCAGACCAGAAAGTCTGATCTTTCATTTCTAGTTAGAATTTTGTTGTTCTGTCTGGGATCCACTACGGTGATCCCTGTCAGAGCAGTCAGTGGTGTTGCCGGGAACTGTCTAGTTGTACTGGACACAGTTTGGTAGAGGCCGTGGCAGACGGGGTCCATTAGTTTCTTGAAGCAATCTTTCCCTTGTATCTTTAGTTTTTTTCTTCATTCTTCCTTGTTCCCAAAGATGTGAGACCAGTAGATTATCCTACATGGGCCTTCATAGGCTTTTAAGATCCTGGATGCTACTCTCCAGGGTAAATAATCTTAACGGGTTGATAATGAAGAGTCTAAATCAGAATTATTTCTCTATCCTACATGGGCCTTCATAGGCTTTTAAGATCCTGGATGCTACTCTCCAGGGTAAATAATCTTAATGGGTTGATAATGAAGAGTCTAAATCAGAATTATTTCTCTGAAACCATTATGGAGCTATACCAGTTGATAACTTTGACAGAAGACACATCCTGTACTCCCACACACTGACAAAACTCAAAACTGAACCCACTGCCATCAAGTTGATTCCAACTCATGGTGACACGACAGGACAGAGTAGAACTGCCTCCTTAGAGTTTACAAGGAGCACCATTTGGTCAATAGTCATAGCGTTTAACCATTGAGGCATCAGTGTTTCCCACATGCTGACAATCTTCTTAAAAGATAATGAAAAAGATCTCTGTATTTTTGTAACAGTGTATATCTACTATTTGTCAGTTTGCCATACCATGGTGTATTGTGTTATTGTGTGGAGCATAACAAATTATGGATAACATTGTGGAGAATGGGAATTCCCAAACACTTAACTGTGCTGGTGTGGAATCTGTATCTATGCAAGAGGCAGTCCTTCAAACAGAACAAGGGGATATTGACTCACACCTCAGGAAGGTGTGAGTCAAGTTTGTATCCTTCCATCATGCTTCCTCAGTCTGTATGATGAGAAAATAATACCAGAGCCTGGTCTATATGAAGAAGGATGGAGCACATGGTTGGAAGACTTACTAAGAAACTGTGTTAGCAAATGACGCTACTTTGCTTGCTGTAATTGAACAGGACTTGAAGCAGACACTGACAAAGATCAAAG
The DNA here is from genome assembly GCA_028571685.1 of Heterohyrax brucei. Lineage (NCBI taxonomy): Eukaryota > Metazoa > Chordata > Mammalia > Hyracoidea > Procaviidae > Heterohyrax > Heterohyrax brucei. Next base: position 162,031,590 of record CM053143.1, read on the forward strand.
ACTTCAGTCTTCAGCGTGGATTATAACTTAACATAATGAAAACAAAAATTCTCACAACTGGACCGATAAGCAACATCATGATAAATGGAAAAGAGTTTGAAGTTCCCAAGGGTTTCAAGTTACTTGGATCCACAATCAGTGATGATGGAAGCAGCAGTTAAGAAATTAAAGGATGTACAGCATTGGGCTAATTTCTTCCAAAGACCTCTTTATAATGTTAAAAATCAGAGATGTCAGCTTGAGGACTAGGTGAGCCTGACCTGAACCATGGTACTTTCAATCACTTAATATGCATGAGGAAGATGGACAATACAAAAGGAATACCAAGGAAGAATAGATACATTTGAATTACAAGTTTGGAAAGATAGTGACTATGCCACAGACTGCCAGAAGAATGAACAAATCTGTTTTAGAACCCTTAGAAGTAAGGAAGGTGAGACTTTGTCTCAATTACTTTGGACAAGGTATCAGGAGGGATCACTCTCTGGAGTAGGATCAGAGAAAAAGAGGAAGACTCTCAAAAAGATGGATTTACACAGTGGATGCAACAATGGACTCAAAGAGAGCAACAGTTGTGAGGAGAGCACAAGACTGGGCAGTCATTTTGTCTGTTGTACACAGAGCAGGTATGAGTCAAAACTGATTTGGTAGCACCCAAGAAGAAATACCAGCATGATCACTCATCATGGACAGATTTCGATGAAGCTCCCAGACTAGGAAGAAAGACTAATAGATTACTTCTGAAAATAAGCCAGTGAAAATCTTACAGAGTGAAATAGAGTATCAGCCAATATAATGTTGGAAAGGAGTTCTGGATGTATCATGGCTAAACTCCCAATTGATGACCCAAGTATCAGCAGTTCCAACCCATCAGCTGCTCCATGGGAGAAAAGCTCTGTCAGTCTGTTATTGTAAAGAGTATCCCAAACCAAATCCATTGCCATTGAGTCAATTCTGCCTCAGAGCGACCCTATAGGACAGGGTAGAACTGCCTCCTTAGAGTTTCCAAGGTGCACCTGGTGGATTCAAACTGCCAACTTTTTGGTTAGCAGCCATAGCACTTAATCACTATGCCATCAGTAGAACTCCTATAAGAGAGTTCTACTTTGACATAGGTCACAATTTACTTAACAGCACACAATAACAACATAACACCAGAAGATGAGCCTTCTTGTTGGATGGCACTGTACAATAACTGCAACACTGGACTGAACGTACCTATGATCCTAAAGAAGACACATCACCAGGGTTCCTGAAGATAATGCGGGACCAAGCAATGGTTTGTTTATGAGTCAGAGTCCACTAGATAGCAACTCATAAAGAGGATTTTCACAGAAATTATGCAGAAAGACAACTTTGTGACAGATTTTATTTTCACTTTTCCACCAATTGCTGACACAGCCTCACACACACTTGCATTCTGTCTTGTAAGCACTCTCTGTCACAGCAATTTGGATCCAGATTGCAACTTATTTGCAACCGGAAACTCCTGCTGTCTTTTCCCATCTCAGCGCTAACCTTGGCCTCACTGAAGGGTTTTGGCTGGAAAATATCCATGTGAGGGAAGTGCATTTCTGGTGTGTTGGCCTTACCTCAGCAGATGATCTTCCTGCCTGCCCAGGAGCAATTCAGCTTCTCCTCGTTCCTTTAATGTATTTTTATTTTAATCTTTTCACAGGAGTCATCAACACGTCTGTCACTCACTGTTTCAGGAAATGTTTGTCAAAATCTCTAAAGTTGCTACAATTTTCCCCTTTCTGTGTGGAAGGAAAAGAACAATTTTTTTTTTTTTTTTGAGTATGAAAAAGAGAGCTGATTCATGTGAAAGTGTAATTCCTGTGAGAACTGATGAAACTAATTTTCCTTGAATGCTCATGACTCCTTATAACAAGGACTGAAACTATTCTCTTTTCAAATGGATTTTTTTTTTTTTTATTGAAATAGGCTATTCAGTTGGATGGCAATTTAGATGCCTATAACTTTCTTGATTTTCAAGCTTAGAGTGAACCCACTTATCCTTTGAAACATTATTTCCTCATTGCATGTTTGAGAGAAAAATCCACTAGTGCTCTGATATGCTGAAAGTAAAATAAATTTACCTCTATTGTTTATAGATTGAAAATAAAATTGAGCTGTGGGTGGTCTGATTATGTATTTTTATTTTCAACATCCACATCCAAATATCTAGATGCACTATGTTGTTACAAGTATAGAAAATAGAATAGCAATTGTGAAAAAAAATAATGCCTGTTATCTGAGTGTTATCTAGAAAGCATATAGAATCAGAGGACAGTGACCAAAATGTATCTTGCTTTGAGAAGATTTCTCCTCTAAAAGAAATTCATAAAAATTGGTTACATCCCGTACAGTGAATGATGCACTGCACATGTCATTCTAGAAATTGTACAGAAAATAAAAGCAAGTACACTTTACACTTGACTACTATTCAGCTACTGCAGAACTATCAGCTATGCCTTATTTATATCTTTTAATGCAATAGATTTAATGCAGTGCAATTCCAGTCATTTCTGGAGTTCTTGCCACTTTCACTATAACACACTGTTTTTTTTCTTCCTTTCCTTTATTCTCTTCCCCAGAATGGATCCAAAGCACAACAACTGTATTTTTTAAAAGAGCTTTTTGAATCTCTTACAACCTAGCTCCTACCATAGTGGATAACTTCACTGCCATGGTAGCAAAAATTGAGTCTTGTTACATTCTTCAAAGCAATTCTAACAACCTTCTATTTTAACTTTGATACTTTGTGCTCTTACTTGGTTTAGTGACAAGGAAGAACAGGAATCCCCTTCTATTTCAGAGTAAGTCCATAGTAGCCAGTGAAATAAAATTTAGGATGTTTAAAATTCTATTTTAAGCAATAAGAGAATAACACTGATTTTATTCTAGTAGAAATTACTAGCCAGCTTATACATGAATTGGATTGAAAGACCGTAATCTCCAAAGCACTTCATTGTAAAATTTAAAAACTTAAATAGATTAAGTGGAAGGGAATTCCTCTGAATTGTATGTCTATAAAACACCATCACAGATAAGATCTTTAGCCAAGTAATTAATGATGCCAGTTCAGTAACGTTGCATCCACTGATAGCCTTTCCACAGCTCCCCAATCAGTAAGTTTTCTTTGAGTTAAGTAGTGGTAATGCTAATCTGTTTCTTCACTGTTGGTATTATTAAGAGTCCACAAACATACCTGAATATATCAACTATTGTTGTTATTGTGTTCTGACCAATCAGTTCCAACTCACTGCAACCCTACAGGGCAGAGGAGAATTGTCTCATAGGGTTTACAGGGTTGCACTCTTTCTGGGAGCAGATTGTCAGGTCTTTTCTCCCACAGAGCTGCTAGTAGATTTGAACTACTGTCCTCTGGGTTGACAGCTGAATGCTTAACTGCTGCATCACTAGAGCTCTTTGCTTAGAGCAACTAATGGCTGTTGCTTGCTTCGTGCTAGTAATCCACCACAGTTAATTAAGAGATTTTGGCACAAAAGAAAAGAAGGGGAGGGGAGGGGAAGGGAGGGGAGAAAAAATTCAATATCAAGTTGACCACAATTTCACAAGCATACATACTGATTAGAATTTTCTTTTGCTTTCAGTCTTATTTTTAGTGTTCACCAATATATTACTAACAAAAAATAAAATATATTTTAATTCAGTGTGACAAGTACTGTTATTATTAGATTAAAAAATAATAATTTCAGTCAAATTTCATTATAACTTTCTGATACCAACCAGTTGCCATGGAGTTAATGCCTATGTATGGTTACCTCAAGTGTGTCAGAGTGTAACTGTTTTCTATGGTGTCTTCAATGGCAGAGTTTTGGAAAAGCAGATTACCAGGCCTTTCTTCTGAGGTACTTCTCAGTGGACTTAAATCACCAACCTTTTGGTTAATAGGAAGCACATTAAAGACGTGTGGTAGAGGTAGTGTTTTATCAGTATTTTATCGATAAGAACACTGGTGGGCAAAGATTAAACCCCAAAACCAAAGCCAGTGTATTGAGTTAATTGTGACTCATAGTAACCCTGTAGGACAGAGTAGAACTGCCCCATAGGGTTTCCAAGGAGCACCTGGCAGATTCAAACTGCTGACCTCTTGGTTAGCGGCCATAGCTTCACCACTATGCCGCCACGGTCTCCGCACAGAGATTACACATGCAGTAAGTAGCACAATGGAATTTACACTGATGTAAACTAGCGTGGAAGCCCTGTTGATGCAGTGGCTGAGAGCCGTGGTGAGCTGTGGCAGCTAACCAAAAGATCAGCAGTTCTAATCCATCAGCTGCTCCTTGGAAATCCTGTGGGGCAGATTCCCTGTGTCCTTTAAAGTCACTGTAAGTTGAAATGTACTGAACAGCAAGGAGTTTGTTTTGGGTTTCTGAGACTACTCTGAGAACCTATACTCTTAACTACTGTTTTCTGAATTGGTGATACAGAGAAAATGTAAAAAGTTCAAAATAGGTTTTAAAACAGATTTATTGAACAAAGAATAAAAAATCTATACTCGTTGCCAGCCAAGTGATAACTACAAAATGAAACAAAGAGGTAGTTGCCATCAACATCATTCTAACTGACAGAGACCTCATTCATGTATTTCAGGACAGAACTGCACTCCATAGGATTTTCAAGGCTGAGCTCTTGCAAACCCTATGAAGAAGCAGACCACCAGACCTTTCTTCCGAGATGACCTGGATGGTTTTTGAACTGCTATAAACCAGATGAAACCCAGTGCCATTGAGTTGATTCCAATTCACAGTGACCCTACAGGACAAAGTAGAACTGCCCTGCGGAGTTTCCAAGGAGTGCCTGGGAAGATAAGAATGGCTGACCTTCTGATGAGCAGCCATAGCACTTTATGACTACACTTCCAGGGTTTCCAACTGCCATACGTTAGGTTAATAGTGTTGTGCTTAAATATTTGTGTCACCCTGGAACTCCAAGTGATACTTGCACCTCTAAAAATGCTTCAGTATTGTTTAACTAATAATCACTGATATCTTGGCACTAAGTTCTACTGGATATTAATTTTTGCTCTCATTCTCATTCTCAGGGGCACCAAAGAGTAGAACAGGCTGCTTAACTAGGCTTTTTTTTTTTTTTTTTTAATAACATTTCTTTAAAGAGCTTTACCATTTAGTACTGGAAGTCTTTAGTTTGCTTTGACCTTAACCTAATTACCATTGTCTCTTGCCTCTGATAATTAGTTCTGGAGGGCAGTCTTTCACAGAAGCTTGTGATTTTTCTTTAAAACTAGAAGTGCTTACGTTCCCAAACTCATTTGTCTTCTTGATTCTCAGTGTCAGTAAAACTAAACAAAACACAACCATAGTTGAAACATAGGTAGCTCCATTTACTTTTCTCTTCTTACACGGGATCTTCAGGTCTTTGGCAATCTGTTATAGCACCAGCTCTACCTGTGAAAATAAGTAACACTGGCATGCAAATGTAATTATTTGCATTTAAGAATCTAATAGATATTTGGTGTTAAATTTTTGGTTCTTCAATTTACCAGTCACATTTCTTTGGACAACCTACTTAAACTCTTGAGACAAAAGCTTTATTTCAAGAGTACAGGTGTAGAAACATATATTAGTACCATATGATGCTAAGTATATACGGTACTAACAAAAACTACATTAATTCATATATTTAACATGCTCACTGTAGAGCTAGCAAAATAGTAAACGGTCAGTACATGACAGCTACTAATACTCCCACCCATGGGTTTATTTGTTTCTTCACTAGTTTAAGTGCTGAATTTTTAACTTAAGGAAATCACTTTCCTATCTCACACTTTCTTTTAAAATTTATATATTTGATACACTAATAATTTGAGATAAAAATCCTATCAATTTTCACAATGGTTGATAGAACATTGCTGTTAGGGGCCACTGAGTCTTTTCCCAATCATAGTAACCCTGTGTGCAATAGAAGAAAACCAAACCTAGTCCTTCACTATCCTCACAAACTTTGCTAATTTTGAGCCCATTGTTGTGGCCGCTGTGTCAATCCATCTCTTAGACAGTCTGTGCCTTTTTTGTTGACCTGTACTTGACCAAGAATAATGTCCTTCTCCAGTGACTGGTTTCAACAGTAACATAACCATGCTTCTAAGGAACATTTTGACTATACTTCCACTAAGCCAGATTTATTCATTTTTCTGTCAGTCCATGATATAGTCAATACTTTCTGCCAATGCAAAAAATTGACGTGAATCAATTGTTCAATCTTCCTTATGCCTTGTCCAGATTTCACATGAATATCAGGCAATTAAAAAGACCATGGCTTGCATGAGGCACATTTTAGTCCTCAAGGTGGTATCTTTGCTTTTCAACACCACTGATAGACAGTTTGCAGCAGGCTTGCCCAAAGCGATGTGCCCCTTGACTTCTTCACTGCTGTTTCCATTGGTGTTGACTGTAGGTCCAAATGATATGTCATCCTGACACTTTCAGTATTTTTTCTATCATGACATTGTTTATCAGCCCAGTGATGAGAATTTTAGTTTGCATTATGTAAGGGTATAATCTATACTGTAAGCTGTAGTCTTTAGCAGAAAGTGATTCAAGTCCGACTAGCTTTCCAAAGGCTAGGTGGTATAATCTGAATACTGTGGGTTGTTAATGAGTCTTCTTGCAAAACTGATGCCATTTGCTAGGTCTGACAATTAAGTTCTAAAACTTGCCACAGTGCACTTACATGGCAGCAGCATACAACTTGACAAGGTTGTATAACTGTGTCATAAAGATTCCTCACAGCGGTGTTTGTGTTGACGTATGGTGGTGTCTTGCTATCTGGCATTTTTACTGTTGTTGTGTGTTTTTGTGTGCCATTTCAAGAATGTCAGGGCTTGAATTAGAGCAAAGAACAAACATTACATTTCTTGTTAAACTTGCCAACAGTGGAAGTGAAATCAGGTACATATAAATCAAAGTTTATGGGGATAATGGCATGAAAAAGACAGCAGTGTACAAATGGATTAAACTTTTTCCCAAGAAGAAAATGTCACTGAAGAAGTAGCCAGACAAGCAGAACTGATGAAAACATTGCAAAATTTGTCAAATTGTGCATCAAAATGATCAGCTGACTGTGAAAAGTGTAGCAGACCAAGTAAACATTGATAAAGAAATAAGAAAATTGTAACCAAAATATTTGGCATGAGAATGTGCAAAAATGATCCCAAAGGAGTTCCTCAATGAGCAGAAGCAGAGTAAATGTTTGCCAAGACCTTTTGGAGAGGCAAGATGATGTTTTGAGCTGTGTTATCACTGGTGATGACACACGGATGTAGCAATACAACCCTGAAACAAAGTTTCAAAACGCACAATGGAAGTCAACCAGTTCTGAATAACCAAGAAAGTTGTCAGTCCAAATCAAGAGTCAAAACAACATTGTCCACCTGTTAAAATATTAGAGGAATTGTTCATTATGAATTTGGACCAACTGGACAATTGACCAAGTTTACTCTTTGGAAATGCTGAAAAGGCTATGTGAAAAAGTTAGACAAAAACAGCCTGAACTTTCAGCCAGGAGCTCTTGTATCACAACAATGTACCAGTTCACACAGCACTGTCTGTGAGGGAGTTTTTAGTCAGTGAACAACCATGTTGGAACACTCTCCCTACACAGCCAGTCTGGCCACCAGTGACTTTTTTCTTTTCCTGAAGAAAAAGGAAATATTGCAAGGAAGACATTTTGATAACACTCAGGAGATCAAGGCTAAGACAACAGCAGCCCTGACGGTCATTCCAGGAAAAGAGTTCCAAAATTGCTTTGAAGGGTAGACTAGGCACTGGCATAGGTGCATAGCTTCCCAAGGGGAGCTGGTGACCTGAATGATATTTAGTAAGGAGGTATGTAGTATTTTGTCTAGGGTGAGTTCACAAACTTAGTTGCCAGACCTTGTCCTTCTTCTTAAAGACCATTTTCTGAATTTATTTGCCCAGCATATAGATTAAGGGTGGTGAAATAAGCATGGTGGTAAAACCCCTACTCCCACATTTCCTGATTTTAAACCAAGCAGTATTTCTGGTTTTTGTTCAAATGACGGCCTCCTGGTCCATATACAGAACCCACACAAGCACAATTAAGTGTTCTGTATTTCCCGTTCCTTGAAATCAGGTCTATAATATGTTACGATCCACACAGTTGAATGCTTTGCATAGTGAAAATACACGTGTAAAAATATTTCTAGGACTCCCTACTTTCAGCTAAGTGTCACTTGACATTGACAGTGATATCACTGATTTGATGTCATCTTCTGATTCTGGCTTGAATTTCTGTCATTTTTTCTGTTGATGTCTTTCTGCTATCTATTTTGAACTGTCTTCAGCATAATTTTACTTGCATGTGAAATCAATCTTTTTCTTTTTTTTTTTTTTTTTTTTGATAATATCAAGTTTCTTTAGATTACCTTTCTTTGGAATAAGTGTCATTATAGATCATTTCCTGTCAGTTGGCCAGATACCTGTCTTCCAAATTTCTATAGATGAGTAAGCACTTCTAGAATTATATCCATTTGCTGAAATATTCCCATCAGTATTTCATCAATTCCTGAGCCTTGTTTTTCCTTAATGCCTAAACTTTTGCTTGGCTTTCTTTCTTCAGTGCTGTTGGTTCTTGATCACATGCTATCTACTAAAATGTTTAAATACTGATGGGTTTCTTTTTGGTACAGTGATTCTGTATATTTCCTGTGTCTTCCATTGATGCTCCCTGCATCATTCACCTTTTTTCCTCCAGAATCCTTCAATTTGTTACAGTTATTAGGTACTGTTGAGTCAGTTCTGACTCATAGAAACCCTATGCACAACAGAACAAAACACTGCCCAGTCCTGCACTGTACCCACAATCATTTTTATGCTTAATTCTATTGTTGCAGTCACTGTGTCAGTCCACCTTGTACAAGGTCTCCCTCTTTTCATTGACCATCTACTTTACCAGACATGATATCCTTCTCCAAAAGACTGATTCCTCCTGACAACATGTCTAAAGTATGGAAAACACAGTCCCACCATCTTTGCTTCAAAGGAGCACTCTGATTGTACTTCTTCTGGAAGAGATCTGTTTGTTCATTTGGCACTCCGTGGTATATTCAGTATTCTTCTCCAACACCACAATTCAAAGATATCAATTCTTCTGTCTTCATTATTCATTGTCCAGTTTTTGAATGCATATGATGTGATTGAAAATACCATGGCTTGGGTAAAGCACACCTTAGTCTTTACTTTTGATGTGTTTACTTTTCAACACTTTAAAGAGGTCTTTTGCAGCAGATTTTTCCAATGCAATGCATCTTTTGAATTCTTAACTACTGCTTCCATGGGTATTGATTGTGAACCCAACTAAAATGACATCCTTGAGAACCTCAATCCTTTCTTCATTTGTGAAAATGTTCACTGGTCCAGTTGTGAGGATTTTTGTTTTCTTGATGTTGAGTTGCAATGCATACTGAAGGCTGTGGTCTTTGATCTTCAGCAGTAATTGCTTCAAATACTCCTCACTTCCAGCGAGCAAGGTTATGTCATCTGCGTAGTGCAGGTTGTTCGTGAGTTTTCCTCTAATCCTGGTGCCTTGTTCTATTTCATGTAGTCCAGCATCTTAGATTATTTCCTTCAATTGGGCAAATCAGTAATTTTTTCTCCATTTCTTTCAGTTTGGAAAATGCTGAGCATGTTCTTCCCTTTTGGTTTTATAACTCACGGTCTTGGCACATTTCATCATAGTAGTTTGTGGGAAGCCGAGACTTCCTGAAGCAAGGCCAGAATATGGTCAAGTTCACTCTTGTATTAACAAGATCTAAATTAAGCACATTCCAAGTATCGTACACCCAGCATTGTCCTCAGAATAAGCAGAGGTCAGCATGCCCACGATCTGGTTTCGATATGACTAGCAGAAGAATGTTTGGGAAAAGGAAACAAGGAAATGTGTGGAATATATATGCAACTGAAAAATAAAGCTCGAGGTCTCAGCTTGACTGAGTCCCCCCGGATGTGATTGTTTCGGTCTTATTCAGCTCCCGCGCTTTCCCCTCAGCTCTGTTCGTCTGACGGCTGGTACCGTCAGTAGTTGATTTTGTCTTTTTGTATTGCCCTTTGCAATCTTCTGGTTATCTCATTAACATTTCTTCCTTTCAAGTTAACTGCTCTACAGTAGACAACAAGTTTCAAAGTGTCTCTGACATATATTTTGCTCTTTTCCTTTCCTTTTTTCTCTTTTCTTTTTTCTGCTATGACGTTCTTGATGTTAGCACACATCTGATCTTTGGTCCTTAGTGTTCAAGAAGTAAAATATAATCTTGAAATCACCTGTAAATTCAAGTGGGATTTACTCAAGGTCATAATTTGGCTTTCATGGAGTCGTTTCAATCATCTTTTGCTTCAATTTGAACTTACATATCAGCAGTTTGTTGTCTGTTCTGCAGTCAGCACTTACCCTTGTTCTGAGTATATTGAGTATCTCTGTTGTCTTTTTCCTGTAGATACAGTTAATTTGATTCCTATGTATTCCATCCAGTTAGGTCCGCATGTATAGTCACTGTTTATGTTGTTGAAAAAAAAAAATTTCAAGTGAATACGTAGTTAGCATAACTCAAAATCAGAAGAAACAAGTGCAAACATTCATAAATAATCACAAAGTAGAATGTATGAATTATGAATCAAGGAAACCCTGGTGATGTAGTGGTTAAATGTTATGGCTACTAACCAAAGGGTTGGCAGTTCAAGAATGCCAGGCTTTCCTTAGAGACTGCATGGGGGCAGCTCTACTCTGTACAGTGGGGTCACTATGAGTCAGAATTGACTTGACAGAAAAGGGTTTTTTGTTGGTTTATAAATCAAGAGGTATTGGAAGTTACCAAAAAAATGAAATGGAACATTTGAAATCGGTATTCTAGACATTAGTTGGCTGAAATTTACCAGTAGTGGCACTTGTGAACAGAACAATTACACGGTCACTATGCCACAAATGACTAATTGAAGAGGCGTGATGTCTGATTTACCATTAAAAATAAGACTTCTTGATCTGTTCTGAAGTTAAGTTGGTAGATTAATATCCGTATACCTACAAGAAAAACATATCAATTTACACGCTGGTTGGTAAGGCCAATACTTAAGGAATTGAAAATTTTCACCAACTTCTTTGTTCTGAAATTGATAAAGCATGGAGTCAAAATTCATTAATAATTACTGGCAAATGGAGTATTAAAGTTGGAAAGAAAAAAAAAGAGTTAGTAGTTGGAAAACATGGTCTTGGTAATAAAAACAATGTGGGAGATCACATGATAGAATTTTGCAAGACCAGGAACATATTCATTGATTGCTTGACAGTGGTATATGTATAAACAATTGCTTGTGACAGGAATGATATGTACTTTGGTTCTTCTGCTTTATGTATTGTTGGGCACTTTGTAAACTTAGTCTTGAATATATTCCTCTAGTATTTTTCTTCCCTCTGGTCAGTGTGTTGGAAGTTATTTTATATCAGTTACCCTTAGAATCACTTGGGAGGCCAGCTATGTTAATTCTTCTGCTTACTTTTGTATAACAGTCACAATTAGTGTCATTTTATCATAATTGAAACATGAATTCTAGAACCGAAGATTTGAATATTCTATTCTAATTATAATATTAAGAATGAAATCATTTGTATGTTTCAATGGATTCCTGCAGGATGTCAGTCGTATCACTGAATATCACCAAAGAATCTCAAGCATCTAATAATAGCTGACTTAGATTTTACAGTTTTTCAAGTATAGAAGACTCATGTTTTTATTTATTTAAAATTATTGAAAATATAATAATGCTAATAACTTTCAAATATTTTAAATGGAATTGTCACTTCCCTATATTTTGGGACATAAATTTTTTTTCCACTAATACAGGAGAATCGGAAGCATTTTAAAATCACAATCTTAATATATATATACATGAGGGCTGAAAATTTCAGTTGAACTTTATCAAAACTAAACTGTTTAAGTTAGAGCTTAGATTATCTAATTTGTGTGAAAACAAACATTAGCTGTATTTGGGTGCAAACATGACTTATTTATACTGTTTTCTCATTTATCACATGGAGACAGAAATGCCTATGTTTTTGTTCACTGTCAAAATTCGTTAGATAATATTTAGAAAACATGCAAAAAGAGCAAGCAGTAGGAATATATTTTGGGTGCTCAGTGCTTGAAATATTTCAGCTGACAAATACAAATATTTTTATAATATATTTTAGTGAATTCAGTAATTAGTTTTATGTAATACAGTGTCTTTTTCATGTTTTGATCCTTTTAACTGAAAAACTGCTTTCCAAGAGCATTAAGTTACTTACTAAATCCTTCATAAATACTTTCTTCCTCCATAATTTCTATGTTTTTAATTATCTTATAAAAATTAAGACATAGTAGTCAAGCTAAACTGCATTTATGTCCTTCTGGTATCTCTTGATTGACTTTTAGCACTCAATCAACTGAAATGCTAAGAAAATTGACATAAAAATGATAGATGTGCTCATAGTTTTTGGAGAGTTATACCAGCCCTGAATTTTCATATTTGAAAACATCAGGAGATTTCCCACATGAAAAAGTTAAAAATTCTCACCCATTTAAAAATGCTTTATTTATATCATATCAAGTTAGAAAGCAAGCAGCAGATGTCTGCTACAAACTAATAACTCACCTTGAAAGTTTAGAAATACAAAGTTGAATTAAAAATGTTGCTGCTAAAAAGAGATTATGCTTTGACTGCAGGAAAAGGAATGTCCCCAAAAGAAATGTTTTTATAACTGCAAGTTGAATGAAATAGCCATCGTTCTCTACCCCCGCCCCTTTAAAAAAAAAAAAAAAAAATTCTATCAAAACTGTGGAAAATACAGTGTAATATTTTTGGTCAAAAAAAAAAGACACAATTGTTGCACATAAACCATAGAAGAGACTTAAAAATGGACAAACTGTTTCTGTCTCTTTCTCTCTCTTAAATTCTATGGAAAGTGTATTGGGAATATCATGTAATTTTTCTCATCAAAAAAAAAAGACACGTGTTGAACATAAACCGTAGAAAAACTCCAGAGTGAAGAAAAAGGCCAAGATAGTAGAGAAGACAATACCAAGAGCAGAATAGGTTAAAAAAAAAAAGAGACTCAGACTAATAACAGAAAACATAGGTATGCGTAGAGTTTGCTAAATGGTACAACACAGTAGATCTTCTTCCTTCCTGTAACAAAATTTTGGATATAATTCACACATACACTGCATAGAAAAACATTGTTTGCTTAAAAGAGTGATATTGTGCTTTATGAAGCCAAATTGAGCAGCAGTGAGAAGTACAGTTTTAAAGAAAGAGGAGGTAAGTGGAAACAATAAAGATACTGTTTGATTAGCAAGAATACCTTGTTGCTGTTAGACGTCCTTGAATTGGTTCCACCTGATAGCTACTTTATGTATAGCAGAACAAAATACTGCCCCATCCTGAGCCATGCCTACAATAGTTGTTATGCTTCAAGCCTATTGTTGCAACCACTGTGTCAATACAATCATTGAGGGTCTTCATATTTTTCGCTGCCCCTCTACTTTGCCAAGCATGATGTCTTATTTAGATAAGGACCCTTCCTGACAACATGTTCAAAGTATGTAAGACATCTTTTCTTCTAAGGAACACTCTGCTTGTAATTCTTCCAAAACAGATCTGTTTGTTCTTTTGGCAGTACATGAAATATTCAATATTCTTCTCCAACACCATAATTCAAAGGCATCATTCTTCTTCTGTCTTCCATATTCACTGCCCAGCTTTCTAGTGCATATCCTGTTTGAAAATACTGTGGCTTGGGTCAGGCACACCTTAGTCTTCCAGGTGACATCTTCACTTTTCCACACTTTAAAGAGATCTTTTGCAGAAGATTGGCCCACGGTACTGTGTCTTTTTATTTCTTGACTGCTGCCTCCAAGGGCTTTGATAGTAGACCAAAGTAAAATGAAATCTTTGACAACCTCAAAATCTTATCCATTTATTATAATATTATTTATTGGTCCAAATATGAGTATTTTGTTGTTGTTTTTGCTGTTGAGGTATAATCCATACTAAAGGCTGTGTGGTCTTCATCTTCATCAGTAAGTATTTCAAGTTCCCTCCATTATCCACAAGGATGGTTGTGTTATCTGTCTTCGTTCAATCCTGATGCCTCATTCTTCTTCATATAGATCAGGTTCTTAAAGTATTTGCTTTGCATATGGATTGAATAGGTATGGTGAAAGGTTACAATCTTGATGTTCACATTTCCTAACTTTAAACCATGCAGTGTCCAGTTGTTTTGTGTGAACAGCTACCTGTTAATCTATGAGATTGTTCATGACCACAATTAAGTGTTTTGAAATTTCCATTCTCTGGTGTATTATACATCATTTGTATGACCCACACAGTAAATCAAATGCCTTTGTATAATTGATAAAACACAAATAAATGTTGTTCTGGTTTCTCTGCTTTTACCCAAGATCCATTTCTCATCAGCAATGATACAATTGGTTCTGTGTCCTCTTCTGAATCCAGGATCAATTTCTGGCAGTTTTCTGTCAATATACTGCTACAGCCACTTTTGAATCATCTTTAACCAAGTTTTACTTGTCTGTGATAGTCATGATAATTTCTGTATTTCCCTGTATTACCTTTCTTGGGAAGAGGCATAGATATAGATCTCTTCTAGTCAGTTGACTAAGTGGTTTTTTTTTCAAAACTTTCTGGCATAGATGAATCAGCATTTCCAGGGCTGCATCCATTTGTTGAAACATATCAATGCAGCTGGGACTTCTTCCTTTAGCTCCATTGCTTCCTGATTGTATGTTGCCTCTTGAAATGGATGAACATCAAACAATTCCTTTTCCTTCTAATATTTTCCCCATAAAATCTTTCAGTATTACAACTCAAGGCTTAAATTTTTTCTTCAGTTCTTTCAACTTGAGAATAATACTGAGCACGTCCTTACCTTGGGATTTTATATCACCAACTCTTTTTAGATGAGATTGTAACAATTAGCTTTACATTTTCAAGCTTCCCTTTCATATCTTTCATTCAGTTCTTTTACTTTGTCATTTCTTCCTTTTGCTTTAGCTATTGGGTGTTCAAGAGTAATTTTTGGAGTCTCTTTTGACATCCATTTTGGTCTTTCTTTCCTTCATACCTTTTTAATGACCTCTTGCTTTTTTTTCAAATGATGTCCTTGATGTTACTCTACAACTTATCTAGTTTTTGGTGATTTACTGTTCAACATGTCAAATCTATTCTTGAGATGGTCTCCAAACTCAAATGGGATATATTCATTGTTGTACTTTGGCTCTCATGAACTTACTCTAATTTTCTTCATTTTTGATTTGAGCTTGCATGTGAGCAATTAATGTTCTGCTCTGCAGTCAGTCACAGCTCTAATTCTGACTGGTTATATTTATCTTTCCCTTTGTTTCCTCCACAGATGTAGTTGACTTGATTTTCATATGATTAACTTATTCAAAATGACCAATAGCAGTAAATTTCAACTCAATAATACTTAAAGGTTTGTAGCTGTTTCTTCTCATTTTGACTCATTCCACATCAGCAAATTGAGATCTTGAGCGATTGACTCCAAGTCGTCCAAGTTGACTCCCTTTTGCAGAGGCTGCTCTTCCCCTGCTGTCTTTTCAGTACCTTTCAACCTGGTGGCTCCTCCTCAGGCACTATATCAGACAATGTTCTGCTGTTATTTATAAGGTTTTCACTGGCTAATTCTTTTCAGAAATAGACTACCAGTTCCTCCTTCATAGTCTATCTTATTCTGGAATCTCAGTTGGAACTTACCCACCATGGATGACCCTTTAGGTATCTGAGTACTGGTGGCATACCTTCTACAGTTACAGTAACATACAAAGTCCCATAGTGTGTCAAACTGACAGACACATAGGAGAATAGCATCTTAGCAAAGCAAATATGTTTGGATAAAAGGATGTATATTATTAGTAGTCTGAGAAGTATCAGAAACTACCTTACAATTAGACTATTTGAAATAGAGTACCTGTAGCAACTTCATTTTTTCTTTTGATTTTGAAGCTAACCTGCATTTCCCAATACTAAAAGTACTTTGTACTATAGGTTTACACAATACACACTGTCTGCATTTGCCAATTACACTCTTCTCTTCCCTGAAGTACATTATGCTAATTTTTTACAGCAACATAAAAAAAGGTGGCATAGTGATATTTAAGAAAATATCATGTTGAGAAGAGTAAGCTTGGGAAGCAACTGTAGAAGGTGTGTATTATTTGCATAAAAATATGGTAACATGTATCAGTGAGTGCAGAGTGGCTGGTGGGTATGAGCAGCTGAGTGTTGAACCACGTGTCTACAGGGCTCCTTATGCCATGGGGAGATACTGAGAACTGTATATAAAAATATTTTTTCTTGTACAAAATTCATCAAATCCGACTTGATGGCACTTGGCTGTACAAAATTCAGTCTTCACTACCCTTCACTATCCGAATTTTTGCTTAACTCATGTTCATATCAGAAGAAACACAAAAGTTGGTAAAATCTTTTGAATAATATTAAAAACAACACTTAGCCATCCTTTTACTTAGGAAAAAAGTGTTTTAAACACTTAAGAAAAATTATATTTATGCTATTTATACACTTAAACATGTCGTGTATTGAAATAAGTTTATATAACTAATCATATGCCAACTTAACTTTTTAATATTTAATTTTAAATGTATAATTAATTTAGGGTTTGTTTCATTTTGATATGCTTTAGAATATCAAAATACCGATATTGCACTTTTTGGGGGGGATACATCAAACTTACTTTATATTACTATTTTAACATTCTCAAAAATATTTTCTCAGTAATGATAATAGTTTTAATTTTGCCACTGAAAATTATGTAACTATTCTGAGAAATTTAAACTAAAAATAGCTCTTATTCTTAAGACATTTAGCTATACATTCTGTTATATCAGATATCCCTGGTGGTGTAGTTGTTAAGTGAGCAGTTCAAATCTGCCAAGTGATCCTTGGAAACTCTGTGGACTTGTTCTACCCTGCCATATAGGGTTGCTATGAGTTGGAATTGACTGTATTTTTTTTGTTTGTTTAGGTAAAAAATTACCCACCTGTACAGTTTTTCCTAATATAATTCATATTTTATCTTATCAGACTCATTAAATAAAACAAAAGTTGGGAGAAAGTTAGCCATGACATTTCAAAATACTAATGGCTAACTTTGATTAGTTTAATGTTTAAGGAATTTTTACATTGTGGAATGAAATAACATGGCCAAGGACAAAATTCAGCAGATTTTGGATATTAAAATAGTAGCGAGGTATTGTGTCCCACTTACATCCTGATTTGGTGGAATTCTTTAGAGCTGTGTTCCTCAAAAAATATGTGTAGGAATTTGGCTAGGCCATGATTTCCAGTATTGTATGATGTTCCTGTATGCTATAAATCCCGCCTTCTACTGTCAATCAGGGAGCTTTGGCGGTAGTTGTGTTAGTGAAGCAGAACTCCATGTGTAAGACTGTATTATGCCTTGAGGCAATCTTTTGAGATATAAGGGAAAGGGAAAGGAAACCATGTAGATAGTTGCAGATGCCACACCAACAAGAAGGACTGTCGGAGCAGAGAGTGTCTTTTCAAAATGACCTAGGGTCCCTGTGCCTCTAAAGCTCCAAGTCCACGGGAAAATAGACAACAAGGACCTTCCTCCGGAGCTAACAGAGACAAAAATCCTCCTGGAGCTGCTGTCCTAAATTTGGAGTTTTAGCCTACTGGACTGTGACGGAATAAAATTTATCTTTTGAAAGCCATCCACTTGTGGTATTTCTGTTACAGAAGCACTAGATGGCTAAACTGGTCCCAGTGTAGATGTTTACCTTACGTTTAAGTAGACCATTAATAAAGGGAATCAAATTTCAAGTCTCTTAATAGTAGAGTCTATCCAAACCTGGTTAAGACCCAGAAATTGACTTATCTTTATCTTCTCATTCCCTGAGTATTTTCTGATTACTGACTCTATTTGCCATTCTGTGCTAGGTCCCCAAAGTGCAAAAATATAATACAGTGAGATTATCACCTGTAAGAAATGTCTTACCTGGTATGCAATGTTAAATTTTTAATAATTATTATAACATTTTTAAATAGATGTGGAGTTTATAAACTGGAGATCAACCAAAGTTTCTATAGGATGATGTATGTATTTTTGGATGATAATACAAGTGACGATGTGGATGATGATCAAAGAAGTAGATTGCAGGCAGGACAAATTGGGAGATATTTTAATAAACAGCAATTATGTTTAATTTTTTTTTAATACAAGGAACTTTGAGTTGAGTTGATTAAGAGCATGTGTCGTCTTGCCTGGGCCATGATTCTCAATGTTTTCAGCAGTTGTACAATGTTACCGTGCAATCGCCAAGACGGAATGTGTTGTGGTACTGGTGGGAGTGGGGCCTGTGGTGGCTCACCATATCCTCAGCCTGTATCTTTCGCCTTCTGTCACCTACTTCCTCTCCGTTCACCTTGTCAGGATTTTGGCTTGTGACTCTAGGGGCTGCCACTCTCTTGTCTTCTGACTTCCAGTTCTTGGCATTTGAGCTACCAGCTCTTGGGATTCATCATGATCTTCAGAGCCTGCAAGGGAGAGTCCTGTCTCCTGACCTGCTGATCCTGGGTTTGCCACCCCCTGTAGTTCCCTAGAAAAGCAGCAAACTTGAAGTCTCACCCACCACCTGGGGATTCATGGACCTTCACAGCCTGTGACTGGGACTCTAGCTCTCTGGCCTGCCTCCCTTCAGTTTACCGGCTTCTGTGGCTGCATGATTCTTGTATTCTGATCCAGATCTTGGGATGTTTTAGCATCCACAATTGCACAAGCTGTTTCCTTTATATAAATCTCATTCTGTATACATTTATATGCTTTACTGGTTTCACTTCTCTGTATACCCCGTCTAAGACAGCCTTTATCCTTTTTTGTAGGTGAGTAAACGTAGGTTCACTAAGGTGGAAAAAAATGCATCTTATACAAGACGTAGGTAATGGCTAAGATATGACCTGAATTCAAGTAAAGAAACAAACCAACCAACCCACTACTATCAAGAGAATTCCAACTCAGATAGGACCATATAGGACAGAGTAGCATTATCTCACCAGGTTTCTAAGGAGCAGCTGGGAGAATCACAGTGCCAACCTTTTGATTACCAGACAAGCACTTAACCACTATGTTAGTGGGTCTCCAAGTCACCCTGGGGGCCCAATGAGTCATCATCTCTAACTATGGAGTAAAAGTATCCATAAAACCGAAAAGTTCAGAATGAAGTTAGTTTTTCAATTACATCTAACTTGAGTCTTCAAATAGAAATAAGGGAACATTAATCATTTTTTCCTCTAGTGCTGAGTTCAAAATAAAGTTGTGAAATATAACACTGTTGTAATTGTACTGTGATGTGTGGTCAGTTAAAGATAAGTATAAATTTCTTGAAGATTCAAGTATGGAAATGAACAGACTTATCCAAATGGAAGCAAACTGAGGCTATTTATTTAGACTTTGAGCAGTGAGGAAGTCAGCTATCATCACTTGCTTGTGGCAAAGACTCGAAGATGAGCAGGGGAGTGGGAAGACAGTGAAAACAGGAAAGTCTCTAGTGTGCTCTAACTGAAGGTCATTGGGAAGCTGGAGGTGGGCCATCAAAGCATCCTATGTGATTGGTCGGGGAATGTGTTTGGATTATTCTGTTTGGTGTTGAGTTGGAAACAAGGGCAAATATTAGAAAAAAATGAGTTGTGATTGACTAAATTCTAACTGTTTGAGAGCCAGGTATCACAGGAGTTGTAGTTTGCTTCTTAGGACTACTGCAGCAAAAATTGTAGGTCAGAATTCTGTTTTCCTCTATGGTCTGGTCATTGTCCATCTGTGTATTCTAAGTCTCATAGGAAAATGTTATAAACAATATTAATACAAATAATGGTAATAATCTTTTTTGGAGTTCACTGGATACCAGTCCTTATAGTTGATCAATTTTTAATCAACAAAAATTAAATCAGAGGCTAGAAATATTTACTTTATGATACTTCTGTTGCTTTGTTTTTTTCATTGTATTTCATTTGGACAATGTAATCCCAGTATTCCTTAGTAAATGTGTCCCTCTTCTCCCCCTTATTGGTCTATTCCTGCTTTTTTTTTCTTTTTTTTTCTCTTTAAATTGCACATTAGGTGAAAGTTACAGAGCAAATCCATTTTTGATCCAACAATTTACCACTAATTGTATGGGGACATTGGTTGCAATCACCACCGTGTGTCCATACTTTTGCCTTCGTCAGCCCAGACTCCCTGTTTCCATTCGTTCCATTTTTCTGCCATCTGGTCCTTGCTTTGAGGCCGTTCCTGTCCATTTGGCTTCATTTCATGACAGAACTAAGAAGCAGGCTCCTCACTTGTATTATTGTGTCTTTTATAGACCTGTGTAAACTTTGGCTCAAGGGTGAACTTTGAGAGTAACTTAAATTCTGACTTAAAAAGATGCTCAGGGGACATAGATTCAGGATTACTCCAATTTTCACCAGACCAGTAAGTTGGTCTCTTTTGTAAATTTTAACTTGTTCTACATTTTTCTCTTGCTCTGTCCTGCTTTTACCTTGAATTTTATATTATTTAGCTAAGCCTTCTACTGTTGAAAAAGCAGGTGAAATTTTAATAATAAATAAGGGGGCAAATCATATTTATTATTTTCTTTATTTCCCAATTAAATCCAATGTGCTTAGAAATTTTGTTTCATTTTCTCACTAAAGTTTCCAAATTTTCTTTAGAGTTGCCTGTATTGCCTAGCCAAGCCAAGTGCAGTATTACCTAAGGTACATTATATTCCACATGTCCTAAGATGAAAATTATCCTCTCCTTTCATAGAGGGAACACAGGTTCTCTGTCATATAGTCAGATGTAGAATGATGAATTTCACATCTGGAAAGATATATGCCATTTTTCCTTTTCAAATAAAGTGGTAGATGATACTCTCAATTCAATGCTTAACATTTCTTTCCTTCCTTTATTTTAACATTGATAATCAAAGACACAAATGATAATGATTTATTTATATCTGATAAAGCATACTATAGATGCACAGACAATAACTGTTGAATAATTGTCATAACAAAAGTCTTTTAGCACCTAACACTTTTTTTTATCTAACTTTTTAATTTAAATTAATTTGTATGTTCAGAACATGCATTAATTAGTACTGAGCACAAAGTTTAACTTATTACATCATCTGTCTTGGACAGCACTTGGCTTTGCTTTGCGTCTTGGAATGGCTCCAGGTTAGGAGCAAGAACATGGATTGTGAGAGCCTTTAGTATGTAAATAATAGCTCCAAATTTAAAATGTTTTGTGGGTTACCCACCTCTGACATGTTTTTGTCTTACATTATTTGTATGTTTCATTCTAAATTACTCTTGTCATTATCTTAATTATCTAATCACTGGTCTCCTCTCTTTAATTATAGTTAGCAATGACACAAAATGGTTCATCTTTGTGTGCTTCATATGAAATTTTTCAGCATAAATCATCCTTGCTTCAAGGCAGTCAAAATTCTTGCAGTGCAGTATAAACAATTTTGATTTTTAAATTCAAAGATAAATACAGGTTCACACTTTCTAAGTTTATTTCCTTTAAACCATCTCTTCATTGACAAGACTATTGAACAAGTACTTTAACCTGTTAATATTCTTGTCATAAGTTTAGGTAGATTTCTTAATCCTCCTTCTAACAGAATCCTCACAATTCTATGCATGAGACCCTTGCTGCCACCACTGTCAGTCCAGCTTAGGGGGTGGTTTCCTCTCTTTCTCTGAACCTGTATATTACCGAGTATGATGTCCTTGTCCAGGGACAGTTCCTTTCTGGTAACATGTCCAAAGTATGTGATGTGTAGTGTCCGCATCCTTCCTTCTTAGGAGTGTTCTGGGTGTACCACTTCTAGGAGACATCTGTTCATTCTTTTGGCAATCCATGGTGTATCTAGTATTCTTCTCAACACAATTCAAAGGCCTCACTTCTCCTCCAGTTTTTTGTTATTTGTTGTCCAGATTTCACATGCATGTGAGTCTAACGATAATACCAAGATCTGAGTCAAACACGTTAGTCCTCAAAGTAACATTTTGCTTTTGAATACTTTAAAGAAATCATTAGCAACTGATTTGCCTGATGTAATGTGTCACTTGATTTCTTGGCTGCTGTTTCCATGGACATTGATTCTGGATTCCAGTAGAATGAAATCCTTGACAACTTCAATTTTTTTTTTTTCAGTTCATCATAATGTTTCTTACTGGTCCAATTGTGAGATTTTTGTATTCTTTATGTTAAAGTGTGCTTCGGATGATGGTCTTTGCTGTTCATAAGGTTTTCAGCTGCATTTTTTTTTCTTGTTTACAAATAGATTGTCAGGTTCGTCTTCATAGTCTGTCAGTCTGAAATTTCTGCTGAGTCTATACACTATGGGTGGCTCTGTTGGTATTTGAGATACTAATAAAGTAGCTCCCAGCATCACAGAAACATGTAACCACCACGGTATGACAAACTGGCAGATGAGTGGTGCTTTAGTCTGTTACTGCATATATAGGTTTTGTTACATTCTATTAGGCAAGTGCAATGCACAGTGCCAGAACTTTGAACCAGTTGTCTGTTCAATCATGGCCAATAAAGCAACAACAGAGTTTACCCTGAATTTACAAAATGTGGGTAGAACTGGAAGACAACCAGAACAGGAAAAATTACAGGTGATGCCCTGCTAGAAATCTAACCTCCTTCTTAGAAAACTAGGGCAATGTGTATATTTCATAGCACATAGATCTGTCTACCAGCACAGTCTGAAACAGCACTGACCAATTCAACAAGGGTGACTGACCTTGCTGTTTGAATGTGCAATGCTCTCACCAGTCCCGGCAATAATCCAGTCTGCCAATTCAGGACCTAAAAGGGTGCAGGGTGCCTCTTCTGAGTCTCTTATTCCAGGGTTGCAGTTTTTCTGTTCTTGTTGTTTTTCTTCTTCACACAAATTTTATACATTTATGTTTATTTTAATTTAACTGAACATATTTGAACCATTCCAGCCATTCCAAGACCTGCTAAATATTAACAAATAGCCTTAGTTGTCATTTTCCGTGGCTTAAGTGTATCTGAGTGCTTCTACATAAGAAATACTTGAAGACATTTCAAAGAGAAAGGTAGACAAATGTAAGATAAATAAAAAAAAAATTAAGTCTTCTATTGTGTTTGTACAACCTCCTCATTAAAAAAAAAAAAAAAGTATTCAAAACCTTAAAGTGTCAATTAGAAAAATAAACATTAACCTCATTATATTTTCAAAAGTAGTGGAGAAATGCTAGATTGAGCCTTGGGGGAAAAAATACATTAGCGACATGAAAAATGTTTCATTCCTGATGCTGTTTTCAAATGACAGTATAATATGTTATGGATCATTTGATTTTTTTGTATGAAAACGCTATTCAGCACCCAAAAAGGCATATGCTGCTAACGGCATGTGTTGCAGTCCTTTTCATGACAGCTGGCAACTAGAAAATGCCAGTCAAAACACAAAATGTCAAGCAGAAATATTCCCAATAAAAGTATTAGTTTGTAAAAATCATTCATAAATAAGCTTCATTAAACTGCTTGCATTAAACTCCAAACATTAGTCATTGAAAGCAATTTTAAACAATTTACATATTATAACCTAGAAAGACAGAAACTGCTAAAAAAGGCAGGAGGGGGGGGAAGACACCTTCAGTTTTATATTAATCATGGCAATGTCACCTTTACTCCTTTGTATCAGTCTCTAGGAGAACATGGAGCAAACTTCTATTTTAAAGACCACAAGTTGGGAGACTGCTGTCTTACCACTTCTAAGAACTTTCCAGTAAAAAACAAGTTAACTCTACATTAACAGCTATAAATTTTATTCAGTTGTACTTAGCATTTTCTTAGTTGTTTCATGAAAGCTTATGTTTTTTAATCTATACATATTTTTAGTATAAATATTTACTTATTTATGATGAGTTCTTTGACTTTAGGGAAACAATTTTTCTTTTTTTTTTTTTCCACTTCACAAACTGGTCCACATTAATTTATGAAGATTCATGGCTGTTGTGAGTTTTATAATTTACAAGAGCCAAGGTAAGATGGTTCCTGCTGGTAAATGAGATTCTTGCTGTTTTTTACCTCTACTTCAGCACTTCTATTCCCCCTAAATCATTTAATTAAAAAGAAGAGATAAGTATAAAGGGAAACACTAAATTGAGCCAAAAAATAATACAGTACTCTAGCTAAGACAGGAAATTTCTAGTCATCGTTGTCTTCTTAAGTAAGAGAAAAAAATCATTTAGAATTCTCAAGTCCTATGCAAAGAGCTAAATGTAACTTATGAGATATGAATAACTCAATCTAATGATTCTGGATTTATTACAGTTTCATTGGCTATATCATTACGCATGTATATACATACATACATACCACGAATATGTGTGTGTTTGTGTGTGTATGTGTTTGTGTGTGTGTGTGTGTGTGTCAAGGAATTTAATTGAAATATTGGAGACAAAAAAAAATGGTTAAGTTAGGTAGCATTTAATTTGATTTTCCTAATGTGTACCTGGAAATGGCAGTGGCATAGTGGTTAAGTTCTGTGGCTGCTAATCAAAAGGTTGGTAGTTCAGAGCCATCAAGCACTTCTTGAAAACTCTGTAGTCAGTTCTATTCTGTACTATACGGTCACTGAGTCAGGATTGACTGGATGGCTGTGGGTGGGAAAATGTAGACATAACTTATGCAGTGTTAAGACAGAAACCATAATATTCAGATACAAAAAGACTCCAGTGAATAAATGAAAACTAAATGACATTCTAATAAAAAGTTGTTATGATTTATGGGCAAGGGCAGCATCAGGGCCAGGGGCCATGCTCCCAGGGGAACCCTGAAACCACTGGACCATCAATTGCGGTCTTTTAGTGGAGATCTCAGGATGCACCCCTTTTTATTCTTGTGTTGCCAGTGAGACTCAACTTACTGAGCTCCATCGCGGCTATCACTGGCGGTGGCCGGGCACCATCCGGTTCTTCCAGTCCCCAGTCGGTGTAGGCACACACTCATGTGGGTCTCTCTATATTCTGGTTTGTCTTTCCTCCATGCCATTTTGGTCCTTGGTGAGCATCCATTCCAGCTGAGTTGGGACCATTTGCTGTGCCCTTGGATGGCAGCTTGGCAGCTTTTAAGACCCCAGACGCCACTCACCAACGTGGGGTGCAGAGAGCCCTCTTAGCAAAATGCTAGTTGTCCCAATTGGCCTCGATTTCACCTAAGAGCGTGGTCCCGTGCCCCCTGCCCCAGCTACTCTATCCTTGCAATATCGAGTTGAGATGGAAGGAGTACTCAAGTTATGCTGAAGTCCACTTAATATTGTTCTTGTTTCTAATGTGTGCTATCACGGATTTCTCCCAACCAGATTTCTAGCAACTATCCAATCTAAGCCCTTCCACCCTCCCCTCCCTTGCAGCTGTCAAAGAGTCTTTTCTTCTATACACAAGTCTGTTTTTGAGATCTTATCGTAGAGGTCTCATACAATATTTCTCCTTTTGTTGCTGACTACTTTCACTCAACATAATGTCTTCCAGTTGAAACCAGGTTATGAGGTTTTTCCTGGAATCATCGTTATTCTTTATCATTGCATAGTGTTCCATTGAGTATTTGTAGCATAGTTTACCTATCCATTTTTCTGTTGTTGGGCATCTGGGTTGATTCCATGCTTTTGCTATCATGGACTGTGCTGCGATAAACACTCTTGTGCATGTGTCCATTGGTGTGAAAGGCCTTGATTCTGTAGGATATATTCCAAGTAGTAGAATTACTGGGTCAAATGGTATATCAATATCCATTTTTTTAAGGAAGTGCCAGACTGCTTTCCAAAGAGGCTGGACCATTCTGCAACCCCACCAACAGTGTAGGAGGGTTCCACTTTCTCCACAGCCTCTCCAGCATTTGTTGTTTTGTGTTTTTTGGATCATGGCCAATCTTGTTATGGTAAGATGGTATCTCATTGTTATCTTGATTTGAATTTCTTTAATAACTAAAGGTCATGAATGTGACTGCGTGTGTTATTTTAGCTGCGTGGATCTTGTCTTTAGTGAAATATCTGTCCATCTCCTTTGCCCATCGCTTAATTGGGTGATTTATCTTCTTCTTAATGATATTTTGTAGTGACTTATAGATTATGGAGGTCAGGCGTCGGTCTGACATAGAGTTGCCAAATATCTTTTCGCATTCTGTGGGTGTTCTTTTAATTCTATTAATAAAGTCTTTGGATGAGCAAAAGTGTTTGATTCTTAATAGTTTCCATTTATCTATTTTCTCTTCTGTTGATTGTGGTTTGTTTGACAGATTTTGGAGTCTGTCCACATTGTGTATTAAAACTTCCATTGTTGTTCCTACCTTTTCTTAAATGAGCTTTATTGTTTTAGATTTGATATTTAGGTCTTTTGGCCCATAAATCATAACGAAGATCCACTCTTTGGACACAAATGGATTGGACTTGGAAATGCAGAGTGACCATATATTGTATGCACTTTATGGTTCTATACATCTATAGATATCAGCCTGCTGACCTCTGGTTGGAGGAAGGAGAGTGGGTGGAGAGGAGGGGAAAGGAGACTGTTGGGAGGGTGAGACATGTATGGAACAGAGAGGAATAGTGTGTTGTCACCAGACAGGGAGAGCAGTGGAAGCTGCATGTAGGTGGGCATGTAAATTTATACGGGAATGTACATTTTCACTCAGTCATATTAAATAAAAAATAAATTAAAAAATAAAAAGTTGTGACACCTTGTGGGTGTTAATATTTGGCCATGTTGCTAGTACTCTGAGGAAACCCTGACACACTCACATTGCTGTAGTTTTCTCCAGTGGTGGTGTTCTCAATACTAGGTGATGATAGAATCATCAGCGGCCTCTTGGAGTCCAGATTATGAAGCTGTATCTATTTTCTTCTGCCATATTTTCTTAGCCAAAGCAAGGTACAAGGCCAGTCTAGACTCCAGTGACTGGTGAAATAGATTTGCCCTTTTAGTAAGGAAAAAGTACGGTCATAATACAAAGTGCTTTGATATAGTGGAAAATGAAGAATTCACAGCCTTTTGTAATCTACAAAAGACTAATTCTCTCTGCTACATCCTTTTATTATGCACTGGAGGAATGTTCTCTGAGGACCAAACTCTGGAAGAAAAAAGTCACGAAACTGCATGAAATGTTTATTTTTATAGAAGAAGAGACTTCTAAAATTAATTCTATCAATTTTCCTAACAGGAAATTTTTAAGAGTGTGAAATACTTCTAACATACAGTTTTTTATCAATATGGCAGTCGTGACTATTTCATAGATTAATTGAAGTGATTTTTCATATTATAAAAGTCAATGTCATGAAATGTGGTATAAAGTATTTTCTTAACAAATGCATGACGAAGACAATAAATAAATTTGAATCCAGTATTTATGTGAAACATCAATTCTAAACGCTTATTTTATTTTATTGGCATGCAATAAAATGCATAAAAAATTAAGCATTATTTTATTTATCTAAATTGCACCATAAATGTTCATGACAGTACAGTGATCAGAGTGAGACAAACAGCAACTTCCTGTACACAGAAATTATGACCTTGTATAAATATTCCTGAAGGAGAATAAGGAAATAAACAATTTGTAATGAAAGCATATGAGTCTGAATTTTAAAATCTTTAAAGTGGCCAAAGTTGGAAATATTATGAATAGCAATGAGTACATTGTTAGTCAATATGAGCAGGTAATCCATATGCTAATACATTTCTCAACAATGTCATTATGAAAAACAGCAATCTTCGGAAAAATGTGAAGGGAGACGGTCATTAACACCTGTGGGCTGTTCACCTCAGATTCATGAAGTGTTAACGTTTTGCTTTCATCCTTCTGTTCTCTTCCGTTGTTTTTTTTCTTTTGGTTCTATTCCATTCCCCTTCTTCCTCTCCTTTTGTCTGTGCCTTCTGTCTTTTTTCTTTCTTTCCTTTTCTTGAAATCTTGGAAGCACTATAGCACCTACTCCTGAGAAAGAATGACACCTTTTCTGTGTGATGACAACACTATGACATACAAGGGATTTAGCACTGATACAGTATTATCTATCATCTTCCATATTTTTAAAGTTTCCCAAATATCCATGAAGTGTCTGTTGTGGCTGTTCACCTCCTCCACCCCCCAATACTCTTAAGTCAGATATTAATAAGACACAGATTTTTTTTCTTCAAGGAGTATAGATGCTGGAAAAGATAACAGGCATAGAAATTGATAAATTTAATTTAATATGTTGTTGTTAGATGCCATTGAGTTGACTCCAACACCTAGCAACCCTATGCACAGCAGAGTGAAAACTGCCCAGTCTTGTGCCGTGTCCATGATCGTTTTTATGCTTAAGCCCACGTTGAGGCCATCGTGTCAATCTGTCTCACTGAGAGTCCTCCTTTTTTTTTTTTTGCTGACCCTCCATTCTACCAAGCATTATGTCCTTCTCCAGGGACATACCCTTCCTGACACATCCAAAGTATATAAGGTGCACTCCTGCCATCTTTGCTTCCAAAGAGCACTCTGGTTGTAGTTCTTCTAGATCTGCTTGCTCTTGTGGTGGTCCAGGGTACATTCAACATTCTTCTCCAGCAATTTAATATGGTAAGAGGTAAAAATGGAGATACATTGGGGAAGTTATGGATGATGTGAAAGGAAGACGCTAACTCAAATGTAAACTCAGGAAGATTCGATATGAAATTTCAGAGGCATATCTTGAAGAATTATCAGATTTCTAATATTTTATATTTAGACTTAGCATCCTTACTTGTTTGTATTTAACCAGTAACATATAAAACTAGACCCTTTACTCCATATTAAGAGTAAATGTTTTCCAAGTCTCAGGTGCAGGGGTTCCTCAGAAATCATTTACTATAAATTTAATATACATGCTCAGTGTTGAGGATCAAATTGTGTCCTCTCAAAATGTGTGTCAACTTGGCAAGGCTGTGATTCTCAGTACTGTGTGGTTGTTCTCCATTTTGTGATCTAATGTGATTACTCTATGGGTTGTAAAGCCTAAACTCTGTGACATTAATGAGGCTGGATTAGAAGTATTTATGCTAATGAAATAAGACACAATTTATAGGCTTAGGTTGGATGCAGAGTCAATCTCCTTTGAGATATAAAAGAAAGAAATGAGCAGAGAGGAGACAGATCTCATACCATCAAGAAAAAAGAACCAGGACCAAAGTGTGTTCTTTGGAACCAAGCTCCCTGTGCTGATAAACTGCTGGGTCAAAGAGAAGATTGTTGACATGGACCTTCCCCCGAAGTCAGAAGAGACAAAGAGAGCCTTCCCCTGGAGCTGGCACTCTGAGTTCAGAATTCTAGCCTCCGACACTGTGAGCGTACAGTTTTCTACTGGTTAAGGACATCTACTTGTGGTATTGCTGTTAACACAGCACTAGAGAACTAGAACAGTAATAAGTAAAAGCACTAAGAACTGCTTTCACTTGACCAAATAAAATCTTTTTTTTTATTTTTCAGTTTTAATGACTGTGACCATCTTTCTTCTTGTAATACAAACTAGTTTCAGAAACAGTATATTTTACAGAAAATAAATTAAATAGGCTAATTAAATTTTATAAAATATTTCTCTTCATAGGGGTGCAGCTACATCACAGAATATGCAATACAGTGATGGAGTAAGTTTTGCACTTGATGCAGAATTTTTACACTCTTCAAACTGTATTTTCATTTACAAGAACACACTTGATGAACCATTTTACTAGAAGCAGTGTGAAGTTTCAGATTACGAAAACTAATCTATAATCCTTAAATTTCCCCTGTTCTCACTCCCCTTTTTCAGACAGCAGTGCAGAATCCATAGCCTTGTTGGAACTCCTGCTAAGTTCCCCAAACACCTACTATCACCTCTTGTCTAAAGTAGTGTTACTTTATCACAGGTGAGGTTTTAGATACTATTCTTGTATTGGATAGATCTTCACCTTCAAATTCATGTATTGGTTACCTACCTTTTTATTTTATTTTTTTCAGAAGACAGCCAGATAGATTAAAATCATGGCTTTATCATCACAGATTCTGGATATTGCCGTTAGTCTAAGAACAATGCAGTATGCAGAATAACTGTGCTGTCTTTGGAATTTTGAAGCATGTTCTTTGATAATACTTAGTGTTTACCTGGGAAGCCATGGTAACTTAGTGGTGAAGTGATACATCTGCTAACCAGAAGATGAGCAGTTCAGATCCTCCAGATGCTCCATGGAAACTCTATGGGGCAGTTCTGTTGTGTCTTCTAGGGTCACTGTGAGTTGGCATCAACTCGAAAGCAGTGGTTTTTCCATTTGCTTGTCTTTTAACATTTATCCATACTTCAACTTTTAAATCACTGTTTTAACATGCATAAGCTAAAAAACATTCTCTTAAATAAGAATGCTAACGACTAATGGAATGAGGGTCAGAATGGCACCAAGCCATCTAAGATGGAAGAAAGCAAGCTACAATCACCAAAATTCTACATGAGTAGCTTGAGATTTGGAACCTGAGAGAAGAACCACCTATGCGTTTTTATTTTCTTGGTGTGCAATCCTGTTAGTTGCTGTATGCCTGTTTTAGTCACCTGGTACAGCTCTAACAGAAAGACCACAAGTGGATGGCTTTAGCAAAGAAAAATTTATTCTCACACAGTCCAGTAGGCTAGATAGAACTCCACTTTCTGGGTGCTGGCTCAAGGGGAATGCAATCTCTCTCTGTTGTCTCTGGAAGAAACTCCTTGTGTTCTCAGTCTTTCTTTGGTCTGACAGTATCTTGGTATACCAGAAACCTCAAGTCCAAAGGATATGTTCTATTCTTGGCATAGCATTATTGACGATGGTATGAGGTGCCCACTCCACTTGCTTCCCTTTCCTTTTGTCTCTTGTAGGATAAAATGTGGTGCAAGCCACTTTCCCAGGAAACTCTCTTAACATTGGAGCAGGGAGATGACTTCAGGAAGGGTTTTTACATTCCCACTGTAATCTTCTTAAACATAATCCAGTATACTATCCAAAGGCAAAGATCAGCATTTACAGCGTAGGAAAATCACAAAATGGAGGCATATCACACAACACTGAAAATCATGGCTCAGTCAAATTTCTATGGACATTTTTGGGGGACACAATTCAATCCATAACAGCGTCATAGTGATTTAAGTTAGACACGATAAGAAGCGTCATGGTCCTATGCCATCTTCGTGATCTTGGCATGTTTGAGTCCTTTGTTGCCTTACCATGTGGGAGGGTTACCTTCTAGTATACAGTGATCACTGTTCCATTGTGATTTGTTGTGTTTTGATTGGATAATTTGAAGAAGGAAACTGCCAGTTTTTTCCTTCCTAGTCTGTAATCACCAATGAAATATGTCCACTATGGGTGACTCTGTTGCTGTTTAAAATGTCAGTGGGATACTTCCCAGCATCATACCAATACACAAGCCTCCACAGTACAGCAAAATGAAAGACGAGTGGTGGAGTTATGCCATCTACTGTAATTGCCTGACTAGGAGAGATAGCCGGAAAAATAGTTTTACCTTCATCCTTTTGAGCACTGCTCAACTGGAGAGGATAAATCAGTGGATTTTTGGAGCCTGTATTAACATTTATTTTTTTCATGATAAGTAAATTAATCTACTGGTCCAAACCATATCTGAACCAAATGCTATATTTAACTGAAGTAAGACAGTTGTGGCCATTCCACTCCACCAATGATGATTATATAGATGAAAATAAATCTGAAATCAGTGCCCTTTGTATTTAGTTCTTTATAACACCAAAAAAAATCCATTTAAAAATTAAATAAAAAAAGGATAATTATACAGATGAAATTGAATGTGATGGTTAAAAATGGAACATATTCAACCAGATTCTGAAAAGAGTGCTAAATCAAGTATTCTTAGTAAAGTGATACTTTTTCCTCCAATGAAAACTTGTTCAAAGTATTTAGTCTGAGTTAACTGAAAACTCTGAAGTTGCTTTCCACTCAGGAAGTGCATGCCTTTCTTTCTCAGGTTTTATAAGGGAGTTCCTGCCTTCTATCAGCAAATCTAAAAGGAGCTAATCAGCTGTCAGCTTGAGCAGTGATCTGCAAAGCAATAGCAAAGGTATAGTACTCCCAAATACAACATCCATTTATGATTTATGTTTATTGACAATATTGAGGGAATTTAGTTTACTGTTTTACCATTGTTGAAATTTCTAAAAGGGCATATTCATCACTTGAAAGAGACTCTAAGCAGGCTTTTACCCTCCTGAATGTAGAAGACTATAGAAGGACTGCCAGTTAAATTCACAAACTCATCTTAGAAAAAGTGCTGCATACCTCATTGCTGAATATCACTAGGATCACCTCCCAAGTACTTCCCTTGGGAAGCTGTGGCCCAACTCCAGTGTAGTCCAGCCTTCAAAGCAATTTTGGAACTCTTTTTCTGGAATGGTCATCACAGCTGTTGTTGTATTACCCTTGCTGTCCTGAGTGTCATCAAAATTTCTTCTTTTCAATATTTATCTTTGGCTAAAGAAGACCCGTTAGGGGCCAGATTAGGTGAGTAGGGAAGGCATTCCAATACAGTTATTGTTTTCTGGATAAAAACTCCTTCACAGACAACTATACAAATAAGTTTGTGAACTTGCCACCATGCCATAGTGTACAATGGCCATTCCAGAAAGAGTTCCAAAATGGCTTTGAAGGGCAGACAAGACACTGGTGTCAGAACATAACTTCCCAAAGGGAGTACTTTAAAGGTGACCTTAGTGATACTCAGCAGTCAGATGATGTCGCATTTAGAATAATTATATTCGTGGATTTAGTTGTCCGAACTTGTGTTCATAAGATTTACAGAGCCATAAAAATATAGCTCTGACACAATATGCAACAAAGATTCTCTGAAGGAGAAAACGATTGCGCAGAAATCAGACTCTTCTAAGAAGACCAGATTTGGTGGTCTGACAGGCTGCAAAGTCCTGGGAAGACAGGGTGCCCACGTTCTCTATCAGCTGAAAATTGAAACCATTCCTGTGGTCAACTCCTCAGACCCAGATTAGACTGAACTGGAAGATATAAAGTGATACAGGTGAAGAGAGTGCTTCTTGGCTCTTCCTGTCCAGATGTGAGGAGAGAAGGGGAAAGGGAACAGAGTGGGTTGAATGGACCCTAAAGATACAGCTTGGAGAAGAGAGTGCTGTCACGTTGGAGGGAGGGAACTAAGGCCATGCAATAATGTGGGTGTAAGTTTTGTATAACAAATTGACTTGAAGTGTAAACTTTCACTTAAAGCACTAAAAAAAAAAAAAAAAAAAAAAAAAATCCAGCTTCATCTAAGGTTTGCTCAAACAACTCAATTACCCGAAACATGCCTTTAGACCTACATTTTGTGTCTTATTATAGCAGGGACTCTTCTGACCTATAATTATTGATTATTTTACACTGTTTACCAAAATACGATAGCAATTGACCATGATTTCTTTCAGGTCATGTCATTTAGTGTATATTTAAACTAAATAACTCCTGCTAAGTTTTTATTTATTTTTTATCTTTTCCCTCCAGAGGGTAGTTTATCATTTATGTAGGGCTATTGCAGAGCAGGGTGAAGGATAGTTAATGCTCAAAATTTAACTGATGCACTATATTTATTGATTTTGATCAAGTCATGGCTTTTCAAATCCATGTTATAGAAATAAAAAATTCAAGATTTAAATATTCCCAAGTTGATTCCTCAATATATAATGTGTACAATGAGGATTAGCAAGGAGATGTCATAAGAGACTTCAGAATTAAAAAATACCAAACTATAGATCATGTCAATTTCTTGTTATGGTGTCAACCCTGGCAATAAGTCACATTATTTTCACCAAAGAATTTTAGCACATTTGAAATTTAGATATTGGTGAATGTAATTGGTTAGATGCTATTATGAGGCACTCTTCAGGAAAAATCAAGATTGAACAGGGATTTACTCTTCAGATCACTACCGCAGGGGTTTGTCAAATGTGCTCTCTCCCATGAAATGTAGATTAGCTAAAACGTAATTGGACTGGTCTTTTTTTCTAAGTGCATCTAATGAGAAACAAGTGGGGGAGGAGGACCTCTTACACTGAGAACTTTTACCAGGCCAATTTCCTGTATTTGTCCTCCACTTATAAGAGGTTCCTAATATATTCACTAAGATTTATTGTATTCTTATCCTGTGCAAAGAGATTGATAGGTGTTATTTCATGAGAATATTCTTATGAGGTTAGATATTTTATAATGTCTGTTCTCAACAGGAGTCCTGGTGGCCCAGCAATTAAGCCTTCACCTGCTAACCAAAAGAATCCACCAATGGCTCCATGGAGATCCTAGGTCACAGCTATACACTCTTTTCCATAGGGCTGCTGTGAGTCAAAATTGACAGCAACTAGTTTGGGTTTATTTTCAAATAGAAAGTAAGATGATCACATCTTACTATATCTGTGTTATGTTACTCATCCACCTACATCCTGATGGTACAAAGTGTAGCCAGTGTTTTCATGCAGAGATGAGATTCCAAAACTCAAGCATTTAATCCCAGGCCAAGTTATACCTTCGACTAATGCTGACAGAATGTGATACTTTTAAATTATAATGAGAAGTGACTACAAAAATATCAAGAGAAATGTAAATAGTTATACGCTGTTATCAATAGATCAGCAATCGTTGTAAAATTCAATGAAATCTGAAGAACGTAGCACCTATAAAGTAACCAAAGAACCTTAGTAGTGCAATGGTTAGATTTTCTATTGCTAACCAAAAGGTCAGGAGTTGGAACCCTTCAGCGGCTCTGTGGGAGAAAATGCCTGGCAATCTGCTCCCACAAAGCTCTCAGCCTAGGAAACTCTGAGGCATATTCCCCTCTGTCCTCCTGGTTGCTTTGACTCTAAATTGATTCGATGGCACACAAACAACAACAATCCAGTTAATCATGTCTAATTACGGAATCCAACTTTGTTCTTAGACTGCACCACTAAGAAAAAGCAATGAATATATACTCTTTTTTATTAGTAGAATATGAAATAACTAATATTGTTAAGTACAGCTGGGGATTTTTTGTGTGCAATAATGGAATCACCTGAAGGATAAAAGTTGCAACTGGGTAAATCTGAAAGCCTTTAAAACATAACATATTAATCCTTATACTACACTGTGATATTCATGTATTACTGAGAACAAAGTCTGCCACTTCTTAAATCTGTGAAATGAGATTTTGTATAACAAAATAATAGTTTGTATAATAATGAAAAGGCAGAATTAAAGGTAAGAAGTGTTTTTCTGGATTATTTCAGTTTATAGACATAATGTTTTACTAAAAACACAAATTTACTCTTGAAATTCAAAACATTTTAAATGCATAAGAAGAAAGCATAATTCAGTGTATTGCTCCTACAAATACTTGTTTAGTTCAAATAGTTACCTTTAATAATTCTCTTTTGGTTGTAAATCTGAATTTCTGAATAGCAAAATTCCTTTCCGAGAAGATCCAGTTGTATTGTGACATGGAAAGTTCTGTGTCCAACTACTTTTTGAACGTCCTTGAAATGCTGTAGTTGGCAGAATCCCACCCAAGTGTAAAATAAGCTTAGCTTCCAATTAAAATGTTACAAGTCAGTACTAAATCTAACTAACAATTTGAAACATTCAGTAACACAAAAGTTGTCACCATTTTTTTTAGAGGTGGTAGACAATGCCTCACTAAAAGATACTTTTAAAAGTACTCTAACAGCAAAAGAATTCAAAGATAGAGACTATGAAGAAACCAAGTACACAGAACTGAAATGGGTTGCTAGCATGCTTCTTTAATTTAATAAGAAGAAGAAGAGGGAGAAAGAGCTTCAAGTGCATTAAAATTTGTAATTCCATGAAGTGCTTAGTAATTATTCCTTTATTATGATGACAGATTTTAATGTAAAATAATGTTAGTTTAGAAAGTTCCTGTTTTGTAAAAAAGAGAGAGATTGAGAGGGAGATAAAAGTAATGTAAAGTTCTTCAAATATTTTCAGCCTTTACTGAGTTCTAATATTTTTTTTGTAGTATTTCATGAAAACATATTCTAAAGGTCCTCTGCTTACCCAGATAGCACGGCCTATGCCACCAGTAGGTTTACATTAAATAAAACGAATTCAATCTCATGTCTTAACTGTGGTAATGTTCAGACTGGGAGGTGAGGTTCTCCTAAGGCCTAATAGTTTTAACGTCAAATGTGGAGGTTTTTTTCTTTTTCTCCTTCCAAGAAATGTCTTGGACTTTCTGCAAATTCTTAATATAATAGATTCATTAGTATTTTCAAAAGTCTTCTTCTCAGGAAATGGTCATTGGTAGTGGCCTTTACATACCATCTTCTTTTCTGTGTGATAAGTGGAAAACCAAATCAAGCCTAGTTCTATCGAGTCAATTCTGACTCAGTGGAAGGCTGTTAAAAAATAAACAAAAAAAAGGTCAATAGCAACTTAATGAGTGTGATTTCATTATGAGAGTTTGGTACAAATAAACTTGTTTGTTGTTTTCAGGTGCTGTCTAGTTGTTTCCAACTCATAGTGACCCTACACAACAGAATGAAACACTGTCTGGTGTTGTGCCACAACCACAGTTGTTTTTACACTTAAGCCCATCGTTGCAGCTGCTGTGTCCATCCATCCCATTGAAGGTCTTCCTCTTTTTCGTTGACCCTCTGCTCTACCAAACTTGGTGTCCCTCTCCAGGGACTGATCCCTCCTGACAACATGTTCAAGGTACGTAAAGCATAGTCTTGGCATCTTTGCTTCCAAGGAACACTCTGGTTGTACTTGTTCCAGATCAGATTTGTTAGTTCTTTTGGCAATCCATGGTACTCTTCTTTATCAGCAGAACATTGTCAGATCCCCCACTTGTCTATCAGTTTGTTGTACTGTGGGGGCTTTGTTTTACTGTGATGCTGGAAGCTGTGCTACCAGTGTTCAGATACCAGCAGGGTCAACTATGGTGGACAGATTTCAGCTGAGCTCTCAGACTAAGACTAAGAAGAAGAACCCAGCAATCTACTTCTGAAAAGAATTAGCCAGTGAAGAACTTATGAACAGCAAAGGAACAAACTTGTGTTTAATCAGAAGGGAAAACAAGTTACCCTTCTTTTCCTGATACATGCGTAGTTGTATTTTCTCCCTTCTCGATCTTCACCTTTTAAAGAGCAAGATTTTCTCTTAACATGAAAAGCAGTCTTGCTAGAATATTTATATTACCTGAGCTGCTTTTATCAGTTGAGGAGTTATCACAGCAAAAGTACCACCTTCTGCTCACAGCTGAGTCATTCAGCAGCATTTTAATCATGTTGAATAGATACCATGGGCTGCATGTGTTTCAAATAAAGCATCTCTATAAATAAAATCATGTTTATCCCAGCTCTAATAAAAAGAGTTGTCTTACTTTTACTATCACTACATTGAAAATGTATGTATTTTCTTAATAAAAATTAGTCCATTTTTAATCTGATTACCTGTACTATTTATTCATTCTTTCCAATAATAATTATTGAGCATTTGTGATGTGTTCTTGTGGGCAGGCCCCAGAAATACAACAGAAAAGGTACTGAAAAAATGATAAGGTCCCAGTGGTGGTCAAAATAGTGCTTCTCCTGACCCATAGAGATGTCCACACCTAATCCACAGGATCTGTGAATATGTCGCTTTATGTAGTAAGAGAAATTTTGGAGATGTGATTATCCTGTTGATATAGATTGAACTATGCCTCCCCAGAACATGGGTAGCCATTTGGCTGGCCCATGGTTCCCAGTATTTTAGGATTGTCCTCCCTTTTGTGATGTTCCTTTGCTGTATGTTAAAGAGGATTAAGGTGGGACTGTAAATCCCTTCCTAAGATCACCTTCCTACTCCCTTGTAAAGGGAGTTTCCCTGGAGTATGGCTTGCACCACCTTTCATGTCACAAGGTATGAAAATAAAGAGAAGGAGAGAGTTGGGAACCTCACACTATCAAGAAAGCAGCACCAGGAGTTGAGTATGTCCTTCGGAGGACCTAAGGTTCCTGTACCAAGATGCTCCCTGACCAAAGACCAATGCAACAGAAGGACTTTCCTTCAGAGTCAACAGAGGGAAAGCCTTTCCCTGGGGCAGACAGCCTGAATTCGGACTTGTAGCCTGCTGGACTGTGGTAAGAATAAACTTTTCCTTGTTAAAGCCATCCGCTTTGTGGTATTTCTGTTAAAGCAGCACTAGATGACTAAAACACTTGTGATAAGATTTTCACCAGTGAGCTAGATGGACTCAAATGGCCCTTCTAAGGCACTGGTAGGAGACTCAGAGAGAAGAGATGTAGCATGTAGGTCAGAAAAGAGAGAAGATACACTCTTGCTGCCTTGAAAATGAAGGAGAAGGTCATGGTTTAAGGAATGAAGATAGCTTCCAGAAGCTGGAATAGGCAAGACCTTGGTTTCTCCAATAGAGCTTCCAGAAGGAAAGCATCCCTGCCTACACCTTGAATTTAGGACTTCCAGTCTCCATAACTTTATACTAATACATTATGGTATCTTAAGCCACTAAATATGTGATATTTTGTTACTGCAATAAAAGGGAGACCTTTAGCCAGCCCGACTCCATCTTCCTACAAACAGTGGCACAGTAGTTAAGACAACCATATTATAAACATTGAGTCCTGAGAGCTTGATTTCTCGCATCTGTTAGAATTTACCTCGTACTGGTCGTAAGTCACATGGCTATTCTTTCCTCTTAGAAATATTAATTGTTCTGTTTATACCCTTTCATTTATTCACTAAGACTACTGAACTGAATCACCAGGTAGTTGGATGATTATCAAGCCCCAGCTTGTTGGAACCATCGAGACTCCCACTTAATCTACCTATATCATCTCCATGCTTAGCCTATGCATTCAGGCAAGCTTTGGAGGAGCTGATTTCCCCTTGCCTCTTGTGTGCTGGCACTCAATAAATGTCCTCCTTTAATCACCTCACCTCCTGTCTCACTATTGGCTTTGCGGGCAGGTGGCACAGATCCATGATTGTGGTTACAGCAACAATTAAGTAACTAACACAGTCTCTATGCTCATAAAATTCATGTAAATAAATAAATATGTAACTAATGAATACTTGTTGATAGGAGTTTTTCATTAAAGAATAGGAAGGGGGTCTGTGTATTTGTTTTGTTTATTTCACAAGTCAGGGTCAACACTGCTGGAGTATAGCTAAAGGGAAAAATGATGTGAAATAAGGTTAAAATGAGGTAGTTGCTGATTATGCCAGAATTGCAGGTCATGATAAAGAGTTTTGTCTTTTAAAGTAACAAGGACCTCTAATCTTAAGCTGGAGTTGATATGCTCTGATTTAAATACTCAAGGGTTCAGTCTTTCTGTGCAGTGGTTGGATTAGGTAAAGACAGAAAAAAAGGAGGCCAGTTAGAAGGTGATTTGGACACTTGACACAAGAGATGATGTCTTCTTCTGTGAAAGTGTCAGTGAAGGGAAGAAGAGTTGTGTATTGTATAGACGTGTAAGCACATTAGAAGGATGGGAAGATGGGGACAAGGAAAAACGAAGAATGAGGCACTACTTTTAGTGCCTGGTGGATTCAAACTGCCAACCTTTTGTTTAGCAGACGTAACACTTAACCTGCTGTGTCACCACAGTTTCTGTACTCTTAAGTTATTGACCAGAGCAACTGGATATGTGCTGATTTTAGTTTCTTAAGTACAAAAAGTGCAAAGGTAAAGTTTGAGAGAGATGAACTAGTATCAAAATGGTTTGAGATATATTGTGTTTGATGTGCCATTAGAAATTCTTTTGGAAATGTCAAGTAAGCAGTAGATTACAAAAGTGTTGTTGCTGATTGTCACTGAGAAAACGCCAATCCATAGTGTCCTCATATACAACATCTGACAGTTAAGTTCACAAACTCACACTAAAAAAGTGCTACATACTTCATTGCTTAATGTTGCTATGGTCACCTTCTAAGTACTCCCATTTGGCAGCTATGCACCTATGCCAGTGCCTAGTTCAACTTTCAAAGCACTTTTGGAACTCTTTCTGGAATGGCCGTCAGAGCTGTCATTTTATTGCCCTTGATGTCCTGAATGCCATCAAAATGTCTTCCTTTCAATATTTCATTTATCTTCAGGTAAACGGAAAAGTCACTGGGAGCCAGATCAGGTCAGTAGGATGGCTTTCCAGTACAGTTACTTGTTTCCTGGCTAAAAACTCAGAGACAGTGCCGTGTGAGCTGGTATACTGTTGTGATGCAGGAGCTATGAGTTCTTGGTGAAAAGATCTGCTTGTTTTTGTCTAACTTCTTCATGTCACCTTTTCAGCACTTACAAATAGTAAACTTGGTTAACTGTAAAGCTGTTACAAATTCATAATGAGCAATCCCTCTGATATTAAAAAAAAAAAGGTTAACAACATTATTTTGACTCTTGATTTGGATTGATGGAAATTTTGTGGTCGTGGAGAATTGGCTGACTTCTATTGTGCCCTTTGATACTTT
The DNA here is from genome assembly GCA_028571685.1 of Heterohyrax brucei. Taxonomy (NCBI): domain Eukaryota; kingdom Metazoa; phylum Chordata; class Mammalia; order Hyracoidea; family Procaviidae; genus Heterohyrax; species Heterohyrax brucei. The sequence continues at coordinate 162,072,236 of CM053143.1, forward strand.
GTTTCAGGGTCGTATTTGTACAGCTGTATTACCAGTGCTTTATTACCAGTGATAAAATGGCGCCAAACAACCTCTTACCTCTCCAAAAGGTCTTAGCAAACTTTGACTCTGTTTTGTTCAGTGATGAGCTTCAGTACTGTTTTTGCCATGTTCTCAATTAAGATTTTCCTAACTATGTCTCTATCAATGTTTACTTGGTCTGCTGTGTTTCTCATAATCGGCCAACAATTTTGATGCTGAATTTGATGAATTTTTGCAATGTTTTTGTCAGTTCTGCTTATGACTGGCTGCCCTGACCTGTCTTCATCAGGGATGCGTTCTCTTCCCTCAAAGAAACATTAAATATGTTTATATGCTGCCATTTCCTTCATAACAGTATCCCCATAAACTTGAACTAAAATGTCCCTGATTTCACTCTCACTCTTGTGAAGTTTAATAGAAAAATTGATGTTTGTTCATTGCTCTGATTCAAACTCCGACATTCTCAGGATAGCACCCAAAAACTCAACAACAATAATGAACACCACTCAGAAAGATACTGCCACACATTGACTCAAACACTGCCGTAAAACACTGACATACTAAGGTTATAAAATTTTACTGAGTTGTGCTGCCAATGTAAACACACTAGTGGGCAACCTCGCAAACTTAATTGTCATATCTTGGATAATATAACAAGATTCTGCTCAGTCCTGTATGAAAAACAAAATGCTCTCCAGTGTTTTCAAGGTTGTGATCTCTTGGAAACTGATTGCCAGGCCTGTCTTTGGAGGTGCCTCTGGGTGGGTTCAAATCGCCAACTTTTTGGTTAGTAGTCATGCATGTAACCATTTATTCCATTCAGGATTGCTGTGATAAAAAATGTAGGTGTCATCATATTATAGGTTAAAATTAAAGTTTAATGTGTTGTAGAGTACTTTATAAGAACTTTATACAAGAACTTTGTGTTTTTTCCCTAAGAGATAAAAGAAACCATTACCAGTTTAAAGCATGGAAGTAGTGTGATCTGATTTGTCATTTTACTCTTTGGTTGCCAAAGAGCAGCAAACAGCTGGGAGACTAGTTAGGAGATAAAGTTGACAGTATTGGTGGCTGAGAGATTTAATGGTTTGAGAGAAGCAGAGAGAATAGGATCTCTCCAAGTCCTAAGTCTCAGACACAAAATGGAACCCAGTTATCACTACTAAGAGGGAGAACTCTAGGGGAAGGGCTCAGTTTTATGTACTTTATGTCTGAGAAGTCTAGTGGACACCAAAAGGATATATCAAAAAGATAATAGGATATAAGTCTAAAATAGAAATGGAGCCAGGCTGAAGACCTATTCCTATTAGAGTATTTATAGAGTAAGTTATCAATTCTTAATCTGTATTGCATAAATCTTTTAACATTATTATTTTCCATGTATTTTCTGTTTTCCCCTACACTTCTATATCTCCCAAATTCAAAGTAGTTTATAGCCCATAAAATAAAAGTAATTATTCTGATTGTTTCTTCACTGTAACTCTTTTCTCTGACTACAGTTAGTATAAAGAAAAAAATGCTATCAAACTTAAACTTACTCAAATATTTGTTCATCTATACCTCTTTGCACATCATTAATATACTTTGCTTCCTAGAGATGCTCTTTGAAATATGTTGTTCAGCTCGTTGACTTCATCATTTTATCCTTTTGCTTTAGCTACTCCACTTTCAAGAGCAAGTTTTAGAGTTTCATCAGTTATCCACTTGGGTCTTTTCTTTCTTTCCTGTCTTTTTAGTGACTTCTTGCTTTTGTCATGTATGATAGCCTTGATGTCATTCCACAACTTGCCTTGTCTTTGGTCATTAGTATTCAAATGTGTCAAATATATTCTTGATATTGTCTCTAAATTCAGGTAAGATACACTCAAGATAGTATTTTGACCCTCATGAACTTTTTCTAATTTTCTTCACATTGAGCATGAACTTGTATGTGAGTAATTGATGGTCTGTTCTTCAGTTGGTCCAGGGTCTTAATCTGGCTGATAATATCAAGCTTTTCTATTATCTTCTCCACAGATATACTCGATGTGATTCCTGCATATTCCACCTGGCGAGGGCCACATGTATAGCTATCATTTATGCTGATAAAAAAGGACATTTGCAGTGAAAAAGTCTTGCAAAATTCTATCATGTGATCTTCAGCATTGTTTCTATTACAAAAGCTGTGTATTTTCCCTTTACCAATCCTTCCTCTTTGTTTATAATTTTCACATTCCAGTAATCAGTAATTATCAATGCCTCCTGATTTCATGGTTAATCAATTTCAGACTGTAGAGGTTTCTTCAAAGACCTTGAGATTTTGCCAAGAAATTCCAGAACACTTAATTGTGCTCACGAAGAACTGTAAATGAATCAAGAGGCAGTCACTTAAACACAATAGGGGGATACTGCAAAGTTTACAGTGAGGAAAAGTGTGGTCATGGTTGTATCCTTTCACTATCTGAGAAGTGGCACTGTTTAAAAACCAGGCACCCAGATTAGAAGATGGCTCATCAAAAACCTGGGTTATGCAGACAACACAACTTTTGTCAAATATGAAAAAAGTGAAAGGTGATTTAAAAAAGAAAAACAGTATTAAAGTGGTGTCAGAAGAAACTCTGAAACTTGTTTGTGAAAGTAGAGTAGCTAAAAGTCATGGAAGAAATACTAGTGTTAAAGTTAGACTGAAAGCATTGGTGAAAATAAGGATCCAACAATTAATGGAACACCAAAAAGTTGGATGCCCTCATTTATCTATGCAAAGAAATTTGGAAGACAGCTACCTTACCAATTGACTGAAAAAGATCCATAATGGTGCCCATGTCAAAGAAAGGTAAGCCAACATGATGCAGAAATTACTGAATTTTGTACACAACTAAAAATTTGCTGACAATAATTAAAAACAATTCAAGCAGTACTTTAAGAGGGACACACCAGAAATTCAAGCCGGATACAGAATACGAAATTAGTGATGTTATTTCCAGTGTCAGATGGATCTTGGATGAAAGAAGAGAAAATCTTTTTTGTTGATTATTTAAAGACATATGATTTTATGAATCATAACAAGTCATGAATAAAATTTAGAAGAATGGGAATTCCAGAAGACTTAATTGTGCTTGTGTGGGAACTAGTTGAATACAAGGCAGTTACTCCAACAGAACAGGGGATACTACAAGGTTTAAAATCAGGAAAACTGTGCATCAGGGTTGTATCTTCTCACCATCCTTACTCAGTCTGTAGGCTAAGTAAATACTAAAATAAGTTAGAATACAAAGAATGTATCACAGAATTGTAGGAAGTCTTATTAACGACCTGTGATATGGAGATGACACAACCTTGCTTGCTGAAACTTAAGAGTACTTGAAACACTTACTTATGAATATCAAAGACTACAGCCTTCATTGTGAATTATGTATCAACATAACGAATACAAATATCCCCATACCTGGACCAGTAAGCAACAACTTCATAAATGACAGCCAGCCAAGTGCCGTTGAGTCAGATCCGACTCAATATATATATTTATTGAAGTTGTCAAGAATTTCATTTTCCTTGTAGCCACAATCAATGCTCATGAAAGCGACAGTTAAGAAGCCAAGCAATGTATTGAATTTGACAAATCCAGTGTAAACAACCTCTTTAAAGTATTAAAACAAACAAAAAAGACAAATTCAATTACAAAAACTATGTTAAAACTATAATAAAATACTTTTACATGATATTAGATAGTATTTTATGCTTTACAGTACTGAATTCTACATAGCTTGCGAAAGATTAATTCATCATTTCATTAATAGCTACTGACTTCTCATTTTCTGCTAGTCAATGCATTAGTTTTTTTGATTGCTGCTGTAACAAATTACAACAAGTTTGCTTAAAACAACACAAATTTATGGGTTTTTTTGTTTTGTAGATCAGAAGTCTGAAAATGATCTTATAGGTCAACATCAAGGTGTTAGCAGGACATAATCAATTTTTTTGCCCTTTCCAAACTCCAGAAGTCACATATATTTCTTGGCTGCTGGTCTCCTTTTTGCCATCTTCAAAACCAACATCATCAAATGACACTGACTCTTCTTTTTCAGTTACATCTAACTCTTGACCACAGTCTGGAAAGTTTCTCTGCTTTTAAAGACTCATGTAAGTAGACTGGTCTCACCTGAATAATCTAGGTGACTCTCCCCATTTGAATGTCCTGAATACATTTGCTAATTTTTTTTTTTTTTGCCACACAAGTTAATATACAGATACTGGGTAATTGGATTTGAACAATTTAGGGGTTCTTTTTCTTCCTATTGAGCAGTGGAGATCTTGTTCTGCCTTTATACAGTTCACATGTTAGTGACTGATAAAATATTTTTAAAACACAAATCATATTAAGCCTATAATATAAATTTATTTAAAGTTTATTTAATATACTTTTTGCAAGCAAACTAGGCAATACTCTGACTAGTAAATCAAAATGTCCCAAAGAGAAAAGATATTCCAAAGTTTCTTGTCCCCTATCTTATTGTCACCTGTGTGGAAAAATACCAGACAACACTATTTACATAATAACAATTTATTCTAAAGCACATCTTTCAGTGCAACCCTGGACTGTCTGTTTCATGAAGGTAACTTGATACAAATAATTCTTCAAGAGAGCACAATGCTCAAGGCAAAAGAGTCTTTACTCATCAGAAGACTATTGTTTGGCAAATGGGTGATTTTGGAGACCAGTTCTTTCAAGGGATGGGTTCCAAAGAAGATTTCAGGACTTGTTATGGGTCATGGCAACTTCATGGACTCCAGAAATCTGTATTTCAAGAAATTAAAAGCTGTTTCCCAACATCTGTGTCAAACATCAACATAGATACAGAATCAACTTCTGTAATTTGAAATTGATCAAACATGTCTTTACAATGCAATTGTAAATACAAGTGATTGGAGTGTGAATGTTGGAAACAAAAAAAGGATCAGTAGTTGGAAAAATATGACTGGTGATAGAAAGACATTGGAGATGACATGAAAAACATTTTCAAGAACAATGACTTACTCATCAAAAGGTCTTTTTTCAACAACAAACTTTAGAACTATGCACATGAACCTCCCCTGTTTGAATACAGAAGAGTCAAATTGGCTACATCTGTGGAAAGAGATTATGAATAAATTCAAGGTTATCAGTCAGAACAAGGGCAGGGGCCAACTGTGGAACAGGTCACCAATTACTTGTATGCAAGGTCAAGTTGAAGTTGAAGAAAATTAAAACAAGTCTTCAAGAACCAAAATATCACCTTGAATATATCTAGCCTGAATTTAGATAATGTCTCTAGATTAGATTTGATACACTGATCCCTAAAGATAGAATATCAGAAGAGGTGTTGGATAACACTAAGATATCACATATCAAGAAAGTGCAAGGTCATTAAAAATATAGGAAAGAAATAAACAAAATGGATGTCAAAGAGATTCTGAAATTACTCCTGAATGTAAAGGTGGAAAAGCAGATGAAAGAAATAATGAACTTTTACTCAAAAGAAATGAACAGATTTCAAAGGCCAGCTTGAGAAGAAAAAATATTTCATGAACTGACTAATGGGATATTATGAAATTCCCAATGACCTTGAGCCAGAAAATGAAAGCCAAGCCAAGTGCCAAGGAGAGAATTTTCTTACCATGTCTTAAACTTAAAGAACTGAAGGAAAAATTTGTGACCTTGAGTTGCAATAGTGAAGGATTTTGTGGGCCCAAAATTGAAAGCTTCAGAAAGCCCATACTCCAGAATGCAGTACTATGAATACTTCAAATATTTTTATATCATAGGCTGTTCTAATTTTTATAATAAGATTTAGAAAAAAAGTTTTTATTTGTTCTATTAGTAGCCTAACTAGTAAAAGGGAACTAAGAATAGGCTGTGGTTGGTATAATAGCTGGCTTTTATAATATGCGGATTGGCTAAATTATTTTAGAGAAACTTCCTGTCTTTTATATAACTAGCCTTGTAGTCTAGCACAATATAGTATGTAAGGATTAATTTAAAAACATAAATGCAGCTCTTGATTTATGTAATTTTTGTTAACCAACTCATCTCCAAATTATTGTTGAATCTGCCACAAGTAACCTTTTTGTGAGAAGCATGATGGGAGATTCCAAAACAACAAAAAGATGGGACTTCATCATCTTTATTGAACAAGCTGTAACAGTGTTTCTTATACTTTTTAATCTTTTTATTTGCAAAATTAATTTGCTAATGAAGTTTTTGGGAAAGTGACTAACTCTCACTTTGGTGGCTGCCATTATTAAAAGCTGTTAAAGCCCAACTGACTTGCCTCAGCCTGAAACACTGGGCCTGCCTGTGGGGAAAGCAGAAAGATGACAGGCTTCAAAGCAAAGTTTGACTGCCACTGCCTCTGTTGATGAAGACAAGTGTGCTGTGTTAAAGTTCCTTTACAAATGTGCTGAGATGTACCATAGCAGACAAACAATACTTTCATAAGGTTAGGCAAGATAGAAAACCCTTCAGAGTAATGAGAATGAATCCCTTCTGTCTGAAGAAGCTCTGCATCCTGTCTTCTCTTACAGCAGACTGCACAGAAAAGTTTTCAAACGAGCACAAGCTTGAGAATACTAGTATTATTTATTTCTTGTCTAGATCCACCAGGTGCTCCTTGGCAACCCTATGAGGCAGCTCTACTCTGCCCTGTAGCTTCTCTTTGAGTTGGAATTGACTCGACAGAAATGAGTTTGGTTTGTTTTTTTTACCCATCACTAGGTATGACTGGTGAAGTAAAATATTATGGTTTGGGTGCTGACATTCTGGTGTCTCACCATGTGTCCTAAGTAGATGTTAATGAGTCAACTCATTTCTTCATTAATATAGTATCAAAGGCAATTTTCAATACAGTTTTAGTCTAAAACTTTAGTATTAACATACAGATGTCATGGCACATTAATAGACCACAGATCAAATAATAGCAGTGATGAACTGCGCACTGCCATTATCACTAGGTGCTACTGAATCAGTTCCAACTTATAGCGACCCATGTATAACAGAAGGAAACATGGCTCAGTCCATTTGTAGCAATAGTAAATATATCGGAGATCATTATTACAGACACTGTATCAACCCATGTCATTGAGGATTGTCTTATTTTTTGCTGATCTTCTACATAGTTAGGAACTATGGCTGTTAATCAAAAAGGTTGGCAGGTGGGATCCTCTAGCTGCTCTGTGGAACCCCTGTAGGGCAATTCTACAGTGTCATAAAGGGCTGCTATGAAGGGAAGCCACTAGACAGTAGCAGGTTTCATTGGGCTTAGGCTACTTTGTGTTTGAATTGCTAGGATCTATTCCCAACAATGGAATGCTTCTGAATATGTGGTTGCTGAGAGACTGAAAAACTGACCAGGAAACAATCCAGGAGACATAGGTTTATTTATCAAAGGGAAATTTACAGACCACAATGGCAGTACTTCATCCACTGCCTTGGCTGGACAGGCTGTTTACTCATGCTGGTAGGGGCAGCTAGGTTTTTTTATGGATATCCTCAGCCCGTGGGTCAGACTGCGTCTGGTGCAGACAGTGCATCATATGATAATCAAGGTTAGATTGATTTTCCTTTGGGGGTGGTGATGATATGTTGTCACTCAAGTCCTCTGTTACAGATGTCAACAACTGCAAGGTGTGACCCCACCTGGTGGCTATTGTAATAACCTGTTTTAAGTCAAAGGGTCAGAGTGAGGAATACTCTAGTGACTATGCACACGAGCTACTTTGGGTTTTTCGGCTCAAGTTTTAAATATCCTTCTCTTAATTGCTGTGACCAGAAAGCAGGAAGGATTGTGGTCAAGGTTTCTTTGATAGGTACGTTCCAAGGTGTTTTTATAAGATGTTACTGTTCTGGTTGCATACATTTTGCCAACATAATGTCTTTCTCCAGGAATTTGTCCCTAATGCGATGACATGTCCAAAGTAAGTGAGATGAAGCCTCACCTTGCTGGCTTCAAAGTTACATACTGACCAGGTTTCTTCCAGGACAGATTTGCTTGTTCTTCTGGAATCCAATATATATTCAATATTCTTTACTAGCACCACAATTCAAATAAACTAATTTTTATATGGTCTCCTTTATTCCCATCCAAATTTCACATGGCTTGGGTTATACACACCTTAGTCTTCAAAGTAACATCTTTGCTTTTTAACACTTTGGAGAAGGCTTTTGCAGCAGTGCTGTGGACTGAATTGTGTTCCCCCCAAAATGTGCATGGCTGGCTGAGCCGTGATTTCTAGTACTGTGTGATGTTCCTCCGTTTTATAAATACTGCCTTTATGATGTTAATGAGGGTAGATAGGCTGCAGTTCTGTTGACAGGGCAGGACTCAATGTGTAAGACTGTTTGTGAGGCAGACTTTTGAGAAGTAAAGGAAAGAAGTTAGCAGAGCGATCTGGGAACCTCATACCATCAAGAAAGCAGCACCAGGAGCAGAGTACATCCTTTGTCCCTGAGGTTCCCTTACCAAAGAAAGACTGATGCAACACAAGCACCTTCCTCCAGAGCTGACAAATAGGGAAAGACTTCCACTGAAGTACACACCCTGAATTCTGGCTTGTAGCCTTATGGACTGTGTAAGAATGCTTTTCTTTGTTAAATCCACTTGTGCAAGAAATTGAATCAAGATCCATATCTTACACCTTATACAAAAACCAACCCCAACTGGATAAAAGACCTAAATATCAAACCTAAAAGAATAAAGATCATCCGAGAAAAGGTAGGAACAACAATGGAAGTTTTAATACACAATGAAGACAGACTCCAAAATCTGTCAAACAAACCACAATCAACAGAAGAGAAAATAGATAAGTGGGAACTATTAAGAATAAAACACTTTTGCTTATCCAAAGACTTTATTAATAGAATTAAAAGAACACCCACAAAATGGGAAAAAATATTTGGCAACTCTATGTCTGACCGACGCCTGATCTCCATAATCTATAAGATACCACAAAATATCAATAAGAAGATAATTCATCCAATTAAGCGATGGGCAAAGAAGAAGGACAGACATTTCACTAAAGACGAGATCCAGACAACCAAAAAACACATGCGGTCACGTTCACGATCTTTAGTTATTAAAGAAATTCAAATTAAGACGACAAATTGGCCATGATCCAAAAAACACAAAATAACAAATGCTGAAGAGGCTGTGGAGAAAGTGGAACCCTCCTACACTGTTGGTGGGGTTGCAGAATGGTCCAGCCTCTTTGGAAAGCAGTCTGGCGCTTCCTTAAAAAAATGGATATTGATATACCATTTGACCCAGTAATTCCACTACTTGGAATATATCCTACAGAATCAAGGCCTTTCACGCCAACGGACATGCATAAGAATGTTTACCACAGCATAGTCCACAATAGCAAAAAGATGGAATCAACCCAGATGCCCAACAACAGAAGAATGGATAGGTAAACTATGGTACATATACTCAGTAGAGCACTACGCAATGATAAAGAATAATAATGATTCCAGGAAACACCTCATAACCTGGTTTCAACTGGAAGACATTATGTTGAGTGAAAGTAGTCAGCAACAAAAAGACAAATACTGTATGAGACTTCTATGATAAGATCTCAAAAACAGACTTGTGTATAGAAGAAAAGACTCTTTGACAGCTGCACAGGAGGGGGGGAGGGAGGTTGGGCGGGAAGGGTTTAGATTAGATAGTTGCTAGAAATCTGGTTGGGAGAAATCGGTGATAGCACATATTAGAAACAAGAACAACATTAAGTGGACTTGAGCATAACTTGAGTACTCCTTCTATCTCAACTCAATATTGCAAGGATAGAGTAGCTGGGGCACGGGGTACAGGACCATGCTCTTAGGTGAAATCGAGGCCAATTGGGACAAATAGCATTTTGCTAAGAGAGCTCTCTGCACCCCACGTTGGTGAGTGGCGTCTGGGGTCTTAAAAGCTGCTAAGCTGCCATCTGAGGGCACAGCAAGTGGTCCCAACTCAGCCGGAATGGATGCTCACTGAGGACCAAAATGACATGGGGTAAAGACAACCCAGAAGATAGAAAGACCCACATGAGTGTGTGTCTACATCGACTTGGAACCGGAAGAACTGGATGGTGCCCGGCCACCACCAGTGATAGCCGCGATGGAGCTCAGTAAGTTGAGTCTCACTGGCAACACCAGAATAAAAAGGAGTGCATCCTGAGATCTCCACTAAAAGACTTCAATTGATGGTCCAGCAGTTTCAGGGTTCCCCTGGGAGCATGGCGCCTGGCCCTGATGCTGCCCTTGCCCATAAATCATAACGAAGATCCACTCTTTGGACACGAATGGATTAGACTTGGCAATGCAGAGTGACCATATATTGTGTGCACTTTTTGGTTCTATACATCTATAGAGTATCAGCCTGCTGACCTCTGATTGGAGGAAGGAGAGTGGGTGGAGAGGAGGGAAAGAAGACTGTTGGGAGGATGAGACATGTATGGAGCAGAGAGGAATAGTGTACTGTCACCCAACAGGGAGAGCAGTGGAAGCTGTATATAGGTGGGAATGTAAATTTATACGGGAATGTACATTTCACTCAGTCATATCAAATAAAAAAAAAATCCACTTGTGGTATTTCTGTTAGAGCAGTACGAGATGACTAAAACAAACAGATTTGCCCAATTCAACATATCATTTGACTTCTTGACTACCATTTCAGTGGGCATTTATTGTGGATTCAAGAAAAATGAAATACTTTGTAACTTCAGTATTTTCTTCCCTTATTATGATCTCGCTTATTGGCCTATGTGTGAGGATGTCATTTTTTTTATGTTGGGATATAATCTATGTTGAAGGCTGTAGTCTTTGATCTTCATCAGTGAAGTCTCTTCACTTTGGGCATACAAGGTCATCAGTGTATCACAAATTGTTAAGGAATCTTCCTCTAAGTAATGAGCCCTCCTGCATAATTCTTCTTCATATGGTCCAACTTCTTGGATTGTTTGCTCAGCATAGGGATATAATATGTATTCTGAAGTGCTACAACCCTGGTACACACCTTTTCTGACTGTATGCAATATCCCCTTTTTCTACACAAATGATTGCCTCCTAGTCTTTACATAGATCCCATATAAGCTCGGTTACATGTTTTGGAATCCCCATTGTTTTCTATGTCATCTGTAGTTTGATATGATCCACACTGGTAAAGGTCTTTACCTAAACAATAAAATACTGGTATACATTTTTCCTCTGTTCTCTTCTTTAAGCCAAAATCCATCTGTCTTAGTCATCTAGTACTGCCATAGCAGAAATACCACCAGTGGGTGACTTTAGCAAGCCGAAATGTATTTTCTCATGGTTTACGAGGCTAGCAGTTCAAATTCAGGGCCTCAGCTCTAGGGACAGGCTTTCTGTCTATATGGGCTCTAGGGGATAGCTCTCTTCAATTTCTATTTCCTTTTTTCCTTGGGGATCCCCATGTGGCTTGGCATCTAACTATGTAATCTCTGCTTCAGCTGTTCCCTGGAACTTTTTAAAAGAGATTGGCTTAAGATACACCCCACACTAATTATGTCTCGTTAGCATAACAAAGACTACCCATTTCCAAGTCATAACCAGAAGCATAGAGGTTAGGATTTAAAACACATTTTAAATATGTGCTTCCTGTATACACATTGTCATGGAATCAGTTCAGACTCATGACAACCTTATAGGACAGAGTAGAACTGCCTGATAGTATTTCTAGGGAGTACCTTGTGATTTCAAATTGCCAACTTTTGGTTAGCGGTTGTAGCTCTTAAGCACTGTGTCAGTAGGGTTTTATACAGCATGTATTTTAAAAAAACAAAACAAAACAAAAACCTATTGCCATTGAGTCAATTCTGACTCATAGTGACCCCAGGGGGCAAACTAAAGAAAACTGTTCAGATGTAATGAAACACTTTCAGGGAATGAGTTATGTTCTTGAGGGCTTAGAATCATAGTCTTCTGGGACATATAGATCAATTGGCATAAGATAGCTCATAAAGTCTACATTCTACATCCTACTTTGGTTAATTGTGTCTGGGGACATAAAAGTTTGTGAGTAGCAAACTAAGATACAATTATTGATCTCTTTCTATCTGGAACAAAGTGAAGACAACCAATACTAAAGGACATCAGCATTCCCAAAATCTAATGGCCTCCCAGGAACCACAGTCTCCACTAGGTTGAGTCCAAAAAAAAAAAAAAGCAAGATGATGCCTGGTTGACACTACTGACTGTTCTGACCAGGATCACAATAGAGGATCCCATACAGAGCAGCAGAAAAACATAGAACAAAATCCAAGTTAATAAAAAACAAAATATTTTTTCATCTGATAGAAATGGGAGGAAGCCCTGAGACTACGACCCATTGCCATCCTTGTGACTTGGATCTGAAGCCACTCTCAGAGATCACCATTTTGCCAAATAATTGGCAGACCTATAAAATAAATATTAACATCCGTGATGAAATACTTCTTAAAAATTGGAATCAATGTCACAAAACACTTTCCATATAAATTATTATGTGAGAAATGAATGTGTTCTATAAGCTTTCATCTATAACACAACCAAGTAAAATAAAAACTTACTTGAGGGGACACAGTTCAATCCACAATACCAACTTACAAAAGCAGTGACATATCTTGTTCTATATCTTCTTCAAAATCTGGCTTTAATTTATGGCAGTTCCCTGTTGATACTTGCTATAACCTTGGTAAATGATCTTTAACAAAATTTTGCTTTCATGTGAATTAATGATATTTTTATATTTTTTGCATTATTTTTGATCACCTTTCTATGGAATGGTCAGAAATATGAGACTCTTTCAGTCATTTTCCCTAGTTATTGTCTTCAAAATTTCTTGTGTAAATGAGCAAGGAGCACCTCAAGGATAGAATCTCCTTGTTGAATCTTTTCAACTGGTATTCCAAGAATTCCTGGATCTTTGCTTTGACAGTGCCTTGAGTGCAGCTTGAACTTCTTCATTCTGTACCGTAGATTCTTGATCATAGGCTACTGCCTGAAATGGTTGAACACTGACAAATTCTTTTTAATATAGTAAGGGTATGTATTCTATGTATCTCCTTTCTCTTTTCCTTTGATACTTTGTGAGTCTTTCAAATTTTTCCCAATAAAAATCTTTAGTATTACAATTCAAGGCCAGAATTTTTCTTCAGCTCTCTCAACTTATGTTGCAGAAGAATGTTGAATGTACCATGGACTACCAAAAGAATATATAGGTTTGTTCTGCAAGAGTACAACCAGAGTGCTCCTTGGAAGCAAAGATGGTAAAACTTGTGTCAGCAAGGATCAGTCCCTGGAGAAGGACATCATCCTTGGTAGACTAGAGGGTCAGCAAAAAAGAGGGAGACCCTCAAAAATGATTGACACAGTGGTCCCAACAATGGGCTTAAGCATGAAAACAATTGTGAGCATGACACCAGACCAGGCAGTATTTTGTTCTGTTGTTCATGGGGTTGCTATGAATTGGAACTGTCTAGAAAGCACCTAACAACAACAATTTTCAACTTAAGAAATAGTGAGCATGCTCCTTCCTTTTTATTTTCCAACCACAGGCCTTTGTAAATTCCGTTACAGTATTTTACCTTGTCTTCTTGAGCTGCCCTTTGAAATATTCTGTTCAGTTCTTTTAAATAAAATTGCATTATTTCTTCCATCTGTTTTAGCACTTCTTCATTCAAGAGTAATTTCAGAGTCTCTTTTGACATCATTTTCTTTCTTTCCTATCTTTTTAATGACCTTTCACTTTCTTCATGTAAATTCCTGTATTAGAGTTGTAGCCTTTCATCATACTAATTCTTTCAATCTGTATAGTCAGCAAATAATCCAAGAAATCAGATTACATGAAGAACAGTGAGTATCAGTGTTAAAGGAAGATTCATTAATGACTTGGTTCTGCAAATGACACAACCTTACTGATAGGGAAGAAGGCTTGAAGTCCTTACTGATGAAGATCAAAGACCATAGTTTTTAGTATGCGTTTTACCTTAATATGAAGGAAACAAAAGTCCTCGTAGCTGAAACAGTAAGCAACATCTTGACAAACAGAGAAGTACTGAGGTTATCAAGGATTTCATTTTACTTGGATTCACAATCAACACCCATGGAAGCAGCAGTAGGAGGTCAAAGACCACACTGCACTGGAGAAACTAGCTATAACATGAAGTCTTCTTAAGGCATCACCTTGAAGAATAAGGTGCATCTGATCCAAGTCGTTGTTCCAGTTATCTCACATTCATAAAAAGCTGGTGAATAAAGAAGACCAAAGAACTCATGCCTTTGAATTACAGTGTTTCAAAGAGTATTGATTATACCATGAAGTTGCAAAATAATGAACAATCAGTCTTGGTCGCCATGAGTCGGATCCGACTCGACGGCACTTGGCGACTTGGCTTAGTCTTGCAAGAGGTACAGCCAATGCTGTTAGAAACAAGGATCGCCAAGACTTTGTCTCATATACATTGGATATATTAGCAGGAGGAATTGATTCAATGGCAATGGGTTTTGGTTTTACATATATATCTGGGGTCTGTTCTATGTAAACTCAATATAAAGACTCTCGAAACATCTTTTACAGAGTGGAAGTACAAATAACTAAACTTTTACCTTGTTTGTCCAAAAAAAGTCTTTTTGTCCAAAGTTCTTCTACATTATGGGGTACAGAATAACTAAAAAAAGGAAACAAACATTTTGTTCAATTTTTTAAAGTTATCAGAGTGAACTGCAAAGGTATATATACACATAGACTGAGCTGAAAAACTCTGAATTGTACACACTTTTAAGATAATTTATTACGTGTCCATATAATCTGAAAGGTCTTAGAAAAATATTTCAGGAATATGTACACCCATTCAGGTCTATGTGATATGATTATTGTTCAGAGAAAGAAAGCAGAAATACAGACAAAAACTCTTACCAAGTTTCTCTGAGTTAAACAAATAACCTTATTGCCACACAAACTGATAAAAACTTTCAGATAATTCTCACACTTACAACAGAGATGAAGTAGAGTGCTGACAAATGACTTAGTTATGGGCGAGCATGGGCACGTAAGTCATTTCCAAAATAGAACTCAATGTATTCACATTTGAAAATATATTTCCCACAACAAAGTTCAGACTGTGGTATAGAACAATGGTTTTGTATCAGCAGCATAAGCATCACCTGGGAAACTGGAAAAACTCAAAACCTCAGGGACCTCAGGAATCTCGTTAAATAAAAAACTTTGGAGGTAAAGCCCATATAGGTTCTCATTTATGAACTGTGGTAAAGTTTGAGAATAGAGTCTTCTGCAAATTTTGACTGCATTTGCATTTAAGAGAAGCATTCATATTATCTATATTAGTTTCAGCCAATATTGAACCCCATGAGTTGTATTAGTTTATTTGCCCCTTTCAGTCAAAGTGGTAAATAGCAAAGGTCAAAACTGTGCTCTTCTAAGCTTTGGAGGGGGTAGGGAAGTCCCACTTTTCTCCACTTTTGTCTCTCCTCCTTTACACTTCCTAGAAAAGGATCAGAATTATGAGGAAGAAGATCTGCTCTTCCTGGTGCTATATCTTTCCCTCAGTTTGTGTTGACTCTAAGTGTCTATTTTTATGCCTTTCTCAGCTCATACTATGGCATTTCACTGTTCTTACATTTTAGTGACACTGGGGATAAAACAGAGCCTGATGAAAACTTGTGGGATGCTCAGTTCACATCCATGTAGTGTGGCTGTGTACAAATCCTCTTAATTACCTGAGCCAACACTTTGCTAAAATCTGTATTAGTAGTTGATTATAAACAGTTGTTCTGTTTTTGTTCTGTCTTCAGACTTTTTATTGTCACTATGGGAGGAAGGATACGTGCAGCCCTTGAGAATCTCCCTTCTGACATACTTTCACCATCTTAATTGAAATTGGTTGAATTTTTTTAACTTTAAGAGGACAAATTCTAAACTACCACTATTGTCATAGATTGAATTGTGTCCTTCCAGAAATGCATGTAGTAATTTAGTTGGGCCGTGATTCCCAGTATTGTGTGATTGCCCTCCACTTTATGATTTTCCTATGCTGTGAATCCAAATCCATGCCTGTTGTTAATAGAGTGGATTATATTAAAGAGGCTTAGGATGGGACTGTAACATTCTTCTTAAGGTCATCTCCCTACTCCAGTGTAACGAGAGTTTCCCTGGAGTATGACCTGTACCACCTTTTATCCTTTTTTCCCACAAGAGATAAAAGGAAAGGGAAGCAAGCAGAGAGTTTGGAACCTCACACCAACAAAAAAAGTAGCATTGAAAGCAGATCATGTCTTTTGGAGCTGAGGTTCCTGCCCCAAGATGCCCTTAGACCAAAGAGAGACTGACAACCGTAGGACCTTCCTCCAGAGCCAACAAAGAGGAAAAGCCTCTCCCTGCAGCTGATACCCTGAATTTGGACTTGTAGCCTACAGGACTATGTAAGAAGAAACTTCCTTGATAAAGACCTTCACTTGTGGTACTTCAGTTAGAGCAATACCAGTACAGCTGCCTATCCCTTGACCACGAACAGAAGTACCTCAGATGTATCCCTTCTTCTTCTCAGCCGTTTCAGCTTCAGCTCATAAAAATATTTGTCTTTGATATGAGTCTTGATGTTTGAAGCTCAGTTTCATTCTTTGTCTATGTGCTTGAACCAGAAAAGTAACATCAAAGAATCTTGCCTGAAAACCACTTAGTTTCAGTTTTCCAGTTTGAGTCATGCCTTTCTGTGAAAAAGCTGCTATGTAGAAACTAAATTCCTAAATTAATGGTTATATTCAAGCAGTAAGCTCTAGTAGAATAGTCAGAAGCCAGGCTGATACTTCAAATATACAAGTATTCAGGTCTAGCTAGGCTTGTAGCATGTAAACAGCAGCAGAGACCATCTGCTCTGTGCTCAGAGAGTAGGCCACAGAAGTAACAACTACCACTAGCAACAGCAATCTAATATTTGAAAGGTGTGAATATGAATCAGAGAACTAATAAGAAAATATATATACATATGTGTATCACTAGTTCAGTTGCCAAGAACATTCTAAGGAATTGTATACACATGTCAAATGTTCTGGTCTGTGAGGCATCACAATCTAAGGCAGGGCTAAAATGACAGTAGTAGACTCCACTTATGGTTCTATTACTCCGCACTGTTGTCATTGCCATTGTTTGTGTTTAGAGGTCTTACGGGTTGCAGTGTCCTAGAAAGTGATGCATTTCAATAATATATCCATAAAGCTTCTATGCTTTTAAGATACTCCTGAGAGTAAAAATTTAAAAATCTGCCCTATATTTGGAGACTTGCTAGTCTTTATGTTAGTTTAAAAAAGAATGCAAGGGAGGTATAAATCAACTCTAATGAACTGATGTCATGGATTGAATTGTGTCCCCTCCAGTAATGTGTACAGCAATTTGGCAGGGCCATTATTCCCTGTATTGTGTGATTGTCCCCCACTGTGTGGTTTTCCTATGCTGTGAAGCTTAATCTCTGCCTGTGGTTAATAGACAAGATTATGTTAATGGAGATTAGGGTGAGACTGAACACCCTAAGGCATCTCCCTGCTCCAGTGTAAAGGAAGTTTCCCTGAAGTGTGGTTTGCAAACATTTTATTGTTTAGAGATAAAACGAAAGGGAAACAAGCAGAGTGTTGGGCACTGTGTACCATCAAGAAAGGAGCACCAGGTGCAGAGCATGTCTTTTGGACTGGAGGTTCCTGTGCCCAGATGTTCACAGACCAGAGAAACACTCATGCAACGCAAGGACTCCGCAACCAACAGAAAGAGAGTGTTCCCCTGGAGCTGACACTTCAATTTGAACTTCTAGCTACTGGGCCATATGAGAATAATTTTTTCTTGTTAAAGCCATCCACTTGTGGTATTTCTGTTAGAGCAGTACCAGTTGACTAAAACAACTAATCTGGCCAAGTTCGAGAGACAGTGTCTGAAGATTGATTCATAGAGGGGCATTCAATATTTGCAATTCATTTTTTTTTGTTTAACAACATGTTTTAAATAACATTGGGTTAAAATGGATTTCTTTGAGCTTGAATTTTGTTTCAGATAATAAGAAAGCCAATTTCCAGTACAATGACCCCAAGAATAAAATAAATGCAAGGAAAAAAATTAGAATTACAGGTTAATTTTGTTTGACAAATTTATACTTTATATATAACCGTGTTTGGTAAATATTAAAAACCTGTCTAGCTGTATTTGTGGGTCCTTATCAGTTATTAGCTATTTATGTCAAAAACTGGAAGGCATTTAGGCCTGTTGTGAATTTTGCCACCAGTCAATATTTTATTTACATATTACATTTATTTACATATTACAATATTTTATTTATCAGGTATATTTTCAAGTATGAATTTATGACTGATTTCTTCAGTCAAAATATATTTCCTCATTTAAAAATTTAACTTTTATATCCCCAGATTATCATCTTTTTTTTCCTGAAAGACATAAAAGGAAAGGGAAGCATGCAGAAAGTTGGGAACCTCACACCATCAAGAAAGCAGCACCAGGAGAAGAACCTGTCCTTTAGACGTGAGGTTCCTGCACCAAGATACTCCCTGGATAAAGACTGATGCAACACAAAGACATTCCTCCAGAGCTGACAGCAGGGAAAGTCTTCCCCTGGAGTAGACATCCTGAATTTGGACTTGTAGCCTACTGGACTGTATAAGAACAAACTTTCCTTTGTGAAAGCCGTCCACTTTGTGGTATTTCTGTCAGAGCAGCACTTGCTGACTAAAACAGGGCCTTTAATAAATTGTGAGGTGTCTTATCACGTGATAGTATCAATACTTTTTAAAGAATGTAAAACTAAACACATTCTCAAGCATTTCTTGGTCCATAGACTGCTGAACTTTTAATCCTCTTTTCTAATTAACTCATGCTATTGATGATATGTGTACACTTAATTAAGATTTTTAAATTATTTAGATGTATTAATAAACTCATCATGGCAAATAACAAGACCTGATTTCTTTCTTACTGATTGTATGATTTCACAACCATGAGTCAAATCATGTTCAAAAATCAACTGAAGATATTCCTGCTTGGAACAGTGTTTACATGAAGCACAAATAACTGCATTTCTTTTTTTTTTTTAAAAAAAGCTATTTTAAAACAATTTGTTGGGTTCATTTTTACAGCACCTTATCTACAAAGAAATGTTACTCTGAATCAAGGTTTTCTCAAATGGGAGTCAGAAAGAGATTCTCATACGATCAAGAGAACCAAATCATATGTGGCCCTTTTGTATTTCACATGTCCTTCGACTCTGCTGTTAGTGACTTTTTCTCTCTTTTACTTTTTTAATTTGAATACCTATTTAAAAATTAAAATGAAGACAATAAATTCAGACTCATGGCAGATGGAAGAGTACTGTTGGTCTTTCTTTTCTCCGGTATTTATAAAATAAACACATAAATGAAAAGAGCTGCTGCTAATGCAGTAATATTGGATATATATTTTGTTAACCAAAATATAATATGAGAATGTATAGTAAAGTCACTGAAACAATATTCAGTTAGCCTCTAAGTAATATTTGGTGTATGTATGTGTGTATATATATGTCTCTCTCTCTCTTTCTCTCTCTATATATACCAGCTAATTAAAATAACTTGCAGACAAATGATTTCCAGATGATACAGTATTTGTAATATCACAGCATTTATTAAATCAATCATTTACTGATTTTCTACTATAATAGTTTAACATTTCAGGTGTATTATACTGCTGATAAAAAAGAATATAATAATTCTGTCTTTCAATAAATTCTTCACTTGTTCAGCAAATTTTTCTGATCTTATGTATATCCGACATTCTAGTAGACAGTGGGATAAGGTGAAAAAAGAAATAAATCTTCCACACAAGTCTCATATTTTAGGCTTTCCTAATTCTCTAACACATTTGCTCAATAAAATGAAGGATATAATTACTGTTTCAAATACTCAGTTTCCTTGAAAAAAGATAAAAATTGTATTCCTAAAAAGAGAAACTCCTTTTTTTATCATTTTTACTTTATTAAGTGTAGTAATAATGTAATTAATGATGTTGTGGTTCTTAGGTGCTGTTGGATCAGTTCCTACTATGTACAACAGAAGGAAACGTTGCTCAGCCCTGCACCGTCCTCACAGCCAAGGGTGTGCTTGAGCCTCTTGTTGCAGCCACTGCATCTCATTGAGGGTTTTCTTCTCATTCATTGACTGTACCAAGTGGGATATTCTTCTGGGAGACTAGTCTTTCTTCATAACATACGGTAGGTATATAAGATGAAGTCTCACCTTCCTTGCTTCTAGGAAGCATTCTGGCTCTACTTTTTCCAAGACACATTTATTCTATCTTTTGGCAATCTGTGGTATATTCAATGTTCTTAACTAACACCGTAATTCAAAGGCATCAAATGTTCTTCAGTCTTCCATATTCATCATCCAGCTTTCACCTGCATTTGAGGTGGTTGAAAACATCATGCCTTGGGTCAGGTGTACCTTCATCCTTAAAGGATCGTCTTTGCTTTTGAACACTTTAGAGAGATCTTTTGCCGCATTTTTACTCAATGCCATGTGTCATTTGATTTCTGGACTGCTGCTTCCTTGGGTGTTCATTGTGGCTTCAAGAAAAATGAAATAATAGCTGCCGTTTATTTACATGCCATGGTGGCAAATGGTTAAGTGCTTGGTTGCTATTTGAAAGATCAGTGGTTCTAACCCACAAGCCATTCCTCAGGAGAAAAGACCTAGTGATTGACTCTCATAAAGTTGACAGCCTAAGAAATTCTATAGTGCTATTTTGATGTGTCCTGTTGGGTCACAAAGGCTTGGAATGTGATCAACAGCAAACAACAACTAAAATAATTTATTTAATCTTCATTGTAAGCTAAATACTATGCTAAAGGCATTGCATACCTCATTATATTTAATTAATCCTCACAATATTTTGAAGATTACAGGGAGGAGTAAACTGAGGGTCAGAGAGTGAGCTTGTTTGTTTAAGAGCCTGCAGTTATTAAATATTTAAGTCAGTCTCTGCCTTTTGAGCTAATTTTCTTTCTTAAAAAAAAAAAATATGCTTTAAGTGAAAGTTTACAATCCAAGTCAATTTGTCATGCAAAAGCCTGCACACACTCTGCTGTATAACTCCAGGGGCTCTGCCCACCCTGTGACAGCATGCTCCCCCTTTCCACCCTGTGTTTATCATATCTGTTCAATCAGCTCCTGTCCCCTTCTACCCTATCGTCTCACTTCTGGACAGGAACTACCCAGTTAGCCTCATGTATATGCTTAAGCCAAGAAGCACACTCTTCACCAGTATCATTTTGTCTTATAGTCCAGTCCAATCTTTGAAGAGTTGGCTTCAGAAACGGTTTCAGCTATGGGCTAACAGAGAATCTGGGGGCCATGTCTTTCAGGGACTCTCCAGTCTGTCAGACCATCAAGTATGTTTGTTAATAGAATTCTAGTTCCACACACCCATTGTTCTCTCACTACATTTAGGACTCCCTGTTTTACTGCCTGTCAGGGCAGTCATTGGTGGTGACCAGGCACCATCTAGTTCTTCTGGTCTCATTCCAATGTAGTTTGTGGATTACATGGCTTTTTCAATCTCTTGGGCTCTTCTTTTCCTTATGTCGTCAATTTCTTTCAGTGTCCCTTGCTCCGGGTGGGTTAGGACCAATTGATTGAGATAATTTTTTTATTTTTATTTTTATTTAACATGACTGAATGAAAATGTACATTCACGTATAACTTTACATGCCCACCTATATGCAGCTTCCACTGCTCTCCCTGTCCGGTGACTGCACACTATTCCTCTCTGCTCCATACATGTCTCATCCTCCCAACAGCCTCCTTTCCCCTCCTCCCCACCCACTCCCCTTCCTCCAGCCAGAGGTCAGCAAGATGGTATCCTATAGATGTATAGAACCATAAAGTGCTTCCAATATATGGTCACTCTGCATTGCCAAGTCCAATCCATTCCTGTCCAAAGAGTGGACCTTTGTCATAATTTATGAGAAAGGACAGCATCAGGGCCAGGGTCCATGCTCTCAGAGGAACCCCAAAACCGCTGGACCATCAATTGAGGTCTTTTAGTGGAGATCTCATGATGCACCCCTTTTTATTCTTGTGTTGCCGGTGAGACTCCTCTCTGTGAGCTCCATCGTGTCTATCACTGGTGGTGGCCGGGCACTATCTGGTTCTTCCAGTCCCAAGTCGATGTAGGCACCCACTCTTGTGGGTCTCTCTGTCTTCTAGGTTGTCTTTACCACATGTCATTTTGGTGATTGAGATACTTTTTAAAAAAATAAATAGTTCAGTCATTTTTAGTGCCTTATGGTAAAGGATCTGAACTTTCACCCAAAGAAAGAACAGGTTGCATTATATAATAAGATCGTTATACAAATGCATGCAAGGAAAAGGAAAAAAAAATGTTACTAGAGGTGAATGAATCAAGCACCTCTGTTATTCAAAACTATTGGGCAGAGGATTTGTGGCAGACCTCACAGTGCTTCAGTCCTTGGACTCCTTAAAATTTGCATGCTCACCAGTTTCTGTCGTGCTTTCACTTCCTAATCTTTCATTCCCAGGCAAATCCATTGCCAATGAGTCTGTTCCTACTCATAGCACTTCTACCAACAGCCAACTTCAGTCTTCTTGTAGGAAGGCAGCCCCCAACCTGTTGTAGTCTTGCATATGAGAAAATGCAGATTGCCTGGGACTCCTAGTCCCTGCGGGGCCAGCCTGTAGTCAATAACTGGCAAGATTAGAGTGCATGTACTGAAGCTTTTTCACTTTAATTAGTTAATCCTGAGTTGAGAGCAACAGAATCTTCAGAATTTCTCTCTGTGTGAGGTTAAAGCAGAATATCTATTGTGGGATTTTTCTTGATGTTGTCTGTCTGACTCTGTGGTATGGTATTAATTGTTACTGAGAAATTTGCTATAGGTGGGAAGCCACCTGTAACTTATCTGTGTTACAGTGAAGTTAGAAAAAGAAAAGAAAGCAAAAAAAGAAATGAATCTAAGAACTGATTAAAGATTATAACAGCGTGAGGCAAATTTGTAATCAATCATAATTCATATTTGAATATATTAAACAGAAGCCGTGATACATAAAATAGTATTAACTAATAACATCATAGAATTAATGGCAGTGATGATATTCGTGCATTTCACCAAGGTACTTGTGGCAGCAATGGAAGTATGCCATTCAGTTCTCTATACAAGAAGGAGCTTTCTGGGAGCCATGCAGTTACCTCACAGCCTCAAGCTTCAGCATTCATGCAAAGGCCGTGTGTTTATGAGATTATACGGTGACTGTGCACAGCGAGGATACAAGATTCCAGGACATTCCACTTAGACAATGTAGGCTGTTACAAGGGGCAATTTTGCACTGCCTGTCCTACTCTCAACTTACCTGGGTGGCAATTTTTCTTTGCTGCAGTGAAGTCTGTGGATCCTTCTACTGAATTCTCTTTCCTTATATTTTTTCTGTTCATAAGTTGCAAACCTCTGTCATTGCTTGAAATTTTTCTCTGCCTATGGCAACTTCTTCTACCCTTTACTGTCACAAGTGTACCCCTGGTCCCCCAAATCTAATTCCTTCCTGAAGAATCCAAATTGTGAGAATATTTATATCCAATTTATTTATAGCTAACTTGAGCTAGGGGTCAAGTTCCACACACAATCAGTTTACTCTATCTGCTAAGGTACAAACTTAAGTTCATAATTAAATTTTGGCAGCAGGTAGTTGATGGTATTGATCGATTAATATATTTAGATTAACCCTGAGCTCAGAAATATTGGTGAGATTTCAAAATGAAGTGTTCTTTGTATACTTTGATTAATACTAAGTCAATATGCATAGTATAATCAAAAGTGAGATGGTTGAACATTCCAATTTGGGAACACTCAGGAATCAATTTCTAGTGCAGTTGGTGGCTGTATTTGATTCAGGAAAGTATTATTTTTCTTATCCAGTTGAAGAGTTTGGATATGGTGTTTAAATATGTATTCTGATGTCTCATAAGTTTCTTTAAGAAATACAGAAAATCATCAAGTGTTGGGAAAGAGTCAAACTCCAGGCAACTAAGCTCTCTGGGATAAGAAGTTACCTCTTGAAAGATTCCATCTTCTTTAGAAATATTATTCTGAACATTAAAATTCATGACATCTTGACTTGAAAGTAACAAATTCAACTGTTTTTAGAAAATAAATATATATCAGTCATGTATGCCACTTTAGCAAGTCATTTAAAATAGGGGGGAAAGTTACCTTTGCTGGCATCACCAGTGTCATAAAGAAAGGTTATCATCTCATCTTACAAGTCAAAACTCAGGGGAGTATCTTTACCTGTGTCAGAAATCTTTTCTCTATATATGCATATTATTCAGCTAAAATTTCTTGAATATGTTAAAAAAAATTTCTATAGCCTGAGTACTGTGCAAACATATAAAAATCCATGGTCTCTCTTCAGTACATTGGGGGGAAAAAAAAAGAATCAGAGACAGAAACCAAATAATCTTGCCTAGACTTTTCCTTCAGGAATACACTTGACTAGTTTTTTCCTGCTTTCTTTGCATTTTATGTTTTTTCTACGTTTGAACTCAGTGAAGAGTTTTTGATGTTTTTGAGTATATCAGGAAAACTATTTCTGTATTAGCATTGCAATAATGGTAACAATTGTCTATTCCTTAGAATACCAAACATTATAAAATGTGCTCTTTTTAGATGTGTTATTTGCATAAGGTTTATTTGTGTTGTCTCAAATATGCAAAATATTGAACTATGTGAATCATCATAAAATACAGAAACTATCCTGAAAAGTGGAAATGCCATAAAATTTAATTGCTAACATGGAGAATCTGTATGTGGATCAAGTTGCAACCATTCTAACAAAACAAGGAATACTGGACAGTATGAAATTGTAAAAAGTGTGGATCAGGATTATATCCTTTCACCTTGCTTATTAAGTCTATATGATAAAAAAGTAATCCAGAGTCAGAGCCAAGAAAGCAGAGTAGATAGATGATCCAGTGATCCCTTCTAACTGCAAAGACCAAAAAAAAAAAAATAATAATAATAACCCAGTGCATAGGACACCCCAGGATCCCTGCATATCAAAGGGAAGTTGAGCAACAAGGAAGGGAGAGTAGAGACAGAAGCACACAGAAGTCCACAGGCCTAACCTGTGGGCAATGGCTGCAGTCACTGAATGGTGGACTGAGGGTGGAGATTGGTGGGAGCACTCCTCAGCAAGAGTAGCTATCTGGAGAATGCCCTTGAACCTCCAGAACCAGTGAGAGACAGCACCAGATGGTTGAAAGTTAAGACTTTGTATGTAACATGCTGTGGAAGGATCTGAATCTCTTCTACAATATGGGCCCGTCTCCCTTCTCCCAGAACTCCTCCCTCCTTTCTCTTCGCTGTGCCTAATCCTAGCATCTGACACCACTAATTGAGCCAGAAGTAGAACTCTTCAAGCCAACCCTGAGCTGTTCTCTCCCTCCCTTTTCTACACTGCACCTGGCTCTGGAGTCTGACTCCACTAACTAAGCTAGAAATAGGATACCTTAAGCCTGCCTTGAGCCATTTTCTGAGATTCAGAGAGGCAACAATTTAACAAACTTTGGGAAGGGAGAAAGAACATTTTGCTAACTCCTCTAAGCTAGAAAATCAGGACAGAAATTGTTCCTTCACCTATATTCAGACATAAAGGGATACACCATCCTCACAGACACTCAGGGACAACTATTCAACCCTGCCTTTCTCAGTAGTCACAGCCAGACACTTGTGCCTATAAAAATTACCACTGCCCATCTAGGATACTAAGCAAGAACCTATACCACACATTGGTAAATAACTACCTGGATACCTGATGCTGAATATACAAAAAAGTAAACTGTATATTTTAAAACAAGGAGCTAGAACATAATCGGAAAACATAAACAAATATAATTTGCTGATGGCTTGTAAACAGCAGTCTATATCAAACCATTTTAAGGAGTAAAACATGATCTCCTCAGAAAGCTCCAAAAACAAAGAATCAAACTTTCTAGAGAAAGAACTTTCTGGACTTACCAGAGGTAGAATAACAAAAGATTAATATTTAGAATGCTCCAAGAGATGAAGAGGACATTAGGCAAAATGTCCATAGGCATCAATTAGTGTAGTCAACCGTATAAATTAAAAAAAAGATAAGAACCACTTGATTTTATCAATTGATGAGGAAAAGATATTTCTGAAAGTCCAGCCCTGATTTATGTTAAAAAAAGGGAAGGGAAATTCCTCAACATATTAAGGAGGATATATGTAAAGCCAACAGCCAATATCATCCTAAATGGAGACATTCCCCTTGAGAACAGGAACCAGACAAGGATGCCAATTGTCATCACTCTTGTTCAACAATGTCCTAGAGGTTCTAGCCAGAGCAGACAAGATAATGAAATAATGGGCAACCAAATTGATAAGGAAGAAGTATAAGTATCTCTCCATGAATATGATATGATCTTATATACAGAAGACCTTAAAGAATCTGTTAAAGAAAGAAAAAAAGAAAAAAGAAACTACCAGAACTAGTAGTTCAGCAAGGTATAAATATACAAGATAAATATACAAAATTCAGTTGTATGCTTCTATGCCAGCATAGAGACAGACCATCAAAGAAATCACCAAATCAGTAATATTTCCAAAAAAAACCTTCAAAAGATAAAATATATAGTAATAAATCTAACTAGAGATGTAAAAGACCTGTGCAAAGAATATCACAAGACTCTACTGCAAGAAACAAAAAATACTTACTTCTGGAGAAACATACCTGACTCATGCATAGGAAGACTTAACGTAGTGAAAATGTCTGTTCTTCCCAAAGTGATCTATAGGTACAATGTAATCCCAATACAAATTCCAATGACATTTTTTTAATAAGATGGAGAAACAAATAACCAGCTTCCTATGGAAAGGGAAGAAGCTGTGGATAAGTAAAGAATTACAGAAGAAGAACAAGGTAGGAGGTGTCATGCTTCCTGACTTTATAACCTACTACACTGCCACATTAATCACGGCAGCCTGGTATCCCACCACCACCAAAAAACACTGCTATCAGGTATATTCCATCTCATGGTGACCCTATAAGACAGAGTACAAATGCTCCATAGAGTTTCCAGGGAGTGCATGGCGGATTTGAATTGCTGATCTTTTTTTAGCAGTCATAGCACTTAACTGCTATGCCACCAGAGTTTCCAAGCCTAGAAGTCATCCAAAAATGGATCTATGGATCAATGGAACAGAATTGAGAATCTGGATATAACATCATCCGTCTATGAGTGGCTGATGTTTGACAAAGGTCCAAAGTCTGTAAACTGGAGACAAGACAGCCTCTTTAACAAATGATGTTAGCATAGCAGGATTTCAGTCTGCTAAAAAATGAATCAAGAACCATACCTCACACCATGCACACTAATTCAAAATGAATTGAAGATCTAAATATCAAATCTAAAACAACAAAGATTATAGGAAAAGAAATAGAGACAATACTAGAAGCCTTGAAAAAGGGCATAAACAGATTACAAAATATTACTAACAATGTACAAACACCAGAAGAAAAAATAGACAACTGGGAACTCCTAAAACAATCAAACCCTGTGCTTAGCCAAAGACTTCACAAAAACAGTAAAAAGACTACCTACAGACTGAGAAAAAAATTTAGGCTACCAGAAATCCAACTGATACTAATCTTCATAATCTATAAGGTACTGCAAAATCTTAACAAGAAAATGACATATAACCCATTTAAACAATAGGCAGAGAAAGCAGGCACTTCACCAAAGATGACATCCAGGTGGCCAACAGATACATGAAACAATGCTCACAGTCATTATTCATTAGAGAAATCCAAGCCAAAACTACAAGGAGAGATACTGTCTTACTCCAACAAAACTAGTATCAATCCAGTACACAAAATAATAAATGTCAGAGAGGTTGTGGAGAGACTGTAACTCTTTCACATTGTTTCTGGGAATATAAAATGTTGTAATCACTTTGGAATTCAATTTGGCATTTCTTATAATTGTAGAAATAGAAATACCATATGATCCAGCAATTCCACTGCTTGGCATACATCCTAGAGAAACAAGGACTGTCGCACAAAGAGTTCAATACATGCCAATGTTTATTGCTGCACAGTGCACAATAGCAAAAAGATGGAATCAACCAAGGTGCCCATCAATAGATGAATGGATAAGCAAACTATGGTATATTCACACAATGGAATACTATGCAATGATAAAGAACAGTGATGATCTTAGGAAATATAACATGGAGTCATCTGGAAGACTTTATGCTGAGTGAAGTCAGTCAGAGTTTTAGACACAGAAGAAAATAATCTTTGATTGTAACAAGTGTGCAGAATTACAACTCTTAAAAGACCATACTTGATGGTTCATCAGACTTGAAGGTCTTCTGTGGATCTGGTCACCAGATTCTTTTGTGCCCCAGAGTTTAAACCAGTACTAAAGCCAACTCTTCATATGAAGATTGGTCTGGACTGTAAAACATAGTGAAGCTGGCAAAGAAGGTGCTTCTTGGCTTAAATATCTGCATCAGGCTGGCTGAGCAGCTCTATAGGTGAGATGAGAGTGGAACAGGATCTGACTAAATGGGCATGGGATGTACAGAGTGCAAAGGAGGAATGTTCTGTTTCAGTAGCAAGCAGGAAAGCAATTAAGTTTGCATACTTTTATGGGGGGTTATATGGCAAGTTGATTTAGATTGTAAACTTAATTTAAAGCATAATTTGGTCTTTTCTTTCTCCCCTCTCTTTTTGATGACCTATTGCTTTCTTCATGGATGATGTCTTTGATATTATTCCACTGCTCATCTGGCCTTCAGTCATTAGTGTTCAATGCATCAAATCTTTTCTGAGATGTTCTCTAAACTCATGTAGGCTATATGCAAGGTCATACTTTGGCTGTTGTGGACTTGTTTTAATTTTCTTCAATTTCCATTCAAATTTGTGTGTGAGTAGCTGATAATCTGTAGCAGTCAGCACCTGTTCTTACTCTTACTGATGGTATTGACCTTTCCCATCATCTTTCCACAGATGTAGTCAATCTGATTTCTGTGTCATCTACCTGGCAAGGTCCATTTATGTAGTCACTGTTTATGTTGGTGAAAAAAGGTATTTGCAAAAAGTCATTGATCTTACAACATTCTATCATGTTATCACTGGCATCATTTCTGTCACCATGTCCATAGTTTTCAGCTACCAACCCTTCTTTGTTTTCAACTTTTGCATTCAAATAACCGGTTATTATCAATATATCCTGGTTGTTTGATACACTTTGGACTGTGGAATCTGGTGAAAATCTTCAGTGTCTTCATTTTTTGGCCTTAGTGGTTTCTGCATCAATTTGAATGATAGCTAACTTAATTGGCCTTTCCTATAGGCACGTGGATGTTATCCTATTACTGATAACATTGGGTTTCAGGACAGATCTTATTTTGATGGTGAATGCAATACCGTTCCTCCTCAAGTTTTCATTCCCAGCACAGTAGATTATATGATTCTAAAAATAACTATATAACTAAAAATGGCCAGTGCCAGTCCATTTCAATTCATAGCTAGCCTAGGATAGCTATGTTTCTGCTTTTGATTTCATTTTTCATAATTTCCAATTTTCTTAGATTCATACTTTATGCATTTGACATTCTGAATATTAACCATCATTTGCAGCTCTTTCTTCTCATCTTGAGACACGCCACATTAATAAGTGAAGGTTCCAAAAGCTTGACTCCATCTGTGTCATTAAGGTTGACTCTACTTTGAGGAGGCAGCACTTTCCCAGTCATCTTTTGGGTTTCTTCCAATCTAGGAGGATCATTTTATGGTACTGTATCTGACAATGTTCCAGTACTATTTATAAGGTTTTTACTGGATAATTCTTTGCAGAAGTAGACTTCCATGTCCTTCTTCCTAGTGTCTCTTAGTCTGGAAGTTCAGCTGAAACTTGAGACCCTGCTGGGCCTTGAATATTGGTGGCATAGTTTCCACCATCATAGCAACACACAAGCTTCCACAGTACAACAAACTGACAGATATGTGGCATAATTAGTGAATAGTTTCTAATTTTTTTGTTTCATTTTTGATTTTAAATTATTTTTGTTGGGTGCTGTTGAGTCATTACTAACTCTCAACAACCCGGTATATAACAGAACAAAACACTCAGTCCTACACCACCTTCACAATTGCTGCTAGGCTTTAGCCAACTGTTGCGGCCATTGTGTCCACCCTTCTCATCCAGGGTTTTCGTCTTCCTCACTGACCCTCTATTTTAACAAGCATGATGCCTGTCTTCAGAGATTATACCTCCTGATAATATGCCCAAAGTATGTAAGGCTAAGTTTCACCATACTTGCCTCTAACGAATGTTCTGAGTGTAATTCAAAGACAGAATTGTCATTTTTTTGTCAGTTCATTGTTTAAGGTCTGACAACTAAGTCTGAAAATTTAATTGTTCTATAAAATTTAATTGTTTAATTGTTCATTGCTGAATATCACTACAGTCACCTTCGAGGTATTTCCCATGGGAAGCTACGCACTTATGCCAGAACCTAGTCTACTCTTCAAAGCAACTTTGGAACTCTTTCTGGAATGGTCATTGTGCATGGTGGCAAGTTCATGAACCTAACTGTCTAGTTGTCTGTGAGGGAATTTTAGCCAGTAAACAAATAACCGTACTGGAGCGCATTCCCTACTCACCTGATCTAGCCCCTAGTGACTTTTTTCTTTACCCAAAGATAGAGGAAATACTGAAAGGCAAACATTTTGATGACATTCATGACATCAAGGTTAATATGAGGACAGCTCTGATAGTCATTCCAGGAAAAGAGTTCCAAAAGTGCTTTGAAGGGTGGACTAGGCACTGATATTAGTGCATAGCTTCCCAAGTGGAATACTTTGAAAGTGACTGTAGTGATATTCAGCAACGAGGTTCATAGCACTATTTCTAAGTTGAGGTGAGAAACTTGTCAGACTTCACATGTTCAAGGGTCTTCTCCAACCAAAACCCACTGCCATTGAGTCAATTCTGATGCATAGAGACCCCAGGGTCAGAGTAAAATTGACCATAGAGTTACCAAGGAATGCCCAGTAGATTTGAACTGATAAACTTTTTGTAGAAACCATAGCACTCAGCCACTACTCCGCTAGGGTTTCCTCTTCTCTAGCACTACAAATCAAATGTGTCAATTTTTCTCTTGCCTTCTTTTTTCATTGTCTAGCTTTCTCATGCATACAAGGCAATTACAAATACCGTGAATGCATCTTCTACAATAGAAATAACAAAATAATAACAGTAATAAAGAGATTTAACAGTAAAGGTGCAGAAGATCTTATTGAAACAATCAACCAACTTGACCTTATCAACATATACAGATCTTTTCATGAATCAGCAGATAAGTACACCTTCTTCTCCAGTGCACAAGGAACATTCTTCAGAGTAGACCATGTGTTAGATCGTAAAGAAGTCTCTATAAAATCCAAACCATTGATTTACTGCAAAGTAATTTCTCAGACTGTAGAGCTATAAAAGTTGAAATCAATAACAGAAAATGCATAGGTAGAAATTCAAGCATAGAAACTGAACAACACTTTGGTCAAAAAGCCTTGGGTTATATAAGAAATTAAGGACAAAATAAAGAAATCTATGGTTTCCAATGAGAATGAAAACACATCCTACCAGAATTTATGGGATACAGGAAAAGCAGTGCTCGCAGGTCAGTTTATCTCTATAACTGCACACATCTAGAAAGAAGAAAGGGCCCAAATTAATGAAATAACCTTACAGCTTGAACAAGTAGAAAGAGCAACAGAAGAACCCCTCAGGCATCAGAAGAAAACAGATTATAGGGATTAGAGCAGAACTAAATGAATTAAAGAATAGAAAAACAACAGAAAAAATTAACAAAACCGAAAGCTGCTTCTTTGAAAAAACCAACAAAATTGGAAACCATTGCCTAAACTTACAGAAGAAAAACAGCAGAAGATACAAATAACCTGGTTAAGAAATGAGATGGGAGTTGTTACAACAGACCAAGCTGAAATAAAAAATATCGTAACAGAATACTATGAAAGGCTGTACTCTAACAGGTTTGAAAACCTAGGGGAAATGGAGAAATTTCTAGATTCATATCACCCACCAAGATTATCGCAAGGAGAAGTAGATCAACTTGATAAATCTATCACAAAGGAGGAGATTGAAAATGTCATCAAAAACCTACCTACCAACCGAAAAGAGTCCTGGCCCAAATGGCTTCACTGGAGAATTCTATCAAAGTTTTAGAGAAGAGTTAACTCAAATATTATTGAGGCTATTTCACACCATAGAAAGGGATGGAATACTTTCAAATTCCTTCTGTGAAGCTAGCATAACCCTGATACCAAAGCCAGGGAAAGATACCACAAAATAAGAAAATTACAGGCCAATATCACTCATGAACCTAGATGCAAAAATCTTCAAAACAATTCTAGCCTACAGAATTCAACAGCATATTAAAAAAAATCATTGATCATGATCAAGTTGGTTTCATTCCAGGGATGCAAAAGCTGACACAACGTCAGAAAAACAATTAATGTAATGAACTACATTAATAACACAGAAGAATCACCTGATTTTGTCAATTGATGCAGAAAAAGCATTTGACAAAGTTCAACACCCATTCATGCTTAAAACTCTCAGAAAAATAAGAATAGAGAGGAAATTCCTCAATGCAATCAGTAGCATCTACACAAAGCCAACTGCCTACATCATCCTGAATGGTGAAAGACTGAAAGAATTTCCTTTGAGAACGGGAACTAGACAAGGATGCCTAGTCTCACCACTTCTATTGAACATTGTGTTAGAAGTTCTAGCCAGAGCAATTAGACAAGACAAAGAAATAAAGGGCATCCATATCAGCAGTGAAGAAATAAAAATCTCCCTCTTTGCAGATGTGATTGCATATACAGGGATTCCAAAGGAATCCATAAGTAAACTATGAAACTAATAGAGGAGTTCAGCAACGTATCATGATACAAGATAAACATAAGTAAATCAGTAGGATTCCTTTATAACAACAGTGAGATTATTAAAGAAGAAATCACCAAATCAATTTCCATTTATTATAGCCCCCAAGAAGATAAAATATGTAGGAATAAATCTAACTAGAGAAATAAGAGATCTTTACAAAGAGAACTGCAAGACTTGACTACTAGAAACTAAGACAGACTTACATAAATTCAGTATTCTACCCTGCTCATCTATAAGAAGACTCAACATTGTGAAAATATCTATTTTTTCCAAAACAATCTACTTATATAATGCTATCCCAATACAAATTCCAGTGACATTTTTTAATGAGATGGAGAAACAAATCATCATCTTTGTTTGGAAAGGGAAGAAACTTCGGATAAGTAAAGCACTACTGAAGAGGAAGAACACACTGGGAGGCTTCTCACTACCTGACTTTAGAACCTATTACACCGCCACAGTTGTCAAAACAGCCTGGTACTGGTACAAAAAGAGACATAAAGACCAATGGAACAAAGTAGAGACCTTAGAGATGCCACCATCATCCTATGAACTGTTGATATTTGACAGAAGCCCCAAGACTTTAACCTGAGTAAGAATGGCATTTAACAAATGATGCTGTCAAAATTGGATATCCATCTGCAAAAAACTGAAACAAGACCCATATGTCACACCTGATACAAAAACTAACTCAAATTGGATAAAAGACCTAAATATAAAATCTAAAATGATAAAGCTCATCCTAGATAAAATAGGATCAACAATGAAAGTTTTAATACACAATGCAGACAGGCTTCAAAATCTGACAAAGCACATTCAACAGAAGAGAAAATACGTAGATAAGGAATTACTAAGAATCAAACACTTTTGCTCATCCAAAGACTTCATCAAAAGAGTTAAAGGGCCACCTACAGAATGGGAAAAAATATTTGGCAACTCTATGTCAGACTGAAATCTGATCTCCATAACCTATAAAGTATTACAAAGTATCAACAAGAAAAGGATAAATAATTCAATTAAGTGATGGGGAAAGGAGATGGACAGACATTTCTCTAAAGAGGATATCCAGGCAGCTGAACGATGCATGCAGAGTTGCTCACGATCATTAGCTATTAAATAAGTGCAAATCAAAACGACAGTGAGATACCATGTCACCTCTTGGCCATGATCCAAGAAATACAAAACAATGAATGCTGGAGAGGCTATGGAGAAATTGGAACTCTC
This sequence comes from Heterohyrax brucei, assembly GCA_028571685.1. Taxonomy (NCBI): domain Eukaryota; kingdom Metazoa; phylum Chordata; class Mammalia; order Hyracoidea; family Procaviidae; genus Heterohyrax; species Heterohyrax brucei. Next base: position 162,106,540 of record CM053143.1, read on the forward strand.
CTACACTGCTAGTGGGATTGCAAAATGGTACTTCTTTGGAAAATGGTCTGGTGCTTCCTTAAAAAGTGGGAGATAGATATACCATTTGATCCTGTAATTCCACTGCTCAGAAACAAAGGTTGTTCCACAAACAAGCACATGTACACGAATGTTTGTTGCAGAACAGTTCACAATAGCAAAAATTTGGATTCAATTCTGATGCCCATCAACAGATGAATGGATAAGCAGACTACGGTACATACACTTAAAGGAACCCTATGCTATGATAAAAAACAACGACAGTCTTAGAAAACATCTCATAACATGGTCTCATTTGGAAGAGATTGTGCTGTGTGAAAACAATCAGTGTCAAAAGGACAAATTTTGTATGAGACCCCTGCTATAAGGACTTAACAAGAGAATTATCCTTGGAAAAACATGACTGTGTTGGCTACATAAGAGGCGGAGACTGAGGGTCCGTCACAGATGAGATAATTGATAGATGTTAGAAATTTTATTCTTTTACTGTAATTAAAAAAAATAAAGTTACAAAAAAGTGTAACAAAAATTTGTCATTTAGAGGACTATGGAAGTAGGAAGACACTAAATGGTATGAAAGAAGGTTATTTGGAGAGGACAAATATGACATATTATATGTGCCTAAACCCAAGAACCCACTGTTGTCCAAATGATTTAGACTCACAGTGATCCTAAAAGACAGAGTAGAAGTGCACCCTAGGATTTCCACAGAGGTGATCCTTATGGAAGCAATCTGTCACATCTGTCTCCCTTGGAGTACTTGTTGGATCCACACTGCCAACATTTTGATTAATCAAACACTTTAACCACTCTACCACAAGGGCTCCTTTAAATGTGCCTGGTATGTAAGAAATGAATTAGAGATATATTTAGCATAGGAAAAGGGAGTAAATTAATTTGGTGCTTATTAACATTTCCTTTACAGATCTCATGCCTCTAAAAGCAGTCCAGGTGAGTGTTGCCTTTAATGAGCTCACAGCTGGCCTCATCTCCAGAAATTGTCCTTGGTGTCAGGAGCTGCCTTGGCCAGAGGTGCCTGGGATGTTACGCCACTCCTGCAGGTGTGCTTCTAGAAGGTGACTACTTAACATGGCCATATGAAAGCCTCCTTACCTGAAGGCAGAGCAACTAACTGAAACATTTTACAACTCTGAGTGCTTCTTGGGATCAGGATGAAGCTAGTCTTCAGCTAATGCTTAATTTCAACTCTTTTTTTATTTCCACCTTCTCTTCTATACATGTTTCTCCTGAGAAGGATCCCTCATTAACCATTTGCATGAGAATCTCCATTTCAGAATCAAATTCTAGGGACCCAATCTAGAGGAAACAAAAGACTACCTTAGACTCTGCACTGGCTTCTGCTTTCTCTTACCAGTATGACTCCCGTCAATACGAATCAAAGTTATTTTGAAGAAACCACCTTGCTTTCTGACAGTAAGTGTTTCATGGCTATCAGTAGAAAGAAATCCTACAAGCGCTTTGCCATTTTCACTCTGGATTAAATTAAAAAAGAATCATTAACAAACTCTACTTGTGAAAATGATGTAAACACATTTATCAAATATATAAATCTATAATTGTATATTTACTTATACATATAATCTCAACATGATATTAAAAGTATACATAGACACTATTTGTTTATGCATGCACACAAATATATTAACATAGTAACAAAATTTCACAGACTAAAGTTTAAGTAAAAGCTATAGTCACGTAATGTAGAACGTTTATTTTTTCTGCGGTTGTTAGGTACTATTGAGTCAATTCCAACTCAGAGAAACCTACGTACAATAGAATGAAACACTTTCTGGTCTTGTGCCATGCTTACTATTGCTGTGTTTGAGCCCACAGTATACCACTAATATACTAGCAAATTTTAGTATTAACAGGTGGAACTCTGGTGGTGCAAAGCTTAAGTGCTTGGCCTTGAACCGAAAGTTTAGGAGTATGAACCTATCAGTTGCTCTGAGGAATTCAATATCTGATGATCTCCTCCTCTAAAAATTATAGCTTAGGGAAACTTCCAGGCTAGTTCTACTGGGTCAGCTATTCTTGAGATCTCTGTAAGTCAAAATCAACTTGAGGACACACGAGAACAATATTAGCTAATGACAACTAAAACTAAAGAAAGAATTTCTACAAAATTTACAGAAAGTAATTTCCAACATTATGCTAAGCGTTTTCATTTTCCTTAGAGGATGAATTTAGGGGAACCAAAAAACAAAAAAACTTGGAGGATATTTCTCCCCCAAATGCAAAGCAACAACGTGATAAAAATGCAATGTTGCCTCCAGCATGATAATCTATTCCTTTTGAAGACTGTTTTGTTGTGCACAGTACATAGTTTAAATTCTAAGTACACAGGAGAAAGCAGTTGGCACAGGCTCTTCAGTTTGACAACTCTTCTTCAGTTTTATACAGCTTGGTGCGTCTTTATTAGTACATCAGCCACTGTTACTGCTCAGAAAAGAAGGATCCATGCTTAAGTATGTGTGAGAGCAGGAGTAGTTAAAGAGGAAGATTCTATAAAATGCAGATTGTTACAGTGATTTAAGATTTTCTTTCCTTCTTTTTTTTTAACCCAGCCAAAATGGTAATTACAAAATTTGTCTAAAAGGATTACATTGATCCAAGTAATGAAAATATATACTGTGAGTACTGCAGACATTTAATGCACATTGTGTTAAGACCTAGGGTTGCAGAAATGTGTAAGACCTATTTTCCATGCAAGAAGTATGCTTTATTTCATAATCATTGTGCTTTACATCTTTATAAAGCTTTTTTGTTTTCTCTCTTCATATACAGGCTTTTGTTTGATTTCTGTATTTTCATGAGATATGTTCTACTCAATCTTCTGTTCAGTTCTGAAATCATATTACTCTATTCAGCAAAATGCCTGTGAGGCTATAATCCAAATATTTGTCAAGTATTGTAATCTCAGATCTTCGCTTCACTCTCAGGGTCAGAGTACAATAAACAAATTTGCATTTGCTTGGAAGGAACATCATTACATGTTTCAGGGTTTTGACAAATATTTCAGATTACTAGCATAATACTATAGCCTAAGTAGGCAGTATATGACTCAGCAACTACTAAGATAAGTTAGTGCATTACACTGATGATATAATTGCTTCTTCAGAGGCAGAAATGCAGGTAAAGTTAAGTAGGATATTCACTGATATGATAAACAGGAGATATTATGTATTGAATCATTTTCCCCTAAAATATGTGTTGAAATTCTAACCCTGCAACAGTAGATGCAATATAATACGATGTAATAATTTTCTATAGTACAATCTAATTTTATGTTAAAGAGACTATACCAGTGTAGTATGTATCTTAAATCTAACCACTGAGTTATTAAAAATATAAAGTAAGGCACACAAATAGGTACATACTGAGGAAGACAGAAGTCATGTGATGATTCTGAAGAATAGAGAATGATTCAAGTCCTGGGGTGGAGGTAGGAGTAGGGTACCATAATGGAAGGCTTAAACATGGCCAAGACCCTGATTTGAACCTTTAGGTTCCAACCCAGAAGCAAAACCAACTGTGGTTGAGTTGATTCCAATTCACAGCTACCATATAGGATAAAATGGAACTGCCCCATAAAGTTTCCAAAGAGGGTTTGGTGGCTTCAAAATGCTAACCTTGTGGTTAGCAGCCTAGCACTTAACCCACTATGCCACCACGGCTTCCTTACCTTCTGGAACTCTGCAAAAATAAATTTTTGTTTGTTGTATAAAAATTCTGCACCATCTGAATCCAAGGTCCAAAAAACCAAGCAAGACTCTGGAACCAGCAATCAAGACATGCAGTTGACTTGCCAATACTTAAATACATGGTATTGGGCTGGCTGCTGACCCAGGTTGCACTTGACAGAGGAATACAGTCTGATATACCCTTCTGGCTAGGCTAAGACTTATTGCTTTTCTCTCAAACCCCTTGGCACCAGCATTCTCAGGGACTATTTTCTTGTTCCAGGTGCTTCTTCTATTGCTGACAAGGCCTGCTGACCTTCTGATTAAACACTCACCAGTTTCTTCTTCTTTAGTAAAATCACATTTCTCAAAAGGCAACCCTATCCACTTCTGTTATTGTTTGAATTATGTCCCTTAAAAAAACATATGTTGAAGTCCCAACCCCAGTACCTGTGAATGAGCCTTTGCAGATGTAGTTAGTCAAGATGAGGTAATTAGGGTGGCCCTAATCTCTTTATGACTGGTGAACTTACGTGAAGAGAAGCAGTTCAGAGTGAAACAGAAGGAAAGGTGACCAAGTGAAAACAGAAGAAGAATCTAAAATTATGCTGCCATAAGGTGATAAATATCTGGAGCTACTAGAATCAGGAGAGATAAGAAAAGATCTTTCCCTAGACTTTTTCAGAGAAAGAATAGCAACAAAGCACTGTTTGATATAATACCTGAGGATGAGTCCCTCAAGTTGGAAGGTGCTCATTATGAATGGGCATAGCTGCATCCTCAAAGTGCAGTCAACTTTAATGACATGCATGGAGTCAAGTTTTGGAACCTTCATTTGCTTATGTAGCACAATTTAAAATGAGAAGAAACAGCTGCAAATATTCATTAATTATTGAACATGGAATGTACTAAGTATGAATCTAGGAAAACTGAAAATTGTCAAAATGTAATGGAGGCCAGAAATATCAATATCCTAAACATCCGTGATCTGAAATGGACTAATATTGGCCATTTGAATCATACAATCATGTGGTCTTCTATGTCAAGAATGATAAACTGAAGTGGAGTGGCATCCAAAAAGAACATTTCAACATCCATCCTGAAGTATAATGCTGTCAGTGAAAGGAAAATATGCCTACAAGGAAGATTAGTTAACATGAATATTTTTCAAATCTATACACCAAACACTAAGGCCAAAGATAAAGACATTGAAAATGTTTACCAATCTACAGTCTGAAACTGATCACACATGCAATCAAAAGCCATTGATAATTAACAACAATTTGATTGCAAAAGTTGGAAAAAACAAAAAAAAATTGATAGTTGGAAAGTGTGGAGATAGGAATAACTCTGGAAATTACATGATGGAATTTTGAAAGACCAATGACTTAATTGCAAGTACTTTCCTCAACAACCTAAACAGTGAGCATACATGTGGACCTCACCAGATGGGATACACGGGAATCAAATTAGCTATGACTGTGAAAAGAGAAAATGGAAAATTTCCTTGTATTATCAGTCAGATAAAGTCCAGGGTCTGACTGTGAAACAGACCATCAATTGGTCATAGGATAGTTCAAGTTGAAGTTGTAGAAGCTTAAAGCAAGTTTGCAAAAGTCAAAGTATGGCCTTGAATATATCCCACATGAATATATAGGCCATCCCAAGAACAGATTTGACATACTGAACACTGATGACTAGAGAAGTTGTGGAATGACATCAAGGACATCATACATGAAGAAAGAAAGTGGTCAGTCAAAAGACTGGAAAGAAAGAAAAGACCTAAATAGATGTCAGAAGAGAATCTGAAAGTTGTTCTTGAATCTAGCATAGCCTAAGTGAAGGCAAAAAATGAAGTAAAAGTGCTAAATGTAAGATTTCAAAGCTCAGTTCAAGAAGACCAAATACAGTTTCATAATAAAATATGCAAATACCTACCCATAGAACACCAAAAGAGAAGAACACATGCAACATTACTTAAGATGAAAGAATTGAAGGAAAAAGTCAAACTTCAAATGGCAGTATTAAAGGATTCTATGAGGAAAATATTAAATGATATTAGACACACCAAAAGAAGAAGGAAGACTTACAGACTAAGAGCCAGTGATAATGAAGAAAGCAGTCCAAGCTGTACTGAGGGGTTTGGCAAAAAAACAAGACTTCTGGAAATGATGGAATACCAGTTGAGATGTTTCAAGAAATGGATGTAACACTCAAAGTGTTCACTTATTCATGACTATAAATTTGGAAGTCAGCTATCTGGCCAGTCAACCAGGGGTGACCCATATTCATTCTTATTCCAAAGAAACATGATCAAACAGAATGTGTAAATCATCAAATAATATCATTAATGTCACATACAAAATTTTGCTGAAGATCAGTCAAAAGCTATTGGAGCAGTACATTAACAGGGAACTGCTAGAAAACTGAGCTACATTCAGAAGAGGATGTGGAAGAAGAAATAGCATTACTGATGTCAGATGGATCACATCTGAAAGCAGAGAATACCAGAAAGATACTTACCTGTGTTTCTTTGACTATGTAAAGACATTCTATTTCCTACATCATAACAAATTTTGTGTAACATTTCAAACAATGGGAATCCCAGAACATGTAACTGTGCTCATGAGAAACATGCATTTAAACCAAGAGCTAGTTGTTAGAACAGAACAATGGTATATTGTGTAGTTTAATAACAAGAAAGGTGTGTGTCAGCATTGTATCCTTCATGGTACTTTTTCAGCCTCTATGGTGAGTAAATAATTTGATAAACTGGATTATGTGAAGAATAACTGGCCATCAAGATTGGAGGAAGACTTATCAACAACCTGTGTTATACAGATGTCACAACCTTGCTTGCCATAAGCTAAAAAGAGTTGAAGTATGCACTGATGATCAAGCACTACAGCCTTCACTATGGATTACATCCAGACCTAAAGAAAATAAAAACAAAAATCCTCATAACTGGGCCAGTACAGAACATTATGATAAATGGAGGAAAGCTTGAGCTTGTCAAAGGTTTCCCTTGGATCTTTCGTATCCACAATCACTTCCCACGGAGGCAGCTCACAAGAAATCAAATGCAACATTGAATTGGGCAAATATGGTGAAAAGACCTCTTTAAAGTATTAAAAATCAAAGATGACACCTTAAAGAGGAAAGTGTGCCTGACATAAGCCACAGTGTTTACAACACCTTTATCTGCATGTGAAAGCTTGACAATTAATATGGAAGACAAAGGAAAGTTGCTGTCTTTGAGTTACAGTGTTGGCAAGGAATACTGAACAGACTAGCAGAAGAATTTAAAAAATCTGTCTTCTGGGCCCTGATGCAGCCCTTGTCCATAAATCATAATGGAGGTCAACTCTTTGGACAGGAATAGATTGGACTTGGCAACACAGAGTGACCACATCATGTGTGCACTTTATGTTTCTCTGCATCTACACTGTGTCATCCTGCTGACCTCTGACTGTAGGTGGGGTAGCAGGTAGAGAGGAGGGGATAGGAGATTGTCGGTAGGATAAGATTGTCAGCAGGGGAAGAGTGTGCTGTCATCAGTCAGGGAGAACAGTGGGAGCTGCATATAAGTGGGCATGCAAATTTATATGGGAATGTACATTTTCATTCAATCACAATAAAAAAAAATCTATCTTGGAAAAAGCACACCCAGAATGATCTTTAGAAGCAAAGATGGCAAGACTGTTTCTCATATACTTTGTAAATGTTATCCCAAGGGACAGTACCTGAAGAAGGACATCATACTTTGTAATCAGAGGATTAGCAAAGCAGTGGATGACCCTCAATGAGATATATTGACACAATGGCTGGAACGATGGACTCAAGTTTATCATTGACTATGAGGATGGTATAGGACCAGGCGCTGTTTCATTCACAGGGTTGCTGTGAGTTGAGCCTGGACTCTAAGGAACTGAACAACAACAAATGTAAAAAAACTAGACGTAGAAACAAGAATAAATAGACATAGCTTATTTCTTACCTTCCACCTAGTAAAGGAAATATTTGTTAGCAAAAATAGTTGACAGAATAGGCTTAGTCCACTGAAATAAGTATTCTAAGATGTGTAGGAGTTACTGTGTGTAAGGTAGGGCAATATTCTCCTGGAAGAGTTTCTAATATCAGGAGGTATGAGTGAAGGAATAGGAAAGGATAAAACTATCATGTTGTCTGATAGTCCAGTTGTGAGGATTTTTGTTATCTTTATGTTGAAGTGTAATCCATATTGAAGACTGGAATCTTTGATCTTCATCACTAAAAGCTTCAAGTCCTCTTTCAGTGAAAAAAAGTTGTTATCTTCAAATAGCAAGTTCTTTTAATGTCTTCCTCCAATCCTAATGCAGTATACTTGTGAATATAATCTAGCTTCTTGATTATTTGCTAAGTATACAGACTGAAAAAATATCGTGAAAGATTGCAACAGTGATACTCTTTTCCCGATTTTAAACCATGTAGCATCCATTATTATGGGCACAGAGAACGATCTCTTCCAGCTTGTTGACTAGGTAGCTGTCTTCCAAATATCTGGCATATACAAGTAAGTGCTTCCAGTGTTGCATCCGTTGGTTGAAACGTTTGAGTTGGTCTTCCATCAACTCCTGCAGCCTATTTTTATTTTTTTTCTGCCAGCATCTTCAGCATAGTTTGGATTTCATCCTCCAGCATCATCTGTTCTACATCATGTGTTATCTTTTGAAATGACTGAACGCTGAACATCTTTTTAGTCCAGTGAGCCTGTGTATCCTTCTGTTCTCTTTTGATGTTTCCTGTATCATTCAATATTTTCCCATATGATCCTCCAATACTGCAATTCAAGTCTTGAATTTTTATTTCAGTTCTTTCAACTTGAGAAGTATCAAGTACCTGCTGCCTTTTGGGTCTTCTAACTCTAGATCTGGAAATTATGCATCAATTTTTATTTGATAGCACCTAACAACAGTGAGAAATTCATAAAAATGTTTAAAGTAAAATTCACCAGTATTATTTTATATGACTTTCCAAAATGTTCAGTAGTTATTTCAGCATGTTTTTAATTCATTTTCGATGGATCTTTATCCCTTTTTCTGTTTATAAAGTAGATTTTATCTATTCTAAATAACAAGATTCCCTTGGTTCTAATGCATGTATTGTTCAAAATAGCCAAATAAGAACTGAATGTTAGAAAAACAAAATTTAAGACCAATTAAATTTATGTAACTGTAAATGTATATGAATAGAAAGACTGCTACTATTTCTAGAGTCATAGTAATTATTGATTCAACATATTACAGCCTCAGTCTTTCAGTAAAATCCAATCTTGAGGCAGTATTAATACTGCTGTTATGAAAATAACTCAATTTATTAGCTTACTTTTCTCTCCTTAAGCTATAATAACGATTTTAATTAAATCATTTCAAAATTGCTGCCTGTTATCGATTTCTTCCACTGTATTTTCTACTTAAGATTAAAATTAGTCATGTGTTTTCATATCATTTACCACTGTGGAACAATATAAAATATACTTTAATGAATTTGTGCTGAAATTAGTGAATAGTCTGAAAAATATTTGTCAAGGTAGGCTTAAAATTCCATTTATCTAATTATAAATAGTTTTAAAATTTTAATTCAGATTTTTATTACTTATAGTAGATAAGAGGGAAAAAAATTAAGCCATTTTCCCTCTAGCTAACTTAGGAGTTATAGTTTAGTCCCAAAATAGTAGCTATTGGTTTCATGTATTAATGTCTTCCTAGTTTTCATTTTTTTCTACAGATTGAATAGTTGAAGATTCTTATTAACTAAGGAATCAGTAGAAGCAATTATGAGCAAGAATGAGATTGAAATAGAATGTAAAAGCAGAGAAAATAAGTGATGATGCTGGGGGAAAAAAAAGAAGTAAAACAGATTCTGCTTACTAATATGTCTGTCTGGTAGACCGAAGAAAGAAAACCAGAAATGTGATTTTTCTGGGCATTCCATTATGACTTCTGAGAAAAGCGGTAGCAGTAATTACTCAAACAATAGTCATTTAAGAAAATAAAATATTCCATATTGAAAATGCTTCTTCCCAAAGATGTATGTCTTAGAAACAGGATTGAATCCTATTCTTACTTAGTATTTCCTTATTTCTAAAATGGGAATGATTACATTTGCCTCATAATACTGCTGATATTTTTCTAAAGTTACCAGAATTGTACCAAGAACCTTGTCATCAGTGAACACAGATCAGGTGTTTTCCCAGTTTTCTTCATAATAGCACCGTCACACTTAAAACTAAGTCCACACTGAACAGCTTCATATTGTATTTCCCAATCAAGGCATAGTCATCATCAGTAAGTGCGTATATATATATTAATATCTCAGTATACAAGGTGTTGCAATCACAAGTCTTTATATTAACTGTGGTAGAACAATGAAATAAAAATTATAAAAGCTTGTATTCATTTATTCACCCATCCATTGACATTTCCAGTCACCGTGCTAAACAATTGGAGGGAAAATGTAGATGAGTTATTTCTATAATCAAAAGACTTACCAACTTTTGTTTTAGTCTGCATTGAGTACTTAAGACAATTTCTTGTTTTCTGAAAATTTTATGCAACAGTCTAGAAGTGGAGAATATGTAAAAAGTGAAAAGTTTTCTTAGGGTTCCTAAAATTATATTGAAAGTTGAATAATGGATACTTATTTATAGTCTACTTAATCTAACTTCATAAACAATAGAACACTGTTCCTATGCATCTCAACTATCGATTGCTGTTGGAAATACATGTTATAAAATTTCCTGATCTAATATGTTTACTTAGTTATGTGTTATTGTCTACCTTCCAGAGAGCAGTGTGTCAGATGTTGATGATACAGACCTGAAGATGGCACAGTTACTGTGCCATTTGTGGACAATAGCACAGTTGTCTAGACTGGGATAAAAACCAAACTCAAACCCACTGCTGTCAAGTCGATTCTGATTAATAGTGACCCTATGGGGTATCCCAAACCCATTATCATTTAGTTGGATCCAACTCATAGTGACTCTATAGATTAAAGTAGAACTGCCCCATAGGTTTTCTAAGGAGTGTCTGGTGGATTTGAACTTCTGACCTTTTTGGTAAGCAGACATAGCATTTAACTCACTACATCAGCAGGATTTCCAACCCTATGGGATAGGGGATATAAATTAACAAAAGAAAACAAACAAACCAAAAAAAAAAAAAAAAACAGAAAACTTTTAACAGCTAGTGTGATAAAGGTGATATATTATTAAGCCCTCCATGATATGCTACTTTGGGATCTAATTTTACACACTTTACCTTTGGGGGAGGAAAAATACCATGGTGGATTTGAACTGCTGACCTTTGGTTAGCAGCCACCGCTCTTAGCTACTATCCTACCAGGATGAACTAAGTGTTATTATCCATATTCTATGGAAGAAACAAATACGAAACTATTTTTAGGTACTGAAGAGTTGTTCTTACTCAGTAGGTGATGAGTGAAAAATATTGAAATTCAGATAACTGCATATGTGAGGGAAAAAGAACCAGGAGAAACATGGAATGATCTAAAAAATATGGGATATTCCATAAAGTTGGAAGACAGAAGATGACTGGAGAAATTACAATAGGCAAGTTTGATGCTAAAAATCTAAAAGATCAAGTACAAAGTACCACAAAAGTGGATAGTTCTTATTTTATGAAATGAATTTGAAATAGGGAAATACCTTAGCCATGTGAATGTTTTCAAAGTATAACTCTAATAGAAGGGGATGATAAAAGACAGAAGACTTACCCCAAAAACACTTGTTAGAAGAGCATAAAATTAATTAGAGATGGGAAGATTTAAAAACAAAGCAGAAAACAAAGTTGAGAGCCTCAGATAGCTACCAAGGCAGGAAGGGTTGTCAGACAAATTTAAAATACATAGTTTTTAAGTGTGTTGTAGATGGATAAGTAACACACTATATTGAAAATAAGCTTATAATGAATATGTTGTCATTATTTCAAAAATGTGAATAAATATGTACTTAAGAAGACTGAAACAAGATATAGAAAGTTATTATCATTAGATAGCTCTAAACAAAATTATGGATAATTAATTTTCAGATTTTATGTAATTACATTAGAGTTTAAATATTTATGAATTATACTATCTTTCTCAATTTACTTATTGGCTTGGCTTTCTCAATTTACTTATGATAATACTTCAATCTAGAAGAAAATAAGTGGATTTTATATATGTGTAGGTAGCACTGAAGCTAGTGTCTTTTTTTTCCCAAGTCATGATTATTATATAATGAAATGGAATTAATTCAAAGCTTTTTTTATTTTATGAACTCTACAACCCAAATTTAGATGTATATACAAGAAAAAGTATAAAGTGTTTTTAATAATATGCTAAAGCAAACATTGTGTTATTTTAATCTATGTTCCTTAAGAATTTTTGTTATTTCAACTATTTTCCTATATTTTTATTTTCAAGTACTGTTTAGCATAATTTCAAATTAGGCATTATTTTCCTTTGTTATGTTTTAACCTTCAGAGGTAGAAGAATAATCCAGAAACATAAATTGAAGAAGTATCAGTTTCCATTTTTATAAATGTTGGAAAATAATTCCTTGGATATTGGGATTCTGGTAATATTCGTTGTCTTCCTTCAACTTTGTTCCTATGATGAATGTGATAAATGTCTGTATGATACATTCGTCTCCCTAGGAAACCTTCATTCTTTTGGTAATTAAAAAGGTGGTTTACAATTGCTTGTGGTTGGATAGACAAAAGGAGGAAATGAGTACTGTTCAGTTTTGTCTCGTGCTGTCAAGTAGATTCCTACTCATAGTGACTTGACCTGTAACAGAACAAAACAGTGTTCCATACTATGCCATCATCAAAATTCTTACATTTGAGTGCACGGTTGCAACAATTGTTGTCATTTCTTTGCCTTGAGGGTCTTTCTCTTTTTGACTAAAAAAAAAAAAAGAACTCTAGTAAACATGTATTCTGAGGTTTTGAAGCTTTTGATTCAGGTGTTGTTTTTAAGACAGAGTACCTACGTCAACTTATGATACCTACAAAGTAGTGAATTAAACACTTGCAATCATGTAGTGTATATAAAATCATTATTACGCATTAACTAATTTCATCTATTTGTTATAAAAATGTGACTTACTCGTATACTGAAAAACGTTTATTTACATGCCACTGAAGTTAACTGAAATGGCAAAAGGAACAATTATTGTTTGAGAAGATAATAAATGTACCATAATTGAGTTTATGTACTATGTGTTAAAACACTTCAACCTGAACATACAGAAAACAAAAATCCTCACAACTGGTAAAAGGCAGTATCATGATAAATAGAGAAAATATTGCAGTTGTTAAGTACTTCATTTTACTGAGGTCAAAAATCAGCTTCTATGGAACCGGCATCAAATCTGTTCTTGAGATGGTCTCCAAACTCAGTTGGAATAGACTCCAAGTTGTACTTCAGCTCTTGTTGACTTGTTTACTTTTCCTCAGTTTCAGTTTGCACTTGCATATGAGCAATGGACGGTCTTGTTCGGACTGCTGATATGGAGCATTTCCAGCGTCTTTTTCCACAGATGTTGTCACTTTGATTCCTGTGTACTCCATCTGGCAAAGTCCATGTGTAAAGTCATCATTTGTGTTAGTGCAAAAAGGTGCTTGCCACAGAGTAGTTGGTCTTGCAAACTTCTATCATGTCATCTCTGGTATCATTTCTGTCACCAAGGCTGTAGTTTTCCAAATACTCATGCTTGTTTCTTGTTTCCAACCTTTGAGTTCAAATCACCAGTAATTATCAATGCATCCTAATTGTGTGTTCAATCAATTCTGGACTGCAGGAGCTGGCATAAAGCTTTAGTTTCTGCATCTTTCGCCTTAGCGGTTGGTGTATGAATTTGAATAATAGTCATATGAACTGGCTTTCCTTATAGGCACATATTATTGTATCACTGACAGCATTGTACTTCAGGACAGATCTCAAAATATTCTTTTCTACAATGAACACAGTGCCATTCCTCCTCAGATTTTCATTTCTAGCATAGTAGATCATATACTCTCTGAATCAAAATGGCCAATACCAGTCCATTTCAGTTCGCTAATGCCTATGATATTGATGTCTGTACATTTCATTTCATTTCTAACTCATAGTGACGCAAGGCATAACAGAATGAAGCGCTGTCTGGTACTGCAGGTCATGTCCACCATCATTTTTACGCCAAAGCCCGTTGTTGCAACTACAGTGTCAAGTCTTCTTGTTGATGTTCTACCCCTTTTTCACTATGTCACTAAACATGAAGTCCTTCTCCAGGGACTGATCTCTCTTGGCGACATATCCAAGAGATGTAAGATGCAGTCTTGCCAACATTGCTTCCAAAGAGCCCTCTGGTTGTACTTCTTCCAGGACAGATCTGTTTGTTTTATTGGCAATCCATGGTACTTTCAATATTCTATTCCAATATCACAATTCAAAAGCATCAATTCTGTCTTCCTCATTCACTGTCCAGCTTTTAGTTACCTGCTGAAAAAAAAAAAAAAAAACATGGCTCTAATCAGGTGCAGTATAGTCTTCAAGGTGACATCTTTACTTTCCAACACTTTAAAGAGATCTTTCGTAGCATATTTTCCCAATGCAGTGCATCTTTTTGACTGCTGTTTCCATGGGTGTTGATTGTGAAACCAAGTAAAATGAAATCCTTCACAACCTCAGTCTTTTCTCCATTTATCATGATGTTGCTTACTGATCCAATTGTGAGGATTTTTGTTCTCTTGATGCTGATGTGCAGTCTATCCTAAAGGGTGTTGTCTGTGATCTTGATCATTAAGTGTTTGAAATCTTCTTTACTTTCAGCAAGGAAGGCATCAATCCTGATGCCTCCTTTTTCTTCACATAATTCAGCTTCTTAGATTATTTGCTCAGCATACAGATTAAAAAATTATAATGAAAGGATGCAATCATAATGTACATCTTTCCTGACTTTAAAACATGCTGTGCCTTTTTGTTCTGTTCGAATGACTGCTTCTTGATCTCTGTACAGATTCCTCATGAGCACAATTAAGTACTCTGGAATTCACATTCTGTGCAATGTTATCCATACTTCATTATGATCTACATAGTCAAATGCCTTTGAATAGTCAATAAAATATGGGTGAACACTTTTCTGGTATTCTCTATTTTCACCCAAGATCCATCTGACATCAGCAATGCTTTCCCCATGGTTCCAAATCCTCTTCTAAACCTGGCTTGACTTTCTGGTGGTTCCCTGTCAATATACTGCTGCAATCACTTTTAAATTATCTTTATGAAAACTTTACTTGTATGTGATATTAATAACACTGTTTGATAGTTTATGCATTCAGTTCAAGAGCTAATTTCTTCTGACGTCTCATTTCATCTTGTATTTCCTTCCTGTGTTTTTAAGGTCTTCTTGCTTTCATCACATATGACATCCTTGGTGTCATTCATACTCATCTGGTCTTGGTCATTAGTGTTCAATGCATAAAGTATATTTTTGAGATGATCTCTTAACTCAGGTGAGATATATTCCAGATCGTACTTTGGCTCTTGTGAACTTTTTCTAATTTTATTCAATTTTATTTTGAGCTTGTGCATGAAACGTTGATGGCCTGTGCTGCAACGGGCCCTGGCATTGTTCTCATTGACCATATTGAGTTTTCTGTTGTCTCTTTCCACAGATGTGGATTTTCTTCCTGTGTTTTCCGTTTGGTAAGGACTATGTGCGTAGTCATCTTTATGTTGGTGAAATAAATTTCCACAATGAAGATGTCATTGGTCTTGCAAATTTCTTTTATGCACTGTCTGGCATCATTTCTATCACCAAAGCCATATTCTCCAACTAGTAATTCTTCTTCTTTGTTTCTAACTTTTTCATTATAATCACCAGTTATTAGCAATGCATCCTGATTGTAGTATCAATTTCAGACTGCAAAACTGGTAAAAAAAAAAAAAAACAAAACTTAAATTTCCTCATCTTTTGCCTTAGGGGTTGGCTGGTAAATTTGAATAATAGATGTATTAACTAGTCTTCCTTTTAGACATATGGATATTGTCCTTTTTGATGTTAATTTCACCCCATTCTTTTTCAATTTGTCATTTTTGGCATAGTAGACCATATAATTCTCCAAATCAAAATGGTTGATGTCATGGACTGAATTATGTCCCCCTGAGAATATGTGTAGTCATGTGCCTGGCATATGATTCCCAATATTTTGTGATTTTCCTGTGCTGTATGTTAAAAGATTAGGGTTGGGGTGGAGTCAAGATGGTGGACTAAACACAGATCTCCCTAAATCCCTCTGGAAACTGAAACCTGAAATGATAGTTAAACAGAGCCTTCTGGACACCTAGGGAGCCATCGGAAGCAGCATAGGGCTGTTAATTTGAACTTCATACCACTGAATGCAAAACCTCCTCTCTTTCACTGACCCCACTCTCGGTAAGCACAGGCTTGCATAGACTGAAGGTAACTCACCATTTTGATTTTTTTTTCCTCTGTCTTAGCCAGGGGGCAGAGCTGGGACTTGACTAGCTGTTGGTCTCCGCCACACTGCTGGTGGGACTGGCAAGCATAATTGCCATGTTATGAGAGCCTGGCTTTGGACTCTATGCATTTTGGCTCCACTGGCCTATCTTTCATGTCTCCACCTACAGATGCGCTTGTGCGGGATACTGTCTTGGTCCACTGGAAAACAGAGAAGCCCAGGCAGAGGCCGTGGCCAGACTTGGTTCCTAGGCTGGGAAGTAGCACCTGCCAGGAGGAGAGTGCTTTTTGAGCAGGGAGGCAATGTTTTGCACAGTGTTGCCTGGGGCTGGGGCCCAGCAGAGGAGGCTGTGGGCTATGGGCATTTTGGCACTTTTAGCCTCTCTGCAGGGAGCCTGGTCCTAGCCAGCTTGTGAGCTTGTGTGGGACACCATCTTTTTTCACTGGGAGATGGAGTCATCCATATGGAACCCTCAGCTGGACCTAATTCTTGGGATGGGAGGCAGTGCCCAGAAGAGACTGCTTTTCCAGCAGAAAAGTAGAATTCTGTACAGTATCACCTACAGCTGGTGCCCGACAGCAGAGCCCAGCAGGCCTTTTTGTATTTTGAGCTAGTTTATAACATCTGGGGTTCAATATAGAGGTGCTTACTTTGCCAGCTGGGAAGAGGGATGTATACACCTGAAAACTTGACTGACTTTTGAAGCTGTCAAATACTTTTACTTCTCATTTTAAGACAGCCTAGACGACTCGACGACACTTGGCTTTGGCTAGAGAAACAACTGTGGTCCATTTTCAGAGCATCTTTCCCAGCCTTTATTGACCCACATGAAGCCCCAAAAGCTACAAACTTTGGAAAAGATGGTAAACCAGAAATCACCCATTACATCAGAAGGCCCCCCGAAAAGAAATCACATCGGAACTTCCAAGACAAAGAAGCTTTTCTGAAACTATCAGAAGGTGAATACAACAGGATTATATAGAGAGTCCTCCTAGACCTTATACAAAATGCAGCAGAGCAAAATGAAAAACTAAGCAAACTGTTCAATCTGATGGAACATTAGTACTCGGAAATCCAGCAGATCACGAACAAAATCAAAGAGACAGAAACTTCAATTCGAAGCCAAGAAAACAGAATGGAACAAATGGAAAAGAGAATTTCTGATTTGGAAGACAGAGCTAGTGACTCCAGCATCTACGAGGAGAAATCAGAAAAAGCCAAGCCAAGTGCCGTCGAGTCGGAACAAGAAAAATGAAGAAGCATTAAGAAGCATGTGGGACTTTATTAAGAAGAACAGTCTATGATTAATTGAATTAATGGCAGCTCACTAATGCCTAGGTTATCGATGCTTATACATTCTGTTTCATTTTTGATGACTTCCAGTTTTCCTAGACTTATACTTCATATATCAATATTCGCACTGCTAATTGCTAATGGATGTTTACCAGCCTTTCTGCTCATTTTGTGTCTGGCCACATCAGCAAATGAAGGTCCTCAAAGTTTGACTCCATCCACATAATTAAGGCTAACTGTACTTGAGGAGGCAGTTCTTCTGCATTAGTCTTTTGAGTACTTTCCATCCTGGAGGACTTATCTTGCACTGGTTAAGCACTTGACTGGTAAGTGAAAAGATGACAGTTGAAACCCATCAGCTGCTCTGCATGAGAATGACGTGGCGGTCTGGTTCCTTAAAGAGTATAGCCTTGGAAACCCTGTGGGGCAGAGCTACCTTGTCCTACAGAGTCACTATCTGTTGGAATTGACTTGATGACAACAGATTACCTACATTACTTTAGTTATTGGAAAATTATTTCTATAAGTTCATTTCTACTTAAAATGAAATTGAAATTTGAAAATCATGTGGCTTTTCAAAAACTCAGTGCATATACAAGTTAATCTATCAGATTTCATCCACTGCAGATAATCTATAATTTGTTGCTAGTCTGTATGTATTATTAATCAAAATCATTGGATACCAAATCAACACATCTATTCATTCCTTCAAATCATTATTTTTTTCCATTATTATTTTTTCAATTATATGACATTCTACTTTGGTAAAGTAGATCATTATATTATCCATATTCAATGTATGAACTATTGAATGATAAGCTAGGGAATTCTTGTTATCAACTGGCATAATATTGATGTTTTGGCAGTGCCTAAATGACAGTTTATTTTCGTTAAGTTTAATTGACTCAAATGGGTGAAAATTTTCTCATAAATCAGTGTGGAATCCATCAATAACTGTAATATACAGCAATCCATTTGATTTTATCAATATAGAAATAAGCTTGAGTGCAAACATTCAGTGTTTGCCTAAATAAAATTTAAAGTTAGCTTTTAATGGTCTGCTATCACTAATACAATCATTACTGAAAAAGTCATTCTGCAGTAAAATGTTATATTTTCTGTGACTTATAAAATGATATATAAGCGCCATTATATTTTTACTTGATCAAAAATGATCTACCAAGATTGCCAATTAAGTTTGTGAACTCATCCTAGAAAAAGTGCTACTGCGGTCACCTTTGAAGTACTCGCCTTGGGAATCTATGCACTGACGCGAGCACCTCGTCCACCCTTCAGAGCAGTTTTGGAGCTCTTTTTCTGGAATGGCCATCGGCGCTGCAGTCATATTACCCTTGGTGTCCTGAACGGCATCAAAATGTCTTCCTTTCAATATTTCCTTTATCCTCCGGTAAAGATAAAGTTATCGGGGGCCAGATTAAGTGAGTGTTCCAATACAGTTGTTTACTGGCTAAAAACTCCCTCACAGACAACCATGCAATTAAGTTCACGAACTTGCAATCATGCCACCATGAGCAATGGCCGTTCCAGAAACAATTCCAAAATTGCTTTGAAGGGTGCACTAGATGGTGGTGTTGGTCCACAACTTTCTAAGGGGAGTGCTTAGAATGTGACCATAGTGATATTCAGCAATGAAGTAAGTATGTAGCACTTAGAACAATTAAGTTTGCAAACTTGGTTGTTAGACCTGGTGTGACTAAATACAGATCACAAATTAAAATGCTAGGTAGATAGTAAATACATCTGAATCTCAATCTTGTCATCTGCACTGTATAACTGCCAAAGCAATTCATCTATCGTGACTTTCGATTTAATATTACAGTAAGAAAGAGATGATAAATAGAACTGATAAAGTGAACAATAAATGTCTCATTATTTACCTGTAGTGGTCTACTAAACAATAGAGTTGCAAACATTCTCTGACAATGTAGTTGCAATAGTGTGAATGGAAATGCTATTTATGAATTCTGCTGAGTGCTCTTTGTTAACCTGAGAAAGAGATAAAGCTTGTAAGTGTGAGCCAAAGTGAGTCTGAAGCTGTGAGTTAAGAAACGACTCTATTGTTCTTGAATCTGAACCAGTTATACTTTAGTTTACTTCACAAAAGAAAGTTATTTTTATTTTGCTCTGTTTTAAAATAATTATTGTGTGACCAAATAGCACAATTTCACATTGAAAGAAAATTTAGAATTTTATAAACTGAATAAAAGAAATAAAAATAGACTGGATTCAGGTACTTACTTGTACTTTGTGTACTTCATACAAATGTAAAAGGAAATTGGTACAGAATATTTTTATCATTTTGAGCCTAGGAAGTTTTAGAGTTCTGTAGTGCATTTGGAATATGGAATCTTCTGTCTCTTAACTACAGAAAACACATGGCACTTTTGAAGCCTTGGGCTTTCAAAATTTTCAGTGGGAAAAGATTTAAGACCCAAAATGCTCCAGTGTTGAGTGTACATGACAGATGAATGTTACAACTGCCTTTGGGGAGAATTAGTGGCAGAATTCAAAATGACATGTGACTGGCGTGTGTCACTTTGCTGTTAAAAAAATAAACACACACAACGTATGCCTTGTGAGAGCAAAATGATAATTATACCTTTATATGTGTGCTACTGGATTGTGTGACAAAGAAATATTTGAATTTTTTTTTTTTTTTTTTAATAGCATGATCACAAAAGTAAGAGTGATCTCAGAGTACAGATCCCTATAGGGCATCTATAGAGCAAATCAGCACCTCCCTAACAGTGTTCTTTGGCATAAGCTTTCTAAAAGACACTGTATAGTTTCAGTTACAATTCAAGTAGAATTTAAAAAATAATAAAAATGTGGGCTGAAAAGTATTAAAAAGTGTCACTTTCTTCTTCGGATACCAACTGCAAACTCAAAATGTTTCTAGTGTGAAAGACGTTTAAATCTTGGAGCATCAGGGAAAAAATAAGCAAATGAACAATAGCAAATAAAAATCACCATTACTCTTTATGAAGAAAAGAATGTCTTTATAGTTTATATTATTTCTAAATTGAGAGCTGAAGTATGTGAGAAAATTCAACATGATTGTTAAATTATCAACATTCCAAGTACATGATTCTCCAAAAAGAGTAATAAACAATAATATTAAATGCACTGAATTACTGAAGCTATAAGTTTAGATAACTTGCAAATAAGTGCAACTGGATGGAACTACTTCCATACATTCATATAATTTATCCATGCAAATGTTGTACTAATGGTATCCAAAAAAGAGTATTAGTCTTCAGAGAATTTTTTTATAAATGTATTTGAGGGTTTTTAAAAAGTAACATTCACAAATATTCAGCTACATGTTATCATAATTATTATGTCTTTAGAATCTTTTAGCAGAAATCAGGAGTCCAATTCAAAAAGAAGCTAAAGATTATGGACATAGAAAACAGTCCAGTTTAAGAGAAATTGGGAGGAAGATATGGAAGAAATAATTAAGAGCATGAATCAATGGTCACTAGCCTCCAGAAAGAGTTAATGAAATTGGATGCAGGAATCTTATAAGAATTTGCTAAAGAAATTCAAATCTCCTCAATTGATGGTCCAAAGTCCTGGGGGTCCCCCTGGGAGCAAGGTCCCTAGACCCAATGCTGCCCCGATCATAAATTATTACTGAGGTCAACTCCTTGGACAGAAATGGATTGGACTCGGTGACACACACTGACCATGTCGTGTGTTCACTTTATGGTTCTATGCATCTATAGCATGCAATCCTATAGGCCTCTTCCTAGAGGCAAGTGGAGAGGGTGGAGAAGAGTGGACAGGGGATTGTTAAGAGGATACGACTTGTATGCAACAGAAAGGAGTGTGCTGTCACCAGGCAAGAAGAGTAGGAGCTACACATAGGCAGCCATGTAAATTTAAACCAAATTGTGCACTGTCACTCAATCATAATAAAAAAAAAAACAGAAAGAATGAAAGAAAAAATAAAAGGCATTCAAATGTTTGTTTCTTGCTACCCTATGTTAACTTGGAATAAGTTAGTTACCTACATGTGAGTTTATACGCCCAAGAGGAAACGTGTCAAAATATTCTTGAAAATAAGAAGACACACTTGGGAGGTGAGACCCAAATGGCAGAGTACTCAGACACTTTCTGCCATCCGTCTTACTATAAAGACGTGATGAAAAAGATGAATAGGTTATATATGACATTCTAGGAGCCCTAAACATCAAAGACAGCATTGAGAAATCGACTGAGGACCAGGAGAGGGAGTGAAATTTCAGAATGATGAGGGGTGACCAGATATGACTCACCAGAAATCAGCATCGTGCAGGCCTGCTCTGCTAGCACCAGCACAGCAAGGCAAGCAGTGGCATCAAAAATGTGTTTTCTATGTAAGAAATGACCTCATGGCAGAGAGTGCCCTCATGCCTCCAGCCTCAGTGAAAAGCAACACTAGGTGATCAAAATATAAGTAATTTGTATCTAACCTACCCGGTACAGATCTAAAAAATCTCCTTTAGGATAAGCTTTTCTCTTTTTTCACCTGCTCTGCTCCTTATGTCTGCTAGAAAAGAGAACATACTTGGGTGGTATTAGGCAGAGTGTTCTGTACATGTCTACGAGGTCCAGTTGGTACTACAAATGGGTGTGCTTCTGTGAAAAACTGCCTAAAATGTGGAACCGTTCTGTTTAGGGCCTATAAAAAAATCAAGAGCTTTGATGAGAGCTCTGTCATCGTGAGTACAATATTGCAAGAACTATGGATGTTAAATGTGACTCCTATGAAATGGTGAACATCTAATGGAACAGTGGAAGGAAAGTGATACTTTTTATATAGTGGCAGAGAACTTGTCTGAATTAGATTCAAATGCTGACTGGAAAATAGGCCTTGTAAGTGATGAACTTGGATTTGGGGGTGAGTAGAATTCTAAGCAAGATCTTAGATGGGCAGTATGACTTCTCCTTGTCAGTTACAGTGAAGTGCAAAAAGCAAGTTAAACGATACCAAAAACAGGCTTTGCAGCATGAAACCAGAACTTAAAGATTTGGAAAATTTTGTTGTATGAACTAAGAAAACATGTCCTAGAATTTTCAGCAAGAATATGGCCACATTATACTTTATTAAAGAGATTTATCCCGTGACTGAAGGATCTAATTAACCACTGAAGCAGAAAACCCATCATTTTTCATGGAAAGAAGCAGAGACAGTGTGGACTGGCTTTTGGAATTTTACAGGCAGGAAATAGGACAACAAATATACTTGGTTGCAAACATCTGTTGTTCTCCACAAAAATAATAAAGGACTATCTGGGAAGAAGTTTGGGATGAGCACAGTTGTTGAAAAAAGGAAGAGAAACAGGACAGTCTCAGTTTCAAAGAGTAAAGTCAAGGCCCCCTAGGTTTCAAAGGATAAGACCATAACTGCCTTATTTTCTAAGGGTAGAACCACCAGCTACTAGGTTTCTAAGTCAAGTGTTTATCACTTTAGTTGCCAAAGGTAGGGATGCTGTTCAGATAAGCCAATAGAATGAGGCCAACATCAAAAACTGAGGGAATGAGGCTGCAGTGACTCAAAACTGGGAAGATGGAGCTTCCCAGAGCCTAGGATTTGGGGTCACAACTCAATTTAATGAAGTGAAGGACTTTCCAAAGCAGAAGTATCTTGGTCACTTTTCTAGTGGGTCAGGAAGATGAAGTTGATGCCCAGGGCTTAGTGCCCTCAACCCAGACTCCAGAGAACATGATCAACACCCAAAGTCTAGAGGGCAGAGTCATTGCCAAGATGTTTCTGGAGAATAGAAGATTATTTTTAAGATTTGGGAGCAAATGAAATTTACTGTACTGGGTTGTGGATTTGCTTGTTACCTGTGATTCATATTTGTGCCCATTCCAAAGAAAAATAACAAATTACCGAAATTATTAATAACTTTCAATATGCAGATGCACAACTTTGCTTTCTGAAGGGGAAGAGGATTTGAAGCATTTCCTAAGGGAACAAAGGTTATAGCCTTCAGTATGGATTACACTTTAACACAGAAGAGAACAGAAATCTTCACAACTGATACAATAAACAACATCATGATAAACAGAAACAATTGAAGTTGTCAAGGATTTCATTTTACTTAGATCCACAATCAATACTCACATAAGCAACAGTCAAAAAATCAAAGGACAAGTTCCACTGGGCAAATACCCTGAAAAAGACTTCATTAGAGTGTTAAAAGGCAAAGAAGTCACCTTGATGTCTAAGGTGAACCTGACCCAAGCCATAATATTTTCAATCACTTCATATGTGTGCCTAAGCTGGAGGATGAATAAGGAAGATCTAAGAAGAAATGAGGTCTTTGAATTATGGTGTTGGTGAAGAATCTTTAGTAAACACAGAACTTCAGGAAGAATGAACAAATTTGTTTGGGAAGAAGTACAGCCATAACGTTCCTTAGGAGGGAGGAAAGGGATACTTCCTCTCATTTATACTGAACACTTCATCAAGGTGATCAGTCCTTGGAGAAGGACAACCTGCTTGGAAATAATAAGTCCTTTAAAAAAAGGAAGACCCTTAATGAGATGGACTGACAGAGTGGCTACAACAATGTGCTCAAACATAGCAAAGTTTGTGAAGATAGCTCAGGACCGGCAGTGTGTCATGGTGAGGTCACCATGAGTTGGAACCAACTTGAAGGCACCTAACAACAAACAACATACTTGTGGAAAGGGGCCCCCGTAGGAAAGTAATTAAGTGTTTGGTTGCTAACCAAAAGGTTAGTCATCTGTACTCACAATGTCACTTTTTGGAGAAAGATGTGGCAGTTTCCTTTCAGGTTTACAGCCATAAATATCCTAAGGAGCAATTCTACTCTGTCCTATAGTGTTGCTGTGAGTTGGAATAAAATTGATGGCAATAGGCTTAGTAATCATGTGGATGCAGTCCCGTTTGGACCCAGAGTTCTCTTTGTTATGTTAATGACAAAAATATTAGTGTGTGGTGTGTTTTAAGCCAATCAGTTTTCAGATACAAAAAGGAGCAGATTAGTCACAGAAGCTAATAAGTACTAATGTGAGAAGCTAGAGACCATCCCTCATTAATGTCACCAAGACATAGGAGCTAAAAAGAGATGAGGACCTTATCAGGCCAACCAAGAAAAAAAAACCTACGCGTTCTGCCTTGCTCTGAATTCAGACTTCCAGTCTCCTAAACTAAGTCTCCTTAGTCTCCTAAACTAAGAAAATACGTGCCTGTTCATTAAAGCTGTTCCATTTCACGTTATTTGTTGTAGCAGCACTAAGAAGCTCAGACAAACAGAATATTTTAGAGATCTAATGTAGTCATGGTGTGTGTATGTCTGTTTCTGAGGTTTCTGGGTGGAATGACACTTGTATAGACTCTAAAGGAAGGTGAGAAGGCATATGTTTTAGTCAGCTAGGGCTGCTCTAACTGAAATACCACAGAGTGGATGGCTCTAATAAAGGGAAGTTTATTCTTACACAGTCCGGTAGGCTGTGAGTCCATATTCAGGGTGTCCGTTCCAGGAGAAGCCTTTCCCCTTGTCAGCTCCGCAGGAAAGTCCAGCATTGCATCAGTCTTTGTCCAGGGAGCATCTTGGCTCAGGAACCTCAGGTCTGTAGGACGTGCTCTTCTGCAGGTGCTGCTTGCTTGGTGGTGAGGTTCCTGAATCTCTGCATGCTACTCTGTCCTTTTATCTCTTGCAGGCTGAAAGGATTAAGGGTGTGGCAAGCCCTACTCCAGGGAAACTCCCTTTACAGTGGAGCAGGGAGGTGATCTTGTAAAGGGATTTACAGTCCTAATCCTTTAACATATAGTATAGGAAAACCACAAAGTGGAGGACAGTCACAAGATACTGGGAATCATGGCCCAGCACATGGCTACATGTATTTTGGGGGGAACACAAGTCGATCCATGACAGCATATAAACAATAGAGTGCATGACAAAATTTAGAAAGTTGCAGGTCATTCACTTACAAACATAACTAAGATTATCATAGGAAACAACTGATGTTGAATCTCTTGCTCTCTTCACATAGATACCCAAACCAAAAGCAAATCCATTGCTATGAATTCATTATGGAGGGTAAGATGTTTTCTCTTGATTTGCCCGGGGAAGGTCCTCATCTCTTTTCAGACAGACGAGCAAAACGAACCGTAACAGTAAAACATAATAAACAATCAGTAAAAAGTTGTCTGAACAAGTAAAATGCAATAGAAGTCTCTTTTTTAGATGATCAAGGTTCTGAGGAAAAAAAAAGAAAGAAATAGATTTCACAAAACAAGCTACACTAGAAAGTTCTAATTTAGATTAATTTAGGAGAGCCTGTGAAAATGTAATACTTGAAATTAGACCTACAAACAAAACCTAAAAAAAGCCAAACCACAACAAGACATCTGTCTAAAGCTGTTGGCAATGTCAATAGGTCTAGGTAACAAAAACTGACGTTCACAACTTCTAAACATCCAGGATTTGAGGAGTCCTATGTTAGAGAACAGCAGATCGCACCGGATCCAACTTGACGTCACTTAGCTTTTGACTACAGCAAAATTTAGTCTTATGTTTTGTGCACAATTTATTCTCAAGGCATCTGTTGAATCTTTTTTCTTTTAATTATGCCTTAATTAAAGGTTTAGACAGTAAATTAGGTTCTTGTTTAGCAATTTTTATGCAAATTTTCTTTAACTTTAGTTATGATTTTCACAGGGTCTGTATTCTCTTTATTACCATTCTGTTTGTTCTATTGCCCTTTGTCTAGTTTCCCTGCTTCTTCTTTCCTTCTTAGTTTTGCTTTTGGGTAAGTGTTGACCATTTAGTCTCATAAAGTTGGCTGTTTATAGAAACACATAAGGCATGGGTAAAGCTGCTTATCAGCCAATCTTTAATTTGGCTTAAAAGTGGCTTTCAGGAGTAACTTCAGTTCCAAATTCAAAGGGTATTTTAGGGTAGTAGTCTCTAGGGTTCCTTAGGTCTTTATCAGTCCAGCAAGTTTGCCTATTAAAAAAAAAAATGAATTTTATTCTACACTTTTCTTGCATTCTATCCAGGATCTTTGGCCCCAGACAGAACAGTTGGTAGTGGTAGCTACCAACCATTTCTTTTAGTGTCAAGATAGCAGAAGGTGTAACTTGTGTGTGGTTTGGTGCTATAAACTGGTATCTTCTTTGAGTCTTTGGTTTCTTTCATTCTCTTTTGCTCCAGAGAAATAGAGACTAACACACCTACTTCTCATTTCTCAACTATTTTGTTTTCCAACATTTCACATTTATGACAATCGCAAAAATATCTACGAGCATACTATTTTCACATTAGTAAGGTGGTAGACATGGCCATAACAGCTGTGGAGTGTCCCCTCCTTCAAGCAGTGTCTCTATTGGCCTCCTGGAAGCTAGAACTTGCTGCCGTTGCTGAACGGAAACCCCAGGTTCTGTTCCGCGTGATTTATTGTGGCCAATCAACAAGAGGCTGAGATGAGAGAGAAGATGTCTTGATTTCGTTGTACAAGGAAAGGAGCTATCAAGGCTGCTGCTTCTAAGACTGCTTGCAGGCAGCACAAAAGGAAAGACAAATTCATCACGAATATTCAGGATTGATTTTCATGCAGGCGCTCATTTCTTGGGAATGACTATGGATTTTCTCTAGACCAGGGTTTGATCCTCCACCTGAAGGAAAAGATGGATTTTCCTTCACTAACACATTAAGTCTCTACCTAGACATGTGTGCTCATGCATATTTTTTCATTTAATGAGCTCACCAAAATCAATCCAAACCCACTGCCACTGAGTTGATTCTGATGCATGGTGACCCTATAAGATAGAGTAGAACTGCTCTACAGAGTTCTGGCAGATTCAAACTGCCAACCTCATGATTAGCAGAAGTAGCACTTAACCACTACATCACCAGGATTTCCAAACAGGTCACGTAAGGTACCAAGACAGTGCTGAAAAACTGCTAAAACCAGTTGAGCCCAGATATGTCCTGGTCCCTTCCGTGGTTATCTTGGCAAGAACAATTTCAGAATATGTGTGGCCTACTCTGCTTGGTGTAGGAGGATAAGCCAGAGGAAGTATCTTTTAGAAGAGGTGGGCCCTGAGACTATCTGCGTCACACACCCATGCCCTCCACTCACTCCTGCCAGCAGAGATGCCACGTCCAGCTGCCTCAGTGGCCACACCTTGCGGCCCACAATGACTGGCAGATGTCTGCTCTGGGTTCCCAATTCCTATGCAGTATGAGGCACTACAGGGCAAAATTGTTATGGAGTGGTAAGTGGGGAGAGCATAAGTCATCAAAGGAGGTGTTTGGAAGAAAATATGTGCAAATTTAATGACATCTTAAAATGAACTGAACTGGGCCTGTACTGTTTGCCTTGGTGGGGTCTCGTGTGCAGTCCAACTCCCCACACCCTTCCAGGAACCTCTGAGACCTGTCACCTACCAGGCCTGGAGAGAAGAACAGGCTCCGGACTCCTGAAGGCAGGAGCTTCCTGGAGGGAAGCTCTAACCCTACACAGGAAGAAATTGAAGTGGTTAAGCCCTGAGCCCTCCACTCACACAGCCCAGCTTTATCCAACTTTGTCTCTACCCTGCCTCCTTTTCTGAAGAAAAATAGTCTTTAACTATATTTGTTACAATGATAACCGCATAGTACATCTTAAAAAAAAAAAAGAAAAGAAACCCAGTGCCATCAAGTTGATGCTGACTCATAGCGACCCTATAGGACAGAGTAGAATCACTTAATAGCTTCCAAGGAGCACCTGGCAGATTTGAACTGCTGACCTTTGGGTTAGCAGCTATAGTAGTTAACCACTATGCCACCAGTATTTCCTAGTATATCTTAGCTATTATTATTTCTGTGATCATATTTTATGATATAAAAAATATATGATCTGAAAACAAACAAAAGGAAAATTATTTATTTTTACTTAACACCAATTTTCACATATCAACTTAGTCTTTGAAATTTACCCGTACTGATAAATGAAGAGCAGATGTTGTTGCATTTTTATGCCATTCATAAGCTTTTAAAATTTCAGATGCTACTCATCAAGCTAGAATGTGGAACATTATCTTTATGAACTGTGTTTTGTCAGTTGACTGGCTTGTCCTAGGAAACTATGGTCCAAAGACTTTTAGCCCAGTAAATTAATCTTATGAGATGTTTGGACATGCCTAGCAAGTCTCTGTAATTGTGACCCCTATGTGCTTTATTATATATATTAATAAATGTGCAGCTTACTCAAAATTGTATAGACATATTGCTACAGATACACCTAAACATGCGTGCTAGAGTTCAGAAGTATGAGAAAATGAATTGACATTCTTTAAAGCCAGCCACGTTGTGGCATTTTGCTATGCTAGCCTGTCTTAGCTGTCTAGTTCTGCTATAACAGAAATATCACAAGTAGATGGTTTTAACAACAGAAATTTAGACTGTCTTAGTGCTGGAGATAAGAAGTCAGAATTCAAGGCAGCAGCTCCAGGAGAAGGTTCTAGAAAAAGTCTGTTGTCAGTCTTTCCTGGATCTAAGAAGCTTCTTAGCTCTTGCACCCTGGTCCAAAGGACATGTTCCACTCCTGGCTCTTTATTCTTAGATCTGGTATGAGCTTCTTCTCTCTGCTTCTCTCTTTTAAATCTCAGATGAGATTGACTCAAGATACAACCTAATCTTGTAGAATGAGTGTGGCCTCATGGACATAACTGCTTCTAATCTTGCCTCGTTAATATTGTAGAGATTAGAATTTACCACATATAGGATAATTTCACCAGAGCCAAAATGGAGAAAAGTCACAAAATACTGGGAATCATGGCCTAGCCAAATGGACATATATTTTGGGAAGACACAATTCAATTCATATCTTAGTCCTTGGAAACACAAGCAATTACATTTAGTATTAACATGTTTGAGACAATGTTATTTTTCTTGTTAGCTGCCATCAAGTCAATTCAGTCACATAAATACCCTATGTAAGACTGAAGAAAATGTTGCCTGGTCCTGCCTCACTCTCACAATAATTACTGTGTTTCAGACAAGAGAGAAAAAAATACTGAAGAGCTTCACTGGAGAAAGACTGAATGGAAATCCTACAGCTAAAAATACAATAACTGAAATTAAGATAAAGTAGATATTAAAGGAAAGATCCAGCACCACATAACTTCAGATGATTGAACTGGTAGAGTAAGTAACATAAGTAACATGAATTAAAAAAAGAAAAAAGGAAAGAAAAAGTATAAAACAGAAAAGACCATTAGTGGGATATAGATTATGAGGGGAGAGTGTATAGCTTACGTATAATTGAGGGTCCAGAGTGAAAGCAGCATGTGAAGGGGAAAAGAAATTTGAAAAGACATTGGGTAAGTAATTTGAAAAGAAAGAAAACAATTGATACGCAGTTTCAAGTAAATCTGCACAAAGAGTATCATAGCCCCCCACCGTTGCTGTTGATTCTGATTCGTGGCTAACTTATACATGTCGCTAAAAATGTGCTCCATTGGGTTTTCAATGGACACGAGTTACCAATCTTTCATTTAGTGACTGAGCACATTAACACTTTGAACTATCCAGTGACTCCAGATAGGCTATAGCAGCAGACAAAATAAAGCAAACAAAAACAGCGACAGTAACAAGACCTTGAAAATCCATGATGAAGAAGTGGGGTAACCAGAAATTAGATTGCTGGTGGAAATGCAAATTGGTAAATATGCAGACATTTTAGAGCAGTATCTTTCCCAGACCCTATGTTTCAACAGCTGTACTTCATGTTTCCCAGGAAAATTGAGCCCAAAAAGACATGTACATGTATGTTCATGTGAGAATTACTTTGTATTTACCAGTAAATGCAGTAGACTATTCATAAAATCGAAATATGTAAGCAATGCAAAGGAAAACCTGCTAGTATATATGTGACATCAGTGATGGATTTCATGGATCAAATCCTGAACAATGAAACAGCCAACAAGAGTACATAATGTATGACTACATTTTTTATAAAGTTCAGAAAGATGCAAGAACATCAGAATTGTTCTTAGGTTTAAGGTGGTACCTATAAATTGGCAGAGAAATGAGAAGACTTGGCTTGTGGAGGATAAGTCTTTATCGTAATCTGAATGCTCGTCGCTTCGGCATACTCATTTGCTAAACCCTGAGCCATACACATGAGATTAATGTATGTTCTGAGATGGATATTAGAGTTCAATAAAATTTTGACCCAGGAAAACACGGTGCTTTGACGTGTAAATGTGCCTGAGATACTAATACTGGGTTATGTGGCACCAAACCAAATTTATGCTGTTCTCATTTACAGTTTTCCGTTCTCCGAGTTTCCTCTCTTCACAATTTCTTTTTACAGTGCAAACTGTTGATCCTTTTTACCTTACAGTTCTTATTAGAAGTTCCATTTGTGGTTCTTCTTATTTGACAATAATAATTACTTTAGCAAAGTTAAAATTCAATTTATTCACCTTCTTTGCTTTTTCCTGTGTTGATTAGTTTGCCCTGGCTACTCCATGATGAATGTTCTCATTAAGAATGTGGACAGAGCACCTTACAAAGATGCCTTCAAAGAGGAAGTGATTATTTATGTAACAACTAAAATTTATTGTAGTTTATTTTTTATGAAAAGTAATCTCAGTGACTCCCTTCTGCTTTATTATTAATGTGAAAAAGAAGGATAAATACATAAATTCATCAGTAACTGAGTTTACTATCTATCTCTTATTTACTCTATGGAAAGCACAGTGTTAAATATTTTATATAGTTTATGAGCTTATTACCAAAGATTACGTTTTATGTGGATGTAACAAAGTAGCCATCATGGTACACTGCAGCAAATGGAGTTGAGTTAATGGGAGACATTGGCAGAGATATGCAGAATACAAGCCTAAGATATTTTCAAGGATATTGAAGTCATCTTTCAAGGTGATAGAAATTTCTTCATTGCCAGTGTATCTGAAGATGAAACTGTAGTTTTTACATTTAAAACTGTACTTGTGTATATATATTTTTGAGGACTAGAGAAAATATTTAGGATTACTCTTATGTTCTATACATTATGTAAATATACACTACATAATATATTCTTTACATTCTATAGCATATTCTACAGTAGGTATAGTGTCCTCACACCCATTGCCATTGAGTGGGTTCTGACTCATAGTGACTCTATAGGTCAGAGTAGAATTGCTCCCTAGAGTTTCCAAGGAGCGCCTGGCAGATATGAACTGCCGACCTTTTGGTTAGCACATGCAGCACTTATCCCACTATGCCACCAGGGGTTCCAGGTATAGTGTATATAATATATATTTTTTTATCCTAGACTTCCTTGTAGATACAGTGATAGATAAAAACTTACAGGCACATTCCATGGAATACCTAAGATGCACACCCTCTTAAGCAGAGTTTCAAAAGACTTTTCTTAACTGTGTTATAAGTCATGACTGTGATATAAATTTTAGGTAGACTACTTCAAGAATTATAGTTTTATATTCACCTTACCCTCCTAGAGCATCTGTTCTTTTCAAACAGAAATGCAAGGCAGCGTGTTTACAACACAGTATGTGTGAAAAGATTTAGTATTTTAACTTTATCTACCCATTGGTAGACTTGAGTAATTTTTATATTACAAGGAGAAATTGATCCAGAGAGTCTGTTATTAAATCCCTAGCAGCTTTCCAAAATGTCAGTTGTATCGTACACTAAGCCATGTTCCCGTATGAGCTCCATAAAGGGAATGCTGTACCTGTGTATTGATTAGTCACCTGTGGAGACTACATTCTGCAAGACAGATAAACATCTACTTGGGGTCCCATTCTGTGAATGAAGGCATTGGTTTAAAGGAGGAAATCTTAAACTGTTTTTCCTTAATTTTGATCTGAACATTTTTTCTTTTCAGTTATTTTCTTTTTCTTCTCTATGATTAACCAAGGGAAAAGAGAATCTGACCCACAGTCTTCCTTACTTTTATGTCTGCTGCTATTATTAAATGTGACTAAAATGTCTTGGAAGATATCTTAACCTCACAAATATTTGACCTCTTCCACTCTGGTTACCTTCATCTTAGTTCTATACGAACTGCAAATCTCTAGAGCGGTAGCGCTATCCATAACACATACACTAAGTAATTCCAGTCTGTGACCATCATCTCACACACTTGCAGCTTGCAATCTGATACTTTAACTCTCATCACATCTTTGATTTATTTTCCATTCATTGATTCACACATTCAGTCTACAAAGAGCAGAACTGTACTCTCCAAGTTGGATGTTGAAAATATACATACAATTATACAAACTCTGTATCCCGAAAAAAGTTTTATGCAATACAAATATTTCCCAAGTATCCAAACTGTATGAATATTAACAACAATAAGATGATATTTTCTGTGTGCTGAGGGCAGAATGAAAGAAAGAGCGAACTGTGCCTGGAGGGGTAGAAGCTCACTTTTATGATCATCTGAGTTCTGAACTGAGTCTGAGGCAGATAGTAGAAAGAGGAGTTAGGCTATTAGCAGACAAGCCTGAGATGTGATGTAAGTGCTGGAGGGGTTATTGCACTATGTCTGTAAATATAAAAGATAAGGCTAAAAATCTTCCTTGTCTTCAGGCAGGAATGACCACATGTCCCTCACTGAGGATTAGGGATGTTATGCCACTTTGCAACCTTCCAGATTTTTCTTTAGTGATCATTAATCAGATTTGAAGTCCAATTCAGGAAGGATATCCCAATCTATATTTCTCATTGTCCTTTATCTAACCTCATCCAACCTTCAAATTCTGTTTAAGAAGTGTGAGCCACCTTCCTGGTTGAATGATGAAATAAAGTTTCAAGTTAGACAACATAGCTATTGTGCTGTTAAAACCCATTAATCACAGTGGGTCTACATCCACCCTCTTGATTACTAAACAATAGAAATATTGAAAGATTGACCTCCTGTAGCAATGAAAAGAAATAGGATAGCTTCTCCCAAGAAATCTTGTACTGGTATTGACTATCATTGAGCCATGCTAAAGATAGATATTTCAAGGACATATTAATGTCAGAAATTTGATTTAAAAACTATTAGTGCCAATTATCTGAGCACATGTGTGGGTGTATAAAGACATTAATTTATCTTTTTGATCTCTATATTCATCTGAATGTATCTGCATGTATATCTATATACATATACTTAAAAATAAGAAGTCGTATTTGTAGATAAGCTTATAACTATTAAGAATTAGTTAACAGAAGTAGATGCATCAGTTTCAGGAAAGAATCTGAAGAAGCAAGCCTTTGTGAATCTATGAATCAAACTCTTCTTCTCTGCATTTCTTCAGCTCTCCTCTAGTCCTTCTCCCTCTGTTTTGTCTTGGCATCAACTTCTTTTACTTACACAGAACATTTCATCATTCGCTATGAATTTATTTTTCCAGTCAAACTTTTGCTTATATCCACTTACGGTCTTCTGTGAATTGTCATATTATACTTCTACTGTGTTCTACTTAATTTTTTTTTTCAGGTTTTCTTAGGAACTCTCCCCAGATAGACAACTTAATGGGCTCCCAGTTAATAATGACATATTCTTACTCATTCATCTTCTTTCACACATTTCCTACTTTCTGGTACTTTCTACTGTAGATAATCTAAACTATATTTAGATCTTCAAATGTTCCCTGTTCTCTTGCTGCTCTTCCCAAAGTCAACTCATTCTCACTTCCTTCACCTATTCAATTCACCCTTCAGTCGTCTTCTTTTCTAAATTGTTTCTCAATGATAATAACCTTCTTCATCTCAGCATTTTAAGGAAATATTTTAACCACCTGTTTCCTTTGCAAGGAGCCTTGGTGGCACAGTGCTTAAGCAGTCAGCTGCTAACTAAAAGGTTGGCACTTTGAATCCGTAAGTAGTTCCTGGGGGCAAAGATCTGGCAGTCTGCTCCCTTAAAGACTACAGCCTTGGAAACCCCGTGGGCCAGTTGTAGTTTTGCTACAGGGACATCTTGAGTCCATATAGACTTGGCAGCGATGGGTTCACATTTTTGCCATTTACTCTACAGTATCTCCCTCTAGACAAAAAATATTTGTAACATTGGGAATTGTCTTTTTTGATCAATATTTTATCCTTTGGGGTGTGTTTGAGTTTCTAGCATATAAAAGTATTTGCTCAATAAATAAAGGACTACAAGGAATAAGGAAAAACTGAAATATTGGTTCAAGTTCCTTATTATCTGTTATTCCTTAAACAATATCTCAAAAATTCCCTGGGCATCAGACATCAAAGCCACATGGTACGAGCTTTGATCTAAATGGCAACTAGTTTTACTTTCAAGTCCTTAATTCTTTGACTCTATAAATGCTAATACTGAGAAGGAACCTACTTTGTATGGGTCTGAGATATCCATACTACAAGACTTGATCAAGAGTGATATTACTGACTGCATTCCTCCCTGGATGAGGAAGAGTGATTCATCTGACTGGTAAGTTTGAAGAAAGAAACTGACCTTGAGATATGTCTGATGGCAGAACAGTCATATTCCATTCTTCTGCTTTAACCTTATGCTATGTCAGCATAGAGTCTGTTCATTCAGATGAAGGTCTGTAGTTCACCAGCATTGCCTTAACTGGAGAATTAAGTATGATTAACTTGGCTGCATTTGCCTACCAACCTAACTCATGTTTTCCAAACCTATTTATCACTTATAAGGATGACATTTTGATTTCCATTTGCCTAACTCTTTTGGCTATATCTAGTTTCATTCTGAGCTGTAGCAAAGAAAATATGAGCACTATTAATGATTCCTTCAAAGTAGGAGAGATAACATTTAAACAGAAAATGAGTTATTTAGAATGTGATCTTCTCAAAACTTTCAGTCAAGTAGAAATATATTTGAGTATTTGTGTGTGTACCCATTCCAATATTTAATAGATCATTTAGTCTTATAATTTATAAGCAAAATCAGACATAAATTAAAAAATTCAACATGTTATTATTGAGTTTTAGATAAATTACTGTCTATATTGATTAAGTGGTGTAAAGAGAGGATGTATGAGGTTTGACATTTAAGTTCGCAAACTCATCCTAGGAAAAGTGCCACATTCCTCATTGCTGAATATCACTATGGTCACCTTCGAAGTACTCCCTTTAGGAAGCTAGGAACTGACACCAGTACCTAGTCCACCCTTCAAAGCAACTTTGGAACTCTTTTTATGGAATGGCCATTAGAGCTGTCGTAATCATACTACCCTTGATGTCCTGAATGTCATCCAAATGTCTTCTTTTCAATATTTTCTTTATCTTTGGATGAAAAGTAAAGTCATGGGGGCCAGATCAGGTGAATAGGTAGAATGTTCCAATACAGTTATTTACTTACTGGCTAAAAACTCCCTCACAGTCAACTATATAATTAAGTTTGCCTGCATACCACCGTGCCACTGTGCACAGTGGGCATTCCAGAAAGAGATCCAAAATTGCTTTGAAGGATAGACTCGGCACTGATGTGAGTGCATTCCTTCCGAAAGGGGATACTTCCAAGATGACCACAGTGATATTCAGCAGTGAGGTATGTAGCATTTAGCACAATTAAGTTAGCAGACTTAATTGTCAGACTTCATGCTGAGAGAGCAAGATAATTTCATACAGAATATTTACACATTTTGAAAAGTGATATATTCCCAAACAGAAAAGGAAACGTTTTAGAAAAAATTCTTTTTTCCTACATTGCTCTTCTTGTGGCTTAAAAAATGTAGACTATTAACCATTTTACAAAAGATCAAAGAGTTCTGAAGTAGTAGAAGGAAAGGTTAAGGTGTGAAACTGCTTCCTCCTGCTGTGTTAACACGGCATTCGCTTGACTTCTTCTCTTTTTTTGACAGAAGTGTGAACAGCTTCGTGTTGTCCCATAGGGTTGCCACAGGAGGGGCAGCTGCATGAACAGGGTGAGGAAAATGTAATCTTCCTGAATGCAGAGATTAGTACATGAGTGAGCGAATGACCTAAACAGGGACAAGATATCTTTGCAGCCATTTCTTAGGACTCTCGAGAACATGAGAATCTATCTTTGAGGTCATGGATATTAAAGATTATAAAACCTTAGAGCATCCATCAGAAAAAGAACCATCAAAGGAAAACAACTGGAATAAGGCATGAGAGAGAACTAAAATGACAGTGTTTCAAATCCTGAAACCAGCTTTCTATGAGGCCACCTCCACTTCATGTGCTCTATCTTTAGCATGAGCAAATATATATATATATATATATATTTCCCCTTAAGTTGGTTAAAATTGGATTTTGGACCACTTAATCAAATGAAAGTACCAACACATAACAGTAAAGATTTTCTAAAGTTTAGGAATTGTAGAATTAGAAATTTATATTTAAATATGGGAATAGCAGATAGACACTTCTTTGATGAAGTGTCTTCAGAGATTACTGAAGAGTTTTCTTTGCTTCAAGTTTCCTTCCATTTAAAATGTGCATTCTACATATGGACAGATAAGAAAGCATGGGAGGAAGGTAGAAATGCGTATTACAAATATTAACCCAGTTTCTTTATTTTTTCCTACTTAATAATCTTATTAATAATCCACCGTAACAGAAAACTGTAATACATTGTGATAGAAAACTATGAGTCAGATCGGCTCAGTGGCAACAGGTTTACAATTTTTGGTAAGGTGACAAAAAATGATTCTGGTATTGCATCAAGGTGTATAAACAAAGGCCTTAGTAATGTGATCCATGCTTGCAGTGAGGATGCCAGAAAGCGTACCATATAAATGGCATTCATAATGTCATGGGAAGATTTCAAGTTTTGCAATAGTATAAGTTCTGTATTCGTTTCTATCTAGATAGATCAAAGTGTTGTTTACATGTATTCATTATATGTCTGTTATCATAACATTGCTTGAGAGTGATTATACCCCTTTTTCAAAGATGAGAAAACTGAAACTCACAAAGGTGAGGAGCCTAGTTAAGACCTCAGAACCAGAAAATAAATATTCAGTTTCAGGTTTGTCAGGCACAGTGTTCAACTTAGTTTTTTGGGTTGTAGTTTTGCTTTTTATAGTTCTTTTTTTCTTTTTCTTTCACCAGGGCAGCATTCCAAGAAAAATTACATCAGTCAGATGTTAGGGAAAAACAGGTTAGGTCTCTGTCACAGACCTGAGTTAAGATGATACAGTGGTTGACCAGAGTAGGAAATTTATGAAATGCAAATAAAATATGATGAGAGCACATTAAAAAATAGCCTGCCTACCTAACAAATTTATGTAAGTTTTATACTTTTCAATGAATTGTACAACACCTTAGTATGAAACCTATGAGGCCAATTTAAAGTAACATGCATTTTTGAAGTTATTCTTTTTCTTCATTTTTACTCAATCTCAGTATTCATTCTACTGAGATAGCTGTAAGTTGTTTTTGTTAGGTACCATCAAGTCAATTCTAACTCATACGAACGCTACCTACGACAGAAGGATATGCTGTCTGGTCCTGGTCCTCCTCACACTTCTTACTGGGATGCAGCACATTGTTGCAACTCTATGACAATTGTTCCCTTCAGGTTCTTCCTCTTTTTTGCTGACCCTCTACTTTATCAAGTATGATATTCTTCTCCAGGTTCAGATCCCTCCTGAGAACATGTCTAAAGTACACGAGACCAAGTCTCAGCATCCTTGTTTTGAAATATGAATTAAGAAAAAGATCTCTAAACTTTTGAGATTGTGTGGATTCACAGTGATCCTGGAACAGCCTATAGGCTGAAATCTCTGGGAGCAGACCATCGGTTTTTTTTTTTTTTTTTCCTCCAGTGGAGTAGCTGGGGAGTTTGAACCCCTAATCTTTTGATTAATGGCGGAGCAATTTAACCTTTTTGTGACCAGGGATCTTCATCTCTAAACTAAAAATTTTTATTTTATTTATTTTTTTATTATTATCACAGTAAACTTTCAAAGTTACTTAGAAATCTTTTATTCTCCTTTAATCTTAAATACACTGTCAATATGCTACCTTCTATGTTATTACCACATACATAAATTCTTTTGGATGTTGTTGTAACTTCTATATGAATATGAGTTTGGCAACTGTAAATATGATTCAAAATAAAAATAATATATTGTCCAAGTAAAATAAAGAACATATTTTGACCCCCAAAATCTTTCTCTATAATATTCTCCTACCAAAAATCAAAGTTGAATAAGTGCAAAAAATACATGTGGAGGCAAAAAAACTTACATAAGACATGGTAGTATTAATGTAAGCTAAAATCCTTTAATCAAATCCAAAGTGATTTATGGATATGGACAGAAACCACAACATTCCCCACTACATAGAAAGAAACTTGCTTCTAAGAATCTTAAGTGGTGAAAATTTAGAGAAATCTTATGAGTCAAGTTTTACAAAGTAAGTAGATAATCCATTTATATATCCTTCCATTTAAAACCCAGATGTTGCTCTTATTGTTAATTATGTACAAAGAAACTCTCTGCTTGCTTGCTAACTCTCTGAAAAAATTATGTAGGTCAGTTTTCTGGAGAGCAGAAACATGTTGTAGTGTAGAAGCCCTGGGTGAAAGTTTATGGCATTTGTTGATTCCAGTTGAACCATCAATATTAATTGCATTGGGCATATCTTGCACTGTAATTTCTTCCTGTCTTTGTTTTTGATGAGGTAAAATAAGTTTTTAGTAGATGTTAGAGGAAGGTGTCTAGAAATTGTCTGGCTCTGTGATAGGTACTTACTCCCTGGGAAAAATCAAGAATGAACACTATTTTGAAGATAGTGGGTAACTATTTTTTCTACACCCTCATTAAGTGAGTCTTTCTAATTCGTTGTTTTCTGATTTATAATCCTTCAACTTTCGATATGTATGTATCAGGTAAGTTCATACAGGGAATGCCAAGGAAGTCTGGATTTGGAATGTAAGTTCATCAATAACACCACTTTTCTGTTTGTTTATTTCTCTTTTCTAACTTTCGTTGAAAACTTTGCAACTCTTTCTTCTACTGTGGCTAAAGAATCCGTTAAAATTGAAATGAAAGCACAAGGTTTTATTTCATTTCATTGGTTCAGTTCAGCACCAGTCTGTGGTTTCTACAAACCAACATATTGAGTCCACTTCTGGTTTTCTGTCTGTCTCAGATTATGGAAAATGTCAGTTCATGATGAGCAACAGCTCTGGAAACTGGCACGGTCAACTAATTCAAGCTGACACATGCGACTTCTGTTCACTTGGTAGGTTCTTATACGCCTAGACATGTTGTGCCTTCAGAAATTGCCAAAGGTGTTATTTTTAACCTAACTTGTGAGAATTCTTTACCTCATAGCCATGATGAATTATTATATTTTCCATCATTTGTAGAAATCTCAAAATTTACTTAATGGTTATAATATTTTACCTTAGATTTTATCCAGAATAAAATTAAAATGGAAAAATTGAAATTACTTCATTTTGATTTTAATCTCTAATTTTTACTGTTAAAATCCAGTGTACACAGTCAGAAATAAAACTTCTCCAGCTGTCTCAAATAGACTTCATAACATAACAGAAACACACTAATATTTTATCACGACTTGCCTTTCATTACCTATTATAATATAAAAGGAATGAGAGTCTAATTTCAAAGCAATTTTGATGATTATAACTAATCTTCAACCTAATAAAGTGAGATGTGTCATAGATTTGAAATGGATTTTGTTTAATTGACTTTTAGTTATTTATCAGTGATTTTTCACCTTTTTCTGCATCAGGAATACAGTTCTCCTTCATGAATACCCCAAAAAGAATGTCAGTATTTACTGAGAAGTAGAAATTGTTATATAACACTAAAAAACCATTATATGGGGAAATCATGTAAGCGGAATCAAAAATGAGTGTACATTAGAAAATGCAAAAGCGTGAGTTACTTATAATACAATAGAGAATATGTGACAGAATAGTCATTTTCTCCTAGAAAATGATAAGTATGTAAAAGAACTTCATGTGTGTAAAGAGAACTTGGTCAGAAGTATAAACCACAAACAAAATCCCGAGAGATGCCTATTCTGTCGTCTTGTCTTTATAATCTGTGAAGTTATAAATTATGAAATAACCAACGTGAAAGTAAAATCAAATATCTGAAATAAACGATTAACAAGTTCTATCTCTTATGTGTTATTTTCTTGGATGCAATAGAAAGTAATAGATTTAAAAAAAAACTTAAATTCATGCCATGCTTATCTTAAAATTCCACAATTCATTGTAGTCTTCCAAGTCAGACACAATGAAACTTAGCGGGATAAAGAAAAGTAAGGAAGGTGAGGAGGTAAAGAGAGACCACAGAGAAAGTATAGACAGAAATAAGATTCTAAATGACCAGGTATCTAAATCAGCAAACTCTAACCCTTATTTCCTGTTATAGTTATTATTTATTGTTTTCCTCTGTATTTTTTTTTCACATTCAGTACCACTATTTCTTTCACTATGTATTTTTAGTGTTTCTTTCTAGATTTCTCCATGTAAGACTGTCATAGTTGGGAATGCCCACAGTCAGGTAGTTTTTAGAACTCAATCTGTGCTCTTCCCCTTGTAGCCTTGTAATTGCCTACGTAAGGGCATCCAAACATAGCAGCTAAAGCAATCATGTGTATCCTTTGGAAGCCTTTCCCTAAGTGAACACACCAGTTTAAATACATTCATTTGAATATGTATTTCTGTTGGAAAGAAATCATGTATCTATCCCGAGATTTCTGGAATTGAAGAATAAGATGTTTGGTTTTAGAAGGAAAAAAATGTGAAAACAATCAAAAGACATGCCTTGTTCTTTTGATGTTGCTATGTGAAATGATGTGAAAAATCAGTATTTGATGACCCCTTTGAAGAGAATCTTCAAATCGCAGCCCTGTCAAATATTGTTTAGCATCCATAGCATTGTAGCAGGTCTTTCTCCATTAGATTAAACTAGCAAAGAAAATCATTTTAAAATATTTTCTGAATAGCTGTTTTCTTTAAAAAAATGTGTTGAACTGCACAGATAAAAGTAAGTTACTACAGGTCAATATTTTTAAACAATTTACTTTTGCAAATTCAGTTATAACCACAATTCTCACAGTCAGTGACACAAATGGAGTACACAATACAAGGTGAATGGATTATTACTCTGAACTTTGGTTTAAAGAGAGATGAAGGATTTTGATTTAAAAACAATTTTTAATGTAATAGTATTCCTGCTCATTTGATTTTAAAATGTATGTATATTTTCTGTATATACACACGTAGGGAAATTAAGTAAGTAAAACCAAAATAAATACACATTAAAAAACGCAAAAGCATGACTTACTTATAATACAATAGAGAATATATATGTATGTATATATGGAAAATATACATTATATGTAATATTTTTTTTCACGTATACATAAATACATATGTATGTAAAATCAGTGTGTGTGTATATATATATATATAACCAAAAACCAAACCCACTACTGTTACGTTAACTCCAACTTACATTGACACTATAGGACAGAGTAGAACTGCTCCATAGAGTTTCTAAGGAGAACCTGGACAAATTCAAACTGCCAAACTTTTCATTAGCAGACATAGTACTTAACCATTACTCCACCAGGGTTTCTATATACATATATGTGTATATATATATATATATATATATATATATGCACACACATATAAGCACAATGCCATCAAGTCAATTCTGACTCACAATGACCTTACAGGACGGAGTGAGCTGCTCTGTAGAGTTTCCAAAGAGCTCCTGGTGGATGTGAGCTGCAGACCTTTTGGTAAGCAGCCATAACACTTAATCACTATGTCACCAGGGTTTCCGTGTGTGTGTGTGCACGTGCATGTGTGTATGAGGTCTCACAATTAAGTTTACAAACTTGCACCCTGCACTTATATTGGCAGCACTGTATGAACAACTCAGTAAGGTTTCATAACCTTGATAAGTCAATGTCTTACAGCTGTATTCTCGTCAATGTGTGGTAGTGCCTGCTGAGTGGTGTTCATTATTTCAGTTGCATATTTTTGTGAACTATCCCAAGAATGTCAGAGCCTGAATTAGAGCAACAAGGAACTATTAAATATCTTTTTAAACTTGGCAAGAGTGGAACTGAAATCAGGGACATGTTAGTCCAAGTCTATGGGGATAATGCCATGAAGAAAAGGCAGTGCACAAATGGATTAAATGATTTTCTGGAAGGAGAGAAAATGTCACTGATGAAGAGAGGTCAGGGCAGCCAAGAATGAGCAGAACTGATGGAAACACTGCAAAAATTCATTAAATTGTGCATCAGAATCATCAGCTGACTCTGAGAAACATAGCAGACCAAGTAAACATCAATAGAGAAACAAGAAAATGTTAACTGAAAATCTTGTCATGAGAGAAGTATACACAAAAATGGTCCTCAAAGAACTCATCAGTGAACAAAGCAAGGGAGAATGTAAGTTTGCCAAGACCTTTTGGAGAGTCAAGAAGATATTTTGTGCCATGTTATCACTGGTTATAAAACATGGGTGTGGCAATGTGACCATGAAACAAAGTGTCAGTGTACAAAGAAGTCAGGCAATTCTCCTCAACCAAAAAAACTTCCATCAGCTCAAATCAAGAGTCAGAATGATGTTGATAATCTCTTTTGATATCCGAGGAATTGTTCATTTTGAATTTGTACTATCTGGAAAACATCTAACCAAGTTTACTATTTGGAAGTGTGGAAAAAGCTATGCAAAAAAGTTGGGTGAAAACTACGTGAACTTTTACGCTACAACTCATGGTTCTTCCATCACAACCATGCACCAGCTCACATGACACTGTCTGTAAAGGAGTTTTTAGCCAGTATGCAAATCCTTGTTGTAGAACACCCTCTCTACTCACCTGATCTGGCCCACAGTGACTTTTCTCTGCACCCAAAGTTAAACAAAATGTTGAAAGGGAGACATTTTGATGACAGGCAGGGCATCAACAGTAATACAATGACAGCTCTGATGGCCATTCCAGAAAAAGAGTTCCAAAATGACTTTGAAGGGTGAACTAGGCCCTGGTGTCAGTGCACAGCTTCCTAAAGGGAGTACATCTAAGGTGATGGTAGTGATATTCATCGATGAGTTATATAGCATTTTTTCTAGGAGGAGTTCACAAACTTAACTGTCAGATCACGTATGTGTATCTGTGTATATACACATTATTTTCCATATATGTATATGGAAAATAAAAATGACTTCTCATTTAAATTGTCTCCATGATATTCATATACCCTAATGATGTCAAACAAATACTACTCTGTCAG
Organism: Heterohyrax brucei; assembly: GCA_028571685.1. Taxonomy (NCBI): domain Eukaryota; kingdom Metazoa; phylum Chordata; class Mammalia; order Hyracoidea; family Procaviidae; genus Heterohyrax; species Heterohyrax brucei. The sequence continues at coordinate 162,150,313 of CM053143.1, forward strand.
TTTGCTCTACTGTAGTGGCTTGCGTGTTGCTGTGATACTATAAGTTGTGCGACTAGTATTTCCAGTATCAGTAGGTCACCTGGTGGTTAACTTTTAGCAGAGTTTCTAGAATGAGACAGAATAGGAAGAAGGATCTTGTGAATTACTTCTAAAAACAACTGTCCAGTGGTGCATTTTCTGATACAGTGCCAGAAGACAAGCCTTTCTTGTTGGAAGGCATTAAAATAAGACTGGGGAGGAACTACCTCTTAAAAGCAGAGTTGACTTTAACGCCATGGACGGAAAGGCTTCTGGGACCCTCGTTTGATGATGTTGTATAACTCGAAATGAGAAGAAAGATGTGTAAACAATGTTAATGGAAAATTGTAATACAAGAAGCATGAATACAGGAAAACTAGAAGATCTCACAAATGAAGTGGAACTCATGAAGACCAATATCCTAGACATTAGTTAGCTAAAATAAACTTTATCAGCTGTTTTGAATCTCACAATCATATGATGAATTATGCTGAAGATGACTAACTGAAAAGGAATAACACTGCATTCATTGTCAAAAGGGAAATTTCAGAATTTATCCTAATGTCCAGTGATATCAGTGAAAGAATAATATCCATATCCCTACAAGAAACACGAATAACTGTAAGTATTATACACCCACTTATCTTTCAGTTTGTTGTGCTGTGGGGGCTTGTGTGTTGCTGTGATGCTGGAACCTACACCACCAGCAGAGTCACACATGGTGGACAGGTTGCAGCTGAGCTTCCAGACTAAGACAGACTAGGAGGAAGGATCTGGCAGTCTGCTTAAGAAAAGAACGAGCCAGCAAACCTTATCAGTAACAGCAGAACACTGTCTGGCAAAAGTGCCAGAAATTGAGCATCCCAGATTGCAAGGCAGTCAAAAGATGACTGAGGAACAGCTGCCTCCTCATTGTGATTTTGAATCAGGCAATTATATGGTCTGCTACACCAGGAATGAAAACTTGAAGATGAATGGTATTGCATTAATTACAAAAATATCATCTCAAGATCTGTCCTGAAGTACAATGCTGTCAGTGAGAGGATAATATCCATACTCCTACAAGGAAGGCCAGTTAATATGATTATTGAAATTTATGCCCCAGCTTCTAAGGCTGAAGATAAAGAAACTGAAGATTTTCACTAGCTTCTGTATTCAGAAATTGACTGAACACACAATCAGGATGCACTGATAATTACCGGTAACTGGGATGCAAAAGTTGAAAACGAAGAAAAAGAATCAGTAGCTAGAAAATGTGGACTTGGTGACAGAAATGATGCCAGAGACTACATGATAGTATTTTGCAAGACCAATGACTTCTTCATTGCCACTACCTTTTTTCACTAACATAAGTGGTACCTGTACACATGGACCTCTCCAGACAGAATACATAGGAATCAAATTGACTACAGCTGTGGAAAGAGATGATGGTAAAGCTCAATATCAGCAGTCAGAACAAGACCAGCTGAGACTGTGGCACAGGCCATCAGTTGCTCACACACAATTTCAAATTGAAATTGAAGAAAATTAGAACGAGTCCACAAGAGCCAAAATATGACCTTGAGTATATCCCACCTGAGTTCAGAGACTATCTCAAGAACAGATTTAATGAGTTAAATACTGATGACCAAAGACCAGAAGAGTTGTGGAATGACATCAAAGATCATCTACGAAGGAACACTGAAGATACAGGAAAGAAAGAAAAGACCAAAATGAATGTCAAAAGACACTCTGGAACTTGCTCTTGGGCAGCACGCAGCTCAGGCGAAAGGAAGGAATGACAAAGTAAGAGAACTGAACAGAAGATTTCAAAGGGTGGCTCAAGAAGACAAAGTGAAGTATTATAATGACATGTGCAAAGAGCTGGAAATAGAAAACCAAATGGGAAGAACATGCAGATATACTCCACATTTCTCAAGCTGAAAGAACTGAAGAAAAAAAATTGAACCTTCAGATTTTAGTAGTGAAGGATTCTACAGGGAAAATATTAAATGTCTCAGGAAGCATCAGAATAAGATGGAACAAATACAAAGAGTCATTAAACCACAAAGAACTGGTCAGTGTTCAACTATTTCAAGAAGTAGCATATGACCATGAACCAACGTTATTGCCCAAGAAGTCAAAGTTGCGTTGAAGGCATTGGTGACAAACAAGGCTCCAGGAATTCATGTAATATCAATCGAGGTGTTTCAACAAATGGATGTGGCACTGGAAGTGCTCACTTGTCTATGCATCATACATTCAACATTCTTCTCCAGCACCATAATTCAAAGGCTAGCCCAGTCAGACTCATGTATCTACTTAAGCCATGAAGCACACTCTTCACCAGTATCATTTTACATGTTACACTCTAGTCAAATCTTTTTCCCAAAGAGCTGGCTTTGGGAATGATTTTAGTTCTGGGCTAACAAAGTCTGAGAACCACATGTTCTGGGGATGTTCCAGTCAGTTATACCAGCAAGTCTGGGCTTTGCAATATGGTTCCAGTTCTGCAAACCCTTTTTCACCTGCTTTGTTAGGGACTCTTTTTCTGTGTAAGAGCAATCACTGGTGGTGTCTGGCCACTATCTAGTTCTTCTGTTCTCATGCTGATGTAGTCTAGGGACCTGGGTTCTCTGTACCTCAAAAGCTCCCAGTGCAAATGATTGATAACAACGATCTGCCTCCAGAGAAAACAGAGAAAGCCTTCTATTAAAACTGATGCCCGTGATATGGAATTTTAGCCTACTTTTCTATAAGAAAATAAATTTCTCTTTGTTAAAGCCACCACTGGTGGTATTTCTGTTATAGCTGCACTAGATGACTAAGACATGTGATTTTCTATTTGTAGTTTATGGAGAAAGTATCAAAAGGTTTTCCAAAGTGGTTGTACCATTTAACATTCCCACCAGTAATGCTTAAGTGTTCCGTCACTCCACAGCTCCTCCAATATGTATTATTATCATTGGAGTAACATCAGCCTTGGTGGAATGAGATAGTATTTCATCGTAGTTTTGATTTGAATTTTTCTAGTGGCTGGTGATCGGAAGCATATTTTCATGTATCTCTTAGCCCCCTGAATGTCTTTTTTGGTGAAGTGCCTGTTCATTTCCTTAGACCATTTTATAACTGGATTATTTATTTTGTTGTGGTTGAGGTTTTGTAATACCTTGCAGATTTGGCAGATTAGACACTCATAGGATATGCTGTAGACAATTTTTTTTTTCCCAGTCTGTAAGTTGTCTTTTTATTCTTTGGTGAAGTATTTGAAAGAGCATAAGTATTTGATATTTAAGAATTCTCAGTTATTTATTTTCTCTTCTAGTGTTTGTGCACTGTTAGTAACATTTTATATTTCACTTATGTCATGTGTTAGGGCTCCCAGCCTTGTCCCTATTTTTTTCTTTCATGATCTTTATTGTCATAGATTTTATATTTAGATCTTTGATCCACTTTTACTAGTTTTTTGTGCATTGTGTAACATACGGGTCTTGTTTCATTTTTTTTTTCTCCCAACAGATGGATACTGAATTATGCTAACATCTTTTGGTAAAGAGGCAGGTTTTGTTTTGTTTTTTTCTGCAGTTTATGGTCGTTGGGCCTTTGTTATATATCAGATGCTCATATGGGGATGGTTTTATGTCTAGATTCCCAGTTCTGTTCCATTAATCTATTAAGAGTGTGCGTGTGTCTGTGTGTGTCTGTGTGCGTGCGCGCGTGCTAGTCCTCAGCTGCTGTGGGTACTCGCCCCCTCCTCCCTCTCCTCATGGTTTGTACCTCTCTGCTTGGCGCCTTGAAACAGAATAGTAAGAACTATTCCTTGAAGCTATTAGCCCAGACTAAGCTATCTGTAATATAATAGGCCTAAAGCTACAGCTATTTCCTTGAAACTGTTTACAGGTTAATGGCTCAGGTTACAACTATTTGCATGTCCCTTTCCTTTGTTTGAAGGCAAAAATTTGCCTGTACTCTGATCAGTCAAAATACAAAGATCATGACCACTTTTGGCAACATCCTGCCCTGTTGACTTCCTACCTGTTAAGCCTATGAGTAAAGCTTAGGTTAGCAGACTGGGGCCTTTGAATCTCCATCAGAATTCATGGTCCCACCTGGCCCCATCTTTTCTTGTGTGATGTGTTTACTTGGTCTTGTGTCAGTGACGTATTCCATGTGTGGTTGACACGTTTTCCTGCATGAATGACACGTTTCCAGTCATGAGTGAGATTTTCTCATCCTTTCACCTGTCCACATTTGGCCTTGGACCCTATCCAGCACTGGCCACTGGGGTGCTGGGTGCAGCACCCAGCTGTTTGGACTAAGGTGGCATGTAATAGGTTCTAAAGTCCGGTAGTGTGAGGCCTCCCACTTTGTTTGTCTTCCTTAATACTTTACTTATCTGGGGCATTTTACCTTTCCATACAAATTTGGTGATTCATTCATCTAACTCATTAAAAAATGCCATTGAAATCTGAATAGAGATTGTGTGGTATCTATAGATCACTGTGGGTGGAACAGAAATTCTTGTAAGGTTGAGTTTTCCTATCCATAAGCAAGGTAGTTTCCTCTACTTTCATAGGTCTCTTTTTGTTTCCTGCAGTAATGTCTCATGTTTCTCTTTGTATAGGTCTGTTACATCTCTGGTTAATTTTATTTCTAAGTATTTTATTATCTTGTGGGCTATTGTAAATTTATTGATTCAGTGATGTATTCTTTGAAGTTCTCTTTCTTGGTGCTACAGAATTCAACTGACTTTTGTATGTTTATATAGGACACGACACTGTGCTGAATTCTTCTGTTAAGTCCAGTAGTTTTTTGTCTTGTTTGTTTTTGTTGGATTCTTTAGAGTTTCTGTGCATAAGATTATATCTGCAAATAGAGATTCTTTTACTTCTTGCTTACCTATTGGGATGCACTTTATTTTTTCATGTCTGACTGCTTTAGTTAGAACATTCACCATAGTGTTGAATACGAGTTGTGACAATAGGCATCCTAGTCTGGCTCCCATTCTCAAGAGAAACGATATCAGACTCTCTCCATTTAAGAGAATGTAGACTCTTGCTCTGTACAACTGCCCTTTTTTATGTTCAATTTCCTTCTATTTCTATTGTGCTAAGAATTTTTAACATGAATGGGTGTTGGACTTGTTAAATGCCTTTTCTGCATTAATTGATAAAATCAAATGGTACTTGTTATGCTATTTTTACATTGACTTTTTCTAATGTTAACTCACATCTGCAAATCTAGTATGAAACCCATTTGGTCATGGTACATTATTTTTTTATATGCTATTGGGTTTTGTTGGTTAGAATATTGTTGAGAATTTTTGCATCTAAACTGATGAAAGATATTGGTCTGTAATTTCCCTTTGTAGTATCTTTATTTGGTTTTGGTATCAGGGTTATGCTGGCTTCACAGAATGAATTTTGGAGTATTCCATCCTTTTCTATGCTTTGAAGTACTTTTAGTAATGGTGGAGTTAATTCTTCTTAAAAGTTTGATAGAATTCTCCAGTGAAGTCGTAAGAGCCAGGTCATGGGATTTTTAAAAATTTTCAATCTCTTCTGTTGTATTTTGTTTATTTAGTTGTTGTTCCTCTGTTTATGTAAGTTTAGATAGATAGTGTGTTTCTATAAAATTCTTCATAGCCTGTAGGTTTTCAAATTTGTTAGAGTACAATTTTTCGTAGTATTTTGTTATTATTATTATTTTTTTTAATTTCATTTAGGTATGTTGTGATATTGCCCATCAGTTTTCTTATTCAGGTTATTTACTTCCTTTTATGTTTTTCTTTTGTCATTTAGGCCAATTTTATTGATTTTGTTGATCTTTTCAAAGATCCACTTTTTGTTCTTATTAACTCTTTAGATACTTTTTTTAATTCTCTAATTCGTTTAGTTCTGTTCTAGTTTATATTATTTGCTTTCTTCTGGTGCCTGAGGGCTTCTTTCAGTGCTGTCTTTCTACTTGTTCAATTTGTAAGGTTAATGTTTTGATTTAGATCTTCTTTTTTGAGTATGCACTTATTGAGCTAAAATGACCCCTAAACATGGCTTTTGCTGTGTCCCAAAGGTGCTGATAGAATGTGTTTTCATTCTCATTTGATTCTGAGAATTTTCTTATTCTGTCCCTGACTTCTTTTACAAGTCAGTGTGTTTTGAGCAGTTTTCATATGTCTTCCACCCACCTTGCTTTTTCTTTTATTGATTTCTAGTTTTATGGCTTTATGATCTGAAGAGATGTTTTGTAGTATTTCAACTGTTTGAATTTTGTTAAGGCTTGCTTTATGACCTAATAACTAATCTATTCTGGAGAATGTTCCATGTGTATTGGAAAAGAAAGAACACTTGGCTGCTGTTGGATGGAGTGTTCTGTATGTCTTTGAGGTCAAGTTGGTTGATTGAGTCATTAATGAGTTTCGTTTTTTCTATGTTCTGTCCTTCACTGAAAGTGATGTATTGAAGTCTGCTGCCATTGTAGAGCTGTGTATTTCTCTTTTCAATGTAGTTAGTTTGTTTTATGTATTTTGAAGCCCTATTGCTAGATGCATAAATATTTAATATGATTATGTTCTCCTGGAGTATTGACATTTTAATCATTATATAGTATCCTTCTTTACCCAATGTGGTGGATTTTACTTTAAAGTTTATTTTATCAAAAATTAAGATTGTCACTTTTGCTCTTTTTTGAATGTTATTTGCTTGTATGTACTTTTCCATCCTTCAAATTTTAATTGGTTTGAGTGTTTAAATTTAAGATGTTTCTCTTGTAGGCAGCATATAGATGGAGTTTTTAAAATCTAATCTGCCACTCTATATTTCTTTAATGGTACATTTAATTCATTTATATTCAGTGTAATTATTGATATGCATGAGTTTAGTGCTGTTATTTTGATGCCTTCTTTTGTGAGTTGTAGACAGTTCCTTTGTTCCGCTTAATATTCTGTGCTGTGTTATTTTTCTTTATGCTTTTTTTTTCTTGTCATTCTGCTCATTGTTTTTGGTTTTGTGTGTGCTGAGACTTCATGTTTTTCTTGGTTTTTATTTTGATGTGTAGGATTGTTAATTTCCTTTCTGATAACCTTAAAATTTGCCCCTATTTTGCTAAATTTAATTTCTTTGTATTGTCTTGATTTCCTCTCCATGAGAAAGATATATGATTGCACTTTTGTATGTATCTCTTTTTTGTTATGGTATTCTCACCTTTTACATAATGACATTTTTGTTTCCCTCTTTTCAGTGTCTTGTCCTCAGTTTACTGTTGTCTTTTCACTATCCGGGTTAGTATCTAGTTGTTCTGTTCTGTGTTCCAGTTTTGAGTTGTTATCTGTTGCTGTTGATTTTCTAACCAAAAGACTGCTTTACTGTTTCTTGTAATTTTGGTTTGGTTTCGGCAAATTCCTTAAATATCTGTTTATTTGAAATGTGGTAATTTTACCAACATATTTGAGAGACAGTTTCGGTGTCCATGTAATTCTTGGCTGGCATTTTTTTCCCTGTATAGTGTGTTATATATATCATCTCTTTGCCTTCTTGACCACATGGTTTTTGCTGGGTAATTTGAGCCTTGGTTTATTCACTCTCCTTTGTAGATTATGATTACTATTATTTTTATCTCTAGCTGGTTTTAAAATATTCTCTTTGCGTTTAGTTTTGTAAGTTGGATTATAATATGAGTTGGTGTCTTTTTTTTATTTTTATTTTAAGATATATCTTGTGTGGAATTAGAGGAGTCTGTTAGTCAGCTAGTACTGCTTTAACAGAACAACCACAAGTGAATCTCTCTAAAAAGAGAAATTGTATTTTGTCACAGCCCAGTAGATTAAAATTCCAAAATCAGGTTGCTAGCTCCAGGGGTAAAGCTTTCTCTCCTTGGATCTGGGGGAAGGTTCTTGTTGTCAGTCTTGCCCTGGACTGGGAGCTTCTGAAGCACAGGGACCCCAGGTTCTTTCCAAAGAACACAGTCTGCTCCCAGCACTGCTGGTTAGTGGTATGAGTTCCACAATTCTCTGCTAGCTTCCTTTTCCTATATATCCCAAGAGACTGACCCAAGGCACACTAAGCCTTACACACTGAGTCCTGTCCACCAAGGCAGTGCTGCATTAGCATTATTAATATCACAAAAGATATAGAAACATCATTTACTACTAGGAATAATGGCCTAGCCAAATTCCTATACACATTTTTGAAGTAACACAATTCAATTTGTACCAATAAGTATCTTGGATAGATACCGTCTCCAGTTTGATGATAACAGGCAAGTTTTCTGTCCACAAATCTTCAACAATTTTCTTTGTATTTGTTGTTATCTACCTTGGTCTGGTACTCTAATCACTAAATTATTCTCTTGACAGAATTCCATGTAATTCTTAGTGTTTCCTGGTTTTTTTTTGTTAATTCTTTTATCTGATTTTTGGTCAAATCTGTTGGCACCATGTGCTTTATCATCAATGTCACTAATTTGGCCTTCCAGTGCCTCAGTTCTGCTAATCTGACTTTCTTTTGAGTTGTCTAGTTCTGTAAGCTTATTGTTTATTTTCTGAATTTCTACTTCCTATCTCTGTACACTTTCTTGCAGTCTGTCACTGTGCTCTGTTGCATTTTTCCTCATCTCCTTTTTAATCTCTTGAATAATTATAAATTTTATTCTCTTCTAATCTGTCTCCAATACTTCCAGGAAATTCTGTTCCTCTGGAAAATTTCTGGATTCTTTTTTTTTTGGTAGCTTTCTAAAGCCATTGTGGTCTGCCATTTTAAGTGATTTGATGTTGAATTTTGTCTCTGAGAGATTAGTAAGTTGTTGAATACGTTTTCTGTCTGCTTACTGTGCTCTAACTGTTTTGTTTTGACATACCCAGATAATCTGTTTAGCTTGATTATTGGCACCTTTGAGGCTCTAGTGTCCTTTTACTAGATGTTTAAAACTGTTACTAGGCATGTGAGCTCAGGCAGCCATTTATTTTTCTGGTAGTATTTAGCTCGGGCGCCCAGGGAGCTGGCTACCAAGTGTCTGGTGAAAGCTCTTCTCTAGTCCTGGATAGGCAAGTGTGATTGTTATTGTGACAGGCATCTAGCTTCACATACTGGGAAAGGCAAGGAGCTCATAGTCATCTGTTTGCTTCTGTGAGGAAAAGAAACTGTTTCTGTTTTGATTTTCTGTCTCAAGGAAGTCAACAATTTTTTTCCCCTTTCTGCATTTATGAGATTATTCCCTCTGCGAGCTCAGGGTATATACATAAGAAATCCTAGTTCTGGCTTAGGTAATGGCATCAGAAAGGTGATCCAGCAGAATGTGAAAGTTATAGAACAATATCATTAATAACACACACAAATAAAATTCTCCTGAAGATCATTAAAAAATGTTATAGCAGTAAATTATTAGGGAACTGCCAGAAATTTAAGCTGGATTCAGAAGAGAATGTGAAATTAGGGATATCGTTTCTCTGCTGAAAGCAGAGAATACTAGAAGGATGTTCACCTGTTTTGTTGACTATGCAAAGGCTATGTGGATCATAAGTTATAGATAACACTGTGAAGAATTCCAGAATACTTGTGCTCAGGAGTAATCTGTACATAGACCAAGAAGCATTTATCAAAATTCAATAAGGAGATACTACTTGGTTTACAGTCAGAAAAAGTGTGCATCAGGGTTAAGTTCTTTCACCGTATTTACTCAATATGTATGGTAAGAAAATAATACCAGAAGTTGAACTATTTGAAGAACTCATATAGAAATGCAGGAACACAATATGGGATATACAGACAACACAATGTTCCTCGCTATAAAGGAAGAAGAATTGAAGTACTTACTGAAGAAGATAAAACACTGGAAACTTCAGTGTGGATTCCACCTCAACACAGAATGAAAATTCCTACTATTGGACAAAGAGGCAACATCATGGTAAGTGGAGAATATGTTGAAATTATGAAGGCTCTCATTTTACCTAGATCCACATTCAAGTCCCTGGAAGCAGCAGTCAAGAAATCGAATGATAGATTTAACTTGGCAAACCCAATGCAAAACACTTCTGTAAAGTGTTGAAAAGCAAAGTTGCTACTGAGAAATTAGAGTCCCCTGGATTCAAGCCTCATATGTGAAAGTTAGACAGTGAATAAGGCCAATGAAAGAATGTATTTCTTTAAATTATAGTGTTGGAGAAGAATATTTAACATAGTATGGATGGCCAGAAGAATAAGTAAGTCTAGCTTTAAAAAGTACAGAATGCTCCTTTAAAATGAGAATGGCAACTTTTTGTCTTGTGTATACTTCAGATATGTTATCAAGAGGGAACAGTCTGTGTAGAAGGACATTATACTTGACAATATGGATTGACACAGGGGCTCCAAAAGTGTGCATAATCATAGTAATGATTGTGAGGATGGCACAACACCAAACACCACCCCCCAGAAAAACCCATTGACATCAACTCTATTCTGATGCATACTGACACTATAGGACAGAGTGTAAGTGTCCCATAGAATTTCCAAGGAGCATCTGGTGGATTCCAACTGCCAGTCTTTTGGTTAGCAGCTGCAGCACTTGGCCACTACACCACCAGTGGCTGACACAGGACCAGGCTGTGTTTTGTTCTGTTGTGCAGGGTGTCATTATGAGTCAAAACCCATTCAATGGCACCTATCAACAACAACAGGCTATCACTAGGCTCCGTCCCCTCTTAAAACGATTCTTTTGATACTCTCTTCTCTGATGACAAGAGAATACACAGTTTCTTTGTAAAGAAAGGCTACGAAGGAAAATAGATAACAGCAAGGTTCATGAGGGTCATTGCCTTTAAAAGGAGAATTAGGAAGTAAAAATCAAAGTTACTAAAGACACACTTCATCTTTTGTGTTACTATTTGCAAAAAGGAGACTTTTCTCTTTCTGCTTGTATTTGTTTTTAAGAGCATGTCTCTGTAGTTGGAGATAACATGAAATATTATCTGGGATACAGGATAAAACCTGACCAATTATGATACATATTATTTAGTCTGACTTATTATAACCCACTGCTTTCAAGTTGATTCCAGCTCGTAGCAACCCTGTAGGACAGAGTAGAACTACTCCATAGAGTTTCCAGGGAATTCAAACTTCTGACTTAGCAGGCACAGCACTTAACCACTACACCACCAAGGTTTTCCTGACTTGTTATGGGCATCACTTATTGCTAATATTAAATTTCATATTATGATAGTAATACTTCTGATGATGTGAAATATTCAAGAAATTTACAATTAAACTGGTTCTTTAAATTAATAGGGTGTAGCAGATTCTCAAATTCAGAAAGCAGTTGCCTTCTGCTACTCTTAAACATCAAGAAAATTTTGCTAAAATGCACGTATTAATAACAAGTATAATACGTACGTAAATTTACATTTCTGTGTTAGTTTTCTACGTCTAAAGGTAAGAGGAGTTATCAAAAAAGGCATCTGATCTTTTGACTTTCCAATGTGTATACACGTGTATGTGTTTGGTGGTGGGAGAAGGGAGCATAAGGGAAGTTATATTGATAGAGTAGCATAGTATGCATAGTCCCCAAGAAGTAGGTTGATCACTATTATGATCTGGCTATATTATAATCAACTAGTTGTCCAGAAGGACCATTATTCATTTGGAGGTGGGCAGAAACATGGCATCAATAAATTTACAGATTCTAAGTACTTGAGGGTTTTTCCAGTCTCCTAGACTGCAGATCCTCTATTATTCCAACTACCAGTACACTATGTCAACTTGTATTCCATTAGAAGGGACCACTGTTTTTTGTTTATTTGTTTGCTTTGTTTTAATTCCCACTTTATTTATCAAACTTCCTTGGAAGTTAAGTCTTCCTAAACCTTTTCCCTTTCTTACCCTAAAAGTTCCTACAGGCTATGCTTCAGATTAGTTTGAACATTGATTACAAATATGAAATTCTTTACAGAAAGCTCAAGGAAATCTCAGAAGTGTGTAGGAGGAGTAAAACTTGAAGAATATGATAATGCAGCTGTTTCACTGTGTTACAGAGTAAAAGGGAATTTCCAGTCCGACTTTAGCAATGATGGAATTTTACACGAGTAACTCCAGTCTTGATCTGTTTCTGTTCTCTAGGGTTTCCCCACCCACACAGAGCCTCTTTTACTAATCTTTCACCACCATGATCTCACCACCCTTTTGAAAAAAGCTGTAGCTCTCTCCAGTGCAAGAAATTTCACCTCTTGGCTCTTTCCTATTTCCTGTTACTATACATAATTAATTCCTGAGATTTGGGCCTTAGCACTATGTACATTATCTTTCTGAAACTTAGTGGGGTCAAAAGACAGTACGCTAGTCCAGGAACGAGTCCCAAAGAAATAAACTAACTTCTTATTATGTCTTTCCCCCATTAAGATTTATTCCCCAAGTGAAATGAGCACAAATTCAGTGACACATATTAAATTTTCTTCAGTGATCCTATTAAACCCCACTGAGCAAGGATAGTTCTCCTTTTCACATAGTTCTACTTTTGTCAGTAAGAAACAATAGACACCTCTCCCCATATTGTTTTCCTAAGATGAATTTGGCTCTTCCCTTCTACTCTCACTTAAAGCCTGGCTGAATTACAAGAGAAATTATGGGGACTGGTGAATGTTGCTCTCTCTTCATTACTCAGTAAGGCTGTCAATACATCCAATGAACCATGTAATAGTTTTTTTTTTTTTTTGATCATTTGAAACTTTCTTTGTAATGGAAAAGCCAAGAGGAAGAGGCCAATTGTTGAATAAATTATAACTTAAATAATAATTAATTTGAAATTTAAATTATCAATACATTTCCTTAAAAAAAAAAAGTGCCATCTAGTCAATTCTGACTCATAGTGACCCTATGGGACAGAGTAGAACTGCCCCATAGAGTTTTCAAAAACCACTTGGTAGATTTGAACTGCCAATTTTTTGGTTAGCAGTCATAACAATTAACAACTATGTGAAAATTCTCCATTAAATATAATGGGCAAGCATGATGCTATATTCTTAAGTTATTTTTATAGCAAACAAAAAATACCAATATTCAAATACAGTTATGTTGATTATTAACTTAATTATCATTAGATTTCGTGAAGAAATTTCCTCCCTCCTCTAGGGAAGCGAGTCATGCAACTAAGTGGGTATTTGGTTATTTACTTGATTTTGTTTCTGTAATAGAGCTTTGTATACCAATTGAAACTACTTCTTCCCCTCAATTTCCTATCCTGCTTATAAAATATTATGGTTCCTGATAATTTAGGAGATATTTTGTAGCCAGAATAGTGTCCAAATGAATGAAAACAATAAAGCAGTGATAAGAATTTTTATTTTTCCTGGTTTTCATTTAAGTCAGAAAAGCCTTGTCAAATGATAGTTAGGCACTGTAAAAACCTCAAGCATTTATTGGTATTTCTCATCAAGTAGTTAGCTCCACTGAGTAAATACTGTTCAGAAGAAATATAAGACCTGAGCTCTGAACATTCATCATTAGTAAATGCCCCATGACTTTGTCAATGCAAGTGGTGTTTTTATGCTAATTGTACTGAATAATCTTCAGTTGATATAATAATGTTCACCCCAACCAAATTCCACTTGCACTTTCAGTTGATTATCTTTTTAACTTTCTGCTGTACATTGATATAAGGTTGTATTGTGCTAAAATCCTTTAACTCAGAGAATTTCAAACTGATAGTGAAGAAGGTGCTTTGTAGCATTGCATAATGCTATACTTACAAGAAGGTAAACCTGAGAAATCTTTGGGGATATTAATATTCATTTATGACTATCAGATTCTAAATTTAGCTTAATTTTTACTTTAAAATCTCATTTGTATATTAAAATATTCTTTCTAAAATAAAAGTACACAAATTAACTTATTGATGTTTTTAAGCACAAAGGAGAGGGCTATTTTTACCTTGTGTTTTGCCTACATCAGAGATGTTTGAGAAACTTCAGTGTTAACATCCTGTTCTTTGCGGTAATGCTAGACTTATTGTATACATTACTTTTTACTGTAAAAAACTCACTTCAAAATTTGTTGCCTTAAAATCACAACCAAATTATGGTTTGTTATTCTGTAAACTTCCAGTGAAATTCTGCTAAAAATAATTTAAAAACTACTGTAGCCCTTTATCAACAAGGAACTGTTAGAAGTTTAAGCAAGATATAGAAGAAAATGTGATTAGGGAGATATCATTTTTGTTGTCAGATGGATATTTGTCAAAGAAGGAAAGATTACCAAAAAGCTATTTACCTGTGCTTTATTGACTGTGCAAAGGTATTCAGATGTGTGGATTACAACATCTGATGGACAATGCTATAAATAATGGTAATTTCAAACACTTACTTGTGATCAGGGGAAACCAGTATATGGATCAAGAGGCAGTTTTTCAAAAAGAACGATAGATAGTGTGGTATTTCCAAATTCAAAGAACAAACTATCTCTTTATTTTTTTTGGAAGATAAATGTTGCATCCACTCACCATAGTTACCGATCTGCATGATGAAAAAGCTAGACTATATGATTAAGACTATATGATTAAGACTATATGATTAAGAATATGATATCAAGATTGGAGAAAGGTTCATTAACAATCTGTGGTATGTAGATGACAAAATCTTGCTTGCTGAAAGTCAAGATCACTTGAAGCACTTACTAACAAAGGTAAAAGACTATACAGCCTTCAGTACTGGTTACACTTGAACACGAAGAAAAGGAAAGTCCTAACAGCTATACTGATAAACCACATCCTGATAAGTGAAAAAGGAAATGGAAGTTGTCTGATCTTATTCTACTTGGATTAACAATCACCTGCCATGGAAGTAGCAATCAAGAAATCAAATGATGTGTTGCATTGAATAAATTTGTCACAAAGACCTCTTTAAAGTTCTAAGGAGTAAAGACATCTCTTTGATGACTAAGTTGTACCTGACTGAAGCCATGGTCATTTCCATTGCTCATAGCATGTGAAAGTTGGACAATAATAAAGGAAGATGGAAGAAGAGCTAACACATTTGAACTGAAATGTTGTCAAGGAATATTGACTGTACTGTTAACCAGAGAAACAAATAAATTAGTCTTAAAGGACATAAAACCATAATGTTTCTTATATGCAAAGAGAGCGGGGCTTAGACTGACTAATTTTAGTAAAGAATACAGGAAGTATCAGACCAGGAAGGGCTAGTTAGTCATGATGTAGCATGCTGACTCTGGTCATTCTGGGATCAGGAGTGCCAATAAAAAGATATAACAGAGGGGAAATAAAGGACACTGGATTGTTATCTATGGGAGAAAATCTACTCAATTACTTAATTTAATCGAATGTAATACTTGTCTTTCATTCAAGGACTTCAACAGACACTTCAGCTTTATAAGTGAATATAACAGTTTGGCAAACTATAAAAGAATCTTCACTACAAGCTCACTTTGGAGCTGATTCTGATAAAATCTGTCAGAAAAGAAATATGAAGAACAGTATCAAGGAAGTAAAGAAATACAGTAATTCAACTAAAATTAACATTACTTCCCCTCATTTAGTGGGAAAATGAAAGCATTTAATAGTTAACTTACCAGCATGAGACACTGTTGACAGCTAGATCTAAGTGAGAAAGTAATAGCATTGCTTACTTTATACATAAGCTAGGATACTGACACACTGATAGTAAGAGCATTTTGCATTTAAATGTGATTTTTCATTGAGAAAATATTTTTTTAATGATAATCATTATTCTTAGAATGCTTCTTAGAGGGAGACAGACATGAAGACCATTATCCTTGTCTTAAAGTGAAACCCAGACTATGTTAATAGAACTAATAAGCTTATCAATTTTTTGGCACTTGGAGACAGTCAAGATGGTGGACTAAGCACACATCTCCTTATATCACTCTGGAAACCAAGACCTGAACTGATAATCAAACAGAGCCTTCTGGTCACCTAGTGAGACCCCAGGACAGAGCACATGGCTGTTAATTTGGACTTCATACCACTGAACAAAAAACCTCCTCTCTTTTGCTGACTCCTGCTCCAGGCTAGCCCTAGCTCTCACGACTGAAAGTAAACGCACCATTCTGACTTTTTCTTTCTCTGTCTTGGCCGGCAGGCGGAGCTGGGTGTTGCCTAGCAGCTAGACTCAGATGTACTGCTGGTGGGATAGGCAGGCAAAATTGCCATATTTTGAGAGCCAGGCTTAGGACCCTGTTCATCTAGCCACTTTGGCCCTGTCTTTTTATCACTGCTACAACATGGTTTGTATGGAATCTCACTGCCAGAGTGCAGGATGCCATGTTGGATATGGAGATTTTAGCAAGACCTAATTCTTAGCCTGGGAGCCAGTGCCTGCAAACAAGACAGCACTTCTGACAGAAAAGCAGTAGTTTACACAGTGTTGCCTACAGTGGAGGCCCGGCAACAGAGGCAGAGGAATCGCTATCTCTCAGCACCTGTAGCCCCTCTACCTGCTGCCTGTGTGGAGGATGCCATTTTAGATACGGTGGCTGCAGCTGGACCTACTGCTTAGCCTGGGAGCCAGAGCCTGCCCACAGGAAAGCACTCTTCTACCAGAAAAGCAGTAGTTTACACAGTATTGCCTAAGGCTGGGCCCTGTCAGCAGAGGTGAACAGGGCAGTAGCATTGCTGTATGTTGAGCTAGTTTGTGTTATCTGGAGTTGGACATAGAAATGCTTACTTTGCCAGTTGGGAAGAGGGACCTCGACACATGAAAACCTGACTGCCTTAGGAAGTGGTCAGATAACTTTTGTTTTACATTTTAAGACAGCCTAGAGAAACATATGTTCTAGATCCTCACAGCATCTCTCCCAGCCTCTACTTACTCACATGGGAGCCAAAAAGCAACAGACACTTGTGGCATACAAGAAATCACCCATGACTTCAGAAGGCTCCCAAACAAAACAACCAAGGAGTTTCCCAGATGAAGAAACTTTTCTGAAATCATCAGAAGGAGAATATAAAATTATATCCAGAGCCCTTCTAGACCTTATACAAAATGTAGCAGAACAAAATTAAAAATTAAGCAAGCTGTTCGATCTCATGGAACACTATTACTCTGAAATCCAATATATCAAGAACAAAAGCAAAGACATAGAAACTTCCATTCAAAGCCAAGAAAACAGAATGGAACAAATGGAAAAAAGAATTTCTGACTTGGAAGACAGAACTACTGACACCAGTGTCTATGAGCAGAAATCAGAAAAAAGAAACAAGAAACCTTAAGAAGCATGTGGGACTCTATTAAGAGGAACAACCTTCGATTAATTGAAGTCCCTGAACAGAATCAGACATCTAAGAAGACAGAGAGTATCGTTGTTGAACTGCTGACAGAAAACTTCCCAGAAATCATGAAGGAAGAGAATATAGACATCTCAGATGCATATCATACATCACCCAATATAGATCTCAAAAGAAAGACTCCAAGACATATTATAATCAAGCTTAACAAAATGAAGCATAAGCAGCAACTCTTAAAGGCAGCAAGACTCAAAGCAAAGCTAATATTCAGAGGGAAACGCTTTAGGCTCTCTTCAGATTTCTCAGCAGAAACCATGCTAACACAGAGACAGTGGCATGACAATTCAAAGCCTTGAAGGAGAAGATCTTCCAACCAAGAATTATATATCCTGCAAAACTATCTTTCAAATATGAAAATGAAATTAAGACATTCCCAGATAAACAGAAACTCAGAGACTTTATAAAAACCAAACCAAAACTATGAGAAATACTGAAAGAAGTTCTTAGCTTTGGCTTAGAAGAACAAAACCACTAACTTTATATTTTAGAATGACACATTATTCAGAACTCTACTCAGTTAGGGAAGGCTCCAAATTCAATCACAGCTTTAATACTGAAAGAAGTAATCCAGTGATTATCATGAAAACTATGGTGCCATCATATTAAAAAGAGGGATGTACTACAGTCACTACAGTCCTTCCAGATAGACAGGAAGATGACAAGACTGGTAGTAATTAAAATTGGGTTTATATATAGTTTATTAAGGGGTATCATAGGGGCAGCTGTAAAGCATAACAAAGACGTAACATACCATTTCAAGAAATGTAACACACGAGTCTCAACATATACAAAAGCAGCTCTGAAAAAGGTTAAAAAAAAAGAATACCCCAGAACAGACTAATAAGAACAATGGAGAAAACATCAACACAAAAATAAACATATCACAATGGCAGCAGTGAACACAGACCTATCAATAATTACATTGAATGTGAATGGACTGAATGATCCAGTAAAGAGACATCAAATGACATCTTGGATCAAAAGACATGACCCATCCATGTGTTGTCTACAAGAAACTCACTTGAGACTAAAAGGTAGAAACAAATTGAAAATTAAAGGATGGAAGAATATCTATCAAGCTAACAATGAACAAAGAAGAGCAGGTGTGGTGATTCTAACCTCAGACAAAACCAATTTTAATGTCAAATCCACCATCATGGACAAAGATGGACACTATGTATTGCTGAAAGGTTCAGTACACAAGCAAGACTTAACTATATTAAATATTTATGGACCTAATATCAGAGCACCTAAATACGTCGAAAAACCACTGACTACACTCAAAAAAGAGTTAGATTACTCCACAGTAATAGTGGGAGACTTCAACACTCCACTCTCAATACTGGACAGATCATCTAGAAAAAAGCTAAGTAAAGATGCAGAAGACCTCATTGCCACAATTAACCAACTAAACCTCATCGATATGTTTAGAACTTTCTACCCATCAGCAATTATACCTTCTTCTCTAGTGCACATGGAACATTCTCCAGAATTGACCATGTGTTAAGACATAATGCAATTCTCAGCGAAATCGATACCATTGAATTACTGCAAAGCATCTTCTCAGATCATAAAGCCATAAAAGTCAAAATCAATAGCAGAGAAAACATAGATAGAAAGTGGGACTCCTGGAAACTGAACAATATCTTGCTAAAAAAACCATGGGTTATAGAAGACATCAAGGATGAAATGAAGAAATTCATGGATTCCAATGAGAATGAAAACACGTCGTACGAGAACCTGTGGGATACAGCCAACGCAGTGCTCAGAGGTCTTTTTATCTCCATAAATGCACATGTCTGGAAAAAAGAAAGAAACCAAATCAAGAAACTAACCCTACAGCTTGAACAAGTAGTGAGAGAACAACAGAGGAACCCCTCAGGCACCAGAAGAAACCAGATCATAAAGGTTAGAGCAGAGCTAAATGAATTAGAGAATAGAAAAATAATTTAAAAAATTGAAAATACCAAAAGCTGTTTTTTTTTTTGTTTTTTTTTTTTTTAACAAATCAACAACATTGACAAATCACTGGCTAAACTTACTAAAGAAAAACAAGAAAGGAAACAAATAACCCAAATTAGAAATGACAGTGGAGTGGTCACCACGGATGCAACAGAAATCAAAAATATCATGACAGAATACTATGAAAGACTGTACTGTAACAAATTTGAAAACCTAGAGGAAATGGACAAATTCCTTGATTCATACCACCTACCCAAATTATCACAAGGTGAAGCAGAACAACTTAATAAATCCATCACAAAGGAAGAGATTGCAAATGTTATCAAAACACTGCCAACCAAAAAAAGCCCGGGCCCAGATGGCTTCACTGCAGAATTCTACCGAGCTTTTAGAGAAGAGTTATCTCCCATACTACTGAGACTATTTCACAGTATAGAAAGGGATGGAGTTCTCACTCTATGAAGCTAACGTAACCCTGATACCAAAGCCAGGGAAAGACCCAACAAAAAAGGAGAACTACGGACAGATATCACTCATGAATCTAGATGCAAAAATCTTCTACAAAATTCTTGCCAACAGAATACAACAACTTATCGAAAAAATAATCCATCATGACCAAGTTGGATTCATACCAGGGATGCAAGGCTGGTTCAACATCAGAAAAACAATTAATGTGATTAACCACATAAATAACACAAAAGACAAGAATCACATGATTTTGTCCATTGATGCAGAAAAGGCATTTGATAAAGTCCAACATCCATTCTTGCTAAAAACTCAGCAAAACAGGCATAAACGGAAAATTCCTCAACGCAATAAGGGCCATTTATACAAAGCCAACTACCTATGTCCTCCTGAATGGAGACTGAAAGACTTTCCCTTGAGAACAGAAACTAGACAAGGAAGCCCACTCTCACCTCTCCTATTCAACATTGTACTAGAAGTTCTAGCCAGAGCAATTAGACAAAATCAAGAAATAAAGGGCATCTGCATCAGCAAAGAAGAAGTCAAAATCTCCCTGTTTGCAGCTGATATGATTGTATATGCAGAGAATTCCAAAGAATCTATAAGTAAACTACTCAAACTGATAGAAGAGTTCAGCAAAGTCTCAGGATACAAGATAAACATAAGTAAATCGGTAGGATTCCTTTATACCAACAACGAGACTGTTAATGAAGAAATCATCAAACCAATACCATTTACTATAGCCCCAAGAAGATAACGTACCTAGGAATTAATCTAACCAGAGAAATAACAGACCTTTACAAAGAGAACTACAAGCCCTTACTACAAGAAACTAAGAGAGACTTAGATAAATGGAAAAACCTTAGCTGGCTCATGGATAGTAAGACTTAACATTGTCAACATGTCTATTTTACCCAAAGCAATCTACTTATGTAATGTAATCCCAATACAAGTTCCAGCATCATTTTTTAATAAGATGGAGAAACAAATCACCAATTTTGTTTGGAAAGGGAAGAAGCCCTGGATAAGTAAGGTACTGCTAAAGAAGAAGAACATACTGGGAGGCCACTCATTACCTGACCTTAGAACATACTACACTGCCACAGTGGTCAAAACAGCATGGTACTGGTACAAGAACAGACAGATGTATCAATGGAACAGAACTGAGACCCCAGAGATGACATCATCTGCCTATGAACAGTTGATATTCGACAAAGGCCCTAAGACATTAAACTGGGGTAAAAACTGTCTCTTCAACAAATGATTCTGGCAAAATTGGATATCCATCTGCAATAAATTGAAACAAGATCCACATCTTACACCTTATACAAAAATCAACTCCAACTGTATAAAAGACCTAAATATCAAACCTAAAATGATAAAGCTCATCCAAGAAAAGGTAGGAACAACGATGAAAGTTTTAATACGTAGACAGACTTCAAAATCTGTCAAACAAACCACAATCAACAGAAGAGAAAATAGATAAATGGGAATTATTAAGAATCAAACACTTTGGCTCATCCAAAGACTTTATGAATAGAATTAAAAGGCCACCTGCGGAATGGGAAAAAATATTTGGCAACTCTATGTTAGACCGATGCCTGATCTCCATAATCTATAAGAGACTACAAAATATCAATAAGAAGGTAAATCATCCAATTAAGCGACGGGCAAAGGAGATGGATAGACATTTCTCTAAAGAGGAGATCGAGGCAGCCAAAGAACACATGCAGACATGTAATTTTTTGGTATTTGAAATTCCAAGAATTGGTGCCAATTACCTGTTAAATATTTTGTGAAATTGAGGAGAATCTGTAACTTCCTTGAAAACGTACTCGGAATCAGTGAGTGCAACAACTTGAACATGAATTTATGCTTTTGAAATTCTGGAGGGCTTATAAGAACTGCCCTGGCAGCAAAATGGTTAAGCACTGGGCTTCTGTCCATTAGGTCAACAATTAAAATTCATAGTAACTCCTCACAAATTCTATGGGACACTTCTACTCTGTCCTATAGTGTCACCATGAGTCAGAATCAAGTTGATGGCAATGTTTTATTTATTTATTTATTTATTTATTTGTTGTTGTTGTTGTTTGTTTTTGGCAAGAGAACTATATATCTGGAAGTGATTCTGTATCTGTACTGGAAAATATTCTCTGATGACTTTAAGCAAAGTGAAAAAAAAAAAAACCAACAAACTAAAATATCTCTTTTAATCATTACATGTATACTTAAGGAATATAATGTCATTTCACACTAAAGAAATTCCCCCTTTTGTTGTTTATCTAATAAATATGCATTACAAGAAGTCTTCAGCAAGTTCTTTATAATGCATAATATCTGAAAAGTATCTCAGTTTGCCAAAGCTAAGCCAAGTGCCATCGACTTTACGTGGTTTATTCCTTGATTTATCCTAGATTTCAAGTTTTTCCTTTACCAAGCAAGCACTTAACTTTTGCCTTAGTTTTCTGTTCAGCAACGTTTTCATATCTGTTCTATTTCACTTTTATAGTTGCAAAACTAAACAAAACTATTATTATTTTGAGGCATTTTAATGATACTAACAAACATATTTTGAATATTAATATATTATACTTTCAGTTAGGAGATTACTTTGAGGTTTCCTTGGAACTTACTTAGTTCACTGACTTCTCAATGTATTTATTCTGGGCACATCCAACCAAGAAATTCTAGTCCCATCAATTTTCATTCTCAAAGTCACCTTTGCAATCTTCCCATATAACTAATGTAATAAAAATTGTTTTCATATGCACCTTTTTATTGCTGGAATAGATAAATATTTTCATTGATATAATGAAAAATATAAAAGTAGATGTGTCTTGCTACAGGAACAATATAAATAAAAAGCAGGTCAAAATTAATAAGTAGTGAGATGGGAACAAATCACAGCATGAGAAGTCAGGACACCTATATTTTCCACTCAGTCTAATGACCTTCAGCAACACTCTTCACTTCTCTGCCACCAGTTTTCCCTTTCCTAAAATGAAAAGGTTACCTTACATAATTTTAAGGTCTCCTCTGACTCTAAAATGCTATGAAGCTTTGCATGGCTGTCTCAAAATGCTTCATATTTTGTTGACATATCAGCAGGAAACTTCACACTTCATTGAAAACCTATTAAAACAATTACGAGGTCATTAGTGAAGACTTTTAATTATGAGCTTACTAGTCTAAAGGATTCACTTGATAGGCAAGATTAGCTCTGTGAGCGTGTGCTACTTTGGGATGCTCTGAGTAGAAAGATAGCTCTCCTTTGGAGAGTTTGAAGCTGTCAGCCACAAAGCAGACAACACTGTTGATTAAGCATGTCAGATGGAAAGACAGGGAGTAAAGATTGATGACATTTCAGATAGGGTCACAGCTAGAAGATCCAGAAAATGAAGTTGAATCTTGTTTCATTGGACTAGATCCACTGAAACAATAGAGGGTGACAGCACTAGGAAAGAACGTCCCAAAGAGGACAAGGAGAAGCAAACTAAAGGTATAAATATGATTGTAGTTTAAAAGGAGACTAGAATTATGATCTTAATTCTACCTAATTGAAATTTTCAGCAAAACCTTTGGTTAAAACCTCCTGCATTCCTGCCCTGTTTTCAAATCTTAAGTAGTTTCATTAAAATTAATATGATGCTCCATCTAGCCCAGAACATTAAGCAACTCAAATTCCTTTTTTTTTTTTTTTGTCTTTTCCTCCTTCTATTGTTAATTAAAGTGGAATACCCTATGATGTTATAACTCAAAGTTCAGTAAGTAGCCTAGAAAATTGGCTGCTTGTGTCATCACAGTGATTCTTCCCAGCATTGATTATGCCTGCTTTTTTTTCTCTTTGCTTGCTTTATACTTTGGTGCCCACTTTATCCTTCTCACTTTCAAGAAATCTCTCTCCCATCAGTAACAATATGAATATTGTGATTCCCTTCAGTAACATTCATATTTTATTTTCTTCTCATTTGTCTCACAATTTTCCTATTTTAACTGGAAAAAAAGGTTTCAATTTACCTCTATGTGAGATAGATACATATTATGAGGACTGTTTTAAAGATAACATCAGGAGATAAAATTTCTGAATCTTGCTTCCCTCTTATTTGCTATGAAACATTTGTCACAGAGTCAGTCTTCTCTTGGACGTGGTTTTCTTCTGTATTAGATCAGAATTTACTATGATTACTTCTAAGAAATATCTACCCAATAACATCAAACCAAACCTGTTGCTGTTGTGTCATTTCCAACTCGTGATGACCCTGTGGGACAGAATAGAACTGCCACATAGAATTCCCAAAGAATGCCTTGTGGATTTGAACTGGTGACCTTTTGGTTAGCAGCCATAGCTCTTAACCACTATACCACCAAGGTTTCCAAATAAGTTAGTAGTCAGTAAATTTTAACAGAATATTGTCAAATCACAGTATCTATCTACAGTTTGGTTTCCTGGCTGAGAGCAGAGATTACCAGAAACCAAATACCAGAATACCAAAACATTTTCTGGTGGTTTACTGAGTATGCAAAGTCATTCAACTCTGTGTATCCTAACAAATTATAGACAACAGGTGAAGAATGGGAATTCCAGAACACTTCATTGTACTTATGAGGAACCTGCACATAGATCCAGAGGCAGTTGTTCAAACAGAACAAGGCGATACTCTGTGGTTTAATGTTATGAAATATCAGTGCATCCTGGCTGTATCCTGTTACCATACCTGTTCAATCTGTATTCTGAACAAATAATCTGAGAGGTAGACTACATACAGAAGAGCAAGGATCAGAGAATGACTCATTAACAACCGATGTTATTCAGATGACACAATCTTGGTTGCTGAGGGTGAAGAGGAACTGAATCAATATGGGTTACACCTCTACATAAAGAAAACAAAAATCCTTACAGCTAGACCAATAAGCAGCAACATGGTAAACAGGAAAGAGATTGAAGTTGTCAAGGATTTCATTTTACCTGGATCCATAATCAGTGGTGGAAGCAGCAGTCAAGAAATCCAAGTATGCTCTGCTCTAGGAGAATCTGTAGCAAAATAACTCTCTGTAGTGTTGAAAAGCAAGTATGTCACCTTTAACACTAGGGTATGTCTGACTGAAGTTGGTTGTCTTTTCAGTTGTCTCCTATGCATGTGAAAGCTGGACAAGGAATAAAGAAGATCAAAGAAGACTTGATGCCTTTGAATTGTGGTGTTGCTGAAGCATGCTGAATATTCCATGATATCAGAAGAATGAACAAATCTATCTTTGAGGAAGTACAACTAGAGTGCTCCCTAGAATCAAGGATGGTGAGACTGTGTCTCACATACTTTGGACATGTTATCAAGAGAATTTAGTCCGTAGACAGGACATCATGCTTGGTAAAACAGGGTCAGCAAAAAAGAGGGAGAATCTCAACAAGAGGGACTCATGCAGGGGCTGCAACCATGGACTTAAACATAGCAGTATTGTGAGAATGGAGATGGACCAAGTGGTACTTCTTTTTGTTGTACTTACAGTCACTAGGGGTTGAAACTGACTCAATGATACCCAATAACAACAACATACTTAACATTTTTAGAATATTTTCCGATTCTTGAAACTAAATCCTTTAGCATTAATTGCTTCTTAAGTACAAGTTGTGAATTTAAAACATTTAATAACATATTCTCATATCTACTACTTATGATTTAATTATATTTGAAGCATAATGAATGTATAATGAACTATATAATGAATATGTAATGAAATAATTTTATTAATATTATATGTGTATATAATATACACACATACATATAAATTTTCTGTAGAATCAATTATGACTCATTTTGATAACCTGCGTTTCAAAGTGAAACTATGACCCATAGGGATTTCATTCATTCTAATATTCCAAAAGTAGATCAACGAGCTTTTCTTCTGAGTTACCTTGGGGTTGATTCAAACCTCCATCCTTTTGGTTAATAGCCAAGCACTTAACCATTTGCACTACTACGTGACTTCAGTATGTGTAATTATACACATATGTATAATATATATAATTACCACATAATATATATAATTATATGTCATATATGCAATACAAATCGCTATTGTTGTTAGCAGTCACTCAGTCAGCTCTGACTCATGGTCATCTTAGGCATCACTGAAAGACATGCTGTCTGATCTGCGTAGTACTCGTATCATTGTTGTATTGGTCCCCATTGTGGCAGCCACTGTATCAATCCATCTCATTGACAGTCTCTCTCCTTTTCTTTGACTCTACTTTACCAACCATGGTGTCCTTCAGTGACTGTTCTCTGCTTGATAACGTGTCTGAAGTAACAGAAACTAAGTGTCACCATCCTTGCTACTAAGGGGCATTCTCATGATTTATTATGGGCCTAGTTGAGATGACTTCAATTTTCTTCACAATCAAATGTAATCCATACTGTAGTATTTTGCCTTCCTTCATCAGTAAATGCTTCAACTCATATTCATTTTACATACGTAATGCACAACAAATTCACTAAATTCCCTTAATTAGAATCCCTAATTAGTTTTACATAAAATATTTAGGATATGTTACAAAACTAGAGAAAACTAATTCATGCATTCGATCTGATTTGCTAACCATGACAGTATCTCTTTTTCCTTCCAATATGATCTAATTACATTTGCTGTTGTCTTATTTTCTAGCTCTCAGTATACCAATGATGCTCTCATCTCAGGATAGTCTACGGATCTGGAATCCCATAACTATCTGAAAATTCTGCCTATTTCCAGTTCATACTTATATGATTTACAAGTAGAATGTCACTGTTACATTAACTTTTAATCTTAATGAAACATATTTATAAATTCAAAAAGCAGGTTTCTTAAGCAATAGGAAAACAAAAACTAAATAAAATGTACAAAGAAGAAAACATGAATACCAGTAGCAGGGTAACACAATGCCTCTTTCGTATCAAACTTCTATTTATATTTCTATAATTTCTGTTAGCATGAAGAAATCACTATAATCCAATCTATGTAACTTACAGCATGTGTCTCTTTGAACTTGTAAAATTGCACTATATGCACTTGTTAAATCTGTTTCATACTGTATTTGTGAGGTACTTTTGGACAGAAATGTGGCCTTTTAAATTGTATACGTTTAGTCCTTTTAAATTTTATGAGTTTCATGAACATTCTTTTCCATGTAGTGGTTTACAGCACAGTCTTTTGTATCAGAGTCACTTGACCTGGAAATTCAAACAAACAATTAAGTTTCCCTACTAAGCAACATTGGTAATAACAAAAGATTTTTGAAATCATATAGTCAATTGTACAGTTTCAGAATGTTATATCTACTATTTTAGACAAGTAATTTCTCAGAACTTCGGATTCCTCACTGATAAATGGGATGAGTTTATGTATGGTGCTTGGATTGATGGGAATAAAATAAGATGAGCAAATAGTTGTCACCATATCCAGGACTTTAAAAAATATATTTTGCTACCGTTGTTACTTTTGAAAATCTATTTAGTTTCTATGTGGGCTTTCAAAACAGTGTTGCTCTAAACTCTGAAACCCTGGTGGTGCAGTGATTAAAGTGCTACAGCTGCTAACCCTGAAAGGTCAGCAGTTGAAATCCACCAGGTGCTTCTTGGAAAGTCGATGGCGTACTTTGTCTTATTGGGTCACTGTGAGTTCAAACCGACTCATTGGCAATTTTTTTTTAATGGGTTCTAATCTTGACACAGTAAATGAGATAAATGAAAGGAAACAAGGCTGTTTTTTTCTTTTCTTTTTTTTTTTTTTTTGAGACACTATGACTTTACCTACATTCAGGTGCTGCAAAATACAAGCATTTGATACCCAATCAGAACATAAGTTTCTACTTGCTTCTGGGCTTTCTGAAACTGAATTTCAGAGCACCCTCAGTGGAAAAATAAGAACCTAAGCCAAGGTAAGAATGTTAATTGCTTGTTTTTTTAATCATTTATTTATTTTGAATTTTTATTATTTATTAATTACAGTAAAAAGATAACATTTCTAATATCTATCATCTCATCTATAACAAACCCTCACCCCCTACCTACACTTGTAGTCAACATGGTTATTTTCTTATGTAGGTAATTCTATTTTTAAGTCCTTATACCAGAATCTTGTACAATGTTTGTCTTTTTGACACTGACTGCTTTCACTCAGCGTATCTTGCAAATGAAACCATGTTATGACATGTTTTCTAAAATTGTCATTTTTTTTTATCATAGCATAGTATTCCATTGAGTATATGTACCATAGTTTGTTTATCCATCCATCTGTTGATGGGCATCTGGGTTGATTCCATCTTTTAGCTATTGTGGACTGTGCTGCAACGAACATTCATGTACATGTGTCTGTTCATGTGACAATCTTTGTTTCTGAAGGAGAAATTCCAAACAATGGAATTATAGGGTCAAATGGTGTATCTATTTCCAGCTTTTTAAAGAAGCACCAGATTGCTTTCCAAGGAGATTGTACCAACTGGCAATCCCACCAGCGATGTAGCACAGTTCCAATCTCTGTGCAGCCTCACCAGCATTTGTTGCTTTGTATTTTTCGGATCACGGCCAACCTTGTTGGCGTGAGATGGTATCTCATTACAGTTTTCAACTGGATTTCTCTGATAGCTGATGATTGCAAGCATGTTCTCATGTCTTTTAGCTTCCTAGATGTCCTCTTCAGTGGAATGTCTGCCCATCTCCTTTGTCCATCTCTTAATTGGGTTACTTACCTCTTTCTTGTTGATATTTTGCAGAATCTGGTAGATTATGGAGATCAGATGGCAGTCCAACATGTAATTGCCAAATATTTTTTCCCATTCTATAGATGGCCTTTTAACTGTTTTGATGAAGTCTTTGGATGAACAAAAGTGTTTGATTCTTAGTAGTGCCCATTTATCTCTTTTCTCTTCTGTTAATCGTGCTTTGTCAGATTTTGAAGGCTATATAAACTGCGTACTAGAATATCCATCATTGATCCTATTTTTCTCACAGGATTTTCATTGTTTCAGGTTTGATATTTAGGTCCTTAATCCATTTAGACTTAGTTTTTGTGTAAGGTGTAAGATAAGGGTCTTGTTTCTATTTTTTTCTGCAGATGGATAATCCAATTTTGCCAGCACCATTTTCTAAAATGACTGTTTTACACCAGTTTACAATTCTAGGACCTTTGTCAAATATCACCTGTTCATAAGAAGATGGTGGCATCTCTGGGATCTCCAGTCTATTCCATTGGTCTGTATGTCTCTTTCTCTATCGGTACCAGGCTGTTTTCACTACAGTGGCGGTGTAATCGTTTCCAAGATCAGGTGGTGTGAAGCCTTCCATTGTGTGCCTCTTCTTCAGTAGTTCTTTACTAAGCCAAGGTTTCTTCCCTTTCCAGAGTTGGTGATATGTTTCTCCATCTCAATAAAAAATGACACTGGAATCCATTTGGGGATTGCATTGTATAAGTAGGTCACTTTAGGTAAAACAGACATCTTCTCGATGTTAATTCTTCCTATCCATGAGCAGAGTAAGTTTCTCCCACTTTTTATGTCTTTTTTGGTTTCTTACACTAAGGCCTTGTAGTTCTCTATGTATAGATCTGTTATTTCTCTAGTTACATTTATTCCTAGATATTTTATCTACTTGCGGACTATAGTAAAATGTATTGATTTTGTGATTTCTTCTTTGATGAACTCTTTGTTGGTGTGAAAGAATCCTACTGCTTTGCTTACGTTCATCTTGTATCCTGATACTTTGCTAAACTCCTCTATTAGTTTCAATAGTTTACTGACAGATTCCTTTGGATTCTCTGTATACACAATCATATCACCTGCAAATAGGGAGATTTTTTTTCTTCAGTGCTGATACAGATGCCCTTTATTTCTTTGTCTTGTCTAATTGCTCCGGCTAGAACTTCTAGCACAATGTAGAATAGAAGTGATGAGAACGGGCATCCTTGTCTAGCTCCCGTTCTCAAAGGGAATTCTTTCAGTCTTTCACTGTTCAGGACAATGAAGACAGTTAGTTTTGTGTAGATGCTACTGATTGTGTTGAGGAATTTCCCCTCTATTCCTACTTTTCTGAGAGTTTTAAGCATGAATGGGTTTTGAACTTTGTCACATGCCTTTTCTGCATCAGTTGACAAAATCAGGTGATTCTTCTCTTTTGTGTTATTTATGTGACTGATTGCATTAATTATTTTTCTGATATTGAACCAAGCTTGCATCCCTGTAATGAAGCCAACTTGATCATGATGAATTATTTTTTTTATATGCTGTTGAATTCTATTGTCTAGAATTCTGTTGAAGATTTTTGCATTTAGGTTCACGAGTGATAATGTTCTGTAATTTTCTTTTCTTTCTTTTTTCTTTTTGGTGGGATCTTTCCCTGGCTTTGGTATCAGGGTTATGCTGGCTTCGTAGAATGAACTGGGGAGTATTCCATCCCTGTCTATGGTGTGAAATAGCCTCAACAGTGTTGGAGTTAACTCTTCTCTAAAAGTTTGGTAGAATTCTCCAGTGAAGCCATTTGGGCCAGGATGATTTTTG
Source organism: Heterohyrax brucei (assembly GCA_028571685.1). Lineage (NCBI taxonomy): Eukaryota > Metazoa > Chordata > Mammalia > Hyracoidea > Procaviidae > Heterohyrax > Heterohyrax brucei. The sequence goes on from CM053143.1 coordinate 162,180,545, forward strand.
GTTTGTAGATTTTTGATGACTTTTTCAATCTCTTCCTTTGTGATAGACTTATTAAGTTAATTTACTTGTCCTTGTGATAATCTTGGTGGGTGATATGAATCTAGAAATTGTCCATTTTCTCTAGGTTTTCAAACCTGTTAAGAGTACAGCCTTTCATAGTATTCTGTTATGATATTTTTCATTTCAGCTGGATCTGTTGTAACATCTCCCATCTCATTTCTTAATTTGGTTATTTGTATCTTCTGCTGTTTTTCTTTAGTAACTTTAGTCAATGGTTTATCAGTTTTGTTGATTTTTTTCAAAGAGCCAGCTTTTGGTTTTGTTAATTTTTCAATTGTTTTCCTATGCTCTAATTTATTTAATTCTGCTCTAATCTTTATAATCTGTTTTCTTCTGGTGCCTGAGGGGTTTCTCTGTTGCTCTCTTTCTACTTGTTCAAGCTGTAAGGTTAATTCTTTAATTTGGGCCTTTCTTCTTTCCAGATGTATACAGTTATAACGATCAATTGACCTCTGAGCACTACTTTTGCTGTATCCCATAGATCCTGTTAGGGTATGTCTTCATTCTCTTTTGATTCCATGAATTTCTTTATTTTATCCTTGATTTCTTGTATAACCCAAGGCATTTTGAACAGTTTCCATAAGTTTGAATTTCTACCCATGATTCTTCTGCTATTGATTTCAACTTTTATAGCTCTATGGTCCAAGATGATACTTGACAGTAAATTAATGGTTTGAATTTTATGGAGAATCACTTTACAACCTATCATATGCTCTATTCTGGAGAATGTTCCATGTGCATTGGAGAATAGGTACTTATCCATTGATGGGTGAAAAGATTACTATATGTCTATAAGTTCTATTTGGTTGATTGTTGCAATAAGATTTTCTGTATCTTTACTGAGCCTTTTTCTGGATGATCTATCCATAACTGAAAGGGGAGTGTTGAAGTCTCCAACTATTATTTTGGAATGATCAATCTCATTTTTGAGTTCTGTCAGTGTTTGTTCAATGTATTTAGATGCTCCGGTATTGGGTGCACAAATATTTAACATTGTTAAGTCCTGCCTGAGTATTGAACCTTTCAGCAATAATCATCCTTGTTCACAGTAGTAGATTTTACTTTAAAATCTATTTTATCTGAGTTTAGTATTGCCACACCTGCTCTTCTTTGTATGTTGTTAGCTTGGTATATATTATTCCATCCTTTAATTTTCAGTTTGTTCATATCTTTGAGTTTAAGATGTGTTTCTTGTAAGCAACATATAAACGGGTCATGTCTTTTGATCTAGGATATCACTCACTGTCTCTTTACTGGAGCATTCAGTCCATTTTCATTGAGTGTAATTATTGATAGGTATGTGCTTGTTGCCATCATTTTGATATAATTACTTTTATGTTAATGTGTTCTATATTGCTCTTAATGTTCTGTTCTGGATCATTCTTTATGAGTTGACTTTTCAGTTTTGGTTTTGTGTTTGTTGAGACTCCTGCACTATGTTTATTGTTTTGCTATGTTGAACTGTTAATTTGCTTTGCAGCTACACCTATTATCCCCCTTAACATACTAAGATTAAACCCAATTTTAACTACTACGTAACTCTTTAACTTCCTCTCCACCTGAAACAACCATAATTACTGTAGTGTATCCCTCTTTTTAATGTGACAGTTTTCATGATCTGATAACTAATTCCATTATTTTAATATTGTAGCTTTGACTAAGTTTTGTGACTTCCTTGACTGAGTAGAATTCTGTAAGTTGTGTCTTGCACTGCCACCTTAAATATATATTTATTGGTTTTGTTTTTCTAAGCAAAGAGCTTCTTTCAGTATTTAATGTAGTTCTGGTTTATTTTTTATGAAGTCCCTAAGGTTGTCTTTATCTGAAATGTCTTAATTTCACCATCATATTTGATAGACAGTTTTCCAGGCTATATAATTCTTGGTTGGAGGTTTTTCTCCTTCAGGACTTCAAATGTGTCATCCCACTGTTTTCTAGTCAACATTGTTTCTGCAGAGAAGTCAGATGACAGCTTACAGGGTTTTCCTCAGATGTAACTTTGCTTTGAGACTTGCTGTCTTCAAAAGCATCTGTTTATGTTTCGTTTTATTAAGCTTGATTATAATATATCTTAGTGTCTTTCTTTTGGGGTCTAGCTTTTGTGGTGTTTGAGAAACATATTGGATACCTATGGTCTTTGCTTATAATCTCAGGAAAGTTTTCTGTCTGCATCTCTACAGCAATATTGTCTATATTGTCATCTATCCCCCCTTGTTCGGGAACTTCAATTAAATGCAAATTATTCCTCTTACTGGAATCTTACATGTTTCTTCATGGCTCTTCATTCTTCTTATTTCCTTTCTCTGATTTCTTCTCATAAATGCTGTGTCAGTTGCTCTGTCCTCAAGGTCACTGAGTCTAACTTTTAACTGTTCAATTCAACTCTTTTGGCTTTGTATTGAATTACCTAATTCTGTAATTTTGTTATTGATCTGATGTATTTCAGATTGTTGATATTCCATCCATTCAAATAACTTACTTATTTTTTTGTTTTGTTCTACTGCATTTTATTTAATCTTTAGGAGGGTTCTGCATATGGTTCTTTTGTACTCTACCTCCAATAGATTCAGAAAAGCTTCTTCATCTGGGGAATTTTCTGAATCTTTATTTTGGGGGTTTTCTGGAGCATTTGAAAGCTTCTTTTTTAAATGGTTACTTATGATCTGCTACCTACATGCCATGTAAACACTGATTTCTCTGGTATTACCTGGAAAGTAGGTGAGGTGTAGATCTAAGAGAATTGTTGGTCCCCAGCTGTCTCTATATACTCTAGTGATTTGTCCCAGGTGGACTCTTTAGGGTGGAAGTCTCTGCTTGCTGGTTGGCAAAGACGCCATCCTACTTATGGAGAAACTAGGGGCTCTCCGCCACCCCTATGATGTGGATCAGAGAAGGGTGGGAGGAAAAGGTGTCGGGCCTCTCAGCAGATAGATGTCCAGGCAAATCCAAAGGCCTCTCAACCTTAAAAGTAAACTTCATTTCTATGCAAAGAACCGTCCAGGTGCTGAACTAGGAGCTGTCCAATGTGCTAGCCAAAAAGAGACTGCCAACAGCAGCACAGTTTGCCTTCCAGCTGGTAATGAAAGTACAGCCATTTGCACAAGCTGCAGTTCTCCAATATGGTGAAACAGCAGGAGTGGAGGTCATATGGCCACTGGCTCATCTTTGAAAGGGGAAGGTTAGTCCAATACAGGTGCTTAGTCAAATATGTCAGGTCCTAGGGCTTTCCAAATGTTCAATGCTCCATATAAATATCATTCCAGGCCTTAGTTCTCAGAGAGAAATTGAGGGACGTGTGTCTAGTCCCCTAATTTAAAAAAAAAAAAAAAACACAGAATAACTTTTTTTTTCCCAAATGTACTTGGCTGCGTTGTCATTTAAAACCTCAAGTAAGTGATATAATTAATGAGAAGTGTTGCTGTCACAAGTTAAGAAGTATGTGGCTGTAGTCAGGAAAACCTTGGTTCAAATCCCAGTTCCACCATTAACTAGTTATGTAACTTGAAATAGTAATTTAACACCAAAAAATAAATAAAAATAAAAACTCATTGTGTTGAGTCAATACGAACTCTTAGCAACTCTATAGGACAAAATAGAATTCCTTTATAGAGTTTCAAGGAACAGATGACACAATTTAATCATTTTTATTGTTGTTGTACAGCGAGAGTGTTCCTTGGAAGCAAAGATGACGAGACTGCCTCATATACTTTGGACAAGTTGTCAGGAGAGATCAGACCCTGGAGAAGGACGTCGTGCATAGTAGAGTGGAAGATCAGTGAAATAGAGGAAGACCTTCAAAAAGATTGATTGACACAGTGGCTGCAATGATGGACTTAAGCATGAAAACAATTGTGGGCATGGCACAGCACTAGGCAGTGTTTCATTTTGCTGTGCACAGTGTCGTTATGAGTTAGAATCAACTCAATAGCAACTAACAACAACATGAACAATAGTTCACATCATCCCTATTACCTACATTGCCATAACTCCTCAGTATACTTCAACTACCTTCCCTTTTCATGCATGTCTTATTCTAAAGATTTACAGACTATTGAATGTAGTTGTTACAGAATTTTTTTTCAACTACATGGCAATATTAAATAACAGATTGTTGTTGTTAGGTACTGTTGAGTAGATTCTGACTCATAGTTACCCTATGTACAGGAGAACAAAACACTGCTTGGTCCTGTGCAATCCTCATAATTATTTTTATGTTGCAGCCCAGAGTTGTAGTTGCTGTGTCAATCCATCTCTTGAGGGTCTTCCCCTTTGTCTCTGATGCTGTACTTTACCAGGCAGGATACATTTTCCAGACAGTGGTCCCTCCTGTTAACATGACCCACGTATAGAAGGCTTTGTGTCTCAATCCTCAGCTTCAAGAAGCATCCTGGCTTTACTTCTTCTAAGAGAGACTTGTTCATTCTTCTGTCTTCCATAGTACAGTCAATATTATTTGCTGATGCCATGAATCAAAGGCATCAACTTTTCTTCACTGTTTCCTATTTGTTGTCCAGCTGTAACATGAATACAAGGCAGTTGAAAATACCATGGCTTGTGTCAAGTGCACTTTAGACATCAAAGTAACATCATTACTTTCCAACATTTTAAATAGGTCTTTTGCTGCAAATTTGCCCAGTGTAATACATCACTTGATTTCTTGACTGCTGTTTACAATGATGGTGGTTATAGGGAAAAGTAAAGTGAAATCCCTGATAACTTCAATCTTTTTTCTTTTTTTAGCATGATTTTCTAATTGACAACTGATGTGCACCTGACCCAAATTATGGTATTCTCAACTGCCTAATACACATATCACAGCTGGACAATGAATAAGGAACATGAAAGAAGAATCGATGCCTTTGAATTATGGTGTTTTGAGGAATATTGAATACACCATGGATTGCCAAAAGAACAAAACGTTATGAGGATTTTTTTCTTTATGCTGAGGTGTAATTCATACTGAAGTTATTGAAGAAGTATTTACTTCTTCTGGGAGTTTATGGAGAAAGAAAAATAACTTGTTTTCTTAGTCTTCTAAGTGTGAAAGATTGTCTTTCATTTATCAGTTTCAAGTATATAATATATTTGGCATTTGTCAAACCAAGTATATTGACTCTAGCTTGTGGAGTTGCCAAAATATTAACCTACTGGCAAAATTCAAGTTGAACTAACATCACATTAGACCTAGTGTAATTTATGTATTAAGAGACTGATGTAATTTAAAAGATTTTCCAACACTATGATCCATGAACTAAAAGTAGTTTTAAAATAGTAATAGTATAGAATATAATTCAAATCTGTAAGTTAGGAGTTAGATCTCATTTCACCCATGATTAAACTATACTTACAGTTTTTTTCATTCACCTAAATATTGAATATATACTATGCTTGAGAAAACTTTTCTTTTGTCAAGTACCCGCTAGTTTAAGACAGATGTTGTATTTTGTGAAAAAAACAGACTTACGAAATGTAGAATGTTATTACTGGTTTTGCGTGCTGTCAAGTCCTATCTGATTAGTAACAACGCTATGTACAAAAGAATGAAATATTACCTATTCCTGCACAACCCTCACAGTCTTTTCCATGCTTCATCTCATTATTGCAGCCACTGTGTTAAGCCAACTTGCTGATGGTTTTCCTACTTTTACTGACTGTATTTTACCAAGAATGATGTCCTTCTCCAATGACTAGTTCCTCCTGATATTACATCCAAAATATATGACATCTGATCTTCCAATCTGCCTAGTTTTCTAGTGCTATTATAACAGAAATATCGCAAGTAGATGACTTTAAAAAAGTGAAATGTGTTTCCTTACAGTCTAGTAGGCTAAAAGTTCAAATTTATGGTGTCAGTACCAGAGGAAGACTATCTCTCTGTTGGCTCTGGAGAAGGTCCTTGCCATCAATCTTCTCCTGGTTGAGGAGCTTCTTAATGCAGTGACTCTGAGTCCAAAGGACACACTCTGCTCCTGGCTCTGATTTCTTGGTAATGTGAAATCCTACTAGGCTCTCTGCTTTCTTCCCTTTCCTTTTATCTCTTACAAAATGAGAGGTGGGCAGACCACACCTAGGGAAAACCTCGTCACATCTGATCAGGGATGTGACTTTAGTAAGGGTGTTATGATCTCACCTTGATCCTCTTTAACATAAAATTGCAATCACAAAATGGAGAGCAAACGCAATATTGGGAATCATAGCCTAAGCTGACGCATATTTTGGGATGACATAATTTAATCCATTACACCATTCTTGCTTCTAAGAAGCCTTCTGGCTGTACTTCTTCAAAGAACAACATTTTTGTCCTTCTGGCATACCATGGTATATACAATATTCCTCATCAACACCATAATTCAAAGGCATCAATTCTTCTTTCATCTTTCTTATTTATTGTCCAGCTGTGACATGCATATCAGGCAGCTGAAAATACCATGACTTGGGTCAAGTGCACCTCAGTTCTCAAAGTGAAGAATTTTAGTGAAAGTAAAATTTAATACAGAATTCAGAACATTAGAAAGTATCTTTTAATGTAAATGTCACCTTTACATGCAATTATATAAATAACATTACTGTCATTTTTTCATACATTGGCCTTGCGGTTTTTCCTTTGATTCAGAAATATATTATAAATTCCAATTAAATTTAATGTATGTATTTATTTGAACTTACCTGGCATCTTAATGTGGCAGGTTTAGAATTATCAACTAGAGTAGCAGCTGTGCTGAAAGTTTTGTCGTCATTTTTTAATGTTTGGTTTTAAGGATCACCTTAAATCCAGGTTGATTATTTGATATTCTACCTCATTTCCAACACTCTCAGATGTGTAGTGAAACAAAGCATATCCTACTCTTTACACACGACTACATATTCTGTCAATGAATACAAATCATATTATGAGGTGCTATTATAAATTATTGGGAACCCTGATGGCATAGTGGCTAAGTACTACAGCTGCCAACCAAAAAACTGGCTGTTCCAATTTGCCAGATGCTCCTTGGAAACTCTATGGGGCAGTTTTACTCTGTCTATAGGGTCACTGTGAGTTCTAACTGACTCAATGGCACTAGGTTTGGTTTTGGTTTTACTATAATTTATCACACTGTAAGTTGTTTAACATTTCAGACATGAGTTAATTTCACTGTATAAATACAATTTGAAAATTCTGGGATATACACACAGTGCTTCACTATACTTATAGCCAGAGAAAGGACATAATTGTGGGAAAATGAGTAAGAAGGTTTAATTATATGATTACCCATTTAAAACTAATGACAATATACTGTTTTTTGTAATTGTACAAGAAGTATTTTACTTACATAATTTCAAATTGTCCACAATTCTCTGTTTATTTCTCTCATAATTATTGGCTCATATGAACAAAAGAGTCAGCTTTTTTATGACACTCTTGCTCACCAAACACAATGAACTAAATATACTGAAGTTGCTGCCTGAGTGAACATTTCTGAAATCTCATAGATAAATTTTTTCTATGAGTTTTGGAATCTTTTATAGTGCTCATTACTTAGAAAACATTAACTTAGTTGATTGCCATACATAAACTGTTAGTATAAACCTGAGGATGTATACATGTAAAGTATTGCTATATTTTTCACACATTTAGAAACAAAAGCAAAGCAATGTGGCACATATATTTTAGTTATCATTCATCTCACTATGTAGTGATTGCTTTTCTTTTATTACCAATTGTTCTCTTTTCTACTTCTATATTCATACATTTCTCTTACAGTCTTATACACAGACACACACACACCTGTATATATACTCTTTGTTTGCTTCCTCCTTCTTCATTCTTTATTTTCCTTAGTTCTAGTCCATTAGTTAACTTCTTCAAGAAGCAGAAGGATATCAGAAACATCATAGTTGAGAAACTTATCCTTGTTTATACAACACCATTAAGAATTATTCACATTTGGACTGAAATTTATTGTTCTCTCTCCCATCCTGCAGTTACACAAAAGCCCACTGGAATTTCAACCTGGACAATGAGAGTGAGGAAATCAAACTTGTAATGAAAATAAGAAGCCCTGACAATGCAGTAGTTAAGAGCTTAACTGCTAACTCAAAAGTTGGCAGTTCGAACCCAATAGTCACTACTTGGAAACTTTATGAAGCAGTTCTACTCTGTATCACAAGGTTATTATGAGTAGGAATCTACTCAATAGCCAAAGAGTTTGCTTGTGTTGTTTTAATAATGAAACAGAGGAAGATAAAGACAAAAGGGGGGGGGATAAAAAAGAGTGAAGGAAAGAAGAGACAGATTTTAGGCAAAGGTAATTATAGTGTACAAAGACTGACAATTAAGTTCATGAACCCACTGTAGAAAAAGTGTTGAATACCTTGTTGCTTAATATCACTATGATCACCTTCAAGGCACTCCCCTTGGGAAGCTGGGCACTGACAATGGTTAGCCCACCCTTCAGAGCAATTTTGGAACTCTTCTTTGGAATGGCAGTCAGAGCTGTTGTCGGTTTACTCCTGATGTCCTGAATGTCATCAAAATGTCTTCCTTTCAATATTTCCTGTATCTTCAGGCAAATAAAAAAGTCACTGGGGTCCAGTTAGGGTCAGTAGAGAGGATGTTCCAGTGCAGTTTTTGTTTACGGCATGAAAACTCCCTTACAGACAACTATACAATTAATTTTGCAAACTTGCCACCATGCCACCATGCACAATGGCCATTCCAGAAAGAGTTCCAAAATTGCTTTGAAGGGTAGACTAGGCATTGGTGTCAGTGCATAGCTTCTAAAGGGAAGTAATTTGAAGGTGATCATAGTAATATTCAGCATCTAGGTGTGTAGCAGTTAGAAAGATTAAGTTTGTGAACTTAATTGTCATACCTCGTATACATAGTAGAATCCCATTGAACCCCTTTTATCTCCACTGTTTATTAAATATTACAAATCAACTATTGAAAACAGAATGGTTAACCAATTTTTAAGCTTATTATATTGTGCCTCCTATGATCAAGCCCTGTGCCAGGGACTGGGGTCTAAAGAAAGAATCTCTACTACCTACTGTTCTCAAGGAAGTCATCGTACACTAGGGAGGAAAGATCTGAATTCAGTATAATAGTAACATGAAATGTTTAGGAAGTGTTAGGCTAACACAATGCATTGGCTTGTTTATTATACCCAGAATTGTAGGGTCAGACTTCGCCATGGATGAGCTGTCTGAGTTGGAATTTAAAGGATGACAGACTTCTCCCAACACAAAGGACAAACTGAAAAATTTAAGCAAAAACAATTGGAGTGTAAATCCAGGGCATATAACATTAAAAGTAAAGCAAAACAAACAAACACAAACAAATATTCCTTGGAGAAGAGAAGCAGGTGATAAATTCAGAGAGCAGACTTTATTAAGGTATTGTCAGTGTTGAATTTGTTCCCAGATACTTAATTTTATATAGTAAGATTTGAATAAGTATTATTGAGTTGTGTGAATTCTATATATCTAGTTCATTAATTCCACTTAGTTTTTTTTCAGATCCGACTCAATGACACTTGGCTTGGCAAAACTTCCAGGGAGTTTATTATGTAAACCTATTGAATAAATATTTTAAATATCACTATGTTTTTTACAAATTTCCCAATCTCTGCAAAGCATCAATTAGTTTAGTGATTTTCAACTAAGAAAAATATAATGTAAGATTTATACAGGGAGACACAAGTGGAAGGATACAGAAGCTGTACTCAACAAATTCCTCAGGATTGCTCCTATGGAGGGAGAAGAGTTTAAGTAGTCTCATCATGAAAAGAAAAAAAAAAGAGAGAAAACCAGATCCATCGCCTCATTTAGCAGACATTCATTTCAATGTGAAGTAATTGTGTATTTTTTTATGATCAGTTGTTCTTTTGTTCACTTTTATATTCATATATTTCTCATGCATACACTCTATACTCAAACTGTGGACAATGTTGTTAAGAGTGGAAATTCCAGAACACTTAATTGTGCTCATAGAGAACCTGTGCATACATCAAGAGGAAGGCAGTGTTTCTAATAGAACAAGGGTATTTTGCAAAGATTAAAATCAGGAAAAATATGTGTCATGGTTGTATCCTTTCATCATACATATTTAATCTGTTTGCTGAGTAAATAATCCAAGAAGCAGAACTATATGAGAAAGGATGCAGCATCAGGACTTGAGAAAGTAAAGACCCCTGGATAGCCTGTGATACGCAGATAACACAAGTTTTCTTACTGAAAGTGAAGAGGCCTAAATGAAAATCAAGGACTAAAATTTTTAGTGCAGATTACAACTCAATATTAAAAACAAAACAAACCAAAAAAACCTCACAACTGGACATCCTGATAAAGCTACATCACAATAAAACAAGGGAAGATGGAATATGTCAAAGATTTCGTTTTACTTCAATCCATAATTAACACTCATGGAGGCAGCAGCCAAGAAATCAAAGGGCACATTGCACTGGGCAAATTTGTTACAAAAGACCTCTTTGAAGTGATAAAAAATAAAAAAGCAAGGATATCACCTTGAAGACTAAGTTGCCCCTGACCCAGCCATGTAATTTTCAATAGCCTTACATGAATGTGAAAACTGGGCAGTGACTAAAGAACACCAAAGAGTTGATGCCTGTGAATTACGGTGTTGGCAAAGAATATTGAATATATCATGTACTTTCAGAAGAAGGAAAAGATCTGTCTTTGAAGTATGCAACCAGAATGTGCCTGAGAAGCAAGGATAGTGAAACTTAGTGTCATGTACTTTGGGCATATTATCAGGAGACACCAGTCGGTGTAGAAGGACATCATGCTTGGTAAACTAGAGGATCAGCAGAAAAGAGGATGATCTTTGTCTTAACCTGAGTTCTCTAGGGTAGCAAAACCAATAAAATGTGTAATTATATACAGAAAAAGGTTAATATAAAGGAAATAACTCAAACAATTGTAGAGGCTGACAGGCCCCAGGTCCTGGAATGGAATACAAGACTCATGCAGCCATGCAAGCTGATGAACTCAAAATTGGCAGGTTCTAAGACTAGAGCTCCAGACCACAGGATGTTAGCATCAATGAATCCCAAGGTGTCAGGCCAGATTTCAAGGTTTCTGCTGATTCACGGAACTACAAGGGCTGGCGAACCTAGGATGGGCAAGTCAGGGAACAGGACTCTTGTTTGCCGGCTGTGAAGATGATGAATTCTGGAAACTTGTAGTTCATGTCCCAAGAAATGGATGTAAGAAGACAACAGAGAGGCAGCTTCTGGATCTGTAACAAGCCAAAACTTCCCCAAAGTGAGAAGACAGGAATTAGGTAAGTAGGTGATAGAAGGTGAGAAATGAAGGCTGAAGTGGCAGTGAGCCACCACAGGCCCTGCCCGGGCACCTTTATACAGCTACCGAAACACTGAGATTCGTGGTCCAGCCAAAGAGACACACAAACACACAATCTTAACCATTACAACCTTCAATAATATGAGTTGACACAGTGGCTGCAATAATCTTTTCAAACATAGCAACAATTCTGAGAATGGGACAGGAATGGGCAGTATTTTGTTCTGTTTTACCTGTCAGAGTCCCTGTGAGTGGAAGCCAATTTGAGGGCACCTAACAACAGCACAGCTGAATCAAAGAAAAAATTCAAAAATAAAAATAAATAAATAAATAAATAAATCACCTGAAAATATTCTACTGAATTTATGAATGAGAATGTATCTAGAAATTCAAAAGGTAAAGTGAGGCATTAAAAGCTATTTTATACTTTAATAAGCAGCAAACATAATTTGTTCTTTATTTCTTTCATTCTAAATATATTTATTAAGGAATTTTTACTCATCAGACAATATTCTGCACATTAATGACACTGAAAGAAACAGAACAAATCCATCCCCTATTTTGATCATAGTTACTGAGTAATGGACTAGTTTTAGAAAACACCTTGCTTATTTTTATGAAAAATAAAATATGACACTATCAGACCAGAACATTTTGCTTTCTTTCGTGTGAAACCCAAACCAGCTTCCATTGAGTTGATTCCAACTCACAGCAACACCGTGTATGTTAAGCTATGTGAACTACACAGGCTAGTCAAGGTTCTGACCTTTCAGAAGCAAATCTTTAGGCCTTTCTCTCAAGTTTCTTCTGAGTGAACCACTAAACTTGTGGTTAGTAGTCAAATGTTTAACTGTTTCTACTTTACAGGGACCCTGTCAATATTTGTGTGACTTTGGGTGATATGTTAAAATTGAATGCAACACTATTTTCTCACATATAAAGGTAACATAATATCATTACCTTATGTAGATACATTGAGGATTCACACTAATAACACATACAAAAAATCTACAATATTGCCTGCAACGTATTAGATTTTTACTAAATGGTACACATATATATGACAGGAATCCACAAAAAAAAAAAATCATCCCAAAATTATAAACATATTATGCTGGAATTATCAGTCAGAAAATATGTATGAAATACTTAACATAGAACCTGGAAGATTACTTACTTTTTGTTAGCTGCTGTCCAGTTGGTTTCAGGTCATGGAACTGTCCCACAGCCTGGGAATTAACTCCTACTGAGGTCTTTTTTTGGGTCACCCTGCTTCCCAGTCAAACAAGAAGGTATCCCGGACAAGCTATCCACCCACTGGGAAACAGCCAAGGCAATGACGGAGGTCCAGAAAGAGAGTGGAGGGACTGTGGTGCTTGGAGTCCAGAGCCAGTCTCTCAAAATGTGGCTATTCTAACTGCTGATCTTGTCAGTAGTGCTGCTGAGCTTTGCTTCCAGTTAAGCCCATCCCCCACCTGTTGGCCAAAATAAAGAAAAAAGGTTGAAAACACCAGTTACATTCGGTTGGTGACAGCTGGCCATTCAATAGCAGTGGGGGTCAGCAAAAGACAAGTTTCCCATTTAGTGGCATGTAGTCCAAACTGACAGCCCTATGCCATGTCCTAGGGCTCACTGTCTCCTTTTAGCTATCAATCCAGGCCTTAGTTTTCAGAGCGAACTAAGGAGATGTATGTCTAGTCTGCCATCTTGCCTTTGCCCCCTCAGTGCAAAACTTGTAAGAAGGCCATATATAAATGTATTGTGGCAAAATAAAATAAGGAAAGGAACCAACAGTAGTATCAATGAAACAAAGTGGTAGAGGGATTGGGAAAGGGAGACTGCTTTCAAAAGAAACAAAATGTGGTTGGACTCACATTTCCCTTATTTTATATTACCTGATAACCAAAACCCAACTCATTGCCATTGAGTTGATTCTGACTCATAGTGATCCTAGAGGGCAGAGTAGAACTGCCCCATAGAGTTTCCAAAGAGTACCTTGTAGATTAGAGCTGCTGACCTTTTGGTTAACCAACTTAGCTCATAAGGACCACACCACAGAGGGTTTCCTGAAACAAATGGAAAACTTTTGAGCATTTTGAAGGCTAATTGAAGAATTCTCTACAAAAACTGGAAATACATAATTGAAACAACAGAAATGTAACTTTTCTAGGTAAAGATGGCAATAATCCATCAGAAAAATAATTATTGGAATCTAATTTTTGTGTGTGTGTGTGTGAAAGGTGGAAAACCTGGTGGAGTAGTGGTTAAGAGCTACAGCTGCTAACCAAGATGTCAGCAGCTGGAACCTATCAGGTGCTTCTTGAAAACTATAGGGCAGTTCTCTGTCTTAGAAAATGATTATGAATGGATGGACTTGATGGGAGTGGTATTAGTTTTTTTTTAGTTTATATAAAATATAGAACTGTACTTTTAGAACAATTATATGAACTGCATAAATCTTAATTTCATCGTTTTGAGATGAAGAACTGAGCTTCAAACAAGTCAAACTACACTAATAACAACAAAAAAGAAAACAAAACCAAACTCTTTGCTGTCACGTCAATTTCAACACATGGAGACCCTCTAGGATAGAGTAGAGCTACCCTATATGCTTTCCAGGAGAGACTGGAAGATTTAAACTGCTGACCTTTTGATTAGCTGCGAAGCTCCTAACTACTGTACCACCAAGTCTCCGTTACAGTGCAGTAATAGTATAATTCAGTCTCAGTACAACCCACTGCCATTGAGTTGAATGTGACTCAATTAGTATAGCAACCATCAAATATCTATTCTGATGGAAAATAATAGAAAAATATTTTCTAATGTAGTACAGTTTATGAAATGCACTATCATTCTTTCTGGAATTATTATTTGAAGACATATTGGGCCACAGATAGATTAATGGCTATTGTGAACTCATGCATGGGAGTATTATAGAAAAAAATAATGAAGACTTTATGGTTTAAAAATCTAGCAATTCTGTAGAGCAGATAAGAGTCAGTGGGTCACACCGACCTGCTATGAAAGTCTGTCTCTGCTGAAAACTGTCTCTGCAAACTTGGGCAAGGTTTTTAAATGCTGAATTCAGTTTCTCTGTGAAATGAGAATGACAACAGCACTTATACCATGTACTGTAAAATAATCAATAAAAAATAATATGCTCTTAGAACGGGGTTGAGAATGTTGCAAACTTAAAAAAATATAAGCTTGCATTTTGAAGACCTAATTTTGGAATTCTCTAGCCAAACAGGCCAGTCCAGATGTTTTCTCAAAATGTTACCACCAAGCTGAGAATATAAATGCAGCTAAAATTATTTTTAAAAAGATACAACTCATGAATCAAACTGTAATCATTTACCAAGGGTCAGGGTGGAAAATCCCTTTTAAAGAATTAGTTTATATTTTATAATGTTGCCTCAGATGAGTCTTTCCAAGAGCTCTTTTAGTAAGTTTTGTAATCATAAGCAAGTAAGTTTTTTACATGATGGTTATCTTATGTAATAGGAAGAATCGTCTACTAAAGTAAAATGAGCTTAATTGTTTATTAAGAGGAACTTTTAAGATGAGACAATAACTATTGCTGTTAGTTTGTAGCTTGCAGTGTTAGCAGAAAGAATTTTGGTATTAAGTTATATGATTCTAACATGATTTACTGATCCCTGGTGGGGCACTGATTGAGCACTTAACTTGGCTGTTAAGCAAAAGGTCAGGGGTTTACATTCACCTGGTTCTTGCATGGGAGAAAGATGTGACAATCTGCTCCAGTAAACATGACAGCCTTGGAAATTCTATAGTTGCAGTTCTGCTCTGTCCTACAGGTTAGCTATGAGTTGGAAGCCAATGACAACCAGTGACTAGTACTGGACTTTCTTCGGAGTGCTAGGTATAGCACCTTACTTAATGAAATATATATACAATTGTATATATTAAAACAAAATAAAACAAAGCAAACCCACTGCTGCGGAGTCAATCCCAACTCACAGCATCCTGTCCCCATAGCGTTCTATGCCTGGCAGATTTGAACTGCAGACCTTTTGTTTAGCAGATGTAGGACTTAATCACTATGCCACCAGGGTTTCCTAATACCCACTAAAAGCAAAGAAAAAAACATTTCCACCTTGACAAGTGAGTAATTATCAAACAGTCTGTTTCTGAAGAACTTCAACTGCAGAGACACATAGTATATTTAGAGCCTGCTCTTATCAGGATCAGGACTCACAGTTTATCTGCTGGGTTGAAACTTTCCATTTCATTTTTGATTATCTTAGACCTAGGTACGGTGGGTACTGACAGTTGAGCTTGATTCTTCTAATTTTCTCCTAGGACTCATTCCTTATGATGCTGGAACTGAGATTCAGAGAAGTTCTTCCTCTTTCAAAGAATATGTAACAATTTTTTAAATTATGCTTTAAAAAAATTAAATTACACTTTTAAAAAATCCATATGCAATGGGAAATCTGATAATATTTCCCTGATATTCATAATATTTTCACTGACTAATCTTTTTCAGAAGTGGACTTCCAGGTCTTTCTTGCTAGTCTGTCTTAGTCTGGAAGCTCAGCTACCAAATGTCTACCATGAGTGATTCTGCTGGTATCTGAATACTGGTGGCATAGCTTCTAGCATCACAGCAACACACAAGCCCCCTCAGTAAGACAAACTCACAGACAAGTGGCACTGGTGAAAAACCAGGATCCAGTAATTGATGAAGTATCAATTAAGATGTTTCAACAAGCAGATACAGCTCTGAAAGTGCTCTTTCATCTATGCCAAGAGATTTGGAGGACAGTTACCTGGTCAACCAACTGGAAGAGATTCATATTTATGCCTATTGCCAAGAAAGGTGATTTAACTAAATGGGCAACGTATTGAATAATATCACTATTATCACATCCAAGTAAAGCTTTGCTAAAGATCATTCAAAAATGACTGCAACAGTACATTGACAGGGAACTACCAGAAACTCAAGCTGAATTCCGAAGAGGATGTGGAACTAGGAATGTCACTGAAGAATGTCATATGGATCTTGGCTGAAAGCAGAGAATACAAGAAAAATGTTTACCTGCCTTTCATTGACTATGCAAAAGATTTTGACTGTGTGGATCATAACAAATTATGGATAACGTTGCACAGAAAGGGAATTCCAGAACACTTAACTGTGCTCATGAGGAATCCATGTATGGATCAAGAGGCAGTCGTGCAGAACAAGGGGGACCGTCAATGCTTTAAACTCAGGAAAAATGTGTGTTAGGGTTCCATCCTTTCACCCTACGTTTTCGATCTGTATGCCAAGCAAAAAATCCAAAAAGCTGGTTTATATGAAGAAGAACAAGCAGCAAGATTGAATGAAGTAAGCTGCAGATGACACAACTTTGTTTGCTGAAAGTGAAGAGGATTTGAAACATTGGTGAAGATCAAAGTCCACAGTCTTCAATATGAGTTGCACTTCAACATCAAGAGAACAAAAAATCCTCACAACTGATCATAAGCAGCATCATGGTAAATGGAGAAAAGACTGAGGTTGTCAAAAATTTCATTTTACTTGAGTCTGCACTCAATACCCATGGAAGTAGTGGTCAAAAAATCAGGCAATAGTATTGCATTGGAAAAATTTGCTGCGAAGGATGTCTTCAAAGTGTTTACAACTGAAGATGTCACCTTGAAGACTGAGGTTCACCTGACCCAAAACATGGTATTTTCAATCATATCACACATATGCAAAAGATAGACAATGAATAAGGAACACAGACAAATTGATGCCTTTATTTAATTGTGGGGTTGAAGAATATTGACTGTACCGTGGATTGCTAAAAGAACAAACAGATCTGTTCCAGAAGTAGTACAACCAGAGTATACCTTCTAAGCAAAGATGATGAGACTGCTTCTTACATACTTGGGACATGTTGCCAGGAGGGATCTGTCCCTGGAGAAGGACATCATGTTGGGTAAGGTGGAGGGTCAGTGACATAGAGGAAGTGAAAAAGAGGAAGACTCTCAAGATGGATTGACACAGTGGCTGCAGAAATAGGTTTAAGCATAAAAAATGATTGTGGGCATGGTGCAGGACTGGGCAGTGTTTGGTTCTGTCGTTCATAGGGACATTATGAGTTGGAATTAACTTGATGATATCTAATGAGAACAACAACCTGAAGACAGTTAGTATACATTCTTTACTGTTTTTAACTCTTACTGTGTAGAGTCGTTATGAGTCAGATTTGACTTGACAGCAATGCTTTATTTTTCTTCAGGAAAATGCTTGCTCTCAAGTATGTCACAAAAAATGTTTCTATAAACTCATAGGGCAGGGGGTGATTACAAGTCATAGTTGCATAATATAGAAAATAAATGACATTGTGTTTCCATTATTTTACACTGGCACTTCACACTTTACAGAGCACTGTTATTTTCTAAGATATACTAGGAAAAAAAAGTTCTTCAACAATTATCAACAGAGGAAAAGAGGTAATATCAGCCAAGTTAAATTAGCAAGTTACAGTATTTTTGTTTCCTTACATTATCACTCTGGTTTTTGTTCAACATCTGTTCAATGACATCCTGGACTATATTTTGGGATGTGTGACAATTTTTTTTCACAAATCCTTTACTCACAATTCAGGATGTTCTCATTAATTGTGATTTGTAAAAGAAGCATTTAACTCAGGGCAGATGCTGAGCAGCACGAGTATGGAGCTGTGGCAGGTAAAAAATGACACACGGAATTCACAAGTGTGCATGGATGGCCAGATGGTATTGGCATCTGAGAGATTTATTACACTAACTTGGCAACAGAACATGTGCCATCACTAATTTAACATATAAAACTGGTCCAGAAAAATGTTTAGGTTAAACAAATACTCTTTCTAAATATCGGGTGTGACATATTTTATTGGTTTGTCTCACTTTTTTTTTCTTAAATGGAAATATCTAAATATAAAACATGAAATCCCTCTTTTCCAGGAGTGGTCTCATTCATTTGGGGCAAGTCATGCCTGTAGGAGAAAGTTGAAGTTTACTAATAGATAATTTTCCAGATATTGCAGGCTAGGGAAACCAGAGGGTCGGTAAGTCAGGGTACGACTTTGTTTGTTTTATCCAAGTGATAACCTTGATCCTATACTTGAATATTTTTGGAAGATCTTATTTTTATATAGCACACTAGGGTGCTGTGTGGTCACAGCGTGAAACCAGGCAGGGCAGTATTTCACTCTGTTGTATGTGGGGTCACTATGAGATAGAACCAACTTGACGGCACCTAACAACAACAGGGTGCTGTACTGAAATTTCTACATCAGAAAACATAAATTTTGTTTTGCATTAGCACCAGATTTTCTAGACTGTTTCCCAAGTCTCTGCATTGGAAACTGAGTTATATAACAATTCTCCAAATTAAATTGATAAGCAATAGATTTCTGAAATGTGTTTTCTTGTTTCATTGTATTTCGTATGAAGGTTTACAGAACACACTAGCTATTAAATAAACACATATTGTTTCATGACATTGGATAACAACCCCACAACACGTCAACACTTCCCCTTCTCAAACTTGAGTTCCCTATTACAAGCGTTCCTGTCCCCTGCTGCCTTTAGTCCTTGCTCCTGAGCTGTTACACCCCATGAGTCCAGTTTTGTTTGGGGGCATGTCTCATCTTTGGATGAAGGATAAACTCTCAGGAGTGATTTCATTACTGAGCTGAAAGAATGCCTACAGGCTATATAGAAGTGTCTCCAGTTTGGGTCAGGCCAGTCAGTCTGCTCTATTTTTTGCAAATTAGACTTTTGTTCTACATTTTCCTAAAGCTCTTTCTCTGGGGTCTTCTTCTGCGACTCTTGTCAGAGCATCTCTGGTGACCACCGGGCACCATCTAATTCTACTGGACTGAATGTGGTGGAGGCTGTGGTAGCTGAGTCCATTAGTCCTTTGGAGTAATCTTTCCTTTATACCTTTAGTTTTCTTTGCACTTCTTGCTCCCAAGGGGAAGAGAACCTTCATTAATTTGCTATATAAAACCCTGAACACATACCACTATGAAACTCTGACTGCTCTCCCCCAAACCCTCTGCTGCAGCACGCTTGTCCTTTCCACTCTGCGCGTCTTGTATCCATTCAACCCACTCCTGTCTCCCTTCACTGTCTCATCTTACCTCTGAATAAGAGCTGTTCAGACAGCACCGTGGGTATATTAAGCCTAGAAGCACTTTCTTCACCAGCATCCCTCTGTGTCTTATACTTCATTCCAGTCTTTGACTTAAGAGTTTGCTTCTGTATCAGTTTCAGCTCTGGGCTAACAGAGATTATAGGGGCCATGTGTCCAGGGAACATTCCGGTCTGACAGACCATCAAGTGTGGTATTTTAATAGAGTTCTAGTTCTGCATACACATTTTTCTTCTGCTTCGTCAGGTCACTTACACTGTGTTTCCTGTCTGGTGGTGGCTGGGCACCATCTAACTATCCTGGCCTTGTGCTGATGTGGTCTCTGGATCATACGGTATCTTCTGTCTGTTGGGCTCATATTTTCCTCATGTCTTTGATGTCCTTGGTTTTCTTCCACCCCAGGTGAATTGGGACAAATTGATGCTAATTATATGGCCAGTTGTTAGTTTTTAAGAACTGAGACATCACTCACCAAGGAGGTATGTAGAACATTTTCTTAAAAAATATATATATGTATATATACATATACTTATTATATACACATATATACATAGTTGTGCCAACTAGTCTACATGTCCCCTGAAATCGTGGTCTCTAGACCCCTGTTCCTGCTACTGTATCCTTCAGTATGATAGGTTGTATTTAGAAAATATTTTAGCTTTTTGTGTAGCCCAGTTGTGCTAACCTCCCTTTTGCTGCGTGCTATCACTCCCTTCACCTAACTCAATTCTTATCTACTATCCAATCTATGAACACCCTTCTGCTTCCCTCCCCACCCCTGTAAACAAGGGTGCTTAAACATTTTCTGAAGTCATTACAGTAATGGTCTCACACAATGTTTGTCCTTCTGCATCAGACTAATTTCACTCCACATGTCTTCCAGATGACTCCGTGTTGTGAAATGTTTCCTAAAATTATCACTACTCTTTATTAGAATGCAGGACATGTTCTTTATAAACTATAGTATAAAGCTAGATGTTCCCTGAAACCATGGTCCCCCAGAATTCAACATAGTAATTCAGTCTCTCAGGGAGTTTGTATCTATCTAGGGAACTTACATGACTTTGGCTTCTAGTGATTCACCACTCTTGGCAAGTTTCAGCTTAAGTGCTGTCACATATATAAATTCATAAAATAAAAGGCATTGTGATCAAGTTGATTCCAACACGTAGCAACTCCACAGAGCAGAGTAGAACTGGCCTACAGGGTTTCCAAGGAGTGACCAGTGGATTTGAACTACCCATCTTTTAGTTAGCAACTGTCTTTTAATCACTGTTCTGTCAGGGCTCTATATCACAAGCTTGTAGACATCTTAAATTCTAGCATGATTATATATTTCTTTCTCCAATTTTTTGACACCCACTGAGTCCCTCTATGCCTCTTAATTAATCTGAAGAAACAGAGTAGCACTTACTGGGTAGCATTTGGTGTCAGATGGAACCATGTGCAACTGCGGGAAAATCATTTCAAATTTTCACTACTTAGCTAGCTCTTTGGTAAAATAGGCATTAAAAATATCAACTCTACAAGTGGATCAATTAAAAATATATATAAAATACACACGATGATCCCATCAAGACATGCACAACATGCATAATATTTATTGTTATTGATACATGTCAGTGTATCAATAGATATGGAGAATTCTTGTTGGAAAAATCATAAATTTATCTTTTTATCACTGAGTATGTTGCATTCTATTGAAATACAGCATGTCAATGAGGACTGACAATTAAGTTTGTGAACACATCCTAGAAAAAGTACTACATACCTAATTGCTGAATATCGCTACGGTCACCTTAGAAGTAGCCCCTTGTTAAGCTATGTACCAGTGCCAGTGTACAGTCTACTCTTCAAAGCAATTTTGGAACTCTTTTTCTGGAACTGCTATCAAAGCTAGGATTATATTACCCTTGATGTCCTGAATGTCATCAACATGTCTTCCTTTCAAAATTTCCTTTCTCTTCAGGTCAAGAAAAAAGTCATCAGGGTCCTGATCAGGAGAGGAGGGAGGGTGTCCAATGCAGTCATTTGTTTACTGGCTAAAAACTTCTTCCCAGACAATTATACAATTGTTTGCAAACCTGACACTGGAGCCACCAAGTGCCATAGCCATTCCAGAGAGCATTCCAAAATTACTCTGAATGGTGGACTAGGTACTAGCAGTGGTGTATAGCTTCCCCAGGGGAGTACTTAAAAGGTGACCATAGCGACATTCAGCAACAAGGTATGTGACATTTAGGACAATTAAGTTTGTGGACTTCATGGTTAGACCACATATTTATACACCATGTTTACGCAGATGTATTAATATTGTGCATGTAGGTGTATACGGTGATCTGAACTGAATTAAAGAATCAAAAAATACTAAACAAGAAACATCAAGTAACATATAAAAGAGATTCTTACACTCTCTACATTGAGTTTTCATTCAAAATACAGTTTTGGAGAATTCTGGCCAAAGAACTTACTAGTCTATAACATCACTCGAAATCAGGCTGGTGAGCTAGATATAAAAATGAAGAAGCAGCTTTACCTTTACACTTGTATAAGGCAAACAGGTTAACATCTAGGTCGAGTCAGATAAACAATGACAGGGATTGAGTACGTGCAATAGTTTGCATGACATAGTAAGCCACTTTAAAATAACTTTTATTTCATTGAAAGTGGGTAATGTTGAGTAAAACTATGGTTATTTGCATCATATAAACACAATTCAGCTATAAAAGCATACAAGCATGATTTCTGTACTTCACAAAACCTGCCAATACGTTTCAGGTTTCTGTATTATGGAATGTTAAGGTGATCTTGTAGTGATAAAAAATATTAGATAAATCATTTTCTAGGATTGTTTTTGGTAACTACTGCAATATTTTTGACCAAGCATCTTGTGGAAAAGGTAAATTTTTGATGTACAATGAAGATGTCTTGTTTCTAGAACATCTGGGTGTTCTGAAACATCTGAACTGCGTGAAGTTTTAATTCCAAAAAAGTCTCAGTGTTTAAAAACATATTTCATGTTTCTATATATAGGTACAAAATTTTAGGGGGTAAAATTTAAATTTTAATGGCTGCACAGGAACAGTGTCTTTAGGAAGAGTGGAAGCTTGTATCTTTGTTTACATATATATTTTTTAAAGTATTTAAAACTCTAAAATACTCATGGCACATTAAAATGCCCAAGTTATTATGAAAAATAAGAAAATCACAAAACAACATGTATCTATATATATCTATGTGTATTGCATGACCACATAATAAAAGATACTAAGTTATTGCTTGTTTAAAAGTTATAGACTATGCTAAGCATCTTTAAAAGATAACTAGTTAATCTTTACTATAATCCTATGATTAAGGTATTATTATCATCTTTCCATTGATGAGAAAATAAAGCCAAGAGGTGGCCTGGTCCAAGATTTAAAACAGAGCTGTTACAAAGCTCGTTCACTTTGGCACTATGACACTGAGTTTCAAAAAAAATGGAAATGTATGCTAAAATGTTCACTTATCATCACACCACCTTCTTGAATAAGGCCGTTGGTTTAGAAAAAATAAGTATGAGTTAGTATGATAGTAAATATAAACATCATTTTAATGATATCATTTTTACAATTTAAAAATGCCAATATTTTTGTTGGGTGCTGTGCTGTTGGTTCTGACCCTGTCTCTATACAGCAAAACAAAAATGCTGCCCAGTCCTGTGCCATCCTCACAATCTTTAATATGTTCATAGTATATAGTTCCACTTCCTGGTTATTAATAAATCTACACAACTATTGTTTTTCATTTCGAGTCTTGCCACATCAGCAAACTGGGGTCCCAAAAGTTTGACTCCATCCGTGTCACTAAAGTTGACTTTAAAGAGTTTGCCTTTTCCAGTCTAATTCTGAGTGTCTTCCAGCCTGAGGGGACTCATCTCCTATAACTGTATTCTGCTACTATTCCAACATTTCCACTGGACAGTTGTTTCAGAAGTAAATTGCCAGTTTATTCTTCCCAGTCTGTCTTAGCCTGGAAGTTCCACTGAAATTTGTCTACTATATGCGTTCTGATGGCATTTGAAATACCTGTGGCACAGCTTCCAGCATCAGCATAATATACAAGCCAACACAGTGCCACAGACTGACAGGCGTGTAGTGGAAAAAAATTAAATAGGATGTCAAAATGACTAGTACACAAAACCAAAGACACTGCTGTCAAGTTGATTAAGAAACCCTAAACAACAGAGTAGAACTGCCTCATAGAGTTTCCAAGGAGTACCTGGTGGATTCAAGCCACTCACCTTTTGGTTAGTAGTCATAGCACTTAACACTACCCCACCAGGGTTTACCAATGACTGGTAGAATCTTATAATTATTTTATAAGTTTATGAATTACTTCTTTTTTTTATTATGACTGAGTGAAAATGTACATTCTCATATAAATTTACATGCCCACCTATATGCAGCTTCCACTGCTCTCCCTGCCCGGTGACAGCACACTATTCCTCTCTGCTCCATACATGTCTCATCCTCCCAACAGCCTCCTTTCCCCTCCTCTCCACTCACTCTCCTTCCTCCAGCCCGAGGTCAGCAGGATGATATCTTATAGATGCATAGAACCATAAGGTGCATCCCACATATGGTCACTCTGCATTGCCAAGTCCAATCCATTCGTGAATTACTTCTAGCAAATGAGGTGGGATGGTATTGAGACTTGTGAACACATTAAAGTAAAATGCTTTGTTCTCCTAAGCATACATATTTGTGTTGTGATTCTAAAAGATTAGAGATAACTCATGACTTTGCAGAAGCTAATTCTATCCTTTTCTTGGTCTAAAGGAAGACTGACAGTGTCTTACCAAAGAAATGAGTAAAATATAAAGATTAAGCCTATCTGATGAATTTGTCTGTGCTCATACATTAACAGAGATTTGAATTATCATCATAATCTAATTTTGGAAGTTTTCATTATTGAAAAAGAACTCCATACTTCATAGGGATTACTTGCTATTCTGATATTCCTATAGCCATTAGCAATAATATCTTACTTTCCATCTCTAAAGATCTGCCTATTCTGTATATTTCATATAAATGGATCATGTAACATGTGGCCTATTTTCACTGTCTTCTGTTACTTAGAATATTTTGACAGCTCATTTCCACTGTAGTGTATATCAATGTTTTCCTGTCTTCTATTGTCATGTAATATCCCACTGTATGAATATATCACTAGCGTGTACCCTTTCATCTGTGTTATACACATTTACCTTTTTTAAGGAGTGCTGCTGATGCAGTGGTTAAATTCACCAGCTGCTAACTCAAAAGTCAATGGTTCAAACCTACCAATTGCTACACGTGAGAAACATGGGGGAAAAGATGTGCCAGTCTGTTTCCATAAAGGTTACGACACTATAAATTCAATGGGAGCAGTTTTGCTTGGTCCTAGAGGGTAGCTATAAGTTGGAATTGATTCTATGGTAGCAAGTTTTTTTTTTCCCTTAAATTTGTTTATTCATTCATCAGTTTATAAACATCTGATTTCTCTTTTACTTTTAAGTCTTTCTGAACAATGCTCTTGTGAAAATTTGTGTACCAGATTTTGTTTGAACATGCATTTTCATTGTCTGTGGTTATTGATCTGTGGAATTGATCTGCCATGTTTTAGCCCCAGTGATGCAGTGGTTATGCAATCCACTGCTAATACGAACTTGGCAGTTCTAATCCAACAGCCGTTTTTTCAGGAGAAAAACTCTGGTCAAAATACAGCCTAGGGAACACTATAAGGCATTCTACTCTGGCGAAGAGGGTCTCAATGAATCAGAATTGCTTCAATGGCGCTGAACTGCAACATGTTTAATCATTTGAGAAATTGTCAAATCCTGTACAAAGTACTTGTACTGTTTTACAGTTCTATCAACAGTTGTATGAGGATTCCAATTTCTCCACATCTTTGTTGTTGGTTTTGTTATTAGGTGCTGTCAAGTCAGTTTGACCTCACAGGTGACCCTATGTACAACAGAATGAAACACTGCACAATTTGTGCCATGCCTGCAATCGTTGTTGTGGTTGAGTCCATTGTTTCAGCCACTGTGTCAATCCATCTTGCTGAGAGTCTTTCTTTTTCAATGATCTTCTACACTAGCAAGCATAATGCCCTTCTCTAGGGACTGACTCACCGTGACAACAAGTCCAAAGCACATAGGATATAGTTTCACCATCTTTACTTTTAAGGAGCACTCAGATTGTACTTCTTCCTAGACAGATCTGTTAGTTTGTTTAGCAGTCCAAGGTGTCAACTCTTCTGCTTTCCTTGCTTCTTTTCCGCCTTTAGGATGCATGTGAGGCAATTGAAAATACCATGACTTGAATCAGGCACTCCTTAGTTCTCAAGGTTCAGTTTTGCTTTTCATACCTTAAAGAGGTTTCTTCGAGCTGATATGCACAATTCAATATGTCTTTTGAATTCTTGAACGTTGCTTCCATAGGCATCAATTGTGGATCCAAATAAAATGAAATGCATGAGAACCTCAATCTTTCTACATTTATCATGATGTTGATCACTAGTCTGGATGTAGGGATTTTTGTTTTCTTTCTATCAAGGTATAACTCAGACTGAAGTTTGTGATCTTTGATCTTCGTCAGTAAGTACTTAGAGTCCTCTTTGCTTTCAGCAAGCAAAGTTGTGTCCTTGGCATAATGCAGGTTGTTAATGAGTCTTCTTCCAAATTTGATGCTCCATTCTTCACGTAGTCTGTTGTCTTAGTCATCTAGTGCTGCTCTAACAGAAATGCCATGAGTAGATGGTTTTAAAAAACACTGGTG
Source organism: Heterohyrax brucei (assembly GCA_028571685.1). NCBI lineage: Eukaryota > Metazoa > Chordata > Mammalia > Hyracoidea > Procaviidae > Heterohyrax > Heterohyrax brucei. Next base: position 162,206,867 of record CM053143.1, read on the forward strand.
GCATAGTGGTTCAGTGCTGCAGCTGCTAACCAGGAGGCTGACAGTTCAAATCTGCCAAGTGCTCCTTGGAATCTCTACGGAGTAGTTCTGCTCTTTCTGTAGGGTCACTATGAGTCAGAACTGACTTGATGGCAGTGAGTTTTGAGGTAGGATGGGTTTAAAAAGAAAAATTTATTCTTACACAATCAAGTAGGCAAGAAGTCCAAATTCAGGATGACAGCTCCATGACTCTGGAGGAAGAAATTTCTTCTGTTGCATCAGTCTTTCTTTGGTCTGAGACTATTTTAATGCAGGAACCTCAGTTCTGAAGGAGGCCCTCTATTGTAGGAGCTTGTTTCTTGATGGTGTGAAGTCTCCAACTCTCTGCTTGTTTCCCTTTCCTCTTACCTCTCATAGGATAAAAGGTGGTGCAAGTCACGGTTAAGGAAACTCCCTTAGTTATGGTGTTGCAGTCCCAGGCTAATCTTCTTTTAATATAATCCTTTCTATTAACCACAGCAGACATTAGAATTTACAGCATAGGGAAATCACAAAATAGGGTAATTACAGCATAGCCTCATCACAAAATACTAATAATCATGGCCCAGTCGAATTGTTGTGCACATTTGGGGAGGGGGGAGAGACATAATTAAATCTATGTAATCTGGCTGCTCAAATTATTTGCTTGGTATACAGACTGAATAGGAATCTCAAAAGGATACTTTCCTGAATTTAAACCACGCACAGGTTAAAGGATAGTATCCCGGACTTTAAATCATGCATGGTTGATAAAACATGAGTAAACACCTTTCTGGTATTCTCTGCTTTCATCCAGGATCATCTGACATCAGTAATGATCTCTCTAGCTCCATGTCCTATTCCTAATTCGGCTTGAACTTTGGGATGCTCCTTGTCAATATACTGCTACAGCCACTTTTGAATAATCTTTAGCAAAATTGTGCTTGCATGTGGTATTGATGATATTGTTCTGTAATATCCTCATTCAATTAGATTACTTTTCTTTGGAATGCCTCAAAATGTGAATTTCTTCCAGTTGTTTTGCCAGATTGCTGTCATCCAAATTTCTTGGCAAAGATGTATGTGCACTTCCAGCACTGCATCTAAATTACTGTTTGTTGAAACATCTCAATTGATATTCCATCAGTTCTTAGAACCTTGTTTCTTGCCAATGTCTTCAGTGAAGCTTAGACTTCTTCCTTCACTGCCATTGGTTCCTGATCATGTGCTAGCTCTTGAAATGACTGAATGTCAACGAATTATTTTTGGTATACTGACTTTCTGTGTGTGTTCCATTGCCTTTTGATGCTTCCTGTATCTGTTAATATTTTCCCCGTAAAATCCTACCACACTGCTGCTAGAGGCTTGAATTTTTTTCTTTAAGATTTTCAGCTTGAGGAAGGCTGAGCATGTCCTCCCTTTTAGTTTTCTGTTTCCAGGTCTCTGCACATGCCCTCATAATAATTTGCTTTGTGTCTTTTCAAGATGCCTTGTGAACTATTCTGTTCAGTTCTGTTACCTCATAATTTTTCCGTTTGCTTTAGCTGCCTGATATTCAGATGCAAGATTCAGAGTCTCCTCTGAAGTTCATTTAGGTCTTTTCTTTATTTTCTGTCTTTTCAATGACATCTTACTTTTTTCAGTGTGATGTCCTTAATGTCACTTCACAATTCAACTATTCTGCAATCATTAATGTTCAACACATCAAATCTCTTCCAGAAACAGTCTCTAAATTCAGGTGAGACATATTCAAGGTCATATTTTGGATTTATGTATTTGTTGTAATTTTCTTCCATTTCAGCTTGGACTGGTATCTGAGTAATTGATGGTCTGATCCACAGCCAGTCTCTGACTGTTTTGACTGATGCTATTGAGCTTTTCCACTGCATCTTTCCATCGATACAGTCGATTTGATTCCTGTGTATTCCGTCTAGTGAGATCCATATGTATAGTCACTATTTGTATCGGTGAAAAGGGAATTTTCAATAAATGATTCATTAGTCTTGCAAAATTCTATCATGCAATCACTAGCATTATTTCTATTACAAGGGCCATGCTTTCCATCTACTGAATCCTTTCTTTGTTTTCAACACTCACAGTCCCAAACCCAGTAATTATCATTGCTTCCAGATTTTATGTTTGATTAAACCCAGACTGCAGATGGTAAAAATCTTCAGTTTCTTTATCTTTGGCCTTAGTTGTTGGTTTGTAAATTTGAATGATAACTGTTTTAAATGCTCTTCCTTGTAGGAGTATGGATCTTATCCTATCACTGATATATCATACTTTAGAAGAGTTTTCAAAATGTTCTTTTTGTTGACAAATGCAGGATCATTTGTCACTCTCTTCATGGTAGAAAACATGATTGTCAGATTACAAGTGGTGAATATCACTCCAGTTCAACTCATTAATGCCTAAGATATTGATATTTGTTTGTTCCACTTCATGTTTGATGATTTTCAATTTTTCTAGGTTCATATTTCCTGCATTCTGTGTTCCAGTTATTAACAGATGTTTGCAGCTGTTTCTTCTCATTTTGAGCAATGCCACATCAGCAGCTGAAGGTCCCGAAAGCTCAACTTCATCTGTATCATTAAGCTTGACTGCACTTTTAGGCGAAACCGTGGTGTCATAGTGGTTAGCATCTACAGCTGCTAACACAAACTAGGCAGTTTAATTCAACCAGGCACTCTTTAGAAACTCTGTGGGGCAGTTCTCCTCTGTCCTATAGAGTCATTGTGAGTTAGAATCAACTCAGTGTCAATGTTTTTTCCGGAGCTGGGTACTTTGAGGAGGCAGCTCTTACCCAGTTATATTTTGAAAGCCTTCCAACCTGAAGGGCTCATTTTTCAGCACTGGCAGACAAAGTTCTGCTGTTATTCATAAGGTATTCACTGGCTGACTGGTTTCAGAAGTAGACTGCCAGGTCTTTCTTCCTAGTCTGCCTCAGTGTAGAAGCTCAGCTGAAACCTGTCCACCACGGATAACCCTGCTGGTATTTGAATACCAGTGACATAGCTGCCAGTATCACAGCAAAATACAAGCCTCCACAGTACAACAAACTGACGTACACAAGGGAGGTCTTGACACTGACGTCCAAGATTTGGTAAAACACACATCCTTCTTAGATTCTCCCACAGAGACTTCACTGAAAATATCAACAGAACACTAAAAAAATCTCACAAATATAAAAAAGCTTTGTCAATGAATTCTTATTAAAGAAAGTCAAGTGTTACACTATCACTTCTACCCTATAATTTTAATTTTTGAGTTAGTATTAATCTGGAAATTCATATTACAATAGAGACTCTTACTGAAGTACATCATTACAGTGTGTTCTCTAAATACTCAAATACATTTTATTTTTAATAAAGTTATCTGATCATTTGACACCAGCGTAAGTCATTCTGTTAAAATATGTAACACAAAAATATTTGTAATTTAATTTTAGTTTATCTCATTTTTCTACAATGAATGTTTGATTTTTATTTCATGGAAATTTCAGTACAAATGTTTAATATATCTACTTTCACAGATAAATACTCAAAATTATACTTAAGATTATGGGAGAAGATGTTTCAATTTTCAAATTGACAGAAAAGATTCAATAACTACACACTGGATGTATAGATTCATGAATTAAAGTTTAATACATACTCTGGAAACAAATGCTCAATATAATCATAATGTGATTATCACTCTCAACAAATTAAATATTAAAACAGTGTGATTATTCCATATGCAGTCTGTATTATAATTCTATTAGCCCTGTAGTGTCCTTTAAACATATTCATCTAAACTGGCATCCAGTCAATGCTATGACTCTTCAGTCTCTTTAATCTAAAATACCTTTCCAGCATAATTTACTTTTCATTTTCCTACAGTTATTTGTTTTGCAGAATGTCACTCAGTTTAGGCCAGCTGATTATTTTATCATGATTAGATTCAGGTTATTGTTATCTTTCTTTTGTTTTTCTTTTTTAAGGAATATTACACAAATGGTATCTTATCCTCAGGATATCACATCCTGAGGTTTGTGACGTTGATTTATTTTATTACTGGTGATATTAAATTTCATCACTTAATGAAGACAGTATCCTCCAGATTGTTATTAATATATATTTTTCCTTTGTAATAAGTGATCAATCTCTGAGGTATAATTTGAAACTAGGTTATAGGCTGTTCTTCGATGATCTTCCTAACATGGAGCATCAATCAATGATTACTTTTTTCCTGAATCAGTTTTTACTTGAAATGATGAGTTTTCAAACCTTATGATTCCTTTTATACTTATTAGTCAGTACTTCAGATGACAGAAGTGTTGTTATTGTTGTTGTTAGGTGCTGTCAAGTCAGTTCCAACTACTAGAGACCCTATGCACAACAGAATGAAACATTGCCCAGGTTTGTGCCATGTCCACAATCGTTTTTATGCTTAAGCCCATTGTTGTGGCCAGTGTGCCAATCCATCTTGTCAAGGATCTTCCTCTTTTTTGCCGTCCCTCCACTCCACCAAACGTGGTGTCCTTCTCTAGGGACTGATCTTTCCTGACAACATGTCCAAAGTATACAAGATGCAGTCTTGCCATCTTGGCTTCCAAGGAGCACTCTGGTTGTACTTCTTCCAGAACAGATCTGTTGGTTCTTTTGGTGCTCCATGGTACCGTCAACATTCTTTCCCAACACCACAATCTAAAGACATCAATTCTTCTGTTTTCTTTGTTCAGTGTTTGTTTTTCACATGTATATGATGGCTTAGTTTAGGCACACTTTAGTCCTCAAAGTGGCATCTTTACTTTTCAATAGTCTAAAGAGATCTTTTGCTGCAGATTTTCACAGTGCAATGTACCTTTTGATTTCTTGACTGCTGTTTCCATGGCATTGATTGTGGATCCAAGTAAATTGAAATCTTTGACAACCTCAGTCCTTTCTCCATTTTAATGATGTTGTTTGCTGGCCCCATTGTGAGTAGTTTTGTTTTCTTGTCCCATTGTGAGGAGTTTTGTTTTCTTGATATTGAGGTGCAATTCATACTGAAATCCGTGGTCCTTGATCTTCATCATTAAGTGTTTCAAGACTTCTTCACTTCCAGCAAGTAAGGTAGTATTGTTTGTGTAACACAGGTTGTTAATGTGTTGTCCTCCAATCCTGATGCCTCTTTCTTCTCCATGCAATGCAGCTTCTCAGATTATTTACACAGCACACAGATTGAAAAGGTATGGTGAAAGGATACAACCCTGACACACATCTTTCCTGACTGTAAACCACGCTGTGTCTCCTTATTCTGTTCTCATAACTGCCTCTTGATCCATGTACAGATTCCTTAAAAGCACAAATGAATGTTTTGGAATTCCCATTCTACACAATGTTAGCCATAATCCTTACAGTCAAATGCCTTTGTGTAGCCAATGAAACGTAAGTAAACATCTTTCTGGCATTCTCTGCTTTCAGCCAAGATCCATCTGACATCAGCAATGACTTCCATGTCCTCTTTTGAATCCAGCTTGCATTTCTGGAAGTTCCTTATCAATATACTGTCACAGTCATTTTTGAATGAGACATATTGATGTCATATATAAATCAACCAAACTTATTGTCATAATTGCAGAGATTACATACTCATCAAAGACCTTTGCTATAAGACCTAGTTGAACTTTACATAAATTTCAAAGTATAAGCCATTCATGTCTTAGAAATAGTATCATGCTTAAGTTTAAAATTTAAGACATACCCAATGTTCTCTAGCCATTACTTTAATCAATATTTGATCAAAATATGTATTTTTTTAAATAACATAATTTTGAATTCTGAGAAATACCTACTTTGCTCAGTTGGTGTGAGAAATAACTTAGTTACTTTTGATAAGTGTGTTAAAACTAAATATAATCTGAGGGCTAAAAAAATAATATCCATCACTTTTTAGGCTGAAAACAACATTAGAAAGAAACTATGTTCTCCCACATACTTTCTAAGCAATCAAAATATTTTTCCTATCTCCATGGTAACAATCATAAGGACCAGTGGAATCAAATAATCAAAGTATGATAACATCATTGGACTAATAATATATTTTTAAAAAGTACCATGCAGGCTATAAGGACAAATGATTTTGTTATTGCTCATTAGCTACAGAAAACTGCATGAGACTGCCTAGAGAAATCCTACAAACAACTTTAAAATAAATTCATAAAATTAGACTAAATTAAACAACTTGAAAATGTAATTGGAGTCCTATGAAGAAGAATTAAACACAGTAACAGCAGATAGATTCTTTTGTTGCTGCTGTGCAAACTAACATCTGGAGAACATTTCTCTTTTTTCCATTCTGTTGTGACACAACTTTTCTTGAACAAGTTGACCTAAGTAAATAGTTTCAAGAAGAGTTATAGCTTATAAAAAGTTTAAGTGTAAAGATGGTTTCAAAATTTGCAATAACTCATTTCTGTGGCTGCAGTTCTAATTCTATCACATAGTACCCATTATCTGATTTATATTACAATCCTATTTCCAATTCCAATTTCTAGATTTTTCCTTATTGAATCTACATGTAGATTAAAACTTTTGAACTGTAACAGATGTTTGAAAGTAGACAAAATTTTTAGCATTCTAGAATATAACTGAAATTTGTCTTTTAATTTAATGAGTTCTTATTCAGTTCAGCTGAATTCCTTAAAATCATTATTGAAACTATTTATTACCACAGTGGGTTAGAGCCTGACCTCAGAGAGTTCACCAGGAAAAATGATACAGACTAACTAGTAATTATAATACATGATGAAATATATATTTATATGTATTATATGTCTATAGTTGTATATATAATGATGATTTAATGTAACAACCATTGTCTATTTTGCAGAGGCAGGTAAAAGAATTAAATAAGAGATCATTATGTGTTGGATGTTGAAAAATTAAAATATTTTTGCCAAGCAATAAGAGAGGAAGTAGGAATTGAAACAACATTTCAGCTGAAAGGAGGTCTATATGTGGTTGTGGATTGAACAGAAATAATTTTTGTTAAAGACATGAGTAGCTAAAATAGGTAAATCCAATGGTAAGAAATTTGCAAGAATGGAAAATAAAATTGCAAGATATTACAAAAAGTTAGGCACTTATTGAAACAACAAATTTTTCTTTTAAGGAATACTTTCCAACATACTCCTAGACCATGTCCAGACTATACTGCTTTTAAATATTCAAATATAGGTGTGTGAGTGTGTGTTTGCGCATGCACGTGTTTGCATGAACGCACATGAAAACTCTTGGTGTTGCTTATACTGGTCATGTGCTAAGCTGTATTTAGAAATTGTTGAAATTGAAATGCATAGATGTGTTTAAAGGACAACTTAGTCATTAAGATTTCTCTTTAAATTATCTCATTTGAACTCTAATTTACTGTTAGAAAAGAGTGACATCATTTCTTCAGAAATTGATTCTTGATTTAACTTTCCAAAGTACAATTGGCTGCAAGTATTTAAAGCATAGGGGTTATGTTAGGTTCCTTTGGGATGTAGCATAATAGTTGATAAACAGTTGACTTACTATTTTCAAGAAAAAAAAAGTGATAGGTAGAAACTAAGGCTTGTATTAGAGTTTTATGGTTTGTTTGTTTTTTGCCCTTAGTAGTTTTTTTTTTTTTTTTGCTAGTGACATCTGGAATCCTTTAGACTATTTTCAGTTACCAGTGTACCATAATTATTCTGGGATAGTTATCTGTCCTCTATTGAATAACATCTTCTGACAAATACATATTCTATCATTATGGTAATCAAAATAATTCTCTCCCTCATGATATTCCCATTCTAAACTCCAGATTCTTCAAGTATATTACTTTACATGGCTAAAGGGCCTTGCAGATGTGATTAAGTTAAATATCTTCAGATAGGAAGATAAATTATTCCTGATAATCTGAGTTGGCCCAATGTAATCAAAAGAGTATTTAATAAGATAGATGCAAGCATGTCAGTCAGAAAAGGTGATTTGATGATAGAAGCAAAGGTTGCAGTGATATACTTCGAAGATGGAGGAACAAAGCACAAGCCAAAATTGCAGGAAGCTTCTAGAAGCTTGAAAATATGTGATGGTTGATTATATCTGTTATCTTGGCTAGGCTGTGATTCTCAGATGCATAGACAATTGCTAAACTGGTTAAAGTTCTGCAGTGTAGTAGAGTATGTTCTTATTAGGTGGCCTTGAGTCAGCTCCAACTCACAGTAACCCTACATAAGACAGAATAAAACACGTCTATATCTTACACCATCCTCACTGCTGTTGCTATGTTTGAGCCCATTGTTTTAACCAACGTCAGTCTATGTCACTGAAGGTCTTCCTCCTTCCCGCTGAGCCACTACTTCACCAAGTATAATGTCCTTCTCCCAGAGCTAGACCCTCCTAATAACATGTCCAAAGTGAGTGCTCCACCTTAGCTTCTAAGGAGCATTCTGGCTGTTCTGTTCCCAAGGCAGTTTTGTTCATTCTTCTGGCAGTCTGTGGTTCAATGTTTTTCATCAAAACCATAATTCAAAGGCATCAACTTGTCCTTGCTCTTCTTTATTCAGAGTCCAGTTTTTGCATATGTATGATATAATTGAAAATACTACTGACTTGGTTCAAATGCCCCTTAGTTCTTCAAGTGGCACTTTTACTTTTTAACGCCTTAAAGAGACCTTTTTTTTTCCTCCAGATTTGCCCGGTACAATATGTCATTTAATTTTTTGACTACTGCTGCCAAGGACGCAGACTATGGGCGTCAAGTAAACCAACATTTTTGACACATTCGTTACTTTCTCCATTTGTCATGATTGGCTTATTAGCCCAGTCATGAGGGGTTTTGTTTATGTTGAGATATAATCCATAATGAAGGCCATGGTCTTTCATCTTTACCAATAAATGCTTCCACTCCTGTTCACTTCGAGCAAATAAGATTGTGTCATTGAATGTAGTTAATGAGTCTTCCTCCTATTCTGATGCCACGATCTTTATGCAGTCCACCTTCTCAGATTATTTTGTCAGCATGTAAATTGAGTATAGGGAAAGGGAACAACCCTGAAACACTTGAAACTTTTCATGATTATAAGCCACACAGTAATCCCTTGTTCTGTAATATAATGTAATGTATTCACCTATCATGATATGACATGATGTGATTAATCAACCCGTGAGCTGAAAGAGTGTTTTCCTTGGGGCTGTGATCTGGCTCTAGAATACAGATGTATGTTCTGACAGAACTCTCTCTCTCAGTCTCTCTTTACCCTTCACTCTTTTCATCATCTCATTTTCTGACCTCCAGATCTCGAGCCATAAACCTGCAACAATACCTGGTTCACCACTTGACCTGGGGACTCTGGATTCTCCAGCCCCATAATCCTGTGAGGCAGCAGATGTCTCCAGCCTGCTGCTTGACTTATGGCTTTGGGAGTTGCCAGCTCCCACAATTTCCTGAGCTGTTTCAGTAAATACATATATACACAAACATATACACATCTGCATCACTGAATTTATCCCTTATACAACTCCATTAAATCGAATGGATTCTCCCGTGGAGCTTCCAAAAGAAACACAGCCAGGCTGACACCTTGAGTAAGCCCCATGATCCTCTGTTCAGAAGTTTGTGGTAATTTTCCTACAGCAGCAAGAAGAAACTAATACAGTCCTTTGCTGGTCAATCAGTTGTTTCACAATTTAAACTCTAGTAAAAAGACACTGATTCCTTAGACAACCAAGTTGCTCAGGATTGACAGTAGTTGAATCTGTGACGATACTCTGAATAAAGCATCTATCCCATCCACAAAAATAAGCTATTTCCTTTAAAAAGGGGGGTTCCCCAAAAGCAGAGCTTGAAATAAAGATTTGAATAAATGCAATATTTTGTGATTATAATGATAGGAAGCAGGAATGAAGGAGCAAGGAGACTGAAGCAGGAAAGGAGAAAAGGCCGGGAAGGATGTAAAAGCTGTCTTTGCTGTTAGGTATCCTCAAGTGTTACGCATAACAACTTTATGTGTAACACAGCAAAGCCTTACAGGAGTGCTCCTGCGGCACTCCTACAATCATTGCTCTGTTTGGGCCCGTTGTTGCAGCTATGCAGTCAATCCACTGTCACTAAAAGTCTCACTCTTTTTGGCTGACCCTCTGTTACAAGCAAACTGTCCTTCTTAAGTGATTGGTCCCCGCCACCCCCATGCCAAGCTGAGAGCAGATGAGGGAAATACCCATCACCCTCCCTTCTAAAGAGCATTCTGATGGTATCTCCTTCCAGGCAAATTTGTTTGTTCTTCTGAAAGTCTATGGCATACTCGATATTCTTTACCAACACCACAATTTAAATGAGTCATATCTTCTTTGGTCTTCCTTTTTTCATTGTCCAGTTTTTATATGCATACGGGGAGACCAAAAATACCGTGACTTTGATCAGGTAACTCTTAGTCATCAAAAATAAATCTTTGCTTTCTAGCATTTTTAAATATTATTCTGTAGTAGATATGCCAAATTTAGATCCCTACATTAGGTGGGTGTGTGCAATTAAAAACTACAGAATACCTTCTTCACTGGCTTGCCTGAACACTGGCTTTTATGCTTTGCCAATTGTTCCTCCTCATGGGTTACGGCGTGTGCCAGGGGCCAGTAACTCCTCTGCCTACTTAGGCTACAAAAGCAGGATACACAAGAACTTAAGTCTTCAGAGAAAGGCCTTAGGCTGAAAAGTGAAGACATTTGTGGAAGAACTAGCTTGAGAGATACCCCTGTCAGCATGCCTAACTGTGACAGAAAACATAAATTAGCCCAGGGATATAAAACTGATCACAAAAGATATCTTTGCTTCTGTCCTTTGTGTGTCTCTACCCTTCTGTTCTTTCTGTGACCTAACCTGTATCCTCTCTTCACTTAGGCAAATCACAGTCAATTTTATGAAGATTGCAAATAATGACTCCAGTTGATACATGTTTCATGAGGGATTTTTCTGTGGTCTAATCCATTTTTTTTCTATGGTATATTAGCTTTTGTCGTTTTAAGTTTCATTTAATTAGAACTTAAATGTCTTTAATTATTGTAAAGCTTCATTGAGTTCTCATGCTTTGTTTTCCTCATTTATATAAGCGCCCCCTTAAAGGTGTCTAAAACAATTTAGAATACATTCTAAAATATACAATCAGACATACATATCAAAATATTTTGTGAAATACATTCCTTATAATCAATGTTAAGAAGAATCACACTGTGTTTTCAATCCCAGATTGTGGTACCAGATACAATTTGTAGATAAAACTCACTGCTATAGAGTCTAGTCCAACTCACAGATGTAGTGTGTTAAATTCTACGTCTGCTAACTGAAGGGTTGACAGTTCAAATCCTCCAGGCACTTCTTAGAAATTTCTAGAGTGCAGTTCTACTTTGACTTCTAGGGTTGCCATGAGTCGAATTTGTAGATAAGTTATATACAATTTACCATTTTAGAAGAAATGTTTTGTCACATTGTTGTTGTGAGCTGTTGTTGAGTTGGTCAATAACTCATGACAGAGTAGAACTGCTCCACAGAGTTTCTTTGGCTGCAATCTTTACGGAAGCAGTTTGCCAGGCATTTTTTCCACTGAACTGCTGGGTGTATTTGGACCATCATTGTTTAAGTTAGCAGATAACTACAGAAGAACCTCTTTAGCCACTCAATCTCCTTTTCATTACAAAGACTCTTTTAATTTTATTCCATTTTCAGTGTTTTTTTTTTTCATATTAACATAAAAGGAACATTAAACTTGCAACTCTTGAGGCACATTATGAAGTTGCCAAGTACTGAGTTGTAGAAATTCTGTACAATCAAGATTAGATGGTCTCTCTCTCCCCAGTCTAGCAAAGTGGCATTCTGCCAAACTTCTGCATAAATAATGGCAATTAAGCTGTCCTGGGCTAGCTGTGCAGTGTGATGCCATGTGTGGGAAGCTGTCAAGTAGAATGATTCTTCCTCATGCTGCTCCTGTCCTGGGCATCACACACACACTGTGCCACATTGCCTCTGCCTTTCAGTTCTCAGAGTTCACATAATTCCATCTCAGAAAACTCCTTGGTCATAAATACTGCATATGAACTAATCTGCCTCTCTTCTTTTTGTCTCCTCCAATTACTGACTAATTATCAATAAAAAAGTATCCTTTCTGATTCAGTCACACTCTCCTGGATTTGGTCGCTGTCTTCTATTTCCTTCTCTCTTGTTTTTCTTCTTTTTTTTTCTTCTCCACTTCTTAACTTTTCTGTTTCCTTCAACTGCTATTTTTCTTTTTATCACCATTTTTTCCCTCTATGCTTCTATCTTTTCCTTTCACTTTCACTAATTTTCTTGATGGAAAATAATAATAATAAATCTCTTCCAAAGGTAAACTGAGTGATTATATAGATATTATTTAATAAATACTTCCATAAGGCTCAAAAAGCCTCTAAATCTCTTCCTTCCACTGGACCACTTTTTCACTCCTAGATAAAAATATTTCTTGGGCTTAGTACTCATTAACTATAGGGGATTTCAGAACATTCTTCATCTTTAAAACAATAATATTTCATAATTTAAACTATCCTAAATGCTTAAGGAGAGTTAAATGCCATGTCTGCTAACCAAAGGGTGGCAGTTCAAGTCCCTCAGGCGCTCTTTGGAAACTCAATCAGCAGTTCTACTCTGAGCTCTAAGGTTCCTATGAGTCGGACCCTACTTGAAGCAGGGTTTTTTGTGTTTTTTTATGCTTAATGAATAAAACCATGTCGGATTATGAGGCTTTTGTGTATATTGTTCCCTTGGCACAATGTGCTGTTTCTATTGCTGTTTTTGGTTGCCTTTCAATGGGTTCAAATTCATGGTGAGCTTATGGATAACAGAACAAAACACTGCCCAGGCTTGTGTCCTCTTCACGATCATTACCAGGTTTAAGTCCTGGGTTGCAGTTATTGTGGAATCCATCTCATTAATGGGTTCCCTCATTTTCATTGACCCTCTGCTTTACCAAACATGATAACCCTCTCCCTTTTCACCAGGTTAATATCTATCAATTCTTCAAATTTCAGGCTAATTGCCACCTTTCTTACGGAAATCTTTATCAGCCTCAATCCTTAAGTTCCAACCTTTGCTTTTTACTTTCTCATAGCACCCTGACACTTCCTTCCACAGCAATTATCAGAATAAAGTTAAATATATTTTAAATATTGCTTATCTCCACCACATCTAAATGCAAATTACATATTAACTGCCTGCTTATATTTCTATCCACAGTATATTATAGAGACTCATAAAAAAATAGTTCCTTAATAAATGTTTGCTGTAAAAAAATAAAATGCTATGATTTCTCTTTTAAATGAATGCATTTTTATTTATCAATTTTCAAAATATTGTAATTTCTTTAGTTGTGTAACTTGAACAATGATAGATACTAATGTTAAAGTCATACTTATTTTTAAATTTTTTTCTTTTTCATTTCAAAAATCTATCGTTTTCAGGTGCTGCTGAGACAGTTACAGTTCAAAGCAAACTTACGAATAAAAGAGCAAAAACCTTCCTTAGTACTGCAGTTCTCACAATAGTGAGAACCATAAATGGCTTGAGCCATTTGTTGTCCTTGCAAGTTGTCCTCTCTTCTGCTTTAATGGGAATGATATTCTTCTTTCATGACTGGTGCTTCCTGACAGCATGCCCAATGTGAGCAAGAGGAAATCTCACCATCTGCAAAGTACTCAAAGTGACATCTTTGCTTTTTAATGCTTTAAAGAGATTCTTTTGTAGTGTATTTGCCCAATGCAATGCATCATTTGATTTCTTGATTGCTGCTTCCATGGCCATTGATTGTGTATTCAAGTAAGATGAAATCCTTGACAATTTCAGTCTTTTCACTGTTTACAGTGTTGTGCTTATTGGTCCAGTTATGAGGATTTTTTTTTTTTCCTTACATTGAGATGTAATCCAAGCTGCAGGCTGAGGTTTTTCATCTGCATCAGTGAGTGTTTTAAGTCCTCATTTTCAGCAAGCAAGGTTGTGTCATCCATGTATCTGTAGTGGTTAATGAGTCTTCAGTTCGGATGCTGTATTCTTCTTCATATAGTTTAGCTTCTCAGCTTATTTGCTCAGCATACAAATTGAAAATGTAAAGTGAAAGGATACAACCCTGATGCACAATTTGCCTGATTTTAAGCAACAAAGTATTGTCTCGTTCTGTTTGAACAAATGCCTGATGGGTACATACAGATTGTGCTTGAAAAAAATTAACTGTTTGGGGATTTCTGTTCTTTGCAAAGTTATCCAAAATTTGTTATGATCTAGACAGTCAAACACCTTTGCATAATCAAAAAAGTTGGTAAAAGTCTTCAGCTTCTTTAATTTATTGCATTAGTGGTTAGTGTGTAATTATGAATAATATTCATATTAAATGGTCTTCTTTGTCAATGTATGACTATTCTGTCACTGATAGATTGTACTTCAGGTTAAATCTTTTTTTTTTTTGACTATGAGTGTAATAGTGTTCTTCTTCAATTTATCATTCTTGCCTAGTAAACCACGTTGTTGTTGTTGTTAAATGCCATTGAGTCAGTTCCAACTCATAGCAATCCTATGCACAACAGAATGAAACATTGCCCTGTCTTGTGCCATGCTCACAATTGATTTAATGTTTAAGCCCATTGCTGCAACTACTGTGTCAATCCATCTTGTTGAGGGTCTCTTTTTTGTTGACTCTCCACTCTAAGAAGCCTGATGTCCTTCTCCAGGGAGTAATCCCTCCTGACAACATATCTGAAGTACGTTAAGATGTAGTCTCACCATCTTGCTTCCAAGGAGCACTCTTGTTGTACTTATTCCAGAACAGATATTTTTTTTTGTTACTGTTCTTCTTTCCTTCTTCTCTAACACCACAGTTTAGGGGAACCAATTCTTGGTCTTTCTTATTCATTGTCTAGCTTTCACATGCACATGATGCTATTAAAAACACCATGACTTGAGTCAGTTGCACCTTAGTCTCAAGGTGACATCCTAACTTTTCAACACTTCAAAGAGGTCCTTCACAGCAGATTTTCCCAATGCAATGTGTCTTTTGATTTCTTGACTGCAGCTTCCATGGGCATTGCTTGTGGAACCAAGTAAAATGAAATACTTCACAACCTCAAGCCTTTCTCCATTTGTTATGATGTTTCTTACTGGTTCATTTGCAAAGATTTGTGTTTTCTTAATGTTGAGGCACAATCTATACTGAAGCTTGTGGTCTTTGATCTTCAGTAAGTATTTCAAACCCTCTTCACTTTCAGCAAGCAAGGTTGTGTCACCTGTTTAATTCAAGTTGTTAATGAGTTTTCCTCCAACCCTAATTGCTTGTTCTTCTTCACATAGTCCAGCTTCCCGGATTATTTTCTCAGTATACAATTTGGAAAGGTATGGTGAAAAGATACAACCCTGATGCACACTTTTTTTGGCTTTAAACCATGCAGTATCTCCCTGATCTGTTCGCACAACTGCCTCTTGATCCATGTACAGATTCCTTAAGAGCACAAGTAAGTGTTCTTGAATTCCCATTCTCCACAATGTTAGCTGTAATTTATTGTAATCCACAGAGTTGAATGCCTTTGCATACATAGTCAGTGAAATACAGGTAAACATCTTTCTGGTATTCTTTGCTTTCAGCCAAGATCCATCTGACATTAGCAATGATACCCAGGTACCACGTCCTCTTCTGAATCCAGCTTAAATTTCTGGCAGTTCCTTGTCAATGTACTGTTGAACTTGCTTTTGAATGATGTTTGTCAAAGTTTTACTTGCGTGTGATATTGGTGATGTTGTTTGGTAATCTCTGCATTCAGTCGGATCACCTTTCTTGGAAATTGGCATAAATATGGACCTCTTCCAGTCACTTGGCCAGGTAGGTGCCCTCCAAATTTCCTGGCGTAGATGAGTAAGCACTTCCAGTGCTGCATTCATTTGATGAAGTATCTCAATTGATAGTCCATCATTTCTGGGAATCTTGTTGAATGGATGAGCCTTGTTGAATGAAACCATATGAATGTATAATTCACAATGGCCAGTACCAACCCATTTGACTTCTCTGTTGCCTAGGATATCTTTACACATTGCATTTCGTTTTTGATGATTTCCAATTTTTCTAGATTCGTACTTCCTACATTCCGGGTTCCAATTACTAACAGATGTTTGCATCTATTCTTGTTTTAAGTCATGACATATCAGCCAATGAAGGTCCACAAACCTTGATTCTACCTAAAACATTAACATACTGTATTTTGAGGAGACAGTTTTTCCTAAGTTGTATTATGAATCACTTCCAACTTTAGGGGCTCGTCTGCTAGCACTGCATCAGCCAATGTTAAACTACTATTCATAAGAGTTTTGTTTTGTTCTTTTCTTTTTTAGAGGTAGATCACCAGGACTTTTCTTCCTAGTCTTTGTCATTCTGGAGCTCTCCTGTAACCTGCCCATCCTGAATAACTCTGCTGGTATTTGAAATACTGATGGCATAGCTTCTAACATCACAGCAATACCCAAACCATCACAATAAGACAAACAAGTGGTGGTCTGTAATTATGCTCATTCCTAATAGATCTTTTGATTTAATGACTGTAATATCTTAAGATCATTTATAGAATAAAATATTTTTATAAATTCATTTATGTTTAATTTATACTTACATTCATGTTTGTCTTCATAATCTCACACATACTGCATAAGGTTCTCCCTTTAATAGTGTTTCCAGTGTTGTTTGTTAGTTACTGCTGAGTATGTTCTAACTTACAACCTTATATACAACAGGACAAAACACTGCCCAGTCCTGCACCATCTTCACAATCATTGTTATGCTTGAACCCTGTTCATTTTGTGGAAAATCTTCCTCTTTTTTGGTTGACTCTCTACTGTCTAGAGCGACTGACCCCTTCTGATGATACTAGATGATGTTTGTCCATTCTTGTTTATAAGTATTGTTATTATATTATACATATATTACATACATTGTATATGTTATGTATATTATAACGAGTATTGTTATAAGTCTTGTTTATAAGTAGTCTTGCTGTATGTTTTCTGAGCAGATGTATTTGTTTTTCCTTTAATCCGTGAGTTAATGAGTCTTACACTCTTCCTGATTTTGCCTTCTTCATGTAGTCCAGGTTCTTGGTTTATTTGTTAAGCATACAGACTGACTATGTATAGGGAAAGGATACAACCCTGACACTCACTTTTCCTAACTATACACCACACAGCATACCCTTGTTCTGTTTGAATGACTGTCTCTTAATCTATACACAGGTTCCTCATTAATACAATTAAACCAAACAAACCCACTGCAGTCAAGTCAATTCAAATTCATAATGAGCCTATAGGATAAAGTAGAACCACTGCCATTGGGTTTCCAAGGAGCACCTGGCAGATTTGAATTGCTGACCTCTGGTTAGCAGGTACAACACTTAACCACTACACCACCAGGGTTTCCTAGCACAATTAAGTGCTCTGAAATTGGCAGTCTTCACAATGTCATCCCTAATTTGTTATGATTTACAAGTTGAATGCCTTTACATAGTCAGTAAAACACAGGTAAACAATTTTCTGCTATTCTCTGGTTTCTACCAAGGTGAACAATGATATCCTTCATTCCTGGTCCTCTTCTGAATCTGCCTTGAATTTCTGGCACTTGTCTGTTAGTGTTCTTCTAGAACCATTTTTTAATTATCTTCAGTATAATTTTACTTGCAAATAATACTAATGGTATTGTTCAATAATCTGTGCTTTCCATTGGATCACTTTTCTTTGAAATGGACAAATTATGGATCTCTTCCAGTCGGTTGCCCAGGTAACAGTTTTCTAAATTTCTTAGCATAGATGAGTCAGAGCTTACAGCTTTGTATCTGTTTACAGAAACATGTGAATTAATATTCAGCAATTCTTGAGGTCTTGTTTCGTGCTGATTGCTTCAGTTTTCTTCTTTCAATACTATTGGTTCTTGATGATACTCTACCTACTGAAATGACTGATCATCTAGCAATTATTTTTAGTAAAGTGACTTTGTGTAGTCCTTCCAACATCTTTTGATGCTTCTTGTGTCATTAAATTTTTTATCCATAGAATCCTTCAGTATTGCAACTCTTGTTTTTTATTATTTCTCTGTTCTGTAAATTTGAAAAATGTTGAGAATGTTCTCTAGTTTTTGTTTCCTAAATTCAAGTCTTTGCACAGTTCTTCACAATTATTTACTTGGACTTGTCACGATACCCTTGGAAATCTTCAGTTCACCTCCTTTACATCATAATTTCTTCCTTTTGCTTTAGCTACTCTATATGCAAGAGCAAATTTTAGAGCTTCTTCTGACATCCATTTTAGTCTTTTGTGTTTCCTGTTCTTTTAATGGATTTTTCCCTTTTTTTGTGCATGATGTCCTTGAGGTCACCCCATGTCTCATTTGCTGATACTATGCAAGGTCTGACAGTTAAGTGCAAGAACTTATCTGAAAAAAAGTTCTACATACCTCATTTCTGAGTATCACTATGGGTTACCTTTGAAGTACTATGCTTGGGAAGCTATGCAGCAGCATCAGTGCCTGGTCTACCCTTTAAAGCAATTTGGAACTCTTTTATTGTTTTTAGAATGGCCATCAGAACTGTTATTGTATTACCCTTGATGTTCTGAATATCATCTAAGTATCTTCTTTTCAATGTTTGCTTTATCTTTGGGTAAAGAAAAAGGTCATTGGGAGCTAGATCAGATGAGTAGGGAGGGTATTCCAATACAGTTATTTGTTTAGTGGTTACAAAATCCCTCACAAACAACTATACAGTTAAGTTTGTGAACCTGCCACTGTGCCACTGTGCCACTGTGCACAGTGGCCATTCCAGAAAGAGTTGCAAAATTGCTTTGAAGGATAGAGTAGGTGCTGGCATTGGTACATAGCTTCCCAAGTAGAGTACTTCTAAGGTGACCATAGTGATATTCAGCAGTGAGGTATGTAGCACTTAGAACAATTAAATTTGTGGACTTAATTGTCAGATCTGGTATGTAATACCACCTCTTGGTTATCCAATGAGCAATGCAAATGTAACATTAAAAATTAACACCATTTTCCCCATTAATCCTTCTTCCTCTCAACATTTTCCATTGCACTAATAATTTTCATTTGTTGACGCCAAAGATTTTGATGTCATGAGTCACTGTTTTCCTTCTATTGTACTCCAGATTTAACTATCAACTACCTTTACCTTCAACAAATATCTAGAATCCTACCCTTCATCTCCTCTCCAGCATTCCTATCTTTGTCCAAGATAGTATTATCTCTCAGTTAGGTATGCAATAAGTTAATTCCTTGTACTGTTGTTTCTGTGAATATCACAGCAATTAACAGAATAGTCAAAAAAAAAAATCTTTTTCTGATTAGCTATAAAATAAGTACATCTATCCTTACTGATTCTTATCTTACTTTATTTTGCTATAAATTATGCATGAAGTATTCTTTTCTTTTTTTTCTCCTTCTTCTTACTGTCACTACGCACTACCACAAGCAGTAGCATGTAAGTTGCATGATAGACAGTTGGTGACTATCTCTTAACATTCATCACCATTATTCTGATATCTAAAATTATACAAGGCTTTAAAAGATACTCATTGCTTGACTAAAAAATAACCATTCAATGCATTATGATCGGTCTATATAGTTAATTTATTTGTGAATTTGGTCAGGCTGTGGTACTCCATTTTGTTTTTAAACCTTACTCTGGGTCTTCCTATGAATATATTTACATGTGCTTAGTATTTAAATCAGTTGACCTTCAGTAGAGCAAATAAGCATGAACAACACAGGAGGGCTTCACACAGCCAGTTGAAATCCTTATGAAGAAAAACTGACGGTTCCCCCAGGGAGGAGGATTCTGTTTAATATTGTAACTCCACCCTGAAGGATTTCCCTGTTCATATCCAGTCACAAAGATTTTGCATGGAAGCCTGCTAGACCGTCCAGCTCTTCAGCTGACCTAAGAAAATTTTATCAGTTTTGTTAGACCTCGCATTCATGTGAACAGATATACTCTCTATTTTCTAAATTTTTATTTCTTTCACTGTTTTTTTGATTGGAAGTTTACAGTTTCAGTGAGTTTCTCCTACAAAAACTTAAACACATTTTGTCACGTGACCCTAGCTGCTCTCCCCACTCTGTGAAAGTACGCACCACTTCCGCATCCCGTATTTCCCATTTCCATTTAACCAGCTCATGTTCCCCCACTTCACAATTTGCCTTCAGACAGCAGCTCCCGTATCAACCTAAGCCAAGAGTCACACTCTTCACTGATATTGTTTTATGTCTTATATATGAGTTCAATCTTTGTCTTAGGAGTTGGCTTCCAGAATGGTTTCAGTTCTAACCTAATAGACAGTCCAAAGACCATGTCTTCCAGGGACAATCCAGTCTGTCAGACCACCAAGTCTAGTCTTTACTAGAGTCAGAGGTCTGCAACCCACATTTTTCCTGCTCCACAAAGGACTCATGTTGACGTAGTCTCTGCTATATATAGCCCTTTCTGTCTCTTAGGTTCATGCTTTTCTCGTGTCTTTGGTATTCTTTTTTATCTTTTACTCCAGGTGGGTTACAAGCAATTAATGTTTCCTAG
Organism: Heterohyrax brucei; assembly: GCA_028571685.1. NCBI lineage: Eukaryota > Metazoa > Chordata > Mammalia > Hyracoidea > Procaviidae > Heterohyrax > Heterohyrax brucei. The sequence goes on from CM053143.1 coordinate 162,227,476, forward strand.
ATGGACTCTTGCTCGCTTTTAAGACCTCAAATGCTGCTTATCAAAGTGGGATGCAGAATATTTCACTAAACATTATTATTCCTGTTGATCTAGATGTCCCCTGAAACCATGATCCCCAGATCTCTGACCCTGCTGTTCTGTCCTTCAAAGCATGTGGTTTTCTTTAGAATACTTCTAAGATTTGTGTTTAATCAGTTTGTATTGACTTCTCCACTGTTGTGTGTTATTTCTCCTTTCATCTAATATAATTCATGTCAATTATTTAATTAGTGAATCTCTTCAGCCCTCCCAAGCCTCTTGTATCCATCAAATAATGATTTCTTCTGTGTTTAAACCTATTCAGTACTTGTAATAGTGATCTCAGATAATATTTATCCTTTTGCAATTGACTTATTTCACTCAGCACAACACCTTCCAGATTCTTCTATGCTACTAGATGCTCCTCAAATTCATCATTGTACTTTACCACTGGATAATATTACATTGTGTGAATGTATCATAGTGTGTTTATTTGTATTTCCTTTAAGGGGCAGCTAGGTTGATTCCATCTTTGGAATCCCTATCAAGGTTGATGTCTTTTTTTTTTACTTTGCCTATGTTCTAATCTTTGGGTATTATCTGATGTTACTGATTTTGTCATCAAAGGATTCCCTTTAGTAATTCTTGAAATTTTGGTTTAGTTTTCTCAAATACCCCAAATTACTCTATATCTGAAAATGTCCCAATTTCACCATTGTTTGTGAGAGACAGTTTTGCAGGATATTTAATTCTTGACTGACAATTTTTTCTTGCAAGCCTTTGTATGTGTCACTCCATTGTCTTCTTGCCTACATGGTTTCTGCTGAATGGTCTGAGTTTAGCCTCATTATAATATGTTTTGGTACCTTTCTTTTGGCATCTACTTCATGTGGAGTTCAACTATCATCGTGGATAGATATCTCCTCATCTTTCATGATATCAGTGAAGTTGGTTGTCTGTATTTTCTCTTTATTTTCTGTTATCCTCCTCTATTTGGGTACTCCAGTCACTTGTAAATTGCTGCTATTGATGTAGTCCATGTTCCTTCTTTTTTTTAAAACTCTGTTGCTTCATTTTGTAAAAAAAAAAAAAAAAATTATTTTTTCTCAAATATTTCAGTATCAGTTGCTTTATATTCAGTCTCTGCATTCCGTTTCTTCAGTTTTGTCCTCTGACTTTGTATGAAGTTGTCTAATTCTGTAATTTCATTATTAATCTGATGACTTTCTGACTACTGTGTCTCAAAGATTTCTTGCTGTTTGTTCTATTTGTCATTGTGCCATGCTGTGTTTTGCCTAGTCTCCTTCCTGATCTCTTGCAGAGCTCTAAATATTAAATTTTTGTTTCTTCCTACAGAAATTCTAGAAAGTTTTCTTCATCTTGGAAGTTTCTTGATTCTTTGTTTTGGGAGCTTTCTGTAACCATTGTGGTTTACCTTTTTAAGAGATTTAATATTGACAGCTGTCTCCAGGCGGTCAGCAAGTTGTTATTTTATTTACATTTGTTTACTGTGTTTTGTTTTGTTTTGAAATCCCCAAATAGACTGGTCCCTTGAGTTAATTTTATTATTGGCACCTTTGAGGTTTTGAGATTCTACCATCATTTAGTTGGAGCTGTTACTAGACATGTGGGCTCATGTGTTCATTTACATTTCTCATACATATTCAGCTCCTGAGCCTAGGCAGTCAGTCACCAAATATTTGGTGCAGGCTCTCCCGTACAGTCCTATGTGGGCAAGAATGATTGGTATAGGCACAGGTAACTGGCTGCACACACTTAGAAAGATAGGAAGCTGATATCTATTTGTGATTGTATGTGAAGATTACTTATCCCTGTTCCTTAATACAAGTAGGTAGAATAGTTTATGCTGCTGGACACTAGGCTGCTGGATGCTGTATACAGTGCTGAAAGGCTTTGAGTGTCAGAGAACCTATTATGCCCTTGCCCAGGCAAAGGACTTGCTTCTGCCCTCAGTTCCCAGCTTTAGGGTCACTGGTAGAATTTTTCCTCCTATTGTTAAATTGTTCCCTCTCCAAGTCTGGGAGAATATTTCAGGGCATGGATAATGGGTTCTACTTCTGGCTGAAGCAGTACAGCAAAATAGGGAGCCCAGTGAAATGTAGAGAAGATAAGGAATAGGGAAGACTAGGAAAAGAGACAGAGGTTTACCCTGAAGGAAAGTTTTAGATCCAAATACAGCGTGTTAGAAGTAAGCCACTTAGCTTTTGATGATTGAATGCCACTTTTCACTGATTCCAGAGGCATGAGTGGGCTCTCTGCCACTCATACTCCCCCAGTGAGGAAGACACTCACAGTGGATATCACTGATTTTCTCACCTCTCTTACCTACATGTGAGGATTCCCACCAGGTAATGTCTGCCCAGTCTTAGATATTTCTGAACTTTCTTCCCCTTCCCTGTTGCTCAGTCTGGTTTCTCAAATTTCCCTTTGACATTCAGAAATCATAGAATGTCATATATAATAGATGCATTTGTTTTAGGAATCTTTGTTATTTCAGGGATCATAGGAAGCATCTGCCTACTCTGCCATCTTAGCCCCACTTCTAATTTCTTAAAATAAATAAATCTCTTCCTCTCTTCCAATACATACACATGCATATACAACTTAAGGACTCTTCCTCTGAAGAACACTGATTGCTGTAAGCTTCTCAAAATGTGTTACTATAATACATATTTTAAAATTACCCCAAGTGCTAGTTTAAAAAAAAAAAAGTGTATATTTCTTGACCCAGTCTCATCTAAATTAATTCTCAATCACTAGAATTGAGACAATTGTCAATATTTTTTCTTTCTTTTTTATTTTAAAACTTAGATTTGTATGTAAGTTATATTTGAGAAATGTTTGTCTCTAAACTCAGATCCATACTTTATAGCCTCACAACTGCTTTTCGTGATTTAACTTTTTTGTCAGTGATAGCACAGTATATGCCATATTCTCCAAGAATATTCATCTGTTGGGTTAAAAATCTATTTCACTTAATTAGAATGATGACTTACATACACTTTTCCTACCTACAGTAAATGCATAATGTATCCTTGACAAACCTCAATGACAATGTGGAGAAAAAGAAATAAGTAAAACAAACAACAAAAACAAAAAAATGATAATTTTGTATATGATATCTGGTACAGTTTGATGGCCAATATGAAGAAAGAAGAAGAATGATTTTTTTAAGTAAGATTAAGCAATCACATACAGCCTTATTTCCAATGTACAGTGCAAAGTTTTCAAATAGTTTATCACATTGTAAGCATTTTGTGTCTACATTTACACCATAATAGTGACACATTACTCAGATTCTTTAGTATAAGTACTACTCTGTGTTAATTTTAAGTAGTAAAGGAATGTATTGAAAGGGTTGGGGCAGTTCATAACACTCATACGAATGGCAAAGAGCTAGATTTGGGGAACCGAATAGATACAGAACACACTGAGAAGATAAACTCTTGGTATGGATCATACTATCAGACCAGTTTGGTGAGAATACCACTATTACCACTGCTAGATGCCAAAGAGAAAGCCTATAGTGAAGATGCTGCCAGTACTTGCAGTACCATTTGTAAGGTGCCCCTGAAAACTTAATATTGACACCCCAGAGTGGATTGTGCACTATCTTTGATTCTTTTGTCACTGTTACTGTTGTTATGTGCCATTTAGTTGGTGCTGACTCATAGTGAGCCTGTGTACAACAGAATGAAACAACTGTCTGGTCTTGAACCATGCCAACAACAGTTGCTATGCTACAGCCTATTGTTATAGTCACTGTGCCAATCCTTCTCACTGAGGGTCTCCCTCCTTGCACTTTACCAGCATGGTATCCTTTTCCAGGGACTGATCCCTCCTGACAACATGTCCAAAGTGTGTAATGTGTACATATGCTATCCTTGTTTCTGGGGTGTGCTCAGCTTACTCTTCTCCCAAGACTGATCTGTTTGTTCTTTCGGTAGTCCATGATACATTCAATATTCTTCTCTAATACTACAATTCAAAGGCATCAGTTCTTCTTCTGTCTTCCTTATTTATTGCCCAGTTTTCAGATGCATAAGATGTGATTGAAAATATCATTACTTAGTTCAGGCACACCTCAGTCTTCTTTGCTTTTCAGTGCTATGAAGAGGTGTTTTGGCAGCCAACTTTCCAAATGCAATGCATCTTTTGATTTAGTGAAATCTGCATTGATTGTGGATCCAAATAAAATGAAATCCTTGACAATCTTTTCTTCATTTATTATGTTGCTTACTGGTCCAGTTGTGAGTATTTTTGTTTTCTTTGGGTTGCAGTGTAAAATGAAGGCTCTGGTCTTTGATCTCATCAGGGTTTCAACTCCTCTTCACTTTCAGCAAGCAAGGTTGGATTATCTGCTTAAAGAAAGTTGTTAATGAATCTTCTTCTGGTCCTTTTGTCTTCCTATTATAGTCCAACATCTCTGTTTGCTTGACACACAGATTGAATAGATATGGTGAAAGGACACAATACTGATACACACATTTCCTGAGTCTAAAGCATGCAGTGTCCCCTCGTTCTGTTTAAGTGATTGTCTCTTTATACAGATAGCTCATGAACACAATTAAGTCTTCTGAGATTACATTTTCTGCCATGTTATATAGAATGTTTTATAATCTACACAGTCTAATAAAACACAAGAAAGTATCCTTCTTATATTCTCTGTTGACAGTCAAGATCCATCTGAAATCTGCAATGATATCCCTGGTTCTACACCCTACCCTGAATGAGGCCTGAATTTCTAGTGGTTCCCTGTCAATGTACTGTTGCAGCCACTTTTGAAAGACCGTCCACAACATTTTGAGTATGACAGCAATGATATTGTTATTTCTGCATAGGATTGCATCAACTTTCTTGGGAGTAGACACAAATATGGATCTCTTCCAGTTCGTTGCCTATGTAGCTATCTTCTGAATTTCTTGGCATAGATGAGTGAGCACTTCCAGAACTTTATCCATTTATAAAAATATCTGTGTTGATATTCAATCCATTCCCAGAGCCTTGTTTTTTCATGAATGCCTTCAGTGCAGCTTTGTCATGGATTGAATTGTTTTCCCCCCAAAATACATATAGTAATTTGGCTGGGTCTATAGTCTGTGATTGCCTTCCAATTTGTGATTTTTCTTATATTGTAAATCCTAATCTCTGCTTGTGTGTAACAAATAGAATTTATGTTAAAGGGGGTTAGGGTAGGACTGTAAAAGCCCTTCTAAGATCAGCTCTCTGCTTCAGCATAAAAGGAGTTTCCCTGTAGTATAGCTTGCACAACCCTTTATCCTACAAGAGATTAAATGGAAAGGGGAAGCAACCAGAGAGTTGAGAAACTCACACCAATAAGAAAGTAGCACCAGGAGTAGAGTGCACCCTTCAGACCTCTGGTTCCTGCGCCAAGATGCTCCTTGACCAAAGACTGATACAACACAAAGACCTTCCTCCAGAGCCTACAGAGGGACAGCGTTTCCCTGGAAAGGACACCCTGAATTCGTACTTGTAACCTACCAGACAGTGTAAAAATAAACTTTCCTGTGTTAAAGTCATACACTCTTGGTATTTCCATTAGAGCAGTACTAACTGAATAAAACAAGCTTAGACTTCTTCCTTCAGTACCGTAGATTTCTAATTATATGCTACTGGGAAGAAGGAACTTGCAGTCTATTTCTGAAAAGAATTAGGCAGTGAAAACCTTATGAATAGCAGTAGAAAATTGTCTTTTTTCACTAGTTATTTAATAAATGTGTGATGGCTCTACTTAACTAAGTCATGCTATTTGCTGACTCATTCCCTGCTACAGAAGTGTCTGAGGCAACTTCTGTAGCAGGGAATGAATTCTGTTTCCCAGCAAGACCACCATAGGGGGGAAATTTTGAAACCAGGGAGATGTTTAGATGTTTGATAGACACTTATGTAGCAATTGTCCAATATATTTTTAAAATGTGTGCTTTGCAGTTAAACTAGTTTGAAAGACTCTCATTCACTTCCAAGAAGTGTGATGGCAGAAGTACCCGTATTCACCTGTGAGAACTGTAAGACATCATGTACTTCTCTCCTACCGCTACTAAAAGGTGTCATAGTTTTCCAGTGCTGCTACAACAGTAACTCAAGAGAATCACTTTAGCAAAGAGAAATTTATTCTCTCGCAGTCCAGGAGGCTATCAGTCTGAATCAAATGTGTCTGCTCCTGGAGAAGGTTTTCTCACTGTTGTCTCTTAGAGAAGGTTACTGTCATCAATCTTCTTCTGCTTTAGCAGCTTCTCAGCACAGGCATTCCGTGTCCAAAGGACAAGTTGTGTTCTCAGAGCTTCTCTCTTGGTGGTATGAGGTCCCTCTCCCACTGCTTGCTCCTCTTTCCTTTTATCTCTTATAATATAAAAGATGATGCAGACCACCCCCGGAAATCTCTGTTTAGATCAGATCAGGGCAGGGACCTGAGTAAGGATATTTCAGCGCACTCTAACTCTCTTTAGCATAACCTAATATTGCCTCATTACCTATGAGCAAATACTAGGACTTACAACAAGAAAATTACATCAGGTTACAAATAGCAAGATAACTAGGCAATACTGGGAACCATGGCCTAGCCAAGTTGACATACATTTTGGGGGCCATAATTCAATCTGTGCCAAGGCACCCTTAGTTTTAGTGAGCCTCTAACAGACAATATGGTTTTCTACAATATAGCTAGTTCTCTCATACCTCTGTGAATTTCTCCATGTATTTCCCTCTAACTAGACCTCTCTCTCCTGTTGCAGGGATACATCTGGTAATAACTTTATATTTTTTCTTCAAACATGAACTTCGATTTTTGTCTCCTTTATAAAGTCTCTCTTAACGTCAAGATGCAGACCAGCTGCACAGAACTCTTCATTCACAGTGCATCTGTCAAGGAACTTTGATAAAACACTTACTATAGGTCTTATAAGTGCATTTTTTGTATGGTGAATCTCCCTGGGAGACTCTGAGCAGCTTGAGACAGCTGATGTCTGGTCTCCCTTATTTTTCTATCCTCAGCACCTCATAACAGGTATGAAACACAAGGAGATGCTTTACAAAAGCTGATTGCATAGTTCAGCGTAATTTGAAAGGAAAAAAGTTCCTTTGGATTGTTCTGCATCTAAGTTTGATACTGACTAAGAAAAGAATAGTTTTGAAGACTGGAAGAGAAAGAATTACCAACAAAAGTCACTGCCATGTTAGTATTTACACAGGAAGTAGGTTAAGAATATTTCAAATGATCCATTACCTGCTTCTGAATGAATTGTATGGCTCTTGCTTTCTCTGTGGTTACACCATACTAAAATATCAGAGGAAAAATATTTGATGGAAATAACTCAAATGTGATTATTCACCAGTGATTCTTTGCTTAGAATTATTTTTCTATTGATCCATTGTATGTGGTAGTCAGGAGAGAAAGTTTGCTACTGACGGTTATTGATCTGTTACAATATACTGTTTAATCTATTTATAGTGTTCATTTATGAGGAGTACATTTTTACTTTAGGAACATTTGTGCTAAATACCTGAAGTTTCAGGAATCTCCTAAAGTCTCTTCCTTCAGTGATTATTATGGCTACATGTGGCTGTTGATGGAATTTTCAGAAACTTCACTTCAGAAATACAGCTTGTACTAAAAAAAAAAAGAAACAAAAAGCATAAATTAAACTAAATAAGAATTATTAATTTTGCTGACTATTCTCTCTAATGTTCTAAGCTGCAATTTATTGTCTTTTTTTTGAAACTAGGATGGATATCTCTTCAAATAAAATCAGTCTACTTTATGGGTATGAAAACTTACATATGTCCATAGTCTGTCAGAATTTCACATTTGTGCACACATTTTAACTGCAAGAAGCAATCTGATTGTCACAAAATAAGTTTCAATTAATTGGTGTTTATGAAATGTTAAATACCTTCATAAGTCACAAATCTGGCAGATTTTGAGAAAAGCTATTTTCTCCTTCAGTTCAAAATTAACAGTATCAACATATCCAGATGATTAATTTCCTAATTTAGACTAGGGTTCTCTATAGAAAAATTTAATTTCTAGAGAAGTAAATATACAAAGCGGTGTTATATACATTCCTCAAAATGTGTTTGTAATATGTATAACACTGTATTAATTTATGACTACACCATTTTTAGTACAAAATCTTTATTCAAAGTTGTTAATAATGTCAAACTAACAATTGCCATAACAAATTAAATAGGACATGTAGCTCAAAAACTTAAATAGATAATATTTTTATCTGGATTTTTAAAATCTAAGTAATCAATCCGAATGGGAGCTACACAGTAAAATTATGGAATATAGTATATGCTAAAGGGAAGTGTAATACAATAGACAAATGAATAGAAAAAAATTAAATACATAAACTCATTTACTATAACTTGATCTGTTTGCAGAAGTTATTCTATGTAAATCAATACATACTTTTGTTTGAACACAGGTTCATTTAAACAATGGAAGTTTTTACTTTACCATAAACTGAACTTATAATACACGAAAAAAAAGCAAAATAACTTTTGTTAGATATTTTAGAATTTAATACACACTTACATCATAAACTAAAATAATTTGTAAATTTTTAAATAGTTTAAGTATAAAATTGACATTATAAAATAGTATTTTAATATCAGTCTCAAGAAAGACTTTTAAACTTTTAAAGGATACACAGTAAACTAATCTTTTTCCAAAAGACTACCCTAAAAATGAATTAAAAAGTGACAATTTGCAGAAAAAGATTAATAACATAAAACGACAGCTCTTGGCTTGGCTGGCTTGGGCAAATAAATGAATGTAAACATCTTTGATAAAAAAGTAAAACTAAACACACACAAGCGTGTATATACCATTTTTGTTGTTGTATGCCATCAAATGGATTCACTTCGTAGTGACCCCAAGTGACAGAATAGCAATGTCACATTGAGCTGTTTTGGCTGTAATCTTTATGGAGGCTGATTGCCAGATCTTTCTCCCAGAGAGCTACTGGAAGGCTTCAGACTGTCAACTTTAGTGTAGCAGCCAAACACTTAATCGCTGTGCTCCTAGGACTCCTCAAGGCATGTATAAACCCATTGACTCATAGCAATCCCACCAAGTTCCCAAGCTATAAATCTCTGTGGAAGCTGAATGCCACCCCTTTTTCCCTTGGAGATGCTGGTAGTTTCAAACCACCAGCCTCTCAGTTAGCAGTCAATAGCTTTAGTCACACTGCACTAGCAGTGCTCCAAATATATAAATATGTGAATGCATGTATGTTTGTCCTTACAAATAAATATGCTCATAAAAGAAAAAGGATGATAAAACATTTAAATTTGATTGTGATGATGCTATCACAATTCTGTACATGCTAAAAATGATTAAGTTTGGTAAAGTGATGAATTCAGCATTAGGTGAATTCTACTTTACTGTACTTACTGTTAATTGTCTTACATTCCCTTCCAACTGTGGTCTCTCCATGTGTGCAGAGGAGAACTGCTCCACAGCCTTTTGAAGGTTGTGATTTCTCTGAGGCAGACCACAGGACTATTGTCTGCCCCCCGGGCAGGTGCCCCTGGGGAGGATCAAACCACTCTCATCTTTCAACTAGTAGTCTGGAGCTTAACTGTTTGTGTCGCCAAGGGACTCCATATTTCAATAAAACTATTAAAGAAAGAGAGAAAGGGTGAGATCAAGAGAAGGAAAAAAAAAAGCAAGAAATAAAATGGAAAATTTTAAACTTCCACTGCTTCCTAAAACTCTTCAGATGAGTATGAAAGTCTTCATTGTCTTTGTTCTCCATAAGCCCTGAAGACAGAGATGTGAGAGAAATTCTCCAAACGACTGGAATCTGGAAAGCAGGTGACAACTAGCAAATGGCTTAGTGAAGCTGAGGATATTGAATCTGGGTTGCCCTTAAGTAATAGGAGATGGAATTAGGATCCTTTGAAACACAGGAGAAGATTGTCTTAAACCCAGATAGATGTTTTAGAGTTTTTTAAATAGACAGTTAGATGCTGAGAAACTGTTTCATCTCCATCCAAGAAAAAAAATTTGAAACTTATTGAAAAATGAACATTTACGAGGTCTGACAGTTAAGTTCACAAACTTCATTGTTGTAAGTTTATGTACTTCATTGCTCTGTATCACTATGGCTATCTTCAAAGTACATCCCTCAAGAAGCTATGCACTGATGTCAGTGCCTAGTTTACACTTCAAAGTGATTTTGGAACATTTTCTGGGATGGCCATTGCACACTTTGGCAAGGTGGCAAGTTCACAAAGTTCATTGTACAGTTGTCTGTGAGGGAGTTTTTAGCTAGTAAACAAATAATCGCATTGGAACATTCTACTTGCTCACCTGACCTGGCCCCAAATGACTTTTTTCTTTACCTAAAGATAAAGGAAACGTTGAAAGGAAGACACTTTTTGATGACACTCAGGACATCAAAGTTAATGAAATGACAGCTTTGATGGTCATTCCAGAAAAAGAGTTCCAAAATTACTTTGAAAGGTAGATTAGGCACCGGTGTCAGTGCATAGCTTCTCAAGCAGATACTTTGAAGTTGACTAGTAATTTTCAGCAGTAAGGTATATAGCACTTTTTCCAGGATGAGTTCGGGAAATTAATTGGCAGTCCGCATATAATAAGAAACAAAAGTCATGGTTCAGGATGATATACTCAGATATTTGAACCAACCTCTGCCAGTGCTCAGGTCTCAGACCAGAGTGGAGGTGACTGCATAAAATCTATAACTAAGATCCTGCAAGAAATACATAAATTATGTTTATGAAAGAAACAGGCTATAAACAAAAAGTCGATACACAGAATGATACCGGAATTCTAAGTAGTAGCACTAAAAACAAGGAAAGACAATGCTGTCATTTCTTAGTAATTGTAAGCTGGCAGCCTTGGTTGGGACTAACAAAATTATACTCTCCAGACAACTAGCCTCGTATGTGTCCTTAGTCATCTACTGCTGCTAGAACAGAAACATCACAAATAGATGTCTTTAACAAAGAGAAATTTCCATAATGAAATACACTGAAAGTCCAAATTCAGGATGTCAGCTCCAGGGGAAAGCTATCTGTTGGCCTTTTCATCTGTCTTCCCCAGACTAGAAGCTTCTCTGTGCAGTTTTAAGATTAAAGGAGGAGCTCTGCTCTGGACCCTGATTTTGTTGTTGTTGTCAGGTCCCCCTATCTTGGCTCTTGTAAGAGATTGCCTCAAGACACAATCCGATCTTGTAGAGTGAGTTCTGCCTCACTAACACAACTGTAGGGCATCCTACCTCATTAACGTCACAGAAACTGGATTTACAACGTACAGGAAAATCACATTATACCAGGCATCATGGCTCTGCCAAATTGATATACCCATTTTGGGGGGATGTGATTCAATTTATGACATTGTGTGTATTAAAGTCTATCTTTTTCATTATTCTAAAGTTGTTGATGATAGGTATCATCAAGTCAATTCCAACTCTTAGCAACCCTATGAAAGAAAGAACAAAACACTGCCTGGTCCTGCACATGTCCACTATTGTTTCTATGCTTAAGTCTGTGTTGCAGCCTCTATGAGAATCCATCTCTTGAGAGTCCTCCTCTTTTTCACTGACCTTCTACTTTACCAAGCATTGATGTCTTTCCTCAAGGACTGACACCTCCTGACAATATGTCTAAAGTATGTGTGATACAGTCTTACCATGCTTGCTTCCAAGGAGTACACTGGTTGTACTTCTTCCAGAACAGATCTGTTGGTTCTTTTGGCAATCCATGAAATGTTCAAAACTCTTCTCTGCAACCACAATTCAAATGTGTCAGTTCTTCTGTATTTCTTATTCATTGTCCAGTTTTCATATTCATATGATATGATTGAAAATACTATGGATTTGGTCAGTCAAACTTTAGTCTTCAAGGTGACATCTTTACTTTTCAACACTTATCTGGAATAGAATCAGTTCCTGGAACCTTGTTTTTCACAAATGCCTTCAGTGCAGTTTAGAATTCTTCCTTCAATATCGTCCATTCTTAATAATGTTTTACCTCCTAAAATGGTTGAACATCGACCAGTTTTTTTTTTGTTACAATAAGGCTGTCTGTTCTTTCCTTCTTCTTCCTTTTTTCTAATTGTGATCAAGTGAAAGTATACAATTCAAATCAGTCTTGCATGCCCACCTGTCTACAATTCCCTCTGCTCTCTCCAACCAGTGATGGCACATTTCTCCTTTTCATTCTATATATGTAGTATCTTCTTGACAACCATCTGTCCCCACCTTCCACTCTATTCTCTCCCATCTAGAAAGAGACCAATAGGATAGCCTCTCTTAAAGGCACAGAGCTATAAAGTACACACACCACATGGTCCCACTGCGTCCTCGAGTCCAGTCCATTCTTTTCTGAAGAGTTGACTTATTACTGGTTTCCAGTCAGGGACAGCAGCAGGTTCCCAGGGTACTCTCCAGGCTGTTGGACCATCAGTTCAGGTCTTTTAGTAGAGTTCTTGGTCTGCCCGCCTCTTTTCGTCATGTTGCCACGAGAACTCTGCATTCTGTCCACTGTCACAGCTGTCTTTGGTGGTGACCAGGCACCACCTGATTCTGATCACATGTTTATACAGTCTCCCGTTCATATGGGTCCTTCTTTCTCCTGGGCTCTTTCTTCCTCACATCTCTGTTGTTCTTGGTGATCTGTTCTGGATGAGTTGGTGCCATTTGATGTGTGTGTCTCAGATGGTAGCTTGCTATCTGAGTGGTTCAATTTTTTTTGCCCATGGAAGCTGTCTGTACTGAAGCACAAGATGAATTTTTCCCTCAGATTTTTCAACCTGAGAAATGGTGAAAATATTCTCCTGTTTTGTCTTTTTAATCTTAAGTCTTTTCACATTTCATTATAACACTTTAATTTTTCTTGCAGCATAACCCTTTAAAAATCTCCTGTTTAGTTCTTTTACTCATCATTGCTTCCATTCAGTATAGCTAGTCAACATTCAAGAGCAAATTTCAATTTTTGATAACTTCCAATTTTCTTACATTCTTACATTTACACTCCACATACTGATCATTAATGGATGTTTGCAGCTGTTTCTTCTCATTCTGCAACATCAACAAACGAAGGCTTGAAAGCTTTACTCCATCCATGGGAATAAGGTGAATTCTACTTAGAGGGGTCAGCGCCTCACTAGTCTCGTTCGTCATATTTTAGTGTTTTCCAACCTGAAGGAGCCATCTTCCAGCACCACATCTGACAGTGTTCCACTGTTATCCAAGATTTCATTGATTAATTTTTTAGAAAGCAGATCTCCGTTTCTTTCTGCCTAGTGTGTCTTTGCCCAAAAGTGACTCTGAAACCTGTCCACTCTGGATGACTCTTACGGTATTTGAAGATTTGTGGTACAGCTTTCAGCATCACAGGAACCGGCAAGTTACCCCAGGACAACAAACTGGCAGACAGATGGTGACACTTCATCTTAATCTACACAGAACAACATTCCTGCATTCTGAAAATGACTCAAAACTTCATTCTCTCTCTTGAAACGTATTTTATTCATAACTTATAATAACTTCTTTCATTAGAAATTCTTATAATTAAATGTTAAACAGAGAATTCAATTAATATGTTTTATATCATGCCTTTAATATTTGAAAAATCTACATGGTATAAACTGCAATCAGTCACTTTTTATTTTCTTCTTTGTAGTGTTTTTCCTAGAATTTTACCAACTGATACAATATTTTTGAGAAAAAAATTGACACATAATTGAAATGTTATTAATTTTTCAGAATCTTTTATAAGAATTGCCTCTGAACATCTCAGTTCAATATAGTAATCTTAAAACATGAATTATATTTTTGTCCATCCTCTATTATGCAAATATCTGTCTTAATATTTGTAAAGAACCTGAAGACACTTCAGAAAGGGAGGTTCTTTTTCTTTCTCTATAGGTCTTCTTTGTATCAGAGGAGAAGGCCTTATATAAACAACTTGGTCACAGAATAACTTTGGAATATTATTTTAATTAATAAAATGAAATCTGAGCAATTAATGAATAGACAATGGTCAGGTGATTAATTTTTAAGGATATATCAAATAAGATGAATAGCTTTCTTCTTGGACTAGGATATTTAATAGAACAGACGGGAACCAAAGCATAAAATAACAGCAAATCCAAAAAACATATACAATTCTATATGTTGAAAAACAGTGACCTAAAAAGGGATCATTAGTCAAATGTGAACGTTATTTAGACACAGGCATGAAATTACACACATAAAAGATGTTTCTTTTAAGACCGTGTCAAATAAATGAGGTGCCCAGTGTGTAGATATTTTTAATGTTAACTTTTCCTATAATTGAGAAGGGTTTGTTCATTTGAGGGAAATATAAAGAAAAATAAGCATAGCTGGAAGATTTTAGAGAGCATCGTGAAATAAATGTCAGAAATGGTGATTCACATACACTCCCCATATGCTAATTTACATATGAGTAGTGTATTGCATAGATCAAATTTTGTGACATTTATTCAGGAAGCATTGTAAAACTTTCAATTCTAGTTATAGCACTCACTTTGAATTTTATCTCAATGACGGTGTCAGTGCTGAATGGGGAAATAGCACAGAAATCACTGCATATATTTTCTGTTCCTTTAACATTATGACTACAGGAAACTGTATATATCTGCATTGTGACATTATCCCTTGTCAGTTGCATATCAATTATGATGACATTGAAACAAATGAAACATAAATATGTGTAATGTTTCTTACTACTTCATCAAATCTCAAGGTGTATCTACAACAAAAAATGAAATTAAACTTGTGATGGGAGAGTCTTCAGCACTATAGGAGGAGGGAAAAGTGCATTTAAATCATCAGAATAGTTTCTTTTAAATTTTTTAACAAAAAAAGATTAAAACTACCTAAGTGCTCATCAAAAGATGAGTGGATAAACAAATTTTAGTACTTACACACAATGAAACTCTACACTTCATCATTGTTCTTTATCATTATGTAGTGTTTCTTTGTGTGCAAGTATTAAACTTTGTTTATTCACTCATCTTTTGATGAATATTTACGTTGTTTTCATCTTTTTTCATTAAAAAAGTGTAAAGGAAATTATTCCAAATATGACTTAAATACACTAGGTTCCTCAAGGGGGGCTGAGGGCTGCTGATTATAGTCTCAGGGGACCTCTAGGTTAACTGACATAGTTCATCAAGAAAATTTTCAATATCCCACTTTGGTTAGTAATGTCTGGGGGGTCTTAAAAGCTTTCTAGGAGCCATCTAAAATGTGCTTAATGATCCCATCTCATTGGAAGCAGAGGAGAATGGAGAAAACCAAGACACAAGGAAAATATTAACCCAAAGGACTAAAGGACTATACAAATCTCAGACTCCAGCAACCAGACCACAGAAGAACCAGATGGCATCGGATGCCACCATCAGTTACTAACAGAGACTACAGTAGAAAGACCTGAACAGTAACAGGAGAAAAATGTGGAACAAAACTAAAATTCATAAAACAAACAAATAAAAACAGACTTAACTGATCTGAGACTGGAGGAACCCGCTAGTCTATGGTCCCCAGAACTGAAGTCACTCTCGAAGTCCTTTTCAGACAAAAATCTGACAGGTCTGTAAAACTAACACAGACAAATTCATTGGCATAGTGAATAAAACCCAGATAAATCTCGTTTTGGTATTCTCTTCATTCAGCAGTGATCCATCTGACATCAGCAATGATATGCCTCAATCCATATCCTCTTCGGAATCCAGCTTGAACTCCTGGCACTTCCCTGTTGATGCATTGCTTCAACTGCTTTTGAATTAACTGCATCGGTATTTACTTGCATGTGATATTAATGATACTGATTAATAATTTCTGCAGTCTATTGGATTATCTTCCTTTGGAATGGGTACAAATGTGGATCTCTTCCAGTGGGTTGGACAGGCAGCTTCTTCCAAATTTCTTGACAAAGACAAATGAGCACCATCAGTACTGCATTATACATTTTAAAACTCAATTAGTGTTCTCTCAATTCCAGCAATCCTGTTTTTTTGCCAGTCACTTCAACAAGACTGGAACTTTTTACGTTACTACCAATGATTCTTGATTATATGTTACATTCTGAAATGGCTTAATGTTGACTGATACTTTTTGATACAGTGACTCTGTGTATTCCTTCCGTCCTCTTTTGATGCTTCCTGTGTCTTTCAATATTTTCCTCATAGAACCCTTCAATTTTGCAACTTGAAGCTTGAACTTTTTATTCAATTATTTAGCTTGAGAAATGCTGAAAATGTTCTTCCTTTTTGGTTTTGCAACTTCAAGTCTTTGCAAATTCTGTTATGATATTTTGACCTCTTTTCTCAAGCCACCCTTTGAAATCTTCTATTCAACTCTTTTAAGTCATTATTTCTCCCTGTGTTACTTGATCTTTCAGAGCAAGTTCCAGAGTCTCTTCTGACATCTGTTTTGGTCTTTTCATTCCTTCCAGCTGTCTTAATGACTCTTTGCTTTCTTCATATATGATGTCTTTGAAGCTTTTCTGCAACTTGTATGATCTCTGTCATTAGTTTTCAATGTGTGAGATCTATTCTAAAAATTGTCTCTACACTGAGGTAGAATTATACTCAAGGTTGAATTTCAATCTCCTGGACTTGTTCTAATTTTCTTCCGCTTCAGCTTGAAGTTGCATATCAACAATTGATGGCATGTTCTAGTCAGCCCTCATCCTCTGTGAGGATACTGGCCTTCATCATCATCTTTTTCCACGGATGTAGCCAAACTTTTTCCCACGATTCCCATTTGGTGAGGTTCACAGTGTGGACCATACCAAAATACATGAATGGGAATTCTAGTATCCTTGACTGTGCATAGGAACCTATACATGAAAGAAGAGCCAGCCTTTCAAAACAAACAAGAGGATACTATGTCATTTGAAGTGAGGAGACATGTGCATTAAGGATGTATCCTCTACTCATACTTAATCTGTACATTGAACAAATAACGTGAGAAACTGGACTATGAGAAAGAACTCAGCACTGGAACTGGAAGAAGACTCATTAACCAAAAGTGATATGCAGATGGCACAACCTTGTTTACTGAAAGTGAAAAGGTCTTGAAGCACTTACCAATGAAGATCAAAGACTACAGCAAGTATTGCACCTCAACATAACGAAAACCAAATCCTCACATATAAATCAACAAATAACATAATTGGTGAAATTTTTGAAATTGGCAATGGTTTCATTTTACTTGAATCCACAATCAGTGCTCATAAAAGTAGAAGAAAGTCAAATGACACATTGCATTTGGCAAATCTGCTGCAAAAGATCTCTTTAAAATGTTAAAAGCATGATGTCACTTTTATGACTAAGGTGCACCTGATCAAAGCTAGGGTGCTCTCAGTTGCCTCATATGCATGCAAAAGCTGGAAAATGAGTAAGGAAGACCAAAGAAAAGTTGATTCTTTTGAATTGTGGTTCTGGTGAAGAATTTTGAACATACCAGGTATGTTCAGAAGACTTAATGAATCTGTTTCGGAAGAAGTATTGCCAGGATTCTCCTTAGGAACAAGGGCAGCAAGACTTCATCTAATATACTTTGGACAAATTATCAGGAGACAATAAATCTATGGAGAAGGACATCACACGTGGTAAAGGTTGTGGTCAGGAAAAAAGAGAAAGGCCCTCAAAGTGATGGATTGACAGAGTGGCTGTAATAATCACTTCAAACACACTAACATTTGCCAGGGTGGCGAAGGATGAAGCAGTGCCTTACTCTGTTGTACAAAGAGTAACCAGGAGTTAGAATTGGCTTCAGGGCACCTAACAGCAATAAAAACAACATAAAACAAATAGTAACATATGGGAAGAAAATGTTTCTTAGTTTAATCAGATACATAAGACCAAATGGTCAAATCCTACTCAAAGGCAAATTGAGAAGGTAGGAAGGGACGTTAAAACTGGGTGACTGAACACAGGGAATCAGAAGTGAAAAAAGACTAGAGTACTGTCATAAGGATTTCAACTAACATCATAAAATAATATGTGTATAAAACTTGAATTGTGACTTTTCACCTAAGCCAGCCAAGTGCCGTTGAGTTGGATCTAATTCATGGTGACCCTAGAGGCCAGAGTAGAACTGCCCTCTAGAGTATTCAAGGAGCTCCTGGTGGATTTGAACTGCTGACCTTGTGGTCAGCAGTGATAGCACTTAACCCACTACACCACCAGGGTTTCCTAAAGCAAAATATTTTTTAAATGTTTAATAATGTAAAAGTTCTTTTTAGTTTATGTACTAAAATACAAACAGATTCCTGTGAATGATTTAAGACCTATTAAATGTATATTTTTGCTATTATAGTTGTTGTTAGGTGCCTTTGAATCATTTCTAACTCATAGCGACCCTATGAAAAATAGAACAAAACATTTCCTGGTCTTACCTCATGTCCAAAATTGTTTTTACGCTTAAGCCCGATGTTGCGGCCACTCTGTCAATCCATGCTGCCGGGTCTTCATCATTTTCGCTGACCCTCCGCTCTACCAAGCATGATGTCCTTCTCCATGGACTGATCCTTCTTGACAACATGTCCAAAGTATGTAAGACAAAAAAAATCTTGCCATTTGTGCTTCCAAGGAGCACTGTGGTTGTACTTCTTCTAGAACAGATCTGTTTGTTCTTTTGGAGGTCCACGGTACATTAAACAGTCTTCTCCAATACCACAATTCGAAAACATCAATTATTCTCTGTCTTCTTGGTTCCTAGTCCAGCTTTCGCATCCATTTGATGAAATTTAAAATACTGATGGCTTGGGTGGCGCACACCTTATTCTTCAAGGTGACGTCTTTACTTTTGAATACTTAAAACAGGTCCTTTCCCGCAGATTTTCCCAATGCCGTGTGTCTTTTGATAACTGGTGCTTCCGTGGGTGTTGACTGTGGACCCAAGTAAAAGGAAATCCTTGACCACCTCAATCTTTTCTCCGCTTATGACAATGTTGCTTACTGGTCCAGTTGTGAGGATTTTTGTTTTCTTGATGCTGAGGTGCAATCCACACTGAAGGCTGTGGTCCTTGATCTTCATCAGTAAGTGTCTCAAATTTTCTTCATTTCCAGCGAGTAAATTGATGTCATATACATAACGCACTTTGTTAATGAGTTGTCCTCCAATTCTGATGCCTCGTTCTTTTTCATATAATCCAGCTTCTCGGATTATTTACTTGACAGACAGATTAAAAAGTATGGTGAAAGGCTACAACTGTGACGCATATCTTTCATGGCTTTAAACTGTGCAGTGTCCCCTTGCTCTGTTCACACAACTGCCCCTTGATCCGTATATAGTTTCCTTAAGAACACAATTAGGTGTTCTGGAATTCTCATTCTCCACAACATTAGCCATAGTTTAGTATGATCCCACACATTCAAATGCTTTTGCATAGTCAATGAGACACAAAACTTTTTCCTGGGGTTCTTTGCTTTCAGCCAAGATCCATCTGACATGAGCTGTGATATCCCTGGTTTCACATCCTTTTCTGAATCTAGCTTGAATTTCTGGCAGTTCTTTGTCAATATACTGTTGCAGTCACCTTTGAATGATCTTGACCAAATTTTACTTGTGTGTGGTATTAACAATATTGTTTGATAATTTCCACAAATTTGATTGGATCACCTTTCTTTGGAATGGCCATAAATATAGATCTCTTCCAGTCAGTTGGCCAGGTAGCTGTCCTCCAAATTTCTTGGCATAGACAAGTGAGCACTTTCAGCGCTGCATCTTTTTGTTGAAATATCTCCATTGTTGTTCTATCGATTCCTGGAGCCTGTTATTTGCAGTGCCTTCAGTGCAGCTTTGGCTTCTTCCTTCAGCACCGCTGGTTCCTGATCCTATGCTACCTCTTCCAATTGCTGAACATCGACTAGTTCTTTCTGGTATAATGATTCGGTGTATTCCTTCCATCTTCTTTTGATGTTGCCTAAGTTTTTTACAATTCATAAAAATGAACCCACTTTTTATTTGTAGGAAATGGCAAGTACTGGAATACCAATTTTTTTTCCCATGTGCCAAAACTTCAATTTTAGGATGTAATTTCCACTTTCCCTCAAAAATAATAAAAAGTAATCATGTATTTGTTATTTGTTGAGAAACTGTGACACATTTAAGCTTAGTGAAGAATAAAAAAGTCGATTTCAGGTGATACACTATAGGGAAATCAGACTTATGGAGAAATTCTACAGCTGGACTAATTTCGGTTGTGGCAGCAGGACTAGATATCCGTGATTACCCAAATGCTTGTACTTATGTCTGCCAAGCCACTTGCTCATTTTTCGCTTTTATTTGAACATAATACAGAATCCAGATTCAAAAGGAAAGATATTTGGAGTTATTCCGGGATTACTAGAGGTTTAAATGTTAATGCTCTGCAACACTATTTCTTCTGAAGAATTTTAATTTAAATTCTTACAGAGACTCCCAGAGTATATGATGTACTTTAAGAGGGCATTTGTGGGGAAAAATGGTGTCTTGGCAATGCAAAATACAACACACCATAATAATCTTTGAGCACTACAGCACTCTGCACTATACGTTGTTCTGAACACAGCAGGCTCAGTAAATGCTGCTAAATAGATATATTTTACTTAGGGAAATATTTAGCAGAGTAAAATATTATTTCATTCCTTCCTGAAATATTTATATGTCTGAAATATAATTTTAATATTGTGGAAAGGACAGGTCAACTTTCTTCACCTTAAGAAAGAAGATTAGAAATTTCAAATCAGATTCATTTTAAACAGATTCAAATCCTTTGTTTTTTTCTCTGTTTTTCCTTTCTTTCCTTCCTTTCTCCTTCTGTCCCTCTCTTTTCCTTCTTTTCCCCTCCCTCCTGTTTTCTTTCCTCTTTGAGTTCTCTTTTCCAGCTTAGTTATTATACATAGTGGCTTAGATTCTTGATGCAAGTAAAATCACTGTCATTAAAATAATTGTTTACTTAAGGTGATTTTTTTTCAAAAATAAACTCAATGATTTCTTAATTTTCCCTGTCTCTTTCTTGATTGCTATATTTGTCATGAATAAGATACATGTTATGCAATTTTTTTGTTTCTTTTGTCAGCTGTGCAATCCCTTATGCATTATTTTCTTAACCTTGTAATGCTTATTTTATTTTATTTTATTTTACATGTTTCTGACATGAATTTCTCTGTTTGATCACATGGATATTTAAGATAAGTATTCATTTTATATTGCTTGAAGTTTACACTCGAAGTATTTACTGGTCGCTCAAAAGTGATACACAAAACTTAATCTGGGGAATTTTCAAATTAAATTTTATCATCATTCTCATGAATGGAGCAGTAGGATGCCATGTTGAAACCAAAGAATATAAATGTACAACGAATTACTTACTAGTAAGTAAGACATTCTCCTAGGCATAAAACTAAAAGGATGAGACGTCATTTGTGTATTGTCATTTCCATAAATTTTAAAATGAAACATAACTATTACTAAAAGTAACATTTTTGGACTAGTTTTATACACTTAAGAATAAGGTTAAACAAAATGAAAAGGACAATGTGATTTGCCTGCAATCACAGGTCAGTTGAGTGCGGCCCAAAGTCGCCGCAGGAAATGTCATGAGCCGTGCACACTATATGCAAGGCTGTGCTATGCCAGGATTGCTTTACTTAAGTTCAGCATCTCAGTGTGTGGCCATGTTAAGACATGTTATTTTGGAAAAACACACCATATAGTTTTCTGTAAATATATTTTTGTAATTTTCTGTGCCTTAGAGAATGGAAATTCATAGAGAAAAAATAGGTAATTTTCTCAGCTCTTCTATAGTTTGTTTCAGAATCCAGATTTTGCTCTCCCCTGAGAAAATTAGTGAAATGTTCATAAGTTATCTAAGCAACAGACAGAGCAGGGGATGGGGAGGTCCTTTGGGACTTTTGGGATTCCAAAAAAAGTTAGACTAGAGCTTTATAGACCATGGCTTTTGCCCTTAATAAGATGGCAAGTGGTACACACCAATTCACTTCCAACAAACCATGGGAACAGGAGCTACTGTGTTTCTCTAAACCCCCAATTATATTAGGGTCATAGGTTTGTCATTTTCAGCCTGACCGTAATGCAGACATCTTATGTGAATGAAATTGGACAATTAAGTTCACGAACTCATCCCAGAAAACAGTGCTACAAACCTAATTCATTGCTGAATATCACTACAGTCACCTTTGAAGTCCTCCCCTTGGGAAGCTATGCATTGATGCCAGCACCTAGTCTACCCTTGACAGCAATTTTGGAACTCTTTCTGGAATAGCCATCAGAGCTGTCATCGTACTTCATGTCCTGAATGTCACCAAAATTTCTTCCTTTCAATGTTTTCTTTATCTTTGGGTAAAAAAAAATGTCAGTAGGGGCCAGATCAGGTGAGCAGGGAGGGTGTTCCAATACAGTTAGTTTTTACTGGCTAAAAGTACCCTCACAGATAACTATACAATTAATTTCATGAACTTGCCACTGTGCCACAGTGCACAGTGGCCATTTCAGAGAGTTCCAAAATTGCTTTGAAGGATGAAGGAGGTGCTGATATCAGTGCACAGCTTGCCAAGGGGAGTACCTTGAAGGTGATGGTTGTGATATTGGGCAAAGAGGTATGTACCCCTGAAAAAGTTAAGTTTGTGCACCTAATTGTTGGACCTTGTATAATTGTAGACTTTAAAAGTTATTTTCATAAGTTCCTTAGTTTATAAATAAGGGCATAAAATTTCAGTACTAAAATACATGTAAGGTGCATATCCATGTAAGGTTAATCCATGTAAAGTATAATTTCTTGAAGGCTAACTCAGTACACTTTATAGTCTGCTATCTGAAAACCCTTTCCAGTTTCTGTATTAGATGTAAAAATGAGACATGGCTCATGAAAGCCAATACTTTTCAATTTCATATTGAAACAAACAAAAATATTTCTTGAAACAGCTTAACATTTACTAAATGAAGTGAAAATCACTTTAAGTGACTGGTCACCTACCATGGATAGCTCAGCAAGAGGAACTATCGACAGAGAGTCAAATGCAGCATCACCTCTTTGGACATCTTTTCTTGCAGTTGTATGTTATGAAATGATGTTTATGATGCTTAGGAGAAAGTACAATGTATCAGTTATGCAGGAGAAGCCTACACACGTGTCACAACAAGTAAATAGCAGAATTTGGTTTTTGCTCCTTTTTGCTTAGATGCTACTTTGAAAGATGAATGCAGTAGTATCTCTTTGCAGCATGAAATCTCATATGCTATAATATTAGTCATGCTGATATTTTACACTGCATCTAACAAATACATTTCTTTTAGTTATCAGGGTAGGGATAGACACCTCTTGACTTCGGCTTATCTGTATGACCAATGAGAATATAACCTAATCAGATATTCTGAATGATAAATGTAGCTATTATAATAGCATTGGCAGAAACATGCAACATAGGAAAAGAGGTTGTCTACTAACAAAACTATTAAAGAAGAAAATGAAAAATTTACTGTCTTTGAGTCTCACTACCCAAAACACAATGAGTATGCTACCGAGAATATTTAAAATACTAATAAAAGAGGATGATCAGAGACAAACCAAAGGTAGCACATTGAGAAACATTTGCTGTTTCTCACCATTTAAGCCTTTTGACACACTATGAAAAAGTAATCAACAAATGGAAACACTTGTACGAATTCCAAAAGGTAAGACAATTCACTTGCAGAGTAACGCTTGGTGAGGAGCAATGTTCCAAAGGTCACTATAACAATGAAATATGACTGTTGTCATCAGAGAGCATGAAGATAATGAAGCTGACATTGATGAAGTGCAAACACTATATATCACTGAGACCTAGTAGATGAAAGATTGTTAAATAAAATATTTGAGCTTCTAAATCTACCATTTTATTTTTTTCTACTTTAGTTTTTCTCACTTACACGAATAAATCAAACCTAATCAGAACATAAGAAGATGACAAGCTAAATACAGTCTCAATAATGAGTCTGATTCCTACAAATCAAGGCAAATTTTTCAGGGACCATTGTGTGTCTTTAAGGGCTATAGACAAAGGAGTCTTGCATTTCAAACATCTGATGGGCATGTTTTATACAACCCTAGATAGTGACTTGCACACAAGTGCTGACAATTATAAAATACTTATCCATGGTTTATTTATTAAATACTGATGCTGAAATGGTGATTTGAGATGGTGTGAGTATTCCGCTTCAGGACAAGTTGTCTGCTGACATTTGCTCAAATATTTTATGTTTTCTACCTTTGCAATTTGGTTCTCTTTGGCATATCAGTTGTCTTATTACCTCCTTAAATCACACTGTTTTTTTTTTTTTTTTTTCAAAATTTGCTTATTCCAAATTACTTAGTAAACTTCTCCTATTACATCAGAGGTAAGAGCTCAGAATAGTGCTGCCTCAACCAAGTTATCACAGAATAAAATTGTCTCAGGAAAACGTTTCATATGTATCTCATACTTTTATTACTTGTTTCATACAATTTCTGTATATAATATACCTACGTAAAACAACAACAACAAAAAAAAAAACCAACACTACCATTGAGCCAATTATGAATTATAGTGACTCTATAGGATTGAGTAGAACTGCTCTATAGAGTTTCTGAGGAGCACCTGGTAGATTTGAACTGCTGACATTTTGGTTAGCAGCCATAGCACTTAACCACTACACCAGCAGGGTTTCTGTATCTACAAAGTGAGCTATGTTAATGAATATACCATGGGCTACCAGAAGAACAAGTAAACTACTGTTAGAAGAACTAGGTTGAGAATGGACCATAGAAGTGAGGCTGGCGAGATTTTGGCTTGTTTATTTTGCATACATCAACAAGAGAAGTCAATCACTAGAAAAGGACATAATGTTTGTCAAAATGAAAGAAACCTTCACTAAGATGGACTGACACAATAGAAACAACAATGGGTTCAACCTTACCAATAATCAAGAAGATGGAACAGGACCAGGCAGTATTTCATTCACTTATACTTAAGGTCTCCAGGAGTCAAAGTCAACCATTCGTTGAACATTCACATTTTAGATATTGAGATCTGGAGTGTTCTTTGGATCCTGGGTCTTTTAGCAGAGAAGCTTCTTGACCAGGGAGGATTGATGACATGGACTTTCCCCCACATCCAACAGAATGAAAGACTTCTCCTGGAGCTGATAACTTGAATTCACACTTCTAGACTGCTACAGTGTGAGAAAATAAATTTCTCTTAGATAAAGCCATGCGCTAAGCAGCTTTGCTAATCACTACTTTATACACACATATAAAGAGATTTGGGCTAAATACTATCCCAACTCATTGGCAGTATTGATCAATTTAAAACATAAGTTTAGGACAAATGTATGAGACAGCATTACTTATCTTATATAAAAGAGAAGGAGAGATTAAACTCTTTTAAAAAAATCACAGATGTGAGATGAGCTAGATCTGACATTTAAACCCAGGACCTATAGCTCCAGAGTCCACTGTCTTATTATCTTGTACACTTCTTCTAGTCTAAAGCAAACTGCAATTCTCTGTTGACTCCTTTTATGGATTTACACCCTAACACATTACTATCATCTGTACAACAGTCTATACCTTAACAACAGTTATTTTTTGTTGGAATTAAATATATATACAATCATAATTATTATTAAATTAATTATTAACTTGAAAATAACAAAACCATGGAGATGACAATACTGGCCTGCAGCTGAGATCTTGCCTCATTGAGAGTATATACTTTTAAAGTAAATTTCAGATAGTATTGGTCCTTCTTTACCCCAGAGCAAAATCAAGTCAGGGAAGGAGATCCAAAGTTTGTATTTATTTCTGGGATACATTTATATCCTATGTGTGTGCACACATACACATACACGTACAGTAAATGTGTTTTAAAATGTTGAGGGGAAACATGCTGTTGTTTTCCAACCCATAGTGATGCTATATACAACAAAAGTGAACACTGTCCACTTCTGCAACATCCTCAAAATCTTTCCTATGCTTGAACACATTCGTGCAGCCACTGTGTCAATCTGCGTCATTGAGGTACTTCTTTGCTGATCTTCTACATTGCCATGCATGATATCCTTCTCCAGGACTGGTCCCTCCTGATAACATGATTCAAACACCTGAGACGAAGTCTCACATTTCTCACTTCTAAGGAGAATGCTGGCTCTAATTCTTCGAAGATGGATTTGTTCATTCTTATGGAAGTTCACGATATATTTTATATACTTGGCAAACCTCATATTTTAACGTGGTCAGTTCTTCTTCCACATTCCTTATTCATTGTCCAGCTTTCACATGCATATGAGGAAGCAAAGTATCATGCTTTGGGTGAGGCACATTGTGCTCCTTACAGACACATTGTTTTTTCAACACGGTAAAAAGATCTTTGACAGTAGGTTCATCCAGTGCAACATGAATTTTGATTTATTGACTTCTGCTTCTATGGGCATTAACTGTAGATCCAAGACAGTGAAGTCATTGACAACTTCAGTGAAGACTGTAGTCTTTGATCTTCATCAGTGAATGTCTTAAATCCTTTTCATTCTCAACAAACAAAGTTGTGTCATCTACATAACACAAATTGTTAATGAGTCTCTCTCCAGTTCTGATGCTGTATTCTTCTTCTCATAGTCTAGTTTCTTGGATTATTCGCTCAGCATACACATTGAACAAGTATGATGAAAAGACACAAACTTGATACACGTTTCTTAACTTTAAACCTTGCATTATCTTCTTGTTCTGTAAGGAAGAATTTGTTTTGTTCAAAGCACAATTTCCTCATTAAAACTATTAAGAATTCTGGAGTTCCCAATCTTTGAAATGTCATCCACAATGTGTTGTGATTCACACAGTTCAATGTCTCTGCATAGTCAGTAATACAAAGGTAAACAGTTTTCTGGCATTCTCAGCTTTCAGCCAGGATCCATCTGACATCAGTAATATATCCCTTTTCCCATATCCTCTTCTGAATCCATGTTGAATTCTGTTAATTCCGATATATGTACTACTCATGCAAATGATTTGAATGATTTTCAGCAAAGTTTTCTTGTTTGACATTAATGATATTTTTAGGTAATTTCTACATTGTGTTGGGTCACTTTTCTTTGGAGTAGGTACAAATATGAATCTTTTCCAGTCAGTTGGCCAGAAACAGTTTTCCAAGCTTCTCGGCATAAACAAATGAGCCCTTTCAGGACTTCATCCATTTGTTGAAATATCTCAATTGGTATTCTGCCAATTTCTTTTTTCATCACCAATACCTTCAGTGCAACTTGGACCTCTTTCTTCTTTAAGTACCATCAGCTGTTGATCATGTGCTGTCCTGTGAAATGGTTGAACATCAATCAATTATTTTTCATACAGTGACTCTGTTTATTATTCATATCTTCTGTGATACTTACTGCATTTTTATTTACTATTTTCCCTGCAGAATCCTTCAGGTTTGAAGCTCAAGGCTCTGTCTATCTATCTATCTGTCTGTCTATCTATCTATCTATCATCTATCCTCTATTTATTTTCAGTTCTTTCAGATTGAGAAATGCTGAGCATTATCTTTCCTTTTTTCAATTCCAGATCTTTGCAGATTCCATTGTAAAATAATATTTTGTCTTCTTGTACTCCCCATAAAGCATTAGAAATTTTCCATTCAGCACTTTTACTTCATCATTTCTCCCTTTTACTTTAGCTATTCTACCTTCGAAAGCAACTTTCCAAGTCTTTTCTCACATCCATTTTGGTCTTTTCTTTCTTGTCTTTTTAATGACATCTTGTTTTCTTCATCTGTGATATCTATGATGTCATTCCATTATTCATCTAATTTTAGGTTGTCAGTGTTCAATATGTTAGTCTATACTTGAGAGCATCTCTGAATTCAGGGAGATTATACTAAGTTGTCCTTTGAATCTCTTGAGATTCTTTTAACTGTCTTCAACTTCAACTGTGACTTGCACAGGAGGAGCTGATGGTTTGTTCTATAGTTGGCCCCATTCTTGTGCCAACTGATGATATTGAGCTTTTCCATCATATCTTTAGAGATTATTTGATTCTTGTGTATTCCATCTGCTGAAGTCCACTTGTTTATCAGTATTTGTGCTGTTAATAAAAGGTGTCTGCAGCAAAGAAGTCATTGCTCTTGCAAAATTCTACCTTGTGATCTCTGAAACCGTTTCTATCACCCAGGCTGTATTTTCCAACTACCAACTCTTCTTCTTTGTTTCCAGTTTCCACATGCCAATCACCAGTAATTATCATTTCATCTTGATTATGCTTTTGATCAATTTCAGACTTAAGATTTGGTAAATCTTCAATTTCTTCATTTTTGAACTTAATGATTGATGTGTAAACATGAATAATAATAATTATACTAACCAGTCTACTTTTTAGGCATATGGATATTATATTATCACAGATAGCAGTGTATTTCAGCATAATTTTCTTTCTTTCTTTTCTTTTTTTTTTTAATTGGGTACATAAAATTTCAGAATTCTCTTACGTCCATAGGGAATTTTTCCTTTTATCATTATGAAGTAACTGTGGTCCTCTCTAATAACACTTTATACCTTAATATGTATTTAGATGGATGTCTTAGGCTGGGTTTTCTAGGGAAGCAAAACCAGTAACATGTGTAGGTACAAGGAAAGATTTATAATATATATATATAGACAGATAGATAGATACAAATATAGGAAACAGCTCATGTAATCACAGAAGCTGAATGTCCCAAGCTCTGACACAAGCCTCACGTGTCCACGGAAGCTGAGGAACCCAAAGTCAGCAAGTCAGAGACCAGAGTTGCAGATCACCCGTTGTGTAGGTCAGTGGATCCCAAGCTGGTGGCGAGACGAAGTGACAGAGGCTGGCGAACCCAGGATCGGCAGGTCAGGGAGCAGGACTGGGCAGAGGCTGGCGAGCGCAGGATTGGCAGGTCAGGGAGCAGGGCTCTCACGTGCTGACTGTAAGGACTGATGAGCCCAACAGCTGCTAGCTCAAGTCACGGAACCAGACGCTGGAACCAGAGAGCAGGAGCTCCTGGCCACGTGAGCAATCAGCAGCCGTAGTCCAGGGTCACGAGATGAGAGCCGAGGGGCAGGGAGCCACCACAAACCCCGCCCTGCCACTTAATACAGCAGCCAAATAGGTAGTAGCCAAGCTGATATAATCCTGACCACCACAATGGATATCTGCTAAAACTATCTTAACCGCCTTATACATTTTCATGGACTTTCTAAGAAATATTTCATTGGGCTTAAGTGAAAGTTTACACTTTCAGTCAGTTTGACATACAAAAAATTTATACACATTGTTATGTAACTCTAGTTGTTCTCCCTACACTGTGACTACACACTCTTCTCTCCAAAATATTTCCCATGTCCACTAAACCAGCTCCTCTTCCCTACTCATTTCTCATCTCACGTCAGAGACAAGAGTTACCCGGTTAGTCTCATATATCTGCTTAAGTCAAAAAGCAGTCTCTACGTCAGTATCATTTTATGTCTTATAGTTCAGTCCAGTCTTTGATTTTTCAGGAGTTCCCAGCTGTCTATTTTCCCTACTAGTGTTTGTGCATTGTTTTCGTTGTGCGCAGTTTCGGTTGTGGGCAAACAGAGAATCAAGGGGCCCTGTGTTCCGGGGACCCTCTAGTCTGTCAGAAAATCAAATCTGGTCTTTTTAATACAGCTGGAGTTCCTCACTTCCTTTTCCTCCGGCTATGTCAGGGACACGGTTGTTTTCCCTGTCAGGTGGTCATCCGTGGTGGCCAGGCACCAGCTATTTCTTCCAGTCTCATGCTGATGCAATCTAAGGATTATTGACTCCATCTCTTGAGATCATATTTTTCTTATGTCCTTCATGTTCTTCATTTTGCACCAGGTGAGTTGGGACCAATGTATGTCTCTTAAATGGCTGCTTGCTAACTTTTAAGACCCAGGTGACAAAAAAGTGTGATGCAGAACATTTTCTTATAAACTTACTTATCCTGATTGACCTAGATGTCCCCTGAAACCATGGTTGACAGACTCCTGATGCTGCTTCTCTAATACTTGAAATGTTTGGCTGTATTTAGAAAACTTCTTAGCTTTGATTTAATACAGTTCTGCTGTCTTTTCCTTTACTGTGGGTTGTGCAGTCCTTCACCTAAGAGTTCTTGTCCAATACATACTTACTGAATACTTCTCTCCCTTTCTCCCCACACAGGAAACCAGCAAAGACTTTTCTTCTGTATTTAAACCTTTTCTTGAGTCCATATAACACTGATATCCAACAATATTTGTCCTTTTGCAGCTGACTAATTTCAGTCAGCATAGTGTCTTCCAGACTCCTCATGTGTTTCACAAGATCAGATTGTTCTTTATCACTGCGTAGTCTTCCATTGTGTGAATGTAACATAGTTTGTTTATCCGTTTATTTCTTGATAGCCATCTAGGTAGAGTTCATCTTTTTTCTACTGTAAATGGTGCTTCAGTGAATATTAGTAGGCATGTATCTTTTTGTATGGCAGCTCTTATTTCTCTAGAATGTATTCCAAGAGGTGGGATAGCTGGATCATGTTGCGTGTTTATATCTAAGTTTTTAAGACAGGAAAAAATCAATTTCCAAAGTGTTTGCACCATTTTATATTTGAACCAGCAGTGTATAAGTGTTCCAGTCTCTCCAAAACATCTCCAATATTTATTATTTTATGATTTGGAATTCATCACAGCCTTGTTGAGGTAAGATGATGTCTCATGGTAGTTTTGATTTGCACTCCTCTAATGGCTAGTATCATGAGCACTGCCTCGTGTATCTGTTAGCCAACTGAATGTCTTCGGTGAAGTGTCTGTTCATATGTTTTGCCCATTTTTTTTAATTGGCTTATTTGTCTTTTTGATGTTGAGGCTCTGCAGTATCTTGTAGACTTTAGAGATTAGATGCTTGTTGGAATTGTTATATTCAAAATTTTATTCCCAGTCAATACAAGTCTTTGTATGAGCATAAGTGTTTGACTCTTAGGAGTTCCTAGCTATCTGTTTTCTCTTCTGGTGTATGTGCATTGTTACTGATGTTTTGTATTCTGTTTATGCTGTGTATTAGGACTCCCAGAGTTGTCGCTATTATTTTTTTCTTCCATGACCTTTATCTTTTTAAGTATTTTATATTTAAGAATTTGATGGTTTTTCTTTAGTTTTGTCCATTGCATTAGATATAGTCTTATTTCATTCTTTTGCAGATGGATATTCAGTTACGCCAGCACTATTTGTTAAAGAGACTGTCTTTTGCCCAATTTATGGACTTTGTCAAATATCAGCTGCCAAAAGTATATGGTTTTATGCCTAGACTCTCAACTCCGGTCCCCCAGTCTATGTATCTGTTGCTATAGCTGTGCCAGGCTGTTTTGAGTGTGGTGGTGTATAATAGGCTCTAAAGTCAGGTAAGGTGAAGCCTCTAACTTTGCTCTTCTTCAGTAGTGATTAACCTGTTCAGGGATTCTTTGTTTTGCATATGAAGTTGGTGATCTATTTTCCCTCTTAATCAGAAAATGCCATTGGAATTTGGATCAAGATTGTATAGTATCTATAGATCATTTTGGGTGGAATAAACTTTTTCACATCTTGATTCTTCTTACGCATGGGCAAGGTAGGTTTCTCCACTTATGTAAGATTCTTCTACTTTCTTGCAGTAGTGTCTTATAGTTTTCTTTCTATATGTCTTTTATATCTCTAGTTAGATCTATTCCTAAGTAGTTTATCTTCTTAGGGGCTATTGTAAATAATATTGGCAATTTCCTCTTTGACGTTTTCTTTATTGGTGAAGAGGAATTCAACTGATTTTTGTATATTTATCTTGTATATTGATAGTTTGCTGCACTTTTGTGTGTGTGTGTGTGGATTTTTAAAGGTTTTCTGTGTATAAGATCATGTCATTTGTAAATAGAGACAATTTTATTTCTTTCTTGACAATTTGGATGCACCATACTTCTTTTTCTTCCCTGGTTGTTCTGGGTAGAACATCTAAGTTCATGGGAGATACTGGTCCCTAATTTTCCTTCATTTTGTGATGTCTCTACCTGGTTTTGGCATCAGGGTTGTGCTGTCTTCATAGAATGAGTATGGCAATATTCCGTCTTTCTATGCTCTGAAATACCTTTTGTAATAGAGTTAATACCTTAACTCTTCTCATCAGTCCTAGGTACTTCTGTACTCTCTTCTCTCTGTCACTCAGTCTGAGTTCTCCATTTAGCCTTTGGTGTTCAGGGTTCCTAGAATGTCATATACAATCTATTTATTTGTTCTTTTGGTTCTTTGTTGTTAGAAAGATCACAGGAAGTGTCCTACTATTTAGCCACGTTGGCCCACTTCCAGGATAGAGCTTGGCATTTTCTTTTTGATGGCAAATGCCCATTCCTCTTCAGTTTGTCACTCCCAGAACAGTAGACCATATAATTGTTTGATTCAAAATGGCCAATACCATCAGTCCATTTCAGCATACTATTGCCTAAGGTACTGAGGTTTATGTCTTCCTTTTCATTTTTGACAACTTTCAATTTTCCTGGAGCCATGTTTCATACATTCTATGTTCTGATTATTAATGGATGATTGCAGCTGTTTCTTCTCGTTTTGAGTCATGCCACATCAGTATATGAAAGTCTCCAAAGTTTAACTCCATCCAAGTTGTTAATAGCCCATGTCATCAACTTGGGTCTGAATCATAGTGACCCTAGAGGTCAGAGCAGTAATGACCCAAAGAGTTTCCAGGGAGTCCCTGACAGATTTGAACTGCTGACTTTTTGGTTAACAGATGTATCGCTTTAACTACACCACCAGGG
Source organism: Heterohyrax brucei (assembly GCA_028571685.1). Lineage (NCBI taxonomy): Eukaryota > Metazoa > Chordata > Mammalia > Hyracoidea > Procaviidae > Heterohyrax > Heterohyrax brucei. The sequence continues at coordinate 162,260,348 of CM053143.1, forward strand.
TTTTCCCAAGTCATTAAGTTTGTCTCTAATTTGAGAAGGCAGCTATTCTCCAATCCTTTTTTGAATGCCTTCCAACCTGAGGGCTAATCATCTAGCACTACATCACATGACATTTTGCTGCTGTTTGTAATGTTCTCACTGGCCACTTTTTTCAGAGGTAGACGACCTTGTCTTTCTTTCTACTCTGCCTTAGTCTGGAAGCTCCACTGAGATCTCTGTCCTCCAAGATGACACTGCTGGTATTTAAAATACTAGCACAGACTAGGAGGAAGGACCTGCCAGTCTACTGAAAAAAACTGAAATAAGTGAAAACCTTATGAATAGCAGCAGAACATCCTGATATGTCTGTCTGTCATCCCATGGTAGCATGTGTGTTGCTACGATACTAGCGGCTTTGCCACCAGTATTTCAAATGGAAGTAGCATCAGCCCTGGTGGACCAGTTTCAGTGAAAATTTACAAACTAGAAAATACACACACACATACATACACATTTCCTTTGCAAATGTGTGCATATTTTCACTTTTTGCATATTGAAAGACAAACACTGGAACATCCACATTTAATCTTTTCTATCCACCAGAACTATTCTCTCTATAAACCTACCATAACCAACTCAACTTTTACTTAACTCTTGCAGAAACCTGAATTAGCTTTACATTTTATTTTGTTTTGCTTGCCATTTCATGTATACATTGTTTCTGCATGTAAATTTTAAGTTCAAGAAAGATACAGAGCATTAGCGACTCTCTTGTCACCCTTTAGCACCAACTGCAACAGTGCACTTAAGTTAATGAAGTGAATTATTGTATTCCTTTCAAATGCATCTATGATCCACTATGTGGGGAAATGCTTAACTATATTGCAGTTAAATTTTTCTATTTTTCTTTTCTTTAATCAATTTATTCTACCATTTTAAAATACTTTGTAGTTCTCTGTAGTTGTTTATGGAAATGAGTCCATTTTAAGCAAAAACACTTTTAATGATCATAGTTTTGCTTCCATGCCCCAGATATAAACATTAAAGTATGACGCATTTATACTGTCAGTTTCTGTATCATTCATCATTTATTCTAATTAGTCTGCATTCAGTAATTTTTTAACATTTTTTAATCTTAATATGGATATGTGGATCTCTTAACTAGATAAACTTTAGACTTAAAAAAAAAACTTCCACGATCAAAGTTGTTTTTTTTTTCTCATAAAATAACTTTAAAAGAGAAAATGGAAAGAAGTATGTGACTTAATATAGTACAAGCCAGCTTACTGCTGCCATGAGTGACAGATTCCTGGGACCATGAGACTCTCTGGGAATTATAGCCATGTCAAGGCTCTGGGTCACAGTGCATCAAATATAATGGCCCTTCAAGGTCAATCACTCAGCAAGTCAGTGCGTAAGGCTTGGCATTCCAAGACTTTGCACAGGAAAACCTACCATCATGTAATTGCCAGCCACGATCTGTGACTATTTCTGAGAAACAGGAATTTCTTAAATTTAAAAGGGGTGGGAAGGGTGGAAGAGTGGAGAGGTAGGGGACATAGGGATCTAGATAGTACTCTGCTACCTGTAAAAACAGAGATGAAGCCATTATCTTTTGTTTGCAATCAGTAAACTTCCCTTCTTTATGAGGGCGCTCAGTAGACTTTGCTATTTTTAAAGTCAAATACAATCAGAGGAATAGAAAAGGAATTGTTTCTGAAAATGAACACACCAGTTTCCAGCATTTGTAAGCAATTTATCACCTAGGATTTTAAGTGTCTGTCTAAAACAACATGGGAAAAATTGACACATTCATGTCATCAGCAAGACTACATTTACTGACTTATTGATTTATCAAGCATGCGTGAGAATGGGAAAGAGCACTTCGGTTTCACAGGCGGTTCCAGCAAGATAATTCTAAATGAGTTAGACAGCCAACACATTTCTTACCAAGTCAATTAGCATGTGATTAATTGAAAAATAGTGGCTAGGGCAAAACTGCTGCCTTTATTCTCAGCGTGGAGGCAAAAGTCGGTTTGGGGAAAGAGTCCTATCTGGTCCTAGTTGCTGCTTCTGGTTGCCAGTCACTGAAGTAATCGACTATTTATTGTATCTTTTCAAAAATTCAGGATACAATGGCACAACAAAATCCACATCTATGTAATTAAATTAGCTCTAAGACTCTTCTACTTGTAGACAACTTCTACCCATCACCGGTGTTACTGTAGATGATGCGGTGTTCTATTACAAATGAAGAGGTATTTTTATTTTTGTTTTTTAAACTGTATCTTGGGTATTTGAAATAGAATTGTGATAAATCCACATTTATTATATTATAAAAATAGTGTGAACAGGAAAAAATCTCAGTATTATATATAATAACTGAAATGTTACTAGCTAAATTAAAAACAGGAAAATAAAATCACTTTCTACTATAACTTTGTTTAACATATGAGATCCCATGTATTCTTTTGAATGGAGATTGACACATGTGGATAAAAGTCGACCCTAATCATCTCTGTTGTGATGAAGTTCCTAACCTAAACCATAAAACATCAGGATGTGCCTTAATGAGAGATTGGCCCTTGAATCTTTGGCATCAAGGAAAAATCAGAAGACAGAAATTCCAGCACTGCTGCTTGCTAGCTGTGACACTTTTGACTTATTCATTAAAAATTCAGGGTTTCGGCTTTCTTTCAGACTTACCCATTACTGTCAAATCCATCCCAAGTCACAGGGGACTCTCTAGGACAGAGTAGAACTGCCCCACAGGGTTTTCAAGGAGCAGTGGGTGCATTAGAACTGCTGACCTTTTGGTTAACAACCAAGCTCTTCACTACCGTACCATGAGGGCTCCTTCTTTTAGACTCACTTGTCTTAAATTGTATATCATATGTTAGTTGACACATATTTTATCATTTTTGAGAGAGATGGGAAATGATGTATAAACATATGATATGTAATATATACATAGTATTTTATGATATTTTGTGTTATGAATTGTTTCTTCTTCTCTGTTTCCAGAATAATTGGGTGCACAATAGTAACATGGACAGTTTCAATGATGAAATTGCTATTGCATAAGTGTGGAACTTCTAAGTATCAAACACTTTTACTCATCAAAAGACTTGATCAAAAGAGCTAAAAGGCCACCTACAGAATGGGAAAAAAATATTTGGCAACTATATGTCAGACCATCATCTGATCTCCATAGTCCACAAGGTTCTGCAAAATACCAACAAGATGAAGGTAAATAACCCAGTTAAGCAATGGGCAAAGGAAATGGGCAGATTCACTAGGCAGACAAAAGACACATGAGGCAATGCTCATGGTTATTAGCTATGAGAGAAATCCAAATTGAAACTGCAGTGAGATGCTATCTCACCCCAGCAAGGTTGGCAGTGATCCAAAAAACACAAAACAACAAATGCTGGAGAGGCTGTAGAGAGATTGGAATTCTCTTACACTGCTGGTGGAACTGCAAATTGGTGCAACCTCTTTGGAAAGCAAACTGATGCTTCCTTGGAAAGCTGGAAATAGGTATACCATTTGATTCTATATATCCACTGTTTGGAGTTTATCCCTCAGAAATAAAGGCTCTCACGTGGACAGACACATGCACAAGAATGTTTACTTATCACAGTCCACAATAGCAAAAAGATTGAATCATCCCAGATGCCCATCGACAGATGGATGGATAAGCAAACTATGGTACATATACTCAATGAACACTAAGTTGTGATGAAAAACAATGACGGTTTGAGAAAACATCTCATAACATGGTTTCAATTGCAAGATATTATGCTGAGTGAAATCAGTCAGTGTCAAAATAACAAATATTGTACAAGACCTCTGTTATAAGGACTTAAAAATAGAATTATCTACCTAAGAAAAAAACTCTTAGACAGCTACAAGTCTGGGGAGGGTGTGGTGGTGGTGAGGGTTTATCATAGATGAGACAGCTGATAGATGTTAGAAATTTTATTCATTTACTGTAATAAGTAAAATTTATTTTAAAAAATAAAAAGAAATTCTGAGAGTGTGTTTATTGAATATGCCAAGACACAGTTCGATCTATAAGAGATTAATTGAGGAAAATCCCTGTGGAAGACAAGGAGAGAGAGCAGGAGTGACAGGGAGAGCCGTCAGACCATGTTGCGTAAAGAAAAGTGAAGAAAGAAAACTGAGAAAGAAGAGCTTCAGTCTGTGATGCAGCTCTGAGAGTCTCAATAAGACCAAGGTAGAAGTTTAGCCCAAAGATTACTCAAGAGGATAGTTTGGCCCAAAGAGAGCCCATAAAGAAATCGTATTGTTGTCAGTTGCGAGGATTCATGCCGTACCGTAACAGGACAAATGTTCCCTGGCCCTACGCCATCCTCATTGTCGCTAGTACACCCGTGTCAACTGTTGTGGCCACTGTTGTTTTGAGCGTCTTCCCACCTAGGGATCTTATCTTCCAGTGCTGCATCAGGCAACAACAGCTGTGATCCATATATTGTTCATTGATTAATTTTCGGAAATAGATCCCCAGGCCTCTCTTCCTAGCATTTCTGGATGAACCTCATTCATTATACCTATCACTTACATCTCCCAATTATGATGAACTCCTGAATATCTTGAGTAAAGCAAATGATAAATAGTACATTTCACTCTATGATTGCCTTTGATTTTTCAAATGCTTGTCAAATTGCTCAATACTGAGAAATAGGAAAAAAGTGTATTTCCCTAAAGTACTTTAAATAAATTCTTTAAAGTCTAAATCCATTTGTAAAGATGTATAAGGGCTCTTGACACCTTGCTATGCAAAATTCTATGCCATTACCTACCCAGAACTTGCTAGATTCTCCCTTGACCCTTTGAATATGATATTATTGCAAATCTATTTTTGTCCTCCCGATATGAAAAAGTCCATCATTCCTTACCTCATTCAAAATTCCATTTGAACAACCTTCCCTTAGAGTAATCACCCTAGTGGTGATCATTCTCTGAAGCTAAATCTAAATAGAAATCCTTCAGGGCACATCTCAAATATTGCTTCTCCATGGAACGTTTATGCTACTTCTTTGATGATAAGGCATTTGCCTCTCTATCCGCATAGCATGTTTACTATGGCCCTTTTATAACATGTCTTACTTTCTAATGTAATTATTTACATCAAGAACAATAACCATGATAAGCAGAGATAATGCCTCAGCTTACAAAACTCTTTAACACACATTACCTCATTCTCTATCCATAACAAAGAGGTGATTTTTATACTCATTTTATTGATATTAGCTTACAGGTTTTGTCAATTTACTCAGATCTCAAATTCAGTAGTTAGCAAAGCTGGAAGTCACACTTGGCTCTTTAAGTGTCAAATTGAATGAACTTTCTGTAGTTCCTTGATTTAAGCACTTTGAATGACAGATTTATGTTCTTGTGTACTACACAAAGTTTTACATAATCACTATTTAATAAAAAAATATATGATTAAATGAAAAAAAGATGGGATTCAGAGTACACTTACATGAGCTGAGTACTATGTGTCTTTCCTGAACAGCAGATAGCTAGATTTATTCTGTCCATCCATACTCAGTATTTGCCCATTATTTGTTTCTGTTTGTAACAAAAACAAATGCATATGCAACATCTATACCTGTATTTTATGTCTTTCAGTTTCTATTGTGTTTGTCAAAGACGAGAAGAAAGTTCTGCATTTATTCGCCCATCAGTTATTACTTTGAAATATTCTGTGTAAGAAGTATGTATACCGTCAGCTTCTTTTTGGAAAATTCAGGAATACTCCTGTCATGGAGTGAATTATGTCCTCCCCAAATGTGGGTGGCTGTTTGACTGGACTACGACTCTCAGCACTGTGCATTTATCTTCTATTTTGTGATTGTAATTTTGTATATGTTGTCAGTCCTAATATTTGCCTCTGGTTAGTAAGACAAGATTGAATTATGTTAAAGAGGATTAGGATGGAACTGTAACATCCTTGCTAAGGTTAAACCTTTATGTATGAGGACTGCCAATTAAGTTCCTGAACTCATCCTGGAAAAAAAGCCACATGGCTCACTGCTGAATATCAGTATGGTCACCTTGGAAGCTATGTGCCGGTGCCAGTGCCTAGTCCACTCTTCAAAGCAATTTTGGAACTGTTTTTCTGGAATGGCTATCAGAGCTGAGGTTGTATTACCCTTGGTGTCCTCAATGACATCAAAATGTCTTCCCTTCAGCATTTCCTTTATCTTCAAGTAAAGAAAAAAGTCACTGGGAGCTAGACCAGGTGAGTAGGGAGAATGTTTCAATTTTTATTTGTTTACTTGCTAAAAACTCCTTCACAGACAATATAGAATTTAATTAAGTGTGCAAACTTGCCACTGTGCCACTGTGCACAATGGTCATTCCGTAAAGAGTCCTCAATACCTTTGAATCTTTGAAGGGTGGACGAGGAACTGGCACCGGTGCACAGCTTCCCAAGGAGCGTACTTCAAAGATGACCACAGTAATACTGAGCAGTCAGGTATGTAGCACTTAGAATAACTCAATGCAGACTTGATTGTCAGATGTAGTATATTTTCCAGAGGAAATTTAGCTCCATAATTTAAACTTTAGTTATTACACATTTTTTGTGTACCTTGTGGCCAATTTGTCTTTACTGACAATATTACCTGGTGCTCACAAACCACTTAATAAATTTATACCAAGTAAAAGATTTTGAAAGTAGGTAAGTACACCAGGAATAATTTATTTAATCTGGTAGTACATACTAGAACAACCATTATCTGTAATATATCACCAATAATATTTATTTGATATACTCATGCTTATCTTTTTTATTATTTTTGAGTTAGGTTGCTGACAATTAAGGGAAACTATTTTATTATTGGCTTGGCTGGCATTTTATGAGAGAATTGTCAAAATACTACAAAAATTGATTTACATATTCACACTACATATTATTGATACAAATCATGAAAAAGAGTGTACCACTCAAAATGTCTGGTTTAATATTTTACTGAAATATTAGACACTGCTTATAACTTAGAATGAATTAATGTTAATAGCTGTAATATTTTACAGATGTGCTCTGACCCCCTTTAAACCGTGGATCCTGTTGGAAATCTCCAGATCTTTAAGTGACACACACATAGAGTTTTATTCACTTCCTGAATAAAAGCCATTTCCCAAATGGTTTAAAAGATTTTAGGTGGAGAGGAACCACATGTCAGCAATCTCAACCTTTTTAGTGCAACCCTAATGGAGAACAGCTTAGTGATTACTGCTGTGAAATTTAACCTTTGGGTCACCAATGCAGTCCTTGAGTGCTTCTGGCTTTTGATAATAACAGGTTTCCTGTTCTGGAACACAAACACACATATGACACACAGACCAATATCACATACGCATATGGAATAGAAAAGTTGTTAGGGCAATGTATTTAAATACTAGCACCTGAAAAGTCAGTATTTTTAAATGAGTTTAAAAGAAAAAAAGAGGTAAGTGCAATTTATATTCTTCATATAAGAAAGTTACTGAATGAATAACATAAGACTTCATTGCATCAAAATATTTTAAGTGACTTTATTGATGTACTATTCTTGATTATGTTTGTATCTTCAGTTTTGTTAAAACTCTTCTGTTAGTATTAAGAGTATTGTTTTCCAGTAATTCATTGCCAATGAGCTCTTGTTAATATCCCAATATACAGAACAGTCAACCTGCGTAAGAAACATTTTTTTTACATAAAGTCTTCATGAGTTGGAACCAACTAAATGGCAACTAACAACAGCAACAAATGGATGGACCAACTTAACCAAACCCTAGAATGCTCCAATAAATGGCACAGAGATTCAGTAGCTGATGCCCTTCATTTTAGGTCAGGAGAAACTGTGGTTATTTTAAAGCAGATTTGGGTTATAAATGTGTTGGGTTCGACTTTAGCAGTTACCTGGCTCTGTATCCACATGAAGCTAATATATCAAGAATACCGTGGTTACTAAAGAGTGATCTTAGGTTGCAGAGTAAGTTGCAAAACCCTTCGTTAATGATATTTCAGCATGGAAGATCTAACCAAAAACAGTCTTGGCTGTGACCAGTGTTTCAAAATAAAAATCTTATGAAGTGGGAAGAAAAATAATGATAAAAATAAAGACAGCAACAACCATTGTGAGTGCAATGTACTGACAATTCCCTCTCCTGGAAGACACTCTGTTGAGCAGGTTCATTTAATTTCAAACGTTTGAAATAGAAAGTGCAAATCTTAAAGTTCCCATTGTTGTAGCCATAGTCAAAAAAGATGCCCAAGTTCATACAGACAGAAGAGTCCAAGGTAAGTTGCCAACACAAGTTAGTCTGAGTCTGCTACTCTCCACTACATTGCTATATTGATGATGTACATTGAAGAGAAGCTGGAGTGAAGTGACCTCTGGTCTTATCAGCATATAGCGTAATGAGATGGCGAAGCGCTTCAGAAATGTTATCTGTGTAAAGAATAAAAAGGAAGGATTAAAGATCTAGAAGAAACCTTTTGTAATTTAAAATGAATCATTCAGCTTGAGAGAAACAACATTTAGCAAGCAGACAATCAATTATTCAATTTTTCATAGTGTTCTGTCTAATTTAGTGACATGTTTATTATTATCCTGGGAGTAGAAACTCTTCTATCTCCCATTTGATAATGCATGTTTTTGGTATTAGCTCTTGTTACTTCATGTTTGTATATTTTGCCTCTTCAATTTCATTTTATAAATTCTTGTATCTCTTTTCTTTGTCTCTCAGTTTCCAAATTTGGTATAAAAATTAAACATGAAAACATTACTAATGAAAACATAATTTTAAAAAAGGACAGTAAATTTTCTAAGACGATTAATTGTTTGCTTTCCTTTGCTGAAAGATCTAATCAGCTTCACTTATGGTATTCACCATCCTTATCTAGAAGAGGCATAATTCTGTCTAATTCTCCATCTTGCTTTCCCTCAAGCCTCATTTTATCACTGTAAAATTACATTACCATCTCACCTGAGTTCTCAACAAATTCTCAAAGTCTCTTCGAATGAGCCATTTGGAATTATTGACTCTTAAAAGTAACAGAAGTTAAGCACATGAAACTGTAAACCTTTGACTTTTCCACCAGCACTGACTCCCACAGGGTTCTCTCTCTCTCTCTTTCTCTGTGTGTGTGTGTGCATTACTGTGATTTTTCAAGGTGATTCTCACAGTGCTAAGTAAAACTGTTGCCATATCTAGTGACTGAAAGTGCAATCTAGGGTAGACTTCACTCTTCCTAAGAAAAACAAGTGAAAAGTTAAAATATAGTAATCTCTTGACTTTTGCTTGGGAAATACCAAAAACAGTCTCAATATATTTAAGAAAATCCAATGATACTTACTGGTTTTTCATTCTTTAAATTTACTTTCAATGAAAGAATTTAAACAAACAAATGAGAGACAGCATCTTTCCTGAATCTCAGAGAAGAGTTTTAGCATTTACTGAATGGTTCATTACGTAGGTGTGCAACTTTTGCTTCATCTGATGGAGAACAGCGTCATAATTGAAATGTGAAATAGGAATAAGTATAGCACTTCAGGCAACTGTCACACACACACACACACACACACAGATACAGTGTCATTAAATCTCAGTGTTTTTGTCATATACCAGTTTTGGTAATATGTTTTTCTTGATGGTTTTAGCTGGAAAGAATATTGTTTCTGTAATATTCTGTCAGTTCATGTTGGCTTACTTTCTGATCCACTACGTGAACTACCAATTTTATTTGACAGCAGAATCAGTATGTCCCAGTATAAAAAATAAGAAGTAAATAAATAAAAAAGCTAGGATTCATGCTATATATTATGCCAATATCAAGCTTAAAACTGCCAATTTCCCTTCTCTTCTGTTATTTAAAATTATCAAAATTATATTTACTATCATAGTGGCTATACAAGGGATGTCAAAATTACAATGTATTTGCCATGTTCTAGTGATAGCATAAAACCAACCAAACCAAACCCGACTCATACAGACCCTAGAGGTCAGATCAGAACTGCCCCATAGAGTTTCCAAGGAGCAGCTGGAGGATTTGAACTGCCGATCTTTGGATTAGCAGACATAGCACTTAACCCACTACACTACCAGGGTTTCCAGATTGACTATAAATGGCAAAAATAAGCCCTCTCGCTAATGAGCTGTCATTTTCAGGACATTTCTGACAGAAAACCAATAATGAGAACTGATTAAAAGTCTGTTAAAGTACTATGTAGAGCACAGGAGTTTGCAGATTGTTGCTGTATCACCAGCGTTGCAGTTTACAATTCAATATAACACAAATGCATTGTAGACCTGAAAGATGGCAGAGAATTTATGATAGGTCCCATAATGTAAATATTTTCCTTTAATATCATCATTTAGCAAAGCTTAATGGCATGTTGATAATGGCATGTTGGAATTTTTTTTATATAATTAAAAGTAACCAATTTTTGAAACAATTAAACCCAAAATCCTGAAATAATTAATGAACATAAATTTAGTATCTAATGTGCCAGGATCTGTATTGGGTCAGAAGACACTTAAAAGATAAATAGATAACAATCCTTAACATCCTAACATTTTGATGGAATAAAAAGTATGTGAACAAATAAGGGTCACCGTGTGAAAATCACTGTGTGGCAAGGATTATCATCATTCTGCTACTGAACCAGAACTGGATCTAGTTCTCACTATCCTGTATCTCTGTCCTCATCCCTGCACACTTTCAGCAGCGTGTTTTCATCCCTACAGAGATACTGACCACAAACCACGGTGGCCCAAGCCCCTAACTTTTAACCTGCTAACCCTTCTCTCTCTCATCCCTCACCAACCAGGACTACTGGATCAGTGGATACCAGGCACAATCTTGGAAAGTCCTTCACCACCTAACTCCTGTCCTTCCAGCCCCTTCTCTCCGGACCAGCTGTCCCTGCAGCTGTTCTCTCTCCCAGCCACCCAAAACTATTTCAGAGTTAACAAATTATAAGAGTTCAGTGCTTTAAATTGCCAAATAGGCAGATACCAGTCTTTGCTGGCCCTTATTGCTCCTGTGGGTACATTAATTCCTTAAAATAATAGTTCATAGAATACACAGGAAGCATCCATAATTACAGCAACTCATTTATTATAACTAAAAAGGGATACAAATGAAGAGACACACAGGGTATAGTGTGGAAGAAATCGGTGTGCAAGGTTTCTGTTGTCCCCAGAGACAAGTTGCTCTCCCTCCAAAGAGAACATGCTCTTATCCATCCAGGAAGCCCCTGAACTTACATGTCCAAACTCCTTTGTTGGCTTCCAAGCGGAGTAATCATCAGGGACTCATCACATAGTCATGACTGAGGTCCCACCGCAGTTGGCATAGACTGAATTATTGACGATCCATGACTGACTAATTCAAATCCTCCACTATTCCTAAGGATAGTAAGCCAGGCGTGTCTTTGTGCCCCGACTCATTTTCGTACACTTAAGTGTTACCCAGAAATTTCAGACATTACAATTTGACATCTAAATTCCTTGGACTATCTTTCAGGACCAAAGGCAAGTCCCAAATTCAGCTCCTTGTCTCAAATACTGGTTTATAAAAGAGTTATGGTTGAAGTATGGATACATGTTTTGAGTACATACGGAAGTTATGTTAAAAAAAAAAGTCAATGCTTTATTTAATGGAATAGTAGGAATCGACAAAACGGAAACCCTGATGGCATAGTTATTAAGTCCTCCTACATCTGCTCACCAAAAGGCCAGCAGTTCAAAACTGTCAGGTGATCCTTGGCAACTCTATGGACAGCTCTATTCTGACCTATAGAGTTGCTATGAGTGGGAATCAACTTGACGGCAGTGGCTTTTGGACTTTGGCATTGACAGTAGCCAAACAGAGATATTTGAATATATAACCAAATATCTCAAATGTCATAGACTTGGAATAATTATGGATAATGAATGATTAAAAACAAAGACAATGGCCCATAGATAAGATCTTTGAGTAGTATTTTCAACTATAATATTGTTTAATAGTAAAAGTTATCATTTGTTTAATTGTATAGATCACCTCTTCACAAAGGATATTGTATTTAAAATTTGTAATACACTTACATGGTAGGAATAATTGTTTCTATTGATTTGAAAGTAAATTGGGGGCCCACAAGTACTTCCTGAGGTCAAATAGTTAGAATCTAATTGGTGTTTTCACCTGTGTTTTAATTTTGCTATATTTTGGCTTCAAATGTTATCTTTCAACCTCATAAAGATTTTAAGCAACATAGAATTCTTTCTATTCTTTCCCAATCATAATAAAACAAAATAGTCTCACAGAATTTGTATATATGTGTATGTAGCATTATTCTCTCACACTAAGTGGAATTTTTTCAAAAGTTTTTTTTTCTCCTTTTCAGCTACACAATTAAAAGGTTATGTAATCTCAAATACATTTTCAGAAGGGGTAGTTGAGAGTGCTTTAAGTACATAGGATTACCTTTCTCAAAATATTTTTCTTTTACATTTGTAAATTAGTGGCCATCAGTGCTCAAATTATGCAAATACAACATCAGCGATAAACAGGAAAAATAAGGTTTTCTGGATGGGAATGAGTCACCATTTCTAATTAACTCAGAGATTTTCACAATATTTCTGCTTGATTGTACAATTTTAAACAACTTGTCTTCTCTGGAAGCTATATTAGCAATGACAAAAGATTCTGGCTACAAAATTGCGGTCTTCAAAAATGTAAAATTTCAATTAACACTAAATGCTTGCACAAAAAAGAAATGTTAAATGTAAATCAGAGAAGAAGAATAGCAAATGCTGGTGTCACTGACTTACTAAACAATCCCTTAATCTCTCTGTTAAACAGTAAAATAGAAGTTTGTATTAGATGCATTCAAGTCTGTTCCATTTCTAACATTCTTTGTGGACTGCATCAAATGTTCTTTAGATAATGCATCATACTTTAAGTGTCAATTAGTCCTTACAAAAATAATCTACTTAACAGATTTCAATAATTCAGTAGTTATCAAATGAAGACTAAAAAGATTACCAGGTAACTGATGCTAACATGGAAAAGGAATTTTTTTTTTTTTTTTTAAAAAAAGTAGTTAGAATATAAAGCTGTAACAGAGATTTATTTGTTCATTAAATGACTTGACAGTTCTAAAGTCATGAGATCTTGGGCCACCTTGAATTAGGTAACTATTCCATACCCCTCCCCAAGCACCTACTACTAAAAGTACACTAAATGAGTAAACAGGGCCTTTAAAAAAATGTCATTGAATAGACTCCAACTCATGGCTGCCCCACAAGTTACTGAGTAGGACTACATTCCAGAGAATCTTCTAGATTGTAAGCTTTGTGGAAGCAGACAGTCAGACCTTTCTTCCATTGCTCTATTCAAACTACTGACACTAAGGTTAGCAGTCAGTCATAAACGGCTTGCTCCACCCAAACTGAAAACTAAACCCATCCCTGTGGAGTTGATCCCAACTCATAGCAACCCTGTAGAACACAGTGGAACTGACTCACAGAGTCTCCAATGAGCCCTTGGTAGATTCAAACTGCTGACCTATTGGTTAGCAGGTACAGAAGTTAAACATTAGGCCACCCAGGTTTCCTTGCTTCACCCAGGGACCTCTAAATAAGGTCTACTTGAGTGGAAGACATAAAAGAAAAATGAGCTAATGTTAGCACCATCCTTACTGTGCTAACATTTTATTTAGTCCTGACAAGAACCGAAGGGTCAGAACTTATTCCCTTTTTATAGACTCAAAAGTTAAGGTTCAGAACACCTTAGTAACCCTAAATAAAAGGTGGATTTAGGGCTCCAATTGAAGTATCTTTGACTCCCAACCTCCTGTGCTTTGTGCTGCAAATGTCATGCCAAAGACTGAAATTATGGGCCCTTGGTGCATGCTTCAAATTGAATGACATATATGATAACGTACATGAAAATAAGTTTTATTATAATTAATAAATAAAAATATCTCTTGTGTCTATTATATATCAAACATTACTCACTTTTTCCAAAATATCTTTTTTTATAATCTACTTTTACATTTTGACTTTAACACTGCAGACTCATATACTCTGTAAAGAGAAATACAGGGGCAGTGAGTAAATAAGAGTGTCAGTTAAGGAAAAACATTATTTTTATGAAAATGTGATTATTGGGCGGACTTCTAATATCTAGGTTATTATTTATTCCACCGTCTGTATTTTCAATTAGAGCACGACAGTCTGTCATGGTTGTGTTTCTCTTTCCAGCACAGAGGCCGTTTCATTTTCCAATGAGGATCCAGTCAGTTCTTCAGCCTTGTTTTTGAAAAAAGACTTTGTATGATGGAATTGATCAATCTTCCTTCTAAATGTGTATGACATTTTCCGAGGAAAAATATTTTGTCATGTGTAGCTACAGAATGAAGACCATAATGTGATATTCATTACATTGACACTATCACACTGAGAAAAGCGTGCTTTAGAATTTCAAGACTTTTGTATAATCTGACTTTGACATTCAGCACTACATGCTCATATTCTCTCTATTGTGCCTGACTTAGACAGAGATGCCTTTCCTGTTTCTGCATTTGTGTTACACTAGTCTGAATGGGATGAATGGAACTGAAAACAAAACAGAAGATGTGACTGTTATGCAAGAAATTCTTGTTGATAACATTGGTTGGTGAAACCCTGGAAAGTTAAATTTGCCATTCCCTTATTTATTAAAGAAAACCCTAGTAGTGCTGTGGTTAAGTGCTATGGATGCTAACCAAAAGGTCAGCAGTTCAAACCCACCAGGTGCTCTTTGGAAACTCTGTGGAGCAGTTCTTCTCTGCCCTTTAGAGTTGCTATGTGTCAGAACTGAATGAATGGCAGTGGGGTTTTCTGTTTGTTTATCAAAACACAGGCTTTAAGGTATGTGAAAAGTATACTTATGCAAACATTCGTGCACAGATATTATTAAATATCAAAAGAATTCATCCTGTTTCTCCGAATCTTTTGAAAATGTTGCCCTTTAATATCTGTATTTGTATTAGAATTCAAGGTCGTTACTATTTTAGCAAAGAGAAGCCAGTATAATGTAGTGCATACAGATTCTTCTCTTTATAGTAGAGCATGTTTTGAGCTAAGAGAAGTAGACCTCCTATTGAGCCTGAGGTAATTGATAAAATTGCTGCGTATGGTGGAACCATCTGAGGAAATAGACCTCCAAAGGAGAATCAAGCCAGAAATTAAAATATTTCCACTAAAAATGAAAAGCTTAAGAAAAATCAATAAGCCATTAGGAAAACATATACCCAATTACATTTTGCACAATGATTAGTTAAAAACATGGTAGAGTTATTTAGGGAACAAAAAAGATGTTCTTGATCCACTAAGTTTAGACAATGTATGTTAAATGAAGCTTAACAATTTTCTTTACCACAAGAATTATCAGAACTTTTATGATGCTAATCATTTAGTGAAATGCAAAAAGAGAACACATATAGATCATTAAACTTTCTACATACATTTTGTGTGATTAGCAATTCACACACACACACACACTTTGGAATCTGTTTATAAACCAATGTCACATGCAAATATAGATGGCATTATCCTGAATAGAATTATTTTAAAATACAGTTAACTATTCATATAGGGATCACTCGTGATATCCAAGGAGATTTTCTCTCGCCGTTTTCCTCTTAATAACTGGAAATAAAACATAACTTTTAACAACCTTCAAGAATGACTTTTTTATGTTAAACTGTCAAACAAAAAGGTGATAATGTGAATATATGTGGTTTTATGGAACAATGGTGGTTTATATGGAGACAGAAGTTTAAAAAAGTTGAGTTGTAATTTTTATCTATATGTCTATACCTGATAATTTTATGTTTAATTTCATTTTATGAAGGTAATTTCATAATTTAACCAATAGAAACACTCTACAAAGGGAAATTAAACAATGATAAAAATAATGATGATGACAATAGTAATAATTCATTTTAAACCATAACACAAAAATCAATTTTCATACATTTAGGTGAGACGAGTACCTACACGATGGAAAATTCAGAGATATTTTTAAACATACTTGACTTTAGCAGTAAATTCTGTAATTCTAAATTCCTCTTAGAGATGTGGCACTCTTCAAAGTCCAGGTACAAACTGTTACTGGATTTCGTCTTTATTTGCACCTAGAAATTGCAGCATTTCTTTGAGCCATTAAACTTTTCTTATATAACACATTGAATTAATCATGCTTTGACATTGAGAATCACTGTGTTTCACCCTGTCGTTACCGTCTGTATAGAACAAACACAAGGAAACATACAAATACACACACATACACACACACCCTGCATATTTTCCAGTCTGCCTCATATTCCTTCTTAGCTATTTAGAGAACTAGGAAAACCTGGTGGTGTAGTGGCTAAGATCTACAGCTGCTTGTGCTATGTTAACTGAATCCGTCAGGCACTCCTTGGAAATCCTAACGGCAGTTCAACTGTGCTCTATGAGATCACTATGAATTGGAATCAACTCGACTGCAATGGATTGGACTGGTTTTATTTGAAGCACTGGACCAAAGTAACCTAGCTTATACCAACAGCCCTACACTCACTGCTTCCAATAGTTTGGATCCACTTTTTCTCATTAAAATCTAGTTTTTAAGCTTTTATTTTCTCCCCCCTGTGTCTCTTTTCAAATGAAGATTGCATTTACTTTCATTAAGGACTACAACATTTGAATCCAACAGAGTTGGAAAATAGATGGTTCATGCATCTACAAAGAGTCAGTAGGGAGAATGTGAATAGTTGTCATGACACTTATATTATACTGCAATGTGTTTACTATTTCTGAAAATAAAACTCAAATGGATTCCATAGTTACTGAGGTTACAATTGCAATATTGGACATATGTTTTTGTTTGATACATAATTCTTCTTGAAAGCTACTCAGAAGTTTTAGATATGTAATATGTCTTTGTATAAAGATATCTCTAGTTCCAAGTAGCATAAAATTTGGCTAAAATTGACTTCGGCAGTAAAAAGGATTTATGAGTTCACTTTACAATTTGGATATAGAGTATAGCTAATATTTAGTCAGAGTCTGGCTTGGTTACTCAGCTCTGGCTGTTTCCTCTTGCATGTTTTGGCTTCATCCTTAAGATGCCTTCCCTCATGTTCACCAAAAGGCTTTAGTGCTATTCAGGCCATATGCTTCTGCATTCATAATCACAGGAAGAGAAGATATTCTCAGCTACAGTCATTAACAATTTTCCTGAAGGTTTCATTGATGTAATCATTCTTCAGGAATAGCTACCTTAAGTAGTATCACATGCAGACGAACTTAAGCCTAGATGACCTCAGCCAGTCGTCCCCACCGAGATGAGGATTGATCTCAGGCTACAGGTGGAATGAGTGCTACTCAAGCTACAGGGAGGGCTATACACTTCTGTGTGGTACAATAAGCACTTGAAAGAAAAACAAATGTCTAATACAGGATTAGAAACATACAGGCTGATGATAAATGTTTAAGATAAAATTCAATTTATTTTAAAGATGTGTCACATGGAATGTAACTGATGCTGATATTAAAATCTATATTGTTATATTGACGCTGGATTCTTTCATGCTTCAAAGTGAAACTCAGTGTGTTTGGTTTAATCCATAAAGTTCCCGTAGCCTGGGTTCTGGACATTATAAAATGCTTTTCCTGCTTGACTTATAAATATCACTCCCTTAGTCTGTTCCAAATTGTCACTCATGACATAAAAATATGTTTTCCATGTAGTACCTGCATTCATCTAGCCTTTCACACACCATAAAATCACAATTATGGAATGCTGTTAGGAAGTCTTCCTTTCTGAATGCTAAAGAGGTCTAAAAAATAATACTCAGGAAAATTCATAATTTAACATGAGACACGTTGTTCTTCCATTAAAGGACAGTAACTGCAGGTACGCAAATGCTTTTAAAATGTTTAACCACTCTCCACAAAAAGACCTCAGCTGATGGTGCAGCAGTTTCGGGGTTCCCTTGGGAGCATGGCCTCTGGCCCTGATGCTGCCCTTGCAGATAAATCATAACGAAGATCCACTCTTTGGATACGAATGGATTGGACTTGGCAATGCAGAGTGACCATAGATTGGATGCACTTTATGGTTCTATACATCTATAGGATATCAGCCTGCTGACCTCTGGCTGAGAAAGGGGAGTGGGTGGAGTGGAGGGGAAAGGAGGCTGTTGGGAGGACGAGACATATATGGAACAGAGAGGAATAGTGTGCTGTCACCGGGCAGGGAGAGCAGTGGAAGCTGCATGTAGATGGGCATGTAAATTTATACGGGAATGTACATTTTCACTCAGTCATATTAAATAAAAAAAATAAAATAAAAAAATGTTTAACCACCTTTCACTGCAGAATTAAAAAAAAAAAAAACTCAGTAATTTTGAATTAAATAGCAGTATTGATCAAAAGGAAATCCTGCTGCCATAGCAGTTAAGAGCTATGTCTGCTAACCCAAAAGTTTAGCAGTTCAAATTCAACAGTGAGGTCAGTCGTTAAGACTGGGTCAATTTAGCAACTGCATGTTTGGCTGCTGTGTCCAGCGGCAGGGGCGGGGCCTGCGGCGGTTCCCGCCCCCATCTGGTCTCTCCACCTCCCACCGCCTGCTTCCTGTCTGCTACCTCCCGCTGCCAGCGGTTCCTCCTCTTTTTTGGTGTCCTGTTGCTAGACCTGAGCTAGCAGCTGTTGGATTCGTCAGCCCTTGCAGCCGGTGAGTGAGAGTCCTATTCCCTGACCTGCCGATCGTGGGTTCACCAGCCCCGGCAGCTCGGTGAGTCAGCGGAGACCTCACAGTCCCACCCGCTAGCTTGGGGTCTGCCGACTTAGACAGCTGGTGATCTAGAACTCTGCTCTCTGATTTTCCTTGGGTTCAGCAGCTCGCGTGACCACATGAAGCTTGTTCTAGAACTTGGGACATTCACCTTCTGCAATTGTGTAGGCTGTTTCCTTTATGTAAATCTTCCTTTGTAAATATATTTGTTGCTGGTTTTGCTTCCCTAGAAAACCCAGCCTAAGACAACCAGGCGTTCCTTAGAAACTCAGTGTTGCAGTTCTTCTGTGTCTTAGAGGTTCGGTATGAGTTCGAATACACTTAAGAGAAGTTAGTATGGATGGATGAA
This sequence comes from Heterohyrax brucei, assembly GCA_028571685.1. Taxonomy (NCBI): domain Eukaryota; kingdom Metazoa; phylum Chordata; class Mammalia; order Hyracoidea; family Procaviidae; genus Heterohyrax; species Heterohyrax brucei. Next base: position 162,279,508 of record CM053143.1, read on the forward strand.
AAAAAAAAAAACAAATAATGAAATACACGTGCACACACAGATACATACATACATAGTTAAGCACACACATATAAATACATACATATATATTTAAATTTTCTGTTTTCTAAATACTAAGAGACTTCTCAAACATTTCCACCACTGTCTCTTGGGGAAAACTTGCTTGCATAAGTTACAATTGGCTCATTGCATCACTTTAGTCTAATGTCTCTCCTGAGTAACTCAGACAGAGGCAGTCATACCCTGTCCTCATATAGCTATCTCCACTTTATTCCTATTTCTATTGTTAAACTAATTTCACTTGATTGTAATCATTTGTTTTCACATCTGCGCTACACCAGACTGAGGCCAGCAAACTTTCTCTGCAAAAGGCAAAATAATATATATTTTAGGGTTTGAGGGTCATACAAAAACAGGCATAATTTGTCAAACCCACCTTGTCAGCAGTCAAGTGATCATAGACACTGAGTTAGAAATGGGTGTGACTGTGTTCTGGTAACTATATATTTACAAACACACACAGCTGGAGTTGATCTACAGGTTGTAGCTTGCTGATTCCTTCACTAGACTACAGAGTTACGTAGAGGTAGACTCAAGAAGTTTTAATGTTGTGTCTTTATTTTGCAGTTAACTGCTAAAACAGTGACTAGCACACAAAGGATGGTCAAAGAACCAAAAACCTGGAACAGTATCTAAAGAGCAATCATGTTTCCTTGTATTTTTTAAGATGGCACTTCACTATTAATATTTTTTTCTTTTGTTGTTTTGATAGTCACAGACAGGATCCGAACAGAGAAAGTGGTTGAATACGTAGAAGAGAAAGTGGGTTATATGAAATATACACATTTGTGTGGCAGAAGATTATACGACTGCATTTTTATAAGTTTACGCATTAGAAAAACTCTGTATAGGCTGCAGAAGAAAATGAGAAATGCATGAGAATAGATGCATTAAAGATGGAAATCCAGGAAGGATGATATCCCATCTAGTGGCTTCTTTACCTTCAGTAAAAAAGGGGACAAGTTTTTGCTTAATTCCTTTGTTCTGTTTTTTGCTGAAGGAGGCATTTAAAATCACGAGGTGGGGCCTTCAAATCCAAGCTTCAGCTATTATACATCACAGAATCTTGACATACTCTTTATCATTCCTAGGTTCAATTTATATTTGGTAAAACTGGAAAAATTAAAACTCTTCAATGGGTTATTAAGAGGATAAAATAAGATGCTGTTTATAAAGGGCATAATATATTATTCAGCACATTGAGCTCAGGAAATTGTAGCTATTTTATTACTGAGAGTGATTTAGAGAATAAGTAAGTTAAGGAGAGTGGATAAACCTCGAAATTATCTTTAGAAAAATAAGAGAGTTAACCGAATGGGAAAATAAGAAAGAATTCCCCAAAACCTTTTAGAGCTCAGGTGAGATAGGAGACAATGAAACTCTATCATGAGCACACAAGGTTATGTGATGATTTTGTGTTGGCTGTGCTCAGGGACCCAGATACAAGAGGCAAGAATTTAGGGAAGTGAATTCTGAATAAAAGGCCTGCAGACTAATCACTGTAAGGGGACATTGAAGTGAGAGTCTTGAAGAAAAATCAAGGGAGTCATAAAAGTGTCTTGGATTAATAAGGATAAAAGTAAAGCCAGGAGAAAGAAGTGATGCAAAAAGATAAAGTACAAAGGAGAAGTTATAGAAATCTCATGATGCCAGGCAATATGCCGTATTAAGAATGACACGTGTGAAAGAAGGAAAAATGGAAGGTTAAAATCATTGACTTTGATGAGAGAGGTATATATATCCTGAATGTTCCCTAGGATGATGGCCAAAAAAAAGTGTGATAATGAGGAAAACCATGAGGCCAGGTATGAAAGAATATTAAACAAATATAACAGTGATTTACCAGTGAGAGGAAGGCCGTGAAGACAAGTGGTGATAGTGATGCAAACAAATGTTTTAACCTCAAAGAGATATTTATTACATTCGTATTTTTTTTTTAGGATTGGAAAAGAAAAATTGATATTAAAACTGATTATTACTTTATATATGAAAATTGAAAATGTCAGGAGCCATTGTATTTTTGTTTCTGTTGTTTCTTATTATGTTTAGCCAAGCATTTTTCAGTGAGAGTAACAACACGGGAAAGCTGAAATGATAACTGCTAGGGCTGATGATGTGTATGGATGTTACAGAACGTGACTTAAAAAGACGAAGTAGCTTTGAATCTTTCTTAGCGCCTAAAATTATATTGTTATTAGCTGCCCTAGAGACGCCTTTGATTGGTAAGGGCCTCACGCACAAGGGATGAATTACTGACCATCTGTTATCTTCATAATCAGTTGCAGATAGGACTATTGTGATCCAGAGGGTTTTCATTGCCTGATTTTCAGAAGTAAACTCCTTTAGGCTTCCTTCTTAATCTATTGCTCTGCTAGAAGCTCTGCTAAGATGCGTTCAGCATCCTAGCAACATGTCAGCTTTTACTGACAGAAGGACAGTGGCTGCTCAGCAGAGACGTTGACCTGTGATCAGACAGGGTCTCCCACGTGGTAGATGAGGATTTTGCCAGTGAACTGACCACCACTGCCTCTAAATGTAAGTAGGAAATCAAAAAATATCCTAGATTATTTAAAGTCTAAAGAATATTTGAATTACAAAAGAAAATAAAAAAAAAAAAATCCCGAGTTCCAGGTACCGACATATATTAGCAGATTTCATCACTCAGTTAACAAGAAATAAACCCTTTAAAGCAATTACTTTTATTTCCGACTCGACGGCACTTGGCTTTGGCTTTATTTGCTTTAGAGTATCGTATCCAAACCTCCTCAGAGACAAACTGAAGAAACTTCTTCATGAAGTATATATCCTTTCCCTCTTTCAAAATAAGTAGGATACTTCTGCAGGATATTTACTTGGAGTTGTTTGTTTGTTTTTTGCATTTTGAAACGCCCGAGTCTAAAGTCTTTTTGTTTATTTTAAGAGCGCACTTGCAAGCTACTCCAGGGGAAAGTAGTCCCTGCGGTAAAACGGTGTGACCCTTGCGTGCACACACGTACCAGGGAAGGAGTGAAGGCTCACGACATACTCTTTACACCTGTTTAAATGTTTTGGCACTTCAGAGTCGTTGGCAGTTTCTACCTTAAGTAAATTTTTCCGTTCAAATTGTTGACTGACATTCTTTAGCAGTGAATGTGCTTTTCCTGATTTGGGAACTAATTTTGCCTTTTCTAGCTCAGCTGCACCTAAACAAATTAAAAAAAAAAAAGTATTTGTGCCAGTTTTTATAGCTGCATTCTTACTGTAGATGAGTCCCAGTATGTGGCCATATAATCACTCAGTTGTGTTCCCTACTGTGTCTTAGTTATAATTGAGAATAGTTTTGATATTCAAGCTTAATCACTGTACAAGTTCAAGGACTCCCTTAATAATCTCTGGTGTGGCTTATACACTGGAAGCTATTTATTCTCCAGGCTAGTGCTGGAATGATCAGGCATTGCTTTCCATTTCTGAAAATGCTACTTTTCTCAGGGGCCTGCTATTTGTAGACTTGTTTGTTTGTCTTCATTGCAACAGCTTCGTTAAAATGTTAAATTGATTGGGGATGAGCCTAACTTTTGATGTGTATGTGGTACAAGGAGAGCCCTGGTGGCAAAGTGGCTGAGAGCTCAGCTGCTGTTCAAAATGGTCAACAGTCCAAATCTACCAGTTCCTCCTCAGAAATACTATGGGGCAGTTCTACCTGTCCTATAAGTTGGGTCAGAATTAACTTGAGTCAGAATTGATGTGATGTCAGAATTGACTTGATGTCAGTTAGTCTGGTTGGTTTTTGTGTTACAAGGCATCAACTGAGATTTTTTTTTTTACATGAATGTTCAAATGTTCTACAGCATTTTCTAAAGGTCATCCTTTCTCTACGTCTTTGAACCTTTGTGGCTTATCAGCTATATTTGTATATTTGTTTCTGGACTTGCTGTTATGCTCCATTGATCTATTTCTTTACCTTTATGCACCAGTACTGTACTTTTACAATAATTCTGACAATCAGCCTGTTGCCTTAGGAGGATTTCAATTAGTAGTGACCCTGTGAGACAGAGTAGAACTGCCCCCATAGTTTCCAAGAAGTGGCTAGTAAATTCAAATTCCCGACCATTTAAAATTAAATAACTTCAGTTCTTCAGATTCGATCACCTTTTTCAAAGTTGTTTGCCTTTCCATATAAATTTTAGAATCTACTTGTTAATTTCTACAAATGAAGCTGCCTCAGAATGGATTCTCTAAAGAAGCGAAATGATGGTGTATTGTTTATACCTAGGAAAATGCTTACATGGTTGTGGAGACTGGCAAGTCCCAATCTGTGGATGAGGCAGCCGGCTGGGTGTGTCATGTGGTCACGGGGGCTGAGGAATCCCCAGATCAGGAGGTGGTGTGACAGGTTCCTGGTTTACAGGGCTATAGAATCTGGAGAATAAGGGCAGATGCCAGGCAACTGACTCACAGCTGCAGAAGCTGGAGAATTCCACAATCAGTAGGTCAGATGATGGATACTAGATCAAGTACCAAGAACCTACGGTCAGATGATGACAAGCTGGATACAGAATCCAGACTAAGAGAGAGCTTTGCCAGCATGCTCATATAAATGAAGACTGCCAATAATTTCCAAATTCATCTTAGAAAAATTGCTACATACCTTATTGATGAATATCACTAAAGTCACCTTCAAAGTACTCCCTTTGGGAAACGATGCCCCAACATTGGTGCCCAGTCTATGCTTAAAAGCAGTTTGGGAACTCTTTTTCCTGAAATGGCCATGAGAGCTGTCATCATATTACCTTTCATGTCCTGAATGTCACTAAAATGTCTCCCTTTCAGTATTTCCTTTCTCTTCAGGTAAATAAAAAAGTCACTGAGGGCCGCAGCAGATGAGTAAGGAGGGTGTTCCAATAGTTATTTGTTTACTGGCTAAAAATTCTCTCACAGACAACTATACAGTTAAGTGCACGAACTTGCCACTGTACCACCGTGCACGATGGCCATTCCAGAAAGAGTTCCAGAATTGCTTTGAGGGGTGGACTAAGCTCTGGCATCAGTGCATAGCTTCCCAAGGGGGGGACTTCCAAGGTGGCAGTAGTGATACTCAGCAAGGAAGTATGTAGCACTTAGAACAATTAAGTTGGTGGACATAATTGTAAAACCCTGTATTTCGAATACAAGCCATGCATTCAATGAAACTGTCTTTAATTGAGCCAGAAGGTGATTTGTGTGACTTGAATAAGGTGATTTGGGTCTTTTAGTGAAGAGTGATTCCAGATACTCAACACAGTAATCGTTCCTCCTGAATATCCAGAGGTTTAAGATGTTTGATAAAGACATAATTATATAGTACCACAGAATGGAGAACAGTTACATCAGATCACAGAAAGACAGAAACTTACACAACACAAATAATCACAAAAACTTCCTAGAATTTGTTTGGGATTTCATTTAATCTGTAGATCAATTTCAGAATTATTTTTTAATGGTAAGCGTAAGGCTATAGTCCTTTGTTTAAATTCACTGTTCATGGATTGGATCATGTTTCTTGATTAATAATAATTACTAATACATATTGATCATGCATTCTTCAGGCTTTGTAGTGTTGCATGTATTTGAATGTTTGCTATCTTACAAATATGTAAACTGTTTCCAATTTTTTTTTACCATAGTAGTCAATATAGATATTAACATGTTTGTAGAAATTTTTCTGACCATAAATAATAGTATTTGCAATGATATTTTCAGAAGTAGAATTTCTGGATTCAGAAGTAGAATTGCTGGATTGCTCCAAAATTAATATTTCCCAAACAAAATAAATGTTCCCATATTCTTTTGTCCTTGCCAAAACTTGTTGTTTTCGTTTACTGCCATACTGAGAGACAAAAGAAGGATTTAATTATTGTATTAATAGAAAATATTTAATACTAAGGGATAAAAACATTTGCTTTTTTTTTCTATGCACTTACTCTTCGTCTTTTTTGCCCATTTTCTTTTTCTCTTTTTAAAATTTATAATATCAACTTATTACTATGTGTGTTGTGTATTGTTTTCGGTAACCTGCTTCATTCTATTGGATGACATTTGATTTATTACATTGGTATTTCTGTAGAAGGCATATATTTGTTTTTGTTTTCATATTTTTCCGTTTTGTTTTTAATTTATTTCCTTGTGTCTTACTCTGGGTTGTGAAAACACACATACACACATGAATGTGTTTTTGTGTAGATACACACACATATATATCTATCACCTGTCCGTCATTTTCTCATACTGTAGTGCCTTGTGAGTTGCTATAATGCTGGAAGCTATGCCACTGGTATTTTGAGTACTAGTAAGGCCACCCTTATGGGCAGTTTTTAGTAGAACTTCAACACAGAGACAGACTAGGAAGCAAGGCCTAGCAGTGTGCTTGTGAAAATTAGCTAACAACATGTATGTGTCCAACAGAACATTGTCTGATTTGTTTGCTTTGGACAAGTCATCAAGAAGGATGAGTCTCTCGAGAAGGGCAACATATTTGGCAGAGAGTTAGCAATGGTAAGGGTTATCCTAGTGAATATTTGCTGTAATAACCATAGCAGTGGACTTGAATATGCTGTTGATAGTAATTATGACAAAGGACTGAGCAATGCTTCCTCCCGTTGTACGTAAGGTCACCAGGAGTCTCAGTCAACTCTACTGTAGCTATTTTTCTTTCTCACTGTATGGATAGATGATAGATAAACAGACAGATAGATATAGACACAGATGCATAGGTGTATTTTAACAACATATTTATAGGAAAGTATATTAGAAATGTGTATCATAAAGGTGCTACAACGTAGAATAAGTTTATTATACCACTTGATCTGACCGCCTGTTATCTCACTGACATATCTGCTAGTTTCCATCTTCCTCACTAGGTTTTAATGATAGTGGCCTCCTGTGCTTCCTTAGACACACTAAACATGCTCCTGCCTCTGGTCTGTGTACCACCTGGCTCTGGCTGGAAGGCTGTTTCCTCAGATGGAAGCCCACTTTGTGCCCTGACCCTCTTTAGGTCTTTTCCCTAATGTCACCTTCCCAGTGAGGCCTTCACTGACTTCCTTTTCCGAAAACTGCTCCATACAACTTCTCTGCCTCCTCTTCCTTATTTTTTTCATTGTGTATGTTATTCTCTGATCAATTACAATTTCATCAGTGTTGTAGTTGTGGTTAGGTGCCGTCGAGTCAGTTCCAGCTCATACCGACCCTGTGAACAACAGAACCAAACACTGCCTGGTCTTGCACAGTGTCCACAGTTTCATGTGTGTATGTCATTGATTATTTGTCTCTCCATCTGGAAAGGAAGTATCATGAAAGAAAGGATCCTTGTTTTGTTTTTATTTGCTATTTTCCTTTCACACTGAATAACATCTGAATAATTAAATGTTTATTGGGTAAATGAATGAATGAATGAATGAAGAAATAAGCAAATTCAAGAAACGTGAGAATTAGTAAAAAAATTAATAATCTAGAAATTATCAAGTGTGACTGCAGGTCATCAGTGGCCTTTGCATCCTCCACAAGGGGCAGAAAAAAATAATAAAACAAAAGAAGCAAAAGCATTATTGGTCATCTTGTCCAGCCTTTTCATAATTTATAAATTATGCTAAATATATTAAAGTTTAAAAAGTGATGAGATTTCTATAAAATAAAATAAGTAAAAGAAAAGTCATTGCTGTTAAGTGGATTCTGACTCATAGACACCCTATAAGACACAGAGTAGAATTGCTCCAGAAGGTTTCCAAGGTGCAGCTAGTGAACTGTGTGGTTTACAGGGAAATACTTGATCACTGTGCCACCAGTGTGCCATTTTTTTCCCCACGTAGAAGATCACTACAAGGTATAAAAAATATTTTACAATTTAATAGAACTTCCAAGTTTGTATTTCAAATTGTAAAATTTGTGTAGTATTATATTCCTGCATGATAAGGTTGCCTGTGGAAGCGGCAGTGAAAAAAATCACATGATACAGTAAAGTGGGTAAATCAGCTGGAAAAGATCTTTCTAAAATCTCAAAAAGCAGCAAGTCTCTCTTTGATGACTAGAGGATACCTGACCCAAACCGTGGTATTTCCTTTGCCTCATATTCATGAGAAAGCTGGACAATGACAAAGAAAGACTGAAGAATTAGCACTGTGCACTGTATCTTTGGCAAAAAAAAGGATAAGCCATAGAATGCCAGATGAATGAACAAATTAGTGTTAGAGGAAGTACACCAAGGATGTCACAAAAAAGGGGAAATGGTGAGACTTGTTGCTTACACTGGGTATGTCGTAAGAAGGAATCATTCTCTGGAGAAAGACATCATGTGGATAAATAGAAAGTCAGGGAAGAAGTGGGAGCGCCTCAGTGAGATAGATAGACACAGTGGCTGAAATAATAGTCTCAAACATAAGTCGTCAGTGTGAGGATGGTGCAGAACTGAACGTTTTATTCTGTTATCTGTAATGTCGCTATGATTTGGCAGCATCTAACAACAACACCGCTGCACGACATGTATAGATCTGTCCATCATGTGTATAATGTGTGGACAATGAGGCAAATCTCCTTTCATGAACCTGATATTTGGTGGAAGAAACATACAAGAAAAAATAGAAATAACTATAATAATATCTGTTATGACTTGAGTTATGTCCTAAAAACTATGTGTCTATTTGGCTAGACCACCAGTATTGCATGATTCTCTCCAATTTGTTATTGGATATAATTACTCCAACTCAAAACCAAAAATCAAATCTCTTGCCTCTATTCTAACTCACAATAATCCTAGAGACCCTGGGGGACAGAGTAGAAGTCCCGCTAGGGTTTTCAAAGAGTGGCTGGTGGATTGGAACTGCTGAACTTTCAGTTCTTGGTCAGACTCTTAACCACTGCCTCCTAATTATCCTATGGGTCACAAACACTAACATCTATGATGTTAGTGAGGCAGGATTAAAGGCAGTCACGTTAATGAGGTAGGACTCAATCTACAGGAGTGTATTTTGATTCAGTCTCTTTTGAGATACAAAAGAAGGAAGGGAGCAGAGAGGAGACAGACCTCATTACCAACAATCGAGGAAAGCCAAGAGTGGAGAATATCCTCCGGACCAAGGGTCCCTTGCACTGAGAAGCCCCTAGACCAGGGAAAGACTGATTATACGGACCCTCTCCCAGAACTCACAGAGAGAAAAATCATTCCTTTGAAGCTGGCACCCTGAATTTGGACTTCTAAGCTCTTAAATTGTGAGGGAATAAACCTCTCTTTGGTAAGGACATCCGTTGTGGGGTTCTTGTTGTAGCAGCACTGCATAGCTAAGACGGCATTTGGTGCTGGGAGTAGGTCTAACAGGTGCCTACAGTTGTAGATGTGATTTTGAAATTAAGTAATGGGAAAAGGCTGGAATAGTTGTAAAATTCTTTCTAGTAAAAGCCTGGAGACTGTTGATGGAATTATGGACATCCAAATTAATTCTGGTGAGGATTCAGAAGGAGATAAAGAAAACCATAACAGAGATGAGAGATGAAGGAGAGAAGATGGGGACTGTGTTACCACCAAGAAAGAAAGAAGCCCAGGAGCAGAGCGTATCCTTCAGACTTGGGTTCGTTTTGCTGAGAAACTCCCAGACCAGGAGAAGATCACTGACAAGAACCTACCCTACAAAGACAGACAGTCCTCCTATGGAGCTGGCACCCAGAATTGGGACTTCCAGCTTTCTGAACTGTGAGATAATCAGCTTTCCTTTGTTAAAGCTGTCCACTTGTGGTATTTTTGTTAAAGCAGCCCTAGGTAACCAAGACAATACCATATAGCGTGGGACCTATTTTCTGGATTAAAAGTAATAATGAAACATAGTTAATACAGATTTATATTTACTCCAAAGACAAAGACAAATTTAGCAAATAGTTTTTCTTCTAACTAAGATTTCATTAATTACGTAAAATATGGCAATGTGTTTATTAGTATACTGTGAAACATTACCATAGATGATTATAATTAAACTACACTTATCAAAATAATGAATAAAGCACATTTGTGGTACAGTAGTGTTGATGTTTTCCATATTTATTTCCTCACTAACTAACCTGCCAAATTCAGTAATCTCTAGTGAGTCTCCCAGTTATTAGTGTAAATTACTGAGGGTCTACTCTAATAATAAATAATAGCAATTCTGGGAAACAAAGCATTAGCAGTTTAATGTAGGAACATTTTTGTGGATAATATAAATTAAGAACAAAGTGAAACATTTTTCATTCAATTAGTATATGTTTCCAGAGTGTTATAAGACAATTTAAAAGGCTGCTTATAATAACTGTTTCAAAGCACCTGCATTTTATGCTATCAGAAAGTATTCTGCAGAAGGTGACTTCCACAATATGTAGTTTTTTTTTTTTTTTTTTAAAGGAGCACCCAAAATGAAAATGTTTCTAAATCTAAGATGTCTAAAATATTTTGGAGTAGTCCATTCATTTCCTTGGGGCTATGAAACTGGAACTCATTATGTCTAAAGTCCAATATATAGGGGCTATAATTATCAAAGGAAAAAAATGTATTTGGAGTGTCCACTCACTCATTTATTTGCTTACTTCACATACATAAACAAGGCACTTATGTATCAGGAACCACCTGTCAGTTTGCTGTGCTCTGGTGGCTTGTATGTTTCTATGATGTTGGAACCAATGACACAGATTTGTTAGCTATTTGGTACTACTATAGTGGGTAACCATGAGTGAGGGACTTTAAGAAACAGAATGTATTTTCCCACAGATTTAGAGGCTAGAAGTCCTAATTTAGTGTGCTGGCTCTAGGAAAGGGAATTCTATCTCTGCTGGCCCTGGAAGTAAGACTTGTCACTTTCAGCTTCTGCTTCTGGGCAATCTTCGTTGTCTTGGCATCTCTTGTCCCCCTTCTCTACTAGCTATCTTGCTTGTTTAGTCTCTTTTCTATGTCAAAAAAGATTCCCTCAGGACATACCCCACACCAATGCTGCCTCGTTAACAAACACAATACATTCCCAAATGGAATTATGACCACAGTTACAGGGGTATGGATTTACAACACATGTTTTTTTGAAGGGGGTCACGAGTCAATCCATAATGCTGGTATTTCAAAGGCCAGCAGGTTCACTCTATATAGACAAGACTCAGTAGACACTAAGACAGATAAGAAATAAACAAATGAGCTGTTTTATAAAATTATCCAATGAATCACAACAGAAGCAGAACCTTATGAAGAATAGAACATTGTCTAACTTCCTTGCATTGCACCTGTTGCCAAATAATGAAGGAGGACATCAGATTCAGTGAAGTGGAGGTCTAGCGAGTGTGAGGGACACCCTTGGTGAGATGTTGTGACCCTTAAGGTTGTACGTAAAGTTGATCAGGTCATGATTCTCAGTGGTTTGGCAGTTACAGTGTAGTTGGGCAGTTGTATAACAATGTAATAGCCTTCATTATGAGATCTGTAAGGTTATCACCTCAGTAATGGGATCTGTTCTTTGCAGCCAATCAGTTGAAAGGAATTTTCTTGTGGGGGTGGCCAACACCCAATATATTTAGGCTTTCAGGCAAAGCTCTCTGGCTTTGGCTCTGACTTGGCTTAGCATTAAGCTAATCAGCTTATGACCTCCCATTCTTAGAACCTGGGCTAGTAGCGCTACAGCCAACAAGATGGACTCAAACATGTCAGCAATCTTCAGGGTTATGGAAGAAGAGGCAGCATTTCATACTATTGTTCAGTGCTCACGGTCTTAGGTATCTGAGTAAATTACTTACAAAATAATTTTTTTAATTGTTTTTTAGTGCTGCTATAACAGAATACCACCAGAAGATAGATTTTAGAAAAGAGAAATTAATTTTTTTCACAGTATGTTGATGGTGGTGGTTACTGTCAAGTTGGTTCTGACTCAGAGACCCTATGTACAACCAAAGGAAACACTCCTAGTCTTGCTCCCTGTCCCAAATCATTTTTCTGCCTAAGCCCACTGTTGTAGCCACTGTGTCAATCCATCTTGTTGAGGGTCTTCCTCTTTTTCACTCGCCCTCTACTTTAACAAGCATGGTGTCTTTCTCCAAGGATCTGTCTCTCCTCACAGTGTGTCCAAAGTATGCAAGATGCAGTCTCACCATCCACACTTCTAAGGAGCACTCTGGGTGCACTTCTTCCAGGATGGATCTCTTTGTCCTTTTGGCCATGCATGGTGTATTGAATATTCTTTTCTGAACCTCAATTCAAAGGCATCAGTTCTACTGTCTTCCTTTATTCATCATCCAGCTTTCACGTATATGAGATTGAAAATACCATGACTCGGGTCTTCAAGGTGACATTTCTACTTTTCAGCACTTTAAAAAGTCTTTTGCAGCAAATTTTCCCAATGCAATGCATATACATATATTTTTAATTTTTTGTCTGCTGCATCCATGGACATTAATTGCAGAAAAAGGTAAAATGAAATCTTTGCAAACCTCAGTCCTTTCTCCATTTATCGTGATGCTGCTTACTGGTTCAGTTGAAATAATTATTCTTTTCTTCATGCTGAGTTGCAATGCATACTAACATCTTAGATCTTCATCAGTAAATGTTTCGAATACTCTTCACTTTCAGCAAGTAAGGGTGTATCATATGCATAACACAGACTGTTAAAGAGTCATCCTCCAATTCTGAAGCTGCATTCTTGATATAGTCCAGCTTCTCAGATTATTTGTTTGGCATAAACCCAGTGCCACTGAGTCAATTCTAACTCATAACAACTCTAAAGAACAGAGTAGAACTGTCCCCTAGAGTTTCCAAGGACTTATAGTGGATTCAGACTGCCAACCTTTTGGTCAGCAGACAGCAGATAACCATCACGCCACCAGGGTTTCCAGCACATAGACTGAATAAACCAAACCAGACCAGACCCACTGCCATTGTGTTGGTTCCAACTCATAGAGACCCTATAGACACAGTGGAACTGCCCCATAGGGTTTCCAAGAAGTGCCTGGAGGATTTGAACTGCCAACCATAGATATGATGAAAGGATACAACTCCGATGCACACCTTTCCTGATTTTAAACCATGCAGTGTTCCCCTGTTCTGTTTGAAAGACTGCCTTTTGATCCATGCACAGAAGCCTCATGAGCACAGTTACATGTTTTGGAATTCCCATTCTCTGCAATGTTATCCATAACTTGTTGTGATCCACACAGTCAAATACTATCTTTCTGGTATTCTCTGCTTTCAGCCAAGAAGAATCACCTGACATCAGTGATGCTATCCCTCGTTCCACATCTTATTCTGAATCCAGCTTGAATTTCTGGCAGTTGCCTGTCAAAATACTGCTGCAGTTTTTTTTTGACTGATCTTTAGGAAATTTTTACTTGCTTGTGATATTAATTATTTCCTCATTCACCTGGATTATCTCTCCTGGGAATAGGCATAAACATGGATCTCTTCTAGTTCTTTGGCCAGGTAGTTGAATTCGAAATTTCTTGACATAGATGAATGAGCACTTGCAGTGCTGCATCCATTTGTTGAAACATCTTGAGTGATATTCCATCACTTTCTAAAGCCTTGCATTTTGCCAATGCCTTCAATGCAACTTTGACTACTTCTTTCATTACCATAGATTCCTGATCATATGTTACCTCTGAAATGGTTGAACATCAGCCAGCGCTTTCTGGTATAATGTTTCTTTGCATTCCTTCCATCATCTTTTAATGTTTTGTGAGCCATTTAGTAGTTTCCCTATAGAATCAGTCACTGTTGCCACTCCAGGATTGCACTTTTTTTCTTCAGTTCTTTTAGCTCTCATTGACACAGCAATGTGTGTGCAGGTTTTTGCATGATGGAATGGTTTGGATTCTATGTTTCACTTAAAGCACAAAGATGAGGAAACTGAAGATTTTTACCTGCTTTGGCAGTCTGAAATTTTTCAAACACACAGTCAGGATGCATAAATAATTATAGGTGACTGGAATGCAGAAGTAGGAAGCAGAGAAGAAGGATTCATAGTTGGAAATATGACCTTTAGTGATAGAAATGATGCTGGAGTTCTCATAATAGGATTTTGCAAGACCAATGACTTCTTTATGGCAAATGCCTTTTTTTCACCAGCATAAATGGCAGCTGAGCACATGGACCTCACCAGATACTCCGTGGGATGGGCTGACACGGTGGCTACGGCAATAGGCAGAAACCATGACAGTGACAAGAATGATGCAGAGCTAGGCAGTGTTTTCTTTTGTTGTAGGTAAGGTCTCCATGGGTTGAAAGCAACTCAGTGGCAGCTAACAACTACAACAACAGAATATGCTACATTCAGATTATCAATGGCTGTTGGCAGCTCTTTCTTATTAGTCATCTGTAGGTGAAGTTTCTGAAAGCTTTACTGATCCAAAGATCTAATCTATTTAGAGGAGGCAGGTTTCACCCAGTGTATTCTGAGTGCCTTCCAACCTAAGCAGAATCCCTGGTGGCATAATGGGTAAGCAAAACAGCTGCTAACAACAAAGATGGCAGTTAGGATCTACCAGGCATTCTTTGGAAACCCTGTGGGACAGTTTTGCTCTTCCCTGTAGGGTCACTATGAGTCAGAATCAAGTTGATGGCGATGAGTTTGATTTTGGGTGCAATGTGAGGGGCTCATCACCTGGCCCTGTATCATGCAATATGTTCCTGTTCTCTACAAGATTTGCACTGGCCAACTTTTTCCGAAATAGATTTCCAGGTCCTGCTTCAAAGTTTGCTTTAGTCTGCAGGATGTTCTAGAACCTATCCACTATGGATGACCCTGCTTGGGGTTGAATTGCTTGTGGTATAACTTCCAGCATCACAGCAACACACAAGCCACAACAGTATGACAAACTAATAGATGAGTAGGGGTTGTTCTAATAAGCCAAGTGCTGTCGAGTCTAATAGAGAGCTAAAATGTCTCTTCTTTTTTAGAGACTGAAACTTTCAAATCAAATTAGTGGAGGTGGGGGGAGGGAAGATTACAATATAGTGAAAGTAAGAAACAGAAATTTTTGAGAGAAATACACTTTGCAGCAGACCTCATAATTTATTCCAGTGCCGTCTATACTTCTTACTCTCAGTTCCTCAAACTACATTTGGGGGCCACTTTTGATCTGGAGACAAATGAAGATGCTTGGAAACTCTTGGTATGAGAAAGACCTTTGGGTATTTTAAGAATTGTATTATTCTACTTTATTATAATGACACCTTTTTCTAAAAGCACAGGAGCCTTGGCTATACAATTTCCCTTGTCTGTCTTTGAGTGACCGCCTGTTGCATCAGGGTCAACGCATCTCACATTATACTCGGTTATGACTGGGAAGCAGTCGCAGCTAGGAGATTGTTCACAGATAGTAGGTGGTGTGTTATTCTTTAAATGTTTGCAGTCATTTTTTTAGATAAAGCACTAATATAATAACTTTTTAATTTTTTGAGACTTACTTTTTTTGGTTTCTTTTTATATGGAATAATGTGGTAGCAAAAACCACTTCATTTTATATTGTGTTTAAAAATACTCACATCATTCACCAATCAGAACTCCCATTTCTTCTTGATATTATGTTTCAACGAGGTGAATATGACTCAGTATAAGTATAAATATACATAACACATTTTCTAAAATTGAATGATGAAAATAGCAAGCTTCCAAATGTTAGAAGGAATGTGCTTATTTACATACATTAAAAAAGATAGAAAACAAGAGTAAAAACAAAAACAAAAACTGTGCCTGTGTAAAAATAAAATAAAGGTGATTAAAAGCTGAAAAGGCACTAGACATGGTACTATAGAGGCTCTTACATAAATGGTAAAGTCACTGGGATTAGCACTCATAGGAACCCTTCTTTCTTCATACTTTTCCCCATGTCCTCCCCTCCTTAAAGCCACAGTGTCAATATTTTACATAAATCCAATCTTTGTCTGTAGGAGTTAGAAGCATCACATATCAACATCAGCTCATTAGGTAAGATGTAAGTAGTCCATGTTACCAATCATAAGATATACGGAAAGAGAAAAACAAAACAGATAATAAAAAATTTGGTTCATCCTATTGTGAATGTCCTGTAAGTCAGGGACAACCTGCAGTTACTGACGCATTTTACTCTTTTAACAGCCAACTCAAGTGTCCTCTCTGCCTTTGACCTTTCTCTGACATCCCTTCCTGATCGTATGAAAATAATAGCAACATCAATACATAGCTAACGTTTTTATGGGGTTACTGAGCAGATGGCATGTACTAAATGATGTACTAAATTTGTCTTTTTAATAGTTGAAACAACTCCTTTATTAATTCAACAAATAGTTATTAAACATTTATTGTGTGACTCACCTAAAGCCAGGGTGCAGTGTGGACGTGGTCGTGAGCCAGGTGAACAAAGGCCTGGTATATATTGGAGTTCCATTCTGGGCAGGACTCTCAAACCACCAAACAAACAAACAAGATAATTCCAAGAGAGGATACAGGCTCTGAGGAAACAAAAAGAAGACGGTGTAAGAAAAATTAATACAACCGTCACCGGAGTCTTTATGTTAACTCCTAAGGCTGTGTGTATACTCTCTTTTTTACCTATAAAAACTTTATTTGTGTTTTCAGTTGTTCTTGTTGACGCTTTCTCCTAGATTTGAAATTCCTCTAGGTGAGGAATCACATGCCACCAGTTATTTAACTTTGTTTCCTTTGACTGATCTAGAAGAGTGTCCTGTCCTCAACACATCTTGACTGAATCAGAGTATCTAAATTTTCCATATTAATTGCTGCAGTTCATACTGCTGCTAATCAACACTAACGTATTTGTACAGTTCACCCACTTCATTAAATTAACATGAAATACAAATGAGTAATTTTTTTAAGTGCATGAAAAAGAAAATGTATTGCTAGATAGTGTAGTACCCGTAAGCTAAAACATGTTGTCGTTAATGGAATGGGCTCATATGAAGCTAAATTTTTATTTTAGTTTATATTTATATTTTCTGTCAATCTTCAGTAATAATTAATTAAGTTTTAGTCTATTATAAACATTATATCTGCTTAGTCCCTGGTTGCTTCATGATTAATAAAGTTTATCTGAAATAGCAGATTATTAGCAAACTCCTATTTATCCAAAGTATTAAAAAAAATTTAAATAATTTGCAAAGAACTTTTTTTTTTCTACTCTTAATATTAGTCTTCTATTTCTGACTCAGTGGCAGTAGGTATTTATTAATTTGGCAAATGACATTTGAATGATTACTTCCATTTTTTTTTTCTAACATGTACTCACACACACACACAATTAAACATGCAAACTTAATTGTTTTAAGTGCTACATATCTCATTGCTTAATATCACTGTGGTCACCTTTGAACTGTTCCCCTTCAGAAGCTATGCACAGATGCCAACACCTAGTCTACCCTTCAGAGTCATTTTGAAACTCTTTCTGGAATGGCCATTGGGTTCAGTGATAAGGTGGTAAGTCTGCAAACTTAACCATCTAGTTGTCTGTGAGGTAGTTTTTAGACAGTAAACAGCTGTATTGGAACACCCTCCCTACTCACCTGATCTGGCTCCCAATGACTTCTTTCTTTACCTGAAAATAAAGGAACTATTGAAAGGAAGACATTTTGATGACATTCAGAACATACCATGACAGCTCTGATGACCATTCTAGAAAAAGAGTTCCAAAATTGCTTTCAAGGGTGGACTAGTACTTTGAAGGTAACACTGGTGATATTCAGCAGTGAGGTATGCAGCACTTTTTCTAGGAAGAATTTGCAAGTTTGATTGCAACTTGAAATGCTATAGTTGTGTTCTTCAATTTAAATATCAACTATAAAGTGTGACTCAGATTTGGGTCTCTTCTATTTTAATATTTTAAAGGAAAATTTAATTGGATAGTGAGTTAAGTGTTTTAATATTACATCAATAATAGTCATACAGATATAGAGGATATATTTCTTATAACATTTGAAAGAAAAGATTGTCTTCCTTTAAATTGTGTGCGTTATCTCTTACATATTGTAACTATTTGTAACTTACTTTAAATTTGCAGTATCACTCCTTCAAGTAACTTTATGTGTTGTTGTTTTTAGGTGCTGTCAAGTCAGTTCCCACTCCTAGCAACCCTATAGGACAGAGCATAACTGCCCAATAAGGTTTCCAGGGAGCTGCTGTAGATTTGAACTGCCAACCATTGGTTTGTAGCTGAGCTCTTAATCACTAGGACACCAGCGCTCCAGTTTTATGTGTAGATATGGATAAATATGTTGATAAAATATGTTATCATACAGCCTCTTCCCTAAAATATCAGAACATGTAGTTATATTATTTCCTGATCTTATAACTATTTAATATTAAATGTGGCAGAATACATAAATATCTGTGAACACAGAATATAACAAAAACTGTTAGGTTCTCTGTGGTCATCATACAAGGACTCCAAAGAGCATTATTGGTTTTGGTCTGATGCTATGACAAAATAAAATAATTTAAAAAGTAAATAAATAAAATCAGAAACAGAGAGATAGTCCTACCTCTCTATTAAATGTTGAAGAGCCTTTTAAGTCCATTTAGTACATTTGTATCCTTGACAAATACTTCTGGACAAACAGAATTTTGAATGATGTCACAACAAATGGAACAGTTGCTAAAAACAGAAAGCAATATCCCTGCACTTCCCAGCCTTTACTTTCCCTGAGAAAACCTTGCTCCTTCCTCATCAGCTCTTGGTGAGAACTAACCAGTCTGCTTCTAATGTGGTTCTGTTTCTGCTTTGAATACAAATACTTCTGAACAATTCACCACTCCCTGCTAGTCAGTGCGTCTAGTGTGCATCATTTTGTTGTTGCTGCTGTTTTGTCTATATTATACTGTCTCATTACTAAATTTTCCTTTTATCTGAAAACTGTTTCAAAATTTTTGTTTAGTCTTTTACAACTGGGAGTGTGTGGTTAGGAAGACATATGCTGTTTAGTTTGCAAACATACTCTCAAATTTCTATAGGTATAAGAAATGTTATCTTCTTTCAAACCCTCTGTCAATGTTCCATCATTGTTCAGTTTCCAAGGAGAGACATCTCTGGATGGAATAATATTCATCCTAATGTTTATTTGATGTTCTTTGAAGATACATTCTATAATTCAGAGATTTGAGAGTTTAAAGAGTAAAATAAACATATTACACAAATACAATGGGGAACTTGCTAGATATATATCCAAAACCCTATGGGAAAACCGTACATGCAGGAGCTTAAAGCTTAGGATATCATGGAGGTGAAATTTAAGCAATACCAAAGAATAGAACTGCTTAAGAGTATGGATCTTATCATATAACAAGATCTTTCAACTTTACAAATTTACTAAATCCTCATATACATAAATTCCTCAGCTATAAAGTAGAGCTAATAAGAGCTTCTACTTTATAGTGTTGCTTTTTAAGATAAAGGAATTGATTGATGCAAAGGACTTGGAATAATGCTACTCTTTAAAATTCATTGTTAAATGTTGGCTACAATGATGATGACTACAGTATAAGAAAGAAAAAGTCTTACCATGCAGGCCAAACCTCGTAAGAAATGGTGCAAACATGAAAAGGCTTATAACATGTCCAAACCCATTGCAGTCTAGTTGCTTCCAACTCATAGTAACTCTATAGGATAGAGTAGAACTGCCCATAGAATTTCCAAGGTGCGACTGGTGGATGTGAACTGCCAGTCTTTTGTTTGGTAGCCATACTTCTTAAGCACTATACCACCAGAGTTTCCACAATATGTCTAGGAAAATAGGAATAACTTTGGGTGATAATGAGCTTAAGAAGCAAAGAAGAATGAAGTGAAATGGAAAATATGTTAAGGGCCCAAAATAATAGCTGTTTACTGGGAAAAAAAAATACTTTTATGATGAAATTTACAAGATGGAAGTCATTGAAGGATTTCATGCAGTGAAATACATGGTCAAATGTGTGTTTAGAAACATAATGCTAGCAAGAATGTATAAAATAAACATGATAGAGAACTGAAAGGAAGATGATGTCCGAAAGTCAGAGTTACAGTGATTAGGGGAAGCTAGGCTGTGAGCCAGATTTTTCTAGGGTTAAAACAACAACTTGATATGTAATTATAATAATGTGGAACTATGGAACATTATTGTTATTTTGCATGATACGCGACACAAAATTAACACTGAATTTATATTAGCTCCTAATTACTATTGTTAATGTGTTATCTTTACACAAGGATGACTAAATATTATGACTGAAATGAACCCACCATTAACTCAGATAGTGATAAAAGAATGGTAGTGAGATTGGATTGAAATATAATGACTGAATTTTGACATACTTTGCCAGGTCTTTGTGGAATAGACAGCCACATGTATGCAGAAAGCAGTAGGGTTGGGTGTATGAAACTGGAAGGGAGAAATTTTATTCATGAAAATCAACAACTGGGGTTCAGTAGGGGTGCTGGTGATGAGTAGGTCCAATGGACAGAAATACAACTGCAAATAAAAGGGAACATAATTTGTGTCCCCAATTTTTTCTAGTACAGTGGATAATAATCAGCTAGACAGTGACTACTCAAAGAGATACAAAGAGAACCAAAAAAGTGACTCGGGAGAAAATTGTTAACCATTAATATAGTAAGCCAAGCCAGCCAAGTGCCGTCGAGTCTGATCATATAGTAAGTGATTACTAATATATCAAGTGGTACATTAAATGATGTTGTTGTGATGTCATTGTCACGTGTTGTTGTTTAGTTCTGACTTACAAGGACAATGTATATACCATAGAGTGAAATGCTGTGTGGTCCTGAGCTAGTCTCACTGTCATTGTTATATTAGAGCCCATTGTTACAGCCACTTTGTCAATCCATTTGTTCAGGCTTCTACTCTTTTTTCAATGACTCTCGGCTTTACCAAGCATAATGTCCTTCTCTGGGGACTGGCTCCTCCTGGTAACAGGTCCGAAGTCTGTAAAAGCAAGTCTTGCTATCCCTGAATCTAGGGAGCATTCTGGCTGTAATTCTTCCAAGACAGATCTGTTTGCTTTTTAATCAAGATGTAGTCCATATTCTTCACCAGCACCATAATTCAAAGGCTTCCTGATTCATTGTCCACTTTTCACATGCATAAAGTGATTGAAAATTGCCTGTCCTGTGTCACAAACATTTGAGTCCTCACAGTGACATCCTTGCTTTGCAGAAGTTTACAGAAGTCTTTTTAGCAAATTTCCCAAATGCAATACTTTATTTAGTTTGCTGACCTTGATAGTAGATCCAAGAAACATAAAATCTTTGACAATTTAATATTGTCTCTATTTAGTGCAATGTTCTTTTTGGTCTGAGAGGATTTTTGTCTTCTTTATATTGAGGTGTACCATACCGAAAATTGTAACTTTTGATCCTTTTGAGTATGTATTTCAATTCCACTTTCAACAAGCAAGGTCGTGTCATCTGCAAAATCACAGCTTGTTAATTAAGTAGTTTATGAGTATTCAGTCATTTAATAATTAAAAAAGAAAACTGATTAAATTTTTTAAGGAGAGAAAACTGATGCACAAGCAGAAAAAGTAAAATACCTGAGTTTCAAACAGAAAAGTTGTAGTCACAGTAGTGCGAATACGTCTGCTCCTCACTTGCTGATTATCTTTCTCCAGCATCTCACATGTATGATGATAGTGATAATCTCCTATCCATCTGTATTTCATGTTAATGACGAACATCTGGCATCCATCCTTTCATGATCAATGGGACATGTGACCCCCCCCCACCTACATTTCTGGATCTCAGATTCAGAGGGACACACTTGTCTCATATAATAGTTTGTGATCTGATGTGTGGTCAGCCTCCATTTTTTTCATAATGTTGATTTTCACATAGCAGCCTAGTCTTCAGAACATTAAACCTAGTGCCGTCGAGTTGGATCCAACTCGTGGCGACCCTTAACCGTATCAATAAATGAGGAGTGGGTGTACTGTGGACATCGCTGGATTAGTATTGAAATGTCCCGCTGATTTCAGCCTTCAGCAGTTAGAAGCTACAGGACATGGATGAGCAGTCAGCTGCTAACCCAAAGGCACAGCTCAACATGGAAGAAAGACATGAAAGTTTGCTTCTGTAAAGATTACAGCCTTGAAGCCCTATAGGGAAAGTCTACTTTGTACTATAGGGTCATTATGTATCACAGTCAAACCAGTGGCGAAAATTTAGGCTGTTCAATTGTAGAATAATCCCAGAAGTGAGTTAACAGTAAGAATAAAATTGTAACATTTTAGGAAACATGAGAGATTAAAATAAATAATAGAGTACGAATGCTTTGTTCCCTTTCTTTAAGCAAACGCAAATAATTTAACCAGTAGCACAGTTAACCACAGTTGCATTTCTGATATCTTGAGGATGTTGACCTTACATATGGAAATTATTTTTCACAAAGACACGTTTATAATCCCAACTCTTCTCCCTGTTTCTCTTTTTCCAAGAACAAGTGACTGCAGTCTCACGGCTAAGGCTTCAGTATGTTTTATTCTGCCTCAAATGTTAAAAAGTCTGAACTTTACTAATGCTGAAATGCCAGTTGATGTCAAGTCAGTTCCAACTCAGGTAACTCCTTATGTGTCAGAGTAGAACTGTGCTGTGTAGGTGTTAGTGGCTGACATGTGTGATAGTACATAACCAGACCTGCCCCCTCCCCCAGGTGAGTCCAGGTAGATTGAATCCACTAGTATTTCAGATAGTAACCAAATGCTTAACTATCTGTACCATGTAAGGATCCAATCCCCAAATAATTATCATTTACTGAGTATAACATGAGCCAGGCACTGTGAAAAAATCTTCATTAGAATATTTCATTTAATCTTCAAAGCATCAATAATTTAATTTCATCCACATTTAACAGATAAACACTCTAAGGCTTAAGGTTAAAAAAAAAAGTCACAGGACTAGAAAATGATAAAACTACCAACTACAGCAAAAGCAATCTCATTTCAAAGCCTGAGTGCTACTTACCCTAACAAAAAATTCAACAGATAGGAAGTTACTTTAATGATGCCCATTGCTAAAAGGATTTTCACAGGTAGTAGATTTTAACATTTTTATATTTATGAACAACTTGTAGTGAGTCAAAGATGCAATTGTCATCTCTATAATTTTATCCTAAGTTTTTATATTTAAGCATTTCAAAGGATAGAGTAGCAGGTACAGGGGCCTGGGGACCATGTTTTCAGGGGACATGAAGGTCAATTGGTATAACTAGTCTTTTGTATATATATATATATATATATATATATATATATATATATATATATGTTATTTGTTGTGATTGAGTGAAAGAGTACAATCAGTTTTAATTTGCATGCCTGCCTATGTGCAGCTTCTACTACCCACTAAGTGAGTTTTCTACACCTTGTACTGGTGAGTGATGTCTGGGATCTTTTTTTTAATAATGATTGCATGAAAACATACATTCCCATATAAATTTGCATGTACACCTATATGTAGCTCCCATGCTATCCCTGCCTAGTGAAAGCACACTCTTTGTCTCCGCTCCACATGTGTCTTATCCTCCCAACAATCTCCTGTCCCCTCCTCTCCACCCACTCCCATGCCTCCAGTAAGAGGTCAGGCGGATGACATCCTATAGATGCATAGAACCATAAAGTCTACACATGACATGATCACTCTGTGTCGCCGAGTCCAACCCACTCCTGTATGAAGAGTTGACCTCCATTATGATTTATGGACACTGCCAGCACCAGGGCCAATGGCCATGCTCCCAGGGGAACCTCAAGGCCCCCAGACCATCACTTGCGGGCTTTTAGTGAAGAGCTCAGGGTACACCCCTTTTTATTCTTATGTTGCCAATGAGGCTTTGTGAGATCTACCATGGCTATCACTGGTGGTAGCAGGGCACCATCTGGTTCCTCCAGTCACAAATCATTGTAGTCACCCACACGCGTGGGCCTCTCTGTCTTCTGGGTTCTCTTTCCCCCATGTCATTTTGGTCCTTGGTAATCATCTGTTCCTGCTGAGTGGGGACCATTTGCTGTATCCTCAGATGGCAGCTTGACAGCTTTTAAGACCGCAGACACCCCTCACCAATGTGGTGTGCAGAAGGCTCTCCTAGCAAAATGCTAGTTGTGCCAATTGGCCTCAATTTCCCTTGAGAGCGTGTTCACTGGCCCCCCACCCTAGCTACTCTGCCCTTGCAATATTGGGTTAAGATGGGAGGAGTAATCATGTTATGTTGAAGTCCAGTTAATATCGATCTTCTTTGTGATATGTGCTGTCACAGATGTCACCCCACCAAATTTCTATCAACTGTCTAAACCCTCCTCTCTCCCCCTCCCTTCTTCCTCACCCTTGCAGTCATCAAAGAGTCTTCTATGCCTGAGTCTGTTTTTAAGTTCTTATCATAGGGGTTTCATACAATATTTGTCCTTTATTGCTGACCACTTTCACTCAGCATAATGACATCCAGTTGAAACCAGGTTATGAGAAGTTTCCTAAGATCATTGTTGTTCTTTACCATTGGGGAAGAAGGTGTAGTTGTCCACTGATGGATAGAAAGTTCTGTATATGTCTAGTTGATTAACTGTGGCAATAATGTCTTCTGTATCTTTACTGAGCTTTTTTCTAGATGATCTGTCCACTATTGAGAGTGGAGTGTTGAAGTCTCCCACTGTTAGTGTAGAGTGATGATCTATCTCATTTTTGAGGATAGTCAGTGTTTCTTTGATGTATTTAGGTGCTCTAATATTAGGTGCCTAAATATTTAATATTGTTAAGTCCTGCTTGCATATTGAACCTTTCAGCAGTAGTGTCCATCCTTGTGCACAAGGGTGAATTTTACATTAAAATCTATTTTATCTGAGCTTAGAATTCTTTGTTCTTTGTTAGCTTGAGAGATATTCTATCCTTTAATTTTCAGTTGTTCATATCTTTAAGTCTGAAGTGAGTTTCTTGTAGGCAACATACAGATGGGTCGTGTCTTTTGATCCAAGATGTTACTAGATGTCTCTTTACTGGAGCGTTCAGTTCATTCACATTCAGTGTAATTATTGATAGGCATGTGTTTAGTGCCGTCATTGTGATATGCTTATTTTTGTGTTGATGTTTTCTCTGTTGTTCTTATTAATCTGTCCTGGGAGATTCTTCTTTGTGAGCTGATTTTTCACCTTTTTCAGGGTTGGTTTTGTAGTTGCTGAGACTCCTGTATTATGTTTCTTAATCTGATATATTGCATCTCCTTTGTGCTTTATGGCTACCCCTGTGATCCCTCTTAATAAAGTATGTATAAACCTGATTTTAATTGCTACCAGTCTTATTAAATTCCTCTCTATCTGAAAGGACTGTAACGACTGCATTACCTCCTTCTTTTTAGTATGATGACATTGTAGTTTTCATCATTTTCTCACTAGATCATTTGTTTTACTATTATAGCTTTGATTGAATTTGGAGCCTTCCCTAACTGAGTAGGCTTCTGAGTGATGTGTCCTGTATTTACTTCTAAAAAATAAAAGTAGTGGTTTTGTTCTTCTAAGCCAAGAGAATCTGCCAGTATTTCTTGTAGCTTTGGTTTGGTTTTTGCAAAGTCTCTGAGTTTCTGTTTATCTACGAAGGTCTTAATTTCATTTTCATATTTGAAAGATAATTTTTCAGGATATATAATTCTTGGCTGGAAGTTCTTCCTCTTCAAGGCTTTGAATGTGTCATGCCACTGTCTCCGTGCCAGCACTGTTTCTGCTGAGAAATCTGACAGAAGCCTACAGGTTATCCCTCTGAATGGTAGCTTTTCTTTGAGTCTTGCTGTCTTTAATAGTTTCTGCTTAGGTTTCATTTTGTTAAGCTTGATTATAACATGTCTTGGAGTCTTTCTTTTGAGATTTATATTGAATGGCATTCGATATGCATCTTGGATATCTATATTCTCTTCTTTTATAATTTCTGGGAAGTTCCTGTCAGCAGCTCAGCAACAATACTCTCTGTGTTCTCAGGTGTCTTACCCTGTTCAGGAACTCCAATTAATAGTAGATTATTCCTGTTAATAAGAGTCCCACATGCTTCTTAATGCTTCTTCATTTTTCTTGTTTCTTTTTTCTAATTTCTCCTCATAGATGCTGGAGTCAGTAGCTCTGTAATCCAAGTCAGAAAGTCTATTTTCCATTTGTTCCATTCTGTTTTCTTGGCTTTGAATTTTAGTTTCTATGTCTTTGATTTTGTTCTTGATATGCTGGATTTTAGGGTACTGGTGTTCCATCAGATCGAAAAGCTTGCTTAATTTTTCATTGTGCTCTGCTGCATTTTTTATAAGGTCTAGGAGGGCTCTATATAGAATCCTTTTGTATTCACTGTCTGATAGTTTCAAAATGGTTTCTTCATCTGGTAAATTCTGTGGAGCTTTCTTTTGGGGGGCTTCCAAAGCCATGGGTGATTTCTTGGTTATGCTTTTCTCCAGAGTTTGTTGCTTTTTGGGCATCGTATGAGTCAACAGAGGCTGGGAGAGATGCTGTGAGGATGGACTGCAGTTGTTTCTCTAGGCTGCCTTGAAATGAAAGGTAAAAGGTATCTGACAACTTTCAAAGTCAGTCAGGTCCCTCTTCCTGGCTGGCAAAGTAAGCGCCTCTATATCCAGCCCCAGATGTTATAAACTAGTTTAAAATACAGAAAGGCTACTGCCCTGCTGGCCTCTGCTGCTGGGCCACAGCTGTAGGTGACACTATTTAGAATACTGCTTTTCTGCTAGAAAAGCAGTCTCCTTCAGGCAGGTGCTGTCTCTCAGCCTAGGAATTAGATGCAGCTGAGGACTCTGTATGGATATATCCACCTCCCAGTGTCAAAAGATGGTGTCCCGCACAAACTCCCCACCTGCCACAGCATAGGCTACTCAATGGTGGAGGTGAAAAGAGAGGCCAAAGGTGCTGAGATGTACAGAGTCCAAAGCCAGGCTCTAAGTGTATCAATTTCTTCTACCGATCCCATCAGCAGTGTGCCCGAGATCAGCTGCCATCAAGTCCGAGCTCTGCCTACCAGCCAAGACAGAGGAAGAAAAGTAAAAATGACGAGTTATCCTCACTCCGTGAAAGCCAGCACTCACCAAGAGAGGGGTTCAACAAAAGAGAGGTAGTTTTCCGTTCAGTAGTATACAGTCCAAATTTACAGCCTTATGTTGTGTCCTAGGGCTCACTAGGTATCCAGAAGGCTCCATTTAGTTATCAGTTCAGGTCTTGGTTTCCAGAGAGATTTGGGGAGATGGGTGTTTAGTCCACCTCTTGACTCCACCTCCACGTCTGGGGT
Source organism: Heterohyrax brucei (assembly GCA_028571685.1). Classification (NCBI taxonomy): domain Eukaryota; kingdom Metazoa; phylum Chordata; class Mammalia; order Hyracoidea; family Procaviidae; genus Heterohyrax; species Heterohyrax brucei. Next base: position 162,306,796 of record CM053143.1, read on the forward strand.
CTTAAAAGCCAGCAAGCTGCCATCTGAGGAATACCAAGTGGCCTCAACTCATCTGGAACAAATTATGACCAAGAACATCAAAGATGTGAGGAAAAATGAACCCAGTAGACAGAAAGACCCATATAATGGGAGACTGCATCAGCATGAGACCAGAAGAATCAGATGGTGTCCAGCCACCACCAAAGGCAGCCATAATGGGGGACCAAATGTAGCATCACAGATGTACTGCAAGAAAAAGATATGCACTTCAAGAACTCTACTAAAATACCAGAATTGATGGTCCAATAGCCTGGAAGGGATCTTGGGAACATGGCCCCTAGACTGCTGCTGACCCTGGCCTGAAACCAGTGCTGAGTTCAAGTCTTCAGACAAGAATAGACTGGACTCAGGGGCACAATGTGAGCATTTGGTGTGTGCACTTTACAGTTTCATACCTGTATTGGAGGCAGTCCTACTGGTTTCTTTCTAGATGGAAGAGGAGATTGTAAAGATGAGGTGACAGTTGGTCATTAAGAGAACTAGAAGTAATGAGTAAAAGGGAGGGTGCTATCACAGGGTAAGGAGAGCAAATGGAGTTGCAATTAGGTGGGGATGCAAAATTGATTTGGATTGTATACTTTCACTTAATTATAATTAAAAAAGGAAAAATACTTTAGATGGATGACTGGATTGCTTGCCCTTTCAATCTAAGGTAGATAAAGGAATGTATACTTAGAGAGAGATAGGGATCTTCCAGTCAAGTCCAAACGATTGTTATCTACATACACTGGAATTGAATGATGCCTGGTCCTATGTCATCTTCACAGTCATTGCTGCCATGGTGTCAACACATGCCACTGAGAGTCTCCCTTACTGTTCCTCAGTGTAATGTATAATTGCTTAATAAAATGTTTTTGAAATAGACTCATGACATGTAGTCTTGAAAAAAAAAAGCATTCAAAAACTTTTAAGCATATTTTACATTGTAACAAGTTTGTAAATAAACTTTTAGATTGCCTCTTCTACATTTCTATAGATTTAGAAAATTTGTTCAGTGTTTTCAGTGTGCTTTAACTAGATGTGATTAGATCAATACCGCCTTAAAAGTGTTAATGACACATTGAGCTTTAAGCAGTTTTCATGAAAGCAAAACAAAGACCTGCATCTTTTGCTAAAGTACTGAACTTTTCCTTAAAAATATCTTTAGTTTCACAAAGACAAAAATAATTGATAATTCAAAATAGTATTCATTTTAGGACAAAGATGATCTGACTTTTCATTTTGTGAAATCTATTTCCAGTACTAGACTAAAAACTTAACAGGAAAAAAATAGTTTTTACAATTTATTCTCTTTAAAGATGATCAATAAAGTGATATTTGGCAGTGTGGTGATCAAATTACTTACTGGAAATTTCAGTAGCCTGGGAATTGGGAAGTGCTTTTGAAAGCCCATCATGTGACTAATTAATTGAAGGACCATAGGTGAGTCATATAACCTACATCTTCTTGAATTGTGTCATCCAGTAAAGGAGAAAGTGCACTAGTTTGGTTCAAAGTCTATTCCAATTTAATACTCCCAAGTTCCAGGACACTAGTGTATTCACCTAGTTAAAAATGTCTTACATATTTTTATCAGTTGTCTGATAAAAATTTACTCAACTTGGAGTAAATGGTTGAAAGCACAAATTATTTACAGTTGTTTCCTCTACAGAATATTCACTGAGACTGCTGGCTAGACTTATCAAATCATAATGAATTGTTATTGGACATAATCTACCCATTGAAGCAAATGATCTTCATGTAAATGATTTAAAGGGCTTAATATTGTTTTAAGTTGCTTGGATATTTTGTACTGGAATTTTGTTTTTCAAAGATTATTTTTAAAATGGATTTTTTTTCCTTGAAACAGGTAAAGTTACTTTGCTGGAAAGTTTGCAAGATGTATTCTTAATTATTCTAAAGACTTTAGTGGAAATCAAGAGTCACTGCTCAACAAACTTTTCTTTGATCCTTGAACTTGAAATTATCTGATTCTAATTATGTTAAAACTTTCTTAGGGAACTTTTTGCATTCAATCTTGAATAGTAGAATATTAAGGCTGTTTGGCATGTGTGTGACTGTGCAAATGTAAATTACTTATTAGATTATGATCATTTAATAAAAATAGTAATTTTCTCATAACACATAGTAGGATGGCAAATACTTGTAAAATAAACATTTTAATGAGTTCCACAATATTTGCTAAGTATTATTATTGTCTGTCTACATTTATAGTGTGCATTTCTGGTGAAACCATCTATAAAAGAAATGCTAGGATATTTGCCATTTTTTTCTTCTTTTTTTTCATAAATATTCTGGTGCTAGTTCAGCTTCATTTTTGTTTTGTTTTTCCTTCCATTACTAGATTCAAAAATTTTAAAACTTGTCCACTGCTAAAACGCTAACTAAACCTTAGCTAGCAGAAAGTAATGTGTAAACTGTATCTCATACCAAAGATTGTCAAAATAATAAACTGTCTAATTTCTATGTGGCATTTTACCAGCATCTTCAACAACTGACTTTTAACTTAGTAGACATATAGAAATGGAAACTTCCCTAACATTTCTTATTAGTCTGCAGTAAGGTGTGTTATAATGTATCACTAGGGACCAGGAATTATAAGTTGATTTTCACCATGTGTAGTTCTTTTCCTTTTGCCCTTCACCAGATCTTATGCTTCTTTGTTTCGGTCTCTGAAGTACTCCCAAGGGGCTAGTTAAACCAAGATAGAACACTCACCTCCTGACTGCTTTAGTCCTTGAAACGTATCTAGCAAAAATAAGGAAGAAAAGAGACAGAAAAAAAAAATCAGAATGAGAAAACTATAATTATCAATAATTCAGAGTTGCTAATAAATTTTGACAAAGAATTTCTAATATTTGTGTGAAAATCAGGTACATATTCAAAGAATATGTTATTATCTGTAAATTATAAGTGAGCTACAGATAATTTATAAAGTGTTTCAAAGTGCTCATTAGCAACTTGTTTTTGTGTTTCATTATTTTTAACTAAAATTCTCTGAGTTGGTGATGGCAAGATCCCTATGTTGGAGATGTTTACTGTGAAGTGCAAAAAGATTAATGAACTTGCTCTTGGTCATGAGTCAAGTACCCTTTATCAGTTCATAACCTTTCATAACAGGTAAAAGTAACAGTTACTTTTATAATTTGTTCTGTGTCTATGTAATGTTACACAAAGAGAAAGATATGACTTGTTATGACATATTTGCTTAAGAGAATTCTTGAAGATCGTTCCACTGCTCCCTTGTCTTCGATCTGGCTTTCAGTGTTATGTGAAGGCCAGCCAACTCAAGTTTAAATAGGTAGCTATAGATACAGTTATAAATTATAAAGCTTGTTCTGTCTCTATTTCAAGTTTTGTAAAGAATACAGAAGGGATGACCACACTGACAATTATAAGCCTGACTATGTCATGTGTACTTCGTAGACTTTTGTACACACAACAGAAAGGATGTACACGATGTTCCAATTGTAGACACTTGTTCCATTCCCATTAAGTATCTAGTAATAACTGACCCAGCTCAGGCAATTGTTCCAGACTAGTAGATAGTGTCTTCCTTACTTTCCAAATCTTGTGGTCTGCATTCTCTTACGGGTTTATTGCTTCAGCACTCAAATTATCCTGTTTTAGTTTTCTTCAAGGCCTTACTTAAATTATGTCTTTTAATAGCATGTCTTCTATTGATTTCTAATAAACATTTAATCCCTTCAATATGCTAATAATGCCATGCCTGACTTACCTTTACTTTCTAATTGGAGAACTCTGTATCTGAATTTGTGTTTTTCTTGGTGGTTCTATTCTTTAAGCATCAGTAATTTTCTGCATAATGCTCATTAGTTTAAAAGTCTCTGTGGTGTTGAGATAATCCTCTATTTAGGCATCTAAGAGTTATTGTCTGAGTTCTGATATAGCTGTTATAGGATGATTTATATAATTGCATAAGTTAACACTGGTTTTTCCTGAATTAGATAAACGGTCTCTTAGAAAATAAAATAGGAAAATTGAAAGCTGGGACTCAAGTGGGCAGGAATGATAATTCTAGTTCCATCTAATTATTTATCTCTAGGTCATGAAAGAATTAGATAGATATTTGATATTAGAGACTACTAACAACTGCAGACAACCAGCCTGCCACATTGAGTCGTATAAAAGAGTAGAGAATGTATCTAAAGTTTTTATATTAAGAGCCAAGTGTGTGAATTCTCAATCCTGGTACTGTCACTTTTTACCAGTTGAGAGCTTCTGCAAATTATCTAGAATTTATGATTGTGGTAAAACCTGTTAGAAAAGAAAGAAGAAATATTTCAGAAAACATCCAAGGAAAGTTAAGTAATTAAGAATATGTGAAGAATGAAATACACCAAAAAATAAATGAAGTGCTAGGAAAAATATATATATATTTATGTATATTTATATATATATGTGTATATATATATTTCTTGATCTGAAGAGTAACTGAGTACCTACTGTGTGTGGAAGAAAATACATGCTAAATATTAAAAATATTCAAATTTTCCAAAGAAAGAACAAAGCCTATGAGGTCTGATAGTGAAGTCCACAAACTTAATTGTCCTACATGCTACGTACCTCATTGCTGGATATCACTATGACATTTTTGAAGTATCCCTTTTAAAAGCTATGCACTGATGCCAGTGCCTAGTTCACCTTTCAAATGGATTTCAGAACTCTTTCTGCAGTAGCCATTGTGCATGCGGCACAGTGGCAAGTTTGTGACCTTAATTGTCTAGTTGTCTGTGAAGGAGTTTTTAGCCAGTAAACAAATAACTGTGTTGGAACACCCTCGCTACAAAGACTTTTTTCTTTACCCAAAGATAAAGGAAATATTTAAAGGAAAGCATTTTGATGACATTCACGACTTCAAGGGTAATAGATGCAGCTCTGATGGCCATTCCAAGAAAAGTGTTACGAAAATTACTTTGAAATATAGACTAGATGTGGGTACATAGCTTCCCAAGGGGAGTACTTTGTAGGGAAGGTAGTGATATTCAGCAATGAGGTATGGATGAGTTTGAGAATTGTCAGTCCTCATATACATACAGAATAGTCATTTCAACATACTTTTCATCTGTAACATTAAATGCTCAAAAATAATAGAGACATTCATTCCAATGCAGGATGACAAAGACAAAATTGAAAAACTGATAATTATGGGTATAGTTCTCTATTGTAAAAATGTTATTAAGTGATACTTTTTTAAATTAAATTCTATCTTTAGTACAAATATTAACACATTTAAAAGATTTATTTAACTATTAGTTAATGAAGACACCAGCCATATATCAAAACTGTTTGGAAGGAAACTACGAAGAGCAAACACACATGTGAGCAATAAGATTTCTGAAGCCAGTTTGGTTTAGAAAAGAAAAACTGGATTTGGGAGGAAAGTAGAGTGATTAATTTCTCCTCTACTCAACAAATAATTTCCATTTCAGTGGAAAAGAATACATTAGTATCCATTTTGTGTACTTGCTGAGTTTTAAAGGACCTCTGGTGGCTAAGTAGTTAAGTACTTGACTGCTGACCAAAGGTTTGGCTGTTTGAATCCATCAGCGACTATATGGGATAAATATGTCACAGTCAGCTTCCGTAAAAACAGTTGTTGTTGTTGTTAGAGAATCAAGTATTTTTAGGTGCCATCAAGTCAGTTTGTCTCGTAGTGACACTATAAGCCAGGGTGGAGCAACCCCATAGAGTTTTCAAGGAGCTCCTCATGGATTTGAGCTGCTGACCTCTTGTTTAGCAGCCATAGGACTTTACGTCACCAGGGATTCCCAGACATAGGAGACGTAGATGCGATAGATCCAAACACTACCTAGCTGTGCACCTTCCTCACAATCCTTGCTATACTGGATCCCATCGTTGCAGCCACATGTCAATCCAGCGTGCTAAAGGTATTCCTCTTTTTTGCTGACCATTAACTTTACTAAAAATAATGTTCTTCTCCAGAGACTGGTTCTTCCTATTAACATGTCCAAAGTGTGTGAGACAAAGAGTCATCAATTTTTGCTTCTAAAGAGCATTCTGGCTGTACTTCTTGAAAGACAGACTTGTTCTTTCTTCTAGTATTTCAGTGTATATTTAAAATTTGTGGCCAATACCATCATTCAAAGACATGGATTCTTTTTTAGTTTTCTTTTTTTTTATTATGGCTGAGTGAAAATGTACATTCCCATATAAATTTACATGCCCACTGTCTTAGGCTGGGTTTTCTAGGGAAACAAAACCAGTAACACGTGTAGGTACAAGGAAAGATTTATAATATATATATATAGACAGATAGATAGATACAAATATAGGAAACAGCTCATGTAATCACAGAAGCTGAATGTCCCAAGCTCTGGCACAAGCCTCACGTGTCCACAGAAGCTGAGGAACCCAAGGTCAGCAAGTCAGAGACCAGAGTTGCAGATCACCAGTTGTGTAGGTCAGTGGATCCCAAGCTGGTGGCGAGACGAAGCGACAGAGGCTGGAGGTTGGTGGATCCCAAGCTGGTGGCGAGACGAAGTGACAGAGGGTGGCGAACCCAGGATCGGCAGGTCAGGGAGCAGGACTGGGCAGAGGCTGGCGAGTGCAGGATTGGCAGGTCAGGGAGCAGGATTCTCAAGTGCCGACTGTAAGGACTGATGAGCCCAACAGCTGCTAGCTGAAGTCACGGAACCAGACGCTGGAACCAGAGAGCAGGAGCTCCTGGCCACGTGAGTGATCAGCAGCCGTAGTCCAGTGTCACGAGATGAGAGCTGAGGGGGAGGGAGCCACCACAAACCCCGCCCTGCCACTTAATACAGCAGCCAAATAGGTAGTAGCCAAGTTGACATAATCCTGACCACCACACCCACCTATATGCAGCTTCCACTGCTCTCCCTGCCCGGTGACAGCACACTATTCCTCTCTGCTCCATACATGTCTCATCCTCCCAACAGTCTCCTTTCCCCTCCTCTCCACCCACTGTCCTTCCTCTAGCCAGAGGTCAGCAGGATGATATCCTATAGATGCATAGAACCATAAAGTGCATCCAATATATGGTCACGCTGCATCACCAAGCCCAATCCATTCGTGTCTGAAGCGTGGACCTTCATTATGATTTATGGGCAAGGGCAGCATTAGAGCCAGGGATCATTTCAACTAGAAGGCACTATGTTGAGTGAAAGTAGTCAGCGACAAAAGAACAAATATTGTATGAGACTGCTATGATAAGATCTCAAAAATAGATTTATGTATAGAAGAAAAGACTCTTTTAGTTTTCTTTATTCGTTGTCCGGCTTTTGTATGCAGATAACAACACTGAAAACACCACAGCTTGTTTCAGGAACACTTTAGTCCTTCAAGTGACATCTCTGCTTTTTGACACTTTAAAGAGATATTTTTCATCAGATTTACCAATGCATCCATAAAGATTACAGCCTTATAAATCCTATGAGTTATCCTTTTCTGATCTGTAGAGTCACTGTGAGTCATAATTGGCTCAATTATAGTGAGTACTGGATTTAAAATGAGCTACAGACAATGAAAGGCAAGAGTCAGTGGAATCATATAAACCAGAATGAATTAGAATTTTTAAATGGGGGGGGGGAATCTCTAGGTCATTGCAAAATCTATAAGTGTTTAAATTAAATTACAATTTTGGACTTGCAAAGATTCTATTTGCTATGCATGAACATTTTCTACAACAATCAAAACTGTAAAAGTGATTCTACAGGTATGGAAAGGGACAATGGATAAGCCCAGGATCATCTGAGAGATACCGTGGCTGATTGCAGAACAGGCCACCACTTACTCATTTGAAACTTTAAGCTGAAGCTGAGAAAACTACATAAAAATCTAAAAGAGCCAAACTACAACCTGAGTACACTCTACCTGAATTTAGAGACCATCTCAAGAACAGACTTGAAGCCTTGAACACTGGTGACCAAAGTCCAGATGAACTGTGAAGGACGTACTGCCTGAAGGAAGCAAAAGGTTAGTGAAATACATGAAAGAAAGAGACAAAAATAGATGTCACAAGAAGAGATTATGAATTTACTGCAGAATATAGTGTAGCTTAAGCAAATAGTAAAAAAATGATCACATGAAAGAAATGAACAGAATACTTGCCAGGGCAGTTTGGGAAGACAAAGTCAAGTATTATAATGAAATGGGGAGTTAGAAAATCATGACGGAGAAAACATGTCTGGCATTTCTCAAGCTGAAGGAACAGAAGAAAAATTTCAAGATTCAAACTGCAGTGTTGATGGATTTTATGGTGAAGATGTTTAACTTCGCAGCAAGCATCAAGGGAAGGTGAAAGACACACAAAGTGACTGTACCAAAAAAAATTGGTCGAGGTTAACCCATTTCAGAATGCACATTTGATCAAGAATTGATGGTATTGAAGGAAGAAGTCCAAACTGCAGTGAATACACTGGTGAAAAGCAAAAGCCACAGAAACTAAGAGAATATCAATTGAGATTGTTTCAACATATAGCTGCAGTGCTAGAGGTGCTTACTTGTCTATGCCAAGGCTTTTGAAAGACAGTATCACATGCAAATAACATTGGTAAAGATAATTCAAAAATGGTTACAGTAGTACACAGGAAATTGCCAGAAATTCAAGCCTCATTTAGATAGAACTCAGATGTCAGATGGGTCTTCACTGAAAACAGAGAACACCAGAAAAATGTTTACTTGTGTTTTATTGTCTAAGCAAAGACATTTGACTGTGTGGATCATAATAAATTCTGGATAATATTATTTAGAATGGGATTCCAGAACACTTTTTTTATGATCACGCAGTATCTGTACATAAACCAAGAGCCAATCATTTGGACAGAACAAGGAGATAATTAATTGTTTAAAATCTAGAAAAGTGTGTATTAGAGTCATGTCCTTTTGTCATGCCGATTCAGTCTGTATGCTGAGCAAATAACCCCAGAAGCTGACTACGTGAGGAACAGTGGAGTATCAGAATTGGGGGAAGTCTCATGAACATCCTGCAGTATGCAATGACTCAACCTTGTTAGCTGAAAGTGGAGTTGAAATACTGATGAAAATCAAAGACCATAACCTCCACACTATTGCACTTCTGCATAAGGAAAATACAAACCCTCACCACTGGACCATTACACAATATTATGATAAATAGAAAAAATATTGAGGTTTTCAAGGATTTTGTCTTACTTTGTTTTATAATCAATACACAAGAAATCAAAAGACATATTGCATTGGATAGATTTGCTGCCAAAAGATGTCTTTAAAGTTAAAAAGCAAAGATGTCACTTTGAGGACTAAGTTGTACCTGACCAAAGCCATGGTGTTTTCAGTCATTTAAAATGCCTGCAGAGGATGTTCAGTGAATAAGAAAGACCAAGGAAGAATTGATATCTTTGGATGATGGTGTTAGCAAAGAATTTTAGATATACAATAGAGTACCAAAAGCATAATAATAAAATCTGTCTTCTAAGAAGTACAGCTAGAATGTTCCTTAGAAGCAAGGATGGTAAGACTTTATCTCAAAGCTTTGGACATGTTATCAGCAGGGATCATTTCCTAGAGATGGGCATAATGCTTGGTAAAGTAGAAGGTCAGCAAATAAAAAAGGAAGATCTTCAATTAGATGGATTGAAACAGGTTTTGCAACAGTGATCTCAAACACAGCAATAATTCTGAGGATGGCACAGGAGCAGACTGTTTTATTTTGTGGTACGTGGCATTACTATGAGTTGGAGCCAAATGACAGGAAGTTAACAGAAACAACAATGGCATAATAAGCAGAATCAAAACGCAGTCTTGCAAACAGTTCTGGACAATGTCTAATGAGATTGTTTTGATGGTATAAAAGAAAATACCATTTTTTTATTCTACTTTTTTCTAACCTGCCTTCTCGTGATGACACCTTTATTTGCTTATAGAAAACATACTTCTGTTAATTTTCTTATATCGTGAAATTAATAATTTTGGAGTTTGATTATTGTATTAGACAAGAGAAATACTGTGATTAAATATGTAAATAAATACATAAATCAAAAAATGGATCTTCATAGTATACAACTAACGGATGGTAATTTTTTTTTAAAAAAAGCAACATGGCTAGTTTAATATAAATCATGATGAAAAGCCAATGAGGAGAGAATACTATGCAAAACAAAGTCCAAATATAGTAGAAGCTAAAATATACACAACTAAATTATACTCATGTTAAAAGAGTGTTTTACCCCCAAAAATAAACAGTGCTTTTGAGTCAATTCCAACTCACAGTGATGCTATAAGACAGAATATAACTGCTCCGTAGAGTTTCCAGGGAGTGCCTGGAGGATGTGAACTGCCAACCTTTTGGTTAGCTACCATAACAGTTAACCACTATGCCACCAGGTTTTCCAAAAGACTATTAAAAATGGGTAAAATGAAAGTCAAACTAATTCTATGGCAAAAAATCTTTTAGTGTATAATGACAAAGAAAAGATAAAAGGAATGCTTTATAATTCAGTGATTTAACATGTTATGTACATGTGGTCAATAAATATAAACCACCAGATTATGGCAGTGTGTTAATGGTTTAGAGAAAAGGGGACTGTGATCCTTTCAGCATGAAACTAGATTACTATATTCCTCTTACCCAAACTCAGCTATTGTCTCTCACCTCAAACAGTGATTTCTTTTTGGATATTTGGACAAATTCTGTTGTTTCCTGTTGGATTAGAACTGTGTATCAGTGATTATTTCAAGTTTTGGGGGGAATTCTGAGCAACTGGAAGGATGAATTTCCCGTAATCATATCTGTCACATAGAAGTTTCTCAATAAGTAGTAATTTGAATGACTACACAAATTACTGGATAAATAGTGTTTTGACATGTTTTCTTGGAAATAAACCAACCAGGTTAAAAGCTAGAGAACTATAAAAAACATAAATAATATTAGCATTAAAATGTATGTAATAAACACATAAACTAGCATGATTCATGAAAATTAGAGAATTTGTGTTCTTTCAAAGCACATAGAGAATATTTGAAAAAAATAGTTTAATAATTCAAGAAGTAGATAGGTATGAGATAATCAGCATCAAATGTGTCGTATGACAATACATTAGAAGAAACTAACGTCTGTATACTTCATAGACAAAAAAGAAAGAAATCTGATGTAATTATTAAAAAAATACTTTAAAGTGAATAACATAAAAACCAAAAAAACTAAGATATGCTAAAAAATCTTTCTTACAGAAATATGTAATTACAGGTGTTAAACAGTATGTTCAAAGTAATGGTCACCCCAGGAGTGCCACAGCAGAGTTGTGCTGCATAGGGTCTTCAGTGGCAGTTTGATTTGGCAGGAGACCGTTGTTGTTAGGTGCCACTGAGTCAGCTCTGACTCATAGCAACCCTATGCGTGATGGAAGAAAACACTGCCCAGTTCTGTGCCATGCCCACAATCGTTTTTATGCCTGTACTGTTGTTGCAGCCACTGTGTCAATCCATCTCCTTGAGGGCCGTCCTCTTTCTTGCTGACCTGCTTTACCAGGGATGATGCCTTTCTCCAGGGATTGATCCTTCCTGACAACATTTCCAAAGCATGTGATTATAAGACATAGTCTTGCGTCCCTTGCTTCCAAGGAGACTCTGGTCATACTTCTTCCAGAACAGACCTGATTGTTCTTTTGGCAGTCCGTGATACGTTCAATATCATTCTCCAACACCACAAATTCAAAGGCATCGGTTCTTCTTCTGTCTTCCTTAATCATTGTCCAGTTTTGCATGCATATGATGTGACTGAAAATACCATGACTTGGGGTAGGTTCACTTTAGTCTTCAAGGTGACATCTTTGCTTGTAAACACATTAAAGAGGTCTTTTGCAGCAGATTTTCCCAAAGCAATGTGTTTTGTGCCTTCTTGACTGCTATTTTCATGGGCACTGATTGTGAATCCAAGTAAAAGGAACTGTTGACAACCTCAGTCCTTTCTCCATTTATCATGATGTTGCTTACTGGTCCAGTTGTGAGGATTTTTGTTTTCTTGATGTTGATATAGAACGCATACTAAAGGCAGTGATCTTTGATCTGCATCGGTAAGTGTTTCAAAATCTCTTCACTTTCAGCCAGCACAACTTGCCAGTTGAATAATGTAGGTTGTTTATGAGTTTTCCTCCAATACTGATACCTCATTCTTCTTCATATAGTCCAGCTTATCTGACTATTTGTTCAGCATGCAGACTGAAAAGGTATGGCAAAAGGGTATAACTCTGACACACACACGTGTTTCCTGACTTTAAACCATACAGTGTCCCCTTATTCTGTTCACATGATTTCCTCTTGACCTACGTACAGTTTCCTCATGAGCACAATTAAGGCTTCTGGAATCCCTGTTCTTCTCCATGTTATACATAATTTGTTATGATCCACACACTTGAATGCTTTCCATAGCCAATGAAACACAGGTAAACATCTTTCTGGTATTCTTTGTTTTCAGTCAAGATCCATTTGACATCAGTAAGGATATCCTTTCTCATCCTCTTCTGAATTCAGCTTGAATTTCTGGCAGTCCTCTGTCAATATACTGTTGCAGTTGCTTTTGAACAATCTTTAGCAAAATTTTACTTTCCTGCGATATTAATGATATTGTTTGATAATTTCCACATTCAGTTGGATCACCTTTCTTGGGAACAGGCAGGTGTAAATTTAGGCTGCCCTCCAGTTGGTTAGCTGGGTAGCTACCTTCAAATTTCTTGGCATACATGAATGATCTCTTGTAGTGATGCATCTGTTTGTTGAAACATCTCAGTTGATATTCCATCAGTTCCAGGAGGCTTGTTTTTCACCCAGGCCTTTGGTGCAACTTTGACTCCTTCCTTCAGTACTGTTGGTTCCTGATCACACGCTGCCTCTTGAAATGGTTTCATGTCCACCAGTTCTTTCTGGTATAAGGACGCTGTGTATTCTTTCCACCATCTTTTGATGATTACTGTGTCTTTTAGCAAGAAAACCTCATGCCTGGTACTGTACAGACCATTCTGAGTCATGATGACCAACATCTATTGCAGAGTAAAACTGTTCAATAGCTTTACTTGTATGTACTTCCTCCATAAAGTTTTCTTGGCTACACAGGGCTGAAACAAGTACTGAAGACAACACTTCAGACAGATACTAGGTTGGACTTGGGTACACAGAGTGATGCGTGCGGTGTGTGTACTTTATGGTTTTATATAGATAGATAGATTAATAGATGATAGATAGATAGATGATAGGTAGATAGACAGACAGACAGATAGATAGATAGATGATGGACGGACGGACGGAGCTGTCCTGCTGATTTCTGTTTAGACAGGAGAAAAGGCAGTGAAGAAGAAGAGAGAAGTGTCAGTTAAGTGGATACTGGTAGAATGAGAGAAAAGAAGAGTGCTCTCACGGGGTAAAGAGAACAGGTTAGAATATCGTATGATTAAAAATAAAACTGATTTTAATAAATCAATGAAAAATTTCATCAAGAATGTACTGGGAGAAAAGTATTTTAATACCTTTTACTGCCTTTTTTTTTTTTTTTTCCTGAGGACTTAGGGAAAACCTCTTAATTTCCTTCTCATTTCTTCACCTGGGAATGAGGTCATACTTTCCACAAAAGGAACAAACAAAGAAAAGTTACACTGAAGAGTTACACTGAAGAGTTACACTGAAGAGTTACATTGTATAATGAATACAGATGTTTTGCAATTTATATATCATTGCCTAGGTATTAGTAATTGTGATTATTTGATTTTATCACTAACATCACTGCAAAAAAAATTTTAATATATTTCTTAGATCACTTCCAGGTTATTTAGAGTTCAGATTCCAGAATAAGTGAAAACTGGAAATCTGACTTCCAGCTAATGTACCAGTGACATGATAGCCTTCGTGTATAGTTGTGTTAGAGAAGGACGATGAAGACAGAATTTTGAAACTAATACTCTAACACAGCTCTCAATTTCTGAGTGCAAACAATATTTTTAAAGATGTATTCCATTGATTTGAATGCACTAGGCAATGCAAAATTGATACTTTGCAATGGTGAAAATATTAAGTGAGGTTATAAAAGATGGCGAAATCACTAAACTGAGAAAGAGGCAAATAATAGCTTTCTCAAAGTAGGAAGAAAAGATCTCATGGAGAAATTATTTCTCTGTAGTAAATGTTTAAGCACACAGTGAACAAGAAAAGCAATTATAGAGTTCATTGTCAAACTTACAGACAAGAAGCAAGAGGCCTCTGAGCTGGGTTGCACTGAGTGGAAGGATGCTGGGCAGATTGCTTCTCCTCTTGGCTTTCTAAATACTTTATGACAATTGACTCTGTGTGCTTTGTAATTGGGCCTGATGGCTCTGTAATTACTTTGTCTCAGCAAACACCAAAATTGTGTATGGGTTTTGTTTTTTCCATTGGTGTTTTTCTTGCCAGTTCCTCCTCTGGGACTTTGTGGCTGTAGCAACTTGATGAGAATGTGTTGGTGGGGGAAGTATGTGTCCCAGGATTGTTTATCTTTCTCATTCCTGTTTTAACTTAGCTTTACTGGGTTGACATTGTAGCTCACTTTTTAATTCCCCAGGAAGACAGTAATGCCATTACTGAATTTACCATTGTTACCTAGCTTTTGGAGATTAATGCTGGTGGGAAGTCTCCTGTGAACTCCACCAGGGAACAGAGGGGTTCAACCAAAAGGCAGAGAAAGCTTTTACAGTCAAGGTCCCGACTTTCAGCTTTTTAAAGTTTATTACATCAGCATGACTTAGGTAACTGCCCAAATGACACATTTTGTCCTCTGTATACATTATTATGATTTTGTGCAAACAACCGCATAATGATGCTGTATGTTTATACCATATCTGTTCTGAATCCTTCAATAGAACACTAAGATATTGCAGTTCTTCCTACAGCAGAAGAGACTTAATCGCTATGGACAAAGTCAGGCACATCCTAGGCTTTGGAACATGCATTTATGTAGATTTTAAAATTAAAAGAAAGGAGATAGAGAAAGAAAGAAAGGACACAGTACAGCTGATGGCTGTTGCCAGTTGTTTTTCAGTGGATTTGATTATTTGAACTTTGGTGATCCTCAACATTTCTACGACACAAACAAGCTGGATCTAAAGATTCCCATTTCCTTTTCATGAAAGCTGTATGAAAGCAAACTTTGTTCGATAGAAAAGCCTTGTGTGGTGGTAAAGCATTTAGCTGCTAATGGAAAGGTAGCTGGTTGGAACCCACCAGCCACTCAAAGACTGCAAAAATGTGATGATCGGCTTCAGCAAAGACAACAGCTTTGGGACACTGTGTGGCGGTTCTACTGTGTCCTACAGGGCAGCTGTCAGTCATATTGGACTGAAAGGCAGTGTTTTATTTCATTTTGTTTTCAATATGTAACAGCCTCATATTTTTGTACAATTGACACAGAAAACTGCTCAGAATAAAGTGAAATTTCTTGAAAGTTAAACATGTTTAAGTTTTACTTTATTTCCTATACCATACAGTATTGACTCACAGTAAGACAAAAGTATACATCTGGGTTTTTACATAATTTTCAGACATCATTTAAAAGACTACAGAATGTTTGACAATAGACAAGTTCTCACAATTAAGTGCACAAACTTAATTATTCTAAGTGCTACAAACCTCATTGCTGGATGTCACTATGCCAGCCAGCCAAGTCACCTTCAAAATCCGCCCCTTGAGAAGCTATGCATCTATGCCACTGCCTAGGCCACCCTGCAAAGCTATTTTAGAACTCTTTCCAGAATGGCCATTGCAGAGTGACAAGTTCACAAACTTAATTTTATAGTCATCTGTGAAGGAGTTTTAAGCCAGTAAACAAATAACTGCATTGGAACACCCTCCATACTCAGCTAATCTGCCTCCCAGTGACTTTTTTCCTAACCTGAAGATTAAGAAAATATTGAAAGGAAGACATTTTGATGATACTCAGGACATCAAGGGTAGTATGATGACAGCTCTGATGGCCATTCCAGAAAAAGAGTTCCAAAATTGCTTTGAAGGGTGGACTCGGTGCTGGCGTCTGTACATGGCTTTCCAAAGGAAGTATTTCAAAGGTAACATAGTGATATTCAGCAATGAGGCAGGTAGCACGTGTTCCAGGATGAGTTCACGAACTTCATTGTCAGAACTTGCAGTCCTAGGCAATTTTGATAAGTAGAGAAGTCACCTGGTCAGCTTACCAAAACCAAATACCTGGTTCAGTAGGAATGCAATGGGATCTGAGCATTTGCATGAAAAAGAGGCAAAATCAAAAATTAACACCGGTTGTCTGTGGTCTTGCTGTAGGTGATGAGTGTGCAGGTGGTCTATCTCAATATTTTGAGATGTTTTAAGTTAGACCTACTCTGCCCACAAAGATATCCTCTAGCTGTTAATCTAAACAATGGCAGATGCTTTCTTTAGGCATAACTCTAGGGCAAAATCAAGAGTATTAAAAATATAATCCTTTCAGTGTTCTAGTATTCAACTACAGGTACTCGCTTATATTGAAAAAACAACTTAGAAACCTCTCTTACAGACAACAAAAAAATGAAAACTGTTTTTAGTTTTTCACCAGTGTACTAGAGTAAGTTTTATCTACCATGTGTCAAGTATTTTTTTTTTTCTCAAATTTAAAAATGCCTATCTATTAATGTACCTTCAGACGAAGATAGGCTTGGCTTAAGAAACTAGTAAGATTGAGAAGGAAAGGTGAATCACTCACCCGGATGGGGAAGGTGTATGGCTCAAGCAGTTTTAGTGAAATTTAATCTGGCACACAGAAACTATTATCCTGAAAAATACAAACTGATAGTAGATTGAAAAGAGGTACCCTAACAGGCAGAGTATATCAATAGCAAATCAACATCAGTTATTGATTATCATATTTTTTTAATTATTAAACACAGATTCTGAGAATCAAAGTCAGTTATAAATAGGCAATAAATTGCCAGCTCCTACACAAGTAGACTACTCAACTCAGGGCTCCATGTTTTACTGGAGAAAGTAGAACTTGTATCTGTTAGCAAAGGGTTCAGACCCATGGTGTTTGTGACTAGAAATCTTAAGTCCTTTAAACTACTCCAGGTAGACCTTGACAGAATTTCAGCACACAGTAAAGATTATTTTCCGTAGAGATCTGATATCAGAATGCACACAGCTTCAGGAAAGATCAGCAGGCAGTTTTATGAAGCTGGTAAGATGTGATTTGGATTGCCTGAGTGCTGTAAACAGTTAATGCCTATGGCAGCGTAAAAAAAAAGTTAGAGGCTTCAGTCCACTCAGAACCACCTTGGAAACAAGATCATGGAAGCTACTTCTGAAAAACCAGTAGTTGACACCCTGCAAGCACAGTGCTATTCTGACACTTGGGGTCAACATGAGTCCGTACCAAATTAATGGCAATTGGTTATTTAAAGGAAACCGTGCAATGAGGTATGTAACACTTCTTTTAGGAAGAGTTTGCAAACTTAATTGCCAGACCTCATAGAACCAACACATGCTGGGTCATATTTCTGACCTACACAACTGTGAGCTAATAATAAAGAGGTATTGATTTAAGCTGCTAAGTTTGTGACCCACCATTCATTATGCAACAATATAAAACTTGCTGCATCAATATAAAGAAATTCTATATAATGTGTTTCAGAATGTAAGCCCCCATGCAATGTTCTAATGATAAAGAAATTTACTAGGACTGTTGTGTTAGTCCATGTGAATCAATTTACAGTTGGATTCAAAAACAATCAGAAAGAGTATACATGATTATTTTAATGAATACTTTCTTTGACAGTATTTTAAGCCAAATATAAAGTGCTTCTCAAAATCTCCTGGCTCCGTCTTGCTCTATACCTACATAATCCTGAGAAGAAAATAACACACTCACGTTGGCACTGACACTACACAGGATCTCGTTTTGTCTGCCAGCTATCCCAGAAAATCGCTGTTACCCTTAGGGAATGATCTAAATTTACTTTTTTCACAAATCTGGGTTTTTCCTCTTTTCTTTCCATATCATCTATTTGTATTTATTCTTTACTAAATGACAAGAAAATTAAGAAACACATCTCATTCTTCATTGTCAGCAAATTTCACACCTTCCTTTTGGCAGTCTGGTCAAATTTTATTTTCAAGTAAATAAATGTAAAAAGCTTTGTCAAATTAATAGTTTTGCTGTGACATTGGCTAATGCTATTATTTACTACTTTTACTTTGCTTGCATGTTATAACTGACAGGATAATACATACTGAAGTATGAGAGATTAATTGCTTTTTAAAAACTAAGGTATGCTCAGATCTTTTACTTACAAAACTACAACCAAACCCACTGCCATGGAGTGAATTTCCTAGCAACCCTATAAACGGAGTAGAACAGCCCCATAGAGTTTCCAAGGCTGCCTGATAGATTTGAACTGCCTATCTTCTGGTTAGCAGCTGTAACACTTAACCACTACACCGCCAGGGTTTCCCTTACACTTACCGATGAGAATTCATTTAAAATCAGGGTTAATAACATATAAAAGACTATATATTTATGAAAATCATATTACATCCCAATTGCCTGTGGTAAATTGTAAAATTTATAATAAGTTAGCAAATCTGCTTTGCAGTAAGGAAAACATCAGCATTAACACTATTAATTTTGCTTGTGATTATTGTAGTAGGAAGATGTTCTGGAGGTAGTTTGTTTTAGAAAAGCATATGAGACATAAGTGAAGACATGTTCATGATCATTAATTATTAAAGAAACTCAAAACGACAATGACATACCACCTCACCCCAACAAGAGTGGGCATGATCCAAAAAACACAAAACAATAAATGTTGGAGAGGCTGTGGAGAGATTGGAACTCTCCTTCACTGTTCTTGGAATTGCAGAATGGTGCAACCTCTTTGGAAAGCAATTCGGTGTTACCTTAAAATAATGGATATAGATATACCATTTGACCCAGTTATTCCTCTGCTCAGAATATATCCTACAAAATCAAGGCCATTCACACCGACTGCTACATTCACACTAATGTTCATTGCAGCACAGTCCATGATAGCAAAAAGTTGGAATCAACCCAGATGCCCAACAACAGAAGAATGGATAGGTAAACTTTGGTATATATACTCCATGGAGTACTATACACTGATTAAGAACAACGATGATAGCAGGAAACATCTCTCCATTTGGTCTCAACTGGAGGACATTATATTGAGTGAAACTAGTCAGCAACAGAAGGACAATGATTATATGAGACCCCTACAGTAAAAACTTAAAAGCATACTCATACATAATAGAAAATACTCTTTGACTGCTACAAGGGTGGGGAAGGTGGGAGGGCGAGAAGGCAAGGGGCGAGGGTTTAGATTAGATAATTGTTAGAAATTTGGTAGGGTGAAATTGGTGACAATTCACATTATTACTAAAAAGATCAATATTAATGGGACTTCGACACAACTTGTGTACTCCTCCTCTCTTAACCCAATATTGTAAGCACAGAGTATGTACACTTGCATTTTTTTTTTATTTAATAAAAAAAAGAATTAAAACAAAAAAGAATAATCCCATTTGGTTAGACATCTTTATTAATGGAACTGAAACTTTGAAACCTTGGTGGCATAGTGGCTACTAACCAGAAGGTAAGCAGTTTGAATCTGCCAGGCACTCCTTGCAAACTGTGGCAGGTTTCTTTTATATATATATATAAACTCTATAATATAAAACACAATATTGCTTTGGATTAACTGTGTCTTCAAAAACTATGTATTAAAGTCCTAGCCCTTATATTTGTGATTTTGTTTGGGAAGTAAGATTTTTCTTTTCTTGTGTATTAATGAAGTTATACCATAGCAAAAGAAAACATTACTGTGGAGTCGATTCCAACTCATAGCGACCCTATAGGGCAGAAGAGAATTGCCTTTACGGGGTTTTCAAGGAGCTACTGGTGGACCCAAGCTGAGGACCTTGCGTTGGTCATCAGCCGTGGTTGCTGTTAACCACTGGGACACCAGCACTCGGCAACACAGCTGGGCAAGTCTAATCCTCATCACATTTGATTTATAAAAAGAGAAGGATAGACACACACAGGGAGAAGATGTAGTTTATAAAAAGAGGGGAGAAATATTTACAATTCCAAGAACACTAGGGATTACTAGATGGTTAAAGATAGTAGACAAAAAAAGACCACCCTGAAAGTCACACTTTGTATGTAACTTCCAGCTTCCCAAACGGTGAAAAAATAAATCTCTTCTCTGAGGCCGCCCAGCTGTGGTACTTTCAGATATGACAGCACTAGGTAACTGAGAAAGGTATCAATTATGTATCCTGTTAAGATTTATTCTAGCAGAATTATGAATGTAAGTTCAATCATGATACTTTGTATGAAATATCTATTCACGTAATTTGAGCTCTACTTCATACATGAACAAATATTTAAAGAGCTAAAAAGAATTTGAGATTAAAAATAAAAAATAACTGGGAGGTGTTCTAATTTACCTCTCGTAATCTTAGATTAAGATCAATGGCTATCACTGCTGACTTAGATGGACCTTGGCTGAAAGCAGAGAATACAGAAGGATGTTTATCTTTGTTTCTATTGGCTATTCAAAGGTGTTCAACTGTGTGGGTCACAACAAATTATACATAATGTAGCAGAAAACAGCAATTTTGGGACACACAATTTCACATAGACCAAAAGACAGTCCTACAAGAAGATAAAGGGGTTACCATGAAGTTTTAGTATCAGAGAAGATGTGCATCAAGGTTGTATCCTTTTACTACTTTTATTCAGTCAGTATGCTAAACAAATAATCTGGGAAGCTAGGCTGTTTGAATAACTTACCAAGAAGTTTAAGGAAGACTCATTAACAATTTGCCTTATGCAAATGACACAACCTTGCTTACGGAAAGTACAGAGGACTTCGAAGCACTTACTGATGAAGGTCAAGGACTATATATAGCCTTCATATGGATTGCACATCAACAAAGAGAAAACAAACTCCTCACAAATGGAGCAATAAGCGAGATCATGATAACCCGTTGCCACCAAATGGATTCTGCCTCATAGACATCCTACAGGACAGAGTAGAACTGCCCCAAATGGTTTCCAAGGTGCAGCTGGTGGATTTAAACTATTGAAATTTGGGTTAGCAATACCTCTTAACCACTGGGCTCCAACATCACGATAAATGGAGAAATACTGACATTGGTATCATTTTATTTGGATAAACACTTTGCAACAGTAAAAGCAGCAGTCAAGAAATCAAATGACTTACTGCACTGGACAGTCTGCTGCAAACTGTCTCTTTAAAGAATTAAAACGCAAAGATGTGACTTTGAGGCCTGCAATATGCCTCCCCTAAGCCATGATGTTTTTCAGTTGTCTCACATGCATGCAAAAGCTGGACAGTGAATAAAGAAGACCAGAGAAGAGTTTATGCCTTTGAAATACATGGACTTCCAGAAGAATGAACAAATCTGTCTTGGAAGACATAGAACCAGAATCCTCCTCGGAAATGAGGATGGCTGTACTTCGTTTCATGTACTTTGGACATGTTATCAGAAGGGATCATTCCTTTGAGAAGGACATTATGCTTGGTAAAATAAAGTCAGCAAGAGACCCTCAGTGAAATAAATGGCTTGACACATCGGGTGCCAAAGTGGGCTAAAGCGCAGTAATGATTGTGAGGACGGTACAGTGTAGGGCGGTTTTTTATTCTGTTCTACATAGGGTTGCTAGGAGTTGAAATCTACTAGAAGGCTGATAACAACAATAATCTCAAATTCGGGCACTGTGTCTGTCATTGATTGAATCGTGTTTAGCCAAAACTGAATGTTGTAATTTGGTTAGGCCTGACTCCTGGTATTGTGATGTTTCTGTGAACTATAATCCCTGCCTCTATGATGTTAATGAGAGAGGATAGTTGTCGGTTGTTTTGGTGGGGTGGGATTCAGTGTATGGGTTTGTATTCTACCTTGGGACAGCCTCTTCAGGTATAAGGTCGGGGATCTCATACCACAGGAATGAGTGCCAGGAAATGAACGTATTCTTTGGAAAGAACTTGTGATCCCTGTGTATCAGAAGCTCTCAGTACAGGGCAAGACTAGGAACAAGGACCTTCATCCAGAGCCAGCAGAGAAGAAAGACTTCCCTTGGAGCTAATACCCTGAATTTGAACCTTTAGCCTACTGCACTGTGACAAAATTAAAAAATAAAGTCACCTACTTGTAGTGTTTCTTAAAGTAGCACTAGATGACTAAGGCAGTGTCCACAGCATTAAACAACTTATCCAAAACAATACATGTGTGTTAGCCAAAGCCGGGATAAAAATGTGTCTCTGATATTGTTTGATGTCCAATTGCCATTCTCCTCCTTCACTCACAGTTCAAGGAAATCAAAGCTCTATCTCATACTCTTTCTCAGAGTTTGTGAACTCAATGACTTCAAAGGAGATCTCTTTACTCATGACTACTGAGTCAATATTTTTAGACCTGACCTTACACACAGCTTCTAGATCTATATTTTCTGCTCTTCTTACAAATAGCTGAAGCTGTTTGTTCTTCGCTCACTTCTAACTCATGGTGTTTAGAACTGAAGTTCTGAAAACTGTATCTTGATGTATTTTGGAATTTGGTGCATCATTGTGAATGTACACAGTACTTTGCAGTTATATGATGTGTCTGTTAAACAAAGTTACTCATATCTTCCTTTTAAAGAAGATTTGGTCTGAAATTAAATCAGTTTCTGAGGAAGTGCAATCTTCTTTGTGGTAAAACTAACAGAGATATTTTGGAGTAATATAAGAACTTCTCCATTTTTACCACTATATTTTTGTTTCTTTTTTTATGGAATTTAGAGTTCACTTAAACCACAATAAAATATTAGAAAGAAAACACTCTGCACTTTCTGATTTCTCTTACGTAGTGAATAGATGTTCTCTCTAACTTCTTATCAAATAAACATCTAGCCACTGCTTAAAGAAAAAAAAATAATTTAAAGAGTAAAGTTAAAATAACAAGCTGTCTTCCTCTTCTTTGTTTCTTCCCTGGGCAGAGTGGGGAAAGTTGACTTTTTACAGTTCAGAAGGCTGTTCTGAATCTTTAGGAGGCCTCCTTATCGTTAAATCTGAGGCACATGTCACCTGCTTTTTGTACGTAGAAGTATCACTCTGTTAAATAGTTATGTGCTTACCACTTAATTAGTACACTTGGGATGTTGTCTTTCTACCCAGCTGTGTGACCTATTCCTCATAGAAAAGACTTTGGATCATCATAAACACTGTAAATTTCACTATAACTTAATTTTACCTTGATTTTTTGCTCCTGACATAACTATTGAACAAAAAATGTTTTAAATGGCAACATGAGGATTGTTTTCACTTCCACCCTCTCTTCTTTGAACTACAGTTGGCTTCTCCTGTTTCTACACTCCACCACTTATAGAGCGGACTCTAAACCAAAGCAAACCAAACCCACTGCCATTGAGTCGATTCTGACTCACAGCAACTCTATAGGTCAGAGTAGAAAATGCCCTATAGGGTTTCCACACAGCCCCTGGTGGATTTGAACTGCCAGCTATGTGGTTAGCAGAAGTAGAACTTAATCACTATGCTACCAGGATTTACTTTACTGTATTCACAGATATATACTGTATTCATAGATCTTTCCTTCTATTAATAAGCTTTTGAAGTCCTAACGTACGCAAATTACTGTGACATATACTATATTGTAAATAAGATGAGTCAGACATGGTTCCTTCTCTCAAGGAACAAAGAAATATTTGTCCTGGAGTTGCTTCCTATCCAAAGTGATCCGCTCTGTGCCAAAGTAGAACTGTGCTCTGCAGGTTTTGCGATGGCTGATCTTTTGGAAGTAGATCACAAGCCTTTCTTTCGAGATGCCTGAGGTTGGAACTGAATTGACAGTGCTTAGGTTTACAGCCGAACACTTTAACTGTACACATCACCTAGAGTTTCTCCTTAGTGAGCTTGCAGTCTGAGATATAAGTAGGCAAATATTAGCCTTTGGAACAAATCCATGATATCACCTATTTTAGTAAATTAATTTTTGTTAAAATACTGTCTTGGCATTTTAATTACATATTGTCTTTGGCTGCTTGCATGCACAACAATGGCACCATTGCATGGTTGTGACAGAGACTACAAAACTGTCAAAAACCTAAAATGGTCTGGCCCTTTATGGAAAAGCTTTGTTGACCTCTATTCCAGAAGATATTACAGACAATAGGTTGCAATACCAAGTATAACGTGAAAATTGGGCCTGAAGAATTACAAAAGAGAGAGTTTAATTACAAATGTGAGAATGGTGGAAGATTCCCTGAGCACAGTTTTTGTGTACGGTGCAAAACAGGTGTTCCACTAAAAGAAATGGGCTAAAGGCTGGCTGATGACAGTCGTAAAATGCTGTGAAATACAAACAACAGACCTCTAACAAATGGATTTCTAATTGAGTCCTAGGTATGCAGAAAGAGTTTTCCGGGCAGAAATAATAGTTGTGTGGAATATTTTAAGATGTACAGGTACCACTTTCTTTCCAATGCTAGTAGTGCAATTAGGGAAACCCTGGTGGTGTAGTAGTTAAGAGCTATGGTTGCTAAACAAAAGGTCAGCAGTTCAAATCCACTGGGCACTCATTGGAAACTCTGTGGGGTCCTATACGGTTGCTATAAATTGGAATCAATTCAACAGCAATGAGTTTTTTTTTTGTTTTGTTTTTTAATATGGTTATGTTACAGTCTTCTTAAGAACCACATTAAATGCTTACTATGTGTCTTTTGGAAACCCTGGTGGTGGAGTGGTTAAGTGCTATGGCTGCTAACCAAAAGGTCAGTAGTTGAAACTCACCAGGTGCTCCTTGGAACTCTATGGGGCAGATTTACTCTGTCTTATAGAGTTTCTGTGAGTCAGAGTCAACTGGACAGCACTGTTTTTTGTTGGTGTTATTGTTGTTAGGTCTCCTTTATTATTAGGTGTTATGTTAGCCATAAAACCAAATATTTACATATTTATTTATTGGTATGAGTTTATGTTAGCATATAAAAGTGTTTTGTTTATAAGGAATACGCCTCTGGAATGTGTAACTATTAAAGTACTGAAATAAATTTGCAAGAGACAACAAATGTCTATTCAGAGAAAACAAAGAAATAATTATTGGGAATTTGGGGGAATGTGTAGACATTTTAAAGGTGACAATGATAGGTGGTGACATAGTAGTTAAGTACTATGGCTACAATCAAAAGGTTGGCAGCTGGAATTCACAAGTCACTTCTTGGAAATCCCGCGGGGCAATTCCGTGCTGTCCTGTAGAGTCTCTGTGAGCTAGAATCAACTCAATGGCCATGGGTTTAGATATGGATAGGAGACTTGGTCGTGCAGAAATTAAGAGCTGTGTGAACTATTACTGCTAACCAAAAGGTTGTCAGTTCAAATTCATCAGTTGCTCCCTGGAAGCCATATGGGAAGTTCTGTTGTGTCCTGTTGGGTCAATATGAGTCAGAATCAACTCCACAGCTACAGGTTTGGTTTGGGTTTGGAAAGATAGGTAGTAACCCTGGTGGCACAGTATGTAAAAGTGTAGCTGCTAGCCAAAAGCTGAGCGGTTTGAATCCGCCAGCCACTCCTTAGAAGCCCTGTAAGATGGCTCTACATACTGTCCTATTTGGTCACTATGAGTCAGAATTGACTGGAAGGCAACAGGGTGGGTAATGATGACTAAGTGTTTATATTTAATCAAGGATCCAGTCATAACCCCTGAAAGTAGGCACCGGAATGAGGACTCTCACTTTTGCTTACTTATCTATTATTACCTTGTTTCAGCACCTCTCTCATCTTTCTCACTCTGTGATCTCAAATAATGTCTTTGAGATTAGGAATAAATATTTTATATTATATTGTCTTCTAATTTTTATTTTACCTTTAATTTTGTGTTCAGTCGCTCTCTATAACTAGGTTAAACACTTCATAAATTATGTTGTATTTGTGACTTGTACATTAATTAACAATTTACATAACATACACTAATCAGTAGTTTAAGCACAAGAATGGAATACAAATAATAAATATATGTTACAAAGAGCATATCTTCTAGATAATATTGAAAACTACAAGAGAAAGAAATCTTTCCATGAAAAAGTTATAAAGCATTTTTGAAAATGAGAGATATAATGTGTTGGATAAACTATAAACATCTAAGCTGAAATAATCTAAAAATTAAGATACTTAATTTTTTTTGAAAAAAGAAGTTTAAATACACTCATAGTTTTCACATATTTTGGAAGAATTTTAGAATATTTATATTTTTCTGTAAAACAAGTGAATAACAAGAAACCTTTGATAAGAATGAAGCTATTATCCTGGCATTGAGCTCATTTAGGTTCATTGGGGACAACAAATAATGCTATCTAATTAATTAGAATGACAGGAAACTGCATGATACATTTCTTATGGCTGGCTGGTTTAACATTCTAAAACCCTCATGTTGATTAGAACTTACATGTTTTAAATAGAAAAGGATGTTAGACATCCCATCTGTTGCATAGCCGAGCTTCAGGAAAAAAAAAATAAAAAGAAGAAGAAGAAGAAGGTACCCTGAAGTCTCTAAAGTTCAAGAGAGTAGAACAAGACAAATGTAACATTGTGTCAGATACCTAGTGTAACAGGCTAATTTTTTCCAAAATTCTTTTGTTTTCAACCTATCTACATATAACGAAAATAACTCTCTGAAATCTTAGCTTCTTGACCCCATTTGTCACATTGCAGAACACCTAACTCAGGTTCAGAATTTTTCCTTCTGGAATGTTTGTGCGTATCTGTCTGTGTACAATAGATCTAGTTGAAAACACACATGTTGTTTACAGTGTTACACTCAGCACATTATGCTGTAATAGAGACTATCACTCAGTTTTCTCTCTCGATATGTGCACAGCCTGAAATGTTTTTTTTTTTTAATCATATACTTTAAATTGTGTGATTCTATTTCATGCAGAAAACATTCATGTAAAAAGCACTTTTTGCATGCTTTATATATAATTGTAAAGCACAGAGATGGAAAATTAAATAACCTATTATGATTCAATTTGAACTAGGTTGTGGCATTTGTATTTACTATATTTTTGAGTGATACATACACATACATGATGTATAAAATATGTTTGTGTGTGTGAGTATTCTATTTTGTTTGGTCAGAAATAAAACTGAATCCAAAGGAAGCAAAATCCAGGGTTAGTTAACCACAGAAAGATTGGCTGCTTGTCACTGAGGACTTTTCTCTGAGGTGCACAAAACTCCAGTCTACATAGATTTCCTGATGAAAAATAATTATGAGAAAACTCCAAAAGTAGAATTAAAATTGCCCTTGTACTTTTTCACTAAAATGTTTTATAATTTCATTAGAATTTCATTCATTCTAATTCCATTGAAAAATGGATTAAAAATAGAAAGCATCAACTATTCAGTATCAGATTTAGCAATCCTTGACTGATTTCCAAATGAGACTCAAAGCAGTAAATAGGGTCAACAGATCAGAGACCAAAGCTGGGAAAGAATTCATTCTAGTGTGTAACAAAAGAGCAATGATGACATGAATTTGGCACCAGCAAAATTTCAGCTAGCCAAGTCAAATATACCAAACTCTGTATGTATGCAGATATGACACTCATACATCTAGAAAGTGGAACTAGTTCAAGATATAAATCATAGGTGTTCTAAACAAGGAGTACTCTTTATAAACATAAACGTAAGAGTCAGAAAACTCATAGATGATCTAGGAAATAGATTAAGGTACAAATGGTGAACTTCCTTTTGACTGGATCCCAACACAGTATGACAAAAATGTGTAAGTTCTTTAAAAGCAAGAGAACTAAGTGGAAACTCTTTGGTGAAGTTAATTGTTTCTACCTTGAGTCTGTATTGTCCTAGCTCAGTTCCTTCTTGCCTTGGTTTCTTTTCTCTTGGTAACTTTTCCTGCTAAGTATTTCTCGGGTTTGAATACGTACGTGGTCACTGGCAATTCCATGTAGAAGCTATAACTTCTTCTCACTATATGCAATTCTGCATATACATTCATGTTACCCCTTAAACAGTTCTCTATAAGTAAAGTGACATTTTAAAACAAAATTTGAATTAATCAAATCATAGAAGTCCTATACTTACGATATTTCCAATGACGTTTTTCTTTATAAATATGGGTTAGCTGACCCCACCTACGCTTGTAAATTACTACTTCTCTGATACTTGGTCCCACATTGTAGATCATAAAACAGTAAAAATATGTCAGTTCAGGGTCTGATTCTGTATCATTTTCTACATAATCTCTCACAAGTCTCTCAGAACTCTGAGCCTCCGTTTCAGCATATCTAAAACGGAAATAATAATAACAATAATTACTTGGCTTGAAGGATAACTGTGAAGATTAAGATTACCAGGATAAAACAATTTTGTAATAAAAGTAGCCATTCTTTATCCAGCAATTTCAAATGAAGCTAAGTCTCAAAATGTTATTAATTTGATTAAAGTTAATAAGGGATAGAGTGGAAATATCTCATGTATGCAGAGGCACAAGCAAACACACACACACACACACACACACATCAAACACAATTATTTTCTACAATGCACTGAAGCTACCAACAATACAGTTTCTGGAAATTGTATGGAAAAAGGAGGGGCAACCAATAATTTAATAAATGGTATCTATTACTGTTAGATAAATCTCTCTCTCTCACCACCTTTTGTTGTGTATGTTCCCTTTTCTGCACTCATTAGCCAGCTCTTTAGAAGTTGTTTCACTGAGCACTGTGACTATTTATTAAAGGTGCCTTTGCTGATCCTTAGAATGGGAAATGACATAGCTGCTGTCATCTTGAAAAGGCCAAAAGAAAAATATGTGTGCCTAAAAGTCAGTACCTTAGTGACTTTTGATCAAATACAGAGAGCTCAGTAAACTTGGTGTCTGTTTAGAAATGGATACAATCTGAGCAAAGACTTAAATTTGTGAGAATATTGGTTACTTACGTCAATACCCATAACTGATTATATAACCAACCTCTAACACTCTCACACATACACACCAAATCATCCCCAAAGCTTCTCTTCTGGGATACGCACTAGAAGTAATTAAATCAACTGATAAATTCTACATTATTGGAATTGCAAAAGAAGCTTTTATTTGTTTGTTTTTATTGTGTCAGTTCCAGCTCATAGTGACCCTGCATAAATCATGAAACAGCACTGCCCCATCCTGAGCCATCCTCATAAACATTGCTGTACTTGAACCCATTGGGGCAGCCACCATTGAGTCCATCTCACTGAGGTTCTTCCTCTTTTTCACTGACCCTCTACTTTACCAATAATGAAGTCCTTACCCAGGGATTGGTCCCTCCTGATAATGTATACAAAATCCATGAGGCAAAGTCTCATCATTCTTGCTTCTAAGGAGCAGTCTGGCTGTATTTCTTCCAAGACAGGAAGCAATGTTTTAGTAGTAATCCACAAAGATGACCTAAAAGTTAACCTTAAACCAACAAGTAAGTGATGCACACACACTAAAGCTATTCCTGAGTGTTTTACATTTTAGGAGTTGTAAGAATTCTATTTGTGTATTTTGGGTTTCGCATAAATTCTATTTTGGACCCAAGAGTTTCACAGCACTCTATTTTGGTTAGAAAGAAAAAAGAAATCTTTACTCAGTTATTTAAAAAGACATTAATTGAGCAAAGTAGGTGGATGTGAATTCAAGCCTGGCATCATGTGTACAACAGAGACAGGCATTGTATATGCAAAATGCAATGTCTACACTTAGATGAACACATGTTTTATAATATGTGTAGGATAATAAGACATATAAAAACATATAAAAAATTGATTTACATTGTGTCTGCATTCTTTTTCTTCTTTCTTTTTTCCTGTTATTTTCTCCCTGAATTGTATTAAATTATTAAATATCATTTTAACATGAAGATAATTGTTTCATTAGGCAATTCTACCAGAAAAATTACAGTGTCCACTGAAACCAACTCCCCACTGTTCTGAAGCACTAAATCCTCAATTCTGTGGAAGTGCACAAGAAAGGCATCAGTAAGGTAGATCTAGCCCAACTCCATCAAAATTTGACCCCCTATCTCTTTGATATTCCCTGTGTACTGTGAAAAGAGATTGGTCTGGAAATCTTGCAGTGTTTGAGAACAAGAGCCCTGAATCATCCTGTCTAAAAGACTACTATCCCACGGGGCTCAGCATACTTAATCCTAACCGTCAGGCTCTTGTCTCAATCCTCTGCCCTCCTCCTTCCTAGTCCATAATTGAGAGTGACTGACACCTGTAGACTGAACCACTCAGGCTCCAAGCCAACTGTCTTTTGTTTGAGTACATCAATACAGCATATGAAAGACAGTAAGCCACCCTTCCAGCAGTTTCTTCTGCCACCCTCCCAGCAGTGACTCCTGCTCTTTGGAAGTAGCTGTCTTCTACAACGATGGCAACATTTGGTGGCTACTCCTCAGAGCTTCCAACTTCATTGGTGTCTGGTCAAAGTGTTCCCCTCCTGTGGTACTTCAGCTGTGTTGGAGGTCATGCTTCCCAAGTCTTGATAGTGTCTAGGTTCCTCAGCATCCTCTTTTGTTTGTTAGATACTTCTATTAGAAGTATCTAACATTTCAGCTATCTGGAATAAATTCTATTTGCTTCTTGGATGCTGATGGATGTACTCACTGTATCTTCTTGATGAAATTAATTTTTAACTTTATATTTATTATGATTTCACAGTAAATCTTGTAAGATCTTCATTGAAAAAAGTCATAAATATATATCATTATACCAAAAAAAGAGAAAAAAAACTATCATACCTCGTTTTCCTAGGTAACATATATTTTAACATAGTCTAAGGGAAGTCAGTGCTTACAGATGATCAATCTTGCACAGTGTAGACTTAGGTGCTAACATCCATGTTGTTGTTGTTAGATACTTTTAAATCAGTTCCCACTCAAAGCTATGCTGTGCACAACAGAATGAAACACTGCCAGATCCTGCACTGTGCCCACAATTGTTTTTATGGTTAAGCTAACATACACAGATCATCATTTTATTCTAAGGCATGATTGTTGTTAAGCATCAAGTTACTTCTGACTTAGAGTGAACGTTTGTGTACTAGAAAGAAATGTTGCTCAACCTTATGGTAGCCTCATAGTAGTAGGTATGTTTAAGCTTTTTGTTATAGCCACTGTGTCATTCTATCTCGTTGAGAGTCTTTCCTGTTGTTTTTCAGATCTACTTTACCAAGCATGATGTCCTTTATCGAGTGATCAGTCTCTCATGTTAACATGTCCAAACTACATGTGATGAAGCCTTGCCATTCTTGGAGCATTCTGGCTGTACTTCTTCTAGCACAGATGTGTTTGTTCTTCAGTCAGTCCATGGTACATTCTTTCCTGACACCATAATTCAAAAGCATCAGTTATTTTTGGTCTTTTTTCATTGTCCAGCATTTGCGTGCATGTGAGGTGGCTGAAAACATCTTGACTTGATTCAGGTGCGTGTTAGTTATCAGAGAGACATATTTGGCATTTCAAGTTTTAATGAGTTGTAAATCCTGTAAGATCTTCATCAAAAAAAAGTCATAAAAATATATCATTATAGTCAGAAGACAGAGTAGAACTGCTGCATAGGGTTTCCTAAGCTATAATCTTTGTGAAGACAAATGTCACATCTCTTGCTCACAGAGCAGCTGGTGAGTTTGAACTGCTTATCTTTCAGGTAGCACTCAAGCCTTTAACCACCATACCAACAGGGCCCTCTCAAAATTATGACACAGGAGGTTAGATTTATTCAGCTGTTACTCAGGTGTTTTCTTCCTAAAGTCCTACTTTGGATAACTTAAAATTCTATATGTCTTAAATATATTGAAAAGCTAACATAGTGGGTTAATGCCTGAAGTTGCAGTGGTACATAGCACTTCTACTGTATTCGCATATAGCAATAGAGTTTAATCAGTCACCTTTGGTAGTTTGTTCCAATATTTAGTTAATACTGGGGAATTTCTCTTTTAAGTTTTAACTGAATCTAGCCTTCCTTTCTGCAAATTATGTTTATAATCTTATGTTATTTCAGTGTATGCTTCCATATAATAGTGTTTATGCACAATTTAGTTATTCAACTTTATCTTTCATTTTTTGAGGCTAAAAATAATATATATGTATATTTTCTTAAATATTCTCCAAACACTATGTAACAGTGTTGATGTTCATTAATTTGAATAATGGTTTGGAATGTAAGACGCAAGTAAAAGAAGTTAAAATTCATTTAACTTTTATACTCAAAATCTAGAAAATACAATAAGATTTAATAAGAAACAACTTCATATTTCAAACTCTTTATATAAAGATGCTTCTTAAAGTAAACTCTATGTATTACCTCCAAAGCCATCTTTTTTCAAAGAGTGCTTATTATGGATTGAATTCTACCCCTGCCCCCAAGTAAGTCTGAATCCTAACCTTTGTGAGCATAATCCTTTTTAGCTTTTTAGCTCGGTTAATGAGGCCATGTCATTGGAGGGTGTTTCCTCAATTTTATCGCTTTTGAGTTATAGAAAGAGCATACACAGGAGAAAAATAGGCGCTATCTGATAAGGAGCCCGACAAACGAATCTACAAGCCGAGGATTCCAAGAATTGTTGACTATGAGAAGTTAAAGCAGAAGCTCTAGGATTGCAATGGTTAAGTACCTGAGTGGCTGCTAACAGAAAAGTCAGATCTTCTAACTCTCCATCCATTCCTCAAGAAGAAAAGTCTAGAAGTCTGTTCTCCTAAAGATTTCAGCCCACGATTCTTGATGGGGCAGTTCTACTTTGTCCTGCAGTTATGACTGTGACTTAGGATAAACTGGGCAGCATTCATCCAAAGGTAAAATGGGCAACGATGTCTCTCTAGATTCATATCCTGAATTTTGACTTCTAGTCTCCCAGAGTGTAAAAACATGAATTTCTGCTCCTTAAAAACCACCAATTTGTGTTATTTTCCTTACAGAAGTACTAGGAAACTAAGACAATAATTTGTCAGACTCCTGCTTGTTACCATTAAATTGCTTATTTAAAAAATATATATATACACATATACATATATAACAAAAAGAAAGCAGTGCTGTCCAGTCGACTCCAACTTGTAGCAACTCTATAGGACAGTAGAAATGCTCCATAGAGTTTCCAAGGAGCACCTGGTAGATTTGAACTGCTGACCTTTTTGGTTAGCGTCGACGTAGCACTTAACCACTATGCCACCAGAGTTTCCAATACGCAGATAGATAGATATAGATATATACAAATATATATATCTATAGATAGATAGATAATAGAAACCCTGCTGGCATTGTTGTTAAGAGTTATGGCTGCTAATCATAAGGTTCGCTGTTCAAATCCACCAGGCACTCCTTGACAACCATATGGGGCAGTTCTAGTCTGTCTCATAGGATCCCAATGAAATAGAATCAACTTGATGTCACTGGGTTCAGGAGTATATTGTTCTTGGCAGAAATTCATATAACTGAACAAATCTGAAATTTTGTGAGGCAAAACAGGCACAGCATTTTAAGAAGTGTGTGGATGATTCCAAAGTCTTTGGTAGGTCTAATAGTTTCTTAAAGGTAGACATTATTTTACATTAGTTTTTAGTATCGATGATACCAACTTCGGTTCCTACAACAAAACAAAGATAATATGTACAAAATGCATAATGAAACCTATTTTTTCAACTGTCTTTGTCTCCTCAATGTGGCCTTTATCCTATTTGATCTATTTTACTTTCTAACATTTAAGAGGTTAGAAAATAAACCTTTTATTCCCCCCTGACCCATTCTTTCTTGGTTCTTTTCCTAACGCTTAGGCCATTTCATTTTTAAGTTCCCCTGTTTGTCCCTATGAGGATGCTATTTGCCATGGATTGAATTGCATTCCCCCAAAAGTGTGTGGCAGTTTGGCTGGGCCTTGATTGCTAGTATTGTATTATGTTTCTCCGTGTTGTCAGTCCTACATCTACAGTGTAAATGAGGGTAGATATGTGGCAGTTGTGTTGGTAGAGCAGGACTCAGTAAGTAAGATTGCTTAGTATCCTGAGGCAGTCTCTTGAGCTATAAAGTAAAGAAACTAGTAGAGAGATTTTGGTGCCTCATACCACCATGAAAGAAAGCAGTGCCGGCAGCTGTGTACCTCCTTTGGAGAGGACCAGGGTCTCTGCACTTCAGAAACTTCCAGTCCAGAGGAAGACTGATGACAAGGACCTTCTTCCAGAGCCAGCAGAGAAAGGCTTCTCTTGGAGCTGATACCCTAATTTGGACTTTCAGCTTATTGGACTATGGCAAATAAAATTTCTCTTGTTAAAGCCATACACTTGTGATATTTCTGTTAAAGCAGCATTAGATGACCAGAACACTACTATTACCATTTTACAGATGAAACCCATTGCTGTTGAGTGAGTTCTGACTCAGTGATCCTTTAGAACAGAGTAGAACTGCTCCATAGTTTCCAAGGACACCCTACTGGATTCAAACTACTGACCTTTGGTTAGTGCTTTGGCACTTAACCACTCCGCCATCAGGGTTTCCTTTTACAAAGGAGATAGGTGAATTATAAGGGTTTAGCAAGTTGTCCAAATGTAAAGCATTATGTTACAAAGTGAGAATATAAATTAAATAAGTGATTCTGTTTTTCGTATTTGTTTTGGATGTGGTTTTTACTCTATCTTTAGGCATCTTGGTGTCACTGTGGTTAAGAGCTACCACGAGCTATAGCTGTCACCCAGAAGGTCAGCAGTCCACAGCCACTAACCGTACCTTGGAAACTATGGAATAGTTCTGTTCTGCTCTACAAGATCACTGTGAGTCAGAATAGACTCAGCATCAATGGGTTTGGTTTGGGTT
Organism: Heterohyrax brucei; assembly: GCA_028571685.1. Classification (NCBI taxonomy): domain Eukaryota; kingdom Metazoa; phylum Chordata; class Mammalia; order Hyracoidea; family Procaviidae; genus Heterohyrax; species Heterohyrax brucei. The sequence continues at coordinate 162,341,727 of CM053143.1, forward strand.
TGGGTTCCTTGAAGAATTACAAGCATATCAACTTCCAGATTTGAGTCTTTTGTTTATACTTTCATTCATTGATTATTTAACAATCGTTTATTAAACACAAACACTTGGAATATTTTTGCAGTACAATACTAAATAAAACATAATTTGTATCATCATGCGGCTCCTAGCCTTGTAGTGATACAGATATATAAACACATAATTACATCGAGAGCTGTGTTAAAAGGGTATAGAGGAATAAATTTGCTATGTATTGAGACAATTGCAAACAGATCTTCACTAGTGTGTCTCATATTCTATGTTATTTTCTTAATGTTCAGGTCATAAATCTCTTTTTGAGATTATACACCTCAATAAAATCACACAAATTTTACCACTGAGGATAGCATTACTTGAAATTCAACTTAGAAAACATTATGGAAAAGAACAGTGCTGGTTATTATTCGTACAATAATACATACAGGGAGGTCACCAAGAACTTGAAATGTACCTGTTGTTTTTATTACTGGTGCCATCAAGTCAATTCCGACTCATAGTGACCCTATGAACAACAGAAACACCGCCCAGTCTTGTGCCATGTCCACAATCACTTTTATGCTTAAGCCCATTGTTGCAGTCACTGTGTCAATCCATCTTGTCGAAGGTCTTCCCCTTTTTTGCTGACCCTCCTCACTACCAAGCGTGGTGTCCTTCTCCAGGGACTGATCTTTCCTGACAACATGTCCAAAGTATGTAAGATGCAGTCTTGCCATCTTTGCTTCCAAGGAGCACTCTGGTTGTACTTCTTCTGGAACAGATCTGTTTGTTTTTTTGGTGGTCCACAGGACATTCAGCATTCTTCTTCAACACTACAATTCAAAGGCATCAATTCTTCTTCTGTCTTCTTTGTTCATGGTCTAGCTTTCTCATGCATATGATTCGATTGAAAATACTATGGTTTGGGTCAAGTGCATTTTAGTCTTCAAGGTGACATCCTTACTTTTAAATACATGAAATGTACCTAGAGGGAAAAAACAAAATTATCTTTAGGAGCTTAAATGTAACACTGATTTGTCTGTGAAAAATATTTTAATGTAAGAAACAACTTAAAAAAATAAAAGTAAAAAAAAAAACAGAAGCAGAAAGGATTATCTCAAGCAAGGATGTTTGTTAAAATATTTCAGAAAGTGCACTGTAGTGAAGGCGTTTTTGTAGCCCAAATTAGAATGAAGAAGTGCAGTGCATAATCAATAGATCTGTTGTGGATAACTAAAGAAAATATGTTGTAGATAGAGAAATCTAGTTGAGCCTAGATGACTGAGTACTTTGGAGGAATTTGCATTTTGTTCAGAGTGTAACTCAGAATCATCAAAGATTTTAATTAAAAAAGTAAAATTTGTTTTTCTCCTTTAGAATTTACCAAGAGGCAAGGTATAGAATAGTATGATGAAGAGAAAAAGAAGAAGATGTGGTTGAAAACTGAAAAGGTTTAAAAGCAAACCCTTGACAAACATCTAATTAAAGGAACTAGAGCTAAGACACATTTAGTAGATAAAACTGAGCACTCAGAGAGTGAGGACATAAACAAAAATGAAGAATTGATGGCAAAGTCCGTATATCCCAGTTTATGCCTTTTCTTATCCGTTAGTCTGTCATAGGTTGAACTGTGTCCACCCAAAAATGTGTTTTTCAAATATGAATGGGCCATAATTCTGCACTGTTGTGTGATTATCCTATGTTGTAAATCCCGCCTCTACGATGGTCATAAAGGATAGATGGCAGTTGTGTTGGTGGTACAGGACTCAATCTGTAAGATTATATTCTATTTTGAGGCAATCTCTTTCATACCACCAAGAAAGCAGTGCTGGTAGCAAAGTGTGTCTTTTGGACCTGGGGTCCCTGGGCAGAGAAGCCCCTAGTCTGGGAGAACATTGATCTGAATTTGGACTTTTAACCTTCTAGTCTATGGGGAAATAAACTTCTCTTTGTTAAAACCATTCACTTGTATTTCTATTACAACAACCCTAAATAACTAAAACATTGTCATAGCTGACAATGTGTAAAAATAGCCTTAGACCAATTAAACAGCTTTTGCGTTACATTAATATTTAAAATCTTAGAAGTTAATGGTTAAGATCAAATATTCCAAACTGTTGGCAACAAAACAGATTGGCATGTGTCATTCCATCTGTGCCATGTTTTACAAAAAATTAAACAACATAAATAAAATTTTATGCCTTCACATAAGACAGAATTTTGCCTTCTCTTAGGAAAAATAAATACGATATAAGAAGATCTAACAGCATTTGGCTTACGTCTTTCAGAACGTCAGCAATTGATTGCCTTTAGATAATACAATGTACTGAAATTCTAGCCACCTTCTGCTGAATTTCTAACACCAATACAGTGTCAAGTATTAGTAATGGTCAGGCTAAAGCTCCTAGCTTGTTTATAGAAAGGAAGTTTTTCTCTCCATTCACACAGATATCAAAAGTACAAGCAGTGACTATAGACCAAAGAGGACATAGGTCACTAGAAAACTGATACAAAACCTAGTTCAGCTGCAAAAAGTAGGTTTTCAATGAAGAAATAATTTTCTACTGCCATACCAATCTGTGCCACAGTAGGAGTCTGAATATATGACCCCAGTCATGGATGGAATTGTATCCCCTCAAAAATGTGTATAGCAATAGCAGTAGGACTGGCTCACGATTCCCAGTGCTGTGTGATATCCCTCTGTGTTGTAAATCCCACCTCTATGATGTTAATGAGTTAGGAGGGTCAGCAGCTGTGTCACAGAGACAGTACTCAGTCTGTAAGCTTATATTGTGTCTTGAGGCCATCTCCTGGGATTTAAAAGAAAGCAGCAGGTAGAGAGATGGGGGACCAAGAACCAATAAAAAAGCACCACATGAAACAGAATGTGTCCTTTGGACCCAGCAGTCTTTGCACCTGAAAAACTCCTTGACCAGGGTAAGATAGAAGACAAGTCAATGGGCACAACTAGCGTTTTGCTAACAGAGCTCTCTGCACCCCACGTTGGTGAGTGGTGTCTGGGGTATTAAAAGCTGCCAAGCTGCCATCCGAGGACACAGCAAAGAGTCTCAATTCAGCAGGAACGGATGCTCACCGAGGACCAAAATGACATGCAGTAAAGACAACCGAGAAGACAGAGAGACCCACAAAAGTGGGTGCCTACATCGACTTGGGACTGGAAGAACCGGATGGTGCCCGGCCACCACCAGTGATAGCCACTATGGAGCTCACAGAGAGGAGTCTCACTGGCAACACAAGAATAAAAAGGGGTGCATCATGAGGTCTCCACTAAAAGACCTCAATTGATGGTCCAGCGGTTTTGGGGTTCCTCTGAGAGCATGGCCCCAGGCCCTGATGCTGCCCTTACCCATAAATTATAACAAAGGTCCACTCTTTGGACAGGAATGGATTGAACTTGGTGATGCAGAGTGATCATATATTGGATGCACTTTATGGTTCTATACATCTATAGGATATCATCTTGCTGATCTCTGGCTGGAGGAAGGGGAGTGGATGGAGAGGAGGGGAAAGGAGGCTCTTGGGAGGATGAGACATGTATGGAGCAGAGAGGAATAGTGTGCAGTCACTGGACAGGGAGAGCAGTGGAAGCTGCATATAGGTGGGCATGTAAATTTATACGTGAATGTACATTTTCACTCAGTCATGTTAAATAAAAAAAAAAGAGAGAGAGAAGACAAAGACCTTTCTCCAGAGCTGATAGAGAGAGAAAGCCTTCTCCTAGAGCTCAAGCCCTGAATTTGGACTTTTCACCTACTTTACTGTGAGGAACTGAAGTTCTCTTTGTTAAAGCCATTCATTTGTGGTATTTCTGTTATAACTGCACTTGGTGATTAAGACAACTGCTGTCACAGGTATACTGTATGGGTTTGTTTTATCCATTTATTGATCATCAGATGTTGTTGTTAGGTGCTGTGCAGTTGGTATTGACTCACAGTGATGCTATGTGCAACATAGAAAAACGCTCTGCAGTCCTGTACCATACTCACATTTATCACTAACAGAGAGGAAAACACACTCATCACCTCACATGGGCAGTGTAGCAAAAAAAAAAGGAATTGAAGAGTCTGCAAAATATAAGAAAAAAGTATCTTCTTGTTTTACTTTCAGTATTCCTAAAGATTTCTTTTTGTTCCAGCCCCAAACTCTTTACACCAACAGAATGATCAGAGCGCCAGTGTTTCCAGTCAAAATAGCAAACATTTACTTTCAAAAGCTACCAGTGTGAAAAAGAAAAAGCTGAAAATATACATGATCTTTATATGTAAGGAAGAACTACAGGCAGAAATAACATCAAATACTACATCTGAACCAGTTGGATGAAAGTGAGAAAAATAAATGCATCTGTGAATTATCTATCAGTTTTATCAATTTCTTTCTCCTCTGGTTTCAAGGGAAATGCGTTCACATTTATATACATTTTTTTTTTCTTTTTCAGAGCTTAGGTTTTTGTTCTTTATATAACTAACTGTTACAACACAAAGAAACTTTCTGCCAAATTATGTCCACTCTCTTATTTTGCTATTTACATGCAGAAACTTTAATTTTGGTCTTTCATGAAACCATCGAATGTGTCAGAACTGCAACCAACACTTTGATATGGAAATCATATAGTCTGAGAAATGAGAGTCAAAAAGAGGATATTTGAATAAGTGTAATAGCTTTTTTTTTTTTTTTTTTAACACATTAAAGAAGGTCCCTAATTCAACAGGCCAAAGAGACTGAAACACTAGAAGTATATTATATTTATTAGTTGGGAAAATGGGAATGCTCTTTATTTTTGAACTCTTGCAATTAACTTTAGACGTGTCGTATATGAACCTGATATCACTATGGTTTGTTTGCTTATTTATTTTTGGTTCATTGAGTTACTAGTTATCTATCTGAATGTGAGAAATTTAACTAAACCTCTCATCAATCTTTCTCTTCTTATTAGAACTGTTTTTCTCTCAGATCTCTCATTTTCTTATCTACCTATTAACGTTTATACTTTTTCTCCAAGAAAATAATACTTAAAACTCTGTAATGACCAAAGCCCAAGTTAGACCAGTGTATCAGTTAACCTTCTACTATAACAGACCTTAACAACAATACCATAAATTAGATCTCAGAGGTCTCTTCCATGCTAGAATATTTTCAGGGAAAAATAGTAGAAAATTTTGAGAAGCTTGTTCTTCTATTCATATCTCTCAGTCAAAAAATTTTAACAATAATGATATACTTAATAATGATAAAGCATTCATGATGAGCTAAGCACTACTTCAATAGTATGTTAATCATCTGCTGAGTGATAAATCACTCTAAATCTTAGTGACTTAACTAATTTTTATCATTTCAAAATCATGGGTCAGGAATAAAGGAGAGATGGAGATAGCAGGTTCTGATATAGTGCTTTCATGAGATTACAGACAAAAATAAAGTCCAGAGCTACAGTTATGTGAACATTTGCATAAATCTGAAAGATCTATTTTCCAGATGGCTCACACATGTAACAGTTGGAGTGGAGACCTCAGTTTCTCGCTGGCTGTTGGTAGGAGGCATTTGTTCTTTGTTACATGGCTTTAGTACAGAGCTTACAGAACCTTGTTAACTGTGTGGCTGGCTTCTCCCTGAGACAGTGATACAACAGAAGGGGTCAACAGGAACCCACTGCAGCTTTAGTGTGCTTATCTTCAAAGTCATCCTCCTACTTATATTTTCAAGGCGTGAGTTGCTAAGTCTAGGCACACTCAGGGGAAAAGAACTCATGTTCCACTCTTTGAAAAGCATGGGAAAGGTTACGTGGACATATTTTAAGCCACTATACATTTCATATGATTCATAACTCATGTAATCTCTGCTAAAGTACTCTGTAGCAGGCACTCGAAAAAGGAAAAAAATTACTGAGTTAATTCTGACTCATAGCAACAGATTCTTTCCCAGTTGTGGTAACATTTTCGATTAGCTTTATATCACTTGTGATTCTTGATTCTCATGCCTCCTTTTTTCCTAGTTTTCGTGTTTTCTCTTGAAGCAACGTCTCTCTTTTTGGAAAGACAAATGTGAGAATTCCATTATGAATCTCAGAGTGTCAGTCTTACTTGGCTACTGTAGTCTTCTCTTCTTCTGTCTCACTGTCTTCTCTGCTCCCAGGAGCACTGACCTCATTCTTCCCAAAGGTTCCTAGTTGATTGTGAGTTGATTCTGCCTCATGTGACCTCACGTTTGTCAGAGCAGTGCAATGTTCCACAAGCTTTTTAATAGCTGACTTTTTGGAAAATACATCACCTAAGAATCCTTTCTTTCTTCAGAGAATCCTTTAAGTGGACTTGAACCTCCAACCCTTGGGTTAGAAACCATTTGTTTTAACCACTTGTATTGCCTAGAGATTCCTTCTAAGAGGTAGAATTATTACATTTAAAGACTCAATATACTAAAGGGATCCGTGATAGTTTGGTGGTTAAGGTTTCAGCTGCTAACCAAAAGGTCAGCAGTTCAAGTTCACCAACTGCTCCTTGAAAACCCTATGGGGGCAGTGTCACTATGAATTTGACAGTTTTGGTTTTTTAGACACTGAAGAGATTATTGGCTAAAGAGAGTACAAATGGAGGCAGGAACACTGGTAGTTTGAGAAAAAATAATAATCAATGGTAATGCAAGGAAATGACTCTTTTTTGACATTTTTTACTCTTTCAGTGTTTTTGGAAATATCATAAAATCGATACTTTCATTTTGTTTTCATAATTCTGTTTTTCTGGTGCCTGAATCACACATTTCATTTGACTCTAGGCTGATCCCAGCATGGCAAAAAGGAGGAGGCGTTAATGAGACATAGGAGACTTGCAGCATCCTGATTTCTTAGGACCTCCATCAGCAACATGTATTAGATTAATGGTATTGTAAGTTAACTAGGCAATTACTGGCACTATTTTCTCATGGAGAGAAATAGAAATTTTAATACAAAGAGCTGAACATAAAACATTTGAGAGCAAAATGGAAATTAATAGTATTACAAAGTAGAAATTTGTGTACACAAATGATGTACGATATTTTAACACTGTTATGTCGCTGCCTAACTGTCCGCCGACGGAAAGAAGACAGGACACACGGATTCGAGCTGCTTTGCTGGTTGCTTACTTTATTCTCTCGTCTCTCTTGCTGGTCCCTGGTCCTTACTTTATTCTCTCCTCTCTCTTGCTTCTCCACAAGCTGGTCCGAGCCGAGCCTTGCAGGTTGCTTGCTCAATTTATAACCCAGATTCCTCCAATCCTCATGTGCCACGCTCTCCCAAGAAGGAGGCCCACAATAGGCTAGCGGGAAGCCACTGCCCACAGGCATGCGCCATGAAAGCCCTAGGTCTGGTAAACAAGGGTGTGGTCCGGCTTTGTCAAAGGGCCCAGGCGCCATCTTGGTCCCCTTTCCGCCTTCCACACTGTTACATTCAACAAGTAAAATTCTTTCTAAATTGTCTATGAAATACTTTGTTATAAAATTATTTAGGAATATCAAGTAAACAATTTTAGAAACTTTTCTAATGAACCAGCAAATGAGTAATGGGAATCAACCCTATAAGTTTGCGTCACCTGTGTTGTTGTTGTTAGGTGTCATTGAGTCAGTTCCAACTCACAGCAACTCTGCTTACAATGGAACAAAACAGGACACAGTCCTGCCCCATCCTCACAATCTGTGTTATGCTTGGTCCCCTTGTGGCAGCCACTGTCAATCCATCTTATTTTGTTATTATTATAATGATTAAGTGACAGTATACAATCCAAATCAATTTTGCATGCCCACCTATCTGCAGCTCGTTCTGCTCTGCTTGCCCATGACAGCATGCTCCTCCATTTTATTCTACACTTGTTGTATCCTCTTGACAAGTGCCTGTCCACTCCTCTCTACCCTCTTCTCTCTCATCTAAAAGGGACCAGTAGGACAGCATCCTAGAAATGCACAGAACCATAAAGTACACACACGTTATGATCACATTGCATCCCCAAGTCCAAAGAGTTGACCTCGTTGGTGTTTTCTAAACGGGCAGTGGCAGATCTAGGGGCCATGCTCCCGAGAGAACTCCTGGGCCATCAGACCGTCAAATGTGGCCTTCGGTAGAGTTCTTGAGTTGCACTCCTGTTTTTCTCGTGTTGCCACAGGGACTCAACATTGTATGCCCCACCACGGCTGTCTTTGGTGGTGGCTGGGCACCATCTGGTTCATCTGGTCACATGCTGCCAGACTCTTATTCACATGGGTCCTTCCGTCTCCTGGGCTCCTATTTCCTTATGTCTTTGTTGTTCTCGGTTATCTTCTATTATAGATGAGTTGAGACATTTACTATACTTCAGATGGTGGCTTTCTAGCTTTTAAGACCCCAGATGCCCCTCACCGATATGGAATTCAGAAGACTCTCTTAGTAATAGGCTAGTACTATCAATTGACCTTGATGTTCCTCAGGAGCATGGTCCCCAGACCCAACACCTGCTACTCTATCCTTGCAATATTGGGTTGAGATTAGAAGAGCTTTCTGTTTATGATGAAGTCCAGTTACGTTGATGTGTTTTCTGCTGTGTGCTGTTACTGCTTTCACCTAAACAAATTTCTATCACCTATCTAATCTATGACACTCTATGACCATGACTCTTCCTACCCTCCCTTGCAGCTGTCAACTAGTCTTTTCTTCTGGACATGATTCTATTTTTAAGTCTTTATAGCAGGAGTTTCATGCAATATTTGTCTTTTTGCTGCTGACTGATTTCACTGAGCATAATGTCTTCCAATTGAAACCAGGTTATGAGACATTTCCAAAAATCCTCATTGTTCTTTATCATTGCACAGTGCTCCATTGAGTATATGCACCATAGCTTGTTTATCCATTCATCTGTTGATGGACATCTAGGTTGATTTCATCTTTTTGCTACTGTGGACTGTGCTGCAACGAATATTCGTGTGCATGCATCTGTTCGTATGACAACCCTTGTTTTTGTAGGATAAATTCTAAACAGTGGGAATACTGGATCAAATATTATATCTATTTCCAGTTTTTAAGGAAGCAACAAATTGCTTTCCAAAGAGGTTGTACCATTTTGCAATCCCACCAGCAGTGTAGGAGAGTTCCAATCTCTCTATAGATTCTCCAGCATGTGTTTTTGTGTTTTTTAGATCATGGCCAACCTTGTTGGAGTGAGATGGTATCTCCTCTCAGTTTTGATTTGAATTTCTCGAATAGCTAATGATTGTGAGCATTTTCTCATGTGCCTTTTGGCTGCCTGGATGTCCTTTTGGCAAAGTGTCTGACAATCTCTTCTGTCATTGCTTAATTGGGTTATTTACTTTTTTCTTGTTTATATTTTGCAATAACACATAGATCATGGAGATCAGACGTCAGTCTGACATGTAGTTGCCAAATACTTTTTTCCCATTCTGTAGGTGGTCTTTTTACCTCTTTTGATAAAGACTTTAGATAAACAAACATGTTTGATTCTTAGTAGTTGCCATTTATGTATTTTCTCTTCTGTTGATCTTGTTTTGTTTGTCAGATTTTAAAGTCTGTCTAAGTTGTGTATTAGAACTTCCATTATGGGCCCTATTTTTTCTTGCATCATCTTTCTTGTTTCAGGTTTGATATTTAGGTCTTTGACCTATTTTGAGTTAGCTTTGTGTAAAGTATGAGATGTGGGTCTTGTTTCAATTGTACGCATATGGATATCCAATTTTGCCAACATTATTTGTTAAAGAGACTGCTTTTAATTCAGTTTACAATCTTAGGGCCTTTGTTAAATAAAAACTGTTCATAGGAAGATGGTGGCATCTCCAAGGTCTCAACTCCATTACATTTGGTCTATATGCCTCTTTTTGTACCAGTACCAGGCTGTTTTGACCACTGTGGCAGTGTAGTAGGTTCTAAGGTTGGGTAATATGAGACTTCCCACTATGTTCCTCTTCTTCAGTAGGGCTTTACTTATCCAGAGTTTCTTCCCTTTCTAAAAAAGTTGGCGATTTGTTTCTCCATCTCATTAAAACAATGACACTGGAATTTGTATTGGGGTTGCATTATATAAGCAGATTGCTTTGGGTAAAATAGACATTTTCACAATGTTAGTCTTCCTATCCATGAGCAAGGTAGGCTTCTCCATTTATGTAAGTCTCTTTTGGTTTCTTACAACAAGGTCTTGTAGTTTTCTGTAGCTAGATTGATTCCTAGGTATTTTATCTTGAGGATTATAGTAAATGGTATTGACTTGGTGATTTCTTCTTTGATGATCTCTTTGTTAGCATAAAGAAATCCTACTAATTTACTTAAGTTCATCCTGTATCCTCATACTTTGCTGAATTCTTCTATTAGTTCCAGCAGTTTACTTATGAATTTTTTTTATGATTTTCTGCATATTCAATCATATCATCTGGAAATAGGGAGAATTTTACTTCTTTGCTGATGCAGATATACTTTATTTCATTGTCTCACCTAAATTCCCTGCTAGAACCTCTAGTACATTGTTGAACAGAAGTGGTGAGAGTGGGCATCCTTATCTAGTTCCCATTCTCAAGAGGAATACTTTCAGTGTGTCTCCATTCAGGTTGATGTACACGGTTGGCTTTGTTTAGATGTCACTTAGGGCACTGAGGAATGTCCCCTCTATTCCTATCTTGCTGAGAATTTTTAGCATGAAATGGTGTAGGACTTTGTCAAATGCCTTTTCTGTATTAATTGGCAAAATCAAGTAATTCTTATCCTTTGTGCTGTTTCTGTGGTTGATCACACTAACTGTTCTCCTCATGGTGAAGCAGCCTTGCATCCCTGGTGTGAATCCAAGTTGGTCCTCGTGAATTATTTTCTGATACATTGTTGAATTCTGTTGGCTAGGATTTTGTTGGAAATTTTTGCATTTAGGTTCATGAGTGATATTGACCTGTAATTTCCCCTTTTTGTGGAATATTTCCTTGGCTTTGATATCAGAGTTATGCTGACCTCCTAGAATAAATTTAGAAGTATTCCATCCCTTTCTATGCTGTGAAATAGCCTCAATAGCATTAAAATTAGTCCTCTTTAAAAAAGTTCAGTAGAATTCTCCAGGGAAGCCACTTGGACCTGGACTTATCTTCATTGGTAGTTTTTGATGACTTTTTAAATCTCTTCCTTTGTGACATTGTGATTCTCCTTATGACAATTCTGGTGGATGATGTGAATTTAGAAATTTGTCCATTTCCTCTAGATTTTCAAATCTGTTAAAGTACAGTCTTGCAGTATTCTGTTAGGATACTTTTGATTTCAGTGGGGTGTGTTGTAACATCTCCCATCTCATTACGAATTTGGGTTATTTGTTTCATCTCATTTTTTTCTTTTGTAGGTTTAGCCAGTGGTTTATCAATTTTGTTGATCTTAAAAAAAAAAAAAACAGCTTTTTTTCTTTTAATTTTTTCAATTGTTCTATTGTATAATTCATTTGTTTCTGCTCTAATCTTTACTATCTGTTTTCTTCTGGTACGTCAGTAGTTCCTCTACTGCTCTCTTTCTACTTGTTCAAACTATAGGGTTAATTCTTAGGTCTGGAGTCTGTCTTCATTCTGGATGGATGCATTTATAGAGATAAACTAACCTCAGAGCACTGCTTTTGCTATATCCCATACATTCTGGCAGGATGTGTTTTCAATGTCATTTGATTTCATAAATTTCTTTTTTTTTCTATATTCTTTCAGACTTTTTTCCTATGTATATGCAAACATACAAAGATTTTTTTTGTTTGTTTAATTATGATTGAGTGAGAATGTATATTCCCATATAAATTTGCATGATGACCTACATGCAGCTCCCACTGCTCTCCCTGCCTGGTGACAGCACACTAGTCCTCTCCACTCCATACAGGTCTTGTCCTCACAACAATCTCCTATCCACTCCTTTCCACCCACTCCTCTGGCTCCAGTAAGAGGTCAGCAGGATGACATCCTGTGGGTGCATAGAACCATAAAGTGTACACATGATATGGTCATTCAGTGTCACCAAGTGCAATCCATTCTTGTATAAAGAGTTGACCTCCGTTATGATTGATGGACAGGGGCAGCATCAGGGCCAGAGACCATGCTCCCAGGGGAACCCTCAGGCCCCCAGACATCAATTATGGGCTTTTAGTGGTATTCTGGTGTTGCTAGTGAGACTCAACTTTGTGAGGTCTATCACGGCTATCACTGCTATTGGCCGGGCACCATCCGGTTCTTCTAGTCACAAGCCAATGTAGACACCCACTCACATGGGTCTCTCTGTCTTCTGGGATCTCTTTCCCCCATGTTGTTTTGGTCCTTGGTGATCATCTGTTCCTGTTGAGTTAAGATAATTTGCTGTAACCTCAGTTGGCAGCTTGACAGCTTTTAAGATCCCAGATGCCACTCACCAATGTGGGGTGCAGAAGGCTCTCTTAGTAAAATGCTAATTGTGCCAATTGGCCTCTTTTCTCCTGAAAGCATGGTCCCTAGAGCCCTGCCCCAGCTACAGTGTCCTTGCAATATTGGGTTAAGATGGGAGAAGTAGTGATGTTATGTTGAAGACTAGTTAATATTGATCTTTGTTCCAATGTGTGCTGGCACAGATTTCACCCAACCAAGTTTCTGTCAACTATCTAATCTAAACCCTCCCCCATTACTCTCTTTCCCTCCCCACCCTTGCAGCCATCAAAGAGTCTTTTCTCTATGCATGAGTTTGTTTTTAAGTTCTTATCATAGGGAATCTCATACAATATTTGTCCTTTTGTCACTGACCACTTTCACTCAGCATGATGTCCTCCAGTTGAAACCAGGTTATGAGATGTTTCCTAACATCATCATTGTTCTGTATCATTGGAGAAGAAGGTGTAGCTGTCCACTGATGGATAGAAAGTTCTGTATATATCGATGAGGTCTAGTTCATTAATTGTGACAATAAGGTCTTCTGTGTCTTTACTGAGCTTTCTTTTAGATGATCTGTCCAATATTGAGAGTGGAGTGTTGAAGTCTCCCACTGTTATTGTGGAGTGATCTATCTCATTTTTGAGGGTAGTCAGTGTTTCTTTTATGTATTTATGTGCTCTAATATTAGGTTCATAAATATTTAATATTGTTAAGTCATGCTTGTGTATTGAAGCTTTCAGCAATAAATAGTGTCCATCCTTATCCATGATGGTAGATTTTACATTAAAATCTATTTTATCTGTGATTACAATTGCCACACCTGTTCTTCTTTGTGTATTCTTAGCTTGATATATATTCTTCCATCCTTTAATTTTCAGTTTGTTCATATCTTTAAGTCTAAGATGAGTTTCTTGTAAGCAACATATGGGTGGGTCATGTCTTTTGATCCAAGATGTCACTCAATGTCTCCTTATAGGGGCATTCAGACCATTCACATTCAGTGTAATTATTGATAGCTTTGTGTTTAGTGCTGTCATTGTAAATTGCTTATTTTTGTGTTGGTACTCTCTCTGTTCTTACTAATCTGTTCTGGGACATTCTTTGTGAGTTGATTTTTCACCGTTTTCAGGGTTGGTTTTGTGGTTGTTGAGACTCCTGTATTATGTTTCCTGATTTGATATGTTACATCTTTATTGTGCTTTATGGCTGTCCCATGGTCCCTCTTAATGAACTATGTATAAACCCAATTTTAATTACTACCAGTCTTATCATCTTCCTCTCCATCTGAAAGGACTATAATGACTTTAGTGCATCCCTCCTTTTAAGATGATGATATCATAGTTTTCACTGTATGATCACTGGGTCATTTCTTTCACTATTATAGCTTTGATTGAGTTTGGTGTCTTACCTAACAGAAGTTTCTGGGTGATGTGTCCTGTATTTGCTTCTAAAATATAAAGTTAGTGGTTTTATTCTTCTAAGCCAAGAGATTCTTTCACAATTCTTGTAGCTTTGGTTTGGTTTTTTTTTTTTTTTTTTTTTTGCTTTGGTTTTAGAAAGTCTCAGAGTTTCTGTTTATCTGGGAATATCTTAATTTCCTTTTCGTATTTGAAAGATAGTTTTGCAGGATATGTAATTCTTTGTTGGAAGTTCTTCCCCTTCAAGGCTTTGAATGTATCATGCCACTGTCTTTGTGCCAACATTGAAATCTGACAAAAGCCTACAGGGTTTCCTTCTGAATGTTAGCTTTGCCCTGAGTCTTGCTGCCTTTAAGAGTTGCTGCTTATGTTTTATTTTGTTAAGCTTGATTATAATATGTCTTGGAGTCTTTCTTTTGAGATCTATATTGAGTGGTGTTCAGTATGTATCTTGGGTATCTATAGTCCCTTCTTTTATAATTTCTGGGAAGTTTTCTGTCAGTAGCTCAGCAACGATACTCTCTGTGTTCTCAGGTGTCTTACCCTGTGCAGGAACTCCAGTGAATCATAGATTGTTTCTCTTAATAGAGTCCCACATGCTTCTTAATGCTTCTTCATTTTTCTTGTTTCTTTTTTTCTAATTTTTCTTCATAGATGCTGGAGTCAGCAGCTCTGTCTTCCACGCCAGAAAGTCTATTTTCCATTTGTTCCATTCTGTTTTCTTGGTTTTCAATTGAAGTTTGTCTTTGATTTTGTTCTTGATTTGTTGGATTTCAGGGTACTGGTGTTGCATCAGATCTAACAGCTTGCTTAATTTTTCATTTTTCTTTGCTGCATTTTGCATAAGCTCTAAGAGGGCTCTCTCTATTCTCCTTTTGTATTCACCTTGTGATAGTTTCAAAACAGTTTCTTCACCCGGAAAACTCCTTGGTTGTTTTGTCTGGGAGCCTTCTGAAGCCATGGGTGATTTCTTGGTTACGCTTTTCTCCAGAGATTTTGTTTTGGTGCATCATGTCAATCAACAGAGGCTGGGAGAGATTCTGTGAGGATGAACTGAAGTTGTTTCCCCAAGCCATCTTAAAAGGAAAGGTAAGGGGTATCTGACAGTTTGCAAAGTTAGTCAGATTTTCAGGTATATAGGTCCTTCTTCCCAGCTGGCAAAGTAAGCACCTCTCTATCCAACCCCAGATGCTATCACATAGTTCAAAATACAGAAAGGCTACTGCCCTGCTAGCCTCTGCTTCTGGGTCCCAGCCAGAGGTGACACTGTGTAGAATACTGCTTTTCTGCTGGAAAAACGCTCTCCTCCGGGCAGGCACTGCCTCCCAGCCTTGGAATTAGGTCCAGCTAAGGCCTCCATATGGGTATCTCTGTTTCCCAGTGGAACAAGATGGCATTCTGCACAAGCTTGCCACCTGCCTCAGTACAGAGTACTCCATGGCAGATGCAGAAAGAGAGGCCACAGATGCTGAGATGCACAGAGTCCAAAGCCAGGCTCTCAAAGTGTGGCAATTTCTCCCACTGATCCCACTAGCAGTGCACCCGAGATCAGCTGCCAGTCAAGTCCCAGATCCTCCTGTCAGCCAAGACAGAGAAAAAAATTTAAAATAGTGAGTTACCCTCTATCCGTGAAAGCCAGCACTCACCGAGAGTAGGGGTCAGTGAAAGAGAGGAAGTTTTCCGTTCAGTGATATCAAGTCCAAATTATCAGCCCTATGCTGTCTCCTAGGGCTCACTAGGTGACCAGAAGGCTCCATTTAGTTATTAATTCAGGTCTTAGTTTCCCAAGGGATTTAGGGAGACATGTGTTTAGTCTGCAATCTTGACTCTACCCCCTACATAAATTTCTTTATTTTGTCCTTGATTTCTTCTATAAGCCATGACTTTTTGAGCAAGGTGCTGCTCAGTTACTGAGTTAAAATTTCTACTTGTGTTTTTTTCTGATATGGATTTTGATTTTGATGGCTCTATAGTCTGAGAAGATGCTTTGCAGTAATTCAGTGGTTTGGATTTTGTTGAGAACTGCTTTATGTCCTAACACACAGTCTATTCTGGAAAATATTCAGTGTGCATTGGAAAGGAACATGTACTTATTGGTTGATGGGTAAAAAGTTCTGTATATGCCAATGAGATGAGTTCTAGTTGGTCAATTATGGCTGTAAGATCTTTATCTTTACTGCGATTTTGTTCTAGATGATCGGTCCATTACTAAAAGTGGAGTGTTGAAGTTTCCAACTATTATTGTGGAGTGACCTGTCTCATTTTTCAGTGTTGTCAGTGTTCTTTTGACGCATTTAAATTCTCTGGTATTGAGTACATATATTTTATTGCTGTGTTCTTCTCTTGTATTGACCCTATCAACAATAAATAGTGACCATCCTTGTCCATAATAGTGTATTTTACATTAAAATCTATTTTATTTGAGATTAGTATTCCCATTCCTGCTCTTTTTTGTATGTTGTTAGCTTACATGTTTTCCCGTCCTTTGATTTTCAGTTTGTTCATATCTTTGAGTCTTAGGTGTATTTCTTGTAAGCAACATATAGATGGGTTGTATCTTTTGATCCAGGATGTCACTTGCTGTCTCTTTGTTGGAGCATTCAGTCAGTTTACATTCAGTGTAATTATTCATAGATCCAAGATGTCACTTACTGTCTCTTTTTTGGAGGATTCAATCAGTTTACATTCAGTGTAATTATTTATAGGTATGTATTTAGTGCTGTCATTTTGATGCAGTTCTTTTTGTGTTTTTGATGTTTTCTGTATTGTTCTTGATGTTCTGTCCTGGATCATGCTTCTTAATGGGTTGATTTTTCATCTTTTTCAGTGTCAGTTTTGAGTTTGTTGAGACTCCTGTACTGTGCCTCTTGTTCTGATGTGTTGCATTGTTATTTTGCTTTTTGCTTTGCAGCTACCCCTATGATCCTTGTTACTACTGTTACTATTCTAAGTTTAAACCAGACTTTAACTTCTGCATATCTTTTTAATTACCTCTCCATCTGAAGAGATTATAGCTACTGTAATATATCCCTCTTTTCAGTGTGATGGTGTCCTGATTTTCATGATATTATCACTGACTCCCTTCTTTTTAATACTGCAGCTTTGATTGAGCTTTATGACTTCCATGAGTGAGTAGGATTCTGATTCCTGTGTCCCGTATTACCTTCTTATATATATACGTAAGGTCTATATTTTCTATGTAAAGAGCTTCTTTCAGTATTTCTTGTAGCTTTGGTTGGTTTTTACAAAGTCTCTAAGCTTCAGTTTAACTGCAAATGTCTAAATTTAACAGTCATATTTGAGAGACAGTTTTGCAGGATATATAGTTCTTGGTTGGAAGTTTTTCTCCTTCAGAGCTTCAAATGTGTCATTCCCACTGCTTTCTTGCCAGCATAGTTTCTGTGGAAAAGTCAGTCAAAAGCCTACAGGGCTTTCTGCTAAGTTAGCTTTGCTTTAAGCCTCACCGACTTTAAGAGTCTCTGTTTATGTTTCATTTTATTAAGCTTGATTATAATATGTCTTAGTGTCTTTCTTTTGGGGTCTAGTTATTGTGGCATTTGATACAAGTCTAGGATATCTATATTCTATTCTGTCATAATTTCAGGGACGTTTTCTGTCTGGAACTCCACAACAATGTCCTCTGTATTTTCATCTATCCCTCCCTGTTAAAAAAAACTCCAGTTATTTATAGATTATTCCTCTTCATAGAGTCCCACATGTTTCTTAATGCTTCTTCATTTTTCTTATTTATTTCCTGTGATTTCTCCTTATAAATGCTGGTGTCAGTTGCTCTATCCTCAAGGTCACTATTTCTGATTTCCATCTCCTCAATTCTGTTCTTTTGGCTTTGGATTGAATTGTCTGCTTCTGTAATTTTGTTATTGATCTGCTGGGTTTCAGTTCGTTGATGTTCCATCAATTCAAATAGCTTACTTAATTTTTCATTTTTTTCTGTTCTGTTTTGTTTAATATCTAGGAGGGCTGTCTATACAATTCTTTTGTACTCGACCTTGAATAGTTTCACAAAGACTTCTTCATCTGAGAAGTTTCTTGATTCTTTATTTTTGGAGTTTTCCAGAGCTATGGTAGATTGCTTCTTTAAATGGTTAGCTATTGATTGTTGTCTGCAGTCCATCCAGAAGCTGTTTGATTACTTTGGTGTTGCCTCAACAGGAGCTTAGGCATAGTTCTAACAGGGAGTTGTTCACCAGCCATCTCTGTACTCTAGTGACTAGCCCCAGGTATACTCTCTGGGATGACAGGCTCTGACTCATGGCTGGCAAAGACAGCACCCTACTTATGATATCACTAAGGCACTGCCAGCTGACCCTATGATGTGGATCAGTGAAGAGTGAAGGGGATACTACCAGGCCTCTCAGCACTCGGTTCTCCAAGTAGTCTTATTTTAAAAAGATACTTTATTGCTAAGTGAAGAGGTGTCCAACAGGTGCCAACATCAGTCAGGTCCTCAGGTGGGTCAGGCCCTGTCTTACTTCCAACAATAAAAGCACCTCAAAGGCTGTCCCCAGATGTTATGATGTGGTTCAAAGTAGGACAGCATTAAGACCTTCACACCATCCTCTGCTTGTTGTCACCCATAACTCTAGACATGAATTATCTTAAACACAGCTTTTCTGCTAGAGAAGCACTTGCTGGAGAGGGGCTGCTGCACTTGAGAATTAGCCCCACCTAAGCCCTCCAGCTGAGTGACTCTGCCTCCCAGCTCACCAAGATGGCATCCTGGCCAAGCTGCTTTTCCTTTCGTGAAACAGCAGAATCTATGGTGCAGCTCAGAAAAGAGAGGGTAGAGGTGGTTCCCTAAGTTAGCAGCCAGGCTCTCAATATGTGGCTATCCCACATACAGTCTCTCTGTTGCACTATACACTGTCTATTTAAGCACTGCAGTTCAGCATATTTGCTGGCTGATTCCCAGTCCCCACCTCCCAGATAACAAAGAAAGTGTCCGTATCTGCAGTCCTGCTAAATGACAAGTCAGTAGAAGCAGTACTCAGTGGCCTCTGCCTTGTCTTTGAAAGACATAGTTACCCTGTTACTGGCAACTGACAAACCCTATGCCAGATCTTAGGACTCCCCAGATGTCCGCACTGCTCCATTCAGTTATCATTCCAGGTGTTAGTTCTCAGAGGAAATTGAGGCGACATGTGTCTAGTCTGCCTTCTTGGTCCCGCCTCCTCAATCCAGCATGCTATGTTAATGTTCATATAAATGGCATATGTGGCCCACTCTTTTAACATACTTAAAGGTAGATGGAATTTTTCTTTTTCTTCAATACACATTTATGTATAACAGGGGGAGAACATTTTTAACCAAGCAGTGAACTATGTATGTATATTTTGTGTCTTCAGAAGAAATCATAGTCTCCACCTGTGAAACTCATGCTGAGCATTCAAGTAGAGAAAAAGGTCATTGTGGGGTTATATGTGGTGGGAATTACTGATTTGAACTCTTGAGCTCCATAGCTTTGGGTTATCCTATGAGGTTAATAATAAAAAACATGAAATGGTTTTGAGTTAAAGAAAGATGAGAGAAACTGGATCAAGTTTGCAGATCTAGTATTATGTCATCTCTCCTTGAATCTTGACTTGCTGTAAATGGCAGAGAATATTTTTTCTTATTAAAATATTGAGAAGAGCGCTAGAAGTTAAGAATGAATAATATCAGTGGGTTAAAAATCTTTTCTGAGTTTTCTGGAGTGTGGAAACAAATGGTATCAGATGAATTGAGTAGAATTTCTATGCAAGATTTACAGGAGAGAAGCTGGGTGGGACTACTGTGAAGAAATGAGCAGTCAGAAAGGACCTGGGACAACCCAGAAAGTGATAAATGGACTAAGTGCTTTAGGCACTGCTGAGTCTCTAACCCCAGTGTGCTGCACCCTCCCTGAATTGGATGATTAAGTGACTATGACAACATCTGCCTCCCAGACAAACAAGTGGGTTGAGTGCTGGTATTCAATAGATTGTAAGAGGTCTCAGACAGTTAACATTTCTGAGAAATATAGCAATGTCACAACAGAAAATAATCTATAGACCCTCTGTAAAGCATTTTATTTTTTTTCTGAACACTACAGTTAGCATTATATAAGTTTTAGTGTTTATAACTTTTTCAATGTTTAGATAGATTAGCATGAGAATATATTCCTCTATAATTTGTGATCAAAAACATTGTATGTTAGAAGCAATAATTGAATGAACCTGGGACAATCTAATTCTAGTTCCTTTTCTTTTTCCCTCTAAATGTCTCTAAATTCCCCTACAGAGCCCTGCTTTTTTCCATAAATGTTTACTTGTGCTAATTGGCATTTGCCAAACTATTTATAGGGGAACCAATTGCAAGACCCTGTTGTTGTTTTTCTTAGGTGTCACTGAATGAGTCCAGCTCATACTGGGCCTATGTATGACAGATTGAAACACAGCTCAGTCCTGTGCCAGCCTCGCTGTCATTGTTATGTTTGAGATCGTTGTTGCTGTCACTGTGTCAATCTGTCTCCTTAAAGGTCTTCCTCTTTTTTGCTGAACCTCAACTTTACCAAACATGACATCTTTCTTCAAGGATTGTTTCCTCCTGATAACATGTGCAAAGTACATAAGATGAGTTCTTGCCATCCTTGCTTCTAATAAGCATTCTAGTTATACTGCTTTTGAGGCAGATTTGTTCGTTCTTCAGGCAGTGATAGTATATTAATAATCTTCACCAACATCACAACGCAAATGCATCAATTCTTCTTTCAGTGTCCTTATTCATTGTCCAGCTTTAACATGCATAGGAGACAATTGAAAATACTCTGGCTTGGGTCAGAGTCACCTTAGTCCTCAAAGTACCACCATTGTTTTTAAGATTTTAAAGAGGTCTTTTGGAGTAGATTTGCTCAAGATTCTAGTCTGTGCCAAAGATGGAATCCTACTTTTCCTTGCCATACATCTTTAGAAGGCATTAACAAAAGGAAACAAACTTTTAGAGGAGCATTAACAAAATTATCCCAGACATCTAAATGTTAAGGGGAGGAGTTGTTCAAAGGCTACTAAAGTTACCGCTTGCAAGGAATTTCATTCTGGCCTTGGTCTTTAAATCCTGAAATTTCCGTCTCTCTTCTAAGTTCTATGGCTGTATCTCATACATTATTTGTCTATGACTGGAACCACATGGTATTCATTTCAGACTATTTATGGCAGATTTCTGTTTAATTCAGTAGATCACTGAATGGCTTTTGTGTCACATGGCGTGAATTGAAACATGGTATCCTATGGAGAAATTCCAGCTGTTTTGTGACCTTGCAGTAGGATCAGTAGCACCACCTATTATGACACTGTCATCTCCAAACAGGGCATAGAAGCTGTCCTTTGTTCAGACACTTGTTAGGTGATGTTATGTTATCAAATCACACCTTCATTTTCCTTTTAAGCCTATACTGTATCTTCCTTTTTCCCATTTTGTTAAATTTCAATCATTGTATTTTGCATACCAATGACTCCACCCCCTCAAAAAAATTAATAACGGGATCGTTTTCTTAAATGAAGTTGTATTTGAAACCCGAATATGAGAAATATTTATAAAAGGTAGCTTCTTGGTTGACGGAAGGTGGAAAGCCCATTGTCCACTGCATAGTCAGTCTCTCCACTTCTTCCCACCATCCAGCAATCTACCCAACTCAGAAAGTTCTTGGGGGCTTTGCACTCCCCAGAAGCATCTTCTTATCTCTCTTATCACCACCAAATGCTGTTCCATGAAGTCATTAACCATCCCTTACTGCGAGAACACTCGTTTTTTTGGAAGGAGTAAAAGTAAAGCTTGTCAGTGAAAATGACATTAGTTTAAGTGAACATTTTACAGTTTTTAGCATATTCAAACATATGCTACAACCTAAAGGAATTAATAGGAAAAAGCAAAACCATGCCTGCCTGTCTTTATCTCTTTAATATGTCATTCATTTATTAAACAACAAATACTTTTCAAGTACCCTTTGTCAGGCACTATTCTAGGAAGTGGGCAGAAGAGAGAAAATAAAAGGA
The DNA here is from genome assembly GCA_028571685.1 of Heterohyrax brucei. Classification (NCBI taxonomy): domain Eukaryota; kingdom Metazoa; phylum Chordata; class Mammalia; order Hyracoidea; family Procaviidae; genus Heterohyrax; species Heterohyrax brucei. Next base: position 162,363,556 of record CM053143.1, read on the forward strand.
AATGCTGCATTTCTATGTCCTTAAGGAATCTATTTTTATTATACTATGTCTATAATGGATCCACTTTTAAGCAGCAAGTTTAAGTGCATATCAGGCTTTGATCATACACCCTTTACCTAAGTGTTAATGTTTGTATCTTCAAAAATAATGATAATGAGGTATTTTCTATCCAAAGTTATGAGGTACAATGGTGTACATCTTGTAGCCATGTGTGGCTGTATCTGGAAGCACAGAATGGAGGTCAGTAGCACTAAGAAATCTTCTGCTTAGCAAAAGAAGTCTCAACACTAGGAAGCTGACAGCCAAGCAGAAAATTGTAATACAGTTCAACTCTTAAACAATGGACTGTAGTCTTGTAATTATTTGTTGCCAACTTCTTCATAGATTTAAACTGCAAAGATGTCACCTTGAAGACTAAGGTGAATGGGACCCAATCAAAGGTGTTTTCGATCGTGAAGCCCAAAAACCCTTTACCTTCAGGTAGATTCCGACTCATAGTGACCCCATAGAACAGAATAGAACTGTTCCCTAGAGTTCCCAAAGAGTGTCTCACAGATTTGAACTGCCAACCTTTTGTTTAGCAGACATAGCACTTCACCATTATGCCATCAGGGTTTCCAGAGATGGATAAACAAGAACCTAAGAGAAAGAAGGCCTGTGAGTTGAGATATTGGTGAAGAATATTGGCTATGTGATGGATTGCCAAAAGAATGAAAAATCTGTCTTGGAAGACATGTGGCGAGAATACTCTCTAGAAGCAAAGATGGTGAGACTAGATCTTACATATTTTGGAAATGCTATCAGGAGGGACTAGTCCCTGAAGAAGAACATCATGCTTGGTAAATTGAAAGCAGTGAAAAAAGATGACCCTTAGACAAATGGATTGACACATTGACTGCAACAATGAGTTCAAGCATAACAGTGATTATGAGAATAGACTAGGACTGAGCAGTGTCTTGTTTGGTTGTATGTAGAGTGACCATAAGTCAGATCTGATTCTACTGTGCCTAACACAAACAACAATGACAGGAAATTAGGCTTCAGCTGACTCAGATTTTCAGTCAGATGCATCCCATCTTAGATCTGTGGAGACTGGATTCCTGATGTAACTCTTTAGTCAGCTTGTGATATACTTTGTTTAAAGTAAGAACTTTTGTGTAAAGTTTAAAAGAATCCTGTCCACTGGATTTTGAAGATAGGTAGATTTACAATTTCCTTTTGTTTCCTTTCTTGAATTTTAAGCACAATTGAAGTGATTCTATATATTGCTTACTTTAAAGTTTTTAAATTACATCTTTGTCATTTTAATACTATCTTTGATTTTAAGAGACTGGTAACAGGTAAAATAAGATAAAATTACTTATTGTTAATTTTAAGTGATTAACCTTGCTAATCACATGGTAGAAATACACAGAATTATAGGAACTAGGAAAGACAGGGTAAGAAGCTTTCTTTGTCTGAGTCTACCTGTGTTTTTTCCATCTGACTGTCCTATGCTCAACCATGCAATAATATAGCCATCAGTCATCATTCTTCTCCCTCACAACCTTGAGAAATCTAGAATCATGAATTTGCCTTTAACCCTATTATCTTATTGCTAAGTCTAACTCCAGCTAATGCGTGACAAATTCAGAAGTGTGTGATAGTCTGGAGTGGTGTTTGTTCTTCAAGGATTCATGTAGCACATGTGGTAGAGGGAAATGTTAGAAGAGCTCTGGGAATTGAGAAGGGAACTGTGAATTTAAAGATCTCGCTTCCAGTTGTTCTTTGCAAACTAGTGAACATTCTTCTAACTAATAATATTTTATGGAATACACCTTAAATTTACAAGAAAAGCAGAATCAATAATAAGGTAGACAGTAACAAGAACAATACTACATGATTAATAAGGAATGACCACTTGAGAGTATATTACATTTATTTGATGAGATTGAGTTACTCACTGTGAATTTGTATTAAAGATACCATTGAGAATATTTCAGTCAGAATGCTTTAACCTTGGAATCAGATTTGAAGGTGTATCAGATATAAGGTGGCATAAGCAACCATTACTAACTCCACAAAGGCCCTGTTTGAAAGCTCAACAGAACCATAAAGAAAAGCACAGCTGGTGTTTGGTATTATGAAATCACAAAGAAAAATGTCCATCTTCCTGAGTCCTTCCCCCGCTCACTTTCCAGCTTTTGTCATCTGCCATTATAAAGATTAAGCACACACCTCCTACCACCTCATTTTCTCTTCGTGTTGTTTTCTGACCATTGAAAGAACCCTGTCATCAGTATGACCTATTTTGAAATAGCTCAGCTTCAAAATTCCATCTATTCCATGAGCATCTCTCTCCTTAATTCCTGTTTATTCATTACAGCCTGATTCCATGAAATCTGTTGGGAAAGAAGTGTTAACACATGGATGAACAATAAATTTTTTAGATAGAAAAACTAATGTTAACTGTTCCATTCCTGCCTTAATCATCTAGAGCTGCTATAACAGGGATACCACAAGCAGATGGCTTTAACAAAGAATTTATTTTCTCACACAAAAGTAGGCTAAAAGTCAGATTTCAGGTCATCAGCTCCAGGGGACATCTTTCTGTGATGGCTCCGGAAGAAGGTTTTTGTGATCAATCATGCCCTGGAATGGAAGTTTCTGAGGCTCAGAGACTCTGGGTCCAAAGGATACTCTAGGCGTTGCTTTCTCCTTGGTATGAAGTCTCTAACTCTTTGCTTGTTTCTCTTTACTTTACATCTCAAGAGTTACCTCAAGGCACAATACAGTTTTATACATTGAGAGCTGTCTTACCAGCACAGCCACCAACCACCCTCCCTCATTAACATTATAAACTGAAATCCAAACTCATTGCCATCCAGTTGATTTAACTCATAGTGATCCTATAGGACAGAATAGAACTGCTCCATAGAGTGTCCAAGAAGTGCCTGGTAGATTCAAACTGCTGGTCTTTTGGTTAGTAGATGTAGCACTTAACCCCTATGACACCAGGATTTTGCGTTAACATCACAGAGACAGAGTTTGCAGCATATAGTAACATCACACAGTACTAAGAATCATGGCCTAATCAGATTGCCACACATATTTTTTTGGGAGACACAATTCAATCTATGACAATTCTCTGCATTTAACATTTGTTACTTTTCTATGTCCTGAGATATATAGAACTCAGTCCCTGACTTTGAGGAATTAGTGTCTTCATTACACAGATGATGTTTGTTTATCTTGTTGAAAGGACGTGTACCTCTGCACATGACAGGATCACAGACATTAACAGACTAAATAAATGAATTGAGGTTTGAAGGAGGATGACTTTCAAAGAATAGAAAAATCACATCTCAGAAAGTGTAACAGTGGCCCTGCTTTTGTGACTTCTGTCTAGTAAAGACACACTGTGACTAGGAGAGAGGAAGAGCTTTTACTGTAAAGCACACATGCAAGGAGTAAAGGGATGCATACCCCAAATTATGCTCCTCAAACAAGGGAGGAAAAACTTTTTATACCATCTCTCACAAAGAACTATATACCAATATTGACTACTTAGGTTATTATGGTATGCAAGCCCAGTAAGAAATGCTGTATCGGGGTGGAATCAAGATGGTGGACTAAGCACACGTCTCCTTATATCCCTCTGGAAACCAAGACCTGAACTGATAATCAAATGGAGCCTTCTGGTCACCTAGTGAACCCCCAGGACACAGCACAGGGCTGTTAATTTGGACTTCATACCACTGAGCGAAAAACCTCCTCTCTTTCACTGACTCCCGCTCCTAGCTAGCCCTGGGTCTCACGGACTGATGGTAAACGCACCATTCTGGCTTTTTTTTTTCTCTGTCTTGGCCAGCAGGCGGAGCTGGGTCTTGCCTACTGATTAGACTGAGATGCACTGCTGGGGGGATAGGCAGGCAAAATTGCCATATTTTGAGAGCGAGGTTTAGGACTCTGTTGATCTAGCCACTTTGGGCCTGTCTTTTTATCACTGCCACGTCATGGTTTGTATGGAACTGCAATGCTTGTGTGTGGGACTCCATGTTGGATATGGAGGTTTTAGTGGGCCTAATTCTTAGCCTGGGAGCCAACACCTGCAGACTGGACAATGCTTCTCTGACAGAAAAGCAGTAGTTTACACAGTGTCACCTACAGTGGGGGCCCGGCAACAGAGGTGGAGGACTCACTACCTCTCAGCAACTTTAGCCCCTCTATCTGCTGACTGTGTGGAGGGATTCATCTTAGATACAGTGGCCGCAGCTATTTCTTAGCTTGGGAGCCAGAGCCTGCCCACAGGAGAGTGCTTTTCTGCCAGAAAAGCAGTAGTTTACACAGTGTCACCTAAGGCGGGGCCCTGTCAGCAGAGGCCAACAGAGCGATAGTATTGCTTTATTTTGAACTAGTTTGTATATTCTAGGGTTGGAGATAGAGGTGCTTACTTTGCCAGTTGGGAAGAGGGACCTCTACACCTCAAAACCTGACTGACTTGGGAGGTATTCAGATACCTTTTGTCTTACATTTTAAGACAGCCTAGAGAAACATCTGTGATCCATCCTCACAGTATCTCTCCCAGCCTTTACTTTCCAACATGAAATCTAAAAAGCAACAGACACTTGTGGCATACAAGAAATCACCCATGGCTTCAGAAGGCTCCCAGACAAAACAACCAAGGGGTATTCTGGATGAAGAAACTTTTCTGAAAACATCAGAAGGTGACTACAAAATGATTATATACAGAGTCCTTCTAGACCTCATACAAAATGCAGCAGAACAAAAGGAAAAATTAAGCAAGCTGTTCGATCTGATGGAACAACAGTACTCTGAAATCCAACAGACAAGAACAAAATCAAAGACATAGAAATTTCAATTCAAAGCCAGGAAAACAGAATGGAACAAATGAAAAAAAAGAATTTCTGACTTGGAAGACAGAGCTACTGACGCCAGCATCTATGAGCAGAAATCAGAAAAAAGAAACAAGAAAAATGAAGAAGCATTAAGAAGCATGTGGGACTCTATTAAGAAGAACAAGCTTCGATTAATTGGAGTCCCTGAACAGGATGAGACACCTGAGAACACAGAGAGTATTGTTGCTTAGCTGCTGACAGAAAACCTCCCAGAAATCATGAAGGAAGAGAATATAGATATCCCAGATGCATATCATACACCACCAAATATAGATCTCAAAAGAAAGACTCCAAGACATATTGGCTTGGCAACAAAAATGAAATAAGCAGCAACTCTTGAAGGCAGCAAGACTCAAAGCAAAGCAAAGCTTTGAGTAGGCTTTCGTCAGATTTCTCAGCAGAAACAATGCTGGAACAAAGACAGTGGCATGATACATTGAAAGCATTGAAGAGGAAGAACTTCCAGACACAAATTATATATCCTGCAAAACTATCATTCAAATATGAAAATGAAATTAAGACAGTCCGAGATAAACAGAAACTCACAGACTTTGTAAAAACCAAACCGAAACTACAAGAAATACTGAAAGAAGTTCTTGGCTTTGGCTTATAAGAATAAAAGCACTAACTTTATACTTTATAACAACACGTTATTCATAACTCTACTCAGGGAAGGCTCCAAAGTCAATCACAGCTTTAATACTGAAAGAAACAATCCAGTGATTATCGTGAAAACTATGGTGTCATCATATTAAAAAGAGGGATGTACTACAGTTGTTATTGTCCTTCCAGATGGAGAGGAAGATGACAAGACTGGTAGGAATTAAAATTGGGTTTATATATAGTTTATTAAGGGGGATTATAGGGGTAGCTGTAAAGCACAACAAAGATGTATTATATCATTTCAAGAAATGTAACACAGGAGTCTCAACAACCACAAAATCAGCTCTGAAAAAGATGAAAAATCAACTCACAAAAAAAGAATGTCCCAGAACAAACTAATAAGAACAACAGAGAAAACATCAACATAAAAATAAACACATCACAATGGCAGCAATGAACACATACCTATCAATAATTACATTGAATGTGAATGGACTGAACGCTCCAGTAAACAGACATCGAGTGATATCTTGGATAAAAAGACATGACCCATCCATGTGTTGTCTACAAGAAACTCACTTGAGACCTAAAGATAGGAACAAACTGAAAATTAAAGGTTGGAAGAATATATATCAAGCTAACAATGAACAAAGAAGAGCAGGGGTGGCAATTCTAATCTCAAACAAAATCAATTTTAATGTCAAATCCACCATCGTGGACAAAGATGTACACTATTTATTGCTGAAAGGTTCAGTACACAAGCAAGACTTAACTATATTAAATATTTATGCACCTAATATCAGAGCACCAAAATACATTGAAGAAACACTGACTACGCTCAAAAAAGAGTTAGATTACTCCACAGTAATAGTGGGAGACTTCAACACTCCACTCTCAATACTGGACAGATCATCTAGAAAAAAGCTGAGTAAAGATGCAGAAGATCTCATTGCCACAATTAACCAACCAAACCTCATTGATATATACAGAACTTTCTACCCATCAGTGGACAACTACACCTTCTTCTCCAGGGCACATGGAACATTCTCCAGAATTGACATGTGTTAGGACATAATGCAATTCTCAACAAAATACATACCATTGAATTACTGTAAAGCATCTTTTCAGATCATAAAGCCATGAAAGTCAAAATCAATAGCATAAAAAACATAGATAGAAAGTGGAACTCTTGGAAATTGAACAACATCTTTCTCAAAAAACCACGGGGTGTAGAAGACATCAAGGATGTAATACAGAAATTCATGGATTCCAATGAGAATGAAAACACGTTGTACCAGAACCTATGGGATACAGCCAAAGCAGTGCTCAGAGGTCTGTTTATCTCCATAAATGCACACATCTGGAAGGAATAAAGAAACCAAATCAAGGAACTAACCCTACAGCTTGAACAAGTAGAGGGAGAACAACAGAGGAACCCCTCAGTCACCAGAAGTAACCAGATCATAAAGATTAGAGCAGAGCTAAATGAATTAGAGAATAGAAGAGCAATTGAAAAGACCAAAAGGTGGTTTTTTGAAAAGATCAACCAAATTGACAAACCACTGGCTAAACTTACTAAGCAAAACAGGAAAAGAAATAAACAAAATTAGAAATGAGAGTGGAGTGATCACAACAGATCCAACAGAAATCTAAAATATTCTAACAAAATACTATGAAAGACTGTACTCTAACAAATTTGAAAACCTAGAGGAAATGGACAAATTCCTTGATTCATACCCCCTATGCAAATTATCACAACATCAAGCAGAACAACTTAATAAACCCATCACAAAGGAAGAGATTGAAAATGTCATCAAAAAACTACCAACCAAAAAAAAAGCCAGGCCCAGATGGCTTCACTGCTAAATTCTACCAAGCTGTTAGAGAAGTGTTGTTTCCAGTATTACTGAGACTATTTCACAGTATAGACAGGGATGGAGTACTCCCAAACTCTTTCTATGAAGCCAGCATAACCCTGATTCCGAAGCAAGGGAAAGACTCAACCATAAAGGAGAACTTCAGACTGATATCACTCATGAATCTAGATGCCAAAATTCGTGCCAATAGAATACAATAACATATCAAAAAAAAATCCATCATGACCAAGTTGGATTCATACCAGGGATGCAAAGCTGGTTCAACATCCGAAAAACAATTAATGTGATTAACCACGTAAATATCACAAAAGACAAGAATCACCTGATTTTGTCCATTGATGCAGAAAAGACATTTGATAAAGTTCAACACCCATTCATGCTACAAACTCTTAGCAAAATAGACATAGACGGAAAATTCAACACAGTAAGGGCAATTTATACAAAACCAACTGCCTATGTCATCTTGAATGGAGAGAGACTGAAAGACTTTCCCTTGAGAACAGGAACTAGACAAGGATGCCCACTCTCACCTCTCCTATTCAACATTGTACTAGATGTTCTAGCCAGAGCAATTAGACAAAACTAAGAAATAAAGGTATCCGCATTGACAAAGAAGAAGTCACAATCTCCTTGTTTGCTGATGATATGACTGAATATGCAGACAATCCCAAAAAGTCTATAAGTAAACTACTCAAACTGGTAGAAGAGTTCAGCGAAGTCTCAGGATACAAGATAAACATTAGTAAATCAATAGGATTCCTTTATACCAATGAGATTATTAACAAATCACCAAATCAATAACTTTTACTATAGCCCCTAAGAAGACAAATTACCTAGGAAATAATCTAACCAGAGAAATAGCAGACCTTTACAAAGAGAACTATAAGCCCTTACTACAAAACTAAGAGAGACTTAGATAAATGGAGAAACCTACCCTGCTCATGGATAGGAAGACTTAACATTGTAAAAATGTCCATTTTACCCAAAGCAATCTACTTATACAATGCAATCCCAATACAAATTCCAGCATCAATTTTTAATGAGATGGAGAAACAAATCACCAATTTTGTTTGGAAAGGGAAGAAGCCCTGGATAAGTAAGGTACTACTAAAGAAGAACACACTGGGAAGCCTCTCATTACTGGACCTTAGAACATACTACACTGCCACAGTGGTCAAAACAGCCTGGTACTGGCATAAGAACAAACGAATCGATCAGTGGAACTGAATTGAGATGCCAGAGTTGACACCATCTGCCTAGGCACAGTTGATATTCGACAAATGCCCTAAGATGTTACACGGGGGTAAAAACAGTATCTTCAACAAATGGTGCTGGCAAAATTCGACATCCATCTGCAATAAATTGAAACAAGATCCATATCTTACACCTTATCCAAAAACCAATTGAAGCTGGATAAAAGACCTAAATATCAAATCTAAAATGATAAAGCTCATCCAAGAAAAACTAGAAACAACAATGGAAGTTTTAATAGACAACATAGACAGACTTCAAAATCTGTCAACAAACCACAATCAACAGAAGAGAAAATAGATAATGGGAACTATTAAAAATCAAACACTTTTGCTCATCCAAAGAGTATTAATAGAACTAAAAGGCCACCTACAGAATGGGAAAAAAATATTTGGCAACTCTATGTCAGACCGACACCTGATCTCCATAATCTATAAGGTACTACAAAATATCAAAAGAAGATAAATCATCCAATAAAGCGGTGGGCAAAGGAGATAGACAGACCTTTCTCTAAAAAGGAGATCCGGGCAGTCAAAAAACACATGTGGACATGTTCATGATCTTTAGTTATTAAAGAAATTCAAATCAAAATGACAATGAGACACCATCTCACCCCAACAAGGTTGGCCATGATCCAAAAAACACAAAACAATAAATGTTGGAGAGCATGTGGGGAAAGTGGAACCGTCTACACTGTTGGTGGAGTTGCAAAATTGTCCAGCCTCCTTGGAAAGCAATCTGGCGTTTTCTTAAAAAAAAAAAAACAAAAATGGATATAGATGTACCATTTGACCCAGTAATTCCACTACTTGGAATACATCCTACAGAATCAAGACCATTCACACCAACGGACACATGCACAAGAATGTTTATTGCAGCACAGTCCATGAAAGCAAAAAGACGGAATCAACCCAGATGCCCAACAACAGAGGAATGGATAGGTAAACTATGGTATATATACTCAATGGAGCACTATGCAATGATAAAAAACAACTACCATTGCAGGAAACATCTCTTAACCTGGTTTCAACTGGAAGACTTTATGTTGCCTGACAGTAGTCAGCAACAAAAGAACAAATATTGTATAAGACCTCTACAGTAAGATGTCAAAAACAGATTTATGTATAGAAGAAAAGACTCTTTGATGACTGCAAGGGAGGGGAGGAAGGGAGGGTGAGAGGGAACAGTTTAGATTAGATAGTTGGTAGAAATTTGGTTGGGTGAAATCGGTGATAGCACACATTAGAAACAAGAACAATATTAAGTGGACTTCAACATAACTTGAATACTCCTTCCATCTGAACCCAATATTGCAAGGACAGAGTAGTCGACACAGGGCACAAGGGACCATGCTCTTAGGCAAAATTGAGGCCAGTTGGCACCACTAGCATTTTGCTAGGAGGGCTCTCTGCACCCCACATTGGTGAGTGGCGTCTAGGGTCTTAAAAGCTGCCTAGCTGCCATCCAAGGGCACAGCAAATGGTCGCAAGTCAGCAGGAATGGATGCTCACGGAGGACCAAAATTACATTGGGTAAAGACAACCCAGAAGATAGGGAGACCCACATGAGCGGGTGCCTACATCGACTTGGGACTGGAAGAACCGGATGGTGCCCGGCCACCACAAGTGATAGCCGTGATGGAGCTCACTAAGTTGAGTCTCACTGGCAACACAAGAATAAAAAGAGGTGCACCCTGAGATCTCCACTAAAAGACCACTATTGATGGTCCCACGGTTCCCCTGGGAACATGGCCTCTGGCCCTGATGCTGCCCTTGCCCATAAATCATAACGAAGATCCACTCTTTGGACACGAATGGTTTAGACTTGGCGATGTAGAGTAACCATATATTGGATGCACTTTATGGTTCTATACATCTATAGGATATATTCCTGCTGACCTCTGGCTGGAGGAAGGAGAGCGGATGGAGAGGTGGGGAAAGGCGGCTGTTGGGAGGATGAGACATGTATGGAGCAGAGAAGAATAGTGTGCTGTCACCAGGCAGGGAGACCAGTGGAAGCTGCATGTAGGTCATCATGTAAATTTATATGGGAATGTACATTTTCACTCAGTCATAAAAAAAAAAAAAAAGAAAATGCTGTATGATTTTCCTTAGCATGCAGGCTGCTATACTGGGTGTGACTGGCTTGAATCACACCCTGCACTTTGAGGACATTGGACAGATGTATGTGGTCTCTCCTTGGTCAGAGCAGATGTTAATTGAGCCATAACTCACATTATCATTTTAGAGTTTTTGTTTGATAATGGCTAAACATCTCACAGTTAGTTTGTCTATGAATCCTTCCTTCTATTTGAGGATACAGCTATTAGCCATGTTCCCTGGGCTACAAGAGTATCTTGTAAGTTTGGCAATGGTTCTTGGATTTAGAAAATTGTATTGAATATAACTATCCTTGTTTTTCTCTAGCTTACACAGATATAGGCAAAAAGGGAAAGAATGTATAGAACAGTAGACAAAAATGCTGGTTATAATTAAAGAGAATAAAAATAGTAAACAAATGATTTATCCAGTTCTAATTAGATTATCAGGAGATGAGCCAGTCAAAGATATTTGACCTGTCTTGGTTAGAAATATGAAATTGTTAGTAGCTGGGACTTAATCAAGGTCACCCAGACTGCTAAGCTAGGTTCCATTCCCTGTCTTATCACTGTCGAACCAAATCAACAGACATACATTCCTTCACCAGTCTCCAGGTTAGCAAATCACTTATTTCAAACCTTCAGGGAGGTAATGATATTTTAGGTAATTTTCATTGTTCAGTAAGATGTGAAGGAATCTTGTAACTCCCTGTTCTATCCTATGACAAGGTTTAATGTTTTCCAGATGCAAATCCCTTTGTAGTCTAGCTTTAAAAGCTACTGAAATTGTAACTCAAGCACAATAGTTTTGGAAAAATCATTCTTCCTATTCCCAAGACTTGCATGCTCATCTATTAATAAAGCACACTTGAACCTTTCCCCTTCTCCAAGTTTGGCTGCAGTGACAGGCAGAACAAACTTGCTTTTGGTGAGGCAACAAAGTCAAGTCGCTTTCTGATAATATCAGCAATTCTAACATTTAGTCTTGTTTGTTGCACTTGCTACTGATTGTGCTTGCTTAAAAAAGGCATGATCATGTGAGGGTCAGAATTAGTGGAAGACTGAAGGTAAGATACCACAGCTCAGTATTTGCATGAAAAAGTACCTAGCTTCAGAGACTCCTAATTCAGTGAAAAATGAACAGGAAGGGAAAAACCACAGTTAGCAAGCTGTATAGGTTAAAACTCAGAGTATCTTAAAAGGTTAACTCAGGTTAACTCACAGTTCCGGTTGTCTTGAAGAGTTGTTATTGTAGGGTTGGGGTCTGGGACATTTGCTGCTTTCAGCTAGATATAGTGAGTCCAAGGTGTTGTAGATTGAATTATGTCCCTGAAAAACCATGTGCATAAATTTGGCTGGGCCATGATCCCCACTATTGTGTGTGGTTGTCCTCCATTCTGTGATTGTAATTCTATGTTAAAGAGAATTAGAGTGGGATTGTAACATTCTTACCCAGGTCGCATTCCTGGGTTTCCCCGGTGTGTGGCTGGCACCACTCGTATCTCTCATGATATAAAAGGAAAGGGAAGAAGGGAAGGGTGCAGAGTTGTTGACCTCATTCTACTAAGAAAGCAGCTCTGGGAACAGAATGCTTCTGTTGGACCCAGGGTCCCTGTGACTGAGACACTCCTCAACCCAGCAAAGAGTGATAAGGAGTTTCCTTCGGAGGTAAAAAAAGATTCTTCCCATGGAGCTGACACTCTGAATTTTGGGCTTTTAGCCTAGTTTACTGCAAGGAGGAAACTCTAGTGGTGTGGTGGTTAAGAGCTACATCTGTTAACCTAAAGGATGACAGTTTAAATCCTCAGGCGTTCCTCGGAATCCTTGTGGGACAATTCTGCTCTGTCCTTTAGGGTGGATATGAGTCAGAATCAAATGGCAGGGGTTTTAGAATTGTTGACATATTGTGAGAAAATAAATTTGTCTTTGTTAAGCTCTTCATCTGTGGTATTTCTGTTATAGTAGCACTAGATGATTCAGACACATGGTTTAACTCCTTTCGGTTTGACTGATACAAACGATGAGAATCACCTCAAAGGGTCTTTTCCACTTGGAGTCTGGAGGCTCCGCCTCCCAGGCAGACAGCAGGACCCAATTTCCACATCTAAATTGGTGGACCGTCATCTCAGCAGAGTGTTCTGGTTTGGCAACGGCATTGTCTGTAGAAAGAATAAAGGACTACAGAACAGAAATACTCTTGTACAGTATTTTTCACCTAGTACAATTAAATGATTTTATATCAAGCCATGAGTTTTCAAAATACAATTCTATAGATTAGCTCAAAAGAAGTCAATCTGAACATGCTTCTGGGAGCCGCCATAACCATAAGCAAAGCTGCAGGGAGAGTCTCTATCCATGTTAATGATGCTTCTTGGTACAATCTTTGCTATGTGTGTCTTAAGTGTCTGGCTCATTCTTTCAATCTTCCTGCTGAACTGTGGTGTCCAGACTGTGTATGTAGTCACCATTGATGCCCGTGAACTGTGTGACCTTTTGGGTTATATCAGATGCAAAGCAGAGTCCATTATCACTTTCCACAGAAGCAGGTAATCTAAACATTGCATAGTTTAGATGAAATTCTCAGGAACCTTTCTTCCCATAAATTCTACCTCAGGTACTGATTTACTTGATGAAAGTCTCTTCAGGTTGTTAATAACCCAAGATGTGATGCCTTTGTCCAATAAAAGGTCAGTCATTTCTCCTCCAACTTTTTCCTCAACCAGGGACTCATCAGGGGAAATGGGAATATGATTGGTCATAGTCCCCTTCAGTCCAACTCTTCTGCTTCTTGTATCACAGACTTTTCATGTTCTTTTGTGATGCTCTGTATCTTAGGGCATTATTTTGTACAACGTCCTTTTTTTTTTTTTTTCTTTTTCCCACACCATGCACACTGCTTTTCCCTGAGCCCCTGTGGGCTGCTTTAACAAGTGTCAGTGGAACATGTCCAAACGCAACCTGTCTTCTCATTGCTACTCTTCTTCTTTCACTCATTAGTGAACCCAGGCTGTCACCACAAGCGAACAGGTCAAGCTGTCTACTCATTTCTTCCTTTAAATTCTGGTTCTGAAAGAGGTCACTTTCTGATGCACACTAACTTTTTTTGCCTTGATGCATCTAACAGCAAACCACTTGCTTGAAATTCAAACCGCAAAAGAGTCACCTTTGTTTCTGCAGATCCTTCCTTCAAAAGTAAATTTTCTGTTCTTTTAGCAGTTCTAGGTGATTCTTTTCAAATGCAAAATTTGTTCTTTTCACATCTTTTCAAATGCAAAATTTGGGCGATGATCAGGTTTCCCACCTAAGCCCCCACTGTGTACTCAGGAGTTCTGGCTTGAAACAAAAAAAGCCTGTGCTTTTTCTAGGCGAGCCCTAGTTCTCTTTAATTGCTTTTGTTAGGTGCCTTCATGTTGGTTCCAACACATAGCAGCACCATGTACAACAGAACAAAACACTGTCCAGTCCTGTTGTCATCCTCATAATCATTGTTGTGCTTCAGCCTACTGTTGCAGCCACTGTGTCACTCCATCTCACTGAGGATATTTCTCTTTTTCACTGACTCTCTGCTTTACCAAGCATAATATGCTTCAGGGACTAATCCTTCCCAATAGCATGTACAAAATAATATAAGTAAACTGTCTTTGCTTTTAAGGAACATTCTGATTGTATTTCTTTCTGAACAAACTTGTTCATTCTTTCAGGAGTTGATAGTATATTCAAAATTCTTTGCCCGTATCACAGTTCAAGGTCACCAATTCATTTTTGGTCTTCCTTATTCATCATCCAGTTTTCACATGAATATGTGATGTTTCAGGTGCATCTAAATCTTCAAGGTGATGTCTTAGCTTTTTACCACTTTAAGGAGGTCTTTTGCAGCCAGTTTACCCAATGCAATGGGTCATTTTTGGTTTCTTGACTGCTCCTTTCGTGGGTGTTGACTGGGGATTCAAACAGAATAAAATCCTTGACAACTTCATTCTTTTCTCCATTTATCATAATATTGCTTATTGCTCCAGTTGAAACGATTTTTTTTTCTTTGTGCTAAGTTAAAATCAATCCCTGGTGAAGGTTGTGGCCTTTGACCTACATCAGTAGGTGCTTCAGGTCTTCACTGTCAACAAGCAGTTTTATGTCACCAGTATAAAGCAGGTTGCTGTGGAGTTTTCCTCCAATCCTGATGCCCCTTTCTTCTTTGGATTATTTGCTCAGTGTGCAGACTGAATAAACATGGTGCAAGGATACAACCCTGACAGACTTCTTTCCTAACTTGAAACCTTTAGAACCTTTTTCCATTTAAATGACAGTCTCTTGATCTGTGTTCTCCTTTTAGCATAGCCAATTAACACTCAGCTGAAGGCAGATGCATTTAGGTGTATTTTACAACATTAGGTGGGAGAAACATTCAATATATGTAGTACATTCAGATAAATGCCTAACTCTCAATATAATACTTTAATTAATTTATTTATTTAGCAATCCCAATACAAGTTCCAGCATCATTTTTTAATGAGATGGAGAAATATAATACTTTTAAAACATTCCAGTTTCACCCTCTCTGTACTTTAATTGGAAACCCTTCTGGTGTAGTGATTAGTAGCTACAGCTGCTAACTGAAAGGTCAAGAGTTTCAATCCACCTGGTATGGACCAACACCCATGGAAGCAGCAGCCAAGAAATCAAAACACACATTGCCTTGGGAAAATCTCCTGCAAAAGACCTCTTTAAAGTATTGAAAAGCAAAGATGTCACCTGGAAGACTAAGGTATGCCTGACCCAAACTATGCTATTTTCAATCGCATCATATGCATGTGAATGCTGGATGACGAGTATGGAAGACAAAAGAATTGACACCTTCAAAATGTAGTGTTGGAGAAGAATACTGAATGTCCCATGGACTGTGAAAAGAGAAAACAGATCTGTTCTGGAAGAAGTACAACCAGAGTGTCCCTTAGAAGCAAAGATGGTGAGACTCTGTCTTACATACTTTGGATATGTTATCAGAAAGGATTAGTCCCTGGAAGTGGACGTCATGCTTGGTAGACAATACAGGGTTAGCAAAAAAGAGAAAGACCCTCCATGGCTGCAACAATGGGCCTACACATAACAGTGACTGTGGACAGGGCACAAAACCAGGCAGTGTTTTGGTCTGATGAGTTGGATCATACTCAATGGCACCAAACAGACACTCCTTGGAAGCCTACAAGGCAGTTCTACTCCGTCCTGTAGAGTCACGTTGGAATCCATTCAATGGCAACATTTTTATCTCCACCTTATCTATCTTCCCCTTCATATGAATATGTAGATCCAGTAGATCCTGACCTTCTGTCAGTTACCTGGCTTGTCAAGCCTGGGTTTTGCCTTAGGCCTACCCAGCTGTGGATGTTCTTCACTCAGTTGCTGCTGCAACTTCCCTTCAGCTCTTACCAGTAACAAAAACCAAAGTGTCTATCCATGTAAAAACCAGAAGTTTTACTCCTCAATCCACTTCATTCTTTCACGTACGAAATCCAATTCTTTCATGGGTCTGGAGCCATTGCAAAGAATATCATGCCAGAAGCCCACTGCATAAACGGTCGAAGGACAGTGTCTGACCTCTTCCATCTAGTGCAGGGAGTGGCCCTTATGCATACAGCCCTGTTGGTGGTTCTGGGGTCCTTGTACCCAGTCAGGGCTCACTTGTAGTATGTGCTTCAGAGAGCTTCTCAGCAACAAGTACCTCAGTATGTGACCAAGGTTTTATAGAAGAAAAGGAAAGTGTATGATCTCTGGCTAAAAAATGAGTTCTGTCCTGGAAGACTATATGAAACAGAGGTTTAGATCTTGATCTGAACTATGATTTTATGTTGTTTCTAAAATTATGTTTTGCCACAATGGCATAACAGCCTCGATATACATTTTCTCATCCCACTTTCTTTTTTAGTACAGAACAAATCTAACTACAGTATGATGTTATGATTTAAGAACCCATTTTGAAGGCAATGTTCACCATCCCCAAGCTCGTATCAGGGGCAGGTGGTGGTACAAAAAATTTTATTTTAGATGTTTCCATTGGGTCATATCCAAAATAAGAACAATTATTTAAAACATACCCTAGAGGGCTACATTCCAGAGTACTCAGCTAAAACTACAGAACAGCTTTTAAAATGAAAATAGTTGATACAGTTTTCACAGGCTAAGCATTACCAGAATCTGCAATCTAGATACTGTGATCTAGATACTGGAATAACACTTATTTCAATACCAAACCTGGAGTCACAGATACCTGTTCAAAATGGAAGTGTTGACTTGGTCTTCCGTGACTGAGCTTGACCAGATCTATCCACTTTGTGAACAATAAGACTTATTTCTGTACTCACCAAAGGAGTCTTTCTTCTTCATGTGGCATTTGATGCTGTCTTCTCTCCACTTTGTGTAATTCACCACTGAAGAGTCCAAGGTCAGCTCTGGCATTGAAGGCCAAATTGAATCTCCCCTGAAGAAACATTAGTAGTATGACTGTGGAATAAGCAGTCAGTTTCTCTCTTCTGGAGTAGATCTCGGGAGTCAGAGAGCTCTAGTCCCATCTGGGGTTACCCAGAATTCATTACTCAAAGCGGGTCTTGCTCACTGCAACTTATTGTCAATAAAGACACATGGAGGTAAAGAGGGAGGAAGGGTGTTTTTTTAGCAAGTGCACAGGCAAGGAGCAAAGAGATGTGTACCTCAGGTGAAGCTTGCCAAATAAAAGGAGGTAAAAACTTTCACAGGTAAGTATATACAAATATCATGGATTATATAGGTTATCATTCACGTAGGTATAACAAGACATTTTTTTTTCCTTTGATTTGTAACCTTGTAAACTGGGTTTACTGGCTTGAGGCACATCCAGCGTTCTGAGGTCACCCGAAAGGCAGGGGCAGGTTCTGCTTGGTCTGAACAGCTAATAAGTGAGCCTCTTCCAGTGTTACCATTCAAAGTGCTTCTTTAAAAAGCCCAAAGCCAGTGCTGTCTAGTTCACGCCAACTTACAATGACCCTATAGGACAGAGTAGAACTGTCCCATAGAGTTTCCAAGGACTGCCTGGCAGATTTGAACTGCTGCCCTTTTGATTAGCAGCTGTAGCACTTAACCACTATGCCACCAGGGTTCCCTAATGATTAAATGCTATGGCTGTTAACCCAAAGGTCAGCAGTTCAAACCAACTCACCAGGCGCTCCCTGAAAACTCTGTGGGGGCTGTTCTATTCTGTCCTATAGGCTTACTATGAATTGTCATGGACTAGACAGCAGTGTTTTAACTTATTGGTTATGTTCCATGACTGCTAACCAAAAGGCTAGTAGTTCAAATATGCCAGGCACTCCTTAGAAACTGTACAAGACAGTTCTACTCTGTCTACAGTGTCACTATGAGTTGGAATCCGCTTGACTGCAGTGGGTTTGGTTTTAATCTTAAGTAGCTCCTGGCTGTGTTGGCTTTCAGTCCTGAAAAGGGTAAAACTAGAGGTCATGGTACAATCACTTCCATTTATTTACTCACAACCAGCAATGCAGCTTCCGTGTTAGGAGATTTGAGCTTATTGCGTATTTTATTTTGAGATTTATGGGACAATTTATATTAAAATCTCAATGCCTGACACTAGAGGAAAATACTGGTGATTATAATTTCAGTACAGAGGAATCAACTCAAGAGCACAAAGAGTAGTAAGTTCCAGAAATAGCTCTTCTGACTCCCCAACACCATCTGATGGGAGTAGCTGTCAGTGGGAGGCACTGCATTGAAAACATGTTCCCTTTGTCTTCTAGAGCTCAAGCCCATGTAATTCTTACCCTCCATTTGACGATTCCTGGAGCACTTTCAGATACAGGGCTGCACCCTCCCACTGTAGCTGAGTTACAGGGGTCTCTTTTTCCCTGAGCAGCTCTTTGGTTCACTGATACATTAGCACTTCAGATTGTTCTGTACTTTCTCTCATCTAACAACTTGGTATTTAAAGCTGACAGGGGTGGTCTGCAAAGAATGGGTTAGAAAGAAGTATTGGCCTCTGAATTCAATAGTGTCCAATGAACTGAATTCTGCTTTCTAATGAACTATCTTAGGTTCTCTAGTTTTTAGTATATTATCTCCTAGAACAATGCCAACTGTTCAAAACTTGGCAGAAGAGAGAGAAAGAACAGTTTTAGCGGCCATAAAAATATTTCCTAGAACAATGCCAACTGCTCCAAACTTGACAGAAGAGAGAGAAAGAACATTGCTGGTGGTCATAAAAATACAGTTTTTGTCAACAGGTTTAATGACCACCAACAATTCAGACTTTCCCTAGACATACAGTTCATTTGTTGGTTAAATAAATGACCTGTTTTAACAGATTTAGTTGATATCCTCCTAGCTCTTCATAACTGTGCTTTCTTCTGGTGTAACTAACTCAGAGTTATGTGAATTCTGTCAGCCTACTTACATGTGAGGGAAGGGATGAGATGGCTCATAAAGGAGACTACTTCATTGTCATTGTTGGTACAAGTTCATAAAATTGTTTTGGGAAAGCATTGCAAGACTCTAATTGCAAAGGCCTAAATATATATGGTCAAAATTATGTAAAAGCCATCTGTGCTTTAGTTACACTGTCTAATTATATTTTTAAGACTTACTGTTGACAAAAATACTTCTGTTTTCATGTACAACTTACTATTTTTATGAATACATTTCTGTATTCGAAGAAATTACCACCTTTATCAAAACTTACAAGGAAGAAACAAGGACAGAGAGAAAAACTGTCTTCCCTACATTTAGTTTTATAGAGCCAGAGATAGCAGGTATTGGTTACTGGGCCTATAAAACTATATTTTATAGAAGTATATTTTAAAGAACCAGGAATAGAATGGAAACTCTGGCAGAGTAGTGGTTGAGGGCTGCAACTGCTAACCAAAAGATCTGCAGTTCAAATCTACCAGGCACTCCTTGGAAACTCTGTGGGGCAGTTCTACTTTGTCCTATAGGCTCACTGTAAATCAGAATTGACACTATGGCCATGAGTTTTTGCTTTAGAGGAAAAGAATGAATCCTTTGAATCTAGGATACCTAAGCTAAAAACCTTGTAGATCCAGGGTAAGACTGATACTGAGACACATGAGTATCTCCAAGAAGTGCTAGATCCTCGGAAGTGGAAAGGAGACAGGAACTTTCCTCCAGAGCCAACAAAGAGAAAGTCTTTCCCTAGAACTACATACAAAGTTTGGACTTCCAGCCTCCTCTCTGTGACTGAATAAATTCGTTAAAGCCATCCACTTTTGGCATTTCTGATAGAGCAGCACTAGGTGTATAATACAATAGTGAAAGTATATTGGTTGTTTATATATTGCTGGCCAAGTTATTTACACATTGTCATTGTACTTCACAATTTGAGATGATTGCTTGACTTCTAATATTTCTTCCAGTGACTATTTCTTGCCCAGTCCCCTAAAGATAGGTAATTAAAAAATCCTGAACTAAGTTGTCAATCATACTGTACACCATCTGTAGTTTGAACCATGAAAATAACGATATGCACGTTAAAATTATGATGATACTGACTTATAAAATGGTAGTGTTATCAGACAAAAACTCCAGATTCTCGTTACCTGCCCCAAATAGCCAATCTTTGAAACAGACATTTTTTGGATGAGTAATTGAGGAGGAAGTTTATTATGGTGTCCTATTGGACACAGGGAGCAGGACAATATTTCTCCATCAAGGTCCTGCTCAAAGAATCATCAGATGATTGGGTATATTTATAAGGGAGCAAGGGTTGTATGCAAAATTTAAACACAGCTATTGGTGTACCAGGGAAATGATGTGATTAATTAGGGGTGAATAGGTGTATCCATTTTGGGGCCTCAGGTGTCCTTGGAAGATGTGCATCAGGAGCAGGAATCTAGACTGCCTTTGGTTGGACGTCCCAAATGGCTCCTGTGTCTTCCATGGGCTTCTTTATCTATTTTTATATTTCTAAAAAGCTGCGAAAAACTGTGAAGATATTATTTCCATAGTCCTTGTTAGTGACTTCCTGTCAGGGCAGGAATTCTTAAGACAGGAGATAAATCAATTTTACAAAGAGAATTAAATGTTTGCTGTCTGTTTTAAGTTCCCTTTTTAAAAGTGAGGTATCTAAAAGCTTCTTTCCTGTTCCAGTATGACCCAAGAAAGGAGAAGGTATGCATATCTGTACAACCCAGCACATGAACTTCTCCAGTTTGTAGTCTTCCTGAAGCTATATTTATCCAGCTCTCCTTTTGACCGTATACACTGTCATAATGTCAACTCAAAATTTTTCCTTGTGAGATATATAAATAAAATAAAGTTGTAATGCAGTATAGCTTGTATGTTGTACCTTTTCATAAATGTTATTCTTCATTTGCACTGTATGATAGTGTTCTATTCTGTACAGGGTCACTATGAGTCAGAACTAACTTGATGGCACCTAACAACAACAAATTCTATCTATTCACACCATAAGTGAAATTGAAAAAAATCGATCGTTTGATCAAGTAATTACTAATATTTCTAGATAATGTTTCTTCTATCAGTACCAAATGTTCTTGATTATTCAGTCTTAGCATTCTCATGTAGCTTAAAATTCTTCCCATACCCATTGCTGTTGAATCAATTTCAACTAACAGTGACCCTACAGGACACAGTAGAGCTGCCCTTTACGATTTCCAGGGAGCAGCTAGTGGATTCAAACTGTTGACTTCTTGGTTAAACACTGTAGCTCTTAACCCTGGCAGTACTCTCCCCAAATAAATAATTAATATTGGTAATAATAAAATAAAAGCAAACTCATTGCTGTTGAGTCTATTACAACTCATAGCAACCCTATAGGACAGAGTAGAACTGCCCCATAGAGTTCCACGGAGCACCTGGCAGATTCAAACTGCTGACCTGGTGATTAGCAGCCAAAGCACTTTACTGCTACACAGCTAGGGTTTTCACTGCACCACTAGGGTGCTATAAATATGTGATCTTTTAACTAATAAATATTCACTGAAAAACACCTGATTAACAGAGCTCATGGCGCTCTTTATGGATTTGTCAGCAAAATTAAATAAAATAGCCCTTATACTTACAGAATATAAGTACAACACAATTTTTCATGAAAAACTATTAAGTTAAAGATAAACAGGTGTTAAAAATGTTCAAACTTCTTGTTTCAGTCAGCTAGGCTGCTCTAACAGAAATACCACAGAGTGGATGGCTTTAACAAAGAAAGATTTATTCTTACACAGTCTGGTAGGTTGCAAGTCCATATTCAGGGTGTCCGCTCCAAGGAAAGACTTTCCCCTTGTGGACTCTGGAGGAAAGTCCGGTGTTGCATCAGTCTTTGTCCAGGGAGCGTCCTCACGCAAGAACCTCTGGTCTGAAGGACGGGTTCTGCTCCCGGTGCTGCTTGCTTGATGGTAGGGAGGTTCTCAAATTGTCCTTTGTTTCTTTTTCCTTTTATTCCTTGCAAGCTAAAAGCATTAAGGGTGGGGCAAGCCATACTCCAGGGAAACTCCCCCTACAGCAGGAATTTGTAGCTCCACCCTAATCCTTCAACATACAGGTTAGCAAAACCACACAATGGAGGACAGTCCCAAGATACTGGGAACCATATCCCAGCCACGTGGCTGCACACATTTTTGGGGGACATAATTCCAACCATGACACTTCTTTTCTAAAGAAAAAAAAAAAAGTAGGGGAAAATAAACATATTTTTCTAAAAATGCTTAGAAACTGCCTACGAAAGTGACCAAAAATTGAGTGAAGCGGTCTCAATTCAATATATGAGTCTGTCACTGTATCCTTTTCTTACTGTTCTTCTAGACCACAGCTGCCTTTAAAATGGAAGGATAAAAATGGAAGTGTGTTTCTAGACCTATGTGAGACTGTCTACATAGAGCAATCTTATGGATGCTTTAAAAGACTACAGTAATATAAATGAATCTGACCATGGTATTTTACTGAGTGACAGAGAATATAGCTGATAAATACTTTTAATATGTAGGTATTATAAATACCATTATGCCAAGCCAGCCATACCATGATAGATATTTTTAATATGTAGGTATATTCATTATGTGTTATCATTACTATTTTCAAGAGCAATTATTAGGAAGTATTAAGAAAAATCATGAAGTACACACATAATTACCACCATTGAGATAATTAATCAGAAGATATAATTAATATTACATATAGTTAAAATATATTTTAAAATATATCAATATTTAAATAGATAACTATATTTAAGAACTGTTTTTAGTCATTGTTGATAGGCCCCTGATTCATTGCAACATGTTGCAAAAGAGAACATTGACTTTACAGTCCTATTCATCTTCATAATCTGTTGTGGATTGGACCACTGTCATCCACAGCGTTTTTACTGGCACATTTTCTGAAAGAGAGAGTCAGGATTTGTTTTCTAGTCTGATTTCATTTGGATGATCCATTTAAACATGTTCAGCATCACAACAACGTGCAAACCTCCGCTGACAGACAGGTGGTGGCTAGGCATGACAGCAATGCAGAGAATAGGTGTCCCGTGGAGATAGCCAAAGATTAATGCGAGAAATGTTTGTACAAAAATTTTCTCCCAGAGCAGAGAGAACATTCTCCTAGAGCCAGTCACCTCCTAAATTTTTAGGAAAATAAGTTTCTGCTCTTTAAAACTACTCTTCTGTGGTATGTCTGTTATAGCAGTACTAAGATAATAATGATAGAAGAATTTGGCATTGCCAGGTAGGGGGGCTGTTTCAACAAATATCTAAAACATAAAATAATTTTGCAATTGAGTAATGGTAGAATACAGAGAAATTTGATGTATTTCATAATAAGACCTTAGATTGCATTGAAGAAAACGTTGACAGAATTATGGGCCTTATGGACAATTCTGGTGAAGGTTCAAAGAGCGTGATTCATCCTCTGGGAAGGGTTTGTATTACCATGAACAGAATGTTGTTTGAAGTATGACTATCAAATGGGCTTCTGGTGAGGGTTTAAAATAAAATTCTGAGAATGTGATTGGACACTGAAGAAAAAGTGATTTTTTTTTTTTTTTAATGCAATGGCAAAGAACTTGTCTGAATTATATTCTAATGCTTTGTGGAAAAGCAGAATTTATCTGTTAGGATGTCTTACTGTGGCGGCTTGCGTGTTGA
Source organism: Heterohyrax brucei (assembly GCA_028571685.1). Classification (NCBI taxonomy): domain Eukaryota; kingdom Metazoa; phylum Chordata; class Mammalia; order Hyracoidea; family Procaviidae; genus Heterohyrax; species Heterohyrax brucei. The sequence goes on from CM053143.1 coordinate 162,387,431, forward strand.
TGTGACACTGGAACTTAAGCCACTGTTATGTGAAATTCCAACAAGATCATTCATGGCAAACATTTTCAGAGGAGCTTCCAGGCTGAAATAGACCAGGAAGAAAGATGTAGCACTCTACTGCTGAAAATAAATAAATAAATATATGCATATACAAACATATATATATATATGTACATAACATTGTCTAATACATTGCTTACATGTCAGTGCCTCAAATGGGAGACCCTTAATATATAATTAAGGAATAATAAGCTCCTCAAAGAAGGGTCCACCTTATTGGTGAAAATGGAGTAAAATTTTAGGAGTCTTCACTTTATATGTGGTATGATTCAAAAGGAGAAGAATTGGCTGCAAATATCCATCAGTAATCAGAATGTGGAAAGTGCTAAGCATGAATCAAGCATAACTGGAAATTATCAAAATTAGATGGAAAGGTGGAGGTAATAGGCCATGATAGAGAAGCACCCTGCCATCATGCTACGGCAAAGACCCCAAAACTAAGTCAGATAGACACAACTGTCAGTTCTGGAACCCTAAGCATCAAATGAAGAAGCAAAGAACTCGTTCAGGCATCAAACAGAATAAGAAAAGGAGCAAGAACAGAGAACAGGGAGAACTAGAGAATGAGGATCCCCTACCAGTTAATGTGGTATGGTAGCGTCATCTTGTACCTTAGCCACCAAAAACGACAGGTGGAGAGTACAGGAAGGCAACTTCACACAGCTCCTGAAAGGAGACAGAGCACTGCTAGCCAGGTATACACACTCTCCCACACCCCACCACTATTCCCTCTGAGTGACCTCTGCAGCTTTCCAAGAGCCTTAGTCACTCAACCTTAGAGGCAGCAGTTCCTCACTGCCATGTCCAGCACCCCAGTGACCAGCACTGGGAAAAGCTCATGTCTGAGGGAGACGGGAAAAGGGATGGGAAACACACACACACACACACAACACATCATGCAAGAAACAGATCACACACACAAGACAGAGTTGGGGCGAGGTTGGGACCATGGTCTCTGATGGAGAAGCGTGGACCCCGGGCAACTTTCACAAGCTTTATTTATTGGCTTAACAGGTAGGAAGTCAAGAGGGCAGCTCATTACCTTTTAAAATGGTCACGATCTTTGTATTTTGATTGGTTACAGAGCACATGGAAGTTTTGTCTTCAAAGGACAGGGATCTTCAAACAAAGGACAGGGACACTCAAATAGTTTTAACCTGAACTGTTATCACGTAAACAGTTTCAAGGAAATAGCACTAGCTTTAGGCTTATTATATTACAAATAGCTTGGTCTGGGCTAGTATCCTGCAAACAGTTTCAAGGAAATAGTTTCAAGGGGCCAAGAAGAGAGGTGCAAAACAAGGGGAGAGGTAGGAGGAGGCAAGAGTGTAGGACACAGGAGCTCCCAGCATGCAACACCTCGCCGCCTTAGTCAGCTGCTTCCACACCACTGGTTGTTGATTTCGCTTTTTTTGTTGTTTCTTCTGTCTCACACACTTCTTCCCTTCCTCCTGCTTAGCTAGCACTGTGAGCTGTCTCCACTCCTTCTAGACAGAGCTCCTCATACAACTTCTCCCCTAAGCCTGTGCCACCTCATTGGCAGGCTCCCTCAGTGTCTTTTTTATTTTATTTTATTTTTTATTTTTGTCTTGGTTACTTATCTCTCACTCCCTTCTCACCCTTCCTTTCTCCTGCCCACCCAGCCATGTTTTCCAATTCTGTCCATTTGTAACAAGCTGCTCCATTCAGCCTGGATATCAGGCCACCAGCATATGGCTTCCTGGGTCCATGCCACCTCAACAACATGTCCCCTCAGTGCCTTTTTGTTGTTTTTTTTTGGTTTCTTATCTCTCTCCCTCCTTTCCTCTTCTTTCTTCTGCCCAGCTGATGCATGTGCTGTCTACCCCTCTTCTTGATGGGCTTTCCCATACCACTTGCCTACAGAGATATAGACACATGATCCTCCAGGTTTGCAGCATCCCAGCTGTAGACTCTGTCAGTGCCATTTTATTTTTCAGTTTCTTCCTTTTCTCTGCCTCTCTCCCTCTCCTCTCTCACACCCACCTAGCCATTGTTTGCTGTCCTAGTCCACTTTTGATGGGCTATGCCACAATGCTTGACTAGAAAGCCACCAGCATACAGCTTCTATATCTGTGCCACTTCCCTGGCAGGCTCCTTTTGAGCATTAATTTTATCTTTTTTCTTTGTTTATTTTGGCTTCCCTTTGGTTTGTTATCGTTCTTATATCTTCTGTCACTTTTCCTTCTTTCCTGTTCTTTCTTCTCCCCCCAACTAGCCCCATGTGCCCCCCTCTCTTCTCAATGAACTGTGTTGTAATGCTTGGCTGGAGAGCCTCAGAAACACAGCGCCCCCAACTCGACGCTTCCCTCATAGGCTGACTCCCTCAGCACCATTTCTTCTCTTCAATATTGTTCCTTTTCCCTTTTCATTCTCCTTCCCATCTAAGTCCCTGTGCTCCCACTGTGATTCCTTATGGGTAGTGCCATTCTACTCTGTGACAGGGACATCAGCCTGCCACCACGTCAGTACTGCCCTGCCCCCTACAGCTAGCACGCTCAGCACCGTGTTTATTTTGTTAGGGTCCGGATTTCAAGATGTGACACAGTTTTTCTTTAAAAGTTAAATTTTATTAAAAATGTGCTCAATAGGAAAAAAAAGGGGCTGGTGTACCAGGGACGCACTCCAAACTGTGCAGAGCTGGAGGCGACCCCAGGCTTCCTTAGTGAGCAGCATTTAAACCGTGAAACCGCAAAGTAAGGAGGGGGAGCTAACCTTTGCATTGATTGGCTGAGGCCATATGGAATTTCTGTAAGTTGCAAAATGTAGCTATGGGTGAATGTGTCAACCACAGAATGTTTTCATACACATGGAATTTCCGTAGGTTGTAAAATGTAACTGTTAGTGGATGTTTTACTAGGCTGGCTCCAGGGGTTATTTGCAAGACTGTCTCCAGGCCCTATCATTTCCAAGACAAAGGTGAAATTACGGTGTAATTACTCTATGGTATTTCCTGTTATTTCCTGCTGAGCTGGTTCCTGGAGCCTTTCACTTTAATGTCCTGAAGTTTCACTGCACCCTTCCTCAAAATGGAATCACTTATGTCTCTTGTCAACAATTTGAGTATAATTTTTTTCCTTGTGTTGTATTTTCTTTATTCTGTCTTTCCCTTTTCGGTTTTCTCTAGTCCACCTACGCATGTGAGCCACCCACACTCCTCAACAGGCTGAGTGAAAAACCACTTAGCTAGATAGTCACTGGTTTGGAGATATGATTAGTCCACAAGTTACATCCTCTCCCTTCCATTCTGCCCATCTGCATCATGTAACTAGCACTGTAGCCCCAAGTGGTAAAGGTTCAAACCACCAGACTATTCTCTGCATTGCCACAAGCCTGACCTGTTGGCTACTGCTACAAACAATCCATCTCCACCCCTTACCCTCTGCTAGACACATCCTGTTGCACCATAGCTGAGTGACCAGCTCTGCCCACCTGATAAGATGGTAAGCAGTTTTGTGTTCACAGACAAGCAAGCAACAAAAACTCACCCAGCCTGCCTGCTACACATAGTGAAATAAATATCAAAACCAAGATGAAACAAACATCTACAATCAACAAGCAAAGAAAATAATTCATAAATGTCCTAACAACAGCAACAATAGCAAGACGTGCCCTAAAGAAAAGGATAAGATGGCACCAGAAAGTGTCCAAAATAAAATACCAGATGACTTTCTAGCTCAAAAAAAAGGCACTGGTGCTGTCTGATAGGAAATACAAAACTCCTGAAAAGGTTTAGGTTTACACAAAAAGAATTGTTGATAATTACTTGAGAGGGGAGAGATGAGGAGAAAACCACACTAAATAGACAATAGATAAGTAGTAATTTGGGTGAAGGGTAAGGCAGTACACAATACTCGAGAAGCCAGCACAACTTAACTAAGGCAGGGCCATGGAAGTCTCATAGATATCTAAACTCTCTAAAGGACTGAATTATTGGGCTGAGAACTGGGGACCATGGTCTTAGGAGATATCTAGCTCAACTGGCATAGTTTATGAAGAAAATATTATTCATCTTACTTTGGTAATGAGTTAGATCCGACTCGACAGCACTTGGCTTGGTAAGTAGAGTCTAGAGTCTTATAAGCGTGAGAGTGGCTTTCTAAGATGCGCCACTTGGTCCCATCCCAACTGGAGCAAGGAAGAAGGAGGAAAACCAAAGACATACAGGAAGGATTAGTCCAAAACACAAATAGACCCTAACTATCATGGCCTCTACTAGGCTGAGTCTGGCGTGTCTGGATGGGGCCTGGCTACCACCACCAACTGCTCTGACAGGGATCACAACAGAGGGTCCAGACAGAGCTGGATATCAATGTAGAACGAAATTACAATTCACAAAACAAAAGCAGACTTACTGGTCTAACAGAGATAGGAGAAATCCCAAGAGTATGGCCCCTAGGTACCCTTGTAACTCAGTACTGATATAATCCTGAATATTACCCTTCAGCAAAGATTAGAAAGGCTCATCAAACAAAACAAGGCTAAATGAACTCATCAAGCCAGGAACAAGGACTAGAAGGCAGGAGGGGACAGGAAAGCTGATAACGTGTAACTGGAGATCAAGAAGCAGACAGTGTTGACAAAATGTGTGGTTGGCGATCAATGTCACAAAGAACGTGTACTGATTGTTTAAAGAGAAGCTGATTTGCTCTGTAAAACTTCATCTAAAGCATAAAAGACAACCAAATAACACAATGAGATACCACTTCACATCCACTAGGATGGTGATAATTAAAAAGACAATAAGGGTTGGTGAGAATATGGAGAAATTGGAACACTGATACATTTCTGGTTAGAATGTAAAATGGTTCAGCCACTTGCAAAACAGTTTGTCAGTTCCTCGAAAAAAAGAAAGAAAGAAGTGGAATACCTGATGATCACTATCCTAGGCATTAATGAACTGAAATGGGCTGATATTATTTTTGGATCAGACAATTTTAGGCTTCATTGTGTGAGGAACAAAAAATTGCAGAAGAATGACTTTATATTCATCATCAAATGGAGTACTTCAAGATCCGTATTGAAGTACGACGCTGTCAGAGGTAGAATAATATCCACGGGCCTACAAGAAAGGCCATCTAATGCTATTACTTAACTTTGAAAACCAACCACTAACACCAAAGATGAAAAAAGTTGAAGTTGTTAACAAATTGCTTCAGTTTTAGATTGATCAAACATGTCATCGGGATGCATTACAAATTACTAGTGACTAGAATGCAAAAGGTGGAAAAAAAGAAAAATCATAAGTTAGAAAATATGGTGTGGTGATGCAAAGGATGATGGAGACTGCATGATAAAATTCTGCAAGATCACTGACTTGTTCAATAGAAATAGATTTTTTCAACAAAACAAAACAAAAAAAATATGTGTGGGTGGACCACTCTAGATGGGATATAATGTCTCAAAGCAACAATTGTGGAAAGGAATTATAGAGAAGCTCAATGTGACCAGTCAGGACAAGGCCAGGGGTCATCTTGGGAATGGACCATGAACTGTTGCTAGGAAAGATCAAGCTGAAGCTGAAGAAAATTAAAACATATCAAAGGGGACCAAAGTATGGCCTTGAATACATCCTGCCTAAATTTAGACACCGTCTTAAAAATAGATTCGATGCAAGACTGGAAGAACTGTAGGATAATATGAAAGACATCATACAAGAATTAAAAAAAAGGTCATTGAAAAGATGGGACAGAAAGAAAAGATCAAAATGGATGTCAGAAGAGACTCTGAAACTTGCTCTTGAATGAAAATAACTACAGCCAAAGGAAGGAGTTATGAAATAAAAGACCCAAAAGGGAGACTTCAAAGGGCTGTATGAGAGGACATGGTGAAATATTACACAACAAATGTGCCATGACCTAGACTCAGAAGACCAAAAGGAAAGAACATTCTCAGATTTTCTCAGGATGAAAAAGCTGAAGAAAAACTTTAAGCCTTGAGTTGCAGTACTGAAGGATTCTATGAGCCAAAAAACAAATACTGTAGGAAGTATCAAAAGAAAATGAAAGAATGCATAAAGTTACTGTGCCCCAAAGATTTGGTGTTGTTTAACCATTTCAGGAAGCAGCCTAAGATCAAAAACCAGTAGCACTGAAGGAAGAATCCAACCTTCACTGAAGGCGTTGGCAAAAAAACCAAGGCTCCAGAAATTGATGGAATGCTAACTGAGGTGCTTCAACAAATAGATACAATGCTGGAGGAGCTCACTCATACGGGGCAAGATATTTGAAAGATAGCAACCTGGCCAACAGACTGGATGAAATTCATATACACACCAATTCTAAGGAAAAGAAGAGCCAGCACATCTTGGAAATCACTGACAAAACTATTAATACAGAATGCAAGCAAAATATTTCTGATAACTCAAAAACCGGCTGAAGTTTTTGAGGAATTACCAGGAACCCAATCCAGTTTAGAAGAGGTTGTAGAAAGAGGGATATCATTTCTAATGTCAGATAGATCTCAGCAAAGCATAGAATACTAGAAAGATGCTAATATGGATTGAATTATGTCCACTAGAAAACATGTGTGGCAACTTAGCTGGGCCATGATGACCAGCATTGTAGGGTTGTCCTCTATTTTATGATTCTCTTATATTAACTACAGCATAGGTGACCAATGGGGCAAGATTAGATTATGTTTAAGAGGATTAGAGTGGGACTGTGACACATTTGCTAAGGCCACATCCCTGATCTAATGTAAAAGGAGTTTCCGTGGGGTGTGACTTGCACCACCCTTTATCTTACAAGATATAAAAGGAAAGGGAAAGAAGCAAAGGGAACCAAGCTAGTACCAGGAGCAGAGAGCAATCTTTGGACCTTGATTTCCTGCACTGAAATGTTCCCATACCAAGAGAAGACCGATGAATCATACGGACCTTCTTCCAGAACAACACAGAAAGACTTCTCCTTTACCTGGAACCCTGAATTTGGACTTCAGCCTATTGCACTGTAAGAGATATTTCTGTTACAGCAGTACTAGATGAGTAAGGCAGATGATTATTTGTGTTTTATTGACAGCACAAATGCATTTGACTATAAAGACTATAACAAACTTTCATAACATTGAGAAGACTGGTAATTCCAGAACATGTATGTCTGCTCATGTGTAACATGTACATAGATTAAAAAAGCAGTTGTTTGAACAGAAGCAGGGGACACTGCACAATTTAAAATTGGAAAAGAGTGTAACAGAATTATATACTTTCACCATACTGAGCCAGCCAATTGCGTGCATTCAATATATATGCTCAGCAAATAATCTGAGAAGCTGTACTATGTGAAGAAGAAAGCAGTATCATGATTGAAACAAAACTCATTAAAAACTATCAATATGTAGATGACTCAACCTTGTCTGCCAAAAGTGAAGAGGACTTGAACAACTGACTGATGAAGATCAAGGACAACAGCCTTGATAGATTATACTTCAACTTGAACAAAACAAAAGTCCTCACAAATAAGTAAGATTGTGATGAAAGGAGAGAAAACTGAAGTTTTCAAGGATTTCCTTCCACTTGATTCCAAGAATCAATGGGCCTGGAACCACCAGTCATCAAACGATTTGTTGTATGGGAGGAAATCTGCTGCAAAGGACCTTTATAAAATCTTAAGAAGCAAAATTGCCTCTTTGTTGACCAAAGTGTACCTGATCCAAGCCATGATATTTTCTATTGCCTCATATACATGTGAAAACCTATAATGAAAAAAGCAAAACAGATGCATTTCAATTATGGTGTTGGTGAATAATATTGAAAGTCCTATGGACTGCCAGAAAACTGAACGGATCTGTCTTGGAGCAAGCATAGCCAGATTGATCCTTAAAAACAAAGCATCATCTTGCTTATTTTGGACACATTATTGGGAAGAACCAGTCCCTGCAGAATAGTATACTCAGTAAAACAGAGTATCGGTGAAAAAGAAGTCCCTTGACAGAATGGATTGACATAGTAGCTGCAAGTGGGTTCAAAAGGAGCAATGAGTGAGGATCATTTGGTACCGGGCAACATTTCCTCCTGTTATATATACTTGTGGTTGCTGTTAGTAGGAGCTGTCTCCATGGCACCTAACCACAAAAAAATTTGTAACCAACTTGGATATTTGGCTGAGAAGATTTCTGGGAAAAATCTTGAAAAGGCCATGCGGTTTTTCCTTTTTGCTTGTAGTACGATGTGAGAGGAGAGAAATTAACTTAAAAAATGTGCAAATTAAAACCAAATTCAAATATTTGGAAAATGCTATTGTAAAAACAAAGGAAACATGTCTTAAAATGTACATCAAGGGTGAAATAATTTGTTCGCAATCTTTTGTTAAAGATATTATGCCCATGCAGCAAACATTTTGTTGGCTTGGAGGAAAAGAGACAGAACAAAAGAAGAAAAATGGTTTGCCTCTTGAGATAAAGTAAAACGGTCTCCCTCCTGAAATACTACAAGCAAGACACAGACCGATGCAGTAACTTGGTTGTGAACTTCTGTTGTCCTTCAAGGAACAGGAGGTACCACCCAAGGAACAGTTTAGAGATTAGTGTTTAGAGATTCCCTCCTCCCTTCCTTCCTTCCTTCCCCCTTCCCTCCCTTCCTCCCTCCATCCTTTCTTCCTTCTCTCTCTCCCTGTCTCTTCTCTTTCCTCCCTCCTCCAGAACTCTTGAAGGAACCGTGATGGTCAAGCCTGCCTCCATTTCCAAGGGTGAAAAAACTGCCTCATAGCCTTCAAGGAGTCAGACTTCTACCACCTTGGTTCCTGAGTTTGAGGCTGCAGTTCAGGTAGGCCAAGAGGATGAGGCTGCCACCCAAACTTGAGAGGCTGGGGCTGCCCTCTTAGAAGCCAGAAGAATAGGGCTAGCCAGGCTGAAGGAGTAGGGTTATCTCTCAGTGGTATGGAAAGCACAGGGTCATTCAAAGGCCAGGGAGCATAGGTACCACCCCAGTGGTCCTGGAAGGCAGTGCGGACACTGAGGGATGAGGGGCTTCTATCCATCCTCTGGAGACCATAGCCAATACCCAGTTTGGGGACTGGGGCCATCTGACCAGAAAACAAAGCATTATTTTCAGGTCTTCAGAGCTAGTGAAATTTGCTCTGCTAGGCTGTGGACTTGCTTTGTACCTGTGATTTCTACCATTCGAAATGAAGATGTCTGACTTGTGCCTGTTCCACCATGGTATTTTGGGAGCAGATAGCTTGTACTTTAAGTTTCACAGTTCCACAGTTGGAGAGGAATTTTGTCTCAGGATAGGCCACACCCTGAGTCATACTTTACTGAGATGTTCTAGAAGATGAGCTCTGGGATTTAGAGATATTGGTGGGATGGGACAACACTTTGGGAAATGATGTGATAGAGTGAATGTGTTTTATACTTGGAAAGGACCTACATTGTGGAGGATCAAAAGGTAGAGTATTAGGAGTTAAACTGTCTCTCCAAAACCTGTGTTGTGTATCCCTACCCCTAATACTTGTGGATGAAACCTCACTTGGCAACTGGATTTTCTTTATTATGGTAATGAGGCCATATCTATGTATGGTGCATCTTAAACCTAATCACTTCTGAGATACAAAAAGAGCAGACTAGATACAGAATGAAGCATACCCAAGTGGGGGAAAGATAGACGCATTGAGGAGAGTACCAAACAAGTGGAGACTATGAAGGAAGCTGAAATAAATATTTGTCCTCTAACTAAGCAGATAGAAAAAGCCTTCTTCTAAAGCTGGTGCCCTGAATTTGGACTTCCAGTCCTGAAACTATAAAAAAATAAATTTCTCTTCTTTAAGCCACACATTTGTTGATATTTCTTTACATCAGTGCTAAGAGATTAAGACAATTAGTGATGACATGGAAGATTTCCCTACAGCATCCCTATAAGGGGAGAGGATGGGATGGTGTTAGCGAGTTAATCTGGGAACGGCTGTACTACAGCCAAGTGTATGTATCTATCATTGCTTTATGTTTGACATATCTGTTTTAGAAACTTCACTAAAATACAGTGAAGATGTACACATTTAAAAAAGCACTGCTTTGAAGAATGAACTGCTACATATGACTTAAATTGCCTAGGAATATCTGTGATTATCTCATTTGTTAAAAAGCAACATAACTGCATATCACAATAAAATATTCATAGAACAATGACTTCATTGCAATAATTAGTAGAAAAATATGAAACATTCTTTTTTTTTCCATTGTACTTCTGAAAGGAAAAATAAAACCTATAGGGAAAAGAATATATAATGAGCATTTCAATGGTAAAATAGATGTATGAGTTTAATTGCCTTTAGTGAGTTATTAAAAGTTGTAATGCATTTTTTATATCTGCTTTTTGGGTTGTTTTCTCTTTTGGTGTTTCTCTCCATTTGAATCGACATTTGTGATATGCAGAGGGTACTACTACATGCTGCTAAGAAAGCAAGAGAGAGAAGATGCGATTTCTCAATGCTTGTAAACGCGGCACTCCCTGAAATCACTTCTAATTTCTAATATGCAGCTGCATGGATTAGTTGTGCCCTGACATACAAACCGATTGTTCCCATAGGACATATAAAAAGAGATGAAATGTTCATTTATTTGGACAAGTTTTGACCAATATTTCTCTTACATACTATTATTAATATACCACTACCAAGCCAAGTGCCGTCGAGTGGGATCACTAGGCCACTAATATGTACATATATATATATAAAGCAGTTCTTTTAACATAATAAACTACTACTCAACATTTTTTTCTTAATACAATGAAGAGAAAAAGTTCACAACTTCTGCCACAAGTGGTGTGTATAGATTCAAAAATACAAAAAGTATCATGAATTTCTAACAATTAGTTAACAAGAGAGTGTTAAAAATATGTTTTATATAGGTAATAAGATACTGTGAGCAATATGAAATTTTATGAGAGTAATGAACAAAATAGAATATTGAATCATTTCAGCAATTTATTCTTTAGAGTCCAAATTTTAAAGTATTGTTAATAATACTGTGTTTTAAATTAGGTACATACACATTTATCTATGTTTGTTGTGTGGCCTGAAATAAATTGATCTGTCAGATTATTCATCTATAAAATGGTGATGATGATGATGATAATGATAACAATAATAAAATACGTATTTCATAGTTTTGGCAGCCAAGCCAACTGCCGTCGAGTCGGATCCGATTCATGCAGTTTAATATAATAACATATATACAGAGTTTAGCACACTACCTAGAACACAGCACATATACAAAAAAAAGGTCAAGTGATTTTATTATGAAATCTTACCCTTTTTATTTATCATATATTTTGGTAAATACACTATGTAAATACTACTTTTGCTTGATATACATAATTTGAAATGTCATTACATGATAAAATAAGCAGGAAACAAAGACAGCGCTACATTTTTTAATCACTTATTACTTTCAGATGAGGAGGATTTTCCTCCACAGTTTTATCAAACATTGCATAAAAATTTATACCTTTTTAAAGAATCTTTACATTTGTTTTGCTGCAAATTAAATTCTTTAAGTGAACTTAGATGATAAAGTCTTAAATGCTAAGCTTCCAGAGAATGTTTATATGAAAAGATAAAACAACCAAACAAAAAATCGTGTCTCAAATGAGTTGAAGATATTTTTGTTTTAGAGACTTTGCTCAACAGCTGTACAGACATACAACATAGGAAGGTGCCTTCTCTGTTACTTTTAAGAGTTGTACTGATTGAGATAGAAAACTAGTTATTTTGCAATTATCCCTTCTCCAACCTTTATAAAAATGAGGCCATCATATCAGATCATGTCAAAGGACAAAGATATGACTGTAGGGTGTGTCATGGATTGAATCATGTTCCCCAAGTATGTGTGCATCAATTTGGCTGGGCCATGATGCCTGGTATTGTGAAGTTGTCTCCATTTTGTGATTGTAATTTTATATTAAAGAGGATTAGAGTGAGAGTATAACACCCTTACTGAGGTCACATCCTGATCTAATGTAAAAGGAGTTTCCATGAAATAGGGTGTCTTAGGCTGGGTTTTCTAGGGAAGCAAAACCAGTAACACGTGCAGGTACAAGGAAAGATTTATAATATAGATAGATACAGATATAAAAACAGCTCACGCAATCTCAGAAGGTGAATGTCCCAAGTTCTGGCACAAGCCTCATGTGGCCACGGAAGCTGAGGAACCCAAAATTAGCAGGTCAGAGACCAGAGATCTAGATCACCGGTTGTGTAGGTCAGTGGATCCCAAACTGGTGGCAAGATGAAGCAGCAGAGGCTGGCAAACCCAGGATCAGCAGGTCAGGGAACAGGACTCTCAAGTGCCGACTGTAAGGATTGATGAATCCAGCAACTGCTAGTTCAAGTCCAGGAACCAGAAGCCGGAAGAAGAGAGCAGGAGCTCCTGGCTACATGAGCAGACCAAAAGTAGTAGTGGGTGGCTGAGAGATGAGAGCTGAGGGGAGGGAAGCCACCACGAACCCCGCCCTACCACTTAATACAGCAGCCTAATATGGAGTAGCCAAGTTGACATAATCCTGACCACCACATAGGGCCTGTACCGTCTTTTATTTCTCAAGAGAGAAAAAGGAAAAAGAAGCAAAAACTGAGGGGGGAAACTCATGCCACCAAGAAAGCAGCGGCAGGAAGAGAGCACACCCTGTAACCCATGATCCCTGCACAGAGAAGTGTCTAGTCTGGAAGAAGGTTGCTCAGGGCCTTCAGAGAGAGCATGCCTTGCCCTGAAGCCAACATGCTGCATCTGGACTTTCACCCGGCTTTACTTGAAGAAATAAACTCTTTGCTAAAGCCATTTACTTGTGATATTTCTTTAATAGCAGCACTAGGTGGCTAAGATACGTTCTCCACCAGTACAAAGTCCGCACTCTTTATGCCTTCAAATACTTGTTTTTAAAATTGCCAAAATTCTGGCCCCATTAGAATGTACTTATACCTTTTATAATAAAATTAGGGATGTTTCTTTACATACATAAAATTCTGAGCTCAAAGAAAAATAAAATGAACTTTATAATTGAAAAAAAGTAAATTATCTTTAAATTATGTACATATACACACACACCACATTATATTTATTCAAGTGGCTAGAACTTTACTATTCCTGATCCTTGTGTAATACAACAAAAATTCTTTGAATTCCAGATTGTGTTCTGTGTTGACTTGTAGTTAGTGCATTCTAAAACATGGAGAATGAAAAAGTCACCACCTATGACTGCCCTGACGGGAACCACAACAAGGAGTCACTGATGTAGCAGGATAGCAGTGTACAGAACTCAAACTCCATTGAAAAGATCAGACTTGATGATCCAGCAACAGGCTAGAGTGTCCCCAGAAGCCATGGCCCTGGACTCTGTTAGCCCCAAACTGAAACTGTTCCCCAAATCAGCTCTTCGGACAAAGAATAGATGGGACTATAAGACATAAAACGATACTGGCAATAGTATATTTCTTGACTTAAGTAGATACATGAAACTGAGCAGCTTCTGCCCAGAGGCATGATGGGAACACAAAGAGGGACAGAAGCTAGTTGAAGGGACTTTGGAAATACAAGGTAGAAAGGAAGAGTGTGCTAGAGCTACCTAACAATGTGTAAGTTTTTGTATGACAAATTGACTGGGCTTGGAAGCCTTCACTTTTAAGTAAAATAAATATTTTTTTAAAAAAGAAAAAGCTTAATATAAATAAATAAAAACAAGAAATATATGCATTTGAATTGTATCTTTCCACCTTGTTTATTCAATCTGTATACTGAGCAAAAATCCAAATGGACAGAATACATCAAATAGAATGTGACTTCAAGACTGGAAGAGGAATTATAAACCATCTTCCAAATGCAGATGATACACCCTTGCTTATGGAAACCAAAGAAGAGTTGAAGCCCTTACTAATGAAGATCAAAGAAGATGACACCTCAACATAAAGAAACTTCATGACCAACTGAGAAAATACTGAACTTGTCAAGGGTTTCACTTTACTTGGATCCATAATCAACACCTGTGAAAGCAGCTATCAAAAAAGCAAACATGGGGCAAGCCAGTTACAAAAGACCTCTTCAAAATGTTAAAAAGCGATTGTGCCATTTTGAGGATTAAAGTCAAGGAAGTGAAAATTTCACTTCCTGTACTTTAGACATGTTGTCAGGAAAGACTAGCCTCCGGAGAAAGACATCATGCTTAATAAAATAGAGGGTCAGTGAAGAAGAGGAAGTCCCTCAATGGGATGGATTGACACAGTGGCTTCAGGGAAGGGCTCAAACATAACAATGACCTGGCAGATGGTCCTGGATTGGGCAAAGTTTTCTTCTGTTGTACCTGTGGTCCCTCTGAGTCAGAACCAAATTGTGGGCATCTAACGACAACATAAGAAAATTGAATTGATCCCCAGTTCAAAAGTGTTGTAATCACCATACCTAATTGTCTCTTGCATGAATTATGAATGTTTACCAATTAACCTTTTACCAGTTTCCAATCAATTAACTTCCTAACAGTTGAAAAGAAAGGAGCTACGTAGATGCGTCCCCGTCTGATGTGCATGGCCTTCAACCATGAACTGTGAGCAAGAGTAATTTATTTTGTATTGAGATATTGATCTCTGTCCTTAGGTTTTTTTTTTTTTCAGTGTAGTCATGCTATTTTTATTAAAGACTGGAAAGTTACAACTCGATTTATTTTAATCTGATAAAGACATTGTCTTATGCTGAGTTCTCTAGAAGAGTAAAATCAGTGAAGTGTACATACAAGGTCTGACAAGCCTGTAGACTTAATTGTTACAGACCTCATTGCTGAATATCACAACAGTTGTCTTGGGAATATCCCCCCTGGGAAGCTATGCCCTGATACCAGTGCCTAATCCATGCTTCAAGGCAATTTTGCAACTCTTTCTGGAATGGCCGTTGTGCACGGTGGCAAGTTTGTGACCTTAATTGTATAGCAGTCTGTGGGGTAGTATTTAGCCAGTTAACAAATAACTGTATTGGAATATTCTCCCTATTCATCTGATCTGGCCCCCAGTGATTTTTTTACTTTACTCAATGGCAAAGGAAATATTAAAAGGAAGTCATTTTGATGACATTCAGGACATCAAGAGTGATATGACATCAGCTCTGTTGGACATTCCAGAAAAAGAGTTCCAAATTTGCTTTGAAGGGTGGGCTAGGCACTGGCATTGATGAATAGCTTCTCAAGGGGAATATTTTGAAGGTAACCATAGTGATACTCAGCAGTGAAGTGTGTAGCACTTTATCTAGGATGAGTTCACGAACTTAATTGCCAGACCTCGTATATACACAGAGGTTTATCAGAAGGAAATGTCAAATCCATTTGTGAAGGCTAGCCATGTCTAAATTCATTAGACTGATATTAGCTTGGAGGCTTCTCTTGACTCATGTGGTTGCAGGGATCAGATCAGCGGGAAGACGGCTCAGAAATGTGGGAGCTGGTGAATCCCAGGATCTGCAGGTCTGATGGCAGGCTGCTGCACCACTTTGCAAAAACCACAGCTAAAAGGATGACTAGTTAGATGAAGGATCCAGAGGAATCTTTGCCAGTACATCTGCATATACTGGGTGCAGATCACACTCCCAAAGAAACTGAGAAAAAGACTCGACAGCACTTGGCTTGGCTTTGGCTTCAGTTGATTGGACTTTCAACTGATCAGCTGCTCATATCCAATCATGATAAGGAGGATGATTATATAATATATGCCAAACCATTAAGAACCATCTCTTAGCCAAGTTCACAAACTTAACCATTGCAAAAATAGTATTTCATGTTTCTCGATTTCAATTGACACATAGACATGACTTGTTCAAACTTTTGAAAAAGTTCAGCACAGGGGAAAAAATATATATATATATATGTTATCTCCCAAAACCCAGTGCTGTTGAGTCGATTCTGACTTATAGTGACCCATAGGACAGAGTAGAACTGCTCTATACAGTTTTCAAGGAGCATCTGGCAGATTTGAACTTCTGTTTAGAAAATGTAGTCCTTAACCTTTATGCCACCGGGGAGATAGAAAGATAGATAGCTGGATGATAGGTAGATGCATAGATGGATAGATGGATAGATGGATACATAGATACGTAGATAAAATCTTCCAATGAGGGTGGCCTAGCTTTGAACTTGAATAAAACAGGTTGTATAAATTATACTGTTTTAATTGTTTTGATGTACATTTGACATTATGTGTGGAAAAGAACTTCAGGTAAATGTCCTCTGTGGCACTTTCCAAACAGGGCAAAAAACAATTATTTATCATAGCTTGAGATCTTTTGCCATCAATAGTCACCGCCTCTGGTCCTTTATCTTGGAGAAAATAAAGGTCAGTGATTCGACGGGACCATAGTCTACATTAAACAGTAACTTTTTCAGGATAAAATGGCCATTCTTGACTCTCCATTGGATCCGTATCACTCCCAATGTGACAGTTTTGTTCATCCAAAAATGAGCCTTGTCGCTAAAGATGATGTTTTGGCCAAAAGCAGGGTCAACTTCCAATCGCTCCAGAGCCCATTCTGCAAAAGTATAGGCACAATCTATGATTGCTGGACTTCATTTCTTCAGTTAAAACAATTTTGTTAAGGGTAAAGCTTCAAGTCCAGATGCAAAATCCACCACTTTTTGGTCCACGAAAAGTCCAGTTCTTGTGTTTGGCAAGAAATTGATCAGGATTCTCATCTACTCGCTGACGAACTGGGGTGAAGTTTTCATCAGAAGCTGTGGTTCATTGATGCACAGGCTTGTGTGACCGGCAACAGACCCGGTTCTCTCAATTTTTTTGATTACATATCGAATTGTTCTCTCAATGAGGCGATTATATGCATCATAAATTTCACCTAACACAAAATGTTTAGCAAGTGGAACACCCATTCTGATAATAAACTTCTATGCATTGTGGAAATTTATTATAGGATAATAAACTTCTATGCTTTGTGGAACTGTGAATGTTTCATGGCTATTCGTCAAGATTAATAAAAAAAAAAGATAAATATGGCCACTGTGCCTTTGCAAATATAACCACCATGAACTGTCAAATATAGGGCATACTTATAGGAAGACCTTTTATATTATATATATATTTATAATCAGAAAACCTCAGTACATATCTTTTTATTTAACCATTCTGTTTTTGAAATCTATATCAAAATATATCAATGTTTAGTGAAAAAATATTGTTTTAGTTATACGCACTTTTAATGAAGGTAATATATTTTAATGTATTTTTTGTGTGTGAAAAAGATCATCTCATTTTAAGTTACAAAGTGTCGTAGATTGGATTGTGTCCACCCCAAACCGTATCGCTTTGGCAGAGCTGTGATTCACAGTATTGTATAGCTTTTTCCCATGTTTTAAATCTCCCCTCTATGATATTAACCAGTGGATAATGGCTGGCAGTTGTATTAGTGAGGTGGGACCCGAGCTACAAGCTTGGGTTGTACTGAAGCAATTATCTGAGATGTAAAAGAAGTAAGCAGAGAGAGAGAGTGTCCGCATATCACCAAGAAAGCCGTGCCAGGAACAGAGTGTACCCTTTATGTCAAGGTCGTGCAACTGATTAGACCCCCAGTGACCGGATTTGGTTTCAGAGATGGAAGTAGCAAATCGGTCTCCCGATGGGTGGTAAACTAGGATCTCTCTCCCCGAAAGCACTTGGCTTGGCTTGGCTCCCCGAAAGCACATGAGGGTGGATCCTTTTTTAGTAGCAAGTGATAGAAAGTTTATTAAGGAAAAGTACATTCCAAAGAGGGAACGGGTCAGTCTCCGTGAGTGGAAAAAGACCCCACATAGATTTTGAGGGTGCTTTTTACAGGCAAAAGTAGGCGGTGTTGTCATAGATGAGAGGGAAAGACAGTAACTTGGCTTCTGACTAGGCCACAGCCATCTTACAACCACCAGGATGAACTGCTCTATTTGCATCACAACTGCCAGGAAGAACTCACATCTGCATCAGAAACTGCTAGGGAGAGCTGCTGATATTGGCTGATCAGGTTCCCCTGGCAACCTTATCAGTACTGTGTGTGCCCTATAATGCAAACCATGACCTTTGTCATCCCTAGAAAATCTTAGATTCTGGAGTAAAATATGTTAGTATGTGGTGGCAGAGATCAGGTTCCCTAGCTAACCTTGACACTTTAGATTCAGGGTCCCTGTACCCAAGAAGCTCCTAGTCCAGGTGAAGATGGATGACAAGGACCTTTCTCCAAAACTAATAGATAGAAAAAAGCCTTTTCCTAGAGCTGATACCCTGAATCTGGACTGTTAGCCTACTCTGCTGTGAAAAAATAATTTTTTCTTTGTTAAACCCATCCACTTGTGGTATTCTTTGTTACAGCACACTAGACAACGAAGACAGCATTAATAGATTCTTTTCTTCGCTGTTAGTTTTTTTTTTCACCATACTTTACAGGTTTCCTAGGTCACTGAAAGGACCCCCAACAGGGGAGACCCCTCCTCAAGTCACAGGTGATGGCATAACCCCAATCAGTCACGAAGTCTGCAGCTTGATGCAAGAGCAAGAGGTTTTTATTCCAGTGCACTGGGGCTCAATCCATACTCTTGTCAGAGTAGAGGGAATGGGCCCCGAACAAGGAAAGTACAGAGTATATAAAGGCAGGGTCTTACATTCTTGGGGGAGGTGGGGTTGGGGAAGGTTCCGCGTGTGGTTGGTTTGTATTAGCTCAGGGCTAAGGCGGATATTTCAGGTGCATTTACTTCCTGGTATTTCTGAAACTAGCCTTTTTGGGTAAGTTCCTTCTTGTTATTCCCAAAACCAGCCTTTTTGGGTAAGTTCCTGGAACTCTGAAGGGGGATTGGTTCTATATTGTCCTGTTGTTTCTAAAACTAGTTCTTGTGGTTAGGGAAGTGGCCCTTCCCGTTTTCGTTCAACAGTCAGGAATGTATGGCCCTTTCCTCTTTCGTCAGGGGCAGTTTCAACAATCAGGAATGCATGGCCCAGTGCTTGGGGGAGAGTAAGGAGAAGGAAGTTTGCTAAGAGACTCTTTGTTTTTCTGACCAAAGATTTTCTTACAGAAGTTTTTCCCTAACATCACAATTGGATATTTATATTTGTTTATTAGGGTGTTGTATTTATTTATAAAGTTAAAAATCCAACCAATACAAGTGACAAAAAACAAAATAATGCAGTAGTAAATATGATGAGTAAATATGTAAACATTAAGATTCCTTGTTTACAAACATTTTATCTCATTAACGAGTTGTATGAGAAGTGTATTGCCATTATGCAGTTATTTGTCTGAAAACGATTTTACTTCTTTCCAAGAACACTGTTACCAATTACGAAAATTTTGCAAAACATTTTTATACATAACTTGGAGACACAGAGAAAATAAAACGTGAATAACATAGAGCATTTAATCCATGCTTATTCTTATCTTTTAAATTTTCATTGTCTCTTTTAAATCTAATTACAGACAACAAACTTTATTTTGTAAAAGAAGAAACTGAAGCTCAGAGTGATAAGGTTACCAAGGGAACCTGATCTGCCCCTTACCAACAGTTCTTCCTGGCAGTTGTGGTGTAAATATAACAATTCCTCCTGGCAGCTGTGAAGTGGCCACAGTAGCCTCAAACTCAGTTAAAAACCAAATTACTACCTCCCCCTCATATCTGTGACATCACGCCCTGCATTTGCCAATAAAAAGGACCCCACAATCTATACTGGGTCTTTTTTCCACTCAGAGGGACTGACCCATACCCTCTTTGAAACGTGCTTTCCCTTAATAAACTTTTCTGTCATATGCTACCAGAAAGGTTGCATCCTTAACATGTTCTGGGAAGGAAGAGTACAGTTTGTTGCTTGCTGGGAGACTGTACTTGCTAGCACGAACTCCAGAACCCGAACTAAGTCACTAGGGGTCTAATCAGTTACAGAACCTCGATCAGAGGTCTTCTCAATCGGTCAGAGCTACATGGCCACCGTTTTTCTGTGTCTGTATTTACTGTGGTGGTTGGCATGTTGTTATGACACTGGAAGCTGTGACACTAGTGATTCAAATGTTATCAAGATCACTCATGGTGGACAGGTTTCTGGGGAGCTTTCAGACTAAGACCAGGAGCGAAGGCACAACAAACTGCTTCCCAAGATTAGTCAATGAAAACTTAAACAGTCAAAACAGTTTATTGTCCAGTAATGCTGGAAGATGAGCTTCCTCGACTGGAAGAGCTCACACAACGACCACTGCCTGCCAACCATCAGGAAGATGACACAGGCTTGGAAAATGTTATGTATATATAGGTATAGGTTCAGCAGGATCTGGAGCTGATTTGAGAGCAATTAACAACATCACAGCTAAAAAGAGAAGGATATAAGATTTTAACTCGGAGTTACAAGGTTTAAGCCTAGAGTTATCTGATTCTAGAGCCCATGCATTTAACCATTCACTGTATTACTTATATTACCATGTAATAATCCATTTTTTCTGAATAATCTTTAACTATGAATACAGGGGGGCAAATTATTCTCTTAGTTATGTTTTGTTTGTTCTTCTTTAGGGTATTAGCATTGGGTTTCTTCTCTGCTGGAGTGTTAGCTGGATAGAATTTTATTTTTAGGGACAAAAATTTGTAAAAAGTTCTTAAAAGTTATTTAATAAAAAATCAGTTTGTTCAGCATTTAAATAACTTGGTCATGTTAATTCCCTTCCAATCAGATTACTGAATATTGAATACCTATTGATTATTTTCATTGACAAATTGTGTTATTCATAGGTGGTTTTTTTTTTTTTTTAAAAAAAAAACAACTTTCATTTTGATACAAATGCCCTAGCTGAGCTGTGTAATAGTCTTAACACAAAATGATTCTTAGTAAATCCTGTAGTCTCTTTCTGTTTCAGGAGCTACAAAATGGAAATACCTTCCATACAAAACTTAGTTGTAAGGATAAAAATGCAAGTAAAAATGCTAATGAAAACATTAATCACCTTCATAAATTTATTACATTAGGAATTGGTGAACTGTTTTCTATGAAGGGCAAAGGGAAGCATAAGGCTTCACCTGATTTTATACTTCTCTTTTGGTCTCAGTGCTTCTTTAATCTTCTGCTCTCTACAGCCCAGCTAGTGTGATGATTCAGTGGTAAAATGCTCTGCTACCATACGGGAGACCGGGGTTCAGTTCCTGTCCAAAGTAAATCACGCCCAGCCTCTACCTATCTGTCCGTGCAGGCGTGTGTGTTGCTATGAGGTTGAAGAGATGGCAGCAGAACTTCCTGACTAAGCTGATCTAGGAAGAAAGGCTTGGTAATCTGTCACCAAAAAATCAGCCAATGAAAACCCTATGGATCACAATGATTTCATCCAATTGTGTACAGAATCACTGTCTGGATTGAATTGTGTCCCCCAGAAATGTGTGTATTAATTTGGTTGGACTGTGATTCCTAGTATGGTGTGATTTGCCACTGTTTGGTCATCTGATGTGATTTCTCTGTGTGATGTAAATCCTGTGTCTGTGATGTTATTGGGGGGAGACTGAGTAGTAGTTGTGTTGACTGGGCAGAACTCAGTGTATGGCACTGGATGGTGTTTTAGCTGGTGTCTTAGGGAATAAAAAAAGAGAGAAGCAAGCAAGAGACAGAGGGACCTTCTACCATCCAGCAAGCAGAATTGAGAAGGGAGCATGTGCTTTAAACACAGGGTCCCTGTGCCTGAAAAATTCCTTGTACAAGAGAAAATGGATAAGAAGGACTTTCCTACAGAGCCAATTGAGAGAAAATGCCTTTCTCTGGAGCTGATGCACTGAATTTGGACTTGCAGCCTGCTTTACCCATGAGGAAAGTTCTCTTGGTTGGAGCCATCCACCTGTGATATTGCTGTTGTGGCTGTAATAGGTAACTAGAACAATCATCATCAGTTGGTGGCTAATTAAAGGGGTGATTCAACAGCAGCTAACAACGACAATGCAGACCAGCTAACCTACTTTACTTCTACCCAATTTCTAGAAAGCTTCTTAGTCCCCTCTTGCTTGGGGATCCTTTCCCTGTATTTAGGTTGATGTGTATGTGTCAACATCATAGTCATTTTTTGATTCCAGTTACAAAATACATATACTGCAGAAAGTATTTCTGATGTCTTCAAAATATTCCTCCCTAGAGAATTCTATACTAGGCATATACTGTGTATTAATAGTACATTACCTATATTTCTCCTCAACCTCAAACTAGTCTTTAAATTACTGTATGATCTGATTTATTTGTGTGTTCAATAAAGTCTAGGCACCACACTCTAAACATATACAGACATAGAGTGATATTTCTTTTGAGTTAAATGTCTTGGGTATAAATGCAGGTGGCATATCTATTGTGCCAAAGGAATCAACAGATATTGAAACAATAATATCATGAAATGAATAACCTATGGTTTACACATCTACATAATCTGTTTAGGTAGTCATTTTAATTGGTGTTTACATCAGCTTGGGCCAACATCAATTATACCAATACTATCTGTCTTGATCAATGCTTGTATGCATTTTTGCCCACTAAGACTGGGAGGGATGGAGAAGTGTTAATTCTGTGGGAAAAAACAGTTATTCAGTTACTAGTAGAATTTGCTGTGTTATGTAAACATGAAAGTAATGCATGACCTGTTGGAGTACTGACATTTGTCTCTACTGGAATCTTATGACATTGTCATCTAACTGGATAAATGTTTTGTAACTTTGTTAACTATGTTTTCGTCTACTTTCCCAGTTTATGCTGTCTAGATTGGAGAACTTCCAGTTCCAAACAAACGTTTTAAATTTGGTATCTGTGCTACCCATCTTACCCTGATATTTTTAAAATCCTATATTTGATCTTTGAACCCATGACTATCATAAAATGCACTTGTAGTCATCAGTGTAGCTCGTACATGTCTTCAGTTCTCCCTCTTTCTTGGTTCAGAATAAGTTTTCACATTCTGGTACACAAAGCCATATATCTATTACAGTCAAAGCCTCATAAACATGCATGATGCCTGTCATTTGTGTGCAAAACATTTCATTGTCAATGTGAAACCTTCCAGAGGTCTATTTTCATGTGGCACTAGCAATATTCAAGTTTCTTGCTCTTTCTCTAGCTTTAGTCTCTAAGTAAGTTAAATAATAGGGCTATTAATTTATTTATGCCAAGCAAATAATCTAAGCAGATGGATTACATGAAGAAGAACACATCATCAAGATTGGAGGACGACACATTAACAACCTGCATTACGCAAATAATACCACCTTACTTGCTGGAAGTGAAGAAGATTTGAAACACTTACTACTGAAGATCAGGGACCACAGCCTTCAGTGTGGATTGCACCTTAATATCAATTAAACAAAGGCCCTGACAACTGGACCAGTAAGCAACATCATGGTAAATAGAGAAAGGATTGAGGTTGTCAAGGATTTCATTTTATTTAGGTCCACAATCAATGTCCACAGAAATTTCACCTTGAAAACTGAAGTGAATCTGGCCCAAGCCATAGTATTCTCAATCACATCATATGCATACAAAAGCTGGACCATGAGCAGAGAAGACAGAAGAAGAATTGATCCCTTTGATTGTAGTGTTGGAGAAGAATGTTGAATGTACCACGGACCGCCGAAAGAACCAACAGATCTGTTCTGGAGAAAGCACAACTGGAGTGCTCCTTGGAAGCAAAGATGACAAGACTGTGTCTTACATACTTTGGACATGTTGTCAGGAGGATCATTCCCTGGAGAAGGACATCATACTTGGTAGAGTGAAAAGTCAGTGAAAAAGAGAAAGACTCTTGACAAGAGAGATTGACACGGTGGCTGCAACAATGGGCTTAGCTAAAAAATGATTGTGGACATGGTGCAAGATCAGGCAGTGTTTCATTCTACTGTGCACGGGGTCACTATGAGTTGGAACCAACTTGATAGAAGGTAACAACAACAGCAACAACATGAACTCACATTGGGCAAGCAGAATAAACAAAACATATTTATTTGCAAAATAATCTTACGGATTGACTATTACCAGGATATGACCTAGTCTTTCCTGAATGATACAAAGATTAGAACCAGAAAGAAGTTGCTGCTGTAACAAAACAAATAAATCAGTATAAACGGGTGCCAGTGTTTTAAGATTGAGTCACCTGACTGTAAGGAAACAGAAGAATGCAGATTCATGGTATTCAGCAGCAAAATGCAATTGGGAAAATTGTTACCTGAGATAACTTGGAAGTCCTAACACATGGATAATAACATTTGAAAAGAGATGAGGCATCTGAATGATAGTAACCTATATTGAATGCTATTGGCTGCATTTGATAAGATATTACAATTAAGTAATTACCTCAGCAAATAAGCAATTTTAAAGAAATGATGAAGGATTATAAAGAGAAAATTTAAAAATAGGAAACGTTTTAAGTTGGAAGAGGCTACTACTTTCCAACTCTAAGTGGATCAAAATGAGAAATGTTGTGAGCAAAAATACTAATTAAAGCCCTGTCTTGAAGGAGGATCAAATCAAATGGAAGACTATCAAATTCATTGATAAAACTTCTGGAAGAATTAACACGATTCCCAGAAAAATCTCACCCATTGACAAAACTGCTCAAGAGAAAAGTCTAATGGTATAACATGCCCAGAAGGGCCCGATGGGTTCAAGTTATCTGTGATTAAGTCAGGAGAGAGGATGTTTTAGACAGAATTGCGGATGTTTGTTTTTGTTTTCTTTTAATCACTTTTTTAACCTTTTTGGCATGTACAATTCAGTGGCGCCAATTACATTAATTATGTTGTGCAATTATCCCCACTATTAGTTGCCAAGTTTCTCGTCACTATAAACAGGTAGTCAATGCTTCTTAAATAATGTCCTCAACTTCGGCCCTTCCTGCTGACCCCCGGTAACCACTAGTACATTTTCATGTCTATACACTTGTCTGTTCTAGATGCTTTGTAAATGGCATCATATACTATTTGTCCTTTTGTGACTGACTTACAGCTCTCATCGTAATTCTTTCAAGGTTCATCCAGGTCGTAGCATTTACAGGCCTTTGTTTCTCTTTATTATTGTTGTTAGGTGCCATCAGGTTGGTTCTGACTCATACCGATGCTATGTAAAACAGAATGAAACACTGCCCTGTCCTGCGCCAGCCTCACTGTCCTTTCTATGTTCGAGCTCATCATTGCAGTAACTGGGATGGTCTATCTCACTGAGGGTCTTCCCCTTTTTTGGTGACCCTCTATTTTCTCTTTATGCTGGAGCAATATTTCACTGTATCTGTATTTGACATTTTGTTTATTTGTTAATTTGTTAGTGAATATATAATTTCCACCTTCTTAGCTATTATGGATAGTGCTGGAATGAATATCAGAGTTCGTGCGTCCATTTGTGTTGCTGTTTTCATATCTGCATTTTATACATAGGCGTGGAATTGCTGGTTCGCATTGAAGATCTTAAGCCCCAGTGTCATGGTGGTTAAGCAGTAATGCTGCCAACCAAAAAGTCAGCAGTTCGAATCCACACAACATTCCTTGAAAACTCTGTGGAATAGTTCTACTCTGTCTTATAGGGTTGCTATGAGAAAGAATAGACTGGATGGCAAAAAAATTATTTTTTTGGTGTTTATAGTAGATGTTATAAGGATCGGCACAGAGCTGGTTCCCATGAGACAGAAGTTGGTAGTGTCCTAAATGTTCAACTTTTCTGAACCATATTGCTGTATCACCAGCTACTCCCCCTTCTCTCACTACTCTCCTTCCCACCTTTGGAATTCAGTAATTTTCTGTAACATTTCACTGAATTCACAAACCATAATAACCATTAAGTTGTTCATTATGGAAATAGCAAGGTAGAACTCAGGATGAGGGTTAACTTGGAAGTAACAGCAGTAACAACTCAAAAAGCAGTTCTTTGATCAGGAAAGCTTCTTTTATCCTTTTGCCACCAGGCCCTGCTGGAGGCCTTCTTGAGCAAGTGTTACAGCTCTTAGATCCATCTGTCAGCGAGCTCCATCTCAGCCATTTCCCACTGGTCTCCTGATTTCTGCCTCCTTTTTCACGCCACCATCTCCTGCTGTCTTCTGTGTTTCTGTGTTATGGCTCCTTTCTGTCTGTCTCCCTTTAAGACTGGAAGGCTAGCAAAAGTGACTAGTCCTCCAGTTAGAGTTCCATATACTTTATTTGCATGGTCTCACCCATGCCATGGTGCCATATTCATTATTTTCATTATTAGCAAGCTATCTAATATTTGCATAATCCTACCCAAACATTTGGTGGAAGCTAGAATAGCAGAGTGAAAAAGGCCATGTAAAAGTAATCCATCCCACTGCAGGCCACCCTGTGGCTTTTCCAGCATTGGTTCTTCCATACAGGGAGAATAACTTTCCCCTCTCAATCATTTCACCTGTCCAAAGAGTCATTAGCAATGAATCTTTTAGCAGGACAAAGAGTCCTCAGGGTAAGGTGTTTGTCATGGATTGAATTGTTTCACCAATAAATAAACAAACAAATATATATATGCCAAAAGCCAAAATACATAAAAAAAAGAATAAATGAATGGACAGATCAATAGATAGATGGACAGATAGATAAAAGTGTGTATCAACTAGGTTAGGCTAAGATTCTTATGATTGTATGAGTTTCTACTATCTGATGAGATTTTCCTTTATATGTAAATTTTATTACTATGATAGAATAAGATGGATTCTAAGCAGTGATATTGATAAGGTCTACAAGATTGGATAGTGTCTAAAGCCAATCTCTTTTGAGATATAAAAGAGAAATGTGAATGGAGAGACATGGGGACATCATACTACCAAGACATCAGTGCTGGGAATACAGCACATCCTTTAGATCTGAGGTTCCTGTGCTAAGGTGCCCCCAAGAGAGCTGAGTGTCTATGTGCAAGAGGTTTATTGGTGGAGTGAGGTGCCTCTGGGTGCTTAAATCAATGTTGCTACAGAGCTTTGAAACCCTTAAGGCCGAAGCAGACCTGAAGCCCAGGCTGTGAGATGTCAGGAAGCAGAAGCTAAAGAGAGCTGAGCTGCCTTAGTTATAAAAGGTATGGCCATGACCTCAGGGGTGTCTAAGTGTGGAGCCATGGCCTCTGCTGTTTTCAAGGGTAGAGTTGCCACTCTGATGAACTAGGGAAGCTATTCCCCTAAAGTGAAGGAGGAGCAGAATTGCTGCCCTGGTGGGACTGGAAGGCAGAGCTGTAGCACAGGACTGTAGTGTCTCCATTCAGAATCCTGAGAATGTGGCCAATACTTAGAGTCTGGAGGACAGGACCATGGTATAAAATGACTTGGAGAATGGGATATTACTTTTAAAGCCTTGAGGGCTAATGTACTGTCTTTTGCTGACTTATTTGTTGCCTGTTTTGCCTTCTTTCTCCCATTTGTAATGGAAATTTCTAACTCACACACCTGTTCTGTTGTATTTTGGAAGCAGATAACTTGGGTTCTAAATTTCACAGCTGAGGAGGAATACTGGATTTTGGACTTGGACTTAAGAGTTTTGCAATGTTGGGGTGAAAGTGTTTTACATGTTACAAGGTTGTGAGTTTTTAGAGAACAAAGGATGGAATGTCATGGATGGAATTGTGTTCCCTCAAAAATGTATGCTGCTATTTGGCTGGATCACAATTCCTGGTATTGTGTGATGTTCCCATATGTTGTAAATCCTGACTCTATGATGTTAATTAATGTGTGGATGGCTGGCAGTTGTGTTGGTGGGATAGGATTCAACATGTAAGACTGTTTTGTGCCTTGAGGTAGTCTCTTGAGATTATAAGGATAAGAGTTAGCAGAGAGATTAGGGGACCATGTACCACCCAAAAGCAGTGCCAGGGAAGCTGAACACATCTTTTGGAAGGACTGGGGTCCCTGTACCTCTAAAGCTCCCAATCCAGGGGAAGATTAATGACAAAGATCTTCCTCCAGAGCTAGCAAGGAAAACCTTCCCCTGGAACTATCACCCTGAATTTGGACTTTTAGCCTACTGAACTGTGATAAAATAAAATTTCTCTTTTAAAGCCATCCATTTGTGGTCTTTCTATTAAAGCAGCACTAAATGACTAAAGGAAACCTTGGTGGCATAGTGGTTAAGTGCTATAACTGGTAGGCAGAAGCTCTGAAGTTCAAATCCACCAGATGGTCCTTGGAAATTCTATGGAGCAGTACTACTCTGTCTGCTCTGCTTATAATCGAGTCTCTGCTCTGACTTATAATCGAGTCAATGTCAGTGGGTTTGTTTTTGGTTTAGATGACTAAAACAAGCTGTTTATGATATTTTTCCCTCTCTCTTCTACATACCCTATTGGATGAACTTTCTGGCTCACTTGTAAGTAGACGTTATCAAGTGACTAGTTCTGCTCTTTGAATTTTGAGTTGAAGGACTGATATGTGACTTCCTTTAACTCAGGAATACTTATCAACAAAATTACGGATCTTGGCTACTTGGTCATAGATGACTGTAAGGTGATGTCAACCTTCATTGGACATAAATGACAGCAAAAAATAAAATGTTGAGTTTTGGGTGTTTTTTAGTGTGATAGAATTTGGCCTATGTTAATAGATACAGCACAGCACACTTTTTCAAAGAAATTCCTCCTTTCATAAAAGGAAATTATTTTTCCATAAAGGACTAAATGTAGATGCTATGAATAGCTATATAATGTTTTAAAGCCTGACATTAATGGAAACTTTATTTTTATCAAAGCCAATGAAAATCTTTCATAAAGCAAAATGCACCTAGCACATAATATGTAGTTTATACATGAGTATATTTGTTGTTAATATCTCATATTCAGTATCACTTAGTATAGTCTATAAATCATGGTATTCAAAGAACGGCATTCTTGCATTTAACTTAGAAAGTGAATACACTGTAATAATGAGACTTATGAATGTTTCTATTCCATTGAATTTTTAGAACTCACCTAAAGTGAATATGAAAAGTGAAATAGTAGATTCTAAAAATATCGATTAACAGCCTTTATTTTATAAAGAAGTTTTAAATGTCTTGAAAAATTGAGTAGCCCATATAGAGAGCTCCCTTTCTGCTGCACACAGTTTCCCCTATTACTAATATCATGCATTGGTGTGATCCATTTGTTACAAAAATGAATACATCCTGGAACATTATTACTAACTGAATTCCATGTTCTACATTGTACCTCATTCTCCGTGTTCTATAATTCTACCAACTTATGACAAATACAAAATGTTATCTATTCACCACTATAGAATCATAAAAAATATTTTTACTGCCTTAAAAATCACCTCTGCTTCACTTTTTCATGCTTTCATCCCCGCAACTGAACCTTCCTTAAGCCACAGATTTTTAAAAACTGATGTTATTTTTAGAGTACCTTTTAACATAAAGAAAAAATAGTAGAGAAAATACTGAAAATTTCCATGTGTCTTTCCCACTTTGCACACAAATTCTCCTATTATTTGTGTAGTAATTTTCCTTGTATTTGTGTAGACAATAATATAGATTTATTAGCATTAACTATAGATCCCTGGTTGTGAAAACTGCTAAGAACTTAGCTGCTAGATAAGCTGGTCAGCAGCTAGTCCTTGGAAATCCTGTGCAGCAGTCCAGCCATCCTATGGGGTCACTATGACTCAGTGGCTACAGGTTTGGCTTTTTGTTTACAGTTTACATCAAAAACCCACTGCCATCAGTTTACATCTTACATAAGGGCTCAATTTTTGTTTTATGCAGTCATAGAATTCTTGACGAATGTTGATTGCCATGATTCCACCATCACAGTATCATTAAGAATAATTTTCTCTCCAAAAAAGTGTACTGTGCTCACTTATAACATCTAACAATTATGTTCACAAACTTGTCACTGTGTCCTTATGTTGGCAGCACTGTACGAACAACTCAGTAAGGTTTCAAAATGTTGGTATATCAGTGTCTCACAGCTGTGTTCATGTTGACATGTGGTGGTGTCTTGCTGAGTGACATTTATTATCACTGTTGCATGTTTTCGTGTGCCATCACAAAAATGTTGGAGCTTGCATTACAGCAATGAACAAACATTAAATTTCTTGTTACACTTGGCAAGAATGGAAGCAAAATCAGGAGCATGTTTTGAAATATATTCTCCCAGTCTGTGGTTTATCTTTCTTTTAATAATGTTCTTCACAGAGGAAATATTTTTAATTACAACGAATTACTACTTATCTTTTTTTTTTTTTTCCTTTCATGGATTGTGTTTTTGGTGTTCAAATCTGTGTTTCAGCAGTTCAAATCTGCCAGGTTCTCCTTGGAAACTCTATGGAGCCATTCTACTCTGTCTCATAGGGTCTTTATGAGTTAGAATCAATTCAATGGCAGTGGGTTCTTGGTTTTGGCTAATACCTTACAAACAAACTTAAGGCTACCTAGCTTTATTTATGTTACTCGTAGACACTTCATAGTTTCCCATTTTACATTTAGGTTGATGCTTCACTCACAGATATATGATCTGTGAGTATTTTTTTGTACACCAATATCCTTTTCCCATTAACATCTGTTAGAAAGACTGTCCATTCAATTGCCTTTATTCCTTTGTAAAAAAACCGTTTGACTATATTTGTGTGCATCTGGTACTGAGCTCACTAAGCTGTTCCTCCTGCTAATTTGTCTCTTTTTTAACTGATGGTGCCCTAGCTTGATTACTGTACCTTTCTGGTGAGACTCGAAGTTGACTTGTGTGTGTCCTGAGACTAGAATTCTTCAGTATTCTGTTGGTTGTTCTGTGTCTTTTGCCTTTCCATTTAAACTTTAGAATCAGTTCATCCATAGAAACACTACTACATTGCTAGATTTTAATAAATCCTTATATATTGAATTTATAGATCAAATGGACTCCTGGTGACCCTGAGTCACATCTGAATCTACGGCATTTGGATTGGCAGATCATATTGGGAAAAATTGACTTCTTAACACTATTGAGTCTCCATAGTCATCAAAATGAATATCTTTCCATTTATTGATGTCCTTATTTCATCAGGGTTTGGTAGTTTTTCTTATGTAGATTTGTATGTATCTTGTTAGATTTATATCTAAGTATTTCATGTCTTTCATGCTAATGTAAATGGTGTTTTGTTTTTAATTTCAAATTGCAATTTTTAATTACTAGAATATAGGAAAGCTGTTGACTTCTGTATGCCTTATATCCTGCAACTTGCTATTGTCATTTCTTACTTCCAGGATTTTCTTTATTGATTATTTTTTCTTTCTTTTTTTATTTTTTTACATAGGCAATTATGTCACCAACAAAGGCTGTTTTAAATCTGTGTATTTTTATTTTCTTATTTTTTTTTTTAATTGCATAAGCTAGGGGACTTCCAATATGATCTTGAGTAGGTCTGGTGAGAAGGTAACCTTGCCTAGTTCTCTGTTTTAAGGGGAAGCATCTAGGTTCTCACTATTCATTTTGACTTTAAAAGTAGCGTTCTTGTCGATGTTGCTCGTCTATTTGAGAAAGTTCTCTTTTTGGATTCAGTTTTCTTCTTTTCCTTTTTTTTTTTTTTTAGTTTTCCTATCTGACTTGACGGCACTTGGCTTGGCTATTTTGAGAAATTAGATTACTGACTTTGCATCTTTTTTCCCTAATATAGCTATTAATTCAAGAAATTTCCTCCCAACCACTGCTTTTGTTGCATCTCACAATTTTTGATTAGTTTTGTGTTTTTTTATTTTGATTTAAAGTATTTTTTAAAAAATGCTTTTCAAAATCATTTGACTCATTAGAAATTTATAGACTTCTTATGTAATTTCCAAGTGATTTTGGATTTTCCAGCTACCATTCTGTCATTTATTTCTAATTTAATTTGTGGTCTGAAAAACCCAACTTCCTTTTTTTTTCTTCCTTAATCATGCTAAGATGTGTTTACTGTCCAGATATTAGTCTGTCTTTCACAATGTTTAATGTGATCGTGAGGACAAAGAAATTTCTGCTGTTATTTATAAAGTATTGTATATATTTGAATTAGATCCAATTGATTGATGGTGCTCTCTCAGAAATGAATTCTTGCCACTCCTGAGATATCCTCCCATCTGTGCTCCTAGAGCTAAGGTAAAGTTCGAGAATTGAACTTAATCTGAAGAGTGAGTCTTAGTTATGAGGAGAAATGAAAATGAATCACTGAAATCAGTTTATTAGTCATTTCTTTCTCTACTGTTCTCCTGCCTTCACACTCTCAATAAATATCATCAATAACAAAGTACTAAAATAATAATTATAAAAAGGAAAGCTAAACTTGTGTACGCTGCTGGCCTTTGCCCACATCCACAATTCTGTTCCATTATATTTTCTCCAATATGTATTTTTATTTCTCTCAGTAATCATTCCACTTTTCTCCAGATTCAAATTTCCAAGTACATTCTTATTTTTCAAAAGTTAATCTATGACTGCAATGTGGGTACACCATGCAAAGTCTGACTTGGTCAGATTTTCTGTTGTATTACTGTATATTTTTCCCTTTCTCCTCACTTCTACAGAAGAAGAAGAAGAAAAAGAAGAACTATGCATCTTAAAATCACCTGTCAAAAATAAACTTCATACTCTGTTAGGAGTGAAATAAAAGTGGTTTTATTGTGGAATAATACAGCCAGAGCTGGGCAGCACCTAACTAAGAATACAAAGCACTCAGCCACTCATTGGGGGATGGGGAGGATGTTATACATAAAGAATAAATGAAAGGCAGGGGTTAATGATTGATTATAGATAAATCAGTTTCAGCCATGAGTCTCTATGATAGTTATAAGTCAGCCATTTGACTAGGAAAGAATTACAACTTTCTATGTGAATGGCACCAACCCGCACAATTCGGTTACACATGATTGAAGTTGTAAAAATATTCTAAATAGGAACAGATTTTTGACATCCTGATCTTTTGTTCCCTGGGAATCCATGCAGACCCTTCCATTTTTACATCTTGACACAAATACTTCCGTTTTGAAACTTGCCTGTTACACACATATGTTAAGATATTTAATGTGCTTGTCTATCTTCCCTTACCCATATCTCTGAAATGTACTAATGCCTTTAACTCAATATTTTGTTGTATAATACTTCATAAATATGATTTTTGTTTTGGCATACATCTCACCAGCTTTATTCTTAAAATCAGTCTTATTCTAGTAGATCAAAATAAGTCAGTCTTTAAGGAGCCCTTGAGGTACATGTTAACTGCTCAGCTGCTAACAGAAAAGTTGGCAGCTTAAGTCCTTCCATTGGCTACGCTGGGAATGCCCTGAAAAGCTGCTTCTATTAAGATTAAAAACCAAAAAATAAACCTGTTGCTGTTGAGTATATTTTTTGAATCACAGGCCAATAAAATCCTATAGGGCAGCAGTGGTTGGTCATAGTGGGTCTCTGTGAGTCAAAAGCAACTCAACAGCACCCAACAAGACAAAAAATAATTCTTCAGTGGTCTGTGAGTGTGAATACAATTATACTTAATTTTATGCATAAACGGTAATTGTGCACAACTACTCTGGATTAACTGGCCAAATTAGCTTCCTGTCGTTTGTTGTCTGGCTGTTTCTGTGATTCCCCTAAGCAGTATTTCAAACATTCCCTAAATCTGTTTTTCAGTTATATTCACCATGATATGTCTGCAGTTTCCCTCCTGCTCTAGACCCATGAATCCATATGTTCTACTTAAAAAAACAACTTAAATAATCATCACTGGTACCATTTCTGATCAGGAGAAGTGCAAATGTGATACAGGGATAATGTCTCAAAATAATTGTCAAGTCCTTGAATGGTCTGAGTAAAAATACCAGCCTGGTGTCCCTGTTTGTGATACGTGTCCCAAACAACTTCTTGTTTTTCTCCCTGAGTGTAAATTGAACAGTTCCATCATTTCCAGTAGAAAAATGTTTTGAAAACTCTCATAAAAAAACAATTCATTGTTTTTTGTTTGTTTTTGCTGACCAACCTTCTTGAAGTAGATCAATTAGTCTAAGAAAGTAACATTTTTTATACAGTTATCTTTGTAATTCTCCCTATTCTCAACCACTTTGATATAAAAATTCAATGAAGAACTGATTAACTCTCCTCCTTAAACAGTTAAAAATGCTGGATTACTATAACTCACTGCCGTTAGTCAGGTCGGACTCATAGTGACACAAGAGGTCAGAGTAAAGTGCCCCATAGAGTTTCCAAGGAGCACCTGGCAGATTTGAACTGATGACCTTTCGGTTAGCAGGCATAGCACTTAACCTACTATGTCACCAGGCTGGATGACCATAGATTTGAAATATATATCAAAAATCTTTTATCAGGGACCAGAAAACAAAGCCCTAAAATACAGATTTTAAAATGAGTCCACAGAACTAAATAAACCTTTAAGCTATTGTCAAATTACGAGTTTTTACTACAGTCTTCTCAGTCTATATAGGGAGGAAAGACAGCAGTGATAGTTGCTGTAATCTTGGACTAAGAGTAAAATACACGGAAACAGATCGTTTACTGTTCCCTCAGTCTACATTTCTGGGAAAGAAGAGGGAAATTTTCCTACCTCAAGAACGGGAGTCAGGAGTACTGGTGTTATTAGGCAGCCTCAAGGGTGTGCTCACCTACAGTGACCTTACAGACAACGGAATGAAACGCCGCCGGTGCCTGTGCCATCCCCACGGTCACCGTTAGGCTTGAGCCCCTTGTCGCAGCCGACGTGTCACCTCGTTTTGTTGACGCTCTTCCTCTTTTTCACTAACTCTCTACTTTACCAGACATGATGCACTTTTCCAGGGGCTGGTATCTTCTGATACCTTGTCCAAAGTAAATGAGATGAAGTTTAGAAATCCTTGCTTCCAGGAAGCACTTCCAGGGCACTCCTTCCAAGTTAGATCTGTTGGTTCTTTTAAAAGTCTGTTGTATATCCAATATTCTTCACCAACACCATAATTCAAAGGCAACAGCTCTTTTTAAAGTGTTCGTACAGTGGTCAGTGACGTTAAATAGTCATCTAGAATGAGCACAACATCGCAAACAGTGAGTTTCTTTATGTGGCTTTCTTCCTTGATTCTTCGAAACACCAACAACGATTTTTTTTTTCTTTGCCTAAGCAGATGTCATGGATTGAATTGTGTGCCCCCCAAGATATGTAGGCACATGGCTGAGCCATGATTCCGAGTATTTTAGGATTACCTTTCATTTTGTGATTTTGCTGTGCTATGTGTTAAAGGCTTAGGGTGGGACTATCCCTGCTCCACTGTTACAGGGAGTGTCCTTGGAGTATGGCTTGCGCCACCCTCAATCCTTCCATCCTATGGGAGTAAAAAGGAAAGATAAGCAAGCAGAGAATCGGGAACTTCACGCTGTCAAGAAAGCAGCACCCGCAGAACGCATCCTACAGACCTGAGGTTCCTGCACAAAGATGCTCCCTGGATAAAGGTGGACGCAATACTGGACTTTCCTCTAGAGATGACAAAGGGGAAAGCCCTCCCCTGGAGTACACATCCTGAGTTTGGACTTGTAGGCTACCGAACTGTGTAAGAATAAACTTTCCTTTGTTAAAGCCATCCACTCTGTGGTATTTCTGTTAAAGCAGCACTAGCCTACTAAAACAGCAGGAAACCCTGGTTTGTTAGCGGTTAAGTGCTACAGCTACTAACCAAAAGGCTGACAATTGAAATCCACCAGGTACTCCTTGGAAACTCTGTGGGACAGGTCTACTCTGTTCTATAGGGTTGCTAAGAGTCAGAAATGACCTGATGGCTGCGGGTTTGGTTTAGGTTTGCTTGCTTAAGCAACTGAAGGCCTGTGAGGAGTTGTTATCTTTGCACTAGTTCTTTTGAAAAAGCAATGAAGAGCAACTCACAAATATATATATATATTTTTAATCCTGGAGGATTTGTTACTTTGGTTTCTGCCAGCAGAGAATGCTACTTTTGTTCAAAATCTGAGTTGATTCACATCTCCTGGGTAGTCTAAGGAAACCGTGGTGGTCTAGTGGGTTAAATGCTACATCCGCTAACCAAAAGTTCCGAAGTTCAAATCTGCCAGGTGCTCCTGGGGAACTCTGTTGGGCAGCTCTACTCTGACCTCTAGGGTCTCTATGAGTTAGAATCGAATTGCCTGTATTGGTGAGGGAAGACCCACCTTGTAACTGACTGTACAAAGGATCAAAATACAGATGTTTGGGGGGTCTCTTAGTTGACAAGAGTCAGAAGGGGAATTTGCTTCTTTTGGGACATGGAGGGCCGTCACTTAAAATCCTCCCAGACCTGAGAGGCGCTACCAAGAGAACAGATCTAAGCTCAGCAAAGTGAAGCTAAATGAAGCAAAATGGAGCAGAGTTGAGAATAGCTAGACTGGCTGAACTGGGCCAGTTATAGGCTGACAATCCTGGGTAAAGTTGAGCTGGCTCACGAAGAAATGGCAAAAAAGCCCAAAGCAGAGGGCCCAACAGCAGAGACCTTGATGGCACAGAGGGCAGAGAAACTAAGCCCAGTGATTTCTGGCCAAGAACAGTCTGAGAGCTATTCCAGGGGAGAGCTTATCTGCTCTGCGAACCTTGTAGCTCTGAGAGCTGTCCCAACAGAAACTGTCCTGCTGGAAGAAGGGAGGGGTGTGTCTGGCAATCTTGCCACACTTTGCCTGTGGGATTCCTGCCATTGATTCCATGCCATTTGTTCCTGTTATTTCTCTGATAAACCTGAAACTCAGATAAAGTTTAACTCTGAAGTGAGGAGAGGCTGAGATGTATATTCACTCTCTATAACTAGGTGGTGGGACACTGATGTTTCTTTTATTGTTATCTTTAAAGATTGTATTTATGATGTCAATGGTATATTTAACATTTAAAAAATAAAAAGTTAATTTATAAAGCAGAAATTAGAGGTAAAGTTGATGACTTTAAGTTCCAGGGAAAAGTTGTCTTTAATAGCTAAACCTAGGCCTTCATTTTTCCAGTCTTCACTCATTGTACCATACTATTTGCATTTATGAATTTATTCAGCCCTCTAGGATGTGCTCTAGGCAGCATTCTTTTCTTTCTCTTTTTGATATAAAAATCATCACGTCTTTTATCTGTTTAACTGCCCATGTAGCTATTGATAATGACAGATATCCTAAAGAATCTAAGGCATACCCTAGAATGTCTTTTTTTGCCATTTATTTCTTAGTGTTTAGGAAATATTTAACAAGGAAACAGACATTTCATGATGTGCCAAAAGTACAGTCATGTCACAATTTTTGTATAGTTTTCTTTCCACATTGCAGACAGACTAATAAGAATTTGAATATTTATAAGCTGCAAAACAAAAATCTCGTTGCTATTAAGTCAGTTTCAACTCATAGGAAACCTATAGGATGAAGTAGAGCTACCCCATAGGGTTTCCAAGGAGGGTTGGTGGATGTGAACTGCTAAACTTTTGATTAGCAGATGATTGTTTTTAACCACTGCAGCACCAGATCTCCATATTAGCCACAGATCTTTTTAAATAAAGAAAATAATTATTTCAGTAGGGCAATTATATCAGATAAATGAAGTATAAAGATGAGAATAAACAATTAAATATTGCTAAGTCTAAATGTCAAACAGATGTGTTCTGGAAAAAGCACAGCTAGAGTGCTCCTTGGAAGCAAAGAAGGTAAGACTGTGTCTTACAAACTTCGGACATATGGTCAGAGGGATCAGTCCCTGGAGAAGGATGTCATATTTGGTGGGGTGGAGGGTCAGCAAAAAAGAGGAAGACCCTGATGAGATGACCTGATACAGGGTCAGTAACAATGGACTTATGCATAAAAATGATTGTGACATGTAACAAGACTGGGCACACTGTTTCATTACATTGTGCAATACAATCACTCTGAGTTGGAACTGACTTGATGGCACCTAACAGCACCAACAAGTGTCAATTCTAGATTGTGTATATGCATTATATATTCATATATGAATTTACAATTTAATATTGATAGAAGATTGAGACATAAAATCTTTCAAAATCTGTTGACATTTTTAGAGAAAGATTACTAAATGTGATTAATTCTAAAACATTTTGAAAAATGAAAGTTTAGCTATACTTATGAAAAGTATGAACTAACTCCTAGAAGAACAGACATAGAATCTAGAACTTTCAAGTTAACTAGACAGAATAAGGAAAACATAAAACAAACAAACCACAAGGAAAACAGTCAGTAGGTGTTTCCATGGAAAGCTGCCAATGCCAGATACCCAGCCAGCAGGTGGTGAGGACTGGTGTCCTCTGACATCGTAATGTCCTAATTGCAGGTAGAGATCAATTCATTAAAACAAAACAAAAAACAGTTAGACACTGTTAGTGACTCAAGGTTATGAAAGACATGCTTCATTGTGTTAGTACACTCATTCACAATTGAGGGGAAATGTTACACACTCTACTAAGTGTTTAACAAGAGCTCTCATTTTACACTTAACAAATTAAAAACAAAAGGCCTTAAAACGATCCCGAAAATGAACATTACTTTCTACAGCAAAAAGATTTTTTTAAAAAATATAAATCTTCAGAAAATGAAAACTAAAATTTGGGAACTCAAACATGTTCTTCCTCTACATTTTTTTTTTTTTTAAGCTACACTTAAAGCTGTTAGAATGCTCCATGAAAACTATCCATTTATTTTATTACAAGAATTATGTTCACTATAAATTATATGTATCCAAAATCTCAAGCTATAGAATGTCTTTAGTAGTTGGAATTCCCCCAAACTAGGTAAATACAATGTACTGAGCTAAAATTTTTCAGGGTGTGGAGAACTTCCTAAGAATAAGATCTATTTTAAAACAGGTGCTACTTGATTCATTCTAAAATAATCTGAAACTGGCATTTTTTATTCTGCTCATAATTAAGCCAGACTATTGCACTACATTTTAACCATATTATTCCTATATATAGTGACATGATCATTGGTTATTTAGTAATTACCATTTTCTGCCACACCATGTCAATAACACGTTCTAAATCGTAAAACTGCATGTTTCAAATCTGCTATATATAATTTGGTAAGATTCACAGGGCAAAATCAGTATTTTATTTATTCATGTACACACCTTTTTTTAACAATTAGTTTCACTGAGCTATAATTAACATTCTATACGATTATGTGCGACTTAAATTGTGACATCAGTGACTTTTGTTATGTTCACAGAGCTGTACATTCGTCACCACAATTCATTTTAGAACATTTTCATCACTCCGGAAAGAAACTTCAGCACTTGGATGTCACTTTAAGGCCTCTCAAACCCCTTCTCTGTAGCCATAGCAAACCAAACCCACTGCCACTGAGTCAATGTCAACTCATAACGACTCCATAGGACTGAGTAGAACTGCCCCATAGAGTTTCTAAAGAGTGACTGGGAGATTTGAACTGCCAACCTCTTGGTTAGCAGCCTAAGCATTTAGCAACTATGCCACCAGGGTTTCTGCAATAATCTGCTTTCCGTCTCTATGCTGTTGTTATATTTCCCCACATTGGTTCAGACTTGAAGGGACACTGTGTATACCACGGTGAAACACTGCCCAATCCTGTAACACCCTCACAATCATCACTAGAGTTGTGCTCATTGTTGCAGCCACCGTGTCAACCCATCTCATTAAGGGTCTTCCTCTTTTTTACTGATCCTCTACTTTATCAAATATGATGTCCTTCTCCAGAGACTAGTCCCTTCTGATAACACGTCGAAAGCAACTGAGACAAAGTTTGGCCATCCTAGCTTCTACTGAGCATTCTTCCTGTACTTTCTCCAAGGCTAAGACAGATTTGTTTCTTCTTCTGGCCATCAGTGGTATATTAAATGTTCTTTGACAACATCATAATGCAAAGGCATCAGTTCTTCTTTATTCTTCATTGTAGATTTCCTGTTTCGAATATTTCTTTAAATAGAATCATACGTTATGTGGTCCTTTGTAAATGGTTTCTTTTACTTAGTACAGTGTTTTCAGAGTTTGTGCATGCATATCAGTAGTTCATTTATTTTCATTAACAAGATAATGTGCTGTTTTCTGGATATATCACATTTTATTTGTACATTTGTTAGTTGATGTACATTTGGGTTGTTTTCACTTTTTGACTATAATGAATAATGCTGCTATAAACATTTGTGTACAAGTGTTGTTTGGACATATCTTTGCGTTTCTCTTGAATTTGTATCTATGAGTGGTATAACTAAGTTGTATCGGTTAACTGAA
Organism: Heterohyrax brucei; assembly: GCA_028571685.1. Lineage (NCBI taxonomy): Eukaryota > Metazoa > Chordata > Mammalia > Hyracoidea > Procaviidae > Heterohyrax > Heterohyrax brucei. The sequence continues at coordinate 162,427,617 of CM053143.1, forward strand.
AAACTTCAAGACTGTTTCCCAATGTGGCGGCGTTGTTTCACTCTTCTACCAGCAGTGTATGAAGGTTTTAATTTCTTACACCATTGCCAACATGTTACCAGTCTTTTTTGTTTGTTTGTCTTAGCCATCAGTGTGTATGAAGTTTTATCACATTGCAGGTTCAATTTTCATCACTAATCATTACTGATATTAAACATCTTTTCATATGCTTATTGTTTATTTGTGTATCTTCTTTAGCCCAGTGCCATCGAGTCGGATCCGACTCATGGCGACATATTTACTGAGATTTTTACCCATTTTTTTGAAATTTTTATCTTTTTCATTATTGAGGTTTATTTCTTTGTATCTTCTAAATGTATGTATGTACACTCATTGTAATGCTGTTCCTTAATTCTCAAATATTAAAAATTCAAATAAAATTGAGCATTGTATCTTTAAGATCTTCACTTTCTTGAAGACCTGTTACAAACTTCCTGGTTTAACTTTCCCCGAATGCTTAGAGAAATTGTTTTAGTTATATTTGTCATTTATTTCAATAGCAACAACTGCTTTTTCGCATTAGCTATGTTTGTCTCTCATTGTTTAATCACAATGGCTTTGCTTTTAGAGTCAGTGTTCCCAATGAATCTATTAAATGTGGCAGGCACTTAATTGATTTTTAATTTTTAATATTCTGTCTTAATTATAGTTCTATATAAGTTAAATTATATCATGCTCTGTTTTGATGCAACACTTTCTATTGTGCTAGGTGTTACAAATTTAAAAATATTTCTATCTTATTTAAATTTAGCATTGCATTTATTACCTATTTCTATTGTCATTTCTCTCTGTTGGTTTTGTCACTCCTGAAATTCTCCACACTCCTTCCTTACCCTCTTGTTCATTTTGTTCACCCTTTTCACAACTCTATGTTAATAATTTTAAACTTGATAGTTCCAACTAAAAGAGATACTCTTTTTCCAATTTGTTAAGCATTCTGCTTTCCTATTAATCAGCCCAGGACTCTGTCTTCACAAATATGACCTTTCTCCTTCTTCTTGGATCTTAATTGATTCACACTAAAGGGAGATGTGCACTCTGCATCACCAGTGGCTACACCCACATCCTTAGAGAGAGTCAGGCTGTGTCTTCCATTTCAATATGTAATTTCTTCCTTTACACAATGGATTCTTCTGAGAAACATCATTTAAACGTGCAAGTTTCACAAATTTAGCTTCACAGAAGTTAACCTTTTAAAAGTGTCAGTACCACCATACCTGAAATGTTGGAATTTTAAGTCTTTTTAGTGTGTAAGTTAAATAAAAGAAAAAGTGTATTTTTCTTTTCATAGTATTAAAAAATTGTGCCTTCATGAAGCACTTATTATGTGCTTACGTCTGAATGCCATGAAAGACATAAAATGTTGATAGATCTCGTATCAAGACTAATTAAAACTGTCTAAATAAAGGTTAATTTTGTCTTCAATAAGAGACTGTCTTCTTACTCTAAGCCATCATACTACTGTGTACTTTTGATTACTTCATAAATATGGCTTATAATTTTTTTTAATGATATTTTGAATTTCTGCTCTTCTAAAGAATGAAGATTATATTTAACTCGTGTTACACACTAAGGGCTTGGATCATGTTTGGGTTATAATACATCCTCAAACATGCATGATAATAAGTAGGAAAAAAAATCAGTGATGGTTTGAACACTCTTGAATTTATTTCTGGCGAGATAGAGAAGTTTAGAAGGAACCTAGGAGTTGTAATTTCCTTTTTTTCTTCTTTAATGTTTTATTGTGCTTTCAGTGAAAATTTACATTGCAAGCCAATTTGTCGTATAAAAACTTGCACTCACTGCTGTGTAACTCTAGCTTCTCTCCCAACCCTGTGACAGCACACTCTACTTTTCTACCCTGTTTTTACCATGTACAATCAACTAGTTTCTGTCGCTCTCTGTCGTCTCACCTCAGGACATGAGGCTGCCCAAGTTATCCCCATGTATCTACTTAAGCCAAGAAGCCCACTCATCGCCAGTATCATTTAACTTCTTATAGTCTAGTCCAAACTTTGTCTGAAGCATTCAGCAACACTTTCAGCTATAGGCTAATAGAGCTCAGTGTCCACGTCTTCCAGGGACCCTCTAGTCTGTTGGACTGTTAAGTCTGATCTTTTTAATACAGTTTGAGTTCTGCATATCAATTTACCTCCCACTATGTCAAGGAACTTATATTCCCTGTCAAGGCAATTGTTGATGGCTGAGATCCAACTAGTTATTCCGGTCTCATGCTGATGTAGCATCTGGATTATGTGGTCCCTTCTGTCTCTTGGGCTCATATTTTTATGTTGTTGATGTCTTTCATTCTTCTTTGCTCCAGATGGGATGGGAACAATCGATGCTACTCAGACGGTCACTTGCTAGGTTTTAAGATCCCAGACACCACTCACCAAAGTGAGATGGAGAACATAGTCTTAAAAAACTTGTTATATCAGTTTGACCTAATGTCTCCTGAAACCATGGTCCCCAGACTCCTGTTCCTGCTACCTTGTTCTTCAAAGTGATAGGTTATGTTTAGGAAATTCCTTAGCTTTTGGTTTAGTCCAGCTGTGCTGATCTCCCCTCTGCTCTGTGCTGTTTCTCCCTTCACCTAAATCAGTTCCTATCTACTATATGGAAACCCTGGTGGCGCGGGTTAAGTGCTGCGTCTGCTAACCAAAAGATTGGCAGCTCAAGTCTGCCAGGCAGTCCTTGGAAACTCTATGGGGCAGTTCTACTCTGACCTCTAGGGTTGCTATGAGTCAGACACGACTCAATGGCATTTTTTTTTTTTTTTTAAATATATGATCATTGAATGCTACCCTCTCATCCCTCCCTGCCCTTGTAACCATTAAGGACTGTTTTCTTCTGTGTTTAAACATTTTCTTCAGTCCTTATAATAGTGGTCTCATACAATATTTGTCGATTTGCAATTGACTAATTTCACTTAGTATAATATCGTCCAGATTCTTTCATGTTTTGTTTCCCAAGACTATTGCTGTTCTTCATCATTGAATACTATTCTGTTGTGGAAATATACCATAGCTTGTTTATCCATGCATCTCTTTATGGATCCTAAATTGATTTCATACTTTTGCTGTTGTGGACAGTGCTTCAGTAAACACTAGTATCCATGTATCTATTCATGTGGCAGCCCTTATGTCCCTAGGGTATATTTCAAGAAGGAGGATGGTTCAATTGCATAGTATTACTATTTCTAGCTTTTTAAGAGCACCAAATGTATTTTTACATTTTACATTAATGCTAGCAGTGTGGAAGTGTTTCCGTCTCTCCACAGACTTTCTAACATATATTACTATTATTTTTGGAGTGGGGAGAAGGTTAAGGCCAGCCTTGTTGGGATAAGATGGTATCTTATTGTAGTTTTGATTTGGATTTCTCTAATGACTGATGATTGTGAGCATTTTCTCATGTATCTGTTAGCTATCTATATGCCTTCTTTGGTGAAATGTATGTTTATGCTCTTTATCAATTGTCATGGATTGAATTGTGTGCTCCTCAAAATATGTGTAGACATGTGGCTGGGACATGATTCCCAGTATTTTGTGATTGTCCTCATTTTGTGGTTTTCCTGTGCTGTATGCTAAAGGATTAGGGAGGGTCTGTAAATCCCTTCAGAAGATCACCTCCCTGCTCTGCTGTAAAGGGAATTTTCCCAGAGTATGGCTTGTCCCACCCTTAATCCTTTCATCCTATGGGATAAAAAAGGAAAGAGAAGCAAGCAGAGAATTGGGAACCTCACCACAAAGAAAGCGGCGTCTGGAGAAGAGCATGTCCTTCAAACCTGAGATTCCTGTGCCAAGATGCCCCCTGGACAAAGACTGATGCAATACTGGACTTTCCTCCAGAGCTGACAAGGGAGAAAGCCTTCCCCTGCAGTGGACATCCTGAATTTGGACTTGTAGCCTATGGGACTGTGTAAGAATAAACCTTTCTTTATTAAAGCCATCTACTCTGTAGTATTTCTATTAGAGCAGCCCTAGCTGAGTAAAACACCCATTTTTTAGTTGAGTCCTTTTCTTTCTTTTTCTTGAGACTTTATAGTATCTTGTAGATTATGGAGATTAGATGTTGATCAGATTTCTCAAAAATATATTCCCAGTATGTAGGCTATTTACTCTTTTTCTGAAGGCTTTGGATGAGTATAAATGCTGAAGTTTTAAGAGTTCCTAATTTTCTTTTTCTGTCCTGGTATTTGGCATTGCTGGTAATATCTTAGGGCTCCCAGCATTGTCCCTATTTTTTCCTTTCATGATCTTTTTCTGTTTTAGAATCCATGTTTAGATCTCTGATCCATTTTGAGTTAGTTTTTGTGTGTGGTATGAGACATGGCAATTGTTTCTTTTTTTTCTTTTGGAAATAGATGTCTAGTTATGGAGGCACCATTTGTAAAGAGACTGCCTTTTCCCTAGTTTACAAATCTGGGGCTTTGGTGAAATATCAGCTGCTCATAAGTGGGTGATTTTAGGTGTAGATTTTCAATTTGACGCCTATACATGTATTTTGGTACCAGTACCAGGATGTTTTGACTAACTTGGCAGTATAATGGGTTCTAAAATCAAGTAGTGTGAGGCCATCATGTCACACCTCTTTAAGTGATTTGATAGACTGCTGTCTCTGAACCATCAATAAGTTGTGTTTATTTATTCTATGTTTATCTACTGTGCTCTAGCTTCTTGTTTTAGAATGCCTAACTAGGATGGTTGTATTAGTTTGTTTGCTGCTGGCTTTGAGGCTCTAATGTCCTGCCACCAGGTGGTTTGAGCTATTATTAAGCAGGTGAGCCCAAGAGTCCATTTACTTCTCCTGCATGGATTCAGCTCAGGTGTTGAGGTAGGTAGTCAGACTGTGTGTGGTTCGGGCTCTCCCCCGCAGTCCTAGATGGGCAGTCACAATTCATGCAGGCATAGGTGTCTGGTTGCACTAGCTGAGAAAGCCATGGAGCTGACAGCTGTCCCAGAGTGTGTCTGTGAAGCAGTTTTCTTCTGCCTGCTCCAAAACAACTTGTTTTTGCCCTGAATTGCCAGCTCAGGTGAGTCAGCAGATTGTTTTCCATTGTTCCCTGTTGGTGACAGTGTTGTCTTTCTGAGTCTAGGACAGCGTCTCAGAGTGAGTGCATGCAGTCGTATTCCTGCTCAGTGAACTACATCAGCCTCAGGTGGCAGCATAGATGGAGGCAGGGGAAAGAACTGGGGAGGCGGAGGGGTGTTTATGTTGCATGTTTTAGCCCGGAATGATAGGTTATGTGTAAGCCATGCAGCTTTTGTCACTCAAGTGCCATTTTTCAATGGTTCTAGGGACACCAGTGGACTCTGTGCTTCTGCTCAGTCTCTCCTAGTAAGATGCCCAGTGAATGCCACTGCTCCAGTCACCAAGCTGGCTGCCTCTGATACTTGGTGGGTCACTTCTGGCCCTTCCTAGGCACCCCTGGACCTACTGTCCCTTGCCCAGGGCTCAGTCTGATTTCTCAACTTTCCCTTTGATTCTCAGGTCTCCCAGAATGTCAATACAATAGATCCGTTTGTTCTTCTAAGTATTTGTGTTATAAGAATCATGGGAAATGGCTGAATATTCCACCATTTAGTTCTGTGTCTCCAGGAGCTGAGATTTTTTAAAGGGTTGGTGAAAGAAAAGGGGATGAAAGGAATCCCAGAATGACTGATAAAATTAAGCGAAGGGCCGCATGATATTCTACAACAATCTCATGAGAAAATAGGAAAATTGCCAAGGCTAGGGAAATGGTTGTATGTGGGATTCTTTTTTTAAAAAAAAAAAAGCAACTAATCCCATTGCCATCATGCTATTTCTCACTCATAGCGACCCTTTAGTACAGAGTAGAACTGCCCCATAGAGTTCCCACAGAGCATCTGTGAGATCTGAACTGCTGACCTTTTGGGTTGCCGCTGTAGCACTTAACCACTATACCAGGTGGGAAATGAATTTAGACATATTGTGTGAGATCAAAAAATAAAGGGTCTTAAAAGCAGGTAAAATAATTTGGACTTTCCCGTGATAGGATAAAGGAAAGTCATTAAAGCTTTTTTCCCCCTGAGGAGTAGCAAAATAAAAACAGTAGCTTAGAGAAGTATTACAACATTTCTTGTAGTTTTTGATCCTGAACCTATGTTCAGAGTAAATTGTAGATTTTGAGGTCTGGGGGATCCCTCAAAGCTAAGTGTTGTTCTCAGATCTAAAAGTTACCATTAGCCTAGATATTCTGGTGAAAAAGGATTTATGAAAGTAATGTATTGCTCAAAACTGTTCATCAAATAATTGTCCTTTTTACCTTGCAGTTTTTATTTTATCTGTTGGATAAGATAATGCATATTATTATTATTATTACTAATTAGCAGTATACACATAAATGGGAGCTGTTAATAAAAGGAAATGGAATGAATTCTAACAGTTTGCTAATAAAATGCTGCCACGCCCACCCATGAGTTCATGAAACCTGGAACAGCATTAATAGACAAAGAATGCCACAGGATTCCTATGATCTACAGAAAGTATGAGAGACATTTCAAAAGATAAATCAAAAATATTTAGTGAGTATAAATAAATAAATAAATGTGTTAGGTGTAATCAGATGATGAATTAAAAAATAGAAAGACTTCATGGTTTGCGTTACCAGCTGGTGAACAAATGATGAAGATGTTGGGTTTAGGCTTGTATAATTTCATGTGGTGATAAAACATACCAGAGAAAATATCCAGGAAGCAATTTCAAAATGTCATGAAAAACGTGGAAGAGAAAGCATAAGGTGTGAAAACATTAGACTATATAGATCTTCAAAAAAGAAGGCATATACATGGGAAAGGGCAAAGGATTGGGATTTATTGTCTACAATACTTCATACAATGCTCACCGTAACCCTGTAAAGGTAAATAGCATTTAGTTTATTTCACAAACAAGAAGAAAATTCAGAGAATGTTTGTCTTAGTCATCTAGTGCTGCTGTAACAGAAATACCACAAATGAATAGCTTTAACAAAGAGAAATTTATTTTCTCACAGAGAAACAGGCTAAAGGTCCAAATATGGGGCATAAGCTATAAGGGAAGTCTTTCTCTGTTGGCTCTGGAGAAAGGTCCTTGTCATCAGTCTTCCATTGGACTGGGAGTTCTGAGATGCAAGGACTCATGATTCAAAGATAGCTTTCCACTCCGGGTGCTGCTTCTCTACTGATGGTATGAAGTCACCAACTCTCTGCTTGCTTCCTTTTTCTTTATGTCCCAAGAGATTGCTTCAAATCATGATACAATCTTACATACTGAGTCCTGCCCTGCTAACACAGCTGCTGCTTGTTAACAGCATCGAGATTAGATTTACAACAGAGAGGAACATGACCACAGTGCCAGGAATCATTGGCTAGCCTACACATAGTTTTAGGAGACAAAATTCAATCCATGACAACATAATGTTATGCCTAAGCTAATACTAAGATCTGTGGCTGCTAACCAAAAGGTGAGTAGCTCAAATCCCACCAGGTGCTTCTTGGAAATTCTATGGTACCATTCTACTCTGTTCTATAGGGCCACTATGATTCATAATCAACTCCATGGCAACAGATTTGGCTTTGATTTCTTTAAGCTAATGCAGTTAATATACAGTGGTAAACCAAATGGACCAACTGTGTTTGGATTTGTTTTTTTTAAGCTAATCAAGTTAATATATGATGGTAAACTGAAATAATGAAAACCATTGTCATAGATTCCTACTCGTAGCTACTGTATAGAATACTATGCAGCACTTACTGTCATGTTTGTAATGAATATGAGGATGTGTAAAAAGTCTGAAATATGTGAAATAAGAAAAGCAGTACAAAATTAAAGATAAAGTAGTTAGGCAAAGAAGCATTTCAGGAAAACTAAAAAGATGTACAGATTGTGGTTGTATTTTCATCTGAAAAGAAAATCATTTTTTGGTTCCTACAGAATACTTTTTTTATGATTGTAGCTTATATTATTTAATTTAATGAACATTTCAATGACAACTTGTACTGTTTTCTAGCTATTACCATATTGTTAACAAACCCAGTGCCATCTAAAATATTTATTAAATAGATACTTAGAGACTATTGTATAATTGTATAATGTGTTCAGTGCTTTGCCTTAACTAAGTCTGTGAAATAAGCCATTTGAAAAGGCCTGGATGCAGAAGCTGAGGTTCAGAGAGATGATGTTCCTTGCCCTAAATCACACAGAGATTCAGTTGATTACAACTCATAGCATGGTGAACATACAAAAGCTAGCATCAGAAATTACCATTCTTCTTTCAGTTCAAGGTTTTATAAAATACAACAATTTAAAATGTAATATTTACATTTATGTAACTGCTATTTAATAAAAGTACAAACATTATCTTAAATGTACCTAACTGCATAAGAACTCTTCCAACTGACAGTCGATTTTTATTCAGAGTTATATAAAACTTATATAATAACACATGAAAACTCAGATCCAAATTTTATTCAAACTCATATTTAAAAAGTCTTCTGACTTACTTGAGGCTTCACAGTGACTAGCTTAATTTCCTATAAAATTTGTTCAGTGCCTTAAATTCTTTAGTTCTTTTTAAAATTCATACCACATTTGCAAAGCACATGAGCAGTTCTAGGTTTTTGTCAACACTTCCTCTTCAGTTAAACATAGAGCTTCAGTTTAGTCCCTTGATGGAACTACCATTTGTTAAAAGTTAAACAGCTGCACTGAAAGCCATGAAGAAGCTTTTGATAGATATTTTGTGTTTGAATTATGATCTTACATGACATATTAAGATCGCCTTCTAGTTATGACATTTCTGGAATCTATTAAGAAAGATTTGGAAATGTCTGCTGTGTTTAATTGCATTGCCTGGCCTATGACAATCTTCTGCAGATGCATGTGTCTTTCAATGTTGCACCATGGTGTGATGTTTGAAAACATTTAAAGTAACACTAGGGGGTGGTACTTTAAATGAAAACACACATGTGGTGATTCCACTGCAAACAATTAAAGGCAGCGAATAATCGAGGAGGCTGACTTGAGTTTCATAAGGTTCATTTTGCCCAGGCCTAGGCAATAACTACTAATATTATACCATCAGTTATGTTTCTGAGTGACAAATACAAATTTAAGTTGGCTGTAATAAAATTCTGATTTTAGAAACATATTAGGGGGGAGAAGCTATCCTGGGATTTAGCCTGTTTAGTAATTTGTTTGGGTACTAACTTACTAAGTACTAATACAGGGTTACTGTGAGTCAGAACTGATTCAATGACAGTGGGTTAATGAGGTACATAAACTATGCTGAGACTGGCAGTGCTTCATGAGTGAAGTTATTACTTCTTGTTTTTCAACCCTTACTCCATGCTGAGTCTGCCTTTCTATTTGAAGTAGTAGCTCTTAGTTTATACTGGTTGTGTGGGGTAATCTGTGCAAAGACTAACATATCCAGTAATTTCAGTTTCACACTGTCAGGCCATTATGACACTCTCCCTGTGTGCTCTTGAACTCTGAGTGTACTCCTACAGCCAGGTGACACGAGACTGTAGCCTTTGGTCCCCACATAATGGTATGAACAAGCGTCTCTTCTGTTGCCAGGGTTCCACTTCATGAATTTTGCCTTCCGCTGTGTTGCAGTCTAGCCTGGTCACAGAGCATGTACCTGGAAACCTACGTCTGCTTTCTGCATCAACAGGCAAAATATGTCCAAAATATATACACATATTTTCTCCCATTGCTGTAATCAGCACAGTGCTATTGTTGTTGGTAGCTATTGTAGAGAAGATTCTGATACGTATTAGTGTCAAGGATTGCACCTTAGATTCCTGCAGCCTGTGAACTTTCCAGAAGCAGATCTCCAGGTTTTTCTTCCTTGGAACAATTGCTGAGTTCACAACAGCCAACATTCCAGTTAGCAGGTGCTCACTTACCTGTTGTACCTCCAAGGGCCCCTGAAGAGCACACTATGCAACCCGTGTTCAAATCATAAATCGAAGGGTTGTTCTTGGTATCTGTCTTCTCTTCATCGGTTGTATCTAGTCCATTGGCAAATTCTTTCTAAAATTCATTCTAAATTTATGCCTTTTTTTACCCTTTCCGTTGCTACAGATGAAATCAGTCTCATCTCTTGTCAGGATTATTGTGATAGTCTTCCTTTTTTTTTTTTTTTTAAATTCTTGGTGATAAACTCCTTTCAGCTGAAACAATTTTTTTTTTTTTTTAAAGACTCAAAGCTCCATTTTTTAAAACCATCCAATAATTTCTATTCGTAATGCAAACATTACACTGGATTATGTTCAGACACACAAGAATGACTTTGGTTTATAGGATTCTACAAATGTGGTTACTGCCTGTATCCCTAACCTCAGTTCTTTCTGACCCACTTTGTTTCAGTCACCTTGAAATTCTCCCTGGTCTTTATTGCTCCATGCTGAGTGTTTTCTTATGTTATTTGTTCAGATCTATTGACTACTCTGGCTACTTCTTATTAGATAAAATACTTCTTGACAGTTACTTTATTGGCAGTGGTTTTCCTTAAAAACACAATCTATAATTACTTCCCAGGCATTCACCATAATATATTTTATCATCTAGTTGTTTTGGAGTAGTTGTTGTTACATACCTTTGAATTGTTGAATGTGAAAATTAATGAACAATGTCGTTAAAATTATACACAAACAAAATTTTGCTAAAGATCGTTCTAAAGCAGCTGCAGCAGGGCATGAACAAAGAACAGCCATAAATTCAAGTTAGATTCAGAAAAGGATGTAGAATGAAAGATATCATTGCTGAAGTCAGATGGACACTGGCTGAAAGCAGAGAATACCACAATGATATTTATATATGTTTTATTGACCATGTAAATAAAGTAAGCTGTATGAGTCACGAAAAACTGTGGATAACTTTGACATATTCATATGGTGTTACTTTCCACCTACTCCTAATTAGAATGCAAGCTCTTTATAACAAAGATCGTCTCAGTTTTCATCACTATGAGATTTCCAATAGTAGGTCTATGTCCTTAAAACAGTTTTGACTTCCATGATCGTTGGGGGTGTTCTAAAAAGGAAGAGGGAAGCAAGGCAGGCAGACAGGAAGGAAGGAGGTTGGGTAGAAACAGTTATATTGCAGTTCTGAAGATGTTTTGTAAAAACCACTGGGACAGCCTTTGCTGTTTTTTGGTGCTGTTTTAGTCATTTGGTACTGCTCTGAAAGAAAAATCACAAGTGGATGGCTTTAAAAAGAGAAATATTTATTCTTACATAGTCTAGTAGGCTAAAAGTCCAAATTTAGGGTATCCACTCCAGCGTAAAGCTTTCCTTTTTGTCAGCTCTGGAGGAAAGTCCTTGTGTTGCCTCCGTCTTTGGTTAGGGAGCATCTTGGCACAGAAACCTCAGATATGAAGAACACAATCTACTCCCGGTGCTGCTTTCTTGATATGAGGTTCCCAACTCACTGCTTGCTTCCCTTTCTTTTTGTCTCTTGTAGAAAAGAAGGACAAAGGGTGGTGCAAGCCACCCTTCAGGGAAATTCCTTTCGTAAGGGTGTTACTGTTCCACCCTAATTCTCTTTTAACATAATTCTATCTAACAACCACATGAAGAGATTAGGATTTATAGCACAGAAAAATCACAAAGTATGGGGAATAATGGCCTAGATAAATGGCTACAAACATTTTGGGGGGACACAGTTCAGCTCATGACAGGAGCCGCCTGGTCAGTTCCGACTCCTAGCAACACTGTGCACGACAGAATGAAACACTGCTCGGTCCTGTGCTACGCCCGTAATTGTTTCTGTGCTTAAGTCTATGCTTGCAGCCACCGTGGTCAGTGCAGCTTGTTGAGGGTTTTCCTCTTTTCTTGCTAACAGTGTACCAAGCATGGTGTCCTTCTCCTGGGACTGATCCCTCTTGACAAAATGTCCAAGTACGTGAGACACCGTCTCATTATCTTTGCTTCCAAAGAGGACTCTGGTTGCACTTCTTGCAGGACGGATCTCTTTGCTGTCTGGCACTTCGTGGTATATTCAATCTTCTGTAACTGCGCAATGCTAAGGCATCAGTTCTTCTTCTACCTTCATTGTTCATGAGCCAGCTTTCACATACACGTGATTCATTTGACCGTGGCAAAGGTTAGGCACATCTTAGTCTCCAAGGTGACATCTTTACATTTCAGCACTTTAAAGAGGTTATTATTATTTTTTTCCCCAGCATATTCTCACAAAGTAATGCATATAATGATTTCTTTACTGTTGCTTTCATGGGTGTTAATTGTTGAGCCAAGTAAAATGAAATCCTTGACAACCTAATATTTGTCTCCAATTATCATGATGTTGCACACTGGTCTAGTTGTGAGGAGTTCTGTTTTCTTGAAATCGAAGTATAATCCATACTGAAGGCTATGGTCTTGGATCTCTGTCAGTGTTGTAAATCCTCTTTACTTTCTGCAAACAAAGTTGTGTCATCTACATAACGCAAGTTATTAATAAGTCTACCTGTAAACCTGATGCCCCATTTTTCTTAACATAGTACAACTTCTCGGATTATTTGCTAAGCATACAGAGTGAAAATGTACAGTGCAACGATACACCCATGACACACATCTTTACTGACTTTAAACCATGCAGTGTCCCCTTGTTCTGTTCTCACTACTACCTCTTGATTCACATACAGATTCCTCATGAGCACAGTTAAGTGTTCTGGAATTCCTGCACTCCTCGATGCTATCCATGATTTGTTATGATCCACACAGTTGAATGCTTTTGCATAGGCAATTAATCATAGGTAAACATCTCTCTGGTGTCCTCTGCTTTCAGCCAAGATGCACCTGATATTAGCAATGATATTCCTGGTTCCATGTCACCTCCTGAATCCAGCTTAAATTTCTCAAAGTTCCCTGTCAATGTACTGCTGAAGCCCCTTTTGAAAGATCTTTAGCAAAATTTTACTCTTATGTGATATTAATGATATAGTTTGATGATTTACACATTGAGTTGGGTCATCTTTCTCGGGAACAAGCATAAATATGGATTTCTTCCAGTAGGTTGTCCAAGTTTCTCCCTTCGAAATTTGTAGGCATAGATGACTGAAAACTTCCAGTTAAGCATCGATTTGTTGAAAGATCTCAATTGATATTCCATCAGTTCTTGGAGCCTTGCTTTTTACCAATGTCTTTAATGCAGCTGTGACTTCTTCCTTCACTACCATTACTTCTTGATCATATGCTGCCTCTTGACATGGTTGAACATAGACCAATTCTTTCTGGTATAATGACCCTGTGTATTCCTTCTGTCTACATTTGGTGCTTCCTGAGGAGTTTAATATTTTCTCTGTGGAATCCTTCACTATTGCAGTTTAATGCGTGAATTTATTTTACAGTTCTTTTCAGCTTGAGAAATGCAGAAAGAACGTGTTCTTCCCTGTTGGTTTTCTATCTCCAGCTCTTTGCATATGCCATTGCAATACTTTGCTTTGTCTTTTTGAGCTAGCTTTTGAAATTTTCAGTTTTTTGAATTCATCATTTCTTCTTTTTGCTTTAGCTACTTGACAGTTAATAGCAAATTTGAGAGTCTCCTCTGACATCCCATTTGGTTTTTCTTCCTGTCTTTGTAATGACCTCTCGCTTTCTTCATGGGTGATGTCTTTGATGTCATTCCACAACTCTTTTGGTCTTCAGTCATTAGTGTTCAGCACATCAAATTTATTCTTGAGACAATCTCTAAACTGAGGATATATCAGAGGTCAGCGTTTGGCTCTTGTGGACTTATTCTAATTTTCTTCAGTTTGATTTGAACTTGCATATAAATAATAGATGGTCTGTTCCAGAGTCAGCACATGAACTTGTTCTGACTACTGGTATTGAGCTTATCCATTGTCTGTTTTTGCCAAATGTAGTCAATTTGATGCATGTGTATTCCGTGTGGTGAGGTCCATGTGTATAGTTGCCATTTATGTTGGTATAAAATGGTATTTGCAATAAAAAAGTTGTTGGTCTTGCAAAATCCTGTCATGTGGTATCTGATGTTACTTCTGTCACCAAGGCAGGATTTTCCAACTGTGTATCTTTCTTCTTCGTTTCTAAATTTGCATTCCAAATCACCATTAATTATCAATGTATCCTGATTGCATGTTCCATCAATTTTGGACTGCAGAAATTGTTAAAAATCTTCCATTTCTTCTGTGGTTTTAGTGGTTGGTGGATAAATTTGGTGCCAGTGCCTAGTCCACCCTTCAAAACAGTTTTGGAACTCTTTTTCTAGAATGACTATCAGATCTGTCCTCATATTACATTTGATGTCCTTGAATGTCATCCAAACATCTTCCTTTCAATATTTTCTTTATCTTCAGGTAAAGATAAAAGTCATTAGGGACCAGATCAGGTGAGTAGGGACAGTGTTCCAATACGGTCATTTGTTTACCAAGTAAAAACTCCCTCACAGACAAACTATGTGAAGTTGCCACCTTGCCTCTCTGCACAATATCTCTTCCAGAAAGATTTCCAAAATTGCTTTGAAGGGTGGCCTATGTGTTGACGTTGGTGCATAGCTTCCCAAAGGAGAATACTTCGAAGATGACCATAGTGATACTCAGCAATGAGGAAAGCAGCACTTAAAACAATTAAATTTGTGGACATAATTATCAGACCTTGTGTGTGTGACACAAACCTTAATATTCCTGTGTAGCACAAATGAATAAACATTTGACTACTAGCTGAAAAGTCAGAGGTTTGAACCCACTCAGATGGACTTCAGAAGACAGGCCTGGTAATCTACTTCTAAAACCTCACAGCCTTCACAATCCTATGGAACGTTTTTACTCCACGTACGTGGAATTATCATTAGTTGGAATCAAATCAGCAGCAGTGGGTAAAACAGAAATTTTACCCAAAAAGTATATAAAGGTGAATACATTTTTACGTTTACATTTCTGTTTTGCCTCCATAATCTCAGCTAAATTGCACTTACATTATTTTTGGCATAACATACATGTGTGTACAAGCTATCAAATGTACAAGTGGTCACTTTTAAAAAGTATGTAAAGAATAACAAACAAGATGAGAACTAAACATGCAAAAAATTGCTTTGTTGTTTCTTTTATGTCTGTATCATAAAATTACACACTCTTGCTATCAGAAAAGATCTAAAAGATTATGTTGCCCATCCAGTGTATGGGGTTATGTTTATTTGAAAATTCAGCGTAACGTCAGTTGAATTTTGTGAAGCAAATTTAAGAAAAAGAAACTGACTGTAAAACATAAGAAAATGTGTAACACTGAGTTCTCCAATTCGTGAAAGGTGATGAGAATCTGGAGACAGAAATGTGAAAAGTGAAATAACAATAAATTAGAACTCTTTGCAAACATTGTTTTCATTGTATTCAATGAAAATTGTTTACACTAAAATCCACTTTTAGAAAATAAAAATATTTTAAAATATACTAATAAAATATTACTTATCTGATGCTCAAATTTATTTGAGTACTTTGTACTTCTACTAGCAGCAGGATGAATTATTTTTCAAAACCATGGTTTCACATGTTTTATTTTTTGTGTATTAGAATCTATTTCTTTTGTATGTGATTTTAAATGCCACAGAAGTGAACATTTTATGTCAAGTCTGTATTCCATGTGTAATATAATAAATTCCTTTTATTTTAAAATGAAATCCTGTTTCTTTGAAGGCAAATGCTTGAACCAATATCTTCTCTTTAAAGGTTAATGACATATAAACAAAGTAACGTAAAACCACACAACTCTTCTTTTACATGCTTTTCCATTGATTACAAAAAGAGAATCTCTCAGGGTACTTTTAGAACATAATTATCAAAGGACCAACGCTATTCATGTAAGCATTATCTACTTTAATCATCTAGCTTGTAAAATCTGAAATCTTTGAGATTATATTTCAATTATCATATGAATACAAGAAAATTTCTGCTAAGAGTGTTTTTTTCAGCTGGTGATAAATGGAAGGTTTTGTGCTTTCTTTACATTTCTGTTTTGCCCTCCATAATCTCAGCTGAAGTGCACTTCTATTATTTTTGGCATAACATACAATTCCAAATGCTAGAGAGATTATTAGTATTATGCAAGCTCAACTACTAACTCCACCATTTTTCCCAGTCATTTTTTCTTAAAAATAATAATAAGATTTCTCTTATGAAATACTTTATACTGTGAAATACACAAGTACTACAGATATAGTTGATAATATAGTAGAATTTTCAGAGCCCATATGCTAAGATCTGAAGACTCAGTGTTTTGGTTTTGCTGACAATTAAGTTTGAAATTCACCCAAGAAAATGTGATACATACTTCATTGCTGAATATCACTGTGGTCACCTTCAAAATACTCCCCTTTGGAAGCTATGCACCAGTGCCAGTGTCTAGTCCGCCCTTCAAAGCAATTTTGGAATTCTGTTTCTTGAATGGCCATTGCACATAGTGACAAGGTGGCAAGTTTGTGAACTTAATTGTACTGCTGTCTGTGAGGGAGTTTTTACCCAATAAAGGAAAAAAAAATTTTTTTTTAAAAAACTGTATTGGAACACCTCCCTGTTTACCTGATCTGGTCTCCAATGGCTTTTTTTTTTCTTTAGCTGAATATAAAGGAAGATATTTTGATGATATTCAGGATCCGAGAGATAATATGACAACAGCTCTGATGGCCATTCCAGAAAAAGAGTTCCAAAATTACTTTGAAGTGCGGACTAGGCACTGGCATTGGTGCATAGCTTCCCAAGGGGAGTACTTTGAAGGTGACCATAGTGATATTCAGCAGGGAAGTCTGTAGTATTTAGAACAATTAAATTTGCAGATTCAATTGTCAAATCCATCATTCTCAGTTTAAGTACTTACTGACAATTCAGTATCAATTTATAATGAATTAGATCAAAACAATTAAAAACACATTTTCAAAATAGAATTGCATGTAGTATTTAAAAAAAAGCATTGTGGTCAATTCAATTCTAATTTATAGTGACTACATCAAAAATAAAATCATAGCAACAATATAAAGAACATAGACATTGGAAACAAATTGTCTTGGGTTCTGCTTTCAACCACGCCACCTAATAGTAACCTTGACAAAGACAAACTCACTTAAACACTCTTATGAAAGTGATTCCTCATTTTTAAAATATAGATAATAGCTTCCATTCATCAAGTTGATCTAAGAACAAAATGAATTTTAAAAGTTTTAAAGTGTTCACAGTTAATGTTGTTTTTCTTAGTTGCCGACAAGCTGGTTCCCATTCACAGAGACCTTGTGCATAACAGAAGGAAACACAGCCTGTTCTCCTGCCTCCCTCAGCACCCTTGCTGTGCTGGAAGCCACTACTGCGGCCACCATGTCAACCCATCTCCTTAAGGGACTTTCTCTTTTTTGCTGACTTTCGCCTTCACAAGGCATGATGTCATTCTCCAGGGTATGTTCTCTCCTCGTAAACTGTCCAGAGAATGGAACGTGAAAGCAAGTCCTGCCATCCTGACTGCTAATAAGCATTCTGGCTGTACATCTTCCAAGACAGATGCATTCATTCTTCTAGCATCACATGCGATATTTGATATTCTTCACTAAAATCCTAATTCAAAGGTGTCAATTCTTACTTATTCATTGTCCATTTTTCACATGCATATGAGGTAATTGAAAACACCAGGGCTTGTATCAAAAGTACCTTAGTTTTTAAGCTGATAATTTTGCATTTTAAAATGTTAAAGAGATCTTTTGAAGCGGATTTGCCCATGCAATGTGCAGTTTTATTTCTTGACTGCTGCTTCCGAAGGCACTGATTGTGGATCCAGGTAAAATGAAATCTTTGACAACTTCAGTTTTCTCTGTTTATCATGATGCTGCTTGTTAGTACAGTTTTGAGGGTTATTGTTGTTGCTGTTTTCTTTATGTTGAGACCATCTGTACTGAAGGTTGTGGACTTCATCTTCAGCAGTAAGTGCTTCAAATCCTCTTCATGTATTTCAGGTTGTTAATGAGTCTCCATTACTGATCCCACGTTCTTTTTCATATAGTTTGGCTTCCCAGATGATGTGCTAGTCTGCAGAATGAGTGGAAGCTCTGGCAGTGTGGTGGTTAATTGCTAGGGGTGCTAACTAAAAGGCTGGCAGTTCTGATCTGTCGGGAACTCATTGGAAACTCTGTGGGACAGTTCTACTCTGTTTTATAGAGTTGCAATAAATTGGAATCGACTCAATGGCAATGGTATGTCTGTGTGTGTGTGTGTGTATGAGAGTGTGAGTGTGAGTGTGCATGTATGTGTGTGTGTAGACTGATAAACATGATGAAAGGGTAAAACCCTGAGACAACCTTTCCTGACTTTAAACCACATAAAAATCCATTGTTCTGTTTGTATGTCTGAATACAGGTTCTTTATGAGCACAGTTTAGTGGTCTGGAATTCCCATTCTTCACAATGTTATGCATAATTTGCTATGATCTGCACAGCTGAAAGTGTCTGAACAGCCAATGGAATACACGTGAACACCTTTCTGACATTCTATGCTTCCAGTCAGGACTCATCTGACTTCAGCAATCCCCGGGTACAAGCTGGCTTCTAAATCTGGCTAGAATTTCTGGCAGTTCCTTGTCAATGTACTGCTGAAACCAGTTTTGAATGATCTTCAGCAAAATTTTACTTGCATGTGATATTAATGATAAAACAAACCAAAAACCCACTGCTGTCAAGCTGATTCCAACTCATACTGACCTTAGAGGACAGAATGCAACTGCCCCTTGTGGTTTCCAGGGAACAGCTAGTGGATTTGAACTGACAAACTTTGGTTAGTAGATGTGCCACTTAACTACTGTGCCATGAGAGCATTCAATAAATTTTGGATTCTGCTGGATTACCCTTTTTTGGAATGGCTACAAATATGGATCTTCCCTAGTCGATTGGTCAGGTAGCTGTCTTCCAAATTTCATCTGACACCCAAGGGAACACTTGCGGTGCTGCATCCATTTGTTGAAACATCTCATTTGATATCTGTGAATCCCTGGAGTCTTGTTTCTAACTCATGTCTTCAGTGCGTCTTGGACTTCATTTTTTGTTATCATTGGTTCTTAATCAAAAACAAAAAAATAACCCAGTTTATGTGGTTCGTTACGTTGATTGTTTTTCTAATGTTGAACTATCCTTACATCCTTTGTATGAATTCCACTTTGTTATGATGAGTTATTTTTTTGATACGTTGCTGAATTCACTTGGCTAGAATTTTTTTAGGATTTTTGCATCTAAGTTCATGAGAGTAATTGGTCTATAATTTTCCTTTTTCCTGCTGTTTTTGGTTTGGGTATAAGGATTGTACTGGCTTCATAGAACGAATTTGTGAGTATTCATAATTTTCTGTTCTCTGGGATACCTTTAGTGATAGCGGTGTTAAGCTTTCTCTGAACATTTGGTAGAATTCTCCTGAGAAGCTGTCAGGGCGAGGACATTTTTTAGTTGGAAGATTTTAAATTATCTCTTCAATTTCTTTTTTTTTTTTGTGATGGATTTATTTAGTTGTTCTACTTCTGTTTCTGCTAGTTTTAGTAAGCAATATGTTTCTAGAAATTTGTACATTTGTCCTTGTTTTTTGAATGTATCACAGTCCAATTTTTCACAGTATTCTGTTATGATTCTATTAATTTCAGTTGAACCTGTTATGTTACCCATCTTGTTTGTTATTCAAGTTATTTGCTTTCTCTCCTGTTTTCCTTTCATCAGTTTGGTCAGTGGTTTATTAATTTTGTTGATCATTCCAAAACAAAACAGTTTTTGCTCTTGTTAACTCTTCCAGTCTTTTTTTTTCTGTATTCTATTTCATTGTCCCCTTCTGGTACCTGAGGGGTTCTTTTCCTTCTGTCTACTTGGTTGAGCTGTAGAGTTAGTTATTTGATTTGAGCTCTTTTTGGGGGTAGGGGGTGTGCATTTATTGAGATAAACAGAACTCTGAGCCCTGCTTTTGCTATGTCCCGTAAATTCTGGTAGGATTTGTTTTCATTCTCATTTGATTCTAGAAATGTCTTTATTCCATCGTGATTTCTTTATAACACAGTTTTCTTTGAGCAAGATATTTAGTTTTCATGTGTTTGATTCCCCCCTGCTTTTATGTTACTGATTTCTACTTTCACGATGTTTTGGACTGAAAAGATGTTTGTAACGTTTCAAAACTTTGAATTTTGCTAAGGATTGTTTTGTGGTCACTTCTGGAAAATGTTTCGTGTACAATGGAAATGAAAGTATATTTGACTGCTGTTGGCTCATGTGTCTCTATAAGTCTGTGAGGTCAAGTTGGTTAACTGAGGCATTTAGATCTTCCATGTCTTTAATGAGCTTTTTTCTAGATGTTCTATCTTTTTCTGCAAGTAGTGTGTTAAAAACTCCTACTTTTATTGTGGAGCTGTCTATTTCTGTTTTCAGTGCAGTTGGTGATTGTTTTATGGATTTTGGAGCCCTGTCATTGGGTGTGTGGACATTTAATATGGTTATGTCTTCCTGGAGTATTGGCACTTTAATCATTATGTAATGTCCTTCCTTATCCATTGTGGTGGATTTTACTTTAAAGTCTGTTTTATAAGAGATTGATTACTCTGTTTTTAATATTGTTAACTTGATACAAGTTTTTCATCTTTTGAGTTGTAGTTTTGTCATATCACTGACTCTAAAGTATGTTTCCTGTAGGGAGCATATAGATGGTCATTTTCTTTTTTTAATCCAATCTACCACTCTCTGTCCCTTTATTGGTACATTTAGTCCATTAACATTTAGTCTGATTATTCATAGTTACGAGCTTAGGGTTGTCACTCTGATGTCTTTTTATGTGTCTTGTAGACTATTCCTTTGTTCCTTTGTTCTATTTAATTTTCTGTGTTGAGATTCACCCCCCCTTATGTGTTTTCATCTTTTTCAATGCTGTTTTTTTTTTATCTGCTGAAACTACATGTTTTTATTGTTTTTAATTTTGATTCATAGGATTTATAGTTTCCGTTGTAGTTTCCTTAACATCTACCCGTATTTTTTCTAAATTTAAACCAGTTTTAATATCTTTATATTATCTTGGCTTCTTCTCCATATGAAAGGAAATATGTCTACATTTTCTTTTGGGTCTCTGTTTTGTTACATTGTTTATGTAATGACATGTCTGTTTCCCCTTTTTCAGTTTGGCCTATGGATTATTTTTAAAATTCTCCATTTGGGTTGATATCCAGTTGCTGTGTTCTATGTTCTGGACCTGATGTTATATTGATTTTCTAACCAATGGGTTACTTTAGTATTTTCATAATTTTAGTTTGGCTTCTGCAAATTCTCTAAGTTTCTGTGTATCTGGAAATGTCCTAATTTTACCATCATATTTGAGAGATAAATTGGGTAGATATATAATTCTTGGCTGTTAATTATTTTCTTTCAAGACTTGATATATGAGGTCCAACAACTAAGTCCTGAACTTAATTGTTCTAAGTGCTACATAGCTCATTGCTGAATATCATCTTGGTTACCTTTAAAGTACTCCCTTGGTACGTTGTGCATCAATTCCGGTGATTAGTGCACCCTCCAAAGCAATTTTGGAACTCTTTATGGAATGGTCATTGTGCATGTTCACAAGGTGGCAAGTTTGCAAACTTAATTGTATAGCTGTTTGTGAGAAAGTATTTATCCAGCAAACAAATAACTATACCAGAACACCTTACCTACTCACCTTATCTAGCCCCCAGTGACTTTTTTCTTTACCCAATGATAAAGGAAATATTAATGGAAGACATTTTGATGACATTCAGGTCCTCAAAAGTAGCAAGATGATGACTCTAATGGTCATTTCTGAAAAAGAGTTGCAAAATTGCTTTGAAGGGTGGACTAGTTACCGTCATCAGTGACTAGCTTCACAATGGGAGTACTTCAAAGGCTACCATATTGATATTCAGCAATGAAGGAGCACTTCTTCTAGGGTGAGTTAGCAAACTTATTTGTCAGTGCTCACATGTTGTCCCACTTCCTTCTTCCCTGCATGGTTTCTGCTGAGTAGTCCAAGCTTAATCATATATTTTCCTTTGTAAGTTATTTTTCATTTATTCCCAGCCACTGTTAAAAGTATCTCCTTATCTTTAGTTTTGAGAAGTTTAATTATAATATCCCTTGGATTCTTTCTTTTGGAATCTACCTTGTGTGGAGTTTGGTGAGAGTCTTGGATAGGGGCCTTCTCATCTTTCATGATTTCAGCTAAGTTTTCTGTCAGCAAACCTTTGACAATTCTCTCTGTATTTTTAGCTATCTTCACTGTCTGGTACTCTGATCACTCATATATATTCTTCTTCAGAGAGTCCCACATAATTCTTAGTGCAACTAAGAATTATATATATATATGTATATATATATATATATATATAAATTCTTTGTAATTATTTTAATTTGATTTTTCCTCAGGTATGTTGATGCCACATGCTTTATCTTTGTTCTCAGTAATTTGGGTTTCCATTGCATCAATTCTGCTCCTTTGACTTTTTATTGAGTTATTTAATTCTATAATTTTCCTATTAATTTTCTGAATTTCTGATTTCTGCTCAATGCTTTCTTGCAGCTTGTTCAATTTTTGATTGTTCTCTGTTGCATTTTGTCTCATCTCCTTCCTCATCTCTTGAAGAGTTATGATTATTAATCTTTTGTACTCTACCTCTGATAATTCCAGGAAGATCTTTTCCTCTGGAAAATTTGACTCTTTGTTTTGGGAGCTTTCCAAAGAGATCATAGTCAACCCTTTAAGTGTTTTGATATAGATTGCTGTTTCTGAGAAATCAGTAAATTGTTATTTATTTTATGCTTGTCTATCACGTCCTTGTTTCTTGTTTTAAAATGTACAGTTTGCTTTTCTTACATGGATTCAGCTCAGGTGTTCAGGTGGTCAGTTACCAAGTGTATGATTCAGGCTTTTACCTGTTGTCACAGATGGGCAGGGGTGATTGATATAGGAACAGATATCTGGCTGCAGAAGAAGTCATCCCTCATTGTCTGTGAGGCTGACATATTCCTTTATGAATCTAGGTGAAGGAACAGTTTCTGCTCTGATTTTTCAGTTTAGGGGAGTTGGCAGAGAATCCACCACCCCTTCACCATATGTACTAAACTGTTCTCCTTTCGAGTCTCACAGAATGGTTCAAGGTGGGCTTAAGGAGTCTTACTTCCTACTCATTTCATGGCATCATACTCCAGAGCCACGCACAGTGTAAAGAAGGGGATGGGAAAAGGGCTCAAGGTAGACTTTAAGAGTCCTAATTCCATCTCAGTTCATGACATCAGACTCTAGTGCTGGGTGCAGTTCAGACATGCCCCCTTCCCTTTTCTCTTTTCAACAATGCTTTCATCTTTTGCATATTGACATCTGTTTACCTTATTTTGTGTTTTAGCTGTAGTTTATTTTTGTGGTTTCCCTGTCAGGATTGACATCTGTTTATTCGTTCCTGCATTCTAATCTTGGGTTGTTAGCTAATGTTAGTGATTTTGTATCCGAAGGACTCCCTTTAGTATTTCTTGCAATTTGGTTTGGCTTCTGTAAATTCCCTAACTATTTGTTTATTTTACTGTCATAAAATTTGATAGACTATTTTGCTTGATATATGTCTTGGCTGGTGATTTTTATTTTTCCCCTTCAAAGCTTTTTATAGATGTCATTCCATTGCCTTCTTGCCTACATAGTTTCTGCTGAGTAATCTGAGCTTAACTTATTTACTCTCATTTGAAAATTATTTTCCATTTATCCCTAGCCAGGTTTAAAATTCTCTCTTTATCTGTAGTTTTGACATATTTGATTATCTATCAGTGTTTTTGTTTTGGGATCTACCTTGTATGAAATTTGATGAACATCTTGTATAGATACCTTCTCATCTTTTGTGTTATCAGGGAAGATCTTCTGTCAACAAATCAACAATTCTGTTTTCATCTCTATTCTGGTACTTAAATCACTAGCATAGTGTTCCTCTTGATAGAGTCTCATGTAATTCTTAATGTTTCTTCACTTTTTAATTTCTTTTATCTGATTTTTTTTCAAATATGTTGGTGTCACGTGCTTTATTTTCATTTGCACTAATTCTGCCTTCCATTTCCTCAATTCTGCTCCGTTGACTTTTTCCTAAGTTATCTAATTCTGTAATTTTATCATTAATCTGCTAAATTCCTACTTTTTGTCTTTGAATGTTTTGTGGCAGGCTGTTCAGTTTGTCGTTATGCTCTGCTACGTTTTGTCTAATCTACATTTTGATCTCTTGAAGAGTTCTAAATTGTAATGTTCTATAGTCTAGTTCTTATAATTCCAGGAAGTTCTCTGCATCAGGAAAATTTATTGATTCTTTGTTTGGGGAGCTTTCTGAAGCCATCGTGGTCAGTCTGTTTATGTTAGTTGTTATTGACTGTTGTCTTTGCACCATCAGTAATTTGTATTTATTTATTTTATATTTGCTTACTGTGCTCTAGTTTCTTGTTTTGTTTTGTTTTGACATGTCTCCAAAGTTTGGTCATATATTCTACTTTGATAATTCGTACCTCTAAGGCTCTAATGTCCTGGTAACAGGTGGTTAGGTATGGGACTAAGCATATGAACCCAGGTGTTTGTTTACTTTTCTTGTCATATTCACCTCAGGTCCCCAGTAGGCTGATTACCAACTGTGTGGTACAAGCTCTCCCTTATAGTCCTAAATGAGCAAGAATGATTGATGTAGGTATTTATATCTTGCTGCATGTGCTAAGAAAGGCAAGGGTCTGACAGTCATCAATGAATGTCTGTGACAGAGTTGTGTCCCCTTATGCCTGAGCCTAGGCAAAGGAACTGTTTTCTACTCTGAATTTCTGGCTTAGGTGTGTTGCAGATTATTATTTTTATTTTTTCTTCCTTTTTTTAAAAAAAATTCATTTCTGAGTCTAAGAGAATTGTTTAGAGCATATGCATGGAGTTTTACTTCTCACCCATGTAATGTGTCAGTCTCTGGAGCTGGACACAGTTCAGAGAAAGAAGGAGAACTACTGGAAAAATGGGAGAGACATTTACCCTGAAGGTAAGTTGTAGATACTAGTGTGGTAGACTAGATGCAATCTACTAAATTTTAGAGGATTAAATGTAATTTTTTACTGATTCTGGAGACTTGAGTGGGTCCTCTACTGCTTGATCTGTTCTGAAGTATAAGATCCTTTCTGAAATCCACTGAAGTGCTCACCACTCTCACTGCTTCCAATCCCCTGTGGGGATCTGTTTTGTAGGGTCATTTCTGGCTATTCCCAGGTCCTTCTGAGTCTACTCTCCCCTGTTACTCAGACTGATTTTTCTATTCTGTCAGTGATGTTCAGAGCTCCTAGAATGTTATATATAATTAGTTAAATTGTTGTTTTGTGTCTTCGTTGTTAGAGCTATCACAGAAAGTTTCTGACTATTGTTATTTTATCTCTGCCTCCCACTTTTGAGTTTAAATATCCACAATTTTCAATTGTATCTAATATTTCACATGAAGCATTAATGGAGATCTTCCTATGTACCAGACACTCTAGTGGGTGCTTTATACAGCTTTCTATTTAATTTTCACAAATCCAGGCAGTAATTGCAGTTTTACCTAATTTATTGATATGTAAACAGGTTTTAGAGAGCTGTTTCATTGAATTCAATGAGCCGTATCTGGCAGTACAAAGATTTAAATGGCTTTTTAGAAATCAATTACACTAAATAATTGGTTATGATTGTAAAAATAGATGTTGTTTGATGTATTATCTTTGACTTTTTTTTTCAACCATATAATAAAAGAAAGTCGGTTCATCATTCCAGATTCTTGGGACTTTGGTGGGAGATACAGCTGTATAATTTGCACTTGCAATTCATTTGGTGATGATTCATTGACAAGAGACCAAGGTATGGTTGATTCAGAGGGTAAACACCAATGGTCACTTTGGAGTTTTACTACATCCACATAAAGATAAGTTCTGTAGAGTTAAACTAGCTCTACAGATCGTAAATGTTATAAATTTACTTGTAAAGTGCTGTCTGAAATATTTTCATGGAAGCCTTCCAAGTGTGGGATGGTAAGTTATTCTTTTTCCTGTATCCTACAAACACCAAATTATTGTTTTAATTTTACCATATAGTATCTGTTCATTCTTGTTGTTTTAGTCTTTGGAAATAACGGGATGATAATCTCATTGGACATAGTTAGCTCATTAACAAGGATTGATCAAAGTATAGATGAGGACACAAATAGGAAGAAGATAACTGTGTTTTCTCAAGCATCTTTTTAGTACACATGAGAAAATTAAACAGAAACATGTGCCAAACTAGTAAGGTGAAGAGTAATTGGTGCTTGTGAAGTAGCAGTTAGATGTTATCTCTGGGAAAAGAAGAAGCTCCTTTTTGAATACCAAAATATGCAGAGAATATCAGTTTTGCTGACAGTAAAATAAACATACATTCCCTTTGACTATTCAACTGCAGAGGGAACTAATCCTTCATTCAGTAGCTCATTATGCATTGTCATGAAAGAGGATAACACTTCCCACAAACCTGTTTTGATTTCATGTCAAACAAATTTTCTTAAAGTCATTTACTAAACAAATAGACAGAAAAAGCAAACTTGAAACCTCAAACAATTTGTGTAATCGATTACTTTGAACCATCCATTATGGTTCTCTCAAAACAAAAGTATATTCCTATATAATTGAGAACAGAAATTAAAATAGTATACGTATAATATTTAAAATAAAAAGAAACTAAGTAATAGAAATTGTAGTAGTAGACTTGTATATTATTTAAAATAAAAAAGTCAGAATATTTTAAAGTATTCCTCATATTACAGAACAACAAGCAATTCAAACTGTCTTTACTTGAAAGGGTACTGGTTCTGATTCCTTATATGTATGTTTGCTTTCAAGCTTTTTGTTTTTTTTGGTTTTTTTCCCCCCAGAAAATGTTCTAATAATACAGAGTTCTTGTGATTTCCTCAGTGAAACTTTATAATTTGTGTTATCTCTCCTGACTGCAATATCCCTTCACGAGCATATACTATCTAGAAGTCAAACTCAGATTTTCTTTACAGTTAAGCTTATGGTTTGCCCCTTCTGTGAAATGTATTTGGGTCTCTCAGACTCCAAGTGGCAAGGCAGTGCCACTATTTTTGTACACTAGAAAATTTGAAGCTGTAATTTTATACCCTCTTTATCTACCGGTGTCCCTGGGTGGGGCAAATGGTTAACATTCTCACAGCTAACTGAAAAATGGAAAGTTGAGCTTACCTGAAAGTACCTCAGACAAAAGGTTTGGTAATCTACTCTAGAAAGATCTGCCATTGAAAGCTCCATGGAGCACAGTTCTACTCCTACATACATGGGACTGCTACTTGTCCACTCAGGGCTTTTTTTTCCTTTCATCTACTTCGATACCTGACTCCACTAGTACACAATGAGCACCTTAAGTTAAAGACTCACACTAAAATTAAAGTAGAGTTTTTGTTGTTGTTGTTGTTTTCGTACTGAGGATTGAATTTGATTTTCAGTCTATGCCATATAAAGATTTTATTGTCCTCAACAAATTATATAAAGTCTCAAAGTCTTAGTCTGCCTATTTGAACAACAGGAGAAATTATGTTGTAGTTGTTAGCTTCTACAAACATTACTTACATATTGTGTTGTTGTTTGAATAAATGAGATTATGGAGAAGTAAAGAGATAAAAAGAGAATGACAATAAAAAGTGGTAGGAAGAAAAAGAGGTAATGAAAATGAAGACAAACAGTGAATCTGGCATATATGTTAATCTTGGTTTTTTACAACTACTTTTATTGTTTCTCTAAAAATAAAACTTTTTAAAAATTTACTCCATTCATTGCTCACTATTCCTTCAATAAAAAAAACAGAAAATTTAATGGCTAAATTAATTGAGATTACCTGATTAAGAGTATCTCTAATTATGTGCTTATTTGTGTTATCTTATATGTTATGTTTTTCAAAAGGAATTTTATAGTGGAAAGATTGGTGACCGAAACCTATCCAGAGGCACCTCAAAAGACAAACCTAGTGATGTGCTCCTTGAAAACCCTATGGCACAGTTTCTAAGAGACTGAATCAGCTTCACTGCAAGAACATCTTTCAGAAAGGCAAAAGATAAGACCAAATGAAATTGTGATTTTCATTGTTTTCATCTAAAGCAATTGAATATCAAAATAATTTTCTATGATAACTCTGGAAAGTAAATTAATTTGCATAATTTATTAAGTCTTTCAAATATTTTATAAATACATGTCACCAGTCACCAGTACTCTCAAGTGTGAACCCTGGACCTAGAATAGATCTCACTCTACCATGTTATTCACATTAATTATCATAGTTGTGATAACTGTGTTATTATTTGTTCAGTTTTTATTTTTTCTACCAAATTGTAAATTCTACAGGACAGAGGCCATATACTTTATTACTATTCATTACTGTATCTTTTTACCTATCATAATTCCTGTGACAAAAATCTGTTTTGAGAATAGGGGGAGAGGAAATAAAATTTGAAATGCGTATAATAACATTTAGTATATTACAAAGTCAGAGTCCCTGTAGTAGGAGGAATGGTAGAAGGAAACAACCTTAAAATTTGATAGAATAGAGAGAAGAAAATATAACCAACTTGTTAGTCACAAAGCCATTTTTACATAGTGTTGAAAAGAAAAAAATGATAAATTAGTCAATTAGAGTCATTGTTGCTGCTAATTCCCTTTATTGACTCAATTCCAACTCAAGGTAACCTGTGTGTGACAGGGTCGAAGTGCTCCACAAGGATTTCTTGGCTGTAATCTTAGCAAAGACAGATCATCAGACCTGTATCTCAACACTACCTGTTGCCATCAAGTCAATTCTGACTCATGACAACTCTACAGGACAGAGTAGAACTGCCCTGTAGAGTTTCTAAGGAGTGCCTGGTGAACTTGAGTTGGTTACCTTTTGGTTAGCAATCAGAGCATTGAACCATAATGCCACCAGAATTTCTAAGGTACCACTAACCCACCCACTGCCAATGAGTCAATTCTGACTCATAGTGACCCTATAGGACCTAGTAGGACTGCTCCATAGAATTCCCAAGGAACACATGGAGGATTTGAATTGCTGATCTTTTGGTTAGCAGCTGTAGCATTTAACCACTGTACAACCAGGGCAAGGTACCACTAGATGGGTTCAAACTGCCAAGCTTTAGTTTAGCAGTGGCCCACTAAACATTTGAAAAAACTAGAAATATTATGAAGAGTTAACAGGGTTTATTGAATAAAAAACTCTTTGCTAAAGGTTGTAGCCCAATTAAAAATAATAAGGGACTCAAATTTACATAGTTACAAGAGCCTTTAGAAGATTAGATGAGTAAGTATTTTTCCTTTACTTTGATTGTTTAATCATATTTAACTTTCCTTTTGTTTTGGGAAAGTTAGTCACTGGATAGTAAACTGAAATATCATTACTAGATGAGTGTTGCTAATTCATGTTGATAAATACTACTAACTCATTTTGAGAACTTGCCTAAATTGTGATTATGTAAAAAGTTGTTTTTCTTTAAGTACCCTTATGACTTTTCTCTCTCTCTCTGTCACTCTCTCTCTTTATCTACCTATTTTGGCTCAGTTACCAGGGAAGCATTTTAACTCTTGCCTCTAAAAAAGTTTAACAGTAGTATGCAAGTGGTGTTAAAAATGATGTAAGCAAATGGATCACATTTCTAAGAGTAAATATTATGGAGAGCATCTGAACCAAACCACCATGGTGATTAGAAAACTTGTTAGGAATTAAGGATCATTGGAAGTAACTGTATGGCAAATAAATTCCAGTTCATTATGGAAAAACTACCATAGTCTGAGCCACTGAAAGATGAATAAGAAATGTGCTTTACGTAAATCACTAGTAGTGTTTACATATATTAGAAAACTACCTGAAAAGTATATAATTTGGGGTGATGCAAGCATCTTTTCCACTGCTATGTGTTATCTTCTCCCTTCACCTAAATAGTTCTTATCAGTTATCTAATTAGTGAATACCAATCTCCCTCGCACCCTTCTCCTTTGTATCCATTAAAAAATGTTTTTTTCGGTATTTAAACCAATTCTTGAGTCCTTATAACGGTGGTCGCATACAGTATTTGTCCTTTTGAAAACAACTCATTTTGTTTGGCATGATGTCCTC
This sequence comes from Heterohyrax brucei, assembly GCA_028571685.1. Taxonomy (NCBI): domain Eukaryota; kingdom Metazoa; phylum Chordata; class Mammalia; order Hyracoidea; family Procaviidae; genus Heterohyrax; species Heterohyrax brucei. Next base: position 162,457,795 of record CM053143.1, read on the forward strand.
CAGATTCTTCCGTTTCACATGACGTTTCCCAAGCTCATCACTTTATCACTGGATAGTATTCCATTGTGTGTTATAGCAGCCCTAAGAGGCTAAGACACCATAATTATTTTATTAGCAATAAATGAAATGTGATTATCTAGAAAGAGCCATACTTGGGTTACTTTAAATTTAGGTATTGCTTTTCATTTTTTTAAAATTTCATATATATTAAAAAATAAGTTCTGGTCATTCTTAGAAAAAATAAAATGTTTCATCACCAACTTGTAGCTGCGTATGGATGATGCAGTTACCTGAAGCATTACTACAAATGAGTCAACTATGTTGTAGACACAAGAAATTTAGAAAATGTAAACATCCACTAATTTTTTTAAGTCTAATAGATATACTTTCCCATTAAAAGTCTCCATATAACTGTAAATACAAGTTGTAAATCTAAAAGCTGTAAGGCATTGTATTTTACCATCTCAAAACTTTATCCAAAAACCAACATAATGTTAACATGGTAGATAGAAAAAAAATGTGTGGAATAGAAATAGACAGGTTGAATTCTTCCCCTTGTTTTTCATTCCTTTCAGTGTAAGGAAGTTTTTACTTGTTATAATTACTCTGAAGTGCCTGAGTGATACAAATAATTAACATGCTAAGCTTTTAACCAAAAAGTTGGAAGTTCAAGTCTATCCAAAAGTGGCTTTCAGAAAGTCCTGGTGATCTAATTCTGGACAAATCACTGAAGATCTTATGTTACACAGTTCTACTCTAAGACACGTGGTGTAGAGATGAGATGAAATTGACTCATTGGCAACTGTTTTTTTAATTATTGTTACTTTAATTTCAGCTGGATAACGTATCACAGAAACTCTAGTTTGTTATTTTTCCTTTAAAAAACATCAGTATTTGTTTCAGTAGGCATATAAATTACCCACTGGTCATCATGAACTTGTATAGTGATCCTTTACTACTGTATTAGGGGTAGATTTGTGGAAAACTCAACCATTTACCATTCCTCAGATTTGGCGACTTAATATTCCAAACGCTGTCCCCTACATGAGAAATCCTGGTGACATAGTAGTTTAAGTGCTTCATCTGCAAACCAAAAGGCAGGCAGTTTAAGTCCACCAGGTGCTTCTTGGGATCTTTATGGGGTAGTTCTACTATGACTTCTAGGGTCCCTATGAGTTAGATCCAAATCGACAGCATTGGGCTTGTCTTTTTATGTGAACCTAGCAAGACTTACTTTTAGGGTTTGTTAGTGTGGTTCTAGAGTAGGCCTCATTCTATGACATGGACATCAATCCAAAGACCTGAGTATCTGGTAGCCCACCTGGAACTCCCAGTGTTAATGGAATCTTTCCACTCTGACTGATCAGAAACCAAATGTATCCCAGAATTATTCAATCTCTGTTGTTCTCTCAATTCCCCAACAATTAACTCCTTTCTGGTAAGCCTCGTATTGCCTCACCCTACACCTGTGCAGCACAGTCTTCAGTGAAGGTCTTAAAGAAAACCTCCAACAAGAATTCAGCCCTGCCTGTGGGTTTCCCTTTCCAATTCTGTGCTCCAGAAATTCAACTGGCAGCAACAATTTCTGATCTCTACCCTTTTTCTTGATAGAACCTCTGTGGGGCACCTTGCTGTGTCTCACCAAGGCAAGTCAGTGTCCACAGACAGAAATCAGGAAAAATATGGGGTTTAAAGTGAGTTTATCTTCTCTTCAATCCCTGAAAACATTTGCTTAATGTACTTTATTTAATGTGAGAGCTTTTGATGACAAGAGAAGTAGTAGAGAAATAGTCAAACTTCAGTGCAGTTAGCTTTCTAGTACCCTTGTTTCAAGACCATTTTCTAGGCTAAGCAAAATTTTGAAGCCCACCTGTGTACAACAAGGCAATGTCTACGTGTGTCAGTAAATTTATTATGCCTGAAAATTCAGGTCAGTCCTTCTCTTCAAATTCAGTTGATATGACTCACCAAATTTCTGGAAATCCAAATACACATGTCCCTTATTCTCAGTAGGCTGACCCCTGCTGGATTCTCCATCCGTTACAGTTATGTCTGACTTATGTCAGCTAATATCTAATCTATTTTGCTTCAACATAAAACAATCACATATTTACCTTTTCAACTGGAATTTATTGTTATTGAAATAAACAATAATTCTAAGCATTAAATTTAATTGAACTGTAATTAGTTCTATTTAGTACAACCATGAAATTCAACATAATTACTTTGCCCCAGGATTTTTCTCCCTTTGCTCGAATTGCTTACTAATAATACAAGACAATGGTGACTCATATCTGTCTCAATGAAGGATTAACTGAGTAGCAATTTTGAAAAAGGTAGGTCAGGTAGTGATAATTATTTCCTAATACAATAAGGGGCTAATGCAAGCTGGTGGGTAATTTCCTACTACCTGGACAGTGTAACGAATTTATTAAGTACATCAGTGCTTGAATATAGATTTGAGTGAAATTGGGTCAGGACACAGGGAACTCCATAGGCCAGCTGATTCTAAAAATTGGAACTAGGGAAGACCAGCTAGATAATTAAGATCATTGCATTATACAAATAAAATAAAATGAACTCACTCTGGCATCCCACCCAGTCTATTCAAGGATCACTTCCACTTAGTGTGGAAGGAGTGTTGTGTGAGTCTTAAGAAGGGTTGATTTATATTGTCTTTTCACATAGATTTTCAGAAAATATTTTTGACAACCCACTGTGTTCCTGAGCAATTTCTGAGGAAGCAAATTACAAGAGACATAGTCCCCGTTGGCAGTAACAGGAAGTCTAGTTCAGGAAAAAGCACAGACAATGAAGTCAAAACATCTGATTTGAATTTGGCCTCTGCTGCACACACCGTGCAAAAACGAATGACTCATTTTACCCTCATGGCTTTTCCGTTTCCTGATCTGTCAAATGGCAATGATGAGAGCAGTTGTCACACAGTGTAATTGTGAAGATTGATCAAGTTATGCATATATCATGACCTAAAAAAGTATCAGGCAAAATGTAGACTTCAATAACTTCTTGATGTGTTAAATAAACTCTTCTATCAAACAAATTCTCTCTCTAACCTGAGCAAATTAAAGAGATAAAAATCATTAACCAAGACTATTCTGCTAGTTACTTTCCACTGTAATTTGTTCTACATTGAATTTATTTCCTTTGGAAATCTAAGCATTTCTGTCTTTTCATTTATTTCTTCATGATAAGAAACTCATCTTGTTTGCAGTTGTTCTTACTTGCCCTCCAGTTAATTCTGGCTAACTGTTGCATTCTGTATAACAGGAGACAACATTGCCTAGTTCGATGCCCTTTTCACAGTAGTAAGTATCTTTAAGCCCTTTGTTGCAGCCACTGTATCAATCCATTTCTTTGAAGGTCTTCATCCTTTTCACTGATTCTCCACCATTTGGAAGATGATGTCCTTCTCCAGGGACTTGTGCCTCTTAATAGTATGTCTAAAGTAAGTGAGACAAAGTGTCACCATCCTGCCTTCTAGGAGGCATTCTGGCTGTACTTCTTGTTTGTTTTTTCTGGCAGACCACGGTGTATTCAACATTCTTCACCAATGCCATCATTCAAGTATGTCAGTTGATTCTTCTTCAGTCTTCCTTTTTTTGTTGCCCATCTATTGCATACTAATGAGGTGATTGAAAATGCCATGGTTAGAGTTAAGCACATACTAGCCATCAAAATAACATCTTTGCTTTTTAAGAATTTTTAAAGAGGTCTTTTGCAGCAGATTTACCCAGTATAATACTTCATTTGTTTCTTGGCTGTTGCTTCCACAACGGTTGATTGTTGATCTAAGTAGGATGAAATCCTTAAAAACTTCCATATTCACTTCATTTATCATGCTGCTAGTTGTTGGTCTAGTTGTCAGGACTTTTGTTTTCTCTGTGTGGAATGTAACCCACACTGAAGGCTGTGGTCTTTGATATTTAACAGTAAGTGCTTCCAGTACTCTTCACATTCTGAAAGCAAATTTGCTGCATATGTATTGCAGGTTGTTAGTAAACTTTCTTCCCATCCTGATGCCATGTTATTTGTTTTTCTTTATATAGTCCAGAGTCTCAGGTTGTTTGCTCAGCATGCAGTTTGATAGAAGTATGGTGAAAGGGTACAACACTGACACATGCTTTTCCCAATTTTTAAACCGTGCAGTATCCTTGAATGCTACTGGAGCAATGATTGCCTCTTGGTCTGCTTCTTGATTCCGTGTGAGCACAAAAAAGTGTTCTGGAATTCTCCTTCTTAAATATCTTACCCATAATTTGCTATGATCCACACAGTTAAATCCGTTTCCATAGGCAATAAAATATAGGTATATGTTTCACCCTTCAGTTTGTCACACTGTGGTAGCTTGCATATTGCTGCGATGCTGGAAGTTATGCTGTCAGTATTCAGATACTAGCTGGGTCACCCACAGTGTGTAGGTTTCAATAGAGCTTCCAGACTGAGATAGACTAGGAAGAATGATCTGAAATTCTATATCTAAAAAAAACAAAAAATTAGCCAATGAAATCCTTATGGGTAGCAGCATGTAGTTTAGATTATTCCAAATCCTTTAAACAAAATTTGTTACGTGTTTCCAATTTTAAAAGTATAAAAAATGAGCATGTTTACTATTCCAAATAACTACAACAAAGTTATGCTTATGTAATAAAATGTAGTTGTAGCTACAGTTGAATCCCTGACTCATAGGGAATTCCACTCCCAGGAGCTTCAACTATTGTTGTCTACAGTTATTTCATTGGCTAACTTTTGGAAGTAGATAGCTAGACCTTTCTTCCTAGTCCATGTTAGTCCAGAAGTTCTGCTAGAACCTGTTCAGTATCACAGCAACACACAAACCTCTGCTGTCATATGCTTGGTAGCTGTGTATGAGACGTATTGGCTGGGAATCAAATCTGGGTCTTAGTCATGGGAAGAGAGAATCTTCAGATGACATGCACAGTGCAACTATGTGAAGAATGTTATAGCTCACCTGATAGAAGAGACCACAGAAGCCATAGCCTGCTTCAGCATGGGCCCAGAAGAGCTAGATGATGCCTAGCCACCACCAGTGACAGCCCAGATGGGGCATGTGGAACAGAGCTCTGGACACAGCAGGTGATGGAGTCGAAGATGGAACTAGAACTCTACCAAAAGACCACACTTGATGGTCTTACCAAATGGCGTGTCCCCTAATGGCCCCCAGACTCTCCAAGCCCAGACTGAATCTAGCACAGGGACCAGCTCCCCGAAGACTGGCCTGTACCGTACAAAACATAGAGTGATACTGGAGGCCAATAAACTTTTACAAATGTACATGGAGTTGCCTGAGGGACACTTTGTTAGAGACAAGTTGATTGGCTGAGAAGGAACAGACCTTTATAAAAAGGTCACAGGAAGTTCGGAACAAGAACTCGTTGTCACATGGGTGGGTGGGAAGGGTGGGAAGCTAGAACAGAATAGAGGTGAAAGTCCTGGGTGTTACATGGCAATATGATATAGACTATAAAATGGTTGTTACTTCATTAAAAAAAAAAAAAGAATGTTATAGACTGCTTATCTTAATGCCACAACAACTATGGAAAGACATATGAAGGAAAACAAAACTTTAAAGCAAAAAATCTCTCTCTTGTTTTGCTATCACATATGTTTTACGGTATAATATGATTTTAAAAACTTATTTTTGATACTATGTACCACTTGACTAGTGTTTCTTTTTTTTAATCCTCCCTCTTGAAAATTGATCTCATTTTACAAAATATCTTACACCGTGTTATTTTGCCACGCAGTAACACTATTATTTATTCCATATCCAACATGCAGATATCATGAGTTGTGTAAATTATCTATATACTGAGTCCTGGGCTCTACTGAAATGATGACAAATAAATGTTTTCCCAGAATTATGCACACAGTTTTTGGCTCTGCACACATTATCCATTTTAGGATGAAGCTCATTTTCACTTGAAATTAGAATTTCAAACTTTACATCCCACTCTAATATTGGAATACTTGTTCTAACATATAATCTGTATTTCTGGTAACTCCCCCAAAATTATAGCTATAGGACATCATATAGTAACATATACAAGTGTGTTCTGTTCCCAAGAAAGACTTTGATAAAGTTAAATAGCCACATGGAAAACTTCAGTCATTGTTAGTCAAATATTTTGCTAGTAATAAAGTCATAATGGAGTTCTGCTGGCTTAGTGGTTATGAGCTTGTCTGCTAAACAACAGTCAGCAGTTCACAGCACCAGCTGCCCCTTGGAAACCACATGGGGGAGTCTTCTCTGTCCTATAGGGTCACTGTGAATCACAGCAGACTTGATAGCAGCAAGTTTTGTATTTTTTTCCTTTTGAAAGTTTAATAATTAAGATCCTTTTAGAAAATAAAACTAAGGGAAGCCACTTAGTGTAGGAATAGTACATAGAGATCAGTGAGAAACAATTTCTGCAATTGCTGTCAAGAAAAAAAATTGAAACAGTTAAAAAGTTTGAGACCAGAAAAATTAGTCATTGAATTTATTGATTCTTAGTCACTTCTCTGTTATTTGCATAAATGTGTCATTAGGTAGGTTCCTATAACCCCAGACAAAATATTCCAAAAGTACTTTGAGAAATAGCATTTGATAAAATGTTGCTATCACATATCTTTTATGGTATAATATGATTTTAAAAACCTTTTAATTATTTTTGATACTATGTACCACTTGAGATTTAGGAGTGTATTGATTATACTTTTCCCCTCCCATACTATTTCTAAGAGGAGAGAGAATGATTGCTGGCAGATAAAGCATTGTCAATTAAAGTTTATAAAAAATTACTGAGTAGAGTTTTATTTATAATTACAATAATTATTTATTATATTGTAAGATAGTACCACTTACAGAGAAGCTGAGCCCCTTGGTCATGTATAGAAAGAATATTCTTTTAACTCTATAGAGTAATTGTGCCCAAATACCTTACAGCTCTCTCAAAAGTTTAAAAAGATCAAGTATTTTAAAAATGGTTTATAAGAATTCAATTTAGTTAAACAACATATATACTTTCACTCAAATGTAGATTTTGGAAACAGTGGTAACTTGTCAGATTCTTGGAAATTTATTTAAATATAATGATGATAAATGTTCCCACAAAATAAGTTTTAAATAAAATATGGAACTGATGTAATATTTCTAAAAATGTCAAATCAGAGACTCATGGGGTGTGCTAAACTTTTGCCAAATTTCAATCCTTTATAGCATGCATCTAGATGGGATCTCTAACAAACCGTTAGAGAAAAAACTCATACACAATTAAGTTGTGACTATTAAGTCCACGAACTCAATTATTCTGAGTGCTATGTACCTTATTGCTGAATATCATCATGGTCACCTTCAAAGTATTCCCCTTGCAACATTATGCACTGATATCAGCACCCAGTCCACCCTTCATAGCAATTTTGGAATGCTATCTGGAAAGACCATAGCATACTGCGGCAAGGAGGCAAGTTCACAAACTTAATTGTATAGCTGTCTGTGAGGGAGTTTTTAGCCAGTAAACAAATACCTGTATTGGAATATCCTCCCCATTAACCTGATCTGGCCCCCAGTGAGTTTTTTCTGTACCCAGAGATAGAGGAAATACTGAAAGGAAGACATTCAGATGACGTTGAGGACATCAAGGGTAATACCACGACAGATCGATGGCCATTCCGGAAAGAGTTTCGAAATTGCTTTCAAGGGTGGACTAGTGCTGGTGTTAGTGTATAGCTTCCCAAGAGAAGTACTTCGAAGGTCACCTCAGTGATATTCAGCAATGAGGTAAGTAGCACTTTTTCTAGAACAAGTTCAAGAACTTGAGGGTCAGAACTTCATAAAACTGTGAAATGAAATTCTGCTTAAATAAAAAGAACATCTCAAATAGGGAAAGTGTATATACAATACACTTTCTATATAACTGTGAACATTTTTAATTGAATAACTTTTGTTTAAAGAAACATAAAAAGATGCCTAGTCTTTGATAACTAACTAAAAAAAAAAAGTAGAAAAGAAATAAATAACAATAAAATAAAGAAAATGAAAACAAACAGAAAATAGAAATGTAGTTTACATCAGAGAAAACCCTGCTCCTAATCCTTTGGATTGTAAAGCTTTTAGAAACATACATTTTATGGGACCTATATTTGATAAGCTTCAAAACCAGAACAAGTGGCTGTCCAGTCAATTCCCTTTCACAGCCGGTCTATGTGTGTGAGCTTAGAATTATCATTCATAGGGTTTACAGTAAATCTTTTTACAAAAATTGATCTCCATGACTTTTTTCTGAGGCACCTCTAGTGGAACTCGAACTTCCCACATTTCTTTTAGCAGCTTAGCACTTAGTCTTTTGAACCATCCATGGATCCCTCATTGGCCAATAGTGCTAGAATAATCCAAGGAAAAAGAAAACACCAATTTCACTTTTGACTTCACCATCATATTTTTCTACCTAAAAACAAAAAAAGAAAGAAAACTACATAAACTCACAGGGCTGAAATGCACCATCATGATGTTAACTGTTTTCTTTCTTTTTTTTTTCTTTTGTCTTTAAAACAAGGAAGATAACTGTTGGCTACATTCACACTGACTGAACAAAGTGGGAAAAAAAGTGAGCTTGCATTTATATTATTTAAATTTTCTTCTTAATTATGTATTAAAATTTATTAATAAATAAAAGTAATATTGTTGTCACTAGATTTAGATGTTTCACTGAAACCTCTACTTCTGTTTATACTCAGTGGCAAAGCATGCAAATTCTGCTTCTGACTTAACTGGATGAAAGTGTAAACAGAGAGGGGCAGATTACCTTCAATGTAGGTCAAAGACAAAGGATGAAATAAATACCTGCCTCAGCACTGATTTTACAGATTTGAAAAAAGTGAATGATGTCAGTCATCAAAACAGACAGGAGAAGAAAAGGCATATCAGGTTTGGGAGTTTGCCCAGTGAATACTCCTGAGAAATTAAAGAATTTACATGTCACATGAAATTCAATAACATTTTAGAAGCATTTTTGTAACTTTCTAGGTAATAAAAAATTATTTTTAAATATTCAAGGACAAGCATCCATGATTATCTTTTAGGATCATTAACTCTTTTCTTCCTAAAGTATTAAATGCATTTTATCTTTTCTTTAACACTCCCTTAATGCTACTACCAAGAAATGAAATTAGATGATAAATAAGCTCCCAGTAAAGAGTTTGACATTATCATTTAATGTTTTTCTTGAATTGAAGCACCACTAACTATTCACATAGTAAATTCTTACCTGCTGCAGAATAGTTCAAGTTTAATCCTCATTCTATTGTCTCTGAATTTTAAGACATTCAATGAATTCTTTGGTAGGTTTTGTGTATTTTTTTGCAGTTTTCATAATTTGAAATAAATCATCTACTTTTGATTTCAGTTCATGTTTTTGGAATATTTGCCAGTACTAAAAGTAAGACACACACACACACACACACACACACACACACACGCACAGAAATGTAATCAGAAAACAGCTATATTAGAAAAAAGTTGAATATATAATGTATAAGTATGTGATACTATGAACATATATATACTCATAAATTAGATATTCAGTGGTTTTGAATGTATTATATCACACACACATCTATAATAAAACATATAAAATATTTGACTTTATTTACAGTGTATCTTCTTTGTGCTTTTATATATATGGTTGTTGGGTAGCATGGAGTCAATTCCGATTCATAGCAACCCTCTGTGACAGAGTAGAACTGCTCCATAGGGTTCTGTTAGCTATGGCTTTAATGGAAGCAGATGGTAGTTTTTTCTCCAGCAAAGCCACTGAGTGGGTTCAAACTGCCAGCCTGTCAGATAGCACTTGAGAGCTTATTTATTATGCCACCAGGGCTATTTGTATCCATGTTCTATGTGCACATTGTAACATACCTATATGAGTGTATGCATACATTTTTTACACAAAATTAGACATAGTTACATATTTCATAAGTTTAAATTAGGAGTATCATTTGGAGCTACTAAATCTGACAATTGAACTATGCCATTCACAAAATAATGTATACAATAACTACCAATTTGCAGTAGTTATTGATATAATAAAGTTAAGAATTAAGGGCATAAAGAATGATAAGTATGTATATCACAATTACTTCATTTCTGCTAAAATTTGAATTTGCCCTCAACTTTAGTTTTTAAAGAAAGGCTGACTTTCTTTACATTCCTTCTCCAAAGGATGAATTTGAATTACTTGCATATTTTGCAAGTAAATTTAGAAATAGAATAACAAATTCTGTTTGTAAGTTATGGTAGCTATTGTCACGGCTATCATTTATTTAAGATAACATTGGCTTATGCTAGTTTTATTTTTTTCCAGTATTAACAAGTGAACATAACAACTGATATATAACCATTAAATCAATTTTATTGACAAATGTAGTAGGCAAAATAATTGTTTCCGAAGATATTCATGTCTAAATCCCAGTAATCTTTGAATACATTATGTTACATGGCAAAGGAGAACTAAGCTTGACAATGAAATTAAGTGTGGTTATCAGCTAACTTTAAAGTGAGGAGATTACCCTAATTTTCTGGGTAGCCCAAAAGTGACAAGAAATCCTTGTAACTGAGATTAGGAGACAGAGATTCAGTGGAGATAGAAACGAAAGCACAGTCAAAAAGCTGGAACAGGCAAGAAAAGACTAGGAAAAGATAATTCCCCCAGAACCTCCGAAAAAAGAAATCTAGTCCTACCAACAGTATAACTCAGCCCAATTAGACTCATTTTGAACTTTTGCCCTCCAAAGCTACATGATAATTTATTTCAACTATTTTAATATCTTTTTTTTATTATTAAATAAAAAATGAAAGTGTACATACTCTGTGCTTACAATATTGGGTTAAGAGAGGAGGAGTACACAAGTGTTGTTGTAGTCCCATTAATATTGATCTTCTTACAAATATGTATTGTCACCAATTTTACCCAACCAAATTTCTAACAACTATCTAATCTAAACCCTCTCCCCTCACTTGCCCTCCCTTCCACCCTCCCCACCCTTGTAGCCATCAAAGAGTTTTCTGTTATGTATGAGTATGCCTTTTAAGTTTTTATCGTAGGGGTCTCATATAATAATTGTCCTTCTGTCGCTGACTACTTTCACTGAATATAATATCCTCTAGTTGAGACCAAATTGAGAGATGTTTCCTGCTATCATTGTTATTTATCAATGTATAGTACTCCATTGAGTATATATACCAAAGATTACCCATCCATTCTTCTGTTGTTGGGCATCTGGGTTCATTCCAACTTTTTGCTATCATGGATTGTGCCACAATGAACATTCGTGTGCATCTAGAAGTTGGTGTGAATGGCCTTGATTTTGTAGGATATATTCTGAGCAGAGGAATTACTGGGTCTAATGGTATATCTATATCCATTATTTTAAGGTAATGCAAAATTGCTTTCCAAAGAGGTTGCACCATTCTGCAGTCCCACCAACAGTGAAGGAGAGTCCCAATCTCTTTACAGCCTCTCCAACATTTATTGTTTTGTGTTTTTTGGATCATGGCCATTCTTGTTGGGGTGGGATGGTATCTCATTGTCGTTTTGATTTGAATTTCTTTAATAATTAATAATCGTGAGCATGTCTGCATGTGTTTTTTGGCTGCCTGGATGTCCTCTCTAGAGAAGTGTCTGTCCATCTCCTTTGCTCATCGCTTAATTGGATGATTTGTCTTTTTCTTATTGATATTTTGTAGAACCTTACAGATTATGCAGATCAGGCGTCGGTCTGACACAGAGTTGACAAATATTTTTTCCCATTCTGTAGGTGGTCTTTTAATTCTTTTGATGAAGTCTTTGGATGAGCAGAAGTGTTTGATTCCTATTAATTCCCATTTATCAACTGTCTCGTCTGATGAATGTGTTTTGTCAGATTGTGAAGTCTATCTATATTGTGTATTAAAACTTCCATTGTTGACCCTATCTTATCTTGGATGAGATTTATTGTTTTAGCTTTTATATTCAGGTCTTTTATCCAATTTGAGTTGATTTTTGTATAAGGCGTGAGATATGGGTCTTGTTTCAATTTTTTGCAGATGGATATCCAGTTATGCCAGCACCATTTGTTAAAGAGACTATTCTTACCCCAGTACAAAATCTTCGGACCGTTGTCAAATATCAGCTGTTCATAGGAAGATGGTGGCATCTCTGGGATCCCTACTTTGTTCCATTGATTTATATGTCTCCTTTTGTACCAATACCAGGCTGTTTTGACTACTGTGGCAGTGTAACAGGTTTTAAAGTCAGGTAGTGAGAGGCCTCTGAGTATCTTATTCTTTTTCAGTAGTGCTTTACTTATTTGTAGTTTCTTCCCTTTCCAAATAAAGCTGATAATTTGTTTCTCCATCTCATTAAAAAATGTTGCTGGAATTTGTATTGGAATTGCATTGTATAAGTAGAATGCTTTGGGCAAAATAGACATTTTCACAATATTGAGTCTTCCTATCCATGAGCAAGGCAGATTACTCCACTTATGTAAGTCTCTCCTAGTTTCTTGTAGTAAGGTCTTATAATTGTCTCTGTAAAGATCTCTTATTTCTCTAATTAGATTTATTGCTAGGTATTTTATTGTCTTAGGAGGCTATAGTAAATGGAATTGATTTGGTGATTTCTTCTTTAATAACTTCACTGTTGGTATAAAGGAATCCTATTGATTTAGTTATGTTTATCTTGTATCCTGATACTTTGCCGAATTCTTCTATTGGCTCTAATAGTTTACTTATGGATTTATTTGGATTCTTTGTATAAACAATCATATCATATGCAAAGAGGGAAATCTTTGCTTCTTCACTGCCAGTACGGATGCCTTTTATTTCTTTGTCTTGTCTAATTGCTCTGGCTAGAACTTCTAGCACAATGCTGAATAGAAGTGGTGAGAGCGGGCATCCTTGCCTAGTTTCTGTTCTCAAAGAGAATTCTTCCAGTCTGTCACCATTAAGGATAATGAAAGCAGTTGGCTTTGCATAGATGCTACTGATTATATTGAGGAATTTCACTTTTATTCCTATTTTTCTGAGAGTTTTAAGCATGAATGGATGTTGAACTTTGTCAAAGGCTGTTTCTGCATCAATTGAAAAAATCAGGTGATTTTTATCTTTTGTGTTATTAATATGGTTGATTACATTAATTGTTTTTCTGATGTTGAACCAGCCTTGAATCTCTGGAATGAAATCAACTTGATCATGATGAATGATTGCTTTTATATGCTGTTGAATTCTATTAGCTAGAATTTTGCTGAAGATTTTTGCATCTAGATTCATGAGTGATACTGGTCTGTAATTTTCTTTTTTTGTGGGATGTTTCCCTGGTTTTGGTATCAGGGTTATGCTGGCTTCATAGAATGAATTTGGAAGTATTTCATCTCTTTCTATGGTATGAAATAGCCTCATTAGTATTGGAGTTAATTCTTCTCTAAAAGTTTGGTAGAATTCTCCAGTGAAGCCATCTGGGCCAGGACTTTTTTTGGTTGGTAGATTTTTGATGACTTCCTCAATCTCTTCCTTTGTGATAGATTTATTAAGTTGATCTATTTCTCCTTGTGATAGTCTTGGTGAGTCATATGAATCTAGAAATTTGTCTATTTCCCCCAGGTTTTCAAACCTCTCAGAGTATAGCTTTTCATAGTATTCTATTTCGATATATTTTATTTCAGTTGGGTCTGTTGTAACATCTCCCAACTCATTTCATAATCAGGTTATTTGTATCTTCTGTTGTTTTTCTTTTGTAATTTTAGCCAATCGTTTACCAATTTTGTTGATCTTTTTGAAGAACCAGCTTTTGGCTTTGTTGATTTTTTCAGTTGTTTTTCTGTTCTCTAATTCATTTAGTTCTGCTCTAATCTTTACCATCTGTTTTCTTCTGGTGTCTGAGGGGTTTCTTTGTTGCTCTCTTTCTACTTGTTCAAGCTGTGAGGTTAATTCCTTAATTCCTGCTGTTTCTTCTTTCTGAAAATGTACATTTATAGAGATAAACTGACCTCTGAGCACCGCTTTTGCTGTATTCCATAAATTCTGGTAGGATGTATTTTCATTATCATTTGAATCCATAAATTTCTTTAATGTGTCTTTAATTTCTTTTATAACCCAAAGCTTTATGAGTAAAGTGTTGCTGAGTTTTCACAAGTTTGAATTTTTACCTATGACTTTTCTGTTATTGATTTCAATTTTTATAACTCTGTGGTCCAAGAAGGTACTTTGCAATAAATCAGTGGTTTGGATTTTATGGAGAATTGTTTTATGACCTAACATATGGTCTATTCTGGAGAATGTTCCATGTGCTTTGGAGAAGAAGATGTATTCATCTGTTGATGGATGAAAAGATCTGTATATGTTGATAAGGTCAAGTTGGTTGATTGTTGCAAAAAGATCTTCTGTATCTTTACTGAGCTTTTTTCTGGATGATCTATCCTTAACTCCCCAACTATTACTGTGGAATGATCAATCTCATTTTTCAATGTTGTCAGTATTTGTTTAATGGATTTAGGTGTTTTGGTATTGGGGGCATAAATATTTAATATTGTTAAGTCTTGCTTGAGTATTGAACCTTTCAGCAATAAATGTTGACCATCCTTGTCCACAATAGTAGATTTTACATTAAAATCTATTTTATCTGAGATTAATATTACCACACCTGCTTTTTCATGTATTATTAGCTTGATGTATATTATTCCAACCGTTAATTCTCAACCTGCTTTTATCTTTAAGTCTAATATGTGTTTCTTGTAAGCAACATATAGATGGATCATGTCTCTTGATCCACAATACCACTTGCTGTCTCTTTACTGGAGCGTTCAGTCCATTTACATTCAATGTGATTATTGATAAGTACATGTTTAGTGGTGTCATTGTAATATGTTTATTTTCATGTTGATGATTTCACTCTTGTTCTTATTAATCTGTTCTGGGACATTCTTCCTTATGGATGGTGTGAGTTTTGATTTTATATTTGTTGAGACTCCTGTATTGTGATTTTTAATTTCAAATGATATATTGTTAATCTGTTCTATGGCTACATACCTAATCCCACTTAACATATAATTATTGCCCCAGTTGGACTCTCAAGGGTGGAAGACTTTGCTTATTGAGTAGCAAAGAGGCTGCTCTGTTAATGGAGACTCTAGTGACAGAAAAGAGGTTTCTCAATAGAGAGATTTTTCAGAGAGAAAATAGAAGCCTCTTAGACTTAAAAAGTAAAGCTTAAAAGTAAAAGTAAACTACTTCTATGCAGGGAGCTGTCCAGGTGCTGAATTGGGAACTGGAAGCTGTCCAACAGGCTGGCTGGCCTGATAGGCAGTGGGGAACAGCAGACTTCACCTGCCAGCTTATAATGAAAGTATGTTACTGTTACTGGCCATTTGAAGAAGTTGCAGTTCTCTGTTACAATGTAGCAGCAGAAGCAGAGGTCAAACAGTCACTAGGTTGTTTTTGAGAGGAGAAGATTAGTCCAATACTGTTGCCCAGTCAAATATGTTAGGTTCTAAGGCTCCTCAGGTATTCAATGCTCCCTAAAAAATATCATCCAGACCTTAGTTCTCAGAGGGAGATGAGGAGATGTCTGTTTACTCCACCATCTGGCATAATTTTTTTTAACTTTTTAATTTTTTATCTTTATTATGACAGTGAAAATATATATTCCTGTATAAATTTAAATGCCAACCTATATGCAAATTCCACTGCTCTCCCTGCCTGGTGATAGCACACTATTCCTCTCTGCTCCATACATGTCTCATCTTGATTTTTATTTTTTTAAAATAATTTTTAATTTGTTACAATATCAATAGAAAACAAATACAAGAAGCATTATTCTATTGCATGTTGTTGCTAGGTGCTGTTAAGTTGGTTCCGGCTCACAGCAACCCTGTGAACAACATGCCCAGTCTTGTGCCATGTCCACAACCATTTTTATGCTTAAACCCATTGTTTTGGACATTGTGTCAATCCATCTTGTCGAGGGTCTTCCTCTATTTTGGTGAACCTCCACTCTACCAAGCGTGATGTTCTTCTCCAAGGACTGATCCTTCCTGACAGCATATCCGAAGTATGTAACATGCAGGCTTCCAAGGAGGACTCTCGTTGTACTTCTTCCAGAACAGATCTGTTTGTTCTTTTGGAGGTCCATGGTACGTTCAACATTCTTCTCCAACACCACAATTCAAAGGCAGCAATTCTTCTGTCTTCTTTGTTCATTGTCCAGCTGTCATAGGCCTGTGATGTGACTGAAAACACCATGACTTGGGTCAGGCTCATTTTAGCCTTCAAGATGACATCTTTACTTTTTAAAACTTTGAAGAGATCCTTTGCAGCAATTTTTACCAAAGCAATATGTATTCTATTGCATAGCCTAAAATATTTTCTAAGATTGGAAGACACAGAACTGAATAATCATGCCTCATGGAAAAATGAGTATTTTTTTTTTTCTCATGTATGTCTATATGAAGAATATTAAGTCCACCTGGGGCAAATCACTAGAGTAGTAGAGACAGCTGCTGACCAGCAATTCTGTTAGATCTAATACCAGAGAATCAAACAGTGTTTAGATGGCACACAGGCAGCAGATCATAATCAATCATTTAAAGAAGCAGCCTTCAAATGCTCCAGAAAATTCCCCAAATAAATATACAAAAAATGTCCCAGATGAAGAAGCCTTTCTGAATCTATCATAGGTCGAGTACAAAAGATATATATATATAGAACCCCCCTAGAGATTAAACAAAATGCAGTAGAAAAAAATGAAAAAAATTAATAAGGTATTTGAACTGATGGAACATCAACGATCTGAAATACATTAGATCAACAACAAAATTACAGAATTAGATAATTCAGTTCAAAGCCAAAAGAGTAAGATTGAATAGATAGAAGTTAGACTCAGTGACCTTAAAGGCAGAGCAACTGACACCAGCATTTATGAGGTGAAATCAGAGAAAAGCAATAAGAAAAATGAAGAAGCATTAAGAAACACATGAAACTCCATTTAAAGGAATAATTTACATTTAATTGGAGTTCCTGAATGAGGGAGGATTAAGGACAATATAGAGTATTGTTGTAGAGATACCGACAGAAAACTTTCCTGAGATTATGAGCAAAGAGAACATAAGTATCCAAGATTTATAGAACACCGCAAAAGCTAGACCCAAAAAGAAAGATGCCAAAACATATTATAATCAAGCTTAATAAGTTGAAACATAAACAGATGCTTCTGAAGATAGCAAGGCTCAAAGCAAAGCTAACACTCTGAGGAAAACCCTGTAGGCTTTCATCTGACTTCTCTGCCTAAACAATGCTGGCTAGAAAACAGTGGGCAGACAAATTCAAAGCTCTGAATGAGAAAAACTTCCATCCAATAGTTATTTATCCTGCCAAATTGTCTATCAAATATAGTGGTGAAGGTAAGACTTTTGAAGGTGAAGAGAAGTTTAGAGACTTTGTAAAAACTAAACAAAAACTACACAAAATATTGAAAAAAGTCTTCCCTTGGAAAAACAGGACGATTAAATGTATATTTAAGGTGACAATTCAGGACACATAATCCAAAATTCTAATCAATTAGAGAAGTCACAAAACTTAATCAAAGCTACAGTATTAAAATGAGGAAATCTGTAATCATATCATGACAACTATAATACCATCACATTAAAAGAGGGATACACTACAGTAGTTATAGTCGTTTCAAATGCAGAGGAAGTTTAGGAGTTATGCAGTAGTTAAAATTGGGTTTAATCTTAGTATGTTAAGGGGGATAATATATGCAGCCATAAAGCAAATTAACAATGCATTGTATCAAAATAAGAAATGGAATACAGGAGTCTCAATGAATGTAAAACCAACACTGAAACAATGACCCATAAAGAAGAATGGCCCAGAACAGAATATTAAGAGCACTATAGAAAACATCAATATAAAAGTAATCACATCAAAATTATGACAACAAGCACACACCTATCAATAATTAAACTGAATGTAAATAGACTGAACACCCCAGTAAAGAGACAGCGAGTGACATCATGGATCAAAAGACATGATGTGTCTATATGTTGCTTACAAGAAACACACCTTAAACTTAAAGATATGGACGAATTGAAAATTAAAGGTTGGAATAATATATACAATAATATATACCATACTAACAATATACAAAGAAGAGCAGGTGTGGCAATACTAATCTCAGATGAAATAGATTTTAACGTAAAATCTACTATTGTGGACAAGGATGGTCAACATTTATTGCTGAAAGGTTCAATACTCAAGCAAGACTTAATATTAAATATTTATGCACCCAATAGTAAAGCACCTAAATACATTGAACAGATTCTGACAACACTGAGAAAGTGAGATAGATCATTCCACAAAAATAGTTGGAGACTTCAGCACTCCTCTTTCAGTTATGGGTAGATCATCCTCAAAAAAGCTCAATAAAGATGCAAAAGATCTTATTACAACAATCAACCAACTTGACCTTATTGACATATACATATGTTTTCATCTATCAACAGATAAATACACGTTCTCCAGTTCACATCGAACATTCTCCAGAATAGACCATGTGTTAGGTCATAAAGCAATTCTCTATAAAATCCCAAACATTGATTTACTGCAAAGTATCTTCTTGGACCATAGGACTATAAAAGTTGAAACTGATAACAGAAAATTCATAGGGAAATTCAAAATTATGGAAACTGAACAACACTTTGCTCAAAAAGCCTTGGGTTATAGAAGAAAGTAAGGACAAAATAAATAAATTTATGAAGTCAGGTGAGAATGAAAACACATTCTACCAGAATCTATGGGATACAGCAAAAGCAGTGCTCAGAAGTCAGTTCATTTCTATAACTGCACAAATGCAGAAAGAAGAAAGGGTCCAAATTAAAGAATTAACCTTACAGCTTGAACGAGTAGAAAGGAACAAAAGAAGAAACCCTGAGGCACCAGAAGAAAACAGATTATAAGAATTAGAGCTGAGCTAAATGAGTTAGACAATAGAAAAACAATTGAAAAAATTAACAAAACCTAAAGCTGGTTCTTCAAAGACATCAACAAAATTGATAAACCATTGGCTAAATTTACAAAAGAAAAGCAGCATAAGATACAAATAACCCAATAAAAAATTAGATGGGAGTCGTTACAACAGACACAGCTGAAATAAAAAACATTATAACAGAATGCTATGAAAGGCTGTACTCTAGCAGGTTTGAAAACCTAGAGGAAATGGACAATTTCTAGATTCATATGACCCATCAAGATTATCACAAGAAGTAGATCAGCTTAATAAATCAGTCACAAAGGAAGAGATTGAAAAAGCCATCAAAAAATCTACCAACTAAAACAAGTCCTGGCCCAGATGGCTTCACTGGAGAATTCTACCAAACTTTTAAAAAAGAGTTAACTCTGATACTATTGAGGCTATGTCACACCATAGAAAGGGATGGAATACTCCCAAATTCATTCTATGCAGCCAGCATAACCCTGATATCAAAGCCACTAAAAGATCCCATAAAAAGAAAATTACCAGCCAATAACACTCATGAACCGAGATGCAAAAAATCTTCAACAAAATTCTAGTCAATAGAATTCAACAGTATATTAAAATCATTCATCATGCTCAAGTTGGTTTCATTCCAGGGATACAGGGTGGTTCAGCATCAGAAAAACAATTAATGTAATCAGCCACATTAATAACACAAAAGGTAAGAATCACCTGATTTTGTCAATTGATGCAGAAAAGGAATCTGACAAAGTTCAACAGCCATTCATGCTTAAAACTCTCTGAAAAGTAGGAATAGAGAGGAAATTCCTGAACACAATCAGTAGCATCTATGTAAAGCCAACTGCCTTCATCGTCCTGAATGATGAAAGACTGAAAGAATTCCCTGTGAGAACGTGAACTAGACAAGGATGCCCACTGTCATCACTTCTATTCAACATTGTTGTAGAAGTTCTAGCCAGAGCAATTAGACAAGACAGAAAAATAAAGGGTATCCGTATCGCAAGTAAAAATCTCCCTATTTGTACAGAGAATCCAAAGGAATCCATAAGTAAACTATTGGAACCAATACAGGAGTTTAGCAAAGTAATGGGATACAAGATAAACATAAGTACATCAGTAGGATTCCTTTATACCAACAGTGAGATTATTAAAGAAGAAATCACCAAATCAGTTCTATTTACTATACCCCCAAGAAGATAAAAGACCTAGAAATAAATCTAACTAGAGAAATAAGAGATCTTTACAAAGAGAACTACAAGACCTTACCACAAGAAACTAAGAGAGACTTACATAAATGGAGTAATCTACCCTGTTCATGGATAGGAAGACTCAACATTGTGAAAAATGTCTATTTTACCCAAAGCAATCTACTTATATAATGCAATCCCAATGCAAATTCCAGTGACATTTTTTAATGAGATGGAGAAACAAATCATCAACTTTGTCTGGAAAGGAAAGAAACCTCGCATAAATAAAACACTACTGAAGAAGAAGAACACACTGGGAGACCTTTCACTACCTGAATTTAGAACTTATTACACTGCCACTGTTGTCAAAACAGCCTGGTACTGGTACAAAAAGAGACATATAACACCAATAGAACAGAGTTGAAACCCCAGAAATGCCACCATCCTCCTATGAACAGTTGATATTTGACAAAGGGCCCAAGATTTTAAAATGGGGTAAGAATGATCTCTTTAACAAATGGTGCTGGCAAAATTGGATATCTATCTGCAAAAAATTGAAACAAGACCCATTTTCACACCTTATACAAAAACCAACTCAAATAGGATAAAAGACCTAAATATCAAATCTAAAACAATAAAGCTCATCCAAGATAAAAAAGGATCAACAATAGAAGTTTTAATACACAATGTAGACAGACTTCAAAATCTGACAAACAAAGCACACTCAACAGAAGAGAAAGTAGATAACTGGGAACTACTAAGAATCAAACATTTTTGCTCATCCAAAGACTTCATCAAAAGAATCAAAAGACTACCTACAGAATGGGAAAAAAATATTTGACAACTATATGTCAGACTGAACATCTGATCTCCATAATCTATAAGATATTACAAAATATCAACAAGAAAAGGATAAATAATCCAATTAAGCAATCGGTGAAGGAGATGGACAGACATCTCTCTAAAGAGGATATCCAGGCAACTGAAAGACACATGCAGAATTGCTCACAATCATTAGCTATTAAAGAAATTCAAATCAAAACTACAATCAAAGACCATCTCATTCCAACAAGGTTGGCCATGATCCCAAAAAATTCAAAACAACAAATGCTGGAGAGATTTAGAGAGGTTGGAACCCTCCTACACAGCTGGTGGGATTGCAAAATGGTACAACCTCTTTGGAAAACAATCTGATGCTTCCTTAAAAAGCTGGAAATAGATATACTGTTTGTTCCTCTAATTCCACTGCTCAGAATTTGTCCTTCAGAAACAAAGGTTGTCACACGAACAGACACCTGTACACGAATGTTTGTTGCAGCACAGTCCACAGCAGCAAAAATTTGGATTCAACCCCAGTGCCCATCAACAGATGAATGGATAAGCAAACTATGGTACATGTACTCAATGAAACACTATGCTATGATAAAAAATAAAGACAATTTTAGAAAACATCTCATAACATGGCCTCATTTGGAAGAGATCATGCTGATTGAAATCAATCAGTGTCAAAAGGACAAATTTTGTATGAGACCCCTGTTATAAGAACTTAACAAGAGAATTATCTATAGAAGAAAATGACTGTGTTGGCTACATGGGAGCGTGGGGGCTGAGGATTTATCATAGATGAGATAATTAATAAATGTTAGAAACTTTATTCTTTTACTGCAAATAATAAGAAATAAAAAAGTTGGAAAAAAAAAGGCACTCTTGGCGGTCACTGAGTCACTGTCTTCTTTGCATGGAGGCAGGAGTGTTCAGCAACCTGGAAGTCTTGTAAATGTGGGAGAGAAGACCAGATCTGACATTTACCAGTTTAGTAATTCATGTTGTAAGTTTTGAGTTTTGTCACTTTTGTCATTTGCAAACAGAAACAGTAATCTTAAACTCTTACATTTGTAAGTGAAAGAGCTCTGATGGGACAGTGGTTAAGCACTCTTCTGCTAACCAAAAGATATGCTGCTCAAACATACGAGCCACTCAGCAAGAGAAAGCTGGGGATGTCAGCTTCAGTAAAAATGGCAGCTTAGTAAACCTGGTATGAAAATTCTACTCTGTCCTACCGAGTTGTTGCATGTTAGAATTGACTGGATGGTAACTGGAGTTAATGTGTATGGTATACTCAGTAAATGGCAACTGATTTTTAAATCCGTATTCTTAAAGCCTACAAAGAGTAGTACAGACAGTATTTTTTTTAAATAAAAAATAAATTTTATTAGACTTAAAAAAAAAATAAGATCTTAGAAGATGCCAAATAATGACATAAAAATTTTACCCTATCAAGTATTTGATATCCCAGATCATTATTTGAATAATGATTTTATAGCACATTTTTACAACGTAAGTTTTTCAACAGTAAAAGTAAATAAGGAATTAATTTATGTCTTGTTTTAAATATATCATGATGGAAAACATGTTTCATACCTATGTTTTTTACTTTTTTAAGTTAACAATACACATATGTTCAAATTTATGTATTTTAATTTAGGATATCTATTTTCATGTAGTAAAAAAATAAAGGATTTCTCTTCTTGCTCTGATTTGTGATTACTTTGCTTATTTTTCAATGATGGGAAAGATGACAGTGCAGGACAGTGAAGTGTTAAATATATCAACTCTACCTAGCATTGATCTACACAGCACATAACAATCTATATTACATAGTATCTAATAAACACTTTATTGTAGGGTTAAAATTCTTTAATTTTCTTAATATTACCTATGGTAGTTTATTATTATTTCATGAAGAAAACTGCTGGGCCAGGAAATTCAGAAACCAGATTTTTTTTTCCAGTAATTTTTTAAATTGTAATATAGAGGATACATACAATAAATGCTGCATACCTCTTCAGACTACAACCTGCTGAATTGTTAAAACTGAACACACATGTGAGTATGACCAGCAAACAGATCTTACCTGTAATCCAAAAGACCTCATCTTATTCCCATTTCTCATTATTCCTAATAAAATACAATCACTTTAATAACAGCCAAAGCCACAACTGATATTGACTGACTTTTAACTTACAGATATGAAAATATACATTAAAAATTGTTTGGCTTTTTGCTTAAGGTTATGTTTATGAATTTAATCCTAGGTATTACATGTAGGTGTAGTTCATTGATGAATCTTGCTGTCTGGAAGCAGCACTGTATGAGTATACCAAATCTGTTAATTTATTACACTATTGATATATGTCTGGCTAGTCTGCTTTAGGCTATTACAAGTCATGTTGTCATAAAATATTTTAATATATAGTATTAAAAATTGTTAAGGTGAAAATATACACAGAAAGAGACACACCATTTCACCAATTTCTGTATGTAGAATTCAGAGAAATTGAATATATTCTTTAAGTTGCTTGATGATTCCCATTATGCTTTCTCAAATTATTCCAGCACCATTCAGACTCACCTACCACCCCCTAAAATTCTTACATAACTTTTGAGTTGCTGTTGTCGGTTTGATCCCACAGAGATAATTCTTTAAAAGATTTCAAGGCTCAAGACTGTCATAATTTACTGATTAAACTAGTTAGTGTTTGGATCAGAAAATTCAGAGAATAGCTCTGGATTAAGGTCTGAAACTTAAATATTATCCAAAGGCAATAGATTCAGGAGTTTGTTTAACCTCAATGGCCTCAGATATCCTGTATTCAATTAATAATTTAAAATTCTGATCTGCAATTTTTGTCCTATTATTCATATTGCTTCTATAGATTCTTTATCAAAACATTTTGCTGGGCACCATTCATTTTTTTCAGATCTCATGGCAAAGAGACAGTTGTTCACAGAGGCAATCATACCCTGACTCAGTTTTCTCCTTTGATTTCTGACTTTTCTTCCTTCTCTGCTGCTTCAGGCAAGTGGAGATCTATTTCCTATACCTAGGATGACTGCTTTCTAAATTTTAAGGCCCCAGGCACAATGTAGTGAACTAGAAGGCAAAAGAGAAGCACTAAAAATAATGTCAAACAAATTGACTGGGATGTTACATAAAACCATAATACTACCCATTCAAACTCAAAACAGAACAAAACCAGATTCTGTGAGGTCTTTGTACATAATCATCATCATTAATTGCTCTTTGTTTGTAAAAAAATATATAGCATAACAACTTTTAGTGAGTCATTTTCCTTAACTAAATTACTAAGGGTTGGATTTACTAATTCATAAGGTAAGCGTTCATTGAGGTTTAGTGATTCCACACAACTTTTCAAAATTATATGACCTTTATGACCAGTCAGACTGCACCTGACCTGAGATATAATATTTTCAATAGACTTACACATCTGTGAAAGCTGAATAATGAATAAGAAATACTGAAGAAGAATTGATGCCTTTGAATTATGGTATTAGTGAAAAACACTGAACATATCATGGACTGCGAGAAGAATAAACAAGCCTATCTTGGAAGAAGCATAGCCAGAGTATGCTTTGGAAGCAAGGATGGTGAGACTGGGACTCATGTATTTTGGAAATGTTATCAGAAGGGACCAGTATATGGAGAAGGACATCATGCTTGATAAAGTAGAGTCAGTGAAAAAGAGGAAGATCTTTGACAAGGTCAATTGATATAGTAGCTGCAAAACTGGACTCAAACATAGCAACAATTGTGAGGATGACAAAGAACCAATCAGTGTTGGTTCTGCTTTACACAGAGTTGAGTCAGAAGCCTCTCAATCTCACCTAGCCACAACAAGAAGCATATTCAGTTGATCTCCGTTTTCAGTTACGGACTTCACTGTGCATAATTTTCATTTTAGTCGTTCTGGCAGATCAGCCATTTTATTAAATCATAGTTTTAATAATGAAGTATGGCAAGCAAATAATCTGAGAAGCTGGGCTATACAAAGAAGAATGAAGCATCAGGATTGGAAGAAGACTCATTAACAATTTGCATTAGGCAGAAGATACAACCTTGCCTGCTGGAAGTGAAACACTGGATTTGAAACACTTACTGATGAAGATCAAAGACCATCAGAGTCTTCAGTATAGCTTGTACATCAACATCAGGGAAACAAAAATCCTCACAACTGGACCAGTAAGCAACATCTTGATAAATGGAGAAAGAATTGAGGTTGTCAAGGATTTCATTTTCCTTTGTTCTACAATTAATGTCAATGGAAGCAGCAGTCAAGAAAACAAAAGATGGATTGCATTGGGAAAATCTGCTGCAAAGGACCTCTTTAAGGTATTGAAAAGTAAATTTGTCACCTTGAAGATTAAACTGTGCCTAACCCAAAGCCCTGGTATTTTCAGTCACATCATATGCATATGAAAGATGTACAATAAATAAGGAAGACAGAAGAAGAACTGATGCCTTTGAATTATACCATTAGTTGCCGAAAGAACCAACATAGCTGTTCTGGAAGAAGTACAACCAGAGTGGTCCTTGGAAGCAAAGATGGTGAGACGGCATCTTACAGACTTTGGACTAGGTTTCAAGAGGAATCAGTCCCTGCAGAAGGACATTATGCTTGGTGAAAGAGGGTGAGTGCAAAGGAGAAAGACACTCAGCAAGATAGATTGACACAGTGGCTGCAATGATGGGCTTAAGCAGAAAAATGGTTGTGGCCATGGCACAAGACAGGATAGTGTTTCATTCTGTTGTTCATAGGATTGCTATGAGTCAGAACCTGCTTGACAGCACCTAACAACAAAAATACAATGAAATACACATTAAATAATATTTCTTATGTTCATATGTATTATGATTGAACAAACTATTGCCCATTTTCGTGCTTTATTTTTATTATTGGATTGTGTTGTTTTTAACGTTGTTTGTTGTCAACTTAGTTCTGACTCACAGCAGGCATGTGTTCAATGCAGAATAACACTGTCCAGCCTGAGCCTTCCTCATGTCATTGCTATGTCTGAGCCCATTGTACAAATGCTCCATAGCACTTGTCTTAGCTATCTAATGCTGCTGTAACAGAAATATCACTAGTGGATGACTTCAACAAAGAGAAATTGATTGTTTCACAGTCCAGTATCCTACAAGTCCAAATTCAGGGTGTCAGCTCCAGGGATTGGATTTCTCTCTCTGTAGGCTATAGAGGAAGGTCCTTGTGATACAACAGTCTTCCCTTGGTCTGGTTGTAGCTCAGTGTGGGAACCTCAGCTCCAAGTGATACACTCTGTTCCCAGCCCTGCTTTCTTGGTAGCATGAAGTCCCTGTGTCTCTCTATTCACCTCTCTCTTTTATATCTCAAGAAAGATTGACTACAGACACTAACCAATCCTGTAGACCTCATCAACATAACTACTTAATCTATCTATAACAACTTTATCTATCTTATTCAAACACAATGACAGAATTTATAACACCTAGGAAAATCCCATCAAATGGCAAAATGGTAGATAGTCACAAAATACTGGGCATCACGTCTAAGCCAAATTGATACACATAATTTTTGGTGGACATAATTCAATTTCACGACAGCATTGTAAAGACTGATATTTCATAAACAGAAGACCAGTCATGTCTTATGAGGCACCTCTGATTCATTTTGAACTACCTATGTTTGGGCTAGTAATTGAATGCTTAACCTTTTGTGCCACTAAAAGCCCCTATGGTGTAGGTAGGGTTGTATTATTTTCTTGAAGTTATATGGGAAAAATTCACTTCTTTATCATTTTCCAGATTCTAGAGGCTTTCAAAATTCCTCTACTCATGGAATTTTTCCTCCATCTTCAGACTAACAAGCTTCAGTTCTTTTTCCATCAAGTCTATGTCCTTCTTAAATTGCCACATGCATCTAACCAACTAGGGCAGAATCTATGTTTTTAAAGACTTACGTAATGAGATTGAGTCCAATTCTAGATGCTGAGTGGCCCAAGACAGTTTCCCCATTTATCAGGGTCCTTAACCTTAATCACATCTGCAATGTTTCTTCTACTATGTAAGGTAACATATTAACAAGAATTAGAAATATAAATATATTGGGAGAGTGTGATTGTTATGACTACCATGATGGATAATTGTGCAAAAGACTACGTTACATGGAGGTGTATATTAATGGGAATAACTCATTTAAAAGAGATTCTCTTGGGGAACAGGACAAGGACAAGAGCTATAGCCCTCAGCATTTTCATTAAAAGCCTATTGGAACTATTTTTATTTTATGCACAATAAAAATTAAAGCATAAATGGTTTCCATGAACTAGTTTTTATTGTGGCTGTGAATATTCCAGTTAAAAATGTCATGGATTTTTATTCACCAAATTGCATAGCATTGTAATAAAACCTGGTAAAAATATAAAATAAACCTGGAAGAATAGAAAACAATACTTATATGCCCTTCTAGTCTTTAATAAATTAAGTACACACACACCCATATACATGTACATACTATGACTTATCTGTCAAAGCTCAAGACTACAAAATGAGTGAACCATTAAAATTTCATGAAGTTTTTTTTTTTTTAATTTGTCATTAATGAAGCCAAAAACAAAAGTGGAAAGATTCCAAAAATGCAGAAAATTCAAAATAGAACAAGCGACTTCTAATGTGTGATGAATTGAATATATATTCACTTCAAACAACTAAAAATAAAGCAAAAGAAAAAGCAAAGAAAAGTAAAGAAAAAATTTACCCCCAAATTAAATGTATAAGGACAACAAAAAGATGAAAATGTCAACCAGCAAAACAGAGATACTAAAACATTTTTTAACACTGAAAGTAAACAGAAAAACAGCATTTCATCAAAAAGAGAAAGCTGATGCCAGAGTGCCTTCCAAGCATGACTGTGTAAAAAAAACAAGAACAGTTGTGGCACTTAATCCTGGGAATATGTAGAATGGAGGAATTCATTGCCAGAAAAGGCAGAAGTGAAGACTACATCTGAAAAGTTAGGATTAGGAGCAGATAAACTCCTCTCTCATCTAGTTAGACAAGATTATTTCCCACTCTCAGAAACAGAATATTTTTTCTCTAAAATTAAATCAAATTTTCACTATATTCCAAGACACAAGACAGCATGTATAATGGCTGGAAAGAACCACTAACTTTAGACGGATTAAGGGTCGACAAACATTTTATATAAAGGAAGAGATAGTTAATGGTTTAGGTTTTCTGGGCCATTTTTTCATGTTGGAGCTATTCAACTCTGCTGGTATAGCCTGAGAACCATTACAACCATTGTAGAATTGAATGTCCATGGATTTATTTTGATAAAAATTTATTTATAATGAAAGACTGATATAACTTATGGCCAGTAGTTTGATGACACCTGGAAAAGTACATATTTAGAAATATGATTACTATCACTTTTGCCTTGGTAACAAAATGAATACTAGCCAACCGTATGAAGTCTGGTAATTAAGTCTTTGAATTTAACTGTTCTAAGTGATACATATGTTATTGCTTAATATCACTAGAGTCACCTTTGAAGTGCTCCCCTTGGGAAGCTATGCACCAGAGCCAGTGTCTAGTCCAAGTCCACCCTTCCAAGTAATTTTGGAACTCTTTCTGGAATGGCCATTGTGCACAGTGGCACAGTGACAAGTTTGCAAACTTAATTGTATAGTCTGTGAGGGAGTTTTTAGCCAGTAAACAAATAACTGTATTGGAACCCCCTGCCTACTCACCTGATTTGGCCCCGAGTGACTTTTTCCTTTACCCAAAGATAAAGGAAATATTGAAAGGAAGTGATGACATTCAGGAAATCAAGGGTAATACAACCACAGCTCTGATGGCCACTCCAGAAAGACTTCCAAAATTACTTGGAAGGGCGGGCTAGGTGCTGGCAATGATGCATAGCTTCCCAAAAGGAGTACTATGAAAGTGACTGCAGTGATATTCAGCAACGAGTTACGTAGTACTTTTTCTAGGATGAGTTTGTGAACTTAAGTGGCAGTCCTGTAGACAAATATATATTGCTGTTGCTGCTGTCAGGTGTCATCAGAATGGTTCTGACTCACCAAATACACAACAGAATGAAACACTGTCCAGTGCTTGCATCATCCTCATGATCACTGCTATGCCTGAGCCTGTTGTTGCAGGCACGGTATCGATCCATTTCATTGAGGACCTTCCTCTGTTAAACTGAAGCCTCCCCTCCCTGGTGTTTTACGAACCATGACCATCTTCTCAAGGTTCCTCCCAATAACATATCCAAAGTATGTGAGACAAAGTCTCCTCATTCTCTGACCTAAGGTTCATGCTGGCTGCACTTCTTCCAAAACAGCTTTTTCTTTTGTCTGTACATGGTATATCCAGTACTGTTCTTTCCCACCAAAATTCAGAGGTGTCAACTTTCTACCGTCTTCCTTATTCATTGTCCAGCTTTGACAGGCATATGAGGGATTTGAAAACTTCAAGGCTTGGGTAAGGTGCACCTTAGTCTCCAATGTTAAATCTTTGGCATGTGAACACTTGCTTTGAAGAGATCATTTGAAGCCAATTTGCCCAGTGCAATGTGTCCTTGGATTTCCTGACTGCTGCTTCCAGAATGTTGCTTGTAGATACAAGTCAAATGAAATCCTTCACAACTTCAATATTATTGCCATTTATCATAACATTGCTCAAAGATTCAGTTGTGAGAATTTTTATTTTCTTTATGTTGAGGTATAATCTGTACTGCGCTTTTGGCAAACAAAGTTGTGACATAACTATATCACAGTTTCCCCCCAATCCTGAGGCTCTCTACTTCTTCCTATAGTCTACCTTTTCACATTATTTGCTTAGCATACATACTGAACAAGTATGGTGAAAACATAAAACCCTGACACATACCTTTCCTAACTTTAAACCACCCAGTATCTCCTTTTTCTGTTTGAACAACTGCCTCTTGGTCTATGCACAGGTTCCTTATGAGTGTAAGTTTATATTGTGCAATTTCCATTCTTCTCAATGTTATCCATAACTGATTATGAGCCACACAGTCAAGTGTCTTTGCATAGTCATTAAAACACTAGTAAACATCAAGAACCCATGATACTGAAGGAAGAAGTCCAAGCAGCACTGAGGACATTAGCAATAACCAAATCTCTAGAAATTGACAGAATGTGAATTGAGATGTTTCAACAAATAGATGCAGTACTGGAAGTGCTCACTTGTCTATGCCATGAAATTTGGAAGACAGTTACCTAGACAACTGAGTGAGATACTTATTTATACCAAAGAAAGTATCTTATTTATTGCAAAGAAAGGTGATCCAAGTGACTGTAATTATTATCAAACAATATCATTGATATCACAAGTAAGTAAAATTTGGCTGAAGATCATTCAAAAGTAGTGCCAGTTGTTCATTAACAGGCAACTGCCATAAATTCAAGCAGCATACAAAAAAAGATATGCATCACTGCTGATGTTTGGTGGATCCTGCATGAAAGCAGATAATGTCAGAAAGATATTTGCCCTTGCTTTATTGAAAAGCAAGTGTAGCCTCTCTATTATAAGGGTAGAAAATTTATCCTTGGAGACACTGTCCAAGGGAGAAGACCTACTTATACCAATACTTGGGTGATCCCAGATAAACAATTCTATCTTTACACAGCTCATCTAAACTCCTACCCTGACTGCATACACATATTGCTTCCAGTGTACTATTGTGAATTTCATTTCTAAGCTTAATGAAGACACAGACTCATCAGTTATTTAAGAAATCTCTAACATTAAATGACAAATAAAAAAGGATATCAAGAATAACAGAATAAGATAACATAAATGACAGTATAATAGAAAATAGAAATATTTAAGTATATTACATCATATATATTTGTATTGTTAACATCTTCTTGGGTGGGAAGAACAATTATGTTCACCAAATAAGAAGCTATGAAACTGGAATCACTCATATTACTCAGCAAACATTCTTTAATATCTATCCTGTAAAAGATTCAGTTTAGATACTTTAAAAAAAAAAAATACATGTTAATCTTCACATTCCTGGAGCTGTTGTTTTAATGAGTGGAAAGAAAAAATATACCAAATATGATATCAGAAATTACTAAATATCATAAAAAATATGGGACAGGATAAGCAAAATCAGGTGATTATAGAGTTGCAGTCTTAAAATGTTTAGTGTAGACCTCATTAATAAGGTGATGTTTGAGCAACACTTTAATTAGCCATTAGCCATTGGGAAGTTAGCCATTCAGTTATCTGGAAAAGACTGATCAAGTCACAGAAAGCATACCATGCGACTTCACAAGTCAAAGGTATGCCTGAAGCATTTGAAGAACAGCAACCAGGTCAGTGGAGCTGAGGTGTAGTGAATGCTGGGAGAATAAAAGGAGATAAGAACAGAGGAAATAGGACAGATACAACAGAATTTTTTAGATCTTTGATTTTGAAAATGTGTCAAACCGTTACGAGTCCCTAGGGATACTTTCAGGATACCCATGAGGTCAAAGGTATTTAAACTAATTATTATTTTTTCCTCTATTTTACTATTGATATTTACACTTAGGGTTCGAAGTAATAGTGGCTAAAATTGCTGGTCAGGTAGTTTAACAAAGTGTGTTAATGGTTGCTGTATTTTCTTTATTATGAAATCAAAGTGAATGAAAAAATGCCTATTTCACTTAAGACTGCCCTTGATGAAGCAGTAATACTGTTCATTTTATTAAATTACAGTGTTTGAAAAAAAATAGTCTATTTTTTATATCCTATATGAAAAAATGGAAAATACACATAAGGCATTTTTTTTTTTTTAATAGACAAAGTATAATAGGTCAAGCACTTGCAAGGTTTTTTTTTTTTTTTTTTTTACTGTTATGGGATGAACTATATTCTCTTTTCATGAAAGATCACCTTTTACTTGAAAGCACAATTGACAAGTGAAGTGTTTCTTTAGAGTAGAGGTTGATATTTTATGGGGAAAAAAAATTGTGGCGTCAAAGCAAGCAAATAACAGTTTTCCTAGTTATCATGCTGCTATAGATGAAACACCACAGGTGGGCACCTTTAACAAACAGATATTTATTTTTTCATGCTATGGGAGTCTAGAAGTCCAAATTCACAGTGCTGACTCCACAGGAAGGCTTTCTCGTTCTGTAATTTTCTTGTTTCTCTGAGCCTCTGTTCCTGGGTGTTGTTCATGTGCTGTAGCATGTGTCTCCCCCATCTCCTCTTGCTTGTTTAATCTTTTATATCTTAAAAGAGATTGACTCAAGGTATGTCCTGCACTACCCTGTCTCATTAACATGACAAAGATAACCCATTCTCAGATAGGAATTATAACCACAGGCACAGAGGCACAATTTTACTACACATATTTTTGGGGAACACAGTTCAGTTCATAACATTCAGCTCTTTGGTCTTCAAAAGTGAACGCCCTTGTCACATGCAAAACTCATTCACCCATCAAATTATCCCAGATATTTTAAAACAACTCTAAGTTCAAAATCTAAATCATCTAAATAAAATACGGGTGAGATTTTAGGAATATACCATCCTGGGACAATATTCTTCTTCACTGCGAACATGTCAAATCTAGAATACGAGTTACCTGCTTCCAGAGTGCAACACTGGAACAGGTACAAGGTAGATGCTGTCATCACAAATGGGTGAAACTGCAAGGAAAGCAGGGATAGCTGGCACCAAGCAAATCAGTAGCACCTGTTACATTAGCTTTCACAGGAAAATAATTTCCTGTTCTCTGAGACCATTTAGGTAATGGCCCTAACTTCCAAACTTCAGCTGTTGAACATTCTCTCTGTATTCTAAATAGAGACCCTTTGGCTCTGAGCTTCATCTCCAGCTTCTAGACTCAACGCTGTTCTTTCAGCTTTGAAAAGCCCCATGCTGCTGGTTCATCTGCGTGGTGACCCCACGTCCTCAGTCTCAGTAAGATTCATTCTTCTTCTGTCCCTTGGGCATGGCAGCCCTGTTCCTTCACTTTTGGGTGGCAGCCCCATCTCCCTGGGCTGCATGATGGAAGCCCAGGAATCTGGAACTGAGTGGAAGAGGAACAGACATTGAAATCCAGGCGGCTATGGCCCTGCCCTTTAAGATTCAATAGAACATGATTCTACCTGCCATGGATTAAACTGTGTCCTCCTAAAATATTTGTCAATTGTCTAGGTTACAGTTCTCAATATTTTGTGATTATCTACCATTTTGTCAATTGAAGTGATTATACTCTATGTTATAAAACATACCATCTATGATTTTAATGAGGAAGGGTTACAGGCAGCTCTGTTAATGAAACAGGACTCAGTCTACAGTATTTGGTTCTATCTTGAGTTACTCTCTTTTGAGAAATAAAGACAGAGAGAATAGACCATAAAGGAGAAGTATTTTATGCCACCAAGAATGAAGAACCAGAAAGGGAATGTTTCTTTTGGACCAAGGGGTCCTGCACTGAGAGACTTCTGGATGAGGAGAAGATTGATGGGAAAGAACTTCACCCAGACCCCAAAAAGAGATAAAGCCTTCCCCTGGAGCTGGCACCTGGAATTCAAACTTCTAGCCTCCTAGAGAGTGAGAAGGTAAATTTATGTTGTGACAGTGATCCACTTGTGGTATTTCTATTGTAAGAGTACTAGGTAACTAAGACACCACTTTTTGAAAGTGATAAGGCCCTGTAATAGTGGGCCTTCCAACAAGTCTGCTGGTCTCTGAGTTGCTCCAGGGACAGTCCTTCTCTTTTCTTGAAAGGCAACAGATGTAGACCCTTCTGGTTATTTCCTTCCTGTAGAATGCCAAGAGGTAGACAGTTTACATTCTTTTTGTCCTAACCTTGACCCCTTCTCCTGTGGTATTTGATTAGATCTATCAATCACGAGCTTAGTATCCTTAGCAAAAGATTTAATCACCAAATCCTTGAAAAGAATTTTCAGGCATATATCTATAGTTTCTACAACAGAATTTTCCAAGTCTTTACATTAATCTTTCCTTCTGCACAGTTCATTTTTAAGTCTATTCCTTTCCTTTCACCTTTTAAGTGGCAAGAAGAGACCATGTAGCCCTTTTAAGACCTTACTCAGGAATCTCTCATTCCATATATTCAAATCATCACTTAGAAGTTCTACCTTTCGCTAAACATTTGAACATAATTCAGATAAGTTCTTTGTCACAGCATAAACAACATCTTCCTTCCTCAACTGTCCAATCATATGTTCATCACTCTCTTTTAAAGCATCACCAGAAGAAATGTCCACATTGCTAGTAATGTTCTGCTACTGGTGCCATGTGTTTTCTCTAAGACAATGGTAACTTTCTCTATTGCTATCCTCCCTCCTTCTGAACTCTTACCAGAAAATCCTGTTACATCCACAGTTCTACCAACAGTCTTTTCAAGGCAATCTAGGCTTTTGCTATTAGGCATTTTAAAACTCCTCCAGATTCTACCCGTTATCCAATTCCAAAGCAGTTTGTACCTTTTAGGTGTCTGTTAAAGTGCCACCCTACTCCTGGTAACACATTCTTAATTATGTGGTGCTGTTATAACAATACTATGACAACTGGGTGTCTTTAAGAAACAGAAATTTAGTTTCTCACGGTATCGGATGCTAGAGTCTAATTCCAGGTTGCTTACTCTAGGGGTAGGCTTTCTTTCTGTGTTGGATCTGGAGCAAGATCCTTGATTCTTCTAAGCTTCTGCTGTTAGGCAATCTCCATGTGGCATGGCATATGTTCTCCTCCATGTATGCTTCTCTTGCTACCTTGTTTAATCTCTTTTATATCTCAAAAGAGATTGACTAAAGATATTCTCTCATTAATGCAACAGCAATACATAGCCTACTCCCAGAAGAGATTATAAACACACATAGAGAGGTGAGGATTTACACAACATATTTTTGTTGGAAACAATTCAATACATAACAACAGTATTTATCAGTAATGACAAAACTTCAATTTTCAAGAAAATCTGACTTTTGGAAAACATGTATCAAATTGCCTTGACAATGGCTGTTTCCCAACTCTAAGGATGCTTTGATGACATCAAATGTAGTTATTACATTAACATGGTATTTTGGTAATATATAATGAAATGTTACAAAATTTTGGAAATATACATAACTCATAAAGCTACATCAATCAGTGTGTGTTGTTACAAAATTCTGTATCCAAAATTCAAGATATATCAAATACTGTCTTAGCTATCCAGTGCTGCTATAACAGAACATGACACACAAATAACTTCAACAAAGGGAAACTTACTCTCTCATAGTCTAGAAAACTAGAAGTCCAAATTCCCAGTGACAGTTCCAAGAGAATGTCTCCTTAATCTGTTGGCTCTGGAGAAGGTTTTTGTCATCAGTTTTCTCTTGGTCTAGGAGCTTCTCAGCACAGAGACTCCAGGTCCAAATGATGCAGTATTCTTCAGGCTCTTGTTTCTCGGTGCTTGCCTCTCTCTTTTATGTCTCAAATGAGATTGACTTAAAATACAACCTAATCCTGTAGACTAAGTCCCGTCTTATTAATATAACTGCCACTAATCCCACCTTATTATCATCACAAAGGTAGAATTTTACTATACATAGAAAAAACATATTAGGTGAAAACTGGTGTCCGGTCACATAATACTGGGACTCATGGAATAGTCAAGTAGACACACATTTTCTCAGGGGATGTAATTCAATTCACAATAATGAATTTTAATGTGACTTGGTAAATATGTTCACTGATACACATTACACAATGTACCTTACATCAAAAGAAAAACAAAACAAAAAACAATTACCATTTGACAAGCTTCAGTGTAGTATCAAAGAAGATGTTCACATGTATCAGAATAAAATGTCCCTCCCTTTTCCACTTAGAGACATCTGTTTGATGGTAGATTTTCCCTACATAGTTCAACTAAAACAACATGGTGCATAAGATTCAAAGTAAAAACAGATATAAGAATCTAGCTGTTTTCTATTAAACTAGATATTTAAAAGATTTGCAAATAATAGAAAAAGGCACTCTTCTCAATATGTGTTTTTGCATTGGAATTCAGTTATTTTTTTTCCTAGAGTAATTTCTATATTGGTATTTACTAAATTTCTTGTTACTTTAATAAATTAATAGCATTTTTATTGTTTTTCTGTATTATAGCAAATGCTGACAGATATAGCCAAAAAAAAGGAAAGAAAAGGTCTTTAAAACTTTTAAGAAAATGTCCTGAGATTGTTTTTCCCTCTTATTCATAATTTCTGAGATCTCCTTGTTATTCTATTTCTTCCTTCATTTATTCTCGATTGACCAAGACTCAAAGCAAATATTACTCACCCAGTGGTAATCTATAATTTAATTTGAAGAAATTTAATCTACAATTTAATATGAAGAAATTTCTTTTACATTGATCAACCTAGGCAGAGTCTACTGGATTGACCATCCAAGCCTTATTTATACCTATTCAAAAGAAAGGTGATACAATCTAATGCAGAAATTATAGAATAATATCATTAATATAAATAATACAATTTTGCTGAAAAGCATTTAAAAGCCCCTGAAGCAGCATATGGACAGGGAATTTTCAGACATGCAAGCCCAATTAAAAGAGGATTTGGAAGCAAGGATATCATTGCTGACATTAGATGAACTCTGGCTGAAATCAGAGAATACCAGAAAGATGTTTACCTGTGTTCTCTTGACTATGCAAAGGCATTCAAGTGTGCAGATCACAAAAAATTATGGATAATATTGTAAAGAATGGAAATTTCAGAATATTTAATTGTGCTCGTAAGGAAACTGTGTATAGATCAAGAAGCAGTAATTAAAAAGACTCGACGGCACTTGGCAATTAAAAAGAAGATACTGCCTACTTTGAAGTCAAGAGAGGTATGCATATAAATTGTGTCCTTTCACTATAATTATTCAATCTCTGCTGAGCAGTTAATCCCCAAACCTGGACTAGATGAAAGAAAACAGAGAATCAGGATTGGAGGAAGACTTATTAATGACTCATGTTATACAGATACCCACCCCAGTGCTGTCGAGTTGGAGCCGACACATGGTGACCCTAAAGGCCAGGGTAGAACTTCCCCCTAGAGTATTCAAGGAATGCCTGGTGTATTTGAACTGCCAACCTTTTGGTTAGCAGTGGTAGCACTTAACCTACTACACCACCAGGGTTTTCCGCATTATAGATATCATAATCTAATTGAAAATGAAGTGACTTGAAGCACTTACTGATAAAGATCAAAGACCACAGACTTCAGAATTAATTATATCTCAATATAAAACAAAAATCCTCACAACTGGACCAGTAAGCAACATCATAATAAACAGAGAAAAGATTGAAATTGCCAAGGTTTTCATTGTATTTGTATCCACAATCAGGACCCATGGAAGTAGCAGTCAGGAAATCAAAAGACATTTTCATCTGGGCACATCTGCTACTAAAGGGTTCTTTATAGTATTGAAAACAAAGACTTCACCTTGAAGCCTAAGGTATGCCTGACCCAAGCCATGATGTTCTCAATCTTCTTATATGCCTGTGGAAGCTGGGTAATGAATAAGGAAGACCAGAGAAGATTTGACCCCTTTGAATTGTGATGTTGGCAAACAACAATGAATATACAATGGACTACCCAAAGAATTGACACGCCTGTCTTGGAGGAAGCACAACCAGAATGTTCCTTAGAAACAAAAATGGCAAGACTATATCTCACATAATCTGCACATGTTATCAGGAGGGACCAGTCCCTGGAGAAGGACATCATGCTTGGTAACGTAGAGCATCAGTGAAAAAGAGAACAACATTCAAAGACGTGGATGACACAGTGGCTGCAACAATGAGCTCAAGCATAAAGACTGTGAGTATGGTGCATGACTGGGCAGTGCTTCGTTCCGTTGTATGCTGGGTTACTATGAGCTAATCCACTCAACAGCACCTAACAACAAGAAGTGACTGAGCGGGACTACGTGATACGGTAATTTTGGCCCTCTGAATGGATTGGTCAGTTTTGCCACTGCACTGGGTCTAAATGATTCATTGCAGAGACTGTAACAATAGGATTCCACCATGACTAAGAAGAACAGCCAGGAACCGAGAAGCATCCTCTGGACCCAAGATTTCTATGATGGGAAGCTACTGAAACCGAAAGATAGAGAGAAAGCTGTAACTGAAAAATTCAAGAAAAAATGGCAGAAACCTGATGGCGGAGTACTAATGGGCTTCCCAGGCCATGGAGAGAGAAAGCTGAGTGCATTTGGCAGAAGCCTGGCGCAGGATGAGGCTTACCTGTGAGCAAGACTGGAAAGAGGCTGTCCTCTGTGTTCCTGAGCCTGAATTGTAATTCTTACGTCCCCAATGAATGCTATAATAGTGAGTAAGATGTGTAAGTCCTGTGTGACCATTACAATGAATTATTATATCCAGCAAAGGAGAGTGTCTTCAGCTGGCAGGTGTAGTTGCTGTCAGAACTGATAAAGGTAGTGGAGAAAAGAGGCATGTTTGACCTCTGTCTCACAGATATCAGCGATAGTTTGTAGACCTGTATCTCTTCCCACCTTGTGAAGTCAGAAGAGGTCAGATACTGCACTCACACCATTCTTACATCAAACAACTAGGTACACAGTGTACCTCCCTCTATCTGATACATACATACCTCCTTAAACCTTGCTTAATCTTCAGATGCAAACCCTGGTGGCATAGTGGTTAAGTGCTATGGCTGCTAACCAGAAGGCAGGCAGTTCAAATCTGCCAGGAGCTCCTTGGAAACTCTACAGGGCAGTTCTACTCTGTCTTACATGATCACTATGAGTTGATATTGACTCAACAGCAGTGGATTAGGTTTAGGGTTAATTTCAAATAAAGAGATTAGTAATGTTATACTTTTGTGTAACATGATACAACTATCTTGCATACAACCCAAAACTCACTAATCCTTCTACTAGAAGAGAATGCAAAGTCCTTGGGTAATATTCACTCTTCTCTTTGATATCCTGTAACTTAAATACTCTGATACAAATCTAACATACTTGTAAATTTTGATGTAAAATTATACCCATTATGTTTTATAATAAGAGGATAAGAGATGGACGAAAATGAAAACACTGTTTAGCTATAGATACAGTCAGACACAAAAAAATTTCAAAACTGTGTAGGGGGTCTTAAAATTAAGGTGCCTAGCATATCTGATATAGTTGATTGAGAAACAAGCGTGACTTCATTTTGTAAAACTTTTTTCATCTTAGCAACAGTTAATCTAAGGATATCTTCTTTCTAATCAAGCTTTCCAAAGCACTTCTGAGAAACATATTGAAAAGAAAGCTATGTTTGCAGGAAAGAATGCACAATGATTATTTTGTAACCACTGTGTAAATCCCCTATAGTTACCAAGTAGTAACTAATCAGCAAAAAGTCTTTAAACAAATCATATAAACCCACATATCTTTTGTTCATCTTCACCGTAAAGCTTCCAATTTTGTTGATCCACATTAGACCTTTATAAATCAGCAGTAAGCCAATCAGAATATTGTTACTTCCTGGATTAACAATATAAATATTACCTGGATACATGTAATTGCTGAGAGCACTGTTTTTCACTTTGTGAGATTCAGCATATCCCTGGCTTGCACTGCCTATGCTCTCGATAAATCTCTTTACTTTCATTTTCAGTAGAGTATGCATTGTTATTGTGCAACACAATAATGAAGAAATACTCATGAAAATCACATTCCTCCTCACATCATATATGAAAAGTAACTCCAAATGGACCAAAGACTTAAAAATAAGCAAATAGATGAATAAATAAAATTAGGATCATTGAGGGGTGAGCAAGGACAATACTAGGTGCCCTAAGACATAACTAACAGAACAGGAACACCAGAAGAGAAACTAGATAGCTACAAACTCCTAAAAATTAAACACTTAGGCTCATCAAGGGACTTTACTAAAAAAGTCAAGAAAGAACCTACAGTTTGGAAAAAAATATTGTCTATGACATGTTTGACAATGATGTAATCTCTAAATTCTCTAGAACACTTCAATAACAAAAAGACAAAAATACAATTAAAAAATGGGCAAAGAATATGAATAGACATTTTACAAAAGAAAATATTCACGTAGCTAATAAACACATGAGGAAATGCTTAGGGTCTTAAAACATTAAAAAACAAACAAACAAAAAACTGCTGTCAAGTCAACTCTGACTCATAGTGACCCTACAAGTCACAGTATAACTGCCCTACAGAGTTTCCAAGTAGTGCCTGATGGATTTGAACTGCAAACGTTTTGGTTAGCAGACATCGCACTTAATCACAATGCCAAAAAACACATATCAAAACTACAATGAGATATCATCTTACCCTGACATTACTGTCACTAATCAAACAAACAGAAAATAACAAATGTCAGAGAGGTTGTGGAGAGACTGAAACTCTTATACCTTTATGGTGGGAATGTAAAATAGCACAGTCACTATGGAAAATAATAGGTGCTCCTTGAAAAGATAAAAATAGAGATCTCATATGATTCAGCAATACCACTCCTAGCAACACATCCTATAGAAATAAGAACAGTCTCATGAATATGCACACCTGTATTCTTTGCAACATTATTCACAATAGCATAAAAATGGAAACAACCTAAGTGCCCATCAGCAGATAAATGAATTAAAAAAAAAAAAAGTACATACATAAACAATAGAATACCTTGCAATCATAAAAAAACAATGATGCATCCATGAGACATCTCACAACATGGATGAAACTGGAGGCCATCATGCATAGTAAAACAAGTCAAACACAAAGGATAAGTATTGTATGAAACCGTGTTACAAAAACCTGAGAAAAGCTGTATACATAAGGAAAAAAAATATCTTTGATGATTACCAGGGAGTAGAGGGGTAGGGAAGGAAAATTAGTAGTAGATATTTGACAAGTGTTAACTTTCATGAAAAGAAAGACAGTTCATAATATAGGAGAAGCTAGTACAGCTTAACTAAAACAAAACAATTGTAGTTTCCTAGGCACATCCAAACACCACAAAAGACATAGTTGGTCTGTGTGCTGTGAATGGTCTTGGGACATGTAGGTCAACTGACATAATACGAAAACCCAAAAACCTACAGCTATCGAGTCAAGTCCAACTCACAGTGACCCTAGATGTCAGAGTAGAACTGCCCCATAGAGTTTCCAAGCAGCACCAGGAAGATTTGTACTGCTGATCTTTTGGTTAGCAGCTGAAGCACTTCACCCACTACACTACCAGGGTTTCTGGCATAATACAAAGAACATGCAGTTAAGTTCTTGAACTCGTCATAGAAGAAGTGCTACATATTTAATTGGTGCATGTCACTACAGTCACCTTTGAAGTACTCCCCTTGGGAAGCTGTGTACCAGTACCAACACCTAGTCTACCCTTCAAAGTGATTTTGGCACTCTTCCTGCAGTGTCCGTCAGAGCTGCCATCATATAGGCCTGATAATTAAGTTTTCCAGCTCATCTCAGAAAAAGTGCTACATACGTCATCACTGAATGTCACTATGGTCGCCTTCGATGTGCTTCCCTTGGGAAGCTATGTAGTGATGCCAATGTCTAGTCTACCCTTCAAAGCACCTTTTCCAGGATGAGTTCACAACTTAATTGTCAGGCCTCATATGATCACAGCTCTGATAGAAATTGCAGAAAAAGGATAC
Organism: Heterohyrax brucei; assembly: GCA_028571685.1. NCBI lineage: Eukaryota > Metazoa > Chordata > Mammalia > Hyracoidea > Procaviidae > Heterohyrax > Heterohyrax brucei. Next base: position 162,499,553 of record CM053143.1, read on the forward strand.
CAGAATTGCTTTGAAGGGTGGACTAGGTACTGGCATTGGTACATATCTTCCCAAGGGGAGTACTTCTAAGATGACCATTGTGAGCTCAGCAATGAGATATGCAACACTTTTTCTAGGATGGGTTAATGAACTTAGTTGTCAGACATTGTACAGTTCACAAATAAAATATTCCACATCCTACTTTTGTGAGTAGTGTCTGGGGTCTTTAGAGCTAGAGGGCAGCCATCTAAAATGCATCTACTGATCCAACCATATTCAAAGCAAAGGAGAATGAAGAAAACCAAAGACACAGGGAAAATATGATCCCAAACTGACTGATCCCATGAACCACAGCCTTCACCAGCCTGACCTCAGAAAAACTGATGGTGTCCCAGGATACTACTGCCCACCACTCAGGCAGGGATCACAAGAGGATTATGGACAGAGTAGGAGAACAATGTGGAACAATAATCAAATTGACAATAAAAGACCTGGCTAGAGACACCTGTGATATTATGGCCCCAGGACACCCTGCTAATCCAGAACTAAGCCAATCCTGAAATATAGCTTTCAAAGAACACAGTCCTTTAGAATAAACACTAACATATGTGAAGAGAAAGCTTGTCAGTTCAATCACATACAGGAGACCAAGTGGGGACACACACACACCCCGACACACACACCAGTTGTACACTCAAAGAAATTAACATTTACAATACCTAGCACCCAATATGAAATTACTAGACATACCAAAATAAAAGTCCTCACTAGATGTGCCAAAAAAGTCCTCATTTAACTCTTCATGTGATAAAAGTGATATTTATAAACACTTTGTATTTACCACTATGTAATTCTTTTGTCTTCCACATATAGCTTTTCTCTCTGTAATTCTTTTCCTGATGGAGTGACTCACATCTTCATCTCTGAACTTGGATCATTGGTGTAACGTTGAGACAAATGGCTTCTATTTTCACATCTTGATTCCAGCTGTGGGAGAAAGAACACCATATACTGAACAGCGATTTAGAGAAGAGGCAACACCCTGGAGGATGTGATACCCCTGCAAGATTTTACCATCAAGGCGGTTCTGTAACTGGCTCTACAAAAGGTCAGTTCACCTTTAAATATCCTTATATTTGAGAACAATTTCCAGAAACCACAGAATCAATTTAAAAAACTGTTCCTTAAGTTTCTGCTCTTCAGGACTTACCAATGTTGCCAAAATTTGTATCTATCAGGGTTCTCGTTGAATACTCTGGAGGGCAGTTCTACTCTGGCCTCTAGGGTCTCCATGAGTTGGATCCAACTCGACAACGTTTGGCTGGCTGGAAAACCAGAACTGATAGGAGATACATATATATACACATACAGAGATAGAAACAGAGAGAGAAAAACTGACTTATTTTAAGGAATTGGCTAACCTGTTTTGAGGGTTAGCAAGCTTGTATAATTTACACTCAGGTGAGACTTGTGCATTGCAATCATGAAGTAGAACGATTGCTGCCTCAGAAAACCCAGATGTTGCTGCAATTTCCTGGAAGAGGTTCACTTACATATAAGAAGAGCAATCTTCTTGAAGTCAGTTTATAGTAAATACTAGTCACATCTACAAAATGTCTTCATGGAAAACCTAGACTTGCATTTTTCCAAACAATTGAGCACCATAGGCTAGTCAATTTGAAGCTTAAATTTCAGCACTCACTCATGAGAAGTTCAGGAGCTAGAGTTTATATCCTTCAACTATCAGATTAGGAATAATGTGGTTATGAAATTAGACCAGTTTTCCTTAATTTCATGAAACAAAACTTTCTCTGGTTGGAAATTGAATCTCGAAAGTCTAGAGAAACAGAACAGAGTGCTTAGCTGTTCATGGGAGGTGTGTTTTCTGGTTATCTGTCCAATCACTTTCTTCAGCCTTTGTGGCCGAATCCCTGGGACCAAACACCTGAGGATTGGAGGCAGTTTCTAATAAAGCCAACTGTGATGCTTGGGATCTGAAAGACAGGTGCTTTGGGGTCAGTGATTCTCTGAAATTCTTGAAATGGATACAGCAGTGTAGAATGCCACATGCTGTAATAGCTGCAGTAGGGTAGAAATGAATGTGGCCTGTTTAGTCAAAGTCTGAGATAAATGTGTTTTGTTACATGGTTCTCTGAGTTTCATGAGACACGGATGATGTCCTCAAATTTCCAGGATCAAAGCCACCAAAATAAATGAATACTATCACAGCTGCTACTGAATTACTATAAGGATTACGGAATCCAAGACAGAAGCTGCAAAGGCCATCAGAAGCCAAGTTTGAGCAGCGTTATCCAGAGGAATAGAAATCACATCTCCAGAATAGTCACCACGCATTGCCACACCAGACACTAATGTTGACAACAAAGACAGGAGCCTATTTGAAATATTAGATAGAAAAAAACTAGATCTCAGCTATTCTGTAGGATTTTATTTTAAGAATAAATAAATAAGTACTCTGGTTTGTCATTGTACAAACTCATTTAGTTCATTGCAAGATAGCCATGATAGGGCATACAAGTTAGACCTAAATTCAGCAGTGGGGACTCTGAATTAACAATTACAATATTAGTCTAAATGTTATAGCTCTACTCTTTAGGTGTCTGGCTTCTGCCTGTAGCACATGGTCTTGGAGACGAAAAATTCCTGCTTGATCTGCTCTGAGAAAGTCCTCAGAAGCTAGGGCTTGAGATTGGTTTGAGCAAGCAATGTCTTAACAAGCTTATCTGTTTTCAGACAGAGCCAGAGAAAACTGTTGCTTTTCTCCCTTAAATTCCCATTCATGAGTTTAAATGCATATAGCTGCCATCTTTAACTATAATTGCTATGTTTTATAGATAATTAGGAAGTGGTGGTATTGCTAATTTATAGATTTGAATTATTACTAATTAGGGAACTGTTGTATAACATATTTATGTTCTTGTTTACTACTTATGTTTCAAGGCCAAGTTGATTAATTAAAAAATTGAGTTATTTCATGAAGCATTTATTATTTGTTAATGTACATACATTTTATTAATGTTACATTTTGTTATCATAGCATGCAGGTGCATAGTGAGCTATACCTAAAAAACAAAACAACACAAAAAATCTGTTACACTACCATTGAGTCAATTCTGACTCGTAGCAACCCTATAGGACAAAGTAGAATTTCCCCAATGGCTTTCTAAGATTGCTCTTTGTGGAAGCAGACTGCCACATTTTGTCCTGCAGAGCAGCTGATGTGTTTCACCCTGTGATTTTTTGGTTAGAAGGCAAATTCTTAACTAATGTACCACCAGGGTTCCTGAGTTATAGATAGATGTTGAATCTTATTGTAAAGTCTGTAACAGTGTAAAAAGTGTCTTAGAAGCATACGTAATAGTGACTTACAGATATGTGATTTAAGAACTACACAGAATAAGATGTGATTTGAGAGCATGCAGGAAGGATACGTAGCATCATCTAAGGTCGTGGAGACAGGGATGAGGACTAAAACTACATACAATCCTCGATTCCAGGACTATAAAGAGTAAGGTATTGGAGTTATCTTGTTGGAGCCAAGTGTGGAGTGTTCTTCTAATTCTGCATTGAGTTGTGTCAAGTCACATTTTTGAAATCCTCCACCTTGGGAACAGTCATAAAACTGGTAACTCTTAAAAATGGGAATCAGTTATTCCCTTCCAGACAGCTGGTTGTTAAACATTTACTAGCACACAACTGAGGATAGTTGCCTACTAAATACTTAAAGTCCTCAGAAAGAAAGACAACAGAGTGAAAAAATCATCAGACACTATGTTTCTAAAGGGAAATTATCTTGAGTTGCAAAGAAGTGTTTTCCAACAGTTCACAGTGACTTTTAACAGCTAAACTTCAATTATAAGGAAATCCAAGAACATTATGTGTCCATTAATTTAAGCTATAAAATTCTAAAAATGGTGTATTTATTAGCGGAATGAATAAATAACATGATGACTTTCTAAATAAGTATCAGTCAGAATTCCAGGCAAGTGTAATACTGTATTGCTATTCCACTTCTGTTCATGTACTCCTGTTTTCTTTGCTGAGAAAGCTTTCTGCAGCAGAGATACTTTTGTTTTAAACATGTTGAGTTAGCTGTCCAGATGGTGAAATGTAGCCTTCCTGATGGTTAATGCATGGCTTGTTGCCCTTTGTACTGAAGCCCTGTGCTTCTAACGACAGGGATGTTGTCAATGCCATTAGCAAGATTTGTTAAAAATCCAGTGTATATATTGGTGCCAGACTGGCTTACATATTGGCATTAATTCCTATTTTGTCACTGTGGTGTCTAGTGGAAAGCAATACCAAAGTCTTTGCTAAACTTTGGGGCTTCCTAGATGGTAATTTTGCCTTGGTGTCTACCAAATATATTTGCCTCCCTGGACTGTCAGAGAAAAACTGAGTTAGTCTTAGAAACATATGGGCATGTGCTTATCCTAGCTTCTGGTTTGCTATTAGCTCCTTTGAAACGTGTTCTCCTTGCCAGTTTACTCACCTGACAGATCTCCTAGGCATCATTTCCTCTGAAAGAACTTCTCTGGGTTACAGTCAGTATCATGTTTAATATTATATTTCCAAAAGGCAAAATTATTTTCATTTACAATAAAACACAAAATTATTCAAAATTTTGCATTCCTTTTCTATGGTTATTTAATTATTACCCCTCACTTCAACACTCCAGGCTCCTGATAAACCCCACTGCCAAGTCTCTTCCAACCCACATATCCTACATCACAGAATAGAATTGCCCTGTAGAGTTTTTAAGGCTGTAATACTTGCTGAAATAAACTGTCACATTTTTCTCCTGTGAAATGTCTAGTGTGTTAGAATTGTCAATCATTATGTGAGCATTATGGTGAAAATCTTCAACTTTTCCCTCTTTAACATTGGTGGTTAGTGCATAAATATAAATATAGTCAAATTTTTAATCATCTCATATGTGTGGCCAAGCTGGTCAGTGAATAAGGAATGATAATAAGGTACATTTAAATTATGTTCTTGGTTATTAGTAATGAACATATCATGAACTGCCAAAAGAATGAACAAATTTGTCTTGGAAGAAGAATAACCAGAGTACTCTTTAGAAGTAAGAACAGTGAGTGTGAGTCTCATCATGTACTTTGGACATGGCATCAGGGGAGCTCATTCCCTGAAGAAAGACATCATGTTTGGAAAAGTAGAGGGTCAGCAAAAAAGAGGACGACCCTGAATGAGATGCACTGACACCGTGGCCACTATCATGGGCTCACACACAGCAGCAGTTGTGAGGATGGCACAGGACCAGGCAGTGTGTCCTCTGTTGTACAGTGTTGCTACAGGTCAGAACCAACTCCACGGTACCTAGCAACAGCAACCTGGGAACATGGCTTTATTTTATGGATCTCACGTTAGCACCTGCATCTGATTTAAAGCTGTTGTTTTAACCTTTAATATTTTCCTAATGTATGAGAAATATTTTCTCTGTGTATTTTTTAAAAAGTAGATGAATTGATGGTCAACTTTTAAGCTTTAAGTGTAAAATAACTTACTTAGGTTATTTTTACCTTAGGTAGTGTAAAGAACAGATTGATTTTCTCTCCTGACGGTAAACAGCAGCAAGTGACTTTGCTTTACACAGGTTTGTCTTTTCCTTTTTCTCAAAACTGTCAGGGCAGGAAACATGTTACACTCGCATAAATGGAAAACACCTGCTGTGGAAAACATCTCTTTTGACTTAAAGAGATGCTTTAAAGCCTCTGTCGCTTCACAGAGAAATGATTAAAAGAGCAAATGTGAAGTATTTAGATATCCAAGTTACATGTTACATAAAGCTTTATTTTGTGACTTAAAAAAAATTATCTTTCTATTTAGTTTTTGCAGACCAATGATTACTTGTATCTTTACCAAACACATTTGTTCTTGTCAGGAAGAAGTCAGTTCCTGAATTTTGGCTTCCCTTGCCTTGCAGTCAAATAAATATGTACATCAGAATACTACTTTCATTAAGTTAACTTTCAGGAAACATTCTTAGATAAAAGGTGGTACTGTCCTTCACTCTTCAAATCTACCAGGCACACCTTGGAAACCATGGAATAGTTCTCCTTTGTCCTATGGGGTCACTAGGAGTCAGAACTGGCTCGAGGATAGTAGGTTTGGTTGTTTTGGTCCTTTACTGTAGCTTTAATTAAAAACAAAAGCAAAAAAAAAAAAAATCTATGACTCCCATTAATATATCTGTGAATACAATTTGGCTACCTTTTTCATGTGCATACTTCCAGCATGTCAGAAATGCTTATCCAGGTTCTGTTTGTCTTCCGTATTTTAAGGCATAGTTTTTTGTGCTGACTTGTAAACTCCAAAAAGTTTATTCTTCTTTTCTCTCAAAGAGCATAACAATAAATTTAAGGTATATCACTATTATTGATTTCTAAATATGTCTTGAATAGGGGTTCTCATCTTGAGCATGATTGACAGGTTGGATAGGATAATTTTTTATTGTAGTAGATTTTCTTGGTCTTTGTAAGGTATTTTGCTGCCTCTCTGGCCTTTAACAAGTGCTACTAGTTAGACCCCCATCCCTGTTGTGACAAACAAATATGTTTGTAGACGTTGATCTAAGTCTCCTGAGACGCAAAAAAGCCCCAGTTGTGAGCCACAGGTGTAGAAAAACTAGAAAAAGTGGGTTTTAAACACAATAATGAATGTACTGTGCATTTATTTTTAAATGTTATCATAAAACACTCAGTAAGCTTTATTACTCAAAGATATTTGTAAAGCTTAGGTCAGAAATTAGACTATTCCAACATACTGAAATGCAGTGCTCACTACCCTTTAGGAAACCTAACCAAACCTGATGCCGTCAAATTGATTCTGACTCACAGCAACACTGTAAGACAGAGTAAAACTGCCCATAGAGTTTCCAAGGAGTGCCTGTTGGATTTAAATTGCTAACCTTTAGGTTAGCAGTTACCTTTAACATAGGCACCTAATTCAGATCTGTGAAGGAGCTACATGCTTAGTCTATAAAGAAAGAGTTTGAGTGCTAGGATTTCTTTTACTAATAATTTTCCTGTAAATGTAAATAAATATCTATCCTTTAGAACGTGAACTTAAACTGTAACACTGCCTTTTGAAGACCACACCTTAACCACCTCGTCTGGAGTGTACGTACGCTCCTTCTTGATGGAAAAGCTAGATCATTTGAGACCTTAGTATGAATACTGATTTGATTTAGTGGTGTGGTTTTGGTATATAAAGTCTGTGTGCTTTGGTGAAAAATCCACTAGCTATTTCTGAATTTCAATTAAGAGAACAATAGAGAAATTTTATTCTCTGTACCCCTTCTTAGATCATTCTGAATTTAAACTGATTCAGAAACATGTCATAATTAAAGCCAAATTGTTTTAGATAATGATAACATAGAATTAGACTATTTTGTTTCCAAAAAAGATATTGGTTGCAGTTACTTCGTATTTATCTTAAGTACAAGGTAAAGAAGGGCAGAAAGTAATCACTGTAGATGTCAGTTTTAAGCAAGTCACTGTGTGTCCTTACCTGTTTTGTAGTACAGTTACATAAAATAAGCCCCAGGCTTATGTACCCAGGGAAAGGAAGCCCCAGGGGTGGGACCCAGCCAAGTCAGAGCCTTTGTTTCTGAACTGTGTGTTTTGGTTTGCTCTCAATACAAGCCTGACATCTGAAGTCCACTTAGGACATGAAAAGAACATTGAAGAAATAAAGGTAGTAGGTACAAAAAAGACCTAGTATTCAGCAACTGTTACAGACACACTGAGAATCCATTTGTCTTGAAGTAGAAAAACCAAGGATTTCAGAGTCAGAAATACTTCTGTTTATATTCTACTTCTAAGCATTTGTATAAAATAAGCAAGTTTTTTTCCTCTTTTGTTGCTGTTGTTTGTACAGCTATGTGCTTCTAACTTTAGTATAAATAAAATAAAATTTATAATAGTTCACAAGATTATTGGGAAAATTAACCAATTCAAACGTAAGTATCTGACCTAATGTCTAGAGCATAATACATGTTTAGTCTTTGTTGACTGAGTAAATCCTTGATGAAACTGATTACTAAGAACTTAGACAGTTCAGAAAGAAAAAGAAACACACAAAACAGAGACACAAAAGAAAAATCTATTATCTCATTCTTTGGTATAATCATTCCAACTCCACAAGAATAAATATTAAACATTTGCTGTGCTGTATCAATTGTCTCTAAACAGTACACAAAACTTCTTAAATTCTGTGAATGTAATGCTCTGTAACTACTAATATTTTTCATATAAGAATTTTAATTCCATCATTATTTGTACAGCAGCATGTGTTTAAAGTGATTTGTGTCTTCAACATGTGATTGGAAACTGTTCTAATTATCTTGAATAAAATATCTTACAGTTAGGGAAAAAAAGTGTATACTTGCTTTCCTCTAAAATAGTTCCACAAAGGTTAAAACAATTATCATGATATACACTAAACTTCAAGAATACAAAACTCAATTGCTCTTACCAGTTCGTGGTTCAAACATTTATAAAGGTGTTTATTCAAGTGTTCATTACCTTCTAAGTAATAGACATTGAACTAGATATTAGAATTTCAAACAAAAGAAGATACTCTCAAGGTGCTACGAGTTTGGGATAAAATAAAGAAAAGGAAGCAGTTAGTTAGGATACAGAATGATAAAAGTTACAACAAAATAATAAAGGACATTGTGGAAAGGCAAAGAAAGGATATCCACTCAATCCAGAGTCTCATCATCAACTTTCCATTAAAAAAAAAATGGTGTAAGTCCAATTTTCATCTGATGAATGTATCTGAAGTAAATTTAAAATATATTTACTGTACTGTATTTAATGAATGAGTTAGATATTGATTTCATCAAGTAAAATGCTTCCATCTTCATATGCTGCTATACTAATCAACTAAGATAACATTTTTCTTCTGGCACATGACACAGGACTACCTTTATTGATTCATAATTCTCTGGAAAGGATTTCAGGTAAAACAATCGACAACATCCACAGCGGTTTTCAAATTCGTCTGTACTTTAGGGCCACCTACCTGGAGAGGCTTTTAAAATTCCTAGTGTTCCAGCCAAAACCAACAATTCATTAAACCAGAATCTCAGGACGTAGGATGCTTAAATCTCTTGAGGTGATTTCAGTGTGCAGTCAAGTTTGAGAACTATCAAATGGAGCAAATGGAGCCCATAGGGCTAGTATTTGAAATGAACTCAATATTTAACTTAAATTGGCCTCTAATTTTTGGCTACTGGTTTTGTAACGAATGAGATAGAACTAAGATGCAACTTATTTTTGTCTTGTTTTACAAAAACAAGCATAGATATTTTTCAGAAAAAACAAAAGAAACAAAAGCATTTTCTTTTACACCAAACCAAATATTAGTACAATGCTGTTCATTTAAAAGCACTGATTAAGTAAAATTGACTGTTACAGGCTAGTTTTTGTTATCTCAGATGACTGTATTGATTGTTTGGTGGTAGGCCTGTCATTGAAGCAAGGTCAGTGAGGACTTGCCCAGGACTTAGGCTGAGACTACTAGAAAAGGTGCACTTTTCTTCCACTGGTTTTGGTCATAAGTTAGGTTGTAGATTTGAATATTCTGGTGATTGTTTTCTGTTTCCTTTTGAAACAGCCTGTCTGACAGGAGGAATTGAAAGTGGGGATTTTTTTTTTTTTTTTAATTGCACACCTCTGTGCTCTATGCAACCAGAGTCCTCCTAGGAAGCAAAGTTGGCGAGACTGCATCTCTCACACTTTGGACATGCTGTCATGGGGGATCAATCCTTGGGGAAGGACATCAGAATCAGTAAAGCAGAGGATCAATGAAAAAGAAGAAGAATTTCCATGAGATGGATTGGCACAATGTCGGCAACACTGTGTTCAAACATAAAAAGAATTGTGTGTGTGATGCAGGACCGGGCAGTGTTGTGTTCTGTTGTACATAGGATCGCTATGTGTCAGAACCAATTCAACAGCACCTAACAACAACAACGACAACATCAGGCTGTGTGGGATCTGCTGTAGGGGACTATGCAGTAACATCTGACAAGAAAATGGCCAAAATACTTTTGGGCCAGTAGACATGGATTTCTGACTTGCAAGTAAAAGCATTCCAACTAAGTTAGATGTGGATATCTTATTTTAAATGTTTGAAAGTATGACACTTGTTTTATGTCTATCTGTAAATTATTGGATCATTAAGTTAAGTGAAATTCCATGAAGCTTATTTGAGTGAGGAAGGATTGCTGTGACAAAAGAACCTAAAATAATAACGATCCAAGTATTTGATTTAAACAATATATCCTACGGAAAATGAACACGTACGGGTGGTCCTTGGATAACTGTTTTTGTTGGGGTTATTCTTTTGTTTGTTTTGGAAGACTTATAGAAATATGACTTTTGAGAGCTCAATCTTCATTACAGGATACTTAAGTATGACTACAAAGTTAACTGAGAACTCTGTGGGGACTGTGACTGGTAAAGAGCTAAATACAGTGCTGTATTAGTATTCATGGGAAAGGCAAACTTAGCAGCTGTAAGTATTTTATTGTTTATCTCCTTTTGGCCAATTAAAAAAAAATGCTTTCATGTAATTCTACTAGACCAATTCCAAGGATGATGTTACGTATACCGAAAAAAACAAAGACAAAAGAAAACCAGGGAGCTTATTACTCATAAATACCTAAGTGTGTCCTAAAACAAAGATGAGATTATATTATATCCACAAATGAACAGATCGAATTACAGCAATTTTATTTCTGCTGAAACACTTACGGGCAATTTTTAATATTGTTTTCCTACATTACCTTTAAATTCATATCAAACCATACTAAACTAGTATAACTTCTTGTGGTTAGCTGTGATTCAGCCCAACCAGCTCTGACTCATGGTGGTGACCTTACGTACAACAGAAGGAAACATGGCTGGATACGGTCCCATTCCCTGGACACTGTCCTGTGTTTGAGCCCAGTATTGAAACAACCACAGTGTCAATCTCTCTCATGGAGAGGTTTCCTCATTTTCACTGACTTTCCACTTTACCAAATACGGTGTCCTTTTCTGGTGAATGACCTTCCTAATGATACATCCAAAGGGATGACAAAGTCATCCCAAGGGAGTATTCTGGCTGCATTTCCTCCAAAATTGGTTCATTTCTTATTCAGACAGTGCATGGTATATTCAATATTCTTCACTAAAACTACATCATATAGCTAAGCTGAAAACTTGGAAAAAACTTAGGAGTGATGCAGTAAGCCAAATAAGCGAGACTAATAATAGTCCACTCCCTCTTTATGATGCTGTGTCAAACTTCAACAAAAGGTTTAGCCTAGATGTATGCCTAGCTTTATTGTTTTGGAGTCAAACGTGATTCACTTCTTACAGTATAAGAAAGTTATCTCACATGATGAATTACTCCCAGAAAGACTCTCTCCAGGATGAATTTAGTTGAATTAACACCTATAATAAAATAAGGTGAACATATATTTTTTTGATTTTCACATAAAAAGAAAAACTTAAAACAATTCCTTCTGTCTCCTCAAACCCCAAACCAAACCAACTGTCGTCAAGTCAATCTCGACTCACAGCGACCCGTAGACAGAATAGAACCTGTCTGTAGAGTTTCCAAGGAGTACCTGGCAGATTTGAACTGCTGACTTTCTCGTTGGCAGCCATAGCACTTAACTGTTATGCCAGCAGGGTGTCCTCCTCCTCCTCCTCAGCACCTCAGAATTTCAGCTTTCTTCATCTTCCCAGCATTTACAATATTTTCTTTTCCTCCCTGCTCAGTGGCCACTCATTAGAGCCAAGCAGATTTGGACTTCAATCTTAATTTTGTCAATAACAAGTCTGTCTTCTTTGGGAAGATAACTTAAACATCTGAAATCTCAGTTACCCTGTCACAAAATGGGGATAATATTAGCAGTTCCTTAACAAATGGGGTCTATTTTTATTAGGTAAAAATATTTCAAGTAAGTAATTTCTTAATAAATTAGCCATTAATATTACCATGTTATCACAGAGGTAAAATTGGTATTATAACATAATCATGTATAATAAAATGCTTTCTACTTTAACTAGTAAATCTACCTTTAGGCCCTAATTCTTTCCTTTTTTCAGTGCCCAAATTTAATCTGTAGACAAGTCCTTTTTCATCTTCTCAAACTCAGCAGGTGCAACATGTCAGCAAATGATCTTTCCATGTCTCTCTCCTTCCATAGTTTCCCACATTTTTAAGTGCCAGAGCCTTTTTTTACCCCGTTTGTCAGGCAGGGAGCTTGTGAGTCATTTTTATTTTTCCTTCTTCACATGTTAATATCCAATGTATCATCAATTTTGCCATCTTCCCTCTGAAAGCGTGCCTCTAATTTTGCCTTAATGTGATTTCCACTGTTATTTTGTTCCAGGTCATTGTCAGCTCATTCCTTGTCTATTTATATCCATGATGTGACTTAATTAGTGAAATAACTATGTATGTTTATAAATAAATATGAGGAATATATATATGTTTTTGAGAGCTGAAAGTCTAGTTTGAAGCAATACTGTAAAGCAGCAAAATAGTTTTCAAACCTGACTCTTTTTTTCTGATTTATTCAAATAGTCTTCAATTGGTTTATCCTGATCAGATGAGCGAACACACTTTATCTGCCTGTCTATCTGTCTCTCTGTTTACCGATCTACCTACTTATTATTTATTTACTTATATTTATTTTAACACTTCATTGGCTTTTTGTAAGCTTTGTTTCTTTTACCCATCTATGCCCTTAGTAATAGTTGCTTCTTCTTCCCTGAAGTTCGTGTCTGCTCGGAGTCAGGGAACGACTTCTTGTTTTCCTAGGATATTGACTTGGCCACTATTCTGTCTTTCGTATATGCTTAGAATGTAGACAGGTTCCCAGTACCTATTCTAGGCTTTCTAATCTCTTTCTCTCCGTTTCTCCCTCTCTCTTCCTCACTCACTGTTTCATCTTTCATAAACATCTGCTGCGTTACATTTAGCGTTACTGTCTGGGGATGAATCATCAAGTGTGAAAAGACTGGTTCAGGAGCCCTGTTTTCATTGTCTTTCCAGCTCTACTGTGTAGTCACATAACATTTAAAGATTTTCCTCTTCAAATTATCCTTTTGACAGCTTTTTGGAAACTCTATATTAAGAAGTAAAAAATACTAAGGTTCTTATAAGGGATTCAGGAAGAATTAACTGAACATTGGCTCTCCTTTTAGGCATTTTAATATGTTACTTTACCTTTACATAGACATCGAGAGTTCGTTGTTATTTTTTTTTCTCTTGATTCTTCTGTTTATTGCCACAACATGTGGTGTAGGTAGAGCGGATTTTTTGACTTATGTTTTATAAATGAAGATTTTTTGATTTCCGTTTTACAAACGACTTTAGGAAACTTGTCTGGTCTCATGAATTGCATGATAAATGATTTTCCACTATTCCATTCTTCCTCTCTTATTCTGAAATAAACTATTCAAATTAACTGAAAATCACCCCATAGATAAAGTTTTTATCATGGATGTCATTTCTGTAACATAAGAAAGGAAAAGATAGGCTTATGATCTGAATAAGGTTCATATTATGTTTTAATTAACAAGTTTCTTTTCTTGTAAATTTTAGAATTTTTGTATCATAATGCAATGTATTTAGTTTGCTTGTAAGCATTTTCATTTCTCCCAACCTCTTCTCCATGAAATCATGTATTTCTTGAAGACCGAGTCAAAGTTTTTTAAAAACATTATTGTAATTCCTCACTTTTATGTACAATATTTTTCACTTAATTCCAACTATTTGCTGTTCTAGTTAGACAATGAACTATTATCAATGTTTGGGGGAGAAGGGGAAGACGGTCAAGACACCAAGATTGTGTGTGTGTGTGTGTGTGTGTGTGTGTGTGTGTGTGTGTGTGTAAAGTGCATACTGGAACTTAATTGGTACCTTTAATGATTTTCTGAAGTTTTATATACACACAAACATACACACACATGCAAAAATATGCATACTATATAAGAAACTGTAAGGTTCTTATAATGAGTTCAGTAAGAAGTAATGGACCATGCGTTCACCTTTTAAAAGGTGGCAGAGTCTCTCTATCTTCTCTTCCAAGGGAAACTCAGTATGTCTTCCAAGGTGGATTTCTTTGTTCTGCTGGATGTTCATGGCATATTCTATATTTATCACCAATAACATAATTTAAAGGTCCTACATCATCTTTACAATCATTGCTACATTTGACCACCTCATTGCAGCCACTGTGTCAATCAGTCTCATCAAGGGCCTTCTTCTTTTTGTCTACCCTCTAGTTGACTAAGCCTGATTTCTTTCTCTAGTAACTGATCCATCCTGATAATACATCCAAAAGAGGTGAGATAAAGTCTCCCATTCATTTCTTTCAAGCAGCACTCTGGATGCATTTCATCCAAGACAGATGTGTTGGTTCTTCTGGCAGTCCATATTATGTTCAATATTCTTCATCAACTCAGCAATTCAAAGGTGTCAATTCTTCTTCATTCTTCCCTATCCACTGCTCAACTTTTGGGTGTACCTGAGGCAACTGAAAAGACTTTAGCTTGGGTGAGGTGCACCTTAGTCCTTAAAGTGAACTCTTTTCTTCTCTACAGTTTAAAGTGGTCTTTGCAGCCAATTTACCCAATGCAATAGTGTTTGATTTCTTGACTGCTACTTCCATGGAAGTTGATGTGGTTCCAAGTAAAACAAAATCCTTGAAAACTTCAATCTTTTTTCCATTTGTCATGAGGTTTCCTACTGGTCCACTTGTGAGGATTTTTGTTTTTTCATGTTGAAGCGTAATCCATACTGAAGACTATGGTTTTTGATCTTCATTGATACATGCTTCAAGGCCTCTATGATTTCAGCAAGCAAGTTTCGGTCTATGTAATGCAAGCTGCTAGTGAGTCTTCCACTAATCTTGTTGCCACATTTTTCTTCATATAATTCAACTTCTTTTATAATTTTCTCAATATTCAATAATTATGGTGAAAGGATACAACTCCGATGCACAACTTTCTTGATGTTTAAATCATGTATTATCTCCTTGCTCTGTTCCTCATAAATGCAATGAAAAGTCATGGAATTCTCATGTTTTGATTCACACAGTCAAATGACTTTGCATAATCAAAAAGACTTGCAAGGCCTGGCAATTAAGTTTGAAAACTTGTCTTAGAAAAAGTGCTACATACCTCATTGCTGAATATCATTATGGTCACCTCTGAAGTACTCCCCTTGGAAAGCTACGCATCAATGGCAGCACCTAGTCCACCCTTCAAAGCAATTTTGGAAATCTTTCTGAAATGGCCATCAGAGCTGTTGTCATATTATATTTGGTGTCCTGAATGTCACCAAACTGTCTTCCTTTCAATATTTCCATTATCTTCAAGTAAAGAAAAGAGCCATGGGGGGGGGGGTGCAGATCAGGCAAGTATGGAGGATGTTCCCGTACAGTTATTTGTTTACTGGCTAAAAATTACCACACAGACAATTTTACAATTAAGTTCTTGAACTTGCCCCCATGTGCAATGGCCATTCAATAAAGAGTTCCAAAATTGCTTTGAAGAGTGGCCTAGGTGCTGGCATTGGTGCATAGCTTACCAAGAGGACTCTTCAAAGGTGACCATAGTGATATTCAGCAGTGAGGTACGGAGCACTTAGAACAATGAAGTATGCAAACTTAATTGTCAGACCTTGTAGGTAAATGCCTTTTTAGTATTCTCTGACTTTAGTCAAGATCCGTAAGACATCTGTAACGATGTCTTCCATTCCACATGCGTTACTGAATCCAGCTTGGTTTCCTGGAAGTTCCAACTTCATGTCCCGCTGTAACCATTCTTGAATGATCTTCAACAAAATTTTACTGGAGTGTGATACTGTGTGATGATTTCTGCATTCTGTTGGATCACCTTTCTTTGGAATGGGCATGAATATAGATCTCCTGTTGGCCACGCAGTTGTCTTCCAAATGTTTTTAGCATAGACAATTGACCAACTATAGCACTGCATCTGTGCGATCAAATGTCTCAACTGGCATTTCAGCAGTTCCTGGAGGTTTGTTTTTCACCAATGACTTCAGTGCAGCCTGGAGTTCTTCCTTCAATACCATAATTTCTTGATTATATGCTATCTCCTGAAATGATTGAACATCAACTAATTATTTTTGATAAAGTGATTCTGTGTATTCCTCCCATCTTCTTTTGATATTTCTTGCGTTGTTCAGTATTTTGCCTGAAGAATTCTTTATTATTGGAACTTGAAGCTGGAAGAGTTCCTTCAGTTCTTTTACCTTATGGAATGCTAGGCATTTTCTCACTTTTGGTTTTGTAACTTCAGGGCTTTGCATTTCATTATAAATTTTAATTTGCCTCCTTGAGCTGCTCTTCAAAATTTCCTGTTTAACCCTTTTGACTTGTAATTTCTTCCATTCACTTTAGCTATACTATGTTCGAGATAGTAAGTTTCAGAGTCCCTTCTAATATACATTGTTTGCTTTCTTTTTAATGATTTTTGCTTTTGTCATGTATGATGCCTTTGATATCTTCCTACAACTCCTCAGGTGTTTGGTAATTAGTATTCAGTGGGTCTAATCTGTTCTTGAGGTGGTTTCTAAATCCAGGTAGTATATATTTACAGTCATGTTTTGGCTATCATGGATGTGTTTTAATATTTTTCAACTCCAACTTGAACTTGCATATTAGCAATTAATAGTTTGTTCCACAGTAGGCCCCCGGCCTTGTTCTGACAGATGATATTGAGATTTTCCATCCTCTCTTACAAGATGCACTCAATTTCATTCCTGTGCATTCCATCTAGTAAGGTTCACATGTATTATTGCTGTTTATATTTCCAAAAAAAAGTACTTGCAATGAATAAGTGGCTTTTGTAAAATTTTATCATGCAATATCCAATGTCATTTCCATCACAAAAGTCATATTTTCTAGATACTAATATTTCTTCATTTCCAACTTCCAAGTTCCAATCACAAATAATTATCAATGCATCCTGAAGACATGTGTGGTCAATTTCATACTGCAGAAGTTGATAAAAATCTTCAAATTCCTCATCTTTAACATTAGTGGTTGGTTTGTAAATTTGAATAACTTTCTTATTGACTGGTCTTCCTTGAAAACCAAAAAATACAAAAAAACTAAACTTATTTGCAATCAACTTGATTCCTACTCATAGTAACCCTATAGGAAGAAGTAGAACTAAGAAGCACCTGGTGGATTCAAACTGCTGACCTTTTGATTTACAGTCTTTCTTCTTAACTACTATGCTATCAGGATTTTCATTCTTACAGGGGTTTATATAGCCAAAGCGAAGTGCCATCGAGTCGGATCCGACTCATGGCGACCCTAAGGATCAGGGTAGAACTGACCCCCAGATTATTCAAGGTTTATATATGTGCATTTTTTTTTTTAATGTCGAAGGATAATCCTTACTAAAGGCTGTGGATTTTGATCTTCATTAATAAGTGCTTCAAGTCCTCTACAGTTTCAGTAAGCAAATTTGTATAATCTGCATAATCTGTTGGTGGAGAGGTTAAGTTCTATGGCTTATAACCAAAAGGTCAGCAGTTCAAATCCACCAGGCACTCCCTAGAAACTCTGCAGGGCATTTCTACTATGTCCTATAGGGTTTCCATAAGTTGGAATTGACTTGACAGCAATGGACATTTTATATATATACATAATATGAAGCCTACTGCCATTGTATCAGGTCTGACTCATAGTGACCACGTATACAGAATAGAATTGCCCCATAGAGTTTTCAAGGAGTGCCTGGCAGATTTGAACTGCCAGTCTTTCGGTTAACAGACACAGCACTTTACCCACTACACCACCACGGTTTCCATATATATGTAATATATGCATATACATACAACTATATCTATGCTTACACACACAGACGCACACACGCACATGCACACAGCTACTGAGTGAATAGAATTTATCCTAAATATAAAAATTTGTAGATAAGAACATTTTAAGTAGGTCCTGTTGGAAAAAGCCATTAAAAATGTGGAATGTTATTAAATTTTTAGTTAATAAATGCAATGAAAAAGAAGAAAACTTTTAAGATAAAGAATAAAACTCTGTTATATCACTTCTTTATAAAACATGTATGCAATAAAGTAATTCTAAGAAGAAAGAAATCAGATAACATATCTTAAGTGATATATATTGAAAAGAAATAATAAAAATGAAAATACATTAAAGATAATTAATTTTTACCCAGTAAAGATGTGGGGAAAGCACAGATATAGGCCTTCATCCTCCAGTCTCTCACCAGTTAGATCAGTATGCAAAGTTGTATCTGTTAATTATTATCTAAATCAAGGGTCTACAGTTTATTCTCTCTTTCTTGTATGACCTATAATAATATGTCTATGAAAATTAATTCTAAATTTAAGAGGATTAATAGTATTTCATTTTTCCAAACGACCAAGATTTTGGAATAAAATTATTCCATATACACTGAGGAGGTGGAATTTTAATAGTTCTACTTTTTGATGCATCAACAGTTGTAATTTCTTCTGTTAGAAATCTTTCCCAAATAAACATTGCATAATGAATACCTCAGCGATCTAGCTAGTAAGTCCCTCTAATCTTATTTAAGAATCTTCACAAACTCTTTGTCTTTCATTCTTTTGGACTTAAGTAAAAAATCAAATCTGTCAACTGCCAGTGCAGAAGATGTATATTTGTAACCTCAAGTATTTTACATACAAATTAGAAAAACAGAAAAGACACTAAACCTCTTAAGTCTAAACAAAATTATATCAAAATGTTCTGTTTGACTTTTAGGCATTTCAGAGGCCTTAAAATCATAGACAGACCTAGTTTTTCAGGAGGTCTGTCTTTCTTGAAAGACACATAACTTTTTAAAAGTATTTGCTTTGATCTTTTACAAAAATGACTATCAGTTTTTTGGGTAGTAATAAAAATGTTTAAATGAAGTGGAATATGTTTTTAGATGTCACCATAGAGAATCATAAGTAAATGATTTTTTTGTTTGGTTTTACATCTAAGTCTTTAGAAGAAACAGGCTCTTTCTAACAAAATTAATTTTCTTAGAAAGTCCCCAAGTCTTACAGTTTGCTTGTTTACATATTGACAGAAAACAAAGCTAGAAAATACGTTACAACTAACATCTGACAAATTCTACTGATTCCTCAGTTCAAGGCTATTCTTTTGACCAAAATCCTGTTCAAAGGGCAGAAAAATACAGGCAAAAATTGGCATTTGATCATCAATTCATTGACTTTTGTAAACAGAAAGGACTGAAAAGTCTTGGACTGTGCTGTTTAGTCTTTTGAGAAGACCAGAGAAGCACATTGTTTACTGTAGTCCAGAAAGCTCAGCCTGAATGCCAGCCTTTGTCTGCAAAGCCACTGTGAGCAAACCCTGCTGTTATTCACAGCCGATCTCACAGGTAACAGTTTGCCTCTTATCAATGCTCTGTGCAAGGAGGAGATAGTCATAGTCCTTTAAATTGGAGAGATGAAGAACTAAAGCAATTAACTGGTTATAACTTTTGTCTCCATTATCAAAATCTTTTACACAGACTTGAAGTCCAAGTCATTACCAAAGAAACCCAAACCTTTATTTGTTTTCTTTAATAAGAGCCACTTTTGAGATGTCTATCAAGAAAGAAGGCAAATTCCTAAAATTTGCACCTGTGACTATACTTTTTAGTCAAAATTATGAGTTTTATTCTGTATAAATGAATTTCTGAGACTAGCATTTAGGAATTACTTAGTAGATGTGAAAGTAATAAAATAAAGCAGACTAAGAAAATAATTCGATGAATGTTTTGAGCTCATTTAAAAACCAGCTCCTCATGATGTCTGAATTCTCTTTTGTTACCTTGAATACTGCTTAGTCTTTTGAAAACTCTGTCCCATGGAGGAGTTCTACACAGGCAAGGAAGGTCAGTAATGGGTATTTTCACACTTTAGCTAGAAAGAACAGAGAAGAATCACCAAAGGTTGTAGTAAACAGAGCAATCTTCAGGGATCAAAACAGTCCTTTGGTTTCAACGCCAGGTGTCTTTCCCCATCTGAGCTTCACAACTTAACCCAGGCGCATCAGCTAGTTACCCTGAGCAGGGCGTCGCTGCTCCGCTGTCAGAGAGAGTGTCGAGGGAAAAAAAAGGTACAGCTGCTGCAGGCATATATTGTACCTGCCAATTTGACAAAACAAAAATGAGGGTGATATATACTGTCCACAGGGTATTAAGTTATTTTTTTTCCACTGTCTTTACTCCGTTCCCCATTTTCCTGTCTGAATAACTTACACTCTCTTTTCTCCTTCAATATATTTTCTCTGAGCCTCTGTCATACCTTGTCACTCAGGAAGGTGTACCAGAATCAGAACTGGAGACTTCCAAATCAACACTTCTGATATTTCTGCAGACAGGGAAATGCTGATAATAAGAGTAGCGTGTGCTCGGTTCTCTGTAGCTAGTACCGCTAACAAAGATCAGTCCCTGGCACCAGCTGCTTCAATTTGGGATGATATAAAGTTGAAAGAGCTCAGGCCACCTTAAGCAAGACAGAATCAAGAGACATTGTGCTTCTTCTGAGCTCAGTTTTTGAGATAAGTTATTTAATCACATTACAGTCTGGGGTTTAGACATGATGTTTTGAATTTTATTTGGAGGCAAAGGATACTGAACTGAAGGTGAAAAATCTCGACTCGATTTGTGTTCTCATGATCTCAGTTAAACATGTAAGTCTATTATATAAAGGTGTCAATGCTGGTATTTATTAGTATCCTAAACAAATATGTATAAAATGAAGTATTTGATATGAAGTAGAAAGCATACTTTTTTAAGCATGAACAGTTAAAAGACATTAGTAATCACACTGATTATCAGTAAAGCACTTTTCTAAAAGCAATTTTATTGGATTTTCTTTTAAAAACAAAATCTATGCTCTTTCTAACAAGCCACATACCACATGTGTGGAAAAAAGGTACTCAGTTTGATCTATCCAAAGCCGCATCCAATTAAGTCATCTTTAAACACATACATAGGGAAACCATCTTCAATTAAAGTCCATCTAGGAGAAAGGTTGAATTAATTACACTGCAATTACACTATGAAATATTTTGCAGATCTTTAAAAATGATGGGCTATATTTTAGATTAAAAACAATCAATCTGAAATGAGTCACAGTACCTCTGTAAGGGATGAAGATAGTGACAAGCATGAGATTCTTTTGATAGCGATTTTTTATTTTTATTTTTTCCTTTTGTCAAGGTAATAAGTTCTGTAAACAATTTAGCAGAGTTCAGGTGGAAAATGGGAGTCATGAAACATTACTATAAAATGTGTTATTGGGTTATGTAAGTAAATAATTCCATTAGTAAATTAACAACATATTAATTCATTTATATGTTGTAACCTTACGGGAGAATTAGTAAAACATACACTTTCGCATTTGCAGACAGCTCATTCATCTTCAAATACCAGGACAGCTCTTACTGACAAACAGAGTATCTTTAAAAAATAAAATAAAGGGTATCTTTAAAAAAAAAAAGCAAAACCAAACCTTTTGCCCTCAAGTCCCCCCGTTAATAACCCCGTAGAATGGAGCAGAACTGCCCCCTAGGATTTCCAAGGCTGTAAATCTTGACAGAAGCACTGCCTCGTCTTTCTCCTATGGAGCAGCTAGTGGGTTCGAACCATCAGCCTTTCAGTTAGCAGCCACGTGCTTTAATAACCTCACTGCTAGGGCTCCCCGAGCATCACTGAGAACCACTCACAATACACATTGTTTTTCTAAATCTAGTTAGCATTGTTGCTAATACCCGGGAGGGATAATCCACCCACGCTGCTCTGAAGGGATGCTGCATGTGTATACAAATTAACATCAGACATGCACAGTCAGCATTTCAGTATTTAACCAATGTTTATTTAAGTCTCTTATAATGTAAATTTTTATGCTAGGTATTGCAATGATACGTATAACAGAGCTTCTGTTGATCCTCTCCTAGGTAATGCAAATTAATACAGGAAAATATGAACCAGGGTAATTACAAACATATGTGTTGTGTGAACTATATGAATAAGTAAAGAGAAAAGACAGAAGTTTAGTCAATGAATGTTAGTCAATGTGCTGATTAGGGAAAAATTGGTCAAGCCCTTTCTCTACACACAAATATATATACTGAGCATATCAGGCATTCAGAGTATTTGTCTCAGGGATATCTGGTTACTAGCATGATTTTCACATTTTATTAATAAAATTGTATTTTCTCATGATGATCATCTCATCCTAGGACCTATTTCTAGGCATCTAGTATTTTTCCATAGATCTGGGAACAAAGCAAAGACAAAGAGCTTTCCTTTTTCACCATACCAGATCTCTAAGTTAGTTGCTGTGGTTTCCCAGTTGTCCACAGCTCTGCGGCATCACTGGGAATTGTGCTTCAGTATATCAAAGCTTTTTCTCTTCCCTGTCACCATCCAGCTTACTGTGTAACAGATGTTGGCATATCCCACCATGATTCATGCTCCTTTCAGAACTGTGAACATTGTTTCGGAGCTCGTTGCCTGGCTAAATTCCAGCACTTTATTGTAAGTGTACCCATCTTTCACTTAAAGCTAATTTTTATTTTATGTGATACCAATAAAAACTGCTCAAGAGTTTACAGTATTATGACTGTAGTAGTCAACCACCTCTGATTAATTTTATCTGCAAATATCAAAACAAGTCTTACTAACAAATAGAAAAAAAAAATCAATGGTAATGTCAGTCGATGGGCTAAATATATCTGATTAAGCATCTGGCTTCTGGATCTACACAGACCTGGGTTTAGTTCCCTGCTGTGTGGCACTAGAAGCAGCTCTGGTGGTACAGCGGTTAAAGCACCAGGCTAATAACTGAAAGGTCAAGGTTTTGAACTTGCCAGCTGTTTCACAGGAGAAACACGTGGTAGTTGGCTTCTGTAAAGATTTATAGCCTTGGAAACCCTATGGGGCATTCCTATTCTGTTCTATAGGATCACTGTGAGTCAGAATCCAGTAGACAGCAATGGGTTGGTAGATTTACAGATATGTGTATGTATATGAGAAACCCCTTTGGTATAAGTGGCTAATTATTATGTCTGCTAATTAAAAGGTTGGCGGTTCAAATCTGCAAGCTGATCCTTGGAAACTCTATGAGGCATTTCTATTCTGTCCTGTAGGGTTGCTATGAGTCAGCACTGACCCCAAAGCAGTGCATTTGGTTTTGTTTGGTGTGTGTATGAGCCTAGATTTTAAAGTTTTTGTCTTCAGTATGTTTATTTGTATCAGTGGTTCTCAGAAGAGGGAGCTTTTGCCCTCCAGGGCCCATTTAACAAAATCTGGAGACATTCTTGGTTTTCATTACCTTGGTGGCGCAGTGGCTAAGTGCTACGTCTGCTAACCAAAAAGTCAGCAGTTCAGATCCACCAGGCACTCCTTGGAAACTCCATGTGGCAATTCTACTCTGACCTACAGAGTTGCTATGAGTCAAAACTGACTGACGGCACTGGGTGGTTTTTTTTTTTTTTGTACCAGGGGAAGTGCCACCGATAGCCAGTGAACAGGGACTTTAAAATGTGCATAAACCTGACAGCTCCACACAACAACAGTTGTCTGGCACAGGGTCGTCAGTAGTGACTTGACCCAGCGGCTATCACTGGAATACCTTCCATATACAGGGCTTTCAGAACATTAAAGGTAAGTCTTAACAACGCGCACAAGGACAAACGTGCCTTGCCAAATGCACCTTGCCTGTGTCACACCAGGCCCCTAACCTGGTATTCGTACTCCTTTACTCTTGCATAACCTCCTTCTGCTGTCCTCGTGGCTCACGCCTGTCCCATTGCGCTGGCATCCTGGCTGTTCTTTACTGACGCCGGGAGTGCTACTTCTGTAGAATGATTACATCAGCTCTTCCTTCCTCTAGAAAGAGCTTTCCCCTAGGATAAGTACCTCGCCGATCTCTTCACTTATGTCAAGTCTGTGCTCAAATGTGACCACCTGCAGGAGATCTGTCCTGAAAACTCTATTAAATATTGCACCAACCCATGCATCTAGACATGTGAGATCTAACAACTAAGTCTGCAAACTTCCTTGTTCTGAGTGCTACATACCTCATTGCTGAACATCACTTCGGTTCCCTTAGAAGTGTTTCCCTTGGGAAGCTACGCACTAACGCCAGCACCTAGTTCACCCTTCAAAGCAATTTTAGAACTTCCTGGAATGGCCATCATGCACGATGGCACGGTGGCAAGTTTGTGAACTTAATTGTGTATCTGTTTGTGAGTGAGTTTTCATGTTAACACCGTCTTTAATCACTTGATCTGGCCTCCTATGAATTTTTCTTCACCCAAAGATAAAGGAAATATTGAAAGGAAGATATTTTGATGACATTTGGGACTTCAAGCATAATATGATGACAGCTCTGTTGACTAGTCCAGAAAGAGTTCCAAAACTGCTTTCAAGGGTAGAGTAGGCCCTGGCCCGTTGGTGCACAGCCTCCCAAGGGGAGTACCTGGAAGGTGACCACGGTGATGTTCAGCAGTGAGGTATGTAGCACTCTTTCCAGGATGAGTTGCCAAATTTAATTGATAGTCACATACATGTGTGCTTCTGATCTCCTTTGCTCTCCCCTACACTCTTTTATTCTCCTGCCCATAGCACTTAAACCCTGATGTTGTGTATTTATGTATAACTTTTACTGACGATTCCCTTCCTGACAGAATGAAAGACCTAAAGAGTCAGGGATTTAATTTTTTGTTGTTGTTTTTATCACAAATGTATCTTAAGAAACTGGCATATACACAGTGGATTTTAATAAGTATTTATTAAATAGACCTGACACATTTTATTAGACATAATGATGTTAGTAAGTTTTTGTTGATTGATTTAAATTCTGAGTGCTTTGCGTAACTGAATTATTTATAAATTATAAATAACATATAGTTACATTATTATTATTCTAAATGAAAGTCATTGTTTACCTACCAACCTTAGTAGGTACAGAAAGAAAGGAATAGTACAGTTGAAATGGAGAAGCGTTAAAGGTTCTATCTTTCATTATTTAAGTGTACATAAAGTCTGACAAGAAAAATATCATTCAGCATATGCTTGTGCTCTGCTCAAATAGGGCACCTCTAAACACTGGTGGCCTAGTGATTGAGTGCTACAGCTGCAAATCAGAAGGTCAGCAGTTCAAATCCGGTAGATCTTCCTTGGAAACTGTGGGCCATATGCATTCTGCCCTACAAGATCTCTGTGAGTTGGAATTAACTGCGTGGCAGAGGGTTTGATTTTATCTTTAGTCTGGAAACACCTTCAGGATACATTCTTACCTTTCTGTTTTTAATTTTCCTTCAATACTGCCTCCTATGCTCTAGCTGTATTCTGACTAGGTTCTTATTTTTGTCTGTCAACTTACTGAGAGTTTATTTGATTTTTTATGCTATTGTACCAGAGCTCCAATAACAATTTAATCCTTTGGGTAAAACTTGGAGTGGTAGAAAAAATATTTACTGTGCTTTTGAAAAATCTATAATTCTGTAGGTATGTAACTGATAATTGACATAAAAATGATGCATTTTTCATGTTGTATACAGTACATTTGCCTAAGAGTTTGGTGCAATTGACTTTTCCTGCTTAAATGTTTATTAACCTTCTCACACAAGTAACTCCTCTGTTTCTCAATAATTAGTAAACTCTGGAAATAGCAATATTTCTTGGAAATTTTATAGGCACTAACACAGTAATGAGTTTAATGTGACCTTATTCTCTTGGAAGTTGTAGAACATTGCTGAGAAAGCCATCTGAAATGAGAAACTTTGCTTCTGCTAACATTTTATCCTCTTAGCAAGTATTTTTATCCAGGTTTACCACTGAGTGCTGGCATGAACAAATTTCACATGATCATATTCTAGGAAGTAAGTTTTCTAATGAGTCTACAAAGGGCAAATGAGTCACGGAATAAAGTGGCTTTATGAACGTTTCATTTTGCAGTAAACCCCACAGTAGAATGAATTATTTCAGGTTGTTTGCCTAATCCTTTAGTCTGATTTTATTCCTTTGATATCCTAATAAAATGGACAATTCTAACTTTCTACTAACTGATTGCTTCCCCACTGCCCCTTTCAGTGCTTGAAAAGGTAGTCATCAGTTAAAATAATAAAAACAAGGAAAAAAAAAAGTCTTGCTGGCACGCATACCAGGTGTATTTTTTTTTTGGCAAACCTTGTTCTTTGTTAGCTAACATTAGCAGCTTCTTAAAACTATCATGTTGAAATGTCAGGGAAACATCAGGAAATGCCTGCCATGCCTATTTGATATGCTGAAGCCGTGGAGCCTTCCAAGCCTATATTTGTCTAAATTAGCAGTTCCTTCCACCACTCAGATTTAATTTGAATTGTTATGAGCGGCCCTAATTGTGCTACCTTCTATAGCCAACTAGTGAGTGACTCTTGCTTTCTGAGAATAAATTAAGTGCTCAACCTAGGGTGATTTTGCTCTATTAAGACAAAACAGTGACATACTGATTGAATTTAAACTGTCAGATTATATTTCATTTATTACTATTACCATTCATTGGAGAGTTTATCCAGTCGTTTTCTTTTCTGATACTCTCATTTAAACTTTCTTCTTTAGAAACTAAAAACAGTGGGAATAAATGTAGCTTTTATATGATTCCAACAAGACTTTTAGGAAAATGTATTTCCTATGACTAGAGCAAGCCGTTGCAAGAGTCTAGCAGTTAGATAGTAACAGTTGGTAGTGCTGTAACAGGTGGGTGTATGTATGATGCATTTGTGAGAATGGATGTATGTTCAAATATCGTCCTTGACTTTATTTTGTCCAGTAGCCCTCAAACATGTTAGTCATTGTTCTGATTCTTATATCACCTTACTCTTTGTTGCTTGAATGACAATAATATATTTCTTTAAATTGCTTTCTTTTTTCTCTGGAACATCCTATCTTAAAAAAATAGGATAAGAGTAGAAGGCAAAATGCTGTTAGACACTAAGGAGTCAAGGCCAGTGCATTCTCAAATGTAGACTTATCAACACTTATTTTTTAGCTTTATAGATGAACCTCAGTCATACTTTCTTTAGTTCCATTATGACTTCTCATGACTTCTCAATTTTGGGGCGGGGGGGCAGGGATCTCATAAACTTTAGGATCCCTGCTGATACAGCATTTAAATTCTCAGCTGCTAACCAAAACTCAACAGTTCTAAACTACCAGCCTTTCTGCAGGAGGAAGACGTGGCGGTATGCTTCCATAAAGGTTACAGCCTTGGAAGTCCCATAGGACAGTTCTGCATGATCCTACAGGGTCAGTATGAGTCAGAATTGACTTGATGGCAACAAGTTTCACAAACATAAAAAATTCAAACTCTGTAAAAGCTGTCAGCAATAGGTTATGGTAGTCCTTCCAGATGGTTTGGGTGGGAATCAATGTTATTTTCCTAGGCTGTTTTAAAGGTAGATAGTTTATTATTTGAAAATACATATATATATGGAATTATCCTTGAAGGTCAAATTTTGAAGCAAGTTATTTTCCCCCCAAAATTTCTCTTGGGTTAGAGGCAAATGTGGAAAGGCTGACAGTATCATGCATGCCTTAGAAAGAGTCAAACCTAGAAATTTTGACAGAAATGCATATTCCAAACTGTTAAGAGGAATTAGAAAGTATGCAATAAAGTAGGCTTCCTAATGAAATACAGACATCAGAAATGCAAGATTGTCTATAACTGTCCATTAATTTAAACAAGCTCAGGGCCGGTTTGGGGAAACCTGGTGGTGTAATACTTAAGAGCTACTACATCTGCTAACCAAAAGGTATGCAGTTCAAATCCAAAAGGCTCTTCTTGGAAATCCTGTGAGGCAGTTTCATTCTGCCCTATTAGGTCACTCTGAGTAAGAATTGACTTGACAGCAATGTGTTTATTCATGTATTTATTTATTTGGGGGAAAGGGGGAGAATAGAACCAGTTTTAAGAAAACTGTTTTCTTCCTGTCATGTATCTAAAACATTTTTAGCCCTTCCTTTACCCTCCCACTTACAGATCTTTTCAAGCATGAAGTGTCAAATATATTCCCTTTATAATGCATCTGAGTTCTACAATTAATTTACAAAGTAATTTAGCAGTGAATCACATTTTAGATTTCTGAAATTTTAGTACACTGACATTGTATTTGGGAAATTTTAGCGTAGATATATGGTATTCACAATCTGAAATTCTAAGGAATGAATTTATCAGTAAATATGGTACATTTTATGTTTGTTCTCAATTTATATATAAGCACATTTATTCTTTGACATCTTTCTCACGTTTCCATTGTTTACATTTCACAGAGATGCTAACCTTGTACCCTTTTTTCCTCTTTATTAAGCAGTGGCAGCAGTGATGACAACAACATTACTAAGCAAAATAACTAAGAAAACAATAAATATATAGCAGATTGCTATCAGTTGCTTGTGAGCTCGTTTCCAGTAGATTCACATGGCTGTTTAGCACTGTCAATACACAACAATGATGCCATTAATTTCTTAAAAATTAGATTTATAAAGGCTCAATGGAAGCCGTTTTTTGCTTTTATTTTTCCCGATTGTTTTTATTGATCCTTAAGGAGAGAAAGTTTCTCCTTGCTGTATCAGCATAGTACTTTTTTTTTTTTCCTACAAGCATCTCAAGTTGTTTTGAAATAAGATGAAAGATCTCAGTTCACGCAGTTAATCACATTGTTGTGAAGATACTTAATCTATTCTCTGGGATACTGCTGTATGGGCAATGGCTTTATTGGAGTCTTTTATTTTCTGATTCTTACCCTTGACATGTGACTTCTCAGACTGCTATGTGGCTCCCATGGTTGGCTGAATAAATGCGAGAGTTTAATAGTGATAACAAGACTGGGGTATGTAGACCTATCACATTTTATACACAGAAGGGAGACAAAAATCTCTGAGTCCCAGACAAGTTTGGAGCTCAACACAGAGTGGAAAATAGTCATTTAAACTGGGTAAAAGTACTGTTGGCCAGCATTGCCTCACCTTAACCATTAACCTGATGAATGACACAAGAGCATATGGAATGTGTTATCTATGAAGACAAACATTTGATTCAATCAATCCAGTGCTTAAGTTTCTTATATACCATATATTAGTGTGGTATTTCAATGGCACTTTGCTTGGCTTGGCTGATTGGATATTTTATTTGATGTCTCAGGTGATAGTATTCTTTTTTATGAAGAATTGCTGAAGAACATATAAAAATGATTGCAGCAGTATATCAACAGTATATTAGCAGTGTGTCAATAGGGAAGTGCCAGATATGCAAGCCAGATTCAGAATAAAATGTGAATGAGGGATAAACCAGAACCAGACCCACTGCGAACAGTGACTGACAGTGGCCCTATAGGTCAGAGTAGAAGTGCCCCATAGAGTTTCCAAGAAGTACCTGGCAGATTTGAACTGCCGACTTTTCGGTTAGCCAATGAAGCACTCAACCCACTATGCCACCAGTGTTTCCCTGCAAAGTAGAGTTAACCTTAATGACTCGGGTGAAGTGAAGCTTTGAGGGCATTCACTCACTGATGTGGCATGACTCAAAGTGAGAAAACAGCAGCTGCAGCCATCCATTAATAATCAGAAAGTTGAATGTATGAGGTAGGAATGCATTATGCAGATGACACAACTCTGCTTGCTGAAAGAAGACATGAAACACTTACATGAAGATCAAAGACCACAGCCTTCAGTATACTTTACACCTAAACATCAAGAAAACAAAAGTCCTCACAAATGGACCAATAAACAACATCACGATAAACAAAGTACAAGGATTTCATTTTACTTGGTTCTGTAATCAATGCTCATGCAAGCAGCAATAAAATAAAGTATTGCATTGGGTGAACCTCGTGAAGAAGACCTCTTTAAGTACTCAAAAGCAGAGATGTTTGTTTGAGGACTAAGATGAACCCAACCCAAGCATGGTTATTTTGAATTACCTCATATGCATAAAAAAGCTGGAAAACTGAAGAATAGATGTCTTTGAATTATGTTGCTGGTGAAGAATATTGAATATGCCATGGCTGCCAGGAGAACAAAGTGATGACTTGAAAGATGTACAGCCAGAATCCTCCTTAGAAGAGAACAATAGTCAAGGTCAACTTTGGATCTCATGGGCTTTTTCTGATTTTCTTCAGCTGCAACTTGAACTTGTGTATGAACAATTGATGATCTGTTCCACAGTCTGCCTTGTTCTGGCTGATAATACTGAACTTTTCTATCATTTCTTTCCACAGATATAATCAATTATATTCCTCTGTATTCCATCTGGTGATGTATATAATTACTGTTTATGTTGTTGAAAATAGTTATTTGCAATGAAGAAGTTACTAGTCTTGCAAAATTTTATCATGCAATGTCTGTCATTGTATCTGTCACCAAGGCTGTGTTTTCCAACTACCAATCCTTTGTTTGCAACTTTTACATTCCAATCACCAGTAATTATCAATGCATCCTGATTATAAATGTGATTATAAATGCATCCTGTTTGATAAATGTCAGAGAGCAGAAGTTGGGAAAAACTTTAAATGTCTTCATCTTCTTCCGTAGGGGTTGGTGCATAAATTTGAATAACAGTTGTATTAACTAGTTGTCTTAGTCATCTTGAGTTTCTCTACTAGAAATACCATAAGCAGATGGCTTTAGCAAAGAAAAGGTTATTCTCACACAGTCCAATAGATTTCAAGTCCAAATTCAGGGTGCTGGCTCCAGTGAACACTCTCTGTGTGAGGTCTAGAGGGAAGTCTTCATGTTGCATCAGTCTTTCTTTGGTCTGAGAGCACCTCAGCACAGGAATCCAAGTGCAGAGGATGCACCTTACTCTCAGTGCTGCTTTCTTGATGGTTATGAGGTCCCCCAGTTCTGCTTGTTTCCCTTTCCTTGTATCTCATTTAAGATAAAAGGTGGTACAAACCACAATCCAGGGAAACTCCTTTGACAGAATGTTACAGTCCTACCCTAAATCCTCTTTAACATAATCCAGTCTATTAACCACAGGTAGAGATTAGACTTTACCAGTGCAGGAAGATCACAAAATGGAGAGCAATCACATAATACTGTGTAGCCTATATTACACACATTTTTGAGTGTTGGGGGGCACAATTCAATCCATGGCACTTGTCTTCTTTCAAGGTATAGGAATATTACCTTATCACTAACAGTGTTGTACTTAAGGATAAATCTTGAAATGTTCATTTTGATAATGAATGCAGAACCCTAGGGTCGGATCCGACTCGACAGCACTTGGCTTGGCTTCCTTTTCAAGCTGTTGTTGCAAGCATAGCAGTTTTTAGGTGCCATTAAGTCAGTTCCAACTCATGTTGATCCTACGCACAACAGAACAAAACACTGCCTGGTCTTGTGGAATGTTCGTAATTGTTTTTATGCTTAAGTGCATCATTGAAGCCACTGTGTCAATCCACCTCAGTGAGGGTCTTCTTTTTTGCTGACCCTCAACCCTATCAAGCATCATGTCCTTCTCCAGGGACTAATCCCTCCTGACAATATGTCCAAAGTCTGTAAGACACAGTCTCACTATCTTTTCTTCCAAGGAGCACTCTGGTTGTACTTCTTCCAGAACAGATTTGTTTGTTCTTTTGGCATTCTGTCATATATTCAATATTCTGCTCCAGCACCACAATTCAGAGGTGTCAATTCTTCTTCTGTCTTCCTTATTCATTGTCTAACTTTCATATGTGTATGACGGGATTGAAAATACCATGGCTTGGATCAGGCTCACCTTAGTCTTCAAGGTGACATTTTTTAGTTTTTTCAATATTTCAAAGCCATCCTTTGCAATAGATTTTCCCAAATCAATGAGTCTTTCTATTTCTTGACTGCTGCTTCTATTGGTATTGATGATTGTGGACCCACTATAGTAGATTATAATGTTGTTTAATTTAAAATGGCCAGTACCAGTCCATTTCATCTCACTAATGGCTAGGATGCTAATGTTTCTGTATTCCATTTCATTTTCGACGAGTTCCAATTTTTTTCAATAAATAGTTTGTAAATTCCATGTTTTGATGAATGGAAGTTTACAGCTGTTTCTTTTCATTTTGATATGTGCCACATAAGTAGGTGGAGGCCCCAAAAGCTTGACACCATCCACGTCATTAAGTTGAACTCTACTTTGAGGACACAGCTCCTCTCCAGTCTTATTTTAGGTTCCTTTCAACCTGAGGCTCATCACCTGAGACTTATCTGATGATATTCTCACGCTATTCATCAAGTTTTCAGTGGCCAGTTCTTTTCAGAAGTATGCTGCCAAGTTCTTCTTCCTAATTCATTGTAGTCTGGAAGCTCAACTGAAACTCACTGCTCTTGGTTGACTTTCCTGGTCTTTAGATGCTGGTGTCATAGCTTTCCGCAGCACAGCAACACGTAGGCGTCATAGTTCAACAAACTGACAGATACACGGGGGCTATGGAGCATATTTTTAATCTAAAATACATGCAGTCACCATAAATCAGAAATATATTCAACTTGATGCATTTGTTTAGTTTAGGGCTTTTAAAAATTGAACAAGTTTATTCGATTAGTTGTTATTATTTCTTAACAAATCTACATTTACTAAGTTGTTGGAATAGCATATTCATTGTCTCAGTTTCTGTGATTCAAGAGTCTGGACATGGCTTAGCTTAGTCACGTACTTACTGTCTCACGAGAATGAAATGTCAACGTCAGCCAAGCTTTGTTCTATTCTGAAACTTGGGGTCCTTTTTGAAGTTTATGCCACTGTTGACCCAATTTATTTCCTGACAGCTCTAGGGCTAACATCACAATTTTCATTTTAACTATTAGCTGGCGTCCCTTCTCAACAGTCCCTCACAATAAGCAACTTATTTCAAGGCCACCAGGAGACTTTCTCTTTTCACAGACAGCCTAGTTTCTGTTTATAAAACCTTTCACCTAATTGCATTAGGACAATTGAGTATAACTCCTTTTAATTAATTTAAAATCAATAGCTTTCTGTCCTCAATTGTTGTTGGTGTTAGTTGCCGTTGACTGGACTCCAACTATTAGTGACTTTATATACAATAGTTCTGTGCCATCTTTATGATCATTGCTATGCTGTGTTGTTTGTTTTGACCACTGTGTCAATACCTCTACCTACTGGCCTCTCTTACCAAGATCTGACCTCTGCTTTACCAGCTATGATGTCCATTTTTAGTGATCGGTCTTTCCATTTTATATGTTCAAAGTGAGCCAGAGGCTCATCATCCTTGTTTCTAAGGAACATTAAGGTTGTAATTCTTCTAAGATTGATTTACCCATTCCTCTTAAAATCCACAGTATATTTAATATTATTCATAGGCTCCGCAAATTGTATGCATCATTTCTTCTTCTGTTTTCTTTATCATTATTCAGATTTTTCATGAATGAGAGACAAAAGTTTAGGGGTTGGGTCAGTTTCACATTAGTCATCAATTATATCTGCAAAATATCTTCAAGTTCACCGTATCATTTTACCTAATCAAAGGAGAAGAATCCCTGGCATAGTGGGTTTAGTTTTACATCTACCAACCAAAAAGTCGGCAGTGCAAATCCGCCAGCTGCTCCTTGAGAACTGCAGGGCAGTTCTCAAGGACTTCTATGGTTGCTATGAGTAAGACTTTACTTGATACCAGTGGATTTGGTTTGGTTTGGTTTGGTTTGGTTTGGTTGTAATCAAGAAAGTAACATCCAATCATATTCTCATATTCAATGAATACTCAACTAAAAGGACTGTTCAGGACACATAAACAAAGAACTGTAATCTTACCGGTCACGTTGGAATTTTGCCTACTGCTTTCATGAATGAAAATTCTTAGCACAGTGTCTTAGAAAACTAGTGCTTCTATAAATAGGAATATTATAAGTGGATGACTTTAACAAAGATAAATTTATTCTATCACAGTATAGGAGGCTAAAAGTCTGAATTTCGATTATCAACTCCAGGGAAAGTCTTTCTGTTCTGTCATTTATGGGGGAAGTTCTTATCATCAGTCTTCCTTGGTTGAGGGGCTTCTCACTGCAAAAGGGTGCACTCATTCTCAGCTCTCATTTCTGTGAGGTATGAGGTCTCCTTGTTTCTCTGCTCAATTCTCTAATGTTTCAAAAGATATTGGCTTAAAGCACAATCTAATCTTGTAGATTAGATGCTAATGAGTCATGCCTAATTATTATAACTGCTACTAATCTCATCTCATCAATGTCATGTAGATAAGGTTTATACCAAATAGGAAAATCACACCAGATGAAAAAAATGGTGGGTAATCACACAATGTTTAGAGTCAGGAGCTAGCCAAATCAATACATGTATTTTTAAGGGCACATTTCCAATAATATTACAGTGTCTGGCAAGCATCAGATTTTCATTCATGTTAGCTATTATCATGTAAAATACTTATATTACCTAGATCATATTAAAAACTCACTAAATAGTAATTATAGTAGTAGCATTATTATTTTGCATTCTCAATGATATGATGATATAATTTACTTTGCTTGTCAACACCTTCAGTCTTGAAAATATTTGCAATGCTATCCTATCAGGTGACAATTAGTGCTCAAATTCTCCCCTTATAAATTGGGAATTCTGCATATGTTTCTTTAGAAAAATTCACTGTAGAGCAAGCGTGTTGTTCCTATACCTGCAAATCAAATAACTTTAGTTACAAAGTAAGAATCATCTATTGGCCACTGTACTGCATTTTCCTGAATAAAAGTTGTATTGAATATAATAACATATACTGGAAATCTACAATTTCCATATGCTGTGTTATGGACTATCTGTATCCAGTGTCTCTGTGTCCTTGCCCATTGATCATTAAGAGGTCAATCTAAAATTTGAATATTAAAATGAAGCCTAGTGTGTGGTTGTACAATTAATTTATAAAAAATGACTTCATTTGTAAAGCTCGGTGGTATAGTGTTTAAGTACATAAAATTAATCAAAAGCCCACAATATTCAGAGATACATTAGGTGAGGACTAATTGTTGAAGAAGTGATATTTATTTCTTCTTAGCTGAATACCAGAGCCCTGGTGGTACAGTGTTTAGGAGATGGGCTGTTAATCTAAAGTTCTGTAGTTTCAATCCATCAGATACTCTTTAGAGACTCTATGTAAAAGTTCCACTCTATTCTGTAGGATTGCTATGAGTCCAAATCCACCTGATGGAAACTGGTATACAAGTATAGCTAAACACCATCTTGTTTTTTTAATTTCTCACAAACTGTGGTATTTTTCTCCTAGATCTCTCATAAGCATAATGACTGACAATTCTGTTTAAAAGAATAGCCATTCGGTGCTTGTTTTATTAGTTCTACCATAATTTTTGTAGTAATAAATTTATATTTTGAGCATATTAAAGGAATTTTTTTGATTCTTATATAAATTTCCAAAGTCATTGAGTGAAATAGCTACCCTACTTAAAATTATTCTCCAAAAATATGATTCTAATATGAGATAAAGTTATTAATATCTAGATATGCTAAGATTAAAAACAGATGTAAGGCCATATACCTTGAGAGAGTTGAATAAGCTGGAGTCTCCTTTAATAAAAACAAAAAGCAGTGATGAAAATCTATTCTTACTTAAAATTATGCTCTAGATATTGCATCTCTTTTTATTTCCCTGTAAAGCATTTTCATTTATTCTGCAGTGATATTTAGAGGTTCTTTTCCATCTGTTTTTGAGAAATAAAAAAGTATAGACATTCATCATAAGAGACAATATAAAGTCAAAATCAGATGGTAGGAGGATCTTCAGGAAACAATGTCTTCAATGTCTACTTTTACACATGACATGGTAGCAATATCATTTTTGTCCCAGAATCTATCGACTGCCAATCTTTGGAGTACTGAGAAAATTGATGTCTTTTAAATATTTATATACGCACAACTCAATACCAAAATGCAAATCCAATTAAGACGTAAAGTCTCATACTGACCCCCACCCCCCCCTTTTTTTTTCTACTTTGGTGTATTTGGAGGAAGAAATGTTTGTAACAGTACTCAGTTCTGATAATTTAATAGCAAGATGTTTTCATTGAAAAGAGTTTCTTTGCCATCAGAGAATTCTGAGGGAGATGAATTCGTTCTTTTTTCTCTCAATTAGGTGTATAGAATTAGTGGAAAGGAATAACCAAAGTATTAGAAGAGTGACAATTACGTTCAACTGTCAACCAATTTAAGCTGCATTTTATGCAATTTAAATTGTATATTAAGAATGCCCCATCTGTTATGTGACGGCAATTTCAGTCTCAGCTTAAGGACCTAATATTTGAAAGATTTAATCATCACTTTAATTGAGCTGCATAAGGATACATTGGTTAATCAGGATTTCATACCTTTTCAGATGAATTTATACATAGGTTGAGTGTAATCTAAAACATGGGCATTTGTTCATTCAATATTTATTTCCAGTTACTTCAGTGAACTAGCAAGTTGGATTTACTGGCATGTGCCAAATTAATTCATGCTTTATTTAAAAAGAAAGGCGTTTCTTTAGCCTTTGGAGGCATAACATAGCAAAGGAGCAGAGATTTTTGTCATTCTAAGTTGTTTTGTCTAAGATCAACTCTCAATGTATTTTTATTTCATGCAGAAACATTTAATAACCACCTATATTTAAAGAAACCACCTAGAGAGTGTCAGAATTTGAAGCTCTTTCCATCCACAAGTAAAAAAAATTTGAAGAAGCATATCTAACATATGTTCAGAACAACATGAAGGAGGTGTTGAAAAATTCCTGTGGGCCAAATCTGGCTTGATACTTGTATAAGTTAAGTTTTATTGGAATACAGCCATAATCATTTGTTTCAATATTGTCTATGATTTCTTTTGTGCTACAATTTCACAATTGAATAGTTGTGACAGAGACCATATGTTTCCTACTGTCTAAAATATTTTTTTGTTCTTTGGCCCTTTACAGAAAAAAATTTCTGCTCCCTAGCATAAGCAAAATGGGAAGAAACCTGAACTGCAAGCTGAAGTAATACTCATATTTCAAATTAAATATTTTCAGTTCTTGGAAAAGAGATGGATGTACTTTGGCTATTGTATATATTAAGTAATTCTGGTTTTATAAAACATGTTGAAAGCTTATATGCCATAGTTCTTGGGATTATGCATTGCCATCAAGTGCACTTTGACTCATGGTAATATCAATAGGAAGTACAATAGAATTAAATGCCAGTGTTTAATAAAATAACACATAGACTGGTAACTGCTTTATCTTTACAGTCATTTGCATACCCAAGTCTGTATTTGTGGTCACTGAGTATTTTATTTTGAGTGCTTTCCAACTAAAGGGCTCATCGTCCAGCACAATATTGGACAACACTTTGTTGTGATCCTTGGGGTTCTCACTGAATAATTTTTGGATTACCAGTCATTTCTTCCTAATATGTTTTAGTCTGGAAGCTCTACTGGGACCTGGCTGTCATGGATGAGCTTGCTGACATTTAAGTACCTGTGGCATTGTTTCTTGTATCATGGCAATAAGCAGCCACCACGATATGACAGACTGGCAGATGGGTGGTGAATATCAGCAATAGGATATGGGAAATGGAATAAAAACATTTATAAAAAATAGTAATGGAAGAAATAAAGAAATGGATTGTCTTCTGTAATTCAGGTTTTATTTGTTAGAGATAATTATTGGAGTCTTTCTTATGCTTTCCACTCATTCATGAAGACAAATAATGTATATCACATTATAGTATAATGGTGTTATCTCTGTTATTTGAGGTATTGTCAACATTAGCTGTGAGTTGGAATCATCTCAACAGCAACTTTTTTTTCCCCAAACACTTGTCTGATAGTGGAGTCTTTCTTGTTGCTGTGGTGTGGGAAGCTATGCCACTGGTATTTAGGGACCAGCACGGGTCACCAAAGGTAGACAGGTTTCAGCTGACCTTCCGGACTAACACAGTCTAGGATGAAGGAACCAGCAGTCTATTTCTGGAAAGAATTAGACAGGGAAAACCTGATGACAAGCAGTGGAACACTGTCAGATACAGTGCTGAAAAGTGAGTCCGCCTCGGTAGAAAGACACTCAGCAAAAGACTAGGGAAGAGCTGCCTCCTCAAAACAGAAGTGACCTTAATGTTGTGGATGGTATAAAGCCTTCAGGATATTAATTGGCTGATGTGGCATGACTCAAAAAGAGAAGAAACAACTGTAAACATCCATTAATAATTGGAACATGGAATGTACGAAGTATGAATTTGGAAAATTGGAAATCTTCAAAATGAAATAGAACACATAAACACTGATGTCCTAGGCATTAGTGAGCTGAAATGGACTTGTTTTGGCCATTTTGAATCCACCAATGGTCTGCTATGCTGGAGACAAAAAACTTGAAGAGAAATGGTATTGCATCCATCATCAAAATGAGCATTTCAAGGTCTGTCCTGAAGTTCAGTGCTATCAGTGATAGGTTAATATTTACATGTCTACAATGAAATCCAGTTAATACAACTATTATTCAAGTTTCCATACCAATGACTAAGGCTAAAGGTGAAGACATTGAAGATTCTGTACTTTGAAATTGATTGTACATGCAATCAGAATGCATTGATAGTTACTTCTGGCTGGAATTCAGAAGTTGGAAACAAAGAAGAAGGATCAGTAGTTGGAAAATACGGCCTTGATGATAGAAATAATGCCGGAGATGGTATTATAGAATTTTGCAAGCCTAGTGATTTCTTCACTACAAATACCTTTATTAACCATCACAAATGGTGACTGTATGCATGGACTTCACCAGATGGAATACACAGGAACCAAATTGACTACATCTGTGGAAATGATGGAAAAGCTCCATATCAGCAGTCAGAACAAGAGCAGGTGTTGACTGTGGCGTAGATCATCAATTGCTCATATGCAAATTCATTTTGAAATTTGAAAATTAGAACAAGCCCACAAGAGCCAAAGTATGAACTTGAGTATATCCCTCTTGAGTTTGAAGACCATCTCAAGAACAGATTTGATGTCTTGATTCCTAATGACCAAAGACCATACCAATTACGGAATAGCATCAAAGACATCATCCATCAAGAGAGGAAGAGGTCATTAAAAAGACAGGAAAGACAGAAAAGACCAAATTGGATGTCAGAAGAGACTCTGAAACTTGCTCTTGAATGTTAAGCAGCTAAAGCAAAAGGAAGAAAGGGTGAAGTAAAAGAACGAAACAGAAGACTTCAAAGGGTAGCTGAAGAAGACAGAATAAAGTGCAGCATGTGCAAGGAGCTGGCAACGGAAAATCAGAAGGGAAGGACACATTCTGCACTTCTCAAGTTCAAAGAAATGTAGAAAAAATTCAAGCCCCAAGTTGCAATAGTGAAGCTTCCTACAAGGAAACTATTAAATGACTAAGGGAGCATCAAAAGAAGACGGAAGGAATGTACAGTCATTCTACCAGAAAGAACTTGTTTTCGATGTTCAGCAGTTTGAAGAGGTAGCATGTGATAGAGAACCAGCGGTACTGAAGGAAGAATTTAAAGCTACATTGAAGGCACTGGCAAAAACAAGGCTTCAGGAATTGATGGAATATCATTTGAGATGCTTCACCAATGCAGTGTAGGAAGTATTTACTCATCTATGCCAAGAAATCTGAAGGACAGCTACCTGGCCAACTGACTAGAAGAGATCCTTACTCCTGCCCATTCCAAAGAAAGTTGATCCAACCAAATGAGGAAATTACTCAACAATATCGTTCGTATCACATGCAAGTAAAAGTTTGCTCAAGATCATTCAAAAGTGATTGCAACACCATATTGACAAGGGACTTCCAGAAATTCAAGCTGGATTGAGAAATGGATATGGAACCGGGGATATCATTGCTGATGTCAAGTGGATCTTCATTGAAAGTAGAGAACACCAGAAAGATGTTTACCTGTGTTTAATTGACTGTGCAAAAGCATTTGACTGTGTGGACTGTAACAAATTATGGTTGACATTGTATAAAATGGGAGTTCCAGAACACTTAACTGTGCTCTTAAGGAATCTATATATGGATTAAGAGGCTGTCATGCAAACAGAACAAGGTGACATGGTACGGTTTTAAGTCAGGAAAGGTATGTGTCAGGGTTGTATCTTTTCACTATACCTCTTCAATCTGTCTGCCTAGCAAATAATCTGAGAAGCTGGATTATATGAAGAAGAACAAGACATCAGGATTCAAGAATGACTTATTAACAACCTGCGACACCACCTTACTTGCTACAAGTGAAGAAGATTTGAAACACTGATTTCATTTTACTTGGGTCCACAATTAACACTGATGGAAGCAGCAGTCAAGAAATCAAAAGATGCATTGTACTGGGAAAATTACCTTCAAGACTAAAGCACGTCTGACACAAGCCATGGTATTTTTGGTTGTGCCCTACCCATGCCAAAGCTGGACAATGAACAAAGAAGACAGAAGTATTGCTGCTTTTGAACTGTGGTGTTGGAGAAGAATGTTGAATGTACTGTGGACCACCAAATGAACAAATAGATCTGTTCTAGAAGAAGTACAAGCAGAGTGCTCCTTGGAATCAAAGATGACAAGACTGCATCCCACTTACTTTGGACATATTGTCAGAAAGGACCAGTCCCTGCAGAAGGACATCATGCTTGGTAGAGTGGAGGGTCAGCAGAAAAGAGGAAGACCTTCGAGGAGACGGATTGACATAGTGGCCTCAACAATGGGCTTTAGCATATAAACAGTCGTGGATGTGGCACAAAACCAGGCAGTGTTTTGTTCTGTTTTTCATAGGGTCACTATGAGCTGGAACTGACTCAATGGCACCTAACAACAACAACAACAACAAATTAACTGGTTTTCCTCTCTTCCTGAATCTTGATGTCAATTACTGCGGGCATTTTTAAGCCTAAGGATAGGGAACAACAGAGGGGAATTACCTTTTAATATTAGGAGTGTAAGTTCTTGTGGTACATTAAAACCAAGTAAGGCCCAGCTTTGTGCAGTTGTGATGCTGAATGCGTAAAGGACTTCCTGAGACCTACTCCATAAATTGTGCAAGATAAACAATCGATTTTTATTAAATATTTAAATGGTTTTCAACTTCTTCCCATGCTATAATTTTAACCCCAGATCCATCATCTAGAAAGATATGCGGGTGGACTTGACATTGCCTTTATTCCAGGAATGTGTGATGGAAGTACAACATAATTGATTGTTTTCCTGCTGTCTTCATTTAGGAGAAGCTACACAGTCCTGCCTGTGTTGCTCGTCATATCTCTGAGCCATTCTAGTCTCCACAAAATGAAATTAATTCTACCCACTCTGCAAAACTTAACAGACTCAATCATAAAAGCAATTGTAAGGGAGTTGCAGAACCTGGCAGTGTTTCAGTCTGTAGTCCCTAGAATTGTTATGAGTGGAAACAGCTTTGAGGGCACCTAGCAATAGCAACAGAAAACAGCCACGCAAATATGAAGTTCTTCAGGAGTTAGCCACCAGTTGCAACAGTAATCATTGTTCAAATTTATGTATTTTCTTCCTGATACTTAATTTTAGGAACTCATTATTTGTTAACTAACATTAAAAGACATTATTTTTATGTTACTTCAACATGAATTAGTAAACGTGGACAAATTTGTATATCAAGACAGCTTGGCTTTCATCCATTTAAATATCCAAGAAGAAAAAAAAAAAAAAACCTCTTTATTTCATTCACTCTCTCAAAAATGTTTCCCGAGCACATTTTAGGTGGCAGGCGTTGTTCTAGGCTCAGGACTATATCAATAAACAAAATGGACAAAAATTTCTGCCTTCCTGGAGATTTATATTTCACTAAATTTTGGCAGTTACTCTGGTATCAAGAGAGATTTCACCAACTTTGAAAATAAATCAATGTTTACTGTAGATAATATACATGATATTTATTGAAAGAAATGGATCTGAGAAGTATTATACGATGATTTAGAGTGATCTCATGTGCTGTCACTGTTAGGTGCCTTCGAGTGGTGATAGTTGTGTCAGGAACATCTTAGTTCCAAAAGTGATATCTTTGCTTGTTAACACTTTGAAAAGGTCTTTTGCAGCATATTTGTCCAATGCAAGAGGACTTGTGGTTTCTTGACTGCTGTTTCTGTGGCGTTGATTATGGATCCAAGTGAAATGAAATCCTTGACAACTTCAATCTTTCTTTTACTTTTCATGATGTCACTGATCAGTCCACATGTGAGGAGTTCTGTTTTCTTTATGTTAAAGTATAATCCAAATTAAAGGCTGTAGTCTTTGACCCTCGTCAGTTAGTGCTTCAAGCTCTCTTTGCTTTTAGTAAGCAAGAATGTGACACCTATATAAAGTCAGTCATTAAAGAATCTTCCCACCTGATGCTGTCCTCTTCAAACAGTGCAGCGTCTCAGATTGTTTGCTTAACCTACAGATTGAGGAAGTGCGGTAAAAGAATTCAACTTTTACACTCAAATTTTCTGATTTTAAG
The DNA here is from genome assembly GCA_028571685.1 of Heterohyrax brucei. Classification (NCBI taxonomy): domain Eukaryota; kingdom Metazoa; phylum Chordata; class Mammalia; order Hyracoidea; family Procaviidae; genus Heterohyrax; species Heterohyrax brucei. The sequence goes on from CM053143.1 coordinate 162,542,092, forward strand.
CCGTGTGGTATGCCCTGTTCTAGAGTGATTTAATGTACTAGGCTAAAATTATAAATGACTATAAGGATTTCACTGGTGACTAAAGCTAGAAAAAAAAGTGAAGTGAAAAGTGGATATCAGATTTAGAGTGATATTGGAGGAAAGGAAGACCTAATTTATATTTTAATGAATAATGAAGAGTAAATTAAAATAATGGTAATCAAACACTGACAAAATAATTTACTTACCAATATCTGCTGGTGTTTCTATGATGGCAGACAACTGACTTGTAATAAAATATTAAGAATTAACATTTATTGAAATCATAGTATTTGTTCTAAGTATTTCCCATTCATTAACTTATAAATCTTCTCAACAACCAATTTTTAGATGCTGCTGTTAACTGATTTTCTACAGGAGAAACTGCTGACCCAGTAATTTCAGAATAGTTTTGACTACTTAAAAAAGGATATTATATTGTTTTCGCTTTCTAAAGCACAGCTACCTCTATATTTATTCTAATGGCCTTTTCAATATCCTTTTTTCTTTCTTTCCAGACTATATACTTTTTCATTTAAGTGCAGTATATAAATTAATTAAAAACAATGGCAGTGGTAAAGTGAAGATGCTCCATAATTTTATTAAGAATATTTTTATATTGATTCAGTGACCGCACACATTAGAAAGAAGATCAGTTTAACTGAAATTCAACATAACCTGAAAACTGTCCCAGTCTTAACCCAATATGGTAATGACAGAGTAGCAGGGGCAAGGGTCCAGGGACCATGCTCTCAGGAGACATTGTGGCCAAGTTGCATAACTAGCCTATTGCTAGGGGAATCTTCCCTACCCCACATTGGTGAGTGGAGTCTGGGGTCTTAAAAGCTAGCAGGCTGCCGTCTGAGGCACACCAAATGGTCCTAACTCAGCAGGAACTGATGACCAACAAGGGAAAAATCAACGTAGGGGAAAGAGAACCAAGAAGACAGAGAGACCCATGTGAATGGGTGACTACATCATCATGCAACCAGAAGAACCAGATGGTGCCTGGCCACCTCCAGTGACAGCTGTGATGGGGCTCACATAGTTGAATCCCAGAGGCAATACAAGAATAAAAAGGGGTGCACCCTGAGAACGCCACTAAGAGACCACAGTTGGTGGTCTGAAGGCCTGGGGGTTCCCCTGGGAGCACGGCTCCTAGACTCAATGTTATTACCGAAATCAACTCCTCGGACAGGAATGGACTGGACTGAGCAACAGAGGGTGACCATATCGTGGGTGCACTTTATGGTTCTATGCATCTGTAGTATGTTATCCAATTGGCCTCTTACTAGAGGGGAGTGACAGGGGTAGAGAAGAGGGGACAGGGTATTAGGAGGATATGACTTAGATGGAACTGAAAGGAGGAGTGTGCTGTCACCGGGCAAGACAAGCAGTAGGAGCTGCACATAGGCGGTGCGTGAATTTAAACCGGATTCTACTCTTTCACTTGATCACAGTAAAACAAACAAACAAAAATAGAATATTCTTATACTGATTTTAAAAAAAAGGCAAGAAAGACATAAGGGACCTGGAAAATTTCTTCCCCAGCTATCTCAGATGTGTGTTGCCTAAAATAATGAAATTAACTAGGATTAAAACAGCTCAAGAAAGCTGATACCTTAGCTCTCAGCCTAGTGCTTTTCTACTGTAGCAGGGAGAAATGTATGTTCTCTCTCTGTTTGTTTGTTGATTTGTTTAGTGTGGAGGGGTGGAAATAGGGTGTTGATGCAAAGCCTTTTTCATGTACTGTTACCAAGTTAGCTCTGATTTTATTTGCTTACTCAGAAAGATTCTGTATGCTATGTATAGTGGAGTCCTAGTGATACAGAGATTAAGAGCTTGACCGCTAATCAAAGGTCAAATTCACAGTTGTGTCTTGGAAAACACATGAGGCAGTTCAAGTCTAACCTACAGGGTCACTGAAAGTCAGAGTTGACTTCGTGACAATGGATTGCTTCTTCTTTTATTGACTTTTATATCACGTGTATGTGTGTGTGTGTGTGTTTATGTATGTATATGTATATACTAATACAGTAAGTGTACATGTTCAAGTTCTGATGATTAAGCCTGCTAACTTGTAAGGTTACCTTAGAAACATTCCCCTTGAGAAGCTACGCACTGACACCAGCACCTAGTCCACCATTCAAAGCAATTTTGGAACTCTTTTCTGGAATGGTCATTGTTCATGGTGGCAGGGTGGCAAGTTCCCAAACTTAATTGTATAGTTGTCTGTGAAGAAATTTTTAGCCAGTAAACAAATAAGTTCATTGGAAAACCCTCCCTGCTCACCTGATCTGGTCCACAATGACTTTTTTCTTTCCCTGAAGATAAAGGAAATACTGAAAGGAACACATTTTGATGATCTTCAGGACATCAAGAGTGACACAATGACGGCTCTGATAGCCATTCTAGGAAAAGAGTTCCAAAATTGCTTTGAAAGGTGGACTAGGTGCTGGCATCAGTATATGGCTTCCCAAGGGGAGTACTTAGAAGATGACCATAGTGATATTCAACAACATAGTGTTTTTTCTAGGTTTGAGTTCACAAAATTAATTGGCAGTCCTTGAATACGTTCACTGGTTTAACAAACTTCCTTAAATTTTAAAAACAATGAGGGAGAGGCAAGAAAATGAATACTCCAGAAGTCACAATGATAAGTCAACATGCCTTACATTTGTTTTCATGGCAGCTGAAGTTGGAATAACACTTCTTGTTGTTAATATTGTTGGTGAATACTGCCAAGATGATTCTGACTCATAGCAACAGTATACGACAGAGCAGAACTGGGCACTAGGGTATCTAGGTTGCCATCTTTGGGGAGCTGATGACTGGAGCTTTTCTCCTGTGAAGCTGCTGGTGGTTTCAAACCATGATCTTTTTGCTCTCAGCCAGCAGTCAACCATTGTGTCATAAAACGAAAAAATATCTTGATATCAAGCTGAGCCTGACCCATAGTGACATTACATGACAGAGTAAGACTGCCTTATCAGGTTTCCAAGACTGTAAATCTTTACAAGAGGCAAATGCCATGTCTTTCTTCCCTGGAGTGGCTGGTGATTTGAGTTATCTACCTTTAAGTTAGCATCTGAGTACTTAACTGGCGGGCCACCAAGATTCTTTAAAGAAAGCACAGAGATATATAATGCTATTTAACAATAGGCTATGCACTATTTACCTGTAATAGAACTTATGCATATACAAATTTTGGCAATGTTTTGTTTTATATATGTATATGCATTTATCACACTAAACAATCTTTGGATATTTAAAAGTGATACAAGCAATAGAGTTATTTTCAACATTGCTTCTTGTGATGATTTTTTAAAAGGGTGAGTGCATAAAAGTGCAGGGTTGTGATAACTAAGTAAAAAAACTGTGGCTTGTGAAATGAATCTTTGGAAGGAATGCTGCTAATGACTTCTATATACACAGCTTTTTTGGTGATCTAAATAGCTACAAATATCAAATAGAATGAGTAAATATTACCTTAGCTATTTTATCAGTTATCAGTAATCCTGAATTGATCTTTGTATAGAAATTGTTCAGTAGTGTCTATAGTGCCATATTCAGCCTCTCCAGTGCAAAGAAGATTCGTATTATACGTGCAAGCATATAGGCAATTAGGGTGGCATGCAATTATTCAAAGTGATGAGACTGAATTTTATTATTGCTCAGAGAGAGCATTATCTAATAGGCTCACGGAAATTGACAGCCAGAAAAACGTATTACCAAAATTTTCTGTACGAACAATTTTGAATGAGCTTATTTGCCCACACAAGTAGCCTGTGGTACTCTAAGGCTTAGAAGAAGTCTTGTGGTACCCTGAGTGAGTGCTCAGATGCCAACTAAACTGTGGACAATGAAAACTGCAGGTGTACATGTTACCAGCTATTCACCAAAATAATCAAATAAATAACCTTAAAAAATATTTGTAAAAAGTGTGACTCTATTTTGAAGCTTTTTCAGGAGGCTACATGGATTAATGCTTTTTTCATAAACCCCCCCAAAACCAAATCAACTGCCATTGAGTTGATCCAATTCCAAGTCATAGAATCTCTGTAGAACTGATTAGAACTGCGCTGTTGGGTTGCTAAGGCTGCAATCTTTACAGAAACAGACTGTCACAGCTCTCTCCATCAGAGTACCTGGTGGGTTCAAACTACTGACTAGCATTTAACCACTGTAGCACAGGGTAACAGGGCACTGGCCCCTCTTCTATACAGCTACAGGAGTGGGCTGACAGTTATTTAATACTGTATTTTTGAACATTGTAAACATAACTAGTTTTAATGCAATCGGCATTGAACTCATAACATAATTGGTATTGAACTCTTATTTTGGCCCTACATAGGAAAGAATATTAGTTATTTCTGTCTTGTCTTTAGGTTGCATCTATGTTTTAGTAGTAAACAATGGATCTAATAGGAAAAGATGTTTGCTGTTTTTCTCCTTTGTTCCCCATAGACTAGAGCAAATGTCACTACATTAAAAAAAAAAAAAAGTATAAAGTTATTGGAAGAGAAAAGTAGCTGGAATGAAAAACACTCTGTTGTGTGATGAAACCTTTCAAGCCCAGATGCTGAAGTGACAAAGTCAATGATAATGATACAATATACTAATTTTATTTTAGCATTCCTGAACCCTGAAAATCCCCAGCATGATTCCTTCCCTAATATGCTAACCTTCTAAAGAACTAGAAAGAGATGAACTCTTTTGATTTTTAGAGTTTTAATTCTTCAGGATTTCTCCCAGTGTTTTTATTTACTTTTATATTAACTTGAAAACTTAATCACATAAGTATGCCAATATATTTGTTTTATTGGGGAAAAATAAAATAAAAACAAAGAAAAAATCTGATTTTAATATAATCTTTAAGTATTAGAAAATATATAAAAAAATTACAAAGCTAACTTTATGACTTTGGGATATAAAAGAAACCAGGCAGAGACACAGTAATCAAAAAACTCTTAAGATTCTAAAACAAATTTCTATCCTATAAGTCGTCTCTTACTCAAAAATTTTAAAATATTTAACTTGTCTGTTTACACTACTGTCAAATCAAACTCTTTCCACATAAATAATATTTAATTAGAAAAATACAAATACACACTCTTAGCAATGACAAAAAAATATGAGAACACCACTGTCATTGTTTGTCCTCCCTGCTCCCCCATGAACAGATATGACAACTACCAAGATAAAATAAAAATGATATGTTTTTTAAAAAATACTGGCAAAAATGTCTCTATTAGACAATAAATAAAAAATAGTTTAGTTTTGAAAAACTGCAACTAAACCCTCTCCTCACTCGTTGACATGGCTAAGTTCCAAAGACAAGATCATTATGGGAAAATGGATGATAACCTTATAAGATTTAAAAATCAAGGATGACTACATCATTAATAACTTGCAAATTACAACATTACATCACTGCCACACTGCTGAGACTTATGGCCCATCTCAGTTGACCTACAACTTTAAATATCAAAGTCAGTGTTCTCCTGCCTAACACCTGACCTTTTTTATTTCCAGATGTAGGTCCTTCAAGTGCAAAATAGTCAGTAGACTTTTTTACTGTTGTCATAAATGCAAAGTATCTGATAAAGAAATAGTCAACAATTGAGGAGAAGGTATAGTAGAATGAAAGCTGTCTATGTGTAATTCCCACTCCTAAGAATATTGCCCCCTACCTATGACTGTGAAAAGTTCCTTTAGGCGAATAAGACAGTCTTACTTATTATTTCCTCACTTATAGTATATAAGGGAGAAGCAAATACAGAATAAAAATTGCCCAAATCCCTGGCAGCTATGCTAAGCTTAAGCAGAAGTCTCAACAAAAATCCAAGCAAAGAAGAGAGAGAAATCTATTCCTGAAGGACAAACCTGTGCAGACCCAACCTTGAACTTGAATGCTTTTCTTAAATAAGTGAATTCCCTAACCTTGTGCAGATAATGTAGTAGAAAGCAGAAGACTTAAGAGCTTAAAATATCAGAGTACAGAGGCTAAAAGTAACAGAACCGCTGGAAACTCTTGGGAGAATCCTAGAAGCAACAGAACTGCATAGAGTGAACACCTTCCATGATCAAATTCTTGGATAATCAACAGACTTTTTATACCACAAGAAAGATATACAGGGAATCAGACTAAATAAGAAGCAGTGGGAAGCTATAAAAACAGAACAAATATGTCATGAGCAGCATACTGCAGGAGAAACAAATTTTACAGCTTAATTAGATAAATTAACTGCTTTTAGTTGCTTTTCCCACTGAGCTCTTGTGGCACAGTTGGCAAGTGGGATGTTGGTAGTTCAAAACTACCAGTGGCTCCAGAGAAGAAAGGTGTGACAGTCAGCTTCCATAAAGATGTATACCTTTGGTACCTTATGAGGTCACTGTGAGTTGGAACTGACTCAAAGGCAGGGATTTTAGTTCCTGTCAAGTCGGTTCTAAATCGTGGTCACTTTGTGTCCAACAAAATAAAACATTGCCTGATCCTACAGGATCTTCATGATCTTTGCTGTCTGAGTCCTCTCTCTTAGCTACTATGTCATTGAGAGTTCCCTTGATTTTCTTTGACCTTCAACTTTACCAAATAAGATGTCCTTTTCCAATGACTGTTCTTGATGATGTGTCCAAGGTAAGTGAATCAAAGTCTCACAGTCCTTGCTCAAGGGATACATCCTGGTTATCTTTGTTCAAAAGACTGATTTGTCCTTTTTTTCTAGAAGTCTGTAGTATATTTAATATTCTTTACCAATAGCACAGTCTGAATGAGTCAATTCTTTTTCTGTGTTTCTTTTTTAACTACTCAAATTTCCTATCGTATGACACAGTTGAAAGAACATGTCTTGGGTCAGCTGCTCTTTGGTCATGAAAATGACATCCTTGCTTTTTAAAACTTTAAGGAGGTCTTCTGCAGTATGTTTTTCCAGTGTAATACAGATGGGTTTTTGCCATGCATACATTCCAATAATTATGGACAGAATGTATTTTTTAAAATTGTTGTTGTAGTTTCTTTGTTGTTGTTTGTTTTTCCTAAAGAATAAGACACATATCGTAGGCATCAGCCAAAGTCCCAAATTTTTTCTCCAGAAAGCCAAATGTAAAAGTTTACATTCAAAATTTAGGGCCATAATTTGGGAATTATGGAAGCAGCAGTCAAGAAATCAAAAAGCATGTTGTATTGTGAAAATCTGCTGTGAATGATCCCTTTAAGGTGTTAAAAAGTAAAGGTGTCACCTTAAAGACTACAGTGTGCCTAATCCAAGCCATGGTATTCTCAGTCTCATCTTGTGCACATGAAAGCTAGACGGTGAACAAAGAAGACAGAAGAATTGATTCCTTTGAATTGTGGTGTTGGAGAAGAATGTTGAACATCCCATGGAGCACCAAAAGAACAAACAGATTTGTTCTGGAAGAAGCACAACCAGAGTGCTCCTTAGAAGCAAAGATGGCAAGACTGAATCTTACATATTTTGTACATGTTGTCAGGATCAGTCCCTGAAGAAGGACATCATGCTTGGTAGAGTGGAGGGTCAGTGAAAAAGAAGAAGACCCTTGATGAGATGGATTGACACAGTGGCCACAACAATGGGTTTAAGCATGAAAATTATTGAGGGCATGGCGCAAGACCCTGCAGTGTTTCATTTGGTTGTTTGTAGGGTTGCTATGAGTCAGAACCAACTCAACAGCACCTAAGACACACATACACACATGCACACACACACACAAACACACACGATTTGGGAATTCAGCAAGTAGTCTTATACTGAATAATATTATCTTTAGCACATGACTTTTCTGATCAGTAGATTTACTGGTAGTGTGGTAAATTGCAATAATGTCTATAATAAATTTCTTGTACCTCCATTAGTGATGTTTATTTTGAATCTAGGTTATAGTGGTAACCTACTTTGATCAGTAAAAAAGACAAAACTAATGTAAGAAGTCCAAGTTTAGACACTTTGTTTGGTGGACTCCACTATCATTTGAATAGAGCTGGCTAACTTCCTGGAGGCCTCAGAATCACATAGAACAGAGAGAAGTTATTCAGGAAGAATCCCTCTAGATTACATGGCAGCCAACAGCAGATATTACATGAGTCTAACTAAAATCAGTGGCAAATATACACACACAAATCCAGTCAAAATTGCTGACTTACAGAATGGTCATCTAAATAGTGTTCCACTGAGTATACATAACACAGTTTACCTATCCATTCTTCTTTTGTTGGGTATCTGAGTTGATTCCAGCTTTTTGCTACTGTGGACTGTGCTGCAGTGAACATTCGTGTGCATATATCAGTTGGTGTGAATGGCCTCGATTCTGTAGGATATATTCCAAGCAGTGGAATTACTGGGTCAAATGGTATATCTACATCCATTATTTTAAGGTAGTGCCAGATTGCTTTCCAAAGAGGTTGCACCATTTTGCAATCCCACAAGTAGTGTAGGAGAGTTCCAATCTCTCTACAGGCTTTCCAGCATTTAGTATTTTGAGTTTTTTGGATCATGGACAACCTTGTTGGGGTGAGATGGTATCTCATTGTCTTGATTTGAATTTCTTTAATAACTAAAGATTGTGAACATGTCCACATGTGATTTTTGGCTGCCTGGTTTTCCTCTTTAGAAAAGTGTCTGTCCGTCTCCTTTGCCCATCGCTTAATTGGATGATTTATCTTTTTCTTATTGATTTTTTGTTGTACCTTATAGATTATGGAGATCAGGCATAGATTCTGACATAGAGTTGCTAAATATTTTTTCCTGTTCTGTAGGTGGCCTTTCAATTCTATTCATAAAGTCTTTGGATGAGCAAAAGTGATTGATTCTTAGTAGTTCCCATTTATCTGTTTTCTCTTCTGTTTGTGGTTTGTTTGACAGATTTTGAAGTCTGTCAGCATTGTGTATTGAACTTTCCATTGTTGTTCCTACTTTTTCTTGGATGAGCTTTATCATTTTAGATTTGATATTTAGGTCTTTTACCAGTTTCGGTTGTTTTTTGTATAAGGTGTAAGATATGGGTCTTGTTTTAATTTAGTGCAGATGGACATCCAATTTTGGCAGCACCATTTGTTGAAGAGATTGTTTTTACCCCAGTTTAATATCTTAGGGTCTTTGTTGAATGTCAACTGTTCATAGGCAGATGACGTCATCTCTGGGGTCTCAATTCTGTTCCACTGATCTATCTGTCTGTTTTTGTACCAGCACCAGGCTGTTTTCACTACTGTGGCAGTGCAATAGGTTCTAATGTCAGATAATGAGAGGCCTCCCAGTGTTCTTCTTCTTTAGAAATGCTTTACTTATCCGGGGCTTCTTCGCTTTGCAGACAAAGTTGGTAATTTGTTCTTCCATCTCATTAAAAAATGTCACTGAAACTTGTATTTGGACTGCGTTATATAAGTAGATTGCTTTGAGTAAAGCAGACATTTTCACAGTCTTAAGTCTTCCTATCCAAGAGCAGGATAGGTTTCTCCATTTGTGTAACTCTCTTAGTTTCTTGTATTAAGGATCTGTTATTTCTCTGGTTAGATTTATTCCTAGGTACTTTATCTTCTTAGGGGCTATAGTAAATGATATTGACTTAGTGATTTCTTCCTTAATAACCTTGTTTTTGGTATAAAGGAATCCTACTGATTTAATTATGTTTATCTTGTATCCTGAGACTTTGCTGAACTCTTCTATCAGTTTGAGTAGTTTCCTTATGGATTCTTTGGGATTCTCTGCATATACTATCATATCATATCATATCATATCATATCATATCATATCATATCATATCATATCATATCATCATATCATTTTTAGTTCTTCTTTTCCATTGCAAATGCCCTTTATTCCTTGGTCTTGTCTAATTGCTCTGGCTAGAACTTCTAGTACAATGTTGAATAAGAGATGAAAGAATGGGCATCATTGTCTAGTTCCTATTCTCAAGGGAAACTCCTTCAGTCTCTCTCCATTCAGAACGATGTAGGCAGTCGGCTTTGTATAAATGGCCCTTCTTGCATTGAGGAATATTTCATCTATTCCTATTTTGCTCAGAGTTGTTAGTATGAATGGGTGTTGGACTTTATCAAATGCCTTTTCTGCATCAATAGACAAGATCAGGTGACTCTCCTCTTTTGTAGTATTTATGTGGTTAATCACATTAATTGTTTTTCTGATGCTGAACCAGCTTTGCATCACTGGTATGAATCCAATTTCATCATGATGGATTATTTTTTTTGATATGTTGTATTCTATTGGTGAGAATTTTGTTGAAGATTGTTGTATCTAGACTCATGAGTGGTACTGGTCTATAGTTCTCCTTTTTCGGGGATCTTTCCCTGGTTTGGTATCAGGGTTATGCTGGCTTCATAGAATGAATTTGGGATATTCCATTTCTTTCTATATTGTGAAATAGTCTCAGTAGTATTGGAGATAACTCTTCTCTAAAAGCTTGGTAGAATTCTGCAGTGAAGCCATCTGGGCCCAGGCTTTTTTTGGTTGACAGTTTTCTGATGACTTTTTCAATCTCTTCCTTTGTGATGGGTTTATTAAGTTGTTCTGCATCACCTTGTGATAATTATGGTAGGTGATATGAATCAAGGAATTTGTCTGTTTCCTCTAGGTTTTCAAATTTGTTAGAATACAGTCTTCCACAGTGTTCACCTATGATATTTTTGATTTCTACTGGATCTGTTGTGACAACTCCCCTCTCATTTCTTATTTGGGTTATTTGTTTCCTTTCCTGTTTTTCTTTAGTAAGTTTAGCCAAAGGTTAGTCAGTTTTTTTGGTCTTTTCAATTTTTTCAATTGTTCTTCTGTTCTCTAATTCGTTTAATTCTGCTCTGATCTTTATGACTTGTTTTCTTTTCGTGCCTGAGGAGTTCCTCTGTTGTTCTCTCTCTACTTGTTCAAGCTGTAGGGTCAGTTCTTTGATTTGGTTTCTTTCTTCCTTCCAGATGTATGCATTTATGGAGATAAACTGACCTCTGAGCACTACTTTGGCTGTATCCCATAGATTGTGATAGGAAGTGTTTTCGTTCCCATTGGAATCCATAAATTTCTTTATTTCAGCCTTGATTTCTTCTATAACTAATTGTTTTTTTGAGCAAGATGTTGTTCAGTTTGCATGAGTTCTGCTTTCTATCTCTGTTTTTTTCTGGTATTGATTTTGACTTTTATGCCTTTATGATCTAGGAAGATGCTTTGCATTAATTCAATGCTATGGATTTTGTTGAGAATTGCTTTATGTCCTAACACATAGTCTATTCTGGAGAATGTTCCATGTGCACTGGAGAAGAAGGTGTAGTTGTTCGCTGATGGATAGAAATTTCTGTATGTGTCGATGAGGTCTAGTTTGTTAATCGTGGCAATAAGGTCTACTGTATCTTTATTGAGCTTTTTTTCTAGATGATCTGTCCAATATTGAGAGTGGAGTGTTGAAGTCACCTACCATTATTGTGGAGCAATCTGTCTCCTTTTTTATTGTAGTCAGTGTTTCTTTGATGTATTTAGGTGCTCTAACAATAGGTGCATAAATATTTAATATTGTTAAGTGCTGCTTGTGTATTGAACTTTTCAGCAATAAATAGTGTCCATCTTTGTCCACAATGGTAGATTTCATGTTAAAATCTATTTTCTCTGAGATTATAATTGCCACATCTGTTCTTCTTTGTTCATTGTTAGCTTGATATATATTCTTCCATCCTTTGGTTTACAGTTTGTTCATATCTTTAGGTCTAAGATGAGTTTCTTGTAGGCAACATATAGACGGGTCATGTCTTTTGATCCAAGATGTCATTCGATGTCTCTTTACTGGAGCATTCAGTCCATTCACATTCAATGTAATTATTGATAGGTATGTGTTCAGTGCTGCCATTGTGATTTGTTTATTTTTGCATTCATGTTTTCTCTGTTGTTCTTATTAATCTGTTCTGCAACCTTCTTCTTTGTGAGTTGATTTTTCATCTTTTTCAGGGTTGGTTTTGTAGTTGTTGAGACTCTTGTATTACAATTCCTGATACGGTACGTTGCTTCTTTATTGTGCTTTACAGCTGCCCCTATGATACGGCTTAATAAACTACATATAAACCCAATTTTGATTGCTGCCAGTCTTGTCAACTTCCTCTCCATGTGGAAGGACTATAATGACTGTAGTACATCCCTCTTTTTAATATGACGATATCATAGTTTACATGATATAACCACAAGATCGTTTCTTTCACTATTATAACTTTGATTGTGTTTGGAAACTTCTCTAACTGAGTAGGATTCTGGATAATGTGTCCTTCTACAATACAAAGTTAGTGGTTTTGTTTTTCCAAGCCAAGAGATTCTTTCAGTATTTCTTGTAGCTTTAGCTTGGTTTTTACAAAGTCTCTGAGTTTCTGTTTATCTGCAAATGTCTTAATTTCTTTTTCCTATTTGAAAAATAGTTTTGCAGGACATATGATTCTTGGTTGGAAGTCCTTTGCCTTCAAGACTTTAAATGTGTTATGCCACTGTCTCTGTGCCAGCATCGTTCCTGCAGAGAAGTCCAACAAAAGCCTACAGGTTTCCCTCCAAATATTAGTTTTGCTTTGAGTCTTATTGCCTTTAAGATTTTCTGCTCATGTTTCATTTTGTTGAGCTTGATTATAACATGTCCTGGAGTCTTTCTATTGAGATCTATATTGAGTGGTGTTTGATATGTATCTTGGATATCTATATTCTCTTCTTTCATAATTTCTGGGAAGTTTTGTGTCAGCAGCTCAGCAACAACACTCTCTGTGTTCTCAGGTGTCTCACCCTGTTCAGGAACTCCAATTAATTGTAGATTGTTCTTCTTGATAGAGTCCCACATGCTTCTTAATCCTTCTTCATTTTTCTTGTTTCTTTTTTTCTGATTTCTCCTCATAGATGTTGGAGTCGGTGGCTCTGTCTTTGAAATCAGAAATTTTCTTTTCCATTTGTTCCCTTCTGTTTTCTTGGCTTTGAATTGAATTTTCTATGTCTTTGATTTTGTTCTTGATCTGTTGGATTTCAGAGTACTGATGTTCCATCAGATCGAACAGCTTGCTTAATTTTTCATTTTGCTCTGCTGCATTTTGTATAAGATCTTGGAGGGCTCTATATATAATCCTTTCGTATTCACCTTCTGATAGTTTCAGAAAAGCTTCTTTGTTTGGCAAGTTCTGAGGTGGTTTCCTTTGGGGGCCTTCTGATGCCATGGGTGACTTCCAGGTTACTGTCTTCTTCAAAATTTGTCTCTTTTTGGGCTTCATGTGGGTCAATAGAGGCTGGAAGAGATGCCGTGAAGATGGGACCACAGTTGTTTCTCTAAGCCAGCGAGCCTAGTGCCATAGGCCATCTTAAAATGAGAAGTAAAAAGTATTTGACAACTTCCAAAGTCAGTCAGGATTGCAAGTGTATATGTCCCTCTTCCCAGCTGGCGAAGTAAGTGCCTCTATATTGAACACCAGATGTTATAAATTTGCTCAAAAGACAGAAAGGCTACTGGTTTGCTGGCCACTGCTGGTGGGCCCCAGCTGTAGGCAATACTGTGTAGAATTCTGTTTTTCTGCTGGAAAGGCAGTCTCTTCTGGGTAGGCACTGCCTCCCAATTGAGGAATTAGGTCCAGCTGAGGGTTCTGTATGGATTTCTCCACCTCCTAGCAAAACAAGAAGGTGTCCCACATAAGCTTACCAGCTGGCCAGGACCAGGCTCCCAGTGGAAAGAGGGGATAGGAGTGTCAAAATGCCCAGAGTCCACAGCTTCTGCCACTGCACCCCATCCCCAGGTGACACTGTGCAGAACACTACCTTCCTGCTAGAAAAGCACTCTCCCCCTGGCAGGAGCCATGTCCCAGCCTAAGAACCAAGTCCAGCTGGGGCCTCTGCCTGGGCTTCCCTGTTTCCCGATAGGCCAGAAGAGCTGAGGTGTATAGAGTCCAAAGCCAGGCTCTCAGAACCTGGCAATTATGCTTGCTGATCCCACCACCAATGTGTCTGAGACCAGCAGCTAGTCAAGTCCCAGTTCTGCCCACCAGCCAAGACAGAGGAAAAATAAATTGAAATGATGCATTACCTTCAGTCTGTACAAGCCTGTACAAGCTTCATGTGGGTCAATAGAGGCTGGAAGAGATGCCGTGAAGATGGGAACACAGCTCACCAAGAGTGGGATCAGTGAAAGAGAGGAGGTTTTGCATTCAGTGGTATGAAGTCCATATTGACAGCCCTATGCCACATCCCAGGGCTTATTAGGTGCCCAGAAGGCTCTGTTTAGTTATCATTTCAGGTCTTGGATTCCAGAGGGACTTAGAGAGATGTACATTTAGTCTACCATCTTGACTCCACCCCCTCCAGAATGGTCATCTAAATAAATGGTGGCTGTTTTAATCCAGCAAGTTATGGATTAGGTTGTTAACTATTAACTAAAACATGGATGCAGAGCTTGAGTTTAATGGTCAAGAGAGAAATGTTCATGATTTCATGTAGTTAAGGTGAAAGTATCAATACTCCAGAAAAAAAAAATCATAGAAATATTTCTCAGAAATGTTTCAATTTTGGATACATTTGTTCTACTTGATGAATGAAGTAATAGTCATCTGTTCCAATGCAGTTTTACCTTGGATTGTTACATTTGAACACATGCAACAGAAATGTTCTATCAAGCAGTCACTTTCTCCTTATGTCAATTTCTTCTGGTCATTTTATGACTATCTTTGAATTCAACTGTGTCTTTGAGAAAGTTGTTGACAGTTGTAAATTTATTTATTGAAAAATAAGAGCAACTTTTTTTCTGGAGAAGGATGAGAAAGTAAAATTTATCAGCTCAGTTAGAAAAAGATATATTAGATGCAAGTATTATTCTCAGGAAAAATATCCATCCATCTTTTTTTCTTTTCTAACTTGTTAAATTGGAAAAGTAAAACCTATAAGCATTCACATTGCTAAAAATAAGATATTTGATATTCAGTGGAAGCTGTGGCCATCACTCTTTCCCTGGCTCATACATAGGCAGAAAATACGCAACAAATGGAAATAGTCGACAGTTTAGCATCTCTGAAGAATACGTGTGTTAGTGAAACCCAATGCAGAACTTGAGAGCTGAAAGAGCATTAAGAAGTCAGATGCCTTAACTTAGGACTAAAAAGAAGAAATAGATTCACCGTTGGTGAGTCGTTTCCCTGGTGACAAACACTACACTGTAGTCCAGAATCAAAGTTTTCAGATTTCAAGTTAATGATCACTGCTATGTATTTTGAATTGTAACTTTTATATTTTTTTACCATAAAACTCAGATTCATTTTTAACTTAAATAATTTAAAAGTAATTCAAGTGAGTTTACCTTAGAGAAAGCTTTATATATATATTAGTATTCTTTGAAGTGCTTTTATTTTCTTTTATATCCTTCATGAAATAAACAAATTTTCAAATATACTTTGAATAAACACTTTCAATATACTGATTTAAGGGTCAACTGTTTATATATTGGTAGTTTTCCTGTTTTACTTCTTTTTATTGCAAATATTATGTTTTTCAACACATGCATGGATAAACAGTTTAGGTATAACCATAAAACAGAATATTATCCAGCTATAAAGAGAAGCAATTATCAAGCTAGGAAAAGATTTTTATGAATCTTATTTGCATACTTGTGAAAGAAGTCAAACTGAAGAGGCTGCATACACTATATTCTGGATATGGCAAAACTAATGCAGCAGTAAGAAGTTCATTGGTTATGAGGAATTCAGGGAAACACTGGAGAAATTTGAATATTTGAAGCACAGGATATTTGGGGGACAGTGAAATTAGTTTCTATGATTCTGTGATTGTTAATATATGACACACTGCACTTCTGAAACTCCATAGAACTCTAGAGCACAAAATCTTAAAGTTTCACAAATTTTAAAAATCATTTATAATGTTGGAGGATAGCAAGAAGGATATACAATATGACAAAATAAACAACAAGATATGACAATTAAGTCCATGAACTTAATTGCTCTAAGTATTACATACCTCATTGTTGCATATCACTACAGTCACCTTAAAAATAGTTCTCTTGGGAAGCTATGCACCAATGCAAGTTCCTAGTCTACCCTTCAAAGCAATTTTGAAACTGTTTCTGGATTGGCCAATGCACAAAGTGGCATGGTGACAAGTTTGACAAATTAATTGCATAGTTGTCTGTGAGGGCATTTTCAGCCAGTAAGCAAATAACTATATTGCAACAACTTCTCTACTCACCTGATCTGTCCTCCAGTGACTTTTTCTTTACATGAAGAGAAAGGAAATTTTGAAAGGAAGACATTTTGGTGACATTCAGGACATCGAGGGTAATACAACAACAGCTCTGATCACCATTCCAGAAAAACAAGTTCCAAAATTGCTCTGAAGTGTGGGCTAGGCACTAGAGTTGGTGCATAGCTTCCCAAGGGGAGTACTTCGAAGTTGACTGTTGTGATATTCAGCAATAAGTTATGTAGCACTTTTTCTAGGATGAGTTCACAAACTTAACTGTCCATCTGAACCATATTAAAAATATACAAAACAACCTTATTGAGGGACTGAGGGGGACATACTAATCTGAATAACTGTGGAAATGTATTTGCTATATAAGAATAATGCAATATATATACATCATCTCCATACCCTAATTCATAAAACTATTTCCAAAGGGTTATGGGCTAACAATTTTTATACTATTATACATACATATTCAAAATGAACATTGAAGCAAATGCATGATGGATGGTGGAACTGGGACTGAAAGTTTACAAACAAGCAAGTGGAGGAGGCTAGAAAGGTCCCTGTGGTAATGAATTACAGTTGGAAACATTAATGTTAACTCATGTTTATTTAATATAGATACATATAACTCTACATATAAGTTGTTACAGATATTTTTAGATGCATGGATTAGTATGCAGAGATGCATATTTCCTAGGTCTCTCAGTTGAAACATCTAGAAGCAGGGATACCTGCATAGCTGTGAGGACACCTTGCTCCTAGATCTTGGCTTTTCTAATGTTGTTATTGTTGTTACGTGCCATTGAGTTGGTTTCAACTCATAACAACCTTATGTAGAACAGAAGGAAATACTGCTCGGACCTGTGTGATGCCCACAGTCACTGTTAGGCTTGAGCTGATTGTTGCATCCACTGTGTCATTCCAGCTCTTTGAGGGTCCTCTGCTTTTCCCCTCATCCTCTACTTAACCAAGCATGATGTCCTTCTAATGTCCTTGTCTAATACAATGAGGAAACAGGACCCTCTGGGAGCTATCTGATACAACCTCCAATGGCATTCCAACAATCTATAAAGCTCTCTTTTAATTTTTCAAATCTTTTATAACCTTTCATATCCCATTTTCTTCTTTTTCCTCTCCCCACCCTTGCATACCTATAATCTTTCATTTCAGATTTTTTCTCACTTGTTTTCCTAAAAATATAATGATGGTTGCAATTTTCTCAGTGATATGTTGCAGTTCTCACTGGTGGGACCTAAGATGCATCCTTTAACTGGGTAGAAAATAAATAATTCTAAATTTGTCTTCTGGACCCTTTCTGCAGTTCTGTGATCCATATCCAAACTTGTCTTTGCCTGCAGCTTCCACATATCCTGCATTGGCGTGTGGTACTTTATCCTACCAAGAATTAAAACAATCTTTTCATATGCAAATAAGTATGTGGTCACATAAAAAAATTCTAACTTAACCTAGCATCAATAAAATTGATGCTGGAGTATGCATTCCAATGATTTGGCCTATGTATTTCTGCAATTTAAGAAACGGACCTAGCTCCAGTACAGTTTCCAGTACTACCAGGAGTTATGATCATGTTTATAAAATATCTCTCTGAAATTATTATTTTTAAATGAATTTTATTGTGGTTTAAGTACAAGTTTACAGTCTATATCCATTTGCCATATAACACCCAGAACTTTCACCATTATCCTACTCTAACTGCTTTCCCCTCCTTGCCTCTACCCACCGTGACAGTAAACTCCCTCCTTTCATCCAGAATATCTCATGTCCATTTGACCAAGATCTGTCTAGCCTTATCCTGTCATCTGGTCTCCAGCAATGAGCTTCACAGCCAGTCCTGTATTCATGTTTAAATTGAAAAGTTCGACACT
Source organism: Heterohyrax brucei (assembly GCA_028571685.1). Lineage (NCBI taxonomy): Eukaryota > Metazoa > Chordata > Mammalia > Hyracoidea > Procaviidae > Heterohyrax > Heterohyrax brucei. The sequence continues at coordinate 162,560,213 of CM053143.1, forward strand.
GGTCTTATTCCACATTTTCCGTAGTCCAGTCAGTCTTTGGTGAGGTGGCTTCACTGCTAGATGCAGTTTGGGGTTAGAGAGTCCAGGGCCGACGCTCCCAGGGGATCCTCCAGACTGGCAGACGATCAGGTATGTCATCTAGTAGAGTTCTACTTCTGTCCTGTAATCCTTCTCCCACCGTGTCAGGGGCTCCATACCATGTGCCCCATCCAGACAGTCATTGATGGTGGCCAGGCACCATCTAGTTCTTCTGGTCCTGTGCAGAAGCAGACTCTGGCTCCTATGGCCCATTCCATTTGGTGAACTTACATTTTCCTCCTGTCCTTGATGTCCTCTGCTTATCTCTGGTGCAGGTAGATGGGGACCAATGGTGCTACTTAGATGGCAGCACACTAGCTTTTAAGATTCCAGACACCACTCACCCAAGTAGTATGCAGAACATTTTCTTTATAGAGAAAAAAAACTTGGGTATGCCAGTTAGTCTTGATGTCCTCTGAAGGCATGGTTCCCCTACTCTCAACCCTGTTACTCTGTCCTTCCAAGGAGTTGGGCCACATTTAGGGAACAGTTTAATTGTGATAGAGCATAGTCATGGGTACCTCTTTGCTATTGCGTGCTGTCACACCTTACACCCAACCCAAATCCTTACCACATGTAGAAAACTCTCTCCCTTCTTACCCACCCTCGTAACTGTCAAAATTGACTTTTTCTGCCCTGAAATGTTTTGTTGCATCCATAATAATGGCCTCATTTAACATTCATCCTTTTGCATATGGCTAGTTTCATGTATCATAATATCCTCCAAATGGTCCCACATGATCAGATATTCTTCTAAATCATCATTGTTGCGTATCGTTGTGTAGTAGTCCACTGTATGCCATAATTTGTTTAACCATTCATCTGTTGATGGGTATTGCAGTTGCTTCCATCTTTTTTACTACTGTGGCAATAGCTGCAATAAACACTAGAGGGCTTGTATCTGTTTGTATGGTAGCCCTGATTTCTCTGGGATACATTCCAAAGAGTAGGATTTCTGGATCATATGACATTTCTTATGTCAAGATTTTTAAGAAAGCACCAAATCAATTTCCATAGTGGTTGTACCATTTTAAGCTCCCACCAACAGTGTAGAAGGGTTCCAATCTCTTCACATCCTTTCCAACATTTACTATTTTGTGTTTTTTGGATTATTGCCAACTTTGTTGGGGTGAGATGGTATTTCATTGTAGCTTTGATTTGGATATCTCTGATAGCTAGAGATAGTGAGCATTTCTTCATGTGTCCATTGTCATCCTGCATATCTTCTTCGGTGAAGAGCCTCTTCATATCCTTTGCCTGTTATTTCATTGGATCATTTGTCTTGTTCTTGTTGAGGTCTTGCTGTATACTACAGATTAGAGAGATTAGACACTAAGCAGAAACGTGTTAGCTAATACTCATTCCCACTTTGTAGGCAGTCTTTATACTCTTTTGATGAATGCCTTGGATGAGCATAAGTATTTGATTTTTAAGAGTTCCTAGTTATCCATATTCACATAAAATTCCATAGGCAAATTTCAATGAAACTAAAAGATTCCTCCTACAGTATCACTATCTGCCACAGTACCATGCCACGTCACTCGTCTGTGTCATATACTCTTTTTTTATGATTGAGTGAAAATGTATATTCCCATATAAATTTGCATGCCCAACTATACGCAGATCCCACTGCTCTCCCTGCCCAGTGACAGCACATATTTCATCTCTCCTCCATACTTGTCTTATCCTCCCAGCATTCTCCTATCCCTTCCTCTCAACCCACACCCCCTCCTCCAGTAAGAGGTCAGCAGGACAACATCCTATGGATGAACAGAACCATAAAGTGCACACATGATATGGTCACTCCGTGTCACCAAGTCCAATCAATTCCAATCTGAAGAGTTGAGCTCCATTATGATTTTTGGACAGGGACAGCATCAGGGCCAGGGGCCATGTTCCCGGGGGAGCTCTGAGGCACCTGGACCATCAATTGTGGTCTTTTAGTGGAGATGTCAGGGTGTACCTCTTTTGATTCCTGTGTTGCCAGTGAGAATCGACTTTATGAGGTCCATCACAGCTATCACTGGTGGTGGCTGAGCACCATCCAGTTCTTCTGGTCACAAGTTGTTGTAGTCACCCACTCATGTGGGTCTCTCTGTCTTCTGGGTTCTCTTTCCCTGATGTCATTTTGGACCTTGATAATCATCCATTCCTGCTGAGTTGGGACCATTTGCTGTACCCTCAGATGGCAGCCTGGCAGCTTTTAAGACCCCACCAATGTGAGGTGCAGAAGGCTCTTTTAGCAAAATGCTAGTTATGCCAATTGGCCTCTTTTTCCCCTGAGACCATGGTTGCCATCTGAATGGTTGGAATTGTGTCCCCCCCAAAATGTGTGCAGCCACGTGGCTGGGATATGGTTCCCAGTATCTTGGGACTGTCCTCCATTGTGTGGTTTTGCTAACCTGTATGTTAAAGGATTAGGGTGGGGCTGTAAATTCCTGCTGTAGGGGGAGTTTCCCTGGAGTATGGCTTGCCCCACCCTTAATGCTTTTAGCTTGCAAGGAATAAAAGGAAAAAGAAACAAAGGACAATTTAAGAACCTCGCTACCATCATGCAAGCAGCACCGGGAGCAGAGCGTGTCCTTCAGACCAGAGGTTCTTGCATGAGGATGCTCCCTGGACAAAGACTGATGCAATCCCGGACTTTCCTCCAGAGCTGACAAGGGGAAAGCCTTCCCCTGGAGCGGACACCCTGAATATGGACTTGCAACCTACCAGACTGTGTAAGAATAAATCTTTCTTTGTTAAAGCCATCCACTCTGTGGTATTTCTGTTAGAGCAGCCCTAGCTGACTAAAACACTGTCCTCCTGCCCCAGCTACTCTGTCCTTGCAATATTGCGTTAAGATGGGAGGAGCAATCATGTTACATTGAAGTCCAGTTAATATTGATCTTCTTTCTAATGCGTGCTGTCACAGATCTTAATCAAATTTCTATCATCTAATCTAAACCCATCCCCACTCACCCTGCCACCCTCCTCACCCTTGCAGCTGTCAAAGTCTTTTCTTCTATGCATGAGTCTGTTTTTAAGTTCTTATCGTAGGGGTCTCATACAATATCTATCCTTTTGTCGCTGACTAGTTTCACTGAGCATAATATTCTCCAATTGAAACCAGGTTATGAGATATTCCCTAAAATCATCATTGTTTTTTATCATTGCATAGTGTTCCATTGAGTATATATATGCCATAGTTTACCTATCCTTTTCTCTGTTGTTGGGCATCCGGCTTGATACTATCTTTTTGCTGTGGTGGACTGTGCTACAATAAACATTTGTGTGCATGTTATCAGTTGGTATGAATGATTTTGATTCTGTAGGATATATTCTGAGAAGTGGAATTACTGAGTCAAATGCTATCTCTAGATCGAACTTTGTAAGGAAGCACCAGATAGCTTTCCATAGTGTTTCGAGGCTGTGGGGTCACTATGAGCTGGGATAGACTCCACAACAGTGAGATCTGGGGGATTTCTATTAGATATTCATGATTATTTATTGATTTATACATTGATTTTTTAATACAGGATGCTATTAGTTGAAGGAGTTTGCTGGTGGGGAAGGATCTAATTGGATTGATTATAGAGGCAACCTGGTCTTCATGAACAGCTGATGTGTGTTATTTGCTGGTATTTACAAATGTAAATTAATAACAAAATCTAAGAGAGATTAAAGAGAGAAGGAGGTAAGAGAAAGGACTGATAATGGAGATAGACTGCCACATCTTTCTCTTCAGGAGCTGCTGCTGGAGTTGAACAGCCAATCTTTCACTTAACAATCAATCACTTTAAATTACTGTGTCCCCAGGTTCTGATTTTAGATACATGATGTTATTTTCCTTCAAATGATCTGAAAAGAAAGTAGTCACTGAGGTGAGAAATAGCTCTACATTGTGTCCTGTAAGTTAAGTGCTATGTCTGCTATCAAACGGTCAGCGGTTCAAATCCACCAGGCACTCCCTGGAAACACTATGAGGCAGTAATTCACTGTCCTTCAGATTCACTGTGTGTCAGCATTGACTTGACAACAGTGGGTTTGTTTATTTGGTTTAACTTCAGTACAGTTATAGAGCTTGTATCTTCTCAGTGGGAAACAGTTCAGTTATTTCATAATCATAACAATGCTTTTCCTTCTTTTCACCTTTCTGTTCACTTCATATATTTTATCTTTTTTCTGTTGCAGTTCCCATTTAATTTGTTTAAAAAGTGTATTATTTTTTGTTTGCTTTCTGTGTGTTTGCAGTCAAGTACATGCATTGCAGTGCTGTCTACACCATGTACATTTAATGATTCATCCAGAGAGACAGATATTTCAGTTGATATTCATAGCATTTTATTTTTTTACTTTGAGCATCAGCCTCAGTTTTGCTTTGATTATTCATTTCTTCACAACTTTTTGTTCATATGATCTGAGTCAGAAGGTCGGAAGGTTCTATTTCCCACGATTCTGTTCCAGAAATTAGGGCTTTGACTGATAGTGAATCATGTTTATTGATATACAGCTGCAGAATGGGGACAGGGCACGTAATATAAGTCTGTCCAATCAGAAGGACTCTCAGGACTGTTGCAGGGGTTACTGAAAAAGGGAGTCTATCGCTGGAGCTATGTTTAGAGCTTCTTGGAGATACCACTAAGTGTTATCTGTTAATAAAGCAAAATATCAGAAGTGAAGATATTTCTTTGGAAGAAAGTAATATCACTATACGACTAGCCATCAATTCAATCATTTCTGAAATTCTTCGTAACCTCAGAATCTGCTATTAGATAATCCAGTAAAACTTTTTTGAATTCATAGCGTATTGTCATTTTTTCTTAGGTGTTGTTGACTTGGTTCCAACTCATAGTGACTCCATAGGATAGGGAAGCTGATGGATTTGAACTTCCAATATTTTGGTTAGCAGCTGACCTCTTAACCATTATGCTACCAGAGCTCCCAAAAGCAGTATTAGATATATTAAAATTTCAAATTGTTTATCATTAACTTTAGAATAAAACAATAAAAAACTGTCCTTTTTGCAGAACATATTTAACATAATGTTTGTATAAATTTGCTTTGCAAACCCTGAAGTACTGAAGAAATGTAAAGCACTATTGATTTTCTGTTAAATTAGTATTTATTTTTTATTGTTGTCTTTGTTCATCACCGGATTTTTAGATTGTAGGCAGAATTTCTTTGTGTTCTGTGGATAAAAATAACAAATTATACTAGTATTTTATGTTTCTCATTGTATAGTTATAGAAAAGAGAGAATCAGAGACACTAAATTACTTTCTCCAAATCCAACTATTATTATGCAGTAGAATTATGTGTCAAACATTCATCTTTAACATTTTAAGTAATTTAAAAATAATTACTTCTTATAACTGGGCTACTTCCTGTTCAGACATTCTCCTACCTTACTGTGGCACATGTTTGTGACTACCTACCTAACATATAGCCTGTGGTAACTGAACAGCAGGCACTTGTAGCTTGACTTGTTAGCTTGGACTTTCAATCCAAAGTACAGACAGGAAATAATCTTCACCTTTCTGACCTGTCCTAGAGTCAGATTAATGCTCTAAATCTTGAATTCTTGAGATTTGTTCCAATATGTATCAATAACTCCAGCAATCAGGCCTGTCTTTATTTATGTGCAGAAGTGTCTCAAATAATTGTCTTCTGTCCCCAGATTATGCCAGTACCAAACCAAACCCTGGTACCATCAAATTGATTCCAACATATAGAGACCATATAAAGAGAGTAGAACTGCTCCATAGAGTTTTCAAGTAGCACCTGGCAGATTTAAACTGCTGACTTTCTCATTAGCAGCCAAAGCGTGTAACCACTGTACCAACTGGGTATTTCTGTACACTGTTAGATAACTTGTAAGTCTATTTATCTTTCACTTACTTGGCTAGGAAATTCTATCATAAAAATCATAAATAAGCATCTAGATAAAGTTTGGAAAAGGAAGTGAAAGAAAAATGGTGGCTAGATTTTCCAAAAAAATTAATATCTGTACACATGAACAGTGTTAATTTAAAACTGAAATCTGTAACTTTGTTATCCCAAACACACATCAAATCTCAGTAAAATAAAGATAAGGATATGTCTGTACAAATCTTAATATGCAGTGAAGTATCAGCAGTTAACAACAAGCATTGGAGTTGGGTGTAGGATTCAGCCAGGTAGCTTGAATGACAGCAGTCCAGCTGGAACCCTCAAGACCACAGCAGCAAAGGCCGGCTTAGCCGCAACAAGTTTCAGGCCACAGGACTTGGTCACCTTTTGAAATAAGACAAGTATTGTCTTTGCACCTGAAGCAAATTTTAATTATCAGTGTTGCAAAGCATACCTCATGCTAGCGAATAAAATGGGAATGATTGCAACCATTCTATGACCCTGTTTATGAGGGAAAATGAATATCAGTGTGCAGAATGTTAGGAAGATTCCAGAGAGAAATCCAAGCGGGGGTGGGGGGGGGTAGGAGAGGAAGGCAGAAAATACTATCAATCTGTGTTAAATTGTTAGTGAATGGAAGAAATTCATATGAGAAAGACAGAAATGAGTCAACATTAAAATCAAGTGATGACTACTGGGTTATTTTCACAGGGAATTAATCTGGCCACTCTCCATCACAGTACTGGCAGTTAATTTACTTAATGATGAATCACAGAGTTTTTGTCCTTGAGAAATTCATTGGGTTGGAAGGAGCTAGACATCTAAAATAAGGTTGAGGTTAATGTTCACTGGATGCACTTGAGAATCCATATGGATCTAAATCTTCAAGGATGAGGCCTCCACACAGCTCACATACCTGAAGCATGTTAATGATGTTTGCTGAATATGCATATATGACTACAGATTTCTACATTTTAATGCGTAGATCAAAGAAAAGAGACTTGAATTGTAACCACCTGTATTTGTATCTGCCAAAGACAATGTGCTGTTGCATGTTTCTAGAATTTAACTATTGGCAGGTATAACTTGTTCAAAAGTGAGAAATCAAATATAGAATATCTTGAAAGTATTAAGACCTGTATAAGTCTAGAAAGTTAAAGAATATTAATCACTTTATAACATGGAATATTTATTTACTTAATGCCATTATTAATTTTATGATTATTAGTTGTTTTTTCTTTCCTTTTCTACACTGAAGGCAGCATTATTTTCTATTTCCTTTAATGACATCTGCCAAATAACTAGAATTGTACTTGGAAAATGGCAGATGCTTAATAAATGGTCATTACTGAATAAATTAATACATTAATTCAAGGGTAGAATTAGAGATAAAAAAGAAGGAAGAGCAAAGTGTTGATATTACACACTCACACACAAATAGATGCACATATATGTGTATATAATGTGTATTACATACACACATGTGTACACATACACACCTCTAACAAGAGAGAAGATTTTGGTTTTTTTCTAAACATAAGTCATAAAAGCACAAGTTGGGCCATTAAAAAGTTTATCTTTTTCTTAGCTCATATTATACAAATTGTAATTAACTTTGTATTTGGAGTTACTTTTCAGCTTTAACAAGATTACTTTTCCCAGTTTTATCTTTGCCTACACCCACTCCCTGTTCCCTCTCATTTTTATTCTCGTGTATGTCTTAGCCATTTAATTACAAATCAGCAACCAAGATGGTGTGATCCGTTTTATTCAGCTGCTGATGGATAAAATTTAAATTCTTTGGCATGGCATTCCAGATCTTCTTAACTTGATTTCAACCTTATTTTTAGACATATCAAATATTAACATAAAGAATAGTTCTATTGCACAAATAGACTGTGTATTGCTCTACATTGCAAATTTATCTTGCACATTTTAGTCTGTGCATCTTTCTTTCACACTATTACCCTCTCCAGATACATTTTATCCATTACTGTTGATCAAAAGATGGTAACTGAAAGTGGAGTGTTGTACAAAGAAATATAATGCGTGATCTCTGCTCTCAAATGTTGACATTTCCATCTCTCTTGGGGTTAGAAAGGAAAACAAAAATATTCTCTCTTTATACTGTTAAAATGTAAGTGAGTTCTAAAGACATTCTGGAATAATTCATCCGCACTACGGAGCATTCCTTAGTTGAAGACGAGAAGTGATGAAGAGCCACAACCAGCTGGACACTAAGCAAATACTCATCTTTGCACATTATTGTAGACACTCAACAGAACTAGTCTATCCATATTGTATCTAGAAGAAGTTAGGCAGATTTCTCCATATTCCACAGGCAGTAAGGACAGGGAAAAATAATGAGACAAAGCTTCTCTTTGCCAAAATTCAGCACACAGCTCCCCAAAAATACTTTGTCACGAAGACAATGGCAACAATAACTATTGCGGTGAGCATGTACATGCTGAGTATAGTTTTTATGATGCCCAGCCCAGTGCCATCAAGTCACGTCCAACTCATTTTGTGATATTATCCTTTAATAAAGTCAACATTTTTCTAAAGTAAGTACTATTTTTGTCCTTCTTTTCCAATGAAGGACATTAAAATTAGGGAAATTAAATAAGAAAAAATAACTTCTATCGTGTGACATGCACTATGATGAGTGGTTTATGTATACATAGTATTTCATGTAAACTTAATAGGATCGATGAAGTCAGTGCCGTTCTACCCTTGTTTGTAAGTGACGATACATAAGTACACTCAGATATATACACGGGTGAAAGAACTTCCCGAAAACCACAAACCTAGTCATTCAGTGTCTGGCAGAAGACTCAAGTCCACTTTTGTCCTACTTCAGAATCTCAGTGGCTGATCACTTAATATACTATCTCTCACTGAATTTTTACAAATACATGCTACATTTTGACATCAAATTGGACTGACTTTGAAAACTGCATCTACAGTAAAGTAACTGTCAATGCAAATTCTCTGAGGCTGAGTTCCTTTTTTGAAACTAAATAACAATATTTACCTCATTAGGTTGTTCAGGATTTAAATGAGATTCTTGCATGCAGAGCAGTAACTACAGAGTTTGACAGGTAATAAGCATTATATAAGTTGTAGTTGTGATTATGAGTCTTAAATATTAGATCAAGAATTATCTTAATGAATTAAGTATAAGTTAACAATTAAAGGATCCTTAATACTAGGGCGGAAATATGAAATAACTATATCATAAAAGGAAAAAAAACTTTTAGAAAACTAAAAAATTATAAATTTTATCTATATAATTATAATTATATAATATCTATATAATTATAAATTATATCTATATAGTGCTAGGGGCATGTGAAAATTGGCATCAGATATTAATCAGTTTTTGTATTTGACCCTTATTATAATCCCTTGGATTAGGAAAAGTGGAGATTCTGGTCTCTCTATAAAATGTGAAAAATGGGGATTCTGAATGATTATTCAAGGCACAAAACCACTAGTGACTGAGCTGAGACCTTTCCAATCAATTCTGTCAAAGTGAATGTAGCCATTGTCCTTTCATCATTCACAGTGTGCCAAAATAGACATCACCCTACTGGGTTTATATATAATTGAAATGCTATACACATAATCATTTTATATTCTTACATATTCATTTCAGAATGTAAAAGCTTAACATGTATATGAATGCCCGTTCTTATCTGTGTAGCACTAATACGATTTTAAGTATGCCTATTCTAAGAGTTGCATTCACTGCTACTTAAGAAAATAAATCTCACACTACCACAAAGAAGACAGAAAAATATCAACATTTAAAAATAGGGGATGTCTTTGAAAATTATTATAGTTACAGGAAGTTTTTCATCTGTTTATCTAAGTTAATGCAATTGGAAAGAAATACTTGGATCTGTAGACAAATAATGCATATTAAAAAACATAAATGTATTTATTTTTAGGAAGTAAGAGCTGTTTTCCTTCAGCAGATATTTTTATGTGGAAGAATAGATCACAATCAATTTGATAGACATTTGTGTTTCACAATATAATGTTAAACTATAATTTCTGTGCATTAAAATGAGAAATATCATTACAGGACATTATTTTTAAATCACTTCAGATTGAAAACCTTCTCCATCAGTCAGTCTCTGTATACTGTGAATCCCCACACCGATAAACAGTGAGAAAAGCAGAAAAGGATATAAAACACAAAAAGGGAAGGAAATAGACAATTACCAAAACAATAATAACAACACAGACAACACCTAGCAGTTGTGTTTATATGCCATACTTACTTTTTGTTAGACTGGGTTAATATAACAAATTAAAAAGTACTGTAATGGATTGAATTGTATGCCCCCTAAAATGTATGTAGTCATTTGGCTGGGACCTGATGTCTGCTAGCATGTGATTGTCCTCCGTTTTGTGAATTTCCTATGCTGTGAATCCTAGTTTCTGCCTGTGGTTAATAATAGACTGAGTTATGTTACACAGGATTGGAGTAGGACTGTGACAGCCTTACTAAGGGAGTTTCCCTGGAGTATGGCTTGGAACACATTTTATCCCACAAGAGATAAAAGAGAAGCAAACAGAGTTGGGGACCTCATACCATTAAGAAAGCAGAACCAGGAGCAGAATGCAACCATTAGACCTGAGGTCTTTGTGTCAAGATGCTCCCAGACTGAAGAAAGACTAGGAAATTCTCCCAGAGCCAACAGAGAAAGAGTGCATTCCCCTGGAGCCAGCACCCTGGATTTAGGCTTCCAGAGTACTATACTATGTATGAACATGTACATAGATATATTCGTATACAGTATAGACACACACACACACACACACACACACACACACACACACATATGTATGTGTATATGTAGCTAAAGTTACACACTCTTGGTGTGAAGCCTGGGCCTAGAGGCCATAGGCCACAAAAGCTGAAGTGACAAGGAGCACAAAAAAGTCGAGCTACCTCTGTATCAGAAGATATGGCCATGAACTCCGGGGTTACAAAGTGTGGAGCCACAGTTTCTAGGGCTTCAAGAGTAGTCCCAGGACCTCTTAAGTTTCAGCAATCAATCTTTGCTAACTCGGTTCCAGAGTGTGGAGTTATCATTAATGAGTGCCAACAGGATGACCTAGATTCACTGCCCAAAGCTGAGAGGTCATGACTGCCATGCCCAAGGGGCCGAAGAACAGGCTTGCCAGGGCTGAGGTGTTGGGCTCTCTACTCATTTGGACTTCGAGAATGGTTTATCTAAAGCCAAGGGCATAGAGTTGCTGTGCTAGTGGGCCTGGAAGGCAGAGCTGGAGCTGAGGGCTAAGAGGCCTCTACTCAGAATCAGGAGAGTATGGCCAATACCTAGAGTCGAAAGAGCAAGACTATGGTATGAATGGTTTCAGAGAACAGAGGATTGCTTTCAAGTCTTGTGGGCTAATGTATTCTCTGAATTTCCTTGGTGCCTGTTATATCTTTCCTTTCACCTTGTTCTACTTGTAATGGAATTGTGTAACTTGTACACACCTATTCTACTGTTGTACTTTGGAGGCAGACAACTTGTATTCTCTATTTCCTAAGTGTAGAAGAATTTTTATATATTGAACTTGGAGTTTATTTAAGAATTTTGCTATGATGTGCTGGGCTGAATATGTTAAACATGTTGCAAGGATATAAGTTTTTGAGTCACAAAGGGTGGAATGTCATGGATTGGATTGTGTCCCCCCAAAAGAGTGTGGAGAAATACAGCTGGGTTGTGACTCCCAACACTGTACGATTGCCCTGTTTTGTGTTTTCTCCATGCTATTTTTTCTGCCTGTGGTAATAGACTGGATTATGTTAAAATGGAATAGGGTGGGAATTTCACCCTTACTAGGGGAAATTCTCTGGAGTGTGGCTTGTACATTGGAGTTTATAAGGAGAAGCAACTATAAAACATGTACATTGAATTATTAATTCCCAAAGATACTGTTATTACCTAGGATAATGATAGGACTAAGGAAAACTGTGAAGTCAGCAATTAAATCTTTAGTGAATAGCTAGGAATGATCATCACAAATAAAAGAAGAAAGTATCATGGCCAGAATATCTAAACTCAGAAACGCTTTCATTGAAGAATTAACAACTGATACCTTGGAATGATAAGTGTCTCAAAATCAACTAAATATTTCTTTTCTTGATAGCCCATTTCTGCCATCAACATGTAATGGCTAAAAAACATCAGAATGTATAGAAGGGGTCAGCAAGGAGGCCATGGATTTTATAGAAATCAAGGTATATGTCGGAATAGGAGATCATAGACAGAAGAGTAAGCTTTGTAACTATGTGCAGTGGAGTTAGTTAACGGATTCAAGAGAAGAAACAAAAATGTGACTCTGGGTATTATTTCTAAGATTCCTAATTGACTTGACAGCATTTTTTTTTTTTTTGTATTCAACACATAGCCTGTGGATGCCATGTTACTGGAAACAATCTGTTTGGTTTGCATAATGTGAAATGAAGACATCAACTTGAAATTAAACTACACATGTATTTTACATTAATTTCAAGTTTATGAATGTTAAATATCTATACCTATAAAAGTGCCTAGTCTTTACTTTGAAAATATTGCTTAATAACATTAAAAAATGTGTACTTACTGAGTTATTTTCTTCTCCAATGATCAGCCTAATTGACAGGTTAAATTTTTCAGCTATACAGAATTTTACAAATTAAACAACCTCTTACCACTCCCTATTGATAAAATATTCTATACAAAGCAAGGCAGGTGATACGATTGCATTTCTCATTTGATTAAACTTGACTAGACCAAACACAGAGTGGTACAGTGGTTAAGAGCTTAGCTGCTAACCAAAAGGTCAGGATTTCAAATCTACCAGTTGCCCACTTGGAGACCCTATTGAGTAGCTCTATTCTGTCCTATAGGGTAGCTCTGAATCAGAATTGAACTCATGGCAATGTGTTGGTTTATTTCCTTGTTTGTTTCAGAATACTTTTATCATTGATTTTAATACTTGAACTCATTTAGTTAGCAGCATTTATTGGATAACAACAATGCTTAAAGTATTCTGCTAGGCACTATGGTTACAGCATAGAACACAGAAAAAAATATCCTCATAAAGCTAATATTTTGATGAGAGTGATAGAAAAGAAAAAGACTAAGAGTTAAGTAGAAATAATTCTATGGAGCAAAAGAAACAAAAAATGAACTATAAAGAAATATGCATACAAATTTGTTGTTTATGTTACATGCCATTTAGTGGAAACCAACCGATAGTGACCCTACATACAGCAGATTGAAATGACCCTATGGATATAGTGTGAGACAGAAAATGATGTATATGTATACATATTTTAATTTGTAGTAAAATTATCCAATGCAATAGGTTTGATTCCTTGATTGATGCTTCGATGGGCACTGATTGTGGATCTAATAAAATGAAATTCTTCAAGACTTGAATGTTTTCACTATTTGTCATGATGTGTATTTTTTCCAGTACCACATGGATTGTTGGTGTAAATATGGCAGTTATGAAAGGCACTATTTATAAATTGGCATTTGTGTGCAAAACTAAAGAAGGTAAAAGAAGTTAAAACCCTTCCAGATGAAATACTCTAGATATGAAATAGCAAAGACACTGTTATGCCTAAAGAGAAATGAACGTATAAAGAAAGGATTTGTGGGAAATGATGTAAACAAATTGAAAGGAGAAATCAGATGAAAACTGGTTGCATGTTCTAGGGATCTTGGCTTTTAATATGAATGATATAGTAACCTATTAGAGGATCTAAATAAGTGAGTGGCATCATTTAACTTGCATGTAACAAGAAACTTCTGGCTGCTGTGTCATTGATTAATTGCAACGGCCAGACAAAGGGAAAAATATTAGATCAGATTAGCTACGACTACAAAATATCAGGCAAAAGATAAAAACTACTTTGCACCAGAAATTGAGCAGTTTAGATGTTTGCAATTGAAAATGAGCAGTGAACAGACTCTAACTACATTTCTGTGGTGGAACCAACAACTTTTTCTGGCAGATTAGGTGTGGTGTGGGGAAGAAAATGGGCTGCCTTTTGAAATCTTGTGTTTACCTCTTTTACTTCATCATTTCTTACATTTGATCTAGCTAGTTGATGTTCACGAGCAAGTTTCAGAATCTCCTCTGACATCTGTTTTGTTTCTTTCTTTCTTTTCATATTTAATGACCTCTCATCTTATAGCTTCTTCACAAACTTATTGCTTCCTACTAAAATGGCCTGCTCTTTGGTCATTAGTGTTCAGTGTGTCAAATCTGTTCTTGAGATGTTCTCTAAATTTGGGTGGGATATACTCAAGGGTTATAGTTTGGCCTTGTTCTGACTGACATTATTGATCTTTTCCATTGTCTCCTTCACATATGTAGTTGAAATAATTTCTGTGTTCTCCATCTGGTGAAGTATACTTGCACAGTTGCTATTTATGTTGTTGAAAAAAGATACTTGAAGAATTCATTGGTCTTGCAAAATTCAGTCATGTGATCTCAGGCATAATTTCCATCACCAAGGCCCTGTTTTTCAACTACTGATTCTTTTTCTTCATTTCCAGTTTTTGAATTCTAATCATAATTACTTGTGAATGCAAATTAATTGTACTTTTGATCAATTTTAGGCTGCAGTATTTGTTCAACTATTCAGTTTTTATCATCTTTGACCTTAGTGGTTGGTGGGTAAAATTTGAATAATGGTTATATTAATTGTTATTTCTTGTAGGCCTGTAGATATTACCCTATCACAGACAGTCTAGCACTTCAGGACTGACAAGGAACGCAATGCTAATCCTCTTCAGGTTGTCATAGTAGACTATATGATTGTCAGATTTAAAATGGCCAGTATCAGTCTATTTCAAGACACTGATGCCTAAGATATTAGTGTTTGTGTTCCATTTCATTTTTGAAAATTTCCATTTTTTCTAGATTCATATTTTGTAAATGCCACATTCTGGTTATTAATGGATGTTTACAAATGTATCTTCTCATTTTGAGTCATGCCACATCATGAAATGAAAGTTCTGGAAGCTTGACTTTATCTGTGTCATTAAGGTTGACTCTACTTTGTGGAGGCTGTTCTGCCCTAGTCATCTTTCAAGTGCCTTCCAACCTGAGGGGCTCGTCTTCTGACACAATGTCAAACACTGTTCAGCTGCTATTTGTAAGTTTTTCACTATTTAATTTTCTTCCGATGTAGTCCACCATTGTCTTCTTCCTAGTCTTTCTTGGCTCTCCTTGGAAACTCCATGGGGCAGTTCTACTCTGACCTCTAGGGTCGCTATGAGTTGGACCAAACTCAAAGGCAGTGGGTTAGTCTGTCTTAGTCTGAAACCTCAGCTGAAACCTGTCTACCATGGGTGACCCTGCAGGTATTTAAATACTGGTGATAATTCCCAGAATCACACTGAAATACAAGTCCTCACAGTGGGGCAAACTGAGAGAAGTACGTGAACAAACAAGATTTTTCATTTATTTATTTAGTTTTTATCACTGAGTGAAAATGTGCACTCCTGTATAAATTTACATGCCCACCTATATGCAGCTTCCACTGCTCCCTCTGCCTGGTGACAGCACACCATTCCTCTCTGCTCCATATATGTCTCTTCTTCCCAACAGTCTCCTTTCCCCTCTTCTTCACCCACTTCCCTTACTCCAGCCAGAGGTCAGCAGGATGATATCCTATAGATGCACAGAACCATAAATTGCATCCAAAATATGGTCACTCTGCATCGCCAAGTCCAATCCATTCATGTCTGAAGAGTGGGCCTTCATTATGATTTATGGGCAAGTACAGCATCAGGGCCAGAAGTCATACTCCCAGGGGAACACCAAAACCACTGGACCATCAGTTGAGGTCTTTTAGTGGAGATCTCAGGGTGCACCCCTTTTTATTCTTGTGTTGCCTGTGAGACTCAACTTACTGAGCTCCATCGCGGCTATCACTGGTGGTGGCTGGGCACCATCCGGTTCTTCTGGTCCCAAGTTGATGTTGGCACCCACTCATGTGAGTCTCTATCTTCTGGGTTGTCTTTACCCCATGTTATTTTGGTTCTCGGTGAATAAGAGGGCTCTCTGCACCCCACATTGGTGAGTGGCATCTGGGATCTTAAAAGCTGCCAAGCTGCCATCCGAGGGCACAGCAAATGGTCCCGACTCAGCAGGAATGGATGCGCATTTATTTATTTTCTATGTGATTTGAGAGCAGTGTCTCATGTCTATGTGTTGACGGGATTCTACCAACAGTCTATGGAAAAATGATGACACATCAAAGAGAATGGAGAATTGTGGAACAGTATTCTTGAGTAGTTAGTGAGGATCTGTGCATAAGGGTAGTTGGCCTTTTATAGAAATACATTTTTTTTTCCTTATTGTAATAGGAAGAAAAGTAGACTATTTGAGCTCAATACAACTAAACTGGTTATGTTTTTATTGGTTACATATTTTTCAGTGAAATAGAGAGGAAAATGAACTCAACATGATGGTGAAAGAAAATTTCAGTGGTTTTGAAAGAAATGAAAAAGTTTTAAAAAGTCATCTAAGAGACAAAGAAATTTAATCTGATAACTGGATAGAATTAAGGCCCCACTTGAAGTTAATGTCCATGATTTTAAAGTGAAGCTAGCTGATGCAACCCATGCAATGTTATAAACTTGTCAGTATCAAAGCCAAAGAAATTGAACAGATGAATCACCACCTGATATAAACATAGTCAAGTATTAGACAAATGACAGCCTTACCAAAAATTCCATATACACAGATTTTACACCCACATTAGCAATCTCAAGGAAGTCACTGATTGAATTTTTAAATGTAAGAAACAAGTGCCAGTGAAAAACTTCAACTTAGAATTATTTAACATGTTGTGAAAAATGGGTTCAACATTTAACCTTGCATTATTATTTTTTAAGAAAGAAACTTCCATATTTTACTGTATGTGATCTATGTGTTACATACATATGTGTATGCAATCATGTATATTATGATACAGCCCGTATCTGTACTGATATATAGTATAAGTGAGAATGGTGAGATTTTGTCCCATGTACTTTGAACTTATTCTCAGGAGGGACCAATCCCTGAAGAAGGACAAATCCTTGGTTGGCAAAAAGGAGTCAGACCCTTGATGAGATGGACTGGCACAGAGGCAGCACCAGGGCTCCATCATAGCAATGACTGTGAGAGCAGTGCAGGACTGAGCCGTTCTTCCTTCAGCTGCACCTGGGGTCACTGAGTCAGAACCAGTTCGAAGACACCCACCGACAAGAATAGCATATACTGTAACAAAAATAGAAGGTATAGAAAGTGAAAGTTGAAATTAATGTTGTATAACTATTTTGTATTATTAGTCAATAACACTGATTTTTGTTATCATTAAAATAGACTTTTAATACTTTTTAAAATTTTTTATTTTGTTGTTGTTGTTGAATACTGACTTGGTCATCCAGAACTGCTCTAACAGGAATATCGCAAGTCAATGCTTTTAACAAAGACAAGTGTGTTCTTACACAGTCAAGTTGGTTAAAGGCTGAATTTAGGGTGCCAGTTCCAGAAGAAGGCTTTCCCTCTTTGTGAGCTCTGGATGAAGGAAGTCTTTGTGTTACATCAGTCTTTCTTTGGTCTTGGAGCATGTCAGCACAAGAATCTCAGATCTGAAGGACATGCTCTGCTCTTGGAGCTGCTTTCTTGATGGTTTGAAGTTTCCCATTCTCCGCTTGCTCCCCTTTCTTTTATATCTTGTAGGGTAAAAGGTGGTATGAGCCACACTCCAGGGAAACTCCCTTTACACTGGAGCAAGGAGGTGGCCTTAGAAAAGGCATTGCAGTCCCAGTCTAATCCTCTTTAATGTAATCTAACCTATTAACCACAGGTAGAGATCAGGATTTACAGCACAGGAAAATCACAAAATGAAGAACAGTCACAAAATACTGGGATCATGGTCTGGTCAAACTGCTACATGGAACCCAATTCAGTGTATGACATTTTACACTTTGCCCACCCCCATCACATCCTTGCAACCTGAAAACATAGTCAGCTCACCATATCACAGCAGGAGTCTTAAGTCCATCACAAGTTTAAACTACAAAAATATCTTTATATCTGTGACATCAACAATATAAGTTAACCAACCGCCTTCCAAATACAATGGTAGACCAAGCTGGCACAAGCTAGACATTTCCATTACAAATGTGAGGAGTTGTAGGGAAAGAAAGTACAACCCTCACCAAGCAAGCTAGCAGAACATACTATAGCAGCCACCAAAGCTTGAAAATAAGCCTCAGTTCTCTGAGACGTTTTAAACAATTACCCTGCCCTTCAGTCTCTGGGTTTCAGCTATCCTCTCCAGATTCTCAGTGGAGGCCCTTTGGTCCCAGGCTCCAGTTCCACATCCTAAGCCCACAGCTTTAGGTGCATCGTTTCCTAACCCACCTGTGTGACAGTTCCACCAATCAAAAATCCAAAGGCTACAATACCACTCTTTGAATTCCCTGAGGTCACGGCCATATCCTTTGAGACTGAAGTAGCTCAGCTTCTTCTGTTCTCGTCTCTTCAGTTTCTGCTTCCTGTGGCCTTGTGTCCTGGGCCTCAAGCCCACATCTGCTCTGCTGGGACAAGTGTTCCAAAGCTCTGAAGCTCCACTGAGTTAGCTGCCTGAAGGCCCCCCTGTGCAGTGCAGTGTTAGCAGTTTTCCTCCTTTTCTTCTGAGGCTTTTATTCGTTCACAGTTTCAAAACTGCTTCCACATTTTAGGCATCTCTTAGATCAGCATTCCACTGCTAGTATCAAATTCTGTCTTAGTCATCTGATACTGCTCTAACAGAAATACCTCAAGTGTACAAGATCTGACACTTAAGTTTGTGAACTCATCCTAGAAAAAGTGTTACACACCTCATTCCTGAGTATCACTATGGCCATCTTTGAAATACTGCCCTTAGGAAGCTATGCATTGACACCAGTGCCTAGTACACTAGTACACTCTTCAAAGAAATTTTGGAACCTTTTTTCTGGAATGGCCATCAGAGTTGTCATTGTATTACATTTGATGTCCTGAATGTCATCAAAGTGTCTTACGTTCAATATTTCCTTTATCTTCAAGTAAAGAAAAAATTCACCAGGGGCCAGACAACTATACAATTAAGTTCATGAACTCACCATGGGCAAAGGCCATTCCACTATAGGAAAATCACAAAATGAAGGACAATCACAAGCTACTAGGAATCATGGCCCTGTCAAATTGCTATTCACATTTTTGAGGGGACACAGTTCAATCTATGACAAGTATATACAAGTCATAATGATTAAATACAATGTAGCATCATACATTGAGTCTTGAACATGAAAAAAGCCATTAGTAGAAAAATGATCAAAATCTAAATGAAATCTGGAGTTTGGGTAAAGGTAATGGACCAATGTGCCTATGTTAGGTTCTAGTTATGACACTTTTAATAGTTATGTGACACTATGTTCTCAACTTTTCTTTTGTAGATGTAAAAGTACTCTAAAATAAAACTTTATTTAAAAAATGTTTTACTCAGATTTGTTCATATGTAATATTTTTTAATGTCTTACCATTGTAGAGTGTCTTTATAGTGAATGGACATTTTCCTTTCAATGCTCCATTAAAGCTGCAATCACTTAAAACTTTTCTTGAAATATGGCTCAAAAACAAGAGTGGATGTTTTAATAGACAAACATCAATTCAAACAAATCACTGTATTTTTATACAAATTTGAAAAAAACATTGTCCTTCATTTTGTGATTTTTCTGTGCTGTAAATCCTGATCTCTGCCTGTGATTAATAGATTGGACTGTAACACACTTCCAAGGTCTCCTCCCTAGTCTGATGCAAAGGCAGTTTCCCTGGAGTGTGACTGGCACTACTTTTTATCCTTTTATCCTAAAAGGGATAAAAGGAAAAGGAAGAAAATAGAGAATTGGGAGCCCCATACCATCAAGAAAGCAGCAATGGGAGGAGACTGTCCTTAAAACCTGGGGTGTTTTATTCTTTGTTTATATTTACACTTGGATGAAGGCAGACATGATTTCATCACATCTCAACTTATGGTATCAGGTTATTTACTTACAAAGAAATATATAAAGAACTACATTTTTAAAATATAAATGAAATTATATATAAAAATATATACTCAAGACAATTTTTTGTCTAATAAAGAATATAGATTACAGTTTAACCATTACAGTCAATGATAAGAAAATACATTGGACTTGAAACCAAAAGGGAAAAAGACAGTGTTAAATATATAGATATACTAGCACATGTAAAATGTATTTACTCCATTACTCACTAATATGCTATTGTATTGAGTTTATTTTATCTTAATTAAGACCGTTAATAATATGGAACCTGAGTGGTACAGTGGTTAAGAGCTTACCTGCTGACTAAAATGTTGACAGTTCAAATGCACCAGTCACTCCTTCGAAACCCTGTGGGAGCAGTTCTACTCTATGAAATCAACTCTACGGCAATGGGTTGGTTTTAATAATGTTAGATATTGTGCTTCTTGAAATACTTTGTGATCATGAACAATATTTGGATCACAGAGAAGTTCATCAAGTGGTTCTTCGTAAAATTCTTAAAAAGTTATCAAAATTAAAGTTAATATTTCCTTTTTACAAAATATGTTCTGGGAATTTGTTAAACTTCACTCTAAATTTCTGTTGGCAGGTACTGCTTAGCAGACAGCCACACACACACACACACACACACACACACACACACACACACACACAGAGTATATTCTCTTCAAGTAAGGAAGATGTTTTAAAAGAAGTTTTCTTTTTGAATAATCATAGTAACATTAAAAAAAGTTATTGGGAATCATGGCCCAGCCAATTGCTACATGCAGTTTTGAGGGGACACAGTTCAATCTATGACTAGTAAATACAAGCACATACACAGAGAAACATAAACCAACTCAACAACTTGTACAATTATTCAGTGACATTGATTATATTCCTTGAGGTGTGCATTCTCATTCTTCTTTTCTATCTGTTCCTCCTACATTTACATAAAGTCACTGAACCTTAAGACTCCTACTTTGACCCCATATTTGACACTTTGACCTCATATATGAAAGTGTGCTTGAATATGGTTCATTACCTTTAAAAACTTTCAATAAATATATGGTCACAAAGCAATTCAGGGGTAGATTGTATTTCTTTTTATATTTCATAATATTAAACATGATAGTTGAAATAGATAGCTAAAACAAATTTACATGATTTCATGTGCAAAAATTCCATACTATGTTTTCAAATCATGTATCAATTATTTGATGGTTTTAACTAAAATTCAGATAGTGACATTTCAACCAGAGTGCTCTGTGGATGGTCAGTGAAAAAGAGAAAGACCCTGGACAAGCTGGATTGACACAGTGGCTGCAACAACAGTCTTACGCATAAAAATGATGACAGACAGGGCGAAAGACCAGGCAGTGTTTTGTTCCATTGTTCATAGGCTAGCTATGGGTTGGAACTGACTCAAAGCACCTAAAAACAGTAACAACAATAAAAACATTTCAACTTCCTGATGTCCATTTGTTATTTTTTTAATACAAACTGAAATTTGTAGAATTTTAATATTTTAAACAGAGAATCTACTCAGTTATCAACCACATTGTTATTTGACATTTCAAATTTACAACAATAGTAAAAAATCTGCTACCAAACTGTGTTGTGCTTTAATGAGGTAAGTCTGACAGTAATGAACACTGAGGTGTGAGTCCAGTGTAACTGCAGCTGTGATTGTTAAGGTTGTACATCGACTTATTTGGGCCATGACTCTCCATGGTTTGGCAGTTATGTCAATGATGTAATTTGGCATCTATGTAACGATGTTGTCATCCTCCATTTTGTGTTCTATGTGGTAACTCTCCATTTTTGCACAATGAGAATTTCTACATACCTATCTGATCTTTGCAACTTAGTCATGTCAATATGTGGAGAGTGGATGGATATTCAAAACATTATAACATTCTTACTTGAAAAAAATTAAAAAGAGATTCAAGAACTCTTTCTAAGAGCTACAAGGGTCATAAAGAGTGTTTTACAGATCAAACTGTTTCTGAGAGAAAAATTAAATAATGACAGACATTTTCAATTCAACAACTTCTACATATACAATTATTCAGTGACATTGAATATATTCTTTGAGATGTGCATATATTTGGCATTCATTTTTTTTCCTAAAAATGTGAGATTAGCAAAAAATGTAACTTGAACCTGTGAAATTGTTTTTCCTTGTAGTTACATGAAGAAAATGGTTTATACTTCTGCATGTTAGAGACTTGTTATGGTAGGTTTTTTTTTTTTTTTTAATTTAATACTGTCATACTTGGGTTAATCGGTTGATGTTTAGATCACGAAATGCTTTGAGAAACTCATAGATGGAATGACAGAACAGTTGTTTCATGAAGGGTATTATGGGAAGGCCACTCACTCTGAGGTCATGTCACAGTCTCAGAACTCTGAAGCAGATCTTATTGAGACGGATCCTGCCAAGTTTGTCATCAGAAGTCTGTAGCGCAAGATGAAACAAAAGTCTGGTAATTACTTTCAGATCTTGTTTAATCAAGTGTAAAGCAAGAGACAAAGCCCGGAAAAGGAAAACGATATATGAAGCCAAATGCTCTAATTAGCTCAAGAGCAAGGGAAAGCATAGAAAATGGATAAATCTTAATGTGTGTCTATCCATAAATAAGCTGACATCTCAATTCAGTTCAAAAGAGATTTTAAACTCTACACATTCTCTATGAAAGTGTAAGAGCAGTTCAGACTAAGGACAACCCTTCTAGGAACATTCTCCAAAACACTTGTTCATCCATTCAGCATTTGTGAGTGTGGAGAGGTGTATATCGTATGGTTCAGAAATAACTTATCTTGGGTCGCCATGAGTCGGATCCAACTCGACAGCACTTGGCTGGCTGTGTGTCCTATTCTGAAGTTTTTGGTATAGTGACTCTATATTCTTTCCATATTATTTTGTTTGTTCTTCTTTGTTTTTAGGAAAAACTCTGTGAAAACCTAATGTTTAGCCAAATCTGCTTCATAATTTTTCATGGAAAATGCACTACACATTTAACTATAACTAGCACTGAAGAAATTATTGAATCTATTTTTTCAGATTCATCAAGGGTCATCATTTATAGGTTGTTTCTACTCTCTTAGGTTGCTTGTTGCTGTCAGGTATCTTTGAGTTGGTCCTTACCTATAGCAACCTCATGTACAACAGAACACAACCCTTCCCAGTCCTATGCCAGCTTCGCAATTGTTATTATGCTTGAGCTAATTGATGCCGTCACTGAATCATCACTGAGGATATTCCTATTTTTCACTGACTCTCTGTTTCACCAAGAATTATGTCCTCCCAGGATTGATCCCTCTGAAAAAAAAGGGGGTCTGAATTATATTAGATGTACTTTTGCCGTCTTTGGTTCCAAAGAGCACTCTAATCCAATCAAACTTCTTCAAAGATTTCTCTTCACATTCCATGGTAGATTCAACATCATTTACAAACACCACAATTAACAGACATCAATTCTTCAGTCTTCTTCATTTATTGCCCAGCTTTTGCATGCATATGAAATAACTGAAAACACCATGATTTGGGTTAGGCACAACTTTGTCTTCAAGGTGGTATCTTTGTTTTTAAATACTTTAATGAGGTCTTTTGCAGCGTATTTGCCCAGTGCAAGGCATCTTTTGAGTTCTTGACTGCTGCTTCTGTAGGTGTCGAAGGTGGATGCAAGTAATTTGAAATCCTTGACAATTTCTATCTGTTCTTCGTTTTTCATGATGTTACTTCTTGATCAAGTTGTGAGGGGTTTTGTTTTCTTTATGTTGCTGTTAGGTGCCATAGAGTCAGTTTCTACTCTTAGCAAGCCTATGTGCAACAGAATGAAACACTGCCTGGTCTTGCACCACGCCCACAACTGTTTTCATGCTTAAGCCCATCATTGCAGACACTGTGTCAATACATCTTATTGAGGGTCTTTGCCTTTTTGGTTGACCTCCACGCTACCAAACCTAATACACTTCTCCAGGGATTGATCCCTCCTGACAACGTGTCCAAAGCATGTGAGATGTAGTCTCATTATCTTTACTTCTAAGGATCGCTCTGATTTTACTTCTTCCAGAAAAGATCTGTTTGTCCTTTTGGCAGTCCAGAGTATGTTCAGTACTCTTCTCTAGCACCACAATTCAAAGGCATCAATTCTTCTGTCTTCCTTATTCATTGTCCTGCTTTCACATGTGTATGATGCAACTGAAAACACCATGTCTTGATTCAGGCACACTGTTATAAGCTAATGCTGCTCTAACAGAAATACTACAGAGTGGAAGGGTTTAACAAAGGAAAGTTTATTCTTACGCAGTACAGTATGCCACAAGTCCAAATTCAGGAAGTCTGCACCAGGGGTAAGCTTTCCCTCTGTTGGTTCTGGAGGAAAGTCTTTGTTTGGGGAATATCTTAGCACAGGTACCTTAGGTTTGAAGGATGTGCTCAACTCATGGTGTTGATTTCTTAACGATATGAGGTTCCCAACTCTTTGCTTCCTTCCCTTTCCTTTTATCCCTTACAGCATAAAAGGATAAAAGGTGGTACAAACCATACTCTAAGGAAACTCCCTAGACATTGGAGCAGGGAGGTGACCTTAGGGAGGGGTTTACAGTCCCACCCTAATCCCCTTTAACATACAGCATAGGAAAACCACAAAATGGAGGGCAATCACACAATAGTGGTAAATACAACCCAGACAAATTTCTATGCATATTTTTTTTGCAGGACACAGTTCAATCCATTACACAAATCTTAGTCCTCAAGGTGACAGATTTACTTTTCAATACTTCAAAGAGATCCTTTGCTGGAGATTTTCCCACCACAATGCATCTTTTGATTTCTTGACTGCTGCTTCTATGAGTGTTGAGTTTTCTCCCTCCTGCCATAGTGGTTAGGTGCTACAGCTGCTAACTGAAAGATTAACAAGCAGTTCAAATCCACCAGGTGCTCCTTGGAATCTCTATGGGGTGGTTCTACTCTGTCCTATAGGGTCACTATGAGTGGGTTTGGTTTGGTTTTCTTTATATTGAGGTGTAATTCTTAATGAAGTCTCTGAGTTTTTTATCTTCATCAGTAAATACTTCAAAGCTTCTTCACTTTTAGCAAGCAAGATGTGATATCTGCATAACAGAGGTGGTTAACGAGTCTTCCTCCAATCCGCATTCTCCATTCTTCATATAGGCTTGCTTCTTGGATTATTTAACCTGCATATAAACTGAATAAGTGTGGTGAAAGGATAAAACCCTGACCTACACCTTTCATGTCTAAATCATATGGTATCCCTTGTTCATGCAAAATTCTCTTGATGTGTTTACAGTTCCCTTATGAGCAAAATTAGGTGTCCTGGTATTCCTATTCTTCTCACTATTACCCATAATTCATGATTCATGCAGCCAAATGTCTTACATAATAAAACAAAGGTAAACATCTTTTTGGTGTGTGTGCTTTCAGCCGGTATCAATCTGACATCAGCAGTAGTATCCCTGGTTCCGTATCATCTTCATGGTCCGTGTCCCCTTCAGAGTATGGCTTGAATTTCTGGCAGATCACTATCACTATACTGCTGCTGCCACTTTTGAATGACCTTCAGCAAAATTTGACTTGCATGTGATATTAATGATACTTTTCATTAATCTCCACATCTGGTTGGGTCACCTTTCTTGGGAATAGACATAAATGTGAATACTTTCTGGTCAGCCGTCCTTGTAGCTGTCTTTCAATTCCTTAGCACAGATGAGTGAGAGCTTTTCAACACTGCATCCCTTTGTTGAAACAACTCAGTTGATGTTCTGTCAATTTCCGGAGACTTGCTTTTCAACAATGCTGTCAGTGCAGCTTGAATTTCTTCTTTCAGTGCCATCAGTTCCCGATCATGTGCTGACTCAAGAAATGGTTGAACATTGACTACCTGTTTTTGGTAGAGTGACTATACAATCCCTTCCATCTTTTTTTAATGCTTCCTACACCATTTAAAAATTTCCCTGCAGTGCTACTCGAGGCTTAAAACCTTTTTTCAGTTCTTTTAGCTTGAAAAATGCCATCTATGTTTTTCCTTTTGGTTTTCTGCATATAGGTCTTTGGACATTTCATTATAACATTTTAATGTCTTCCTGAGCAGCCTCTCAAAATTTTCTGTTCAGCTGTTTTATTTCATCAATTTCTCTTTTCCTGTTAGCTACTTGACATGTGAAAGCAAGTTTCAAATTCTGATCTGACATCTCTTTTGGTCTTTTCTTTCTTTCCTATCTTTTTAATGACCTGTTGCTTTCTTCTTGGATGATGTGCTTAGTGTTTTTCCACAACTGTTATGGGTTTCAGTCATTAGTATATAATGTATCCAATCTGTTCTTGAAAAAGCCAGTAAATTCAGGTGGATATATTCAAGGTGGCAACCCCGGTTGACATAATGGCTACGTGCTACATGCTAAAAGCTGTAATCTACCAGGCACTCCTTGGAAACTCTGTAGAGCAGTTCTACTCTATCCTATAGGATCACTGAATCAGAATCTACTCAAAGACAATGAAGTTAACAGGTAGTATACTCAAGGTGATACTTGGCTGTCCTGGATTTGTCCTGTTTCTTTATTTCAGCTTGAATTAGTATGTGCGCAATTGATGTTGTATTCTGCAGTCATCCCCGGGCTTGTTTCTTGTTCAGACTTATGGTATTGAGCTTTTATGTGCTTTCTTTTCATGAATGTAGAGGATTTGACTCTGTGTATTTCTTCTAGGGAGGTACATGTATGTAGGCACCATTTCTGTTAGTGGAAAAAAGGTATTTACAAGAAGAAGTTATTGGTCATTCAAACTCCTATCACGTGATTTCTGGCATTGTTTCTATCACTGAGGTGTTATTTTCAAACTACTGATCCTTTTTCCTTGTTTCCAAATTCTGTATACCAGTCACCAGTAATTATCAGTTTATCCTGGATGCAAAATCCACCAATTTCAGACTACAGAAGTTGGTAAAAATCCATTTTTTTTTGCCCCAGTGATTGGTGTGTAATTTGAATAATAGCCATATTAGCTTGTCTGCCTGGTAGACATAGTGGCATTATCCTATCACTGACACATTGTACTTTAGAATAGATTTTGAAATGATGCATACAATGCCATTTCTTTATGTCATTCCTGGTACAGTTAACCATATTACTATCCAATTCAAAATGGTCAGTACCAGCCCTTTTCGGTTCTCTGATTCCTCAAATATAGATGTTTACGCACTCAATTTCATTTTTGATGATATACAACTTTCCT
Organism: Heterohyrax brucei; assembly: GCA_028571685.1. Classification (NCBI taxonomy): domain Eukaryota; kingdom Metazoa; phylum Chordata; class Mammalia; order Hyracoidea; family Procaviidae; genus Heterohyrax; species Heterohyrax brucei. Next base: position 162,587,512 of record CM053143.1, read on the forward strand.
AAATGCGTACTACGTATGTTTCATGTTCCAATTATTAATCAATGCCTACAGCTGTTTCTTCTCTTTTTAAATCGTATCACATCATCAGGTGAAGGTTTTGAAAACTCAGCTTCATCCTCAACATTAAGGTTGATCGTCTTTTGAGGGGGCAGCTCTTCCCTAGTTATCCTTCAATCTGAGAGGCTCATTTTCTGACAATGTATCAGATAATGTTTGGCTGTTATTCCTAAGGTTTTTACTGGCTAATTCTTTTTTGAAGTAGACCACTTGTCCTTCTTCCTAGTCTGTACAGACAGCTGTACTGTGACGGTTTCCAGCATCACATCACATACAAATCCCCAGAGTGAGACAAAAAGGTGAAAACTGAAGCTATTCCTTTAAATTAAATCATTCTCATTGAATCTGTAGGAAGTTTTACTATCAAATTTCATCTGTGGAATCAGAAGTTAATTTCTGTATATACTTAGTATTTGGTGAATAACTTCTGTATGCCAGAAAGTATCTGATGAAATGTAAATGGAAATTTCCTAAGAATTTGTATAACTGTGACATTAAATCTTCCTTATTGAATAGATCTCTAGTGATCAGAAGTAGAATAAAATGTTGAATTGTCAGCAAAGGTTTGTTACAGGTAATATATAATAGAAAAACTTCTAAAATATTTTGATATCAATATCATTATACTTGATTGAGATGATCAAATTTTTGTACAAAGTTTGACAGTTTTTATATTGAAAGGGGACTTTTAATAATCATGCTGGTACAACAGACATAATCTGAAAATGTAAGCTGAGGTATGTTGGCATTCAGTGCATATAGTATTATATTTCTTTTCTGAAGTCCATATTTAATCAGTTTAGGTTCTATAAATGCAGTCATTTATCAATTATATCACATACTGATCATTATTTGACAGCTTAAATTCTATATTAAAAAACTTGCATATGTTTTGTAAGAATTGTAGCAGCATAACTGAGCACAAACGGGCATGTGAACTCTAACAAAAAAAGTAATTTTTAAATTGTGTGCACTTTGTCTAAATTGAGTTAACGCTGCGCACGCGTGTGCGCGCGCGCACGCACACACACACACACACACACACGCACGCACGCACGCACACACAGTCACACATTCAACTGGTATTTTCCAACCTGGATATATTTTTTTAAGTTTTAGTGCACTCTTCTGTTAATTTTTAGGACATGCCATTTTCCATGGCCCCCTGCTCTGATTCTTTTCGTAACTGAGTCATTATGCTGAGAATATTTATTAGTGCCACATGACAAAACTCATTGCCTGGAATAAGTTCAATTTAATGTAAGCAGTTTGCATGTAAAGAGAGTTACTCTTTCAACTCAATTTTGGTGGCAAATTCCCAAGTATAGCCAGTGAGTGACACAGACAAAGTAGACCAAACAACAAAAGAGGCAGATTCATATTGGAAATTATTTTTCTGTTACCACAATATTTTGTATTGTGCCCATAAATCCCAAAAAACCAAACCCACCACCACTGAGTTGATTCTGACTCATAGCAACCTGTAAGACAGAGTAGAACTGTCCTATGGAATGTCCCAGAAGTGCTTGGCTGATTTGAACTGCTGACCTTTTGGTTAACACTTAACCGCTAGGCCATCAGGGTTTCCACTGTGTCCCCATATGCAGTAAATATATTCATTCCAGTCCTAGGGAACCATAGTACTTTAGAGTGTATTTTCATTTCTTGTTCATATTCACCAAGCATCATAACAGCCTTGTGTGTCCTTAAAAAAACAGACCCTTGTAAGTTGACTTCTGTATTACCAATGTTACAGATGAAAAGAGTTATTCAGCAATTATTTAACAGCATACACTGTAATTTCAGGACTGGACAATATGCTGGATGGGTACCATGCCACAGGACAGGCAGGCGTAGTTTCTGTTCTCCTTGAAGAAATTAATATGTATTTCTAGAGTGTTACACTAATTACATAATTAGTACATAATTTTCCCTATGGACATGTTTCGTATCAATAATAACATTTTCTGAAGAGTAACATAATGATTTTGTTGTACAATAATGTCAAGGTAAAAGAGTGATTGCCCACCTGAAACAGTTTCTGGCACATATTAGGAATCAGGTAAATAATTATTCAGTAAATACATTGAACAATTGAATGAACAAAATTCAAAAAGTCTCTGATTAATTATAAGCAGGACTGTGGCACTGGTACATAAAACATTCTGCTAGTCTAGGTATTTGAACTAGGTTATAACTGTAACCACATCATTATACTTAGAAGTTAGTATGAATTACAAATCATTTGATGTCTTTTGTACAGATAATGCCGAGAAAAATTATGTAAAGTTAGAAACTATATGGAATGTGGTCTGAATAATTAACAGCTATAATAACATTCCTGGTAGAAATGCCAGTTATACGTGCCTTCCATGTTAAAAATAGCCAAAACCAAAATATTCACTGTCATTAGTAGATTCTGACTTTATAGAACAGAAAACTGTCTCATAAGGTCTACACGGACCAGCTGGTGGATTCAAACTGCCAACCTTTTGGTCAACAGTGGTGACCAAAATCACTGTATAATTACTGCTCTGATGTGTTAAAAAGATAGGAAATAACAATCAACAAACTTCCTATATGTCAAGAAATACAAGTGTTATCAACTGTAAACTACATTTTGCTACACTATAAAAGAAAGAAAATATTGACAAGTAAATAAAAAATATCACATATGATTTTTATTTTATGCTTATTGTAAACAATTTTGATAAATAATTTTTTAGTCCTACATCATTCACACATGCACATAAGAAAAAGATACAAGCAAAATTAATTAATGCATTCCTAAATTTTCTTTGGAATCTATGGTGGCATAGTGGGCTAAGTTCTATGTCTGCTAACCAACAGGTCAGCAGTTCAAACTGGCCAGGCACTCTTTGGGATCTCTATGGGGCAGTTCTACTCTGACCTCAAGGGTTGCTAGGAGTCGGAACCTACATGATGGTAGTGGGTTGAATTTTGTTTTTAACTTTTCTTTGCATCCAAAGATAACATTTCTGAATCTCCTTTGATCCAAAATAGTAAATGTCTGTATTGATAAACACAGCATCAGACATTATGCCTTCAACAGTTGTCTGTGCAGTGTTTCTAAGAGCTATTCCACTATTGTCTCCAACGTTTTCTCCCAAGTCTGTTATTTATTCTGTATATTTTTAATGGTAATGCTTTTTTGATCTACCAAAGATATCAATCTATGGTTTTCATACAATAGCCAGCATTTTCATTCCTTTCTAAAACAATTTTGCAATTGTTTGTGGCCCGAAATAATGAAAAGTTGCAATTGTCCTGTCACGACACCAGGAAAGACAACCAAGTTACACAGAAAATGACAAATAAGTTTTTGTATGCTGTAAGGTATATCTTAGCTTCGAAGATATTTAAGTGCTAAATGTGTACACGTGTGTGTGTATTTACATGAGTAAACCCTGGTGTCACAGTTGTTAAGTGCTCAGCTTCTATCCAAAATGCGGTTGGAACCCATCAGCTACTCCTTGCAAGAAAAGTGTGGCAGTCGGCTTACTTGAAGACTACAGCCATGAACCTGTCCCACTTTGTCCTACAGTTACTGCAGCATTGCTGTCCATTGGAATCTACTGGAAGGCAGTGAGGGTTATATATGTGTTTAGGTTTAATATGTGTATATATGTGTACATAGGTATACACGTGTATATATATGTGTGTGCACATATGCATACACACACACAATCTTTGTTGTCATTGTTGTCAGCATGTTTAGTGTCATTGTGTTGTTTCCAGCTCGTAGTGACCCTGTGTACAACAGAATGAAACACTGCCTTGTCCCTCATCATCAACCGGATTCTTACTATGCTTCATCCCATTTTTGCAGCCAGTGTGTTAATCCATCTCAGTGAGAGTCTTCTACTTTTTCACTGACCCTTCTGTCTGACCAAGTGTGATTCCTTTCCTTCTTCAGGGACTGATTACCCCAGGTAACATGTCCAAAATATATGACATGGGGTCTTGCCCTCCTCCCTGCTAAGAAGTATTCCAGCTGCACTTCTTCTAAGGCAGATTTTTTTTTTTTTCATTCTTTCAGCAGACCATTCTTCAGCAACATCATAACTCAAAGGTGTTAATTCTTCTCCAGTCAGGGCTCCTGACTCATTGCCTAGCTTTCATATGCATAGGGGGCAACTGAAAATCCTTTGACACTGGTCAGACACAGCTTAATCTTTAAGATGTTCCACTTGCTTTGTAACACTTCAGAGAGGTCTTTTGCAGAAGATTTGCACAACACAATGCATCTTTTAATTTTTTGACTGCTACTTCCGTGGGTGTTGATCTTAGATCAAATAAAATAAAGACTTGGACAACATGAGTCTTTTCCACATTTATCAGGATGTTGTTTATTGGTACAGTAGGAAGGGCTTTCATTTGTTTCATGTTAGGGTTTAATCCAAATGGAAACACTTGTTTTTGATTTTCATCACCAAGTGCAGCAAGTCCACTTCACTTTCAGCACTAGTAAGTTTATCTTCAGCATTTCATCATCTGTCAGTTTGTCACATTGTGGGGGATTGTGTGCTGCTGTGATGCTGGATGCCATGCCACTGGGTTACTCACGGCAGATAGGTTTCTGCTACGCTTCTGGTCTAAGGCAGACTAAGAAGAAGGGCTTTCTGATCTACCTCCAGGAAAAAAATGCCCATGGAAAACCTTACAAATAGCAGCATTTTGTCTTAGTCAAACCAAACCAAACCCATTCCCATCAAGTCAATTACTACTGTTAGCAACCCTATAGGACACTTCAAATAGCCACATAGAGTTTCCAAGGAGTTCCTGACAGATTTAAACTGTTGACCTTTTGGTTAACAGCCATAGTAGTTAACCACTGTGCAACTAGGATTTCCATCTCACCTTAATTAGCTGAAATATATGCCATAAACCCATTGCTATTGAGTCAATTCTGACTCATAGCAATCTTATAAACAGAGTAGAACTGCCTGATAGTTTTCAAGTAGCACCTGGTAGATTTGAACTGCTAACCTTTTTGTTAGTACTTAACCACTATGCAACCAGGGTTTCCCTATAGTTAATATATAATATACACAAAATATCTGCTGTTGTCTTTGGTGTTAATAGTGGAGGAAATTTTAACTCAGGGTACAGGCATGAATGATAGATTTCCAACATAGAACACCTATTGTTTACTAAAAAATTCAACTGTTTAGTTGAAAAACAACCTTTGGAAGGAAAAAATATGTAGCCCTTAAAATTTTCCTAAAATACATTTAAAAGTATACTAAATTTTAGATTACCTAAAGGAAAACTGAAGGATTGTGTTACTTGTTTAGTTATTGGCCATAATAAAACTGATTTTAATACAAGCCTATAGCAAAAAGAGGGGGTGGGGTGGGAATCCCATTTTGTAGCACTGGCTTTCTATTTCCTATCTTCTTGGCCACATGAAACTTGGGTGCCTGTAAAGGCAGGATAATAGCTAATCCTCTTTGGTGTTTAGCCTCACTTAATCCTTTCTGGTACTTATCCTATTAACATTTTTTTCTCTTGTATTTAAATGCCAGTGCAGAGCACTCAAATTACTTGCATGTATTTCTGAGCGACTGAGTTTCTCAGTTAAAGTACCTTTAGAAATATTTGATTAAATATATGCATTTATCCAAGTCTATATTCATTTTCAAGTGCTTATTCTAGTTTAATGACTTTTAGCTTCAATATTTTAAGCTACAAGTTTATGTTTACCATTATTTTGTAACTGTAGAATTCATCTATCATGTAACATAAGCTCTTTAAGTAGGTTTTCCAAAACAACTATAAGGCTTTTGCATATATTTAAATTTTAGTAAAATTACCATTAAATGTATCCAAATTCTCAAAACATATTACAAAGTCAAGTATTATAAAGAAATATGCAAAGGCCTGCAGTTAGAAAACCAAAAAGGAAGAATGTATTTGGCATTTCTCATACTGAAAGAAGTGAAGGAAAAATACAAACCTCGAATTTCAATTTTGAAGTAAACATCAAAAGAAAATGGAAGGACTATACAGAGTCACTGTACCAAAAAGAATTGGATGTTCAATCATTTCAAGAGCTAGCAGATGAAGAAAATCCAATGGTACTGAGGGAAGAAGTCCAAGCTGCACTGAAGGCATTGATAAACAGCAGACCTGTAGAAACTGACAGAACACCGGCTGAGATATTTGAACACAGGATGCAGCACCAGAGGTGCTCAATTCTGTATGCCAAGAAATTTGGAAGGCCACCACCTGGCCAATGGACTGGAAGAGACCCACGTTTGCACCCATTCCAAAGAAAAGTGATGTTAACAGAATGTGCAAATTATTGCAAATGGTCATTAATATTACAGACAAGTAAAATTTTGTTGACAATAATTCAATAAATGATTGCAGCAGTACAACAAAAGGGAACTGCCAGAAATTCAAACTGGATTCAGAAGAGGCGTGGAATGAAGTTACCAATCTTGTTGTCAAATGTGTTTTGGCTAAAAGTAGAGAATATATGAAGGATGTTCACCTGTGGTTTTTGGACTACACAAAGACATTCAACTGTGCGAATCATACCAAATTATGGTGGACGTTTCTAAGAATGGGAATATAAGAACACTTAATTGTGCTGATGTAGAACCTGCACTCAGACCAACAGGTAGTCGTTCAAAGGGAAGAAGAGGAGAAGTCGTGGTTTAAAATCAGGAAGGGTGAACATAAAGATGGTGTTCTTTCAGCAGATCTTTTTAAGCTGTGTGCTGAGCAAAGAATTCAAGAAGCTAGACTATAGTAAGGGGAAGAGGGCATCAGGACTGAAGGAAGATTCACCAACAACCTGCGTTATGCAGATGATACAAGCTTGCTTGCTGAAAATGAAGAGAACTTGAAGCGCTTACTGAGGAAGATCAAAAAGACCATAGCCTTCAGTATGGATTATACCTCAACATAAAAAATAAACAGAAACAGTAGTGGACCAATAAACACCATCATGATAAACAGAGTAAAGACTGAAGTTATCAAGGATTTCATTTTAGTTGTACCCTCAAACAAAGCCTATGGTAGCAGCAGTCAAGGAATCAAAGGCTGTATTGAGTTAGACAAATCTGCTACAAAAAAATCTCTTTGAAGTGCTGACAAGCAAAGGCAATCACTTTGAAGACTAAAGTGAGCCTGACACAAACCTTGATTTCTTCATAGCTTCATATACACTCACGAATCGAATGCCATGGATTGAACTGTAGCCCCCCACCCCCGAATCTTTATCAGCTTGTTCAGACCATGATTTCCAGCACTGCGTAGTTATCTATTTTGTGAGTTTTCTATGTGTTGTAAATTGTAATCTGTGCCTGTAGTAAAAGAAGATGAGGGTGGGATATAATGCCCGTGTTCAGGTCACACTCCTGTTCCAATGTAAAGAGTTTACCTGGAATGCTACCTGCACCACTTTTATTCTTACAGAATATAAAAGGAAAGGGAAGCAAGCAGAGATCTGAGTATCTCATATCACCAAGAAAGGACCAGGAACAGAGCATGACCTTTGGACCTATGGTCCCTGCACATAAGAAGCTCCTAGACTAAGGAAAGCATGATGACAAGAACCTTCCTCCAGATCCAACAGAGAGCGAAGAAAGCCTTCTCCGGGAGCTGGTACCCTGAGTTCAGACTTCTACCCTAATGGACTGTGAGAGAATCAACTTCTCCTTCCTAAAATCATCCACTTGTAGTATTTCTGTTATAGCAGCATTAGGTGATAAATATGCTGGAAATTAAATAAGGAAAACCTTAGAAGAATTGATGCCTTTGAATTACGGGGTTTGTGAAGAATATTAAATATACCATGGACTGTTGGAAGAATGAACAAGTCTGTCTTGAAAAAACACAGCCAGAGGGCTCCTTAGAAACAGGGGTATTATGACCTTGTTTCAGGCACTTTGGACATGCTACTAAGAGGGACCAGTCCTTGGGGTCCTTCTCATGGTTGGTAAGGTAGAGGTGAGTGAAAAGAGGAAGACCTTCCACGAAAGGGATTGGCACAGTGACTACACCAATGGCACAGACATAACAATGATTGCAGGGATGGCTTGGGTCCAGGCAGTGTGTCATTGTGTTGTCTCTGTGAGTCAGAACCAGTGGGAAGACACTTAAAAACAACAACAAATTGCTTATTCTAAAGAAATTAACAAACTTATCTTTTGATGAGCTGCTTTGGCAGACAATTTTATACTATGCTGCATGTCATGAATGAGTTTTATTAAAACAAAAGCTTATTTTTCACTTAGGAAGATTGACAGGAGAGTCTGCTTTGACAGGACTTCCATTTTCAGCTCATAAAGGCAGGGGAAATGTGTACAACCATGTCTAGGTTCTGAAATTTCTACCTTCCAGTATCATGTTTCGTGTCTTTTTAGTTTTCTTTGCCAAGAGAGCCGTGTGGTAACACATATCCTCATGATGGTTTAGGAAGTGTGATTATTCTGTGTGCCAGAGGGAGAAGAAAAACTAAAAAGCCGTTGCCCCTTGTTCTATTCTGACTCGTGGTGACCCTACAAAACTGAGTAGAATTGTCCCACAGGCTTTTCAATGAGCAGTTTGTGGATTTAAACTAGCTGATCTTTTGGTTAGCAGCCATAATTTTTAACTACTGTGCCACCAGGGCTCCAGAAGAAATATTTGTAATCAGCCATAATGACTATTACATTGACTTTAATGCCTCTTCCCTTTAAAGGAACACAGGGTAACTTAATAATACTATTCAAGACACTGAGGAACTAACACACTGGCCTTGTGATTACCAGTACTGTGTAAGTTCTCTCTATTTTGTGATTTTTCTGATGTCATGAATCCCGATCTCTGTCTGTGGTTAATAGACTAGATTTACGTTAAAGAGAATTAGGGTGGGACTGCAGAACCCTTCATATGGTCATCTCCCTGCTCCAATTTAAAGAGTTTCCTTTGAGTATGGCTTGTATCACTTTTTGTCCTACAAGAGATGAAGGAAGGAGAGGGAAGCAAGCAGAGAACTGGGAACGTCTTACTACCCAGAAGCAACCCCAGGAGTAGAGTATCCTTCAAAACTGAGGTTCGGTACCAAGATGCTCCCTGGGCAAAGACTGATGCAACACAAGGTCTTTCTTCTAGAGGCAACAAAGAGGGAAGGCTGTCCCCTGGAGTGGACACCCTGAATTTGGATTTGTAGCCTACTGGGCTGTGCAAGAATAAACTTTTCCTTGTTAAAGCCATCTACTTTGTGGTGTTTCTGTTAGAGCAGTACAGATGACTAAGATAAGCACATTAATCATTTGGTTGCTCAAGGACTGTGACCTTAGTGTATAACTATCTTGATTCTCCTCTGTTGTGGCTGAGGGGGCTTAGATCAGAAAAGTTAAACTGTATAACTTACACAGCTAGTAAGTGACCACATTGAATCCTAGTTCCAACTGTCCATTAAATTCATGCTTTTCTCACTACAAAATGATGTCTCTCATGAAAAGTACCATTTATATCAATGAATTAATAGATGTTGTATTGTTTTTTTAAATAATTTTTGTTATACTTAGTATTTTTCCCTACTTCTCTGCCTTTTAATGAAACTCAAATATAAAGTTTTACAAAATGAACACTTTCAGTATGACAAAAAGACAAATTTGGAAAGCATTGTTAACTATAAAGCAACCACAAAACTGAATGAACTAGTCAAAAACAACAATTTCAGAACTCTGGAAATAGACAAAAGACATATGACAAATTATTTATGAAAATGTACTAAACTTTATGTAAGAACAACGAGACAGTGTTCTTTCTACTGGTACCCAGTGATCTTTCATTCCTCCCCCCTCGCCCCCCGGCTCGGTCAGTGCTCTAACTCTTATCAAGGGATCTGATTTTCTAATGGATACAGCTTACTTGACTTGAAGTGAAAGGCAAATACACCACAGTTAAGGATAATACAAGCAAAAGTAGCGATCGGGTTAGCCAGCAGAATCAGGAGGACAGTACCTTTACTATTCTAAGTTTACAGCGCAGATTGTGATGTCAAAAGTTAGCTTGTCAGTTCAGTATCATACTAAAAGTACTACCCGGCATGTCTGTGTGTGTTTACAGATAGACATGTCTATACTGATACACTTAAATACAAGGATATAAAGGATATGTATACAAGAACTGTCTCTTAGAGTTTTCAAGAAGCACCTGATAGATTTGAACTGCTGACCTTTTGATTAGCAGACATAGCACTTAACCACTATGCCGACAGGATTTCCATAAATCAAAAACCAAATTTGCTGCTAATGACTTGAACCTGTAGGACACAGTAGGATTGCCACAAGGATCTCCTGATGGATTTGAGTTGCCAGTCTTTTGGCTAGCAGTCACAGCACTTAACAATGTGCAACCAAGTTTTCCATATATGTGTATGTAGAGATGTTACACATATATATGCATATACATATACACACATGCATATAAATACAAGTATATCTACATATATGACATTCATACTAGACTCTAATCATTAAAAATTTCATTTTTAGGTAATATAATCCTATATACAGAAGTACAGAAAATAATAAGAAACCTACCAAAAAACTAGTAAAATTAATCACTTTAGACAGAGGTCCGGTACAACATTTTGAAATGAACAACAATGACAAAGATATGCTAATGTCATAATCCTTGGAAGCTACACCTGTTATTTCATATGGCAAAGGAGTGAATATTGCCTTTATGATGAAAGATGTGATTAAGTTAAGGCTCTTCATAGGAGTGGCTCATTAAACAAAACAAAACAGAACTCATTACCATCAAGTCAATTCCAACTCGTAACAACCCTGTACGATGGACTAGAGTTTTCAAGGAGTGCTTGATGGACTCAAACTTCTGACCCTTTGCTTAACAGCTGTGAATCTTAACCACTATGCCACCAGGGTTTCCAAGAGGCATATAGTCTTCCTTATTTACAACCTACCCAGAGGATTGTCTGGGTGGATCCCAAATCCAATTACATTCATCCTTGTAAGAGAAAGTCAAAGCAAAATTAAACACAAGCAGAAGCAGAGAAACATAGAGAGGACAATGAGATACTGAGACAGACAAAGAGACTGACGAATGTGGCTACAAACCAAGGAATATCAAGTGTCACTAGAAGCTAGAATGGTTTTCTTTCCATTGTCTCTGGAGGGCGCAGGAGCTGCTGTGAGCTTGATTTTACACTTGTATTCTTTATAATTATGAGACAAAAAATGCTACTGGTATAAGCCAGTAAGTTTGTAGCAATATATTACAATATTCTCAAGAAATTTATGCAAATATTAATATACAGAAACTAGTTGTATCTGTAAACCAGAAAAACAAAGATGTCACCTTGAAGACTAGGGTATACCTGATCCAAGCCATAGTATTCTCGGTAGCCTTACATGCATGGAAAACTGAACAGTAAATAAGGAAGACAGAGCAGGAGTTGATGCCTTTGAAGTGTGTTGGCAAAGACTACTGAATATACTGTGGACTGTTAAAAGAATGAATGAATATGTCTTGGAAGAAATATAATCAGAATGCTTCTAGAAGGAAGAATGGCATGATTACGTGTAACCTAATTCAGATATCTGTCTTTTTGAATGTCTTACTCTTTTTCACTGACTCTCTACTTTATCAAACACTATATTCAGGCACTCATTGGAAACTTTATGGGCAATTCTAATCTGACCTATGGAGTCACTATGAATTGGAACCAACTTTACAGCACCTAACAACAATGACCTATCCTTCTCAAGGGACTGTCCCTCCTGATAACATGTCCAAAGTAGCTGAGACAAAGTCTCTCTGTTGGTTTTCAATCATATGATACCACATGAACTAGTTGAGTGTCAGTCAATTCTTTTTGGTACAATGACTCTGGTATTCCTTCTATCTTCTTTGATGCTTCCTGTGTCAATATGTTCACCACTCATCTGTCACTTTGTTGTCCTACGGTGCCTTAGAGCATAACTGTGACACTAGAAAGTATGCTACTCATATTTCAACTACCAGCAGGGCTACCCATGGTAGACAGGTTTCGGTACAGCTTACAGATTAAGACAGACTAAGAAGGATCTGGTGATCTACTTCTTAAAAAAAAAAAAAAAAAGGCCAATGAAATGTAAACCTTATGAATAGCAGAAGAATATTTTGTGATATAGTGCCAGAAAATGAGCTACTCAGGTTGAAAGGCACTCAAAATATGGTTGGGGAAGTGCTGTCTCCTCAAAGTAAAGTCAAAATTAATGATGTAGATGGAGTGAAGGCTTTGGGATCTCATTTGCTCATGTGGCACTACTAAAAATAAGAACAGCTGGAAATATCTAATAATTAATAATCAGAGCCTGTAATGTACAAGGTATAAATCTAGAAAAATTGAAGATAGTCAAAAATGAAACAGAATTCATAATGACCACTATCTCAGGCATCAGTGAGTTGAAATAGAATGGTACTGGCCATTTTGAACCTGATAATCATTTGGTCTACTGTACCATGACTGACAAATCAAAAATCCATTTGAAGAACATGCTCATCACCAAAAAGACTATTTGAAGGTCTCGGATAAAGTACATCTCTGTCAGTGATAGGATAACATCCATACAATTACAAGGAAGATCAGTTAATACGACTATTGTTCAAATGTATGCACCAACCACTGAGGCCAAAATGAAGAAATTGAAGATTGTCTTACCAATTTCTGCAGAACAGTCCTAGTGATGTAAAGGTTAAGAACTTGGCTGCTAACTAAAAGATTAGCAGTTCAAATCCACCATCTGCTTCTTGGGAACACTAAAGCACATTTTGCTTTGTTCTATGTGGTTGCTATAAAACGGAATGAACTTCATGGCAACAGGTTGTTTATTACTGTTTGTTGCAATCTGAAACATATTAAACATGAAATCAAATATATTGATAAAAACTGGTGATTGGAATTTGACTGCTGGAAAAAAGTAGAATCAACAGTTAGAAAATATGGCCTTTTTAATAACGATGATGCCAGAGACCAAGTGCCGATGCAGTACACGAGCTGAATAGGAAGTGTCAAAAGAAAGCTGGAGAAGATAATTATAAAGAAATGCACAAATATTTGGTATTAGAAAACAAGAAGAACATGCTCGAAATTTCTCAAGTTGTACGAGTTTAAGAAAAATTTCAAGCTTTGAGTTTTGCAGTGCTGAAGGATTCAACAAGTGAAATATTGAACAACACGTTAGTTACTAGGGAGATGCAAATTTAGACAATAACAACATACTAGCTGAAACTCTCTAGAATAGACAATAACAATCATTGTCAAGAATATGAAGAAAATAAAATTTTCATACATTGATGATGAGAATAACATTGTTGTATTAGTTTTCTATGACTGTCAAAAAAATTTCTAAAAACTTAGCCATCTAAATCATGCAATTATATTTTCTTGTAATTCTGTAGGTCAGAAGTCTACTACAGGCTTTCATTAAGGTCAAGATGTCAACAAGACTATGTTCCTTCCAGTTTTAGGGAGACCGTATTTCACTGATCATTTATATGTTCACAGAATTCAGATCCTTGCGGTTGTAGGACTGACAGTTCCTCTCTTTCCTGGCTATGACATGGTGGCTTATTTTAGCTTCTGGAAGCCTTCCTTTAATTTTTACATATAAGTTCTCAAAACTGGCAATAAAGCATCAAGTCTTTTTCATTGCTGCTATGTATCTAACCCATAAGTATGCCTTTTCTTTTACCTTAAAGGAACGTTGAGATTACATTGTGCCCACCTGGATAATCTAGGATAAAATTACCACCTCGAGGTCAGTTGATGAGCAATCTTAATTCTATCTGCTATCTTGGTTTTCTTTTAACATGCAATGTAAAATATTCACAGGTTCTGGGAATTATGACACGGACATCATTGGAAGGGCTATTCTCCTCCCTACCACTACTGTGTAACAACTATGGAAAATAATTTCTTCAAAAGTTAAATACTACTTTGCAATATGATCCAGAAATTTCCCTCCTGGAAATCTGCCCCAAAGGTATGAAAACACATATCCACACAAAACCACTTCACAAATGTTCCTGGCAGCATTGACTATGGTATCCAAGAACTGAAAACAAGCCAGGTGTCCATCAACTGGTGAATGAATAAACAAAATGTAGTGTATCCATACAATGGAATGTTATTCGTTAATTAAAAGAAACAAGCTAGTGATACATATGGCAACGTGTGAATCTCAAAAGCAGCATGGTAATTGAAAAAAGGTAGCCAAAATAAATAAATACATACATAGATAATAAATTAATAAGCAACTATCCCTATATATTGTACTATTATATTTATGTGCCAAAACGGCGAATCTATGAAGACCAAAGTCACCTCAGTGATTTTGTAGTGTTAACAGTAATTTAAAAGAAACAAAAAAGTAAACTTTTGCTGCCAAGTCAATTGTGACTCATGGTGACCCTCTAAGGCCAAGTGTAACTGGTGCCACAGGGTTTCCAAGGAGCAGCTGGTGAATTTGAACCACTGACATTTTCCTCAGGAGTCAGCTCTTAACCACTGAGCAACCACTACTCTACTCACGGTGATAGCAGGGATTAACAGCAAATGTACGTTTAAAAAATATTGAAGGATAAACGTGTTCTAAAACTGGATTTTAGAAAGTGTTCAACAACTCTAAACTTACTAAAAGTCATTGAATTTTAAACTTAAGGTATGTAAATGATGCCACATTAAAGATGTTACAATTTTATAAAAAAGTGGATCAAAATGCATTTCACATTTTTAACCAAGAAGGTAAGAATAGCTATTTAAGAAGGTTTTTTTCCTAAATCGAAATCAAGCATATTTTTCTGACTTATATGGAAAATTACCTTAATTTCCCTTTCTCACTTTAAAAGCTCATATTTTACAGGGAAGCTAGAATTTTCAAAGAACATTTCTGTTGTCAGATAATGCGTGACTTGTTTAAATCTTAACATTTAACAATGACATTTCAAAAATTTTTACTATCTTCCTGAGAGACAGAGCCCCTACCACCAGTGATAGCCCTTTTCCCAGTCTCAGGTACATTCCCATTCATTCTCATCCTATCAGATTTCACAAATAGTACTAGCCAAAGAAGCACTATTATACAGTAGGGGGGAAAAAGGCCTAATTAAAAAGCAGTCAGCTTTGAGCCTTTGAGCATAGAAGTGAACTCATGAACAAGTTGTAAATTCCTCTGAGCATAATTTCTCCATTAGAATTTTCCAGTTTAGTTACACAATCTACCAGAGTGGCTTGTTAGAAAAAATGGAGCAATATACAAATAGTGCCTGATACATTGCCTGACACGTTCTATGTATCCAATAAATGAAAATTCCCTTTCTCTTTCCTACAAAAGGATTTGACAACTATATTTTACATTTAGTTATTTCACTTAAATATGAAAAATAATTCCTCTTCATCAAAATTTTGAATCACTAATTTCTTTATGAATTCACAGCATTTGTCCATGAATCTACATGCAAACAAAAAATAGGCCTGAAATTGTGAAGAATGTATTTTGATGATACACAATTATCCAACCAAAGACAGCACAATTAATCAAATATAATGCAAATTCTAGATGTACAAAGGAATATTTACAAGAATGGGCAAGAAGAAAAGATATCAAAATCACAATTATAGAAAACCAATAGAATTAATGACAGTAAAACAAAGATTTCCTGTTATTGGATATAATGATAGTTCAGTGTAGCAAGATGAACATCAAGAAAGAGACTGAGTAAACTGTCATAGTTCACCAAGTAAAAAGGAAGTAACAGTCATATGCTAAAGGATAAAATTAATAAATAAACCCATTGTTGTTGTGTGGATTCCACCTCCTAACAACCCCATGGGACGCAGTAGAACTGCCCCATAGGCTTTCCAAGGAGTTGCTGGTGGGTTCAAACTGTCAACATTTTGCTTAGTGGGCATAGCTCTTAACCACTATGCCACCCAGCTAAAGGAGGCCAGGCTTAAGACATAACTTTACATTCTTTACATGCAGTATATTTTTGATGGAGAACACTGCTAAAATTGAGAGCAGACACGGAGAATCTGCTCTTTCAGTATTATAGCTCCTTAGGTTGCACTCTTCTCATTTGAAGGCTCAGAAGTGTGTTATTGCCAGCAAGGATAAGAGAACAGCAACTTAAATAACACCCTATGCCTTGGGGGGAATCTGAGATGCTTCTGTCTGAAATACTGTTTTCAGCTTCTCTTGGAGGTGCAGTAGCTTCTTAAGTACCAATGAACCTGAAGTGTCGCTGCTTCTTTCTTCTCTGGGCCTAGACTGTATTTAGGGGGGAAGTGATGCCCAAACAGGGAGTGGTCTCAGAGTCCCCCCCCCCCAAAAAAAGAAAACAAAGGTATTTCTTATATCTTTTACTGAGGATCTTTCAGAAATACAAAACAAAGTATGTTCGTATTATATTTACTACATACTAAAATTTTCAAAAAATTGATCTTCTGTCTTCTTCATACCCTGTAAAGCAGGTTGCTTTTGCACACACTTGCCATGTCTCCTTATTATGTTTGACTGACTGACTCTTGACCTATTCACATGTTCTGCATGTGTACAGTTAGGTGTTCTTGAAATTCTATTCTGTGTGTAATACCATACACAATTGGTTGGAATCCACATGACTGCATAGTGACACTCAAATTCTTCTGGTAATAAATTGATTTGGTAATCTTTTATAATTATCTTCAACTGTATTTCACTAAGGGAAAAAAGTGTGTCCATCGTTTCTCACAAGATAGCATATCTGTAACTCAATTTTTCCCAGGATATTTAATAATAGAACGTCCAGAACAAGTGAGAATCAGCAGTAAGGAGATGACAGGATGAATGCAGAATACAAAGGCAACTTTGCCAGAGAACACACACACACACACACACACACACACACACACATCTATATCTGTATCTATCTATCTATCTATATCTATATCTATATCTATATCTATATATATCTCGGATTCAGGCCATACCCCAAAGACAACTGATTGGCTGTTGACTGACTGGCCTTTCCACTGATTGGCTGCTTACATCTGACCACAAAGTGGATGATGATTACATAATATTTGCTAAACCACTGAAAATTATGGCCTAGCCAATTTGACACATAACCGTAACCATCACAGCTCACCCCTTGTCAACTTGGCACCTGTACTCATCTCTTTAAACCAAATATGATCTCTAAACAGACAATTACAAGTTCATATCTGTACCTAACATGATACAACTAACATACAATGAGATACACTAGCTACCTTTTCATCTTATGTGTTATAATAAGTTAATAAGTAATGGAATAAGGGTTATAAGAAAGATATATACACATATATATGTACATATGCACACATATGTGTCCAACAGAATAAAGAAGAAATACTAAAAACAATTATGCTTCTCAGTTTTGTAAATGGTCACATGGTCACAGCTGGTATTTAGAACTATCTGTTTCTACCACCTAGTCTCCACCCTCTTTACCCACAGCACGCACCTCAGCTAGTTGGGGTGGCCTAAACCTTCCATCCTGAAGAATCTGAACCGTCAGTAGCCAGGCATGTCAAAAGTGGTTCACTTTATTGTTCCACTGGCTTTAATCACAGCCCAAGGTAATACTGAGAAATGCCTGAAGGGATCTCTTGTATTTCAGATACATTCTTCTCTACCTCTATTTATGTAATACCAATCTGATTTCTCCTTGATAATCAGGATCAATCACACCAGCAAATACAGTGACTCTTCTTTGCCTGTTGATCCAGAGGCATGAACAGCCTAAAGTGGACACTGTCATTTTTAATTTCTGGTTCAACAGAAACAGTCTTTTGCCTCCAGATAGGAGCATTCTCCTTTTTGGAATTAAGACTCCTAGATCCACAGCATAAGGTTCTGGGTGATAGAAGTTTGTGGGAAAAGGAGACAAGCATTTTGAGAGTGAGTCACAAGAGGTAATAGTACGTGCTACTGTTTCCATTTCCATCCCTTGATTCCTGGACCCATAAATCCTGGCAATGGAAGAAACTGTACCATATGTTGGATGTTGGTTTAGAGTATGTACAGACTCCTGTAAAACACTGCTCCACCCCCACAATGTACTGTCACCTAGCTGGCACTGTAATTGTACCTTCAGGAAGCCGTTCCATTGTTATACCAAGCCAGCTGCTTCAGGGTGAGGATGACCGTGGTAAGCCCAGGGAATTCTGTGAGTGTGGGCCCATTACTGTATTTCCCTTGCTGTAGGGTTAGTGCTTAATCTGAGGTGATGCTATCTGTGGTACCATGACAGTGGATGAGACAATCTACAGGAGACAGCCTTGGCAGAAGCATCACAAGGAGAGAAAACAAATGCACACTCACAGTAAATGTCTCTTCCATTAAAGCAAAACACTGCCTTTTCCATGAGGAAAATGGTCCAACATAATAAACCTGCTACCAGACTGTTGTCCAATCACCTCTTGGAATGGTTCCATGTGAGGCACTAAGTGTTAGTCTCTGCTGCTGGCAGATTGGGCACTCAGCGCTGGCTGTAACCAAATCAGATTGGTGCAAGGAAGTTCAGATTGCTGAGCCCAAGTTCAGGTTGCGGAGCCTAAGTTCAGGTTGCTGAGCCCATGCAAAAGTTTCATTTCTGCTGCCACAGCTCTGTGTTCATTTGCCTACTGGGCTGGAGTGGCTGGGAAAAACGGTGACTGGTTTTCTCAGAATGCACTGTTTTATCAACTTAATGTTAAAAATCTTCTCTGCTGAGGTCCCACTTTGGTAAGCATTGACATGAGATACAAATATCTTCACCTCTTTTGCCCATTCTGAGAAGTCTACCCACAAACTCTCCTTCAAACTTCCTTTTCGCCAATCTTCTGATTAGGTTCCTTCTAAGTCTCTGACCATTTGACCAAACCCTTGGCTACAAACCATGATCCACAGTAGTTGCACGTCTGACCATTTCTCCCTTCCAGGCAAAGTAAATAACCAAATACACTTCTTGAAGTTCTGCCATTGGTGGGAGATCTCTTCATCACTGTTATTCAGGAATCTCCCAGAAATGGGCTGCAGTACTTTCACTGCCCACTTTCAAGTGTGGCCTACATATTTCAAGAACCATCGCTAAACTAGGCAAAATTTTTCTCTTCTTCAGTCAACTGATCATAAGGCCCACCCTGTGAAACCGTAGGTACAGACTTTGAGAGGGAAGGTGATGTGAAACGAGTGAAGACTATGTGCTTTGGGGCCACTTCCTGAGGTAACTTATCTGTCCCTTCAAGTCCTGCTGGAGCCCCATCTCATAGTTAGCATTTCCACTTAGTGATGGCATGCTGTTGTTCACCTCTGGCTTTAAGATTCTGTGGGACAGAAAATGCTCAGTTCATGATGGGCATCTGAGGTCACATGGTCACTTTGTAGCCTGTGGTTAAACATTCACTTTCTGCTGAGGCCTAGTAACAAGTCACAAGCTGTTTCTCAAAGTGAGAGTAGTTATCAGCAGAAGATTGGAGGGCTATGCTCCAAAATCCTAAACATCTGCATTGTGATTCACCAACAGTGTCTTTTGGCTGAGTTCTTCAGAGAAGCAATTGGTCCATGTAGCCCACAGAGGCTACATATGCCAGGTCTATGAGGAATAAAGAAGATTCTCCCAAACCCCATGGTCACAGGATCTGGCAAACCTAACATCAGCAGGTCAGAAAGTAGTGCAGATGCAGGCTGTGAAGACCAAAACATCTCAAGTCCCAAGAACAGGAAGACAGAAGAATGGAAGCAAGCTACAGGATCCCAAACCAGAAAAAGCCCCAGCAAGGCAAGCAGGGAGGAAGTAGCCAGAGGAGGGTAGATGGATGAAGGCTGACAAGCAGTGAGCTACTGCAGGCCCCTACTGGTGCCACTCACATGTCCATCGTGGGGGTAACCACATATCAAATTTCAACAGGGACGTGATCACACCACTGTACAACTGCTAAAATGCTGAGAATCACGGCAAAGCCAAATCGACACACAATCTTAGTCATTGTAAATAGGCACCTACCAAAGACTATAAACAGCATCTCTCTGTACCACTGATACTTCAAGGATCATTCAGTCAGCTGGATAATATGCTCCACGTAGCACAGTGGTTTATATGGCAGCCTGACCTGTTGTAGAGCCTTTTCTTGTCCTGGGACCCACATGAAACTAACAGCATTTTGAGTTACATGGTAAATGGACTAGAGTTGTACATCCAAATGAGGTATGTTGCCTCCCAAAATCCAAAGCAGACTGTAATATGCACATATAATTGAGTTAAAAAAACACCTGCTGTCAAGTTGATTCCAACTCATAGAAACTCTATAGGATAGAGGACAGCTTTGCCATAAAGTTGCCAATCAATACTTAGTGTATTCAAACTTTCAACATTTTGTTTAGCAACTGTGGCACTTAAACACTATGCCATGAGGGTTTTCCAGGGGAATACTGTGCAACCATTAGAAAGATTGATGAGTATGCAAAAAGAAACATCCTGTAATGTGGGTGGACCAAGGGGCGTAATGCTAAGTCAGATAAACCAAGCACAGAATGACAAATAATATATGATACTTCTGTTATAAGAAGACAAGAATGGATATTAAAAAAAGACAAACATTCTCTGGTGATTGCCAGGGAGAGGAGGGAAGAGGGGGAAGTATGCTTTAGAGAGTAAAGACTTACATTTGGTGATGGAAAAAGTGTTTTGGAGTGTGGATGTAATGAGCACAGCACAACCAAAGTAAGAATGAGTGTTTAAACACACATGGATGGGTATAAGCATATTTGCATATGCATAAAGTGAGAACAGCTAGAAGTATCCATCTATAAAACCCAAACTTCCTATTGTTAAGTTAACTGCTACTCATGGAGACCTTATGGAGTAGATGTAAGTACCTCGTAGTATCTCCAGGGCTGTGGATTTGTGGGACCAGACTGCCACATCTTTCTTCTACAGGTACCTGGTGCATTTGAACAATCAATGGTGAGGTGCTTGACTACTGTGCTACTCAGCCAAAAAAAAAAAAAAACCCACTGCAGTTTAATCGACTTTAATTTATAGAAACCCTACAGACAGAGAACTGCCCCATAGAGTTTCCATGGAATGCCTGTGGATTCAAGTGGCCCGCCTTTTAGTTAGCAGACGTAGCACTTACTAGCTACAGGTAAATAAAAATGTATGGGAACAGGCACATTAATTCACTGAAAACACACGTATTGGTATTACTCAGACAACCAAACAGGTTCCAAGCTTGTTATTCTGGTTTTGAAAGCCTACAACCATGGTCTTACAACATAACCCCTCAGTGGGAGTAACAAAGTTCACAAAAACCCTTATCTGCATCATAGTACGGTCAGTAGCTTTCAGGTTTTTAAGAGCTTGTGAGTGGCCATCTAAGACACAACTTTTGGTCTTTATTCAACAAAAGCAAGACTGTAAGAAGGTAATAAAACATTGGGGGTGGGGGGAAACAAGTCTACATGAAACAGAAGCTTATCTTCCACGAGACCAGAAGAACTAGATGGTGCTGGCTACTACCACTAACCATTCTGATAAAGCTCCCAAAAGGTAGTTCTAGATAGAATGGGAGAAAAATGTGGACTGGAATCAAAATCCAGAAAAAGAAATCTAGACAAACTGGAACAGTAGAAAACAGGGGACTCTTGGAGACTACTTTCTTGAACAACTCTTTAAACCCGGAGTCAATCCTGATCTTCCAAGGTGATCTTAACTTTTCAGCGAAACAGCTAGAGTAAACCACCAAAAAAAAAACAAGGAAATTACCTGTAAGATCAATACTTTACTTAAAAACCATCTGTACAAGACCAAAATGTCAAGAATTGCTCGAAAACCAAAGTGAGTAGACAAGAGAGCAGGCACAGCAGAGTACTGGAACTGGAAAAAACAAAGCAGGGTTAAGCAAAATGCTGACGCATTGCTACAAATGTAACTAATGTCATTGAATAGTGTGTGTGGAAACTGCCAAATGAAGACCTAACTTTCTGTGTAAACTTCCACTAAAAACTCAATAAAATATTATTTAAAAATGTATATAATTTGGAAAATAGCCAGACAAATTGTTTAGGCCTGTTATTTGGCCTAAACTTTACCAAAACCATACTTAAACAATTAAGTTTCAAGAATGTATCCATACCAGAAAATGTAGCATGCTCAGGCCTTCACAAAGAACTCACCCATCTCTTCACAGAACTCTAAAAATAAAAAAAAAAAAAAAAAAACTAATTCTCCAATCTAATTAAGAATTATATCCATACATTAAATTATCTTTATATAATTGTAATTCCAGTGTAGTTAATAAAATTTAAGAAGTCAGGCACAAGTGAGAAGAAAAATAAATTCAAAGAAATCTGATTTAGAAGAAAAAGTATAGCTTTGAATACTAGCTCTGCAATTTGATATCTACCTACTTCAAGTATATTAATATAGGATTTTCTTAGGTAATGGGAATAGTGGTCTCAAACTGTTTGAATTATTTAGACCAAGTCATGTACCTGAGGGTCCAGTCCTACCTCAAAGTATTTACTTATTGAGACTTTTTTTTTAAAGCTTTGCACCTTTTTTCTAGGAATGCTGGCTCTCTTTAGTAAATTCATAGGTTTATCATAGAAGTTTCCATTTAGTATACCACGTCTATTGACCAAAGTTGATTAGTTCTGGAGTAACAGTTGAGCCAATTTGTCCAATAAAAATTTCTCTAGGAATTTTTGGACTATAAAAAGGGTCATAACATTTTCTTTACTATCAATGGAATTATAAAATACAACATTTTATTGCTGTCAGTAACTATATATTATTGCATGGGGAGAAAGTATAAACCAATTTCTGTTGAGAATAGAAATGAAAGACAGGTAAATATTAGCAATATGAGTTCTAGCAGTTTAGGGTATAAATTCTTCCTTGGATTTCTAAAGATGTCTTTACTCTCATAAAACTCCCTTTTTATTCAAGTAGTTTCCAGTCAGGGTTTTGTCAAATTCTATCCAAATTTTCCCAACTTAAATATAAATTGTTTAAGGATTAAAGTATACACAGCCAAGGGTTTCTTTTACTAACTTTCAAGCCACAGAACAAAAATTATCTCTTAAATATAAATGTCTTTTCTGAGGGAATACATTCTAGCACAGGTCAGAAAGACAGATTTCTTGTATTAAATCCAGGAAAGTAATTGTAGAAATATTTTGAATAATGTTTACCTTGATTTTCTTACCAAATGTTCATGCATGAACTTATCTATCTTTAATGTTATGGTCAAATTAGAGTGAAAGAAATGAAATACTGAGAATATACATATAGATCATATCCCTTTCAAGATGTCATTACTTTCTCCTTTTAACTTTTTATTTTATACCATTTGTTTTTAGTACTGGAAGAATGAGTCAAGGAGTGTTTCTGAATTTAAGTGGATTTTGATACAAGAGGCCTGACAATTAAGTCCATGAAATTAATTGGTTTAGCTGCTATGTATGTTATTGGTGAGTATGACTACAGGCATGTTCAAAGTAAGTACTCCCCTTGGGAAGCTATGCACTTGTGCCAGCACCTAGTCCACCCTTCAGAGCAATTTTGGAACTCTTTCTGGAATGATCATTGTGCACAGTGGCATGGTGGCAACTTCACAAACTTAATTGTATGGTTATCTTTGAGGGAGTCTTTAGCCAGTAAACAAATAACTGTGTTGGGATATCCTCCCTGCTCACCTGATCTGATCCCGAATGACTTTTTTTCTATACCTGAAGATGAACATAATATTGAAAGTAAGACATTTTGATGACATTCAGGACACCAAGGGTAATATGATGACAGCTCTGACGGCCGCTCCAGAAATAGTTCCAAAAGTGTTTGGAAGGTAGCCTATGCCCTGACATTGGTGAATAGCTTTCCAAGGGGAGGACTTCAAAAGTGAGTGTAGTAATATTCTGCAGTGAGGTATGCACCGCTTTTTCTAGGATGAATTCTCAAACTTAATTGGCAGAACTTGTTTTTCAAACAAAGT
Organism: Heterohyrax brucei; assembly: GCA_028571685.1. Taxonomy (NCBI): domain Eukaryota; kingdom Metazoa; phylum Chordata; class Mammalia; order Hyracoidea; family Procaviidae; genus Heterohyrax; species Heterohyrax brucei. The sequence goes on from CM053143.1 coordinate 162,611,603, forward strand.
CATATTCACAGTTACCAAACCAAAAAAGACATCCATTTCTGTTGAGTTGATTTCAACTCATTGTGACCCTACAGGACACAGTAGAACTTCCCCATAGAGTTTCCAAGGAGCACCTGATGGATTTGAACTGCTGATCATTTGGTTAGCAGCTGTAGCACTTACCCACTATGCCATAGAGTTTCCAGTTCACAGATATGAAAACCAAACCCACTGCCGCTGAGTTGATTCCAAGTCATAGAAACCCTACAAGACACAGCAGAATTGTCCATAGACTTTCTAAGGAGGACCTGCTAGATTTGAACCACCAACCTTTGGGTTAGCAGCTGTAGCACTTAACCATTACATTACCAGAATTTCCAGTTCACATGTACACGGCTTAGGTTTTCCTAGACTTTTTGAGAGCCACGATCTACAACATTGTCCATAGAACTATAAAATTTTCTCGAAACTTTCACTAGAAGTGGCTATTAAGGAACAGGTTGCTGATTGTTTTGGGGGGACAGGAACTTCGCCTTTCATAAATACTGGCACTATCAGCAGTGCATTGTTCTGCTCCTGAAGCAGTAGGCACTTCATTTGTGCTACGTGCGACAGTAGGCTGAGCTGTAATCTTGATGCCGTACTCTGGCTACACCTACACAGAGAGACATTATTGAGAAGCCACGGCTATTTCCAGTATATAGTCAAATGCTCCAAATTTGGAGTTACATTCATTGTAGGGGTGAAATACAGTCTGTCTCTAACTAAATGTTTAAATACAGGCAAGTCACAGACCCTCTGTGATCTCCAAATGTTTTATATTTAAGGTGAAAAATATAATTCTGTGGTTCTATTGAATTATTGTGATCATAGAGCAGATAATTGTTTATGATAGACCAGGCCATGCTGTGCTGCAAATAAAAGGAAAATTGTTATGTTAATTTTTCTAGTATTTTACAATTACTATACTTTGTAAAGCTTTTTGTCCACTGAGTAAATTTATCAATTTAGCACACACACACATTAATGCCTCTGTAGACACAGCTTCTATGGAAATAGAACACAGATAAGTGATACATACCAAATTGTATTCAGAACTGATTTTTCCCTCTGATCACTGAACCGACATATGGGGACTCTTTCTCTCTCTTCCTCAGTCTCCCTCTTTAGAATGAATTATTTCACAGATTGTTTCTTTGCCCTTCATGTAAAAAAACCTCATGAATACCTCTTTAGGTAATAAAACGCTCATCATCACTACAACCACTTTCTTTCCTGCTGCTCCCAGCCTCCTTACAAATATCTTACATCTGCAACCCATCCCAACAACAACCAAACAGGCTTTCCCCTAATACATCCAAATTTACTTGAAAGCATAACTTAAGTTAAACTGGGACACATTCATACAAACATGCACTCAATTTCATATGTACAATTTATGTACTATCATCCTGAATTGCTTTATTTTCCACCAGAAACAAACAAGCTAACAGGCAAACAGACATAAATATTCTATATAACCCCTCCTCAAAAAAGGTTATTTCTCACTATCTCAAATTTGCAAAAGATATATAAGAATCAGGAACTGCAATTATATAGTTTCATAAGTGTCAGTAGCATTCAACTCAATAGCCTCTTGGAACTTCGTAACAATCAAATTCAGAGTCTTAAAATCTTAAAACCTTCCAATTATCTTCTGTCCCAAATGACTTTCTATCTTGCTAAATTTGTTTATCTGCGAACACAGATTTCAAATGGGAGGTGTTTAAAAATCTCACAGATGAGCAAATTGAAACCTCTTGTCTGAAACATTAACTGCTGCCTTTGGGAACCCAAATTTGGTTTTCTACACTTTTGTGTGTGTGCATGTGTGTGCAGCTGTGTGTGTGTGTAAGACAGATGTAAGTATAACTTAGCAGAAAGCAGAAACTAAAGGGCAGATTTTTGTGTCCAGAAGTTCTGTAACTTAGATGTGAAATTATGGAACATGAGTGTGTTCCTTCCACGACTTATCACAAGATCCACTGAAGTAGATGAAGTAACCTCCCTGTGAATCTTCTGCATCTCTTATGCATACTAACCATTTTAAAACAGAAAGTCCAGATTACTTTGCTAAAAGTTAGTGTTAAGAGAATCAAGAGAGAGAATGAGCTTAAAAGTAGCCAAGAAGAAAATGCATTGACTGATCACATGTCCCTGATTCGGCATAGTGTCCAACTTGGATATGAACATCAGTTATACCACTTATTAGCTGCTGACTTCAGACAAGTCAGCTAACTTCTCTCATCCTGAGAGTTTTCATAAATAAAGGGAAATTCTAACAGTGACAGTTCCATGGAAGTTGGGATGGTTAGTGTCTGTATCACCTTGACTAGGCTATGATTCTTTGTTTGACAGATGCTATACAATCACCTTCTGCCTTAGGCTAGGTTCTCTAGAAAAGAAAATCAGTGAAGTGTACAAGGTCTGACAATTAAGCTTGTGAATTCATCCTAGGAAAAGTGCTACATACCTCATTGCTGAACATCACTGCAGTCCCCTTTGAAGTAGTCCTCTTGGGAAGCTATGTGTTTATGCCAGTGCCTAGTTGATGCTTCAAAACAATTTTGAAACTCTCTTTCTGTTATGGTCATCATAGCTGTCCTTGTATTACCCTCGATGTCCTGGATGTGATCAAATGTCTGCCTTTTTCTTTGGATAAAGAAAAAAGTCACTGGGGGTCAGATCATATGCATAGGGAGGTGTTCCCATATAATTATTTGTTTACTGGCTAAAAAATCCCTCACAAACAGCTATACAAGTAAGTTCTCGGATTTGCCACCTTGCCATCATGTGCAATGGCCATTCCACAAAGAGTTCCAAAATTGCTTTGAAGGATGGACTAGGCACTAGCATCAGTGCACAGATTCCTAGGAGGAGGGCTTTGAAGGTGATATTCAACAATGAGGTATGTCGCACTTAGAACAATTAAGTTTGTGGACTTAATTGTCCGACCTATAAGCCCTGCTTCCCCACATCTTGGGAAGTAGGATTTCAGGAACTGCCTTCTGGCTACTTGTTCCACACAATGTAACAATGTACCTTTCACTTTTTCAAAGGCCAGTGTCCAGATTATTGTTAAATCTGAGAGCACTGATAGAACCCACCTTCCAAGGTTCAGTAACTCTGGAATCTCTCCTCTCTTTATTAGTGGATAATTTGTATACATTTTCTATTACTGATATAATAAATCACCCCAAATTTACATGGCTTAAAATGTTGCAAATTTATTATATTTATCAGGATCAAGAATGTTAAAATCAGGGTGACAGCAGGGCTATATTTCTTCTGGAGGCTGTAAGGAAGGGTTTGTTTCTTTACTTATTTCAAACTTCTAGAGGCTACCTGCTTTCTAGGACTCATGACCTTAACAAATCCAAACTCTTACTCCACTGATAGTTACATCTCCTTCAGTCTCTGCTAAGTACCCTTGGGATCATATTGTTCTACCTGAATAGTTCTGTATACTGTTCCCATCTCAAGGTTCTCATTTAATTACATTGGCAATGTCTCTTTCTCCATGTAAGGCAGCATATTTACAGGTAACTGAGATTAGGATGTGGACATCTTTGAAGGACCAGTATCTTCTCCATCATATTCTTCTGCACTCAAATGCATGGATTAAGGAGACTGCCTCCAAGGATGGAGAGCTGGTTCCATCTTGTGAAAAGTTCTTCAGAGTAAGCTGAAAGCCGTCTCAGGTCAATTCCTTTGACTCGGGTATAGAAAGTCATATCACCCTAAACATGAGAGTTTTTCTTTTTTAAATTTGATGACTTGATCATGTTCCTCCTGGTCTTCTAGTCTCCAGGCTAACCTCCTTCAAAGAATTGACTTGTTTCACCTTTGACGTAATTTTAAGTCTTGCTACGCTGGTCAAGAGGTGAGCGGTTTGAATCCACCAGGTGCTTCTTGGAAACTCTGTAGGGAAATTCCGCTCTGTCCTATAGGATCACTATGAGTCAGAATCAACTCAGCAGCAATGAGTTTGATTTGGGGGTTATCCTGCCCAATCTTCTTTGAAGTTGACATGTTTGTCTGTGTTTTTCTTAAAGCAAGAAACCCAGAATATAATATTCTCTAAGTGTCAGCTCTCTGTTTGTAGGAATAGTCCGTGTTTGAATTATCTTTTTGTTTCTTCTCTTTTTTTTCTTTTGTATTCAAATCATGATGTTTAGTTTGTACTGATTTTCCTGTTAAAACAAAATTATTTTACGAAATCTTAGACTTTTTCTTCACTAGCCTCATTTTTGTATCCTGAATCTTCCATTTGTAGTTTTAATTATTGTTCCAATTTTTAGATGCGAATAAAAGTACTAGTCTCTCAGACAATAATGTATATTAATGAAGCATTATATGTAAATTGTCCAGCACAGTGTCTACAATGTGATGTTCTTGCTTAACCACTGCATCACCAGGAGTCTGTCTACCATGTGACAGACACACAAAAATGTAAGTTCACTGTCACTCCTCAGTCTTCAGTACTCTCTGTGTCATATATTTCTCATGAGGCCAAGAAGGGGATGTGGGGGGAACAAGTCCACAGAATGGCATGAATCACTAACTTATGGATTAAGAATTTACATTTCTACAGGAGCCAGGCAAGTAGAATTAATACATACATTGAACTAGTTTTAAAATAATACAGAGCAGTAAGACTCTGACAAACTAGAGACGGCATTGGCCTATCTGGAAGCAGTCACATTCAGATAAATGAGCCTTCAGTGAGTCAAGCAGACAGCACACAAACCAGTCAGTCTATAACCCTACTGCTTATTTACTTAGAGAAGGTACTCAAGAAGCAGACCCTGAGATAAGGATTTTCATTAAATTGACATACCTGGGGCCCGCTCTCAGGATAAAGAGGGTGAGATAGACAGAAAAGGGCCCTGAATTTAAGACTAAGGAAGAATATGATTTAATGTGAACACTCACTTTGGTCTGATCCAGGGGAAGTTCCGAAGCACAGATTGGACTATCAGACAGATCCCATCTCATAAAAGGAGTTGATTTTTATATCTTGTAACCATTAGTTGCTGAGCAAGGTCAGTCTCCGTCCTGTGAAGAAAGATTTGGATGAACTGGTTCATAACCCCCAGGAGGAGGCAGCACCCATTCAGAAAAATGTAAACTGCTAACCGATAACCCTCTCAGGTGCTGGGGGTAGGTGCAGTGGCTTTCTGGTAATTAGATCCGGATACAAGGGGCAGCACACACCCACTACGTATTTACTCCACCGATTAGCTATTGTCCTAGAGACTTTGGTCACATTTTTTCTCCCAATGTCCCACGCCTTCACTCTGCTGAGTCAAGGCGAGGGTAAAGCAATCAAAGAGGAAATGAAGTGAGGGGGGAGGTGGTCATCCATTACTAAAATTCAAATCTGGCAGAGTAAAGTTGTATTAAACAAAAAACAATATGGAAACTTTACATGAATGCTTAATAACCAGGAAATAATCAGCAAGTTGAAAGTCTTCAGAGTCGGGACATTTAACTTAGAACATCAGAGGACACTAAAGAAAATCAATAAAACTATTAAATTTGTTTACATTTACACAAATGAGATTGCACAGACAAATAACATACTCTTTAAACCATGCTATGCCTTCTTTTCAGTTGGATTTAAAGCCCACCATATCATAATGCATATCACAAGAGAGAAGGCTGGCTGGCTGGTTGCTACTTTGCTTCTGACACCTAGTGACCCTATAAGACAGAATAGAACTGTCGCATAGCGTTCCTAGGAACACCTGATGGATTTGAACTGCCAGTGTTTTTATTAGTAGCAGCCAGATTCTTAACCACTGTGCTACCACAAATTTGTTCCTGCACATATATTTGAGGAAAGACAGAATTTATCTATGTGCTTATACTTTTCTTTGGCCACAAGTGGCCTGGGTGAAGAAAATTAGGTTTGTGAAGTTGACTAAATGTGAATACTTGTAAACTGTTTGAAGGGCTGTTTTTTATACGCACACACATATACACACATACATATATATTACATATATACATATATGTATATATATATGCGTGTGTGTGTGTGTGTGTGTGTGTGCGTATTTATGTATGTATTGGGAAACCCTGGTGGTATAGCGGGCTAACCAAAAGATCAGCAGTTCAAATCTGCCAGGCACTCTTTGGAAATTCTATGGGACAGTTCTATTCTGTCCTATGGAGTCACTATGAGCTGGACCTGAATTGACTGTAGTGGGTGTGTGTGTGGGTGTGTGTGTGTGCATACATACATATATATTATATAGTGTATAATCTTTTGAAGAAACATATAGAAGAGGACAAGTTACAAAAAGAAACACTATGCTACAAAAATTGTCCTTCCAAGCCTCCTCTTGACAGCATTGGAGGAAATGTGTTTTACTTCTGCAAATCAGTGTATCAGAAGCAGCAGTCAGTGTCTGAAACTGAATGTAAGAATAAACTTCTGGTAAACAAATTCATAAATTTTCATTTTTCAATCTTTTGGATAAAGTCATTTCATTAAATTTAGTGGCTTTCATGAAAGAAGAATTTAGGAATACTTTTACAGTAAGGAAAACTAGTCCATTGGAAGCAAACTAGTAAGGACACCAAGTATAGTTTCATTGCCTAGAACACTGTAATTTATCATTCATTTGCTGTTTAAAATTACTGGACAGTGAATTGCTTTAATGTACAAAAAAAAGAAATTGTATTTACAGATTCCCCACAACATTTGAAGAGCATACTATTACATAATCCAATTAAATTCTTATGTAGTTTCAAGCAGTTATCAACCTCATTTCAGTTTGTCCCCATTTTTAGTGGAGAAGACTGAGGTTCAGAGACTAAATATCATGCCTAGTATGACAGAATTCATAAATGATAAAGGCACAATTCTAACTGGGTTCATGTATTGTCAAGCACATGAAATCCTTTGAAAGTTTATACCTTTTTGATAAGCATAAAACCACACATTCTCACTCTTTTTAATTTTCCTGGAGAAATTTCTTGGTTAGTATGAATCTATAGACTTCCAGTTAAGCACTCACAACACACTGTTTTGACATTCTCTTTCTGTGTTTCACATTATAAAAATAATACAAGTTTTTCAGATAATCAAACATAAATAAAATAGTCATATTTTTATTTATTTAACATAGACTTCATGCATTTGTTTCTCAATTCCTGCCTCACCCGTAAGATATTTTTGTCAATGCTTCTATGCTGATTTTTTTACAGCAACATGCAAAGATTGCAATATCAATGCTTTATGAAAAAGTCTTCCAGGGGAGGGAGCTATTGACAGACAAACACAGCCAGCGCCCATTATTTGCTTAAAGATACGTATTTCAAAGTATTCCATACTAAAGTCTGAGATATATTCTTTACACTGCAGAGATGAGAAACATTAAGCAAATCTCTCTGGTCACTGGATAGTGTCGGATAGGTGAATAGATGAACGAAAATGCCTAATTATCTCTGGAGTCTGGAAAATTGGCATCGATGTATGCTACATAATGAAATTTAAGGTGACATCTGTGACATTCATTATAAATAATTAAACACAGCTAAGTTCTTTGGATATTACTCTCGAAATGGGCCCAGATACTCTAGTTTTATGTTCTACTGCAGCTAGGGCTACTGTACTAGAAACTTAATTTCAACTTGACACCATTAGTGAATCTTTTTTTTTCCTTATGTAAGAATATTTTCCCAAAACATAAAAAACACTCTTAAATTCATTTTCTTATTTTTCTGAATGCTTTGGACAGAGCAAAAATTTCCTTGGTAATGGAATAAAACATGCACAGAAAGACCTCAACAATATTATTATTTTCATTATTATTGGCTACTTTGTCCAACTGAAATTGTCTGTTTTTGTCAGAATAAACATTCGAATGATTTATGGAAAATCAAGTGGGAATTGTATATCATATGTCAAATTTACTAATTATGCAAGGATGTTTTCCATGAAATCATTGACCTGGAACAATATCATTTTTAATTATAAAGTTTATATATATATATATATATATATGTGAAATGTGTAAAGCCATATTTTATTTTACCTTATCTTTGTAAATAATCTTTATATACGAAAATCCATTTCCTCTAATCCATTAGAAAGTCAAGCTTGGACTATCTTAAAATATACTCAAAATTGATCATTTGCCATTTCCTCCTCCACTGCCAAATTAGACCAACCCATCATCCTCTCTGGTTTAGACTACTGAAACAACCAACTAACAGATATGCGGTTTCTCTCCTTACCCGCCTGTATGTTTTTCTCCACATAGCACTTAGATGAGTTATTTTAAACATGTCTTTTTTTTAGCTCAAAAACGTCTAATGCATTACTTTATGTAAAATCCAGAGATAGCCTCAATGCAGCTAGTCACTCCTCTAATATACCTCACTTGGTGTCTTACCACCCTTGCTCTCCCTTTCCATACAGAGTGACTTTCAGGCTGTTCTTCAAACACTCCGTCCACACTACTTTGCTCAAGATGATCTTTCTCCCACCTCAACTACTTTACTACAGATAGCTACACAATTTGTCCCCACTCTCATTAAAGTCTCTGCTTTTCTTCTGTCTTCTGAAAAAAGTTTTCCTGGGTTATTATAAAATCAAGGCTTTGCTTATGTCTCTGGTCGCATGTTACGCCTTACTCCCTCACTCAGACCCACATCCATGCCATACAGACATCTTCCACAAAAGAGATTTATTGACCTTGCCTGATCACCTTGTCTTCTATCTTCCTTCAGATCACACAAACACCTTCTGGTTAGCATATCTGGTTAAGCATATCATAAAATTTTACATTAATTTGGAATTATATCTTAGTAAGATTTATTTTATTTCCATGTGTAAGATCTATGAGGATGTTACCTAGCTTATTTTCTTTTAATCATGAAGTCCTAGTACAATGAAATGAATATTCAACACTTGTTTCTAATAAGTTATTGAGTTCTAAGTCCAAATGGTGTTAGATAGTCATAACATTTACAATAAACAAATTTCTAGCTCTTGAATTTCGAACTGAGATTATAAAAAAGTAATGAAGAATTTCTTGTACACACACACACAGTTGTTAGAATGACCTAAAGTATGTAATGCGGAAAAATAAAACTATACATTCACATATATGGAGATGGGTGTCAGTATGTGTACTGAAATGTGAAATGTGTTCTACTTCTAAGAAAATAAAATTTTATGATTTAGTTGTGTCTGATTTACCATACTTATATGAAAGTTAGGAAAGGGTTCTACTTCCAAAAGTGCATCTGTAAGCTAAGTAATTTTAACAATGCAGATTTTGTTCAATAGAAAAGCTAAACAACCAAGACATCATGTAACTCTTCTATCACTTACTTAGACAGGCAGTGATTACCTGAGAACCTGCCACTGTGCAATACATGACCTTGAATTTCCCCACCAAGAGCAGGGAATACCTATGTATATGCATATATTCATGCCCCAATAATTGGGGCTGCCCTGTCCTTGGTGGTCTAGTGGTTACGCGCTATGGTTGTTAAACAAAAGGTCAGCAGTTTGAATCCACTAGGTTCTTTTTGGAAACTGTGAGGCAGGCCTGCCTTGTCCTATAGGGCCACTATGAGTCTTTCTAATCAGCTTGATGGCAACAGGTTGTTTTGGTTCTTATTGTTTCTCTGTTTGTTGGTCCTATCAAACTGATTCTTGTAGTTGAGGCATTTTCACACTTTTCCTATTCTTAGCCAATAGCAGTCATATATGTAGAAGTTAGCCTAAAATAGGCAGTGAGTACTACATCTCGAGAAATAGGTACTGTACGAAACTGATAGATGAAAATTGACAAAAAGAGCAGTTTTTTTTTTTAAATTAACTCTAAGTAATATCAAAACCCATGGGTACTGTACAGTACTGTAGGTTTGCATGTGCTTGAAGTGGTTGTCAATGAGTGTGGAACTGAAAAAGTAACAATGTTTCAAATAGATGGTAATGCACAGCCAGCCAGATTCTTCTACTTACTGTACTTGACTCAAAATATCAGTTCCACCAGGGGACAAGAAAGAAGAAACTTTGGCACTGCGGTAAGAAAATAGACATCAGTCTGATTTGATATTCCCATTACAGATGGAGGAATAGTTTTTCAATAGGAAGTAGATTTAATGTAGATTTAATTTAAAATACTTGTAGTATTTTAATTTACATTAAATACCTGTAGTATTTAGTTTTCTTCTAGAAGCTCTCTGTTTAGATTTTAGAAGATAAAAAGAGCTTTAAAAAAGTCAGAAGTATGTTCTTCTGTGAAGACAATTTTCCTTTCATTTTCATATTTTCAGTATTTTTTCACGTTGCAATATTTCATATTAATGATGTTTATGTCAATATGATGCCATCTTCAGTGACTAACCAATACTCTAAACTACTAACCCTCAGGTAGAATGTTACTGGCTTATTCTGATTCATCCTTCTATTGATAATTTGCATTTCCACCTCGGACATACTGTTATAAGAATCTCCCTCAAGTGATTCTCATGTATAAATAAATTTTGAAAATCATTAAAATTAAATACTACAAGTATTTAATGTAAATTCCTTCCAAAAGGAAGGAGGAAGTATAGTACTCCAAGCCAGGAAAGGGCAAGGCCTCATTTTTGGGTCTCCTCTCTTAATTCCTTCCATTGTCATAGTTTGGTTACCTCTCAGAGGGTACAAGCACTGATGTTTGACATTAGGCAAGATGCCTGACTTCTACGTGATTCGGTCTCCTCATTTGTGAAACAAAGATTTAAAAACAAACAAACAAACAAAAAACTCTACCTTGAAGGGGTTAAAAAATATGACCTAATCTCATAGTGTTGTTTTCTGGATTAATATATAAAACACTTAGAATGGTGCTTTGCACCACTTTATGTTTGTAAAGAATTAGCTGTTGTTATTATTACTCTCAGTTATTGTCTTAGCAAAGCATCTTAGTTAGATATACTCCTGTCTACACCAGAAGGACTCTGCTTTCTACTTCTTTTTGCTCATTTATCAGGTCTCAAAAAATCAGGGAATATAATAATCAATTTATATTAAATCTACATTAAATTGCCCAAACTCCCCAAACGTAAACTTCAAGTCACCAAAAAATAAATAAATAAAAAGGCAGAAAAGAAAAAACAAACTATTGGTAAAGACCTGGAACTAAAAGCAAGAAACAGTAATAGTCTGAAGCTAAGAATGCTTCAGAAATATTTTTTGTTTTGTTAATTAAGAAAATACTTGTAAGTAAAACAGAGTATAAAAACAGAAAGAGGCAAGTGTACAGCACAGCAAACAGATATATGCAAACAATATTCTCATTTAAAGTTGTCCTTAGTAGAAATAACATGAAGCTTCACAGTTACATTCTTAACTTCAATATCATATGAAGAAACTAAAGATAACGTGTAAATATTTTGGAATTTACAGTGGTCTAAATGATCCTTTCAGTTCACAAAAATTTCAGTGCTTTTAAGCAAGTGTCGGTTTTCCCCAGTGTATGCCAAAATTTTAACTCAGTTAGAATTAAACCTAGTAAATATATTTGTATGTTACAGGAGACATACCTAGATACTTCGATAAAAATATGTTGCTACATTACAGGACTTTGAATAGGTTCCTTCTAGTTTGGTTTCCTGCTAAGAATTTGCATTTCAACCAGTTCCCAGGAGGTACTAATGCTGCTGCTTAGGGATCAACTTTAGAACCACTAGCAGAGCCAAACCCAAACCAAATTCATTGCTTTAAAGTTGATTCTGACTTAATAGTGACCCTGTAGGCTGAGCAGAATTGACCCAAAAGGCTTCCAAGGAGGGGCTGGTGGGTCTGCACTGCAGATCTTTCAGTTAGCAGCCAAGCTTTAAACCACTGAGCCATTCAGGCTCCCCTCATAGAGCAATGATTTTCAAAATTTATTTATACATAAGAATCACTTGAGGGAGATTCTTATAACAGTATGTCTGAGGTGGAAATGTAAATTATCAATAGAAGGATGAATCAGAATAAGCCAGTAACATTCTACCTGAGGGTTAGTAGTTTAGAGTATTGGTTAGTCACTGAAGATGGCATCATATTGACAAAAACATCATTAATATGAAATATTGCAACATGAAAAAATACTGACAATATGAAAATGAAAGGAAAATTGTCTTCACAAAAGAACATACTTCTGACTTTTTTAAAGCTCTTTTTATCTTCTAAACTCTAAACAGAGAGCTTCTAGAAGAAAAATAAATACACATATGCATATCTGTGTATCTTTGTGTGTTATCTAGTGCTACTGTAAAAGAAATACTACAAGTAGATGGTTTTAACAAACAAAAGTTCATTCTCTCACCACCTAATACACGAGAAGTCTGAATTCAGAGCATCAGGTGCACAGGAAGGCTTTCTAGGCCAGCCCTAGAGGAGAGTTTTATCATCAGTTTTCCCCTAGCCTAGAAGCCTTCCCATGTAGGTACCCTGTGTCGAAAGGACACACTCTGCTTTTGGTGTCTTTTTTCCTAACTCTTTGCTTGCTTCCCTGTACCTCTTATAAGATAAAAGGTGATACAGGCCCTATCCCAGGGAAACTCCCTTTACTTTGAGTCAGTAATGTGTTAAATTCCATCCTAATTTTCTAACATAAACTAGCCTGGCCTCATTAACCACATGCAGAGATTAGGATTTACAACACATAGGAAAATTGTATTAATCACAAATTGGAGGACAACCATACAGTACTGGGAAGCATGGCTTAAACAAACCAACACATATGTTCTGAGGACACAGTCAATCCATGACAATACCGAATTACAAAAATTTAGAACTCAAACTCATGACCTTCTATTGCAAGCTTGTTTTCACCACAATGACTGAGGAAGCTCAGGCTGGGGACCGTAAATGAGGCACACACTACAAAGCTCACAGTTTGAAAATTAGGATAAGAATCTAAGTTTGTTGATGTCTCAATCAAGGCTTTTTAAAATATCATATTGTCCTCTAGTCTAAGTTTTTACAAAGAGCTTTACATTAACTGCATCACGAGCAGTTTAAGGCCAGTGTTACAGATATTGGTAGGGCTTCAATATCTGCTATTAGTAAGTATAAAGAGATAAATGCTACTATGAAATGAGTGATTAAGAGCTCTTACAATTTGCAGTAGTTACCGTCACAAGTCAGAAAAGTACTAATAAGTCAATTCCTATTGTTTCCAGTAACCTGAAACTAAATATATGTACTTGATTGTTATAAGATTTCTTTTATTTCTTCTGAATGACTTTGGGTCGGATCATAAATTAAAATCTAAAACTGCTAAAAGCAACAGTTGGACATTCAAATTTACCAGTAAGGAAAAACAAAAATAATTAGGTAGATACCTAAGAAATTACATCACAGAGCATGATTTCAGACTATATTTGTGCAGGTGGAGGGGGGACCACCATTGAACTTGGAAAAACAACCTGAGTATTTTCATGTATCCTTGAATTGGAATTGACTGGATAGCAATGAGATTTTTTGTTTGTTTATCTGTGTGTTTGTTGTTAGTCTGCTGCCTTGTGACAAAAATGGTTAAGAGCTAGACTACTTCCAAAAAAGCTAGCAGTTCAACCCTACCTGGCTGCACCTGTGAAATAGCTCTAGTCTGCATACCTTTGGTGCCCATGTGTTGGAACAGATTAGACAGCAGCAACAACACACCAACCGGCAGTCGCCAGATCAGCCATGCAATTTCTGTGGCTTCAGAGTTTATAAAATGAAGAGTTCAGCTAAAATCAGTGTTTTCTAGATTTAGATTCACAGACATTGCACCGAAATAAAATATTTAAATTTTAAAAAATGACATACATATCTTAAGGTGTGAACACCAAACTTGTTGTCACAGACTTGATTTTGAAAGCATAGCAGCCCTATAGGACAGAGTGGAAGTGCCCCACAGTTTCCGAGGGGTAACTGGTAAATTCCAATCACCAATGTGTTGATAAGCAGTTCTTTTTCAAAGAATTAGTTAGAGGACCTGGCTCTTCTCATCCTGGGACAATGCTGTCTTTCTAACATGTTTTTCTAGGTGAAGAAGAGAAAGAGGACAGAAACTGAACTTTTTACATGGAAAGATTGTGGGCAAAGCCTAATCTGCTGACTCCTGTTCACTTATCATCAGGATGTAACTGCCATATGTAACTAGAAGAAAAATCTCTGAGCTTAAGAAGAAGAAAAAACAACCTTGTTTAAGAAGGTAGCCAATCTCTACCACAAAAAAATAAATAAGTCTGTTTAATGACAAAGATTAAGGAAGTAATGCAGTTGGGAATCACTGATGTTTGCAAAACACTAGCCAGACAATTTGGCACTTCTGTGAAAGGAAACAACTAAGAATAATTTTCTTCATTAAGAAGGGTAATATTTACATTCCAAATTGTGTTAAAATTAGAGAAACTATTTGAATGATACCCCAAAACAGATGAAATAGAAGCAAACGTGCTTTTCACTTGATTTGTAAATGCAGTAGTGTAGAGAACTTCAGCTGGATGTTGTAGCTAAAAAGAGTTGTAGTATCATTCTACCCTACATCCTAAAATTTGTTTCAGATTTTGGTCCACATTGAAAATACTTTCTCAACAGTTTACTTAGAGAATCTTATAGTCAGTAGCTCTGTTCCAGATCCAGTTTCTGAGACTGTATCTGGCTGGTTTGAAGAACTTTCTAACCATTCAGTGTTTCATGTTGAGTATCAATAAGTTCTACCCTGGCCCCTAGGGTCGCCATGAGTTGGATCTGACTCGACGGCACTTGGCTTTGGCAATCATTGATGAATTTCTCTCACTGAAACTAAAATAAGCTAAAGGATGGCTTAATGAGTTTATTTAAATAACTGTTGTCTTTAGGGAAAATGTATACAATTTTAAAAGTGTATTTATCCTAAAAAGAATTTGATGGTATCACTATATAGACAATTAAAACACCTCTACAGGAAACACTGGTGGTGTAGTGGCTAAGAGAGATGGCTACTAACGAATAATTGAGCAGTTAGAATCCATCAAGCACTTCTGGAAACCATATGGGGCAGTTCTCCTCTGTTCTACAGGGTCATTCTGAGTTGGAGTCAACTCAACACCAGTGGGTTTGGTTTTTGGGGGGGGTTGCTGGTCTCCCCAAATTCCAAATGGGAAAGAAAGAAAGGAAGGAGGGAGGGAGGGAGGGAGGAAGGAAGGAAGGAAGGAAGGAAAGAAAAGAAAGAGAGAGAAAGATAAAAAGAAAGCAAGATAAAAAGGTAGAAATGAATATTCTACAAAATGTTGAAAGTAAACTTTGGAAGAGGATTACAAAGCTATAGGCTGCCTAATCTTAAAAGAGAGGAATTGAGTTATTAGGTAAACAGATGGTGTTCTGAAAGGTCTTCATTCAATCTTGAAAATACTTTTTTTTTTCTTGTGGAGTTTATTTAATTCCATGAAGACAGCAACCTGTAAGAATTTGCTTAAGTGATACCAGGTATAATATTGTTAGCACTAGCTTACGAAGTACTAACTCACAAGAGAGATTGCTTGCCCAGGGTTAGACTGAATTCTGGTCATGTACTATATCCCTTTAACAAAAATTTAAACTTCAAATATAAAATTGTTTCCTACACCAAAATTCTTATTTACAAACCTTCAGGGTAATCTGTTTTTATTTTTCTTCACCACATCAGCAAGGGGGAAAGTACAAAAAAATAGTATGACCAATGAAATTTTTAGTAAGTTGCAGATGTTTTGTTACAAGGGGTTATGTTTTTTGGGATTTTTTTTTCCTTTTAATAGGTGGAAAGCTAAGCATTATATAAGATTATTGAATTTCAAAGTTGTAATATATACGTAATCATAAAATCCAGACACAAAATCCACTTTGGCTCCAGTTCTGAATATTTCCCAACCTTTCTCATAATTTTGTGTCAGGAAGGATGACTGCTGTTGTTAAATGCCATTGAGTTGCAATCTCAAGGGACAGAGAAGAACAGTCCCATGGGGTTTTCCTGGCTGTAGCGTTTACAGTTGGAGGTCACAGGTCTTTCACCTCCAGAGCCAGTGGGTGGCTTTGAACCGCCAACCTTCCAGTGAGTAGTTGAGCTATTAGCTGTTGTACCACCAGCGCTCCTTCAGGAAGGACTACAGCATCAAACTCAGGACCCAGGAACCATTATCCACCTGCTTTGTAACATGGCATCCATTCATGGAAAGAGCATCAAGCAAAAAAGACTGATGTCACCAAGATATTGGGAGACGAATACCTCCATATTATTTATACATATGATGAAATTAGAAACAACAATTGTCATTTCCACAAAAACTTACTATAAAAGATAGACCCCTCAGATCTTTAGGTACTTCAGTCTAAAAAAAAATGTATTATGAGAAAAATTAAAAAGAAAAAGTACTTCTAAGTTGGAGACATGTTGCAGCCATTACTTCTCACTTTAATATGCTTTTGTTGAGCTAATATTATGTTCTCCTTAGTCTCACACTATATATTTTACGCATTATTTTTTGGTGAGATGATTGATGTGAAGAAGATAAGGCAAAGCATGTGACTGTGGTTGCAGAATTTAAGTTCTAATTAAAACAACTAAATTGTGGTTTTAACTCAAGCCTGATGTGATATTTTGCACAACATGTAATCCACTTCTGCAATAGGTAGATAAATATGTCTGTCACCCAGTTGTTATGGCTACTAAATGAGACAATGGTTAGGCAAGTGATTTGTAAATAATGAACATCTATAAAAAGGCTGAAAGCTTTTTTATTGTTACTGTGCTTGAAGTATTGTCCCAAGTACTATAAAAGCCTCTGTAGTAGAAACATTCTCTCAAAAGTACTCATAAAAACAAATTAACAGTCAGCACTAAAAGTAGTAGCCTGCTTATTACACATTCTTTAATATTTATTTCTATTGCGAAGAAAACACATTGCTTAGTTTTTCGTTTGTTTTAAGTTGACCTCCCAAATTGTGTAGTTCTTTGTAACCCATTTGGGCCACTTAGAGAAGGGGGACATTGCATTGGAGGAAACTCATAAGTGATGATCATTTGGTGCTCTTATCAAATGATTCACAGTATTTAAGTTTAAGCAGTTTAATTATTATATTTTTAAGAGATTTTTACATATAAGATTTCCTTAAATATTGTTTTCCATAGACCAATTAAAGTTTCAAATGTTTGAGAAATTTGGCACACACTTATCAGTTAAGATCACGCTGCTTATTTTTTTTATGTATTAAATCACTGGACTTACATAAGAATTGATTTGGAGTGATTTTATGCTACATTTTCATCTATCTACCTAAGAACTATCTATAATGGATTTCAAATCAAATGAAAAATAACAAGTTAAATGTCAGTTGAAACATGCAATCAATGTGTACACTCTAATATGAATTCCAACATTTTAGTGAAGAATCTTTTGGGGTGTATGTGGCAATTGTCACTAACAGGTTGTTAAATTTAGGACAGCCCTGCTGAGATAGTTGAGTTTCTGTCTTTTATGAGGTAAGTAGAAAGCCTGGAGAATCCATGAGCGCTTTAACCTGCCAGTATCTGAGATTCTTCCATTAGGCTGTGGAGGTAAATCAATTCTGGAGCACAAGGCAAAGCAAAACATGACTGACTGAGGAGAGAGAATTTCATTTGATTCCTCTCATGGCACGACAGCTAATTAGTCACCATCATCTCATTCACCTTCCCCTGAGCTAGAATCTTCCATAGTCACAACCTTCTTTCCTTTTATGAGTAAATAATATTCATCATATACTACTGCTATTAAAACAATAAGGCTGGACTACAGAAAAGTACTGCCTATATTAGAATTTTAAAAAACAATTTTACATTTGTACAAAAATTTTTAGAAACAATTTCTTTATTAGATACCCAGAATAAAATTATTAAAAAATACACTGGCTTCTCTCTCAAGTAATAGCACATGGACCACTAGCCCAAGGATCTAATGGTTGGGATCCTAGTTTTCTTCCATTTCTAACTCTTACACTTCAGGCTGCTGAGCTCCAGCTTGGCTCAACCCCCATCAGAACTCCAGCCAGGAGGAAGGGAAAGAGAGAGGAGATCATATAAGACTTCCCATTGTTTTTTCTTGCGTGTCGAGTAACTTTTGAATTGTGCTGAACACAAAGGTTCTAGGGAGAATCACAGAATTAGCTCAAAAACTCCAAGGATAAAGCTTGCAGACACACAAACAAAACAGCTATTATTATTTATTTGTAGGTCTATTTTTTGTTTCACATAAAATTTTATTTGAACACTTTATTGTGGTGTTCCAATAAAAATTAAAAAAAAAATTGATATAACAAAGCACAATTAGGTCCCAAGTTAAAATTGCTTATTGAATTTCCTGGTTACTAAATTTATGGTTACTAAAATTTTACCACAAATTAAAACAAAAACAAAAACATCCATTGCCATTAAGTCAGTTATGACTCACAGTGACCCTATAGGACAGACAGCTGCTCTGACAGAGTTTCCAAGTTTGCTGTAGGTCTTTATAGCAGACTGCCACGTATGTCTCTCATGGAGAAGTTGGTGGGGTCGAACTACTGACCTTTCAGTTAACAGTTTAATGATTAACCACTGTTCACCTAGGGCTCTTTTTACCATACATATCATACCAGAATATACCAGGCTAAAATTTATATATATTTATAGACTGTATATCTTCTGCTGTTTATTTCCAAGTTAATTTCCATTACTAAAGTGATCTGCTGTTAATCCACAGAGTTTTCAAAGTCATGCCAACCCATGACTTTAGAAAGTAAATTATGATTATATTCTACATTGTGAGATGCATAGAACTGGGCATCACAGCTTCTAAAATCTAATTAGAGTGAAGAGAATCTTTCCTAGTAGTATTTTGTCCAAGAATGAAAGTTGCAGTTACTAAGTTTCAGACATCAGATCTGTTGGACCTGATTTCTTATGGTCCTCAATAGATTTACAGAAGTGTGGTGACTACAAGAAGCCCACTATTCTGCTTCAGAGAAACAGTGGCACTTATCAGGACGTTCTAGCTCATAACAAAGTTGGAAATCTTTATTTTTTATGTGAAACATTCTGACTTTTAAATGCCGGCAACTAAACCAACATGCTTTGGCTCTGGATTACTTTTTCACCTCTAGTCTATGCTGTTCTTATTTCATTGACACAATTACTCAAACTTCAAATTGCATAAATAAAATGGAGAGAAAAGACAGCCAATGAAGAAAAGATAGAAGAATTAAATATCAGTTAGTAGCTATGATCTTTTCTGAAAACTACATTTTCGGTTATCAATAAATCTTTCTAAACCAATATAATTTAGGTCCATGACTGTCATGGATTGAATTGGAATTATGTACCCTAAAAAAAATACATGTATCAATTTGGCTAAGCCATGGTTCCCATTATTGTGGTGTTGTCCTTCGTTGTGTGATTGTAATTTTGTATTAAGAATAATTAAGGAAGGACTGTAACACTTTTGTCTGGGTTATATCCATGATCCCACATCCAGGAAGTTTCCCTGGGGTACAACCTGTACAACATTTATCTCTCAAGAGACAGCAGGAAAGAGCATTAAGCAGGGAGATGAGGACTTCATACCACCGAGAAAGCAGTGCTAGAAACAAAGTGCATCATTTAGACCCAGAGCCCCTATGTAGAGAAGCCGCTAGTTTGGAAGAAGAAGGCCAACAGAGAGAGAAAACTTCCTCTGGACCTGACACCCTGAATTTGGACTTTCAGCATAATTCACTGTGAACAAATATATTTTTCTTCGTTATAATCATCCACTTGTGGCATTTCTGATACAGTAACACTAGATGAATAAGACAATGACCTAAACAATTATTTTTATTTGTGACTGTTTTTGATGTTTTGTCAATTCATGTCAGCCACTTTTAAAATATCGCACATGTGACAAAAAAACAGAAAACCTTTGACTCTAGGATGGAATATTAATGCCAAGAATATTCATGGTATATGCTAAAGCAATAACATATCTATAGTTCGAACGGAAGAGACACAAAGTCAACGTAAGAAAACTCATTAAACATTTGGTTAGATTTATTCCTCTGTGACAGAGATAGAATGAAGGGCAGATCCTTATAAATACTTATTGGTTAATTTGTTGGAGGAGCATTTTTAGACTTTGAAATCAAGAGCTACGGGAATGAGAGAAAGGAAAAGGAAGATAAAATGATGCATCTATATAAATATATGTGAGTTTTAACACGAGCAATAAATTTAGAAGATCACCATTTTTCTCGGCAGCAGTGGTTCATTACACAAAAGCTATGGAATTATTTCCCTAAACATTACAGAAAATCAATAGTGTTCATAAATGCCAAAGAATCTTCTCTTGATCTGATGTCTAATGACCCTCAATAGACTTAAAAAATGCAGTTATGACAAGTAAGCTCCAAAATTCTGCGTCAGAGAGAAAGTGGAACTAATCAGTAAGTTTTAGCCTCTAAAGAAACTGGAAATCTACATTATTTATGTGAAACATTCTAATTTTTAAATGTTGGCAACCTAAACAAAGAAGGAAACAAATAGACAAAAACACCTGCGTGAGTTAAAGTAATGTATCTGTAAGCTTAGAACAGTATGAGAATCACAAGGATTTCACATTACCTGAAGTCTCTTGAGTACTGGATGGTAAAATCTTCTCTTAAAAATTGTACAAACATGTTTAGATACTGTATGAGCAAGATGAACATTTTTAAGATGTTAAATAATTTATTACAAGTCTTAGTGTCGTAGGAATTTGCTGCTTTTTTGATAGAATAATTCCCAAATAAAACTATCTCTAGCTCATTGGGCTTACAATAAAGTCTTGTCTTTTTTTCTCAGTGAAACATCAGTAAGGATAACAGAAAAATATATAACAAGAAAAGTTTACAAATCTGATTATGTATTTAACAACACTCCCAATTCCTCTGTCAAATATAATCAAGATCAAAAAGCAAATGAACAGAATTTCATATCTGGTCCTACTCATATACACAGTGTGTGTAAACACATATATATAAAATGTTCATTGTTATTGATTCAATTGTGTCTCCCAAAAATGAGTCTCAGCTTGTCTAATTCATTAATCTAAGTATTAGCTTATTCTCCACCATCCTGTCACCTGGTGAGACTTTCCTGTGTGTTGAACCAATTCTACCTCTATGATGTTGATATTGAAAGATTATATGGGGAAAGTATTAAAAGATGCAGAAAGCATCAAAAGAAGATTGAAGGAACACAAAGAATCACTAAACCAAAATTAATTTGTTCACATTCAAATATTTCAGGAAGTAGCACATTATCAGGAACTATAGGTAGCAAAAGAAAAGATCCAAGCTGCACTTAATACATTAATGAAAAACAAGGGACCCCAAAATGACAGAACACCCACTGAGATGTTCCGGCAAGTGGATGCAGTACTGGAAGTGCTCACTCATCTATGCCAAGAAACTTGGAAGATAGCTGTCAGGCCACCCCACTGGAAAAGATCCATACTTATGACCATTCCAAAGAAAGGTGATCCAATGGAATGTAGAAATTATGGAACAATATTATTAATATCACACAAAAGTAAAATTTTGCTGAAGGTCATTCACAAGTGACTGTACCAGTGTATCAACAGGGAACTGCTGGAAATTCATAACTCAAAACCTATAGAATTATTCCCTTAAACATTATGGAAAATGAATACTGCTTATAAATTTGTAAGCATCTGCTCTTAGATCTTATTTCAAATGACAGTTAGTAGACTTACAAAAATGTGGTTACAACCAGGAAGATCCAGCATTCTGTTTCAGAGAAAGAGTGGCGTGAATCAGTCAATTCTATCTTCCAAAGAAGAGGAAACAGAGCCAGGGACATCAGTGCTGACGTCAAATGGATCTTGGCTAAAATCAGAGAATACCAGGAAGACACTTACCTGTGTTTTATTGACTATGCAAAGACCTTTGATTGCGTGGATCATAACAAATTATGGATAAGATTGTACTCATGAGGAAGCTGTAGACAGAACAAGAGGCAAGTGTTCAATTAGAACAAGGGGATACTTTGTGTTTTAAAGTTCTGGAAAGGTGTGTGTCCATTTCATCTTTACAGCTGACTAATTAAATCTGTATGTAGACCAAATAATCTGAGAAGCAGACTGCATGAAGAAGAACAAGGCACTAAAATTGAAGGAAGTTTCATTAACAACCTTCCTTATGCAGATGACACAACTTTGCTTACTGAAAGTACAGAAGACTTGAAGTACTTACTGATAAAGATCAAATACTACTGCCTTTAGTATGGATTGCACCTCAACATAAAGAAAACAAAAGTCATCACAGATGGACCAGTAAGTAACATCACAATAAAAGGAGAAAAGATTGAAATTGTTAAAGATTTCATTTGACTTGGATCCACAGTATTCATGAAAAACATATTGCTTTACGAAAAGCTGCTTGAAAACACCTCTTGGAAGTGTTTAAAAGCAAAGACGTCATCTTGAAAACTGAGGTGCCCTTGATCCACATCATGGTGTTTTCAATTGCTTTCTATGCATGGGAAAGCTGAACAATGAATAAGAAAGACCAAAGAAGAATTGATACCTTTGAATTATGGTGTTGGCTAAAAATATTGAGTAGACTACCAAAAGAACAAACAAGTGTGTTTTGGAATAAAAAACAACAAGAGTCTTCCATAGAAGCATGGATGATAAGATTTTATGACATATACTTTTGTTTGTTATCAGGAGAGTTTAGTCCCTGGAGAAATACACCACGCTTGGTAAAAGAGAAGGTCAGTGAAGAAGAGGAAGATCCTGAATGAGATGGAATGACTCAGTGTCTGCAATCACAGGATCAAGCATTACAAGGATTGTGGGATGGTGAGGAACTGTCGCTCACAGGGTGGCTCTGAGTTGGAACCCACTGGATGGCACAGAAACATGATGTTAATGAGGCCAGATTAGCAGCAGTTATGTTAGCGAGTCAGGGCTCAATCTACAAATAATCAGTTGTGATGAATTTGTATTTATGTTGAGATGTAGTCCATACTAAAGACAGTAGTATTTGTTCTTTATCAGCAAAGTGCTTCAAGTCTTCTACACTTTCATCAAGCAAAGTTGTTTCATCTGCATAATGAAGGTCGTTATTAATAAGCCTTCCTCTAATTTTTAAGGTTGTGATTTAAGTCAATCTCTTTTGAGACACAAAAGAGAGAATTAAGCAGATAGGTATGGAGAGATCTTATAACACCAAGAAATAAGAGCCAGGAGAACTGAAGGTCCTTTGGATCTGGGGTCCTTGTGCTAAGAAATTGCTAGGCTGGTGAAGATGGATGGCAAAGACCTTTGCCCAAGGCCAACAAAGAAAAAAAGCCTTCCTGGAGAGCTGGAACCCTGAACTCAAACTTCTAGTTTCCTGTACTGTGAGAGAATAAATTTGTCCTGGTTGATGACATTCACTTGTAGTATTTCTGTTACGGCAACACTAGATAACTGAGATGTTTGTCTTTACCTGTGATCATGTAAAGCGATCTGCTGGAAGGATGTTCACCTGTGTTTTATTGACTATGAAAAGGCATTCAACTGTGTGGATCATAAAAAAAAAAAAAAAAAAGAGAGAGAAAGAAAAAAGGATCACATTGCACAAAATGGGAACTACGGAATGCTTAATTTTGCTCATAAGGAAACTGTACATAGAACAAGAAACAGTTATTCAAATACATAAAATCAGGAAAAGTGTATGTTGGGGTTATATCATTTGACCATACTTGTTCAATCTGTATGCAGAGCAAATAATCAAAAAAACTGGACTATTTGAGAAGCAGGAAATCAGTTTTGAAGGATGACTCATGAACAGCTTTTGATAAACAGATGACACAAAGTTGCTTGCTGAACATGAAGACAACTTGAAACACTGATGAAGATCAAAAATCATAGCCTTCAGTAGGGATTACACCCCGGCATAAAGAAAACAAAATCGTCACAACTAAGCCAATGAGCAGCCTTATGATTAATGGAGAAAAAGTGAAGTTTTCAAACATTTAATTTTACTTGAATCCACAACCAATGCATAGAAGCAGCAGTCAAGAAATCAAATGGTGAATTGCATTGGACAAATCTGCTGAAAAAGCCTCCTTAGAGTGTTTAAAAGCAAAGATGGCACTTTGAGAACTAAGGTGTGCCTGACTCAGTCTGTGATATTTTGTCTCATGTGCATAGGAAAACTGGAGGATGAATAAAGAAGAGGAAAAAGAATTAATGTCTCTGGATCGTAGTGTTGGCAAAGAATATTGACTGTGCCATGGACTGCCAACAGAACAAACAAAATTGTCTTTGGAGAAATACAGCCAGCATGCTCCTTGGAAGCAAGGTTGGCAAGACTTTAGCTCATATACTTTGGACATATTTTCAGCAGGTACTAGTCCCTAGACAAGACCATCATGCTTTGTAAGTTGGAAGGTCATTGGAAAACAAGACATCTGATGTGATGGACTCATACAGTCTCTATAACAATGGACTCCAACATAAAAAACAATTGTGAGGGTGGCACAGGAACAACTCAGCTGTATATAGGGTTGCTATGAATTGGAACTGACTCAAGGGCACCTACCAACAACTTTTGCTTTAACAATAAACACAAGAGACTCCACATTCCTCTAACATTCCTTTTGTTTCTCCCATTGACTTTGGAATTCCTGTCTCAGGGAGACTCAGCATTTTGCAGCTGGTGTTGGACTATGAAACGTTAAGCTGTGGATACCTGTTGGTATGTTGGTATGTAGTAACAGCAAGGTGCATTCCATGAGTTTCTGACTAAATTTCAGTCTTGTAGTAGACCGCTATCTCTAGGCTATGACTGTCACAATTTTTTTCTATAGTGGCGTAGTTCCCTTCTGCCACCTCCCTTCCTTCCTATTACGTCTAGTGACTGTGATGTTCCAATGTACTTCCTGGAAGCTCTGACCTTTGTTGACTACATTTTTCTTTTTTTTCCTTTTAGGTGTCATAGGAAGGGTGGAGTGTATTGCATTGGGAGGAATTTCTTTTTCTCAGCTGAGATGAAGCTCCGAAAGTTTTTAAGTGAAAAATCTTACTAAATTTACTGTATGTCATTCACTTCACATTTATTTGTGGAAGCAAAAGAACAAGAATGGCTTATTTCCTAAATTAGTGAAAATACTATATATAACAAACCAGTTAAGTTGAATTTGACTCATGGTGATACCCTATGTTTTCAGAGTAGAAAACCTTGTGATGTATAGGATTTCCAACTGTGGCCTTTAGAAGTAAATTTCCAGGTTTTTCTTTTAAAATGCTTCTGCGTGGATTTGAAAAATTAACTTTTTGGTTAGTAGCCAGACAGTTAACTGTTTATGCTACCTGTATAGGACACTGGAAAGCCTCGTGGTGTAGTGGTTAAGTGCTGCATCTGCTAACCGAAAGGTCAACAGCTCAAATCCTCCAGGTGCTCCTGGGAAACTCTGTAGGGGCAGTTCTACTCTGACTTTGAGGTCTCTATTATTTAGAATTGACTCCATGGCAGCAGATTTGGTTTGGGTTTTACAGGACACTAAATTTAATAAAATTATCTCCTATAAAGATACAAAAGTATAGCAGATATTTCTCTCCAAAGGCAGCACATTTTTGAATGGTTGGTTAATAGAAGAAGGCACAGTTTTTTAATAATTGGTAACTTTTACCACAATAGCACATAAATCCATTTATTTATATAGCACCACCGTATAGAATTCCACACATTAGGGGAAGACTGTGTCTGATAACTTCCATAGTAATTAAATTTGTACTTCCTCTAAGCAAAGGACAATCCAGTTTTAACTTTTAGGACATTAGTTGATTTATTCATGGGTCAAATTGGGAATGTTCCCTTGAAAAGAAATGAATCGACTCAGTGCATTCCATACACCTTATACTATTATTTTTTTAATAGCTAAGGAGTCCTTGATATTTTTAGGATTGCCAATGGTTTTAATATGTTTTGGTTCAGAAATTATCTTTAAAAAAAAATACGATACTTGGCACTTGAACTATTCATCCATTTTATGTGTGTGTGTGTGTGTGTGTGTATGTATCCGGATATGCTATATATTTTTTTGCAACTGCTCTTTTAAGATTTGAAAGGGTTTCTTATAATGTTTCTGCAACATCACTAAAATAGGTCAGACAGTATGTGAGCTCAAATGAAAATAACTAGGGAAGACTGCCCACCGACCGACTTTTGTTATTTGCCTTTCTAACTGTACCTATCCTGCTGAATAGAGACTTTCAATAGGACAAAAATATAGGCTATTGTGTAGGTGTTTAAATTGTGTGCACTGACCTAAACCAAAATTGTTATCATAATTCAGAGTTATACATTTTGACAGATGAGTGTAGACTGGAAAAATGCACACTCTGTGGAATATAGGGTGACATATTTATTCTCAGCTGACTGGCTGATGCAGCTGTGTCCTGCCTGTCCTATATAAGGCTATACTTAAATTTTGAAGGGGACATCCTTTTATAACAACAGGAGTCATGGACACAACTTTTGGAATAATAAAACAGTATAGTACTAAGAGATTTTAAATATTTAGATTATATCTGCTACTAAGTTAGAGGGGGAAGAATAAGGATGGAATGTGTTATAGGCTAAGTCAGTTATTAAAGATGTGTCATTTAAATGTGTAACTGGTGAAAATGAGTAACTTATGGAGGAAGAGGATATTCAAAGTGAAACAGGAGAACTGATTAACTGAAACAAGCACAAAGATGAGAATGTAAGGCTAAAATTCATAATCTTACTATCCTTCCATGCAAGCAATATATACAGAGAGTTGACCATTTATGCAGAGACTGACAAGTACAGAAGGGAGATATGGATCAATTAGTAGGCAAAACTAAAGCTGACTTTATATTTACAGTCAAGGAATTTCAGTTTATTACTCAAATACTGCAAAAACTCGTTTTCAATGTCATTAATGTCGTCGTATAAATAAAAAATTGACTTACATTGTGAAAGAAATGGCATTTATCCTTGTCACTGTAAAATGGGCATCATTAAGAAATAAGTATTTTTAACGTGAGTTATTATTTTTTTTTTTCCCCTAATTCAAAGTTGGGAGGTAAGGTTTTTGGGAAAATTCCTTCTTTGCTAACTTAAAGCACAAAAAGTTTGGGTTCCAGGGAAGACAGAGGCTAGAAATAGAGAAAAAGGACCCAAAGTGACTCCTTACTCTTTTAAACCATTACCAGCAGTTCAAAACGGGAAGGACCTAGAAGACAATTAAGATAAAACCTGAAACCAAGCCCATTACCATTGAGTCGACTTTGACTCCTAGAGATCCTGTGGTACAGAGTAGAAACATCCCATAGAGTTTCCAAGGAGCACCTGGTGGATTCAAGCTGCCAACCTTTTGGTTAGCAGTTACAGCACTAAACCACTATGCCACAAGGTTTCCAGTTAAAATAATTTCTACCCTAAAACCCTTTCAGTGTTCTGGTTTAGGATTTAGAAGGTTTATCTTAGTTACCTAGCATTAGTTGTAATGGAAATACCACAAACAGTTGGCTCTAATAAGTGGAAATTTATTTTCTCACCTTTTAGAGGCTAGAAGTCAAAGTTCAGAACTCCAGTTAGCAACAAAAGGCTTTCTCTTTGAGCTCTAGAGGCAAGTCCTTGTTGTTTCAGTTTCTGCTTCCTAATTCCCTGGAGCGCTCCACATATCTTGGCATCTATCCTAATTCACATTTTTTTTTCTACTTACCTGTTTATTCTCTTTTAAGTTTTAATTTTCACATTCTGAAAACCTTTCCCTGACATGTGCCATTTAGATAGCTGTTTAAGAGAAAAAAAATAAATACGGCAAGAAAAGAGCAGCTGAACTGTCCCCTGGATGTAGGGAGATGCAAACGAGGATAAATTGTAAAACAGTGCATGTGGGAAGACACTACTGAGAACAAATAGCCAGCCTGAGTGAGTTTCAAGCTAAGAAACTAGGCCAAATATCAGATGAAGAATATCTTTTATTAGCATTTTGGTATACAAATTGTTCAAAGTTCAATATTAAATTTTAATGTGTTTATCTTCATTCAACTACAGTGTAGTTCAAAACTTCACTTCTCATCAATTTTTTCCCCTAAATCACCTAAGATAAAATAATCTCACAGATAAACTGCAATTTACTGAGTGAAACTTAATCTGATATTATTCCATGTCTGATGACCAGAGTTCAGTTACTCATTTAGAAGTCTTTCCTTTGTCTCTTAAAAGGGTCTTTTTTTCCACCCGCAAACTTAAAAAAAAAAAAGCCTAATATAATGCAGTCTCCTGGGAATAATAACAGCACTATTTGTCTTAAACCCTTGTTAGTAATAAATCCCCATCAAAAGAATGCTTTGTGAAGGCTGAGGTTGCAGAGGAAAAATGTCTTGCAAAGATCAATGACTTCAGGAAGACACACAAAAAGAGGGAGAGCAGAAGTTCATCAGAGATTGTTTCTGGAATACATATGTGATGATGTGTGGTGTGGTGTGTCTATGTATGTCTGTGTGTGCTCTAATAGTATAGTCGTTAAGTGCCATGGCTGCAAACCAAAACGTTGACAGTTCAAACACATCACAAGCTACTTGGAGACTATGTGAGTTCTACTGAGTCACACAGGGTTGCTATGAATCAGAATCAATTCAGCGGCACTGTGGCACTATACCAAGTTTTGAAAATCATCTTGTACTAGTCTTTACATTTTGCTCTAATTTTTTGTCCAAGGTCTCTTCTTGTATTTTAAGAAACTATTTTACACTATACTAGATTGTCTTACCTATGCTCCACTTCCTACTTCTCTTCCCTCTTTGAAATCTATTTTTTTAAAATCCTTTCCCTGCAACCAGCACTTCCAGAGATGATGAGAAGCCATTTGCCTTCCTAGACTTTGCTCTGAGAGTCCCTCAATAGCTTCCATCTCTTGAACTCTAGCTTCCTTCCCTTCTATCCAAACGTCTACATACACCAGTTAAGGAAATTAATAGAACATAATTCTTACATATGTCCATATATACTGTATCAGCGTGATTTTTTTATTTGACAAAATGAAACGTAGCTCTTCATTGCAAGATAGTGGCGGCCATGAAAATACACCATTTAGATCTCCATTATTTGGGGCAAAATTGACATATCTCCTACTTCCCTTCCTGATCCCCCACCAAGTTTGAGAACACAATGACATGTACAACAAAAGAGAGGTTGTAAGGTCAAGTTTGTCATTCCATGTGATGTGACTGTCTGAAAGACGAGTTGATAAGGGAAGTCAGTGCTGTGGAAATGTTAGACCACATGCCTTCAGACAAAGACATAATGTTTCAAAAGTCATTTTGGCATCTTTTAAAGGAAGCAGAGTTTATTCACATTTTGATTAGAATTTAAGAGCAAGATATGACCTTCTAGGTCATTAGTGCTGTTTAAAGAAATAAGAAATCCTAGCTGGGCAGTTGTTAAGCCAAGGCTGCTAACCAAGAGGGCAGAGTTTCAGCAACAATACTCTCTGTGTTCTCAGGTGTTACGCCCTATTCAGGAACTCCAAGTAGTCTTAGATTGTTCCTCTTAATAGAGTCCCACATGCTTCTTAATGCTCCTTCATTTTTCTTGTTTCTTTATTCTCATTCCTCCTCATAGATGCTGGAGTCAGTAGCTCTGTCTTCCATATCAGAAAGTCTGTTTTCCATTTGTTCCCTTCTGTTTTCTTGGGTTTAAATTGAAGTTTCTGTGTCTTTGATTTTGTTCTTCATCTGTGGGATTTCAGAGTACTGGTGTTGTCAAATTGAACAGCTTGCTTAATTTTTTGTTTTGCTCTGTTGAATTTTGTATAAGGTCTAGGAGGGCTCTACATATAAACCTTTTGTATTCACCTTCTGATAGTTTTGTTTGGGAAGTTCTGTGATACTTTCTTTTGGGGGCCTTCTGAAGCCATGGGTGATTTCTTCTTTATACTTTCCTCCAGAGTTTGTTGTTTTGGGGGCATCATGTGAGTCAATAGAGGCTGGGAGAGATGCTGTGAGGATGGACTGAAGTTGTTTCTCTAGACTGTCTTAAAATGAAAGGTAAAAGGTATCTGATGACTTCCAAAGTCAGTCAGGTTTTAGGTGTACAGGTACCTCTTCCAAGCTGTCAAAGTAAGCACCTCTATATACAACCCCAGCTGTTATAAGCTAGTTCAAAATACAGAAAGGCTACTGCCCTGCTGGCATCCGCTGGCTGGCCTTAGCCATAGGCGACACTGTGTAGAATACTGCTTTTCTCCTAGAAAAGCGTTCTCCTCTGGGCAAGTGCTGTCTTCCAGACTAGGAATTAGGTCCAGCTGAGGCTTCCTTATGGGTGTTTCCACCTCCCAGTGGAACAAGATGGAATCCCTCGCAAGCTTCCCACTTGCCCTGGCACAGGTCAGTCAGTGGCAGAGGCAGAAAGAGAGGCCAAAGATGTCTACATGCACAGAGTCCAAAGCCAGGCTCTCAAAATATGTCAATCTCACTCATCGATCCCACCAGTGGTATGTCCAAGACCAGATACCAGTCAAGTCCCAGCTCCACTCACTGGCCAAGACAGAGAAAAAAAAGTTAAAATGGAGAGTTACACTCTGTCCATGAAAGCCAGCACTCACCAAGAGTGGGAGTCAGCAAAAGAGAGGAAGCTTTCTGCTCAGTGGTATGAAGCCCAAATGAACAGCCCTATGCCATGTCCTAGGGTTCACTAGGTGTCCAGGAGGCTCCGTTCAATTATCAGTTTGGGTCTTGATTTCCAGAGGGACTAAGGGAGACATGTGTTTAGTCCATCATCTTGCAGTAAGTTGAGGTTAGAAGTTCATATCTACCAGTTGCTCCCTGGGAGAAAGATGTGGCAGTTTGTCTCCACCAAGATCACAGTCTCAGAAACTCCATATAACAGTTTTATCTCGTCCTATTGGGTGATTGATAGCATCTCATAGAGACTCTACAGGACAGAGTAGAACTGCCCCATAAGGTTTCTAAGGAAAAGCTGGTGGATTTAAACTGCCTATATATTGGTTAGCAGCCAAACACTTAGCTACTGTACCACCAGGGCTCTAATTAGAACCAACTTGGTGGTAACAAGTTTGATTTTGATTTTGGTATAGGGTTGTTACGAGTCAGCCTCAACTTGACCATAATGAATTTTTTTGCCTTAAATTATTTATTTATTATTATGATTGAATGAAAATGTACATTCCCATATAAATTTCCATGCCCTCCTATATGCAGCTCCCACTGCTCTCCCTGCCCAGTGATAGTAAACTCTTCCTGTCTGCCTTATACATGTCTTATCCTCCCAACAATCTCCTATACTCCCCTCCACCCAATCCCCTGCCTCCAGTAAGAGATCAGCAGGATGGCATGCTATAGATGCACCGAACCATGAAGTGCACACATGATATGGTCACTCTGTGTCGCCAAGTCCATCCCATTCCTGTCTGAAGAGTTGGTCTCCATTATGGTTTATAGATAGGGGCAGCATCAGGGCCAAGGGCCACGCTCCCAGGGGAACCCTGAGAACCCTGGACCATCAACTGTGTGGTCTTTCAGAGGAGATCTCAGGGTGGAACCCTTTTTATTCTTGTGTTGCCAATGATACTCAACTCTGTGAGCTCTATCACGGCTATAACTGGTAGTAGCCAAGCACCATCTGGTTTTTCTGGTCACGAGTCAATGTAGTTACCCAATCATGTGGATCTCTCTGTCTTCTGGATTCTCTTTCCCTCATGTCATTTTGGTCCTTGGTGATCATCTGTTCCTGTTGAGTTGGGACCATTTTTTCGTACTCTCGCATGGCAGCTTGGTAGCTTTTAAGATCCCAGATGCCACTCACTAATGAGGGGTGCTAAAGGCTCTCTTAGCAAAATGCTAGTTGTGCCAGTTTGGTCTCAATTTCCACTGAGAGCATGGTCCCCAGCCCCCAACCTCAGCTACTTTGTCCTTGCAATATTGGATTAAGATGGGAGGAGTAATCATGTTATGTTGAAGTCCAGTTAATATTGACCTTCTTTCTAATGCGTGTTGTCACAGATTTCACTCAACCAAATTTCTATCAACTGTATAATCTAAGCCCTCCCCACCTCCTCCCTCCCCACCCTTGCAACCAGCAAAGAGTTTTTTTTTCTTCTATGCATGAGTCTGTTTTTAAGTTCTTATCATAGGGGTCTCATACAATATTTGACCTTTTATTGCTGATTACTTTCACTCAGGATAATATTCTCCACTTGAAACCAGGTTATGAGATGTTTCCTAGAATCATCATTGTTCTTTACACTGTGTAGTATTCCATTGAGTATATATACCACAGTTTATCTATCCATTCCTCTGTTGTTGGACATCTGGGTTGATTCCATCTTTTTGCTATGGTGGACTGTGCTGCAATAAACATTTGTGTGCATGTATCAGTTGGTGTGAATGGCCTGGATTCTGTAGGATATATTCTGAGAAGTGGAATTACTGGGTCAAATGGCATTTCTACATCCAGCTTTTTAAGAAAGTGCCAGATTGCTTTCCAAAGAGGCTGGACCATTTTGCAATCCCACCAACAGTGTAGGAGCATTCTAATTTCTCCACAGTCTCTCTGGAATTTGTTGTTTTGCATTTTTTGGATCATGTTGGGGTGAGATGGTATCTCATTGTATTTTTGATTTGAATTTCAATAATAGCTAATGATCGCGAGCATGTCCACATGTGTTTTTTCGCTGCCTGGATCATCTCTTTAGAGAAGTGTCTGTCCATCTCCTTTGCCCATTGCTTAATTGGATGATTTATCTTTTTCATTTATTGATATTTTGTAGTACCTTATAGATTATGGAGTTCAGACATCAGTCTGACATACAGTTACCATTTTTTTTCCCATTCTTTAGGGAGTCTTTTAATTTTTTTGATGAAGTCTTTGGATGAGAAAAAGTGTTTGATTCTTACCATTTATCTATTTTCTCTTCTGTTCTTTGTGGTTTGTTTGACAGATTTTGAAGTCTGTCTGTATTGTGTATTAAAACTTCCATTGTGTTCCTACTTTTTCTTGGATGAGCTTCATTGTTTTAGGTTTGATATTTAGGTCTTTTATCCAGTTTGAGTTGGTTTTTGTGTAAGGTGTGAGATATGGGTCTTGTTTATTGCAGATGGATATCTATTTTGCCAGCACCATTTGTTGAAGAGATTGTTTTTACCCAGCTTAATGTCTTAGGGACACTGTTGAATATCAGCTGTGTATATGATGATGGTTTCATCTCTCGGGTCTCAATTCTGTTCCATTGATCTATCTGTCTCTTTTTGTACCAGTACCAGGCTGTTTTGACTACTGTGGCAGTGTAATAGATTCCAAAGTTGAGTAGTGAGAGGCTTCCCAGTGTGTTCTTCTTCTTCAGTAGTGCTTGACTTATCTTAGGTTTCTTCTGTTTCCAAACAAAGTTGGTGATTTGTTTCTCTATCTCCTTAAAAAAGTCACAGGAATTTGTATTAGGATTGCATTATATCAGTAGATTGCTTTGGGTAAAATAGACATTTTCACAATATCAAGTCTTCCTATCTATGAGCAGGGTAGGTTTTTCCACTAATGTAAGTCTCTCTAGTTTCTTGTAGTAAGGGTTTGTAGTTCTCTTTGTAAAGGTCTGTTATTTCTCTGGTTAGATTTACGCCTAGGTACTTTATCTTCTTAGGGGCTATAGTAAATGGAATTGATTTGGTGATTTCTTCATTAATAATCTCATTGTTGGTATAAAATAATCCTACTGATTTACTTACATTTGTTTTGTATCCTGAGACTTTGCTGAATGCTTTTTGTTAGTTTTTATATATATAAGGAGATAACTCACAAAGGCAACACTTTAAATACAAAACTGACCAAACATAGATTCTTGAATAGATGCGTCTTCAATTATATTCTGAGAAATTATAAACAGTTATGTGGTGAAATCAAATCTGTGTTATTTTAGTAGATTGTATGAGTTAGTAAAGCCCTGGCACATAAGCAGAAATTAGTTCAATGAAATAAAGACCTTAAGTTTCTTAAAATTGATTTATGTCTATGTGACCATTCTGCATATGGATACATGAGACATCGATAATAAAAAGAGAAATGGAGAAAGAATGAATAAAATATCTTTGTTATATTAAAAAAAAAAATAGAAAGTCTTGACCAAATAGCATATTTGCTAAGAGGATTGGACATGAGACAGAGCACCCAACAATAATACTGACAGTGTAGAAGGGATATTTTTCTATAGATTAGGTATTGACAAACTTTCTCTATAGAAAGCCAGAAAGGGAGTAATGTAGTGCTGGCTGCCAGTATGGTCTCCTATGTATATCCCTTTTTTTAAAAAATATATTTTTAAAAGTCTTTCTTAGTTGTGAAGGGCATTCAACAACAGACTGAGGCCTGATTTGGCTAAAGGGATGTAGCTTGACTGCCCCTTATTAGTATTCTTGAAATAAAGTTTTCCACACCTAACACAAAAAGATGAAGCAGATGAGACAGGATAAGTGAGCTCTCCTGATAAGATAATGAGTCCCCCCAAACAGCAAATCCAATCACCAGATTCTAGGATATCACATATTTCTTAAAGAGGAATGAAATACCTGTAAATGAGAAACTTACCTGATTGGACTATCATATGGAAATGTAATCAATACTGTAAGTTTATTTCTACAATCTTACTGATACATTTGATTTTAAGTTTTTGTTCATTCATCCCCCTTTCTTTCCCATTTCATTTTTGCAGATAAAAATGGCTTATGAGAGATATCATAGGTTACTGATTATCTTTCTTTTACACTATTTAACATAACAGATGAAGAACAAAAAAGTTGAAGGAGAATTGGTACTTATGATGTGATTTTACTTCTAATTGCCAAGTAGAACAATTAGATACCATATAAATCAAATACAACAAAAATACCTACATCAACTTGCTATGGAAATCCTGCTTTACTCCAAAACGTTTTTAACAAACACATAATTATTCACATTACATCTATAGAAAAGAAGGCAAAGGCCTTAATTGTGCTTAGCATTTCTACCCTGCAAGTCAAATGAAAGATTTTAAAAGAGTATATTTTGTATTGGTAATACTAATTATAGTCAATGCACACATTATAGTGTTTCATCTGGAAGGTAATATATTTCACTTTCGACCTCATGGCATACTATATGGGTCTTACCCAGAATGCACATTTTAGTGACAAAGCAGTCAAAAGAGAAGCCTGTTGATAGATTTTAAGAGCTTCCTGTGGATGCTCATCAAAATATATTTGATCACTCTGGGTGAGACATTTTTGTGCAAGATACAGCACTGAAATAGATGTGAATCAAATTCACAAATGTTTGCAGTTTCCACATTGACTGAGAAAGGGAGGAAAACAAGAGAAGGGAAGGTGATACATGAGAAATAAAAAAAAACAATTAAATTAAAACCTAATGAGAAAAAGAAGCAGCAAAAGAAGTTATAAGAAAAATGGATTTCAGCATGCAGAAGATGAACACTAACAACTAATATAGCCAAGCCAAATGCCGTCGAGTCGGATCCATAAAAGTAACATAAAATTGAAAGCAATATAAAGTAAGGAATGGGAAGAAAACATTTTAAAATTTTTAGTTTACTTGAAGACTTCAGCAAACCATATGGTTTATGATTTCTCTGCACTTTAGAGTAGTATATATTATTGACTTGAACTGATACATATAACAGAAAGAACAATTGTTGACATTTTAATATTTGAAACACTTTCTAATGAAGATTGGAGACCATAACCTTCAGTATAGATGTCACCTCAACATAAAGAAAACAGAAATTCTCACAGCTGGACCAGTAAGCAATATCATGATACATTTTACTCAAGTCCACAGTCAAGGTCCACGGAAGCAGCAGTCAAGAAACAAAAAGATGCATTGCACTAGGACAATTTGCTGCAAAAGATCTCTTTAAAGTCTTGACAGGTAAAGATGTCACCTTGAAAACTAAGATGCGCCTGACCTAAGCTGTGGTATTTTTAGTTCTGTCATATGCATGAAAAATCTGGACTATGAATAAAGAAGTCAAAAGAAGAATTAATGACTTCAAATTGTGGTGTTGGAGAAGAATACTGAGCGTACCACGGGCTACCAAAAAGAACCAACAGATTTGTTCTGGAAGAAGTACAACCAGAATGTTCCTTGGAAGCAAGGATGGCAAGACTGTGTCTTACATACTCTGGACATGTTGTCAGGAGGCATCAGACTGTGAAGAAGAACATCACTCTTTGTAAAGTAGCTTAGTGAAAAACAGGAAGACCCTCAACACGGTGGATTGACACAGTGGCTGCAACAGTGGGCTTAAGCATAAAAATGGTAGTAGTCATGACGCAGACCAGGCGGTTTCATTCTGTTGTGCATAGAGTCGCTGAGTCAGAATTGACTCAGCGGCACCTGACAAATGTTGGATTACACGGAAATTCCAGTTTGAAAGTCTACAACTCGATGATCAGGCACTGGACGGACTGACGCAGTCACCACTAGCCATATCTGGCAGTAGGGTGTTTGATTTGCAGAAAGTGCAAATGAGAAATGAAATTTTAATTTAATTAATTAAAAAATAAAACTGCATAAAACTACTGAGTTAAGTACAACTTGGTTATTTTGATGGGATTATATGTTATTTAAAACATCACATCTTGCAAGCTAAGATTGTGTTTTAGTGCCTACGTTGAGAGCACACATTGTTCCTAGCACTACACATCGGCCATTTGGTTGTTATCAACAAATTAAGTTCAAATTTCTTTTTAATGCCCAGATTTGAAATTATAATGTGGTTAAAAATATTTGATGATGAAGAATGAATTACAGTCAAACTTGTCATTGATAATTAAATTTAAATGTTTAACTTCAGAATTTCAGTTTTCATGTAAGATAGGACTGTGGTTATACTATAGCTAAAACCCAAACTCCAAACCTGCTGCTTGCCGTAGAGTGAATTCTGACTCGCAGTGACCCTGTAGGAAGGGATAGAAATGTCCCCCAGGGTCCGGAAGGCTGAAGCTTCTGAGATGGAATGCCACATCTGTCTCCTGTAGATGGCCTGGGTGGTTCAAATCATTTACCTTTCAGTTGGCAGCCGAGCGCTTAACCTCTGCACCACTAGAGCGTCTCCCAATACATCTACCCTATAGTAAAGGGAATAAAAAGATAAAAAGGAGATGCGTTGCGAATCTCGCAGTTAGCGTCAACTGAAATTTGCTAGGACAGAGCGAAAAAAAAAAAAACCTGTTGTGTGAAGTATTAAAGATAAAATTTCACTCTGTTTTCAACAATCAAAAAAAAAGGCAATAAAATTGGTAATCTGAATTAAATATCCAGTGAAATCCAAAAAATGATTTTCAAGGATCTGAGCTTTTGACACAGCACTAAAGAATGCAGGCTTTTAACCAAAAGGTTGGCCTTGTGACTCGACCAGACACTCTGCAGAAATCCTGCGGGGCAGTTCCACTCCGTCCTGAGTGGTTTCCGCGCTCCAGCACTGACTCAGCAACAGGGGATTTGGGAGCCTGTATTTTTAGTCAGCTATATCTTAGATAATTCTTACGGCAACCCTGTCCCCCCCAAAAGAGTCAATTTTCAGGTAGAATGATGATAAGATAAATTTATTATTTCAGTTTGTAAGGCTTATTTTTTAGAAAATTGTGACAAAGCTAAAGACAATATTTTATAAAACATTTGTTAAAGAAAAACCATCAGCCAATTGCCTGTAGAACACAAGTTCAGTTTAGTGATATCAAAAAACAGTTGATTTAAATTTGATATATATTGGATGCACTTTATGGTTCTATACATCTATAGGATATCATCCTGCTGACCTCTCGCTGGAGGAAGGAGAGTGGGTGGAGAGGAGGGGACAGGAGACTGCTGGGAGGATGAGACATGTATGGAGCAGAGAGGAATAGTGTGCTGTCACCAGACAGGGAGAGCAGTGGAAGCTGCATATAGGTGGGCATGTAAATTTCTACGGGAATGTACATTTTCACTCAGTCATATTAAATAAATAACTATTTTAAACATTGATATATAGTTTTCTCTTTAGCCTTAAATGATTCATGCAATTTAAAAGATGCTATACAATTAATACTTGGTATATGTTTTGTCTCAAAGGATTTTGAAATTTATGAAGAAATATCAATTCTTTGCCTATAAATAGAATTTATAGGATAGGTATTTTTGAAATTTTTAAGTCCAGAAAAGAAAAATTGTAACAAGGTGATAATAATAGTAATAAAGATTCTATGTCACTATGAGTTGGAATTGACTCAACAGCACTGGATTTTATGACAACAGATGGAAGTGTCACTATATTAACTGTGAAAAGGCATTCTAAAACTGAGGTGCTTCTCATAAATAAAATGGATGACACAAAATCTGGATTGGACTGCATTTTGTCCTAGGTCTTTGCTTTTGCTTTTTAATGTATAGGAATCATGACCACACTGTTAACCAAAACAACTTTTTCTGCAGCATTCTGAGGTGGCTCACCCAAATGCTCACACAGGAACCGGTTCTGGAACGCAGAGAACGGAAGCTGATTCTGAGTACTCCAGCCAACAGCAATTTCTGGCCAATGAATCTTTCAGAGCATGTTGAGTATCAACCAACCAAATGTCTCCTCTGCTCTTTCCCAGCTCTGCGCAGTTCTGCAAAATTGACATAAAAGACTTCTACTTCTGCTCCCTCTTTGGCACACTGTTTTGAACTTTCATTTTGGTGTTTCCTGATTTGCAAATCTTCGAATCTGAAACAAACTCTTATTTTATAGAAACTAACATTTTTTATATAACAACAAAAAAAATCCAGATTTATTGGAATTTTCAAACAAGAGACTGATGTTTCCTTACTTCTTTCTACTGCTTGATACATACAGAAAATATTTGTGCTTCAAGAATAGAAACAGGTCCTATGAAATTGTTGTGTGTACAGTGGTTAAAATCTTCTTTCATATGTGTGTAAACAGTAAGGATCAATGCCAGTGCACTGAACTGAAGAAAGAAACAGAAGGTAATTAATCCAGCTAGTACTTGTTCTTCATCAAGGCCCGTCGTCTGATAGCGGAAGACCTTTGCAAAGATCCACCATGCTGCTGTTCTTAAGATTTTTTTTTTTAACACAACAAGAATGCTTGCTAAACATTCAACAAGAAAATGTAATAAATACAGCATTATTTACATTTCTCACCAATATCAAGTGATTATGAATAAACTAAATTTGAAATCACAGGTAAGTGAAGAGCTTTCCGAGACCTAGTTAGATAGGTATGACAGTTTATGATGAATCTAAACTTTTTATACTGTGAATCAGTAGTAATGATATTCTCAGAAAACAGGTGTGGCAATTTACTTCCAAAAGCCACAGCCTTGAAAGTTCTGCGAAACAGTTCTAATCCATCTGGCTTTACAGAATAATGATTTTGCATGATTTCTGGATATGAATCAACAGCAAATAACTTGAATTTTAAGTGATACCATTATGTAAATTGGCAGTAAAACTACAAAAAGTTAGAAGAATATTTTGTTAATATTGGTAATTTTTTTTGTTTATTAACTACACCTTTGAATTTACACTAATAACACAAGTTGGTAAAAGAGTGAATCTATTTAACTTGCATAAATACAGACTTACAATTCTTTTACTTCAAAGTTAAATGAGTTACTTTATAGATGAAAACCAATCTGGGTAACGCAAATGCAAGTATAAAATAAAATAATGTTTGTAATCAACTCTCCATTGAAAAATTGTAGGTGTATTTGGAAAACTTTGAGTCCTTTATTCTATTTTTCACTATTAATTTCATGAAATCTAAACATAGATGAAGAATTTGTGATGTGCATCTAAATTGAGAAGTACTGTAAATGTAAGGTGTACTTCAGACTTTGTAGTCAGTAAAGAAAAATGTAAAATATTCTGTTAATAATTTATTTTGATGAAAATATTAAGATGATTACATTTTGGGAATATAGGGTTGCAGAATTAATTTTATTACAATGAATTTCAACTTTATTTTTATTGTTCTATTATGAAGCAATTACAAAATTAAAAATTGTGTGTCTCATTTTGTTTTTATTGGAGCCTGCTAATTTAGAGCTGCATATATATATATTTTTAAAACGTCTAAAATCTAGGTCTGTAATACACCAGCACTCAAAGATAAGTAACAAAAACAACACTAAAAGTGTTTTTTCTTATTCTACAACCCTTGTTTTTTGCTTCCAAAGCCCTGAAGCTCTTTGTTTGTGACTAAGTCTTTCTGCCGAACATTTTCAATTACCCACATGCAGCGACAGTTGGACAATGAAAAAGGAAGGCCACTGAGTTGTTGCACTCAAATTGTGATACTGGGAAAGAACAGGGACTGTCCTGTGGACTACCAGAAGAATGAACACGTCTGTCTTAGCGGAAGCAGGACTAGAACACTCTTCAGAAGGGAGGAGGGTAAGAAAGCATCCCACTCACTTGGATACGTAATCAGGAGGAACCAGTGACTGCGAAGGACATTATGTCTAGTACAGTAGAAGGTCAGCAACAAAGAGGAAAAACCTCCGTGAAACGGTTTGACACGATGGCTGCAGAAAAGGGCTGCAGAATAACAATGATTTGCGAGTGCAGTGCCCAACAGGCGAGGCCCTGTTCTCTTACACACACAAGGCTTTCCATTGGAACCAGTGCAACAGTGCCTAACAACAACACAACTACTTGTTTGAAGAGTGGAGTAACAGAATTGCAAAATGAGGATCTGTGTCTGTGCCTTTCTACTTAAAGCTGTTCTAGGCTGGAAAAAGCACACTGATGTCTCTGAGTAACTTTACGGAATTAACATTGTCTACCGTATAGATTATGTCCACAATTACCAGCCAAGCCAAGTGCCGTTGAGTCAAGGTAAACAAAATTAACAAACACCTGAGTTTCTAAACTTAAAACAAATTTCCTCAAAACTTTCTAAATAATAATGCTGTTTTCTTTTGCAGATTCTTGTGGTAAAAGATACTTTCCTTTTATTTGAGTAACAAATTATTTTCCTCTTTAAAACTTTAAGTATTGAGTATTTAAATAGAAAAATTTGACACACTTGTTCACCAGATTCTCAAAACACAATTCCGTGTTCTGGCTGGAAAGCTGGTTGAAGGTTGAAGGGACATATTGGAAGCTGGTAAAGCTTCTGAACTTAGCTTTGCAGTAGTATTTTATGCTCGTGGATCTCCCTAACATGCTTAGAAAAATTTTCACTCCTTGAATGTTTGCTCTGTATTTCTCTATCTGATGTATTTTTGGCTATCAAATACATCTTGCAGTATTTTTAGCCCAAGGAACATGAAAGAAATAAAATATTAGCGAATATTTTAGCAAATAAAAATATTTTAATGTCTTATTATATAATATGTATAAATATGTGCATGTATATATTAAAGACAGTATAGGAGATTATTTTGTTGTTTGTGTTTTCTTTCCTTTATTAATAAAAATTTGGATGGAGATATTAAAGTTTACTCATATATGTATTATTAAGTATGTATAAATGAAACAAAACTAAAATATTATGGTTTAATAATTTTCAATGCCTTTATACCTATGAAATACAACTAATATCACAATTTCTGAATATTTTAAATAATTGACAACTAGTCTATATAACTTGGAACTCTGATGGTATAGCGGTTGAGAACTGGTTGCTAGCAAAAAATTAGGAAGTTTGAATCTATCATGCAGTCTTTGGAAACCCTGTGGGGAGGTTCTACTCTGTCCTTTAGGGTCACCATGAGTAGGAATCAACTACTTGGCAGCAGATTTTTTTTCCTCTAAAACTTTCCATATGAATAACATGGAATATTGTTTTCTTTTGCAGATTCTGGAAGTAAAATATATCTTACTTGATTTTGACCTACGAAGCTTGACCTTTACTTTTAGAACTGCAAAAAGTGGCAAACAACATTTAATCCTCATACACTACGTGCCTACAGATCAGCAGATTTTGTGGCATTAATAATATCAAAGACAATTCCAAATCAATGTAAATCTTTAGGACACAAAGTCAAGGCTGTCCCCTCTGGATTTCAAATTGATTGCTTTTCTTTCATTAATCTTGAATAGTGCAGTGAACACTTAACACATACTACCTCCATCGTATATTGCCATCTGAGACAGAAAGTCTTACCTTTAAAACTAACGTTTACCAGTGGTGTCAATGCTTGCAACAGGTGAGTCAGTCTGTTTGCATCTGCAGTTTTGGCATATCGCAGGGACTTAATCTATCACTTCCACTTTACATTCAACAGTGATGTTAGTGAGAGCACAACATTACAGAGCGGTGAGGAGGAACTGGGAGTATGACTGAACGCTTGGAATCTAGATTCTAGACCTTGGTTTGACCTAGACCAGATACATGAGCATTCTAAAACCCATTGATCTCCTTTGTAAACTAGGGTCTCACTCACTGGCTACGGTGAATATCAAATGATGCATTGTACAGCAGTGGTTTTAAAAATATAAATTTCTGTAAGTATGAAATTCACCTCTGTGGAATTTAAGGTCATTTGTTGACATCATTGTGTTACTAAGGGAGTAGAGTTGACTAGATATGAAGACAAAAGAACTCTTGTGGTTTTGGGTTATACTCGTGTTAAATTTTAATGAGCTTTTTTAAAAATTGTACTTGTGGTAAAGGTTTACAGAAAAAACTGACTTCTCATTAAACAGTTGGTATACATATTGTTTTATGACGCTGGTTAACAATTCCATGACTTGTTAACACGCTCCCTAACCTTGGGTTCCCTGTTACCAACTTTTCTGTCATCTCCTGCCTTCCAATCTTTGTCTCTCGGCTGGTGTGCCCTTTTAGTCTTGTTTTATTTTATAGGTCTGTCTAACCTTTGGATGAAGGATGAACCTCAGCAGCGACTTCACTACTGAGCTAAAAGGTTGTCTGGGGCCCATACTCTCAGGATACCTCCTGTCTCTGCCAGGCCAGCAAGTCTGGTCTTTCTTTCTAAAATAGAATTTTATTCTACTTTTTTCTCCAGCTCTGTCCAGGACCCTCTGTTGTGATTGATGCCTGTTAGAGCAGTAAGTGTTAGTATTCAGGCACCGTGGGGTAGTACTGGACTCAATCTGGTAAAGGCTGTAGTAGTTGTGGCCCATTAGTCTTCTAGACTAATCTTTTCCTTGTATTTTTAGCTGTCTTCAACAAGTTGAGACCAGTGTTATACTTAGATTGCTGTCACAGACTGTTAAGACCCCAGACAAGACTCGCAAAAGTAGAACGGAGAACATTTTCTTTATGAACTATTAGGCCAATTGAGCTAAATGTTTCCTGAGACCATGGTCCCCACAGCCCTCACCCCCACTTTAAAAATGGGGAAACATGACATTCACAAGCCTTAAGTAACTTGCTGAAAGTCCCTCTGTGTGATATGGGTGCCGTTTTGATTTTCAGAAAATTGTGTATACATTCCTTTCCAGATTAAGTCTTCAGGTAAAACAATTTTCTATCTTTTTTTTTCTTGTATGTGTCCTTGGACTTTGTATTTGTGAGGCAGAGATGACGATATCACTTGAAGACTTTAAAATATAGGTTGTTGTTACTGTCCTCTGGGCCTGGGAGTTGATTCTGACACACAGTGACCCCCTGACAAGGTCCAACTGTCTCATAACATTTTCTTCAGTGTAATTATTGCAGAAGCAGATTGCCAGGTATTCTTCCTCAGAGTCTCGGGGTGGGTTATAACTGCACATTTTTTGTTTGGAGCTGAATGCTTAACCATTTCTACTGGCAGGGCACCTTATAAATGTTGCTGGCAACGCATTTCTGACTCATAGCAAACCAACGTGTAAAGAGTAGATCAGTTCCACAGGATTTTAAAGGCTGTGACGTTTTGGAAGGAAACAGAAACGATTGTCTTTTCAGAATCCTTTGGGTGCATTTGAACTGCCAACATTTAGGATAGTAGTTCAGAGCTTAACCATTTATACCAGGCAGGAAAGACACACATACTTAAAGGTTGAATTTTGACAATTCACTGTCTACACTTTACTGATTGAGAAGTGAGACAGAAGGTTCGCTCAATTCTTTCATTCAGGGAAAAAAAATAATTCTTCTATACCTCATTTTATAGTGTAAAAAGACTGTAACCACATAACATGTTTAACATTATATTAAAAAAAATAACTGCAAATAGCTCGCTCTTTCATTAAGGGAAGACTTTCTTTAGCTCTTTACTTACCTTGTAGGGCTGTTCAATGCTTATGCAGCACAAGTCATCATGGTAGATTAGAAAAACAAAGAAAATGCTTAGTG
This sequence comes from Heterohyrax brucei, assembly GCA_028571685.1. Taxonomy (NCBI): domain Eukaryota; kingdom Metazoa; phylum Chordata; class Mammalia; order Hyracoidea; family Procaviidae; genus Heterohyrax; species Heterohyrax brucei. The sequence goes on from CM053143.1 coordinate 162,655,948, forward strand.
GTGTTTTTAGTGCATTTTAAATAGTGACTTAAATAACATATCTGACATTAGACTGCTATGGCTCAAAGAATTAACTATGCTCCTAGATTTGATTCATTTATAAAACCAAATTATTTTTTAAAATGCATAAAATTATTGAAAATAAACATAACCTTGACTATTATTTTTTCCTGTTAAAATAATAATCACAAATCTATGTGACTGAAACATGATATATTCTTTCAAGTGTATTATATCTTGTCACATAGTACATTTTCTTGACTAGCCATCTCTTGCGCTGCAGGAAAACGCCACAGAAAATTCAGTAAATATATACTACGACGTAGGGATTCAATTATAGCTGCATCTGATCCATTTCATTTTTGTCACTCGTCCATGACTTGTGAAATTTATTTCCTTAAAATCTCATAAAACTTTGCATCTTAAAACGTAGAATTTAGTTTTCTGTTTTTCTACTGTTCACTGCAGTTTTAAAAAAATAAATGTTCACAGTTATGTCAAATGAACCATATCAGACAGTGTCCTTCTCTAATGTTAAATTCTTCAGTGAAAATAACTTATTTACCCAAACAAAATCTCTGACTCTAAGTTTTCTGCAGCATGACTTTTGGGATATCACTTTAGCTGCCCTGTAAAAAGGACTGGAAAAATAAATATTAGAGCAACAAATACATTTTCAGTTCTAGCATAATAACCTCTGGTAGTCCTTGCTTACGTTAAACTATAAGAAAAAGAAGAAAAGGAAACAATGTTGGAAATGAAAGTGCGATAGAAATTGTCAAGTTTTCTAAGTAAACTGGAATAACTGTTGCAAAGCACATTATTTAACAGAAAAGACTATGAGAGAGATTGATGCTCTCTTTGTAGAGAGAGTCTACGCATTTTTCTTACATTAGAAATTATGCACACATGGGAATCCTGTTGGAATAGTGGTTAAGTGCTACAGCTGCACACCAAAAGGTCGACAGTTCAAATCCAACAGATGCTCCTTAGAAACCTTATGTGGCAGTTCTACTCACCCTATCGGGCTGCTATGAATCAGAAGTGACTGGATGGCAATAGGTTTGGTTTAGTTTTCTGATAATGAAGTGTGTAATAGCATTACGTCTAAAAAAACAACATATATACCTTAGTTTTAAAACACTCTTGCTAAAAAATGTTAACCATCATCAGTGGATTTTAATCTTGTGCTAGTAGGGGGTCTTGCCTGGATGTTGATGGCTACTGACAGAGCACAGGGTAGTTTCGGCTGGCTGGGATGCTTACGGCGATGTCTTAAAACAAGACAACAGTGAAATTTGCCTCATCCGCTGCCCCTTCCTTTCACAGAAGATTTTTCTGTAATATGCATTGTTGTTTGATAGCATCTTACCTGCAGTACACCTTCTTTGAAAACTGGAGTCGATCCAGGTAAGTTTATTATATAAGTTTATATAATATTCTAAATCCTTTGTCATTTGAACAATATTCATAGCGTCTTCATACAAGCAAATTCGATCTTGAGAAATTACCTTCTTTGCTCATCTATAAGAAACAACTCCTCATCTCTTAAAGTTTTATAGTGATGTTGCAGCAATCCAGTCACATCTTGAGGCTTCCCTTCTAATTCTAGTTCTCTTGCTGCTTCCACCAAATTTGCCCTTACTTCCTCCACTGAAGTCTGGAATACCTCAAAGTCAGCCAAGAGGGTTGGGACCAACTTCCACCAAACTGCTGTTAGTGTTGGTATATTTTAACTGCTCCTACGACTTATGAATATTCTTGATGGCACCTAAAATGGTGAATCTTTCCAGAAGAGTTTCAATTTACCTTTTCCAGATGCATCAGAGCAATCACTATGTGCGGCAGCTATAAACCAAAAATAAGTAAATAAATAAAAACAACCCACTGCCATCGAGTCGTGTCTAACTCACAGCAACTCTAGAGGTCAGAGTAGAACTACTCCATAGAGTTTCCAAGAAGCACCTGGTGGATTTGAACTGCCAGTCTTTTGGTTAGCAGACATAGCACTCAAGCCACTACGCCACTAGGGTTTCCACGGCAGCTATAACCTTATGAAATGTATTTCATAAATAATATGACTTGAGGGCCAAAATCACTCCTTGATCTAGGGGTTGCCGAATAGATGTTGTGTTATCAGACATGCAAACATTAACCTTCCTCTGCATCTCTATCGGAGCACTTGGGTGACCTTGTTCATAGGCAATGAGCAACATATTTTGAAAGAAATCTATTTTTCTGAGAGTGCAACAGTGCACTTAAAATATTAAGTAAACCACGTCGTAAACAAATGTGCTGTCAACCGGGCTTTATTGTTGCATTTACAGAGCACAGGCAGAGTAGATTTAGCAAAATTCTTAAGAGCCTTTTTTTTTTTTTAATGGAAACCGAGCATCACCTTTTGTTAAAGTCACCAGATGATTTACCCCCAACAAGAGGGCTTATTGTTTTATTAGCCACTAAATAAGCCTGTCCTTTGAAGCTTTAAAGCCAGTCTCTGATTTCTTCTCTCTAGCTGTGACAGTCCTAGATAGCAACCCTTTCAGATACAAAGCTGTTCAGTCTACATTTTAACTCTGTTGCCGAGTGTAGCCACCTTCATTAATCACCCTAGCCAGATGATCTGGATGATGCTACGGCTTCTATGTCAGCAGTTGCTGTTTCACCTGGCGCTTTCATGTTATGAAGATGGCTTCTTATCTTAAACCTAACAAATCAACTTCTGTTAGCTTCAGATTTTTCCTCTGAGGCATTCTCACTTTTCTCAGCTCTCATAGAATTGAAGAGAGCTAGTGTTTTGCTCTAGATTATGCTTTGACTTAAGAGTACATTGTGGCTGGTTTGATTTTCTGTCCAGACCACTACACCTTGCCCCATATCAACAATAAGATTGCCTTGATACTCTTTTTCACACACGTTAACTTTTAATTTTCTTCAAGAACTTTTCCTTGGCATGTATAACTTGGAAGTTTGGCACGAGAGGTTTTCAACCTGTCTTGGCTTTCAATGTGTCTTCCTCACTAAGCTTAATCATTTTTAGCTTTTGATTTAAAGTCAGAGAAGGATGACACTTCCTTTCACTTGAACATTTAGAAGTCATTGTAGACTTAAGAGACTGACCTAATATTAATGTCAGCATGTCTCAGGGAAAAAGGAGGCCCGAATAGGAGTGAGATGGGGCAATTGCTGGTCAGTAGAGTAGTCAGAACACTCATATTTATCAGTTAAGTTCTTTGCATAATATAATGGGTTATAGTGCTACAAAACCACTACAATAGTAATATCAAAGGTCACTGAATACAGATCATTGTAACAGATATAATAGTAACGAAAAAAGTCTGACATATTACAAAAGTTATCAAAATCCAGTATAGAAAAATTAAGTGAGCATGTGCTATTGGAAGAATGTTGAGAAGAGATTTGATAGAAGGTTGTCACTGATCTTCAATTCCTAAAAAAAAAAATAATAACAATAATAATAAAGGGCAATCAAATGAGATATGCCTGCATTCACTGTGCCTTAAATATTCATGTTGTTGACTCTATATTGTTTTAGTCCAGACAAGAGCATCCCTGTCAATATTTGTCAAAACTCATCCTTCATTTTACTTACAAAAGTGAACTTAGAGGGAAAAGAAAAAATTTGTACAATAAATGTGTCTTTATTTTACCCTTTCATTTTAATCTTTGCTTGAAATTTAAATTTTTTAATAACATCTTGAAAGGCTACCAGAAAGAATTGCTTGACATTCAACCATTTTGAAAGGTAGCAAGTGATCAGGAATGGATGGTACCAAAAGAAGCTGAAGCCACACTGAAGGCGCTGGTGAAAAACAAGGCAACAAGGCAACTATCAGCTGAGATACTTTAATGAACAGATGCTGAACTGAAAGTGCTCATTCATCTGTGCCAAGACATTTGGAGGACAGCTACTGGGTCAACTGACTGGAAGAAACAGATATTTATGCCTCTTTCCAAAAAAGGCGACTCAATCAAACACAGAAATTATTGAATAATGTTGATATTACATTCAAGTAATATTTTGCTCAAGATCATTCCAAAGTGACTGCAACAGTATATTGCCAGATATTCAAGCCAAATTCCGAAGAGAACGTGGAACCGGGAATATCACTGCTGATGTCAGATGGATCTTGGCTGAAAGCAGAGAATACCAGAAAGATGCTTACCTGTGTTTCATTGACTATTCAAAGGCATTCAACTGTGTGGATCATAAGAAATTATGGGTGACATTATGGAGAATGAGAATTCTAGAACACTTAATTACACTCATGAGGAATCTGTACATGGATCAAGAGGCAAGAGAATTAACAAGTGTGCACTGCATATTTAAAGTCAGGCAAGGTGTGTGTCAGCGTTGTAACCTTTCACTGTACCTTTTCAATCTGTGTGCTGAACAAATCATCTCAGAAACTGAACTATATGAAGAAGAACAAGGCATCGGGATTGAAGGAAGACTCATTAACAACCTGCTTCATATAGATAACACAATGCTGCTTGCTGGAATTGTAGAGCATTTGAAACACTGATGAAGATCAAAGATCACAGGCTCCAGTATGGGTTGTACCTCAACACCAAGACAATAAAAATCCTCACAACTAGACTAGTAAGCAACATCATTATAAATGGAGAAAGGACTGAGGTTGTCAAGGATCTCATTTTACTTGGTTCTATAAGCAATGCCCATAGAAGCAGCAGTCAAGAAATCAAAAAATGCATTTCACTGGACAAATGTGCTGCAAAAGACCTTTTTAAAGTGTTGAAAAGTAAAAATGTCACCTTGAAGACTAAGGTTGCCTGACCCAAGCCATAGTATTTTTAATCATCATACACATGCGAAAGCTGGACAATGAATAAGGAAGACAGAAGAACTGACACCTTTGAATTATAGTGATGGAGAATATTGAACACACCATGGGCTGCCAAAAGAATAAACAAATATGTTCTGGAAGAAATACAACTTGAGTACTCCTTGGAAGCAAGGATGGCAAGACAGCATCTTAATACCTTAGACATGTTGTCTAGAGGGATTAGTCCCTGGAGAAGGATATCATGCTTGGTATAGTGTCAGCCTAAAAGAGAAAGTCCTTCAAGGAGATTGACTGACACAGAGGCTGCAACAATGGGCTTAAGCATAAAAAATGATCATGGGCATAGCACGGGGCTGGGCTTTGTTTTGTTCTGCTGTCCACAGCATCACTATGAGTCAGGACCTACTCGATGGCATCTAAGAGCAGTGTAAATACAGTATGTCATGCTGTTAGGTGCTGTCAAGGTAGTTCTGACTCGCAGTGATTGTGTGTACAACAGAACCAAATGCTGCCCAGTCCTGTGCCATTGTCCCAATCTTTACTAGGCTGAAGCCCATTGTTGCAACCAACAGGTCAGTCCGCCTTCCTGAGCGCTGTCTATGTATTCACTGGTGCTCTACCTGACTGAGCATGGTGTCCTTCTCCAAGGATAAATTACTCTTGAGATCACATGCCCAAGTACACGACCCAAAGTCTTGTCATTGTTGCTTCTAAGGAGCATTCTAGCTATACTTCTTCCAAGATAGATTTGTTTGCTTTTCTGGAAGTTCATGGTGCATTCCATATTCTTTGCCACCACCCTAATTGAAAGGCATAAATTCTTCTTTTGTCTTCCTTATTAACACACACACACACACACACACACACACACACACACACACACACACACACACACACCCTGGTAACATAGTGGTTAAGTGTTACATCTGCTAATCAAAAGGCCAGCAGTTCCAGTCTGCCAGGCACTCCTTCAAAATTCTATGGAGCAGTTCTACTGTGTCCTATAGAGTAACTATGAGGAAGGATCGACTCAAGGGCGATATATACATGTACATATATATGAACCAAAACAGATAATTTCTTAAAAATGTGATCCAGTTGATTCTGACTCATAGTGATCCTATAGCACTGCCCCATAGAGCTTCCAAGGAGCACCCAGTGGATTCAGACTGCTCACCTGCTGGTTAGCAGTCATGGCACTTAACGTTACCCTGGTAAGATAGTGAGTTAAGTGCTACAGCTGCGAACCAAAAGGTCAACAGTTGGAATACATACATATCGTCTATATATTTATGTAGTTTTTTTCATTCTTTGGAAGAAGTAAAATCAGGAGTAAATTAGGGCAGTTAAGTAGAATTATACCAGTGCTATTCAAATCTTTCTTCTCACTTCCTGGATGGGTCCTCAGACACAAAAACAGGACAAGGTAATTTGCTTCAAGATCCTCAGTTTTTCAGTCCAAATTTATTATTTTTAAAAAATAATAACACTAGATATTAAAATTTTGAAGAACATCACACTTAACCAAAGACCGTAATTTGGGTTTTTTCTGATAATATAAATTCTGCTTTCAAACTTAATTCAATTAAGTTTACAAACCTAATGTTGCATTAACTTTTACTTAAGCTAATTTCTACCTCTTCCTGTTTGTTTTTAAAAAAGCTCTTAGTGTTCAAATTGTATCCTATTATGCAAATCCTTTCCAATAAAACTACTTCCTTGAATTGGATTATTTGCTATACAGTACTTTATTTTCTCTTCCTAAATATTTGATAAACATTATCTGGAGCCAATTAAGACATTGATCATGTCAATGTTTATTAAAACCCTCTTAATGACTTTTAAAGAAGAAACATGGTTGCTTTTTGCAAGCATTAAATAGTGCTTTAATCTAGGACATCATGCGGAGAGAAGAAAGACATTGAAGGCATAATTCATTGGTTATATAAATCAGAGTTGCATTTGAAACTTGGTGAAATATTCTCAGAATGTTGTTATAAATATAATAACAATTTTCTGGTAGAGAAGCCAAGACAGCTTAGGGAATTGGAAAGGAGTTATGGGTGAAATTCTCCAAGGGTGCTGGAAACACCCCATGAAAGTACTTAAGTGCACTGGACCGAGATAAGCAGCTGCAATTGATTTAGCAAGTAATAACGCAGAACACAGGAAAGAAAAGACCAGAGAAACAAGAAACATTTCTGTCCTGGCTGCAGTGTTTTCCTGAAGGCCAAGGACATAATTCTGCCTAGCATTTCCGATCATTCTTCTTTTCAAAAAGTAGTATTTTACTTTTCAACTACAAAGTTTGTGTCGGTTTGAATACAACTCATGTCAATACATTTGACTGCTTCTGTCTCAGAAGGGCGCGGGATTGTCTTGTTTAAACAGGAACTGAAGACATGCCTCTCACTTTCTCTGCCACACATTAAGAAACAACTTTCATCCTCAGCTTCACCTTCTCAAGGATGAAAGTACTCAAGTCAACCATTCTGCTCAGTAGCTTCTGGATGGACCTTGGCTGTGACAGGACCTAGAAAGAAGCCGTGATATGCAGCCCAGCTAATTCACTTACCTTTGCTCTTGGAGACAGTGATCAGCGATGTATCTGACAACGTACAGCACTACTTTCAAGCCCCATATGTTAAGCGTGATTTTATGCAGTCATTTAAGCAGAACCTCCCTTAGCCGCCTGAAACCCAGCAGGGATTTTCTGAGGGACTGGAGAGTCACAGTTCTTCAGGTTCAGACAGCTATGGTGACCTCTTCAAATGCCTCACAAAGATTAGGCTGTCACCCCTTGTCAGGTACTCTATGCTTTCAGAGCTTGATATTTTTAAAGATTTAAAGTATTCTCATTGCTGTAGAGTGTCCTCACTCACATCTACCAGCTTTCATTTCAGTCTTTGACCATGTACCCCTATCCTTTTCTGCATTCAAACAAAACGTCATCCCGTGCAGCGCCGTGCTACAACACCTCTGTTGGTATGTTTCGTCTGTCTAGAACCTTTCTGTCGCCATCCCAACCCATCAAAATTTGGGGTGTTATTCAAAGTTCGACTCACATGCCACTAAAACAAACAAATAAAAATAGTAATACTAGGTGCCTACCCCTAATGCTAATTACAAGGCCTGGCAATTAACTTCATGAACTCATCCTAGAAAAAGTGTTACAATGCCTCATTGCTGAATATCACTATGGTCACCTTCGAAGTACTCCCCTTGGGAAGCTATGCACTGATGCCAGTGCCTGGTTCACCCTTTAAAGCAGTTTTGGAACTCTTTCTGGAAAGGCCATCAGAGCTGTTGTCCTATTACCCGTGATGTCCTGAATGACATCAAAATGTCTTCCTTTCAGTATTTCCTTTATCTTGGTGTAAAGAAAAAAGTCATCAGGGACCAGACTACGTGTGTAGGGAGAGTGTTCTGATACAGTTATTTGTTTACTGGCTAAAGACTCCCTCACAGACAACTATATAATTACGTTCGAGAACTTGCCACCGTGCCACTATGGGCAATGATCATTCCAGAAAGAGTTCCAAAGTCACTTTGAAGGGTAGATGAGGTGCCAGTGCTGGTGCAAAGGTTCCCAAAGTGTGTACTTCAAAGGTGATCATAGTGATATTCAGCAATGAGGTATATAGCACTTAGAACAATTCAGTTAGTGGACTTCATTGTCAGATTGCCTATATTTGATATGTTTGTATCTGTGTGTGGGTCTTTGTGTGCATAATATATATGTAGGTATATTCTAGCCCTTAACCAGTGGTTAAGAGTTGATTGCTAAAGCAAAATGGCAGTTTGAATGCACCTTGAAAACCCTGTGAGGCAGTTCTGTTCTGTGTGACATGGTCACTATGAATCAGATAAGAAGAAAAAGGAAGTAACTTTAATAAGATATCAATGGAAACACATGGACCTTTTTTAATTCTGCTATGTTGGGGGGCTTATATATACATGATCACTGTATTAATAATAACTATAGTAATGTGTGAGATTACTTGAGAGGTATTTTGCAAAATATCTTATTGTATCTACCCATAAATGTGCAGTCAGTTTTATTATCCCTTTTATGGATGAGAAAATTATAGCCAAAGTGACATAGTCAAGATCATATAGTATTGACTCCTATATTAAGGGTCAAACCAGAGTTGTGGCTGTAATCAAAGCTCTTACAGTTTTCTACTATGCCATGTTTAGAAATGGCTAATAGAAAGTGACTTGACTCACAAGCATGATTTAAGCCAAGAAACTTTAAATAAAACATTGTCTATGCTACTCCCATTCATCTGAAATAATAATTTTATAGCAATCATTCATGTAATAGTGAAATATAGAAGTAGCAATAGTTAATCCTTTGAGAAAACAAAATATCACTCAAAAGGCTCTTTTCTCAGAATGAGAGTTTGGGACTTGACACCTCATAAATTCTACTAACAAACTCTTTTACTATTCTTATGTTTTAAGGGTTACTCTGATTTGAGACCCACTTAATAGCTTTGCCCATACTTAGCAAGTAGTCGTGATTACTGTTTAGGCGTGCTTTAACTATAGGTACTGAATAATTATTGCAATACAAAAGAAGCCTCTACAACTAATATTTAACCCACTGGCACCGTTTATGCTACTATATATTTCTGGGATGTAATTAAATAATTTTTAAAATGAGGAAGAGGAAGAAGGGGAAGGGGGTGAGAGAGTTGTCAGGGAGAAGTAGATGAATGGGAGAATAACAAGATAGTAAGAGTGATCCCATAGAACAAGTTCCGCTAGAAAGAAAAAGATATGAGACAGAGAGACAGATGACGTTCTTAAAAGAAGCTACTAAGGAACATTTCTTTTTAAAGATTACATCTTCTATTGTAAAACCATATTAGTGCATTTGACAATGTAACGTTTTTCCAGGGGCCAGACTATGTGTGTAGGGAGAGTGTTCCAATACAGTTATTTGTTTACTGGCTAAAAACTCCCTCACAGACAACTATATAATTATGTTCAAGAGCTTGCCACCAATTTAGCAACATCAGTTATATCAAATACGTTGCACAATCATCAATATGCATTGCCGTGGTTTCCATCAGCATCAACAGAAACTCAGTGCTTCCTCAGATAGGCTTTCCTCTTCCCTTATCCCTCCCACTCCTCATAACCACTAATAAACCTTGGTCTCTGTGTATTTGCCTTTCTAGTTATTTCATATAAGTGAGATCATTCAATATTTGTCTTTTTGGCACTACTTACCTCCCTCAGTACAATATTTTGAAACTTCATTCATGTTGTAACATGCCTCAGGACTTCCATTCTCTTTATAACTAATATTCCATTGTACATATATACTATATTTAATAAACTACTTAAACATTTAAGCAGTTTCTATCTTTTGGCTGTTGTGAATAGTTCTGCAATGAATGTTGTTGTGCGTGTGTCTATGTGTGCTGCTACATTCAGGTCTCTTGTGAATATACCTAAGAGTGAGGTTGTTTGATCATACTGTAGTTTTCTGTTCAGCATTTCGAGAATCCACTGAATTGTTTTCCACAGTGCCTGCATCATTTTCCATTTCTAGCAGCAATGGCTTGAAACTCATCCATTGGATCTGGGATTTCAACTAATATTGACCCAATAGGACAAGAACAGAACCACCTTATAAGGTTTCTAAGACTGTACTCTTTATAGAAACACGCTGCCAAATCTTTCTCCCACTAACAGCTGGTAGGTTTGACCCACTGACCTTTCAGTTAACAGCTGAGTGTTTAACCAACGTCCCTCTGAAACTTCTAGCAATGGACTACTGTTCCCAATTTTTCCACAACCTTGTCTACATTTGTTTTCTGTTTTTTGCATTTAGCCATTCTAGTGTCAGTTAAATGGGATCACCTTCTGATCTTCACGTGCCTTTCTCTAATGACTAATGAAGTTGAACATCTTTTTATGTGCTTTTTGGTCATTTGTTATCATTTTTCTCATTTGTTGATTGAGTGATTTGTATTTTTTTTGTTGTTGGAGTTGTTCATATATTATCCTATGTATTGTTCTCACTTTTGGTTCCTGACTTGTAGATCATTTCATCACTTTGTTGATAAAGTCTTTTGATGTACCAATTTTTTTAAAAAATAATTTTTAGTTCATGGAGTCACTTGTCACTACAAGTAATCAAAACATAAGCTATGCATTCATTTGTCAATATCAGACCAAGAAAAATTCTATAAGAATTCTGCCTAACCTAGCTGTTTATTCGACATACTTTCTTAGACAAGTTAGATTGTAAAGAATACTTACTTTACTTGATTAGTGAGATATGTTGAAAGAAAGCACAAGGAAAGAAATGTCTTAGTAGATGGATAGTACAAACACTTAAAGAGTAGGAAGAGAATAAGAGGTATGAGTAATGTGGGATTATATTGTATCATTGTCAGTCAGGAATCCTCTGGTCTCTTCTTTGGCTTTGTGCCATGTCCATCTCAGTTTCATTTTTCTTTTCCCCTTTCTTTCTCTTGTGGATTCTCACAGCATCCACATACAGCTTGCCTTGTAATACCTCTCCTCTTCTGCCTTCAGAACCGCTTTCCGTCTTTCCCTATTTCTTTAAAACGTATTTCAGACAAAATTAACAAGAAGGTAGGGTTCGCATGCTAGAACATAAAGCCAAAGAGATAGCACTAAAATAATATTGAGGATAATTATACCTTTTTCCATTGGCTGGAGAGATACTTGAAGTACCTCATGATCATCTTTGAACGTGTTCATTGTCTATACTGTTATTTATCATTGCTTCCCTGTAAAAGACAAGTAGGAAAATAAATTAGTGATTTGATCATTCTAGTAACAACTTAGACACTACATAAATAAAAATACATTGCAATTGTGTGTATCATAATCCAAACAAACATCGTTTTCTCATATATAATATTACATGACCTCTCACATCCTGTCTAGTTAGAATTCTAAGAATTGTAAGATCCTCATAAATGCAGTCCAGGGTATCTTCACCACTTTATGTTGTTTGTTTTCTCATGGTCAAAGTTTGTATTCTCTCTACTATATTAGAAACTGAAGTAATCAGGAACTTGAAAGATGATTCCAGGATTTTTTTATTCACATGAAAACAAGTCCTAAAGATTTTCTTTAGTCTCTGGAAAGCCCTTGAAGAAGATACCAACTTCTAGGAGAATATGCTAATACTGACTTCATTTTCTAGAACACAGAATTTTATTATGACGTCTACACTATATGTTTTTTTTTTTTTTTCCTGCCAAGATTGTATTCTTTTGAGGAGTGATAGCAGGCTGATAATTGTTAATATCAAATATATTTTACAGAAAATCAAAGTAATTCACAGTTTAGTTTTGAAACAATTTTATTTATAGGCATTGGATGTTTATTCACTTTTATTTTATTATTATTTAATATTTTAAGATATTCCAGACATTGTTCTAGAGTCTCAAGATTTAGTAGCAAAAAAAAAAAAAAAAACATACAGAAATCCTTGTCTTTAAGGAGTATATGTTTTATGCCAGTTTCTGGACATTCTAGAGTTTCAAAATAAATGAACACATTTTCTGAGTCATTATTTTTCAGTGACTCTTCTGTGTGTTTTCTTTTTTGTCTCCATATTTTGAGCTAGGTATCATGAATATTAAGTGGCTTATTTGCTGTAAACAGGATTAGAATTCTTTAGCTACTTCACGAAGACCACTGAAGCTTGGGTCCTCTAAAACTGTGAGTAAAACCAAGCTTGGACAAAATAGCAATATATATAATTTTATGCTGTTCTCACATTTAATATTTACTCAAAGGATAGAGGGGTTTGTGTAGATGGTATTTTTCAGAGCAGTTTTCAGATTACATGAATGGCTACACAGTAGCATATATACTATGAAACCAGAAAAAAATTAACATTTATAATGTTCATTTCAAAGGGAAATAAACTTTTTTTGTCTTCTCTCTTGAAATAAACTGTGTACATAACAAGCATTTGTAGCTGGGGAGTAATCAATTGTGCTTGGGAGCAAAGAGCTTTATAAGTCACTTGTGGCTTTGATTTTGGCTGAATTATATGATTTTTCCGTTGTTTACAGAAAGCACTTGACACTCTACCAATGATTGGTCACTCAGATGTGTGCATATCACTGCTGAGCCTGCTGTGGTTAAACTACATTTATCCTGACCACATGTTAAAATTTGAAGAACTGTGCCATTGCCTTAAACAGTTCTTGTCCTAAACACAAGTAATTAGATTTTCTAAAGCACATCTTCTTTTCTCAAGTGGCAATGCACATAATTAACTATGCATAAACTCTACTACCAGTAGTAAATTTGCTACTTAATTTGAGTCAGGCTAAGACAAAAGCTGCATATCAAGTTTAGTGTTAAATAATAGGGTATTTCCATTAATACTGACAAGAAATATTTACCTTTTCCAGAGGCAAAGTTAGGAGAAAGTTTCTCTTTTCATCTTTGCAGGTTATTTTTAAGTCCAGGCTTCTTAATAAGACATAAATACTGACTTTGAAAGCCTAAGGAATTTGTTTCTGTGACGACATTACTGCGATTTTAGGATACATAAATAAACATTTTTTTTTTAATATGGGTTTCTTCTCTTATGTCTTCAGAATATTTGTTGCAGAGGAAAAGATAAAGTGATTTTGCTCCACCAATGTGATACATCAAGAATGGTTATACTTAGTGGATTTTTGAAGAAATTAAGTAATCACAGACAACAGATTTTAGAAATATATACAATTGTGCTTTTAATTCCACTATTAATATACTATTTTTGGCATGATCTAAGATTCTGACACATAGATATAGATAATGACCCTATTCCATAAATATTTTTTCTGGTTCCTTCTCAAGTATCAGTTTACCACTTTGAACAGATGAGTATGATTTTTGTTAATTCTTGCATATACACACAGCACAATGAACTTAGAGTTGTTTTATTTTACAGTGTCAAATAAAAAAGACTGTTAATAGTAACTTTCTAATCATTGCTAAGCAAAGATATCACTTTGCTGTGGGATTTTGATTTGTAACCTTGGAGTTTCTGGAAGTATTATTACTAAATGTGCTTTCTTGTAGCAGTTTTATTTGAAAGAAAAGAGTAAATATTAAATAAACATGCTGGCACTATTGCCCTAAAAGAGCTAGAATTGATGAATTGGTTAGATAAAGTATACCAGCTGTTTTGAATATGTCACTATAAAGTGTAAAAGGTCTGATATGGAAACTCTAAGTAGAGAAGACCAGTATGTAACTAAAGGCAGGTGGAGAGAGAGATAAAAAGAGAGAGAGATCTAGTGTTGAAATACAGCCTTGAGAATGATAAGCATATATGTAACACCTGAAGTCACTAGAAATTATAAAATGTCAAGTGTTGTAATGAGGAATACAGACTGAGTTGTGAGTATGGACAAGGGATTTATGCTGTACCGGTCTGTTTCTGTGGCAGTACTCAGGAGCTGGATTTATCCGCTAGATTTTTCTCAAGTGGTTTCTGTGAAAATGATGCCAAGAATCAACAACGAGAAAAGTTATTAAGGTAATGAACTTTTTAGAGAAGAATGTGAAGATCAACGAGAATTGTGAAAAGAGGAGGGAAACAGAGAAGCCGAGGGACGGAGGTCTCAATGATTTTATGGACCAGATGGATTTAGAATAATTGAGTGCAAGAGTGGTAATTATTTAAGGTTATACTCATGTTGTGATCTGCTAAATGTATAAACTCAAGGGTGTATAAACTTAAGGGTCTATAAACGTAAGGGTGATGACAAAGACCAAGCAGAATTAATTACTCATGCCCCTTTCTTCTCTTAGTGGCTTCTACTTAATTCTACTATAGTACTTGTTATACTACATAGTAAATAGTTTTATGAATCTTTTTTTCTGACCCCAAGGGAAGTTGCTTCAGAATAGGGAAAGGAACTTAGTCCTATCTATTTCTGGGACCTAGAAGGATTTGTGATACACAATGGATGTCCGATATATGCTCGTTAAATTAGTGGACTATTCATTCTTTACTTTAGTGCATGTGTATGTTTATGATTTAATAAAATGTGTTATTGAGTATAGCTCAATTTATTTTCTACAGATGTAGATTGGGATAACTACTCTTTGTTGTAGTCATCATATGCTTTCTCAGAGCTAGATGAAAAGCACTTTAAATCATTGGAGCTTATATTCTTCTCTGCATAAACTTGGATAATCACTGCATTAAAGATTTCCTTCTTTTCCTTTTCCTCTTGAATTTTACAGATGGGCATTTTCTTTTAACTGTAACTTTTTTTTCCCCCATTTCATTCTCTGAGCCCTGGAGCTTTTCCACTGAGGGAAAAATAAAATAGTTTCATTCTTCTTCACTTTCATACATTTATTGCGACAAATGTATCTCTTATTCCTTGCTTTTAACATATTTTATTCTCAAAAGCATCCTTAAAATATTTTCAGAGTAATCTTATTATTTATTGTAATTTAGACATCATAAGAAAAATTGTGAATGCTGCAAGTTTTACTTTAAATACATAAATTACAGACTGTTACACCTATGAGAAATGCTAGAAAAGAGTGAAGTAGAAAGGCAAAGTAGTATAAAATTTAAGTTCTCTACATTTCAATCTTAATTAGTCAACCGTGTTATTTCCCATGTATGCAAAGATGGAAAACAACTGAATATTTGCTGCTCTTTTAGTGAGAAATTTCACTCAGGACTAAAATCTTAGTGGACAGTGTTTTTATGATTATCATCTTCAAGGTTACATCAGGTCTCTTAGACAACTAATAAATATTCTAAAATTTTTCCTGTGTACATTATAGCCTAAATTGGCTACCAATTTCACATTTTTGTTGCATTTTCAGGACACCAAACGTCTAAGTAAAGTACAGAATCCAGCCAAGTGACTGGTCTTCCCAGGACTTACTAACTAGGTAAATGCATGATTTCATCATTTGGAGCAATGAGATTCTTTTCACTAGAAAATCAGCATCTTAGGGTTCAATGATTATATTATATGCATTGACTTTTAAAAGACAATCTGTGATAATGACTATATTCCCATACCTCTATACTAAGAGAAGAAAACCCAGTGGCACGGTAATTAAATAGTATGTCTGCTAACCACAAGGTCAGCAGTTCAAATCTAACAGGCCCTCCTTGGAGACTCTGTGGTGCAGTTCTCTTCTCTGCTCTTAGGGTTGTTACGGGTGTTAGTATATTAAAAGGAAATTTGTAAACTTGTGACATTTATGGATGTCCATTTGCTTATATCGAATGACAGTTGTAACTAACTGTGAGTAACTGGGGTTTATTTATTATGATAGTGTTAAAAGTTGACTTATGTGTCAACAATATTGTTGTTCTTAATGTTGTTCTTAATGTTGTTGTTCTTAATGAAAATACATGTACACATAGTTGAAACTTAAATTGCCTATCTGTTTACATTAAATGCAGATTGAAAAATAAAGATGCCATCAAAGAAACATAAAAATGTATGTATAATGTAGTGTTGGATGAAGCGTACAAACAAGAAAACTTGATGTGGGGAGGTGAGGGACTGTTACTTACTGTGGTGAACACATTAGCGTTTTCCCAACATTCTCAGAATACAGTATCTGCAGTGATAATTCACGGAATGAGGCATGACACTACAACTGCAATTTTGCCTAGCTTTCCACTGTACGTGTATCTGTCAATGAGTTACAAAAGTTAACTTCATTATCACTTTAACCTTCAGTATGAAACATCTTTTGTTTTTACTGTTTTGCTTTTATGTAGCAAATTTCTTTTCATGCTCTTTTCCAGATATAAAATTATTTGTTAGAAAATGAAAATTTTGGTTAATCCAATAATTGTTTTATTTTGTTACTGAAATAAGCAACACCTCTTCTCCCTTCCTTTGGACTCCACCCTCCCTTCTAACCATCATCCTCACGAACATCGCACATTATCGCAATCCCTGCCTCTCACCTTTCCTTTCTCTCTCCTTCTCTGTCTCAATGCACACTGTCAATATCCATTTATCCATGCACTCGTTTTAGAGGAGTAAAACTAATAGCACCATGTACAAGAGATAATTTGTGAGACTTAACAAGAATAGAACTGTCTCAACAGTTCAGATAAGAAAGCTCCGTAAGTCTGCCAGTTAAGCTCAAAAACTCATCCTAGAAACAGTGCTACTTACCTCACTGCTGAATAGCACTACAGTCACCTTCAAAGTACTCCCCTTAGGAAGCTATGCACCGATGCCAGTGCCTAGCATATGCTTCAAAGCAATTCGGGAATGCTTTTTCTGAGATGGCCATCAAGGTTGTTGTTGTGTTACACTTGATGTCCTGTATGGCCTCCGAATGTCTTACTTTCAGCATTTCTTTTATCTTTGGGCAAAGAAAAAAAGTCACTGGGGGCCAGATCAGCTGAGTAGGGAGGGTACTCCAATACAACTATTTGTTTACTGGCTAGAAACTCCCTCGTAGACAACTATACAATTAAGTTTGTGAACTTGCTACCATGACTTATTGTGCAATTGCCCTTCCAGAAAAAGTTCCGAAATTGCTTTGAAAAGTAGACTAAGTGCTGGCATTGGTGCATAGCTTCCCAAGGAGAGTACTTCCAAGGTGACTGTAGTGATTTTCAGCAATGAGGAATGTATCACTTAGAGCAATTAACTTCACAGACTTCATTGTCAGACTTCATATGTCCTCATTTCTACATATGCATGATACATCCCTCTTTTTCCATTCTCGACACTCTGGTTCCCCAGGGAGTATTTGAATGAGCATTGGCTTTCTCTTTATTGTTACTGTAAATACTGAAGTTTCATCAAGTGTTATCATGAATAGCAGATTTTGGCCAACTAAGAGAAAAAAGGACTTGTCTATGATTACTTGAGATACATACACTGCTTTAGTGTTAGAAGCTAAGATGTTTTAAGTACCAAGAAGGACATTCATGATAGACAGATTTTGTTGGAGCTTCTAGACTAAGAAAGATGAGGAAGGAAGATCTGGTATGTCATTTCTAAAAACTAATTAGCCGGTAAAAATCTTATGTATAACAAGAGTATATGGTCCAATAACACAATACGGTCAAAGGATATGAACAGTCATTTCACCGAAAAAGACATTCAAGCAGCTAACAGATACAAGTGGAAAAGCTCAAGATCATTAGCCATTGGAGAAATGCAAATCTACACTACAATGAGTGTCACAGATTGAACTGTGTCCTCCCCCAAATAGTATGTGTATCAATTTAGGTAGGCCATAGTTCCCAATATTGTGTGATGTTCCTAGCAACCCTGATGGCTGTATGTTGTAAATTCTGTCTTTGTGATATGAACGAGGGAGGATGAGCAGAAGTTTTGTTGGTGAGTCAGGACTTAATCTGTAAGACTGTATTGTGCCTAGAGACAATTTCATAGGCTATAAAGGAAAGAGAAGCAAGCAGAGAGTTGGGGACTTCCTCAAGCAGTGCTGGGAGTACAATGCATCCTTGGAAGCAGTGTCTGTCTTTAGAAAGAGAGTCCCTGAGCTTCAGACGCTATGAGTCCAGAGAAAGGTTGATGACAAGGACCTTTCTTCAGAACCAATAACAGAAGACCTCTCTGGTATTGATGCTCTGAATTCAGATTTGTAGCCTACTTCAATGTGAGGAAATATATTTTTCTGTGTCAAAGCCATCTACTCATAGTATTCCTTTTATAGCAGTATTGGGTAGCTAAAACATGAGATACCATCTCACTCCAACAAGCTGGAATTAATCCAAGTAACACAAAATAATAAATGTTGGAGAGGCTATAGTGAGACTGAAATACTTGCACACTGCTTATCACAATGAAAAATGGCACAATAACTTTGGAAATCAATTTGGCACTTTCTCAAAATGTTGGAAACAGAAATTACATACAATCCTACACTTTGGAATATATTCTAGAGAAATAGAATCTGTCTTACACATAGATACATGCACACCAATGTTCATTATAGTACTGTTTACCATAGCAAAAAGATGGAATCAACCGTCGTGTCTATCAATGAATGAGTGAACACATGATATATTCACACAATGGAATACTGCATAATGATGAAAAACACCCATGAATTTGTGAAACGTAACTTGGAGGAATCTGGAAGGCTGAATGAAAGCAGTCGGCAGGAACGGATGTTCACCGAGGACCAAAATGACATGGGGGAAAGACAACTCAGAAGACAGAGACACCCACATGAGTGGGTGCCTACGTCAACTTGGGACCAGAAGAACCGAATGGTGCCTGGCCACCACCAGTGATAGCTGTGATGGAGCTCACTAAGTTGAGTCTCACTGACAACACAAGAATAAAAAGGGGGGCACCCTGAGATCTCCACTAAAAGACCTCAATTTATGGTCCAGTTGTTTCGGGGTTCCCCTGGGAGCATGGCCCCTGGCCCTGATGCTGTCCTTGCCCATAAATCATAATGAAGTTCCAGTCTTCAGACACAAATGGATTGGACTTGGCGATGCAGAGTGACCATATATTGGATGCACTTTATGGTTCTATGTGTGTATAGGATATCAGCCTGCTGACCTCTGACTGGAGGAAGGAGAGTGGGTGGAGAGAAAGGGAAAGGAGACTGTTGGGAGGATGAGACATGTATGGAGCAGAGAGGAATAGTGTGCTGTCACCAGGCAGGGAGAGCAGTGGAAGCTGCATAAAGGTGGACATGCAAATTTATATGGGAATGTACATTTTCACTCAGTTATAATAAAAAAAAGGACAAATATTGTGTGAGACCACTATAAGGACTCAAAAAAAAGGTTTAATTTAAGTACAGAAGAAAACATTCTTTGATTGTTACAAGAGTGAGGAGGGAGGGAGACGAGTACTCAGTAACTAGGTAGCAGACGAGAATTATTTTAGATGAAGGGAAGGACAACACATAATACGGGCAGAATTAGCACAACTGACCTAAACCAAAAAACTAAGAAATTCCATAAAGATGACCAAATGCTTCAGAAGAAGAGTAGCAAGTCTGGGGACCATGGTTTCAGGAAACATTCAGGTCAACTGGCACACAAAGTTTATTTTTAAAACAAAGTTTGGTATCCCACTTTAGTGAGTAGCATCTGGGGTCTTAAAAGGTAGCAAGCAGACTTTCAGGGAAAATCCATTGGACATCTTGAGCAAAGGAGAATAAAGAACATCAAAGACATAAGGAAAATGACCCCAAGAGAAAGAAATGGCCAAATAAACCAGAGATTACATCAGCGTGAGACTGGAAGAACGGGCTGATGCCTTGCCACCACCAGTGACTGCCTTACAGAGAACATGACAAAGAGTCCCTGGTGGAGCTGGAGAAGAGTGGGGTACAGAACTTGAAGTCTAGCAAGCAGAACAGATTTGATGGTCTGAGAGACTGGAGGATCCCCAGAAGACATGGCCCGCATATTCTGTTAGACCAGCACTGAAACCATTTCCAAAGCCAACTCTTCAGACAGAGATTAGACTGGTCTATAACACACAAAATGGTATTGGTGAAGAGTGTGCTTCTTGGCTCAAATAGATACATGAGACTAAATGGACAGCCCCTGTCCAGAGGAGAAATGAGAAAGCAGAGGGAAACAGCAGCGAGCGAATGGACAGGGGAGGTACAGTGTGGGGAGCAAGAGTGTGCTGTTACAGAGTGGGGAGGGCAACTGGGTCACATAAAAACATGTTCGTAGGTTTTTGTATAACTGTCATGAATTGTGCACTTTTAAAAAAAAAAGAGTATATTTTCCTACTTGCTGTTTTGGGGCATGTCATCAGGAAGGATCAATCACTGCAGGAAGACACCTGTTTGGTGAATGTTTGGTGCGCTGTGTGAGATGAGGGTCGATGACGTCATGGGTAGCTGTTGTTGAGATGGGTTGGCACAATAGCCGCAACAGTGGAATGGCAGTTGCGAGGATGGCAACTTTTTGTTCTGTTGTATACTATGAATAAGAGTCCCATTGATAGTAGATAGCAACATATCTTCTGGTAATCTCAAAAATATTTTAATGTCTTTAGAAAAGAAGCAGCAGAGACTCCTTTGGAATAAGACTGTTGAGGAACACTTTCATTGCACCAAAGAATAATTCCTAAAATGCAAGAGATCTTCATTGCACCTGCTGTTTTCACTTTTGTTGTTGGTAGTTTACAGTTTCATGTTTGGTAAATACAAATCGAGATATTTAAATTTTTCTCATTTTCCACGTCTCCAGTCTTTATGTGTCCAACTAACATCATGTTCTCCCTCAGTAAATATCACTATGTTTCCTTGGATAATTCTACACACCTGCTTCATAGAAGGACAAAAGAAAAAGAATTTACTTACAAACAATTTCCTTTTTTCAAGATAAGCATGTCCCAACTCTAATTTCCCTTCTAACTTTTTTTTACCATTTCAGAAAGCCAAATAACCCAGAAAATAGCAGGTATTCATTAAGCTTTGAGATTTCCAAAAAGCATTCAGGGAATATAATTGGTTTATTTTTTAAAGAGAGATGGAAGAATTTATATTGTAGCAGCGTGTATATATCATTGCCATGTTAAATAGTTCTAGCAAACATAAGAAAAAGCTTTTATAAAAGCTTAGGCTAAGCTGATCAGCCTCTGACATACATCTATGAATGGACCACGGTGAATGACTGTAGGCCAGTTTACCCACCTGGCAAAGCGAAAGTAATGGAGCAGCCAAGTCTTTCTAAAGAAATTCATATTTCTTGATACTATTTACACTTATAGTTTCACATATGAAAATAGCATTATCGTTGTAACAGTAACAAAAAAATGCTATTACTAATGAATCTGAATTGTTCTCCTGAAAGCAAAGGAGCTATTCATATACTGTACCCATATACCAATAACAATAATATAAATATGTCAATGCTGGTTTACTTCTCAAGAATGATGTACAAAATTGAACTCAGCATTATTAATAGTAAACTTTCTTGCATGTTTATTATATTTTATGAAAAACAAGCAGTATTAGATAATTAGTTTTAAATCTTTCAACAACATAAATATTCTTTTGAATATGACACATAATAGACCCTATTCAGCAAAGATTGCAGAGCAGCTAGATCATTATTTCTGACATTCAGCAGTCAGCATCCAACTTCATTGCTGAAGATGCTTTTCAGAGTAGCTAAACACTTGGAAAAAATAACAATTGTCGTATCAGAGAATTCATGAATAACACATGAAGCTGGAATTTACATTTTTCATTAGTAAAACTGCCTGTTTTCTTCTAAAGATGTTTTTTTTAAAAAAAATAATACAAAGACATGGCTTTATTTGATTCCTGTAAAATTGAAAGTTTGAATAACTGTTTGTCCAGGGGATTTGAAAATTAATAGAACCAGTTACCACCTGAGAGCATCTTTTTCCCCCTAAGTTTGTTTTAATTAAAAAATATATATAAAAATCAGCTTTCAGTAAATACATAGATACGTTAAGTAGAGTAGACTGCACAAATAACCCATTGTTAAAACGCTGTCTGTGTCTACTTAACGCACTTTGGAACTTGGTTGCTTACTGACAAATACAGTGTTTTGTCAAGGGTAGCTTCTATCTCTATGTGTCACTGAAAAAATTTATGAATATTCATAAGTAAAAATGTTGAAAAGTCAAAGAAAAAGCCCCAGTACTTCGTCGTTAATGTGAAATTTCACAAAATCTTCTAGATTGTTTGCTTGTCTGCTCACATTCTTTCCATCAGTCAAGTTCATAAATGACTGTCCTTAGTCTACCAAAACTGAGGGTCATTCTGAGACTGATTACTGTTTCTCCTTTGTCTTTTTAATGTTTTATAATTGAATTGAATTCTCTACTCCAAACAGCACACCCCAAGCAAAAATAATTACTTGTATCCAAATAACCTCATTATGACTGTATCATATATTTACAGAACTGAAGAAATCTATCTTTTCAGGGCACTGCAGGCATTATGTTCTAAAATATACATTGAAAAACCAACTCATTGCTGTTGAATCTATTCTGAATGATCAAGACCCCATAGTATAGGCAGAGTAGAATTGTTGCATAGAGCTTCCAAGGAGTACGTGGTAGACTTGAACTGCTGATCATTTGGTTAGCAGATGTAGCACCTAACCACTTTGCCACCATTGGCAGTTATTGTTCCTTTCTTGGAAAGCAGTTAAATACTCCTGTTTTGAATTGAACTATGTCCCCCTCTCAAAATCAGTGTACAAGTCATGACCCCTATACCTGTGAATATAAACCTGTTTGAAAATAGTGTTTCCTTGCTTAGTGGATTAAGTGCTATGTCTGCTAACCAAAAAGGTCAACAGTTTAAATCTACCAGGCACTCCTTGGAAACTCCATGGGACAGTTCTAGTGCGAACTCTAGGGTTGCTATGAGTCAGACACAACTCAGTAGCAGTGGATTGGGTTGTTGTTAGGACATATCAGTGTAGAGTGTATCCTTAACACAACCATTTCTCAGTGATATAAAGAGTGGTACAGACACAGAGACAAAGAAATGCAAACGGAGGAAGACTGATGCCATGAGATCTCCAAGGTAACAAGAAATCCCTGACCAGACAGCATTGAAGGAACAACCATGGCTGAGACATCAATTTGGACTTTTAGCCTCCTAAACTCTGAAGAGTGTGGAAAATCTTGGAAATGAATAAAGAAGACTTGAAAAGAATTGACGCCTTTGAATTATTGAGTTGGTGAAGAACATTAAACACACCATGGAGTGCCAAAAGAATGAACAAGTCTGTCTTGGAAGAAGCACAGCAAGAATGCTTCTTAGATAAGGATGGTGACACAACATCTCATATGTTTTTGACGCATTATCAGGAGGGATAAGTCTCTGGAGCACATCATGCTTGGGAAAGCAAAGAGTCAGTGAAAAAGAGGAAAACCCTCCATAAGCTGCATTGACCCAGCAGCTAAAACACCCAGTGTGAGGATGATGTGAGGATGATGCTGGACTGGGCGTGTTTGGCTCTGTATGTCACTGAAGAGACTGAGGGTCACTAAGAACCCTTGACACCTCAAAACAATAAACTGAAAAAACAAATTTTTGTTCTTTAAAGCCACTTGTGGTATTTCTGTTTGAGCATCACTAGAAAAGTAAAACAGTTCCTCTTTTCAACAAAAATAGAATTTTCCAACTTTACTTAACCTATCATAATATAATACAACTGGTAACTTGGCCAAAGTCATACACTTAGTAAACAGGGAAGCTGGGATTTGAATGCAACGAATCTGGTTCCAGTGTTTGTATCTTAAACCCCAATGCTAGGCTATCTAACCACTGATATTTTCATTCAAGTTGATAGAAATACCTGGAAATTCTTGCAAAAATGTTGAGTAGAAAGTTGCAAGAAATCCTAGGAAAAAAAGCGGTGATGGTACAGCTTCCCTGTTTACTAACTGTATGACTTTGGCCAAGTTACTCAAATTCTCTTTCTACTTCCTTACTTATAGAATGGAAACAAAAATTACACCTAGATCTTTAGACTGCTATGGGGAACAAATTATTTACACTATCATAATTAGTCCTATGCAGAGGAGCACTAGTGGCTCAGTTGTTAAAAATTCAGCTGCTAGCTAAAAGGTTGTCAGTTCAAACCCACTAGCCACTCTGTGGCAAAAAGATGGGGCAGTCAGCTTCTGTAAGCTTTGTAGCCTTGAAAACCCTACAGGACAGTTCTACTCTATCCTATAGGGTCACTGTGAATCACAATTCAGCTTGGCATCAGTGGGAAAGTCCTATGTAAGTACTGTTAAATTAAGCACACACACATTATATTTCAGGTATACTATTTTATCTTTTAAGAACATTTTAACCAAGGGCATACTCTCATGAATTAAATATAAACAAACAAATGTAATTATATTCAGAAATATAAACTCTGCAGTTGTATTATAGTATCGTCTAAGACCATCGTATTCTATAATTTGTCCAACATTATGTTACTATTTTCCTCAGGAGACAAATGTTATTGGATTTTGCAAAGGTGAGGCTTTTTAAATCCTCAAAACCTAGGAAGCATTCTCTTGTAGATGATTAATTTTGTTTCTGTCTCTTAATTCTTAAGTTATTTAATGCTAAGACCAGGTCATATTTATCTATATGTACCCATTTTTGCCTGGGACAGCAAGTCACATGAGTTTAAAAAAAAAAAGTTACTAAGTAAAATGTTACGTGAGAGCTAAGTTTTCTAGTATTTGAACAGTACTTGCAAAATTCCCATTTCCAATATATAGGTGGGATGTGGAAAAGTGAACACTCCTCAGGTGAATATAAATATATTATTTTTGTGAGAAGTAGCATGCAAGCTCAGTAGCATGATATGACATTCTAGGAATCTTTGATTAATAATGCTTCTGAATCCTTGACATAGGACTTGTTTATAAAAGTTGGACAAAATATCCAACAAGGATTCCAGTTTTGATAGTTGTGAATGTCTCTGAAGTTGACATCTAACTCTAAGGGGAAGGGAAGAATAAAGCCGTCACTAAATGAGTAACTGGATACAGTCGAGGGAGAAATAAGAAGCATAAAAATTCTCATTTTTTTTTTAACCATGGAAACCCTGGTGGCATAATGGTTAAGTGCTACACCTGCTAACCAAAAGATCAGCAGTTAAAATCCACCAGGTGATCCTTGAAAACTCTGTGGGGCAGTTCTACTCTGACCTGTAAGGTCACTATGTGTCAGACTCAACTCAACAGCAGTGTCTTTTTTTTTTTTTTGGTTTTGTGCAGAATTATGCAGACTACAAATGAAAACCACATTACTAGCATTTGCCTGAACTAAACATTTTAACATTTAAATGATATAAAAATGACAGAAGTCAGAAAATATTGGGATCTTTTAATTCTAGAAAATAAATATATTCATACTTATGTAGACAGAAATCTTATAGCTATAGAGTCAGTAGTTGCACCTTATGCTCACTCTATCATAAACTTTAATATATGGCACATTAAACTCCAAATGAACAGTTCCTGAACTTTCTTAATAAAATGTCAAATGAGTTCTCAGATTGTCTTTTTGATCTTCTGCAGTTTTTTTCAGTTTTCACAAAGGTAAATTACTTGGTAAATGCATGGCCAATTTTAAATTAAAACAAAATATCACTTAGAACTATCTTCCTGTATTTGATGAAAGCACATTATGTCACTCCAGATTCTTAAAAATAAGTAGCATCATGGATTTCATTGTGTTCCCACAAAAATATGTGCATCAGTTTGTCTCCACCACGAGTCCCAGATGGTGTGACTTCTCCCATGTGTTGTGAATGCTGCCTCTCTGGTGGCAATGAGGGAGAACAGGCAGCAGCTGTGTTGGTAAGGTGGGACTCACTCTACAAGCTTGGATTGTGTTGAGGTCATCTCTTGAGAGAGAAAAGGAAAGTGTTGGAAACCTCACAACCACCAGGAGAGCAGAACTGAGAGCAGAGTATATCCTTTCAACCTGAGATTCCTAGGCTTAGATGCTCTCGTAATTGATTTTGGATTCTTAGCCTACTGGACAGAGATAATTTCTCATATTGAATAGACAACTTATGAATGTACTTGTAGCTTAATGAACTGTAAAGATAAAATTTTTCTTTTTTGAAGCTTTCTACTCGTGATATTTCTGTTAGAGCAGTATCAGAAGATTGAGACAGAATTTGGAAAAGGGAGTAGGGTGCTGCTCTGACAGACACTAAAATATGGACATGGTTTTGAAACTGTGAATAGATGGAATACTCAGAAGGAACCCAAGAGAACTGCTAACACCTGAGAAGGTACAGATGGTGAGAAGCAGCAGAAACAGGAGCCAACACACAGAACAAGAATGTTGAATGCCTGTGCACAGGAGGCTTCCTGGTGGAGTGGGGTGCCTCTGGTCACGTATCAATAGAGCTAGACTTGCTGATTTACAGAGAAAGAGAGCTGAGAACCTGTGTGCAAGAGGCTTCCTGGCAGAGTGGGGTGCCTCCAGGCATTAAAATGGTGGAGTTACAGAGCTTTGGAATACTTGCCTCAGCAGGGCAGATGTGGACTTGAGACCTGGGCCATGAGGCCATAGGAAGCAGAAGCTGAAGAGATAAAGAGGAGAAGCTAAGCTGCCTCAGTCTTAAAAGGAATAGTGTGAGCATGAGGCCATAGGAAGCAAAAGCTGAGCTGCCTCTGTCTTGAAAGGTATGTCCATGACCACAGGGGTTTCTAAGTGTGGGACCATGGTCTCTGGAGCTTCAAAGAGTGGGGTGCCTAAAGCCAGGGATGCAGAGTTGCTGTCCCAGTGGGTTTGAAGGTGGACTTTAAGCCCAGGGCCCATATGCGTCCACTCAGAATCTGGAGAGTGGCAAATATCTATATTCTGGAGGGAAAGGTTATTGTGCAAAATATCTCAGAGTATGATGTATTAAGTTTGAAGCCATGAAAGCTAATGCAATGTGTTCTATTAATTTGCTTGGTGTCTGTTACGCCTTTCCCTGCAATTTATTCCATTTGTGGTAAAAATGGGGAGCTTGTGCCTGCATTGTATTTTAGAAACAGATAACTTGTGTTCTAGATTTCACAGTAGAAGAGAAATTTCTGTATTGTGGTCTTGGACTTTAAAACTCTTGCTATGAGATGAGTACATTTTGCATGTCACAGGAGTATGATTTTTAAGGAGTCAATAGGTGCAATGTTATGGATTGCATTGTGTCCCTCTCCCACAATATGTGTATCGATTTGGCTCAGCTGTCAGTTCCACAGCATGGTATGACTTCTTCCATGTGTTGTGAATGCTGCCTCTTTGATGGTAATGAGGGAGAATGGGCAGCAGCTGAATTCACAAGGTGGGACTCAGTCTATAAGCTTGGACTGTGTCAAGGTTATCCCTTGAGAGATAAAAGTAAGTGAGGTGAGCAGAGAGTTAGGAACCTCTTACCGACCAAAAGGGGAGTGCTGAAAGCAGAGTGCATCCTTTGGACCTGCGGTTCCTGCCCTAGGATGCTCTCATATTGATATTGGCCTCAGCCTACTGGACTGTGATAATTTCTCATGCTGAAGGGACATGTAGCTTATGAATGCACTTATAGCTTACTAGATTGTGAAAATACAATTTCTGTTTTTTGAAGCCTTCTACTAGTGGTATTTCTGTTAGAGCACTACCAGATGACTGAGACAAGTAGCATAAGTATTTATTATCAAGAAGGTAACAATCCCCATTGCCATAGAGTCAATTCCAACTCATAGCAACTCTATATGACACAGTAGAACTGCTCCATAGGGTTTCCAATGAATGGCTGGTGGATTTGAACTTCTGGCCTTTTGGTTAATAGCCAAGTTCTTAACCACTGACTGATTCTATTTATCATCATAGCCCTACAAGAGCTACTACCAACTAAGTTGTCTAATTAAATGACATTCTTTGACTATTCTAAATCCGTATTATTAAAACAATATTCCATGTTTTCATTTTCAGTATTAATTATATAAACAATTTAATAAAAGGGAAATAAACACATATTGAAGATATATTTAATTGCATTTTCTGTTTTTAATTGAACATTCTCAATACATAGAGCGGGAAAATAAATATTCAACTTTTTTTTCTACCCTTTGGAGATCCCTGTGCATTTTAATTTACATGTTGATTATGTAGCCAGGAAAAGTTCCCCATGTTCATTTTGATTAAGCAAGGCAGAAGTGTCTTAAAATGAATAGATAACCGAAAGTGGAAGACACGTTTCATCTAATTGTGCTAATGAACTAGCCTAATGAGACTTATTTAGTACAAAGGCCCCTTGACCTTTTGATCGACTATAAAACAAAATACTGCTAATATCCACAGAATTTTATTCCATTTTTACAATGTTTTAAGCCAGCACTTAAAACACTTAATACTTGAGAAAATAATGGAATGGGTAAAGGACTTAGGCATTTGTTACCTCAATGGTGAAACTATTGCTGAATGTTCATTGCAAAACTCTTATGCTGGGGCCAGCAGTATTGTTTAATCACCGCCTATGTGTCCTGCACTGAGATAGTCCATGTGGAAATACCTAAGTAGTGTTAGTTATGTGACTCGCAATATTGTCTGTGAGGGCTGTGACCTGTTTAACAGGAGCAGCAAATCCTATCCGATGAGTAACCGAAAACCAAACCCACCGCCACTGATTCCATTCCAACCCTTAAAAGCATCACAAGACAAAGAAGAACGGTCCTGTAAGGTTTTAAGACTACTAACCTTGAAAGAAGTACACCACCTCATTTTTCTCCCATGAAGCCACTGCTGAGTTTAAACTGACCTACCAGAGCACCTCTTAGTAAGCAGTGAAGACACAGTCTAACAAGAGTGAAAGTTATGGGCACAGCAGAAAGGACACTGATGTTTTGGTGAAAAAGCTATAAAATCTATCCCACTTGTATTGAAATTGTATTACCTGTGCATGCAGTGCTTAACCTCCTTGTCCTACAAGTTGAGTACATTTTATACTCATAATTCACCTAGCATATTGAAAAAAAATAGTTGCAACTATTCAATAGTTATCCAAATTAATTATTTGGGGCTGAACTCATTGCAGAAGATGTCATATCTAGGTGATATATCTATATTTTTTGTCTGTTTGCTTTAAATCATAAATACTTAAAGAAACTGCTACCTGTCTGTTGTTGTGTGGTAGTAGCTTTTGTAGGGCTATGAAGTTAACACTATGACATCAGCATTTCAAATAGCAGCAGTGTCACCCTGGTGGAGAGGTTTCAGTGGAACTTTCAAACTAAGACACACTAGGAAGAGACACCTGGCTGTCTCAAACTAAACAACGACAATCTTCTGGAACATGACAGAACATCATCAACTCACTCATCACTGAAGAAAGAAATCTTGTATGGTAACATAGAGGCTCAATAGAGTAAGAAAGATCCCTGTTGAGATAGATTGGCACAGCAACCACAACAATGGCCTGAAACATATCAACAATAACTAAGCTGGCAAAAGATCAGACAGTGTTTCATTCTACTGTATATAACATGAGTACAGTTGTACCGCAACTAGCAACACCTTTTTGAAAACACGTGATCACACTTTAAGTGGAACTTTACAACTGAGATCCTTTTGTTATGCATAAACTTACACATACGTTATTATGTAAAGCTCACCACTCTCTCCACCCTGTGCAGCACAGTCTTGCTTTATGCTCTGTGTTTCCTGTCTCCTTTCCCTAGGTTCCTAACTGCCTCTGTCTTCTCATCTTGCCTCTGAACAGGAGCTTCTGAGTTAGCCTCATGTACCTACTTAAGCCAAGAAATACACTCTTTGCCAGTAACATTTTATTTCTGAAATGCCAGTCCAATCTATGCCTGAAGAGTTGACTTCAAGTGGTTTCAATTGGGGTCTAACACAGAAACTGGGGAATGTATCTTCTGGGGACCCTCCAATCTGTTGGACCATCAAGTCTGATGTCTTTAGTAAATTTCAAGTTCTGTGTACCCAGTTTTCTCCCACCACATCAGGAACTCTAGGTAACAACATTTTTTTTAAGCTAGCCTTTCATGTGGATAGAAAATAAAAACCATCAAAATATTTTTTATTGTGATTAAGTGAAAATATACAATCCAAGTCAATTTTGCATGCCTGCCTATCTGCAGCTCCATCTGCTCTACTTATCCAGAGACAGCATAATCCTCCTTTTCACTCTATATTTCTAGTATCCTTTAATGAGCACCTGTCCCTTCTTATCCACCTTCTTCTCTCCCATCTAGAGAGGAACCAGTAGGACAGCCTCCTATAAACCATAATGTACACACACCACATGGTCACGCTATGTCTGAGTCCAGTCCATTCTTGTCTGTAGAGCTGACCTCAGTACTGGCTTTTGGTCAGGGCCAGCAGAAGGTCTAGGGGCTGCATTCTCAGGGGGCCCTCCATGCTGTCTTTCAATAGAGTTCTTGAGCTTCATTTTCTGATGTTACCTCAGGGTCTCTGCGTTGTGTCCTCCATCACGGCTACCTTGGTGGTGGCCAGGCACCATCTGGTTCTCCTGGTCTCATGCTGATACGGTCTCCCATTCATAGGGGTCCTTCTGTTTACTGGGCTCTTTTTTTGTGTGTGTCTTTTTTGTTCTTGGTTATCATCTGTTCCAGATGAGTTGGGATAAAACCATGAAAATATTTTGATAAAAATTTGAGCCACATGGATGTAGGGTGAAGATGGCAGCAGAGTAGTAAGGCCTGTCCTATATTCCCACTTACAACAAAGACCTGGAAAAAAAAAGACACAAACTGATTATATTTGACACTCTAGAAGCCCTCACTATCAAAAGCAAAGTTGAAAAATGCAGACTGAGCAGCAGGGTAGGAGAAGAAGGTTCAGAGGCAGCTAGGAATTGGCAGACAAACTCAGTGGGAAACACAATTGTATGGGTTTGATCCACTGATGCCAGCATGGTGAGATGAGCAGAATTGGGAACATGTTTTTTGCATTGGGAGAGACTGTCGAGCAGAGGCCTACTCATACCTCCAGAATTAATCAAAAGCAGCACTCAAGTGACAAAAGGTAACCTGCATTTAACCATCCCTGTGGAATAAACCTCTGTTCTATTTACCTGCCTTCCTCCTGCTCTGCACTGGTTCAGAGAAGGCTACAGAGACCGTCACAGTCTCTGGATCAGAAGGGGAGTTCTTATGTACCCTGAGCCATTCTCCCAGCCTTGTAGAAGGAACAAATGGATAAATGGGGGGGGGGGGAACCCTGCCAGCTCCCTTAAGCTGGGAATGCAGAGCAGAAATACTTCCTTTGTCTAGGCACAAGCATAAGGAATCCATGAACTTTGAATGCCTTGCACCTCTTCATAGACCTGTGTGAATCCACCACAATAGTATAGGCCTTCATTACCACAGTACAACAGGGTGCACACCTGAATCTAATTTTTCCATATCAGCTATATGGTGGCAAGGAAGGCCCTTGACATGTAATACAATGCTGTCTGTTAATCAGGGTACTCGTGTATCCAAAGCAGTGGCCTGAGGACTGGTGGCTCCACTTATGACAGCTATGGAGCCACAACAGGGATCCACAGTTCAACAGCAGAACCTACCCAGCCACACAGTCTGGGAGACAGGCTTCCTCATAGACACTCAAAGGTGGCTGTCAGCCCCTTGCTTTGCTCAGCACAGGCAGCCAGATACCTGTGTCTACATCAATCACTCCAGTCTATGTAGGACTGGAGGTGAGATCAATCTTGGACTATTCAGCAGTAACCATGGGACAAGAAGGAAATGACATGACATACATGAAGTCTTAAAGGAAAAATTAAATGGTCAGCTAAGAACCATATCTCCAGAAAAACTTCTCTCAAATATGATAGCGAAGTTAGCACATCTCCAAACAAACAGGAGTTTAGGGAATTTGAAAAACCAAACAAAAATTACAAGAAACACTAAAGGATATCCTTCTGTCAGAAAATCAGTAACATCAAATAATAAGACTAAGAAACAGAATAAAGAGATATCAACACACATAAACTATAAAAATACATCAAAGCTAAAATATTGAGACCTCATTATGTAAAAGACAGCAACATTGTAACAAAAAGGGAGGATAAAAATGTATTTATAGATTTGTAACTTGGCTGGCTTTTAACATGGAGAGGAAGTCAAAGCAATATAAAGAAATAAAAACTGGTTTAAACTTAGAAAAATAGGGGCAAATGTTAAGGTAACCATAAAGGAAACTTATAATCCTACATTAAAATCAAAGGAAAAGAAAAAATATAAAGACTCACCAAATACAAGACCAACAACAAAAGAAAACATCAAGAAAAATGACTCAGCACAGGAAAGTAATCGAACATTGTCAACAACACACAAAGACTGTATCAAAATGACAGTGCTACACTCATATCTATGAATAACTACATTGAATGTAAATGGATTAAATACACCAAAAAAGAGAGAGTGGCAGGATAAATTAAAACAAAAAAAACAATTCATCTATATGCTACCAACAAGAAACACATCTTAAAAACACAAACTGGAAGGACAGAACAATGTGTGTGTGTGTTCGTGTATATATATATATATCATGAAAGCAGCATTCAAGAAAGCAGTAGTAATGTTAATTTTTGACAAAATAGACTTTAATGTAAAATCCACTACAATGAGTAAAGAAAGACACTATAATGACCACAGGGTGAATACACTAGGAGAACACAACTGTATTAAATATGTACAACAGGGGTCATAAGCACATAAAACAAACTCTAATGTTATTGGAAAGAGAAATACCTCTGCAATAATAATAAGAGACTTCAACACACCAATTTCAGTGAAGGATAGAACATCCAGAAAGAAGCTCAATAAAGACATAGAAAAGCTGTATGCCACAATCTACCAACTTGAACAAATAGACCTATACAGAACACTCTATTCAGTAACAGCCAAGTATACTTTCTTTTGTAGTGCATGTGGAACATTTTCAAGAATGGACCATGTGTTAGGTCAGAAATTGAGCTTTTACAAAATTTGAAGCACCAAAACATTGCAGAGCATCTTTTCAGATCATAAAGCTGTGAAAGTATAAATCAATAGCAGAAATAGCAAGGAGGGGAAAAAAAAGTCAAACATGGGAACTGAGCACCACCTTGCTCAAAAACTACTGGGTTATGGAATAAACTGAGGTAGAAATAAAGAAATTCACAGAATAAAATGAGAATGAAAACACATCCTACCAAAACATTTGGGACACAGCAAAAGCAGTACTCACAAGTTCATTTATAGCAATAAATGCAAACATCCCAAAAGAAGAAAGGACCCAAATCAAAAATGAACCATACAACCTAAACAAATAGAAACAGAGTAACAAAGAAAGCCCTCAAGCACAAGAAGAAAGCAAATAATAAAAGTTAAAATTAAATTAAATTAAAAAAATAAGAAAACAACTGAGTTAACAAGATCAATTCTAGTTCTTTGAAAAGACTAGCAAAATCAATAAACCATTAGCCAAAGTGACAAAAGAAAACAGTAGAGGAAGCAAACAACCCAAATAAGCAATGAGACAGAGTATAGCACAAAAGACCCAACTAAAATTAAACAAACAAAAAATTGTGACAGAGTGCTATAAAAATTGTACTCAAACAGATTTGAAAACCTAGAGGAAATTGACTCATTTCTAGAAACACACTATCTGCCTAAACTAACACAAAAATAGCCCTGATAACTTCATAAGAATTCAGTGAAATTTTCTAAAAACAGATAGCCAAGCCAGCTAAGTGATAACACTATTATTAAAGGTATTTCAGAACATAGAAAAGGATAGAATACTCTGAAACTCATTCTATGAAGCCAGCATGATCTTGTTACCAAAACAAGTTAGACACAGCACCAAAATAGAAAATTACACACGAATAGTCCTCATGAACTCAGATGCAAATCTCCTCAACAAAATTTCAGCCAATACAATTTAACAACATATCAAAAAAAAAAAAAAAAATTCTCCATGACCAAATGGAATTTATACCGTGTATACAACACGTTAATGTTCAACATTAGAACAACAATCAATATAGTCTATCACATAAATAAACAAAAGACCAGAATCATATGGTTATATCAATTGATGCAGAAAAGACATTAGACAAAGTCCAACATAGATTTATGTTAAAACTCTCAGCAAAATAGGAATACAATGGAAAATTCCTCAACATAATAAAGAACATTTACAGAAAGTCACGACCAACATCATTTTAAATGCAGAGAGTCTGACAGCATTCCACTTGAGAATGGGAACCAGATGACAATATCTTTGTCATCATGTTTATTCAACATTGCGCTAGAGGTTCTAACCAAAGTCCTTAGGCTAGAAAAATAAAGCACATTCAAGATGGTAAGAAAGAAGTAAAAGTACCTCTGTTTGCAGATAATATGATCTTATACACGCAAAATCCTAAAGAATTCACAAAACAAACAAACAAACAAAGGCAGCTGGAACTAGTAAAAGAGTTCAGCAAAGTATCACACACAAGATGAACATACAAAAATCAGATGGATTCTTTTACACCAACAATGAAAATCACCAAATCCCATTTTCAATAGCATTCAAGAAACTTAGAAATAAAGTTACCCAGAGATATAAAAGACCTATACAAGGAAATCTACAAGACACTAAAAGAGAAGTACATATATAAAGAAACATAACTTGCTCATGGATACCAAACTCAAACCCATTGCCATTAAGTCCATTCTGACTAATATTGACCTGGTAGACAGAGTAGAACTGTCCCGTAGATTTCCCAAGGAGCATTGAACTGGTGGATTTGAACTGCCTACATTTTGGTTAGCAGCCATAGCACTTATCCACTATGCCAAATATGGTTTCCTGCTCATGGACAGGAAGACCCAAAATTGTGAAAATGTCTACTGTCTCCAAAGTGATCTATAGATACAATGCAATCCCAAGTCAAGTTCAAAGGGCATTCTTTAATGAAATGGACAAAAAAATCATCAACT
Organism: Heterohyrax brucei; assembly: GCA_028571685.1. Lineage (NCBI taxonomy): Eukaryota > Metazoa > Chordata > Mammalia > Hyracoidea > Procaviidae > Heterohyrax > Heterohyrax brucei. The sequence goes on from CM053143.1 coordinate 162,691,238, forward strand.
TTGTATGGAAAGGGAAGATGTTGCAGATAAGTAAAACATGACTAAAGAAAGACAAATCAGAAAACCTCACACTACCTGACTTAGAACCGATTACACTACCATGGTAGTCAAAACAGCCTGGTACTGTTACAGCAACAGATAGACTGAGAATCCAGACAGAAAGTCATTCAATTATTTGTACCTGATATTTGACAAAGTCTCAAAGTCTGTAAATTGGGGAAAAGATAACACTTTAACAAATGGTGTTGGCATAATGGGATATCAATCTGCAAAAAAAAAAAAAAAAGTAAGATCTATTGTTGCGGGCTGCTTGGAATACACTGTCCCACCTATTGTCTTACCAATGTAGATTTAGGCTTTTCTTCTTCTTATCTCCCACTTTACTGAGACTTATGGACAGATATTTGGGCTTTTCTCAAGTATGACAGATCCTTTTAAAAAGCCTGACTTTTCTCCTACCTCATGCCTTGATGATACTTCCACGTATGGATCAGCCAATCATGAGAAGCCCCCACACCATTGTAACCATTTTTGGCAAAATAGACTGCCCTGCCAACCTCCTCCAGGTTGTAACCCTATAAATAAAGTTTCCTATTAAGGAACGGAAGCCACTGCTCTCCATCAGAGACCTTGGTCCCACCTGGCTTCAACTTTATCTTGTGTGATATGAGTTTCTTTCTCATCCCCTTTCATGTCTCCCTAGGATATGGATTTGTCCCAATGTTGGTCACTGGGGTGCCCGACGCGGCCACCTATGCCTCACATGATGCACAAAAACTAAAAGTGGATCAAAGACCTAAATATAAACTTCAAAACAATAAAGATTGTGAAAGAAAAGGTAGCAACAGCATTGGAAGCTCTAATCTGCAGCATAAACAGAATGCAGAACGTTACTAGTAACGCACAAATACCAAAGGAGTAAACAGATAACTGGGAGCTTCTAAAAATCAACCACTTACGCTCATCCAAAGACTTCACCAAAACAGTAAAAAAATCAGCCACAGAGTGGGGAAAAACAAAATTTGCGATGACAAACCTGATCAGCATTTAATCTCTAGAATCTGTAGTATACTGAAAAACCTCAACAAGAAAAAGGCAAATAATCTAATTAAAAAATGGGCAAACGATACAATTACTTCATCAAAGAAAACATTCAACTAGCTAAAAGATGCATGAGGAAATGCTCATAATCATTAGCTTAGAGAAGTGCAAATCAAAACTACAGTCAGTTGCCATTTTATCATAATAAAGCTGGCATTAATCCAAAAAAAAAAAAAAAAAAAAAAAACCCTCAAAATAGTAAGTGTTGGAGAGGCTGGGGAAAGACCGGGCACTTAATATACTGCTGGTAGGAATGTAAAACGGTACAATCACTTTGGCAATCAATTTGATGCTTCTTTAAAAAGCCAGAAATAGAAATACCATAGGATCCAGTAACCCCAATAGGAATATATGCTAGAGCAATAGGAGTTGTCACACAAATAGATATATGCACACCAACGTTCATTGCAGCACTGTTCACAATAGCCATGCACAAATACCAAGAGAGTACATAGTACTTGATTGTACTGGTTTATTCACGCAATGGTTTACAACCCCATAATAAAGGGTAATGATTAATTTGTGAAAAATCTTATAAAGTGAATTAGTGGCAAAAGGACAAATATTATATTGAAACACTTTTATAAGGACTCAAGCAAAGGTTTAAACATAGAAGAAAACATTTTTTGATTCTATGTTTATGAGGGTAGGGAGAGAGAGAAAAGTGTATCCACTAACTGAAACCCGAAAACTCACTGCCATCACATCTATTCTGATTCTTAGTGACCCTGCTTGACAGAGTAGAACTGCTCCACAGAGTTTCAAGGAGCATCTGGCAGATTCGACATAGCACTGAAATCACTATGCAACCAAAGTTTCCATAGTGATAATTTAGCTTCATTATGTTTAAGACCTTTGGCACTGTGTTAGTCATCTGGAACTGTTCTAAAAGAACTACCATGAGTGGATGGCTTTAACAAAGAAAATTTTATGCTTGTGTCTTACATAGCCCAGTAGTCAACAAGTCCTGATTCAAGGGGTCAGCTTCACAAGAAGGCTTTTCCTCTTTTTCAGCCAGGTGGAAGAATTTTATATAACATCAGTCTTTCTCTGGCCTGAGGATATTTTGGCATGGGCACCTCAAATCCAAAGGATGCATGTTGATCCTGGTACTTGATTGTATGAGTTCAACTCTCTGCTTGCTTCTCTTTCCTTTTACCTGTTGTAGGATAAATGGTGCTACAAGATACACTACAGGTAATCTCCGTTTACACTGGAGCAGGGAGGTGACCTTAGGAAGAGTTTTACAGTCTCACCCTAGTCATCTTTAACATAGTCTAGTCTATTAACCACAAGCAAAGATTAAGATTTACGACACACAAAAATATCACAAAAGGGAGAGTAATCACACAATACTGGGAATCATGGTGCAGCCATGCCGATGCCAAGTGCAGTCGAATCGGATCCGACTCATGCCATATTTTTGCACAAATTCTGGGGATACATAATTCAGCCTATGACCAGTGTGTCTATCTCTGTGGATTTATTTCAGAGTGGCTGGTTCTTTCTGTTCTCTAGATTTCATGACTTCGTCTCCTTTGTTTTGTGTAGGGATTTCTTGGAGTAGATTCTTGAAACTCTTAGATTAAATTAAATGTATATGAGAGGAGAATTTCTTGGTTGTCTGGAAGTGTTAGTGGTTGTATTTTTTAAATACTAGGGATAATGTATACAATCCAGTACTGAATGTATTTTTCTCTTTGTAGCACTCACCAATTTTAACATTTAAAAAAAAAAAACGGGCATTCATTGTTTATACCTATTTTCTTCATCACAGTAAAAATTCGTAATGTCAGGAGTAGTGACTTTCTGATTCATCGTTTAAATCTCACTTTTCTCCTACATAGAATCTGAGATATTTCAGGTTCTCTATAAATTTTTTATAATAGATAAATAAGAAAAAGTAATAATATGATAATACGTTCATTTTTTTTTTTTTTACTTTCCATTTAAGAAGATTGAAAATATAGCATTCGAGTAACTCATAACCTTTTGTAGTCTACAGCCTAAGAATTCATCTGGGCATCATTTCAATGTGACCTAGAAGAAGGCTGTGATAGTTAATAGTGGTATAAACATCACTAGATTTTTTTGGTCAAACACTAGCCTAGAATCTATTTTGGATTAATTTTGTGTGATCAATCAAATGTGGAAATTATCCAATGTCATCAATACCGCATGTGAGAAAAAAACTTATTTATTTATTATAATAAATGAATTAAATTTCTGACGTCTATCAACAATCTCATCTATGATAAACCCTCACAATTAAGTCCATGAACTTGTTTGTTCCAAGTGCTACATACTTCATTGCCGAATATGACTATGGTCATCTTCAAAGTAGTCCCATTGGTAAGCTATGCAATGTAATGGCCATTGCTCACAGTGGCAAGCTGGCAAATTCACAAACTTAGTTGTATAGCTGTCTGTAAGGAAGTTTCTAGCTATGAACAAATAACTGTATTGGAACAGCTTCTCTACTCACCAGATATAGCCCCCAACATCTTTTTTCTTTACCCAGAGATAAAGGTAATATTGACAGGAAGACATTTTGATGCCATTCAGGACATCAAGGGTAATATGACGACAGCTCTGGTGGCCATTCCAAAACAAGAGTTACAAAATTGCTTGGAAGGGTGGGTCAGGCACTAGCGTCAGTGCCTAGCTTCCCCAGGGGAGTACTTCAAAGGTGACCATAGCAATAGTCAACAAGGAGATACGTAACACTTTTTCTAGGTATGCTAAAGAAAGAATCCGTAAATCTGGAGTATGTGAAGAAGAATGGGGTATCAGGATTGGTGGAAGTTTCATTAACAATCTACAATATGCAGGTTATATAACTTCTTTTGATGAAAGTGAAGAGGACCTGAAGCATCTGTTGATGAAGAACAAAGATTAGATCCTTCAGTATGGATTACACGTCAACATAAAGAAAACAAAAATCCTTGTAACTCAGCCAATAGCAACATCATAATAAACAGAGAAAACTATAAAGTTGTCAGAATTTCATTTTACTTGGATTCATGATCAACACCTGTGGAAGCAGTTGTCAAGAAATCAAAAGGCAGATTGCATTGGGCAAATGTGCCGCAAAGACCACTTTAAAATATCAAAAAGCGAAGATGGTTACTGTGATGACAAAGGTATTCCTGATCCAGGCTATGGAGTTTTCAGTTGTTTCATATGCATTTGAGAACTGGAACATGAATACGAAAGAGAGAAGAAGAATTGATGCCTTTGAATTATGTTGGCAAAGAGTGGTAAATATACAATAGACTGCCAAAAGAGTGAGCAAATCTGTCTGGAAAAAGTGCAACTAGAATGCTCTTTAAAAAAAAGGGGGAGTGGTGAGGACTGCATCTTACATACTTTGGAGATGTGTTCATGAGGGATCAGTCCTGGAAAGTGATATCATGCTTGATAAAGTAGAGACCCAGGGACAAAGAGGAAGACCCTCAACAGGATGGATTGACATAGTGGCTGCAACAATGGAGCTTGGCAGGAGTACCTTTCTACCCCACAGAGTTTGGATTTACCAGCTGCCCGCAATACAATCCTGTATCCTTAGAGCCATATTCTTTTTAAAAAGGAATTTATACACCTCCCCCCACATTTACATATACTGTTGTGACATACACTGTTATATATATATATATATATATATATATTTACACAATTGTGCATCCCAGTAAAATGATACTCTTGGCAGCCTCAAGCTTTTCTCCCTTTATCATCATGTTGCTAACTGGTCCAGCACCGAAGACTGTTTTCTTTGTGTTAAGGTACAATCCATACTAAAGGCTGTGGTCTTTGATCTTTCTCAGCCAATACTTCAAGACCTTGTCACTTAAAGGAAGAATCTTTACTCAATTCTGATGCTAAGTTCTTCATATGATCCAGCTTCTGAGATAATTTCTTAACATTCAGATTGGATACACATGTTGAAAGCATAAAACCTTGACTCACACATTTCCAGAATTTAAAAACCACACATTTTTTTTCCCTTGTGCTGTTGGAAGGACTACTTCTTGATCTGTGTACAGGTCCTCATGAGCACGATTAAATATTTTGAAATTCTGACACTTGTAATGTTGTCCATAATTTGTTATGACCCATACATTCTAATCCCTGTAATTTATTATGATCTCCACAATCAAATGCCTTTGTATGGTCACTAAAACAGTTAAAAGTTCTTTCTGTTATTCTCTGCTGTCCGCTAGGATCCATCTGGCATCAGCAGCGATCTCCCTGATTCCACATCTGCTTCTGAATCAACCAAGTTGATTTTGGACGCAATACTACACTGGTAGGAAACTACCGGTAATTCCAGCCAGATTCAGAAGAGGATGTGGAACCAGAGATCACTGCTGATGCCAGATGGATCCTAGCGGACAGCGGAGAATAACAGAAAGAACTTCAACCGTTTTATTGACTGTACAAAGACATTCGATTGTGGAGATCATAATAAATTATAGGGATTAGAATGCATGGATCATAACAAATACACAACTTATTTGATTGTCAGTTGTTAGCATTCAATGTAACAAATCTGTCCTTGAGATGCTGTCTAAATTCAGACAGAGTATAATTAAGACTGTACTTTGGCTCTTACGTGTTTATTCTAGTTTTCTTTAGCTTCAGGTTGAACTTGCATGTGGGTAGGTGATGGCCTCTTCGCAGTTGGCTGTGGCCTTGTTCTGACTGAAATACTGAACTTTTCCATAGTCTGTTTTCATAGAGATAGTAACTTTGATTCCTGTATATTCCACGTGGCGAGGTCCATATGTATAGTCACTGTTTATGTGTTTGAAAAAGTTATTTGCAATGGAGAAGTCTTTGATCTTGCCAAATTCGCTAGTGTGATCTCTGGCACTATTTCTGTCACCAAGACTGTATTTTCCAACTACTAATCTCTTTTCTTTCTGTATGCATATATACATACACACATATACTTTAGTTAAATGTAGATGAAATAGATACTCATTTATATAATCAAAATTTTATCAGTTTGCTTTGTTGTGGAAACAAATCCACAAACTCAACCTTTGCACATTTACATGGTTTTAGCCTGAGATGTATTTGGGTCCAAATGTAAACAATAACAAAAATGGAAATTTAAGACAATAAGTGATATCATTTTATTTAATAAATGCTTATTTCATCTGTTTTTTTTTACTGTAAATACTCTATTTCCATTGCCAATTAAACAGCACTTCTGCTCCATAGCATTACCAGCAATGCTAATCTTCCAACAGAAAGTGAAATATTTTCATGGTCTATCTTTTTGATTGAAATTGGTCCCTAACATCACAAAATAGACGATATATTTTATAACAGCATTTCTAGCAAGATTTTAAATGGCAACATTATAAATTATAAACCAGAAATGAAAACACTTTCATCTCCTTATTCTTCTATGACCCACGTGTACTCATAAATGGTAAAAATCTACCCTACCACATTTCAATTACTCTACACACTTTATACTCCTGTGATTGAAACAGTTTCCTCCTATCTTTTCCTATCATCAAAGTTTCCATTCTTGCATTTCACAACAGACTCCTGATTTCTTGATGTTCCTGAAATACATTTCCTAGAATGCAAAAGACTTTAATTCTCTCCATCTCTTCTCACCTTAACCCATAAAACCGAAAAGATTCTGTCCAGGCACAGTTCAGCATGAGACAACTGTATCAATATTGGGATACGGTATAGTGATATCAGTAGTCTATTATATTAAGGTAACTGTTTAGGACATAAATATGGTCTGGTTACTATATAATAGAACATACATTGGTTGAGCTCTCACTGAGGAGAACTTGACTTTGTAGACTTCAGCATGTCATCAAGCCCTAGGTTACACAAATATGTTAGAAATATATTGGTTTATACACAGTAATTCCAATGAAGAGCAAACATGCAGCAGTGGACAAATTAAAATGGCAGGCCACAACAGAAAGAGTTGGGAAAAAAAGACAACACAGCCACTAGGTTCAAAATTCTATATACTCAGTAATGAAGGAATTATCAGCAATTAAACATAGTCTCAGGATGTTCTAACCCACTTCTCTAATATTCTATTCATTTGATTTTGAATTCCACAATAGTTTCCTCCCTCTAGGCATTGTGAGAACTTAGACAACTTGAAGTGTACCAATTTTAATGTCCTTCATTCTTTGACATGTTCTCTTCGACTTAGCTAATCCTAAGGATTCATGGATTTCAGTTAAGATCAGTATTTACACCATCTGCTCCCTTGAACAACGCTGATGTTAAACAGAGCCACACTTTAGAAGTCAGTAGTGTGCAAGGTCCTGGATGAGCTGATCTACTTTCAGACCTCCTCCAGCTTCTCCCTTTCCTTTGACAGCCCAACAAAAGTTGAAAAGGTAAGAGGGAGATGAGACAGAGAGAGGGAAAGAAAGGAGAAAACATCCTGCTTCTGTTACATATACTTAAAAACAAATTTCATTTAGCATGGAGTTTGTTAGAGAGGTCAAACAATGCATTACCTAAAGAAGAAGAAGTGGTTGGCATGAAAATATTAGTAAATCCTGTTACCCTGGTAAAAAAATAAAGGAAATTACACAGACCATCAAAGCATTATTGTTTCAGTTCTGCATTAGAATGATTAAATACTGTGCTAAGGTCCAAAAGCCAATAATCATTAGCATTACAATTTGAACCCAGGACTGTCTTACATAAAAGTTTGTTTTCCAGTATTTTCGTTAAGCTAAGAAACGCTTTAAAGAGAACCACTTTCCAACAGGCAGAAATGAGCACATAATTTCTTCTTCATGGTTTTAAAAACTGTCCATTAACACTTTCTTTGGGCATTTAAGAGCCAGCTGTTACTCGTTAATTTTAATAAATTGAGATTCTCTGTACCTCAGTGTATTTTAACTTGTAGGAAAACTATTCCTTTGTGAACCATCCCTAGCCAACATTTGACACCACTTAATAAGGAACCCTTTTTAGGCCATATCTTTATGTGTTCCATTCCTTTATCTACCCACGTGTGCAGAATAAATATCACAACAGCCATTATTGTAAGTAACTTGTTTCACTTTTTTAAATGTTAACAGAAAGAACAAATTTCATGAGTTATAAAGGAAGAAACTTTTATGTAACATTCTGAATATCACATATAAATTTATGAACTCTTAACATCTTTCAACACCAGGGACAGGCATTGTATGGAGATAGCAGTCAGCATAAAGGAAAGGATATGAAAGGCAGAAAAATGCCAAAAAGAAGACTAAAAGGAAATTCATTTGCTTTTCAGAGAAAGGAAAAACACTGGGATTCGAAAGGAAACCACATATTACACATAGAAAATTTTATTCAAGTAATATATGTCGACGGCACTCGGCAGGCTCTCGGCAATATACGTGTTAAGCTGTTTACACAAATAAAGTTAAAAACATACTTGAGGACTCCAGGCTCCACTTTGTGCCAGGAATGTAAGGTCTAAGTCATAGGCTTATAAAATTAAATTAGAACACACATGGAAAGCACTTATCACACAGCCTGGTTCACATTAGATAAGCAATAAATGTGTACAGTTTGTGTGTGTGTGTTTGTATATGATCACTACTCTTAAAATCCAGGATGGATAAATTTGGAAGTGTTTGCATTAATGAATTAATAAAGCAAATACAGAACTATTTATACCCTCAACATTTTTGTTGACTGCATGGTAGTTATCTACAAAATTCAGTTCAGAATGCATATTGGCAACCGGGATTATATGTGTTGGCTGTCGTACACTGAGATAATTAGTTGGATAATTGACAAATTTCCCTGTTCTTTCATGCCAGCCAGCAGTCTGAGATAGGTTCGTAATAGTAGAATCAGTGGATTTCCTTTCTACGATGCTGTTAATTGAAAAACAAAGTCAACTCCTAAAAAATTAGAGGCCGCGTAACGTTCCTGCTCTTCTAGAAAGGAGATACGATCTATGCTTAGATAACAATGTAAATTTGATGATGTATTCTAATCTCTAGTAATGCGAAATGAGCCACTGGAAATGCTGAGAAAATACTGATTTTGTCAGTGAGGGAAGATCACAGGCTTCCAGCTGTGTTCCTGAGAATCTGAGGACGTGGTAAAAAGTTGTCACTTGTTATCATGATATTCAAGTGTGCTGCTGGTGAGAACAACGTGGCAGCTTGGTTAATTGGAACACACAGCAGTTATTTTACTCAGCTAAAGTCATGCAGTTGTCATTTAGGCTCATAAATTAATCTCTCATGAAATTAGCTCAGGGGTATACATTTACCGGAACTTAGTTACTCCTAGTTGAACTGGCAAATTTTGCTGGCAAGCAGAGATAGAGATTCAGAGTTAGCTGCCTAGATATGACCCTCCTTCACCCTGGCCCCTAGGGTCGCCATGAGTCGGATCCGACTCGGTGGCACTTGGCTTGGCTGGCTCATCCCACTTGAAAAAATGGTGGAAGCATAATCCTCTTATGACTCTGTATGAATGTCTCCCTTTGTGAATACTATAAACCTGTCAATTACAATGCAATTGGAACCGTATGGGAGCATCCTAGGTCAGCACCAAGTGTCGAATGGTTTCTTTTTTGTAGTTATTAGGGAGAGAACAACTTGGGCAATGGAACAGTTCCCTGCAGAAAAGACAGCTCTCATCCTATGCACAAATGCAGTACGGCAGAAGGGGCTGAAGCCAGGTAAATTTCACGCAAAGTGGCTCCAGACATTTGAGGCTGGAGTATAACCTTCCAGGGTAATAAAACAGGAACCTTTGGCCCAGTAAGCTACTTAGATGTTACAGGAGCAGAAACCTGTCCTTGCAAAGCCCATGTGGTTTCAATGTCTCTTGTTCATTAGTTGTTCCTCTGCATTTTCTCTACATATTTCGCCAAAGGACTTTTGAAAATGTACGATTGCCACCGATGTACTCTGAGGAACAAGGAAATAACATGTCCCACAAATATACTGATAAGCTGATTCTTTTAAGAGAGATTAGTATAGCCTGGGGGGCAGTAGCGAGTAGGGACAATTATTTCATGTGAATAAACCTCAAGAATATGTCACTTCAGTAAAAATAGCAGGTGGGGACTGTTAGTTCAGCTAACCCTCCTTACCAAGGAATAGCTAAGATCCACATATTTTAGACTTATTCAGTGCAACATATACAGTTGCTAGCTAGTCTCTGTACCACAGCTTAAATGTAAAATTGTATGTGTTGTGTATATGCGTGTGTTTGTATATGTGATTGTTATATGTATTCATGTTGATGTCAACAGTTTCCAAATGTTACATCTACTTTTCTGGGCTATACTTATTTTATAAAATAGGAAGAATGACAGAATAGAACTTATAAGACAGGTACAGATATTAAAAAATATGTATTTCTTATGAAAAATTTTTAAGAGTGCTTGACGCCTTTAAATGCACCCAAAATGTCAACTATTAGCCAAGGACTGCTATGAGTTGTCATTGCCTTGGTGGCAGTGGCTTGGCTTTGCTATGATTATTATTACTTGTGCATCTGCTTTTGTTAAAAAAATAGATCAAAACTAAATATTTTCTCAGATATTTTAGAAGATAATACATCATTAACCGCTGGCCACAATGATAATATGGATATTACTCTAAACTATAAATATACTTTTGGACATATATCAGAATAGGAATTGATTCAATAAATTAATCACACTACAATGTACTAGAATCTATATGATTATGGGTACATAATAACTAATGAATGCTGTGTTTATTTTTAATTTTCAAGGGGAAATAATAAGTAAAAAGCAAGTCCATCATTCACAAGTTTGAATAACCATTTATGTTTTCAAAAGCTCCAGTATTAAGAACAAGTTGGTCAGTGAACTCCTAGTGAACTGTGAAAATTTTATTGATTCATTTATAAGGTTTTGCTCAATGAGAAGTTGAATTTTTTCTGTACTGATAACTGTCCTTATTAATAAAAAAGAAGACAGCTTATATTATGTAGTTGCTTATTCAAAATCCAATCTATATTTAAGTAGCCACTTATCAATACAGAAAATTTACCTGAAGCCCACATATTACGGAATTGTATTGCGATCACCATCAGAATTCCTTAGGGTTTTCTCTTTCCAGATAAGAATATTTCATCATGCATAAATATAAATAAATAGACATACGTACCTGTATACATATACATATATGTACACACACATCTATATGTAGCCCTTGGCTTGTACAAATGGTTAAAACAACTGACTGTTAACCAAACGGTTAGAGGTTTGCATCGATCCAGAGGCAATTTGAAAGAAAGGACTGAGTATCTACTTCTGAAGAAAATGAGCTACTGAAAATCCAAAGTAGCACTTTTCTAAATGACACTCATGGGGTTTCTGTGAGGTAGAATCAAATCAATGACAATGCTGATACATATGTACCTGTTATAAAGACTTGGTGGCAGTGGGTTTATTTTCTGTTTCTTTTAGGGGGAACATTTGTGAATGTATAAATTTATAAATATTTGTATACTTGTTTTATATGCATGTATACACAAAAGGTGCATAAATGATAAAACAATGATTATGAAATTGAGTGACACTGCTCAACAACACATCCACATTTTATTTTAAGATGATATATAGGTGTGCAATGCTAAACCATGCATCACATAAACCAGACTACCTGAATTGTTCAGTTGACTCTGTCAGGAGATTTGGAATCCCAGAGGCAACAGCCTCAGGTTCTTGACACTCCCTGGTTTTAAAAGGCCTGGGGCAGCTGCTGTTGCGGTGTCTTTTGCGCGCTGCAGCAACATGTTATGATACTCAGTCCACATTAATCGTGACATCTGACTTCAGGTGCTAGATATGGATATGAAGACCCCTTCATTAATGTCTTGAAAATATGCAAAGTCCTTTGATGGTCAGATCCAGATTTTGTGAGTGACAAGATTTTGGCACATGCGAGTTTTATCACTGGGACCAAAAACATCATTTTTTTAAACGAAAAATATTGAAACCACACCTTGTTGGAAACAAATGTGGAAATCAGTCTCAAAAATACTAATTATAAGTGAATACTTGGAATTTACTGAAGGCCTTGGTCTGACTCATCTATCCTCCATCTATTTTTTGCTGCCAGATTGAATGTCAGCCACTCAGTTGACTAAGGTTTGCATTGCTCAGGAAGGTTTGCGGGGACTTTCAACTCAGGTCAAAGGAAGATAATGTCCCTGATAAGACAGCACTCTTCCTTGTGTGGACAACCTCACCAGCCTGTTTTGCAGGAAAAAAAAAAAAAGTGGTCTCTTGCTGTGTTTAGTACATTGTATTGTGAACGGTCTAACAATTCTCTTGATCCTGTTGGAGGCTTCAGTTATACATCTTTACTTTTTGTTCTTAGGCAGATATTATTTGGGATAATAACATCTTTACATAGGAAGATTTCCATTAAAAAAAGTGAAATGATTTTAATGCATTAAAAAAAAAACCCTACAAATGTTATCATCTTTAACTTCATTATGCATACAGATTTAGACTTGACATCTTGTGTGATCTCCTGACAAATTCCATCATTTGTCAACTGGGATATTGTAATCAGTTAAGTCACTGTTCTGCTTCTGTACTTGATCCTTGTAATGCATGTTTAGTATAACAACGAGTGATTCTTCTAAAACATAAGCTATATCTTGTTACTATTCTGTTGGATGCCCTCCAATGACTGATCTTCTCACTCAGATTGAAAGATAACATCCTGAAACGGTAAACCAAACTCAAGGAAGTCTATCTCCACTGCCTCTCTGGTTTCATCCTTGCCTATCCTCCAGTTTGGTAACAGTTTCAGACACGCAGCCTCTTTTGCTTTGCCCTGAATCCTCAAGTATTAAGGTCTTTGCAACGGCTCTTTTCCTAGGTCCATATGTTTGCAAGAGAATAAGATTGAAGGTGAGAAAATTAAGAGATATTTAGTTTTGAATGCATGAAGTTTAAAATGCTTATTCAACTTCATGATGGAAATTTTAAATAGACCTAAAAGTTTAGTTTAGAGCCAAGACTTAGGGTAGAGGTACACAAGCACGAACAAACAAAAGATACACTATTGTTAAACTGTGAGACAGTATGAGCTTGCTATGGAGTGTATATAAACATTCACAGAGAAAAACACAGGGTTTATGACTGGGCCATGGATTCCTTCAAAGCTTTTGAGGTTAGGAGACAAGGAGGAGCTCACAGAGGAAATGAAGAGGGACACTCTGAGAGGCAAAAGGAAAACCAAGGGAAGATGTGGTTCTGAAAAGCAAATTATGAGTGACTGTTAAGTATGAATTGAGAATTCAGAAATACTGAATTCTCAGAACACAAGGACTACCAGTTAAGGTCATGAACTCATCCTAGAAAAAGTGCTACATATCTGACTGCTAAATACTAGTATGGTCACCTTCGATGTCCTCCCCTTGGGAAGCTATGCACTGAGGCCAGCACCTAGCTCACCCTTCTAAGCAGTTTGGGAACTCTTTTTCTGGAATGGCTGTCAGAGCTGCCATCATATTACCCATGGTGTCCTAGATGTCTTCCAAATGTCTTCCTTTCAATAGTTCCTTTATCTTTGGGTAAAGAAAAAAATAATTGGGGGCCAGATCAGGTGAGTAAGGAGGATTTCCAATACCATTACTTGTTTTTGGCTAAAAACTCCACCACAGACAACTATGCAGTTAAGTTTGTGAACTTGTCACCATGTCACCACGCACAACAGCCATTCCTGAAAGAGCACCAACATTGCTTGGAAGGGGAATACTTCAAACGTGACTGTAATGATATTCAGCAATAAAGTACGTAGCACTAGGAACAATTAAGTTTGCAGACTTAATTGTTAGACCTTGTATTTATAAAGGTCAAATAACATGAATATGGACAATCAACTGTTTAATGAGCAGCATGGAGATCACTGGCAACACATGTGGAAAATGCAAACATATCAGTAGAGAATATAAGATAAAGTTAGTGAGGGCAAATAAAAAGAAATCAATAAATTGTATGCCCGTTTAACTTCAAAGAAATGTCAGAATTTGGAACCAAAAAGTATATGAGAAATTTCAAATTTGAATTATATGGAGGATGCAGCTATTTGTAACGACAATATTGAAGTACGACATGGCATTCAGTGTTTCAGAAAGCCTGAAGGTAAAGCTCTTTGTTGGACAAGAGGTCAAGAAACTAAGAAACAAGAGATTCATAAAGTTTGTCTGTGTGGCTATTTAAATCTTCATGCATACGATAGAAGCAATGGTGTAAAGAGTAATACTGGGCCAAGAGTTGTAATTATCAAAAAATAAGATGAAATAGCCCAGAAGTCTGTAGATTAGAGCAGTAAGGGGCACAAGTAGGTACAATAGATAGAAGTCGTTTGATTTAAAGATGGAGAACTATAGAGCAGAAAGAGTAACAGGAGTCTAGAACCAGCAACATGAGGCACGTGGAAGAGAAAACAACCCCTCCTCTCAAGGGAATGCTAGAATGTGACCACATTAACTGAGAAGACTTCAGTGTTAAGAAGGTGCTCAGCTAAGGTCAGACCAAATAATAAAATGAATTTTCAGAAAAGAGTTTACAGCTATAGGGGATTTTGCAGATGATAGGACTTCACACTCAGAAGACCCATGGAAAGTTCTGTGAGTCACAGGTGGTTATGAGACAGGGTCGTGGTAAGGTAACCAAGAGAACCTGGTCAACATCGCTTGGGGCTTGGGAAGCATAATCCCAGATAAAATGCCTCCTTCTTGACAATTGGAAATGACAAGATTAGCTTGGGAAAGGTAATCACAGATATAGTAGTTTCTTCTTGATAGTTTTGATAAGGACACAACGGTTCTTCTAGCTATTGCACACAAGCTTGGGAAGGAGGACCTGGGAAAGACAGCCCTTATTTCCAACCTATTTCCATACCATTAGCATACTCTTCAGGAGGGGGCACATCATGCAGTTGCTAACGTATGACACAAGACTCACACCCTGGAGCAACTTTACCTGAACTAGGAACAACACTACCACCTTCTCACCTTACCAGTGTATAAAAGGGACCCCAAAATCTGTACAGGATTTTTTTCTCCACTTTTGGAGACTGATCCATTCCCACTTGGGAACTTACTTTCACTCAATAAGACTCTCCTTCAGAAAACTTTGCTGCCGACGATGCAGAGTGACCATATCTTGTGGACACTTTATGGTTCTATGCATCTATAGGATGTCATCCTGCTGACCTCTTACTGGAGGGAGGGCAGTGGGTGGAGAGGAGGAGATAGGTGACTGTTGGGAGGATAGGACATGTATGGAGCAGAGAGGAAGAGCGTGCTGTCACCGGGCAGGGAGAGCAGTGGAACTGTGTATAGGTGGGCATGAAAATTTACATGGGAATGTACATTTTCATTCAATCATAATTAAAATAAACAAATAAATAAAAATTAGAAAAAAAAAAAGAAAAGAAAACTTTGTTGCCCAAAAGTTTGTGTACCTTGGGGGGATGAGGAGCCCAGTTTGCCACCTGTTGGGAGGCTGAACTTGCCAGCTTCACCTCCAGAACCTGTATCAGGTCACTTGGGGTCAAATAGTTTCAGGTCAGGACCTCAACAGATTAGACTGTCAAGGATTGAATTGTGTCCCCCCAGAATAAGCATAGACATGGGGCAGGACTATGATTCTCAATATTTATGGTTGTTCTCCATTTTGTGATTTTGCTATGCTGTATGTTAAAGAATTAGTGTGGGGCTGTAAATCCCGTCAGAAGATCACCTCCCTGCTCTACTGTAAAGGGAATTTCCCTGGAGTGTGGCTTGCCCTACCCTTAATCCTTTCATCCTACAAGAGATTAAAAGAAAGGGAAGCAGGCAGAGAGTTGGGAACCTGACACCATCAAGAAAGCAGCACCAGGAGAACAGTACGCCCTTTAGACCTGAGGTTTCTGCACCAAGATGCTTCCTGGACAAAGACTAATGCAATACCAGACTTTCCTTCAGAACTGACAAGGGGGAAAGCCTTCCCCTGGGATAGACATCCTGAATTTGGACTTCTAGTCTACCAGACAATGTCAGAATAAACCTTCCTTTGTTAAAGCCATCCACTCTGTGGTATTTCTGTTAGAGCAGCATTAGCTGACTAAAACATAGACCAAGAAAAATGAAGAAGCAGAAGTATCCGAATCAAGAGGACTAATCTTGGAGTCTAGGTGTTTGTGAAATGTTATTGTTCTCAGGTGTTAGTTACAACTCATAATGAACCTGTATACAACAGAATAAAACACTGCACAATTGTGTGCCATCCTCACAATCATTGTTATGTTTCAGTCCATTGTTGCAGGCATTCTGTCAGTCCATCTTGTTGCCGGTCTTGCTCTTTTTGGCCAGCAGTCTGCTTTACCAAAAATAATGTCCTTTTCCAAGGACTGACCCCTCCTGATAGCAATAGCAAGTCCAAAGTAAGAGAAAGAAAGCCTTACCATCCTTCCTTCTACGGAACATTTTTTGTTTTTTCTAAGAAAACGTGTTATTCTTCTGAAGTCAATAGTATATTAAACGTTGTTTGCTAACACTGTTATTCAAAGGCATTGATTCTTTGTTTTTTCTTGTTTATAGTGCAGCTTTCATGTGTATACGAGGCAACTGTAAATACCACATTTGGGTCAGGCACAACTTCTTCCTCAAAGTGACATTTTACACTTAGTGCTTAGTAAGACAGGAATAAATTGCATGATTGGATTAGTCCTGGTGGATTCCAAGGAAGAACACTGTGAGAAGCTATCAGTCTCTGGGAGAAAGGCTTCTAAGTCTTAATAGGAGTATAAAGACTTCTGGAGCTCTAGCTTTCCTCCCTCTTTCCCACTTGCAAATGATGCTTATTTACAGCACAAAAGTTTTAATTCTACAACCATGAATTTTACATAAGAAGTTTAGAGGACATTGGAAGATTCATACAAGGCACAGGAGCCTCCAAGACGCTCTTTTGACTCTCATAGCATGAGGAATTCTGGAGATAATACCTGCCTTTTGGACTTACCACCTTCTCTGCTAAGGAAACTTGGAAGCAAAGAATTGGAAATGAGGGCTCTGTCACTACACACACACACACACACACACACACACACACACACACACACACACACACACATCCACACATCTTCTATTACACATACAGACATCTTCTATTATTTATATTATTCAGGTATTCTCTGTCCAGATTTATGTCTTCTATGCTTAAATTTTTATAACGTAGCAGACATAGCTTTTATGATATTTTTTCCTTTAATTCTAATACATCTCATTTTATATGCATCTCATAAATACTCATAATTAATATTATCAACTGAAATATACTTATTTGCACAGAATCCATTGCCACTGAGTAAATTCTAGCTCATACTTGGAGAGGATTGCTGTATAGGATTTTCAAGACTGGAAATGTTTATGAAAGCAGAATGTCACTTCTTTCTCCCACCTCCAGTTGAGTTGCTGGCGGGTTTGAAAAGCTAACATTTTGGTTAGCAGTCTAGCACTTATCCACTGTCCCACCTGGATTCCTTCATATACTTACACATACATACTCCCATATCAAACTGAAATGACTGTATGGCCCTGCTTAATTTTATATATATTTAATTCTATCCTATGATTTGTATTGTAATTCCTGTAGCACATTGTTTTTAGGAAGAACAGCTATATTTTGATTTTTGTTGTCCAAAACTCTTACTTCTTACTAAATGACTACCTTTCTGAATAAATGTTAATATAGTGCTGTAAGATTAGTAAAGTGACTGCTAAAGCAAAACAAGGAGGAAATGTTCTAATAATATGAAACTAATTTAGGACAACTCAGAAGAAAATTTGAAAAGATAAATTATTTTTATCCCACGAGAGATAACCTTAGCCATTTTTTTTTCTTATAATCATTACTGTTAGATTTTATATTGTTACTGGACCCCAAAATCAGATCATGCTCTGTGCAAAATACAACTAGGCATGCTGAGACAGAATAGACTTAGAGCCCAGTTAATTTGACATTTAAGACATAAATTAATTCTGACTGGGCCAGGGTTCGGAAACCCTGGTGGTGTAGTGAGTCAAGTGCTACCACTGCTAACCAAAAGGTCAACAGTTCAAATCCACCAGGCGCTCCTTGAATACTCTAGAGGGCAGTCCTACTCTGGTCTCTAGGGTTGCCATGAGTTGGATCTGATTCGATGGCACTCGGCTTGGCTGGGCCAGAGAGTGAACAGTTGCCTATGAGTTCATCCTTGAGTACATTATTTAGAAGTATGTCCCTTTTATAGTTCACTTAATTTTGTGTACCCCAGAAAATAGATACTTCAAATGTCTAAGTCAGGTAAGATATTCAGTACATGAGTCATTGTGGATGTCATTTTTTTATTTTCTCAAATACTAGAAAATATGAGTCTCCAACAAATGAAAGTTAATTGAATAGATTCCAAGAGGGGAAGAGAAGACATCTTAATATCTTCATTTTTTCATGAAAATAGGAACACGGGTGATAATCTGCAAGTCAAAGTACTCATCAACAATATATGCCTATAAATATAATATATTTTGATACATAAGTATATGTATCAATCAATAAATATGATTGTATTAATCATTTCACCAAAAGATGAGATAATCCATAGCCCACTATATAGTGTCTTATTAACAGTGCTAAGATTCTTTAACAGATTGTCAAGTAGTTATAGAATCTTATTTCTGAAAGACTTCAATAATAATCCTACTCGTTACCTATTTCATAAATAAAGAGACTGAAAACCAAACACTTAAATAACTAGCCAGTATCATGTATCAAGAACTGATTTTCTACACACAGAATCAGATTTTTTCTAAAATTATACTTCTGATATGATCCCCTTGTTTGGAAGGCACTCAAAAAAAGACTGAAGGAGAGCTGCTTCCTCAAAGTAGAGTCAACCTTAGTGATATGGAAGGAGTCAACATTTTAGGACCTTCATTTGCATATGTACCACAACTCATAATAAAAAGAAATGGCTGCAAAGATCTATTACCTGGAACACACAATGTACAAAGTATAAATCTAATAAAATCAAAAATTTTCAAAAATGAAATAGAATACATAAACGTTGATATTCTAGGCATTAGTGAACTGAAATGGATTGGTATCGGCCATTTTGAATCTGTCAATCACATAGTCTACTCTGCTGAAATGACAGCTTGAAGAAGAATGATGGCACATTCACCATTAAAAAATTCATTCAAAATCTAGACTGAAGGAGAACTCTGTCAATGTTAGGATAATTTCCATAAATGTGCCAGAAAAACCAGCTAATATGACTGTTATTCAGACTTACACACTAGCCACTAAGGCGAAAGATAAAGAAATGGAAGATTTTTACCAGCTTCCACAGTCCGAAATTGGTCAAACATGTAGGCAAGATGCATTGATAATTACTGCTGATTGGAATGCACAAGGTGGAAGCAAAGAAAAATGATCAGTGGTTAGAAAATATAGCCATTGAGATAGAAATAATACAGGAGATTGTGTCATAGAATTAAGCAAGACCAACACCTTCTTCATTGTCACTTGATGGCAACTAAATGCATGGACTTCCCTAGATGGAAACAGAAATCAAATCAACTGAGTCTGTGGAAAAGCTCGTTCTCATCAGTCAGAACAAGGCCCGGGGTCAAATGCAGATCAGACTAGCAGTTACTGCTATGCATATTCAATGTAAAGCTCAAGAAAAGTAGAACAATTTCAGAAGAATCAGCATACAACTTTGAGTACATTCCATTTGAGTTCAGAGGTCATCTCCCAGGTAGATTTGACACGTTGAACACGCACTAATGTTGAAAGACCAGAAAAGCTGTAAAATGACATTAAGTAAATCATACACGAAGAAAGCAAGAGGTCATTAAAAAGACAAAGAAATAAAAGACAAAAATGGATCTCTGAAGACACTCTGAAACACACTCCTTAAGATAGAAAGTAGCTCAAATGAAAGGGAGAAATGACGAAGTTAAAGATTTCCGAGTGCATCTGAAGAAGATGAAGTCAAGTCTTGCACCAAAAAGGGAAGTACATGGTCAACATCTCACAAGCCAAAAATCTAAAGAACATATTCAAGCTTCCAGCTGCCTGGATAGTACAGTGGTTAAGTGCTACATCTGGTAGCCAAAAGGTTGGCGGTTCAAATTAGCCGGGTACAACCTGGAAATTCTATGAGATCGTTCTACTGTGATTCTCAATCAGTTTGATGGTGATGGGTTTGGTTTGATGTTGTGGAGAAATATTAAACAATGCAGGAAACATCAAAAGAACACAGACAGAATACAGTGTTATTTTACTAGAAAGAATTGGGCCAAGCTGCACTGAAGGGGTTGGTGAAAAACAAGGCTCCAGGAATTAAGAGAATACCAACTCAGAAGTTTCAACAAAGGGATACTTTTTCGAAGGACTGGAAGTGCTCTCTCACCCCCACTAAGAAATCTGGAAGACAGTTACCTGCCCCCTGACTGGAAGGTATCTATATTTATGCCTATTCCAAAGAAAGATTATATAAGAGACCAAGGAAATTATTGAACAACATCACATATTGTACACAACTAAAATTCTGTTGACGATCATGCAAAAGTGGCCGCAGTAGCAAATAAACAGGGAAATGCTAGAAATTCAAGCCAGATTTGGAAGAGAACATGGAACACAAGATACCACTGCTGATGTCAGATGGATCCTAGCTGAAAGCAGAGAATACCAGAAAGATGTTTACTTGTGTTTTTTTGACTGTGCAAAGGCATCTGACTATGTGGATCATAACAAATTATGAATAACATTGCAGAGAAGAGGAATTCTGGAACACTTGGTTGAGCTCATGAGGAATCTGTTTACGGGTAAAGAGGTAATTATTCAAACAGAACAAGGGGATATTGCGTGGTGGGTACTAGGGTTGTTTCCTTTCACCATATATATTCAGTGTGTATATTGAGTAAATTATCCAAGAAGCCAGAACATATGGAGAATGGGGCATTGTACTGGAGAAAGTCTCATTAACAGCCAGTATGGTGGAGGTAATGCAACCTTGCTTGCTGAAAGTGTAAAGGACTTGAAGCACCTACTGATAAAGATAAAAAGCCATAGCCTTCAGTGTGGATTACATTTTAGCAAAGAAAAAAGATTCTCAAAATCGGACCGATAACATCATGATAAATGGAGAAAAGATCAAAGTTGTAGAGGATTTAATTTTACTTGGATCTAGAGTCAACAGTCATGGAAACAGCAGTCAAGAAATCAATTTGCATTGGCAAATGTGCTGCAAAAAAAATTTGATTTTAGTCAACTAGTGCTGCTCTAACAGAGATAACACGAAATGGATTGCTTTAACAAGGGAAGGTTTATTTTTCCAGTTTATTTTTCAGTAGTCTACGAGTCCAAATCCAGGGTATCTGCTCCAAGGAAGTCTCTCCCTCTAGTTAGCTCTGGAAGAAAGTCCTTGTGTTGCATCAGTCTTTTTTCAAGGAGTATCTTGGCACAGGAACCGCAGGTCTAAAGGATGTCCTCTTCTCCTGGTGCTGCTTTCTTGATGGTATGAAGTTCCCAACTCTCTGTTTGCTTCCCTTTCCTTTTATTCCTTGTAGGACAAAAGGATAAAAAGCGGTGAAAGTCATACTCCAGGGAAACTCCCTTTATATTGGAGCAGGGAGGTGACCATGAGAAGGGTATTACAGTCCCACCTTAGTACACTCTAGCGTAATCCACTCTGCTAACTACAGGCAGAGACTAAGATTTACAGTGTAAGAAAATCACAAAACGGAGGACAGTCATAAAATTTTGGGAATCATGGCCCAGACGCATGGCTACACACATTTTTGGGGGGACACAGTTAAATCTAAGATAACCTCTTTAAAGTGTTAAAAAGTGAAGTTATCATTCTGAGAAGTAAGTGCCCCTGACTCCAGTCATGGTATTTTCCATTGCCTCATATATAAGTGACAACTGGGCAAAAAATTAAACCCCCAAAATAAATGATTTCTTTGAATTACAGTCTTGATGAAGAATATTCAGTATACCGTGAACTGCCCAAGGAACAAAAGTATCTATCTTAGAAGTACATCTGGGATATCCCTTAGAAGTAAAGACGGCAAGACTTCATCTGGTGTAATTTGGACTTCTTTTCTGGAGAAACCAGTCTCTGGAAGGATGTTATGTTTGGTAAAGTAGAGGTTCAGTGAAAAAGAGGAAGACCCTCCACAAGATGGATTGTCCCTGTGGCCACAACAGTGGGCTAAAGTAAATTATAACAATGATTGTGAGGCTAGTGCCTGACCAGGCATTGTTTCCTTTCGTTCTACACAGGGTTGCTATGAGTCAGCACTGACTTGACTACACCTAACAATAACATCAAAACTTGCAGTTTACTGCTATTTTTCATTCAAAATTTGATTTCATTTCTTAATGTAGTTTGACATGACAACTTTGTGACTCAGTGTGTCTTTCCTGTACTGTACTTTCTTCTTCCTTCTAGGGAAGTGCTGCCTTAGTTTTTCTCCACATTTTTGTTTTCTAGTCTTACCTACTTATGGCCCATTTTCTATTTTTATTCCCTCTTCTTGCACAGTTCAGCTACTTTCTTGCTTTGATATTACTCTTCTTCCTGTATCATTTTCTTTATCTCTAAATCATTTGGAGATGCCCTTAGCACTGTCTCTATTTTGAAGGCTGAGAATCTTCTTAATCTTAAACTTCCTCATGGAATACTGTCCCCACTAACACCGTCAAGAATCAGGCTCTCATGAAATTTCTAGTCCTTTGAAAATGATTCCTAACTGCTCTTCCTCAACCTCTGTCTTAACTTCATGGACCCTCTCCAAAAAGACATTTCTTTAACACCTAACTACTTAATATCTCCTGAAATTCTTCTGTAATTCCTATTTTCTAAACATATTAGTTTAATTTTATTATAAGACACAAAAACCTCCACTAATGGCCTTATCCTCATTCAGGTTCTCTGTGGCGATTAGGTATTGTCAGATTAGTTAAATTAAGAAAAAAAAAAAAATCCTAGCACTGCCTCCCTTAGACACTAGGTCAAGTATTCCCAAAAAGTGATTTACAGATCACTTTTAGTACATGGTTATAATTTTTTTTTTTGTAACACCTATTAGATTTTTTTCCCTCTTCTCTGTGATACATTTATTGTATTTTAGAATGCTAAGGACTTCTCTTTCATCTACATAATCAGAATTTTTTCTCTGATAGTAAATTACCTGATGGCACACCTCAATGAACTCTTACCCACTTTGTCAACAGGACTCGATTAGTATGAAAGGAATTATAAAAATTAAATATATCCATGGAGTTTTAAATTCTAAGAGCAATTATAAAATTTCAAAAATTGGATTGCCCTTTATCAGACCCGGTGAATTTGTAAAACTTTTGAAGATAATTTTAAGAATTTCTGCAACATGTGTAACAATTCAGAGGAGAATAAAAGGCTAAAAATTTTAGGGTTTTGAACACCTGTTATGTGTGGAGTGGTGTGGTGGATAGTTTACATGTGGCATTTCTCACCATGACCTTGTAACTCCTGCCATCCCATGTAACTGGGTAGTGCTATTGAATTAAGGTAACTGTGGCCCACCAAGGGGATTAGATAGCCTGCTAAAAATGTAAATAAAGTTTCTGGTGCCTGTATGGGAGTGGGACAATGGAAATAATGGCTATGGAACTCAAATAATTGGAGTGATCAGTTTTGTTATTCAGCTAGACTTCAAATGAGCCATTCTGAGGGCAAGAGGAGAAAATAGCATCACCATCAAGAAAGATGATTCAGAAATGGGAGGTATTCTCTAGACTTATGGTCCCTTTGCCTGGATCCAGGAGACAGAGGGAACCGTAACACTGACAGCAGCAAGAAATAGTGGCAAAGAGATGACTGTGCTGGGCGTCAGAAGCCTGCAGGGGGACAGCTAAGTGCTCTCGTGCAGGCACCCCGCAGAAGTAGGCACCTTCACGCACTTAGTAGATCTTGGTTTGCCTACCCACAGCAGTAGAGCTGAGCGCCTCTGGGCCAAGGCTTACTAGTAGAGTGGGGTGCCTTGGGCACTTTGGGGCAGATCTGAAAGAAATTTGTAACCCATGCTTGGGCAAAGCTTTGGCCAAGGGGCCAGAGAGAGCTGTGCCCCAGGCACTGATCTAAAGACATTGTGCTGATTGAAGAACTGTGTCTCAAACAGTCCTGCACCTGAATTGCAACTTGCTACTCCCCTAATCACACGTGTGGGTTTTGAGTTCAGTGCATCCATTGCAGTGAATCATCAATTCAACAAAGAGGTACAGTGCCATGGAAGGGACAGTTGGCATCAAAATTGGTGAACATGGCAGAGAGAGGAGGCATAGCTGACCTCTGCCTCATAGGAATCAACCTTAGGCTGTTGATCTTGATTCTCTTTCTTCTTCTTGAATTGTGAAGTGATCAGATGCTGCCTTTATACCATTTTTGCAGCTAGAAAGCCTTGTGGTGTAGTGGTTAAGTGCTTTGTCTGCTATCCAAAACATCAGCAGTGTGAATTCTCCACGTGTTCCTTATAAACGCTGTAGGGTAACTCTACTCTGTCCTATAGGGTCAGAAAAGACTTGATGGCGGTGGATTTTTTCTGTTGTCATGAAGATGAAATATAATTTGTGTTTTTTCATAAAGATTAAAATATTATTTATAAATAAGAAACAAAAACTGGATTCTCAAACCAAATTTGGCTGATGAGGTAAGTCAGTATTTAAGTTCTTAAATACTACTGTACTTTGCACAATTAGTGTTAAAATAATTGTCTGGGTCATCTGGTATTGCTTGGACATAAAATACCATGAGTGGAAGCCTCCAACAAAGAAAAGGCTACTTATACCATGTCTATTAGGCTAGCAGTGTAAACTCAGGGTGTCAGCTGGAGGGCAAGGCAGTCTCTGTCTGTTGACTCTGGAGAAAGGTCCTTGTGTTGAATTAATCTTTCTCTGCTCTGAGACCATCCTGCACAGGAACCTCCGGTCAGAAGGATGCACTCTGTTCTAGGTGCCACTTTCCTAATAGCATGAGGTCCCCAACTATCTGCTTGCTTCTCTTTCCTTTTATCTCTTGTAGGACGAGAAATAGTGTAAGACACACTCCAGGGAAACGCCCTTAGAAAGAGTGTTACAATCTCACCCTGAATCTTTTTTAACATAATCCTATCTATTAACTACAGGCAGAGACTAGGATTTACAGCATAGGAAAATCATGAAACAAAAGACAATCACACAATACTGGGAATTGTAGTCCAGCTAAATTGCTACACATTTTTGGGAGGACACAATCCGTAACATAACATGGAAACACCCTGCAGAATACAGCTTTCTCATTTCTAAATGAAATAACACAAATTTGCTGTTTAGGATAAGAGCAGGAAAAATTGTTTAAGTCAACAAAAACCTATGTTAAATGAATATAGGAAGCCAAATGCAATCTGATATAAATATCCTTTATAAAATAAAATCCTTGGCTTGAAAATATAATTGTATGAGAAACATTTGGAAAGACTCCCTCAGTCCAGACTATATTCAAAACATGATAAACCATGACTTAAGCCAAGAGGATAAAGAGAAGTCTCTCCAAATTCCTGTATGTTAGACAACAGCTTGGACTGCCTGCTTATTTGTAGCAGATCCACCCGGACCCTACCAAATAAATCTCTTTTAATAGCACAGTTTGATAACACTTCTGACAAAGAAAACTGCCATCAGCAACTACTGGATGCCAAAGAATACTGCTTTATTGTGAGCTATTAGCCAGATACACAAACTCACCAAAAAAAAGGAGGAAGCAAATAATTGGTCTCATATATCTATTGCTAGTTAAATTTTAGGATTGACCATTTAATTAACCTATTGTATTAAAATAGAACATTCATACAACGCCTTTGGTTTAAGCCTTGGGGCTCTCTTCATGTCAGTGCTGGCGTCCTTTTCAGTAAGTAAACCCCAAATGATGCCGTTATATCTGAACTGATTCAGGCTTCATCCAACCCAGATCTGTTTACATGCTTCAAACTGAAGGACCAAATTATTCTGCAACTCTGCACTGATAACCACCGCGTGCCTGGCGTTAAGCTAGGCACCAGAGACACACTAATGCTGCCAGCATTTCCCCAGGGATGTTCATTTCATCAGCTGTCTTGTGGTAGAATGTTTCAGTGATGAAACTACTTTGTCTATTCTTCCACATCCCCAAATTCTTAGAACCTAAGTTTAAAAGTTTAAAAACATCACAGACTTATATAGCTAAAAAGAAGACTCTTTATTTCACTTATTGATGAAATTTTTATGTCAAGTCATTTTCACTGATGAATTAATAGTCTAAGTAACACAATAACTTAGCCTGGGTTCTTTAGAGAGGCAAATTAGTAAAGCATATATGTATACACACATACACATATATACATGCATTTGTATATATATGCAAGCATGTATATATACTTACACATATGTATATATACATATATAATATACACATTCATATACACACATGCAAATATACATATGCGTGTGTACTTATATGTGTGTGTGTGTATCTAGATAGAGAGAGAGCAAAGTATATCAAGAAAATAAATATCTGACACAATTTTTTGCAGAGGCTAGAAAGTCCTACGTCTATGAGTCACCTGTCAGTCATGCTGGAGGCTTCTTCTGACTTCACAGCTGCCAGGGCTAACAAACCCAAGACTGGCTAGTCAGATGGTAGGTTACTGACTCAAGTCTCAAGACCCAGGCTTCAGACAATGATGATCTAATACTGTATCCACACAAGAACAAAAACCAGTGAGCTTTGTGAGAAAGTCCATGTATATTGGATGTAGGCTACACTCCCAAGGAAATTCCCTTTCATTTGATTAGCTGGTCATAATATAGAGGTGATTACATCACTTCATAACTGCCACAGTACATCATAATGGCCAAACTACCAAGAATCATGGCCCAGACGAGTTGCCACACAGCCTTAACCACTACACACATTTTAGGAACACTTAATCCATATGACACAAAAAGGGATCAAAATTTTGGTAGAACAATGTTCAGAAATACCAGTTTTCAGAACAACTTACAAAAAAGCAAAATCTAGTTATTGTAGCAAACTGACTTAATTTAAGTAAAGCATTTTGCTTTGTATTCTCAGTAAATAAATCATAAATTACCACTTGACTCATTTTAAGGGAGATTGCAGTTTTGGCAAACAGCATTTTCATTCAGAGTCAAGATTTGCATCAACATAGGTAATCATTTCCATTAATTCACCCGTTTTATAAACATTTTTTAACCACCATATCTGTGTTGGCAAATTTCTGTGCAAAAGGGCAAAAAGCACGTCTTTTAAGTTTTGC
This sequence comes from Heterohyrax brucei, assembly GCA_028571685.1. Taxonomy (NCBI): domain Eukaryota; kingdom Metazoa; phylum Chordata; class Mammalia; order Hyracoidea; family Procaviidae; genus Heterohyrax; species Heterohyrax brucei. The sequence continues at coordinate 162,718,724 of CM053143.1, forward strand.
AGATTTATAGATCACATAGTCTCTGTCACAACTATTTTTATGCCATTGTAGCATAAAAAACTGCCATAGACAAAATACAAGTGAATGTGTTCCAATAAAACTTTATTTACAAAGACAGGCAGCAATCTGAATTTTGCCTTCAGATCTTAGTTTTCTAACTCTTGCTCTATATGCTAGAGATGTTAATATTTTTTGCCTGTAGAATGTCACACTTCAATGAGGGAAAAAGAAGTTTATGTTTCACCGTTTTAGTGGATGATTTATGGAATTGTAACAGAGGAAGGATTGACCAGAAAAGAAATGCACAAGAGATATTTTTCTGATGCTTCTGGAGTGAAGACTGTTTTACCACAGAGCAGGTTACTATTTTGTTAAATATCAGATGCTCAAAAGAAACATTGTCCTTCTGTGTATTGTTCTGGAAGTTATGGGGCTACAGATGATATTCATTAAAAACTCACCCACTTGCCTCCTACTTTCTTTAATAACTTCACGAGAGATAAATCAGAAGGTGTAATGAAGGAATGTGTGGGAGAGTTAATAACTATTATTCCCAGCCAAGGACACGCACCACCAGTGAGTAACACCTACTATTGAAGATGACAAAGCTGGTAGACGGGGCACCAGACCATGATGCCAAAAAGTTGAACAACAGGAAAAGTGAGGACTACCTGGTATATTGCTTTCTCAGGAGAAAGATTCATCAGATTATAAATTTTGTGTCTCAAGAGTCTTAAGTGGGGGAGATGATGAGGTCTTAACTACCAAGATTTAGGCTTGCTAATATTTTTAGAGGCACTAACCTTTGATTTCCCAGGCATAATAGCCAAAAATCTCCAGGTTCAGATGGTCTGTTAAAAACAGATTACACAACAGACTGAAGCTATGAACAGGAAGCAGTGTATAAAATCTTTCAACAAACATTTATAACAGTACTGATTATGTTTATTTTAGTTTCTACAGTAGATACAAAGGAGAGAAAAAGAAAAAAGAAAAATTGGTCTCTGGAATCTTCAAGTTGAGGATATAAGATACATACATACTAACTAGCTAAAGGACACTCTGGTGGTATAGCAGTTAAGTACTCTAGCTGCTAACCAGAAGGTCAGCAGCTCACATCTGCCAGGCACTCTTTGGAAACTGTATGGGCAGTTGTACTCTGTCCTGTAGGGTTGCTATGAGTTGGATTTGATTAGATGACAGTGGATTTGTTTAGTTTTCTTTAAGTAGCTAAATAACATAATCCACAAAGCCTTCCTTCTAAAGAATGTTTTTCAAATACAATGATACAATTACACAAACGAAAAAGAAAAGGAAAAGATGTGTAAGTTCCTGTTATATTTGTGAAAACCTAAAATGACTAATAAACTTAAAACGAAACCCACGGCTGTCAAGTCAGGTCTGACTCATAGTGACCCTAGAAGTCAGAGTAGAACTGTCCCATAGATTTTACAAGGAAAATCTGGTGGATTTGAACTGCCAACCTTTTTGTTAGCAGACGTAGCAGTTAACCCACTACACCACCAATAGCTAATAAGTCGGAAAAATTAGAATATTTTAAAAGGCATCAGCACCTTGGCAGACTAAATCATTTGGCTACTGATAATTTTAGTTAAAGCAGCTTCTGTCTGCCTCCTTTTCATGTATTTCTAGTATATGTATTATATTCTGTCCAATAAGCCCCTATAAGTCTCTGTGCTCACAGGTTTCCTACCCTGGTGTACAGAGTGCCTTATTAGTTTTACTACCATCTAGTGGTGAGAAAACATGACCGCAAGCAAACACACGGAACAGATTGTAAGTGGCAGATGAAGGGACACATACCACAGTCATTTTATAACAACATGCCTGAAAATACTCTTTTTAGGAACTGAATACATTGTAAAAGCAGAGGATAGGTTTTACATAAATATTTTAGTGCCAGATTTTTGAATGCTGGTTATATATCCTCAAATACCTCTTGAAATAAGAGTTGCTGTAAAATTGCTCTGTATTCACTTTTAGGCACAGAGCATGTCTTTCTTTTGAATGAGATGAAGGGGGTAGTTCTCACTCAAAGGGGCCAGATGCTGAGGAGACAAAACATTGCTGGAAAACAAGAAGACCAAACCAGTAAGTCAGTACAGGTCATAATTGGGTTGCAAAACAGTTCATTGAAATCACTGGCAAATAGTAACTGACCCAACACAGTGGTAGATTTTCAAGAGAACATTTTGCCAACACAGTCAGGTAGAATGTCACAGGGTGCTCCATAACTTGCCTAGCTATAAAATCAAAACCCAAACCATAGACATCTGATGAATTTTCACGTATAGAAACTCAATGTGTGCAGACTAGAACTGTACTCCATTGTACGTCCAATACTGTGACCTTTCGAAGCTGATTGCAAGGCCTTTCTTTGGGAATGACTTTCTCTGAGGGAGTTTGAATTCCCAACTTTTCAACCAGTACTGGGGCAATTAATTATCTGCACTGCTAAGAGAATCCGGCTATACAGCTAAAGAACAACACTAACTAAACGTATATATAAATATATATAAATTTAAATAAATATTTCATTATATAATATATTTAATTATAAATACGTATTGTAGTATTATATATTGCATATAATAATACATCTCATATTTAATTATATAACTGTATATAAATTAGATATATAGAGAGAGTCTTACAAGAGGGATAGGACAGTTATTTTCTTGAGATAAAAGGCTTTAATTCTCTTTAGAAACATACTGTGATGATAAAGTACTCAAGGAAGTACTATAGTGATAAGATTGCCTTAAGTTAGAGTCTCCCTTCTGGCCAAACGAGCGGGTTTCCTGCGCACACTACCACCAAGTACAAGTTCATTACCTAGAAGTATGCTGCCCATGACAAAGCGGTTGAGTAAGAAAGCAAAGAATACGTCAGCATTATTGTGAATGAATTAAGAAAATGTGTTCAAAACAAAAACTTAAACGCTCTGGAAGACGCTTTAAAAATAGCTTAGTATTCTTTGCCAACACTGAAATTCAAAAGCATCAATTCTTTTTCATTCTTCCTTATTCACTGTCCAGCTTTCTCATTCATGAGAGAATTTAAGATATTAGAGCTTAAGTCAGGCTCATTTTAGTTCTCAAAGTTACATTTTTGCTTTTTAACACGTTAAAGAAGTCTTTAATGGCAATGTGTTAATTTCTTGTCGTCTGCTTTCATGGCTGTTTATTGTAGATCCAAGTAAAATGAAATATTTGACAACTGCCACGCTTTCTCCATTTATCATGACGCTGCTGATTGATCTAGTTGGGAGGACTCTACGTCACGGTTCTACTCTGTCCTATTAGGCTCACTGTAAGTCTGAAGCAGCTCAACAGCGGCAGGTTTGGTTATCAGTTTTATCTTACAGTGTAATTCATGCAAAGACTATGAATTTAATAAGTTCTTCAATTCACTTTCAGCAAGCAAAATTGTGTCATCTATATTTAGCAGGTTGTTAATGAATCTTCCTCAGTTGTGATATCCCATTCTTCATCATATAATTCAGCTTCTCAAATTATTTGCTCAGTATACAGATTGAGTAAGTGTGGTGCATGGATAAAACCCTGAAGAGTACCTTTCCTAATTATCAACCACACAGTATCTTCTCGTTCTTTTCAAACAACTGTCTTTTGGACTGTATACAGGTTCTTCATGAGCACAATTAGGTGTTCTAGAACTCCCATTCTTTACGATGTTTACCTATGATGTATTGTGATCCACACAATGGAATGTCTTTGCACGGTCAATGAAACAAAGGTAAACATCATTCCGTATTCTCTGTTTTCAGCTAAGATTAATCTGAAATCGGTAATGATATCCCTCATTCCACCTACTCTTCTGAATCCAGCTTGAATTTGTGTCACTTCTCTGTTGTTGTACTGCTGCAATCATTTTGAATTATGAGCAGTAAAACTTTATTTGCTTGAAATCTTAATGATACTGTTTGGTATTGTCCCCATGCTATTGGATTACTTTTCTTTGGGGGTGGGAACAAATGAGGATCTCTTCCAGTCATTGACCAGGCAGCGGTCATCCAAATCCCTCGACATAGATGAGCGAACACCTCCAGCATTTCATCTAATTGTTTAACCATCTCAATTATGTCGGATCGTAGGGCCTTGCTCCTGAAGTCCTTGCAGGGCAGCTTGGACTTCTCCCTTTAGTATCATCAGTTCTTGATCGTACACTATCTCCTAAAATTGAACGTTGAACAATTCTTTCTGGTAGAGTGACTCTGTGTATTCCTTCTACGTTCTTTTTGTGCTTTCTGTGGTGGTCAATTAATTTGTCCATAGACTCCTTCAATATTGTAGCTCCGAGCTTGGATGTTTTCCCTTCTGTTATTTCAGAATAAGAACATAATAAAATTAAATAGTAATAACTAAATAATGTCAGAGGAAGAAAGATTTTTAAATATCACTATTACTACAAATGCAAAAGCATTACTGGAAAATAATTTTAACAACTTGCATTATTTTTTCAGTAATTTTCTGAACTCGTTGAAGACAGTTGACAGTTTATCTTCCTGAAAATAATTTACAGAACTACAATGTAATTTGGTGTGACTACAAGGTATGTAGTTCATTGAGTGAGGCCACAAGCTACAGTGATGTGAGAAAAATATATTATTCATGGTGTTACTAAGCAAAAAAGAGTTTCAAATTTAAGAGTACATTTCTTCAGTGAAGGTCATTGGGCTTTACCAATATTTCATTAGACGATATTACTCTGCTCTCAAAGGGAGGTGACTGTTTGGCAAATATTATAATAAATAGCTATCGAGGGACTATTCAGATAAGAGAATTACACTTCATTACACAGTATGTGTAGTTAAATTAGGATGAGGAAATAAATATACCAAATTACTTTTATAGGGTAGGATAAAAGCTGTGTTGGCATTAGAGTTAACTGAGATCATGTGAATAAAATTCCTATCTGGCTGCGCATTAAGACAATCAAGTACACAGCAGAAACAATACAACCATCTACAACCAAAGTTCCTCAGGTATAAACATTTACTCTGATTGACTGTATTGTTGCTGTTAGTTGCTATACAGTCAGCTCTGACCTTGAAAACCCTACATGCATATAGAATTGCTGGATAGGGTTTTCAAGGCTGTGACCTGTCATATGAAGATCTCCAGATCTGTCTTACCCATATCAATTTTCCAAAAGAGTTTAAAGTATGTGAATGTAACTACACATAGAAACATCTTGTGCAAATAACTTTGTGAGCTATCTGGTAGCTTTTGCTGCAGGAGTAACACTAAGACTTTGAAAGTTGGAAGACAGTTATCTGGCCAACTGTCTCAAACAGATCCATATTTATGTCAATTCCCAAGAAAGATAATCCAGCCAAATGCAGAAATTATAGAACAGTATCATTTAAGTCACACACAAATAAAGTTTTGCTGAAGTGCATTCAAAAGTGGTTACAGCAGTTTATCAACAAGGAAATGCCGCAAATTAATGTCAGATTCAGAAGAGCACATGGAACCAGTGAGATCATTGTTGATGTCAGGTGGATCCTGGTTGAAAACAAAGATTATCAGAAGGATATTTATCCGTGTTTCATTAACTATGCAAAGAAATTTGACCGTGTGGATCATAACAAATTATGGGTAACGTTGCAAAGAATGGGAGTTTCAGAGTACTTATTTGTGCCCATGAAAGTCATTCAAAAAAAACAGGAGGATACTGCACCCTTTAAATTCAGGAAAGATGTGCATCAGAGTTGTTTCCTTTCACCATATAGATTAAATCTGTTCTGAGCAAATAATCAGAAGAGCTGGACAATATGAAGAAGAACAATGGGGCATCAAGACTAGAGAAAGACTCATTAACAAACTATGTTACGCAGATGGCAAAACATTTGCTGAAAGTGAAGAAGACTTGAAGCACCTACTGGTGAAGATCAAAGACCACTATCTTCAATATGGATTACACCTCAACAGGAAGAAAACAAAAATCCTCAAAACTGGACCAATAAACAATATCGTTGTCAAGGATTTCTTATTACTAGGATCCACAATTATTTGCCATGGAAACAGCAGTCAAGAAACCAAAAGGTGCATTGCATTGGGCAAATGTACTGCAAAAGGCATCTTTAAAATGTTGAAAAGCAAAGGTGTCGTCTTGAAGATTAGGGTGTTTCTGACTCAAGCCAAAGTATTTTTAGTCACAGCATTTGCACGTGAAAGTTACACAGTGAAAAAGGAAGACAGGGTAAGAATTGATGGTCTTTGAGTCGTGTGTTGGCGAAGAATATTGAACATATCATGCAATCTCCATTTTCCAGTATGTTAGTTTGGAGTTGTTCTCGTGTCAACAGGATTTCCTAAGGAACAGTAGAATTATAGACATTCTTTTGATGGTCGCACAAATGACATTTTTACTTTATTTTATTGGTTAATCATGTCAGAAATCCTGCCCAAACTCAAAGTTGTGTGGGAGATATTTTATCTTTATGATAGGAAGAAGCCTTAGTGGTAGAGTGGTTAAGAGCTTAGGCCAAAGGGTGGCACTTCAAATACGGCCACTCCGTGGAAATGCGGTGGAGTAGTTCTACTCTGTCCTACACAATAATTATAATCTAAGTCAACAGGACTGTAACAGGTGTGAGGTTTTTTTGGAGAGGGGAGGGTTAATCTTTGAGGGAGCAGCTCATCTGATCATTTCTACTGTGAAGATGCTGTGGGTTCAACAGCTGATCTTTCAATTAGACTGTTATCTTTAAATAAATTCCTTAAAAAACTCAGAGGGCTTTCAGTGGATTAAAAAGAACTCTGACTTACAGAGTAGGGACTTTGAGTTAGTTTTCTCATGTCTAAAATGGAAAAATAAATCTATAAAGAAAACATTTATCACGCAGCAGACATTCCTTAAATAAGGCCACTGCCTTTGAGTCTATTCCTACTCATAGAGACCCTATGGGACAGAATAGAACTGTCCCATAGAGTTTCCATGGAGCACCTGGTGGATTTGAACTGCTGATCTTTTGGTTAGTAGTCATAACACTTAACCACTATGCCACCACTGTTTTGTTTTCTAAAAGTTTCAGTGAAACAAACTTCTATAACTTTTCTCAGTAACTAACACAAACAGTATCAAACAATACTGAGTTTTATTTTATTTTAGAATTAAGTGTAAAGCACAAACTTAATTTCCTTTAGTAGCCCAAATTTTTCAACTTCTTTCCCCTTGTTCTTCCAGTCAAAAAGTAATAACAAAGCTGCATGGTTTAGCAGAAATGTCCCCGAAGAGGAGAACAGAAGGAAAAGCAGGATCTGGATGCACTTTTACCATGTACAAGACACCCGCAAGTCCCTTATCTACTTGGAGACTCCTGCTTCATTCATAAAATTAAAGACCATGGCTGTCTTGTTTATCTCAGAGGATTATTCTGAGACTCATATAACACATTGTAAGCACACTGGCTTCAAAACTATACAATGTTACACAAACATAAGGGGTTACTTTATAAAAATGGAATTTCTCCATCTCCCCCTCTATGGGGTAAACAAATACAGACTTAAAAACTTTTAATATGTTTTCAAAATTTATCTCTACTCTAAGCCTCTTCTAACATCTGCTTATATGTGTCCCCAATCCAGATTTAATTTAGATTGGTTCTTTCATATTTTTCATTGAAAACCTTCATGGTAAAATTCTGTAGAATAAATGTAGTTTACACCAACAGAGCAGGGTTTTCTTACAGGCTGAATTTTACAAGGAATATCACTTGTTTTTTCTAACACCTGACACACTGACGCACACAAAATAGGCTATAAATTGCTGCAAGGTGATGTTGACTACTAAAAACAGTAAGATTAGATAATCAGAAAGTTTACTGAGGAACACAATGTCTTATAAAATAATTACTTCACAGTTCCATCACATCATATTCTCCTTCAGTATTTACTGTTGTTTTTCTCTTTAAAATTTTGACCTAAATCCTTCCTCTATGTATGTGTAACAGTCTTTCTTTGTTCCCTTCTCAAAGAATTTTTGTAGATCACTTTATCATTTACAGTTTTTATTTCTAGCACTTAGAATATGTTATTTTCTTTCTATAATACCTGGATGAAAAATTTACCTAAGCAATGAGTTAATAATTATACAAAGTTGACAATGAAAAAGAACAACTACGTGGCATAACTAAAATTGAATCAAAAACCCAAATATATAAAAGAATGCAATCAATTATATTAAACATGCAAGCATAATATAATGTTTAAAACCACACGCAGAAAACACAATGGTAAATAATTTATCAAAAATGACACCTTAAATTAAGTGAAGATGAAGTAAAATTAGGTGAACTTCATCTTCTTCCACTTCTTTCACTGAAAGTTTATTTAAATCCTAGAATAATGCTAAACTGTTTCTTGTTTCTACCTTGCACCGATAATCTTAACTTAAAGAAATTGTCAGTAAAGTCTACTGAATTCTTTTCCTTTCTTTTTCCATTTCAGAAATCATTCTTACCCATCTTAAATGAATCTTGTATTATGTAATATCAATGCTGAATCCTTGAGTAGCCCCTCATATCTCTTAGCAAACGTTCCCACCCTTATGAAGCCTGCAACTGCTTTTGTAAGTTCACCCCTGCTTGTAAGCCTGTGCTCCTAATCTGTCACTTTTTGCATATCTCAAAAACTTCACCAATCACAATGGCCTGTCTTCTGTGCCTTACGTGATCTGAGCCATGCATACATGATCAACATAATTTCGTACTGTTCTCTATGTCACTCTGCATTGTCCAACAACAGTGATTTCCTTTCTGCTAGTTGAACACATAAAGACTTTCCTCACCTTTCAGGTCTTTAGCTTATTATCCCCTCTGCCTGAAATCATTTTTTCCCATCCTATGACCTATATCTTCTCAAGTATCAGAGTTCATACTCATCTATCAGATTCCCCAAGACTCTTCTCTTTGCCCCTCCACTGAATCATGTCTGCTTTCACTCTCTATTCCATAACTCTGATTATTTATTCCTAGGTAAATTTGTCTCACTTGTTTTCTTGTTTGTTGTATATCTCCCTTGAAGAGGAATGAAATTTATTGAGAGTAGGTTGCAAAGACTGTTATAATCTCCCAGTTTAGAGTGCTCAGTGCTAGAACTAAAAACTGCTCAATAATTATTTAATAAACTCATGAGTCTTCTGCTGTTATTTTCAATAAAATATATTTGATGTAATCTTTTGGTGACTTAAAAATCATTCTCTGTTAGTAAAATCTTGTTTAGTGTGAGAGCCATTTGACTTAGTAAATCACCCCATTAAAAAGAAAGAAAGAAACAAACAAAAAAAAACCTCACTGACATTAAGTTAATTCTAACCAGCAACACAATAAGACAGAGTAGAACCGTCCCATAGAGTTTCCAAAGAGGGTCTGGTGAAATGGCACTGTAGGTATGTTGGTTAGCAGCCGTACCACTTAACTAGCATGCACCAGGGTCTCCAGTGGCCCATCACTACACATTGATTTTCATAATTTTTCTAGTTATTTTGGTTACTAAAGAGCCACACTTCCCAGAGTCACCTGTATGCAGTTATATGTGATTTAAATCCACTAATAAGAAGAACTTACATTAGACTGGAGGCCTGGCTGCACAGTGGTTAAGAGCTTGGCTGCTAACCAAAACATCAGCAGCTGAATTTCACCACCTGCTTCTTCGAAATTCTCCTCTGTCCTAGAAGGTTGCTATGGATCGTAATCAACTCAACGATAACTGGATTTTTATTATTATTATTTTGTTTTATGTTAAATTTGGAAGACAGAAATGTATCCATTGCTAGCATTTTTCTTATGACAATAAGCATTTTGCTATTTCCAGAAAAAAAGCCAGCATGCTTGTTTGTTTTGTTTTGTTTTCCTGTAGCTCCTGAGCCTTGTGTAAAGATTCAGTCATGTGGTGAAGAGTCACAGTGTGGTGGTACAGGCAACCAAGATCACCCCTGGTGGTTTCCAACAGTTCTTGTGCTTGTCCCCAATGTTAGGGCAACAGCCTTAGCTTTTGAGGCCTTCAGGTTTTCCTCTATTGTGTTAGTGTGTGCACATGTGTGGTGCAATTCTCCAGTTTCTTTTGTAACCTCTCTCTCTTTTCAGCACTTAATTTTCTGACCTAACCAAACTTAGTAATGAGTAAAAACTGATCCCTGTAAATAGACTTCACAATTGCCTGACACTGAATAATTTTGTATGCAGACATTTTTACGCGAGAACATAAACATAGCCTCAATTTCACAAAAGGTTGATGGTAATATCGAAGACATGAATCTTATAGATGTAAATCAGAGATAATCTAGTGGTACTCAAATTTAGAAAGATAAGCTCAAATCAGAAGATCAGTGGGAAAAGCACAAAATAGACGATAAAATGAAAAAAAGTAGACTGTTTAGTTCATAATATTAAAGAAATTTCATTTCCATCCTTTAGCTTTAAAGATACTACAACTAAGATTGCTTTGACATCCCTAACGGTGTGCAATAATGCCATAGCCTAGAAGATGCCAGATACAGGATAATATGGTCAAGTCCAAGATACATATAAGATAAAATTAGTGCATTTAATAGCCAAGTGGGCCATATGGGACAGATCTCACATGGTTTAAACCACAACTTTTTGCAACATTTTTGGCTAATGTAGGTTCTGATTTTCACTCAAATGATCATATAAAAATGGGCCAAGATAACAGATTCAATATAGAAGCCAACTAGTCACACAGAGTTGATAAAATCTATTCTCATATTTTGTGGCTTTAAAATTCATGTAGAGTGTGATATAACCACTTCTAAATTCAAGCACTTTTTGATTGATTTGGAAGCGTATCTGTTACATAGAAGCACATCCAATCGTGTTATTTCATATCTTTATTAATGTACCTATGTTTATTCTACTAGTCTACAGGCTCAATGAAAGCAAAGTATTTATGGTTTCATTGTTGTTTAAAAAAATCTGCTATACCACTGTTCATGGCGGCCCTAGGTCGCCTTGAGTAGGATCCGACTCGACGGCACTTGGCTTGATTTGGCATACCACTGTTACTTAGGACAGTGTCAGTGCTTGTTGGCTGATGGGGGAAAAATGAAAATATAACTATGTAAATGATTACAATACAAAAAAATTTTAAATGGAAACACACTTAGAACCAGTGGATATATATAGATATTCAACTATAAAATATTATCAGAGTTTCTTTAATATCACTTCCAATTATGCTATTAGCTTAAGCAATTCTCAATACTTTTGGTCTCAAGACTCCTTTGTTGTTGCTGTTAGGTGCTGTCAAGTCAGTTCTGACTCACAGTGACCCTATACACAACAGAATGAAACTCTGCCAAGTCCTGCACCGTGCCTACAATAATTTTTATGCTTAAACGCATCATTATAGCCACTTAGTCAATCCATCTTGTTGAGGGTCTTCCTCTTTTTCACTGACCCTCCATCCTACCAAGCACGGTGTTCTTTTCCAGGTACCGATCCCTCTTGGAAACGTGTCCAATATAGGTGAGATGCAGTCTCACAATCTTTTCTTCCAATGAGCACTTCGGTTGTACTTCGCTCAGAATAGACCTGTTTGTTCTTTTGGCAGCCCGTACATTCAATATTCTTTTCCAAAACCAAAACCATAATTCAAAGGCATCAGTTGTTCTTCTGTCTCTCTTATTTATTGTCTAGCTTCTACAAGCATATGATGCAGTTGAAAATATCCCTTTGCATTCCTGGAAATCATTGAAAGTGTTAACAGCTTTAGTTGTGTTGCTTGTAATTATCAGTATTTTCTGGATTAGAAATTACCACAAAGAAATTATTAAAATGTTTACTAATTAATTTTTCAATAACAAAATAGTCTTATTTCAGTGAGGAGAGTGGTGGTTTGGTGGTAGAATTCTCTCTTTCTGTGAGGGAGATCCAGGTTTGGTTTCCTTGCTGCTGTGTACTTTATGTACAACCGCCACGGAGCTGTCACTGTGGGCTTGAGAATTGTTATTATACTGAATAAATTTCAACAGAGATTCCAGAGAACATAAACCAAAGGAAGGCCTGGTGATTTCCAATGGTCCGTTTCTCTATGGAGACTGGGAAGGATTTAATTGTGTTGTACATGTGGTCACTAGTAATCACAAACTAACTTGGTAGCAGCTAACAAAAACAATCTATCATCTGTAAGCATAAACAAATAGCACACTTTTATGAAAAATAAAACAAAATTAGTGACGCTGTTTTGCGTCTTTGCAAATTTCTCTCATGTTTGGCTTAGGAGATACCTACTGCTATCGAGGGGATTCCAACTCATAGCAACCCTATACGACAAAGTAAAACTATCGCCTATGGTTTCTAAAAAGCAACTGTTGGATTCAAATTGCCAACCTTTTGATTAGCAGCTGTAACTCTTAACCACTACGCCACCAGGGCTCCCTGGCTTAGTAACATCACCAAAAAACAAAACTCACTGCCTTCTAGTCGGGTAAAACTTAGAATGACCCCAGAGGTCAGAGCAGAACTGCCATATAGAGTTTCCAAGGAGTGCCTGGTGGATTTGAACTGCCCAACTTTTGGTTAACAGATGCAGCACTACACCACCAGGATTTTCTGGCTTAGTAAAGAACAGTTAAATTCTCATATCGACTTGTGCATCTGTTCTGTTCCAATACGTTGTTTTGACTGAAATATGTGAAGAAAATTTGTAGATATATAATTGGAAAAGAAAGACGTGCTTTAATTTTCTTTTCAAATAATTGTAGATATTCTTTTTTTATACCACACCAAAATGTGCCACATGGTGACTTCTCAAAAGTTAGTTGCAATGTGGAATCTGAAATTCTATCAATGAATTTTCATACTCTGTCACATTAAAATCCATCAGACCAGTATGCACTGTAAAGTACATTTGAACCTTGCATTATTTTGGAACATCATTCATGGGTCATTCAAAAAATACTTGTAAACTAAGTTATTGAATAGTATAAATACATACACTTCCATTATAAAATATCAAAGCACAGCATTAATATCATCAACAATGTTAAGTACTGGGAAGCTGTCAAAGTTGTAGTAGCAGACACAAGTTCTTCAAAATTTGAATTCTCCCTTAAGAGTTTGAATTTTGTTATTGGCAGGAATTACTGTCAGCTATTCTCCATAAAGTGACAATCATACTTCATTTAATTTTGAGAGATTGCTTACCAAATGCCATGGATAAATAGTCTGCAATCAGTCATTCTTTCATGTACAAATGGAATCCCATGGAAAAAGCAACTGGTTTATTTTGCAATTCAAAGAATTGCCAGTGATTTTTCCCCAATTTTACTGTGTCCTTATTTGTTTTAAAAAAAATATGGTGCTTTTGTGTGTATGCTTTAAAAAAAAAAATTGGGTAAATATACACACAGTCTTATATCACTGAAACAACAGATGTACAACACGTAGAACTTAGTGATGTTGATTGTATTCTTCAACTTGTACAGCCGTTCTCACCAGCCTTTGAATTGTTAAACAACCATTGACTTAGACACATTAGCCCCTAAGCTTCCCATCTAACCTTTCTAGTTGCTGTTGTCAATTTTATCTCACATAGATAATTCTTTAAAAGAACACCGTGCTCAAGGGAGACATACTTATTAAGATAAACTACCTGCTAATTGAAGGAGACTTCCAGGAATAGTCTTATTTTAAGGTTTAAAGTTTAAAGATTATCTCAGGGTAATAGTTTTAAGATTTCATCCAGCCTCAATTGCTCCAGAAATCTGGCTTCCATTGAAAATTTGAAATTCTGTTGTTTATTCTTTCTCCTTGAGTTCAGGATTGATCTACAGAATCTTTGATCAAAACAATTCGTGATAGTAGCTGGGCACAACCTAGTTCCAGTCTTAAGAAAAGCCAAAGCTTTTTATGGAAATAAAATTAATAATTTGAACTGTTTCATCATACTTTTTTTTTTTCTTTTTCCCCCTCTGACACTGTGTGTTTAAAGTGACTACCCATACATTTGGTGCTGATGAATTTATTCATACTTAGGTACTAGCAGTTTTACCATCACTGCTTTTTAACCATTGTAGCAAATATCAATAGAGGACAGAAAGGCAAAGAATGTTTTAGTATCATCATTAACTGTAGGCTTCCTGAAAGTATTACTGAACTTCCAGGTATTCATGGACTGAAGTTTGAGAATCACTGCATTAGTCAATTTATAGAGTTTTATTGTTATCATTAGATGTCATTGAGTTGGTTCTGAATTGACTCCTTGTAAAACAGAATGAAATACTGAGTCCCGCGTTTTCACAATCTTCATTATGTGTGAGCTCACTGTCACAGCCACTGTGCAAGTTCACCTTGTTAAGGGTTTTCTTCTTTTTTCCTGACCCTCTACTTCACCAATCATGACGTCCTTCTCCAGTACCCAGTTCCTTCTGACAATATTTCCCAAGGATGTAAGACTGCATTGCCTTCCTTGATTCTAACAAGTATTCCCAGATTACTTCTTCCAAGACAGATTTGTTCATTCCTTTGGCAGTCCACGTTATATACAGTATTCTTTTCCAACACTGTAATTCATAGGTATCTATTCTTTATCCTTTCTGATTCATTTCTGTCTTTCAAGTACATAAGAGGAGGTTGGGAACAGCATGGCTTAGGTCAGATGTACCTTAGTCTTCAAGGTACATCTTTTTAACACTTTAATGAGGGCTTCTGCAGCAGATTCGCCTAATGTGATAGGTCTTTAGAGTACTTGACAACTCCTTCTATGGGTGTTGGTTTAGGAGCCAAGTAAAATGAAATCCTTGAAAACCTCAATCCTTTCTCCATGTATCATAATGTTGCTTACTGGTCCAGTTGTGGGACTATTTGTTTCTTTATATTGTTGTGTAACCCATACTGAAGGCTTTATCAGTAAATGCTTCAGGTCCTCTCACATTCAGCAAGTGTCATGGATTGAAGTGTGTCCCCAAAAAGTATATGTAGTAATTTGGCTGAGTCAGGATTTCCTGTATGCTGTGATTGGCCTCCATTTTGTGATTTTCTGATGCTGTAAAGCCTAGTCTCTGCCTGTGGTTAACAGAGTGGATTATGTTAGTGAGGGTTAGGGTGGAACTGTAAATCCCTTCCTAAAGTCACTTCCTTGCTCCACTGTGATGAGAGTCTCCCAAGAATATCACTTGCACCACCTTCTTGACCTTTTGTCCTACAAGCAATAAAAAGAAAGGGAAACAAGCAGAGAATTAGGAACGTCACACCATCAGGAAATCAGCACCAGGAGTAGAGCACGTTCTTCAGACCCGAGGTTCACGTTCCAAGGTACTCCCCGACCAAAGACTGATACAACAAGAAGACTTTCCTCCAGAACTTGCAAAATGAAAGTCTTCCCATGGAGTGGATACCCTAAATTCAGACTCCTGGTCTACTAGACTGTGTAAGAATAAACTTTCCTTTGTTAAAGTCATCTACTTTGTGGTATTTCTGTTAGAGCAGCATTAGATGATTAAAATAGCGGGCAAAATTGTGTCATCTGCGTAATCCAGACTGTTAATAAGTTAGAGTCTTCCTCTAATTCTGATTGCCCTGTTCTTTTTCACCTACTCCAGCCTTCTCAGTAGTTTAGAAAACCTAAACAATGATTATGTCATAAGCTGTATGGGGGCCATGTGACCAAGACTACTGATTAATATACCAGAGATACCAAAAAGCAAGAATTTCTTTAAATTGCTTTCAGGATGAATCAGAATGTTATGGTGCCAGGATTGAGCACTCTGTGAGCTTCCAGCAGAGATGTGCAAGGGCATAAAGTTGATGCCAGGACTCGAGCTAAGACCTCAAAGAAGGATGCCAAGTGCACCATCCCATAATAAGTTTTACCAGTGCCTCCTAGAACCCTTTGCTGCTGACTCCATTTTGTATAAAGAGGCCTGTGCAACCTAATTCCCCAGCAGCATCACTTCCTGGAAATATCCACCTCCAATGTGAATAAAATATAAGACCCTGCCTTCCCAAAATCCTTTATAAGCCTTGATAAAAACCTTTGTTCAGAGATGTGAGGGTAAGCATTCCTTAGGACCTACCCATCCCTGCTTGTAAACTTCTTTAGTAAAGTTTTGCTCATGGGGAAATATTCTCTGTGCCGTCCATACCTGTTCATTCTTGATCAGTGAGGGGCAAGAACCTGAGACAGGTCTCTGGTATCTGGACACCCAGTAGCACATTCATTTGTCTAATCATCTGAATTGGTATTCCGTCATTTCCTGGAGACTACTTTGTCCCCAGTTACGCCTGCATAGCTCAGGCTTTTTTCTTTAATACCGTTGGTTCCTGATCACATATTGCCCACTGACGTGGTTGAGTATTCACCAATTCTTTTAGGTGTAATTGTTCTATGATTTCCATGCATCTTATTTTGATGCTTCCTGCATTATTTCAGATTTTCCACACGGAATCCTCCACTACTGCCACTTGGGGCTTGAAATTTTTTTTCAGTTCTTTCAGCTTGAGAAATGTCAAGCATGTTTTTCCATTTTGGTTTACTATCCCTAACTCATGGGATACGCCATTGCAATACTTTGAAACCTTCTGCTGAGTATGTGTACTTCATCAATTCTTCCTTTTATTTTAACTGCTCAGTGTCCAAGACCAAGTTTGAGTCTCTTCTGGCATTCATTTTATTCTTTTCTTTCTTTCCTGTCTGTTTTAATGACCTCTTGCTTTCTTCATGTGTAATGTCCTTGATGCCATTGCATAACTCCTATGACCTTTATTCTTTAGTGTCCAAACAGTCAAATCTTTTCTTCAAATGGTTATTTTTTTTTGTAATCCTGACATACTCTCAACTTTCTACTATAAACTATATTCTGTATCATTCCAGTTAGTTTAGGATATTTCACAAATGCCTTTAAGTGCAAAGAGATTGTATTTTAGGATATTTGTGGATCATTTATTTTTTCCAGCCATATCCACGACCAACAAAATTTTCTTTCTAATAATTGTGGAGGTGGGGAATTACAAGAAGACTAGGAGGTCTGTTTTATTAGCCTTAAGGATACTCTCTGGAGTTGATCTTTTAACCACAGTCTAGTTTGTTGCACCAAGAGCATATAAAGCGTATTCTTATGCTATTGGTGTTAATAATATATTTTGTGTACACTAATTTTGAATGGAAACACTTGTGACACAGTGGGTAAGTGCTATGGCTGCTAACCATAAGTTTGGCAGTTCAAATCCACCAGGAGATCCTTGGAAACTCCGTGGAGCAGTTCTACTCTGTTCTGTATGGTTGCTGTAAGTCAGTACCAACTCAGCAGCACTGAGTTTGGTTTCGGTTTTTAATTTTGTGTGTGGAGCTATTGAAAAATCAAAATTATTGGCTTTTTTTTTTTTTGGCTGGGAGTTTTAAATTAGCTTTTCAATCCCTTTTGTGATGTATTTATATAATAGTTCTATTTCTGTTTGTGTTAGTTTAGGTAGATAGTGTGTTTCTAGAAATTTGTCCATTTCCTTTAAGTTTTCAAATTCATTAGAATACAATTTTTCATAATATTCTGCTATTATAATTTTAATTTCAGTTGGGTCTGTTGTGATATCACCCACCCCATTTCTTATTCAGGTCATCTGTTTTCTTTCCTGTTTCTTTTCCGTCACTTTGTCCAATACTTTATTGATTTTGTTGATCTTTTCAAAGAACCAGCTTTTGGTCTTGTTGACTCTTTCAGACATTTTTCTATTTTCTAAAATTCATTTATTTCTACACTAATTTTTTTATTATTCACTTTCTTCTGCTGCCTAGGGGCTTATTTTGCTGCTTGCTTTCTAGTTGCCCAAGTTGCAGGGTTAATACCGTGATTTGAGTTCTTTCATATTTTTGGATGTAGGCATTTATTGAAATAAATTGACCTCTGAGTTCTGCTTTTGCTGTGTCCCAAAGGTTCTAGTAGGATGTGTTATTCTCATTTGATTCTATGAATTTCTTCACTCCTTCCTTGATTTTCTTCTATAACCCAGTAGTTTCTGAGCAATGTGTTGTTCACTTTCCATGTGTTTGATTTTTTTTTTCCCTTCCTCTTTCTGCTATTGATTTCTACTTTTATACTTTATGGTTTGGAAAGATGTTTTGAAATATTTAAATGCTTTCAATTTTGTTAAGGTTTGCTTTATGGCTTAATAGAGAAATCAAAATTATTGGAATGTATTTATTTGAGAGACAATTATAGTTACAGAATAGACTCTTGCAGTATTTTAGGATCTTAATATACAAAACACTCATTAATTATCTTTAAAGGCCAGATCATCAAATGAACCAACATTTATCTAATCTAGTTTTATATATCTTGCACTTCGTAAGAATCTTTCTTTAAAGAACAGAATCAATTTAATGTATTTTGTATATTACACGTGCTTCCTGTTTTTAAGCCCTGCTTTTCCATTGTTTTCATTAGTGTCTTTTGATTCTACTCTGATTCATGGTGACCTTGCTGCAGGAAGCTTCTGGTTTCACTACATTTCTTCACTGTCAGCACTTGCTATGTTTCATTTTTCTGGTAATAGCTATCTTATTGCATGTGAAGTATAATCTCATTCTGCTTTTGATTTTCAGTTCCCTAATGACTGATTACAATGAGTGTCTTTTCATGTGCTTAATGCCCATTTATATATCTTCTGTTGTGAAATGTCAATTCAAATCTTTGCCTATTTTTTAATTGAGAGTTGTCTTTTTGTTGAGCTGCCATTAAAATACGTCTATGAAAATATTAGAAGTTTCTTAGAAATTATCTCTTCTTATTTCCAAACATAGTAACTAAAAAAATACAATTTAACACCTCGCCAAAAGAATTGCAAAGAGTAGGAAGGAAAAGACAGTTACCTAACTTTCATCTGGTGCTTTTATCATGCTTCAAGCCTTATTCACAATCTTGGATATTAGATTATATTTCTTCTTAATTACTTTACATTTGCGTGAAAGTCATTTTAAGATTGTGAAATACACAATGCATAGTTAAATAATTTTCATCCCAAACTGGTTATTTTCAGCAAAACTGACTAAACTCTGAGAAATTCATTATTGGTTGTTCATGCACACACTCAAATAACTAAAATATCTAATTCATAAGAGGTCATTTCAGCTCATCCACTTATAATCATAAATTCAATTGACCATTGAGTAGTTCTGGCCATTTGCTTGGCTGTAAATGTGCAAGTGACTGAAATGACAGGTAAAGGAACATCTTAATACAGATTAAATGCATTATATAGAGGTTACAATAAATTGACTTGAAGAGTTAAGCATAAAGGCTTATTGAAGCAGTATCTGTATCTGTGCAGCACATGAAGAGCTTTGAAATCTACCAAAGAAAATATTAAACAATATGAAATGATGTATGTTGTAAATAATATTGTGTTTTTGGTGAATGCTTTCACAACAAGCTATGTTCCCTTTGACAATTTGCACACAAATTGGTCAATATCAGTCACATTTCACACATTGTGTCACCATTCTCATTGTGTTCTAATAGTTCCTATTTCAGTATTCCATTGTCTTTGTCCCTCTACTCATTTTTTTTTCTCTGAATAAAATGACCTTTTGGACTCATATAATGTTTGTTTAATTTAACTTAATTTTTAATTAACAGTTAGTACCTTTTATTTTACATGTCACTCTGCTTTTGTGGTAGGAGATCTCAGTCACTGCTTTTGGTTCAAAGTTTAGAGTGTGTCTGTACTTTACTCTCAGGAAGTCTTCTAGTCTCAGGTCACCAAGCAATACTGACCATTTTTAAGAATTTAAATTTTGTTCACCCTTTTTTTTTTCCATTCTAACCAGCATCCTCTATAGTATCCCATATAAATCAATCAGTGATTGTAACCAAGCACTGGCTAGTTCTCTCGGTCTCAGGAAATTGAAGTCATGGCTCCTGCAGGCTATCTGCCATACATATTTGTTCTTCTCTGTGATTTCCGTTACCCTTTTGCTCCTGATGAGCAGAGATCAAGAATTGGCCACCCAGAAGATTTGAAGCTCCGGACACTACTTACTTCACATATATGCAGACATGAATTTTATGAGCTGTATTGTGCCAATGGTTGAGTTGTCCTGTAAGACCATGATCCTAAGCTTTCAAGC
The DNA here is from genome assembly GCA_028571685.1 of Heterohyrax brucei. Classification (NCBI taxonomy): domain Eukaryota; kingdom Metazoa; phylum Chordata; class Mammalia; order Hyracoidea; family Procaviidae; genus Heterohyrax; species Heterohyrax brucei. The sequence continues at coordinate 162,738,853 of CM053143.1, forward strand.
ACAGAAAACCAATCTTGGGAAAGGTTTGCTCATGTCTGAGAAGTATCTGAAGTTGTACTTTCAAGTCTACACTAATATATTCGTATTTACTTCTACATGTAGATACTTTTGTCTGTTCTGACGTATATCTATACCTGTACCTACCAGTAAACATACATGACTACACTGATTTTTTATGACTCAAGACCCTTTTTCCTTTGTTCAGTTTGTTACATATATATATACACACATATATGTATATATAATACAGTTGTATATATACATATATATGTAGAACATTTTTCCTTTGTTGCATTTGTTACATACACACAAAAACATGTATATACATGTGTATAACACATATATGTATATACATATAATATGCCTGCATGTGTATATACACATCACATGTGTCCAACACATGTATGTATATACATGCAATATACATGTATATGTATATACAATACATATGCATACACACATGATTTACATGGATATACATACATGTGTATACATATGTATTGTACATGTAATGCATATATATTTTGCATACATATATTTTCCATTGTGCTAGTTACATATATACGCACATATGTATATATGTGTATATATGTAGCATGTATATATAACATGTGTGTATACATACATGTGTATCACATATACACATATACATATTTATATGTGTGTATATATGCATGCAACAAACCCAACAAAGACACCTACACCAAAGAATGTGATATGTATACCTATATCAAGAAATGGTGTTAACATTAGTGCCATTTGTCTGTATGATCCTTTTCTTTTTTTAAAATGTATTTCATAGCATTATCTCCCCATTTCCTAAATCTGTCTGTGAACTTTAGCTACATGATCAGATTGGCTCCATGTTTTCAAGCAAGGGAAGTCCCTGATTCAGTTTAGAAAACTCGTTCTACAAAGTAACATTTTGAACAGTAAACTATAAAACTGAACATCTGCAAGTGAGCATCCAAGAATTATAACATTAGCAAATTGTGTGTTCTAACACTGTATGTAGTACATATTACTAACAATAAGACATAAAACAACAAATAAAGAAATAAACTGATGGTGATAAGTTTAATCCACTGTAAATCAAATACATTGTAAGTCACAGACTACCTGTATTTAATCTTCCAGTCAATAAAAATGGAAACCTTTCTATTTACATTTATAGTTTTCAACACACAAGTATTGCATTTCTTTTGCTAAACTTATTCTAATATTTAAAAATTAAGCTTCATGCTTTTGTAAATGGGAACATTTTCGTAATGTTATTTTCAGAGCATTCTTTGCTAGTGTGTAAAATCAAAAATGATTCTTTATAAAGTAATTATACTATATTTTGCAATCATTTCAAATTCATTAATAGAGATAGATGATAGATAGATAGATATGAATAGCTTATAATTTTCTATCCACAAGATCATATCATCTGTAAACAGATACAATTTTAGTTCTTCCTTTACATCTCACTACCTTCTGTTTCTTTTCTTGCCTGGTAGTTCTGGCCAAATCATCAGTACACTACTGAATATTAGAAGAAAACATATCTTTGTCTTATTCCTGATCTTAGGCAGAAAGGTCTGTGTCTTTCAGTATTAATGATCATGTTGGCTGATCTTTTTTTTAAAACTGCCCTTTACCAGATTAAAAAAATTGCTTCTCTTCCAATTTTGTTGAGTGTTTTCACCATGACAGAATCTTAGATTTTGTCCTTTTTTTTTTCTGTGTCCATTGAGAAGATAATGTGAATTTTGTCCTTTGTTCTATTTAAATGGTATGTTACATGTACTGACTTTCATAGTTTCAACCAATACTGTCTTCCTGGAATAAGCCGCACTAGGGCAAGGTGTAAAATACTTTCTCATAAGTAGCCAAATTTAGTTTGTTGATATTTATTGGGGTTTTTTGCATCTATATTCTTAAGGAACACTGCTTGTAGTTTTCTTTCCTTGTGGTAGTTTGTCTGGTCTTCATATCACGCTACTACGGGCCTCAAAGAATGTGTTTGGAACTGCCCCATACCTCTATTTTTTGGAATAATTTGTGAAATTCTGTGCTAATGCTTCTTGAAGTGTTTGGTAGATTTTACCAGTAAATTTGGTTGGTTCTGGTAGTTTCTTTATGTCAATTCTCTTGTTATGACCTCAGTTTCTTTATTGGTGACCTATGTTTTGTTTTTTTTTTTTTTTTTTGTAGAATTGGTTTTGATCTTTGTGGTTTTTTTTGGGGGGGGAATATACCCCTTTCATCTAATTTACTTAATTTGTTGGCAGATAGCTGTTCATAATTTCTGCTGTAATTCATTTTATCTCTGCAGGTAGCTGGAACATCTCATTATTCTTGATTTTAGGAATTTGAGTTCTCTTTCATTATGGGTAAGTCTAGCTAAAAGTTCAGTCAGTTTTACTGATTTGCTAAAAGACCTTTTTTTCCCCTCTATTATTTTAATATTCTTTGTATCATTTATTTCCACTCTAGTCTTCACTATCTCCTTCTTTCAACAAAATTATTTTTGTTGCATGTTTTTTATGTACCATTGTCAGAATGTCAGTGCTTGAATTAGAACAATGAACAAATATTAAATTTCTTGCTAAATTTGGCAAAAGTGGAAGTGAAATCAGGGACATGTTAGTCCAAGTTTATGGAAATAATGCCACAGAGATAATGGCAGTGTACAAATGGATTAAACATGTTTCTAAGGGGATAGAAAGTGTCACTGATGAAGAGGGGTCAGGGTAAACTGTAATGAACAGAGCTGATGAAAACATTTCAAAAAATTGTCAAATTGTGCTTCAAAATTTTTGGCTGACTGCAAAGCATAGCAGACTGAGTAAATGTTGATAGAGAAAGCAGTAAAGGAATTCTTAACTGAAAATATTGGCATGAGGAAGGCGTGTACACAAATAGTTCTGGAGAAGTTCACCGATGAACAAAAGCAAACCAGAGTCGAATTTTGCCCAGGTGTTTTGGTGAGGCAAGACAATGTTTTGTGCCATGTTATCACTGGTGATGAAACATGGGTGTACCAATAGAACCTTGAAACAAAGCATCTAAACACGCAACGGAAGTCAGTCAACTCTCTGTGACCAAAATGTTCCATCAGTCCAAATCACAAGTTAAAATGATGTTGCTAAACTTTTTTGATATCAGAATGGTAATTCATTGTGAACTTGTACCAACTAGACAGTTAACCAAGCTTAGTATTTGGAAGCACTGAAAACGCTGCATGAAAAAGTTGGATGGAAACTACTGGAGCTTTCAACAACATCACATGGCTCCTGCATCAAGACAGTGCACCAGCTCACACAATGCTGTCTGTGAGGGAGTTTACAGTCAGTAAACAAATAACTGACTGTAATGGAACACCCTCCCTGCTCACCTGATCTGGCCCCCAATGAATTTTTTCTTTACTTGAAGATAAAGGAAATATTGAAAGGAAGACATTTTGATGACAGGTCATCAAGGGTGTTCTAGGTTGGGTTTTCTAGGGAAGCAAAACCGTAACACATGTAGGTACAAGGAAAGATTTATAATATATAAATAGATAGATAGATAGATATAGGTACAGGAAACAGCTCACATTATCACAGAAGCTGAATGTCCCAAGTCCTGGCACAAGCCTCGCATGGCCACAGAATCTGATGAACCCAAAGTCAGCAGGTCAGAGACCAGAGTCCTAGATCACCAGTTGTGTAGGTTGGTGGATCCCAAGCTGGCGGGGAGACAGAACAGCAGAGGCTGGCGAAACCCAGGATAGGCAGGTCAGGGAGCAGGACTCTCAAGTGCTGACTGCAAGGACTGATGAATCCAACAGCTGCTAGTTGGAGTCCAAGAACCAGATGCCGGAAGAAGAGAACAGGAGGTCCCAGCTACATGAGCAGACCAGCAATAGTAGGGGGTGGTTGAGAGATGAGAGCTGAGGGGTGGTAGGCCAACACAGACCCTGCTCTGCCACTTAATACAGCAGCCAAATATGAAGCAGCCAAGTTGACATAATCCTGACTACCACAATCCACCCCTTGTCAACTTGGCATCTGCACACATCTCACCTTACCATCCAGTCTCTGAAAGAATGCAGTTACAAAGTCATACTTATGTCTAACATGATATAACTAACACATGTACAACTGAAAATGCATTATCCCTTTACATCTTATGTTTCATAAGTAGATAAAATACCCAATACACACATGCAAAGCAGGAATACTCATAGCAATTACAGTCCTCGTTTCTGCAACTGGTCACATGGCCATAACTGATGTTTAGAACTACCTTCTTCTACAACCCACTCTGTGTTGCCTTTGCCCTTAGTAAGCACCTCAGCTAGTCGTGGTTCCTTGCCTTGTGAGGCGATGCAAACCTTTATTCCTGAAGGATCTTGGCTATTATCAGTCATTTTGGAGTTGGGTTGCTGTAGTGTTCCATTGAACTTAATCACAGGACATGGTAGTACTAGGAGGCGTCCTAAGGGATCTCCTGCATTCCAAACATACTCTTCTTTACCTCCATTATGTAATGTGAATCCAATTTCATCTTCATAGTCGGGTCAATTACATCAGCCAGTATTGTAACTCCCTTCTTTGTCTGTTGATCCAGAGGCACAGGAGCCCAAAATGGCCTGGTGGCAATCTTAGCTTCCAGTTTAGTAGAATCATTGATGTGTTTCCAGGTGGCAGCATTCCTCCCTTTGGAACGAAGACATTTAACCCTGCAGAGCACAAGGTCATGGAGACAGGAAGCAAAAATCTTGCAAGTGGATCACTAGGGGTAACAGTGAGCAGTGCCACTCCCATTTCCAGCCCTTGATTCCTGGACCCACTAATCCTGGCTATAGGAAAAACAGCACTGTATATTGGACACTCATTTAGAGCATACACAGCCTCCTGGAGAACATTTCCCCAACCCTGCAAGGTATTCTCACCTAGCTGGCAGAGTAATTGTATCTTCAGGAGGCCATTCCATCTTTCGATCAAGCCAGCTGCTTCACGATGGTGGGGAACATGGTAAGACCAGAGAATTCCATGAGCATGGGCCCACTGCTGCACTTCATTTGCTGTGAAGTGAGTCCCTTGATCAGAGGCAATGCTGTGTGGGATTCCACGACAGTGGATAAGGCATTCTGTAAGTCCTCAGATGCATGTCGTGCCAGGAAAGCAAATCCATATCCAGAGTAAGTATCTATTCCAGTAAGGACAAAATGTTTTCCTTCCCATGATGGAAGCAGTCCATTGTAATCAACTTTCCACCAGGTTGCCGGCTGATCACCTCGAGGAACAGTGCCATATCGAGGACCCAGTGTTGGTCTCTGCTGCTGGCAGATTGGGCACTCAGCAGTGGCTGTAGCCAAGTCAGCCTTGGTGAGAGGGAGCCCATGTTGCTGGGGCCATGCATAACCACTGTCCCTGCCACCATGACCACTTTGTTCATGGGCCCACTGAGCAATGACAGAGGTAGCCAGGGAAAAAGGATGATTAGTTCCCACAGAACATGTCATCCTATCTACTTGATTGTTAAACTCATCCTCTGCTGAGGTCACTCTTTGATGAGCATTCACATGAGACACAAATATTTTCACTTCTTTGGCCCAGTCAGAGAGGTCTATCCACATACCTCTCCCCCATAAATCCTTGTCTCCAATCTTCCAATCATGTTCCTTCCAAGTCCCTGACCAAATGGCCAAGCCGTTGGCCACAGCCCATGAATCAGTATACAGCCACACCTGGCTATCTCTCCTTCCAAGCAAAGTGAACAACAACGTACACTGCTTGAAGTTCTGCCCATTGGGAGGATTTGTTTTCACTGCTGTCCTTCAGGGAGGTCCCAGAAAGGGGCTGCAGTACTGCTGCTGTCCACTTTCAAGTAGTGTCAGTATATCATGCAGAAGCATCTGTAAACCAAGCACGAGTTTTCTCTTCCTTGGTCAACTGGTCATAAGGAACTCCCTATGAGGCCATAGGTGAAAACTGGGAGATGGAAGGTAATGTTATAGGAGTGGAGACCATGGGCATTTGGGCCTTCTTCATGCAACTTACTTGTGCCTTCAGGTCCTTCACGGGCTCGATCTTGTATATACCACTTCCATTTAATGATGAAGTGCTGCTGTGCTCGTCCAACTTTATGACTCTATGGGTCAGACAATACCCAGTTCATGATAGGCAGCTGAGACACATGGTGACTTGGTGTCCCATGGTTAAGCGTTCAGTCTCTACTAAGGCCCAGTAACAAGCCAAAAGTTGTTTTTCAAAAGGAGAGTAGTTATCTGCAGAGGATGGCAGAGCTTTGCTCCAAAATCCTAAAGGTCTGTGCTGTGATTCGCCAATAGGCGCCTGCCAAAGACTCCAAACAGCATCTCTATCTGCCACTGACACCTCAAGCGCCATTGGATCAGTTGGATCATATGGCCCAAGTGGCAGGGAAGCCTGCACACTACCCTGAACCTGTTGCAGATCCTTCTCCTGTTCTGGGCCCCACTCAAAAGTAGCAGGCTTTCTAGTCACATGATAAATAGGCCAAAGTAGCACACCCAAATGAGGAATATGTTGCCTCCAAAATCCAAAGAGACCACTAGGTGCAATGCCTCTTTTTCAGTTGTCGGAGCAGCCAGGTGCAATAACTTATCCTTCACTTTAGAAAGAATATCACAACATGCCCCACACCACTGGACTACTAGGAATTTTACTGAGTTGGAAAGTGCCTGAATTTTTGTGGGATAAATTTCCCACCTTCCAGCATGCAGATGTTTAGCTAATAAGTCCAGAGTCACTGATATTTCTTCCTTACTAGGTCCACCGACTCTATGGCACTTGGCTTGGCGCTTGGCAGGTCCAATTAGCATAATGTCATCTATATAATGGACTAGTGTCACGTCTTGTGGAAGAGAGAAGCAATCAAGGTCCCTGTGGACTAAAAGGGCTGGAGAGTTAATGTAGCTTTGAGGCAGGCAAGTGAAAGCATATTGCTGGCCCTGCCAGCTGAATGTAAACTGCTTCTGGTGGTCCTTGGAAACAGATATGGAGAAGAAAGCATTAGCCAGATCATAGCTGCATACCAAATACCAGGAGATGTATTAATTTACTCAAGCAATGAAACTACATCTGGAACAGCAGCTGCAATGGGGGTTACCACCTCGTTAAGTTTGTGATAATCTACTGTCATTCTCCAAGATCCATCTGTTCTTCGCACAGACCAAATAGGAGAGTTGAATGGGGACGTAGTGGGAATCACCACCCCTGTGTCCTTCAAGTCCTTACTGGTGTCAATAATTTCAGCAATCCCTCCTGGAATGCAGGATTGCTTTTGGTTCACTATTTCCCTAGGCAGTGGTAGTCCTAGCGGCTTCTATTTGGCTCTTCCCACCATAATAGCCCTCACTCCGCTTGTGAGAGATCCAGTGTGGGACTTCTGCCAATTGCTGAGTATATCTATTCCAAGTATGCTTTCTGGAACAGGGGAAATCACTACAGGATGGGCTCGGGGACCTACTGGATCTACTGTGAGACGAGCATGAGCCAAGACTCCCTCAATAACCTGACCTCCATATGCCCCCACTCTGACTTGTGGGCCACAGTGATGTTTGGGGTCTCCTGGAATTAGTGTCAGTTCAGAGCCAGTATCCAGTAGTCCCTCAAAAGTCTAATTATTTCCTTTTCCCAGTGAACAGTCACTCTTGTAAAAGGTCATAGATCCCTTTGGGGAAGGGTAGGAGAAGGATTTAACAGTATAAAATTTTGGCTGAGTATCTGAGCTGCTTAAGTCTCAAAAGATATGGCCATGACCTCAGGGGTTTGAAAGGGTGGAACCGTAGTGTCCTGTGTTCATAAGGGTGGAATTGCCACTCAGTTGGGCTTAGGGTGTTCCTAAAGCTGATAGGGTACAGTTTCTGTGCAAGTGGGCCTTGAAGGCAGAGTTGTAGCACGGGGCTGTAGGTCTCCACTCAAAATCCAGAGTGTGGCCAATACCTAGAGTCTGGAGAGCAGAGCCATTGTGTAGAATGTCTCAGAAAATGTAAGAGTATTTTCAAAGCTTTGAGGGCTGATGTAATGTGTTCAGCTGACTCACTTGTTGCCTGTTAATGCCTTCTTTCCCTGCAATTTCTCCTATTTACAATGGAATGTCTAACTTGCGCCTGTTCTGCCAGTGTACCTTTAGAAGCAGACAGCTTACCTTCTAGGTTTCACAGATGTAGAAGAGTTTTTGTATTTTGGACTTAGAACTGATTAAAGTCTTCTGTCGTAAGGGATGGACATGATTTTCCTATGGTGAGATGAATGTGTTACATGTTTGTGTGATGTGATTTTGGGGTTGCTAAAGGGTGAGATGTCATGGATTGAATCGTGTCATGAATGTGTAGCCACTTGGCTGGACCATGATTCCCAATATCTTGTGGCTGTCCTCCATTTTGTGATTTTCCTATGCTGTATGTTAAAGGATTAGGGTGGGACTGTAAGGCTGGTAAATCCTTTTATAAGATCACCTCCCAGCTCCACTGTACAGGAAGTTCCCTGGAGTATGGCTTGCCCCACCCTTAATCCTTTCAGCCTGCAAGAGACAAGCAAAGAGAAGCAAGAAGAGAATTGGGAACCTCGTACCATCAAGAAAGCAGCACCGGGAGAAGAGCGCGTCCTTCAGACCTGAGGTTCCTGTGCCAAGATGCTCCCTGGACAAGGACTGATGTAATACCAGACTTGCCTCCTGATCCGACAAGGGGAAAGCCTTCCCCTGGAGCGGACAGCCTGAATATGGCCTTGCAGCCTACCAAACTATGTGAGAATAAACCCTCCTTTGTTAAAGCCATCCACTCTGTGTTATTTCTGTTAGAACAGCACTAACTGACTAAAACAAAGGGTAATACCATGACAGGCAGTCCAGAGAAAGAGTTCCAAAATTGCTTTGAAAGGTGGACTAGGTACTTGTGTCTGTGCATAGTTTCCCAAAGGGAGGACTTTCAAAGTGACCATAGTGATATTCAGTTATGAGGTTTGCACCACTTTTTCTAGGATGTGTTTGTGACATTAATTGTCAGAGCTCATATATATATGTTAGACCTAGTTGTTTTATACCATTTGTCATGGATTGAATTGTGTGCCCCCCAAAATATGTGTAGCCATGTAGCTGGGTCGTGATTCCCAGTGTCTTGTGACTGTCTTTTGTTTTGTGGTTTTCCTATGCTATATGTTAAAGGATTAGGGTGGGACTGTAAATCCCTTCCTAAGATCACCTCCCTGCTCCACTGTAAAAGGAGTTTCCCTGGTGTATGGCTTGCCCAACCCTTAATTCTTTCATCCTACAAGAGATAAAAAGAAAGGGAAGCAAGCAGAGAATTAGGAACCTCGTACTATATAGAAAGCAGCACCAGGAGAAGAGTTCATCCTTCAGAACTGAGGTTCCTGCACCAAGATGCTCCCTGGACAAAGACTGATGCAATACTGGACTTTCCTCCAGAGCCAACAAGGGGAAAGCCTTCCCCTGGAGTGGACACCCTGAATATGGACTTGCAGCCTACCAGACTCTGTAAGAATAAACCTTCCTTTCCTAAAGTTGTCCACTCTGTGGTATTTCAGTTAGAGCAGCCCTAGCTGACTGAAACACCACTGTTCGAGTCTTCCATTTCCTTATTGATCTTCTGTCTTGTTCTATCCATTACTGAAAGTTCATACTAACGTTTCCCATTATTCCTTTCTTCAATTATGAAGTGTTTACTTCATGCATTTTGGGGGGGTTTCTATTCAGTGCATCCTGAATTGGTTTATAATTTGGAATGTTTTCTAATGACTTGATCCTTTTGTCTTTATAAAATATCTTTAAAAAAACTCCAGAAACAAAATTGGTATTTAAATCGATTTTGTTTGATATCAGAATAGCCACTCCAGCTCTCTTTTGACTATTATTTGTACACTATATCTTTTCTAGGAAATCCTGGTGCCATAGTGGTTAAGTGCAGTGTCTGCTAACCAAAAGTTTGGAAGTTTGAGTCTACCAGGCACTCCTTGGAAACTCTACGGAGTAGTTCTAGCCTGTTCTATAGGATTGCTATGGGACTCAATTTATTGTTGTTTTTGAATCTAAACGTGGTTTTTTTTTGGAGATTATATAGTTAAGTTTTTCTATTCTACCAAACTTTGTCTTCTAATTAGAGATTTCAATTTCTCTACATTATTACAATAACTTAAAGATAGCAATCATATCTGCCATTTGTCTGTTTGCTTTATATATGTTGCTGTTAGTGGTGGTTGAGATAGCTCTGACCTTGACACTTTTATGTATAATGAAACAACATGTTGTCTAGTCCTGTACCATCTTCATGATCACTGGTATGTTTTACATGTATCTATGTCTCTGTTGTTCCTCTGCTTACTCAATAAGATCTTCTCTTATATTAGGTAATTTCTAGAATACCATCTAAATTTTCTTGATATCTCTTTACTTAAATTCTTTAATTATTCTGATACATAAATTATAGTAGCAAAACGGTTATGAGTTCAGGATGCTAACCAAAAGGTCAGCAGTTTGAATCTAGCAGCCCCTCCTTAGAATCTCTAGGGGCAGTTCTATTCTGTCCTACCGGGTTGTTGTGAGTTATAATTGACTAGGTTGCACAAAACAATAACAACAATTAACAATGCAGTTTATTAAAATCTAATTGAGATTAACATCACATTAAGGCCAGTAGTGTAAGAAAAAAAAAAAAATTGCTCTGTGTCACTGTCCTCTTTTTGTTACTCTTTATCTTGTTAGAAATAAATAAATAAATAAATAAACATTGCTATCAAGTTGATTCCAGCTCATGGCGAGCCTATAGGTCCTAGTAGAACTACCTGATAGAGTTTTCTAGGAGCATCTGGAAGATTTGAACTGCCAACCTTTTGGTTAACAAGTGTAGCACTTAACCACTATGCCACCAGGGGTTATCCTATTACTTTCATACAAATTACATCTTCACCTATTATATGCCATCAACACAGATTTGTAGTTATTACATCGTTCAATTTTCTTTAAATTAGAGATAAAAATGAAAATGTGTTTACATTATTTTTTATGTTTACACATACAGGTACCTCTACCTGTACTCTTTATTTCTTTATATGAATTTGAGATTCTGTCTAGAGCCCTTCCTTTTCAATATGAAAGTGCTTCTTGTATGTTTTATTAGCAATCATTTCTATCAGTATTTTATTTTATTTTATTTAATCTAGAAGTGTCTTAAATTTTACTATTATTTTTGAAGGATCAGGATGCTTGATATAGAAATTTTGGTTGACTTTACTTTCGTTTAGTACCTTGGATACGGCTTTTTATTGTCTCCTAGACTTTATGGTTTCTGATATCAGCTGTTAATCTAATTGAATATCACATGTATGTAATCATTAACTTCTCTTTTACTGTTTTCAACAGTTTCATAATGACATGTACAGGACTGTATAACAATGTGTCAGGTTTTTCTTAAACTACTAGAATATGTAACTATTTTCATCAAATTTAGGAAATTTTAAGATATTATGTATAGCAGAAAAAAAATTGCTCCCCTATCCTGCTTCACTTTCACAGTTGCCAATAGGTTCAAGTTCACTGTTATGGCTATTGTGACAATTTATCTCACCAAAGACTTCCATCTCATTTGCTGATCTACTTCACCAAACATAATTTCATCTCCACTAATCATCCTTCCTGATGGTGTGCCTTATGCGAGTAAGTCAGAAAATGTGTTCTAGGGCATCTTTATTGGCTAGATTTCTAAAGTAGGCTTATAGCTCATTATGTAGAATTCCTTAAATTCAGTATTTGCTGAAAGATCGTTTACATTGCTGGTTTACATCTTCAATACTCAGCTGGCAGTCAACAGCTCTGTCTTATCCTTTGTTTACTAGTGACTCAGAAAGTCAAGGTCAACCAAAGGCGAGAATTTAGGATTTTCTCAGGTATTTCCCGATCATGTGAACAGACCTATGCTTGTGCATAGTCCCTCTATATCCCTAGGAAAATGCCAATGTTTTTAAAATTCAGTATGAACATACAATTTCTAATTTTTAAGGTTTTTGATTAGCTTCTTGTTTGCTATGACTCCTATCCACTAGATCAAGGAGTCTCAAGCTTACCAATTGTCTGTAAATGTTTTTTTAAAATTCCCCTGGGGAAAAATTTTCCTTACTAGTTGAGCACTAAATCAGGTCAAATATATTCCTACTAGTGCAGTTTTTCAGAGAACCAGCAGTCAGGTCAAATAATGACAGCTCTCTGTGAATAAGGCTTTGAAGGAGTTCCATCCTTGCTTTTCTCACTCTCCTGTCAAGCTTTCACTCCCTAATGTTTGTCAGGATGCTGGTTTTTACCCCAATTAGTCGCTGTTGACATTCAACTCTACCACAGATCTGGAAAAACTGGATGAGTACAAGACAAGTTAAAATATCATAAACCACATTATTCTTATGGAGATTCATCTATTTTTGTTGAGCAAATATGTCTTCAGTCCTCTTCAAGCCTTTGGATAATTTTTGAGTGCCTGAAAAGGTGATTTGGACCATTTTTGCCACTTTTTCCTCTTGATTCCATGTAACAGAATTTTTAGAGTTCCTTACTCTGCCATTTCCACTAATGTCACCCCACTTATCCATTAGTTTTTCCAGACCTTAAATTCCCAAGCAGTTGTTATCAAATTATGAAAATTCCCAGCAATATTTAGGAGCCCTGGTACATCACTTCTTTTTCTATCCAATACATAGATTTTGCTATCATTGCTTTTGACCAATTTTACTTGAAATGTTATAGACCATCAACAGCGTGAAATTCATCATCAAAATATAATCAATTTATTGTAATCTTTTCTATCCCCTAAGTTTATATAAATCCAATGATGTTCATTGTTGTGTTTAGCAATTACTTTGGTGGTAGTAGTTTGGAGAGTAAAGGCTGTTTTGCTGATTGATCAACTACAGCCAGTTTTACTTCTGATCTGTAAAACATGGTTTCTTTATAAGTGATACAAAGGGATTCTGGTTTTATCATGTATAGGCATTAATTAAAGGGAAAGAAATCCTTTCTATAGCTATGTATAAACCTAGAACTTGATTATTGATTACTATTGGATTGCCTTAAATGTCTCTCTTTTCATACCTTGTCCCTTCACTTTACCTCTTTTATACCTTACTTTGCTCCTATAGCTAAGTACTTGGGAAAGAAAACATATTTATATATATATTACATTAGTTGCAACCGTTTTCCTTCTACTATGGAGTTTCTTTTTTTAAATGATATGAATGGACATGAAAATTGCTCTCTAAAGTATAGCTAAATGGCAGCCTGTTACCTGTGTCATAAATTTCACCTATGTTTAATGCAGTATATACAGAGAGATAAAGAGAAAACAAAATGAGTTGTTTTTCAATCTCATTTTCTCACTTAGAACCATTAAGGGTAGTAAAGAGTTATATTCTGTATCATAAAGGATTGCATTTATGCACTTTCATTTCTAAAATAGGTTCTCTCTTTGAAATGGAAACAGTTTCCTAACTTAAAGTAGGTAATTACACACCCCATTAAACAAGTAATTAACAGATTACAATTTGAAAAAAAAGAAAAACTTGAAAATGAGCAATTCAGATTCTGAATGTGAAGAGCAGTGCTATAATTAGCATAATACCTTTAGAAATAGATTAACAAGTACACAATAAAATGAAAAAAAGTAACAATCTGTTTCCTCCATACGTACCATGCACAACAAATGACATTTCATGAGTCAAACACCAGCACAGTGTTAGAAACCCTGGTCTTAGAATCGCTGTTGTGTTCCTCTAAAATTCAGAAAGATAAGACTTTGATGTCTAAAATGTTTACTATCCTCAGAGACTGCGAATCCTCGGAGTCAGTGTTTCAAATTGTCTTTCAACAATAATTCCCTGAGGCAAGTGGCCAATGCTAGGGAGCTCAACATGTGTAATTCAAATTGGTAATTTGAAATTGCAAAGAAGACAAGGTTAAAAATGTACATACAGGGAATTTAAATGAAACATGAACATGAAGTCTTTATTATCCTCCCTCCCAAAAGTCAAAAAAGAGCATCCATTTTAAACTGGAATAAGGGGCCCACTCTCACTGTTAAGCTAACCCTAAAAAAAAGTTGAGTGATTAGAGACACCACAAACAGCCCTTTATGATAGTGGTAAAATGAAGTCCAAGTTATAACTAGCTCTACAGTAAGATGTCTTTTATTGTTTACAAATTCTGGGCCAAGCTCCCTATTCAAGCTACCGTAGCAAACAACAGCGGAAGGTTCTCCAAGTTGTGTCGTCTAAACCAACTGTCTACAGTCCCTTTCTGATCCCGTAGGCAATCATGAGAGGGGCAGAAAGTTTATCATGAAACCTCAAACATCTGCTCCTAGCTAAGATACGACTGAATTCTGTTACAAAATTTGAGCTGATCTTGTGTGTAAAGATAATTCATTTAAGGCACTTTGAAAGAAGAAAAAGGGGATGGAGATCAATTGTTTTCTTAGAATCCATGTTTTTATTCCATACTGAAAATACAAAAAAAAAAAAAAAAATAGTTTGCTCCTACATTCTCACCATACACAGTTATTCAGGAAATTCAACTCTGCCAAAATGAAGATGCTACTGAGAATGTCAAACAGCTATTGACTTTTGAGTCATCATTTCTGCATGACAGGGAACAGAAATTGCTCTTACTGCTACTGCATTTGCTAAAAATGCAGATTATCTTAGTGAAAACATGCTGTTTAGTTTTAGATACTGATGGTTTTCTGTTTAAGAAAATTTAGCCAAAATAACGTAGACAGAGATAAGAAGTTCTGTGGTCACCTTTCAACCATAAGTTTATCAGTTGTTCAAATTACTTCATAAACTTCTTTTGTGATTCTTTGTTAATCATTTACTATTTTCTGTGTGTCAAAATGTGTAATATTGATGGAATTTTTATTTCAGAAAGACTTCCATAAAATCTGTTAACTTCTGCTGGATTTCAACTGTTGTAGCATCCTGATTTTAAGTTCTAATGATAAAAGAATTTTGCGAATGAGGGTGTTATGGATTGATTTGTGTCCTTCAAAACGATGTGTTCAAGTCCATAACCCCATGATCTGTGAATGTGACTTTATTTGGAAATAGAGTAGTGCAGTTAGTTAAGATGAGCTCGTGTATAGTCATGTGGGCCCTAACTGACTATGACTAGCAGTCCTTTTGTAAAGAGAGAAAGAACATAGAGACAGGTGGAGACAGAGGGAAGAGGGCCATGTGAAGACAGAAGCAGAGACTGCAGTTTCACAGCCACAATGTAGGGGCCACCGCGAGATGCAAGGAACAAGAAAGGAAAACTCTAGAGCTTTCAGAGTTAGCATAGACCCCAAAACACCCTACATTCAGACTTCCAAACTCCAAACAGTGAAAGAAAAACTTTTAATTGTGTTAAGTTTGTGACCTTTGTGTGGTAGTCATAGGAAGCTAAAACAGAAGCTGTCAAGTTGAGCAACTAATCTGTGAGATGTTGTTTGTTGTCACTGTTTTTAAGTATTTATATGAAGAGTCGTCAGTAGTAGGGTATACTTCAACCTAGATTTTCTACCAATAAAGAAGGATCTTTATGGCAAACCACAATGTAACTCCTAAAAACAGTCAACACATTGTCATGATGTCTTCTGTGTGGCAAACCCAGGATTTGTCCACAAAAGAAATCATTGCTTATGTGCTATCCTTCACAGCCTGAGAATTGTGTCTGAAACTGAGAACAATAAGAAATCAACTAGACCCATAGCTGTTGGGCATAGCTCAACAATGGTAGCTACTTTTCCAGAAATGAAAAATACTTTGAAAATGGTAATCACATTACAGGGCAATTTCTGAATATTGTTAAATTTATCAAAAAAAAAAAAATGTTTTCTGCTTTCTTATTTCAAACATCAGTTATATCTGTCGCATATTATTACTAGTTGTTTTTGCCATGTTTATTTTGAGAGATCATTATTAATGACAAGTCACCCTCTAGAATGAAAAACTTGCAGGAGTTCATCATTACAGCTCGTGGCTCTTAAGCAAGTGCAGACTTTGAAGACAGCATCGACTTCTAAGCATGACCTAAAACTGACTGATGGCAAAAACTGGGTATAGTAGTTCTTATAGTTTACAGTGTGCTAGGGATGTAAACTACGGTGGGGTAGTGGTTAATTGCTACATCTGCTAACCAAAAGTTCAGCCATTCGAATCTGCCAGGCACTCCTTATAAACTCTACTGAGCAGTTCTACTCTGTCCTATAAGGCTGCCATGGGTCAGAATTGACTCAACAGAAGTGAGTCTGGGTTTCTTTTGAGAGTCTGTGGAGCTGTCCCAAGGTGGAAATCTGCCTTTAAGACAGACGTCAGAGGCGACTGACGTGCAAGACCCAGAACACAGGGACTCCGTGTTTCAGCACTAAGATCAATTTTCTGGGCAATAATTTTCTGTAAATGGTTAGACGTAATTGAATTTTATAGGAAATATTTCAGTATCTAATCATTATCAAATATTCACTAGAATATATATTAACTCAAAAAGAGAAAGTATATGTGTTTTTTTTTTAAAAAAGCTGGGTACTTCACTTATGCTAAATACGATGTTAAATTCTGAGGCTACAGCTATAAAAGTTAATCCCCGATCTATGGTGTTCTTAGCCTATGGGGAGAAAATATGATAGAAAAAATGGGCAAGCAGTTCTGAATGGTGTTCATGTAGAAGAAACACCGTGTGTTAACACCTTGGAAGAAAGAAATAATGAACTTGACAGTGAAGGAAATAATTGTGTGTTGAGAATACAAAGTACACATGGAGGAGACTGCTGAACAGCTGAATCTGGATAGTAGACTACGGTTAAAATTTCTGAGCCTTCTTTTTCTTATGCAATTTTGTTGCTTAAAAGTGATATAAGAGTATTTTTGTTGAAAACATATGATTTTTTTTTTAAAGTGGTTAAGATATGCTATTCACTCCACAGTAAAAAATTTTTGTATCATTAGCTGTGCTTGCCTGATAAAGTATCTGACAGGTACATAACATTTGGCCTATTGTGATTGCTAACTACATGTTTCTTCCTCTTTACTTTTCGAACCTATTATTTCAGCTATCATAAGTTAAGTGCTTTTTACTCTGTTTTGTTGATAGGTGATGTCAAGTCAGACATCTCATGTACAAAAAGACAAAACACTGCCTAGTCCTGAATTGTCCTCTCAACGGTTGCTGTCTATATCCGAACCCACTGATGCAGACATTGTGTCAATCTGTCTCTTTAAGTGTCTTCCACTTTTTCACGGACCCACTGCTTTACCAAGCATGATATTCTTCTCCGAGGTCTTGTTCTTCCTAACAACTAGTATATCCAGAATACTTCAGATGAACTCTTGCTATGTTGGCTTGTGAGGAGCACTCCTGCTGTACTTCTGGAAGGACAAATTTGCTCCTTCTGATGGCAGCCCAAGGTATAATTCATAATCCTTACCAATATCGTAATCGGATCCGACTCTACGGCACTTGGCTTGGCCAATTCAAAGGCATCAAATCTTCTTTGGTCTTTTTTGGTATTTGTCATGAATTGTGTACTCCCAAAAATGTGTGTAGCAATTTGGCTAGGCTATAATTCCTGATATTGTGTGATGTTTCTATATGCTGTAAACCCAGTCCCTATGATGTTAGTTACGGACGATGGGCAGCAGTTGTATTACTAGGACAGGACTCAGCGTGTAACATTATATTGTGCCTTGAGGCAATCTTTTGAAATATGAAAGAAGCTAGAAAAGAGATTTGGGGGACCACAAAGAAGGATTGCCAGGAACAGATAGTTCCCCTGGAAAGGAACCAGGATGTCTGTGCCTCAGAAGCTCTCAGTCCAGGGGAAGCTCATTGACAAGGACCTTCCTCCAGAGCTAACAGACAAAACTTTCCCAGGGCTCATCCTGAATTTGGACTTGTAGCCTACTGGGTTGTGACAGAATAAAATTTATCTTCTCAAAGCCATCCAGTTGTGGTATTTCTGTTATTATGTACCAGATGACTAAAACAGAATTCCTTATCCAGCTTTCACCTCAAAATGATGTCTTTGCTTTTCAAAAATTTGAAGTCTTTTGAAACAGATTTTCCCAATGAAATATGTCATTTATTAATTGATTACTTCTTCCAAAGGCATTGATTCAAGTAAAAGGAAATCCTGACAATTTCAATATTTTTCTCCATTTATCATGATGTTCTTTATTTGTCCATTTGTGAAGACTGTTTTCTTTATGTCGAGGTATAATCCTTACTGCAGTTATAGTCTTTGATCTTCTTTACTAAATGCTTTAAGGCCTCATATTTTTCAACAAGCAAGGTTGTATCATCTGCATATCACAGATAGTAATCTTCTGCCAATCCTGATGTGGTATATTTATATAGTCCAGCTCATGGAACTAGTTGTAAGTAGACAGATTGAATAATTATGGCAAAATTATACAGCTTTGATGCACACCTTTTCTGATTTTAAACCATACAGTATCCCCTTGTTTTGTTGGAATGGCTCTCTCTTAGTCTATGTACAGATTCCTCATGAACACAATTGTTATGGAGTTCCCATTTTTAAAAATGATATCCATAATCTAGTTATGATTCACATAGTCAAATGCCATTTCATAGCCAATAAATCTCCTCCTTGTACTCTCTGCTTTCAGCAGAGACCTGTCTCACATCAGTAATGTTATCTCTTGTTCTATGCCCTCTTCTGAGTTCTGCTTGAGTTCCTGGCATTTCCCTGTCAATGCTTTTATCATTGTCAGCAAAATTTTGCTTATATATGATACCAATGATATTATTCAATAATTTCTGCATTCTGTAGGATCACTCTTCTTTGAAATGGGCACAAAAACAGATTTCTTCCAGTTGATTGACTAGACAGCTAAGCATCTTTTAAATTCCTTTGAATAGATGACTGAGTACCTCCATTTGTTGAAACATCTAAATTGGTATTTTAGCAATTCCCAGATCTTTGTTTTCAGCAACTCCTTCAGTGCAGTTTGGACTTCTTCCATCAATATCATTGGTTTTGGATGATAGGCTACCTCCCAAATATACTGTCAACCAAATCTTTTTGGTACAGTGACTCTGTATATTTTTTCCTTCATCTTTTAATGTTTTCTGTATCCTTCAATGTTTTGGCCATGGAGTGCTTCATTATTGCAACCTGAGGACTGGATTTTTCCTTCAGTTCTTTCAGTGTGAAAAATGCCAAATGTGTTCTTCCCTGTTGGTTTTCTAATTCCAGATGTTTAAACATTTTATTGTAATACTTCACTTTTTCTTCTCAATCTGCCCTTTGAAATCTTCTGTGCAACTCTCTTCATCATTTCTCCCTTGCTTTAGCTATTCTGTGTACAAGAACAAGTTATGGAATTTCTTCTGACATCCACTTTGGTCCTTTTTTCTTTTACATCTGTCGTTCGGTGGTATCAAATGGGTTCTGACTGGTAGTGATGCTATGCACAACAGAACTAAACACTGCTCAGTCCTGTGTGGTGCTTACAACAATGGACTCAGATTTAAGCCCAGTAATGGAGCTGTGGTATCAATCCATCTTCTTGAGAGTCTTTCTCTTTTCCACCGGCCCTCTACTTTACTGAGGTGTCTTTCTGCAAGATTTGATACCTCTTGACAACATATCCAAACTATGTAATATGCAGTCTCATTGTCCTCACATCCAAGAAGCACTCTGATTATACTTCTTCTAGGACAGATCTGTTTGTTCTTTTGGCAGTCCATGGTGTATTCAATATTCTTCTCCAGCACAATTCAAAAGCATCAGTTCTTCTTCTGTGTTCTTTATTCATTATACAGTTTTTGCTCATATCATGCAACTGAAAATACTAATGCTTTGGTCAGGTGCACGTTAGTCTTCAAAGTGACATCTTTTCAGCACTTTAAAAAGACATTTTGCAGTAGGTTTTCCCAATGCAGTGTGTCTTTTGATTTGTTGATGACTGCTACCATGGGTGTTGATTGTGGAACCATGTAAAATGAAATCCTTGACAGTCTGAACTTTTCTCTGTTTATCACAACATTGTTTACTGGGCTAGTTGTGAGAATTTTTTTTTCTCGATGTTGAGGTGCAAGTCATGCTTAAAGCTGTGGTCTTTGATCTTTATCATTTGCTGTGTTAAATCTTCTTCACTTTCCTCAAGTAAGGTTGTGTCAGCTGCATTATGCAGGGTGATAATCAGTCTTCTTCCAATCCTGATGTTCCATTCTTCTTCATATAGTTCAGCTTCTCAGATTATTTGCTTGGCATACAGATTAAAAAGGTATGGCAAAAGGATACAACCATGATGCACACCTGTCCTGACTTTAAACCACGTGGTTGCCCCTTGTTCTGTTTACATGACTGCTATTTGGTCCATAAACAAATTCTTCATGAGTACAATTAAGTGTTCTAGAATTCCTATTCTCCACAATGTTCTCCATAATTTGTTATGATCTGCATATTTGAATGCTTTAAATAATCAATGAAATACAAGTAAACATCTTTCTGGTATTCCCTGCTTTCAGCCGAGATCCACCTGATATCAGCAATGATAATCCTGGTTCTACATCGCCTCCTGAATCTTGCTTGAATTTCTGGCAGTTCATTGTCAATACACTGTTGCGGTTGTTTTTTAATGATCTTGAGCAAAGTTCTATTTGCATGTACTACTGGTGATATTGTTTGACAACTTGAGCATTTGGCTGGATTAACTTTCTTGTGAATAAGCATAAATATGGGTCTCTTCCAATCTGCTGGCCAGTTAGCTGTCTTCCAAATTTCTTAGCATAGATTAAAGCACTTCCACTGGTGCATTGTTTTGTTGGAACATCTCAGCTGATATTCTATCAATTTCTGGAGCTTTGTTTGTGGTCAATGTCTTCAATACAGCTTCTACTTGTTCCTTCAATATCATCAGTTCATGATCATATTTTACCTCTTGAAGTGGTTGAAAATTGATCACTTCTTTTTGGCACAATGACTGTGTGTTCCTTCCATCTTCTTTTGATGTTTTCTGAGTCACTTAATGTTTTCACTGTAGAATCCTCCACGTTGTAATTCAAGGCTTGAACTTTTCTTCAGTTCTTTCAACTTGAAAAATGGAGAGTGTGTTCTTCCCTTTTGGTTTTCTATCTCTACCCTGTGGATCATAACAAAATATTATCCAAAATAGTGTTAGAAGATGAAATCTTTTGGTTACAAGACATTCAAAATACACAATAGCCACAAAATGAACTTGAGCATACCAGCAATCATGAAGATGGCACAGGACCTGGCAGTGTTTTGTTCTGTTGTACACGGATTTGCCATCAGCCAAAGTCAACTAGACACCAATTAACAACACCACCTCTAGTAGTTACTAATTATTGCAATGTCACAAAAAGTATTTAAGTTTTTGCTTGCAATCTGACTGCTTGAAGTGAAAAAAAAATTGAATTAATCAATACCTGAGAGTTCTTTTAGTTCTTACATTCCAGAACTGTGAATGTTTACTCTCTGCAAGTCGTATACATAGAAATCTCACCAACAGGGAGGGTAGTAGATACTGGATAAATCACTGGTATGCAAGAAATGAACATGATGTGACTTAATGATCTTAGATCACAGTATCAGAAAAAGAAACAAACACGATCAGATTTGGAGGCACATAAAGCATGTTTTCTGTCAGACCTTTCTGAAGCTAGAAATTTCACTTTTTTTTTAAGTTAAAAAGAAGGACACTGTTAAAAATCACATCTAGTAAAGAGCCAATCATTTGGCCTTCGGACAAATGCTTAAGAACTTATTTAGGAAAAGAAGTAGATCTAACCTTAAATGACCAGGGTGGCTATACTCCTGTAATCAAAAATCTGGTAGTGCTAGAAACTGTCAGAAACAGACATTGACCAGCTGGTTCTATAAATATGTCTCTTTCAAGAATTGATAATATATTTATTCACATGCATTTTTAGCAACTCTTTAAGTGCTTCTCTGGGCAAGGCTCTCTTCACAAGGGAAGTTGTTGATTAATTCAGCTGTTTTCCTTTTGCTGATGCACCAAGATTGTGGCATGCACAACTAAGAAATGGCTAAGCTCCTAAGTGCTACTTTTATTGTTTTATCCTGTTCTGACATCTGATGCCAAGTTGATGTGTAGATTGGGTTTGTAGGTTGAACAATGAAATCGGTCTAGTAACCAGATGTGACAACAGTTTAAGATCTTCATCTTAAATCCCTCAAACACTTGTGGTCAAGATCTGGAAATAATGCCAAATTTTTGCACAGATTTTATCAAGTTTTTAATTAATATTCCTTCTTTCCAAACAATAAAAAACTGTATCATCTAGAAGTCATAAAGCTTATAAATAAAATTTGTTTTGAAACACAAAATGATGCATGGGTTTTTATCATCAGTAGCAACAGATTTATAACTACAGCTTAAATACAGATAGATGACTTCATCACAGGTTTTTTTCAAAATGTAATAAAGTATTACAGTTAAATAAATTTATTGGTCAGCCTACAAACCCAATCTACACATCAACTTGGCATCAGATGTCAGAACAGGATAAAACAATAAAAGTAGCACTTAGGAGCTTAGCCATTTCTTATTTCTGCATGCCACAATGTTTAATAAGGACCCTTGTGAAATATTGGTTAAACTCTCTACTGCTAACAAACAATCTAAGATCTGAACTCACTAGCTGTTTCACAGAAGAAAGATGTGGCCGTCTGCTTCTGTAAAGATACAGCCTAGCTCCACTCTATCCTATCAGATCACTATGAAATGACATTGATCTGATGGTTGTTTTAATCATCTATCACAGCTTTAATAGAAATGCCACAAGCAGATGGCTTTGAAAATACAGATTTTATTTTGTGACTGTCTAGTAGGCTAAAAGTCATATACCACCTCTTAAAATAGTTGAATGTTGATAAATTCTTTTTGGTATTATGACTCTGAATATCCCCTTTATCTTCATTTGCTGCTTCCTGAGTTGTTTAATATTTTCCCTGTAGAATCCTTCACTATTGCAGTTGGAGGCTTGAGTTTTTTTCTTCAGTTCATTCAGCTTGAGAAATGCAGAGCATGCTTTTCCCGTTTGGTTTTATATCGCCACTTTATGGATCACAACGTCCGCCATCACTGGAGCCAGAGCTTCCATAAATACTTTTGGGAGAAGGAATTCAGTTCATAACAACTATATAAATTCTGTCATCACATAATTTATCTACTCATGACCAGTTATCCTCTAGTTAGAGAATGGGTACAAGTCATATCTTCCAATGGATTGAAAGTCAAGAAACATGTATTACTGTGTGTCTCATTAAGATTTAAAACTTAAGGTAGAATTAGTTTAAGATAACAGTCCTCAAAAATGTCATTCGCCTACTATTTTTTTCACCATATTCAGTTACTAGGTTTGCTGTTATTTGTTGCTGTCATTTTTAGTTGCTCTCAAGTCAGTTCTGATTCTCGACACCCCTAGGTGTGTAGAGTAGAACTTCATAGAATTTTCAAGGCTCTGACTTTTTGCCTGATAGTTGAGTTTAAAAAGTAAGCTGTTTTATCATCTTTATAATGAGTGATACAACTATGTTGTTGTTTTTAGGTGCTGTCGAGTGAGTTCTAACTCAGTACTATGTACAATGGAATGAAGCACTGCTCAGTTCTGTAATATCCTAACAATTATTGCTATGTTTGAGTCCATTGTTGCAAACACCATGTTAATCCACCCCATTAAGAGTCTTCCTCTTTTTCTCTGACTCTATGTAACCAAGTACGATGATGTTTTTCAAGGACTGGTCCCTCCTGATAACATGGCCAGTTAAAGTTTCACCGTCTTCACTTGTAAAGGAACATTTGGGCTACACTTCTTCTTAGACAGATTAAGTCATTCTTTTGGCAGTCTATGACATTTTCTATATTCTTTGCCAACACAAGAATTCAAACATGTCAGTTCTTCTTTAGTCCCACTTATTCATTGTCCTGCTTTCACACACATATGAGATGATTGAAAATACCATGTCTTGGTCAGGTGCATCTTGGCCCTCAAAGTGACATCTTTGCTTTTTAATACTTTAAAGAGCTCTTCTGCTGCAGACTTACCTCCTTTAATACATCATTTGATTTCTTTACTGCTATTTTTATTGATGTTGACTGTGGATCCAAGTAACACGAAGTCCTTAGCAACTTCAATATTTTCTCCATTTATCATGTCCATTGCTTGTTGGTTCAGTTTTGAGGACTTTTGTTTTCTTAATACAACTGTATCAAATATTATTAAAAAAATAAAATATCTACAAAAACATTTGATCTTTAATCCAAACAATTGAATGACTGTGTGCTTCTAAATTAGTTCTTCAGCAAGAGAACAGAAACCTTTGTTATTTCCCAGTAACCAAGCTTGTGATTTGTGAAATTTAAAGATTAAGGTGAAATGTAATTTGATAAGCCAAATCTATCACATTTTGTACTAGCTAATTCTGACTATGTCACCTCAAAGTACATAAAGTGTACTACAATATACATATCTATAACCAAAAAAAAAACCATTTAGTTACTTTTTTTTGATAGGTTCTGCTATTGAGGATTCTTTACAATTAACATGAGATTAGTGGCTTTGAAAAAAAACTTCTGCTGTAAGAGGACATTGGAGCTATTCTTCATGTTCTCATCTTCCAGTTGTGTAAAGTAACCTGGTAACATTTTCAGCAACAGAGGAAAGGTATTTCTCGTCAATACGCAAGTGATGTTCAGCTTCAGAAATTGTATGTGCAAAACACATTATTCTTCAATAATTCCTTTATAATGCTCAAAATACTCTTCATCAAATCCTTTGGATGATTTAATATTTAATTCATCTTGGTACAACATGACTCAGCGTGCCATGACCAAGACTTGACCACTGGTGCTTCAATTTTGTTATCTGTCAAATACTTATATAAATGGATCTTACAGAGATGAATTAAGGCTGACCAAGAAAGCAAGTTCTGGAAATCTGCCTCTGAAAACCTTATGATCACAGCAGAGCATTGCCTGACTTGCTTTCTTTGGATACATCACCAAGAAAATCAATCTCTAGAGGAAGAGTTCATGTTTGGTGAAATAGAAGGCCAACAAAGACGTGGAAGACCCTGATGAAGTGGATTAGCACAATAGCTGCAATGACTGAGTTGAGCATGCTGGTGATTTGTGAAGGTGATGGTTCATTCTGCTCTACATAAGGTCCCCATGAGCTGGAATTAACTTGATGACAACTGGCAGTAACAGCAGTTAGGACACTAGATCTGCAAAATATCTGGATAGATAGTGTTAGCCTCTGTTGGTGCATAAAGCATTACATGTTAAAAGTTTTAACAACCACACAAACCAACTAATTTTCTTCTTTTAATATTTCCAATGGAAAATGGAGGACTTTTCAATATAAAAACGAGCAGACTTTAGTATTAAACAATTTTTTGTGATTTCCCACTTCTAGACAAGTATTATAAAGGATTTCAAGAGTAGAGTGGCATCTATTTTATTATGATGAATGCATGTTTCTAGCTTTAAGTAAGTCTCCTAAGTCTTTCTGCACATCTGGGGTGGTATAGGGTGAAGGATAGTGGATAGAGGACAAGAGACATTACTTCCTATGATGCAATTTGACTATGTGGAACAAGTCCTTATTTTCTATCTGCTATGACTTTATTGTCCTTTGTGCTTATCACAATAAATCACTTGCAGAGTATGTCACAGATTTAGTAATAACTTTTAAAATCTCTACTCCAATTTTTTCTATTTGGCAAAGAATGGCAGAACAGAAGTTCTTTATGGTCTGTGAATTTAGCTCACATGCAACAAACACAAAATACTAATGAATTTTACAAGATCAGAGGATTAATCAACTTACAGTGAATATAATGGATTATATTATAGTGGAGTAATATTTGCTGCCTTACATTTTTAGCTGTATCTACGATTTTACAACAAGCTATTTTATGTAAAAGAAGCATCTCATAATTTTCTTGCTCATATTTCCCTGATTATTGCTTACTCCTTTCTTTAGCAGCTGATTCAATAAGCAAACTTTTGCAAATTAATTCAGCAACTATACATTTTGCAATTAAATACAACAGTATAATCAAGTATTCAACTTCTAACTTTTTTACCCAAGTATAGCACTTATAAGTTTCTAGAACACTTGAGTACCTTCCCACTTTGTTTTATTTTTGGAAAGTTCACAAGGATGCTTGAGATCAGTGAGCCTCATGTCAGAATTTGGATTCACATTTAAATCTTCATTTGTGGTATACAATTTCATGAAAATGTAATTTCAAATTTTTTCATATTACCTTCAATATATTTTTCTTTGCTCTGCAACTGCTAGTTTCATAACACTGCAAAAATTTAGCCAAGCCAAGTGCTGTTGAGTTGGATCCGACTCATGGTGACCCTAGAAGCAAGAGTAGAACTGTCCTCTAGAGTATTCAAGGAGTGTCTGGTGGATTTGAACTGCCGCCCTTGTGGTTAGCAGTGGTAGCACTTAACCCACTACACTACCAGGGTTTGATTATTAATTATTGTGTCTCTCTGAAGACACATGTGTCCGAAGACACACATTTCATCACAATCAAACAGTAATAACAGTGGTAGAAGCAGCAGCAATAGCAGTAGTGTGCTACCTGATTCTTCTTAGTCAAGGTTCTACAGAGAAAAATAACAGCATACATATCGTCATGGATTGAACTGTGTCCACCCAAAACTATGTGTAGCCATGATTCCCAATATTTTATGACAGTTCTCTGTTTTGTGATTTTCCTGTGCTGTATGTTAAAGTGGATTATGGTGGGACTATAACTCCCTTCATAGGATCACCTCCCTGCTCCAATGTAAAGGGAGTTTCCCTGGAGTGTGGCTTGCACCATCCTTTATCCTTTCATCCTACAAGAAATAAAATGAAAGGGAAGTGAGCAGAGAATTGGGAACCTCATCTCATCAAAAGCAGCACTGGAGGAAGAGCATGTCCTTCAGACCTGAGGTTCCTGTGCCGAGACTGAGCAAAGACTGATGCAACACAAGAACTTTCCTCCAGAGCCAACAAGGAGGAAAACCTTCCCCTGGAGCAGATCTCCTGAGTTTGACTTGTAGCTTACCAGACTATGTAAGAACAAACTTTCCTTTGATAAAACCATCCACTCATGGTACTTCTGTTAGAGCAGCACTAGCTGACTAAAACACAAAGATGTCTATATATACCATAAATGTGTATATATATATATTTCATATAGAGAGATATCACATATACACACACATATGTATGTACATATGAGTCTCTGTGTATATAGGTACATGAGCACTGGTGGTGCAGCGGTTAAGAACTCAGGCTGTTAACCAAAACGTTGGCAGTTTAAATCCACCAGCTGCTCTTTGGAAACCCCATGGGGAGGTCCTTCCCTCTTCTGTAGAGTTCCTATGAGTCAGAATTGACTTGAGGGCAATGGACTTGGTTATTCTGTTTGTTTGTGTTTGTACATATTTGTAATTTATAAATAGAGAGGGAAACAGAGAAAGAGAAATTTACTCAAAAGAATTAGCTAATGCAATTGTGGGGGCTGGCAAGTATGAAATTTGTAGGTCAGAAAACAGGATGGAGAGATCTGCAGGCTCAAAATCTGTAGGCCTGTAGAGAAAAGTAAAGATTAATGGTATTCTGGCAAAGTAGTCATGTTTTAGAGACAGAACATATCCTAAGGAATCTTCCTTTTGCTAGTAATGCCTTCAGCTGATTGATTGAGGCTCACCCACATTATGGAAAGCAATCTGCTTTACTTGAGGCCAGCTGATTCAATCCTGTATAATTATTTTGTAACATGTGTTCCACCAAACAACTGACCACCATAGCTTAGCCAAGTAGAAGCATAAAATTAGCTCTCACAGCAGTAATAGCAGTAACAGTAATAGTAGTAATGGCTACTGTACAATGATATATACTTGAACTTACTTTTGAAATCCTCACATTGTATTTAAATACTCTTCAGCTTTAAACATTAACATTACTTTTTAAAACTAGTACAAAATAGGTTCAGTAGAGAAGAAATCAACTCGACGGCACTTGGCCTTGTCTGGACAGAAGAAATCAACACACAAAATAAAATATAAAAAATAACAATCATAGAGAACAGAAGCAATTCCAACTCATATTTAGTCTACTGAAACATATTTAGCTGGCTTAATACTCTCTTCCTGAAACTAAGTGTCAAGATCCTGATGAAAAAAATGAGATTACATGTCTGTCAGTTCAATATATAAAAATTCATGTCTCCAATTCTACCCATTTTTAGAAACCATTTTAGTAAAACATTCAGTGTTAAAGATTTAACACATTCATAGGACTACTGAGCACCACATTTGTAATTCACATGACACGACCCTCATTAATCAGGTTACTGCGTCATTTCTTACTTTTGCCACACTCTAAAGCAGCCAAGTATCCATGAAATGATGAGTTTGGTGGGTTGGTTTTATTTTTATAATGTACTTTGAGATAAATACACAAATATTAGAATACTTCTTGTATACACATGGGGGCTTATGCATTCATAAAACACTCAGTTTATCTGCAGAATCATTTTAATAATTTCAAGTATTCATCTGAGCTGCAGAGATACGACCATTTGATTTGATTTGTACATATCACTCAGTATGTCAATAAGGCTTTGTTGTTAATGTTTGTGTCGTGCTTTGAGCTGAAAAAATAAAATGCCATTGAGTTCATTCTGACTCACAGCAACCCTATAGGACAGAGTAGAACTGACCTGTAGTTTCCAAGGAGTGTTTGGTTCAAACTGCAGGTCTTTGAGTTAGCACCCTATGCACTTCTTCACTACCCCATGAGAGTTTCTCTTGTGTTTTTAGAAAGGGAAAAGAGGGCAGGGCGGGTGCTGTGAAAAGAAGGGAGTCAAGTAGACTGCTCGTTCACACTCACAGTGAAACCTTCCCACCACCTCCCCCGCCCAAATTATATAAATCCGTAGTTAGAATATATGACTGTTGCAGCGGTTAGCCCCACGACTGATCGCTGCCTATGTAAGGGAACAACAAATGAAGATTTTATTGTCCCCTCTCTGACTTTCAAACGTGTCATGGAGCTTGCCTGCTTTGGGCAGCATTCCCAGAAGTACAGCATTCTCTCCCCAACTCCGCAGATGCTCTTCTGGGAACGCGGTGGTGGTGCTGGCAACACAAACGAGCTGACAGTGTGTGACTATTCCTGGAAGCACTGCCTTCTGGAGACTAGACTTTCAAGAAACAGTACCAAATTTAGTTCTACTCTGTTCTGTATAATATCCTATGTATTTAACAACAAAAAAAAAAACTTCACAGATTAATATTATCTGAGAGGGAAATGTAAACTGTGTTTGTTTTGAAAAATCACTAATAAACTTATCAAAACTGCTTCACATTATCAAAAAATGAAGTTTTTGAGGCACTGCTGTGAATTAAATTGTGCATCCCCCCCAAAATTGTTAGAATTCTAGTCCCTTTACTTACAGATACAGTTCTGCTTAGAAATAGATTTTCTTTGTTAAGTTACTCAGACCACATCTCAGTAAAAAATAAAATACAACAACTCTATATAGCATAGAGGACAGGGGTCCCATATAGCATTTCTAAGGAGCAGCTGGTGGGGTTGTACTGTTGACCTTTTGGTTGGCAGCCATGGCTCTTAACCTCCACACCATTAGGGCTCCCATTCCAGTAAGGTGACTTCTAAATGTAATCATTTCTGAGTTGCACAAAGAGCAGATTACTCTTTTTGATCTCTTCCTCCTCTTCTGATGAATCAGTAGACCTGTGGTTTCTCTCTTCCCACCCAATTTTGAAATCCTCTGTGTTTGGGAAGATGCAGGTATGGGCTTATCAAACTCGATGGTATATTTGCCTTTGTCTTGACTCCTTTGCTTTTTATGTACATTTTTCTTTTCTAAGAGAAGTCCCTTATCTTCTGGCTTGTTGCTGTCTTTATGTTCTTCAGTCTTTCTTAGTTTCTTTTTCCTTTTTGTTCTGACATCAGTATTCTCATCAGCACTTACCTTGCCATCTGCCTGCTTATCAAAAACAATACCTGGAATTACATCTTGCCCTGATTTAGCTTTTGTACTTTTAGTCTACTTTTCTTCCTTGTTATCAGAATGCAACCCTTCATATCATCATCGTGAGAAACGGAATCATTAAGTACATTTGATACAGATTCCAAGTGAGATTCAATGTGTTTTTCCTTTTTTGTTTTTCTTTGAAATCATCTCTTGCTTTAGTCTTTCTCTTTCTTCACCCCTTTTAACTTTCTTTAACTCCTTAGTTTCTTTTCTGTCGGTGCTTGCTGCAGCTGGAGGAAAAGATGACCTCCTCAGGCTCCTTATCAAAGAAGATGCCCAAGTTAATGGAAGACAGGAGAATGGAGCCACTGGACTGATACATGCAACAGAGAGGAACTTTTTAACCACAGTGGCTATTCTTTTGGAAGCAGAGCTTTTTTCAATGCCCAGCAGAGCAATGGTGAAACAACCTTACTGAAGGCTTGTAGAAGAGGAGATTCTGACATTATATAGCTTGGGACTGAATGTGGAGCGGACTGCAATATTTTGTTGAAGCACCAGAATAGGGCACTGCTTTTTGCTAAGCAGTGTGACATGCTGGAATATGATCTGCTTAAGAATCATTTAGAAACACTTTCAAGAGTAGCAGGAGAGACAATAGGGATTATTCCAAAGCATGCCTTGCCCTACTAGAACCAGCATTTACAATAGTAAGTCATCATTTCTGTGAGGGACCAGATTATTCAACTGATTTCAATTACAAGCCCTCGCAGAAGATACCAGAAGGCTCTGGCATCCTGCTGTTTATTTTCCTTTCCATGCAAACATTTTAGGTAAACATGTTATTGATTGCCTCTTTGGATTGTGTAGTGTACAAGTCGCAGTTTTAAATGATCAATTTCAACTTCCTGTTTTTCTGGATGGACATTTTGTTTATTCATTCAGTCCTGTTGCTGGCCTCAATAAACTCTTTGTAAGGTTGACAGAAGCACCCTCTGCAGAGGTTAAGTTGCTCACCGGTGCCTACAGAGTGCAGTTGCAGTGAGCAAAGATGGGGATGGAGTTCCGTTCAGGCCTGTTTTTAGATATCCTGTTTACAGCAGTTCAGGATTCTTCTGGCCCATTTAACACTTTCAGATAAAGTCTTATCTGTTAAAAAAAAAAAAAAAAAAAGAGAGTAGATTAGCCACAGAGACACCCCCATAGGGGGCAGACAGACACCATGTAAGGACAGACTGTAGGCTAAGGAACTAGAAGCACCAGGGGTGACATGCAAGGGAGGAAGTGACACAGCCAAGGTCCTGATCCGGAATTTTACCTTGAAGAACTGTGAGTTAAAAAAAATATCTATCTGTTGTTTAAAGTCACCAACATTTGTCATTTCTGTTACAGTAGTACTAGGAAACAAGACAGGCACCAGACAAAGAAAAATTGACAACAGTTGTTCAGTAACCACCAACAATTCAATATATTATCTTTTACAACAGAGGGCCAGTTTATGAGACACTTATTTTTAAAATAAACCAGTTGTTGGCAAAATGAATTTCCTATGGCCAAGTGCCGTCGAGTCGGATCCGACTCATGGCGACCCTAGGGGCCAGAGTAGAACTGACCCCCAGAGTATTCAAGGAGCGCCTGATAGTCACTTTATCTTAGATTCACAGACTGATAAACTTTAAAAGGTGGCCATGGTGGTCAGAGACCAATTTCTTCATTGTATAGGCCTTTAGAGATTAAGGGACTTATCTCAAGTTGAGCCAGGTACGATACAAATGAAGCACTCCTAAATTTAAGGGCAGTGCTTTACTTTTACCAGTTTTCAAAGAGTTTCAAATTTATTACTTCATTCAACAAGTTGAGAAAACCTGTGCAGGTAGCAGCTACAATTGTCATTTGCCAATAAAGAGGTAGAAGTACAAATAATTGAACCATTTTTTTTCCCCAAAAATATATTTAGTGAGATTTTGTTGGGATTTGTTGTCAAATCAGCTGTGACTCATGATGACCCAATCTACAAAACAATGAAATATTTTCTGGTCCTGTACCATGCTATGAGACAATACACTATTGCTATCCGTAAGATTCTCATTGACATTTTTTCAGAGGTAGATCACCATGCCGTTCTTCACAGTCTGTTTTAGTTTGAAAGTGTGCTGAAATCTCTCCACCATGGGGACCTCTGTTGGTTTTTGAAAGACCAGTGATATGGATTCTGTCATCACGACAGCATACGAGTTATAACAGTGTAACAAACCAACAGTCAGTTGGTGGCTTGCAGGATTACGAAACTTAAAATCATAGGCTTTTTTAAATTCGGTACAACCAAACCCAGTTCTGTTGAGTCAATTCTGACTCATAGCAGCCCTACAGGACAGAGCAGAACTGCCCCATAGAGTTTCCAATGAGCACCTGGTAGATTTGAACTGCCAACCTTCTGGTTAGTAGCCATAGCACTTAACTACTACGCCACCAGGGTTTCCATCCAATACAGCATATTGTTGTATGTAGTAACTATTTACCTTAAAGAAACTAATTACACTTCTTAACAGTTTTTCTTTTCCTTTTTTGTCAAATTATCCCAAGAAACATTCTCTACTATAAATATAGTTGTTACTTCTATGTATTATCTATAACATAGACTCATTTGTAACTCCTCTAGAACCAATGTAATTAAAAGACTATTCAAACAGTTCAGTTAAGATAACAAAGTAGGAAGTTTTATGATTCACAAGGTTTTCATGTTTAGATGCCTGAGAAATGAACGTGTTATTCTGTAACACAAAAATCAGGTAAACTGATGTCTTATGTTATTAAGATTGTTCATGATATGAGGAATACAATAAACATTATGACTCATTTGCTCCTATAGAACCCAAAACCCATTGCTGTTGAGTTGATTCTGACTCATAACAACCTTATAGATCAGAGTAGAACTGTCCCCTAGAGTATGCACCTCTAGACTGCCGTGTAATTTTTTGTTTGCATGTCAGTCTCTCTACACAAGACCAGAGGGATCAGTGATTCAGACCAGACTTATTTATCTTTGCGTGTTTGTTTACCAGCGCAAAACCTGGCACGTGCTAGGCTTTCGGTAAATGCTCTGTCGAAATGAATGGCTGAATGGATGAAAGAAAGGCACATTTGGGGTATTTCATCATTAAAAAAAATAATTGTAGTTTATTTGCTAGTTCAAAGCAAACAAACAAGAAGTAAAGAGAAACATCTGAGTAGTGTCTCAGCCTGCTATCACATCCTGAAAATCACTGCCGATTGCAAATCCTTCTGCTGAGATTGCTGAGCACTGTTAGGAGGTATTATTCTGCCTTCAACTTCACACCCTGTACCAATCGCTTTCTTATAAAGGGCACTGACTGAAGACAACGCTATAACACAATGAGGAAATACGGTTACCCCTTGTAACTGGTGTTTACCTGTATGTGTCTCAGTGTCTGAGCTTCGTATTAAAGGGCAACACATTAAGTGATTTTTTAGGAGTTGTTCGTTTTTGTGTAAGTATTAACTTTGGCTTTATCCAACACTTACATCACATATATTAAAAAGATGGAAAACAAACTAAGACCTTCACAAATCAATCCTTCTATTTCGCCAGAAGTAAAAATACGTAAAGACACAAAATACTGTTGCTTACATCGCTGACATCCCAACTCAGTGGCTTCTGATTGACAGAAAATTAGGAAATAAAGCAGATACATGTTAGAAACAGTTCTACAGCTTCACTTGCTTCCCTTAGGACAGGTATGTTTGTGTATTATCAGAACAGTATTTGAAATGATGGGGCACCTGTTCTACCCACCAGTCTGCCGTGCTCCCGACTCTGATCATGAGCAAATCCAGCGAAAGTCTCCCTTCCTCTCGTGATTGTGTCTGGTGGCTCCATTGTTCTGTGCGTTTGCAGATGGCAGTCACTCAAATATAATGACCTAAACAGATCCAAATATTGATTTCCTGGCAAAAATTTTCTATTGTCCCGGGAGGAGGGGAGTATGAAAAACCATTATACGTTATCTGTTGCGTTCTCTCAGCTATGTTTTCTTTTTGGTTGGTCACGTTGGCCTTCACCCTAGCTCTTATTTCAGAAAATTGATGATGTAAACCTACTCAAATAAATTAACATGTCCAAATAAGCCATATTTCTGTTATTAGAAAAATACATTCATACAATAATTAATACAGCTGTAAATGAACAAAGACGAATAGGAGGGGAAAATCGTTTCACCAGTTTTCTAAAATATAAGCATTCACATATTTAATTTTCTATAAGAAGAAGGTGTTGTTTATTTATTTTCATTAAAGAAAGCCCCAAAAGTGTTCATAATGATTAATGTTAAACGTTGCAGCATTGCACTGAAAATAATCCATGGTAAAGTTTTCATTCCATCATTTTTCTGTATTCATTCAACCAATATTATTGTGTATCTACTTTGTATGGAGTACTGTTTTAAACACTAAAACGCTATTATTAAATAAAGCAGATAAAGCTCCTGCTGTCGCTGAACTTGTATGTTAGTGGACAGAGATAGAAGGAAACAAATGTAAGGAATACACTGTTTGTCAGATAATATTAAAGGTGGTAGAGAAGAAAACTTACTGTTGTGTGCTAACAGTTGAACCCTGCCTCAAAGAGACTCTGAGTTGGAGTAGAACTACCACAGAGGGTTTCACAGGCTATCATCTTTCATTTATCAGTCAGGTGTTTATTTTACCTCCAGGACTCCTTATAGAGAAAAATAACACAGAACAGATGGAAGAAGAAGTCCCATAGGGAGATTCTAGACTGAGCAAACAGCAAATGCGAAAGTTCTTAGCTGGAAAGACACCTGACATGGTGGAGAAAGAATACAGATCATAGAGGCTGAAGGGTAACGTTGTCAATGGATAAAATCTGGGAAGTGCTAATATACATTCAAAGGATTTTGGATTTTAAACTGAGTGAAATGGGAAATAACTTTTAAAGTTTTGATATTGGAATCTAATATTTAAAACTGATCACTTTTACCTTTCTATTGGAAATAGATGAGACCAGCATAAGGACAAAACCATGAGAACAGGTATGGCTCAGTATGGAGGAGTGATAAACATGTCTTTGAGAGTGATGATTGGGGTAGGTGTAGTTCTTGTATTCTGGAAATATTTGGACAGTTGAATGACAAACTTTATCAGTGAATATAATGTGAAATGTGAGAGAGAAAAAGAAGTGACAACGATCATGGCTCCAGGAATAGGGTTGCTATACTGGGATAAAATACTATACCTGAATGAAGAAGAAACAAATTGAAGTTTGGAGAGAAAATCAGGAATTACCTTGTGAATGCATGAGGTTTTGATGTATACTAGATGTGAAGATAAATCAGGTAAGCACCTGGATATGCAAGTCTGGGACTCAGGAACAGAGAGAGATGTGGCAGTTATCCGACTATAGTAGTTACAATGAGTTTAAATTTCAATATATATTGCGAAGCAAAGCTGTCATAATACTAAACATTGGAGGTGTAAAATAGAGTTTAGAAAACCCAGAAAAAGCACTGATAATTAACTGGCCAAAAAAAAAAAAAAAAAAAAACTGGCAAAAAAATAAAATAAATTAATAGCTGTCTCATGGACTCAAAAATATTTACCATCAAAAAAGATATTTTAGGAATGAGAGCTTGATCAGCTGTCTGAAAGACTGATATTTAAGAGGAGATCTGAGAATTAATCAACATACTCATGAAAAGAGAGTCATTGGTACCCTTAAAAATTACTTTGTTTGTCTCTTTCATTTTTGTTTTTGAAGAAGTATGAACCAAAGCCTAATCCATATAATAGAGAAAAATAATTGAAAGCAACAATTATCAATGTCTCTTTTTTAAATCTGAGGGTGGAGAGAGGAAGCAAATGGGTTAAGTTCTGGAGGTTGTGCAATTTCTTTTTCTTTCTTTTTTTTCTTGCCTGCTAATATGAGAAAAAAGGTGATTGATTTAGCCTGTGGATGGGCTAGGAGTTCCTGAACATTTGACATAAGTGTTGATATAAGAAATGGTCCTTCAGGAGAGCAGGAGAATGGAGAAGACAAAGGGAAAGTAGTAGGATGGATGGAAGTAAAAAGGCCCAGAGATGTTAGCAGTCAAAACACAAAACGACCAGTCTGCAAGATTAGGGTGTCTTTATAGCTGTATTCTATAGCATGAGTGCAGACCTAAAGTAGGTAATTAGAATAACTAGGTTAGTGGGTTTAATGTGAGCTTGATGAATAAGAGAAAAGCAATGTGATTACTTATCATGATGCATCAGAAAGGAAGTTTTATTCATTAAAAGAAAATCCTCACAACTGGTCCACTAAAAATCAAAAATGATAAATAAGAAAGAAATTATAGTTGTCAAAGATTTCATTGTATTTGGATTAACAATCAATTCCCTTGGAAGCTGTAGTCAAGAAGTCAAACAATATATTGCAGTGAACAAATCTGAAATCAAATATACTTCTTTAAAAAAGCAAAGGTATCAGTTTGATGACTGAAGTTCATCTGGGGCTCAGTCCATTGTCTTTTCCATCACCTCATACAAATGCAAAAGCTGAACAAAGAAAAAGTGAAAACTATGAAAGATCTGACACATTCAAACTGTGGGTTTGGTGAAGAATACTGAATAAACCATGAACTTGAAGAAGAAACAAATTGTTCTTGGATAGAGTACAACCAGAATGTTCCTTAGAAGTGAGATAGTGAGATACTCTTGCTTACTTTGGACACGTCATCAGGAGGGACCAATTGCTGGAAAAGGTCATCATACTCAGCTAAGTAGTTCCTAGGTGCCGTTGAGTTGGTTCTGACTCATAGTGACCCTATGAACAACAGAACGAAACACTGCCCGGTCTTGCACTATGTCCACAATCCCTTGTTGTACGTCGATCCATCTCCTCCAGGGTTTTCCTCTTTTTTGCTGACCCTCCACTCTACCAAGCATAATGTCCTTCTCTGGGGACTGACCTGTCCTGGCAACATGTCCAAAGTGTATCAAATGCAGTCTTGCCATCTTTACTTCCAAGGAGCACTCCAGTTGTACTTCTTCCAGAACAGGTCTGTGTGTTCTTTTGGTGATCCATCGTACATTCAACATTCTTCTCCAACACACAATTCAAAGGCATCAATTCTTCTTCTATTTTCTTTGTTCACAGTCCAGCATTTGCATGCATATGACACAATTGAAAATAGAATGGCTTGGGTCAGGCCCTTTTTAGTCTTCAGTGTAACATCTGTACTTTTAAATATTTTGAAGAGATCCTTCGCAGAGTATTTTCCCAGTGCAACGTGTCTTTTGATTTCTTGATTGCTGCTTCCAAGGGCAGTGATTGTGGATTTAAATAAAACGAAATCTTTGACAACCTCAATCCTTTCTCCATTTATAACAATGTTGCTCAGTGGTCTAGTTGTGAGGATGTTTGTTTTCCTGATATTGAAGTTAAGTAGAGGGTCACCATAGAAGAGAAAGACTCTCTGTGTCAATGAAATGGACAGTATCGGGGATCATGGGCTCAAAGCAAACAATAACTGTGAGGATGACTCAGGACCAAGTCATCAATTGTGGACCCAAGTAAAATCAAGTCTTTGAAAACCTCAATCCTTTCTCCATTATGACAATATTTCTTACTGGTCCAGTTGTGAGGATTTTTGTTTTCTTGGTGTTGAAGTTAAGTAGAGGGTCACCATAGAAGGGAAAGACTCTGTGTCAATGAAATGGACAGTGTCTGGAATTACGGGCTCAAAACAAACAATAACTGAGGATGAGTCAGGACCAGGTGAAGTTTCATTCTGTTGTATGTGAGGTTGCTATGAGTTGGAGCTGACTGGAAGGCACACATCAACAACCACAATGAATGTGATTACATGCTATTACTGCTGGGACAAATTACCACAAATTTACTGGTTTAAAACAATGCAAACACATTATCTTATAGGTGCCTAGGTGAGAAATCTCACAGAGGTCTCCTCATCTCACTGAAGGTGCCGGCAGGAGTATGTTCCTTTCTGAAGACTGGTGAAAAGTATGTTTCCTTGAGGTTTTCGTCCCCTTGATGCTATCATAATTACCTAGGTTCTATGAAACCTTTCGTACTGCATCACTGTTAGTTCCTCTGCTACCTCAGTCTTCTACCTTGAAGGACCCCTGTGATTACATTGGAGTTCCTGAGTTTCGCATTGGAAGTTTGAGTCCACCTAGAGGCAGGCACCTCACAAACAGGCCTGGTGATCTACTTTTGAAAAATCAGGCATTGAAAATTCTATGGACTATAATTATACTCTGACATAGATGAGTTAACCACACAGCAGAGCCAACTTGATGGCAAAAGATTTCTCGTTACTTTGAAACCACCTGAAAATCAGGAATAATATTTATATATCAAGGTGCAGCTGGAAAGTCCCTTTTGCCATTTAAGGTAACTTACTAATTGGTTCTGGCTATTAGAATATGTACATTAATCTGCCTGCTGTAAGAATGAAGGAAAGGTAAATGAAAAGACGGTAAAAGCACCGTATCTTAAATTCCACTGAATCTGAAGACTGTTAGGTATCAGCATTAGCAGGGTTGATCTGGTGTGTCCAAAACTACCATTGCTTGCCGTTGTCTGTTTTTTGTTACACTTCTTGGGCACACAACCAAGGATACTTTCAAACCTGTCTTACAGTTAAGTACAGTTCTATGTCTAAATTCTTGTCAATATAATATCAGTAGAATTGCTCTATATCAATACCAGACTTCGATACCAGATCTACAAAACTCATCCTTTTCCCACCTGACTACTGGAGAGAGAGAGAGAGACTATATTTAAACCAAAATTAAAAATTGAGTATCTCAATCACACTACCCTATTTCAACTGCTTTTCAGACACATCAGACACATACAACTATTGGCTACCATACTGATCAGTGGAAATTTAAAACAATTCCATCATAGGAAAAAGATCTGTTGGATGATGCTGGACTGAAAGCCAATGACTGACTGTATGCAGCAAAGTGCAGTATTCATTCCTGACTGACATTGACTGCACTAGGATCAAGAAATAAAATTTTGTTTCATTAAACTTTTCTTTGACAAGATTTGGGATTCTTTGTTATGATGATTTTGTTAGTTAGATGCTATCAAATCAAATCTGACCCATACTGAACGTACATATAACAGAATAAAATATTGGTTGGTCCTATCCGTCTTCACGATAGTATCTTTGAATGGCTTGTTGTGTCTATTGTGTAGTGTCTCCCAATCTAGGGGTCTCATTTTCCAGCACTATATAGATACAATGAAGCAAATTGCTTTAACATGGCTCTTTTTAACCATGGTTTTTGTGACTCTCACAAACTGGTTGAGTGACACAATACAAACAAGGTGTTTATGACCCTCCAAGGAAGTCAGACATCCTGCTAATAGTGCACATTAGAGGCATGGAAAACTTGCAGATGATTGGTCACTTTTGACATTCCACTAGGCTTAAAGGGAGCCAACCCCAAAAAAGAAAAAAATGGAGATGACCTCACTAGCATCAAGATGAGTCAGTAGAGCATGTCTTTTGGACCTGGGATCCCTGCGCTGAGAACCTTTCATACTCAGCAGACAGAGAGCTGTAGCAACAGAGGTGGCAAGAAGTAGGAGCATGCATTCAGAGTTCAGCAGCAGAGAAATGGCAGCCCCAGAAACAAGGGATGAATAGATGATGCTAGGGCAGGCTTCCTGGGTCATGGAACAAGGTTGGCATGCCAATCGGTGGAATGGGACAGCTGAGTCTCCTTGGGCAGGATGCTTGCTGGAAAAGTGGAGTTCCTCTGCTCACTTATTGGTGGAACAAAAGAACTGTGTAACACTTGTCTAAGCAAGGTGGAAGCCAGGCTGACAGCAGGGAGCCAGCAGCTGAGGGTTGAGGGAGAGATCTGCTGCGAACATGCCGAGAAGAAGCTGTTCTGATTGTAGAACTGTAGCATGAGTTATTCCTGTTAATTCTAAATAGATCTGGGTCTTGAATTGTAACCTGTTACCTTCCTAATAAACCCCCTAATTGTGTATATGTTCCATGAGTTCTGTGTGGCCATTACAATAAACTATTAAAGCCAGCAGAGAAGTAGAGAGAGCTATGGGAGGGACAGCTGATGTCAAAATTGATTTAAAAAAATTAAAGTTGGAAGAGGAATTATGAGTTATGTCTGACTTACAATTCACAGGATTCAATTTTGGGTTGATGCTGATGTAGATTGTCTCTCCTCCCCTTGAAGTTAGATGAAGTCTAATGCCACTAGGTCATTTTTACAATAGTGCAGTACTCTCTTGTGATTCTAAAATCTTTCTGATTTTTGGAAATATATTTCCAGGTTTTTCTTTCTTATCCATTTTTGTCTGCAAGCTATGTTGAAACCAGTCTGTCAAGGTGACTTGCTGGTATTTGAAATACCAGTGGCAGAACTTCCATCATTCTAGCAACATACAAACTGTGAAAAAACTGACTGATAGGAAGTGCTCATTGGAGTTAAAACACAACCAAGTGCATTGCCATTGAATCTGTTCCAACTCATAGAAACCCTGTAGGATGGGGTGGAAGTACCCCATAAGGTTTCCAAGTGGCTTGTGCATTTGAAGTGCTGACCTTTTTGTTAGCAGCCATAGTCTTAGGCACTGTGCCAGTCAGAATTTCTAAATTTCAACAGCTAAACAGAAAGGAAACAAGTATGCAGGCAACAGGTTTGTTCTAGTCAGCTAATGCTGCTCTAACAGAAGCACCACAGAATGGATGGCTTCAACACAGGAAGGTTTATTCTTACACAGACCAGTAAGCTACACATCCAAATTCAGGATGTCTGCTCCAGGGGGAAGTTTTCCCCCTTGTTGGCTCTGGAGGAAATTCCAGCATTGCATCAGTCTTTGTCCAGGTATCATCTTGGCACAGGAACCTCAGGTCTCAAGGACTGCTCTTCTCCTGTTGCTGCTTTCTTGATGGTGTGAGGTTCCCAATTCTCTGCTTGCTTCTCTTTCCTTTTATCTCTCTTAGGATGAAAGGATTAAGGGTGGGGCAACCCATGCTCCAGGGAAACTCCCTTTACAGTGGAGCAGGGAGGTGATCCTATGAAGGGATTTACAGTCCCACCATAGTCTTTTCACATACAGCACAGGAAAATCACAAAATGTTGGGAATCATGGCCCAGCCACATGGCTACACATATTCTGGGGGTACACAACTTAATCCATGACAAGGTTGATCAACCTAGATCGCCTTTGAGGAATAATACCCTTATAGACCTATGTGGAGCGCTGTGCAGTCTCCAGGAGTGACTGACACGACCGTATCAAAGCCTAGTTCTCTTGCCCCAGCTTTGGACAGCTCCATGGTATCATCCAACTTTTAGACCTTCTTCCCATCTTTTGAGACTCCCTAGAGGATGTATCACAGTTTGATTTCTTCTTCTTCTCAATCCTGCTTACGTGTTCCCTGTCTACCTGTGTTTTTGTTTTGTTCTGTTCTCTTGAAGTTGGTTTTCCTCAAGGGGACTGACATACTTTGTGGAGGTTAATCACCATCACATAATCAGATTTCTAAAGAATACAACTTTCTGGAATTGGCACTGGAATTGGCTCAAGAAAGCAGGGGGTAGGATAAGATTTAACAACTGGGTTGCAAACTACCCAATTGGTGACGGGGTAATGGTGATAGGCAGGTGTCATGGTGCCATCACTGGTGCTAGGCAGGGCACAGGGAAACACTGTTACAAGCAGGTGGTACACTTGCTAAGCCTTTTACCACTGGCAGACTGAGATTATATATCAGCAGAAGAGAACCCAATAAGTGGTGCTGTGGATCAAGCACTTTAGTAAAATACCATACAGACAATCGTGTTATGCAGCTATTGCTGAATTTCCTTGATACTCTGAAGAAATTGTAAAGGAAAAAAAAAAAAATGCCACAACTGAAAGCTAGGAGTGAAATCCAAAGGTCTCAGTGATATGCATAAAAGAATTTGTCATCTTGAACAGTGGAAGAGCACAGAAACCTGAGAATCAAGCAGAGCAGTTTTAAGAATATCCAAGCTCCCAAGGTTACATTCTCTTGAGCAAGACATATCAGGATCCAGCTTGGGAAAGCATAGAACATAGATGCATAAAATGGAAATATCTTGAATGATGTTCCCCTCAGCAATGTTGAATTCTCCAGATTCCACAAATTGAACCTTGAAAAATGGTCCCTACCTACCTTAAGGACTG
This sequence comes from Heterohyrax brucei, assembly GCA_028571685.1. Taxonomy (NCBI): domain Eukaryota; kingdom Metazoa; phylum Chordata; class Mammalia; order Hyracoidea; family Procaviidae; genus Heterohyrax; species Heterohyrax brucei. The sequence goes on from CM053143.1 coordinate 162,781,170, forward strand.
TTATTCCCTTTCTGTCAAGACAAAATGCAGCAACCCTCTCAAGACAACACTGTCTCTCCTTTGAGAACATGCCACAACCTGCCCTCCTGGTCACTAGGCCACTAACTAAGATTAAGCTTCAACATAATCTTGCCAAAGTCATACTGAGCCTGAAAACGGAGAAAAAGGGTAATACCATAAAAGAATTTCAGGACTCAGGCATTATGTATCAGCAGGAGCCTGGACAGTACACATGGGACTGGATCCTGAGTGTGCCACATGAAGGACACAGGGTTGGATATAGCGGAGTATATCAATTTTGAAACATTTCCCTGGATTTGAGATATAATACCTTTGCAAAGACAGGAGGAGTTCTATTGGATTTCTGTAAAGAAGCATAAGCTTTCATTAAGTGAGAAAGATGTGCCAGACTATATGACAGTTGATGGAAGAAACTCTGAAAAGACTTAGAAAAAGGGGTTTTGCTATATGGACACATTACATAAAGTTGGAAACCTTACCAGAGGATTCAGTTTCATGAGAGGCCCCAAAGAAGGCACTGGTGAGAGAGACACCAATATCAATCACAAGTTTGGTGTTTGCTACTCTCTGTAATCCAGGGGGAACCCTGGTGGTGTGGTGGTTAAGGCCTGTGTCTGCTAACTAAAGGTAAACAGTTCAAATCTGCCAGGCGCTCCTTGGAAACTCAATGGAGCAGTTCTGCTCTCTTTTTTAGGATCATTGTATGTTGGAATAGACTCAAATGAAATTTTTTTTTTTTTGTAAAACTGGGGTTTATATAGGAGAAGGTATCATTAAAAATTAAGTACTCAAAATCAAACTCACTGCTGTCGAGTCAGGTCTGACTCATAACAACCCTATAGGTCAGAGTAGAACTGCCCTGTAGAATTTCTAAGGAGCACCTGATGAATTTGAACTGCTGATCTTTTGGTTAGCAGATCGAGCACTTAATCCACTGCATCACCAGGGTTTCCAGAAATTAAGTAGAGTGTTAGGGAAATGGAAAAAAATAAATGAAACTAGATAGCAGTACTTAATCCAGGTATACAGTGTACACAGTCTTCCATAATGAGATTATAACAATGTACTTAGGTGACAGGGAAAGGGGAATGTCTAAGCTTCTCAAGGATCTTTGGACACAGAGTTCAAGAATCAAAGGTTCATTATCATTATGCCCCTGCTAGTGGAAACATAGAAAATCCAAATAATAAAAGATGTCCTAGCACAGCTCTGACTCAAAGTGGAGACACCATGTTCACGACTCATCAGCTCTCTAAGATGAAGTGTCTTGCCTGAGGTGGTTGTTTCCTAAGTTAATGAATCTGAATACACATGCTTGCTAATTGGTGGGACAATAGCAAAAAACAAATAAAAATTTTCAAAATGTTACTCTTAAAGACCTAAATCAGGCAGGAATATTGATGTCTATCAGATTTCCAATTGATTTATCAGTCTGTCTTGTAAATGGGAGTTCCTGAAGGATGACAGTAGGCGTAGGACATTACAATTGTTCCAGCCTCAATTAGTGCCTCAGAGATAGATATGGTTTCTTTGCTTGAGTAGATTAATGCACTCCAGAGTAGATGTGTGCTTCCTCAGAACAAGTGAATTTATTCTTTTCCATGTCTTTCTGTAAACAGTGTCAGAAATACTTAATATTCACATAATGTGGACCACTATATACATTCACAGTTTTGTTCCAGGTTTAAGTTAACTTGTATACCTTATATTATAATATAGTGTGAAGAAATCTGGACCATTTGAACAGCCAGTACGATAGCACATTGTTTTACAGTGTACTAACATCATGCAAATCAGATTGGACAGACAAGAAGTGGTACATCCAATTGGCTAGAATTTTATACGGCTTGCCAAGAAAAATGTGCTTTAGAGGGTGAAAGATACCTCTAAAGAGATTTGGAAATCCATCACATCAGTAATATTTTTATGGGTTCAGTGATCTGGAATATCTTAAGACACCCTCTGTAAATTAAAAAGTAGATTATTTATGGATTATTATCTCTCCACATATAGAATAATCACCATGAGGGAGGAAGTATAATACCTGGCAGACCACCTCAAGTTCTATAGGCAAAATATGCCTTGGAATACTGTTCTGTGTCTGATAATGGGTGATTATAAAAAAAGACAGTAAGTTGTTAGCAGAGATCTTCAGCAGATCCAAGCCATGATGCAAATATTACTGCTCTTGAGAACATACAAACTTTCAGATCTTATGTAATAGAGCTATCAGAGGAGGGATATGATATAGTCTGTTTCCGAAGGAAGAGGTACTGTGAAGAATGAGTCAAAGCACAATGAGAGAATGCAGAAATCTGCACTAGATTCTCATATTATCCATTAATATTGCCCAAATATTTCTTGTACAGCTCATAACCGTGTTCACATTGGGAATCCCTAATGATCAGTTGAGGAAGAAGACAAAGTTAGAGTTTGTTTCACAGATCCATTAGTATGGGTGGGGTGCTAGCAGAAAAGTGAGGGCATCTCCTTTGCAAACTGAAAGGAGTTCATGAGAGATACCTTAACAATACTACAAAGTTTCAGGTAGCACACATAGCCACTCACTTAATATGAAAAGATTATCCACTTTGTTTGAAAGGACTTATGGTCTGAGTTTAGAAAATATGCAGACTCAAGGGCAATGGCAAATGACTTGGCAGGCCATCAAGGTTATGAAATGGAAAAAAAAAGGAAGGGAATATTATGGGCAAGGAAGTCTGAGAAGAATTATGAGTATGGAATTATGGGAAAGGACACAAATGGTAAGGTCCTTTTATCTCAAGTTAATGTCCATTAGAAAGTAGCATTTTGGCAAAAAAAAAAAAAAATGGCTTGACTATTTCCTTTAGCCAGTATCTCTCATTAGTCTGATATAGCTATTGCTGCTACTGAATGTACAGTCTTTCAGAAATGGAGGCCAATGTTAAGTCCCCAATGTGTCACTGTCCTTCAGTGAGATCAATTTTGTGAAAATTAGCTATCTTGAGTCTTCTCAACTCTAAAAGGGCCAGAAATTTATTTCAACTGGAATAGAAATATTCTGGATATAATTTTTTTCTTTTTTTCCCTGTGGACTTTGAACCAGTACTTCTTTTGGAACACTTACAGAGCACTTGCTATACTTGTATGGGATCCATATACTATCATGTCAGAACAAATAACTTGTAAACGTAACACTTGCTCCCATTGCTGAACAAGTAACCCGAACTAGGAACTATTTTACAGCTAAAGAGATCTGGGCAGGGACCAATAAAATACTTCACTACCCAAACACTGTTGTCTATTGTGTGGCCTATTGAAGGCACAGCTGAAGCACCAGCTTAGGGATAATACTTTAGAAAGATCAGTTGCTATTCTGCAAGACAATATATCTAGTTTAAAACAAAAGTATTTTGATATTACTTTGTCCCTAAGAGATAAAATATGTAGGGTTAGAAACCAAATAGGAGAAGCAGAAGGGGGCCTGCTTATTTTTATTTCCAGTGATCCATTTGGAGAATTTATGCTTTTTATCACTACAGCTCAGAGTTTCACATTTTTCATGTTGTGGCTCCCAAAGGTAGAACATATCTTCTAGTGGATAAACTAAAATTAACTTTGATCCAGAAGCTTCAGCTAATCTCTGGATGCTTTGATCTCCCTGAGTTAGAGGACCAGCAGGCAACAAATGGAGTAACACTCTTGGTAGGGAAAATGATCCTAATTTCCTATGCACAACATGAATAGCAATAAAGCTGTTTGGGAAGGGTGGAGTCAAGATGGCAGACAAAACACACGTCTCCTTAAATCCCTCTGAAAACAAAAACTTGGACTGATAATTAAATGGAGCCTACCAGGCACCTAGTGAGCCCTAGGACACGGCATAAGGCTCTTAATTTGGACTTTATACTACTGAACGGAAAACCTCTGCTCTTTTGTCATCCCCTGCTCTTGGTGAGTGCTGGCTTTCATGGACCAAAGGTAACTTGCCGTTTTAACTTTTTTTTCCTCTGTCTTAGCCAGCAGGCAGAGCTGGGACTTGACTAGCAGTGAATGTCAGATGCACAGCTCAGGGATCAGCAGGAAAAGTTACCACATTTTGAGAGCCTGCTTTGGACTCTGTGGATCTTTCATTTTGTCCTCTCTTTCCACCCCAACCATTGCATAGCCTGTACCAAGGCAGGCGGAGGAATTGTGTGGGATGCCACCTTTACCACTGGGAGGTAGATATACCTATAAGGAGGTCTCAGCTGGACCTAATTCCTAGTGTAGGAGGCACTAGGAGTGTTTTTCTGGCAGAAAAGGAGTATTTTACACAGTGTTGCCTACAGCTGGGGCCTGGCAGCAGAGGCTAGCAGGCCAGTAGCATTTCTGTATTTTGAACTAGTTAGTAACATCTGGGGTTGCATATAGAGGTACTCACTTTGCCAGCTGGGCAGATAGACCTATACACCAGAAAACCTGACAGATTTAGGGAGTTGTCAAATAACCGTTAACTTTCATTCTAAGACGACCTAGAGAAACAATTGTGATCCATCCTCACAGCATCTCTCCTAGATTCTATTTACTCACATGAGGCCCCCAAAGCAACAAATTCTGTATAAAAGCATAACTAAGAAATTACCCATGGCCTCAGAAGACCCCCAAAGAAACAACTTCCCAGATGAAGAAATCTTTCTTAAAGTATCAGAAGGTTAATACAAAAGGATTCTATATAGAGTCTTCCTAGACCTTATACAAAATGCAGCACAGCAAAATGAAAAATTAAGCAACCTGTTTGATCTGAGGGAACACCAGTAATCTGAAATCCAACAGATCAAGAACAAAATCAAAGACATAGAAACTTCAATTCAAACCAAGAAAACAGAATGCAACAAATGGAAATAGACTTTCTGACTTGGAAGACAGAGCTACTGCCTCCAGCATCTATGAGAGAATTCAGAAAAAAGAAATAAGAAAAAAGAAGAAGCATTAAGAAACATGTGAGACTCTATTCAGAGGAACAATCTATGATTCACTGGAGTTCCTCAACAGGGTAAGACACCTAAGAACACAGAATATTGTTGCTGAGCTGCTGACAGAAAACTTCCCAGAAATTATAAAAAAAGAGAATATAGATATCCAAGATGCATACCAAACACTGCTCAATATAGATTTCAAAAGAAAAACACCAAGACATATTATAATCAAGCTCCACAAAATGAAACAGAAACTCTTAAAAACAGCAAAACTCAAAACAAAGCTAACATTCAGAAATAAAAGCTGTAGGCTGTCGTCAGATTTTGCAGCTGAAACAATGCTGGTACAGAGACGGTGGCATGACACATTCAAAGCCTTGAAGGAGAAGCACTTCCAACAAAGAATTGCATATCCTGCAAAACTATCTTTCAAATATAAAAAGGAAACTAAGATATTCACAGATCAACAGAAACTCAGAGAACTTTGTAAAAACCAAACCAAAGCTACAAGAAATACTGAAAGAATCTCTTTGCTTGGAAGAACAAAACCACTAACTTTATATTTTAGGAGCAAATTCAGGAAAAATAACCCAGAAACCTACTCAATTGGGGAAAGCTCCAAACTGTATCAAACATATAATAGTGAGAGCAATGATCCAGTGATAATATCATGAAAACTATGATGTCATCATATTGAAAAGAGGGATGTACTACAGTCGTTATAGTCCCTCCAGATGAGGAAGAAGTTGACAAGACTGGTAGTAATAAAAATGGGGTTTATACATAGTTTATTAAGGGGGATCATGGGGCAGCTGTAAAGCATAATAAAGATGAAACATATCAAATCAAGAAACATAATACAGGAGTCTCAACAACCACAAAACCAACTCCGAAAAAGGTGTAAAATCAACTCAAAAAGAAGAAAGTCCCAGAACAGATTAATAAGAACAGAGAAAATATGAACACAAAAATAAACATATCACAATGACAAAACGAAACACATACCTATCAGTAATTACACTGAATGTGAATGGACTTAATGCTCCAGTAAAGAGACAGTGAATGACATTTGGATCAAAAGATATGAACCATCCATATGTTGCCTACAAGAAACTCACCTTAGACTTAAAGATATGAACAAACTGAAAATTAAAGGATGGAGAATATATATCAAATAATAGTAAACACAGAGGAGTAGATGTGGCAATTCACATCTCAAACTCAATTTTAATGTAAAATTCACCATCATAGGCAAGGATGGACACCAATATTAAATATTTATGCACCTAATATTGGCAATATTGGAGCACCTAAATACATAGATGAAACACTGACTACGCTCAAAAAGGGGATAGGTCAACCCACAATAATAGCAGGACACTTCAACACTCCACTCTCAGTATTGGACAGATAGTCTAGAAAAAAGCTCAATAAAGTCACAGAAGACCATATTGCAACAACTAACCAACTAGACCTCATTGAAAGATACAGAAATCTCTATCCATCAGCAAACAACTACACCTTCTCCAATATGCATGGAATGTTCCCCATAATAGACCATGTGTTACGACATAAAGCAATTCTCAACAAAATCCATAGCACTGAATTAATGCAAAGCATCTTCTCAGATCATAAAGCAATAAAAAGCTAAATCAAGAGCAGAAAAAACATAGATAGAAAGTGGAACTTGTAGAAACTGAACAAAATGTTGCCCAAGAAACCATGGATTATAGAAGAAATCAAGGATGAAATCAAGAAACTTATGGATTCCAATGAGAATGAAAACACTTCTCTCCAAAACCTATGGGATACAGCCAAAGCAGTGCTCAGAGGTCATTTTATCTCCATAAATGTAAGCATCTGGAAGGAAGAAAGAAACTGAATCAAAGAACTAACCCTACAGCTTCAACAAGTAGCAAGAGAACAGCAGAGGAACCCGTGAGCCACCAGAAGAAAACAGATAATAAAGATTACAGCAGAACTAAATGACTTAGAGAACAGAAGAACAATTGAAAAACTGAAAAGACCAAAAGCTGTTTTTTTGAAAAGATCAAGAAGGTTGACAAACCATTGGCTAAATTTACTAAAGAAAAATGGGAAAGGAAACAAATAACCCAAATACAAAATGAAAGGGGAGCTGTCGTAGTAGATCCAACACAAATAAAAAATGTAACAGAATACTGTGGAAACTCTGTACTCTTAAATTTGAAAACTTAGAGGAAATGGACAAATTCTTTGATTCGTATCACCTACCAAAATTATCACAAGATGAAGCAGAATGACTTAATAAACCCATCACAAAGGAAGAAATTGAAAGAGTCATCAAAAAACTACCAACCAAAAAGAGCACGACCCCAGATAGCTTCACTGCAGAATTCTACCAAGCTTTTAGGGAAGATTATCTCCAATACTACTGAGACTATTTCACAGTATAGAAAGGGATGGAGCACTCCCAAATTCATTCTATGAAGCCAGCATCATCCTGGTATCAAAGCCAGGGGAAGACCTAACGAAAAAGGAGAACTACAGACCGATACCACTCATGAACCTAGATGTAAAAATTTTCAACAAAATTCTTGCCAACAGAATACAACAATATATCAAAAAATAATCCATCATGACCAAGTTGGATTCATACCAGAGATGCAAGGCTGGTTCACCATCAGAAGAACAATTGACATGATCAACCACATAAATAACGCAAAAGACAAGAATCACTTGATCTTGTCTATTGATGCAGAAAAGGCATTTGAAAAAGTCCAACACCCATTCATGCTAAAAACTCTCTGCAAAATAGGAATAGCTGATAAATTCCTCAATGCCATAAGCCAAGTGCCGTCAAGTCGGATGACTCAATGCCATCAGGGCTATTTATACAAAACCAACTGACATCATCCTGAATGTAGAGAGACTGAAACAGTTTCCCTTGAGAACAGGAACTAGACAAGGATGCCCACTGTCACTTCTCCTATTGAGCATTGTACTAGAAGTTGTAGCCAGAGAAATTAGACAAGACCAAGAAATAAAGGGCATCTGCACTGGCAAAGAAGTAAAAATCTCCCTATATGCAGATGATATGATTGTATATACCTAGAATCCTAAAGAATCCATAACAAAACTACTCAAACTGATAGAGTTCAGCAAAGTCGCAGGATACAAGACAAGCATTAATAAATCAATAGTTTTCTTTATACCAACAATGAGATTGCTAATGCAGAAATCACCAAATCAATACCATTTACTGTAGCCCCTAAGAAGATAAAGCACCTAGGAACAAATCTAACTAGAGAAATAACAGACTTTACAAAGAGAACTACAAGACCTTACTACAAGAAATTAAGAGAGACTTATATAAATGAAGCAATCTACTTATATAATGCAATCCTAATACAAGTTCCAGTGACATTTTTTAATGAGATGGAGAAACAAATCACCAACTGTGTTTGGGAAGAGTAGCAGCCCCAGATAAGTAAAGTAGTTCTGTACAAGACGAACACACTGGGAAGCCTCTCACTACCTGACTTTAAAACCTATTACACTGCCACAGTAGTCAAAACAGCCTGGTACTGGCACAAAAAGAGACAGATAGATCAATGAAACAGAACTGAGACACCAGAGATGATACCATTTCCTCTGAGCAGCTGATATTCAACAAAGGCCCTAAGACATTAAACTGGGGTGAAAACAATCTCTTCAACAAATGGTGCTGCCAAAATTGAATATCCACGTGCAAAAAAATTGAAACAGGACCCATATCTTACACCTTATACAAAAACCAACTCAAACTGGATAAAGGACCTAAATACCAAATCTAAAATGATAAAGTTCATCCAAGAAAATATAGGAGCAACAACGGAAGCTTTAATACATAATGTAGACAGACTTCAAAATCTGTCAAACAAACCACAAACAACAGAAGAGAAAATAGATAAATGGGAACTACCAAGAATTAAATGATTTTACTCATCCAAAGACTTTATTAATAGAATTAAAAGGCCATATATACAGAATGGAAAAAAATATTTGCCAACTCTATGTCAGACCAATGTCTGATCTCTATAATCTATAAAGTACTACAAAATATCAATTAGAACAAGATAAATAATCCAATTAAGTGATGGGCAAAGGAAATGGACAGACACTTCTCTAAAGAGAGATCCAGGCATCCAAAAAACACATGCAGACATGCTCACGAGCATTAGCTATTAAAGAAATTCAAATCAAAATGACAATGAGATACCATCTCACCCCAACAAGGTTGGCCTTGGTCCAAAAAATGCAAAACAACAAATGGCAGAGAGGCTATAGAGAAATTGGAGCTCTCCTACACTGTTGGTGGGATTGCAAAATGGTGCAACCTCTTTGCAAAGCAATCTGACACTTCCTTAAAAAGTTCGATATAGATATACCATTTGACGCAGTAATTCCATTGCTTGGAATATATCCAACAGAATCAAGGAGATTCACACCCACTGATGCATGCACAAGAATGTTTATTGCGGCACAGTCCACAGTAGCAAAAAGGTGAAATCAACCCAGATGCCCAACAACAGAAGAATGGATTGGTATATATACTCAATGGAACACTACGCAACGATAAAGAACAATGATGATTTTAGGAAACATAACCTGGTTTCAATTGGAGGACATTATGCTGTGTGAAAGTAGTCAGCAGCCAAAGGAGAAATATCGTATGAGACCACTACTTTAAGAACTTAAAAGTAGACTTACGCATAGAAGAAAAGTCTCTTTGATGGCTGCAAGGGTGGGGAGGGAGGGAGGGCAAGGAAGAGAGGGTTTAGATCAGATAGTTGATAGAAATTTGGGTGGGTGAAATCTGTGGCAGCACATATCTCAAAGAAGGTCAATACTAACCGGACTTCAACATAACATGATTACTCCTACCATCTTAACCCAATATTGAAAGGACAGAGTAGCTAGGGCAGGGAGCTGGGGACCATGCTCTCACAAGAAATAGAGGCCAAATTGGCACAGCTAGCATTTGGTAAGAGAGCCTTCTGCACCTCACATTGGTGAGTGGCATCTGGAATCTTAAAAGCTGCCAAGCTGCCATCTGAGGGCACACCAAATGGTCCCAACTCAGCAGAAACTATTGACCACCAAAGACCAAAATGGCATGGGGAAACGAGTATCCAGAAGACAGATAGACCCACATGAGTGGGTGACTACATCGCCTTGTGACTGGAAAAACCTGATGCTGCTCAGCCACCACCAGTGATAACCGTGATGGAGCTCACAAAGCCGAGTCTCACTGCCAACACAAGAATAAAAAGAGGTACACCCTGAGATCTCCACTAGAAGACCTCAGTTGATGGTCCAGGGGCCTCGGAGGTCTCCTGTGAGCATGGCCCCTGGCCCTGATGCTGCCCCTGTCCATGAATCATAATAGACGTCAATTTTTTGGACAGGAATGGATTGGACTTGGCGACACAGAGTGACCATATCATGTGTGCACATTATGGTTCTGTGCATCCATAGGATGTCGCTCTGCTGACCTCTTACTAGAGGAAGGGGAGTGGGTAGAGAGGAGAGGATAGGAGATTGCTGGGAGGGTAAGACAAGAACGGAGCAGAGAGGAAGAGTGTGCTGTCACCGGCAGGGAGCGCATTGGGAGCTGCATATAGGTGGGCATGCAAATTTATATGGGAATGTACATTTTCACTCATCATAATTAAAAAAAAGAATTCTGTTTGGGACTCATGAGATTTTTCATACTTCCTTCTTGACTTTTAACGGGAAATTGATGATTGTTCAGTAACACTGCCTATAAATTTCATGGTGATCTGAGCTCAGAATCTTCATGGGTGAGGATATGGTCAAGTGACCAGATAAGTCACTGAGACAAGCAGAGTTCCTAAATGAAGAGGAAAAAAATCTAGAATGAAGAGCAAAGAAAGCAGACAATGTGTCATTTTTAACCTTGAGACTACTTGCAATGCAAAGCGTAATAATACATCCTATCAAATGTCTCAAAAGTTTTCTTGAAAGGAAATCTGTGAGAATACTTAAGGAAGAACTGCTCCCAAAATTTAAGTAATAAAATTTATTTGAGTTACACAAGTACGGACTGTTTTAGATGCTCTAATGTACTGTGTATACCATCCTTCAAGAATGAAGGACTCAGTATTCCAATTTTCTAGAGCACTGCCAGCAGATAGCTTTCAGTATAGGCAGTTTCGGGAATATCTTTTGCTGTAGAGAGTCACCACATTGAAGGTTATGTTCATGTTTAGGAAATCCTGTATCCAATGACTCTATCCTTAAATTGGAACAACTTTGAAGTTGTTCAACTTCAAATTGGAACAACTGGATGTGGAAGCGGTGGGAAAGAAACACATGGTTACCGAAGAAGACCCTGGGGAGACCCAGTCGTTAATTAGAAGAAGAAGAAAAAGGCATATTCTGGGTGGTGATTCAGGACATATGGGATTTTACTTCAAAGCCACCATCTCACCCACTAACCATGCAGGTCCTAGAAATGTAAATTTGAGGCTATTTCTCAACCACTCCAGGTAAAATTAAGACTTCTCTATTTTTCTTACGTAAGACAATTAAATGTCATATTGGTGTTTTGTGCTGAATTGATTGGAAATGCTCAACTAAATTGCTTGACCTTATAACTATATATCTTAACATACTGTAGTTGTAATCACAAAAATCAGCTGCAAACAGAATGCTATTTATTACCTAAGATAGACAGAACACAAAATGCATTGTTCATCCAACAACCAGGTCAAAGACTGCTTTTGAGCCCCTTACTTAAAAATTAATACTCAGTGAAGCTAGAAGTTTTATAAGAATAAGAGAATCTGAAGGAAAAAGCATGTTTCTGACCTTTTCAGAAATTGCTCTATTTGCTTCCAATTATTTCACATTTCTTTACACTATTTTAAAACCAGACAAAATGTCATTCATTATAATTTTAAGAAATTAACAATGACAAAAATTCTACCATCCTATTTATTTTATGATTTCCAGTCCCACATCTCCAGACCATATTTTAACTTTCTGTTTCTTCTCATTATAATAAAAGAGGCCACAGATTGTCAAAAAGCTCAAAACTATATTCATTATTATCCGCTAAATCTTCTTTTCAAAAGATCTGCTATTTACTTTCCAAAGTTTCTTTCTTCTTCTCCCTGACAAACAGCAAGATTCCATTCTGCAGTCTTCTTTACAGTTAGGAGCAGCCATATGACTACTACCCCCACTACAACCCCCAAAGAGCTGTACAAGAGAAATATATACTACTTCCAGGCTTGATCCGTAAAGATTAGTGTTTTAGTCATCTAGGGCTGCTCTAACAGAAATACCACAGAGTGGATGGCTTTAACAAAGAAAGATTTATTCTTACACAGTCCGGTGGGTTGCAAGTCCATATTCAGGGTGTCCGCTCCAGGGAAAGACTTTCCTCTTGTCGGCTCTGGCGGAAAGTCCGGTATTGCATCAGTCTTTGTCCAGGGAGCGTCCTCACGCAAGAACCTCTGGTCTGAAGGACGCGCTCTGCTCCCGGTTCTGCTTGCTTGATGGTAGCGAGGTTCTGCAGTTGTCCTTTGTTTCTTTTTCCTTTTATTCCTTGCAAGCTAAAAGCATTAAGGGTGGGGCAAGCCATACTCCAGGAGAACTCCCCCTACAGCAGGAATTCACAGCCCCACCCTAATCCTTTAACATACAGGTTAGCAAAACCACACAATGGAGGACAGTCCCAAGATACGGGGGAACCATATCCCAGCCACATGGCTGCACACATTTTCTGGGGGGACACAATTCCAACCATGACAATCAGCCACCAGTCCTTATCTCTCTGTCTCACACTTTGAGTTGGATCTGGATCATCGAGCAAATGTATTTCTATCCCTGAAGTATGAAATAGATGAAAAGTATATATGTTCTTGAATCACAATATAGAAGTTGACCCCCCCGAAAGAACATTATTTTATCATGTAACCAAGAAGTGGAATTATTTTGCATTTACCACTGATACTTTTTTTTTTATGAATATGCATGTTGCTGACTGTAGTGTTGTTCTACCTGGCATTTCTATTTCTGTGCTGGCCATCACAGCATTCCACATCCACAGGGACTGAGAGTAGGAGTGTGTACAGCGAGCATTCCCAATCGGTGCTTCCATCCCAATTGCCGTATCTGCTTAGAAATCAATGCAGTGCTGTCTGTATTGCTACAGCGGTTCTAACTTTGTCCACATCTGTTTAGGTTTCTTCTTATCAAATCCCAAATGTTTTAAATGAGTACTTAAACATAGTATATAGTCCAAAAAACTTAGCCTGCCTTTATTTTTTTTTTTTCCCTCCCCAGCACTGGTTCCTGATGCAACTCAACTTTCATTTTTCTATTGCTAAAAATTCTTTATTATTTTGTTGATTCTTTGGGATGGTCATACTATGCTCTTCACTGGGATATTTATATATAAAGACAAAATAAAATCCATTTCTCTCAAGTCTGTTCCACCCGATAGTGATTCTATGTGACAGAGCAGAATACCCACCCTCAAGGTTTCCAAGGAGTAGCTGCCGTATCTGAATTGCTGATTTTTCAGTTAGCAGTCGAACTCTTAATTATTGTGTCACCATGGCTCTTTTTATATATATTATAATATATATTATATATATAATATATAATATAATACATTATAATATATATTATATATATATTATATATTACCCACTTTTGGTAAAACCTGCTATTTACTTTACGAAGTTCATGTCCTTTTCTCCCTGGTAAGCATGTCTATGAGGACTACCAATTAAGTCTGCAAACAGTGAAAAATTAATGGAACATAGTTTATCCCCTTGCTCTCTTTTTTTCTTGCTTACCAGACCAGTCTTTTCCTGCAACCCCTCTGAAGAGGTGACTCTAGAAGTTCCAGGAGAGACCATATACAAGATCTGACAATTAAGTTGGGGAACTTGTCCTAGAAAAAGTGCCACCTACCTCACTGCTGAATATCATTAATCTCAACTTTGAAGTACTCCCCTTGAGAAGCTATGCCCCAATGCCAGTGCTTGGCCCACCCTTCAAAGCACTTTTTCTAGGATGAAATCACAAACTTAGTTGTCAGACGTTGTATGATGGAAATTCCAGAAAAAAAATTTCCAAAATTGAACTTGGACAGTGACCTTAGTGATATTCAGCAAGGAGTTATGCAGGACTTTTTCTAGGATGAGTTAGTGAAATTCACTGTCAGACCTCATACTCTGGGAGAGATGAGGCAGATCCCTGTAGGTACTATCATAAAAAATGTTATAAGAAGAAATGATATAAAAAAGGTGGTTGGGGATGGAAAGAGATTTACCCTAAGCTATTGGTTACTCTTGGTTATTTGTGTGTAAAAGACAGTTAAACCACCTAAGTCAGGGACTGCCTGAACACATCCTAAAGGCGGCAGTGGCCTACTTCATTAAATGCAGCGCGGTGTTCTTGGGCTAGTGTGTCAAAATAGAAAAGCAATTGCTAGTCTTATTATCTTAAGCTCCATATGACATGACCTGAAAGTCAGTATGTAACAAGAAATGGTTCCTTAAAGTGGTAAACACAATTCATTGCAAAATTAACACAAGCTAAATGACACAATTAACAGAGTTTAAACAAAAATATTAAAAAAAGTAATGCATTTGCCGAAAAGCACATAATAATTTATACTTACCTTCATGAACTAAATTTTGATTTGTATTAAGATAAGCTGCTTCTTTCACTGTGAATCTTTCCCTAAGCAAAAACTCCACAGGGACAATGAGTGCAGACACACTTGAGAGGTCAACCTATATAAAAATAATTCAGAATTATCTATAAATTTCTCAACTAAAAGGAAATATATTGTACATGAAATACATTCTCTATAGTTAGACTTTGTTGAAAATTATGCACAATACTTAAAAAGTGTGTGTGTGTGTATGATGCATGTATGTGTGTGTAACACATACATATATACAGAAATACATATTTAAAAAAATTGGAAGAGTGTTTACATTCACAGCAATTTAAATTATAAATGTTCCCAGAAGCTTGAATGTTACAGTACTAATAAATCAAAACTATTATAATAATCAGTTTTTGGCATGTTAAGAAAATAATTCTCTTCCTGAAGTTACTACAGACACAGGAATGTATGTGGAAAAAGTCTATTTCATGACTATTAAGCTCAGATGCTCAGAGTTTTTAAGTTTTGAGGTTTTAATGCTTTTTAACTATTATGAAATAGTTCAAATAATTTCATTAGACTTTAACATTTTGGTGGATGTGGTAGACACTAGCAGCCAGCCTCTGGCTGCTTAAACTACTGAGGGGTGTTGTTAGGACCCATATTCTGAGAAGAGGTTTGCCGATTTAGAAACTAAAAAAATTCCCTTCCCAGTAACCCAGTAAGGTTAAAATAAAAGATGCAAGAGTAGACGTATGACATAGTTTATTGTTACAGACTTGAAGCCGTGTTTGACAATCACACTAATTACGGTTGCCATTTCTTTGACCTGATTAGGCAGAACAATAGTACTGCTACTCTTTGTCCACCTTAAGACAGTAAGCAGCCAATGATATATAATACCTTTTGACAGCCACATTAATTATGACCCTGCTGACTGTCTTTCTTTAGAATAAAATACTTTCAAACAAAAGAAGATGGAATTATAGTGAAAGCTGTCAGAATGTTCCTGAACCTTGTTAATGACCATCAAGTAGCTAAAAAAATGTTAACTTTCTTGATATTTTTTTCCTGTTTTTGCAATGTGTGTGGCTTCTTTTCCATAGTTTCACAGGAACACTTGCATAAGAATATCTGAATTACTTAAATAGGTCAGAACAATGGTCAGTCTTTTGCAAGATGTTACATTTCTCATTTACTTTCTGCTTCTTGATTTTGCAAAGGGAAAAAAATGACATCACATTATAAGATAATGAATTTAGAATTTTTCCATTCTGGCTTTGTCTTGATAAGGCCACATTGGACTTATCAGTAGATTTATGTAGGATTAGCAGCTCTGTGTCAGGGGGAGTGTACAGTGTGATTTCCTTTGTAGTGCCAAATTATTGCATGACTTTGTAATGTAGTTTGATAAAAAAAATTGACAGTTACATGAGGAAAGTGAATACACTATTTTCTTATAACAATGGTTAATGTCTAGTCATTATCTACAAATCTATCAATCTATCTAATATATATATGTATATATAAACTCTGGTAGGTTATTAAGGCTACTGATTAAGAGCTACAGCTGCTAACTAAAAGTCTGGCAATTCGAATCCACTATGGATTCCTTAAATGGAAATTCTATGAGGGCAGTTTTACTCTGTTCTATAGGGTCACTATGCATTGAAATTTACATTAGCAACTGGTTTTATATATATATACACACACACGTACATATACACAAACAGAAATACATGTATATATGCACATACATAGGAGATCTTACAATTAAACCAGCCAACTTAATTGTTCTAAGTGTTACATACCTCATTGCTGAATTACACAACAGTCATCTTCAAAGTACTAGCCTTAGGAAGCTCTGCACCGATGCCAGTGCCTAGTCCACCCTTCAGAGCAATTTTGGAACTCTGTCTGGAATGGCCATTTTACACTGTGGCTAGGGCACAAGTTCGTGGACTTAGTTGTACAGTTATCTGTAAGGGAGTTTTATCCAGTAAACAAATAACTGTACTGGAACATCCATACTACTCAACTGATCCAGCCTCCAGTAACTTGTTTCTTTACTCAAAGATAAAGGAAATATTGAAAGAATACATTTTAATGATTTTCACGATAGCAAGATATCAGTACGATGATAGCTCTGATGACGATTCCAGGAAGAGTTTCAATATTGCTTTGAAGGATGGCCTAGGCACTGGCATCAGGGCATAACTTCCCAAGAGGTGTACTTCAAAGGTGACCATAATGATATTCACCAGCAAGGTATGTAGTACTTTGTCTAGGATGAGTTCATGAACTTCATTGTCAGATCTCAGGCATGCTCTTTCCTGGACATTGTAAGGCTTACTTCCTCACAGAAGTTACAGGAAAAGCCTAGTCTGGCAAATGGTGGCAAGGAAAAAGAGGGAATGGAAATAAATTGTGTTCCATGAATTTTTCAGTGTTGTCCTACATGGCTCTCAAGAACACGTCCTAGTTCCTCAACGTATCTGATATATTTAGAATGCTTATCTTCATAGCTGCTCCAAATATCTTTATCAAGACCACCTCTTCACTCCAGAAATCTAACTCTTAGCCTGCATCTTATAAAAATTATCTAGACTAAACTAAATTGTAATAAAAGATACTTAAACGTTGGTTGGAAACCCAGTTGACATAATGGTTAAGTGCCACAGCTGTTAACCAGGCAGTTGGTAGTTAACATCTGCCAGGTTCTCTTTGGAAATTCTATGGGGCAATTCTTCTCAGTCTATAGGGTCACTGTGAGTCAGAATCAACTCAACTGCAATGGGTTTGATTTGGGGGTAAGCTTTGGGTCCCTGTGGTCTCTGGAGCCCTACTGACACAGTGTTTTTTTTATGTATGGCTGCTAAACAAAAGGTCAGCAGTATGAATCCAGCAGTCTCTCCTTAGAAACCCTATAGGGCAGTTCTCTAATGCCCTATAGCGCTGCTGCAAATCACCATCAACAATACAACATAGTTTGTTTTGTTTGTTTGGTTGGTTTTTGTTTGTGATAATGGTATGGAAAATGAGAATAAGAGAGAGCCCCTGAATGGCTGTTTCCACATTGCTCAAATCTCAGTATGCAATGAAGGACAGTTGAGAAAAAGATGCAAAAGTGAATTTAGCCCATTTTTTGAGGTCTTCAGTAGAATGAGAGTAACAATAATCGTCATCTGACCTGGTCAAGTGGGAAAAATTCAAAGAAAAAGATACTAGGCCTCACCGTTCCCTTTCTACTGTTTTACAACTGCTGGTTGTTCTGCAAAAACCGTAGTGGTGTAGTGGTTAACCGCTGTGGTTGCTAACTAAAAGGTCAGCAGCTTGAATCCACCAGGCACCCCTTGGAAGCTCTGTAGACAGTTCTATTCTATACTATAGGGTCAGGATAAGTCAGAATTGACTGGATGCTGATGGGTTTGTCTGTTTAAATTATCCTGCAGTCTTCTCCTCATTGTTCAACATTTCATCTCCAGCCTTTCATTGCCCTAGATGCTACCTTCCTATACCCTTCCCGGACTGTAGCTACCAAGAACTGCTCTACCTGTCTGTAAGTGGGGGATAAAGACATAGGAGACACCCCACAAAGGTGAAAGTGTGTGAGTTGTTTTCTTGGTGTATAGGTTACAGAGTGCAGTGTGAACAATGCTGTCCTTCTGACATGGATAGACTCTGTGAGCTCTTTTAAGCACATAACCAAGGTAGATAAACTATTGCATCAGGCAAAATATATTTTGAGTTTCAAGTACCTAAGTTACCCAAGAGGAACCCTAGTGTTGTAGTGGTTAAGTGGTGTGTGTGCTAACCAAGATATCAACTGTTCAAATTCACCAGACACTCATTGGAGATTCTATGTCTACTCTGTCTATAGGGTCACTATGAGTCAAAATCAATTCAGTGGCAGTGGCTTTAACTGGCAAGTTACCTAAGGAAATCCTGGTAGCATAGTTATTAAATGTTATGGCTGCTAATCAAGGCAGTTCACATCCAACAAGAATTCCTTGGAAACTCTATAGGAAAGTTCTATTGTCCTATAGGGTTGCTATGAGTCATCGATTCGATAGCAATGGGTTTGCTTTTGGTTTCTTAAGTCACCTAAAACCTTTTGGTGTACTTCGTGGTTATAAACTGGCTTCTGTATTTAATGCTTTTGAAGGAAAACAGTGACAAGTTAAATGAATTCCTCTGAAAATATTGTTCATCCTTAGGGAAGTACTGGTGATGAGGAGTCTTGAGGAGAGATTTAGGAGAAACATGAACCTCAGGTTAAACTTTTGCTTCCCTTTTACCCTTTTCTCCATATGGAACTCATCATCTTTCTAGAGAGTGAGTGATACAGCTTCTTAACCACACTGACCAGATCTGGTTTATTATTTCTCAATAAAACTTAATTCAAGAAAATGTTTAAGTTGCATTTACTTTTGAGTTGTAAATGCCTACAAAATAGCTTACATAACTGGTTTCTTTGGAGTATGTATTATGTGGTGGGGAATGATTTAAAAATTGTTTAAGCAAGCAAGTCTTTGGGACCACTACATTTCACTTCAGCCAGAGTATCAAAAAGATTCTGCTGATATATATATATATATATATATATATTTCCAAAGTAGGAACTTACAGTATGGTATTTTGTAATGGAATACACGTTTGATCAGAGATTCCAAGGATTAAAGCCATATACCAAAGAAATGAAGTTTTGTGTTAGGTAGATAGGAAGCACTTGGAGGAATGCTGCAGGAAACAACTTCCTCTTGTTTACATTCTGGGAGAAACAAAATTTGATCATTTATATTGAATGCTTTCGTAAAAGGGATCCGGGTTCTACGCATATGAGGTTTATGCATTTATTTTCTGAAAAAAAAATTACTGAACACCTATTGGGTGTTTCCCCTGACTTCAAGTCCATTCTAACTGATAGTGACCCTATATGACAGAGTAGAATTACCCCATAAGGTTTTCAAGGAGTAGCTGTTGGATTTGAACTGCTGGCTTTTTAGGTTAGCAGCTGAACTCTTAACCACTGTACCACCAGGAACTATGTTCCTGGTAATATCATCACGGGTAAAGGAGGGATGAAATGGTAAATATGATCTCTAGGTCCAGGCCTGAAAAATCTAGAGTCTAGGGAAGAAAGAGAATGTGTGATAGTGTAAAAAGTCCAAGCAGAGGAAACAGTAATAACCAAACCTGATGCCACGCAGTCAATGCTGACTCATGGTGACTGTACAAGAAAAAACAGGAGGACAGATCCGGTGACTAATCTATTTTGTGTACGTTTCAGTGGGGTGGAATAATGAACGTGTGGGCCCCAGAACTTGTCACTAAAGAAAGGTCTTCGCTAAACGGTTCATCTGTCCCTGTCCACTTACCTAAAGCCAGAAAAAGTGGCCCATTTTACACTCTAACATTATACTTTAAGGATTAGTCTACAGAGATCACTCTTTTCACTTACAATTTTGAGGCAATCTATCTCTTTAGTGAAAATTGTCAAGATTACATTTCAGAAATCCCACATCATCAGGGATAGATATGCCATGTGAACTTTAAGATTTCTAAGAAAGAGAGGAAACATCACATTTGAAAAAGAAAATGAATGTAGTAGCTAATGCAATCAGATACCTGTGGCAGAGGTCGAGGCGGAAGGTCCCGCTGTCTGGTGATCTTTGCAGGGAAGCTGGTGACAAGAGTTCTTAGCCATGTAAACACTGAAAAGAAGCTAAAATGGTTTGTTTCTCCACTGAAACTGCTGCAAACAGAATTCACTTCCCTGGCAAGGCAAGTTAAATGGAGTGGCTTTGTCTCAGCAGGACAACATAGACTTCTCATAAGCTTTCGCCGGCACAATTTCATTAGCAACAAAAGGCCCCAGCAGTTCCTGGAGCTCATCTTCCCGGAGCAATTTAGCAGCTTTTTCTACTTGCTTTCTCATCCTCTTCCAGCAAAATCCAAGCACTCAAGTTGCTGTCCACAGCTCCCCCACTGCTCCCTGTTTTGGTGGACAGATGACAGAAAATAAAACATGAGGAGTGTATTTGACTTTTATTCCTTTGCAATGAAATAAGCACAGAGCTTAGTTTTTGCGTTTTTTTTTTTTTGTTGTTGTTGTTGTTGTTGTTACAGGAATTTGTCTTCAGGATAACTTGTCTCTCCGCAGCTGACTCCACCTTTGGTTCTCACTGTTGGTTCTCTTCCCACAAAACGAGGCTCACTTTCTGCTTTGTGATTCCACTCATAGGAAAATCTGAACAGACTGCTATAAATTCCCTCAAAATGATACTCATTTAACACTGAGGACTTGACATTGTGCTTTGAACTAGTGACGCGAAAGAGAATAAGGGTTTGCAGTCAAGTCTAGAGAGGGCATAAACTAACAAATAAAAAAACCAAAAACCCACTGTGTTAAGTCCTTTCCAACTGATATCAACCCTATCGGACAGAGTAAAACTGCCCATAAAGTTTCCAAGGAATGCCTAATGGATTCAAACTGCCAATCTTTTGATTAGCAGGCATAGTACTTAATGACTATGCCATGGGGATTTCCAAGAGAAGGCATAAAGTACGTAGTTACAGTATTCTTTGAACAGGGGAGTGGGAGGGGATGCAGAACGCATTCTTCAGTATTTGCAAGGTTGGAAAATCAGTGTGTCTGGAACTGAGAAAATTTCCTACAGGGAATGATGATGATGAAATTAAAACTCTAAGAAGAGGCAAAATTAAAAGACGAGTCACCAATATTCCAAGAAAAACAAGCATGTAAAGAAAAATAGAAAATACTCTTTCCTGAAGAACAAAAAGGTACTCAATTTGACTTGATCCCTGGAAAAGGGAAAGATAAAAGATATAACACTGACTTACAGAAGCAAGGACATGTTACAAGTGTGCTAAGGAGACAATTTGTTTTTCCTAGAAACAGGAATAACTAAAGATTTTAAACAAAGATTGCTTAAACCAGAATTTATATTTTTGTATGATTATTCTTATTGTCCTATGTAATGGATAGAGAAATGAAACAAAGCTAAAAGAGGTTCCAGTGACCTATTTAGGAGAGGAGAATGATATGGACTATGAGTGTGCTGGAAAGACATTAAGTGGCCAGATTTCAGTAATAATTAGCAGTCAAAATTAAGCAATAAAACTCCAAACCAAACCCACTGCCATCAAGTTGATGCCAACTCACAGTGACCCTATAAAACAGAGAAGGATGTCCCCATCAAGTTTCCAGGGAGCACCTAGTCTATTTGGACTGTCGACCTTTTGGTTAGCAACCGTTGCACTTAACCAGTATGCCACCAGGGTTTCCAAATTAAACAATATTGAGGAATAATTGAATTTGGAGAATATAGATGCTTCAGCAGAGCCTTGGTGGTGCAGTGTTCAGAGCTTGACAATTAACCCAAAAGTCAGCAGTTCAAATCCACTAGCTGCTCCTTGCAAAGCCTATGGAGTAGTTCCACTCTCTTATACAGTCATGAGTCAGAATCCACTTGATGGCAATGGGTTTGATTTTGTTTTGGTTTAGATGCTTCAAGAAAAGTTCCTAGATTTTTTTTTTTTCCCCCCATACTGGTGACTAAGCAGACAAAAAAACTTTGCTATTCAATGAGGTGCTGGGAGAAGCAGGTTTGGGGCAAAACACAACAAGTTCATGGAAATTTTAGAGCACTAGATTTTATTTTTGTAAGACATACTCATGGCTTGGCTCAAGACATACTAGCAGGTCATTACTCTTGACCCCATCTGTTTCTTGTGTCAGCTGACCCTACAATGTCAGTTCTGTTCAGGCTATGATAAACTTCTTAACAGCCCAGCCTGACAGTTTTGTTCATACCTACTCCGCGTGCCTCGTTTCCTACCCCCAGGCTTCCATGTCAAGACTGCTATGGGATACTTTTCATCACCTATTTGTGGTTCAACTCGATGGCAGTGGGTTTGGTTTTTATTTGTGGTAAACCCCAAACTTCAAGAAAGTTAGTATCCTTTGGGAAGAACTTTGAAGCTGTGGGTAAATTTGCCTCCTTTTATCCTATACCTTCCTCCGAAGGGCAATTTTAAGATACTATTTATGAAGCCTTTCTCAAAAATTTTTCAATGAGAGCAGCTTTTCTCACCTAATCATCACAAGCTTAAAAATTCATATTTATTCACCCCTTGTAGATTTCACCTCTTTTACATAACCTCTGTGAGATTATGTTGCTGTTGTCACCAGTCTGGTTTGTCATCAGGTCTGTTCCTATGGATCACGACCCTGCATGCAACAGAAAGAAACACTTTCGAGTCCTGCAGTTCTCACGCTGGGTGTACACGTTTGAGGCTGTTGTAATCACTGAGTCAGTCCATCTCGTTGAGGGGCTTCCTCTCTTTTCCTGACCCTCTGCTGTATCTTGTGTGTCATCCTCCAGGGACTGGTCCTTGCTGATAACACATGCAGAGTACATGAGATGCAGTATTACCGTCTTTGCTTCCAAGATGCATTCTGGCTGTACTTAACTTCTTCCAGGGCAGCTTCGTTCTTTCCCTAGCACCCCATGGTATGTATGTTCAGCATTCTTTGCCCGCACCATAGTGTGAGTGCATACTGCCTAATAAATAATAGCATATAAGTTGTCTACCTCTGGCTCCGCTTTCTGGAGAATCAAAACTCAAATCCAGAACTCAGTATGCAATACTGGAGACGGATTTACCCCTGTTCTGATAGATATTCAATTATCACTATTAGTGGGGAAGTGATGAAAGCTGGTGTGTGGTGTCTTCACAATTACTAAGTCTTTGCCAATTGCTAATTGAGATGAAATTGAAGTAAAAAGGGAGCCACCGGAAGATGTGGCAGTGGTGGTACTGTAAAGGTATATGGGCAGTAATCTTTATGAGGCCCTTGAACTAGTCTTTTTTAAACATTTTTCCTCTGTGGATCTCTACTCTGGATTCCTGTGGAAACCCTGATGGCATAGGGGTTAAGTGCTACATCTGCTAACCAAAAAGTCAGCAGTTCAAATCTGCCAGACACTCCTTGGAAACTCTATGGGGCAGTTCTACTCTGACCTACAGGGTTGCTACAAGTTGGTGTCGACTCATTGGCAGTGTTCTTTTTGTTTGTTTGCTTGCTTTGATTTTGGTGGATACTTAGTGTTTCGGTTACCACCTAGTACTGCTCCAACAGAGAATACGTGAGTGAGGCTCTATGAAGAGAAATTGTATTGACACAGTCCGGTAAGCTGCAAATCCGTTAGATCCATTCAACAGGAGAGTTATAGATCCATTCAACAGGAGAAACTGTCACAGTCCAGTAGACTGAGTCCAAGTTCCAGGAGAGCATCTTAGCACAGGAAAGCCAGGTCCAAAGGATGTGCTCTGCTCTTGGTCCTGGTGAGGTCCCAGCTTGCTCTGTTCACTCTTCTCCCTTATATCCTACAAGCTGGTGGCTTGAGACCTGCCTCACCAGCACAACTGCTGCCCACTCTCCATCATCAATGTCACAGGGACAGGATTCACAAGACATGGGAGCAATCATGCTATTTTGGGACTCATAGCCAGGTCAAAACAGTACGTGTATTTGGGGGGCCACATAATGCAATCCAGGATGCCAAAGCAGCCCCCTTAGTGAAGTGGTTAAGAGCATACATAGCAATACAAGAAAAGATCTGACAGTTGGAATCTACCAGCTGCTCCTTAGAAACCCTATGGGGCACTTCTATGCTGTCCTATAGGGTCATTGTGAGTTGAAATTGACTTGGCTATGGGTTTTATGAGTGGATAATTTGTAAGAGGAAAATGATAATCTAAAGATGTCTCACTGTCAAGTTAGGCAAATTGTGAAAGAACCTCTTTAATAAATGTTAAGGAAACTTTCATTTTCTGCATGTTCAGGAAAGACTTAGGAGAATCAGGACCAAGATCTAATTCTCAGGATGTCAAAACTGCTAGAGGAGGCTCGCCCTGGGACAGCAAGTGAAGCTGAGGCTGAATGCACACAGCATGAGCCGGCAATTATAAAATCCATAAGATCGTGTGGTTAAGTGGGCACAGCAGCAGTCCACGGTACTGTAAAATTATATGTTTGGGATTAGGTGGGGGCAGGCCTTAAAGGGAAAAAGTAAATTACAAAAGCAGATGCCAGAGTCCTGTGTCAACCATCACTACTGATCCAAATCACACCTGTTGCTAGTGGAGGTAAGGTTTCTTTCTAGCGAAATAATAGAGGAAAGAACTTAAACCTGGCTCACATTTAGGGTATGTTTGGCTAAGAAAGGTACTAGCCAAAAATGGACTGCTGCTGCGTCCCAGCGCCATTTGGGGGTGACTTTAAAGTGCAGTGGCGAAGGAAAACGTGGTGAGCAGTACTTCCACTGATACACTTAGTTGTCTAACTTGTGTGTATGTGAAACAGTCCTCAGACAGGCCCATCCACTAGCTGGTGTAGGAATCCACTGACATTTATGAACAAGTCCATCATTGTACTTCCTTTTCACTCCTGAGAGTTCTACTGTCCAATAATAAAACCAAAAGAAAAAAAGAAGAAAAGAAATGAAACCAACTGCAGTTGAATAGATTCCAACTTCTAGGAACCATTGATGACAGAATAGAACTACACCGTAGTGTTTTCAAAGAGCAGCTTGCAGATCTGAATTGTGAACCGTCTGAATAGCAGCCAAACTCCTAACCACTGTGCCAGTTCAATGGAATTCCATTAATTCGCTTATATATAATCATTGAATTTTAAAATCTTGATAGCTTATTTGTATTTGTCGGTATTTAAAATTAGTTTGGGCCTATAGCTCTGAATTGGGCAATTACTCCATTTAGTTATTGGCATATGCAATTCTAATATCTAGTAGGGTGCCATCTCCTTGGCCTGGAATTGTGGTTTCTAGCATGTTTGATGTTCTCATATTGTTTTATAAGTACCAATCCCTGTTTTTATTTTAGCCCTGTACCCTTTAGTCGTAATATTACCAGGGTCAGCACTAGTTACCTATGAACTGATTTCCTGGTGACCCCATGTGTGTCAAAGAAGAACTGTGCTCCATAGTGCTTTCAGTGACTGATTTTTCAGAAATAGATAAGTAGGCCTTTCTTTTAAGGCACTTCTAGGTGGATTTGGGCCTCCAAGCAAGTTAATACGTACACCAAAACTTAAACCCATTGCCCTTGAGTTAATTTCCATGCAAAGCATCATTGTAACGAATAAGACATTGCAAATAATTTTATAAATATATTAAAGATTCTGCCTCCAGTCTGAAAAAAAAAATTTACTTTCTTGATCTGTGAAGTGGCTACTATGTTAACCTTTACATTATTGTCCTAGGTATTAAGCGAGATAATACACATGGCTTTATAAACCTTGGTTGTGTAGCAGATTAAGTGCTACATCTGTTACCCCTAAAGGTCAACAGTTCAAATCTGCCAGGCACTCCTTGGAAACTCTATGGGGCAGTTCTACTCTGACCTCGAGGGTCGCTATGAGTTGGACTCAACAGCAGTGGATATTTTTGGTTGGCGTATGACAAGTCCGTGATACACATTTTCATTATTATCAGTTTGTTATTTACATATTCAATATAGTACTACTGGCATATATATCAAAAAAACTATGCTAACTACTAACTTCACCTTCAGTTGATCCCCTGAAGTAACTGAGACTCAGTAACCACTAGACAGATGATGATGATGATGGGTACATGACAGATAGACAGATGATAGACAGGTAGGTAGGTGAGTAGATGGGTAGGAAGGGGGTAGACATGTGGGTAGGTAGGTAGACAGATAAATAGAAAGATAGATAGGATATAGAGAAAATAGACTCACATCTAGCATTATATTGAACTCTTATTTAGAACTTTCAATTGCTATTAATATTTTTTTCCAGTGCTGCATAGACGTGCATCATAATATAGCTTAACAAGTGGTAAGATGTCAGCCTGAGTATGATTCCTAACCAGGTGAAATAACTTCTAGTTTTCCTGGCAAAAAAGAGCCCTTGCCTTTTTAAGAACATCACTTAATCATCTGAGTACAGGTTATAGATCACTTTTCTTCCATGTACGTACTAGACTTCCAAGTTGGAAAAAAATGGCTGTATGCATGTTTTATGGCTTAACATTATCATATACCAAAGGACATATTTTGCTCTTAACTCTCTCTATTGATAGGTGCATGCAGAAAGGTATTAAATCTTTCAATATCCTAGAGTATTCTTAAATTTTTCATGCTTTCAAGACTTTACATTTATTACTCCCTCTTCCTGTAATATTTTTAACTTTTTCTTCAAGGTTCAGTTCAAATGTCATTTGCCCTGTGAACCTGAGTCGAAACTGAAGGGGAAAAATTGAAATCTTGAAAAAAAAAAAGGTCTCTTACTAAACCCCAACTTCCAGTCTCACTATACCTCTACTCATCATGCATATATTTATCTTTCCATACATACCACCTTCTCAGAGAGATCTTACCCAGATATCGTTAGTATTAGTTCCTTCTAGGGACTTTAACAAATGACAACTGGCTGAGTTAAAAGAGTAAGTTTATTCTCTTACTTTCAGGGAGGCCAGATGTCCAAAATAAGTTTCAGTGACTCTCAAGCCAGGTGTCAGTAGGATTATTATCCTTCCAGAGTCTCTGGGAAGTCATCTGTCCCTTCCCTTTTCTATTGGTGACTACAGATGTTCCTTAGCTTGTAGTCAAGTTACACCCATCTTCAAATCCAACATCTTCAAAGTCCTCTGAGTTCCACTTTCACTTGCCTTTTCCTCTATACATGTCACCTCTCCTTCTGCCTTGCTTATACAAATATGTTTCTGGATGTATTTATGGTCCCCTTGTTTAACCCAAAGTAACTTCCTCATCTCAAGATAATTCATAACATTCATAGAGTCTTTGCCTTATAAGGTAACATTTACAAGTTACAGAGCTTAGGACCTAATATTATTGAGAAGCATTAGTCAATCTATAGCAAATTAGAGACAGAGAGAGAGAAAAGAAAAGAAAACTTTGGCCAGGGCCACCGTATCTTCTTGCTGACACTCCATAAGCTGTTTTTTACTCCTCCAAAAAAAGTATGAGTGTCTAATGTATCATACATCTTATTCATTAATCTTGTTTTGTTTTTGTTCACCACACTAGAATGTAATCTCTATGAGATGAGGAAATTTTGACCATTTTTAAAACTGCTATAGAAGAGTATCTGTCACATAGTCTGAAACATGTGTCAACAAATATCTCAAAAGATACTTATTGAAGAATGAAAGAACCAAGCAAGGAAGAAATAAACGAATGATTATGTTATAAAATTTATTTTTTTATTTTGTATTATAGAGTATGAAATTAGACTCTATAAGTCAATGTTAGAGTAGTAAATGTTCTACCACTACATTTGTTCAAACATATGAAAACAGTCTTATTTTGTTGTTGCTGTAGTAATATTCTCAAGGGATTTTTGTGCCTAATAACTATTTGATAAGACAAAAATGCCTTCCAAGTATGACTGAGATTATATGAGACTGTTTTGCAATATTAGAACATATAACATCACTAAGGTCCCTGTGAGTCACAATTGACTGCAGTGGGTTTTGTTTTTTGGCAAGTCTAGATAGCGTATTCATATAAAGTTTAGTCTTCCCTTTTCATGTAGATCTATCACTCTGATTTGAGAAGTGAGTGATACTTTATGTGCCCTGGTTCACTAACTCCTTCAATAAAATATAATTGATTTTAGCATTTTCATTAATAATCACTGGAAAGAGAGCAATAAATTTTAAGTATCAATATTTGTCATACCTAATGTTATGTGCCAAATTGGCCAGGCTAAGGTTCTCAGTAACCTGGCAGACACTGAACTGAATTACAAGATTTATGTAATATAAAGTAACCACTTTCCATTAAGCGATCTGACCAATTAACTGAAAAGTGAGTGAAAATTAACTGAATTAAATATAAGACTACAGTCTATACTAATATAAAAAAATGCATAAAAAAGAAACTAAATGTTTGATTAGAAACTGTATTTACATAGTTGAAAACTATCTTCTCATAAAATACCTATTAGCATCAGAGGAAAAATGTCTGTCTGTAGAGTTGACAAGCCTGGACGTTACCACCTTAACCGCATAATCAAAGTGAACACCACTAACAACAAGTCGTAGAAATCATACAAATGTCACCTGTTAAAACATGATGACAACAGCATGGCATCACTTTTGTGATATTCTTAGATATACATTCTGAATCTATTCCTAAGAAAACATCAGATGAACCAAAAATGAGGGATATTTTACAAATGAACTAGTACATTTCAATGTTATGAACTAAAAAAAAAAGCCTCATTAATTTTTCCAAATTAAAAGAAACTAAAAGGATACAAGAATGCAATACACAACTCTGATCTAAATTTTTTTTATAATTAAAGATATTATTTGAACAATTGAGGAAATTGAATGAGGGCTGAGAAATTGCTGGTAGAAATATATTAAATAATTTTGTGATTTGGATAGTTTCCTTAGAGTCATTTAGGAGAACATTCGGCATTATAGAAAACAGACATTAAATTTTTCTGAAGTAATAGCATTGTAATTGCAAATCTTTAGTTATTTTGAAGTTGTTTCAAAAGCATATAGAGATAGAATTAGTGCCTTAGTTATTTTGTGCTACTGTAACAGAAATATCACACAAGCTCTAAAAACCAGAAATTTGGTCTTGTCCAGTCTAGTAGGCTAGAAATCTAAATCTAGGTTGTCAGCTTCAGCGAAAGACTTTCCCGATTGGTCCTTAAGAAGGATCCTTGGCGACAGTTCTCTCTTAGTCTGGGAGCTTCTCAGCACAGGACCTCAGGTGCAAACAACAGATACCACTCCTGGTACTGCTTTTTCAGTGATATGAAGTCCCCCTGTCTCTTGTCTCACTTCTAGCCCTTATATTTCAGAATAGACTGGCTCACGACACTATCTAATCTTGTAGATCTCATAGCTACAACTGCCGCTAATCTGTCAGAGTGATAGGCTTTACAACATACAGGAAAATCTCATCAAATGACAAAATGATGGACAATCACAATATTGGAAATCACCACGCCCTAACCAAGTTGACACATATTTTATAAGGACACAAATCAATATATGACAATTAGTATTGTAAAAACTCATGTAAAAGAAATACCTAGGCATATATAGCTTCCTTGGTTAATTCTAGCAAATATGTAAAGAAAATGTAACTCCAATTCTTTAATATCTCTTCCAAAATTTTGATGAAGAAACACTTTCTAGCTCATTCTATGAGACCAGTATTACTTTGTACCAAAACCAAGCGAGCATATCACAAGAGAAAAAGAAAAAGAAATGACAGACTAGTATCTCTTGTAGATATTGATTTTTAAAAAAATGGAAATATTAAGAAATGTAATCTAACAACATATAAAGGATTGTACAGTGAGATGAATTTGTATTTATTGCAAGAATGCAAGATTAGTTTAATATACGAAAGTTTATTGATGAACTATACCATGTTAATAACCTAAAGGACAAAATCACGATCATCTCAATAGATACAGAGATAGTCTTTGACAGTATTCAACCCTCAGCAATCTAAGCATAGAAGGAGGCATCTTTAATCTGATAAAGAACATCTACAAAGCCAACCTCACAGCTAATATGGCTAGTGTTGAAAAGCTGAGTATGTTGACTCTGTGATCAGCAACAGCACACTTCTTTACAACACTTACAGGAAGAAGAAACAAAAGACATCTAAATTATATGGTCCCAAGGCCTAGGGGTTCCCCTGGGAGCATGGTTCCAAGACCTGATGCTGCCCTTGTTCATAAGTCGTTACTGAGATTGACTCCGCACAGGAATGGATTGGACTCGGCAACACAGAGTGACCATATCATGTGAGTATCTATAGGATGTCGTCTTACTGGCCTCTTCCTAGAATGGGAGTGAAGAGGGTGGAGAAGACGAGACAGGAGATTGTTAAGAGGATATGACATGTATAGAACAGAAAGGAGGAGTGTGTTGTCACCAGGCAAGGAGAGCAGTAGGAGCTGCACATAGGTGGGCATGCAAATTTAAGCTGGATTGTACTCTTTCACTCAATCACAATAAATAAAATATATATTTTAAAAAATCATCTAAATTATAAGTGAAAAGGAACTGTTTCTACTTGAAGATGGCATGACCTTATGTACAAAAGATTTAGCAAATTCACAAAAATTATTAGCTGTAGAAAACAAGTTCAACAATGTGGCAAGATACAATATCAATATACAAAAATGAGCTAATTTCTATAAACTGGCAATAAATGGTACAAAAATAAAATTAAGAAAATAAATTCATTCATAAGATCAAAACCAATAAAATACATAGGAATATACTTAACTAAGAAGACATAAATCTGTCTGTCAAAAAATATAAAGCATTGTAGAAAGACATTTCTGATCTAGATAAATGCAAATCCAATTTATATTCATGGATTGAAATATTTAACATGGTTAATGTGAGAATATCCCTCAAGTTAATCTTTAAATTCATTGTAATCTCTCTCAAAATACCAACTAGCTTTCTTTTTCTTTTTTGTTTCTCAGAAACTTCAAGCTGATTCTATAATTCCTATAGAAATGTAAGGGACCAACTATAACCAAAACAATCTTGAGAGAGAAGGACTGAGTTGGAGGACTCATTCCTCCTAATTTTAAAACCTATCACAGAGCTATGTTAATCAAAACACTGTGGCACTGGCATAAAGATAGGCATACAGATTAATCAAACAGGATAAATAAATAAAAAAAATCATAAAAATTACCATTTTACACTGACGAGGGTGGCTAAAATACAGACATGTAATAAGACATGTTGGTGAAGAAGTGGAGAAATTGTTGCCCCTCATACACTGATGCTGGGAATGTCAAATGGTATGACCAGTTTGGAAAACATTGAATAGTTCCTCAAAACACTAAATGTAGGGCTCCTATATGACCTAGTAATTCCACTCCTAAATACATATACAAGATAAACAAACACCCATCTACAAAAACATAAAAGTATGTAGATTTATGCAAGACCCCAACTGGAAATAACATAAAAGGCCATCAACTAATGAGTGGATGAACAAAATGAGATAGTCATTCAGTGGAAACTACTTGCTAATTAAAAAAAAAAAGAAATACCAATACATGATACTACATGAAGTTTGTAAACATTACATTAAATGAAGACACATCCAGCACAAAAGATTACATGCTGTTAGGTCCATTTGTCTGAAATGTATGTTGTTGTTCTTAGGAGTCGCTGAGTCAGTTTTGACTCATAGTAACTCTATTTTCTTATTTTCTTCATTCTCAATTTAAACTTGTGCATGAGCTATCAGCCTCTGGCCTTGTTCTCACTGATGACATTTAATGCTTCTACTGTCTTCCTACAGATGTAGTTGATTTGATTCCTGTGTATTCTACCTGGTGAAGTCCATGTGTATATAGCCATTTATGTTGCTGAGAAAAAGGTATTTGCAATAAAGATGTTGCTGTTCTTGAAAAACTCTGTTACGCAGTCTCCCGCATTGTTTCACCAAGGCCATATTTTCCAGACATTGATCCTTCTTTATTTCTGGCTTTCACATTCCTATCAAAATCAATTTTAATGTCAAATCCACCATCGTGGACAAAGATGGACATTATTTGTTGCTGAAAGGTTCAGTACACAAGCAAGACTTAACTATATTAATTATTTATGCACCTAATGTCAGAGCACCTAAATATGTCAAAAAAACACTGACTATGCTCAAAAGAGAGTTAGATGACTCCACAGTAATAGTGGGAGACTTTAACACTCCACTCTCATCACTAGACAGGTCATCTAGAAAAAAGCTCAGTAAAGATATAGAAGACCTCACTGACACAATTAACCAACTAAACCTCATTGATATGGGTATTATCCTATCACTGACAGAGTTGTACTCCAGGACAGATCTTGAAGTGTTCTTTCAGATGACAAATCTAATGCCATTCCTCTTCAAGCTGTCAACCTCAGCCTAGGAAAAATATGATTGTCTGATTCAAAACGGCCAGCACCAGTCCATTTCAGCTCACTAAGGCCTAGGATATTGATGTTTATGTGTCCCGTTTCTTTTTTTGATGATTTCCAATTTTCTTAGATTTATACTTCATATGTTTCCTGTTCTGATTATTAATGGATGTTTGCAGCTGTTTCTTCTCATTTTGAGTTATGCCTTTTCAGCAAATGAAGGTCCCAAAAGCTTGACTTCATGCACATAATTAAGGTCAACTCTACTTTGAAGAGGTAGCTCCTCCCCAGTCATCTTTTGAGTGACTTCTGTCTTCAAGGGCTCAGCTTCCAGCACTGTATTTAGATAACGTTGGGCTGCTATTCATGACCTTTTCCTTGACTAGTTGTTTTCATAAGTAGACTGTCAGGTCCTTCTTCCTAGTCTGTCTTAGTATAGAATTTCAGCTGAGACTTATCTGTCATGGGTGAACCTGCTGGTTTCTGAATACCTGTGGTGTAGTTTTTACCATCCCAGCAATACACAAGCCCCATAGTACAATCAACTGACAGACAATTGGGAGTCTGAAGTATATACACACGTACAAACCGATTCTGACTCATAGCGACAGCAGAGGATAAGTGGAATGTTATTTGACATTTCTTTTTTTAAAAAAGAAGTACCAATACACAATGCTACATGAACTTTGTAGACATCATGTCAAATGAAGACACGTCTGACACCAAGGGCTACATGCTTTAGGGTCTATTTATCTGAAGTGTATGCTGTTGTTTTTAGGAGTCACTGAGTCAGTTCTTACTCAGTGACCCTATTCTCTTATTTTCTTCATTTTCAATTTAAAATTGCAGATGAGCAATGAGCTGTTTGTAATCAGCTGACTATGAGTAGAATTGAACTACAGTATTTCAACCTGCTGATCTTTTGGTTCACAGAGATAGCTCTTAACCACTATGCAACTAGTGTCTGAAGCATAGAATAGTCAAATCTACACAGCAAGAAAATAGATCAGTAGTTCTGTGAATACAGGGTGTTTTAGGGGATTTCAAAATTGTGCCCAAAATAGATTTTGATGACGGTTCCAAAAAAATGGGCTCTTACTAAAACCACTTAACTATACACTCTACATGACTGAATTTTAGGACTTGTTTAATATTTCTAGGTAAAGTTGCACAACAACAAAAACATTAACTACTATTTGTTGGCACGCTCAGTCGCTAGCTGTTACAGATAATTAAAGCACATCAATGCTAAGCAAAAGTTTGGAGATTTGGGTCCATCCTCAAATTTCTAAACTTTCTAGTTAGGAGCCAAGTGCTTTAAGAGTTTGTACCACCCAGAATAGGAATTGAAGAACATTTAATTGTGCTCTGAGACTTTGCTGGTATAGTGGCTGTGTGCTATGTCTGCTAACCAAAAGGTTGCCATTTCAAATCTGCCAGATGCCCTTGAAAACTCTATGTGGCAGGCAGTTCTACTCTGATTTACGGGATCACTGTGAGTCAGAATTGACTTGAAGTCAGTGGCTTTCTCACTAAAAGTGCTCATGAGGAACCTGTAGTTAGGTCAAGAGGCAGTCATTTGGACAAGAGAAGGGGTACTTTGTAGTTTCAAGTTAGGAAAGGTATGTATCAGGGTTATATTCTTTCTACTTAGTCAAATCTTTATGCTGAGCAAATAATCCAAGAAGCTGAACTATGTGAAGAAGAACAAGACATCAGGATTGAAGGAAAACTCATGAACAACTTGCGATGTTTAGATGACATAACCTTGCTTGCTGAAAGTGAAGAGGACTTTGGGCACTTACTGACAGACCACAGCCTTCAGTGTGGATTATATTTCAACAAAAAGAAAACAAAAATCCTCACAACTGGACCAATAAGTGACATCATGATAAACAGAGAAAAGATTGAAGTTGTCACAGATTTCATTTTACTTGTGTATGCAATCAACACCCTTTGAATCAGCAGTCAAGAAACCAAAAAACGTGCGTTAGACCAATTTTCTGCAAAAGAACTTTTTAAAGTATCAAAAAAAGCAAAGATGCCGCCTTGAAAATGAAGGTATACCTGACGCAAACCATGGTGTTCTTAACAGCCTAATCTGCATGTGACAGCTAGACAATGCATGGGGAAGACTGAAGAAAAATTGACTCTTTGAATCACGGTGTTAGGTGAAAAAAATGAATGTTCCATGGACTGTCTTTGAAGAAGTACAATCAAAATGCTCTTAGAAGCAAAGATAGTGAGACTATGTCTCACACTTTTGGACATGTTATCAGGAGTGATCAGGCCTTGGAGAAGTACATCACGCCTAGTAAAAAAACAGGAAGACTACCAAAGGGGTGGATAGACACAGTGACTGCAATAAAGTGCTCAAGCATTAATGATTGTGATGAGGGCGCAGGATCAGATAGTGGTTTGTCCTTTTCGTAAACATTGCCACTGTGAGTGGGAACCAACCGGATGGCTCATAATAACAACAATGGAGGCAACTTGGAAGAAAGGCCTAGCTATCTACTTCCAAGAAATAAGTAACTGAAAATCTTATGAAGCACTGTTCACATTGACACTCATGGAATCATCCTCAGTTGAAACCAATTTACCAGCAATTAGAACTGGCACAGCTAGTCATGCTACGGGGACTGGGTTTTGATGGTGCTTGATAAAGGAAACTAAATCATAAGACTGAATAGAGGAAAATTCATTTTCTTGGGAGCCATTTAAACCCATAGAAGCTATACTCCAAACATGTGTAGAGAAATGAGTCTATGTGGGACAAGGGATTGGCTGTGGTAACCTCTGAGGTGCACCAATCCAAATCTTCTTTCAGGAAAGAAATTACCATTCAGCTGCAGACAGTGATATTAGCTGATAGACTCTGCCTAAAAAACGTTCATGACCCTCTTTAACTTTGGGACAAGCCAATGACTGGTTAAGGTACAAGTACAAGGGCCTGTTCTTGGCCATCAAACATGGGTCTCTCTAAAGGATCCCTATTGATTGACCAAGGCTTTGTCCAGTCTGTACAGTAGCATGAACTTCTACCTGCTAAATCCTACTTAATTCCTAATTTTCTTCCACAGTTGTCAATTTTATATTAAATTCTTAAGAATTTAATTGCCTGATTCTGCTCCCCTTTTGTCTTCCACAATTCTCCAATCAACTGCTTACACATCTTTCTCATCATGGTCTTTCTATAGAATCCAGATTATACATACAAATTTATCAAAAATGGTTACAGTTATAATTGTAGCTGATACATTTTTCAAAAGAACCTAAACTTAATATGACATTTCCTTCATAAAAAACAAAT
This sequence comes from Heterohyrax brucei, assembly GCA_028571685.1. Classification (NCBI taxonomy): domain Eukaryota; kingdom Metazoa; phylum Chordata; class Mammalia; order Hyracoidea; family Procaviidae; genus Heterohyrax; species Heterohyrax brucei. The sequence continues at coordinate 162,817,128 of CM053143.1, forward strand.
AACAGGAAAACCAAACCCACTGCGGTCGAGTTGATTGCAACTTGCAGTGACCCTACAGACAGAGTAAAACTGTCCCATAAAGTTTCCAAGGAGTTCCTGATAGATCTGAACTGCCAACCTTGTAGATAACAGCCAAAACATTTAACCACTACACCACCAGGGTTTCCAAATATGTGTCATTAAATTGAAATGTTTTAAGGTCAAAATTGTTGGAAATCATGTTTTAATGAAAAAAAAACAAAAACCTCATTTATCTACATAAGAGGTCTCCTCAGCATTTTCCACTCTCATTAGTGTCATTATTGGTATTTTTTTTGATGATTCTGAAGATTACAGCATTTCATCATGGTTAAATTTGAGATGAGGTCACTACTCAAGTCTTCTGGTATTACTTTTAGAAACCAAATTAATCAGCTACATATATTTAAGAAATATTAACAAAAAGAACACCCTGAAACTAATCTAGATTTCTGAAAGAAAATTTAGATTTACTAAGACCTGCTACAAAAAAGGTAATGATTGTCTCTTATCCAGTTACTGGAAACTCTGGTTTTATAGTGGTTAAGTGCGCCAACTGCTAACCAAAAGGTCAGCAGTTTGAATACACCAGGAAACTCTATGGGAAAGTTCTACACCATCCTGTAGAGTTGTTTTGAGTTGGAATAAACTTGACAGCTGCAGGTTTAGTTTTGCTTTGGAATCAGGGAAATGTGGTGGTGTAGTGTTTAAGGGCTGTGGCTGCTATCTAAAACACTGATAGTTCGAATCCACCAGACATTAGAAACTGTGGTGCAGTTCTACTCTGTTCTATTGAGTTTCTATGAGTCAGAATCAACTTGAAGGCAACAGGTCTGGTCTGTGTGGATCACGTTGTTTCTCCAGTATGCAGCATCGTGATAAGTAGGGAAAATACTGAAGTTCTTGAGGATTTCATGTTATTTGGATCTACAATCAAAGTCCATGGAAGCAAAAGTCAAGAAATCAAGTAATGTATTGCATTAGGAAAATTGCTACAGGTCTAGTTTGTTTGGATCACACTGTTTGTCATGTATACAACATCATGACAAGTGGAGAAAACACTGAAGTTCTTGAGGATTTCATATTATTGCAATTTACAATCTAAGTCCATGGGAGCAGAAGTCAATGAATCAAGTGATGTATTACATTAGGGAAATAGCTGCAAAAGACCTCTTAAAGGACAAAAATGTCACTTCAGGAACTAAGATGTGCCTGACCCATGCCATGGTGCTTTCAGTCACTTCATATGCATATGAGAGTTAGACTGAAGACAACCTAGTGCATGTGAATTATGGTACTGGTGAGGAACACTGAATATATCATGAACTTCCAGAAAAAATGAAAAAAATCTATCTGGGAAGTACAGCGAGAATGCTCGTTGGAAGTGACAGTGATAAGACTTTGCCTCATGTACTTGGGACATGTTATCAGAAGGGAGAAGAACCTGGAGAAAGCCATCATGATTGGCAAACTAGAGAACCAGCAAAGAAAGGGGAAGACCATCAGTGGGACGCATTGACACAGTGGCAGCAGCACTGGGCTCGAACATGCCAACAATGGTGATGACAGCACAGGACTGGCCAGTGTTTTATGCTGTTGTAGGTGTTGCTGTGCATCAGAACCGATTCAGTGGCAACTAACAGTGACAGCATCCAATTCTTATATACAGCATTTCATACTCTAATTTCACAATGAAAATATAAGTGATCATTTCCTCCATGAGGAGACAGGTAGATGTTCTGTTTGAATAAAATAGGTAACAATTGATAAGCCATTTATAAAAAAGAAAACCATGCACATTTTTTATTCTCTTGACTAAAAGTTAGCCATCCTTGCTCTGTACCTCATTTGCAACACGGTCTATCGGATTTTGGCAAAGCTGTTATGACCACAAACTGTTTCTTGAATCAGAGGCAATATAAGCAGGCTTGCGTGCCAATTCCTCAACAATGGATTTGGTTTTCAGGCATTTCTGGAACAGATTTATATCCTTTGCCATTTTTCAGCTCTCCCTTCTCTGAAGCATTTACAGAATACAGATTTTGACCATCTGGAGTCCACACAGAACAGTGTGAGACCTGACATGCCTGCTTGCAATGGATTTATCTCCCACATGAAGAATGATAGTAAAATAACGAAGTAACACAGGCTATGTTTACTTCTCTATAAGGCACATGGACCTCAATTAAGGAACAACTTCATATTTAGAGGCATGTTACTATATCTCTTTAGCACATGCTGTTTTGAATAAGATGACAATTTCTGTATTTATCATGTACATCAACTTAGCCATCTTCCTCCCTAAACCTCCCCACTCCTCATAGAACAAGGATAAAATGGGTACATACTATTTGGATCACCAGTTGCTATGAAGTTGGTGCTGATTCCTGGTGATTCCATGTGTGTCAGACTAGAACTGCACTCTGTAGTGTTAATCAGTAGCTGACTTCTCAGAAGGAAATCACCAGGGCTTTCTTCTGAGACATGTCTGACTGGACTCAACCCTTCAGCGTCTAGGCGAGCACTCAGGAGTATTAGCTGTTTGCGTCATCCTGGGACTTGCCATCATTTGACTAAGAAGGTCTTATTTGACTGAAAACAATAAACAAAAGCCAGTGACTCTGAAGAGTTCTTGTGATAGGCAGTCTCTAAGAGGGTTCTCAATGATTCCTTCCTGACAGTGTTTGTACATTTGCTTAACCACCTTGCTTTGAGTGTAGGATGAATTTGGTGACTTGCTTCAAGAGAAGACACTATGGAAGACACGGTATGGCAGAACTTCTAAGATGAGGTTACGCAGTAGAGATTTTGCAACTAATCTCGTGGACCAAACATCTGTGTGCACTTTGTTGAATGAGAAAATAATTTGCTTAGTAAACATTCACGTATAAAACACAATAAAATATTTGAAAAATAAGTACATAAAAATAGCAGAAGAGACACAGATAGAAACACAGAGAGCAGACGGATGTCAAAGAACTCCAAGGGTTATCCATAGTGAAGAAACCCCCTCCCCTGTCTTCATATCTGTGCAAATTTTCTGGGTCTCAGGCTTAAATTCAGAGAGTTCTAGCTTCCTGAACAGCGAGAAAATAAGTTCTTCTCTTTTAACTTAACAACAACAAAAAAATGTGTTACTAGAGAAGCACGTCTGCAAATGTTAATGGCATTTTAACTTGTGATTTCAAAACTGTTTCTGTTTTGTGAGATCTGTTCTTGAAACCACCTTGAAAAGATTCACCACAGATACAAACATTAAAAGTAGTCTGTAAGCATTTTGTACTTTCTGATACAGAAGCTGACTGTGTTTTTCTCACAGACTGAAAAGTTTTAAGTTTTGGAGTTTTTGTTTGTTGTTCTTGTAAGTGGAATTGTAGTATTTCTCAATACTTCCTATTAAGATACTGATGAGATTTAATTAAGTGAAAAGGCAGAAAACTGTAACACTTTGAATAAGGAAATTATATAAATTTTGAAGAAACCTATAGAGTCACTATAGGATCGCTATGAATCAGAATTGACTCAATGGCAGTGGATTTTGTTTTTTATAGAGTACAAAGAAATGAAATACTGGTCAATGAAAAAAAAATACTTGCATTATGCGCTTTTCTTTGAGATTCTGAAAAATATGTATGTTTTACTGCATAAAGCTGTGAAATATGTTATTATTCAATCAAAACCCTATTGTGAATGTATTAATTTTTGTTGTTGCTGTAGCACATTGCCAAAAACTCAGGGTTTAAAACAGCACTAACTTATTACCTCGTTGTTCTGTAGGTCAGAATTCTGACATGGGGCTACAATCAAGATTTTGGTAGGGCTGCAGAACTCTGATGGCACAGTGGTTAAGTACTTGGCTACTAACCAAAAGGTTGGCTATTCTAACCTTCCAGTTACTCTTTGGAAACCCTATAGGGCAATACTATTCTGTCCTGTACGGTCACTATAAGTTAGAAACATCTCTATGACAATGAGTTTGGCTTTTCAGTTTCAGTGTTTGTACCACTTACATTGAACATGTTATCAATAGGAGATAATCCCTAGAGAAGGATATCATGCTTCATAAAGTGGATGGTGATCTACAAAAAGGAGACCCACCATGAGACAGATTGACACCGTGGCTAAAACAATGGTCTGAAACATAACAACAATTGCGAACTCAGCACAGGACCACGCCACGTTTAGTTCTGTTGTAAGTGTGGTTGTTGTGAGTTGGAGAAGACTCTACAGCACCTCGCAACAAAAACATATTCCTTTCTTGGCGAGGTTCAGAGTGGGGGTAATCTATTTTCTCGACCTTTCCAACTTCTACAAGCTTCCTGCATTCCCTGGCTTGTGGCCTTCTTCCACCACCCTCAAAACTTTTAACAGCAGGTCAGATTGTCCTCTCTGGCCCCTTTCCTGTTGTCACATCTCTTTCTGACACAACTGGTAAAGATGTATGCTTTTAAGGACTCATGCAACTTTAATTGACCCAATGTAGAAAATCCAGGAAAATTTCTTCATCTCAAAGTCCAGAACCTTAATCACATCTGCAAGGTGTCTTTGCCATGTGAAGTAACATATTGACATTTTTCAGAGATTAGAACCTTTATTCAGCCTATCATAGTAGCCAGCCAAGCCAAGTGCCATCGATTATAACCAAATAACCCACTGCTGTCAAGTTGATTATGACTCACAGCAACCCTATAAGACAGAGTAGAATTGCTCCATATGATGTCCAAGGGGCACCTGGCAAATTTGGTTAACACATAACACATTAAAAAAACTGCAAAATAAAGGATAATTCTGAAATTTCAATGTCACTGTATATCCTCCAGAAAGTAAAACAAAATGTAAAAATTTTGGCATTCACTCACTGATTCTAGCTATACACTTAGAAAAAATAAGTTTTAATATCACAGCTAATAAATTTTATCAAATGAAATCTCAATACCTTAGATTAGAAAAAGTGAGTTTTAATGAAGTAGAACGAGCATCCAACCAACGCAACAGATTAAAAAATAATGAACGTTGTTATGAATCATTTAGGTGTAGCTGGCAGCTGACTTTCTGTTTCTCTGTTCACTAGGAATTGGGAAGAGAATCATATCAACTTTTAAGTCTGTTTTATTGAAAATAACTTATTTTTCTTTCTGTAAATTTCCAAAGAGAGTCAAGTAACGTATTAAACAATCAGCATTGAAAATGTAATTTGGAAACGTAAGCAAAAATATAAATTGTAATTACTATCTCACTTGCAGTTAATGGCTTATTGTCCATTTTCCAGGCAGTGTGTGTTTCTCCACTAAAATTATAGTGTGGTAAATTGAATACATATTAATCAATTTCTTAAGATATCTACTATGTGATTTTTATTACATAAACTTTGGCCTATTGAAATTCTCCATGTCAAAATATACATTGAACCATAAGCAAGTACTAGTGTCTCTACAGAAAGTGACTGATATTGAGTGAGCACATATGACTCTTTATTATATTTATTTGGTCTACCTCAGAAAGCACAGATGTGATCATATCAGCTACTTAACTATTGAACCCTCTGAGAAATGTGTTTAATAATTGCAAAGAATTCAAAATGATTATATGTATTTTCAAGGTTTTCAAAAAACTTTAAAGCTCAAAACTATAATTCTAACTGGAAGCCAGGTCACGGCAGGGTTTATTTTGGGGTCCTCTATAGAGTCGTTATGAGTTGGAATCAGCTCAATTGCAGTGAGTCCATTTTTTGGTTCTGTGTCTGGTTATTCTACTTCAAATTGGTTGAAATCACATCTCTCTTAACCCTCCAAATAACTTCACAATCCACTCTACACGGTTTTAATTTTTGCATTTCTTTTTTGAGAGGTTATAACTATTTGTTGTCAGGAGGAAACTCTCCATGGAGAAGGCCTTCCTGGTTGGTAGGGAGTCACTGTCAAGAGGAAGATCACCAATGAGATGGATTGACACGGCGACTGCAACAGTGGGCTCGAACGTAAGGAGGATTGTGAGGATGGTGCAGATCAGGCAATGTTTTGTTCTGTCGTACAGAGGACGGAGGTCAGAATCAACCCTGTGGACACTAACAACAGAAATTTGTGAGGTTAGCTATTTCATGACTTGCATTACTACGTAGAGGTCTTTGACAGAAAAACAGGTGAATGAATGAATGAATACAATGCTTTTAATAGAATAATAACTCTACCTTGAAATTACCATTGTGCCCTTATATAAATGTAATATAATGGGATTTTAGTTATTTTTTTTCTGTATGCCTTAAAACAGGCTTCTGTTTTATCATCTTATTTGCCATTTAAGGTACTACCTTTAGTACTAGTTATTAGTCATAACTTATTTACAACAGTGTTAAAATGAACTTAAATAGTAAGAAGAAAGTCTAATGCTTTAATGATTATGAGAATGTCACAGGGGTGAAATAAAATGTCACCACTGCAAAATCTTTTGGTGCACTCATTGCACAGTCTAGAGTATATCAGCTTTCAAGAAGTATGAGAAAAGACAGGAGTATCACATTTGTAGCCTGACTTCTAGCTTACATTAGAAATGTACAATTAATCATCTTCTAGCTGAATGACAAAAAAAAAAAAAAGGATTATCAAAGAGAGAAGTTTAACTGTAATTATGTAAATCAAAAGATGGAAACAAGAAGAAAGATAGGAGAGTATAGACTGACTGTAAAGGTAGTAAAATTGATCATAAAAACATTTCAGACTTTGTCTTTAGATGATGTTCTGTATGAATTTTCTCAAACTCAGTCATAAATGTGTAAATGATAGATTATTCATGGAACATTAATAATCAAAGGCCAAACTAGTTATGAGATGATATCAAAGATAACATACAGACAATAAGCAAAAGAGATACAGACAAACTGGAAAGACAAAAGATACAAATGGGCAAAAACACTGGGGATATTTCTAGGACATCTGTAGATATTAAAAATGGAATAAAGGAATTACAAAACCATATGCTCATAAATTGTCAAATTAGAAGAATCAGATTAATTCCTTAAAAACTGCAAGCAACCAAAAGTCAAACGAGTTGCAGCAGATAACAGAAATGCTACATAGCCATTAAAGAAATTGGATTTGTAGTAAAAGAATTCTTATTCATCCCTCAAAAATCTCTAGGCTCCCACAGTTCCACTAAAGAATTCTGCAAAAATATTTAAAAGTTAAATTGATGCTAATTATTCACAAACCCTTCTAGAAAATATAAGAGGATCAAACATTTCTCAAATGATTGACTTAAGCAAGTACTATCTTGACAACAAATCAAAAGCAGTACACAGTACACAAAACACAGGCCCATATTGTTCATGAACTGAACACAAAATCCTCAAAACATATTAGCAATTTGAAGCTCTCCATGTATAAAAGGAAATTATATACCCTGACCAAGTGGGATTTATTCTAGCTATGTAGGACGTGTTCAACATTTGAACATGTGAGCCACCACTGCAATAAGCAAAGGCTAGAAATTACATGATCCTATCAATTGATGCAGAAAAAGCATTTGATGTATTTCAACACCCATTCACAGTTACAAAGATATCACTGAAACTTGATAGAAAGCATCTGCAAAAAGCCCCACAGTTAACATCACACATAATGGTGAAAGACTGGACACTATGGCCAGGATGTTCAGTCTCAGTAATGTTATTGAATATAGTACTGAAAGTTACAGCCTTTACAGTAAGGCTCAAAAAAGAAACAAAAGACACACAGAATGGAAAGAAAGAAATATATCCAGCTCTATTTTCAGATGACATGAGTATCATATATCAAAATTTCGAAGAAACCTCAAAAGAACATATATAACTAACAGGTAAATTCAGTGAGGTCACAGTACAGAAGATCAACACACAGGAATCGATCACTATTCTTTATCTTAAAAATGAACCAGCAGAAACTGAACATAAAAAATAGTGCCATTTACCATCTCTTAAAAGATAATTAAATACTTCAATATCCACTTAATAAAACAATATGGATATATGTGCTGAAAATTACAAAATGCTGATTAGAGAAATCAAAAGAGACCTACATAAAATGCAGATATATCCCATATTCATGAATTGAAAATCTTAGCATAGTAAAGATGTAAATATTCTCCAAATTGATCTATGGGTTAATGTAATCTCTAGCAGGTTTCTGTAGATGTTTAACATAACAAAGGTTTATGCCAGAATTCATATAAAAAGGCACAGGCCCTAGGTAAGTAAAACAAATTTGGTATAGAAAGTAAAGCGGGAGGAATCAGTCTACATTATATCAAGGCTTAACCCCATTACCGTCAAGTCATGTCCAACTCATGGTGACTCTAGAGGTCAGAGTAGAACTGCAGCCTAGAGCTTCCAAGGAGCACCTGGCAGAGTTGAGCTACTAACCTTTTGGTTAGCAGAGGTAATGCTTATTAACCACCTAGACTTAACATACATCCACAGTAAAGAAGACCAGTATTGAGGGACAGACACACAGAGATCTGAACAGTAGCAAAGCAAACCAAATCTAAGGAATTCCTACTGGCAGCAACGCTGTACACAGAATACAATTAATCCCATAGAGTTTCCAAGGAGCAGTTGGCTGATTTGAATTGCTAATCTTTTGGGTTAGTAACCAAATGCTTAACCACTTCACCATCATGCCTCTGAAACTGAGTACAGAACCCAGAAAACAGATTCACAAAAATGAATCCATTGAAGAGTGGGTTCCTTTTCAACAAATGATGTTGGAACAATTGGACATCCACTGGAGAGGGGGAATTAATCTCAACCTAACCTTAACATTTTACACAAAATTTATTTTTAAAAAGAAAGACAAAAAGAGCATAATGAATTTAAACATAACTTCTAAAGTACTGTAAAATATGTGGGGAAAATTCTTATGCATCTGATCTAATACTAGAAAAACTATTCTTAAATTTGAAATCAAAGCCACAATGAAAGGAAAACTGATAAACTGGATTTCATCAAAACTGAAAACTTAGCTCAGGGAAAGCTTGTATGAAGATGATAGGCTAGCTTCAGTCTGGAAGAAAACATTTATAAGGCAAACATCTGACAGTTGATTCTGTTGTTGGGTGCTGTAGAATCTGTGACTCTACGTACAACAGGAAAGAACAGAACAGAACTCCGCCCTGTCCTGCACCATACTCAAATTCAAGAATTCAAATACTTAAGCCCATTGTTGCAACCACTGTGTCAAATCCCCCTCATTGAGGGTTTTCCTCTTTCCTGCTGGCCCTCTCCTAAGCATGACTTCCTTCTTCCATGGCTGATCACTCTTGATGTCCGAAGTATGTGACTCTAGTCTTTGTGTGCTTGCCTCTAAGGCTTATTCTGGTTGTACTTCTTCCAAGACAGATTCGTTTGCTCCTTTGGCAGTTGGTGGTATATTTTATATTCTTCAGCATCACCAGGACTCAAACACATCCATTCTTCGATCTTCTTTATTCATTATCCAGCTTTCACTTCCATCTGTGGTGGCTGAAAAAAAACATGGCTTGGATTCGGAGCACCTGAGTCTTCAAGGTGAAGTGTTTGCTTTTTAAAAGTTTAAAGAGGTCATTTTGCAGCATGTTTTCCCAACAAAATGCAACTTCTTATTTCTTGACTACTGCTTCCATGGGTGTTAATTATGTAGTCAATAAAATGAAATTCCTGATAACTTCAGTGCTTTTTCCACTTATTGTGATATTGCTTATTGGTCCAGTTCTGAATTTTTTTGGCTTCTTTATGTGGAAGTGCGATCCACAAGGAAGACTGCAGTCTTTGATTTTTATCAGTAAGTATTCAAAGTCCCCTTCACTTTCCACAAACAAGATTTGTTCCATCTTGCCCGATCATGACCACAGTCTTTCTGTGGATCAAGGAGTTCACAAGTCGAAAATGACATTGCCAGAGTCTGTAAGTCTGTTGCTGTGAGGTGTTGTTGAGGGCACTCTGAATCTGAGTCAACGACACACTGAGTGGCTCTGTGCCGTTCTCACAGTCTTTGCTGTGTTTGAGATCATTGCTGCAGCCACAGTGACCATCCATGTCATTGAGAGTATCCTTCTTTTATGGTGAGCCTTCTACTTTACAAATCATGATTTCCTTCTGCAGGGTGTGGTCCCTCCTAATAACATGTCCAAATTATGTGAGGTGAATTCTTGCCATGCTTGCCTCTAAGGAGCATTCTGGCTGTACTTCTTTCAAGACAGATTTGTTTATTTTTCTGGCAGTCTATTGTATACTCAGTATTGTTCATTAATACCATAATTTAAATGCATCAGTTCCTCTTCCACCTTCCTTATTCATTATCCAGTTTTCACAAGTGACTGAAAATATCGTAACGTGGGTCAAGTGCATCTTAGTTTTCAAGACGATATCTTTGCTTTTAAATACTTTAAGATTTTAGCCTGATGCAATAAAATGCCTGCAATACATAAAATATCATAAAAATTCCCTCTTTATGTAGTCCAGAATTCCAAGAGCTTCAGGGATCTCCTCTCTAAGTCCATCTTGGAAAGCAGATTATGTCATGAGTGTGTAAACCCACAGGCTCAAGAAGGCCAAGTGAAAGGCTGTTCAAGAGGCTGTAGATGGGGCTTAAAATATCTGACCTGTGGTATCACCTTGAATTTCCATGAAATATTTCCCTTTGGGCAATGGAGCGGTGGTTGCAAAGAGAAGAGGGATGAAGTGGGTCTTTAGGATAGCTCTTTCCCACATGGTAACAAACTTCTGTATTTCCTCTGAGTCATTATAAAGTTGGGTTTGTCCAGATATGAGATTTGATGGCTTGCTTTAAAATCTTAAGGTGTTAAATCATACACTAACATACCTGCATGTGTACTGTTATTCTGGGACCCACAATGTTAGTAGACTTTGTTAAAATAATCACAGTGCATCCGTTTTCTTAGACCAAACACATTGCCATTGGCTCAGTTCCTACTTATAGCAACCCTATACAACAGAGTGGAGCTGTCCTGCCTGGTTTCCAAGACATGGCTGGTAGATTTGAACTGCCAGGTTTTGGGTTAGCAGTCGGTCACCTAACCGCTATGCAACCAGGATGCCGCCCACATCCAAATGGATGTTAATTTCATGGAATCTAATTTTCTTCCGTTAGGTTTGGTTCCTGTATAGTTACATATACCTCCTTTCTTGAGAGTCCTTTAAAAATGACAAATTTTAGAAGAAAGAAAAAGAGAGCTCCCTGTTACACATTTTTACCAAGCGATGGGTGTTTATACTCTTATGTAAGAAGGTCTTGTTCAAGCACTAGTTAGAAAAATAATGAAGTTTGTTCCTTTCCAAGATGACCAATAGTAACCTATTGTGTGGAAAAATTGCTAGAGTCATCTTCCTAAAAATAATTAATAATAATTAATAATAAGTTTTACTGCAGGAAATATTTTGATGTAAAAGACTAGAAGGAAGCAAAGGTGAAAGCAGAGAGATAGAGGAAGGCAGAAAGGGACGACCTAAAAGAATAGATTTTTAGTGTTTGCCCAAGCTTTGCCACAAAGTTGCTAAACAATGTTAAGCCAACGAATTCACATTTGAACCACTACTGTCAAAAAAAAAGATTGAAGTATAGGAGGGTAGATAGGGAACAAGATTAAGAACCAAGATTTTTAGATCCTAGTTCCTGCAGTGATCTATCTGTTTGACCTTGGAACATGTCATTTTCATTTTGCAAGACTCAATTTGTATTCATTTTTTAAAATAAATGCAAATAAAAGCAATGTGTGCTTACTCTAGAAAGCTTTGAAAATGAATAATGGTATAAAAAGAAAACATAAATCATCTACCAAAAGAAAGCTACTATTTTGATATATTCCGTCTTTTCTTTTAGTTAACATGCTTGTTTATATCTTTTTTCCACTTCGCTGTTACTCACCATCCTTTCCACATCTCCTAATATTCTTTTAAAGTACTATTTTTGTTATATGAATATTATATGAATAAATATGCCAACAAGTATTCTGTCATGTATTTACCCTTTCTTGTATCGTGGACATTTAGATGGCTGTTAAGTTTTTACTGTCATATGTAATGGGCAGATGAGGATCTCTCTATACAAATCTTGCAGTTTATGACTGCTTACTTGGACTAGATTCTTTAGAAAGTGGATTATACATCATAAGGTGCGACCTTTCTGTCAAGCTCTTGAAAGAAATTCCCAAATTGCTAGTCTCAGTTCCTAGGTAAAATGACAAGTTTACAGTAAATGGTTTTAAAGGTGATTCTCTAAGCTGTAAAATCGTATGGGTCTATGAATTTCAGCCAGCTGATAAAGACTGCGTGGTGGTAAGTCTATGATTTATTAAACATACAGTGTTCTCTGACACTTAATAATAATAATATCCCCCAAACAATGCTATATTACTGTTGATCTCTTTATTTCTATAGAGTGAGCATGGAGTTTGACTTTGGATGCTTTTCCTAAAGCCACCTTTGAGCCAAAGATTCCAATGTAAATTGTTTATTAAGGAAATTTCAGGGCTTCAGAATGATTCAGTGACTGTCAGCATAAGTGGAAGCAGCATCCACATCGCATGGCCACCAAATCTGTTGCTCTTGCACTTTGGATGCACTACGAGGAGCTCATTATTGGAATGGTGGCATTGCTTTTAGGTTCTCTCAGCTAAAAGAACAAAAAAATTGTTTCTGATATACATAAACTGTATCGGAGCTGTACAAATAGTTAATGCCCATGACTACTAACCAAAAGATTGGAGATTCAAATCCACACATTGATGCCTTGGAAGAAAGATCTAGTGGTCTACTTTGAAAAACCAACCACTGAAAGTCCTATGGAGCATGATTCTACTTTGACACTCATGGGGTGGAGTCAACTCAGTGGCAGCTAGTTTTGGTTTACACATCTTCGTATATTCACATACTTACATAAATCTTTATAACTTATTCTATCTCTTTATCAGTTGGTCAACCTAGCCTGAGATCATATGGATACCTCTGATTCAAATTTGACATCAGAGGGTTTATTTTTTGTCTTTCTTGTTTTTCCCCTCATCTTGTGCAATAAGAAACCTGGTTACCTTCATCCTATTGTGTTTATTCATTCACTCAATCCTTGCTATATAACCAAGACCCTGATTGCATCGACCTGTAAAAACAAATCTCCTGCTCTCACAAAGGGAAAGTGGGAAAGTAGGGGGAGAGAGAAATTGGCTTCCTCAGCAAAACAAGGACAAGGCCAAGCACGTAGTAGGGGCTCAGTTATACATATGGAATCAAAGAATAAATGCATTTGTATATTAAACAAAAATAATACATTACACGTTATTTGATGATTCCTTCTCAAGCAACTATAACTCCTTATGATATAAGTGTTTTAGTTGCATTACAGGTACTTACTAAATATTTATTAAGCAGTTAATATAATTAATATTTTTTGTGTTAGTAATTAAATTAGTTTGTAATTTTTCTTTCTGATATGCCATCCTTCCTTAACAGCAACAGATTATTTAATATTCAAATGGTGCCCATGAATTGTATTGAAGAAATGTTGTGAATGTAATGGATTTCTATATTCTGGTAATTATGAAATGGGGCATGTCCTAAAAGGGGTGAAAAAAAATGGAGGAAATATGGACTAGTCCAGAAAAATAAATAAATCAATGAATGGATAAACAGTAAAATAAATATTATTATTTAAAGACAAAAAAATACAAATAGAGGTTCTAAAAACATGCATATTACCACCCTACCATTCAAAGGCTTAATCAGAATTCAAATGCAGGCATATCTAATTCCAAAGCCTGTGATCTTAATAGTTTTTTGAAATATTTGTCACACTGTGACAGGTAAAATCTTGTCCTCATTTTCTTTCAGTTTCAAAATCCTAACAAAAGTAAAAAAAATCCTTCCTCCATTTATTGGAAGAAATCCTGTACAAGCCTGGTAAGGAAGAACATAATTGAGGTTGTAGAGTTAAAAATGAATACAAGATTGTGTGGAAGACCATACATAAAAAAGAACAATTAGCCTGAGAAAGGGCTATTCACTTAGAAATTGATTGGAAGCTAAAGGAGCTGAATGCCCTTAGCCCAGTTCATGTAGCTCTTATGACCTAAACCTGATCCCTCAGCTATATGAGTCTTTTAAAAACCAAAACAGGATGGCTTTTGTTTGTTTTGTTTCTGCAAATTTTACTTTGCAATAATAATAATAATAAGGGCAGAGAGAGAGAATTTAATTAAAGTACATGAACTGTGATCCATCTATGGTGGACACCACTGTGTTCTTCAAACACACCAAGTATTTTCCCACATCAAGCCGTTGGGTGTGTGTTCACCTATTCTGGATCAGTTCCTGGGGCTCAGAAATACTATTTTCACACCTGAGACTTCTCTGTACAACCTGCCAAACTACATTCTCTTCCCTATTTCCTAATCCTTGTTATTTTATAAACAGAAGTTTGACATAAGATACTGAATTGGTTTCTTTACAGTGATTATCATGCTCTAATTGTTTTCTTTATTTTTTTGCTTACTTATTGTCTATGTCTATAGGCTTTTTCATAAGGTTTTGGACTTAGACGTTTAGTTAATAGCTTACTCTTGCAACTGAAGTATATATCTTACATATACATGTGTATGTGTGTGTAGTGATACTAAATGATTTATTAAGTGGATACATTAAAATCATCTATTCTCTGCTTCAGTAAAGTTTCAAAACTTTGAAAAACTTTGTAGGGTCTTGCTGTTTTGTTCTTTTGTGCTGTAGTTGAAAGTTTACACCTCAGTTTAGTTTCTGATACAAAAACTTACATGCATATTTTTACATGAGCCTAGTTATTATTCCTATAATGTGACAGCACATTCCCTTTCTCCACCCTGTATTTTCCATGTGCATTCAAGCAGTTCCTGTCCTTTTCTGTCCTCTCATTTCAACTCTGGACAGGGCCTCCATATTTAGAATCTTATATCTAACTGAGGCAAAAAGCATACTTTTCACCAATATCCCTTTATGTCATAGTTCAGTCTAATCTATGTATGAAGAGTTGGCTTCAGGAATAGATTTAGTTCTGGGCTAACAGAGAATCAAGGTGGCATGTCTTCTGGTGTCCCTCCGGTCTCAGATCAACCATCAATCTAGTCTTCCTGCTAGAATTCGTGTTCTGCACCTTTTCTGCTGCTTCAACAGGGAATGCCTATTGTGTTCCCTGTCAGGGTGGTCATTGGTGAGCCAAGCATCATCTACTTCTGGTCTTAAACTGATGGAATCTCTGGTTTATGTGGCTCTTTTTATCCCTTTGACTAATATTCTTCCTGTGTCTTTGGCATTCTTCATTATTCTTTTTTCCAAGTGAAATCAGATCCACTGATGCTTCTTAGATGGTCTTTTGCTAGCTTTTAAGACCCCAGATGTCTCTCACCAAAGTTGGATGCAGAACACCTTCTTAATAAACTTTTTTTATACCAATTGGTCTACTACACATCCCCCAAAACCATGGTCTCCAGATCCTTTTCCCTGCAACTCTGTCCCTCAAAGTGTTTGGTGTATTTAGAAAACTTACTGGCTTTTGGTTTAGTCCAGTTATATTGACTTCCCCTGCATTTTACATTGTCTTTCCCTCGTCTAAAATAGTGCTTCTGTACTGTCTTGTTAGCGAATGCCCCACTCCCTCCCTCCTTACCTTCCCAACCGTCAAAGAATGTTTTCCTCTGTGTTTAAGCATTTGCCTGTGTTCTTTAAATAACAGTGGTCTCATACAGTATTAGTCCATTTGTGCTAATTTCATTCAGCATAATGCTTTCCAGTTTCATCTATGTTAAAAATTTGAAATATTGAATTAAGAATCCTGGCTATATTATTTTTATAAATACAAGATGTTTTTACAGTGCTATGGACTGGACATTACTTTTTGGCATGTCTTTATCTACAATAAACAAAACATCAGAATTTTAAGTGATCAACTTCCAAATTAGTGTTATAAACTACTTGATCTGGGTTCTCTCGTTCCACAGGTCTCTCCTCCCCCTCCCCATGCCCTCCCCTCTCGTCTTTTAGTCTATCAAGTAATTTTTGTGTTTTAACTGGAAATTAAACAAGAAAATCATCAACTAGCAAAAAATGAATCCACCTCATGAAATTTTCTGGTTACAAATGTTATGTCTGCAGCTGACAAGTTCATCTCATTTTTTGAGAGTTTTCATAATTAGGCAAGGTATACCTTTGGCGCTTATTGTTATCAAGAACCCTAAACATGATACAAAGTTAATTCTAATGCAAAAACTAAATGTCGCATTGCCATTGAGTCAAATCTGACTCATAGCAACCTTATAGGACTATGTAAAATGGCCCCATAGTATTTCCAAAGCTATAAATCTGTAGAGAAGCAAACTACCACATCTTTCTTCCATGAAGAGACTGTTAAGTCTGAACTGTTCACATTTCAGTCATTTACCCATCACTCCACCAGGACCTCTCAATAGCTGTTGGTAATTTGCTTGTTTAATGTTTTAGACGTTTAGCAAGCTGCCAGCTGAGGAACATCAATTCATCCCAACCCCCTTGGAACAGATGATGGCCTAGAACATCAAAGGCATGAGGAAAAATGAGCCCAGAAGGCAGAGGGACCCATGTGATTGGGAGACTATGACAGCATGAAACCAGAACCAGATGGTACCCAGCCACCACCAAAGACAGCCTTGATAGGAGACACAATGTAGAGCATCTGACGTAGCAGAGAAAAAGAGGTGTGCAGATCAAGAACTCTAAGAAAAGACCAGAATTGATGGTCTGATAACCTGGAGGGTCCCCTGGGGACATGGCCCCTGGACTTGCTGCTGGTCCAGACCAGAAAGCAGTACTGAGGTCAACACTTCAGACAAAGAATGGACAGACTCGAGGACACAGAGTGAGCATGTGGTGTGTGTACTTGATGGTTTTATGAATTTATAGGAGGCTGTCCCGCTTTCTTTCTGTAGAGGGGAAGAGAGAGTGGAGAGGAGGGGACAGGTGTTTGTTACGAGGATACTATAAGAGTGGAGAGGAGGAGTGTGCTGTCACGGGATGAGGAGAGCAGATAAAGTTGCAGAGTGGCAGGCATGCACAATTGACTTGGACTGTATAGTTTCACTTAATCGTCATAATAAAAAATAAACAAACAATGAAAAGAAGTTTGTTGGCTGAAAACATGTAAGGGAAAGTTATAATTATGAAATAAAAATAAAAATAATTGACTTCAAGGTGATTGTGACTCATGCCCATCCTAAGGGACAGAGCAGTTTCTAAGACTGTGATCTTTACAGAGGGAACCCTGGAGCCATAGTGGTTAAAAGCTATGACTGGTAACTGAGAAGTTGGCAGTTGGAATCCACCAGCTGCTCCTTGGAAACCTTATGGGGCAGTGCTTTTCTGTAGTATAGTGAGTCACTATGAAACTGAATCAACTTGATGCTTGGTAAGGCATCTTTGCAGGAGGAGACTACCATACCTTTGTCCCATGGAGCAGCAGGTGAATTTGGAACTTTCAGTTAGCAGTGAAACACTTAACCACTGCACCAGAAGGGCACCTTGAAAATGACATACAAGAATAAAAATCATGATTTTGGCAAAATTTCTGTAAAACTCAAGACAATACTTTCATTTGTATGATTAACCTTAGAATTTAGGGAATAATGCCAACAGTGTATCAGAAAAGGAAAAAAATCGTATTCTCTCAAAATTCTATCATCTCAAGATTTATGCGGTTTTCTTTTTTTTCTGATTTGCTACAAATGAAAATGCTATTAAGAATTTATAATGATTGACAGTTACAAAGGTTGGCAGTTCAAACACACTAGCTTAGAGAACTACTTTGAAAAAATTTTGGCCTAGAAAATTCTATGGGGAAATTCTACTCCGTCTTGTGGGATTGCTATTAGTGGAAATCAACTTGCCAGCACATATCATCAACACAGAAAATTCTAACCACCAAATAATTTTTATGAGTGTGGAGTCTTTGGCTTGGGGTCTTTATAATATAACACTGTTAGCCATATAAAAGTAAGCCTGGCTATTACTATCTTTTATTTCCTATATGATACAGAGATATAGGAAATTTCATGGAGGATTTCTTAAAACAGTCGCCTTTGAGATTAGCATTTCCTATAGAATGTGATATCCTCCCCTCTCAAAAAAACTCTTGTTGTCAGGCTCATTTCAAATGTAAGTAATAGAAAACCCTGACTTAATGAATTTAAACATTTCAAAAATGATTTATTTCGCATTGACCTAAGTTCATTTCCTGGCCAGTTAATTCAGCAGTTTAATGGCATCAACAAACATTCAGATTATTCCAGTTTTCTTTATTTAGTCTTGAGTTGTTTATCCTTTTTTTTTTTTTTTTTGTCTAAAGTGTCCTCCATTCATGGTTATGGCATGGAGGTTGTGGTCCATGGGTTTGATTCGCTCAAGGCCTCACATCAATACAAGGCATCCAGAAAAGAATTAGAATTTTCTAGAATCTATGCACCCAGATTTCATTGCCTAAATCTGGTCCCATAGGTACTGATACACTGGTCACTAGAAACAGAAATATAACTACATGGTTAGAATAAATGGACCAGGCTTTACCCCACAAAGGAAGCAGGATTATTGTGCAGAGAGGTAGGTGTTTTAAAAAATTAGGGGTCTCATTAACAAGACATAATAGAGGAAATGGCTATTAGATAGACAGCTACAGTGGCTTCTTAATGTACACATATAATAACAAATAGACCTCTATAAATCCTATATTCTGATAACACTAACCCCAAAATTTGCATTAAGTTAGCAATAAGGTAGCTAAAATGAGATTTCACTGCTTCCCAGACTTCAGCTTTCTATTTGTGACTTTTAATCACTGAGTTTCTCCTGTTGGTGATGGCATTAAAAGTTGCAGCAGAGAAAAGTCAAAAATAGTCTTCTTTCATTAATATGCAGTCTGTACTTCAGCAGTTTTGTTACTCATACATTTTACTGATATTTACATTCAGCTCATTGTAAACTTTTATAGGTGAGGATGTATGGTATACCGTATTTAGTGTGGCTATGTAATGATTTTATTATGTAGGAATGGCTAGCCAAAGCCAAGTGTCGTCGAGTCAGATCCGACTCAGGGCGACCCTAGGGGCCAGGGTAGAACTGACCCCCAGAGAATATTCAAGGAGTGCCTGGTGAAGATAATAAAATTATAGCACCACCTCACCTTGAGTACCTCATGCTGTCACTGAGTCTTTTATGAAAATTTCTGTGACCATAGTAGTTAGATCTAATTGCATGATTCCCTAGTGGGACAAGATGCCCAAAGTCAGCAACTTACAACAGATGAATTGATACCATTTCTCTTTTCCTACTATAGGATGTTGTGGTTTCTGAAACCTGATCTGAACATCAGAAGCCATTTTTGTGGAATGTCAGACCTTACTAACATGTGTCCAGCTTAAAAACAACAACAACAAAAATCCTTTAATAATGAAGATATGCCTTACCCCACAGACATTCAGAAAACGAAATCCAAATTTTCTTGCAGTAAACTGTACTTTTTGGCAGACAGCTTCTTCCAAATTTTCTTGCATCACATTTTAAAAAAGGTCAACCGTGGATGAGAAGGGATAGCAGTCATTCATCTTTTCACTCTGAAAAATTTCCTAATGGTTAGCATAATCAAAAAATTTCACCCCAAATGACTGCCCTCTGTTTGGTTCTCAGTGTTTCAATGCTATGTTACCCTCAATAATCTCCAGGATAAATCTCTATGAAAGAGAGTATATTGATCGCAGTCTCTTTGTATTCAATTTCATACACTTTGTAAACCAATCTCATAAAATATAGAGCACCTAAAATAAGACTCTTCGTTGAAGTAGATATTGCTAAAACGTTACATGTATTTCTCAGAAATTCAGTAGACTATTTTTAAAAGCTGTACAAACCTTAAAACTTCATATAATAAGTATATTCCCTCTTTAATAGTGAGATAAGATATTAAAAGCACATTTTACCCGTATTGTCTGAATTGCTTCAAGCTATTAACATTGAACTCTGAATAGCATTTAGCTGTTATTTCATAAAACTTCAAAATAATCAAAGAACTTGCCTTTCCCTCTCTTTGTCTTTTTGACATTGGTTTCATTGATTTTCAATTTACTCGTGCACCGTATTGAGGGCCTACTTATAGCAAGACTCAGTTCTAAGTACTCAGTGGAATATTACAGTGAGAAATATCAAGAAGTTTATGACCCCAGAAGGAAGATTTTTAAAAAATAAAAAATCACATATGTAATTCATTTAAGTCTAACAGACAGGATTCAATAAGCAATATAGATTGTCTATATTTTGAAGACTCCTGTCTCCGCCATTCACTAGAGAAAGAACTACACAGAACATTCATCACTAACAGGTCAAAGTATTAGTTTGCTTAGTATCAGACAGGATATCTGATAAGTGGCTCCTAAAGCTAAGAAATGAGAAAGATTAGATTTTCTTTTGAGAAATAAATCTAAGTATCAGACCAAGGGCAGAAAGGATGCCTGGCCAGCAGTGCCCTATAAAAAAAGCTAATACAAGAACTAAATATTATATTTTACTAAAAGAAGAAACCATGAAGTGAGTCAAAGTCACACACCTTCAAAGCTTAATTTAGCCATTGCCTAAGACCATAGATGTATTTACCCACAGAATGTTGAATATTTCTCACCCAAATGCTCTGGTTACCGCTAGGAGAGAGCTAAATATAAATTGTAGGAGTCAGTAAATATTTGTCACTGACTGACAATAATGTATCTATTTTCAGATGACTATGACTGGGAAGTTCCATGTGTTTGTAAGTTTGTCATATTGTAGGAGCTTACATGTTGCTGTGATGCTGTTAGATATGCCACCAGCATTTAAATACCAGCAGGGTCACCAATCAAGGACAGGTTCCAGTTGAGCTGAAATGGGCTAGTACTGAGAGTTTTGAATCACACAACCGTATGATATACCATGATTGAAAACTCAAAAAGAAGTGACATAGTAGTCATCATCCAAAAGAACTTCTCATGATCTGTTCTGGAGTACGAGCTGTCAGTGACAACATCCATATTCTTACAATGAAGACCACTTAATAGTACTACTGTTAAAATTTACATGCTAAGCACTGAGGCCAAAAATAAAGAAAATTGAAGATTTTTATCAAATTCTGCAGTCTGAAATTGATCAGACATGCCAACCAGGATGCATTAATAATTACTGCTGATTGGAATGCAAAAGTTGGAAACAAAGGCTATGTAGTTGGAAATATGGCCTTGGTGATAGAAGTAATGCCAGAGATTATGTGATAGAATTTTGCAAGGCAATGATTTCTTCAATGCAAATACCTTTTATCATCAACATAAATGGCATCTATACACATATACCTGACCAGATGGAATACACATTAGAGAAATGCAAATCAAAACTGTACTGAGATACCACCCCAACAAGGCTAGCATTATTCAAAATAATAATAATAAATGTTGGAAAGACTGTAGAGACTGGAACACTTACACACTGCGGGCATGAACGGCAAATGGTACAGCTACTTTGGAAATTCATTTGCATTTTCTCGAAAAATTTAGAAGTAGAAATGCCATCAAACCAGCATTAACACTCCTTAGACTATATTCCAGAGAAATAAGAGCTGTACCATGAATAGATATGCACACCAATGTGCATTGTATCACTCTCCACAACACCAGAAAGATGGAAGCAACCTAGGTGTCCATCAGTGGATGAATGGATAAAAAAATATATAGTATATTCATAAAATGGAATACTATGAAATGAGAAGAAGATCCATGGTGAATGTGTGAAATATCTCAACATGGAGGAATCTGGATGGGATTATGCTGAGGGAAATTTGTCAGTGTCAAAAGGACAAATACTGTAGCAGGTTAGTATCATAAAAACTCAAGAGAAGGTTTAAACACAGAAGAAAACAGTCTTTTGTGGTTACAAGCGTGGGTATGGGAGAGGACTAGTCAGCAGACAAGAATTATTCTAGGTGAAAGAAAGGACAACAGGCAATGCGGGAGGACATCAGCACAGCTGGACTAAACCAGAAGCTAAGGAATTTCCTGAATACAGCCCAAATCTTAGAGGGACAGAGTAGCAAGGGGAGTAGTGTGGGGACCATGGCTTCAAGGGATACCTAGGTCAAGTGGCATAACAAAGTTTATTAAGAAATTGTTTGGTACCCCACATTAGTGAGTTGTGTCTGGAATTTAAAAGCTAGCAAGTGACCACTCGAAGCATACATTGGCCCCAGTCCACTTGGAGCAGAGAGAATGCTGAGCACCAAAGACATAAGGAAAACACAAGCCCAACGAAAAGAAAGGTCCACGTAAACCAGATATTACATAAACATGAAACAAAAAGAACTAGGTGGTGCCTGGCTACCACCAGTGACAGCCCTGACAGGAAATACCAAGAGTCACTTACACAGCAGGAGAAAGACAGAGCGTAGCCCTCAAAAGCTACTTAAAAAGACCAGACTTGTTGGTCGGACAGATTGGAAGATCCCTGGAAGACATGGCCCCCAGGCTGTCTGACAGCCCGTAACTGAAACCACTCCCAAGACCAGTTCTTCAGACAAAGATTGGACTGGACTATAACACAATGATAGGGATGAGGAGTGTGCTTCTTGGCTTAAGTATTAACTGGGCAGCTCCTATCCTGCGGAAAAACGAAAAGGCAGAGGTAGACAGAAACTTGTTGAATGGCCTTGGAAAATACAGGGTGAAGAGGAGGAGTGTGCTGCCACAGTGTAACTAGGGTTGCATATCAATGTACATGTAAGTTTTTGTATGACAAGCTTTCACTTACGGCACAATAAAATATTTTAAAAATTAGGTAGATCAAACGGTCATAACACAACCGAAACAGATGATGACCAAGAACAACAAAGAGATGAGGAAAAAAGAGCTCAGGAGACAGAAGGACCCTTGTGAATGGGAAACTGTATCAATATGTGACCAGAAGAACCAGATGGTGCCCGGCCACCACCAAGGGCAACTGTGATGGGGTACACAGTGTTGAATCCCTGGGGCAACACTAGAAAAAGAGGCATGCAGCTCAAGAACTTTACTAAAAGACAACTGATGGTGCAACAGCCTGGAGAATCCCCTGGGTACAGGGCCCCTGGACCAGAAAACACTACTGAGGTCAACTCTTGGGGCAAGAATGAACTGGACTTGGGAACACAGTGTGCCCATATCGTGTGTGTGTTTTTGGGTTCTATGCTTTTACAAGAGGCTATCCTGGAGGAAAAAGGAGGGTAGAGAGGAGGGGACAGAAGCTTGTTAAGAGGATATTAGATGTGTAGAACGAAAAGGAGGAGTGCATTGTCACCAGCCAAGGAGAGCAGATGGAGCTACAGATAGGCAGGCATGCTAAACTGATTTGGATTGTACACTTTCACTTAATCACAATAATAATATTTTAAAAATTTGAAAATAAAGAAAGTAAGAAAGATGAGACTAAGTCTCAAATAATGTAGATATGTTATCAGGAGGAATCAGTCCCTGCAGAAGGACAACATGCTTGTTAAAATAAGAGGGTCAGTGAAAAAAGAGGAAGACCACCTATGAAGTGGATTGATACAGTGGCTGCAACAACGAGCTCATAGATAACAATGAGCATATGGAGGGCGCAGCACTGGCCAGTTTTGTTCTGATGTCACAGGGTCGCCTTGAGTTAGAATTGAGTTGATGGCACCTAACAACAACAATAGGACTTTAAAAGTTTACCTGATGCCATTACACATTCAGTGCAAGAAATTCCCTTTATTCTTAGTGCTTAACATGAAATTTCTAAATCTAATAAATATTTACTTTTTTGAAAAGTGTTCACTATACCTTATTGTGTATTCTCTATCTCCATATTCTTGACTGTTCATAGCTGAATAAAAAAAAAATTTCCTACTAATTGTCATTCCCCTTCAAATTTTGTTGTAGAAAATTTCTGATCCCTGTGTCATCTGTATTCCTTGCTATAAACTAATTCGTTGTCATTCTTTTGCCTACCTCAGTCTCCTTGGTTTTACAATTAAATGAGATTCAACCACTTAGAGCCAATTTTACTCTGGATGGTGGCTAAATTGTTTCTGGGCTCTTCAAGAGTCACATTACATCAATGTTTCCTAGGACCAAACGACTATCACTTAAACCTGCAAGTCACTCTCCAATGACCTTCACAATTATCAAGTTCCTTTCCCCCGAGTCTGGCATTTGATGCTACCATTTCTCACTGACACCAACTAAAGAAGGACATAGTTCATTGCTAAACTTAGTTTAACAAGTAAAGGGACCTAGTTGCATCAAATGAAACATTAAAGAAAGAAAACTCCTTCAGTTTGTGTTTGGTATAAATGTCTATAAGAAAAATTGTTAGGATATATCTGGCCCTTGGCTGGCTATAGCTTCACTTGTTGCAACATATTTATTCACCACCACTTCAAATACATATAAATTTATGATTGTTATTAGAGTTTGATGAACTGAAAATTAATTTTTGTAAATTATTTGTATAGAGTATATGAAATATTATTTGAGAATAAACACCAAACCGATAGTGATTTTCTTTAGGGTCAATGTAAAATTCTCAATGCATTTATTTTCTTTGTTTTACTTTATAAGAGAAGTAGAAAATATTAGATACTGTTATGAACAATATAAATGGCAAGGTGTAGCTTGGATAAATGAAATAGCACAAACCAAAAATATTACAAAAATAATAAAAAATGAATAAAGGAGACACACTATATAGTGGGAGGAGAAAATAAATGTTATCATCAGATAGACTTGGTTTGATGATGACTCATATAACCTATTAATAATTGATATCGTGTTGACAACTAAATTAACTCATTATCTTATTTTTATAATAAAAATAATAATTGCTTTGTTTTAGTATTATAAAATAAAACTGTGTGATATGAATCTGTTCCTTCAAGTGGTGGGGCATTTGGTACTATTCATTTATTAATAGTAGATATCAATATTAAAAATACTCAAACAGTAACTCCCAATTCTATACGTATTTGTGTCGAGATGCGTTCAATTCTCTATCAGATAAATTCCTGCTGATGGAGGTACAATGTTACAAACTCTAAAAATTAAGGATTTCTGGTGGCTAGGATGTAAATTAACAACTTACAATACCAATGTGAATTGGGAGGCCTATCAATTATCTACTGACGTCAGAGCATGTATAGTCAAACCTATAAAAGAATTTGTTTTAAATCTGAGTTTGTTACTATTGTAATAAATGATCTAACATTTATCTCAGTTGACACAGATCACTTCACCCTTAAACCTCTAAAATTTTGAGGGATACAATAATCACTATATGTCAGATATTTTGGTAGATTTCTCAATTTATCAGAAGTCTGTGGAATTTCAGTAACATAAAATATTTACATGCTTCCCAAAGCAGCAACATTTCTGAGTAATTTGAACACACTGAAACTCTATGGAGCAGTTCTACTCTGTTCTATAGGGTCGCCATGAGTCAGAATCGACTTGACAGCAGTGGGGTTTTGGGAGATGCAAAGAATGACCCGCCTAAATATGCCCATGTTCTACTACTCAGAATCTGTGAATATGTTACCTGACATTTGAAAAAGGACTTCGAAGATATGATTGCATTAATGATCTTGAGGAGAAAAAAAACACTCCCATTGAGTTGATTCCAACTCATAGGGATCCTAAAGGACAGAGTAGAACTGACCCATAAAGTTTCCAAAGAACAGCTAGTGGAGTTGAACTGCCAGCCTTCTGGATAGCAGCTGTTGCACTTAACGGCTATGCCACCAGGGTTTCCAAGGATCTTGAGAAAGGGAGATTATGATGGAATATCATGTTATCATACCATACACATGGGCCCAGTGTAATCCAAGTTGCCATGTAAGAGAAAATGGGAGGCAGAAGTCTGAGAGTCAGAGGAGGAGACGTGACAACAGAAGGAAGTCACAGGGAAGGAGGAAGATTGAATATGGAAGAAAGAACCACAATCCAAGGAATGCAGGCAGCCTCTATACCAAAAAAAAAAAAAAAAAGACACTGCCTTTGAGTTAATTCTGACTCATAAAAACCTTATAGGACAGAGGGGAACTGCCCCATAGATTTCCAAGGACTGCTTGGTGGATTTCAACTAACAACCTTTTTGGTTACCAGATGTAGTACTTAACCACTACATCACCAGGGTGGAAAAAAGCAATGAGGAAATTTTCCACTAGAGCCTCCAGTAGCGAGCAGCACTGGTTGTAATCATGGGACCATTTCAAACTCCTGTCTACAAAACTGTAAGGAAGTAAATGTATTGCTTTAAGCTACTAAATTTGTGGTAAACTATAAACTAGTAAATAGATAAAGGGTAGAATATATCTTAAATTTATAGAATATTTCAATCAATGCATTCAAATAATGCATACTGTGTGGGCTTTAATGAAATGCAATATATTGGAAATATAACGTACCTCTTTAAAGGACTTAAATGGCTTCAAAGGTGTACCCTTAAGTGATAATATGAAATAGCGACCAAGAAAACTGGTGGGTCTGTGATCCTCTCATGGCTAGTGGAATCATTATCTTTGAATTTTAGACATATTTGTAATATCATTTTCCTGAAAGGAAAATCATGGTGACCCATGCAAGGTTTCTGAATACATACATTAAAAATATTATAAAATAAAAATTATGAAGACTTTGATGTAGTTGATATGATTTCTCAAATTCCTAATAATTTAAAATTAGTAAGGATTTACGTTTTACTGTCGCATCATTATTGGTAGACTGGAGGGTCAGCGAAAAAGAGGAGACACTTGATGACACTGACTGACACAGTGGCTGCAACATTGGGCTGAAGCATAAAAACAGTTGCGGACATGGTGTAAGACCGGGCAGTGTTTTGTTCTGTTGTTCCTACGGTTGCTATGAGTCAGAACCAACTCGACGGCACCTAACAGCATCATCTTCGTTAACATTGCCCTGAATTTATAATTCAGGCAACAAGTTGTAATGACTGTGTTCTAAGAAATATCCTGTCATGACACTGTGACCCCCAGACTGTTAACTCAGAATTGAAAATTTGCACAAAGCCCATTCTGAGAAGAACATTGGGTTGGACTACAAAGCATAAAGTCACGCTGATGAAGAGTGTGCCTCTTAGTTGAAACATATACATGAAGCCAAACAGGCATCTCCTGTCTGGAGGAGGATGAGAAGGCAGGAAGGGCCAGGAACTGGTTAGATGGATTCAGGAAACCTAGGTGGAAGAGGGGACGGAGGGATGTGATGTCACGTTGTGGGTATTGCAAATAGCGTCGCTTAAAAATGTGTGTATAAATTTTTGTATGAGAAACTGACCTGAACTCTAAAGTTCTACTCAAAGCAAAATAAAAAAAAGAAATACCCTAATTATTCTGCAGCCTATTATGACAATCTGAAGCCATCATCTCATGTAGCTTTCTTGATGCCTGTCTGCTGCTGCCGTAACAGAATGAGGCACAAGGGAAAAAAATTCTGTTTTTCTCAATCCCATCCAACAAATTGGAACTCAGCATATTCTATATTAAGTGTTCTATAAATATTTATTTTGAAAAATTGGTTGATATGAAACTCAGTATTTTAAAATCTATTCAAACTATTTCAAATACCATGTCCTCTTTCATATTTAATATTTACAATAACTGCTTCTTCAACAGAAATTTTATTGTAACATACGGAGTCCTGATTTATTGCAACAAGTCATCAAGGAAGGCTGAAGCCTCAGAATCAAGAAATTAGAGTTCAGAGCAGCTAGCAGTCTTGTGTTTGTCATTGAAGCAGCTGATCATTAGCAAAGGGAGATTGAAACATAGTAGAACTTACATCGAAACTGCTGCCATGTAGTAGATTCTGACTCACAGCAAACCAATAGGACAAAGTAGAACTTCTTCATAGTGTCTCCAAGGAGTGGTTTGTGGATTTGAACTGCGAAACTTTGTTTAACATCTGAGCTCTTAACCACTGCACCACCAGTGCTCCAGGAGAAGTAATAAAAACCCACTGCCATGGAGTGAATTTTGAGTCATAGAGATTCTATGGGACTAAGAAGAACTGCTCCATAACGTTTCCAAGGAGTACCTGATGGATTTGAACTGCTGACCTTTTGATCAGCAGATGCAGCATTTCACCACTACACCTCCAGGGCTTCCATAGGTACTAACAGTTACTTAATGGTATTTGTTTTCCAAGTATGTTTTTGATCCTTTGCATATTTGGGGGATATTTGGGAACTTTTTCTTATTTTCCTGTCACTGCTGTTCTTGATGTTCGTATCGTTTCTTAGGCCCTAATCCGAGTTCTCTCTGCACATTTGACAGCCAGTTTCTAAGGTTTTTGAGTGCACAGGTAGGATATAAATGAGGTACGAGAACTGAAATTAAAAAAAAAAAATTGGTAATAGAACTTTTTTCAACTTCAAAAAGACCTACTTGATATATCTACTGTATCTAAAGACATTTCTAAATTTTAAAGTTGATAGAGCCAATTAACAATTTATTCTGCTTGACTTTACTTTCTTCTTCACTGAAGTGATAACACTCGTGGTTTAGTATTAGTAGTGAAACATTATGAAAAACAATTCTACATGACTTAAAAATAGTTCACTTTAATATTTTCAAATATCACAGTACCATCATTTGATCTCCATGTCACCATTTCCTCAAACTCAAAAGGCAGTAATAAGAGTAAACCTCATCAGAGTGCTCTAGAATTGATTAATGTACTCCATAACAGACCTTTACAAAAATGCTGGGGATATGGTAACTTTTCAGTAAATGTTTTATCACCATTATTGTATATATGCTGGATAGTGCGTATGGTTAAGATCTCAATTACCAGCTGAAAGGTGAGTAGTTCAACCCACCCACAGGCACCTTCAAAGACAGGCCTGGTGCTCTGCTTCCCAAAGCTCACAGTGTTGACAACTCTAGGAGCAGTTCTAGTCTGCACACACAGGGTCACCATAAGTTGGAATAGACTCAGTAGCAACTAACAACAAACAATTATGTATACAACGAAAATTTAGCTTAGTTCCGTATACAAAATCATCTTAGCCACACTTATTCAGAACATATATAAACTTATAAATTGGGAGAATAAGATTACTCCCTCTGAATGTGAAAATAGCTTTTCTAAAAAACAAATTTTAATTGAATTGTATGAGTTAAAGTATGCAGATAAAAATCCGCTAATTTGCAAATCTGTTGCAAAAGACACCTTTAAAGTGTTCAAAGGCAAAGAAGTCACCTTAAGGTTAAAGCCATGGTGTTTTCAATTGCCTTATATGCTTGTGAAAGCTGGACAATGAAGATGAATATAAATTAATGCCACTAGATTATGGTATTGGTGAAGAGTATTGAATATACCACAGATTGCCAAAAGAATGAACAAATCTATCTTGGAAGAAGCACAGAAAGAATGCTTGTTAGAAGCAAGGATGACAAAACTTCACCTCACATACTTAGACATGTTATTAGTAAGGACCAGTTCCCAGAGAGAGATATCATGATCGGCAAAGTAGAGGATCGGAGACAAAGACCTTCAATGAGGTGGGACCAACACACTGGGTGCAGCCATGGTCTCAAGCGTAATGATTTTGAGGGTGGTACGGCAACGTTTTGTTTTTTTGTAGGTAAGGTGGTCGTGAGTTGGAACTGACTCGATAGCACCTGATAACAACTATGATAAAGTTAATATTTGATTACCTTCTCTTAGTTTGTCTGCGTGTATACTATTTTACGTTACATGAGCCAGTATTTAAAACAGATTGTCCTTTTTCTCATATATTCTTTTCACTCCGTATAAAGTAGCTACTGCTAGGTCAATCAAGAATTAAAATATTCCTATTGGAATGTCTTTGTACACCACATAGAACCCAAACTAGAAAGAGATTCCTAGTCCACTTTTCTATAATTCTGACCATTAATATTATTTGGAAAAATAATCTTGTTCAAACTCTGAAATCTCCAAAATTCGTACATGCAAATTTACTTCAAGATATTAATAAAGCATATGTATTATTAAAATATCACTTTAGGACTAAGGTGCACCTGACCCAAGTAGTAGTATTTTCAGTTGTCTCATATGCATGAAAAAGCTGGACAGTGAATAAGGAAGACCAAAGAAGAAGAATTGACTCCTGTAAATTATGACGTTGACAAAAAATACTGAATGTAACAGGGACTGTCATAAGACCAAACAAGTCTGCCTTGTAAGAAGTACAGCCAGAATGTTCCTTAGAAGCAAGGTTGATGAACTACATCTTACATGCATTCGGTATGCTACCACAAGGGATCAACCCTTGGAGAAGGACACCATGGCCTGGTACAGGAGAGATTCAGCACAAAAGAGGAAGATCCTTGATGAGAAAGATTGACCCAGTGTGTGCAACAGTGAGCTCAAGCACAGTAACATTTCTGAGGACGGTGTAGGTCCAGACAGGGTTTCATTCTGCTGTACACAAGGTCACTATGAATAGGAATCAACTCAATGACACCTAACAAGGAAAACAACACAATTTTTCAGATTGTATCCTAAGTGCATCTAAAACTCAGCTGTCTGATATTAAACATTTTAACATACTTAAGACAGTCTTTTATTTCCTTTTTTTTGGTAAAAAGAAATATTCAAATGATGACGATACTCATTATATATCAAAGAAGAATAAACGAGACTTTGTAAATCAAGAATTTGGGACCCAGGGGGAACCATCAAAAAGCTGGTTCTTTCTACCTATTCCACAGAGCTGTCTGTGTGCTAAATGTTAATTTGTTAATACTGGCTTTAAACAGTTTATTAAACATACTAAGCTAGGTATTTATACACTTGCATAATGACATGAATACCCTAAACAACTAAGCGCCACAGAAATTTATGAGATAATCAACTTGTCTTTCTTGAGGAGTACTGTGTAGCTAAATGTTATGAGCTAGCTTAAAATTAATTTCAGTATCAAAAATCTGTATATAAACATATAATGCCAAGCCAAGTGCCGTCAAGTCGGAACCGACTCATGGCGACCCTACCCCCGGATAAATATATAATACATAAATATTTAATATATAGTATATAAGTATTATATATACATTATATATAAGGCCACTAACTCACAAGGACCAGTTGAGTGAGTTAAGAAGTGGCTTCTTCAATTTATAAATACGAAAACAGGTGTCTTATGCATTTTATTCCATTTCAGTTATTTGTAAGATCAGACTTTATTTAGAGTTACACTTGGCAAATGCCCATGTTTGTGATAGCATCAAGCTCTGGTCTATTAAAATATATCTGTTCTATGGGCACCACACACTGAGACCTTCTGTCTTCATTCCAGATGAGATTAACGCCCTGACAGTATGATACAAAGGTTGCACAACTTCTCGATTTACCTCCAGAAACAGTGATAAAACTTGTGTAGAATTCCCACTGGCAAAGAAACATGGTTTTAATCATTGGCTAAGTCCTTCCACTTGCACATTCCTGCCTCTAGCTGAATATCAAAGTGCCTCTTTAGTCAAAACAAAAATAACTCCAGCAGGTGTTTATTTCTTCTTTAACACATTTTATCTCTCTTCAGGGACTATGTTCACCAATGCTTCCACTCCACAGGGGATGTCATTAACAAAAGCCCCCCGTGGTGACAATGAACTCATTCAAATGAACCCCCTCAGGGGAAAATATTCCATTTCTGGCTTATAATATACTTAGCTTCTGACATAAGATGTTTCTTTGGCTAAAAGTTCAGCAAATATGCATGTTCCACATTCTGAGAGTCTCAGTAGAAATAGTCACATAAGGAACAGCAGGACAAATGTGTTTATTCACTTTTTTTGTGCATTTTGCCAGTAATGAGATAGTTGCAGGGATATATTTTCTACTATAAATATTTTTATGTTATTCATTTTTGATGCATAATTCCTGAATGATTTGCATAACCTTTTTGACAAAATTGGAAGAAAAAAAGAAAAGAATGCAAGAGGTATCTGCAGAAACATGCCCTGCCTGTTGTATAAATTAGAAGAAACCTTAGGAAGGGTTTGTTTCCAGTGTTTAGCAGGACAATGACATGCATACATTTGTCCCAGAGTACAGCTAGATTATGCAAAATGAAGCCAAAAGAAACAGCCTTGAGGACATCCCTGCCCACAAAGACAAGAGAACAAGCCCAGAGGCATGCAATGAACTCTGCAGAGAAATATCCTGTTTTGTTGTTGTTGATATCATGTGCCCTTGAAGCCATTACAACTCGTAGTAACTCTGTGTACAAATGAATAAAACAATGACCAGATTTGTGCCATCCTCAAAATCATTATTATGCTTAAGCTCATTCTAACTACTGTGTCAGTTCCTCTCATTGAGAGTCTTCTTCATTTTCGCTGACCCTGAACTTTATCAGGGATGATGTCATTCTCCAGGATCTAATTCCTTCTGATAACATGCCCATTGTGGTTCTACCTCTTCTGAGACAGATTTGTTGTTGTTGCTCTTCTTCTTCTGGCAGTCCATGGTATATTTAATATTCTTCTGCAACAACATAGCTCACAGAAATCAATTCTTCAATTTTCCTTCTTCATTGTCCAGCTTTTATAAGCATATGACGCAATGGAAAACACCATGGCTTGGGGTCAGTCTCACCTTAGTCCTCAAAGTGACATCTGTGCATTTCAGCACTTTCAAGAGGTTGTTAGCAGATTTGCTCAGCGCAATGTATTGCTTTAATTCTTGACTACTGTTTCCGTGGCTGTAGATTGTGACTCCACGTAAAATGAAATCCTTGACAATCTCAGTCTTTTCTCCATTTGTGACGATGTTGTTTATTGTCCCAGTGTTTGAAGACTTTTCGTTTTCTTTATGTTGAAGTGTAATCCACATGAAGGCTGCGATTTTTGATCTTCAGATGAGTAAGTACTTCAAATCCTCTTCACTTTCAGCAAGCAAAGTAGTGTCATCTGCACCACGCAGGTTGTTAAGGCATCTTTCTTCTATCGTGGTGCTCCATTCATCCTTATAGTCCACTTCTCAGACTGTTTGTTCTACATATGGATTGAATAAATGCAGTGAAAAATACAACACTAGCACATATCTTTCCTAACACAAACCACATAATATCCCTTTGTTTATTTGAGCGACTGCTTCTGGAACTATGTACAGATTCCTGATGTGCATAGTTAGTAGTTTTGAAATTCCCATTTTTCACAATGTTCTTCATAATTTGTTATGATCCACACAGTCAAATACCTTTGCATAGTCGATAAAACACTGGTAAACATCCTTCTGGTATTCTCTGCTCTCAGTCATGGTCTGTCTGCTGTGAACATATGTTAGGGTCCGTGATTTTCAAGATGCGACACTGTTACTTTAAAGGTTAAATTTTATTAAAAAATATGCCCAATAGGAAAAATACTGGTGCACCAGGGACGCACCCCAAGCTACACAGAGCAGGGGGCAACTGGGAGTTTCCTCAGCGCCCAGTATTTAAGTCGTGAGATTGCAAAGTAGGGAGGGTGAACTGACCTTTACATTGATTGGTTAACTCCTATTAGTTGTAGAATGTGGTCAAGGTCTAGGGGTCACTTGCAGGCTGTCACTTGCAAGGTTGCCCCCAGGCTTGTCTTGTGACAGTGTTTTGTAAGACAAAGCTAAGATTATTCTATGGTATTTTCTGCTATTAAGTTGTTTCCTGGGGCTTTCTTCAATACCTCCAATTTTTACCGGGCCCTTCCTCATTTCAACACATACTCTTCTGAATCTGTTAGGACCCTGTCAATGTACTGTGACTGCTACTTTTGAAAGATCTTCAGCAAGATTTTACTTGCATGTGATACTGATGATTTTTTTCGGTAATTTCTACTTCAGGTGTATTACTTTTCTAAAGAATAGGCATCAATGGTAAATCTCTTTCGGTCAGTTTAATCAACTAGCTGTCTTCCAAATTTCTAGATCAGCCAAAGAGAAATCAAATAAAGTCCAACGAGTGGGGAAGGTGGAGTTAAAAAAAAAAAAAAAAAAAGTGTAGCAAATGAGAAGTAGTGCATGCCCACTCCTCCCCCCCACTTCTGCATACTAAGAAAAATGAGTTTTAAGTTGGAGGAGGAAAAAGCTTTAAATGGCATAGAGCTTTAAAGTAAGGAGGTCATGAGATTTAACACTAGTCCTGGTGACACCAAGAAAGTTTTCACATATTCAGTTTGTGGGAAATGCTGTCAGCACCCCGGCTACCATCTCGGTCTCCCTTGGCAACTGGCAGGTCAGTATAAGCCCCCAACCTGGACCCCTAATGTCTGGGGCAGACTGCCTCATCCCTATGAGGTCACCAATAGGTTATCACCAGGATCTGCCTATCTGACGAGAGCCCAAGAAATCCAATTGGAACCAAGCTTGTGAGGGCAAGGCTTTATTATTCAATTTTGAAAAATCCAGTACACAAGCCCACGAAGGAGGCAGGCCAGAGCGGGCAAAACCAGTTCCTTAAGAGTCTTTTTATCTCCTAAATCCTGAGTCCCTCCCCCGGTTCCCCACTGGCTGAGCACTATGGGGGATAGACAATCTTTCCCAGATGTCTCCTAAGTCTTCCCTTTTAAGGTTGCCTTCCTGAAAACGTTCCCCTGGCCCTCACCATTTTCGCTTTTTTCCCCTAATTCATTCTATACATACACACATCCCCCAGGTACATGGGTTTTGTGCCCCAGGTCAGCTAGTAACTTCTTATCCTAGCCTTTGTTACCTGTATTCTGAAGATGAGCCATTTCAAAATTGATGTCTCACAAGTTTTTTCACTAAACATTTATTAAGTACCTCTTAGATGCCAGGCATATTCCTGATGATGGAATAAAACAGCAAACAAGCTGATAGTTACTGTTATCACGGGACTCGCATTCCATTGAAAGAGACAGAAGCAAGGAAACTGAAAGAATAAATAAGATGACTTCAGAGAATGTCAGGAAGAAAATAAGCAGGGTATTAAGAGTTGGGAATTAAGAGTTGATGAGGGCAGGATAGGGTATGCAAATTCAGGAATGCCTCTCTAAAGAATTAAGGAGTTAAAGGTCTGCCATGTTGCTAATCCAGTGACAATTTTCCTAAAAGATCATATGCAATGTTTCCAGCAAATACAGACAAGGCCTAATAGCATAAGGACAAGGACGAAGTGCAAGAATGAGTGGCTTTTTCATCCTCTGAGGGATTGTTGCTTTCTTAGAGTGAGGAACTCTGCTGGTTGCAGCCTTCCCACTGATGATAAAAAATTATTTGACCTTACACAAAAGAGCCAGAAGACCAGTTGTCCTGGATCATAATGAAAGTGGGGAAGAATACAAGAAGATGAATTTCAAGAGGTAGTCAGATGATAGGGCCTGGACAGCCTGCAAACTATATGAGGTGATTAGATTTTATTTGATGTGAATTGTAGGTCTTTTGGAAGATTTTATTGTTGTTGTTAGTTGGTGTCAAATAGGCTCCCTGGCAACTCCATATTCAGCAGGAAAAAACACAGCAGCAACGGCACCATCTCTGGAAAGTTATAGATCCTCTGTGATCCTTTGGGTTTTCATTGATTGACTTTCAGAAACACATCACCAGGCCTTTCTTCCTAGTCCATCTTAGTCCTGAAGCTTCTCTGGAAACCGTTCATCCATCATAGCAGTGCACAAGCCTCCACTGACAGAGGGCTGGTAACTATGCCCGCAGTACATTGGCTAGGAATCAAACCCAGGCCTCTCACATGGAAGGTGAGAATTCTACCACTGAACTACCACCCTGTCTCGGAAGATTTTTAAGCAGAGGAGTAAAGCAATCTGATTTTAAAACATAACCAGCATTGTTGTGTGGAAAACAGATTGATGAAAACAGAGAGGGTGATGATGTCAACAATAGAAGCAGTAGAACCAAGCGACAATGTCACCTATCTGTTAAGAGATAAGGATGATTACAATCAGTTGTAGAAGTAAAGAAAATGATAAGGAGTAATTGGATTGTGTATGTATTTTAAAGGCATGGCCGAAAGAACTTTCTGAAGGATTTGATGAGAAGATGTGGAAAAATGGAAAAGAACACTTCTAGGGAGTTTTTTGGGTTAAAGGTAGTACTCTCAACAGTTATGTGAAAACATGGGAGATTCAGGTTTGGGGGAAAATAAAGATTTCTCTTTTCATGAGTTTCAAGAAGAGTTGTTGATACTTGGGTAATAATGTATGTGAAACAGATGGAAACACTGGTATCTGGAACCAATCAACCTAATATGGTACAGTCAGTTCTGCTATGACGCAACACACACATTCCTAACAGTTACTGTGCTATACAAAACTGTGCACTGAAAGCCACAGAGCTGATGAAACAATGGGGTTAGGACAAAACACATAAATCTCCATCAGCAAAATATTTTTTAAAATAGCTAAAATAGTACTACAGCATTACGTATAATATTTAGTTAAGAAATACATAAATATTTCAATAAAAACAGGACTTTCCCTGAAAAAAGACCTAAAATTTGCTTGTGGAAGTATTCTTTGAGGAATTTGCTTGCCATATTCAAGAGGGAGGGTACAGAAGAGATGCAGAAAAAGAAGGACACAAAAGAGAAAGAACGAGAGAAAAGGAACTGAGAAAAGAGAAATAAATTGACAAATAGGCTAAGAGGATGGAGGGGAAATCTAAAGAAAGGCCAAGAAGTGGAGCCCCTAGGCAAAGTCAACTATTGCAAGGGTTGAACGTGAGTTATTGTATGAGTTATTGTAACATAGTGAAGGGAGGTCATCTGAAATCCAAAGAAAAGTTGCAAACCCAGATGGGAGTGATTGCAGCTCATTGTCCTCATGAGGTATGTGTCTATCTATGCATTTCTTAAAACCCTAAACTGCTCAGTTCATTGGACTGCAGTTTTCTGCATTTACTTGGTGTTTCTCTTGTATGAAACTATGAATACGCAAATGCAAAATCTGCATTGTGATCACATGGTTTCCTGACATGTAAATTAAGTCAAAACAAATTTGTATTTCCAAAACAAGTATTAGTAGAACTGAATGCATTGAAAGTCAGATGACTAGATAGTAATAATAAGAATAGTAATTCAAATACAATGGAATATCAATGCCAAGACTTTGTTACTAATCAGTTGATTTTAAGATAATCAAATGTTGATTATTCTGGGTAGTCCTGATCTAACCAGGGAAACCTTGAAGAGAAACTTCAGAGAGATACATTCCTGCTGATTTTGCAGAAATGAGCTGCTACATTGCGAGAAGAGGGACCCAGGTGGCAGAAACCAGAGGGCTATCTTGGAGCCAGTGGGAATCCCCAGTCAACAGTCAGCAAGAAGATGGCAGCCTCAGTCATACAACTGCAAGGAACTGAACTTAGCCAATAACTGCAGTGAATCTGGAAAAAGGTCATAGGCTCCAGAGTAGAACTGGAGGGTGACTGACACTTTGATTACAGCCTTGTGAGACCCTGAGCCGAGAACCCAGGTAAGCAGTGGCTGCATTCCTGACCTGTAGAAATTGTGAGAAAATAAATTCGTATTGTTTTAAGCCACAGTGTTTGTAGCTGTTTTGTTATAGAGCAATAGGAAGTTTATAGACATTCTATTAACTGGACACTGTTTCTGTGTCTTCTTTTTTCCAAAAGAGAAGCTTGGACATACAGAGGGTAATTAACATACACGTGGTAACACAGAAGGCCTGGCTGTGAAGAATATGCATGGTGCACACCAGGCTATTTGATATCCAATGTAAAAGCTGGTAAGGTCTGTATGAATGTGAGTCTCAAAAGTAATAAAATTATTAAGGACAGAGTACTGAGAAACTACCACATTTGAGAAACTACCAGATTTGAGAAAAAGAAAGCTAATGAAGGTAAATTGGAAAGGGCTAGCCAGTAAAGTAAAAGAAAAAAAAAATACAGATTAGTACGCCTTCATAGAAATCAGGTCATTAGGTACAATCAAATTAATTCTGATTCACTCTGACCCCATATGTAACAGAAAAAAATATTACCTGGTCCTGTACTATCCTCACAATTTTTTTTATGCGTGATTCCATTGTTGCAGCCACTGTGTCAATTCATCTTGCTGATGGTCTTCCTCTTTTTTCACTGATTCTCTATCTAGAGTGATGTTTTCCTCCCAGGATTGGTCCCTCCTAATCACGTGCCCAAAGTACTTGAAACAAAGTCTCACCATCCTGGCTTCTCATGAGCATTCTGTCTATACTTCTGAGATAGATTTGTTCGTTCATCTAACAGTCCGTGGTATATTCAATGTTCTTTGCCAACACCATAATTTAAAGATGTCAGTTCTTCTTACCAAAAACCCACCATCATTGGTTGGCTCTCACTCATACCAACTCTATAGGACAGTGTAAAACTGTCCCCATAGGGTTTCTAAGGGGCACCTAGCAGATTTGAACTGCTGACCTTTTGTATTATCTCAGGAAAGAGGAAGTGAACAAGCAATAGATGATCAGGCTTTTGCATAATGGAGTTTGTTGGTAACTATGGCAAAGGTAGTTTCAGAGAAAAATTAACTGAGGGGCCTTTGGGGAAATAATTGTCTGACTTTAATTGCAGTCTTTAAGATGAGTGCTCAGTCTCTTCATTGAGGTTGTTGTACATACAGAGTATGTATCCACTGAAACACTGGAGTCACTTTACCACCAGCTGGAGGATGAAGTCAATATTCTAACCCCTGAGAGATATTGGAGCCATGAAATCAACTATCACTGAATCTTGTTTATGAAAGATGCCTTACTCAACTCCAGTACATTTTTGAAATGGGTCAAGTTTCATTTTAGAGGCTGCTGAGCTAAGTGTTTCCCATTGTCTATCAAAACATGGATTCCATATAGGTTTCAGCTTCAGAAATTGACACACTCTAAACACATTAGAAGTAAATTAAGAGTAATTGGGATTTTCAATAAATTCTGCTGTTTTCTTCTAGCAATTGAAGTCATGGAGACTGTGGTAGACTGCTGGCAAGACGGCCTCAACCCACTGCATTCCCCTGTAACCTCAGAAACGTATCTTTTCAGTTACTCCTATCCAGTATGGAGTGTATTCTCCTATTCCCTGTATCTGGGCTGGCTTTGCAGTTTGCTTTGGCCAACAGAAAGGATGAAGGACAGTTAGGTAGTTGGTATCATCCAATCAGTTCCCACTCATAGTGACTCTGTACACAACAGAAGGAAACATTGTTCAGACTTACGCCATCCTCACAACCATTGTTACTCTTGAGCCCACTGTTGCATCCACTGTGTCAATCTATCTTGTTGAAAGTCTTCCTATTTTTACCTGGACCTCTATTTTACCAAACATGCTGTCTTCCTCCAGAGACTGATCCTTCTTAATAACATATCCAAAGTATGTGGAGCATAATCTTACCACCCTTGCTTCTCAGAAACATCTTGATTATATATCTTCAAAGACAGATTTGTTTGTTCTTTTGGCAGTCCATGCTGTATTTAATATTCTTTGCTAGCACTACAATTCAAAGGTATCTTTTGTCTTTCTTATTCATTGTCCACCTTTCTGAGGCATATGAGACAATTAAGAACAACACCATGGCTTGAGTAAGGTGCAACTTAGCTTTCAAGATGAAGTTTTTACTGTTCAACTGTTTAAGGAGGTCTTTTGCAGTAGATTTGCCCAGGGCAATGTGTCACTTGATATTTTCACTGCTATTCCGTGGGTGTTGATAGTAGATCCCAGTAAAATGAAGTTCCCACACATGCCTGTCTGTCTGTTGCACTACTGGGGCTTGTGTGTCCCTGGCAAATACCAGCAGAATCACCCACGGTAGACAGGTTTCAGCTGAGCTTCCAGACTAAGATAAACTAGGAGAAGGATCTGGCGGTTTACTTCTGAAAATAATTAGCTAGTGAAAATCTTATGAATTGTACTTAACCCATAGCCTTGCATGTGTATGTGTGTGTGTGTGAAACTATACAAAATAAAATGTACATCCGTTTACAATTTCTACACGTGAAGTTTAATCACATTGGTTACATACCTCACATTGT
Source organism: Heterohyrax brucei (assembly GCA_028571685.1). NCBI lineage: Eukaryota > Metazoa > Chordata > Mammalia > Hyracoidea > Procaviidae > Heterohyrax > Heterohyrax brucei. The sequence goes on from CM053143.1 coordinate 162,857,198, forward strand.
GTCACCATTCTTACTATCTCTATACATATTGTTTCATCATTGTTAATTTAGACTCTCTGCCCCATAAAGTTCTCACCTGTGCTTTTGATTAACTGTTGTGAGTTTGAATTCATATAGGTAATTCTTTCTAAGAACTTAAAGAGTTCACTGTTAAAAGCAAACATTATCAATTGAGCTAAACTAGTTCTATACTGATTTCATTGGATACTTATGGTTAAAGATTTAAAGATTATTTCTGGGCAATAAATCTGAGGATTCCTCCAATCTCAATAGTTTCAACAACTGTTTCCATATGAATTTGAAGTTCTGTTCCACAAATTTCCTCTTTTGATGAGGGTTCATCTACTGTGGCCTACAAATACTCAAACAATAGTGGACGGTTGCTTTAAGTCATTGAACTTCGAGATGGTTTGTAACATAGAATTATTCTGTCAGTAGGTAACTATAGTTACCTTTTAGATTTTCTGTGGTACCAGTTAATAGAAAGTCTTATACTGAGTCCCTGTCTTTATAGATATTTAGAGGCAAAACACTGCCTTTTATTTTGATGGTATGACTAACAGTACAATCAGTGTTTTCTGGGAGTCACCACTTAAAAAGTCAAAAAAGAAAACCTAAGCCCATTGCCATCAAGTCAATTCTGACTTATATAGACCAGAATAAAACTGTCCTGTAGGGTTTCCAAGGAACACCAGGTGGATTTGAACTGTCAGCCTTTCGGTTAGCAAGTGTTGCTTTTATCTAGTAGGTCACCATGGTTTCTGTCTACAAGCTAAGTATCTGAATCTCAGCTTCTTGATGTTAAAAAAAAAAAAGTAGTAACATCCTCAGAAGACCAGTTCTGCCAACAAAGATAACATAGGAACCTTAATGGCTTCTGGCCCTTTGAGTATTTTTTCTAAGCACTCGATAAGCAAAAGAAGTGCTGTGACACTGCTACTGACTGTCATGGATTGAACTGTCTCCCCCTAAAATGCGGGTAGCCATTTGGCTGGGTCATGGTTCTCAACAGCTTATGATTATCCTCCGTTTTGTGATCTTCTTATGCTGTATGTTAACGAAGATTAGGATGGCACTGTAAACCCCTTCCTAAGATCCCCGCCCTGCTCCAGTGCTAAGGGAGTTTCCTTGAAGCGTGGCTTGCATCACCTTTTATACTTTCAGCCTATGGGAGATAAAACAGAGGCAAGCGAGCAGAGAGTTGGGAACCTCACACTGTCAAGAAAACTGCACCAGGAATAGAGCACGTCCTTCAGACCTGAGGCTCCTGCACCAGGATGCTCCCTGGACAAAGACTGATGCAACACAAAGACCTCCCTCCAGAGCCGACAGAGGGAAAGCCTTCTTTTGGTGCTGTAAACTTTTCCTTGTTAAAGCTATCCACTTTGTGTATTTCTGTTAGAGAAGCACTAGCTGACTAACACACTGCCTCATAATGACCCAGTCAGAGAGAGTAGAATTGCCCTACCTTGTTTCTGAGGCTGGACATATTCACGGAAGGCAGCTGCCACATCTTTTTCCTGTGGAGCAGCGGGAGGATTTGAACCACTAACATTTAAATTAGCCTAGTATTTAGCCACTGAGCAACGAGGACACCAACACTCAATATTCTGTACTAAATCTTTTTCTTTTTTGCTAGCTTGAGTGTTTTTGTTTTATTTTGCATGTTCAATTGAATAGTGAATAACATGCTTCCATAGTCCCTGATTCCAAGCATTAGAAATAGTACATAGAGTTACTATTTCTTGCAATAAACAAAAATCTTTTAGTAGACCAAGTATAACATCATAATAGCCTGGAGGGAAAATGCTAGCTTTGATAGAGGACTAATAAATTAATTATTTCCTAACTGTATATTGTTTCCTTAAAATTGGTAGAGAGCTTATTAGCTGAATTTAAGAAGAGGTGAAAACTGTTCTATAGTTAGAGAGGGAAAAAATATCAAATAGCTACCTTCAAGAATAGGAAAATTAATTAATTAGAAAAAGTAGTAGTCTGCCAATGTTGAATGTTCTTTCGTATGCATGGAAATAATTTACATTGTCATGAAAGTTTCTAAAGTAATACTGAACCACACCTGACCACAGGTATAACACAAACACTTAGATTGATTTAATCAAGATGTGGGGTTTCTTCCCTGTGCCAGCAAGAATGACAGAGGAGGAGAAAGGCAAAAAGTTAGGATGCATGGAATGATGTGATTATAGTGACAGGCTGTAGAATTTAACCTGACTTTACTCAAATGTAAAAAAAGGTAGTAAATAACAGTGCGAAAGTAGTGAGTCCAATGACTTGAACATTCCAAAGTGGTTGAAGAATAGTTGAAAAAGAGACAGTAGAAGAAGTGCATTGAAGAGGTAAAAATTGAGAATTGGAGAAGAGGGTATTTGAAATAATGATAATTAATAAAGGCAACATCAGTGCAATAAACATGGGAGAAGACGGTAGACAAGAAGTGAGAAGAATATCACCAAAAGTATAGAGGTTAAGGAGCTAACAAGCCAGGGTGCTCAATATATTCTCTATGTGAATGTTATAGACACCACAAAGATAAACATTGCAGAGGTAACCAAAACTGAACCAAGTGATAAAATTTTTGAAATATTAGGAGGACTGCTCATGAGGACATTGAACGGGAGCTTGATGGAATGCCTACAGAGAAGCCTCTCTTTGAAGCTTGACATGGGCAGCAGGGAGCAAAGAGGGTAAGGCAAAAAACAACCACCACCTGAGGAAGCTGAAAGATAAACCAGGCCCTTAGAGAATTTCCATGTTACGGTAGCAACCGAAAGAAGTTGAAAGTTTTCAAAGAAGGCAAAAGTCTAGGAACCATAAAACCTTCTCTGGATAACGTAAATAGAAAAGGGATTTGTTAGAAAGGAAATTTATAAACATCTCACAACCAGTGAAACAACAAGCAGGCTGAGACCCCAGACGTTATGCTCAGAAAGGAATTAAGAGAGTCAGAACCCAGTCAAGACTCCGCCACAGGAAACAACTGCTCAGGTCCCACAAGGAGGTTGCCACATTGGACAACTCTCTGCATTCCAGCTGACCCCTTGACTTTATCACCATTTCAGTGAACAGGCTCTAACTGAAGCTGACTTGGAGTCATCCCAAGGCCAAGTTGGAAGCGTTTGAAAAGCTACCCTTGAGGTACTTACTCTGGTAAAATCTGTTATATGTTCAACAAAATTCTCTTTTCCCTTCTGACCACATCTCAAGGCTATACTGAGGGGAAGTGAGTGACCCTATAGGTCAGAGTGGGACTGCTCCATGGGGTTTCCAAGGAGCACCTAGCGGATTTGAACTGCTGACCTTTTAGTTAGTATATGAGTTCTGGCTAATGGAATTGTATGGGTGGAAATGATTGTTAGCACATGCAGTTTTGCTTCAAAAATACCTTCCATGTCACTCCTTGTTTTCTAGCTCTCCTCTCTTTTTTGTAGGTCGTTGATGCTTGAGACATCCTCAAAGCCTCATATCGAAGATGGCAGAGCTTCTGTCGCCTGGGCCTTTCCATGAGTTTGTATCACAAAATGCCAAATCAACAGTCAATCATTTCTTCTTACTTGCTGGTTTTACAACACAATCTTGGCATCTCTTTTGTGGAGTAAATGTGAGGAATGCCACCATGAGTTCCAACTAACTTGCCTTAAACAAACCAAACCTACCACTGTCAAGTCAATTCCAACTCATAGTGATTCTATAGGACAGAGTAGAAGAGGCCTCTCCTGCAGCACACCCTGGTGGGATAGCTGTTAAAAGCTATCTCTGCAAAACAAATGTTCAGCTGTTCACATCCACCGTACACTCCTTGGAAACTCTAGTGGGCAGTTCTACTGTGACCTGTATGGTTGTTATGAACCAGAATAGATTCCATGGCAATGACTTTGGATTTTGGCAGGACTGTTAGCTAAGGGCTAACTAGATACTGAGCACTATGTTTAGTATTTTACATATTTTCACTTAAAAACTTCTGAAGCACTATTTTCAAAGGAAATAATAAAAAGCAGGAAATAATATATTTTTGTTAGGAATTGAATTGTATCCCCTTACAATATGTGTTGTAAATCCTAATTTCTATTCCTGTGGTTATAATCCCAGTTGGGAGTGAGTTTTCTTTGTTATGTTAATGAGATGGTATTAACATGAGTGTCTTAAATCTTTGTCTTTTGAGGTACGCAAATGGAGGCGAAAATACACGACACGTGATAGTTAAGGGATTTAGCATTAGAAGCCGAAAAAGACAAAACTTCTCTCCAACACAGACACACACATAGACAAGCTTTCACTAGAAGCAGCACACTGAAGTCAGACTTCCAGTCTCCTAAATTGTGAGAACGTAGATTTCTGTTCCTTATATTCACCCACTTGTGGTATTTCTGTTATAGCAGGCCCTAACAACTGAGACAATTCACGTTCAAAATCTTTGTCTTGTCAAAGAAGAGGGGTGGGGTAGGGGGAGAAAAAGAGGAGAAGGGACGAGAGGGAGAAAGAGAGGGAGGGAAAAAGAAAGGACAGGAAGAAAGGAAGCCCGTAGGCAGGCGGGCAGGCCAAACCTGTCGCCATCAAATGGATTCTGAGCAACAGGAACCTATATGGCAGGTTAGGACCGTCCCATAGGGTTTCCAAGGAGCCCATGAGAGATTCAAACTGATGACCTTTGGTTAGTATGCCTGCTCTTAACCACTGTGCCACCACAGCTGCGTTAGAAAAGAAAAATCAGGAATTGGTCCACTCTTTGATATCTTACTACAACTCCATTTAGTAAAGTTCTAAACAATATTGGAATTTTGATAAAATATCAAAAAACACACAAATCCCAGATTTTCCTTTTCTGATTGGAACTTCCTGGAAGAAGAACTATACACAAAATAGGACAATGAGAAATGAAAAATACGAGGTTGTTATCGATTGGGATAATGTCCTGTTTCCGCATACAGTACTCTTTGGTGAACTTTTAACAAACCCTAAGTCTCTTTTCTGGTAAACCACATGGAAGGAGAAAACAGAAGAATAATACTACGCACACACGTTTAATGCAATATCAGTGCAGTATAGCTCCGGCAACTAAATATGACTAGTCTACTGTCTGATGTCTTGCAAAACATACTACTTTTAAGTTACAGTAAGGCAGCACAGAGAGCTAGGCATTGCCTCTCCTCTGAAGTCTAGTAAACTGATTTTGAAAACCTCATTTCTACTTCTACCTCTTTAAAATTAACTTCTCTTTTACAAATCGTTTTATTTGTCTTGACTACTCTCTAATTCCAGCTCCATCTGTTCATTGTCAGTGAGACCTGTAGTCCATTAACCTTCTCCCTACTTTCCTAAGCCAGCATGTCTCAACAGGTGATCAGAGTGATATTTCTCCGTCTGTGATTCAGAGCACCTATGTCACCATTGCCTGGGGTGCTCATTAAAATGCAGAAATCCAGCTGGGTCTTATTTCTACTGAATTAGTTAATCCAGGGTGGGGCCACAGGAATTTCATGAAGCACCAGAGGTTAATTTCAAATAAATGTGAAAATTAAAACCTTGGGCTGTTTCAGATCATGACCTGTGGTATGCTTCACCTTGCCTCTGGATTGTACGTGTAGGCAGCCTTTTAAATAGTGCATTCAAAGCACCTTAATATTACTCAATCATTTGCTGTTTGACAGCCCTGGAAAATTCGTATTTCCTACGTTTCATACTGTTTCCGAAGCCTGCAGTTTTGCTAGAGCATTAGAGAAATTCAGCTAATTGATTGATGACAAGAGGTCCTAGAGCCACAGGGGTGAGCTGCTCATCTGCTACCCAAAGTGTTAGCAGTGTAAACCCACCAGTTGCTCCATAGGAGAAAGAGGGGGCAGTCTGTTTGTGTCAAGACTGCAGCCTTAGAGACCCAGTGGGGCAGTCTGACTCTGTCCTTCCGGGTCAGTAGGAGTAGGAATCAACTCAGCAGCCATGGAATTTTTTTTTTTACCTGCTGTTCATGTTGCCTTGTAATTTCGGAAATAGTTTCCTTGGAAACCCTGGTGGCATAGTGATTTAGCTTGCTACGGCAGCTAACCAAAACATTGGCAATTCAAATCCACTAAGCACTCCTTGGAAACCCCATGAGGCAATTCTATTTTGTCCTATAGGGTCTCTATGAGTGTCAGAATCAACTCAATGGCAGCATTTTTTGTTTGTTGTTTTGGTTTGACACATGTGGGATCACTATGAGTCAGAATACAGTCAAAGGCACCTGGATGCAAAGTCTTTCACAATCTACAAAATGAAATAAAATAAAGGTTCTTTAAAACTTTCTCTACTCTCGTCTCAAGACTCCATACTCATCTATAATATCATTATGCTGGATGGTTTCAAAGCCCTGGTGACATAGTAGTTAAGTGCTGTGTTTGCCAACCAAAAGGCTGGTGGTTCAAATCCCCCAGGTGCTCCTTGGAAACTCTATGAAGCAGTTCCACTCTGACCTATAGAGTTACTATGAGTCAGAGTTGACTCAGTAGCAGTGGGTTTGATTGTGGTTTGGTATCATACATAAAATTTCCTTCCCTTTTAATGAATGGCCTAATTTTCTTTCTGCTGGTCTCTTTCTTGCTTTCTAAGTCATGCTGAGTCTTCTTAGTCTGGGGAGAAAAGAAGAAAAAAATTGTCATTGCCTTACAAAGGTGACTCCCTCAATCTACTGCATTAATTTCTTTTCCTCACCAAATGTTGTAATAGACTATACCACCTTCATTTATTTATTCTTCACTTGCTTTTAAAACTTTGCAGTGTTTTCTCCACACCTAGAGAAGTTTGCTCATACAAGGGAGATAATGGTCTCTGGATTGTGAAAGTCAGTAATTTTATCCATTCCTCAGACTTTTTGTCATGTCTGATATCCCTGTAGTTTCTTCCGTCTTTAAATTCTTTACTCCTTTAGTTATATTTGGAAATCCTGGTGACATAGTGGCTGCTATGGCTGCTACAGCCTGTAACTAGAAGGTTGGCTGTTCAAATCCACCAGAGGCTCCTTGGAAACTATGGGGCAGTTCTACTCTCTACAAAGTCAATGTATGGAATCAACTCAATGGCAGTCTTTTTTTTTTGGTTAGTGGCATGTAACTTGAAACATCTTGTCAGTCTGTAATTCTAGAATCTGTAACTCTTCTCTGTCTCTAGTATAATCTTCTTGATCCTGATGTAAATATTTCTAACTGTGTACTCTTCATATCTTAGACATTATTAGGCCAAGGAGTTTCCATGGCAGTTTAATTCATTTCATGCCATAACTCCCTGTAGATTATTGAAAATACTTATGTATTATATAATAGTTCCCCATAACATATTTTTCTTTCCTTCCAAGCTTTCACCAGCAGTGTTTTAAACATTCATATTTCTGTCAACAATATGTTTATAATTAGTTAGATATTCTCAAGACAACAAAACCCAAAAACAAAAACCATTGCCATCAAGTCAATTCCAACTGGTAGCAACCCTATAACTTGGGGTAAAACTGTCCCACAGAGTTCCCAGGAAGTACCTGGTGGATTCAAATAGCTGATCTTTAGTTAACAGTCATAGCTTTTAACCACTATGCTACCAGGGTTTCCTAAGAAGATACAGTTTTTCTCAATATGCCCGTTACTTTTACTACCTGACTCAACGACACTTGGCTTTGACTCAACGAGCAAAGTCTTTATCTTTCGTATTTCTGCTCATAGTCTGTTCAAAACAGTCTAGAATCTTTTATAAATCAAGACCAAACCAAATCCACTGCCATCAAGTCGATTCTAACTCGTAGAAACCCTATAGATCAGAGTAGAACTGCTGCATAGAGTTTCCAAGGAGCACCTGGCAGATCTGAACTGTTAACTATTTAGGTAGCAGACATAGAACACAACCACTGTTTTGCTCAATTCCCCTTCCCATTTCCCAAGCTACTTCCACATTTTTAGATACGTATTACAGCAGCACTCGACTTATAGGTACCAATTACTTTTTCCTGTTGCTGTGATAAGACCATAAACCTACAGACTTAAAGCAACACAACTTTATCATCCTGCAATATTCTGAAGGTCAGAAGACTTGAATGGGTTACAGTGAGCCCAAATGAAGGTAGCCAACAGGGCAACATTTCCTCCTTAACAGAAGAATATGTTTCACTGCCTTTTCATGCTTCTAGAATCTACCCTGGTTCATATTCCCACCCTCTGTCTTTTAAGCCCATGGCAGAGCGCATTCTCTCCTTTGTGGGCATTGTTTCTATCACTGTATCTTCTCTCTGACATTGACCTTCTGCCTCCTTCTTATAAAAACTCTTGTGATTGCATTGGTCTCACCCAGATGATGCAGAATATTCTGTCCATTTCAAGATCGTTAATAAGGGTTGGCAGTGTATTTTTTATCATATAAGGTAACATATTCAAGGGTTTGGTATTAGGAAGTTAGTGTGTAGGGGCAAGGGGTTTAGTCATCCTACTATAAAATCTGACCCTCAGCCTTTTGACCTCCACAGCACAGTTCCGACAGTTGTCATTCACCTTTGTCTGAATGACATCTTGGCACTTTGAAATCAACATCTCTAAGAGCAAGTCTTAGAAGAAATACAACCAAAATACTCCCTGGAGTTGAGAATGGCAAGACTTCATCTCACATACTTCAAATACATTATCAGGATGGACCAGTCACTGAAGTAGGATACCACTCTTGATAGAGGGTTAGCAAAAAAAAAGAGGAAGACCTTCAGTGAAATGCATTGATTTAGTGGCTGCCACAAAGCCAACATAACAATGACTGTGAGAATTGCACGGGGTGCGGCAGTGTCTTGTTGTGTTTTACATAAAGGTCACCACGAATTGGAACCAACTCAATAACGTGTAACTATAACAACAAAGAGTGAACCCAGGATATTTCCAATTAATTCTCCTGTAATCTTTCTGCTGATGGTCTCAGTTGGCAAATATAATATTCTCCTTTTCAGTATCTGTTAAACAAATTTGCTTTATTTTCAATTCCACTGCCAGTTGCATAAATCAATTCACCATTCCATCTGGCTTGGATAATACCCATTTCATCTTATTTGTTTACTTGTATCTTCACAGATTCTAACTGGTATAAGGGCTAGAATTATATTCTGATTATCTTTTTATAATCTGGAATTAGCACAAATTGCTGTATGTGTCTGCAGTTAAAGTTGATTTGTCTGTAAGGGTATGTACTGTATTTTTGTAAAAATAACATGTACCTTCTACATTTGTTTGTCAACTGTACCTCCCCTTGCCAATTTTGGCAGTTCTTTGTTTGTTTGACATGTGCTATTGTGAATAATGATCCACTATACATGGGTGCTAAAATACATGTTTTAGTAATTTCTTTCAATTCATTTTGGGTATATAACTAGAAGTGAAATTGCTGGGTCATATGGAAACCCTATGTTTAGCTTTCTAAGGAGCTGTCGTGAGGTTTTCCACAGCAGCTGTACCATTTGGTATTCTCACTGCAGTGAGTGTGGATTCTCCACAACTTTGCCAACACTTGCTATTTTTTGTTTTTTTTTTAATAACAGTCACGTTATTAGGGGTGAGGTAGTGTCTCATTGTAGTTTTTATTTGTATTTCTCTAAACTCTATGGGGAAGTTTTACTCTGACCTCTAGAGTCACTATGAGTCAAAACTGACTCGACAGCAGTGGGTTTAATGACTCAATGGCAGATCTGTTAGTGCAGTAGACAAAGTGCTGTGACTGATAATCAAAAGATCAGCAGTTCAACTCTACCAGGAGCTTCTTGGAAACTGTATAGGGCGGTTCTACTCAGCCTATAGGGTTGTTATGAGTCCGTGTAGACTTGGTGACAGTGAATTTGGATTTTTTGTTTTGTTTTAATGACTTAATGATGTTTTGTATTTCTCTAGTGTCTTTATGACATTAGACATCTTTTCACGTGCTTATTGGCTATTTCTATATCTTTTGTGAAATGTCTATTACAGTCTTTTGACCATGTTTTGATTATGTTGCTGGTCTTTTGTTGTTGAGTTCTAGATGCTCTTCATATCTTCTGAGTATAAGATCCTTAAAAGACGTACAGATTTCAAGTATTTTCTCCCAATATTTGCTTTTCCATTTTGTTTGTAAAATCCTTTACTACATAAAAGTTTTTTTTATTAAATCCAGTTTATCTACTTTGTCTTTTCTTGTTAATACCCTTCATATAACATTTTAAAATCCATTGTAAAAAAACTAGATCCAGAAGCATTACTCTTGTGTTTTCTTCTAAGAGTTTTAAAATTTTTGCTATTACAGTTAGATCTTTTAATCAAATTGTGTTAATTTTTATATGTATTATGAACTATAAGTCCAAGTTTATTCATTGCATATACAGTTCCAGTTTTTCCTGAACCATTTATTGAAGACATTATTCTTTACCCCACTGACTCGACTTAGCACCCTGTTGAAATTCAATTGGCCATAGATGCATGGGTTCAACCTAAAGAACACTGTTATTCAGTGAGATTCTATTCAACTCAGTATCATGTAAGATGGGCTTCCTCCCACCAGACATTATAGTAGGTCTCAGAAACACATTAATGAGTAAAACAAGTCCATAGTTACCGAAAGGAAGAAAACAATAGGAAAACAGCAAACTCTATTTATTATATGCTTTGATCTCAATGAGCACAGGCTGCTGCAGATGTTCAGAGAAAGACTAAGTTGTCAAGACTGCAGAGGGTCATTAGCTGAAACACCTTTTTGGTTCTTGTTTTATGACATAGAATTGATATGAAGAGAGTCAAGCCCCCTTTTTCTTTCTCATGCTGTAAGAACTTATAAAAAAAAAAAAAGGAATTCCCAGCAGCCTTCAAAATGAATGTTCAGAGGTATTATTAAGTAAGTTATTTATTTGCTATTGAAATGACAAACAGCAGGCTTTCTAATTCCCTTATCCTTTTTCATCTAGGGTAAAATAAATGGAAAACATCACTACTGATGGAAAAAAATGTTTTGGCAGACTCTTCCTTCTTGTCTTTCTGTCAGTATTTTAATACCATTCAGACTGAGTTCAAGAGGGTCACTTTTTCATAAATGCAGGAACATGTAAAGGCTTTTATAAATAAACCTAAGCCACTCTGCCTTTTGTCAACTTGCTTACGCTGTACAGAGCATTCTTTTATCTTCCTGTACTGATCACATTATTTCTTTTTATTTTTCTAGGCCCCCAAAATATTAACGCACTAATGGCTCAAGCTTATGTCATAGCATGTAATACTTTGTGCTGTATAAGTGTTTGTTTAGAGTCATTGCCTTAAAATAGAACAGTGGGAGAAGAAAGTGCAAGAGACCAATTCTATTACCTAATATCATTAATGGGAAGATTTATTGTCTCTGGAGGTAGCATAACTCTGACAATAGTTTTGGGGACACCACATCGGTTTATCCTAATGCTTAAGGAGCAGGCTAGGTGACAGGGAATGAGAATATGCTATTTGATTTGCAACTATTACCTGACTTCAAAGACAATGAGAAGGTGCATAAATAAAGATAAACCATTATCACAGTGCAGTGACTGGACCTCATTTCAAAAAAGCTGAGACCTAGGTTTAAGAAGGATGCAGGATTACTGCACCATGGTAAACAGTACTTTAATATATTCTCTTAATGTCAGATTTTCTCATTCTCAAATAAAATTGCTTAGAGGGAAAAAAAAACTTTGAGAGATGGGTTTTAAATGTCATTTTTTAATGTGAATTTCCTTTTATCACTTTACAAAAACTGAATCAGATAATGTTTCTTCTCTCAAGCAAATTTTACTACCTCTAAATCATTTATTGTTATGTGATATAATAGCATACTTAAAAATCACCCCATCTTAACAAATAATACATTTTCTTTCTTTCCTTTTTCCCACGTAAACAAGACTCCTGAATGCTGATTGAGATGAAAGTGGCTTTGAAGTTTAAGTTTGGATTTAATATAACAAGATCGTATGATTTCAAGAAAAATACAGAATCTTAGAAAAATTGAAGGATTCTAAATGCAACCTGAGTTCTAATTATGAGGATCAAAATTGCCAAAACCAGCATTTATCATCTCTACTAAAATTAATTATACACTGAGATTAGCTGTGACCTAGAAATGTCTTTTAATGTTGGAGTGGTACAAAAAGAGCATAGTAAACTTACACAGGAATGCTCCTTAATCACTCAGTTCATTCTTCTGCTGTCAGTTCTTGCATATAACTACTACTCACTTTTTTAAAACTGAAATACTTTTGGTAATTCTAAGTATTTTAATTAAAAAAAGAAAAAAGAAGAATTGGAGAGATGCCTAGCATGTTTGTACAAAGGTTTTGTGCTCCTCTTTTAATCATAAGGTTGATGATTCAAACTGCTCACCACTCCCACAGCAGCACTGCAGAAGAAAGACATGAAGATCTCTTCCAAAACGATCACAGCCAAGAAAACCCTATGGAGTATTTCTGCTCTGTACGATATAATATTGACAAAACAGTTAAGCATTTTCCAATTAGCCAGAAGACTGGCAATTTGAATTCACACAGAGGTATCTTGGAAGACAGGCCCAACAGCCTGCTTCCTAAAGATCATTGCCTTGAAAACCGGAAAGAGCAGTTCTACTCTGCACACACAGGGTCTACCTACGTCGACCTGTGACTGGAAGAACTGGATGGTGCCCGGCCACCACCAGTGATAGCCACGATGGAGCTCACAAAGTTGAGTCTCACTGGCAACACAAGAATAAAAAGGGGTGCATCCTGAGATCTCCACTAAAAGACCTCAACTGATGGTTCAGAAGTTTTGGGGTTCCCCTGGGAGGACAGCCCCTGGTCCTGATGCTGCCCTTGCCCACAAATCATAATGAAGGTCCACTCTTCAGACACGAATGGATTGGACTTGGCGGTGCAGAGTGACCGTATATTGGAAGCACTTTATGGTTCTATGCATCTATAAGATATCATCCTGCTGACCTCTGGCTGGAGGAAAGAGAGTGGGTAGAGAGGAGGGGAGAGGAGACTGTTGGGAGGATGAGACATGTATGGAGCAGAAAGGAATAGTGTGCAGTCACCAGACAGGGAGAGAAGTGGAAGCTGCATATAGATGGGCATGGAAATTTATATAAGAGTGTACATTTTCACTCAGTCATATTAAATAAAAAAATAAAAATAAAATAAAATAAAAAAAAGAATGAACCAGGTGGAAGTTAAAAAAAATACTCTTAGTAAAGTTGGGCAGATCATGTTCACTTATCAAATTGTCATTTACTAAATAATTGTCATGTGACAGACACCTTTTTAGATGGGATACCTAGATGGAAAAGACATGGACACTCCTAAAAGAAGCTAATTTTCTAACAAGAAAAACAAATAAATATAATAAACCTTGAGAAAAGGTGGCAAGTGTTCTGAGAGAGTAAGAAGCAGTTGCTTAGGAGCAGAAGGCAGAGAGGCCAATTTACCTAGCAAGGTTGAGGGAATTCTAGGCATTATAGGGGTTAGATGACGGGGCATTTGTAAGTCATTGAAGAGAGCAGGGAAAATTCAAAACAGAGATAACATCCAGAATGAGGGTACAGAGGCATGAGTCTGCACACTGTTTTCTGGAGAATTGTCTATCATCCATTTTAAGAAGCTGTTTCAATATAGTGAACGGTGAGGAGATGGGATTATTTTTTTTTCAATAATCTGGGAATGTTAAGAATATTCTTAACGTAAGCTATTAATATATACTTTGAGAAACTTGACTTAGATATCTAGTTAGTTGAAATGATGCACACATGTATTTCATATTTTCAGAAAGACACATTTAAATATTAGAAAACAACACAAACTTGGCACATATTTCCTAAAGTGCTCTGAGTACAATGTGCTCATCATTTATTGTCTTAATTCTCCTCACTCAGAAAGTGCTAGGTGCCCCTTTCCACAGATAAGGAAGCTGTGTCTTAAAGAGGTGAATTACAATCCAAGAACATCAGTGTTTGTCACGGATTGCAGTGTGTCCCTGCAAAAATTTATGGATGCACTCATTTGACTTAGCTGTGTGTCCCAGTATGATGCAGTTCTTCCCATGTGTTGTGACTCCTGCCTCTGTGCTATTGATGATAGAGAGTGGCCAGCAGCTGTGCTGGCGAGGCAGGACTCAGTTACCAGCTGTGGGATAGAAGGCAGACAAGTGAGCATAGAGAGTTGGGAATCTTATACCACCAAGAGAGCAGCACCGAGAGCAGAGCGTGTCCTTTGGACCTGAGGTTCCTGTGCTGAGATGCTATCACTGAATTTGGACTCTTGGCCAACCAGACTGTGATGATTTCTCATACTGAATGGACCTGTAACTCATACATGGATTTGTGGCTTACCAAACTGTGACAGCTAAAGTTTCTGTTCATAAACCCTTCCACTCATGGTATTTTCTGTTAGAACAGTATCAGGTTACTAACACAATGTTCAATTCCAGATTGAAAACAAAGCTGGAATAGACTAGTGATTAGGAACATAAACTCTGGATCCAGACTGCCTTCAGTCTTCCTTATCTTTTGTCCAGGTTTCACATGCACATTAGGCATTTGAAAACACCATGGCTTAGGTCAGGCTCAGCTTAGTCCTCAAAGTGACATCCTTGCTTTTTAACACTTTGAAGAGGTCTTTTGCAGCAGGTTTTCCTGACTGCTGCTTCTGTGAGTGTTGATGGTGGATCCAAATAAAATGAAATCTTTAACAACTTCAATTTTTTTTCTCTACTTATCATGGGTCGCCATGAGTCAGATCCTTCTCAATGGCACTTGTCTGGCTATCATGATTTTGCTTATTGGTCCAGTCATAAGGATTTTTTCTTTTTTACATTGAGGCAAAGACTATAATGAAGGCTGTAGTCTTCATCAGTATGTGCTTCAAGTCCCTATTGTTTTCAGTAAGCAAGGTTGTGTCATCTGTATATCACAGGTTGGTAATGACTCTTCCACTAATCCTGATGCCACATTTTTCTTCCTGCAGTCAAACTTTCCAGATTACTTACACAGTATATAGATCAAATAAGTATGGTGAAAAGATACAACCCTGATGTACCACTGTCTTGATTTTAAATCATGCAGTATACCCTTGCTTTGTTTAAAGGATTGGCTCTTGTTTTACATGCAGGTTCCACAAGAAAACAACTAAGTGTTCTGGAATTCCCATTCTTTGTTATAATTCACACAAATGAGCGCCTTTGCATAGTAAATAAAACAGAGGTAAATAGCTCTCTACTGTTCTGTGCTTTCAGCCTAGATCCATTTAACACTGGCAGTGATATCCTTGATTCCATGTCCTCTTCTGAATCTGATTTGAATTTATGGCAATTCCTTGTCAATATAAAGCAGCAGTACTAGGTTTTTAGTGATGTTTAGCAAAATTTTAATTACATGTGATATTAATGAAACTGTTTGATAATTTCCACATTCTGTTGGGCTGATTTACTTTGGGATGGGTACAAATACAGACTTTTTCCAGTTGGTTGGTTAGGTAGCTTTCTTCCAAACTTCTTGGCCTGGATAAGTGAACACGTCCAGTGCTACATCTGTTCGCAGACATATCTCATTGATATTCCATAAATTTCAAGAGCCTCATTTTTCACCACTATTTTCCATGCAACTTAAACTTCTATTTTTCATATCATCAGTTCTTGATCATGAGTTGTCTCCTAAAATGGTTGATAATCAACCAATTCTTTTAGGGTAGCGACTGTATATTCTTTTCATCTTTCTTTTTGAAGTTTCATGCATTATTCAATATTTTGTCCATAAAAAAAAGAAAAAAACATTGCCATCAAATCAAGTCCAACTCACAGTGACCTTATAAGACAGACAAGAATTGCCCCAAGAGCACCTGGTGGATGCAAACTGCTGACCTTTTGGTCAGCAACTATGGCATTTAACCACTTCACCACTCGGGTTTCCATTTTGTCCATAGAATCTGTCAAAACGACAACTCAAGGCTTGAAAATTTTCTTCAGTTTTTTCAGCTGGAGAAAAGCCAAACATATTCTTTCCTTTTGGTTTCTGACTCCAGGTCTTCACACATTTCATTATGATATTTTCCTTTGTCTTTCTGAGCTGCCCCTTGAAATCTTCTGTTCAGTTCTTTGACTTCATCATTTCCTGTTTTCCTCTAACAACTCCGTGTTTAATAGGTTTCAGAGTCTCCTCATAATGTCCATTTTGATTTTAATGACCTTTTGTTTGTAGTGTGTGGTGTCCTCACGGTCATTCCACAAGTCATATGGTCTTCAGTCATTAGTGATCAGTGCTTAAAATCCACTCTCAAGACTGTCTACAGTATAAGAGGAGAGGTGATCAAGATAATATTTGGGTATTGTGGACTGGTTCTAATTTTCTTCGGCTGCAACTTGGACTGCATAAAGGAATTTTCTCTTTTGCAGTCATCCCTGGCCTTGTTCTGAAAGATGCTATTCAGCTTCTCCATTGTCTGCTTCCACAGATGTAGTCAATTCAATTCCTGTGTTCTCTGTCTGATGAGGTTCATATGTATAGACACTGTTTATGTTGCTGAAAAAGTGTATCAGCAGTGAAAATGTCATTTGGTCCTACCAAATTCTATCACGCTATCTCCAGCATCATTTCTATCACCACGGCAGTATTTCCCACCTACTGACCTTCCTTGTCTACAGCCCTCATGTTACAATCACTGGGAATTATCAATGCATATTGAGTGCATGTGTGATCAAATTCAGACTATTCAACTTGGTAAAAAATATTCAATGTCTTCATTTTTGGCATTAGTATTTAGTGTGTGAATTTGTATAATGGTCATAGCATCTGGTCTTCCTTGTAGGCACGTGGCTATTATCCTATCACTGACAGCATTTCAATTCAGAAAAGAATGTTCCATTTGACAATGTTCTTTTTGACAATGCATGTGACACTATTCCTCTTCAATTTGTCGTTACTAACATAGTAATCCATATGACCATCTGATTCAAAATATCCAGTACCACTCCATTTTGGCTCACTACTGCCTATGAAGGAGCTCTGGTGTTATAGTGCTTAAGAGCTCAGGTGCTAACAAAAGGCTGGCAACTTGGATCTAGCATTGGCTTCTTGGAAACCCTATGGGGCAGTTCTAGTCTGTCCTGTAGGATCACTGTGAGTCTGAATCAACTCAAAGGCAGTATTGTTGTTGTTGTTTTAATGCTTGGAATATAAATCTTTACCATCCATTTTATTTTTGACAACTTTCAATTTTCTTAGACTCAGAAAGAAGACCCTGACATTTACCTCTGAAAAGATTAGTGAGTGAGAACTTTATGAATAGCAGTGGGACATTGTCTGGAACAGTGCTGGAAGATGAATCCCTCTGTTTGAAAGGCACTCAAAATACAACTGGGAAGAGCTGTTTCCTCAAGATATAGTTAAAACGTGAATGCAATGAAGCTTTTGGGGCCATCATTTGTGGACATGGTATGGCTCAAAATGGGGAAAAAAAAACAGCTGCAAACATCCATTAATAATCAGAATATGGAACACTAAGAAGTATGAAGCTAGGCAAATTGAAAGTCTTAGAAACTCCACATGGTATTCTGTCCTGCAGGGTCACTGCAAGTAACAACCAGTTAGATGTCGAGGGATTTGGGTTTCCTGCTATGTCGTTATTATCACCACTATTCTGAAGAAATGCAGAGGACAAGGATACAGAAGCCAGCATACTACGTCTTCAGAGAAAAATAGTATCTGAAGCTGAATACCTCCTCCCAGCTGAAATAAGAAAGACTCTGTATTAGCCTGTGCATTCCTGTCAACCAGACAGGCTGGAAAATTCTGTAGCAATAAAATCACCATTTAACAGAAAAACTTGAGTTTCGAGAATCCAAGTAACTCAAGTTTCTACAGCTAGGAAATGCCATAGTTGGGGTACAAATAGAAGATTGCCTGCTCTTAATACTTGTGAAGTTTTCACAACCATTCTACCAGACTGCGTCAGACCGTCCTATGGCTACAGGAGACAGGCTCAGTGGCCAGTCTGCACAAAACCCTCCCAAAATCAAACTCACTGCTGTAGAGTCGATTCCTACTCCTAACAACCCTACAGGACAGAGTCGAACAGCCCCACAGAGTTTCCAAGAAGCACTCAGCAGATCTGAACTGCCAGACTTTTGGTTAGCAGATGTAGTACTTAACCACACCTCCACCAAGGTTTCTAGTCTTTACAAAGAAGGTGGGAAATGAATGGTGAATAAGAAATGAAAAAGCAGTCAAAGGCAAAGAAGTTTTGTTGAGGGAGAGAGGAGATATGAAGTGCAAAGAAGCCAAAGATAAGTGTATTCAGGGAACAGAAATCTCTTGTCAGTTGTTGATGCTCATGATCCCTACAAAGAAGCGGAAGGAAGAGAGGAAGGTGAAGTATGTGGCCAAAAGCAGAAAAACCTATGTGTCATTATACTGAGAATATTTTTCCTTCAGAACGATATAGTCATTAAAGTTTTTTGAGTTGGTGAGTGGTTAGAATGTGTAAGACTTGAATATGTAAGAACATACTCTGGCAATGGTGAAGAAAGGATTAGACAAGCTCCCTGGTGGTTTGTTGTGCTATGAAGAATTGGTCGCTATGAGTCGGACCTGACTCAGTGGCAGTGGATTTGGTTTCAGTTTTTTATGATGCAGGAAGCTATGCCAGCAGTATTTCAAATACCAACAGGATTTCCCGGTGTAGAAAAGGTCCACTGGCACTATCTGACTAAGACAGACCGGGAAGAAAAACTTGATCTGCTTCTGAAAATTAGCGATGAAAATGTCATGGATCACGATAGAACTCTGTCTAACTAACTTGATTTTGACATGTCATCAGGACGGATCAGTCACTGGAGGAGGACAGCATGTTTAGTAAAAAAGAGGATCAATGAGGACAAAAGAGATCCTTGGTGAGATGAAATAGCACCGTAGCCATTTCATCTTGAACTTGAACATGCTGGTGATTGTGAGGATGATAAAGAACTGGGTAGGTGCTTTGAGTTGAAATGGATTCGGTGACAGCAAGAGACAAGGATAGTGGTTAAGGAGCAATGAATGAAGACACCATCAAGAAGATGCACAAGAAGAGTAAAGTCACAGCAATGTTTGAGTATCAAGATTTCTTAATTTTCTCAGAAGTCAGTGCCATTCTCAAGTGCCTCCTCATTTTCTAGCTTCCTGGAGGTACCCAATAGGAATGGCTATTGTGTCCCACCTTTCTGAGCAAAATATTATTTTGTCTTCCTTTTTCAAAATGGTTTGCTTTATTAACTCAATTTCCTTGTGCCACTTTTCACTGTTTAATACTTCTTTCAATTTAAGTACCCCTGGTAGTTAGTTCTACGGCTGAGAGCTTGCCTGCTAAACTAAATATCTGCTTCAAATACCAGCTGTTCTGTAGAGAAAAGGCCCGGAGGTCTGCTCCCATAAAGATTGCAACCTAAGACACACCAGTGACATGACTAGGGGTATACAGGGGCGTGCAGACCTCACAGGGTGGCACTGTCAGAAGGTGCATGACATTAAAATGACTGTCCATAAAAATATTCCTGTACTTAGTTATAACAACAAAAGCATTTTTCATAAGCCCAACTTACATGTATGGTATACTTACAGGACTAAAACTATACGCTAATTTACTTTCTGAATCTTCATACGTGTTCTGGTTGGAGTCATCATCCTCAGTCAGTTATAATGACACTTTAAATCTTGTGGTTTCAATCTGCATAAACCACAAAAATCTGCTGTTATTTTCATCGCTGCTGGTGTTTTTATAGTCACTGATTTTTTTCAAATTTTCTGGTCTTGTAGCTACATTTTGATAACTAGTATTTGTAAAGCTATATTTGTAACTTTTTTGGATAGTGAAATAGTAATTAAAGAAAAAGAAGAAGTGATATATGGAAATTATGATTTACAGGTAACATGAGTACAAAAATGTACGTATTACTAAGATTCTTCATGGCTTGGTATGGGAGGTTTATGATAAACTGTGGGCGAAGCCATGAGTAACTGCACTGGGTGATAAAAATCCTAGTCACATCACTGGGAAAACAACTGAGGGCAGTTCTCAGCTGTCTGACAGGATTTCTCTGAGTCTGAATTGACTCAGTGACACACAAAAAAGTAACACTTAGAGTCTACTTGCTTACATACTAGCAGAAATATTTGGAGAATGATTTTTCAATCTGAAAGTTTGTTCTTCAAATTCAAAGTTAAAAGGTATCAAATTATACCAGGTAATAAGGAACCATGTGAAGGATGCCTTGTGTTCTTAAGCAACCTCACATTTGAAACTTGGGCATCACTGACCAAAAAAAATTGTATAACCTTACAGGATTATAATACTGTCAGAATTTTAGGAGAACATGCTCATCAAATAACTTGAAACTCATGTCAGCACTAGATCATATTGTCTATAGGTTAAGTCAGTAAACCTACAAGTTCTCTGTCTACTGCATCACTGTAGCACACTTTTAATTTAATACTAAAAGAACTAACTTATAAAATGTAAACATTTAAATAAACTAATATTCCACAGCTTTATTTGAGTTTTACTTATTTACTTGATTCCAGAAAATTCAAAAGGTAAAAGTAACCCACACCTTTTTAATCTTTGGGGAATCCTTGCCTACCTGTTCATTCAATGGTCTAGTCTTAAATTACATGCAGTGTTTCTCAGTGCAAAGGATGCAGTCATTCATCTATCCATCAGCCTTGCTGTGTGCCTGGCAGTATTTAGTCATGGTGGGTATATGGGCATGGCATTTGCTTTCATGTAGCTGGTGGTCTAATACTGTATTTTTCAAACTGTAGTCAGTGACTATTGCTGGGTCATGAAATCTATTGAGTTGATCATAATCAATATATTTTAGAAAACTTAAATATAGTAAAATGCTGTCAGAAATTCTAGAGTGCTTCACACAAAGGAAAAATAATATTTCTTACAATATTCCTATCCTTAAAGAACTCAAAGACTAGAAGAGAAAAAAGGCATATACACTGTGTTTTAGTTATCTAATGTTGCTCTAACAGAAATACCAAGAGTAGACGGCTTCAGCAAAGAAAAGTTTATTGTTACACAGTCCAGTAGGCTACAAGTCCAAATTCAAGATGTGCACTCCAGGGGAAGGCTTTCCTCTGTCAGCTCTGGAGGAGGGTCCTTATGTTTCATCAGTCTTTGGTCAGGGAGTATTTTGGAACAGGAACCTCAGGTCAGAAGGACACACTCTACTCCCAGTGCTGCTTTCTTGATGGTGTGAGGTTCCCAACTCTGCATGCTTTTCTCTCTTTTTATCACCCATAGGATGAAAGGATAAAAGGGGGTGCAACCCACACTCCAGAGAAACTCCCTTAGCAAGGGTGTCTCATTCACACCCTAATCCTCTTTTAACAATCATCCTATCTATTAGCCACAAGCAGAGATTAAGATGTAATGCATAGGAAAATCACAAAACATTGGGAATAGTGGGACAGCCAAACAGCTACACACATTTTGGGTGGGGGGTGGGCAAAATTCAATCCACGATACATTGGTAAATTACAATACCTAGTAATGAATAATGTAGTGGAAGCTTCTACAAACAGTAGAGGCAACATAGAAGAGCAGCTCAAATTCTTTGTGGCAGAATGGGTTCTAGTTATTTTTGTGTTTGGTTTGTTGTGTTTTATTACCGGAAAGGAAGAAACTTGCCTCTGAATATATTCTGGAACATCTTGTTGTTGTTGTTTTTAACTTAATGGAGCTCTGGTGGCATAGTAGTTACTTAAGAGCTCAGCTGCTAACTGAAAGGTCAACTGTTCAAATTCACCAGCTGCTCCTTGGAAACCTTGTGGAGCAGTTCTACTCTTCCTTGGAGGGCCACTGTGAGACTGATGCCACCGCAACAAGTATTTCTTTTTGTTTTCCTTACCCTGATACACTTAATCTTGCGACTACGGATGTCTATCATGCCCTGACCTTTGGAAAAATAAACTATATCTGGCTTCTTTTAAGTGTTTCCACACATTTTAGCATACAGACCAGTAAGCATAACATTTGCATAAAGTTGTCTTGGCCAGCAATGTGACTGAACAGCTGACTTGAACATACTTCTATATCTTTCTTCTTCCAAGCTGATTGTTTCTGGTCAGACCACTTTAGAGCTGTCATTTTTAGAGATCCCACTACTTCGGTTGTTATATGAACTGCTGGAAATTTTAAGATTTCATATTGCTTCTAAATTAGCATTTATATCATTAATGCATGGTTCCATAAGTGTTTAAATAACTAAAGTTTGGACTCTTTTTTCTGTAATAGGCACTAACTTAGCCATCAAATAAGCAATGAGGAGCAAACTCAGATGTTTATCCACTTAAAAGCCTATAAAGACACTAAACTTCAATTATACATAAAGGTAAAATTATGTGCCACGAAATGCATACATAGATTTCTAAGGAACAGTGTTTCCCCCCAAAAATAAAAGTTTAAAGTTGGGGTGGATCTTGATGAAGTAGAGGTCTTTGTGTGAAGCTGAAAGACACAAAGGAACAAGATTAGTTACACAACTGGGACATGTTTTGCAGGGCTGGGGGCTGTAGAACAGAGGGAGTGATAAAGGAGACTGTGGTGGGTGGGGAAAACCTATCTCTGTAATATATGTAAATACTGAGGTTGACAACGGTAAATTGGTGGACCTGAAACCCCAGCCAAAGTGGGAGCAACAGAAAGATACAGGAGAATAGCAACACAAGTTGTGGCCGGGGACATGGAAACACAAGGGCAAGGAATGTAGGACTTCTGTATGTGCTCAAGACTTGAAGTTTTTATTTTAAGCTCAGTAAGAAGTCATAAAAGGGCTCTAAGCACATAAATTGGTGGAAACAAAGACAACACATCCGACATATCTATTTTGCTTACAGTGACTCATGACATAGAAACTGATTTGCTTAAAATTTTAATAAATTGGCTTTGTAACCATGCCTGGTCATATATTTATATATTCTTTTAGTTAAAAATGATTGCAATTTCATGAATATGTAATATTTATGAAGATATCATTTATAGAGATTATTTTATGCCTCCCATAAATAAAAACTGGTAATAAAGTAAATAGTGTTCAATTGAGAATACTTTGTTTTATTTCTCTATATTCATTGGCTCACTGATTATTATCACTACATGACATATTGAAGGTGTCTTTCTTATCAGTTTCTTGTTGTTTTTTCCTGCTCAAGGTGATTTCTAATACCAAAATGCACAACCAAAGAAAACCACCTTATTTTATCGGCAACTATCCATTTTATATTTACTTTTTCATATTTTCTTAAAAGTTCTTTTTTTTTAATATTCTATACAAAATTTGTTTTAATATGTTTCAATCCTCATTCGATCTCATCAACTAAAATGAACACGCAGTAGCTTCAGCAGAATTGGAACACTCACAGAAGCCAGAATAGTCTCACCGTAAGGTCAAAACCTACCTGGTCAGCTTATCTCTCTCTATAAGATAATTTGAGGAAAAGGACAGGTAAAGGAGAAAAGACTGGAAGCTGAATGATACCCAAGCTCTAGAAGAACAAATATTTTGCAAAACAATGTTTTAAACAGCCAACTTGTAAATCAGAGGGGTAAAGATACCGAATGCACCTTCATATAGCCTAACCTGTTCGATTATCTCAAAATAGATTAAGACTTTCAGAGATAGTGAATCTGGAATTAAAGAGAAAGTGTTGTAAATATATTATAAGGAAACTTCCTTTGCAAACTAATGTTTTATTTTCATTTTGGAGATACTTAAGCAAATTTTAAAATAGCGAAAGAGTTAATATAATTAATTTAAATTCTCAAATGTAAGAAATGTAAATACAAATCTTCCAGAAAACTATCAGCTCTTTGCATAACTCACAGTTGTCTTGTTAAGGATACTCAAAACTCATTTCCATTGGGTCAATTTCCAACTCATAGTGACCCTATAAGACAGAATAGAACTGCCTCATAGAGTTTCCAAAGAGTGTCTCATGGATTCTAACTGCTGCACATTTGGTTAGCAGACATAGCACTTAGCCACTACACCACCAGCGTTTCCAGTTAAGGAATATGATTTGGAAACATTTTTCAAACAAGTTAAGTTTAGCTCGCCCCTTGCGGATCTAAATTTCGGGTACATGGGAGCTGCATTTTTGAGCAGCAGTGTAAGCTACAACATTATGATGTCCATGGAAAAGGAATTTCGCTCCTCCAGGGTTCTTCCCTGATGACAGCTTTAAACCAAAATTGACATTTAACAGAGACCACTGAGAGGCTGGAAAAGATCATTCTTTCAAAATACCCACATAAATAAAGTGTAGGTATGTGAATATTGTGAAGCTGAGCACCATATTAAACTGTATTAATGAAAGACGACCTGATCATAAAATTTATCAAGTTAAAAATATGCTCTGTAATTAATGAAAAGCATTATACCCACAGAAGCATTTGTCTCTCTTCTCTCCTTCTTTTGACACACTCTATTTCTTCACAGACATGATTGGTAAGAAGAAAGCTTTTTCCTTCTTCCCAGAAAGTAGGTTTAAAGTGGACATGTTTTTTTGTTTGCTGTTTTTACTAAAAAAAAAGGTTGTGTGTGTTTATATTTATTGATATATATATACACACACACACACATATATAAAGCAGTTGCCACCAAGTTGATTATGACTTGTAGTGACCCTATAGGACACAAGAGAACAGTTCCATTGTGTTTCCCCTTGTGGATTTGCACTGTCAGCAGCTTGATTAACATTCAAGTTCTTAACTACTGTACCACCAGGGCTCCACTTATTGATACAGGTATTTATTTAATTTTGAAGATTTTCAGTCTAAAAACATCATGGAGGCAATCAGAAAGTTTTTGGTGGGAAAAAAAAAATATTGTACTGTTAGCCTAGGAATTGGTTTAAAAATCTAACTGTACCAGAAGCATAGCTCAGCTAATAGTATGGTTAAGAGCCTGGCAATTAGCTGAATGTGAGCAGTTCAAATCCAGCAGCCATTCTTTGGAAACCTTATGGGATAGTTCCACTCCATCTTGTAAGGTCATCATGAGTCAGAATTAATTCAATGACAATGGTTTAGGTTTTGTTAGCTGAAAGGTTCACAGTTCTAATCCACCCAGATGTGCCTTGGGAGAAAGATCTGGTTACCTATTTCCCAACTATCAGTCACTGAAGATCTCATAGAGTGCAGTTCTACTTTGAAATGCTTAAGAGTGCCGTGAGTTGTAATCACCTCATCAGCCACTGGCTTGTTTTTTAGTTTTTTGTGGGTTTTTTTTTTTTGTTTGTTTGTTTTATTTCACAGGTTAATTCTAGGACTTCAACTTGACTGACTCATTTAATTCAAAATTTAACAAGTTGTTTTTAGTGTTGAATCAGTCCTGCTTCTCTGAAATTGACGATTGAGCCCCACAGTTAAGCATTAAAGACATAGTGTAGCCTGCTTACCATCTTCTAAGAGAATAGCTGTTATTCGAGTTTATACGGTTGCCACAACTATGCCATTCCTCTTGATGTGACTAAGAGATAGGCTTGGAAACAAGAGACCGTATTTTGGAGACAGCAGGATTCTGTACAGAAAGGCCATTCAGCTCCTTCCCCTCCAATTCGAAGCAGTGTTCTTTCTACAAATTCAAGTATTAAGGAAACAAATAAACAATAAAGTTTAAGGGAAAATTGCCTGGACATTAACCCTTCTGTGAAAACTCAAACACAATGCGGTTGATTCTGATTCATAGTGACTCTATGGAACAGAGTAGACTGAGTCTACGATTTTTATGAAAGCAGATTGCTACACCTTTTTCTCTGAGATTGGTTCAAACTTCTTCAGTTAGAAGCCAGGCACTTAACCACTGCACTGTAAGAGCTCCTGCCCTTACACCAGTGTGTCATAGATTGAACTGTGTTCCCCTAAACATGTGTGGCAGTTTGGCTGGGCCGTGATTACCAGTGTTGTGTGATATTCCTTTATACTGTAAACCCTGCCTCTGTGATGTTAATGAGGGAGGAAGAGCAGCGGTTGAGCTGGTAGGCCAGGACTCGTTGTGTGGGATTGTATCGTATCTTGGGGCAGCCTCTTAGAATACAAGGAAGGAGAGGCAAGCAGAAAGTTGAAGACCTTGTACTGTCAAGAAAGGAAGCAGTGCCGTGAGCTGAGCACATCCTTGGGAAAGAACTGGGGTCCCTGTGCTTCAGAAGCTTTCAGTCCAGGGAAATTGCAATGACAAGGACCTTCCTCCAGAGCCGGAAAAGAAAGCTCTCTCACGGGACTTACACACTGAATATGCACTTTTAGCTTACTGGACTGTGACAATAAAAACAAATTTCTCTTTGTGAAACTATCCACTTGTGGTATTTCTGTTAAAGCAATACTAGATGACTAAGACACAGTGGGAGGGAATTGACTGTATTTCCTATGACGCTAATAAGCAGGGAAAGAAACAGTTCTAAAGAAGTATATTGAGAACAATCACTTGGAGGAAGAACTGTTGCACAGTGATCGACTATAAATGGCCAGGTGACTCTGTGGTCTATCAGTTGACTACCTGGAGCCATAGGCCAGTGGGCTGGAACTGGAACACACAGGAAATAGAGGGGTCCAACCTTGCATTAGATGAGCGTAGTATGACAGCAATACAGAAGAATGTAACATGATGGCATCAGCCGAGGAGCACGGCCAGGCAAAAATTAGGAAATGTTAAGCCTTGTCTTTAGTTCGGAGCCCTCGTGTTACAGTGAGTAAGTGATACATGACGGGGCTGCTAAGCAAAATGTTGGTAGCTCAAATCCCCCAATCTGTCCCCGGAAACCCTATGGGACAGTTCTCTACCTTACAGTTAGGGTCTCAGTTAACTCGATGGCAATGAACTGTTTCTGTGCCTGTGTGTCATGGATTGAACTGTGTCCCTCCCCCCTAAAATAACGTGTGCAGCCACGTGGCTGGGTCATGATGCACAAAATTTTATGATTGCCCTTCATTTTGTGATTTCCCAATGTTGTATGTTAGAGAGGTTTGGGGTGGGACTGTAAATATTTTCTGAAGGCTACTTCCCTGCTCCAGTGTAAAGACAGTTCCCCTGGAGTATGGCTTGTACCGCTCTTTAGCCTTGTATCCTACAAGAGATAAAAAAAAAAAACAAAAAAAAAAAAAAAAAAAAAACAGGAAAACAAGCAGAGAGTTGGGATCTTCACATCATCAAGAAAGCAGCACCAGAAGAGCGTCCTTCAGACCTCAGGTTCCTGCGCCAAGATGCTCCCTGATGCAAAACAAAGACTTCCCTCCAGAGCCAACAAAGGGAAAGTCTTCCCCTGAAGCAGACTTCCTGAATTTGGACTTGTAGCCTACTGACCTGTGTAAGAATAAGCATTTCTTGTTAAAGCCGTCCACTTGGGGTATTTCTGTTAGAGCAGCACTAGCTGACTGAAACAGTCTGTGTGTTTTGTATTAGGAAAAAAAATTAATTGAGGTTTTATTATGTTCCAGACTCAGTTTTCAGTTAATTCTTCTACTACAGAGAGAGAGAGAAGTATACAAGTTCTGAGAACTAAGTCTGTGAACTTAATTGTTCTAAGTGCTACAGACCTCATTGCTGAATATCACTTTGGTCACCTTCAAAGTACTCCCCTTGGGAAGGTATGCACTGACAATAGCACCTAGTCCACCCTTCAAATCAATTTTGGCAAAGTGGCAAGTTCAAGAACTTCATTGTATAGTTGTCTGTGAGGGAGTTTTTAGCCAGTAAACACAGAATTGTATTGGAACATCCGCCCTACTCACCTGATCTGACTGCCAGTCACTTTTTTTCTTTACCTGAAGGTAAAGGAAATATTGAAAGGAAGACATTTTGATGACATTTGTGACATCAAGGGTAGTACTATGACATCTTTGATGTCCAGTCCAGAAAAAGAGTTCCAAAACTGCTTTGAAGGGTAGAATAGGCACTGGAATTTGGTGCATAGCTTCCCAAGAGAAGTGCTTTCAAGATGACTATCATGATATTCAGCGCATTTTCTAGGATGAGTTCATGAACTTAATTGGCAGTCCTGGTAGATGTGTGTATGCACACATGTATTGTGCATGTATATATATGCACACACACACACACACACACATACATACACTGAAACAGGTAAAACGATTGTCAACAATTCACAGGTGAGAAAAGAAACAGCATAGCAGTTATATAACCTGCCTTAGGTTATGCTTCTAGCTAGTGTCAGAGGGGGGATCTAATCCAGGATTTCTTTCCTGAGATACAGTCAGATCTCACAAAGGGAAGACAGTGTATCTCTCCACTTAAAGTCAGTCAAATAATTAGAAATGTAATGTAGGAAATGTGGAGGAAACATTTTGAGTTGATTCGGGACTAAAACTTTAAAAATGAACAGAATAAATGTTCATAAGTGAGAAGTCTATTTTAATAACTGTGAGTTTTGAAAAGACAGAATGAGATTGTTATCCATTCGTAGTACTTCATAGGAAAATTCAGGTTCAATAGAACAAAGCAGTAGTGTTTACAGGAAAAATGAAACCATTTCATGGTTGTATTTTTCTAAATTTGTATTCCTCTATCACCTGGGCATAAATAGCTGTCTGTATTATAAAATGAAGATGTTTAGAACTTCAGTCAGGCAGACTGTGTTTGAAATCTAGCATTTCTACTTTGGGGCAATTTTGCCTTTGGTAAATGAGATTTTTATCAGTAAAATGAGGATTATGTTACCTCTCTCTCAATGTTGACATGAGAACTAAATGGGATAGCACGTGTGTATTAGTATGAAGTACTTGGATGGCAGACAGTTAAGCATTCCGCCACTAACCAAAATGGAGCTTTAAATCCTCCCCGAGGCCCCTCTAAGGAAAGCCCTCAAGATCTGCTTCTGGAAGTTCACAGCCACAAAAACACTATGTAGCACTGCTCTACTCTGAAACACATGGAGTCACTGTGAGTTAGAATGTACTCTGTGGTGTGGTTTTATTTTTGGTTTATACATATTAGTTAGAGCATGTTAAGTTGCTCAAATTACACGCATCTTATTTCGGTGGCTTAACAAACTAAAGTGTTATTTCATATTGATGCAAAACTTTTGAAAGGGTACTGTGGTCAGGCAAGTGGCTTTCAGTCATGAGGTCCTAGTCGGGGAGCTAGAATGATCACAGCTGAGTCAACCAAAGAAAAAGGAGAAGTTGACCTGGGACATCTGTGAAGGCAAGGCCTACAGTGGTGCCCTCTTTCTACTTTGTTGTGGTTGTTGTTGTTAGCTGCTGTTGAGTCAACACCATATGTGTGGTGACCCCATACACAAGAGAAGGAAACGTTACCCAGCCCTGCACCACCCCCGTGATCCTTTTTGGGTCCTACCTACTCCTACTTATATTCCTGTGAAGAACTCTTAGTTATATGACTGAACCCAGCTGCAAGGCATTCTGGGAACTGCAATCTATGTGCCCAGTGAATAGGAAAAGGATGCCAGTGGTTAGCTGGCCATATTTGTCACATGTGCACAAGATGCTTAGCTGAAGGCTCAGCATAAGTTGTGTCCAATTTAGCTGCTGCTGCTGCTGCTGCTGCTGCTCTCTCTAAAAGTCTAATGGGTTTAAAATACCAAGAAATGAAAGGAAAAAATTTTTTAACAACTAAGACAGTCAACTTTCTTATAAACAGGGTACTTTGAACATGAGCGCACAAATATTGAAAATATAATGATAGATAGTTCCAGAAAAGTAATAGTATTTTCACATTGTATAATCCCCAATTCCGAGAAATGATGAAAACAAGTATCACAATTTGAAGACAAATAATAGCAAT
The DNA here is from genome assembly GCA_028571685.1 of Heterohyrax brucei. NCBI lineage: Eukaryota > Metazoa > Chordata > Mammalia > Hyracoidea > Procaviidae > Heterohyrax > Heterohyrax brucei. Next base: position 162,887,011 of record CM053143.1, read on the forward strand.
AATAAAATTCATCTGAAATAAAGAAAAAAAATATTGGAGGAGTTGGACACACCCTTTGCAGAACTTTTATATAAAGCCCATTACTGTCAAGGCAATTCCACCTTACAGTGACACTATAGACAGAGTAGAATTGTCCCACAGGGTTTCCAAGGAGCACCTGATGAACTAGAACTGGCGACCTTTTGGTTAGCAGCTGTAGCACTGAACCACTATGCCACCAGAGTTTTTTCTGCTTAATGAAGTGTAAGTGGAAAACAGGCTCACAAATGCATCATAATACCAACATACATGTTTCATGGCTTTTCCACAATGTATTCCTACTATCCCACATGGCCACTGGTTCTGTAAAGTACTAATACTGAATACTAATACTGACCTACTGCCATTAGCTTTCCAGTTATTAACTGAGATGAGGGATATAAAACCATCTAGGTAAATATTTAAAGAAATCAAAGCAAATTCACTTATAGTATTTGCTAGCTAATACCGTGGTGGGATATATCTTATTATATTCAAAGATGGGTTACTAGGGAGGAAAAAAAAAAGAAAAATCAATATAGAAAAGGTAATACAACATTAATAGAAAAGAAAGAACATGACACTAGAGAGAGAATAATTCTCTGCAGTATCTCCTTGGAGATTTCCATGAACATAAAGAAAACATGCATTTTTGAAGCTGAAGGTAAAAGATTGACAATATAACAGACTGAAATAAAAAGTTGGCTGTCAAATTTAGGAAAGAAAAGAAACAAATAATGCTCTCACAAAAATGTAAATGGTCTAAGAAACAGAATTCAGGGAAAAATGCTCAAAATGTAGATATAAATTCTGCTGGCTCTAGCCATGAATCTTAGTTTACCAGAACTGATGGTCCAGCAGCTTCGGGGTTCCTCTGAGAGTGTGGCCCCTGGCCCTGATGCTGCCATTGCCCAGAAATCATAACGAAGGCCCACTCTTCGGACACGAATAGATTGGACTTGGTGATGCAGAGTAACCATATATTGGACGCACTTTACGGTTCTGTGTGTCTATAGGATATCATCCTGCTGACCTCTGGCTGGAGGAAGGAGAGTGAGTGGAGAGGAGCGGAAAGGAGACTGTTGGGAGGATGAGACATGTATGGAGCAGAGAAGAACAGTATGCTGTCACCGGGCAGGGAGAACAGTGGAAGCTGCATATAGGTGGGCATGTAAATTTATATGGGAATGTATATTTTCACTCAGTCATAATAAAAAAAAATTCAAGGCACTGGCTCTAGGAAAGATTCTCTCTGTTGGTTATAGGGGAAGGTTATTGTCTCCTTCAATTTCTGTACCTCAGTTCCTTCGCAGTCTTCATGTGGCATTTATCTTATCTTCTTTGGCTTTGTTTCTCTGTGACTAATCTGCAATTTATATATCTTAAGTGATTAGGTTTCCACACACCCTATGTGGATATGTCCTCATTAACTTGACAGATAATACCCTATTCTCAAGTGGGATTACATCCACAGGAATAGGGTTCAGGATTCTAACACATATTTTGCAGGGACACCTTTCAATCCACAATACCATATAATGATTTTACCTATTTGTAAGAGTGCTTTCAGTCACCCATATGTATGGGAAAGCTTGACAATGAACACAGAAGACCAAAGAAAAATTCGTATATTTCAATCATGGTGTTGGCAAACAATATTGGATACACTGTGGATTGCCAAAAGAACAAACAAATCTGACCTGAAAAAAGTACAACAGGAATGGTCCTTAGGAGAGAGAATTACAAGACAATGTCTCATATACTTTGGACATGTTATCAGGAGGGATCAATCCCTGGAGAAGAACATGGTGCCTTGTGAAGTAGACGATCAATGAAAAAGAGGAAGACTCAACGAGATAGGGTGACACAATGGCTACAATAGTGATCTCAAATATATCTGTGATTGTGAGACTGGCACAGGACTGCAAAGAGTCACTTTGAGTCAGAATCCACGTGATGGCACCTAAAAACAACCACAAAAACTTCTAAGGATAGAAGAAAACATAATATTTTTTCTTAGCAACCTGAGCTTTCTGATGAATAACAGCAGAATATGATCTGATATAGTTCTGGAAGATGAGCCCTCAAGGTTAGAAGGCACTCAGAAGACAGGAAAAGGGCTGCCCTCTCAGAGCAGAGCTAACCTTAATGACAGGGGTTGAGAAAAGCTTTTGGGATCTTCACTTGTTGATGTGGCTTAACTCAAAAAGAAATAGCTGCAAATGTCCATTAATAATCAGAAAGTGGAACTTATGAAGTATGAATCTAGGAAAATTGGAAACTGACTAAAATAAAATTAAATGCATAAACATAGATACTAGATGCATTCAGGGACTGAAATGAACAAGTATTGGCTATTGCCAATCATGAATGACAACTTGAAGAGGAATGACGTTGTATTCATTGTCAAAAAGAACGTTTCCAAGATCTGTCCTGAAGTACAGTGCTGTCAATGACAATACACATATGCCTACAAAGACTAGTTAATACAACTATTATTCAAATTTATGCACCAACCTCTAAAGCCAAAGATGAAGATATTGAAGATTTTTTCCAGCTTCTGTAGTCTAAAACTGATCAAACATGAAATCAGGGTGCCTTGATAATTACTGGTGATTGGAATGTGAAAGTTGTAAACAAAGAAGAAGGATCAGCAGATGGAACATATGGTCTTCCTGATGGAAATGGTGCCTGACATCATATGACAGAAGTTTGAAGACCACTGATTTCTTGACTGCATATACCTCTTTCCACTAATGTAAACAGACTATACACATAGACCTTGCCAGAAGGAATATACAGGAAACAAATGGACTATATTTGTGGAAAAAGATGATGTAAAATCTCAATATTATCAGTCAGAACAAGGCCAGGGGCCAACTGTGGGACAGACCATCAATTATTCATAGGCCACTTCAAGTTGAAACTGAAGAAAATTAGAAGTCCACAAGAGTCCAAGTATGACTTTCAGTATATATCACCTGAGTTTAAAGACCATCTTAAAAATAGATTTGATGCATTGAATACTAAAGAATGAAGACCAGAAGAGTCATGGAAGGACAGCATATATGAAGAAAGCAAAAATTCATTAAAAAATACAGGAGGAGAACAGGGCCAACATGGCAGACTTGTCACATGTCTCCTCAATTCCTTCTGAGAATAACAATTGAATGGAGCAGAGTGGACATCCTGAGAGCTCCAAGATAAGGCACAGTATTATGAGATCACACAGTGTGACAGCAAGGGGAAAACTACCTTTGCTGGAGGCAAGATATCAGTGCAAAGAGTCACACTTCGGCTGGTGTAGCAGCTGAGAGACTTACAGGTACAGATACCAACTTTGTTAGCTGGGAGACTGGGACTACTGAGCCTGAGAACCTGGCAGGGGTCAGCTGCCACCCTAAGCTGCAGTACCTAGGTAAATGGTGTCTTTCACAGCAGAGAAGATGTGCTTAAGTCAGTCACATCTAGAGAACCCACAAGCAGCTTGTGGCTGAGGGTACCAGTGCCCTTCCTCCTCTCTTCTCTGAGCTGTAACATATATGCTGCTGGCTCAATGCAACAGATATCGCTCAGGCAGGGTGCCAGCTTAGTCAGTTGAAAGGTGCAATCAGCCACACATTGATGGCCCAGCTGCAGCTGGTTGCCACATTGAGCAACAGTACCTAAATGGACAATGCCTCTCCCAGCAGAAAAACTGTTTGTAAGACCAGCATACTTAGAGAACATAATGGGTGCTGGTGGCAGAGTGTGACAGCATGCTTAACCCTCCCTTCTTTAAGCCACATCATAATGTATGTGGGCATAGCCCCTGAGAGACTCCACAAGTGGTTAGCCACATTTCTTACGTAGAAGGCAGGGCCTACAACCCCTGAGGGCCTGGGTGTTATAGGCTGTTGCTGGACATCACTTCTCTCAGTAGAAAAGCTGTTCTCAAGAAAATCGATTCTTGAGAACACAGAGGTAGTTGGCAGCCAAGTGTAGTGGGCACTCTTGTCTCCTCCTTTCTCTTACCTATGCCATAATATCTGCTGGTGCAGCTCTGGAGAGTAAGCACAAATAGGTCACTATCTCTATCAGCCCAGAGGTGAGGCCTGCCATCCCTGAGGGCCAAGCTGGGGCCTATTGCCAAGCTGGGCAGCATCTCTGGGCTGGGAGGTGTATCTCTCACAAGAAAAGCTATACAGAAGTCAGCTACATCTAAAGAACATAGTGGTGGCTGGTGGCCAAGTATAGTAGTGTCCTTACTCCTTTCTTGGAAGTATGCCACATCTCCTGTTGGTGCAACACTGAGAAGCTGAGCAGCTTTTTGATGTCACAAAGACAACAATCAATATTTAACTATTTAAAGAAGCAGACCACACAGCTCCAGAAAATTTTAAATAATCAAAAAATGTCTCAAATGAAGAAGCCTTTCTGAAATTACTGGAGGTAAAATACAAAAGAATTATGTACAGAACCCTCCTAGAGATTAAATAAAGTGTAGTGGAACAAAATTAAAAATTAAGCAAGTTCTGTGAACTGCTAGAACATGAACAATCTGAAATCCAGCAAATCAATAACAAAATTAGAGAGTTAGACAATTCAATGGAAAGCTAAAAGAGCTGATTGAGGAAATAGGATGCAAAATTAGCAAGATTGAGATAAAGCAACTAACACCAGCTTTTATGAAGATAAATCAATAAAAGAATCAAGAAATATGAAGATGCATTAAGAAGCATGCAGGACTCTATGAAGAGGAACAATCTTCAAGTAATTGGAGTTCCTGTACAGGGAACAATAGCAGCACATACAGAGACAATTGTTGAAAGAGTTGTTGACATCATGAAAGAAGAGATCATAGCTATTCAAGATGCTTCAAACTCCACAAAAGGTAGCCCCCCAAAGATACCAAGACATGTTAGAATCAAACTTAATAAAATGAAACATAAGGAAAGGCTTTTAAAGGTAGCTAGGCTTCAGTCAAAACTAATGTACAAAGGGAAGCCTTAGGCTGTCCTCTGACTTCTCAGCAGAAATCATGTTGGCAAGAAGGCAATAGGGTGACACATACAAAGCCTTGATGGAGAAAAATTTTCAACCCAGAATTATACATCCTGCAAAACTGTCTCTCAAATATGATAGTGAAATTAAGACATTCTCAGATAAACAAAGTCTGTAAATATCAAACCATAATTTCAAGAAATACTGAAATAATCTCTTTGATTAGAAAATCAATAACATCAGATGTATACTCAAGGATGCAACACAGAGCACACCATCTAGAGTCCTACTCAGTAAGAGAAGCCACAAAGCTTAATCAAAGCTAAATATTAAAATTAGGGAAACAAAGATTTTAACATGTAAACTGTGAAATCATTGCACTACAAAGAGTGATATAGTATTTATAGTCCTTTCAGATGGAGAGGAATAGTTAAGGAGATACACAGAAGTAAAAAATTGGTTTAAACTTAGAATACTAAACTGGAACAAAGGTATAGCATCAAGCAAAACAACAATACTACATATCAAAACAAGAAACATAATACAGGAGTTTTAACAGACACAAAAGCAAAATTGAAAAGGATGAAAAGAAAATCCATAAAGAAAAATGACCCAGAATGGAATATTAAGTGGAACAAAGAAAATGTCCACAACACAAAAATGAAGGCACCAAAACGACAGTACTAAATACATATCTACCAAAAATTACACTGAATGTAAATAGATTGTGTGTCCCCCCAAAATTGGTGTAGCCATGTGGCTGGGCCATGAATTCCAGTATCTTGTGACTGTCCTCCATTTTGTGGTTTTCCTAAACTGTATGTTAAAGGATTAGGGTGGGGCTGTAAATCCCTTCATAGGATTACCTCCCTGCTCCACTGTAAAGGGAGTTTCCCTGGAGTATGCCTTGCCCTACCCTTAATCCTTTCATCCTATGAGAGATAAAGGGACAGAGAATTGGGAACCTCGCACCGTAAAGAAATCTGCACTGGGAGAAGAGCATGTCCTTCAGACCTGAGGCTCCTGCACCAAGATGCTCCCTGGGCAAAGACTGATGCAGTACTGGATTTTCCTCCAGAGCCAACAAGGGGGAAAACACCTCTGGAGCGGAAACCCTGAATATGGACTTGCAGCCTACCAGATTATGTAAGAATACAACTTCCTTTGTTAAAGCCATCCACTCTGTGATATTTCTGCTAGAGCAGCCCTAGCTGACTAAAACAGAATCTAGTATGAGGAGTGGGGTGCCTCCAGACACTTAAATCAGTGGAGGTACAGAGCTTTGGAACATGTGCCTGGTAGGGCTGATGTGGGCCTGAGGACTGGGCCATGCAGCCATAGGAAGCTGAAGCTGAGGAGACAAACAGCATGAGAAGCTGAGCTGCGTCAGTCTCAAAAGGTATGGCCATGACCTCAGGGGTTTGAAAGGGGAGAACCATGGCATCCTGTGTTCGTAACAGTGGAATTACCACTCAGTTGGGCTTAAGGTGTTCCTAAAGCCAGTGGGGCAGAGTTTCTGTCCAAGTGGGTCTTCAAGGCAGAGTTGTAGCACAGGACTGGGGTTTCCACTCAGAAGCCAGAGAACGCGGCCAATAACTACAGGCTGGAAGGTAGAGCCATTGTGTAGAATGTCTTAGAAAATGTAAGTGTATTTCCAAAGCTTTGAGGGCTAATGTAATATGTTCTGCTGACTTTCCTGTTGCCTGTTAATGCCTTCTTTCCCTGCAATTTCTCCCATTTGTAACGGAATGTCTAACTTGTGGCTATTCTGCCATTGTACCTTTAGAAGCAGATAGCTTACCTTCTAGGTTTCACAGATGTAGAAGAGTTTTTGTATTTTGGACTTGGAACTCAGTTAAGACTTCTACCATATGGGATGGACACAATTTTGCTATATGATGAGATGAGTGTGTTACATGTTTCTATGCTGTGATTTTGGGGTTTCTAAAGGGTGGAATGTCACGGATTGAATTGTGTCCCCCCAAAAATAGGTGTAGCCATGTGGCTGGGCCATGATTCCCAGTATCTTGTGACTGTCCTCCATTTTGTGGTTTTCCTAAACTGTATGTTAAAGGATTAGGGTGGGGCTGTAAATCCCTTCATAGGATTACCTCCCTGCTCCACTGTAAAGGGAGTTTCCCTGGAATATGGCTTGCCCCACCCTTAATCCTTTCATCCTATGAGAGATAAAGGGACAGAGAAGTAGGCAGGGAATTGGAAACCTCTCACCATCAAGAAATCTGCACCAGGAGAAGAGTGCATCCTTCAGACCTGAGGTTCCTGTGCCAAGATGCTCCCTGGACAAAGACTGATGCAATACCCGACTTTCCTCCAGAGCCAACAAGGGGGAAAACCTTTCTCTGGAGTTGGACACCCTAAATATGGACTTGAAGCCTACCAGACTATGTCAGAATAAACCTACCACTCTGCTAGAGCAGCCATAGCTGACTAAAACAGATTGCATGCTCCAATAAAGGGACAGGGTAACAGGTTGAATCAAAAAACACTGTATGCAGCTTATAAGAAACACACCTTAGACTCAAAGATATGAACAAACTGAAAATCAAAGAATGTAAAAATATATACCGAGCTAACAACACACCAAGAACAGCAGGAGTGGCAATATTAATCTCAGGTAAAATTAATTTTTAGTAAAATCCACCACTGTGGACAAGGATGGTCGCTATTTATTGCTTAAAGGTTCAGTACATAAGGCAGATATAACAATATTAAATATTTTTGCACCCGTTACCATAGGATCTAAATGCATCAGACACTGACAATATTGAAAAATGAGATAGATTACTTCATGATAATATTAACAGACTTCAGCACCCCACTTTCAGTAATGGACAGATCATCCAGAAAAAAAGCTCACCAAAGATACAGAAGATCTTATTGTGACAATCAACCAACTAAACATCACTGACGTGTGTAGAACTTTTACCCAACAACAGAGAAGTATACCTTCTTTTCCAATGCACGTGGAACGTTCTCCAAAATAGACTGCATATTAGGCCATAAAGCAAGTCTCAGTGATACTCAAACCACTGAATCACTGCAGAGCGTCTTCTCAGAACACAAAGCCATAAAAGTTGAAATCAACTGCAGCAAAAAAATGAACATAAATTTGAACTCATGGAAACTGAACAGCATCTTATTCAAAAACTGATAGGTTACAGAAGAAATCATACATGTAATAAGGAAATTCATGGAATCAAATGAGAATGAAAACACATCCTACCAGAACCTATGGGATAAAGCAAAAGAATGGTCAGAGGCTAACTTATCTTTATGCGTACAAACATATGGAATGACTAAAGAGCCCAAACCAAACAATTAGTCCTGCAGCTTAAGCAAGCAGTAATAGAGCGACAGAGGAAACCCTCAAGCATCAGAAGAAAACAGGTAATAAAGGTTAGAACAGAACTAAGTGAATTAGAGAGTAAAACAGCTGAAAAAAATTGAGAAGACCAGAAGCCAGTTTTTTGAAGAGGTCAACAATGTTGATAAACCATTGTTTAAAGTCACAAAAGAAAAACAAGACAGGAAACAAATATTCTGAATAAGAAATGAGATGAGAGATGTCACAGCAGACCCAACCAAAGTTAAAAGTATCATAACAAAGTGCTAGAAAAATTATACTCTAATAGATTTGAAAACCTAAAGGAAATGGATAAATTTCTAGGTTCACATCACCTACCAAAATTATCACAAGAGGTAGAACAACTTAATAAACCAATCACAAAAGAAGAGATTGAAAAAGTACTCAAAAAACCACCAACCAAAACAAGTCCTGGCCCAGACAGGAGAATTCTACTCAACTTTTAGAGATGGGTCAATTCCAGTACTACTGAGACTATTTCACAGCATAGAAAAGGACAGAATATTTCAAAATTCATTCTATGAAGCCAGTATAACCTTGACACCAAAGCAAGGGAAAGATCCCATAAAAAAAGAAAATTATGGACCAATACCACTCATGAACCTAGATGCAAAAATCTTCAACAATATCCTAGCCAGTAGAATTCAACAATATATCAAAAAACTAATTCATCATGACAAGGTTGAATTTATACCAACAATGCAGATCTTGTTCAACATCAGGAAAACCATTAGTGTGATCAGCCACATAAATAACATAAAAGATAAAAATCACCTGATTTTATCAATTGGTGCATAAAAGGCATTTGATCAAGTCCAACCCCCATTCATACTAAAAACTCTCAGTAAAATAGGAGTAGAAGTGGAATTCCTCGATGCAATAAGAGGCATCTATGCAAAGTCAACCACCAACATCATCCTGAATAGAGATAGACTGAAAGAAGTCCCCCCCGCAAAACAGGAACTAGACAAAGATGCCCGCTGTCACCACTTCTATTCAACCTTGTGCTAGACATTCCAGCCTGATCAATCAGACAAGACAAAGAAATAAAGGACATCAGCATCAACAAAGAAGTAAAAATATCCCTATTGGAAGATGATGCGATCTGATACACAGACAACACTAAAGTATTCATAAATAAGCTATTGGAATTAATAGAAGAGTTTAGCAAAGTATCTGGATATAAAGTAAACATAAATAATTCAGTAGGATTCCTTTATGTCAACAAAGAGATCATCAAAGAAGAAATCACCAAATCAATACCATTTTTCTATAGCCCCCAAGAAGATAAAATACCTAGGAATAAATCTAACCAGAGAAATAACAGACCTATACAGAGAAAATTACAAGACCCTACTGCAAGAAACCAAATGAGACTTAAAAAAGTGGAGAAATCTACTTTGCTCATGGATAGGAAGACTTAACTTTGTAAAAATGTCTATTTTACTCAAAGCAATCTACATACAAAATACAATTCCGATACAAATTCCAGGGTCGTTTTTCTAATGAGATGGCGAAACAAATCACCAACTTTGTTTGTAAAGGGAAGAAACCCCAGATAAGAAAAGCACTACTGAAGCAGAGGGACACAGTGGCAGGCCTCACACTACTGGACCTTAGAACTTACTACATTGTCACTATAGTCAAAACCTCCCGGTACTGTTACAGAACCAGACACATAGGCCAATGAAACAGAATAGAGAATCCAGATAAATCACCATTCTCCTATGAATAGTTGATATTTGACAAAGGCCTAAAGGTTGTAAATTGCAGTAAAAACAGTCTCCTTAATAAATGGTGTTGCCAAAGTTGGATATCCATCTGCAAAAAAACTGAAACAAGACCCGTATATCAAACCTTGCACAAAAACTAAATCAAAATGGATCAAATGTCTAAATATCAAGCCTGAAACAATAAAAATTATGGAATTAAAAGTAAGAACAATGGAGTTATAATATACACCTTACTCTACAAAATCTGATCAACAATGTGCAAACAATAGAAGATAAAATAGATAAACAGGAACTACTAAAAATCAAACACTTATACCTATTCAAAGACTTATCAAGAAAATTAAAAGACTACCTACAGAGTGGGAAAAAAACATTTGTCAACTACATATCAGATCAATGTCTGATTTCCACAACCTCCAAGGTGCTCCAAAATATCAACAAGAAAAAGGTAAATAGCCCAGTTAAGCAATGGGCAAAATGCATGGACAGATATTTCACCAAAGATATCCAGGTAGCCAAAATGCACATGAGGAAATGCTCACAATCATTAGCTATTAGACAAATTCGAATCAAAACTACAATGGGATACCATTCCACCCCAACAAGTTTGACAGTAATCCAAAAAATGCCAAACAAAAAAATTCTGGAGATACTTGTGGAAAGTCTGGAACTCTCCTAACATCTCCTAACATCTCGCACTAAAGGAGAGATCAGCATAACTGGACTGTACCATAAACGGGAAGGTTTCTTAAACTCGATTCAACATTTCAAAGGACAGAGTAGCAGGGACAGAGGTCTGAGGACCATGTTTTCAGAGGACGTTGAGGTCAACTGGTGTAACTAGTCTTTTGATAAGAGAGTCTTCTGCATCCCATATTGGAGAGTGGCATCTGGGGTCTTAAAAGCTTGCAAACTGCTATCTGAGGAACACCAACTGGTCCCAATCCTCTGGAACACATGGTGACTGAGAATATCAAAGACATAAGGAAAAATGAGACCAGGAGACAGAAAGACTGATATAATGGTAGACTGCATCAACATGACACCAGAAGAGCCAGCAAGTGCCCAGCAACCACCAAAGGCAGTTGCTACAGGGGATACAATGTAGAGTCCCTGATGTAGCGTGAGAAAAAGAAGAGTGCAGGTTCAAGAACTCCACTAAGTAGAGACCAGAACTGATGTTCTGACAACCTGATGGGCCCCAGGAACATGGCCTCTAAACTTGCTGCTAGCCCAGAGCTGAAAGCAGTACTGAGTTCAGCTATTCAGACAAGAATGAACAGGATGTAGGTACATAGTTTGAGAATCTGGTATGCATACTTTATGGTTTTATATGTTTATAGGAGGCTGTCCTATTGGCTTCTTTCTAGATGGGAGGGGAAAGCATGAAGAGAAGGGGACATGTGTTAGTTAAGAGGATACTAGAAATAAAGTGTGAAAAGGAGAAGTGTGCTGTCACAGGATGAAGAGGGTAGATGGAGCTGCAGATATGTGGTCATGCAAAATTTATTTGGATTGTATACTTTCACTTAATTATAATACAAAAAGAAAAAGAAAAAAATATAGGAAAATTAAGAACAAAATGGATGCCAGAATAAGTTCTGAAACTCGCTCTTAAATTTCAAGTACCTCATACAAAACGAAGAACTGAAGAAGTAAAAGTACTGAACAGCAGATTTCAAAGGAGGTTTCAAGAAGACAAAGTATGAAAATGTTACGTGCAAAGAGCTGGAGACAGAAAAGCAGAAGGGAACAACACACTCAGCATTTCTGAAGCTGAAAGAACTGAAGAAAAAATTTAACCTTAGAGTTGCAATAGTGAAAGATTATCTGGGGAAAATATTAAATGACATGTTGTTGTTGTTAGGTACTGCTGAGTCAGTTCCAGCTCATAGCGACCCTATGATCAGGAACCAACGGTCCTAAAGGAAGAAATCCAAGCTGCATGAAGGCTTTGGCAAATACCGAGGCTCCAGTTATTGAAGGACTATCAACTGATACGTTTTAGCAAATGGATGCAGTATTGAAGTACTTGCTTGTCTGTGCCAAGAAATTTGGAAGACAGCTACCTAGCCAACTGACTGGAAGAAATTCATATTTATGCCTGTTCCTAAGAACAGTGATCTATCCAAATGCTCAAGTTTTTGAATAATATCATTAATATTACAAGCAAGTAAAATTTTGCTGAAAGTCATTCAAAAGTGGCTGCAGCAGCATAACAACAGTGAACTGCCAAAAATTCGGATTCAAAAGAGGACTATCATTGTTGACGTCAGCTGGATCATTGCTGAAAGCAGAGAATACCAGAAGGATGTTTACCTGTGCTGTATTGCCTATTTTAGTCAGCTAGTACTGGTCTGACAGAAATATGATGAGTGGATGACTTTAACAAGCCAAGTGTCATAGAGTAGGATCCGACCCACGGCTTTAACAAAGGAAAGTTTACTCTTACACAGTCCCGTAGGCTGCAAGTCCAAATTCAGGATGTCCACCATCGAGGAAGGCTTTCCCTGTGAGCTCTGAAACAAAGTCCTTGTGTTGAATCAGTCTTTGTTCAGGGAGTTTCTTGGCACAGGAACCTCAGATCTGAAGGATTTTCTCTACTTCTGGTGCAGCTTCCTTCACGGTGTGAGGTTCCCAATTCTCTGCTTGCTTCTCTCTCTTTTTCTCTCCCCTAAGTTGAAAGGAGAAAGTGGTGCAAGCCACACTCCAGGGAAACTCCCTTAGGGAGTGTGTGGTGGTCCTACTCTAATCTTCTTATCATAAGCATCCTTATCTATTAGCCGCAGGCAGAGAGTAGAATTTACAGCATCATAAAAATCACAAAATGGAGGGCAGTCACAGAACACAGGGATTCCTGGACCAGCCAAATTACTACGCATATTTTTGAGGGGACATAATTCAATTCATGATATTGACTATGCAAAGGCATGTGACTACATGGATTGTAACAAATTACAGATAACATTGTAAAGAATGGGAAATCCAGAACACCTAATTGTGCTCACAAGGACCCTGTATATGCGTTAAGAGGCAGTTGTTGGACAGAGCAAGTAGACACTTCACGGTTCAAAGTCAGGAAAAGTGTGCATCAAAGTTGTATTCCTTTACCACACCCACACAATCTGTACAGTAAGCAAATAACTCAAGAATCTGGACTATATGAAGAAGACTGAGATATCAGGATTGAAAAAGACTCATTAACAATCTGCTTTATACAGAAGACACAGACTTACTTCCTTAAAGTGAAGTGGACTTGAGACAGAGATGAAGATCAGACACTATAGCCTTCAAAAAAACAAGAATCCTCACAACTGGACCAATAAGCAGCATCATGATAAATGGATAAAAGATTGAGGTTGTCAAGGATTTCATTTTACTTGAATCCACAATCAGCACCCACGGAAGCAACAGTCCAGAAATCAAAAGACACATTACACTGGGCAAATCTGCTGAAAAAGATGTCTTCTAGGTGTTGAAAAACAAAGATTTCACTTCGAAGATTAGGGTGCATCTGACTGCCACCACCATATTTGCAGTTCCATCATACATGTGGGAAAGTGGGACAGGGATTAAGGGAGACTAAAGAATTGATGCCTTTGAATTGTGGTGTTTGCAAACAAAATTGTATGTACCACAGACTGCCAAAAGAATGAACAAATTTGTCTTGGAAGAAGTGCAACGAGGATATTCCTTAGAAGCAGAGATGGCGAGATTACATTTTACATACTTTGGACATGTTAATAGTAGGGATCAGTCCTCGGAGAATGACTTCAAATTTGGAGAAGTTCATGGACAGAAAAGACTAAGATTTCAACGAGATGGATTGACACAGTGGTGGAAACAATGAGTTCAAGCGTCGTGCAGGACTGGGCAGTGTTTTGTTCTCTGGTACACAGGGTTGCTGTGAATCAGAACCAGCTCGATGGATCTAACAACCTCAGCTTAGTTTTTTGTACCCTTTCCTTTAGGGAAGTGTCATGGATTGAATTGTGTCCCCCCAAATTATGTGTAGCCATATGGCTGGGCCATGATTCCCAATAGCTTATGATTGTCCTCCATTTAGTGATTTTCCTATGCTATATGTTAATGGATTAGGGTAGGACTAGAACTCCCTTCATCGGATCACCTCCCTGCTCCACTGCAAAGGGAGTTTGCCTGGAGTACAGCTTGCACCACCCTTAATGCTTTCATCCTACAAGAGATAAAAGAAAGGGAAGCAAGCAGCGAGTTGGGAACCTCGCACCATCAAGAAAGTAGCACCGGGATAAGAGTACATTCTTCAGACCTGAGGTTCCTGTGCCAAGATGCTCCCTGGACAAAGACTGATGCCATACCAGACTCGCCTCCAGAGCCAACTAGGGGGAAAGCCTTCTGCTGGAGTGGATGTCCTGAACTTGGACCGCTGGCCTACCAGACCATGTAAGAATAAACTTTCCTTTGTTACCGCCATCCACTCGGTGGTATTTCTGCTAGAGCAGCACTAGCTGACTAAAACAGGAAGGGACTTTCAAACTTTGTTCCCATATTGAAAACATGATTTTATATCATGACCTAATACATGGATACTGTCTTTGTTTTCTAGTACTGCTGTAACAGAAATTTCATAAATGGCTGACTTTAACTAACAAAAATGTACACATCTCTCATAATTTAAAAGATGGAAAGTCTGAATTCAGACTGGCAGCTCCAACTGAAGTCTTTGTCTCTCTGTCAGCTCTGGAAGAAGTTCTTTATTATCAATCTTTGCCTGGTCTGAGAGATTCCCAGGAGAGGGACCCAGGCCTAAAGGATCTGCATATTTCTGGGTTTTATTGTGTTGTTGATGTTGTTTTCATTTGTTTGGTGCTATAAGGTCCCCATGACTTTCTGCTGGCTTCTCTCTTTTATATCTCAAAAGAGAGTGGCTCAAAATACAACTTGATCTTCTAAATTTTTCCTCATTAACATAAATTTCTGTAATCCTGCCTCACTAACATCACAACCAAATCTACGTTCCCGCTTCACCAAGTCAGTTCTGACTCATAGCAATCTTATAGGACAGGGTAGAACTGCCTCCTTGGTCTTCAGAGGAGCAGCTAGTGGATTTTGATGGCCACCTTTGGGTGAGTTAGCACCAACAGCTGTTAGCCACTGCACCAACATGGCTCCTTCATTAACATCACAGAAGTTGGGACTGACAACGCATAGGATAATCACAGAAGATCACAACACGATGGCCAATCCGTGGGACTCATGATGCAGCAGAGGTGACACATTTTAGGAGGGACCAGTATACACAAATGACATGCACTCAACACACATACATGTTCTTCTGAAACAATGCATTGTGTAACACTCTCCAATTCTCTTCTGTTCTCTCTCCCCCTTCCCTCTTTCCTCCCCTCCCCTCCCCTCTCCCATTCCTTCCATTTCCCTCTTTTATCTTGCTCTGCTCTAATTTGTTCAATGTAATGTGATTTAAATTCACTAATTAGATTCCCTGACCGCCTAATGTATCCATCAGTTTGAAATACAACGCTAAATAAATGGTGTCTAAAAATTTTACACTGAAAAGCAAAAAATAATGAATGCAGATTCCATGCTTGAAGTTTTTTGTTTCAAGTTTCTAGCGATCCTTCTATGTGTCCCTAGTCTATTTAGATGACCTACCCCTTTATTTCAGCTCCGAGAGGATTCCCCTGGGCAATGCTTAATGGGAATTTGCCTGGAAAATGTCATTAAAGGAGGAAGGAAGCTGTGAGTAGATTCCTCATCTGTCCAATCTGTATATTCACTGTGCCCAGGACAGGACAAACAGTCTAATACATCCCATGTTAAACTGCAGAATACCACCAACTCTTTCTTGAAATACATTTAGGGTTCACGACCATTTTTTTTTTTTTTTTTTTTAGCAAAATTACATAAAACAGAACAAAATACCTGACTGCTTCACAGATTTTAATTGTTATAAAATCGTGATTACTTTGAATGTCTACCTGCCTAAGCACATACAGGACTCTGAAACTTATTCATGTATCTGTGCATATTGGTGTATGGTATAAGACATCTTGTTTACAGTATCAAAGAGAGAATGTGGTCACAGACAACTTTCTTTGATTTTGGAATTCTCTTACTCAAACTATTCACTTTAAAGAAATTTCTTATCAAAATTAATCCTGCCAGTGTTTTTTCTCTCTCCCCAAGAGACAAATTTTTCCTTTCCTGTGGGAAACCAGGCTTGTTGAGTTTGTCTTTCAAAAGGAATGATTGGGTGGAGGGCCAGAGACCGTGGTGTAAAATAATATCAGTTGATCTCAGCAAAGGGGAAGAGCAGGATTCAATCAAGATTAACCAATGGTTGATCTTCAGTATTTCTCCTTCCTCTTCTGTTCATAAGCCTCATTGCATCCAGCTTCTTCCAGCCATTTTTTTTTTCTGAAATCAAAATAGTCCCTTTTAATGCATATAGAATAACTGCTTACAAGAAAACATTCAAAATTTAAGTTTTAACCACAAGGTCAGACAATTAAGTCTGTGAACATAATTGCTTCAAGTGCTACATAACTCACTGCTGAATCATCACTGTGGTCACCTTTGATGTACTCCCCTTGGGAAGCTAGGCACTGACCTCAATTTCTAGTCCACTCTTCAAAACAGTTTTGGAACTCTTTTTCTGGAATGGTCTGCATGGTGACTTGGTGGAAAGTTCATGAACTTAATTGTATGGTTGTCTGTGAGGGAGTTTTCAGCCAGTAAACAAATAACTCCCTACTCACCTGATCTGGCCCTCAGTGAATTGTTTCTTTTCCCAGAGATAAAGGAAATATTAAAAGGAAGACATTTGAATGACCTTCAGGACTATAGCTGAGATGGTCTTTCCAGAAAAAGTGTTCCAAAATTGCTATGGAACGTGGGCTAGGCAGTGGAGTCAGTATATAGCTGTCCAACAGGAATACTTGGAAGGTGACTACAGTGATATTCAGCACTGAGGTGTGTAGCATTTTTTCCAGGATGAGTTTGCAAACTTAAGTGTCAGATGTTGTACTTTTAATGATACCATACTGCTCATGGAAACAAATTATAAACTGCTTAAAATTATTGCTGTTTCCATGGGCATTTACTGTGTATTCAAGTAAAATGAAATTCTTGACAAGTTCAATCTTCTCTCTGTCATGATATTGCTTCCTGGTCCAAGCCACTGCCATCAGTTGATTCAGATTTGTGACACTTTTGGTTGTTTGTTTTTGTTTTGTTTTGTTGTGCTTTTTATGTTTATGTGTAATCCGTACAGAAGGCTCTAGACTTTGATCTTCGTCAGTAAGTGCTTCAAGGCATCTTCATAATCCATCCAATTAAGCGATGGGCAAAGGAGATGGACAGACACTTCACTAAAGAGGAGATCCAGGCAGCCAAAAAACACATGCAGATATGTTCACAATCTTTAGTTATTAAAGAAATTCAAATCAAGGCGTCTTCACTTTCAGGAAGCAAGGTTGTGTCTTCTGAATAACACAGATTGTTAATGACTCTTCCTCTGATCCTGATGGTTCCTATAGCCCAGCTTCTCAGATTATTCACTCAGCATACAGAATGAATATAGTGAAAGACTATGACGCTGACACACACCTTTCCTGACTTTAAACCACGTAGTATCTTCTTGCTCTGTTCTGCTTGTTCTGCTTGTTCTTGCTCTGTTCTGACCACCTCAGAGTCTATGTGCACCTTCCTCATGAGCAAAGTTAAGTGTTCTGGAATTCCCATTATCCGCAATGCTATCCATAATTGGTTATGACCCAAGCTGTGGAAAGCCTTTGCATTCCAAATATCACTAAAGTATATGTAAATGCCTTTCTAGTATTATCTGCTTTCCACCAGAATCCAATTGATATCATCAATGATATTCCTTGTTCCACATCATCTGAAGTTGGCTTGAATTTCTGGAAGTTTCCCATTGATGTACTGTTTACAATCACTTTTGAATGATCTCGGACAAAATTTTACTTGTGAGTAGTATTAATGAGGTTATTCTATAATTTTGCATTCAGTTGGATCACCTTGCTTTGGAAGAGGCAAAATATATATCCCTTCCAGTTAGTTGGCCAGGTAGCTGTCTTCCAAATTTCTTGACATAGGCAACTGAATACTTTCAGTGCTCCATACCTTTGTTGAAACATCTCTGTTGGTATTCAGTAAATTCTTGGAGCCTTTTTTTTTACTAATGTTTTCAGTGCAGCTCGGACTTCTCCTTCAGTTCCATCAGCTCTTGATCATATGCTTTGTTCTGAAATGATTGAATGCTGACCAATTATTTTTGCTACAGTGACTCCATGTATTCCTTCCATCTACTTTTGGTGTTTTCAGTGTTGTTCAGTATTTTGCCCATAGAATCCTTGAATATTGCCCCAGTAGTACAACAATCTAAAAGATTCATAAACTTCAACCTTTTTAAATATAAAAATAAAAAGTATCCTTTTTAAAACAAGGGATAGGTGACAACTTCTAACTCTCAACATAATTATTTATATTGCCATGAAATAACAAGTAAAAATCTTAATCACAAAGAAACAATATTTTCATGTTTTTTTTTAGGAATGATATTTATTTGCTTAACAAATATTATATTAAGTCAGAGCCCACTATAGGTAAGACACAACTGTAAGTTCTGAGGATACAGTAAATGAACAAAATTTCTAATCTATCTAGTATTTAATCTGTGATAACCCCTCCCATCCCCTCCTCGTGATTGTAGCCATCAGAGTCTTTTCTTCTATACGTAAGTCTATTTTTAAGTCCTTATAGCAGGGGTCTCATAAAATATTTGTCCTTTTGCCACCGACTGATTTCATTCAGCGTAATATCTTCCAGTTGAAACAAGGTTATGAAATGTTTCTTAAAAGCATCATTTTTTTTTTTTAATCATTACATAGTGTTCCATCGAGTATATGTACCAAAGTTTGTTTATCCATTTGTCTGTTGATGGGCATCTAGGGTGATTCCATCTTTTTGCTATTGTGGACTGTGCCACAATAAACATTCTTGTGCATGTGTCTGTTTGTGTGACAGCCTTTGTTTCTGAAGGATATATTTCAAGTACTGGGATTATTGGATCAAATGGTATGTCTGTTTCCAGCTTTTTAAGGAAGTGCCAAAGTGCTTTCTAAAGCCAAGCCAAGTGCTGTCGAGTCAGACCCTTTCCAAAGAGATTGTAAGATTTTGCAATCCCACCAGCAGTGTAGGAGAGTTCCAATCTCTCCACAACCTCTCCAGCATTTGTTCTTTTTTGGGGAATTATGGCCAACCTTGTTGGGGTGAGATGGTATCTCACTGCAGTTTTGATTTGAATTTCTCTGATAGCTAATGATTGTATTTCCTCATATGTCTTTTGGCTTCCTGGATGTCCTCTTCAGTGAAGTGCCTGCCCATCTCCTTTGTCCATTGCTTAATTCAATTATTTACTTTTTTGTTGCTGATATTTTGAGGTACCTTGTAGATTATGGAGATCAGATGTTGGTTTGAAATGTAGTTGCCTAATATTTTTTCCCATTCCATAGGATGTCTTTTAACTCTTGATAAAGTCTTTGGATAAGCAAAAGTATTTGATTTGTAGTAGATCCCATTTATCTATTTTCTGTTGATCATGCTTTGTTTTTCAGATTTTGAAATCTGTCTAAATTGTGTGTTAGAACATCCAGTGCTGATCTTATTTTTTTCTTGCGTGATCTTCATCACTCTAGTTTTGATATTTAGATCTTTTAACCAGTTTAAGCTGTTTTTTATATAAGGTGTGAGACAGGTCTTGTTTCAGTTTTTTAGCAGATGGATATCAAATTTCACTGGCACGATTTGTTAAAGAGTCTGTTTTTATCCCAGTTTACAATCTTGGGGCCTTTGTCAAATATCAAATGTTCATAAGAGGATGGTGGTATCTCTGGGATCTCCACTCTGTTCCATTGGTCTACGTGTCTTTTTTTGTATCAGTACCAAGCTGTTTTGACTACTAGAGCAGTATAATAAGCTCTAAGGTCAGGTAGTATTAGGCCTCCAACTGTGTTCCTCTTCTTCAGTAGTGCTTTGCTTATCTGGGGTTTCTTTCCTTTCCAAACAAAGTTGGTGATTTGTTTCTCTATCTCATTAAAAATAACTTTTATTGGAATTCCACTGTATAAGCAGATTGCTTTAGGTGTAGAATAGACATTTTGACAATGTTCAGTCTTCCTGTCTATCAGCAGAGCAGAATTCTCCAATTATGTAAGTGTCTTTTAGTTTCTTGCAGTAAGGTTTTGTTCTCTCTGTACAGGTCTCTTGTTTCTCTGGTTAGATTTGTTCATAGGTATTTTACCTTCTGGGGGACTATAGAACATGGTATTGATTTGGCGATTTCTTCTTTGATGAACTCTTTGTTGGTATAAAGGAATCCTACTGATTTACTTATGTTTACCTTATATCCCGGTACTTTGCTGAACTCCTCTATTAGTTCCAGTAGTTTACTTACAGATTAATTAAAACTCTCTGTATATACAATCATATCATCTGTGAATAAGGAGATTTTTACTTCTTTGCTGATGCAGATGCCCTTTATTTCTTTGTCTTGTCTAATTGCTCTGGCTAGAACTCCTAATACAATGTTAGACAGAAGTGGTGAGAGTGGACATCCTTGTCTAGTTCCTATTCTCAAGGGGAATTTTTTCAGCCTTTCAGCATTCAGAATGATGAGTGTGGTTGGCTTTACATAGATGTTCCTTATTGCATTGAGGAATTTCACTTCTATTCCTATTTTGCTGAGACTTTTTAGCATGAATGGATGAATGGATGTTGGACTTTGCCAAATGTCTTTTCTGCATCAATTGACAAAATTAGACAATTCTTATCTTTTGTGCTATTTAAGTGGTTGATCACTTCAATTATTTTTCTTATGTTGAACCAGCCTTGCATCCGTGGAATGAAACCAACTTGGACATGGTGAATTATTTTTTTTGGTAAGCTGTTGAATTCTATTGGCTAGGATTTTGTTAAAGATTTTTGTGTTTGTATTTAGTAACATATGTGCTTACATAGACAAAAGTGATCTAATAGAAAATAATTTGGTTTAATAAGACAATTCAACCATGTTTTACTTAAAAAAAAATACTAACTCAAAGTAATCCTAACAAAGAGAATAAATCAGATTTTGGCTTTCTAAAATAAATATACATATACATACAACTATGGAAAAAGTTCATAAAATAGACTAAATAAATGGAATATGATATTTTCAGGATTTGAGCACATATTCTTTTAAATAACTTAATCCCCCTAAACCATAAAATTATCTCAATATTCATGAATTTTCCAGTCACATCAAATAACCACCAAATATTTGCATCTTAAACCAAAGACTTCTTTCTCATTTTACATGTCCATCAGGAATCAGCTTTATTGCTTCTCCTGAAAGAGCACGCTCTTTCTGGACATGGGGCTCTTGGGCATGGGGATAATAGAAATGGTCAGTTGTGTGATAGCTCGTACACTTTTGTCTTAGAGGTGACAAATTTTGCTTTTGTTCATACTTTACTTGCCAGAACTGGTCATTATTCAAATTGGATACATCAATGAGGCAAGGGAGTATATGTCACCCATAACAGGATAGAAAATATCTATGTGTCTGTGGATAACATCACTCTTCTATCAGTTTATCATGCTGTGATAGCCTGCATACTTCCATGATGCTGGGTTTTAGTCAGCTAGTGTTAGTCTAACAGAAATACCTCAAAGCGGATGGCTTTAACAAAGAAAATTTTATTCTTATGTCCCGCAGGGTACAAGTCCAAATTCAGGATGTCTGCTCCAGAGCAAGTCTTTCTCTCTTTCGGCTCTGGAGGAAAGTCCTGGTGTTGCACAGCCTTTGGTCAGGAAGCATCTTGGCACAGGAACCTCTGGTCTGAAAGATGTGCTCTTCTCCCAGTGCTGCTTTCTTGATGGCATGAGGTTCCCAACTCTCTTCTTGCTTCCCTTTCCTTTATCCCTTGTAGGATAAAAGTATAAAAAGTGGTACAACATGCACTCCAGGGAAACTCTCTTTACAATACAGCAGGGAGGTTACCTTAGGGAAGGGTTTACAATCACACCCTAATCCTCCTTAATGTGCTGCGCAGAAAAATCACAAAATGGAGTACAATCACACAATATTGGTAATCACAAACCAACTAAATTTCTATACGTATTTTTGGGGGGACACCAATCCAATCCATGACATGCTGGAACTCATGCAACCATTATTTCAAATACCAGCAGAGTCATCCATGGTGGACAGTTTCAGCTGAGCTTCCAGACTAAGACAAACTAGGAAGGCCTTGGCTGTCTGTTTCTAGAAAGAATCAGCCAGTGAAAACCTTATGAATAGCGATGGAAGAATTGTCTACTATAGTGTTGGAACATGAGCTCTGCAAGGTAGAGACACTCAAAATACCACTGGGGAAAATCTGCTTCCTCAAAGTCGACCTGAACTTAGTGACAGAGGTGGAGCAAAGCTTTGGGGACCTTTGTTTACCAATGTGGTGTGATTCCACATGAGACAAAACATCCATTGATAACTTACATGGTATTTACAAAGTATGAATCACGGAAGATTAGAAGTTTTCAAAATGAAATGTAATATTGCAATGAACAGGAATTCTAGAACTTACAGTTCTGCTCATACAGCATTTATACATAGACCCCTATCGACGGCAATTGGCTTGGCTGGCAAGAAGCAGTTGTTGGAACAGAACAAAAGGTTACAGCATGGTTTAAAGTTAGGAAAAGTGTCTGTCTGGGTTGTTTCTATTCACCATACTCACTCAATTTATATGCTGAACAAATAACTCAGGGAGCTGGACAGTATGAAGAATACTAAATCAGGATTGGAGGAAGACTTATTAACAATTTGCATTATGCAGATGATCCAGTCTTGTGAAGAGGCCTTGAAGCTCTTGCTGATGAGTATTAAACACCACAACCTTCAGTATGAATTACAGCTCAACATAAAGAAAAATCCTCACAAACAGACCAAGTAACATCATGATAAATGGAGAAAAGATTGATATTTTCAAGGGCTTCATTTTTAATTGGTTTCACAATCAACACCCAAAGAGAAGCAGTCGAGAAATCAAACTGTGCATTGTATTGCATTGCACAAATCTGCTTCAAAAGAACTCTATAAAGTGTTGAAAAGCAGTAAGTCACCTTGAGGACAAAGGTGCTCCTGACCCTAGCCATGGTGCTTTCGGTTATCTCACATGCATGAGAAAGCTGGATGATGGATAAGGAAAAGAAAAGAAGACTGACAACTTTGAATTAAAGTATTGGTGAATAATACTGAAAATATAATGGCTGCAATGGACATGGTATCCAGGGGGACCAGTTATTGGAGAAGGACTTTGTGCTTCATAAGTTAGAGGGTTAGCAGAAAAAAGGAAAACTCTCAATGAGAATTGACATAGTCGCCGTAACAGTGGGCTCAAGCATAGCAAAGATGTTGAGGACAGCAAAGGAACTGCAGTTTTCTTTTACTGTGAATGATTTCTCCACAAGTCAGAAACTACTTGATAGCATGATGGCACCTAAGAAAAACACATATACATATAGATAACTTATACATATGTGCTGAGTTTCTGAACTAAAATAGAATAGGAAGAAAGACCTGGCAGTCTACTTCTGAAAATAATTAGCCAGAAAAAAATTAATGAATAGCAGCAGGACGTTGTCAGATATACGGCCAGAAGATAAACCCCCTAGTTTGGAAGGGACTCGAAAGACAACAAGGAAAGAGCTGCCTCCCTAAAATAGAGTAGACTTTAATGATATAGATGGAATCAAGCTTTTGGGACCTTCATTTGCTGATGGAGCATGACTCAAAATGAGAAGAAATAGCTACAAACATCCACCAATATAATTGCAATGTTGAATGTACAAAGTATAAATCTAGGAAAATTGGAAATGTTCAAAAATGAAATGCAAAAACACTGAT
Organism: Heterohyrax brucei; assembly: GCA_028571685.1. NCBI lineage: Eukaryota > Metazoa > Chordata > Mammalia > Hyracoidea > Procaviidae > Heterohyrax > Heterohyrax brucei. The sequence continues at coordinate 162,911,096 of CM053143.1, forward strand.
ATCCTAGGCATTAGTGAGATGAAATGGACTAGTTTGGGCCATTTTTTAATCAATCAGATGCTCTTCTATGTTGTACGCTGAATGACAACTTGAAGAGAGATGGTATTGCATTTATCATCAAAAAGAATGTTTCAAGATCTATCCCAAAGTAGAGTCTGTCAGTGATAGGATAGTATCCATATACCTACAAGGAAGGTCAGTTAATATGATTATTATTCATATTTATTCACCAACCACTAAGGCCAACAATGAAGAAACTGAAGATTTTATCAACTCTGTCATCTGAAATTGATCACACATGCAATCAGGATGCATTGACCATTACTTGTGATTGGAATGCAAAAGTTGAAAACAACCGGGAAGGATTTGTAATTAGAAAATATGAACTTGATGAAGGAAATGATGAGAGAAACTGCATGATAGCATTTTGCAGGACCAATGATTTCTTCATTGTAAGTACCTTTTTCACAAACACAAACGATGGCTATACATGTGAACCTCATCAGATCAAATTCATAGGAATCAAATCGACTGTATCGATGGAAAGAGATGATGGAAAAACTCAGTATCTTCAGTAAAAGTAGGCCAGATGCCAAACATGGCAAAGACCATCAACCACTCATATGCAATCTCAAATTAAAACTGAAGAACATTAGGAAAATCTACAGGATCCAAAGTACAAACTTGAGTATATCCCACCTGAGTTTAGAAACAATCACAAGAACAGATTTGACACACTGAACACTGATGACCAAACACCAAACAACTTGTAGAATGATACCAAAGACACCACACATGAAGAAAGAAAGAAGTCATTAGAAAGGCAGGAAAGAAAAGACCAAATGGATCTGAAGAGACTCTGAAACTTCCTCTTGAACTCAAGCAGATAAAGTAAAAAGAACAAATGGTGAAATAAAAGAGACGAACAGAAGATTTCAAAGGATGGCTCAAGAAGACAAAGCAAAGCCTTATAATCACATGTACAAAGAAGTGGAGCTAGAAAACCAAAAGGTAAGAACTGCACTTAGCATTTCTCAAGCTGAAAGAACTGAAGAGAAAACTCAAGCATTGAGTTGCAGTGATAAAGGATTCTACAAGGAAAATATTAGCAACACAGGAAGCATCAGAAGAAGAAGGGAGCAGCAACCAAGAAGTTAAAGGATACATTACATTGGGGAAGTCTGTTTCAAAAGACCTCCTTATGATGTTGCAAAGCAAAAAAAATGGCACCTTCAAGACTAAGATGTGTCTACCCCAAGCCATGGTGTCTTCAATTGCACCACATGCATGCCAAAACTGGACAGTGAATAAACAAGACAGAAGAATTGATGACTTTGAATGTGGTGTTGAAGAAGATAGTGAACATACCCTGGACTGTCAAAAGGATGAACAGATCTATCCTGGAAGACGTATGACCAGAGTGCTCCTTAAAAGCAACAACCATGATGCTACATCTTACGTACTTTGAACACATTGTCAGGAGGAATCAGTTCCTGGAGAAGGACATCATGCTTGGTAAAGCAGAAGGTCAACAACAGAGCAGAAGACCTTCCACAAGAGGGAATGATGCGGTGACTGTAACAGGGGCTTGAGCATTACAGTGACTGTTGTGATGGTGTAGGACTGGGCGGTATTTCGTTCTGTTGTGCACAGGGTGGTTTTGAGTTGGAACCAATGTGTTGGCACCTGACAATATCAAAATTTGTAAAAATACTTAGCAAGAGACAGGGAGGAAACTCAAACTTTTAAGCAAATGTAAGAAGATAACTTTTTGTATAAATAATTCTTTTCATATACCAACTTCAAATGATAAAGAGAAAATAAAAAGAAATGAAAAGTTGGGTTTTTTAGCCTTATTTTCTTTAAAATAAATTTTCTTTTCACCAAAGAACCATAAAAGCCCTAGAAGTGAATCACATACATTTATTCATAGGTTGAAGAAATTTTTTTTTTCGTAATGCAAAGATAGGAAACACTATGAAAAAAATATGTATTCATATACATGTATGAAAACAAATTAAAGTATCAAACAACTCTAAAAAATACTTTGAAACTCAAATTTTGACAAAGTGTTGACAGCTTTAATTAGTATTTGTGTTTAAGTTTTGTGTGATACAATTTCAAGGGATCAATTCAGACTCAATGCTGTGGCTTTGTAAATTTTATGGCGACTGGCTAGCAGATTGGAGTCAGGGAGGTGCTCTTTTGGGAAGGGGGTGGGGTGAATAGTTATTCATCATGCTAGAGGAGAGAAAACATCCCAATTCCTATTATGCTCTTGCCCTTTTCTTTCTCAGGTTCGCATAATTTTCAAGACAAATTTATTCAACAATATAATGTGCTTCTGTTCAAAGGAATGTTTACAAATTCAATCTTTATTTCTTTTTGAATCAAGTTCTCCATCACCTATCTGTCCACAATTGAACCTTTAAGTATCTCAGAAACCCTGCTGGCATTTCACATCACAAATTGTGTGGGTGTGGGTGTGGGTGTGGGTGTGTGTGTGTACTACTCCATTTGGTGAAATTATATTCAGTGCTATAGTAATGCAATCTAAATACTAAAGTAGTGCAATCTAAAAACGTAAAATGCTATTGACTTGGTACAAAAATGAGCAGTTTACAAACAATGAAAAATCTTAGTATTTTCTTCATATAGGAAGGAAACTGTAGTCTCCAACATGACTCATTTCTATGTAAATTCAGTCTTTCCTTCCTAAAAGAAATTTGACAATGTTTCAGAATTCATTAAAGTGATCTCATCATTTTACTCTTTGGAATTTATCTTATGGGATATTCTGAGACCTGAATGATGATATATGTATAACAATTTCATCCTATCATTGTTTTAATAGCAATTACATAAACTTAGCAATTAAAAATATTTATTACTGTGGAAAATTCCCAACACATTTCCAAGTTGAAAAGAAGCTAAAATATAAGTATGATTAGCGGCAGATATTGTTTCATATATATATATAAAATATACACCTACCTTTTAAGACTAGTCTTATGTGGTTAAGAACTCAGCTGCTAACCAAAAGGTCAGTGGTTCAAATCAACCAGCCACTCCTTGGAAACTCCATGGGGTGGCTCTACTTTGTCCTGTATAGTGCTGCTATCAGTTACAATTGACAGCAACAGATTTGTTTCTTTTCTTCCCTGAACTACCTCATTATTCAATAATTCGTGTATAGAACAATATTAAAAAAATCTACTATCCATCTATTGTATGCATTAACAACATAACTCTGACAGTAACAAATGCCAAAGTACAAGGCAGGAGGAATGCTGGCTGTGATGGCTAAGGTTATGTAACAGCTTGGCTGGGCCGTGATTCTCAGTGGGTTGGCAGTTTTGTAAGGATGTCCTTCAGCAGTCATGTCATGATGTAACTCAGCAGTTATGTAGTGATGTGGCTATCTTTCATTTTGTGATTTGATGTGGTCATCCTACATTTTTGTATAACACTGATTCTGTGTAATGACTTGATCTTCAAAACCTAACCATGTTGAGTTAAGAAATGAGTTTATGTAATTTATAAAATTAAAAATAGATTATTCATTCTATCTATAGCATATTCTATATGATCTGTTGTATATTTGTTTCCTGTAACATATTATATGCCAAGCCAAGTGCCATCGAATATCATTTTATAGAAACTGTGGTGGGGTAGTAGGTTAAGTGCTATGTCTGTGAACCAAAGAGTCAGCAGTTCAAATCCCCTGGAAGCTCCTTGGAAACTTTATGGGGCAGTTCTACTCTGACCTCTAGGGTCACTATGAGTCATACCCAATTCAACAGCAGTGTGTTTATATCATTTTATATAAGATACGTTGTATTTTATCTTATTATACCATAAAATATATTATGCTTTATATACTATATTACAGTATATATAATTTATTAGAGTAGGTGAGATGTTTATTATTTTTACCAGATTTTCATACTTTCTACACTTAAAAAGTTTGTTTAATGTTTCCTGGTTGTTTTAAGTTGAACTTCAGAGTCCCTAAGGAATGAAAGCAGTTAAGGAACTGGGTTGCTAATGAACAGTTTGGAGGCTTGAGCCCACCCCGAGGAGTGCTGGCAGGAAGATTTAGTGATGTAATTCTGAGAAACCAGCCACTGACACCTCAAGGGAATACAGTTCTACTCTGGTACACATGGTGTCCCTTGAGTCAAGTCAAGTAGATAGCAACTTTTATTTATTTACCTATTTATCTATCTGTCTGTCTGTTATCTATCTATCATCTCTCTCTTGTTCTCTCTGTCTATTCTGTAGCCTATATTATGCTTTTGTAGCACTATTAGAATATCAACTAAAAATATATTGATAACAACATTTATTTCCTCAGCTAGTAAGAAGTCAGTTCTCTGTTTAGTGGAGAGCAGTTCCAGTTTTTATCCACTGCTTAGTGGTACCATCAAGGACCCAGTTCCTTCTGGTCATTCCTTCTCTACTTCCATCAGAAGACTGTTTAGCCTCATCATCAAAGGTGGCTATTATAATTTCTAGAATCAGAACTTTGTTACGTATCTCCAAAACAAGAAGGCAGGGATTAGATGGAAAAAAATATGATAATGTCTTTTGGATCACATCCCCACTGATAAAAATGCAACTGTTAGCAGTGTGAGGTGAACTTACCATGATTGTTTGACTGATGATTGTATCTTAGATCTTGACTCAAGGCCTCACAGAAAATGATCTTCTTTTAATACAGAACAAAAATGGAGTTAAGCTATGTCATTATTTGAAGTTTAATCCGATGTCTGCAACACATTAACCATTCTACCTCACTATCAGGATTTCAGACACCCTGTTGGCATAGTGGTTAAGTGCTACGTCTACTAACCACAAAATCAGCAGTTCAAATCAACCAGGCACTCCTTGGAAGCTCTACGGGGCAGTTCTACTCTGTTTTATAGGGTCACTATGAGTCAGCATCAACTTGATGGCAGTGGGCTTTGGTTTGATTGGGATATCTGCTACCAAAACAATCTTAAGTGCTTTGACAATCACAGATGTATTGCTGTTAGGTGTTTTCGGGGATTAAATTGTGTCCCCCCCAAATATCTTTCAATGTGACTGGGCTATTATTCTCAGCATTGTGTGAATTGTCTACCATTTTGTCATCTGACATAAACCTGTTATGTGTTGTAAATCCTATTTCTATGATGTGATAAAATGGAATTAACAGCAGTTATATCAAAGAGGTAGAACTCAGTCCATAAGATTAGATTTTGTCTTAAGCCAATTTCTTTTGAGATCTGAAAGAGAGAAGTGAGGAGAAAGACCGGGGATTTCAAATTACCAAGAAAGTAGTGCTAGGAGAAGAGTGTGTCCTTTAGAGCCAAGGTTACCACACTAACGATCTCCTAGTCCAGGGGATGATTGAAGTCAAGGACCTTCCTCCAGATCCAACAGAAAGACAAAGACTTCTCTCCAAGCTGTTGTGAATTTGGAGAAGAATGTTGAATGTACCATGGACCACCAAAAGAACAAACAGATTTGTTCTAGACGAAGTACAGCCAGACAGTTCCTTGTCAGCAAGGATGGCAAGACTGTGTCTTACATACTTTGGATATGTTGTCAGTCCCTGGTGAAGGACATCATGCTTGATAGAGTGGAGTTTCAGCGAAAAAGAGGAAGACCTTTGACAGGATAGATTGACACAATGGCCTCAACAATGGGCTTAAGAGTAAAAATGATTGTGGACACGGCAAAAGACTGGGCAGTGCTTACTTCTGTTGTGTATAGGGTTGCCACGAGTTGGAACAGACTTGACAGAACCTAACAACAACAACAACAGTATAGTGTGAGAAAGCAAATTTGTCCTTGTTAAAGACATTTCCTGCAATACTTCTGTTACAGAAACGCTAGATGACTAGGACAGTTGCCGGCGAGTTGTTTCTAACTCATAAAGATCTTATGTTACAGAAGAGAACGGCACCATAGGATTTTCTTTACTATAATCTTTATTAAAGCAGATTGCTTGGTCTTTCTTCCACAGAGAGGCTGTTTAGATATCAGTTGCCATCCTGCTGGTTAGCAGCTGAGTATGTAATTGCTCGCACAACCAGTGCTCCTTATATTTAGACTTAGGTGAGGGCTAAAGCCAAGGGAGCTTTTTTATGTTTTTATAGAATGCAGATTCTATGAGAATGCTGCAAACAGAGCTTGATGCTGTCCACACCATTCTGACTCAGGGTTTGGAAACTGTAATGGCTTCTGTCGCGCTCTATCTGGTTTCCTGGTTTGATGCAGAACCAAGGAATGTTTACTGATAGTGGTGATTATATTAGTTTGTACTTTTCTTCCTGTATTTTCCTCACTGCCAAACTATTTAAAAATAATAATAATAAGAGCATACTTCTATCACATTAGGGTTAAAAAAATAATATTTTACAGTTGGCCTGAGGCTACTTTTATAAAATAAGAATGTTTTGTTTTTTTCATAATTTGATTTTATTGGTAAAAACCATCACCCAAAACTTTGTTGACAGACTGTATGGTGTGTAATACCCTATGTCTACTAGGCTAGAATATGCTTCCCGAAGATTTGGCAGATACTACACAATTCCTTTGCATCTTGTGATCTGATGTGAGCAGCCAGTCAATTGAAAGTGGAGTTTCTTGTAGGTGTGACCTGTAACCATTGCTCACTGGCTCTCACTCTCTCAATCCTGCACTCTTCTTGTCACCTGACCTGTGGTTCATGGGACATAAGCCTGAAGAAGTCTTCAGCCAGCTGTCTAACAAGCAGATTTTAGATTCCCCAGCTCCCAAGTTATTGGCAGTAACATTAACCATCACATAGAATAATCAGTTGTACATAAAAAATAATACCAAAGCTGACTTCCTTTGTTAATGCATTTAAATGGCCTCAAAAATTGAACTATTGATTAAAAGACAGTCCTTAACTCATAGTAACTAATTTTTATATTTGTTTATATTTATAATAATGTCTCTACAAAACAGTTAACTTGTACTATGCATTATGGGAAAATAGATGTTGAAAATATGCTAACAAGGACTGTGATTTGTTAGCCATTTGTTAATTGTGGCCATTATAAAGAACATGTCAGTACGTGAACTATGTCAACATGAAGCCAAATCTTCAAGGAGCCCAAGAATGTGAGTGATTTCCCCAAACGGATCCGTTTTACATGCAGATAATTACCTACATTAACCACCATTGATGTCTCAAATATATGGTCTCTTAGTAAACTCACCATGATCATCAGTGGAATGATAAAATTGGAAGACCTGTACAAAGAAAAACCAGTGGTTTTAATATTCATGTTTGAGACAAGTTTATAATAAAATAGAAAGGATTATCTGCAAAAGCTCATTTCTACACAGAAAGATACTGAACAACTTTTGAATCTTTGTTTCTATATTTGCCTTGTCTTTATGGGAGAAAAAAAAAAGTAGGAGTGCAAAAGACTTTCGAGTTCAATTAATTGAGCAAGTTTAGTCTTCGTCTTAATGACCAATGTCTCACCAAGTTGAGTCCTCTTGTGGGTATGTTTGCAAAGTATAGCCGTCTTAAATAATATTGCAATTAAAAACTACAATTATCTTAACTGTACATGACAAGAAAACAGCAAAGTATGAGATAACTGGATAGAAGCAATGATTTGTGGGGATTGTGATCTGTTTATCACTGTTGATTCATTTATACACAGTTTAAATTACAGATCCAGTGGGAAGGTCAAGAACATCATCAGCAATTGTTTTCCTGTTTGAAAAAACACTTGGGTGATTATTGCCTTGAAGCACTCAAAAAGACTTACCAGTGAGTCAAAGACCGTCTCCGTCTACAAATTGGAAGTAATTCGACATTACTGACCTCCCACCACCACCTATAAAAAATACCTTCCTTCAGTCCTTCCCTGTTGCACTTCTTGGACAATTTCTTAGGCAACGCACCTTGGTAATTACCTGAGCATACTGAATGGGGTAAAACAAAGCTCAAATGCACTGCTACTCGCAGTTATACATTAACTAGAGGCTAAATTTCCAAAAAAAATTAAAAATAAAAATAGAAAGAACTTGCTGGAAGGATGGACTTGATTTGTAGTGTCACCTACCACACTACCTTTTTTTAGTTGATCAAGTCAATGCAATGAGTCTTCATTTACTATCAAAGCTGATAGGAAATGTTTGTCATTTGATGATAACATAAAACATATACTAAAACAAACACGGTATGCTTGACATGGAAGACTTCAAATTGAAGCTTCCAGTACTTAATATGTATGCATACATATTATGTCCCAGACTTCTCAAAGCTTGATTTCTCTTACCTCTCCACTACTTAGGTTTGAGAAATTTGAAATATATCATCTTAAACTATGCTTGTCAATACAACTACACCATGTTTTGCTTTGTTTGTTTTTCAAATACTCATATTATTTGTGGTGCACTTTCATGGTTTCATCTGTTTTGTAGATTGCCACCAATCTACTTTGAGAATTTCTAGGACATTTTACTTTCACTTTTTTTTTCTTTTAAGCTAATCTTTAAGTTTTGGGGGCAGGATGGAATACCATGATTGAATGTGACACCAGTAGGAGATCTGTCATTTCTAGAAGCACAACACCTTCCCGAACTTCTTCCACTTTAAAAGTTTGTCTTAGCATCCCACTAGTCTTTCAACTAGAGAAGTCACTGTATATCAATAACAGAGTTAAAAATTGTACCTCTGGGCAGTTCTACAACTGATATACACATACAAGATGGCCATCCCATCTATTTCGTCCCTCTAACAGCCCTCACAAACACTTACCTTGTAGATGGTATACAGAGATAAAAACTAATCAACAGACAAAGCTGGTGTTATGTGAAGCTCACTGATGATACTATGAAACACAAACTTTTTCCATTTTTCTGGTGGTAACAGGCTCAACTATGCCCGTTACCAATAATTTTGGAGATGTAAGACAGGACAACATTTTGTCCTGTTAAACATAAGGACACAGTGGATCAGAGTCAACTCTGCAGAAGCTAGTAACAACATGCATGTTACTACCCCAGAAGTTTGACTTTCTTAAAAATTTCTTGGAATTGAGACTTGTTATAGATTAAATTACTTCCTTAAATTATATGTATGATATTATTTAATCTATAACAACATGTATATATTGATTCCTGTATATATAAAATCATATACATATTAAATCCTAATCTGTATGCCTATGACTACAATCCCATTTGGGAATGTGTTGCCTTTGTTACTTTAATATGTCAAGATTGGTGGAGGGTGTATTTTGAATCAATCTTTTTTGAGACATAAAACAAGATTAGACAATCACGCAGAGAAAGAAATGAGGTAAGAAATACGCTAAGACACACAGAGACTTCCCAAGGAACCAGGAAGCAGGTGAAGAAAGAAGGATACCGCCCAAGGGTCAACAACAGAAAAAGGCTTCCCTTTGAGCCTGCACTTTCAGTTCATACTTCTAACCCTCCGAACTGTCAGAAAATGAACTTCTGTTTGTTAAGAGCCATCCATTTGTGAAACTTCTGTTGTAGCAGCACTACGTAACTAAGACAAAGTTTGACTTTTATCAGTTGGCTTAACAGCCTCTTTGAAACTTTCATTAACCAGCAGATTATTTTTCATGTAATTCACAAGTTTACCTAGATTATAGTATTGTTATTGTCTTCATATTTTCAAAAAGCTCATTTCAGAATAAAGGCAAAATTGTAATGCATGAAGTGAAATTTACTCAATAAGTAGAAACAGGCGATTAACTTCATTTACTATTAAATCACAGCTTATAGATTGGAAGGATTTTATTTGCTGCATTTTGAGTAAATAAAAGAACTGTTTTACTGAATACTAGTTTACTCGTTTGTAATCTTCATTTAGTACTTGCAGAAATGTTGGAAGTTTATTAATGTAAAGAGACAGAACTCAGCTGGAAATGTCAAAACTGTTTATGTTAAAAGATGACCAGTTTCTTGTGACATTGCTACAAATTGCCAAAGGATTTTACTTTTTAATTCAACAAATAATATGCTTAAGATTATGTGATTTTCTAGATAACACACTGATCTTAACAATATCACTTAATCAACAATGTGTGTATTCCAGCTGCTGTCTTCTAAAAGTATATCAAACACAATGGGAAAACTATTATTTATAGTCAAATTTCTATTATTAGATTTGTTATCTTGTCTATATTTTACCTCATTAGCTTGCTTCGCATTCTTCTGTATAAATTTTCTTTGGCTTTAGCAATTTCTTTAATATTTGGAAGAACTTACAGATGAGACAGATAAAATTCTAATTATGCAATATGGTTTTAACATACACATGTATGCACATCTAAGATGTGCATGCCATTTAATAATGTGCACTTACATGCCCATCTGTCTGTTCATGGATAAAATAACGAGATTATGTATTGTATTTTTGTGTGTGGTTCTAAATTATATACTTAATTGAGCTTAACTATATTTGGGTAATTACCTTTTAAACAATTCAAGGATCTCTTGTTTTGTATAACTACAGTTCTATATACGAGGTCTGACGATTAAATCCACAAACCTAATTGTTCTAAATACTATATACTTCATTGCTGAATATCACTATGGTTACCTTTGAAGTACTCCCCTTGGGAAGCTATGCACTGATGCCAGTGCCTAGTCCACCCTTCAAAGCAATTTTGGAACTCTTTCTAGAAGACCATTCCACACTGTGGCAGGGTGGCAAATTTGCAGACTTAGTTGTATGGTTATCTGTGAGGGAGTTTCAGCCGATAAATAAATAATCGTGTTGGAACACCTTCCCTACTCACCTCACCTGGCCCCGATCACGTTTTCCTTACCTGACTGTAACAGAAATATTGAAATGAAGACTTTTTGATGACACTCAAGACATCAAGGGTAATATGGTGACAGCTCTGACGGCCATTCCAGAAAAAAGAGTTCCAAAATTGCTTCCAAAGGGTGGACTAGGTGCTGGCGTCTGTGCATAGCTTTCCAAAGGGAGTACTTCGAAGGTGACTGAAGTAATATTTTGCATTGAGGTATGTAGCACTTTTTCTAGGATGAGTTTCCGAACTTAATCATCATCTTAATATTTAGGGTTTTGACATCACACGAGTATCACTGTATTAGTTTACAATTTCCAACCACCGGTTGCCAACCTGATATTGTAGATAAAATAAGTACATTTATGCATAAAAGGCTTAGGTAGTTTTCTGAAAAATAAATTACATGAATGAAACTCAGGAACTACCGTACCTGAACATGAGGCATGAGCTTTTGGTATTTCCTTGGTAAATGTGAAAGCTTGGTAACTGAGCTGCTAAAAGATAAATGATCCTGAAGTTTTCCTTTGTGTATGTGTTTTAATTCAAATCTCTGTCAATACGTACGAGTTCATTCACTCAACAAATATTTGTTGAGGGCCTACCACACGTCAAAGATCCCTAGGTGGCGCAAGCGGTTTGTGCTCGACTACTAACCAAAAGGCTGGAAGCTTGAACCCTTCCATCCATCCCACAAAAGAGAAGGGACCTTCTATCTAGGGTAGCTATGAGTCAGACCCGACTCAGCCATAGTGGGTTTATCTGCTTTGGAAAGACCAAACTCTATACAGAACGCAGTTCCACTCTGAAACACAAAGGGACACCATCAGTCAGTTGAGTCGCCAGCAGAGGACACCATATTGTTACGCACTCTTTCGAGAGTACGCAGTGAACCAAACAAAAGTCCCTGTCCTAATGGGTTTTACGCTTGTGTAATCAGAGGTAGGAGAGGGAACTTAGAAAAATTAGATACGCAAATGACTTAATACTCTTTCAAGTGTTGATATAAAACGCAGCATAGTGAGGCACACCTGGGTGAGTGTTGCTAATTGCTCAGATTGTCAGGAGAGGGAAGCCTCTCTGATAACACATCATTTTAGCAGAAATTTGACGGAATTGCAGGAGTGAGCTCTGCAGATAAGCCTTATCAAAAGATGTTACAGGCAGAAAAGATACAGTATTGTGAAAGGCAAAAAATGGGATTTTCCTTATCCTACTCAAGCAATAGTTAAGAGAACAGTAACGCTAAGTTTTTTTCTTTGTTTTTGTAACATTTATGTTCAGATTCAGAGCTCAGCTGCTAATCAGAAAGCTAGCAGTTCAAACCCATCATCTGCTCTGTGAGAAACAGATGTGGCAGTCAGCTTCCTAAAAATTTACAGCCTTAGAAAGAAACCCTGTGAGGCAGTTCTACTCTGTCCTATACTGTAGCTATGAGCTGGAATTGGTTCATCAGCAATGGGTTGTGTTCAAATTTAATAATACTACTTCAGATATAATAGCATTTTAAAATTTACCAAGCACTTACATATATTATTTCATTAGTTCTGACTACATGTTCACATGTTCACATACAGATCTCAAATTAATAGTGAAATAATTCAAGTCCAAAGACTTTCAAGTCTGTGACTCATGTTTCTCAAGAGCTGGGTGGCCAAGTAGGAACTAGAAACTAAATACCTTGACTTCTGGCCCATTTTTCTCACCAGCATTTCATATTATACATCACAGACTACACTGAATCGAGGTTCTTCTCTGAAATACATACTTTCCAAAGAAGAAGCTTAAGCCAAGCTTGGAGAATCTTTGAACAAAACCTGGAAGAAAATTTCTGTTTAAATGTCCATGCCCAGAAGCAACTGCAGTGAGTAAACTGTTGAAATGTTCACATTGTAGAGACGGGAAACCAAGACCAAGAGTTACACATATCCTGAAGCTTGTCGAACATTTGCATCTAAAAATCGTATTTCTTCTAAAACATAGCATATTCAATGATATTAGAAGTAAAAACAATAAAGGATTCCTTATAGAGTGGCATGTCGTCACAGTCAAAACAAAAAACAGTCTGTTTACTGTAGAGTTGATATCATACGAGATATCAGAGATGTCCAATCCAAAATGCCCAGGACATAGCAGAATGTCTATTTAGTGTCCTCTGAACAATAGAAACCCTGCTGGCATAGACATTAAATGCTTTGTCTGCTAACCAGAAGGTGAGTAGTTCAAATCTGCCAAGCACTCCTGGGAAAATCTGGGCATTTCTATGGAAAGTCTGATGGTGTTGTGGGTAGGTACTATGTCTGTTAACCAAGAGGCAGGCTGTTCAAATCCACCAGGTGCTCCATAGAAACTCTATGGGGCAATTCTACTTTGTCTTATAGGGTCCTTATGAGTTGGAATCAACTTGACAGCAATGACGTTGATTTAGTTTTTGAACACAGAAGCTCCTGGATAGTAAAAATGGTTAAGTGCTCAGTTATTAACCAAAAGGTTGATGGTTTGAATCCACCTTGAGGTGTTTCTGAAGACAACCTTGGTAATCCACCTCTGACAGGTCCACCTTTGAAAACTTCATGAAGTTCAACTCTCCTCTGAAACTCCAGAGATCAGCCTGAGTCATGATCAACTCCACAGCAAATAGATTGGTTTTTGTTTTGACTGTGACAACATACCACTCTATAAGGAAGCCTTTATTGTTTTTACATCCTTTACTAAATTATATTTTCCATTTCTTCTCCTATGAAAAGCATTCATTTGTGCAAAAAGTGTTTTTCTTTGTTGTTTTTACATCCTTTACTAAATTATATTTTCCATTTCTTCTCCTATGAAAAGCATTCATTTGTGCAAAAATTGCTTTTCTTTGGTATCTTTGCAAAGGGAAAGAAAACAATTGAGTCAAAATAGACACTAAAAACATAAGATTCTGGAAGATGAAGTGTACATAAGAACCAGAAGTTCTGTGTAGTAAGTGAGTCTGATTTGAATTATTCTTTTTATCATTAATTTCATCTATTTTTTGCTAAATGATTATCATACAACTTATTCCATATATTCATATGCTGTCATGGATTGAACTGTAGGTCCCAAAAAATGGGCGTAGTAATTTGACTAGTCTATGATTCTCAGTAAAGTAAGAGAGCATACATGATGCTAGTCAGTGTGTCATTTCCTGACTCCCTTAGCTCAGTGAGTTTCATATTGTTTTGGAACACTCTTAATGCTCATATTTATTACTCATTTCCCAGCTAGAATATTTTCTTTGGTTGGCTACATTTAAATGTGTCTGTCCTAGCAGCCCAAAACCAAACCAGTCGACCACCCAAACAAAAATGTTAGTATTTAATTGGCTGTTCGGATTTCTAGCATCTTTAGTAGAGGGACTCACAAACTCGTATGTATCTAAGTGCATGTCTTCGTCATCTAGTGCTGCTATAGCAGCAATACCACAAGTGAGTGGCTTTGAAAAGAGAAATTTTATTTTGTCACAGTCCACGAGGCTAAAAGTCCAAGTTCAGGACATCAGTTCTAGCCAAAGTGTTTCTCTGTTGGCTGTGTAGAAAGGTCCTTGTCATCACTCTTAGCCCTGAATTGGGAGCTTCTGAGGTACAGGGATCCCAGGTCCTTTCCAAAGACTGCTTTGCTCCTGGAACTGCTTGTTATTGGTAAGAGGTACCCAGCTCTAGGTCTGCTTCACTTTCCTTGATGCACTAGAGATAGCCTCAAGGCAAAACACAACCTTACTGACTGAGTCCTGTCTCAGAAAATGCAAACACCACCCATCCTCCCTCATTAACATCACAGAAGCAGGGTTTAGCACATACAGGAACAGCACACAATCCTGGGAATCACAGCCAAGTCAAACTACTACACAGATTTCTTGAGAGATACAATTCAATCCGTGACAACATTTAATATACAGAATAAATTGTATGATAACCTCTTAGCAAAGAATAGATGATGTTGATTATAGAAAATAATTTATGTCAGAATGACTTATTATACAGAACTTCTGGTTCTTAAGTGCATACATTTTATCTTCCAGAATCTTATAATTTATTTTAGTGTCTATTTGGACTCAACTGCTTACTAATCTCTATTTGCAAAGACATCACCAAAAAAAAAGAAAATGTTAAAATATAGCACATTTTACACAAATGGAGCCTTGGTGGTTTAGTGGTTAAGAGCTTGGCTGCTAACCAAAAGTCTGTAATGGAAATTCACCAAGGACTCCTTGGAAACTCTGTGGGATAATTCTGTTCTGTCCTATAGGGTCACTATGAGTCAGAGTCTACAACAGTGGATTTGATTTGTTTCTGTTCTGATTTACACAAACACCTTTTTAAAAATTGTTTATTAAGTACCCAGGTAATACATAAATACAACATTCTTTTTTTTAATTGTGATTAAGTGCAAGTATTCAATCCAAATTAATTTTGCATTCCCACCTACCTGCAGCTTCTTCTGCACTCCTTGCCCAGTGACATCATCCTCCTTTTCATTTTGTCATTGTAGAAACACAACATTCTTTTAAAATTAATATTAAAGATATCTGTTACCCTTTGTCTCCTGTTTACAGTCTCAACTCTCTCCTTGTTTTCTACCTCCACCATTGCTCCATGTGAATAAGTTAAATATTGTTGTATTCTCTGTATTTAGAATGTCTACATACAAATTAACATCCATAGATAAATCCTTTCTACTTTTGTTTGTATTATATTTAACATAAACAATATCGTATTTTATATACTTTTCTGTAACTCTTATTTTTGGAAAAATTCTAGAAATAATGCTATGCTGATTCATGTTTATATACATTATTCTCCCTAAATGCATTGTATTTCACAGTAGGGAACAGAAAGGTGAGTATATTTAGTTATTCCCTTACAAAAGAAATTTAGACTATTTCAAGGACTTTCTTTACAGCAAGCATCAGAGAATTTTCCTCCTTAAAGCTCTCTGAAGAAGTCCCTTATTAGTGAGCTAAGTATTAACAGTTCCTTTACCAGTGGAACCCTTATTCTCTCTAATTATGTCTCAAGGGTTTAATAATCAGACAGACGGAAGGAAACCAGTTTCATGCTTTTTCCAAAAATTCTTCAAGGGAGGAGAACTTTGCATTCTTTATACACTCAAGACAAACCAACCACTAAATCAGGTTTTTTTGTTTTGTTTTGTTTTCCTATTAGGAATTAGAAATAAGTAGCATAACATAAACCAAGTGTTTTGCTAAAGAAAAGAAAACTTCTAACAGCATTTGTAAGGGTAAATGTGATAATTCAAAACACATAAAAACTCAAAGCAATGGAATAAAGATCCGTAATCATCCAGTCATACTTCCAGTAAATCTAAAGGATATTTGGCTTTTTATTGAAAAAGACACACTTGACTCGAGTTATTCAATACATGGAAGTTGAGTACATCTTCAGGTATTCAGATAAAAGAAAGAACAAAAATATTTTTGGCTTTAAATGTAAGTGCTGAAGGCACACAACTAAAGAGAAAACTAAGCTTAACACTGTCTCAGATATCTGACAGGAAGAGTATCAGGATGTGTTTTGGGGGATAACTTTTTACAAGTGAAAATGCTGAGAAAGAGAAATCCACTGACTCTCTCCAGTGACAGTCAGGGAGAAAGAAACCGATAGAGAAAGCAAAGAAGCCACCAGGCCTGGTAATTTCAAAGGTAAATGAAACCAAAGTGAAACAAGTTCTATCCTCAGAAACTGATATGCAAGCCCAGAATAGTGGTCAGATTTGGACAAGCCAAAATGAAGCAGAGTAATCCCTAAAATTTCCTACTTTCCAGCTTAATGTCTAAACAAAGACAGCATCTTAGTGAAATTGAATCTTTCGATCAATAAGAGCAAAAGTAGTAAAAAGAAATGCAATTTTAAATTATGGTCAAAATGAAAGTTTTTTTTTTTTTTAGAAAAAAGTTCTAAGCTGCTCCATTGTGGTCTACTTTTTAAGAGAAAAAACAGAGGCGAGTGTAAACCTTGTGAATAATAGTGAAATATTGTCTGATAATGTTGGTTTTGTTAGGTGTTGTTCAGTCACTTCTGCCTCACAGCAACCTCCTGTCAAACAGGACAAAACACAGCACAGTCATGTGCTATTCTCAAATCATTGCTGATGGAGCCCACTCAGACAGACTTTTCTTCATTCCTCTGGTGGTCCATCATACATGCAATATTGTTTGCCAATGCAGCAGTTTGAAAGTGTGAATTCTTCTTCTACCTACCTCATTCATCATCCAACTTTCACACTCATATAAGGCAATCAAAACATGATAGCTTGGATAAAGTACACGTTAGTCTTCAAGGTGACAACTTTGCTTTTCAACACTTAAAAAGTCTTTTGCAATAGATTTGCCCAATACAATGCAACTTTTGATTTTTTGATTTCTTGACTGCTGCTTCCATGAATACTGATTGTGGATCCAAATGAAATGAAATCTCTTTTCTCCACTTATCACAATATTGCTTATTGGACCAGTTGTAAGTATTTCTGCTTTCTTTATGTTGCAGTATAATCTATACTAAAGACTATGGTTTTTGCTATTTGTCAGTGTTTCGAGTCCTCTTCACTTTCAGCAAGCAAGATTGTATCATCTACATACTGTAAGTTGTTAATGAGTCTTCCCCCAATTCTGATACCCTATTCTTCTTCACATAGTCCAGCTTTGGGGATTATTTTCTCAGCACACGGACTGAATAAGTGTGATGAAAGGATACAGTGTTGACACATACCTTTTCTGACTTTAAACCATGCAATATTCCCTTGTTTTGTTAGAAAGACTGCCTCCTGATCTACATATAAATTCCTCAAGAGCACAACAATTAAGTATTCTGGAATTCCCATCCTTCACAATGTTAAAAATTTGTTGTGATTCACACAGTCAAATACCTTTGCAAGGTCAATAACACATAGGTAAGCATCTTTCTAGTATTGCCTGCTTTCAGGCAGGATCCAACTGATATCATTGCTGATATCATTGTCTGACATAATGCCTGAAAATGAGGCTATCAAGTTGGAATGTACTCAGAGTACAACCAGAAAAGTGCTGCCTCTGCAAAGTAGAGCCAATCATTAATGATGTAGATGAAGGGAAGCTTTTGGAATCTTCATTTGCTCACGTTGCACAAATCAAAATGAGAAGAAACAGCTATAAACATCAAAGCACTGAATGCACAAAGTGTGGATCTAGGAAAAGTGGATTGTATCTTTTCATCACACTTAATCAGTCTACATGTTGAGCAAATAATCTGTGATGCTGCACTGAGTGAAGAGGAACAAGGCGTAGGGATTATAGACAAGACTCATAAACAATGTACAACATGCAGATGACACAGCCTTGCTTGCCAAAATGAAGAGAACTTGAAGCACTACTAAAGAAGACAACCTTCAGTATGGATTACATCTTAACATAAAGAAAAAAAAAAAACTATCACAAATAGACCAATAAACAACATCAGGATAAGTGGAGAAACTATTGAAGTTGTCCAGGATTTCATTTTACTTGGATCTGCAATGAATAGCCGCAGAAGCAGCAATCAAGAAATCAAATGTTGTATTGGGCAAACCCGCTATAAAAACCAAACATCACTTTGAGGACTAATGCATCTGACCCAAGTCATTTTACCACTCTCTTAGGATAACTATCAAAAATTAAATACCCACCTCATAAAAGTAGTGGCCAATGATTAATATCAGTATTTGTCAAAGCATATTTATGAGGATCCCTGTCTATTTTAGAATGCTGTGCCATTTTTTTTTTTTTTTTTTTTTTTTTTGCCAGCAAAAATCTAAGTCAGCTTTTTATATTTGCATTCAACTTTGGTTGCCCCTACAGTCTTGGTGGAATAGTAGTTAAGAGCTAAGGCTTCTGACTCAAAGGTCGGCAGCTCAAATCCACCAGCCACCCTTAGAAACCCTACAGGGCAGTTTAATTTTGTTCTACAGAATTTTTATAAGTTGGAATTGACTCTATAGCAACAGACTGGTTTTTTGTGTCCCTTGTGCCTAACAACATTCAAGCTTGATTGAAAGAAAGATCCAAAGCAGAGATCTAAAACTTCTTCAGAGACTTACATATTGCATTCTGACATTTAGATTATACATACAGTGAAACTTTTCTAAAATAAATACAATATGATAATGCTTAATATTTAGAAGAAAAAAAGAGGCTATTCAAAATATTTCCTCAAGATTCCTCCTTGATAGACTCATTTTCCTGCCATTCCTTTTTCTGTTACATTTATCTGGTGAAGAAAAGATAGCTATGTTCTTTATATAAAGATCAGTTTAAGCCGATGAGATACACTTCACCTAAATACATCTTTTTCCTTTTTGTGGATAATGCTAAATATAAATAAATATCATAGTTCTGAATAAATGTTTGCTGTTTTTCTTGGATGGAGGGTCTCCAAATAATTCTAAATATATTCTTAATTCAAAGACATTTGTCTGTGCAATTTGATAAAATCTTGAAATATAGATATGAAGTAATCATAAGACGTTAAAAAATGTGATTGGGAAAATAAGCATCTAGGATTGAAACAGCAGGAAAACTGGCTACATCTTTATAGTATAAAAACAACTTTTCATGTTTAGGGCTTGCTTTCACATTACTTCTTTTTCTCCTGCTTTATCCCATACTTTACCTTCAATAGCCCTGTCATACCTTTGCTTTTACATTTTTAAACCCTACTTCTAGAGCATTCTTTGTCTTGGAACTGTCCAGTTGTGAAGGGACCTACTTTACTGTCCAATTGCAAAGGCACTAAATTAGTTTGGTTTGTTTTTGTAACTGTTGTTGATATTTTATTCCTTCCTGTCAGTTTTGACTCATGGAGACCCTACAGGAAGAAGTAGAACTGCCCTAGAGGGGTTCCAAAGCCGTAATCCTTAGGGTAGTAGATCACCAGGTCTTTTCTTACATCTGTCAGTTAGCTGTCAAGTGTTTAACCATTGCTGTGCCACCAGGGCTCTTTTTGTTTATTTATTTATTTTTAACAACTAAAATCATCACAGATTACAAAGAAAATAGCTGAAGGTGACACTAACACACCTTCTTGAAAATAACATTGCCCAGTTATTTTCTACATAACCTGGACAACTCTAGTTGTATTTATCCCTTCCACCCCGTTTCTCACTCCTTCTCTGTCTGCTGGCGTAGTGAGTTATGTGCTATGTCTGCTAACCAAAAGATTGGCAGTTCAAATCCTCCAGGCTGTCCTTGGAAACTCTATGGGACAATTCTACTCTGACCTCTAGGGTCACTGAGTCAGACCCCACTCAATGGCCACATGTTTATCCCTGTGCTGTAAACTGGACCCAACTGGATGGTGTTGGGTTTGGGTTTGGGTTTGATTTATCCGTCTGCTAAAAATAAGAAGTATTTTGTAAGTCAGATGAATAGCGGCAGGAACTTTCACATTGGATATCATGTTAACTGCAACCAAGCCTACCCTTCTTTCTTGTACATTGCCTATTAGATATTTTCTAATGCATGCTTCTCCTTTCTGGGTAGAATGTGCCTCTTGCAGTGAATTGGCCTCTAAATATTTCTCACCATCATGTTCTGTAAGGGAAAGTAAATCTGAAACCATGAATTTCATCCTCTGAGTTTCTTCCTTCACTTTCATGAGCTCTAATAACCAAAGTAGTTAAAAAAAAAATTAAATTCTTTCCATTTGAGCAAGGGATCAGTCTCTAAGAATGATTCTTTTTTTTTTTTTCCTAAGTTACCACTTAAATTTTTCTGACAGGTGATAATTCTTGAAAAGTTACAGAATTTCGGAGTTTTCCCGACTCATCTTCAGTCACAGGGATGGAGTTTCCCACTCAGCCTCTTTGTTATCGAGGGCACAGCCTGGAAACTCATTTTCGTTTAATGGGATATAAACCGGTCTCACTGGGAGTGAGTATCTTCCCTCAGACAACTCTTCAATCTCATTTGTCTGCCTAGACACACTAATCTGATTATAATCATGTTACTTATCTTTTAATTTCTTTTGAGGCTGATATATATCAGAAGTGACATTCAGCAGGAATCACATAGGTAGAATTGATTTTTATCACATTTAAATGTTTCAGGGTCTGGGCATGTGTTTTCAGATATGTAATCTTAAACCCCCCTTGGGATGAGAGCCCATCTCTAGGCATGTAATAAGACTGTAATAATGCAAACACAATTATAGGGAAGATCTTAGTGATTCTGATCCATACTAATTTTTGTCAGAGGTGACTGGCCACAGATAATTGTTAACAAAGGCACACAATATATTATTACAGGAGTAGAGAAGCCATTGTTGTTCAAACAATGCCTGTTTGCAGTCTTCCTTTTGAGTTGGTTTTATTTTCAATATTAAAAGCAAATATTAGGAATAGCAGCAAGTATGCCTTTTATTTCTAAATTAGACTCTTGAAAGATACTGATAAGAGCAATAATTAATAGCTGAACCATTTTAAAAAGAGGCACATGGATATCAAATTTTATTTGATAACTAGTAATGGAGCAGGAAAAAAAAAGAACAGAAATCGTAAGTGATAATGATTTTATTTAATTCATGATCTTGTATACATTATCTTTCTCAGTGGCAGTTTTAGGATACTGAACTGAAGAATCTCTCAAAGTCATTCTTTCAGGAACCAAGTGCTCAGAGCATCTGCCGTGGCAAGGTGGACCCTGTTACCAGAGATGCAGGTAAGAGATAATGGGAAAATGGCCAGTCATGCAGTTAGAAAGCCAGATCCAGAACCATGATGGCAATCATCTGGTGGGAAAAATCACAACAGATGGCTAAACTCAGGAAGAGTGATCAATCACAGCATTGTTTGTAATAACTGAAAGTTGGAAATAATTAAATGCCCATCATTATAGGAATAGATAAATAGAATGTAGAATATTAGTAGAATAATTATCAAAACACCACACAGCACTAATAAATGATAGAAAGATAGAGATTTCAAAAGTGCTGATGAAAAAGCCACACTGTAATTCAGAGTATTTTAAATGAGTCAAACCACAATAAGAAGGCTGTTACATATGAACATATATATGCATAAGAGTATTAAAACAGACTGCAAATAAATGCCCTGATTCTGTGATAGTGTCTAGATCTGGAAAGAGGGGCAGAGATTATTTTAAAGAAGATAAAAAGATATATGTTACTGTATTATTCTTTGTTTTGATGCAGAGATAAACGTTATATTATTCTTCATATTTTTCTGTAATTTTTATATATGAAAACAGTCAAAAAAGAAATGACAATGAGGTAGCTGGTGTGGAAAGAATCTGATATTCTATACAAAGAATTGCAGAGAATTTCAGTAGTTGGGCAAATTGACAAACATATGTTACAGAGGAAATCACTTGCAACAAGAGAATATTATCAGTGTGGTTCTATTATTGCATGGGGTGCTGTAAAATCAATATAAATATTTGGAAAGAAAATGGCTAAGAATTTTCTAAAATGAATGAAATAAATCATTCATAATATATCCAAGATGCTCAGTGAAGCCCATGCAAGATAAATATAAAGAAAATTACACCTGGGAACAACATAGTTAACCTGCAAAGAACCAAAGATAGATAGGAAATGTCATGAACATGTAAAGGCAGAAAGACACATAGTACACAGGGGAAGAATAATAAAGAACCAAGGCTGACTTCTCTCGAGAAGCAATTAAGGTAGGAAGATAACAGTAGTGCATTTTTAAAGTGCTTAAAGAAAAAAGAAAAAAAAAAAATTGTCAAACGAGAATGTTCTATCCAGAGAAAATATCCTTCAAAAAGGAAATGAAATAAAGACATTTTCAGATAGACAAAAGCTGAGAGAATATGCTTCTGCCTGATTTTACTTCAAGAAATGCTAAAATTAGTTTTTTTGTGGTGCAGGGGAAGGATACAAAATGGAAGTCTGACAGTTTAGAAAGGAATTAAAAACGTCAATAAGTGTACTGATGTAAGTAAATAAAACAGATCACGATCTTACGTTGTTTTATAAAAATGTGTCTCTGTGGGTACATATAAATCATAGTGTGTGTGTATTTACATACACATATCTGTGTGCCCGTGTGTGTGTGGTGGCGCTGTTCTATCTCCCAGTCAGTATGGATTCATAGCAGCCCTATGCACAACAGAATAAAGATTCTGGTCCTGCTCCATCCTCAAGATCATTGTCACAGTCGAGCTCTGTCTTGAGCCCACTGTGTCAGTCCATCCCATCAACAGTCTTCCTCTTCTTTGCCAGTGCTCCATGTTGTGAAGTTTGTTATCTTTCTCCAGAGACTTTTCCTCCTGATAACATTTCCAGAGTAAGTGAGACAGAGTCTCACCATCCTTGCTTCCAAAGAATATTCCGATTGTACTTTTTCCAAGACAGATTTTTCTTTTTTTTGGCAGTCCAAGGTATACGACCTATTTCTCATCAGCACCTCAATCTAAAGGCCTCAATTCTTCTTTGGCCTTCCCTACTCATTGCCCAGTTCACACCTATGGGTGACTGAGAATACCGTGACTCGGGCCAAACACAACTTAGTTTTCCAAGTGACATTTTGCTCTTAATCATTTTAAAAAGGACTTTTGCAGCAGATTTTCTCAAAGCAATACATCAGTTAGTTGCTTGACTGCTGTTTTCATGGCTGTTGATTATGGATGCAAGTAAAATGAAATCTTGAACAACTTCAGTATTTCCTTCATTAATCATGACATGTGTGTGGATCTATATATATGTATTTGTATGTGTCATACACAATTTAAATGATTCCTGTTTAAGATTCAAAAAATACATAACCCAGTATTGTGGGTTTATACCATATAGAAATAAAGTAAAATGACAATAAAGATATGTAAAGTGAGAGGATTTTATTATGTTTATTCCAAATATGCAAAGTGTGTGAAGGACACCATGGTATCAGGATTGGAAAACTCATTAACAGGCTGTGATATGCAAATGACTTATCACATTGGCTAAATCTGCTGCAAAAGAATATACCAAGGACTTAGAGAATAACAAAAAAAAAAAAATCTATCTTGGAAGGAGACAACCAGAATGATTCTTAGAAACTAGGATGGTGAGACTTCATCTCATGAATTTTGGACATGTTATCAGGCGGAACCAATCTGTGGAAGGGACATCACGCTTGTAAATTAGAGGGTCAGTGGAAAAGAGGGAGGCCTTCAATGGGCCTGGACCGACACAGTGACTGCAACAACATGCCAAGCACAGCAATGATTGTGATAGCTCCGTTCTGTTTTACCCAGCCCCGTGAGTTAAAGCCGACTCAGTGATACCTAGTAACAGCAGAAATATGTGCTGTAAATCCCAATGTTAATGGCAGTGGTGAAAGCAGTCCTGGTGGCACAGTGACTAAAGTACTCTGCTGTTATCCCAAAAGTCAGTAGTTCTAACTCACCAACCACTCAGTAGGAGAAAGATGTGGTACTTTGCTTCCGTAAACACTGTTGTAGTTGTGAGTTCTCACTAAGTCAGTTCCAGTTCATAACAACGTGCCAAATAGGATGTGACACTGCCTGGTCCTGTGTCACCCTCACAGTCATTGCTATACATAAACCTTCTGTTTCTGCCACTTTTTCAATCCATTTCATTGAGGATCTTCTTCCTTTTTGTTTACTCTCTGCTTTACCAAGATTCATGCTTTGTACATTCTGCATTCTAATTATCAGTGGATGTTTTCAGCTGTTTCTTTCCAATTTTGGTTATGCCACATCAGCAAAAGAAAGTCCTGAAAACTTTACTCCATTCATATCAATAAGAATATATCTACTCTGAGGAGAGAGCTCTTCTCGAGTATTCTTTTGAGAGCTTTCCAACCTGAGGGGCTCATCTTTCTGCTGTTGATGTTGCCGTTAGACTCTGTAGAATTGTTTCTGACTCATAGCAACCCTATGCACAACAGAACGAAATACAGCCCAGTCCTGTGCCACATTCACAGTCATTTGAGTACTTAAGCCCATCATTTTAGCCTCGGTGTCAATCCATCTCAACGAGGGTTTTCCTCTTTTTCCCTGATTGTCTACTTTACCAAGCACGATGTCCTTCTCTAGGGACTGATCCCTCCTGAAAACATATCCAAAGTATGTCAGGTGCAGTCTTGCCATCTTTGCTTCCAAAGAGCACTCTGGTTGTACTTTTTCCAGAACAGATCTGTTTCTTTTTATTTTGGCAGTCCATCGTACATTAATATACTGTATCACAAATATTCTACTACTATTCATAAGGTTTCACTGGCTAATTATTTTCAGAAGTAGACTGCCAAGTCTTTCTTCCTAGTCTGTCTTAGTCTAGAAGCTCAGTTGGCACCTGTCAACCCTGTATGACCCTGCTGGTATTTGAACACTGATGACATAGCTTCCAGCATCACAGCAACAGGCAAGCCTCCACAGTACAACAAACTGACAGATGTGTGGGAGAGAAAAGATTAAGGTTGTCAAGGGTTTTATTTTACTTGGATCCACAAACAAAACCATAGAGGAAACGTTCGAGAAATCAACAAATAGCACTGGACAAGTCTATTATTTGGCTGAAAGCTGACCTACAGAAATTGCTTCAATTTCAAGTTTAAAGGCTATACTAGGGTAACAGTATTTGGAATTCCTCTAGTCTCTACTGGCCAAGTAAATGTGCCCTTGTTTAGGAATTGAACTTTTGTTTGACATTTTCTCCCTTCTGTTGTGTCACTGTCAGAAGAGCAGATCCTGTTAACAGGCACCATTTAGTTCTGTTCTTGGTATACATACAACAGTCTGGGCGCTGTGGGTAGTTAGTCCCATGGACTAGTTTCCTCTTTGAGTCTTTGATTTGCTTCAGTCTCTTTTGCTCCATGTGAATGGAGACCAATAGTTGTATCTTAAGACAGTCAGGAGAAAGATTTTAAGACACTAGATGCTTCTCACCAAAGCAGGATGCAAAATAATATCTTTGTGAACTGTTATACTAACTAAGTTGTTCCCCAAGACTATGGTGCCAAGCTTTTAACTCAATACACCAGTATTGTGAATCATTTGAACATGTCTAGAAAGCCTCGCTGGTACTTGTCTTGGCAGAAAGCCTCAGTAATTGTGTCCCTGTGTGACTATTTATATGTGTGGTTACACATGCAGCCAACACAAGCACGTATGTACATGTCTACAGATACAATACAATCTTGTGCATTTATTTATGTATGCCTTCCTGTACACATATGTGAATTCATGTCTACCTGTTATTGTTAGGTGCCACAAGTTGGTTCCAACTCATAGCAACGCTATGCACAACAAAAAGAAACACTGACCAGTCCTGCACCTTGTCCACCATGACTTTTATGCTTAAGCCCATTGTTGTAATCCATCTTGTTGAGGGTCTTCCTCTTATTCACTGACTCTCCACTCTACCAAGCACAATGTCCTTCCCCAGGGACTAAGTCTTCCTGATAGCCGGTGCTCTTTGTTTCCAAGGAGCGCTCTGGTAGTACGTCTCCTGGAACAGATCTGTTCGTTCTTTTGGCAGTGTGTGCTACATTCAACATTCTTCTCCAATGCCACAGTTCAAAGGCATCAATTCTTCTTCTGTCTTCCTTTTTCACTGTCCATCTTACACATGCATGTGACACAACTGAAAATTCCGTGGCTTGTGTCAGGCACACCTTAGTCTTCAAGGCGACATCTTTACTTTTCAGCAATTTAAAAAGGTTCTTAGCAGCAGATTTTCCCAATGCAATGTGTCTTTTGATTTCTTGACTGCTGCTTCCACGGGCATCGATTGTGGATCCAAGTAAGATGAAATCTTTGACAACCATATTGTTTTCTCCATGTATTATGATATTGGTTACTGGTCCAGTTGTGAGGATTTTCTTATGTACAGTCCATACTGAAGGCTGTAGACCTTGATCTTCATAAGTGTTTCAAATCCTCTTGACTTCCAGCAAGCAGGGGTGGATCACCTGAGTGACACAGCTTGTTAATGAGTCTTTCTCCAATACTGAGGCCTCATTCTTCTTCATACAGTCTGGCTTCTCACATTATTTGCTCAGCATACAAATTAATAATTAGAATGCATAATGTAAGAGTATGAATCTAAGAAAAATGGAAATCATCAAAAATGAAATGGAATGCATAAACATCATGTGTACCTACATAACCACATACAGAGTTTTTCTGGTTGTTATTTTTACTGTTTCTGTAGAATTGTATATCATATAGCATTTACTGAAATTGTTCCTGTTTCTCTACTATCTCTTAGTGACTGTATTTACTTTAGTCAGTTTGTGCTGACCTCATTCATACTTGGTCTTGCCTTTCCCAGTTTATTCTTTATCACCTTGCTGTGCTAGCGAAGACTTCCAGTACAATATTGAATAATAATAGTGATAAAGGGCATCCATGTTTTGTTCGTGTTCTCAAGAGGAATGCTGCTAATCTTTCACCATTGAGCATAATGTTTACTGTCAGGTTTGCATATGTGCCCTTAATTATATTGAGGAATTTTCTTTTTATTCATATTTTGCTGAGAGTTTTTACCAGGAAAGAGTATTCAATTTTCTCAAGTGCTTTTTCTGTATCTATTGAGATGATAGTGTGATTTTTTTTCCCTTTATTTTATTTATGTGATCAATTACATTGATTGATTTTCTAAAGTTGAAACATCCTTGCATGCCTGGTAAAAACCCCACTTGATCATAATGTATTACTTTTTTGATATCCTGTTGAATTCTATTGGCTGGAGTTCTGCCAAAAATTTTTGCATCTGTGTTCATGAGACATATTTTTTGGTAGTTTTCTTATTAGTGGTATCTTTGTGAGGCCTCAATATCTGGGTTACAGCAGATTCACAGAAAGAATTATGGAGTATTTCTTCCTTTTCTACTTAGAGAATAGTTTGAGAAGAATTGACATAAACTCTTCTCTGAAAGCTTGGTGGAATTCTCCACTGAAGCCCTTTGGGCTGGGGCTGTATCTTTTATTTTTATTTATTTATTTTTTAATATGGCATCTTAAATTTTTTCTTTTGTTACGAGTCTGTTCAAATTTTCTACATGTATTTGTGTTAGTTTAGGGTGTTGTTATGCACTGTCAAATCATTTCTGGCTTATAACAACTTGTGTAAAACAGAACAAAACACTGCCTGTTCCTAAACCATTCTCAAAATCGTTATGCTAAAGCCCATTGTTGCTGCCACTCGGTCAATCTGTCACAATGAAGGTCTCCTTCTTTTCCACTGACCCTCTACTTGACCAGGTACAATGTGGTTCTCTAGAGACTGATCCTTACTGACAGCATGCCCAAAGTATGTGAGAAACAGTCTTGCTGTCTTTACTTCTAAGGAGCTTTTTGGCTGCTCTTCTTTCAATGCATTCTCTTGAAGTCCATGGTATATTCAGTGCACTTTATCAACAGCACAGTTCAAAGATCATCAGTTCTTCCTTTGTTTACTTTAGTCATTGTCCAGCTTTCACATGCACAGAAGGTGACTGAAGACCCCATGATTTGAGCCAGGCATACATTATTCTTCAAGGTGACATCTTTATTTTTCAACACTTTAAAAACATCTTTTGAGTAGCTTTGCCTAGCATAATGCATCTTTTGATTTCTTGACTGCTGCTTCCACAGGTGTTGATTATGGATCCAAGTAAAATGAAATCCTTGACAACTTCAATCTCTTCCATGTTTGTCATGATGTTACTTGTTGGTCCAGTTTGGAGACTTTCATTTTCTTTATTGTCAAGTGTAATCCACAGTAAATTTTGTGGTCTTTGATCTTCACCAGTCAGTGTTTCAAGCTTTCTTCACTTTCAGCAAGCAAGATTGTCATCTTCATAATGCAGATTGTTACATGAACCTTCCTCTATTGCCAAAGCTTCATTTTTTTTCCATATAATCCAGTTTCTTGGATTAATTGCTCAACGTACAGATTGAATAGGCATGGTTAAAGGATACAACCCCAATGCACATCTTTCTTGACTGTAAACCTTGCAGTATCCCCATGTTCTGTTCCAGTGATTACCTTTTGTTCTAGGTACAACTTCTTCATGAACACATATAAGCATTCTGAAATTCCCATTCTTTGCAATGTTCTCAATAAATTGTTATAATCCACACACTTGAATGCCTTAGCTTAGTCCATAAATCATATGTAAACATCTTTCTGGTATTGTCTACTTTCAGCCAAGATCCATCTGACATGAGCAATGATACCCCTTGTTCTGTATCTTCTTCTTAATCTGGTTTGAATTTCTGGTAGTTCCCTGTGGATACACTGGTGCGGTCAATTTTGAATGATCCTCCACAGTTAGTTTAAGTACATAGCATGTTTCTAATAATTTGTGCATTGCTTCTAGTTTTTCAAATTTGTTGAAGTACAATGTTTTTTAAATAATATTCTGTTGTGATCTTTTTTTTTTTAAATCACTGTTCTGTAGTGTCACTGATCTTGTTTCTTATCTTGGTTATTTGTGTCTTGTCCTTTTATTCCTTTTGCCAATTTGACCAGTGGTTTGTCAATTTTTATGATTCTCTCAAAGAACCAACTCGATTTTGTTGATTCCTTCCTTCCTCCCTCCCTCCCTCCCTCTCTCCCTTTCTCCCTTCCTTCCTTTCGTTCTTCCTCCCTTCCTTCCTTCCTTTCCGTCTGTCTGTCTTTCTCTCCCTTCCTTCCTTCCTTCCTTCCTTCCTTCCTTCCTTCCTTCCTTCCTTCCTTCCTTCCTTCCTCCCTCCCTCCCTCCCTCCCTCCCTCCTACCCTTCCTTCTTTTCTTTCTTTTCTGTTTTGCTTGTATCTGCTCTAATATTTATTGCGGTCTTCTTTTGCTGCTCCTTTTCTATTTTTTTGAGTTGTAGGGTAACACTATTGATATTGGCCCTTTCTTGTTCTTTGAAGTATGCATTTTTGGCTATAACTTCACCTCTAGATACTGCTTTTTCTGCATCACAGAAATTTTGATGTGTTTTGTTTTCATTGTGATTTGATCTTAGGCATTTTAAAATTTTATTTTTAATTTTCAAGCAAGTAGTTTTCAAGCAAGGTGTCACTTAGTTTTCATGCATTAATGTTTTCCTTGTTCTTTCTATTACTGATATCTAGTTTCAACATCTTATGCTCAGATAATATGTTTTATATTATTTCAACATTTTCAAATTCATGAAGGCTTATTTGGGGCTAAAAAGAGGTCTATTCTGGAGAATGATCCAAGTGCATTAGAGTAGACTGTATATTGTGCTGTTGGGTGATGTATTCTGTAAATGTCTGTGAGGTCAAGTTGATTGATTGTATTATTTAGATCTTCTGTACAAGTTCTGACAATTAAGTCCACAGCTTAGTTGTTCTAATTGCTACATATCTCATTGCTGACTATCACTGGTCACTTTCAAAGTGGTCTTCTTGGGAAGCTATGCACCAATACCAGC
Source organism: Heterohyrax brucei (assembly GCA_028571685.1). NCBI lineage: Eukaryota > Metazoa > Chordata > Mammalia > Hyracoidea > Procaviidae > Heterohyrax > Heterohyrax brucei. Next base: position 162,941,328 of record CM053143.1, read on the forward strand.
ACCTAGTCCACCCTTCAAAGCAATTTTGGAACTCTTTCTGGAATGGCTCTTTTGCATGATGGCACAGTGACAAGCTCATGAACTTAACTATATAGTTGTCTGTCAGGGAGTTTTTAGTCAGTAAACAAACATATTGGAACACCCTCCTCACTCACCTGCTCTAGCCCCCAATGACTTTTGTTTCTCCAAATATACATAAAATATTGAAAGGAAGACATTTTGTTGGCATTCAGGACATCAAGTGTAATACCACATCAGCTCTGACGGCCATTCCAGAACAAGAGTTCCAAAATTGTTTGAAGGGTGAACTAGGCACTGGTGTTAGTGCATAGCTTTCCAAGAGGAGTACTTCAAAGTTGACCATAGTGATATTCAGCAATGAGGTATGTAACACTTTTTTTAGGATGAGTTATTGAAAGTAATTGTCTGACCTCATATCTCTGAATTTCTTTCTAGTTTTTCAGTCCATCGTTGAAAGTGGTGTGTTAAATTCTTCTACTATTATTGTAAAACTGTCTATTTTCAATTCTTTTAAAAGTTAACTTTATGTATTTTGTAGCTCTGTAATTTTTATGCAAATATTTATTATGCTTATGTCCTCATGGCAAACTGATCCTTTAATCATTATATAATGCTCTTCTTTGTCTCTTATATTGAATTTTGACTAAAAGTCTATTTTATTGGAGATTACGGTCACTCCTGCTCACTTTTGGTTTCTATTTGCTTGATAGTTGTTCTTCATTTTGTCTTTTGATTTTTAAGTTATTTATGTCTTTGTGTCTAAGGTATGACTCTCACAGACAACATATTGTTAGGTCTTTTTTTTTTTTAATCAGTTCTACCACTCCATCTCTATACTGGTACATTTAAACCTCTTACATTCAGTGTGATTATTGCTAGGTATGAATTCACTGCTGCTCTTTAGTTACACTTTGTGTGTGTGTGATGGTAATGGTTTGTTTGTTCCACTTAATTTTATGCACCAAGTTCTTTTTCTCCTTTTTTGTTGATTTGTGTCTGCTGAGTCTTTTCAGTTTTCTTTATTTTGGTCAATAGATTTGTTAAATTTCTTTACACTGAAATTTATCTCTGTCTTCCTAAGTTTACAGCAGTCTGTTACATCTTAATATCACCTTGACTTGCTCTCCATGTATGATTTCTGACTCAATGGCACTTGGCTTATAGGTATACTGTTTAGCTCCCATTTTTGTTTAAAAGTTTTCATCATTTTCAGATTGACATTTCTCATTGCCTACTTTCAGGTTAGTGGCTTTATTTTCGTTTTGAAAAAAATTTTATCTGAGTTACGCTGTTGTATGTCTTCATCTTTGGTTGTTGTTCAATACTGGTCGTCTATCGGAAGGATTCCCTTTAACATTTGTTAAAGGTTGTCTGGTTAACAAATTCCATTGATTTCTGTTTATCTGGGAATGCCTTAACTTTGTCATCATGTTAGGCATTTTTTACTGCATCTGTGATTCCTGGTTGACAATTATTTTCTTTCAGAGTCTTATGTATGTCATCACTTTGCCTTTCTACCTGCAAGGTTTGTGCCAAGAAGTCAGTACCTTAGTGTTTATTAGTGCTTATTTTTAGGTGATATTTTGCCAACTGCTCCCAGGACTCCTTGCCTTTGGTTTGTAAAGTTTGATTATGGAATACATTGCTTTCTTTTGGGGTCCACTGCATATTGGTTTGGTGAGCTTCTTGGATGGAAGCTTTCTGATTGTTGATGATGTTAGGCAAGATCTCTGTCAATAAATGTTCAGAATTTCTCACTGTACTGTTTTTTCTTCCTCCTCTTCTGGAATTTCAGTTATGGACAGAGCATTCCTCTTGACCGTATCCAACGTAACTGTTAGCCAAGCCAGCCAGCCAATTAAGCATTCTTTATTTTTTTCATTCTTTTTTCTGATTTTCTTCCAGGAAATTAGAATCAAGTGATTTGTCCTCTATTTCATTGAGTCTGTCTTCCATTGATTCAGTCTTCCTATTGAGTTATCTATTTCTGATATTTTATTGTTAATTTTCTTGATATCTAGATATTTTTATATGGTTCCTAATTGTCTTTTTAAAAAAAAAAAAAATGTGTTGTTTCCTCGAATTATTCTGAGCTATGTCTGTGTTTCCCATAATTTATTGAGTATACTAAACAAGGCTGTTGAATTCCTTATCAGGTAGCTTTATTGCCATTTCTTCCTCTGGAAGGTTTTCTAATTCAGCTGTGTAAGGGTTAAGTGCTACAGGTACTAACCAAATGTGTAACAGTTCAAATCCACTAGTTGCTCCTTGAAAATCCCATGAGGTAGTTCTACTCTACCCTGTGAGCTTACTATGAGTTGAGATTGACTTACAGCAACAGGTTTTTGTTTGCTTTATTTTGCTTACTTGTTTGAGTCATTTTAATCTGCTTCCTCATGAGTCGGGTCTGTCTTGATGGCACTTGACTTGGCATATGATTTGTTATTGTCTGATGTCTTCAAGGCATTACAGTATCAATTTATATGCATTTACTGATTATATATATATTTACTTACCAATTTACTGATAATATTTTTTTACTGAATATATATATGCTTATTTTTGTCCTGATTTTTATTTTGTTTTGTTCTGATGTATCTGGAGCTCTGTTTCTTCTGTTTGTTTCTTTAGAGTGTCTTTCTTCTTTTATATTATTTTGTTTTGTAGTTCTGATCTATGAGAGACGTGAGTAGTATCTGTTGTCTGGGCATGATTTCCTGTCAGTAGTGGGTATGACGGGTCACATTCACATGAAAGCTCTCTGTGGGTGGGCTCATCTGTTTCCCTTACTAGACTGAATGGAAGTGGAAAGATAATTTCTATTCCTGATACTGAGTGTCAAGTATTGGGCAGTCAAGGTCCTGACAGCCCTTATTTGTGGTATTCTTGTAGGTTGCTGCTAGCAGTTAGTGGGTTCTCTGCAGGTTGGGGTAGGATGCCTCTATATCCACTGTAAAGAAAGTGCTACACAAAAGGACCAGGTTGGCCTACTGGGCATGCACAAATTGCCATCTGTGTAGGTGAGGGGATACAAAGGGATTTCAGTGCAAGTGAAGATAACCTACAGGAACTGTGTCTTACAACAGTGGTGACTGCACGATGGTGCTAGCATCTCCTGTTTGTCATTTGTCAGAGGTGTAGATGTGACTGGTATTGCCAGTGAGGTAATATGATTATCTGGCTGCTTGGCTTTGGCTGCTAAACAGGAAATGGGTGCTCAGAGCATTCCGTCTGGTTGCCACGTTGGGTGCTGTTTGTGTGCACCACTGGTTGTTGGGTGACAGGAGGGAAGGTATGTGGATCACCAATCACCAGATAGGTGGCATGAGAACTAGCACTGTCAGTAGCCAGGTAGGTGGGTGGTGAGGGCGAAGGTAGCAGGAGAATCTTGCACTTTGGTTAGCAGATTTAGTGACAGGAATTTAGGCTGACAACCTCTGGTGGGTAGGGAAGTGTGGAGACAGAGTGAGCATGAGCCTCCAGCTGCAGGTCCAGCAGCCTGGGAGGTTTGACCATGGATCTTCAGGTGTGCGGGGCTGCATTGTGATGAGCAGGGGCAGGTCTGACAGTGCAGTAGCCAGCACAACAAATTGGTGGGTGGAAGGAGGGTCTCACCAGAAAGGGAGGAGGGGAGAAAGAGGAACTAAGTTCCTCCATTCTCTGCCATGGTCACTGGGGAATGCTCTGAAGCATCCAGCTGGTAATCAGGATCCTACCCAGACAAAATGAGAGGAGGAGGTGATGTCCAGAGTTCAGTGAGTTGGGTGATCTCAAGCCTCAACTCCAAGGGTCCCACAGTCCATCTACTCTGCTTGTCCAAATGATCAGGTTCAGTTGATGGCAAGCAGTTCTGTGCCTGTTTTTTTGGTTCCCTCCCTCCTCTATCACCAACTGGATACATAGGGCTCTTTCTCACATTCATGCACTTTCCATACTTAGATCCATTTCATGTTCTGCACTCAACTTGGTCCCCCAGGTTTGTCTGCACAGTATCTATGTCACCTCTCGAAGATTCTTTCGTGAAGATGCCTTCCTATATTCATCAGTCAGGAGCATTACCACTTTTGTCCCAAGATGGCAGTCCAGTACCAGGCCAGCTGCTGGGGCACCTACAGCCTGTAAATCTCCTCATTTGCTATTTTCATTCAGCTTTTCATCCAGATTGGTATTCAGTCTAATTCTTCATCCTTCCACTTGCTGTTCTAAATTCCCAAATTAACACCTATATCTGTTTCATGCAGTTTTCCACATCTTTGCTATGGTGAATGGCATGGTACATGTCACTTAACTGCTATTTGGGGCCATCCTCAGAAAGATTTTTATGATCTTTGTAAAGTGGTTTAATATTATTTAAAGGTAGACTGTGAAAGGTTAAACATCCATTTCATAATCTCAAGAGTATTCACTAAAATGTAACCAAAAACTTTAGAAATAAACAGCAAGTCGTGTTTTTAGCTATTGTTGACTTGATTCTGAGTCACGGAGACCTCATGTGTGCAGAATAAAACTGCTCCATGAGGTTTTCAAGTCTGTCACCTTTTGGAAACGGATTACCAGCCTATCTTCCAAGGGCTTCTGGGTAGGTTTGAATTGCCAACCATTTGGCCAGTAGTGAAACACTTAACCATTTGTACCATTCAAAGACACAAAATAAGAAGCAGAGACAAAAGACAGAGACTGTCAAACTAAACAAAAAACAAGATCCATTATATTCTGTTTCCAAAAAAAACAAATAAAACAAAATGAAAAACTAGCAAAAATAAAATACCTGAATTTAGATATACGAACTGATAAAGGCAAGAGAATGGAAAAAGATACATATGTGTATTGGTTAACTTATACCTTTATAACAGAAATATCACGAAACGAAGACTAAATCTACTGTCACTGAGTCAATTCAGACTCATAGCAACTGTATGTAACAGAATGGAACTGTCTTACAGTATGTGCAAGGAGAAGGTGGTATATTCAAATTGTCAACATTTTGATTAACAGCTGTATTCTTAAACACTTCACAAGTGGATAACTTTAACAAACATAAATCTATTTACTCACAGTTTAGGAAGCTGAAAGTCCAAATTCAAGGCACCAGCTTTCTCTCCCTGTCAGTTCTGAGAGAAGTTCTTTGCCTCTTAATCTTATTTTGAGATCACTATGTGTCTTGGCATCAATCTTCCCACATCTCTGCCACTTTCACATGCTTGTTAATCTCTTTCCTATCTCAAAAGATACTCAAAACACACTCAACAGTAATCTTACCTCACTAACATGAGAAAGACAATCCTTTCCCAAATGAAAGTACAATGATAGGTTAGGATTTACAATGCATTTTTGAGGGGCATAATTTAATCCATAAAATCAAAAACTTTTTGCTGACATTGTGTGTCATGGAATCAATTCTGAGTCATAACAACCTGAGGCCAAGGTATATACACTCCACAGAGTGTCTCAAGCTACGTGGAAGCCAGCTGCCACAAGTTTCTCCCGCACAGAGGCCTGGTGGGTTTAAACCACCGCCTTGCAACTTCTTGTCAACAGATGAAAACTTAACCAATGCACCACCAGAGCTCCTGGTAGATATCTCTGTCCCTGCCCCCTGCCCCCCCCACAAAAAATAGTCCACATTTTTTCAGTGAATATGAACATACAATGTGTTACACCATATATTGGTCCAACAATTAAATCTCAAAAAATTTCCAAGGACCAATATATATGAGGAAACGCTGGTGGTGTAGTGGTTAAGTGCTACAGCTACTAACCAAAAGATTGCCAATTCAAATCCACCAGATGCTCCTTAGAAACTCTATGGGGCAGTCTGCTCTGTCCTATAGGGTTGATATGAGTTGGAATCAACTCAATGACACTGGTTTTGGTTTTGGTTTTGGAATATATATGAAACTATAAAAGACACAGGGAAATGTTTTCAGATAAGCACAAGTTTTGTGTGGTAGTTACAATAGTGTATAAATTTATTTGTGTAAAAATGTAAACGAAAACTCAAAACCTCTTCGTTTTATGAAAATTGCCAGCCAAGTGCCATCGAGTCTGAATTATACCTCAATAAAGTAAGAACAACAATACATAAAAAATTAGATTACAATCAATTCAATCAACAAGTGTTTTATTGACAGAATATCAGCTGGATACAGTGGTAATAGCATGTGGTTAATGCTAGCAACACCAAACTCAAAATCTCTTTTCAAGCAACTAATAGTTTAGCTGAAGAGAGAGAGCATACATTTTATATATCAAATAATTAAAAATTTATGTAATAAGGCCCTCTATAAATAGCTATAATTTAAACTGTCCCCTTCACCTTGCAAGCAGAGAATGAAGAACATACTTTGAATCTGAGGAAATGAAAAAGATGTTTTGGAAAGGATATATATGAACTTGGCTTTTTCAAATTAGGTAAGATTTCTTTAGAACAGAAGAAATGAAATGAAGACGATACAGTGAATGTCATGTCTTCTTAATGTTTAGTATATTTAGTTTTGAAACATATATAAGCTACTTTTTCATTTCCTGTTTGTCATAGCAAATTACTACAAACTTTGTAGATGACAACAACACTAATTTATTATATTACAATTCTGGAGGTCAGCAGTACAAAACGGGTTTCGCTGGCCTACTGTCAAGCCATAATCAAGCCTAGGAGAAAATCAGTTTTCTTGCCTTTTCCAGGTTCTAGCAGTCACAGGCCCCACTCTCATTTTATCACACCCTGGGGGGTTGTGTATTGCTGTGATGCTGGAAGCTATGCCACCGGAACTCAAATATTAGCGGCATCACTCAGTGTGGAGAGATCCTAGCTGAGCTTCCAGACTAAAACAGACTAGAAAGAAGGACCTGGCAGTCTAGTCCGGAAAAGACACAACCAGCAAAAACCTTATAAATAACAACAAAACAGCGATACAGGGCTGGAAGACGAGTGCCTCAGGTGGGAAGGCACTCAAAATACGACTGGGAAAGAGCTGTGTTCTCAAAGTAGGGTCAACCGTAACGACAAGGATGGACTCAAGATTTCGGAATCTTCCCTTGCTGACGTGGCACAACTAAAATTGAGAAGAAATGGCTTCAAACTACCATTAATAATCAGAACATGCAATGTATAAGGTATGAATCTAGGAAAATTGTAAATCAATTGAAATGAAATGAAACACATGAAGAATGATATTCTAGGCACTAGTGAGTTATTATTTGAAATGAGCCAGTATTGCTCATTTTGAATTGGACAATCATGCGGCGTATTCATCATCTGAAAGAATATTTTAAGATCTGTCCTGTCAGTGATAGAATAATGTATATGCACCTGAAAGGATAACCAGTTAATATAACTACTACTCAAATTTGTACAGCAACTGCTAAGGTCAAAGATGAAGAATTTGAAGATTTTTATCAACTTTTGCAATCTGAAATTGATCAAATATACAATCAGGATGCATGATAAACATTGGTGATTGGAATGCAAAATTTGGAAACAAAGAAGAAGGATAAATAGTTGCAAAATATGGTGATAGAAATGACACAGGATATTCCACGACTAAATTTTGCAAGACCAATGACTTCTTCATTGCCAACACATTTTTTCACCAACATAAGTAGTAACCATACACACGGACCTCACCAGATGAATTACACAGGAACCAAATCTACTACATCTGTGGAAAGATACAGTGAAGAAGCTCAATGTTTCCAGTCAAAACAAGGCCAGGAGCCAGCTGCAGAGCAGACCATCAAGTACTCATATACGAGTTCAAGTTGAAACTGAAGAAAATTAGAACAAGTTCATGAGAACCAAAGTATGACCTTGAGTATATGTCACCTGGGTTTAGAGACCATCTCAAGAATAGATTTAACAAAATGAACACTAATGACTAAAAACCAGGCCAGTTGTACAGCGACATCAAGGACACTGTACAAGAAGAAAGCAAGAGGTTGTTAACAAGTCTGGAGAGAAAGTAAAGAACTAAATGGAAGTCATAAGAGAGACTCTGAAACTTGCTCTGGAACACTGAATAGAAAACCATAAAGAAAAAAATGTGCTGTGCATTTCTCAAGTTGAAAGAACTGAAGAAAAAAATTATGCCTCAAGTTGCAATACTGAAGGATTCTCTGTGCATAATGCTAAATGATGTAGAAGCATCAAAAGAGGATAGAAGGACTATACAGAATAACACTTCCAAAAAGACTCAGTGGACATTCAGTCATTTCAGGAAGTAACCTGTGGTCAAGAATCTATGGTACTACAGGAAAAGGCCCAAACAGCACTGAAGGGGATAGGCAAAAAACAAGTCTCCAGGAATTGATGTAATACCAATTGAGACATTTCAACAAAGGGATGTAGCCCTGGAAATTTCCACTCACCTATGTCAAGAAATTTGGCCAACTAATTAGAAGAGATTCATAGTTTCCCTATTCCCAGGAAAGGGGATCCAAACAAATGAGAAAATTATCAAACAATGTCACTAGTACCACACAAGCAAAATTTTACTTAAGATAATACAAAAGTAGTTGCAGCACTGCATTCACAAGGAACTACCAGAAATTCAAGCCAGGTTTAGAACAGGATATGGAAACCAGGGTCATCACTGTTGATGTCAGATGGATCCTGGGTGAAAGCACAGACTACCAGAAAAATACTTAGCTGAGTTTTATTGGCTATGTTAAGGTATTACCCGGTGTGGATCATAACAAAGTGTGAACGACACTGTGAGAAGTGGAGATTCTAGAGCATTTTATTATGCTTTTGAGAAGTCTGTAACCAGGTCAAGAGGTAGCCACTTGAACAAGGGGATAATGCATGGTTTAAATTCAGGAAAGCTGTGCATCAGGGTTGTATCCTTTTACCATACTTATGCCACCTGTATGCTGAGCAAATAATTTATGATGTTGCCTGATATGAAAAAGAAAGGAATATCAGGACTGGAGGAAGACTCATTAACAAACTGTATTATATATATGAAACAACTTTATTTGCTGAAAGTGGAAAGGAGTTGGAGCACTTATTGACAAAGATCGAAGACCAGTCTTCAGTATGGATTACACCTCAACATAAAGAAAATGAAAATCTTCTCAAATGGACCAATAAGCAAAGTCATAATGAATGGAGAAACGATGAGGTCATCAAGGGTTTCATTATAGTTGGATAAATAATCAACAACCATAGAAGCAGCAGTCAAGAAATCAAAAGACAAATTGCTTTGGACCAATTTGCTGCAGAAGTACTCTTTAGTGTTGAAAAACAAAGATGTCACTTTAAGGACTAATGTGCACGTGACCCAAGCCATGGTATTTGCAATTGCTTAATATGTATGTGAAAACTGGACATTATATATAGAAGATTGAAAAGAACTGCTGCCTTTGAGCTATGGTGTTGACTAAGAATACTGAATATACGATGGACTGATGGAACAACAAACAAATACGTCTTGGGAGAAGTACAACCAGAATGCTCCTTAGAAGCAAGGCTGATAAGACTTTGTCTTACATATTTTGGACATGTTATCAGGAGGATCAGTTCTGAGAGGAGAACATCATGTTTGGTAAAGTAGAGAGTCAGCAGAAAAGAGGAAGACCCTGTCATGAGCACCCAGAAAACATTGGGGGTCGCTAGAGGAAAATAAGCAACTAGCAAGGTTTGGGGTCAATTAAACGCTTTATTTAATCACACCATACACTCACAATTAAGCAAAGGAGAGAGGGGTGCTAGCACCGGGACACAGGGCGCTCTCATGCACATTACTGAAGAACCCTTACCTGCATTTACATTAGTTGGGAACTCTTACTTGCATTAGTTAAAACCCCTCCAGGTTCCACCGGGTCCCACAGGGACTGCTGCGGTCACGTCATAACGTTAGTGTGTCAACACACTCACTTCCCTAAAAGCGGGCTTCACTCTAGGGAATTTAAGGACTGTCTGTGCTCTCACCGTTCTGACGTCTGGAGAATCCAAAGTAGGCTTTTACGATGACAAGTTGTCCCGGGGTTAAGGCTGACGGGAACACAGCAGCAGGCTCGGTACCAACACAGTCACAGTTACCACCACTGGAACCAGGCCTCCCAGATGAAGCGGAGGAAGGCTGACAGGTCTCAGGATAAGTTCACAGTTCAGCAGACAGGTGGGCACAGACTCTCAGACGGAGGCTGCACACCCCAGATCCAGAGTGCTGGATTTTTAAGACAAGTTGTTTACGTGGCTCTGGTTGCTATCATCTAGTCTAGAGGTTCTTATCTTCTGGTACCAAATTGTTGACTTCTTCGTGACTGGTTATGGTCTTTATCATTTCCCTGACCAGCTGTGGCCATGTCCATCTGGCAGTTGTTTTTCTCATCTTTGCCGTGACCTTGTATTTTCTCACGGTCTTACTCAGCTTAAGCAAAGCCATTTTGTGTTTTAATAGTTTAGCCAATTCATGGTTTAGGCAATCTTAACTTGTGTTGATGACAAGACTCCGCTTTGCTATATATTTTATTTTCATGTATATATATGTATGTATACACACATATACATTCATATGTGTATGTATATGTGTGTACATATACATATACTCATATGTGTGTACATATACATATACTCATTTCAGACCCTCAACAAGATGGATTGAGACAGTGGCTACAACAGTGGACTGAAACACGGTAAAGTGGTGAGCATTTGTTATTACAAATCAGTGTCTATATTATATCTTCAGTTTTTCATACATTAGGCATCACCGGACTTGTTTCGGAAAGGCTGTAGGTAAGTCAGGAATTCATATCCCAGGGACTGTCTGTACTTGAAAGGATCATCAAACGCCCATGGCAGTAATAGTCAAGAATCAAATGATGTAATGCATTGGACAAATCTGCTGCAAAAGATCCCTTTAAAGTTGTACAAAGTAAAAATGTCACTTTGAGGACTAAAGTGTCCCTGGACCCAAGCCAGAGTATTTTTAGTAGCTTCATATGCAAGTGAAAACTGGACAGTAAATAAGACGGAAACATTGGTGTCTTTGAACCATGGTGCTGGAGAATCTTGAAAATATCATAGACCGCCAGAGGAAGGAACAAATTTATCTTGGAAGAAGTACAAATAGAACCCTCCATAGAAGCAGCATGATGAAACATTTTTTCATGAACTTTAGAAATGTTACGGGGAAACCTCAGACCCTGGATCAGGACACCATGCTTGCTAAGGCAGAGGATCAGCCAAAAAAGAGGATGACCCTCCACCAGATGGCTTGGTACAGTGGCTACAACATAGCAATGATTGTGAGAATGGTGCAGGACTGGACAGCCTTTTGTTGTGTTGTACATAGCGTCACTGTGGATTAGAACTGACTCCGCAGTATCAAACACCAACAAGAGCAACACAGAGGAAACACAGGAAATAATACAAAGTCTTTAACCTCAAGGAACTTAACCCCATAATTCCTGACTAATTTTGGAGTGTGGAGATGTTGACCAGTTACTTCTTATTTGACTTAGGTTCTCTATGACAGGTAGCAGGCAAAGAGGAGTCAGAAGATAGTGAAAATACCAACCTCACTACTGGGCACCCACATCACAGATACTTCAGTATACAGGAGTGAGAAATTAGCACTGTGCTGTATAACCAAAATGAGGATGGATATCTTCAGTACTTTTCTAGTCTCCCTACCCTTCTCGGATCCCTATAAATCACCTTGATTTCTCCCCCCATTTGACCACAGTTGGGCTAGATCTACCGTAAAAGATGCCTCTTCTGATATAACACTAAATCTTGCTTATCTTTAGGGATTAATATGCATTTTATCTTTCTGTATGAATGCCTCAAGGTAAAGCTAGTGGTACACGGCAGCTTTCCCCATGGTGACATGCCCTAAATAGTCCAGGAATGTATCAGCTATCTGACAGCTACAGCATCTTTCGTTAACATATCTCAGCCCACAAGTTGTGCTAGTCAAGCAAACTGTGTGATTTTTACACTCACTAAAATTTACAGCAAAAATATCAAATAACTAGAAAGATTTTAGGGGAGTCCTGACATCTCAATAAAGTACAACTTCACTAGTTTATTTCTAGTTAGAAGAAGCAAAGTATATATATAAGAACATCAAAGATATCTTTACTGCATTTTTATCAAAAAGTTGCTTTGAAACACAAGAAACATGAAATGGGAATGAATTAAACTGATACTAATTCATTTCACTAATAAGCAAATATTTAAACAACTTCATTTGCCATCTGGATGGCTGCCAATAGAAAAGCTTCAATAAAAACAACTCAGTGGCAACTGGTAGTAGTAACAGTATCCCCTTGCTCAATAAAGCTATATTTTTTGTTTTGTCTTTTTTTTTTAACATTTCCTGTCTTACAGATTTTCCATGTAAAAGACAAGTACACTAACATAATATAGCCAGAAGTAAAAAAAGAAAAAAAAAAAAAAAAAAAAACCCTTAAAATATTTTAGTTTATGTTACTGGTATGTCATGGGTATATGAATTGATTATTTATGTCATGGGTATATGAATTGCTTAGATTACCATGCAATTATTAAAACCAAAACCCTGGAGTGTTTTGTCCTGTTGTTCATAGGGTCGCGATGAGTTCGAACCAACTCAATAGCACCTAACGACGTAACATGATAATCTGTAGCAGGAGGCTGACATAAGAAACAAGTAAATAAATCAAGAATATTATCTCTAAGCAACTCATTTTCTAACAGCGCAATTATCTTAGCCATCTAGAACTTCTTTAACAGAAATGCCAAAAGTAAATGGCTTTAAAAAGAGAAAATTCATTTTTGCACAGTCAAGTAGGTTTAATGTTCAAATTGAGGGTGTCAGCTTTGCAGGAAGGCTTTCTACTGGCTCTGGAGTAAGGTCTTTGTCTCTTACTTTGGACGTGTCGTTGCCAAGCCCAGTGCCGTCGAGTCGGATCTGGCTCATGGATGTGTCATTAGGAGAGACCAAATACTTTGAAACTGATATTATGTGGGGAAAGCAGAGAATCAGTGAAAAGCTCTTGATCAGAGATTGACACAATAACCACCACAGTAGACTACACATACCAACGATCATGGAAGCGGCTCTTCTGATTGTATACAGGGGTCACCATCAATTAAAGCCAGGGGTCACCATCAATTAGAGCCAACTCAACAGTGGTAACTAACAAGTCTTTCATTCTGTATTAAAAGACTGCTTCCTATGAAAGAGCAGACAACAAGTCTACTCAGCAATTCCAAAAGACAGTTATAAGAACACATCAAAGGTTAAGAAATAAGTATTGAAATGAATTATACTTTTCAATCCCAGCAGTTAAACTGTTTTTGGTCAAATATAATAGTCACTGTAAAGAACAGTCACATTACTGCTTCCCTGTTAACACTGGCTAAATATTATTGTTCTGTTGTATCGACAGCAAACTGCAGGCCCTTGGAGCCAGCAGGCTCTCCTCAAGGACTTGCTGATGTGTAGCAAAAATATTTGGGTGTGAAAAAAATATTCCCTAGTGCACTTGTTTGCAAACTGCTGAATTTCTAGATAACTCTAACTATGTTTGAGAACTATTTTTGATAGTGCAGATCTGGTGCTAAAATGACTCTAAAGAATCCACACTTCCTTTTCTTTCTGTCTCCATCTTTTTTTTTTTGACTCACAGCATGACAAATCCAGCAAAAACACAAAGCTGCATAGGTGGCATTTTTTTTTTTTAACTCTGTACACTGATTTGTTGCATTCAACCCAGACCTCTCTATTTCAAGCTTACAAAATAATAAAAAATAGTCAAGTGAAATGCAAATTAATATGAAACTCAAATATTCAATTTAACAGCTTTCAACTTAGTAGACTCCATTGCCAAAAGAATGTAAAGAAAAGCTTTAGTGCTGCTGTTAATTATGCTTTACTTGACAGAAACACTTTTGCGATTAACTAAGAACTGTAAAGAATTGTTTTATTTCATCCAGAAATTTCTGTATAATTTAATTACTGTTTATTTCTGTTTTATCCCTATTTTCTCTAGTTTACAGAAAATTCAACAACTAAGCCAATTCTTTTCTTAATGGTTCTTTAGAGATGTACACCAAAGTGAAATCCCTTTAATTTCTATGAACAAATCTAGTTAATGTAAGACTGAAGATTTTTTCTTTCATTGTTGTAGTTTATATAGATTAAGTGAATTCCTAGTTTTCTGTTCTCCACTACTGGAAATATACTTTTACATATGCAATTACATAGCAACCCAAAAGTCAGGGTTCAAACCCACCCATTTTTCTTCAGGAGAAAAGACCTGGAGATCAGTTCTCTTAAAGATTACTCCTAGAGGAGGTAGAGCTAATATGGCAAAGTAACAACAGTTATTTTCTGAACCCTGTAACAACAAGAACCACAAAACAATAACAGCAATACCAAGTGGGTTATATAGGACATACTAAACAAACAAACCACACCCAGTCCCATCAAGTCAATTCCAATTCATAGGGACCCTACAGGGCAGAGTGGAATTTCTCCACAGAGTTTCCAAGGAGCACCTTGCAGATTCAAACTGCTGACCTTTTGGTTTGCAGACATAGCGCTTAACCACTATTCCACCAGGGTTCCATAGAACATACTAGGAGCCCTGAGTACTAAGCAGGAAGCTCAGAGGTCAGACTGGGTGATATGGTGGTGAGAGCAGGTCAAGAAGTAACTATTTGGGCCAGATTTAAATTCATACCCTGCAAAGGGACCTGTTTCAGCAAGCAAAGTGAGTCTTCCTTGGTAGGGAAGCTGAGATCTGGACAGCTGTACCTACAGAACAACAGAGAACTTTTACCTGAGCATCATAAGCTAACTGCTTGTGAACTCTTGTGGGTTCAAAAGCTTTCCTACACATTGATTTTCTCCCTTCACCAAGTACCTCCCTCTCCCTTCTCTGCTCTGTACCTGGGCTAAACTCTAACTCACTACCTGGGCCAGAAGTGTGATAGCTTACACATACACCATGGACTATTCTTCCAACATAGAGAGGGAAACAAAGGGAGGGCAAGCAAAAAAGGTGTGCTGGCTCCCCTGAGCTGGCAGCTCCACCTACATTTCCCATCATACTCACAGTCTAACTAGCCAGTGGTAGGACACTGGGATTTTTAAGGGTTCACTAATCTAGCTCAAATGACCAGAATATTTGGACACTCAAAAACTAAGTTTATATATATACATATGTGTGTGTATACTTATATATACACACACATATGTACATATATACACAAGCAATTTTGGAACTCTTTCTGGAATGACCATCAGAGCTGTCATCATATTACCTTTGATGTCCTAAATGTCATCAAAATCTCTTTATTTCAATATTTCCTTTATCTTTGGATAAAGAAAAAAATCAATGGAGACCAGATCAGGTAAGGAGCCAGCCATCCAGTGCTGTCAGGTGAGTAAGGAGAGTGTTTCGATACAGTTATTTGTATACTGGATAAAAACTCTCTTACAGACAGCTATACAATTAAGTTAGCAAACTTGTCATGGAGCCATCTTGCTCAACGGCCACTCTAGAAGGAGTTCCGAAATTGCTTTGAAGGGTGGACTAGGTGCTGGCATCAGGGCATATGCAGAACATGATAACCATTAACCAAACAAATAAATTACAACTCCCTGATGGCTCAGAGAAAATAATTAATTTCTAATAATTTAAAGAAGCAGACCACCATGGCTTCAAAAAAACTCTCAAAGAATAAAAAAAAGAAAAAAATTCCAGATGAAGAAGCCTTTCTGCAATCATCAGAGATACGATAGCCAAAGCCAAAGCCAAGTGCTGTTGAGTCAGATCTGGCTCAATGAAACAGTAATATTTGGAGACCTTCAAGACACCAGAAAAGGGATTAGGCAAATTGGAGCAAAGCATAATGAAAATTAAACCTGTTGCAAGAAATACTTTGGCAACAATGGTCTGAAATTCAACAGACTGACAATAAAAATTACAGAATTAGACAATCCAATAAAAAGTCAAAGGAGCAAGACTGATGCAATAGACTGCAGAACTAGTGAAACTGAAGATAAAGCAGTTGACACCAGCATATATGAGGAAAAATCAGAGAAAGGGGTTTAAAAAAAATGAAGACTCACTAAGAGTTATACAGGATTATATCAAGAGGAATAATTTTCAAATGATTGCAATACCAGAACTGTAGGTAGTGGGGTGTATAAGAGAAAATACACAGAGAATAGCTGAAATCAAAAAGACAAGAAGATATGTATCCAAGATGTTGACTGAACTCCACAAAGGTAGATTCCAAAAGAAAGACACTGTGTCATATTATCATCAAAGTTACCAAACCCAAAGTTATGGAGAAGCTTTTAAAGGCAGTTAGACTTAAAAAATAACATACAGAGGATAGTGATTAAGACTGAGCTCAGATTACCCAGGAGAAACCACACTGGCAAGAATGAAATAGGATGGCATATACCAAGCCTTGAAGGGGTGGGTGGGGGCTGCTAGCCAAAATATATATCTTTCAAAATTATCTCTTAAATATGACAAGGAAATTAGGACATTCCCACATAAGCAAAAATCAGAGAATTTTCAAAATCCAAACAAAAAGGATAAAAAACACTGAAGGAAGTCCTTTGAATAGAAAATCAGTAATGTCAGGTATGTACTCAAGGATACTATGCAGGACAGAGCATCCAGATATCAACATGGATACAGATTTCACAAAAATAAATCAAAGCTAAAACACTAAACATAAGAAAACAGAGATCTTAGTATGTAAATGATGACAACCTTATTCCAAAAGAGGGAAAAACCAATGTACTCATAGATCTTTCAGATGGAGAGGAAGTCAAGGAGATAAAAAGAAATTAAAGACTGATTTAAACTTAGAACATTAGCGGTAAATATCAAGGCAACCCTAAAGGAAATTAACAATCCTATATGTCAAAACAAGAAACAAAATCAAGAAGTCTGAACAGATATAACAACAACAATGAAAAGAAAACCTGTAAAGAAAAATGACTCTGCACAGAAAATAAAGTGGAAAAAAGAAACTGACAACACATCAAAAAGGCACCAAAATGACAGCATTAAAGTCATATCTATGAATAATTACACTGAGTGTAAGTGAGTTAAATACACCGATAAGGAGACAAAAAGTATTAGAATGAACTCAGAAGTATGACTCATTTATATTCTGCTTACAAGAGACATAATTTTGACTCATAGATACAGACAAACTGAAATTCAAAGGGTGGGAAAATATATACCAACTTATCAACATTAAAAAAAGGAGCAAGGCTGGCAAATACTAATTTCATACAAAATAGACTTTATGGTAAATGTCACCATAGTGGACATGGGAGGCCAGTATGTATTGCTTAGGGAGTCAGCTCATCAGGAGGACTTAACTATATTGAATAGTTATGCACCAATGACAGAGCTTGCAAATACATCAAACTCAAACAACATTGAAAAGTAAAATAGACACCTAGACAGCCACAGCTCCACAATAAAGCAGGAGACTTCAATACATCACTTTTGGTTATGGAAGCTCAGTAAAGACATGAAAGATATAAACGCCAAAATCAACCAACTCAATTTCATGGACATGTAAAGAACACCCCATCCAACAGTAGACAAATACATATTCTTTTCCAGTGTACATGCAACATTCTCTAGAATAGATTACAAATTAGACCATACAGCAAGTATTTAAAAAATGAAAGACAATGAAATAATGTAAAGCATCTTCTCAGATCATAAAGCCATAAAAATCAAAATCAATAGCAGGAAAAGCAAAGGTAAAATTAAAACACCTGCAAACTGAACACCTTGCTCAAAAATTTCTAGTTCATAGAAGTAATCAAGTATAGAATAAAGTCACAGAATCAAATGAGAAGGAAAACACATCCAACCAGAATCTATAGGACACAGCAAAAGCAGTGTTCAGAGGTCAACTTATCCCAATAAATGCACACATTCAAAAAGAAGAAAGAGACAAAATCAAAGAAGTAAACCCTCCAACTCAAAGAAGTAGAAAGTAACAAACCCCTCAAGCACTAGAAGAAATCCAACAGTAAAAATTAGAGAATTGAATGAATTAGAGAATAGAAAACCAACTGAAAGAGTTAACAAGACCAAAAGCTAGTGTTCTGAGAAGATCAACAAAACTGATAAACTATTGGCCAAACTAAAAAATGAAAACAGGAGAGGAGGCAAATTACTCAAACAAGGAAATGAGATGGGCGATATCACAACAGAACCAACTGAAATTAAAATAATCATAACAGAATACTATGCAAAACTATACTTCAATAAATTTCAAAACCTAAAAGAAATAGATGAATTTTTAGAAACACACTACCTACCAAAAGTAACACAAACAGAAATAGAACAACTTTAATAAACTCATCACAAAAGAACAGATTGAAAAAGTAATTTAAAAACTCCCAACCAAAAAAATCCTATGGCTTCACTGGAGAATTCTACCAAACTTTTACAGAAGAATTAGCACCACTATTACCAAAGATATTTCACAGCCTAGAAAAGGATGGACTACTCCCAAAATCATTCTGTGAAGTCAGCATAACCTTAATACCAAAACTGGGTAAAAATAGCACAAAAAAGGAAAATTAGAAACCAATGTCTCTCATGAACTTAAATGCAAAAATCTGAAGCTCTTCTACTCTGCTGATGGGAATGTAAAATGATACAACCACTTTGGAAATCAATTGGTGCTTTCTTAAAAAGCTGGAAAAAGAAATACCATAAGATCCAAAAATCCCACTGCTTGGAACGTAGCCTAGAAAAATAAGGAATGTCACACAAATAAATATACATGCACACCAATGTTTATTGCAGCACTATCCACAACAGAAAAAGAAAAAATCAACTAGGTGTCCATCAACAGATGAATGGATCAACAAACTATGGTATAGTCACACAATGGACTACTATGCAATGATAAAGGACAACAATGATCTTGGCAAACACTGATAACATAGAGTCATCTGAAAGACATTATGCTAAGTGCAATAAGTCATTTGCATAGGACAGATATTGTATGAGACCACCTACTACTATAAGGACTCAAGAAAAGTTTTAAGCAATGAAAAAAATTATCTTTGATGGTTCCAAGACAGTCAGGGAAGATGATGAATATTCATAGATTAGATAGTAGGTGAGAAGTGACAGCATGTAGTAGAAGGGCCACTAAAACTGCTGGGCTTCACAAAAGCTAAGATGCTTCCTAAATACAACTCAACATTTTGAAGATCAGAATAGCAAGTGCAGAGGTTTGGGCAGTGTGGTTTCATGAGACATCTGGATCAATTGGTATAACTAAATTTTTGTTTGTTTGCTTTGTCTTTTTTTTTTTTTTTTAAGAAAACCTTCTCTATCCTATCCCATTTTGTTAAATGGCGTCTGGGATCTTAAACGCTAGCAAGCAGACATCTAGCCAAGCCAGCCACATGCCGTCGAGTCGGAACCGACTCATGGCCACCCTAGGGGTAGAGTAGAATCAAGGGAACCAAAGACATAAGGGAAACATGAGTCCAGAAGGCATAAGATTCTACATGACTGTGAGAGTAAATCAGTAGGAGACCAGATGAACTAGATGGTGCCCACTCACCACCAATGACTGCCCTGGCAGGGAACACAGACCCAGACATAGTGGGTAGAAAATGGGGTTTAGATCTAGAACACTATTACAAGACCAGACATGATGGTCTAACATTTTGGAGGGTTCCTTGAGAACATGGCCCCTGAATTTGCTGCTGCCCTGGAGTACAAAATAGTATGTAGACCAATTCTTTAGACAAAAACTGGATTGGGCTGCAAGACATAGAGTGATGCTAATCAAATATGTGCTTCTTGGCTTAATATGTAAATAAAGCTGTTGAAACAGCTCCTTTGTGGATACCATGGTGGAGGGGAAGGGTCAGGAGTTTTTTGAATGAATAGAAAGTACAGTGTAGAAGGGAGGACTGTGGTCTCACCAGGTTAGGGAAACAGCTAGAGTTGCCCTGAGGTGTGTATGTGGGTTTTTAAATGTCATATTGATTTGGATTGTAAACTTCTCACCGAAAGGTCAATAAAATATATTTTTTAAAAAATATTATGGCTAGAAAACTGTATCGGGCAGTTCTACTTTGTCAAATAGAATTACTATGAGTTAAAATATGCTTAGTGGCACAGAACCACCGTATTCACTCTGTTGTATTTTGTTCTTCTGTCATTCTCTTATTGTTCCTCTACTATACAGGTTTGTGTGTTTTGTTTGTTTGTTCTTCTGAAAAATAAAGTCATAAACCATATTTTTGACAAATGCACTCATAACGTGCACACACAGATGTAACATGTGACATAATGTTCACACGCACATGACACAAATGATGTGCACACACATACAACATGTGACCTAGCTCAGTCACCAAATAGCAAGAAGGTGTTGAGTACTTGGCAAAACCTGTACAACGTGTGTATCATTGACATAAAAATACAGCCAACAGTCCAGAGTCCAGTTAATGAGTTTGGGTTGTTATTTTTCTGCAGTTCTGGGTAGAGAATGAGTTTACCACATCATCCCAATTTCCAACTCTCTGTACTATCAAACATGAAGCCACAATATCCTTTTTCATCAAAGTCATTTAAGTGTGAGACCTTTGAGTCAGTAATGCCTTTAGGAAAACACATCAACTCCTGTGTTAACTGACTGGCTTAAACTTGAATGTATTTCTAGACTGAATACTCAATTACAGTTGGATAACTGACAAATCTCCACTTTTCTTTTCAATATCAATATACATGCCATCCTTCATATGTGTAAGTGACATTACTGGCCTACCATCTGCCTTGAGAATTTTTCCAGGTTGTGAGGATAGATTTTTACTGATCCATATCCATCTGGTCCCATTTGTAACGAAAAGCATGCATTTTGGAGACAGCTGGCCAAAGTTAGGAGCCCGCTGTGTGATTGTGGAACAGGGCACAGCTGACTGGCCACGTGGGGATTGAACCTTAGCCTCATTAGTACTAACCTGTAATCAATTGAACTTGAGTCACTAACAGCTCTATTGAAAGCCAACAATATGCTTAGCCATCATTATGAATATGTTCCTGCTTTAATGTGCTAGCCTATAGACTCTCTAGGAAAAATATTACATTTAGTCTTTTTTTTTCATATTTCAGGTAAAAGAACATCTTGATATCAAATTTTTCCTACATTTTTCTCCAAACATATTCTGTATGGTTGAGTTTCTTTGTGATGCTTGTATTTCTGTGGGTTTCTCTCTATTTCTATCACCTGTATTGCACACATGAAAGGACAATTAGTGGTAATAATCTGAAATATGTTAATGTCAGTCAGCTGCAAAAATGTTATCTTAAACAATAGAAATCACTTTAATGAGAATTGAGCAGAGAGGTACACTTTCAAATCAACCTTTTGTTCTCAAAAAGTGCAGGTACAAATATCATATAGCCTTAATTTGATCCTGTGAGTAATGAGAGAGTATCCATGGTATCATAACCCCTTTTATGTTTTAGGCTCACAGATATTTAGAACTAGACATCTAGTCCGTTGAAACCCCAAAAGATGTGTTGGAATCCTAACCTGTATATCTGTGAATTTAATTCCTTCTGAGAATAATGTTTATGTTAATTAGGCCATATCATTGTAGGATGTATCTTAAAACTGATCACTTCTAAGGTTAAAAAAAAAAATCCAATTAAGCGATGAGCAAAGGAGATGGACAGACATTTCACTAAAGAGGAGAACCAGGCAGCCAAAAAACACATGCGGACATGTTCACGATCTTTAGTTATTAAAGATATTCAAATCAAGACTACAATGAGATACCATCTCACTCCAACAAGATTGGCCATGATCCAAAAAACACAAAACAACAAATGCTAGAGAGGCTGTGGAGAAAGTGGAACCCTCCCACACTGTTGGTGGGGTTGCAAAATGGTCCAGCCTCTTTGGAAAGCAATCTGGCTCTTCCTTAAAAAAATGGATATTGATATACCATTTGACCCAGTAATTCCACTACTTGGAATATATCCTACAGAATCAAGGCCTTTCACACCAACGGACACATGCACCAGAATGTTTATCGCAGCACAGTCCATGATAGCAAAACGATGGAATCAACCCAGATGTCCAACAACAGAAGAATGGATAGGTAAACTATGGTACATATACTCAACGGAGCACTACGCAATGATAAAGAATAACGATGATTCCAGGAAACATCTCCTAACCTGGTTTCAACTGGAAGACATTACATTGAGTGAAAGTAGTCAGCAACAAAAGGACAAATATTTTATGAGACCTCTATGATAGGACCTCAAAAACAGACTGGTGTATAGAAGAAAAGACTCTTTGACAGCTGCAAGGGAGGGGAGGGAGGGAGGGCAAGGTGGGGAGGGTTTAGATTAGATAGTTGCTAGAAATCTGGTTGGGAGAAATCAGTGATAGCACACATTAGAAACAAGATCAACATTAGGTGGAGTTCAGCATAACTTGAGTACTCCTTCCATCTTAACCCAATATTTCAAGAATAGAGTAGCTGGGGCAGGAGGCAGGGGATCATGCACTTAGGTGAAATCGAGGCCAATTGGCACAACTAGCATTTTGCTAAGAGGGCTCTTGGCACTCCACGTTGGTGAGTGGCGTCTGGGATCTTAAAAGCTGCCAAGCTACCATTTGAGGGCACAGCAAATGGTCCCAACTCAGCAGGAACGGATGTTCACTGAGGACCAAAATGACATGGGGTAAAGACAACCCAGAAGATAGAGAGACTCACATGAGTGGGTGCCTACATCAACTTGGGACCAGAAGAACCAGATGGTGCCCGGCCACTACCAGTGATAGCCTTGATGGAGCTCACAAAGTTGAGTCTCACTGGCAATACAAGAATAAAAAGGGGTGCATCCTGAGATCTCCACTGAAAAACCTCAATTGTTGGTCCAGTGGTTTCAGAGTTCCCCTGGGAGCATGGCCCCTGGCCCTGATGTTGCCACTGCCCATAAATCATAACAAGGTCCACTCTTCAGACACGAGTGGATTGGACTTGGTGATGCAGAGTGACCATATATTGGCTGCACTTTATGGTTCTATACATCTATAGGATATAGATGTATATCCTTCCTCTGACTGGAGGAAGGAGAGTGGGTGGAGAGGAGTGGAAAGGAGCATGTTGGGAGGATGAGACATGTGTGGAGTAGAGAGGAATACTGTGCTGTCACTGGACAGGGAGAGCAGTAGAAGCTGCATATAGGTGGGCATGTAAATTTACACAGGAATGTACATTTTCACTCAGTCATATTAAATAAAAAAAATAAAACAAAGAGTAAATTAGACATAGGAGCAAGTACAAATGAGGAGAGATAAATGCTATGTGAGAATTTCCAAGTAATCAAAGAATGCTGGGGCTATATATGCTGCAAGAGACAAGTCACCTCCTCCAGAGTCAACGAAGAGCAGTATTGCCCTTAAGCCATTGCCCTGACTTTGGACTTCTAACTACCTGAACCATTAAAAAGTGGAAGTACATACACTCTTGAGGTATTTGTGTTATAGCTGCATATTACAAAATCTGGACAATGACATAGCTGTTTTTATAATATTTAAGGCATGAGTTTTTATACTAGTAGGAGTCCAAAACAGATTAACTTAACAATACTTTCTATGATATAATAGGGAACTGTTATGTATTGAATTGTGTCCCTCCAAAAAATGTGCATAGCAATTTGACTGGGCCATGATTCTTGGTATTTTGTTGTTATCCTCCACTTTGTGATTTTCCTATGCTGTAAATGCTAATGTCTGCCTGTGGTTAATAGATACTAAAAACCAAACCAAACCCACTGCTATCAAGTTGATTCCAACTCATAGCTAGGATTATGTTAAAAAGGGATTAGAGTAAGACTGCAACGCCCTCATTAAGGGAGTTTCTCTGGAGTATAGCTTCTATCACCTTTTATCCTTTCATCCTACAATAGATAAAAGGAAAAGGAAGCAAGCCGATTTGAGGACCTCATGCCACCAAAAACCAGCACTGGGAGCAGAGTGTGTCCATGAGACCTGAGGTTCCCATGCTGAAATGCTCTCGGACCAAAGAAAGACTGATGTAACACAAGGACCTTCCTCCAGAGCCAAGATGGAGAGAATGTGCGCCCCCAGAGCAGCTTCCTGAGTTCTGACTTCTAGCCTACTGCATTGAGATGAATTTTTCTTTATTAAAACCATCCACTGAGAATATTTCGGTTAGAGCTATATCTGATAACTAAGACAGAACTCCTGGTGATTGCCAGGTGCCCTCGAGTCGGATCTGACTCATGGCGACCCGAGGGGCCCTGGTGATTAGAGCTCAGATACTAACCAAAGAGTCAGTAGGTCAAATCTGCCTACTGCTCCTTGGAAATCCTATGGAATTATTCTACTTTACTCTTCCTCTAGAATCAATGTGAATCAGAATCAACTCACTGGCAATAACTTTATTTCTTGTGGGGAAGGGGGAGTGGGTTATGGGTATGACCCAGGTTTTCTGGCATGTTCTGTCATCTTTAAAAGGTAGTGTTTATTTCCTCAATACAAAGCAATTTTCACCAACTGCTTGACAGTGGGAAAGAAGAGCAAAGGCGCTTTCACATCAGCTGTTAGCTACCATTTTTTCCTACCATTCATTGGCTAGGATTAAGTTACAGGTAACTATTCTTTGCAAAAAAGTCTCAGGAATAGATTCTTTAGTTGGCATGCTTATTTCAAGCTCATACTGGATAGCTATGTCTCTATTTTGAAGACAAAAAAGAAAACAGTAGATATTGCTGGACAAATAGTCTGTTCCAGAGCAGAATTATAATATCTTGATTACAAAGTAATAAATCTTCATAGCATAATAGTATTACAACTGGATTCACTTAATCTATTGTTAAACAATATTATTGACATACATCATTAAATTTCATCATCGTGTCTCGCCTTAATCTACCTTACCATACGTATTTTGTAATATCTTTGTGTCATACACCTGTTTATCAGAAAAAAAAGTAGAAATTTTGATGTATTTATTACTCTGTGGACATATTCAATATTTGAGAATCCAGTTTGTATATGTTACGAACAACAACAATGAAATGATTTCAACTCATAGCAACCATGTAGGACAGAGTAGAGCAGTCCAGATGTTTCCCAAGGAGTGTTATGTTGATTCAAACCAAAAGGTTAGCAACCTAGCTCTGACCTACTGTGCCACAAGGGATCCACCTTACTAATAAGAAAAATAAATACAGGTAAAGACATTAAAATTAGGAATTATTATAAGTAGCTTTATCAAGTCCTTTGTATGTTTAGCATGATGTATTTCCAAATCTCCCTGTTTATTTATTTATTTTTTAGTTGCTCCCTTTTCTGTTTCACTCATGCTTACAAAATATAATTTGGAGAACTGTGAATGTGGCAAGCAGGTACAATTGGCATCAGTCTTGAAATTTTAGTGTATCAAACTACAGTATTGGGAGAGTTGAAGGCATTTTTTTTCAGTCATTTCATTAGATAAAGAAGTTTCTACGTATAGTGCTCTATCAACTTGCAACAGCAAATAGTATTCAAAAGAGCTTTAAGTATTTCAGTGGACAGAATCTAATATATGGATTATTAGAAATATTGTAGCTACATTGTACATTTTTTAAATAAATGGATGGATAAACGAATGAGTGAATCAACATTTCCCCAGAAACAACTTTATCATTTCATAACTATATTGATTAATACAGATTAAATATTGAAAACTGCTTCCTGAATTAAATTTATAAAATCCCTTTGAAATTATTACCTACTTTTTTTGTTTCTGGAAACATTAAAAACAATGTGCATGACCTCTGTGACTTTACATTAAGATTTCTGAATTTGTTTATCAGAATATATGTCATCTAAAACAAAGATCCAAAATTTGTCTCCGTTTTACCCAGCAATTTTGAAATCAGGACATTTAAATAAATGATAGAAATAGCCTTCTAGACTCTTACCAAATATCCTAAGACATTAACTGCCTCTTTACTCCTCAGTATTAACCAACTGCAGTATTTTTTTTTGTCCTCTGTTCATTACTTTTATGAAATGGTGTAGTTCATACTTTTATTTTTCTCTAGTCTCCCAAAGTTGTCGTCTTCCATTTCCTTTTTTCTTGAACTTCCTGTCCTGTCTCCCTACCTTATAAAAATGTATCCTGAAGATTAACTAATGATATGCTATGTGTATTACTTTAAGAAAATCACAATTTCTTTCTTAGCTTTTGAGTGGGAGTTGAATTTAATAATGTATATATGTCTCTGGAGAACACTGAGATGTACTGTACTGTTGGCTTGACTATAAAGTCCAGTGCTATCCATTTGTCTCTTTTCTTCTCTCTTCCAAAAGTTCTGGCCTGGAGCCAGAACCCATTCTTTTGCTTCATGCCTCCAGCCAGGCTTCAGATCTGCTGGCTGGCTGGCACCACACCCTTAGGAACAAGGAATTCTTCCTTTTGTAGGGTTTAGCCTGTCGTTGCCCAGGCATTTCAGGCAGATGATAGCTTTTCTTGCCTCCCATAAATATAATCTGCTTTTAGAAGGACTGTATCTATTATTTTAAAACTCTTAGCAACCTTTTTGTATAGGAAGATTTCAAAACACAGAAATGATATTTGAAATCACATACCAGGAAATCTAGTGGGACCATTAGGGCTACTTTAAAATATGTAACAGATGATTTTATTTTTAAATTTTAAAATTTAATAATATTCTTCCTGTCTTTTACAAATTTGATTTTAAAAGCAATTCTAGTGTCTGGTTATAATAAAATATCTCTTCATTAATGTTTATTTCTAATGAAGATAAGCTTGTGACCTCACTACTTAGTCTTGAGTTTATATTTTAAGCCAATTTTGAACAACAGGGTTATTTTGTTTTCTATTTTGTTAACAATGCTGCACATTTAAGCATCTATGCAGAGAATATAGAGTGGTAACATTTCTATTAATGTGGTCAGTGACATATATTTATGACATACTGTTATAGAAAATGAAGACGCAAATGACACCCAGGAGGAGGCAAGGGGCTGTTTATTATGCTGGCAGGCCAAATGAGACCTTTGCAGGTTCCAACAAAATGGCCCCGAGTCAAGTTTTGAGCTACTAGTTATAGTACAGTCGTGGTTGAGACAAATGGGGTGAGTGGGTGGGGTTCTGAGGAGGGGGCATCCTGCTAGGTGGGTGGAAGGCTTTGATGGGGAACAGCTGCGTCTTATCAGGCGGGTGTAAGATTTTGAAAGGGAGCAAGCAGGCGCCAGGCTTATCAACAGGAGAGTGTCCTTGTCCGGTGAGAGCTGCTGTGAAATGAAGGGGGGGTTTGGCGGGTGCAGGAACAGCAAGGGGGGGAGGAAAATTTTTCAGTCTCTATATTAATACAAGTGGAAATTGGTTGTATGAGAAAGAGAAGCGTAATTGCATTAACATTCTTTTCTTGTAAACACTATTTTTAAGGCTCTATAAAATTGGCTGTATAAAATTTTTCTGAAGCCAAGTAAGCAAAAATAGAACCAAATCAATTTCATAAATCAAATTTTTAAAATATGTATGTTCACACATTTATAAAATTAGTGAAATTAATTTTTCTAGGATTTAAAAAAGGGAAGAAAAAAAAGCCATAGAACATCAGCTGAGAAAAGAGAAGATTTCAGTAGAAGATATAACTTCATTCAGATACCTGGAGAGCTGTTTTGTGGAGGACACTCTTATGGTGAAGGATGAAAGAGACCTAGGAGTAGCAGGTGAAAGTCTCAGAAATATTGCTTACATCTCATTACAAGGCCTTCCAAGTAATAAACTGTCTTGTAAGGTTGTGAAGACATACTGGAGTCATTTTATTGAGGAAGAAGCTGAAAAAAGCCAACATGCTAGCCAAAAAAAAAAAAAAAATCTAAAGCCATGTAAGTGGTTAGATTTGGCATTCACCCCAAAACTGCATCTACTCTTTGCCATATTCCCTTCCAGTTTGGCCTGAAATCTTTATCCTTAATAATCTCTCATGAAAACCAAAATGTGAAGGCATTATGTCCCACAGCCCCTCATTAAAGTGGACTTGTGAAGTAGCAAGTCTAGGCTTGGAGAAAAATTCATTAACAATCTGAATTATGCTGATGACAATCTTGCTTTGCTGGAAGTGAAGAGGATTTGAAGCACCTACTGATGAAGATCCAAGACCACAGCTTTCAATATGAATTGTTTTTCAATATAAAGAAAACAAAAGTCCTCACAACAAGGCCAATAAGGAACATCATGATAAACACAGAAAAGGATTGCAATTGTCAAGGGTTGTATTTGCTTGGATTCATAATCAATGCCCATGGAAGCAGGTGGAAGGAAATCAAATGACAAATTGCTTTGGGCAGATCTATTGAAAAAGACTTCTTTAAAGCTATAAAAGGGTAGCTTGGTAAAACTTTAAAAGGAAAGATATCTCTTTGAAACTAAGGTGCATTGACCAAAGCTATGGTATTTTCAGTCACTTCATACACATCTGAAAGCTGGACAATGAATAAGAAAGATTAAAGAATTGATGCCTTTAAATTATGGTTTCCATGAATAATAGTAAATATACCATAAACTATCAAAAGAAAGAACAAATATGTCTTGGAAGAAGTACAGCTAGAATGTCGCTTAGAAGTAAGGATGGCAAAATTTGTCTCATGTACTTTGAACATTTTATCAGGTGGGACCAGTATTCAGAGAAGGACATCATGCTTGATGGAGAAGAGCGTCAGTGAAAAAGTGGAAGGCGTTCAGTGAGATGAAGTGACACAATGGCTGCAACAACAGGCTAAAACATAGCAGTAATTGGGAGAATGATGAAGAGGGGGCAATGTTTCATTACGCTGTACACAGGGGCACCTAGTGCTGCTGTAACAAATACCAAAAGTAGATGGCTTTTACAAAGAGAAGTTTATTTCCTTACAGTCTAATCCCACTGCCGTCGAGTTGGGTCCAACTCACAGTGACCCTAAAGTGGAGTAGGGTACAAATCCAAATTCAGAGCACTGGCCTGTGGGCTGTGGAGGAAAGTCCTTGTGTTATATAAGACTTCCTTTGGTCTGGGAGTATCTCAGAGCAAAAACCTGAGGTCCAAAGGTCTCACTGTCATCCGAGCCCTGCTTTCTTAATGGTATGAGGTCCCCAACTCTCTGTTTGCTTCCCTTTCATCTCTTGCAGGATAAAAACATGAAAGGCAGTGCAGGCCAAACCACAGGGCAACTGTATTTACATCAAGGTCAAAGAAGTGACCTTAGTATGGGTGTTAACAGCTCCACCCTAAACCTCTTCAACATAATCTAATCTTACCCTGATAACCACAGGTAGAGATTAGGAAAATCACAAAGTGGAGGACAATCACACACATAATACTGGAAATCTCGGACCAGACAAATTACTACACACATTTTCGCTGGGACATGATTCAATCCATGACAAGTCACTGTAAGCGACTTTGTTGAAATGAGGCATAAGTGACTCCGTTTTGAGGAAGGGCGCAGTAAAAATTCAAGGTATTAAAGAAAGCCCTAGGAAACAACTTCATAGCAGAAAATACCATAGAGTAATCTCACCTTTGTCTTACAAAACATCTGTCACAAGACAAAGCCTGGGGACAGCATTGCAAGTGACCCCTAGACCTTGACCACATTTTACAACTAACAGGAATTCCAGGTGGCCTTAACCAATCAGTGTAAAGGTCAGTTCCCCCTCCCTGCTTTGCAATCTCACAATTTAAACACTGGGTGCTGAGGAAGCTCCGGGTCGCCCCCTGCTCTGCGTAGTCTGGGGTGCATCCCTGGTGCACCAGTCTTTTTCCTATTGGGCATATTTTTAATAAAATTTTACCTTTAAAGAAATTCTGGGTTGCGTCTTAAAATCCAGACCCCAATAACTTGTCATGGGGAGTGAACTTGAGGACATCCAAAATCAACAACAATCTAGGTGTGTCCTTCTAGGCCTAACATATTAATATTTTAGAAAGTACTAGATTATCAAAACAATTTATTGACCTGGATAGAGGAAATGTGATTTTAAATGGAGATACCAGTGAATACAGTAGCCCCAAACATTGAAAGATAAGAAGTGAAATCTTTGGGTGAAAATTGAACTCTAAGATGAGCTGTTCTTTAGCAGGAAGGATAGCAGTCTAAACCAAAGGAAAACCAAATTGTACCCAAGGCCTGTTTTGCATTGGCCCTTGAAGGTGCTGGGTTATTTACTCTCTTTCATTAATCAAATGTTGGTAGAGTGTTTATTATGTGCCACGTGTTCTTCTAGGCTCTGGAAATGCTATAATGAACGAAAACAGGCAAAGCTGCTGTCCTCATGGAGTTTACATTCTATTCACTGATTTCAAAGACTCTATCAAACCCTGGTAGGGCAGTGGTTAAGATCTACAGCTACTAGGACCACATGGTGAGCAATTTGAATCTATGTAGTCCTTCTTGGAAACATTAAGGAGTAGTTCTACTCTGTCTTACAGGGTCACTATAAGTCAAAATCAACTCACAGCAGTGTAGTGTTTTTTGGCTTATGTTGATAGATTTTTGCACTGTTTCTAAACATTTAATTTGGCAAATAATGCTACAGCGAATAACTTTTTCCGGCATCATTTCCATAGACAAGGGATATTGTAAAATACAGTTCTAAGAGTAGACTAGTTAGATCAAAGTAGACATGTAATAGCAATTTTGGTGAATTTTGCTAAAATGACTGCCACAAAGACTATAATGAGTTGTATTCCTCTACTCTGTTACAAAAGCTATCTTCCACATTAATAAAATGTGTTGATACATTTTAGATGCATAGGATACATCTAAGATGCTCATTCTGTTAAAGTAAATGCAAAGAGATTTATTGATTGGAGAATTGGAAAAAAATAGGACAGAGATGAATTTATGAAGTGTTCCCAAGAATGGAGGGAGAGATGTGCTTTTATAGTAAAGATGGGAAGAGGGAATGCATGATGGTCACATGGTTGTAAGGTTGGTAAGCCATCAGCAACTACCTCCTTCCTGGAACATCTGAAGTGAACTCATTCTTCTTACAATGACATTTTTAACCCGTACTTTATTCACTAAGAGTTGCTAAAAGAAATTCCTGATTCCCATCCATATTTACTTAAGGTTGGCTTGGGATAAGTACCAACCCAGTTTAACAAGATGATTGATGAGCATGCAGGGTCTTCAGATCCCATCTAGCTAGTGGCCCAAGGCTATTTGCATGTGAATGGAAAAAAAAAAAAAAAAAAAGTCAAGGTTATAGCCACAGGAATTTGGGAACAGGATGTTGTAACAAAATGGAGTTTTGATTTGGACGTCTGTCCTATCAGCCTATTAAGCTGAGTTTTAGAGGTTTGCTATCACAGATACAGAAACCCTGGTGGTGCAGTGGGGTTAAGTGCTACATCTTCTAACCAAAAGGCTGGCAGTTCAAATCTGTCAGGCGCTCCTTGGAAACTCTATGAGGCAGCTCTACTCTGACCTCTAGGGTCTCGTGACTCAACGTCGATGGGTTTGGTTTGGTTTTTAGCACAGATATGATAATGATATCTCAAGGTGATCTGATGTACATTTGTCTTTTTATGAGCATCTTGGACATCTTTTAATTTGCTTAAGAGATTTGTATTTTTTATTCTGTACACTGCTATCTTTTGTCCTCGTTTCTGTTGGTTTATTGGCCTTTTGTTTACTGAACATACAGTATGTGTGTGTGTGTGTGTGTGTGTGTATACCCCAAAATCTACTACTGTCCAGTCAGATATATATATATCTTAATATATATCTGTTGACAAGCTTTGCTTTGTGATGTAATATAAAAGTATTTTTCTTATAATATGTGAGTTAATCCCAATTTAAATAAGATTAGTTTTAAATAAAAACCCTGGTGGTGTAATAGTTAAGAGCTGTAACTGGAGCCCAAAGACTAGCAATCTGAACCCAGCAGGTGCCGCTTAGAAACTCTGTGGGGCAGTTCTACTCTGACCTGTAGGGTTGCCAGTGGTCAGAATTGACTTAGCAGTAATGAGTTTATAGGTTTTCAATTTTTGTAATATCTTTAGAAGTCTTTTGCCATGTGACTAATTTTCTCTGGTGTGTGTTTCATCTATATTTCAGAAGGTCTGAATTTTGGTTCTAGGGAGTATCCTTATGTCTTTACACAATAACATTAATGGTATTCTGCTTCAGAAAGATTTTTTTATTCTCTCATGAACAGCACCAAAATTATGTATATCATCTTCCATTTCCATGAAACTATCTTTAAATAATGTTTTAGTGTTTATTTTGTATTTTAGATACTATGTTTATACTCATTTTTTGTTTTATTTGCCTTAAAAGTCATTTCTTTCACTGCAGGGGAATGCAGGTGATATAATCATCAAATTTACCATACTTTGCTTGTTTAGATTTTCTCATTATTTTCTCTTTGTACCATTTCCACATTGTCAGGTGTAATTGATTGAACTGTGTCCTCAAAATTACGTCAGTTTGGCTAGACCAAGATCCTCTGTGCTGAGAAACAGCTACATTCAGGTCTGATGTCAAGAATGACTTCCCCTGGAGATGGCACCCTAAATTCTGCTTCTAACCTTTTAAAAAGTGATAGAATAAATTTCTGTTAAGGTCATGCACTTGAGAATTTCTGTTACAGCAGCAATAGATAAATAACTAAGACAACAGGGAATATGCCACTTAGATTTTGTTCCAGTAGTGCTGCGCAAGTTTCCTATGGCTACAGCAACAAAATGCCGCAGACTTTGCAGCTTTTAAGAAGAGACATTGATTGTGTCCCGGTTCTAGAGGCTCAGAGTCCAAATCAGTGGCTCAGGTTGGCCGTTTTCAATCAGAAAGAAACCGGGTAGGAGGACAACAAAGGTAGCAACAACAGCATTTTCGGCAATGAAGCCAAAGACCTTGAGAGAGAGGTTTGCTTTCTTGCTATTGCCTGCGATGAAATCCCAGAACCCTACTAAAAGGAGTCCGGGGATCCTAAACACTTCAAGTCAGAGAAGACAGGACATGGACTTGTAAGGGAAGGCTGGAGGGACAGTCATCAGTCCGCGATGTGCTCCTGCAAGCTGGTGACGGTGAAGTTTGAGGTCTGGGGGCTTCAGACTAGTGTGGAACAGTTTGTACACAAGGTGGTCCGAGACATTCTGCTGATTGGGCACAGATAGGCCTTCGCGTGGGTTGATGAGTGCTATGATATATCGGTGGACGATGTTCAAGAACACGACAAAAACATGCAGGAACAAACCAACATAAAAGTTTGCAGTGAACATTCCTCCACTGTGGATGACCTAGAGAGCCAGGCCGAAACAAGTACATCACAATGGATGAAGTCTGAGGATTTGAACAAGCCACGCAGGAAGCCACCCACCAGAAAATCGGTGTTTTTCCGTGTGTGATTTCTGTCTCCATCATCCCCTTGCTGCCTGCCTCCGTGCGCAGCGCCCCTTCCAGCACTCCGTCCACACCTCCCTCCGCAGATGCCCCTGAGCTCCTGTCAGCCCCCAAAGATCAGCCAGGAAAAAGGCCACCCCAGAAACTCTCATGCTTCCAGACCCTGAGAAAAAAGGCCACCCTGAGTCTACCTGGCATGCACTCTTCAGATAAGCCATGCCGGCCCAAGTCAGAGTAACTTCTCTAGGGATATTTCCTGGGGTTTTCTGTTTTCATTTTGAGTTGTTTTAAGAAGCTCCTGGTACAGAGAAAGACTGCTAGTTCACTCAGACATGTCCCTCCGATCCCTGAGTGTCCATGTGGTTAAGTAATCTCACATATGACACGAATGCCTAAGTAAGTCACACGGCACCACAGTAGATGTCTGAGTAACACTTGCCAGGGACAATCTTACCTAGCAACAGCTGTCGGCCCGGGAGGAAGGCTGGCTCTTGGCCATTTGGACTTCCAAAGGATAAACAAATGAAGACAACTTTGTCCCACCTTGTGACAAAGGTGCCATAAAATAGTGGAAGTCAGTTTTCTTCCATCCAACCTGAAATGTCTCAAAAAGACTCTCAGGCCGCAGATTTTCGTGGTTCAGTTTTGAACTGCTGCTCACCAATTGCTTGAATACCAATAGTTACTGAGATTCCTCTTTGGATTAGTCTGACTCGGGATATGGAGCCTAATTAACTCTTTAAACTTTTGAAATTTTCAACCAGAGGTCTCTAGATGAAGATCCTTTCTTTCTTGTCTCTCCCAGCTTTGGGGGACTCTCCAGCATTTCTGGGCTACAGATGGTCTTCACATGGCTGTTCTTCTCTGTGTCTGTTTGTCACATCTCTTTTGTAGGGACACTGGTCAGATTGGATTAAGAACCACCATACTCTACTTTGATCCCTTGTTAATTTAACTGATAAGATCTTCAAAGACCTTTTTTTTCAAGGAAGGATAAAATTCATAGGTAGCAGGGGCTAGGACTTCAACATATCTCTAATAAGCCATAAAAACTCTAATGATCATATTTGTTTTAGTCTTACTTCCACTGCTAACTACACTCAATGTTGACTGCTGCAGCTTTTGCAGTAATTTCTGTTGTTCTTTTCTGTTTGACTCAAATTTGTTTCTCTAGTGTTTTCTTGAAATAAAGTTCAAACGTAAAATGTGTATAAGAATCTTACATGGTCAAAACTTCTTTCAATAATATTTATTCTAGAAAAGAAAACAGCTTGACTAGAAAAACAAAACAAAAAAACAGAATTTTTCTCCTTTAGTATTTTATTGATACTGTTTCCCTGTTTTCACTTGTTGAATTTTTCTGGTGAAAAGGAGCTAGTTTCAACTTTCCCCTATTAAGTGACTTTCTCGTGAATTCATTTATTTTATTAGGGTGCAACTTGATGTTGCCAATTCTAGGTTAGTATTTTCTCACATGGCCTGTCTGAACAATTGTTTTTTTCAGTCTTCCTTATTTGTCTTGACCTTTACCTTTAATATTTCCAACATTTTTTTTCTAATTTTTCTCATATGGCTACTATACATATTTGTATTTCTTCTATGTATTTTTCACAATTATTTTTTCCTCTTTTCTCTTCATTTCCATTTCATCTGTTTTTCATGTTTCTCTTTTTCTTTTTATGCACATGTTGTGTTCTATGCTTCTCCTTTATTTTATGATTTTCCTTTATATTTTATTCTGATTCTGCCAATTTTTTAATTTTTTTTGCATGATCTCATTCTGTTACCTAGCAATCACCTTCCTAAACTTTTCTATCTCAACTGCATAGATTGTCTTCAAAGACAAGTTTGTTTCATTTTTTGTTTCTTTTCTTCATTCTTGATGAAATGTTCAGAACCTTCATGTGCTTCCTTAAAACAACAAATTTTTGGTGAGAATTCTTTGTCATTTATTAAATTTGGCTTCTTTCCTCTCCCCCACCAAGTCCTTACTGTATCTTTGCAGTGATACTGTCCT
Source organism: Heterohyrax brucei (assembly GCA_028571685.1). Lineage (NCBI taxonomy): Eukaryota > Metazoa > Chordata > Mammalia > Hyracoidea > Procaviidae > Heterohyrax > Heterohyrax brucei. The sequence continues at coordinate 162,976,781 of CM053143.1, forward strand.
TGCTACTTTTATTTTATTATTACTGTTGATGGAATGAGTTGCCTTTTCCTTCACTATGCCTTTCAGAGGAAACCCTTGTAGCGTGGTGGTTAAGTGCTACGGCTACTATTCAAAAGATTAGCAGTTCAAATTTGCTGGGCTCTTCTTGGAAACTCTATGGGGGGTGTTCTCTGTCCTGTAGGGCCGCTATGAATTGGAACTAACTGGACAGCACTGGGGGATCCCCAGGATCACTTTCCCAGTGCAAAATAAAGGTTCGTTCTTTTGGTTTGTGGGGGAAACACTGTGCACATACAACTTTTTTAGACCTTGTCTTGCTCGATCTCTCTTTTTCTTACCTTGTGGTGGGAGGGCTTTTCCCACACAGCCTGATCATTCCAATTCCCCCCACTGTTCCTTCTACAAGACATTAAGCATCTTCATGACCATGATCATGCCCTCAGCTTTATGATGTGTTTGTGTTGGTATTTTCTCAGATACACCACTTGACCTTTTCCTTGCTCTTAATTTTATGTTTTTATCTCCTCCTGTTCAGTCTTTTGCCCTACCTTTGGCTGGCTAACTGCTTTTAGTAGTTCTTACTCTTACTTTGAAATATGTGATTATGCCTTTCTTCAATTTTGCTTAAAATGGTGTTTTGCCTTTTTTTCTCCCCTTATGTTTCTGAGAAAAAAGGGGAAAGATGGTGATTTACAAAGCTACGCTCATTCTGGAAGTCCTTATACTGTTATTTTAATTTTAAAAGAACAGTTATTAGGGAAGATTAGGGATGGGAGTAAGGTGAATTTGTTGTTGTTTGTTGGGTTTGAGTTTCTTAAAACAGTAGTAAGCACTGATTCAGATAAACATTTCATCATATTGACTTTTGTTATAATCAGGTATGGAGGAAAAAACGTTCTTGAAGAATGAAAAGCTTACTTGAAAGAGAAACAGTAAAAGAAAAATCTGTAGTTTTTATAAACAGTATTTTATTCTTCACCACACAACAGACAGATGCTATGAAAACTAAATTTGAGCAAATTTAATTGTTGATACTTTTATTCTGATTGCAATGTGGTTTGAAAATTCATACAATTTGAGATTAAATGTTCAACAAAACTCTTTCATCCCCTTTTTGCTGTTTCACTGACTGTGCCTGCTATCAACCAATTGCTTGCTCAAGAGGTTAATTTGTTGCACCTGTATTTTGCAACTGCAATTCTGGTGACCTTTGGAACTTAATATGCATATTTTCTTTACATTTAAAACTTCATAAGCTAACTTAATAACAGGAAGGGATTTGAGTGTTCTCTTGCCTTAACTATGCAAAAGTGTGTTAGTGTATCCTAGATGGAGTTGCATCAAGGAATAGATGAGCTGACTATGATTTAATCAGAAAAGTTGAGTATGTTTTCTTTGTAAAGTGAACAAATCATGACATTTTTCAAAGTAACAGATCTTTCAAATACAAAATGTTGCCATTACTTGTAAAGTTTTATATGAATTTAATGCATTTTAAAATATGGTATTTCAAAAACAATAGCATGTCTTCTGGGTCTTGTAAGTTTTATACAAATATGTATTTATCTTCTCATGTTTCATGGAAGGTGCAAAGGTTGTGCTGAAAAGGTATTGGTTCCGCAGCCTGAATGGTCACTTTCAGAGCAGAAACTAGTAATAGAGGCTCCCTGATCCTTCAGGTTTTTATTTTTTGCCAGGTGATGTCTAAGTTCAGGTCCTGGTAATTTGAAATAAAGTCAAATGGGCAAACTACTTCACCTAAGATGAAAATTAATGGTTGGAAATGAATTAACTCCCTAAATATTTAATTATTTATAAAAGTCTGTGGTCAATAATCTTTTGATACACTGTTATTCAGCAGGGGCTTTCCTGAATGGAAAAAAAAAAAAAAAAAAAAAAGGTGGTATTTTTAGGAAATCAAGTTAAAAATAATCAGTTACATAATAAACCCAGTTTTCTGAGATTATCTGGATTTTGTGGCCTCATTTCTCTCATTTCTTTCTTTTAGTAAATGACAAAATCTTATGAATCCACACCTAAGAAAAATATCAGCTCGTTGAGATTTTGAGAACTTTAAAATTAGTGAACCGATTGTGCTGGTTCATCGCGTTGACCCAGTGTATTGTTAAAGCGCGGACCAGACTGATTGTCCAGACATTTCCTAAATCTGTTACTGTTATTACAGGAGTGACTATGCCAAGGGGAGAGGGAAAGGTAGATTTACTGCGTGTGTTCTTCTAATCCTTCGCGTTTCCGTGTTGAATTTGCCACGTCTACACCCCCGACCAAGAAGTTTGTTAACTGAATTATATTATGGTAGTTTGCTGTCTTTTGAGTTTACGAAAACTTCGAAAAACTCAGCGGCGCGTGTGCTGTGAAGACATTAGTGAAGCCGTGGTTTCTGGGGATACGCATTATTCCTTTCTCCAGAAAATGCAGCAAAATGCCTCTGGACACCTTTTCAGGAGCAGTTGTGTTGCCCCTGAGCCAGAAATTTGTTTCCTCCTTATGGACACCATGAATCTCTTGACTTGATTTATTTTTCTCTTGCTGCTTGCCAAGAAGTCTAAATCCAACATCGTGGTCACCCTTTAAGACTAGATTAGCATAGTGGAACCGTATTTTATGTATTTTCCATGGTTTTTAGCTACATGTATTTATTTTCTTTTTACTCTTTGTTTATTTATCTATTAGCTTTAGAGGGATACAACAACTACTGCAAAAAATCAGATGTGCATTTAAAACTGAATTCCTAAGTGTCTTTACTCCCATAGTACTTTGCTTTCAGAAGAGACTTTGATTAAAGGAACATTGTGATTTTTTTTTCTTTTTTAGTTTTCCAACATATTTTAGAGTCAAAAGATAAAACAGAGAGTTACTATGAAGAGGGTACCTGTTTCTTAATGAACCCCGTGGTTAAAAGCTATGGCTGGTATCAAAAAAGTTGGCAGTTTTTATCTACTAGTCACTCTTAGAAACCCTATGAGTCAGTTCTATTCTGCCCTATAAACTCTCTATGAATTGAAACTGACTGGCAACAGGTTTGATTTTGGTTTAGTAAACCCTATTCTTCCTCTAGCAAAGTAAAAGGCAGGGGTGTGTGTATGTGTGTGTGTATAGGACCACGTGACAGATGCAGTAGTTTATACACCACTTCCCTGTTAACAGAATCCTGTTTTGTTAATTGTTTTTAAGGTGTCAGGCAGAGATCCATTAATTACAGACAAGTTAGAGCTAAAACTTTTGGTCTAGAAACTAGTCATGATCCATTTATAATCAAAGAAATACACAAGCAATTCTGCTGAGAGCTTTTGTAGACAGAGGATTCCGTCCCTGCCTTAGAATGAAGTCTTGATACCTGAGGCTTCAGCAGCCTTTTTGTAACCATAAGGTGCTAGGTCTAAGAATAAAAAAAAACAAGATTCCACTGATACTAGAATCATAGTGTATATTTCTGTTTAACATATGCTACAATTTAATGTTTCAAAATGGAAGGATGGAACTTATATCATTTTTTCTTATTAGAAATGGAAATATATATACAGAAACAAAAAAGAAAAACCTGAAGATAATTTTTGATTCTCTATAAAAATAAAAATGAAAGACAGTAACATCATAATCAGTGAAAGCTATTAGTGGAAACTGTGGACAATAAAATAAGTAACAGTAAACAGTATGTTACTAGGCAATCAAACAGAGGAAAACAGAGAAATATTAGGGGATAGACTATTAGATAACTGAGATTTCCTAGTATTATGCTGAGAACCTTACGTATAAAGTTTCATCTAAGCTTTCTAACCATCCTATTAAGTTCTATTATTTTCTCCATTTTTAAAGTGAGAAAACTGAGCTCTGGAGACATCTGCTAACCTGCCCACAGTTATACAGTTGACAATAATTATAAAGCCTGTGCCATATTATTGTGCTCCTTAGTAAATGTATTAGTCCAGCAATGTAAATTCCTATATAGATCATACCTATTTTGTCTAGCTTACATTTATATATTTATCTATGCCCCAAATTCCATCCCCTACTAATACTTTAGAAGTCAAGTCAGATGTCATAATTTGAGTACTCACATAATAGAAAATTTTAGTATTGTACGTAACAGCCGAATAGTTTTCAGAAACTACTTTCATTTCCACTCCTCAATTAATGTTAATCACAGTGATTATGCTAATCTAGGTTGTATACAGTATACAAGAAATAACAAGGAGAACCATTTTAGACTAAACAGCCAAAACACAATCTACAGTAGACACAAATACTTGAACAGTAAATAATTTGAATTAGGTCATATGCTGCATAAACTGCAAACTTATTTAAATATCCAAGAACAGGCAGAATTTTCTGTTTAGAATGGTACACTGTACTGTTATTCCTTGATATGCTTTCACATTATTTCTACTTTTTATTTACCTTCACATTATAGAAAAGATAGATGTCTCTAAAAAACAATGATAATATTTTTATCTAAATAAATATTCAAATTGTCACCTATCAATAAGGCCATCTAATTCTCCATTCCATATTACAATGCAGGGCAGCATATGTACCCTTCGGTGGGAAAAAGAGTGACACTCAACCAGTGCCAGGTAACAAGTTACGAGGCATTTGAGAAGAAGTAGAACCTGGGAAAAAATTGCTCCCTATTTAAACTTATCACAGAAACTCTGGTGGCATAGTGGTTAAGTGCTCTGTCTGCTAACTAGAAGGTTGGCAGTTCAGATCCACCAGGTGATCCTTGGAAACTGTATGGAGCAGTTCTCCTCTGTCCTGTAGGCTCACTGCGAGTCAGAATCCACTCAACAGCACTGGGCTTGTTTTTTGGTTGATGTATACTCGTAAAAATATCCTCTTGTGTTTCAATCCAATTGAAATAAGTCAGCGCCCACGCTAGCAAAAAGATGTGTCAGTCTATGAAGCTCTGTCTTGTCCCACCTGTTCCTACATGATCGTTAAGTCTCATAAAACTCACCCAGAGGACACACAAGAGCTATGCAGACCCCTGAACTTCAGACTGACTGGAAACAGCAGTTTCCCTGCACAATAGAACAGGGTGAGGTGAACAAAAGAACAACAGTGGCTTGTCTTTGTTTAAAATGATCGGCTTTTGCATATCATTGATTAATTTGGGTGTGCTTAATTACTGCTTTAAGGTATCATTTATTGGAATTAGTGAATGTTTTGTTATTGTTGTGTGACTTTGAGATGCTTTCAATCCACACTAACCCCAGAACAGAACTGCTCCGCAGGCAGCATCTTTTCAAGAACGAGGATCAGGTCTTCTCCTGAACAGCTGCAGGTGAGTCCTAATTGCCTACGTTTTGCTTAGCGCCTGAGCTCTTACCCATAATTCCATCAGTGCTCCTCACCGAGAGTTTTAAGCCAGAAAACAAAACAAAACAAAAAGAAAACAAAGCAAACCTACTGCTATCCAGTCGATTCCGACTCACAGCGACCCTATAGGTCCGGGTAGTACTGCCCTGCAGAATTTCAAAGGAGCGTCGGGCAGATTTCAACTTCGGACCTGTTGGTCAGTTAGCCACAGTACTTCACCGCTAGGCCACCAAGGTTTCTGCGTGTTACCGGCTCTTTCAAGTTTGCTTCTGGGTAAATGCCTGGCTCACCTGATTCCTGACTCCCTTCCTGTTCTGTATGAATCAGTTTTATATAGCAGAGTTCATAGCTAAGTCTAGACATGATCAATGGATGGTCTTTATAGGAAAAAGCTAATGTTTGCAAACACTTTCTCTTGTGACTTATGAGAACTTGCAAGGGGAAAAAAATCGCAGCCAGCAATTACCTGAAGAGAGAGTTTTCTTGGAAAATGGAACAGGGCTAAGAGGGGAAAGGTAATTGCTGTTTCTATTTTAAATGGCTTAAAAACAGCATTCCAGGTGAAAGTATAAGGTCATTTCACATTTTATCTTTTGTAAAAAAATCTGAGACATTTACTAAAAGTACTGGAGATGCAGCTACAAGAAAACAAAGACTTAGGCAATTGTATTAGGCCTCTCCCATCCAGATACGTGTGTGTTGTCTTTTGTTAGTAATCGTATGTATATTCATTTTTAAATGATGAGTTTCTCATCACAGTTTTTAAAATGATTTCCTTTTTTTTTCATTTTGAAGTTAATGTGTAATTTAATGTCTAAAACTGAAGTGTTAGTATGAGGTAACTTCACTGTATTTAATTGAAAACAGATTCTGTGGAGGCACGTCATAATTAGGAACTCTAACAATTAAGCCCGTGAACTCAATTGCTATAAGTGCTACAAACCTCATTGCTGAAGATCACTAGGTCACCTTCGAAGAGTCCCCTTCTTAAGCTATGCACCTATGCCAGCACCTAGTTCCCTCTTCAAAGCCGCTTTAGAACTCTTTCTGGAATGGCCATTGTGCAGGGTGTCAAGGGGGCAAGTTTGTGAACTTGACTGTAATGTTACCTGTGAGGGAGTTTTTCAGGCAGTAAACAAGTAACTGTATTGGAAGACCCTCCTGACTACCCTGATCTGGCCCCTGATGACTTTTTGTCTTAACCCGAAGACAGGAAATTCTGAAAGCAAGGCATGTTGATGACATTCAGGACATTAAGGATAATGAGATGACAGCTCTGAGGGCCATTCCAGAAAGAGCTCCAAAATTGTTTCGAAGCATGGATTAAGTAGGTGCTGGAGTTGGTGCTTGCCGAGGGGAGTACTTCGAAGGTGACCATAGTGATACCCAGCAGTGAGACAGCTAGCACTTCTACCAGGCTGAGTTCAGTAACTTAATTGTCAGTCTTTGTACACTAGAATTTATTCCTTTGCTGCAAAGGAAAATAGTTATTTTGTTTGTAAACTCTATTTTTCTGTCCTAAGTAATCTTAAATGGAGAAAAACAAAACTAAGCTAGGATTCAGCTTTGTGTGTTACAAAGCCCTGATCAAAAACTTTGCTCTATCACTTTCTACTTGAGTGACTCAGAATAATTACAATAACATGGTAAATTTTGCTCACTCACCTGCAAAACAAAGGTAAAGCAAAGAATCAGAGGAAAGTATATACACTTTTGTTAATAGGTTAAAGAGTGCTTGCAATGAATCATGATAGCTATTTTTGTTTTAAAAATAAAATACACAAGTTTTAACTTCTATATACCTACTAAACATTTTTTGAAACATCTCTATATGTAAATTATTATAGCATAATAAACATATATATATATATATATACACACACAAAATCTCTCTGTATTGCATGAAGCTTATATTCCGAGATACATTAACTGGCATCAAATAAAAAAAAAATATGGGTATCTGGCATTTAGTTTACCTTTCTAAATTATTTTTTAGTGGAATCTTTATTCTTTTTTTGTTTTGTTTTGTTTTCTTTCCTTCTATAAATATTTGTTTTTTGCAAAATTTTAAGAAGTTAAACACTGAATTGAAGAACTATTCTGTACTGGTAGCTGCTGATTTTTTTAATGGTAGGAACAAAGTCCTGTGGCTTTCAATAGATCCAGGTCTACTTACCTGAGGAATTGTGGCAGCATCGTGTGCCAGTTGTATTTAACAATAAAGACTATCACATGAATAAGGGATATATGGTACTTAAATCAAGATTCAGAAGCATTACTAGCTTTTTCACTCAATCAGCTACTCATTCTTACCTGCTCAACATGCACTCACACTGGAGTGTTACTGGGAAAAGAATAAGGTTTAAATGACAAGATCTCTACCTTTAGTTGCTTCTAGTACTTCTGTTGTGAAAGAAACATATTCTAAGTATCATCTCCCCCATCTTCTAGCAGCTGAGACAGTCCCTGATGTCAGGACAGAACTCACTAATCGGTCCCACGAGGTCAAATTTCTCCCCTGACCCTTTGGCCTCTGAGGCAGACAGCTGACTCACCTGAGTAAACTAGGGTTCCTTTCCTTGAAATCTAGAATTCCAGTATCAACTGAGGTTACCATCTTGAGCCAGAGACATGTAAAAGCCTGTGGTTGGACAAATTTTACCATCTAGATTGCATAGCTTGGAAAGCTGGTGTGGAAGAGGAGAAAGGAAGGGAGTGTCCAGGAAAAAAGCAGAGGAACAAAGAAAGGAAGCGGAAAGGAGAGAGATTTCTTGAATCCTAGAATTCTTCAATTTCCTGTTGTAGTACTACAGTACCTTACCTGAGGTCCCAAATAATAATAATAATATTAATAATAATCATAGACACAAACCTATGTACATAGAAGAAATTCTTTGTGGCTGAAACTGTTTAAATTGTTTTTGGCTATTTGTAGGGAAAGTCATGTAATATATCTAAATAACCAGTTTTAGACTGATAGTTCTTGTTAAATAAATGAGCCATTTTTGTCCAAAATAGAGAGAACACTGAAGTAAATGATTAAAAACTAGAGACTAATCATATCAATAACTTTTACCTTAATCCAGATATATCTGGGATTAAGAGACATATTCCAGTCCAAAGCAGCCCTGGAGTGCAGCACATTTTCAGAACAGTTCCTGGTTGGAGGTGTCATGACCTTGAAGTTTCTCGGGGTGGGAGATATGCCAAGTAATTTTAATGACACTCAAGATTGTTGGTCTGTTTATATGCATTTCGTGAACTTTTGGGCCCTTCGGGTATGTCTATCACTGTAAATCAAAATAATCCCTTGCCCCGTGGACAGGGTTGAAAGAATGCTTTTTATTAAATTCCAATCCTGGGTGAGCTAAGAAAAAAACTTTAGATCAAAATTAAAAGTGGAATAGGTTTCTTGAGGGGAAATATATACAATAAAAGTCTTTGTTATTAGGTGTTTTATCAGTTGGGAAGCTCAGAAAAGCTGCATTCCTGACATACCCCATACGCTTCTGGATTCTAATAATCAGAGAGGTCGACGGCAGTCTTAACGTAATTTGAAGGGTGCCTGATAGAAAGGAAAAGTTAAAATGATGTCTGGTTGCTTAGCCTAAGTAGCTAAGTCTAGAGGGGAAAATAAATTCCCTCTAGGAAATGCCATGAATCTGAAAGCAGAACACTTCAAAAGTCCAGAAGAAATGATAGGAGCTTTTAATATTGAAGTTGATTAGAAATGCAAGAACTCATAAATGGCTCTCAAAAGGCTAAGGAGTGAGGAAAGTTATAAGAAAATTATCATTAATCAGGACAGAGCCCTCTTGAGGTTTTACCAGAGGCCTCAGAAATTCTAGCTTTTGCTTTAAAACTGGGAACTGACTGGCTTTTCTTGTGACTTCTCTCAAAATATGAAAAACAAAAGTCATTGATATCAGATTGAGTCCAGCTCATGGCAACCACACATGCTTCAGAATAGAACTGTGATCTTGGCTGCAAATTTTATGGGAGCAGATTGTCAGGCCCTTCTTCAGTGGGGATTCTGGAGGGGTTCAAATAACCCACCTTTCAACTACTAGTTGAGAGAAAACCTTTTGTGTCATCTGGGGACATTGATTTCATCTTAAGAAATGACATCATCAAAATGGGAAAAGCATAATGTGACTCTGTGAATATAGTGGTGGAAGAAGGATGTTGTGGTTTCTGGGTGCTGTCGAGTTGGTTCTGACTCATAGCAACCCTATGCAATACAAAATGAAACACTTGTCCGGTCTTGAGCCACATCCACAATCATTTTAATGCGTAAGTCTGCTGTTGCCGCCACTGTGTCAGACCATCTCATCGAGGGTCATTCTCTTTTTTGCTGACTCTCCACTCTACCAAGCATGATGTCCTTCTCCAGGGACTGACAGTTCCTGACAACGTGTCCAAAGTTTGTAAGATACAGTCTTGCCATCTTTGCTTCCAAGGAGCACTCTAATTGTATTTCTTCTAGAAAGATCTGTTTGTTCTTTGGGCAGCCCATAGTACCATCAATGTTCTTCTGCAGTACCACAATTCAAAGGCATCAACTGGAAGAGGGATGTTGGTTTTCGAAGCACAAATGTGGCTTCAAAATTGCCCTTTGTGAAGGAGTCAGAAGCATTAGGCAACTATAATCAGTGTTTTATGGACTTTTAAACTTTTCTGTAGGAGTCCCTGGATGGCACACATAGTTAAGCACTAGAGTACTAATCAAAAGTTTGGCTGTTCAAATCCACCAAGGTGCCTCCAAAGACAGATCTGTGATCTGCTTCTGAAAGATCACAGCCTTGAAAACTCTGTGGACCAGTCCCGCTCTGCACATACAGGGTCATCCTGAATTGGAATCCACTTAATCACAACAAGCAACACAATAATCTTCTCTACTACTTTTGTTTTTACCTCTATCTGTCTCATGTAAGGAATATTAATGGTTTCTTCAAAGGAAAAAAAGATCTACATGTTAAGGTGTAGATGCTATATGCTAATAAAGCAGAGAAGACCTAAAATGTGTCTTTCACATGGAGAGAAGCATCTGAGAAGTCAAAGTGCTATCACTGACAGAAGCAGCTATTAAAGGTGTTGGGTATGGGTGTAAAAGTAGGGAACATATCTCTACAGTTAAAATAGAAGAATATGGAGCTTGTTAGAATCACATAGCAACCCCATGACTGCCAGACAGGCTTATGTGTAGCTCATGGGAACACGGGCCAGCTTTAAAAAACCAACCCTACTTAGTGGAGACTAAGTCTGGTTTTAAGCTTTGGAGTAGGTTACTCAAATCTAATGCTGGTCACTTTCTAGTTGCGTGACTTTGGCCAAATTTATTATCTTCTCGTGCCTCTGTTTTCTCACCTGCAAAATATGAATAAATAATAACAAATTAGTAGAAGTTGGGAGGATGTAGTGACTTAATTTAAGAAGATCTTTCAGCAAGTTGTTAGTTGCCATGGAGTCAATTCCGACTTATGAAAATCCCATGTGTGCAGAATGGAACTGGTCCATGAGGTTTTTAAACTGTGATCTCTCTGAAACAGATTTCCAAGCCTGTCTTTTCCTTGAAAGTTTGAACCTCTGGGTAGGTTCAGACTACCAACCTTCTGGCTAGTGGACAAGTGCTTAACTATCTGTACCTCCTAGGAGTTGTACCTGGAATGTGTAATAGAAATCAATAATAGAATAACATCAATTGCAATCAGTAACATAAATATGAACTTACTTTCTCATCAGACACTTTGTAGAATTAATTTATTCCTTGAACAAATATCTAATAAGTCTCCACGACGACACTAAACAGGATTAGGCCCAGAGATGTAAGCATCTTGTGGTATTAGAAAGTACAAAAGTGCTAAGGGTGAACGATGACAGCCACACGGTGTTAGGTTAACTAAAAGGAAAGAAAAGTCAACCAGACGAGCCACCAACAGCCATAACTGGAACAATTTCAAGAAGACAATATTTAAAATAATATTGGATTATAATTGAAAGCAGGAAATCTACATGAGTTCATAGTGATAGAAGTAAATAAATCGGGAAGACAAGACAAAGTTCCCAGGCAAATGTGTTCTGTAGGCATGCCTCTATCAAAGGGGTGGGCAAAGCTCCCCACTGCTTTAATATGGGCTGCAGGAACTGACTTCCTTCTAAAGAGTACAGTATGAAAAGAGGTTGAGGGAAAGGAGCAGTGTCGTGTACTGAACTGTGTCCCCGCCCCCCAAAAAACTGAGTAGTCATTTGGCTGAGCCATGATTCCCAGTAGCTTATGATTGTCCCCCATGTTGTGATTTTCCTGTGCTAGATGTTCAAGCCGATGAGGGTGGGACTGTAAATGTCTCCATAAGGGCACCTCTCTGCTCCAATGTAAAGAGAGTTGCCCTGGAGTGTAGCTTGTACCACCTTTTATCCTTTATCTTACAAACAATAAAAAGGAAAGGAAAAGCAAGCAGAGAGTTGGGAACTTCACACCGTCAAGAAAGCAGCACCAGGAGCAGAGCGCATCCTTCAGACCTGAGGTTCCTGCACAAAGACCCTGAACAAAGACTGATGCAACACAAGGACTTTCCTCCAGAGCTCCCCTGGAGCGGACACCCTGAAGTTAGACTTGTTGCCTACCAAATTGTGTAAGAATAAACTTTTCCTTTGTTAAAGCCATCCACTGTGTGACATTTCTGTTAAAGAAGCACAAGATGACGGAAACAAGAGGACAGTAAATTTATGGTGGAGAAAACTCAACAAATGCTATCTTAGCCCAGTGATCAAGGCTAACATTGGCAGTGATATATAGTGTTGATAATATGTACCCTTGATATAATGTGATGAAAAGGACACTTTACCTCTGTGAACTCTCTCCCTCAAATCCAAAACTGTTTTAGAGTCATTAAAAAAAAAAAAAAAAAAATCAGGCCAGTCCCAATTCATGAACAGTCTGCAATATACCTAACTAGAGCTCTTTCAAATTTCAAGATAATCAAAAACATGGAAAATCTGGAAACAGTCAGAACCAAAAGAAGCTTTAGGAAACATTACAACTAAATATGATGTGAGATAGTGGACTGCACCCTGGAATAGACAAATGCATTAGTTAGGTAAAAACCAAGGAAATCTGAATGCAGTATAGATTTTGGTTAACACCAAACAGTAACAATGTATGAAGGTTGATACATAAATTATCAGAGAGTTGCCGTTTGAGGTTAATAAGAAGCAGCACCCTGGGTGTGAGGATTAAAGGAACATTCTACTATCTCCACAAGTTTTTTCCTGTCAGCCTAGAACAATTCTGAAGTATAAAGTTTATTATAAAACAGAGTTAAAATTTCCTCCTCTAGTCCATGTCTTCCTCGAGGGGAAGGTCACTGTAACGCGTACCCCTATGTCCTCTTACATGGACATTCAGCAGAGTCTTTACAATATTAGTATTTGGATAAGTTTGTTCAACAAATGAATGGATTCTGGAAATCGTGTATTAATTATCAAGATAACACTGGATGTGAAGTGATAAATTATTCCAGATAGTTTCAGGAATTTTTTTTTATAAAAAGATAATCAGGGCTCTTCCCGCAGAAATAGTACATATGATGGGTACTTCGAAAAGAGCAAAGATGGGATGCAACTATGTGTGCACCGTCTCATTTTAAGAAGTCACTGTGATGCACTGATATTTAACTCCTCCTATCTCACATCAAAAGTTACTACCTGTTGTTACTATGGTCCAGATACAATGACTCACTTTTTTTTTTCCTTATGTTGGTCACTTTCCTTTCTGCTTCAAGATCTCAGCCTATTACGCACCTCTCTATCCACCCTCGCCCAGTCTCCTAGTTGAAGATCAAATGTCATTTCTGCAGTAGCTCTCCCTGTCTCCTTAGATGAGGCTAGTTTTCTTAAAACTATTTCATGTTACCTGTATTTCCCCTGTGCTCCCCATGTCATTACACAGACACAGATGCACACATACACTTAGTATTGGCAAGCACTATAAGAAAAGAATTACATTTGTTTTATTTGCTTTTGTATTGCCCGGATATACAGCATAATGCCTGGGATGTAGTAGGATATAATGTACATTTGTTATGTGAATTACTGAATAAGAAAATAATAATAGAAAGCTTCAGATATCTGTGAAACATGGCAAACAACTCTCATACACTCCAAAGATCTCATTTCTCTATTAGTGGTGGTTTCTTTATCTCTCCCTCCAACTGTTCAACACAGCCTCAGTGTCCTGTCACTCAAGTTATTTTTCAACCCATCCCTAGTAATGCCTCTCTCTGTACAGCATGCTCTCAGTCTATAAAATGCTTAATACAGGAAAGCAATTACAAGGCACACAGAATACTCCTTTATGAAAATTAGAGACCCAGACACAGGAAGAAGAAAAAAGGAGATCTTCTCCATGACCTTGAAGTATACTTTACATTTACTTCAATTTAAGAGACTTCACAAAACACAAAAACTAGTCTTTAACTCGAAGTGGACACACTGTAGTCCTTGAAGTGTTTGATTTGGTTCAGTGCCTGGATCCCCCCCCCCCAAAAAAAAACTCCTTATGTTATGGACTGCTGTCTTTTACAAGTTAGCTAAACTCTGAGAAGAAGAATATTCCCATGTTTCATGTAAGCCACGCAGCACACCGATATGAATATACACATGGGAGAACAAAGGGAGAGGAGAGTCACAGATGAAAACTTCCTTTACATGGAGTGAGCACAAAAAGCAATTTTGACCACAGGTGTTCTGTTGTGGATCTGCAGAACACTGGGACCCAGTGAAGGACTCCTATAACAATTTAGCCAGGGCCAGTTAAAATGACTTATCCTTGCACCATTGAAATACAAGAAACAAATCTGACAAAACTGGTCACCATCAAATGTTTAAATCAGCCTAAGTATATAATGTAGACTTTTCCTTTTTTTTTTTTTCCTAAACCAATAAAGTGTCAGACATTTCACTTTGTGATATTAATTAATTAGTTCTATGAGAAAATAGGGTCTGGGGAACTAAATCTTGATGGCCATCTTGAAAGGATAGAGAAAACACTCTATGTAAAAGCAAAATGATTTAATTTGATCTTATCCTAATACCATGTAGTCAGAGATCCCTCCAATTAAATTTAATTGCCTCAGATATTAAGGAGGCCATGTTCATTCTTGGGTGTAATCCCTTAGAACTTAACAAGCCCCCCAAATCAGCTACATTTCATTCATTTACAGGGGTAGCAAGAAAATTGTTGCAAGTAGTGCTTTTTTCCTCAGCAAGTAGCTCGAGGAAGGGACTAGAGGACATTTGGGGAACTCTTTCTAACTGCTAGCAGAAAACACAAATTCTGCAACTAAGAGAGAAATTTAAACAGCACAAAATAATTCAGGGCATAGAACTAAACACCTCTATTAGCATGCATAATATATTGGATGATTTAAGAAGGAAAGAGATTAAAGAACATAAACATACATAAATTCTAAACGCTTACAATTTCAGCCAAGTTAAATACTTCCCTAATTCATGACAGTCTATATAGTTTTGGATAAATTCTTACTTGTTGCAAAGTTTTCCACAATTGTGTTAGACAACTACCCTCAGAGGGCAAGTTTTGTATATTGGTTTTTAAGGCTAAGATGCCATCTACCTGTCTGATGCAAACAATCAATTAAATATTCATAAAGTATCACTATAGGTTGGGTGCCATCAGAACAGAAAAATAAAAATATAACACCTTATTTCTATGAATCTCAAACTGGTTTGGCAGATATAAGTACTCAGTCACCATGATGTAGTATGACACATACTTACAAGTATATGTGTATTCTGTACTATCAAAACATGGATGAAGGAAGAGTTAATTGTGTGTCATCAAGGCTGATTTCAGAAAAAGACACCATTTAAACTATGCCATGTGGAGAAGTACATCTTCTAAAAATAGGGTTGTGGAGTATGTAACGTTTATTTCCAGAAGATGTCCAGACATTACCCACCCCTCTAAATCCCATCCCTCTCCATGAGTTATAAGAAAGCTTCAGCTGTACATCAAAAAAGCGGTAACTCAGAAGTCTGAAATCAACCCTAGTTTACATAGTATTAATTAGAGTTGCAGTAACACAAATAACACAAAAACTACTAGAAATGTATTGTATCCCAGTTTTAAAGGATAGAATCCCAAACACTGGTTCCAGGGACCCACTCCTTGTCAGTAGTTCAAAGTGTTCCATGGTGCCCTTGGCTTGTAGACGTTTCTTCCTGTAGTTTCTCCCCACAATGTATGTCTCTGTGTCTACATTCCCCACCACTTAGAAGGTATATGCGGTCAGGACAAAACCACCCAGTAAGGGCCCCTTGAAACGTAGTTATTGGTAAGGATATCAACTGCAGCCCTTCCTGATTTCCCCCTGAGGTCTTTGAAGAAAGAATGTTGAGGACCTGAGCCAAAACCACAAGTAGCTCTCCCACAGATCCCCTAGTGCACGTCCTCTCATTGCCCTTTGACTTTGGCCAGGTTATTAACATATTATTACCAGACCACTGGGCAGGGACCTACTGTGCAGTTGCTGATGTTTGTAACAGTGGACAGGAATTGTGACACATCTCTGCCACAGCACTGAACAATCAGTTTCACCCTAATTATCATATAACACACCCCTCTGTACTAGAGCCAGTGTGTCCCAGGGGAGGGGGGCACCCTTCAAAAACCTTGCTACCCTGTCAGTGTGCAGTTACCAGCCTGTCCAGCTGGCCACCACTGGATGCAGTACTGCTGTCCCAGTCTGAAAGTTTCCCTTGATAAATAAACCTATGTCTCTTGGACTGTCTCCTGGTCAGTTTTTTGGTCTCTTGGTAACTCCTTATTCAGGATTCTCTTTATTGAGTGTAAATCCCAGACAGAAGCGATTAGGCTGAGGATCCACTCTACTGGGGTAAGACTTACCGACATAACAAAAGAAAACTCTTTCTATACAGAATCTCCCATGAAAAATAGTTTTGATTTTCATATGCACCCAATAAAATTATCTGAAAGAATGAATCTAAACACAGGAGATCTGATTGGATACCTTCAAAAACACGTACCTAAAATATTTACATTAACCAATAAATTCAAAATTCATTTTCTTTTAAAGTGTGTTAAAAATTTTTAAAGACTGTGTTTTAACTCCAAATTGATGTTAAACGTTTTTGAAAAGACACACTATAAAGACATTATTAACAGAAGTAAACAATTTTGGATGATTCAAGTTGATTCATCATGACATTTTCAAAGAGTAAGAAAGACGGTGTTGGAAGCCCAGGAGGGGCAAGATGTGAGAGGAGAGACCTAGTCTCAGTTGAAGGCTGAGTCAACGGAGATAAAAGACAAATAGGCAAAAGAGAAGAAATCGCTGAAGAATCAAAATGACTAAATGATAGCTCAGCCACTGCCTTCAAGTTGACTCCAACTCATAGCAATGCTATCGGAGTAGAATTGCCTCAAGAGTTTTCAAGAAGCACCTGGCAGATTCGAACTGCCAACCTTTCGGCTAGCAGATCTAACACTTAACCACTACGCCACCAAGTTTCCAGTCAAATGATTGTAGCCATGAATTAATGAGGGCTCAGTTGACACCAGATGCCTCATTTAACCTTCTTTATAACACAACCATTACAAATTGGATACAGTATCTATATTGTGGACTGAAAAAGTGAGTTTCCCACAGGTTAAATAGCATGTCTCATTTTCCCCCAGTCACCAGAAAAGCGAAGTCTCCCACTGTGTTTTCTCACTATTCACCCCTGCACCCCACTTGAAGATAATGTATCATTGCAGCAATACCATTAAGGGTTTCACCGCTATGGCAGAGAACACGTTATGAGGAGTGCTGCTGTTCTAGTGCTGTTGTTCACCGTAAAACTAAGATTCCTGCTGCCTGCCGCAAAGCCAATACTGAGACAGGGGTGCGCTGAATAGTAAGAGGGCTTTGTTGACAGAGGGCAGTGAGATCCTCCAAAATCTGTCTGCCTGTCTCAGACTGACAGAAGTGTTTTGTCGAGAGGTTGAGGGAAAGCAGGGGAAATAGAAGAGGGTGCGTTGACTGCGTGGATCTCCAGGTGAGAGTGGTTGACCTGTAGCTCTCCAGGTGAGGGGAGGTGTCAGTGAAGGAATGTTGATTTGAGTCACAAGGTCTGATATCAGAAGCTTCACCACATATGCCAGGAACTGTGATGTTTATTTAAGTAGTGGCCTGTCAATTGTCATCCATCACCATGCCTGGTCTGTCAAGCGGAACACCCTGGAGAAAAGCAATCTTAAAGGTCTTGTGATCATAATCGTCAAAGTATATGCAAGTTAACTAGGTAAGCAGTAAACAAACAACCTTACCAAGCCTTTTTGAAAATAACATTTTAAACATAATGGGTTTGGGTTTAGGAGGGAGAAGGAAGCAAAAGGGAATCAAAAGAGAACAAAATGGTGTGAGTTATGTTCAAGATGTGACCACTTACTTCACTCTGTCTGTTCCACTACAGCAAAATTTACTTAGTTAATTGTTAAGGACCAACACGTGGAAAGCACTGTGCTTTGGTACTCGCTATTCTGAGCATTCAGGATTCATAGTCTTTTTTTATTTATTTTTTAAATATATAATTTCTTTTTGTTGTTGTTGTTGAGAATATTCTTAGCAAAACATTGACCAATTCAACCATTTCTGTTTGTGCAGCTGAGAGACATTGATTACACTCTTTAAGTCCCACAGTCATTCTCAGCCCCCTTTTATGATTTATTCCTCCTCCATTAACATAAATTTCCTGTTTTTGAAAGTTCCAATCTAATCTTTCAAGCTCCTTTTGTCAAATTACATCCCATATTGATAAATATTAAAAGAACATAATGTTCAAGGCTGAGTTTCTTTACTACTAGCTAAATCATTGTTTGGTTTTAAGATTTCAAAAGAAATTTTTGTTTTACAATTTAAGGTTTAGCTTAGGGTAACAGTTTTGGAATTTAAACAGTCTCTGTGTCTTCAGAAAATCTGTACTCCATGAGAACTTGAAATTCTATTGTTCATTTTCACCTTTTGATCAAGATTCTTCTGTATGAACTGTGATCGAAATGTTCAGAAATGGTAGTTAGTAAGCACTTTGGCTGGTCCCATTGTCGACAGGGCAGTTGTTTACGGAGATGAGTAGTCACCCATCCGTTGCCCGCTCTGATTCTTGACTTTCCTTTCTCAATTGTTCCAGTTAAACAGAAACCAGATGTTGTGCCTTGGATGGCTGAGTGCTAGCTTTTAAGACCGCAGGCGGTATACAGTGACATAGGAGATAGTCAGAATCTACTCGACTAGTCAGAATGTACTCGACAGCACTGGGTTTTGGGTTTTGGAGGAGGTACAACAGAATTGTTGAACACTTCATTAGGTCTGTTAACTGGGGTACTTCCAAAAGAAGGAACCAAATTCCATCAAGTATTTTGTTATATACATAAGCAGCCTCAAGATCTACTCTTTTTTTTTTTAGTCACTGTTAAAAGTTTTCCTATTACACACCTTTTACCAATTCAACTTTTACAGTTGTACAACTTGTTTATAGCAATTATAACAATTAGCTCTACCCTTGAAACAAAAACCAAACCCACTGCGGTCAAGTGGATTTTGACTCATACCAAGACCTCGTTTCTCTTACTGGGTGAGCAGTGCTCCACTGTATGCGTGTACTACATTTTGTGCATCCATTCCTTTGCTGATAGGTAATGAAGTTGTTTCCGTTTTTTTGACTTCTTCCAGACAAGAAAAAATCTCTTCGTTCTTTCGGCAGTCTGTGGTACATTCAATATTCTTTTCCAACAACCACAAATCAAAGATATTTTTTTTTTTTCTATCTTCCTTATTCATTGTCTAGCTTTCACATACATATGACGCAATTGAAAATACCATGGCTTGGGTCAAGTGTACCTTAGTCTTCAAGATGACATCCTTACTTTTCAATGCTTTAAAAAGGTCTGTTACAGCAGATTTTTATGTGCTTTTTATTATGCAGTGAGTCTATTGACAAACAGATCTGCTCTGGAAGAAGTACAACCAGCGCGCTCCTTGGAAGCAAGGATGCTGAGACTATACCTCAAATACTTTAGACATGTTGTCAGGAGGGATCAATCCCTGGAGAAAGACATTATGCTTGGTATGATGGAGGATCAGCAAAAAAGAGGCAGACCTTCAATAAGACAGATGTATACAGTGGCTGCAACAATGGGCTTAAGCATAAAATGATTGTGGGTACGGTGCAGGACCAGGCAGTGTTTCCTTCTGTTGTGCGTATGGTTGCTATGAGTTTGAACTGACTCAAGGGCACCTAACAAGAGCAACAACACCTTTGATTACTGTGATTAGCGCTTCAATGAATACTGGCATAGAAGCAGGTGTCTGAGACTCTACTTTCAAGTCTGATATATAATTAGTAGTGGAAATGCTAGGTCATAGGATTGTTCTATTTTCAGTTTTTTGAGGACCTTCTTAGCCGTTTTCCATAATGGATGTACCATGTGGTATTCCACCAATAATGGATAAGCATTCAGATTTCACCCACATCCTTGCTAACATTTGTTTTCTTCTGTTTTTTGTTAGTTTATTTTTAATGATGACCATCCTAATGAAAGTACAATGGTATCTCATTGTGGTTTTGATTTGTATCTCTGAATATATTTTCATGTGTTTGGTGGCCATTTGAAGGTCCCCTCTGGTGAAATGTGTCTTTTGCCCACTTTATGATTAGGTTATTTGTCCTTTTGATGTTAAATTGTCCAAATTTTGTATTTTGTTATTAGATTTTTATCAGATATATGGTTTCCAAAGGTATTCTCTAAGTCAGCAGCTTTATTGGTAATGTCTTTTTCATGAACAAAAGTTATTGAATTTTATGAGGTCTCATTTATTTAATTTTTATTTTGCTGTTTGTGCTTTTATTCTTATGTTAGATAATTCACTGTTAAAATTAGGCCCTAGAGCACTGTGACTATATTTTCTTCTAAGAATTTTATGGCTTCAATTTGTGACACTTAGGTCCTTAATCCACTCTGATTTGTTTGGGGGTATGTTATTAGTCATGGATCCTGTCTGTTTTCCACAGATGGAAATTCAATTTTTCCAATGGCGTTTATTGAAGAGATTCTTTTTCTCTTTCAAATCTACTTAGCACTCTTGTCAAAAATCAGTTGGCCATAGATGTGTGGGTTTATTGCTGGAAGCTCAGTTGTATTCCATTGGTCTATGAGTCTGTTGTTACACCAGATCAGGCTGTTGTGATTACTGTATAATAAGTTTTGGAAACCTGATGGCGTAGTGAAGTGCTATGACAGTATGCCAAGAGGTTAGCAGTTCATATCCTCGAGGCGCTTCTCAGAAACACTGGGAGGCATTTCTGCTCTGACCTAGAGGGGCTCTATGAGTCAGAACCAACTCAATTGCACCTAACAACAACAATAGCAACAAAGATATGTTTTAAAATCAGGACGTTTGAGTCCTATTTTGTTCTTCTTTTTCAAGATTGCTTTAGAGATTTGAGACCTCTTGCCATACCACATTATGTTGAGGATTGTTTTCTCCATTTCTGTGAAGGTGACTGTGGGAATTTTGATCAGGATTGTGTTGAATCTATAGATCACTTTGGGTAACACTGACATCTTAACAATATTAATCCTTCCAACCCATCAACATGAACAATTTTGCCATTTATTTAATTCTTCTTTAATCCCTTTCAGCAGTATTTTATAATTTTCATTGAATAAGTCCTTCACATTCCTGGTTAAATTTATTTCTAGGTATTTTATTCTCTTAGATGCTATTGTAAACGTAATCTTTTCCCTGATTGTCCTTTCAGTTTTCTCATTGCTGGGGTATAGAAACTCAAACGATTTTTATTTAGTAGTCTTGTACCAAGAAACTTGGCTAAATTCTTCTATTAGCTCTAGAAGTTTCCTTGAAGACTCTTTGGAAGTTTATTTGTATAGAATGTCATCTGCAAATAGAGATAATTTTACTTCCTCCTTTCCAGTCTGGGTACCTCATTTCTTTTCACAATGTCTGTTTTTGACAGTTGCCGTAGTTTCTTAGTGCTGCTGTAACAGAAATAGCACTAGTGGGTGGCTTTAAGGACAGAGATTTATTTTCTTACAGTTAGAGAGGCGAGTACAAATTCAAAGTGTGGCTGTAGGGGAGTTCCCTCTTTGTTTATGTCAGCTGCTGGTAACTGGTAGTCTTTGGTTCCTTGGCAGTTTTTCTATGCCACTTTTTCCTTTTGGTCCCACTTGTCTCTATACAAACTAAAATCAAACTCATTGCTGTGGAGTTATTTCTAACTCATAGTGACCCTATGCTACACTTTATATCTCTCAAAAGCAGTTAAGTTTAGGATCAACTTTATACTAATATAGCCAGCCAACCAAGTGCCGTTGAGTTGGATCTGACTTATGGCAACCTGACCTCACTAATACAAAAAAGAAAACTCTATTTCCCAGTAAGATTATATCCACAGGTAGAGGGGTCAGTACTCCTACACTATCTTGTGGGGACACAATTCAATCCACAACAGTGGTTAAAGATCTGTTTTCTTGACCTCATTCACAAATTTTGCAATTAAACATATGCATATTAGCAGCAAAGAAGTGAGACATATTCCAATAAAAAGGTGGAGAGTGACATACACACACACACATACTCACGTCCCTTGTACTGAATTTAAAAAGCTAGAGAACACAGTAGATTCTAATTCAAACAACAGCATTGACTTAGTAATTCCTTCCCTTTGTCATATTAGAATACTGCACAAATTGTGGCTTGACATTGTGACTTTCATACACTTCATTAACTAAGAAACATTTAAAAGGAAATAATCTGTGCCTATATTATAGTTCCATAAAAAAGATCTCAATACCAATGTCTTGAGCTGGAAAACCATTCATAAGATTTTACTGCCTTGATATACAAAGAGAATGGAATAAAATTATTTTTATTTTCTTAGGAAAAACATCTGAGATGGTACATTTGGATATCTAATTAAAATGCTTATGTACCTTGCCTAATTAAAATAGGTACTTTTTCAAAATGACAAGACATTTAATGCATCTATTTATAAATACCTCAGACAAAATGCTTGGAAACGAGGAATGGCAGAGCAACTGAACTGTGTTCATGCATTAACCTTCAAGTGTCTCCACCCACTGCATTTTCACAGGAAAGCATTGTGTAAAACAAGTCCTGTCCTTAGCAGGCTTTAAAAAGATCTCCAGTGGTGGCATAACATAAAGACAAAAACATCTAAAGCAAAGAAATTCTCTTTTTTTCCTTCCCCTCAAGTGCTGTGACCATAACCCGGAATGCATTAGTCATGCTGGGATCAGAAAACGTATTTTTTTTTTTTAGGACTTGTAAAGTCTTCTGAATGCAAAATGGACCCAAAGAGCCTGTCTATTGTTGAGTTGCTAAAATGTCTTTAATCTTAGAAAGAGCCTCTATCTAAGAAGACAGGAATTATTTGTGCAAAAATTTTAAACAAATGTTGGATTCAGCTCAGGGGCATGCCATAGTTTTCCTCAATCACTGAATGAATGAGAGAGGGTAATGGAATCTGATTGGCATAGCAAAAAATTTGACTTCAAGATGCTTGACAAGAATTTTCCTAGAGCTTAGATCAAAAGCCATTAAGACGCAATCTCCTCACTCTAACAAACTCTGGAGCCCTGGTAACATGGTGGTTAAATGCTCAACTGCTAAGTAAAAGGTCCACACTTCAAACTCATTAGTTGCTCTGGGAGAAAGACATGGCAATTTGCTTCTGTAAAGATTACAGCTTTGGAAACCTATAAGGACATGTCTCTTCTGTCTTACAGGTTAAGTGTGAGTAGAAGTAGAGTTGATACAAGGTGACAAACTTCAAAAAATATAGTTTTACAAATTCTTTTATCCCCTCAATCTTTTAATATTAGGATTTGCCGTCTTAAACCCAACCAAGAAGGGAGAAAGCATCGTGTTTAAATATATTATATATATTGTTTATATTCTGCTATAAAACCCTATAGGAGAAGTGTTGCTCTCTCTTGAAAGTCATCTTTGAGTTGTGATTGACCTAACAGCAACAGGTTGGTTTGACTGTTGGATGAAAAGTACTAGTCCCCTCGTGGTACCGGCAGTTTGTGCTTGATTACTACCCAAAAGGATGGTGTTTTAAATCCATCCAGTGGCACCTCAGAAGCCAAGAAAACTTCTTGGAGCTCTACTCTGTAATACATAGGGTCACTGTAAGTCAAGATAAACTAGATTGCAACTGGTATAGGTATGGAAATGATTTGTTGTTGCTGTAGTAAGCTATTGTCAAGTTGGCCCCACCCATGACAAATCCATACATGTAGAATGAAAGGAAACGTGATCTGATCCTGTGCCGTCCCCAGGATTGGTTGTGAATCTGACCCTTATGATCTACAGTGTTTTCACTGGTCCGTATTCAGAAGTAGACTACCAAGCTTTTCTTCCTAGTCCAACCTTGCTTCCTTAGACTGAAAGGGCCACAGACAGCTGCTCAGCATCTTAGCAACATGCTTAACAGAAGGGTAGTAGTTGTGCATGTGGTACACAGACTGAGAAATAAGAATTACAGAAATTATAGATGTATATAAATTTGAGAAAGGTGCATTTTCTGCATGATAATAGGTAAAGCTTAGAATGAAGTAGTAATTTTCTGAATACTTTATTTCTAAAACAGGCTAAAATTTCTGAACCAGTCTCACTGAAAATTTGAAGGACATTCTTCTAAAGGAAAATTACATTACAGTATAGGCTGGTAAAAATATTCCAATGATACTGTCTGTGAGTTAGTTAAAGGGCTTGTCTCCCTTCATTTTTCCCTTGCTTCCTTCATCACATATTGTTGAGAAGAACTAGGGAGGCAGTGTTAGACAGTGTAGACATGCTCATTGTTCCTCTGGAATTTAGACTATAGCCCAGTAATCTGTCATTTGGTTTATCATGAAGACAGACTAGAAGCATTTTGGGTTGTATAAAAACAAAGTCAAACTTTCTGTCCTTAAGATAGTGAACATTTTAGCTGGTAAGATAATGTAATCTACAATCACCCCCATCTCCACTTATAAATCATGAAACAATATCAACTTCATCTCAAAAAATGGCCATTCAATGAATTCAGTACTAGTCCCACTCCAAGTTTTCTTTAAGATTCAAAAAAAGTAAAACAATCTCTGTGCGTACTAACCGTTTAATTAGCTTAACCTTTTTTCAGAATTGCTTACAGTTAAAGGAGATCCTTACAATTCCAAAGTTCATCATCTGATGACTACTTCTAAGACTTGAACATTCATATTGATTGACTTGTGTTTATTTTTGAGCAAACCCTATGTGTTGAATTTTTATCAATCCTGCCTTTGAAGTCTGAGCTGTATCAATTATAAACAAACAGACATAGAAGTTAAAATTCACAAAAATTCAATATTTTCAAGTAGGCTGAAAGCCATGTTCATAGAAGCCCCGAATTATTTAAGATTGCTTGAGAAGCTGTGTTTCCACACAGCTGTGTACCCTATTCACGTGGGACAACCTCTGAAGTCAGCTCTCCCTGGGTTCTGAAATTCCACTGGTTTATTCAAGATAGTGAGATACATCTGATTTGTAGGAAACATTTGGAAGGAGATATTCATTCAGAGCTTAGAAATTCTGTCTCAGCTTCTAGGAGAGTACATACAAACAGCCAGCTATGTGCTGAAGGGTTGGAGTATATTTGCCTTCCTTCATAAATAAGGTTAAATGAGGTAGTAGAGTAACATGGTGAGGGACACAGACTCTGGTGTCTGATGGTCTGGGTGTAGATTTATAACTCATTGTTGATGATGTTGAACAACTTGGTGGAATGTTTGGTGTCTGTTTCCCAATCTGAAAAATGAGATGAAGATAATTTCATCTTAAGGTTGTTTTGAAGATTAGGTAATTTAATATAGATAAAGCAATTACCCACCACTTATCTGTAAATTTGCCATACTGTGGTGGCTTGTGTGTTGCTGGAAATACTTAGAATATTCTGTATGCCATGTATATAAACACTCACATATATTGTGTGTATATGTATACACATATACATATATAATCAGAAATAAGGGAGGTACATGCTAAATATAACATATATGCTGAATGTTTTTCATTTATATCTATATTCAAAAGTCCTTAAATGACACAGTTTGTGCCCGGTGATGACCTACCGGTTGTGAGTTCAAACCGCCCAATGGTACTGCAACAGAGAATCTTGAAGATCTGCTTCCTGGAAGAGAATAGTGAAAAACAAAACCTTATGAGCATTTCTACTCTGTAGCACATGAGCTTACCATGAATAAGAATCGACTTAACAGCTATAGCCATAACCATATCCTGGAGTCAGAGCTGACTCGATGGCACTTGGCTTGGCACATTCAATACTAACATGAGAACAAGAGACCCAGAAATAATCATACATCTAAATGTCACCTTTCTGTAATTACATAAACTAAACTCAGTGCCACTGAGTTGATTCTAACTCATAGTGATCCCATAGGACAGTGTAGAACTACACCATAGAGTTTTCAAGGATCGTCTGGTGGATTTAAACTGCTGATCTCTTGATTAGCAAACACATCACTTAACCACTACACAACTAGGGTTTCCTCTCTTATCACAGATATAACTAAAAACCAAAACCAACTCAACTACTATCATATCTGACTTATAGGAACTCTATAAGACAAAGTAGAAATGATCTGTAGGATTTCCAATACTGTAAATCTTTATGGAGAGCCCTGGTGGCACAGTGGTTATGCACTTGACTGCTAAACAAAAAGTCTATCAAAAGGTCAAATAGTGGGTTCAAACTGCCAACCTTTCAGTTAGCAGCTCAGTGCTTAACCACTGCACCACCGGGGCTCCTCATTATGGACATGCCAAATGCAAAACCAAATCCGTTGTTGTCTAGTGTGTTTTGACTCATAACAATGTTATAGGACAGAGCAGAAACATCTGCAGGATTTTCAAGGCTGTAATCGTTATAAAAGCAGCCACGTGTTTCCCCCATGGAGCATCTGGTGAGTTCAAACTTTTTCACCTTGCAGTTAGCAGTCCAGTGCTTGATAAGTACACCAACAGGGCTCCTTCATTAGAGACAGAACCAAGCCAAAACAAAACAAAACAGACAAACAAAAAACTATTGCCATGAAGTTAATTCTGATTCATAGCAACCACATAGGACAGAGTAGAACCGCACTATAGGATTCCAGTGAGTAGTTGGTGGATTTGAACTGCCAATCATTTGGTTAGCAGCTGAGCCCTTAACCACTGTGCTACCAGGTCCCCTTTACTAACATATGTCACAGATTGAATTGTGTCACCCCAAAAATGTGTATATTGATTTGACTCAGCTATGAGTCCCGATACGGTGCCATTCCTCCCATGTGTTGTGAATCCTGCCTCTGTGATGTCGATGATGGTGACTGAGCTTTAGCTGTGTTAGTGAGACCAGACTCAAGCTACAAGCTTCTGGGATGTAAGACAGAGAAGAGAGCAGAGGAAGTTGGGAAACTCACACCACCAAGAAAACATGACTGAGAGCAGAGCATGTCCTTTGGGCCTGAGATTCCTATGCCAAGATGCTGTCCTTGAATTTGAACTTAGCTACCAGATTGTGACAATTTCTCTTATTGAGTGGACTTGTAACTGGTAAATGGACTTGCAGCTTACTGGACTGTAACAATAAAAGTTTCTCTTTATGAAGCCTTCTATTCATGGTATTTTCTGTTAGAGCAGTACCAGGTGACTAGCACAATATAAACAAACAAACAAAAAACACTGTCGGATCAATTCCAATTGACAGTGACCCTATAAGACTGAGTAGAACTGCTCCATAGAGCTCCCAAGGAGCGCCTGGTTGATCCGAACTGCTGACTTTCTGGGTAACAGCCATAGCACTTAACTTCTACACCAGGAGGGTTTCTGCATTATTGACATAAATATCTGCTAAGTGAACGAGAAAGTCAAGGAAGAGTAGATGAAGAAAAGGTTAGTGGTGAGGTCACACAGCACAGAACAGCATACAGGTGTTGTAGCTGAAAAGTCACTTGAAACTCTCTTCTGCAGATTACCCACCTATGCTGGCAGCAGGAGTCAGTGGTTATTGGGTATCTCTTCCTGAAAGGCCATCTGATTCAGTTGAGTCCTATTTTTGCAGAATGTGAATCAGAGGCATTATTCTATCTCTTAGTAACCAAGATGTAAATAAGGAAATTCTTTAGAAATGTGATATTTTTATTGATCATGCTAATGGCAAGAGATCAACTAAGTCAAACTGACAAAAAATTTCAAGAAAGAACTCTCAGCCTTTGAAGCAAATTTTGAAACACAGAGACCACTGATAGCTGTCTTGCTTGTCCTCAGTAGAAGAAATGTACCTAAGAACAAATTGCCTCTGCTTCTCTCCCAGCTCAGATACATATGTGAAATTACTTCTAAACTGGAATTCAGTGAAAGGTATAACAGTAGAAAAGATTTTGAGAACCCAGACCCTGGACTTGATGGTAGTCCACAGCTGAAACTGTCGAAGTCCTGTAACTGATTAGAACCCAAGTGACCTGATTCGGGTTCTGGAGATCCAGCTAGCAAGTTCAGTCTCCTGACGGGTGGCAAACTGGGCTCCCTCTTCCTCAAAGCACATGAGGACACATTCTTTTTGCTAGCAAATGGTGGAAAAGTTTGTTAGCAGAAAGTACGTTCTAAAGTGGGAACAGATCCATCTCCATGAGTGAAAAAATACCTGGTATAGCTTTGGGGGTACTTTTCATTGGCCAAAGCAGGAGGTGAGGTCATAGACAGGAGGGAGAGGTAGTAACTTGGTTTCTGGCTGGGTTTGAGGCTTCTGTGGCCATATTTGTATCATAACTGCCAAGAAGAACCTGTTTTACACTTGTTTCGTAAACTGCTGGGAAGAAATTCTTAGTGTGTGGCAGGTCAGGTTCCCTTGGTAACCTTATCAAAACCAGTACTGAAGCCAACACTTCCGACACAGAATGAACTTGACTTGGAGACACAGAGCGATGCTAGTGGTGTGCGTACTTTATGGTTTAAGATATGTACAAGGCTGTCCTACTTTTTAGAAGAGAGAGGAGAGAGTGGTACGGGACAGGGATGGGGACAAGTGTTTGTTGAGTGGATAATGGAAGTCAAGAGTGAGAAAGAAGAGTGTGCTGTCACAGGGTGAAGAGAGAAGATAGAGTTTCACAGAGGCAGGTACTCAGGGTTTTTTATAGCAAACTGACTTGGATTGTAAACTGGCACTTCATCATAATAAAATATTTTTAAATATATTTAAAAAATACAGTTATGTGGTCATTTTGCATGTTTGGTAGTAATATTTGCTGTTCTCTCCCAGTAGCAAACTACAGTTTCAAATTATTTTCAAGGTGTATGTCATGGATTGAACTCTGTCCTCCCAAAGCTGTGTGGAGCAAATTGTCTTGGCCATGATTCCTGGTATTGTGTGAGGCTCCTACGTGTTGTAAATCCTGCCTCTTTGATGTTAATGAGGGAGGATGGTGACAGTTGTATTGGTGGGGCAGGACTCAATTTCTAAGAATGTACTGTGCCTTGAGGCAGTCTCTTAGGATACAAAGGAAAGGGAAGCAAGCAGGGAGACCGGGACCTCAGATCACCAGGCTGGGAGCTGAGCACATCCCCTGAGCTGAGAACCTCCTAGTCCACGGGAAGATTGAGGACAAGGGCATTCCTCCACAACCAACAAAGAAAGCCTTCCTCTGGAGCTGATGCCCTTAATTTGGACTTTTAGCCTACAACTGTGAGAAAATAAAATTGTCTGTGTAAAAGCCATCCACTTGCGTTATTTCTGTTATAGCAACACCAGATGACCAAGATAGAGTAGCATAATTTACTACAAAATATTTATAAATCCATAAAGTGTTACAGTTTCCTTCCTAGATGTCGTTGTGGACGCTATTCAGTCAGCTGTGAATCACAGTGACCCAGTGTGAAATGGAGTTAAGGGTTGTCAAGTCCTGTACCATCTTCCTGAATGTTAAAGCCAAAACAAACAAACAAACAAACAAACAAACACCCACAGCTGTCAATTCTGATTCCCAGCAATGCTATAGGAGAGTAAAACCGCTCCATAGAGTTTCCAAGCAGCTCCTGGTAGATTTGAACTGCTGAACTTCTGGTTAGCAGCCATAGCACTTAACCACTATACCACAAGGGTTTCCTCATGACTGTTAGAACGTAGTAACTTATTGTTGTGGCTATTTTGTGAAACCATCTCGTTGAGGGTTTCCCTCATTTTCATCAATGCTCTACCAACCATGAGGTCTTTTCCTAGGGAGGGGCATTTCCTGAGGACATATCCCAAGTAAGTTAGATGAAGCATCACCCTTCTTTCTTCTAAGGAAGCTTCTGGTTGTATTCTTTTCTAAGATTTGTTTATTCTTCTGTCAGTCCACAGTATATTCAAGATTATTCATCAAAACCACTGTTCTAATGAGTACTTTCTTCAGCTGTCTTCTTTTTTACTATGAAGCTTTCACATGCATATGAGATGATTGAAAAGATTAGAGGTTGGGTCACACGTATTGTTATTGTTATGGATTGGATTATGTCACCCCCCTCAGAAAACATTTGAAAAAATAATGTGTGTCAATTTAGCTAGTCTATGATTCCCAGTATTGTGTGACTGGCCACGATTTTGTCACATAATGTGATTTGCCTATGTGTTGCGTGTCCTACCTCTATGGTGTTAAAAAGGTAGGATTGGGGCAATTATGACAGTGATGCAGGACTCAGCATGTGAAATTAGTTTGCATATTAAGTCAATCTTGTTTGAGATATGAGGGAGACAAGAGCAGAGAGACAAGGGGAACCCATACCACCAAGCAACAAGAGACAACCAAACCCAAACCCACTGTCTTCCAATCAGTTTTGACTCAGCAATTTTTTGGACCTAGGGCCCCTGTACTGAGAAGCTGCTTGTCAGAGAAAGGCTGATGACAAGTACTTTCTCTCAGAGATGACAGAGTAAGAAAATCTTTCTCTGGAGTTGGCACCCTGAAATAAGGATGTCTAGCCTCCTAAACTGTGGGAAGATAAATTTCTCTTTGTTAAAGAAATGAATGGGAACATCATATATCAAACATCAGATAACTTTGATATTTCCATTATAGCAGCATTAAACAACTAAAATAGTTACTAAATGAAATCTTTGCTTTCAGAAGTTCTTTTGCAACAGATCATTATTAGTTACATCTAAATAACCTTTTTTTTTTTTACATATTCAAAGCCCTGAATGAGAAAAACTTCCATTGTGAATAATTTATCCTGCAAAATTGTCTATCAAATATAATGGTGAAATTAAGACTTTTGAAAATAAAGAGAAATTTAAAGACTTCATAAAAACTAAACCAAAATTACATGAAATATTGAAAGAAGCTCTTCCCTAAATATATGTTTTAGGTGATAATTTAAGGCACTTTAT
The DNA here is from genome assembly GCA_028571685.1 of Heterohyrax brucei. NCBI lineage: Eukaryota > Metazoa > Chordata > Mammalia > Hyracoidea > Procaviidae > Heterohyrax > Heterohyrax brucei. Next base: position 163,007,639 of record CM053143.1, read on the forward strand.
CTAAATTTCTAATCAGTTAAGGAATGCACAAAACTTCACCAAACTAAGCCAAAAGCTACAGTATTATAATAAGGGAATCCATGATCATATCATGACAACTATAATATCATCACATTAAAAGAGGGATACACTACAATACTTACAGTTGTTTTTGATGCAGCGACAGTTTATGACTTCTAAAATAGTTAAAATTGATGTCAATAATTATATGTTAAGGGGAATTAGGTATGTAGCCATAGAACAGATTAACAATATATCATTGGAAATTAAAAATCATAACACAGGAGTCTCAACAAATACAAAATCAAAACTCATACCATCCATAAAGAAGAATGTCCCAGAACAGATTAATAAGAACAGAGAAAACATCAACATGAAGAATAAACATATTGCAATGACACCACTAAACATATACCTATCAGTAATCACATTGAATGTAAATGGACTGAACTCTCCATGTAAAGAGACAGCGAGTGATATCATGGATCGAAAGACATGATCCATCTATATGTTACTTACAAGAAATACATCTTAGACTTAAAGATAAGAACAGGTTGAGAATTAAAGTTTGGAATAATATATATCAAGCTAACAATACATAGAAAAGAGCAGGTATGGCAACATTAATCTCAGATAAAATAGATTTTTAGTGTAAAATCCACTATTGTGCACAAGGATGGTCACTATTTATTGCTAAAAGGTTCAATATTCAAGCAAGACTTAACAATATTAAATATTTATGCACCCAAAACCAAAGTACCTAAATATATTGAACAAATACTGACAAGATTGAAAAATGAGATTGATTATTCCACAATAATAGTTGGGGACTTTAACACTTCCCTTTCAGTTAAGGATAGATCATCCAGAAAAAAGCTCAGTAAACTTACAGAAGATCTTATTACAATAGTCAACCAACTTGACCTTATTGACATATACAGATCTTTTCATCCATCAACAGGTAAATACACCTTCTTCTCCAAAGCACATGGAACATTCTCCAGAATAGACCATAGATTAGGTCATAAAACAATTCTTCATAAAATCCAAAACATTGATTTATTGCAAAGTACCTTTTCAGACCACAGAGCTATGAAAGTTGAAATCAATAACAGAAAATTCATAGGTAAGAATTCCAACTTGTGGAAACTGAACACTTTACTCATAAAGCCTTGGGTTATAAAAGAAATTAAAGACACATTAAAGAAATTTATGGATTCAAATGAGAATGAAAACACATCCTACCAGAATTTATGGGATACAGAAAAAGCGGTGCTCAGAGGTCAGTTTATCGCTATAAATGCACACTTCCAGAAAGAAGGAAGAGCACAAATTAAGGAATTAACCTCACAGCTTGAACAAGTAGAAAGAGAGCAAAAAAGAAACCCCTCAGGCACCAAAAGAAAGCAGATTGTAAAGATTACAGCAGAACTAAATGATTAGAGAATAGAAAAACAACTGAAAAAAAATTAACAAAACCAAAAGCTGGTTCATAGAAAATGTCGACAAAATTGATAAACCATTGGCTAAACTTGCAAAAGAAAAACAACAGAAGATACAAAAAACCCAATTAAGAAATGAGCTGGGAGATGTTACGACAGACCCATCTGGAATAAAATATATCATGACAGAATACTACAAAAAGCTATACTCTGAGAGGTTTGAAAACCTGGGGGAAATGGACAAATTTCTAGATTCATTTGACTCACCAAAACTATCACAAGGAGAAATAGATCAACTTAATAAATCTATCACAAAGGAAGAGATTGAGGAAGTCATCAAAATCTACCAACCAAGAAAAGTCCTGGTGCAGACGGCTTTACCAGAGCGTTCTACCAAACTTTTACAGAAGAATTAACTCCAATACTAATGAGACTATTTCACACTATAGAAAGAGATGAAATACTTCCAAATTCATTCTATGAAGCCAACATAACCCTGATACCAAAACCAGGGGAAGATCCCACAAAAAAAGAAAAGTATAGACCAATATCACTCACGAATCTTAGATGCAAAAATCTTCAACAAAATTCTAGCCAATAGAATTCAACAGCATATAAAAAAAACTTACTCATCATGATCAAGTTGGTTTTATTCCAGAGATGCAAGGCTGGTTCAACATCCTAAAAACAATTAATGTAATCAACCACATTAATAACACAAAAGATAAAAATCACCTGATTTTGTCAATTGATGCAGAAGAGGCATTTGACAAAGTTCAACATCCATTCATGCTTAAAACTCTCAGAAAAACAGGAATAAAAGGGAAATTCCTCCATATAATCACTAGCATCTGTGCAAAGCCAACTGCTTTCATCATCCTGAATGGTGAAAGACTGAAAGAATTCCCTTTGAGAACAGGAACTAGACAAGGATGCCCATTCTCACCACTTCTATTCAACATTGTGCTAGAAGTTCTAGCCGGAGCATTTGGACAAGACAAAGAAATAAAAGGCATCCATATTGGCACTGAAGAAGTAAAGATTTCCCTCTTTGCAGGTGATATGATTGTTTATACAGAGAATCCAGAGAAATTCATAAACAAAGTATTACAGCTAATAGAAGAATTCGGCAAAGTATTGGGATACAAGATAAACATAACTAAATCAATAGGATTCCTTTGTACCAACAATGAAATTATTAATGAAGAAATCACCAAATCAATTCCATTTGCTATAGCCCCCAAGAAGATAAAATACCTAGGAATAAATCTAACTAGAGAAATAAGAGATCTTTATAGAGAAAACTATAAGACCTTGCTACAAGAAACTAGGAGAGACTTACGTAAGTGGAGTAATCTGCTTTGCTCATGGATAGGAAGACTCAATATTGTGAAAATGTCTATTTTGCCCAAAGCACTCTACTTATATAATACAATCCCAATACAAATTCCAGCGACATTTTTTAATGAGATGGAGAAACAAATTATCAGCTTTATTTGGAAAGGGAAGAAACCCCGAATAAGTAAAGCACTACCGAAAAAGAAGAACATACTGAGAGGTCTCTCACTACCTGACTTTAAAACCTATTACACTGCAACAATAGTCAAAACAGCCTAGTGTTGGTACAAAAGGTGACATATAGACCAATGGAACAAAGTAGAGACCCCAGAGATGCCACCATCCTTCTATGAGCAGCTGACATTTGACAAAGGTCCTAAGATTTTGAACTGGGGTAAGAACAGTCTCTTTAACAAATGGTGCTGGCATAATTGGATATCCATCTGCAAAAAAATGAAACAAGACCCATATCTCACACCTTATATGAAAGTCAACTCAAATTGGATGAAAGACTTGAATATAAAAGCTAAAACGATAAAGCTCATCCAAGATAAGATAGGGTCAACAATGGAAGTTTTAATACACAATATAGACAGACTTCAAAATCTGACAAACAAAACACATTCATCGAAAGACAATATAGATAAATGGGAATTAATAAGAATCAAACACTTCTGCTCATCCAAAGACTTCATCAAAAGAATTAAAAGACCATCTACAGAATGGGAAAAAATATTTGGCAACTCTATGTCAGACCGACACCTGATCTCCATAATCTACAAGGTTCTACAAAATATCAATAAGAAGAAAAAGACAAATCATCCAGTTAAGCAATGGGCAAAGGAGATGGACAGACACTTCCCTAAAGAGGAGATCCAGGCAGCCAAAAACACACACGGACATGTTCATGATCATTAATTATTAAAGAAATTCAAATCAAAATGAAAATGAGATACCATCTCACCCCAACAAAATTGACCATGATCCAAAAAACACAAAACAATAAATGTTGGAGAGGCTGTGAAGAGATTGGAACTCTCCTTCACTGTTGGTGGGATTGCCGAACAGCGCAGCCTCTTTGGAAAGCAATTTGGCGTTACCTTAAAATAATGGATACAGATATACCATTTGACTCAGTAATTCCTCTGCTCGGAATATATCCTACAAAATCAAGGCCATTCACACCGACTGCTACATGCACACGAACGTTCATTACAGCACAGTCCATGATACCAAAAGGTTGGAATCAACCCAGATGCCCAACAACAGAAGAATGGATGGGTAAACTTTGGTATGTATACTCAGTGGAGTACTATACACTGATGAAGAACAACCATGATAGCAGGAAACATCTCTCAATTTGGTCTCAACTGGAGGATGTTATGTTGAGTGAAACTAGTCAGCAACAGAAGGAGAATTATTATATGAGACCCCTATGATAAAAACTTAAAAGTATACTCATAAGTAATAGAAAAGACTCTTTGATGGCTACAAGGGCGGGAGGGCAAGGGGCGAGGGTTTAGATTAGACAGTTATTAGAAATTTGGTTGGGTGAAATTGGTGACAATACACATTAGTAAGAAGGCCGATATAAATGGGACTTCAACATAACTTGTGTACTCCTCCTCTCTTAACCCAGTATTATAAGCACACAGTATGTGTACTTTCATTTTTTATTTAATAAAAAAATAAAAATGAATTTAATTAATAGCTAAGATGACCAAAAGAGAACAAAATATTCTTCTGACTTTAAATGGGATTGGGTTTGACACCTAGGTACTTTTTGCTGCTGCCCTGTGAGCTACCTGTATTTACTGAACATCAATTCCTTTCTTTTAGTTTAAGACTCCTAGCGCCTATGCGTGCACATGTCATTGCAGGATTGCCCACAATAGCAAAAAGATGAAAACAAAAGACAAAGATGCTCATCAGCAGATGGCTGGATGAATAAAATATGGTACCTACTCGCACTGGCAGGTGACTCAGCTATAAAGAATAATGGTGACACTCTGGAGCGTCTCACAACACGGATGAATGTGGAGGCATTAGCTGAGTGAGATAAGGCAATCATGAAAGGGCAGGTATTGCAGGAAATGACTACTACAAATATTCATGAAGATGTTTACACACAAAAAGAAACTCTGTTGCTAGGGAGGGGAGGTATGGGGATTGAAAAAGAAACAAACAAAAAAACTCTTAGTGTCTTCATCAAATAAGAAAAGACAATAAAAACATAAAATAAAGCACTGTTTTTCCTCATAATTATCTTGCTGAGCCCATTGACTCCAAGAAGTTGTTTACAAAATGAAGAAAATGCCTTTATAAACAGGTAGTAAATAGTTCTGGATGTCCTTGGTGTATTGTGTTTAATAAGTGTTACTTGAACTACTTTTCCTAGCACTGTCTATTGCATTTTATCTTGGTGAAAAGGGTAAAAATATTGAGAAAGTATTATCTATAGAAAGTAAAGATAGCTACACTTAGATTTTTAACTTCGAGTATAATTTGTAGCAGTTGGCTCATTTCAATCTCAATAGCTATATGCAAATTACTGTTAAAAGACTTTTTCAAAACTGTCTACAAAATGCAGTATGAGTCATTCTTAAGTCTAAATGTTCTCATAAACAGTCTCTCAATATTTTTTTCCCCTCTCAATAAGTAAACTGAGTGAAACATTCAAAACGTTAAAGCACAAGATGTGCTACTAAAAAGTGATTGTATTTCTCCCTTCTTCAAGCAAAGAAGTGAGGAAAGAAGGGAATGAGGGATGGAGAAAAGGAGGGATAATTAAGAAGTAAAGAAGAAAGTATAGAATAGAGGGAGAGGGAAAAAGGAAGGCTGCAAAAGACAAAAAACTAGAGAAATAAGGACTAAGGAGATCAGGGGAACACTAGACAGAAAGTCAGAGAGAGACAATAATTACTTCCTTTTCTATGTCCTATAAATATTTGATAGATATATAGATATACATGATGTAGCTACAGCAGGTAACTGCATCACTTGGCTGTCAGTGGCGGCTTGCTTGTTGCTATGATACTGGAAGCTGTGCCACTGGTATTTAGGTATCAGCAGGGTCACCCATGGTAGACAGGTTTCACTGAGCTTCCAGACTAAGACAGACTAGCAAGAAAGACCTGATAGTCTACGTCAGAAAAAAAATAGCCAGAGAAAACCTAACGAATAGCAGCTGAACATTGTCAGACATGATGCCGGAAAGTCAGCCCCCCAGGTTGGCAGACACTTGAAAGATGACTGGGGAAGAGCCGCCTCCTCAATGGAGGGTTGAACATTAATAATGTGGATAGAATAAGGCCTTTGGGATCCTTGTGCATGTGATTCAAAATCAGAAGAAACAGCTGCAAACATCCATTAACAATCGGAACGTGGAAAGTACGAAGTATGAATCTAGGAGAATCAGAAACTGTCAAAACTGAAATGGAATGCATGAACATCAATATCCTAGGCATTAGTGAGCTGAGAGGGACTGGTCTGGGCCATTTTGAATCTGACAGTTATGTGGTCTATATGCTGGGAATGAAAACTTGAAGAGGAACAGTGTTGCATTCATCATCAAAAAGAACATTTCAAGATCTGTCCTAAAATACAATGCTGTCAGTGACAGGATAATATACATACATCTATTACAACTATTTTTCAAATTTACACACCAACCACTAGGCTGAAGATGAAGAGATTAAAGATTTTTACCGGCTTCTGCAGTCTGAAATTGATTGAACATACAATCAGGATGCACTGACAATTACTAGTGACTGGAATGCAAACATTGGAAACAAAGAAGAAGGATGGGTAAAATAAGATTGGAAAATAAGGCCTTAGTTATAGAAATAATGCCAGAGATTGCATGACAGAATTTTGCAAAACTAACCACTTCTTCACTGTGAATACCTCTTTTAACCAACACAAATGGTGACTGTACACATGGACCTCACCAGATGGAATACACAGGAATCGAATTGACTATGTCTGTGGAAAAAGGCAATGGAAAAGCTCCCTATCAGCTTTCAGAACAAGACGAGGTACTGACTGTGGCACAGATTGTCGGTTGCTCGTATGCAAATTCAGACTGAAATGGAGGAAAATTAGAACAAGTACACAACAGCCCAAGTATGATCTTGAGTACGTCTCTCCTGAGTTTGAGGACTGTCTCAAGAATAGGTCTGATGTGTTGACCATTAATGACCAAAGACCAGAAGCATTGTAGAATGACATGAAAGCCATCATCCATGAAAAACGTAAGGGATCTTACATATTTTGGACATGTTGTCAGAAAGGATCAGTCCATGGAGAAGGACATCCTGCTTGGTAAAGTGGAGGGTCAGAAAAAATTGGAAGACCCTCAACGAGATGGATTGACACAACGGCTGCAACAATGGCCTTAGACATAAAAATGATTGTGGACATGGCACAAGACCGTGTAATGTTTCCTTCTGTTGTGTACTGTGTCACTATGAGTTGGAACCAACTTGATGATACCTAACAGCACAACACAATACAACACAACACAACAACTTAGAGATAGAGATAGAGGGGAGATGGATGATATAGATGATATACAGAAATATACGTAGATATGCTGGAGTTTTAGCTGCCATCAAGTGAGCCCTCTCTCACTGTGACTCGTGTACAGCATGTTCACAGGCAATCCCACCATCCTCGTGATCAGTTTAGGACTGCCACATTGTGATGCATAGAATTTTCATCTACTGGTTTGCCCATGTAGATCATCAGGATTTCTCTCCTAGGCTGTTATAAACTAGATGCTCCACCGAAACTTGTTTGCTATTATAGCAACACAAAAGCCTCCAATGACAAGCTAGCGATGACAACTCATGCGATACATTGTCTGGGAAATGCACCCAGGTGTCCCACCTGGAAGGAGAAAATTCCACCACTGATCTACTACTGTCCCCACATACTCAGACATGCATGCATATGTTATAAATATACATGTTTATGAGTGTATGTGGGGGCATTAGCGGTTCCACACAGGAGGTCTGATAATCATGTTCATGAACTCATCTTAGAAAAAGTGCTACATACCTCATTGCTGAATATCACTACAGTCACCTTCTAAGTATTCCCCTTGGGAAGCTAGGCATTGATGCCAGTGCCTAGTTCACCCTTCAAAGCAATTTTGGAATGCTTGTTTTCAGGAATGGCTTTCAGAGTTGTCATCATATTACCCTTAATGTCCTGAAGGCATTAAAACATCTTGTTTTCAATATTTCCTTTGTCTTCAGGTAAAGAAAAATGTCACTGGAGGCCAGATCAGGTGAGTAGTGAGGTTATTTCAATACAGTTATTTGTTTACTGGCTAAAAACTCCCTCATAGACAACTATACAATTAAGTTTGCAAACTTGCCACCATGCCACCATGCTCAATGGCCATTCCAGAGTTCCAAAATTGCTTTGAAGGGTGAACTAGGCACTGGCATCAGTGCATAGCTTCCCAAGGGGAGTACTTCAAAGGTGATCATAATGACGTTCATCAGTGATGTATATAGCACTTAGAACAATTAAGTTCATCAACTTAATTGTCAGACCTCATATACATATATATATATATAATAACTGATTCTACCTCAGAACTTCCTCCACTTGTCTTTCAGTTTGTAGTACTCTGAGGCTTGTAGGTTGCTGTGATTCTTGAAGCTATGCTATCAGCATTCAAATACTGGAAAGATCATCTATGGTAAGCAGATTTCAGCTGAATTTCCAGACTAAGACAGACAAAGAAGTACCCAGAGGTCTACTTCTGCGAGAAATTAGCCAATGAAAGCCTTATGTATAGTAGTGGAACTTTGTCTGATATAGTGCCAAAAGATGAGCCCTTGGGTCAGAAGTTACTCAAAATACAACTAGAGAAGAACTGCCTTCTCAAAGCACAGCTGGCTTTAATGATGTAGATTGAGTGAAACTTTCAGCACCTTCATTTGCTGATGTGGCACAGCTCAGAATAAGAAGAAACAGCTGTAAACATTCATACACTGGAACATGGAATGTACAAACTGTGAATCTAGGAAAACTGGAAATCAAAAATGTAACATAATGCATAAGCATCAATAGCCTAGGCATTAGTGAGCTGAAATAGACTAATATTGGCACTTTTGAATTAGACAAGAATATGACTTCTTATGCCAGAAATAACAACTTGAAGAGGAATGGCATTGTATCCATCATAAAAAAAGGTCAAAATCAATCCTAAAATACAATACTGTCAGTGACAGAATGATGTCCACACGCCTACAAGGAAGATTAGTTAATATTTATACACTAACCACTAATACTTATACACTAACTGCTAAGACCAAAATACAGAAATTGAAAATTTTTACTAAATTCTTCAGTCTTGAAATTTAGTTTTATCAAGATGCGTTGATAATTACTAGAGTTTGAAATGCAAAAGCTGAGGGTCGGGGAGAAGCATTAGTTGTTGGAAAATGTGTTTATGGTGATAGAAATAATGACAGAGTTCTCACAACAGAATTTTACAAGACCAATGACTTCTTTATCACCATTACCCTTTTTCATCAACATAAATGATGACTGTACACCTTGGCCTCACTAGATGGAATACACAGGAATTGAATCAACTACATCTATGGAACGGAAAAATAGAACAGAAGAACTCACTATCATCAGTCACAACAAGGCTAGGGGCAGACTACAGAAGAGTCCATTAATTGCATGTTCAAATAAAAGGAATGAAAATTAGAACAAATTGACAAGAGCCAAAGTACAAATTTGCATATGTCCTACTTGAATTTAAAGACTGTTTTAAGAACAGATTTGACTCCTTGAACATTAAAGATGGAAAACCACAAGAGTTACAGAATGCCATCAGTGACATCAAAGACAAGAAAGAAAGAGGTATTGAAAAAGGTAGGAAAGAAATAAAAGACCAAAATGGACATCCAAAGAGACTCTAAAACTTGTTCTTGAACACGGAGTAGCTAAAGCAAAAGGAAGAAATGAGGAAGTGAAGGAGTGAACAGAAGGCTTCAAAGGGCAACTCAAGAAGAACAATTAGATATTATAATGATTTGTGCAAAGAACTAGAGCTAGAAAACCAAAAGGGAAGAACACAGTTGACATTTCTCAACTGAAAGAATGGAAGACAAATACAAGCCTTAAGTTGAAATACTGAAGGACTGTAAGGGAAAAAATAGTAAATGATGCAGAAAGCATCAAAAGTAGATGGAAGGAAAACACAGAGTCCGTACCAAAAAGCCATCCAACTATTTCAGGAAATAGCATATGGTCATGAACTGATGGTACTGGGGTGGGGGGGGGGAAGTCTAGGAGCTGTCAGAATATTAATTGAGATGTTTCAAGAAACCAATGTGGCTCTGCAAGTGCGTACTTGTCTATGCCAAGAAATTTGGAAGACAGCTACTTGACCAAGTGACTGGAAGAGATCTATGCTTATTTCTATTCCAAAGAAAAATGATCCAACAGAATTAATAAATTATTGAACAATACCATTAATATCACATGCAGCTAAAATTTTGCTGAAGATCAATGAAAAGTGGCTACAATAGTGTATCGGGAAGGAACGGCCAGAGTTTCAAGCCCGTTTTAGAAGAGGACATGGAACCAGGGATACCATTGCTGATGTCATAGGGATCCTGGTTGAAAGCAGAAGATACTAGAAAAATGTTTAGCTGTGTTTCATTGACTATGAAAAAAGAGTTTGACTGTTCAGACCATAACAAATTATGGATAATGTTGCAAAGACTGGGAATTCCATAACACTTACTTAGCTCATGTGGAACTTGCACGTAGATCAATTGTTCCAGCAGAACAAGGGAATATTGCAAAGTTTAAAGTCAGCATAGGTTTGTGTGGGGGTTATATTCTTTCACCATACTTATTCTATACACTGAGCAAACAATCTGTGAAGCTGGATTAGAAGAAGAACACCGCAAAGGATTAGAGGAAGACTCATTAACTTTATGCACACAACTTTGCTTGCTGAAAGTAGAGAGGACTTGAGTGACTTACCAATAAACATCAGCATGGATTATACCTCAACATAAAGAAAAGAAATATCCTCACAACTGGACCAAAAAGCAGCATCATAATAATTGGAGAAAAGATGAAGTTATCATTGTCCTTGGTTGCACAATCACGAGCCATGAAAGAGGCAGTCAAAAAAACAAGACACATTGCATTGCACAAATCTGCTGGAAAAGACCTCTATAAAGTGTTGAAAAGCAAAGATTTCACATGGAGGAGTACGGTGCATCTGACTCGAGCCATGGTATTTTCAACTGCCTTATGTGCATGCAAAAGCTGGACCGTAAATAAGGAAGACTGAAGAATAATTGATGCCTTTGTGTTGCGGTTTTGGCAAAGAATTTAGAGTATATCATGGACTACCAAAAGAAGAACAAATCTGGTTTTTATGGTGTGCAGCCAGAATGCCTCTTAGCAGCAAGGATGGTTAAGACTTTGTTCTATATGCTTTGGACCTTCTCTGACTCTTCTTCCTTTTCCACATTCATCCAGTTTTTCTTTCCTTTCCAGTCTTCCTGTCCTTGCTTTTGGGCTGGTGTGCCCAGTTAGTCTTGTATATGTGACTGAACTATGATACACGTCACTCCTGCATGCCACGGTTTGCCCTATGTACCTGCTTAATCTTTCACTGAAGGGCGAACCTCAGGAGTGACTTCAGTACTGAGTTGAAAGGTGTACAGAGTAGTCTCTGTTAGACCAGCAAGTCTGCTCTTTTTGTGCCTGTGTGTGAATTTGAGCATTACCCTACGTTATTCTCCTGCTCTGTTTGGCACGTTCTATTGCGATTACATAGACAACAGAGAAGTTGTTACTGGAATCTAGTGAGTAGAGCCTAGGAATGCTACTAGACACCCTACAATACTTAAGACATTTCCTGTCTTAGTTTCCAGAGCTGTTATAACAGGAACATCACAGGCTTGAGACAGAGTCCCCAGAGTTCTGTGTTAAAAATCATGCTTTCTTTGCTTGGCTTGCTTCCCAACAGTAGTAAATATTCTGTCTCCTTTGCTGGGCTGCCTCACCCTGAGCCTTATATTTTGAATCCTGCTTTTGCTTGGAGGTTATTTGTAAACCCTATTGCACCTGCATAATATGATTAAGAATGTTGCTGATATAAGTTGTATGAACATGCTACTTGTAAACCTCTTAAAAATAACTTGTCTGTCTTTCCCCTCATGGCCTAGTAGCTGTGTGCTACGGCTGCTAACCAAAAGGTCGACAGTTCAAACCCACCAGGTGCTCCCTGGGAACTTGATGGGACAATTCTACTCTGTCTCTAGGATCACTATCAGTCAGAATCGACTTGACAGCAGTGGTTTGGGGTTTTGATTTGGTCCACCCTCTGAGAGTGGTCTTGTCAGCAGCAACTCCAACTGAGTCTTTTTCCTTGTACAATGAAATTAAAGGTGCATTTCCTGTTCTTCTACCTTGGTTTCTTGTTTACTGGCTAATGGGAGTCATGCCACATGTTAAGAAATGCAGCTTAGTGGATATTTCTCTCACAGTTTAGAAGCGTAGAAATTCAAGTTCAGGCCCTAGGGGAAGGCACTCTGTCAGCTCTGGGTTACAATCATCTGTCTCAACATCTCGTCTTCAATTCCTTGATGATTGCCACAGCGGCGACAATCTTTCTCCATTTTCTGCTTCTGTGTTTAATCTGGAAACCCTGGTGGCATAGTGGTTAAGTGCTACAGCTGCTAACCAAAAGGTGAGCAGTTCAAATCCACAGGTGCTCCTTGGAAACTCCACGGGGTAGTTCTACTCTTGTCCTATAGGGTTGCTATAAATCTGAATTAACTCACTTCAGTGGGTTTGGTTAGTGGTTTCTGGTGCTTAATCTGCTCTTTTTTACATGTCAAAAGTGATAGATTTAAAACACACCCTATACTGATAAGGTCTTATTAGCATGACAAAGAAAACCTTGTCCCCAAATGAGATTATAATCACAGATGTGCAGTTGCTGTTAGATATCACTGAGTCAATTTCAACTCGTAGTGACTCCATGTGACAGAGTAGAATTGTCCTACGAGTTATTCTAGGATATAATCTTTAGGAGAAGGCACTCTGCTGGACCAGTGGTTAATTGCCTGGCTGCTGGCTGGCTAACCAAAACGTCAGAGGTTAAAATCCACCAAAGTCTCTGAGAGAGAAAGATGTGGCATTGTGCTTCCATGAGATTATAGTCTTAGAAAACTATGGGACAGTTCTACTTTGATAACTGTCACTATGAAGGCAATGAGTGATGAGCTTTTAAGCTTTACAGGGCAGATCTGCAGGCCTTTCTCCTACAGAGTTCCTGACTGGATTTGAATTTTCAAAGCCTTTAGCAGCTGAGTGCTTAAATGCTTCTCTTACAGAGGTTAAGACTTACAACATGGATTTTTGAAGAACAAAATTCAATCCATAATGGTCCCCAACAACAAAGAATTACCTAGAACAAACTGTTAATAATATTGCTGCTGAGAAACCTGTTTTTAAAAATTCTTGTTCTATTTGTTGTAGGTTTCCAGTTAATTAAAGAAAATGTTCTGCCTCCAACACAATCACTGGTTTAGATTCAAAAGTTTACATTGGAAGACAACGGAGTAAGTGCTTAAGCCCATAGGTCTGTGGATCGTGAAGTCCTCCTGACATGGTTCACAGCTCCCAGAGCTTTCAGTTAATAACAGAGTAATTTATTTGACTTGGCTGAGCCTCAGACTCTGCATCTAAAAACAGGGCTAATAAAAGACAAGTTAGATATTTATTTGGAGATAACAAGGAGATGGTATAAAACTCAGGATCTAGGACATCATTAGTTTGTAAATAATCATAGTGTCTATTATTGTTATTATCACAATTGTTATCATCCTGAAAGCAGAAAATTAATAATAAAATAAAGGAGTTTCTTGGACTTCACTTATCACTTATATTGCAGCTTAGTAAAGGGAAATCTAAGTAAACTTATTATTAAAAGCACAGAATCTGCTATTATTTTGTGCTTTTATTGTTCTTTGAACAATTTCAATGATTGTTTGGCTGCTAAATCAAAGTTTGGCAGTTCAAATCCATCACCCATTCGTTGAAAACTTTATAGGACATTTCTACTCTGTTCTGTAGGGTCACCGTCAATCACAGCCAACTTGACGTCAGTGGCTTGGCTTTTGTTTTTACTTTACCAAGAAATATTCTCATCTATTATTCTTGTTTATACAGCCCCTGGTGGTACAAACAATTAAGCAATCCACTACTAACTAGAAAGTTGATGATTCAAACCCACCCAGAGGTGCTTGAAATGAAAGATTTTGCGGTCACCTTCTAAAAGGTCATAGTCTTGCAAATACGATAGAGCACACTACTATTTTGAAATACATGCAATCACCATGAGTAAAACAAAATCAACTGAGGACAACTGGTTTGGTTTCACCCCCTCCCCCTCCCCATCCCCCTTTCCCTCCTTCCTTCGCTTCCTGCTTTCCTCTGTTGCCCCGTTGATTTCCCCCCTCAGTTCCCCTCTCCCCCTCCATCCTCTTTCCCCTCCCACTGCCCCGTCACCCTTACCCTCCTCCCTCCCCCTTCCACCAACTTCTTCTGCTCTGCCTCCCCGATTCCTAGCCTCGGTTTAGAAATTTTATAGCTGAGCACGAAGGTGGCTATTTATCTTCAGTTGAACAGTTAACAACAACATTAATGCCACTATACACATGTTTAGAAATTGAGATGTTGTATAAGAGTAAAAAGAGGCAGTAAAAGTGTATGTGCATTAATTGCTTATTGTACAGTGAGACTTATGAAAACTGGAAGTCAACAGTGTTGCTTTGTTTTTCTGGGTCTCACTAATTTTCTGTCTTTGACAGGGTGCAATCTGACCACTTTACTGTCACTATTTCTGCATTTTTTTAAAAAAGTCAAACACCCCCATATGTAACACACAAAAACAATAAAATTTAGTAAAATAGTTCTCACACAGAGTACTCATGCATAGACCATGAATTACATCTTCCAGGAGTAAATGTCAGCCTTATGCATTTGTCCTCCCAAATGACAGGTAAGTCATATCCTTCTGCTTATTTTCTTTAATTTCCTGCATATGTTTGTAAAAACAGCTACTTTCGAGCATAGATGTGTAATAAAGATAGAAGCCATGAACAAGATGTCATGGGTTGAGTTTGGTAGTTTTCCAGTAATTGGATAATAAGCAATCAGAGCTGTGCATTTGTTTCTATTAATGTGAGTTGATAATTATAGAACATTAGCTTCAACAATTGAATTAGAAAAACTTATCAGATCATCTTAAGTGAAACCATTAGGTTATATTAGGTCTGCTTACTTCATAGTTTAAATATGTCTTCTTAGTGTTAATTCAAGTCAGAAATATATAAAAAAAATTGACTAGTGAGCTCTGGGGGATTGCACAGTTGGTAGACAAAAAACATATGAAGTGCATATTATTTGCAAGAAAATATGACAGTGGCAAATATTTGAATTTTCCTTTTCTGACAGGTTTCTGCTTAACATAGGTATCACTCACTTTTAGCCTGATTTACTGTATACATGAGAGCTTAGTAACCAATAATGATTTCTAAGGAAGTTCAAATCAAAGAATATTTTTGTACATATCAATTTACATTATCATCAAAGCAACACTATAAATACTTATTATTTTTGATAAATTACAGATTCTGAACTCATACTGTATGTCAAATAATATTAGGGAGAGTGAAGCTAGCCTCAAAGAAGGATCTTAATGCCCCTCCTTTGCAGGTTCTCCATACTACTGTAAACCATAGTATCTTTATAAACAAGGAATAAGGACACCTATTAGTCAGCAGCCAGTCACTCAACATTAGTGTGTTAGCGAATGTCAAGGATATGCAGATATGCTAAATGATTTAGCAGAAAATACGCTCAGTTACTTCTATGACTTTTATTCCATAACTGCATGTAATGTCACTCTAGAAATCTTTTAGTATTGGGAGACAATTGTCCTTATTAAAGAGAGACCTCAAAGGCAAAGACAAGATACTATGGTGAGAATTTTATCAACCAGAATCTTAGGTGCCAATATTCTGTCATTAGCGTTTGTAGAAGAAGGGGCTTGATCAACTCTCTATCACTCTAATCATTTCCCTCTCCATCTCCATCTCAGTCTCAGTCCCTATCCATCCATCCACCCATCCACCTGTCTATCTGTCTATCTAATAAGATATATATGACGGGGATGTAAGTACAAGAAGCAAAATTTCCACCAGGAAAGGTGAGAGAGAGGAAAAAAAAAATCCTTTGTTCTACACTTTGATTACATGGGAAAAAAAAAAAAAAAATCCCCTAAATTAAAAAAAAAAAAAAAAAGTGGGGGGGGGAGTGTGGTTGCTTATGACTCACTCATAAAGGAATGCATTTTGTTATGAGAAAGAATATGATATGGGGCAAGAAGTCAGGAGTATTTCATGAAATCCTCTCCTTTGGAAAATGAGAAAAGAATAAATGGTATTTCTCCTACAAAAAAAAAAAAAATTAAGGACTAGAAAGATGACTGTGAGCTGGAATAATAAGTGATGGTCCAAAGGAATCTAGGCCTAATTTAACTCTTCAGCTATAGGTGCTATCTGGATGGTCTTCGGGGAAATGCAATGGAAGTTTAACATGAATAATGGTCTGGAGACTGAAGGACACAAGAGAAGGTCACAAGCAGTGAGGGAACATACCTGACTAGAGAGTAGCCATGGGATGAGTGGGATAGATTGAGCTGGAAATGTAAGAAGGAAAAGAAAGTGATAAATGTGAGAGGCTGAGATGATGTAGTTGCTTTCTAAGCTGTGTTTTCCTGTTTTTGAGTGAATCTGTTCCAACCATTTCCTATTCTGATACGGAGAAAGGACCGAATTGGCTCAAGTAGAGTTACCTGTCTACATGGCAGCCAGGGGAAAGTGAAGACTCTTAACTGCAGGCGGGTATCAAAGGCTATTTGAGGTAACTTGACCAAAGGAAGGTGGAAGAAATGACAGTGAAGGAGACGAACAGATGTCCATCAGGTGTCAAATCTTAGCTATTAAGTAACATGCAGTGTGGAAATAAAGAAAGGGAGTTAAGAGGCAGGTCACCTATTCACAAGACTGCTGCATTATGGGATAGAAAGGTACCGCGATGGTGCAGTGGTTAAACACTTATCTGCTAACCAAAAGATTGGTGGTTTGAATCTATCAGCCACTCTAAAGAAGACAAGATATGCTTCTGTAAAGGTGACAGTTTAGGAACCCCCATAGGGCAGTTCTACTCTGTCATATAGGGTCACTATGAGTTGGAATTGACCTGATAGTGAACAGCAAGGACTCCTGAATCTCTCGTTCATGACCTTCTCCTTGATGCTGCAGGAATGGAGAACATTTGCGTTCACTCCTTCTGCTGCTTTAAACTTTACCTGTAGTGTTGGTGTTCCCTATACTTAGAATGTTTATTTGCCCATATGTTCTGCCTAATTCCTTTTAGTTTTTCCCTTCTAACTTATAAACAGTCTACTCTACAT
The DNA here is from genome assembly GCA_028571685.1 of Heterohyrax brucei. Taxonomy (NCBI): domain Eukaryota; kingdom Metazoa; phylum Chordata; class Mammalia; order Hyracoidea; family Procaviidae; genus Heterohyrax; species Heterohyrax brucei. The sequence goes on from CM053143.1 coordinate 163,024,964, forward strand.
CAAAGAGGCAGCTCTTGCCATCTTTTGAGTGCTTCCAACCAGGGTAGCTGGCCTTTCAGCTCTATATGAGAACAAGTCCCCTGGAAACCCCTATAAAATCTCTCCACCATGGTTGACCCTGCTGGTATCTGAATATTGTGGCACAGCTTTCTGCATCACAGCAATATTCCAGCCCCCACAGTCTGACAAACTGACAGATGTAGGGGACACCAAGCAAATCATCTGAGAAACTGAATGATATTGAGAAAAGTGGGGTGTCAGATTTGTAGCAAATCTCACTAACAATCTGAGTTATGCAGATACCACAATCTTGCTTGCTGAAAGTGAAGAGGATTTGGAACACTGAATGATGAAGGTCAAAGATCACAGCGTACAGTGTGGATTACACCTTAACATAAAAAAAAAAAAAATCCTCACAGCTGGACCAATAAGCAACATCACGACAAACACAGAAAAGATTGAAGTTGTCCAAGTTTTCATTTACTTGGGTCCACGATCAGGTAGCTCTCAAGAAATCAAAAGACACATTGCACTGGGGAAATCTGCTGCAAAAAAAATCTGTGTAAAGGATTGCAAAGTAGAGATATAACCTTGATGACTAAGGTGCACTTGACTCAAGCCGTGGTATATTTTCAACTGCATCATATGCATGTGAAAGCTGGACTATGAATAAGGAAGACAAAAGAAGAATTGATGCCTTTGAATTGCAGTGTTGTCAAAGAATATTGAATATACCATGGACTGCCCAAAGAATGAACAGGTCTGTCTTCGAAGAAATACAACCAGAGTGTTCCGCAGAAGCAAGGACAGCAAGACTACATCTTAATTACTTTGCACATGTTGTCAAGAGAAGAACATGATGCGTAGTAGAATGGAGAATCAGTGAGACAGGAAAACCCTCATGAAAGCTGATGCTGATGGAATGACCCAGTAGCTCCAACAATGGGCTCTGGCACCACAAAGATTGTGGGTGTGGCACAGGACAAGACAGTATTTGGTTCTGTTGTACAGAGGGTCTCTGTGAATCAGAACTGATTCGGTGTAACGTGACAGTAACAATAATTTCTAAATAAATTTTTTAAAGAGCCTCCCCAGATGTCCCTGCTGGGGCTAGTCACCATTCTTTTTTCATGTTGAAATATATATGTATACACATATATATATATAATATTATTAATGTTCCAACTAACAGGTTTCTTGAATTCAGGAAGTATTATTCAACTTTGTACCCTCTGCATTAGCCATGTTTGTAAATATTTGTTACACAACATTTTTCTTGGTTTTGATGTTTTTCCTTTTACAGAATCAGTGCTGTTTGATGTCATCTGTGCCTGTAGCCTACTTTTGCTAAAAGCAAAAGATACAAAGTTTTCCTTATTTTTGGAAACCCTGGTGGCATAGTAGTAAAGTACTACATCTGCTGACCAAAGGTTCGGCAGTTCAAATCCACCAGGAACGCCTTGGAAACTCTATGGACCAGTTCTACTCTGTCCTATAGGGTTGCTATGAGTGGGAATTGACACGACAACAGTAGGTTTTGTTTTCTTGGTGTATATATATTTTTCATCCCACCCTAACCTAAATTTATTGTATCATGGTGTCCTAAAAACAGTCAATGGCACTCACTCAGCCAGTGGTATTCAGGCCAATCATTTTGCCTAACTCAGAAACACTATACCGGGTCTAGCAAACAGAATTGTGACTAGAGAATGTTAATTGACTTAAATTCAAATAGTATGGGTAAATGACCTAGAAACAACTTAAAGTAAGTTAACTTTGTCCTTGACTCTAGAGAAATAAACCTTTGACTCTTTTAAGTACCTAGGTCTGGGCCTTTCAGGCTACACCTAAGATTTCATGTTAATGAGTAGACCCTGACTAGACCAGGTAGGCCTCACCAGGTAGACCAGTATCAGCCAGCATCAAGAAACATAACTTGGCCTATCACGTACAACCAGGCAATGAAAACCGTCTGTGAACAAGGACCATCAAAGAGCTTCTTAACTGACAAACCATCTGCTCTTGGGAAAGTAGCAAGTCTCTTGAGACAAGAAGTGCAGTTTGGGGAGCCCTCCAGACCTTGCCTGCATCCTTTTGGTCTATAACTCTGTAGTCATAAGTATCATATATTCTCTGTGAATTCTGTGAGTTGTTCTAGCTAATTATCAAGCCCAGGGAGTTGTAACAGCTAGTAGGTCAGAAAGTAAGGATGCCTTGTAGACTCCTGAGCCTGTGGCTGGCTTGCTACGACGGTCAGTGGGAAGTCAGTCCTGAATGTGTATGTGGCCAGGAGGTCAAAAAGCTGGGATATCATGTGGGCTCACCAAACTTGCGGCGTATGTCTGCATATCTGGCAGTCTGAAAGAAGATATTTTTTTTTAACTTGTGATCTCTGACAAAGTTGCAGCTGGTTAGGATTAGAAAGAGAGAAAGTATCACAGGGGTAGCTGACAACAAGGACAGGGAAGAATGTGAGGACTAGATAAAGCCTCACATGTTGAGAATTGAATTCTTACTGTTCCTTATTGTATAAATGATAACAAGCTGCTGATGCTTATCATTATCAGTTAAAAATGATAATGGCACTGTCACTGATTCTATGCTGACTCACAGTGACTCTGGGGGATAAAGTAGAACTATCCCATAGAGTTTCCAAGGAGCTGTTGGTGAATTGTTACTGCCAACCTTTCGGATAGCCGCTGACTTCTTTAACCACTCAGTCAGAACGTATCTCAAAAGGACAACTACCGGCCACAACAGCGGGAGTGGAAGCAGTGATTGAGAGAAGTCCAGTCAGTCAACAACACATCAAGGGATCCGTGTCAATAGGGATTGAATAGTAGTGATAAACATTGTTGCTGAGTCAATTCTGACTCATAGCAACCCTGTAGGACAGGTGAAAACTGCCCCAATAGGGGTTCCAAGAAGTGCCTAGTGTATTTGAACTGCTGACCTTTTGGTTAGTAGCTGTAGCTCTTAACCACTAAGCAACGAGGGTTTCCAGAGGATGAAAATAAGTGTTAAAATTGGATACTATAATGAATAACCATCTGGTTCCTTGAAGAATGGCTCTTCAGTTGCTACATTAGATCCTGAATGTCCTTGTATCTCACACAACTGAGACAAATCGAGTATGCCTCAGTTTTCTGAAATGGGACACTGAATAAACAATGTTTATGAAATAAACAGGTTCCTTTTCCAGAAAGACAGGCAGACTTACTTTTAGAGGAATATTCCTCTTCAAAACTATCCCCACTACTGTTCACCCTACCTCCTCATCCTTTACCCTCAAAACATCACCATACCCACTTGTTCTCTACCATTTCTTCATTCTGAATTTTAATTCTTCTTTCATTTCTTCAACTCTTCATGCTCTCTTAGACTCTGATCTTTATTCACAGCTGCCTTTGCCTAAAAATCTTCATCCCTCATTCTTTTTTTATCTACCCTTCATTCTTCATTTGGAATGGATCATCTTCTAGGTGACTGTTTCTGCTGCAAAAGTTCAAAATAGATCCCACTTCCTAAGTTATTCTAAATAGTTTTCATTTTCCCATCATCGAGCACACCAAGCACTGAGTGCTGAATGGTTTGTATCAGTTTCAGTGTTTTTCTCTGCCTGTTGCCCACCTAGATTGTAACTCTGAGATAAGGAAGCGTGTATATCTTGTTCATCATTGTACCTCAAATACCCAGCATTGCATCTGATATAAAGTGACTACTTCATACACTTTTGTCAAGTTAATAAAGTGCATAAACATTTCCTGGGGTAACTGCACAAATTTAAAAGTTCAGGGGTGAAAAATGGTATGTGAGCAATTTTTTTTTTTTAAATAAGAATGCGAACAATTTTCAGAAATTTTGTTCTGAATTAAATTATTTTCATGGAATAAAAAATGAGGATAAACAGCCTTGCAAGCTAAAATGGCCATGGCCATGTTAACAGATGACTTTTACAGAGAAATGTTTCCCTGCACAGTTGGAGAAGACTGAAAAGTGGTATCATACCCTTGAGAAGATGTTGCTTATTAGAATATGCTTTCTGATTTGAATCTTAGCCTAGAAATTATGCTGTGTCTCACACATTTATAAGCAAGGCATACATATTGGTTAACATTGAATAAAATTACAGCTAAAAAATAAACTTGGAGTTAATGGGAACATCTAGTTCATCCTAGTTAGAGGTTGACCTCAGTTGGAATGAAATAAACGTGTTCCACGTGATTCCTCCATGCTGGTTTTTTCAGATCTGTTTGGGAAGAGTGATACCCCTGGGAATTCTTCACCCTGGTGCTATAAGGGAACAAGCCCTTTTAAAACTGAATTTTGATGAAAACAAGTAATGTAAATGCTGTTTCCAGATTAACTTTAGGTACTTTGGCTTCAGTTCACTCTCCTGAATAACATATTTTTAACTCTGATTGAAATTACATCACAATGTATTCTTCTGTTCACAGGTCTTCCTGCTGTTCCTTGAAGAGTTAAAGGTATAAACTGGTACTTTCACCTCAACTGAAATATCAAAGCAAAGTATGATTCTATGTCAGTGTTGGGGCTGATTATAATAATGAGGATTATTTTTCCACCTGTGACTGTCGTTATAATTGCCTGACTTACATTTATAGTCAAGTGGGAGTGTTTATCTGATAAATTAGAGCCTTTAAACCTGAGGGTAACAAAATACTGGCAGTGAAGCACATACAAATCCTAAGTGGGGAGAAAAACCGAATCACCTGTTACACTGTTTGTTTTCATCTAAGAAAAGATGGAGAAAAATATTTTTTATAAAAATGAGTCTGGAGTGTTCCAGGCAATTCAAGGAAAAAAGTCAACAAGCAGTATGCTAAACATCTCGCTGTGCATATCAGTAATTGACATAAAGGAGCATAACTCGAGTACTTCAAAAACAATGACTCTTTGGAGGAAGAATTTCTTTGAATAAAGACTGCATTGCTCAACTTTTTTATCAAAAATATTCATAGACTTGAAGCAAATTTTCCAATATGGTAACATTGTCAAATACCCTTTATATTTCTCATATAGTCTATTGACCTACAATATACCTCCATCCAGACTGTATTGAACTATGTCCACCCAAATATGTGTTATAAATCCCAGCTTCTGGCCTGTGGTTACAGTTGTATTATGCTGTGGGGTGTCTTGTTATGTTGAAGAATTGAACCCAACTCAAACAGCAGTGGGTTGGTTTTTAGCAAGAATATTTCTAGAAATATGGGTGTTAAATGTGCTTCTCATGATGCTTTAAAAGAAAATCTTGAATCTGTGTTTGGACAATGGAGGAAGGGATGTACTTTTCATGCACTAGCAAAGGATTTATATGAAGTATGTTCAATTGTTTGGAAACCCCGGTGGCATAGTGGTTAATTGCTTTGTCTGCTAATCAAAAGGTCAGCAGTTTGAATTCTCTAGGTGCTGCTTGACAGCTCTATGGAGCAGTTCTCTGTCCTACCTGGTGGTTATGAGTTGGAATTGGCTTGAGGGTTTTGGGTTTGGCAAAAGGTCAAACTTGTAACTGATGTTTTGGAACACGTGGCTGAGGAGATTGCTAAGCAAGATCTCAAAGGAACTGTGTGGTTTCTCCTTGCCACTTATAGTAAGGTGCGAAAGAGATGAACTTAAAAAAGGAACTCTGTAAAATGAATACAAAATTTAAAGCTTTGGAAAATTCTGTTGTAGAAACTAAGAACACATGTCCTAGAATGTTCATCAAGGAGTTTGCTAAATAAACTGTTGTTAAATAGGTTAAACCTGTGACAGATGGATATAACAAAATGCCTAAGCTGAAAACCCATCAGCCTTGATGAAAGGACCCACAGAAAGAATGAAAAGACAGAACACTGCCTCTTGGAAGTCCGCAGGAAACGAATAGGGCAAAGGAGCTACATCTGCTGTCCTCCAAGAAAAGAAAAAGACCATACATGGAGCAGCTTGGAGATCAGCAGAATTAGTGGAAGGAATACAGGAAGAAAGAGTTTCTTAGTTTTCAAGGCTGAGGCTCAGGTCTCCTGGATCTCAAAGCATGGGGCCACAGCTTCCCTGATTTCAAAGAGGCAGATCTTGATCAGCTTGGGTTCAGAGTGTGGGGCTGTTGTTAAAGTGTGCTAGAGGGATGAGTCTGTCATATAGAGTTGAGGGGGCAGGGATAGCATACTGAAGGTGTAAGAGAACAAAGACTTCTGTTGTCCTGAGAGCGAGGTCATCACACAGATGGGCTAGGAGAATGGGACTAGTCTTTGAGCCAAGGGCACCAAGTTGCCACCCCTATGGTCCTGGACGGCAGAGCTGAGGCCCAGGGCCAGGAACCCTCTCCTTAGAATCTAGGGTGCGTGGCCTATACTCAGAAGCTGAAAAATAGAGTGATTGCCTAGATGGTCTTAGAGAAGAGAGGATTATTTTTGAGATTTGAGAGTTAATATAAATTTTCTGCTGGTGATTGCTATCCCTTCTTTTTGTCCAATTTGTCCTGTTTGTAATAGAAACGTCTGCTTTTTTGCCTGTTATTTCATTGTGCTGTAGAAGCAGATAAATTTTTTTTCTGTATTTCATAGCTTCATGGCCAATGAAAAGAAATTTTATTCCTAGATGGAATATGTTTAAAGTCTCTTCTGTACTTGATTTAAATGATTCAGAATATGAGATTCTGAAGTTGGCATTGATTTTAGACTTTTGGGATGATATGAGGGGATGAATGTATATTTCTTGTGCTAAGGACATGAATTTTGGGGGACCAAAGGGTGGAACGTTACAAACTGACTCATGTCTCTCAAAAATATGTGTTGTAAATTCTAGCTTGTAGACACCTTTAAATTGTGATGTTGGAGGAGAATACTGAATATACCAGGAGGGATCAGTCTCTGAAGAAGGACATTATGTTTGGTAAAGTAGAAGGTTAAAGAAAAAGAGGAAGACACTTAAGATGAATCGACACAGTCGTTCTAACAATGGGCTCAAGCATAGCAATGATTTTGAATGTAGCACAGGACCAGGCAGCATTTTGTTGTGTTGTAAATAGGTCACTATTAGTCAGAACAGACTTGAGAGCACTTAACTACATGTTTGTCATTAGAATCCCATTTGGAAATGGGTTTTCTTTGTTACTTTAGTGAGACAGAATTAGTGTATGATGTACATTGAGTCTATCTCTTTTGAGACATAAAGGAGATTAAACAAGGAAACTAGCAAGTAGAGATGGGGTCAAATTGATGCTAAGCCACATGGAAATCTCCAAGGAAACAGGATGAGAAACAACAGTCTTTCTGCAGAGCTAACAAGGACAGCTGCTGTCTAGAGCTGGTGATCTGACTTGGGATTTCTACCCTCCTAAACTGTGGGAAGAAACCCCAGAGACATAGTGGTTAAGTGCTACAGCTGCTAATCAAGAAGCAGTTCAAATCTACCGGGTGCTCCTTGGAAACTCTATGGGGCAGTGCTACTCTGTCTATGAGTCAGTGCTACTCTATCACTATGATTCAGAATTTACTTGATGGTAGTGAGTTCTGAGTTAAACTGTGGGACAATAAATTCTGTTAAAGGTATCCACTTGTGGCATTTGTGTTATGTTAGTACCCAGTAACTAAGATACAAAGAATTCTTTTTTGGTTTTTAATTTTCAACAGTTGTATTCTCAGGTTGTTTTTCAGTCAATGAGAATGCTAATTGTTTTTCAGACTAAACATAGATTTTTTTAAGTAGTTTATTTTTGAAAGCTTCGCTTTTGGAGATTTATCAGAATCAACTAGCACAAAGCAGGACTTTAGAGTAATTCTCAGAGTCATGTTGCAGTATTTAAACTGACATAATTAGTTTTTATGTAGATGCAGCCATCTGTATTTTCTGTTGATCAAAACTTCAATATTAATTTTATTACTGTTGTTGATTTTTCTTTCCCCGTACATGGTTATATGTTATTTTCCTTAAAATATAAACTTTAATTTATTGGATTAACACTGTTCATATTCAGGATTTTATAAAGTGTATTTCTTTTGTGTTAATTTCATAATATCCTTTGATGTTATTTAGAAACATCAAGCTCACTTTGCTAGGATACAAAATAACTAACGTCAAATGTCAAAACAGAGTGAGAACTCAAGTTTTATTATGTTTTTGAAATATAATTTTCCTTGGAGCATCATCATGTTAAAAATGACCAATATTGTAAAATTGTTTTTTTCTTTCAGTTATAAGTCTATATATTCATTAATCAGTAATGCTAGAATATTTCTAAATTATTAATTTTTCAAATATTAATATTAAATGCATTCATTGTATACGTAGACAATGAAAATATATAACCTACTGTGCTCCAGGAATGGTTGACATTCATCACAGTATTTCTTTTTATTTTATATTTATGTCATGAATTGAATTGTGTCCCTTCAAAATGTATGTTAATTTGGCTAGAGCATAATTCCCTTTATTATGTTACTGTCTACTGTGTTGTCATCTGGTGTGATTTCCTTTGTGTTGTAAATAATGTCCCTGTGGTGTTGATGAAGTGGGACAAGCAGCAGTTGTGTTAACAAAGCAGGATTCAATATACAAGATTGAGTCAGCCTCTTGTATCTTGAGTCAATCTTTTTTGAGATATAAAAGAGAGAAGTGTACCTCATACCACCAGCAAACAAGAGCCTAGAGAATAGTGTATCCTTTGGATTCAGAGGTCCATGAAGTGAGAAGTTCCTCAACCTAGGAAAATTGATGAGAAGCACTTGCCTTCAGGATCAACAGAGATAGAAAGGCTTTTCCGAAAGCTATACCTCTGGATTTGGACTCCTAGCCTACTAGACCATGAGTGAATGAACTGCTGGTTGTTGAAGCAATCCACCTGTGGCGTTTCTGATATAGCAGTGCTTGGTGGCATAGTGGTTAAGTGCTAAGGCTGCTACCCAAAAGGTTGAATCTGCCAAATACTTCTTGGAAACTCTATGGGGCAGTTCTACTCTGTTTTACAGAGTCACTGTGAGTCAGAATCCACTTGATGGAAGTGGATTTGGTTTATATTTGGTTTAAATAACTGTGGCAGTGTGCTGACCAAATAAGCAAACAAAGAGAGGTATGTTTGTAGCGACCATGCTCTAAATATTAAACTGCACCATTTTTTACTTAATACGATGAGTACTTTCCTATGGTATTAAAGTGGAAGTTTTTTTTACAGCTTCTGATCTAATGGTAAGTAGCAGATATTCCACCTTTTCAGCCACCAGGTCACTTTTGGAATATGACACTCTTGTACTTTTTGCTAAAAGGACAGTAATGATTATGACACTGAGAAGGTTGTGAACTCATTTCCAGAGTACTTTGTGCATGTCAGCCTACATCTCAGACAAGGTCTATCTTTTGTGATCCAGTGGTCAATGAGAAGCAACAGCCCTGATAACTAATCACACTAATTGTATGATTCAATTACTTGATGGGCATATTTACAAGTTTGCTGGACCAGCACTGTCCTGGGCAGAGATATCCTTATGAAAGATGTAGTAAGAGTAATTTTAATAACAAATTCTAAAACTAGTATCAACCAAAGTAGTTTTTGGTATTTATAATATTGTCAACAATCTATAATCTATTGGAAAAATTTAGCCCCTTGCCTTATTCTATGGGTCTTGTGTGCTAAGAATGTTTTTCACAATTTTAAATGGTGGGGAAAAAATCTAGAATTTCTTTTTCTCTTCTTATCAGAGTACTTATGGAAACCCTGGTAGCATAGTGGTTAAGTGCCACTTATGCTAACCCAAAGCTAAGCAGTCCGATTCCACCAGGGGCTCCTTGGAAACTCCGTGATGAAGTTCTACTTGTCCTGTAGGTTTGCTATGAGTTGAAATTGATGCGACTGCAGTGAGGTATTTTTTTTTTTTTTTTTTGGTGTGTAATATCTTTGATTTTGATTCAACTCCAAACCCTAAACTACTTAGTTATCTATTCTTTCACAGAAAAATCCTACTGATCTCTGCATATGCTGATGTCAATCACTTGTATCACATAGTACTTTACTTCTTATGCAGTTATCTGATTTGATGTTTCTCACAACTGAATGAAATATGGACCTCATAAAAGGTTGCGAATCAAGTTGCCCCAGAGTTCCTTGGAAGAAAGGCCTGGAGATCTACTTCCAAACAGTAGCAATAGAAACCCCTGTAGAGCCCAGATCTATGCTGACATGCAAGTTCATCATTAGTTGGAATTCACTCAACAGTAACTGATACAAAGGGGGGAAAAATCCCTTTAGACTTCAAAAAATACATCTATTCATCCAAATATTAATTAGTATAATGAAGGAAACCCTGGTGGCACGGTGATTAAGTGCTATGTGTGCTAACCAAAAAGGCTGCAGTTCAAATCTGCCAGGTGTTCCTTGGACAGGGAAACTATGAGTCAGGATTGATTGGACAGCACTGGTTTCTTGTTTGTTTGTTTGATTTAACACAGTGAAAAATGTATTCCATGAAATTTAACTTCAACTGAGAACTATCAATCAAAACTATTCATGCTGAAAGATTATTGTGATCATCATAGTAATAAAACTCAAGGAATTTTAAATTCTCATAGAATATTTGCATCTTCAAGAGTCTCCTATCTCTCAGTAGTCCCCATACTGGAATTTAACAGGTACTGCTCTGACATGTTCCAGCTGTGTAGGGTCTGGAAAGTCATCTAGATTATTATTTTCCTCCTTAAAAACAGGTTTAAACCTATAAGCAAATAATCTAAGCCTCTAATAAGGTAGACTACAGTGCTTACCTTGCTTTACCAGGTCATCTGTAGTTAACAATGGCACGTTTTCTAACCACACTGAAGACTTTCCTTCTAGGTATGACTGGCATTTGTCTCTATTCCAACCCCACAACACCTTCCTATAGAATGAAAACCTGTTTTCAGGTTTATAATCCCTGACAGGGACAGAATAACCAGTCTGCAAGCATTGATTTGCTTGTGCTCCCCTACAGTTTAGTAAGTAAGTACAAGCAATCCAATGCTTGGCTTCCTTATAGGGTCGTCTGCACATTCCTTTGCTTGGTTCAAGGTTTTCTTTTTTTCTGTCCTTTATGCTGCTTCCTTAAATGCAGTATAAAATGGCTTCAATATATACTAAAAAAAAAAAACAAAATAAAAACCTAAAAAATTAAAGCCACTGCTGTCAAGTCAATACCAACTCATAGCAATCTCATAAAACAGAGTAAAACTGCCCCACAGAGTTTCCAAGGAAGAGATTTGAACTGCCAACATTTTGGGTAGCATTGTAGCACACAAAACCACTACGCCACCAGTCAAATTTGTGTATCTAATCATAGCCAAGTACGCCAAAGTACAAAATAAACAAATAAATCCCTTTTAATATTGTATAAAACACACTTAGAAAAATCTGAATTCTTCTTATCAAGTTACTATTAATTTTACTAGGTCTGGAAGAGTGAAATGTACTTTGAATTAAATTGCCAGAATAAAACATTTCTTTTTTAAAAAAAAAAATGTTTCTTTATATTGCTTATGCAAGTGTCTCCTTAGCTGATTTTTTTTTTTTTTTAAATTAAGTGCAGCATTAACATTTCTATTTTCTAAAGCCATCTTAATCTTTAAGATCATTTCTATTCACTTCAGACATCCTTCTTAGGACCTCTCTAGTAATGTGTAATTTTAATAGGAAAGAATAAAACTGGTGATCCTGAATGAACTAAAATTTTTGTTTAACATCATCTGAAAGTTTTGAGGGTAACAACTATTTAGGCATCTTCACACAGGAGTTTCAGTGAATATTTCTGTTTGGTTCACACATATTAGCCAAGTGCCGTGAGTCACACATATTAAATGCAACAAATGATTGAAATCTGCGTTTAACAGCAGCACAACAGAAATAAATAAAATAAGGTAATACGAGAATATAAAATTTCAGCTTCCCCGTTTTAATGTTCGTATGCTTTCCTCACTTCTCACAGCTTAGCGAATTTGTATTATTTTGTTTATACATCATCCTCCATGCAGTTTATAAACAAGTATTAGAGTATGGATAAAAATGAAAGAAAATAAATAAATGTGAGTTCAGTCTCTATTTACTTGGCTTCCTAAGATCTCAAGCTGTAATATTGTAAAGTTCTACTAAAATAAAACTGACTGGGTTGCAAATCTTCTAGACCTTAGTTAGCTCCTTAATTGTTTTTGTGAGAACAAGGTTCACTTTTGAAAGACAAAAGAAGCACTGAGCAAATCACTTTTCAAGACAAATGTGGCAAAAGCGTGAGGACAGAAAAAGGTTACAAATAAAAATAATGAAACTGATATGGCAAACATTCAGTAAATAATGTCTTTATGAAGTAAGGCATACACATCCACTCCTTGTCCAATCATATTTGGAAACTACAATTATCAATGTCGATAGTAGTGACAGTTCATTGTGGTAATTCAGATCAGCAAATCATTTCTTCTGGCCAGGGTTCACCTCTTTCGCATCTTCACTGGATAGATAGATGGGGAAGGGGTGGGACAGGGAGGGGCCGAGTGGGGTGTGGTTAGCCGTGGGTGGGGGAAGATCCAGATGTTTTCTAAATTTAAAATTTAGTGTCAGAAATCCTAGACGTGGTAAAATAACTGCCAGGATATATTGTAAAAAGTCAAGTGAAGATAATTACTTTCCAATTTGCATAATTAATATCCCGCCAAATTCCCACTTTACTAAATTGCTACGTTATTCAGGCAGATGAGGAGAATTTCTTAATACTCTGCTAAATCCCCCCAAATATCTTGATTGTTAAGTAAGTTTTTTTGTTGTTGTTAGGTGCTGTCTAGTTGATTGTGACTCATAGCGGCCCTATGCATAACAAAATACATGTAAGTACAGAAGTACATAAGCCAATGGGGGAAATGTTAATATTAGTAGACCTTTGTATTCAAACTTTTATTCACTTGAGAATATGTATACAGTTAAAATCAACTTTTGTACAAGACTCCCTTAAAGTTTCTATGTCTTATGTGGCCAGTATTGTGGAGATGTTATGAATTAAATCTAATAAAAAATATTTTTGTAAACCATCATATGTGCTATAGATGTAAGGTAATGTTTTGCTAAATCAAGTCTTTCAGTTACTAGTAGAACTCTTTCAATGGCTCAGACATGGTAGATGATCAAACCTAAGCCTTAGAAATCTGTTGTGGTCAATTCCAACTCTTTAACCCTGTAGGGAAGAGTACAAATACCCCCACAGAGTTCTCAAGTAGCGGCTGGTGTATTCAACCCACCACCCTTTCAGTTAGCAGACAAATACTTAATCACTGGCCAACAGGACTTCCTTAGAAGTCTTGGAAGCAATATTATGTGCTTTTGTTGGCTTTCTTCATGTGTACCCTCTTTATTTTTACATGTTTGAGGGTTTCTTCTTTCTTTTTTTTTTTAATTACTGATTGAAAATGTACATTCCCATATAAACTTGCATGCCCACCTATATGCATCTCCCACTGCTCTCCCTGCCTGGTGACACCACACTCTTCCTCTCTGCCCCGTACATGCCTTGTCTTCCAAACAATCTCTTATTCTCAACTCTCCACCCACTCCTCTTCCTCCGGTAGGAGCTCAGCAGGACAACATCCTATAGATGCATAGAACTGTAAAGTGCACACATGATAAGGTTACTCTGTTTTGCCAAGTCCAACGCATTCTTATTCAAAGGGTTGACCTCCATTATGTTTTATGGACAGGGGCAGCATCAGGGCCAGGGGCCATGCTCCCAGGGGAACTTTGAGGCCCCTGGACCATCAGTTGTGGTTTTTTACTGGAGATCTCAGGGTGGAACCCTTTTTATTCTTGTGTTGCCAGTGAGACTCAACTATGTGAGCTCCATCAAGGCCATCAGTGGTGGTGGCCAGGCACTGTCTTGTTCTTCCTGTCACAAGTTAATGTAGCCACCCACTCACGTGGGTCTCTCTGTCTTTTGGGTTCTCTTTCCCTCATGTCACTTTGGTCCTTGTTGATCATCTGTTCCTGCTGAGTTGGGACCATTTGCTGTACCTTCTGATGGCACCTTGGCAGCTATTAAGACCCCAGACGCTACTCAACAATGTGGGGTGCACAAGACTCTGCTAGAAAAATGCTAGTTGTGCCAGCTGCCCTCTATTTCCCCTGAGAACATGGTCCCCACCATCCCCCCCACCCCAGCTGCTCTGTTCTTGCAATATTGGGTTAAGATGGGAGGAGTAATCATGTTCTGTTGAAGTCCAGTTAATATTGATCTTTCTAATGTGTGCTGTCACAGATTTCACCCAACCAAACATCTATCAACTATCTAAACCCTCCCCCTCGGCCCTCCCTCCCTCCCCACCTTTGAAGCCATCAAAGAGTCTTTTTCTACGCATGAGTCTGTTTGTAAGTTCTTATCGCAGGGGTCTTATACAATATTTGTCCTTTTGTCACTGACTACTTTCACTCAGCATGATGTCCTCCAATTGAAACCAGGTTATGAGATGTTTCCTAAAATCATTGTTATTCTTTATCATTGTATAGTGTCCACTGAGTATATATACCATAGTTTACCTATCCATTCCTCTATTGTTGGGCATCTGGGTTGATTCCATCTTTTTGCTCTTGCGGACTGTGCTGCGATAAACATTCGTGTGCATGTATCCGTTGGTGTGAATGGCCTGAAATCTGTAGAATATATTTCTAACAGTGGAATTACTGGGTCAAATGATATATCTATATCCAGCTTTTTAAGGAAGTGCCAGATTGCTTTCCAAAGAGTTTGCACCATTCTGCAATCCCACCAACAGTGTAGGAGTGTTCCAATTTCTCCATAGCCTCTCCAGCATTTGTTGTTTTGTGTTTTTGGATCATGGCCAACCTTGTTGGGATGAGATGATAACTCATTGTTGTCTTGATGTGAATTTCTTTAATAGCTAATGATTGTGAGCATATCCGTGTGTGTTTTTCGGCTACCTGAATCTCTTTTTAAGAGAAGTGCTGTCCATCTACTTTGCCCATCACTTAATTGGATAATTTATCTTTTTCTTATTGATATTTTGTATTGCGTGATACATTATGGAGATCAGCATTGATCTGACATATAATTTCCAAATCTATAGGTGGTCTTTTAATTCTTTTGATGAAGTCTTTGGATGAGCAAAAATGTTTGATTCTTACTAATTCTCATTGATCTATTTTCTCTTCTGTTGTTTGTAGTTTGATTGACAGATTTTGAAGTTTGTCTACATTGTGTACTAAACTTTCCATTGTTGTTCCTACTTTTTCTTGGATGAACTTTACTGTTTTAGATTTGATATTTAGGTCTTTTATCCAGTTTGAGTTGCTTTTTGTATGAGGTGTAAGATATGGGTCTTGTTTCAATTTTTTGCAGATGGATGTCCGATTTTACCAGCACCATTTATTGAAGAGATTGTTTTTCTGCAGTTTAACATCTTAGGGCCTTTGTCGAATATCAACTGTTCAAGGAAGATGATATCATCTCTGGGGTCTCAATTCTGTTCCATTGATCTATCTGTCTCTTTTCGTACCAGTACCAGGCTGTTTTGACAACTGTGGCAGTGTAATAGGTTCTAAAGTCAGGTAGTGAGAGGCCTCCCAGTGTGTTCTTCTTCAGTAGTGCTTTACTTATCTAGGGTTTCTTCCCTTTCCAAACAAACTTGGTAATTTGCTTCTCCATTTCATTAAAAAATTTCACTGGAATTTGTATTGGGATTGCATTATACAAGTAGATTGCTTTGGGTAAAATAGACAATTTCACAATGTTAAGTCTTCCTATCCATGAGCAGGTTAGGTTTCTCCATTTATGTAAGTCTCTCTTAGTTTCTTGTACTAAGCCCTTGTAGTTCTCTTTGTAAAGATCTGTTATTTCTCTGGTTAGATTTATTCCTAGGTACTTTATCTTCTTAGGGGCTATAGTAAAAGTTATTGATTTGGTGATTTGTTAATAATCTTGTTGTTGGTATAAAGGAATCCTACTGATTTACTTATGTTTATCTTGTATCCTGAGAGTTTGCTCAACTCTTCTATCAGTTTGAGTAGTTTACTTATGGATTCTTTAGAATTTTCTGCATATACAATCATATTATCTGCAAGTAATTGCTCTGGCTAGAACTTCTAGTACAGTGTTGAATAGGAGAGGTGAAAGTGGGCATCCTTGTCTAGTTCCCCTTCTCAAAGGAAATTATTTCAGTCTCTCTCCATTCAGGATAATGTAGGCAGTTGGCCCTTATGGCATTGGAGAATTTGCCATCTCTGCCTATTTTGCTGAGAGCTTTTAGCATGAATGGGTGTTGGACTTTATCAAATGCCTTTTCTGTATCAATAGAAAAATCAGCTGATTCTTGTCTTTTGCTTGATTTGTATGGTTGATCACATCAGTTGTTTTTCTGATGCTGAACCAGCCTTGCATCCCTGGTGTGAAAGTTCTGTATATGTTGATGAGATATGGTTGGTTAATTGTGGCAACAAGGTCTTTTGTGTCTTTATTGAGCTTTCTTCTAGATGATCTGTCCAATGTTGAGAGTGGAGTGATAAAGAGTCCCACTATTATTGTGGAGTCATGTATCTCATATTTTACTGTAGTCAGTTTTTCTTCCATATATTTAGGTGCTCTAATATTAAGTGCATAAATATTTAATATTGTTAAGTCCTCGCACTTGGCAGGCTAGCAAGTCCTGCTTGTGTGTTGAACAGTACAGCAATAAATAGTGTACATCCTTGTCCATGATGGTGGATTTTACATTAAAATCTATTTTATCTGAGATTAGAATTGCCACACCTGCTCTTCTTTGTGTATTGTTAGCTTGATATATATTATTCCATCTTTTACTTTTCAGTTTGTTCATGTCTTTAAGGTGAGTTTCTTGTAGGCAACATATGGATGGGTTTTGGCTGGCTGGCTGTATCTTTTGATCCAAGATGCCACTCAATGTCTCTGCTGAAGTGTTCAGTCCATTCACATTCAATGTAATAGTCGGTAGGTATGTGTTAATGCTCTCATTGTGATATGTTTATTTGTGTTGATGTTTTCTCTGTTGTTTGCATTAATCTGTTCTGGGACATTCTTCTTTGTGAGTTGATTTTTCACCTTTTTCAGGGTTAGTTTTATGGTTGTTGAGACTCCTGTATTACATTTTTTGATATGCTATGTTGGACCTTTGTTATGCATTACAGCCACCCCATGACCCCCCTTAATAAACTATGTATAAACCTCCTTTTAATTACTACCAGTCTTATTAACTTCCTCTCCATCTGGAAAGACTATAATGACTGGAGTACATCCCTCTTTTCAATATGATGACATCCTGGTTTTCATGATATGATCACTGGATCATTTCTTTCACTATTACAATTTTGATTGTGTTTGGAGCCTTCCCTAACTGAGTAGGTTTCTGGGTGATGTGTCTTGTATTTGCTTCTAAAATATAGTTAGTGGTTTTGTTCTTTTAAGCCAAGAGATTCTTTCAGTATTTCTTGTAGGTTTGGTTTGGTTTTTACAATGTTTCTGAGTTTATGTTTATCTAGGAATGTCTTAATTTCCTTTTCATGTTTGAAAGTTTGTTTTTCAGGATATATAATGCTTGGTTGGAAGTTCTTCTCCTTCAAGGCTTTGAATGTGTAATGCCACTGTCTCCATGCCAACATTATTTCTGCTGAGAAATCCAACGAAAGCCTACAGGGTTTCCCTCTGCATGTTAGCTTTGCTTTGAGTCTTGGTGCCTTTAAGAGTTTCTGCTTAGGTTTCCTTTTGTTAAGCTTGGTTATAATATGTCTTAGAGTCTTTCTTTTGAGATCTATGTTGATATGCATCTTGGATATCTATAGTTTCTTCTTTCATAATTTCTGGGAAGTTTTCTGTCAGTAGCTTAGCAATAATGTTCTCTGTGTTCTCAGATGTCTCACCCTGTTCAGGAACTCCAGTGAACTGTAGATTGTTCTTCTTAATAGAGTCCCACTTGCTTCTTAATGCTTCTTCATTTTTCTTGTTTCTTTTTTTCTGATTCCTCCTCATAGATGCTGGAGGCAGTAGCTCTGTCTTCCGAGTCTCTGTCTCCCTTCTGGTTTCCTGGCTTTGAATTGAACTTGCTATGTCTTTGATTTTGTTCTTGGATTTCAGTGTACTGGTGTTCCATCAGATGAAACAGCTTGCTTAATTTTTCATTTTGCTGTGCTGCATTTTGTATAAGGTCTAGGAGGGCTCTCTATATAATCCTTTTGTATTCACCTTCTGATAGTTTCAGAAAGGTTTCTTCATCTGGGAAGTTCTTTGGTTGGTTCTTTTTGGGGCCTTCTGAAGCCATGGGCGATTTCTTGGTTATGCTTTTCTCCAGAGTTTGTTGCTTTTGGGGCATCATGTGAGTCAATAGAGCCTGGGAGAGGTGCTGTGAGGATGGACAGCAGTTGTTTCTCTAGGCCGTTTTAAAATGAAAGGTAAAAGGTATCTGACAACTTCCAAAGACAGTCAGGTTTTCAGGGGTACAGGTTCCTCTTCCCAGTTGGCAAAGTAACCACCTCTCTATCCAACCCCAGATGTTATAAACTATCTCAAAATACAGAAGGGCTACTGCCCTGCTGGCCTCTGCTGCCAGGCCTCAGCTGTAGGCAACACTGTGTAGAATACTGCTTTACTCCCAGAAAAGTGCTCTCCTCTGGGCAGGCGCTGCCTCCCAGCATATGAATTAGGTCCTGCTGAGGTCTCTGTATGGGTATATCTACCTCCCAGTGGAACAAGATGGCATGCCCCACCAGCTCCCTGCCTGCCCAGGCTACTCATTGGCAGAGACAGAAAGGGAGGCCAAAGATGCTGAGATACACAGAGTCCAAAGCCACACTCTCAAAATGTGGCAATTTCACCCACCAATCCCACCAGCAGTATGTCTGAGATTAGCTGCTAGCAAAGTTCCAGCTCTATCCACCTCCTAGGACAGAGGGAAAAAAAAGTGGAAATGGCGAGTTACCTTAGATCTGTGAAAGCCAGCACTCACCAAGAGTGGGGGTTAGTGAGAGAGAAAGTTTTCCATTCATTGGTATGATGTCCAAATTAACATCCCTGTGTCCTGGGGCTCACTAGGAGTCCAGAAGGCTCCATTTAGTTATCAATTCCGGTCTTGGTTTCCACAGGGATTTAGTGAGATGTGTGTTTAGTCTGCTGTTTTGACTCTGCCACCTTGAGGGTTTCTTTTGTTTCCTTTTTAAAAAAAATTCCATGTATGGAATTGTAGATTTGGCATTTGGCCAAATCTAAATATCATGCTGAATGGCAGATTAAGAGATGCTTTTCTTCTATGTATTGCACCACTGGTTTATGTATGATGCATGGTTGTCACCATTAGTAAAGCAGATCTCCTGAATGAATAGATATGGTATTTCTTCATGAATTACAATTTGAAGCAGATTTCCCTTATCATAACCCCAGACCTAAGCCACTGACATCAAGTTTATTCTGACTCATAGAGACCCTATTGGACAGACAGTACAACTGCCTCACAAGATTTCCAAGACCATAGCCATTATGGAAGGAAGCTGCCAAGTCTTTCTCCAATGAAGCAACTGTCTGGTGAAGTTTAACTGCCAAGTTTAACCACTAAATCACCAGGGCTCCTCTCCTTTCCGTAAACCAAAAATCACTGCCATTGTTGAGTCAGTGACAACTCGTAGAGACACTATGGGGCAGAGTAGAATTGCTCCATAGAGTTTCTAAGAAACCACTGGCGCATTTGAATGCTGACATTTTGGTTAGGAGACTTAGCATTTAAACACTAAGTCACCAGGGTTTCTTTTGATACTTACCTTTAATCCTTCCTTTAGAGAACGCCAGCTTCTAATTAAAATCAATTTACAAATATATCTTTAAGTCAGAAAGCATATGGCCTCCTATATCAGGTATTTTTAATTTTCATATAAGGCAGGAGGAATGATAGAAACTTCCAGGCACAGGATCGTTAGTGTGTCTATTTCTACACAGGTAATTTTTAGCAGGACTGTTGTGAGATAGGATTAAAAAATCCATTTTGCCTCTCAGTGTATATGGAAAGTATTTTTGTTCCCTGTTAAATCTCTGAATTGGAATGGAGTTTGTTCATAATTGTACATTTGGAGAACAGAAATTATCTTACCTAGCTATCAATTTAATCAAATAAAAATAATCATTATAATTATGGGTGCAATCTAATAACAAAGAGAAAAATTAGTAGCTAAAACACTGCAAGATAAATTATTAAAGTTAAAAATTTTGAGAAAGTCCAACCAAAGAAAAATGTTACTCAAGGCAAACATTCTATATTTTCCTGGAAATGTTTTCCTTCATTTCACATATATATATATGATTTATATAAAAATGTCTCATTGACTTTTTTATTTTACAGTAAAAATAAGCATTTTCTTGCACAGGGAGATATTTTAGTCTAGAAATAATTTTATCTTACATGTGGAAAATTTTTTCAGTATTTCTGAAAAGATTGTGTTAGTGATGAGCATGCTTTTCACTGTGTACTATAATATAGAATTTAAAATCCAGCAAAGTTGCTGTGTCCACAGTTGTGATGAAGCTGAAGAATTCGAGTTCAAATCCATTAAAAACAGTGTTAATGTGACATTTATGTCAGAGTGCCACCCCTATCAACAACGGTTGCAGTGGCATCTTCCTTGCCCTGTCTTCTTTAGCAAAAATCAAACCATTGAAAAGCACAGTGGTACATGCATCCATTCTCTTCTTGTCTAATCAAAACTGAATTACCTGTCAGACAGAGAAGTCCACTTACAAGTGTGAAACCATTTGATCATGTTATATTTTAATTTGCAGAGACAAAAATGACAAGCAATTTATTTACATAAAACTGTACAAAAGCAAATTAAATTATGTAAAGTATTTCATAAATAGTTGGACGAGTGTTTAATACATTTCACCATGTTTAGCATAGTTGCGTGCATAGTGACTCATAATAAATGATGATAAATTGTTCTCTGCTTCACTATTAACATCCAAGTAGCAGAACAATAGTCAATGATTAACATTACAAACAGATCGTAGCACACTGAATGCAAGTGCTTTAAAGTGTAGGAAAAGTTATCTGAAAGTAAACTTCAGGTAGCTGAAAAAAAAAAGATGCCTTCCTCCAGATGTTACGTGTATATACATATACATGCATATACGTATATGTGTGTATGTGTTTGTGTGTGTACATACCTCTGCCCTAATTACAACTAACATTGTTTTTACTATGATCATGATCTTTTCCACACTTGTTTCTTTTCTCTTGAGTACATAATGTGTGTTTATCACTGATCAGATACACCTGAAAGTATTTAGGCTTTCAGATTCCTCATGATTCTTGGCTGCTTCTTCTGCTGTTTTATTTGCTTTTCCTACAAGATAGCTTCCTACGGTAGCCTTTTAGTTTGTCCTTCTGTAAAAATAATGCCTCCCTTGTTTTCTGAAACTCAGGCAGCAGGCCAGTCGGAAACTGTAAAGAAATGATATCTGGAGGTTCAAAATGAGCACTGGATTTTGACTGAAGCTATAGACACTTTAATACACATAAATTCATATAGTTACTCATTAATTTATAAATGTGTCCTAATGTATAATGCATGCAAAGTTCACTTGAGATTCTTGTGTGCAGAAAACAGGTATGATTTATATACTGTACAAAAAAATAAAATAGCAACTAAAAGAAAAACAAAAAAATAAAAATTCTGAATCAATATTTTACCTTGCAAAATAGACTGACTTTACCCCTGAAGTGTTTCTCTGTGTTACTACTTCATTAAACGCATTAGCCTCCCAGTCAGATTTAAGCATCCCATTTGAATGCCTTAATTTTGTTTTATGAATGAATGATATTTAAGACTGGTCCATTATCTGAGTTTGTCAGAAGGCAAATTTTTAATATACTATTTTCAGAAAATAAACATGGATAAATATACAGGATCAAAAAGTTGGGAATAGCCCATTTCCCCTCATTGTCCAAACTCAACAACCATTTTTTACCATAACAACAGGTATAAAAGGCACAATTGCTTATTTTGCATTCACTCTTTTATTTGTATTTTTTTGTCTTTTTATGTGTATTTTTTTTCAAAAGCACTCTGTATAGGGAGTGGCACCAGATTTAACCTATTCAAAATAATAGTCATACAAACACAAAATATATTTCTGTGTCATGCCAGCTCATTACACAATAAACATGTTGTTGTTGTTGTTTGGTGCGATCAAGTCAGTTCTGACTTATAAGGATCCTATGCACAACAGAACGAAACACCGCCTGGTCCTGTGCCTTCCTCACAGCCCTGGCTGTCTGAGCCTCGTGTAGCTACTATGTCAATCATCTCACTGAGGATCTGCCTCCTTCACTGACCATCTGCTTTCCCAAGTATGATGACCTTGGTAAAGGACTGTTTCCCTCCTGGTGACATGTCCAAAGTACATAAGGTGAGGTCTTGCCATCTTGCTTCTAAGGCGTATTCTTGCTGTGATTTTTTCTGAGACAGACTTGTTCGTTCTTCTGGTTCTCCATGGTATACTCAGTATTCTTCACCAACATCATACTTCAAAGGCATAAATTCTTCATCAGTCTTGCTTATACATAGTCCAGTGTTCCTGCTCATATGGATGTTTGAAAATATCATGGCTGGGGTCAGGAAGTCAGGCTCACCTTAGTCTTCAAGGTGACATCTTTGCTTGTTAACACTTCAGAGACGTCTTTTGCAGCTGATTTGCCCAATACAACATGTTATTTGATTTCTTGATTGCTGCTTTTGTGGGTGTTGATTATGGATCCAAGTAAAATGAGATCCTTGACAACTTCCTTATTTTCTCCACTATCATGATGTTGCTTATTGATCCAGTTGTGAGGATTTATGTTTTCTTTATGTTGAGGTGTAATCTGTACTGAAGGCTGTAGTCTTTGATCTTCATCAGTGTTTCAAGTCCTTGAACATGTTATGGTAGCTAATTATACATGTTATGATAACTAAGTCTACTGAAATTACTGTGAATACTTATAGTACACTGAATTTTATTCTTTCACACCCATTTTAGTTCTAAAGGGAGACTCACAAGTTAAATGACAATGGCATGAGTATCTTGAATGTGGTGTGTGACTGTGATTCAATCAATCCAAGGTCTGGTATGACCCGTATTAGCTTAATAGAGAACAGTGGGTTTAAAGGTAGGGTGAAATGAGCTATCTAGTGCTTTCAAGTGTCTCATGAAGAAAACAAAAACATGAATTAAAAAAAAAAGTTTGTTATGCAATTGAGTATTTCCTTTGTAACGTGCAGGAAAAATATGTATACATTTCATAAGTACTTTAGCAGTATTTTGTCTTAATAAGTACTTACAGATTATACAAGGCAGAACTGCTTTAATGCAGTTTCTAACAAAGTACTAGAATTGCATCTTTCCATAGCGTAAATAATAATCAAACATAATCATGTTCAATTATTGATATTTTAGTTCAATATTTTTGTTTCAATTACATATCTTCTTTCATCCTAACTATTACGCATAAACTAACACCAAAATAAAAGTTCCATTTAAGAAATAGCATAAGGAAATGACCCCAAAAGAGTACCGTATGAAAAAGAGAAGTGGTTTTCAAAGATATACATTTTGATGTCCTATAGTGAATTATCAACCTATATTCCAGGCTGCTTTACCTTATACTCTAAGAACTTCTGCAAAGTGAGAAACTACCCAAAGCTATATTGTTTCTACAGTTCGCTGGAGAGCCATCAAGGCTATGCCTTAACCAGGTTATAAACATTCAGTGACTGGAATTCTTGCTGTCTTTGCGTGTTATTCCCTATTTTGTCTATGGATTGTCACTTTCATCTGAATTTTCCAGTTCGATTTCCAAGAGTCCCAAATCATTTTCTGTAAAGCAAGTGGCTCAACATCTGTAAATTGTTTCTTTTTGTGTGTGTGTGTGTACTGCAACAACTGCATGTTTTCCAACGTTAAGATGTGCATGCTGTAAGAAATGTTGATGTCCACAACTCATTTCTCTCGTGTTCAGTCTGGATCTGTTTTAAGACATATATTAATATTTCCATCACATTCTGTGACAAATTCAATTATGTTATTGTCTCCTCTCAATATTGTGAGTTTCAGAATATTTCTGTATTGCACAGGATTCAAGATTAATGCACTTGTGTTGTATGAAAGTGTTCACTGAACACGTAAAAACGCAATTGGTAATCTGAAATGTGGATAATAAGACCAGCAAGCATACCTTGGATTCCAAAATGATAATAGTACCTTAACTTATAAGACTGTCATGCCATTGCACCTTTCTTTCTTTACCTCACTACACACAAATACGATGATTTTAAAAAGTGGAATCTTCCCTGATAATATTACCCAGAACTAAACTTGAACTTCTAATTGCCTATTATTATAGTACCAAAAATATGTCTTATTAGTTTTTCATTTTCTGAGCTTTCAAATAAAATCTGTGTTAAAAGAAGCATGTCTTCTGGGTATGGACACTATGTAAAATGAACAAGTGTTTGAGCGTTTTGGAGTGTGTGTGGGTGCAGCTGTTTTGATTATTGAATGGATTTCCATGTCCAGATCAAATCTACTTCATGATTTCCCTGATCCACGATATGATCTTTGGCCTTTTCATGACACAATTGTTCTAATTGATAATTATTGATCCTGTTCCGGAAAAAAAAAAAAAAAAGATGTATAAGCCGTAAGTAGTGTAATTGATACATGTGAAAGAAGTTGTGTGCATACTGAGAAAACTGAGAGTATGTATGAAACTGAAGTTGATTCTCCTTCCTTGAAAATAACAGATGCCAATTTGTAAGTGCAATCTCTGACTGAGTATTATTTTGATCTCAGTCTTTGTTAGAATATTAAAGCTGTCATCTTCCCAAAGTGCTTCTTGTTGGAGTCCACATTTCTACGGGCTGTCCACTTGGCAGGACTCTCTCATTTTCCAAGGATGGCCTTTGATGATGTTCTGATGCTATGTCTGAAATATATTTTACTTGACCAGCTATTTTTGAACAGCCGGATGACACTTGAACAAAATCAAAGTGACTAAAATCATGCTCCAGCTTAAAGATAATGAGACTGTGTTGTGTTCTGCTAATCAGGCTTGTTACCATGAAAGAAACTTGCAACCATCTTTTGTTTTTGTTTGGGTGGGGCAGGGTTTGCAGTGAGTGTTGGGAATTAGCGAGGGGTTTAGACATGCAAGGAACAAGGATGTTTTCTACATTGTACATTATAACCAGGCTAACAGTATCACTAAAGGCCTGATTTGGAGGCAGAAGTGGCAGGCAAAGCTTTGTCTCTTTGGTAGCCCCCTCTTTTTGATGAAAGGATTTTGCTTGATAAGGTTTGTTATTTCCCCTTTATTCTCTTTCTCATAAGTGGAAAGCATTTTGCTGTTGCTCATTGGAAGCCTACAGGTAAACTTCTCTTCTAGTGAGCGTATTGACAGGAGATGGCTTGTATTCCCCTGTTTTTGTAAGGGGAATATCCTCAGGGTTAGCTTCCTCATTTTTGCTGAAACTAGCTGCACTGAAGGTCTCATAGGATGAGGTCAACTTTTTGTTCAGGAGGTTTCTGTTGCGGTCACCCATGATGGCGGCCTCGCCGTTGGCCAGCTTTTCCTGACTTCCTCGTTCATCAACAGGCATGAAAGTGGAGAGTTTGGGCTGGCTCTTCTTCCTCTCTGGAGAAGTGCGGACAGGCATCCAGCAGGAGTCTGAGTGGCCATATTCATCACACTCGCGGGTGCACTTCCCAGTCAGGGCTACATCTGGAAGAGGCCTTGAATCTGAAACCCAAGGAGAAGAAGCCATTAAATTGGATATTCCCTTAACGGGTTTTCTTAATCTGCATGAAATTGAAGGAGAAAAATATATATCTCCCTTAGCATCAGATTTCCCTTTACCTAATACTTTTTGGCTCGTGAGCCCATAGAAAAGTTTTTATTTCATGTATATTAAAAACAAGGTTTTGCAAAGACATCAAATGTCATACAAAGAGAGGACTGGGCAAATGATACATTTAAATGTGTAGAAGAGGCAGATATACATATAAATTTGTTACAGGACAGGGTTACACAGATATTCTGAAGCAGGAACTTTAGTATGTATGGATATTAATATGCATATTTTTTCTGCATCCATAAAAATGTGACTAAATCCAAACAGATAATTTTATGTATTTATAAATTATCCCAGAAATAGTATACTTTTGCCAATTTGACGCCTTCTGGTTCATGCATTATTCATGGATGCAAATCTGCAAAACCTTATATTTAAAATACATCCTAAGACATGAGGTTGACTCTAAAGTAGAAGCTAAATTGATAGCATATAATGTGGTAAGAGTCAAAGCATGTTTGGATGTGAGCATACCATTTATCCCACCCTATTCCCACAACCTCCCTTATGTCAAATGATCTTATATGTGCTATGAGTGTTGACAGAGAAATGCATTTGCCAGTGTGTTTGCTGAATGGAAATATTATCTGAAATGAAATGTGTAAATACGGTTATAAGTTCCTAACTTTCTGATGAAAGAACGTGTACTCCTAATTGATGGTGGTGCCCAGTGGAATGGGAATACCTTCCAATTCTGAATGCTTAGTCATATCTAGTTCCTTCCTAGGAATCAAGATTAAACATGGCACTTAAGAATTACATGCATATGCAATTAAAGTCACTATGTCTATTTGTCTTCAGAGAATGGTTACATATTTTCTGAGCATTCTATATATATATAGGTTTTTTTTCCCAAAATTTGAGTTTGAAAGAGAATAAGAGAGAGGAAAATCTGTTCTACCTCAACAGAGTCACAAGACCAAGCTCCAGGATATTGTTTGATACATTTTATAGTTTGTTTTATTGCCAAACAAAACAACATAATATAGCTCTGCATCAATTTATATCGTGCTGTATCATTTTATTACAAGGCATGGAAATTAAGAGTGATTTTTTTGACCTCCGCAAATATATTCATAAGTGGAATCAGTTAAGTCTGTATTTGCATAATCCTGGGTAGATTTTCCTTTAAAATAGAGGGAATTATTTATTTTATTTCTGATTCATTTAAATTATACTCTCTGCTTTTTATCATGCCCCCTCCAATTTACCATTATATTCCCACTTGGGCTATCATTTGCATCAGGTGTTTGATAAGCTTTTCTTTGCCAGATTTCCTAAATCAAAGCACTCCAATAATTAATGTTATTTTATTTTATTTTGTTTTTCCTCCAGTGATGGCTAACTGAAATATTGACAGAAGCTAACTCATCTATTTTTGAACCACTGTGGCCTGAAACTTTTATTCCAGGAGCTGAGCATTCTACAAGGAAGTACCAGTGTTCATCAAAGGAAATCTCAAATTAATTTTCTCTTTCCCAAAGGGAAAGTGCAAAGGCAGTTATTATTCACTACAGTAGTGTCTGCAGTAGTTGACATCTAAGTGGGCAGATACCCTTAATTTCATCATGAAAAGAAAAAACACTTCTCCATGCATTATTTTTTCCTGCTAAATTCCCTCTCTGTCTAACTCATATGTTAGATGCATGTAAAAACATGACAAAAAAATTGAATGATTTTGTAATCCAAACTCAAACGAAAGCTGCTTCTGTCAAGTCCATTCTGACTTATAGTGATATAATAGAGGACAGAGTAGAACAGTCCCATAGAGTTTCCAAAGAGTGCCTGGAGGATTTGAACTGCAGACCTTCTAGTTAGCAGTGGTGGCACTTAACTGATATGCCCCAAGTTGCTATAAATTTTTTACAAGGTAAAAACTGTGGGTTCTTTGGAAATATTTTGTATTTAGGATATTCTGTTTTGTTTTTTGAAATTGTTTGCAATGTTTTAAACAGAAAAATCCTCATAAAAATACAAATTGTAAGATCAGATCTAGTTTTTGCTAAATATTTTTCCTTCTCATTTAAAGAGCTCAAATTCTTATTTTTTTCTCATACTAGTGCCTCTCAAGAAACTGACAATAATCAGGAGGCTACAGAAATAAGGAAAAAGAAAGACTTTCTCTGAATGTGATTTTAATCTTCTGCAGAGGTGACCCAAATGGCCTATGATTATTTAAGTTTATGTGTAATAACACAGTGAGTCTCACTGAGTTCATCGCAAAAATCAATGGCTTACACAGGTGGCTACACTTCAGAGATTAACTTGAGTTTATAGTTTGAAATGCACTGTACTTTGTTTTCCCTTTGCTTATGATAAATATAGAGCTAGAAAGGTCAGTAGTTCAAATCTACCAGGTGCTCCTTGGCAACTCTATGGGACAGTTCCACCATGATCTATAGGGTTCCTGTGAGTTGGACCTTACTTGATGGCAGTGGATTTTTTGGGTGGTATAAAGCTATAGTAATGGTTTGGCCACTCTTCTTGTTTGTTGTTTAACTTATACACTTAAACTACTGATAAAAAGAAAGGAATGGAGGGAGGAAGGAAGGAATGGAGAAAGGAAGAGGGGAGGGAGGGAGAGAAGAAGAAAGGAAAGGAGGGAGAGAGGAAGGGAGGATGGGAGGAAAAGAGCAAGGGAGGAGAGAAGGAAGGAAAAAATCCTCTGTCATTAAGTAGATTCTGATTCATTGCTACCCTATAAGTCAGAGTAGAACTGCCCCGTAGAATTTCCAAGAAGCTCCTGGCAAATATGAATTGTCAACCTTCTGGTTAGCAAATGTAGCAGTTCACCACTATGACACTAGGGTTACCTAAACTACTGATAACACCTATTAATTCACTGTCAATTCCTACTCAGAGCAATCCTGCTGGATAGAGCAGAATTGTCCCACAGGGCTGCTCAAGCTGTAATCTTTATGAAAACAAATTGCCGTTTCTTTCTCGCCTGGAGTGTCTGGTAGGTTTGAACCACCAATATTTTGGTTAGCAGCTGAGTAGTTAACCACTGTATCACCAGGGCTCTTTGAACTACTGACACATTATAAAAAAAGATACATTTGTACTAACTCAATTCCCAATATACCATCAGTGAAACAGCCTGCCATTCTTTGCCTCAATCTTTATGTCACAATCTGGCAAATTCCTGCTGAACTTGATTACTTACTGCTTTTAACTACAGATGGCTTGTCTTCTCTGCCATCATCCATATGAAGCCTGCCACGTCTCTATCCAAGAAACATGACTTTTAATAAGGATTTCTTGTCATTTCCAATGTCAAACGCTTGATTAGGGACTACAGTAGAAGTTGACAAGCCTAATTGGCTGAGACATGTTGCAGTGTTTGTCATCAAATTTTAAAAAATAATCAAGAAAGGCTACAACAGATTCATCAGGTGCAATCAAAACTTTCAATCTTGTAACTCAAATGAACCTTGAAAAGAAATGCCAATGATTAACAAATGCTGTTTGTATTGTGGTTTTTATTAACAGCAGGAATGAGCAGAATAGCACTTTTTGTGCTTATATATTTTCTTATTTTAATTATGCAAGCATACATTGTAAAATATTTAGAACATTGAAGCTAGACATAGTCGTAACCAAAAAACCAAATCCACTGCTGTCAAGTTGATTCTGACTCATAGTGGCTCTATAGGACAGGGTAGAGCTGTTTCATAGTTTCCAAAGAGCACATGGCAGATTCAAACTGCTGACCTTTTGGTTAGCAGACCTAGAACTTAACCACTATGCCACCAGGGTTTCCAGATATACTCTTAGGCATCAAAAATTATCCAACAGAGCTTAGATAGATCTGTCAGCAAAGACGTCGTTTTTGTTAGGTGCCACAGAGTCGGTACTTACTCATAGTGACCTTCCATATAACGGAACAAACAGGATCCCACATCCTCCCAATCATTGCTGTTTAAATCCGTAAAGGCACCCACTGTATTATTCCATTTCCATAAAGGTCTTGCTCTGTTTCACCAACCCCATATTTTACCAAGCATGATGTACTTCGGCGAGGATTGGTCCTTTCTGAAAACACACCCAAACTAAGTGAGATGAAGTCTCCTATCAAGGTAACTCCTTAAAATATACAGATTTGGGGGATTATAGAGGAAGAACGTCTACTGTTAGTACTTTATCTTAGTCTTTCACTGAAAGATGTTTTTGTCTAACATGAAACTACATTTTTGTATGTTATAGTTAATTGAGTACTATTCTCTTTAATTCTGATCCCAGGGAAGGTTAGCTAATCACCAAATCTTTTTAGTTGGTATTGGGTAAAAACAATAAGAACAAAAAAATAAAGCTTTCTGTATGAAAATATAATAGTATTTTTTATCAGCATTTTATACAGTAAAGTTAGTCCTTTTGAGGTTTTTTTTCTTTCTGTGTGTGTCCCCCTCCCTGCTCAATCATATCAGCTCTGTAAAGACTGTAAGTAGAAATGGCACTAAATAATCCCGTTACTCTTGTTTTAGCATTATTTTTGAAAGATTTCCAGTTTTACCCGGTGATGCTATTTTCTAGAATGACCATATCATTTTAGAAAGCTAAAGTTCTTTCTTAGACATAAAGTTAATTTCCATCTATGAAGTACTTGTTAAAAATCATCATAGTAGAAAATAATTTTATAATAATTTATATAAAATATTAACCCTCACTTCCACCTTCTTTTCTGTCACCTCATCCAGCTAGCAAGGAGGATTGATGTGCTCGGCGTGCAAGTTAAGGGAGAATTGAAGGCAAACACCAAGTGTCTTGACTTTCCCTTTAGTGTTTTTCTCACTATACAATATTGCTGTTCTTAAAATGCAACAGCTGAGTTGTTTGGAGGACAGTTACTGATACCCAAAGCCGTAAGAAATAGCTATAATCCTCAAAGAGAAAGAGAGGAGGAAAAACAAATAAATAAACCTGAGCAACATGAGAAACAAAGCCAACCAAACCAAATCCATTGCTACTGGGTCAGTTTTAAGTCACAGCAACTTATACAGTGGAGCGGAACTGGACCACACAGTTTGCAGAGAGCTTCTCGGTGATTTGAACTGCTGACATGAGACTAGCAGCTGAGCTGTAACTGCTGCACCATCAAAACTACAGCTTAAGAAATAAGATGCCAAGAAATAACAAATTATACTACTTAATGAAAAGAATGGTACAACCTCTCTAAAACTACAAATTTCCTAATGTATGGGAAATTGTGTACTCATTTAAGAAGTCAGTTTCTCTCAAAGGAAGAACATTCCTTCTTGCTACACACAGTAGATGGGTGGGTGGTAGGAAGATTAAGTCAGATACCGCAACAATGACCTTGACGAGAAGTGACAGACAGACCATATGGTAGAATCCCCAGAAATAATAAGGAATGCACAGATTTATCAAGGCATTTAATGTTTCCAGGCGCTGT
This sequence comes from Heterohyrax brucei, assembly GCA_028571685.1. NCBI lineage: Eukaryota > Metazoa > Chordata > Mammalia > Hyracoidea > Procaviidae > Heterohyrax > Heterohyrax brucei. The sequence goes on from CM053143.1 coordinate 163,056,271, forward strand.
CCGACACAATTTAGAAGCTATCAGAGGCATCACTATTACTAGACAACACAGTGAAATCATTAAGACTTTTGAAGTAAGCTCCCCACCAATAAAGCTTGTGAGTATGCCAAGTTGATACACGCTGCCAGAATCCTGGCCACCCACTCAACTCTAGGCCTTTGATTCAGGCTGAGAAGATAAGGATTTTCCATTTATTAAGAGAAAGCACGAAAATGTTGCATTTAGTATTAAAATATTTACACTTAGTTTTTATTTCTTGAGAGCTCTGAGACTTAAAGCTATATGCATCTCTTGCTCTTTTGTTTAATTTAAACATTAGTGAAAACACTGAGATAAATGAGTTGTTAATTAACGTATGGAGTCCCTGGGTTAAAAAATCTGGCTGCTGGCCAACAGGTTGCAAGTGTGAATCTACCAAAAGGCTCTTTGGAAGAAAGACCTGGTGTTTGAGTTCTCAGAAATCAGCCACTGAAAACCCCAGGGAGTGCTTTTCTGCTTTGACACACACAGGGATGCCACGAGTTAGAATCTACCCCAGAGCAACCAACTTTGGTGATTCAAGGCTCAGACTTCTCAGATGTTTCTGTCACACCTTCAATTAGGTCTTTAAAATAAAGTTCTAGCACATTCTTAACAATGTTGATTTTGTTAGGTACAGTCGAGTTGGCTCTGACTCATAGTAACCCTCTGTACAACAGAACGAAACACCTTGCCTGATCCAGCTCCACTCTCATAATCATTCTGCTGCTATTCATAAGGTTTCCATTGGCCAATCTTTCTTAGAAGTAGACCACTAGGTCCTTCTCAGTCTGTCTTAGTATTAAAGCTCATCTGAAACCTGTCCACCATGCATGACCCTGCTGGTGTCTGATTTCTGGTGGCACAGAGTTCAGCATCACAGCAACATGCAAGGGCCTACACAATGACAAACTGACAGATGTTTGTGGGTAACCGAACAATAGCCAGCAAATGAAAAATTATGGTTTTCTCTTTTTTTAGAGAGAGAGAGAGAAGAAACACATAAGCAGCCTTTCCTCTTTTTAAAGTATTTGTTTTTCTTTTGACTATTTCTTGGCTTCCTGATGTGTAGACATTTTTAATTTTTGTTTTTTTAAACAGGTATGCTTAAGTTTGGTGGAGTTTGCTGCACTCTGAAAATAACTTATAAAAGGAAAAACAAGACAAAAGATTAGTGGCAACTGTTTTCTAACAAACATTTTAGCATTACCTTTCATTGGTCCAAATAATATATCTCTTTTACTCAAGTGACTAAATGAAATTCTTCATTTTAAAATAATGGCCAGATAATTACTTATTTTTGCCTTGTGTGATGTGACTGTGAGGAAATCATTAAATAAATGTAAGTTAGCCAAAACTTATTTGGAAAATCATTTTTTGCAGTGACAAAACTTCAGAATGCGGGTACGAGTTCTCAGAGGCATGCACCAAGTTGAGTTCAGCTTTTTTATGTAAACAGTTGAAAGATACAAATCATTTGACTGTCTGAGGCGTCTAGGAACAGCAGTAAGCAAACACGTTACAGATCATGGGAGATGGGGATCAGTCTCCCATATCAGTGAATTGTAATCCACTAAGTGCTCGATCACTTAGAAGAAGGAGGAAAAAACTATAATTACATAAATGTGGCCCGAGAATGCCGTAAGAGGGTGAGGATTTTGAAAATGTTCTAATTCATCATAAAATCACTCAATTCCACCAGAATGGAAGAGAATTTAAGGATCATCTATGGAAATCCTGCTAGCCAGACATCTGCAGTTTGAATCTGCCAGGTACTCCTTAGAAACTCTATGGGGCAGTTCTTCTCTGTTCTATAGGGTTGCTAGGAGTCGGGATCTGCTCAGTGGCAGCGAGTTTGGTTTTATGATCATGCATTCTTTTTGCTGGCAATTCAAATCCACCAGGTGCTCCTTGTAAACTCTGTAGGATAGTTCTAACTCTGACCTAGAGAGTCCTTATGAGTCAGAATGGACTCCAGGGCAGTGGCTTTTGGGCTTTACGCATTCCATTTACTTTAGTCTCATCTCTACCCCTCTTGGGCAGGAGCCCTGGTGGGGCAGTGGTTACATACTTGGCTACTAACCAGAAGGTTGGTACTTCATATCCACCAATCACTCCATGACGGTCTGCTTCAGTAACATTTTACAGGCTTGGAAACTCAATGGGCAGTTCTACTCTGTCCTATACAGTTGCTGTGAGTTGGAATTGACTCATTGACAATGGATTTGGTTTAACTGGCTATAACACACTTTCATTCAAGGTACAATGAACTTGTCAAAAGAATGGGAAATTTGGAGTCCTAACCTGGAATGTGAGTCTGAGGTTACAAAGCTTTTGAGTCTCAAGTTCTTCATCTCTGAGATAATATTTACTCTCCCATTTATCTCAGAGATAAACAAGTTAAAGCACAAGGTCTAGTATAGAGTGAATGTTCAGCAAATAGTAGGCTGTAGGTTGAGGTCTTAAGTCCCTGCAGAGATTTATGGAGGTAGAGATATTAGACTTTCCCTGAAGTCTTCTATGAATGAAATGGATATTATTAAGAGAAATTAATTCTGAAACTGGGCTGCCTGGTTTCACATCCCAACTTGGTTACTTAGCTGTGTTGCTATGACACGGCACAAGATTCCTCACAACTTCCAGATTAATAGGGAATAAAAAGGAAAGCTTAGTGATTTACTTCCTAAAATCAGACAGTGCAAACCCTGTGGCTCACAACAGTCTGTTTTATGTCGAGTCACCACGAGCTAAGGCAGACAACAGGAATTTGGGACAGATTACTTGATTTCAGTTTCCTCATCTATATTTCTGGCAAAAGAATTAATTAACTTCTTAGGATGAATGTAAGATTAAATGTGTTAATACAATGTAAAGTACTCATAGCAATACTTCACAGGGCAGGCCTTTGATCAATGTTATTTCAAGGGCACAAGCCATTATCCACAATCCAGTCTTCAAACAAGCTCTGAAAACCGCAAGCTTTTTTTTTCTTCCATAAGTTTATAACAAAATTGATTTGAACTAATACCAAGATTTTTATCTTCATTTATCTCAGTCAGTAGAAATATTAATATATTTACTGTAGATACAGTGTGTTCAATTAACAGGGCTATCTCTGCCTCTCTAGCTTTTTAAAATGATATAGACATGATACTGTCTTTTCTAAGGCATAAAGGACTCTGAATTCTGTGATACACTAACTCTTGGAGTTTCAGAAAGCTTATTGTAGACTTAAACACTGATGTGAATTTAATACCAATCAACTATCAAGTGATCATATGTTTTGAATTACTTATGTAGTCATGCTAAAAGATTCATATTGACAGTCTGATTTCCAAAACACTGCAGCTACCATCTAGTTAGGGAATTACACTGGTCACCATGTCTTGTTTTGTCTAAACCAAGTGTCTTCCTAATTTGTCTTTATTAAGAGTATACCACTAGCGTTCTCAGAACTATAGTGTAAGTGATGTATTACTTGGAGTTAGGTATACAAAATACACAGATCAATCTCACAGTCACTTTCAGTTGAAAGAAATTTACCCGTAAAATATTGGGTTATCAACTTGCCACCTTGCGTGGCCTACACGGTGGCAGTTTCATTTTTAAAATGTGCCCCAAATTAGCTATATATTCATTCAAGAAGTTGAAAATCAAGGCAAGACAGCAAAAAGCAGGACAAATGCCTGATGTGGAATAGACAAGTTATATATCCAAAATAATAAACCAAAAAAGCAATTCAGTAGATGCACATTTCATAGTTGTATATGTGGTTGTTTTAAATTACAAAATATGGCTAATAATTGCCCTCCTCTCCTTCTACACACCTCTTTAGAATGTGGCATTTTTGTTCCTCCTGTCAAGAGGTGCGATGTACTTCTGTACCCCTTGAAGCTAGGTGAACTTTGATGACTAGAATATGGCAGAAGTGACACTGTGCTGTTTCCACCCTCGGTCTCAAGAGGCCTAGAGGCTTCTGTTTTCACCATGGGAATCCTGGGATCACCATACTGCGTCAAAGCTCCATTTAGCTACTTTGAAGATGAAAGACCACATGAGAGAGAGGCCCAGCTGTCCCTGATGAGCTGTCCTACCTGTGGGGAATGCTTGCTGCCATGTAAGCCAGCCGGGTGAAAACGAACAGAACCACATAATAACCCACAGAAATGTGAGAAGTAATAAGTCTTTGTTGTCTGAAGCCTCTGTGTTATGTTTGTTTGTTTTTGTATGTGTAAGCGCTGGGGGCGAAGTAGGGAGAGCAAGTCAACACAGGAATAGAGCACTGAAATAACGATCATGAATGCATTGTTTGCAATAAATAAACTAATCCAAACAATAGCCTGAGATCTGGAAACAATACGTTTTCTTTCTTGTTCTTTTATCAGGGTTAACACAAATGGCCAAAATTACTACTAGTACAACAGTTCCAAAGAGCATTTTCAGAGGTGCAAGACATTTAATTAGAAGTACACTCAAATGGCTGCATATAAGGCTTTGGAAAATTCTCATCCTTTAATTACAAGATTTCACTGGGTTATATCTAAGTGTGCTCTACTTCAGCCTGACATTCCAAAACGATATTAAAATGTTTAAACATGTTTGAAAGCATCAGCAACTTCTTTTTCTATTCCTTAGGCTAAACTCAGCTAAATAGCAATTGAATCTATCTCAGGAAGCATTTGCTGTCCTAAGGCTCAGACCACTGTCATTCCGAATGCGGCATTATCATATACAGTGGTGACGAGCACGCCAGGTCTCAAAAAGTCCTGCTGAATCAACTCAAACATGAATCTGCTGGTTGGCACATGAAAACCGCATGACAGCAGAAAAACATACAGTGACTGCTTGGGAGTGATCAATTTATACACATCAGAGATGTGGGCTTCACTTTGATTTCGCTCTTCACCCTGAGAAAATTAGAGGCACCAGAAGTTCACGTGTGAAGGAGCAGAGTGGAAGAAGAAGGAAGTACCAGAAATGAGACGAGCTCTGATACTGATCAAGAGAGGTTATGAAATTCAGAAAGACATTGTGGACATGTATTTCTCAAGTTAACAATTGACTGTCTCACTGAAAGCAGACCTACTGTTTGTCCTGACCATTTGTTTTAACACAGCAGTCATCGAAGCTTTCCTGATTTCTCTTAGTCTTTCTGATTCTTTACCCTGATTTTTTTTTCCTTGCTTTGGATGTGATAAACTTAATAAGCTGATTCGCCAAGCCAATTAAAGTTAGAATTATTGTTTTCCCACAAATGGGCATACATACACATCAGCTTTTGCATGAAATTCATGTAGGATTCAAAGTTACCTGGATTAGCATCTCAGTGTAGTTTCAACCTCCTGGTGAATGGGAGAATGAAGAAGGATGCATTTTTTATACTTAGAATTATTTTTCCTTTTTAGATAGAAATAAAGGTTAAGAAATATTTAACAAGTCAATATCTATACATAAAAAACAGATTATTTCCTATGGCAAATAAACGTCCATTCAAGCAGTGACAGAGAATGAAAAACAAAGAAATAAACAAAAATAGGAAAATATTTAGAAGTAAGTAAAATAATTTAGGTTTAAGTTAATATTTTAGATTTGTCATTTAAATGGTCAGCTCTAAAGACTCGATAATTCATAGGGCTTCATATAAGTCGCAAGTTAATGATTAGGAATAGATTACCAATTGGAAAATTCACTGGAAAGTAGCAATCTATTATCATCACCGATTTGAAAACTCATTTTCTTTAATAAAAATATACTTTCAACATCTGCTTCAAATCAATGTCTTGAATTGCCAGCACTTGTTCTTCATTTACTTAAGAGAGAAAAGGAATTCCTGCCATCATGGAAGCTTATACAAAACAATAATGATACGGAATAAATTTTTGAGTTAATAAAATCTGTTAACTACTTTACACTGCCTTTATGGGAAAGTGTGAGATACGGCTATTACCAGAAGAATTGCAAGTGACTATTTAGTCACTTTAAGTAATGGTTCCAAATCATCAAAGTTTTCCAACACAGCTGAGTAATTTTCATTTGATGGTAGGATACTTTTACTAATTAGCTCTGTAGCTGGGTTATGAATCACACATTTATTACTGGCACTGTAGTTTTATAAAATGAATATTACAGTAAGTATTAATACTCTTCATGAATGGATGTTCACTCTAAAAATGGTACAAGTAGTCATCAGGAGTCATCGAGTCAGTTCTAACTCATCCCAATCCTGTGTACAAGAGGACAAAACACTGCCTGGTCCTGCACCATCTTCACAATCATTGCCAGGACGGAGGACATCACTGAAGCCACTGTGTCACTCCTCTCATCAAGGGTCTTCCTCTATTCGCTAAAACCCTACTTTACCAACAGGATACCTTTGCCCAGGGACTGGTCCCTCCTGGTAACATATCCAAAGGACAAGGGGATAAAGTCTCTCCATCCTTACGTCTAGTGAGCATCCTGCTTGCACTTTTTTGAAGATGGACTTATTCATTCTTCTGGCAGTCCACAGTATATTCAGCATTCTTCGACAACACTGTGATTCAGATACATCAATTCTTCTTCAGCCTTTCTTATTTGTTCTCCAATTTTCACATGCATAAGAGGTGACTGAAAATATCATGGCTTGGGTCAAGCGAACCTTAGTTTTTGAAATGACAGCTTTACTTTTCAGCACTCTTAAAAAGGTTTTTGCATTAGATTTGACAAATGTAATATATCCTTTGATTTCTTGATTGCCACTTGCATGGGCATTATGGATCCAAGTAAAATAAAACCCTTAAAAACTTCCATTTTTTTTCTCCTTTAAATGTGATGCTGCTTATTGGCTTATTGGTCCAGTTGTGAGGATTTGTGTTGTATCTTGGTGTAATCCCTATTGAAGGCTGTAGTCTTTGATCTTCACCGGTGTTTCAAGTCCTCTTCTCTTTCAGCAAGCAAGGTTCTGTCATCATCATCTGCATATTGCAGGTTGTTCAGGAATTTTGCTCCAACTTCAGCTTCTCAGATTATTTGCTCAGCATGCAGATTGAATAAGTGTGGTGAAAAGACACAACCCTAATGCTCACCATTCCTGATTTTATATCACACAGTACCTCCTTGTTCTGTTTGAATGACCGCCTCTTCTTGGTCTGCAGTCTACAGGTTCCCCACGAGCACAGTTAGGTGTTTTAGAATTTCATTTTTTTGCAATGTTATCCATAATTTGTTATGATCCACACAATCAAATGTCTTTTCATAGTCAATAAATACAGGTCATCTTCTTTCAAGTATCCTCTGCTTTCAGCCAAGATTCGTGTTACAGCAACAATGATCTGTCTTGTTGCATGCTTGACTTCTGCTTGAGTTTCTGGCAGTTCATTATATATGTACTGCTACAACCACTTTCTAATTATAGTCTGTGAAATTTTACTTGGTGATACTGAGGATACCTATTTTTTGACAATTTCTGTGTTCTTTTGGATCATCTTTGGAATAGACACAAATATGGATTTCTTTCAGCACAAGGTCCAGGGAGCTATCTCCCAAATTTCTCGGCACAGACAACTGAGTGTCTCCATGGTTGTATCTGTTTATTGAAGCATCTCCATTGGTATTCCATTAAATCATGGAAACTTTTTTTTTTTTTGGTCTATGCGTTCAGTGCAGCTTGGACATCTTTTTTCAGTACCATCAGTTCTTGATCATATGCTACATACTGAGATGCTTGAACATTGACCTTTTCGGGGGGGGGGCAGTGACTCTGTGCATTCCTTTCACCTTCTTTTGAAGTTTCCTGCATTGTACACTATTTTGCCTCTTTAAAAACCAAACCCATGGACATTAATTTGATGATACCTCCTGATGACCTTATAGGAGAGAGTAGAACTGCCCCATAGAGTTTCAAAGAGGCAGCAGTGGATTTGAACTGCCAACCTTTTGGTAATCAGCCAAGTTCTCAATAACTTCATCTTCAGGGCTCTGTTTTGCCCATAGAATCCTTCAAAATTGAAACGTAGTGTTTGAAATTTTTTCTTCAGTTTTTTTCAGCTTGAGAAAGTGGGGTATGTTCTTCATTCTTTGTTTTCTAACTCCAGGTGCTTGCACATTTCACTGTAATACTTTACTTTGTCATCTCAGTTCACTCTTTGAAATCTTTTATTCAGCTGTTATTTCATCAGAGCCCTGGCTCTGTGGTGGTTAAGAGATTTGCTGCTAACCAATAGGCTGGCAGTTCAAATCCATCAGCTGCCCCTTGGCAACCCTACAAGGCAGTTCCACTCTATCCTGTGGGGTTCCTGCGAATCAAGATTGACTCAATGGCAATGGATTTGTTTTAGCTTTTTTTTTACTCATTTCCTCCATTTTTTTAGCAACTCTGCAGTCAGTAGCCTGATTCAGAGTCTCTTACAACACTCTTTTGGGCTCCCCTTGCTCCCAGCTTTTTATTATTGTTACTATTATTATGATGATGATTGAGTGAAAATGTACCTTCTCATGTAAATTTGCATGCCCACCTATATGCAGCTCCCACTGCTCTCCTTGCCCATTGACAACACACTCTTCCTCTCCTCTCCATACATATCTTGTCCTCAGAACAATCTCCGATACCCTCCTGTCCACTCACTCACTCACTCCCCTGCCGCCACTAAGAGGTCAGCAGGATGACATCCGATAGATGCATAGAACAATAAACTGCACACATGACATGGTCACTCTGTGTCTCCAAGTCCAATCCATTCCTGTCTGAAGAGTGGACCTCCATTACAATGGACGGGGCAGCATCAGGGCCAGGGGCCTTGCTCCCAGGGGAACTGCGACACCCCTGGACCATCAGTTGCAGTCTTTCAGTGGAGATCTCAGGGTGCACCTCTTTTTATTCTTGTGCTGGCCCCCTGCTTTTTAATTATTTTTTTCATTCTTCTTAATTCACCATGTGTTTGTCAGTTTATTGTGCTTTGGTGGCTTGTGTGTCACTCTGATCCTGAAAGCTATGCCACCAGTATTTCAAATGCCAGCAAGGTAGCTTATTGTTCTCTGGTGTCAGTTGATCTTCCAGGCAAAGAGTAGGAAGAAGGACCTTATCTAAAAAGCTGTTATTAAAAATCTAAATATGTAATGTCAGTTTATTATATATCGAACTGGATTAGTTCAGTATGAAAGTATTTTAAGGATGAAGACAAATCTGGTGGCTCACTGGTTAAATGCTGGGCTGCTAGTCAAAATGTCAGCAGTCTAAACCCACTGGCTACTCTTGGGGAGAAAGATATGGCAGTCTGCTTCCATAACATTTCAGCCTCGGAAAGCTTTTCAGCAGCTGTACTCTGTCCTATAGGGTTGCTATGATTTGAAATTAATGATAATGGGTTTGGTCTGGTGGCTTTTAAGGAAGAAAGAAATCACTACAGTTGCCTCAATGTGATGTAAGTGTTTTCTATGTATTATTTTTTATGTAAAAGTCTAAAATGAGTCTTGTTAAAGATTAAATTATGTCTGAAGTAGAAATGTAATATGATTACATTCTGCACAGGAGCAAATCACAGCAAACTAGATTTAACTGAATATAATTTTTTTTAATATAGCAAATTTAGAAACAATCATTTTATCCCTAAGTGTAGTTATCTTGAGAAAGTACACAATAATTCTAATTGATATGGTCATTTAGTAAAATGCATTCTCAGACTCTTTGCTAGGGATTGTTGATTGGATCATTTCACAAGTGACACAGAGTGCTTCTCACCTGGTTGAAAATACTCCTTTAATAATAATTTGTATGGTAATTGAGTCTCTGGGTAGTACAAAGGATAAGGAAATTGGCTGCTAAAGAGAAGGTTGGAAACTCACGTAGACCCAGTGGTTCCTTGGAAGAAAGACATGATACTCTACTTCTTAAAAATCAGTCTTTGAAAACTCTATGGAGCAGAGTTCTACTCTGACAGGTGTAGAGTCACCATGAGTCAGAAGTGACTTCATGGCAACTGTTGGACATGACAGTGTTATGGCAGAATTCTATTAGTTATTGTGATTTGGAAGAAAAGTCACAGAATACACCCTTTGTGTTCTTTACTGAGGACATTTTCTAACAAACCTTGAGTAATGAGAGGTATTTGGAACTAGTTTTGAGAGATGTGTCTCTGAAAGCTGCAAGAAGAAGCTGAAAAACAATTAACAGGGGATGTTTTAGAACAGTTGTAATGTTGGCTCTCCTCCTTATGCTGGTCAGTAAGCTGATAAGTTAAAAATAAAATAGTCAAACCACAATTAGGACCAAAAGAGTGTTGAAGAACTTGGATACGCAAATCAAGTAAATAAAAGAAGGAAGGAAAATATTTCTGATGACTAGTGAACAGGATGCAATGAACAGCCAGAGAGGGAGGTAAATCAATGAGACAACACTAGATCTGTGTGCTTCATTGATTTTTGCTGCACATCGAAATGTTTTCCTTTGTTTACTTTTTATTTCTTCTGAGAGTGAGAAAGTCTGATGGTTGAACCTTCCTTGGAGCCTGTGTGGCACAGAGAAGTAAGCTCTTGAGTTCCCTCTGTTCCTGTGTTATTCCCTCCTGTTTTGCATCGATTCAGATGCACTTCCACTCTTCCATGTTATGATGCAGGAGCCTGTACTATTGTCTCCCACATTCCCTCTGGTGGTAGGCAAAATAATGGTTCCCCAAGATATGTCTATCTCCTAATCCTATGGATTTATGCAAATATTACATTCCATGGCAAATAAGAATTATGGTTTCAGATGGAATTAAGTTTCCCTAATAAACTGATTTAAAAGTAGGGTGATTATATGCCATTATCTGAATAGGCTAATCTGTTATCACAAAGGTCCTTAAAAATGAAAGCAAGAGGCAGAAGAGTCAGTATCAGAGTGAAGCTGTGAGAAAAATACTCAATGACCATTGCTTGCTTTGAAGACGGAGGTATGGACCATGAACCAAGAAATACAGGAAGGTACTAGAAATGAGAAAGAGCAAGTAAACAGATTTTCCTCAAGAGTTTACAGAAAGGAAGACAACTTTGGCAACACCTTTACATTAATCCTGTGAGACCCACGGTAGACTTCTGGCCTATAGAATTGTGGGAGAATAGTTGTGTGTGGTTTTAAGCCGCCAAGTCTGCAGCAATTTGCTCCAGCAGTGCTAGGAACATACTGCTGCGCCCGACCACTTCTCTAGTCACAGTAAGAGAGCGCACACAAGTGATCCTTTTACCTATATTCCACCCACTAATGATAAGGGAGTGGAAAACTTTTGATTTTCATTCTCCATTGAGTCATGTTTACCTGTTTGTCTTTTTAAAATTCATTTTGAATTTTTGAAACTTTTATTTCACTATAGTACTTATTTGTCAAAGTTATTCATATATGATCAAGCCACAGAGTTCCATTTTGTTTTTATCTAGCAAAGTACTAACAACTCGCTTCTCTGGGTGATAAAACTCTCCTTCTTAAATCCCTTAATGAGAGTTCTCTCTAAGATTCCTACCAGTGCAACTATTTAAAACCATTTTAAATATGGATAACCTGTTTGCCAGGAATAGAAAATAAGTCAGTGCAACATCTAAGTAGAGTCATACACTACAGCACAACCCTAATGAGCTATTTGTAAGTTTTAGGACATTTTTGTGATTCCTTCATGAGTCGGATCCAACTCGATGGCACTTGGCTTGGCTGATGTTTATTACTTATTCATCTTTCTTTTCAGTTTGATTTCCTTGTACTTATTAGTAGGAAAGTAATTCTGGTAAACAATTTTATGATTATTTTAAGGATAGTAAGTGAAGTAATAAGTCTTTCCCTAATTTGAAACTCATATCCACAAATTTCAGGATAAATTCTAAACCCCTTATTTTAGCAGCGAAAGCTAGGCAATTCTGGATCCTGCTTGGCTTTTAATCCTTGTGTCCTTACATTCATACATACTTCCATTGGCCTCATCAACAGACCTAATATAGCTCATTTCTGGAAAACCTTATGCCATTCTATGCCTTATGACATTAATCTGTTTTTAATTCTGCCATTTTTGGTCATACCATCTGTCCCCTAGGAAACCTTCAAAATTCAATTTCAGGATCTTTCCTTTGGGATCTGTTCTGGCCATTTGGTCTAATTTTAATTCCCTGTTGCTTCTGTAGTCTTCATCCTATGTATCTATCACATACTTGGCATATTGCCTGAAATCTGCTACCTACTCATCCGACTTTCCGGAAGACCATGATTTCCTGGGAGCAGCGGTCGTTCAAAGATAAAATCCTCACCTTCCGTGTAGGAGACCCGGTCAGATTTCCAGCCAGTGCACCTGATGTGGAGCCACCACCTGCTTGTTCTTGAAGGCTTGCTATGATGATGAACAGCTTTTAGCAGAAATTCCAGACTGAGGTAGACTCACAACAAAGGACTCAATATCTATTCCTGAAAATGGGCCAGTTAAAATCCTATGAATCTCAAGAGTCTGATCCTTAGGATGGAAGCTAACAAGAACAGTAGTTATGGGTAGGATTCATGTATTACCTAGCTGTGTTCTCTATTATTCCAGTAACACGCCAGTCACATGCTCATTATGACATGTTAGGAAGACAAAACCCACCCACCACCGTTGAGTCAGGAAGACATGTAGCATGTAATTCTTGAGAAGCAGATGTCACAGGTAGAGATTATACAGTCATCTGTCAATTATAAACCTCTCCCTTGGTGAAGATGTAATAGTGAAATCATTTTTGTTTGTTTGGTATGTGATGCTTTAAAAGAACTTTACCATTCACTCTTTTCTGTACCTTTCCAATAATTTCTGTAGGTGGATTTACTTTCTAATAAGACAGTGTCATTTTTTTTTGGAAATAATCCATTGATTTATATTATATTTCAAAATACAGGTCTCATACTCAGCTTACAGGTCAGTGGAAGACAGTGAAGGCTGAGAGCTACTTTGCAGATTTAAAAAAAAACTAATGGGAAAATTCTACACTTAGTATCACAAGGATTTTATATATATATGTATATGTATATGTATATATATATACACACACACACAAACTATAAATATGTCACTTTTTGCTTATAGAGATGGTAGATACTTTATAGTTATTTAAATTTTGTTAGGAAATCATTGGTGGTTATAGCTCTTAAGAATGGACAGGGGAAGTAAAATTTATTTTTGACTTACAGATAGTTTATTCCATAGACTAATATTTTCAAAACATGAAGGAAAGGTATTCTGTATAATAAATACAGAAAGCAGAAGGCTTCCTTTTTTTGTTCTTGTACTGTGGGTGCATTTCAATAAGATCTGTTGCAGGCAATTGCCACCCTAACTCAGACAAATTTTGTTAGCCTTATGGTAGTGACATAATAAGAATTAAGTACTCAGCTATTAAGCAAAATGTCAGCAATCTGAAGCCACCAGCTGCTGCCTAGGAGAAAAGACCTGGTGATCTACTCCCATGCAAATTTCCTCCTAGGAAACCCTATGGGGCAGTTCTAGTCTGCCATACATAGGGCTATTGTAAGTCAGAACTGACACAACTGCACACAACAAAAGCCACATAGTGAATACATTTTAAATGGGTAGGATCATGGGCAGTTTAAATCTGTGCTTTTTAAACTAAGTTTCATGCCCTATTAATTGGTGGGTGAATTTAATGGACCATGACCATCGTTACCCTGAGTTTACATTGTTTTGTGGAGATTTCGCTCTAGTGTTTTTTTACATATGAATATATGTTTGTGTGTGTGTACTTGGCCTCCCTATAAAATGATTATTGTGGCTCACCCTGCAGAAGACTGAAAATCTTTCCAATTAAACCTTATCAAGCGGAAAACAGAATTCTTGGATATTTCTGAGTAAACTGTGTATTATATGAGACTTGATGTACTCTAATATAATTTAATAAGTTCATAATATGGTCTAAAATTTAAATTGTACTTTTAGCTGTCATTTCAAATGGTACTTGAGAGACTAAAGTTTTATCCTTGTTAAAATGAAATTCAGACAGCTCAAAGAATAAGAGGTAGTCACTTCGTCAAGAACCACTTCAAGAAGTCTACTGTAAATATAGTTTCTTATATTCAGGCATTCTGAATTTACACTTAATTCCTTAGATTTCAATTTTCTAGAATTAGGTGTAATTGTCATGAGCCTGCTCGTAATCCACTTAAATCCTCTGATAGACTTTGATTTATTTCAATCAGCAAAATGGCAACAGACCTTTTTTTAAAAAGAGAGACAGCCTAAAGTGACTTCTTAAAGTCATATACACATTAAGATGTAGGACACATTTAAGCTGTCTAATTGTACTGCTGGTCTCATGCGTAAGTATTAATCTGTCACAGTGTCAAATTACATACATTTAGGATTTTTCTTTAGTAAAACGTGTCTGCACTTAACAAACTCATAGTGTAAAAAATTCAGGAGTGCAATTAGAATGTCATCTCTCCTGGAGATGACTTAAGAAAAGCATGAATCAGAGTTTAGCAGTCAACATAATTTCATAGATAATTGTGGCAAAATTATGGTACCGCAATAATGCAAAAGGAGCACAGTGAGACGAGCAGACAGTGACGATCACCTATTCATCCCTACCATCTGCCATGCCTGCTCTTTATTTAAGTCTTTCTTTGCCAGTGCTTTCAGCTTTGACTTTGCCAGCAATGGGCATCACAGAGGAAACAGGTTTCATGGTGTAAACAGATTTTCCCATGTGTGCAGTGAATTAGCTTCCCTGGCTATTCGGCAGCTTGTAGGCAAAAATGACATGCAGGAAGGAAATAATGTCACTAAGCCTTTGTATATGGGCCACTGTCTCAGACAATTCAAATATGTCAACCCTGTAAGAAACATAATGATAAAACTTCAAGCATTGTGCCCATGGACCCCTCTACTATGCGTAGGCTTTAGGAATTTTCTTTTAAATAACATATTTGAAATTTATGGGATTTTATAAACCATTGGAATGTACCCTCTGAGAACCTAAGTGTATCACCAGATGGGAGGGGCTGACAATATGTGTTTACTGTCATGGATTGAACTGTGTCCCCCTCAAAATGTGTGTAGCCATGTGGCTGGGCCATGATTCCCAATATTTTATGACAGTACTCCATTTTATGATTTTCCTATACTATATGTTAGAGGATTAGGGTGGGATTGTGAATTCCTTGATAAGAGCACCTCCTTGCCCCACTGTAAAGGGAGTTTCCCAGGAATACGCTTGCACCATCCTTTGTGCTTTCATCCTACAACAGATAAAAGGAAAGGGAAGCAAGCAGAGAATTGGCAACCTCACACCAGCAGGAAAGCAGCACCAGGAGAAGAGCACATCCTTCAGATCAGAGGTTCCTGTGCCAAGATGCTCCATGAGCAAAGACTGATATAATACCAGACTTTCCTCCAGAGCTGACAGAGGGAAAGCCTTCTCCTGGAGCGGATATCATCCTGAATTTGGACCTGTAGCCTACTGGACTGTGTGAGAATAAACTTTCCTTTGCTAAAGCCATCCATTCTGTGGTATTTCTGTTAGAGCAGCACTCGCTGACGAAAACACTTGCGAACTTGTCAGCCTTCTGTGATCTGCAAATAAACTGAAAACTAGTGGAATAGAGGACTTGCTCTGATATAGGCGTAAGAAATAAGTAGAAATTCCAGTTAGGAGAAAAAATAAAAATAAATGGACTTTACTGCATGAAAACTGCTATGATGATTACAGGTTCAAGAGAGTAGGCCCCACTAGGCCCCACTATCACAGCAACAAAACTTCCAAAAGTATATTCATTCGTTCAGGAAATATTTCTATGTCAGACACTGTCCTAAGAGTTCTACATGTCTAAGAGTTCTATTGTCTTATTCACTTCTCAGAATAAGCTTATGAGACAGGTAGTTTTTGTGGATGAAAAAGATAAAGCACACAGAAACTGAGTGAATTATCTGAAGGTCTGAACCCAGAACACAGGTAGTCTAACTGGAAAGCTTTGTCATTAACCACTACAAGAACCAAGAACATAACTCATAGTGATCTTGTAGGACAGAGTTGAACTACCTCATAGGATTTCCAAGGTGCAGCTGGTCGATTCAAACCTTTTGTTTAGCAGTTGAACACTTAACTACTATACCCCAGTGTTCTAAGAACATATAAATATGCTAAATATCCATGAAGTGGGTATAAACATGAAGGAAAGGCTGAAGTAAAAGTGCTATACAGAAGATTTCAAAGGTGGCTGAAGTAGACAAAGAGAAGTATTGTAATGAAATATGTCAAGACTTAGATTTAAAAATAAAAAAAACAAAAATGCAAGAACATGCTCAGCATTCCTCAAGTTGAAAGAACTGAAGAAAAACCTCAAGCCTCAAGTTGCAAGATTGAGGGATTCTATGATAAAGGTATTAAACGATTCAGGAAACATCAAAAGAAGATGGAAGGAAAACTCAGAGTAACTGTACAAAAAATAATTAGTTAGTGCTCAATCACATCACAAGGTAGCACACGATCAAGAACTAGTGGTACTGAAGGAAGAAGTTCACACTGCATTGACGGCACTGATGAAAAACAAGTCTCTAGGAATGGAGACAGTACCAGCTGAACTGTTTCAACAGATGAGTGCAACTCAGGAAGCTCTCACCTGTCTCTACCAAGCAATATAGAAGACACCTACCTGGCAAGGGATCCATATTTGTGCCTATTCCAAAGAAAGAATAATCTATCAGAATGTGGAAATTACTGAATAATGTCATTAATATCACATGCAAGTAGAATTTTGCTGAAGATAAGAAAGACAGAAAGATAGGAAGAAAGAGAGAGGGAGAGAGAGAGGAAAAAAAGAAAGAAAACCAACCAGTTTTTCAACAGCACAGCAACAGCAACAGGGAATTACCAGAAATTCAAGCTGGATTCAGAAGAGGAGACTGAGCTAGTGATTGGACTGGGGGAAAACTCATTGACAATTTGTGATATGCAAATAATACAATCCTGCTTGACAAAAGCAAATAGGACTTCAAACACTTATTAATAAAGATGAAGACGGCAACCTTCAGTATAGATTACCCCTTAACATAAGGAAAATAAAAAATTCTCATAATTAGGCCAGTAAGCGTCATTATTATCAATGGTGAAATACTGAAATTTTCAAGGATTTCATTTTACTTGGATCCACAATGAATCTCATGGAAGCAGCAGTCAGTAAATCAAGTGATGCCTTTCACTGGCTAAACCCACTGCAAATGGCCTCTCTAAAGTGTGAAAAAATAAAGATATCACTAAGAAGACTAAGGTGCATCTGACCCAAGTCACAGACTTTTCAATCACTTCATATGTATGCGAAAGTTGGACAATGGATAAAAAAGATGAAAGAAGAATTGATTCATTTGAAATACAACGATGGCAAAGAATATTGCATATACTATGGACTCCCATAAGAACAAAGATAGTCTGTCTTGGAAGAAAAACCACTAGACACTCTTTCCAAGAGAGAATGATGAGAGTTTTATCACAATTTTTGGACATGCATTCCAAAGGGACAAGTCCCTGGAGAGGAACTTGATGTTTGCTAACGCAGAGGATCAGCAAAAGAAGAGGAAGACCCTCAGTTTGATGGACTGACACAGTGGCGGTAACAATGGACTCACACAGCAGTGACTGTAAGGCTGGAGCAGGGCTGGTCAGTAGTTCTGTCGTACACAGGGTCACCATGAGCGGGATCCAACTCAGTGGTACCAAAGAACAACAAAATACAGTGTATAAATAAATCTGCTTTTTCCAAACTTTTTAAAACAGAAAAACATTTGCCTGTCTATAGAAGAAGAAAGCCTACTGACACAGTGGTTAAGTTCTACACCGGCTAATCAAAAATTTAGCAGTTCGAATCCACCAGGCACTCTTTAGAAACTCTATGGTGCAGTTCTACTCTGTCCCATGGGGTGGCTATGATGAGAGCCAAAAAGAACAAAGCAAGGTGACTCAGGATCTCAGATACAGTGTTAGCTTCGTTTGTTTTAGCTTTAAAGATGGAGAACATTTTTAGACTGGATGGACAGCAAGGTAACAACTCCAGATGCCTTTGTGTGAGAAGGACCCAAAATAGCAGTGACATTGGGATGCCGTTGTTGCTATTCAATGTACTCTTCTTCGGGTTTTCTCCCAGAGCTGTCCCTCACTTTGTCCTTGAATGGGATGAATAATTTTGTATCCAAGTCAGCATAAAGAGACTAAATTACCGTGTGAGTAAAAATCCTCAGACTTCCACTATTAAAACCTTATCCAGTGCAAAAAAAGTTTCATCTTCACAGTACAGGTTTATTTTGAATTCCACATGGCAGCAAGATGCCTCAATTAGGAGGTTTGGGGCCATTGTCATTACAGTCATAAATGCCACATTTGAAAACCATAGAGTGCAGGGCTAAATTTCTAGAAGAACCAGAGGTACTGAACCATTCCTTGATGGACTGAATATTAGTAGTAAAAATAAACACTTCAAGAACAGAAAAGAGGAATGTGATTTTGACTGTTGTTTTTGGCAACTGAATCATCAAAGGGATTTTATAGGACACATTAATCACAACTGGATTGGTTGGCTCAATTTGGAAAGAACAACTGACATACTGATTTCTTAAAAGAAACTAAACACAATGCTATATTTGGGTCAGGCTTCCCCAATTAGACTCTCTTTATTAATCTATTATTTTTTTAAAAAATCTGACAGTGCATGTTTATTTGAAGATGTGTAAATGCAATGCATGAAACTGAAGTACAATATTCAAGATTGGGGAAAGTTCTGCATATTAAAAAAATAATAATAATAATCCCTGATTGCCACTGAATAGCTTCTGATTCACAGGGATCTTCTGGGACAGAGTGGAACTGCCCCACAGGGTTTCAGAGGACCGCCTGGTAGATTTGAAGTGCTCCCTTTTGTTAGCAGTCAAGTGCTTAACTACCCTACCACTGGGGCTCCATGTAAAAAGATAGTGAGATAAAAAGAAAAGTAATGATACCTTCAAGTGCATTTATGTGTTTAGTAGTTTCATCATGGTACCACAGAACACAAAAACCAAAGAACCATGTACTGGTTAAGTTTTTATTTTTAACTTAGTGATTGTTGAGAGAATTAATGAATCCAAGTGGTTAATGGACAGGGATGTGAGGAAAAGTCTTCTGAATTCAGTCTACTTTCTGCCATTTACCACCTATGCAATCCCCAGCAAGTTATTTAATTCAATCTGAGTTGTGGCTGTTAAATGAGAGCGTGCATGCTGGGTAATGGCCAACATAGACACCCACATTTTTCTGCTTTTATCACTTCTACCGTTCTCCTAGTCAGTGTTTCTTTCCTTACAGATATTTAATGATAGAAAATCGATTATGACAGGTTGAGTACTATTTTTACTCGATGTTCTCTGGCAAATAAAGTGGTCACAACCTGAAATTTTTGTTTTATTCACCAATTAACTAGAGGAAAATGTTTTTAACATACAAAAGATTATAAGTTCATGTCTTTCTGTTATAAATAATAGTGCCCAATTTTTTTCTTTTAAAATCGTTGAATAATAGATGAAAAAGTACACTTATGTGAAGTCTCTTTTAAGTTAATAAATTATAAAAATGTATACTACAGGAAGCTAAAAAGGAGCAATGTAAAGTAATTAAATTCCAAAGATTAGGTATAAACAAGTTAATAATTATTCTGACAGTTTGCATTGTATTCTATAATTACTAGCTGTTCAAAGTTAACTGAAACTTAATCTATTGTGACTTGCAGGTATAAAATAATAAAGGTAATAAATAATAATTAGCACTCTGTCATCAACTTAACTAGGTATAATCTCTCATTTTCTCCAAAGAAATAATTACTGTTTTGTACCTTTAAAAATCTTTTTCTCTTCTTTTTTTTTTTTTTCCCACTTAAATCTTAATTTATTCCCTCCATAGAGACAAAGGATGGTAAAAAACGAAAATTGTAAAGAGAGTGCGTGCCTGCAACATACTAAAATTTCTAACTTTTCACTTGGGTGAACTTCAGATGTGTTTTAGTGTTTAAAAAAAATCAATCTAAATAATATTTAAACAACTGAGAATGCATAAAATGTAGAAAATCCCTGTTAATGTGTATTAAGCTACCTTCAGAAAAAGGGAAATAAGTTAAGCAGCAGCTTCCTGCTCTGCATGCTAACCAGCCTAAATAATGCAGAGCTTAAGTGCAAAAGCAAGAGAATTTGAAAGGGAAACAAATATCTTGAGACAACTTGTCTTTTAAACTAACTGTCAAGGAGAACTTGCTTCTCTGAATAAAAGCTACCAGTGACTTCAGGGATTCGTTATCCTTTAGGCTGGATTAAGAAGTGTCATTTGACTATTAACAACGTTGCCCAGTCAAAATGAGGACTAATTATCGGCCCATGATATGCCTATATGATTTCCAAACAGCATGCGGGGCTCTGGCGTGATTAAATACATTGAGAATTGCAGTCAGGCTTAGGATTCAGAATCAGATGATCGGAGAAGTATGACTAGTTATACATTATTCATGAATCTGAGAGAACAGTAAAGTAAAATATGTTGCTTACGGAATGTCCAGATAGATAATGCTCAATATTCGAGAATAATCAGGTCAGACTTCCTTTTGCTACTTCCAGAGGAAAAAGAAAAAACAGAAATCTTTTGGTCAAATACCGATGATCATACTGAATATTTAACCTCAGGTCTACCAATCAACAAGGAGAAAGCCCAAGAACTTTTTTCCTCCTGGGCAAGATATAATTAAATCTGTCATCTTAGAGATAACGGAAAGACTGCTCTTACGCTGTTGCCCGACCGCCGTCCCTTGTCCCCCACTCCCAGTCTACTCTCGCTGTGCTAAATTAGATTATTTTAAACTAGGCGGAAGTAGTTTAAAATAAATTGAATATGTCTATGTTTATAAAAAACCAAAACCAAACCCAGCCCCTTGATATTGATTCGATTCCAACTCATAATGATACTGTAGGGCAGAGGGAAATTGCTCCACAGGGTTTCCAAGGAGACTCTGGTGTGCTTGAACTGCCCTCCTTCTGGTTAGCCACCAACGTTTAACCGGTGAGCCACTAGGGCACTGTCTCTGGGTCTCTCTGTCTCTGTCTCTCTCTCTGTCTCTCTCTCTGTCTCTGTCTCTCTCTGTCTCTCTCTCTGTCTCTGTCTCTGTCTCTCTCTCTGTCTCTGTCTCTCTCTGTCTCTGTCTCTCTCCGTCTCTAGGAAGGTATCAACAGCAGATTCTCAACTAGTAATCATTTTGTAGACGATCTTTGAAAAGATACAAAGACCTAACTAATACTCGGAGGAAAAAAAAAATCTCAAATGACCAAGCACACCAGACTATTACTCTGCTGCACGTCGCATCATTGGATACCAACATTAAATAAATAAACTTAAATTGTTCCTTTGAATTTGAGGCAATTTACAGATGATACAATTCTAACCTGTTTACTTATAGTTAAAGAAACAATCATAACTACTGATATTTGCCTTCTAGTCTTTCTTCCTTTTTAATATTATTCTGTACATACATGATGTTGAATGTACCATGGAGCAACAAAAGAATGAATAGATCTGTCCTGGAGGAAGAATAACCAGAGTGCTCCTTGGAAGCAAAGTTGGCAAGACTGCATCTCAGATACTTTGGACATGTTGTCAGGTAGAATCAGTCCCTGGAGAAGGACATCGTGTGAGGTAGAATGGAGGGTCAGTGAAAAAGAGGAAGACCCATGACAAGATGGATTGCCCACAACAATGGGCTTAAGCATAAAAAAACGATAGTGGACATGAAACAAGACTGGGCAGTGTTCTGTTCTGTTGTGAATAGGGTTGCTGTGAGCTGGAACCGATTGGATGACATCTAACAACAATAACATATAAATAATAATAACAATATAACCTATCAATCACCTCATACGAAAATGAAAGCTAGACAATGAATAAAGACTGAAGAAAAAATTAATACATTTGAATTACAGTGTTAGTAAAGAATACTGAATATACAATGGATTGCCAAGAGAACGAGCAAGTCTGTCTTCAAAGTACAGCCAGAATGCTCCTTAGAATCAGAGCTGGCAAGATGTCATCTCTTCTACTTGGGCTATGTTACCAGCAGGGCCCAGGTCTCAGAGAAGGACACCATGGTTGGTAAGGCAGAGGGTCAACAAACAAGAGAGGGACCCTCAGTGAGATGAATGGACGCAGCGGCTGTAACAGCGGGCTCAGACTCAGCAATGACGAAGTTAAGAGGTCTGCAATCACTGGGTCATTCAGGTTTATTTTGAAAGAGTATTGAAATCGGTCGCTGGGAACACTCTGAATTCTCTACTAAGCTTAGGTCACTAGTTTTTTGTTTTTTGGAACACTAAAGAATTCTCAAATAACATTTTGAAATATGTTATTCTGAAGTATATGTCTCTGACTAGCCCAGTATTTGGGAACGTTTCCTTCCTGGAAAACTGATCCATCATGTTACCAGTTTAAAAAGGATATTACTTGAAAACAGGTTTGGTTTCGGAAACTCTGAAGCCATAGTGGTTAAGATCTGTGGGTGCCGAGTGTTAGCAACCCCTAAAAAAGAACTACAAAATCACGATGCCAACCTGAGTATTATAGAATTTTATTTTACTTGTTTTGTTTCTTTGATATTCTACCCTAAAGTTAAAACTTTAATTTGGATACTGAAGGTACAGATAAACAACATACTGAAGATAAAGTCAGGGGAGTCAGATGAGGCTCTTCTCACCTATTTCAAATAGTTATATTTATTCAAAAATTTAGTGCACCAAAGTTAAAAGAGGGGAAAAAGGAAAAGAAAAAAAATCAAGTTAACAAAAAAAGCTGAAAATATATGCTCTTTAACACATTAAAAAGAGAAGTTAAAAAAAAAAATCCAGAAAACTCTCAGGTCCAATATGTATACTCTAGAATCAGATTAAAAATAAAAAAAGCAACACAAAAAACAATAAAAAAAAATTGTAACTCTTAGTGTCATATTTAAGACAGCTCCTGTTAGCTCGCTCTTCTTTTTTAACCTCTCGAGTGCTACTATAAACTTTCTGTGATTCGTAGTAGATAACAGAAAATGTTTCAGTGTTCTGGGTCATTGATCTACATTTTTCTCCTTAATGCTGTTTTTGTGTTTCTAGCCGGGCCCAGAGTTTTCATTAACTTTTCTACCATGTTCCAATTTTAGGTACACTTCATAGGCTTTTATATCTTTTCTTTCTTCATGACAGAAAACGATCAGCTCTCTCAGTGTCGGTTATTTTTCATGCTGATGCACTAACATCCTGTAGAGTCATTTTGTTTTACTGTTTTAGCCTTTATGTTCCAGCTCGCCTATACACGTCAAAAAGGCAGGAGACTACCAGTTCTAACACAGCTTCTAATGGATCTCATACAGATTAATCTGTCATAAATCCATAATCTTTGAGGGCCAATGTTTATAATTAATACACACACTGTACCATACAGCAGAGCTGAAAATCTATATAAAGTTAATGGCAAATATAAATTCCTCCACAGGCCATACATCAAGCCGAATGTCTCATTATCTCTATGGCATGTGTTTCCTACTTTTTCCTTTTATCCTTCTTTCTGTAACTTTTTTCCCTTCCTAACATCTTTTTTCCTTCTCATTTTTACTTCTCTTATTCCTTACTTATTTAATTCCTCTTTAATTTTTCCCTTTTAATTTCTTGCCATTTAATCTCCATGTGAGAAAAAGGGTATGGCAGTCTACTCAAACAAAGACTACGGCCTTGGAACCTGGGAAGTAGTTCTACTCTGCCTCTAGGGTTGCAATTAGTGGTAACTGACTCACAGGCAATGGTTTTCTTCTCCAGTTTTGCCACCATTTTTCTTTTTTTCTTTTTTCCAGTTTTTCTTTTTTTCCCCAGTCGATATGATGTGTTCTCCATAAGTTCAATAAAATTATTTAGGTTTAATAGAAAGAATAGAGCACAAAATAAAAGAGTCATCCTCTTCTCCTTTCTTCCTTTTTTTATCTTCCTCTCTCTTTCCTTTCTTCAACATGTATTGATTCAGAGCATCTCATGTGTACACATCTTAGAATTTGAGGTGCACAATCTGATTTATTCCATCTTTCCCAGTGAGTACAGAAGCAGTGGTTTGCAAGGTAAATAAGCTTTCACAGAGAGTGGTAAGGAATAGAATGGAGGTATTCCTATTTCAAGGTCCCCAGTTTAACCAAATTCTTTTTTTTAACCTCTTTCACTTTCCAGAATTTTTTAGACAAATTACCGGACACCCATTTTATTTATTTTTAAACATCTTAGAAACGGCATCACACCACTTGCCTGATGATTCTCTTATTCATTCAGTAAAAGTGATGTTTTAAATTGTGCCAGGCACTGAATAATTAATTCCTATGATGATGCTGATAGCTTATCCTTACATAAAACTTACTGTTTTCCCAAAGCTATCCTTACCACATTACCTGGATAAATGTATGCAATTTATAATGACCAGCTGGGCTATTTATCTTAATGAATGTGGGTGTGTCAGGCGTAATTAGCACAAGATACTCATAGGTCTGTGCTAAGACAAAAACATGTCTTTGGCTTTTATGCCCTTTCCACATCTTTTTCATTTTTAATTGTCAGAAAAGGAAAAACAACAACAACAACAACACTGTTCAACTAAACCAACTTCAGACTCAATAAAATGTCATATAAGGTAAATTTTTGAAGACAAGAATTAGTGTATATGAAATGTTCTTAGGTGCCGCCCAGTTGGTCCCAACACACAGCAACCCTGTGTACAATACAATGAAACACTGCCCAGTCCTGTAACTTTCTCACAATCATTGTTACGCTTGAGATCACTGTTGCAGCCACTATATCAATCCATCTTGTTAAGAGATTTCTCTTTTTCTCTGTCCCTCTGTGTTACAAAGCATAAGGTCCTTCTCCATGCACTACCCCTTCCTGGTAACATTTTCAAAGTATGTGAGGCATAGTCTTGTCATCCTCACCTCTAAGAGGTATTTCGGCTGTTCTCTCAAGACAGTTTTTCCCTTCTTCTGGCAATCCTTGACATATTCAATATTCTTTGTCAACACCGTAATTCAAATGTATCAATCATTCTTCATTCTTCCCTTTTCATTGTCTAGCTGTCTTAGATTGGGTTTTCTAGAGAAACCATACTACTAAAGAAGAGAAATATAAACTAGTATGTAGAAAGAGATTTCTATCAAGGAAATAGTTCATGTAGAGGCTGGAATGTCTCTGGCTGATGGAGCTGGATAGAGGCTTCTCCTGATTCATGTAGCTGAAGGGGATAGCTAACCCAAGATCAACGGGTGGGACAGCAGGGCTCTTGTTCACAGTGTGAAGATTGATGAATTCCAAGATTGGCAGGCAAGGCAGCAAGCTTCTCCTGATTCATTTAGCTGCAGGGGCTGCTGAACCCACGAGCAGCAGGTGGGAAAGTAGGACTTTGCTAACAGTATGTGAAGACTGACAAGTTTCATAATTGGAAGATAAGCTGCTAGCTCAATTCCTAGAACCTGAAAGCCGGATGAGCAGGAGACAGCGCAGGATCCATAGAAGGCAAAATCCAGGTATGTGTGGATGCACACCACAGGCTACAGTAAACTCCCTTTCAATTGACTGGCTATTCACAGCAGATCCCATCCTGGCGGTATTGTTGTTGTTAGGTGCTGTCGAGTTGGGTTTGACTCATAATGACTCTATAGGTGACCACATATGTAAATATTGAGAATCACAGCTGACCCAAGTTGACATACAATCTTAACCATCACATGATGATTGAAAACAGCATCGCTTGTGTCAAGGGCACCTTAGTCCTGAGTGAAATCTTTGCTTTTTAACACTTTACAGAGGTCTTTTGCAGCAATTTTTTCCAATGCAATATGCATTTTGATTTCTTTATTGGATGTTGATTGTGGTTCCAAGTAAAAGGAAATCCTTGGCAACTTCAATCTTTTCTCCATTTATCATGATGTTGCTTATGGGTCCTGTTGTGAGGACTTTTCTTTTCTCACCATTGGCTAAACCATACACCAACTACTTTTTTGCCGCTGTACCTCAGAGGTAAGACAGTATTCCATCTCTAATGCAGGTACTGTCAAGGTAGATCCCTTTAGTTATGTCTGAAGCTCAGCAGACCACAACTGGAGCCTCTCTGTTGTTTAAACTAAGCATCTATTAAGGGATGCTTACAAGATGTGCTAGTTTTATAAACTTTTGCCTATTTTCCCTCTTTATTTCTGTGAAATAAGGCTTGTGAGCAAAATTATGGCTTTCCAGTGTGATATTTAGGGATCCCTGATCAGTTTGCTCTGGTTTTCCTATATCAGAAAATCAGAGGTTTCCCACGCAACCCACTGGAAAGGTGCCAGCAACAGATTATCAACCTAGTTCTGAGAGGCATACTGTTATACCATAGCTCAGGGGTGCCAAAGTGCCCCTCACTTTATTAGCAAATTACATTGTCAGATCATATTTATCAAGCACCATATTACCAAGCAAAAATTCAAACACAGTTAGTAAGAATATCTTTCTGTACTGAAAACAGACACCATCAGTAAAATAAAAATAAAAATTAAAAATTAAATATGAGCTCGTGAAAGACTAGCAAGTGAAGGTTCTCGTCTCTGATGTTTTTCAGTGAGTACTTTGGTACTTCAGGTTCTCCTCCCTTTCAGCAAGCAAGATTGAGTTATCTTCTTATCGCAAGTTATTAAGGCATCTTTTTCCAATCCTGATGCATGCTCTTCTTCCTAAACTGTTTGCAATATTATAGATAGATACAGATATTTTTGAAGTAAATCAATGGATACTAATATATTAACAATGCCTCAGCATTATAACACTTTTTAGTATAAGATACTTCAAATATATTCAAGAGTATTGAGGGATACTCTAGAGCAAGATCTGTACATTTAATGGAACTCGGGGGAATGTGTGAAAACTCCTGTGAGGGTGGTGCAGGGCTGAGCAGTGTTTTACCTAAGGTCACTATGAGTTAGCAATGACTACGTGGCACCTAAGAACAGCAGTGGAGGGAAATAAACAGCTCTGACACCCAGTCTCCACTGGGAAGCTGAGGTGAAACCCAGGAAACACATGAGAGTGTATTTAGCCCAGGTAACTAGGCTCATCGATGTTTTGGTTAAGACAGATTTCCAAGTGCCTTTATCTATCCACTAGTTTCTTAAAATATTCAAATGCAATCCAGCATACATTATAAAACATTAAGATTTACCATTAGAAAGCTATAGAATTTATTGTTAATATTTGTGTCCGTGCTCACATTGCCTTACATACTTTACAACTGTATTATGCTTATTCTTTGTTATCCTACCCAGCCTTCTCAGTTCTACTCACGTTTGAAACTACACTGAGAGGAAAGAGTAAAGGGCAATATTTTTAACAGGACAACAAAGTCACCATAACATACGTGGAGTTTCTCCAGCAGTCACATAAACCACACATATGCCCCATGGCACCCAAACCAGTGAAAATCACACACAGTGTGGCCAAGACATAAAATTTGCCTGTCTTAGTTTCCCTGCATGTAAAAGCGTATCAGTACCCTGTAAGTAAAACTTGTGCGTCCGAAGGCATTCAGGAAGTGCGCTATGTTAGAAGTTTACAGTCAACACTGCATGCTCATAAAAACAGCATCATGGTGACTGCTTACAACAATGAGAGTTTTCCAGTAGTGTTTGCACAACTCTTTATAACCCAATCTCCTTTTGTTTCATGTTTCTCTAGAGCATCTGTTCTAAGACTGTCAGATACAATAAAGCCTGCAGGGTCTCTTTAAAGATTGAGAGATGCTTCAAGATGTTCTGACCACAATGCAGACTTTTCCAGTGTGGCACTTGCTTTAGAGCACTCAGGCCTCTTAGAATGATTTCTGTCCCTTCCACTGTCCGGAAGAGGTCTTGTAGGAATCTTTTTAAAATACATGTAGGAGGAAAATCCAAATATTCTATAGTTCTCAGGAATAAGAGAATAAAGGGTAGCCACACCATTAGTTTATATATATATATATATATATATATATAGTATATAATACTATTTTGGGGGACTGAGCAAAAGAGGTGAAACCGCACCAAAGACATTTAGATACAATGGAGATTTTTCTTATCCATTTAGCAGAAGAAAGAATAAGTGTGAATTCAGTAGTGATAAGGGACTGAATTTTCTGAGCTGGCCAGGTGTATATTTTAAACTGATTTTCTGTAGGGTTAGATCCAATTACTTTTGTTAAAGTGCTTTAAAATTCAATATCACTTCCTCCTATCCATGGTGATTAGAAGGAACCAAAGCACAGAATATGTATTTTTCAAGAATTATTATCCTAGTGATAACCTGAGTCATCGTAAAGAATTCATTACCCTCTATAGATATTATTACTCTCAGCAAATTTCAAGAAGAACAAGCACCTAATAGTTTTCCATATTGATGAATAAAGAATAGTGGTATTACATAAGTATACATCACATATTACATCTAAAACAATATATGTATGTGAGAAACTTTTAAAATCAACATGTATTATGTGAAATGCTAATCAGAGAATTAAGGAATAGACTAAAAGTGAAAAAAAAATCACACTAAATAACTCCACAAATTTTGCAATACAACTATGAAGTTATCATGCCAATCATCATAAAAACTACTTTTATTCTCTTCATTGAATGTCTTAGAGGGGAGAAAAATTATGCATCATCATAATATAGTATAAAATCATTAGGCACAAAAAATTGTCAAAATACATTGTTTGTTCATAAGCTTCTTTGTGTTCTTTGTGCAGTATGTTCAGTTCTATGAAATTCAAGCTCAACATGACAACTTAATTTGTGATGTGCTTTTCATTTTGTATTTTATTATACTGTGTATGTTGTTTCTTCCACTTGTAGATTTTCAGGCAGTGAAACGGGGGACGGACGGAAGGAGGTCAGAACTGACAGGAAAACTGAATCAGTGCATCTCATGCCAATGAAGCAATGAAAAACCACACTGTTCTCACAGCGGCAATAATGAATATAAATAGACAAAGGGCGTTGAATAGCTACTGGGAGAAAAAAGAATGAAGCATCCATTTCAAGAAAGAACCCTTTTCTGCCTTCACAGATAGC
Organism: Heterohyrax brucei; assembly: GCA_028571685.1. Lineage (NCBI taxonomy): Eukaryota > Metazoa > Chordata > Mammalia > Hyracoidea > Procaviidae > Heterohyrax > Heterohyrax brucei. Next base: position 163,085,399 of record CM053143.1, read on the forward strand.
TTTGTGGACTGGCTAAATTAGGATGCCCTATAACAATTTCATGCTTTAAGGAAAGTCTTTGAAAGACATCACTTACATATTTTTATTTAAGAAATGTGATTTAATAATAGGAATTTTGCTTGACATATTAGTTTTACATGCTCAAGTCTTTCTTTCTCTCTTGAATGTGTGTGAAATAGAGAGGGAGAGATGGAGGGAGTTGGCTTTGAGATGAACACTGATAAAATAGATGCTACTATACTTCATAATTTAATGATCCAATTTCATGGAAGGCCTAAAAACAAGTTTAGAAACCTAATTTTATACCAACAGAAAAGAGTTTTTTGCATACTGATCTTGGATCATGTATAGGCTAATAATTACACGAAGACCATTATACTTAGGAAGCAGTAGTTCAGTGGATATTGGTATTTTAAATAATGTCAATATATTTATTTATTTATTATTCCATACATACTACATAAATAATGGTGATGACCCATCAATTCAATGGCAGAAGTAGTATATTTACAGTTGTACTATTTCTATTCATTTGAATAGTTTCTAATTGAAAAAATAAACAGAATAATATAAAAATTACTTCAATATTAGGCTGAAGTACTAAAATACTCAACTTCTAAATTTCTTAAAATTATAAATTGATTAAGCAATAACAGATTAAAAATACAGTGCATCGGTACTAAGAGCTGTTCTGTGATTTTGGAAAACATTTCATACTATCTGCTCGATACCCAGTAGACGAAATGCCGTTTTCATTTTAGAAAAAATGTTAAAAACAATTCTTGAAACCTGACAGATTAAATTTACAGTTGTACTCGAAGAGTTGGATTGCTTATGAAGTTGATGACTATAACTAAGTAATTTACAGAATAGTCCATACGAAATGTTCAGTTTCTATATTGCATACGAGCCATGGAAACCTGGTGGCTATGGCTGCTAACCAAAAGGTTGGCAATTTTAAATTCACCAGGTGCTTCCTGGAAACTCTGTAGGGAAGTTCTACCCTCACCCATAGTGTCACTGTGAGTCAGAACCCACTTGATGGTGGTGGCTTTTTTTTTTTTTTTGTACAAGCCTTTGTGGTACAGTAGTCAAGCAGTACGGCTGCTAACCCAAAGGTAAGCAGTTCAGGTCTACCCCCAGCTCCTTGGAAACCCTGTGGGGCAGTTCTGCCACATCCTCCAGGGCCACTATGGGTCAGAATCAACGCAAATGCAATGTTTTCTTTCTTTCTTTTTTGGCTATGTTACGAAAAATAAAAGCAGTGATTTATTGATACAGAATCTAAGAAAATGATATTTGAAGCTATGGATGAGAACCTGTGCTAGTTAAACATTTTAAGATATGTATCAATGTATCTAAAACACAACACATTTTAATTAAGTAGAAAAAAATACATTTAACTTCAGTAATGCAAATGTTTTAGGTTGTCTTCTAACAGCAAATTGAAATGGAGAATTGTTTCATCTTGAATTTGTGGATATAGGTGTGATTCATTCCCAAGAAGGAATTAACAAGCCTATTGGTGGTTACCAGCCTGCACAAAAAGGTGGAATTGATAGTTTATTCATGGTATAAATACAGCGAATAGCCTCAAATGTTTGAGCAAAATGCTAGATAAAGAAGGCAATCTTAACGAGCAAAATTTTGATCTATGGCAACTAAAAAAAAAAAAGAAAAATCCCAATAAACAATTTCTAAATACAGACAAAAAGAAGGGAAATTTTAATATTAAATAACACTTTTTGCTTGCAATGTTAGACTTGCTGGCTTTAAAAAAAAATAACAATGAGTTAAAAAAAAGGAACATAAATAAAGCTGAAAAAATAAATCAGCTTTTATCTAAACAGGATCTAAGCAATTATACTGAAATTCATGTAGTGTTCAGAACAGCAGTCCTAGACAGTAAAATCTGACTATTATCCCAAATAGCATAATTGCCTCCTCTCTCCTAAATACTCTACGCTCTTCTCAAAAGGATGGGCAAAAGGACTAATTCTCTGTAGTTATGCAAATCCCGTCTAGAAAGGACACTTTTGCTAACAGCCCTAGGTCAGTTTATTTCAAGATAATATAACAGGTGCCCACATTGTCAAAATACCTGCATTATAATTCCATTCCAGTTGCAGTTTTTAATTGTGAGGTTCTTCTCAACAGGAAGCAATCCCACAGAGGAGTGAAACAATTTATTTTAAATACTGTAAACAGCAGAGTAGTGCAGCTTCATGGATTTGCGAGTCCTGCTCAGCCTGAGAACACCCAGCATGCTGTCCCAGCTGAGCATGAAGTGTTGGGAAAGATAGATTCTCATTAGAAAATGCTTGGCCTCATAGAAGATAGTAAGCTGAGATTAAAGAGGCTTTGATTCTTGTCATTAACTGCTAAATATTACATATTTTTGTCCTAATAATAGCTTCTTGAAAATACCAATCATTTTCACAAATCAAATATGCCAAACCTACCTCCCCTGAATGTAAATTTTAAGGAAGGCATTTAGATAAAACACAGCTTTTCCTGCCAATCTTTAGAATAATGAAAGGCCGATAAGATTCTCACATCAGATATCAACACCTAAAACTCATCTGCCTGAAGAAAGACAAAGTCACCAAATCTAATCAGCTGAGTCAACTGATAGAAGGTTTTCATCGGTTCTAGTGGATTAGTACACAAAGGTAGATGGGATTTAAAGAAACATCAGGGAAATTATTTCAGTTGCCTAGCTTCTGTCTCCATTCTGGACTTACAGGACTTAAACAATAGTAAAATTTACAGAATACTGTTCAAAACATCGTTGTTCAAAATGTTTGTCAGTCCATTCAGTCCACATTATTATTTATTGCCATTTTACAGATGAATCTCAAAAATATTAACTTGCCTAAATCACTGAGCTTGTAAGTACCCAAGGCTGGATTTCAGTGCAGATTTGTTTCCAGGGTCATGAACTTCTTTCTTTTTTTAACTGTGGTTGAGTGAAAGTGTACAATCCAGTTTAGATTTGCATGCCTGCCTATCTGCAGCTCCTTCTGCTCTCCTTGCCTGGTAACAGCACACTCCTTTCCATTCTCTACGTGTCATAACCTCTTAACAATCTCCTATCCTCTCTTCTACACACTCTCCACTCCCCTCTAGAAAGAAGATCTATTTAACTGGACTTCAACAGAACCTGAAAACTCTTCCCATCTTAGCCCAATATTGCAAGGACAGCATTAGCAGGGGTGGGGGTCCAGGGACCATGCTCTCAGGGGACACTGAGGCCATTTGGCATAACTAGCCTAATCGCTAAGAGAGTCTTCTGAACTTCTATAATTAAATTCAAAACAAACAAGCCCATTGCCATCAACTATATTCCAGTTCATAAAGACCCTAAAGGGTAGAAAACAACTACCTTGTTGAATTTCTAAGCAAACTGAAACATCTTTCTTGCTGAGAGAAGCTGCTGGGTTAGCAGCTGACTCTCTGGCCTACTAACAGATGAGTGAGTCTGAAAACAACGTCGTTGTTGCTGTTGCCATGGGGCTGCTCGGACACAACGAGACCAAGTGTACAACAAAATTCAGCACTGCTCTGTCTTCTGCCATCATCAATGATCACTGATGTGTCTGAGTCCATTGTTGTGGCTATTCTGGAGACAACAGTTAGGGAATAAATCGTACAGGTAAAGGCTATAATCTGTAGAAATGATTTGGCACAAGAGAGATCAAATGAGGGTTGGGGAGTGCCTTCTCTCTGACTACTTGCTTTAAAGGGTGCATGCTATACAGAATTGCTTATAGTTCTCAAAATACATCCTGTTTCATATTTCTGTTCCTCAAAGTGTTTTCATTATCTCATTTATCTGCATGTTCATGAATGAAAATTTGAAACAAGTGCCTATATTATTCAACATTAAAGGTTAATAAAAATATTGAACTTCTTGCTTCACTGTAAGACCTTACACTGAAAATTACAAAATATATTTTAAACCATGTATCAGGTAGATTGAGAATATTTGTGAATGGCTTGTAAGAATAACTTAATTGTCAAGGATAAATGAAAATCATTGTTTTAGAAATCACCAACACATTGAACCAAACCTCAACTACAGAAGATCCTCTTTGAACTCTGTCAAGCATGTACTATGAAAAGGTCTCTCAACACAGACTTATGCTGAAGAAAAACTTTCAACATATTATAGCAAAATTCCTGTGTTAGTGTAAACTTAATACTTAGATGGCATAAGTTTTCTTTTGGTGTCCTATATTTTAAATTTGTTCTCTGATATGCAAGGCTATGAACATCTTGATTAAAATAATAAATTTTCTTTACCAAAATATTTTGTAGTATGTATTAGCAAAATAGTTTTAAATCTTTAAAGCTCTTTATTTTATATCTAATGAAACTTTACGTCTTTTGGTTTCCATAATTCAGCAAATAAAATTTTTGCACATGGTTTTCCAGAAAAGAAGATGAAGCCTATGGTTGCCAAAAAGTCACCGACACAATCCAAAACTTGTTAGAAGGTACCACACTGTTGATTTGCCATTTATTCTTTTCCCACTAAGCAAACTAGTTGAATAAACACATCTTATACTCTACATTCTGTTGATCACAATGGTCTGATCCAGAACCAATTATGAGGATGGAGAGGAACCGACCAGAAACTTGTTCCATTGTATAATGGTGTCAGCTTGTCTTGGGAGACAATTCTGTGGCAGTTAACAGCAACAACATACTCTATAATTTCTTGTTAAATATTCCAGGGGTGGCAAATATCAGTGGCCGAAGAGAGTCATTAATTGTACATTGTTGTGGTCACACGTAAGTACTTGGTATCAGTCTTATTGGCAGGAAAATCCAAAAATTCAACAGCAAATGATTTGGTTTCATATATGGTTATATGCTTGAGAGGGCAATATTTTGTGGCTGATGATGGTATCACTTTGGAGTGAGAGAACCTGTTCCAGAATCATAGCTCCACCAATAAGACGTGAGATTGTGAGATAATTTGCTATTTTTTCCTTCAGTTTCTTCAACTGTCAACTCCTAAAAATATTACTTATCTTTAGGGTTTCTGTGAGTATTAAATGAAACAAATAATATGTGGAAAGAACTTAGAACTGTCCTAGGCAGCCAGAACATTATGGATATTCAATAAATGCTGCTCTTATGGTGATTTGGTTCTATTTACAATCTCCACTTCTGATTAATAATATTGACCATTTGGCTGTACTACGCACTTTCTTTGGCACTGGTCAGTTTACACACTGGGTGCTAAAATTTTTAGAATGGCCTTCAGTGAATTCAAGGTAAAACCAAAACAGAATCTGGCTGATTTAGAGACAAATGAAAAGGGATTTATGGATTCATCACTGAGATGATTAGCATCATATACAACACTGAACACGTCAAGGGCAGTGTCTGTTTGACACGGCAGAGTTCTCGTGTCTAGTATTCATGAATACATGTTTGGGAAAGCAAGCCACGTGCTCGTCAGTTTCCACTAAAGGACAATGATTTGGTTAGGATTTCCAGAGGTCAAATTGCTATGCTTGTGAGAAGCACACAATAATAAGCAAATGCTGCTGTTGTTAGGTGCCATCAGGTTGGTTTTAACTCATAGGGATCCTATGCACAACAGAACAAAATATTGCCCCGTCATGTGTCATGTCCACAATCATTTTTATGATTAAGCCCATTGTTGCAGCCACTGCGTCAGTTCATCTTGTTAAGGGGCTTTCTCTTTTCTGCTGACCCTCTGTTTACCGAGCACGATGTCCTTCTCTAGCGACTGATCCCTTCTGACATGTCTAAAGTATGTAAGACATAGTCTCGCCATCTTTGATTCCAAGGAGCACTCTGGTTGTACTTCTTCCAGAATAGATCTGTTGGTTCTTTTGGCAGTCCAAGGTACATTCAATATTCTTCTCCAGCACCATAATTCAAAGGCAGCAATTCTTCTTCTGTCTTCCTTATTCCTTGTCCAGCTTTTGCATGCATATTATGTGATTGGAAACACCACGGCTTGGATCAGGAGCACATTCTAGGTGACATCTTTACTTTTCAATACTTTAAAGAGGTCCTTTGCAGCAGATTTTTCAAATACAATACTTCTTTCTATTTCTTGGCTGCTGCTTCCATGGGCATTGAAGGCAAATATTGGTTGACATATTTCAACCTAAAGGTAGGACACAGCTGAATTTCATTACAGTCATTTTACCTTTGAATACATTAATATGTTACTATGTAACATGATATCAACAAATTTGACTCTGTCTTGTTAAATACTAGATCAAGATGACTGTTTTATGCCTTAAGGGTTTTTGTTTTGTTTTGTTTTACAGTACTTTGTTTTATAAGGGAAAAGACTGAAGGTGACAATCTCGTGTTAATAAAACTCACTGAAGTCGGACTTTTAACATGGTCTTCACGACAGATTACTGAAGTCGCCACAATTCCCCAGCCTTTCCTGTATCCTTGACTTATTTGCCAAGTGTCTTTGCAGCTTCTGTCGTCACAAGACAAAGTGTTTCCCTACATCTTTAGTCATTTCTGGCTTCAGGATTTGCTTTGAGCCATAGAATGGGGTGGAAGAAATATTGCGACACTTCCAACCTTTGACTGTTCCTACTCTTGCTATTTTAGTTCTGTTGTCCCCTGAGAACAAGACTGAACTACCTTGTCAGAGCAGAATCAGCCTGTTGACCTACCAGGGGACACCCCCAGACAGCCTATAGTGGACCACAGAAGCTGCAGGAGCCCAGTCAGGAACTGATCATCACACCCACATCAGAAGAACCACTCAGATGACTTTTAACTTTGTGAGCCAATAAATCCATATTGTCCTCAACCATTGATTCTTGGCATGGCTTGCTGGACATCAATAAATAATTTACATAGTCATCTGCATGTAGCTAATGTTCAATACATAATTGTGAGAAAAATGAAGGTGATCAATATATGCTAATAAATAATATCTACGATTTCTCAGACAATTAATTACTTTGTGCCCAATATGCTCCAAATAGTTAATATAAATAACCTCAGTTAATTTCTTCCCCAATAAAAACAGCAACTGTGAAGCCCTGCCTTTCCAGCTGTGAGGGACACACTTATGGAGTCACAAACACAAGGTTTGTGTCTCTTTCTGGAATTTTCGCTAAGGAAGCTGGAAACCCACGCAGCACAAAGACTGAATTATTGTATTAGCAGTATACTTAGTTAAGAGGATTATTCAATTTCTAGGAACTTTTTTCCTCTTTCTCTCTTTCCTATGTAATTGGAAAGGATATTTTTTACTATATGCCTTATGTTACGATTTGCTGTAGTTTTCTCTCTATTTTTAGAATGTCAGAGTATCTGCTGAAATGTAGATTTTTCTCATTAGTAGCTTTTTCAGAAGGCTGTATTATCCTGAACTTCATATCTGAAAATAAGCTCAGTTTTCAGCAGTGAAGAACACAGAAATAGGATGAATATTTAGTGATTTCATACTATAAACATGGCCATGATCTCATTTTAGCCTTTGAGATTAAAATAAATTTAAGATAAATGTTTCCTTTAAGTAATTTAAGAATTTTTTTTTTTTCCCTGAAGTTTTCTTACGAAATACAACAAAACCCAAACTGAAGCAGTTCTATATTTTTTGTGTTATAAAACCAAACCCCCCTGCTACCAGCTCAGGTCCGACTCATAGCATCCTTGTAGGTCGGAGTAGAACCGACCCACAGAGTTTCCAAGGAGTGCCTAGAAGATTTGAAATGCCACCTTTTTAGTTAGCAGACATAGCACTTAACCTCTACACCACGAGGTTTTCCTTCTTATGTTATAGCATTACCTTAATGGCTGGTTCTTCTTGCTAGCACAAAAATAACGGATTTTCTGGCCATCCTTGAAGTAATTTTAATAACAGCTGCAGACAACAATCCTTTGTTAGCTGAGTTCTTTCTTACAAAGACATTTTGCATATATTTACCTGTGAATAGCCACAAAATCCCTATGGGAGAATGATAATCCATACTCATTTTAAGGGATATAAATACCTTATTCCACTTTACATAGAAAAGAATCTTTAGCTTTACTGATTTCAAAAACTATATTGTTCGCACTACATTATAAACTTATTTCTCACAGCTAAGAACCGTGAACTTTCTTAGATACATATTGATGTGGAATCTATTACCCCAATGCCCAAAGTAAAACTGAAGCAAAGAAAAAAGATTAGAAACTCTCATCCCAGATGCCTCACTCCGTGGTATCCGACTCAGAGGAATATTATACTGACATCTCTTATCATTTTGACTGATGTCCTGTTTCTGTCTCAAAAGAAAAGAACACTTCCCTTCGCCTGTCATCTGTGCAAGCTAAAGAAGGTAGGAGATTGCTTTTGACTTACTCTACCAAACTGCTTTCCTTCTCTCATTACATGTCTTTGGTCTCTCTGTTGAACTACATTTCTTCAGTGATTATTTTATGCCAATTAATGGAGCTTCTGTCACCTAACTTGTATTATCCTTTCCTTACTTCATTGTAAAAGAAGAGAAAAAAAAATGCAAATGCAAAATATTAACATCTATCATCACTTAACATTCTATTTACTTCTATTACCTATGTATTGATGTCATTACTTGTTTACTTTAATGATTAGTTATATATATATATTGGTGTGTGTGTGTATGTGTATTTTTCTTTTTAAAGGGTTGGGTAATTTTAATAGGAAACCTATGGGGCAGTTTTGTTCTGTCCTATGTGATCACTATTATCTAATATGAACTAGATGACACAGAACAACTGTAACAGATGTATACATTGCTTTAACTATAAATGAAGATTGTAAATAAATTCTAAAGCAGGAATACTATGGAAAAACAGTTTGAAAACTAGCAAAAGGAAATATAGGTAATAAATAATTGGTATTAACTTTCTACAATTTATCTTAAGCAAATAATTACCCAAGTTAATAGAACTTTCAAGTATGTGTTGTGTGAAAAATGCACTGCCACTGCGTTAATTCCATCTCATAGCAATGTCACAGGGCAGAGTAGAACTGCTCCATAGGGTTTTCAAGGACCAGCTAGCGGATTTGAACTGCTGACCTTTTGGTTGGTAGCCAAGCTCTTAACCAGTCTACCACCAGAACTCATGTATAGCACAACGAAGCTAAAACAAAAAAGCAATGGTTATATAACCATTATGGATTACTAAGAAAGGTGAGACTGGTCATCTCTAATTAGACATCTTAATCTATCAACCAATGTTAAGAATGAACACATAGTCTTTTGTAACTCACACCTCAGTCACCTTCAGAATACTGTTCAAAATGAGCTGTACTTCTAAACCACAAGGATAAGCTAAAACCCAATCCCTTTCTTTATCAAATGATTTCACAATAATTTATATGAAACAGTTAAATTGTAGAAAATGTGCCTTTAGTGGACAGGAAATGCAGTTTATAACGTTACACAGGAAGTATCATGACATTCATATTTCTGCCCAAAGGCAGATTCACTTTAAGCATAAAATCCAATTAGGAAGTAATTCTTCCATCCAAGGAGCAAAACACGAAACCTCCTTTTCATCACCAGAAGACGTGGAAATCTCATTACAAACGACTCAAGAACCAAAAAAAAGAAAAAGAAAGAAATTGGAGTCAAGTCATTCCAACTAGTATTGACTCTATAGGACAGAGAAGAACTACCCCACAGGATTTCCAAGGAACACCTGATGGATTTGAACTGCTCAATTTCTGGTGAGCAGCTCTGTGTTTAACCACCATACCACTAGGGAAGGTAGCTATGGTAATAACAGCAAGACAGGTATAGTCCCTGGGTAACATGGTGCTGCTATGCAGAATTCTGCACAGAAGAAAGGCAAAGAAAAGCAGATCCTGCAGAGTAGCACGTATAAAGGCTGTATTTTTAGAGAATTTTTGCACAATTGCTGATATTGAGATTGAACTATTCTGCAAATAACATTATGGGCCCAACTCAAGAAAGCCACTTCCCAGAACAGACACAAGATCAGGGAAGGTGGGACACAGAAGAGAAAGAGCAGAACCTCAAGAGGGAAAGGATTCAGAATTTGACCAGAGATTTCCTTAAAAAAAATTGGCTAAGATTCTTTGCAAAACCTGGTTGCTTAGTGGTTAAGTGCCATGCCTGCTTAACCAGAAGTGTGCCCATTCAAACCAGCTGCTCCTTGTAAACTCTATGGAGCAGGTCTACTCCATCCCATCGGGTCGGTATGAGTCAGAATTGATTCAACAGTCTAGGGCTTGGTTTTGTTTTTCTGTCTTGAAGAACAGAAAATTAATGTGGTATCCCTGCTACTTAGCAGGGGAAGATTTAAACATATACACTCTATGCTTGTATTTAATTGTGTGTTAAAATCATAGGTAATTCTCAATCCATAGAATGAGCTCTCTAATTCTCTACTAATGCTCACTTTAGCTCCAAGTTTACAATACACATACACACACATGTAGGTACTGTTTTCTAAAGAATTGCAGACTAAGGAGCCCTAAGTCTTCACTGTAGTCAGGTTCTCGTCCCTAGAGAAAGCAAGCAGGATGAAAATACCTCTAGAGAATACAGCCCTAATAACAACACTCTAGTAGTGAGTGTCTCACTCCTCTACCAAGCCACTATTAGGCATAATGTTTTGGTTTCTGAGGTTTCTTCTGATGTTACCTTGACTTATTACAGGCAAATTTAAGGTGCACCATCTTGATTCTGTAGGTACATTACAGACTTACATTATTTTCAATACAATACTGCTATCACAGTCATTCATAAGAGCTAGATTTAAGCTACACTTTTAGCACTGTAAACCTCACAGACCGATCTGTGTATAACTGGGTTAATAGTTTTATATTAAAATTGTCCTCTATGAACATGCAAAACAATACATAGATCATGACAGTTATTCCATTAGGATGAGTCAGTCAGTTTAGTATTGACTTTTTGAACAAGTGACTTCATTCCCTACCCTACCTTATAGAAGAAAATAGCACAGATTTTTCAGTTGAAATTAACCCCTTTTCTATTTTATTAAGTGCAAATGAAATTCTACACTCTAAATTCATGTTTGTTTGTTTGTTTGTTTCCCCTTAAGGTGCTCTGATTGCTTCCCCTTTCTCCGTCTACACCTGCCAAATTTTACCAATCTAGCTTTGCATACGACTCTGACTTCCCTTTAGGTTGGCATACTTCTTGTTGGACCTGGCACTGCTGGATCAATACACTCCTACTTCAGCTGTTCAAGCAGCAGCTAAGCAGGCAGCCACAACAAACACAGTTCTGGCAGCTCCTATCGTGTGTCTCTGCCTGTAATTCAGACACTGCTTTCAAAGAGTTTGCATGTAGGCCACGTCGCTCACAGAAAGCTCAGTGCTAGGATTTTAAACAGAAAGCTTATTAGGTGCACAGTCCTGCAAATTAAATCACTATAAATAGTTGTTCAAAATAGTTTGGGAAGACTAAGTGCATGGTAATGCATTTTTATATACAAAAACTAACATGTTCTTAGTAGGAACACTGCCACAAAATGTTAACATTTTGGGAAGAAGCACCCATTCGATTAAGTACTATATCAGTTACCTGTAACAGAAGCACAGACTGCTCTCCTCTCAATTTAAATCCCAGAGGTCAAAGAGAGAGAGGTATGTACGAGACATCCAGATGTTATTATTATTTGCTTGCAATAAATATGCTTGTTCAGTACAATCAGGCATAAACGCATCTACCAAAAAAATGCAGTTCATTTCAAGGAAGGCTCCTTAAACAGATTTAAGGTGACAGTCACCATTCTGGGTGCTGTGTTGGTAGATAAATAAGCAGATCTTGGTCCTTGAACTTTAAGAGCTTGCAGTCTACCAGAGAACACAAATATTAAGAAACTGTAAATACAGTGGAGCCACTGGTAAAGCAATTGGCTGCTAACCAAAACTTAAGCAGTTCATATCCATTAGCTGCCCCTTGGAAACCCTATAGGACAGTTCTACTCTGTACTACAGTGCTGCTATTAGTTGGAAACAACTCAAAGGCAACAGGTTTATAAATGCAAGACACAATGCATTATTCTACGGAGGGCCATGTCCCAAGGAAGAAGTCTATTGAAGAGTTGACAATGTAAGCTTTGAAATGACTGACTTAGCAACTGTGGAAATATTCTGAGCCTTACTAGCCCCGTGACTGCAGGTCTTTCCTCCAAAGCACCTTGATGCATTCTAATACTCAATCTTTTGGTTGGTATTGGAGTGTGCAACCATTTGTAACACCCACAGACTGTTAGGAAGCCATTATCACAACTATTATTAAATATCTGCACATAAAGTGAGCATTATGGACACTGTATCTTTTTCTCTGTCACATGCAACTACTAATACAAATGTTGGGGGGGGGAACCACAAACAAAAACTTGGTACAGTGGTGGTGTAGCAGTTAAGTGCCACAACTGCTAAACAAAAGCTTGCCAGTTCCACTCTGCCAGGTGCTCTTTAGAAACTCTCTGGGGCACTCCTATGCTAATTTCCAAGGTTGCTATGAGTCAGAATTGACTTTATGGCAGTAGATTATTTGGATCCTTTGTCTCCAAATGTTAGAGATCCTGATAATATTATACATGTCAAGTTATATAGATAAATCAGATAGATCTATATTATATCTAAGAGACAAAAGTTACATGCTTTTACACAAATAACTTTTTGACCTTTTTTTTTGGCCAGCCACCCCTCCCTAGTGAGGTATTTTTATAAACATGCTATGCTAATTTTGTCTTAAATGTTTGTGTATTCTCTGCTTATGATAACAATTTTAGTATATGCTCTCTTCACTCATCAACATGGTTAGGCTCCAAAGTACAGGTCATTATGAAAAATAATGGAATTATATCAAGAGAAAGATGACCTTATCAGATCACAAACGTAGGGTGGCTATGTCACAGTGAGGGGGAGGGCATGGGTGGCAAAAAACGTACAGGTAATCCCCAGGTCATCTAGCGTTCCATGCTGATGACTGTGCCATAAGTTGGTTCTGACTTATATAGAAGATATTTCTTTTTTAAAGTTTTCATTATTTTTATTATCAGTATCTTCTAAATCAAATCTTTGGACATTTGTGCGTGGACATGCGAAAATGACAACATTCACAAATTACACATTACAACATTGTATGTGGTGCATCTCACTGATGATAATGTGCACATACACACAACAGAGGGTTGTGATTGGTTCATCACAAGGTGAAAGCATTGTAAATGAGGGACTACCTTACAACACATGCATTAATTACATGAGAATATGATACTTTTGAATGGGGGTAGTTTAGATCTCCCTATGTGTGTGGTAATCTCCTGTCAGTTTGTCTTACTGTAGTGGCTTGCATGTTATTATGATGTTGGAAGCTCTCCCACCAGTATTTCAAAAGCCAACAGTGTCACCCATGGTAGACAGGATTCAGTGGTGTTTCTAGGCTAAGGCAGTGTAGGAAGAAGGATCAGACAATCTGTTTCTAAAAATACGGGCCACTGAAAAGCCTAGGACCAGACACAGAAAACTGTCTGACATAGTGCCAGAAGATGAGTCCCTAAGGTTGGAAGACACTCAAATTATATCTGGAGAAGAGTTATTTCCTCAAAGTAGAGTTTGCTTTAAATACGTGAATGGATTAAAACTTTTGGAAACTTAATTTGCTGATGTGCCATGAATCAAAATGAGAAGCAGCAGTTGCAAACATCCATTAATAATTGGAACGTGAAATGTACAAACTAGGAGTCTAGGAAATTAGAAATAGTAAAAAATGAAGTAAAATGAATAAAGATTGATGTCCTAGGAATTAGTGAGCTGAAAAGGACTGGAATTGGTCATTTTGAATCAGACAGTGATACGATCTGTTACGCTAGGAATGACATATTAAAGAGGAACGTGATCACATTCATAGGCATAAAATGCATTTCAAGATCTAGCATGAACCGAAGCATAACACTGTCAGTGTAGGATAACATCCATAGGCCTATGAGGATGATCAGTTAATATGACCATTATTCAGATTTATACAGAAAACACAACAGAATGTGGAAATTATAAAAATAAATCATTAACACCACATACAAGTAAAATTTTACTGAAGATGATTTAAGAACAGTTGTAGGAATCCATCCGCAGGGAACAAAGGAACATGTAGAACCAGAGGATACTATAGCTATCAGCTAGATACTGACTGAAGGCAGAAAATGCCAGAAAGATCTTTACCTCTATTTTATCAACTAGGCAAACGCATTTGACTGTGTGGATCACAGCAAATTCTGGATGGCATTGCAAGAAATGGGAATTCCAGAACACTTATTTGTGTTCATGTGGAACCTGTACATAGACAAAGAGGCAGTTATTCAAACAGAACATGGTGTTATCATGTAATTTAAAATCAGGAGAGTTGTGTGTTAGGGTTGTATCCTTTCATCACACTTACTCAACTTCCATGCTGAGCAGATAATCCGAGTGGTTGGACTATCTGAAGGAAAACACTGCATCAGGACTGGAGGAAAATTAATCAACAACCTCCTGGCCTATGCAGATGACAATCTGAAACACTTACTGAAACCCTGGTGGCATAATGGTTAAGTGTTACAACTGCCAACAAAAAGATCAGCAGTTCAAACCTACCCGAAGCTCCTTGGAACTATGGGTGGTTCTACTCTGTTCTATAGGGTCGCTGTGAGTCAGAATTGACTTGACAGTAGTGGGTTTTTGGTTAACTGATGAAAATCAGTATGAATTACATCTTAAGATAAATAAAGAAACAATCCTCTCAAGTGGACTAATGAGTAACATCATGATAAACAGAGAAAAGACTGAAATTGTTGACTGTCCTGGATTGAATTGTACCCCTAAAAATGCCTGCAGCAATTTGGCTAGGCCGCGATACCACGTATTGTGTAATGTTCCTATATGTTGTAAATCCTACCTCTTTGATGTTAATGAGGGATGACGGGTGACAAGTATGTCTGTAGAAAGAGCTCAGTGTATAAGATCATGTTGTGTCTTGAGGCAATCCTTCAGCACATAAAGGAAACAGAAGAGAGCACAGAGTTGGGATCTCACACCATCAGGAAAGAAATAGTGCTGGGAGCAGAACAGGTCCTTTGGGCCCTAGATTGTTGCACTTCAGAAGTTTCCAGTCCAGGGGAAGACTGATCACAAGGACCTTCCTGCAGAGCCAATACAGAAAGCTTTCGCTACAGCTGACTCCCTGAATTTGGACTTTTGACCTGCTTTTCCGTGAGGAAATAAATGTCTCTTTGTTAAAGCCATCCACTTGTGGTATCTCCGTTACAGCAGCACTAGATGCCTAAGACATCGAAGATTTCAGTCCACCTGGATCCACAATCAACTCCCATGGAAACAGCAGTTAAGAAATTGCATAACATAACCAATACTACTACTACTAATAAATCCACTGCCATCAGGGCAATTCTGACTCATGGTAACCCCATACGCAGAGTAGAATTGTCCCACAGAATTTCCAAAGAGCACCTGGTGGATTTGAACTGCTGGACTTTTGGTTAGCAGATGTAGCCCTTACCCACTATGTCCTCAGGTTACCAAAGAACACAAAACATTGGCCTAACCAACTGCAAAAGATCTCTTTAATGTATTAAACAGCAAAAATTCCATTTTGAGGGATCAGGAACATCTGACCCAAAGCATCACATTTTCAATCTCCTCGTACACATGTGAAAGCTGGACAATGAATGAGGAACACCAAAGAAGAACTGGCACCTTTGAATTCTGGCGTTGGTGAAGAATACTGAATATACCGTGGACTGCCAGAACAATAAACACATCTGCCCTGAAAGAAATATGGACAGAATACTGTAGAAATGAGGATATTTCTACTGAGACTTCATCTCACTTACTCTGGACATGTCATTAGGAAAGATCAGTCTCTGGAGAAAGACATCATGGGGTTGGTTGGTAGGGGTTGTCACAAAAAAAGTAGACCTTTAGTGAGATGGGCTGACACAGTGGCTGCAACAATGGGCACAAATACAGCCAAGAGTTGTGAGAACAGTCCCAGACTGGCCAGAGTTTGATTCATCTAGCAAGTTTGCAACAATAGACTTGCTATAAGTTGCAACCTACTAGGTAGCAGCTGATAGTAATAACAACATGTGTATGGTAATGAATTAGCTTACCTAAGATCAATTTTTCTTTTTGCCCCAGTGCCTGGGAGATAGTCCTTAGAATTTTCTGGGTACTGGAGGGGGCAAATAAGTGGGAACTGTCCAGGCCACAGGAATCACCTGGTCGGTTAACCTCAGGAAGAGAGATGGGCATGATTCCATCAGCCATGCATATCCAATTATTCAGTTTGGACTGTGCAACGAGGTTCCAATAATGATTATGCAATGAAGTCAGTAAAAGGCTTTGCACAAGGAACTTCCTTGGGCTTCCTAGTTGGGAAGAGACAGCTCCACATGGAAAAGGGTGTTTTAGTTTTTAAGAATATGACAGCTGTGTGCTGGGAGTCCCCCCAGACATATATGTTTATTTGCACTGTGTTTTGCTATATATCTTTTCTTCATTCATTGGCTATCTTGCTATCTGACATTTCATATTTACAACAATAGTAGCAATTCTAGTATCTGAATGTTGCATACTTTAATGATGTATGCCTGGTAGTAACGAATGATGAAGTGTTAGGTGAGACTAACACTGGTTTTGATGGTTAAGCTTATGTGTCAACTTAGCCGGGTCGTGATTCTCAGTTACTTGGCAGTTAATGTAACAATGTAACTTGGCAGTTACGTACTGATGTGGTAATCCTCCATTTTGTGATACAATGTGGTCATCTTCCTTTTTGTGATATGATGTGGTCATCCTCCATTTTATTGTAACACCAATTTTACACAAAAACATCTTTGGATGCTAACTATGTGGGTAAGTGAGAAAAAGGTGCATTAAAACTGTTATCTTAATTAAGGTATACAATCTGAATTTTGTGAGTCATTTTAGTGAATGATTGGGCCTGCTGTAGCAATGAGAGCAAGTGGGTGCTGGTGTCTGCCTATTTGGCAGTATGGGCTGACTGTCCTATTACTCAGGATGGCTTGGATCAAAGAAGGGCTGCAATGGGTACCTTGTCTGAAGGGTGGTGTGTTTTTAAATTATGTTCTCTGATCTAGCACAGGGTGGCTAGAAGCAGAGAAGTTCTACACAGACAGTCGGTTTGAAGGATAGTGTCCTTTTAGCTTGTGAGCTCCAGTCTAATTATGAGTATATGAGATCAGAAGAAGTGGGAAGGTGAGGGATGTACCACTTTCTACGACATTACCAGTGAAGGTCGGGTTGTCCATAAGGCCCCAGACACACAACAAACCTAACTCACATCCCTGAAAAATGGATTGTTGTTTTCATTTCTACTACACCAAACCCAAAGAAGAGACAGCAGGAAATGAAAATCACACATACACACATACATACACACACACACACGGACTGCCAATTAAGTCTGTTTAATTTCCTAGAAAAACTGCTACATAACTCACTGCTGAATATCACCACAGTTACCTATGAAGTAGTCCCCTTGAGAAGCTATGCACCAACACCAGGTCTTAGTCTGCCCTTCAAAGCAATTTTGGAACTCTTTTTTTTGGAATGATCATCAAAGCTGTCAGCGTAGTACACTTGATGTCCTCGATGTCATCCAAGTAGCTTCCTTTCGATATTTCCTTTATCTTTGGGTAATCAAAAGTCATTGTGGGCCAGATCGGGGAGGGTGCTCTATTACAGTTATTTGTTTATGGGCCAAAAATGCCCTCCCAGATAACTATCCAATTAAGTTCATGAACTTGCCACTGTGTCACTTGTTCAATGTTCATTCCACAGAGTTCCAAGACCGTTTTGAAGAGCGGACTAGGCTCTGGCATCGGTGCATAGCTTCCCAAGGGGAGTACTTTGCAGATGACCATAGAGATATTCAGTAATTAGGTATGTAACACTTAGAACAACTAAGTGCTCGCAGACTTAATTTCCACACATTGTACATGTTTATACATAATATTTGAGTAAAATACTAATGCTTCACTTTCATTTAAAGTGCTTTTCTTTGTGTTTTCCCTTTCATGGCAAACCTGCAGTACTAGAGACACGGCTGCTCTCAGCAATGCTGTCTCTGTTGGTAAGCTCAATAGTCCCCGAGAGGCTGCCCAAATGAGGCATTTTATTTCTAAATTTTGCACTTGTCGTGGCTTAGGCCTCTACCAGGTGACATTATTACTTGGGGCTTAGAATATTGTTTGGGGATGAGGAGAGTAAAATAAAAAACATAAAATTATTTTAAAAACGGCTATATTTTGGGCTACCAGACATAGCAATTTTCATCTAAAGTAACAATTTTAAGAATGGCAGCTATAGCTGGCCTTCTCAATATCTTGTCCCATTTTAAATAATTCTCTGTTGCTGGCAGATATGAAAACATTAATAAGGCTTGAGAAATGTTCACATGGTAATATTTAAGTCATTAGGGTCAGAGCCCTGTGAAGTTTTTCATGCATAAAGAGATGAATTTGTTATAGCAAACATTCCTACCATGTCCTTTCATTTGTAATAGAGAATTATGGTTGGTTCATCCATATTTCACTGTGAGAGTGGACAGAAGCAATGTGCACACACAGGGACCGTCTCATATATCTTTGATTCACACAATCTGCCTTACAGTCTCTTGCATTTTCAAAAAGTATGCCCAATGCATTTATGTAATATGCTCAGTTTTAAAGCATTTCAGATGAAAAGGAGATTTAAAGGTCAGTGCTTATGCTGCTAGAGAAAGACTTTTTATATTTAGAAATAACACCCCAATATGTAGAAATTCAATGCATATTGTTGGAAATCTAAGTAGTAACAGACAGTATTAGGTTTTCTTAAAAAGCTGAATATATAGGGTTTAAGGTGCTTGCAATGAGCCATGGTGGCGCTAGTGACTAAGCACTGAACCGATAACCAAAACATTGACAATTTGAACCCACCCAGCAATGCCACAGGAGAAAGACCTGGTGACTTGATCTTGCAAAGATTACAACCAAGAATACTCGGTGGCAGTTCTACTCTGTCACATGGGGTCACCATGAGCTGGAGTTGACTCAGCAGCACCTAAAAACAAGGCACTTGCACTTAAACAGAAAGGCTTGACAATATTTGCTTTTTTCTCTAAATACAGTTACCGCAAAGAAACAAAACTGTGCTCAGTAGTGTCACATATATATATGATATATACCTGTACACATACATATATATGATATGTATGTATGTATCTATATATCACATACTGAATCACTAAAATGATATGAATACCTAACTTACAGGCATAATTTAAAGTGATTCCTAGCACCAGTTCTCTTGAGAAAAAAAAAAAAAAAATCCTCTGAAAAAAATGTATCAATTTAGATGTAGCAGTTCAAAACCCAGTACATAATTAAATACATATGATAGATTTTACTGAGTGCTTAGTGCA
This sequence comes from Heterohyrax brucei, assembly GCA_028571685.1. Lineage (NCBI taxonomy): Eukaryota > Metazoa > Chordata > Mammalia > Hyracoidea > Procaviidae > Heterohyrax > Heterohyrax brucei. The sequence goes on from CM053143.1 coordinate 163,104,883, forward strand.
TGTAAAATATCCTTTGACAATTCAAATTTAAACTCACTTTAGTTCTTATAAATCTTGCACGAGTATAATTGACTTAACATTTTTTTCCAAAACATCTAATACATTACTTTCACTTCTATGTGGGTTTTCATACAAATGAGAATAAGAAATGGAAAAAAAAAAAAAAATGATACCTGGTAATCAGCAGAGAAGCAGCTTGGGTAAACCAAATACTTCTTTTTTTCTTCTCTCTCTCTTTCACGAAGTCTTTTGTATAAGTTGTTGGTGATTTTGAATATGATTCATTACAACCAACACAGCAAATAGGGTAAAATTAATTTCAGAGTTGCAAATATTCTGATAGGAATCAGCAGAGGGAACGCTCCAGGCAGAAATTAACAATTTTTTCTCTGGAGATTATGAAACCAATTTTCTACATGCCAAAGATATAAGTAAATGTATGTGCAGAACTATCTAGATAAAAAAGCACTTTTCTATAACTTCAAGTACAATTTCTGCTGGTCTAGAGTTATATTTCTCTGCCTTGTCCACCTAAGTCATGTCCTGGTTATTGAAGTGGAGTGGATAAAGCACTAACGAGAGACCCAGGAGGCCTGAGATCTCGTCCTTCTATTTCTTTTCATACTTGGATTGTTGTTACTATTCCCTGTCTTCATGTTAGCCTCTAACTCACCACGACCCACTGCACAATGGGAGGAAATGCTGCCTGGGTCTCCACCATTCCCAATATCAGCTGCAGATCAGACCTTTGTGCTCCATTGGATTTTCATGAGATGGTCTTTAGAAGTAGATCACCAGGCCTTTCTTCCTAGTCTGTCTTAATTCTGGTGAAAAGTGTTTAGCATCATAGAAACACACAAGCTTCCACTAACAAATGGGTGGTGGCTGTACGTGAGGTGTACTGGCCAGGAATGGAACCCAGGTCTCCCCCATGGAAGGTGAGACTTCTACCATTGTGCTACTAAACCAAAAACCAAAGCAACTGCCGTTGAGTTGATTCTGACTCATGGTGACTCCAGGAGAGTCAGAGTGGAACTGTGCTCCATAAGATTTTCATTGGCTTTAATCTTACAGAGGAAACTCTGTAATCAATTAATTGCTATGGCTGCTATCCAGAAGGTTGGCAGTTCCAATCTGCCAGGTGCTCCTTGAAAACTCTACGGGGCAGTTCTGCTCTGCGTTTATAGGGTCATCAGGAGTCAGAATTCACTCGATCGCAGTGAGTTAATCTTGCAGGAGTTGATCGCCAGGCCTCCCTTCTAAGGGGCCTCTGGGTGGATGCCAATGGCCCGTTTTTCAGCTAGCAATGTGCATGCTACACTTTTGCACTACTCTGGGATTCCATTGACCCGTCAGTGCCCCCTGAGCTTGAATTAACTCTGGTTAATGTCTCTACAGCTCAGTTCCTCTGACATGAAGAGATAAAACTAGATTAACCCTAAGATATCTGCAAATTTGAATATTCTGTTCTGGGCTTCCAGTGATAGTCATGTGAGAAGGGACAGATTCCTTCCCTAATAACTACTTGTATTCTTGAAGAGTTTCCCTCCTATTTATATTTTAGAAACCAAGAGTGGACTTATCACATACTCAACTGATAGAAATCTATGTTATAGTAAAATTCTTCTAGAATTGATAACCTCATCTCTGACATACTGAAATCATTTGCCTCCCCAAATATTTAGCCTTGCTTATATGTTTCTCAACTGTTTGTTGCTGACCTAAATCGCTGCCTTAGTCATCTAGTGCTGCTATAACAGAAATAACAGCAAGTGGATGGTTTGTGAGAAATGCAATTCCTCACAGTAAAGTAGGCTGAAAGTTCAAATTCAGGGCATCATCAGCTCAAGGGGAAATCTCTCTGTCTCTGTCTCTCTGTCTGTTTTGAAGGAAGATCTTTGTCTTCAGTCATACCCTGGCTGAGTAGCTTCTCAGGAGCAGGGACCATGAGTCCAAAGGACACGCTGTGCTCTGGGCACTGATTGTTATCAGTTGTATGAGGTCTCCCTGTCTCTCATCTCACTTCTTTCTTTGTATCCCAAGAGATAACCTCATGAAAGAATTCAAGTCTGTAGACTGAGTCTCAACACACTAATACAATTGCCACTCATCCTCCCTTATTAACATCACAGAGCCAGGATTTACATAATGTAGGAAAATCACATAATACCTGGAATCACGGCCCAGATAAACTGATAAATACATTCTGGGGGAGGCAATTTGGTCCATGACAATCACCTTCCACTATTTTCCTCCAAGCCTCTGCTTTGGCCACACATCTTCCCACGGCACCACTGTATCTCACCCAAACTGCATTCGGTAACGAATCTACTATTGATGCTACTTCTTTTTTTGACCCTCAGCTACAATTTCTATCCTCCTGAGATAAAATTTTAATTAGTTCAAGCTACTCTTTGCATCTTTGTTTGTGTATGGTGGCTGTGGTGACATTCATATCTACCCTATAGGGTTGCCATGAGTCAGAACTGACTCAGAGACAATAGGTGTGATATAGGTATGTGTCTTACAAACTAGTGAGAGCCATACTCTGCAGGGTCTGTATTCCCTTCTTCTTTCCTTCCTTCCTCCTTTCCTTCTTTCCTCCCTCCCTCCCTCCTTCCTTCTTTCCTTCCTCCTCTGCCTCCTACCTTCCCTTTCCTTCCTTCCTTTCCTCAGTCCTTCATTCAGCATTTACTTTGACCTCACCATACTATAGGTGCGGTGTTAAACACTGTTGACCTAAAGAAATCAATCACATGCCTGATGTCGTAGGGTCAATCTGAACTCATAACAGCCCTATAGGACTGAGTAGAACTTCCCTGCAGGGTTTCCAAAGAGCAGCTCATGGTTTCCAACAATCAACCTCCTGGTTAGTAGTCATAGTTCTTGACCACTTGGCCTAGGAAACCCTATTGGGAAGTTCTACTGTGTCTTACAGAGTCACTATGAGTCAGAATCATCGTCATGGCGCACAACAGGAATGACAATAGCATGTCACTGTATAACAGTCTAAAAAAGCAGCAAGCACATATATTCTGTTTGTCATAGTTTAGTGAATGCCAGGATGTGACAACTTGAAGAAAATTTCTCTAGCACAAAATTTGTACAATAGGAGTATAAAATTTGATCTCTTCTCCCTCTCTCACTGTTTATGTATATCCACTTGGAGGGTGTAATTGGTTAAGTGCTCAGTTACTAGCCTACTAACAACTACAGCTCAGCTATGAGTTCAAACCCACCCAGAGGTGCCTCAGCCCACAGGCCTGGCAATCTGCTTCGCAGCCTTCAAGACTACTACCCGCAGCTCTACTCTGTACACATGTGAACACCGTCACATGAACTCTATGGAAGTGAACAAAAACAACACTCTCAGCAATTCAGTTTGTGAACTCATCCCAGAAAAAGTGCTCCATACCTCACTGCTGAATGTCACCACAGTCACCTTGGAAGTGCTCTCCTCGGGAAGCCATGCACTGACATCAGCACCTAGTCCACCCCTCATAGTCCACCCCTCAAAGCAATCTTGGAACTTTTTATTTCAGGAACATCCATCAGAGCTATCAGCATATTACCCACGATGTCCTGAATGTCATCAAAGTGTCTTCCTTTTGATATTTCCTTTATCTTTGGGTAAACAAGTCACTGGGGCCATATCAGGTTAAGTAGGGAGAGTGTTTCAATAAACTTATTTATTTACTGTCTAAAAACTTTCTCACAGACAACTATTCTATGAAGTTCACAAACTTGCCACCGTGCCACTGTGTGCAATGGCTATTCCAGAAAGAGTTCCCAAATTGCTTTGAAAGGTGGACTAGGTGCTGGGGTAGCTGCCTGGCTTCCCAAGGGGAGGACTTTGAAGGTGGCAGTGGTGGTATTCAGCGATGAGGTCTGTAGCACTTTGAAAAACTAAAACCCAAAAGAAAAGCACATATTTACCCACAGATTGAGAGAAAAATTCAACAGAAAAAGAAAAATCAAAGGGATTTATTATCACCATGATCAATCACGGACTTTTACAGAAAGTATATTTAGTACTTTTTTTTTTTTTTTTTTTTTGGCTAGTTTATCTTTCCTAGGGCACAATAAACTTAACAATTTTCATGATCCAACAGGGAGCCAGGATCAAGGAATCTGGTCACCTGGATTGCTTTTTGTTTTCACATTGACAAATATCTAAGGCTTAAAACAATGTGTCACCTGTACTGTTTTACTCTGGCACCGGTTTCCCATGTCCTTCTATCAATTTAAGCCTGAAAGCATGCGATCTGATTACTCTCACACTATCACCAAAACTTTTGCAGCCACAAACTTGTCTGTTTGTTTTTAAACCCTAGCTGTAGCTGTAACTCATCCTCCTTGAGTCTGTTAAGTCCCACAGGTTGATTATATGCTACAAAAAGAAATTCTAAATTTGTTACCCTTTAATTTAATTGAGAGTGTCTCCTTTTACCCTGTACTTCGGGACAAGGTGAAAAGGAGCTTCATGCTAGGTCTTTTTTTATATCCCTTAACTTCTTCCTTTTTTGTTGTTGTTGTTCCCTCCAGAGGCGATGACCCAACTGACTATTTTCGTGTTAGCTTGATCACATCCTTTCCTGTGTTGGAAGGGGCTCTCAAATTTTGGAAAAGACATAAGGATAAAATAGATTTTCCTGACTAAGCTAAATATATTCTAAAGACCAGAAATACTTAACTCCATCCAACTGTCCCAAACTATTTATGGTAGGAAAACCATGGTACATAATGCCAATGATTGAGAAGACTGAGTCCTAGAGGATAACTTTTCAAGACAGTTTGTCTTGTGATATGCGGTACAGTATACATCATTACTGAAAATACATAATGAAATGTTTCAGCATGTATCAGGGTTCTAAAATGTGAGCCGTGTTCCTTCTACCTAACAGTTCTATATTTACCTCAGGTCACTACCATCAGGTAAAACACAGTGTCTTGTGAAGGCAAATACCTAGGAAAAGTTACGTTTGATCTACACAGGCAAGCCTTTGGAAACCCTGGTGGTCTAGGGGTTAAGCACGACATCTGCTAACCCCAAGGTCAGGAGATCAAATCTACAAAGTTCTCGGTGGAAACTGCAAGGGGTAGTTCTACTTAGCATCTTGCTCACAATTTCTTTGTTATTTATTTCACAAAGCAACAACACATCAATAAACAGACAAGTATGAAACACGCTCTCTGTGACAATTATCAGAAGAAACACTAAATAGAACAAAGCTACAAATTAATTAAAAAGAACACTTTCTAAATATAATGACAGTGTGTCACACTAAAACCAAATCAGTTGTTTCGGAGTGCATCTAACTCCTGGCCACCCCAGTGTGTCAGAGTATAAGTGTACTCCACAGGAGTTTTCAAGGGTGGGGATCTTTTGGAAGTTTGTGTCTTGGTATCCACAGAAGATTGGTTTAAGGATTCCTGCAAACACCCAAATTGGTGGATACTCAAGTCTCATATAAAATGGTATAATATTTGCATATAACTTACATACATCCCTCCATATACTTTAAATCATCTCTTGATTACTTATAATATCTAATATAAAGTAAATGCTATGTAAATAGTTAATGCTTACACTTAGTTAAACCTAAAGCTTTCTGAGTCTTTGCATGCACTTTATCATAAACCACAAAGACCTATTTATTTATTTGTTTGTTTGCCATCGCAGGGGCGGTACTAGCATTTCCGTGAAGTCCAGCTTCTTTCTACTTTATTGTGTGAATACTCGACTTGTTCCTAACCAATCTTATGGCTCACTTGGCCAAGTGACATGCCACTTTTTACAAGACAGAAGATTTTTATTTTCTCTTTAAGAGATAGCACTTTATGTTCCCTCTCAGCTTTTAAGGGATTGCTTTGACCATGGAATTGCTTTTAATGAGACATTTTCTTTCTTTTTTTTCTCTACAGAAACAACAAGTGCACGTAAAAGAAGCAACAAACAATGAGATGCAAGAAGAACAACTCTGAAACAATGCAGAAGACAGGCTGAGGATCTGGGGGTCGGGGGTGGAAAGTGACAGCACAGTTTACCTATATGTCACTTCATTGGATTCAGCAGAACGTTAGGTGCCAGTGTATTCAAGTTGTGCTTTGGAGACTGCTTTTCCCCCCTGTCCCTGACTATTTTTGAACAGCAGTTGGTGGAAACCTCAGATGTAGAATCTGTGGACACAAGGGTCTACAGTAGATTGCCAAAACTTTCTTGGAAGGTATTTCTGGATGGATAATAGAACACATGACTTCTTAATTTGTTTTGCTGTTTTAAAAGCTATTATTTCCCTCACTGAAGAACTCAGTTGATTCCTTGAGCCCCCATGTCTCATCCCACTAGTATTTGGATTTTTGCCTAGATTCAATTTATCCTTACCCTCAGGAGAGTCTTTTTTTTTTTTAATATATTGAAAAAAGTATGTACTAAGATGACTTATTTTTAAGTCATAAGGCATGCTTTCTTATAAGGCCCAAAGTGAAATAGAGACCTAGACTAAAGATGTATGTTTAAGGAAGGTATTTTTGCAAGGAAAAAAAAAAATGAGAATAGATGTGTGGGAGATTGGTTTTCCTTGAAGGGCTCACGCAGAACAGATCTGAGGTCTATCCTTTCTTGGAAGGAACAGAGAAGTAACGTAAACTCCTGCAGGTTGCACTTATTGAAATAGTCTCATTTGGTTTTTGCTTGCTACCCTGAATTATGCTCAGATTCAATACTCCAGGGTAAAGTGAGAGTGGCAGGGAATGACTCTCCAGACCAAAGATAATGTACTTTAGGCTAGGTACAAAATTTACCATGGGCACAACCCTTATAGCCGCAATTAATAGATTAAAGTAAAAGAAAATGGCACCAGAAATGTTTAAAGCTGAGGTTATAACAGTAAAAATACCCTGCCTACTAGGTCTATTGTTTAATTCTGTGTTAATGTCTTTGGCTTTCATGCACGTCGAAGTCTCTTTTTCCTGAAAACGTAAATCCACATATCATTTTTGAATTTTCACCTTACAGCTATAGCTTTACTAAAACAATTTTCCTCTTTGGTTACCAAAATTTATACATAAGGATCTTGTCTTCTGAAATAACAAAAGAATTCTGTGCCCAATTCATGTTGGACTGTTAACTCTCAAACTTGGAATAACTTGTCCCTAAAGCATAATTCTTTTTGGTAATATTGATCATAAAATCTCAACTTGAATGTTTTTATGGATTTCAAAGAAAATGTACATTGGCTGCAGGCAATGTTTTGGAGAAGCCGCCTTCCTTTCCAGCCTACCTTTGGTGGTTTATGTGTTTCCTGTCAGCGGTATCTGGATAAAGGGCAGGAGTTTTGCTTAAGTTCCTCTAAGTTCCATTTTGCCTCTAACAGATGTGCTAAAACTGTTTCTAGTCCCACAGCTGCCTATGCCTTGCTAACTTGCTTCTGTTTATCACAAATGCTTTCCGTTATCTCAGTATGATCTGTCTGTTACTCTGCAGTGTGAACTAAAACATTTCTTCCAGGAAAATAGACAACTTTCATCACAATTCATTGTGAAGGGTTTTCAGTCCTTAAGACATGTTTGGTCCACTTTCTGGCCTTTCATTGATTAGTTTTAACGTGTGATTTCAAAATAGCTGGGGAAGTGATGATCTCTGTGTCTCTCTCTTTTAAATGAAAAATTCAAATTTAAATGGATATGTTCTGCTTTAATTCAGAAGGCCTGGAATGTTCCTGTCTTAGAGGTTACTGGAGATACTCCACAGGTTCAAATAGTTGCTTCCAGAGTGAATTAACTGTGATGATTCTCCTTGTTGTGAAAATTTCTTGAGGATGGAAATATCATCTCATTTTTATCTTCAGTAATGACAATTTACAAATGATTCCCATAAACATTATTCCATCTAATCCTTCTTAGAGTACTCAAAAAAGCAGGGATTAAAATGACTATCTCGAGAATGTGAAAATTTGGCAGGTGGGAGTTGTAGGCCCTTTGCAAAGATAGTGATAAACACAAGCTTACAATTTATGCCTTTCGATTCCACGTCCACCATAAACTAAAACAGAAGAATGGTGTTGGAAAGGTTGCATTTAAAGAGTCGAATCATTAAAACAAACAAACAAACAAAAACCTGTTGCCGTTGAGTTGATTCTGACACACAGCAACCCAACACAGCTGCCTCATAGTTTCTAAGGAACACCTGGAGGATTTGAACTGCTGACCGTAGAAGCTGTAGCACTTAACTACTATGCCACCAGGGTTTCCTGTCTAGGTGAGGACAGATTCAAGGGACAGATGTCGAGATCTATCAACGGCTTCTATAGTGTCTCACCATACTTTGTTTTCAGTAGGCTTTCTTTATCTTCATCTGTGATCTTATTTAAGCCTTACAACAAGCTTATAGTGAAGATGGTAATGTTCTCAGAACTGTAACTCCTCTTAAGATGATACCTTAATGAAGTTGGTTAGGGAGGAATCAAAGTTGACTGGCAATGTAGCCAGTGTGCATGCAGTGATGCTTTTTTAAGAAAGCTTATGTTGTATTTTAAGTTAAAAGATAATTTTATCCCTCCCACATTTCTTTTTGTTGAACAAGAATGCTGAAGGAAATGGAAGGTACCTTTGTGTGTTACGCAGAGGAACAGGGAAGCAAGCAGCTCTGCCCTTGACAGTCCCCTAAACTAAACACTGGGAGTTTCCAAGCATCCTTATCAGCTCACACTTCCCTCCTTAATGAAAATGAATGTCCCGTTTTTTCGTTGCCAGAAAGTTTTAATTTGAGGAGGTTCAAAATAATTCCTTGTGTTTACCACTAGGACCATCCCTGCCTTTTGGAAATTCAGGGAGTATCTGTGGCAGATAAGAACACAGCATCTAAGTGCCTGTTGCTGCCCAGCAGGCTCCCTAGAACTCATTATTCTTTGGCCGCCAGATGCAGAACATTTAATAGAGAAATGGCTCTACCTGGTTCAGGCATGCTTAAAAATGGGGACTACACAGATAAACTCACACGACAGAACAAAAGATGAAATATTGTTTGGTTCTCCTCCTCCAAAAAGAGACAGCTTTATGGTAGAACTGGGTTAATCTCTATCAGAAGGTGACAGTTGCCCCCCCCCACCCCCCAGGTACTTCATTCTGATCCACCAAAAGAGAAACAATGACAATCTAAGGGAAACCTGGTTGGACATCACCAGTGTATAAAGTCGGACAACTTGGCGAGCTAGGAGAAGGGTCAATGTCATTGGAATTAAGGAATGTGGTTCCTCTGATTCTCTAGCTTCCCCAAACTACCTATAAAATGAATTTTGAATACTTCAAAGCTCTTAAACTGTACCTCTGGGAGGCCTGGATTAACTGGAATTCCTGGAAATGCATGTAGAATTGTGTGCAAAATTGTGTTTCTGGGAGAATGTAATTTTACAGTGAGATCGTCCTTAACCTTCATCAGATTCACAGAGGGTCTCATAACCTCAAATCAGTTAAGAACCATTGCTCTCCCAAGGCCTTTTTAATGGTAATGTTCCATGATTTTAATACTACAAGTAGTTTTCGGAAAATGGAATCAGCTCTTCCTGGAGCACAGGAGAGTTATAGCTTTCAATAGATTACAGCTTGAATCAAAACACACCCTATGTCTGTAGCTTCTTTAAATTGTAATATTTTCCTTAGCTGATGTTCATCCCTAGTAGATCTTTATAGTTAACAAAGATGCACATTTCAATACTTTCTTATAATTATTTGGAAAAGAATAATCTAATTTCTTTGACATGTAGACATACATGTGTTTCAGAATATGTGTGTTGGGAAAACATTAGTGTATTTCTTTTCTCATGCATAAACAAATCTTACTGCAGATCTATTATTGTATCAGGCAATATAGATCTGAATTAGGCAGTATCTCAACACAAAGTATGTAGATAACTTCAGCACGTGGATAGGGAAAGAACAGTAACACTACCAGGCAATGGATGACTAAAACAACCACCGGAATGAAATCATAGTTCTTCAGATTGAGCCTGATTGTAATTCCACAATTCAACTATTATAAATGCTCCTAATTTTTTCATTTCCTTTAATCATGCAAGCATGATTGCTTCACTCTTTAATTACATACATCCAGACTCTCACTCTTTTTGTGCTTCCAAGTTGTAAAATTCTTCCAGAATTAAGTGGAAACTTTATTCAAAAACTTGTAATTGAGAAGAGAAAAAATACACGTAGGTATGCACTCAATTATATCCCTTCTTTGAGTAAATCTTCATCATAGCTGTGAGAAAATTAAATGGAAATTATACTAGCATATCGGATCCTACTCGACGGCACTTGGCTTGGCATACTAGCATATACAGTTATCCGACTCGACGGCACTTGGCTTGGCATACTAGCATATACAGTTATCCGACTCGACGGCACTTGGCTTGGCATACTAGCATATACAGTTATCCGACTCGACGGCACTTGGCTTGGCATACTAGCATATACAGTTATCCTACTCGACGTCACTTGGCTTGGCATACTAGCATATACAGTTATCCGACTCGACGGCACTTGACCGTAGAGTTATTTGTTTTCCTACACTTAGTTTTGTTTTATTGTATTCATTTTAGGAATATATAATAATACGATTCATTTGTAATACAGACTATAAATTATTGACTAATCAAAGTTTGAAAAATCACTGTGTATCCAGAAGCCAAATATGGTAACATAAATGAATCATTTAGTTTTCCAGTCTTGTGTTTCCACTGCATTAATTTCATAAAGGAGAATGCAAGTTTCTTTCTAAATTTAAAAATATTTTCTTTATTTTGATTTTTTTCTCTATAGAAATATGCAAATAATTGAAATCTCAAATATACAAAAGCTGTGTCGAGATTCAGATTGAAACTGTATGGGGCAGGTCTACTCTGACCTATAGAGTTGCTATGAGTCAGAATTGACTCTATGGGAGTTGGTTTGGGTTTATTTTTAATAAATGTGCACGATGCACACGTTAAATCTACTTTGTCCTATATTCTCCACTGTTCTTTGTAATATGTTCAGATGCATGTACCAGTGAGTGAGGGTTTTCCCCTATTTCCCCAAAGTTGTAACACAGGGACAACCTTAGGAAATAGTCCGCAGGTTTTGGTGACAGGGTATAAAAATAGATCCAGAATTTTCTTTTGTTGCTGGATACTGAGCATCTAAGAAATGAACTAAACTAGGAATAAATATTGAAAATGACTATTTCACCTAAAATATGTTAATAGATAAACTCTGGCAATGCTACTTGTCAATTGCATCACATAAAGGCCCATTTAACTACTCTAGTTTTCTATTCTTAAAAATTGGATACATCACAGAAAGCACAAAAAAATGCAGCTAGAATAATACTTTTAACAGACATTCTGGAAAGGAGATGTGGAGTTAAACTTTACTGAAGCACTAGCCAATGAATTTAGAATAGAAAAAAAAGACACTAAAGTGCACATATAAAAATAAGATGCTTCTCATTAATTTGTAAACTTCAAAGAGTAAAAATCAATCCTGATAATTTACAGTACTGAGGGCTGAGTTCTACATGAAAGAAAAAAAATCATCTTTTTTGGCCTTTTTCAGTTTCGTACCCATGTAACTGGAGCCTTAGTGGTGCAGTGGTCAAGAACTACAGCTGCTAACCAAAAGGCTGGCGGTTCAAATCTGCCAAGTGCTCCTTGGAAACCATATGTGGTAGCTCTGCTCTGCCCTATAGTGTCTTTAGAGTCAGAATAGTCTTGATGTCAGTGAGTTCAGTTTTCTGTTTTAGTTAGTATAACTGAAAATATTTTTACTATTTGAATTATTTTTTTTAGTATTGAACATTTATATGAAATATATCTTACAGTGTTTTGCTTTTTTGTAAGTTTTTTTCCATAAAGTCTTTCAGAATAGTTTACATATTTAATGTCTGCACACTTCAAGGACCCTCTTCTTGTTAGGTCTACTTGACATTAAATGTAATGGCCTGAATAAACTATAAACTGACAGATAACTCTGGAAGGCCCGTTTGCATGGCCTGCTGACTTGGCCTTTTGCCATTGAAACCAGAAGAGAGGAAGGGGTCACATGTGTATACAACATCTGAGTCAGGTGTTTCTTAATCACCTCTTTAAGGGTGATTATTAGGTCAAATTACATTTGACAAGCAGCTCTAAAATCTGACATAGTTCTTTCAGGCTTGCAAAGGAAAATTAGTTCACTTTACTCAAACAGAAACAGATAAAAGGTAAAACGCTGGGCTCATTAACATAGCCGTTTCTAGGCTCCTTCCTTATTGTAAGACTCTGATAGTGAGTCGATGGTTCGCTGAATATAATGTTATTTCTCCATTAGCTAAAATTAGTACTCGAAGAACATCATTAAGTAGAATTATAGTGAAAAAATGAAAATTGTTACAGGGTGCTTTCATAAGCTGCTTTAAAAAGATTGTAAAGTAATAAAACAAATCTCAATATGTCACTATTCTAAATTTAACCTCAGTAGTTCTGTATTGGGCGTTGGATACTGTAGACACACAATTATTGTTTGAGTCATTTTTCATATTTTATATGTGACATTCCATACACTGTTTCACATACAAGAAACGCCAAGCAAATTTGAAAAAAAAAAATGGTGTTTTCTATTTTAGGTCAAGTAGCCCCAAATTCTTCAACTGTTAAAATAGCAGGATGGCCTTTAAAAAGCGTATATGTTTATCTGTGTTTATTACAAGTGGTTTTTTTTCTAATCTGAAAATACATTATATTGTGTTCCTTATAAGCCATAACAGCATTACATTGATAAAAATAATGTTATGAAGACATAGTCTAATTATATCTAATGGATAGGATGCATTCTACTAAACAACAATCATTGTGTTTGTGGTCATTTTCAACGTGAGAGGTTATGAATGACCAGGAACTCATTTATCTAAAGTAAACAAGTGGTGTGTTCTTAACTGTTTTCTGAGTGAGTCAGGGTAAAAGATAACATGTCTGAAATAGTTTAAAAGCATAGTGTAATGGCACCATATTAGGAAATAAACATAGGACACTTAAAACATAAGATATTTGGAGATATTATACCCAATATGGTGTATCACATAACTCAAACATTGGAAACTAGAGCTACATTTTAATATTTTCATTGAAAACATTTAAGGCAATAGAAACTTTTGTTATACTGTACCAGGCAGGTGGAAGGAATTATGAATACTTATTTTTAAAAGTTACCTTACAATAAGTCAACTATATTGAAAATATGGCAGATACACATACAGAGATTCTGAGAAAGACAAGTGTAGTTATTTTTAATATAAGCTCTTTATCAAATATGCATTTTAAAAAGCTGAGAAATAATCTTTTAAGTCAAAGCAAAGTATAAAGGACAATGCTAATTTAAGGAATTATTGCTGGCATCTTTGACTCATGTATTTTTTCACTAATGATACTGGAAATTACAATTATGAATAATGATTCTTAACTGCAAGAAGCCTAGAATGAGAAGAGATACAAATATAACAGAAAATAAATTTATGTCATTCATAAAAAAATGTTAAAAATGAACTGAAGGAAAATTACTAGTTTCTTTATATGTCTGTTTTAGGAATTTCAATTCACCTAAATAACTATGCCACTTTTCATGATGCTTGTAATTGGCTGGTACAGGCACTAATATATGTGTTACGTTAAGGTCATATGTGTCTTCTTCAGGTCGTATGTGTCTTCTGAAACTACTAGAAGATGAACTTTTCTGTTAAATACTTTTGAAATGGAGAACAAGACAATGTTCCTAAAAGACGTGGTACCCAAGCATAAAGGACAACCAGCCTCATCGTAAATGTGGAGGAGTGGTCTATCACAGGCATGAAACATTGATATTAGGTGAGTAATATGACTTTTTCATATACAGTGTAGCACAAGATCTGAAGAAAGGGGCTGGATTCAAATTCTAATGTTTCGATGTGTAACTTGAGTGAACTCTGGCATTTTAACTACATTTCTGCCCCAGTTTCTGTATGGATGAAATAAGGATCTTAATTTATCTGCTCCTTAAAAATGTTAATAATTAAATAAGTCAATAATACAAAGTTCTTAAAAGGATGCTTTACAAATAAGAAGGATTTGTTATGTAATATGCAGTAATGGTTCTATTACCTTTTTCATTAATTTTGTATGATATGTGACATATATTTATTTGGCACTCCTTATCTGATAAGTCCCTCTGATAACTACTTATTGGGCAACTACTAAGTATTAATAATAATTTGTGGTCTCCTAGTATCAATGTGTGATCATCCCGGAAATCACACATAAATACAGCAATTTCCAAGAGAAAAATGAAATGTTTAGATGTAATTAGTACAAATAAAAAAAAACAAAAAACAAGATGAAATACTAAATTAATCAACAGTTCAGTTCCTTTCACATAGGGTTCCAGTTTTTTTCAATGAACAAAGTTACAGAAATCAGGGTCCTATCTTTAATCAGAGTCCTATCTGTATACTCACTCTGTTGGTCCTACTGTGCATACCACTGTATCTAGCTGTCATGTTATGCCATTTCCCATTAACACAGGTCATTATTACTACATAAACAATTACTTAGAAGATGCGTGCTCATTCTAGTGATAGCAAGAAAAAAAATACATATTTAGTTTTCTAAGAATGCCATGGAGTCGATTGTGATTTGCAGTAACCCCATAAGACAGAGTAGAATGGTTTCTGAAGGCTTCATTATGTGAAGAGATCACTGTTTTTTTTTCCTTCTTTGGAGTAACTAGAAGCTTAGACCCTTCAACCTTTAGGTATGTAGCTGAGCACATAACCACTGGGCAACCAGGCACCTTTTCTATCAACCCCAATACAAACATGTAGAATTGCTTCTGCACTGTACCTTAGTACAAGAATCATTCACCAAATGTTTTATATAAATCTTCTCATAGAATACCACGCAGCCATCTGCCGTCTTTATGAAACGTGATGAGTTACATGGACACAATGAATTCCGAGAGTGAATGAAGGTGTATCTTGCACACTGGATTAGAAAAAAAAAAAAAAAAAAAGTTCTCTCCATGCCTAGTAGTTGACATACCGATTTAGAAATTACTGGAACACAGTGACTACCTGCTGCACGTTTATTCACTGCTGCTATCGTAAACCATGGCATGTAATTAATCACACTCTGCACTAGCAGTGAGGAAGTGTGCACCCCACAATGCAGTGAACGGCTATTGCCTCTCTCGCATTTGGTGTTTCTGCAACCCTATTGTGATTTTGTTTCCAGAAAGACTTCTGTCCCTGCTGTTTGGGGAAATGTATCTATAATGTCCTGATCCAAGAATTTCATATTCAACAGATGGTATTCTTGGCCATGTATTCACAGTAGTTTCTTGGAGCCGAATGGAGTGCTTAATATTGCTTGCTCTCTGCCAATCATCTCTTAGCCTACAAGTGAATTTTGATCAAATACGTATTATTCCTTATGCATGTGCTCTGACCATTTTGGAATTTTCATCTCTATCTGTCACAAGCTGTGAAGATAACAGGTATGTTCTTGTGGAGTTCTGTGTTACAGAGAGATACCTGTGCAGTTCATATTTATATGCACAGTAAAGTATAAAGTATATTTATGCCTACAGAGAAAGAAACCTATACATATGAGTAGTCACACAGAGACTGTATCTGTGTGAAAGCGGAATGTTTTTGATACTATTTTTCTCTATGCACACATAATATTCACCTATCCTTAAATTTTGTAAACCACGACACTCATGCATGATAATGCATTTAGGATTAGGCATATTTTTTCAAGCCTACAGATCTGTTTTTATATGTAACATGTCTGTGTATATAGTGAGATGAGGTACTGGTTTTACATATGTGTATAAGGACACACAAACACACAAACACACACACACAGCCTACAGGTAGCAGCAGACTTTGTATGAGTACCTGTGAGAGAACATCATCTCTAAAATATTTTGAAATGCTGTAGATCAAGGATTAGGCTTTTTCTACAATGTTAATTTCTTTTCTTAAAAGCCATAAAAGCTACTCTTCTTGTATGTGTCTGGCCATCAGAAAGACAAATGGAAGTGAGAAAGGGGTAAGGACAATACAAGCTTCAATAAAGCTGGAACTCAAATGTCAATTCATTTTTATGCCTATCCTACCAAGCCCCCATCAGGCTACAATGGAAAGATTTTATTTTTCTAAACAAAGCAAAACCCAAAGTGAACTGAATTAACTGGTTTAAAGCTTTCAGTTTCAGGATGCTTTCCCAGGTGCCAAAATCCACTGTTTTTCTTTTTCTGGCTTATTTCTTACTTCCTGGCATTCTTTAAGTGTCTTCTTGTGAGGCACTAAATCTGCCATCAACAGATTTGGCATGGTCATCTGTAAACAACAGCCTGAGGTTTCTCAGTGAAGAGGGGAGGTGAAAAAAGGAAACTCAGGTAAGAAGCACCCTGTAAAACAGTCTGATTTTATGCTCCATCTTAGCAGTTGCTGAGTTGTGATGCTAGTTTACCACCTGTGGCTCTCAAATGCCAAATTAGGAAGCTTAATGAAAACACCGGACACTAGCTTAGATGAAATCCAAAGACTGCATTCAACTACAATTCTCTTTGGTCTGTAACAAAACTAAGTAGTCGTGCTTTTAACTAATTGCATACTTTAGATTATTAATGCAGGGACATTAAGTTCCTATCTTTGTAAAGGACATATCACATACTATTAAACTTTAAATATTCCACTACAATCTCTTCATGTACTCATCATTGGAAATCAAATAATGTCCTCCCTTCAAACTGGTGTCCTATATGCCCTAACATCCTCCTGGTGACATAGTGGTTAAGTGTAACAGCTGCTAATCCAAAGGTCGATGGTTCAAATCTACCAGGTGCTCCTTGAAGCAGTACAGGGCAGTTCTCCTCTGTCTATAGGGCGGCTAGGAGTCAGAATCAACTTCAGTGGGTTTGGTTTTGATTTCTTTTCAACATATTCCCTAAACCTTGGTGGTATAGTGATTAAGGGCTACAGCTGTTAACCGAAAGGTCAGCTGGGTTCAAATCTGCCAGGCCCTTTTTGGAAACCGTGTGAGACAGTTCTACTCTGTCCCATAGGGTCGCTATGAGTCAGAATCTACTTGATGGCAGTGGGTTTGGTTTGGTTTGTATAACATATTCCCTGGTGGTGTAGTGGTTAAGTGCTACATCAGCTAACCAAAAGGTTGGGCAGTTCGAAACCACCAGGCTTTCCTTGGAAAGCTAAGGGGCACTTCTACACTGTCTTATAGGGTTGCTATGAGTCCTGATAACAATTTTTCAATAAAGTCAACTCAAGTTCATTCTAGATATAAACATATCAAAAAGGGTAGTGATATTTCTAAAGAATCTGCATCAAAACTATGCATCATATCTCTAAATGTAATTTCTGGATAATACTACTTGAGTTGTGAAAGATATCAAGTATAATATTAGTGTAAATGACGGCAAATGTATTGACATGGTACAAACACTATTTTAAGAAATGATTACAAATGTTTTGTGAGGACTGACAGTTAAATTCATGAACTCATCCTAGAAAAAGTACTCGTATCTTGTCACTGAGTACCACTAGGCTCACCGTTGAAGTGCTCCCCTCATGAAGCTGTGCACCGGCACCAGTGCCTAGTCCACCCTTCAAGACAATTTTGGAACTCTCTTTCTGGAACAGCCTTCAGAGCTGTCATGATATCACCCTTGATGTACTGAATGTCATCCGCATGTCTTCCTTTCAATATTTCCTTTTATCTTTGGGTAAAGAAAAGAAGTCATTGCAGGCCACATCAGGCGAGTAGGGACGGTGACCCAATACAGTTACTCGTTTACTGGCTAAAAACTCCCTCACAGACAACTATTCAATAAACTTCATGAACTTGGCACCATGCCACTGTGTGCAATGGGTATCTCAGAAAGAGTTCCAAAGTTGCTTTGAAAGTTTGACTGAGCACTGCCATGGGTGCATAGCCTCCCACGGGGAGTGTTCCAAAGGTGACCATATGATACTTGTCAGTGTAGCACTTAGAAAAATTAAGTTAGTGTACTTAATTGTCAGGACTCATCTACTCACTTTTATTCAATACCCATTTTCTATTTTGATATTGATGTTGCCAAAGCCAAGTGCCGTCGACTCAGATCCGATTCGTGTTAGATGTTTCCTATTTATTATTTCAGCATTGCCAGATATATCTTGAGAGGAAAATGTTAGCAGCAAAATATGCTGTGAGAATTCCCTCTGTAATATTTAATGACTGAAAGGTAGTCACACTCTGACACAGCTGACTTCTTTGATGAGGTCAAAGGCTTGGAGATTCTGTTCTGCCCTGCCCAGCCACCGAGAAATGAGCATTTTGAAGACAGGTTGAAGTGCACTTAGAGCCCTTGCAGACTCCCTCCCTAATCCTGCTGGAGCATTTACAACATGGCAGGATGTCTCCTTTCAATGTCAAGATGAAGAACAGTAATCCTCTAAAATGTGTCTCTCTTTCTTTCTCTCTCTCTCTCACACACACATGCACACACAGACAGACACAAAGGTAAAGTTTTTTTCTGCTACCCTTTGAAAAGCATAATAAAAACCGTTCTATATTACTTGAAAGTCTTGAGGAAAAGATAATTTTACAAAATAAAACAATTCAGGTTGTGTGTGATAAAGATAAAAGGTATGATTTTTAAGAAATTTCCTTTAAAATTGGGTATAATCAAGCTAGAGTTCATATCTATATTATGTAAAACATAGTATAAGATGAAGAATAATTTCCAGATGCCAATAATATGTTCTTATTACAAGGTTTTGCAGAAAACTAAATTAAAATCAACCTCTGATACTGTCAAAATTCTTTATGACTTCCATGCTTTTATAAAAGCTCTTTCTTATCAGTTTCCACCAACTGTCCAGACTCACAAACTTTCAGCTGAGTTTAATTGCATCTCAGAAAATTATTAAATGTCTGAATTATATTAAGTATGGATGGCTAAATCTCTATTTTATCATATGTTACTCTGCATAATTCCAAAAGCATTAGATAATTTTCTGTAGATGGGAAAAAAAATCAACATAATCTAGTATTTTATATGCATATTTAGTGAATAGTTCTTGCCTCCTTCTAGTCTTACAGTTTTTAAAACCCTGCAGGGTTTTGACTGTGTTGAATTGGTAGCAAAAGACAATTTGCTATAAGATCAGAAAATGTTTGGCCAAGAAGAAATGTAGATTCATTTATTACCCTGTGTCTGTTTCCCAGCTTCCATAAATTCATTTTCATTTTGATATAAAAGCAAAGTAAAAGATGTTCTTTTTAAACAAGTCTGTTTTATATTTAAGAGGTTTCTTACAATGTTATCTGACTGCTCTGACTTTTTTTTAAGAAGTAAGAGAATGAGAAAAATGAACACTGATAACATTCTTGAGATAAGCTCACGTGACTTCCGCTATCTGGGCCACAAATCATATAAGGGAACCCAAAATAATAATGTCACAATATTGAAAGAGACAGAAATACGAGTCACTGCAGAGCTGCATCACCTGGGACTTTTAGCAAAATTATAAACAAAAGAAATATAAGGACCATACTAAGAGACTGTTACGGACTGTTTCCAAATCTATCAAGTTTCCACTTACAAAATGACATAAAAAGGATCAAAATGAATAAATGTGTATATACATATATATACAAAGTCATCATAATGGAATTGAAAAAGCTAAGCGATATATGTTTAATAGACTAGTTGGTTTGATATTTCCTCGAGTAGAGTTTTATATAACCTTTTTCAGACTGTTGCATGCTAAGAAGACCGTTATTAAAAAAAAAAAAAACAATTTGCAAGAAGTTTTGATCTCTAGAATTCTATAGCGTGACTGGACATTTTCATTTTAGTAGAAGACATTTCTTTTGAAACCTTCATTGAAAAATATTGCATATTTTGCACATACTATTTCAACCAGATTCTATTGCTAAAACTTGTAGCAGATTTACTGTATTTTATGCAAATAAAATATGCAAATAATACATGCAAATATTTGTTTGCTAACCACTCAGTACCCTTACGAAATATTTTCTGAAGCACACCATGCTATTTATTTATTTTTACAGTAACATGTAAAAAAAAAGTGGCACAGAAGAGCACATGAAAATACCTCATATGGGGAGAGAGCACTTGGCAAATACATGTAGAAGGTACACATTATTTGCATAGAAATGTGGTACTCTTCATTTGATAGTTTTTTGTGGCTCCATGATTGCATATAAACTTTGCTATAATAAATTTTTCAGTAAAGAGGAATACAAGACAAGATAAATTTTACTTTCATTTTAAAGAATAGTCTGTCTTTATTTCCATCACTAATTTCTATCACCTGTCAGTTTGTCCTCTGTGGTGGCCTGCATATTGCTGTGACCCAGGAGGCTATGCCACTGGTCTTTAAATTCAGCAGGGTAATGTAGACAGGTTTCAGGGGAATTTCCAGATTAAGACAGACAAGGAAGAGACGTCTGGAGATCTACTTCCTAAAATTAGCAAAGGAAAACTTTCTGGGTCCCAGCACAATGTTGTTCAACTCGGCTTGTTTGGACACATCCCCAGGAGGGATCAGTCACTACAGCTGACATCATGCTTGGTGAAGCAGAGGACTATCAAGAATGAGCAGAACATTCTGGAGGATGGAGTACCACCACAGCTACACTGTAGACTCAAACCAAACCCATTTCCATCAAGTCATATTCTGACTTATAGCAGATTCAAACACGCTGAGAATTGAGGATTATGGAGGACCAGGAAATGTTTCACTCTGTTTTACGTAAGGTTGTCGTGAATCAGAGTGACTCATAGCAGCTAGCTCTTGCTATCGCATCGTTTATTTAATAGTAAGTCTCCATGGTTTCTATTCAAGCAAATGATTAAATATTACAGGTTTTCATAGTACTCTGTCAATTTGCTGAGTTTTTACAATGCGTTTTTCTTAATTCACAGCCAAATTATACCGCATTATCTTTTAGTTAATTAAGAAATTCTGATTTTTATACCCAAATATGCATACCATTATTTAAAAAAAAAAACAAATTGACTAATCAAAGCTGGTCCAATAAATTAATATCCTAGTTAAGCATAACTCTCCAAAAAAGGTAATGACTAGAGATTTGTGGGTAAAAACCAAATGAGGTAGTGTTTTACAACTCAATTATTTTATCATTTCTTTCATAGCAAGTTCTTCACTGGCATATATTTAAAGGTTTTAGAATAATTATAGAATTTACGAAAGGCACTGGGAAGAATTTAGCAGCTAAATTAAACATGAATTTATAAGCCATACTTTTAAGCCATTAAAGCAAAGGTTTAGGTGGCAACTGGTAGTGAGAGGGTTAACTATATAAACTAGAAAAAAAGGACATGTAACTCAATACTGATGTTCTGTTTGTACTATAGGGTTTTTCCTCATCATTTTGTATTTCTTTTCTAACTTTTCTCTTCCATCCTGTAACATGCTCTTCTTTATTTCATAATTCACTCTTTTTAACTATTGTAGAGGATTACATTGACGAATCCCCACAAATGTGTTGACCTAGGTTTCTGAAAATGGCCTTTGGATTGTTTTCAGTGTTGCAGATAACATTCCTGGGCACATCTGGAGGTGTTTATGCATGAGAGACAAAGGCCTGGTACCAAAGAGGCTTAAGAGCTTGACTGCTAATTAAAAGATTTGGAAGTACAAATCCACCAACAGCTTCTTGGAAACCCTGGATGAGACAGTTCTAATCTGTCCTACAGGGTTGTATGAGTCAGGGTCAACTTGATGGCAATTATTGCTGTTGTTTTGTTTTGGCTACATCTGGAAGAGAAGTCTTAGTTGCACAATGGTTAAGAGCCAGCTGCAAACCAAAAAGTCAGCAGTTTGAATTCACCAGAAACTCTTTGGAAATCCTATGAGGCAGTTCTACTCTGTCTTGTAGGGTCTCTGTGAGTCGGACTCGACTCAACATTATCAGGCTTGCATTTGATATGGCTAGATGAAGAAATACTGTGTTCAAAGAGATGGATATCTTGAACACTGATGGCTATTATTGATTTTTTTTTCTCTAACAGGATTGCATACACTTCTACTCCTAACAAACAGTATATAAGAATTCCTATTTTTCATATCCTTATCATGCTTCTGGTATTACCAGATGTCAGCCTTTTTTGAAATCAGATAGTTGCGAAGTAGTATTTAAATGTAGCCTCAGTCAACCTTTTCCCGATGACTAGTGAGACTGAACATCTTTTTATGTTTTCATTGGCCATTTGGATGTCTTCTTACATCAACTGTCATTTTGCCTATTTTTAAAAATTGGTTTACATATCTCTGTATTGCAAATACCTTTTCAAACTCTTTTTTCCCCCTCTCACTTAGCTTGTGGAGTCTTTTTTTATACTGAAGTTTCTGAAATCAAATTCATCAAATGCTTCTTGTCTACTTTGTATTTTTAGTGTCTTACTGAAGGAAAAAAGTCCTCTTTCTGAGGTTACAATATTTTCATATGTGATTCTCTAAAAGTTTTAGCTTTCTATCCTCAGATGTTAAGGTTTTCATCCACCAAGAATTTTTTTGTATGATGTAAAGTTGATGTAGAGTGCTACTGTTTTCCCCTTGTATCATATTATTGAGTAGAGTCAGTCAACCACGATTTCATGATGTTTTCTAAAACATCTTTAGTGAATTAATTATCTACATACACAAAGATCTATTTTGTAGCTTCTCATTTTGTTACTACTTAATAATTTAAAAAAAAAAATCTATTTCTATGCTGACACTAAACTCTTAACCATTCTGATTTAAAGTAAGTTTTGATATCAAGGATTAAAAAAACCCTTGCCATCACCAAACTTGTTCTTCTTAAAATTTATCTTGCCAACTTTTGGACTGTTAATCCTCAAAGAAAGTTTGAGATCAGTTTGCTAAATTATCTGAAACTCATCTCAGATTTATTTCCTTAAATTTAAAACATACTACTTTGAGGAACATGGCTCTGGCAGACATTTAAAACTGACTCTACTGCAGGTCTTTTATAAATTCTATAGAAGATCTCTTGCTGGTTTCCCTTGAAATGCAACTACCATCATGTGGTGGCACATCATTTCTGTCCAGTTTCTGTACCTTGCTTCACCTCATATTTTTCCAGCGAAGTACTTCTGCAAAAATGATAGCCAAAAATGATAGACTTTGAGAAGTTCTGCTCTGTTACATGGGTTATCTCTGAGTTGGAATTAAGAACACTCAACAACGTCAACAACACCCACACAGAGTCTTACTGTTATGCCACAAGTTGATTCTTGTTAGGAAAAAGTAAGAACTGTAACAGGACAGCTCTCTCCTCTGCATGGCATGCATATACCTTCAACTCACAGTGACACTCATAGGTTTTCAAGTAATGTACATCGGATTTAACAGCCGACATTTTTATTAGCAGCCAAGTCTTAACCACTGTACCACCAGGGTTCCTAGCCCACATACAATTCTCTAGGAACATTTATACATCCTTTGACCTGACATCAAATTCTGAGATCCAGGCTGATCCTAAGGCAATCACTTTATTTTCATCTTTCTAATAAATACAGCCTGTCAGCCCTCCTCTCTTGTACTCCATATTCTGGACAAGGAGTCACCCAGTGGACCATATGCCTTTTAAGCTTCAGGATCACATACAAAATACTCCTAACATTATCACTGAAGGCCTTCCTTTTTTAGGCATCTAGACATATAAGACGTAGCTCCCTTTATCACTTGCACTTCAGAGTGTGGATGAAATGCACATGTTATCAGCTCTCATCCAAGCAAGTCCTTAACAAGAATAACACAATTCTTTTTCAATCTTTTTTTCACAAACACAAGGTGGGGAGAGATGTCAAGAGACAGGGGTAGAATCATTTTGAATGGTTTCTGTGAAAATTTGGAATTAATCTGTTTACTGTTCTCTTTGATACTTAGATCTACTGGTTCTGCATCTCGGTCTAAAATAACAGTTTAATATTCTTTTGCAAAAGTCTTATAAATTCTCATTAGATTTAGTCACACATATAAATACCCACACATGCATAAATTTTAGTATTTCCAAGGACTGTATTTTTTTTTCATTCTTTTCTTTTCTTTTTTGCATGTTTGCACAGAAGACATAAGCTGTATCAAATTGGTGATAATAATCATGTTGGCCTAGTGTCATTTTTTTTTAATATATTTATTTAGCAGGAGTACACAGGTAAGGAAATTATTTCATTGTGCTTTAGATGAAGGTTTACAGAGCAAATCAGTTTCTATTAAACAATTAACATGCACATTGTTTTTTGCCATTGATTGCAAACCCCACGGTGTGTCAACACTCTCCCCTTCTCGACTTGGGTTTCCAATTTCTATTTAACCACTTTTCCTGTCCTTTCTTGCCTTTTCTCCTTTGCATTTGGGTTGGTGTTCCCACTTAGACTCATACACATGGTTGAGCTATGTACACTGTTGTTTGTTTTATGGGCCTGTCTAATCTTTGGCTGAGTGGTGAACTTCAGGAATGACCTTAGTACTGCATAAAAAGATGTCAGAGGGCTATACTCTCAGATTTCATAAGAACAAAGGAAATGTCCTTTTATTCCAAGTTTGCTGAGTTCTTGTCATTTTTAATAGAATGTGAATTGTTTTACCATATGGTGAGATGATCCTATGTCCTTCGTTAGTCTTTTAATGTCGTACATTATATTAAGAGATAATCTATGTTGTGATGCAGTCCATCAGGTCTTTCTGTAAGTTTGAGGTGTTCAAAAAATAATGTGTTGAAATACTAGAAGTGTTATTGTGGTTTTTCTCTTTGGCATATAGTTACTTTTTTTTTGAGTAAAGTTTAAGAAAACTTTGTAATTTTAAAAATGAATACTCCAGTGTAGATGAGAAGACATCAAAGCCCTCAGTGTCCTTTGGATTGTAGCACTGTATTGCATTAATCTACTTATTTTTTAGGAAAGCATGGAGAAAGAAGTTTCTTTCACCAAGATTTCCTTCAGAATATTTTTTGCCTGAAAGGATGCAGTTTTAAACATATTTCTGATTTATACTCACAGGTCAGAAGGACTAATTAAATAAAATTGACTCAAAATAATCCTTTTATGACAAAGGATGCTACAACAGAAGATTAATCCTGGAGGTATGATTAATTAGCTTAATATATATTCAGAGAATTGTTAACATCAACTTGTTGGCAAGTGTATCAGGGCTGGTCTCTGCTGTTATATTGTCTCACCACAGGCACAACTCACACCAATCTATCCTAACAGCTTTAAAACGAGCATGGCTCACAAGTTTTAGCTTATAAAGGGATAAACAAAATAACTGTTTAACTAGAATAAAAAATATATACAAAACTATGTCTATATTCCACACAATCTTAAGAAAAGAAGTAACTCTATGAAGTCAAAACACACATTTGAACATGCAAACCTGGTTCACACACAGGCTACACCAGGGTTTGGGGAAGTATCTTACCTACCTCCTGTTTGAACTTACATTCGGTGATGCTGTTGCCTACTGTCAAGCCCATTCTGACTCCTAGTGACAATGTCTGACAGAGTCACATTGTCAGATAGGGTATTGTGAACTATAATCTGTAAGGGAACATCACCAGATCCATGGCCCTGTGGACCCAGTGGTGGCTTCCCACCACTGACTTTTTGGCTCCCAGTGGAGAGCTTAACCATTGTACCACCAGCTCTCTTTTGATTTAGGGAGACAGGGAGGAAACTGGAGACATTTTTAAGGTGGAACTGAAAAGGTAATATGAAGAATAATTAAAAGAATGAAAGAACAAAGGGAATAGGAAGAAAGAAAAGATGGAGGAAGGGAGGGAAAGAGGGAGAAAACAGAGTTGAATTCAGGATTGCAGAAAATTATTGACGAGTCCCTTAATTCTTGAATTCAGTGTAGTTGTAAGCATCAGTTCCCATGAGACACAGCAGGAGCAACATTCACACACTGCCTTTAACCTTACTACCCGGAGGTAATACTGCCTCAGGGTCTGATAGACCTGGACACCTACACTGAGGTTTTCAAGTCATAACCCAGACCACTGGGTTTCAACCCTGGCGTATATATAAGTTACCTAGAAACTTGTCTCAGTTTCAGCTCAGATATAAAGAATAAGAATCTTCATTTAGGAGAGATTTTTCTTAGTTGTTTTTTGTTTTTAGTTTGCAGTGGAGATCTTAGCTTCTTGTGAAATGCAGGACCAGAATGAAGCCTAACATTTACTCCAGCTGCTTAAAATTTGACAGTAAGATCACAAAAGAGCACTTTTACTAATATATAGTGAATCAATATATAATGTAGAATGAAAAAATGTTCCAAAACCATCCATTGAGACAATTATAAATATTTCCATGACTTTTTGTTTGTTTAATGGAAGTAAAATCACAGATTAGATACAAGGAAGGCATTGCGGAACCTGGCCTTTGACTGGCAAGAAACTGAATATGTTATTTTAGAACATCAGTATGTTCTTATACTACTGGTAAAAAGTAATCATTCTTTGCTTATTTTATTATAATAAGATGATAAGTGTTTCAAAATACTGGATGTTATTTGAAATGACATACTTGGGAAATGGCATCATGAACAGGGCAGATACAAAAGGCAAAAGGTATAGAGGTCGTTGCATGTTCAGAAGTAACACCAAGCCAGCCAAGTGCCATCGAGGGTTGCCATGAGTCAGAAGTAATAAGCCAAGTGCCGTCGAGTCAGATCCAACTCATGGCGACCCTAGGGGCCGGGGTAGAACTGACTCCCAGAGTATTCAAGGAGCGCCTGGTGGGTTTGAAATAGGCAAAGAAAAATATACAGTAGTAGAGTCAGAAAAGGAAATGGTTTATCAGAGACAAAGTTTCATACCCAGTGAGAATTTGTCTACTATCAACTGCCCGCAAAACAAAAACAAAACAAAACAAAAACACCAAACTTGCTGCTGTCCAGTTCATTCTGACTCACAGTGACTCTATAGGACAGAGTAGACCTGCCCCACAGAATTTCCAGGGAGCACCTGGTGAATTTGAACTGCTGACCTTTTGGATAGCAGTGATAGGATTTAACTACTGTCACCACTTGGGTTCCCAATTTACCTACCACAAAGAAACATTAAACCCATTGCCACTGAGTCAAGTCTGACTCATTGTGACTCTAAACGTCAGAGTAGAACTGACCCATAGTTTCCAAAGAACACCTGGTGGATTTGAACTGCAAACCTTTTGGTTAGCAGACGTAGCACTTAACCCACTATGCCACCAGGGTTTCTAATTTACCTACAGTTACTCTTTATTTGCACTGGCAATCCAAGTATTGCTGTGTGAACTCCATGATTAAGTTACTGAGTTATATGTCCAAAGCTGTACCTTTTTTTTTTGTTTGTTTAGTTTTTTTTTTTTTTTTTTTTTTTTTTTTACCACTATCCAGGGACTCTAGCTTTCTAGCTGTTATTTGCAGAAGAGAAAGGCAGATAAATTATTCCGATGCTTCCACTTAGCACAAAGAACATAATTTATTACACTAATGGATAGGTCTTTATTATCCCCCAAATGGTTTGTTCTCAAAATATGATTGCTTAGTGACCCTTTTATGCATTGTTTGATATTGATAGTTAATGCCAAAGAATTACACCCATTAATCAATATAACAAGCCTTACTAAATTAGGGAAACCTACTATTTATAAATGAAAACGAGTTGTTAAATGTGTGACTCATGAAATACGTCACTTGATCTATATGACAAACCCATAAGGTAAAAAGGGAAGGTACTATCAAGGTACAAAGTAAGGTTCAGAGAGGATAAGAGATGTACATGGCCAAAGTCTAAGCCGACCACGTATCAGAACCAGCTCTGTAACTTCAGTTATATAATTTTTTATTTATTCTTAGTCTTTGGCGGGTTCTGTCATGCTGCATAGCTAATCTATAAACAGTACTACATCATCACTATAATTGGTATCATACCAGGCAAAAGGAACACACGTGGTGAAATACAAAGGTCATATTCCTGATTATAGATCAGAGCTTAGAGGATCAAAATACGCCAACAAGAACAACAACAAAAGTGTTGGTGATCACAGCATATTGTTACAAAAGGATGTAATACTAAACAAGACACAATCACTTTTATCTATATCTGTCTCTGCTTATAAAAAGGGCGAGGTCCAGACAGCCATGTAATTTCTTCTATGTAGGCTCCCTTTTAAAGTCTTTTTTAGTGAAGCCCTAATAAGTACTGTGCTGATCACAAAGACATGGCTGATTATACGTTAGAAGTAGGTGGAGAAGAAGAGAGGCCACTAATGTTTCATCCTAATTCCTATTAATTTTCCCAGTACAAACGAGAAGCACTGTAACATGAGCGTGAATTTCATATGCAAAGTGGGATGGCTAGGCCCCTCAAATAACTGACATGTTTAACCAAACAAAGCAACATATCTTTAGCAAGGTGTAAAACAGACTAAGAGTTGTACACTGTTTTTTTCAGCCAAACCCTACTAAACTTTGTTTGTAGTCACTGCCATTAATACTATCTTTTAAAATAGTTTTCTAAATATATGACAATGCTATAACTTCATTCATTCACCTGAATACCTATTGACCAGTTATAAACAAAAAGGACAAGTTATGTGTTCTCAAATTTTGCAATGTAGTCTGAGGGGTAAAGAGGTGAGATAGATGAGACTAAGAATTATGAATATTAAAAAAAAAGGCATACAGCAAAAGTTCAGATTAGGAGGAAATGGCTAATTTACACCAGAGAGTCAGGTTTATGTCTTTGTATGAGAATTTAAAAGACAAAAGAGCCCAGTGAAATCTCAGGGAAGAAGACTATTAAAAGACTATTTAAATGATCAAGTGCAGAGGGCTTGGCTGGGTGTGTCTGAGGACTAGATAAAAACGTATTTTGGCTGGGATGTTGACAGTGGAGAAGAAAATGACAGGGAATTATGTTAAGAATGTGTAGGTTTCAGATAGCCTACAGATTATGAAATACGGCAAGGGATTCAGGATTTACTCTCAGTGTGGTTAAAAAAAAAAAAAAGTTTTGCACAAAGAGAATTCTGACCTTTGCTCCCAGAGGTTACTTCTAAATCCTTGGACAGGGTGTCTTTGTCATTCATGGTGGATCCACAAACCCACAAACCACTCCTGAAAGTTTATGCCGTGGGACCTTGGGACACATGTCAATTCATCCTTTAGGGTGCTAGTGGTCGGCTGAAGATGAAGTTAAACCTTATGGAAAATGAGTGACTCAATGTATCAAACCTACATAAACCTCACAGTAAAACAAACCTGTCGTTATCCAGTCAATCTTGGCTTATAGTGACATGTAGAACAGAAAACACTGCCCTGCAGTTGCCAAGGCTATACTCTGCAGAAGTAGATGGCCATATCTTTCTCCAAGGGAGTGGCTAGCAGTTTTGTGAGCACTTTAATCACTGCTCCATCAGGGATCCTTATGTCCACATAATAAACCAAGGGAAAAAAAAAAGAAAAGAAAAACCACTGCCATGAAGTTGATTCTGACACACAGCAACCCTATAGGACAAAGTAGAACTGCCCTATAGAGTTTCCAAGGAGCACTTGGTGGATTCAAACTGCTAACCTTTTGATTAGCAGCCACAGCACTCACTTAACTACTCCATCACCAGGGTATCTGCCTACAGTCACAGAACACTAATGAACACTCTGGACACCAAGGCTCTGGTGAGTTTTCAGAGTTGGCAATGCTCCAGGGATATGACCAAACACCCACTCTAAGAAGATAACATACCTCTGAAGAAAACAGGGAAACCCTGGTGCCATATTGGTTAAGGGCTTCATCTGTTACACGAAAGGTTAGCAGTTTGAACTCACCAGTTGCTCCCTGGAAGCACTATGGGACAGTTTTACTCAGTCAAAGAAGGGTGTTATGCGTTGGAACCCACTTGACAGCAATAGGTTTATTTATTTACTTATTTTGGGCTTGTGGATTACAGACACTTTGTATTTGGATACCTCTGGGATTTGAACCACTGTACATCTCCTTTAGGGTCCAATCTAAGTGTCAGCTTTTTGGTTAAGTTTCTCCCAACTCTATCAAGCAAATTTAGTTCCTACATGTATTGTATGCCCATATGACTGGGTAAACTCCTGAGTAGTTTATTGTATTGTCTTGTAACCATGCTTCCATATTCCAGAATGAGAATGATTCTTTACTGAAGAGGTACCATATTTTACTAATTTAAAAATCTATATATGCTACACCAGTGACAGACTCATTGTAGGAACTCAATAGACATTTTTTGAATGAGTGAATAAATTATGAATGCATGTCAGCCCTTATTGCAACCTTACATTTGGCCTATTGCTGGGATATGATCTACCTAATACGAATGTCCTAAAATGAACTCTCTTAAATGGACTTAGATTTAATGGTCTTCCCTACTCTTAGAATTCTTTCCTTCTGTGAAAAACTCTACTTGGTATATTTTACAAATCCTCTAAAATGTATCTATAATGGTACTCTTCCATGAATCCTTCCTTGATTCCTAACCCAGGAACTCTCCTTGCCTCCTGTGTGTTCCTTTGTGCATCCTTTGTGCATCCTTTGTGCATCCTTTGTGCACTGTTAGTGTCTCATGTTGTCCAATCTCTTTCTACACTGTATGTGATTACATCAAATCACAATTCTTCATACACAAATCTCGATGCTTCTAAACACAACTAACCTGTTGTGAGAGACCTCGGTACTGTTCTCCCGCAGGTACACGCGGGAGTCATACCTCAGGGTGACTGACCCAGCTGCGATGCTCAACACGATACTAAACATAGATAACACCTTTCTCATATCTACATTTTTCAAAACATATTTTTATTTTCTCTCCCCCCACAATGAAAAATTAAATTGGAAATTTATAGTTACCTAGAGGATTTCCTCAAGACTTCACAGCAGTTTTTTTGGTTTTGTTTTGTTTTGTTTTGTTTCCCTTAGAGGTAAGTTAACGTGAATCCATATAAATGTTTAGATTACTCCAGTATGCTTTTTCAAGGAAAATTGACTTTGTTATATTTGCAAACTCAGAAAAACAAAGACAGTAAAAATGAGTCATAGCTCTAACAGTGGTTTAGCTCTAAGAGTAGTTATTTATACAAGCTAGTCTAAAAGACAAAAAACAACTAAAGAAAGTGTTTGCACTCTCTTTAGAACACACGAGAAGGCAAATATCTTATTATTTGTATCCACTATTAATTACAAGATCTCCTCAAAACTACGGGAAATGCTTTCTAAATGCTCTGTACTTTGAAAAGAACAAAAGCACAAAGGAATGAGCCGTACAGCATTACAAACCCCGACGAAATTAAAGAGGCTTCTTCCAGGATGGACGACGGGAATGTATTCTCATAGAATCAGAGGGATTCTGCCAAGCAGATGAACTGAAGTGAGTGATCTTAATACAATTAGATGTCTCTGTAGATTTACCCTATTATTTTAACATGAATGAATTGGTTTGTCAAATATCAAAAGCACAGGCATAAAACTGAAATTTATCTGTATTTGTCAAAGACTTCATTATTTTCTGCAGTTCCAAAGTGTCATTGGGACACTGTGCTGTCATCAGGGATGTACTCATTATTTTGTGTACCAAAGGTTATCTAAGAGAATCAACCCCAAAACCAAAATAGCCCATATACTCCACCAAAAATTATTTTTTTCTTAGTGAACAAGTGATTTTCTTTCATATGGAAAAACAAAAAAGCTTGTCTGTAGGTGAACAGGCCCACAGAGGCTTAGAGGCTTGATAAGCAAGATAGAATGATACTAAAATATACCTTAAGAGGTTCAAATAGCTTTTCTGTAAGGGGAATAATTGCCACACAGTAAATTAATGCTATGCATTGAAAAATACACACACACACACACATACAGATATGTATGTATAAACTAAATCCCCAAACTAAACTCAGTGCTGTCGAGTCAATTCCAAAATCATAGCGATCCTACAGGACAGAGTAGAACTGCCCTACAGAGTTTCCAAGGAGCGCCTGGTCACTGCTGACCCTTTAGATAGCAGCTGTAGCACTTAACCGCTATGCCACAGGATTTCCATATATATGTATACACACATATATGTGCGTGTGTAAAATGTATAAGTATGTATGTATGTATATATTTCCCTCCATGAGACTTTTTTTAAAGTAAAAAAGTCCACTGATATCAAGTCAATGCCCACTCAGAGTGATCCCATAGACAGAGAAGGACTTCCCCATCAAGTTTCCAAGGAACGCCTAGCAGATGTGAACTCTCGACCTTCTGGCTAGCTACTGTAGCACTTAACCACTGTGCTACCAGGATTTACAAAAACAAAAACAAAAAAGTACTTATTAAAGTCTGTTCCACCTGTGAACGAGCTCCAAATTACTTGTGCTCCTGTCGAAGTCCATTTATCAACCTGATGGTGTGAATCTCTAAAAGCAAATCAGGGCAAGAAGGGTCCCTGCACTCCTGCCTTGACAGAATTAAGCTGCTTTTCCCTCAGGAAAAGATTCCCAGAGACAGCTGCAGTGTTTTATACAAGGTCTGCTAAATACTGTATGACAACTTTTTTGGAGGATCTTTTATAAATTGGGGTTGATACAATTCGGAATTCCTCTCCCTTGCAACACCACATTAACACGTGCATGTAGTGTGTTCCTTCTTCACAAATCCAATGCATTTGATTTTAAAATACAAAGGACCAGGGATAGGGTAATAAAATTGCCTGTGTTTTCTATAAGGTAAATTCTAATTATGCATTCTTTTGACATTTGCATGTGTGATTTTATAGTCCTCATGTTGAAACCTAAAGACACAACAGGATTTGATGTTCTTTGGAGAATATTTTCTACAGGTGACAGTGATACTGAAACTCTGATTAGATTTAAGCAAACCTACATATAATACTGTAACTGATTTGTTAGTAAAACTATATATTTACAGAATGGTTTTCTTGAGCAAATGCCTACGTGTAAACATTCAACATCCAGACACAAATGCCTGTGTTTTATTAACCAAAGTCCTTGAGAATGTACCTATGTAACTTAAACAATTCTTCTTTTGCCAAGGGAGTGCAACATTCTAGACAGAATTCTACTAAACAAAACGGCAGTTGTCGTATCAGAGCTTGTTGCATCCAGGATGTTAAAAATGTTACCCAATCAGTGTAAAAAACAGTCATTGTCAGGTATCTATCTAAATAATTATAGCCATTTTATTTAAATACCTAATGAAATTATAATTGTGAATGTGTGGAAACCCTGCTGGTGTAGCTGGTAAGAGCTACAGCTGCTGATCCAAACGTTGGCGGGTTGAACCCACCAGCAGCTCCTTAGAAACCATATGGGGCAACTCTATACTATCCTAGGGGGTCACTGTGAGTTCAAGTCCACCCCAGGGCAACGGGTTTTTCAGCTGACTGCGTCTGTGTTTTGGTCCATTGATAGCTCATCCTCCAGTTGAGTAGTAGAGTTGATGTGAATATTGAGAAGACCTGGGCTGGAAGACGATGGTAGTTAGAGGATTCATTCTCACATATTCATACATATTTCACATCATCCTCACAAATACACAGATATTTCACACTTTACTAATAAGTCACTTGGTATCAATTCTGCCATAAATAGAAATGAAAATTCACTTTGGGCTGTGCTCTTGGTGTCTTTTTAAAGTCTGACTGTATCAGTAATATTCAAATTGAATATCAAATAAATCATCTTCTTAATCTAAGTTCAAAGTCTTTCAGTTTCTGAGATTACAAAGTGCTACATCTTAGAAATTCAGATTAGAGCTGACTTGTTGAGAGTCACCTAATGAAAATTAACTAAAATGAGAAGACATGAGATTAATTATATGTGTGTGTGTATACTTGTGTCTACATGTTTAGATGTTTGTAAATACATGTGTGTACACATACACACATATAAATGTCTTGAAAATATCAATAAAAATAACATTTGAACAGTAGTTATTGTTTTCTTATAGAAAAATATAAAAAATTAACATGTCAAACATATCCAAATGTTAGGAAAAAATATTGGCAGATGGGTCAAGGATCTAATAAGAAAAAGTTCCTGAATTTTCACTCATAGAAAGCTTTCTAATTTTAAGGGATGTTGGTATAATTATGTCAAACTTTTATTATTATCTGCTCCAAAATCTTTATGCAAAAACTGAAAATCATTTAAAGGAATTCAAGCCACTGAAGCACTGTTTTGAAGGAAGTATGCTTACAGTATTACTTTTGCTTGATTTATAGATGATACACCTTGCTTCCTTCTCAGCTTTCTCTGCTAGTTTGTTGTTTAAAAATCCCTCAGATTATTACTGAGGAAGTCTCTAATTCTAGGCAAGGATAAATTGGCTTTCACAAAAGGAGAAAAAGTGGAGATACTATAGAGACTAGTTTATTTCAGGTAAATCAATGGATCCAATGCGAATTTTGCAACTCAGATTCTACTGAACAAAGCAAGAGCCTTCATCGATCAGTGTTTCTGAAACTCAGAGGTCTCTCTGGCAACGTTTGGCATAGGATTGCCTTACAAGTGAAGTCAATTCCTTTTTTAAAAACCCTCATTTATCTCTAAAAATAAAGACCCTGTGGAGAAAAAAAAACAAAAAACACTAGAATATTTTAAAACACATTTATATTCTCTAACAGCTAACATTTTTTCCAGATACAAAAGCAGTTTCAGTAGGAATAGATGTACACAGACATACATACAAACACACATGTTTAGAAGTTACAAGTACTTCAACACAGAGTTCCTTTTTTTTTTTTTGTTTTCTGTTACTCTATTTCTAGGACAAAATCAAGGAAGTGTTTGGAACCATATTTTGAAACAAATGTTATTCTCTGAATTATAGGCCTTCTGTCTGTTCTGGAAATAGCCACATGGTCAGTGTAATTATGGCTGATATGAGTCACGAAGGCTGCTCTAGGCACCGATCATCCTATTTATATTCTAGCCCTAGAGCCAGTATTCAGAAGCTAAGGAAACAATGACAAAGAACAACGTCAGGATGGAGTTTAACAGCCAGAGACTCTTTTCTTGTAACTTAAACTAAACTTCAGGACTCCAGCAGGCCGGTTAGGGAGACCTCCTGTCTCCCTGGATGTCTAAGCCCATAGTTACAAAGGGACAGGCAGGTAGGTCACAGCTGCATTTGAGGTCTGACCTTACTGGGCTATTAAAGAGAATTGGATCCTACTGAAAAATTTGACCATAGTAATTTACTCTTACAGTAGAATAATGCATTTCACAAGAGAAGTGTCAGGTTATTGAATTCTCTGTGCTGAAATGTGCTTGGTTACCAGGGTGCATACACTGGCCTAAAAGCCAAATACAGTTCCTATACATCTTGGTCTGCCTTCAGCTCATTACTTGTCATGTGTGTTAGGCTGAAACCCAAGCCCCCTCCCCAATCGTTCCCGGGACAGCCCTAGTGGAAACATCTCATCAGCCAGCTACTCTAGAAATTCTGGAAATTCCATTCAGATGAAGACTAGCTACTGCTTCTTCCCCACAGGCTCAACTAGACCTCTCCTCACCCCACTCCACTGAGACAACACCCCCCTATGTTAATTAAGTGACTCTAATTGTCCACAACCCCATCGGCTACTTGCCACGGGCACTGTCCTCAGTGCTGTCCTCAACAAGGTCCGCTGCCACCCCTTTATAACCCCCCAACCTCAGGACCAGCGTGCAGTTCTGCAGACTCCCTTCTGAGAACTCTGTAAAGCCGCCTGGGACGCAAATAAACTCTTCCTTTTTCTTTCTTTTTCTCTCTCTGTTTTTTCTTTTACTACATAATTTCAATTAAATGAAATCCACTGCATCCAAAAATCTCCAACAGTGTGAAGATTTTTGTAGAGCAACAAGGTGTTTGTTGAATGTCAAATAATTTGTTTATAGTTCCTCCTGTGCAAATAGAACCAAAGAAAGAAAGAAGACCATAATTATAAGAATTATGGTTTCAAAAATGGGAATTAAAAAACAAAAACAGAAACAAAAAACTTCCTGTTTATCGTGAGGCAGAATTAGCAGTATGTTTGGAATGTCTTGTCCCCATGCTCTTTCTCTATAGAGGAAATGTGTGTGTCCTGCTTGAAACTAGAGCTCACACATAGAAAGAACTGCATGTATTAAAAATGGCACATACAATTAGGGCTTTAGAGAGTAGACAACAAATACTGAAAAGCATCTTTTTGGGTGAGTGCAACAGTGAGGTCAGAAACATCCTTGCCTTCAAAAGAAGGGATTCTTTGCTGTCCTTAATAATTCACTGTACACATTAGTTATACACTATAAATTAAATAGCTCTTATTGTGGACAACCTTCTATTATATTTAAAAATCAGTGTATCAGGGTTACCCACAGAGCTTAAACAGAAGAAGTTTATTTGTTCTGCTGAATATCTTAAAGGATGTCATAAGTTTCCAGGAATAGTGTCTAGTAGATCTTGCATATTCACCCAACAAATGAATGTACTAAGTCAGTAATAGAGTGAAAGATCTGCCATTATTATTTTCTCTTCATTCATTTAGCATATTTTCTGCCGGCCCCTGGATAACATGCCTCCCTCCGTGTGTCCCTCCGGCTAACATTTACTGAGTGAGTATTAATTACAGGTGAATTGGAATCGACTTGACAGCAGTGGTGGGTAAGCCTTGCTGGAACAAACAGGTGAGTACCAGGCTCCTAAGAGAAGGTTTGCTCTTAGAATATACTCAGCAGCTTTGTGGAAGACAGGGCTGGCAACCAGCTTTGGCACAGATTACAACCCAGAAAACCCAGTGGGGAAGTTCTACTTTGTCGCATGGGCTTCCTGTGAGTGGAAACCGACTCGATAGTACCTAGCATACTAACTACTCCAATTCACGCTACTAAGTACTTTAATACATAGTGATACAACTAATACTATCATTTTTCAGAAAAAAAAAACAAACAAAAAACCCTGAGTCTCAAAGGCTTAACATCTTACCTCAGAGGGCCAGTATATAGCCAAGCCAAGACATAAATACTAATCCTCCCAATTTAAATTACACAGATTGCATTTCAGTGTACAAATTCTCTCATTTTAAACTCTGAGAGACATTTGTTATTTCTGAACTTAAATAGATTGTAGAGATCCCTGGGACCACAAAAGAATATGTTTGCCATTGAGCCAGCATCCACTCATGGCAACTCCGTGTGTGTCAGAATACAACTGTGCTCCACAGGGTTTCCAGTGACTGATTTTACAAAGGTAGCTTGCCAGGCCTTCCTGCTAAGGTACCTCTGGACAGATTAGAACCTTCAATTCTGCATGAGTAGCACTGCAGGTTAACCTTTTGCACCACACAGAAACTCTCAAATCTTGTCTTAAAACCAATCGTATAAAACACAGATTCTTGGGCCCAGCAGTAAATACCAATTCTGTTGGCTTGGAGCAGACCACAAGTATTTGTATTTTTGACAGTCTTCACAGATGAACGTCCTTAGCACATTTAGAAAGCACACATTTCCTCTAAGACCCTTTCTGTACAGATGAGACAGCTGAGACTTGTGTACTTGTGTCTGTGATGCTAAGAAAACAACCACAGTTTCCTCCTCCTCACATCAGGCCTTTCCGTACACTATCATTGGGAACCCTGGTGGTGCAGTGGTTAAGTGGTAACCAAGAGGTCAGCAGTTCAAATCACCAGGAACTCATTGGAAACTCTATGGAGCAGTTCTACTCTGTCCCATGGGGTCACTATGAGTCACAGTCACCTCGATGGCATTGTTTTTTTTGTTCATTTGGTTTCATTGTTTGCCATGCTCCCTAACTAGTTCTTGTGCCCATCTACTGTCTCTAGAGGTTGCATAACTATTACTGTATTTCTCCTGTTTTTACCTTTAGAAATTTGTGACTAAAACAAATGCATGTATTCATGGGGAGAGACTTCCTTAAAAATATTCATGAAATGCTGTGCTTTGTTTTACTGTTTTATTTTTTTGGAAAAGGAAAAAAGGAAGGAGCAATTGAATCCTTATGAAACAATCTTTAACATCACAGATGGTACCCTCCATATGGGAATGCATATTTGGATTGCTTAAGTATTGTGTCAAGGCCTGACCAGAGACATATTAAGTCTCATTTTGAATCTAATTTCATGCCAAAGCACCTTGAAAGATTGATACCACTGTGAAATTCTAATGGACAAGTGCACAGAACAGGTTAATAGAGCCATTAGAAGGTGTCTGAGACACCATTACATTTTGAGAATGTGGCTTTGGTGAGTGAGAACAGCTAATGACACCTCAGCTAATTTCCTTCTTGAATTCTCATTCTGTTTATTATTCTATATTCAGTACAAAGAAAAAAAGTCAGAGCATTACAAATTTTCTGAATGTTTTCAGAGTTTTGGCAGAGAAAAAACAGGCTGTAAATTATCTTGGGATGTTGATGGTTTTTGAGTGGATTTATCCCTTTATAATATATTGATAACATGGCATTGTAAGACTCATTACATTAGATAACATTCAAGCTGGGCTAGCTCTAACCTCTTCATTTAACATGTAAGAGTCTTTTTTTCTTGTTTTCTAATTATTTGCATGGCTTAACTTCAGATTTAGGAGATGATTAAGGAAAAAATAGCCATGTCTTTCACTCCATTCCTAGTGCCTGCGACTCACAAACAGTGTCTTAGCTGGACTAGATGCTCATTGGACAAAGGATGTACTTGACTCTGCACTGGATGGTGGTTTGATCAGCACGATTTTAAAGAGTATGTATGAAACATTTATGTAAGACTGACATTTAAGAACAATTAAGGGGGGGCCACTCTCTACTAAGACATAATGAACAAGTATCATACATCACCCTCCATATGGATGAAACTCAAGTTTTAACATTGGCACTGTATAATTAGAAGTGTCTTAATGTAAAGTAATTTTTACTTCTAAACATTTCAGGGACAAAATATTTCTCTCAACATTATGATGAATGCTGTTGTTATTAGATGCCAGTAAGTAGGTTTCAACTCATAATGACTCTATTTACAGGGGAACAAAAAACTGTCACCGTCACATTATTGCTTCCTTCAAGCCCACTGTCCCAGCCACTGTGTCAGCCCATCTCACTGAGGGTCTTCTTCTTTTTCACTGACCCTCAGCCTTACCAAACATGATGTCCTTCCTCGGGGACTGGTCTGTCCTTATAACATGTCCAAAGTAAATGAGATGTAGTCTTGCCATCCTTGCCTCGAAGGAGCATTCTGCCTGTACTTTTTCCAAGACAACTAACTGTATTGTTTCTTCTGCTAATCTTTGGTATATCAGAGTAATGCCTGTCAATTGTGTTGGTAAAACACTTTTCAAAACCTCCTTAAGGATTCAAAAGCCGAAGAAGCTGAAGTGCAGAAGAAAAGGTGAATTGCTTATAGTCACAATGACAGATCCTTGAGGACTTGTTTCTCGTTACGCAGAGCCCTGATGACATTGTGGTTAGGAGGATTTCAGCTTGCTAACTAAACGGTTAGAAGTTTGAATTCACCGGCAGCTCCTTGGAAACCCTGTGGGCAGTTCTACTGTGTCGCATAGGGTCACTATGAACATCTATTCAAAGGCAACAGATTTAATTTGTTTTGTTTTCTCCGTACATAGTAATTCATTTAATACTCATTTGTTAAGTATCAGTTTGCATACGTGATTTTGTCTCTCAGGGCACACATTTTTCTACCATTCCAACCAGAAAGCTGCTTGCTGCATTTCTTCTTCCACTGCTGACTACATGCTTTCTAATTGCAGAGGCATTAATTTTACCCTGAATGTGATATCTTAGCAACAGGTGAGGGAAAAGAAAGTTGAAAATTGCAACCCAGACTTCAAACTACAAAGTGAAGACAATTTTCAGCAAAGTCCACTTAATTTAAAATCTCTTTTCTGCCTCTCAGACAGCCTTAGCACTAAGCACTGCTATTAAAGTGCTGCTCATTCCACCTCACCGAAGAGATGCTCTTCTGGATGTTACGATGACTCAGAGCTGAGGACACTAGACTCTAACTGCCACATGGATCTTATATTAATTGCCAACATGCAGGGAAAAGGAAACTAAGTCAAATGTCTACTGTTCTTGCACTGACATAAGAAATAAAAGCACATCAGATACACACAGGGGTTTTTGGAGTGGACGTTCATCTCCCTACAGAGCATAATACCACAATACTTTGCAAACAAGAAGACAAATTGAAAATCATCAACTGCCATATTCAAAATCAAAGTAAATCAACTTTAGAATTATAAACCAAAGTCAACTACCTTAACTAATGACAATGTAAGATGCTTTCAATACATTTGGTGAAAAGAGCTACAAAATAATATGTACAGCAAAATCCCAATGTGTAGGAAACATAATGTATGTGTTTTTGTGGGTACGCATGTATGTGTGTGGAGAGATGTACACATACATGTACATATGTAGGGGATCAGCAAAAAAGAGGAAGATCATCAGCAGGATGGACTGAGACAGTGGCTTCAACAATGGGCTCAGATATAGCGACAAATGTCAGGATGGCTCTGTACAGGGCAGTGTTCCATTCTGTTGTGCACAGAGCTGCTATAGTTCAGAACCCACCTGATGGCGCCTAACAACAGCAGTAGCAAGCGTGTATAGTCACCCCCGCCACGTGTCTATGGCAGAAGGACAACACGTGCCTATGTGCCAGTATTAGAAAAGCTGTTATCTCTGAGTGATAAGAGAGAATCTATTTTTCTCCTGAGGTTTTCAAATTTTCTATATTAAACATATATTTTGCTGTACTAAAATAGGGAACAACAACTAATCCAGAAAGAATTCTCTCCAACAAAGCCAAATGAAGAGAAACACAATTTAAGTTTATTTTCTTCTATTGTTAAATTTAAGTTTCTTTACACCTAGTACTCTAATTTTTTCCTTTTGAAAACAGTACTGATACTCCATGGCTCAAATCATAAAGTTAGGTGTCTTTATGTGATTTTCAATATTTAATATCCATATTAACCATGTTAAAAAGAAAGTTTGCCTGATCCTTCAATAATTTTTATGCCACTCTGTCAATACAACATCAAATTTCCAATAAGCACAGACTGTTTGGTTAAATATCATTGACTCTCTTCCCAGTCACTACCAGCCTTTTGCCTTTCAGTGATTTTCTAAAATTCTCTCTGCCTTAGTTTTCTCATCTGTAAAATGTAGGTATTTATAACAACCCACCCTCATTAAGACATAATGATAGAAGAGACAACAAATGGAAGTTGCTTAGCTAATGTATACCACATGCACAGTGATTACACCGTAAAGAGTGGAGTTGACCATTTAAATAATGGTTATACTAATTCACATATCTATTTCCTTGTCATGGAAGAAATAAGTCTTTTCTTTAAAGTGAATTATCCTTGGCTTTGAATGTCAGCACTGCCACTTAAAAAGTGTTCTTTCTTTTGCAAGTTGTTTAACTTTAGAATCAGTTTTCTCAACTTTGAAATGGAGAAAAATAATATATAAATCATTAAGATTGGTTGGGAAAAACAATAATAGTAACCTACCACAACAATAAGAGCAACAGTTACTCTGTCAATCGAACCCTGATAATGCTTGGGTCTGGGTTAGGCAGTGCACACATTACAGCCTATTCATTCCTTACGGAAATGTTATAATTATTTAGGATCCAGTCCCTATGAGCTGAATATAGGAGGACCACACAAATCTCATGAAATGATCAGAGGTTGGCATTAAAAGCAAGACATATTGTGCACCTGTATGTATTGACATTATACTATCTTTAGAATATCTGAAAAGCTTTTTGGAGAAAAGGATATATATGTTTTTCTACTTCCACATGGTACAAGTGTTTGATAAATGCTTTGAATAAATGAATGAGTACATGAGTTAATGGATAAATACTAACGTGCTTCGTGGGGCAAATCTGAAATTTCCACTGTCTTTAAGATCTGTAGATCTAGCAAAGTTTATTTAAAATTGCATTTAAGTTTTTATTCTCTTGATATCTTCTCAGACACCCATTAAGTTTTAGCTAAGAAAATGCATACATACATAATTACACATATAAAGCCTATATATGGATATACTACAGTATTTTATGCAAATAATGCTTGCCTTCTACCTTTGGTTCCTAACTGTGCCTCACCCCACGAAGTATTTTCATAAGTATGTTATGCTAGTTTGTTTCTACAGCAACAGGTAAAAAAAATTGGCATAGCAATTCTTATGAAAATACTTTGCGAGGGGAGGGCATGGTTGGCAAGCAAACATAGAAGATGTGAATTATTTACACAGGAATACATTATGTATATTAGTCTCAGAATTTACCCTAAAACACTAACAACAACAACACTTGGTGGTTCTCTCAATATTTTCAAACCATGACATTTTTTATTTTCCTGAAAGTCCCCAAAGTTACGCTTCATGCCTCTCAAAAGTGCACATGAAAAATTGGGTTTCAAGGGACACATACACAGAAACACAAAATTACATTTCGTATGGCCCTGTGGCATTTTGACAAAATGACCCTGAAAGGAATATGAAGAAAGAGCACGAGGAGAGGATCATGAATGTAGAAGGAAATTGTTTTTATTGATTTTCATTGGCAGCACAGTTCATAACACAAGGACTAAATTTATGAAATCAGTTGTTGATTTGGCACTGAGAGGCAGGCTGCCTTTAGAACTTAGAGACTTGCCTTTCAATATCCTCCTGATTATTAATTTCTGAGTTTTAGACCTGTTTCTGATGCTTAAGTGATAGGAACTAGGGCAAAATAAAGGAAATTAGATATTTTAGATGAACAAGGAGACTACTATTTTTAGAAATATCCTGCACTAAAATCTTGGAATCGATATTAGTTCTTTTATATATTATTTGATTTCTTTTCCAGTCAATGCTACCTTGTTGAAACAATCAAAAAAAAAAATTTGGCTTGAAACAGAGAGATAGGACGCAACAACCTTAGTGTGCACTCAATTTTTTCTTCTTTAAAGAAATGCTAGCAGTTACATTGTTAGAATAAATGGTTATCACACTGTCAATGGTTTTCGGTTTTCCAATGACATAACTTTACAGAAGCCAAATTTTAGATCTCATCTTTAACTTAAATACGTGTCACATGCAAACTACACAAGAATCTGAAACAGTTTGTAAGGATGGTTTCTTTGGACAATAAACAGTGGCAAAGTCCTCTGCTGTCCCCCTGGGGTATGGTATTATTTCCATGGGCTTTCTGACACATTACGAAACACAGTCATAAAGCAGAGTGGTTCCTGGAGCAGAAGAGCAGCAGAGGGAAATTCTGTTATTCTGAATATCCTAAATTCAATAAAGTCTCTGTATATATGTATAACCAATTTAACCATGTTGACTCAGTCAATCAATTCTGATTTAAAGGTGAGCTTAGTCAAATGCAGCAATCAATTCAAAGCAAATCAGTAAAAACAATCACTTGAAATCTGTATATATCAAATGTAATTGTTCTAAAAAGAGAAAACTTCTCTAATTTGGTAACACTGAGTTTAAGATTATTGAGTTTTAAGTCTATTTTCTTGATGCATTTCTGTTATTTATTTATTTTTTGGCTACAGAGTCGCTATGAGTCGGCATTGACTCGATGGCACTGGGTGGGTTTTCAGGACATTTATTACAGAAAATGAAAGAATTTGTGTACAAGGAGGCATATTTTCACTGACAAATTCCATAGAAATTTTATAACAAAGGAAAGTAAATGTAATTTCATATTTTCTAATAGTTGTAGTCTCAGGGACAAAGCAAAGTAGGGTATGTTAACAAATAAGACATCAGTTCTCTATAAGAAAATTAAAGCTATAGCCTTCAGGTTTGGGATCATTGCATCCCTATCTAAACACCATATGGATTATACGAGGTCTGACAAGTTCGCAAACTTCATTGTTCTAAGTGCTACATATCTCATTGCTGAGCATCACTATGGTCACCTTCCGAGTACTTCCCTTGAGAAGCTATGCACGATGTCACTGCCTAGTTCGGCCTTCAAAGCAATTTTGGAACTCTTTCTGAAATGGCCACTGTGCATGGTGGCGTGGAGGTAAGTTCCTGAACTTAACCGTATAGTTGTTTGTGAGAGAGTTTTTAGCCAGTAAAGAAATAATTGAAACACCCCCCCTACTCACCTACTATAGCCCCCAATGACTTTTCTCTTTATTTGAAGATAAACCAAATATCAAAAGGAAGATATTTTGATGACCTTCAGGGTAATATGATGATAGCCCTGATGCCATCCTAGAAAGAGTCCCATAATTGCTCTGAAGGGTGGACTAGGCACTGGCACTGGTGCATAGCTTCCCAAGGCGGGGTATCTTGTAGGTGACGGTAGGTGATATTCAGCAATGAGGTACATAGCACTTTTTCTAGGATGAGTTCAAACACTTAATTTTCAGAGTTTTATGATTTGAAAACAAACAAACTTTGTGGACCATGAATCTTGGGAAGTAAACCAAATGTACCAGTTATCAAAACCTACCAGCAACTGTGCTAGAGAGAGACAGGCAATCTGGTTCTACAAGGGTTACAGTCAAGGAAGCCCTCCAGAATAGTTCTCATGGGGTTATTACTGGAATCACCCCAGGGTACCCAATAACAATAACAACAACAACAGCAAAGAGCTTCTGCTAAGGTCTTCTTGTCATTGAGTGTATTCCTGTTAATGGTAATCCCATACACTGCAGAGTAGAGGTACTCCAGTCAGGTTTCCTTGGCTGCAGTCTTAAAAGAAATAGATAAGCCAGGCCTGTCTTTGATACTGTAGTTGAAAGGGTTTGGATTTCCAATCTTTGGGTCAGTGGTGGAG
The DNA here is from genome assembly GCA_028571685.1 of Heterohyrax brucei. Lineage (NCBI taxonomy): Eukaryota > Metazoa > Chordata > Mammalia > Hyracoidea > Procaviidae > Heterohyrax > Heterohyrax brucei. The sequence continues at coordinate 163,149,802 of CM053143.1, forward strand.
TACAAACTCTTTGCATGATCCAGGTACCTCACTTTTGCAAAAATAGCTTTAAAAACAACAATACAAATATTCAATCCCGGAAACACCATGAATGATGCCCAATGCAGATTTGTAACAAAAAACAAAGAAAAAACAGAAGCTAATTTAAAGGTTTCTTGTCAACTCTACGTGGTCTAGAACTTTAAATTCTACAGAAACTGACTGTCTTAGTCATCTGGTGTTTCCGCAATAGAAATACCACAAGTGGATGGCTTTAACAAAGATAAATTTATTATCTCACAATCTAGGAGCCTACAAGACCAAATTCAGGGTGCTCGATCCAGAGGAAGGCTTTCTCTTTTGCTCAGTGCTGGAAGAAAGTCCTTGTCATCTGTCTTCTGATCTAGAAGCTTCTCAGCTCCACGATCCTGAGACCAAAGTATAAGTGCACTAATGACTTCTTGGCTGAACAGAATGAGGGTCCCCTTCTTTCTGCTTGATTTTCTGTTATATCTTAAAAGAGACTTACTCAAAATACATCCTAGTCTTGTCGATTGAGTCCTGCCTCATTAACAAAACTGCCTCTAATCCGGGTTCACTAATATCATAGAAGTAGGATTTACAACACATGGGAAAATCACTCCAGATGACAAAATGGTAGACAATCACACAGTACTGGGCATTACGGCCTAGACAAGTTAATATACATTTTTAGAGTTCACAGTTCAATCCATAACATTGAGGTAACAACAGACGGAAGTCTGTAGAGACAGCACACAGACATTTTCTTTCAAGCAAAAATCTGTACTGTGAAATGGTTAAAAGCTGGGCTAAGACAAATCTAGACTGAAACCAAGATTTCTTTAAGTGCCATTAACATGTTTTATTATGAACAATTAAAATCTAGCTCTAAGTTTGCAGTAAGAATCAACCACAATGATGTGACTTATATGTGCTTACTACAGAAATGGTCAAAAGACAGATATTCAATAAATTATAGCTATTATCCTTATTGACACTGTTGTTAGTTGTGCTTGTGTCAACTTTCAATTCACAGAACTCCTCCATAGGGTTTTCTTGGCCATAATCTTTAAGAAAGCAGAGCAGCAGGTCTTTCTTCTTGGGAGTCAGTTGCTGGGTTTTAACACCCTACGTTTTATTAGCTGGGTGGTTAACCTTTGCATAACCAGAGCTCCTTACTGATACATTAAGTTAGTGAAATCAATAATTCATCCAAATGGCTAAAAATGATTGTTTTTTTCAAGAAACAAAAAAGAAAAATCATTGATTTAAGAAATTTTAAGCATCTTAAAAAAATTACAGTCTAACTTTCAAATATATAGAAATTTAATACTTAGACTTTAGAGATTGTAAGAAAAATCATTCTAGGGGGATATTTAAAACTTAAGGCATATGGACAGAATAAAAAATATACACAGGAGTGGCTTAAGTAAGTGTCAAAAAGCTTGATGAAATAAGCTTTGGCTGAAGTCCAATAACCAGTCATGAAAAGTGTCCCCTCAAGGGACTTTAATTAAATGTTTGGCCACAAAGGGCCATTCAAACAATATGGTAATACACAAGACAAAATTATTTTGGAAACTATTTGGGAAGCAGGAGCTCTTTGGTGATGCAAGAAATGAGGGCTTCTTTGGAAATTAATGATAGCAAAAATATAATTAAGTGGCATTAAATAAATTAACTCTTGGTGGGTGGGCTCTTCCTTATTTAAACACTAAGGGAAACAATTTTATTACCATTGGAAGATATCCAGTCTCACAACCAAGAATGAGATCCTTGATTCCACAAAAGTTCGACATTCTACCTGTATATCCGACCAAAAGAAAGTTAATACCATACGTAGCTGATTTGTTCTTTATAACACTTACCCAAACTTATATAAACTGTTCTTATTAAAGATAAGAGCAACTCTTAAGAAAAAACTTCACAATATGTTAAGTGTGGGTACAGTACAAGTAAAATGAACTCCTTGACAACTTCAATTTTTTCTCCATTTATCATGATGTTGCTTACGGGCCAGTTGTGAGGATTTTCTGTGTGTGTATATGTTGAGATGTAATCCATACTGAAGGCTGTGGTTTTTTATCTTTACCAGTAAGTGCTTTGAGTTCTCTTCTCTTTCAGCGAGCAAGGTTGTGTCATTCACATAATACAAGTTGTTAACAAGTGTTCCTCTAGTCCTGATGTGCAATTCTTCCAACAGTCTAGCTTCTCCAGTTATTTGCTCAACAAAGAGTTTGAATGACTATGCTGGAAGGATACTTCCCTGACATTCTCCTTTCTTGATTTCAGTCTTTTGCTCTATTTGAAAGACTACCTCATGGTCTACGTATAGGTTCCTAATGAGCACAACTAAGTGTTCTGGAATTCCTATTCTTCACACTTTTATAATCCTGTCCATACACTGCTGCAACTGTTTCGAATGATCTTTAGCAAAATTTTAGTTGCCTGTGGCTTTTGGCTTGGTGATACAAACCATATTGTTTGATTATTTCTGCTTTCTGTTGGATTGCCTTTCTTAGAAACAGACAGAAATGCAGATTTCCATCACTTGACTGCCCAGGCAGCTGCCAAATTTCTTGTCAGAGACCAGTGAGTATCCAGCATTGCATCTACTTGCCAAAACATCTAAGTTGGTATTCTGTCAGCTCCAGAAATCTTGTTTTCCACCAATGCCTTCAGTGCAGCTTGGACTTCCTCTTTCAAGGCCATCAGTTCTTGATCAGTTCCAGAATACTGTCCGGTTGTTTCCAGTACAGTGACTCTTTATATTCCTTCCACTCTGATGCTTCCTGCATCAGCCAGTGTTTTGCCCATAAAATTCTTCAGCATTGCATTTTGAGGTTTGAATCCTTTCTTTAGTATTTTCAGCTTAAGAAATAGAGTTTACTTTTACCTGGATCTACAATCAATGCCCATGGAAGCAGCAGTGAAGAAATCAAACAACATATTGCATCGGGAAAAGCTGCTGCAAAAGACATTTTTAAAGTGTTACATAATCTTGATGATTCAGATTCTCTTCACCCAAGTCATGGGGTTTTCACTTGCCTCCTAGGCCTGAGAAAGCTGTACAGTGAGTACAAAAGAGTGAAAAAGAGGCGATGCATTTGAATCATGGTGGTGAAGAATAGTGAACATGCCATAGACTGCCTGAACTACAAACCAATCGTTCTTGGAAGTAAAACAGCTAGAGTGCTCCTTAGGAGCATGGATGGCAAGACTTCATCTCATATACTTGGGAAATCTTATCAGGAAAGATTATCATGCTTGGTAAAGAAGAAAGTCAATGAAAATGAGATGAACTTTAAATGAGATGGACTGACACAGTAGCTGTATCAATGGGCTCAAACGTAGCAAAGATTTTGAGGCTCTCACAGGACCAAGCAGTGTTTTGCTCTGTCTACGTAGTGTTGCTGTGAGTTGGAGCAGACTCACTGGCTCTAACAACAACAACAGCAACACACAGTCTGTACATTTCTTGGCCCAGTATGTCCAATCAAGTCCATTAATTGTTATTACCACTAAAAGTTAGGCACCAGATTGATTCCACTCTCAACTTACCTAAATAATTGTGTAATTTATATAAGCAATTCTGCCTTGCAGTTTATCTTCAACTTTCAGAAGAAATCGAAATGACATACTCTATATTTCATTCAGGGAAGCCTGGTAGCATAGCTGTTAACCGCTTAGCTGCTAAGTCCGAGGTCATCAGTGCAAAACCACCAGCTGCTCTCAGGGAGACAGACAAGAAGTCTGCTTCTGTAAAGATTACAGCCTTCGAGACCCAAGGTGGGAGTTTTACTCTTTCATAGACGATCACTGTGAGTCAGAACTGACTCACAGGCCAAGTTTGGTTTGGTTTTGGTAACTTACCTCAACCTAACATTATAGCTCTTAAAAATATCTTTTTTCATCTAGTAAATATGTTGATTATTTCAGTGATGTTTATATAAATCCATCAAAATAGGAAGTATATAATTGATAAGTAAATATTATATTGTTTATAGTTTTGAGTATTACAAACATAGAATACTTTCACAGATAATTGTCTTGCAGTAGGAGTTCCTGGGTGACACAGACAGTTAAATGCTTGTCTACTAACTGGAAGGCTGTCCCTTAAAATCTGCCCAGAGGTGCCTTCGCAGAAAGGTCTGGCCATCCACTTCTGAAAGGTCACAGTCTTTGGAAAGCGTGCAAGTGAAGTGCTACTCTGAAACGCATGGGGCAACATGAATCAGAATCAACTCAACAGAAACTGGTCTGGTGTCTTTGGATGGTGCAAACAGTAAATGTGCTAGCAATTCAAGCCTATTCAGAGGCATCCCCGAAAGAAAACCTGTGGATCCACTTCTGAAAAACCAGCCACTGAAAATCCGCGGAACACAGTTCTCTTCTAATGCACAAATGGGGTCATGACCTACCTGACAGCAACCAAACTACGACTATTAAAAATCCATTGCCAATGAGTTGATTCTGACTTACAGTAAGACAGAGAGGAACAGCCACATAGGATTTGTGACGAGCAGTTGGTAGATTCAAAGTGCTGATCTTTTGGTTGGCAGTCAGGGTCTTAACCACTGTGCCAGCAGGGTTTCTCTACTATGACTCTTCTGCGATAAATATGTAGAATTGTTTATCTCAGAGTATTTAAAAAATAAAAAAGGTACAACTGCCTAACTCAAGTTGAGGGCATTATTTGTTTACCATATGTTCAAAAATGTTTGATTTGCATAATTTCAGCAACAATGAAAGGACACGGAACTTAATAATTGGAAGACAAATATTTACATAAATTACAAAAGGAGATAATGAATAAATAAGGTTACAAAATCTCAACTTGTATCGTTTTATTATAAGAGGGTGTTGAAATAAGACTCAAGGACTCTACCTAAAAAAAATTAAAAATGGAATCAATTCACAGAAAACTGACAGAAATGTTATGTATGAAGTATTCTGATTCACATTATTCTCAAAATATGATGGTTAAAAAGTCACAAAAATCATATAGATTTATTTTCATCATGGAATCATAGAAATTTCTCCTCAGAAGGACAAGAATGAAGTTTTTGTTTTTTTCCCTTTCTTGATGGTCATTTCAAATAATTTAATTATAGAGAATCATCAGCTTTCTAAAATAAAACAAAGCCAGCAAATACAAAAAAAAAAAAAAAGAAAAAGAAACTTAAGAAAAAGAATGGCATATTAGATAGAGGAATTTGAGACAAAGATCACAAGATTCAACATAAATTCAAAGAGAGAACATGGAAGTTTTTCCTAATCACCAGATACCTCTGTATAAAAGAAAACATTTTGCTCCAATTTTTGCTGTGTCTTAAGCAAATATCTATGTTTTTTTCTCAATAAAAATAGAACAATCGGTTTCAGGTCTGCAGTCAGTTACACGTGGCACTGAGTGTCAGCCTGTAAACAGCCTCACAATTCTGTGCTTCACTGCTTCTGTCGATTCTTCTGCTTGGCTCTGCTTTTTCTATTGTTCCCCTTGCGAATGACTGTATCTAGAAGCTCTGACTCAAAGACTCTATCATTATCTGAAGCACATTTGTCTCTATGAGAGAGCATTTATTAGGCTGGCCACTAGATTGCCAACACAGTTGGTGTGAAAGACTGCCAGGCAATTAACTTTCTTATTCAGTAATTTCCTAAAATGTTACCTAGATTGTAAGATGGTCTTTTACCTACTTAATTAAATCCCTTGTCAAATTATATTTATTGTCCTCATTTAAAAAGAAAGTAGTAAAATTTAGAAAATCATCTTTGTAACTAAATGTCATTTAAACATTTGCTTCTTGAGTAAATGTGCTCTGACTTAACTAACCGATTGTGATCTATTTGTTTATTAAGTTTATAAGTTTGGGGATAAAATTGATTCTGATAACACTGACATGTAATGAATCTTTAGCAAATAAATTAAAATGACTGACAACAACCATCAACAATATTTTAAATGACTTCCAAAGGACCTCATCCCTGGAAAGACTGTGTTAAACAGACTGGATCTGAACACAGAATACAGCAATAATTCTTTAAGTAAAAATGCATATCACTCAATCCTTTATCAGATGTATACTATGTCTGGTCTAGAATTAATAGTGGTAGTCTGTTTTCTGTTTTTTAAGACTGAGTCATGACAAGACAAACTTTCCCTTAGTGCTCCTAAACGAAAAGATTTCAATGACGCAAATTCTTGATTCATAGCAGATTCTTATTCAGTATCTTATTGCTATTTGTCAAAGGTCATTTTAAAATAATTGGATGCTTAAGTCTGAAGAATTTCCTATGGTCATCTATTTGTCTCTTCCTTGAAAGCCTATGCTTTCCATGATTCTAAATAAAACCCCCAAACAAACCTACTGTCATTGAGTCAATCTGACTCTCAGCAACCTTATAGAGCAGAGTAGAACTGCCCCATAGGGTTTCCAAGGAGCACCTGGCATATTCAAACTGCTGACCTATTGGTTAGCAGACGTAGCACTTAACCGTTATGCCACGAAGATTTCCATGATTTTAAAAGCACTTAGAAAAGTTAGTTTTAAGGCTCCCCTTTAAGAGCAGAAGGGCTTTGAAAAAATATCTCATACATCTTTTTGAATACTGATTGTGTCCCAAGTATTTAGAACAAACCAAACCAAAAAACCAAACCCAGTGTTGTCAAGCTGACAAGCTGATTCTGACCCATGGCGCCCCCAGGTGTTACAGAGTAGAACTACATCATCATTTATTGGCTGTAATCTTGTCCTGACTTTCGTGGTACCTCAGAGTGGTACCTGTGGTTTAGTAGTTTAGCAGTTACACAGAAACCCACGTATTCAGTAGGTGTCAAATAAACCAAGAAGTAGCTAGTGGATTTGAAGTAGTGATCTTCTGGTTAGCACTGGGGTTCATTGTAGCACCAGGGCTCCTTGGATTGAATGAAAAGTGTCAATTAGTTTGCTGTGACAGAGATCTACCCGAATGAAACTATAACTGAATTTTCCAGGTAAGAATTTTTATAACTCAGCCAAGTTTTTTAAACGATGTAGTTCTTAGGATCACACTTTCGTTAACTTCTAAAAGGCTGTATCTGTGTTTGGGTTTTAATATTCACTCTCATGGAGTGCCACGAGTCGGATCCAACTCGCTGGCACTTGGCTTGGCATGGCTCATGGGAGTGTGTGGCAGGACTTGGGTCATTGAATTCAGTGATAGCATCAGATTTCTATATTACTAAATGGCATGTGACCTTAATTCCCAGCTCTCTCTCTCTCTCACACACACACAGAGGACAGTTTTGTTTTCTTAGTCATCAGTACCGAGAAGCTTGTATATATTTATTTGAAGAAATACATGCAGTTAACTCCTATATGCCGGAGTTGATGTCTCTGAACCACTACTGTTAAAATATTATTCTTTTCCTATTTCGTAGACTATGCTTTAGGGCTATGCACCTCTTTTATTTTGCCATAGTGATTTTATGTTGAAGAAAACCAGGAAACAAATTATCATCTAAATTGAATCAGAAAAATGATGCCAATTTTTGGTAGGTGGAGAATGGAAAGGAAATTAGATACCAAGAAAAAATAATATAACTAATCTGTTTTACTACCAAAAGTCAAAACTTCATCATAAGTTGATGGAACAGAGAGTTACAATGAAAGATAGCCAGCAAATATTTTATATAAAGCAAATTTATATGATGTTTATGAGTTGTTTGATTAACCTGGGAACAAATGTATGTAATAATGTTATTTTTTTCCCCATAACCTAGAAATTTGCTAGAAGCAAAACATTAACATAAGGAAATTAGGATAATCCTTGATAAATACGTATTTAAAGTTTATCTCATTTGAATATTTGATTAATGGATGAAAATTTAAGAAGATAATGTCTTGGAGAACCAACAAAGAAATCAAACCTGTTGCTTCTGAATTGATTCTGACTCACAGTAAATTAGAAAAGCCTAGAACTATTCCTCAGGGTTTGCAAGGGCATCTGGTAGATTTGAACTGCAAAACTTTTGGTTAGCAACGGAACTCCTGTCCCCTCTGCCACCAGGGTATCCATGTCTTGAAGAGAAAGTACAAAAACCCAATGCTCATAAAGATGAGGGTGTCACCTGGCATCTGTTTGTATAAAATGTATTTGCTGTCTTCACAATGAAGCACAGCTCTGTCCTGGATAGAAAAATGTCTCCTACGAGAGTGTCAGCGATCAATCATGTTGATGATTAGGTTACATCTAATTTCCCTTTATAAACCAGATACAAATTAAAGCATTAGTGTTCTCTTTCAGTTTTATGTAACTTTAAAAAATACGAAAATTTCAGTTAAGCTATTAAATATAATCTTTGCCAGCATTTTAATTTTTCAGTGCGTCTCAAGGATGCAGTCTTAGGCTTAAAAAAAAAAAAAATGATTCGCTATTACTCAGTTCTAGCATTTGATGATTGTAATATTAGGCTTGGCCAATAATCTAGCATTCCCTCCCTGACAAAGGTAAGATGTGCCTTGTGAAGATACTTAGAGAAGGTAAGATGTGCCTTGTGAAGATACTTAAAGATACTTTAAGTTCTGTATAAACTTCAACTCTAGGACCCTGTACAACATAACATATTTACTAAAGTGAAGGAAATGGCAGCTATTGAGGGTTTGGAAAACATTCTCTGTTACTGAAGTTGGGCCCCCAAATAAATTTTTTCAAATACGTATTATTACCCAAAGCTTCTATAGACCTCACAAGGTAGAGACAGCACAGGAGAGATCCTTAAAAACTCGTATTTCTAAATTTGTATTTATTATGGCAAGTAAAATACACAAAATTCTCTGAAATTTAATTTCTTAACAGCAAATTTATTTATGGAGTTGAAAACATAGTTTCTTCAGAGAAACTTACTGTATTTTGGGAGAATGCATGACATCTAACTTTTCACTGAAAGACCACGTAAAGGAAGAAATGAAAACATCGGCCAAGAAGCAACAGAGCAAAGGCCTTTGGGAAGATGATGCTAGTGGGCTCACTGTCAAATCCATGTTTGCTGCTATGAAATAGAAATGCTCTGTTACACATTTCTAAAACATCTGAGGACAAAACAAGGCAAGCAATACCAGAAACCAACAAGAAGGATAAGCCCACTATGTGATATGCAAAAAAAAAAAAAAAAAAAAAAGGACCATCTAGTTGATTCCAACACAAGGTAACTCTATAGGGCTAAGGAGAACTGTTTCATAGAGTTTCCAAGGAGTGTATGGCGGATTTGAACTGCCAATTTTTTTGTTAGCAGATGTAGCACTTAACTCACTATGCTACCAGGGTTTCCATGGTATGCTAAGTAGGTAGAAATTTAGCAGTTAGAACGTAGTGGTGATTCAATTTAGGCACCATGCTTGATAAAGCAGAGGCTCAGTGAAAAAAAGAGGAAGGCCCTCAATGACATGTAATGACACAGTGGCTTCAATCATAGGCACAAATATCGCAAAAATTGTAAGGTTGGTGGAGGACTGGGAGGTGTGTGGTTCTGTTGTGCACTGAAGGGGTCCCTATGAGTTGGAACCCACTTGATGGCAGCTAACAGCAACCGACAGAAACAACCAAAAATCTCTAAGACCTATCAGATCCAATGCACCAGTCTCCCACAGTGCACACCTCTGCCTTTCCCACGTAACAGCACCCGGTAAGAGAAATCAGATTTTTAGTCTCTTTGAACACATGCCATTTGGATTACCTCCTTTAATTCAATCCACGTATTTTTTCTTTTTTAGTTGCTTTCTTATCTCCGTACACAGGGTGGATTTTCTTAAAGGTTTTACAGTGCCTCTGCAGGGTTAAGGAGTCCCTAGGGGGCACAAATGGTCACTGACTGAGCTGTTGGTGGAAAGGATGGTGGTTCAAATCCACCTATAGGCCTCTCTTTAAAAAGGCCTGGTGATCCGCTTCTACAGGGTGATGGCCAGAAAAACCCTAGGAGTCTCTACTGTACCCCACGTACGTGGGGCCTCTGTGAGTCAGAATCCATGGCTTAGTTTCTTCTTCTTCTTTTTTTCCCCCCCCAAAGTGAATCAGAGAGGGTAAGGAGTGCTCAGGGACAATCTCTAAATTGCTCACTCCTCTAATTTCAAGATAAAACAGACACTGATAGCAGCAACATGTCAGCAGAAAAGAAGTACCTTCTTCCCCTCTGTTGGACAGCCTCAGACAGGCTCCTTTCATAACCGCGGGGCCTGGAAGTGTCCTTCCACACTTCCTCTGACGCCCCCTGGACTTGGTTCCCCTCTGCCCTCTGGCCCAATATGCCTCTGTAAGGGATCTAAATAATTCACAAAGCAAGAGTGAGAAACTAGAAACACATGAGTGCAGAGGACAGTAATAGTTGGCCTGTGATAAACAGTGAATGAATGCTAACAGACGCTCTTCAAGTCAGAGTGGAAAAAAAAACAAGAGTACTGAGACCTGAGAAGAACAGCGCAGCCTCACCAGCAGATCAGAAAATCAGACTGAATTTTGACACATGCAAACAACCTGAAGTCTGTGGCATTGAGAGAATGGTCATGTAGACTGAGGGAACAGTTGCAGCAAATGAACAGGGGGACGGGGGAAACTACAGCCGTCAAGTTCATTCCAATTCATAGTGACGGTGACCCTATAGGGCAGAGTAGAACTACCCCATAGGGATTCCCAGGAGCTCCCGGCGGATTTGAACTGCCAGCCTTGCCGTTAGCAGTCATAACTCTTAACCACTGTACTACCAATGTTTCCAAATGAATAGAAGCAAGAAAAAATAAGTTCCGGGTGGGCACACAACATACAGATTTGGAAAAGTCCTGAATGATTAGGAAAGAGGCTGGAGTTCTGTGAGGTACCAGTGGGAGAAGGACTTGGAGTAGGCGGTTGTTGCTGTTAGTTGCCACAAAGCAGACCATGACTCGCGGCCACCCCACAACGGAAGGACATGCTACCAGCTCCTGCCCCATCCCGGTGAAAGGGTGCAGATCAGACCATTATGAGCCGTATGTTTTCACTGGGTGAGTTTCAGAAGCAGATCACGTTATGGATCTGGAGACATTGCTGAAGCCTGCACGGCATCACAGCGACACACAAGCCTCCACCAGCGGACAGGTGGTGGTTGGGCGTTAGGCACCCTGGCTGCGGCTCAGATCTGCTTATCCTGCAGGGGCGGTGAGAACTCCGCTGCCGCAGACCCACTGCCCACGGGAGGGGGAGGCACCAGGCTGGGAGGGGAGGCACCAGGCTGGGAGCGGGGTTTCGCAGCATCCGCCTGGCCATGCTGAAAGCTTGAAGGTGCGGAAGCCTGGGGGCAGACAGACCAACTAGGCGACTCTGGAAGAACATATGCAGGCATTTATAAGAACGAAGTCTCAATGGGGGGTGAGACTCCCTTGTATGCTTTTATAAATCACATCTACTTTTTTAATATTTCCTTTTTAAAAGAATCATAAATCACCTACAAAAAAGGGACCCTAACTTGTATCTGATATCTCAAAAAAGCCATCAAAGCTGTGTGGAAAATGTGAAGTAATTCAATTTCTGCAGGTTTAGAAAGTAGTCACCACATAGCAATTAACTACTTTTCAAGAAAAGAGCAGGGGGGAGAAATAGGAGAAAAATCATTAGCAAAAATAAATAAGATAATCTCTTTATTCTGAGGAACAAAGTTTGATTATTTTATTTTCACTTATTCTTCCCTTTAGAACAGTCTGAAACTCAGTCTTACAAGAGATTCCTATGAGTAATAAGCCATACTGTCAGATGCTGGTGTCAGCCGCAGCTCATCAAATTCAACAAAGTTTGCAGTGTATCAGAAACAAAGGTCCTTTTATAACTGCATATGCAGAGAGATTTTTCTAAGATCACTCTTACTTGTTATGATACCAATGATTCTTATGACTGCTAGTCACTTACTGTATTTTTATTTCCTAAACAGCCACTCATATTTGGGGTAGCAGCTTCAGGGCAAAGACTAGAATAACCAGGACTGCTATGCCCTTAGAGAAAAAGACACATTTTAAATTGGGTTCTTCAGAAAATCATCTTTGTTTGGAATTCATTGCACTATTTTATTTACTACCTCTCAATAAAGCAAACGTGTCTCAGCCATACTGTCAATTCCAAGTCAAAAGACTGTAAATTCTGGGTGTTTCATAGTCAACGTTGGTCGGCACCATCAAGTCCGTTCTAATCCACAGTGATCCATGTACCAGACAGTACAACACTGTGTAGTCCTGCACTAGCCCCACAATCTTTGCTAAGCCTGAGACTGCTGTTGTAGTCAACAAATGTTGTGATGAGGATTACATCCTCATGCAAAGGTCGAAGCTACTGAGTACAGCCAGAATTCTGTTTCAATTTAACCAATTACATTGGCCATGCACTGGATTTCAACTCACAACCCCATGTGAGTTAGAATATAACTTTGTTCCATAGATTTTTCAGGGACTGATTTTTGGAAATAGATTGCCAGGACTTTTTTCTGAGGCACCTCGGGGTTAATAGTTGATCACATTAAATGTTTTCATTAAGATTCTTAAAACATTGGCCTTGGAATCATAAGACATAGAGGACACTTTTGATGAAGTCACAGTTAATAGGAATTGATATTAGAACTACTCTCCTGAATATCAATTTGACACTTCTAAGGCCTTAAATGCAAAACTGGCAATTATATTCAATATCAAGACATAGAATTCTATTAGACTCCTCTTAATACATGATTCTATATAGCTTTCACACTTAGTATATATACTTGTCAAATTAACAGTCATCTTTCATGCAACCATCAAAAAAAATGTTTCTTAGAATACCACTGATAAGCTAAATGTTGTCATAGTACTCTAATAAAAACATCATAGAACTGGAGGGCATCTATTGGCTGCTGAAGATACCTGAAATGAGTGCAATATCATGCACCGCTTCCCCTACTCACACATGCACACACACATGTACACAAACACACACGGCTCTGGTTTTAAAAAGATACAGTCCGCTCCTATTTAAGACAAGGTGTAAGATTTTTCTACAGAAGATTGCATCCCTGACAAAGTGGCAACTCAAGGTGGCTATTTTTATACTGTGAAAGTTTAAGTTCTATTGTTATCCATTAAACACATGTGATTTTGTGTTGCTTTATTGTACTTATGAAGAATCAAATTGAAGACAAAGAGCATTGTTTAAGGTCTTACTATCTACCTTAAGGAAACCACAGTGGGCATAGTTGTTAAGAGCTATGACCACCCTGGTGGCATAGTGGTTAAGTGCTATGTCTGCAAACCAAAAGGTTGGCAGTTCAAAGCCACTAGGTGCTCCTTGGAAACTCTGTGGTGTGGTTCTACTGTCTATAAGGTTGCCGTGAGTCAGAAGCTACTTGGCATCAGTGAGGATTTTTTTTTTTTTTGGTTTTATGACCACTGAGGTCAGCAGTTTGAAGCAGCAGGTACTCCTTAGAATCCATATGGAGAAGTTCTACTCTGTCTTATCAAGTCACTATGAGTTGGAATTTACATGTCAGCAACAGGTATCCAAATGGTATCTACATAAAAACAAGAATGAAGCTCTACTTTAATTCTAGGATGGCAATGCATGATAATAAAAGGGAGGAGGGGGGAAGAAAACACCTAGTTCAAGGGAAAAATCAAGAAATCATTATACTATTGATGGAAATCAGATTACTTATGTGTAACTTCAGTAAGACAAAGTAAAGTGTTGTAATGAAATGTTCAAAGACCTGGTAGTCAGAAATCTAAAGGAAAGAATACACTTGGCATTTCTCAAGTTGAAAGAATGGTAGGAAAAAATCAACCTTCAAATTGCAATACTGAAGGATTCTGTGGGCAAGATGGAAAGCCTAGGGGTGTAGTGGTTAAGTGCTACAGCTGCTAGCCAAAAGGCTGGCAGCTCAAATCTACCAGGTTCTTCTGGAAAACTCTATGCGGCAGTTATACTCTGTCCTATAGAGTCACTATGAGTGGGAATCAATTTGATTGAAACCAGGCAGTGTTCCCGGTTTCATGGGTGAAACACTGACCACCACAGGAAGTATCAAAAGAAAATGAAAGGAATACCCAGAGTCAGTGTACCTAAAAGAATTAGTCAGTGTTCAGTCATTTCAGAAGGTAGTATGTGGTTAAGAACCAGTGTATTGAAGGGAGAAGTCCAAGCTATACCAAAGGCTTTGGTGAAAAGGCTCTTGGACTGCCAGCAAAAAGAACTTTTTAGAGTAAGTACCTGTAAGATGCTCTCTAGAAGTGAAAGGCTTTGGACATGTTAAAAGGAGAAACTCATCACTAGAGAAAGACTGTACTTGGTAAAGTAGAGGGTCAGAGGAAGAGAAGAAGACCTTGAATGAGCTGATATGACACAGTGGCTGCAATGATGAGATCAAGCACAGCAATGCTTATGAGGGTGGTGACACATAGGGTCACTGGGGGTCAGAACTAACTTGGTGGCACCTAACCACAACACCAATTTCAGTGTGCCTTAGCAAGTTATTCTTTCAATAGAACTCTGTTTTCTGTTTATATGGTTCATTCATTCATCAAACATTTATTGTTCAGCTCTCAAGTGTCAAACTCACAGAGTACAAGGACTAGGGATATACAGATACATGAGTAACAATATCCTCAAGAAACTCACAGTTCAGTTGAAGAGAGCATTATGTAAACAAGTCATTATAACAGAAGGAGTTGTCCTAACAGACGCTTGTACAATGGGGACATGATGACACGCACAGTGCATTTGTTTGGGGAGCCAAGGTAGGATTTTGAGAGAGAGCGGCATGTGAGTAATATTTTGAAGAAATAACTTGAGGTTTCCCAGGAAGATTCAATAAAAATCAAAGGAAGAAAACAGTAGTTATGTGACTGACCGAGATTTAGGTGCTAGTCACAAATAATGTCCTGTTGGATATACACCAAAATGGCAGAGCCAAGGACCGGGCTATAAACACAAAGTAGTGAGGACCCACAAAAAGGCATTTAACTGCAGTTTTAACCTCTAAACTACAAATTAGGAATACTAATTCAAGGGGCTGTTGTGAGGACTAAAGGAGGAAAAGTACATGAATATGTTCCATGAGTTATAGCTTATAGGTATTGCTTATTTAATTTTAGCAAGTTTTATAGAATGAAGAAGCAGAGGCTACTTAATTATAAAGAAGTGTTTCTTAGGAACTCCCAGGCCAAGAAGCAAATTTCAGGTTTCTCCTCAATGAAAATATTATTGCAGAAGAAATAACAAATCAGTAAAAGTATGAGGGATATGCAATAAGGTCTATTCATATTACATTACTTTTTCTACTGCCCGGGAACCTAATTAACCAGTAAACCAGTGCACCCATAATAAAGCATGGATCATATTTAGGAGATATCATTTACAACAAAGTAACTGCCCCTTCCTCCTCACTGAGTACAAACAATTCACTTTTCTCAATAATTTTATTTCTCAACCCACATAATTTCAAATACAATTATTGTGCTATGTAAAAAAAATATATATATATTTTTCCTGCTTGTTCCCATCCACGCATAGAGTCACTATAACAAACTGTAATTTTAGTCTATCTGGTAGAATGCAGTAGTTATGAAACCAACACCCTATTCCCCAATAAGAATATTTTTGTAAGTCCTTTTCTGAAGCTGATGTGCAGTGAATCTGACACCAACCCAGAGTTTAGCAAGAACCTGCCTGAGGGCACTGTGCTTTCCCTCTGTCTTCCTGTAGCATATTCTTGAAGCCAGGGTATAGAATGAACACAAAGAAGTTCAAAAAGAAGTACTGAGTCATTCCTTGAAGTTTCACGGCCAGAGTGATGGGCCCTCACACCTAACGACTGCCTTACTGATGAATGTGATAGCTATTGTTGTGTTTTTCCTGCCTAACACCCACTTCCAGTCTTTTTGTTTGTTTGTTTTACCATTATTACACTGGGAAACTGTTCCCTTTCTGCTCTCCACGTTGCTGAAGTAGAGCTGGGGTAGACGTGGGGTCTCTGGGTTATGCAAACGGTTAATGTCCTGACTGTTAATAGAAGAGCTGGCATTTGCAGTCCACCCCGGGGATCCTTGAAAGAATAGCCTGGTGATCGATTTCCCAGGAAAAGCAGACACGGAAAACCCTACAGAACAGCTCTATTCTGCGCACACGTGGTTACCGAGAGTCAGAATCGACTTGACGGCAGCTGGTTGGGTAACTATAGTACAGGATTTTTCACGTGATTCAGGCCTAAACCAATCAGAACATCCCTTTCCTTTATCCACAGTGATTGGTTCAGATATGCCCATGTGACTCTATCAACAGCCAGTAAGATTGTGTTACGATCCTATCAGATGTTGGTATCTGAAACTCAGAAGAGAATAAATTTTTCTGAGGGTGGAGTCAATATAGAAAGAGAAATAAAGAGAGAGAGAGACTCAAACAGGCCCTGATGACCACAGCTGACCTCGTATGCAGCATACCTGGACCCAGATCGAACGCTAAGCTTCTCAGACAGCTAAGCCCACGAACTTCTCCTGTGCTGAAAGCTAATTTGCCTCATTTTCTGTCACTTGCAATGCAATTCACTGATACAATCCATTCAACCAATCTATGTACTGTCTTACTACCAGAAGGCAATAAACGTATCTATTGTAGCTTATTTCTTCACAGTTGCTCTCCTGGTTTCCTTGAACTGTCTGCGTTTCTCTTGCGCAGCCACATCTGATGCCACCTGTCTACAAATCTGAACCTCTGACCACCAAATTGCTAACTTACATCTTCTCAGTGACTTTGTAAGGAATAGGTTTGGCTGCTCAACAACTAAATGGTTTTTCATGCGATCTGATGCTCACAGTTATTCTATTCTCATTTTAGCTTACCTGCCTTGAAGCTACTTTCAAGCACCAATAGAAAAAAACACCCACAGCTTGTTTTCTGTTTCTGGTTTAGAGTTTAATTATACATGCCATTATAGCTTGCTTCCTCTTTTTTAGTGTTTTTACTCTCAAAGGATATTTTGTCCTTTTCCATTGTGGAACTCCGCTGGGACAGCATTCTGATATGTTGTTCTTAGAAGATCTTTTGGAAGAAGAGCTTAGTCTGCACTAGGTTAAGTGCATTTTCTTTGTTGAGTGGCTACAGCAACCCCACTTGAGGAATTAACCTTTGCTTTTTTTTTTTTTCCAACACCAGTGGGATATATTCTTCTGAAAATCTGAGCATCTGGCATATGGAAAATCAGCTATTCAGAGGAAAAGCTTGAGGCTTCTGACGACTCTTATGGTCATTTCATACAAAGCCAGCCAGTGGAATTAACAGGTCTGTCCTTGCACAAATGAACAGGAGATCTGCAAAGTAATTCATGGCTAATCACAGCAAATTAATCTTGGATTCAACTGACATGGAAAGATTCTAACTGGCACCAAGCCTAAGGAACAGTAATAATTATGTTACCATGGAATACAAGTGTTAATATTTAAATTCCATAGTAAAATATAATGATTCTTATATTAAGAATATAATTGTTTCACCCAACATGCTTAGTAGTATGTGAACATTGCAATATTCTAATTACTAGTACGTCAACATTGTGATACTCTGATTACTAGCATGTTTTGATATTTTATGTATATATGTATATATGTAGCCATACACATATATAACCCACCAGTGCTGTCGAGTCACACACACACATATATATATACATACATTTTGTTTGTTTGCAGATTGAGTGTGGTCACAGTTAAGATGTCCATGAATATGTCTCTTTAATCTATCAGTCTCATAACTCCTGAAATGTTAGTATTCTTTTACTTATCACTGAATAGTTTAGTAATTAATCATAACTTTATTTTATACATACATTCTAAAGTATCTATTGAATATCTGTTACTGTACCAATTTTTGGACCAGACTGTAGAGATAGGGTTCTCTAGCTTCTCATATGCTAACAAATACAAATGTAACTGAGGCTTTAAAAACAAAAAAAAAGCAAACCCATTGCCATTGAATCAATTTCAACTCACGGTGACTATGTAGGACAAAATACAGCTGCTCCACAAGGCTTGCAAGGAGTACCTGGTGGATTTGAACTGCCAACCTTCTGCTTAGCAGCTGAAGCTCTTAACCATCATGCCACCAGCGTTTTCAATTAAAGCTTACCTATCACTGTGGGCTCAATACAGTTACTATGCAGCTATAATATTCATTATTATTAAAACTGACTTATGCACATGGGCCCTGAAGAAATGTCAACTGATGAAGTCACTACACAGATGAAATCAAACAGATATTCTACAAAGTGTGAATGTAATCAGTTTTCTATCCTAGGCTCTCCCAAGTCTGAGTGCAGAAATATGTACTGGCCCCAGAGAAAGAAGGGCTCACAACAAATGCAGCATAGGTAAAGACATGTGATGCCGTTAACTTTACAGTTACGGGAGACATCTAACTTAACAAGGTCACTTAAAACTTGACAAAACAATATTGGTTTTTAAAATATAGAAATGATGAACTCATAAGGAAAGCTCTGAAATCAATCAGCCATCCAATCAATCACTCAATTAACTAATCAGTCACTCTCTGCATTCCTATTCTGTTCTATTTCAGTACCGATTCATGTATTTGAGAAATAAAATTTGATAAGACAGAAATGACAATTGTTGGACTCCTGCAGAGTAACAGTAATTAGATAATCAGGGAAAGGCAGGGACAGTGGCTCCCATTACAGTGAGCATTTGTCCAAACGATGCAGCTGTAAACATGACCCACTGTTAGCCATCCCTGAATTAAAATAAATAAATAAGTGATGACCACATTTTCAGACCATTATTCTGTATTTTGAAGCTTATACAACAGCAGTCACATTACAGGGTAGTGTATAATTGCAAAGAAAAGTTTGTTTTTGAGTATTTGCCTTCTTCAAAAGCAGTTGAGAAGTATACATGAAGTTCGTCATCAGTTTAATCCTCCAGATCATTTTAACTGGGTTTTAAACTTCTGTTAAGTAGCATGTGATAACCGGAGGAAAAAAGGAAGCTTCAGGTATTTGAGAATTCAGTCTACTAAAAATTGTAAGTATTTTAACTGGAAACTCCGATGGTGTAATGGTTAAGTGCTATGGCTACTAACCAAAAGGTCAGCATTTCAAATCCACCAGCTGCTCCTTGGAAACTCTATGGGACAATCCTTCCCTGGCCTATAGAGTCGTTGTGAGTAGGAAGGGACTAGATGACAACGGGTATGAGTATTCTAAGTAACTTAAAACCATTATAACTACTAAACTACTCTTAAAATAAAATATAAATAAGCACTGTCACGTGTATAAAGTTATAGTAGCAATGGTGGTCCTTAGATTGATTTACCCTTTTTGTGTCACTTAGAGCCTTGCTGGCACAGTGGTTAAGAGGTCAGGTTGCTAATCAAAAAGGTAGGAAGTTTGAATTCTACCAGATACTCCTTGGAAACCCAAAGGGGTATTACTATTCTATTCAGTAGGGTCACTGTGAGTTGATACCGATTTGATGGCAAAGAGTTTGGTTTTCTTTTTGTATATATAATTTATATTATTAATACATATTACTATATTATATTAATATAAGTAATGTGTCATTTATATTACTAAGATATTAATAATATATCAATGTTATATATAAATAATTTATTAATATTATTTGTTAAATACAAGTAGTCCCTGACTTAACAATATATTCAAGTTATGATGAACTGCACTTACAACTATCTTTTTTTAATCTTATTATTAGAAAGATGTACTCAATATAATGTTTCAGTGTGCATTTTGCTGATGTCATCATCCCCATATCAACTGCCATTGTCAAATAATGACTGAATTCATAAATAGACTGATAAGAAAATGCAAGAACTGTGGGAAAAAAAAAAAGGTATTCTATTTATGAAAGAACTGACTTACAATGGAGTTCTCAGAATGGAAACCAGGCCTAAGCTGGGGAATTCTTGTAAACCATTCATGTTGTGTTTATAAATTTTGTGCCACCTCATAATGAACTTATAGTTGTTTAAACTTTTAAGGTCTTTCTGGGTGAAATGTTCAATATCTTAGAACTAATTGTTAAGATTTTAAACAGTGTTTGCACAGGAAATGGTTTAAAATCATGAATGTGAGTACCAGAAAAAGATGTCACTGATATTTCTGTTTTAATTTGATATGCTTTGGAATACTTAAGTCAAAAAATTCTCTGCTTTGAAAAATTAAATCTAAGTTGCTTAGAGCAGAATTTCCATAACACTATGTGTATCTGTGTGTGTGTGTATCTTTTTCAAAATTGAGGATTTTTAAGTTATTTCCTAAGTAATTAAATATATTATATACTCTAAGTTAACACTTCTATATTCAGAGTTCAATTAAATTTTACACAAACTATCAGCTTGGTGATCTGAATCACAGCAAGTGTAATGGAAGTCGTTAAAAATTAAATATTAGTAAAACTTTGATTAATATTGTGAATCTATAACTCATCCACGGCTCAAAACTAAAGCAAGAGAAGTCATTGGTCCATATTCACTCTAAGTGGTGGAACTATGATTTAAATCTCAGATCTGACACCAGAATCAAGCATGGCTTGTGTGCACAGACTGTAAAAAGTAACAATCATCTGAAATATTCATTGTTAAAATTAAGATATTGTTAAAACTAAACCAAACCCACTTCTGTCAAGTCGATCCTGACTCACAGTGACCTCTAGGTCAGAGTAGAACTGCTTCAGATTCCCAGAAGCACCTGGTGGATTTGAACTGCCAACTTTTTGGTTAGCAGATATAGAACTTAACCACTATACCACCTGGTTTTATTGTCAAAGAGGCTTATTAAACTGGTCTAGACTATATACCATTTTACCCTAGTTACATCTCAAATGTCATAGCTAAAATTTTACTACATATATATGTACATATCGCATAATAAAAATCAAGTAGATGCTCAAAAACATTTTGATTAGTTGGTAACTAACATTTGTAACTTTCTTGATAGGTAAATCAATCAATGACAGTGTTACAGCACACTCTTCAAAAGTGGCTAAGTTATATGATTTATAAGCCTACCATGCTTCGTTACACTGGGAAGGTGGGTACTGCTACAGGTAGCTGGATTGTGTATGAAGTAAAGAACAAAAGATCTCATTTCAGATAAAATAGATTAAAATCACTCTTCAAATATTTCAAAGGATCTTTATCAACAAAGGAACAGAAAGTGTAAACTATATAAAGCAGGTGACAGTGCCCTCTTGAGGAAACTACTGAAATTTGACACCAACTACCTGTCCAAGAATTCCGCAGGTAAAATTGATGTTCTTTTCTGTACCATGGAGTCACTGCTTTCATTTTTTACAGCTTTAAGAACAGTACAAGTGCAGTGCAAGAACAATTCACAGTGATTTTTCAGACTTTTCCTTGAAAGATAGCCATTGGAATGCAATCTGATTTAATACAAAGATGTAAATGGAGTAGTTTGGGTTTTCATAACTACAGAAAAGACGTGTTGCCATCAAAGAATATATAAAGATCATTGCGATTTCAACAAAAAACATTTTATTAACATGTATCTAACCAAGCTATAGACAATTAGGTTTTGCATTAGAAAAAAGACGGCACTCATGCTACACAGTTGGCAATAGTCCAACGCTCTTCTGTTTATGGCTCCAAGGCCTTTAAGGAAGGAATGCAATGGCCAGTCTGCGTTTTCAGTGAAACTCTTTCGTTGGTTCTCTGGTCTAGAATCTCTACCTTATCTATGAAAATAAAAGCATCCTCGAGCTCTCCTATCACTCCATGGAGCATACACAGACCGGTGCACACTCACGTGTGCCCTCTCCCACACATTCTACACAGTTGTTTTTTGAAACCTGATAACAC
Organism: Heterohyrax brucei; assembly: GCA_028571685.1. Classification (NCBI taxonomy): domain Eukaryota; kingdom Metazoa; phylum Chordata; class Mammalia; order Hyracoidea; family Procaviidae; genus Heterohyrax; species Heterohyrax brucei. The sequence continues at coordinate 163,171,669 of CM053143.1, forward strand.
AGAAAGTTGGCAACTGAGATACAGTTAACTACCTGTGAAACAACTTGGAGTCATCTGAAAACACACAAAATAAAATGTCAATGGGAGACCAAAAATGTAATAAACCAAATTTCGAATATCAAAAAGACAGAGACTCAGTAATCCAATCGGAAAAAGTCTCAGGAGTGAAACAAGCAAGACTAACTCTCAAATGGATTTCTTTTCTTACAGACACAGAATTCCTATGTATCACCACTGTGCTAGAATAAGCATGAAATGCATTTGCAATTACAAGTCATTCATTTACAGGCTTGTTTACTTTTTGAAAAGTCTAGCTGGTGATGCACATTTCTGATAGGCATAAAAGGAGATAGAAAAGATGTGAAAACAAACAGAAAATGCTTAGGAGAGACTCTCCAAAGCTTGTAAACTAGAGAGTAGGCCAAAGCCAAGTGCCGTCGATGCCAAAAAGTTAGAGACCAAAGAGCCACTGGATGTCCTCTGTTCAAAGGACACGTAGGCTTACTTTCAAGTAACTAATTTTACAAAAAAAAAAAAAAGAAACAAACTCCAGTGGATCATACAAGCATTTATTTTCCCAAGAAACTACTTCAAGCTTACTAATTATCTTAGAAATGATTGTTATAATTTTTTTGGCTAAATATTATATTTCTGAGAATACTAAGATAGTTTTATTTGTTTGTTTCCCATTTTTAGTTAGAGATAACTCAGTCATTGAAAAGTGTAGTGGCAATTTATAATCCCAGAAGTAACAATTATCTTCTAAAAAATCAAGGTAAAGTTGAGAGCCTTTGGCATGAGGAAAAAGCATTAGTCAATAAAATATAAAACCAATGTCTTAGCCTGTTTTATGTATTCTTATGGGTGATAATCACTTTTGAAAAAAATGAGCAAGGAGAAGGGACAATTCATTATTTGCACTGCTGCCCTCTTTTTTGTAGAAATGTGGAATGTACAATTAAAAATATATGTGTGTAAAAGCACTCACATGTATAATTGTGAAGGGTGTCTCTATAAAGTTAGAAACACCCTTTGACTTTTCTCTGTAACTTTACAAAAAGTCTGGGCCCGTTCTGGGACTGAAAACCCCTGGCCTTATCTGTAACCTGACAGTTTCTTGCCACCCCTCAAAATGTAACATTGGATATATTCCATCACCTCTCTCATTCCTTTTTTCTTAGTGGCAGCCACCACTACTATTTATGCATTTGTTTATTTACCTACTTGTCCATTTACTTCAATAGGCAGAAAGTGTCAAAGAAAGCAACATTTTCAATCACGAGTTACAGGTAAAGCTGCCGTTTTCTCTTCTGTCTCTTAACATTAAACAACCTTACAGATACAACTATAATCTTCACTTTCTTATCATCTGTCATGGATTGAATTGTGTCCCCCCAGAAACGTATGTATTGATTTGACTTGGCCATGAGTCCCAGCATGTGCCCTTCCTCCCACGTGTTGCGAATCCTGCCTCTCTGATGGAGAATGGGCTGCAGTTGTGTTAGTGAGGCAGGACTCAAGCTACCAGCTTGCAGGGTATGCGGGAGAGAAGTGAACAGAGGAAGCTGGGAACATCATACCACCAACGGAGCAGCACTGAGAGCAGAGTACATTCCTTGGATCTGAAGTTCCTGTGCTGAGATACTCTCCTGGAACTTGGACTCAGACTACCAGACTGTGATAACTTCTCTTACTGAATGGCCTTGCAACTCAGAAATGGATTTGTGGCTTACTGGGCTCTGACAATAAAGTTTCACTTCAGAAAGCCTTCCACTCATGATATTTCCTGTTAGAATGGTACGAGGTGACTAAGACTTCATCCATTCAACTTGAATTCTCTTGCAGTCTGGTCTATGGCTTTACTATACCCTATCTGTTCTCTTGAAGGTTTACAAGATTCTGGTCAGGCTCTACCATCTCTTAACCTCCTGAAAATATTGAGACAGATGTTAACCACTTAGCTTCTGTGGTACTGTTCTGTCTCAATTTTCCAAAGGACTGTGTCTTTAATGCTTAAATATCCCTATTGTATGAGCCCTCAGCCTTCAGCCCACCCCCACCGTGTACTAACCTTAGTTGTTCTCTGTAATATTTCTTGTTTTCTTTACATTTGCCTTAGCAATGTCATAGTCTCAAACATCACTTACATGAAGTAAGCTTGTCTATCTATAGTTCTAAATTTTTCTTTCATAGATCCTAATTCTTTACTCACTCAACCCTGCCTCACACTCCTGGTCATCTGTTTATCCTTAAAAATATTTTCAGTACCAAAATGGAATACATCATCTTGCCTTCAGAAGATATTCCTTGATTCTGTGCTTGACACATGTTTTAACGATGAAGCTGGCACTAGGTATTATGTTGGATATCTCCATTTTGTCAAATTGGCTCCTATTTTGTATATTTCATTTACTTTCTTTCTACTATAAAATTTCTTTTAAATTCTGCAATTCTGTTTCATATTCCTTGTCTTCCTCATGGCATATTGCAGAAGCCTTCTAAATCATCTTCTCAGGTATTTCCTCCCTTCAATCCACTCTGCCCATGGCTAAAAACTTTGTCTTTATAAAGCATAAAAAATGCACAACAAAGTGCCAGTTGTAATTTGACGTTTGAGACTGTGCAACCTGGCCCCACTTTGCCTTTCCAATCTTTTGTCTGCCCTGTTCTCACTCAGCTTGTAATACTGGTTGATGAGTCTTATGTTTTTTTTTTTCTTTTTTTCTGCTTTCATTTATATAAGCTATTCTTTCCTATTAGAATGTCCTCCTCCTTAAAATCTACATATCCAAATCCTATCGCTTTCTTTAGGAGATGGATGCCACTCACTCTGTGAGAACTTGTCCAATTCCTTGGCCTAAAGACTATTTTTTATCCTTTCAATAAGCATTTGCTTCTTCTTCAGCAATGTTAGAACATGTGTTTTAAATCAGTACTTAAAATCACTTGGTAGTGTTACCACATATTCTTCAACACGAGAACACACACTGGTTGAGCTTAGAAGCTACATGAGCAGATTGGAACAGAATCTTTAAGGAAAAACTGAGTGCTGCATTAATCCAGACATTGCGTTAAGTTCTGTACATACAATCTTTTGCTGAAAGAGGTCTCTTTTTCCTATTGCTATTATTGATTATTACCTGTTCTGCACTTATTACACTTTGCTGTATATCACATTTATTATTGTGTGCTTTTTTTCTCTTCTTGAGGCCAACACCTATGGATGATACTTCTCTAAAGCCTGGCATAGTTCTCCAAAGAAAATAAGCCAGAAGTTAATTTACTAGACTCCTTTAATTGAAATAGTCTACATAGACTATTCATAAATATATCAAAAGTATCATATTTGTGAATTATATATATTTGCATGTATACATATATAAGTGCATGCATATATACAAAAATATGAGTTTTGAATGACTGCAACACTATTTAGATTTTATCAAAATCCAATATCCTCTGTGCCAATAACATGTAAGCAGCAATCATCAAATCAACATGCAAAGATACAAGGTAAATTACATATTTCTGCTAAGAAAAATTGGTCTTTGCAGCAAGAATACCTGAACCACTGTGTCATCCTAACAGCTTTGAAATTACCAAGGAAAGCATTGCTAGACTCTGCTATCCCCCTGTCTTATCTAAAAAACATGAAAGAAAAAAGATGACAATCGCTCAAACAGACAAATGCACATATAAATGTCAAGGCTTGAAATACTTGCACGTTTTCAAACGATGCGAAAGACTGCGAGCTCTGCATTTCTGCATCACTGAACAAGGCTGCACACTCAGCGGGTGGAAACCTTAGTGCCCTCTCTTACCGAACACTGTCGATCAGAAACACTAGTGTCTAGTTGCAGAGGGAATGCTGCCTGGATTCACATGATTACCTTCCTGATTAACTTTCCTATTCCCATTGCTATCATTTGTCCCCTGTTGCTCACAACTCTCTTGAAGGAATAGATACTCAGTCCCATGAACAGAAAGATTTTTATTCCCAGTTTTCTTTTTAGATATTACATAAACATTTATTTATTCTTTAACAGTGTTAAAACATGTGCTTTTAAATCAGCATCATTACTATTATTTTGTTAATGACCAAAATCACTTGGTGGTCAATGCTACATATTCTTTGACATGAGGAAAGGAACCCACTGGGCTCAGAAGCTACAAAATGAAATTGGACAGTATGTTTGAGGAAAAATTGTATTCATCTAATGAAAATGAGAGTGATAAACAAAGCAAGGCCAGTAGAAGCAACAATCTACTTCTGGGCAATTCTCGTCTTTGTAGGGCTGTCCAGTGCAATTTCAGATTGACTTTAACTTGCCCGCTGCACTCATCCCCTTGGAGATGGTGGTTGTCCGCTGCCTACAGCTGCAGTACTCCCGGCAGTCGAGAGTCCCTGGGTTGCTTTTCACTTTTGAAGTTGAAAACTGCAGCCACAATAATTAGCACTGACAGAATTTCAACATCCTAAAGAAACAGCAAGGGCTTAAACATGAGTAGCAGCATGCTACTTGAAGGAAAAGAAAGTACCAGCATTTGAATCTTGTCAATCATGTATGAAAACAGAGGAGCAAGCAACCAACCACTTCTAATACCAGACAGATAGGATGATATGCTAGGTAATTCCCTTCTGAAGAACCAAATTTCAGAAGAAAACGTTTATTGTTCCTTCTTTCAGCAGCACTTAGTGGCAGAATTTCCTACTAAGAGTCATGTAAGTAGATAAGCAAATGCAAACAAAATCTCAGCAGTTGTTGAAATCAAATATAAAAAAGCCAAAATCTCAGATAATTTAGTATTAGGGAATCTTAACAACCGAGTGATGAGTGTGATAATGCCCACCCTGTTAAAGAGAAGTCAGTACAATCAAAAATCCCTTCAACATTTGCCTCCTCAGGAAGTTAGAAGACTTTTTCCCACCTCTCTCCTGAGTTATGTATTTCCATGTGCTTTTCTGTTCCAGATCTCTTATCACTTACATCATCTGAATAGCGACTCAGGAAAACACATCTTTTCATTACTAAGGCAGATGATTGAGGTTCTCTTAATTTGATCTTTAATTCCCAGATCAACCTAATAGCCAGGAATATATTCATCTGGGTAATTTAGGTCTCTAATAGCAGTACTTGTCACTTAAAGGATCCAAACTGTTTAGAACCTCACTGAGTTTTGAGAGTGGTTGAGCATGCAATGAATTGCAAGAATGAACTGTGGAATAACTGAATTTTTGCTTCATCTTAGTTTGACCAAGTTGAAACTCAAAAAATGTTTTCCATTTCTGACTAATGGTAGATGTTTTCTATGCACACTAGTGAAACCATTTATCATTTATTTAAATTCTTGTCATTAAATCAGTTTGAAAATGAGTGATTTAAATTATTGTAAATGTACAAATTTTAAGTGAATGTAATTTTACAGCAAAACCAATTACAAAGGTTTCCTTTTTTTGATGAATGTCACACAATATTTTGATAAAAGAAATCAGATAAGAGTGTACTTCTAGTGTACGCTTCCATGTATAGTAACTCCTAAAAGAGGACATGCTACACTAATAGATGACAATTAAAAAAATCAGAGCAGTGATTGCCTAAAGAGATCAGGGTGTCATGTGCACGGGCAAGAAGGGAAGTAATGCAAATAGATATCAGAACATTTCCCAGGGTGACATAAATAGCTCAAATCTTGATGAGGCTAGTGGTTATGTGGGTATTTATTTGTCAAAATTCACCTAAGTATACACTGAAAAATTTATATACATCAGTGTAAGAAAACTATGCAAATTATATTTCCATAAAGTTCATTCATCTGAAAAAAATATGTTTTAGCCCTGGTCCTTGTTCTCTTGAGAGAGAAGACAGCACCATATAACCCAGGGCCCTTTTTGAAGCACTGTTTCTATCTAAGCATGTGACTTTTAGATCAGATGCAGATTCTAGGTTAGAGAAATGTAACATGGGCCTGAAATTCTTAGTTATTATGTTGTATTGGCATTAATGATCTTTACCTATACTTCTTTGAGGATATAATTGTCTGATCCTTGCTTATAACTCACTTTCTCAGTGTAAGAGGAAATGAGAGCTGCAGCTAAGAAGGCAGAGTAGTTGCATGCTTCCTGTGATTCCTCTAACAACAGTCTCCCTCCAAAAATAAATCATTTATATATGACATTCTAGGAGCCCTGAACATCAAAGAAAAGGTTGGGAAACTGAACTGAGTATCAGAGAAAAGAATGTATGTCCAGAAGGACCTAGCCCAGGCATATACCAGTATGAGTTCATGCCCCACTGACAGATTACTGGCAGTGAGTTTGGTGAGTGGGGTGGTGGCTGTTGGAGGACATCTTCCTCAGTAGGAGAGACCCAGTAATAGACAGCTACTTACGCCTCTTGAATCAGTGAAAGATCACATTGAGTAATCAAAAGCTAAGTGAATTTTGTCTCATCTGCCACTCAAGAATCTAATTTTTTCCTTCAGGACAAACCTCTCTCCCTTTTTCCCAGTGCTCCCTGCCCCTCCATTTCCACTGTGCCTGGCTCTGGAGTCTGACACCATTAACTGAACTGGACGTAGGATTCCTTATGAGCTTCCCAAGCCATTCTCCTAGACCTGGAAAGGGAACAGTTTAACATAAAAGGGGGGAAATTAAATAATAACAATAATGGTAATAACAATCTGCCAGTTGCCCTAAGCCAGGAATTCAGTGCAGAAATGATTCTTTTGTCTAAGCTGAGGCACAAGGTCACATACCTTCCTCATAGGCAATCACTGACTCCTGGCATCCCCCCGCCTTTGTCAGCACACGTTGCCAGGTCCTGTGCCTACACCAATCACTCCTGCTCATCTAGGACCGTAGGGGAAAGCCTACACCATACATTTGATGGCTCACTAGCTCAGCACCTGAGTTGAACACTACAGGAAAAGTAACTGAATGCCTGAGATCACCTGTGTAGTGACAGCTCCCAACCACTGATGAGAGGAAGTTAGCCTCACAGGTGCCGCTGATGGAACTAGGTCACACAGCCAGCCTATTGTGGTATCTCCAAACAGAACAAGAAGGTAGAACACAGTATAAACAATTTACTAATGGCTCAGAGACAACAGTCCATATCACGTCAGTTAAAAAGCAGACCACAATGGCTTCAGAAATCTTCCAAAACAAAGAATCAAAAACTTTTTCTGATGAAGGGAACTCCTAGAATACAAAAGATTAATATTTACAAGTTTTCGAAACACCAGGATGGAAATGAGGCAAAATGCAGCAGCATATAATGATGAACTGACCAGGCAGCTAGACAGCATTCAGTGACAGACAGTAGAAATTCAGAAGATTAATAATAACATTACAGAATTAGATAATTCAATAGAAAGTCAAAGAAACAGAATTGAGGCAATGAACGGCTGAATAAGTGAGACTGAAGATAAAAATACATGAAACCATGATATCTGAGGAAAAAGTAGACAGAGGAATTGAAAAAAAAAAATCAAGAAGCAAGAAGGATTATACGGGACTCTATCAAGAGGAGTAATCTGCTAGTGACGGGAGTATCAGAAGGCATGCTAAGAAGACAATTTTAAAACTGGCAAAGGATAAACAATAAGTAATAAACAAAGGATAAACAAAAAATAATAAAAAAGGACAGTTAATAAGACTAAGCTTGGATTACTCAGTGAAGCCATGTAGGCAAGAAAGCAATGGGAAGACATCTATGAAGCCATGAAGGAAATAAAAAATGCTAGCTTAGAATTATATACCCAGCAAAACTGCCTCTCAGAAATGATGGTGAAATGAGGACATTTTCAGATAAACAGAAGTTTAGAGAATTTGAAAAAAAACAAATCAAAATCACAAGAAATAATAAAGAGACTCCTTTGGTTAGAAAATCAATAACATCAGATAACAGCCCAATACTAGAACACAGGACAGACCAACCTGATATCAACCCAGACAAAGGAAGCACAAAAATAAATCAAAGCTAAAATACCAAAAAGAGGAAAACAGAGATATTATTATGTAAAAGGCTACAACACTGTAACAAAAAGAGCACTAAAATCTGTTGCCACAGACCTTTCATACAGAAGGGAATTCAGTATGACACCAAAAAAATTAAAGATAGGTTTAAATTTAGAAAAACAGCGGTAAATGTTAGGTTGTCACAAAGAAAACTAGCAATCGTACACATCAAAATAAAAAAGTGAAGTCTCAGCAAATACAAAACCAACAACAATGGAAAAAAGGAAATGAGATTGACTTTTCTTCTGCTACCAAGTACATGTGGCTGCAAACACACACACACACACAAGCTAACAAAACACCTGGGAAAACCTGAGCCTTCAACTCTTCTTCTGGCAAAGTTAACATGTGGAAAGTCAGTGATTAAAAATAATAATAATAATAATGCTGTTCCTGACATAAGAATTAACAGTCAGTGAGTAGAGGGTATTGGTAGACAGATTTTGGCATAGAGAAGAGACATTAAAACATAAACTACGGACAACAGACTGTCCTACCTCAAGACGTGTCTGTTCTCCTTGAGTCGGAAGCTCCCTTAAACGTCTTTCAACCTCAGAGACTAAGTCTCACATCTGATGATGGAGGAAGTAGTGAAGAACACACACATGTCCTCATACCTTCAAAGGTGAAATGACCTCTAAAATACTAAATGAAACTATCCCATTAAATGTATCACTTCGATGTTTCGAACTGTAGTAACTGAAGAACAAAAGCAAGCACCTTCTGATCTTTAGAGGTGCTAATCCACATAGGAATAGTTTCATTGCTTTCAAGCAATACTGATTATAGTTAATACTTTAAATTTATACCCTGATTATTAGGGATTTTTTTTTTTAATATATACTTTCAAGTTCAGTGGAAGAAGGTGAGCTATCCTCAGCTAATGCCAGCTATAGGGATGTTTTCTTGAGTTTTAACTGCTGAAAATGTAGAGATGAGTGACACATGGTCTGTCTTCACAAGGTGGTCACTGATGTTCTATGATAGCCATAATACGGAGCTCGGATAGACCTGCAGTAGAAGTGTGACTGTAGTGGAGTGGGACTAAGAGAAATCTAGTGATATATAAGCTGAATCTTGAATAATGTCAATAATGGTAATAATAACAAATTTAAAGAAAGAAGAGGAAGAAGCAGAAGAAACATTGCTGTAGAGTGGATACTGACTCACAGTGACCCTGTAGGACAGAGGAGAACTGCCTTCATAGGGTTTCCAAAGAGCACCTGGTGGACTTGAACTACCAACCTTTTGGTTAGCAGGGGTAGCACTTAACCATGATACCACCAAGGTAACAATAATAACAGACGATTACTGCTTAATTGGTATATGCCATTTGCAGAGTGAAATCATTTATAAATATTTAATTCTCACATAATTGTTAGGTGACATTGTTAATTCCAGTACACAGATGAAGAAACTGAGTTCCCAAGAGCTAAGGCAAGTTGTCAAGCTTAGGTAAAAGGGGATGACATGGGCTGGACATGGGGCTGGAACAATAAAGGACACAAAATAGGTAAAAATTAAAGTTAGCTTAAAAATAGGAGACAATTTTTGAGATGGAAAGTTAATATTGAGGCATGGAATTTTAAAAGTTGTGCCTAATTTAGAGTCACTAACCCACTAGAACACCTTATACACAACAGAGTATGAAAAAGTATTTTTAGTGAAACAATGACTATTACACGGTTTACTCTCTAACACAGTTCTCTTCTTTGTAATTAAATAAAGTTACCCTCACATGCATATTAACATGTCAGTTTCAGAGTATTTTGGAGATAGAATCTATTATTATGTCTACAATTCAGGAGCTATAATGTCTTAAGCTCTTACGTTCAATGGAAAAAAATGCTACTTAACAAAATACTGAGCAAGCTATCATGTTAATGAAGACAATAAAAACAAATTTTGCATATTGATGCAGCAGGCTTTTATATGCCTTATACAATGTCAAGCTTAGCATATTCTAAAGTTCTGTTTAACTTCAAGGTACGAGAATGATAAAAATTCTGATAACGTTTTCCTTGAGAGTGAAAAATCAAAGACGAATGTCCACTTACAAGCTTATGAACATCTGATGGTGTCTATCAAGGAAGTGCTTATCACCACCATAAACATTTCACTGAACCTGCCAAAAATAATTACACACAAACATTTTGAAATTATGTGACTGCCAAGAGAATCCTTTCATGTCTCAAGGAAATTTAAAGAAAACACACTTTAATAAACTGCTTCCCATTTTGTTCTATTAAATGATTATCTGATGTCAGGTACCTGTCATTTAGTTGTAGCTTAATTACATGGCAGCATTACCCTTTGGGGAATTATATTCTAATGTCATATTCACCTAAAAGTAATTTGCATGCCACCTGCTCTGTGTTTCCATGAATGACATCAGCCACCACAGAAGCGGAGAGGGAAAGTGTTATTAAGAAGCATAGATGTTCTCTGAGGTCATACTGGAGGGGTGCTACGGAATAAGAAGAGGACAAGTGCATCACTTCCCGGAAAGCATGTCATTGCTATGTTTTCTGCCACAAGAGATGCAAGTTCCTAAGAAACCTCATCTATCACTCAAAGAAAGGTGATCTGAATTCTAATTCTGTTCTCCAAAAGTCTGCTTTGAAATACAGAAAAGCTGTTGATCCTCTATCTGCCTGTCTCTATGTCTGTGGGTTGAGGAGAGAGGCCTCATACCACAAGGGTGTAATTAATTAAGGTGTGAGTATTTCCCCGACCTGTAGATGAAGGTAACAGGTGCAGATTACCATTTGAAAGAATGATTCATGTCTCTGAGACTAACTGCTGACTAGGGAGGTTTAAATCAACCCTATTTGAAGTTCTATTATTTTTTAAATGCTGACAGAGAATCTACACTTACATCTGGTATTGCACAGATAAGAGATGCTCCCTGCCCTCTGGGTTTGCCATTTCAGTGGAGAAGATGGCGAGATTACAGAACGAATGTGCTAACAATGGCAGGGAGCTGATGGCAGAGTTTTACACACGTAGAAAGTTCTGGAACAGCCTTAGCAGGGGGGAATGAAACTTAGATATCAGCAATTTCTAAATTCAGATGTTTATCTGAATATTTGAAAAGGCACTGAGTGGCCAGGCTTCAGTTTTCCTTGTTCTAAAAATGCATTGTTAAAACAGACATTGTCACCTGTGCTAATATTTATTGTGAAATGTGAGAATAAAATGTCAGAATGTGTTAATGAATGCAATTGTTTCTTATATTATAATTATTATTAAAATATATACTAATAACGAGTGGTTCTTTCCCTATTTTAATTAGGTAGTTTTGCCTAGTTCTTGAGGTTATGTAGGAGAGAAGGCAATTTTCTGTGAAGTGAGACATTTGACTTGAGTGCCTTTGAAGTCCAGGTCCAATTTGAGATGGAGAAGTAGGGGAAGAAATAGCAGGAGAAAGGGAAGGAGTTGGAGCATTATGACAAACGATACCAACTGATGAAACAGAAAGGAGCACCTCCCCAAGCTGTAGGGATGTCATTTACCAAAAGGGAAAGCACGTTCAGTAGGTTCCCAGGGGCCGAGGCCCAGAAACCTGATGGAAGCCGAGCAGAGACTTCAAAGTCAGGGTTGGGGGCAGGGAGTGGAACCCATCAAGGCAAGAAGATTCAGTTGGGTTTTCCTGGCACAGGATAAATCTGTATGGGTAATGAAATAAAAGGAAAAGAGGTACAGAAGAGCTAGCAACTGAAGATAAGAGTGAATATGAGAAGAGGTTAGAGCTTTTAGGGAGCACAGGAAGTGAGAACGAAGCACTGAACGGACAAATAGCACAAAAGGACAGGAATTAGTTTCCTGTGACTGTTAAAAAGATCACATTGACTCTGACAGTACTTGAATCAAAAGAATTACAGAATATTATTATTAATTTAGTGGACTGAGTGTTAGATGTGGATTCCAATTATATAGCACAGTAAAATTGGAACTGGCATCTAGAACAGAATTCTGTAACACAAAGTCTCCCTGATAGTTCTCCACATCCCTACATTTGTTTGTAAAATAAAGTGTACTAAAATACAACTTTTTTATTATCTGAGTAATGATTTTCTAATATTAGTATTTTTCCCAGTAAAACTTAAAGTGAATATTATAATTTGAAAAAAAAATTAGTTATATTGGGTTTCTGCACATAATCCGAGAGACTATTATTAGTGGTAATTACTGTTGCGTATTATCGTGTACAAGGCTGACTACTAAGGAAACAAAAGAAACACATTTCTGTTGGTTACACAGGACATTGGAAACCCTGGTGGTGTAGTGGTTAAGTGTTGCATCTGCTAAGCAAAAGGTCAGCAGTTCAAATCCACCAGGCGCTATTTGGAAACTCCATGGGGAAATTCTACTCTTGTCTATAGGGTTGCTAGGAGTTGGAATTGACTCACAGTACTGGGTTTGGTTTTATACATGACATCAAGTTAAACAAGATAATGGAGAGAGGACTAATGAAGCCGAAACATCACTCCTATTTTACATTGCTGCTTTTACTTTGTATTTTGGAGAAAATATGTTTTTAAAGCCTCAAAAAATATTACTTTCAAATACACATTCTGAAACCTTTTTTTGAATGCCTATTAAGCACATTGGGCTAATCATGTTTCCTATCTGAAAATACTCTTCAATATCGGAGAGGAGAGAGGAATTACAGGAAAAGAATAAATACTAACACGTAACTATGAAAAAGGTAAAGTCTTGATGATAAAACACAGTCACAAAGTGTGCTTGTTACTCATTTTTGTCCATTAAAAAGATTTGAAGATATTTTTATGGCAACATTCTGATCTTTTAAAACCATGTAAAAACTGGATTGTCACAAAATGAATTTTAATTTTAAAATAATTTATTTTGACTGAGATTATTTGTTAAATCAAATGTTTAATGTACTTTATGTCTTAAAAACAATCCTGCTTATGTAGTCTTAAAATCCTTTTGATTTTCAAAAGGAAATATGGTCACATGAACACTCTCTAGATATGATATGACAATATACATAATATACACATTCATAATAGTATAATTAGAGCTGAAACCTAATTAAGAACAGTGTATCATCTGATAAAAAGTTTCTCTGATCTTAGAGTGCATTTACTATAAATTAACGCATACATATAATTATAAGCAAATAGCATTAATACAGCAGATAAAGTGAATAAAAAGCTTTTCATAGGTGGATTGAAAATGCAATAAGTAATTACACATTTTATCTTGAGTCTCAGAAGTTGTGCAATAAAACTAGTTACTGCTATACAGATATTACACACTACTTATGTGTAATTAAGATAATCATGAAAATGCCATAAAATAAATATTTAATGGAGGAAAGTCATGCTAGAATCATGAAAGGCTCAAGTTAGAACACTGGCACTTATCTTGAGAAAATGCTTTCTTTTTCTTATTTTATAAGCGAGTGTGAAGGAAAGTGGGAGATAAGAACACTTTTAAGAAGTTATCTGAGTGTTTCCAAGAGCACTGCTAATTCTTTACATTAAGAAAAAGTACTTGGAAAGAATATGTATGAATATTTTGGAGCAGTACTTGATACTTGATGAAGGATATACTTTTATATCCTGTTATATCAAATGGAAAAATTTTTGTTAGCTGATATTGGGAAGCTAAACAATGGAGAAACTTAAAAAATTTTAAGTTGGCCTCAATGTTTGCCCACAATTGTGGTCAAAAACTGACTTTCCAGCTTCCCTTAACTTATGTGACTACTCATATTCCACACTCCTGGGGAACTGGACCATGTGGCATTTCTCAAAAAACCCAAGCTTTGCTTTGTTTCATGCTCTTCCTTCAATTGGGAATGTTTCTTTAATACAGAATTTCACAACCTTGGCACTACTGATAATTCTGGCTCAGTCATTCTTAGTTTGGGGAGAGCTGCCCTGTGCATGGTAGGATGTTTACCAAATTCCCTAGCCTCTAAACACTAAACAGCAGTCACACTTCTCCAGTTGTGGTTCCACACATGTCTCTAGAAATCACTGTCAAATGTCATTGTCAAATGTCCTTTGTTGGTGGGTGTGGGGCTAGTCAAAATCACCCCAGTTAAGAATCTTCTATGATCCCTTCACAGATGTTTGATGAAATTTTAACGATCCTTCCAGATCTAGGTCAGACATGGTCTTTCTGTTTCCTCACACTATTAACCACTGGCATCTGTTATACAAACAACTCATTCTCCCTTAAATAACAAGTACTTAACATGCAGTTCTTATCTACACCATTACAATGAAATAGTTTTGAAAGCTGGGACCATGTCCTTCCCACCTTGGTATCTGCAGGAGAGTTTTCTTGGCATAAGGCCCAATACCTCTTACTCGGCTCAGAAACTGTCAAATGTTTGCTCGGTGACAGTAAACATAATCATCACCAAGTTCTAAACCTAGACGTTACTGTTTATGCTATATTTTTCTAAAAATCAAAACATGATTAATACTCATCAACTTAAAGAATGGTGGAGCCAAGTTCTACCCTGTGTTTTTATGCTTGAAATTGGAGAATAAGTCATCACTGTAGGATTCAGTAATGGTCTTGTTGTCTTTTCTCTTTGCAGATAAAGTTCATTACTAAACAAATTACCTTTTCAATTACTGCTGCTAAGCCATAAGTAATTGGAATTCACTAAAACTTTTACAGCCTTTTTTTTCCTTGTTGTTCTTTTCCAAGTACCAACAATTTAAAATAAGATAAAGTTATGTTTCTCATGATTAAAAAATAAACTATAAATTAAAAAATGTAACTTGGCTCTCTGCCTGAAGACACTTAATTTGAGATTGGATATCAAACTGCATTTTTGTTTTCTTTAAACTGTGGAGTTAAGCCTGATAATTCTTTTGATAAAATTGTTCAATGTAAATATTAGGTTACTATAGGTAGCAGGGTGAATAGCTCAAGATCTGGCTCTATTACATGTGAAGAAACATAACAGCTTAGTACCAAATTATTGAATTATGAAATAAAAGAGAAAACCTACAGAATGAGTGAAATTTTGAACCCAGTGTCAAGTGAATAGCCACAGAGGCCTTTTAAAAAATGAAACAGCGTAGTAGAATGATGCTTTCAATGCCCCACCTCTAAAGAAACTGACACACATTGAGACAAGTTCTCATGATTTGCTTGCTCCAGAGGGATACCCTAAAAAAGACAAAACGCTTTGAGGCTGGAATGAAGGATCGCTCAGATGATGAGTTATGCCAGGGACCTATGATGCAAGCGAATGCAATCAATAATTGATACCGGTTACCCATCACATACATGTGCACACACAGACTCACAAACAGACATACAACTATGTACACACACACCATAGCCTCTGCTTAACTTTTAGTCACAGTCAGAAGTCCAAATGATTGAGAGCCTACAAAATCTGGTTGTTGGGAGATAGACATATTCATGCTTAGAATATTGGGCTTCTTCTAAGACTAAGCAGCTCTAAGGCACCCGTTGTTTGGTTTTTATCCTTGTTCTTTTACCGACACTAATATGGTCGGCTGCTGTTCATAAGGTTTTCCTTTACTAATTCCATTCAGAAGGAGACTGCCAGGTCCCTCTTCCTAGTCTTAGTCTGGAAGTTCAGCTGAAACTTATCTACCATTGTTGACCCTGCTAGTACCCAAACACCACTGGCATAGCTTCCTGGGTCACAGTAAAAAGCAAGCCTCCACTGATAGACAAGTGGGGGCTGCTCATTCCCTCCTGTGGTGTTGGAGAAGAATGTTGAATGCCGATAGACCGCCAAAAGAACAAGCAGATCTGTTCTGGAAGAAGTACAACCAGAGTGCTCCTTGGAAGCAAAGATGGCAAGAATGCATCTTACATACTTTGGACACATTGTCTGGAAAGATCGGTCCCAGGAGAAGGACATCATGCTTGGTAGAGTGGAGGGTGAGTGAAAAACAGGAAGTCTCTCAACAAGATGGATTGACACAGTGGCCGCAACCATGGGCTTAAGCATAAAAACAATTGTGGACACGGCACAAGACCAGACAGAGTTTCGTTCTGTTGTTCATAGGGTTGCTATGAGTCAGAACTGTCTCGATAGCACCTAACAACAATAGTAACAACACTAATATGTGATCCTGGAGACTAAGTTGTATGCTTGAAACCTAGCCAAGTACCTAAGGCCCTTAACGTTGCTGTTTGGTCTTGTTGAGTTGGTTCCCACCCCAGTGGCCCTATGTACACCAGAAGGAAGCACTGACCAGTTCTGAACCATCCCCACAATCACTGCTATGCTTGAGCCTGTGATTATAGGTACTATGTGAATTCCTCTTACTGAGAGTCTTCCTTTTTTCTGCTGGCCTTCTACTTTACAAAACAAATGTCCTTGTCTAGGGACTGACCCCTCCTGATAATATATTCAAAGTATGTGAGACATAATCTGACCATCCTCACTTCTAGGGAACATTCTCATTGTACTTCTTCTAAGACAGATTTGTTAATTCTTTTGGCAGTCTATGGTATATTCAATATTCTTTGCCAACACTACAAGTCTAAGGCATCAATTCTTCTTGAGTCTTCTGTATTCATGGTCCGGCTTTCACCTGCCCATTCGGCCTTTAAAAGTATCATGGCTTGTGTTAGGTGCACCTTAGTCACCTTCAAGGTGACATCTTTTGCTTTTTTACACTTTAAAGGGGTCTTCTGCAGCAGCTTTGCCTAATGCAATGTATCTTTTCATTTCTTGACTACTGCTTCCAAGGGTGTTGATTGTGTATCCAAGTAAAGTGAAATCCTTGACAATTTCCATCTGTTTTCAATTTAACATAATGTTGCTTCTTGGTCCAGTTGTGATGATTTCTATTTTCTTTACCAGTGCTCTTGGTAGTGACCGGCTAATTGCTGCCTGAGTTCTGTGCTAAGGCTGACATAACTGCCTGCCCTTGTGGTATGTGAGTTAAGTGCTACAGTTGTTAACCCCTAGGTCAGCAGTTCAAATCCTTCCAGTGCTCCTTCGAAACTCCACGGGACAATTCTATGTTGTCCTACAGGTCACTGTGATCGTACGGGTTTGGCTTGGTTTGGAGGCTCCAAAGTGTGCAAAAGTTTTCAATGATAAGTTTGAGTCGACCGTTGCTGTATCAAGCCATTTCCCTCTGAGGATCTGCTTCATATGTCTGGATAACCAGACTCCTTCTGACTCTGTTTGGATACTGGAGACTTTTCAGAAGGAGACTACCATATTTTGTTTATGATTAGGTAATAGTCCCCTGAAATAAATCCAGCATCTCCACATCAGAAAGTAAACACTTTAAATTAGGATAAGTTTCTAGTGATGTGTTAAGATGCTTTGCCTGTTATTCCCTGGTCACAGGAACACATTAATAATTAACATTAAAATTAATGAACCAGATCTTCAAAATAAAATGTGTATGTGTGTGTGTGTGTGTAAAATAATAATGTCTGTTGGCATGGTGCAGGACCTGGTATGGTTTTGCTCTGTTTTGCATAAGGTCATGATGAGTTGGAACTGACTCAACACACACACACACACACACACACACACACACACGCTTACATTCTAGGGATAGAAAGTAAAATTGCATCATCACTTCTGAAAATTATTATCAAAGTGCCATATATGCAGTATAATTACCTGTTCTGGACATAGTCAATCATCGAGGTAAACCAAAGCTTCATGAGTCAGTTTGCAAAAGTTGTTTGTGATGCAAAGATATTAGATATTTTTTCAATTTCCTGCATATGTATTACATATCCAAAATCTTCACGTTATCTTATAGAGTCGTCATAATTCTTTTTTTTTTTTTTTTGGCAAGAGTAGCTCATTTCTCAACCAACCAAATGATACATGTTATTCATCATGGAGCACTTGTTAAGCCACGCTACAAATAAAGTAGGCTATTGTTTTGTTGCTAGTTGCAGCTGAGTCGTCTCTAGCTCATGGTGACCTTGTATTGCAGCTGAGTCTTCGTTAGCTCAAGGCGACCTTGTGTGTAACCGAAGGAAACACCCCTTTGCTCTGTTCCACTGTCACACTCACTGTGATGTGTGCTTCCATTGTTGCAGCCACTGGATCAACCCATCTGATGGAGGGATTTCCTCATAGTCACTGACACTTAAAAACATGCTAACTAAACAACATTTCAGATAATTTCACCTTTTCCTTAGTTTTGGGAAACATTTAATTGAAATATCTACCTTCCTTGCTTTTATTTTAAAGAGATTTTTACATTTAACGTGAATTTGGTGTACTGCATAAACACTGAAACAAAGAAACATAAACATGGCTTTTAAAGACTAAAGTTAAACCCTTTTCTCTAAGATTACTTCTTCACTGTTGTATAAAACTGCATATGCTATTAATGTATGTATATGCCAGAAATCACTAAAGCAAGGTGAGTGAATTTTATTGTTAAAGCAAACAAATCCCCAAACCTATTACAGTCAAAGTTGGTTCCAACTTGTAGTCACGCTATAGGACAGAGCAGAACTGCCCAACAGGGTTTACAAGGAGTGCCTGGTAGATTTGAACTGCCAACCTTTTTGTTAGCAGCTACAGTGCCTCTGCACCAGGGTTTCCACTTTATTCTTAGGCTACTTAAAACAAGAATCATACAAAATAAATATATTTACTTCATTTTTAGAAAAATCTTCTAGAGTACTTCTCCTATTTGTATTTTAAAATATAATATTTTAAATTAGAACTAAAAGTTGTAAAAGGTGTAATACAAATATGGCCCTTAATAAGTCATCTAAATAAAAAATGAGTCGCTGTACCCCAAATTCAATTGACTAATTTGATTTCCACAGGAAATTGAAGAATTTCTACAGTTCAATTGAATAAAGTTGATGAAATACCAATAAAAGAGAAGCAGGATTGATATAAAGCAGGTTTGTTCTCATAGCAAAAGTTACACATGCTATTTTCAGTGGGGCCTAGAATCAGAGCCATCCTGACTTTAAAAAAAGAAAAAAAGGTACATGTTTACTAAAAAGTGTATGCATTTATAAGTACACACACTGATATGCAAATATAAGGGTAGTTATTTTCAGAAGACTATAGAATACTGTAAAGAACAGTGTAGAATAATGTAGGAAGCATCCAAACAAAGTGTTTAGGGTGAAATGTTCCACAGACAAGAACACAGTGCCTGTTTGTGATGAGGTTTCAAGGAAGCTCAGCTGGGAATTTAAAGAGTCCTTGGGGGGATTAAATGAGCTACTTCATCAAGACTTTGCAGAAAGACTTAAGAGTTTGGCCTAGTAAACATAACTTTATCATAATAGTCAGCAAAGGTAGGGCTGGGCTTCCTTATGGAAAGTCATGAAAATTGTGGGGAACTTGGGCTGAGGATTTTAATGCATTAAATTAGTTTCCCTGTTTAGTCTTTGCTCTTTATCCTCCCTTTATGCAACGGTCTGACTCTTGGAACATGAACACTGATCGACAGAGTCGTTGTTGTGTCACTCAGCTCTGTGACATGGCTGAATGTGTTTATTTTTATATTAGGAGAGACTGACAATATTCTAAGAGCATAAATCCACAAGTCTGTGCATGCCTGTGTGTGTTTGTGTCTGTGTGCACATGCATGTGTGGTTTACATATATGTTTTTGGAGGAAGGTCAAATAATGTAACACATTTTTAAGTCCATAACAACACAGATTACATGTATCAGTGATGTGTAGAAACCTTGTAAATCTGTGGGAATCTGTCCTAGAATGAATTGTGTCCCCCCAAAATATACATCAGTTTGGTTAGGCCATGATTTCCAATACTGTGCTGCTGTTGTCCATTTTGTGATTGTAATTTTATGTTTAAGAGGATTAGGCGATGGAGCTCACTAAGTTGAGTCTCACCGGCAACACAAGAATAAAAAGGGGTGCATCCTGAGATCTCCACTAAAAGACCTCAGTTGATGACCCAACGGTTTCAGGGTTCCCCTGGGAGCATGGCCCCTGGCCCTGATGCTGCCCTTGCCCATAAATCATAACAAAGGTCCACTCTTGAGACACGAATGGATTGGACTTGGCAATGCAGAGTGACCATATATTGGATGCACTTTATGGTTCTATGCATCTATAGGATGTCAGCCTGCTGACCTCCAGCTGGAGGAAGGAGAGTGGGTGGAGAGGAGGGGAAAGGAGGCTGTTGGGAGGATGAGACATGTATGGAGCAGAGAGGAATAGTGTGCTGCCGCCGGGCAGGGAGAGCAGTGGAAGGTGCATATAGGTGGGCATGTAAATTTATACGGGAATGTACATTTTCACTCAGTCATATCAAATAAAAAAAAGAAAGAGGATTAGGGTGGGATTGTAACACTTTTACCAAGGTCACATACTGATGTAATGTAAATAGAGTTCCCCTGGAGTGTGGCCTGCACACCTTTTATCTTATACAAGATAAAAAGAAAAGGAAAGGTGCAGAGAGGAGAGACTTCTGTTTTAGTCAGCTAGGGCTGCTCTAACAGAAATCACAGAGTGGATGGCTTTAAGAAAGGGAGGCTTATTTTTACACAGTACAGTAGGCTACAAGTCCATATTCAGGGTGTCCGATCTAGGGGAAGTCTTTTTCTCTTGTTGGCTCTGGAGGAAAGTCCAGTATTGCATCAGTCTTTGTCCAGGGAGCATCTTGGCGCAGGAATCTCAGGTCTGAAGGACACGCTCTTCTCCTGCTACTGCTTTCTTGATGGAGGGGTTCCCAATCCTCTGCCTGCTTCTCTGTCCTTTTATCTCTCCTTGGATGAAAGGATTAAGGGTGGGGCAAGCCATACTCTAGGGAAACTCCCTTTACAGTGGAGCAGGGAAGTGATCCGATGAAGGGATTCACAGCCACACCCTAATCCTTTAACATGCGGTTTAGGAAAACCACCAAATGGAGGACAGTCACAAGATACTGGGAGTCATGGCCCAGCCACATGGCTACACAAGTTTTTGGGGGGACACAATTCGATCCATAATACTTCATACTGCCAAGAAAGCAGTGCTGGGAGTAGAAGATGTCCTTTGGACCCAGAGTTCCTGTGCTGAGCACCTGAAAGTCCAGGGGACAATTGGTAATAAGAAACTCCCTACAGAGCTGACAGAGAGAAAGGCTTCCCTTGGAGCTCACATCCTAAATTTGGTCGCCTAGCCTACTAGACTGTGCGAAAATAAATTCTACTTTGTTAAAGCCATCAACTTGTGGTATTTCTGTTGCAGCAGCACTAGATGTCTAAGACAGATGCCAAGGTAGCAGAATGTTTTGTCCCAAGGAAAGAAGATGAGGCCAGCAGAGAGGCATGTATGCTAAGGCATATTTGCTCTCAGACGCATACACTTGCTGCTTGAAAGAGTATACATAAAAATTATACTGCAGACAAATATCTTTATACAAATTTATCATAGCATCTGTCGGCTCCATAAAATGTTCATAAAACCAGGGACACATGTCTTAACAGGATGCTCATTTGGGAATGCCCACTGTTGTTATTGCAACTTCCCTTGCTGCTAGCCTGGCTGTTGTGTTTCAGATCATAGCCTCAGGAATTCTTCTTACTTTACTTCTTCATCAGAATGAGAAGTTGAAATTTAAATACAGCAAAGATACAACTCTCACTGCAAATAGAGAGGGGAAATATAACTGTACCTGAAAAGATGATTCAAACAAAATGTCTATGATTAGAAATAACTCAGGACTTGTCTTATAGACAATAAGGAGAGTGAGACATTAGTAAAAGGCTAACACTAGCAGGTAATTTGGTTAGACTAAAGTCAGTGAAATCTTAACGCTATTTGGAATTTCTCAGGAATGGCAGGGTAAGATAGGCGTCACAGCAAGTGTTTAAATCATTTGATATATACAATTGATTATAATTGTGTGATATGACTAAAATATGTATACATCATAAATGATAGCATAAAATTATTTGTATCTTGTCTGTTAAACATTACAGCTTTTTGGTTAATATGTCTTTAAAATTCCAGCATTACTACACAGATTGTAGTAAAGGAAAGATTGTATAAGATTTATATTTTCAGTGCATACATTGACATCAATTCTGTAACATGGGCCCTTACAAAGAACAAAACAAAACAAACATGCCCATTGCTATCAAGTCACTTCGACTTATAGCAAACCTGTAAGACAGATGAAAACTGCCCCAAAGGGAAATCCTGGTGGCATAGCGGTTAAGTGCTATGTCTGCGAACCAAAAAGTTGGCAGTTTGAATCTGCCAGATGCTCCCTGGAAACCCTATGAACAGTTCTACTCTGCCCCATAGGGCCGCTACGAGTTGCAATCAACTTGGAAGCACTGGGTTTGGTTTTGGGTTTTTTTGGTTTTATAAGGTTTGCAAGGAAGGGCTGGTTGATTGGAACTGCCAGCTTTTTGGTTAACAGCTGGTGACTTAACAGTAACACCACCAGGTTCCAAGTTGGGCCCTTACAAAGACTGAATTTCCAAAATGCAACTCTAATTAAAATCCTCTGAGCTCCTATTTAGTTATGCAATATAGACACTAGATTTTGATATATTTCAGAAACAGAAAGAATGATTTTAAAATGTATAATTGGGGCTATATGTTACAGTGTGAATGAATGGATTTTTAGCATAATTTTCTATTAAGTGATAGGAACATGGAAATCTTCCTTAATTTGTCTGTTCAGTACCTATGATAATTAAGAAATAAATCATTTACTGAAAAACAATCTCCTAGATATGCTCATTACTTAAGAAACAATGTAACACAGGGAATCCTTAAGTGAGATCAAAGTATTTCAGCCGAATGGCAGGCTAACAAAAAAATTCTTCCAAATATTTATACTCTTTGCCAGAGTTGGGACTCCTTCCAACTCTCAGAAGAACTACATTAAGAAACAGGTCACTCTCCTAACATTATTCATACACTAATAGCCACTTCATTTAACTTTTCAGCACCGAAAATTAAGGGCAGATGCTATGCGAGATGTTAAATACGATGTGCCCTATACGGAAAGCAGTATCTCTGAAAATTCTGTGCCATGTATATTAACCTTTCCTTTCTCTTAAATATCTCTTGAGAAAAAAGCCACATGGAATCCTGCCATTCTTTACACTGGCCCAAAATGAACATATTATTATTATATCATAAATAGCATCACCATTACTTAATAAAGTTATTTAGTGTACATACTTTTTCCTAGATTAAAAAAAAAAAGTCAAATTACCTACTAGAATACATTTAGTAATAAAGTATTAAGAAAGGAAGAGCACATGTTCTTTCTTGGAGTGATACTGCTGTCGCATACTGTTTCCAAGACTAAATGCTTTGAGAATATCCAGGTAGTGAGAAATCAATGTGATAAAGTGGAAACAGTACAGATATTATAACATACGAGTTTATATTCTGGTACAGACTCTGATATTTATGTGTGGTATGACCTTTAATTATAAAACCTGCTGAACCTCAAGTTCTTTCCTTAATAAGAATAACCAGAGGAATTAAAATTTGCTCTCATTATTGGCGACCCTAGCCTGTTATGGTTCAGCACTGCACCAGCTGCTTTGCATGATCACTCTGATTTAGTCAGTAATCCTGTTAAACTATTATTATACTGCTTGTAACAAATGTGGAAACTGAGGCTAATGGAGAAATGATCCCAATATATAGATAACACATATCTTGCATTTTTTTCCCAAGTATTAAAGGAGATGATGTTTTTATCCAGTGCTGAGCAGAGTCGTTAGAAAAAAGCACATACTCTTCATACACCATCACTCATAGCTCTCCAGGCCACACTACTTTTCTAGAATCTATCTTTGTATAAACATAGAAATTCAATCAAGTTACCACACATCCACCCCCACAGAAACTAGCATTCCAAAGTTTGAATGTTCTTGCAGACAAACATCAATCTCTGCTTCCACCCAAATGGGCAGCGCAGTCACCCAAGCCTGTGGTTTAGCTCTTCTCTTCAACTATGTCTCACTGTGTACCCTGACCTTAATTTCTAGAGCCCTGTCCTTTAGAATTTAGAACTTTGTCTCCTTTGCAGGCCTGAGGATTTCAACTGCACACTATTCCTTCTAAGTCCTATATGGGATTCTCAGGAGCTCTGTTTTGGATAAACAGTCTTTCTTTGTTAAACTGTAACACAAAGTGGAGAAATCCTCTAGCATCTCTTTTCTACATAGTAATTCATGTGTACTGGTCAAGTAATTTTTTTTTTTTTAAAGGAAAGATAGAAATAAGGAAGCAAAAAATTGACCCTTAGTAAAAGCAGGTAAGCACAAATGAATGAATGATTATGCTGTCTGTACTTTGTGACTTGTATTGTTTTAGGGCCCACCTTTGTACACATATTTCACTTGATTCTAACAACAGTCCTACAAAATAGAAATTCTGCTCACTTTTATTGAAGCGTAATTTGAGGTTTAGAGGAAAAAGAAAAGTAAAACTATACTACTAATTAGTGTTAGAGGTGGACTCTGACTCAGGTTTGTTTGATTACAAAAGTTTTGTGCTTCCCCCTGTTCCCTTTTAAAGAAGGTTTAGATACTAGGTAATAAACTAAATCAACTCAGTTACCACTGAGTTGATTTCTACTCATAGCAACCATATAGGACAAAGCACAACTGCCCCACAGCGTTTCCACAGAGTGGCTGAGGGATTTGAATTAGTGAAGTTTCCGGTTAACAGCCCTGACTCTTAAATCACTATACCACCAGGACTTCTAGAATAAGAGTAACCCCTCCCCCGCAAAAAATCCAAACACATTGTCATCAAGTAATTCTGACTCATATAGACCCTAAGGGACAGAGTAGAACTAGCCCATAGAGTTTCCAAGGAGATTTGAACTTCTGCCCTTCTGGTTAGCAGCTACAGCACTTATCATTAGGACACTAGGGTTTCCAGGACAAAATAGGTCTAATAAAATATATAATACACACAAAAGTCTCATCTTAGTACCACATTCTGTTTCTATAACAAGCAGGACATTCCACATCATGGCTAGCTTCCATAAAAACAGCAGTTGTACCCTTGACAATAGCTAATTCTAGGTGTGAAAGTCAGCAGCTCTATGACCATGTCTTTAAGCAAATAGAGAGCCTTCTGCTTTTGCTGGTGAGTTGCCCTGCCCCCGTGAGACACCCGCACAACTACCACCACAGCAGTCCTATCCCACATGCTGCTGCAAAAAAAAAAAACCAAATAGTGCAAAGTTCTTAGGAAAACATCCCACGGGGCCGGTGAGGCCAGCAAACAAGTGCAGAAGGCATCCATTATTTGCATAAAATTATGGTATGTCTAATCATATCATGTGTTCTCTGCTGATAGACTTTGACCTCAATAGCCAGTATAGCATGTCCTAAAATGTTTCATCCTATCATTTCCTAGATTTTCTTCCAACAGCCATTGCAAACATTTGGCTACTTCTCCTTGTCATTTAACTCACAAAATCAAGAAGTTCTTCTAAGGCATTTGGCACCGTTGACCTGATTACTGAAATTCACTTCCCTGTGCTTTCCGTCGTCTTCTCTAGAATGTTTTCTCTTCCCCATCCCTCTCATTCATACCTCCTGTTCTATTTTATCTGAATTTCTCTTATCATACTCGCCTTATTCCAGTAACACTGCAGATTATGGTGCTTATATCTTATTTCTGTTACTCTGTAATTCTTTGAACGTCAAGGTCCATATTTAATACAACATTCTATTTTTTCTCAAGGCCTAGAACAACGGCCTACACATAATATGCACTGCTACTGAGTTGACTCCAACTTATAGCAATCCTACTGGACAGGGTAGAACTGCCCCCTAGAGTTTCCAAGGAGTGCATTGTGGATTTGAACTGCCTGTCTTTTACTTGGTACCTGTAGCACTTAACCACTAGGCCTCCAGGGTTTCCCTCCACATAATAGACTTTAATAAATACTCACTGAATTAGAGATACATTATGCATTTGTATCTTCTTTTTAATAGAAACCTGGGCCTTGGAATGGGGTAGAAATCAAATTGCCACTTTCATCTTGAGCTGATAAATCTGAGTTATGGTTTAAATACCTGCACTGAAATAGCTTTTAAATAACTGTGTGCTCTACCCTTTTTCCAAGAACGTGTTTTTATTAAGCAAACACGTGAGAAATACACAAGATATTCAGTCATGCTTTATTTGTAATGGTATTCTTCCATTTTCCTACCACGGTTCAGAAAATGTTTTGCCTTATTACCTAAATAGATTTAATGATACAGTACGCAAAATTATGCACAATAAAACTAAACACTAGGAATTTTAGGGCTTATAGTGAATTTTTAGAGTCATTTACTGCTCCACTATTACAAGTAATCAGTCATCTACTGTGCAAAATCACAAAGTCGCTGCAGTGCCAAAAATACCTTTATCAGTAAACATAAGACTTGCTTCCCATGCAGAACATACAGAGACCGGTAAAAATTATTATTAATCCCTGAAGGGCAACTGCAAATAATCAGTTCCAAGCAGAGTCTGTTGTTACAGAAAATCAAAAGACTCATTACTATTAACTACCAAGGAGGCCTTTCAGTTTAAACACTGATTTTAGTAAAAGATGATTCAGAAGTGTTCTATATTTCACATCTGTACATACAGATAATTTTCCATGGACCAATTAACTGAAATAAAAATACTGGCATTTTCTAATCCAAGAAATAACTGCTTTCTAATGTCAAAACACCAACAATATTTTATAAAGATGAAAATTGTTATTTTTGTTTTTATTTCCTTATTTTCAAAAGAAAATGAACTTCCTCAGCAAAATCTCTTCTGTGATAGCAGCTAGCTAGATGCTCACCTAGCTAGTTTCTTCTCCTTCTTCTTAGGCTTCACCATAGACTTAATTTACTGGTTATTTTGAAATTAGAAACAGTCACGTGACTGCCTGGCCACTACAACGTGGACCAGACCTCAGAAATGCATCCTACTTCCAGACTGAGCCATCAAGCAAACAAGCAAACAAACACCCCCAAGGATATTTTCTCTTTTACTTTATCTGTTAGAGGAAATGAAAGAAATCCAAAAACCTGAAGGAACCTGGAATACAAGATGGAAGGGGCCTGGGCAGCTGAATTACCTGGAAGGCACATCTAAAACATACATGATCAATTATCACATGAGCAAAAGGTCACTGTCCGTTTCATTAAATCACTACAGTTCTGGCATTGTTTACTACAAAAATTGGCCAATGCTGACTAATAAAACTTCAAAAGTGCTTTTTCAAAGGCAGACACTTCTATACGGTTAGAGTTTTGTTTCCCTGGTCCATTCTGTCAAAGATAATTTTTAAAGTCTGAAAGAAGTCTAGGGAAATGAAGTCGTTTTTGTCTGAGCACTGGCGGATCCAGAATATGCTAGTTATAAAATGCATTTCCCCAGGGGCCTCATAGCTCACTTAGGAAAACAATTAAAAGTGCCTTAATTAATTAGAGGTAATGACATTTAATTCTCTGGGCCTTGTGCCTTTGGAGACCCAGGAGCTGCCCTTTATTTGACAAACAAAACTGGTGACTTTACAACAAGGTTGTATTTTTTTTCCACGCATGGTTTACCACAGAATCTGATATAAACACATTTCAAGTATCTGTTGTTTTCTTCATTTCTCTGAGGATTTTTATAACGTGTCATTTTTATTTTAAGATGCAACACAGGAAAATAATCAGAAGTATACAAAGCTCTCTCTTGAGTCCTTTCATTCAGAAGGTAACAGAAAGGAAGGATGGGAAGAGGAAAATCAATTTGGATGAGAAGGTTGGCACATAACCATTGGGTAGAAGTCAATGTGAATCCCAACCAAACGTGGTTTTCACAGTAGGGTATATACAGTCATGCGTTATTACAATAAGTGGCTGGTGTGGCTACAAACAGTCATGATGAGCCCTGGGTAGCATCTATATTGAAGAGGATGAAAATAGGATGAAATCCCCTTGTTAATGTACTAAACCAAGGCTACTAGAGCATTAGCACGTGTGCTACTCCGGAGCAGAGAAAGACTTGACAGTCTGAATCCCCGTCCTTTCTGCACACCCATCCTAAATGACTTCTCTGCCCTCCAACAGGGTTGTTTGTTTTGAAAGCCAGCCCTGGGCACTGGAGAAAGCTGAAGGGGCCCTTATACCTTAGGTATCTCCCAGGTACACTGTTAAATCGCAAAGCAGCTTGGATTACTCATATCACTTTAGAAGCTGCTTCTCTGAACAACATATTGGACACACACACACACACACACACACACACACACACTGAAATTAAATCCAAATAATAGAAGGACAGGCACTCCTATTCACATAGAATTCATAGTCACAGAAAGAGCAAGTCTTCAGTAAGAGAGACCATTCATTCTGACCACGTGTTTGGATCTTCTGAGAAATGTCACTGTTTCTGCTAAGAGTCAGTTTTTGCAACGTTGAAACGCAAGTGTAGCCTCTGCATCAGGCCCTTTTTTGGTTTGTTTTTACAGAGTATACTCTACCCATTAGGGAATGAGTTCATTTTACCTAGCGTTTACACACAGATGTATGCTTATTTACTTGTTTTTTAATTAACATCAAGACACAGTTATCTCTGGTTTGAATAATAGGTTGCTCTGCTTTCTTATTTATTTTCTAGATGAATTTTTCTTTTCTGGTTACAAATATACTATGTGCTCATTATAAAAAACTAAAGAAACGTAAGAGGAACTATTTTAATAAGTGAAAATTACCAGCAACTGCACTCCTCGGATACCCACCCACTGCCCTCAAGTGAATTCTCATAGTGACGCTGTAGAAAATAGTCTACTGCCCCACATGGTTTCCAAGGAGCACCTGTGGGATTTGAACTGCCAGCCTTTGCTCTAGCAGCTGTAACTCTTAACCACACCACCACCGGAGTTTTGTTCTCAAATGCAGTTACTAGGAAAACATAGGTGAATCACTTTCCAGATGTCCGCCTGTCCTTCCCGTATTTTTGGCTTTTGCTTCACTGAGCCTTTACTTTCTTTTCTTTTTCTAGCCAGTACCATTTCCACCAGCTCCCCCGCTTCCTTTGCTGATAATGCTGTTGGTCCGCCCAAGCACTTATTACAGTTACCCTCTGATTAATGTGTGTTATGATCCGGTGTGTTTGTTTAATGGGTGTCTCCTCCGCTTCACTGTGAGTCCCAGGACAGAGACAGGAATGCTGTCTTTCTGTCTCTCTCTGGGCTTGTCATCTTATCAGGCAACTCCTGCACTGAGCACATGACCTCACAACGGAAAATTCCCTGACTAAATATGTGAAATGTCATCATGATTTTAATAGTTTTTGAGCCATCTTTCTACGGCAATAAACATAGCACTGCTATGCCTTTTTAAAACTGAGTAACATTTCATGAGCATATTGTATATTTAACAATGTGCTCAGATAGGCATATGATGTTTTGTTTGCTTTTTTGTGATTACCTAGGGCAGTGTGGGAACCCTGGCAACATAGTGGTTAAGTGCTATGGCTGCAATCAAAAGATCCGAGTTTAAATCCACCTGGCACTCCTTGGAGACACTACGGGGCAGTTCTACTCTGGCTATAGGATTGTCATGATTCAGAATCGACTTGACAACTGGAAGTTTGATTTTTCTGGTTTTATGACAATGGAGTAGACACTTGTGCAGGCACAACTTTCAGTGTTTGTGTGACAGCCTTCTTAAGATAAATACCTCAAATACAAACATTGAGTCAACAGGCACAGATATTTTTAGTGGTGATGCATAGATTTAAACTACTCTTTCTAAAGGTCATGCCAGTTTATACATTCTCACCCAGTATAAATCAAAGTGCCTACACTCTTCAGTTTTCATCCATACTAGGTGCTATAAACATATTTTCACCTTTCTTGGTTGTATAGGCGTAAAATGAAAACTGGAAAGAGCTGTTTCTGTAACCTTTTGGCTATTTTCTGATGAGGGTCAGTGTGTATTACAGAGTTTTATCTTCAAAAATATCAGTATTGTAATTTGTATATGACCTTGTTAGGAGATATAATAAAAACATAAAGCAATGCCTCACAAAAAAATGTAAACCAACAATTGACTCAACTTGTGTCAGATATGGTACAAGAGACACAGTGAGGTATCAGCAGGTCTTGAGGCCTCAGGAAAAGGGTACAAATGGTTGCAGATGTCGATTCAAATATCTAATGCTACCAAAATAATCCTGACTTACAAATCTTCTAGCTTATATTTTTTTTCAATGTTGTTGTGATTGTTAGGTGCCATTGAGTTGGTTCCAACCCGTAGTGGCTCTATAGGTCAGAGTAGAACTGCCCCATAGAGTTTCTAAGGAGCATCCGGTGGATTTGAACTGCTGACCTCTTCGTTAGCAGCCATAGCACTTCAACACTACACCAGCAATAGCACTAGAAAATTCAATGCACACAATTTCAAGGCTTTGCTCTTATTTGTGTGGTAGCCAGTGACTTGAACGTGGAAATAGAATGCTAAGTGTCAAACATGATCCTGATCTGAAAGATGCTAGCAGGTGTCATGGTAATAAGGCAGGTGCGTAACAGGTGACTAGGAAGTTGCAGAACACAGCGGAAATCATCAGAGGTAAGAGAAGGAAAAGTTTAATAGAATCAGGAATGTTGACATGGGCAAACTTTGTTCACCTATACTTATAATTTGATCTGAGTCCAGGGGACTTTGTTTTCTACTCAGAACCTTTTACTTTGGTGAATATTTTCCTTTTATTGATTTAGCTGAACTAAAAATAAAACTGTGATAACTGGTGATGGAGAAGGAAACCCAAGGCAGACTAAATATATCAGAGTGTGCTGTGGAAAATGTTCATTATCCTGTCAGTCACCACATGCTGATAATCTTCTTTTCCAGCCTTTTCACCAAGTTAATTAAAATTTCCAAATATTCATAAGATTGAAAAATGCCAAAGATTTGAAAAATCAAGTTTTCTGCTTTGATGTTAGGAATCTGGGAATTATTAAAGTGGTCTAATTTCTAATTAAAACAAGGCTCAAATAGGCTTTAAGTTACCCAGGTAAATGGAGTTTTATTGCTGTACTGTTGTTGAGAAGAAAAGACTTTTTTAAAAAAATTCATTTTAAGAATGACAAAAAAATGTATTAGGAATGATACTTGCTCATAGCCAGCATTACACCCTCAACTCTAAGAGGCATTCCTTATCTGTTTCCACCTTGTTCTAGTATTGGAAACCCTGGTGGCTTAGTGGTTAAGTGCAACAGTTGCTAACCAAAAGATCAGCTGTTCAAATCTACCAGGTGTTCTAGTCTGTTCTGTCGTGCTGTGATGAGTCACAAGTGGTAATGGGGTTTAACCATTCAAATGATTGCTTTTGCCATGCAGTCATCATTGGTTATGAACTGTTCCCCACCCCCCCAAAATGTGTGTAGCCATGTCATTGGGCTATGAGTTCCCATAGTTTATGGTTATCCTCCACTTGGTGACTGTCCTATGCTGTGTGTTAGAGGATTAGGGTGGGACTATAAATCCCTTCACAAGATCACCGCCCTGCTCCACTGTAAAGGGAGTTTCCCTGGAGTATGGCTTGCCCCACCCTTTATCCTTTCATCCTACAAGAGACAAGAGGGAAGGAAAGCAAGCAGAGAATTGGGAAACTCACCCCATCAAGAAAGCAGCCTCAGGAGAAGAGCACGTCTTTCAGACCTGAGATACCTGTGCCAAGATGCTCCTCGGGCAAAGACTGATGCAACACAAGGACTTTCCTCCAGAGCCAACAAGGAGGAAAACCTTTCCCTGGAGTAGACACCCTGAATTCAGATTTGTAGTCTACTGGACTGTGCAAGAATAAAATTTTCTTTGCTAAAGACATCCACTTTGTGTTATTTCTGTTAGAGCGGCACTAGATGATGAAAATGCTATTGGTACTGTTGGATGGCGGCACGTGTGTCTGTGTGTGTGTGTGTGTGTGCGTGCATACCTACGTGTATGCACACTCATATGTGCTGTATGGCATTTGGATTAAATTTTTTTGAGTTTAGGAACTCACTCTAGGGTGTCAGCTGAAATGAGAGATTCCTTACAGTAGCTTACTGTATCTATGTATCTATCTAGCTCTTATACGTCTGTACACGTGCATGTGTGTGTATATACTTATTCAATAATACAATAAGCTTTAAAAAGCAAAAACTGTTGAATTAAATTTCTTCTAGTCAGGATATCTTCAGCCAATAAGTCATCACTGGGTGCCCACTATGGGCTGGAAACTAATCAGACCTATGTATATACATGAAAATTACTGAGAAGATTCTTGCCCTTACCAAGCCTACATTTTAGACCTTGTTATTAAAAGTTTACACAAAATACATCTAAATCACTTGGAAAAAAATGGTAATGATGATCTAGTACCTAATTCAATTTTGTATCAATAATAGAAACCTCTCACTTTAATGTAATATAAAGAATTAATCAAAACACAGAATTTTGAAAGACAGTAAGTCCAGAATACACTTAAAAAGAACTCTTAGATGGCTTTTCCATTTGTTCAACAACAGGCTCTGATATTCTCACCCAGCATGTCCATACTTCTTAGCACTTTTTAAACAGACTGTCACATCATTTAAGTAGATTTACATGCTCTGCAGAGCCCTGGTTGCCCAATGGTTAGCATTTGATGGCTAACCAAAAAGTCAGCAGTTGGAACTCATCAGCTGCTTCTTGGAAACTCTGTGTGGCAGGTCTATCTGCCCAACAGGGCTGCTATGAGTTAGAACAGACTCGACAGTAACATTGTATTTTTTTTTAATATTATATGACAGTCTGTGGGTGGTAGAAATGATTGAGGACTCAACTACTATACAAAGGTTGGAGATTTGAATCCAACCATAGGTACTTGGAAAGAAAGACTGAGTGATCTGCTTCTGAAAGCCCCAGCTTTGAAAACCTTATGGAGAGTAGTACTACTCTGAAATACATGGAGCGACCATGAGTCAGAATCTTCTCAGTGGCAATTGGTGGCAGCAGTAGTAACATGTTGTATGTGGTACATCAGAGCTCAATGTTCTAAAGAAAACAGAATAGAAAGGAAATACATACTTAGACACACACACACACACATCTGCACAAGCCCTTACGCTGAATTATTTACTTGGAGACACTGTTTTGGGATAGTTTGCATGAGAGTTTTTCAACTAAATTATCCCGTATATTAATTGTATATTTTACGTTTAATTTTACATGAATAGAATTATTTTTCTGTTTCTTCAGTCAACGTATCCTCTCTGCATTACTATATAACTATTCATGGTAACTCTGTACCCCCTAACATGGTCACTGTATTGCATGAATCCAAGGCATTAGTCTCATTTTGGAAAACCTAGTGGCATAGTGGTTAAGTGCTACAGCTGCTAACCGAGAGGTCAGTAGTTTGAATCTGCTAGGCACTCCTTGGAAACTCTATGGAGCAGTTCTACTCTGTTCAATAGGGTCTCTGTGAGTCAGAATAGACTTGACGACAGTGGTTCTTTGAATTCCTATTTTAGTCTAGGTAAATGGTGATCACCAGTGTTGCAAACAGGGGACAGTGTTTAAGTGCCTCAGCTGCTAACCATGAGATTGGCAGTTCAAATCTACCACTAACTCCTTAGAAACACTATGGGGCAGTTCTACTCTGTCCTATAGTATTGCTAAGAGTTGGAATCAACCTGATGGCAGATGGTTTGGTTTTGATATTTAGAGTTGTTTGTTCAGAATTGAACTTAATCCTGAACTATAGGTTCAGATTTAGCCTTTCCTCCTGCTTATCTGTTAAAATCAATGGTGGTATTCTACCAAGAAAAAAAATGCCTTACTCAGTTAACTGGTTTTATGAGCTCTTATACTAAACCACATGCTAGTAAAAATACCAGGATTAAATTTTCAGGAAGAATTGTGCCAACATGCTGAAAAGAATGTTTTAAAATCTATTTCCTATTCACAGTGCTCTATCTATAAAGAGGTTTTATAGACCCACATCACTCCTATAATCTAGTATTTGTGAATGTGTAGATATTGCATTAACAATTACAAATATACAAGTATATATTTTCGGTGGGTGATTTGGGAACTTAAACATGTTTTGCACAATAACTTGAAGTTGGGAAAGAATCTGAACATTGAATATTAATAGGTATTACTTTACAATCCTTGGACATTTAGAAACCACTTCATTTTAGTTTTGCAATAACTGGTTGAGTTTGGCAGGTGGAATGTTGCCCTTGAATAGTTTAATTGCAAAAAAAATATAATGGATTATATTACATATGCCATGCCAGGCCCAACTTTTTCTGTTGCCAGAAGCTATGTATCTTAGTAACCACACCACAAGATTAATCTTTATAAATTAATGAATGAACATATGAGCATAATTAATAGATTGATTCTAGAAAAGTTAACTTAGATTTTTGACATTTTATGTTAACTAAAGTCTGTTCTTTCTTCTGTGATCCATAATGTAATTAAATAGTTCTAAAGATGCTCCTATGGATAAGGTCTTACTTAGGCTAGGCATTTTGATAGTGCAAAAGATAAAGACATTCTTTAACTGCCGAAAAGTGACTGATAACTTAAGATTGAGGGATGGGTCTTAACAAAGCCACATATCCTAATATTATTATTTGACTAGAAAATAACGTGTCATGTGATATAATGCAGGCATGGATGATAGCTTATGTCAGAGATGAAAGTTTAACTCTGGGCAGTGAGATTGTTAAAAGACTGAACTTCACTGAAGTCTTAATAAGACAACAGATGATTGCATTCATTTTCAAAGCCTCTCCCTTATATGTCAATGATAAAATTTCTGTTTACTTTGATGATTACAGTGCCCTGATTAACTGCTCCATACATGTGGAGCAGTCTAGCATGGGATGAGGAGTGAAATATAGCAACAGTATGTGATGGAAGAGGTGGTATTTCCACTGGGCCTTCATGGAGGAGTAAGCAGTTCCCCTGCCTCACTTGTAGAACATGTTGTTGTATGAATACTGTCACGGCAGTTCTTGATGGATAGGGACAGAACAGTGCATGGATTTGTGTTTCGTGTTTCCATATAACCATTTGACAGACATGTCTTACTTATTATGTCAATAAAATCTATAAAACACACCAGAAATCATCACCTGGGTATTCACAGTACAGCACTCTGAAGTTGTATTATACAGCTGTCACGGACTTGGCATTTCATTATAAAGTGAAGACACGAATCCGCAATAGTTGGACTGTATTTGTTTGCACCATAAAACAAGTGGTATTTTGCTGAGTTTATGAGTTCTGATTTTCTGACAGAAAAAGGCAGGGACACAGAGTGGGAGCTGGGCATGTTATAAGAAAGAGCTGATATGAAAACTAAAAGAACTTTTTCTTGCGAGTCTGAGAGTCTGTCATAGATGCATAGTCAGGTACATATATGGTGCCAAGTTGTCACCATCAATGGCATGGTAAAACACATTTGCACTGAAAATGAATGTGACCAAGTTAAAATATGCATTCACTTTACTCATTCATTCAACAAAATGTGGTTGAATGCCTTCAATGTGCCATCTCCAGCTATTTCTCTTTCATTAGTTTACATTCTATTAATGTGACATGGATTGAAAAACAAACAAGTACCTATCCAAACCCCCAAATCCACTGCTGTCGAGTAGATTCAGACTCATCCTGACCCTATAGGACTGAAAAGAATCCCCCTCGCCCTGCCCCAGTGTTTCCAAGGAGCACCTGGTAGATTCAAATTGCTGACTTTTCAGTTAGCAGCCACAGAAATTAACCAGCACACCACTAGGCTTTCTAGGTACCCATCAGATAGTGATAAATTCTGTACAGAAAATTAAAATAGGGTAAGAGAACAGAAAATGAATGAGGAGCCAGAAAGGGCTTTTTAAAGTTATTTTTACTGGAAAACTAAATGATATTCTAACAGATAATTTTCCAATGATATAATTTAAAGGAACTACATTACTACCTTTTTAAAGAATCCATTATACATTTCAAGTTTTACAGCTTTCTCTACATCACTGGGAAGTGACAGGGGGGAAAATGTATTCTCATTTAATATTCTGTCCATAAAATCTTTTTTTTTTTAAAGATAAAACCAATACGGAATTGCAAAAAGAAGGTGTGATTCTCCAACTAGCTTTTATGTACCTTTTACATATCTTTTTTTTACCTTCCCTTCCTTTGTCGTCTCTCTTGTATTCTTGTCTATTCTTTTTTCCCTCACTAAAATCCCAATGAGTTTAATGCAACCTGCTTATAAGAGAGTAGCTACAGAAACAAATAATTTCAAAACATAAGCCTTTTGAAGAGAGAGAGAAGTAATTTTTAATTAATTTTCTGGAAAAATCAAATACAGACTATCCTTATTATTAAGTGTATCTTTTGTTTCTGATTCTCAAGTTAAGTATACCACTATATATTTCACTCTTAAATAGCAGCATTCTAAACATTTTTATAATCATGTATTTTCCCCTCTAGCTGAATTTTTGCTGTAAAACTTAAGCAGGCCACAACTTCTTTGTTATAGCAACACATATTTCTGTGTAAGTCAGTATTTTAAATTAGTTCACACTATATTATGTGCTTAACTATGCTTATGATGTTCTGATCACTCAAATCACAATTATTTTTTTAGAATCTGCATGAGATTTTCTTTTCCATTTTCCCAAGATTCTCCTTCACAAGTATTAGCTTAAATTCCTGAAATAAGTAGTTGAATATTATAGCCTAATCTGGAAATCCTTGGGTGGGGGGATTCCATTTGTAAGACATTATAGATAACAAGAACGCTGGTAGAACAGAATGGTATTCTGTGTGACCAGAGAATTAAAAAAAAAAAAAAAATCTCATTTATTCTTCATGTATATGATAAAATGCCAGAATGATTCTGGACTTCTTTTTTTTTTTTTTTTTTTAACTCCAGGGCAGGTCCTTCCAACATCTTATATACCGGGCAATTGTAAAATATACAATAAATACTTGGTGTTTATATAAGAAATTAGTCAAAATAGCTCACTCAATAAATTACGATGTTCTCTCCCAGAAAAATAACAGGATATGACAGTTTTGTATGTGTGTACATTATAAAGTATATATATTTCTCAGTTTAATGAATTTTTTAAATATATATACTACTACATGTTGTACAGGAGTCCTTGTGGTGTAATGGTTAAGCATTCAGCTGCTAACCAAAACGTTGGCAGTTTGAATCTGCTGGCTACTCCTTCGAGACCCTGAGGGGCAGTTCTAATCAGCTCTACAGGGTTGCCCTGAGTCAGAACCAACTTGAGGGCAGACTGTTAAGTTTTCGGACTAGTATAGTCTCACACACTATTAAAGAAATTAACCATGTTTCCAAATCTGATGTTTTCCTGATTTCATACCAATTACTGTAAAGTGGAGAGCAGACTCAACTGTACTTTATTATTATTAATTCCCGATTATCCATTTATCCCTTTAGTCTTTTCTGTGGTTATCAGTCCATAGTTTCTACTTCAGTCTGTTTTAGGTTTTCTGATTTAAGGTATATGTAATGATTAGAAAACATCCTCATTGAAGTGGGAGCTGCACATATGTGGGCACGCAAATTTATACGGGAATGTACATTTTCATTCAATCATAATAAAAAAAAGAAAACGTCCTAATTCAAAGGAATGGAGAAAAAGAAGAAGAGAACAGAAATTATTCTATATCCTAGAATTCTATTATAAATAACAGTTATTAGCTTGTAATTTAAGACACTTAACTAGATACTTCCTTCCCTGGAAAGAAGCCTAGTATCAGGAATGAAAGATCCATGCTAAATTTTACAAACAGACTAAGTTCCAAGAACAGTGTCCATATTTTAAAGGACACACTGAATGCAAAAGCAGTTTGAGGTACTTTTGCATGGCAGCACAGTCCTGTAGTACTTTCTTACAAAGTAGACTAACGCATTTGCTTGCTTCCTATCTGAGTTTTTAGAACTAGTTAATCGATACATTCCACACCTGATATGAAATCCTGACTTTGTGGCTGACTTTTCATTGGACTCTATTATTTGCCATTTACTTTGAGTTGGTTAATTGAAAGATTAAATAAACATAAGAATCCACAGAAATATGATGGGTCATATTTTCTGTGTAGTTCCAAATAAGAAAAATAGCCTACTGTTTGGACAGATACAGAAAAACATATATGCATTTCAATAGAAAAATGAAGAAATGATTAGTATCTGTCAAGTACATAGAATAACACTTGTTTTCAAAATAGCTCTAATCTCTTTTTAATATTGATGAGAAAATTGAAACTCAGATTCATCAAATTCTTTTTGCTATGGCATTCCTATTATTTCCTGTAGTCAGATTAAACATATTACTTGACTTATTTTAACATTATCACTCCTATTTAATGCAAGTGGCAAAGACTGAAAATTGGACCAGTTACTATACGGTCAAATTTTCTTTCACAACTCTGTAAGAATGTTGCTCTAACATTTGGTGAAATATAAACATTTTTTTTTTTAATGTGAAATTACGAGCTCTGAGTTAGAGCACTGCTAAAAATGTAATTTTGATTTCTAACTCATGGTGTCAATCCAGTAGAGATAATCAGATCAAGTTAAAGCTTATAGTTATTGGTGTGTCTCATATACACCTTCCATCTGCCAATTTACTGAGAGTTGTTGCAATCCTTATGGAAAATATTGCATTCATTTTCCTATTTTATCTTTCAAAGTAAAGAAGTAAACAGAAAGATTAACAAAAACCCCCCAAAACTGAATAAATTAATAATTCATTAGGCCCAGACAAAAGAAGGCTTGAATAAAACACTTTATTTACACTTAGACCCTTGATTTTCTTTAGTTTCTAATTTTTAATGGAGTCCCAGGGTAAGAAGGTCAGTTTGAGCATGCAACAGAAATGCTTACGCAGTGCTCATCCAGGCATGAATTTCCAGCCCCTCACAGTTTCATAAATGTGAATGTGGATTGGTGTTGCTCTCAGCACAATAAGAAAGACACCATTCTAAGTCTGAGGTTTACATCATAAGGCATTTTTGAATTTTGCAGGCTTAAGAAACTGTTGGTAGGGATATGGTTCCACAGGGAACATATTGTTCCCCTCTTTTCTAGCAGATAAGTCAAAAGTGGCAAAACTAGTTTTATCTCAGCTCCCCAAAACATTCACCTTTGGCCTTGTGTCAATTAGAAAGAAAAAAAGTTTTACCTCCTAAGAATTGTTTTCTACTGGAAATTTCATCTTTGACTCAGTAGTCAAACAATATCAAACATTCAACTCAGTCTGTAGCCCTTGCAACAGGATGCTTCAGACAAAACTAGTAGTTGGGGTCTGTTTTCTTACAGAGCAAAGTTTTTTCGGGCTAGTTATTAGGGAATTGGGAACCCTGGTAGCCTAGTGGTTAAGTGCCATGTCTGCGGACCAGAAGCTCAGCAATTCGAATCCATCAGGTGCTCCTTGGAAACTATGGGGCAGTTCTATTCTGATCTATTGGATTGCTACAGTCAGAATCACCTCGATTGGATGGCAGTGCTTACTTATTTATTTTAAATTAGAGAATCAGTCCCCTCTCCCACTAAGAAAAGTCTCCTAATAGATGTCTGCTGTGCAGACAAGAGACAGATACAGTGAATACATCGACGCAGGAAACCAAAAAACGAACTTGCTGTCACTGAGTCCATTCTGATTGGTAATGGCCCTATGCCGTAGGACACAGAAGGACCGCCCCCTAGGGCTTCCAAAGAGTTGCGGGCGATTCCAGCTGCTAACCTTTCTGGTTAGCAGCCAAGCTCTTCATCACTGTGCCACCAAGCCTCCTACACCAGCAAAAGACATCTAAATGATAAAGCAACTAGCTAAAGGAGAAAGACTGCTCTCTATACTCATATAGTACCCACTTTCGTGATTGGAATTTAATGGATTGGTACCTATCAGTACTTGCACCACACTGCTGGAAGTCTCTGTTATGGCTCTTGGCATGTTTTGTGTTTTCTTTTATACCAACAATAATTTATTTAGTGTGTATATGCACGCGTATGTGCGTATACACCTTCACTGTTAATATGGACCAGACCAGTCATTGTCTTTCAACAAAAATAAAAATATCTTTCTATTAGTCTTCCAAACAGCTGTTTTGCCATTTCCTCCTCTTGGACTGAGATTTTCCAACAGGAAAGAGTAGAAACAAGTGAAACAAAGCACCTAAAAGCAGTGTTGTCCTGATGAACTGGTATGTGGGAGATTGTATTAACTGAATAAAGCTGATCTGCTATTTTTAATATATAACACATTAGGCAACACACAATATTTCAATGGTAATATTATTTTAAACTTAATTACATGGCACCAATATTACAGATAATCCGATTCATTTTTCAAAGTCTCTCACTTAAAAGTCAATGATTTCAATGAATTTTTTCAAAGTAAAATTTCTCTTTACTTCAATTATTAAAATGCCCTAACTACTGCACAGGTGTGGAGTGATTCAGCTTAGGACTGAATGGAGTGTGAGCTGTGACAACACAGCTAATGGCCAGTGGCCTTATCTGTAATTGTATAACTGCAAAACTGAGAAGAGAGAGGAAAGAAGTTAAGAAAGTTGAAAACAGAACAAATAAGAAGTATGTTAGCTTAAGGGGCACTTTCTCCTTAAAATTACTTTTTGAGAGGATTTCCTTTAATACAAACTTTACTGTCGTGTAGAAAATAAAGAGAAGGATGGATGAAATGGGCATGGCAATCAGTGGGTACATGAGGAAGAATAATCTAAAGCTGCTATTTGGTTTAAGAAAATAGAAAAAAGAGGTAATTGAAACTTGGAAAGAAATCTTAAAACCGGCTTACTCAAGTTATTATTCAAGAGAAAAGCCCTGGAAATTAACAAGAGAAAGATGGAAAGAGAAAGGAAAACAAAAAACAAACTTCGACTTAAAACATTTCTAATATTTTATATCTGCTTCTTGCTCAGGAAACACAGCCCACAAAGCAAGAAAATACAGCCCCAGGTGAATTTATGGATTCTTAAAATACATAATTTGAATCTGGTTTTGAGACAATGTGACTTTAAAAGCTGAATCACTGAAGTTAACCAAGTTACAATCAACTGATATTTTATGAACCACAGTATTATCTTCTAAGTTAATCACTTGAGTATTCTACTCAAAAAGCAAAAATTCTATTTTGTTCCTAATACACCACATCCCCCCAAAAGCAGAGATACTGAATATATTTCAAAGTATGAAAATCTCCAATAGTAGGATATGGTCTCTCCTTTTCTGTTTTTTCATAATTCATTTGATTAAGGCATCTTCTCTCTTTTCCAGCTGCCTTCTGTCTTCATACCTCACCATGTGCCATCTCCCACAGGTGATTTTCTGACTGTTTCTGTTTATCGTCAAATCTTCAAGACATGCCCCCCTCCGCCCCCCACTCCTGTCACACTGCTGTGACTAAGTGGTGTGCAGCAGCTGAGAGTAACAGGCATGTTCCATTTACAGTGATGTTCTGTGGTAAAGGATGGTCAGGCAGTAAACACAAAGAAAGCTGATTCTGCAATTTACTGTAAGTGAAGCTTCAAGGGTAATTGTCACATGGTTGACCTTGAATTCTGGGGTCATATGCTAAAGCTATAATAAACAATTTAATAAATGTACATTTAACTATTGAATACTTTCTAGGTGCTCTATTTATTTATTTTACCACAGATGGCATACAGTTACAAAATTTACCCAAGCGTCTCTAAGTAACTCCCATTGGCATACGACCTTTTTCTCCCCCTTAAGTTCAACAATCCCTCCATGCAATTTCCCCATAAACCAAAATCAAACCCACTGCCTGTGAGTTGGTTCCAATTCATGTTGACTCTATAGCACCGAATAGAACTGCTCTGTAGAGCTTCCAAGGAGTGCCTGGAAGATTTGAACTGCCCACCTTTTGGTTAGTAGATGGAGCCCTTAATCACTACACCACAAGGGTTTCCAATTTCCCCTACACTATTTCATAAGTATTAAAAAAAAAAAAAATCCCACAAAATCTATATCCTCTATAAATTGCATCAAAGCTTGACTTGGAAATCTTTTATAGCATTTTTAAGGAAAATATGAAAATTAAAACTGGACTTCATAAGTTCTTACACGTTACACTAAAATTTTATAAGCTCTTATCTTATACTATGATAATCTTGGAACGAAGACAACTGAAAAACTTAACTCTACCCCAAATTGTGCACAAAGAAAATGTAGGAAGAAAGAAATTAGACTTCTCCAAAATCAGTCAGTCATTGTCAATGATCTTTTGCAAATACCGAACACTGCGTTTACTATCTACGTATTGGACACTGCACTATATACCACCTAATTCACAGTTTACAGCAAACCCTTGAGTACATTTACAATTTTATCTCCATGTTCCAGATGGGAAGTTGAGGCACAGAAGGGTTAACTAATTGTCCAAGTCATTTAGCATGAAGGAAAGACAGAGATTTCATCTAAACATTCAGGCTCCAGTGTCATTGCTTGTGACCACTGCTATGGAACCCTAGTGGCAAAGGGGTTCAGTATTTGGCTGTAAACCTAAAGGTCAATAGTTCAACTAGACAGAAATAGGTTTGGTTTTAATCAATGTTATAATGATGGCCCACCTGTAAACTAGTATTTCAGTTTCCACTAATTCCTGATAATTTTCACACAGTTATTAAGGCCAATTGATAATACTATTTTTTAAAAAACTCTTTTTGTTCCATAAACAATAAACCCAATGAAACTGTTGCATCAGAGTGGATTCTGACTCATGGTAACCTTGCATGTTTCAGAATAGAACTGCACTCCACAGGGTTGCAATGGCTGTTATCTTCCAGAAGTAGATTGGCAGTTTTTTCTTCTGAGCCCCCTCTGGGTGTATGCAAACTATTAGTCTTTTAGTTAGCAGTCAAGCATTTAACCATTTATTACCACTCACAGACACGTCTTTAAACAAACGAACAAAAACTCATTGCTATAGATTCTGACTCATATCGGTCCTGTAGGACAGAGTAGGTAGAACTGTCCCATAGAGTTTCCAAGAAGTGGGTGGTGGTTTTGAACTGCCTACTTTTTGGTTAGCATCTAAGTTTATATAAACTCCTTGCAGTGAAGTCAGTTCTGACTCAGAGCCAACCTATAGAACAGAGTAGAACTGTTTTCCAGGGTTTCCAAAGAGTGGCTGGTAAATTCGAACTGCCTAACTTCTGGTTAACAGCTCAGCTGTTAACCAAGGCTATGAGTTCATAGAGTAGCTATTAAAACAATTATATGTAATAGGCCATCTTCTTCTTCTACTAGATCTGTGTTCTTATAAAGAGTGAGTTAATTTACATTGCATGTTAACGTAACTGTGAAACTTGTCTTACATCTATTTTGATCTCATCTGAATTAAAATCTTTAAATGAGGGCAATGTTTAACATGATATTCCTTTTGACAAGAGCTACCAGGAGTCTAAGCTAAGATTTGGTGTTCACCTGTGGTAATTCCTTTAACCATGGTCTTCCCTATGATCCCACCTGCATCACTATGTTTAGCTTTGGCTTTTAAAAGTTAACTTAATATTTCTTTATTTCTGTTGCTTCTGCAAATTTAAAAATAGTTAACAGCTTCGAATTCCTTTTAGAAATGACTCATAGCAACCCCAAACATAACAGAACATCACTGAATCACTTTGAAGACGTGGAAGTGACAATATACTACCGTTAACATTTTATTTGTTGTTCTTAGTTGCTGTCGA
This sequence comes from Heterohyrax brucei, assembly GCA_028571685.1. Taxonomy (NCBI): domain Eukaryota; kingdom Metazoa; phylum Chordata; class Mammalia; order Hyracoidea; family Procaviidae; genus Heterohyrax; species Heterohyrax brucei. Next base: position 163,215,413 of record CM053143.1, read on the forward strand.
GTTGACTCTGACTCATGATAACATTATGTATAACACAAGGAAATGCTGTCTGATGCTGGGCCATCTTCGAGATCTTCACTGTGCTTGAGTTCATTGTTTCAATTATTTTGTCATTCTATATCATTGAAGGTAAACTTTGTTTTCATTATTATAAGGACCTATTATTTTATTCCACCACTGATCTGGCAGCTTGTCATACTGCGGCAGCTTGTGTACTGCTGTGATTTTCAAAGCTATAACACTGGTATTTCAAATACCAGCAGTGTTGTCCATGGTGGATAGGTTTCAACAGAGCTTGGCTAAGACAGACTAGAACTAAGAATCTTGCCACCTACTTGTAAAATAATTAACCAAAAAAAAAAAAAAAAAAACTTTGTGAATGACAGTGGAGAGCTGTCTGACACAGGGTTGGAAGATAAGGCCCTTAGATTGGAAGGCACTGAAAATATGAGTGAGAAAGATCTGCCACCTCAAAACAGAGTTGACTTTAATGACATGGATGGAGTAAAGCTTTGGGTCCCTTTATCTGCTGATATGGGAGACTCAAAGTGAGAAGAAACAGCTGCAAACATTCATTAATAATCAGAACACGGAATGCATGAAGTCTGAATTTTGGATAATCGGAAGATGTCTGAAATGAAATTCAATGCTTGTAGATTCATGTCTTAGTCATTAGTTGGATGATGGACTGGCATTAGTCAGTTTTAATCAGACAATCATATGATCTATTATGCCAGGAACAATAAGTTGAAAAGGAAAGATATAATATTCTTTGTGAAAAAGAACATTACAAAGTCTATCCTGAAGTAGAATCCTGTGAGGTACGGGATAACTTCTATACAACTACAAAGAAGACAGGGAAGAAAGCAAAAATCCTCCCAACTGGACTATTAAGTAACATCATAATAAATGACGACAATATTGAAGTTGCCAAGGATTTCACTATATTTGAACACACAGTCAACACCCAAGTAAGCAGCAGTCAAGAAATCCAACAATGAATTGCATTGGGCAAATCTACTGCAAAAGATTGCTTTAAAGTCTTAAAAAGTAAAGGTGTCAGTTTAAGACTAAGGTGTGCCTGACCCAAGCCATGACGTCTTCAGTCACCTCATAAGACACGTGAAAGGTGGAGAATAAATAAAGAAGGCAAAAGAAGAATTGTGCTTTTCAATTACAGTGTTGGTGAAGAACATAGAATATACCATGGACTGCCAGAATAACAAACAAATCTGTGTTGGAAGCAGTACAGCTAGAACGCTCACTGGAAATGCAGACGGTGACACTTTGTCTCACATACTTTGGACATGTTCTTAAGAAGGACCAGTCCCTGTAGAAGGACATAATGCTTGGCAGAGTAGAGGATCACTGAAAAAGAGAAGACATTCAATGAGACGGACTGACACAGTGGCTACAAAAATAGGCTCAAAAATAACATTGATTCTGAGGATAGAACAGAATCAAGTAATGTTTCCCTCCTTTTTACATAGGGTCTCCATGAGTAAGAACTAACTCAATGGCATCTAATATCACAATAACAAAGAAGACCAGCTAACATGACTAACAGTCAAATTTACACACCACTCACTAATGTCAAAGATGAATAAATTGATAAATTTTACTAGCCACTGACATTGATCAAACACGCCATCAAGATGCACTAATAATTCTGGTGATTGGAATTTGAAAGTTGAAAACAAGAAAAAAGATAAATGAACCTAGTAACACAAATGATGCTGGAGATCACACGATAGCGTTTTGCAAGTAAGTTAGAGTTGAAGCTGGGGAAAATGAAAACAAGTCCTTGAGAGCCAAAATACAACCTTGAGTACGTCTAACCTGAATGAAGAGAGCATTGCAGGAAGAGACTTGACACATGAACAATCACTGATGATCAGATGCATTATGAGATGATATAAAAGACATCATACATGAAGAAAGCAAAAGGTCATAAAAAGACAGGAAAGAAAGCACCAAAATGGTTTTCAGAAGAGACTCTGAAGCTTGCTCATGAAAGAATATCTAAAGTAAATGGAAGAAATGGTGAAGTAAAATAGCTGAACAGAAGATTTAAAAGGTAGGCTTAAGGAGACAAAGAATTGTAATAAAATGTGCAAAAACATGGAGTAAGAAAACCAGAAGCAAAGTACACACTCGGCATTTCTCAAGCTGAAAGAGCTGATGGAAAAAATTCAAGCCTCAAGCAGTAATAGTGAAGGATTCTGTGGGCAAGTCCTGAACAACGAAGGAAGAATCAAAAGAAGATAGAACGCACAGTCACTGTACCAAACATAACTGTTCAAGGTTCAAACATTTCAGGAAGGAATACATGAGCAAGAATTCATACTACTGAAAGAAGTCGTCCAAGCTGTGCTGAAGGCATTGGCAAAAAACAAAGCTCCTTTAATCAATGAAATACCAATTGAGATGTTTCAACAAACTGATGCAGCACTGAAAGTTGCTCACCTGTTTGTGCCCAGATGATAGCTAACTGGCCTACCGACTGGAAGGGATCCACATTTCTACCCATTCCAAAGAAAAGTGGTCCCACAGAATGTGTATATTATCAAACTGTATCATGAATATCACTTGTAAGTCAAGTTTTACTGAAGATAATCCAAAAATGGTTGCAGCAGTACATTGACAAGGAATGGGCAGAAATTCAAGCTGGACTCAGAAGACGTCAGGAACATGGATATCATTGTTGATGTCAGATGAATCTTCGCTGAAAGTAGAGAATATTAACAAAATGTTTGCCTGTGTTTTTTGGTTATGCAAAGGCATTTGAATCTGGATTATCAAAAAACTACGTATAACATTGTGAACAATAGGGGAACATTTACTTGTGCTAATGTGGAACTTGTATACAGACCAAAAGACAGTCTTTCAAATAGAACAAGGAGTTCTTCTTCTTTTTATTATTATTATGATTGAATGAAAATGTACCTTCCCATATAAATTCGCATGCTCACCTAGTATGCAGCTTCCTCTGCTCTCCCTTTCCGGTGACAGCACACCCCTCCACTCCGCTCCATATATGTCCTATCCTCCCAACAGTCTAACAAGGAGCTCTTGATATTTTAAAATCAGGAACGATGTGTGTCAGGGTTATTTCCTTTCACTGCACTTATTCAATCTGTATCTGAACAAATAATCGAAAAACTGGACTATGCAAAGAAGAATGAGGCATGAGGATTGGTAGAAGACTTACTAGCAACCTGAAATATGCAGACAACAGAACCTTGCTGGCTGAAAGTGAAGAGGATTTAAAATTGTCACTAATGATGATCAAAAGCTACAGCCCTCAATATGAATCACACCTCAGCTGAAAGAAAACAAAATCCTCACAACCGGACCAATAAGCATCATCATGAGGAATGGAGAAAACTTTGAAATTCGCGACGATTTCATTTCACTTGGATCCACAATCAAGTCTTACGGAAGCAGAGGTCAGGAAAGTAAACCAAGTAATTCATTAGACAAACCTGCTGAAAAACAAACACACAAGCAAAAAATCTCTTTTGTTGAAAGCAAAGATGTCACTGAACCAAGCTATGATATTTTCAACTGCCTCACATACATGTGAAAACTGAACAACTGATAACTTTGAATTATGGCATTGGTGAAAAATACTGAATGTAGTATGGACTGATAAAAGAACTAACCAATTTGTATTGGAAGAAGTATAGCCAGAATGCTCTTTAGAAGGGAGGATGCTAGCAACTTGTTTCACATACCTTGGGCATGTTACTAGGAGAGACCAATCCTTGGAGAAGGACATCTATCTGGTAACATAGACAGTCAGCCAACAAAGAAGACTGTCACCAAGACAGATTGACACACTGACTGCAACAATGGGCAGGATGGCTCACAACTGGGCAGTATTTCCTTTTGTTGTACATGTAGTCACTACGAATTGGAATTAATTAGATAGCACCTAACAGCAACAACATTATTCTATTGACTTAATCCTAGCATTTGCCATTGATCCTTTTATAGCAAATGCTGGCATTTAATATAACCCCTCTAAGAATAAAATAAAATGACGTTAGGCAACAGCCAGGAACTGATGAACCAGTAAGCAAGGTATACACAGACTTAATTCTTCCACATGGTGAAAAACACAAGCAATCATGCACTACAGACTAGTAAGCCCAAGGTAAGTTGTGTGTGCCTTCCTTAGTGGGTAATCCCAATATTGGCAATGTTGGCAACATCAATGTATTACTAATTTTAGTAATTTTTCAAGTACTATCTCATTTATTCCTTACAATAACTGTGTGACATAGGTATTACTGTCAACCGCATTCTGTAAGCTCAGAAATTTTTTTTGGTCACACTGCTAGTGACCAATGAAGATGAAACGGAACTCAGGTTGTTCAATTCCAACATGACCTGTGTAACAACATGGCTCTACAACAGAGATCTCCAACAGAATTTTCTACAAGGATGAAAATGGCCTAGAAACTAGAAGACTTCGGTCCTTAAAATGTGGCTAATGTGACTGAAGAGGTAAATTTTTCATTTTAATAATCTCAAAAGGAAATAATTGTGTATTAACTAGTGATTACCATACTAGATAGAGTGGCTGCACCACCTCATGCTTGCTACATTTCACTCTATAAGAAACACAAATTATACCTGTTTCCATTTCAAATTTTTACAGTTAAGTTGCATATGTTTTTGAAATCATGTCATACCGATTACCTAGCAGAATATATTACCAGGGAGGAAACCCACCAAACCAAACTCACTTTCATCAAGTTGATTCCCAGTCAAAGCAACAAGGGAGGAAAGTCTTACAATTCACTGCTTTGCTATTTTACTTTTTCTCTTTTGTTTCCTTCTGGACATGTGACACCTATTTGGAACCTACTTTTTCCCTCTCTAGTAGATTCCTTTTTGAAGAAGTGGCATTGACACAACAGAAGGGGAAGCTGTCTTCTGCATTTACAGGCAGAAAGCTATCACTCCCCTGAAAAAAGCTGTGTTGTCTGTGGTGCCTTCATTCAAGCTCATTTCCTTCCTTCTATAACACTCACTGTTATACCCTTGTGACTGGGGCAGGCTCACAGCATACAAAAGCCAAGGAGTGAGGCTTCCAGCTCCCCAAACCTTTCCATTACTAGAAGCTCAAGCCACACTCAGTTCTTCATTGGTTAAGAAAAAAAAAAAAATCAACAACAGATAAGACAACTAATATCTGCAGTGTATTTTATGCTTTACCAAGTAGTTATACAAGGCAAACCATTTGGAATCTAATAAATCTGGAAGTTGTAGGCCAAATATGATTAACTTCATAATTTTGAAAGAAAATTTAAACTCAGAAATATGATGTACCCAACTTTCAAGGAAATGCTAATTTACGCAGTAAACCTGTTGCAGTCAAGTGAGTTCTGACTCATCGCAACCCTCCAGGACAGAGTAGAATGGTGCCACAATCTTTATGGAAACTGATTGCCTGGCCTTTCTTCCTCAGAGCAGCTGGAGAGTTAAAACCTCCAACACTGAGATAAGTAACCAAGCACTTAAGCACTGTGCCACCAGGGCCCCTTAGGGGTTTTTGTTTCGTTTTGCTTTTTTGTGTTTTCTGTTGCCCTTTCCTTACATTAAGTGTTCCATTGGCCTCTGAAGTGAGACTGCCTATTTTTTATTATTGCTTCAGCCATTCAGTTGTGCGACCTTGAACAAATTCAACAATCTCTCTTTTCTTCCATTTTCTTATCTTTAACATAAGGATAATATACTTCCTGTTTCACAGAATTACTAAAACCTTAAGAGACTTACTATAAACCACTTCAGATAGCACTCGGTATATAGAAAATGTTCAGTAAATATTGAAAATCACTTTTATTACTGACATTATTTTTAACCACTCTCACTGCTTTTTATAGTACACAGTACAGCAAATAAATAATCCTCAGTATTGCATTGCATTGTGAGTTCATTATTATACGCATATTTGGCTTCATTTTGCAATTGTTTGCAGTCAAAGGGCCTTCCAAATATTTCTCGTTCTCAACAACCCCTTTTTCTGTCTACAAAACATTGCAGAATGCTAAAACCTGAGATGTAGCCATTCTTATATAGAGAATAAAATTAAGCGAGTCTCTCCTGTGTGCTAATTTTTTTTATGGATGGGGAAATTTTTCCTCAGCCACGAGGAAGCAAGAAATGTGGTCATAAAAGTCTTGAAATACGTGTCTGCTTTTGTTGTTAGGTCCCATCGAGCTGGTTCTGACTCAGAATAACCTGATACAGAACCAAATGTTGGCCAATCCTGAGCCATCTTCACAACCATAGGTGTGCTTCAGCTCAGTGTTACAGCCACTGTGTCAGCCCAGCTTGGGAGGGGCTTCGTCATTGTTACCGACCTTCTACCAAGCAAGACGGGCATGTCTTCCTAACATGTTCAAAGTAAGTCTGCGATGATTCTGCCATCCTCACTTCTAAGGAGCATACTTCCTAAGGAGCTATATTTCTTACAAGATAGAGATTTATTCATTTTTCTAGCAGTCCATGGCATAGTCAATATTATTTGCTAACACCATAATTCAACTGTGTCAATACTTCTAAGGCCCCCCCCAAAGTTTCTTCTGCTTTAAAACATCAGCAGATTTTGTACATTTACCCTTCTGGGCTACAAATGAATTTGAAAATAGTGACATTATTTGGTCCATGTAACTCAAAATGCAGATGCTGAAATCTTTACAACAGGAAAGAGAACTTATTTCATCTAGTCTTAGTATATTAAATAATAACAATAATGATAATATTTTATGAGCAATAAAATGAGGCATAGAATCACTAGAGGACACTTGCAACTATTAAGGCACAACTTTTTAGCATTTTTCTGTTTAAATGTTTACAGTGTGATATCTTTAAAGTGACATTGTCCCTCAGGTATGAAAGTCTCTTAAGGTATAAAAGTCTGATTGCCTCTAAGTGAAATCTTTGTCTTGGGAAAGCAGAAACAGTGTCTAGAACAACTATGATTCTGGTAGGGTGGCTGGGGCAATGATAAGAAGTCTTAAAGAAAATACTTGATACGTGTGTTTAAAGACATTTGAACCAAGCAGGATTTTATTTCTCACAGACCAACTGTGACTTTTCTAAATGCTATATAGAAATGAACAAAGTGAATTTATCATTTTTTTAAGGATGCATCTGCTTATGATAAAGTCGTCCACTCAGAGCTAAAGTTTAGACTAATTATAATATATAAATTACTTTTCTTCTGACCCCGAGGAGAGAGGCACAGGCTAGCACGAATACAAGCTGTAATCTCAGCAGGAGAATTATGATTATAAATGGAACAGAGCAGCACACATATTACAAGAATGCACGTGTCAAAACATTTGGGGCTGTAACTATAGACAGAATCAATATAGCAGACACAAGCATCATTCTCTCCCTTGATTTTTCTATTAAGTTGAGCTGTGAATACCTCAAGGAATAATTATTTCACGCCAAATTACAGTAAAATTTGCATTCATTACTAAAACATGCTTTTATTTAAGGAAATATTCTACTTTAGTGGAATCACGTTATTGGTCTAAATAGTGCATTTGCTAGTTATTGTGGACATTTCCTACACAGGTCATTCATCAGAAGCTAATTTTTTTAATATCATCACACACAGTCTTGTCCTCTATATGCAAAAACCATCTAAATAGAGCATGCAACTCTAGCAAGCATATTCATGTCTATTTACTTTAAAAAGAAGTCCAGACTAACTACTGGAGCACTTTCAATGTGCAGTGGGAATGCTGGGCTGTTAAATGCTGTTAAACTGCACACTGCTGCAAACAGGGGTAGGATGTCTGATTTGGAAGAGTATGAATGGCACTGCTGGTGGAATGCACGTGGTGTCTGAATTCATATTGTTTTACACCCCTGAGAGAGTAACATAGCACTAGAATTCAATTCTGTCTCAAATCATGCTGGTTCTCTTTGCCTGGGTAGGTTAAACATAAAGATTATTCTATTTCTTTTGTCAGTAAATATTCTTCAAGCACGTACATTTTTATGGATGCCGATGATGCCAAATTACTTTTTGAAAAAGCTTCTCCAATTTGTGGAGAGGGAGAAGAATAGTTGTTTGATATGCTTGTTTATAATAACAGCTTGCTTTACATATCCAACTAATTTCCACTATATTGCTTCATATTGGATCATACTAATCCTGATTTAATTTAAAAGCCAAGTCAAAAGCCGAAGCCACTGCTGTTGAGTCGACTCGGACTCATAGAGACCCTGCAGATCAGAATAGAACTGTGCAATAGTTTCCAAGGAGTGCCTGGTGGATTCAAACTGCTGACCTTTTGGTTAGCAGGCGTAGCAGTTAACCAGTATGCCACCAGAGTTTCCAAACTATAGTGCAAAATGACACTGTTATTTTTGTTGTTTTTTACAGTTGGCTAGTTGGATGCCAATATTATACTTCTTGGTAATTACTTTGTTAATCATAGAAGTAAGTGTAAATATTTTCATTCCCTACATCAAATGCCAACATGTTGTTGGATTTCCCCTTCATCTATGTAACCATTCTCAACAAAAAGAATAACAACAAAAGGTACAATTCCAAACAGCTTCACTGTAATCAGGTTTTGGCTCACTGTTTGCACACCTCATGATGTAACAACTGTGTTAGTAGGTGTGTGTTTTAAATTTCCTTTTAAATCGTAGACTCATGCCAGTAAACATTACATGAACACTCTTCAAATGAACACAAGTTAGTGAGGAGATGAATCTATACATATACATATATATGTTTACATGTGCTTTCCTTTGCTCTAGGGTTACACAAATATATATATTTGCTTATTAAATAAACTATATATAGGTACACAAACACATAGCTAACAAAATTTGCGGCACAATTCAATGACAGCACTTACATACACATAAGTCCAATTTTATCTTGATTGTATATAATGGTATATATACACATATGTTCTGTCTAATGTTATTGATTATATTGTATATGTCTACATTTAATATTTGGAAGGAACTAAGCTAACTTTAAGAAAATTAAAAATGCACTGAGGACAATTTTAGCACTTGTAATATACTTACAAATGGACAGCGTTTGTTCTAGTATTTTATGTTTTAAGAATCAGAACATATTATTTGGCTTTGTCTAATTTGGTATTTCTGAATGTGAGTCTATAAGCCCGGTTATAGAATTCTTCATGGATTTTTCTTTTAATTAAAAAAGCCAAGCCAAGTGCCATCGAGTCGGATCCGACTCATGGCAACCCTTATTCATAAGCTCTTGTTATTGATGGTTTAAAATCTAGTCAGCATATCTCTACTGCTTTTGAAAATGCTAGCTTAGACTGAGCTAAATAACTATGAGGCACTCATTTTCGCCAACGTGCTTGTCCGCACTTTCACACCACACAGAGCCCTGGTGGCGCAGTGGTTAAGCACTTGGCTACTCACTGGAAGGCTGGCAGTTTAGGTCTGCCAGCTGGTGCTTGGAAATGCTATGGAGGCAGTTGTGCTCTGTCCTATAAGATGACCATGAGTTGAAATTTACACATTGCCAATAGTTTCAGCAATAGGTACTACACACAGGCCTAGTTTCACCGTCTAATACACTTTCAGAAGTTTCACCAGCCTTTAAAAGAGGGCATGTGTGTATACACAGACCTTAAGATTGGCAAAATGTACATTTCGGTGTAATCATCAACCCTGAAGATAGTGGGTAATAACAATAACAGCACCTACATTTTGTAAGTATTTAAAAAAAAAAGTAAGAAAAATCACCTTATTGTAAGCCACCTCCTTTCTGGTTCTAAATTCAGATTTCATTGATTTTATGTAGATATGCTTGTTTCTTTATCTTTTCTTTTTGTCACATGTTTACTTTAGGTGGGAAGCGGGGAAAAAGGGAGGCAAGCAACCTACGAAGCATCAGTTGGTCCCAACCCACCTAGACCAGAGGAGAACGAGGGACGTCAAAGACATAAGGGATACATCAGCTCAACAGACAGAAAGACATCAGCATGAGACCAGAAGAACTAGATAGCGCCTGGCCACCACCAGTGACGGCTCTCACAAGGAAAACAAGAAAGAGTCCCTGACAAAGCAGGAGGAAAATGGGGTGCAGAACTCAAACTCTATTACAATGACCAGACTTGATGGTTTGACAGAATGCAGAGTCCCCAGAAGACACGATCCCCAGACTCCCTGTTAGCCTAGAACTGAAACAGTTCTCAAAGTCAACTCTTCAAAGACTAGACAGGATTATAAGACACAAAATGATAGTGGTGGAGAGTGTGCCTCTTGGCTTATTGCAGGTACATGAGACTAACTGGGCAGCTCTTGTCCAGAGGTGAGATACGAGGGCAGAGAAGGACAGGAGCTGTTCGAATGGGCAAGGAAATACATATTGGAAAGCAAGAATGTGCTGTCACAGGGAGGGCAGAGCAGAGAGTTACAAACAATCTGTAAGTTTTTGTATGGCAAACCAATTTGGATTGTAAACTTTCACTTAAAGCACAACAAAATAGTGAAAAAGAATAAGGAAGGCGAGGTGAATGGAAGGACAGGACAGGATGAAAATGAGAAAGAAGCTGCTGGAAGAAAGCAATGAATGGGTGTGGCTACTAATTTGTTTCATTTTAGTCTTAAAGCCATAATAAGCAATTGAATTAAGTCTTAACACAACGTTAGCAAAACTAAAGTTCTCACAACATAAATTTCCAGAATCACAGATCTTTTAACTCTGTAGGTTGGTAAAACATAAGAGTCTATTCAAAATGCAACTGGTTTGTTATTTCTGAGATATGAACATGTTCATCATGAGTCGTCAATACATTCAAATATAAACTAGGTGCCTATCTATACGGACGGTCCTTCATATTGAGAGCAGATCTTTGAAGTAGAAAATCCACACTGAGTATGAAAAAGACATCTTTCTCAAGTTGACACCTACTGTCCTTCTTTTCTTAGTGTTAAAATCAGCAGCAGTAACCTACTGCTGATTTCTCTAATTCTATGAAATCTTCGCTTACCTCAGCTTCCTCGAATGCAAATCTAGTCCAGATGGGACCATGAAATTTTTGCAGCAAGTTCCACAGCACACAATTTTGTTCAGTACAGTTATTATGCCACACACAGCTGTATATTGCCACATAAATGAGCACATGTGCAATAGAATTCTTGTATTATAAGTTTTATAAGACTAAAATTGAGATTATACTGCCATACACAATAATTTATTTGAAACATCAACATGTGTGTTGCTCTAGGGTTACACAAATGGTGCCATTCCTTTTCCAAGAGGAAACGTTTGTCATTTAATATTCAGCATTAACACAAATGTTTTCCTCAGAATTATAATCTAAATTAGGTGCTTTAAAATACATCAATATATCATTAACTTCTTACTTTAACATATTAGATCTATAGAAGAATCAATTCTCCCTAACAATGGTGAGAGAACCTAATCACTCTCTAAATTTACTTTTAATTAGCATCATCTGCATTAATTGGTGTAGCTGATAGCAAAACGTTAAGTGCATTGTTATTTTATATTTGAAATGTAATATATCTTTTGGTCCCATGTCTCTCCAAAAGAACTTGAGCTATTTTTCTGTAATCCCTTAGTAAATATTTTCAGATATATTGCTCAAATTTTTTTCTTTTTTTAGGAAACCTTAAATATATGAGGCACTATTTGGAATGTGTTATTCAAATGCATTCCTGGGTACCTACTCAGCCTTAATTTCCTCTACAAGTCTAGGAGTTATTCTAAGAAATCTTTATCCGTAACATCCGTCTTCTCCCTCTGATCCACTAATTCTATCGTTGGTCAGATTGTGGGATTGCTCAAAAGAAATGCTGTGTGATCAGCACAAACTTGTCAGGGAAGCAAGTGAACTGCCCTTTATTGAAACCAAATAACCTGTAGTCATTGAGTCAACTCCAACTCATAGTGACCTTATAGGACAGAGTACAGCCGGCCCATAGTGTTTCCAGGGAGTAGCTGGTGGATTTGCTGTGGATCTTTTGGTTAACAGCCACTGTGCTACTGGAACTCCAAAATATTAAGTACTTTTTATTTACAGGGTTGCTAAGAGTTGGAATCTACTCAGTTGGTAATGGGTATTTTGGTTGTGGGTGTTGTAAATGTACAAACTTACTACTTTTTCACAGTAACTAAGAATCACTGGCAATATTTCCATTTGTCTGATTGAGGGGGAAGAAATAGAGCTCTTAGAAATTAAATGACTCTCCAAAGACAACATGAGTAGTTATTGTAATGAGGTGTTATAGCTGTTATAGGCCACAGCCGTATCCAGGTCCTGTGACTCCAGTTCCAATGCTTTCTCCTATATCAAACATTCTAATTGTGTCCTAGTCTCTATCCAGACTCCTCTGAAACATATCATCAATACAGTCACAATCTGTACAAACACTAATATAAAAATGCATTAAAAATAGGCTCTTTGCAGAAGAATCCATATGATTGGGAGACTACATCAGCACAAGACTGGAAGAACTACATGGTGACTGGCCACCACCAGACAGCCCTGAGAAAGGACACAATGTAGAATTTCTGATGTAGCACGAGAAAAACAGGGGTACAGATCAAGAACTCTATTAAAAGACCTTGAGGGTCCCCTGAGAACATGGCTCCTAGATGCGCTGCTATCCTAGAGCTAAAATCAATACTGAAGCCAAAACTTCAGACAAAGAATGAACTGGGCTTGGGGCACAGATTGACACATGTGGTGTGCGTACTTTATGGTTTAAGAGATATATGAGGCTGTTCCATAGTTTCTTTTTAGAGGGGAGAGGAGAGGGTGGAGAAAGGGGGACAAGTGTCAGCTGAGTGGATACTGGTAATAAAGACGGTACTGTCATAGGGTGAGGAGAACAGAGAGAGTTGTAGAGAGGCAGGTGTGTGGGGTTTTATATGGAATACTGACTTGGACTGTAAACTTTCACTTAATCACAATGAAAAAAATTAAAAAAGAGAACAGGCTCTTTGGTCTAATCAAGACCAATTCTTTGTGTTTGATCCCAGACCTACAATGGTATTTACTATAACAGGTTTCTTTACAATTAAAAATTTTCAAAAATACATTATTTGGCCTAACACGGTTATTCCTTCATATACCATATGTTATTTTATGAAACCATTCTCCATACAGTTGCCAACAACAAAAATCTTAGCTATTCCCAATTCTTCCATCTTCCTTACTCCCAAACGAGAGCAATTCTAAAGTGATAGGGCTCCTACTCTGAACATATATCCCTAAAGCAGTGGTCCTCAAATATTAGTATGATTCACATTCCCAGGAGTTAAAGCATAGGTTTCTGGGTCCTCCGAGTTCCTGAATCAAGAGGTCTATGATGGGGCCTGATAATCTCTTTTTTTTTTTTCTTTCTTTCTTTCTTTTTTTTTTTTTAATTTATTCTGATTGAGTGAAAGTGTACAATCCAATATAAATTTGCATGCCCATCTATGTGTAACTTCCACTGCTCTTCTTGCCCAGTGACAGCACACTCCTCCTAACTGTTCTATACATGTCATGTTCTCCTCACAATCTCCTGTCCCCTCCTTTCCACCCTCTACCCACCTCCAATAAGAGACTAGCATGACGGCATCCTATAGATGCATAGAACCATAAAATGCACACACTATATGGTCATTCTGTGTTGCCAAGTCCAACCCATACCTGTCCAAAGAGCTGCTGTCAGTAATGATTTATGGATGGAGGTAGCCTCAGGACCAGGGACCATGCACCCAGGGGAACCCCAAGGCCCCTGGACCATCAGTTGTTGTCTTTTAGTGGAGATCTCAGGGTGTACCCCCTTTTATTCTCTTTTTGCCAGGGAGACTCGACTTTGCGAGCCCCATCACAGTCATCACTGGTGATGGCTGGGCACCATCCAATTCCTCCGGTAGCATGTTGATGCAGTCACCCACTCACGTGGGTCTCTCTGTCTTCTGAATTCTCTTGCCCCAATGTCATCTTGGTCCTTGGTGATCATCTGTTCCTGCTTAGCTGGGACCATTTGGTGTACCTCAGATGGCAGCTTACTGGCTTTTAAGACCCTAGATGCCACTCACCAATAGGGGGTACAGAAGAAAATCCGCATTTTTTTACTTTGCCGGGTGATGTTGATGCTTCCCATCAGTTGACTGCATTTCTAGAAATGGTACTCTAGTGCACTGTCCCCTCCTGCACTGACACAGCATCATATTGTGATCTGAAAACAATAAAAGCCTGCAACAGGTGGTTTAACTCATCACCCTTCTTCCCTATCCCCAGGCTATCCTGTACAATTCTTATTTAAAATTGATTAAGTTACCTAATTGAAACCTCTTGCACCGCTTCAATGATATAGCATTGTATGGAGATCTAAGATTTTTCTGATTGTCCAGGGTGTTTGCTTTACATGAAATGCACCCTTGGATCTCAATCTAGCCGGCTTCCCTACTGCTCCTTACTTACGGATGTGGTTAGGTTTCCAAAGACCAGCTCATTATGTGAGATTAGAATTATTCGAGAGTCTCAGCTGCGCCTGGTCTTCTGTGGCAGTGTCTCGCCCTCTTAGCTCAGTGCCTAGCCACTGCCTCTGGCACTCCTGGAGATGTATTTGCATGGTGGGGTCCTGCCTTCTCCACCATGCATTCCCAGCCACTGGGAAGTTCACAGGAGTCGGGGTGGTGGTGGTGGAGGAGTGTTGCTTGCTATCCACCACCCAGAGCTTCCTGTTACCTGTTCTGGTGACTCCACATTGTCCTCTATCTGCCTCGACCCTGCAATCCCACTTTACTCCTCCCCCTGCTCTCCTGTGACCTCCATTGTCCTGTCATCAACCCACAACCTCTGTGGCTGAATGAAGACATTGTGGACAAATGGGAGACGGTGTCCTTCGGCCAGTTGGCCACCTTCCCTCACGTGGCCCAGTTGTGACTGGGATCCCCAGCGTATCGTTCATGGTAGCCTGTGGAGGGTGCCCTGGGCCCAGCAGCAGCCTTGAATGGGACCTGGACCATCAAAGTTTCTGTTAGAGAAGTTTTTCAAAGCTGCGGTAAATATGAAATGTCAGATAATGGGATAACCTATAATTAAGGAGTCGTAAAGAAAAATAAAATAAAATAACAAAACACATGGTTGTGTAGATTATTAGAACTCATAACAATGCTACAAAACAGCGTAGAACTGCTTTGTAGGGTTTCCAAGGAGAAACTGGTGGTTTTGTGCTGCCAATCTTTTGGTTAGTAACCATTGTGCTTAACCCTCCACTGGAGCTCCAGTAAGTGAGGAATAGGTGTATTTAACATGAAAGTCCATTTCCAAGGTCATATTCTTGCAAAGTATGTGCAGCTGTCCCCTGGTAATATTCATAATTTCCTATTCTAACTTCTTATTATGCTTAGTATTACTGCAAACAAATTTCTTAATATATTTTATTTAAGCATCACTTCTGGCCCCCTTAGGGATTTATCTTTATTTGCCTAATCCTCTGCTAATATATATTATATGTGTGTGTGTGTGTGTGTGTATGTGTGTGCACACGCGTGTGTGTGAAATATCTTTGGGTACATCGTTATTATTTTTGTCTCTCTATCCCCAGTAAACACAAACAGAAGAAACAGTGTGTTTAGGCTAATGAGTTTCCTTAACAAATAGTCTTTAGAAATATTTTAATTACAAGTATATCTTTCAGGAAATACATACCATCATTTCCAACAGGCTATGTAAATGTAGCACTATACTGCAGAAAGAGTTAAATACTTCCTGTAAGTTTTTAGCAAAACAACATGCATGGTCATGTGTCTCTCAGATATAAATATTTAAACGAATGGACAGTTATTTTTGTGAATTTAAATCACTGTC
This sequence comes from Heterohyrax brucei, assembly GCA_028571685.1. Classification (NCBI taxonomy): domain Eukaryota; kingdom Metazoa; phylum Chordata; class Mammalia; order Hyracoidea; family Procaviidae; genus Heterohyrax; species Heterohyrax brucei. Next base: position 163,231,282 of record CM053143.1, read on the forward strand.
TTTAAATATGGGTCAATTCTGAGTCTTTGCAATGTCCTTACCCTCAGATTTAAGAATTGCACATGCATACTTGAAATTTACTGTCATCCAAGCTTATATTTTCTAGTGATATACACATAATCTAAAATGGAAATCCACAAAAGCACATCTTTTATAGTAAGAGCATTTTAATAGCCAACAAAGGCACTATTCCACCTGGGAGTGAAATTTAATTTCTATAGCATTTTTTTCCTCTTTCAAATCACAACTTATTACTAACATTGCCCATATAGCTTGTAAATAACCACTTATAAAATGAAAAAGAGAGCACTATAAATTCTGGAATTATAAATGAAACATATTTTGCCTTCCTTAATCACTTAGTTTTATTATATCTATCTTCAGCTGGTGAATTTTCTCAGAAAAATTATCTACATGGAAATAATGCAAGCCTTTCAGAAATAAAGTTGCTTTTAATCACATTGATATGAACAGAGAGAGAAAATACCTGAACAGTGTTTAAATCACTGCATTTAGAGTTCACTGATTTTATTGTTACACTTCTGTGGCAATTAGTAACCAATTTAGCTTTGTCCAATAGATATGGGAAATGAACAGTTTCCCTAAGTCTAGTTTAATCATTTTCATTACCAAAAAGAAGAAAACAATTTAAACACTGTAATTCAGAGTATAATATCTTGTAAGATGGGTTTAATTTAAAATCATGAATTATTACCTTTGAGGAACTCTTTAAGCAACTTGTATGAAAATAAAATGACCAAAATCTGACTTCTAAGCAATGTTACCACCAGTTGTCTTACAATAAAGTCAGCCTAGTTATGCTTCAGTATTACAAAAACAGTGGTGAAACTTTCTCTAAGCAATTTAACTTTTAAAATAACACTGCATTTTTCCAGTATCTGACAAGGTAGAAAGTAGCTACCTCTCTGCCACACTTTTACAGTTTCTGAGGCATCCACTCTTGAACTAGCTGTATCATGTCCTGAGATAATCCCAAAGGTGTGAGCAGGTGTGCTAAGCTAACAATGTCTCTTGGAGGCGCAGAAAAGTCTTTTCTTTCTTTCTTTTATTTGGCTTTGTTTCAAAATCCTTTTTTCTTCATGAAAAGTCTACTGATTCCAGCCACGCTGAAGAAAATGTGCTTCCCCACTGGAATTCACTTCCCATCTGACGAGTACAACTGCTGTCTCTGCTATTAACCTACCTGAGGAACCCAGCAAAAAGTTCTAGAGTCTGATGGGGTTTTCCCTAACTAGAAGCGCTAAATTAACATGGAAAACTTAATTTTTCCACATCGTTATGTATTGGTCCTCAGCTATGATCATTTGCCTAAGAGGAAAACTGAGGTTTTTAGGAGACCTACATAAAAAACAAGATAATTCAGTATTAAAGAAGCCACTGAAAAAGTCTGAAAAAATGCAGTTAATATTTTTGTGAAAAGGAGATTAAAGGATTGCTAAGTAGACAGGTCAGATAGATAGATACATACATAGACACATACATGGATACACAGACACATAGACAGCAGACTGGTAGACAGACGGACAGAGGGACAGACACAGATAGGTAGACAGATCTATAGAGTGCTATATTAACGGATGGAGAGATAGACAGATAAAGAGTTGTGTATATTTGCATACAGTTTGAAATGGAGACACATACACGTTGTGGTCGGCAGACAAATGCTCTCTCATAGCTCAAAATCTGTGAGTATGCTGGGTTACATGAAGTAGAATTAAAGCTGCACATGGGACAACTGTCCTGCCTTAGCCATGTGGGCCCAAGATAACCCGAAGTGAGGAAGGCTGAGGAAGAACAAAGAGTCTGAGAGAGAAGGCGGCATGAGAACTCAGTCAAGGTCACTTTGAAAACGGAGAAATGAGGTCATCACCGAAGGGATGTGGGTGACCTGTAGAAGCTAGAAAAGGAACGAAAAGGGATTCTTCTCTAGAGCTTCATAAGGAAGCCAGCCCTCCTGCCGTCTTGATCTTAGCCCAGCATGATTTCTTTTCACTTCCCACCTCCAGAACTTTATGTTAATAAGTTTCTGTTTTAAGTCTGTGAGCCTGTGGTAATTTGTTATTGCAGCCATAGAAACACACACACATACATACACTTGCCTAGCTGTTCATCTTTAACTTGCAAATTTTTCCCATTCTATATAAACGCTGTATCAACGCTGACCAATAGAAATAAAATCAAGGTACATGTAAATGCCACATATATAATTTAAAATGTCCTTAGTCACATTAAAAAAGTAGAAAAAAGTGTGAAATTTTAGTCAAATTTTATTTGAACCAATGTAACCAAAATATTGTACTTTAATACATAATCAAGTTAAAATTATTAGCATGATTTTCATATTCTTTTTTTTATTTTACTATTTTTTCTAAATTCAATGTGTACATTGTACTTCAGTACCTCTCTATTAGGAGTAGCCACATTTCAACTGTTCCGTTGTCACAGGGCCACTTGTCTGTCAGTGGCGGCTTGCCTGTTGCTGGTATTTAGGTACCAGCAGGGTCACCCACGATGGACAGGTTTCAGCTGAGCTTCCAGACTAAGACAGGGGAAGAAGGACTCCACAGTCTACTTTTGAAAACAATTAGCCAGGGGAAACCTTGTGAATAGCAGAGAACACTGTCAGAGAAAAATTGTCTGCAAAGGATCTCTTTAAAGTACTGAACCATGCAGATTTCTCCTTGAAGCCTGAAGTGTGCCTGACCCAAGTCATGGTATTTTCAGTTGCATTATATACATGCAAAAGCTGAACAACTAAAAAAAAAGAGAGAAGAAGAATTGATGCCTTTGAATTGCGGTCTTGGAGAAGAATGTTGAACGTACCATGGACCGCCAAAAACACCCAACAGGTCTGTCTTAGTAGAAGTACAACCAGGGAGTTCTTTGGAAGCAAAGATGACAAGACCACATCTTACATACTTTGGACATGTTGTCAGAGGGATCAGTCCCTGGAGAAGGATATCACAGTTTGTAGAGCACAGGGTCAGTGGAAAAGAGGAAGACCCTTGACAAGATGAATTGACACAGTGTCTGCAACTGTAGGTTTAAGCATAAAAACACACGGCCCAAGACCGGGTAGTATTTCATTCTGTTGTTCATAGGGCTGCTATGAGTCGGAACCGACTCAAAGGGTCCTAACAGTGACATTGTTAGGGAGGGCTTGGTGCTGCTGTACTGGACAGCATAGCTTTCCATATTGAGATCTTTCAGCTTTCTGAAGCCAGTTCTAAGATACAGGTCTCGAATGTATCCACATGACTTCTAAAAACCTGTGCTTTTAATATAGTATCTATTTAATGAAGGGTAGTGATTTCTTATTAAATTTTCAAAGTGTGTATTCTTTGACTTTTGCCAAAACACTCCTTAATAGCCCACATATGAAGCCAATATTTAGATGCTGACAAGCCCAGTTCATATTATGAGTTATTTTTAAACGACTAAGTGGAAGTGGAAACTCGGGTGGCATGGTTAAGTGCTGTGGCTGCTATCAAAAAGGTCAGTAGTTTGAATTCACTAGGTGTACCCTGGAAGATCTGCAGAGGAGTTCTGTTCTATAGGGTTGCTACAAGTTGGAATTAACTCAATAGCAATGGATTTCAACTTTTTTTTTTCGTAAGCGGAAATGCGTGTTATTTATGTATCTTTGTTGCCTTTAGATAGTCACGTTGGACAGCCGATCTGTCAGTTTCTCATAAATGTGTATTTTATCTTCTGTCTTCCCAAGTCTGAATTTCTGTTTACCTACACTATTCTAACTCTCAAAAGATAAGAATTAAATTTTGGTATTGTAAAAAAGAAATCAAAATATAATGAATTCTTTTCATTGAGTTGACCTCCACATGACTGTTGACATATCACGCAGAGCTGCCATGAGCTCCTCGTGTTTGACATTGTTTGTTCACAGCTGCAAAGCTGAAATTGCCACCGCGTTGCAGGTGAGCCACGGATACTGCAGAGCCTCCTCTCCCAGACCCAGCTCAACTCTTCCTCTTTCCAGTTCTCATGATTTGGGAATAACTTATGTAAAGGCCAAAACTCACAGTTCGTTAACACACTTTTACACAGATATTTTACAAATTACAATAAATAGTACTAGATGATACAATTCAATAATCCTTTGATGGTTTTTCTTCCAAATTAAGTAGTTTGCACATTTTCCCCATTGCTTCTCTAAATATGCTGATAATTTCATGAGCATTTTAAATAGCTCTAATCATATTTTAAAATATCAATCAGCCAACACAGTCTTTTTTCAGTGACCATGTATATTTTCCATTCAAAGTTATAACTGTAGCATTCTTCTCCTTTTTTTGATTTCCAGATCTACATATTCTGGGAATGTTGTGGACTGTGAACACAATACCCACACAGATACATTCTCCTCTAAGCATTTGGTAAGCAACACAGCTTTTGGTCGTTTGTTTGTTTTTTAAGTTTTATTCCAGTCTTTTACTTAAATTAAGTCTTCCAACCTTGGGCTTCTCAGAATCCTAGCTATTTGCCTCAATTGCAAGCATTCTTGAAAACTCCTAAATATTTCATTCCTGTAAAAAGGAAGAAAAAATAATAATAGAATTCTCACATGTTTCCTATTGTATTTTTCTTGTCCTGGTTTTGATTTAAGGAGTCCTGGTAGTGCAGAGTAAAGGTTGGCTCAGCTGTTAGTCCAGAGGTTGGCAGTTCAAACCTGCTAGCTACTCTAAGGGAGACAGACATGACAGCTGGCTTCTTATCAGTTAAAGCCTTAGAAACCCTGTGGGCTAGTTCTACTTTCTCCTACAGGGCGGCTATGAGTCCAACACGACTGGACAGTAGTGGATTTGTGATTTAATTTGTTTTTCTTTGTAAGGCCATAGGAAAACATGAAAAGTCAGTGTGTTTGGTTCACAAGTGATGATATTTTCTGATAATCACTAACATTTATGTCTGGGACAGATTTTCCTTACAACAATTAACGCATTACCACACTTTATTTCCATACTTTATGGAAATATAATTTGTATCATTACCATTCACTTAAGTATCCTGTCATTTTGATGGTTCCATCTCTTTGTATTTTAATTTGGGCTTTATCAAGGGTGCAGTAACTATCAAGTCACCGTTGACTCCCCTTGGAAAGGCAAATCATCATGACCATATTTGAAAGTTTCTGAACATCTTATTTTTTTAATGTTTACTTAAAGAAATTATCAACTGCAATATCCAGCCAGACACGATCTTACCACATCAGAGATGAAGAAACTAGCCTTGGAAGAAGCATAGGCTGAAACGTATCTCAGCTTCTCTACATTTCTATACCATCAATGTGAGGTGAAGCAAACATTTCAGAAAGTTTTGAGCGACAGTTTGATATCTGGGAGCTGTTTACCACCAGAGAGTAGCACAATTGCCCTGACTGCACGCTGGCATTAATGATAGTAGTTGGTAGGCAGGGTGAGAAGACATGCTTATACTTCAGCAATTTTCTTTCCATTCTAGTTGGTAATTTCAACTCCTTTACCTTCTCTTATCAAGGAAATGTAATCAGAGAAAAGTCATCTGAATTCAGTAGGACCATTCCCTAAGTTTGGCTTTGAAAAAAAAAAAAAGGACAACAGCCAGATGAGCTTACCATTTAATCACAAAAAGAGAAATTAGAATCTCTGCAGAAGGTACTGTTACCTTGAATCACTCCTTTCTTGGAGTAATCATTCAAATACTTGAGAATAATATCATAATATTATTTCTCAAAACCTGTACTTTTTTTTTTTTAACTGAGGCACAAACAGTATCAGACCATGCTGTATGATTGTGCGGCCACTTGGAATGGAAGAGATAAAGCCCACTTGCACTGTTTGTTGGGAATTAGGCATCATTTGCTGCATAAGGGGGAAAAAAAGTTCCTTTGGAAGATAATGTTGAGCCTCTATGGCTCCTTACGAAACACTGAGAGTGTGAATTGCTGGCATGCTGTTATTTATTGAACAAATAACTGGAGTCAAAAACCATGCTTTAGGATATATAACATTAACTAACTTTACCTTCACAACAATCCTACCAAGTATAAAGCACTGTAATTCCTAGTTGTTGATAGGAAATTTCATACCTTCAGAGGTTTAGTTAGTTGCTGAAGGCCACTCAGCTAGTCTCAGAGCCAGAGCTAATTACCAAGTTTCAAGTCTGTCGTACTGCATAGCCGTGACCTTCATCACCAAGAGCTACTTTTATCAAGGAAATTACACTCGAAAACTTCTCCTTTCTGTGTAGTCTCTGTCTTTACTCCCCAATTCTCAATATGCATTTTGGAAGGAAATTTACTGTACTCCATTTTCATAACTGTTTAAATTAAAATGACTTCTGTCAATCAGACAGTGACATGGAGGTGTATAGGAGAGGGACTCAGAAGTGTTCTTGTCAAATCAGCCAAAGGCATACTTCAGGAGATCTAATTTTAAGAATCAAGAACAATATTAAGTGGATTTCAGCATAACTTGAATACTCCTTTCATCTTAACCCGATATTTCAAGGACAGAGTAGCTGGGGCCGGGGGCCAAGGACCATGCTCTCAGGCGAAATCAAGGCCAATTGGCACAACTAGTGTTCTGCTAAGACGGCTCTCTGCACCCCACATTGGTGAGTGGCATCTGGTTTCTTAAAAGCTGACAAACTGCCATCGAGGGCACAGCAAATGGTCCTAACTTAGCAGGAATGGATGCTCACCGAGGACCAAAACGACATGGGGTAAAGACAACCCAGAAGACAGAGAGACCCACATGAGTGGTTCTTTACATAGACTTGGGACCAGAAGAACCAGATGGTGCCTGGACACCATCAGTGATAGCTGCGATGGAGCTCATTAAGTCAAGTCTCACTGGCAACACAAGAATAAAAAGGGGTGCACCCTGAGATCTCTGATAAAAGACCACAATTGATGGTCCAGCATCTTCAGGGTTCCCCTGGGAGCAAGGCCCCTGGCCCTGATACTGCCCTTGCCAGTAAATCATAACAAAGGTCCACTCTTTGGACATGAATGGATTGGATTTGGCGATGCAGAGTGACTATATATTGGATGCACTTTATGGTTCTGTGCATCTATAAGATATCATCCTGCTGACCTCTAGCTGGAAGAAGGAGAGTGGTGGAAAGGAGGGGAAAGGAGACTGTTGGGAGGATGAGACATGTATGGAGCAGAGAGGAATAGTGTGTTGTCACCGGGCAGGGAGAGCAGTGGAAGCTGCATATAGGTGGGCATGTAAATTTATACATGAATGTACATTTTCACTCCGTCATAATAAAAAATAAAATAAAATAAAATAAAATAAAAAGAATCATAACTCTGAAGCAATGACTTGAGTATTTCCAGGTTATAGTGAAAGACAAAAAGGTTTGAAATGGAACAGCTGTTTCAAAAAGTATAACATCTGGGCTGAAAAAAAAGCTAGATTGCAAGAAAGTATGAGGTGAGAAAGAGAAGACCAAAGTGATCAACTTTTATGGAATGTCCTTTCTAAAGTGAGGGAAATAGTATGCTTTCTTTCTTACTATACTCAACCTCAATTCTCTCACAGTATTTAAAAGTAAAAGATAAGTATTTCATACCCATTAAGAAAAGAGAAGGCTCTGGTTACTATACATAAGATTTACATAAATGATTTTTTTTAAATAATGGGAGGTGGAACAGGATGGCAGTTTCCATTGTGAAACTATTAACCAGAAGTGGGCTCACATGGAGTGTTGCCCCATGTTTAGCCCTAAAAAACAATTTCAGTGAAAAAAATACTCGTATCATTGTAATCAGTATTATTAATAATGTCAATGATTTTAATAATCATAATATTGTTGTTAGGTGTCACAGAATAGGTTCCCATTCATAGTAAATCTGTACAACAGAATGATAAACTGCCTGGCCCTGCAGTACACTTGCAGTCACGGCAAGGTTTGAGCCTGTTCTTGGGGCCACTGTGTTGACTCATCTCCTTGAGGATTCTCTCCTTTTCTGTAGACCCTCTACTCTGTCAAGCAAGATACCTTTCCCCAAGGACTGGTCTCTCCTGACAACATGTTCAAAGTACACGAGACTAATTCTGGTGCCTGCTGATCATAATAAGTCTGTTCAAAATACATGATATGAAGTCTTCTCATCCCTCCTTCTTAGGAACATTCTGGCTGTACGTCTTTCAAGACAGATTTGTTCTTTCTCTTGGCAGTTTACACTATGTTCAATATACTTTTTCAAAATCATAGTTCTTCTTTGACCTTCCTTAATTTTGTTCATCTTTCACATGCATAGGAGGCAACTGAAAATCAAATGGCTTGGTGTACCTTACTCCTGAAAGTGATATATGTAGGTATGTATGTACATCAACACTTCTAGGAGGTCTTCTTGCGGCAGATTTGCCAAATGCAATATGGCTTTTCATTTCTTGACTGCTCCTTCCATAGTATTGACTGTAGATCTGAGTAAAATGAAATCCTTGGCAAAGTCAATCTTTTGTCTGTATATCATGATGCTGCTTATTGGTCCGGCCACGAGGACTTCGTTTTGTGTGTTGAGGTATAATACATACGGAAGGCTGTAGTCTCGGATCTTCATCAGTAAGTGCTTCAAGTCCTCTTTACTTTCTGCAAACAAGGCATGTGGTCACAGATTGTTAATGAGCCTTCTTTCAATTCCATCCAATACTGCATTCTTTTTCATATTGTTGAGTTTCTCAGAGTATTTGCTCAGCATACAGACTGAATAAATATTGTGAAACAATACAATCCTGATGCCCACATTTCTTGATTTTAACCCAAGCAGTATCTCTGAGTTGTGTTCAAATGACTATGTACAAATTCCCCGTGAGCACAATTAAATGCACTGAAATTTCCATTCTTTGCAATGTTATACATAAACTGTTACAATCCACTAAATCAAATGCCTTTGCATAGTCAATAAAACACAGGTAAACATTTTTCTGGAATTCTCTGTTTTCAGTCGGGATTCATCCGACATCAGCAACAACATCCCTTATTCTACATCCTTTCCTGGCTTGAATTTCTGGCAGTTCCTTGCCAATGTATTGCTACAACAACTTTTGAAAAACTTTACTTGTAAGAGATATTAATGATATTGTTTGATAATTTCTGCCTTCTGTTGGATCGCTTTGTTTTGAATGTGATCAAATAAGACAGGTAGCTGTCTTTCAAATTTCTTAATATAGAGGAATGAGTGCTTTCAATGTATCCATTTCTTAAAACATCTCAATTGGTATTCCATCAATTCATGAAGCCCTGTTTTCACTGATGTCTTCAGTGCAGCTTGGAGTTCTTCTTTCAACACCATTAGTTCTTAGTCATACGCCACTTTCTGAATTGGGTGAATATTGGTCAATTCCTTTTGATATAGTGTCTCTGTTTATCTTTCCATCCTATTTGAAGCTTCCTGCATGGTTTCAACATTTTGCTTACTGAATCCTCTAATATTACAACCCAAGGCACAATTTGTTTATTCAGTTCTACAGCTTCAGAAATGTTCTTTGCTTTTGGTTTTCTAACTTCAGGTCTTTGCATACTTCATTACTTTGATTTGTTTTCTTAAGGAGTCCTTTGAAGTCTCTGTATCAGTTCTTTCTCACTTCATCATTGCTTCCTTTCATTTTAGTGACCTCCTGCTCAAACCTCCTGCATAAACCCTGCTGGCATAGTTCAGAGCTACGGCTGCTAACAAAAGTTCAGAAATTCAAACGCACCAGGTATTTTTTGGAAACTCTATGAGGCAGTTCTACTCTGCCCTATACGGTCTCTATGTATCAGAATCAACTGGATGGCAATGGGTTTGATTTCTGCTTGTAAACAAAAATCATGAGCAAGTTTCAGAGTCTGTTCTGATATCATTTGGGTCTTTTTCTTTCTTCCCTGTATTTTAACAACCTCTTGCTTTCTTCATGTATGATGTTCTTGATGTCATCCCACAAGTTGTGTGGTCACCCATCATTAGTATTCCACGTGTCAAACCTGTTCTTGAGATCCTCTCTAAGTTTAGGTCAGGAATACTTGAGGTCTTATTTTTGCTCTCTCATGAAACTGTTTTCATTTATTTCCCTTTTAACTTGAACTTGTGTATCAGCAGTTGGTGGTCAGTTTTGTAGCTTGCTCCTTGCCTTGTTCTGGCTGACGGTACCGAGCTTTGTCACTGTTTCTTTGCACAGATGTACTGGATTCGATTCTTGTGTATTCCACTTGGTGGGGTCCACTTTTATAGTTGCTATTTACATTGCTGAAAAAAGATATTTGTAGTAAGTCCTTGGCCTGGAAAGATTTTGACATATATCATCAAGGACATATTTTCCAGCTATGGATCTTTCTTTCTTTCCAACATGTCTATTGCAATCACCGGCAATTATCAACACATCTTGATTGTATATTTGATCAATTTCAGACTGCAGAATTTAGAAAAAATCTTCAATTTCCTCATCTTTGATGTTAGTGGTTAGTGTATTAATTTGAATTATCATCATATTTGCCGATCTTCCTTGTATATGTATGGACATTACCCTATCACTGACAGCACTGTATTTCATGATAAATCTTGAAATGTTCTTTTTAATGATGAATTTTTTTGCCATTTCTCTTAAATCTTTCATTCCTGGCATAGTAGATGATAGGACTGTTTGATTCAGAATGGCCAATACCAGCTCATTTCAGCTCACTAATGTTTAGGATAGTGATATTCATGCACTCACTTTCATTTTTTGCAATTCACAATTTCCTAAATCTACATTTCTCATATTCCACAATCTATTAACGAATGTTTGCAGCTGTTTCATCTCATTTTGAGTTGTGCCACGTCAGCAAATAAGTGTCCTAAAAACTTGACTTTATCTTTGTCATAAGGCCAACTCTACTTGGAGGAGGCAACTTCCCCAGTCATATTTTGAGTGTCTTCCATCCTGAGTGGTTCACACTTTGGTATTACATCAGACAGTGCGCCACTGGTACTCATAAGGTTTCCAATGCCTGATCGTTTTAGAAGTAGACTACCAAGTCATTCTTCAGAGTTGGCTTTGTCTGGAAGCTCTGCCCCAAACTGCCTATCATGAGCAACCTAGCTGGTATTTGAACTCCTGGTGGCATGGCTTCCAGTCTCACAGCAACACGCAAGCCACCAAAATATGACAGACAGACAGACGTGTGCATTTGCCAACTCTATCAATTTTACAAGTGTTTGGCCAAGTCTGTTTCATATTTATATACTAGGGCTTTACCAGAATGTCTAGACTGGCTTTCATTTTTCTAAAACATTTTACTATATTTAAAAGACCACATTCCTAACTCCAAGTAACTATTTTTTTAAAAGAAAAATATTTTCAGAGACTCTGGGTGGAAAGGCTAAGTGTCTTTTCTTTTTTCCTCCACACAGGGAAGTTAGGGATATTTATAGGAAAATTATGGTGTTCTGGAAAAAAGAATTCTCTGGCATTAAAGTTGTCTGTCATGTTGAAGAAACTTATATAGCCTCTTCTTTTTTTGTCTGAGACTATCACTGCATGCTTTCTTTCCTAGCTACATGTTTTCTAATTTTTTATAAAGAAAAAAGTGAGAAATAATGTCTATTGCTTTATCTTACTTTACTGATTACACTGTATAAAAATATATATATTTATGAAGAGAAACAAACAGCCATTAAACATTAAATTTATATTGTTAATTAATTTTATTTGAGATCCATGAGTCCATTAATATCTCTTCTCTGACATTTTCAGGCAGCCAAATTTTTACATTTGCATATAATACCCAAAACTAAATCTGCAGTTGGGGTGATTCACTCACAGCAATCCTATAGGATAGAGTAGAACTGCTCCACAGAGCTTCCAAAGAGTGCCTGGTGGCTTTGATCTTCTGACCTTTCCGTTAGCAGGCTTTGTACTTAATTACTATGCCACCAGGGTTTCCACACTTTCATATATCACATACATTATCAAGAACTCTGCAAAATAATCAACAGCTTTCTAATAAGTTCTAATCCATTTTGCTAGTCACATCTTGAAGGACAATTTTTTGATGATTTGATATATTAGCAACGACTGAAATTTATGATATCTCTACTTGAAGTCTGTGTTTTTTAAATATCAGATAAAAATTAGTAAAATTTTGCTATATGACATGACACTCAAAAAATCATTAACAATTATTTTCTTCCTTTTTTTGTTTGGCTTCTTTAGCTTGGGCATGAAGTACACTGCTGTGAACGATAGGGTAATATTCCTCTGCCTATAAGGAAGACCAGTTGATAAGATTATTATTCAAATTTACTCATCAAATACTAATGCCAAAGATGAAGGGATTTGTAACAGAAAGGACACCAGAGATGGCGCGGCAGAATTTCACGAGACCAATAACTTCTTCAATGTAAACGCCTTTTTTCAATTGCATGAAAGGTGACATTACAAGTAAACTTCACTAGATGGAATGTACAGGAATCAAATTAACTATATTTGTGAAAAAAATGATGGAGACGCTTAGTATCATCAGTCTGTACAGGGCCAGGAGCCAATGGCCAGCAAGTCAATTGCTCATATGCAGGTTCACACTGAAGCTGACAGAAGTTAAAACAAGTCCAAGAGAACCAAAGTACCACCTTAAATATATCCACCTGAATTGAGAACAGAGTTGATGCACTGAACACAAGTGATCAAAGACCAGAGGAGTTACAGGATGACATCAAAGACATCACATGTGAAGAAAACAAAAGCTAATTAATATACCAGGAAACAAAGAAAAGACTAAAATTATGTAACAATAGACTCTGACACTTGCTGTTCAGCACAGAGTAGCTAAAACGAAAGGAAATAATGATGGAGTAAAAAAGTTAATAAAATTTCAAAGTGCAGCTCACAAGAACAAAGTATTATAATGAAATGTGTGAAGACCTGGAGTTAGAAAATCAAAAGGGAATAACATGCTCAGCATTTCTGGAGCTAAAAAAAAAAAAGGAAGAAAAACTTCCACCCTCAAGTTGTAATATTAAAGACACCTGTGGATGACACTGAATGATGCAGGAAGCATCAAAATAACATGGAACTATAGAATCACTGCACCAAAACAAATTGGTTGACATCCAACCAGTTCAGAAAGTAGTATCGAGAACCCATAGCAGTGAAAGAAGAACTCCAAGTTGCACTGAAGTCACTGGCCAAAAAAAAAAAAAAAAAAACCAAGGCTGCAGGAATAGCTGGAATATCAATTGAGATATGTTAACAAATGGATTGCACTGGGAAAACTTGTAGAAAACTTCAGGTGTTACAAAAAGAGGACTACAGTGTACATAAAAATCATAATATTTCCAATGACCCTATACACGTAGGAATGCTAGATAATAAAAAGAAAGATCATAGAAAAGTTGATGCATTTGAATTACGGTGTTGCTAAAGAACACTGAATACATCATGAACTGCCAGAAGAATGAATAAATCATTTTTGAAAGCAGGGCAGCTAGAATGCTCCTCAGAAAGCAGAATGGCAGGTGAGATTTCATCTCATGCTCTGTGGACGTGTTACGAGCAGGGACTAGCACCTGGAGAAAGTCACCATGCTTGGTAATGTAGAAAATCAGCAGAAAAGAGGAAGACACTCCGTGGGTGGATTGACACAGTGACTGCAACAACGGGATCAAATAGAACAAAGGTCACCTTCAATTAGATCTGACTCTACTGCACCTAAAAAGATTATCTAATTCTGTGATTCTTCTATAGATTACTTTCAAAATATTACACAAGAGGAAGTTTTAGAGTCCATAAGTGTGATGTCCTTTGCCTGTGTAACTACTGTGTATTACTTTAATACCTGCAGTTGAGTGGAATTGCGCAGCACCTGTAAAGGGTTAATGAACATGCAGACTTTCGGAAAAAATGCAGTTATAGACTGACACTACACAGACATTTCATCGACAAACACACAGCAACATGCGAGCTGCAGGCACACTACAGGTGGCAGGTATTACTGCAGTCCTGCTGTCGAAATAATCTTACAGGTCTACTCCATGTACTTTTTGAAATTCAACCTTGTAAGACCCCATTTTCAAGTAATCATTTTAAAAAGAGAGAGAGAAAACATTTCATAACTTTTAGATGTACCTATCTTAGCTTCACTTGGAGCCAGCTATTTGTATCAACCTTGGTGTTACGGATCATTACAAATCTACTCAACTTTATTCTGTTAAATAAATCAACAAATCTAGTTTACTCCTTCTGTTTTAAAAACTCTGAGTCACTTCTATATTCCTCCTCAAAAAAAAGACTGATTTCAAAATTTAAACAACTTGTCTTCCCTATATTAAAGATCTTTGCTGTTAAAAAAAAAAAACTATGTTCTAAATCACCTGCAATCATTTTTTTTTTAAATATCACTCATAGATCTGAATTCACTTAATCAAGGAAGAGCTGTTAGAATTAAAATTAAAAAACAAACAAAAAATAAAGGTGCCAGATTTTCTGCAAATCTTAAATTATTCACCTGAAAATTCACATTAATTCCTCTAACAGAATTGTCAAGCATTCAAGTACATGCATTAATACTACCATCATTGCAGAAGGCCTGCAGAGAAAGCGTTCTTCCAGTCCCAGTTTTTCATTTTTAAACAATCTCTTGTTATTTTGGTAGCACTCAGCACTAATACTAATGTAATCAAATAAGTATTAGTGGTTCACATTGCAAGCTTATTGCCACAATATCAAAGTAAAAATATTTACACATCAAAAGTAAAAGCAGTGGGGTTTAAATTAATTGAATCTCTTAAACAAAACTAGCTAGGCCTTGATAGTAAATTGAACGACAAATAGTTCACAAATATAGAAACAGGAAATATTTTCATTTTCAAAAAATCCCAAGGCCAGTGTACTAAATTCTAATGAATATGAAAATTAGAAAAATAATGGAATATGACAGTGCATATGGAAAATGTTAGGTTTCTCGTATTCTGAGAGCTCTGTTTAAATTTGATTCAGATTATAGTGTTTAAACTGTTTAAAGCTAGGAATATGTAGATTATAATTATTTCTATCCATCTATGTATCTGACTATAATTTGAGTCTAATTCTTCTCAACATTTTACCTTGTAGAATAATGCATAGAATGTCATACACTTGTGGGTACAAATATGCCATAAAAATGTGATTTTTGAAAAAATGCAACTTTCACTTTTTATCACCTGCTATTATGTAGTGTCAACCTATCCAACACAATGGCACTGTTTCAATATTTCTTTCTCATGTGGTGAAGGATATAGCCAAATTGGGTGAAGCACATTATTTTTTATGCATGGTATTTTCACTGGTTTTTGTTTATGTACTTTCCAGGGAACAGCATGAACTCTTATCTGTCAATCTGGCCTTTAAATTAATTTACATTGCTGATTTAGCTTAGTTCCATTCTAAGAGCAGCCTAGTGAGTGACTACTCTTTGCAAGATTGGATACTCTCTAAAAATTAAAGATTCCATCATTTATCCAGCGGGCATTATGTTTTTCCTCCCTGACAATGCTTCTTAAATTGCCCTAATAAAAGCAGTATTTCATTCACCTTTTATTTTGTTATCTTTACATTCCAAATAATATATGAAGCATGTTCTTATAGTATTGCCATGCTTCAAGATATTTCCAGATAAATACAAAAATTAAATGTATTGAAAACAATTTTATCTTTTAATTTTATATGAATATCTGGAAAAGAAAGGTAATTCTATTTTATCAGCCTTTCTCATGACTTAAGATTATGTAACATAATTTCAGGATTAATTTTTCAGAGATGCTATCAGTAGTATCCATCATATTTTATAGTTATCAAGTGGGTATGTAAGGAGTTAATTTGACAGCCATGCTTTGGTATTTTTGAGACATTATCAGAGTTCCCTTACAGAAAACACAAACAAGGAGTAGAAAATAAATAAATAAATAAATGATTTTGTAAACAAAGGTTTTAAAGGGAAAAGAAAAAAGAAAGATTATACCTCAATAGGGAAGGTTTACTGCTTTCTGTTAACTTTTTCATTCAGATGGTCTGTGAGTTAATTATATGATATTTAGGGAAGGTTAAAAGAAAAACAAAAAACACAGTCATCGAGTCGAGTCCGACTCATAGCAACCCTACAGGTCAGAGTAGAATTACCCCATACAGTTCCCAAGGAGAGCCCGACACTTAACCCACTATGCCACCTGGGAAGGTTAGCAGATAAAATAATGAGTTCTACATTCAGTTACGTTCTACATTCAATTATCCGTTGCCCTCAAGTCAAATAAGACTCCCAACGACCCTGTAGTACAGAGTAGAACTGTTCCATACAGTCTGCAAGAAGCGCCTGGTGGATTTGAACTGCAGATCTTTTGGTGAACAATCGTAGTACGTAACTACTATGCCAAAGGGTTTCCCTGCATTCCGTTACAAATGAAATAATCTTTACCCTTACCTTAACTTTTGTTTTTGTTGCAATTTGTTTGTTTTTCCTTGTGGGTGGGAAAAGAGGAAGGTTTGGGAAATTAGTAAATTACTCAGTTTCTCTAGCATCAAAGTATAAAGGATTGGACTGAGGAATCGGGCCAGTGTCCCAAATCTCTAACTTACAAAAATTGTGACTGTCATGTAGGTGTGAAATGTTACACACTATTATGGAGTGCTATGCCCAAATGCAATTATGTTTTCAAGTTCATTTTCACTATGCTAGAATAATTTTTATATTTTAGGAAAGGAAAATTTAATTACACAATTATCACTTTTGTCATTGTTCAACAATTTCTTCATAAACGGTATTCCAAAAGAAAGAAAAAAAAATTGAAACTGTTGATTGTATAAGATAGAGTAGAACTGCCCCTTAAGATATCCAAGGAATGGTTAGTGGATTCTAACTGCCCATCTTTGGATTACCAGCTCTACTCTTTAATTTACTACATGGTTATTAATGGGGAAGTGAGGGAGGAAGGTGGCAAGTGAAATAAGTGTTGTCTGTATGTAAAGGGGAAATCCTGGTAGTGTGGTGGTTAAGAGCTACGTTTGCTAATCAAAAGGTAGGCAGGATGAATCTGCCAGGTGCTTTTTGGAAACTCTGTGGGGCCAACTCTGCTCTGTTCTATAGAGTTACTATGAATAAGAATTGATTCAAAGGCAGTGGGTTTTGATTTGGGTATGTAAAGGGGAAACCCTGGTGGCACAGTGGTTAAGAACTACAGCTGTTAACCAAATGAACAGCAGTTCCAATCTACAAGACCCTTCTTAGAAACCCTGTGGGGCAGCTCTACTTTGTCCTATAGGGTTACTATGAGTCGGGGTCAACTGGATGCCAGTGGGTTTTGCTTGAATTAATATGTAAAAGACTTTAAATCTACAAACCATACACTCACAGGAAATAGTAATAATTCTACTCTTAGGAGGACAAATAATTAAAAGGAAAAAAAACAGTAAAAATGATCTTTTTGGAAGACAGGGCAGATATCTGAATATAACACAACCAGCAGCTGTCGTTTAGGAGGCAAGCAGACATTAACTGAAGAAAAGATTCTTGAACTTCAGTGTCCCAAACCCAATACAAATGATTAGTAATAGAAAGGAAATGTAAACTTTTTAAAGATGTATTCTGTATGTGAATAAATTTTTTAAATTAAAAATACTTTGGGCAAAATAGACATTTTCACAATGTTAATTCTTCTTATCCATGAGCAGGGTGCCTACATAGACTTGGGACCAAAAGAACTGAATGGTGCCCGGCCACCACCAGTGATAATCATGATGGAGCTCACTAAGTTGAGTCTCACTGGCAACACAAGAATAAAAAGGGGTGCACCCTGAGATCTCCAATAAAGGACCACAGTTGATGGTCCAGCTGTTTTGTGGTTCCCCTAGGAGCATGGCCCCTGGCCCTGATGTTGCCTTTGCCCATGAACCATAGCAAAGGTCCACTCTTTGGACATGAATGGATTGGACTTGGTGACGTAGAGTGACCATATATAGGATGCACTTTATGGTTCTATGCATCTATAGGATATCATCCTGCTGACCTCTGGCTGGAGGAAGGAGAGTGGGTGGAGAGGAGGGGAAAGGAGACTGTTGGGAGGATGAGACATGTATGGGGCAGAGAGGAATAGTGTGTTGTCACCGGGCAGGGAGAGCAGTGGAAGCTGCATATAGCTGGGCATGTAAACTTATACAGGAATGTACATTTTCACTTAGTCATAATATTAAAAAAATTACTTATCTCATTTCTCTTAACATTTCTAGATAGAAATGAGAATGCTTTTCAAAGTGATTACCCTGATAGTATAGTGGGTTAAGTACTTCTACGTCTGCTAACCAAAAGATCAGCAGTTCAAATCCACCAGGTGCTCCTTGGAAACTGTATGGGGCAGCTCTACTCTGTCCTATAGGGTCACTATGAGTCAGCATCAACTCGACAGCATTGGGTTTATCACATGGGACTGGTCTGTGGCTTAGAGAGGCCAAGAAAATCATCCGTTTCCTTGGGTAATGGCAAGTTGCATCTAACACTATGTGGCTTGTTGCAGAGTTGAGGAAATTGTAGTATATCTATAATTTTTTCCTGTTGTTATTCTTTAAAAACTAAATCAACCAAAAGTAAATAAATGAATGAAGTTAAAACTCTGTATAAAAAAAAAAAAAAGAAAGAAAATTGGAACCTCAAAGGAAGATTCTTTTCTCATGGTCATGTTTTACTGTGTATTCAAGGTTAAATCACAGGGGAGAAGTTCCATGAATGGGAAATTGTGCTTCTTTCAAGATGAGGATGAGTAGCTTGAAGGAAAAGCAACTAAGAGTTGCTGAGCCTAGTGGTATAGTGGCTAAACATTCAACTGCTAACCAAAAGATCAGCTGTTTGAATCCATGAACCACTCCTTGGAAATCCCGTGGGGCAGCTCTACTCTGTCCTATAGGGTCCTTGAGTTGGAATTGACTCAATAGTGATGTTTCTGTCTTCCTTTTTTTAACAAAAAAAAAATATGACATGCACTATGATGTATGCTTCATAAACATTTTTACATTTCACTCTAACCATATACAGGATGTTTGAGATTTTTCTGAATTTTCAAATGAAAATACTGTGATTCAGAAATACCAGATAAACTGCCCAAAAGAGCAAAGCTTGTAGGTTGGTTGGATGTCCACCATGGAAACCTAATGTTTTCTCTTTTCTAAGGCATGTTCTTTTCATTTTACTGGATGCCCAAGTATCTGAAATTCGAAGACTTATATATTACTGAACTAGCCTAGACTGGAAACCCTGGCTGCATAATGGTTAAGAGCTACAGCTATTAATCAAAAGGTCGGCAATTAGAAGCCATCAGCTTCTCCTTGGAAACCTATGGGGCAGTTCTACTCTGTCGTAGGAAGTTGCTATGAGTGGGAATCAACTTGGCCACAATGCCTAGGATATTATTTGTTAAAAGAATGAAGGCAATGCTCTAGAATGCTTCCTGAAGAGGAATCCAAATATTATTCCAATAAATAATTAGCTGAACTTTGGGTAAAAATAAAGACAAAGTTTCTGAGAAGGGGATGCATAAAACAATGCACAAATCTTATCTTCCTTTTCTTTTGTCCCAAGTGACAACAGTTAAAAAGTCCAGGAGCAACTGTCTCTGCATATTTTTTGTTGATCTATGGCTGGTTTTCTCTTTCAAAGAAGAGTATTTGATGTGGACTTAACATGCCTTTGTAGCATTCTACTCTAATTACTCTAAGGCCATGCAGGCCTCCACTGTAGATAACCTGGGAAGTTCACTGCTGTAGAAAGTGGCAAACTAGTTTCCTTTGAAAGTGACCTATGAGAACCACAGCGTGAATTGTTTGATTATGTATTGGCAGAAGATTTGCTCATGAACTCAGTTATAACCATAAAGCTTTATCCTCATTATACTCTTTCTTTGGATCATCAATCATCCTACAATATGATCTTAGAATCACAGCCTTTTGAGAGAGTTAAAAGGACCTATAATGATATCAACTACAACACTATTTTAGGTAGGAAGAAACTGAAGACCTGAGAAACAATGACTGGCTGAAAGAAACATCGCTAGGGAACAGAAAACTCAAGACAAAGCTAGTATTCCTAAAGCCTCTGTTCCCTCCATATGTTCTTGTAATAACAGTGGGGGAAAAACAACCCACTGGCAAAGATTTTCTGAGGTACAAGGATGAGAAATGAAGGCCAGGCCTTTATCTAACAGTGTAGTTTTCAACCTTTTCTGATTCAATGTAGCCTCAAACTTGAGGCAAGATTTTATATTAAAAGTAACTGCTGTGTATTGGCCTCTTCATTTAGCTCAACTTTTATCTCTTTGCAGAATAGTGATATATATA
Source organism: Heterohyrax brucei (assembly GCA_028571685.1). NCBI lineage: Eukaryota > Metazoa > Chordata > Mammalia > Hyracoidea > Procaviidae > Heterohyrax > Heterohyrax brucei. Next base: position 163,251,621 of record CM053143.1, read on the forward strand.
TATATATACACATACATACATATTTATTTTTACATGCTGTTAATAATTAATACCTTTAAACTTAGATTGTGTTTTATTGAGTTCCTTAATCTTCTGACTTTGTAAACAATGAACATATGGTCTTTTTCACATCAATCAATCTCAGCACTTTGGACACTAGTATAAGATCAAGAAGCCTGGGGACAGCGAAACCAAAAACACCCAATTCTGTCTCATAGCAGAAACAAAGTAGATGTACACTACCGAGTGTCTGAGGCTATAATCCTTACAGAAGCAGAATGCCACGTCTCATATCTGCAGAATGGCTAAGTGGTTTAAACTGTAGACCTTTTGGTTAGCAACCAAGTAATCAACCACTGCTCTGCTAGGCTCCTTCCTGTGTATAGCAGTGTCATGCATTTACTACAGAGCATTGTGAAAGGCTTCGTATTAAATTCACTGGAAGAATTTCTTTGACTCACTGGTGTGGGGTACTCTGGCAATACAGAGTATCAACAAAACCCAAAACACTGATTGTTGTTGAGTGGATTCTGACTCATAGAGATACTATAGTCCAGAGGAGAACCGCCCCATGGAGCTTCCAAGGACTGGCTGGTAGATTCAAGCCACCAACCTTTTGTTAGCAACTGAGCTCTTAGCCGCTATGCTACCAGGGCTCCACGTATCAACAGACAAACACAAATATACTGTTAACAGTTCTATTATTAGTATTTATAACCGCTATAGTTCACTTGATAAATGAAACCACATTAATTAGTTTCAGGATCTTATTCTCACTTTGGCCTATCCACTAGCACTTCTGAATATGCAATTAAAATATTTCAAAATGTCACTTATGTTTCCATTCTACAAGACATGCATACTGATTATGGCTATTTGATTTGTACTACGCCACATACATTTAGAAACAAAAATAAATTGAAAATTCAGTGGTTAAGAAATCTCTCAAACAGTTTTCAATAAGATACAAAGAAAAACTATCTATGGTTATACAAAAGCACAACTATGCTAAATTTCTTAGTATAAAATCTTTTCTATTATAAGCTTTTTTTTTAAGGTTCACCCCTGGCATGTTTACATTCCTTTTATTATAAAAAATATAAGTTCACTGAGGACTTTTCTTTTCCCCCAGCAATCAGTAAAAGCAAATGAATTTGGACATTGTCTAAATTAAATTCACTTTTTTTGATAAACAAATGTTAGATGTTGATCCACAGATTGACTTTAAAGCAAACCACTCCCTTACATTTTTGGAGATTGATTTTCTTCTTTGTCCAATAAAAACCAGAAATCCATGGATTCATAGTAAGTATTGTTTCAAATGGCTACCCTTTTTTTTCTTTTTCACTAATAAGAAAACTAAAACACAGATTAGACAGTTGAAGGTAAAAATATAGATACAGATAAAAAATACATGTGTACATATAGTGACTTACATAAACTTTTTTTTTCCAAATTATTGGTCCATTGTAACTCCAAGTTGATTTCCTGAGTAGAAGTAGTGTGAGATCAAGGAAAAGCTACATAAGGGAATTGACTGCTACTCCCTTGATCCTATCATAAAGCAGACGCTATCTGGATAACGCAGAGACAGCCTGTCAATTGCTTTATTAACGGAACGTGTGGGAAGAACATGTCATAAAGCTGATGGGTCCCAGCTGTGGTTAATTTATAACACTTAAAACAGTGAAAAATATACGTCCCAAATCTTTAACCCCCTCTAAAATTAACACTATGGTAACTTCTAAGTTCTTCTTCAACTCCGTAGGGATTCCGTAGGTCCTATCACAGGTTTCCTCCTGTTCTGGAGGTGTGAAGGACAGGGGAGGAGGTGAAGCAAGGGAAAGAGTGAAAGAAGTTACTTTTAAACGTGAGGAAGGTAAGGACCAACATAAGTTCAGACACTCACAATGGTGATTAATCCATAATGTAGTAGATGACACATATCAAGGGTTTAGATCATTTTGCTAATTAATTTGAAAAAGATGAGATTTTAAAAAAATAACATAAAGCACTGCTATCCAGTCAAGTCATTTTTAACTCATAGCGATCTTATAGGATAGAGTGAAACTGCCCCATAGATTTTCCAAGGAGCACCTGGTGGATTTGAACTGCTGATCTTTTGGTTAGCAGTGGTACCGCTTAACCACTACACCACCAGGGTTTCCCAGATTTGAAAAAGTAACTCAAAATTATGAATCTGGGTACGCCGAAGCCGAGTGCCATCGAGTCGGATCCGACTCATGGCGACAGGTGAAACTTTTATTCTGAAGACCAAGACAAATTTTTGTGTTGGACTTGGACAGCATCACGATTCTATGCCATGTGAAGGAGAAAGCAGTGAAGGCTCTCTGAATACACACCAGAAAACAAGTGTGGACCTGCCAGGTAAGGACAGATGAGGGAGAAAAAGGGGGGTGGAAATTGGGAGATAAAATGTAGGTGACAGCAGGTGTTAGAAATGCTTGCAAAAATTCCTGAAGAGATTTTTATGAGGTGACAGAAAAAAACTAGAGAACTACTGCTTTTCCTCTTGACATGGCCCCTTTCCACCACTACTCCTTCAAATCTCCTCTAAGAAGAATCCATGTCCCCATAAAAGGAGAATGCAGCCTGGCTGATAAGTTAATTGTACTGTAAAGAGTGAAATACATGAATTCTGACCACCTATACACCGGGCAGAAAAATGAATGAGAATAGCAAATAGGTGGAAAAACTCTGTGATATATTACACAAAGTATTTTCATATCAGATCCACACTGGCATCAGAAGGCTTCACATAAAGGAGCAAGGTTAAGAGGAAGGGTGAGAAAATGAATCTTCTATTATTCTTGGAAGCTGTATCATAATACATAGAGATATTTTATTAATTTAAAAGGGCCACTTTAAAGGACTTCTATTTTATTCAGTGATGGAATATGGGATTTTTTTGTGTAACATTGATTTGATTTCTAATAAAATATTTGCTTCAACCTTGGCCAGCAGGGCAGAAGACAGTTCAATGTAAGACACTAATATTATGAAAACCTGTAAGTATTTTATCATACAGCTCAAAGCCTCTTGTGTTATCCATCAAATTCATTTCCCTTGTAACTAAATGTGCCATAAATCTAGGTATCCAAAAATGAAATATGCTTTTGAATAATAATCTACTATCAATAAGCTTAATAAAGACTTCAAATTATATGACACTGTCAAAAAAAAATGCCATTGAGATGATTCCATCCCAGAGTGACTCTACAGAACAGAATAGAACTGCCCCATAGAGTTGCCAAGGAGCTCCTGGTGGATTTATATGTCACACTTTTGGTTAACAGCCATACCTCTTAACCATTAAGTCACCAGACTTCTCAAAACACTTTGAGATGACTTCAAAATACTTCACAAATAAATTATTGACCTTGAGTTTCTGATGGTTTTTTAGTAACAATCTATGTGTAGGAAATTGCGGTATGCAGTAGAGGTGTTAATTTGTCCCAGTCCTGGGAACTAGCTTTTTCTGTTAAACATAATCATAGGCAAATGTAAGCATGGATGGAAATTTGATAGTTGGCCCACACCAAACAGACCAAAATTGATTCCATTTTTAAAAGTTGTTTAAATTTTTAAGAATTTAAAAATTGCTCAGAAATTTGACTCAACTTGCTGGTGTGTAAAAATGTTCAGTTGCAGTGATGCATATTAGATTATCCCCCTTCACTCAACAACGTGTGGATCATTTGTATCTAGGTGAGTGCAACATTACATTTATTTTTTGCTTCCAACTTACTCATTTCCTTCTCCTCAGAATCCATTGGCAGGCGCAATATGAACGCTGTAGTTAGGACCAATCCTTAATATTCCCATTGGGTTGCATTTGGTTTGTCAGTACTCATATATATTTCCTGGACTAAATTTTGTTCTACATGAAGGAAATTCTATGCTTTTTTTCTATTTGCCTGCACACATTTATTTGTTCTGTTCTGTTCCCTTTACTGGAACGGTTTCCCTATCTCCATCCCATTTCACAGTAGTCCAAAATGAAATCATTCATTTCAAAGTTTAGATTGTCAGCTCTTCAAACAGAATTCCTCCCTTGTACCTGGACTTACCTATAATAATGCATTGTGCATTGCATTTATAAACCACTGCTGTAGAGTTGATTCTGACTCATCGCGACCCTGTAAGACAGAGTAGAAATGCCCCACAGGGTTTCCAAGGAGCTATGGTGGATCTGAACTCCTGATTTTTTGGTGAACAGCCAATTTTTTTAACCACTGCACCATTAGGAAAATGTATTTCACTGTTAGACAGTTCTAGCTGAAATATTTAATGAATACCTTTGTTATCTGAGACATGTGATACACAAAGTGAACACTGACACCTTATTATATCTTAAGGAAACCCTGGTGATGTAGTGGTTAAGTGCTACAGTTGCTAACTAAAAAGTTGGCAGTTCGAATCTATCAGGTGATCCTTGGAAACTTTGAGGCAGTTCTACACTGTCTATAGGGTTGCTATAGCTGGAATTGACTTGATAGCAATTGGTTTGTTTGTTTTGTTCTTATATCTTAAAGCAAGAAAGGAATTTTACTTTCTATTTAATAGACAAATCAGAAAGCTCCTCTGTCCCCCAAACTATTAACATTATTAATCAAATGGCCCAACAAAAGGAAAGCAACTTGAGGTACAGGTATTGAGACTTTTCATATCACTGTGACAACAATCCTTTTTTATAGCAATGCTCCAGCAATAGTCCCTCAGTGAGGACTACGACGCTAATTACCCTATGATCAAAATCAAAACCCAAACCAAACTCATGTACTCAAGGGGATTCCAACTCATAGCAAACCTATACGAGAGAGCAAAAGTGCCCCACAGGGTTTCCAGGTCTATGATGTTTACGGAATCAGACTTTCACGTCATTCTCCTGTGGCGTGGCTGTTGAATTTGAACCACCAACTGTTTGTTTAGTTGATGAGTACTTTAACCACAGTGCCACCAGGATTCACCCCATGACCAATGGACAGAAGACATAAGCACCATCCAAAAGATCTGGTCCAATAAGTCCTGGAGAAGATAAGTCATTATACGCACACTGTGGCCAGGCACAAAACAGTGATGATACAATGCTTAACTTTAAGGGGCTTTCAGTCTAATTGGATATCAAGTTGTATCTACGTGAAACAATAAATAACAATACTCACCCACTGCCTTCAAGTCAACTCTGACTCATAGCAACTGTATGGGACAGAGTAGAACTGCTCCGTAGAGTTTCTAAGGAGTGGCTTGTGGACTCAAACTGCCAACCTCTTGGTTAGCAGCCATGGCACCTAAATACCACGTCACCAAGGTTTCCACATGACAGCATTAGGCATTCAGAATAAAATGAATACAGATATATGATATTGCCTGGTATATAGAGTGTATGTCAATACAGTAATACTGGAGGGTGCCAAAAGTTCCTAAGGTGATCTGGAAGAAATACATTTTGTATTACCAGATAATAAGGCGCTTTTGCTGTATGGCTGAGACAGTTCACTAGCATTCAAATTTCTAACACTGACTCTATCTCATTTTCTCATCTCTACGTTTCTTTTTTTGGCAAAGGTTTGAAAAAGTTATCAGTCAAAAGTTCAGGTTCAATTTCAGGTAATGTCAAATTATTTTCAAAAGATCATTTATGCATTTTATCTTATAACTTAGTTATCTTTCCTCAGCTGTGGAAATTTGCATTAAATTGAAGATGATAATAAGTCTCAAAACATTAACATGGATTCTTTAAGGTTTTGATTAATAATGAAGTTATTTTTGTTACTATTCAGAAATACTAATAAATTTTTCTTGTTCCATTCCAGACTACTTTTCACCCTTGTTTGTTTATTTAATTTTGTTGAAAATGGAAACTTTTTTATTTACCAAAGAAGGTAAAATACCTGAGTTTTCTATAATCATTCACAGGTGGTATATTAATTAGTCATTGACATTTTATTTACATAAAAAACATTGCTGTCAAGTTACTTCTAACTCATGGCAACCATATAGAACAGTAGAACTGTCCCAGAGAGTTTTGGTGGATTTAAAATGCTGAACTATCAATTAACAGCCATACTACTGCTTAACTACTACACCACTAGAGCTTCCTACTTTATTATACATATTGCTAAAACAAACAAAGAAAATAATGTGAATTGTACTAGGAAGAAGAAACCAGAAGAACCGGATGGTGCCTGGCCACCACTAGCAATAGCCAAGATGGAGCTCACAGAGAGGAGTCTCATTGGCAACATAAGAATAAAAAGGGGTGCATCCTGAGATCTCGACTAAAAGACCTCAATTGATGGTCCAGCAGTTTGGGGGTTCCCCTGAGAGCATGGCCCCCAGCCCTGATGCTGCCCTTACCCATAAATTATAACGAAGGTCCACTCTTCAGACAGGAATGGATTGGACTTGGCGATGCAGAGTGACCATATATTGGATGCACTTTATGGTTCTATACATCTATAGGATATCATCCTGCTGACCTCTGGCTGGAGGAAGGAGAGTGGGTGGAGAGAAGGGGAAAGGAGACTGTTGGGAGGATGAGACATGTATGGAGCAGAGAGGAATAGTGTGCAGTCACCGGACAGGGAGAGCAGTGGAAGCTGCATATAGGTGGGCGTGTAAATTTATACGTGAATGTACATTTTCATTTTCACTCAGTCATGTTAAATAAAAAAAAGAAGAAAAATATTTATTGAGTTTGAAATATAAACAGATGATAACAAAAATAAACCCAAACTCACTGCTATTGAAGCAATTCCTACTCATAGCAACCCTATAGGACAGAGTACAACTGCCTCGTAGTTTTCAAGGAGTGCCTAGCAGATTCAAGCTGCCAAACTTTTAGTTAGCCAACACAGCACTTAACCATTATGTCACCAGAGTTTCTAGATGATAGGATTTAAATCCACCACCATCGAGTCTCTTCAGACTCTTAGTAACCCTGTAGGACAGAGTAGAATGGTTCCATGTAGTTTCCAAGTAGCATTTGGTGGATGTGAACTGCTGATAGTTTGGTTAGTAGCTCTGGCACTTAACCACTATGGCAGCAGGGTTTCCAGATGATAGGATAGGTGCTTTCAATCTTTACAACAACTCTGGAAGGATTATTACATTTTTCCCCCCATATAAGGAAAATTAAATCTCAGCAAGTTTAAATAACTTGATTCATATCACATAGCTAACAAACATTTGAACATAGACAATCTGAACCAAATCTGTATTCTTTTCCAGTAAAACAGCATGTCTCAGTATAAACATATTCCTATAAAAGGCATGTTTATTTCCTTCTGACGGCAGGTCTGTATGGTCTACCAAACATAGTGCTGAGAAACCACTGTTGGAGAGTTGAAACATTTTTCAACATGGAACGTCAGTGGGGAAAAGTTATTTGGAAAACAGTGATATACTCAATCAGTTTATTTTACAGATCAGGAAATTAAGACTCAGAAACGAAAATTCTGTTTCCCAGTGTTTTAGTTATCTAGCACTGCTCTTGGCTTGGCTGGCTAATATAAATACTACAGGTGGATGGATGTAAAAGGGGAAATTTTACTTGTCACAGTCCAGTAAGCTAAAAGTCCAAATTCAGGATGTCAGTTCCAGAGGAAGATTATCTCTGCTAGCAGTGGAGGAAGGTCCTTGCCATCAATGTCCCCCTGGACTTGAGCTTCTGAAGCCCAGGGACCCTGGTCTTTTCCAAAGGACATGCTCAGCTCCAGCCACTGCTTTTTGGTGGTTTGAGGTCCCCAAACGTCTCTGCTAGCTTCTGTCTTTCATATTTTAAGAGGATGCCTCAAGGCACAAAACAATCTTACACACTGACTCTTGTTCTGTCAACCCAACCTCACACATCCACCATCATTAAAATCAAACAGGCACGAATTCTACAACGGAGGAACATCACACACAACCAGAACTACAGCCCAATCAAATTGCTACAGATTTTTTAGGGAATGCAATTCAATCCATGACACCCTAGGCCACATACATTCTGAAAGCAGAGACAGGACTAAAAACCATGTGTCCTGAATACTCCACCTAGGCCTGCTTAGTTTATAAGACACTGTGGCATTTGTCGCAGTCTAACATTTTTCGGGTCCATATAAACTCAAAATTTGTAACCAAATGTGCTTACTATGGCTTTGGCTATACTAATATTTAATTCACAGCAATATTGTAAAACCAAAAACCAAATCCATTGCTGTTCAGTCAATTCTGACTCATTGCGGCCCTAAGGACAGTGTGGAACTGCCCCATAGAATTTCCAAGGAGTGCCTGGTGGATTTGACTTGGTCACCTGCTGGCTAGCAGACAGCACTTAACCAGTAAGCCCCCAGGACTTCCAGCAACGCTGTCATGACCTTTAAACAATACTCAGGGAGTATGGCCAAGCCCCAGAGAAAAGCTAGACAATAACCAGGTAATTGTTAATTGATATTAAGACACATGCATCACTACATGATGTTCTCTACTAGGTTATTCAAAAACCAATTATTTTAATTTGAAAGTACGATATGGAATGACCAACATATGCCTGTGAGAGGAAAAAAGCAATTGTTCAGAGTTCTTAAAACAGAGAAATCCGATCAGTTGACCTTCGAGAACTGCAGCAGGGTTGGGTAGAGAAGCAAGGCACTTGGGCAGCATAATAAATAGCCACCAGCTCACGTAAAACCTCCCGCCTCTTATCAGTCAAGGAGACAACCAGTGATGTGAATCCTGGAGTCCAATTCAGACAGTTTCTGGGAACAACAGAATGTTTACAGATTTGGGCTTGGTTGAATTTCTTAACATAGCACCAAATTCCAAACTTGGCTGAAACACCAGTCTTACTTTCCCCTTAGAAATAAGCAACAGCGGAGTGAGGAACAGGAAATATGTGGAGGAGGATAAAGGAAAAAAAATATATTGTCTCTTTGATCTGGAAGCAAGTCCTCCATTGATCAATGAGACAGGTCCTACAAACACGATTTCAAAACACTGTATCAATCACTTCCCAGATGATGATGCACTGAGTTACCTTGGGAAGGGGGCAAGGGGAAATAGAAACCTTGGAGGGAAGTATAATTAATATATATATATATATATATATATGTATGTACGTATATATAGTGATTAAGTGAAAGTTTACAGCCTAAGTCAATTTGCCATGTAAAACCCTGAGCACCTACCTCTGTGCAACTCTATCTGCTCTCCTCACCCTGTGACAGCACTCTTCCTTTCACTCTTTCCTGCCAGTATCCACTCCACCAACACTTGTCACTTCCTCTCTTTCCCCTCTAAAAAGAAACCAGTAGGACAACCTCATATATATATATATATATATATATATGTATATGTATATATATATATAAAACCATAAAAGACACACAGTGTCTACACCACTCTGTGCCCCCAAGTCCAGTCCGTTCTTTGAAAGAGTATAATTTTTATTACACTGATAATTATAGCTGAATGAGAAGAGTTAGAACAAGTACAAAGGTGGTACTGAGGAAAAGACTCTAGTCATGATCTTCTTAGGTGCCAGTCCTCACTTTTGCAAATAAAAATGTTGAATTAAATATCACTAGTACTTATTTTTTCTATTTCTGTTTATTCAGAAAACATTTACAGAGAATTACTCCAAATGCCTGCTTATTTATCAATATTGTGGTTTTACTTCAGATTGAGGTCTTTAAAATTAAAATTTATTCAAACAAGCAATACCATCATACATTTAAATAGGAACGACTATTTACAAATAAACACAGCATGGGTTTAAAGAACTTATTATTTATGAAACTCGACTTGGTAAATGTTAAAAGAGTTAGAGTTCCAGATGAGTTACTAATTATTTGTAATGAAATAAAAGAACTTCTCAGTGATAGACTTTGAGAACCAAGTGATATAATGGTTTACTCCCATTTAACAATGACTTTTCTTCTGAATCCTGGCAAGAATGAGCTTAGATACAGCCAAAAAGATCTTTTCAGTGGCAACCAAACCTGTTTCCCAAACTATTCACTGTTCTTTGAAAAGTGGATATAAAACCTCCCGGAGGGACTACAAATCAGTCTGTGATTTGAGAGATTCACCTATCAGGGATTTTGGATATTAAAGCTAATTTACATGTTTTGCATTGGTTAATCTGAGAAATTCTAATTGTAGAGCGATGGGCATGTTTGAATAACAGCATAGTAAGGGTTGTGATTTTTTTCAAAGTAAGACAAACACCCACCTAAGGAGGTGGGAATTTATCGGGGCTGCAAGAGACTGGAGGACTGAATGGAAACTGCTGCAGGGAGTCTGCAAGCTAGAGACAAAAGAACTGTCTGAGAAACTCTGACCTTCTTATCTCTCGTTCATATACTCATCCCAGAACAAACCAAACTTGCTGCCTGAGTCGATTCTGACTCATAGCAACCACATAGGTCAGGGTAGAAATACCCCATAGAGTTTCCAAGGACCACCTGGCAGATTTGAACTGCTGACCTTTTGGCTAACAGATATAACACCTAAGCTTTACTCTACCAGGGTCTCCAATACACTCATCCAAACCCAGTGCTGTCAATTCTGACTCATAGCTACCCTATAGATAGAGTACAGCTGCCCTGTAGGGTTTCCAAGGAGCACCTGGTAGATTTGAACTGCTGACCTTTTGGTTAGCTGGTGTAGTAACCACTAGTCCACCAGGGTTTCCTTATACACTCACAGGTATGTGGAAATGGGAGGGGGACTGCCGGAATGTTCACAGGCATTAAAACTAGTTGCTGTAGAGTGGGCCCCAACTCATGTTGACCCCTTGCCTAACACAGTAGAACAGCACTCCGCAGTGTTTCAATGGCTGATATTTTAGAAGTAGATCAAGAGACCTTTCCTGCAAGGTACCTCTGGGAAAATCATTTCAGTGAGCATCTGAGAGTATTAACCAGCTGCACCACCTAGGAATTTCCTTCACAGTGACCCTATAGGATACAGTAGGATTTGAACTGATGACCTTTTTGATACATAGCTGTAGCTCTTAACCGTTATGCTATGGTGGTTTCCTATAGAGACAACAGTGATAATTAGAAAAAGAAAAAACCCACTGCCATCCAATGGATTCTGACTTATAGCTACCCTATGCATCAGAGTAGACCTGCCCCAAGGCGTTTCCAAGGAGTGTCTGGTGGATTTGAACCGCTGACCTTTTGGTTAACAGATGTAGCACTTAACCACTACACTACCAGGGTTTCTACACAGACAACAGGTATTGGTAAGTTTGCAAATAGTTGTAGTTTAATGCCAGAGATAATTTTTCAGTCAATTTGTAACACTGGGAGTCATTTGATTCTAGAGGTGCTGTGAGATTATGGAATGTGTTGAGGAGCTTAAAAATATAAATAAATAAATGTAACAAATAAAACTGGAAAAAAGTGTAATCTTTCTTCTTTGCAAAAGAGAGGCACCTTTCACGCATAAGCATCCAATCAATTGAGATTTATGGCAACGCTATAGCACACAGCAGAACAACCCCATAAGGTTTCTAAGGCTATATATAAACCTTACAGAAGCAGATTGCCAAGACAAAACAGAAGACGTGAGTCAAGTGGGCACAGATCATATTACAACTGGGGAAGTCAACTGTCAATAGTTTGAACATGTAATTATCTACCTTGAATACAGAAAAACATTGAAAATGCTTGAATTGTTCTGTAAAAAAAAGACTTCTATATCATAATGATTTTGCTTGTGTAAAGGATCCGTATTACATTAGTAATGATGGAGAAAAACTTTTTTATATTTTTAAAGTTACTCAGCTTTAGAACTTTCTAGAGGGTCGCCATGAGTCGGATCTGACTCGACGGCACTTGGCTGGCTTGGCAGAGTGAGGTTTGTCTTCACTGAGAAATGCATACGGGTACGTATGTACACATGCCTGTATGTATATATAATGCAAAAAAAAAAAAAAAAAGAAATACAGAAATGGCAGGATTGGATTTGTAAAGCCCTGTTTCGTCTCTCTACTTCTTGAAAGGCTGAAGGGTATTCTGCTCCCTGCAATCCATCTACTGGCATTTTAGGTGACAGTTCCAGAGTCAATAGTGACATGCCAGGAAACTACAATGTACCTGTTTCCTTGACTTGATGGTTGTATTCCAAATTAAAAATAATATAATAAAAAAATGCCTACGTGCATAACATAAAGTCTATGAGAAAAATAAGAGCCAACTAATTAAATGTCCCCTTTCTTTTGAGGTGATTTTGATTCTTCTTAGGTTACCCACTACTCTCATGTTTTCCATCTCCACCTCCTTCAAAATAATCCCTATAACACATTATTAAAATGAGTGATGCTGTAACATTTTTGGATGGTTATTTAAGTTAAACATGCCTAAACCATAGAAACTCCTAAGTCAAGATGGTCTTTGTAAAGTAGGTTATAAAATACTGCTTTACTTGCTTAATTTGTCTTGGCATTCCTGTATATTTTGGTTAATTATCAGAAATTAGCTTGAGGGAAAGATTAATCTCTTTACTCAGCCAACACACAACTGGTAGTTCTAGTCAGTCAAGTCCCTTGACAGCTTCCACTGCTTCTTATCATTATCAAGAAAAATGGAAGGCTTACAGGTGAAAGTCTGTATTATCCAGTTTAGTTCATTAAACTCTGGTTACGAAATGAAGTATGTTTAAGTAAAATGCATATATACATATATATTTAGTGGGAAAAGATTAAGCCTATATATATATGTATATACATATATATATGGAAAACTTTCATTTTGTTTAGTTTTCTACAAGTATAGTAATCAAAGAGAAAAACTCTTATTTAAAAGAAGAAGAAGGAGGGGGAAAAAGAAAGAAAACTGTAACAATTAGATTTCATCCAGTGACACCTGAACTGATGACTTGGTATAATAAATAGGGACACATCCAAGAGTGTGTTTCTATCCATGGATTCTGGAGGATACTCAGAAAAGGAGTCTGGATATTAGATACTTACCTACAACTCCCACTTCTACAAAACCTTCCATCTTGTCGTTACTGTTTCACTAGTAATTAACTTTTGTTTGTTTTCTGTCTCAAAAACAGAAAGTAAATCCACATAAAAACAAGAAACAACATTTTTTTTCTGGAAAAATTCAAACTACATTTTTTTAAAGAAGTAACTCAGTCTTCAAGGAAGAAGTAAAATCTATCGCAATAACAACCGCATTGCTGTTGAGCTGATTCAGACTCATAGAGACTCTACAGGGCAGGGTAAGTGCTACTGTAAGGTTTTTCAGGAGTAACTGGTAGATTTGAACCACCAACCTTTGGGGCTCTTCTAAACGATACTATTCTTCCCTCAAGTACTAACTAGCATCCCGCAGAATCTGAACTGAGCTGAAGAATAGTTTAAGGAATTAGTCCTGTTATTGCACCCCCCATCATGTCTTTCCCACACCCATTTAGCAGATTTACACTCTCAACATGTCTAGCTTAAAAAACACTCCCTTGCCCCCAGTAGTGTTTGACCATGTACTTACCTCATCCCATTCACTGTCCTTTTGCTATTAAAATAATGATTCTCCTTGTGTTTAATATATTCAACAACATAAACACTTGGATTTTGTGCCAGTCCTCAAAACCCAATTACTGCATTTTTTAAAAATGTTACCAGAAAATCTTGCCTAAAATTCCAACAACTAGCTTTCAAGTACTTCACCCAATCCCTCAGCACATTCAAAGTAAATCTCTAAGTGTAATAAGGAATACTATGATTAATTCTAACATCTATCCAAACTAATCTCAAATCACATTCTCAAGAAACCAATTTCTCCTTTCTTCCCTGAACAGGCAGCTCATAAACATTGCTGTCTAGTCAATTCCGATTTACAGCGACCCGATAAGACCAAGTAGAAACTCTGGTAGCACAGTGGTTAAAAGTGATTAGGCTACTAACCAGAAAGTGTGCAGCTCAAATCTGCCAGGTGTTCCTTGAAAACTCTACAGAACACTTCTACTCTACAGGGTTGCTATGAGTCAGAATCCACTCAACAGCAGTGGGTTTGGGTTTATAAGACACAGTAGAATTGCATTATAAGGTTTCCAAGGAGACACAGTGGATTTGAACTGGTGACCTTTCAGTTCAATAGCTCTAAACCACTGTGCCACCAGGACAGCAGCATACCCCAGCCTCCAGTCACGATGATCTTCCTGAGAGCCTTTCATGCTCGTATTCGCCTACCCCAAATCTATTTAACCAGGAGGTCCAGGCTAATCAAGTCATCTTTCATGTTGTTGTTAGGTGTCTTCAAGTTGGTTCTGACTCACAGAGACCGTACCTAGAACAGAATAAAACACTGCCTAGTCCTGTGCCATTCCTCACCATCTTTGCTGTGTTTGAGCCCACTGTTCTAGCAGTCCAACTCATTTAGGGTCTTCCTCTTTTATGCTGACTCCATACTCCTCACACTCTACTTCGCAAACTTTTTCCATTTTCAGAATCTTTTGTAATTGTTATTTTTGTCTATACTACACATTTTACCCCTTCATTTATTGAGTTTAATCTGTTCCCAACATCATACTCCTACACATTTCAAGGAATTTATTTTTATGTTTCCTACTGCCTCAATCATGCCATCCTTTGAGAAGTCAGCAAAGATATTGATCATTTCTTAATATCTCTTAGTAACACCAAGTATTTCTCATAAAGTATGCAAGAAATATTGTAAAAAAGAAAATGTCTATACTAGAAAGAATCAAACACCAAGACGATAAAGGTGGTGAGGGATATATTTTAGAAATAGTCTATCTGAGGACTTGTGTGGGTTTATGTTGTCAAATGAGTCTGTCTCTGCGGGCTGGAGTAGGGGGGGGCACAGTGGGGTGCAGTGGGCCCCGTTGTGCCTCAGGAATTACGTCTGCCAGTTGGTATGAGGCTTGGGTTGTGCGACGATGCAGGTGAGGCCAGTAATTTTACGAGCAAAATAAGATCTGTGAAGTACTACCAAGTTTTGAAGATAATTTGTTTGTGTTACAATTACATTAAAATAGGTTGTACATTATAACAGTTGTGATTACCCCGTTTCTATAATAACTGTATGTTCACTGGAAGGTCTCTTTAATGCACCTGCATCAGAAACTGACTCCGAATTTTAGAGATGAAAGAAACTTTAATGGATCATACGCTTCAGCTCTTCATTTTGCAGATACTAGTGTCCTTCTTACATTCATCTTTTATATTTTCTGTCTTAACTGTAGGGCAGTCTTCAAGTTGAAATAGCCCTGCCCCAATGCCCCCCTGAAGGAGAAAAAAAAGAACAAATACAAAAACATAACAATAAAATTAAAAAATCAATGTACTGTGCCTGCTGCCTTACCCATATTCACAAGAAACCCTGTGTTACATTTTCATCCTTCTCTACAAATTGTATCAATCACAAGTGAAATCTTTCTATTTAGATTTAAACAAACTGAAACACTTCTGATTCCTATAACAAGAATTCTGGAAATAAAGGAGAATTACTTTAGGTATAAAATAATTTTCCTTTTCATTTTTTAAAAAGTTATATGGCTAATACCTATTATCATAGAGACTGAAGTATTTAGGGATCCGCATAATTGTTAAGCAAATTTTAAATAAGTCAAGCCAAGTGCTGTTGAGTCAGATCCGACTCATGACTAGGGTTGCCATAAAATTTGAAATCATACGTCTCAATATGTTATTGTTCAAATGACTTCCATAGCTTATCATTTTGATCACAGGTGACTTTTTCATGGATTATGCCCAACCAGTGTGGCAATGCTGGCCCATAATTGAAAGAAGACATTGACTTAAGATATAACCTCTTACTGTGCCATCTTGGTCACGAATGTTTGGAAGTCACAGACAGAAAGATTGTTAAAAATATATACTTTTAAAAGGTGCTGATGCAAAAATTTGGAAGGCATCAGAATCTGTGGCTTTACCAGTGTAATTCTCACACAGAAACCCTGTGCTTTAAGTAACACTGATTGATTTTACAATAGTTACTGATACTGTGTAGTGTTGCTGTGCCGAAACTACCTAGGAAATTTCAGGGAAATAATCCTCCCTAAACTTGATTTACATAAACACACTGCAGGTGTTTGGGTTTGTTTTTCTATTGTTTTGCAGCCAGAATTTGCAGAGTAATTGGAGTCTTTGTTTCAGTCTACTTGTTTTCATTTTTTGTATTTTTCTCGCAGATTGGAGGGGAAAAAAATAAAACTACTGAATATAACCTTTGTGAGCCCTTTCTGAAGTTTCCTCAGACAACACTTGCATTTTATTTTATACAAGTCAATGCAGGGTCAGAAGCTGAAACTTTCTTTATTAACTAACGCAGTTCAACTTTCAACTCAACACAGTTGAACCATCAAAATCAGATCCAGCAGGGAATTCAGAATATTTCTAAGGATTTGGAGCTGATTACTTTAAAAGTCAATGACTCTGTGTTTGGATAACATGATTATCCTACTGAGGTGCGAGTCATATTTTATCCTGTCGCTTTACCTACCAACCTACAGAATTGTTGAAATTCAAGCTGGAAATATCATCTGTGTTTTAAGTCCACTCTATACATGACACATAGGAAAGCTAAGGCTCAGGCAGATGCAGCCGTTTTCCCCACTTCACTGTTAGTAGCTGAAATGCATCTGCAAATCTCCATTCCTGACACATTATAATATATCTGCAGCAGTTTACATGCTGCTTTCTGTAGCTACAGAAAAATAAATATATAAACTAAATCCCTCTTCCACCTGACAAATCTGGTTAACAGCAGTATGTTCTGCAAAGCCAATATTGATTGCCTGAGATACTTAGAAGTACTAAAGAAAACAATGTTTCCTTTTGGTCTTCCAAAAACCAATAGGACGTTAAAAAATATATATATCTGATATTTAAAAGGTATCATTCAACTCATATGAAGTACTATTTGTGCCAAGAAAACAGCAAAACTACATTATTTTTTCAAATTTCCTTGCTGTGTAGTTTACAATAAATGCTTAAGGAATAACAGGTTAATTCAAGGATTTTTATTAACAAAACTCCATTTATGTAGCACTTAGTATGTGCCAGGCTCTGCATGCAGAGAATCGGCAGGAAACAGCTGCATTCACAGTGGCAAAGGATGCAGACTCAGTGACCTGATCATCTGGTGAAAGTATTAGCCAGGAGACTGGGGTGAAGGAAGGAACCTCCCATAGCCTCAGTCTCCTCATGTGTAAAATGGGGATAATGGTAACACTCACAATAGAACTTTTGTTTGGACTAACTGCATTGACATATGGCGAAGAAAAAAAATGTCTGACATACTGGAGATGATAAGTAATCCAATGTGATCATCTCTTTAATCCATGACAAAAGTACCAGTGGAAAGAGATGCTTAGTAAGGTTTACAAATCCAAGAACCCTCAGCTTCTAAACACAGGAGATGACATTTCAATCCCAATCTGTTTGACTCCATTGTCTATAATTTTATCCACTACACTTATTTAGAATTAGTGAATATATGAGCTCTGACAATTATATTCATGAAGTAGTCCTAGAGAAAGTGCTAAACATCTCATTGCTGAGTATCACTATGGTCACCTTCGAAGTACTGCCCTCGGGAAGCTGTGCACTCATGCCAGCACCTAGTCCGCCTTTCAAAGCAATTTTGGAACTCTGTTTTTGGAACGGCCGTCAGAGCTGTTGTTGTGTTACCCTTGGTGTCCTGAATGTCACCAAAATTCTTCCTTTCAATATTTTTTTTTGTCTTCTGGTAAAGAAAAAAGTTATTGGGGGCTAGATCGGGTGAGTAGGGAGTGTCTTCCAGCATGGTTATTTGTTTGCTGGCAAAAAACTTCCTCACAGACAACTATACAATTAAGTTTGCAAACTTGCCACGGTGCCCCCACGCACAATGGCAATTCCAGAAAGAGCTCCAAAATGGCTTTGAAGGGTGGACTAGGTGCTGGTGTCGGTGCATAGTTTCCTAAGGGGAGTACTTCAAAGGGGACCATACTGATATTCAGCAATGGGATACAGCACTTAGAGCAATGGAGTTCGTGGACTTCATTTTCAGCCCTTTTAAATTTTGTTTCAGAAACATCAGTAAGAAACAAATTTTCTTAATGTTTTTAAATCAGGGTTTCCAGCTGCTGCCACTCCCGTTTTTACTTTTGCTCTCCCTCTTGTGTCAGCTTTCTTTCTTCCCAAGCAGGCTTGGATCTGTGGGACTCAAAAGTTACAACACACACACACACACACACACACACACACACACACACACGTATAGATATACGTACACACAGAAACAAAAAAAAAGCAGAACAAATGGCTTGCAAATTTGGCCAATCTCTTCCCTGAATCCTTGCTTCATACTTCCAGGCTTCTCTCAGTAGGTACCAAACACTGTGCTTGTCTTATTTTTGACAACATTATCTCCTAAATTGTCTTCACAATGTGTCCTTGGCTGCCTGAAGAATTCACATAACAGGAATTGACACACCCTAGGGAACCTTCGGGAAAGAAACAAGGCAAAGCCAAATTTCTTCCTTATCTTAGAATTTGCCACACAGTTGTCGCAGTATGCTATCCAGGAGAGAAACGTGAATGGCACATCTGGAAGTACTCAGGGCCTCTCTAGGCTTCCTATGTTGTTGTTGGCGGGTGATATTCAAAACATTTAACCAGTACTGCAGGGGCGGGGGGCATCCAGAATAAACAGTGGTCGTAAATAAACCAGTAGGTGTCTACTCTGCATTCTGACCTAACTCAGCCCTGTCTCTAAATTTGAAATGACTCTTTGTTCCTTGCACAGTGCTTTAAACAAAACAGGCTCTTAAATACGCTCTCACCAAGACGCATACAAAATGTTAGAAAGTCAAGATCATCAATATAACCCAGGATCTTGGAGTTGTGACATAAATTCATAGAAAGAGATAGTAGTTACAGATCTTAATGTATAAATAAGTGTTTCTAAGCAAAAAGATAAAGATAGATGATAGATACTGATGTAGGGACGTGAGCGCGCGCGCGCGCACACACACACACACACACACACACACACACACAGAAAACCCTGGTGGCATAGTGGTGGAGTGCTATGGCTGCGAGCCAAGAGTTCAGCAGTTCAAATCTGCCAGGCGCTAAACTCTCTGGGGCAATTCTACCATGACTTACAAGGTTGCTATGAGTTGGAACAAACTTGATGGCATATATATATACACTGGAACAGAAGAAACACAGAGATACACTGACTTCTGCATGGTTGAGAAACTTGTGGCTGTTTTACATGACCACAGAGATACACTCCAATCTCAGTTTTCCAACATTTAGTGACAATTATTTTAACACAGGTGACACGCTTGTTCAAGCAGAAGTATAAAAACTACTCACTGTTAAATAAAACAATAACAACAAACAAACAAAACTGCTGTTATCGAGTGAATCCCAACTCATGGCCAGCTGACGGACAGAGGAGAATTGCTCTATAGGATGTTTTGGCTGTGGATTTGCACAACAACCAGGCCTCTTCCCTACAGAGCTTCTGAGTGGGCTTGAACCACAAACCTTCAGCTTAGCAGTCTATCACGAACAGCTTAGGTCATTCAGTGACCTTCATGACTGTTAGGCAGTTCTTTACTAAAGCTGGACTCAAAATAATTGGCACATGAACTTCAACTATCCTCTCAAAATCCTTGATTCAAAAAATAAAATATTCTTTAAGAAAAAAAAAGTATGTACAATTATGAATGTAGAAGTTCAAGGAGGGGCAGCATGGGCCTTAGGGGTTCTTTTGGGAGATTAAAGCAGAGAGAAGAAACATTCTGCTCTCTTGCTGCCCTCATCAAGAAGTCTTTGATCCCACCCCCAAGGCTGGGTTGTCTTGTCTGATTTTATTCAGCCGTAATATCCTTTCTATATATTTGTGAACATATTGCCTATTACCAATCTTTATGCTCTTATTCCCACCAAACCATAAATTGGCACAAGGCCAGGATTCCATATGGTTAATTTCTTTCTTCCTAGAACTAAATCGTATCTGGCACACAGGGTCTACTAAGCAAATACTTGCAAAACAAATCAAGTAAAAGATAAAAACAAGACTATACAGGCACACATGTTTTTGTGTCTATTTGACTTTTAAAGGTATCTTTTTAATAAAATCAACAGATGACATCTAGTCTTCAAATATATACTAGGAAGTTTCTAAGTACAAGAAACTGAGCTCACATGCTTTCAAGTAGACATTGTGTCTGTACTCACAGCGTTCTCAGTCTACTGAAAAAATGAGGCTTATAAACTAAGGTTTGTTTTGTGCCATGAGAGGTCTTTGCTAGAAAACCAAACCAAACAAACTCACTGCCCTTGAGTTCTTTCTTATTCATAGCAATCCTATAAGACAGAGTAGAGCTGCCCTACAGCTCCCATGGAGTGCCTGGTGGACTTGAACTGTCAACCTTTTGGTTAACAGATGCAGCCCTTAACCACTATGTTACCAGTAGGTGTTTCCTCTTCTGATAGAAGTATGTATAAAATACAGCAACAATGTGCCACAAAGGAGAATTAATAAGGTGGATGCCAAACATTTGTGGCCAGAGGGCACAGGTACCTTATTTCATACATTCTTTGATTCTTACATGAGTTTGGGGAAATCTCAAAACATTTGGCCTATGAGGTCTAAGCTTATTAATGCATTTGTTTATTTTTAATAACACTTCAAAGATTCTGGCTTTGGGTAGGTATATGTCAGGCTAGAGAGAGAGAGTGAGATGGATGGACACACTGACAGATAAATAGATACATAGATAAGAAAAAATACAAGAATTCCTATAAAATACTCTGAGTTTTTATTTTCTTATAGTACTGCTTATTACTGCAGAAAATATCTCCAAGTTTCTATAGCTGTCTATATTGTCTAACAATCATATTCTGTATAGTTTTCATGTAAAAGTATAAAGTATAATTCTATACAGATAAAGGAAAGTCACAAAGACACACACAAACTGTCCACTGAAGAGAATAATATCAACCACAAGAATTGCTTGTTTCTGTGGGGGTGGGAAATTATATTTGGGCCAATTTTAGAAAATATCTATTGCTAGCTATTAAGCTCTTTCATGATCAGTTTTGAAAGTACAGTCTGAAATTGCAATTCACACAAACACACAAAAAAATCCATCATACTTACGCTTATTTTTTTCTTTTGGCAGTGTCGATCATCGCTTTCCCTTACTGCAGTGTAACACTCCTCTTAGCCACAACTCTTATGTGATTTAAAATACCTTAGAAATTATTATTTTTTATGGTAAAACTTTTCTACTTTAAATTTACATTTTGTTTATATTGGCAAGTTAAAAAATATCCAGTGCATTACAAAAATAAAATCAAATTTAAAAGAGGATTGTATTTTAAAAGTCATTAGCCTAATTCCCTAATTTTACGAAATAGGAAACTGAGGCAAAGAGAAGCAGATGTATGGCCCAGCTTAATTTTTAAAGATTAACATCAAAACTCTTAGTTCCATTTTAACAATCTTACTTATGTCCTCTTATAAAGAGTAATAGGATCGTTGGCCTTAAAGGCAATTTAGAGAACTACAATTTTTCTTTGCACTTCTAACAGTAATTAAATGCATGATCTGAGGAAACTTCTTGCTCTCTGTTGGCCAGCCAGCCAAGTCTCCACACAGGATGTCTCCCTTTGTTTTCCAATCACTAACACTTAGGAAATCTTTGGGCTACAGCTGGTGAAGAGTCTAGATATGATATCCTTCTTCTAATTTCTCTTAAAAATCAGAAGAAAAACAAACCACATTTAAAAACAAAAACCTGCTTATTGATATTCCATTCCTCCCCAAACTATTCCTCCTTCTAGTCTACAGAGGCACAGAAACCCCTTGTTCTCTTAGTCTCACCACTCCGAATTTGGCGGGCTAACACATTAAAACAGCACTTCAACAATTCATGGCTATAACTCCTCCCAGGAAACAACATCTGATACTCCTGATGAGTGATCAGAGAAATCAAAAGAACACATTTTTGTCCTGAATGCCACATGGAAAGGGAAGTAACATGGTGTTAATTCTACGGAGACTCAAATTTCAAATGGCTCAGGTATAACCTGAATCGAAGATTCTGACAGGGTAGTTCTTGCTTTGCAATCATAGATGCCGATTGGAGAACAATGCTTTACATTTACTGGGTGAGCATCTGTCTAGGTCCGACAAGCAGCCAGCAGCAGTCAGAGGTCCACAAGGAAAATTCTTTGATTTAAGTGGCCTTTGCTTTGGAAGGAAACCCTGGTGGTATAACGAGTTAAGTGCTATGTCTGTTCACCAAAAAGTCTGCAGCTCAAATCCACCAGGTGCCCTTGGGGAACTCTATGGTACAGTTTTACTGTACTAGACTCACGACTCGATGGCAGTGGGTTTTTTTTTTTTTTTTGGTTTTTCTTTGGAAATTCTGATGAATTATAATGTTAAGGGTCAGAAACAGCGGTGATAACTGAGTTCAAGTGTCCCACTTAAACCTTGTGTGCACTGAAAATTAATTATTGTTTAAGAATTCCAAGAGAAAGATACATTTCACGCCACAGAGATTCTTTAGAAGAAAAATGTCCATGGTATCTGGATATTGCTTCAAGATTATACATAATCAGCTGTGGCTGCTTCTAAACTTAACAAAATACTTTTTTTTTCCTCCTCCACACAACTTAAAAGATTATACTGATTTTGATGGAAGGCTCCTGATGCAAGATCACAAAAGGGAAAAATATTTAATGTGACTATCTCCAGCTGGCAAGTTTTGAGCTTTCTTTTCTTTAAATGCTAGTGCAGAATGAGAAAGGAACCTGATTTGCATAAGAAGATTCAACAGTATGAGGTAATATCTCTCATGAGGGATAAATGCTTAAAATGTTGAAAATCTTTTGCTTTGCATGATTGGTGAGATGTGATTTGATATCTTCTCCTGTGATCTACAGAGAGAATAGCTTCAGGAAAATGCAAAGGCTTAATAAAAGATTCCAGTCACACATATTTAAAATAAGTTATTTTGATAACAGTGATTCATTGTGCTTTTTAAAAGGCACAGAAAATAAATTTTCTATTTTTCCCCAAATTACCCTCTAATATTGAAGATGTCATCCTATATAACTAGAATCACGGAAACAAGAATTACTTAATCTAGTCACACATCTGAATGCTTTGACTGATCCAAATTACTTGATCTGCCTGTTGCCAGCCAGGATCATCAAACATAGATTTGCATTTCAGAACATATCTACCTTATTTTGTTGTTCTACAGAAACTCTTATGTAATTAAAACACACATCATTGGTCTTTAAAGACCACCTACTAAATAACACCACATTAAGTGTTGCACCTTATGTTAGAACACAAACCAACAGAAATTAAACATTATTGATTTTGAAATAATTGGGTCAAAACTAATTAACATATACTTAGTTCTCGCAGAGTTAGACAATGCCTGCAGTCCTTTACGCAAGGAAAAAAGGGAAGCGAATTGAGAAGACTAAGCTCTCAAGAAAAACATATTGAAATAACTGCATTTCACTGAAAGAGAATTTTTGTCGATGGGATTGAAACTGTCTCTTTATTTTCTATACTTAAGAACAGCGTTATAAGATAAAAACAAAAAAGAATGTCCTAACCAGCTGATACATAAAATGCAGAAAAGAGAAAGGAGTCTCTAGCTTGCTCAGGAACTGCGTGGGTGAGTGACAAACAATTTCACTCAAGTTTATTACATGCTCATGGGCTTGGGACTACCAAGCTTGTGGTCTGAAGCTTGGACTTGCCTAAGTTCTGCTGCTATTTCAGCCTACCGCAGAGAGGGTGAGAGATGTAGATTTGAGGTCCTTATATGCAAAGATATGAAAAATGAAATAGAGTAAATCTTCCAAATAAATATAACTACTGCAGTTGATGGAGCTTAATTCACTCTGTCATTTCCCCAATGGCAAACTAAGACCTGAATGAAAGACATTCCCCAAAGAAAATGAGCTCAGAAGCACAGAACTGACTCAGTTCTACACCATGCTTGGGATGAGATAATGTGCAGACAATTTAAGGTTTATAGAAAATGGAATTTTTTTTTTTTAAAGTCAGACTACATGTATTTCTTGAAGATACATCAAGGGCTAAAGATAAGACATATGTGATTGAAATGGAAAGAGTATATGTTTACGTCTGGTACATTGTAGAAATTGTCCTAGAACGGTTGATCCATGTGAAAAATATGGCCCCTTTGATACTGCCAGGATCCATAACACTCAGAGTGATCTGCTGAATTAAGTCTGGTTTGCAGTCTTGAGAAAAGCTTTAATTCGTGTCAAATTTTCTCTAGATCTGAAAAATTATTCTGGAAATGAGAAAATGATGTAGCTTGCTTAGTTATGCTGTTTCTTCTTTCTGACCTACTGCTCAGATTTGGCAGGTATCATAAATTCTAAAGTGCACAGCCTATACCACCTTACTGTCTAGGAACTGTGAAAAGTGCAGGCACTACATTTGTAAAGAGGCGCAAAAAGGAGGAAAAGAAATGCAAACCATAGATTATATTTTCTAAATCCCATCTAGCACCTAGCTCATGACTGTGAAAGAAGATACTCTCTACTAACATTATTATCAGATGATATTAATCACCACTGTTTTTATAAAGGTCCGCTATCCTATAAAGATGTAAATATATTGTCTTACATGATCATAGAGAGCTGGAAAAAACTTCCTCACAATTTAAAAGTCTCCAATAACAATGACAGAACGCAATGCACACTGAGAAAGTACTATCATCCAGAAAAACAACTTACTGATGTTAGAAATGGATGTGAAATCTCCAATGACTTTTAAGCCTCAAAACATATGTGTAGTCAACATATGGCATGATGTTTTATACTGAGAGGCCTTCTTTTTGATTGACTAAACTTAGGCCAGAAGCCAGAGGAATCTGACTCAGCTCGCATCACGTCTTTCCAATTATAGTTACCATTAGCAAAGGTTTGAGTTTTATTTAATGGTTTCAGAGATGTACAAGAGGCATACCATTCTGGTCTTTCTCAGCCCAACAACAGCTGTAATGAACTCTACCGCCCATGCTTCCCATGATTGCTAAATACCGAAAACGTAAATGCTGAGAGAACCTTGAATGATCAAAACATTGACAATAATGTAATTTGTTCTATGAGTTTATTACCTCTATGGTGGGTGCTGTCACCTCAACAGAAATGACGAACGAGGCGGACACCTATGAAGATGAATAATAATGCACATACAACTGCCATGCTACAGTCTTAAAAATTTTAAATACCCTGCGTAAATAGGATGACTGTACTCAACTAGTTATCCTTCTACTTCTATTGGAAGCAAACCCACAGGCACAAGTGTACAAATGTGAGCACACATATACTGTAGGCTCTAAGTAATTTGAAGGTTTACAATTTAAGAAAAGAATAACTTAAGCTGTTCCATTTGAAGAAGTCTAGCTGATTTACAATAGATTTTACAACAGAATAACTCCCTTGTTAAATGCCAGAAGTTTTCCCACCACTTTGTTGTACTTGCTGAACACTTTTATCAATTAGGGAGGAAAAAAAAAAAAAAAACTGCCATTGAGTCAATTCTGACTCATAGAGACCCTATCAATCAGAGTAGAACTGCCCCATAGAGTTTCCAAAGAGCACCTGGTAGATTTGAACTGTTGGCCTTTGGTTAGCAGCCACAGCATTTAACCATGATGCACCAGGGTTTCCAAGGCATATACTTATTAAGTGTATTTTTAACTATAGACACATTTAAGATCTAATAGTTAATTATGTGTAAGAGGTTATCACATCCAAAAAGTTTGTTTTCACCAAGAAAAACTCAAGTCACTCCTAAAAACAATGTTCATTTGTCCAAAGGAATTTTGTTGATCTAGATATCAAATTCAGAAGATATGCAGTGAAGAAATACATGTGTTTCTTGAAGAAAAAGGAAGGTAGATTTCCAACAACAGAAAACAGAGGAAAGCAAGGGAGAACACTCAGATCACAAGAAATTCTTTATTTATTGAGGTCAAATTCAAAACTATACTTCAGGGTCATGTTCTTTTTGATCAAAGCAGCAAGGCAGATAAGAACAGATGATCTGAGTTAGAATGACGGCAGTGAAATAACTGGGGGATACCAGTTCACCAGACGAGCAGATTGATTTTATGCCAGTGCAGTGAGTATCAGTGGACAACCCTCTCATGAAGAAAACAATCACATTTGAATAACATCATATGGGGGAAAGGAAGGCTTTATTTTTGCTTTGATCATAATAAGATTCTGAAAAAGTGTCAAGACTTTATATATCTTGATAAGCCACTTTCAACTATTTTTAGAATAAGACAGAATATACATAACATATTCACTTAAATTTGTGTTACTAAGAATATGTTTTTGGTGGTTACCATTACGTCTATCCCAACTCATGGCACCTATGTATGTAGAACAGAACTGAGTGACTATGACTTCTCCAAGCAGAATGCCAGGACTGTCTTCCAACATAGTGGGTGCTTTATAAATGTTTCCACAAAATAAATGATGAAAACCAAAAACCAAACCCATTGCTGTTGAGTTGATTCCAACTCATGGCAACCCAGTGGGACACAGTAGAACAGCCTTCACAGAGTTTTCAAGAAGTGCCTGGTAGATTTGAACTGCAGACTTTCAAGTTAGCAGTGATAACATATACCCACTAGTCCACTAAGATTTCCCAAATAAATTAGTGGCTGTATTTACTTGAGGAAGAGAAGATCTTTTGCAAGAAAAACAAAACGTCTACCTAGAAGACCTAAATAGTCACATATTTTCATCTCAATGTCAAATAACAATTATGCTTTCTTTTCTTCTTAATTCGTGTACTTCAGTTACCCAGAATCTTGAATGGAATCAAGTCCTAAATTTTTAAATTCTGTAATCAAAGAGAGAGTTTATTCAGATTCAAACATTTTAACAAATACATTTTATATCCCCTTTCCTCAGCTCTGCCACAATACATATTGTCTTTTTACAGTCATACTCTTACTGTCTCATTTTATATTGCTTAAAATCATAAAAATATAACCAAAGATCACCTAAGAAATGAAGGCAAATCCCTTAGCAGTCAAAGCAGATTTGTATTAATAACACCCCCAAAAATCTTGGTATAGTGATACTTTGATTAATTATATTTAACATTATCACCTAATATTCAATCTCTTCTTTACATATATTTATTTATCTGCACTCACAAGTTATTCATAGTCCACTTTATAGAATGGATTCGTTTTCTTTCAATCTTGAAATAAGTAGTCATATGTACAATGATTGTACCTCTAACATTTTCCATAAACTTTATTCCATAGCTTCTCTCTCAGATCTTTCCCTAGAACACTAAGTAAGAGTTCTTTAGGTAATTATTCCAAAAAATTGCCATGTCAAAAGAGTTCTACATATAATAAGGAGAAGGAAGTAACACTATAGGACAGCAGTTTACTTATTCATACGCTGCCTAACTTACTGATGTATCCACATGGTGCCCTGTACAACAACCTATCCACAGCCAATTCGCATTTTCCAGTTCATTCGTAAAAGCATGTCTCTCAGACCGTCTACACAAAGATTCATTTTTTAACTGCCAAATATTCTGTTATACTCATTCTCTATGCTCTCTCTGCTTGGTTGTAACATCTCTCAATTGCCTGAAGTGATTGAAGCTTTTATAAATTTCTTTCTCTTTACTTCCTTCCCTTCTTTCAATTTTCAAATCATCTGTAAAATGTCTCGTTGAACTACTGGGAGCTTAATACATGCTCCTATGTTATCGCTTTACATGTGAGATAATAAAATACGGAGTGGTTAGGCTGTCCATCAAAATATGATAAATGGCAATCCAGTGTGAGGACTTAGTGCTTCCAGACTTGAACTCACTGATTAAGTTATGTTCCCTTTCATTTAGGGCTTGTGTTAAATAAAGTACAAGCTCTCAATAACTAACTCAAAGGGTAGAGTTAAATAAAGAACCATCGCTTACTAGAATAGATGAAGGCACACATTTATAGCCCTGTAAACTACTGAAGATAAAAGGTGACTTTCATTTGCAGTTTAAGTACCTAAGAGTTTCACTGTCAGTAACGTAAATCTCTAGGTCTATCGTCATAGGCCCTAAAGTAGCCCACAAACACTTAAAAATTGATTTAATGTCACTAAGCCAGTAGAAAAAAGAAATATATTTTGTTTACAAGTATAATATTCACACAACTATGAAAAGCATGTTTTTGTATAAACTATAATCATGCCAAAAGAAATTCCCCAGCACTCAGTAACAATAGTTTATAATTTTCTGCTCCCCAGACTGTTCAACGATGAACAGTTAGAGTTTTTAATTTGACTTTTTTGCTAAAAAGATATAATTCACCCAATAAGACAAAACTATTTTTCTCTCTGACATTTGGACTTTATGAGAGTTCAGAGAATAGTTCATCATTTTAATTACTAATGGCACTGCATATATCACATGTTTCCTTAGAGCAAACCACTCTGAAATCTTTGTAGTTGTGATAAATCCTTTGCTTAAAAAAGAAAAAGAACAAGCAAACAGAAAAAGACTTCATACTGCTAAAATGTTCTTTTTGGATCTCCCTTAATTTATGGGCAAAATTCTAAAATTCAGTCATTCTCATTATGAATCTCATAAATAAGCTACAATTGCAGGTAAAAGATCAATGTGTACAAAAACATCACTGAAATACCTGTGTTAGGGTAGTTTTGAAAAAGGTTAGTAATTTTTTACACCAAATTGGAGTCGACTCAATACTTCCTTAAAATTTCTGAAGCATCTAATTTTGTTAATCAAGTACTTTGAGGCTTATCCTATTGAAATGATAAATTCTTTTCTCCATTAAAAAAAAAAAAAAAAGATTCTAAGATGATATCTCCCTGAAGCACTGCTCATTTTTGTTTATTGCTTAGATTAAAATAAAAATAACTAACAAAAATAACTATGGTTTGAAAAAAAAATAAGTCATTACACACTAAACAAAATGCTTTTATGGTTTTCCTGTTCCTAGGGTCATTACGAATCGAACCCGACTCCACGGCAGCGGGTTCTTCTGGGGGGGGGGGGGATTGGGGGGGTCATGGGATTTTTGTTAAAAAATAATTCTTACCCTTCTAATGAGAGAGCTTTATTTTTGTCTTTTACTAATCACTATTTCAGTGACAGCAATGTTTTCTTGTATAAAATTTTGATTTATACTTTCTTGGTTATTTTATATAAATAACTACATGACAGTACTAGATATGATATTATAATAATATGGTATTACAGTATTAAAACTTTATCTTATAAAACTACTGAATGCTAAATCTTCTAAATGAACTACTCCTCATAAGCATTCATTTACAATGCAAATCATTCTACTGTCCAAATTTCACTACTCAATTAAAATAAGATTAAAATTATAAAGTGCTTTGCTAAAAGTAATGACTATTTTTTTTAATTGTATTGAACCGTTGTGAAAGTTTACTAGACACAATTTTGTTACACAAAATACATTTCACTTTCTAGTCATTCTTTAAATCACCAAAAGAAATAAGTTTTACTTAACTATACTTGCCTGTGGAATCCTGGAGGTACAATGGTTAAGAATTCAGCTGTTAACCAAAAGGCAAGCAGTTCATACCCATCAGCCACTCTTAGGAAAGAAACTCTATGGGGCAGTTCCCCTCTGTCCTATGGGATAACTGTGATTTGTGATCACTATGAGTCAAAATTTCCTTGACCAAAAAGGATTTAGTTTTGGACAGAAGCTGGATGAATTTTCCTCATAATTTTTAATATCCTGGTAACCCAGTTATGGCAACCTGGTTAGCATAAATGCATCCTGTATGTGTTCTTCGATATATATTTGATAAGATGCTCAGCTGCCATAAAACTCACATATCTAAAGTATGTATTTTAAAAGAACAACAGCAACAAAAGATCTATCTGCCCAGACCTTGACATACGAAACCTTGAGCAAGTCTGGCATGGTATTGTGTTCTTACACCTTCAGCACACTTTTTTTGTCTTGCCATGCAACAAACATACAAAGTTAACAGTATTAACTACCATACACATCTAATTTGATCTGCCTGGTTTTAGCTTATCTCCTCCTCCCTTTCCTCACAGAAATATGTTCTACCTGTCACTGCTCAGCACTTTTTTTTTAGTCCCTGAGGATAATTGCAATTTTCTTGAGCCTAAATGTAAAACATAATCATATGGTGTGATTACTGCTTCCTTTCTCACTGTATTATATTGTGGCCAGAAATATTTGGATATTCTCCTATAATCTAACATGGCTACAAGAGTTTACAGCTAATTGATGTACTACCTGGAAGTTACTTTCCCATTGATTTCCATGATAAATTTAGAACATCAGTAAGGAAGAAAATTCTTTATGAATATACATTAAAAGATAGTTATTATGTAAAACATGTTTAATTCATATACTTAAAGGTATACAGTACACAATACAGTACACAATTTGGCAGTTCAGATCAAGAAAAAAAGTCATTGATAATACAGTGCTCTATTGGAAAAAGAATTCTTAAAATAAATGATCCAAAACACAATCTTTTTTTTTTTTTTCCACTTAAGATAAGTACAGAAAATCTTAAAACTGTAGTATTTGGCTGGGTTTTCCATTATCCTCACAAAGACACAAAATCACAGTTTCAACATTGGATCTACATGTCTTTGTTGCTGCTAAAATATTTTCTTGATTTCTTGAACACACCAGCTTATTATGTTGGGATACTCAATGAGGAGTTGCTAGCAGAAGGTTGGGGTTAACAACCAGGACTTTTGACTGGTTCAAATGTGTTTAGTCATGGCCAGTGAAGTAACACCAGAACAGACCCAAATGTTTACAATTTGAGTTATCTGGAATGGTAAGCAGAATGGGAAAAATTATGCATTGAAGTCCTGGATTGGGAGACTGGGAACAGTCATAGTGAGCCCTTTGTGAAATCTAACACATGAGATGGGGCTACTGCCAGGACTGTGAAGAGTAACACACATTCAGAATGTAGTCAGCCACCAAATTTAAGCAGGGCAACACTGTTTCCAACTCTGCTCAAATTTCAGCCAGCAAGAGATTTGGTTGCTAGTTGCTACACAATGTGTACATTTCCCTTGTTTTCTAAGAGGAAGAATAAGTTTCTAGAAGAGCTTTGTCCTGTAGTTTTTCCTATTCTTGTTGCCTTTCTAGTTCACCCAAATTCTAAAAATTGGGGTCTATATTGGTGTTGTGGAAACTCTGGTGGGGTAGTGGTTAAGTGTTACCTCTGCTAATCAAAAGTCGGCAGTTTAAAATTAGCCAGGTGCTCCTTGGAAACTGTGTGGGAGTTTTATTCTGATCTATAGGGTTGCTACGAATTGGGATAGACCATAGCAGTGCGGTTGGTTGGACTGGTGTTGCTTCCTCTGCCATGACTGAACTGGAAGAACAGGCTTGAAGTCCTTACTCGAATCACCCCAGAGGCACCTTGGGAAAACAAGCCTGAAAATCTGCTCTGAAAGATCACAGCCTTGCAAACTCTATGGAGTAATCCTACCCTGCCAAGCATGAGGCCATCATGAGTTGGAATGGACTAGACAGCAATGAACATTCATTGAAGCACACAAATATTTAAAATCCTGAGCAATGTACTCTACCGATCTCTCAGTGTATTCTTCCCCCTGCCATCAGTTAACTAATACCTCATTACAATCAGCTAATGTGCCTATGCTAACAGTTCTAGTTATAATCAGATGTTCTATTTATTTAATTGATGCCTGTTGTTCTGATTAGAGTGGACAGGCAAGCTTAAATAATGGTTGAGTTTGGTTAATACCTGTGATTGAAAATCTTCGGTAATTTGTTCCAATTTATTTCCTATAAACTCTAAGAATGTTGTATTCTGTGGTATCCAAAGTGATACAAAGGTGCTAAAAAGATCATGTTATGCAGCTCCTGACTTAAGTTGAATATATTTTTTATTGGTTTCACTTCTGGCCCAAGTTGCCAGTAGATTACAAGGAATGTTTGTCACATCAAGCTTTACAAAGGGATACCAACCTCCATGCCCCTCAAGGAGCACAGCAGGCTATGTTACCCAATGTTTTCCTGTTTCTTTTAAGTAAAATTGTTTATTTGCTTTTTCTGTTTCATCCTGCTGATTCAAGATAAGTAGCATATCCAAAGATGCACAAGAAAGTGTCAGCTCACCAAGATCTGTACTTTGAAGCAAGCTACTGCAGTAGCTTTGGTTACTCCAGATACATTGCCTCAGCTGTGATTCAGGGAATTTGGGGTAGGATCCCAGCTGTCTCACTAGCTGAACGTCCTTTACAAAGTTGCTTTTCTTAGCTGGATTTCAAAATGAGGTTTTTTTTTTTTTTTTTACAGTCTCTTTCAGATAAAATAATTTACGATTCTTTGTGAATGCTTTATGTTCCACACCTTAATAAGCTGAAAACAATCAATCATTAAGTATCTTTTTCAAGTCATCTTTATTACAAATTTTATTATTTTCAATTATACTGAAATAGAGAAATTACTTTCTAAATGAGAACAGAGAGTGGAATCTCCAATATAAAATAAGTAGTGTTTTTATAAATGAAAATTAGTGATTTCCTTTTCTGAAAGGTAGTTTTGGTAAGATAAAAAAGCATTATGCAAAAACAGTGTTCACTAGTATTAGCTAAAAATTAGATGATTTCTGATAAAAATGTTCAGTCATCAATTCCAATTAAATGTTTGAGCATTATGTTATCAATTTCCACTATGAAATAATACCAGTATTACATTTTACAATTACCATGGAATTACAGATCATTGGAGCTGAAATTTATTTTACCCACATATTGCTATTTTATGAATGAATTCCTTTAATAATGGTCTTCAGAAATTTTCTTAAAGCCTAAGTTTTAATATCTTCAATGATACAAATTTTACAAGATAACCAATTCTATGGATCAGCTTTTATTAAGAATTTCTTATGGTAATAAATTTTATCCTTATGTGGAGGCATTCCCCCCTCCCCATGTACCACTAGTAACATTAGTTTTGCCCTCAGGAATAACAAAGAATCCATCTAGCTCCTCATCTGTCTTTTCAATTAACATGTTTTAAGTATCTCATGTGGCTGTCTTCCCCTCATTCTGTCTTTCCTATGAAAACCAAACATTCTCTTGATTCACGTAGTTGAAGCACAAGAATATACCTACCTGCAAGTCCTACAAAAAGGAAAAATGTAGTGTCTTGAAATACAGTCATCAGGATTTTTTGTTTGTTTTTCAGTGAAACATTTTCTTAGAACTGACTAGAAAATCTGTGACATAAAAAGGTAATTGATCACAGCACTCCACCCCACTTGAGGCTCAAGCCTCAGGATCCTTTTCAGGAGAAAGCTCCAGATAGAAAAAAGAAGGACAAGTCAACACATGTTAACACTAAAGGGTACATTCCTGATCTAGGTCAGACTCAATATTTCACAGATGAGGAAACCATATCCTATGGAGGTTAAATACAGTTCAGTTATTATCAGAGCTTGAACAAAGCCCCAAGTTCTACATTCCTAGTCTTCTGTATTTCATAGAAAGTTGCAAGATATTTTAAAGATGAGTTAGTCCAAATCTCATTTTAGATGAAGTGAGGTCTTGAGAGGTTAAGTGATTAATCCATATCTCCTGCTGTTCACTCTTCTTTTTCAAAACTAAGAGAGTAAAAGCTATGAAATGAGAAATGTTATAGTGTATGTCTTCGGCAGCAGTAATACACAAAGAAGATGTGCTGTTGTTTTGAGAACTGTGCGTAAGAATCACATGCATGATCACACACCCAAAGGTTTATTGCTTTAGGAACTGAATCTAAAGTAACTGGGGCAAAGTGGTATTACACAACTTTCAAAGTAACACACAGTGTTTTGTAGAGAGAATTTATGTAGGCACTAGCGCTCTTGAGAACATAAAGTCAAGCACTCTAATTACCATATGGAAGACCTTCATTAAGATTATATAGGTTCATAATATATGAAGCACATTTAAAAATGGAAACGTGGGCAGGTCAAGGAAAAGGCACATGGCATAAAGCATGTTCTCTGCCAGCAAATTAATTCAATTTCCTAGGTCTAGGAAAAGCTATATATTTTGCCTAGGCACTCACTGGAAGTCAGATATGCTGGGCTTTTGAGAGGATCCCATAATGTACTCATAAATAAAGCTCACCAAGGGATATTGACAGCAGTTTGGCAGCAAAGAAGTTTGCATAAATGGTCAATTTATTTTGCAGTAACTTTTAGTAGGGAGAAATCAAGATCTGACAGCTCAGGTTTTCCTTGTTTATCAATTTGATTTTGCTCTATTTTCATATCCATGTAATGCACTGCTATACATGAATACATATTATTAGTCAAAAAAGCTGATCTTTTACTTATTTATTTTTGCCCTTTACTTCTACTGATATTACTCTTCACTTCTGAAAATTTTATTTTTTAAGTGCCAAATTTGTTAGAATAGAAAATGGGCTATTTAGACAAAGAACATCCATAGGCACTCAACTTAAGCTAAGATACAAAGTAACAAATGTAAAGTAATATGTATAAATTATTTTACTTTTATTAAATGATATTGCTTGTTTTTTTTTTTAATAATTCACAGTCTACTGCCTTCCACCCCTTTTTAGAAATGGTTCTATTTATTTATACTCTATACTATTATACACCTTTATTATGTACATATCAAGGTTAAAACAATAGGCAGTTCTAACAGTATCTCCTTTTTTCTTGAAGGAATGTAAATGAATTTCCTAGGTTTCTCAAACTGACCAAATACAAGACTACAGTCTGGGGAATTCCATTCTGAATTTTGGATTTTATAAAAAAGCATTGTGCACTAAATATGAATAACTAGAAGGCCAATGGGCTTTCCACCAAGTAGCATGGAGCAATTAGAAAGACTAAAGCCATAAACCAGAAAAGTATATAGAGACATTATATATATAGACATTATGACATAATGACTGAATTCAGGTCTTGGAAGTACTTTCATTTGGAAAGGAATAGAGCTGGCTTTGTGTTTCCCTAAAGGGAAACCTAGGATAAAAAGGATTCTGGTTACAGGAAGTTAGATTTGGCTCAATACAAGAAAAAGTTCAGAAGCTAAAGACGCCCCAGGATAGAACGTGCTACCTCCAGATTTCCTGTCACTGGAGCTATTCAGGCAGAGTCAAGTGATTCCTGGGAGGGCACGCACCATCTGAGATTTGATCAGTTGACCACTTAATCTCTTCACCAAATCTAAAAATTCCATGACTAACCCAGCAAACCTCTGTTCCGTGTTCCAGGCGCTGCACATAAAGACAAATGCAAACCAAACGGCCCTTACACTCACGGAGCGAACAGATGAGCTGATTTTTCGATTATCACGGCAAACGCAATGGCAGGGATAGTTTTACTTACATCCTGATTTTCCAGCAAGCTCTGTTTTAACCATCTTATCTAGGCACAACCTTTTTTAGTTCCAGATACACAGTTCTAAATTAATGCTTAAGCCCTTATCTTGTTCTCAAAAGCACTGTTCCTACACAGAGTCCCAGAGAAATGCAAAGGACACAAATCACCGTATCTTCCCTTGCTTTTCTTCTTTCTACCCACTTCACCTCAAAGCTTTTTCTAAAAACAAAGAAGAAGCAAATTCATAAATAAAAAAGTTCTTTTCCCCTACCTGAATTGATTTTCTTCCTTTCCAGATATTTCATATTCTTTTATAGCACTTTCAGTGTCCAAAGTTTTCAACGTTATATTTCCTTCAATTTTCATTTCTTTTCAATGTATTCAATTTTCCAAATTCTTTTTGTTAATCTTTTTGCCCCCAAACACTTTTCTTATCCCTCCTCTTTTGATTTCAGCCTTTTTTTTTTTTTTTTAATCTGCTTTATAATGATTTTTTTTTTTTTTTTTTTGGCTATGCTTTTGTTCTGGTCTTCAATGATAAATGGATAAAACTTTGTTTCCTGTTTGGTTTCCTTTTCTTTATTTTCCTATTATGTGAAGAGAATGTCTCTGATTTCCTTAACTCCTGTCTTTAGAATATTGTGGATACATGTTTTTCTTTCCATACAGGATGTAAGTATTTCCATGCTTCCTTTCTCCTCAGTAGTTTTGATACAATTGGAAATACAAATAGCTACTTCTATGAATTTTTTTAATTATTGTATACTTACTGGGTGCTTAATTATAGGCTCTACACTTGGAGGGCAGGGAGAAGTAATGAAATAGTTCTTACGAGAAAATATACTAAGTTATTTGTGTAGATGGTCAAAAACCATAATGGTCAAAAGCAACAAGTTAAGGAAAATCACAACAGAATAGAGAATAAGGACACAGGTAAGGATGCAGAAGGCAAAACACAAACAAAGCCACGTTTGGGTGAAAAAGCTGGATGTTTCATAAACATTCATCATGTATTTAGATTTTGAAAACAGCAAGCATTGTGGACCTTGAAAAGTGTATAAAGGAAAAGATGAATCAATGTCTTATATTAACTAGATCTTCATATTAATTAAGGATACTGAGGTTTAAGAGGCCTAAGTGTCCAAGATCACACAGATTTCTAAGTTTGTTATGCCTTATGAAAAGTGCCTTGATTCTGTAAGCAAAGCAGGGATTCCCTGTCACACTTGACTCTAAGGGACATTCTAAGGGACATTGATTCCAAGTCCCCATTTACGAATAAATGCTCCTTTGAGGGATGTTCCTTTGCAAACATAAATTAAGGCACAGGTAAAGCTTATCATTGCACCTGACACACAAAAAAGTCTTTGTAAAGGTTTGCTGTTGTTATTGTTAGGAGTTTGACAAACAGGTGTGAGAAAGTGTTCTCTAGATGGAGGAGCCAACTGTACAAGGGCCTGAGGTCATGAAAGACAGTAACGTGAGAATACAGTATAAAGATTAGAAATGTAGGTGAAAGTCTGACCAGAAAGGACAACCAATGACTTCAGAGACTTATCTGATGGCAAGTTACTTATTTCCAAGTGAAGATTGTTGGGCCAACCTAAAAATTCTTTCTTTTTTCAAGTTCCCCCATATTCCAACATATTTATATACAGTGGGAGAACTGAACACGATCTTTTAAAAGTTCAGTGGTAGCGCATGGACAACACAGTCATTTGTTTTGTTTATGAGCAAAGAAATCTTAAGTGTATTGCCATTTTTTTACGAAAAACATAAATAATCCAGCCACATACATGCATACCTATAGACACACTCACTGTATTTTTTTTAAACACCTGCCCATAATCTTCCTAGCCCAAAGGCACTGTTCTAGTTATAAGTTTCTATGAACTTACAGATTTGTGATACTGTAAGCAGAACCTGGGACTCCTCAAACAAGCCCAGGCAGGAGCCAGGAGAACCAGTTTCACCAGTGGAAAAGGAAATTAAGAAGCCTGCTGTTTCCTGGAGCTGAGTGAGTTTTCATGTTTTGTGGGTTATGACTCTGCTGGAGTTTGGGCCCTGAGGGACTCATTCCTTTCAAATTGTAGTTGCCCGCACAAAGGTTATCCGAAACAGACTCCTTCATCTCCCTCAAATGCCACTACCTGAGGTAGCAAAAGGAAGATTGGTGAAAAATGATTAGTAAATATTCAACAGTTGCCGCTGTGTGGCCCAACTTGGTATTTAGATTAATCCAAATTGACTTGCATGTTATCTCCTGTAACTAGGAGGGTAGGTATTATAATTAATGTAAACATAATCTTTGCAGTGGGTTTAAAAATGCAAATGTTATAATACTTGAACTTAGGCACAAAATTCACAAACAATTCCTTTCTTATACTATTCAAGGTACTTTGTATAACAAATGTTGGTAGAACACTGAAAGTGGCATACATCTATAAACAAGTCTGCCTGCTTTCTGCATCTGGTTGAGAAAACTGCACAGCACCTGTACTGAGAATTACATCATCCATTCTTCTGCAATCTTGACATAAAACAAACAAACAACAAGAAAAAAAAAACTACAACTGTAAGGAATTCTGAAATGCAAAAACATGCTGAAATATGAAAAGATTATACTGAGGTTGAACAATTTCTTGATATCAGTACCCTATGTTGTGGACCAATAGTTCATTTAAATGCAAAAGAGATAGACTATTGTTGGAGAATGCAGAAGAGGGGTAGCTGCACTGCTTCACGAGACCCGTTCATACCTGTTGATTAATGGAGAGGCCTTAACAGCACTCTTCTTCCATGCGTCTTGCCATGAGGAAAGGGGAGGAAGGGGAAGGTGGTGATGGCAGCGACACCTGGGAAAGGGAGATGGGGAGATACGTAAAGGGAAAATCAGCAGTCCCTACAAGGGGGTCCATCCAGAGACCTGCCCTTAAACAACTTCCAAAAGCCCTGACCTTGTTTGTTTGTTTTAAAAAGATCTGGATAAAATTCAAATAACAAAACAAAACAAAAATACTAATTTGAAAGGTGTTTCTCTTAACTCACAACTGTCATCCTCAAAAGCCAAAGACTCAACGGGCTGCTACACATATAGAAAGATCATTTTATTCTTATTTGTTAGCTAGATACGTTAGCGTAAGGCATGTCTTTGATACCTGGGCACAGATTTTTTTTCTCTTTTAACATTTATAATACAAATATGTTTACTTTCTTCTCAAAACACAGTACAACTGCTATCATTTCTTCATTATGCCTTGACCTAGTTACTATATAACTAGCTCACAATGCACATTCTTTTCTTCTTCCTCATTAAGGTATCCTACTTCAATATGAAAACATCTTAAAATTGTTAACTTACAAAAAACTCAAGTAAATTTTAATAGATTCTGTATATATTACTGCTGGAGGCAGAATTATTAAAATTTCTGAAAAAAAAAGAAAGAAAAATAGTATGTTTTAATTACATGTTTGTAGCCATAGCTTAATCTGACTGTAATTTTTGAAAGTGAATATATAGAATTATGTAGAAAAAAAGAAAATGTTTAATAAACAGCTGATGATAAGGTAACTATGCAAATATTAGTAATGAAAAAGTATTTTACTAATATCACTATATGAGATTATAGTGTACTTAAAAAACAAACACAGAATTTGTATTTAGTATTTATTTTTAAATTAATTTTTAACAGTATATTGATATTCAAATAAAATCCATATATGAAAAGTGTTTCTTTTAAACTAGTTATTTGCAGAAGGTTTTATACATACTAGAATGAACTTCTAAAACTGCATTTTTTAATGCAGAATAAGAAGTATTTTAAAAAATAAAAATAAAAACAAGAAGGAATTAGCTTTCCTTTGAGAAAAAGGAAGGCCACACAAAAATGTTTCTCACTGTTTTAGTTACCCAAGGGCTAGGTCACAGTTGACTTTTTCTCTGCAGACAGGGATTTTTGTGGATACATGTTTGCATTCTTGTTTCTGAATGTGACCCTAAGTTTTAATCCTGATGTTTGGAAAAGCAGCTATCAGGAAGATCTTTGGGGTTAGGAGTGTAATAATCCTTTTGGTCTTGCCTTAATCCTGTTTAGACAGAGTGTCTCAAAATTTGCCAGTTTCTCCACTCCTCTGGTCTTTGACAAATCACTCACTATTCACCATTGTCTCTGTTTAAGATAACATGACTCACCTAATGTTTAGGCAATAGCATTAGTCAGCCTTGGCATTGAGAAATTTGGGACATAATTCGTTATCATAAGATATAGTAATAAAGGATTGTGAAGGCATGTGTGCTATCTAGGCCTATGAATTAAAAGAAACAAACTCAAAGGAGCAAACTTAAATTTTACTACATAGGTCTGAACACGTTCTTTTTTTCTATCTTTGCTATGGCTCTGATACATATATTTTTTGTCTTTAACTTAGAGAACAACTAATTGATATTATATGTAACTTTTTAGAGTTAAAATTCTCTTCCAGAATTGAATTGAATGTATTTCAGTAACAGCAAACTTAAACACAAACTAAATTGAATTATTCTTACATTTAAACAGTCATGAGTGATTTTGGGGATCAATATTTATTCCCTAGAAGAATCAAATGATAACATTTTTCAAGCCAGGAAAAAGCAGTGCCTACCTGCTCTTCATTTGTGGCAAAATACTTGCATACAATACATTATTATTGGGGTATGAGGGACTAATATGTTATGGTTTTTATATGTACTAAATTTTTCCTTTGGTCTTAGAAAGGGTAGGGGATTATAAGGTAAACTATTTATACATTAACATTGTGAGAGATAAAAAAACCTAATGAGAAGGTACCCTTATGAGAAACTCTGGAAAACTAATGCACAAACACAAACACAAAGAAACATGAATAGTGCAATCTATCAAAATGTAAAAAAAAAGTAATACAGAATAATTACAGTTTATAAATAACACAGACACGGAAGAAAAACTCAAAAGATAATGTTTATCACAGCAGATGTCTGGAGGAAGTTAGGATTAAGCAGAAATTTTATAGAGACATGAGTTGACAGAGTGGAACATAGAACTTTCTAGACTGAGACAAATAAAAACAAGTCATATTTGAAAGCTATTAGCCAGGATAATGAAAGAATCCTGACGACAGTGGGATATTTGGCAAAAGTTTGTTTATAGCCAACAATAGGAATTAGATTTACACGTGGTAATGATAAAAAGGAGAAGAAGACCCCATGACATGTAAAGATAAGTAGATGGAGAGGCAGTGACTGGCATTCTCCGTAAACAGTCTGTAACAAGATTTGTTTTCCCAACGGGCAGGAATTCCCCATCATGTCGATGAAAAAATAAAGATAGCCCAGAAAATACTTCCTTGTTTTTGTTTTTGGCCTTCAATCTGGCTCTGACTCATGTGGACTATTTCAAACAGAAGGAAAACATTGCCTAGTCCTGCCTCATCTTCATGATGGTTGGTAAGTTTTGATCCGTCGTTGCAGCTGTTGTATAATGTCTCCCACTAAAGAGTGCTCATCTTTGGGCACTCTATTGGAAACTACTCTCTTGTGAACCATAAAATTTTCATGGCCTGATTTTTAAAAGTATATTAGTCCAGGCTTTTCTTCCTACTCTGACTTAGTCTGGAAGATCATCTGAAAAGCTCCCACCATAGAAGACCCTTCTGGAATCTGAAACACTGGTGGCAGAACTTCTAACACCACAGCATCACAAAAGCTATCACAGAACGACAAACGCTCAGACAGATGGCAGAGAGAAAACTAGGGGCCAGGTTATCCTAAAGCCTGCCTCTTAAATTTCTGTTTTGGTAAGAACGCATGCAGAAAGCATAAATACTAAGACATTGCTACCGATGAACGTGATTTGGTAAAATAGACACAGAGAACACAGACACCAAGCTGTAATTCCAAAGAAGAATAAACCTCAATACTTGGTTCTTGTCTTCAAGGAACGTATTCTTCAGGTGGGGTATAAAAGCAAGGGCCAATCATCAAGGTGGGTGGGAATTAAAGGGGAAAGGATAAGGGAAGAAAAATTATTAACAAGACAGATAGTATGCTTCTCCTTAAAGACTGAATAAGATCTGGATGAAAGAACGGAAGAATATGCATAAAGCATAGCTGCCACACCCTTGGGTAGCATGCTAGGACCCCAGCCTGGTGAGGGCTGGCAAGTTAGTGACGTTTTTCCCACCAGAAAGGATTATGTGGTGGGAGGAACACCAGTATACGCCTTTGCATATGACACAATGAACAAGCGATTGAAAAAACTGCTGCTA
Source organism: Heterohyrax brucei (assembly GCA_028571685.1). Lineage (NCBI taxonomy): Eukaryota > Metazoa > Chordata > Mammalia > Hyracoidea > Procaviidae > Heterohyrax > Heterohyrax brucei. Next base: position 163,293,388 of record CM053143.1, read on the forward strand.
TTGGTCATTTCTGACTCATGGCATTCCTGTGTGTGTCAAGACTGAAACTGTGCTCTACAAGGATTTCAATGGCTGATTTTCCAGAAGTAGGTCACCCAGACCTTTCTCTTAAGCTAACTCCAAATGTACTTAAACCTGAAGACTTTCTATCAGCAGCCAGGGGGGTGTTGTCCATTTGTACCACCTTCCAAACAGAAAAGAAAATGTTGCCATAGAATTGATTCTAATTCATAGGAATCCCATGTGATAATCTCTACGGAAGAAGATCATAAGGCATTTCTTTCTTCTGCAGCACAAGTGTGTAGGCTCTAACAGCCAACTGTTAGGGGAGTAGCTGAGTGCCAGCAATCTGTACCACCTAGGATACCACCAGGAAACCCTGGTGGTGTAGTGGGTAAGTGCTATGTCTGCTAACTAAAAAGTCAGCTGTTCAAGTCTGCCAAGTGCTCCTTGGAAACCCTCTGGAGCAGTTCTACTCTGCCCTATAGGGTCACTATGGGTCAGAATTGACACAACCACAGTAGGTTTTTTTTTTTTTTTGATTAGGGTATCACCATGAGGTGTGAAGAAATATATTATGAGAGAATAATGAGGCAGTGTGGTGCCTCTGTTCTTTAAGTACCATCTATAAACCTTTGCTAGAACCTGGTGTCTGGTACGGGGATATTATGAGAAATAGCTATCATCACATTGCAACAACATTCATGACCTCATTACTGTTTTGCTTAACCTGCTAGTGCGGGCTATGTTAAAAGTACACTTTTTTCTAACAATCAGCAAACAGACATTTTGGGTCCACGGCTGACTCGCCAGCCTTCTCATCGTGTCTCACATACATATTAAGGACTTTTCTGAACGTGAAGTCAAGTAAACTACTCTGGGAAAACCGTACTCCCAGGCACCGAGATATTTCAGCTCTGTTTCATCTTCCTTGGTTGTCTGCACTCACTCTGGCATGATGAGGGTCCTATCTACCTTCAATGGCAGTAGAATGCCAATAAAACAGAATCTGAAAAGCTGAGCAATGAAAAGAATGTGACGTGTTATTGTAGGACTTGGGGAGCCATTCAGCGGTAGATAATGGGTCACCCAATTGACTTTTGGTAAATGAGGAACAAGCCGTACTTTTAAATGGTAAATGTGTAATCACATCATCTTTGTATTAGGTTATCAGTCAGGATTCAACGGCCAAGACCACTAAAAAATCCAAACCCAAGCTCACTGCTGCCAACTGGATTTTGGCTCATAGTGACCCTATAGGCCAGAGAAGAGCTACCACAAAGGGCTTCCAAGGCCATCATCCTTCTGAAAGCATACTGTCACATCTTTCTATCACAGAGAATCTCATAGGTTCAAATCACCAACATTCAGTTTAGCATCAGAGCAATTAATTACTGGCCCAGAGTCACAGGCATAGATGGCACACATTTTAATATGGGGCTTGCAAATCCCCTTTTTTGACTTGTAATTGTGACTCTGTAAAGTCATAAAATTACAGAATGCCTAAACTTTCACACAGAACACTTATCATCCTTGCCCATGAGGTTCTTACATACATGTTTTTTTAATTGAGTTTTTGTTTATCTAATATTTGATGGGAAACTTGGTTGCACAGTGGTTAGGATCCTGGCTGCTAACTGAAGATTTGACAGTTGGAATCCACCAGCTGATCCTTAGAAACCGTATGACGCAGTTCTACTTTGTCCTGTAGAGTAATTATCAGTCAGAATCTACTCGATAACATTTGGGGAGGGGTTGGTTTTTAAGGAGCACTCAGTATGTGCTAAAAGAAAACACTTCCAGTGAGTCGAATCTGGCTTATAATCACCCACTAGAGCAAAGTTAGACAGTCCCAAGAAGCATCTAGTGGATTCAAACTACCAAACTTCTGGTTAGCAGCCACAGGACTTAACCATTATGCTGCCAGGGCCTCCTAGTCTGTGCTAGAGATTGCCTAAGCAAGAAATACCCAATTTGGGGGTTTCAGGACTCCTTTATACTCTTAAAAAGTTTAGAGACCCCTCAAGAGTGTATGTTTACATAGAAGGTATCTCTCAGTAACTGTCATATTCGAAATCAAAAACTAAACTGCTTTTAAAACAAATATTTAGAAAAGTACTTGAAAGTAGCCAAAATAAGTTCATAAAACCTAAACCAAACAGATTGCTGTTAGTCAGTTCTGACTCATAGAGATCATACAGGACACAGCAAATCTGCCACATAGGGTTTCCAAAGAGTAGCTGGTGAATTCAAACTGCTTTCTTTTTAGTTAGCATCCCACCTCTTAACTACTGTGCCAACAGTTCTCCAATAATTTCATAGCTAAATAAAATATTTTCTAAAAATCACTATATATTTTTTTAAAAGATCAGGGAGAAGAATGACATTATTTTGCATTTCTTCAACTTTCTCAATGACTAGCTTACTAGAAAGTAGTTGATTCTCCTGTTTTATATTCAGTCTGTTGCAGTATTACAACACATGTAGTTTTGGAAAAGTTTCTTTGTAAACTTGTGAGATAAGGAGAATGAAAATAGAAAATAACCAAACCCACTGCCTTGTCATTGCAACTATATAAGACAGAGTAGAGCTGCCCCATAAAGTTTCTAATGCTATAAATCTTTCAGGAAGTGGCCAACTGCAACATTTGTCTCCCACAAAACATCTGATAGGTTTGAACTACTGACCTCATTAGCAGCCAAATGTCTTCACCACTGTGCCACCAGGGTTCCAAATGGGAAATGGTATCCTCTTCTTATAACTCCTTCAGGCTATCAGACCACACTTATGGGACTGTCAGCTAAAATGCACAGTATATTGAGTTGAATGATAAACAAAAATCCTGCCTTCATGGAGGTCACATTGTCACAAGAGGGAAAACACATAATTACTTATGACAGAATGCAATTTATGCTTATACAAATATGTGATCTGCAAAGAGCAAAGGAAGAGAGAGTCAGCAAAGGCTTCACAAAACTTGTAGTAAACTTGAAGGGACAGTTCACCAGGAGAACACAGATGCAGGTGAAGGAGGTTAAGAACATTCTAAATGAAAAGAACAGCATGACTCCCTACCTGCATGTTGTAATACAAAGAACCTAGAGGTTTGGTTTGTTTGGCTTATTTCTTAAACTCCCTTCAGCCACACATTGGCTGTTGTGACTGAGCAGTCCATGAGCCTCAGCTTGTTCAGCTGTGAAATAATAAAAGCTACATAATAAAAATGTAGTGAGGATTAAGTGACATGAAATATGTAAAATCTCTTAACATGTGGCCATTAATTAGAAAATGTTGTTTCTATCTACCTATCATTGTTTTGTTGATATTTAAGAAAAATAGAATGGAGGAGTACAGCCAAGCGTAGAAAGATGAGCGAATCTGAATTGAAAAAGCAGCAGTGAAGTCGAATTGGGATAGAAGCTCACAAAGAAGACTCATAATTAAAAACAAAATACTATACCATGAAATGAACTACCTTGGAAATATCAAAGGAACTTACTTCTCATGCAGACCTTAGCAAACTCACAGCCAATCTGGGTTTCTACCCCATGTCAACTTATTTTCTCCCATGGGGGTAGAGGGACAGAGGGAAACAAACTACTTCTTGGATTATTTTCTCAGCAAATAATAAATAAAATCTTCTTCACATACTGAAAGTGAGGAGGACTTAAGACACTTACTGATATAGATAAAAGACTGTAGCCTTCAGGATGGATTGTGCCTCAACATGAAGAAAACAAAAATCCTCACAACTGGACCAATAAGCAACACAATGATAAACGAAGAAAAGACTGAAGTTGTCAAAGATTTTATTTTCCTTGGATCGATGATGAAGTCAAGAAATCAAGCAGCATGTTACACTGGGCATACCTGCTGCAAAAGACCTTCTCAAAGTGTTGAAAAACAAAGATATCACTTTGAAGACTAAGGTGAGCATGACCAAGCCACTGCATTTTCAATTGTCTCATATGACAGTGAAAGTTGGACAATGAATTAAGAAGACCTGAATAGAAAGGCTGCCTTTGAATTATGGTGTTGGTGAAGAACACTGAGTCTATCCTGGACTGCCAGAAGAATGAGCAAATCTGTGTTAGAGTGACTACAGCCAGAATGCTACTTGGAAGCAAGGATGGTGAGACTTCACTTAACATACACTGGATATGTTACCAGGACAGATCAGTTCTTCTAGAAGGACATCATGCTTGGTAAACCAGAGGAAGAGCAAAAAAAGAGGTAGACCCTCAATGAGATAGAGTGACACCTTGGCTGCAACAATGGGCTCAAAAATAACAAGAATTGTGGAGAAGGCACAGAAGAATCATGAACACTATTTCCTAGTAGGGTTGTTATGAGTTGGAACCCAGCTGATGACACCTAACAGCACAGTCATCAGATCAGTGAAGGAAATGAAGTCATATAGCCAACAGGTTAAAGAACATTTTGGGGGAACTCTGAACTGAGGGAATGTTGATTTATTCATTAAATCACTCCGGAAATACTTGCTGAGCATCAAGGCATGCCCTCCACTGCTCTAGAAACTAAAGTTATAAAGGTGAACATGGTGACGTGGTCTCTGTTCTTAAACATAGCATAAAGCTTACTAGGTAAGATATCCAGTAAACAACCACAGGCTCTCTCACCCATAATAAATGCATTGATAACTCTTGAAATTATTACTTAAAGAATTTGTTTCCAAAGTTACTCAAACCCACTGCCAACAAGTCCATGCCGACTCACAGTGACCCCACAGGACAGCGTGGAACCGCCCCATAGAGCTTCCAGTGAGACCTTGTGGATTCAAACTGCCAACCTCTGGGTTAGCAGCAGTAGCACCTAACCACCACACCACCTGGGTTTCCTCAAAAATTACAGATCTTAAAAACTATACCTACCTCTTCACTCCATATCCTTTCATACACTGACCTGGTAAACACTCACAATAAAACTCGACATTCAATTAGATTTTCAACCACATCTAGCAGTTTTCTTGTAGGATTTACAAATGTTTGTTGTCACAGCTGATATTACACATCAGATGATAATTTTCATTCTCATTTTTTCTGGTCTTGTGTGTTTTCGCCAGCACATTCATGAGGACAGGTCAGAAATCAGCTATTGGTACTAACAATATCATTTTCCCACTTTACATTCCGTGATAAAATCTTATTCAACCATTCTTGTCTACACTACAGGGTGATTCTAGGCTTTTCTTCTAAATGTTTTGTGTCTTTACAACTTTTTTTCGCTACCTTCTTCCTTGTAGTTTCAACTATAATATTCTGACTTTGCCAAATCGAACAACATTTGCCAACTCTGAGTGAGTACAGCCACATACACGTAATAATTTACTCACAATTGGGCAACAGGCTTTTGTTAAAAATGCTTCAGTCTTGAATAAGATTCACAGAAGCTCCACAAAGCCATTCTGAGTTTATCCAAATGAAAATGAAAACAAAGTGGATGATTTCCTTTGCAAAGTAGAAATAACTCCACTCTGCACTGTTATTTATAATTTCAAACCTCAAGGAATGATTATTCATAGATGTGTAGGAATGCAAGGAAAGTAGAACAGTCTGCTCACTCTTCATTTAAAATCCTTCACATACTGTTCTTAGTTAATGCATTTTATTTTTAAAATGAGTTGTTCTTTGTCTATAAATCACCTCAGACTCTTACTAAAACTTTCTGTCATTATTTTCTCCCCACCATATTCATGCAAAACTCATGAGCTAAGCATCATGTTTTAAGTTAGAGTCTAGTTAATAGGGGAGAATGCCTTTTTCAATACCGTTATTTAAAATACATGAACTAAGATGCCAACTACCAGCAATGCTATTCCCCCAAAGCATGTATCTTATTTCATTATATATGTATGGATTCATAATGCTTTATTTAAAGCCTATAAAATATGATATACACTCTTGAGAAATCTGACAGATGATAAAACTGCATGCGGGTGGTATATGTACACTTGTTTTCACACTTTTCCAAAATTTCTGATTTCCCTTTATTTCAATCAGCTGTCTTAATTGGTTAACTATAATCAAATTTAATAAACAACATATGGGCCTGCGAATGTATGTGAAAACCTGTTCTCTCCCCACCCGCCACATATATGCTCTTTTGTATTACATAAGTAATCAATTTCTTGGAGGCTAAGGGACTGGAAAATAAGCCGTGAGCCACATGGATTTAACAGTGAAAATACTAGCTTAGGGTATTCCAAGAATATTGTACACAAAATAACAAAATCTTTGTCTTATGTAGAAAATATATTTTATTTTATAAACATGTAGATAACACTGACAAAATGTGCTTTTGTATTTGCTTTGCCCTAGCATGTTTTATCTGCTTACAAAAAGTAAAAAAAATATTTATATAAAATGTTATATTGCAGGTCTTTTAAATATTCAATTAATATATCAATTGATAGTATTATTGTGAGAGAATCCTATGATCCCTTTTTTAATTAAAATGTCATTGATGAAAGACACTGATTCTCTCAGTAGTTCCATCAATATCATTTCTGTAAATGTGATAATAAAAATCTTAAAAACGAACAAAGAAACATCAAGTCAAAAAATGCCCACTCTTAAAACATGTACTCAAACTTTTGAAAGTTTAATTCCTGGGAGGTGAGGAAGAGGTTAAACAGATTTCAACATCTTAAATGTTGTTTCAAGACATTGGCATAGCCCCAAATCCCTCTTTCCTACAAGTCAATACTCCTCTTCCTGTGGTCACCTCCAGTCCCAGAATTCAAGTTTCTACTCATCAAACTTGACCTGTTTTTCCTCCAACATGAACCCCATTATGCTTCCTTCTCTTAACTGACTCTTCCATTTATTGCTAATACAATAAGTTAGTAGGGAAATACATCAAAAAGCAAGCACACAAGTCACATATGTTATCTCCCGTATAAGAGGGAGTATTTCTCATCCAACCACTGCCGATGATTCGATTCTGACTCATAGCAACCCCACAGATCAGAGTAGAACCGCCCCATAGAGTTTCCAAGGAGCATCTGGTGGATTTGAACTGCCAACCTCTGTGGTTAGCAGACACGGCACTTAACCACTAAGTCACCAGGATTTTCCCAAAGTAAATACTTATTCTAAAATTTCCCACATCAAATTTAGACTTGCAAAGCCAGGCAGGCCATGAATGATTAGAATGCTGAAGGCATACTTTTACTGTGGTTCATGCTTTTGAAATTTCAAATTACATCAGCATCCCATTTTTATGAGGCATTACTGGAATATTCTTCACCATGTATATTAAAATCCTCTAGAGAGACAGTCGTGTTCCTACAAGACATACATTCAGTAAATCATCAGATATATAACTTCCATTCTCACATTTACATTACCAAGTATTTTATGGAACAATTTTCCTAGTCACGGCAGCGGAACTCTTAAATACATAAGTAAAATAAATAAATAAATAAATGCGATTTCAACACAAGACCTCTAACTCCAAAGGAAAATAATTATGCTGAAGTCTCTCAAGAATACATTTCACTATTGAAGAGAACTTGGTTATCAGTGAGATCCATCTTGGATGGCATCCACAAAGATTTATAATGACCAGTATCGGAAAGGACTTTATAATAAGTAAGCACTTCCAAAGCCAAGGACAGAGTTATGGCTAGTTTCCAAGGCAGAGAAAAAGAACACACAAAACCTAACATCCTACAATACTAAAATGCTATTACAAATAAATGGCAAATTTACACTAGATTGTCATACATTTTTAAAAGAAACTTGAAATACCAACTCTGTCAGTATCCATCTCAAGGCATAAAGTTTCTGGGTGAAACCTGTTGTGCCTTCAGTGCCAAGTTTAAGTACTCTTAGGGAGTTTTAGCCTTCTATTAAACTGAAAACCCCTTTGTAAGAAAAAAAATCCAGAGCTCCAGGTATACAGGGTATTTTGGAATGATGAAATATTCAAGCAACCCAGTGAAATAACCTTGAAGCAGCATTTTCAAATGCTCTTTAACATAGCATACAGCTACTTTAACTTAATCAGCATAATACTGTAAGTCTGCACTATAAACTGTAAAAAGTATAAGCACACATCTTATTTTTCAGAGGAAAAAAAAGAGTTTTAGAAAACGGCAGCTTCTAGTCAACCTTGTAGTGTTTTTGTTGCTGTTGTTGTTAGTATTTTACTGAAAGGAATGTTATGTTACCTTCCAGGCTGGCATTTTATGTAATAAGAGAAAATGAACCATGTGAAATAGATTTTATATTTGCAATTCACTAAAGTTTACTTTAAAACAGGGGGCACTAGTTATTTTTATGATATCTCAATACAGTAAGAGATTGTCAAGTTTGCCATATATGAAAAAGCTGACTTGAACAGATCATTTGCCAAATAAAATCATTCTGAAAGCATAACTTATTACTCAAATTATTTCTGCAGTGTGTTCTAACTTGTTGTTTGCAGCCTATCAAGCGTGGTGTTGTGTGTGTGTTTCCATAGTGAACAACGATGAGTCATCTTTAGAATTTGCTCATAAATTCTGGAATAAACATCCAAAACATACAGCAAATAGAAAGTCAAATGTCCTACATGTTGATCCATTAGATGAAGTCTTTGTGCTGGAAATGGTTTAGAAACGCACATCAGGTATAGACAGATAGTTCATAAAGTCCAGTCAATAAGGAGACCAGCTAAATGAAGCACAGTAAATATTAAAAGGGATCTTACAGCTGACTGGAATCGACGGCAGTAACCTTCCCTGAGAAAGCATCTGTTTCTCAACAATGACATGCAGCAAAAGCTCTAAGGCTGCTGAAAGGAAAAGAACTCAGGGGAGCTGAGGCAGTGCAACTGGCTTGACAGTGTGAGAAATACCCTGCCTGCTTCTTCCAGGGAAAGAAAAGAATGGTTATGCCACTGATGGAAACATTAGATAGACAGACAGACCGACAGACTGACAGAGACAGATAGGTAGACAGGCAGGCAGGTAGCTAGACAAAGACAGACAGACAGATGGGCAGATAGATAGATAGATCAACACATAGATGATTGATAGATGTAGAAAGAGAAACAGATAGTGAATATACAGATAGTGAATAAACAGATGTGAATATACACTATTTCTTTATGACTTTTTGTAAGTTGTCATTGAGTGAATTCTGACTCACAGCAACCCAGTACATGCAGGAAAGAACTACAGCACAAGCTTTTCAAGACCATGACCTTTAGGAAGTACATTGCCTAGACTGTCACCCCAGTCTCCACCAGTGTTTTAGTTAGTAGTAGAGCACTTAAATATATAGTATATGTACATCATATATAGCACGATGACAACTAGGGGCGAATTATTAGCAAACTAAATGTGCCAGCTGCATAATGAAAACAAATCTTTTTACTTAACCACATATTGAAATGTGCATTGTCTTTCCTTCATGTGGGTTTCTAAATACATGATGTGATTCCATACGCTGGATAAAAAAGTAACATCTTTACTGCAGAATAAAAAGGGGGAAAAAATTACAATCTTCTAAATGCTAGCTCCAAGTGAGTTGCCAATCCACATTTGTAAGGCAGATCTCCTGACTACTAAAAATGATGTTAAAAGCTACAGCACTTAAAAATAATTTGAAAGAACTATAAAATGTAAAAAGAGAACTTGAAAATTGTTCTAGGCTGATTTTACGTATGTATGCACGTATATATGTATATACATACATTCCTCTAACTTCTGAATGCCAGAGATACAAAATTATTTTTAATTTATTTTAATTTCTTACTAAATCCACAGTTGTTTCTTATCCTTAAGCAAGTTTTACACTTTAGGTAAGCTGGTAGGTCAACCCACCGCTGCTGTCCAGTAGATTCCAACTCAGAGCAACCTACAAGACAGTACAGACCTGCCCCTGCGCGTTTCTAAGGAGCGCTTGGTGGATTCAAATTGCCAACATTTTGGTTAGTAGCTATAGCACTTAACCACAACATCATCAGGCTTTCTATGCTGGTAGACATTAGTAAAACAAATATTTCCGGGGGGCAGTTATGGCTTATGTTGGTCGCCATGAGTCAGATCCGACTCGATGGCACTTGGCTTTGGCATTATTGTTAAAAGAAAAAACCTTTTCCCCAAGTTGTCAAGTATCTAAGACTTCTTATAATGTAATCACATAGCATGAAATTATATTATTTGAAGTAACTAGCATAGCAGCTCTTTAGGTGGTGTGAGTATGGAAGTATTTCTCTATATTAGAGTGATGAATTTTTTTTGAGGAAAAATTTCTACGAGTTTACATATTTAGCTTAATTATTTTTTAAATTTGTGTCATAGCTGAGGAAATGTTATATAAACTGAAGATCTCTTTTGTGCTTGTTTTACTGAATGGTTTGCATGATTAAAGAGTTAATTGTTTCTACAATCATTGAGAAGTCATGGGACCAACTGAAGAATTAGGACACGAAGGCCATAGTTACCTACAGGTATCCCATTGAGCTAAGCACCCTTCCTACTTTGACCAAATGAAGTAGCAATCAAGATGCAGGTGTGTGTGTGCCTGTCTGTGTCTGTGTTTAAATTAAGCTGACAATGGAATACAATCATCAGGTGTACATCAAATTTAACCAGTGAATGAAGCAACTGTAACGATTCTTACTCTACTTTGTATATAGTCTATTTCTTTGAGCAGTTAGTGATGTCAGTACAGTCTATCGTACTGTAATGGGGGAAGGCAGTGAATCAATAGCCTTTTCATGACTTGGTGGAATGAATTCTTGGAGAATGATTTCATTTATGAACCTAGGCATTAACATTTATGTCAAAAAACACAATTTAGAGTGGTCTTTACTAATGAAAAACAGTCTTGGTGGCACAGTGGTTAAAATGTCAGAATGCGAAGAGACACGTCAGAGGTGTAAAGGCACTCCATGGAAGACAAGACACGGCAACCTGCTTTCCTTAAAAATGTAGAGCCTTGGGAAGCCAGTAGGGGCAGTTCTCCTCTGTTCTATAGAGTTTCTATGAGTTGGAATCAGTGACAGTAGGTTTCGTTTTTAGTTTGACGATGAAATGCAAAATTCCTTTACGCAAAGATGAAACAAGCAGAAAGTGTGTTTTGTGATTCACATAAGAGACCAAAGGCATATTCTGTGTGCTCCTGATAAGACAGCACAGATTACTGCCTACTTAGGCACTGAGGAAGGAACTGTGGTGGCACAAGCAGTTAAGCGCTCAGGTGTCAGCCAAGGGGCTGGAGGTTCAAACCTCTCCATGGGCTGTCTGAGAGAAAGGCTTGGTGATCTTCTCCCAAAAGATTCCACTCCAGGAAACCTGATGGAACAGTTCTACTCCGTAACATGGAATCACTAGAAGGTGAAATCAACGAGACATAACTTAACAACAATACACTCTGACGTAACAAAGTGATAAGTGATTTGTTCAGTTACAAGAAAAATGAGGTGAGAGGGATTTTACTTAATTGTAAAATGAAAACTCAATTTTTCCTTTTTAAAAATATTTTAATAGGCTTAAATATAATGATTGTAAGTTTTCACAAACTTTGAATGCAAATATTCCTTTTGGAGCTGCTAGCTGAAAAACAAGAATAATAACAACAGCTACTATGCATTGAATACCTAATTTTATCAAGTATTAACTATGATTTTACATATGTTTCTGGTTTATTTATATTGTACAGATAACATTAGCTTTTTCAGAGAGCTTTTACAATACAAATGGATATGCAGACCTCTCAGGTTAGCTCTAATGTACTATAAACTATTAGTTTATTTTTTAAATTATTCCTTACTCTTCTTAGCATTTACTGTACTTAATACTAATTCCTATTTCATCACAGTAGTAATAAAATACTACTTTGACAAGTAGATTATCCACTTTATGGTTCTTTCTCTTTTCTGATGATTCTTGTTTTCCTCTCTGTGGGGAGGAAACGTAGGAAATAATATCTATAATTCATTGGCCTCTGGTATTAATAATGCTTCTTTAGGGCTGGATCCCTTGAGGTTCTCTTCATCCTTTATGCTTGAATTCTACTATAATTGGGACATTTTACACTGTGCTCTGAAAATTATCTCAAATGTCCCATAAAAGTTGATTTCTATATTTATAAGTGCATTTGGTTTAATTAACAGTTTAAATGGAGATGTGAGTAAGTAGTATGAATTGGTGCCTAATTGGCAGCTTCTGTCCACCCTCTGACTGGGGATAATCTTTACATGGCTTGTCTTAGTCCCATGAACATTTCAGAGTAATCTCAGCCTTTTAGGGACTGCTCTGCTACTAGGTACTGAACGATCTTTAATAATTGTTTGATGAATATCTCTGCGACTTACCAATTTCTGTCTTTTCATACTGCTTAACAATAAATCCAGGAAAATATAGGCAGGGCTACTAAAGACTAAAACCACTTAACTGGCAAAAGATAAATGTGAAACTATTAATACATTTTCTTTGTCTATAGTTTTCATAGAATACTATTTGTTATAAAGGTAGGAACATGTTTACAGTAGATGAAAACCTACGTGTTACTAGCCTAGAGAGAGTAAAACCGAAAGAGAACTTGAGAAATTCTAACAAACAAGTTCATGGCTCAACATAAACACGGCTACTGGACATTTTTACAGACAATAACAAATGCATTTAATAAGCTTTATGAACACTTGAAAATTTGATTTAAGATACAAAAGATAACCATAGAACCAGAATGATTTTTAAAGTATCTATAAAACATAGAGCAGCATAGTCAGTTGATATAAGTTTACTAAACACTAACAACCTCAGAATATATGTTCATGTGTGAATTGCTCGTGAACACTGAGGGGTAGTTAGAGGGAATAATCATCATTATAGTTACCACCTCAATTTTATACCTGAGGAAGATACAGTAAGTACATTGATCCAGGTTCCCTTCCTGGATGATGATTTAAAAATGGGACCCCAGACTTCTGGCTCCAATTCTTTGCAAATATGCATACTAGATGACATATGAAAAGACAGCATAATTTACATTTAAGAAGGACTTCTTTGAACTTGAAATTATGGAGTATATTCTTCTGTACTCCAAAAGGAATGCAGAAGCCTGATAGTCCGGAATGACTCAGCTATGACTTTTGGTAGAGAAAATGAAAGATCTGACCCCTGAAAAGTCATAGGTCTGGTATTACAGGGGAGAAAGTGTGCACAGGAAAGGAAAAAGAAACAAAAAAGAAAGAAAGAAAAAAGAAAAAGAAAAGCTATTAGAATTGAGAAAATACAGAAAAATAAAATTAAAACCCAGAGAGTCAATCTGTGAGATAGTCCTCTAATTGTCCTGCAGAAACAAAATAACTGCAAGAGAAAACCAGAACTTTTCATTAGGATAAAGAACAGTAATGCATTTTCTCTGCTTTAACAGCTTAAAAAAAATACAGGAAGCTAAATAATAAAGTTTGAAGTTCTGTACTTTGTGCTTTGAAATAAAATGTGGTTACTTCAGAAAAACACACATGGGGACTTCTAAACTTATGGACAATTGATAGAACTAATTTAATAGCTACTCGATCCTGGGGACAGAGATAAAACTCAGACACAGGCTGCAGAAGAAAACCATGAGGGCTTGATTTCACATAAGAGGATAAAAACTGTCTGGGACTGAAATAAACAAAAATTAGGTTTTAGATCTCCATTATTCTGAGAGAGAGAGAAAGAGAGGAACCAGTGTTTTCCAGGAATATAGAAGTACCTCTCACAGTTGGATACTCAAAGAACTACTGAAGGGTGACCATAAATGATCACATTGAATAAAGGGCAGTAAATGTAAAAGGAGAAACTGATACAAAATGGTTCTGGGGGACCACATCTCTTCGAGTCGCTACCACATCGCTTCGAGTCGCTGCTCAAAAACAATGCACGCTTAACATGACCTCTGCTGAAATAAAGGGAAAGATAACATTTGGACATTAAAACTCAATTTCCCTAAAGTATTTGTATAAATTTCAGATTGAGTTTATTTTTGGTGAAAATTATCTAGGAAATTATGACTATAAAAATAATTATTTTTAAAAAGTACATCTCTGGGAATGTTTCTTATTTGTACAGTTTTGAATGTCAGGCATCTGTATAGAAGGATGTTGTTATTAGGTGTCATTGAGATATTTGCAACTCACAGTGATCCCGTGCACAGCAGAGGGAAACACTGCCCAGTCCTGTGCTGTGCTCACAATCGTCCTTCTGCCTGAGCCCATTGTCGCAGCCACTGGGTTAATCCACCTAGCTGCGGGGCTTCTCTTTGGTTGCCTCTCTACATTATCAGGCACGATGTCCTTCTTCAGGAACTGATCCAGTCTTGTCACACAAGAATACCAGCAAGGTAATTCTTCTCAGTAAAATAATTGGTGAACCTTTAGATAATACAAAAATATTCAACAGAACGGACTGGATGAAAGGAGGAAAACAAACGCTGTCTACAAGTAAGCTTAAAGTTGACCCGGAGCCCTGATGTCACCGTGGTTGATATGACTGCCAACCAAATGTCAGCAGTTTAAATCCACCACCTACTCCTTGAAAGCTCTTAGAGCTGTTCCTATAAGGGTGTTTCTGTCCCTACAGGGCCACTATGAGTCAGAATCGGTTCAACAGGAAAGGGTTTTTTTTTTTTTTTTTTTTTTTTAATTCATATTAAAATAATAGATTAAAAACCATGTATATATATGTCTACATATATATGTGGGTGTTTTATATACAATTATTGAGAATATGAGGTCAGACAATTAAGTCCACAAACAATTATTCTAAGTGCTACATACCTCTTTGGTGAACATCACTAGGGTCACTTTCAAAGAACCCCCTGTTGGGAAGCTATGCACTGATTCCAGCACCCAGTCACCATTCAAAGCAATTTTGGAGCTCTTTCTGGAATGGCCATTGTGCACGGTGGCACGGCCGCAAGTGTGTGAACTTAATTGTCTAGTTGTCTGTGAAGGAGCTTTTAGCCAGGAAGCAAATAACTATCAGAACATCCTTCCTACTTACTTGAGCTGACCCCTAGTGAGTTTTTCTTTACCCAAAGTTAAAGAGAATATTGAAAGGAAGCCATTTTGATGGCATTGAATACATCGAGGGTAATATGAGGACAGCTCAGATGGTCATTCCAGGAAAAGAGTTCCAAAGTTGCTTTAAAGGTTAGATTAGGTGCTGGCATCAGTGCATAGCTTCCCAGTGGAGTAGTGATCTTCAGCAATGAGGCATATAGAACTTTCTCTAGGATGAGTTCACAAACTTAATCAGCAGTCCTATATAGAGCAAAATGAACAAATTCAGTAGTTTCTACATGTACAATTCAATAGCATTACATATTTGAAAAAATAAATAAAAGACTATTCTAAAATCCTTTTTAAAAAATGGCCCTAAGGAGAAGAATAAACAAACAAGGAAAGAACTTAGACACAGGAATGTAGTCAGTTTCCAGAACTAAATGACATACTAGATCTAGGAGGCCAAATAACCTGTACTTCAGGAGAGAGATGGTCTTTATCAGAGATGGGTTTGCTTCAGTACCCCTCATCAGGCCTAACTAGGATCTGGGGAAGAAGCACTTGTTCTCAGCTAGCTTCTAAAAGATACACAGATTGTACTTGTATTTCTTCACAGATAAAGTGTATCACCTTAGAAAGAAGGCAGGGACATTTCTATTTTTTTTTTTTTTTTGCCTGGGATATTACTGTGTTCTAAATTTAACAAACCAATATTCTAGTTTTACATGAGGATCTTACGATATTATTGCAATGTGGTCACCACACTTGGTGTGGAACAATTCTGAAGCACTTTAATAATGTTGTGATTTTGGCTCTGGAAAAATTTTTTCCAAGTGCCAGCTAAAAGCGACTTAACAACCAGACGCCTCAGATAAGGCAGCTTTCTCCTGGCGCACATTGTATGTCTACTCTACTCAGCCATCCAGGACTAATGGTGAGTGTGGCTGAGGCCAGGAAATGAGTACTTTTACAGAGTTTTGACAACAGAGTGGCTTTATGGGTAACTAAATAGGGGTCGTACTTTCAAATTAAAAAGAAAGAGACCCGCTGGCGCAGTGTTTAAGAACTATGTCTGCTGACCAAAAGGTCAGTGGTTCAAATGCCCAGCCATGCCTTGGAAAATCTACAGGGTTACTGTACTTTGTCCTATATGGCTGCTGCGAGTGAGAATCCACTAGACAGCAGTGGATATGGGGGTGGGGGTGTGTGTGTGTATGGATATGGATATGGATACATACACACATACATACACACATATATATATAGTTGTTGAGAACATATACAGCAAAACACACACTAGTTCAATAGTTGCTACACGTACAATTTGGTGACATTAATCACATCCCTTGAGTTGTACAGACATTGTTGCCCTCCTCTGAGTTCCTCCCTAATAACAATAAACTCACTGTCCCTAAGCCTCCTATATTATCTTTCAAGTTGTTATTGTCGATTCTGAAAAGGGCGTGGTGCTCAAGGCAGACATTTTGCATCATTAGGCTAAACGACCAGTTTTTAAATTTGTTTTTGTTTTTGTTGAGAATGTACATAGCCAAACACATACCAATCCGTGAGTGCCTGCATGTACCAGTTCAGCTGTGTTAATTATATTCTTTGAGTCGTGCAACCTTTCTCGAGTTTTGAGTGATTCCTTCCCCATTAACACAAACTCACTCACCAGTAAGGCTCCGATCTAATCTTTCAAGTCACTGCTGTTACTTTGATCCTACATAGATAGTTCTTTAAAAAGCGTAACTCTCAAGGCAGACTTATTGTTTACTGGTAGAGCTAAACTACTGTTTGGTTTTTAAAGAAGATTCCGGATGATATTTTAAGTTTTAAAGGGTAACTCAGGGTAACAATTTTAGGGGTTCATCCATCCCACATGGCTCCAGAAAGTCTGAAGTCCATGAAAATTCTACTCTTTGATTTTTAACAAGACTTGAGAGGATACTCTTGGCTTAAGATTATCTCAGGGTAAAAGTTTCAGGAGATCATCTAGTTTTCATGTCTCCTGAAAGTCAGGATTCCATGAGAGTTTGAAATTCTGTTCTGCATTTTCTTCCTTTTTTATTTAGCAATTACTACATTGCAATTGGCTAGATTATTTTAGACTGGAAGACAAGTTTTATCAATATATTTGTATTTATAACTCCTACTAAACAACACAAAGAAAGGAGAATTAAGTTTATGTGACATTGATGTTTGTCTTTCCTTTGATAAAAACATCAAAACTGACATTTTCCTGAAAAATCGTTATTAGAAAGCCCTTGCACATAATTAATACTTGGAAATATTTCTTCCCTTGAATGGTATACTAATTGTGGCAAGCATCACTGAAATTGCAATTCTATGGGTCTCTATGAGTCGGATCCAACTCGATGGCACTTGGCTTTGGCATACACATATAAAATAGGCTAAAATTGGGTAATTCTTGTACTAAACAATTTTAATTTATTTCTCATGCAAATTATCTGTTTTGAAGTATGTCTATTTGTATATTATCACTAACAAATGATAACACTATTACAGTGTCGGGGTCCCTAGAGGCATAAAATACTTTAAAAATATCATAACCAAGACATTATCCATTACTGTCCAAGAGCAATTAGTTATGCAATATTTTAATTTCAAATCTGTGTGATAGACAAATGATGATCCAGTATAAAATACACAAGCCATATGAGATGCCACAATTTATTTCAAAGAATGATTATTTTACTCAAGGAAAAAAACAAAAGGTATTACACAGAAACAGCAGACAGTGTACTACTTTTAGAAATTTTTAAAAAAATAATTTAAAAAATCATAGCATATATTGGATAGAAATTTATGAAGATTCTCTAAAGGGATGCAACTGTGCCCTCTTAATAATGGCATCATAATGGACTTGGTGGCATCTGAGAAACACGTTCCTTTGCCGGTCTTCTGTTCCCTCGATTGCCTCACTTCCACTGAATCTGTATACAGTGTGTTGGGCTCTCTCATATCTGTCACTAAATTCAATATATTTCTTGTCCTCAAAGAGCTTATAGTGTGAGGGAAAGGAAAAGAGATACAGAGTAAAATAATATGATCCATCTAGAGTTCCTAATCTTGTAATTACTCAATTTCTGCATGACCTCATTTGTGTCCTTTTCCATCTTCATACTTATAGCATGGGACATTTGATGACACCACCCATCTGACTGTAACTTCTGACTTGGCCTACCACATTTTTTTGCTCCTTTTGTATTGGTTTAACTCTAATAGTCTCCTTCACTGAACTTATTTTTTTCTCATTTCCTTTAAATCTCCCTGTTCCTTAAGATTTAGTTTAGTGTACCATCTTTCTTCTGATGTCATATCCTTTGTTTGGGTTGTCTCATTTGTTTCCAAGTAATCATAAGTATCACTGTTTAAAGCCATATTTCTACTAATTACGAATACTCCTAAATTTCAGCTACACTCCCACTAGCCTGCTGGACATCACCTACATGTTTCAGAGGTATCACAAGTCCTGTACACCTTAATCACATTCATTTCTCTGGAAACATGGTGCTCTTTCTGTTCATCATCTTTTATTCTCCACTCTACCCACTTTTCTGTCCACCAAAGCTCTGCCTACCTCTCCTTCAGGGCTTCGCTAACATTTTCCATGTCCTCATCTCATATTCTCCTGTTTCTCTCAACACTTATTGTCTCCGCATAATACGACACCTATCTTCACTTACAAATATCTAATCTTTTACATTTTTTTTTCCTCTGTCACAATATTTAAACTCCTAGAAGGCAGAGATCACATTTAATTCACTTTTGAATCTTTCTGAAATTTGCATAGCATCAGTGCTCAACAATTATAGTTAGTTATTAACCTTGGAGAAAAGACACAACATACTAGGCTTCAGTATGACACAATCCCTAATCATTTGAAGCCAATGTACGAAATTCAAATATAAATCCTAAATTTCTACTCACTCACTAAGAGACGGTAGCGATGAAACCTCCTGCTAGTTTTGCCCTCTCCAAAGACTGAGACTTTCAACTGAGTTTCTGTCCATTGGCCTCAGATCACAAGAACAAGGACCACCACTGAGTTGGAAACTTGGTCAAGGCTTCCTCTTAAGACTACTTGCAAACAGTTAATGCCTGAAGTTTAAAGACTGAGGAGACTCTAGTATTATTAACTGTTACCGTGAATTCTGACACTTGGCTCTAAATAACTTGTGAGCTCTTTTGTACATGCCTAGCCATGACTACCTTGCAAGAAACAAGTTTGTGCATGACAAACCTAAGTATTTATCAATTGTTAAGATAAAACTCTACACAACTCTAGTGAACTTAACCCAAGGAATTCTTATAGTACTCCAAATTCTCTGTTCATTGTATAGAATTTCGGCTCTGGCTGCAATGACCTTTTATTATAAATGCTGGGATGGTCATGTGTAGCTGGGCACTGAATAAAGACAGTGTGCACAAGTCACCATAGGACACTGGGCATCCTAGGGGGCAGCCTCAAGAGCCACACTACTCTCAGCATCTATACTTCACCAACGCAGATGAGAATCTCTGTGCAGGAATAAAATAAAAGATGATATATTTGAAAGCAGAAATGAATGGGTACAAGATTTTAAAAAGCTAAGTACTGTTTTAATATATTTTTCTCTAACATTTTATATCATTTGTCACAGATTCCATATAAAAATGTATAGTATTAATCATACATATTCATATATTGCCAGTGAGAGTCTATTTTAGAGATGGCACTTAAATTTCATGTTTCAATTTATTTTTCATTGTAAAAGACTTACAGATTTTGTGAGCACTAATGGTAGGTATACTAAAGATAATGATATATAATGCCAGAAATTTTTTCTTGCATAAATTAAGTAAAATTAATCAGAAACAAGGTTTAAAAACCACAGCCAGTTGCTCTCTTTATTTCAGATAGAAAAGGAGTATGATATAAAGACAAATTCCTATGCATTTAACTTGAAATCTGTAATAGAAATTTAAAAAACAATTTTCAAGCATCACTAAAGGAATGAGTTGCTTTAACAAAAAACAAAATCTAATCTAACCATCTATTTAATTTGAGTAACAGAACGGATCTTCCGAAAAGAATAACTTAAAGTGGCTTTGTATAGGCTTTTATGAATTTGAAAGGCCTTATTTAAGTGATATACATTGTTAGTACTTGTCTGTGTTTAAAAATAGTGAGAAAACAGAAATAAAATCAATTGCTGTCACAACTCAGATCTGGATTTAGTGTCAGATATCAATTTCATCAATGCCAGATCCTGAAGTTTTGAAACTAGTTTTGTTTAGCACATATACATACAAAAAAGAAAGAAAAGAGAAATAACTCCATTAGAAAAAGAAAACATTAATAACTGGAATTCATTTGACTTATCATGAAGTACCTACGCCAAATTAATAACAGTTTGTAAACTATGTCAAAGATGGTTAAAGAGGGCATGAAACAAATTAACATTTCAAGGATGTTCTTTCAGTCCACGATTTTGTTTACAAAATGGAAAATGATTGATAAGTGTATGTATAATAGTTTCACCCATGTAATTGTTTTCCTCTTTCTCTGCACTTCCCAGCACTGTGCACTTCTGTAACGAGCTTCCTTCTTCTCGTGTTACAGTGACTTTACTGCAGTCAAGGGCTTATCTCCATAATTTAAGAACTTCCACCTTGAAAGCAGGAATCTTTTCTCATTTACTTCAACTTCCTCAACCTTCTTCATATTTTATTTTCAATGTGTGTTTGTTGAATTTAAAGTGATAGACACAGCTTTCCACAATGTACATAATTACCCCACGGAAAAGTGGCATGAAGGATATTGTTCTGCTTTGCATTACTTCTTTTTTGTTTCATAAAAGGAAATGGCTTCACTTATAAAAAACAACCTGCAGTCGAAGATGTAAAAATCAGAAGTGTTTTACCTAAAAGAAGAACACTAGGTGAAAAGATTTCTCCTTTGTGGGCTAACCTCTGAGGCTGCAAGTACTAACTACATGTTAAGAGCCAACATCCAGGATTTCTTTATTCCATAGAAGATGCTCAAAGTGTTATTGAGAACATTTCATAATGTTTTTTGTACATAAATTTAAACAAAAATAAAGGGGAACAGAAGCATAAACAGTATATCACATACACACACAAAGTGTATGATATGAAAGTAAGGATAATATCTTAACTCAACAATAACCAAACACAAAACACATTATGCAATAAATGTGGCTGAAACTCAGGTATCAAACGTTTTGAGAGTCTGAGGCAACAAATTTATCAGCTGACCTCCAAAACCACTTTTAGGTTTGATGAGAGTTCACTGCTTCCTCAAATGTCATAAGAGACCAGCAGTGATGTAGTTCTAAAGGACCAAAGAGGGATATAAGAGGGATACCAGAGGGATAGTACCTACTACACATTTTATCATTGACAACTATTAATATTGAGAATTAAAAATCCAAGAAGGTGACAGTGCAGTAAACAAAACGAGTAGACCATGTTTTCAGCTTGTTTTCTTTGCACTGTGAATATTTTACAGTAGGTTCAAAGGTAAATATATACACCAGAAGAAGAATATATTCAACTGGAACTCCAAGGATAAGACACAAGAACATTTAAAGAAGAGTGACAAGAACATAGTAAAATCATGTCTCCCCAAGTTGGGAGCAAAAGAGCACAAAGAGTTGGGCTGATTTATTCCCAGGAGATAGAAGGTTTCTTTTCTCTTATTCTAGATCCTTCTATGTTTAAACAATTTTCCATAAGTGTTGACCTCATGGTATCCTCAGAAAAAGAAAGAAAGAAAGAAAAGAGAAACTAACTAGACCTGATTGAAAAATATTCAAGATGGGCATGTTGTTCCTGCTACTGACTTTAGAAGCACTCATGATCAAGCAACAGTCTTTGTCAAACTCAACATTTTATGAAGCCCTTGTGGTTAAGCCATATTGCTTTTTCAAAACTACTTAAATTAATAATACCAGTAATTTTGATCATTACTGTTTAAGCAAACATAGTCAATAATTCATCAACTACTATAATGAAATTGTTACTACTTTTATAACTTACTTATAAATTACATGCAATAATCTCCCTTAGTTCCTTCCACAGTCTTATGATTTGTAATTGAAAAATGGAAGGGAGGTCAGGAAAGCACATTATTAGTATCAGGGGAAACTGTTCAAGCTGATTTCATTACATCTCAAACCCTGATTTTCAAACCACTACAGCATGGGCTCAAGCCTAATAACAGTCGTGAGCAGGGCTCAGGACTGGGCAGTGTTTCCTCTGTTGTTCATATGGTTGCTATGAGCTATAATCACCTCAAGAGCTCCTAGCAACAACATCCTATCTGTAACATTTCCTTTTCTCCCCTCGGTCAATGTCTTCTTTAGAATCAGAGTGCACTGCCCATTCTACAACCAGAAAACTACTGTAGCACAACTTCATTGGCTAAGATCCAGCTTAAAAGACTGTCGGTGTAATCATTTTCTCTCTACGACCACTTTGGAAAACAAGAGTGAATCACACATTCCCAAAGTGGGCCATGAGAACTTCTTGTGACACTTTGGAAGTAAAGAACCATTTTGGAGATGGCTAGGAAAGTAGAAGATACAGCCTCAGATACACACCAGCAACTAGAATGATGCAGTGAAATGCATAACCGTTAAGATGAATCCTAGCATGGTGTGTTTGTCTCTTCCGGTAAGAAAAGATGCATGAGGCACTTACTTGTTTTTGAAGCATAATGCTATTTCACAAGCATGTGACCATCTTCTGAAAGATGAAAGAGACAACTTCCCTCCATAGCTCTCTTTAAATGAAAACAGTACAAAAGCTAAAAACAACTAGATAAAAGCAATTTTACAAGAAGTCTGCTTAAAAATTGAGTAGGTGGGAAAAAAATTAAAAAGGGAGTTGTCTGTTACCCATGCAGAAAATATAAATTCAGTCTGCCTTCTCACTGCCATTGACCATAACAACCAGAACAACAAGCATGACACATTCCCAGTGATGCTGCAAATATGCTACTGTTTATTCCTGAAAGCAATGTGCAATGTCCAAGGCAGAAATAGCAATGGGCTCATGATGGAGTGCTGTGGTTTTACTGTTCAAAGAACATGTACTCTAAACTGTTTCACTGTTTAAAGCCCATGGAGTGAGGAGAGGGATTAAAACTGAGCACTAGAAATGACAGCCGAGCCTACATTCTATAAATCTGACAACACAAGGAAGATCAAAATTGGGAAATTAAAAAAAAAAAAAAAAACACATTTTATGTAAAGTCAAAATTATTTATTAAAGATGTGAAAAGATCAAGAGACAAAACTAATTAGGAATTTAGAGTGGTCAACTTTCTAACCTCATTAAACATTTTAAGGGCCGTTTTATTGCTTAATGCTAATGTTCTATTTTGACTTATTTCTAAATTGTTCTATTAGTAAAAGAAAATACATATTGTCTTTCCATTGCTAGTGTTCCGAATCGGACCAAAGTTTACACGTTCAAGCAGGAAAAACAAATGTGCTTATTTTATTGTGAATGATCTTAATTGTAATCACTGTTTATCAATGTCTTCAAAGGACATTGATCTCAGGGCCAGATCGGGTCAGCAGATAGTTGTCGCACAACGTGATCTGAAGGAGGCTTCAAATCTGTCTTCTCACTGGACTGCTATGGTAACAAAATTTCTACCCACCCGGCCAGAAATCACACTATTGACTCAGTCAACTCTTTGATTTATGTAATAAATGCAGTATCTACTACTAGAATGCACATAAGCTATGTGGGTTAAGAAGGCGGCTCTAGAATAACTTCTGCCTGCCCACATTAAGACACATAATCAAATTCACTCACCATCTCACTAACTGACACACAGTTTTCTTTTCTGGAGGGCAGAAGATAGAAGAAAGATTGATGTACACAGAGAATTACAGATTGCTAGATCTGGGTAAGACTTCAGGGTGAACTTATTTAACTGTTGTCATGGACTGAATTGTGTTCCCCCCAGAAGTGTGTGTAGCAGTTTGGCTAGGGCATGATTCCTCGTATAGAGGGACTTTCCTTCATGCTGTAAATCCCCCCTCAATGTTGTTAATGCTGGAGGATGGGTGGCAGTTGTGTTAGTGTGGCAGGCCTCAATGTATAAGGTTGCCTTGTTGCCTTCTGGCACTCTCTTGGGCTATCACAGAGAGTGAAGCTGGCTAAAAGCTGGAGACCCCACGCCATCAGAAGAGAAGCAGTATCAGGAATAGACAGTGTTCCTTGGACCCAGGCGCCTGAGAACCTCCCAGCACAGAGGAAGACTGATGACAAGAACTTTCCTCCAGAGCCAGCAGAGAAAGACTTCCCCTGGAGCTGATGGTCTGAATTTGGATGTGTAGCCTACTTTTCTGTGAGTAAATAAATTTATTTCTTAATGCCATCCATTCATGATATTTCCATTATAGCAGCACTAGTTAACTAACAACAACTACCTTGCAGAAATTAGAAGCAAACTCAGAAGGAATAAGTGATCTGTTTATTGTTGAGGGCAAAGCTGAGATTAAAGGTCAAATGGGTTGTTGTCTGCACCAGAGACTGTTACTTTCCATATCTGATTAAAGCATACACAGCCAAGGGCACACTGGCCTTGAAAAGATGAGTCCAAGGGAGCTTTAGAAAGAATAAGTGAAACATGACCAAGTCAGGGGCCAATATATAAATACAGTGAGACCTAAAATCAATGAAACACCAAACTTGTTGCCATTCAGTTGATTCTGGCTTGTAGTGACCCTATAGGACTGAGCAGAACTGTCCCATCCTACTTCCAGGAAGCACCTAGTGGATTCCAACTGCCAACCTTTCGGTTACCAGCCATAGCTCTTAACCTGTATACCACTAGGGTTTCCTGTGACAGGAGAAAACTAAATACCAGTGCAATAGCACTGAAGACAACTTCATAAGTATGATAAGGGTCAGAGCTCTTGCATATTTGTCCTCAATGTGATGGTATTCTTAAATCTATACTTAGTGTTACTCAATTTTCAATATAGTAGACTCCAATAACACCTTCATTACCAAATATTTCATCATTACCTAAGATCTTACAGTCAACTTAGTATTATAAAATATTTGATACTACTAAATTTAATTCAAGAAAACAATAATTAACCAATTTCTCAATCTTCTCAATCAAAAAATCAGTCTACGGTAATTACCATAATATTGATAACAATAATTTGAAGACAAAGAAAAATATGTTAGCAATCTTTATCATGGGTAAATGCATAGTCAATGAAGGCTTTCTCATAACATTAAAAAAAAAATACTCATTTTTCTTTCCACAGTCCCAAGTGACGTAAGTGCCCAAGATTTGAAACCACTAAAATGATGGCTCTTATTGCACATTATTAGATTCAGATTGTAAGCAACTATGTTTATTCTTTTTACAGTATATGCTCTTTCTTAGGCTAATAAGAAAATTAAGCCCCATTCTTCATTTAACACCAGTGTGGACTGGATTATAGAGTGAAACTTGTTGTAATGGGCATAACCACACAAATCCTTTTTATGGACTTTTTTTTCTTCCTAAAAGGCCTATTAAATCTTCTGTAAAACATAAGTGCATATCATTGCCTTATTTACTTCAATTTTCCTGGGTTTCAGTTTCCTTCATAATACCATCTTGACAAATTTTTAAAATCATTAACTGTTCTAACTTGCATTTGATTGGTATCATGACTTTGGAATGTTATGTACTATTCCACTGAAAATTATCTTCTGAACTTTACAATGAAAGTTAATGAAAAAAGTTAGTTTTGACTACATTGTTTCACATTGGTGAAAAATGAAGGTAAATATTTGAGCAAGTGATAATTAGGAGCTAGGACAGCATCCAAAATGGTATTTTTATGAAAAATCCAAATGAAAATCCAATACAAATCCTGATTAAAACTTAACCAAGCAAAACACTGCAGATTACCTGGATTCCAATTAAATGTGACAAATGAATACTTGACAGGTTTCAATTCCAATGCTATTTATGTCAGAATGATCCATTAATATTGAAGATGAAATTACCAGAATTCAAGCAATACAATTGCACTTTACGGCTATATGAGTTGTCTGAAAACCGGGACCCGATATAACTCTTGCTCAAATGTCAACTGCTATAGTTAGATCACCCAAAATGCATCCTGTCTCCTTCTGTCATTACCTAGAGATCAGGGCTAACACAAATCACAGTTAGCAGATGACAAACGGTTACATAAACCCCGAATTTCAAGTGTCAGTAACATATAAAATCAGGAAAAATCAGTTTCAATATGATAGTCCTTCATGTTGACAGGACTTCAAACACAGGTATAAAAAGTTACTCAACATTTTCTGGGAAATATTTCTCAGTAAAATTGTTATTGTTAAAAGCTCACCTGTTATGCTTTTCATGATGTGTATGTTTCCTAAAGAAGTAACAGATTTATGTCTATGATATATAACTATGTTTTAATTATCATTTCTTTTTTTTTTATTTTAAAGGTGTTGAATCCCCATAAACTTACAAAACAATATAAAGCAGTATCAAAATATGATTCTCACACCAATGGTACAAAGTTCTTCCTATCAATGTTACTGGCATCAAGAAAATAAGGATTTAACTCTGCATTATGCCATTTACAGTAATAATAGGCATTTTTAAATATATGTTAAATTTAAATAATATTATTGAGTGGTAATCTCAGAGACAAAAATGTACCTAAATTAATCATGATGTCCTATGCAACTATGTCATTACAATTTTTAATATATTTTTTTATTCTTTTGTCAAAATCACTTCAAACATATTTGCCTTGACTAAATAATCATCAGTACTGCAATTCATACCAAAATTATACTCATTTTAAAATTATTTTTAAAAAAAGTTAATTCTTCAAAACCACATCAAACTCCCATCCATATAAGCACACACCACCATACACACAGATAAGCATGCCTTTATAGCCATATGGCAAAATGCCATTTAAACTCTGTATAATTAATCAAAGTTTGTATCAATCAACAGATCCTGAGATCATATTTACTCACCCAGATATCAGTGTGGACAGAGTATTATTTAACATGGTTTAGTTTAGCAATAATTTCACATGGGGTAAATTATGATATACTACTTCTAATGACGGATTTTAATATTCATAGGTAAATTCAAGAAAAAAAAAAAACAAAACAGACTGAATTTCTCCTGATTTACTATGCCTCACTTATATATAATCACTACAGAAACTGGAGTATGACAAAAAAAGAAACTTAGAATGTTTTATATTCACCGGGGGATTCAGACAATGAAAGATCCTGAATCTATCCCTAGTTTGCACTAATGATTCTCCCTCTCACATATAACCATGCTTCTTTTTATATTTGAACTAATCATGAAGTTAGGAAGAACTTTATCATTGCACTATTTGAGCTCAACCTATTCCTCAGAAACTAATACTACTAATAACAAACTACTTGTCTTTGGGAACAGAAACAAATATGGCAAGTTTTACACGTGCGATTTGTAATCTAATTTTATAACCTAAAGGAAAACGTATATAAGGCTAATTAGCAAGTATGAGAAACATCTCACAACATAAAAATAACATAGACTACTACAATCCACTTTCCTCTCTTTCTCTTTCACAAAAATGAGGGTAACCTGATACATAAATGAGGGGAGTTCTCACAGTATTTACAGTCAACTATGGAGAAAAAGGCCACATCGCTTCCTTCCTGTGAGTCCATTTCAGATATTTCTCAAAAAGCATGGTTTAGAAATGACTTTCTAAAGACTTAGGGGCAGAAGAAGTCAAGCAAGTTGTTTTATGGGCCTCCCTCTCCTTTCACTCGCACTGAACAATAGCAATCGGGGACACAGCTGCGTGACAAAAAGGAAGAGGAGGAAACCACAGACATGCCCTTTCTCAGCGGCTCCTATTTAGGAAATGCACACTAATTTAGCTCTATCACAGCGGTCCCTCCTTTAATTTATTTGTAAACAAGTTTATTTCTGACCAGTTGTTTTAAAGAAATGGTGCAAGTTTGGCAAATTTTCTTTATCTAGTTATGATCCTTTATTTGGTATTTCTGTATTTGAGCAAATCTTTATTATTTCAAAGAAAAAATGTTTTAATGTCAGCTACTGTATTTCCGGTTGACACTGACCTCTGTGAGTCTACTTATGGTGGCTGTCTAGCGTGATCATGTGTGTGGATGCTGTGTTTGCCCCTACCATTTTCCATATGCTCTGCCTCACCAACACTGCCATCCGGCGTGGTCCTTTCATAGTTGTCCTCTGGGAGTGGAAGGGCACCCAGTCTTGGCCCTGATGAACTCTTACTGCTTGGTGTTTCTGACTCCTCCAGCCCGCTGTCATAGCAACTCTGCAGTGACCCCTGATGTGGGTCCTGAGGCTGACTCACAACAGAAAACGTCACTCTACGAAATGGCTGTAAAAGAAAAGATTCTGAATGTCACTAAGATATCAGATTGTAAATTATCTTATTAAAAAAAAAGACATGAATTACATACAATAAGGTCTATTGACAACTCATTCAATGCAAAATGGTTAGATATTATGAAATCTATTTGGTTAACTATGTACTCGCTGAGGCAATGCCTACAGCTTGTTTGATCGTGGGGAAACTGAAGATTTTCTTTCTGAAACAGAAATACAAAAGCAACAATTTCACTAAAAGATACATTGAAATCTTATATACTAGTTCCACATATTCAACTTTTT
The DNA here is from genome assembly GCA_028571685.1 of Heterohyrax brucei. Lineage (NCBI taxonomy): Eukaryota > Metazoa > Chordata > Mammalia > Hyracoidea > Procaviidae > Heterohyrax > Heterohyrax brucei. Next base: position 163,322,153 of record CM053143.1, read on the forward strand.
TCTACTCTACATTCTTCAAATATCTAAAATATCTTTTACAAACAGATTGTCAAAAAAAGCATCTTTGAAAAACAATAAACACTGAACTAATCATTTGAAAAATGCTTGCATTTGTAAATTGTACATTTAACATATACTTGAAAATTCAGTTTGCTGACAGGAAACTTAAGATATTAGTGATACAGCTAATAAACAGGAAATTAGAAACATTACTAGGAAATCAGAATTATTTATTTTATTCCTGTAAAAACATTTTCTATAAACTTGAAATTATAAGAGTGTGTTGAAATAATAGATGAAACGTCCCTTAAGGAAGGAATGATGCATTCACAATTGACTATACCGTAGACTACCAAGGGAATGAACAAATCTGTCTTGGAAGAAGTACAACCCGAATGCTCCTTGGGATGGCGAGACTATGTCTCATGTATTTTGGATAGAGTCTCAGGAGGAGTTAGTCCCTGGAAAAGGACATTCTGCTTAGTAAAGCACTGAGTCAGTGAAAAAAATGGGGGCCCTAAGACAAGCTGAGTAACACAGTGGCTACCACAAACGTTTTAAGTGTAACCGAGATTGTGCAGATGGCCCAGGATGTGGCAGCACTCCCTTCTGTTGCACACAGATCACGGGGAGTCTGAACCTACCAAACAGTACCTAACAACGGCCACAAGCAAGGAAGGAAAAGGAACTTTAAAAGTTTAAAAGATGTGTTGTTAATCTGCTTTCATAAACATTTATAGTCTTAGACTGTCCTGTAAGGTCTCTAGGAGCTGAAATTAACTCAAGGGCAGTGGGTTTGGTGTTTTGATTTCTTCATTAGGACTGATTATGGTTTGTTACAATAAATAAGTAAAACCACACGCAGTCTTTAATTTACATTTTGAAAGCACTATAAATCTTTATCCATTAAGCCCATAGTTTACTATGCTACTGATGTTGGCGGGAGTGATGATTTACTACACTGTATGGAACTTACAGATTATCATAATGACAAGGCAGAATGGAAAATTTTTAGGCTCATTAAAAGAACAAACTAATGCCATGCATCAACATATATTTAAGTATGTTAATTATACATGCTGTTATAAGTTGAAAAACTATTCTGAAAAAAAGCCCGGTAAAATTAAAAAGGGCCTGTCTGAGATTATTTTTGGCAATTGTTGTATACATTAAGCTCTTGCATGAATGTGAAATTGGCATATGTGTGTACATATTTGAATCAATAAATCAGACTTTTTTTTCCCAGAAACATATAACATCAATGTTGCCAGAAAATAGTAAAAAGAGAAAGAAACTTCCTTTGAAAATAAGTTAGCTGACTACCACTGGTACAAATCCCAAATCCCAACTGCAACCAGTAGGTCTCAAAATGTGCTATTAATGAGAGACTTGAGAAGAGTTGCGGCGTTTCGTCAAATTTATAAACTGCCTTTGCTAAAGGTAAGCATGTTTCCACAAATATTCCCTTTATTTTAACAGGAAGATGAAATAAAAGGGAAACAGAATATTACTGGAAAATTTATTTCTAATCCAGTAGCTCAGCATCCACATATTTATATTTGGAATGTACATTCTTTCCAGAATCTTTTTTGCATTCTAGTTAAAAATTAAACCCTTAGAACTTCTTAATCTAAAGGTGAGATATCTGAAGCACATTCTTCTCTTTATTATGTCTTGCTGAATTGGGACTGCTCTGTTTAAAAGCAATTTTTAAAAAAAGCTAGTATAAAAAGTGTATAAATCTTGGGGCCAAAATTTACCAGCAATAAACTCTGGAAAACTTATTTTCATTTCACTAATATTCCCTATAGTTTTTTACAATAGAATGATAGTGATATTTTACTTTACATTTTAAGAAATGCAGGAATCAATTTGCATTTGCTATTTTTTAATCTTATGTGTGTATGTTTCTTTATAATCTTTCCATTTATCACTACCAGTTGATCGCGAATTACCTGTAAGTCACTGTGTATTTCTGGTCTCACCTCAAAACTGAGACCATGGCAAGTCTCCTAAACAGACTTTTGTCCGTACATACGAGATCCTCAGCAAAGAATAGTGAATAATGAAATTCTAACTGCAATGCTGAATTTGTGGAAGGAACATCCACAGTTCTACAGAATTATCATTGTTCTAAGACATAGCATAGTTAAAAATAATCATAGAAAAACAGAGGAGGATTAAATACTGTTCTTCATTGTGTCTTACCGACTATCGAGTTTTCGAGAATCAGGTTTTACTAACATAGTATGTTCAAAATGGATACACAAATAAATTATACTACTAGATAATATGGAAAATAGGATATTCATGAGAAATGCTGCTCCACTGAGGAATAAAAACAGAAAATAAGGTAATATTGGGGTGGAGATGGTTGGTAATCTTAGTATCTGAACTCAAATCCTACTTCCACCAAAAAGTTATCATAGAATAGCACAGACACAGGTGATGAGCTATGTTTATAATGACAAATGTCAAAAACAGAATATTTTTTTCCATGAAGTAGCATATAACAATTGCCATGAGGGCGTGCATTTTATTTTCTTGATTCCTAGTCTACTTTGTGAGTATTTTAATTCCATAAAATATTTTTGGTTGCATAAGACATTTAACGTTAGAAGGAAGAAAACTCTAATCTTAAAATTAATCTATATGCTAACAAATACTTCGATTTATCATCGATGTTTTCCTTCTTGTTGAAATAATAATGTCTGAATGAAAGAAACATTATTCTCTATAAAAATTCAAAATAAAGAGTATTATGGAAAGGATCATAATACACCCTCATCTAACATTTTTAGTCAACCTTTAAAAACATCCCATTAGACTTGCACAATATAATACCAGAATGATAATGTTATCTTTTAAACTCTTTTGATAATTTTAAATAAAGACAATTATTGTGGCAAAGTATCTAAGATGGTCATATAAAGTAAAATTGTTAAATTCTGAGAAAATATCCATGTGACCCAAAAGTTAAGCTTGAATTCCAATAATAAATTGAACATATGTAGATGTTGGTAGACAGTGAGGGAGAAAGAGATAACAGACAGATATTTATATAGCATCCTACTTCATCGAGTAGGATGATGAGGTTTTTGTGGCAGAAGTCATGACCAATAATTCATGATAATTTCTATCATTTATACATTCCAGAAAGATTGACAAAAGCAAACATGTAAGGCAATGTGTCTCAACTATGGGACAGAGAATAAATCTGAATTTAGACTCGCCTGTTACTGTTAATTACAAAAACTTTGAAGTAGATTAGTTTAATTGGTCATTCTCAAACCTAAATATACTTTGGAATCACCTCAAAGACTTATGGTGAAAAAAAAAGAAAGAATGCCAATGTCAGAGCTCAACTTAAATCAATCAGAACTCAGGTACCACCTGGATATGAACAGTTTTTAAAATCTTCCCAGGTGATTAAGAGGCAGTGGAGAAGAATACATGTAAAAAAGTTAAAAAGTGTTTCAGTTGTCTTTCAAAGTGTCTATAACAATTTCCAGGGACAGTTGGCAAAAAAAAAAAAAGGTTCTATTCTGATGTTCAAATGTATGCACAGAAAGTCTTTTAATGACCTGAAGTGCTGGTGCTTTGTGTTTTTCCATCTGGGGTGATAAATGTTTGGGGTGTCCTCCAGATGCAAGCTGATCTAAGATCTAAGAGATACAAAAGCAAAAGAGCTTGAGAAACAATGTCAGCCATCTGGGTCTTTCAAAATGTGAAGAAGGTCTAAGGAATAGAAGACATAATACAGGAAAGACGTCTCGGAGAAATGTATTTGAAAGTTTGAGGGTTGGGTATGTATGAGAATTATAAACAAGATAGGATGCAACTCAAAAATGTGACTTTGGCAAATAAGCAATCTAATTAAATCTATGAGGTTGAAGGCATGATCAGGCAATTCCTTGCAAAACAAGAGGAAGACAAAAGGTCGAAAGCACAGAAATACACTAGAAAGATTTACCTATATGCAAGAAACATTTACCTAGCAGGACTTAAGGCTTAGAGTAGGTGGTGGTCATGAGAATGGACCGGTGAACCACCGTAAAGCCATGCAGTGCAGTACAACTGGATTGATTCATTAACTCATTGTATCTACATTTAACTTGCATCAGTAATGTTTCGGGGCTTCAGGGATTTTCCGGGCATAACAATGATTGTGCATATATTAGGAACTCAAAACAATGCCTTATAAAAGCAGACAAAATACCAAGTAACCAGAATTCCAGTAAACCAGAAGTATGAAGAAGATACTATGAAACTTGCTTAGGAATTTAGGGCAGGCATTGAAAAGGACAATGTTTGCGGGTTCAAATCCCTGCAAAACAAGTTTCACAGATACTAGATACTTGGAAGCCAGTATAGATTCTACAACTGGGGGACAGGAGAAAAGGATAAAAAAGGGGAAGGAAGTGGGAAATCCAAGTCACTTGTGAAACTCAGAAGCAAGGAAGCAGATCATTTTCCAGACAAAGAAAAAGTTTTGTGATCAAAAGTGTGTGAGACACAAAGAAGACTATTGAGCGCTGTACCTACGCTATGGGCCATTGTAGTCACCAACTAGATCGCTGTTGCTGTAAGATCTCTGAACTCCAGGAAAAACAGCCTAAGGGACTAAACCAAATAAAGTCAAGGATAGAGCATCCTGAAATATACGAAAAACTAGAGAAAGTGGAAATACACTAAAGCCAACACTGCTAATTTTAAAATTGTAACAAAAGAGAGAAGTAGAGTAGAACACAAAAGAAAGAGGTCTGTGTGATGGGTTTTATTTATGAGTTGATTTATATTTTTGGTCATTCTTCACCGTTACTACTCTCAAGATAAGGCAAAATTTACAAACACTCAGACACCGAAGAAAGTTTGTTTTAAGAACAATAATGAACATACAAGTGAAAAAGGGAGATGATGGGGAAAGCCTGGCATAGTGGTTAGGTGCTATGTTTGCTACCTGAAAGCCTGGCAGTTCAAATCCTCCACACAATACTTGGAAATTCGATGGAGCAGTTTTGTTTTGTTCTATAGGATCAGCGTAAGTCAGAACGGACTCATTGGCAGTGGGTTTGGCTGACATTAGGGGTCACTATGAATCAGAATCTGTTCTCCAGAAACTTCTTTGGTTTGATTTGATAACATAAGGAGTAGGCCTGGTGGCACCGTGGTTAAGAGATCCACTGCTCACCAAAAGGTTGTCAGTTCAAATCCCCCAGCTGCTCCTTGGGAACCCTGTGAAGGCAGTTCTGCCCTGTCCTATAGCGTTGCTGAGGTGGAACTCACTTGAGAACAACTTTGATTTCTGGCTTTGCTATAATGTGGGAGGGGAATGAAAAAAAATCAAGGAAAACAGGTAGACTAATTAGGAGGAGGAAAGAAATGAAATTAAAAATAAGATAACAGAGGCAAGGTGAAAAGAAAAACAGGTTGAGAAACAGCATGTATGCTATGTGTGTGCATTTAATAAGAAGAAAACACCATGTTATAGAAGACAACAGAAAAGCAAAAAGATTGTTTTCCAAGCAATCTATAGATTCTCTGTGTGACCTGGGATAAGCTAGCTGACCTTTGGTTCTTCTGCCCTAGGCTCTGGGTCTGCATAACGGAGATAACAATACCTGCCCCGTACTGACTTAAATTCTCTGGGAATTAAGGAGATAGTTTATAAAAAAGAGCCTTAGGCTCCCTCAGTGACATATACTATAAAAGGTATTATACCTGAGGCCACAGCTATATAACTAGAGCGATCTCCTATTATGCTTCAGGATTGTTTTTAAAGAAAAAAAAAAAAAAATGGAGCTGGTCTGGTAATTCACCAAGTTCCTAAACAGGATTTGTTAAATCTATGCGAAATTTCACACCTAGTTATACCATTAATGCATTGTGTTTATTCTAAATGTAAGTTATTTGTAAATCAAATGCACCTGTACAATACCCACATTTTAAGTCATTTTGTGTCCAACAATTGTTTATTACAAAATTATCTATATTTCAATTATTTTAAAACACTTAACTTTTTTTTGTTGTTGTTCCTATGAAGACACAATGGAGACTTTCATAGGAGGAAAACACATTACTCTGGGTCCTACCCAAACATCTTAGACAGTATCAGTGGTTATGAGCTCAGCTGTTAAACAAAAAGTTGGTGGTTCAAATCCATAGCAGCTCCCTCGGGCCCCTATGATGCTGTTCTACTCTGTTCTATAGGGTCCTTATGAGTTGGAATGACTCAACTACAATGGGTTTTTACAAATAAATAGAAAGGCAAATTTCATGCGTGAAATTCTAGATGAGGGATGTCACTTCATCTATTCTGTTGATGGAAACACATTGGAGTTCAGACTGGTTTAAATTACCCTAAATATGATACCAGTATCTTATTTAACTTTACTTATTTTTTGTCAAAAATCACTGCCATCGAGTCCAACTCATAGTGAGCCTTTAGGTCAGAATAGAACTGCCCCAGAGAGTTCCCAAGGAGTATCTGGAAGATTTGAACTGCTGAACTTTTGGTTAGTGGATGCTGTCCTTAATCGCTATACCACTAGGGCTAAGTGCTGTGACAGCTAACCGAAAGGTTGGCAGTTCAGATCCATCATGCATTCACTGGAAACTCTACGGGGCAGTTCTACTCTGTCCTATAAGTTTGCCATGAGTTGGAATCAACTCAACAGCAGAGGTTTGGTTTTCTAGAGGATGGGAGGGTGTCATTTTTTGTAATTCTAGAGCTCACGTCAGGAGGGACAATGGTGTTAATGTGCTATGATTGTTCTCAGGGTGTGTGAGACACTGGTAACAGCTGTGTCTCCCCACCGAGCCCTCCTCATTGGAAAGGCCGGTGAGGGATGTGTGCCATGATCACTTCCATATGCAGCTAACCCGAGTCTTACAGGATAAATGATGCAAACAAAGATTTACTAAGTGGACTGCCCTGTGGTGTGATATAAACAGGTTCAGTACACTCACATTGCTCCATTCATGCTTATGATATATTTTCCTTGCTTTTTTTCTGGAGAATGTGCACAAACCCTAAAACTAGTATACTGGTGAACTTGGGATAAGGAGAAACAGTTTACCTGTATATGGAGAGGAGTTGGAAGGGTTTGAACTACAGAAAGTGGGTTTGTGTTCTAACGATATTGTTACATGAGGTAAGTCATTATCAAGGGAATTTGATGGTTTGATGTTTATTTATTTTTTAAATAGCATTGCCATGATTGATAATACAAACCACCTAACAGTGAACTTCAGTCTAAGCCATCTACAGGGTTAGGAAGTCGGACGAGAAGTTCTCACAAGCTTTCCTGTAGCTGGAATACAGACTAGCAGCTGCATCCTATCCTGCGCTCACTTCGAGAGTTCAAGGAACATTAATTCCACACATTTCAAATTCATTAGAGGAATGCAGCCATTTTCTAAAAAGTATTTATTCCTTGAAATACCTAGGAAGCAAAAATCAAATTATACCCCAATATAATGAATATTATTTCATCTATGCCAAAAGCCAAGTGCCGTCGAGTAGGATCCGACTACGCAGATTCATTTAAAATTACATTTTAGAGGAACGTATAACCACCCCACTTTTTTAAATATTGATATAACAACATGTACATTTATATAATCTGCACATTTGAGGAAATAGATTTTGATAGGAACATTAATATGCTAATTCTATTTTTATAATAGCATCATTAACAAATACGAATAACATTTTCAGGTGATATCTACTAAAAGGTCTTTGTCACATAGATATAACTAGTTTCTAGGAAAGGCAAGGACGAACAAATGCATATTCACAGATATAAGGAGAATAAAAAAAGCCTATATTTTTATCTGTTCTTAATCCTTAGGTTGACTAAGAGGCAGCCGTCATAACATAGAAACAATTACTGAGTCACGTAATCAGACACATTGAAAACTATTTACCTTGCAGCCACACTGGCAAAATAAGAGTTAAAATTACAGAAGAAAACTGCATTGCTTTTTTAAATCAGGCTGTGTTCAGTTTTAGAAAAAGGGAAGAAATAGTTAGGCCTTAGGAATGGTATTATATCAAATACTTACAATAAAAGAAAAAATACAGCATCAGGGTAAGAGTGCAGATACTTTCCCCTTTGAGTCTATTTCTTATAACCTACTGACACTGCCTTTATCGGGATTTTATTTGCAAGAGGATAGGACCCGAAGGATGCCATCTATCGGAAAGAACCACAGGTTAAATCTCCTTCCCTATTGAATACTGCTCTGTGTCTTACAGACAACTTTATTGGGAACTCTAAATCTGTACCTTCCTTTTTAGCTTCAGTAGTTCTCCATAAATCGTCTCCTTATCTGAAACTAGCATACAGCTGTCTCAGTCACATCAATTATTTCTGAATAGGCTGAGAAGTCTTTTTTATATTTTCCAATTCACTTACTTATGTCCATCAGACAGACTTCTAATGACTCTCTTTGTCAGTCATAAAGCCACGGAAACAATCACGGAGCAGAACACTGCAGGATTATAAGGGCTACTACATTTGGTTTTTAAAGAGGGGCTCTCTGAGACAGTGGAATCTTGCCTTGCAAATGAACAGGCACTTAATTAATCTGCAAACATTTTCCACCAATGATAGTGGTTGTTGAACAAAGGTATCTTGGATTCCATAGTGCATTTTCCAGAGTATATCTGGCAGAATCTTCAAACAAACTTTAATCAGGTTTTAAAATCATTTTGGGGCAGCTTTCTTGCCTACCATCTCAAGATCTCTTCACACTTCAAACTGCCTTTCGTTCTTTAAAGTCAATAGCAGATGAAAGGCCATTAAAAGAAACATGTTGAGACATTTGGATCAGTTAATTAAAACACTCATTCGGGAAAGAAGACATTAACTGACTATATCCGCTTATTTTGGCCCGCATGCGGTTACATATTTGACGTTGCTTGTTTCAGTGGGTACTACAGGGCCTAAAAAGCCAGGTGATAGTTTATGCCCCTAATATTCATGCCAGTACTTCACAGTGTCTCAAGGATGGAATAAAATTTAATATTTGCATAACCCTAAAAAACCAAACCCACTGCTATCAAGTTGATTCTGGCTCACAGCAAACTGTAAGACAGAGGAGAACTGCCCCAGTGAGTTGCCAAGGAGTGTCTGGAGGATTCAAACTGTCCACCTTCGGTTAGCAGACTTAACAACTAGCCACCAAGGCATACATTGTAAATAACATATAGAAATTAAATGACTTGAATGAGATTAATTCCCATAGTTAATGCTCAGAGGAATTAGAAGGCTTAGTGTTCTTTTCAAGTGTATACTATGACCTATATCGAGCAGAGAAACCCTGGTGGTGTAATGGTTAAGCATTTCAGCTGTTGACTAAACGGGCTGCAGTTTGAATCCACTAGGAGCTGCTTGGAAACTATATGGGGCAGTTGTACCATACTCTATACGGTTGCTAGAAGTCAGAAACAACACAGAACTTTTTTCTTCCTAAATTGAACAGACGTAGTATATATATATATAATTGGAGCCCTGGTGGCATAGGGATTAAGAATTCAGCTACTAACCAAAAGGTCAGCAGTTTTCATCCACTGGTTGCTCCTTGGAAACACTACAGGGCTACTCTACTCTACCTTAGTCTCTGTGAGTCAGAGTGGGTGGAAAACTTTGTGTCATAGTGGTTAAGTTCTACCTGCGCTAACCAGGAGATTGACAGTTCAAATGCACCAGGAGTCCCTTGGAAACTTAAGGAGAAGTTCTACACTGTCCTATAAGGTCACCATGAGTCAGAATTAACTCAAAGGCAATGTGTTTGGTTTTGGAAACCCTGGTGGCATAGTGGTTAAGTGCTATGGCTGCTAACCAAAAGGCTGGCAGTTCGAATCCACCTGTCATTCCTTGGAAACTCCAGGGAGCAGTTCTGTTCTGTCCTACTGGGGCACTATGAATCAGAATCAAGTAGAAGGCAGTGAGTTTGGATATTTTAGGTTTTATGAGTCAGAATTGTCTCAATGAAAACAGAATTTTATATAAAATACTTTATATATAGGTTTCACTGTATGTATTCTCAGGAGCTCTTGGGGCACAGTGTTTAAGCATTCAGCTGGTAACAGAAAGGTCAAGAGTTAGACATGTCAGCCATATCAAGAGAGAAAGATGTGGCAGTCAGTTTCTGTGAAGGTTTACAGGCTTGGAAGCTCTACGGAACAGTTCTATTCTGTCCTACAGTGTCACTATGAGTCAGAATTAACCTTATGACAGTTGTGGTATATGTTTTAGTCACCTGGTACTGCTCCAACAGAAAAAAACATGAGTGGATGGTTTCACGAAGAGAAACTGTCTTGATGCAGTCCAGTAAGCCACATATCCATTTATAAGTTACAGGTCCACCCAATAGGAGAGATTATCACAATCCAGTAGGTTGAGTCCAAATGCAAAGAGAGCATCTTGGCGCAGGAATCTTAAGTCCACAGGACATGCTCTGCTCTCAGAGCTGCTCTCTTGGTGGTGTGGAGGTCACAGCTTGTTCTGTTTACTTCTCTCCTTTATATCCCACAGCTGGTGACTTGAATCCTGTCTCACCAACACAACTGCTGTCCATTTTCCATTATGAGTATCACAGAGGCAGGATTCACAACACATGGGAGGAAATATACCATCCTGGAACTCACAGCTAAGTCAAATAAATACATATACTTTAAGGGGGACACAATGTAATCCATGACATCACAACACTTGGCACCCCAAAAGTTACATCATTAGCACATACAAAATATGTTCATTCATAGCATAGCAAGTCTTCATTCATAGCACAGCAACAGTCTTCATAGCATAACATCAATTTTAAGTCCAAATACAAAATCCATGAATTTCTCCTAAACTGCAAAATCCAGAACACGTTATCTTTCCCAAATACAATGGTAAAACCGTCAGGCATGAATTACACATTTTCATTACAAATGGAGAAATTGCAAGGAAAGGCATAGCATACACCAAGCAAATTATCAGAACATATTATATTAGCCTTCATGGCTTCAAATTATCAGAACACATTATATTAGCCTTCATGGCTTCAAAAACAATAGTTCGATCTGTGAGACACTTTATAATCCTTCCTGTCAGACTCTAGGTATTTGTCAAATTCTCCAGATTCTGAGTTGAGGCCCCTGGGCTTCAGCTCTGCCTTCTAGGCCCACTTGGACAGCAACTCTTCCCTCTCAGCTTTAGGTGCAACCTAAGCCCAAATGAGTGACAACTCCACCCTTAGAAACACAGGAAGTCATGACTCTACCCTTTCAAACCCTTGTGGTCATGGCTGTATCTTTTGATACTCAGGTGGCTCAACTTCTACTGCTCAGCTTCTGCTTTGTGTGGCTTCATGGCCCAGACCTCAAGCCCACATGTGGCCTGCAGAGGCAAGTGTTCCAAAGCTCTGAAGCTCCACTGATTCAAGTGCATTGGGGCACTCCAGTCTACCAGAACGCCTCCTGCACACAGGCATTAAGCCATTCACTCAGCTCTTTTGTTCTGTGTGTCAGCAAACCCAGCTCCACCAATTCAAGTGCCCAGAGGTGCCCCACTCCACCAGGAAAACTCTGTGCACAGGCACTCGGCTCTCTTGCTCTGTGGGTCAGCTTCTGGTGCTGCTGTTGCCAATTCATTGCTGCTGCTTTTCACCATCTGCTGCCTTCTCATGTGTTAGAAGTTCTTCAGAATTACTTCTTCCATCCATTTCAGAGTTTCAAAAAAAGCTTCCACATTTTAGGTATCTTTTACAGCAGTACCCCACTCCTTGTACCAAATTGTTTTAGTCACCTGATACTGCTCCAACAGAAGATACCATGAGTGGATGGCTTCATGAAGAGAAACTTTATTGACACAGGCCAGTAAGCCACATATCCATTTATGAGTTACAGGTCTACTCAGTTACAGAGATTATCACAGTCTGGTAGACTGAGTCACAGTCCAGTAGGTTGAGTCCAAATTCAAGGAGAGCATCTTGGCACAAGAATCTCAGGTCCAAAGGATGTGATCTGCTGTCAGTGCTGCTCTCTTGCTGGTAAGAGGTTCCCAACTTTCTCTGTCCACTTCTCTCCCTTACACCCCACATCTGGTAGCTTGAGTCTTGCCTCACCAACACAACTGCTGTCCATTTTCCATTATCAATATCACAGAGGCAAGATTCACAACACATGGAAGGAATTACACCATACTGGGACTTATAGCCAAGTCAAATCAATACATTTATTTTGAAAGGGGCACAATGCAATCCATGACAGTGTATATTCTCATCAGTAAAATAAAGATAAATTTATTATATCTATCATAAGGAGTTACTAGGAGATTTAAACAAGATACTTATTTCACACACAACATAATGTTTTTCACATATTTTGGCCTTCAACGAATGTTGTTATAAACATGTACTGGAAACCCTAGGATAGTCACAGGATGAGAGTTTTTATAAGGTACCCTGCCTTCTAGGACCTGTATTGCTTAGCAGAGCAACTCAAAGTTATTGAGGTGGATAGCAAAATGTCATAATTTCCCAAAACCATTTAGAATTTCTATTCTGTAACTCTTGAAATGTTTCCCAAGTCTGTATAATGTAGGTGAAAGATGGTATGGGATCAGGGTAGGAAAGTATCACAATCAAATCCTAAAAATCCCTCATTTATTATACGGCTACAAGAAAAACCACTTCCTCTATTGGAACTTCTGCTTCGTTTTCTATAAATTAAAGAAAAAAAAAAAGGTAATTGGAGCAATATCATCACATTTAAAGGATCCTTTTAAATGTTAAAAATAATGTATATGTAAATAACTTAAGGTCTGGCATCATACACAGTCTCCAAATATCTGCTGTATAAATGCATGGTAGTTTAAACTCAGCTCTCTTGTCTGTATCACCAGTTTTTTTGTTTATTTGTTTTTCCTATATAGAAAATGGAGGGCAGGAAATTAGACCCTTGGTATTCAGCACTATCAAATTGTTTGATAACCATTTGTTTTTTTACCAGACTATGTTTTTTCTTTCCTGAATGTCTAAATTTAATCATTGGTACATGATATTTTAGGGGATACAGGCAAAATATTGTAAATTCATCATTCCCACATTTTTCCCATTCATTTTTGCTGCTCTAATTTCCACTCTCTTTGTACTTTGTAATTAATCTGTCCCTCACTGATACTGGGCACTTATACTTTCACTGATTTTTCTTTATTATAGTTTTTAATCTGGGCAATCCATAGCAAACTCTTCCACCAGGGAGCTCATTTATTTAACTGCTTTTCTGTAGGATTCTGCAAATCCAAGAATGGTTCATTTTTGTGCACAGCTGCTGAGAGGCCCACAGATAGGTCATTAGTTTTCATCACTACTTAATTCTTTTTTCTTTGTATTAGAATATACAAAAAGCCCACTTGGCTCACGGATAGAAACACTTAACATCATGAAAATGTCTATTCTACCCAAAGCAATCTATACATAAAATTCAACCCCAATAAAAATTTCAATGGCATTTTTTAATGAGATGGAGAAACAAATTCCCAACTTCATACAGAAACAGAAGTAGTCCTGGGAAAAGTAAAGCATTAATGAAGAAGAACAACAAAGTGGGGAGCTTCACAATACTTGACTTTAGAAACCCATTACACTGCCACGATAGTCAAAACAGCCTGGAACTGGTACAAAAACAGATATATAGACCAATGGAATAAAACTGACAATCTAGATATAACATCATTCACTTATGAACAGCTGACATCTGACAAAAGTCCAAAGTCTATACACTGGCAAAAAGATGGTCTTTTTAACAAATAGTGTTGTCATAACTGGACATCCATCTGCATAAAACAGTGAAACAAGATACTTTGCATAAAAACTAACTCAAAATGAATACAAGACTTAAATATAAAATTCAAAACAATAAAGAATGCTAGGGGCCCTAATGAACAGCATAAACAGACTACAAAATATTACTAGCAATGCACAAGCACAAGAGAAAAAAAAAAAAAGGAAACAAACAAAAAAACAAGAGAACTGGGAACTCCTAAAAATCAAACACAGATACTCATCCAAAGATTTCACCAAACAGTAAAATGACTAGCTTCGCACTGGGAAAGAATTTTTGTCTACCATGAATCTGATCAGCATCAAATCTGCATAATATACAAGATACTAAAAAACTTCAACAACAAAAAGACAAATAATTAAACAATGGGCAAAGGATATGAACAAGCACTTCACCAGAGAAGACATCCAGATGGCTGATAGATACACAAGAGAATGCTCATGATCATTAGCCATTTGAGAAACTGAAATCAAAACTGCAATGAGATACCACCTGGCCCAAACATGCTGACATTAATCCAAAATACACAGAATAATAAATGTTGGAGAGGTTTTGGAGAGACTAGAACTCTTCTGCACTGCTGGTGGGAAAGTAAAATGATACAACCACTCTGGAAAAAAATTTGGTACTGTTTTAGTCATCTGGTGCTGCTGTAACAGAAATACCACCAACTGGATAGCTTTAGTAAAGAAAATTATATTCTTACACAGTCCAGTAGGTTACAAGTCCAAATTCAAAGTGTTCACTCCAAGGGACTGAGTTTGGTTACTCCAGGAGATGAGGTTTCTCTCTCTCAGCTCTGGAAGAAAGTCCTTGTATTGTGTCAGCCTTTGGTCAGGCAGCATCTTGGCACAGGAGCCTCAGATCTGAAGGACATGCTCTTCTATCAGTGCTGCTCTCTTGATGGTGTGAGTTTCCTGATTTTCTGCTTGCTTCCCATTCCTTTTATCTCTTGTAAGGTAAAAGGATAAAGGGTGGTGCAAACCATACACCAGAGAAACTCCCTTTACAATGGAGCAGGGAGGTGATCTTATGAAGGGATTTATAGTTCCACCCTAATCCTCTTTAATGTACTCATCCTATCTATTAACCACAGGCAGAGATTAGGATGCATGGCAAAGGAAAATCACAAAATATTGGGAATGATAATCCAGACAAATGGCCACACACATTTTGGGGGGGATACAGTTCAATCCAAAACATTCTACCCTTTGCCCCCTCAAATCACATCTGTGGAACATGCAACACATTCACCTCATCATAGCAAAACTTATAGCAGAAACATTGTCATCTCACATGATATCAAAAGTCTTAAATTAGTTCCAAGTCCAGTACAAATATTTCTCTATATCTATGATATCTGGAACACAAGTTATCTGCCTCTAAAACACAATGGCAGAACATGCAGGCATCAGCTATACATTTCCATTGCAAATGCAAGAAACTGCAGGGAAAGAAGGCATTAACAGACAACAAGCAAGTCAAGTAGAACACATTATGTTAGCCCTGAAAGTTCTGAAGATAATCTTCAGTTCTCTGTGACATTTTACACAATAGCTTTGCCCCCCAGACTCTAGGTCATGTCCACACTCTCCAAATTCTGAGTGGAAATACCTGGCCCTGTGCCTTCTAGGCCCACTTGGACAGTAACCCTGCCCTCTCGGCTTTAGGTGCACCCTAAGTCCAAATGAGTGGCAATTCCACCCTTTTAAACACAGGAAGCCATGGTTCCACCTTTGCTAACCCCTGAGGTCATGGTCATATCTTTTGAGAATGAGGCAGCTCAGCTTCTCATACTCTTTGTCTCTTCAGCTTCTGCTTCCTATGGCCTCATGCCCACATCCACCCTGCAGGGGCAAGTGTTCCAAAGCTCTGTAGCTCCACTGATTTAAGTGCCAGAAGGCATCCCACTGCTCTGATTTCAGTGCCAGAAGGCACTTCACACAGGCACTCAGCTCTCCCACTCTGTGGGTCAGTAAGCCTAACTCCATCAATTCAAGTACCCAGAGGCACCCCACTCTGCCAGGAAATCTGTGGGCACAGGCACTTAGCTCTCTTGCTCCATGGGTCAGTTCCTGGTTCTGCATTTCCCATTTCCTACTGTTTCTCTTCATTGGTGTCTTCTTTGGTGTTACAGTTATCCTCAGATCCTTATGAGTCTTCCATCCATTCAGCTTCAAAATCACTTCCACATTTTAGGCATTTGTTACAGCAGCAACCCACTCTCTTGCTACCAAATTCTGTCTTAGTCAGCTAGTACTGCTCTGACAGAAATACCACAAGTGGGTGGCTTTACCAAATGAAAGTTTATTCTTACACAGTCCAGCAGGTTACAAGTCCATATGGGAAGGTTTTCCCTCTGTTGGCTCTGGAGGAAAGTCCCTGTGTTACATCAGTGTTTGGTCAGAGAGAATTTTGGCACAGGAACCTCACATCATCTGGAAAGCAGCACTGGAAGTATAGTGTGTCCTTCAGACCTGAGATTTCTGTGCCACGATGCCAAAATGTGAGTGCAGGAGATAGAGAGTATTCTATGATCCCACACTACATCAGCATGGAACCAACAGAACTAGATTGTGCCCAGCCACCACCAATGATTACCCTGATAAGGAACATAACATAAAATCTCCGACATAGCTGGAGAAAAATGGTTGTGCAGAACTAGAACTGTCTTAAAAACACACACACATACACACCTGACAGTCTGTCAGACCAGAGGGTCCCTGAGTATGTGGCCCCAAGACTCTCCATTAGCCCAGAGCCTAAAACAGTACCAAAGTCAACTCTTCAGGCAAAGAGCAGACTGAAATATAAGACAGAGTGATGCTGGTGAAGAATATGCTTCTTGGCTTAAATATACACCTGAGGCTGTCTCAGCAGTTGTTGTCCTGAGCTAGACCGGAGGGTAAACGCTGACAGGAATTGGTTGACTGGTTACCAGAAGTACAGGGTAGAAAGTAGGAGGGTACTGCCGCAGGGTGGACAGTGCAGCTAGAGTTGAGCAGTGCCATCTGTTGGTGTGGGGTTTTACATGGAAAATTGACTTAGATTGTAAACTATCATTTAAAGCACAGTAATTTTTGTTTTTAAAAAAAGAATACTCAAAAATGACTTTTTTGTGATTTCTGAAGTGTAATCAGTGTTATTTTATAATGCTTTGAAATTCAAAATTCAGGATTTTATATAGCAGCACTTTAGTGTTATATCAAATTCTTAGAAAACGTAATTGCTGTCACACCCCATATATCTCATTGTTAGAATGTTAATTCTTCTGTTTCATTAGTATTTTCTACATTATTGAAGTCTTCTTAAGTAGATGGCAAAGTCTTTGTAAGCAAAGTTCACCTATTATAACTGATTCAATGACAGTGCCCTGATAATAGTTAATATTCAAATGCTTTGTCTTAACATGTTGCAATATTTCTTGTCCTTTCTGCATGTGACTCTGAACTGGGGAACTGGGATGTTTGGATGCAAGTTTTGGCTCTGATACTCAGTGTGAAATCTAAGGCAATAATTCATCTTTCACCTATAGCATATTCAACTTTAAAATGAGAGGTGGTAGCACATTCTTTCTGGTTCCTAAGTTCTCTGAAACTGTAACAGGATATGTGTTGGATCAGTGAATAAATGTTTTAAAGATAGACAACTTGGTTTGGTAATTACAAAATTCCTAATTACACTTCCTGGCCCTGAGAATATTAATGCATTTCAAAATAGTAAACATTTGCTCACCAAAGATCATAAACAATATACGCGATAATCAAATGTGCTAGTCAGTGACTTTAATAGAAAGCTAGAGAGATGATATGGCTCCCACAGGTTTAACATCTTTTTGAGAAAAGTAAAGACCTTCTCGAAGAATAGCTCCATGGAAAAGACTTGTCTAAATCCTATGTACCCTTTGTAATCACCTCTTCTGTGATTGTTTTTCTTTGAATCAATCACCTAAAAATGTTGATTTTCTACTATGAATTAGAGACTGTGAGATCTCATCCATCTCTTAAATATATGGTTTAATGGAAAAATTTGCAAGGATCATAGAAAACAGAATGATGGAAGTATGCTGAGCTGTGACTGGACTTCACCTCCTAATACAATGAAGACTGTATACAGTCAATATATATATATATATATGTTTACAAACAGAGACAGACTAGAAGATAGAGAGAATGCTAGTTAAGAAAAATAGATAGATAGGCAATGAATGAGGGGGGTTAAAAAAGAAAACTATCTTCACAGTGACATTTACCCAACAAAGACTTACTAACTTTTGTGTTATGCCTACTTCTGTGATAAGAAAACATGCTACAAATTCAGGCTTTGCAATCAGTTGCACAAACTATGGATTAATCATACAAACATGCTCACAAAACACAAAGGTTTCTTTCTATTTCTTTTTCTCTCTTGGCATTGTGATAGTCATCGAAAGCTCTGTTCACACACTGCTTAGCCGTCACGCATGACGACACCTGAGTGAGGTCGATAAACCTCTGTCAGAAACTGCACAGCTGGAGTTACTCTACAGCTGTTCAGGAGAGCAACGCTGGAGAACCACGTGGAACTCTGTTCAGACTGCCCAGGTTTCTAACTATTAAAGCATTAACCATGAGCAAATAAACAAAAGCAACCAGAAAAACAAAATAACTGTATTTTAAAAAGCTACCTCCTGAAATACACAGAAGCACAAGCAGGGGCCTGCCTCACAAACACCTGAATGGATTCCCCCAAGCTGAAATGAATGAAAACAAAGTGTGAGTTTTAGGAACCACTCAAACAGGTGCTCCAGACTGTGTTTTGTTGTTGTTGTTTTCTCTTTCTGTCTTAGTCATTCCATCCACACTTCACCTGGTGGAATCTGTTGAGGAAACTACCTACATTTAAAATCTTTGGGATTTCATATTCTGTGAAAAGGAGGCTTTGTGTCCTTAAATGGCTTTTCCTTATCTGATGGGATTAAAATGTCTGACGGGGGTCATGATCGGCAAACGGAGTCAGTATTGTGTAGGCATTTAATTTCTAAATCAAGTTGAAACCTAACTTTTGAGCTAGAAGCTTCTGCCACATGAGTGAATGCAATTTACTCTGCCATTCCTGTGGGTCACGTGTATTATCTCAGTTACCTATACTTGATTAAATAGACGTTCTTAATGTGAGGACATGGGTGCCTCCCTAGAACCTCCAGAATGAATGCTGCCCCGTCAGTGCCTTGATTGCAGCCCAGTGAAATGCATTTTGTTTCTGGTCTTGAGAACTGTAAAGCAATAAACTTGTGTTGTTTTAAGGCACAAAATTCATGGTCATTTGTTATAGCAGCATTAAGAAACTAATACAATAAGCCATGTTGCCCAGAGCATAGGAGAAAGACAAAGGTGGGGTCCTCACATTTATAAACAACATTATGGCCCTCCTTCAGTTTTAAACCGGTGCTCCTTTGCTAGGCCACCTGCCCTGTTGGAAAGAGTCATCCTAACAATTGTATGTATATCAAACATTTAAATATACTTTTGCATATATTTTGTTTAAAATGTTTAGTGTGTATAAAATGTGACAATAATCTTTTTAACCTTAGTTTGGAATTTGTTATTATTTTAATACAGCATATGTAATCTTAACGATGGCAACACCCCCCGCCCCTGAGGGGGCCTCTGAGATGCCCTTTAGGGAAAAACCACTTCAAACTGAATCTCTGTCTGCTCTACTGGATAATTGTATTTGGAAAAATTTGTGGACCTTCTTATTATAAAATTAGAATTTCTTTTCTAGACATCAGCTGTAAATTGAACAATCCCAGGCCCCTGATGTAACCCTTCTGAGCCACAGTTCATCTTTCGGAAATACTAGTGTCAAGATCTCAACTTTGAAAATGAAATGAAGACCCTAAAATATCTCACAAGTGAAAAAGAGTGTACACAGTAGAGTTGTCTATAAAGGTAATGGTAATCATTTCTTCCTTCTGGGCTAGAGTTCATGAGTGGAAACATTGCAGGGAGCTAATATAAACAACAACCACAAAACCATGAACTTTAAGAAAATGAATTCTCCACACTGACACGAAAAGAAAAAAGAAACTGATAGTGGTTGTCTTTATTTTTGAGAACAGTAGATACACTTTTGGGGAGCATGAGGTGGTTAACAACTCAAACTTTTAGGGGAAAAATAATTTAAATTCATTATATGAATAATAATTAGGTGCCTTACAGTTAACAAACTCCAACACCCATTTATTTTAAGAAACTTTTAGCAAAAGAGGAACACAAGAGAAATTCCTAAACATAACAAAAAGCATTTATACAAAGCCAACAGCCAACAGTATCCTAAACGGAGAGAATCTGAGGGCACGTCCCTTGAGAGCAGGCACCAGGAAAAGATGCCCTTTGCCACCACTTTTCTTCAACATCATGCAGGAGGTTCTATAAAGAGCAGTCAGGATAGAAAAAGAAATAAAGGGCATCTGAACTGGTAAGGAAGACATCAAAGTATCTCTGTTTGCAGATGATATGATTTTATACACAGAAACCCTAAAGAATCCTCAAAAGAGCTCCAGAAACTAATAGAAGAGTTCAGCTAAGTATCAGGGTATATGATAAACATATAAAAATCAGCTGAATTCCTTTAAACCTACAAAGACACATCAAAGAAGACATCACCAAATCCGTACCATTTACAGTAGCCCTCAAGAAGATAACATCATTAGGAATAAATCTCACAAGAGAAGTTAAAGACCTATACAAAGAAAATTATCAAGGCTCTACTGCAGGAAATCAAGAGAGACCTACATGACTGGAGAAACCGACTTTCCTCATAGATAAGAAGACTCAACATAGTAAAATTGCCTAAACTAACTCAAAATGGATCGAAGACCTAAATTGAAAAACTAAAACAATAAAGATCACGGGAGAAGAAAGAGGGACAACACTGGGAGCTCTAATGCATGGCATAAACAGACTACAAAGTATTACTAACAATGCTAGTATTAGCAATACATTCTACGTATTAAAAATAACATGAATAAAAATAATGTAACTAAGTCAGCACTTTTATTACAAAGGAAGCAGGTAGTCTTGCCATGCTTAAAAAGAAAGCATTTAACTTGAATTTTTAATGACAACTGCTTACATCGGTTGAACCGTGGTGGTGCAGTGGTTAAGGGCTATGACTGCTAAACCACAGGCTGGAAGTTTAAATCCACCAGAGGCTCCTTGGAAACTCTGTGCGACAATTCTACTCTGTTTGATAGGGTTGCTATGAGTCAGAATCCAGTCTACAGGGATGTTGCCACTTGGCTTGGCTTGTATTGGCAGATCGTGAAGTAACTAGACACGGCATTTGTCATTGTTACTTAGGTTGACAGAGGACCCTGAAGTATAAAACACAGAGCTATATTACCAAGCAAATAGACTTAGATACTGCAGCCACTAATCAGCAGAACGAAAAGTCTTCCCAGGGACTGATTAGTAATTGGCAGCAGACATTTCCCAAAACATACTGAAAGAAGGCAACTGCCATAATGCTATCGTTGATAAAGTGTCTGTACTTACAAGCACAACTATATTCTCTAGCGTTCATTGATCACTTATCACAAGTTTACTCAAATCTTTGTTTAATTGTTACAATAGCACTATGAGATAGTCACTGCTTTTACCATGTGTTTTACAGGATAGAAAATGAAGGCTCACGAAGTTCTCCTACTCAAGGCGACACAGTTGCTAAATGACCCATATGTTGACTCCTACTCAGAAAGAAATAATACGTCCTCAGTTGAACTGTAAGTCATTGACAATGAGATTCCTGTATGTATTGATAAGGACACTGATATAACTAAATCATATTTTAGCACAAATCATCTCATACATAAGAAAAAGATAGTAGAAACTGGACTACAAAAGAATTCTATAAGACAAAAAACAAAAAAAACAAACCTATTTTAGCCACCTCTGATAACGTTTTCATGGGTTGTTTAGACTGAACAATTAAACACTCAGAAATGACTCCACTAAACATCATCTGTGGTTTGTGCTACACTTCTGCCAACTGTAAAGAAAAAGATACATAATACTCCTTCAGTCATGTGTTTAATCATTTATAGCAGACTCCAATAAACTTTCCGGTCTTGTTTCATACAAGTCAGCTCTTCTAGACTCCAGCTGAACATTCAAATTACCAAGGAAACTTTAAAAATATTGATTCTTGGGCTACTTCCCCAAATTATTTTGGAAGAGGGCTGAAGATACATGTGTCAGCAAGGGTGAAAAACCACTGTGTTCCTAAGATAAAATGGGAATTGTATTGATATTGTCCTGGTCTGGCTTCCAGGAAGCGCAGTGCTCAGTCACCTTACATTTATAAGCCTAAATTGGTAGGTGTACTTGCTTATTCCTTTCTCTATGGGATTTTTGAAGGACGATTTATATTTTAATGTCTTTACTCTAAATGTATTTTACTGTAAACCCAAAAACCCAGTGTAGGTAGACTCTATGTTCAAAATGACTGCAAAACAAACTCAAAATGAGTGTTCCTTCTTTATTCTACCTGGGGAAAACTGTTTCACATGTTTTGTTATTGCTCTTGTTGTTGTTATTTTTGTTTTAATGTTATAATACATTCCAGAAACCCTGATGGCATAGTGATTAAGTGTACATCTGCTAACCAAAAGGTCAACAGTTCAAATTTGCCAGGCACTCCTTGGAAACTCTACGGGGCAGTTCTACTCTGACTTACAGGGTTACTCTGAGTTGGAATCAGCTCAATGGCTGGAGCTGGCATAATATATTCTAACAGAAAATAGTAATTCCATTTGAGCCAAACTTGAGGATTTCTTTAGAGATAGGATGACAAATAGAGCATTAATTATTAGCATGGGAATAACTATTATGGCATGAAAACATTAAAAAAAAACTGCATAGTTATCTAACTTTTATCAGGAAACATAAAATTTACTATTTTGCTTTTGATTAGCATTTTTCAGCCTTTAGTCATATTAGTCTTATATAACTGGCATCCCTGAATGGGGACAATGGCTAATACCCTTGGCTGCTAACCAGAGGCACCTTGGAAGAAAGAGTCCGCTTCTTGAACAATCAGCCATTGCAAACCCTGGGGAGCAGAGCTCTACTCTCAACATACACGTGGTCTCCACTAGTCAGGACTGTGCAGACAAAAAAGGGTGGTGGTCTTGTATAACTGCTGATAGTTCTCTTCTTCAGCAACAACCGTGCATTGCTATTCCTGGCTTCACATCTATTAGGTCAAAAGCCATCAGTTGCTTCAGGTTCAGGAAATCCCCAGATACAAAAGTATCAGTAAGCAGCACATAAAGCATCTCTAAAACCATGGCTTTACCATCTCCTACTTGTTTCAGCATTCTTTATGCCTTGGATCTTTTAATTTTTCCCTCTCTTCCAAGTCATTTGAAATAATGCTTTCAAGTCACTCAATTAGCATATTGCATCAAACCCATGTGGGGAAACATATACTTCCTTTGTACTAGGACTTCAGTGCCTCACTCAAAAATTGGTGAAAATTATGGTAATGATAATGAGAGTATTCACATATAATCTTCTAGCTGGTGAGATACTTCTCTCACATATTCCATTATCTTCACCTAATTAAAATGTTCGGTGCCTTAGGAAAATTTTTCATTATAGGTCTCAACTTCCAGAGTTGTATATGTGAGGATTGAGAGGACTGGCTTGGAAGAAAGAGGCTTGAGGCTTCATTCCTGAAACCATAACTGTTCTATCTTGTCTTCCTTCAACTGCAAAAAGTCTGAACTTAGAGTTGATATCCAAGCTTTCAATTTCAACAGCGATTAAAAATATCCCCCCCACTCATACTTTCCTCACACGATCTGGCTTTGAATCCTAGTTTCAACTACTCGTTAGCTCTGTGAAATAAGGCAAGTTAATTAAACTTTTCTAAAGCTCAGTTTCTAACAAGAGGAGAAACCGAGAGTACTACATCAGTGGACAGCTAAGAGCTTTAACGCTTTGGGGACCCAATTATTTTCTGCTTTGAATTTTTTGTTGATACTGTGTGTTTTCATTAACAGAGGCATGCTGAATCATTAAATATATTTTCATAGGCAGCATTTTTTTTTCCCTCCCCCTCTCCCACGAGGCTACCTTAAGTATGAAGTACCACTAATTATACCCCATGGTTCCCACCAGGGTTTATAGGTATGTAAATGTAACAAATATAAATTTTCAAAAGTTCTATATTTCCTACAAGAAATTCCGATACTTTACACAATACCCTATAAAAACAGTAATTCGCAGTACACACCCACTTCTTTCGTTTCTATCATAAAGGCCACTGTCCTGTGGTCAGACACATTATCAGTGGTACAGCAGCTTCCTACTAAAATCCAGAGGCTGAAAATTTAACGGTCACGATCACTATGAGTCAGAATCAACTCATTAGCATTATTTTTTCTTTGTATGTGTGGGCAGGCACGAAGAAGTTAAGTTAGACAGTCCTGTGACTGCCAACCTTTGCTTATGTGGTTCTCAGTAGTGTGAGGCTATTCAATACTCAGGACAATGAACATGACTATTTTGATGCACACCAAATTTTGAGTCACTGACATATATAAGGTAAAACACTGAGCACATTATATATTTTATTATGATTACTATAATCTGTCATTTTGTGGTGACTTCCATGTCGTGCTCAAGCAGGAAGCTATATGAGCAGGGTCAACCATGGACTGTAAATACCAGAAGGTTTACCCATGGACAGCTTTCAGCAGAGCTCCCACACTAAAACAGGCTAGGAAGAATTTTCGTGATTTACTTCCAAAAATTAGTACATGAAAATGTTATGGATCACCAAAACATTGTCTGAATCACTTGCTTTGGACAGATCATTTCAAGGGATCAAGTGCCAGAAAAGAACATTGTGTTTGGTGAAGCAGAAGGCCAGCAAGGGTAAGGAAGACCCTTCATGAAATAGCTTTGCCAGTGGCACAATGACGGACTTGAACATGCTGGCAATTCTGAGGATAATGCAAGACCACGTAACATTTCATCCTGTTGGACAGAGGTTGCCACGAGGCAGATTGGACTCACTGGCAGCTCGGATCAACAATGACCAGCACTGCGTTTGTTCTGGCTAACAGGGAGATGCTGCTTATGACAGGCCATGAAGTGGGGGTCAAGACTACCCAATATCAGGAAATTTACTTATAGCAAGACATATTCCTTAACATATTCCCATATTCTAAACAACAAAGATTGTATCTAGTCATCACCCCCTGCCCAACACACACACTCACTCACACAAACACACACGGACGTAGTGACAATTTGCCGAAAGATGAGCAGGGTGTTAATGCCACAGTGATGTCGGTCCTAGTATAGAAAAATACTGACCAAAGTTAGAGAGGCAGCCTTCAAACAATGGGTTCGACAGCAGAAGGAGTCCAAAGGAAGGCATCTTGGAATTTACCAGATGGCTAGGCTAGTCCCTGGCAGACATGCTACTGTTTCCCATTGGCTGACAGCCTTAGGTGGAACCCACAACGGATGATGTGTAATAGTCCCTTTAGATTTCATTGCTTCTTCAATTCCTTCGCATTCTGTGTAGCTGTTAGAGCTCAATTCAACAACAATGACCAGGGTGAAAAAAAAAAAAAGGAAAGAAAATTCACTTAAATATAATTTATGGTTTAGTGCACAGAGAGTTTTTACTCTAGAGCCTACTTTGATGGTTACAGTAAAGGAATATGTTAAGCCTGTTGGACTGAAATCTATTTCTAATGTATATTTATCTTGCCACAAATTGGAAACATTAACCTCTCAATTTTCTTACTAGAGTTCAACTGCCAAATACTTTTTGGGGGAATAAGATGACATATCCAGTATATTCTGGAGATATATCAGTAAAGAGGATCACAGGGTGAAGGCTGATTATATCAAGCTGCAAAGATATTTCCCTCTGTTGCCAGAAAAGCATTAACATAGTACTAATTGCAAAATAATTGGAATTATTTCTTAAGTAAAAGTAGAATCAATATTCCTACATAAAGAAGACTCAAACCAAATCCACTGCTGTTGAGCCAATTCTGACTCATAGCAGCCATACAGGACAGAGTAGAAATGCCCTTTAGAGTTTCCAAGGAGCACGTGTTAGATCTGAACCAAAGGCCTTTTGATTAGCACACATAGCACTTCACCACAATGCCACCAGGGTTTCCCCCTACATAGAGTTCCCATGGGATCATTACAGAAGAGTAAATACAATCTATTTAATATTTGCACCAAATAATTGCATGCATATTTTGGAGAGATGAACAGTTTTATGTATATTAATTAGTTCGGCCTGCTTGATTATATTTACTTATTATTATCAACAAAATTATTAACTCACATAGCTTCTGTTTCAGAATCTCAGATCTTTATGGTCTCTTTTAAAATATATAACAAATACAAAAGTTATCCAACTGGTGTTTAAATCAAGTATCTTGGCTGATTTCAAATAAAACATTGTTCTTAATAAATGATTTTCTATTAATAATTAAAGGGGACCATTATGTAGCTGAAGGAACATTTTTTATTGAGAATTCCCTTAATACAAAGTTCATAAATATTCTGACAGAGATACTGGAAATATTTGAATTTGCTGAAATACTTGTTTAGGACTTAGTAAGCCATAACATGTATTAGCAGTGGAAACACTGATGAAGATCAAAGACCGTAGCCTTCACTATGGATTACACCTCAAGATAAGGAAAACAAAAATCCTCACAACTGGACCAGTAAGCAGCATCATGGGAAACAGAGAAAAGACTGAAGTTGTAAGAGATGTCATTTTGCTTGGCTCCACAGTCAATACCCACGGAAGCAGCCATCAAGAAGTCAAAAGATGCACTGCACTTGAAAAAATCGGCTGTAAAAGTACTAAAGCGCTGACAACCAAAGACGTCACATTGAAGACTAAGATGTGCCTGACCCAAGACGCGGTGTTTTCAGTGGCCTCAATGCATGCAAAAGATGGACTATGAATAAGAAAGACAGAAGAAGAACTGATGCCTTTGACTTGCGATGTTGGCAAAGAATATTGAAGACACCAGGGACTGCCAAAAGGAGGAACAATCACATGTTCGAAGAAGTACAATCAGAGCACGGCACTGGAGGAAGGATTGCCAGACTATGCCTCACATACTTTGGACATTTTATCAGAGGAGATCCGTTCCTGGAGGAGAACATCACGCTTGTTAAAGAAGAGGGCAGTGAAACGGAGGAAGACCTTCAATGAAGTAAGTTGACACAGTGGCTGCAACGACGGGCTGCAACGACGGGCTCCCACATCACCGTGACGGTGGGGATGGGGCAGGAGCAGGCAGTGGTTCCTTCTGTGTACGCAGGGTCTCTGTGAGCCGCAGTGGGCGGGACAGAACCTAGCACCAGCCCTGATGAACGGCTTATTGAATGAATGCAGCAACATAGGAAAGAATGCTTTTTAAATTTGATCTCTTTAAGCCCTTCAAATATTTGTACTGTTTCTGAAAAACATGAGTTTGTAAAGTAATTTAGTGGCACAGGCAAGAAGGTTAACAGGGGGCAAAAGAGAAGTGAAAAATATTTTGCTAATATGTCTACGGAATGCTCACATCTATGTCTGTACAAAGGTGAGTGCAAACAGCAAACAGTTCACACGCTTTTGCTTTCAAATGCACTGAATGAAGTATAACAACAATCAGCTGTCAGGACAAGACACAATACATATTTGGAAGAAACAAAAATCTATTTAATATGAGTTATTAGATTTCTCATTTGTTCATTAAAATTTTCCACAAGTTAAATTATTGAAGCTTTACTATAACTAATTGGTTAAATTACTGTTTAATTACTCATCATCTATAAGGCTTGAAAGGAAAAACTAATTTTTTGGCCCTAGGAATGAAGTTTACACTACATATTAAAACTACAAGGTATTTTTCAACATTTACAAATATAGTTTTGTTGTTTTTATTATTACAGTGGATAAGAGTCGAAAGAACAAAACATTAAGAAATAAACAATTGTCAGCTTTTGAATATCTGTCCAAATCAGCCAAAGCAATTAAGCTGCATTGGAATGAATACAAAATTTCAGCAGACAGCCTTTTTATATTTTTAGTGTCCAATCTTACAGCAAGAATTTAGTGCCCATTCAAACCCAGAGAATTAAATGCAAATTAAATATTTATATACATAACAAAATTATCTGCCCAAGATGCAAATATAACTGGGTACAGCCAGAAGTCATTTATGAAATGTGAAACAAAGGAAAAAAAACAAAAAAGCTACTATTAGAATATTCAGAGTTTTATCATGGAAATCAAAAAGAAACAATGACTTCTGCAATTCCTTACCACTCGCATGGTGAAATTATTGCTGCTTGTAAAATTGGATGGTAACCTTTGAATACGTTTGACATTGAATCATGGGGCTCTATGTAGAGTGCATTAAATGTAGTGGGAAAAAATGAAGCTTCTATAGATTTCTGAATTATCATATGTCCATTGCACAGAGCATCTAGATATCTTCACTGCCCACATTTCTCCATGTGCTCAGCTTTTCCTTCAATGGGTTTGCTCTTATATGGATTCATTAGTCATGTCATATACAGAAACTCACTCTGGGTAAGGCTACCTATAACAAGGAGTCACAGGCACTGGGCCAGGGCCAAGCCAGTTTTCTTGGCAAATGCCATTAGCGTTCCTGTGTGTGTTTCTGTGTGAGTGTCCATCTGCTTGTTGTACAAATGACGTTCTGAGCTGAGAACAAGGTACAGGCTTGGAATCGGTCTTCTCAAACTTCTACCATCAAATACTTGTTATTCTGCCTTCTTCATGGAATCAAAATAAATAGACAGAAATCAGCATTCCCGATGGGTTAGCAGGTGGAGGAATCGTGAAACAGACACTATTATGAAACCCAAGTATACTTAGTCCCATATTAGAATCAAATCATTTGCACTTGCATAGAAGCTCTTTATTAAGCTGACTTTTTAAAATATCACTTGCATTTCTGATTATTTTTCCTGAAGATACTTAAAGTATTTCTACTGTCCTATAAAGCAGAGATCATGGGTCATGAAGTCTGTATGCCCATGCACAAGAAGGTATGGTAACACACATAAATATACTTTTAATTATGCTAATCACATACCATATGTTTTCCTGACTAGGCTGGGAGAATCTACACAGCACTGGATTTTGCGTAGCTTTTCCCTGGTGGTGCAGTGGTTAAGAGCCCTAAGTGTTAACCAAAAGGCTGACAGTTTGAATCTATCGTGTGCTCTTTGGAAACCCTATGATGCAGTTTCAGTCCGCCATACAGTGTCACAATGAGTCAGAATTGATTCAATGGCAATGGATTTTGGTTTCGTTTCTGGTGTCTTTTACTGTGTCACAAAGTTGTTGCCTGTCAATCTTGGTGAAACAGTCATCTGTATACTGATAATGTAACTGTTCAAATTAACAAATCAAAATAATTTAACATTAGGCAAAGAAAGGATGTATATGGCCCTTGGTATGGGAAGATAAAATGGATGCATGACATAATATTAAAATAATAATAAAAATATAATAAAAATAACTATAATTTATATAGCACCTAATGATTTGCTAAGTACTGTGCTAGAGGTTTTACATATGTTGCTCCATTATTTTGTACATGAGCCATATGGCATAGGAATTATTACCCCAGTTTTATAGAGAACAGATCTAAGTTTCAGAGAGGTTGAAAAAACCTCCCGTAATCAAACAGAAAGAGACAGAGCCACCGAGTAAAGCCAGCTCTTCTGGATCTTTTCACTCTCAGAGCTGTGTTTTCAGCTAGTAGCAGTCATGTACTCATCTAAAAAAATCTGCATTTTTTTCAACAAGTTGCGTTTATGACCAAAGTATACGTTTGTACCATCATTTACTAGTACTAAACAACAAGGCTATGACCTCAAAGCATGAAATCTTTTTCCAAAGGCAACTAGTCTCTGGACCACAGCCTTGTCCACGTCAGCATCACATATGAATCACCTGAACTTCGCTGGGAACCTCCAACTCAAGACATATGAACTGGCCCCGGATGGGGCAGCGGTTAAGAGCTATGACTGCTAACTAAAACGAAGGCAATTCGAGTCCACTGGCTAGTCCTCAGAAACCCTGCCGGGAAGGCCTATTCTGTCGTAGTGGGTTGCTAAAAGCTGTAATTGACTTGATGGTAGCAGGATTTTTTGTTTGTTTTTTGGTTTTAGTGCACACTTAGCTACCAAAACAAAAGGCAAACCAAACCCATCAACTGCAGCACACTCTTCTTCCAGCGATGGTGATCTCTTATGCTGTGAGACAGAACATGTTTCATGACTATTTCATAGTCGTGGCCGTTCAGTGACAGATCCCAAGGCTTTTCTTCTGAGGTGTCTCTGGGTGGGTTCAAATAGCCAACCTTCTGGTGAGTAGCCAAGCATTTAACTATCTGCCCCACCAAGTGACTCCTATGCTTTGCCACAGACGTTGAGAATATTTTCTTCTAATAATATTTACTAGATAGAACTACGAAAGCAGCAAAGTTGCTCTTTTGGATGAGTGTTTGTTCTAGGGTGGATTTGTCTAGTTTAATGGTGATCAAAGCCTGACTCACCTGACTGCAAAACCAAATCTCAAGCATCTGAGGTCTTGTACTTTCAGGAGACAAAATTCTTTGCTGAATACATGGTTCATTCTTCTACAGGAATAATTTCTGATGATCAAAATAAAACAGCTCAGGCAATTAATAATTCATGATTAAAAAAAGTATGGGAATACACTTTCATTCAATCACAATAAATAAATCAAATGAATGAATGAATAAATAGATAAATAAATAAAACAAGCAAGCACCATGGGAATATATTCAAAGTTTTTCTATTACAGTCTACCAAAGCCTTTAGGGCTCACTTAGTACCTTGGTGACATAATGGTTGAGTGTTATGTCTGCTAACCAAAAGATCGGCAGTTCAAATCTGCCAGGTGTCCCTTGGAAACTCTACAAGACACTTCTATTCCACCCTATAAGGTTGTTATGAGTCAGAGTCGACTCGACAGTGGTGGATTATTTGGTCAGTACCTTGAAATGTCACCTTAGGTAGTCTGACTGACTTTAGACTCCAGGGGACACCTCCTGCCATTCTTGCTACACAAATCCTTAATGATGATACCCTAGCATTTACTATCTCTTAGACACTTAATCACAGTCCCTGGTCGTGGTGGCCAACAATTCTGCTGTGACACAAAAGGTAGCAGATCGAATCCACCAGGTTTTTCTCAGAAACCATGAGGCAGTTCTTCTCTCTTCTATAGTGTGGCTATAAGTTGGAACTAACTTGACAGCAATGAGTTTACACACTTAAGCATTTGTAACCATGGGGACACACGAAAGCATGCAAGCTCCAGAACGATTTTTCCATAAGAAAGACATCTGATCTTTCATTTTAGGGATCAATCTAAATAGCACAATTTGTTGCAAATGAAATTCACCCCTGGTTTCATCAACACGTAGCAGAAGCACAGTGGTTAGAGCTGTTGGCTGGTAATGGACAGACTGGTAATTTAAACCCAGCAGTGGCTCTTTGGGAGAAAGACGTGGCAGTCTGCTTCTGTAGTGATGATTTACAGTCTCGGAAACTCCATGGGATCACTGTGAGTAAGAATTGATTTGATGGCCAGGGGTTGGTTTGTTGGTTTCTTGGTTTCATCCACAAGTGAGATAACAGTTTCTGGAAGTACAACAACAGCCCCTCCCACCCCTGCCCAGAAACTCACAGTCACCTGACTCATCCTTATCTAGGAGATGAAATTTCCAGATCACAAATACAGGGAGTTGGACTTCTGCAGGAGTTATTAACTCCCATATTTGTACTACAACAAACCTGAATGTTCAAAATTGTTGACTTCACATCTTGAAGTGGACATTGCCATAAGTCAGTCCAGAGGTAGGAAGACAGACACTGTTAAATGCATAACAATATATCCATTACTGTCTAGTTGATTCTGATTCATAGGAACTCCAGAGGATGGAGAGCTGCCCCACGTGGTTTCCAAGGAGCAGATGGTAGATTTGAACCACTGGCCTTTTTTGGTTTGCAGTCAGGGCTCTTAACCACTGTACCACCAATGCTCCAGTAACATATTTGTGTTTATTCATCTTACAAGAAAAGATTTTTCATTTACCAATGATTCAATATTTAAATCCACCCAAGGAAATGCATCTGGTACATTCATTATCATTTTTCATAAGCTCCTGTAGTATAACTTATTGCATTAAAACAAAAAGTCTCTACAATTCTTGTTTAAAAGAACTGTTTATTCTTGTTATCATTATTTGATTTTGCTTCTAATTCACTGCAAGATATTCTAACACAATTTAATATCTTCTCCATGCATTTGGGAATAACTGAATACGTGATCATTCTTTTGAATTATTTTTTTTTCCTTTCCCATAAGCTCTATCATCATCAATATGAAGTTTATGAAGTTCATCTTTCCACACAGTTTATTTTACAATCAGTAGTTAATAATTTCTATTAGTGTTCTTTCATATGTTATATAAGATGTTCAAAGTAATACCACATAAAAAGCTACTATCATATTTACTACTCATTTTTTTCACAGAACAGCTCCTTTTCTCCTATCATATATAAAATATATATTAGTTCCTGTAAATACCTGGGAACTTAACCAAACGAACTGCAAGTCTGATAGATCATATAAGGGCAAAGGAAAAAATGAAGAAAAACATTTCACCTTGGTGTTTTCAGGAGTGATTTACACAGCAGTAACTTTCTGAAAAGTGCTGTTAAATTAATACTAGCCAGCTGAGAACAAACCAAGAGGGGGGAACAACCTTTGACAATCTACTAGTTGGATTCAGCATGTAATTTAATTGGGAGCTTGATATTAATCAGTAGGTGACTTCTGACCATCTTTCTTCCTTCTCTCATTGAAATTTGTTTTTGTTACTGTGGTTTTATTTAGTTAAGGGAGAAAAATACAGGATTTGGATCAGACCCAATGGTCAAGTGCAACGGCAGGGAGTAATCATTTAGCGGTGGAGGGGAAGAATGGGTCTTCATGGATACCGGGATCCAATCAACTGTTCAGTGGCCCTAGGGGCAGAGTGGTTAATCATTCGTCCGCTAACCAAAAGGTCAGTGGTTGTATCTCCGGTGATTTAAACCCACTAGCCACTCTGTGATAGAAGATGTGACAATCTGCTGCAGTAAAGATTACAACTTTGGAAAACATAAAGGGCAGTTCAACTCTGTCCTGTAGGGTCACTATCTGCCAGACTGACTTGATGGCAGTGCATTTGGTTCTGGCATTTTAATCCACACATTCAGTTAATCCACAGCTAATTTGTGTGTTTTAATTATATAAATTATTCCTAATGTTTTATAAATGCCTCTCTGGTTTGGCTCAAAATCAGCATTTCTGTTTCTAACAATATTAAAAACAACAACAACAACAACAAAAAAAACCTGAAATCACAGCACCAGAATCCAGATCCTTCTAGAGAAAAGTCAGAAGCTTTCATTTGTCAGAGGAAGCAACACTTCAGTTCTTTTAGTTGAGTTCCTGCTTCAAGCCTCAAATACATGATCAATATATTCTCTGATCCCTGCTAACACAGACATAATTGTTCACCATATCACGAGCTTAAACTATTTTAGAAGTTAACTATTTTAATAATTAAAAACCAAAAATCCAAACCTGTTGCCATCAAACCAATTCCAACTGACAGTGGCCCTAGAGGACAGAGAAAAACTGTCTCATAGAGTTCCCAAGAGGTGCTGGTGGATTCTACCTGCTAATCTTTTGGTCAGCAAACATAGTACTTAACCAGTACACCCAAACCAAAGCCAACCAAACGAACTCTTAGTGATCCTATAGATCAGAGTAGAACAGTACCACTGGATTGCCAAGGAGCTTCTGGCCAATCTGCTGACCTGTTTTGGTTAGCAGACATAGCACTTGACCACCGTGACACCAGGGTTTCCAGTATGCCAGAGAAGGACTCACGGATGCTCCAAAAAGGCATTTGCTAAATATAGGCATCTCCTTCATTTTAACACTCCTTGAGAAGCTGACGAAAAATGCAAACAAAGAATACAGAAAAAATAATCTTGTGTAAGCACAATAAGAATTTTGGTGTTTCATCATAAATTTATTGTGAGCCTGTCCCTAACCTTAGAGACACTTGTGTCCCTGTTTCTTCATCATGAGTAATAACGAACAGGCCTCCAGTTAACTGAATCACTACAATGATTAAAAATGTTAAATTTTCTATTTTAGTGATATGAATTGCTTTACTTGTGTATTACAAAAATCTTATTAATATCATTTATTATACTAGTTAAACTTATCTCTTTCTGGCTGCTAGTGCTGTTGAGTCAGTTCCAATTCATGATAAACCTGTGAACAATAGAACAAAACAACACCTGGTCCTGAGACATTCTCCCAATCATTTCTATGCTTGAAGCCATGGTCACAGCCACTGTTACCAATCCAGCTCCTTGAGAGTCATCTCTTTCAAGACCCTCTACTTTATCACGGATAATGCCCTTCTCCAGGGAACAAAGTCCTATCTCCTCAGAAATTATCTATTTTCTTTTTAAAAGACTGTTAGTACAATGTACATCCACATAAATATTTTGAGCCATGTCCTTTTTCCAAGAAGTCTACCAGGGTATTGATTATTATTTTTCCTTTGACCTTGAAAACTATTAAGATAAACTAGTGACTTGAGCTCCATTAATGCACATCAAAATAGATGAACTGGTTTTAAAGTTGTTTCCCAAATCTACACAGGAATCAAGCTGATGATTTAATTAGGTTTAAGTTTTCAAAACATTTGATTTTCCACTGTTCATAGTGGTCACACAGTGATCAAGAAAATACAACACATGATGAAATCCAATGCAATTTCTTCTTGTAGCAGACACATAAAACAAAGTACATTATAAATCCTGTACTAGTGAAGTATTTATGTTAAGCATGCAATTAAAATGAAAGTATGTTAAATGTGTAGGATATTTTTTCACTATCACCTAAGCTTCAGAATACTTTAAATTGAATGAATATGAGTTGCATTAAGTGAAAATCAGACACAATCAGCATACCAATTATAAATCTCTTTGACAGTAATTTTTCTGTGTTTTAAGAAAGGTCTATATATAATACTGGTCAATGGCAAATTTTACTGTAAAGTTTCTATTTCTGAAAGTCTACTAAACATATCCCTTTAGTTTATTATTTAAACTACAATAAGCTGATGCTGTACATACAACAAACACAGTAATAACATAAGGCAGGTTTTCTGTGACTTCTATACTGATACCCAAGTTGTACTATTTATGATCCTTCTATGCACAATATGGAAACCTTGGTGGTACAGCGGTTAAACGGCTAAATGCTATGGCTGTAACCAAACGGTCAGCAGTTCAAATCCTCCTTGGAAACCATGGGGCAGTTCTACCCTGTCCTACAAGGTTGCTACGAGTTGGAATGGATTCAATAGCAATGAGTTTGGTTTTGCATTTGCTGCACAGTAAACTCTATGATTGCAGTTTTCCTATTGCCTTGCACCTACTTACTTACACACTCTATCTACTTACTCTGATTTTGCCTTTCACAAACACAGCTCTGTTTTTGGTGTTTCCCATGCCTGGCATGCTGCTGCTGAGCAGACAGCAGATTTTATACAACTTTTTACCACACAATGTAGAAATTTCTATAATGTTATCTTCAACTCTTATGCCTTTTAGCTTTATTATTAATGTTCTTTTGGGATTTGAGACTTCAAAAAATTTGAAATGTCCTCTAAGACCAACTTGCCATATGGTTATAAGCTGCTGTTAAGTGCCCAGTTGGTGGAAATGTCACCCAGTCCTCCAGCATTCCCATGATCCATCACACATTGGACCATTGTGATCCATAGGACTTTCAATGACTACTTTTCAGAAACAAACTGCCAGGTTTTTCTTCTTAGTCGTCCTTCATCTGAAATCTCTTTTAACTGCTAGAAATACATCCCAGACATTACATCAGTTCATCTGTAGTTTGCTCTTTATAACATGTAGCCTATTTTAACTAGACCCAATAGCATTTTCACTTGTAAAAGTATGTGACACTAATTCTTTAGTAACATAAAATAGCGTTCACATTTCCAATTGCTGTATACCTATAATAATTTGACCCATTGTTTGTTTGTTTTTTTAAGTAGAGTCTAAATAACTTCCCTGGATAATTGCTTACCACGTTTTAAAAATCTCTTTTAATCTGTAGGCATGTTCTCCATATCTATTTTCCCTTTGTAGTTTATTTGTTGAAGTAGAAAAGGTGTTTTTATTTTGGCCTACCGCATATCTCACAGTCTGGATTTTGCTGATTGTATTCTTGAGGTCAAGTTCAATATAACTCTCTACTCTGTGAATATATGGGCTTATCAGATTTTGTTTTGTTTTGTTAAGTCTGTTTCACAGGAATGTTTGGATCTAAAAACGTTACTTTTTCTTGTATGAAAATAAGATGAAAGCCAAGTGATTGACAGACTTAAGAGATTTCACTGAATGCAGGTTAATTTGTCTACACGTTCTGGCACACAAACTTTTGAGTATTAGTTTGAATTTGCATACCTTTGTAGTTTGTGCCATATCTACCTACTGATTAAAAAAATCAACAAAACTATCTAAGACCAAATTTAATCACCTTCATTTAATGTTTAATTGAAAAGAAAAGTTCTGCAGAACAGAAGAAATTCACTTTCTTATTTCCTGAATTCCAACGGCAAGGATTATATCCATCAGATAAGCAAATCTATTGTCTACCTTTTGCCCTAGCCCCAAACTGCACTTGTCTACCACACTGCAGATAGAATAATAATCATTCATTGAGTATCTACTATACTCTAATGTCTGAATTCTTCAAATATAAAGAAGAAATTAAGAAATTTACAAAAGATTTAGGAAGGCAGATACACTCATTGAGATGATTTTTGCTTGCAGTCTTATTGTGGCATAAGTATACTTTCAGCCACTTCAACTTTAAGAATTGAAATTAAAAAAAATAAGTTTAAATTCAAGCCTTACTATTAATAAGGTATCATTATTTAGTCCTAGGCAGCACAAATGATTTGTACCCAGCTGCTAAATCTCAAGATTGGTGGTTCAAAGCCCCTCGGAGATACCATAGAAACAGGCCTGATAATCCGTTTGCAGTAAGGTGACAGCCAAGAAAATCCTACGGAGCAGCTGCCTCTACACTGTAACACACTGTGAGAATCAACACAAAGTCAACTAATAACAATGACAACCTTAGTGTACTACTGCTTTCTTTGCCAAGAATAGCGTTTTGTCCCTATTCATAGTTCTTAAATCTCCCTCTCTCTCTCACAAGCACACACACACAGACATGTGATCAAAGTTCTCTTGAAAGAGATAGAGAAAATAATAATAAGTAATGTTAGCATCTTGCTTGCTTATTATTTGCCCAGTGGTAAGTTAAACATTTTGGATATATTAAATTAATTCACCCAACACATGTCAGAATCCAAATAACTACAGAAGAGAAAACTGGGTTCGTCGGCTTTCTGATGTTCACACCAAGAAGTGACAGAACCAGCAGTTAAACTGAGGCTAGGTGGGCCCAGTATCTGTGTTTCAACTACTATGTCACGCTGTCTCTTAATCAGAATGTGATGTCGAGAAACAGCTCGTACTTAGACTGGAATTGGATGGCATGGGCTTGGATCCTGGCTAAGTCAGTAATCTTGAACAAAGTAATTTATGTCACCTCTTGTCAGTAAAATGGAAATTGTGCTAGTACCTCCCTCATAGGAAAGCCTATGGATTCACAAAGATAATGTATAGAGAACTGGAAATGTAGCAAATTGTTCAAAAGGTAAATGCTATGATTTATATCACTATGTCTCCAAATATACATCATACTATTAAGAATTTGTTTTGAATAAAAGAACCTATCATATCTAATGTGTACTATTCAAATAGATAGAAAATGAGGCAGTAAAGCGGGAAATATTTCTCTCCCTGCTCCCAAAGAAATGAAAATTTATAGGGATAGCAAAAATGGCAAAGGAAACAATCTGTCAAGTAAGTTTACGGTATACAAGTTATTTCCACAGCTAGCTCATTTTTACTTCACTTCATAATAAAAATAATCTTATTCCCTTATTACAGTCAGTAAAACTGAGTTGAGGTGATTATTCTAATTCCACAGCCGGTAAACAGCAAAACTAAGCAGACTCAAAATCGTAATTTGCCGAAGTCATAGCGCTTTCTTTTCTGATACACCAGGCCTTTTTATACTAGGTCAAAACCACCTAAAGACACAGGAAATCATTTTAGCAAATTCACCCTGGATGGGGCTTTAAGGAAAAAAAAAAAGAAGCAGAAGAAGGAGCCCTGTTGGCCTGTTGGTGAAGAGCTCGACAGTTCAAACCCATCAACCGCTCTTTGGAAAACCTGTGGGGCAGTTATGTTCTGTCCTGTAGGCTATAGGGCAGTTGTGCTCTGTCTTGCAGGCCATGGGGCAGTTGTGTTCTCTCCTGTACACTTGCTATGAGTCAAAACTAATTTGACAGCACCTTACAGCAAAAGCAGAAAAGGAAACATAGCAAAAGAAAACATTAGCGTTTTTCACAGAAAATAAAAGCAAATAACATTTAAGGAAAAGGTTGCAGCTACAGGTGCATGTGAATATTTGTGTCTACTCAGTTGCCATAGAAATTGTAGTTCTTAATGTTCTGAATAGTAAAAAGTTAGAAATACACAGCACCATACCACGTTCCTCAAGTCAGTGTGACCTTCAGCCAAATAAATATGTATTGATGTCTCAAACTCCTGAGACATGCCCCAATAAATGTGTGTGATCTACAAATAAAAGAAAGTCACATAAGGACAAAAAAATTAAAAAAATAAAGTTGCGTACATGCTCACACACACGAAATAGAGTAACAGGCAGCTTTCTGCTCCAGCTCACCTTCCCGGGGAGCACTGCAAGAGTCTGGTTAATCCTGCTTCAAGATGGTTAGACCGCTACTAACAAGCTGAGTGGGTGGGTACACCAATTAAATTTGGTGTTCCTTAGGTTCCTCCTCAATAAAAGGAAGATAACAATTCCTTCTCTCTAATTACCTCTGTGGGACTCAGAACTCCTTAGGCAACAGACAGTGGAGTTGAGAGAAACAGTCAATGGAAAAGTGTGTGTGTTTGCTGCAGTGGGGGTGTGTGTGTGTGTGTGTGTGTGTGTGTGTGTGTGTGTGTATGTAACAGGAGAAAAAGCAATGCTGAAAAAGGAATGACAAAGTATCAAAGAAAAATCTACATCACACTAACAGAATTGATATCCCCATGGGCTTATTGGACCTCCGTATCACCTGCCTTGGTTTGTGTACAGTAAATGTAATAGGTAATAAAAGAGAAGTAGGAGGGGCTTGAGAAATTGGATAAAGTAGTCACAGATGTATAAATACATTTGTGATGCCAGCTTAGCTACACCTCCTGCTAACCTCTGGCATGGGTTCAATCCCCAGTAATTGCAGCCATTGCTAAGACAGTGACTTTCATCAGGAATTCTTGCTTTGCTTTTATCTTCTTTCAGATCTTCAGAGAATAAGACGGAATGAAAGATTTGTTTCCCGCCATGACTACAGCTCGGAGATGGTAGATACACCAAGTGCATATTTTATTTATTTTACCAACTGGTGGAAAGAAAAGTGGTTTCCAGCTAGCATTCTCTGAAGCAGTTGCGAAGAACCCTTCTCAGGACTAATGGCCCCAAATTGCTTCCTCCAGAATAACACTACTGTCCCACGGCTAGCCCCTTGGATGCTTGGCCAGTTAGTTTGAAACAATGCCACAATACTGAAGGTGAAAACTGCAAGTCACATAAATGAAGATTCAATTTTGGCCAGTTTCACCTTAACACGAGAGCACAGATGGTTTGAAAGCACTTTTCGATTTTCTGGGCAAAGTCATTTCTTAAAGAAAGGGCTCCTTTAGGCATGCAAGAACCTCTTTGTAAGGCTTTTTAAGAGACTTAACTGCTATCACAAGGCCAGAAATGGTGGTAGAAGGCAACGAGAACTCAGAAAAACTGCCTTCTCATTTGTGCCCAAGTTAACATAAAATCCTAAATGGTGTCTAGTCAGCATGAGTATGTGACTACTATTTCTGCCTGTGCATATGAGCGTGAATGGCTGTGGTTTTAACCTGCCCAGGATCCATCCTTCTTGTGCTCAGCCCTCTTCCCTCTTCACGTGACAGCACATGCCAATCCCATTGCTAACCTCAGGGTTGGCAAAAGGACCGAGGCTTCACCACTTTTCCCATCTATCTTGCCAGGTGATTAGTCAAGACTAAGAAAATGTCTAGTTAGTGCATCCTTTACCCTGCTCAAAGAGATCTCATCTGAGTGGGTTCAATTAAAGCTAACCTAGTGAGCTTGGAGTTGAGAAGGTATAAACGTGAATTTACAGAGACCACAATGGAAGGACAGGGAGACCCACACAAAGGAGAACAAGATGAAGAATGGAGCAAGTACAGGTAAGCCATTGTCATACCTGCTACATTACTACGACTCTGGACTTCCACTTAAGTATGCCAGTCAACTCAATTATGTACCCTCCACGTTTGCTTTACACTAATTCAGTTTCCTCTGTTCCGTTACTCTTCTTACCGTTAGTTATTCAAATAGCCAGAGAATAGTTAGCCTATAAAGTTTCAAGTGAATTAAAGTAATGACTGAGACAAAACAAAGGGAGAAAAGCAGGGAGAGAGGAAGGGAAAGAGGAGGGAAAGGAGAAAGCAAGAGAGGAAGAGAGGGAGGAAGAGAGGAAAAAGGAGGGCAGAGGGAGGGAGGAAAGAAGGAAGGGAGGGAGGCAGGCAGGAAATCAACTAATAAGAAGGGAGACAATTTCTGCTCTTGTTTGTTTTCTTTTATCTGCTTCAAGTTGTATGACACAAAGCAGATAACACCCGGGGGATAGAGAACTTGATTAGAAACTAAATGCAGAAATATTTATATGAGCTATGCAAATACTGATCTCACAATATTTTAGTGAATCACAAAGACAATACCTCTGTGTCCTATAACAGTTACATATTTCCTGCATATTGCTTTCGTGAAACTATGGACAAAAATGTGATTATTTAGACTATTTTAATTAAGCTACCTTTAGGAAAAATCCTTTGCTATATGTACTTTCTACAGAGGAGTTAAAAGCTGAGCTTTTTTTCTTGTGTGGTTTTGTTTCCTTATACTACAGATGATTACAACTTACACATTAGAGACCCTTACAGGGATCAACGTGTCCCACATTTTTCACTGACTATTTTATCACAGTCAGTTAAATGTCTTGGCTTCCTTGCAGTATTCCAAGAAGTTATAATCCACCCTAAACTGTGAAATATGATCCAGAATAGGAATTCTGAACACTAAGGCTGAAATGGAAAGTGTAAACAGGGTTTAGGAAATCTGTTAATAATTAAAACTGCATGCAAAATATTTCCAGAAACATTTATCTGAATATTTTTCCCAAAAAAAGTCTGTAACTAAATATATATATATATTAGGCAGGAGCAAAGGGAAGAATTTTGATCTTTACAGAGAATTTCCATTTTAGATTTATCTAACTGGAAACCTGTATCAGTACAATGTCAGCAACTGCAGGTGGCATAACTCTGAATATGTAAAATTATCCATGGTATAATCTGCTTAACACTGAATATCATCATGGCAATAATTGCTTTATTGTTCAGCAGTCAGGGTTCTGCCAAGAAGCATAATCCAACTGAGAATTAAATGCAAGAAGCATATCTCCGTGATATCATAATTAAGCTCAGTATAGATAGACCTGAACCGAAAAGACCAATTTATAAACCTTCAAGAATATAGTCACGTAAATGTGAAGAATCCCAGGTCTGAGAAACTGACATGAGGAAAATGCACCGGTATGACCACAGTTCTACATTTTAAAATTATTTTAAACAAAGATTATTTTTTCTTACAATGCATATTTCTATGTTAATCCTAAAAATAATCACTCTCAGAGCCAGATCTCTTCTTCAATTTATTTATTGAAAGAGGAATGGAAAGAATAGTAAGAAATAAGAATGAAGAGACAAAGGGAAGAATGGAGGGAGGGAGACTGAACGGAAGAAGCAAAAAGTGAGTATCTTTTACATTAATTAGAAACTTTCAGAGAAATCTTATCTCCTTCCCAGTTTGAATGCTTTCATTTTGTTGTTTCCTAATGATTTTTAATATTTAACAAATAACATCCTTAAGTATTGTTAACCCAAACCAAACCCATTGCCATCGAGTAAATTCCAATCATAAGAGCCCGATAGGTCCGAGTAGAACTTCCCCACAGAGTTTCCAAGAAGCACCTGGTGGACTCAAACTGCCCACCTTTTGGTTAGCAGCCATGGCACTTAACCACTTCACCACCAGAGTTTGCTAAATATTGTTAAAAGGTGTTTTTTTTTTTTTTTTAATTCCTCCTACCCATCTAATCGCATTAGTTATGAGACTCACTAGACTGCTGAAGAGACTAAAACAAGCAAGTAAACGAATGAATGAATGAATAAGGGATTGAAAATATAAATATCAAAGTCTGAAAGCAAGAGATTCTAGTCAGCAGTGTAGCTGTGCTTCAGGTAGTTATCTGGATCCCCAGGTTCCTTCTTTCTTGCTCTACTGTGTTATCCAAAACATCAGTGTTGGCAATGGCTAAGTGGCCATCCTTCAATGTACTTCAGTATCCTTCTCTTGCCTAGTACAGGGACCAAACACAGTGGCATGTCAGAAACACCACCACTCTCACTGGACCAAACTATGGCCAACAGTATGTGCACAGAAAAACGTATGCAAAGTGGCTCATGCCTCTAAAGGAACAGAGGGTGGGCTCCTCTTGCCCTTTCCTCCCTTCCTAGTGGCTGAAATAATGCAGATGTGATGAGTCACGAGGACCACAGTAACACATGAGGTATGGCGAAGCCATAAGACAGAAGGGGCCAAGATCTAGTGTCGCAGAACTAACACACTGTTCCATTATGATGGTTTTTTACATGTGAGAGAAATAACACTCTATCTTCATTTAAGTTAGTGTTATTTTTGGTGGAAGTCACAATAGTGGAAACTGTATCTTAACTAATACCTCACTATAATGTTTGTTGTTCTTTATTATCCTCCTGTCTTTTGATACATGCATACATGCAAGCTCCCCCCTTTTTTTTTTATGTCTACCTATTTTTGCTAAAGTAGAAACCCTGCTGACATAGTACCTAAGAGCTCCAGCTGTTAACTAAAAAGTCAGCAGTTCAAATCCACCCAGCTCTCATTGGAAAACTACTGAGCAGTTTTACTTTGCCCTAAAGGGTCGCTGTGAGTCGAAGTCTACTTGATAGCAGTGGGTCATTTTTGCTAAAAAACACAGTGTCGTTGTGTCAGAGCAAAATATATTAACGCACTATCACAATTCAGAGTTCTCATTAAGAAAAAAGAAAACAGTTCCCAAAACTTTCACTTATCTAACTAACGAAATTTCCATTCTCAGACTAGAATTGCCAGTGACATCTCTGCCTCTTCATCTAGTGATTCCATTGTAAATTATCTATGAACAGAAAATTTTGCCTCGAGCTGTATGTACAGGATTTTCCATCTAATGCCACCTAGCACCCACCCTAAAAAGAAGTTCCAGAAAAAAACAGATTAGAAGAATAAGATAATAAGGTAGACTTTAAAGCAATATCTCCTCAGCCCCAACGTCTGAGATGTGAATTCTGTGTGTGTGCACCAGCAGGATAGGGACAGAGAACTCTGAAGAAGGCAAAGGGACAGCTGCTCTGCCTGTATTAAGGCTTGCTGCCTAGTTTATTCAGGTAAGGCCTTATTTTGTTATTTTTAATAAGCCCAGCCACTGCTGCTTTAGGAATATCTTTCTTTGATAGCTACAACTTCCTCTTCTGAATGCCCTCTCTCACTAATCAATACACAATGGTGCTGCCAGAGTAATTTCCTTTTTATGACTCTTACCACTTCCTGACACTTCTCACATTTACTCCCTAATTATTTTCTGCTTTTGACACCAGATACAGAGTTCTTGTCCTCACTAAAATAGGTATTCATCCTCCACACATTGGTCCAACTTCGGCTCAGCCCTGGCATGTTGAATATTTTTTTCTCTTTCTTCCTGCCACCCTTCCAAAACTCTAGTTCCTAGTCTAACTTTGTTCTTACTTGCTAAGTGGGTTTTTGGGGTGTTGTTTTTCATCTAATAGTCACTACTATTCTCCCAAAACTTCTTTGATAACTTTC
The DNA here is from genome assembly GCA_028571685.1 of Heterohyrax brucei. NCBI lineage: Eukaryota > Metazoa > Chordata > Mammalia > Hyracoidea > Procaviidae > Heterohyrax > Heterohyrax brucei. The sequence continues at coordinate 163,366,350 of CM053143.1, forward strand.
CTAATGCCTTTTAATGATTGCTAAAGAGACACTGAGTGGATGGAAAAAAAAAAAAAGAAAACAGCATTAGTATCTGTCAGGGGTGGTGCAGAATACACTGAAAACATATGTTACAGGCAGTGATTTATGTCTCTGTCTTATGCACCTTAAACAAATACCTATTCTCTCACTTTTCAAGAATTTTTAAACTAAGATCTTAACAAATGCACCCCTAAAACTTAGGTGAAATATTGTAATACAAAAGTCCAATATTACAGTGAAGTGTCCTTCTGGACACGAAGTATAATGAGTATGTCTACATTTTTATCTTCAATATAATCTTTACTTAAAAGTATTTTGGGATCTCAAATGTAAAAAGGTAAAAAGAGGAACAGTTATTTTAACTTTTCACATCTAATGTATGTTCAGCCCCCAATAAATTTACATTTAGGTATGTCACGTAGTTGTCCTACGTTTATTCCAACTTTGCCTGCAAACAATTTCTATTCTGATTTGCATCCCTATTCACTAGATGGTAAAAGATAAGAATATTAACACCATCAAAACAACAGCAACAACAAAAATACATTGTCACCGACTCAATTCCTACTCACGGTGACCCTATGTGTTATAGAGTAGAACAGCTCCATGGGATTTTCTTGGTTGCAATATTTATAGAAGCAGTTTGCCAGGCCTTTCTTCACAGAGCCACTGGGTGGGTCTGAACTGTCAATCTTTAGCTTAGAAGCCAGTTAACAAAACACTTGCACTAGCTAGGCTCATATTAATGAGCCTACATATTAAGGTGTACTGCACTCTGTTCGTTACCTTCTTTGGAGGACAGGTTGTCTGTGGCCAGGGATGAAATAGAGGGAAGATGCTAATTCAGATCTCACAGGACTGCCTAATTCTTCATCGCTGTCACAGGAATGTTGTTAATCACGTAGGAATGTTACGGACATACTTGGTAAGACTTCACTAACGCTCTCTAGAGACAAACAGAACCTCAGAACTACTTACAGAACTGTTAAGACAACACACGATTTAAACCAAATGAAACTCATTTTCACCCAACCTCACGTGACAGCAAAGAATGTTCACTGGTCCCACTGAAATTAACAGCCTAAAGCCTAGCCAGCATGAGGCCAAGAGAACTGCTTAAGAAATCCTCACCAAAAGAATAAATGGGAACTATGTGTAGAAGATACCAAGAGGACTGGATTTAAGAAGCTGGTGGGGAATCAGTGGACTCTAAATCAAGTCCCTCAAAAATCAAATGTAATCTGAATTAATTTTGTGCTGAGAAGCTTTCAGATTATTTGGGAAGAAACTCACGCACGAACCCAGAGAGAGACAGGTAACAGAATACTCTGTAAAGAATTTTTTTTTTTAAACAACCTAGGATTCTTTTTCTGATTCTGTGAGAAACCACATGCATAAGATTGGATGAGTTAGACTCTCTTGGACACTGTTCACTCTCTGATATTAAAGAATTAAAGCGATGGACCCAGAGACCATCTCTAAATTCTTCTGTGGCCTTAAGATACTATGTTAGCGGAATGGGAAAGAAGGGCTTCAACCACTCTGAACAAGACTTATCTGACACAGATGGGGAAAAAAAAGGTAGTGGAGGAGAAGATGAGCGTAACATTCCAAGTCTGAGAGTTACCATAAGCAATAGTGAAGTTTCTGGAGCCATAGTAGAACATAAATAAATAAAAAGCTCCCATCACTGTAACTGAATTGCCAAAAAACCACAAACCCACTGTCTTAGAGTTGATTCTGCCTCACGGCAACCCTATAGGACAGCGTAGAATGGCCCCACAGACTTTCCAAGGAGTGCCTGGTGGATTTGAAGTACCGGCTTTTTGGTTACCGGCCACAGTTGTGAACCATTACAGTGGGAATGGTATAGTGAGTCCACTAACAAAAGGGTCACAAGTTCAGATTCACCAGGGGTCCTTGAAACCTCTAAGGAGAAGTACTACTCTGACCCATAGGGTCACTATGAGTCAGAAACCACTGCAAAGGAGTGGCTTTGATCTGATACCTGAATAATAAGCACTGAATGCCTTAATCTTAATAAGGTAATTACTGTAGTAGCCTGGAAAAAGTCTACGCAATGGTAGAAAATGAAGCTGCCAGATAACTGTTATAAACAGAAAGCGAAAGACTCACAGCAACTCTCTGAATGAAGAAAACAGGAATAGCATCTCTTTTTCCCAACTCACTATTTCTAAATTATCATAAGCCACAGGAAACAACTAGGAACTTTTGGAGACACTAAATTGTAGAGAGCTTTCAGGCACTGTTAATGCAACTCCAATTTTATTCTTTAATTAAAAAAATAAAATATGCTTTTAAATATAAATAGCCAAGACACAAAACTGTATTTTTGTGGTTTTGAATTTATCCAAACCAGTGTGCAATGATGTTTCTACTATAAACATGGAGAATATCATGTGCATATTCAGTATACTGAAATAAGATTACACAGTTTTAAACTCACAGATATACTGCAAAACCACAAACTGAACAATTGTGAGCATAAACCACAGTTAAAGAAAGTGAGAAGCAGCAAGATAATCATTATCATTGGTTCTCAGCAAGTTGATTCTATTATTTACAAATATATGCTTCTAAAGGAAATCAGTATTTTAAGTGACTAATATCAAAAGTTTAAATATTTTAATTAGTAGGAAACTTTTCTGAAATACTCTTCTAATTTTTCAGATAAATTTCTGTCCTTATTTATTTGTTTCCAGTATAGCAAGACTAGTCTTTTACAATTGTTATGCTAACATAATTAAGTTAAATATAATATCTAAGAGGTTTTCCCCGCCATATACCCATCAAAACTTCTAAATTACACATCAAGGAAATACTATTCAATTTTATATATTTATTTTAATTGAAAAGATTTTAAAATGGCATCAGAATCCCCAGAAGCAATGGATATACTATACTAACATTGGTTCCATAGCAAAATGCAATTTAATGAATTCCATTTTCCTTTAGGTTCTTATTGTAATAGGAGTGACAAATTCCAAGCATAGTGGGACTAGAGGACAGAGTGGCTGTATTAACAGAGTTTGATGCCTCTGTCTTCATTCTTAGCTGAACAGAAACTAAGTACAGAGACTAAAAGAGAGACTATTCTTTCATCCTGATATAATTGATAGATCAAGAAAAGAAATCATTTAGGACTGAGTAATCACCAGGTATTCATTTAGTTCACTCCTTGACATCAGTTCAGCAAAAATAAAATTCAATAATACATCCTACTGATGATTAACAAGGGAAGCCAATTATAAAATCACGGTTGCTACAAGTAGGTAACATTTACTGAGTGCTTATTAAGTGCTAGGCACTGTTATAACTGCTTTACAGGTATGAACTCACTGAATCCCTGTAAGCAAACTAAAAGGCAGGCACTATTATTATGTTGATATTGATGAGTAGAAAAATGTAACATAGTGATACCAAGGAGGTTTCCTATGACCAATGCCCAGGTAGAGATATTTACATTTCAGAGTCTTTGTTCTCATCTATTACATTATATTGCCTCTGCAGAGCAAAAGCAGTATAAACATCATACTATGAATGTCTACAATGAAGTAGTCACTATTTGGATTATTTATAGGCATTGGTCCTGGTTTTATTGATGAGGCACTGACACAAAGATCAAGCTGTTAAGATCACAGCTTCTCAATAACAACCAGAATTTGAATGCAGGTGAATCTGGACGCCAAGCCAGGGTTTACCTCACAGTGTTCACATATGAGTTATCATGGACTCCCCAAGCACAGGAGACCCAACAGCTGTGGTCCACAGGCCAAATCCAACCTGCTCTGTTTTTTTGTAGATAAAGTTTTATTGGAACACTGTCAAGCTCCTTGTATGGCTGCTTTCATGGTATAATGGCAGAGCTGAATATTCGTATCACTGACCGCCTAAATTTCCAAGTCTGTTTCTTTACTTTCTGGCTATTAAAGAAAAAGTATATTGACTGCTGCTCTAGGGTCTTCCTGGCAGAAGTTCCAGACTCAGGACAAACTAGTAGGCAAGGCCTGGTGATCTACTTACAAAAACCAGCCAATGAACCCTCTTTGGAACACAGCAGTCTAATCCACAGCCAATCATGGAAATGGTACAGGACTGAGCAGCATTTTGTTTCACCCTGAGTAGGGAGCCAGCCGGAAAGTGGGTATTAGCAGAAGTAAAAGAAAGTGATTACAAAAACCATGGTCCTTCTTCAGGCTGAATGTAGAGAATTTAACAGGGGATTTAGAAACCCTAGAGAAAGGTGCACCCCCAGATTGGAAGGAGTATATACTCTGTGTAAATGTACAGAATAAAACTCCACACTCTCCGATTCTTCTCTGTCAACTGGTCTCACTCGAGAAAGTAGTAAGCTTCTATTGTAAATAGAGTTATAATAATGTAAATATTGGGTTAAGCTCCTAGAATATCAGGATTTTTGTGTTATAACAGTATCACTTTAACTCTTTAGGGCAAAATCAAGTGTCTCACCTTCTCTAGAATAAGAACTCCCCACAGAGGTTGTAATGCCCTATAAATACTTCTAAAAGTATTTCTATCAAATGTAAAATTATATCACTAATGCTAAGTGCCTGAGCACATTAATCTAAACTTGAACACTATTTGCCACTAACACAAACCTCACAGAAGAGACTCATAAAATATGTGAGAAGAAGACATCTAAGATACTAGACTATGGTGAGCAAAATAACAGAACCCTAAAGATTGGGGTCACCAAGGATTTAAGAGCACTGTGGGGTCTAAAGACATCCTTGGATTCCACAATTAATTAATCATGGGACTAGTAACTGGAAAGCTGGTGGTTGGAACCCACCCAGAAGAGTCTCAGAAGAAAGGTTGGCAATCTGCTTCCCAAAGGCTATGGCCTCGGAAATTCCACAAAGTACGGTTCTATTCTGCACACGTGGGGTTACAATGAGCAAGCACTGACACAGTGGCAACTGGTTGGTTTCTTTCTTTGTTTGCATTTTATGGAGTACAAAATCTAGCGACAAGACCTAGTTGTGGACATCTAAGAGACAAAATATCTCAGAAACCAGTCTGACACATAGCCAAGGCTGTGCTCAAGCTCAGCAGTAGGCAAGAGGTGCGGATGAATGAGTCAGAGACAGCTCTCATTTTTGCAAACAATGTCTTCGAATAGATGCCAATGTGTGATTTTTTCCGTAGGTGCCCCAGGAACGTTAGTGCTATTTTTGCACTTCCTAGACAGAATAACGCACCTGGAGAGCAGCCTCCATCAAAGGCAGGTCTTTAAATTTGTAACTCCATAGAGGCTATCTGGATAGGATTAGGAAGAGTATTCATTCACCTGTCTTAAATAAAGGAAGATGAGATGCCAAATGGAAAAATGTTCAAGTGAGATACTGTATATTTCTCTCTCTTGACTTTTTTTTTGCCTTAAACAAGTTAACTGATTATTTTCTGAGTTTTCATGGATGAAACTACAATTTATCAGGTGAGTGTTGACAATGCCTCTCTCGACCCCGGATGAAATACTTCCTTGAACACGAGGTCTTCGTGAAAGTGCAAACCTGTCTTCCTGAGGGACCACACTGCCCCATGATGAGTGAGGATGCTGGCTCCTGGAACTGGCACTCTGTCTTGCCCTATTTCTGTGCCATCTGACAGAACAACTTCAAGATTATCTTCTTGTTTTTCATCACTGAGGGGAAAAAAAGTTGGTAACATTTTTGGCTTCCTTGTGATTGAGTGTATTTTTAATTCACCCTTTTTAATTTCACTAAGTCTTGTTCACATGAGTGAACTATTTTTGCAGATAAAACCTCAAAAAGTAATGAAAACTCTTTGAGTGAAAGTCACAGTACACCTCAGGAAGCTAGAATTACAGACAAACATCTGTCAACATATGGCTCTGCAGCTGTATCGCGACACTTGCGGGTTTGACAGCTTTGCATTGGGTGTGCTCTTGAGTCAAAGAACAAATTGGTTTTGTTTTCTTGCCTTTGGAAACAAAAGGCCTATTGCAGGGATCAAGAATTCTCAACACTAGATTCTTGCTTTCATCAGTCACACTTACCTAAACATAGATTATTCTGTTTTATATCCAAGAATTTCTCATTAGTTATACCATGTAAATGCAAACCAGGCACAAAAGAACAGAAAATATTAAGCATAAGGCATTGCCATAATACAAACAGAAGTAATCGAGTAAATGTCATAAACAGGAAGCACTGAAGAAGTCTGGCCGAAGTAGTTCAATCAGACAATAACATGCAGAAAAATGCAGAGCAGTAAGACAAGGAACTGAATTCAGTAGTGTAGTGTTTAACACTGGGGCTCTGCAATCTGAAATACACTTGAATCTCAGCTCTACCATTTTGTGTGATCCAAACATGTAAATGAACCTTTCAAAGCCATCATTTCTTCATCTTTAAAATAGCTTGATAGTAGGGATTAAACGAGGTGAGGTATGTAAAACACTTAGCACCATGCCTGGCATATAGGAGTTTCGCCAGAAATGGTAGCTTGAAAAAAGTGAATATTCATAACAGTTGATATCATTAACTGAAGTCCCAGTTAGTAGTGCATGAATTTTTATTTCTGTCAGAATATATTTCTGGCAGCACTACTGAAAACTAGTGAAAATGATGGATTTTACAAGAAGGGTAATGATAGATAATAACTATTAATAATAACTAATGTGGCTTCAAATTTGAGCCTGTTTTTAGGGAAAGACTTTGTGACATCCTCTTATAGAAACACCAGCATGACTGACAGGCCTATATTTTAACATATATTAAAAATACCATGCAATTTTTAAGCTGCATTCTTAATCTGGAGCTATATGTTCATATCTCAAAAGATGAACATCACCTCTGATAAAATTTCAATTGACGGCACTTGGCTTGGCTGGCTTCTGCATAGCCCTATCATCAGATTGAAAACTGGATGCTATTTTGCCCTCAGGTAATCCATACTGGTGACAGGGGTAGATAGGTAGATTCCACATCATCCTATGCAGTACAACTGTTCCTTTCTTACAAGAAAGCGGTAATGTCAGTGAATCACAAGCCCTCACTGGGTTCACACCGAGTGAAAGACACGGTTTTAGCTTTCAGCTGGATAAATGGTGGGTAAGCCTCTGCCCTGCCTTTTCTCAAGGAGCATACATCGTAGGTGACCAGACCCAGGAGAAAAGCATAAAGAATAAGAACATGAAGCTACATCATGTATCATATCTATAGGGCCACCTCACTGCTCCTCGTTAGACAACTATTTTATTAGGTGTCTTGACATGTACAGGAAACCCTGGTGGTCTAGTGGTTAAATGTTACATCTGCTAACCATGAGGACCAACGTAAAGTTCAAATCCACCAGGTGCTCCTTGGAAATGCTAGGGAGCAGTTCTACTCTGTCCTAGAGGGTCATTATGAGTCAGAATCTACTCAACAGCAATGGGTTTGGTTTGGGTTTCACATGTAGGGCAAATGCAGTAAATAATTACAAAGCATATCACAAAAAACTTACATACTCTTTCCCTGTCTGGGGTCTGTGTTCTTGAAATATCAAACAATTTCCTGGAGGGGGGATTTTGAGAAATGTGAACTTGGCCTTTTACCTCCAACCACATCTTTCTCTACCTTGGCACAGAGGCTAAATCTACATGGAATAACTAAATCAAATCAGAGCTAGAGGTTCAGACTAGCAGTAAATCTCAATCTGTGGTTTGTGCTCCTGCAGAGCTGCAGAAAGCCCTGATCCATGGACCTGTCCAGATAGCCTGGATGACATATCAATTTGATTTCATCACCCCACACAAACAAAATCTCTGGCTCCATCTAGATAGTACCTAGCAAAGGGCTGAAAAGAAATTTTCAGTAGTCACTCACGAATCTTAGGTTTAACTTACTCTTAAGAGTGGAGGTCTGTTTCTTTTGGGGAGGGAAGTCCTCTTGTTTAGTGTCATGTTCTTAGAAAAAAAAAAAAGCAGCTTTTCTGCCCTTTCGAACAAGGGTGGTCTGCTGTGAAACTTCTTTAATTGGCTGTTAGAGCACTTCATCTCTCTGTTTCAAGTGCTTTTGCTCTGTAAACTATTGTTTTATTCCAGTTGACCATGTAAGGATTTCAGAGAAAGAAGTAAAAACACATCAAAAGGAGCCATGATTTTCTCTTTTTTTTTCCCCCAAGATACTATTTGTGGAAAGCATTTTCCTTTTATGGCCATGGGCAGAGAGAGAACGATAGCTCAGCAAGGCTGTGTAAGCAAAATCGCCCTTCACCTCATTTCACAGAAACGCAACCTGAAAAAAGGAACAGAGGAGTTTGAAGCTGGAGTCAATTTGCTCTAACGTTACAGCAATCAGTCTAAAAGTGGACCTATTAAAAAATCTCTAATTCAAATAAGGAAAGTAGTACTGTATAAAGGAAAGAATGGCCTTTGAGGTCCAAGGGATATTGAATTGAGGCTTAGCCACAGTTTAACTGATTAAGCAGCTATTTCTCATGTATTTATGATGTAAATAAAAATACTTCTTAGAGCAGTTCAGTTTATTGAAATAACAAAGATGTGCTGTATAAGGAAACCCTGGTGGCATAATGGTTAAGTGCTATAGCTGCTAACCAAAAGATGAGCAGTTCAAATCTGCCAGGAGCTCCCTGGAAACTCTATGGGGCAGTTCTACTCTGTCCTATAGGTTTGCTGAGTGGAATTGACTGGAAGGCACTGGGTTTGGTTATGTTACATAATAATTCATCTATTAGTTATTAAGTAAAATTAAACTTCTTTAATGATCGGTCATTACCAATGTATAAATAAATTATACACACTTCTTCATATAATACCTAAGCACTGAAGCATCAGCTTCACTTTACCCAGCGAAACAATGAGGGCAGGAACCGGAAGGAGCCACAGGACACCAAACAAAAAGGGGTGAAGATAATTAACTGACAAGACATCTCTTAAAAGTCAAGAATGCAGTCATATGTTCACTAAACGTTGTTAGGTTACCATTGTGTTTATTTTGACGCATAGTGACCTCATGTGACAGAGCAGAATTGGCCCCATAGGGCTTTCTAGACTGTTGCATTTACAGGATCAACTGCCAAATCATTTCTCCTGCAGAGCTGCTCAGTGGATTAGAACCATTAACTTCCTGGTTAGCAGCCTAAACAAAGCCCAGTGCTGTTAAGCTGATTCCTACACATAGTGGCCTTATAGGGTAGAGTAGAAATACTCCACAGAGTTTCCAAGGAGCACCTGGAAGACTCAAACTGCTGATCGCTGGGTTAGCAGACATAGCACTTAACCACTATGCCATCAAGGTCAGCAGCCTAGTGCTTAACTACTGGGACATGAGGCTTCCTTTATGTTCATTTAATTGATGGGACCTCAAAAACGCAGGTTCAGGCAAAAAGGCAAAGGAAGTTTTAGACCAAATAGGTAATTTCATCCAAGTTTCTATTCCAAGAACAAATGTCCCGAAATGAGAGCAAGACGACAGGAATGAATCCACCCTCTTAGTATTCTTAGTTCCCAACTTCCTGCCATGGTGATAGAATCTCCTGCACCTATCGTGACTAAAAGCTCAAATACAGAGTTTTCATACCACATGACCCTCAGACTAAGCCAACTATTTCAGCTGGTACCCAACTCAAGAAGAAACTGTTCATCACTAAAGAAAATACCAACTATGTTGGATGGACAGAGATAAGCTACATCAGTATCTACCAGTTCTTTCCTATGAAATTTTCTAAGCTACTCTTACTACTTAAACCCAGACTTTATTATCAAGATCTTGCATAAGATGATGCTACTATGAATCATTAAGAATATTTACAAATTACCACTTACCTTCCATTAACGGTTCTATGACCCAAATGTTGTAGACCCTTAAAGTTTTTCAAGATGCTGATTAGTATGGTTAGAGACACTGCTGCCCAAATATTCAAATACCCTCTCTAGGATTGACTGAAAAGTCTACCAAATGATACATACTACAGCTTCTGTTTAAAATCCCTCAAAGAATGGAGCTCACTGCTTCAAAAATATCCCATTTCTTGGCATGCCCTATTTGAACACTCTAATTTCTGGTCAGAATCCAGTCATCATGTAACTTTTAGTCACTGCTCAATGCTATAACCTAAGTCTTCTTGAACATGATAAACAATATTTCCATATACCAGTTGCCTTTGAGTTAATACTGACTCACGGAGATACCAAGTGCTTCAAAGTAGAACTGCACCAAGTGTTTTCAACAGCTCATTTTTTGGAAGTAGACAGCCAGGCCTTTCTTCCAAGGCACCTCTGCATTAGTAGACATGCACATTAATTTTTTGCACCACACAGTGATTCTTGCCTAAAATGCAGGCTATTCAGATTCAATTTCCCAACAATGCATCTCACGCACAGCACCACCCATCCATCAGTGGTGGATTGGGTTTTGCTACGGTACTGAATAGCTTTCAGTAACGCTTCTAGATTGAGAGAGAACAGGAAGAAAGGCCTGGTGATCTACTTCTGGAAAATACGTGGATCAGAAAGGTGTGCTCTGCAACTGATCACACGAATGTCACAGGACTGACAGTGTAAGCTTTGTTGTACATGAAGTCACCATGTGTTGGGGACCAACTGTATAGTAGCTAACAAGCATTTTTCATGTGTTACTCCTGATGTCAATCTCTCTCATTGAGTACACACACATTTCCCCCCTTGGTTTCTCATATTAAACACCATGTTGCAGGACCCCACCCTCATCCAGCTTGCAGGACACTTTGCACGTGTTCCTTGTAAGATGTTTACACATTGAACTAAGCTACAGCGGCTTGGTAACCAGGAATGTGGAACAGCACGCAAATAAGTGCATCCACAATACAGATTAAAGTTTGAACACAAAAGCACTTAATTTTTGGAGACTCACTTTATTGTGAAATAGACAGTTTTGTCATCATTCAAGCTTAGTACGTAGTCCTAACCTAGAGTTTCAGGAAGGAGAAATATTTTGAATCTCACTGTTTTCACTAGGGAAACCTGGTTGCATAATGGTTAAGAGCTACAGCTGGTAACCACGAAGCCAGCAGTTTGAGTCTCCCAGGTGGTCCTTGAGAAACCCTGCAGGGCAGTTCTACTCTGTCCTTTCAGGTGGCTATGAGTTGGAATTGTCTTGACAGCAATGGGTTTGGTATTTTGTTTTGTTTTATTTTATTCACTAGTTAAGTAAGCTGGTTTCCTTGGCAACAATGGATGTGGGTGTGTCTGCATGTGTTTTCCAATATTTTTTCTTTCTAATATAAAAATTAAAGGAGCTTCTCATAATTATCTTCTAACTCTAAGTTTACAACTTTCTCTTTCTTTAAATGAAAGAACAGAATTAATATTAATCACACTTATGGATTTTACTTTCATGCCTGTCTCTCACCATGAGCATAGATGTACTGAGAGGTCAGGGAAAGTGTTTTACTGGTCTCTGTTCCTGTAATTAATATGCTCCTACTGTAATTAATACATTCTACTGAATGAACACATATACAATGAATGAATGAAAAGGTCATACAATTCCAAATCAATACAGAAACAAAGAGATGGTCTTGGAATAATTAACCAACTTCCTCTCTGGTTGCAAAATTCATCTGCTAGTCTTTCGTGCACTGTGTTGAGTCGATTACAGATTAAAGTGATTACAGAGAATTCTTGATTGCTGGCATGAGGTCTAGCTATTTTGTGGATTACCTATCAAAACGAATTCCAAACTGATCTGCTGAGCTCCGGGTGGAGGAAGGAGAAATATGTTGAACCTCACTGATAGTGGGTGCCCGCTTCGGTACAGTACCTCTATGTTGACATTAATGCTCAGAATATATAATTATGAAATTTGTTCTGTTAGAGGTTGGAGATACTGTGTAAGTATTCCAAAATAAAATGTAGGTTCTATTTTTTTTTTTAATTTTCCAAAGCTGATGTTGTCCCTTAGATAAAATGGTTCAAATAATTTACTTGTAAACCTCAATAATAGCTTCATAATTAATATGTAGCTTTTCTCAGCCCTAAGACTTGCTCCCTATCTCTATTACTCTTGATAGTTGGCAATGATTATAGTTTATACAGTTGTATCTTCATCCAATAAATATTTATTAAATGCTATACTGTGCCAGGCAATGGCCTAGGTTTTGAAGATCCAGCTTTAGACAACAGTAACGTGGCTTCCACCCTCAGGGAGTTAAATTTTCCTACTGAATTTCCTTCCTCATGGAAATTCCCTTGTGGTAGAAAAGCTAAGGGCCTCTCAAAGATGCCATGTTGCAATGCCTGGAATTTGCGATCACATCACTTCATGTGGCAAGGAAGAATTAAGGTTGCAGATAGAATTAAGGTTGCTAACCAGTGGACTTGCAAATAGGGAGTTTACCCTGAATTATCTGGATCATACCAGTCCTTAAGCAGAGAAGAGGACAGTAGACGAATCAGAACCAGAGAGATGTTGTTATGGCAACCGTGGAAAACGGAAGGGGGCACAACAAAGAATGCTGGAAGCTCCTAGAATCTGGAAAAGACAGAAAAACAGAGTCTCCCCTAAAGCCTCCATAAAGAAACATAGTTCTGCCAACACCTTGATTACAGGCCACTGAGACCCATTATGGAATTCCAGCATACAAAGCTATAATAACGTTTTGTTGGTTTAAGCGAGTAAATCTGTAATAATTTCTTTTTTAAAAAAGCAGCAATGCGAAATTGGTATAGAGTTGAGAAAATAATCAAAGAAATTATACTTTAATTACAACTATATAAAATAGGATAATGATTGAAAGAGAACATCTTTGTGTGAACTAAGGAAAACTAAACTGTCAGAAAAAGGTTCCCTAAAATTTAAGCTGAGAGTTCAAGCATAAAAAAAGAGGCAGCTAAATAAAATCAACATGGATGAGGTTTGCATATCGAAAGAGCAGCATTTATGGATAGTATGTCATTTATATTTCTTTTTACATAGTACACATTATTTTTTAATCGCAAGAATTCCACAACTGTGAAATCAAATTCCTAGAAATCAAAGTTCTAGTTCCAGTCATACGACTAACTCTTCATTTTTCATTTAGCAAGTCACTTTTAGTGTTTGTAGTGAGTTTTCAACACTACAAGAGTCTTGAAGTAAATAATTTGTTCTTTAAAGTACTAAAGAGGTATAATGTTACTATGTTTTAAGAATATGTCTTTGTTAGTCACCTATAAGAACACTAAACACACTATTCTACTCCTTATCCTCTCCTTCAAAAAAAAAAATCCATCTTATTAATAGTATAGCTGAAAAAGCATAGTGATCAATGAGAAGAATAAATACCATGATTAAGATGGAGTAGAGATGATCTGAATAAGGGAAATGCAGCAAAGAAAAATCAAACAAAAGAAGTTAACAGAAATACATGTGAATTAAAGGTTTAAAACAGGTCGATAGCTTAGTAGGACAAAGTAGAGACACGTGTATTGTGAGGCATGGTGATTGAGACAAATCATATAATAAAAGTTCCTCCTTTAATACTAACTCTTGTAAAGTCAAGTCACATTGACTAAGCCTATTTCATCACAGCAGAATTAGGAAAACTTAAAACACTAGGATCCTATTAATATAATAAAACAAAGGGCATGCACCATGAGCAATTAAATTTCTCCCTCAGTCACTAATATTAGAAATTATAAATATATATATGTACATATTTCCCCACAAATAGCATCAAGTTCTTTGCAAAATACACCACTTGCTGTTCAGTTGGTTCCAACTTAAGGCAACCCCATGTGTGTCAGACGAGGCTTTTCAGTGACTGACTTCAAAGAGATTGCCAGGCCTTTTTTTCTCATGAAAGCTGTATGCTGAATTAGGAAAAAGAAACCTTTTGTCCATCTTTCAGTACTACCGTGTCTCTTATATGTGATGTGGACAGATGCATTACCCAGTGACTGGGCATCTACCTAAGGAAATGTGTGCATATGCGCACTTCTAGCATCTACCATACAGAAACACGTCCATATGTACACCCAAGGAAACGCACAAGAATACTGATAGCACTTTCATTTGTACTCGCTACTGGACCAGTAAGCAACGTCATGATAAATGGAGAAAGGATTGAAGTCGTCAAGGATTTCAGTTTACTTGTTTACACAATCAATGCTCAGAAAAGCAGAAGAAATCAAAAGATGCATTGAATTAGGAAAATCTTCTGCAAGGGACCCCTTGAAAGTATTGAAAAGTAAAGATGTCACCTGACCCAAGCCATGGTATTTTTAATTGTGTCATAGGCATGTGAAAGCTGGCCAGTGAACAAGGAAGACAGAAGAAAAATCAATGCCTTTGAATTGTGGTGTTGGAGAAGAATGTTGAATGTGCCACGGACTGCCAAAAGAACAAACAGATCTGTTCTGGAAGAAGTCCAACCAGAGTGCTCCTTGGAAGCAAAGATGGTAAGACTGTGTCTTACATACTTTGGACATGTTAGGAAGGATCAGTTCCTGGAGAAGGACATCATGCTTGGTAGAGTGGAGGGTCAGTGAAAAAGAGGAAGACCATCAGCAAGATGGATTGACACAGTGGCCACAACAATGGGCTCAAGTGTAAAAACAACTGCAGGCACGTTGCAGGGCCCAGCAGTGTTTCATTGTTGTGCATAGGGTCGCTGTGAGTTGGAAACAAGTGGACAGTACCTAACAACAACCAAACCAAACCAAAATATCCACCAACAATCTGTGGTCTATTGAGCCAAAGAAAAATTGCAATGCAATAAAAATGAAAATTTGCAATGATAAACAACTTCAATGAACATCACACCACCCTGTGATTTTGAACCAGAATTCTTTTTTTTTTTTTAACTAGGAAAATTGGTGTTAGAAATCAAGATAGTGGTTGCCAGGGGGAAGAAGGCAGCGTTCTGGAGACACCCTGTTGATAAAAAACTGGTAATGCTTATTTCTTGATCTGAAAGGCAGCCATAGTGATATGTTCACTTTGTGATAATTTATTGACCTGTATGTACAGTTACGGTTTGCACAATATTCTGTGGGCCAAAGTTCAATACAAATGTTTAAAAAAATAATAATTATAAACCTGTTCAATGAGTATTTAAAAAAACAGACACATTTAGCAATCACAATCAGACTTACGCTTGGGGATCACTCAACATTCAGCATTTATGAAACAACTATCATGTTTCATCTAGCCAACATTCTACATACAGAATACTTCGGGAAGCAGAAGACTAGTTTTTGTCGGCTAAAAATCTTACAAGCCTATAGTGGTGAGACACATGAAATCTCAAGATTATAATATAATAAATATTACAGCCAGGTAGCCAGGTTTCTCAGTCTTAGCACTATTGAATTTAGGGCTGTGAAACTGTTGTGGGAAGGGAATAATCCTATGCATTCATGGAATTCTTTTTTTTTAAACCAGCAACCATGCCCTCTACCTGCCTCCTCCAGTTGTCACAATTGAAAGTGTCTCCAGATATGTTGGGATGTTTGTTGAGGCATGGGAGAGAAACTGCCCTGAGCTAAAAGGCAGTATGTTAGGGTCGCATGTGTGGTTTGGGAGTACAAAGCTGCGTAATCAAGGAAAGCAGCATTACACTCAGTGCAGGAAAGTAATACGCTGTCTTCTTCATTCCATATAATTGTGGAATGGGGTGGGCATTCCATATCCACGAAGCAAAAGTTCAAATTCCTTTTATGTATTCTGAGCCTAGAACATACTGGAAGTTTTATATGGCTTTAAAATTGCAAATGGCCTGCTCTTAGTCATACTGTTAAAGCTGTAGAGCCAAAAGGAAAAGGAAAAAAAATCACTCTTCACTGGTTTTAATAAATATAAAATGATTTATTTCAGTTTAGTATTTGTCCCTTACATATAATTAGAAAATCATTTATTTGTTCAGTGCTTTAACTCACATCAGGTAGAAAATTCTCATGCCCCCAAATGCCCTTCCTTCACAGTGACATTAAGGCAGCCTTATTACCACATTAAACCTTTAAAAGATATAGCGCTTCAGGTACCAGAATGTCAGACGAACAAATATTTTAATTTCAAATAAGAAAGACTAAATCAAGTGATGTACCACCTGATCTTACTTATGACCTTTCTCCTGTTTAGCTGACAGAAACAGCAGAGAAAAGACAGCAGAAGGCAAGAATTTTCTCAGCGTATTTATTTAAAATCTGCTGTAACTAAAGCTTCCGAGGTGGCAGCAAACTCTAAAAGGATATCTGCAATTGGTGTAAGATGTCATCTTGGTGAAAACACTGGATACAATATGCAATCAAATATGAAATGTAATTCTGTGGTGTCTCATTGTATATACATTTCAAGGAGGAAATACTTTAGATGCCAACTGCTACACTGCACTACAGGTGAACCACGATAACACAAACCTTTGCTTAAGGGAGAAAGAATCCCCTGTGTTCTCAGTTTATATTATAGTATGTGTACTACGACCAGAGTCGCCATGAGTCGGATCCGACTCGACGGCACTTGGCTGGCATGCTACTTAGTACTAACGGCAAGAGAGTTTTCTGTGGGGAGGATACAAAGATTTCAGCCACTGTATGTCCTACAAAGGAAACATGTTACATTTCAAAGCATTTCATGCTGCTGGCATTTCTCTCTGAAATTCCTGGAGAGCAAAAAACAAGTTTTAGCTGGTACTGCCACCAGGAATGTCCATCAGGTTTCTGCTCTAATCATTATTAATGCTGTATTTATTATTAATTACTTGCTCCTTTAAACAAATACATCATGGATAAGCAGAAAGGCCAAAAACCAGAATCTGGAGGATCTGGGAAGTTAACTACCTGTACCACTTTGACTTGGACCTCAGCTCCTTCAGTCATAAAGTGAGGGCTTCAAGAATATCATTGCTACAGTCTTTTCCATCTTGCAAATAGATAGAACGTGGTCCTTAATGTTCCATTAGAATTACATTTTTCCTGCTTAGAGGTCATAAATGTTATAATTTGCAAGACTGATTCAAGACATTTTACTTTGAAAAGGATGTCAGGTAAAAATCAAACAAAATATTCCGTGTGTGTGTGTGTGTGTGTGTATGTGTAGTTTAAGTACAAACTTTGACTCACCAAAATAGGATTAAGTTGTACCACTGGAAATATACCAACTATAGATAATTTGTTCACTATTATATTGAAACCCACACATATGCAAAGGTAACAACACTGGCTTATTTCTAAACAAGAACAATAAAAAATAGTGCTATGAAAGTGTTATACAACCTAGTACTACATGAGGAGTGGTGAAGTGTTATGGCTGCTAACCAAGAGGTCAGCAGTTCAAATCCACCAGGGGTTCCTGGGAAACTCTATGGGGAAGTTCCCCTCCGACCTATGGGGGCGCTATGAGTCAGAGCTTACTAGGCAGCACATAGCAACAACAACACTTGAGAAACTAATGTGTAGAAATTAATCTCATGACTATATCAGATTTGGAATTACAACTTTTTAGAGCTTAAGAATCAATAACTTCCTCTATCCTAATTCTCTCAACTGACAGATAATAAAATGGGCAGAAAATATTCAGGAGAAAATAGGGACTAGACTGAACATAAGTTTTTGTTTGGCTTTTCATTTTGTTGTTTGCTGCTTTTTCAATTGTTCTGTACAAAGTAGTTATTATAACATCTTGGCAAAAAAACAAACATGCTTTAATTGCTCAGATCCACTGTTAAGAGAATATCTGCATAACCCCAGCCAGCCCTGTTACACCTGCATGTAGTATTTCACTGGGGAATCAGAACCCAGAGAGTGGCAGTGAGTCAGAGAGAAGTAATTACCTCGACCGGAAAAACAACTCAAGATCATGCCACGCTGATGCTGAGTCATTACCAGCATCATCTTCACACACAAAGAACACTGTTTTCAGGGTTTAAGGTAGGGCTCTCTGCAAAGCAATGATTCTGTAGACAACCCACTAATATCTGTCTCTCTATACAGGAGAATCACATTTTCTTAGTTATCAGGTCGGTGAGATCTTCTTACCACAAACTCCAACAGTCTACCCAAACCCATATAATAACACTCTAAAATATAGATTATTATTGCTATCTGCCATGAAATTCATTCTAACTCCCAGTGATCCCCACAGGGCAGAGTAGGAGGGCCCCATAGAATTTCCCAGACTGTAATCTTTCCAAGAGCAGACTGCCAGGTTTTTCCTGTGGAGCTGACGGTGGTTTCCAGCTGTCACTCATTCTGTTAGCAGCTGAGCACATAAACTTTGACCCACTAGGGAACCTACAATACGGATGCCATGTTTGCTTGTTTGTTTTTTAATGACATTAATAGAGAAAATACGCACCAGTACATTGACAGGGAACTGCTGGAAATTTAAGCCTGGCTCAGAAAAGTATGTGGACTGACATCACTGGTGATGTCAGATGGATCTCAGCTAAAAGCAGAGAATACCAGAAAGATGCTTATGTGTGTTTTAATGACTACAAAAAGGTATTCAATTGTGTGGATCACAATGAATTATGGAAAAAATTTCAAAAAAAGGAATTGCAGAACACTTAATCATGCTCATAAGGAAATAATACATAGACCAAGAGGCAGTTGTTCAAACAGAGCAAGAGGATACAGCATGGTTTAAAATCAGGAAAGTTTAAAATCACAGTTATATCCTCTTATACTATTTCAGTCTGTACACTGAGTAAATAATCTGAGAAGCTGGATTGACTACATGAAGAAACATGTGAAATCAGAACTGGAAGAAGAGTGATTCAGAAGAGCCACATGCAGATGACTCAATCTTGCTTGCTGAAAGCGAAGAGGACGTGCAGCATTTTATTAGTGAAGATCAAAGACTATGGCCTTCAGCATGGATTAAAACATAAAACCAAACCAGTTAACCCTGGAGTCAATTTCAACTCACAGGCATCCTATAAAGCAGAGTGTAAATGCCCTCATAGGGTTTCCAGTGAGTGGTTGGTGGACTTGAACTGTTGACCTTTTGGTTAGCAACCAAACTTTTAACCACTGAACCACCAGAGTTCCTCAGTGTGGACTACATCTCAACATGAAGTAAATAAAAATATTCACAATACCTGGAGCACCAAGTAACGTCATGATGATAAGAAAAAACACTGAAGTTGTCAAGGATTTCATTTTATTTGATGGCACAATCAGTGCCCGTGAAGACAGCAGTCAGGTAATAAAAACAATGTGTTGCACTGGGCAAATCACCTGCAAAATACCTCTTTGAAATGTTAAAAATTAAAGATGTGACTTTGAGGACTGAGTTCCTTCACCCAAACCAAGGTATTTTCAATTGCCTCATATGTATGTGAAAGTTGGACAGCGTATAAGAAAGACTAAAGAAGAAATGGTGCCTTGAAAATACGGTGAAATAATAGTGAATATGCCTTGGACTGCCAGAAGAACAAATAAATCTACCTCGGAAAAAATACAGCCAGAATGCTCCTTAAAAGAGGTAGTGACGAGACTCCATCTGACATACTTTGGATATGTTATCAGAAGGACTGATCCCTGTAGAAGATATCATGTTTTTAAGGTATACCCATTGCCATTTAAGTCATCTTCAACTCATAGCAACCCTACAGGACACAGTAGAACTGCCTGATAGGGTTCCTAAGGAAAGGCTAATGGATTTGAACTGACAACCTTTTGGTTGCCAATTGAAGTCTTAACCACTGCACGTAAGATACAGGGTTAACAAAAAAGATGAAGATCCTCAATGAGATGGACTGACTCAATAGCTGCAAAAATGGGTTCAAACATAGCTAAGATTGTGTGGATGGCACAGGACTGGGAATTGTTTCTTCCTAGGTTACACAAACAAAACAAAACCCACTGCCATCAAGTGGAGTTCTACTCATAACAACCCCATAGGGCAGAGTAGAGCTGGCCCATAGGGTTTCAAGGAGGGTCTGTCAGATTTGAACTGCAGACCTTTTTCTTAGCAGCCACAACACTTAACTACTATGCCATTCCAAATGCTACTTAACAACAACAGAGAAAAGTGTTCTATTTAAAGAGCATTTATCCAAAACACTATGCAGATTACAGTGTACCCACTGCTGAAGATTCAAAGACAAAGTATAAATATTTTGTTTCATCTAGGAGCCTAGAACCTAACTAGCACAATTGAAATAACCCTGTATATTGTACTATGAAAGAGTTATATCCTAAATTTGGAAGGAAAGTAAAATACAGTCCTAATACTTTTACCTTCATTTTACAGAAAGCCG
Source organism: Heterohyrax brucei (assembly GCA_028571685.1). Lineage (NCBI taxonomy): Eukaryota > Metazoa > Chordata > Mammalia > Hyracoidea > Procaviidae > Heterohyrax > Heterohyrax brucei. The sequence goes on from CM053143.1 coordinate 163,386,603, forward strand.
TTGAATACCAATTTTATCACCTAAAAACATGAACATTGTAAAATAGCAGATGATGCTAGTTTTGGTCCTGGAACTAACTGAACAAAAAGAAGAGAGAAGATTCTGGGCAGATGAGAGAAGAATCCATGGAAACAGAGTTAGTTTGTTCATGTAGACTCTCAAAGTGACAAAGGATACTTGATTTGAAAATTGCCAAGAGTAGACGCAACATGAGTGGGGAGTTTAGGTAGAAACATTTCAGTTTGAAAAGACACGTAAAGTAACATCGACAACAAAAACTTCCCGCCCAAACAAGCAATAAAGTAGCAAATTATTCACTTACACCTACCACTATCCTCTCTGCTCTGCTTTCTCCAGGATATAGAACAGGATTTCATGTATTTATTTATTTTTCAGTTCAACAGTATCTGCTCTATCAGGTAGTTCAGCAAGCTGTCTCTTCCCTTGGGAATGTCCTTCTTCCTTCGGAGAGGCAGGAATAGCATGGATTTTGAAAGCTAGGACCGACTGCTGTTTCACCATCTATTGAAGGCGTTGCAAAATGTTTGACCTTTCTGAACCTCGAATCTCCTCATCTATAAAGTGGGAATCACGAGAAGCACCTCATAAAGGTTTGAGATCCTATGTGTTACTGATATTAGTGCTTGGCAATTATTGAACATATGGCACTCAACTGCATGCTGATTATCAGTGACTTCCAGTTTAGCACTTCCCCTTCAATAAACCTCGAAGAGCCCCAACGTCAGTCACATTATGTTACTTTTTATTAGTTCCTCTTTCTACTAATGTTCAAAGTATCAGTTCATTGAAGGAACTTTTTCCCTTACTCCTCAATGCATTTTACTGAGGTTTTTCAATTTCCTGTGTCTATTAGAAGCAAAATCCTGATGGCTTTTAGTTTCCTTTCCATAGTCTAAATTCTTCTTTTTCCTAACTAGGAACAATTTTGACCTGTAAAGAAGCAGAATATTCCTAGCTACACATAGAGGGAAATAATATTAATAGATTTTGCTTTGAAATTATCAAATGTAGGGAGAGCACTATACAAGTATCTGCTTCATCAGATGTTAATCAGATCTCCAAACTATAATCATAAAGTACATAAGATATTGGAAATGCTAAATCATTATTATACCTTGATCTTTCTTATCTTTGTCACCAAGCAATCAATTTGACTTCATCGATGTTTGCTGGAGCCCAGAATGAAAACAAGAGTTTTCACTAGACACATAAAAAGTCCTAAAACTGAGGATATATTATATTTAAAATGAAATGAACAATTTCACTACAACAGTACAAACTGTAAATGACAGAGAAGGAGAGAGGGAGGGAGGAATGAAGGACAGAAGGAAGGAAGGAGAGGAGAGGGAGGGAGGGAGAGAGGGGAAGGAAGCAAAGAAGGAAAGAAAAGAAAGAGAGAGAGAGAAAGAAAGAAAGGAGGAAAGAAAAGTTATTCACAGATACATCACAGCCGCGAGTCAGATGACTCACTAGAGACAATAGAGAGCAATTATCGCTGGTGACCAAATCTGTGTGTGGCCACCAGCCTTCAGACAACGTAGAATTCCCCCAGGTAACTATTTTTTAATCATCACTACGCAATGATAAAATTGCATATGGGAAGTTATGGGAATTTAGGACAGCATTTAAATATATTCAGCTCAGAAAATACTTTCTCGCAAAACACACTTAAAGTATTAAAAATGAAAGCTTCAGGTGGAGCCTGAGTACAGCAACATGAGAAAAAACTCAATGCTCAAGGGATAGCAACCCAATGGGAAGAGAGCAGTAAACAGCTAACTAGCCTGGTCGCACATGCTCTGGATTTTTCTGCTCCTGCCTGATCAGAGACCCTCCCCGAGCTGCAGAGGTACTGGTAAAATTACTTAGTCAGGCAAAAAGGTATTTTTTAGAATCATTTGTGCTTTTATTACCCTTTAACTTCTTTAGCTGTCAGCCTATCTGAGATTACAGTTCCTGTAATAAATGTACTTCCTTACCTGCATGGTTCAGAACAACAAATTTATCTGTACCTAAAAGGACAACTTACAGTAAGAGGAAAAAGAAAGAGAACAAGAGTGAGAGCTAAAGAATTTTGAAAAAAAAAAAAATTGGAAAATATTACACAGAGTCTGAATGGCCAAGTAAGAAATTTTACCAATCACTAGGGACCAAAAGAAGCATATCAGTGCTAATTAGAACAAAGGAGAGAGGGGGGAGGAAAAATGATTTAAAGACTTCAGCTCAGCTAATGATAAAAGAAAACTGAAACTTCTTAAATGCAGATCAGAAAAGTGAAAGTTCAAAATATTGACAAAAACCCATAGTGGTTGTGACACAGGAAACAGCAGCCTTTGGCATGACGTGATTTGTTGCAGACAGAAGTTTCCACACATATGAAGAAATGAATCTCGGCACAGCGATGTAATCGGAAGTATATTCATTGAAATAGTAACAATAGGGGTGAACGATTGGTAGAATTTCAAGTTATTTTTAGTCTTTCATTTATTCAATTCTGCATAATTTTGCAATTTGTATACATGGCTTGTGTTATTTTTACAAAAGCAATAATGCTACTTCTACAACGAGCTGTATGACTTGTGTTAAAGAGTTCTATACAAGGGCTGTAGATTAGTCCAAATGAATCTGGGGCACGAAGCAGAAGGCTGAGATTTTTGCTGTGTTTGAACGTTAACAATGGTGAAATTATGCAAATCAAAAGGTTAATGGAAGCCACCTGGTTTTCAGGGTCCCACCACGCAATTGTAAGATTCACCTAGCGCAAAACCTACAACAGAGCTAGAGAGAAAACAAACTTGGTAAACTGTCAGTGTCAGAAGATTCACAATAGACCTCACTGTACTGATGCTCCTGGCCGCACAGTCTGAGTTCCGTTTCCTCACCCCTGAAATAAGGAGTTGGGCCAAGGTGATATTCCCTGGTCACTCCATTTCCACTTACTAAGAAAGTAAGATCTTTAAAACACCAGTTTGTAACCCAGCCTTCTTTACTTACACGAAAAAGTCTTGTAAGCTTTGCAGGAAGCACTGCAGACAGACAGAAATTAAAATTGTTATGGAAAACAACAGTAAGCTCTACATAAAAAAGTTAACTTGGTGAAACCACATCCTTTATAAAGGTTAAGAGGTCATGGTCTTTAACAGAAAAGATGCTCTGAATGAGGGGAGATAACCTCGCACGTCACCCTCAATCATACCTTTAATGACTGTATGAAAACAGCATCCAGACAGTCTAAAATGGTTAGGTTTCCACACTGTCACTGATCTGAAGCAGACAGTGAAATTAGATTCTAAAATATGCCTATTAAATGAGAGACATGTAGAAAACATAGCCCAGATGCGAAGTCACTGTGAAAGGTAGCAAGGTTGCCATGAGACTCAAACAAGAGGGGAAAAGAAGTGGTGTTTTGACAGTGGGTTTGAAAAGGTTTCACTCAAACCTCACCATTAACCCTGTTTTTTAATTGCAGAGTGTATTTCATTACCTCTCTATTTCATGCTCCAAGTTGACTCACCACACCCTTGCTGTTCCTTAATAAATGAAATATCTGACAAAGTGGAATCATTTGAAGATGAAAAAAGAAAAAGCCTTCCATAATTATTCTGAGTGAAGCAGTACCTGTGTGGTTTAAGACCCAAATCCTGTAAAATTTGGTCTGGGGAAAGTAAATCTAATTGCTATTATATTTTTTTTTTAATTGAAAGGTGTAGTTTTTGAAAATTATTAATCTTATATTTCCAATAGATGTGTTCTCTGGATATACATACACACACATACATAGTCTGTTTAATCATTTTCTGTGAACAGAACAGCCATAGTTTACACCTGTTTGAAACACACACTAGAGAACATTAAGTGATTCAGTTCAGAGTTATACTTCCATATGTAGTTTGTGTATATGTATATATGTGTAGTGTGTGTGTGTGTCCATATGTGTGTGTTTGTGTGTGGGTATCCACCCTCTCCCGCTAAAGAAAAGAAACATTGCCATTGAGTCATTTCTGACTCATAGCGACCCTATAAGACATAGTAGGACTGCTCCCATGGAATTTCCAAGGAGTGCTGGCATGGTGTTGTGGTTAAGTGCTATAGCTGCTAACCAGAAGGTCAAAAGTTTCAGGCCACTAGGTGCTCCTTGGAAACAATGGGGACAGTTCGACTCTTTCCTACAGGGCCACTGAAGTCAGAAATGACTTGTCTACAACGTTTTGTTGTTGTTTTTCTAATATACACATACATATATTTACATACACTTACACACATATATACACATGTATACATATATACACACATATATGTTAATACACATGTGTGTAAAATTGTGATTTTATATTTTAACAGTAGAAAACTTTGAAATCCAGCTTAGATGAATCTATGACAACCGCAGAATATGGATTCTGTTTTCAATATCTGACTTCTAAACTTTAGTACAATTTTATAATCTTGATGTACTCACAAAGTTGAAAGCTTAATCTGTATTTTCTTCTTTTATCTACTAAATTCTCAGCCTGAAGGGACAGGGAACACATTCTTCCACAAAGTTGGTTGCACTGATATCAGCTCCCGTACACACACTGTGGGGGAAGAACTCTCTTCTGTTCAGAAACAAAATGTAAATCCACCAAAGGATTAGGATAAAAATAGTGCCTTAGCACAAGATAGAAAAATACAGTACTGTAAAGCTTGCTTTTTTTTTTTTTTTTTGTATTTTGTTAATTCTCCTTGGCATAACCTCCCAGATGAACTAAATTTAGGTGTGAGGGTGAGAAACATTTTGTTCAAAGCCAACACAAAACACACTGTATTTTCTAAAAATGTCTTCACTCCATCAAAAGTAAGAAAATACGTTCAAGGAAGGTAATCAAGAGGGTTAAGTTCTCCCTTGGTACTTCAGTAAAATTGCTTGTCACTGTCTTCAGCAGATGAGTACCTGGACAGCTCCCCTTACATTAACAGCGTCAACAGATTGGACATTTTGCTGATAGCAGTGTCTATCCAGCAGATTACAGCACAATGTAGATTTAATCTCTTTAATAACTTGATAACCTCAAATGAAGGATTCTCAAATTTCATGGATCTGACCGATTCATAATGAATAGAAGTATAATAAATTACCTGTCTCCCAACCTTCTAAAAGAGAACTGCACTGTCCCTGTGCAAAATGTATAACTGGGTTTACCAACATAATCTGCATGCTATGGAGAAAAAGATCAACCTTTTAGATAGATTAATTTACAGTGAACAGATTAACTTACAGTATGTGGTTAGCAGCAGGTTATCGCAGAAGCCCAATTCTAAGAAGGCCTCATTTGACTGGTTATTAAGGATGACTGCAAGTAAAGCTGATTTCTCCCGAACTACAAAGATGACTTTGTTGTGAAGAGGAAACTGTTCATGGCCAGCCAGAGGGTTAGTCACAGCGAAACCCCAGTGAGCAAGGTCACAGGTATGTTGGACAATCTGACTGAAGAGACAACTGATGTCTTTAAAAGCACAAGGAACTTAATAAAGAACAAGAAAATATATATATATTACAAAACAGGTCTACCTAGGGATTTTGCTCTGAGGATGGCAAATCAAACGCCTATAAAAGCTTTAATTTTCACTGTGCTTGGCCCAGCTCTGGTTGACTAAATTAGAATCTCTCTTATTCAGCAGTAACGCTACCTAGGCAGAGGGACTTCACAATGCAAAGCTTCCAGCCCTTGTCAGCAGACCCAGGAATACCACAATAGCAGGATCTGTGGACATTAAAAATTAGTCATGAGTCTTCTGGCTGCAAAAAACAAAGCCTGTCCTCTACTCTCTGACAAGGATGAAGGAGAAGAAGCTGGAGGCAAAGAAATGGCTATGTCATGATTTTAGGTAAGTCACTAACTCTCTGAGCAAGCCAGAGATGCTGAGATTCTGGTCAGTTAGAGATAAAGAATAGTAATCCTTTTATCTGTCAATAGCTTTAAAAATATTACGAACACTGCATATAAGACAATGTTTTACTTCTTAAATGTTTCAAGAAAATATATTATGCCACCTCCCTATTCTGACAACTTTTCACCTTTCCTTTCTCTTCTCAACCCCTTCAAACAGCTTGCCATGGCCACTGAGTACAACTGTGAAAATTCAGACTCCTGGATGGTGTTCATAGAGAGTATGCAGGACTCCAGTAGCTTTACTTCTGTTCCATGAATTTAACCCATTTCTTCACAGACCTTTCTGCTTAACCACAAAGGATTAGCCTCAAAGGACTTTCGGTTTCTGAACATACTTTTCCCTTCTTTAGATAAATGACGGGAAGATCAAACCAGGAAATTTTAGAGCTAAGTAAGACTTGAAATGTCTCTCATTAATTTACACTGAAAGCTGGTCTTGGGAAAATAAGTAACCCCCAGTGTTATGTAGGGAAACACTGGTGACTGTCCTATAGAGATGCTGTCCTATAGAGAGCTTATAACCAAAGGGGTTGCAGTCCAAATCTGCAAGACACTGCTAGAAACCCCGTGGAGCAGTTCTACCCTGTTCTATAGCCTTGCCATGAGTTGGAAGTGACTTGTGGTTTGGCTTCTGGTTTTAGAACATCATATTACTAATGAATGGTATAGCCGAACACCAAACCCAGCCCTCTTAATCTCCAAATCAACATGTACTGTCTGGAGACATTGGTCACGGGTGGCTGTCACAACTTGAGGGAGAGTGGTGGTGGTAGTGATGAGCATTACTACTGACGGGAGATGCTGCTAAGCATTTACTGACCAGCATCCCACAATCCATCCACACTCCAGCCCTGGAAGGAGTCATCCAGTCTAAAATGTCCGTGGTACAAACGATGAGAAACCTTGCTCTAGCCTATGAACCCCAAAACTCAACCCCATTACTGTTGAGTAGACTCCTACTCTCAGCATCCCTATGGGACAGGAGTGGAACTGCCCGATAGGGTTAACAAGCCAATAATCTTTATCAAAACACCGCCACATCTTTCTTCCACGGAACAGTTGTTGGATTCAAACTGTTACCTTTTCAGTTAGCAGTCAAGCACTTGGCCACTGTGACAACATGGCTCCGTTCTAGCCTGTGAGGTGGGAAACTTAACATTAATGCATGTATTTTTTTAATAGTAGTTTTAATCAAGTTTGAGTTTTATCTTGAAATGTCAAAGCTAGCATGTTAATAATGGTTTCCCTTTTTAATGTTCTATTCTCTGCTCAAAAAAACCATGAAACAGAATATGTTTCCAATTTTGCATAAAACTGGTATTTGCTATCATCACACTTCATTTTACCTTGAAATGTTAATTGCTGTACAGCAGGGCTGCATGGTTGGTTTAAATTTACACTTGCTTATAAATTTGATTAATCTAGACTCTTAGGAACCCATTCTTCCTTGGCTACTCAGAGGGAAAATAGGCTTTGGAGTACATAAAAGCTTAAAAAAAAAATCTCCACTGACTTGACAGGTGCACTTTCACATCTAAAGTGACTTTTAAATTTAGGGAGGGGGAAAAAAAAGAAAGTGCTAACAGAAGAATAAAATATGTCATCTTTTAAACAAGATATCTGTCCCCAAATACCTTTGGCATGCTGTGACACTGTAATAAACACAGGTGAAAATACAGCTTAACATAATCCCCATATTCCAGAAAATATGCTACATCTTATTAATACCCACATAGATCAGATTTAAAAAAAAAGAATAAATATGAAAAATGTGCGCTAATCCTCCTAGAAGCCAATAGGGTAGCCTATGTGGAAACACTGCCTTTGTCTAATTTTTAGTTCAATTAGCAACACTGTGTTCTAGGGCTGTTTCAGGGGACATCATTGAACCCTGGCCGAGATGCCTGCTGTGAGAAGCTTATTGTGGTTGCATGTAGATGAGGTGGTTAATGATATATGGAATAGAAATAACATTATCTTAAATACTCACCAAGCACTCTCCTAGATATTTTATTACTTTTATCATAAAAATAGACTGAAAGATTGGTATCATTTTCCACTTTTCAGAGGAGGAATTACCATTAAAGTTACTTTCCCCCAAGGTCATATACTTAAGAGAAGGGGACCGGATTCAAATTTATATCTCTCTGACTTTAAAAGCCTAATTATTCTCATAGAAATTCTTCCCCATTTCTCACTTTTTAATCCAGAAATGGCAAACAGTGGCAATGCTGCCTCCCTCCTCCGTTTCAAGGCAAGTCTCTAATCAGTCATGTCATTTTCCCAATAACAAAGATCCACCATACAGTCTGTCACTAAGTAGCACTTCAGGAAGCCACTACTAATCAATGCTTAGGAAGCAGCAGGTAGAATAAAGCCTATTTGCCATCCCCAGTAATCACTAAGAACACAGACTAGAAACTCTCCTCTTCAGTGCAGCTGGATCAACATTCTTAAACAGAGATAGATTTGTTTGTTTTTAAATCCAAACCAAAACCCACTGGCTTTGAGTCGATTCTGACTCATAACAACCCTATAGGACGAGGTAGAACTGCCCCATAGAGTTTCTGAGGAGTGCCAAGGAGCTGTCAACCTTTTGGTTAGTAGGCAGAGTATTTAAACACTATGCCACCAGGGTTTCTGAATTTGAATCCTGATTATTACAGCTCTACATCTGTTCCTATGAACTACTGAAATTTAGCTCAAGGAGCACTATGGTTACAAGCTATGGCAGCTAACCAAAAGTATGGTGGTTTAACTCCACCAATCACTCCTTGGGAATCCTATGGGGCAGTTCTACTCTGTCCTACAGGGCTGTTACGAGTGAGAATTGACTTGATGACAAAATATTTGGTTGTCTGGTTTTTAGCTCCATTGTGGATTGAACTTCATCTCCCAAAAATATGTGTCAACTTCATTAGGTCATGATTCCCAGCACTGTGTGGTCATCTTGCACTCTGTGATATTTCCAAGTGTTATAATATCTCCCAGTGGTTAAAGAGGATTAGGGTGAGAAATAACACACCCTGGCTCAAATCATATCCCTGAGCTGATGTAAACAGAGTTTCCCTGGGGTGTGGCCTGCACTGCCTTATGTTTGACAAGAGACAAAAGGAAAGGGAAGCAAGCAGAGAGTTAGCAATCTTGGACCAGCAAGAAACCAGTGGCAGGCACAGACTATGTCCTTTGAGCTGAGTTCCTGTGCTGAGAAGGTCCTAGTCCACAGGAAAATTGATGACAAGGACCTTCCTCCAGAGTCCACAGACAGAAAAAGCCTTTCCTGGAGCTGACACCCTAAATTTAGATTTGTAGCCTACACAATTGGGACAGAATAAATTTCCCCTTTTTAAGGGTATCCATTTGTGGTATTTCTGTTACAGCAGCATTAGGTGACTAAGGCAGACTCCCCTCCTAGTGTACAGCAACTAGAATTCTGTATGAAGGGTATTGAAATTTGGATGGCACAATATTACTAAATAATGATTTGATGTGGAAAAGTTTAAAATCCTTTCTCCTTCAGAGATTTTTCAATGGTACCATTATGAATCAATCAAGATCATCAAGTACTGCTGTTTGATTTGATCACCAAGAGGTTTTTCTCCTCTGCTGCCATTTTGGCTAACATTAATAATTTGAGACTACTTCAAGTGGTCTCAAGAGAATCTTTAGGATTCTGGTTGATTAGATGAAGGAGTATTGCTGATGGACACATTCCCCTCTGACATCTCTGAAGTGGTTAATAGTTTGGACTACAATGTCAGATCTAGAATAACAACTATCCTCATCCTCTAAGCGATCCCTCCTGCCTTTGGCTTTCCTGGCTCTAACACTTTTTCTAAATTGCACAGTACACGAATCTGTATATAGATCAGCAGACAAATAAATGGTCCTAGTTGAATCTGATCTAACTATGGCTTGGTAGCTATCACAACTATGAGTTAGTAGCTAGTGCCTAAGCATAATATTTTTGATAGCCTTTTAATGTAAAATATTCAAACTATGTAAAGACACTCAGCTCATGAGCCAAAAATAGAGATGCTTACATCACAATCCTTTTTAAATAGGAAAACACTATTTTCAGTTGTTCTGTTGAAGTACAGAACACAAAATAGCACAGAATTTGCAGTTTCTGTATATTTTTTCTATTACTGTTATTAAAAAAAAAGCTTTTTCTTACTTTATATCAAAGATCTCCTTTCAGAATAACAACAACAAAATCTCTGAATTTCATTGCTTCCATGTAGTCATGATGAGTGAGCTGATTTCTGTGTGGATGTGGTATACACTACTGAAAATTCCTATTCTATCTAAATGTATCCCACTACTATGTATTTGGCATGAGTGACCATAATATTTGTCATCTAACAATATACCTTCCAAGAAAAATTAATCATAACTTTTATTTAAAGGAAATTCAATTCATTAGCAAGGAAAGAAGGCATTTCTATTAGCTATTTCAAAAAAAAATCTTGTTTTATCCTTGTGAAGCATTCTTGGTACAGTGGTAGGATTCTTGCTTTCTAGAGGGGAGACGCAGGTTCTATTTCTAGCCATTACACCTCATACTCAGCCATGATCTAGTGGAGGTTTATATGTTTCAGTCTTGCTGAACAGACAGTCAGTAGAGTTTCCAGAGCAGGCCAGACTAGGAAGAAAGAACTGACTTATGGAAGTCAGCCCAGGAAAACTCTATAGATTATAATTGGTTTGATCTGCGAGAATCATGGGATGGTACAGAACTTGGCAGCTGTGCATGGGATTTCCACGAGTTGGGGCCAAGGTGAAAATAGTTAACAAGAATGAAGACAACTCAAGATGATATCCTCTTGTAATAACAGCTGGTTAGCAACCTTAATTCCATTTGCAGCCTTAATATTATAAATTCACAGGTTCCAAGAGTTATGAGGATGGGATGGAATTGGGCAGCTGTGCATGGGTTTGACATGAGTTGGGCCAATGTCATGGTAGTTAACAAGAATAAGGACAATCCAAGAAAATCTCCGATTTTGATGTCAGCTGATTCGCAACCTTAAATCTGTTTGCAGCCTTAATATGACAAATTTACAAGTTCTGAGAATTATGTAGGACCTGAGTATCTTTGATGGTGGTGCTAGGTAGCTACATTTTGCCTACAACTCTCAAGCCTCAACTATCCCATCACGCAATGCCTTCTGGAAGAAATCCCTACAATAACACCCCTTTTCGTATCTTTTTTTTTTTTTTTTTAATTCTAACATAAACACACAGACACACATACGTTTCCTTCCTCAGCTCCACATGAAATGAGAAAACTTGCAAGGTCATGAACAACATGTCCTTCATCATAAACAAGATGGCACATCTCTGAATGTAATACTCTGGGAATTTTATAAAGAATTCCAGGTAAGTATCTTTTGGTCTCCTTCCACATATTCAACAGTTGGAAGAAGTCATAAACCAAAGGTGGAGATTAAAGGCAACGATCTTTCTCTTGGGCAGACAACTAAAAAGAATCTAGGTTATCAGGAAGGAGAAACATGGTACTTGAAGCTCAGTAGCATACGATACTGGTAGCAATCCAAGAAATTGTCAATGAGGCCCACATAGAATTACCAGGAAGGTAGTCAACCAGGAAAGCAAAGCCAGGAAACTTGGAGAAAGCAGGCTGTAGGCATGTGGCTAGTTTGGTACCTGGTGCTGAGCATCTAACTAGTCATAGGCTACAGTCTGGGATATATTCCCAGTTCCTTAGAAACTTGGGGAAAAAAAAGGCCATACTTCAAGCACAGATATCAAAGAAAGTAGCCTGGTTAAACAACTGCGTACAAAGTAAGAGTGACAGACTGAAAGGGGTGTAGAGTTAGAAATCCTGGTAGATCAAAACAAGGCAAAATCAAAATCACAATTCTAGTTTCTAGATTTGGAGGATTCAGGGCAAGTCACTAAGATCTCTGGGTCTCAGTTTTCTCATATATAACATCAGATGGGGCTGCCACAATGGACTTAAGCATAGCCATGATTGTGAAGACGGCACAGGGCTGGGATCTGCTGTACACAGGATCATACCATGAGTTGCAATTGATTTGGAGGCATATGGCAAGAACAATAAAGATATTTACAGCACTAATAGTTCAAGGCTTATCCGACGAATGAAGGGAGGAGCAGTCATTAAAACTGGAAGCACAGAGAGGAAAACTGATACCAAAGAAAGCTTGATGCTTTGCCATCGCATTGAAACTTCAATACACATTCCTATTTATTTCATGAAGACTCAGCACACACTAAAATGCAGTTAAACCTTGCCTCCCAATGTCAAAAATATGCACCGATAGCAACAATACCTTCTGAGTTAAAGTCTGCACACTCAAAAAAGAAGCATAACTTAAGTGTAGTCTTAATAATGTAAAATACTATGAGAGGAGATAATGGCTTGTGTTCGTAGAAGACAACAGTTTGAGGTTGTAAGAAGACCCACGTAAGAACGAAATAAAGGATGCAGAAGAGAATGCATGGTTGAAGAAAACAGAGAAGACTGGTTTGGCTTCTTGTTTTTTTCTTTGTTGTTGCTGTTTATTTTTCAGAACAAAAGAAATTATTCTGCAGGCAATGATAGGTAAATGACAAAATCTAGTGATCCCACAGAATTCGGCTTTCAAGAGAACAATTTTGACCTGAAGCTAGAAACAACAGCTCTAAGACCCAGACCAACAAAGACATGTCTGTGCCCATGGAGAATGGAGACTCACCGCCTTGGAATCACGCAACACAAATCAAAGAGGAAATGCCAGGATAGAATAATGACTTCAACGGATTTGAAGATTTAAGGAGGAGCCCAGTGTGTTGGGGGGAGGCGATGGAAGTTTAGTAAGTTAGCGTGAGTGGGTTAACTAATAAAAATTTGAATGCCTGAAAACAAATGATCAATGTTTTGAGTTTGGTGAACTAGATTCCTAAAAAAAAAAAAAAAATCCCAGTCAGTTTATTAGTTAAAAATGAGCTCAACAAGGTACAGTAAGTTATCAAAAGTTTATAGCTAGTAAGTTTTACATAAGCAGAGGTTATGCTCCTATGACTTATGTAAGTCATAAACACACACACAGACACACATTCACACACACACACACACACATCAAAGATTCTATCGTTAATATAACATGAAATTGCTCAATTAGCATGAAGTACACAAAGGCCATGAAGTTTTGTAATCGGGAATTACAAAACTTATCTTTTGGTCTCACAGCTATCTGCCATTATCTCTGATCTTGAAAAAGTTCCCTCACCTTAAAAAAAAAAAAACTGCCATCAAGTTCATTCCAACTCATAATGACCCTATAGACAGAGAACTGTCCCATAGAGTTTTCAAAGAACACCTGAAGGATATGAACTGCCAACCTTCTGGTTAGCAGCCACTAGGCCAGCAATGTTTCCCCTTTAAAATTAGGTCATTGAATTACCACTTTTGTCTTTTCCATTATGAATATCTGTGATTACACCAAGCTCGGGTACTGGTGAGACAGCCCACTCTGGTACTCAAGCACATGACTAACTAAAGGGACAAGTTTTGTCTCGTGGCACACTCTCTGAGCTGGAAGGTTTTACACTGCCGTTTTACCTGATAGCCAGTTGGCCCCCACACTCATGAAAAACCCAAGAACGATGGAGGAAATGCTACCGGTCCTGCACCATTCCCCTGACTGACCGAAGACAGGAATATCGGAATACACAGGTTTGGTTTGTTTTAATGTGGTAAATATATAAGTAAAACAAACAAAATAAAGTTGCCATTTCAACAGTATTCACTTGTCGTCTTCAAGTGTTCAGCGACACAAATTATGGTGAGCATGTTGCTCAACAATTACCCTTATCTGTTCCCAAATTTCCCCATCACCCTTAACAGATGTTCAGTGTCCCATAACAATTCCACCTCCCTTTCACACTCTCTGCCGCCCCTGGGCAACCCAGCACCATCTAGTCAATTCTGTCTCATAGAGACCCTAAAGGATCGAACAAAACTGTCCCACAGGGTCTCCAAGGAACAGCTGGCAGATTTCAGTTAGTTAGCAGCCTTATCTCTTAACCACTGCACCACTTTTGGTTTCCCTACACTTGCGTGCTCTAGATATTTCATGTAAGTGAGATCATATAATATTTGTCCTTCTGTAACTGACTCATTTCACTCAGGATAATGTTGTCAAGGGTCATCCTTATTGCAGTATGTCTCAAAACATCATTTCTCTTTTGAACGAGTAACATTCCATTGTTTATGAGGTCTGACAATTAGTCTACACACTTAAGTGTCCTAAGGGCTACGTACCTCCTTGGTGAACATCACTATGGTCTCCTTCGAAGTCCTCCCCTTGGGAAGTTATCCACTGATGCCAGTGCTTAGTCCACCCTTCAAAGCAATTTTGGAACTCTTTCTGGAACGGCCATTGCTCATGGTGGCAAGTTCACAAACTTAACTGCATAGTAGTCTGCGAGGGAGTTTCTACCCAGTAAACAAAGAACTGTATTGGAATACCCTCTCTACTCACCTAATCTGGCTCCCAATGACTTTTTTTCTTAATCTAAACAGAAAGGAAATATTGAAAGAAAGACATTTTTACGACATTCAGGACATTGAGGGTAATATGACTACAGCTCTGATGGTTATTCCAGAAAAAGAATTCCGAAATTGCTCTGAAGGGTCGACTAGGCGCTGGCATCGATGCCTAGTGTCCCAAGGGGAATACTTCAAAGGTGACCATAGTGATATTCAGCAACGAGGTATGTAGCACTTTTTCTAGGATGAGTTCACAAACCTGTCAGATCTTGTATGTGTAGCATATTTTGTTTATTGTTTCATTGGTTGATGGACACCGTAAGGATTTCACTGGCTGATTTTTGGAAGTGACTTCCTAGTTTATTTTAATCTGGAAGTCCCACTAAAACCTGTTCAGCACTACAGCAACATGAAGAGTCCACTGACAGATAGGTCATAAGTATGTAAGAGGTATGTTGGCTGGGATTTGAACCCAAGTCTCACACATGCAAGGTAACAATTCTACAGTAAACCACCAATGGAGTCATGGCAGCTGTTACAGGGCCACTGACATCACAGAAGCTAGACATCCTCATGCTAATTTTCTCTATTGACGAACTATAAATAAGTGCACGATTTTAGGTGGAATGAAATGTCAAAGGCCAATAAGTGTTATTAACAAGGTAAAAGCACATTTAAACAGCTTCATTTTTAAAATCTATAAAGAATGTAACATGATTTCTCTAAAGGGTTCAGCCTTACTAGGATGTTTTTCCTTTCTATAATTAGTAATAAGAAGAGGTCTTGAGGAAAGAAAGCAGCATTCTTGCAGCCCTATTGTGAGGTCCAGTTTATTACCTAACTAGAATAGTGCAATTTTAATTGCATATTTAGTTCACTGGTTGTAACCACTGATAAGCTGTAACCATGAAACACTCTAAAATCAATAAAGAAAATGTTAGAAGAAGAGAGAATTTGTAAATGGAAATGTTAAGAGATTCTTAACTATGCTGTCTTAAATGCTACTGTTCGAACACATACTGAACTTTAAGTATGATTTAGCAGAACTGTGAAAAGAAAGACCTCTGAACCATAGCACTTATTTCCAACTGTACTGAAAGCTAGCAGTGTTGTGTTTATGCCAGACTGATTTAGTCAAGAGTGAAAGTATTCATTTTAGGCACACAGCCCTCATTGCATGTGTCCTCATCTGAAAAAGAAAAAAACTAAATGAAAAAGGAGAGAAAGCTCTTTGCTACAGAAATCTTCAAAAATGCTCAAAAATCACCATTTAACATGCCAGCACTCTGATAATTGCACATTAAAAAATATAATTACATAGAGGCATATTTTTCTCTACTCCTTTCTTTTCCTATTGAATTAAATAGTAGTATATACAGAATATCCCTGGTGGTGCTATGGTTAAGTGCTACAGCTGATGGCTAAAAGCAGGGCAGTTCAAATTCACCAAGTGCTCCTTGGAAACTCTATGGAGCAGTTCTACTCTGTCCTATAGGGTTGTTATAGGTCAGAATTGGCTCGATGGCTGTGGGTTTGGCTTGGTTTATTTTTATATACACAAGGGACACCCTGGCAGAGAAGTGGTTAAGTGCTGTGTCTGCTAACTGAAAGCTTGTCAGTAGTTCATATCCCCCAGACACTCCTTGGAAATGCTATAAAGCAATTCTACTCTGTTACATAAGGTCACCATGAGTTGGAATTGATTTGAATGCAGTCGGTTTTTTGTTTTGTTTTGTTTTACATACAGAACAGGAACTCTGGTGATATAGTGGTTAAGTGCTATGGCTATTAACCAAAAGGTTGGCAGATCAAATCCACCAGGTGCTCCTTGGAAATTCTATGGTGTAGGTCTGCTCTTTCTTACAGGGTCACTTACGAGTCAGAATAGGCTTGATAGCAATGTAACTGAAGCATACAGAATGCTTCAAAACTGAAAATGTGTTCTGAGTTGTTATCTAGCCAAAGGTTAGCTAACCTTTCGTTGTCTAGTGCAGATTAGATTTCACATTGCTACTGCTGCACTCTCTAAAACTGGTTTAGAAGGCAGATTAATATGGCAAAGATAATTTCACTATCTTTAATGTAACTGCACAAGCTTATGCTTATAGTGTATGTAAATAATCCATTTATATATAATTGATTGAATGTATATTTTATAAAAGTGAGAACAGTACTGATCATGGAAGGCCTATGTCAAAATAATTCAGTAAATATATATTAATAGCAGCAAAATGAAAACAGGTTTGCATTTTTCTCCTGAAAATCATTTTAAAGTAACACAGCTGCCTTTATTGGCATTGGTTCTAAATTTTGAGTTCACACTGCTGTGTTCCTAGGTTTAGATATACAACAGTAATAGCAACTATGAACACAGTAATAAAGGAAGGGTGGGAGAGAAGGAGAGGTGAAGGAGATAGGATAAATTGAAACCCTCTTTGTTAAATGTATAGTGTAATTCTCTAAAATAGAATCACATCGTAATTTATTTATAAAACTCCTTTGCATTATTAAAATCCACTATAAGATTCTTCGAACTACAATTTTTTTTGCAGATGCCAACTATTAACTTCTCCCTTTCTTTTAAAAAAGAAAAAGGAGTTTCATTAAGCCATCTATCTTACGCACAGAAAAGATTCCAAGTTCACTTGGTAGGCTAAAGAAGTATAGTTTTAGAGTCACTATTCGTATCTTCCTTGTGCCTTTGTCTACGTGAAGTCAAACATTTTGGCAAGTCATACATTAATGCATGTGCATGTGGGCACCAGTTCCTTCACAGGACAGCTGGGTGAGCCCTATAAAGACGTTTTAGCCAAATGTTTATTCTAAATCCTTCTGGTGTGAAGCACACGGGGAGGCCTACAACACTACTAACTCATCTGAATCAGTCCCTGATGCAGACAGCTCCAACTATTCATAGTGGGCTCTCCCTCTCAAGGCGTTCTTTGAAGCAATCAACGTCAGGGAAAACAGAAGGAAAGGTACAAAATCAGAGAGCAGCAGTGTAAATTACAGATAAAGTTAACACATTTTCTTGTTATCTTTGCCCATTGCCTCTTTCAAACAATTATGGCAAAAATACATACAAAATATGCCATTTTTAATATCTCAAGTTTATATTACAGTGGCATTCATTGTTATTCACTGTCTATTTTCAAAACTGCACCTGTCTTTTAAAAGCTTGGTTTTTATACACAGTACTGGTAAGTTAAATGCATGCGCGTACACATGTACATCACCTATCTTGAACAAGAATAAAATATAGTTGTGCTGATGTACTTGATGTCCCTGGCAAATCTGTGTTATCTCTATGTTCACGTCTATATATACATATAGGAAACCCTGGTGGCACAGTGAGTTAAGAGCTACTATGGTTGCTGACCAAAAGGTCAGCACTTCAAATCCTCAAGGTGCTCCTTGGAAACTCTATGCGGCAGTTCTACTCTGACCTATAGGGTGAC
This sequence comes from Heterohyrax brucei, assembly GCA_028571685.1. Lineage (NCBI taxonomy): Eukaryota > Metazoa > Chordata > Mammalia > Hyracoidea > Procaviidae > Heterohyrax > Heterohyrax brucei. The sequence goes on from CM053143.1 coordinate 163,404,533, forward strand.
TGTAAGTCGGACCCAACTTCATGGCAGTGGGTTTGGGGGTTTATATATGTATTTGTGTATATATATATATATATATATCAAAAACCAAACCAAACCCTTTGCTGTTGTCTTGATTTCAACTTACAGCAACCCTAGAGGACAGAACCCTAGAGGTTTCTAAGGAGTGGCTGGTGAACTTGAACCGCTGACCTTTTGGTTGGCAGCCAAACTTTGAACCACTGTATTGCTAACATGTATGAATGTGCATATACTACTAGTCACATGCATACATATGTACTAGTGGTATAGTGGTCTACTGAATTTGAACTGCTGACTTTTTGTTTAGCAGACAAGTTTTCAACCACATATACTAGCACATACATATATGTACACACTATTGGTACCCATTCCCATTCCATTCCCATCAAGTCAGGTCCAACTCATGGAGATTTTAGATGTCAGAGTAGAAGTACCCCCTAGAGTTTGCAAGGAGTGCCTGGTGGATTTGAATCGCTGACCTTTTGGTTAGCAGAGGTAGCCCTTAACCCACTACACCACCAGGGTTTCCAACTAGTGGTAGAGTGGTTAAAATTTGGCTGCTAACCAAAAGATCAGCAGTTCAAATTCATATACTAGTATGTGGAAACCCTGGTGGTGTAGTGGTTAAGTGCTACATCTGCTAACCAAAAAATTGGCAGCTCAAATCCACCAGGCACTCCCTGGAAACTCTATGGAGCATTTCTACTCTGTCCTACAGAGTTGCTATAAGTCAGAATCAACTCAACAGAAGTGGATTTGGCATACTAGCACACACACATACACACAAATGTACTTGTACAGATTCATTGAATTTATATCCACCTTTGTTTCACTGAGGCAACATCTTGTCAGATGATATTTGTCAATGTTTGGAGATGTATATGAATATCATGAATTGGGCGTGCAACTGGAGTACAATAAGTATATGCAAAGGATGTTATTAAACATCCCATGCAGGACAATAGACAATGTATTAAGAAAGCCAACCACAAAATTGAGTTAACTGGTCCACAAAGACAATATTGCCTTTATTCAAAACCACTTTAAATTTATTCAGACCATGTAGCTGTCACTAAGTAAAATTTTAATGTATTGATATATATGATATCTGCTGATTAAAATATTGTTATGACTTGAATTGTGTTTCCAAAAAAATGTATGTGTCAACTTGGATAATCCATGATTTCTAGCATTTATTGTCCACAATTTTGCCTTCTGATATGATTTTCCTAGGCCTTTATGCTGTTAATGAAGTGAGATTGGCTGCAGTTATGTAATGAGACAAGGCTCAATCTACAAGATTAGACTATGTTTTAAACCAGTCTCTTGTGAGATATAAAAGAGAGAAGGGAGCAGAGACATATAGTCCTCATACTACCAGGAGAGTAGTGCCAGAAGAAGATGACATTCTTGGACCTAGGGTCCTTGCTCTGGGAACTTCCTTTTCCAGGGGAAATTGATGATAAGAACCTTCCTCCAGAGTGAGCAGAGAAAGAAAGCCTTCCCCTGGAGCTAACTTCCTGAATTTGGACTTCTGCCCTCCTAGACTGCGAGAGAACAGGTTTCTCTTTGCTGAAGCCATCCATTTATGATGTTTCTGTTACAGTAAGATTAGATAGCTAAAACAACTATTATTTACAAAATAATTGCAAAATTAAAATTAGATTTTAAAAATACCGTATTTCTGAAGCTATTTTTACACTGGTGTTATGGCAGTTAATTACTTTTCCACAGAAATGCATTTTATGTTGCAAGCCCACCACATCACAATGGTAAAATTCCATAATAAATTCACATATTCACCAGATGCATCATGAGGTTAGATGGATTTGCTAGAAGAACTACAACTTCTACTGTACAAGTTATAATAAATGGACACTTACTAAACATAGTTTCTATACATTTTCCAAGTTACACTTCTGCATAAAAGTAAACACAGTAATGTTCAAAGGAAATATGAGAGACAACAACTTGCAGCCAATAAGGCATGTCACAAGACTTTGCCTGTTAGAAGTACCAATATGCTTTTAATGTGTCTCACCTTTTGAGACCAATATGTAATAAAACCCTCAAATTAAGTTGATTGCATTCTAGCTTAGATAAACTAACAGCACAATTAGAGCACCACATAATTCACCATTAGGGCTCCAAGGGAAATCACTTAAGTATTTAAGCTCTTTAGAAGGCCTTCACTGATAAAGTAATGACTATCTACAAAACTCTCCTGAAAATTAGTGGTATTGGTGTCTGCAGTTGGTGAAACAAAGAGCTAAAACGGAACGCTTCGCACTTAGTGGTTAAGAAGTACAGCTTTTAACCAAAATGTCCACAGTTTGAATCCACCAGGAGATTTTTGGAAACCCTATGAGACAGTACTACTCTGTCCTATAGGGTCACTATGGGTCAGAATCAACTCAATTACAATGGGTTTGACGGGTTTTCACATTCTAAGATGCACTTTTCATGGCCAATATAATATAAATTTTTAGGGACATTTTAGAGACACCTCTTCGCTCCTGCCTTGGAAAACAGAAGGAGTCTTGACTTCATCCACCTGATTTTTATACAGGAGAAATTGAAATGACTAAACCTTAATAATTAGATGCATTAATTTGCACTCTTCAGTACCCCCACCATCTTCCCCAAACAAGCTTGATTACCTCATTAATATGTAAATTACAGTATGGTCCAGTGATTTGTAAAACAAAGATGGATATATCTACAGCAATATATACATATGCATAATATATGATTTATATGAATACTTGATCTTTAAAAGAAAATTTGCAGCTATATGAGGTCCCACAAGTAAATCTGCAAACTTAGTTGTTCTAAGTACTACATAATTCACTGCTGACTACCACTACAGTCCCTTCGAAGTACTCCCCTTGGGAAGATGTGCACAGATACCAGCACCTAGTCTTCAAAACGATTTTGGAATTCTTTCTGGAATGCCCATTGTAAACTTAACTGCATAGTTGCCTGTGTGGGAGTTTTTAGCCAATAAATGAATAACTGTATTGAAACACCCTCCCTACTTACCTGATCTTGCCTCCAATGACTTTTTCTTTACCCAAAGATAAAGAAAACACTGAAAGGAAGAAATTTTTATGACATTGAGGAAATCAAGGGTAATAAAGTGGCAGCACTGAGGTTCGTTCCAGAAAAAGAGTTCTAAAACTTCTTTGAAGGATGGACTGTGCACTGGCCTTGGTGTATATAGCTTTCCAAGGAGACTACTTCGAAGGCTGCCATAGCGACATTCAGCAATGAGGTATGTAGCCCTTTTTCTAGGATGAGTTCGTGAACTTCACTGGCAGTCCTCATGTGTTTCCACAGCATTGTTCTAAGACACCTTAATTCTACACCTAGATTAAATCAAAGCCAGACCTGCTACCATCAAGTCGATTCTAATTCAGAGGGACACTAGACAGGAAGAACAGAACTTCCACATCGCGTTTCCAAGGAGCAGCTGGAGGGATTCAAACCATTGACTTCTTGCTTAGCAGCTGATCTCTTAAGTACTGCACAACCAGGACTCCATCCAAAAACTAAATCCAGTCCCGTCGAGTCTATTCTGACTCGTAGCGACTATACAGACAGAACAGAACTTCTCCGTCAAGTTTCCAAGGAGCGCCTGCTGGATTTGAACTGCTGACCTTTCGACTAGCAGCCATAGTGCTTTAACTATTAGGCCGCCAGGGTTTCTAGCCAGGGCTCCAGGTCTGCCTTAAAAACCAAAAATGACACCTATTGCCGTGGAGTTACTTCCAACTCACAGCAACCCAGACGTCTACAAAAGGCTTGCTCTCAAAAAGTTAGCAAAGCCAGAATTTGAAACACAAAGTAGGGCAACAAAAGTTTTATGAAAGATAACACTAATCTGGAATCCACAGACGACTGATTAAAAGCAAATATTCCAAAAGCTTGTTTTTCCAATAATTATAGCTAAGTGTATCAACACACATGTTTGGTATTGCTGATTGTGGCATTTGTCTACTCCCAAGCGGAAATTTTGCAATGGTTAGCTCTTCTTTTATTTCTTCTTTTTTTTTTCCCAGTAAGACCACAAGACCATTACCTAGAAAAATTCCTCTTAAAGTTCTAGTTTTATAGATTAAATTGATCATGCTTAATTTATAAATATTTACTTAGTAGGAGTTAATAGGGAAACCCTGGTGCTGTAGTGGATTAAGGGCGACCACTGCTAACCAAAAGGTCGGCAGTTCAAATCCACCAGGCGCTCCTTGAATACTCTAAGGGCCAGTTTTACTCTGGCCCCTAGGTTTACCATGAGTTGGATCCAACTCGACAGCACTTGGCTTGGTTTAGGAGTTAATAAACATTTGCATACACTTCCTATAAGAACTTAGTACTTGGGAAACATCCACAAGACAGTAATCACCTCAAGTAAAGCCATATATGTCAATAAACGAGAGTCCCAACTTTCCAGGAAGAAAATCCCTAGACAAAGAAGAGAACTATACAGTGCAAGTAATTTTTAATAGGAAATAGAATTTGGCTGTCAAGTTCATTTATTAGCTTATGGATACTATAACTTCTTTTACCAGAAAAAATCATCACTGTGGATGTCTTCCTAAAGTTTTGAAAGAATTTAAAATATCCACCTAGATACATGAAAAAAACTTTCTGCCCCTAGGAGAAAATGCAGTCATATAAACTTACTTAAATAAATTCTTTTGCTGGTAGGAAAAGGCTTTCTAATTTTGACAAAAAGATAACTTGCTATCCCAGACCAAATGTACCACAAATCTCTAAAGAACAAACTTCAGAGAAGATATCAAGTTTGTTCTGTAGGTTATGTTTCAAAATTAGCTCAGATAGGGTTTGGGTTGTTTTCATTTGTTTTTAGGTTTTGAATTGTTTTAAATTTGGGGGTGGGGTTGTGGAGGGATATTTTGGATTTCTCTCTTCACCTCTGTCAGCCTGTCTAATAGAACATGGGCTGACAAGGATGAAGACAGAAATCCAAAAATGTGACAGTGTTTTTGTAAATAACTGCTACATCTTCAATTGAGGGAAAATAAATCCATTTTTATATAATGTTCCAGAAACCAAGGATAGAAGGCAGACTGAAATGGTAAACGTTCTGGAAAAGGTAGAGGGGTAATATACAAGACATAGCCTAACTAGCATTTAAAATTCTTGTCTAACAATGCGAAAATTCTAAAAACAAAAATTTCATTTATGTTTTCAATAAACATTTATTGAAGCCCAACCATATATGCCAGTCATTTGCATTGCATGACCTACAGCATTGAACAAGGCACATAAAGATAAGGATAGGCAGTGTTTGACAGATGACAAATGCATACATAAGCAAACATCAGGAGGTAGTGAATACTATGAAAAAAATAATAAAATAGAATATTCTGGAAAGTACTGCAGTGTACTGTCTCTACGATATTTCCTGCTGTCAGCCCTCTCATGATTATTCACCCAAACACTTCCATAGCAGTAAATTTACCATAGTGGTAAATATTATTGTGGCACACCCCTGCTCCCATGGATTTAACCGTGTCTCTGAAGAAGATATGTTGAAGTCTTGACCCTTACACCGGTGAATATGACTTTGGAAGGAAAAGCATTTTTCTTCACAGATGTTATTCATTAACTAAACCACAGTGGAGGAGGATGGGTCCTAAACCTAATCTCTTCAGAGATTTGTCTAATAAAAGAGAAAGACTGGATGGGAAACAGAGGCACACACAGGGGGAAGACAGAGATCATGTAATAACAAGAGGCAATGTATCTGTAAGCAGCAAAGGCATGTCAAGGATTGTTGGCAGCCACCAGAAACCAGGAGAAAGGAATGGAACAGTTCATCTCTCAAAGCCCCAAGAAGGAAGAGGTGCTAGTGAGAACAGGATTTGGATTTCCAGCCTTCAGGACTGTAAGAAAATTATTTTGGCTTTTAGTCTAATCCACGTTGAAATATTGTGCTAAGATGGTCCTATATTAAGACAGCTGCTGAAATTCTTTCATTGCTTCCTCCTCACTGCTAATACCTTATGGTGTTCCAGACCCTTTACAAACTGCCTTCACCACCTGTTTGCCTTCCAAGTTCGTCTTTCATACTAAGTGGAACCAGCTTTATCTTAGGTTGGGTTCTCTAGAGAGCAAACTAGTAAACCATACAAATACATAATCACAGCAATTTATATCAACAAAACAGCTTACAGAATCCTAGAGGTTGGAATGTCCTGAATCCATGGATCTGGATGGAGGCTTCCCTTGATTCACATAGTCACAGTGGCAAACCCAAGATTAGCAGGTCAGAGAGCAGGGCTCCTGCTCTTAGGCTGTGAAGATTGATGAATTCCAAGATATGCAGATAAACTGATGGCTCAAGTTCCAAGAGCCAGAGATTGGAGGAACAGAAGGTAACTAAAGGATCCAGAGCAAGCAGAAAGACAGCATGTCTACCCATACATGGATGCAGGCCACATCTCCAAAGAAATTCCCTCTAAACTGATTGACTACTCACAGCAGATGCAATCACAGGAGTGAGCACATGTAAACACAGACTCATGGCCCAGCCAACTTGACATACAATCCTAATCTTCACAATGTGCCTCCAGTTGTGTGTTACTTTCATTCATCTATCCATCCATCCATCCATTAATTCAAGAAACTATCAAGATATCTGTAGGTGCTAGAGATACAATGGTGACTATAAATATTCCTGATTCCTTTCATTATAAGGGCATAAAATTTGACATAGAAGACAGATACTAATCAAATCCTACAGAGAAACTACCAATTGCAAATGTGAAAGATGCTTCAAAATGGAAGAATATGATACCATTGCCAGCCAAGTGCCGTCGAGTCAGATCCAACAGAATGAATAAAAATGGATACAATTCCCCAGAGGAAATGGCTACTGGTATTCTATTGTCATTTATCTTACTATTTTATAAGGATTTGTTTCTATGTGTTCATGAAGTGTGTGCCCTCTTTAAGAGCAGCTTACTCCTGGTACCAACAAAATATAAAAAGACACCATATAAAATAATACCAGTAATGAAAGTATTACTGTCAGTAGGTTTATACTCTCCCTAACATATTGCAGGTAGCTGAGATTGTTGATAAACTAGAGGTAACAGGCCCAGTTTGTATTATTTTCAAGTTTATCTTTCATCCTTATGCCTTTTCTTTTTTTTTACTACCCTTCAGCTCTCTATGAAACACTATTAGTAGACTACAACCAAAACCCCAAACCAAATCCAGTCCAATCAAGTCACTTTCAACCCATAGCACCCCTACAAGACAGAGTAGAACTGCCCCCATAGAATTTCCAAGGAGCTTATGATAGATTTGAACTGTTAGCCTTTTGTTTAGCAGCCGTAGCACTTAACCACTATACCAACAGAGTATAGACTACTAAAAAATGTATAATATTCATCTGCTGACCCTTTCTCCAGTAATAAATTTGTAAGCCAAACCTGTTGCTGTCATATGGATTCTGACTCACAGTGACTCTGTAGAACAGAGAAAGGCTGCCCATGGACTATCCAAAGCTATAATCTTTATGGAAGCAGACTGCCACGTCTTTCTCCCAAGGAGCAGCTGGTGGATTTGAACTGCTGACCTTGAGATTTGTAGTTGAGTGTTTTACCACTGTATCACTAGTGCTTCTCCCACTAATCATACAGGTCTTAAACTTACAGATATGAAGATTTTCTGTTTGGCAAGAGAGAACTCAAGAACATGAAGCTTCCTTTATACTTTTGTGCAGGTGGTACTACCTACCTCCTTTGCATATGCACTATTCATAGCCAGACATTAGTCAAGATGTACTAGAAATTATAAGAAAAACAAAGAGAATTTGAGGTTTAGATAATCCCTTACTTGGCGCTGTGTGACACTTGTTCATATTCTTGGGTAGATGTATCATTTGCGTCTTTATATACTCAGGAGGGGACCTCCAAACTCACATTTTGAGGTCAAATACACTACCACCTATATCCATCTATTTATGTTTAATGCTTAGGGCTAAAGATGTTTCAGAGAAAACACAAAATCACATCATGTTAGAAAAACAACTTTCTTAGAATGTCTGGAGGGAAATGTTTTGAATAGATTAAACTCCAATGTATCAAGGAGGCTGCTGGCCTGCAAAACATAATGTTCTTCTATAACTAGAAAGATAGAAAGAGCACAGGATGGCAGAGACATTTAGTTTTTTAATGTATAAACAATTTACCTCCTTGAACTGATAGCAAGATGGAATTTGGGAAATCCTTTTCCTTAAAAAATGCTCTGTAAAAATAACACAATGGGAAGCAAATTGTGAAGTCTTAAGGTAAAATACAAGGCTTCTTTTGTCATCTTCTTTTGTACTTTTATTCATCTAAGATTATTATCTTGAAAAGAAGCAAATTATACTTCAAATTAATGTTGCTGCCTTCAATTTAATTTTTATTTTATTTTTTTATGAAGCACATTAGTGATCTTCTAAAATATTCTTAGTTGGTACAGTAGTTGAATGTATACATATGGGGACCAGACACTTCATAATGAAAGTGACTATTGAAATTCTATATTCTTATGCTCTAAGTATTTTTTAGTTTCCATTTAAAATGTGTTAGCAAAGGAATTTGAGCTTCCAAAAAAATTGACTCCTTATGCATAGCAGTGTACATGAGAAAGCAAACTCTTCATTTTCAGAAAAAAAATAAAAGGAGGCCTATGAAATTATATGAGAGCAACTGTATGTCCTTTTGCAGCTAGAAGTTGGCTTTACACATTCCACAGCTCATAAATAAACAGAAGAGTTCTGTGAACTGTATGCAGATGGCTGGGTCCACACTGGGAGCCTTTTGTGATGACTTTGGTTTGCTTCCCTGTTTTGTCATCTCTTAAAATATCCAAAAAAAAAAAAAAAAAAAAAAAATCAGTTCTTCTCCTCAGAAATAGGACCAATAGAATCCTGTAACTTGAGAATTAGTCTTCTGCTTGGTTGGGACTTTTTAAAGACAGGAGAAATATATGTATATAAAATCATTATAGTTCACATAACATTATCTGCCCCCTAAACTGGCATGGCAGTGGTTTATACTTTAAATATTTATTGTTTTATTTTTAAAAGCTAACACAGTAACGGAAGTGCAATGAGAGAAGCGAAGCTACAAGGTGGTGGAGGGAAGTAACAAGCCCAGGAGGGGAAAATCCCGCAAACCACATAAAGGAAGAGATGAGATCAGCCATTTAAGTAAGTGAGGTTAAGGTTACCCCACTGGCACTCAGCTAGAGTGTTCCTGCCAGGGCCAGAGGAGAAAAGGGCATCTGACCGAGCTACGCAGACAGACAAGGCACCCAAAGTCAAGTGGAAATGCTAAGACAGCAGTTTTGTCTCTCTCTCTTTTTTTTTACCCCCTACCTGATTATGGCACAGAAATCCAAGTAGGCTGGTAAGAATACTGGGTGTAAAACAAGAACTGAAATAATCTGCATACCAATATTTAACATCAAGTAAATTTTTTGCCAACTAGCCCCACTTTTCCAAACACACACATAGACACAGGCGCACACACACAGACACACACCATCACAATTACCCCTGTAGCAACAATCATTTGCTTAGCTAATCACAAAGCTTCATTTTCAACAGCAAAAGCCCAAGGGTTTTGGCAATATAAAAAGTATTGGCATATCTCTGAGGTATATTCAAAAATCGATAGTACAATTCTTAATTCAGCACGCGTGACTCAGCAGTAGATATACTGTATCTTTAAAAAGACATGAAGCTTTCCAGTCAAGCCTTTTAAAGCTTTACAAATAACATTTCAAGAGCGTAGAGAATGTGGACTAAGATAGCAGATGGCTTTTAGTATAAGACTGCTCCAGGATCCTTTGATTTTATTACTTTCGCTTTTTGATGGTCCTCTTTCCTGGTTTGTTTTGATGACTTTGTGGCCTAATGGACTGAACTCAGACAGCAAAGCCAAAAACCCATAAGTCCTAATGATAGAGAATGACTTACTGTGTGACCTTGGGTAAGTGTTACTTTTCTTTAGTCTCAGATTCTATGGGGGAAAATAAAAATTATGCAGACTCCCTTCGAGGTGGGCTTAGGAAATTAGTGACTATTACTTGACTTGTATAATTTAAAACAATAATATTAGCAGCAGTTGATTAAGAATTTTTATAAGCAAGATACTATTCTAGGTAGTTGGCACATTTTGTAGCTTTTATCCACATAATATTCCTATAAACTATAAATGAAACAAAAAAAAAAAAAACCCAACACCAAACCTGTTGCCAATAAGTCAATTCTAACTCCCAGTGACCCTACAGAACTGCCCAATAATGTTTCCAAGAAGCAGCTGGTGGATTCAAACTGTTGACCTTTTAGTTAGCAGTCAAACTCTTACCCACTGCACCAACAGGGCTCCACAAATTATAAGCAGTTTTTCCCTTGTTACAGATGAGACTATAAAGCGCAAGAAGCTTACAGGCTTCAACTGAAGGGTTTTTGACTAAAAGTCTCCTCTTTCCTTCAGCTAATGAATAATAATAAATACTCACAGTTTAAATTAGTAATTATTACCTGGTAGGGTCACCATGAAGAGAGTTGACTGAAGCAATGCATTTGGTCTCACTTTAAATGTTATCTAATCATGTATTATATGTAATTATTACATATATATGAATATATATACACACATATAATTGTATACATACATATATGTGTGTATATATATATTAATAGTATATACCACCACTGCTGTTGAGTTGATTCCAATTCATTCCTACAGAGGAGAACTGCCCCTGTAAATAGTATAGTTATTATTAATTGATGATAACAAGTAGCAGTTGCCATCAGTTCCAATTCATGTTGACCTTACATGTGTCGCAGTAGAACTATGTTCCATAGAGTTTCCAATGGCTAACTTTCTGGAAGTGGATTGTCAGGCCAGTTTCCTGAGGTGCCCCTGGATGGACTCAAACCTCCAACCTTCGAATTAACATCCAAGCCCGTAAATAATTTGCACCACTCAGGCACAGTACTGTAAATTCAAAGTGGCCTTTCAGTACTGGTAGTGTTCTATTGCTGCTTGATTTTATTCCTTCTGCGTCTGGCAGAGTGTTAGTTAAAAATAAGCAACCAAAAGAAAGAAAAATGCTTTGCTCTCCTAGTCTTTAAATTCTTACTAGATTTCTGTATCTGGGTGAACTGGGTGAAGAGGGTGAACTGATCTGTAAGAAAGGCCAGTTCTTAATTTGCAGAAGCTACACTTCAAGGAGCACTGGTGACAAAGTGGTTAAGTTCTTGGCTGCTAACAGAAAGACAGGCAGTTTGAACCCATCAGCTGCTCTAAGAGAGAAAGACTTGCATTCTGCTTCCCTACAGATTTACAGCCTTGGAAACTCTATGGGGTACTTCTACTCTGTGCCACCGACTCGCTATGAGTTGGATTTGATGATAGAGGTTTTAGTTGTATTATTTTTTTTCTATCAGGTCACTAACCTGCCACAGGAAATATGAGTCATAGCCCTTTGCACTTCCATATAGAATAGTATATAGAAAGAAGGACCATGAATCTTCACTTTCATTAAAATAAAAAAAAAAGGATCCTTTGGCTGTACTACCAAAGACAGAGACACTCTGTTAAACAGAGTGCTTTTATTTCCAAGTGAGCATTCCGGTAGATGGCTTCCACATGACCAAATGCATTTTCTATTTTTTATTTAAAACAGGGAAGGAAAAACAAATCCCTTGAAAATGTGTTTTATCAAACCAAACCAAACCCACTGCTATCAAGTCAATTCCAACTCAGGAAGAACTGCACCATAGAGTTTCCAAGAAGCACCTGGCAGATTTGAACTGCTGACCTCTTGGTTAACAGACATAGCACCTAACCACTATGCCACAGTTTCCACCCTTGGTAAGTGGAGATAAATTAAAGAAAGGGCAAGGAGTTTGCCTGGAGTGGTTGTGACTACATCTGAATGCTTTACTATCAAGAAAATGCCTAATTTATCCTAAGGGTCAATTCCAGAAAAAGAAGGATCAAGCCATCGAATGTTTTGTTTGTTTGTTTGTTTTGTTTTTCTTAAGTCTCTTCAAAGTTCTAATTCCAGTTTCTGAAGAGAATCAAATGCCTATGGTTTCTTATTTATTTATTCATAAATTTTTCTTTCCATTTGCCCATCATTCATTAAGTAAGTGCCTTCGAGGACATTAAAACATTAATGTATAATGCTTACCCATATGTAGTGGAATTGCACAAGGTTATAAGGACTGACTTGCCAACGGAAAATAGACCATATGGGGCACCCAGGCATTCTGCACACAAGTGAAATCCATCACCTCCCCCAGCCCCCAGCCCCAGCGTGAGGAAGAAGGTATTTGGCTACGATCTTTTGGAACCTAAGACGCCTTGTGGGTTGTGAATGCCAAATTGGAATGGGATCAGTCTCACAGAAGACAGTGATGGATTCAAACACAATGATATTACGCAGATCACTTACCAATTATTTTTGAAGTATGCACTTTGTTTAGTGACATACTATAATTTCATTTATAGTGACAATAATGAAGTGAGAATTCATTTATAGAAGTTAGAGGAAAAACGTTTTCAGCTGGCAACTACATTACTCTGGAATGATAAAACAAACCTTTTCAGAGCATTCGTGCAACTCTGTCAGAATTTAAAGAAGAAATTGTGTAAAACCTTTGATTTTATCGATTTGGAAAAACTGAGACACTCTGCTAAAGCAGACCCCACTCTGTCTCTCCAGACTTTCTTTTTCCCTCTGTTTACCATCTTGTTTTTGCCTTTTCTTCCTTATGTAACAACAAATTCCTTTATGTCACCATTTGCCATACTTTTTTTTTGTTAATGAAATAACATGAGCCTAGATAAAATGGTAAGCAATTATCTCTGGAATGCTGCAGAAAAGAATTTCTTAAGCCTCTGGCTAGTTACAGAAGGGCCTACATTCATCACTCTCCCTCTCCCCACACGCTTGTCTCCTCTTAGTAGTGTCCAATGTCAAGTCAGACAGTCCATGCAGGGCCCTTGACAGAACGCTAAAAGGGCATTACCGCACACTGCAGGTGGCCAGGAGGAGCAAAGCTCTTGGCCTGTAGTCATTTTAATCATTTCTGCACAGGTCTAATTAACTTCTTTGGGTGCATATTTGCCCCTGAAATCCTTGTTGTACTTTTTAGCACATAATTCCTTGAATCAACTTAAAGAAAAAACATAGCAATTCTTATATTCCAAACCATTGTAGACTCTGTCTGTCATTTGGTCCCTTCTTTCTGAAAATCCTGACAACCAAAGCTGGCTTCTGATTGTTAAATGCTTTCTGTATGCCTCAAGGAGGATCCCAGAACGCCCAACTGTGCTGGCCTGCGTGGCTTAAAGTGAACCAGCTATAATGAACTGTGAGGCACTCAGCTCAGCTATTGCAGTTAAACAGTGAGTTATTTTGACATGTATTCAAAGTCACAATATCGGGAATGGGTGTATTCATCAGGGGATTTTTATCTCTGGTGGTTGGAACCTGCAGATGCAGTAATTCCATCTTCAACTGAATCTGAACCACCTGGAGCCAGACTTTTTCCCCTCATTTTTCTAAACTGCAGGCTACAGGTTTTTATCATAATAATATTTTACTCCTAGATCAACTGATTATGTTTTCAAAAATTATTCCTCTTCACAATACAATTTTCAGGGAGGAAACTTAAATTTTCATGAACCACAATAAAGGCTGCGATGGAACATCCCACCAACATGTATCATCACCTGGGCAGCATTGTGGACTCCTTATAAAGTAACCTAGGGCTTTTCATGAAAAATGACATTACTTTCATCTATACTTTCTGCTTCTGCTATATTTGAACTATTTTTTTAACCAAAAAAGGATGAAATTCAGATTATGTTAGTTATATAGTTTTGCATTTCCTGTGCCCACTTCCTCTTACGAATCCACAGAGCTATTTGTAACTCTCTCATAGTGCTTAATACAACTAGTCTACATGGGCACGTTCAGTCCCTAGGAAACCAGCTCAGGGTAAAGACACCAACTGCTTGCATTTATCTTATTTATCTCTACATCACTTGCAAAGCCTTATAAATAATAAATGCTTAATAAAGTGAAGAAAAAAATAACTCAAGGAAGTTAGCACTGCAAATGTCATTAGGTTTCAGTGTCTTTATACCTGAGTCAAACAAATAAGGATTATATAACATAGTAAATTAAGGTTTAAAGTCAAGTCACACTGTTGAAGTCTTCAGTTTCGCTGTTTTGACTCAATACAAATTATGTAAATTAGTAAACTCAGGATTAACATAATGTAGCTATGCTCAATGTTACATAAGCCTTCTTTTTTCATATTTTGCAACTTTCTTACTGACGTTTTCTTTGGAAATACATTAAGTGCAAGAATAACACTACCTGAAAGCACAGAGTACTTAATTTACCATCTTAATTTAATACTTCCTTGTACTTTTTATAAACTTTTCAAGACACATTCATATGGATCTATTTAATACTTCCATTTCCTTGCAGTCCCCCTTTATCAACATGGGTTTGGTTTTGGTCTTTTGCATTTGGTAAAGTAGAGATACAGAATGATTGCTATGTGTCTAACATAACATGTTATCAGTTGGAATAATAAACATTTAAGACGTGTAAATCCTGACTTCTAACTCTTAGCATGTGCTTCCCAGGCTTTGTTACGGTTCTCTCCAACATGAGCTTCGTATGATGCTGTATCCTAGCCCATATTACTCTGCGCTTTCTGAGGACAGGTCAGATGACTTTTTATTATTACTCCTTCTGCCACACACAGCCTATCATGTGACATATAGGAAGCACCCCAAAAGAAAAAAATATTAAATGGATTTGAAGCTCAAGAACCAACACAATTTTTCAGTCACTTCCCAACCTTCTGGATTATTACTATATACAATCTTCCTATTTCTGACTATATTTAATATACCTGTAACTCCTCTTTTTTTATTTTTTTTTTACTGTGATTAAGCCAAAGTGTTAATTCCACTTTTTAAACTACTTTAATTGATGGGTTAATATTAATCCACTCTTTCTAAAGCTTAAGTTTCTTAAAGACAAATTACAGCAGTAGAAAAAAAGCAGTGAGGAATATGGCTTTTTTGTACTTTTATCAGATCTCTCTAGAAAATTTTGCCACAGAAATCTAACTAATAAATGATAAATAATGTACCTTGAACAAGCTAATACATTTAGACATATGATTATGCAAAAGGAAAAAAGCGGATTTGGGTAGTACATTTGAACAAATGTCTTGGAAGAGAATTGGCCTTTTTTTTTTTCCCCACTTTCATCTCTATTAGTTGAAAAATGAAATGAACACTTTACCAAAGACCGTCGAGTATGATTCAGTTCAACAAGTGCTTAGTGAGACTTACCCATGTATCAGACAGTGTGCTCACAGCTGGGAAGCAGACATTTTTAAAGAGACTTGAATTTTGCTTTCAGAGAGGCAGAGCTCATTCTCCCGTAGGTTCAAATCTTGACTCTTTCCTGACCAGTAGCAGTGTGACTGGGCAAGTTAACCCTTCTGTGTCTTAATATACTTTTCTGTGAAACATTGCTAAAAGTCTAACCTAATACCTAGGTTTGTTATGCTGGGCAGATCCAACTACAAAACAGGGACGGGAGTAGGACCACATGATACAGATCCATGATGACATAATGGTTAGGTGCACAGTTATTAACCAAAAGATGGGATTCAAAGCCACCAGCAGCAGCACGGAAGAAAAGACTTGAGGATCTGCTCCCATAAAAATTACAGCCTAGGACATGTTATGTGGAAATTCTACTAGGCTGTTTTACGCAGCTAGTGCTACTCTAACAGAAATACCACAGAGGGGATGGCTTTAACAAAGGGAAGTTTGTTCTTACACAGTCCCGGTATGCTACAAGTCCAAATTCAGGATGTCCTGCTCCAGAGGAGGGCTTTCTCCTTTTCTGCTCTGGAGGAAAAGTGTGGTATTGCAACAACCTTTGTCCAGGGAACACCCTGGAGCAGGAACCTCGCTCTTCTGGTGCTGCTTGCTTGATGGTGTGAGATTCCCAATTCTCTGCTTGCTTCTCTTTCCTTTTGTCCCTTGCAGGCTGAAAGGATTAAGAGTGGGGCAAGCCATACTCCAGGGAAACTCCCTTTACAGTGGAACAGGGAGGTGATCTTTTGAAGGGATTTACAGCCCCACCCTAATCCTTTGACATACACCATAGGAAAATCACAAAACGGAGGATAATCACAAAATACTAGGAATCAGTCCCAGCCACACGGCTACACATATTTTGGGGGGATACAATTCAACCCATGACATCGGCCTAGGAGCTGGAATCGACTCTTCACACCCAAAAGCAACAGTGAAAAATAGATATTCAGGCTTCCTCTTCAGAAATTATTAAAGATTTCAAGATGGACACAGAAGAGCATTAAATCAAGTGAAAGACACACTTCTGAGCACGGGACCATGTGTGACTACCAGGGCTGATGTACAAGAAGCCAGTCCAAGTGAGGAATAAATAACTAATACACACAAAGCCATTAGGAGAATGTCTGGTACATGACAAGTGTTGAAATACATGAGTTAACTTATTATTAGCCTTCACAACTTCTGTGAATATGTAATAAACATAAAGGAAACAGAAGATGTTTTTAAATGCTGGCTAGATATAGATTTCTATAGAGCTCTAAAATCAGTGCAAGCATTGTTCTCATACACCCTGATTTGGGATAAATCACCAAAATGCATCCCTCTTATTTATTTCAGCAATTGTTCTTTTGGGTCGTCTTTAGATAAAATGTGCAGAAAGTATTATTTCTATCTTATATGACATTTCTATAACATTATTTATCTGAATAATCTTTGTCTCAACATGGCACACTGTATATATATATACATATATATATACTGTATATATATATATATATATATATATATATATACCACCTGCCTCACACAGCCTGAAATGTGACATGTGGCAAGCACCGCAAAAAAAAAAAAACACATTAAACTGATTTGAAGTTTAAGAACCAAGAGATCAAAATTCTGCTGTTTCCTACAGTGTACAAATGGGAAGTCCTTTCAATTTATTGCTTATTTTGTACATTTCTTCCTCATATTCAATACTGTGCTAGAGAAAAACAGACACTACTATGATAGGCAAAATAAAGCTACTTGCCCCCACCACCACTAAAGATGTCCATGTCCTAATTCCTGGATCCTGGAAACCCCGATGGTGTATCAGGTTAGGTGCTACATCTGCTAACCAAAAGGTCAGTGGTTGAAATCCACCAGGTGCTCCCTGGAAACTCTATGGAGCAGTTCTACTCTGACCACTAGGGTCGCTATGGGTCAGACCCAACTCAACAGCAGTGGGTTTTTAGTTGGGTGAATATATGGTATGTTACATGGTGGGAGAATTAAGGCTACAAATGGAATTAAGGTTTATAATTAGCTGATCTGGAAATAGGAGGCTATCATGGATTATCCTGGTTCTTACTGTTAGCCACGCTCACATCACCCCCAACTCATGGCAACCTCATGCACAACTTGTCCAGTTCAGCATCATCCCCACAGTCAGTTAGAGGCCACACCCTGGTGGTCCACAGAGCTTCCTTGGGCTAACTTTCACGTCCCCAGAACTTTCTTTCTAATTTGTCTTAGTCTGGAAACTCTGCTCACACCTGTTTAATGTCATTACAGCAGGTAAGTCTCCACTGACAGACGGATGGTAGTTGTTCATGACGTGCTTTGGCTGGAAATGGAACCCAGACGTCTCACAGAGAAGGAAAGGATTTTACCACCAAGCCACCACTGTTTTCATGCATTATCCTGGTAGGCCAATGTCGTCACAGAAAGCAAAACCCGTTGTTGTTGAGTTGATTCCAACTCATAGCAACCCTACAGGGTAGACTAGTACTTCCTGTACGTTTCCAAAAAGCAGCTGGTGGACTTGAACTGTCAACTTGTTGGTTGGCAGCCATTGATCTTAACCACTGTACCACCAGGGCTCCAGTATAATTACACAGCTCCTTAGATGTAGAAGACAGAGGCAGTGTGAGAGGGGTGGGACCTGAGAGAGATCAAACTGGCCATTGTTGGCTTTGCAGAAGGACACCACAAGCGAAGGAATAGCCTGGATAAGGTGGAAAAGGCAAGAGAAGGAATCCTCCTCTAGAGCTCCCAGAATGGAACACAGACACTTTGATTTTCATTCAGTTTGCACGCTTCAGACTTCGTACTTCCAGAGTTATGAAATAATAAATCTGCAGTGGTTAAAGTCACTAAGTCACTAAGGGATTCCTGGAAGAACAGTGATTAAGTGTTCAGCTGCTACCCAAAAGGTTAACAATTCAAATCCACCAGTCATTCCGTCTCTGTGTAGTTCTACTCTGTGCTATAGGGCTGCTACCAGTCAGAACTCACTCAAGGCCAGTGAGGTTTTTTGTTGGTTTTGTTTTTCATTTTTAAGTCTGTGTTAGCTTTTCAAAGCACCCATAGGAAACCAGTGCAAAATTCACACACACGTGCTTATACGTACACATCCACACACAACTCCACCAAGAACACACACCAAACAGTTTTGAGAATTGAGCACCTTTTTTTGTCCTCAGAGTATACTGAATCCTCTTAGAAATGCAGACAGTTCTTCCTTGAAGCCCTTCCCGTCAGATATCAAATGTTTTCACCTTTCCTCCGCGAAGATACTGCAGAATACAGTACAAATAGTCTGCCTCCCTTGACCTGATCTCAGTGTCTGTCCCTCCACACTGGTCTGAAATCTCATTCAGTCCACTTCTCCATTATTGCATTTATCACATTAGCTGATGGTTAATATACTTAAGTTTCTTACTCACTAGACAGAGAACGCCTGGGGGAGAGGAACTGTGTCTGTATTCATATCTGTGTATTCAGTATCCAGACAATGAGCGGTACACAGCAGCTCCATTAATATTTCCTTATGCAAGTCAACAAATGAATTGTCGGAAATCTCTTTAATTACACACACACACAGGCACACAGAAACACACACCAAAGTAAACGTTGATTTGTATTGTCTTGCTCACTCCGAACAGCAGTATTGTGAGTTAGGTTGCCATATTAGAAAACTGAGTTGGGTAGACAGTAGGGGTAGATTATAAAGTCTACCGGAGTCCAGGCTTGTTCCCACAAATGCACAGTTTGCTGATCTCTGTTTCAACATTAATCAGTGAAAGAGCCACAGATTCCATTGCTATCAGTTAATATAACATCACAGAACCAAGAATTTGTCAATGACAACTAATTTCAAAATACACAGAATATATGTAAGAGCATAAAGAAAAATAACTCAGGAGTTTAAAAGTTAACATCCATCCTGCTGCAAGCAGAAGAGCAAATGAGACGCAATGTACCAGTGGCACCATAGATCTATTGCTGTGACATTACAGGCTGTGTCCTTTCTGGTCAAAATCCATTTTCTTCCACCCACAGCTTAAGAAAGCTTACAATTTTGTCTCACTTTATGTTGCTGAGTTTGCTTCTAAATGTGAACAAGTTTCTACTTGCTGAAAAAAAAACAAACAATTTCTACTTAGTCATGTGTGAGTTACTGTGCTTTTTGGAAATGCCACATTCCTGAGTTTAATGAAGTGACAAATCAATTAAGTACTTATACATGACTGGCTCTCAATAGAGCTTTATACCTTAAAAGTGCAAAATTATGAAAAATAAAAGACATCTGAGTCACAACGAAAAAACCAAACCAACCGCAGACAGGTCCATTCCGACTCATTGTGTCCCTGTAGGACAGAGAGCTGCCTCACAGAGCTTCCAAGGAGCACCCGATGGATTCAAACTTCAGACCTTTCAGTTAGCAGCTGCAGCACTTAACCCCTGCACCACCATGCTTTCCATCTGAATCATGAGCCACTGTAGATTGTTTT
This sequence comes from Heterohyrax brucei, assembly GCA_028571685.1. Lineage (NCBI taxonomy): Eukaryota > Metazoa > Chordata > Mammalia > Hyracoidea > Procaviidae > Heterohyrax > Heterohyrax brucei. Next base: position 163,424,514 of record CM053143.1, read on the forward strand.
ATTTCAGGGGTGGCGTTCACTAGAGATCAAAGGGCTTGTGTTGATGGCTGTACTCATCAGCAGTAATGCTGTGTATAGGACCTAGGTCCATTTTTCAGATGAGCCTTTGCTCTCATCCCTACTAAGGATAACACACCATGGATCACCCTACCATTAGCTTGATGTTGACCATTTTATCTATGTCTTATTTTACTGTACCTCTTCCTGGCTTGGAGTTGGCCCAATGGGAGAAGATACTCCTAATGAGGAGACGCTCTTTCTGTGTTCTTTCATTTGATTTTGTGTTTGTTTTACCCAACCAACTAAGAATAGTTTCACAGAAAATTTGAAAGATGGAATAAAATACGTTTTGTATTGGGAAACCCATATTCAAAAGTGTAACTTCATGCCAGGAAGTTTTGCCCAGAACTTTACATGTTACGTAAAATTTTGTATAGGTGTTATACTTACAGAGAGACTTTTGTCCTATAGCTATCAAATGCTAGGATCAAGATTTAAAAACAGCTCTGTCAGTTAACCAAACCCATATGCCTCACCCCTTTTCTGGCGTATCAGAAAGGCAGTACAGAGCATAACCATATTTCATGTGAATACATTCCTTATCCTCACCTATTTGTCTTCTTAGTCGTCCAGACATAAGTGGACATAGCTTACTAGAGGCAAACCAAACCAGCTGGAGGGGAAATTTAAATATCACAGAGAACATGATGAAACCGCTGAAGAGGCAGCAAATCATATAAGCAAAGCAAACCATAAGCACTTACGCAAGGCTACTCACTGAAAAAAAATCTCAGATGCTGGGATGTCTTGAATATCCACTCTTGCAGAAAACCAATCAGATGAAATGTTATCACTCTGTTAAAAATGACTAGACTTTTTACTATGTCTAGTAGGGCAGTCCAAAACCACCAGGCATTCCTTGGAAACTCTATAAGGCAGTTCCACTCTGACCTCCAGAGACACTATGAGTCGGACACGAATAGATGGCAGAGGAACAGGGTTCCAACAGTTGAAGACAGAGAAAGCTAAAGCATCAGTTGAAGAAGTAGTGCAAAGTTGGAGGCATTACAGGGAAATAAATTTGAAGCAGCAATATTTTAGCTAAAGTGATTCACATTATGATACATATAACTCATTAGAATAATGATACCAAACATAATTTAAGAAATGCAAGAAATTGTAGCTAGGTTGAGAAGATAAATGATACTCATTCTGGAAGGGCTAAAGGGCTGACTAAAAGCAGAGAGACGGCCTCCATGACCTCCCCAAATCCCCCCAGATCTAGGTCCAAGACTTCCATTATTTTTATTAATGTTAGGGCTACAGAACAGGAAAAAGAGCAAAGATAAACGAAGAAAAACAAGTCTTAACTAAAGGGAGGAAATGAGAGCCAGACACGGAAGGAAAGCAAAAGAAGCATTAAGAGTGATTTAAGAAAGGAGCTAAAATAAAGAAAACAGGTTATTTTATTTTTATCTCTTTTAATCCAAAATAATGAAAGGAAAGAAGTGCCAAATGTGGTACCTAAATTCATCAACAGCAGGATGTATAAAATTATAATGAATCTATTACATCACCAGATGTAGTACTTTTGATTGCTAATTACACTATCAGATGTATAGACTTATGTGATGTGAATAATTTATTTTATGGAGTTTTTTTTTTTTTTTTTTTGTAAACCTAACTTTGGCTCTTGCATGCATTGACAAGATTCAAATCTACAACATACATAATGTGGAAAAGCAGTTTTCAGCAATTATGATATAAGTATACACTTTTGAAAGCATTCATATTTAATTTAAATAATGTGCATTTAGGTTATCTTAGCTGAATTGGATTTGACATGTGGTGCATTTTAAAATGTTTCAGGATAGAGTATTAGAGAAAAGGCTGGTCAAAATAGAGACTGACAGAGGAAAATGAAAGGAAGAAGAAGCAGTAAATATAAAAAATTAGCAGCCTGCAAAGCCAGAGCAGGTTCCAATTGGCCAGATGTGCAACTATGATTGACTAGCCTATTTACTTTGCTCTTCAATAAATAACACGGTGTCAATGGACTAAGTGTCATATCATAAAGAATGCAGGCCATAAAGTGGTCCACAGACCAATATATCATCAACATGTTTCCATCCCCTTCCTATTTTAGAGCAAACTGTGTGCAATGAGATGATAAAACTCCCTACACTTTAGCAGTCGTATTTCTAGAAACTGTGGATCAAGCAAATTATTGGGCTCTTTTCTTTTCCCCCACCCCTCCAGCTTATTGAAAGCTAGAATCGGTGGTCCTGTTGTATCCTTATCGATTTAAAATAATGACATGTGGTTAGATTTCAATCTAGACACCTGGCAGCAGAGGAATTAGCATATATTGCTGTGAAGAGAGTTCTGACCATATTTCTTAACAGTTGGCAGATGTCCTTTACAGACATCAATTAGTTACTGCTGACAATTGCTTCATGAAGTAGAGTGGTATGTGTGGGCTCAGGCTCTTGCTTCTAAATACTGATGTATTGATACACCATCACTAACCACTTTGTTTCTGAAGACCGCAGTCTGATTTGTTAGGAGACAGTTTATCCTCTAGGTTTGTTTACAATTTGGGAAATTTCTAAAACTACCCTTCCGCTTCCTCTCTGCTGATCCATGTCATTTGCTTTCTCAAGTTATGAAGTACTCTGGATTTTATTCTGTTGGTAATTCAGAAAATAAAGGGACAAATTTCCATATGTATATGCTTACTTAACTTACATTCAAAATTCAATGTGGAATAAACTGTTGAATTATATAACAGGAAACATAACATTCTTTAAGTCCGTAATATATTTCCCGGGTAGATTCCTCTCCATTGCATTGCACACAAAGCCCAGTACCAGTTCCTCTAAAGTTCTCTCTTCCTCTACAACTAGTTAAACCAGAACAGGAGCTAAAGCTGACCTGCTACAGTTCAAGAATGCCAGCCAAGCCGAGAAGCATCAGAACAAAATGCAGGTGCACACGCATCTACACACGCATATGGGCTAGAGATGGACTGAATTCAAACACAAACCTTCACAGAAAGGTAACTTTAAGGAAAACGTGTACATGAGCAGCATCCAAAAAGAGTAGACTGGGTTTAGAGGCCATTAAGAATTTTATAAAACATAGTGAAGTGACTACTGAGAATAATAAAATCAATTGATTAAATTCCCTATTAGTATCTATGGCTGAAAAAAAAAAAAAAAAAAAACTCACCATCAATGTGAACGCCAAGATAGAAAACATCCTGCCATCGTAATTTTGTACATGCATGATAGTCTTTGTGCATACTGTGGGTAGAGAACAGGGAGCAACCATTCAAACTGAGAATCACCGGCTTGGGACCAGTTGCAACCAATTTATTTTTTTTCTTTTTCCACAAGAGTCGATTCAAAAACAAACGTGTAACTATGAGCCATTTTTTTTAACACCACAACAGTAAGACTGTGTGGATGTCTCAGTTTCTTAGTGCAGCTACAGCAAAATGACTACAAGTTGATGGCTTTAAAGTACAGACTTCATTGTCTCACGGTTTCTGAGGCTTGATCTATATTCAGGTAACTGACCAGGCTGGACTCTCTCTTTGCTTTGCAGGCAGCTCCTTTTCTTTTTCAATTTCTAGTGGCCTCAAGATATTCTTGGCATGCCTTGACTAGTGATTCTCCCATACATTGTCCCCCTGTTGTCTCTATTGTCTAAGAGGTCAGTCATGGATTGAATTGTATCCCCCCAAAAATATGTGTAGTAATTTGGCTGGGACAGAAATTCCCTGTATCCTGTGATTTCCCTTCATTTTGTGATTTTCTGATGCTGTAAATTCTAATCTCTGCCTGCGGCTAATAGATGGGATAATTATGTTAAAAGAAGGATTAGGGTAGGACTGCTACAGCCTTGCTAAGGGGGTTTTGCCAGACTGTGACTTGCACCACCCTCTATCCTTTCATCCTACCAGAGATAAAAAGAGACAGAAGCAGAGAACTTGGGAACCTCACACCATCAAGAAGGCAGCACCTGGAGTAGAGTGTATCCTTTAGACCTGAGGTTCCTGTGCAAACATGCTCCCTGAACAAAGACGGATACAACACAAGGACTTTTCTCCAGAGCTGACGAGAGGGAAAGCCTTCTCATGGAGCGGATATCCTGATTTTGGACTTGTAGCCTACTGGACTGTGTAAGAAAAAACTTTCCTTTGTTAAAGCCATCCACTCGGTGGTATTGCTGTTAGAGCAGCCCTAGCTAACTAAAACAAGATCAGACAATTAAGTCCACAAACATAATTATTCTAAGGGCTACATACCTCCTTGGCGAATATCACTAGGTCACCTTCGAAGTACTCCCTTTGGGAAGCTATACACCGACACGCACCTAGTATACCCTTCAAAGAAATTTTGGAATTCTTTCTGGAATGGTCATTGTGCACAGTGGCACAGTGGCACAGTGGCAAGCTCATAAACTTAATTGTACAGTTGTCTGTGAGGGATTTTTTAACCAGTAAACAAACAACTGTATTGGAGCACCCTTCCTAATCACCTGCTCTGGCCCTCAGTGACGTGTTATTTATCCAGAGGTAAAGAAAATACTGAAAGGAAGGCATTTTGATGACATTCAGGACATCAAGTGTGATACAAAGACAGCTCTGATGGCCAGTCTAGAAAAAGAGTTCCAAACTTTCTTTGAAAGGTGGACTAGGTGCTGGCATCGGTGTGTAGCTTCCTGAGGGGAGTACCTGGAAGGTGACTGTAGTGACACTCACTGATGAGGTACGTAGTACCTTTTCTAGGAAGAGTTCACAAACTTAATGGACTCCGTGTTCTATTATTTTTATAAAACACTACCTGGAAAGTATTTCCTTTAGGATCCACCCTGCCCTGGTATAACCTTGTTAACATACCAAAGAGAGAAAAAGAAACCTATGTTCATGCTGAACCACATTCATAGGTCAGAGTTTAGGACTTCAGTATACCATTCAGGGGACACAATTTAAGCCATGACAATGAGGAAAACATATATATTCCCTTGAGGTAGACTGTCAGCTCAATAAAATGAAAAAACGACATTGGTTTTATGTCACTAAAATGTAAATCCAAGCCCCCAAACCAAATCCACTGTCATGCAGTCAATTCTCATAGTGACTCCATAGGACAGAGTAAAACTGTCCCATAGAGTTTCCCAGAAGTACCTGGAGGATTGAACTGCCGACCTTTTTGGTTAGCATCTGTAGTCACCAGGGTTTCCAAAATGTTAACAGCTGAGTGTATCTAACATCTAGACAATAGCATTGAGAAGCTCAGTGTGCCACATTACACAGGACAGATTCTCTTAGCTGGTCACCGGAATCAAAGTCATAACTGTGACTTCATCAAATACGCATTTTACATTTACTCTTGTCTCTGTAGCTTACGCATGTGATATTTCCATGCTTATGATTTCTTTTCCTCCGTCTTTGCTAAGGATAGTATTTACTCAACTTATATTTATGAGTCCTTACAACATGCCAACTGTTGTTTCTAAATACTTTATAACAATGATTCTTTTAATCTTCACAGTACTAACAATAATAGTACCCACCTAGTTGTTCTGAGTACTTAACGACTTCTTATTTGGAAGGTGTCAATGACACTCCAGGACATACAGTAAGTGCTACACAAGTGTTTGTCAAACAATCATGTGAAGTAGGTTGCTATTATTATCCTCACTTTATGGTTGTGGCAACAGAAGGAGAGGTAGATTAAATAACTCCCCAGATATCACAAGCTAATAAGTGCTAAATTTGAACTTGGAATACCAGCGTGACTCCACATCTTCCATGCCGGACCATGCCTAACCACGAGGCTCTGTTGCTTTGCAAGCTGGGCATACGCTGCTCCTTCCACAACTTGATCCTAAACATCTACTCCACGACTGTGGCTTCTTAAAACTGCAAACCGCATTCTGTCATATTACCACCTCCTCCCAGGCACTCACCTCACTGGTCTGAACACAGCAGACGTGCACTGTGTGCACTGATGACATGATAGTCTGCTAATTAAAAATGTAGCTAACATTCATTGAATATTTCATGCTTAAAGATACAAACATAGCAATACAGTTTGATTGTCTTTTTATATTTTTTTTAAAAAATTTGAATAGGTGATGTGCAGGTTTCTAAATAAGGAGCACACTTTCTGGACTTACTCCTTTCAAAACTACTCTTTAAAACAAGCCTGACAATTACACATGCAGATTTTTGTACCTTTTAAACAATGAATACTGTATTCTACAGAGACAGAGGTTTGGATGTGTGCACGAACTCCAACATTGCAAGCTGTGCATCTGAGACAAGTTATTTAACGCTGTGAGCTTCAGTTTCCTCAATTTTCAAATATAAATTGCAATATTCATTTCATAGAGTTGTACAGAAGATTCCTTAAAATTCAATAATAAGAGACACAATGTGAATACCATATAGTATGCCTGCAGATTGCTTCACAGGATTTCCACAAAGAAGTCAGGTATAAATTTAGAATCAATAAAAATATAAATGAAGTGTAGTGACTTATTTATTTGGTTTGAATACTTGAGGCTTATTTTTTCTTTTTTTGAAATTTCTAACACTAAATAAAAATATACTTGTATCATTTATACATATATTGACTTTTTGAGCCGGGATCAATCAGAGAAAAATCTAGAGTTATACTGGAAAGTCAATCTGAAAATAAAAATTTCTTGAGAGCTAGCAATAGCCAGGTAACAGAACATCTAAAACTTCTCAGAAACTCTGGTGGCACAGTGGGTTAACTGCTCTGTCTGCTAACCAAGAGATCACCAGTTCAAATCCACCAGGCATTCCTTGGAAATACTATGGGGCAGTTCTACCCTGACCTCTAAGAGTAGACTATGAGTCGAACCTAACTCGGTGGTAGTAGGTTCTTTTTAAGACTACTCAGATGAGTACCTCTTTTAAATGACATAATCTGTCACAATGGGTGGTTTGGAAATTTCTAGATGTTCCTGGATGGGGTATACCCACTCCTGGATACAGCTTCCAAAGAAGAAACTTCTGGGTTCTTATTTCCAAGAATGGCGATATGGGTCAATACTGCATAAAGTGGAGCATGCCCAGAATAAGCTCCGGAATGGCTTTTAATATACTAGATATGCTGGAAGCTCAGGAGAACTGAGGATGAATTATTGACAAACTATATTACTGTAATGCATTTTTTAAAAGCATCTGTTTACTCCTATAAAGCACTGATCCAAGTCTGTCTCGATGCTCAGTGCATTTGATTCATTTAGGTATCTAGTCCTTGTCCCAAGAAATCTTGACCACAACATGATGCAATACAGCGACAACCCTTTCTATCAGTGCTGACTTCATGGAAAAAAAATCTGGAGTGAATATTTACAAGTCTAAACTCAATGTATGTTCTTCAAATATATTGAAAAAAGAGCACAGGATGGCTTGACGAGATCACCAAATCGCGCGGAATTTAAGCTTTGCCATTGGGTTTAAAGAACGGTCAGACAGAAGTATAGCCTTCTTTGGTGCATGAACAGTCAGATAGTTGCAGGAATAACGTTTAAAGGAAAGGAAAGAAAGAAGGATCAATGATAGGAAGAAAAATGGGAAGGAAGAAAGAAGGAAAGAGAGAAGAATGGCTTTTCTAGCTAGCCACAAGACAGAAGCCAAACGGGTAGAAAACTCTTCATTTATCTAAGTCATGTTCTCTACTCTTTTAAGGTACTGGCAACTACCCCATCTTATTAAACTTTAATTTAAAAAGCCAGTCAATGCTTGCCCTAGTCTGACCTGCCACTTTAGAATTTTAAGACAAGGGGGAAACAGCCATACAAAAGCACATTAATATCTTTGGAAATGTTTGAAATGATCCAAGGACTTAAGCGCTTAAACCCCCACAGCCCTCTCTCAAAAATTCCCAATGAAGTGTTGACCCTTTGTTTGTCTCTGTCACATGAGTCCTCCGTGCTTTTAGTGGAGAGCAGCTGCTTCAGACCTTCGAGATGATGCCAAAGGAGCAGTTAAGCAGGAAACACCAATAACAACAATACAAATCTCTGACATGTTTTCTTTTCCCTGGCTTTCTGACAATCCTCAGGAAATGAAGCATGTGTTTTTGATCAACTAGTTCCTTAAATTTTAATGTGGCATTGATCTATCTTAGCATTCCTAAAGATTTGTGAGCAATACACTAAGGGAGGAAAAATAACAGCTGAAAGGGGAAAAGAGCTTGAAAGTTAAGTTCAATAAAAACATTCTGTAAAGTGTAAATTAGCAATGGTACTACATTATACCCAAACATACAGACATTGATAATCTTTCAGCTCACATAACAGATTTTCAAAGTCAACCCGGAAAAGGGAATCAGATAAACAATATGTCTTGTCCATAAACCAAGACAGGATTCAACGCTGCTGAGGCAGCAGAGGAAAGAAGAAAACCACTGCAGCCATCACCAGGTCATCATGATTGGCAGCGAACTCAACAAGAACAACAAATACATTACCCAAAGTCTAATTTCAGTACTCTCCATATCAGTTACTGACATTAATGTTTACTCCATTGTGCAACATGGAAACTACAGAATAATCTTTATGTGTTCTCTCTCATGAACACAGCACACCCATATCCAGTCTCTAAAACCCATGGCCATCATAGTGACCCTATAAGGACAGAGTAGAACTGCTCCACAGAGTTTCCAAGTAGCACCTGGTGGACTGAATTTGAACTGCTAACCTATTGGTTAACAAACACAGCACTTAACCACTACACCTCCAGGACTTCCATCTATTCAATAAACCCAATCAGTTCAACATGAGACAAGCCTCACACAGCTCCACCTTCCTCTCCTTCATCACTGTCGTGTGCTTACCTATCATCTCTCTGTGAAATCCTTAGCTCGACTCTGGCACCAATTTCTGTTCTTTCAATCCTTTTGCTGCCAGAATTCTCTTCCAGTTACAAACCTTAAATAAACACTCTTTATAAGGAAGCCTTTGATGATTCCCCATTTCCTACAAAATAAAGTTAAAAATTGTATTCATGGAATTCACATGGCCTGAGGCTACCTGTTATCTCAGTATCTTCTTTGTCTTCAGCCTTGTCCCACCATTTCCTCAGTAACAATACTCATCATTTTGAAATCCACAGTCATGCTTCTAAATCTGTAATCGTAGTGTCTCCTCTTTCTCTGCCTGATCAAATTGTATTCACGGCTGTGGCCAAGGACTGTTCCCACTCTGACTCTGACCACTCCTCCAAAACAAATCACTATCACACTACTTTGCCTTCAGCAACGCTTGCCATACTTCTGTACTTGATTATGGTTTGTTTTGGGAGATTCATCATTGAATTGCAAAATCAAGGTGTATTATACACACATAAAAGGAGTTCAACATTTTTTTTTTAAAGAAGAGAATGTTTTTTTGAGTTGCCTTCTCTATCTCCCAGAGAAACACCACAAGCACAAATCTGACGTTTTGCAAGAGAACTGTAAATCTGACTTCAGAGCACACAGTGTCTTTCTGTCCACTCTTTGGAAAGAGAATGCAATTGATGAGTAATGCCCTGAGAAAACATAATGTTAACTGCCTAACAGTGTTTCAGACTTCAAATTCCCAACCATGCTAATGCTGCTGTTTAGGGACAAAATTTATTATATGTTCTCAAAATTTATTATACCTAAGAATCACCTGAGGATCTTGTTAAAATGTAGATTTTGACTCAGTATATCTGGGGGTGAAAATGCAAATTCTCAGCAGGGGCTCAAACCAGAAAGAACAGGTTCAGTGTCCTGCTTCTGAAGCTATCACAACAAAAAGGCTTAAAAAAGAAAAAAAAAAAAATTCCAGAAGATAGAGGGGAGAGCATGTATATAAAGAAGAGGAGGGAGGGAAGGAAGGAGGGAAGGCAAAAGGGAGAGAGGGACGAGAGAAGGCAGGCAGGCAGGCAGGCACTGATTTAATTATACCTATGAGACAGCCTTGGTGGTACAGTGGTTAAGTCCTATGGTGTTAACCACAAGGTCAGCCGTTCAAACCTGCCAGATGGTTCTTAGAAACTCTATAGGACAATTCTACTCTGTCCTATATGGTGGCTATGAGGTGGAATCAACTCTACGGAACTTTATGGCAATGTATTTTTTTTTTTTTATTTTGGTTTTATGAGCCAGGCAGACAGTTAGAGGGATTCTGCCTTTGCTATGACATATCTCTCTCTAAAATGTTCCCAACTTACTAGTTTCTCCTGATTTCAGATTCTTTATTCCAAGTATCCTGAAGAATAAACAGAAACTGCTTATGCTGCGGAAAACAGGAAAGAAAGCATGCTTGGAGTGAAATGGAAACGATAACCCTAAAATTAGAGAAATTGGAAATTCTCATTTCTGGCCGGGTGCTTTTCGCTCTGCAGAGGCAGCAGTCTCATACCCATTCAGAGTTAGCCTACGCCTTTCTAGAATAATTGAAATGTGCTAGATTCTCAAGTAATGCAAAGTCCCAAGAATTTTAGCTAAATGATATTATCAACCTAGTAAGACCCTAGTGTTTCTGTACTATGACTTCAAGGACCTTGTATGTCATTCCGTTCTCTGGGAGGCATTCCTTAGAAGAGTTCTTGTTATCAAAGCTCACGCACACCAAGGTAGCATCATATTTAAATTTGCAGGGATTTTACTGTAATCTCAACAGTATGTGACTGTCAGCAAGAAAGTGGCATAACGGACTATGATCATTTTGCACAGAGTAAGGACAGGTCTAGCAGAGAACATTTAATTCTAGGTGACGGCCCCTGCAGAGTCAGTAAAGGGCACATACTAATAAGTAGCTGCAGAAAAGTTCCAGTGACGACATGCTGGCCTCAAAGAGCAAGCTCAGCAGATTCGCTGCAGCTAATAGAACCATTACGGCTGCATGTCAAGCTATGAAAAATACCAAAGGACAGGCGCTTCACAGTGAAAGGAGAAGGTAACAACAAGAGCAAAGAGAGAGATCAGAACATCCCCCTCATGGTGCCATATTTTCACTAGCTGAAAGTTAACCATGTTATCATATCTATAGACAAAACTGCCATCAACTTTGTGTGGATCAACAACAAAAAAGTCTGTTTTTTTTTTCTTAAATATATTATAAATATTGCATACTGTTACTAACTGTTCACCACATAAATTTCAATCCCAAGCCCATTTCTAGTGTCCCTGTATTGTCATCTGCTATACCTTTTTTAATGTTTATTTTTAATTCATGTATAGAATGCAAAGAAATGCAAACAAAGAGAAGTGTAATGCAAGAAAAGATATCTGTGGCTTTCAGAAGGGAATGAATTCTTCACAATGTTTCCAAAGGCTTCTCGTACCAATGAAAGACTGAGGGCCAACCCACTTCTGCAGAAAACTGGGAGGTCGCCCGGCAATAATGTCTGGGTCCTAAAATCACATGTGAACGCTCTCATCTGCATACCAGTTATTCTACAGTTGCATTCGGCAACAAACGGGCAGTCTGTCTTGTGCAATGATTACAAAAAGTGCAGGTACTTAAAAGCCCTGTGCTTGAACTGTCTAACTGAAAAATATAAATTTTTAATATAAGGAGGTGGGAGCATAACATAAGTAAACCAAGATGGATTTATCAAAATGTGCACAAGATCTCCACAGGAATGCAAAGCAACTATTTAAAGCTCACAGCACCATTTATCAGCCAGAAAAATAATAACACAAACAAAAGGTGAAAACACAACACCTGACCTTTTACATCGCTCACTGTTAGCCTGGGCTAGGCTGTGGCTGCTTAAATAGCACAACAATCTAAAACTGTTTCTGGATGTGGTGTGTGGCATCCCAAACCTAGCATTCACTGGTTTGCACCGTAAAACATTGATGACATCCACCTCTCCATTAGGCACAGTTTTAGACAGACTCATTTGTTTGAGTAAAAACAAAATTAAATAATAGATGACACCCGCAGGTAAACATAAAAGCAGGTACTCACTGTAAATGAATTTGCTCTGGGTGAGAGGGCGCTCCCATGGCCTCACTACCTAGGACTTTAATTAATTATACTTGGAAGAGGGAGAAAATGCTCTGGTTACAGGCTTGCCTTTAAGAACTTCCTCTGTATACGCGATCACCTTATGTCTCAGATAACCATCCGCTGCTACTACCAGTTATGATGCTGCTATGTGATGAGGTTTAACTCAATTTATCTAACTCTTAATTTAACCATTAATAAAAACTGAGCATCGAGGAACATAGCTCAGAAGGTTCTGAATAGTGCCTCTGGGATACACATTTTATCCTTCCCACTGTTTCTATTCTTGTTACATCAGTATGCAGAAGCCATTTCAATTGAATATTCCTAGACACAATAAAATTGTCTGCAGAGAAAGGGCTTTGGGTTTGAATAACGAGATTCCAGTTCCAGTAATTCACCTGTCATGCGTACAGCACTGACGTTCTGGAAACCCTGGGCATCCAGGATCATAGGCCATTTGTCTCCAGAGATCATGAAGGAAACCCATGAAGATGCCACAGTATTTCTGTGTTTAAGCATAAGAAGACAAGTGTATTTGTAGTGAGAGGAAAGCTCCTTTACAGCTGTTTCAGGCCAGAGTAAGGGGTGAGAAATGGTGAATGGATAGGCATATGTCCAGCTTCTGACTTACAAAAGACCAAATCCATTGCCATGGAGTCAATTCAACTCATAGCGACCCTATAGGACAGGGTAGAACTGCCCCATAGAGTTTCCAAGAAGTACTTGGCAGATTCAAACTGCCAACCTTCTGGTTAGCAACTGTGGCATTTAACTGCTATGCAACCAGAGTTTCCAGCATCTCACTTAGGCCTTGAGAAAGCCACAAACTCTCAAGTAACCGTGGAATCAGTTTGGCCTCATTCGTGCTATACTAAGCTAGGAAATCCTGGTGGCATAGTAGTTATGTGCTACAACTGCTAACCAAAATGTCAGCAGTTAGAATCCACTAGGCACTCCTTGGAAACTCGATGGAGCTGTTGTATTCTGTCCTATAGTCACTGTGAGCCAAAAGCAAGTTAATGGCAGTGGATTTGGTCTTTGTTTCCTCCAATATCTAATCTAGACTTGGACCTCGTCTATTTGCATGACTGAAATCAATTCTTCTGAAAGCCCAAAGAGTACAAGTTAACTGACGAGCTCTCATTCGGGACCAGTGTTTGGCTGACCCCAGAAAGCCACTTAGTGCTTTAACCTGTATATTCAGGGCAGACATAAAAAGAGTGCTGAAGATTTGTTCTTTTAGAATCAGATAGACCTGACTTCGAATCCAGCTGCATGACCAAAGATCAGTTTATTTAACTTCCATAACTCTCAGTTCCTTCATCTTAAAAATGGGTCAAATAACAGAATCTATCTCATAAAGCCATTGAGACAAATTGCACACAACTCTTAGCATATCCGCCTGGCATGTATTAAGTGCTCCACAAATGTTGTGTGGCATAACATTGATGCTAAAATAGAAAAAGTTAAGCCACTGGCTCATTTTTTTTTTTTTTTTAATGAGGTGTAGAAAAACATTCTGTTTTGAGTAGGGTGATATGAATCTGTGCTTTAAAAACACAGCAAAATTCAATAATGATGCCCCCAATATTTTTTCACTGTATTTCGTTTTTATAAACATGACATTTTCTTCCTGTGTCACCTACACTGTTCCTGTTGTCTCCTATGTTTGTTTGCAGAAAGTGCCAAATAAGCAGCAGGTTGCATTTAGCATGTTAAAACATTCACATTCATATTAAAAATGTTTACATCCACCCCTGTCTGCCTTTAGGTTTACTGTGTTCTTTTTATTCTGACAATCATTGTTGCATAAGATGGGTTGGCTGCAACCTACATATTCTCAAAAGTTCTTTACTCCTTGTTTTAAGGAAAACTTTACTCACCCTAATAATATACTGTTTTTCATACACCACAATAATATCCTGTTTCTCATCTGAGTAACATATTACTATTTTTGCATGTATCTGAGCATGATTTATCTTCCTTCACTGGCAGCTTGTCATATGGTTCTTCACAGCAAATGCTGGTCAAAGAGTCTGCTCTTCATAAAATGAGGCTCTTTATTCTGAGTTCAAATCGAAACAACTATGTAGAAGCATTCAGATGAATACCATTTCTTAGATGTTCCAAGAGGGTGGCAAAGAGAGCTGTCTTCATTCAGAAAAATGCCTTAGTCAAAAGTATAGAAACTAAGATAAACTAGGGACTCATTAGCTTTACGGGGTTTCGTAGACACAGAAGCATTCTCCTGCACATACACAATCTTCATTTATTTATTTATTTCTGTACTTCTTTTGAAACTTTGGACCTCTTCTGAAAGTGTTCATATTATTTTTCTCTGAATTTGGCCTCTTGTATTTTTTTTTTTAATAGCCTAAAGATCGATCATCAAGCTTTCTAAAATGGTAAACTGAAGTCTTCTAAGGGTGTTAGTTTGAGTGTGAAATCCTGACCTACTGGAATTTGTGCTACCTTAATTTTTGGAGTCACTAGTTTCACGTGATTTTCAGATTCAGAGAAATTTGTCATGGAATCTGTCAACATGAAACTAGTAACTCCAACAATTAAGGTCACATGAATTACAGTAAGTCAGGATTTCACACTCAAACTAACACCCTTAGAAGACTTCAGTTTACCATTTTAGAAAGCTTGATGATCGATCTTTAGGCTATTAAGAAAAAAATACAACAGGCCAAATTCAGAGAAAAATAATATGAACACTTTCGAAAGAGGTCCAAAGTTTCAAAAGAGGTACAAAAAAAGTAAGAAAGTAAGAAAGATTCTATTGACAAATTTTGCCAAGAAATTTGGAGGACAGCTACCTGGTCAACTGACTGGTAGAGATTCATATTTATGCCCGTTCCAAAGAAAGGTGACCCAACCAAATGTGGAAATTACCAAACAACGTTGCTGATAACCTGCACAAGTTAAATTCTGCTCCAGATCATTTAAAAGCAACTACAACAATATATTGACAAGGAAATGCCAGATATGCAAGCTGAGTTCACAAGAGGGTGTAGAACCAGGGATATCATTGCTGATGTCAGATGGATCTTGGCTGAAAGCAAAGAACACCAAAAAGATGTTTACTTCTGGTTCATCGACTGCGCAAATGCATTCAACTGTGTGGATCATACTAAATTATGGCTAACGTTGTGGAGAACAGGAATTCAAGAACACCTAATTGTGCTCTTGAGGAATCTGTATATGGATCAAGAGGCAGCGGTGCGAACAGAACAAGAGGTCACTGCCTGGATTAAAGTCAGGAAAGGCATGCATCAGGGTTGTATCCTTTCACCATGTATTTTTAATCTGTATGCCGGGCAAATAACCTGAGAAGCTGGATTATATGAAGAAGAACGAGGTATCCGGATCGGAGGATGACTCACTAATGACCTGGGTTATGCGGAGGACACCACCTTACTTGCTAGAAATGAAAAAGATTTAGGCATTTACTGACAAAGATCAAGGACCACAGCCTTCAGTACAGATTGCACCTCAACGTCAGGAAAACAAAAATCCTCACAACTGGACCAGTAAGCAACATCGTCATAAATGGAGAAAGGACTGAGGCTGTCAAAGATTTCATCTTACTGGGGTCCACAAACAATGCTCTTGGAAGCAGCAGTCAAGAAATCAAAAGACATGTTGCACTGAGAAAACCTGCTGCAAAGGATCTCTTCAAAATATTCAAAAGTAAGGATGTCACCTTGAACTCTCTGGAGTGTCTGACCCAAGCCATAGTATTTTCAATTACATCATATGAATGCAAAAGCTGGACTATGAACAAAGAAAACAGAAGAATTGATGCCTGTGAATTGTTGTATTTTAGAACGATGTCAAATGTACGATGGACCAACAAAAGAACAAACAGCTCTGTTCTGGAAGAAGTGCAACCAGAGTGCTCCTTGGAAGCAAAAACAGCAAGACTGCATCATACATACTCCGGGCATGTTGTCAGGAAGGATCAGTCCCTGGAGAAGGACGTCATGCTTGGTAGAGTGGAGGGTCAGTGAAGAAGAGGACGACCCTAGCAGGAGATAGGTCCACACAGTGGCTGCAACAACGGGCTTAAGCATTAAAAACAATTGTGCACATTACAAGACCGGGTAGTGTTCCATTCTGTTGTTCATAGGGTCGCTATGAGTCAGAATCAACTGGACAGCTCCTAACAACAGCATTGACAAATTTGGAGCCTCTTTTAGCAGATGGGGCATTTTCCTATCTGCCGTGTATTCTCAACTAGAATTTACTCAGAACTTGCTGATGACAGAGTCATCTTCTCCAAGCTTTCTTCAAGATAGAAAAAAAAATGAAAAAAAATCAAACCTTCTGCTGTTGAGTAGCTTTCTATTCATGGTGACCTTAACTTATAGGACCAAGTAGACCTGCTCCACAGGGTTTCTGAGGATGTAAATCTATACAAAAGCAAACTAGGATTCTGCTCTCCCACAGAGTAGCTGGTGAGTTCACACTGTCAGTCTTTCAGTTAGCATCTGAGTACTTAACCTGTGCACCACCAGGACTCTTTACAAGACAGCACAGGCCTCATTATCCACACCTACTCTCATTCCCTACCTCCAAAACATCTATAATATTCTAGAGAATTCATGCTTTAAAAAGGGATTATGCCTTTGGCCAAGCTCAGTTACATTCATTTTTTTTCACCATACTGTACCTGAGAAAAGTTCTACATATTGAAAATTACTGTACAAAAATTCACCAAACAGTTTTTTCATAACCAACCATAAATTAATTATTCAAGGAATTGTCATAACATAACGCCCCCATCAAATTAATGGCAGGGACAGACAATCTAAAGATGAATTGTTTAACTTGTCCTTAGCAAAACAGCAGTGGAGTCTATTTTTATTTTATCTACTCAATTTTCCCCAACAATGTAAAATTCTTGTACAAATATAAAGCCATTTGCACTTAATTAATCACAAAATCCACCCAAACACTATTAGATCCCAAGAGAGTGACAAAGTATATACATAGTTTATAAATAGTCTTCATGTCATACCTGCCCATTTAAATCAGAGCATATCTGAATCATTTAGAAAAAGCACTATTGCTCTGCTCAAGCAGTTAAACTTCTAATTTCAAGGCAGCAGTACAGATCAGCAAATATAGGTTCCTTAACACTTCTTTCCTCCTGTCCTCCTTTCTTCCTTTCTCTCTTGTTCTTTCTGTCTTTCTCCCTCTCTTTTTTTCAAACTTTGGTGGCATAATGGCGAAGAGCTATGGCTGCTAACAAAAAGTCAGCAGTTCAAGTCCATTAGACACTCCTGAGAAACTCTATAAGGTAATTCAACTCTGTACTATGGGGTTACTATGAGTCAGAATTGACTTGACAGCAATGGGTGTATGTGGAGGGTGGGGGTGTATAGCCAAGCCAGCCAAGTGCCGTCGAGTCGGGTATAAAACTACCTTTTATCCTCTTGAAACTGATTTTTCTCCTTAGAAGAGATTGCTTGACACTGGAGATCTTGGTAAATGAAAAATTTCTAGGAGATCCTTCCAATCATGTACCCTCATAGAACATACAACACATCATCTCAAGAAAATACTCCTCAGTGTTCTGTGTTATGTAGGCCACATTTACCCTTGGTGTTTTATCATGAGACAAGAAGACTGATGTCATCTGAAAGTGGTGCTTCTCTCCCAGACAGAAGATAGAAGCCCTAACAGGGATAACCAGCATGAAGATGAGTGAAAAAGGGTTTTATAACAGCGGATATAGGGAAAGAAGAGTTGGACTCACTGTTAGCACTCTCTTTTGCAATAATTCCTGCCAGTAATCCTTTGGCTTCCAGACGCTTTTATGCTCATTAGTCATATTATGGCTTTAGGGTTGGTTTCTTGGCATCATTGAGCTTCGTAATGTATAAAGAACACTGTCCTGAGTCCCTGGTGTTCTAAGTTCTAATTTTAACCCTACTATGAAGACTAGATTTCTTAGTTATCTAATACCACTGTAACAGGAATACCACTTGCAGGTAGTTGTAAAGAAAAGATATTTTTATTTTTCACAATTTAGGAATATAGAAGTAGGAATTCAGGGCACCAGCTCTAGAGAAGACTCCCTCTTTCTCTCTCTTTCTCTCTATGTTCTGGAGGAAAATCATCTTTGTCTCAGCTTTTTTAGCCCCAGCAGTCTTTGATTCCTTGGCTATCCCCATATGACATCTATTTTTTCCCCATTAATGCCTCCTTCTGTCTGCATTCAACTGTTTCTTTTTCAAAAGTGATTAGATTAATACATACCTTACACTGATTTCACTTCATTAGCATAATAAAGAAAGCCCTATTATATAAAACAGGATTATATCCACTGATACAGAAGACAGGGTTCCAACATTTATTTGAGAAGGTGGGACAGAACTTAATCACAGCATTGAGCACATCTGAGACAAATCTATCAGTAAAGTCCAGTTTTCTAGTTGTAGGGAACAAATCTGAGGGTTATTCTGGTTATGTATATATATATATGAAATTCACTAGGACAACTGGAGCTCTTGGGTTCTCTGCAAGGGAACAGACTGCTTTCTCAATGTAGAAAGAAACTATCTGGTATCCAAAAGTTAAAAACAGCCAATCACTTACTATGAAAACAAAAATAGGTTCAATTTATAAAATTCAAACCTTCTCTTGGAACTAATATGACAGCTGAAGAAGTTAAGTCTCAAGAACGTTAAATAATTTCCCTTTCCAATTTAACAGACATTAATGAGTACCTGTTTCTGGCTTAGAAACTCTGGTAGTGGGTACGCTGCTATCCAAAAAGTCATCAATTTAAATCTGCCAGATGCTCTTTAGAAATTCTATACGGTGGTTTTACTCAGTCCTTCAGGGTCACTATGAGTCAGAATCAACTTTATAGCAAAAGATATTTCTGGCTATGGAAGGCATTGGTATTTCAGTGGTAGTTCCATGCAGAAGACCCAGGTTCAATTTCTGAATTGGAAGAAATTTCTAGGTATACTCACCAGAAGTTAAATCTGGGTCTTCTGCATGGATTTCTACCACTTAGCCATCAGTGGAGGCTTGTGAATTGCTATGATACCAAAGAGTTTTCAGTATCATAGAATATGAAATATTCTGACTACAATGGACAAAGAAGAAAAGACTGACACTCTACTTCTGAAAATCAGCCAATGGAAACTCTGTAAGCCACAAAGTACGACCCACAACCAATTGTGAGGATGGCACAAGATCAGGCAGTGTTGGTTCCTTTGTCTGTGAGACCATTGTGAGCCAGCAGCTAACTCTATGGCCCATAACAAAAGTAATCATTTTTGGCTAGTCACTATAATCAGCATAACGGATGTATGACCAAACCAAAACCACAACCAGGGCCTTTGATTCGATTCCAACTCATAGAGACCCTATAGACAGAGTAGAACTGTCCTGTAGGATTTCCAAGGAGCACCTGGTGGACTTGAACTGCCAACCTTTCAGTTAGCAGCTAGTAGCACTTAACCCCTATGCCAGAACAAAAAAACAGAAACAAACTTACCCAATTTCCTAAATTTGTGTAACTCACATTCTCCAGTAAGGCCTTCCTGCAATGATAACCTAAGGAGGAAAAGGATGAGCTTTGGAGAAACCAAAAAGCAACACCCTACAGGGCCAACCAGGTGTAAAGTTCCTGAACAAGGAGTAGAACTGACCTGCTGAACGAAGAGGGAAGAAGTGTGAGAAATGTTGAGTAAGAGGAGAGTGGTAGGAGGTGAACTCAGACAGATTAGAAAACCAGAGTTTGCAAGGTCTGCACCTTTTATGTTGAGTAAGCTACAAAGCTGCTGGATGATTTTGAGCCAAGGAGAAATCTGCATTATATTTTAAATGAATTCTTTGTCTACAGTTTTGAAAACAGACTGCTCTAGGGGCCATGGTTGAGCAAGATCAACCATGAATCTTTAGATACAGGAAAATACCACTTTGTGGACTAAGGGGCGCCTGGCCCAACCCACAGGATTTTCAGTGCCTCATACAGATGCGGAAGGGCAGTGTACAGGAAAGAATGAAGAAGAATCGGTGCCTTGGAATTATGATGTTGTTTAAAAAGACTGAACATACAACAGACTATCTGAAGAATGAATAAATCTGTCTTGGAAAAAGTATAAGCAGAATGTTCCTTAGAAGGAAGGATAGTGAGGCTTCATATACTTTAGACACGTTATCAGGAAGTATCAATCCTTGGAAAAGGACATCATCCTTGGTAAAGCAGAGGGTTTCCAAAAAAGACAAAAATCCTCAACAAGATGAACTTGACACACTGGCTACAACAACAGGCTTAAACACGGCAAGGGCTGTGAGCAAGGGCTGGCCTGGGTAGTATTTCACTCTGTTGTACAGAGGTTGCACGTGAGTTGGAATTTACCCGACAGCACCTATGAACCACAGACATTCACTGCTATTGCAAATAGCAAGTAGAAAATGAAACAAAATAATACAATAGCATAACTTCCACTTTTCCATATGCTAAAACAACAATAAAGGCCCTCTAACAAAAATCCACAACATATTGAAAACCATAAGCCATTGACTGGCTTATTTTCCCATAACGTGAATATTCACAATGCGGAAGCAAAGCCAACATGCAAATAAAAATGTGTCCTTCAATAAATTACAGGAGTTCCCAATATTCCACTTGCCTTCCATCATTCCTACCTATATTTTTCAACTCCCAATTATTCAATGAAAGTTACGGAGCAGATACATGCAGACAAAAAGAAAAAATTTAATCCAAATGTTTAATGCATAATGTACCCTTTTATCTTACAACCGACTAGCGATTAAAGCCTAAACATGAAAAATTAAATATTAATATAAAAACCCACTGCACTGAAGCCTAGAGAAATCACCTAAAATTGAGCACAGAGCAAAAGCCACAGAGTCTTCATTCTATCGAGTGCTCACATGTCCTAGAGGGCAGATGGAAATGAAAATCTTGAGGCGGTGAGACAGATGTGAGCTCACCTGCCCGAGGTTACACTGCAAGTAAACAGCAGGCGCAGATTCAGACCCAGATGTTCAATCCCAGGCCCGTTCCCTTTTCTAATGCCATAGCCGCCACAGGCTTGACTTGTTTTGTTTTGTTTTTTTTCTTTTTACCCTCAGAACAGAGATTGTACAACCAAACAAACTTCTAAAGATGATCAGCACTGTCAGAAATGTACCTTGATATGACCAATCTGTATTCCAATCTGTACTCCATCATTTGTCTCATTAAATTTCTGGCTAAGTAACTGTGAGGATAGAACACTGTGCTAACTCATGCTGCCGTAGACAGATGAAGTTCTTCTTAACCGAAACCCGAAATCCCACTGCCATCGAGTCGATTTCAACTCACAGTGACCCTGTAGGACAGGGTAGAACTGTCCCATGGAGTTTCCAAAAAGTGCCTGGTGGATTCGAACTGCAGGCTTTTTTGGTTAGCAGCCACAGCACTTAACCACTACACCACCAGAGTTTACCCCGCAACTAAATGGAAACAAAAACTCTTTAATAAAAGAATTAGAAACAAAATGCAAAGAAGCCCTCTTCTTTAGTTCTTTATGATAAAGGCCCCAATTCATCGCTTTATTCTTCCTCCCTCCCTCACGACCTCTCTTTGTTCCTTTGTCTCTCATTCTTTTTCTCCTTCTCTCCTTCCCTCCCCCTCTTTCCTTTTTTTCTTTCTGATTCTTTATAGTGAAATACTATCCCTAATACATTTACTTAAAATTATTCTGAAAAGTAGGTATCCATTTCTTAATATAATATACAATCACTGTTTGGAAAACAAGTGTTCTGTCATCCATCGACTAAATGTAAAAACAGAAAAACGAGCCAAAAGCAATTCTGAATGCTCATGATAAAAATACACACTTTCCATTCCCCAAAACTAAAGAGGGCAAAATAATTCCCATTCTATAACATTAGTGTATTTTGTAAAGTTACAACATAAATTTCATTTAAAAGACACAACATAATTACAGAGAAAAGTCTCGCTCACATGTTTTAAAAGGTCAGTGTCAAAACTTGACACAGAGAAATATGTTCCAAACTGCACCTTTTAAATTTAAATTCATCTTTAAATGTTTCTCTACAAAGTCAATCACTGTAGGACAGCAGTACTTCAGGGATTTTAGCACTGAAAATATATTTTAAAGCAAAATATGCCACTAGCAGTATTTCACAAAAACTCAGGAAAGAAACTGACATTGTCTGGATTTCCTTACGTATATACATACATACATATATATAATGTATTTTAAAACGCATGTGAAAAACTACTTGACCATGTTTAACTGGATATCTTTTTCTGAGTTTACCATTAAAAAAGTGTTCTGAGATGAACAAAACAACTCATTAAGAAAATATTGCACATTGATAATTAATGAGAAGGTCCCTGTGGAACTTAAAGATCTATTTAGTAATTAACTGAATAAGTCTGCTTGCAATGTTTCATCTACCTGATTCCAAAGTCCTATGTGAAGTGACATCCTGATTCTATTCCCTTGATCTTTTTTCATAGTATCTTATGTACACTTACACATAAAGATCCCTGCTTTCAAATAAGAAAAAATGCATATATTTATAGTCTTCATCATGTTACTTACAATGAGTTTTGTTCTTTATTAAATGCTATTTACTTTGTTCTTGTCGATCTGTCTCTCAGCTGCACTTGCTAAGCCCCTCGAGAGAAGAAGGATATAGTCTCATATTTTACATTCTCATCACGCCTACCACTATATAAGAAAACAGATGCTCAATTCATGAGTTTTAATTAACACATTTATTTTAATAAAATTTAGGGGAAAACAGACTCTAATCCATTCTTATACACTTACAATGCATTAGAATTAAATGTGAAGAACTGATAGCTTATTCCAAAACCTGAAGAATATAGTTAATTAATAAATTATATACAGTTAATATGAATTTTGAACTTGAGCCTTCTTTCACGAACAACAAGGTTTTTAAAGGCATCAACTATTCCGTGTGCACAACTGCGAATTCCATTATTGGGTTTATCTTTGCACCAGCTACTAAACAGTCGTGCAATGAAAGCAGTGGTAGTATGATTAATGGTGAAGAAAAGTCCATGAAGAAAATCTAAAGTACATAAAGGAAATAATGTTCAGAGGCCAGAACAAAGTGAAATACGCCACTAACAATGATGCTCAGAGTAGAAAGCGTAAACAAAATAGATCCAATAACACATTTCAGTCAATTGGGCCTGGGGAGCTCTCAAGAAACAGTAAAATAAAGGAAAGGAGACGGTTGAGAAATGAATGGTCCCAATTCATCACATTATCCTGAATCTAAACAGAGAAATAATCCTGTTCCTTACAATGGAGTCATCGCCATTTTTTTTTTTTTTTTTTTTTTGCTTTATTTGAAGAAACACTGAGGAAACAGAAAGAAATGATGAAAATGGAAAAATTATATGGACTCAAGCAGAGGACAGCCAATGAGCGTAATTTTAAGAAGTGGCATAATTTCTTTGGAAGTTGAAGGCTGAAGATATCAAACTGATCCAAAATAAGACAAATATTAATATCTAATATGATTTCTTCCCATCTTTGTGCCACTCACACACTGGGTCCCAGCATGACATTAAGAATGTGAGCTCCTTGAACAAGGCGCCAGGTCTGGCTCATTTCTCTCTGTCTCACAAACTGGTACTTAGAATGTGTCCAATGCATATTTGAAGAGACTCCAAAATAATTAGCCCTGTGTTTGTCTACAACCAAGCTATGCATCCATTCAAAGTTAGTCACATACCAGTGTATAGCTTTTGGGAGTCTCTATAGATTTTCAGTTAATAATTTTAAAGCATTATTACATTTGAAAAAAAAATAGATTGTGGAAGTGGTATAATTTAAAGCTGCAGAAAAAAATTTAGAGGCTCCATCAAAAACAAAAAAAAAATTATCAGTAATTCAAAGTCATCAATTCTTCTTTGGCCTCTCTTATTTATTGTTCAGATTTCTCCAGCATAGGACGTTGACAATTAAGTCCATGAATTTAATTGTTCTAAGTGCTACAAACCTTATTGCTGAATCCCCTGGGAAACCATGAACTGCCTCCAGCACCTGGTGCACCCTTTGAAACAATTTTGAAACTGTTTCTGGAATGACCATTGTGCATGGTGGCATGGTGCTAAGTTTACCAACTAAATTGTATAGCTGTCTATGATGAGTTATCAGCTGTAAACAAACAGCTAGAACTAGCTGGACAATGAATGAAGAAGACAGAAGGAAAAACAGATGCCTTTGAATTGTGATATTGGAGCAAAATTGAATATACCATGGACTGACAAAAGCACAAACAGATCTGTTCTAGAAAAGGTAAAGCCAGGGTGCTCCTTGGAAGCAAAGATCGCAAAACTGTGTCTTACATACTTTGGACATGTTGTGAGGAGGGATCAGTCCCTGAGAAGGACATCATGCTTGGTAGAGTGGAGGGTCAGCAAAAGATGGATTGACACACTGGCTGCAACAATGAGCTGATACATAAAAACAAGTGCAGACATGGTGTAAGACTGGGCAGTGTTTTGTTGTTCACAGAGTTGCTATGACTCAGAACCAACTCCACAGCAACTAACAACAAGACAAAAAATAACTGTATTGGAAGTCCCTCCCCACTCACCTAATCTGACCCATTGTGACTTTTTTCTTTACCCGAAGATAAAGGAAATACTGGAAAGAAGAAATTTTGATGACATTCAGGACATCAAGGATAATAAAATACAGTGACAGCTCTGACAGCCATTCCAGAAAAAGAGTTCCAAAATTGCTTTGAAGGGTAGACTAGGTGCTGGTGTCAGTGCATAGCTTAGCAACAGGAGGACTTCGACAATGACTGCTGTGATACTCAGCAATGAGGTATGTAGCATTTTTCGCTAGGATGAGTTTGGGAACTTCATTGGCAGTCCTTGTACGAAGCAGTTGAAAATGGCATGGCTGAAGTCAAGCACATCCCAGTCCTCAAAGTGACATCTTTGTCAATAAACACTTCAAAGAGGTCTTCTGTAGCAGATGTGCCTAATGCAGTATGTCGTTTGATGTCTTAGATGTTCTTTCCAGGGGTGATGATTGCAGATCGAAGTACAGTGAAACCCTTGACAATTTTGATCTTTTCTCCATTTATCATGCTGTTGCTTATTGGTCCAGTTGCAGAATTTTTTTTGAATTTCTACAGAGGTGCAATCCATACTGAGGGTTGCAGTCTTAGATTTTCATCAGTGTGTCAAGCCCTTTTCATTTTTCGCAAGCAAGTTTGTGGCATCTGCGTATCACACATGTTAAAGACTCACCATCCAGATGCTGTGTTCTTTTTCCTGTGGGCCAGCTTCTCAACTTGTTTACTTAGCATACAGATTGAATAAACATGGTGACAGGATACAACCCTGACATATATCTGTGCTGACGTAACCTCACAGTATTCCCTGGTCCTACTCAAAAGACTGCCTCTTATTCTACATTCAGATTCCACATGATCACAATTAAGTGTTCTGGAATTTCTATTCATCAAAACATTAGCCACAATTTGTTATGATCTACATTGTCTGATGCATTTGTATCATCAATAAAATGCAGGTAAACATCTTTCTGATATTCTCTGACTTTAGCCAACATCCATTTGACACCAGTAATGATATCCTTCGGTCCATATACTCCTTTGAAACAGGTTGGATTTTCTGGAAGTTTCCTGTTGACTTACTGCTACAGTCACCTTCAGTAAAACTTTACCTGCATGTGATATTAATGATATTTTTCAATAATTTCTACATTCTGTTGGGTCGCCTATCTTTGGAATGGGCACAAATATGGATTTCCTTCAGTCAGTCAGCCAAGTCACCATCCTCCAAATGTCCCGTCATGCACAAATGAGTACTTTCAGGGCTGCATCCCTTTGCTGGAAAACCCTGGCGGTGCAGGGTTAAGGGATACCCTGTTTGCATAGTGGTTGAATGCTACAGCTGCTAATCCAGAGTGTCAGAAGTTCAAACACATCAGGTGCTCCTTGGAAACTCTATGGGGCAGTTGAGTCGGTCTGTAGGTTTGCTTGAGTTGGAATCAATTTGACAGCAGTGGATTTGTTTCTTTTGGCTTGTTAGGGTTAAGAGCTATGTCTACTAACCAAAAGGTCAGCAGTTTGAATCCAGCAGGTGTTCCTTGGGACCTCTCTAGGGCAGTTCTATTCTGCCCTACAGGGTCATGGAATCCAGTCTACAGCAACAGGTTTAGTTTTCTCCCTGTGTTGAAATACCTCAGTTGCTATCCAGTCAATTCCTGGACCCTTACTTTTTGTGAATGCTTTCCGTCCCGCCTGGACTTCTTCCTTCAGCACCATTGGTTCTTGATCATATGCTACCTCCTGAGATGGTAGCACATCTACTAATTCATTTTTCTACAGTGACACTATTTTTTCCATCTTCTTTTGATGTTTCTTGAGTTGTTTAATTATCTTCTCTATGGAATCCTTCAAAATTGCAACTCAAAGCTTGAATTTTTCTTCAGTTCTTCCAGCTTGAGAAATGTAGAACATGATCATTCCTTTTGGTTTTCTAACTACAAGTCTTTGCATATTTCGTAGTACTTTACATTTTCTTCTTGATCTGCCCTTTGAAATCATTTATTCAACATTTTTTACTTCGTTTCTTCCTTTTGCATTAGCAATTCTACATTCACAAGCAGGTTCCAGAGTCTCTTCTTATATCAAGTTTGGTCTTTTCTTTCTTTCCTGCTTTTTTAATGACCTCTTGCTTTCTTTGTGCTTGACCTTGATATCATCCCACAATTCATCAGACCTTCTATCATCAGTGTTCAACACATCAAAA
The DNA here is from genome assembly GCA_028571685.1 of Heterohyrax brucei. Classification (NCBI taxonomy): domain Eukaryota; kingdom Metazoa; phylum Chordata; class Mammalia; order Hyracoidea; family Procaviidae; genus Heterohyrax; species Heterohyrax brucei. The sequence goes on from CM053143.1 coordinate 163,451,395, forward strand.
CTATTCTTGGAATAGTCTTTAAATATAGGTAGGCTACACTCAAGGTCATATTTGGTCTGTTTTGAATATGCTTTAATTTTCTTCAGCTTCTAATTGAACTTACATAGAAGGAATTGATGGTTTGTTCTGCAGTGGGCCCTTGGCCTTATTCTGACAGATGATTTTGAGCTTCTTTACCACCTCTTTCCAAAGAGACTGTCAACTTGATACCTGCGTACTCTATCTGTTGACCTCTACCTGTAGAGTCACTGTCTTTGTTGCTGAAAATAAGTATTTGTAGTCAGTAAGTAGTTAGTCTTGCAAAACTCAATCATACCATCTCTGGTGTCAATTCTACCACCAAGGCTGTATTTTCCAACTACTGATCCTTTTTCTGTTTCCAATATTCACCTTCCAATCACCAGTAATTATCAATATGCTTTGATTGCATGTTTGATCAACTTTAGACTGCAGAAGTTGGTAAAAACCTTCCATTTCTTCACCTTTGGCATCAGTGGCTGAGGCACAAATTTGAGGACTGGTGATGTTAACTGGCTTTGGTTTTAGGTATATGGACAGTATCCCATCCCTGACAGCACTGTCCTTCAGGATAAATCTTGAAATGTCCTTTTTGAAGATGGATGCAACACTATTCCTCTTCAATTTTCAGTCCCAGTGCAGGAGATCACATGATTGTCCAACATAAAATGTGAATATCAGGCTATTCCACACACTAATGCTGAGGTTTACAATCTGTGGGCATGACACTTCATTTTTGATGACTTCTAATTTGCCTGGATTCCTACTTTGTACACTCTTATGTTCTGATTATTAATGGATATTTACATCTGTTTCTGCTCACTTTTGAGTCAAGTCACATCAATAAATGAAGATCCCAAAAGTTTGACTCCATCCATGCCATTAATGCTAGCTACTCTTTGAGAAGACAGCTCTTCCTCAGTTGCATTTTGGATGCTTCCAACCTGAGGGGTTAATCTCTGGCACTATATCAGACAACATTCTGCTGCTATTCATGAGGTTTTCATTGGCTTTTTTTTTTTTTTTCATAAGTAGATGGCCAGATCCTTCTCCTAATCTGTCTTAGATGGGAAACACCACTAGTCCACTGTGGGTAACCCTAATGGTATTTGAAATAGTGGTAGCATAGTTTCCAGTATCATAGAAACACACAAGTTACTACAGTATGACATATTGATTCACAAGTGAAAGACACCTATATTAGTTATATGTACATACAGACAATTGTACATATGTCAGTACTACAGGAAACCCTGGTGGTATAGTGGTTAAGAGTCATGACTGCTAACCAAAAGGTCAACAGTTAGAATCCCCAAGCACCCCTTGGAAACTCTAGGAGGCAGTTCTACTCTGTTCTCTGGGGTTGCCAAGAGTCAGTGGCAAGAGGTTTGGTTTTGTTTTGCTAAATATTACATGTAAAACTGTGGTTTAATTCATTTAGTGTATTTGCTTATTAAAATATGAAAAGTCACCTACAGATGAAGTCAAAATTTAATATTAGTTTTGGATATAGATAAAACTAGGCATATGAGTTTAGCACTTTCTAAATATTTTTTACAAATCATGATTGTAACTTGATCAAGAACATTATGTTTGTTTGTAAATAATTTACCCAATGTTTATACAAAAGACCAAATCTGTGAGCAAGTTGAGATTGACCTCCTTGAAGCAAATATCTCTGGCTCCCTGAGCATGAGATTGTGTCCTTCCTACATACTATGAAACATGGTACTGTGGAATCTATTCCAACTCACAGGGACCATATAGAACAAAGTGGAAATGCCCTACAGGGTTGCCAAGGCTGTAATCTTTATGGAAGCAGGGAGCCGCTTCTTTCTCCCATGTCTGAAGTGGTAGTAAGGTATTGTTCCTAACACACTCTGTTTCCCTTGTGTTTCTGTTTTCCCTACTGGAGTATAAACCTATTGCGGGCATGGATAGTGCCTAACAGGAGTCTATGGTCCTCCTTTTTAGCATAATGTTTTGCTAAACCAGTGTTTGCTTAATTGAGTAAATGACATTGGCCTGGACCAAATTCCATCAATCTACAGATCGATGGAATTCTTGCAAACTCAGCCAGTGAAAAATATTTCATAATCAGTATTTCACTTCTTAATCATATTTTATCTGTTTCCCTGTTAAAAGTTTGCCAGTTGCAAATAACTATGCAACAAATTGAGGCAAATGTGTTTTAAAAACTAGCATCTTTCAAACCGTATTTAAAAATACACATTTCAATAGCTATTACACCCAATACTTTTTTACATGAGGGGCTGATATCCTTTAGTTTCAAAGATGAGAATTACAGCTCTCCAGCGACTCCCATATAATAAGTAAAACAGATTTACAAAAGTTTTAGCCAGGATTAGAGTTAGAAACTGTGATATTATGACTCAGTTGCTTCATCTTTCTTGATGTGTTAACCACCAGAAGCTCAATAAATCTTCATAATGTTTAAAATTATGTTTCCTTGATTTCCTAATTAACGGCCTGATTATATTTATGACTGTTGGAGAATGTAATCTATGCATGTTTACTTAGTTCAAAAATTAAATTCATCAGCTCACCTACTGTTCACTACAGCCTCTTTATAGTAGCAAGAAAAATGTAAGTAGCCTTAATGGTATTCTCTGAAAACAAATTAGTTGAATAATGTTTTCCCTTTATTATATGAAGGAGAAAGAAGATTGCATAGCCCTGAGAACAGGACTTAGACAATGTGGAGACCACACACACTTCTAGAACTTTTTCTAAAGCTAGAATGGAGTTAAAACATGAGGATGCAATAGAATGTAATTCTGCTTTATGCTTTACAATTCTGAAACTAGCTGAATAGAATTCAGTATGAATTCTCATATGGTAAACTTTCATTTCTAATTTATTGTAGTAAGAAAGGAAAGCTATTTGGGCTGATTTGTAAGATTTTCAAAACCATACAATCCCCCAAACCAAACCCATTGCCACCAAGTCAATTCCAACAAATAGTGACCCTAGAGGACAGAGCAGAACTCCTCCATAGGATTTCCAAGGAGCAGATTATGGATTTGAAATGCCAGGCTTTTGGTTGACAGCCACAATCTTAACTACAAAGCCATTAAGGCTCTATCCGTACAACACACTTAAGAACTCGTATTCTGAGTGCTATACCCAACTAATCCTGAGTGAATTTCAGAGGGAAAAATAGTGACATTATTTTAAATACGGATTTAAAATACCATATTGTTAAATGCTAATTTCAAAGTGTATATGAAGACTAAATAATAAAACAAATAGTAGTGTCTTCACAGTGATAGATATGCAAAAGTTTTAGTCCTTAAATGTAGCCTTCAAACTGTATTACTTCTTTCCCTATTCCCACATACGTTTTTACAAATTGCAAAAGTGGAAATTTGACAATGCTACCAGTGCTCATAGCACAGCCAGTTGCTGTCAAGTAGATTACAGCTCCTGGCAACCCAATGTGAGTGAGAGAGAAACTGTGCTCCATAGCGTTTTCGATGGCAGACTTACTTAAACAAGTTTGCTTGTTTAGACAGTCTAGTTGTGAGTCTTAAATTCTCAGGAATGTTAGAGTCAGGAGCACGTGTGTTATTCTCCATTTTTGGAATAGCCACATGTATTCTATTATATAACCTATACCTTGCAGATACTTGCCTCTGTCTACCAAACTGCAAATACTTTTTAAGTGAGGGCTATGTCTGGTGTATCTCCCAATTACCTCACCTAATACTTGGACAAAGACACCCTGGTGATGCTGTGGATAAGAGGTTGCCTGCTAACCAAAAGACAGACAGTTTGAACCTATTAGCTGCTCTACGGGATAATGATGCAACAGTCAGCTTCTGTAAAGATTACAGCCTTAGAAACCCTATCCGGCAGTTCTCCTGTGTCCTATAGGTCACTATAATTCAGGCTGCACTTCATGGCACTTTTTTTTTCTTTTAATACTTTCACAAGTCTGGTTCCTGGCTCTTTCCTCACAAGTGCCTCCTAATCTTCTTTACCTCATAAAATGTTACTAGTAACTCAAGATCTAGCTCTGGCGCTGATTCTTCAATACTTCTCTCCCCTCCTGTGGTTGCCGTCTTCCCTCCAGTCAGAGCTGTGTTGTGATTCTCCTGAGTCCCTTTGGAGATTCTTTCTACATTAAAATTAAATAACTTGGTTTCAACTGGAAGACATTCTGTTGAGTGAAATCAGTCAGCAGCACAAGGACAAATATTGTATGAGACCCCCACGATAAGGACTTAAAAACAGACTCCTGTACAGAAAAAGAAGACTTCTTGATGGTTACAAGGGATTATGGGGAGCGAGGGAGAGGGCTGGTTATAGATTAGATAGTTGACAGAAATTTGATAGGATGAAATCAGTAACAGCACACATTAGAAAGAAGGTCAACTTAACTGGACTTCAACATAACTTGAAAACTCTTCCAAACTTAACCCAATACTGCAAGGATAGAGTTGCAAGGGTGGGGATCCAGGGACCATACCCTCAGAGGACATCGAGGCCAACTGGCATAACTAGCCCATTGCTAAGAGAGTCTTTTGCACCCCGTATTGCTGAGTGGTGTCTGAGGTCTTAAAAGCTAGCAAGCAGCCATCTAAGGTACACCAAATAGTGCCAACTCAGCTGGAATAGATGACCACCGAGGACCAAAATGGTAATGGGGGAAAGAGAACCCAGAATATACAAAGAGCCATGAGAATGGGTGACTACATCAACATGTGAACAGAAGAACCAGATGGTGCCCAGCCACCACCAATGACAGCCATGATGGGGCCCGCAATGTCAAGTCCCAGTGGCAGCATACAAAAAAGAGGGGTGCACCCTGAGAATGCCACTAAAACACCACAACTGATGATCCAAAGGCCTGGGGGTTCCCCTGGGAGCATGGCCCCTAGGCCAATGTTGCCCCTGATCATAAACCATCTTCGGATAGGAATGGATGGGACTTGGGGACACAGAGTGAATGTATTGCGTGTGCACTTCATGGTTATATGCATGTATAGGATGTTGTCCTACTGGCCTCTTACTAGAGGGGAGTGGAGAGAGTGGAGAAGAAGGGACAGCAGATTGTTAAGAGGATATGACACGTATAGAATGGAAAGGAGGAGAGTGCTGTCACTGAGCAACGAGAGCAGGAGGAGCTGCAAACAGGTGGGCTTGTAAATTTAAACTAGATTGTACACTTGCACTCAGTCACAATAAGAAAAAGATACAAGTCACATTTCACTCTGCATCGATGTAAAGATGAACAACTAATAGTATACATTAAAACATTTCCTTTGATCGAGAAGTTCCTTCTTTTTCTTCTCCCTTAAAAAAATAATGGAAACATCGGGTATGGGCCACTATAAGTCTTGTCATCCCTAAGCAGTGGGCCTGCTGTGCTCAAAAGAAAAGTTGTTCCTACTCCCAGCATCCCTTTCCACAGTCCAAGTTAAGCAGACACATCTACTTTGTTCCCACACGTACTTTATTAGCACCCAGCCCGTGCCAAATAGAATCCTTAATAAACGTTTATTGACTGTTGTGGTTGCCATTTTAGCCTTTGTCCTACAGGTAACTAGGTTTTGCCTCTAAATGTAGACTGTGGGTTTTGTAAAGAAATGGCTAAGGCTTTACTTAATTTCACATATATATCCCACTGCCACCAAGTCAATTCCAAATTATAGTGACACTAGAGTAGAACTGTCCCTAGAGTCACTTAGGCTTCAGTTTTGAAGGAAGCAGACTGCCACATCTTTCTTGCCAGGAGTGGCTGGCTGGTGGGTTCCAACTACCGACTTTTCAGCTAGCAACCAAGCATTGAGCCACTACACAGCCAGTGTTCCTTTCCACGTATCGAGAAATTTACAAGCAGTTTGGTGTATATGTATGTTGGATTCAACTGAATGAAACCGTATTTTTCTTTTCTAATTTATGCCAGATGCCACTGACTGCTACTCCAAAGAAAAAAATCTTTCAGTAGCAGAAACAACACCTTTCCATGCATGAGGTCTGTCAATTAATTTCTTCAATTAAGTTCATGAATTCATCCTAGAAAAAGTGCTACATAGCTCACTGCTGAATATCACTATGGTCACCATTAATGTACTCCCCACCAGCACCCAGTCCACCCTTCAAAGCAATTTTGGAACTCTTTTTCTAGAACGGCCATCAGAGCTGTCCTCACATTACTCTTGGTGTCCTGAATGTCATTAAAATGTCTTTCTTTCAATATTTTCTTTATATTTGGATAAAGGAAAAAGTCACTGAGAGCCAGATTAGATGAGTAGGCAGTGTCTTCCAATAGTTATTTGTTTACTGGCTAAAAACTCCCTCACAGACAACTAGACAATTAATTGCTCACCATGCCACCGTGCCACCATGTGTAATGGCCATTCCAGAAAGAGTTCCAAAACTGCTTTGAAGGGTGGACTAGGTGCTGGCATCGATATATAGCTTCCCAAGGGGAATACTTCAAAGGTGACTTTAGTTATATTCAGCAGTGAGCTATGTAGTGCTTAGAACAATTAACTTCATGGACTTAATTGCTGGACTTCATATGAGGTTTTTGAATCTTCTGATTTATTCACATGTATCCAGTTATCTGATCCCCAGTTCTTTAGATGAAATAGATTCCTGGAAATGATCTGCAGTGGTAATATACTGCAGTGAACTAAAATGAATGCAATATGCTACAGTGAATTTCATGAGATACACTCTTTTGTTGCCACAATGCATTTAATTTAGCCATAAACCTTGTGAGTTAGCCATTAACCACAACAGGAGAGTGCTTCACATAGCATAAAAAAAGAAGGAATAAGAGAGTGAGACTTTAATCTAAAAAAGTGACTATAATTTACAAGGTCATTTGGCATTGATTTCAAATGAGTATAAAAGCACAAATTAAACTGAGAACTTGTGTGTAACATATACAAAATGCAAATCTACTTAATCATTTGTTATTTAATAGTGTCCTTTATTTGCTAAACTCAAGTGGACTACATATACAAGCTACTTAATCAGTTGTGCATGTATGCAAGAATGCATTCAACTGACATGTCATAAATGTCTCTAGTGGGCATCGTAGCAAATATAAAGAATTATATGAACAAGAGGTCTCAGTTTAATAAGATAGACAAACTGTTCAGTATTTTACATTGAGATAAATACAAGGAAAGATGAACATGTTTGCTATGGAAAAACACAGCAGAGGCTTCCAGCCTTGATTCAAGTTGCAAGAGAGGTACTTTGGTGTTTTGTTGATAGAATCATCAAATGGTACTTTTAACTACAAAAGTTACAAAAGAGAACCAAAAAACATCGTACATAAATGGTGATTATAAAATCACTTGCAATCCTGCCACACAGTTAAGCTGTGCCATGAAGACTATGGCAAAATTAGACAAAAAAAAAAAAAAAAAAAAACAGAATTTGCATGCCACGCATGCAGAAAGGCAAAAACGAGTAAATGGCAAAATAGCATCATGCCAGTGCAAGTACCTAAAAACAGATGCTACAGCGCGGGGCCCGGGGCCGCAGCATTCGTTCTAGACACTGTATGCCGGCACCAGTGCATTCCGCCTCTGCCAAGAAGTTGACAGAGCCAGCGAAGGTCAACACCTAGCAGGTGAACTGGTGTCTCCCTCAGAGCTGCACACGGAGCCCCAGAGAGGGACAGATGCATGATTAGTAAATACTGACAAACCTTCCCAGGCTGGAAAAATTCCACATATTTTTGCTCCTTGGAAATAGAATATTTTAGTGTTTAGGTGGGCACTAAACAATGTCTCTTATCACAGCCCTATATGGGAATAGTTATTTCTGCCTCCTATGAGGGTCTTTTATGACCCTCTTCCAGCTGCTCATTTCTTTAATCCTTTGTCATGGCACGGAAGACTATGGAGAAATCTCTCACCCTGAACTAGCATGAAAACTGTGTCCCAGAGAGGTGCAGAGATGTGCACTAAGTCACAGAACTGCCAAGTAACAAAGTCAGAAATTGTGTTTTCCTGTTCTTTAGTGGAGATGCTAAGTCATAGGGAATATTAAGTTCATCACTGGGCCACACAGAAAGATTGGGAAGGAGAGGTCATATTGCTATCCAAGTTATTATAAATACATCCTTTTTTGCCTTGATTTGTCCAGATAAAAAACAAAGCCAGTACCGTTGAGACGATTCTGACTCTTAGTGACTGTATAGAACATAGTAGAACCGGCTCATAGAGTTTCCAAGGAAAGCCTGTCAGATGTGAAATGCTGACCGTCTGGTTGGCAGACAGCACGTAACCTCTACCGCACCAGGGTTTCTTATCCAGATAGCTGTTTTATTTTTCAATTGTGTTGAGTTTACGCAGCTACATCATTAATCTAATTCATTTATTTATTTTTTTAAAAAAGGTTATAAGCTTCATAGAGAATGAGAAAAAGAAATGCTAAACTCTATTTAGCCAAACACACTTAGAAGCTTTTCAATAGTGGTATGAATGTGAATATTTCATAATTGCATATTTTCTTGTTGAGGACCAGTAGCCATTTTAGTATACAAACCATTAATAGAATTGCCAGATGGGTGCTTTATTTGCTTTTATATTGGGTTACAAATAGTAGCAATTAGTCACTGATGAAGACCTCGAAGTTGAGAGGTTTTTCATAATTCAGCACCATGTTAATTTTTGGTATCATCTGCAGAACAATAAAAACAAAAACGTTTGTAAAAGCAACATATGTCTTGACAATTTTCTAATTATCTGTGTGTAAAACACTCAATTCTTATACACAGACAGAACTTCTCACATGCTACATTTGTATTCTAAAGCATACAAAAGATTGCTAGAAATCAGTAAGCTTGTATTTCTACAATACATCTTTATCCATTTCTACCAGTTAGTGACCCAAGTTATATTTCTTTTTCAAACAAGGAGAGGTAACTTCTTATACGAAAAATGGCAGAAGGATGGATGTTTGAACTGAAATAGCATTAAAAACTAGATTCCATGCTTTTTAGTGAAAATAAGAGAGGAAGGATGCCAGATGGAAACTTGCCAAAGAGTGTTCTTTTAGGAATTGTGCCTAAGCTGTCTTGAAGGGAACCAAAGAATAAAAGGAGAAAATAAGTAGGAGATTTGAGCAGAATGCCCTAAAAAGGTTTTCTGACTTCACTTTCCAATAAAAAGGTAGAAAACATTTATTACTGAAATAGTTTCTTAACAAAGCCTGAAGAAAACCGACTGAATATTTTAGGATGGGAAATGCAATTTATAGTGGCTTTTCTGCGATACTTGAAACATGTCAATTGTGCTTCCCCAAATCAATTATTTATATCTACATTTAACCCCATTTAGGTATGTTTAGCCATTTAATCAATACTAGTTTATCTCCTGAAAATCCTGGTGCATAATGGCTAAGTGGTATGTCTGCTAACCAAAAGGTCATCAGTTTGAATCCGCCACACACTCCTTGGAAACTCTATGGAAGAATTCTACTCTGTCCTGTGGGGTTGCTATGAGTCAGAATTGACTTAACGGCAGTGGATCTGGTTGTTTGGTTATTACCTCTCCTATGAGTCACAACCAACTTGGTGGCAGTGGCTCTTTGGTTTGGTTTAATATCACTTCCACCCACCTTTCAGCCTCAATACATATTTAGAACTCATGTTCTTTTGGTACACACCAACCCAGAAATATGCCTACAGTGCCTTCTCTCCTACACAAGCTAAGACAAGAACATGCCCAACACACTACACACTCACCAGAGATCACACTGTGGCTGAATGTGTTTGTGCTCCTTTATGAAAACAAGCATCTAGGTTGAGACCCCCCCCTTGCTTCAGAGAATCTCCATAAATTTAACTTCTAGTTAACAATCTCACAAATTATTTATAAAATAGGATCAGAAAACTCTTCTATTGCCAGCTCCACTGGAATTTCCAAAGTGTGCCAATATCACCAGCTTTCCTTTTTTACTTTAAAAATAGATGACAACTTTGACAGGATGTGCTGGGTTAGGCCTAGGAGTGGAAAATTTAGTCAGCACAGTTTGTCCTATTCCGTTTTTAAAAATGGAACCAGAAATCCAGTATTTGTGATTACCTGCAGAGTGCCTAATTTCATTTTCAAATATTAAGTGACTACAGAGAATGAGTAGGGACTGAAAAGATAATATGTGTACATTTGATGTATCAGAATCTATTATATTTCTGTTGTGGTGAGCTACTGATGGCTAGTCATTTGCCCTTGACATTCTGATATATTTACCTTGAAAAGGTAATCCATGAACATGCCTATATGACTGGCATCTTATCACCAGGATATTTTTAGCACAGCATATGGATTCTCAAGTAAATATGCATCACACCTTCAGAAATAGTGAAAAATATGTTCAGCATTACTTGGCTCTAAAGGAAACTGAGTGTAAGGCAGACAATGCCTTGGTTTTGTTTAAATTTAATAGCTTAGACTTCTGGAGAACTATTGATAAAACAATTATTAACTTCTAATATATCACCCTTATTAAGAAGACCATTAAGATTAAATTGAAGAACTTGTGGACTTACTCATGGGTTTCAGGTAGTTTTAACAATTTTTTCATAGCGCTTAAGTATATCAAAAGCTTAATAGCTCAGTTTCCCATAAAATGTGATTTTCCATGAGGAACTCAGATCCAAAAGTAAGCATGGCTTTAATCATGTCCATTTTTACCAAGGTGAATAGGATAGCTGGAAATCAACACACACACTTAAAATATTCCAAAATACCTTAGTGTAGACACTCATACATCATCTGCGAAGCACTTTAGGTGCATGATCAAGCATATACAAAAACAAAATTTAAGAAATCCGATGACTGTAATATAAATGAATCTGCAAAAATGAATGAAACTCTACAAAAGGCTCTTTATTGAGATGTGAGTAATCAAAGAACAACCATCTAGACAACACTTTGTTTCACGGCTTGAATTGTGTCCCCTCAAAATATGAGCATCTATTTGGCTAGGCCATGATTCCCAGTATTGTGAGACTGCCCCTCATTTTTGTTATCTGATGGGACTTTCCTATGTGCCATAAATGCTATCTCTATGATGTTAAAGGTATAGGATTAGTGGCAGTTATGTTATTTAGGGAGGATACAATCTACAGGATTAGACTGTGTCTTAAATTAGTCTCTTTTGAGATATAAAAATGAGAATTGAGCAGAAAGGCATGAGGTCCTGTTGTCACCAAAAAAGCAGTACTGGGAACAAGAGCACATCCTTTAACCCTGGGGAAAACTGACATGGAGAACCTTATCCTGGAGTGAAAGAGAGAGAGAAGGCATTCCCCTGGAGCAGACAATCTCAATTAAGACTTACAGCCAACTAGACTGTGAAAAAATATATTTCTCTTTGTTTAAGCCATCTACATGAGGTATTTCTGTTACAGCAGCACTAAATGACTAAGACTCTTTGTAAGAGTTTTGACAAAAAAAAATATCAGAAATACAGGCTATGACCAGAGGAGGTAGGTACGTTAGAGTTTTTGTTGTTGTTGTTTTAATGTAATTGGGTATTCGTGTTTAAGATGGGTTATATTTCCACGTGGTTAAGTGCAAATCAGGCTGAGTTAGCACCGGAGAAGAAATTTATCAACTACCAAGTAAGGTTCCATTTAAGAAAATTATTTGCAATGAGTTTTAAGCTTTGACAACTCACACTCATGAATATACAAAGTTTTTAAACAAAAGTGTTCTATTATCATGTCAAGAATTATGACATTCTCCTCTCTAATCACCTATAGCACTCAGTCATGCCCACAAACCTCTTCTTGGGCATCAAAGTTGATGAGTTTCAATGCTTTGCCCTTCTATTTTCTAAAAGTCTTCAGTTCTTGCCGGCTAGACTTCCATTTCTTTCTAATTTTGACCCTACTGATAACCATTCCAACTGCCCTTAGATGAGTGCAGTTGATTTCTTCTCTTACAGCTGCCTTGCCAATCCCATTACCAAATCAATCCTACCATCTGTTTGCTCTCCTCCTCCTCCTGGGCTGCCAAGAGTTACTGAGAAAATTGAATAACCACACTGATTGATTCTGCTACAAATTTATGATTTCCGATGTCAGCTGAACTCTCCGAGCTGCTCAGCAGTTCTATTACTCGTTGCTAGTTGGCCGGCCTTCCCCTTCTCCACCACAGCTGTTCCCAGCACCATACCCTCCTCAGATTCTCCACTCTCACCCTCGTTCCCCTCAAATTCAACACACGATCTCACCTCCTACTGCTGAGAAAATTCAAATTATCAAACAAGAACATCCTCAGCTTCCCTCCTCTCTACCTTCAAATTTATCTCTACCTTATTTATCTCTACCTTATCTTGCATCTTAGAAGAATTCTTATTTTGCCCATCTAAGCATTTCATTGAACTCCTTTCTTCCCCGCCAAGATCTTGCTTCATCAGTGTGCATTCTCCTTTTTTATTAAATCTGTGGCTTTAAAAAAAAAAACCCTGCAAATCTACTTTAATTTTTCGATCTTGTAGAAGATTTTCCTCGCCCTTTCTATCATCAAATTTCCTTATCTTTTTCCTTACTGAAAAAATTCTTGGAAAATTACTATACATTCATGGACTCCATTTAGTTAAAATTGGTTCCATAAAACCTAGTGTAATCTTCTTGTCTGATCACCACACTGATGGAATTATTTGGAAATGCTACAAAAAATAGTCCTCTCTCATGCTCCAATTTTCTAGAACTGAACGCTGGGGATTTGGGCTTCAGATGAGCTCAATTACTTACTAACTGCTTAGATTTTGGGGAAGCTGTGTAACTGCCTATGGTTTGTCTCCCTCATAGTTAAACTGAGTATGGAGAGGTCATTTTTATACCTCTTTCTGCCAATTCCACCTTCTTTTGATTAGGACAGCCTGGTAGCTTTAAAGCAAACTACATTTCATCCACTGAATTTAATTCTGAAGGACTACTTTGGAAAATATATTGTCCATCTCCAACCAAACAGTTATCAAGTTGCCCAAATGACTAGGACATTTGGCCATTCTCTAACTGAATTGGAATAGTAAATACCATGATAAGATGACTAAAAATAATTGGGTACAAGTCATTCCAACAGTAATGACTGAGCCAGTTTACTGAGTTCTACCGACCTTTGGATTTGCTTCCGTTCTCTAGGAGCTAGAAAAGATCTTTTCTTTTTTTGAGTCCATTCAATTGGCCTCTACATTCGTGGAAGCACCAATTCCTGCTTCCTAAAACTTTGTTTTGCTTAAGTTAATCTATAAGCTTGATCTCTATTGCTTTATAGATACATATTATGAGACTAATTGGGATAGTCTATATTATACATTCCAGTCTTAATTTCTCTCTTCTCTTCCCCAACATCCAAACATCTACCAAATGTTTCATACATGCTTCTATGAATTTCTCTTTATCTGTTTTCGTGGTCAGTGCCCAACAGGCTGATATCATAATCTCATAACCAGAATAACACTTTGTGTTGTTTACATATATGGCTCCTTTAGTAGTAATCCCTTGAAAGCATAAATAGTTATTTTTCCACATTTATTATTCTTGGCATCAAGCACATTTCTTGGGCTCAAGGAAGTATTCAGTAATTATTGTCAAGTCATTAAAGAACTCATTACAGCAGTCTTTAATAGAAACATGCATTTTGAAATACTGATATTTCTTCATATATCAGAAATACTCTAGCACTTTTATGCTTTTATATTGCATTGGTTAATGCTTCAGTTAAGTCAACAAAGGACTCAATACTGATGTCAGAATTTTTGATACATGTTCCTTATGATATCAATAGAAATTATATTCAGAATTTGTAACATGAGCATTCAGGGCATTTTGAATTAGATTCAATAATAAAACGTTGCAATAATGTATCAGAGATTTCAGTCTTTTCATAGTAATATTAGTAATACTATTTTGATGGCAAAAAAGAATATTTTGATCGCTAAGTGAACTTCAAAAAGAAATAATTTAACTCTTTGAATCAGAAAAATAAAATGTGAATTGTTAAACTCGGGCATAAGCAATGTTAAAGGCATGATTGTATGTCTACTGAAACCTACAGAGATTAAAAATTCAAATAAATATGCAATAATTTACTACATATGTAATACACTGAATGTTATTTACACAGGATTTTGCACAAATTTTATAATAAAACATAAAATGTGCATCCTAAGTAGCATGTATTATAAATGTGGACATTCATCAACAGAATCTTGAGCTTACTATTCTGCATAGATACAAGATGAACTTCCACTCTCTGGTTAATATTAAAAATAGTCTCAGCAACACAGAATAACTTTACAGACCAGTGTTTTCAATAATTTGACAGTACAAATATCATACATTAATAGATTAGATGTTCTAAATTCTTGAAATTCTTGATAGCCCCTACCATGCCCTCAGCTTTAACAGATTGAAGCTGAATGTCCTTTGTTGCAAGTCAGTGATCAGACAGACTACATCCAGATAGTGTAGGAAAGTACGTTTTAATGAGAGTTAAAGGTGAAAAAAGAAACAGGGAAAAGCAAAAAAGGTAAGTCTACTGACTGTACTTCCAATACTGATGATCCTTAAAATTTGAAAGAACTGCCAGAACCATCTTAATGAAAACAAAATCCAATAAACTGTTGTTTTTTGCTTTTATTTTTTCCAAAAGAAAATAGTGAATTCTATAAACTACAAGACCGTAAAATTGTATTTGTACTACTTGTGGTATCAACTCTTTTTTCTCAAGCCATAAGCACAAAAAACAAGTAGAAATCATTGGGAAATAATTTAGAATACGTTTCAAAATCAAATTAAGAAAGAAAAAAAAAAAAAAACTTCTGAATAAACCTGGGAGGGGAAAAATCATTGTTTGAGTAGTTAGTTCAGAGAACACTAGAGACAGAATAGAGACACCAGGGATTTGTTAAGAGATGATTCTTCCATTGTTGTCCTCAGTCGATTCCGACTAAGGGTGACCCCACGTGTGTCAGAGCAGAATTGGGTTTCTGTCCGTGGCTGCTTTTCTTTCTTTCTTTCGTGCGTTTTGCAAGTAGGTCACCAGGCATGTCTTCCGAAACATTTCTGGGTAGATTCAAACCTCAAATACTTTGTTAGTAGCTGTATGTCTCACCCTTTTGTACTATCCAGGGACTCTATCCTCAAGACAGTCTCCTAAAATGACTTCAGAGATCAGGGCTTAATAAGGCAAGTCTCTTCTGAAGTCACTACTAGAGCAAAGATACTTTTATATTAAAACCATGCATACTTGCATATTGTCACATGTAAACAGTTTAAATTTACTGAAATCTATGTTTAAACAGTTTCTAAGTCTGTGGATTTTAGAAACCATGTGACAACATGTGTTTCTTTTCTTGTTAATTGCTATATTCCTCTACTAAGGAAGTCAGTTTCTAATGTTTGTGGTGCACCATCTTGGTGTCCAGAAATTACCAAATGTGGCTGTCACTACTACTTCTAATCCCAGATAGTGTGGCACTAATGACCCCGAGAATTCTAACTGAACTATGTCGCAGCTAAGCATGCAACCCAAATCCCTCTAGGGCTATTTGCCACATCTCTCTCCTGGGTTTCCTCTGCACAACCATGAGTTAGTTATTTCTCTAACAAATCAGGGACTCAACGTCTCTAACTTTAAAGTCCTCTCTTTCCTGACTCTCCTTTCCTCTACATCGAGGTCCTATCTCCTCAACATGGAATATAATACCTTTTACATTTTTTAATCTGTTTTTCAATTCTTATTCCCTGTATCACCCTGTCTTAACAGTCCCTTCTTCCCCATCAGACCACTTTCTTGGTACCTTGTAGTTTTACAGCATGATAACATATACTTATCTATGTATCAGTCAAATACCTGCAGTGTAGCAGATCCTGAATAACACAGAAGAACAGAACAATTCAAGCTCTAAACGGGCTCACGTGATTTGGGATACACACACAAACACATACATAGCTTCCACCATATGAGCTTCTTTAGAAGTCATATTAAATGCTGTTTCCCAGTATTTAGTATCTGGTAGGAATATAGTATCTCCAGCACCTAACACATGCAGGAGACACAATACATACTTGTTGGAGGACTAGTATTTATACAGTTTACGGAATGCCCCCAAAATCACCTTCAATCTACACTTATGGCATCAAATGAATTCAAAGGTTTTTTTTCTGCAAAGAACTGAGAAAGATATAAACATGAAGAATGGACCTTTTCAACGAAGAGAATTTAATTAAGATGCCCATATACACACTTAAAGTGCACAAGGGTAGGAAGTTCAATACATCATTGAGTTATGAAGGTAAAAGTCACATAACATTCAGAACTAATTAATTACAAAGTTTGATAAAAGAGGGAACATGGAAAGTAGGATTTAGGCATGAAAAACTGGAGAGGCAGCTGCAGGAACATATAAGAGTATGGGTTAAAATCAGCTGGTGAGAAACATGAAGCAGATAAAGGTGTTAGAAAATTCCCAGACTTAGCTGTAGCAAAAATTTCACAAAGAGGAAGACTGGGAAGTAAAGATGGGACATGAAGATTAGAGCTAGAGTAATGTGATTCAAAATTAAAGTGTTTGAAATGCCTTTGTTAGAAATAAACAGGCACTAGATACTTCTGGGAACCCCCGGTAGTACAGTGGTTAAGTTTCAAACCCACCAGACTCTCCGTGAAAACTCTATGGACCAGTTCTACTCAGCCCTATAAAGTTGCTATGAGTCAGAATTGAGTCAGTGGTGGTAGGTTTAGATATGTGCAAGCATGGTCTACTTGGAAGTAGCTTGTCCTATCCATGGGAGATTTGGGGGCAGCAATATATGGAATATTTCAGCCTTTATGGAATATCTGAATCCATTAAATATAAATATAATTTGTACACACACACACCTTAACATAAGTTCAGCTCTGCTCTCCAGCTTCAGCCATGATCTATTTGAAATACTGTTGATCAGTTGACAAACAGTGAGAAAATAGAGAGAAGGCACTCGATTATTTCAGCACATGCCTTCATGATCCATCGTTGCTAGATGGCTCAGTAAATGGCATGCCTGGTAATAACAGCCATCAGGGCATATAAATTCCAAATTCAGACTAAAGAGTTAGTAAAGTTAACTAGTGAGGGAGACTGCCAGGCCTTACCATCATCTACGAGAAAAACAGTCAAGATAAAGATGCAACCACAGCACATCTTATAAAAAGCAAGTTAACTGGAAAAAACAACAGCACAGTACTTGCATCAAACTGATGTGCAACACTCCCAAACTTCACAGTTAGACAAAACAGAATGGAAGAAAAAAAATAAATGATGGTCTGACCACAGGAAAGAGAATGTCACTAAGCGTGCTTCCCAGAGACACAACAGCCTGACACCTTTGATGAACACAATTTCTAACAGTCAAAAGAAACAAAACTGGAGGTTAACATACAGGCTTCCTTAACTGCCCTGCCCAAGTCTGCTAGAAAATAAATAAACAGACCTGTTACATTTGTGTGTGTGTATGTGTATATTTTAATGAAAGGTTTCTATGTTCAAGAAAATACTTTTGGTAACACCTAAAAATGTGTGCTGATAATTGGCTATTCTTATTATATTCTCAGTTACAGATAGTAGTATGTTTTATCGATGTCTGCATTTTCTAAGCAATTCCAAACCTTCAAAAAAAAAAAAAATAGCTTAACAGCTTTGAAATCTATACCAATAACTCGTTGTAAATCAAGCTTAGATTCCTACAGAAACTGAAGAAAAATCAACGGTTAAAGTCAGCCATGTCTGCAGTTCACATCCCATCCTAACTCATGACAAGTGTAAGACCTCTGGAAAATGCATATTTTTGTTTCTAATAGCAAATACCATTCAGATTTTTAACAGCAGTCACAAATTTTTAACAGAGGCAGTCACTATTTGCCAGGTGCAATTGTATACTGTATTCAGAATGCACCTGGCATCGCAGCTCACCTAGTGACTAGCTGTGTGACCTATGTCAAAATTCTCACTCTTTTTTAAAATAACAGCTATTAGGCAAAGGCGCTCACTATATGGTGGGATGTGTTATAAACACTTTTGAGATATTAATTTAGCTACCTCTCCCAACAAGGCTGTGAAGGGGTATTATTATCTTCATTGAAATATACGAGTGGTTAAGTATCTTGCTCAGAATCACAAAGAATTAGTGCTCTAAAGACTTCACTTTTCAGTTGACATATGAATGATACATTCATAAGGGCAAAGGTATCTCTGCCCCAGTCCGTGGTGTTTTCAGTTGACTCACACGCTTGTGAAAGCAGAACAACGCATAAGGAAGAACTGATATACTTGAGTCGCAGCTCTGGCGAAGAATACTGAATATTGAACACGCCGCGACTCAGAAAAAATGAGCAAGTCTGTGTTGGAAGAAACCTGGCCACAGCGCCTCTGGGAAGTGAGGACGGCAAGACTTCCTCTCACATACTCTGGACATGCTGCCGGGAGGCATCAGTCCCTGGAAGAAGCATGTCCTGCTTGGTAAAGAAGAAGGTCAGCAAAAAGGAGGAAGGCCCTCAATGAGATGGGTTGACACAGGGGCTGCAACAATAAGCTGGAGAACAGCAACGATTCTGCAAACAGGCCAGGACCAGGCCGTGTTTCCATTCTGTTACACTTCCGATGGCTGTGAGTCACAACTTGGTAACACCCAGTAATGACGACATTTAAATCCCGTATTTCTGTTGAGAATCCAAGAGAGGACAGAATATAGTAATTTAAACACTTAACGTATTTAAATTGAAAGATCTCTCTCAGATGAAAGCACTCTCCCATAACTAAACAGACGAAAACTAATCTCCTTCAAGTTCTATCCCGACGCGGGGAAGCCCTGGGAGCTGCAGGGAACTCCTCTCCGTGGCGTTTCAAAGCTGTGACCTTTCAGAAGCGGATCCTCAGGCATGTTTTCCCAGGGGCCTCTGGGTAAGTTCAAACTGCCCACCTTCCTGTTAGTCGTTGAGGACTTCACCGTATGCATCACCTATGCATATCTACAAGGCCTGACAATTAAGTCTGCAAAATTGAACTGTTCTAAGTGTTACCTGTGTCACTTCTGAATGTCACTAAGGTCACCTTCGAGTACTCCCCTTAGGGAGCTATACACCAACACCAGCACCTAGTCCACCCTTCAAAGCAATTTTGGAACTCTTTTGGGAATGGCCATTGTGCACTGTGGCACGGTGGCAAGTTTGCAAAATTAATTGTGTAGTTATCTGTGATGGGGGTTTTAGCCACTAAACAGATAACTATATTGGAGCACCCCTCTCTACTCACCTGATTTGGCCCCCCAGTGACTTTTTTCTTTACCCAAAGATAAAGGAAATACTGAAGACATTTTGATGACCTTCAGGACATCAAGGGTAATACAGCAGCAGCTCTGATGGCCATTCCAAACACAGAGTTCCAAAACTGCTTTGAAGGGTGGACTAGGTGCTGGCATACGTTCACAAGGAGAACTTACTTTTAAGTCACCTTACTTCTAAGGTGATTGTAGTGACATTCAGTAGTTTTTCAAGGATGAGTTTGTGAACTTAATTGTCAGACCCTGTATTAGGTACTATCAGACAAGAAATAAATTACAACTTGCTGCTTGTCTGAAGATATAATATCACCAAAATGAAAACAAAGGGACATAGATATCACATATTCTATCACAATTTTTTTTTTTTTTTTTTTTTTTTGCACAAACTCAAATTTGTCCTCATTACAGAAAACAAAAGCATCATACTTTTGGAACATTATATGTAGTCAATTAAAATATGTATATATATATAATCTTTATTTTGTTTTCCATTTCCCCAAAATTCAGACTAAACTAAAAATGAGTAATCTGAATTGATATGATGGATAAAGGAACAAGACTAGGAATCAATCAATCGATCAAGACAAGTAACTTCAACAGTTTAATCTTCATATAGCAGTGACTCTACACTATCACAAATAACACAGCTTTGGGTAAAATAAAGCATTTGTAAGTTACGTCACAGCCAACGTTATATTCCAAATGACATGCACACATTAACCCTTGAAAGGCTGCAGAATAATATTTCAGAGGGGGGAAAAGCACACTGTAGACCTACTATACTATGCAAACTCAAAGGAAACTCATAGCCTAATAATATCGTCATAAAATAGGAAGCCAACAGCATCCAGTGATGGAGAAAGACAGCATGATAAAAGTTATAGATATCAATCACTCTTAAAATATTTTATTTCTTTCCATGTTTTGAATTGTCAGCAGTAGGAAAGGAGAGAAAAATGCCCCTAGAAGGTTTGATGTGTTTTATAGCAGAATGCGTATAACCACTGAGGCCATTCTGTGTGCTATCCTGCAAACACAGAGCCAGTCTCCTAGTAGACAACCGTCTGGGGAGTAGCAGAAACTTTAGTTTCTTTTAATAAAGACAAACACATACAATCTGAATATGTCTTCATGGGGTAGAGTAGGAGACTGGGGAAACCCTTTTAAGTCTTCACAAGATAAATTATTTTTTTATTTCCTTTTTTTAATGATTGAATGAAAATGTACATTCCCATATAAATTTGCATACCCCCCTATATGCAGCTCTGACTGCTCTCCCTGCCTGATGAAAGCACATTCTTCCTCTCTGCTCCATACATGTCTTATCCTCCCAACAAACTCCTATCCCTTCCTCTCCACCCACTCCCCTTCCTGCAGTAAGAGGTCAGTAGGATGACATCCTATAGATGATAGAACCATGAATTGCACACATGATATGGTCGCTCTGTGTCGCTAAGTCCAATCGATTCCTGTCCGAGAGTTGACCTCCATTATGATTTACAGATAGGGGCAAAATCAGGGCCAGGGACCATGCTCCCAGGGGAACTCCTAGGCCGTGGACCATCAATTGCAGTCTTTTAATGGAGATCTCAAGGTGCACCCCTTTTTATTCTTGTGATGCCAGCGAGATTCAAATTTGTGAGCTCCCTCACGGCTATCATCGGTGGTGGTGGGCACCATCCAGTTCTTCCGGTCACAAATCGATGTAGTCACCTGCTCACGTTGGTCTCTCTGTCTTCTGGGTTCTCTTTCCCCCATGTCGTTTTGGTCCTTGGTGGTCACCTGTTTCTCCTAAGTTGGGACCATTTGCTGTATCCTCAGATGGCAGCTTGGCAACTTTAAAGACTCCAGCTGCAACTGACCAATGTGGGGTGCAGAAGGCTCTCTTAACAAAACGCTAGTTATGTCAATTGGCCTGGGTTTCCTGAGAACATGATCTCCAGCCCCATGCCCCAGCTACTCTGTCCTCTTAATATTGGGTTAAGATGGGAGGAGCAAGCATGTTATGTAGAAATCCAGTTAATACTGATTTTTTTTCTAATGTGTGCTGTCACAGATTTCACCCAGCCAAATTTCTATCAACTATCTAATCAAAACCCTTCATACCTCGTCCTCCCTCCACCCCCCCACCCTTACAGTCATCAAAGAGTCTTTTCTTCTATGCTTGAGTGTGTTTTAAAGTTCTTATTGTAGGGGTCTCATACAACATTTGTCCTTTTGTCACTGACTTCTTTCACTCACCATAATGTCCTCTGACTAAAACCAGGTTATGAGAAGTTTCCTGTTGTTCTTTATCATTGCATAGTGTTCCACTGAGTATATACACCATAGTATACCTATCCATTCCTCTGTTGTTGGTCATCTGGGTTGATTCCATCTTTTTGCTGTGGTGGGTTGTGCTGCGATAAACATTCATGTGCCTATATCAGTTGGTGTGAATGGCCTTGATTCTGTAGGATATTCCAAGCAGTGGAATTACTGGGTCAAATGGTATATCTAGATCCAGCTTTTTAAGGAAGCACCAGATTGCTTTCCAAAGCGGTTGCACCACTTTGCAATCCCACCAACAGTGTAAGAGAGTTCCAATTTCTCCACAGCCTCTCCAGTATTTGTTGTTTTATATTTTTTTGGACCATGGTCGACCTTGTTGGGATGAGACGGTATCTCACTGTAGTTTTGATTTGAATTTCTTTAACAACTAATGATTATGAACATGTCCTCATGTGTTTTTTGGATGCCTGGATCTCAACTTTAGAGAAGTGTCTGTCCATCTCCTTTGCCCAATGCTTAATTGGATGATTTATCTTTTTCTTACTGATATTTTGTAGTACTTTATAGATTATGGAGATCAGGCATAGGTCTGACATATAGTTGCCAAATATTTTTTTCCCATTCTGTAGGTGCCCTTTTTACTCTATTAATAAAGTCTTTGGATGAGCAAAAGTGTTTGCTTCTTAATACTTCCCATTTATCTATTTTCTCTTTTGTTTGTGGTTTGACAGATTTTGAAGTGTGTCTATATAGTGCATTAAAACTTCCATAGGTGTTCCTACTTTTTTCTCAATGAGCTTTAATGTTTTAGATTTGATATTTAGGTCTTTTATCCAATTTGAGTTGGTTTTTGTATAAGGTATAAGATATGGGTCTTGTTTCAATTTTTCCAGATGGATATCCAATTTTGTCAAAGTGATTGTTTTTACCCAAGTTTAATGTCTTACTGACTTTGTCGAATATCAACTGTTCATAGGAAAATGGTGTCATCTCTAGGGTCTCAGTTCTGTTCCATTGATCTGTCTGTCTCTCTTTGTGCCAGTACCAGGCTGTTTTGACTACTGTGGCAGTGTAATAGGTTATAAAGTCAGGTAGTGAGAGGCCTCCCACTGTATTCTTCTTCCTCATTAGTGCTTTACTTATCCGGGGCTTCTTCCATTACCAAACAAAGTTGGTAATTTGTTTCTCCGTCGCTTTAAAAAATGTTACTGGAATTTGTATTGAGATTGCATCATATAAGTAGATTGCTTTGGGCAAAATAGTTATTTTCACAATGTTAAGTCTTCCTATCCATGAGCAGGATTGGTTTCTCCATTTATGTAAGTCAGTCTTACCTTCTTGTAGTAAGGACTTGTAGTTCTCTTTGTGATGGTCTGTTATTTCTCTGGTTAGATTTACTCCCAGGTACTTTATCTTCTTAGGGGCTATAGTAAATGGTACTGATTTGGTTATTTCTTCCTTAATAATCTCGTTGTTGGTATAAAGGAATCCTACTGATTTAATTATGTTTATCTTGTATCCTGAGCCTTTGCTGAACTCTCCTATCAGTTTGAGTAGTTTACTTATGCATTCTTTAGGATTCTCTGAGGATACAATCATATCATCAGCAAGTTGGGAGATTTTTACTTGTCATTTGCGGATGCACATGCCCATTATTTCTTGGTCTCATCTAATTGCTCTGGTTCGAAATTCTAACACAATGTTGAATAAGAGAGGTGAGAGTAGGCATCCTTGTCTAACTCCTTTTCCCAAAGGAAGCTGTTTCAGTCTCTCTCCATTCAGGATGATGTAGGCAGTTGGCTTTGTATAAATGGCCTTTATTGCACTGAAGAATTTGCTGTCTATTCCTATTTTGCTGAGAGTTTTTAGCATGAATATGTGTTGGACTTTATCAAATACCTTTTCTGCATCAATAAATAAAATCAGGTAATTCTTGTCTTTTGTTTTATTTATGTGACTGATCACATTAATTGTTTTTCTGATGTTGAACCAGACTTCCATCCCTGGTTTGAATCCAGTTTGGTCATGATGGATTATTATTTTTTTTTTTTTTTGATATGTTGTTGTATTCTATTGGCAAGAATTTTGTTGAAGATTTTTGCATCTAGATTCATGAGTGATATCGGTCTGTAGTTCTCATTTTTGTTGGGTCTTTCCCAGTCTTTGGCATCAGGGTTATGCTGGTTTCATAGAATGAATTTGGGAGCATTCCATCCCTTTCTATACTGTGAAATAGTCTCAGTAGTATTGGAGATAACTCTTCTCTAAGAGCTTGGTAGAATTCCACAGTGAAGCCATCTGGGTCTGGGCTTTTTTATTGATGGTATAGTTTTTGGATGACTTTTTCAATCTCTTCCTTTCTGATGGGTTTATTAAGTTGTTCTCCTTCACCTTGTGATAATTTGGGTAGGTGATATGAATCAAGGAATTTGTCCATTTTCACTAGGTTTTCAAATTCGTTAGAGTACAGTCTTTCATAGTATTCTATTATGAAATTTTTAATTTCTGTTGGGTTTGTTATGACAACTCCCCTCTCATTTCTTATTTGGATTATTTGTTTCCTTTTCTGTTTTTCTTTAATAAGTTTATCCAGTGGTTTGTCAGTTTTGTGGATCTTTTCAGAAAACCAGCTTTTGGTCTTTTCAAATTTTTCAATTGTTCTTCTAGTCTCTAATTCATTTACTTTTGCTGTAATCTTTATGATCTGTTTTCTACTGGTGTCAGTGGGGTTCCTTTGTTGTTCTCTCTCTACTTGTTAGTTCTTTGATTTGGTTTCTTTCTTCCTTCCAGATGTGTGCATTTATGGAGATAAACCGACCTCTGATCACTGCTTTGGCTGTATCCCATAGAGTCTGGTAGGAAGTGTTTTCATTCTCATTGGAATCCATCAATTTCTTTATTTCATCCTTGATTTCTTCTATAACTCATGTTTTTTTTGAGCAAGATGTTGTTTAGTTGCCAGGAGTGCCACTTTCTATCTATGTTTCTTCTGCTATTGATTTTGACATTTATGGCTTTGTGATCTGAGAAGATGCTTTGCATTAATTCAATCGTATTGATTTTGTTGAGAATTGCTTTAGGTCCTAGCACATGGTCTATTTTGGAGAATGTTCCATGTGCACTGGAGAAGAGGGTGTAGTTGTCCGCTGATGGAGATAAAGTTCTGTATATGTCAATGAAGTCTAGTTCATTAATTGTGGCAATAAGGTCTTCTATGTCTTTACTGAGCTAATGTCTAAACGATCCGCCCAATATTGAGAGTGGAGTGTTGAAGTCTCCTGCTACTATTGTGGAGTGATGTATCACATTTTTAGTGTAGTTTGTATTTCTTCATTTCAGTGCTCTAATATTAAGTGCATAAATATTTAATATTGTTAAGTCTTGCTTATGTATTGAACCTTTCAGCAATAGTGTCCATTCCTGTCCACAACAGTGGATTTTACATTAAAATCTGTTTTGTCTGAGATTAGAATTGCCACACTTGCTCTTGTTTGTGTATTGTTAGCTTGATATATATTCTTTCATCTTTTAATTTTCACATTGTTCTTATCTTTAAGTCTAAGTCTTATCTTTAAGTCTAAGGTGAGTTTCTTGTAGGCAACATATGGATGGGTTGTGTCTTTTGACTCAAGACGTCACTCGATGTCTCTCTACTGGAGTGTTCAGTTCATTCACATTCAATGTGACTTTTGATATGTATGTGTTCAGTGCTGCCATTGTGATATGTGATATGTGGTATTTACTTTTGTGTTGATGTTTTCTCTGTTATTCTTATTAATCTGTTCTGGGACATTCTTTGTGAGTTGACTTTTCACCTTTTTCAGAGTTGGTATTGTGGTTGTTGAGACTCCTGTATTACGCTTCTTGGTTTAACATGTTGCATCTTTATTGTGCTTTATAGTTGCCCTTAAGATCCCACTTAATAAACTATGTATAAACAGAATTTCAATTACCACCATTCTTATCAACTTCTTCTCCTACCGGAAGGACTATAACAACTGTAGTACATCCCTCTTTTTAATATGATGATATCATAGTTTTCATGATGTGATCACTGGATTATTTCCTTCACTATTACAAGTTTGAGTTTGGAGCTTTCCCTAACTGAGTAGGATTCTGGGTGAAGTGTCCTCTATTTGCTTCTAAAACACAAACTTAAGTGTTTTTTTTTTTCTTCTAAGCCAAGAGATTCTTTCAGTATTTCTTGTAGCTTTGGTTTGCTTTTTACAAATTCTGTGAGTTTCTGTTTATCTGTGAATGTCTTCATTTCATTTTCATATTTGAAAGATAGTTTTGCAGGATATATAATTCTTGGTTGGAAGTTCTTCTCCTTCAAGGCTTTGTATGTGTCTTGCCACTGTCTCCGTGCCAGCATTGTTTCTGCTGAGAAATGAGACAAAGCCTACAGGGTTTCCCTCTGAATGTTAGCTTTGCTTTGTATCTTGCCGCCTTTAACAGTTTCTCCTTAGGTTTCACTTTGTTAAGCTTGATTATAATATGTCTTGGAGTCTTTTTTTTGACATCTATATTGAGTGACATTCAATATGCATCTTGGATATCTATATTCTCTTCTTTCATAATTTCTGGAAAGTTTTATGTCAGCAGCTCAGCAACAATACTCTCTGTGTTCTCAGGTGTCTTGCCCTGTTCAGGAACTCCAATTAATCGTAACTATTCCTCTTAATAGAGTCCCACATGCTTCTTAATGCTTCTTCATTTTTCTTGTTTCTTTTTTTCTGATTTGTCCTCATAGATGATGGAGTCAGTAACTCTGTCTTCCAAATCAGAAAGTCTATTTTCCATTTGCTCCATTCTGTTTTCTTGGCTTTGAATTGAAGTTTCTATGTCTTTGATTTTGTTCTTGAGCTACTGGATTTCAGAATACTGGTGTTCCATCAAATTGAACAGCTTGTTTAATTTTTCATTTTGCTCTGCTGCATTTTGTATAAGGTCTAGGAGGGCTCTAGATATAATTCTTTTGTATTCACCTTCTGATAGTTTCAGAAAAGCTTCTTCATCTGGAAAGTTGTGAGGCACTTTCTTTTGGGGCCCTTCTGAATCCATGGGTGATTTCTTGGTTACCCTTTTCTCTAGAGTTTATTGCTTTTGGGGCATCGTGTCAGTCACTAGAGGCTGGGGGAGATGTTGTGAGGATGGACTGCAGTTGTTTCTAGGCCATCTTAAAATGAGAAGTAAAAAGTATCTGACAACTTCCAAAATCAGTCATGTTTTCACATGTATTGGTCCCTCTTCCCAGCTGTCAAAGGAAGCACCTCTATATCAAACCCCAAATGTTATAAACTAGTTCAAAATACGGATAGCGTACTGGCCTGCTGGCCTCTGCTGTCTGGCCCCAGCTGTAGGTGACAGTGTGTAGAATACCACTTTTCTGCTGAAAAAGTGGTCTCCTCCATGCAGGCTCTGCCTCCCAGCCCAGGAATTAGGTCCAGCTGAGGCTTCTGTATGGGTATATCCACCTCCCAGTGGAACAAGATGGTGTCCCACACAAGCTTGCTACCTGGCTGGGACCAAATGAGAGGCCAAGGGTGTCAAGATGCACAGAATCCACAGCCTCTGTTGCTGGGCCCCAGCTGTAGGTGACACTGTGTAAAATCCTGCTTTTCTGCCAGAAAAGTGTTCCCCCTGGGCAGGCGCTGCCTGCAGGCCTAAGGCTAAGTCTAGCTGGGGCCTCCATATGGGTGTTTCTTCCTTCCAATGGAACAAGATTGCGTCCTGCACAATCTTGCCACTGCCTCTATACCAGCTACTATATGGCAGAGACAGAAAGAGAGGCCAAAGTTGCTGAGATGCAGAGTCCAAAGCCAGAGTCTCAAAATATGGCAATTTTGCTTGCCAGTCCCACCTGCAGTACATCTCAGATCAGCGGCTAGTCAAGTCCCAGCTCTGCCCACCAGCTAAGACAGCGGGAAAAAAATTAAAATGGTGAGTTACCTTCAGTCCGTGCAAGCCAGCACTCGCTGAGACTGGGGTCAGCGTTCAGTGGTATGAAGTCCAAATTAACAGCCCTATACAACGTCCTAAGGTCCACTAGGTGTCCAGAGGGCTCCATTTAATTATCAGTTCAGGTCTTGGTTTCCAGAGGGATTTAAGGAGATGTGTGTTTAGTCCACCATCATGACTCCATCTCCTATATTATTTCTAAGATGCGTATTTTTTTTTATTCTGCAGTCCTGCCCAAAGGCAGAGTTCTATTGTAACTTGCCAGAAACACAGTCCTCAATGGTCCTTAGTAGAAGCCAGGAAACCTCGGCAGTTTGGTGGTTATGTGCTAGGTTTGCTAACCAGAAGGTTGGCAGTTCAAACCTGCAAGGTGCTCGATGGAAACTATGGAGCAGTTAAGGACCACTATGAGTTGTAATCGACAGATGGTAGTGGTTTAGGGGTTTTAGTAGAAAATTCTATGAATCACACAATACTTTAAAAAAATATGATCACCCTATTACATATCTCTTATGTTCGCTCTACGATTAGTTCAGACGTGCTTTTTTTAATCTATGTGATTTCTTTAGGCATTCATCTGTGGTTACTAGGAATTTGAAATGCAGTTCATTTATCATTATTGCATATAACACTGTTTGATATTCTTTCAATTCATGCAAACACTAAATGGAATCAATACACTTTTCTATAAAAAATAATCTATTCTGGATCCAGAAACGAAAATATGCATGTTCTCTTATTTTAAAATGAAGAATTACTATTAACTCTTTTGCCTGGCAGTTTGTGACATTGTTGCTGACATTTCTGAAGTCTTCTCCCAGCCACTGACTTCATTAGACCCATTGGGAGTACAATGACTTAGGCCACAACATGAAACATCATGCTAATTAAACTGCTAATTAACTGGTATAATATATTGGATGAAACAAATTACCATGTTATATTGTTTCAACTTTTGTGTCATTTTAAATTGGTAACCACTAATTTAGAATTCTGCAATCACGCTCTTCATCCAAATGTTAATCTCAGATGATAACAGCACAAGATGGACAGCACAAGACATGCAAGACATTTCCTCTAGTATTCCTCTAATATTACAAAGACCCTGTGAACATACAAAGACCCCATGTTTGCAGACACCATGGTATTCATTTGAATATAATTTCTCTTAATGTAGAACTAATGAGAAACCAGTTTCACAAATGTTTTCACGAATTTCTCAGTCTAAAGAGCAAGATATTTAAATGAATATTCATCAAAGGATTTTTTTAAGGCTCATGTGATCACTTTGATTGTTCCTTTAGTATTATCAGTGCCTTTCTAAGCATATCATTCTTCCAATTACATGACTTTAACAACTACATGTTAATATTGCTTTAAATAAATGACAAACATTTATTTAATAAATATGCAAAGCTTTTAAAATGTCACTCAGCAGGAAGTCAGAACACAACTGTACCTACTTGAAATGTATTATCAGGTGGCAGGCAGTTTCTGATTTTTTTTTTTTTGGAATGTACATTCCAAATGTCTGCTTCTTTCAGGAGCCTGACACACAGGAGAGAAAACAAAACCCCTTGCTGACCCTTTAACAGCTAGATATACAGAGAAGAAAAGAGATTAGAGGCCTGTGTCTCCCTCAGTTACTAGCAACAGAATGTTCACTGACACAATCAGACTGTGGCAATTAGAAAACTGGATGAGCTGAACTTGGTCTCAGAGTTCCAATCTCTTAAAATAGGAAAACGTTGATTTTTCCCCTAATGTCTAAGGATATAAGCTAGGAAGATACTCCTGTTAAATTGCAGCAATCTTAACACTTCATTAGAAATTCACAAAAAGCAGCCTGAGATAGGCGATTATGGTGTTATTAACATCCATAGAAACAGAGTAGCCAGCTCTTTCATAAAAAATGTAAAAATTCTTAAAATGTATGGCCTAATAAAAAGCTGTAGCTGGCTTTGTTTCTTTTCACATACTCAGTGGCTAAACTGTGAAATGAAGTTAAAATATAACTTTCTTATGTTTTCGCAAGTGATGCTATGTGCTTTCAAGTGGACAGAGGCATTTCACAGTCAACAACCATTAATCAATATATCCATCCAAAAATTAGTTCCAAATAGGCACACCCAAGCCTATTTCTTCTTTCCTTTTTCTTCTTCAGTACCGTCAGTTAACCTATTACTATGGTGAAACTGAAAGGCACAGACTTTCCATGTAGTAAACATTATCCAATTCAATTCACTAAGTACTTTACTTTTCATACATTAAAATTTTTTCATCTAGTATGAACACTAAGAATTTTCTGCTTGATGAGGAACTCAGAAAACAAAACCCTTGTCACACATAACAGACTTACGAAATATTTGAGCAGAACAATAATATTTATTTGTAGATTAATCATTATAATCAGCATCATCTTTAATGTTAATAGTAAATCTACTAACAAATAATTTAAATTCTTAGGTTTCACAGGTTTCAAGCTATGAATAATTGGAGGAAATCACATCCCCTTACGATTGTGGAGAAAGTGGTCTCAAAAATGGTTCTCTGACCTTTCAGAAACTTTCATCAGTGGTGTGTGACAAAGGTTTTTGATTTTATCTTTCACAGTTTCCTCTCACTTATCTGTGCCTGAAAAATTACAGTTCACAGAGCTCAAAGATTTGAATTATAGCAGAGCAGAATTTCCCTGGAGAACTTATATTTACCCAATTTTGCTGAGTTTCACGCCATAGTCTATGGTGAATATTGAAGAACTGATGTTACCTTTTCTGTAGGGTGCCTTTCCTTTCATCTATGACAGTGACATTGAGTTTATTTTGCCACAAGAACATCTCAGTCAGCAACTACCACAGTCTTTTCCTATGTCCATTAGGAAAACAGTAAGAAAGATCATAATCAGCTGTCTTCATTAAGTTCTATGTCATAAACACATTACCTGGCTTCTTCGTACTTAATGGTCACAGCTAATTCAGAAGGTAGCTACTATTACTCATTTCACATTGCATATGAGGAATTGGAGGCAGAGAGATATAAAGTAACTTGTCCAAGTTACTTCAGCTTGTTGGGACATGAGCCAGATTTCAAATCCAAGCAGCCCGGATTCCAAACCACTGCACTCTTAACTACTAGGACAGCCTGCCATTTAGCACACAGCTGTAGCAATTAACCCGTGTGGCTGTATCTGCATTAGGCCGTAGGCTGTCGCTCTTCATAGAAGGGTGCTGCCATTTTCCTCAGTCCTCCCCTCAAATCAGCAATCAAGTTTTCATTTCCAAATTCTGACTTTGATGTGAGTAGAGCATATTTATAGTAATGTATTTTGGAGCAGCAAAACAAGCAGTTTGGAAAAGAATCCCCTTTCTTCCATTGGTGCAGTATTTGACAGACTTTCTACCACAGTACGGGGAAAAGTTAATTGCCATTGAGTAGACTCCACCCTCTGATGGCCCTGTGTGAGTCAGAGTAGAACTGTGCTCCGTGGGGGTCTTGATGGCTGATTTTTCAGAAGTAGTTCACAGGCCTTTCTTCCAAAGGACCTCTGGGTAGACTCAAACCTCCAGTCTTTCAGTCAGCAGCCTGAGTGTTAACCATTTTCACCATCTACATAGCCAAGCCAAAGCCCATCTTTATCCAGTACTTCTCTGTTTCAGAATTTCTGAACATACTTCACATCCAAGCCACGCAGGCTGAATGCTCCTCACTCAAGTTTCTAGATGCCTGATTTAAGGAATCACAAAATTCATCTCTGCAGCTTGGAATAGATACAGAATCAAACTTATGCCTTCATCTATAATGATATTTGGCATGAACTCTCTACAGGGGTCAACATGTGACCCTGTGGCTGAGCATGGCCTCTGGAAGCAAGGTGTCAAGGCTCAAAGCCAAGTTCTACCTCCTACATCCTCTATAATTTACTGAGTGATGGAAACTCTCTTTGCTTTCTTTTGCTCACCAGGTGCTCCTTGAATACTCTGGGGGTCAGTTCTACCCTGGCCTCTAGGGTCACCATGAGTCAGATCCGACTCGACAGCACTTGGCTGGCTGGCAAGGTGGGCATCATATCACCAATAGCATTTGCCTCCTCAGGTTAATATGAGTAATAATTAGAGCAATTAACATACTACCTACACAGAGATGATATCCTGTAACTTAAGTTTAAAGACTTTTTAAGGAAATGTTAAAATATGTAGAGCTCCTCAGCTATATTTATTAGAACAAGGAAGTAAAATCATAGCCTTAAAAAAAAAAAAAGCAAAACGGAAGGAATACTTAATCCTCAGTAATACTAAAGCGCATCTTTTTAATAAGTTTATTGAAATTCTTACTCATGTATTTCACAGACCAATGATGGATTCTGCACATGACTTATCCATTGACAATTCCCATTCACAACTGCTTCAGTGGTCTATTTATCCATTTTGCTTGAGTCAACTATAGTCTCCCTTGTTTTTCAAACAGGTGGAGGCAAGAAGCAAGTATAGAAGGTTGATTTATGAATTGGGACAAGGCAGAGGCTTGGTACAGGTTGAAACCTCTCATCTAAATAGTTAATATTATAAAATGAAGAATAGATGTGATGACAATAACTTTCATTAACCAAAGAAATTCCATAAAGAGCCAGAAAGTCCATAAGGAATACTATTAACAGATGCTGTCTGATCAATTGTCTAAATAAGCATTCTTGAAGAAAACCTCTTCACCTTTGTGATTTTGAAAGTGACAATATTTTGCATGTTGGTATGCTGTGACAGGGGAAAAGAAAAAAAAAGAGGCACATGTATACCCTTATTTTGCTTCCTACTGTTTCTCTGGCCTTTTTCAGTTGAAGGAGTAGCAAGAAACTAAAATAAAAGCACTAGTTTTCTGTGTGAGGCACTTGCACTATACATTAATCATGAAATTATAAGTCACAAGACCCCTCTGCCTGTCGCTTCTTCTAAGCAGAGAATTACTATTAGATGAAAGCGCCTACAGCAATAAACATCAGTGGCTGGTGTTTCCTTCTCCTCTGACCGAAACGGGCTGATCCAAATCGAGAAAACCCTTTGAAGTCCTAAAGACCTGCATCTGCTGATCAATCCTTTGGAGGGGAGAGGGGCGGGGAAAGAGCAAGAAAAACTGGTTCTAGTACTTTAATATTCTGCCAGGGAATGCATTTAGTTCAATGCAAGACAAACAGGTTTCCTCTGTTGCAAATTAACTGATTTTGTAATTGGGTGCTGTTGGGGTCATTGAACTTAGGGGGATATATTGATGCCAGAGCATGATGACTCATGTCACAGTACATGCTTCAGTTAGGTCAAACTAAGGGCAGAGCAGGAACAACCATAAACTCCTATTTCTGCTTTGGGTTCTGCTTTGGGTCCATTTAAATAGGCAACAGTAAGTTATTTTCTTCCTACTCTTGATCAGTTGTAATCTCTCTATGTTATCTTAGACAACATCACGGAGATTAAGACCCAGGAGAACCTTCAAACAGGCATTGTTGTTGATGACGTTGTTACTAGCTGTCATCTAGATGGCTCCGACTCTTGGCAAATTCATGGACAACTGAACAAAACGTTGCCTAGTCCTGCCTTAAAATTGGCAGCGTAATCTGAACCCGAATGAGAAACGAGTTCTTGTGAAATCAAAAGATTTGTCCCCTAGGTCTCACTGTTAAAGTAGCCGCACAATACTGGACATCAAAACTCCTCGCTCAAAAAATGTGGAACAAAATTCTAATGCACACATGACAAAACGATTGGACTTACTGGCCTCACAGAGACTGAAAAACCCTACGAGTATGGCCCTAGGACACTCTTTTAGCTCAATAATGAAGTCACTCCCGAGGTACACCCTTCAGCCAAAGATTAACCGGAAAAAAAACAAACTCACTGCCATCGAGTCAATTACGACTCATAGCTACACTATAGACAGAGTAGAACAGCTCCATACAGTTTCTAAGGGGCACCTGGTGGATTTGAACTGCCAATTTCTTGGTCAGCAGACATAGCACTTAACCACTATGGCACCAGGGTTTCTACACCCAAAAATGAGACAGGCCTATAAAACAAAAAGAAACCCTGGTGGTGTAATGGTACGTGCTACAGCTGCCAAAAAAAGTTGGCAACTGAAGCCAGTTCAAGTCCACCAGGTGCTCCTTGGAAATTCTGTGAGGCAGTACTACTGTGTCCTACAGTGTTGCTGTGAGTCAGAATCAACTCAAAGGCAATGGATTTTAAAAATAATAATAAAAAATAAAACAAAATGAGTGTAGAGGAGTACACCAGCCCAGAGGTAAGGACCAGAAGGCAGGAGGGAGTAGGAAAGCTGGTAATGGGGAGCCTAAGAAAGAGAAGGAAGAGTATTGACGTGTCATGGCATTGGTAACCAAAGTCCCCCAAAAGTGTGTCCTGTTTAATGAGAAGCTAGTTTTTTCAATGAACCTTCATCTAAAGTACAATATATACATATATTTTAATTTCATACTCAGTTCAAGTTGTTTTTCCCTACAGTTTGACAATTACCTGTCAAACCATTTCTCTTTGTCTTAAGATTCTGTGCTCTTTATCCAGCAATTGTACAAACCTGGAAAACATATTCTAAAAATCAGCAAGATGAAAATAAGTTATGTTCCATTATATTTTAAAAAGCTATTATAAATAAGAAATAAAAGCATTTACAAATCACTTCTATTGTTTTTTTATTATTATTTTGGCCACAGAAAAATATTCAGTACAATAGAACTATACAGTATGTAGACCTGTAATAGTATAAATAAAGACAAAAATCCATGTAACAGTATGGGTAGCATACCGACTTCAGTTGATTGCCACATAGAAAGAAGAGGTAAAAATTTCAGCTATAAAGTTAATTGGCAATATAAAGAGAAATGAGTACAAATAATACCAGATAATAATAGTTTGGAAAGTATTATGGCACCTGTTGACTAAAAAATATGTCATTCTGTTTTAAATATTCAATATCTCTCATCTGTTTTAACATAGAATTACTTGTTACATAATGTTAGGTTGAAGAAAATTAAAACACACACACATACAACTTGGTAGAATTAAAAATTACATTTAGAGCAGAAATACTTCCTTATTTGTTCTGAAAGTGCATCACATAAGTGTATCTCCTTCCACTGAGTGAAGTCACTAAAGGAATTAATATAACTTTCCCTCTTCAGACCCATTTCTCAATATCCTATACTCATTATTTTCAGAAAGTGGTACAATCTTAATTTAAATAGCTCAATTTATATTTATTTTACTTGGAGAACCTTTGGAACAGTCTTCTATCTTAGAAATGCTTCCTTTTGTGAAGAGCAACCTTTAACAGTGACAATAATACAGAAGCAATGGCTGAAGACAGTTTACCTTTTTACATTCTGTGTCACAAAGTGCAACACACCTCCTGCCACCTACATGTACATACATACAAATGCATACACTCACAACCATACAAAAATTAGATTGTATATTGATATAGTGTTTTCAGTTGAGCAAGTAGTTACACTGCAAACAGGTACTAACTGCATGCAATTCATTATTAATAAAATAATGCTAATTAAAAAACAAAAATCAGTCCTCTGCCTACATAAGTGCATAGGACTACAAATTCAAAAGGCCAGTTTCCTACTGCTGAAATGGCCATACATTCCTTGTACACTTAGGATTTATGTAGTTTATACTAAATTCAATATGGAGTTGTGTCAAATGTCTGTGAGATATATTGGGACCTATTTATCTTTGCTTTTATACCATAATAAAGTATGTTTCAGCAAGGATCATGACCTGAATTTTACTTCCTCTCCCATCCACTAGTCTCTCTCCCTGACTGGCAGCAGTGTTTATTCTTAGTGCCTTATTAGACAGCATTCAAACAGTTTTACTCGGCATTGCATCCTGAGGTATAAGTTTCCACTCTCTTTGTTGATCTAGCAGGTGATTTCTACAAAATGCATCCAATTAGTTCAAGCAAGGCAAAAGAAATCGCATCTAGACTAATCTCCACGTTCCTAACCATAAACAGTAAGAGGATACGCTTTCACTCTTTGCTTAAGTCCATTC
This sequence comes from Heterohyrax brucei, assembly GCA_028571685.1. Taxonomy (NCBI): domain Eukaryota; kingdom Metazoa; phylum Chordata; class Mammalia; order Hyracoidea; family Procaviidae; genus Heterohyrax; species Heterohyrax brucei. Next base: position 163,487,035 of record CM053143.1, read on the forward strand.
AAGTGCAAACCAAAGAAAAAGGGAACTTCCTCTTCTTCTTTTCATACTCCTGAGTAGGACCATATCGGATTTTGTTTCTCCATAGTAATTGCTAAGACTGCAAAACCTCTCTCACATCCCTTCTTTGTTCCATATTGAGAGATAGATTTTTTTTTTTGGTCAGTTGTTGGTAAAAGTACAATTTGTTGCCCTTTTGAAGAGATTTTATCTTAAAGTCATTCTGTTTGCTTCAAAATCAGAACTTCATTTTAATCAGCTAGTGATCTTGCCCCTTGGGAATCGATTTCTTTTTCCAGAAGACAAATCCAGGTCTATTAAGATCCAACACACTGAGTTGGAGTATTGCATGTTATTTCACTTACGAGCACATACATTCATTTTACACGATTCCTCAATGTGGCCAGGGGGGGTCGTGGTCTGCACTGTATCCACCTATAAAAAATACAAAAATATATGTCTGCTTTACAGGGATGTGAGTAGGGATTTGCTAGCCTAGTTCCAAAGCTTGGAGCACACATTTTGGTTGATGTCATCCTTTCCTTCTTTAAGACGTAATTGCAATGACCATAACCTCTTTCAGAATTAAGAGACACAACAGTTCTTGCTACGATTAACAAGCCTGGGGCATCTAAATCAATGCAGTTTACTAATTTTAAGTACACTGTCTGCCAAGAGATGTTTGCATGGTATTAGAAACATTAAGTTAATTGCTATTTCAGGTTTCAGACTGCAAGGCTATAAAATGTCCTGGAGGTAGAAGGGTTGGGCTTTGCTTATTACAAATACAAAATTATGAAATGATAATTCTGTTGTCATTGATTTTGTAACTGGCAAATCACCTAAGATTCCAGGTATGTGAGTTCGGTTTCAGTGCTCCCATGCTTCAAAGCAGCCCTAGTCCAAATGGCATCTTCAGGTGGTATACTGTCTGCTGACAGAAAGGTGGTCAATTTGCATGATATCAGCAAATTGCCTGCTGATCTCTGGTCCAGAATGAATTACTTACCCCTTCAAAGCCATGACTATGAAAGAACACTGCTTTCAAACTTTTTATCTAGCTTGAACAAACAGAAATGATGATAAATACTCTTTCAAAATGTTTTGGTGCCAATGTCGGTTTGAAACGGTGTTAAAGATTTGTCTAAACTTGAACCTGACCAATAGCTGATTTCTGCTTTCACGCAGAGAAGATACACAAAGCACTGTTTTGCCGGTGTAATTGTAGATGTTAAAAATCTTCAGATAAGTAGGTTTGAATAGTGCCAAAAAAGACAATAGAGCATTTTCAAAAAATAAATAGGTGCAATTCATTCCCAAAATTACTCTTTAATAATTAGAATCAGAAAAGAGAAACACTTCAAACTAACACCTAACTTCCAAAGCAGTGATTCACCAGCAAACACTCAGAATCAAAGTTAGAAAATGAACTCAAGGTTTTTTTGACTGAGTGATCAAACTGTTTTTGAAAGCAACTGGTATAATAAGAAAAGTTTGTTTAATTTTAAAATTAATGGATTATATTCAGGGGCAGAAAATGTTAAATAAGTAATTAATCTTTCTCTGGAAAAAAGGAGAATTTTTTTTTTTCTTTCTCTAACAGCTCTAAAAATATAAATAACTTGGGATCTTCTGGCCAATTACATACACAGAACACATTTACTGAGATGTCCATAATATGTAAAACTTCATTTCTTAAGCTGTAAATTGAAAGTGAAGATAGTTTTTTTTCACTTGTCTAACACAAACCACATAAAAAATGTAATTCCCCTTGCAGAATTAACTTCAAGAAAGCCCTTATATTCCAGAGAAAACTGAATATTTGAAAATTTCAAATACTGTTTTTGTTTGCCAACTACTACCATCTATCAATAACGTATGCCAGGATCATATCAGATCACCCTGTTACGATCATATCAGATCACCCTCTTATGATCACACCAGATCACCCTGTTAACTACGTCTGACATGCTTCTGTAAAATCCATGAACCCACTGCCTTTGAGTGAATTTTGGCTCATAGCAACCCTATAGGGAAAAGCAGAACTGCCTCCATAGAGTTTCCAAGGAGTACCTTGTGGATTTAAAGCATTGATTTTTTGATTAGCAGCCATAGACTAAACTGCAATTCATGCCACTAGGGTTTGCTTATACAATATTTATCTCATCTTTCACTGAGTTTTCCAAGTTACTTATTTCATTTTTATCTCCTTTACCAGGCTTCAATATATTGCTTGAGAGCAAACACATCATTCTGACTATTTCTTCCTTCTTAGTGTGAGTACATGGGCAGCCACAATAAACAATGATTTAGTGAATGAATGTGTATGTGGGAATGGCTAATTAAGGCTAACCTAAATTGCTACATAAGTCATTTTAATATTTTCATATTATGTGATTATCTTTGACTTTCTATTTTTTATCACGTGACTTTAGTTTGTGGACTTAAAAAAAGAAATAAAAAACTAAACCTACTTCTGTTGGGTAAATTCTGACTCAGTGACCCTACAGACTAGACCACAGTATGTTTGAACTTCATCCAACTCTGCTTCTTTCATTACTATATTATTTTTCCCATATTTTCTCTCTAATTTTTTTCTTATACTTGACTTGTCCATCTCAAATTTCATTGAGCTCCTTTTCTTAATTCTGTGAAGAAAAAACATTAAATTTGTGAATGATTGTAATAAAAGAATAAAATAAAATTTTACAAGAGGTAGTTGAAAATTAAGAGTACCAAAATGCCTCATTTTTTATTTTCAAGCCCTGACTTATACTTGTAACTTAAAAGCATAACTGGAAATATAATGCATTTAAATAAGACATGTGCCATACTGCCATACGGCCTAATGAAATCCTCTTCTTAAAATTCTAGTAATGAACTGTATAAGAACAGGTTTCTGTTTTTGTCATTTTCAGCTTTGATTCACAGAGCAAGTGTCTCTCTGTACTAACACTGACCTGTCACTAACACCAAGAAAACGGATTCCTCCTTCACATTAAAGATTAGTGTTTCAAAGCAAAAGAGCATTCTTCAAATCACACCCACAGTGTGTAGTGAACGACCTAGGAATCTACATCCCCAAATCTGTCATCAGTAAGGCTCTGAGTAGAAATGGATGTAACCAGGATGTGTTTGTTTTTGATTTGAATCACCTAATTAAAATGGCCTGGAAGCGATGTTCAGCTCGCTCCTGCCAAGGAGACAGGGTTCAGTAAGTTAGAGCAGAGCAATCCTCAGTCAGCTTCAATTCCCTCGAAGTTGTGTAGACACAGCCTTTGTCTTACAACCTTTGTCTCCAATTTACTCTATCACTCAGGCAACAAGTCATGCAGACACACACACACACACACACACACACACAAGAGAGAGAGAAAGAGATGAAGCCCAAGTCGTTCCTACCAGCCCATCTCTGTATCTCACTCAGCTTTCATGCCCTACCCCAGTGACTAAAGTAAGCTGGGCATTTCATTAATACAAATTATTAATACAAATTAATTTATGACAGCAATGTTCTTCCCTTTCTTCTCTTTTTCCAGAACTTCCTAGGCAACAAGTGTCAACTGCTAGGAGAAGAAAAGTGAATTATAGAGAAGAGAAACAGGACTCAGACCTAGGTGGAAAAATATACTGAGCACACATGTAGAGAATAAATACATTCCTTATATTCTGAAAAATAATTACAAATCCATAAGCATTATATATATACATATACATAAATTCATGAATATACAGCTAGCTTTCTACTTATTTGTATTGAGTATGCTTCATTTCTAAATGAAGCACCCGTGTAATTGGTGTAGATTAAGTACAAGTGTCTGCTGAATGTGTTTACATATATTTGACAATATATAAAATAATTCTATGAATACTCTCCCCCCCCCATCTGATGTGCAAATCTAGGTAGGTATAACAGGTATCATAAAATACACAGTATATTTCATGACATAGAACACTAAACAGATACTCATTTCTGCAAACTAGAAACAGAAGCATATTTTAAAGAATATGCATAACATAGGAGCTGAAACGGGGAAGAGCCTCCTCTCAACACGGAAAAGTTTATTTAAAAAAAATAATGCAAAACCATTTGAAATGGAAAATGGGACATCAGGCAAACATGGAATATGGGTGACTGGAGGACTATGTGAAGGGCAGTTCTGGGGTGGCATTCTGGTCTCTTAGATTCTGTAATTTACAAAAATGATGTGCCAGAAACTATAATATATAATTATGACTAATTACTCGCAATATCACTATAGATGTTGATTAGAAGGTTGCACTTCCCTATTTAATTTAACCTCGTAAAGTCCTGCTGAAGAAGGAATTATTATTTTGCCCATTTTTCATTCGAGGAAATTAAAGCTCTTAGACTTTAAACTTCTTATATAAAATAAAATAGTAATAATTAAAAAAAAAGCAGTGAAATCAGCTCTGGAAAGCAAGACTTTGGACTTCCAATCAGCTATTGTTCCCTTTACACTATTTCCACACAGTTATTTTTAAACCTTAGTTGTGAATAAACAGCTAATTTCTAATTGTAGAAGTCCCATTTTCTTCCCCCATGACATTTAAAGGACTGGACAGTGTTTTGTTCTGTTGTACACAGGGTCATGATGAGTCAGAACCCACTCGTCGGCACCTAACAACAACAATCAGCAAACTCACGCAAGTTTCTTAAAGCATTCTAAACGAGTGTTTTAACAAGGTAAGCTGGAGAAGCTTAGGCATCCAGAATACTCAGGATTCTATCATAATTATTTAAATGCATGAATACCAAAAAAAAAAAAAAAAAAAAAAAACACAGTGCTGTTGAGTTGATTTTGACTCATAGTGACCCAACAGGACAGAACAGAACTGCCCCATAGAGTTTCCAAGGAGCGTCTGGTGGATTCAAATTGCCAGTCTTTTTGGTTGGTAGCCCGTAACACTTACTTCAGCATATCTGAAAACTGTTTTGAATGCCAAAAAACAAGAAGCAATACGACTAAGTTTATTCAATCGGTGAAAGAAAAGTCTATATTCATTTCTATGCATGAGATTTCATTTAAAAAAATTATTAGCAATGCTTAACTGTATTCTTGAAAAGAAAGAACAGTGTTGGATTGTGAGTCTACCACTGGACTAGCCCTATTTAAGGAAAGACGACAGATAATATTGTTGCAATTTCTCATCATGGGTACTTTGCCCTATCTGTCAGAGTACAGGGTCTAACAAAAGAATGCCCTGGATCGGGCACCCAAGCAATCAATAGTTATCGACTCACTGCCTGTTTGAATCATTGAATCTCAGCATTAAAAAGAATGTCAAAGGTTAGAGTCCAATCATGTAAGAGACATTTCATGAGGCATGGAAAGAAATACATAGCAATACAAACACAGTAGTGGTTCTGAGGAAACTGGTATTTTGCATTAGAAGAGATATACAAATATGTGCGTATAAACAGATGAGCAAACTTGGGGAGAAAAGGCTTAAATTCAAGACGGTCAAATCATGACAGTTTCATTGAGGGAGAGGAGACTGTGGGAAGAGTGTTAGCAAGAAGGTTCACCAGCCAAATGAACCTGAAACTAGACCTTAAAAGACAGGAAAGCTTAAAGTTATGGAAAGGAGAAAAGAGGTCAAGGTCTGAGGAAGGTACAAGGTCAGGTCAGCAGGCAGTGACCGGGTCTCCCTACTAAAACCAGAGATTCCTTAATTCCACTCAATTCCATCAGAAGCTGTGTTCTCTGCTTTTTCTACTCAGATCAGATCTACATTTAAAAGGAACAAGTCGAATCAGGAAAAGAAAATGTCCTGAATATCTCAGACTAGAAATACACAAGCAAACTAAGTGAGTAACTAAAAAAGAGAGAGAGCATGCCATTAAAACAAGTATTTCTTAAGAGAAAACAAATGTAATTAAGTAGTTGAGGTCTCTGCTCTTGATCAGCCTACACATAAATGTTAATTCATGTATTAGTCTTAGTTCATTAATTTAATTATTTTCTTGATTGCCTTTTAAATAAATAATTTAAAGAAACTCCCTTTCTAAGTAGGGAATTAGGGACAGCAAGCCAAATATACTGTTAGGCACTATGCAAGTAGAAATATTAGAACGGATTCCAGCATTATAGTTTCAAATTCATTTGGCCCAAGTTGAGCATTCATGTGCTTCCATTCTTAAAGCTCATAATAAAAATGTAAAATAATGCAAACTTAAGCTACCATACTTATCCTCTTCCCCAGACAGCAATACAGGCCACCTCTGGAAACAAAAGCAGTACTGGCTAGTATGCCTATGCCAAAGCAATAAGCTGCTAGAGAGCAAACAGCGACCACATGTTAATGAGAAGATGGAATGAATAGCAAGCATCGCTGTCCTTAAATGCCACTGAAGTTGAAATCTTTTGCCTGAAAAATCAAAAGCTACTGGGGATCCCTGAATACCCACAGAGGGGAATAAGAAGCAGTCAAAGGTGCTTCTTTCCAGATGATGGAGAACCCCACTAAGAGTCTGATCCACAAACAAGCAAATGAAATGAATGGCCCAGGAAATAAGTGAGACTTGAAAAAGTCAATGTGAGATGAGTCAACAAAATTACCAAACCCAACAAGTTCACTGCCTATGAAAGATATGTTAAACATGTAACAGTTGACACCAGGATGATGTGGTCCCTTTGGTCAATAACTGATGAATTTCTAAATGGCATATCACTTACTTTTGATGCAATTCTAGTTTTAAAAACCTGTTTTCCAATCATCAGGAATCTTAAGTAATGTTTTCATGAGTATTAAGAGATACTGCTTAAAGAATTGATCTGGGCCTACTTAAATACTGATTTTCATTATTCAGAAAAATATTAATAACTAATGAAGAAATACAACTTCCGAGATAAGGCAATCAGCTGGTCTAGTCCTCTAACACATTACTCATTTTACCAGTGATGTCCCTGAGGGTCACCAGCCTTCTGTATGTTCTTCCTATTCTGGTGGCTTGCCCACTATGACACTGGAAGCTATGTCATCAGTATTTCAAACACGAGCAAGGTCACCCATTGTGGACAGGTTGAAATAGAGCTTCCAGACTAACAAAAAAAAAGTAAGAAGAAAGGCCTGGTGATCTACTTCTGAAAATTAGCCGATGAAAACCAGATGGGTTGCAACAGACTATTGCCTGAGTCAGTGCTAGAGGATCAGCCTCCTAGGCTGGACCACAGCAAGAGTTAAAGTAGCACAGGAGGAGGAAATGTTTCATTCTGTCGGACACGGGGTCGCCAGGAGTCAGAGCCAACTCCAAGGTAACTGGCAACCCCACTGAGGCCCAGAGAAGGGATAAATGTGTTCAACATAATACTGCACACCTCTGATTAAAATGAAATACCCCTTTTCCCAATTTGGTGGTTTACCTTCATGTAAATGATGAGAATCACATATCAAAGAAAAGGAAGATTTAAGGATGAGATATTTATGTAAAAGATCTCTAATCTTAGTAATTTCCATTTGTGAAAAATATACATAAATTAGATAATCTCTCTTTTAATGTACAACAGATTTACATTAATGATGTCAGTTGGCTCATTAAAAAGAACTTAAAAGTGAGGAAAATACAGTAAATCACAAAACAATATTGTTAGCGTAAAGATGTTTCTGTGTGGGCTGAATCTGTCAAACCTCTTTTGATTTTTGAAGAATTTTAAAAATAGTAAGAAATTTATACAGATTTCTTTAAATGAAGCTTCCATGTAAAATCATTTAAAGATTTTTAAGTAGTTCCAATCAATATTACATAGAATTGTTTTAGTATGCTTGTAGTATCCAAAGGACTGCAAATCTTACATTTTAAAATAGGTCACAAGTTTTGAAGCTCTTAATCAAAAAGCAATATGGTGTTTCTTAACAACACCCAACAAAAAGATTATTTGTTCTCCTTTGCTCCTTTTTCTTATAAGTACAATGTGATATATTAGTTTAATTAAAGCCTACTACAAAATTATCCTAAGGATTTTCTGTGCTCCAATAATTGCCTTTTGTTCTCCACTCACTTTTGTAAATGGAAGCAGAACATTTATTTTCTTTTATTTTTTTTACAGTAGTCAGTACAAGACACCAGAAGACTACAGAAAAGAAAGGCAAATGAGAAGTCTTAATGATGTGACCTTCGTCATCTTGGATGTCAAATAAGATTAAGCTTCACTAATGCAATGACGGTAAGTCCATGTTTCCAAAGAGCTAAGAGGATTAATAACATGGCTCAGATTCCAAACAAACCAAGAATCTGACCATATACAGAAATGACAAGTGTATTAATATGAAACTAATAGACCTTAAAATGAAGTAAATTGAACAAATATATCATAAGACTGTTGTTGTTGCTGTTGTTGTTTAATGTATACTCTAATGAATCAATATTTTTCATAGAACAGATCTGGGTCATAATCTAGATAAAAATAACAATAGGTTAACCATTAGGCTGCTACCCATACGTGGGGCAGTTCGAATCCACCAGATGCTGTGTGGAGACCCCATGGGGCTGTTCTACTCTATCCTACAGGGTCGTTGTGAGTTGAAATCAACACAATGGAAGGGAGTTGGGTTTGGGTTTTACCAGGTACATCCTTAAGCAGCATACAGATGCATATAAAATTAATAAACGTAATTCACAAAGTGAAAAGATGTTTCAGAATATAGTAGCACTAATATAGCCACATTATCAGGTGAGTCAGAACGAATTATAATTAAAACATGCAAGCATTTACATGATATTGTCTCTAACAGTAGCATAGAAAAAAAATTAGAATAAACTATGAACCACAAATTAGTTAGCTGATTATTCTGAACCTGAAAGACAGAAGTTACTAGTGATTTTGTTACAGTATAATTCCTAAAGACTATCACAGAATATGAAAGGGCAGGACATAATACATCATCAATCAGTAATCCTTCTTTTGTTAAAAAATACAATGATGATGTCATAACCATTCATTTACTATCCTGAAAGAAAAATAATGTATTGTCTATAGAACTGACCTCCTGAAAACTTTGAGTTTGTAATTTATCTGCTAATTTTTTTTTTAATTTCCACTTCTATTATTGACTTCATAACATGATGAGAGTTTTCAATTACAGAAAATAACCAATATCCTATTAAGTACTTGTCAGCTGTCAGGCTAACTCACACCATTCCTGGAGACTAGACACTATCATTAACCCCATTTTAAAAAGTATGAAAATCAAGAATCGAGGAATTAATTTGCCTTAAATCTCCTAAGAAACGTCAGCATTGGAACTAAAAGGGAAGAAATTCTACCTCACTGTTTGCTCTTCACCAAACTCCACTTCACTGCCTCTCCAGTTAGTGATAAAATGTGTCTGAAAAAGCAGTTACTGTCTGATTCTCTGCACCTTTTCAAATATATCCCAACAACAGGCTTGAAGGACAGAACATTATCTTTACTTTTTGATACATTCATAATAAATTTAGAATTTAACCCTAGGTTTTTTATTTAAAAATCTCTCTGACAGATGCACACACATATGGATGTGCACATGTATGCATATAAACATACTACATATCAAAAGAATAATTACATTTTTGGAGAACAACCAATAAGCATACATAAAGACCCACCCAGCTGGGTGTTTAGCCAGTGGGTACTCCTCTCTTCTAAAAAGGCACAACTATGTTCTTGTGAAATCTCATGGCCTCAAAATCTGCCAAACTAATAATTAAGTCAAGAAAGAAATAATATTCCCAATTCATATTGTGTTTTTTAACACAATATTTTCATTGGTTGTCTTCAGAGAATCACTCCAGTGAAGGAGTGACTCCCCAGTGTGTGCACATGAATATTTTGAACAGATATACCTGATTTACTCCATTTGTTTTAAGCCAAAGAGTGAAAGGGAATCTTGGACAAAACTGTCATCTTTGTAACATGGTGATATTTCATTTTCTCCTCCTGCACTATTTAGATTGCCTAGGACTGAAATGCTTCCAGCAGATCTTGGGTCCAATTTTTCAAAGCTGTCACTTCCTAGCAAATCTGCTTAAGCAAAATACTTACATTGTTAGAAAACAGAACAAACATACATTATAAAATACGTTCTATTCTTCTTTGTGGGTCAAAGTCTTATCCTAGAATGGAAACTTGAAAGAACACGTGGAAATAATTAAAAGATGACTCTGATGGACTGCTGCACCTCTGATGAGTTTCAACAGACACAGCTGGACTCAGCTCAGTAGCGTTTTCTAAACAATAATCATATAATCAAAATATTACTTCCTATGCATTCGCAAAAGATCATTAATTAGAAAAAGAAAATACCCAGGGGAAAATGAGACAGTGAAAGATGACCACCATGGCTATTCTTCCTCAGCTCACGTCTACAGCAGCTATGACTCTGTACTCGTCAACACTCTCTGTCCTAGACGGTGACAAAGAAGTTGCCAAGCATTACACTTGCAGCCCTCTAGCCTTTTTGAATTGTAAGTAGCGTAACTCTCATCCTACAGTGCCTGAATTAAGGAAAGAACAGCGGTAACGAAATGCAAAATAATTATTACCAGAACAGAATGGAAGATAGCAAAACTTCAGCTATTACCAAGCAACTTCCAACTGCAAAATAAAGAATATATGCTTTGGAAAGGTTCAATTGTATTGGCTTGAAATATTGCTGAAAATTTCTTAGCAACATTCTTAAGAGAGTATACTTTCTTTATACATATATATACATATGTTTATATAAAATGCACACAGCACTCTGTGAATCATAGATATTTATATATATAATGAATATGTTTAGCATTTGTGGAATTTTTTCTTTCCTGTTTCATGATCATGAAATTCTGGTTTAAATTTACCTTTCTAAGTTCACACAGTAAAAATTACCTAAGACTAAGCATTCTTTCTACCGATTTTATAAGCTAGTCATGTCTCAGCAAAAGCCAGGACTGCTTATGGTTTACAATCTGAAACCCAATTCTCTCCTGGCACTTAAAACTTTAGAGCTGTCACCCTTTAACACCACAAAATCAATACCCTGGAATGTCATGGTTCTCTGCTGGCCCACAAAGTTAAGGTATGATCATTTTCAACTTCCTTACTAGACAGAAATAGACTTAGACAAATAAAAGATTTCATTCATGTTAAATTCAATAATATAAGGGAATAAAGGTAGAGAAAGTCAAAGTGGTTAGAATTCAGTCCAGTAACTTTATATTTAAGTCTAACCCATTTATAAATCTAACTAAAATTTCACATCCTGCCAAATCATATCTATTAAAAATGAAAATAAGTCTATGAATTACTGCAATCCCCTGGATGAAGAAACACTATCAATGTAGTGTTAATAGGTAGTAGGGTAAGATGGATAACTAAATTGCTGTGTATCCCTAGAACTGAAGATTATGTTTGGCCTTCTATTATGCTCACTGGGAGTTGCAGTCTTGTTTCCCTTACCACCACTGTATAGCCAGTACCTAGAACAGTCCTAACTTGAAACAAGTGCTTGTTATTTGTTTGCTGTACCCTAAATGTATCCGGCATGTGTGGTCTAGCTTTACCTGTCATGTTGACTAGGGCATCCCTAGCTTCTACCACAGGACCTGGCACCTACCAAATCCTCAGTAAACACCTACTGAATTGAATGAAGAAACAGCAGATGTGTTTTATTTTACTGGTCAATGTATTGTGTGAAATTTACAATGGTGATTTTGAGAGCTCTTTTTTTTTCCTGTAATAAATACTTCATATAGCAATGGTTGCATTCATTTTGTTTTAAATTTCCTCATATAGCAATGGTTGTATTTATTTTGTTTTAAATTTCAACAAGTACCAAAGCAAAGTCTTATTATTTAACAATGCTTTTCAAAATACAAGCCTAACAGTCAGAATACACAGAGTACAGTTTGGGTTCTCTAACACGCTATGCAACTTTGCCTGTGCAGACCTCTTTTATCTCATCTAAAAAATGCCAAGAAGAGACGCCAACAGAATAAGATGGTTCTCTGCTAACCCCTTGGGAATATGTAAGAATAGACCCTCTCGGATGTCTGTGGAGATGTGGACTCAGAAGAAATCAATGAAAGGGGCTCTTGAGGTCACAGACAAGTTGGAGCAAAATCCTATTAACAGAGCTAAAAGGGTCTAAAGTTATTCAACTGAGCAAAGAAAATGCTGAAAGAACATCAAAGCAGCAAACCAGTGTGGGAGGGTCTAGAATGACAAGGTGTCAAGAACAGGACTAGTATTGTCAGTTGCTACTCAGGGCAGAGACTATAGGTTGTTCTCTTCATATACTATCAAAGTTAAAAAGGTAAATACAGTCTCATCTAGCTTGCCCCTCAGGAAACCACATGACGTAATTCTGGACAATAATACATAGACAAAAGTCTTTGGGAAGGCAGTCTCACCATAAGGAGAAAAGACTTTTTTTTTAAGAAGGCAAAGTTTTTCCCTTTCTCTTTGTCTCTTCTTCTTCTACCTGTAAAAGAGACAGTGTCTGGAGAAGTAGTAGCCATCTGGGACAGAAACAAACTAAAAACAAATAAAAAAAAACCCTAAAAACCTATTACCATCAAGTAGAATTGAACTCTTCGTGACGCTGTAGAACAGAATAGAACTGTCCCCAGAGTTTCCAAGGAGCAGATAGTGGATTTGAATTACCAACCTATTGGTTAGTAGCAATAGCTCACTGTAGCTCTAAACCTCTGACTCCACCAGGGTTTACCCATCTTGAGCACATGAGACGGACAATAAAATGGTAAGGAGGATGGAACAGGAGGGAAGTGGCATTCCTCAAGGATACCTGCTGTACTCATGAAGCACCGATGACCTCCAGATTCTTTTAATAAAGGAAAACTAAACCACAGGTAATCCATTACCTGAAATTCTGTACATTCCTAAGTGATACACTTGCTAAGTAACAATAAAACAGAAGATTAAAAAGAAAAAATCGGCAACTCAGGATCATGGAGGTTCGTTGACACTATTATTAGACACAAAATACAGAGTTACATGTGTCTTTTGCATAGGCAGCTATCATGTTTCACATATTTTTATACATTGGCTTCTTGTAGAAAGGAAGAAGCTTTTAAGTATAAAAAAATATCTGGTCTATAAATCAAAAGACATTCATTTTAATTCTGGCTCTACCACTTAATAACTTACTTTTAGCAACAGTTTCTTCAATATAACATAGAATTCATACGATTATCAGATAAGTTGATTTTCAGTGTTGACAATGGTTTGCATCTGAAAACACTTTTTAGATGCAGAGCCCTTTACTACTAGTTATTGACATGAAATGATGCCAGTAAGACACATAGCACTGTGCTTACCTTGGTACCCCAAGCGGGTGCCCACCTTGTAGGTAGATGAACATCTAACACGCAAATGCAGGAATTTAGTGACTAGTCATTGTTCTAGATACCATCTAGAGTAGAAAAAGATCATCTCCGGGGTAAGAAGCAGCAGATGCATATGGATGAGAAATGAAGGCAGAGAGATGACGGCCCTGAAGTACCAATCCATTTCTGAAGACTGGGTCCCAGGTTGTCTCAACACACCGTGGGTTAATTTATTTTACTTACAGCTGAAGACTGCTACCCAAATAAGCTCCTTTTGAGTTGAGCATTGGAATGAGTTGGTTACAGAAAATCTGAATCTATGAAAATTTTATAAAAGGCCACAGATATATTTTGTTAGCTCCATGACTTTATGGTAAAACTTTATACTTTTTGAATCAAAAAATTATAATATACAATTTGAAACAGAAAAAGTCTTTCATATTTATTTATGATCCCTGAAGGCTATAATCATTGAACAGAACATGAGATTAGTTAAAATTGTGAAGCTGCAAATTATTTACTTGAAATTTTTTCTCAGGGTGTCTTCCTACCAATAAAACTGAATGTGCAAACGCTCTGAAAATTGTATTTCTGTATTCAATTTTCTGCTTTTCTCCTCAGTGAAGAGCAAATAGTCTGTGAGAAAAATAAAATAAAATACAGATTTTTGGTGCCAGGAAAAAATAATTGACCAACTGCTAAACCTCCCTGACTACTTAGTAAATGCTGGGATACTCTGAGTGCATCACACAACCCAGATCCTAGAATCATGGGTTTCTTGACGGTCAGTACAGCCAAACTGCTAAATGGTTTTGGATGAAGTCCCAGAATGCTAGGAGTTGTGTGTATGGTCTTGTTTTGTTTTATTAACAATGAAGAAAAACTCCTGGGTTTTACTAAAATCCTCGTGTAGCAAAAGTCATTTCCTAGATATGAGTCTTCACTGTTCAAATATGGTCAGTTTTATGTAGTTAGGGCAAAAATATGAAATACAGATTAAGTAAGAGAAACGCAGAAGAATACTTCCATCTGGTGAAAATAAATCAAATACACATGTTCCCTGTTTGGCATTCTTTGTCAACAAAAAGTTAGCTTCTAATGGTAAGACATTTTATGACAAGACCTCTCCTAGAACGGACACAAACCGTACTTAGCTGGTTTTTACATTTTAAATTGCCAAAATTGAGGTTGGGGCCACTGCTCACTAATTCTGAAGTTGAAAAATAGTTATATCAATTGCTGCCTGTATCTTACAGACTTCCTTTAAAAGTGAAATTCTACTTGCATACTGACCATCACCAAATAAACAAAGATGAACAAGTTCTTTTCCTCAAAATCTGATTCATTGTATAACTACACCAATAACTCCTAGAGCCAGCCATCGCTGTTGAGTCAATTCAGACACATAGCAACCCTGTAGGACAGACTAGAACTGTCCTGTAGGGTTTCTGAGGTGCAGCTGTTGATTTTTGGGTTAGCAGCCAAGCTCTTAACCACTATGCAACCAGGGATTCGATGGTATCTAGTGAAAATTGTTGAATAACCTTTTTCTTCAAATTTCAAAACATTCTATATGAGGAGGCTATCTCCAATGTATTTACCAGTAATTTTGACAGGCATCTAGCTTATAGTCTTTAGAAGCACAAAGCCCTCCTTTGAGTGTAACTTCCATACTAGAAAACCAGTAGGCACAAAGCAGTCATTCAATTTCTATTAGTGTAATGAATGAATCGACCAAGGTAGAAATGTATATATGATCGCCGAACACTCTATTCCCACCTGAGTTTCGTATTTCTCTTTGAATTTACTTCACTCCAACCAGTTTTCATAACAAACACATTGGATGACAGGGCTAAGACATCCATACAGTTCTTATTGCTAAGAAGCAGGAAGTCATAAACCATTTCAAACCATAATCCCCTAATTAAGGAAATCTGCCAAAATACATGAAAACGATAATGATCTATTCCGTCTAAGAAGAGAAAATCTGATGGACTATTTCCACCAAGGACAACTGGAACTAGGTACCTTAGCAGTGACTCTGGGATCTACTTTTAGAACGGATATTAGTTGTTTGAAAACACAGGATGAAATGATGTTAATCTGCAAATGCAGGAAGCTGTTCATGGCCATCTAATCAGAGGACACTGTACTTGAACCATCCACTGTTTCATCTGTCAACTTAGAATACCCATCAAGCCTGCTTCCGTGGCCATTTTCATCAGGCCTAATAAATTCAGTAGTTGCTTTGCAAGCACGAAGCCTGTGGGATTGGACACTTCAGGCTAAATATTAGCTGAATAATCAAGGATATATCTGAAAACTCCAATTAAATGGTACAGAGCACAAATAATCAAGAAAAGCCCTTTATGAGCTAAAAATATCACCTATGAAATCCATCTTGACTTTACAGTATAGTTCGCCAGAATATGAACGATCAAAACTATCTAAGTAAATTCCTGCTGAAAAGAGAAAGCTGATGAGAACTGACCTATTAGCTTAAGAGAATTATGCAAAATAAAAGTGAGACGAAAAAGAAAATTCCACAACATATTCAATCTCATTTTCTATTATTTAAACCTGAAAGCAAGCAAAATGTCTTATAACATGGTAGAGTTTAACGGATTAGGCTCTTAAAAATGGCATGGACTGCATTTTTGATGGGCCCTAATAAACATAGCTATATCACCTGATACACAAAGCATCTATCTTGAAATAGGAACAACCCAGATTCAAAAATTAAGTCATAATTCATTGGCATGGATTTCACTCTTCAAAAATTGTTGAAGAATATAATCAACATCACTGAATTATACAGGCAGAAATTGCTGAACTAGGGTATGTTTTGTCATGAATAAATAAACAAAAATACAAATAAATGTTAAGTCATAAGAGCAAACACAACTAAAGGTAAGATACATACATGGAGAAATTTCATTTTGAGTCGTCACCCAGGAGGCAAGTCTCAAAGCCAAATGGAGGCTTATCAGAGAATTATATGCATGCCAGACAAGCAGGGAAAAAAAAGCCATAAAAGGCTCTCAACCCAGATGGGAAGGAGATAGCTGACTTGCAGGAAACCATGTGGAGTGACAGCTCTTACTATCTCCACACCTGATCTGGCATCAGGGCCTGAGGGGGCTGGGCAGCAGCCAGGTCAGCAGGGCTGCAGACAGATGTGGCTCTGCACTTGAAGCTGTGTGTAGGAAGTCCCGCTGCCCAGGCCTGCAATGCTGCGAAGGGTTTCTCAAAAAAGAAGAAAAAAAAAATATACCCATAGAAATAAATTTCACCACTTACCTTGTCTATACTTAACCACAGCCAAACTTATCAGAAAGGAAGTGTCTGTCAATAATTGCTATGAAAACATTTATTTGACCCTGATCTGTGTTACTCACTAGAGTCACCTGTCCTAAATCATTTATGGAAGTGGAAACAAAATCATTGCTCATCGATGCTAGATAGATATTGTTGTCGGAATTTGGTATTTTTAAAGCTGCTTGGAATGACTCTCGCCTACAAAACTTGACTTGATCCCTAATACTCAAATTAAAAACTATATTTAAAATGATGTTTTCAAATTAGTCTCACAACAAATATTATTACCCTGTTGTCCACAGCTAATTATTGTTAAAGGTAGGCTGTTCTACAAGTGGTTTCTATAAGATTTTTAAAGACATGGGAAATATCAGAATAATAAAACTTGAAAATCGGATCCTGAGTGAGATATAAAATGGACATGCACCCACCAGCATCTGGTTGAAAAATTAATTCATTGGCAACGTAAACAGCAAACTAGTGTTTGGGCAAATCTTTTGTCCTACTTGAAAATTTTGGGCTCTAAACCTTGCTCTCCGTTGCAGTATTTATCAAGCCCAGTTTCCTGCTTGAGTATGACTACAGTGCTGAGCGTTAATCTCAGATGCAGGCCAGCTGAGGTCTTCCTCTTCCCATCTCCTTCACAGATGGAGCTTCCTGGGGAAGCTGAAAAGCTATCAAGTATTTCACAACTAAAGCTATTCACCTGGTTGCTGTCTTTGGTGGGTGGGGGGTAGGTGACAAAATTTGGTCCGTTTTTTCATAGGTCTGTCATTTCTAGTAATAAGCAAATGAAAGTTAAAGACCTAGACACACTACTTCTAATTACTAATAAGCTTAGTGAATACATGTCAAGTATTGAATTAAACAACAAATGCATAGATCAAATAAGGTATAATCACCAGATTATTTAATGGTTCATCCATCAATTAATGCATTGCCTTGGACTGATTTTAATGACAGTTACAAATTTGTATCTAGCAAGAATGTTTTACCCAAATTTAGAATAATGTTTTTTCCCAAAATTGTTCTCTTTTGTCTGATTCTTAGTATCACATTATTAATGTGCAAGGGCCACTAAAAAATTGTTGAACATTCTAACCTAATAAAGCAAAAGTGAACACTGTTTTCAATTGACAGAACTGTGAGCATGTACAATGAGGGATGAGTTACTCAGACTGGAATTCCGCCAGCTCCTTCAGCTCTGTGATGACAACAGGGCCTGGACTGGCCTTTTCTCCTGCTATTTATTCCAATAGATGGACAATTAAGGTTTTTTTGAAATGTTTCATTGTCTTAAATTTTTCAATGTTTTAAGCTGCAAAGCCAACACCAAACGCTGCCTTACTAATAAGATCTGATTTTGCTATTTTACTTAAATTCTAAAACTCTCTTTTTTATTCAGGACTTCCGGGAGAGTAAGGATTTTCTGACTGTTGGCATAGGTACTAAAGATCTGAAGCCCAAATAAAAAGAAGATCTCTATTAGAGTCTGGGTTTTTACAAATAAACCTTGACAGTCTCTGTTACCATTTCTGTGCCTTTTTAAAAATGTACTTTGGGCTTCTGCTAGCAAAGGTCTTAGACTGTCTAGAATATCCAAGGGGCACCAGACTGTACTGCAAACCTGTGCCTTCAGTATTTTCTCAGAGGCAAGTTTCCCACTTGATGAACCCTTGCCATCCCTTCCTCTAGCACTGAAGCTTTCCCTCGGGGTTCCCACTAACTAACGGCTAATCACCCAGGCTCTTATTTAGCTTTTGAGTTCCGATTAGATCATAGTTTAAAGTGTCTGACTGCAGACTGCTAATTCTTACCTGACAAAATACTGAACAAAGACAGCATCTTCAGAAACATATTTTATCTGTCCTTTTAACAAATGCATACCTTGTTGCTATAGCATTAAATGTGAAACCATGCTGAGTTTTTGCTGTTCAGGGAAAAGATACTACTAACAAGACTTTTGTGGCCACATGTTATTACTACAGGAATTCTTAATGGCTGAGTTATTTACAGCCTATTACTAATTTTAAAATTTGAGATAGCATTAAAAAATCAGATGCAAGTAGATGCCAGTAGCAACGTATTATAGCTCAAACCCAGCCAGCAAACATTTAAAAAAGACTTCAACGGAACATTTGGAATTATCAAAACTATTGTACTTCTTTCACAATTGTAAGTCCATTCTTAAAATCTTTTTTGACAGGTACTGTATTTTATGTCTGTAACTGAAATAAAATTTCCTTAATGAGTTCTAAAATATTGCAATTTGAAAAGAATGTGATGAAAACAGAAATAACTGTACTACAAATAAATCTAGCATTCCAGAAAATCCCATTTTTTTATTAAAAATATTACTAAGTATAGGTTTTTTCCTACTATACAAATGAATCATTGTTTTACATTCATATTTATATATATAAATATATATGTATGTGTTCAAGATTTTATATAATACAGTACTTCTACAAATAACACATTGTTATGTGATGGCTATAAATATATCAACTACAGCCCCACTGTTACAGTGCTTAAGAGACCAGGCTACTAACCAAAAGATCAGCAGCTCAAATCCATCAGCTGCTCCTTCAAAACCCTACTCTACCTAACCTACTGCCAGTGAGTCAATTCCCACTCGCAGTGACCCTATAGGACAGAGTAGAACTGCTCCATAGAATTTCCAAGGAGCGCCTGGTGGATTACAACTGCCAGCCTTTTGTTTAGCTGATGTTGCACTTAACCACTACACCAGGGTTTCCTTTGGAAACCCTACAGGGCGGTTTTATTCCTTCCTATAGGACTTGTCTCAGAATCAACTTGATAGCAGTGGGTTTGTTTGTTTAGGGTATAAATATATCAGGGCCTTATTTGAGTGGATTTAAAAATCTGAGTTTTCCTTTGACAAACTAATATAGTCATCATAAAGTTAAAATTACAAACCATGTATTATTTGTTCTCACGTAACCATAAATCCATTGCCTTCAAGTCATTTTCAACTCATAGTAACCCTATAGGACAGAGTAGAACTGCCCCATAGTGTTTCAATGAAGCAGCTGGTGGATTGAACTGCTGACCTTTTGGTTAGCAGCCAGATCTTTAATAACGGAGCCACCAGGAACTGATTGAAAGTCCTGTGTCATCCAGCCACGCTGCAGGTGAAGTCATAAAAAAGAAAAAAAGAAAAAGTAATATAAACTTGAATTTTAGTTAAACCAAAAAACCCAAACCTACTGCAGTCGAGTAAAATTCCCTGAAATTTATTACACTTGTACTATTTGCTGTATGCCAACAAGTCAGTTGCAACTCCTGTCAACCCCATGTGACAGAGGACAGCTGCTGCCTCAGGTTTCCTAGGCTATAGTCTTTAAGGGAACAGCTCACCAGATCATTCTCCCGTGGAGCAGCTGGTGAGTTCAAATCCCTGAGCTTTAGGTTAGCAGCCAAGCACTTAACCACTGCACCACTGGGGCTGCTTTGTTGTTGCACCAGATCTCACTTATAATACAGTGAATTATACACAATGAAGGGGAGCTTCTCAGGGCAATTAGTATCTTTCATTCTTTTTTTCCCCTATATGTAATAAGAAAAATCCCACTAGTACACAGTCTCCAACCACTCTTTCCAGTGACGTCTCTTCTAAGCCCACTAGTGTCTCCTAACAGGCGTCATCTGGTTCCTTTGCTTGTCTCTAGAGAGTGTGGCTCCTCTCCTCTCCCTTCCAATTATAAAATACACAGGTTAGATAATCAGCCCACCCTTCTGACTGACGCACTTCCTAAACCTACCAGACTGCCTGCTAGTAAACCATTAACAATAGGTAGGAGGACAAATACTAATTAATCAACCTGCATATGTGAAATCGTTATTGTCTCAAATCCCATGATACCTTCTTCAACTCTCCCAACTATTAAAACACCCCACC
Source organism: Heterohyrax brucei (assembly GCA_028571685.1). NCBI lineage: Eukaryota > Metazoa > Chordata > Mammalia > Hyracoidea > Procaviidae > Heterohyrax > Heterohyrax brucei. The sequence goes on from CM053143.1 coordinate 163,507,602, forward strand.
CCCTCATCCACCTGTAAATCTCACACTGATCAGGGGATGCAGAAAAAGGTTTAAATAATTGCAAAGGATTTGCAAATAAAACGCAAGTGCACACACACACATTTAAACTTAATTTTTTTCCCTTGACATCTAGGTTTTACAGTGAATCCTCAAATGGAAACAGTTGAAAAGTGTAGAAAATACAACTGGGAAAAGACACTGAAGAAATAGGTAGTCACTTCGACCACAGATTGTCTGTCCACACCAGTGTCTCCACTAGAAGTATAATTAGGAGCCTAACCCTAGTGGCACAGTGGTTAAGTGCTACCTCTGCTAGCCACTTTAAATCTGCCAGGTCCTCCTTGGAAACTCTATGGAGCAGTTCTGCTCTGTGCTATAGGGTCGCTATGAGTCAGAATCGACTCAGTGGCCGTGAGCTTTGTTTGGTTTTATCAAAGTAAGTAACCAACGAGAGCAAAAGCTTGTATAGAAGTTTCCAGGCCTTAAAGATGTGTGTGTGTGTGCCTGTATGTATACGTACGTATATGTGCGTGTATGTATACATATGTATATATATGTATGTATATATATACATACACACACATACATACACATATACATACACACATACATATATACACACATATATATACATGTACGTGTATATAGTCTGGAATGTTACATGTTACAGAAAAATTTCTGTAACAACAATTTATAGAAACTTTGATGGCATAGTGGTTAAGAGTTATGTCTGCTAACCAAAACGTCAGCAGTTTCAATCCACCAGGCGCTCCGTGGAAACCCTGAGGGGCAGTTCTACTGTGTCCTATAGGGGCACTATGAGCTGGAGTCAACTTGGGGGCAATGAGTTAGGTTTTATTGACTTTTATCCAAAATAGAAAGATATGATTCTCACATAAAACGGCACCGGAAGCCATTGATCAGAGATTTTTCTTGCTTTTGGATTCGAGGTGGCAAAAAAATGGCCTTTATCTATTAACGTAAGGAGCCCCTGGGCAGTGTAAAGGCTAATGTGCTTGGGTGCCAAGTGAAAGGTTAGGAGTACAATTCCACCCAGAGGGGATCTAGAATTCAGTCCTGGCAATGCACTGCTAAAGAATTATCCATTGAAAATATCACAGAGCGTTGTTCTATTCTGACATATACAGGGTTCCTATGGGTTTGAATCAATTCAAAAGCAAGTTGGTTCTGGTTGCTTACCAATTCTGTGATTTTATTATTTCAGGTAGTTTTCAGAAACCACTGGAAATGAAACACTCTGATGCACAAATGCCACTTGACTTTCCTTGCTACTTACACCTGATACCTATAGCCATGCCAAGAGCCGATTCCTATTTCCCCAAATAACTTCTTAATTACAAAGGAAATTCCCCTAAGCAGAGCATATAGGCAAGAACACAAATGAGATAAAAGATCAAACATTCAATCACACCAATTGTGAGAATCATCTAGAATGGATGTTCTTTCAGATGTAAGTCTTCATCTCACATCAGAGCAATTATTTGTTGGAACCTTAGCTAAATTTCCCACATTTCGTTTACAGACTTCATTTCTCCCCAGCATCCTGTAAAGATCTGACAGTAGTGTTTACTTTCATGACATTGAAATACCTGTAGTCATGAACTCATTGGCCATTTCTGCACAGATATTTTAGGGTAAATCAAAAATTATAAACCCTTGATATTAAATCTTAAATCATTACTTAAAGTTAGATACTAGAATGGCTCATGGATGCTCACAAAAATTAGGTTTGTAAGGTAGCTTTCTCCTTCAGCACACGTTACCACTCTGAGTGGAATTTTCTAAAATATTTTACCTCCTGACCTGAATTCTAAAATGAAGGTAATGTGAAGATTCCACAATCATTAAAAATGCCACAGAGTCATCTGATATCAATGAAGAATGTGAGCCTGTCCTTTAAGGACCCAGCTATGGCTGCTAACCAAAAAGTCAGCAGTTCAAATTTACCTGGAAACTCCATAGGGCATTTCTACTCTGTCCTATAGGTCGCTATGAGTTGGAACAGACTCGACAGCAACTGGTTTAAGATACCTATTTTTCCATTATGATGATGATGCTCTTTAGAGTGGAGTTGCCTCTGACTCCTGATGACCTTACAGGAAGAGCTTTGCCCTGTTTCAGTGTCACAATTTTTGGCACACTCCAGTCCATCACTGTGGCTACTGTGAAAATCCAGCTCCCTGAGGGTCTCCTTTGCCCTGCGGGCCCTCAATTTCATCAAGCACAGTGAATGCCCTCCTCCAGTCATTGATCCCTGAAGATGAGGTGCTCAAAGAAGCCCTGGGAAAGCAGTGGCTAAGCATTCTACTGCTAACCAAAAGGTTGTGGGTTTGAATCCACCGGCAGCACTACGGGAGAAAGATGCGGCAGTCTGCCTGTGCGAAGATTTACAGCCATGGAAAACTGTGGGGCCATTCTACCCTGTCTCGTGTGCTACCGTGAGTGCCAGTGGCTGCGACAGCAATGAGCTCTCATTTTTATTGTTTTGGTTTGGATGATGGATCCAAGTCAAGCCAGTCATTCAGTGTTCTGCCGTAATTCATAAGGTTTCCATTGGCTAATTTTTGGAACTCGATCACCTGGGCTTTCTTCTGTGTCTGCCTTAATCCTGTAGCTCTTCTGGAACCTGTCTGCCACAGGTGACCCAGCTGGTATTAAAAATACCTGCTAGCCTTACAGTAACATGCAAGCCACTGCAGTACAACAAACCGACAGGTGATGGCTTTTCTTTATAGCTGCATAATACTTATTACTGCTGTAAGAATACAGGAAGCTGTGGTGGTGTCATGGTTAAGAACTACAGTTGCTAACCAAAAGGTCAGCAGTTCAGGGCACTGAACAGTCCCAGGCACTCCTGGGAAACTCTATGAGGCAGTTCTACGCTGTCCTATAGGGTCATTATGAATTGGAATCAACTCCAAGGTAATGAATTTATTTTTTTGTTTGTTCATAAGAATACATGTATGTCGTCTCATACATATACACATCTGTCTTACTAACCTCTCATCTTTTGACTTCTAATGGGCTTCTTCAATCATGTTAGGAAAGAGGGGAATAAACATATCTGGTATCTTCATAGGCTAAATGAGGGAAAAAAAGGATGTATGAAGGAATCAAAACAAAACAAAACAAAGAGTAAATTTATGTGAGGTTTCATACCTACACTTTGTATCACCTTTTTCAGTTACTGGGTGCTTTTTTATTTTTTTATTCTAACTAGCAAAGGACAAAGAGTGAATTAATGTGTTAATGTACCAAAATTCAAGTAAATATTCATAGTAAAGCAAGAAACAATCAGAGAGCAAATGACTAGGATGCTAGCAGCGCGATTTTCTTTTTTGTCTTTTCCAGGGGCAGCTTAGGATATTGAGACCCTATTTCATCATTAATGAAAAGGGATTTGAGAAATACTAGGATCAAATACAAAACTGATCCTGAAATCCCAGGCTAGCAGAGCACCCTGGGATTATATTTTCTACTTCTGACTAGACAGCTATACCCAAGAGGGAACAGCTGTAGCTGGAATGATGCTGTGATTTATGACTTGGCAATGAAAATACCCTCACCAGCAGGAAAAATTTCTATGCTGCCATATTCACCTTACATATGGATATATGATTTTATATAACCAAATGTAAAGACTCTGTTGATATTAAAAATCATTTACTTTGAACTGTCTACATATATCTATCTGATGAATCATGTCTAAAAATTTTTAACTCTAGCTTGACATTGTATGCAAGTATTCCAGTACATTTTTAAGGCATCTTACTCAATGCTAAGTCACTATGTCCTCAGGACTAAAATTGAAAGATTTCAAAATCATACACACACTTTAGGCCAAATATATTCAAATTGTTGTTTACCATTTATCTGCACCCTTCTCATTAAGTTAAGCAATCAAGTCTGGAAGATTCTGATTGTATGTAGATTCACTGTAATGATAAACAAGAATCTAGTATATAAATTGTGCTTAGAACACATAATAGAAATTATGTGTTTGTTTGACTTTGTATATGTTTTAATTCTACATTTTACAACTGGCTTTAAAAATCGCAAAGCATATGCTGCCTTAATTTGAGCATCTAATGCAATTCAGTCCAAGACAGTAATAACAGAAGATTAATGTTTTCCATTTAAAATAATATTTTCTGGTCTTTGAAAGTCCTCAAGGGGTAAACTATTTTAATTTAATGGCTGCAATTGATTTTCAAATATTCAGCAATATTAAAAGCAAAGAGATTCCTTTTTTATAATCAACCAAGTTAGAAGTAAAATAAATGAAGATGTTCGTATCGTGAGCAGAGGAAGCAAGGGAAAAGAAGAGTAAATAAATCTCATCAAATAACCTTCTTTGAAAAAATGATTATGTGAGAAGTCTCACCCTTGAAAGGCTGCAACCCTGAGAGATTTATTGCACACCAGGCTAGTTTTGTTATTTATTCATTCATTCATTCATATACTTAAGATAATAAAAAACATTCAGTGAACACCCTTTCTAGGTGATTGCTTATTATGTTACCATTGCCTCAGGAAGAAAACACACTAATCCTCAGAAACATAAAATATTAATAAAAAGCTATTTACAGAAAGTTTGAGCACTTGCATAATACACAGATTCCACTTCCACTTCTCCCAAATTCCAAAGATGCTCATTGTAATTCCAGAAAGTTATGTGGCATAAAGAATTTGCTTGTAAAAATAGTATCATCAGCCCTGATCTCGTTTTATGCCACACAGTCCCTTGAACACTCAAGTGCCAAGCCTCACATTAGAGTGCAAAATGCATTTCATTTAATTGTACAAGAGAAAAAAAAAAAATTGAGTTGAAGAGGGTACTCAGGGCTGGTTGGCAGCTGTGCTTTGGAATCACAGGAAACTAGCTGTCTCTCTAACTTGTTTTGTGACTTTCAAAAACATCACCCTCAAAAGCTTGAGTGTTTTATTTACTTGTTTCTGACTTAATAGAATAACATGCTGTTGTTGCTATTAGGGGCAAATTAGTGCCCACCCATCCTCATTCGTGGCAACGCCATGCACAGTGGGACTACATGATGCCAGGTCCTGCTCCATGCCCATAACTGGTTGCAGATTGGACTGTTCTGATCTGTAGGGTGTTCCGTGGTCAGTTTGCAGTAGCCGACTGCCAGGTCTTTCTTCCTAGTCTATCCAGTCTGGAAATTCCACTGAAACTTTTTCAGCATCATAGAGACACACAAGCCTCCAGTGACAGAAGCAAGGGAGCTGTACTTGAGGCTCAATGGTCAGGAAACGAACAACAGTTTCCCACAACAAAGTTGAGAATATCACAGCTGAGCCACCACTGTCCCAAGGAATAACCATATGCCTATGGAACTTTTGTAGTGTAATGGATTTTAAGAACGTATCTTGCAGATCTGAAACCTACAGAAACCAAGTCTTCAGACAAGACTGAGCTGAGCTATATCTATAAGACATAGAGTGATACTGGCAAAGAGTGTGCTTCTTGGCTTAAAAAATATACATGAGGCTGCTGGAGCTGCTCCTGTCCAGAGACAAGACGGGAGAGCAAGGGACAGGAGCTGACTGGATGGATACAGGATGCACAGGGTGGAAAGGAGGAGTGTGCTGTCACAGGGTGGAGAGAGCAGCTAGAGTTGCACAGCAATGTGTGCATGAGATTTTACATGGCAAGCTGACTTGGATTATAAACTTTCACTTAAAGCATTATATATATATATACACATACATATGAACTGATCCGACTCGACGGCACTTGGCTTATCAACTGATCTTGGTGAAAGTATAATGCAAACATTAAACAAAATTTATTCTCAGAGTCAAGTGAAGGAATTTGCCCCTTCCCACTTCTCAAGCTGACTTACGAGATGTACACAGTCTCTGAGGCTGTGCAGTGCACTACCCTGGTCAGTGGTCACAGGTCATTACTGAGCACCTCCGCTGGGGCTAGGCCTAAGGAATGGGACGTCACTATAAAATAAACAGCAGATCTCAAAGACTTCACATAAAAAAAAGGTAAACTACATCTTTAATAAATTCTGTATTGATTAAATGTTGAATGATAGTTTGAATACAAATAAAACACATTATTAAAGTTAATTTCATCTGTTTCTTTTATCCTCTATTAATGAGGCTACAAGAAAATTTTAAATTCCGCATGTGGCTTGCATCATAGCCCTATTGGACAACACAACTCTAACACATTTCTTATGAAAAGGACCACGGTGTTTTTCTTAAAAAATGAAGAGTTTCCAGTCCATGTATGATGCGTGCAAAAGCAGAACTGTATCTCTGAAAGTTCCCCTGGTGTATCTTTGATAGTCAAAAATGTTAAAATCATTTTCTTAATACTGTGGACATTAGGGTTTTCTGGGAAGCTAACTTCACCGAAACTTTCTTTTTAGAAGTCAACAAGTGTGTGACTGATGTCAGGGCAGTGTGAAACAAGCAAGAGGGCCTGTTATGGATTGAAGAGTGTCCCCCCGAAATGTGTGTCAACTTGGATAGGCCATGATTTCCAGTATTGTGTGGTTGTCCATCATTTTGTCATCTGATATGATTTTACTATGTGTTACAAATGCTGCCTTTCTGATGTCAGTGAGGCGGGACTACAGGCAGTTATGCCAGTGAAGCAGGACCCAACCTACAAGAATGGCTTGTTGTTTTAAATCAATCTGAGTTGAGATATAAAAGAGAAAAGCAAGCAGAGAGAGAGGGACATGTCATTACTACCAAGCATGAAGAGACAGGAGTATACATCCTTTAGACCCAGGTCCACACACTAAAAAGGTCCTAGATTGGGGGAAGATTGATGACAAGGACCTTCCACCAGAGCTCACAGAGAGAGAAAGCCTTCCCCTGGAACTAGCACCCTGAATTCGTATCTCTGGCTTCTTGGACCATGAGAGAATAAATTTCTCTTTGTTAAAGCTATCCACTTGTGCTAATGCTATTGTAGTGGCACTAGACAACTAAGACAGTTCCTGTTAGACAGTACTTTGTATAAGCAAGTACCCAAACATATGTTAATTTCAGGGTTAAGGGAAATCTGCAGACCTCATTTTTCAAATGAAGTGGAAACACTTGGATCTCTCTTAATGTAGATGCAAAGCAAGAAAAAGAGAATGGTTTGGGATGAAGGCACCCTGTAACAGTCTCTATAATCCACACCTACACATGTCTCTGCATAGGAAACACAGCTCCATTGAAAAAGAAGAGCAGGACAGCCAAAAGGAAAAGGAGCCTTTACTTAACAGTGGTTTGCACACGTGCTCAGCTGAAAGGTCTCATTGGTTATCGTGATGACCTAAGAGAAGTGTAAAGGCATAATGAAATATTTAGTCAATTCAATATAGTTAAGAATAAAGACCAATTTTGTATCATAAAATACATTAAAGTTACATGATATAAAATCAGAGGAAGCATGTGTGCATACAAAAAAAAAAAATACCCAAGCTACTGAACTACCTTGATTATCCCACTACTATAATAAAAGTTCACTGATTGTTTATTCAATATGTGTGTTTTGTTCCATCATTTGCCAGAACCAGTAAAGATGTGATACTAGACAACAGAAGGATAAGCAGAGTACAGAAGGAGGATCAAAAAAAAAAAAAAAAACTACTAAAGCTGGGAAAACTTACAGGCATTGATTATTTTGTCTGCAAATAACAAGAAAAAAAAGAGAAAATGAGGGACTCCTAAGATTTTACTTTCAATATATATAAATTTCATTTCCTCTCCAAATACCCTCAGAACCACCTGGCCAATCACCGACCTGCAGAGAATTCAGCAGATTCTATCTAATGGTGTCTACAGGGCGACCCAGCAATTTCTTGGATCCCTAGGAAGTGGAAAGAAGACTAGGAACAAGGAAAACTGAAGCTTGGAAGAAAAAAGAAGACATAACTCAGAGAAGACTGTGCTACAAGAAGGACTCCATGGAGATATGTGGATGCAGGTGAATAAACTAACCTTGTTTTCAGCATTAGAAGGCCTCTTCCCATCCATTCCTTCCTCTTCCTCTCCCCTTTGCATCCTAACCTCTCAACAAGAGCTATGACACAGATACTGTGGACAGAATTTGGTGAGGAGTGTCCATGTACATGTTGAAACCCTGGGGGATACTGACCTTGGCAAGCAGAGAACTTGAACTAATGTAATTTGAAGCTTTACTGTGCTTTTTAAGTTTTTGTTTAGTTTTGGTTAGTGAAATATTTTTCTAATTTTTTTTTGGTTTGGTTCTGTGGCTACCTGTTTCAAGTGTAGAAAGGTGATACCAACTTTTGAAAGAAAAGCCACAAAATGATTGTCTTAAGTTTCATGATTGGGAGTGAGGGGAGAGCTGAGGGAGACTCAAGACAAGCAGGAAAAAAGGTCCATGAACGGCTTCCACTAAAATCACACCCAAGAAAACCCTGTGGAGCAGCTCTATTCTCTAACCCTGGGGCCACCATGAGTTGGAGGCAGACTTGGTGACACCTAACAACAATAAAATTCACTCTTACGGAATTTAACACATATTTCATTTCAATTAATCATACTAGTTTAGACAATCTTTTGAAATTGTATTATCCATGTACATACAGCTCTCGTTTCATATAATTTAATGCATTTCATTATATTGTGATGAAATTGTAGATAAGATACAAGAAATGTTTTCATACAACGATTTTTCCTTTTCTTCACATACAGGTAGACGTCTGCCATCCAATAACCTAATATTCAAAGCTCCATCTTTTCTCTTTTGCTAGAAAATAGGAATCATTCTCTACAAACACAAATGGGCAGTAAGTTGGCTGCTTGATTAGGTTCTTCTGTCTTTCAAAGATCCTTTATTTTCAGAATTTCCTAGAGGCTGGCACATCCAGATTAGGAAACTCAATGACCCTGTGTGAGCAGAGAAGTGTATGATCTCAAAGTAATCTGTGAAACTGCAAGGAATTAAAATAGAGGATAAACAAAATGATTTGTATACTAATCCATAAAGAACAACGTTGATCCCTTTGATATAAATGAAACCAAACCTGGTGCCATCAATCCTATCGGACAGAGAAGAACTGTCCCATAGGGTTTCCAAGGAGCACCCACTAAATTCAAACTGCCAACTCTTTGGACATTTTGGCTACCAGCCATATCTCTTAATTACTATGCCATTAGGTGTTCTCCTTGATATAATCATCTTAAATGTTCCCTAAAGAAATGAAAAACGTGCAAAAAAAGTTGTGGATGAGCTAGGCTACAATTTCAATAACTTAAATCAATTTAATTAATTAGATAACTAAATTAAAAGTTCCTCATATACTCTCCTTTCTCAGCGTAAGAAGCATATATATAAAACCTATTGTCCTGCAGTCAATTCTGACTCACAGCAACATTATGGAACAGAGTAGAGTTACCCCCATAGTGTTCGCAAGGCTGTAAAACTTTATGGAAGCAGACCGCCACATTTTCTCCCACAGAGTGCCTGCTGAGTTCAAACTGCTGATCCTCTGAGACACCATTTAAAGAACAATAATCAATCCAAATTATCAAATGATTCCACTACAATTCCAAGTTCTACCAGTCACATTTTTTTTTATTTTTTATTTTTCTGTCCATAAGAACAGATGAATTTATTTTTCCTATCTGTCGCTTGGCTTGGCTTATCTGTCTCTCAGTGGCTGCATAACTGCCATGACCTACCACTGCAGGTGGAAATGCGGTTCTCGTTTCTGTGACTACTGGCTAAACTTATACACACACACATAGACACACACATATTCATACACATACACATACATGAAATTCATGATGAAGAGGAGAGTTGAGGGGGGCACAAACCAAGAGAAAATCCAATTTTTTTAGTCACACACTTTATGACGAAAAATATCTTTCACCTTATATATATGAACCAAAGTACTGAATCTTCAAAATTATTTTTGAAGCTGAAGTCATAAATTGACCAGATATAACTGCTCAAAATAGAACTCTGAGGTAGAATTTCCTATTTCTATAAATTAGACACTTACCTGTCAATCTTTCATGGCTTCCCATTTCATGAAGAGTAAAGTCCAATATTCTTACGATGGTCTAGGAAGCCCTACGGAAGCTAACTTCTGGTTCTCTCTGACTTTATTGCTTAATATTCGTCCCTTTCACTGACTCCCTCCAACCATACTGCTCTCAAATACTGTGCCTCAAATATGCCAGGCATTCCCCTAAGTCTGAGCCCTTAGCCTTGCTGTTTTCTCCTGCCTAGAGAGATCTCAAATAGTGTCATGTTTTCCTTCCTCATCTACTGTAGTTGTTTCTCAATAAGTTCTTTCTCAGTTATTCTCTGATAAGAATGCTTTATTGGAAGGCATTCTTTGACCATCATATTTAAAACTGCAAACTTCACTGCCCCCTGGACTCCCTCTCTCTTATTGCTTCATTAGTGTTTGCATAACACTAGACACCATTTGGAAGCATCATAGTTAAGGTACCTGTCTGCTATGCAAAAAGTCAGTGGTTTGAATCTACCAGCAGCTCCATGGTAGAAAGGTGTGGCAGATTGCTTCCCGAAAGATTTCATCCTTGGAAATCCTGTGGGACATTTTTATTCTGTCCAATAGGGTCACTATGAGTCTGCATCAACTTGGTAACAGTGGTTTTGGTCACCACCTAACTATATAAAACCCACAGTCATCAAGCCGATTCCAATTCATGGCGACTCTACTGAACAGAGTAGAAGTGCTCCACAGAGTTTCCAAGGAGTGCCTGGAGGATTTGAACTGCTGACCTTTTGGTTAGCAGCTGTAGACTTTAACCACTATGCCACCCAGGTTTCCTCTATATAATTTGCTTACATATTTGTAACCACTTAGATCCCTCTACTATAGCATAAGTTCATGTGAGAGCAGTGATTTCTATCAGCTCTTTCTCTTCTTTGTCAGATTCCACAGTCGGGAAGAGTACCTGACAGACAGCGTGATATTTGTTCAGTTACTGTTTGTTGTTTGCATTCGTTAATTTGTTCACTCAAATCATTCAAAAGGTTTTCTTAAGAGCCTGCTATGCATATAGGACATTGAACATTCAGTGATAAATTAGACACGGTCTTTCTTCTTCAGAAGGTCAAACTGTTATAGGAACAAGCATATGAAAAATTAACTGCAATGGAAAGTAATTAGTATATGTTGAACAGACTCAAGGAAGGAGCACAACTGGTTTAGTGTAGGTGGCAGCAACACATTCCATAGGAGGAGACGTTCAAACCAAGTCACGAAATCTGAATCCTGAGTTTCTAAGGAATACAGAAAGATCAAAGCACATTTCACACAGAGGAAGAAGGCAAGTACAAAGGCATGGAACTGATAAAGGGAACACCCTGCTGAACAAACAGCAAATAGTTGAGTGTGGATAGAGCAGAGAGGGCTTTGGAAACAAGTCACAAAACAGAAAACTCAGTTGCTAAAGACCTTTCTGCCCTACTCATCAGTCTTTACTTTATCCTACGTGTTACTACTTAAGTTTTTTACACAGTGGAGCAACCTTGGTGATCTAGAAGGCACAATCTGTCTTTTTAGAATGATAACATGAAAGGTGTTCTGTGGATAGGTGTCAGAAAAAGGAGCAGAGTTGATGTGTTGGGAATAGAGAGATAATGAATTCAATTTTGTGCATATTACATCAAGACTTGAGAGACATGCAAAGATAAAACCCAATAGCCATTTGAAAATACAAGCTCTTCTAATAGGTGGTGACTATTAAAATAAGTAACTCTCAGTGGAAGCCTTGGAAATACCAACACAGGGTACGAGCAGGTGAAAAAGATGAGGAGACAGGGGTACAACCGGGATGTAGTGACTGCTGGCACTACAAGCCATGGAAGTGCTTTCATAAAAACTGGGACTCATCAAGGCTGAAAGATTAAGTTTTTCATTCAGAGGTAACTTAGCAAGAACAACTGTGGAAGGGGGTTGAGGCATACACCATAGAGCAGCGGGCAGACAGGCACCAGGAAAGTTAAAAAAAAGGAATAAACCAAATCAAAACATACTCACTGCCATCAAGTTGATTCCCACTCATAGCAACTCCATAGAAGGGAGTAGAAATGCCCCACAGTTTCCAAGGGGCACCTGATAGATTTGAACTGCTGATCTTTTGGTAAGCAGATGTAGCACTTAACCACTATGCCACTAGGGTTTTTCAAAGAAATGAATAGTGACTGAAAGACTTGTTATCATGAAGGCAGAGCTATGGAAAAATTGGTACATTCACAGAGGATGGAGATCTGAGCTTATTTCTATGTATCAGCATAGGGAGAACTACTTGATGATCAGAGAGAAATTGATGACAGATAATTATTAATGAAGCAATATTTTAGGACAAAGACAGGAGGCGGCATGATGAAAAGCAGTGAAGAAGTAAGCCTGGCAAAAGCTTTTTTCTCTGTTATTTTTAACCTGGCAGAGAAACATAAAAGATATAATGTAGGATTTTTACATAATGTAACGGTGAAGATGAAGGTTCCCAACATGAGGCATTATTCCATTTACCACTTACTAGATGCATGACTCATCTGCTCAATAGGTGATGGTAACAACTGCTTCCCATCATAGAGTAGTTGTAAGGATGATATTAGTTAAGCCTCCCCTTGTGAAGTGCATAGAACAGTGTCTGGTGCTACTTAGTTACTATATCAGTACTTCTTGACCAGAGAGTTTAAGAGGGCAAAGATTATCTTTAAGGCTCAAGCCTAAAAACTTCCATCTGTGTGTAAATCTGTGTGTATGTTTGTGTGTGTGTGTGTGAGAGAGAGAGAGGAAGAGTAGCAGTGAAGAAAGTGCAGGGAGTACATGTAAGGAGTACTCAGCATTTTTCAGTGCCCAACAAGAAGTCCAAGGACAACAGGCCTTCACATGTAAACTTCCCCAGAAATAAATAATTACAGGAAGAATTAAAACTATGTCAAAACATCTGGTCACTACCAACAGATGGTGATAGCTGTAGTTTGTTACAAAGTTTTAAAAAATCCTGGCACTTGGCTGGCCTGGCTGGGGGTATGTGTGTGCGCATGTGTGTGTGTGTGTGTGTGCATGTGTGTTTGTCCAAACAGTTTTTAGGGACCTAAATCATTCAGAAAGAGAGAAGCATCTGTAATTTTAAATACCTGATTTACTCATTTTAATTTCTAAGATTAAGTACGCCAAGCCAGCCAAGTGTCATCTAGTCGGATCAGACTCATGGCGACCCTAAGGGCCAGAGTAGAACCGACCCCCAGAGTATTCAAGGAGTGCCTGGCTGATTTACGCACATTTGAGCTTTTTTCCTCCATACTAATGTTATAGAAGAGAGAAACAACTATGAAATGTTAGATGAGGGCTGTAACTATAAACAGAAAGAAGAAGCTGTGGAGTCACATGGCCCTGGAATTCAGCCTAGCTCTTCCACTTACTTGCTGTATTATCTTGGACAAGTTATTTTACCCTAAACCTCAATTCTCTCACCTAAGAAAATCCGTATAAAAATAAGATCCATCAGCATGCTAAGTAAATGACGTAGTCAGCCTAACCACATGTGACACACAGCCTGATACATAACATGTCACTATACCTGCTGTCGTTGAGTCAATCCTGACTCATTGTGACCCTATAAGACAGAGTAGAACTTCCAAGGAGTGCCTGGAGGATTCAAACTGCTGATCTCTGGTTAGCAGATATAGCACTTAACTACTACAGCACCAAGGTTTTTGCCACTATGTATGTACTTCCTTATATAAATGAAATTGTTGATAATATCCAAACACTACTAATTTGGAGAAATCTTGACCACCCATCTACTTATTAAATCACATAATTAAACAACGTCAAACATACATATATATTTTATTCTAATGGGTTGACCTAAACTTTTTTAATATCAAATTGAATTGAATATAAAATTACAAAATCCTTCCAAAGGGTATCTGTACACTGTAAGAAAAATGATGAATCTCTTTAAATGTCTTACATACTTCCCTGAATAGTATTATCTTGTGACCTTCAATTTTTTACAGTCATAAAAGTACCTTGAGGTTGACAAGATTTATTGTTTCCTACTAATAGTCCCTGTATTGGGTGTGAATTTCATTCACAGTAACACCTTACTACTTAGGACCTTTAATTCATAATTTTTGCAAGCACAAAATACCTTCAAGCCCAAACAATCTAAAACAAACCAATATATCCTATTATCTACAGAAGAAAGGAAAAATAATGAAGTGATACATTTCTGTTCACATCACTGGGACTGTGTGAATATGACAACTTCCTCACTCTTCACTTGATAAATGACTTGGGGATGCTCTGCAGCTTGCCTGATGGGGAGCTAAACTCATTTCAGGACATATTCTAATGAGTCGTGATAAAGCTAGTAGTCACTCTTTCTACTGCTGCCCTTTTACTCCAGGAAAAAAATATTACCCAGTGTTTATGTCAAATCTTGATGGTTCTGAGAAGATAAGAATGTGCTGCTTGTGGAAAATTTAAATTTAAATTAGCAGAAACCACCCCTAAAATGACACCAATTTGGCAAGTCTGAGTTTCATGCAAGAGTTTCTAGCTGTCCTACAAAGAATATATTTCAGGAATTGTACAGTGATGTTCTATGTTTGATACTTCGTATTGCCATTAACACTATTGGACAAAATTGAATTTTTATGAGTAAATTTCAAAGTACTCAAGTGTAATTCAGGTTTTCTTTTAAATTAGAGATATAATGATAAATCTCTTCCCATATGATTCCTTATCTACATATACAATTACAATCCAGAAAGCACTCTAGGGAGGACTCCTTTGGGAGAAATAATTGGAAGAAGCTAGCCATTACACAGATTTTGTTTTCAATTCTTCACATACGTAATTATTTATTTCCTCATTTCGATTTAGAATGTAAGCCTCATAAGAACAGGAATGCAGCCAAAAGCAGTATAGACATTTATTGAATATTTGATGGATGATAGAAGAATCAATTTATCCTTTACCAAGGCAAAAATAAATAAGTCTTTCTTATGGAAATTCCACTTGTATTCATCCTAAACTCGGTATCAAACCCCACAGGACATGTAGCCCAAGAGGCCTCAACTTGCTTGATGCATTACTGTTAGTTTCAGCCCACATTAAGTGTCTGTCTGAGAAAGCAAGTCTCAGTTTTGCTTACAACAGTCTTCTATACATCATCTTAGCAAACTTTGCAATTTATATGAAAATATACTTATTATATGATTCTTGCTAACTTCATCATACTTGCCACTCAGTAAAATATGATGTTCCCAGATTAGAGCAACTATGTATAAACAGACCAATTTTCATTCTGTCTACACCCTTATCAACTGAAAACAGAGTTGTAAAGGTTATCTTTCTTTTTACAGTTAAAGATACTTGAAGGGAAATGAGATATGTACCAGAAATAAAAAAGAATCTGTATGGAGGAGTTAAGAGAAACCCTCTGACCTTGTCTTTTACAGGGCCCGTTACTGTTCATAATGACTTAAAGAATGGCCCGTGCAAAATGTTGACATTTATAGTATTTTGTCTCCCATACCAGCCATCTCAGAAGTGTTACACTTTCATTAATACATTTTATTCAAAGGTTCCTGGAATCTGAACATTTCTTACTCCTTTCAGAACTTCTCAAAATCCATGACACCAGGTTCAAACACTGCCATTTTAAAGCCTAATATTTTTAATACGGTTACCGTAATACACCACCTACTTACTCCTTAGAGAATCAATTGTCAGTTAACATTTAAGTATCTATTGTTAACATTTAAGTATCTACTATATATGTGGAGCCAGCCACTCTTAATGACAAAATTTACCCCACGATTGGTATTTTCCACTCAAAACTAGGAAAGTAAGGAGAAGACAAGATACCAGTTACGTGAGCATGTGGGTGAAGGTTCTGTCACTAGCTGCTGCAACCACCATTCATTGCTGAGATCTTAAACTTACTGAAGGACAAAGACTCAGTAAGATATGTAGTAAATGTCAGCAAAAGAGCAGTTTATGTTTTTCATTTATTTTTATAATTCTTCACATTCAGGTCAAAAGACAGATTTGGACATTCATTACTTTGAGTTGTGTATAACTACTTAATTCTCATTTATTTTTTTCTTTTTTTGCCCCACAAGCTTTAGGTTGAGAACTAAAGAGAACAGACACCAGGAGTTGCTGCAATCATCTCTATCTGGCATCAACTTCTTGCTTTGGAGGTATATTGGAAAAACTGATGGCCCTGCTCTACCAGAATGAAGGAGATGTCTTAGTTTCCTAGTTCTGATCTAACAGAAACACACAAATGGGTGTTTTGAAGAAAAGACATGTATCTTCTCACAGTTCTGGAGGCTAAAAGACCAAATCAAGGTCCCTATCATTTTAATTCCTTCCTTGTTGGTAGTCCCTGCTGTCACTTGGTTTTGTGATTGTCCTCATTTGTCTTCCCCTATATGTATACTTTTGTATCAAAACTACTCTTTATATCTGAGAAGTGATTAGCTTTACAATCTACCCCACAAGGGTATGAGGTAACTAACATATCAAAGAACTCTATTTCCAAACAGGATTATATCTACATGTATAGGGAATAGGATTCCAACACATATTTTAAGGGACACAAAACTTAATCCATAACAGAAGCCAATAAGAAAGAAAATCAGGATAAAGAAGGTGGCCACAGATAAGTGGAAGAATCAAAACTACCTTGTTGTTGTTTAATGTCCACCAGTTAATTCCTACTCATAGTGACTCTATGTAAAACAGAACAAAACACTGCTTTTTTGCCTCAAAGACAAACATGTCATTTTAATTTCACCTGTAATGTGGATGAGAGAACAGACCATACTCTAACTTCAGAAACACTTAGAACAACATGTTTACTATTTCAAAACTGGGAGAATTTTCATTTTTAAAATTGTAACTAGACTTCCAGCCATAATGGCACCATAGACAGAAGGACAATGCTGTCCCTCTGCAGCAAAGACCTAAAAACTAAGTAAAACAGAGACAAACATCAAGCCTGGAACTACAAGTATCAAGTGAATGAAGAGTTCAGCCAAAATTCACATGGAATAAGAAACCAACAGAAAACAGAGAACAAGAAGACATACCACAGATGAGAAGAAGTTTCCTCTCAGCTAGACCTGCCAACATTTTCCACCTTGAAATCCTTTCGGAGATCTGAATGTAGGGAGTACAGGAAAGCAGATTCACAGAAATCCCAAAGCACAAAGCACCTGCTAACCAGCAAAATGAGCTTTCCCACTCTTCATCTTCTCCCCACTGCTCTACCTCTGATGCTTCTTGGCTAGCTGCAGTGGCTCAGCCGGCTAGAAAGTGCAGTGTCTGTGCCTCTTGGACTTGCCACACCCATATCAGAAATCAGCAGATAGAAGTACAAGAAAGCACCTTCAAGAGCTCCCAGCAGGACACAGATCACTTGGTAACCAGCAATACACGCCTTCTTAAACTCATAATTTACTATTCCAATCTTCACTTCTTCTCCTTCCTTCTGAGTGTAGGCTCTCAGTAGGGAGAAACTCCACCTACCCACTCACCGACTTGGCTTCCCTCTACCTTCCGCTGCCCCCCACAACTTGCTTACACCCTGAATGTCATTTGTCTATAGCTGGTATTACTTCTTTCCATCTCTTGTGGGCACTTCTGTACCTCCTACCACTTCCCCTTCCTTTCTCATGAACACTGGGCTTTGTGTACCATGTTTGCCTCTTCTTGAAAGGCTGTGAAGCATCACTATACTGGGGAAGCATCACTGCACTCTCCTGCTGTGATGCCACACTAGTGGAATCCTCAGGGCGTCTTTGTTTTTCTTTTTGCCGTGTTTTCTTCTGTTTTGCTTTGTTGTGTTTTAACTCTTTGTTTAAAAGAGTGAGTCTTTTCTAGCTGGCCTGTACTATAAGACTTAGGACCTATTTCCCCAGTCTGGGCATTCATGTCAGTGGGATTCCTGGGGGCATTTCTTATTTTTCTTTCCTTTTTTTCTCTTTTTTGCTTCTTATCTTTCTTCATTACCAAGCTCTTGTCTCTATATACTTACTTTCTTTTCCTGTCTCCCGAATATCTTACAGTGTGTGATATCTACACCAGTTCTACTCAAAATATACTGTGCAGCCTGTGAGACACTTCCCTTGTCTTTACAATAAAACTAGTAGGACCCTTGGGGTCCTTTTTTTCCTTTATTTTTATTTTATTTTACAAATGCTTAACTAGTTATTGTTAACTAGTTATTCCTTCTCTTTTTCTTATTTTCCTCTTTTATTTCTCAGTTTCATGTCTCTCCACTCCAACACCAAGCTCCCTTAGCAGTCATTTCTTCAGTGTTGGTTTCTCTCTCCTCCCTCTCTTCTTTTCTATATTCATCTTAGCTCAACATATTACAACCTCCCCACTATTTCCTGCTTACCTGCCGTGGGTGCTGAACATCACACCACCAAGTAGCACAGGTACAGCTTACTGAAACTTGACCAGCACTAAATCTTGGCCCCTGATGTTGGCCTTAGTAGGTATCACAAACAATGTACCCAAGTTCCTACCCTTCAGCTGATCTGTGTTGCTATACCATAGCTGAGCAAATGCCCCTGCCCACTGGACAAAACTAGCCAACCAACAAACAAACCCATAGCCATTGAGTCTATTCTGACTCATAGTGACCCTATAGGACAGACAAGAACTGCTTCATAGAGTTTCCAAGGAGCGCCTGGTGGATTCAAACTGCTGATCTTTTGGTTAGCAGATATAGCACTTAACCACTATGCCACCAGGGTTTCTGCCCACTGGACAAGGAGGTGGGAAATATCATGACTATCGTTGAGCAAACAAACAAGAATGCATACCCTGACTGCTCTGACATAACCAAACAAAACAAAAAGCAGGATGAAACAAACAGGTCTAGTTCAATAAACAAAGAAAATAGCTACAGAATGGCCCAAAGATAGCAGACAACATTAATGCATGATAGGATGGCTCCAGTAAGTACCCAAACTAAAAAAAAAAAAAAAAATCACTTTTCAGTAGAAGAAAAAGCATTGGAATTATCTGACAGCAAATAGAGTTGATGCAAACTAAGCAAAAAAAAAAAAAAGAAAATAGACAAATTCATGGAAGAATTCATGAAAATAATACAGGAACAAAATAAATTCACAGTTAGAAATCATACGAAAACATCAACTAGAAATTCAAAAGATAAACAACAATATTTCAGAAATGGACAGTGCCACAGAAGAGCTGAGGAAAAGGAAAAGGTTTAGAATGATCGAAGACAGGATCAGCAAAACTGAAGACAAACACTTTGATACAACTCTGATTGCAAAAAGTCAGAAAAAATGAATGAAGAAAAATGAAGAAACCCTGAGAATTATGTAGGACACTATTCAAAGCAAAAATCTGCAAGTGATCAGAGTTCTAGAACAGGGGAAAGAAAATAGAAAACACAGAATGGATCACTGAAAAAGAACTAATAGAAACTTAACTAATATCATGAAAGAGGGAAAGCTGACCATCCAAGAAGCTCAGCAAACCTCACACAGAATAGACCCTAAAAGAAAATGACCAATGCATTTTCACAGTAACTAAATAATCACATTCACTAAAACCAAAGAGAAATTCTGAGAGCAACTTGAGAAAAAACAAAGTCACATAAAAAGATGAAACAGAAAAGATGAAACAATGAGACTAAAATCTGATTACTCAGCAAAAGCTGTGCAAGCAAGAAGGCAGTGGGATGATATATATAACCCTGGTGGCATAGTGTGTTAGGTATTACATTTGCTAACCACAAGGTCAGCAGTTCAAATCTGACAAGTGCTCCTTGGAAATTCCTTGGGGAATTTCTACTCTGTCCTATAGGGTTGCTATGAGTCAGACATGAGTTGACAGCAGTAGGTTCTTTTTTTATACATACACACACATATGTATATACATGTGTAGGTACATATATGCATACATACATATGTATATATACACATATATATGCATATGTATACATACATATCTACCTGTAGCATATATATACATGTATGTGTGTATATCTATGTATATATTTCATCCCTTTGCCTTCTTGCCTGCCTTGAAAGGAAAAAAAATTGCCAACCAAGGATAATGTAGCCAAAACTCTCCTTCAAATATGATGGCAAAATTAAAACATTTTCAGATTAACAGAAATTAAGGGAATATGTAAAAACCAAACTAAACTCACAACAATTACTAAAGGGAGTCTTTCAGTCTGTGAACAAACAACATCACACCAAAGCCTGAGTTTGTGATACAGGATTGCATCAGCCAGATACCCACCCAGAAAAATGAACTCTCAAGGACTACCTAAAACCAAAAGAATTACAACAGGGAAACAGAGAGGATAATCTGTAAATGACAACAGCATCAGAACAACAGAGGAGGGAATAAATGGTATACATATAGAACTTTTAAACGACGTCAAAGGCAAGATGATACAAAATAACAGAAGACTCAATCACACCTAGGAAGATAAGGGTAAATTTCAAGGTAACCAAGAAGAAAGTTAAGAAACCTAATCCCACCCATCACCACTGAGTGAAGTCTGACTCATGGTGGCTCTAGAGGCAGATTAGAACTGCCCCTAGAGTTTGCAAGGAGCACCTGGTGGATTTGAACTGCTGACCTTTTGGTTATTAGTCATCAATATAAATAATAAACATATAAAGTTTCAAATAAAACAAAATCTATGAAGAAAAAAGAAAGAAATCCACAAACCAAAGGAATTCAGCAGATGAGACTAAGAAGAACAAAGAAAATGTCAGCAGCACACACACACACAAAAAAAAACTACAAAATGACAGAAATAAATTCATACTTCTCAATAATTACACTGAGTGTAAATGGCTAAATGGACCCATAGATAGACACCGACAGAATGGATAAAAGAGCAGGCTCCGTCAATATGCTGCTCACAATATTGTCTGGTACTAGTACAATAACAAATATACCGACTAATGGAACAAAACTGAAAATCTAATTATCAGTCCATCCATCTATGGTCACTTGATCCTTGACTAGGGTCCCAAGTTCATCCCACGGTAAAAGGACAGTCTTTTTAGCAGATAGTGCTGGCAAAACTTGATGTCATCTCATAATATGGAGCGAACTGGAGGACATTATGCTGAGTGAAATGACCCAATCACAGAGGAACAGGTGTTGTCTGAGACTACTACTATGAAAACTCATTAAAAAGTTTACACAGAGAGAATGAATCTTTCATGGATACCATGGAGGAAAGGAGTCTGGATGGAAAAACACCAAATAGACAAGTGGTAACTTCAGTAAGGGATAAGACTGTACCCACTACTGGGGTAGCCACCACAGCTTATACCAGGCAAGGCCATGGAAGCTCCATAGACACGTCCAAACTGCTTGAGGGATTGAAGTGCTGGGCTAAGGGCTATGGGGAAATACGGTCTCTCCTGGGAACATCTAGTGGCACATGTGGTCTTAAAAGCCTGTGAATGGCCATATAGGACACATAACTACCATCACTGAGTGCTCTCATAGGGATCGTAACAGAGTGAACCAGACAGAGCTCGAGAAAAGTGTAGAATTACAACTTAAAAAATAGAAACAAAACTAAACAAGCAAAAAAACAGACTTTCTGGCTGGACAGAGACTGGAGAAACCCTGAGAATACAGCCCCCAAACAGCTTGTCAGCTCAGTAATGAAGTCACTCATGACATTCATCCTCCAGCCGAACACTCAACAAGACCATAAAACAAACTGAGACTTAAGGGACACATGAGCCCAAGAACAAGAGCTAGAAGGCTGGAGGGGTTAGGAAATCTGGTAACAGGAACCCAAGCCAGAGAGAGGAGTTACCTTTTGGTGGGTTGTTAACCAACGTCATATAAGAATATATGAAACTGTTTAATGAGAAACTAATTTGTTCTGCAAACTTTCATCTAAAGTACAATTTTTGAAAAGTGTAATGTATAGGAAGATAATTATCTAACGAAAGTATATTTATTAATTTTATTCTTCAAATACTTCTAGGCCAACGGGGCATACCAACTGTCGTGGGTTGAATTGTGTCCCCCCCCCCCAAAATTTTGTGGTTTCGCTAAACTGTATGTTAAAGGATTAGGTTGGGGCTGTAAATTCCTGCATAGGATTACTTCCCTGCTATACTGCAGGGAGAGTTTCCCTGGAGTATGGCTTGCCCCACCCTTAATCCTTTCAGCCTGCAAGAGATAAAAGGAAAGAGAAACAAGGAGAATTGGGAACCTCGCACCATCAAGAAACCTGCACCTGGAGAAGAGCACGTCCTTCAGACCTGAGGTTCCTGTGCCAAGACACTCCCTGGACAAAGACTGATGCAATACCGAACTTTCCTCCAGAGCCAACAAGGGGAAAGCCTTTCCCTGGAGCGGACACCTTGACTATGGACTTGCAACCTACCGGACTGTGTAAGAATAAACCTTCCTTTGTTAAAGCCATCCACTCTGTGGTATTTCTCTTAGAGTGGCACTAGCTGACTAAAACACCAACCAAACCCACTGCTGTCAAGTCAAATCCAACTGACAGTGACCTTATACAAAATACACAAATCAAAATCATGTGAAAAAACTAGTCCTGTATAAAAATATTTACTGAACTTAAGTTCCCTCAACACTGAATCAGCTAGCCAGTAGTGAAGTCTACCATGTCAATTCAACAGCATTCCTAACAGTCTACAAAACATCTTTCTTAATTCTTTAGGGGCAAATTAATAGGTTGTATAAAGATCATGAAAAAATACATGTTTTCACATTTAAAGAGCATTAAATTTATGCTTACATAATATAAGACATGAGTCGGATCCAACTCGATGGCACTTGGCTTGGCTGGCTAATATAAGACCTGAGTCCCAATTATACAAACTCTATGTTCCTTAACTATGACTACTTTTCAACTTCCTAAAAGATAATTCCACAGGAAATGCTTCCGGCATGTGCGAGGTTTCAAGGAATGCTTATACTGGAGAAACAGAACAAACAGGGACTCTGATTCTCAAAATGTTTCTGAGATCTTTGATTCGTGAATAACCCAGTCAAAACAGAATAGCTAAGTTTTCTCTCTGTTGGGCACCAGAATGCTTCCGTAAAATCTTCACAAAGCTAAGCTCACTCAGACATAATTGAACTTGTACAGCATCAATTTTATAATGTCATTCTGAAAGACTTCACTATAAAAGCAAAATTCTGAATAACTCATCACACAAGTTCATAGAAGTCAAAATATGTTTAATTACATTAATTACAAAGACACTACATAATCCATCCAATGATTCTCCATTACCTTGAAGGTGCAGTTGTAATAGCTTGGCACACAAACTCCTTGTAAGTTAAAACCTCAACTTATTTAGCCTCAGTGGCCTCACTGTTCCCTGTTCCCCTCTCTATCACACAGGACATCTCTTCCTTTCCATTTCCTGGTCCAGATAGCACATGCTTGCCCTTAAAGACTCACTCAATGTCATGTACTGTGCTAGGTTTTTCGATATTTCAGGAAAAATTAGGATCTTTTCTATCCTAGCACTTTACATATAAATGTCCCAGCTTATGCTGACGTTAGTGTAAATGGCTGTCTCTCCTATTAACATCCAAAGCTGCTTCCAGGATGGCCACAATGTCTAATTTTTGGGGGGGGGGGGGTATTTCTCATTTCTCTGCTGGATCTAGTACTTGTGTCGTTCCTGTTCAACAGCTTACTAAATTAAAGAAAGAAGGGTAATGGATATATAACAGAAAAAGGCAAAAATGAGATGTCTTCTACATTTTAATTGGAAAGAATTAATTTATGGATGTATTCCTGAAAATCAACTCTTCTCCAAATACGTACCCAGAGTTGACTTTTCCCTTCACATATAGTTGAGCTGATTCACAGACATTATGTCCTCAGGGACTCAAAGAATGACTTGAATACTAAATTAAGAGCATGGTTTGCAGCTGATATTAAATGTCTTCTACTTGTGACTCTCAAACACATCTCCCGGCCACTGTAACTGTATCTATCTTAACAGTGTTCTGTGTCCACTCCCTGGAGAAAGACATCATGCTTGGTAGAGCAGAGGGTCAGTGACACAGAGGGAGACCCTCAACGAGATGGACTGACACAGTGACTACAACAATGGGTTCAGGCAAAACAATAATCAAGAGGAATGTGGCCAGACAGAACAGTGTTTCTGTTGTACAAAGGGTCACTGTGAGTTAGAATCAACCCAATGGCATCGACAGAAACAACAAAGTCCCAAAGGTTGACCTATGCGGAGTCCATTCACAGGGTCCCCTGTCCCCTAGTTTACAGCTGCATTATGCCAATGTAAAAGTCCTGGTCAAGACTGAAAAGAGGAGACCAGGAGATTTATTCCCTGCCTCCCTCTTACAGGATCACTTTGGACAGCCGTCTCCAGAAGTCTCTCCTTTCTCAGTATATTTACTGCTCCCTCTCCCTGGTGTCACTGGCCTAGGGGTGAAACAGGGTGGCTATAAGTTACCGTAGAGCAGAGTTTCTGGACCTTAACACTGTGAAGCTTTGGGCTAAATCATCCTTCACTGTGGGAGGCATCCCTGTGCCCTGTAAAATGTTTAGCATCATCCCTGGCCTCTAACCACTAGATGACAGCAATACAGCATCCCTAACCCCTCACAACCAAAACATCTCTAATGGATACTGCCAAATGTCCTCTGCAGCAGTAAAATCACTCTGGGTGGGGAACTGAAGACCTGCACCATCCCTTGTGGTCTCCCTGTCTGCTGTCCAGACTTTTATAAATTGGGCCTTTATTAAATTCTCCTTAATTTTCATAATTTACATGTAGAGTCTGTTTGTTCGTTCAGCACAACAGGCATAGCTGCTAGGATCCAGGATACTTTCAGGAATCTGTAAAATTACTTTAATTCCTTTTAAAACCAGAAATAAAAAGAGATAATTCAATGCAGGTCATCTTCTTCTTCATACCAATGTACTCCTAAAATATATTTTTAATATTTTGTTTCAGTGGAAGACAGTATCACGGAGGAAAAGTGCCTGGGACCCACGAAGTTACACTGCAGCCCTGAGTGAAAACCTTTGGTGCCCACGGGCGTGCTTACCGACACACGTCCTCACCTCCCCCCAGTGGCAGCAGGCTCCATTCCTTACCCACTATCCAAAAGCATACACATTTCAGATAATAAGTGGATTGAAAACTCCAGCAAACCATGAATTCTTAAGGTAAAAAACAAGAATAGTAAATGACTTTCCACAATTGTTATGACAATGAAGTTTCCTGTGTGGAATAAACATTTTGCACTGCTCAACTATGAATGAAAGATTCAAACCTACCCAGCAGTACTGCAAAAGAAAGGCCTAGTGATCTGTCTCTGTAGAGGTCACAGCCAAGACAGTCTTAGGGAGCTTAGTTCTTTTCTGACACACATGGAGTCACCAGAAGACACAGTGGACGAGAAGGCAATGGGATTAGTTTTTAGGAGATCACAGCAAAGAAGTTAGGCCAGAGCTTTGTAAAAGGTGATGATTCCTAGATCTCCAGCAATATTGGGAATGAAGTCTAGGAAGTTCATTTTTCAAAGCTACCAAAGTTATACTTACATAAAAGGTCCATAGATGACATTTTGAAAAAGACAGTCCTTAAGGGTAAATGTTCAAAAGTTAACCCTCCAACATGGAAACCCGGATGGCTGTGACCTGAGCCAAATTATTTAACTATAAGGTATCTCATTTCTTTTACCAATAAAATGGGTATGATAACAACAAAGCCAAAGTCACTGCCACTGAGTCGATTCCAACTCTCAGCAGCCCTACAGGTCAGAGTAGAACTGTTCCTTGACGATTCTATGGGACAGTTCTACTCCGTCCTACGGAGTTGCTGTGAGTTGGAATTGACGCAACATCAATGCTTTGTTTTTGTTTTCTCATTCTATTCCACGCCAGGCTGGAATTCGGTCACCGCCATGTCACCTTACCGTCATCTAAAACCTCTAAAATAAAAGTAACCTTTTTCATATTTTTACAGACAAGAAACTCAAAGTTCAGAGATAGTTAATGAGTTGCTCTATCTTTGTTAACAGCAGAACTGGCTGGGGTTCAAGGTTTTTGACTTGTCTATGTCCTGTCCTTCAAATAAAACATATAAATGACATTTGTATAGCAATTTAGAAATTTCTTCACCGATTTAATCCCATTTTAATTTCAGAACTCTGTAAATATATATTACTATAATCCTTATTTTTACAGATGAGAATATATACATATATATATATATATAAAATCTACCTAATAATCACACAGAGGAATGGATTTTTTAATCTATATCATGAAATCATTTCCACTGTGCTGTACTACCTTGTAAACACTTATGGAACTGAACTAGCTTATGTTACTATTTGATCAAATGCCAGTGTTTAATCATTAGGGCCAATGGGTTTTATATAAAAATACAAAAGTCATACTATACTAGTCTCCTCTGGGTAGTTCATTAAATTCCGGTGAGTAATACAGTCCGTCATCTACCATCGCTTTTCCTTTCTCCTCAAAAATACAGTTGTGGGCTTGTTGTATTGACAATTGGGATCCTCTTCAAAGACAATGTATTGTGAAACTTGTCTACAGAAATGCTCACCAGGGTTGCAATAAAAACACAGGAGAACCCCAGGCAGGTTCACGTATCTGATCATTCCATGTTAAATCAAGGCAGATGTAATGCATTTCAGAGTTCCAAAGACAGCTTCTGTCTTTTCTTGTCTTCTACTGCAGCAGCCACCCCACCCCCACCCCCAGGGTAAAGTAGAAAGCTTAGATCCATTGGACAAAAAGACACAAAGCTGTTATCAGATTTTCAGAAATGGAGTAGCATCAGCACACGTGTGTCATAATAGTTCAAAATCAAAGCAGCAGCAGGTAACGTCTCCAGTTGGAGGTAAGAGAGGACTGAGGATGAGCTATGGGGACAGCAAATCTTTTCTGCAGAGTCAACATTTCTTTTTCATTTTCTTTTTTGGTTTCGAAGAGGGACACTACATTGGATTTACTAGCTTCAAAGAAAACACATATAGGCGAGAGCAGAACGCAGCTGAAGAATCAATGACTGCATTTTTTTTAATTCAGAAAACATTAACTGAACATGTCAACTTTATGCCTAAGTTGTTTCAATCTCTTTCTGTGTTGATAATAAATACTCTAATAATGGTTAATATTGGCTCCTGTAACTAAACAAAAAAAAAAGAAAGAAAGAAAACCATAGGCCATTAGGCTATGCTAATTACAGGGAGACAGAGAGAAATTATGACCAGTTTCAGATACCATAATGTCTTACTGCCCTCCAGATGGCCCTGAGAAAGCCCACCCTGTTGTCCCTTCAGTGGCTTCAGTGCTACTTCAAGTCCTAGGAAGTGAAAACTCTTATCTTTTGTTGTGATTCTGTATGTCCCAGAATCCCTACCTTCATTATTCCATTTAACCCTCCCAAAGCCCTCTCAGGACAGACACAGCGATCCCCATCTAACAGATTAGGATAGCGAAACCCAAAGAGGAATCAGTTCTTCTGTACTTCAAGGCTAGCCTCATCCCACCTCAGCCTGTGGAAGAAATAACCCAGTCAGACTACCCTCAGCATTAATCACAGTACTCCACGTAGTCATGCCAACCACACATATGCAGAGTAGGACTGCTCCACAGAGTCTTCAGGGCTGTGACATTTAAGAAGCAGACTGCCAGGCCTTACTTCTGAAGCATCTCTGGATGAGTGTGAACCACTGATCTGTAGGTTAGTAGTTCAGCACTTACCTGTCTGCACCACCCAGGGAATCATTTGTATGTCAAAGGCATTTGTTACACTGCTTAGCTTCCAAAAGTTTCTACAATATTACCTTCTTATTTAAGAATCAATCACTAAATTTGGAGTTGTATTATTGGTCATTTCTTGAAATATTTAAAAGTATTATATATAAAACTTTCAGTTTACACATGTCAACTTTATATCTAAGTTGTTTCAATTTCAAATCAATTGCTCCTTAAGGAAACACAAGATATGACTGTATTAATAATATATCCATGTGGTGATAAAATAAAATTTGGGACTTACACAGAAAAAAAAAAAAAATCACTAGAGACTGCCTAAATGATATTTGTGTGGTTTATAATTTCTGGTCACCAAATTTTTGGAGTGTTTACTCATCAGGCCAGTGGTAGATAAAATAAGCCCCCTCAAAAAACTCTAGCCTAATTCTTTGAATGTGTAAATAAATTATCTTGCATGACCCAGGGAAATTAAATTGCAAATGGATTTAAAGTAATCAATTGATTTTAAACTGAAGAGATTATTCTGGACTAACCAAGTGGGCTCACTGTAATCGTGACATCTTTAAATACATAAGACTGACAGTCAGAGTAAGGCAATGTGAGACTCTACCAGCCATGGACAGTTTTGAAGACAGAAAGGAAGGAAGCCAAGGAGTGCAGGTAGCTTCTACAAACCCACTGCTGTCGAGTTGATTCTGACTCCTAGTGACCCTATAGGACAGAGCAGAACCACTCCATAGAGTTTCCAAGGAGTGCCTGGCAGATTTGAACTGCCAGCCTTTTGGTTAGCGGATGTATCCCTTAACAATTATGCCACAAAAGTTTCTGAAAGTAGCCTCCAGAAGTTGAAAACGGCAAGAAAATGGATTCCCCTCTAGATATTCCAGCAAAGAGCCCAGCCCTACAAACACCTTGCTTTTGGCTCATTAAGACTGTACTGGCATTTCCGGCCATCAAAATTACAAATAAATAAAATTTTGTTGTGTTAAACCACTATGTTTGTGATAATTTGCCACGGGGGCAGCAGGATACTAGTGTAAGCCCAAAGCAAGGGCTAGAAGACACATGGAAAGGTCTGGTTAGGGTATGGATTAGAGTTTCCTTGTTAACAATATCATACCACCTACATTTTCTCAGGTGCTGTTTTATGTTAACTGTATAAAACATATTGAAACATTTTACCACTACACATATTATTGGTTTTAAACGTATCTTCACAAACTTTAATGCAAATTGCCATGATGTAGAATAAATCAAAGATTAATCAAAATACTTAAAGTATTAAAATATACCATATATCTGTTCAAATGATGAATTGCACTGCTCCATAGGACAACTTGGAGTCAGAAATGACTTAACAGAAATGGATCTGGTTTTCGATTTCTTACTAATCCATGAAAGAATTCAGCATTATATAAGTGGCATAAATAGTCCAATGATAGAAATGATTCAGCTTACTGAATCCTGGTATGGTGTAGCCCAGTGAGATGAACATCTACTTACAGTTTACTAGAATTTATGTAGAGACCCTGGTGGCCGAGTGGTTAAGTACTACTTCTGCTAACCAAAAAAAGTCAGCAGTTCAAATACACCAGGCAATTAAAAACTTTAAAAAGAAAGAAAAGGGGAGGACAAAAACAAAGCAATGTATTTAAAAAAAAAAAGTTGTATTTTCCACCAGTCAATTTAGATAGCTGAAATGACCAGTACTAGAGGAAACAAACTTTTGTGTCAATTTTCCAATTCCTATAAAAAGTTGCTAATCAAACAAAATATTAAATATTCACCAGTATACTTTAAAAAAAGAAAAAACAAACCAAAACAAAAAAATTCCAGCCAGTGTACTAGATCAAATCATCACCAAGAAAGACAATTAGAGATTCTCTGAGGTCTTGTAGAAAGCGAAGGGAGCAAATGCCAACAGGAGTTATTGAAAAATGCAGCCTCAGGAGACTGTCAAGGATCGACAGCATCAAACACCAGGAAATGCAGATGACCAAGTGTCACGGGAGGATTCCAAGCAGGGGGACTGCACTGTGACACTCATTTCAGGGTTTGTACCACTCTGCTCCTCCTTCCTATTGCAAGACTGGCAAAAGAAGTCAATTCCCAGAAAAATCAATTTAGTCTTTCAAAAACGAACCTTCCTTTGAGGTCTTTGTTTAGTTACCTTCTGCCCTCAGGCTGGGCAAGTGCTTTTCTTTCACTTTTTTTTTGTTTTTTGTTTTTTTAATGTTGCCTTTCTCCCTACGTTTCTTTTCAATACTTTCATAAATAACAGAAACATAGTTTTGAAATTTTTCAGAACTTATCACCTAAACTAGGAAGTCCCGGTGGTGCAATGGTTAAAGCACTCATCTGCTAATCGACACGCTGGCGTTTGAAGCCTACCAGTCACTCTGCAGAAATAAGACAAGGCAGTTTCTTCTGTAAAAGATGAGCAGCCCTGGAAAGTCTCTGGGGCAGTTCTGCTGTCTCTCATAGGGTCACAATGAATTGGAATCGCTCCAAGGCAGTAAATTTTCAGGTTTTTTTTTTTTTTTTTTTCATTTTATCATCTAGACTAGGAGTACTGAATAAAACAAACAGTTAATCGTCACCTACTAACTACAAAGTTGGTAGCTCACACTCACAGAGGTACCTCACAAGAAAGGCCAGGCAATCTGCTTCTGAAATATCACAGCACTGAAAACATTACAGAGTAGTTCTCCACAGTGGAGTCACTTGAAGTCACAATCCATTCAACACCAAACATTTGGGTTACTTGGTTTTAGATTTGGGTTATTGGCTTCTGGTATCTAGTGGGATAGCAAAGGATTCTAGGTCATGAACTGCACAAATATTTTCAAGATGAATATTGTCCCTTTAGGAGATTTCTACCTGGAAACAAACCAGGAGTTACAGCCTTAAGAGAGCATCAAAGGACAAGGAGAGAGAGGAGAAAAGCCAGTGAGTACTGATGGTCTCCAAATGTTTTCTTCTGAATTCTGCCATGATGTCACACGGCCCTTTACTAGAAAGTCTCACATGATGACCTTTCCTTTTTCCAGCATTCTCCATGAACTGAAACATATCTGAAAGAGGCAATATCTTAAAGCTGTCATCAGCCAGTCACTTAAGCAGGATTATGTAAAAGGTAGCTGATAGCAACTATCCATAATAGAACACTTGATAGGCGCTTAGGTGAAAAGAAGTGCACTATAAGAAATGAAAAGCATCTAGAAATAGATACTACTAAAAAAGTTATAATTTTTCTATGGATATCCCAGGACTTAGAAGACTGTATACAGTCAACATTAAAAAAAAATCACTAGTCATAACTGTAAGATTATGTAAATATTTTTCAGGAAAATACAATTTATGACTCAGATGAATGGCTGTACTTTTCAAAGTTGCCTTGGGAGAGTGTAAACATTTCAGTAACATTACCATGACTGAAAAGGCCTCTATAGTTACATACATCTCTTTTGAAAAATCATTTCACAGCGTGCGTGCTCCTCTTTCAATCTCGTCAGTGAAAGCAATGGTTTCCCCCCTTTGAAGGTGGTTTTACAACTGGAAAAGTCTAGAAGTCATTCAAAGCCAAGTATAAAGAGTTTGGAGGGAACAGTTACAGTGAACACAGTCAGTGTTGGATCAAAATCCTAGAACAACTAACGAGCAGAGAGACTGAATGGCTCATGAGCTGTCTCTTTTACTGACAATCAAAGAGAATGTGTAAATGCATGAATACATGAAGTGCAAAATCTGTTGAAATGTACAGGAGGCTGGATTACAGAATAAAATACACCCCAACTGATCTCCAATGAGAATGGCCGAGACCTGGGGCCAAGGTGTCAAGTGCTGATGCAGGACTAATGCAAGAGAAATGAATCAAAGCCACATTAGTTTCCTTGTCAGGCTACTTGCAGCCTTCCTAGGAATCACTAAGTCACTCTGCCAGAGTACCTAGGGCACCCGTTAGAGGAGGTCAGACAATTGTCCGCGAACTTAATTGTTCTAAGTACTATACACGTCACTTCTGAATATCATTATGGTCATCTCCAGAGTATTTCCCTTGGGAAACTACGCACTGACATCAACACTAGTCCACCCTTCAAAGCAATTTTGGAACTCTTTCTGGAATGGCCATTGTGCACAGTAGCGAGGAGGCAAGTTCATTAACTTCACTGTATAGTTTTCAGCCATCAAACAAATAAGTGTATTGGTACACCCCGCCCCACAAGTCGCTGGATCTCCCAGCGCACCTGAGCTGTCCCCCAATGACTTTTTGCTTTAATGAAACATGAAGAAACTATTGAAGGGAAGATTTTTTTAATGACATTGAGGACATCAAGTGTAATACAACAACAGCTCTGATGGCTACCCCAGAAAAAAAAAAAATTCAAAATTCCTTTACAAGTCTGTCTACTCCACAGAGCTCTTGTTATATATTCGAAGTACAAAAGGATGTCAACGATTACAGGCATATATAACGGAGTGAACAACTCACTAGGATGTGGGTATTCTAGGGCAGTTATACTTAAGACGTCACTTTTATAATTACATGGGTCAAGGTTATTAAGGACACATCTTGGGCAAATTCGGGCAAATTTGCTTCTGTATTTTTTTTTTTTTTTTTTTTGGTTTCCAGTTATGAACGAAACTTGGATTTTTTTTTTTTTTTAACTCGAATCTGTTAGTTCTTTATACCTTCCTCTGTGCAGCTGGGATATGAAGGTTGAAAAAAACATTGGATGTTTAAAATAGTCTTATCGCTTGGCTGCTGAGTGCTTACTGACATCTGACTCCCTCCGAGACAGTGAGAAAGAGCAGCCTGCTTGGCGGGAAAAACGAAGATAGGGCAAGTGTGAAAAGCTTACAGGATGCCCCTGGGGAGAGAAAAGCGCAACACCCCAGACTGTCATCAACCGCCTCTGCTGTAGAGCAACGCTGGGGGACCCGGCGACTTGCAGATTCCCTGCCATGCGACGTTTCAGGAAGATTGCCAAGTGCAAAATTTCCACGTGGCTCAAGTCATTACTCTAGCAATCTTCCTCCAAATTTGAAATCTAGTAAGATGGCTAATACCTCTTTCTGAAAGCAGCTCTCAAAAATGCCAGTATGCACCTGGAATTTCAATGCTCGCTAAACTGATTTTCTGTTGTTATTGTTGCTTGCAAGGATAAGTGTATGACGTTTCCCGCAAAAACGAAGAAAGAGAAGGTTTTCAGAGGTAGAGTAGGTTGTGCTGGGGTGGTGCGCATATGTGTGCACCTGCATGCGTTTCTGGCGAGAGGGAGACAGAGAAGCCAGGATATTATTTTTTATCCTTTAGTATTTGTCTCAGGGTTTGATATACTTTTCTGAGCTTTTGAATTGTAAGTCGAGGGGGGAAATGTAGCCAGTCATGAAACTACATCAAGCTATAACTGCTATCTATATTTAGTGACATTTTTAAAACTATTTTTGACTTAGATTAAAAACAAACAAAAAAAGTCCCTCCCCACTCCTATTTTTCCCAGTGATTCAATAAAAAGGTCCAACAGGAAACTAGCTTAAATGATAAAAAATAAGCCAAATAGTTTTTAGACCTCTCAGCAAAATCCTTATTATTTTTTTTCCTTCTATACATTAGGACTTTTCTCTCTGAGTTTGAAAGCTTTTTTTTTTTTAATATATATTTTTTTCTTCTTTCATCAATAAGACTTCTCAGCTTTTACTGGAGAGATAAAATGCCATGTCTTCAATTCTCCACAGAAGACAAATAAAATGCGATAACACTCCTCTGCTATTTTTGGAAAGAAGAGCTTCTTTTTACTTTTAAACAAATTCTTAGAGGCAAATATATTATTTCAAATCTTGGCATCTTAACTTCATACTTTTTAATCTTCTTCTACATTTCCCAAAGATTGTTTGCTCATGATAATACGTAATAGAAATGATATTTATCAATATTTGATATTTCCATGTGATTCTTACAATTTCTTACATTTTCCATTGAGTATTAATAAGTTAGAGAAGTGAGACAGAGAAAAGTTGAGTGACCGCTCAGCAACAGAAATCAACATCCAAATCAAATCTGCATTGGCCCTTCCAGACAGGATTGCACACGTTAACATAAATACATGCTGTATGATAAAGACATGCTTTCAGATGTGAGGTTCTTTTCTGCATTTAGATCTCTTGTTTATGAAGCAGCAAGTGATGAATAATTTCTTTCTGATACTATACAAAATCAAAACAAGATTTAGGGCTCACATGGCACCACTCTTTTAGTCCTTTCTAATGCTAGAAATCAAAAAAGGCTCACAGAGGACAATTCTGAACCCCAAGCAAGCTGCACAAGTGAGAATGTCACAGTAATTAACTCAAAACTCAGTGCCATCAAGTCAGGTCTGACTCACAGTGACCCTAGAGGTAAGAGCAGAACTTCCCCATAGAGTTTCCAAGGAGTGCCCAGTTGATTTGAACTGCTGACCTTTTGCAGAGCAGATGTAGCACTTAACCCACTATGCCACCAGGGTTTCCACAGTAATTAAGGACCAGAAATATTGCTGGTTTTCCTTTATTTAGACTTTACACAAATCACTGTCATTATTTTGGCATGGCATCTTCTAGTATTTAAAATGCAGAAATGAGCCTCTCTGCTGAATGACACAGAAACTTTCATAAATGTATACACACATAGGTTATAAAAGTACTATTATGAGTCATTCATGTATTTGCATATCAGATATGCTCTAGCTTTTTATAAAAAAAGTAGAAAAGCATAGATTTTTTTCTTCTTGTTTTGAAAAGGATAAGCAAAATATACACATTAAAATTTCCTAGTTCAATTTTTTTATTCTCTATAAAAAGTCATTTCTCACCATAAATTGAGACTGTACATATGTCATCCTATTAACTGTAATGTGACATTGTGGGGACATCAAGCACTTTAAATCCCTCAGTGGTGTGCCTCTAATGATTAGCAAACATAGAGAATATTTGAAATCATAAGCATACAGTAAAATTAATGGGGAGGTTTTTTTTTTTCTTCTGAGTTTTCATTAAACCATTTCTCAGGCTAAATGGAGCAGTTGCATGATTATAAAGGCTTGTTTACCATGAGGATTCTCGGCTTTGTGCTCTGGCAACAACTGTTCTTGTTTTACAAGAGAATAATCAAAAAGTTCAAAATTAATAGCCATGAATGCTCAAGAACTCGTAAGCATGCATTTTTATTACTTGCTGTCTGTGTAAGGTAAGGATTCATGCTACTTATTACTGATGATTGAAAACAATTCCCACTTGTCTGAGTAAATGTGGAAACAACTCACAAGTTGTATCCAGGAAACACGTTGCTAGATTGATAAAATATATACAGACAGGGTCATGGATTTTCACCAAGTGTATACAAGGTGGTCACATGAACCACTTCATTCTATCTTTCCCCTACTTTCTTGAAATGGTACCAATATCTACATTAAAATTTATGAATAAATAATTATCCATTTTCAGACATGAGGCTTACAGACATGATTGACTTACAATCAGATGCAAACTGTTCCAGCCTTAATTTACTTACACTGTACTTAGTGATTTTAGAATCTTTGTAAGATGCTCATAGTAAGCCAATTCTGCATGCTGATGGGTGTCCAGAGTTTGAAACTAAGCTGGTCGTTCCCAAATGAGGGTTAAAGTTTTAAGGGAAACATAAGAAGTGGTTTATTGGACTCTGCAATAATTTCATTGAGGCCTGGAAGATGATTATCTTTCTCTTTTACAATGTATTATACTCTTCTACCTTTAGGAATGAATAACTGAAATGTGGGCAATATTTTTAATATTTATAATTGTGCTAATCAAGTTCTACAGATACTAAAGTGGACTGTGGAAACAACATATTTCAAAGTGTGATTCATTAATTTTCAGGGTTAAAAGTTAAAAATAATTCTGGTAATACCTACATCAACTTAGATAATATGTAGAAAGAGATAGTTATTTAACAAAACTCAGCTGCATTACAAAGATGAATATTTTGGTATATCTGTCCAAAAAAATCTTCCAAGATGAAAACATTACCGTGATATCAAGAAAATACACCAATCTATCAAGCCCCCCACCCCCTCAAAAAAAACCATTGCTGTTGACTCACAGCTATTACATAGAACAGAACAGAACCACAGGATTTCCAAGGACCATGTGGATAATTTTTTGTTTAGCAGCTGTAGCTCTTCACAACTACACCACCTCCAGGGTTTCCAACAATGCACTAGTATCCTATTATTTTCAAAATAAAGAAGCAGTTTTTGATGGGGTTTGGTGCTACTCAACTGCCATGCCAGCTGATTGAAAAATGTATCTTATAATGAAACTTATGTGAAGCTTAGATAAAGACAGCAGAATAATTAGTGTTTTTGAGAGATGAAAACTGAAATCACGCAGTTCATGTTTTAATTGAAAAATTCACTAATGAGCACCATTGTAGATTGAATTGTGTGCCTCAAAAATATGTATCAAGTCAGCTAGACCACAATTCCTCATATTGAGTGATTGTGCACCATTTTGTGATTTGATAGATTATTCTACATGTTATAAATCCTAACTTCTATGATATAACAGAACCCCTGATGACATAGTGGTTAAGCGCTATAGTTGCTAACTAAAGGTTTGGCAGTTCAAAGCCACCAGGTGCTCCTTGGAAACTCTCTGAGGCAATTTTACTCTGTTCTATAGGGTCACTAAGAGTTACAACCAACTCAATGACAGCGGCTTTGATAGTGGGTTTATGATATAGTAAGACAGGATTAGAAGCCTTTAGGGTAATAACGCAGGATTTAATCTACATGATTTGGTTATATCTTGGTATCATGATCTTTTGAGATATAAAAAAAGCGAGCAAAGGAGAAAGGTACTTCCTACCACCAAGCATGAAGAACCAGGAAGGGAACTCATACTTTAAACCCAAGGTCCTTGTGCTGAGAAACTCCTAGACCCAGGGAAGACTGATGTCTAGGACCTCCCTCCAGAGTCAGTAGAGAGAGAAACCCTCCCCAACTCCCCCCCACCCCCAGAACAGGTACCCTGAATTTGGATTTCTATCTTCCTAGACTACGAGAGAATAAATTTTGATTTCTTAAAGCCATGCACTTGTGGCATTTCTGTTATAGCAGCACTAGATAACTTAGCCAAGCATCTAGTTGAAACAAACACAAACTAATTGCTATAAATCTTTTATGGAAAATTGACTATTACTTTGCTTTCTTCCAACCACTTGTGAATGCTAAAAAACGAGAATTCTGAAGGAAAAAAAAAGTTTTATTTTTTATAAAACATAAATGCAATATAAAAATATTAAAAATTCCTGTTGTTGTTACTGAGTGCCATCAATTCACTGCAACTCACACAGACATCAAGAACAGAGCAGAACCACTTATAGGATTTCCATGGCCATAACTTTCATGGAAGCAGATCTCCAGGTCTTTGTCCCATGAAGCTACCGGGTGAATTCCAACTGCCAACCTTGAAGTCAGCAGCTAAGCACTTAACCTTCGCACCACTAGGGTTTACCAAAAATTGCCTAGTTAATTTTCCTCTATAAAAGGCACGCCTATCTTGAATTGAATGGCAATTCACAAAAATAATGAATCTGTCTTTTCCTGTGTATAGAAGTAGCATACATAATAGATCATGTAAAAATTAAATGAAAGATAATATGAAAGAATACAAACACACACACACCCATACACACCAAAAACAAAAAAAAAAAAAACACGGAAGTGATTCTACAAACCCCAGGTCAGTAGAGGGAAAAAGAACAGAATAGCCTTAATACTACTGATCTTCATACATTTGGTGGATCCTCTGGTTAAAGTTCAAGGTGATATTATTTTAAACAACAACAACAACAATGGACTGAGTGACCTGACTGCAAGAACACAGGAAACGTTTAAAGTAGAAAGGTCAAAATATCACTGAACCCGTGGAGAGAAGCTGCCATCCATCCTGTGCCATCGAGTGGAGTCCATTCAATTCGGACGAACAGCAATCCTACGTGACAGACCAGAACCACCCCTTAAGGTTTCCTAGGCTGTCATCTTTGCAGAAACAGATTACCAGTTCTCTTCTCCACTCTGTGGAGTGGCTGGTAGTTTCAAATCTCAGACTTTTTGCTTAATACTTGAGCATTTAAACACTGTACCATCAGGGCTCCTTTTAAGAGAAGTAAGGGAATCCAATTTCATTCTAACAGAATATGTTAACTACAAAACAGATGTCTTCCTGCTACTTCACATTTGTACAGCAGTCAAGAGTGAGGTCTCTGCAGGCGGACTGTGCTAGAACCTCAGCTACGCACTTGACAAGCTATACAACTTGGAACTCCTCTGCGCACCAGTGCCTTCCTCTTCAAAAAGGAGAGAATTAGAGGTATTTCCTTTAGTCAGTGTGTTTATTCATTGAGTTAAAATATATAAATACATTGACCAGTACCTAGAATATAGATGTAAAACAGAAGGTTTGCTACTATTCTTTATGGATCATACTTCGAAGATCGAAATTCCTTGAAGAGGGAGATTCTGTCTATTTCTGTTCATTGCTATTTCTTTGCTGCCTCAAACAGTACCTTGTACATATAAGGTATACTTTTTAAAAAAGGAAGAAAAGAATTTTACTATTGAGTCAATTCTCACACACAGGGATCCCGTAAGACAGAACTGCCCTAGAGTTTCCAAGAAGAGGTTGGTGGATTTGAGCTGCTGACCTTTTGGTTTGCAGCCATACTGCTTAATGACTGCACCACCAGAATTCTATGAGACACATACACCTTGCTGTCAGAGACACTTAGAGGCAAGTTCTCAGACACTCTGTAAGTATTTGCTCTCTGAAATGCTGACTGCATTTGTGGAATTTTTGACTATATGAAAGCATATACACACATGTACACATTAATTTCTTACTCTAAGGTAAAAGCTGAAAAAGACAAAATTTCTGTAACAAAGTATAGTGGTGTAATGCCTCTTAAACTATTGAAATAGACAATGACAAAAAAGAAGAAGAAAAAGAACAGCAGAATCTTCAATCTGTCCATGGATTTGTCTCAAGAAGTTTACTGCATACCCGTGTAACAAGAGTTGCTGACAAGTCAGTTGCAATGCAGTACCATCCTCAGTTATGTATTTTGCAGTTTACATATGCCATAAGAAATCACACCCACTGGATCTTTATTAGACCCACTACGCCACAGTGTGTGGAGTTCACTGAGAAGTATCACTACAAAACAAGGATTATGAAGCCTACATTAATGTTTCGACATCCTGTCTCCACACTTCAGTCTTACAACTTTTCATTTGCAATCTAAAGCTGAAACTATAGTGGAAATTGAACACGAAACACTAATACTGCCATATTACAAGCTCTCATGTGACATTAGTGGAACAATTTTGGGCAGTCTTATGTAAATACTGATTTTACATATACACACATGTACTTCTTGGTTGTCAAAATAACAGTAACTAAGATGTTATGTTTAATAACAAATCTCCATTAAAGAGTGAAAATTTGCAGAAAACATTCAATAATGTGCATACAAAGTTAGATGTACCAAGAGTAACAACATACATATGTTATAGATTAATGTTTTTTTTTTTTTTTTCATAAAAGCTATTACAGCATATCAGACCAGCTTTTCATCAATTCCAAGAAAAAAAATCTGTAAGGTAGCCTTTTGGAACTGCGCAAATGGTTAATGTGTTCTGCTGCTAACCAAAATACTGGAAATCTGAGTCTATCCAGAGGTGCTTTTCAACTCTTGGTGGTACAGTGCTTAAGTGCTATGACTGCAAACCAAAAGTCGCAGTAGAAAACCACCAACATCCATCGGAAACCCTATGAGGCAGTTCTCCTCTGTTCTTTAGGGTCACTGTCAATCAGGATCCACTTAGCGGCAATGGGTCAGAGGCACCTCACAGGGCCTGGCTATGGTCTTCTGAAAACTCTGCTGTTAAGACCTCTGTAGAGCACTGTTCTGCTCTCACACATACGGGTTATTTAAGGCCCAACCTCCTCAAATTAAATTGGAGAAATAAACAACTGCATGGCAATAAGAATTGTGAATCAATGGCAACTATTTTTATCACTAAGGATGTCTGGTGGTGCAACAGTTAAGCAGTTGGTGGCTAACTGAAAGGTTGGCAGTTGGAACCCACCAAGCAGCTCCACAGGGGAAAGATCTGGCCGTCTGCTTCTGAAAAATTATGGCTTAAGAAACCCAATGCAACAATTCACCTGCATCTCATGGGGCCTCTGAGTTGATAATTGACTCAGCAGCATCCAACAATGACAATTTTTATTACTCTACTGTCATAATAATAGTACGGAAAAGGTGTATGTGCACAAAATTTGAAATATATTTTTTAGCTTATTACATATAGCTTTGCACATTATTGAAAGTTTTCTGTATATTTTCACTTTTTAATGGAAACCCTGGTGGCATAGCAGTTAAGCTCTATGGCTGCTAATCAGTCTGAATCCACCAGGCTCTCCTTGGAAACTCCGTATGGAACGTTCTATTGGCCTACGAGTTGGACTCAACTCGAAGGCAATAGGTTTCTTTTGTTATTGTTGTTATGTGTAATGACATCTTACTTTAATTTTTGCCATAGTCTGTACTTTTCTCTTTTTTAGTTCCTTGCTCTTGTCTTTCTCTCAAAAGCGCAGAAGCAGAAAAGAAACAGACACGGAACAGTTGGACTGGATATTTTAAACTGAAATCAAAACCCAAAACAACAACAAAACAAAAAACAAGTCAACAGCTTAGGTTAAATGGGAGGAAATGGAGGTTTTACATTTCACACTTGTCTTGCAATTACATCAGACTGTGATACGTAGTAGTAATCTATAATAAGCAGAACCCTGGCTAAAATTCAAGGTCACAACATTGGCCTTTTAAAGCCTATTCATCCTTCTGTTACAATCTCACCAGCCTTTCCCAATGAAAGCTGGTGTTTGACATTCTTGGCTCCTTAAAGGAGTTCTCTATCTTCTAAGCTACTGAAGGCTGCCACCCTTCCTGGATGCCCTAATCAAAATTCGTATTTCTTTAAGAGCTATTGATCTTCTGGAGATGCTGATCCAGTTATCTGCTTAAAGTAATTTACACCCAGGTGTGCCAAAGATTCAACAAAACTCTTCTAGAGGTTATTTGCATTTTAAAATAGGTATCCCTTAGACTACTGAGATCTCCTTAAAAGTGCTTTTGAGTTAGAATGAATTTCTCTGCTTCCACTATGTCTTTGTTATCTAGTGCTGTTATAACAGAAATACCGCAAGTGCAGGAATTTAATGAACAAATTTGTTTTCTCACAGTTCAGAAGGCTAGAAGTCCAAATTCTGAGCACCTTTCCTGATTTTAGACTACACCAGAAGCAAACCCACTGCTATCAAGTCAATTCTGACTCATAGCAACCCTATAGAGAGTGAGAAGAACTGCCTGACAGAGATTCCAAGGAGTACCTAGCAGATTTGAACTGCTGACGCTTTGGTTAGCAGCTGCAGCACTTAACCAGTACACCACCAGGGTTTCCTTAAACCACATAGTATCCCCCTATTCTGTCCTAAGGACTGCCTCTTGATCTATATACAGGTCCTGCAGGAGCACAATTCAGCATTCTGGAATCTCTATTGTTTAAAATGTCATCTGTAATATTCTTATCATTCACACAGCCAAATACCTTTGTGTAGTCAATAAAAGACAGGTAACCACCTTTCTGGTATTCTCTGTCTTTAGCCAAGGTCTCAATGACATTAGCAATAGAATCCCCATTCCACATCCTCTTCTGAATCTGAATTTCGGGCAGTTTGCTGTCAAAGTACTTTTGCAACCATTTTTTAATTATCTTTGCAAAACTCTAGTTAGGTGTGACACTAATATTATCCAAAAGTCTCTCCTTTCTGTCAGATCACCTGAAGCACAGGCACAGAGGTTAGGATTTACAACATATCATGAAGTGGAGGATAATCACATTTGTTCACAAGATACCAGGCATCATGGCCTACCTAGCCAAGGCGACACATTTTTTAGGAGTGCACAACTCATTCCGTTACAGAACACTTGCCTACCTCTCCTATCACGCTCTGCTGCCTATTTTTCCCAGTAAGGGCACATTCCCTCTTCTACTTCTCTTCCTTTAGTAAATACAGGAAGTGTTTCTCTTTATAGTAGACATCCGAGGCTCCCACTGTTGTTAATGACTGCTCACCACGGGCTCAAAGATACAGGAAATTCATCCTTTAGCAGTGAGTATGACTTGGCAGACTGAATGAATAATACCTGTAGGAAAATATAAATTGATGAATACAGAATCCCTAGTCTCTGTTCTGGCCTAAATGTGTGTCTATTTTTGCTCAG
Organism: Heterohyrax brucei; assembly: GCA_028571685.1. NCBI lineage: Eukaryota > Metazoa > Chordata > Mammalia > Hyracoidea > Procaviidae > Heterohyrax > Heterohyrax brucei. The sequence goes on from CM053143.1 coordinate 163,549,816, forward strand.
ACATGAATTCCCCAAAAAATGCTGGAGCCCCATGTTAGCACGGTGCTTCTTCACATCCTCTCCAAACATGTCACAGCCGACTTTGTTTCCATGGCCTTCTTCTGTGCCTTCACATCTGCTTTAGTTTGGCTTTGTTTTCTTCAAGGGTTTCATCTTGACAACATCACCAGGCAAGAGGAAGAAAGAAGGGAAACTCAGACAACTGCTTGTTCATTACTGAAACCAGAGTCACGCATCACACAGAAAGAGAAACGGACTCCCCAGCCAAGTGAGCAGGTAGCCTTTCATCACGAAAGTATCCACCCAGCAGGAAAGAGAATCACAGTTAGGGTGTTAGAACCTGTGATAAAAGCAGTCCCATCACAGTCCAGAGACTTGACATGGGTGAAGGATCTAAAGACTACTTAACTCTGAAATTCACATCTTTCATTTAGTTGTTCAATAAACATATATGACTGCTTCCTATATGAGGGCACCCTACTGGGCATGGGAATACAAGGGTGAACGCTACAGACCAGGAACCAGCCTTCTGAGTTTCCAGCAGCCCTGGCCTTGGGGTACTATTTCAGCAGTGTTTTATTCATGAAGGGGGGGACTTCATTTTTGCTGGTGCCACTTTCCCCACTGCTAAACCTTATGCTCTATGTTGAAGGTACAGCAAATCAACAAATTCTCTACAAAATAAAGGGATTAAGACAACCACATATTCCAAAGAAAACTATTTTGCAAAGTTATAGATAAATTATTACCAGAGAAATAAAATATATTTCAACCTGTTGGATCACTTCCACGGGACCTTGATAGGTTCTCAAGAGAAAGTCTCACAAATAAAGTTAGGGTTACACTGCTTTGCCTACTGATGAGTTTTTCTTTCTTTTTTTTTTTTTTTAAAAAAGGATTCTTGTTACTTTATTTACAAATTCAGTTAATTAGGTCTCTGAGTTATACCTACAAGCACTTTTTTTAACCCTATATTTTTAGCATGAAGTACTACAAAAAGTAGTCTGTGACTGTGACTACAAAAGGTTTGAAAAGCTGTAACTGTTCCAAGCAATTCTTTGGGGAAGATTTTTCCCAGATAATGAAAATACACTGCATGCAAAAACAGACCTTCCACAACTACCCTCAAAGCTATTTGTTATTGTTAGGTACTGTCAAGTCAGTTCCAACTCTTCACGACCCTATGCACAACAGAAGGAAACACTGCCTGGTCCTGCACCGGGGTCACGATCATGTTCATGCTTAAGTCCATGGTTGAAGCCACATTAGTACAACTACTACTCCTCTCAAATTTTGACTGGACAATTCTTCACAGACTATCAAGTTCTTAAACTAGTTCTATCAGTCATCAAAAAGCTACTCCCTTTCTCAGTTTCCTCACATCAGAAATAATGATGCCTTTACTTGAAGTTTATAGTTTGCTCTGCAGATTAAACAAGCAGACATACATAAAAATGCTTTGAAACTTAAAAAGTATGATGCAAATCAATGATCACTGATCACTCTACAATATTGCCGTAAAAAACGGCACACAGGGGCCTGAAACTTCAGAGGGAGAGAATCACCATCCCAATCAAAAGCCCAAGGCTGATTCCTACGAGGTGAATGGATGTCTGACAACCCTTTCTCCAACCTTTTGACTGACTCAGACACCAGCCATATCTCCCCATGTTCTCTCTACTGTTCTGCTTGCTTTGATAATCCCTTGCAGTGGCCACAGAGAACACACAGACCATCCCTACAGTTAGAGGATTTATTAGGAAAGCTACAAGTTATAATTAAGGATCAGAAATAACTCAGAAAACAGTTCTTTGATCAAGATAACTTCTTGGCCATGCCCACAGGTTGGCCTCTCTCTGGCTTGCAGCCACTTGGCCTCTGCCCTGTTGAAGCAAGTGTTACAAAGCTCTTTCGCTCTGTCACCAAGTGCCCAGGGACACCCTCACTTCACCAGCAAGCCTCTATCCAAAAGTGCTCAGCTCTCTACCTCTGTGTGCTGGTAACCCTAGCTCTACAAACAACCCAGATGTACTGTACTTTTCCAGCAAGCTTCCTGCCCAACGGTGCTTAGCTTTCTTGCTCAGTAGGCTGGGAAGCTCACTGTGCCATCTCCTGCTGGTCTCACGGTTCTGCTGCCACCTCACCATTTCTCTGCTGTCCCTTCTCACCGCCACCTGTGTAACAGCTCTCTCTCTCTCTCTCCCTCTACTAGGTCTGAACCAAGCCAAACCAAACCAAACCCAATGCCGGTGAGATGATGCCAACTCAAAGCGACCCTACAAGACAGGGTAGAACTGCCCCATAGAGTTTCCAAGAAGCGCCTGGTAAATTTAAACCATCAAACTTTTTGGCTAGCAGCTGTAGCACTTAACCACTGTCCACAAGCGTTTCCCTACTGGGTCTGGTAGGTTCTTATCCCAGGACCAAAGGATATGCTCCACTCTCAGCTCTTCTTTCTTGCTGGTAATGATGACCCCCCAACCATCTGTGGAATGACTCATTTCAAGCCTACAGGATGTCAAAACTGGCCAATCCCCTCATTAGATTTCCATACACTTTATTTGCAAGATCCTACTCCCACGAACCTTATCTGCATTATTAGGAAGCTATGCAATCCCCCTGGTGGTCCATAAGCATCTCATTTGCATACTCCACAGTTTCATTTGTGGAAGTTACAAGACCATGGCAAGAAAAGCTATAGAAAAGTGGTCCACTGCACTTACTAATCATAAATAAACCCATTAGGACTAAGACTTTATCTTATTATCCTTTGTATATACAAGTAGCAGTGCTGATATTAAAATATTTATTATATATATATATTTTTTAAGAACTTTAAGGAGTATACTGGTAAAATTCTCCTTTTCCTCCTTAAGTTTTGTAATGGAGAATTATTGTGTTGAGGTTTAAAATACAGTGTCCCATGACTAAAATACACAGGGTAAACTGAGAGTCAATCTGTGTCTAACTCTATCTGTCCACAGCCTTGTCCCTAAAGGGGACAGTAGTCACATAGAAGACTGGCTAGGGACCTGAGACACAACTAACAACTGGAGGTGTTGAGGGAAAGTGTGTGCCTGGACAGTGAACCTACGGTAACAGACACAAAGGTTAAAAAAAAAAAAAAAGCAAGGTAGCAGAGAAATGGTTAGACTTCTCGAGAACATTTTGCTGTTGGTTAAGTGCTGCTGTAAAGAGTAAGTTGTTGATCATTCTGATCCTGCTTAATGAATAGTACCCTAAAATCCTGGTATGTTACAATTTTTTTTTTTTTTTTTTTTTGCTTTCATTTATCATGTTTTTCCAATCATACATGTAAATAGCTATCATTTACCACTACAAAAATTCTGGAACAGTAGTTCTCAAAACATTCTGATTGCTTCAAGAGAAAAAAAAATATTACACAGCAACCAAAGACAGGAACATACACACAGACATGATGCACACACTCACAGCTGAAACAAAAACTGGACATAACAATATTTACTCTTACTATAGGTGACATATTCTAATTTTTATTTTATTTTGTATCTTTCTGATTGTGGTTGATTCTCACTAAGTCGATGTAGGACCTCAATACTGTATTGAAACTCAAATTCATAAGATGCTGACTAAGAGGTTTCTTCTTTGTGAAGGTGTTATATATTTCCTCGAAGTGACTGCACGTTCAGTTAACTCAAAATCCTAGTCTACCTTTTTAACAATTTGCTGTGGAGTTGATGTGAGCTGTCACAGGATTCACGTTGTAAGTATACGCAATAAAGTTCACTACTGTAAATGAGGAACCATGCATTTCAAAGGAGCAGAAAGTGACAAAGGCACTTTTCTGTAGCTTTTGCACCCAAAACAAAATGAGAAATTGGGAATAATTAGAGTTTTATTAATGAAATTAGATATATTCTCACTGATCCTTCTGAAAGTTTTCCTTTGGCAAGATTCTACATTAGCAGCTAACAAAACAAATACCTTAAATATACATTTGGGATTTTTATGGGTTAAAGTGAATTCCCCATCACTTGTACACATTTTGAAATAAATGCACAAAAATATCATAAGAAATTTGGCATTATCAGTATTTCAAAACTTAGGAAAATTTGAATGGTGCCAAGTAATGTGGCTAAATACAGTAGTAGTTAAGTAATATAGCTGCTAAGCAGGTCAGCAGTTCAAATCTGCCAAGCTATCCTTGGAAATTCTATGGGGCAGTTCTACACTGCCTACAGGGTCGCCCTGAGTCAGGATTGACTCTACGGCAATGGGTTTGGTTTTTGGTTGTTTATATATGTATAACACTTATAATTCGGATCTGACTCGATGGCACTTGGCGTGGCTTGGCTATAATTTGGTGCATACATAAACACATGTACATTAACAAACAGGAACATGAATACATAAACAGAGGGACCATCCACAGAATTCTGTACCATAACCTGAAGCATTACTTGCAAAGCTACAAATCAGACACTCAGTTTCCCATTTCTCTCAAGTTTGCTTAAGTTTTATGTCATCTACATCAAACACAACAGCTGTGAGATGAATGTCATAGCCCATAAGGAAGATACATATTATTCGTGAACATGACTAGAGCAACTTCAGTAAATCTAACTGCAAAGTTCTAAAATTTCTTAAGGAATTTAACAACAACAAAGAATACCCTTGAAGATTCTACAGATACTTTGGCTATTATTTCAAGATTACAATGGAAAGTGAATCCAATGTTGTGTCTGTGCTAAATATAAAATGAATCCTTCCAAGTCCTTTTATAAATAGTATCAGTTAGAAATATATCCCCAAGCCCTTGCAGACACATATGTGGGACAACACACAAATACACATTTAGAGAAGCACACACAGAATGAGAACACGATAGTACCCTTGACTCCAGTCCAACTCTGTGGTAGCCTGGAAAAACTTGCAGGATGCTTAAAAAAAATACTGATTAATTTAGGTTTTAGTTCAAAGTAGGCACTTAATGCAGAGCAAAGAGACTTCATTTTGGTCTGTTCACACAAAGCCATCATCTCAAAATTACTATTGAAATATGCTTTCGTTGTTTTTCTAACAAGACTTCACTATGAAGTTCTGCCAACCACCTTGTTGAGAATGCAGTTCAGACATCCACTAGTTACACATCGTTTGTATTAACATTGCTTTTGTTTTTCAATAAGTTTATTTATTTCAATACTATTTTTCCTAAATAGGGAGGGGAGAGACTCAGAAATAAAACTCCCGAGTGGAACACGCAGTGATTGGCTGACACCCCACGGCCAAGGGCGGGCTCCAGCAGGTTTCGGAGAAGCAAGGTCATCACCGCATGGTGCATAATGGAGCATCATGTTAGAGTGGAATTCAGCCAAACACCGTAATGCATGGATGTGGATGCATCTGAAAGAAGGAAAATAAAGATTGATACAGGTAAAAAAAAAAAAAAATGCGATAAATTTCACCAGATGTCTTTTGCCCAGTATAAATGTTGGGACAGAGGGTTTTCATATGCAAATTATGTATAGGAAAATAACAAATATGTTCAGGGGAAAAAAAAAATGCTAAGTTGCCAGAAGTACCTTACTTGACAGCTTTACTAGTTTTTGTTTGTTAGTACACAGCATTAGAATTCAATACAAACATCACTAAACTCCTGAAAATAAACCTTTGTTCTGTCTTTAAAACATTAATTCACGAGAAGTGATAATTAAGATTAGCTTTGTGTTTTCAGCTCAGTTCTTCCTGGAAGTGATTTGTCACACAGCACTAATGCTACATAAAGCAATATATATAATATACTGCAACCAAGATCCTGCTTTAGAAAAGTTTTCGATGTTAAAAAAAGAAAAGAAAAACAAAGCTTACTCAAGACATGTATGAACAGATCTAACCGTTTACACAGTCATAGTTGAATAAATAAAAGAAGCCTTGCTACAGTCTAGCCATTGGTTATATACAGCTTCAATATAAATGCTCTAATTAATTATTTTAGTAAATATCCTACATAATGTTCAACCTTCCCCTCCACCAAAAAAATATCCAAAACATCCAATGATAATATTGGTGGTTATAGCAAAATAAGAACCTTATCGCAATGCATTTAGTTTTAAAAACTTCATTCAGATTTCACTGTTGACATGGGCAAATTCAATACTTTATATTTCCTCAGTAAAGTAATTTAGAAGCTGATACACTAGATGGGTTAATTCCCTATTAAGGAAAAAAATCCACCTTTTTTTAAAAGCACGCTGGAAAAAAAATTGTAGGAGAAATTGGTTCAGTTTCTGTGTGTAGGTTGCTACAAAGGTAGAGAACATCTACAAAGGTAGAGTACATCTGCAAAGTTGGAAAAATGCAAAAAAAGTGTAGAAATAAAAAGGAATTACCAATATTGATAGAAAAGGTAGAAGATTATCCCAATTACATAGAAAGCTCTCTTGTTTTTCTGTTTTGTTTTGTTTTGTTTTTCATTTAAGATAGCATGTTTATTGAGGACATACATAATGCTAGGGAGGGACTTCTGTTTATTATCTTCCTTATGCTAATGCCAAAAATTCTGTCAGTTAGCTTACTTAATATATGCTCTAAACCATTTTAAGTATTTTAATGTATGTCATCAATGACTACCCTTCGCAAAGGAATGATTCCTTCTTTAAAAATTCTGTAAAATTTGAATTATATTTTCCCTCTGATCATTTCATAGATAAGAACTTGAGTCTAAAGCACAACTATATTCTATTACGAAAATGTCAGTCTTGATAGCCGAACATATGAAATTATACACACAAAAGTAAATCTTGAGCAATTTCTGTAGCTATTTTAATATACACAGTGAAGGTTAGAAGAATTCTACTTTTTATTCCCTCTGAGGATAGTATGATACATGGGAAAACAACACTGAACTCTGAGCTCCATGATGTGAATTCTAGTATACATTATATTCCTAATAATTTTGTGATCTTAATCAGATATGTTGCCATACTGGGCCTCAGTCACCTGGACTATAAAACAAGAGGACTGAATTGGCTGATGTCTTTTAATTTTAGAATGTGACAAAGCTAATAGTTTTAGGTATAGAAATCAAACTGTTGATTACGGTATATGTTACCTTGATTTTGTGTTTAAAGTTCAGATATACCTGATACATCAATGTACAAGTAACACAAGGCACTAAAAGTGTAATGGCACCACAGGTGATACATAGGAATACATCAGGCTATCTGTGATGGGGTATGTTAGGAAGTGTGGGCAGACAGAGGTAGTTCATGGCACATAGCACATATCTACTTTTTCACATGTGACATACAAGCAATCAAAAATGGACAGATGACAAGAAAGTGATTTTGCTGCATTTTTCCATGTGTATAATTTATTTGAAATCTTTAAACTGACTTTGTGGTCTAGTATCTAAGAGACTAGTTAACTGATGAAAGTCTGGAGTCAGGTTCAGACTCTCATAGATGGGCTTACATAGAAATGTGCATACACTCTGCACATCAAACCAGTAAATGATCTTTTCCGTATTGCAGAGACATCCAAAGATCCAGGTAACGTGGTCGTAGCACATACCTCCTGACTAATGATGCAGCCTGACTTTATAGCAGTTATGGAAATGCTGATAGTCTAGTGGTTAGGTGCTACATCTGCTAGCCCAAAGGTCGGTATCAAATCCACTAGCCCTCCTTGGGAACTCTTTGGGACAGTTTTCCTGTGACATACAGGATCACTATCAGCTGGAATTGACTCGACAGCAGTGGCTTCGTAGCTGTTATTAGACCTTTGCCTATCATATCAGTCCAAATGTAACTGAAATTCACCTTGTGTAGGCTAACTGTGCCTTTTGAAAGTGTCCCTGATTATAGATAACATAATCATATTATGGAGTTATGGTGATTATCTTAATTAAAACTGGAAGCTGTAACTAGCATCACTACACATATAGTAGCACATAAGTTGTAATATACATAAGCAAATAAAACTGCGTATAACCCTAATGGATGACAAGCCAGCCCATCACCTGCTTCTGATAGCCACATAATTTTTTAAAAAATAAAACGTGCCATATTTTTACTCAGCATCCTCTATATAGAATAAAATTGAATCAGTTAAAGAAAGCATTATTCAGATTCAATTTAGCAAATCCTATGCAAAGAACACTGTCACGAGTCTACATGCATTTTTTTTTTCCTTGAATATCTCAGGATCTGCTACCAATAGATTTTAGAATTAATGTTTATTCAATTTGTATGCTCTATATTTTTGCCAAGAATAAAAGGCTTTACTTTCAACACAATAAAATCTTACTTGCAAGTGCATTATCTAAGTAACAGTGTCTCAGAGATAAACAGGATTTGAGAAGAAGGAGCAAAACAACAAGTGTGCTTTTCCACTGTCTGTAAATCTTTTGGAATTGTATTATTGTTTTGAAGAAAAGAGAAAAATACTCACGTAACATTAAACACCAGAGATGTAAAATAAGTACAAATAAAGAAACAGAATGTGTTGTGTTTATTACACAAATCAAAATATGTAAGTGCAGTTGTACTTTTAGGTCACAAAACTCACAAACACGACTGCCAAGTTTACCAAGGACGGAAGAGTGAAACAGCAAGGTGGGTACTTCCTTCCAGTCATTCTGTCAAAGAGGCACATTGTGTTCAACTCAGCACATTTAGTGATGAGGGCAAAGGTTTCGTTTCAATTGCAAAGATCTGAACTACAAAAACCTGGCCTACAGTATCAGTTTATCTATTGTGTGAATTTCAGCAACTCTTTAAAACACATCTCTTAGATCCTGTCAAAGAGTAACTGCAGAAGCTTGATTTGAATGTGAAATAAACCAAAAAAAAAGGAAAGGGCTGTTATAGACATACTTTTACATCTACAAACTTTATTATAATGTAACCACAAATGGGATTTCTCAGGAAGACTTCAAAAAGTCTAATTCTCATACAACAGCAAAATTGTAAGAGAAATCACTTAGACTTGATCACTGATAAAGAACTGTGATACAGAGACTCAGGGAACTACAAATATAATCAAAAGTTTTAAGTCTGATGAAATTGTAGATTTTCAATTAATCCCTTCTGGAAGGAATTTAAAAAATGCAACCTTCAAGTTTTCCTCAGACAAACTGAGTATTATGAAAAGAAGCAGATTACAACAAAACCTTGCATTGTTTTTCTTTTCCATCAGGGTTAATCAAAAAACATATATTTTTTGGCAGTTCAAAACACTAAAGTCAGTATTTTTTTTCTTTAAAGACAGAAAACCATATACTGATGATACAAACAAAAAGCAAAAAGAATCCTGTTTATTATGAGAAATGTCTATACAGTATTTTAACTTTGTACATAGATCCCCTGTCCCTAGACAGCAATACTGAGGAGATGAAGTGTGTCAATTACCGTCACTAATTACATTAAGGAGAACGTGTTTCATTCTCCTTTATTTCATTTTAGGTCAGCTATTTACTTGTGGTTAAAACGTTACGCATCTTTTGCATACCTAATGCCATGCTAGTATCTCAAAGTCACTTTCAGCAAGCTGCATGCTTCATTCCAATAGCTTTGTGAGTTTTCATGGTATATGGAATTACTTGCTCAGTTAAGAGACTAGTGCCGTGTGTTAGTTTATTTATAAGGGTATCACTTTGCCTTTTAAACAGGATGCCAACAGTCTTGATGTTGGTTGTTTTAAATATTCAAGAATAAAAGGCTGACCCTAGCTGATGAACCAGATGAAGCTTAAGTGACAGCACTGAACATGTGAGGCGTCTGCATAAGGCAGCTATAAATCTGCCACTGGATGTGTTCACTCAAAAGCGTAAGACTACACAATTTAGAAGGCAAATCAAACCCAGGCACAGGACAAAAAGTTATCAGGATGTTTTACACTCCATTTTACCATTTTCTAGGGAAACATCTAGAGTTCTCAATTTATTTGCAGGTGTTTATAAACAATCTTATAAATACCCTATTACTTTAAGGAGATTCTTCCTTGATTGCAAAACTGATAAAAGCACCAAAAAAAAAAAAAAAAGAAAAGAAAAAATCTGTTTCTAGCCCCAGATAAAGCAATGATACAACAAACATACACTCCGCCAGTCTGTCCAATTTCGGGTTAAAATAAATAACTCAAGCTGACATGCATCCAAAGACATAATGTGAAAAGTCATTTAATGCCATGTATTTCACACCTGTGTTTCCACTGAGTGTTTTGATTATCAGGCACAAAAACATAGTATGTCTACTTCTCCTTGACCAAATAGCTACAGCAAAGTACTTGAATACATAAAAAAAGTTTCTTTGGAAAACCAGTTTGAATAATAACCTTTTTCTGTAACATCTTCAGTGAGCTCTATGGCTATAAAATTATTATTTCCTTCACCTAAATTCTTCTCAGATTACACATTCAATATGCCACACATATTTAACAGGACTACTATTATGTGATATTATTCGACAGTCATAAGAAGTCTATTTTTTGAAGTGAATGTTGGTACTAAAGATACACATGATGCTTCAGTCTTACGCACAGTTTCCAAGAAGCTTTATTTGCTCTGTGTCAGATATATTTTGGTGAGTATAAAAAGTAAACACTCTGAGTATTATCACACAAGCAAAACTTTCAAAAACAAATTTTATATGTTCTGAATTTCACTTCCATATATATAACTTGCACTGCTTCTGCATTTCACCAAAAAGGAACTGTGTCAAATTTTCCATATCACCTTTATATTCTCCATGTATCACTACGCATACCAAAACACTACTGCTCAGTGTGCATCGATTATGAACTTTTTGTGGCTTGGCTGACATAAATGCCTCATGCAATCTAGTTTTGCTGTTAAACTTTTAACACTGAAGACACAGAATGCAAATGCTTACAAACAGCTGATATCACAGAAACCTAATTTTTACAGATATCAAAGTATCCCAAATTTACTTTTGTACAACATTTGCGTATCATTAAATATTTTTAAACCATGATTTCTGTCAAACAAGTCAGTACTTCAATATTTTAGGCTCAGCATTACATTTGCATGAATCAGCATCCGCTTATCTGCAAAATCCTGCATAATGTATAACATAGCTGAAACTTTTATAGAGTACAATTTGCATAGACACTAGTAGTAACTTTAGAAATTGTCTCTCTGGATGCAATCATCCAATTAGCACCACAAAAGAGAGTAATTTCTGGTTACAGCTAACCATCCAAACATGTAAACATATATTTATTTTGGAGACAGAAGAGACTGGATGAATTAGGACTATCAGGTGTTTAAAAGAAGTGCACGGGATTGCCTGCTTTTCCTCTAGTAGTTTAGTGACCCTTGGGTCAAACTTGCAAAACACAGTGGTACACCTTCTGTAGATGACCTGTGCTTAATTAACAGTACATGCATTAACACTGAATTCCTGCTATTAATCAATTTTAAATAACAGCTTTAGAAGGCAGAGCTTGGCAGAAGATGCTCTGTCTCAGAATTCTCAGCCCTCTCTAGGATTATAATTAGAGGGAGTTGGAAAGTGTCTTACCTGTTTGCTGTACTTGTTATTGGTTTGACAGCTGTACTCAGAGCAGTGATCTGAGCCAATTGAAATGTTGTCTCCTGCTCCCACAAATGTGTTGGCTGGTGGTAGATCTTGCACGGCCTGGTGTTTTTTTCCTGCAGTTGGTGACTGGGGATGAAGCTGGACAGTTGGCAATGGGGAGCTGGATTTGTAATGCCTTGCCAGGTCAGGACTGCCAGGCCCACCGTTAACAGAGCGGTATCGCCCCATGCTGGGGCTGTCCGACAGCTTTTCATTGACACTGTCATACCTCTGTCCATTTGGTTTAGAAGCTTCCACAGTGACAATGCTGCTGTAGAGCGGCTGCTTCGATTTTTTATTTTTCTTGTCCTTTTTAGGCTTTTTTGATTTGTCATGCTGTTGGGGTGTAAAAAAGTCTTCATGGTCTTTTTTCCCGGCTTCATAGCCATTTTTATTTTTGGACCTGCAGTATCTGGCCATGACTACAATTAAGATGATCAGAATCACAGTCATAATCCCAGCCACCACTCCAATGACAATGCTGAGTCTCTGTTTGCTAATTTCGTAGCTTGGGTCACCAGCAATATCCTGGGTGAGTGGGGTGTGCAAGCTTCTGGCGATCTGGGAGTCAATCACAGTCGCGTTAGAAACACTCTCATTGACAAACACATGCACCAGAGTGGTGGTGGACTGGGAAGGCTGCCCACTGTCGTTCACTTGCACCACCAACCTGTGCAAGCCGTAATGCTTTTGGGTGAGTTTCCCCACTAAGGAAACCACACCACTGGTGGAATCAATCTCAAACAGCTTGAAGGGATTCCCTCCCACAATGCTGTAGTTAAGGTCTGCATTGATGCCATCATCACTATCTGTGGCCAACACTGTAGCTACAACTGTCCTGACATTACTTGAAGGCGGCAGTAAAGTGTAGGAGATGTTTCTGGGGAGAGTGACTGTGGGAGCATTGTCATTCTCATCCATTACAAAGAGAGAGACAGTGGCTGTGGCAGATCGGGGAGGATCTCCTCCATCCACAGCTTTAACTCGGAAAGTGTAGGTGGTCTGGTGTTCCCGGTCAAAAGACATTGTGGAGTAAATGGTCCCCGTGTCATTTTCAATGGAAAAAATGTTACTGTTCTCCTCTATGTACAGTCTCATCTCAGCATTTTTCCCCTTGTCAGCATCCATCACCGTGACCATCCCCACAGGGCTGTTGGGCTGCAAGTTTTCTTTCACATAAAAGGTAAAGACGTCCTGCATAAACTTAGGGTCATTGTCATTCTTGTCAGCCACCTGCACAATTACTGTGGTGCTGCCCTGGAGGACTGGGATGCCTTTGTCTTTGGCATTAACTTTAAACTCATACCTGTCAGTCTGCTCGCGGTCCAGCACTGTATTTACAAGGATGTCCCCAGAATTGGGATCGATGGCAAAGATCCCCATCACGGAGGAGTCCAGAGAGTAGGCGATCTCCGCGTTCTTCCCGCTGTCTGCATCGGTAGCTTTCACGGTGGCCACTCGATCGCCTGGGATGTTGTTCTCAAAGAAGTAAACCTCCACCACAGAATGCTCGAAGACGGGAGGGTTGTCGTTGGTGTCTCCCACCTTAACCACCAGAGAATTGTTGCTGGAGAGGCTGGGACTGCCGGAGTCAACTGCCACTATGACCACGTTGAACTCTGGGGTGGTCTCATAGTCCAGAGGAGCGGAGGTGTGCAGGAAGTACTTTTTCTTGTTCTGGTCGCCCTCTGTGTCGCTGGCTGGCTTGAGCTGGAAAGGCACATCGCCCACCACGGTGCAGGTGACCACCCCGTTCTCCCCCTGGTCTCGGTCAGACACCTGCACCAGGGCAATAGGAGTGTCGACTAGGACGTCCTCAGCCACGTTAGCCACCCCATCTTTGAGTGGGATGCGCCCAATCTTGCGGATTTCAATGGACGGCACGTTGTCATTCTCGTCCTTGATGTTGAGGACCACGGTGGCCTTGTCGGTCTTAGGGGGCTGTCCGCGGTCGCGGGCCATCACGGTGAAGCGCAGCTGGTTCACCTCCTCACGGTCGATGCGGTGCAGTACGCTAAGCCAGCCGGACGTCTCGTCGAGGCGCAAGAGTCGCCGTACTGACTCGGTGGCAGCTCCAAACACATACTCAATCTGCCCATTGACTCCAACGTCCAGGTCTGCGGCGCGCAGCTGCAAGATGGGGGTCCCCGGGGCGCTGTTCTCCGCCAGGTCAGCCTCGTACACGCTCTTCTCGAAGCGGGGGCTGTTGTCATTCACGTCGGTAATAAGAACCCGCAGGATGGCCTGCGATGACCGTGGCGGGTCGCCGCCGTCGCGCACCCTCAGGGTCAGCTCGTACGAGTCACGTTGTTCTCGGTCCAGCGCCCCCTTCACGATCAGCTGCGGCTGCTTCTCCCCGTCCGGGGTATCGGCCACCTGCAGCTCGAACACGCTGCTGCGGCCCCCGGAACCGGCCCCCACGCCGCCCTCCGGCGCGTCCAGCCGCCGTTTGGAGCTCCCCTGGCCGCCGCCGCTCGCGCCGTTCCCGCCGCCCCCGGGGTAGGGGGCGCTGTCGGCCGGCCCAGCGCGCCGGCCCTCGCCGCCGCCGCCCCCGGGCTCCTGGAGCAGCTCGTAGCGCTCGATGCCGTTGCGGCCGAAGTCACGGTCGGTGGCGGTGGGCAGGAGGTACAGCGTGCCTACCGGGCGGTTCTCCTCCACCGTGAGCGTCAGGACCGGCGACGGGAAGGTGGGCGTGTTATCGTTGATGTCGAGCACGATGACCCGACCCTCGAAGAGGTCCACCCAGCTCTGCGAGGGCCCGATCACCGACACCTCGAAGTCCAGGAAGCACTCGTTCTCGTCGAAAATCATCTGACACTGGGGCAGCTTCTCGCGGTCGATGCGCCGCTCGCTCGTACTCAGCTCGCCGGTGAGGTTGTCGATCTTCAGGTACTCGGAGCCCGACTCCAGGCTGAAAGTCACCTCGCCTGAGCCTGTCACGATGCCCAGGTCTGAGGCAACGTTGCCGATGCGGACGTCGGCGGGGCCCTCCTCAGCCAGCCGGTATCGGAGGAGTTGCTTGGCCGCCGCCAGGCTGAGCGAGAGCCGCAGGAGGAGACAACAGCCCAGGCACCAGCCGCGCGCCCATCCCGCCGTCCGCATCCTCAGCATCTTCTCCTGCTGCTGCTGCTACTGCGCCTTCTGACCACAGCCCCCTTGGAGTCCCTCTCCTCCAGGGCCTGCCCCTGCCCTCTCCCCCAGTCCTCGCCCCGCTCCGGGAAACCAAGGCGCGAGAGAGAGAGGGGAGGGAGGGGGCAAGAGCAGCTTGCTAGTCGGCCGGGGGAGCCGCGATAGATCCTTTTTTTTTTTTTCTTTTTTCTCCTGCTTCTTTCGAAAGTTATTGTTTCATAATTCATGCAATGGGTGCTAATCGCTCGCTCGCTGGCCGCCGTTCAGTCTCAGTACTCACAGTTCACGGGACACTGCGCGCAGCTGGCTCGGCGACCTCCTAGACTCATCCCCGCAGCGGGCGAAGAATCCCGAGCTCCGCTCCCAGCTCAGTGGGATGGGGCTGGCACCGCTCCGGCAGGCGGACAGTAGAGTCGGGAGGCGGCGAGGAGCTAGTCTGCAAGCTCCCGGGCCAGCCAGCCCCTCTCCTCTTTGAGTCCAGTGCACGTTCCAGCCACGCACTCCAACCTCAGGCTCTGCTCCAGCGGGTTTGGCTGCCCAGGCAAACGTGAGTCGCTTTCTACACGAGGCACCGGGGGCCAGCAACAAGCAAGTCTCAACTCCGACTCTGCTTAGGCAGCGGGGGAGCCAGCTAACAGATCGAAAATGAAAAATCCCCGGCAGGTCGCTTCGAGCACCGTGTTGAAAGGACCACTAGCGTCACAGCGCAGTTCTTGTCCGGGTCCCCCTGGCGCGCCGAAGAAGAGCTGTCCGAGCCATCTTCAGAGACGCCCAGAGAGTCAGTCCTTTCTCACCCCCGAGAGCTCCGGTTTCTCTTTTTCTCTTCACAACTCTGCGCAAGGTCATTAGTCACGAAGCCAACTCCTGAAACCGTCGCAGCCGTTCGCCCGTGGGGGCGAGGGCTGAGCCGTGCGCACCGCGCGGTGCACAAGTTTGGGTTCTCAGCCGCAGAGTCCGTGCCTTTCCTCACCTGCATTCGGCCGGCATGTCGGAGCAGTGGGAACTGCAGCGCTGTGCGCGATTCGGGGAGGAGATTGCAGCCTCTCTCTCTCTCTTCGCTCTCTCTCGATCCCTCCCCTCTCTCCCTCCCCCTTCTCCTCCCCTCTTCTCCCTCCTCTCTCTTTCCCCTTTCCCCTTCTCCCACTCGCTCTCCTACAGGCTCCCTCTCGCTTTCCTCCCAGTCCCAATGCGGGGTACTCGAGCTGAACTTGATCCCTTTGCAGTTCAAAGGTGAGCAAACCAGGCTCCGGGCACGGGGGACATTAGCCCTGCGACAGCGTTAGCTCCAGGTTCCCCCAACGCAATTAATAAAGATGCTCAATTCTTTCCAGATTTCCGAAGAAAAGCAAAAAGCAATTGGGGGTGGGGGTGGGGGTGGAGTCAGAGACAGCTGCCAAGTAGCTTTAACAACAACAGCAAAAAAATCCAGTTTGCCAAGGGGAGAAAAAGTGCCAGTCTGTTGTTGCCTCGGAAGTGCCGTGGCACGGCGGGTGAATTCCGCAGTTTTGTCTCGTCCCCTTTCGCGTCTTCCAGAGTCTGGTGCTGGCGCTCCCGCCGCCCCCACCCCCGCCCCTCCGGGCTGCCAGGGCTCGGAGACGCCGAACAGCTACAGGGAAGCTTGCTAGTTGGGAGCTGGGAACCCGCAAGTTCGCCCCAAGTGGTGACTGCTGCTGGGAGCTTACTCGTCCGTTCGCTCCCAGCTCAGGTCGACCCTGACGTGGTGGTGGCCGCGGTGGCGGCAGCCGAACTCCTAAAACTACACCCTGGCAGAGAAGGAGGGAGCAGGCATGGGGGGAGGGAGGCGTGAAGCAGCAGCAGCCAGCCAGCCGCGGCGCTCAGGAAAGCCCAGCTGCAGCTCCCGGGCCGCTCGGAGGGTGCCCAGCCCCAGCCAGCCTAGCCCCCTCACCCCCACCCTTTAAGCCAAAGCCTTTTTCTCCGTAGCGAGTGCAGCCGCCGTCATCTCGGGGGCACTGTCTTTTCCTCCCTGGGGCTGGTGAATTTCCTCCTGGCTCTGACTAATGTCAAGTGCGTGTGTGAGCTCGCTAGAGCCAGTATCAGGAAACCTTTCTCCTTCTTCTTCCCTCTCCCAGACGACGCCCCCGCCCCCCGCCCCCCGCCCCCCGCCAAGTGTCTCTAGGTCAGGATTGAGCAATTAGTCCGGACGTCGTTATCTGTAGTTTTGAGACCCCATGTGAGCTCAGAAAACAACGCTGGTATCTTGAGAATCCATGATGGGCTGAAGTGGATGAGAGGACACAGAAACTCCAGAGAGAGCAGGAGAAAGATCCTTTTTTGGAGCGTACACTACGGAGCGAGGGGAGGGTGAGGGGGGTTGCCTGTCTTTGTTTAAATGCTTGCCATTCCTGTCATCATGCATGCTTATAGGGGTAGACCGTGTGTGCGCGCGCCTAGGGAATAAGCACATGTTATAAACCACGATATAATTTTCTAAGCAGCAATCTGCAGCCTTTAGTAACTGGCAAAGTGTAGCGTCACCTATCTGGATAAAAGGGAAATAAACTTTAATGACAACTTTGTGTACTGGGGTGTCCTCAGCTCTTTTTCTTTTGACTTTGTGCCACTTGATCACCCATGGTATACCCCTGCGCCAGGTTTCCCCAGTGTTTCACTCACACCCACCGCAGCCAGCCCCTTCCCAGATCTCAGATCTGGTTCTTTTTTTTGCACTGTAGCCTTTTACTTCTAATTCACTTCCGCGGCTGTTAAACGAGGGGGCTCTACCAGGATTAGGAGGATTAAGTCAGGTGTGAGACTACTGGGAGGACGCTTAACATCTCAAAAGAGAAAAAGCTGCTGCTGCAGTTTAGGTGGTCTTCACTTTGGCTGCTTGATTTATAGGCATCCAGGGCCTACCTTCAAGGGACATTTTAAAGTGAAAAGCAATAAGCAAAAAGAAAGCCATCGGGGTGGGTACTCTGCCTTTAGGAGACCAGCGTGGGAAGCAGAATGATTTGAACAAAACAAACTGCAGTCAAGTCTACCAGACGGTGTAGCGCCCGGCTGTTTGGAAGGGCGCAGCGTGCAGGAATGGGGTGGGGGGAGAGGCAACAGAGACTTCCCCGCTCTCCCCAAGAAGGACGGTAGTGGAGCCAAGGATGAAGTGTGTGCGGTTGGTGCCGAGGATAGGGTGGATATTTCCCACTCTACTAAAGCAGCAGGACTCCGGGGGTGACACAGGGCTCCTCCTCCCGGGCCGGGGCCTGGAACCTGGCATCCCCCTCCTCTCCCCCCACCCCCGCCCCAGGAGTCGCTTTGCTCTATATCTGCCGCATCAGCGAGAAAAGCGCCGCGCGCAGGCTCAGTACACACCGCCGCAGTCCCGAGCCGGGGGGGCGGGGGCGGGCGCCGCAGCGCCTTCACGGCTGGCTAAGTGACAGTCACGCCAAATGCCCCTCACATTTGCCAAGAACTCAGGTTTATCAGTTCGCCCGCCCACCTCCGTCCCCTTTCCCCGGCCCCCCCACCCGAGTCCGAGTTGGTAAAACGAAGGGGGTCTCCACTGCCTGGCGCCAGTGCATTCCGATGCGTGGCAATATGGTGCAGCGCACTGCCTCCTCTTGCCGCCTTGAGTAGATTTTGCAAACTTCAGGCAGCCGCGTGGACAGAGACGTTGTGCATTCCCTCCTCCCTAAGAAGACCGTAAACTTAAGGCCCTCTGCGTCTGCAGCCATTTGCCCGCCGCTCTGGTGCGCGCTCGCGGGGCGCACACATCCGGAGGGGGAGCGAGTGGGCGGCTTTCCCCAGAGCACGCTGCAAATTTCTTCGTGGCGGACTGGGGGTTGCAGCGCATCCTTCACAGTGGACTGGTTTCTTCTTTGCAATGGGAGGTAGTCTTCGACCCGCCCTCCCCGCCCTCATCTCTCCCAACTCTGCTGCTGAGCCAAGGCAGCGTGGGAAACAGGTCCGACGTGTGCGGCATGGAGAACAGCGCGCAGCCGGGCCAGACGGCCGGGGCCACCGAGCCTCCAGGCTTTCTCCCTCCCTAATACGTCCTGGGCTTCGACCTTTCCGCCAAAACAGCCAAGAGGCTGCGGAGGCGGTTCGAAGAAGCAGCCGGATAACCTAGAATGGAATGGGCGGGGCGGCTGGGGGTGGGGCGAGGTGAGAAAAGCCCTCGGGGTGTCCTTGTGGAACTCCTCACTCTCGATCCTCTTCTGCCCCCTGGCAGGGGCTGACACTCGCACGGCAGCCTCCTGCCCGCGCCCAGGATGAATGGAGGCGAGAAGCCGTTTCCCCCACCCCCGCCCCATTTCCGCAGTCTTAGAGCCTGTGTCGCAAGTGCTCGGCAATTTCATTAAATAGAACCGGGGAGACTTCAGCCCCCACTACCCGGTACCAGACCTCACCAAGGGAATGTGATATCCGGTTCCACTCCCACCCACAAACCCCGCCTGGCTTCTCAGACCCGAGGCTACATTTATCTTCTCAACCTGCGAGGAAGGGGTTGAGAAGGAAATGGGATCGAAAGTGTAGCCGGCTGCTATAAATTAAAGAGCCTGCTGCTGCTGCTTTGGCTGCCAGAGCTGAAGACAGAAAACAAAATCTGTGTCCTAAAGATTGCATTGATCGGAGTAACAGGACGTCATTGCATGTTGGAGGCAAATTGTTTGAGGGAATGCTGAAATGTTGGTGATTTGGGGTTCATGTATTTATTTTTTAAGTACAATACCAAAGAATTGTCCTTTTGAAACTAGAATATCTGTAAAATGAAACAAACTGAAATATAAATAGCATCTCGTTCTAAGAAACATTTAATGGAAAGGTTTTCCGGTGATTTCTTTTCTTGTGCCAATATTCTGCGTTCAACTTAAATACACGATGGCTGGTTTCTTTAAACAATTTACCCACTAACCCCGCCTGCTTAAAACAGCTTTGCAGTTCAGAGATTTCAGTGACTGGACTGGAAAATAGCATTCAGAGTCGTGGTGTAGTGTAAGCCTCAAAAAAAGACAAGGAGACAAGTAACAACAACAGAAGTTTACGGGTACAAATAGTAGGTGTGGGAGACACGATCTCAGGGGGGCTTTCATTTATAATAGACGCTGTATTCACAATAATATAAGAAAAAGGTTAAGTACAGTAAACATGATAGTTCTGGAAAGAAATATAAAAGCAGTCTGACTGAAAGGAAGAAAGCGACTCAAGAACTCCACCAAGGGACAGGCAGAGGATATGACACCCATACATCCGTATCTATTGACCTTTCATCTTTTTAAAAAGGGTCCTCTGTAATTATTTACGTACACATAGACTTGTTTTTGAGTCTTTCATGTTCAATGACTTCCACGCAACTTTCGACAAATTTGGTACTTCATCCTCTAATTATTAGAAACGATTGTCTCAAACATATTTCACAGAATAAAAATAAGTATGTGTAACTCAGCAAGTATGATTCTGATCGCTAGAACTATGAGAAAGTTTAGGAACATTTTGCAGCTTTAAATCTATGCTTCTAGTATTAGAGTGTACACTAGACTGAAATGGCTGAATTATTCATTGCAATAACAGGCTTTTTGATGGACATTAAAGCTCAGCAGTTTAAATAAGGAAACCACAGATTTCCGTTTAAGCAGGTATTAACTGCTTGCATCAGTGGTTATTTAATTGCTCTCTAGCCAAGAAATAGAACCAGTTGTGTTGCTTAAATCATGAAGTCATGTTATGCAAAGCCATGCGTTGCATATGTCAATATGTCAATAAGTCAATAAAAGAACACAAGTGAAGGATTAAACCAAGTTGCTTCATGCTACCTATTAGATAACAGAGTATTTCCATAGTGCCTGTATAGAAAAGCTGTTTAAATAGGAAAAGAAATCCATGAAAATAAATGCCATGTGTTTATCTAAGTATGAAATCATAGAGTATCTGATTTGCAGGTTTGTATAGAGTGTTTTAGGTTTTAACAATACTTGATATAACTGATTTCACCTAAAGCTTCACATAGATTGACAGCTGATCTTTTCATTTCAATTTGTAAAATTTTAAATGCCAAAACATAGGCAGCATAGCACGGATTTACATTTTGTGCCATATGCATAAAGATCCAGTTACTATAGCTAAGATTTACTATAGCTTTGATTTCCAAGATAATTCGTTTATGGATTTTCTGAAACCTCACCTTAGTTTTCATACATTTTCAAAATAAAGGTGGAGGGAACATTTTATCTAACCAAATCTGGATGAGTTTTTGGGAAAAACACCTTTCGTAAGTCAAAGCCAAATATTCTATTGGTTTTGGAGCTATCTATACCTGTCCTTTTCTATCTGTGGTACAATTGTCCCTTCCAATGTCCTTTGCAGCATGGACTTGAGACATTTGGCATTTCTTTACAAGATATGTCAAATGCTGCTATAAATAATGACCTCTATGCTAGGTAACAAAAGATATGAGTGGCGGGAGGGGGGCTCTCATGATGATGGCTTGTGTGAATATAATATATAAATAAATGACCTTGTTTGTACTAAAAATGGTTCAAAGTTATTAACTGGCTTTATAAATTTTATCCCCTGACTATATAGACCTTTGTTAACTAGAATACTTATTTTTAATTTTAAATTTGAATGCCAGGTAGTGCAAAAGTTTATTCAAGCAAATGTGACCAAGTTTTTTCTTTTTAGAAAATATGTACTGTGGAATATTTCTAAAGGAGCAATATAACACATTGTAGTTACTATTTCCAGCAGTGGGGCCCTTTCCAGTGACAGATGCTGATAGTTTTATAGAAGTTATTGAGGTTTTTTCGGTAAGAATTCCTGAGGCTGACTGCTGGGCATCTGATAGGATTACACCTTTTGGGCCCCCTTGTGGCAACCCTTGGCCATAGACTAGCTCTGGCCATCATATTATGAAGGGAGAGACAAACTTCACTTCCGTGAGAAGCATAGGGCATCTTGGATTGAATTGTGTCCCTCCAGTGGCTAGGTGGTGATTCCCAGTAGTGTATGGCTGCCCTCCAGTTTGTGATCTGATTACACTCCAGTTTGTGATGTATTGTAATCCTAGCCTATGCCAGAGGTTCTGGTCCCATTTGGGAATGACCTCGACAGCAGTGTCTTTGTCTCTTATGTTAGTGAGCATGATTAGGTGATGATACAGAAGAATAGGATTAGCTTGACATCAACTCCTTACTCAAGTCACACCCCTAATCCTTTGTAAAGGGAGTTCACCTGTGATGTAACTCGCATCACCTTTGATCTTACTAGACACAATAGGAGAGAGAAGCTAGCAGTGAGAGAAGACCTGACTACCACCAGGACAAAAAAGCTGGGGGCGGAGCGCATTCTTTGGAGCAGGGCTTTGAAGCCAAAACACATAAAGATCTCCGAGGAAGGCAATGCTCTCGCATATGTGGCAAGGAGACAAGGACCTCCTCCAGAGTTGACAGAGAGAGAAAACCATCTCCTAGACCTGGCACCCAGAATTCTAGCCTCCTAAACTTTGAGCAGAAACCCTGGTGGGGCAGTGGTTAGGTGCTATGGCTGCTAACCTGAGTGTTGGCAATTCAAATCCACCAAGTGTTCCTTAGAAACTCTGTGGGTTAGTTGCAGTTCTATGGTATCCAATAGGATCGCTATGTGTCAGTATCAACTCAACAGCAGTGGGTTAAACTTGAAGAGAATACATTTCTGTTTGTTAAAAGCGTCCACTTGTGGCATTTCTGTTGCAGGGATGCTAGAGAACTAAGACTATGTCATTAAAATAAAATTATTTCCAACTCTCTCTAAGTCAAACCAATTACTAATCTGATCTAAGACCGGTATCTGCAGACCATCAATAAACTTTAAACTGTCATTAGCTTTGGAACGTTATAAAACCAGCTATTGCTGTGGAGTCAATTCCAACTCATCAAGACACTATAGGGCAGAGCAGAACTGCCCCACAGAGTTTCCAAGGACCACCTGGTGGATTTGAACTGCCAACATCTTAGTTAACAGATGTAGCTATTATTAACCACTATACCACCAGGGTTTTCTTGGAAAGTAATGGTAGGTTTTAAAATGCCAATTTTAGCACTTATTTGATGAATTAAGAAATCTCAATGAAAAGGCTTATTAAAATAGGTAATATGCATATCCCTGTGAGGGGAAATCCTGGTGGTATAGTGCTTAAGTGCCATAGCTGCTAACCTAAGGGTCAACAGTTCAGCTCTGCCAGACACTCCTTGGAAACTCTAAGAAGCAGTTATACTCTGACCTATAGGGTCACTATGAGTTGGAATCAACAGCTACAGTATTTGTGTCTGTGTCTGTGTCTGTGTCTGTGTCTGTGTCTGTGTCTGTGTGTAGCTTACATCCTTGTAAATTAGCAGGTGCACCATTCAGTTATGGATAAAAACATTCTTCAGGTGACAAGGAGAGTTCCTTATAAAACGAGATAAATATGTACCTGGTGATTTTTAACTTGAACAAACACATTTTCATCTAGTTTATTTTTTCAGAAATTCTAATGGTGTAGTGGTTAAGAGCTACATCTGCTAACCAAAAGGTCAGCAGTTCAAATCCACCAGGTACTTCTGGACAACCCTCTGAGGCAGTTCTACTCTGTTCCGTAGTGTCGGTATGAGTCAGAATCAATTCCACGGTAATAGGTTTTAACTGATGTAGAGTTTAAAACCTGAAAGAGGACTTATTGACTCACATTGGGACAGAAAGGTAATAATGATTCTGTGATATTTTTGGTAGTTCTTCTGTTTCCCATATTAGCTTGAGACTATTGTCACCAAACGACTGGATACTCTAAGACTGTAAAGATGTAAATATAAGCTTTTAATTTGGCTAGGTTGTGTATGAAATACTAAGTGTTTTGGTGCACTATTAAGCTAAAGACAATGATTAATATTAGTATCAGCATGATATATATGAATTCAGCACCGAAAACTTTACTATATAGATCCCTCTGTTTCTGAAGGTTTCCCTGCCTTCCTCTCCAGATTTTAGCTACAGCCCGATCATGTCTGTTTAGTACAAGTAGTAGCATCTCCTACATTCTCAGTGACATATAATATAAATTTCCCCTTTTCATCTGACAAATGGAGAGCATGGCTCCTATCTTCCTTGTAAAATTGATTTATTTAAAACATGGATGAAAGGGTAAAGTAAAACATGGGAAACTTCAAAAGGTATTGAACGCAAGGCAGTGCCTCTACTTCTGTTTTATTTTCTCCTATAAAACAGTATTTTTCAAAGGTCTGTAGTACTGGACAGTGCTCCTCAGTTGCTGAGTTACTATTATGGGCAGGTTTACTGTGAAGCTAACGCAACTCCAACTGTCTCGCAGCAGCCTGTCCTAAGATCTTGGAAAGGGGAGTAGGATTATTTGTTCACAAGGTCTTGTGCTTTTGATATTTGCAGAAGTAAGAATTTTACCCCCAATATGTAAAATTGAAATCTACCAAATGGAAACTTAAAATGGGGATACTTTTAACTTGGGTTTCCTCGGGTGTGTGTGTGTGTACGTTTGTGTGTGTGTGTGTGTGTGTGTGTGTGTGTGTGTGTGTATTCACAGTCGGTTTTCTTCACAGCTAAATCACTGTTAATCACCATGATATAGACTTCCAGGTAACTGCCCAGTGTTCTCTGTGCTGGCTCACCCACTGTGGTGGTACAAAGCTGCAGTGTCAGAGGCTGTACTGTGATGGAAATGTGCCCTCCAGCACCAGGTCCCTGTAAGCTTATTGGTGGTAGGTAAGAATCAAGGTGGTGGAGTCAGAATGATCTATGTATGAAGCCAGAAGCTATAAAATTCCATGTGGAAAATATGTTTCACATTAATGTCTAGTCAAAACAGAGATTCCTTCTTTTCAGGAATATGTTCAATAAAGCAGCAGATACAATAAAAAAAAATTTACTTGTTTGAGTGTGTGTTTTATACAGAAATCGGGCAAATACAAAATGTTTGAGAACACAAATACATAGCAGCACTGCAAACAGTACTGTGTGTGTTTTTGGATGAGTTTTGCATCCTAGTGTATTAGATCACATCTTCTTGTACCTGATACATCTTTTCCTGCAAAGTGTGGTATTTGAAGTTGAAATGATACACTCAGTATTGACTAATGAAGGCAAGATAATTGAATCTTATTTCAGTGTCAAAACTCTTACAGCTATTCATCAAGAAGTCAATGGGTGTTGCTTCTATATGGTTATAAGGTTTGATACAGTGCAATGAAATTTTGAAAACTAACTTGAATTAGATCTGTATACATCATAATTTCAGATTAATTCTATATATCTTTTTTTTCAGAAATGTTGATCATAAAAAAATTCTAAAAGGATATGTTACAGAGGTGTGTCAGCCCACTAATTTAGTAACCGTTGTAGATTTTAGGGAGACTTATTTTGTCAATTTTTTAAAATTTGAAATTATAATTTATTTTATGATTTTAAATGAATACTTATTGTAAAATTATTTTTATATTATATATTGTATTATTTTTTCTTAAAGAAAGCCAGCCAAATGATGTAAACTTCAGCTGCTACAAAAGCTGACTCTGTTCTTGGTTATAACAATTGCTACATTGAGAAATACTATAATGAACAAAAATTGTGATGTTCAAAATTTTATAATGAACAGTGAGGATTCCCAAGATCACAAATTCAGTTGTGTAAAATAAAATGAATGCTAACGTTTTACAGGGTCTAATTTATAAATAAATGTCACTTATAATATTTTCTTAGTGAAAATAATTATACTGGTATAACCAAAAAAAAAAAAATTGCTGTCAAGTTGAGGCCTACTCACAGTGACCCTAGAGGTCAGAGCAGAACTGCCCCATAAAGTTTCTAAGGATCACCAGGAGGATTTGAACTGCCGACTTTTTGATTAGCAGATGTAGCACTTAACCCACTAGACCACCAGGGTTTCCTGTATTGGTATAGCAAATAATCATTGGACCAAACTGTTGATGTTAGAAGTTTTAAAATGAAAGCGTGGGGAAATAGAATTGGACACAGAATTTAGGAATTAAAGAAACTGAATTCAAATTCCAGCATTTTCACTTTGTCCTTCTATGATGTGAATTAATTTCTCTGCATCCCAGTTTTCAACCTTTAATTCAATTCATTCAGTATGTATTTACTCTCTGTTTCATCTCTGGCCCTGCATTATATTTTCTGTATAAAGAATTGAGAAAAGCCCCAATCCTCACTTTTGAATAGTCATATTTAATGGTATCTACAAAATGGAAACAATATGGTCATCTTTCATTGTTGTGGGTAGTAAATAAGATAATTTTATAAGAGTTTCTGTCACTGTGCCAGGAACAAATTAAATTCTTAATAAAAACCATTTTTAAAATACTTACACCTCCTAAAACTTTTCATAGCATTTGGAATTAAATGCTCTAGACTGTGCAAATTTTTTCTTTCTACTTTGTATACCTTTTCATAGTTTAGGATTGAAGTCATCTGCATGTGCATTGCTCTTCTTCCATTCAGGGGTCAGCAAACTATAGTCTGCAGGCCAAATATAGCTCTGTGCTTCTTGAGGGAGTGTAGGTATGTCTCTCTCAGCCAAGAACAGTTTTTACATATTTAAGGGGTTGTTAAAAACAACACAAAAAAAACAATATGGGACACGGACAGTATGGAGTGTGTAAAACCTAAAGTACTTACTGTCTTCCTGTAACTGACAAGTTAGCCAATCACCATTTTAGAATATTAACTTCTTCTTAACCAAGAATCCCAGTATTTCAAGTTTCCTGTGAGAAAGCACCTGCTGCAATATGCAGCACACCTGTGGAACACACTGTGACTCAAGTGTACTTCACATGACATTACATGATCTGTACACACAGAGACATGTTGCATTTACTATCACATGAAGATCCTGTAGTATGACTTTTGACATGTTAAAGGTGGCTTTTCCTTCCAGTGATTGTTCAAAAGAAGCATTAATTATGTAATTAGCTTGGAAGTGATTTTTATTTTGATACTGATTGTTCTAGCAAGATGAAGAGGGTATCATGTGAAAGTGCCCAGAGTAGCTAATCACTAGTCAGCTTAAAGCATATCATCAAACTGAAAATTGTGTTATTATCCTATTTGTATCTAGGAATTTTCAGAGAACAATGGGAAATGCAGAAGTATAAGAGTTGGCAGTAAGCAATTCTTAATTTTATCCTAACTAAAACTCATTGTCGTCAATTCCAACTCATAGAGACCCTACAGGACAGAGGAGAACTGGCCCAGTGAGTTTCCAAGGAGCACCTGGTGAATTTAAACTGCCTCCTTCTTGGTGAGCAGACATAGCTCTTACCCACTACGCTGCTGTGGTTTCCTTATCTTTACCGGCAAAACAAAATCACACATTTTTAATGATGGATTTCAATTTGTTTACTATGAAAGTATACATGCCTTGTCTTCTCATACAGAACTTCTCATACAGAACTCCAGGTAGGGCCAATTTGGATGGAAAATTACTAAAGATGTTTTCTGAAGGCTAATACATTAGATGGGTCTGTTTGTCATAATGTAGGGACTTTGGTGTTGCTATGATGCTTGAAGCTATGCCACCAGTATTCACATACCAGCAAAGTCGCCCATGATGAACAGATTTCTGTTATGCTTCCAGACTATGACAAACTGGGAAAAAGGCCCCGGCGGTCTACTTGTGAAGAGAATTAGCTAGTGGAACCCTTATGGATAGCAGTGGCATATTGTCTGCTACAGCACCAGAGAATGAGCTCCTCAGTTAGGAAGACACTCAAAAGACGACTAGGAAAGAATTACCTCCTCAAAGTAGAATCTCTCTTAGTAACGAGGATAGAGTTAAGCTTTCATGACCTTCATTTGCTGCTATGACACAAATGAATATGAGAAGAAACAGTTTCAAACATCCATTATTAATTTGAAAGGACAACTCAAAGAGGAACGGTGTTGCATCCATTATAAAAAAGAACATTTCAAGATCTATCCTGTACTACAACAGTCAATAATAAGATAACATCCCTACACCCACAAGGGAGACCAGCTATTCAAGTTTAACCACCAAATAGTGTGACCAAAGATGATGAAATTACAGATTTTTACCAATTTCTGCAGTCTGAAATTGAACATGTAATCTAGATGCACTTAATGATTACTGGTGATTAGAATGCATAAGTTAGAGACAAGAAATATTGGTAGTTGGATAATAATGGCCTTGGTGATAGAACCAGTACTGGAAATCACATTATAGAATTTTGCAAGACCAAAGATTTCCTTATCAGAAATACCTTTTAATAAACACATAAACAGTGACTGTACACATGGACCTCACCAGATGGAATATGTAGGAATCAAATTGACTACCTCTGCAGAAAGAGAAAGTGGTGAAGCTCTGTATTATCGGTTAGAAAAAGGCCAGAGGCTGACTATGAAATAAACCATCAAATGTTCCCATGCAAGTTCAAGTTGAAATGAAAGAGTATTAGTACAAGTCCATGAGAACCAAATTACAGTCTCAAATACATCTCATTTGAATTTAGAGACTATCTCAAGAATAGATTTGATGCATAGAACAATTACAATCAAATATAAAATGAATTGTGTAATGACATGAAAGAATATCATACACAAAGAAAGCAGGAGGTTATTAACAAGACAGGAAAGAAAAAAATGGATATTGGAATAGATTCTTTGCTTGTAAATGTCACATAGCTAAAGAAACAGAAGAAATGAGAAAGGAGAAGAGCTGGACAGAAAATTTCAAAAGGTGGCTAGAAAGACAAAGTATTATGACATGTGCAAACACTGGAGTCAGAGAACCAAAAGAGGAGAGCACACTTGGCATTTTTCAAGCTAAAAGAACTGAAGAAAACACACAAGCCTCAACTTGCAATAGTGAAGGATTCTACAGGGAAAATATTGAACAATGCAGGAAACGTCAAACGAAGATGGAAGGAATATACAGGCATTACACAAAAAAGAATTGGTTGGTGTTCAACCACATCAAGAGGTAGCATACGATCAGGAATCAATAGTACTGAAGGAAGCAGTCTAAGCTCTAATGAAGAGACTGGTGAAAAGTAAGATTCCAGAAATTGATGGAATACCAACTAACATGTTTCAACAAAGGGATGAAGCACTGGAAAGGCTCACTCATCTATGCCAAGAAATACGGAAGACAGCTACCTGGCCAATCAACTGGAAGAAATCCATATTTATGTCTACTCCAAAGAAAGGTAATCCAACTGAATGTGGAAATTATCAAACAGTATCATTAACAGCACATAAAAATAAAGTTTTGCAGAGGTCATTCAAAAGCAGCCTCAATAGTACATTGAGAAGGAACTACCAGAAATTCAAGCTGGATTCAGACAGAAGACAGTATGGAACCAGGGATATCACTGCTGATGGCAAATGGATTTTGGTTGACAACAGAGAATACCAGCAAGATGTTTACCTGTATTTTATTGACTATGCAAATGGATTTGATTTTGTGGATCACAGCAAATTATGGTTAACATTTTGAAAGTTGAGAGTTCCAGAACGCTTAATGGTGCTCATGTGGAACCTGTACACACTTCATGAGGCAGTCATTTGAACAGGACAAAGGGGTACTCTCTGGTTTAAAGTCAGGAAAGTGTGTGACAGAGATGCATCCTTTCACCATAGTTACTCAATCTGTATCCAAGAAACTGGATTATATGAAGAAGAATAGGTCATCAGGATTGGAGGAAGATTTACTAATAACCTGCATTTATGCAGGTGGGAAACCTTGGTGATGTTGTAGTTAAATACTACAGCTGCTGACCTAAAGGTCATCAGTTGGAATCCACCAGGGACACCTTGAAAACTCTATGGGGAAGTTCTACTCTGTCTATAGTGTTGCTATGAGTTGAAATTGATGCAACAGCAGTGGATTCAGTTGGCTTTATGCAGATGACATAATTTTGCTGAAAATGAAGAGGACTTTAAGCACTTACTGATCCTGGTCAATGGCTACAACCTTCAGTATGTATTACATCTCAACAAAAATCTTCACAACTGGACCAGTAAGCAACATCATGAGTGATGGAGAAAGTACTGAAGTTGCCAAGGAATTCATTTTACCTGGAACCACAATCAGCAACCATCTAGTAGTGGTCAAGAAATCAAAGAATTCCTTTCATTAGGCAAATTTGCTAGAAAAGACCTTTTTAAAATGTTAAAAGCAGTGATGGTACCTTGAAGACCGAGGCCCACCTACCCAAGTCTTATGTTTTTAAATAACTTCATATTCATAGGAAAGATGGACAAAATGGAGTATGGAAGGCCTAAGAAAAGCTGATGTCTGTGGATTGTGTTGCTGGTGAAAAATATTGAATGGCACACAGACACATCCTGCTTGGTAAAATAGAAGATCAACTATAAAGAGGAAGGCAGACCCTTGATGAGATGGATTGACATAGCAGCTACAACAATGTGCTCAAGCATAACAACAGTTGTGAGGACGGACAGGACTGGGCAGTATTTCCTTCTGTTGTAAATGTACCAGGGTCACTATGCATGAGAATTGACTCAACAGCATCTAACAATAACAACAGTACATTAGAAAAGTCCTGTCCACAATAGCAAAAAGATGGAATCAACCCAGATGCCCAACAACAGAGGAATGGATAGGTAAACTATAGTATATATACTTCATGGAGCACGATGCAATGATAAAGAGTAATGATGATTCCAGGAAACATCTCATAACCTGGTTTCAACTGGAAGACATTATGTTGAGTGAAAGTAGTCAGCAACAAAAGGACAAATATTGTATGAGATCCCTACGATAAGATCTCAAAAACAGACTTCTGTATAGAAGAAAAGACTGACGGCTGCAAGGGAGGGGAGGGAGGGAGGGTGACGGGGGAGGGTCTAGATTAGATAGTTGGTAGAAGCTTGGTTGGGTGAAATCGGTGATAGCACACATTAGAAACAAGAACAATATTAAGTGGACTTCAACATAATTTGAATACTGCTTTCATCTTAACCCAATAATGCAAGGACAGAGTAGCTGGGGCAGGGGGCAGGGGATCATGCTCTTAGACTAAATCGAGGCCAATTGGCACAACTAGCATTTTGCCAGGAGGGCTCTCTGCACCCCACATTGGTGAGTGGTGTCTGGGGTCTTAAAAGCTGCCAAGCTGCCATCTGAGGGCACAGCAAATGGTCCCAGTTCAGAAGGAACGGATGCTCACCGAGGACCAAAATGACATGGGGAAAAGACAACCCAGAAGATAGAGAGACCCACATGAGTGGGTGCCTACATAGACCTTGGACCGGAAGAACCAGATGGTGCCTGGCCACCACCAGTGATAGCCGCAATGGAGCTCACTAAGCTGAGTCTCACTGGCAACACAAGAATAAAAAGGGGTGCACCTTGAGATCTCAATTAAAAGACCTCAACTGATGGTCCAGCAGCTTCTAGGCTCCCCTGGGAGCATGGCCCCTGGCTCTGATGCTGCCTTTGCCCATAAATCATAATGAAGTTCCACTCTTCAGACACAAATGGATTGGACTTGGAGAAGCAGAGTGACCATATATTGGATGCACTTTATGGTTCTATGCATCTGTAGGATATCATCCTGCTGACCTCTGGCTGGAGTAAAGAGAGTGAGCAGAGAGGAGGGGAAAGGAAACTGTTGGGAGGATGAGACATGTATGGAGCAGAGAGGAATAGTGTTCTGTCACCAGGCAAGGAGAGCAGTGGAAGCTACATATAGGTGGGCATGTAAATTTGTATGGGAATGGATATTTTCACTCAGTCATAATAATAATAATAAAAGTCTTGTGTGGTGCGAAAACTTAGCATACTTTGCTGAAAACTGAGAGGTTGGAGTCTACCCAGAGGTATCCAGAAAGAAAGGGCTGATTCCTTTTTAAACATCAGTCACCAAAAGCCCTCTATAGTAGAGTTCTACTCTGACACTCAGAGTGATACTGTGAGTAGGAATCAGCTAGGCATGACTTTCTTATGTACATCACAGCCCATCAAAGGAGTGCTACAGCTTTCAAATCAGTCACCTTGAGAAGATACATATTATCAGATTTCCTCTTTAAAGTAGTTGGGGCATTTGAATGACAGTGCCTTTCATCTTTCAAAGTTGCTTGTATTTATCAGAAACAGCCAACTGACATTCAGCCCTTCTGTCTGTGAAGTGTGTGATGAAGATAAAAAATTAAAATTAAATCAGAATCATTGTTATAGCCTAAATTGATCCTATCAAGACCAATCACCCAAAGATTGTTGTGAGTAGCTACTGCTACTAACCAAAAGGTCAGCAGTCTGAATCTACCAGCCATTCCTTCAAATCCTGTTGAGTAGTTCTAGTCTATGTTACAGGGTTGCTATAAGTGAAAATCACCTCGCTGGCAATGGGTTTGGTTTTACATGTATGAGTGACTACATGTGGTATGTATATTGCATGTCTGAATGTCTGTATCTTAGTTATCTCATACTGCTGTAATAGAAATACCATACACACACACACACACACACACGCACGCAATACAGAAACCAACCCATTGGTGTCCTGTTGATTCTGACTCCTAGTGACTCTATAGAATAGTAGAGTTGCACCGTTGGGTTTCCAAGGAGAACCAGATAGATTTAAATGATGACCTTTTGGTTAGCAACCGTACTCTCAACTGTCACACCACCAGAATTTCCAAAATACTGTAAGTGGATGGGTTAACAAATAGAAATTTATTTTCTCACAGTTTAGGAGGCTAGAAGTCTAAATTCAAGGTGCTAGCCCTAGGGGAAGTCTCTCTCTATGTAACGACCTGGAAGAAGGTTCTTGTCTCATTTCAGCATCTTTCTAGCTATCTTCAAGTGGCTTGTTACCTATCCTTTCTTGTTTCCCCTACTTTGCTCTGCCTAATCTCTTTTATATCTCAGTAGTGATTGGTTTAAGTTGTACCCAACATTCATATGGCCTCTTAATCTATCACAGAAAATCCATTTTCAAGGCTTACCTTGGATGACAAGTGAAAAGAAAAATTCACCCACTGCGTCTGATCATTAGCTATGCTCGTTTCTTAAGAGGCAGTATGGTACAGAAGACACGTAAGTGTTACTTCCTGTTAGTTATTGTGAGGATTTAATGACAGCATGTATATAAAGAGTACAGAGAATAACAGATGACTTACGCTATACTCATTAGTTTTCTTTTCCCTGGCTATTTAATACTTTTTGGTGATTATCTGTATATCTATAGATAGAAGATGAAAATGAACAATTTAGCATTGATGTTCAAAAAATGAGGAAAGAAATGGAAAAGAAATATGATCTAATCCAAATGAGTTAGTTATAATCCTTTTTCTTTGAAAATAACAGTATAGTAAGGTCATATTTATATCAGGCTCTTAACTTTTCATATCTATGATTTTCTTTTATCCTTTGAACAGCCTTGTGAATTTGGCCAGGTAAATATTTTTATCATAACTAATACACATGATGAAAAAATAAAATAGTGAAAGGCTATAGTTGGCAGAAGTCCTGTAATTCTTTTGTACCAGAGTATGAATGAAAGCAGAGGTCCAATGGTTGGTAGGTAGGCTCTAAGATGGTGCTCAATGATCGTCACTACTTGTAACTGGGTGGTGCCTGTTGGCTGGATCTAGTGACTCACTCTTAGTGAACAAATTTTCAGTGACAGTGATAGGATTTCACTTCCGACACTAGGGTATGTTTTAGTCATCCAGTGCTGCTCTAACAGAAATACCACAAGTGGATGTTTTGAACAAAACATGTTTATTCTTACACAGTTCAGTAGGGTACAAGTTCAAATTCAGAATGTCTGCTCCAGGGGAAAGGCTTTTCCTCTGCTGGCTCTAGAGGAAAGTGCTTGTGCTGCATCAGTCTTTGTTCAGGGAACATCTTGGCTTAGAAAACCCAGGTCTGAAGAACACATACTTCTCTCAAGTGCTGCTTTCTTGATGATGTGAGATTCCCAACTCTCTGCTTCCTTCCCTTTCGTTTTATCTCTTGTAGCATGAAAGGATAAAAGGTGGTGCAAGACCACGCTCTGAGGAAATTTTCTTTACACTGGAGCAGTGAGGTGACCTTAGGAAAGGATTTACAGTCTTACCTTAATCCTCTTTAACACATAGCACAGGAAAATCACAAAACGGAGGCCAATCATCAAATATGCAGAATCATGGCCCACTCAAATGGCCACACACATTTTTTGGGAGGGACACAGTTCAATTCATGGCAGGGTACAAAGACACTGTGGCTTCCAGTTTAAGCTCTTCTTTTTACTCTTTCCTTCATTATCTCTAAACCAGTTGCTCTGTATTGAGTTGTCCTATAAAAAAGCCCAGAAGGCATAGAACTACAGCACTGTATAAGGCAATATCCAGCAAAGATCTGACATCTGTCAATGACTATGCAAATAACCTTAGAAATGGATCTTCTGATACCTGCCAGTAGCCTTGAGAATGATCTTGGAAGGGGACTTTTCTCCAGGGGAACCTTCACTTGAGACTACAAATCAAACCAGTGGCTGATTGCATCCTTTTGGCAGATCCTAAGTCAGAGGCATCAGTGAAGTCACACTCACATCTCCTGATACAGAGACACTTTGAGATAATTAATGTTTGTTGTTTAAGTCAGTAAATTTATGGATAATTTGTTACACAGAAATAGATAACTAATGCACATGATTTCAAATTCACTGCATCTCAAAACCACCATAGGTCTGTGAGTTTTTAGTAATGTGGTAGCTTACATGTTGTTGTGATGGTATAAACTGTGCCACCTGTATTTCAAATATAAGCAGAGTTAGCTGAGATGGACAAGCTTCATTGGAGCTTCCAGATTAAGACAGATTAGGAAGAAAGACTAGGCAGTCTATTTCTGAAAAAATCGATCAGTGAGAACTTCATGAATAATAGTGAGAATTCATGAATCTTGGGAGATGGACCTTCAGATTGGAAGACACTCAAAATATAACTGGAAAAAACTGCCTCTGCAAAGTAGAATTGGTTATAATGATGTAGATAGGATAAAGCTTTTGGGACCTTCCTCTGCTGATATGACATGACTCAAAATGAGAAGAAACAGCTGCAATCGTACATTAGTAATCAGATTCTGTGAAATATGAATCTAGGAAAATTGGAAGTCACCAAAAATGAAATGGAACATACAAGAATCAATATCCTAGGCATTAATGAGCCGAAACGTACTGGTATTGAGTACGACCTGAAAGTAGAGCTGTTGTAGCAAACGGAAGCAAGGATGAAGCCAAAAAGCTGAATGGATTTTACAGACTGTGCGAGAAGACAAAGTAAAGTATTATAAGCAAATATGCAAATACCCGGAGTAGGAATCCCAAAAGAGAAGAACACATTTGGCATTTCTCTGACTTCAAGAACTGAAGGAAACATTCAAGCCTCGGGTTGCAATTTTGAAGGATTCTATGGGCAAAATATTAAACAAAGCAGAAAGCATCAAAAGAAGATGGAAGGAAAACACAGAATCACTGTACCAAAAAGCACTGGTGGACATTTAACCATTTCAGGAGGTCATATGCGATCAAGAACCAATGGTATTAGAGGTAGAAGTCCGAGCATCACCGAAGGCACTGATAAAAAACAAGGCTTTACGACAAGGGTGTTCCAATTGAGATGTCTCAAGAAATGGATGCAGTGTTCAAACTGCATGCTCATCTATGCCAAAAATTTGAAGGGCTCCTAACCTAGGACGACTGACTGCAAGATATCCATATTTGTTCCCATTTCAGAAACAAACGATGCCACAGAAATCATCAAATAATATCATTAATATCACATGAAAGTAAAATTTTTCTAAAGATAATTCAAAAACAGTTACAGTAGTATATCAACAAGGAAATGCTCCAAATTCCAGTCACATTCAGTGGAGGACCAGGAACTACAGATGTCATTGTTGAAGTTAGAGTGAGCTTGACAGAAAGCAGAGGATACCAGAAAGACGTTTACCTGTGTTTTATTGATGTGCAAAGGCATTTAATTGTGTGGATCATAGCAAATGATTTGTAGCATTTCAAAGAACAGGAATTCCAAAATAACTTAATTGTCCTTGTGCAATACCTGTACATAGACCAAAAGGTTATTTTATTTTAGAATAAGAGGATATTATTATTTCAAACAGAACAAACGATACTACTTGGTTTAACATCAGGAAAGGTGTGCATCAAGGTTGTATCCATTCACCATAATTTACATGCTGTGCAAATAACCCAAGAGGCTGAATTATATTAAGAATGAGGCATCAGGATTGGGAGAATACTACTTAACAACTTTTGCTATGCAAATGATACAACCTTGCTCACTCTCAAGTGAAGAGGAGTTGAAGCACTTACTGATGAATATCAAAAACTACAGTCTTCATTATGAATTACTCCTCAACATAAGGAAAACGAAAATCCTCATAACTGGACCAATAAGTAACATCACAATAAATGGAGAAAATACTAAAGTTGTAAAGGATTTCATTTTACTTTGAGCCACATTCAACACCCATAGAAGCATCAATCAAAAAATCAAGCCATGCACTGCCTTGAGCAAATCTGCTGCAGAAAACCTCTTTAAGATTTTGAAAAGCAAAGATGTCACTCTGAGGACTAATGTACACCTGAACCAATCCATGATATTGTCAGTTGCCTATATAAAGTGAAATTTGGACAATGATTAAGGAAGACTTAAGAAAAATGCATATCTTTGAACTTGGAGTTGTCAAAGAATATTGAATATATCATGGACTATTAGTAGAATATGTCTGTCTTGGAGGAAAGGTAGCCAGAGTGCTCCTTGGAAATGAGGATGGAAAGCCTTTGTCTCAAGTACTTTACACATGCTATCAGGGAGGACCAGTCACTTCAGAAGAATATCATTCTTTGAACAATAGAATGTCAGTGGAAAAGACGAAGGCCCTCAATGAAATGGATTGACACAGTTTCTGCAACAACAGGGTCAAACATAGCAGTGACTGTGTGAATGGCACAGGATCGGAAAGTGTTTCTGTTGTACAGAGGTTTTCTGTGAGTGTAAACCAACTTGACACACCTAACAACAACATCAAATATCTAACCGACATAGCAGAGCTTTGTTGTGAATTCATTGGTGTAGCTTTGGAGAGGGAATTTTCTGATGCTTAATAGTTGTGTGACTTCGGGCAAGTTATTCAACCTCTCTTTTACTCATATTTCTTAGATATGTGAGGTGTGATGGATCACCTTTGTGTGGCCTTCCTGCCATTGTCTTGTAATTTCCACCCGGGGGAGTGAGTAGAACTGTGAAAATGGTGCAATTGTAGCCCACCAAATGGATTGGTCAGTTTTGTCATCCTGCTGGGCTTGAGCTGAGCTGTCGAACTCATGGGAGAAGAAGATTACACCAGTATCGGGAAAAACAGCCAAGAGTGGACTGCAGCCTTTAGACCAGGGATCCCTACGCTGAGAAACAATTAGAACATAGGAGAGAGAGACAGAGACAGAGAGCTGTAACACAGAAGATGGTGAGAGGCTGGGGCTGAGAAATGGCTTCAGGAAACGCCAGTAGAAGACAGTGTGGTGAGTTTAACCACCCGTGGAGTGAGAAAACGGAGTGCCTTTGGGCAGGAGGATTGCTGGCAGAGTAGGGTGCCTCCTCACACTTTGCAGCAGAGGCAAAAGAGCTTTGTAATACTGGCCTGAACAGAGCAGAGGCTAAGGGCCAGGGAGAGCCCTGCCTGTGATCACAGCTGGGAAGAGGCTGTCCTGATGGAAGAACTTTATGGTGAGTGCTCCTGAAAATGAACCATAACCTGTCCAAGATCAAAATCAAATCTATTGCTACTCCTAATAAACCCCGTATTCTTGAGTATTGCCTAAGTTCTGTGTGATCATTGTGGTGAATTATTACTGGACACAGTAGACAATTAGAGAGTGTTTTGGGAGGGGTGGTTGGAGTCAGAATTGGTAAAGATGGCAGAGTCAGGAGGCCTGTCTGACCTCTGCCTCATGTTAATCAGCCTTGGGCAGTTGATCTTGGTTGTCCTCTGTTGTAAAGTTAGACAAGGTCAAATGCTGTCTGCAAGCTGTTTTTATAATATGAAACAGAAATAACTAAAACAGAAACTATATCTGAGAAGAGTTAAAAAAATAAAACCAATGTAAATTTCTTAGAATTGAGTTGGTCAAAGGAAATAACTCAGTTTGCATTATTATTATCATTAAATGAGGAAACATAGCTTGCCAAGTAGCCAAGTGCCGTCGAGTCAGATCTGACTCATGGAGACCCTAGGGCTTATACTTCAGATAAATGGAGATAAAACCTAAATGTAAATATGAATGATCTTACTATATACCAATATAAAAATAAATGCATAGGATAATGTAGCAAATAAAAGGGCCAATCATGAACCCCAACTTCTGGGTAGTTGATTGGTCTTAGAGTATTTTGGTTTGTGTTGATTTCTCTTTGAGTAGCTAGTATGCTTCTATTTAATTCTGTATTGGCCACTTTTCTTAGATCAGAAATCACTTTTGGGGATTTTATAGCTAATTTGATGTCATCAGATTATATAAATGTTAATATTTTAAAAATACTTTATTTTTACACATATATACTATATATGTATATATATACTATACACATACTATATCCAGCCAAGCCAAGTATATTATATATGTATATATACTATACATGTACTATATACATATATTATATATGTGTATATATATACTATACATATGCTCTATATACTATATATATGTATACACACGTCCACATGCTTATGAACATAAAAACTCATAAAGTAAATCCATTGCTGCTGAATCAGTTCCAACTCATAGCGAACCTATAAGAGAGAGGAGAACTGCCCTATAGAGTTTCTGAAGATCACCTGGTGGATTTGAACTGCCCACCTTTTTGTTAGCAACCATAGCACTTAACCACCACACCATCAGTTTACTTAAGTATAAATGGAGAAGTGTCAAAAGTATTAAATATCATCTATATAGAGGAAATTATGTGTAGCAGAAGCTGTGATTTGTGCTATCTGAAACAGGGAATGGGGTAGAAAAAAAGTCAATCTGTTGTTAGACATCATCTGAGAGACATCACCAAGAATGGAAATAATCTTTCATCCTAACAGCAATCTGCCTAGAAGGCCACACAGGGAATGCTGGGAGTGAAAGAACAAGAGAGAAGGTAGGACTGCAAGACGGAAAATGAGAGTTATAAACTAAACCACATGTAACAAAATTTTAGTAGAGCACTGAAAACTGCCATGCTATTTTTGTCTTCAGAGCATTTTATAAAGTACATTTGAGTAATAAAGACTTTTGTGCAAACACATAAAGTAAACATGAAGAAATATAATACAACAGACAAATGGATTTGCTAGAATTGCTTTTCAGCATTTTCTAGCCTGCACTGGACCTCTTGATGGTAACAAATGTGAGAAATTTAAATGATCTCCTGCAAGAACAACATGTTTTGTTTTGTTTTGTTTTTCATTAAAGAAAAAACTCTTAAGGACTTTGCTGAAAATATGAGCTAATTTTATCAAATTTATTAAGTGACATTGTATGCGGTATTTATGAAAGGTGGTATGTGTATTTATAGAAAGAAAATGCATTCTTTTGCTGTAGATAATTCCCAAAGTCAATTTCCAATTCATCACACTAAGGACTTCCCTAAATCTTAATGTTGTATTCACACAGCATGATGGTTACGGATCGAAATGTGTTCCCCTAAAATAGACATTGTGGATCCTAACCCCTAAACCTATGCCCTTGGAAACCCTATGAGGCAGTTCTACTCTGCCCTTCAAGGTTTCCGGGAGTCTTAACCGATTTAATGGCTACAGGTTTCATTTGGTTCCTAGTCACATGTTTGTAATCCCATTGGGGAATGAATTTTCTTTGTTATGCTAATGAGACAGTATTAGTGTAGGGTGTGTATTAAATCAGTCTCTTTTGAGATGTTAAAGAGATTGAAGAAGCAAGTGAGAAGCTGAGACTGAGAAGAGAGATGCCAAGACTCCTGAAGATCGCCAAGGAGCAGAAGCTATGAAAAGACAGGAACATTCCTCCAGTCCTGACACAGCCAGACCTTCCCCCAAAAGCCAGCACTCTGAATTTGGACTTTTAGCCTCCTAATTGTGAGAAAATGCATGGCTGTTTGTTAAAGCACATGTGCTATTTTGATTATAGTAGC
The DNA here is from genome assembly GCA_028571685.1 of Heterohyrax brucei. Classification (NCBI taxonomy): domain Eukaryota; kingdom Metazoa; phylum Chordata; class Mammalia; order Hyracoidea; family Procaviidae; genus Heterohyrax; species Heterohyrax brucei. The sequence goes on from CM053143.1 coordinate 163,589,688, forward strand.
ACTGGATCATTAAGACAATGGTTAATATCCAAAATCCAAAACATACATATTGACTTGTTCTTTCTAGCACTTTGTGTGTGTGTGTGTGTGTGTTGGTTGGTTTTGCTTTTTAGACAGTCCTTTGATAAATAATTAGCCAATTCGTACTGTAAGGATGCTCCATTCCTTGTTTATGTCCTTTACTGCTGAGGTCATTTTTTGACTGTACCGACAAATGACAAAATGATCTTTTCTGATTATGAAGTATCATCTAGGGATGAACATACCCAATGAGATTGTGATTTATGACCAGCTATGAAATTAGCTTCCCTGATGGTCCATTCTGCTGGAAACTTATTGATCAATTTTAAAACCAAATGTCCATGTGTTTAATTTTCAGGAAGAAGCTAGATTAGAATTTGATGTCTCTGCCTTTTTTTTTCTTCAAGGACAGCGAAAATGCGGAATGGTCATGTCAGAGAAAAATGGAGCATTGTTTGGCAAAAGAAGAACACAGAAGAGGTAAAAGGTTATAGCTACGGTAAGGTGGCCCCAATTGCTGAAGCCAATCTTTTCAAAGTAGAAAAGGACACTGGTATATGCTTCTCTCTTTCCTCTGCCGACAGTCCTAAGTGACCCAGAGAGAAGTCATGATCTAGTGCAAGGTTTTGCTGACTTTATTTCTGTTCTATTTTGGACCCACCCTGTGATCCTTGTCTTACCTTCTTCCTTGGCTGGCCTATTTTGCTTTCGTCTTTATCATTTCCTCCCCAACCCCTGTCTCACTTTTCTTCCTTTAAAAAATATGCTGGATTTTTAAAAATTGTTAATGGAATTCTTTGTAACAAGTTAAACAATAGAAACATAAAGAAAATGTGAATATTCTCTTGTATCATAACTCCCCTGAAATACTAACACACTGATAATGTAACTTTTGACATTTTACTCTAATTTCACACAACATATACGGGTTGTATACTTGTCTATTTTTCTTTTATTTTTATTATCTAACAATAATAAAAGCGTGATAAGCCGCGTAGTTCTCACTGGTCCTGTCCTAATGATCTACCTTGAGGAAAAATTAAACCTCATCAGAGACCAGGAAACCCCGGCCTGATTCCTATGACTGAACAGAGATGGACTGTATTTTGTCAAAGGAAGGAAACACTCGTGGTGTAGTTGTTAAGTGCTAAGTCTGCTAACTGCAGGGTTGGCAGTTCAAATCTGCCAGGCACTCCTTGGGAACTCTATGGAGCAGTTCTACTCTGTCCTGTAGTGTCACCATGAGTTGGAATCAATGCGAAAGCAGTGGGTTTTCTTTTGGGTTCGGTTGTTAAAGGAAATGCAATGGTAGTCTCATGGATTGAGTTGTGTTCCCCCAAAATATGTGTAGTAATTTGACCAGGCCAGGATGCCCTGTATTCTGTGATTGCCCTCATTTTGTGATATTCTTATGCTGTAAATCCTAATCTTTGCTTGTGGTTAACAAAGCGGATTATGTTAGAGAGGATTAGAGTGAGACTGTAAAGCCCTTCCTAAGGTAACCTGCCTGATCCATTGGAGTTTCCCTGCAGTGTGGCTTGCATCACCTTTTGTCCTTTTACCCTATAAGAGATAAAAAGAAAGGGAAGCAAGCAAAGAGTTGGGAATCTCACACTATCAGGAAAGCAGCACCTGGAGCAGAGCTCATCCTTCATACCTCAGGTTCCTGCATCAAGGCATTCCCTGAACAAAGACTGATGCAACACAAGGATTTTCCCACGGAGCTGACAGAGGGTAAGCCTTCCCTTGGAACTGACACACTGAATTCAGACGTGTAGCCTACAGGACTGTATAAGAACAAACTTTCCTTTGTTAAAGACATCCACTTGCATTTCTGTTAGAGCAGCGTTAGCTGACTAAAACAGATAGCAACCCTGTAGACAGAGTAGAAGAACCCCATAGAGTTTCCAAGGAGTGCCTGGTGGATTTGAACTGCTGACCATTTGGTTAGCAGCCATAGTACTTAACCTGTATACTACCAGGGTTTCTGGAACCCCTGCAGAGCTAATGAAAAGGCCAGCAGACATAAGTGTTAGTTGAAAACTAGCTTTCATGCACAAAGAAAGAAAAATTTGTTTCAGTCAAGAACACCAGTGACTCCTGCCTTTTTCCCAACTCAAGAGGCTCAGATACCATGTTTAGCAAGTTCATAAAATAGGGAAAGAATTGCTAGACAGCTGTCTTTCTGCCCACTGTGGTCATGAACTGTGAGAAGAAAGAAGTCTGGACTTAAAATAAGTCTCTCAGAGCTTTGATTATTACAAAAGAACTTTCAATTACAGAATTATTAATGTGATTTGTGACTTAAAGTGATTACGTTGTTGTTAGGTGCCGTCGAGTCAGTTCCTACTCATAGCGACCACACGAACAACAGAGCGAAGCACTGCCCTGTCCTGCACCATGGCCACAACTGTTTTTGTGCTTAAGCCCATTGTTGCGGCCACTTCCTCTTTTTTGCTGACCCTCCAATCTACCAAGCATGATGTCCCACTCCAGGGACTGATCTTTCCTGACAATATTTCCTGTCCAAACTATGCAAGACGCAGTCTTGCCATCTTGGCTTCCAAGGAGCATTCTGGTTGGACTTCTTCCAGAACAGATCTGTTGGTTCTTTTGGCAGTCTATGGTACATTCAACATTCTTCTCCAGCACAACTGAAAGGCATCAATTCCTCTTCTGTCTTCTTTGTTCATGGTCCAGCTTTCACATGCATGTGATGTGATTGAAAACACCATGGCGTGAGTCAGGCACATTTTAGTCTTCACAGTGGCATCCTTACTTTTGAATACTTTGAAGAGGGCCTCTGCAGCAGATTTTCCCAATGCAACGCATCTTTTGTTTATCGTCTGCTGCTTCCAAGGGCTTTGATTGTCGATAAACTGATTATAGGGTTTTGTTATCTGAGTGAAGAGAAAATTAATGGACTGAGTTCTCACATCGGAGCAGGAAAAAACTACAAAGTTTATTAAATAACAGTGGTAGACACAATTTAAAGGGTTTTAAATCAGATACTACCATATCGCCCTTGCTTAGTTCTAAAATCAGAATAATAACAGTATCCAATCTACAAAATTACTACGACAAAATTTCTTAACCAGCTCACAAATAACACATGCCTTTAATTAATGATATTACTATCACATTGTCGTTGATGCAACATTTAAATTGGAGTTGTCCAACACAACTTCCAGCATTGGTAGGAATGTTCTCTGCTTTGCTCCATACTGTAGCCACTACCACATGTGATTTTGTTGGGTAGAGGCAGGAAATGTGGCTGGTACAGCTGAGAACTGAATGTTTGTTTTATTTGATGTTAATTCATTTAAATTTCAATGTAAATAGGTTCACGTGACTAGTGGCTACATTATTGGCAACGTTTGATCTAGACTTTCTTAACAACAACAAAAAAAATGATACAGAGCAGAAAATACATGATTGCGAATTCAAGTTCAATTTCAATCAACAAGGAATATCTTTTAAAACACATTATCTTTTTATCAGTTTAAGTGGTGTTGCTAGGAAAACCTCAGAATGACTCAGGAACAAGCGGGGGTTGGGATACTCAAACCAAACTGGTTGCCACCAAGTCAGTTCCCAATCATAGCAACCCTATGAGAAATAGTAGAAATACCCCACAGGGTTTCCAAGGAATAGCTGGTAGATCTAACCTGCTGACCTTTTGGTTAACAGCCAACTTCTTAATCACTGTTGTCACCAGCCTCTGAGGTTGAGATAGGAAGCACAATTCTAATTTATTCAAGGATTAAGGTTGTGGCTAACAAGATAACAAGCATATTCACATTGAAACATGTCAATACTAAAATATACTCAAACTAACTTTGTGACATCTAGTCTGATTCAGCAGCATTGATAATAATATGCCTAATTAGGGAAACCCTGGTGGTGTAGTGGTTAAGAGCTATGACTGCCAATCAAAAGGCTGTCAGTTCAAATGCACTAGGCACCTCTGGGCAACCCCATGGGGCAGTTCTACCTTGTCCTATGGAGTCATTATGAGTTAGAAAACTAGCATGTCCTGACAGTGCAGATCATTAAACATAATATCTTACTTAGAGAAGCTGTACCACCTTATTTTCTTTGAATCTTGTACAGAAATGATGTGGACCACTTTGATTAGAATATGTGGGCCTAAACCCAAGAAAGGGTCAGGACAATTCCTCTGTAAAACTGGAGGAGGTTACCATATAGAAAAGGAAGCGGTAAACTTTATAAACTTCCTTGCCTACTCTTTTTATATAATCAAAAAGAAAGTTCACTGGAGAGAGGGAAGTAAAAAGAAAGCCCTGAGGAGTAAGCCAGCAGAGTCAGCAGGACTTTCAATTTGAAGTCTGAACTGGAAGCAAAGATGCTAGAGCATTTAACATTATAGTCACACAGTGTCAGATATGGAGGGAAATCTTACCAAAACGTAGGCAATTTTGGCCTTGTCCTAAAGTATCATTGAGCCAAACAGCTGTGTACGGTAATGTCTATTATTGCTGTCACATTAAAGATCGACATCCAACTGTGGTGTCTTCTGTATAATGGATCTGAAAGCTTTGCTTCTGTTTTTTAATGAGTAATGTTTGAAATTGCTTTTGCTCTTTTTTTCACCCATTTAAAGCACCCCACAGTTTTCTCTGCAGAGCTGGCAGAGCTGCTTCTGCTAGAGATAGGGAAGCTGTAGAGAATTTATAATACTGTAGACCTATTCCAAGCTGAGGACTCTCTACTGTATATAGCTTGAGCCTGGCTGAATACTGTGGCAGCAAATTATAGAATCAGCATTTTCCTAAAAACAGTGATGGATTAGAACTACTGAGAAATGTATATGTCTGTGTTCTGAATACACATTTGAGCATCATGTACAGAATTAATGAAGTGTTTCTAATACAAGAACACTTGTTTGTCCTAAATATCACTATTCAATAATGCTATTTTAGTTGCAATTTACAAGTAAGGAAACTAAGACCTGGAAAAGCCTAAGTAATAACTTGTTCAAGGGATGTAATTACTTATTGATAGTGGTTCAAAGCCATTTGTTAAGTACAACACAATAAAATCTCTGATATGGAATAGAATTTCCCTTATCAAATAAGGTGAAAGACAGTGCTATCATCCTCCTGGAGTTGTAATGACTTGCTGATAAGTCAAAATAGTATAAAGCATGATATAAATAGAACTCATAGGTAAGCTAAATGGCCATCTAAGGCATCCTTTTATCTTATACTAAATAGAAAGACAACTGAAAGAGAAGAGCTGTGCTTGCTAATGATGCAACTTTGTGAGGACCTCCTTGGAACCTGGCCTAGAGATCAGGAATCAGAACACAAGGGGACTTGAGGCAAATGCTCTGATCTCTCTATCACTAGACAAGTAGACACAAAGAATAGGACGTCCCAAAGCAGAGCTGACAGAGACAGCATTTTTGTCCTCACTTCTGAACAAGGCAGACAATCGATGGGAAAAACCAAACTGAACCCCAAACAAAACCAGTCTTTGAACTCAAGTCAGGAGAGAGCTCAGTTAGTCTCTTCTCTCTGGTTAATCAGTGGTGTTGCCTTGGGCCAAGTCGTTAAAACTCTTAGAGTTACATGTTTCTCAGAAATAAAAACAAGGGTGTAAAAACTAGGGTGATCGGTTTAAACTCTAACTTTCTATGAGTTTAAAGTCTTAAGATAAAATGCTCAATATATATTGCTCCAGAAATCACATTGCCACTAAACCAGCATCTTTCTTCAGTATACCACTGCTTCAAAAGCAAGCTCAACTGAGCCTCTTTTATGAAGGTCCTTTGGAGAGTCATTCAGTGTTCTTCGTTGTAAACAATGGAATCTATGCCAGCTAGATCAAGCAGCCACGTATGTTAGGTTCAAGGAGACAAGTATATAGGTTCACAGACTTAGGAAGTTACTCCACTGTGACCAGTGTCAAACCACAGAAGGAGAGGGGTTGGTGGAAGTAGGCAAGAGTGACGCATGTGGGGACACGGGTAACTTATTTAGGCAAAAAATAATGCTGCCATTGCTGCTAGGGCACTGAAACGGGTCTTCTTTGGCAGTGACACTTCCAACCCTGTCACTGACTTGTCTTTATGGTGGAGTACAGCATTGTCCTCAAGGTGCTGACTTCAGCAACTTAGCACTTCAGCAACTTAAACAGCAGAAATGAGGTCATGTGCGAGTACCCAAATGGAGAGATGTCCGCAGATGTGATTTGGGGACTTTTATGTTGGGAAGGCAGGTTTCATACGTGACAAAATGGACCAATAATTTTGTTGAGTGCCACTGAGTTGATTCTGACTCAGAGTGATCCCATAGAACAAACTGAATCTGCCCCATAAAGTTCTCATGGCTATAATATTTGCAAAAGCAGATTTTTCTCCTGCAGAGCCATTGGATGGGTTTGAACCAGCAACCTTTTGATGAGCAGCCAAGAATTTAAAACTTTTTGTCATCAGGGCTCCTACTGTGTTATTAAGAGGTGCTGGTAGACAGAGCTGAAGAATGTCTACGGTAGCTAAAAGTGAAATGTAGTTCATGAGTTCATCTTCTATAGGAAGTTTCTTAGAAAAGAAAAAAGGTGTTAGCATTAAGTCAGCAGTAACAAAAATGAAACAAAAAAATACTGCAGATGCAGTGTGTAAGCCTTTTAAAAAGAAGATTGCCAAAGAGAAAACTTTTTCTGGATGATACCAGATTATAATATAATATAAACATCCAACTTCATGAACATGATTACATAATATGAGGGAATTGACTACTTATGATTTTAATCCCTGAAGTTACCAGCCATTAAAGAATTCATCACTGATAAAACTGATTTTATTTCATAAACATTCATTTTTAATTATCAGGGGAGTTGCAAAATCTCCTGGAGTCAAACATAAACCAAAGAACCAGCCAGTTGCTATCAAGCCGATTGTATGTCACCTCATAGATGTCAAAGGAGAAGTGAGCACAGAGTTTTCAATGTTGTGACCTTTCAGAAACAGATTGTCAGGATGGTCAAGACTTTCTTTTTGGGTACTTACAGGTGGATTTGAATCATGAACCTGGACGCTTAATCATTCATGTCACCCACAGACTCTCGTCTTCTCTGGGAGCAAATCCCAAGTGAAGAATGAAAAACCTTGGGTTTCTCTTTAACATTTATGAAGGTAACATGAGATGATAAATATGAAGTGTGCTTCATTGTATCTCAGCTATTCTAAGCTCACTGAATGAGAGCTGGTATTGTTATGCCTGCTTTCTTCCTCCCTACTGTCCGTTCCCATGTAAACTTGCTTCATGTTACTTTTTCTGATCAGGCTTGCCTCTCATTGTTACTTAGAATCTTCAGATTTACTACTTCTGCTCTTCTTTGAGATTTCTTTGTTGAGGACATTAGGTTAAATAGGCTCCTTAGCTTATCGATCACTGAGTTACAGGGTCTGAATTAGTCCGGTGCAGTTGTTGTCATAAAAGACTCCCCTCCCTCTACTTGCCCCCAATCAGCTTACATTATTCTTGACATCTTGATTTAAAATATTTCATTTCTCATTGCATCTGATTGGTGTTTCCTGAAGAGCTTGCATGCTTTGCAAAGCTTTGGAGGTAGATTTTACTGTTTAATTAAACATCTTGTTGGGCAGTTGTTACGAGGAAAATAACAACACCAAATAGAATTTGTCTGATATCATTATCATCTAAGAAGAGATTTGGAGACAGAGAAATCTTTGTATCCTAGCCAATTCATCTATTACTCAAAGATCTCTAAACAAGAAGGTTGACATTTTTAAAGATATTCCAGGTCTTTGAAACGGGAATTCATTAATATCATGTACAAGTAAAATTGTGATGAAGATAATTCAAAATGGCTTGTGGCGCTACATCCATAGGGGCTGCCAGAAGTTCAAGTCAGATTCAGAAAAGGACACAGAACATGGGATGTCATCGCAGATGTCAGATGGATCTTGGCTGAAAGAAGAGAATACCAGAAAGATGTTTACCTGTGTCTTATGATTATGCAAAGGCATTAAACTGTATGGATCATAACAAATTATACATAACCTTGTATGTAGATCAAGAGGCAGTTGTTTGGACAGAACAAGATAACACTACATGGTTTAAAGTCAGTAAAGGTATACATCAGTTTTTTTATATTTTCACCATAGTTAGTCTTTAGGCTGAACAAATAGTCTAAGAAACTAGACCATACGAAGAAGAATGAGACATCAGGATTGAAGAAAGATTTGTTAATAACCTGTCATGTGCAGATGATACAACCTTGTTTGCTGAAAGTGAAGAAGGCATGAAGCACTTACTGATGAAGATCAAAGACTACAGCCTTCAGAACTGATTATGCCTTAATGTAAAGAAAACAAAAGCTCTGAAAACTGGCCCAATAATCAACATCAGAATAAATGGAGAAAATATTGAAGTTGTCAAGGATTTCATTTTACTTGGATCCATAATCATTACTTACGAAAACAGCAACCAAGAAATCAAATGACAGATTGCATTGGGCAAATCTGCTGCAAAAAAAAAAACCTCTTTAAAGTGTTAGAAAGCAAAGATGTCACCTTCTGCACTAAAGTGTGCCTGACTCAAGCCATGGTGTTTTCATTTGCCTCAAACAGATGTGAAAGTTGGATAGTGAAAAGGAAAGACTGAAGAATAGGTGCATCTGAATTACAGTGTTGGTGAAGAGTATCGAATACACCATGCACTGCTGGAAGAATGAACAAGTTGGAAGAAATACATCCAGAACATTGATTACTTAGGTCTGAATTAGTGCAGTACATCTGTTGCCATAAATGATGTCCTCCTCTCCCCCATTCCTTGGAACACAGGATAACAAGACTTGCTTTATCTCCTCTGGACACATCATCAGGAAGGATCAGTCCCTGGAGAAGGATATCACGACTGGTTGAGTATTAGGAAAAAGAAGAAGACCTTCACCAACATGGATTGACAGAGTGGCTGCAACAATTGGGGTGAAATACAGTAATGATTGTAAGGATGGTGCAGTGGTAGGTCGTGTTTCATTCTGCTGTTCGTAGAGTTGCTATGAGTTGGAACCTCCTACATCGTACCTGACAACAACAAGATGAGAATTCAGCTGCCTACTTGCGGGATTATTGTTCAGATTTGAGATGTATGGCATTATTAGAGAAGTGCCTAGAGTGTAGCTGGTACACCATCAATGATTGCTGTGCTATTCAGTATTGTTAAGAGTGGTGGAGAAGAGTAAACTCGTGGATGCTGACAACAATACATTAGAAAAAAGGCCCAGTAGAGAAAATACTGTCTCGTTCTGCTCAAGGTCGGCCCTGTCAGCCTGCCAAGAGGCAAGGACCTTTAATTTCATGGTGTCATTTTTCTCTTCCTGAAAGTACAACCTGACATATATTTGCTTTTTAAATTAAAGTGAACTAAAGTTAATTTCATTATGGGAATCTGATAGTCCTTAAGGTACTTAGAGACTCCTGAGTGTCACAAAACTGGGATCAGAAACTTTGGCAAAATGCCAGAGGAAGAAAGCAAAGGCAGGTAAGTGGCCGCCTGTGGCACTGAGGGCGAGGGAGCAGGGGATGCTTGTGTATAATCTGACTCCTTTTGACCTTTTGTCAAATTACTATGGCTCAAATAGACATTTGAAGCCTCATAATTTTTTGAGAAACCTGTGAAGACCTCCTTTGTGTTTCTTAGTGGACAGCTTGTATTTTTTTAATGTCATTTAATTATTATTTAAATTGTCTTTAATATTCAGTAGAGTCTGTTATTAAGCATTAATTTGCACACTTCTTTTAGGTGACCGTGAATTCTGTAATTGTTTGTCTGTTCTTGCTGCTTGATAGCTATGTCTGCTGTAGGAAGCACAGGACATGGAAATAAATTATAACCTGGATTTCATTTTCCATAAGAGAAGAGATTAGGAGAGCAGGCCAAGAGAAGGAGTGGAGAATCACAGATGTCTCTAATTTTTTTCTGTCAAGTCTTCAAGTTCCAGTGTGACGGCTTCCTCCATACAGGACTTCTCCCTGTCTACCAGTTTCCTAGCTCCTCGACTCTTTACTAATAGTCTGTTAGACGTTTTGACATCATGACTGCCTCTGTACCCTGCATTTGTAAATACACTGCATTCTCTTTCAAGTATCTTGAGGGCTGAAGGCTGAAGACAGAGACCTTAAGATTGACTCTTGTCACATACTTTAAAATATTTATAAAGTAATTTTGCCTAAAAATATATCTGTCTTGATGTTTAAAGCCTCAGGCTTAAATTTCTATTTCTTGATTTTGAGAGTCATTACGTCATCTTGACCCTATTTGTTGCTTTCTCCAAATCTAGAGACTAGATTTATTTTTTTTTCATGTTGATCTTGAAAGTTTCCTTGTGGGAACTTTACAAATATCTACAAATGACATTTTATGCTACATCTTTTTTTCTCCAGATACCATCTCCTCATAAAAGAAAAAGCACAAGTCATGATATGTATTCACCTCTTAGTCTACCCGAAGACAAACATACCATAATCACTAAGAGCACGGCATCTGGGATCAGACGGCAGTAGTGCCGCACTTCCCCTTACTCATAAGAAACCAAAGACAGTACTAAACCTACATATGCCAAGTTTTGTCCTATGCATACATACCTATGATAAACTATAATTTATAATTTAGGCACAGTAAGAGATTCATAACAATAACGAAAAATAAAATAGAACAATTATGACAATGTACTGTAATCAAAGTAAATGTGAATGACAGAGCATGATGGAGTAAGATTTCATCATGTTAAGAACTCATTTAACATTTTCAAACTGCAATGTGACCACAGGTAAATGAAACTAAGGAAAGAAAAACCACAGTTAAAGGAGGGTGGATGATGCGGTGGTTAAGTATTCTGCTACCAACCAAAAGAACAGCAGTTAGAATCCATCATCAGCTCTTGGTAAACCTATGGGGCAATTTCACCTGTCCTGTAGGATCATCATGAGGCTGAGTTACCTCATTGGTACTGGGTTTGATTTTGGTGTAATTTACCTAAATTTCGATTCTGCTCGTATTTTATTAGTTATTTGATCTTTGACAGTTCTCTTTGATCCTTAATTTCTACCTGTATAAAATAAGCACATTAGTAATATCCATCATATTGCTTGTACATTCTGAGTACATTCTGAGTCACTGAGATTCTATTGGATAGAATAGAGCTGTCCCATGGGGCTTTCAAGTCTGTAATCGTTAGGGAAGCGGGTTGCTGCATATATTCCTCCCTTGGAAAGGTTAGTGGATTCAAAGTATCATCCTCTGGGTTAACAGCCCAGCACTTAACCACTATACCACAGGGCTCCTTATCTTAGAATTTATAACAATTAAATTCATTTCTTCCTCCTGACAACTCCTTCCTATGGAATAAACAAATCGTTTATAAATGTTTTCACCCAGCTGACAATGACATTTATAGATAGGTTTCTAGAAAACACATTGGGGGCTTTCAGTCAAAGAGATGAACTAAAATAAAACTCTCTAGAATTTTCTACTGATGCTGAATGTTGATTGAGAAAGAGTTGTCATTATACCTAAACTGAAATACGTCTATTTCATGTGGGTTTTATGTAGCTCATACACTGTTCCTATTATTCAGAAGGCAAATGGAACAAATATCATTCAGAAGACACAATAAAAATGTATTTAAAATTGTGTAACAGTTTAATTTTATGCACACATTTATTAGTTTGACCATAAATGAGTATACAAGAACGAAATAAAGATAAAGACAATGGTTTGGGGGGGCTCCTTTATTTCTTTCTTCTTTTTGATGACAAAGTTTAAATCAATATTCTGACTAACAATATATCAGTTAGTTTCATTCAACTAAAATCAATAGCATGCCTTCTCTAGAGTAAGGTATCTGTTAAGGATATCTTGAATATTTTGAGTCAACAACAAACGCCATGTCTTCTTGATGCACACACACACAGAGATATAAACAGACAATACATACACTAATATGTAATATATGTAATTTTGAGTAATGGTAAATAGGAAGAAAAAGATACATGACAAAAAATAAACCAGTGTTTGAAAAAAATTCAACAACGAACAGACTTAAGTCACATCTTCCTACAAATTTCCGCTAGGGCTAATAATATAGCTTTAACATTTAAGTTAAGTTCTGTGCTGTGCTTGCTATAACCTGGGGATGCCTGCCTATGCTAGGATGCTGTGAATGTCAACATGCTTAACAGTTGCTACAGGAGAAAGAAAACCTTTAAAATGTTGTTGAGTAAAAACCAACATTTGTTATTCTTTAGGAAAACTGGCAACATCAAAAATACATATTGTGCCTAATTAAAACCAAGGAAAATGTTACTGATTCCAATACATTTATTCAAGAACCACAGAAGTCACTGTAAAATCAACTACATTTGTAAACATTTCATTTTACAATGAATTTTGAAATTTAAAAAGGAAACACTTTACTCAATTTTTTGCTTTGAATCATTGTCATTGTTAATTAGTTACCCCAATTTTAATCAAAATCAGATGTTTTCATTCAGCTTGTATAATGATATAGGCACATTACTGAATAGATTTTTTTTTAAGTTTCAATATTTCTATTTTACTGCCTATTTCATTTTTTCTAATACTAATAATTTAATAGAAACTATATACCTGGTGTTTGTGGTCAACCAGTACTGTTCAAAGAATTGAATGATACTGATTTTTTTAAAAAACATACAAAATACACATGGCTCAATAGAATTTGAGAGAGATGAATTATTTTTATTCAAATTTTTTAAGTGGTTGAATGGGAAGCAGTTATTTTGGAGACCATTGTTGATATATTTTGTACGTTTTTACTTTTTCTTGTCTGATGAGTGTCTACCTTATTACCAATTCTAGTTCTATTACTCAGTATCTCTTGGTGGCACAGTTAAGTTTAAGTTCAAGTACTAGATGAAAGGTTGGTAGTTCCAATCCACCAGACATTTCTTTGACGACAGGTTCTGGGGACATGCTTCCAAAACGCTACAGACTTGAAAAACCTTGGAGTAGTCCTACTTTGGACACATGGGGTCTCCATAAGTTGGAATCAACAGCAATTAAAAATATCACAATTTTTTACTACAGTGGGATTTTACTGCTATAAATAATTTCAAAATAGGCTGGTAACCCGCTACCATCAAGTCAGTTTTTTTTCCTATGGCTACCACGTGTGTTATAGAGCAGAAGCGAGTTTCACACGGTTCTCTCAGCTGCAATCTTGACAGAAGCAGATTGCCCGCCCTTTGGCAGCACTGCTAGAAAGGACGGAAATGTAAAACTGTCAGTGAGTAGACCTGCACAAAGCTGTGTCACACAGGGATCTTTGGAACAGGAATTTTGTTATAAGTAAATAAATAAATGAGTAGGTGGATGGATAGAGAAAAATATCACAACAGTTCACGAAGTTCTACAGTTAAGTCCGTGAATTTAATTGTTGTAAGTGCTACATACTTCACTGCTGAATAGCACCATGGTCAACTTCGAAGTATTCTCCTTGGGAAGGTACGCACTGCAACCAGTACCTAGTTCACCCTCCAGAGCTATTTTGGAACTCCTTCTGGAAATGCCTTTGTACATGTTGACACGGCAGCAAGTCCATGAACTTAAGTGTATAGTTATTTGTAAAGGAGTTTTTAGCCAGCACACAAGTAACTGTGTTGAAACATCTTCCTTACTCACTTGATCTGGCCCCCAGTGATCTTTTTCTTTACCTGAAGATAAAGGATATATTGAAAGGAAGATATTTTGATGACATTCAGGACATCAGGGGTAATAGGACAACAGCTCTGATGGTGATTCCAGAAAAGAGTTCTAAAATTTCCTTAAAGTGTGGACTAGGTGCTGGTGTCAGTGCATAGCTCCCCAAGGGGAGTAATTCAAAGGTGACCATAGTGATATTCAGCAATGAGGTATGTAGTACTTCTTCTAGGATGAGTTCCGTGAAATGTAATGGGCAGTCCTTGTATATTAACATTTATAATCAAAACATATGATTAGAGATAAAACTCCACTTGCTATAAGACTAAAAGACATTGAAAATTCTTATAGTAATTACACTGATAATCATCAAGCTATTTCATTAACTTAAAAAGTAATATTGGTCCAATATTTTCAGTAGACTTTTCATTGGTCATAACTGGGAGATAGGCTTTTTCAGTTAATTATATTCTCATGACAACTTAGCATTTTTGCACTTAGGGAATTAAATTATTCAGATCAAGAAAGCAGACATGTATTGATTGACAAAGACTATGCCTTTTAAGTCTTATGGATGTGTTCAGTTTCTTTAGCATTATAAACTCATCATCAACTGTAACAGAAACTCTCCTTAAGCAAAATTTAAATAAATACTATACACTTGCACTTCTGGCCATGATGCTGTAATGAAGACTGTATCTAACCAATTGCAGTTGAAAACTAAGAAGTATGACCAAATGCTTGAAACCATTATTTTTAGACATTGGACAGTAGTCAATGCAGGGTTATTTTTAAGATCAGTGAACAAATGTAGTGTGTTCTACTGTCGTCTTGACTTTCTGTCTGAAGGTAACTTTTAAAATAGAGAAGACCCAGAGAGAGTCATTCAAAATGAAAATTCAGTGACTACACAGAGTTGAAGTGATGGAGATTAGATACAGGAAGACTAACACTACTTCAAATGGCCAATCATAATTGTGAAAAGAAAGAACTACACAGAAAAAGAGTTTAGATGTCTGTACAAGTCTCCTTGAATATTTGTTGAAAACTAGTCCATGAATTTAAGTAACAAATCTTAACAAAGATGGACAAGTAAAAACCAAGGAATAGCACTCTGAACAGTCTTGGAATACAATAGGATAGGGAGATATTCAAGTTTCCCCACTTGATGCATAAAGTCCTCAGTGAAGACTTCTTAGAAATAGCTATGAGTAATCCTTGGAAGGAAGACTATTTTAGGTGTTTCTTAGCAAGGATTATCCACAAGCATTGAAAGGATAAAGCTGATTCACAGAAACTCAAATGCCTACCAAGACAGAACTCAATCAACAAAATCTATACACTCAATATTCTAACATCCAAAGTGTTCACAAACCAAGAAAAATTACCAGACATAGGAGAAGATAGGGAAACAAAACCCATTATAAAGAGGGGAGGAAAAAACCCTACTCAGTGGAAACAAATACAGATACAACAGAAGCAGTGGAATTAGAAAAACAAAACATTAAAATAGCTATAATAACTATGCTCAAAAATTTAAAGAAAAAGAAGAAATTAGTGAGAAGACAAATTTGAAACATAAAAGAAATCAAGTGGAAATTCTACAGAAGATTTTAGATACATATTTTTGCTGGATGAATGTAAGAAAGATTAGTGAAAAACACACTCAGAGTACAAAGAAGCTATAGAATTGATGCAAAGTAAAAACAGAAATGAATAAAAAGCAAAAAACAGAGCCGCAGTGATATGGGAGACAGCATTCAGCTGTCTAGTACATGGAAATCTGGAGAGCAGAATGATGAGGGAGCAGAAAACAAAGTCAGGCACAGTGGATGACTCCTGTCCCCCAAGGCTTACAAACACTATAAACTCAAAAATTTAAGACACTGAATAAATTACAAGCTGTACACACTCTCATATACATTCAAAGTATGGCAAGGCATATCATTATTAAATTATGGGTTGGAACCAATATGACAGCAGAGTGTTTTTTTTTTTTGTTTAGTAGTAAAGGAAAACAATTGTCAAATCAGCCAAACATGGGAAGGGGACATCATTTACAGGGGTTACAGGGGAACTTTCATGTACACATTAGTTATACCTTTTCTGTATGCTAATCTTCAGAAATGACGCAAGCCAAAAGATAAAAGGATTTGATTAAAGCATTAAAAAAAAAAAATCTTAGAATTCTACATACACTGAAAATGCCCTTCAAAACTGAAAGCAACGCAAAAACCTATACCAGATGGAAATGTGCATCTATATGAAGAGCCAAAGGCAAGTAAATATGTTGTTAAACATAAGACAACGTTTTCTCATTTAAAAATTTAGAAAATACTGATTATTACAAGAAAAATTATCACACTGTGTTATTGAATTTATAACATATATAGATACATTTAAAATATGTGGCAACAATAGCACAAAATATGGGGAGAACAAATGAAATGCTTATAGGAAACCCTAGAGAAACCATTGAAAAAAAGAACACCACCAAATGGTTCCAGTTCAGCTGAATCAGATGATCACCAAGGACAACAAAGACATGAGGGAAAAAAGAGCCCAGAAGACAGAACTCATGTGTATGAGTGATTGTATCAACATGTGACCAGAAGAACCAGATGGTGCCTGGCCAACATTAATGACAGCCATGATGGTGCACACAATGTTGTGTCCCAGTGACAACATGAGAAAAACAGGGGTGCACCTCAAGAAATCTGCTGAAAGATTGCAATCGACAGTCCGAAGGCCCAGGAGTTCCCATGGGAGCATGATCGCTAGACCTGCTTCTGTCCTTCATCGTAAATCATCACTGAGGTCAACTTTTCAGACAGGAATGGATTGGACTCAGGGACACAAAGGAACCATATGGTATGTTCACTTTATGATTCTACACATCTACAGGATACTGTCCTACTGGCTTCTTACTAGAAAGGAGAGGAGAGGTTGGAGAAGAGGGGATGGGAGATTGTTAGCAGGATGTGACATGTATAGAATGGGAAGAATGAAATGTGCTGTCACCAGGCAAGGAACCAAAAAACCCTGCAGATAGTCAGGCACGCAAATTTAACTTAGATTGTATACTTTCCCTCAATCACAACGAAAAGAAGAAAGACTCATAATTAAAAAGCAAATAAGAAGATATATTATTACAAAAAAGAAATCAATGAATCCACAAGAAAGAACAATAAGAAGAAACAAAGAAAAATGAAGACATAGGAAAAATAAACATTAGTAGGAAGATTGTAGAGCTAGACCTAATTATACTGGTGAACAAAAACCAAATCCACTACTATTGAGTTGATTCTGACTCATAGCAACACTGTAGGACACAGTAGAACTTGAGCACTTGGAGGATTTGAACTGCTGACTGCTTTGTTAGTAGCTGCAGCACTTATCTGCTATACCACCAAGGATTCTAATTATATTGACAGTTTCATTAAATAGATATAGTCTGAACACATTGCATAAAAGAAATAAATTTGCTGGTCTAGATTAAAAACTGTTGCATAAAGAAGTTCTATAAATCCAAGGATCAAGTCCATATTAAATATAAATAAAATATAATTTAACAGTATAATTATTGTTAAAGGATAATTTTATGCAAATGCAAGATAAGAAGTTGGGAGTGATTATCTTAGTAATAATTATATTACTCAGTAGACTTCAGAATGAGGAATCACTGGGAATAAGAAGAAGCATTTCTCAATGATAAATGGACCAATCCATCAAGGAAACAAAACAATCCTAAATATGATTACATTCATTGGAAAACACATGTAATGAATTTTAAAGCTTCAAGATACTCAATGCAAAAACTGATAGAATAGAACCAAAAAACCCAAACCCAAACTCATTGCCACCCAGTCAATTCTGACCCTGTAGAACAGAGTAGAACTTTCCCATAGAGTTTCTATGAAGAACTTAATGGATTTGAACTGCTGATAAAAAAAATAAGTAAATAAATAAATCTGTATTTGAAGACAATATACCCTCCTTTTTCTGTAGTTAATAGAACAAATAAAGAAAAAAATCAATAAGGATATAGATTTGTCAAACACTGTTAACCCACTTGACTGAAATGAAATTTATAGATGACACTACATTCAACAAAAGCAGTATATACTTTTTTCTTTCTCTGGTAAAATTTCACAAAGGACATTAACCTGAGAGACAAACTGCTGGACATAAAACAAATTATCAATGAATTTAAAAGGATTGAAATTATACAGAGTTTGTTCTCTGATGATAATGGGATACAGAAAGCAGTAGGAGAAATACATAAAAGTGTCTTGAAAATATGAAAATTATATAATGAACATGAGTTAAAAAGAAATCATAATGAAAATGAGAAACATTTTGAATTAAATAAAAACAATATTACAGTATAATAAAATTTTAGAGCTACAGGTTGTTAATTTTAAAATACTTGTATTTTAAAATATAAGAGCAGTTGTTTAAAATAGAATGAGCAGTTGTTAATTTTAAAATACTTGTATTAGAAAAAATTCTAAAATCAATGATCTAAGTTTCCACATTGCTAAGCTAAGAAGGACAAATTAAATCCAAGTAAGAGAAAAAGGAAATACTCATTGTAAAAGCAGAAACTAATGGAATTGAAAAGGAAAAGTAATAGATTGTGCATTGAAAAGTTTTAATGTTACAGACAGAGAAGCTACAAATACTGTTGTCAAGAAAAGAAGAAATGACATTACTACAGATCCTACAGCATGAGAATACCAAAGGAATATTGTGAAAAAATTTATAACAATAAATTTGGCAACTTTGATGACATAATAAAAAAGTTTGAAACACACAAATTACTAAAACAAACTCAAGAATGCATGCAAAATCTAAATAGTCCTTTTAGCTAAATCAATTGTGTTTATGACGTTTCATACAAAGGACATTCAAGGCTTGAATGACTTCACTATTGAATTTTGCCAAACATTTAAAAAAGAAATAATACCAACTCAGCAGCACTGGGTTTTTGGGTACCAATTTTTAAAAAAGTAGAATAGAAGGAAACACTTCCCTATGCATTTCACAAGATACAATATTACACTAATGTGAAAAATCTCACAAAGGTACAAGAAAAGAAAATTTTAGACATGGACATACATTAAAGGGAATACTATTTAGAAATTTTAAAAAATGGGTTACTTATACATTCAACTACATGGAAACACATCTTAACATAGTATGTTGATAGAAATGTCAGATATTAAAACTATCTACTGTATGTTTCCTTCTGTATGAACTTTAGGAAAAATAAATCTAATCTCTAATGACAGAAAGCATATATGTTGTTGTCTGGATCCAGCAATAGGGGATTCCTGATTGTCAAGGGGCACAAAGAAATGCTTTGAGAATTATGGCACTTTTCCGCATATTGATCATGTTGGGGATACATGTACGTATGCATTTTCAAAATCCATGAAAATATATGGTTAAAACTGGTACAATCCTATCATGTGTAGATGTTACTAAAATTTTGGTTTTTAAAACACTCATAAAATTGCCAAGAAATAACTGGAGAAGGGGATACATTCAATTTTAGACTCTCAAAAGAGTTACTTTACTTCTATTAAAAAAAATCATCAATATCTAAATTTTACAGGATAATCCTTATAAGTGAACCAAAAAGCAAAATCATAAATGGTGAAAGTATTGAAGTTGTCAAGGATTTCATTTTATTTAGATCCACATTAATGCCCATAGAAGAAGCAGGCAAGAAATCAAATGACCTGTTGCACTGGGCAAATCTTCTGAAAAAGACTTCTTTAAAGTTTTGAAAAGCTAATATATCACTTTGACTCCTAGAGTACATCTCATACTCATGTAGATAAGTGCTGGGCAATAAATACAGAAGACTGAGAAAAAACTGATGCCTTTGAATTATGGTGTTGATGAATAATGTTGAATATACTATGAACTGTCAGGAGAATGAGCAAATCTGTCTTGGAAGAAGTAAGGATGATGAGAAATAAGGATGATGAGACTTCATCTTACATCTTTGACCATGTGATATTAGGAGAGACCAGTTGCTGGAGAACAGCATTATGCTTGGTAAGGTAGAAGGTTAGCAAAAAAGAGGAAGACCCTAGATGAGATGCATTGATACAATGGCTGTAGCAATGGGCTCAAACACAGCAAAGAGAAGGAAGATGAAGAAGGACTAGGCAGTGTTTCTTTCTGTGGTACATAGGGTCACTGAGTCAAAATGAAACACAAGGTGCCCAATGACAACAATGGAGTAATCATTTTAATAATATGTATTCACGGCATGTTTATCATTTGGCAGACTCTATCTTAAGTACCTTATACACAACTCCAGAAGGTAGTGGCTGTTATAATTCTTGTTCTACAAATGAGGAACCGAAGCACAGAATCTAAGCACAGAAACTAACTCAGGATTTTACTGACAATAAGTAGTGAAGTTAGTACTCGCTTCCTGATGTTTTGGCTCAGCTGACTGTTCCTTATGGCCTTTCCATGACTGCTTGTTATGTGAACTGTAGTAAGTGCTGAGAATGCAATGCTGAGCAAAAACAGATATAATCTAGTGAGGAAATGAAATGTATTAATTGAACAGTGAATGAACAAATACATGTGATGATGTCATCTAAAATAGCAATAAAATTCATTTTAAGGCAAATTTGAGATACCATTTTGTAAACATGGAAACGTAATTAATGACAACAATAAGATTTTGGCTAAAGTTACTGTTCTGATTACTGCCAGTAGCATCATTAATTGGCAAAACCCTTTTACAGAGAGCATTTTGGTAATGCATATCAAGAATATTAATATGCAGAAATAATTTGTACCCAGTTATTTCACTGTAAGGGTCTCAATCTCTTGAAGACACGCCAATTAAAAGAAAAATCTCCCAGAAGAAAATGTTAACTTTGTTTATTCTGTAAGACTGAACAGGCCAGAGCAATCGGATAAGAAAAAGAAAGAAATGGCATCCGCATCACCAAAGAAGAAGTAAAAGTCTCTATTTGCAGATGGTATGGTTGTATACACAGGGAATCCTAAAGAATCCGTAAGTAAACTATTCAAACTGATAGAAGAGTTCAGCAAAGTCTAAGGATACAAGATAAGTAAATCAGGAGGATTCCTTTATACCAACAAAGAGTTCATCGAAGGAGAAATCACCAAATCAATACCCCATTTACTACAGCCCCCAAGAAGATAAAATACCTAGGAATAAATCTAACTAGAGAAATAAGAGACTTTTACAAAGAGAACTATAAGATGCTACTACAAGAAACTGAGACTTACATAAACTGAGAAGTCTGCTCTGGTCATGGATTGGAAGACTAACATCGTGAAAATGTCTATTTTACCCAAAGCAATCTACACATACAATGCAATCCCAATACAAATTACAGTGACATTTTTTAATGAGATGGAGAAAGAAATTACCAACTTTGTTTGGAAAAGGAATAAGCCCTGGATAAGTAAAGCACTACTGAAGAAGAACACCACTGGGAGACCTCTTACTACCTGACTTTAGAAACTATTACACAGTAAAAACAGTCTCTTTAATAAATGGTGCTGCAAAATTGGATATCCATCTGCAAAAAATTGAAACAACACCCATATTTCACACCTAATAAAAATCAACTCAAAATGAATAAAAGATCTAAATATCAAATCTAAAACGATAAAGCTCATCCAAGAAAAGAATAAGATCAACAATGGAAGTTTTAATACACAACATAGACAGACTTCAAAAACTGACAAAGCACAACCAATGAAGAGAAAACAGATAAACTGGAACTACTAAGAATCAAACACTGTTGCTCATTCAAAGACTTTATCAACAGAATTAAAAGACCACCTACAGAATGGGAAAAAATATTTGGCATCTGTATGTCAATGAGTCGGATCCGACTCGACGGCACTTGGCTTGGCTTGGCATGTCAAACCAACATCTGATCTCCATAATCTACAAGATACTACAAAATAGCGGCAAGAAAAGGATAAAAAACCCAATTAAGCAATGGGCAAAGGAGATGGATAGAGACTTCTTTAAAGAGGACATCCAGGCATCCAAAAGACACATGCGGAAATGCTCACGATCATTAGCTATTGTTGTGGATTGAACTGTGTCTCCCACAAAATACGTGTAGCCATGCGGCTGGGCCATGATTCCCTGTATTCTAGATTGTCCTCCATTTTGTGATTTTCCTGTGCTCTGTGTTAAAGGATTAGGGTGGGACTGTAAATCCCTTTATAAGATCACCACCCTGCTCCACTGTAAAGGGAGTTTCCCTGGAGTATGGCTTGCCCCACCCTTAATCCTTTTCAGCCTGCAAGAGATAAAAGGAAAGGGAAACAAGGAGAATTGGGAACCTCATTACCATCAAGAAAGCAGCACTGGGAGAAGAGCACGTCCTTCAGACCTGAGTTTCCTGTGCCGAGGTGCTCCCTGGACAAAGACTGATGGAATAACGGACCTTCCTCCAGAGCCAACAGAGGGAAAGCCTTCCCCTGGAGCGGACGTCCTGAATTTGGACTTGTAGCCTGCTGGACTTTTTAAGAATAAACTTTCCTTTGTTAAAGCCATCTATTGTGTGGTATTTCTGTTAGAGCAGCACTAGCTGACTAAAACAGGCATCGACTTTAGGATAAGGTCTGTCAAGTCTAAGAGACATAAAAAAAGATGATTACAATTCAATATAAAACAGTTCTCACAAAAATCTGCAAAGAATTTTATGTGTGTATGAAAAAAAGGCATGTAACCTACGCTAGGAATATGTATGGAAGGACAGTGAGACGTTAGCTCAGCGTTGTACGTTCAAAAAGGAAGCGAAGACAATGATGGAAAGAGGAACACCACAGGCACAAAGTGAAGGACGGCTAATTTCTTGTTATTCAGAAATATAATATATGAGGATCAGATAACAGGAAGTGATGTTTCGGAAGGCTAAGTTGTGAGGATCCGCCTTCATCCCAGAAGGTCTCATAGATCACGCTTAGAAGATCGTATTTTACCTTCTAATGTACCTTCCGTGGGAACTGGAAAACCACTGAGGGATTTTAAACAGAGGAGTGAGATAATCAGCTAAAAGGTAACTTTGAAACTGGAAAAAAGCAAGTACTGTCTACACCGTCACTGCAGTTGTACCAAATATAAACATATGGAGAACTGCAGAGGTAATATGTAAAAATAATTACGTGAGAGCGGTGCAAAAATAGGTAAATATTTTTGCCTGTTTTAAATGTTACCTGCACTCATCTGTTGGTTTGTTGTGTGTTTATATAATGTGTTTATATGGCTTGCATATACATCACATAGTATGTTCAATTAAAGGAAAGTTTATTTATTGGTTCTCACTAGCTAAGTAAAATAAACTAAAAACATTTTTCCAAATTGTAAGAAATTATGTGAAATGAAAATACGTGTTTACAAAATGCCGTGTGTTCACCAGTATAGGAAGGACCAAAGAAAATGACTTATTAAAATAAACCGTGTAAACAGAAATGAAAAACACTTTCTCTAGCTCTCTTGCTAGAAAAACCAACTTATTCTGTAATGAGAATAAGTATTTTGAAAGTCTGTATTTTCAATCTGAGGTATGAATATTGTTTCTCAGAAAAATATACCATGTTTTGTAAAGTAGAGGGTCAGAAACAATGATGGAAATTTTCAATGAGCTGAACTGAGAGAATAGCCATAATGATGGACTTAAGCCATCTGTGATCATGAAGATGACACCAGACCAGGCAACATTTTGTTTTGTTATACGTAATGTCACCCGTGAGTTGAAACTGACTCTTTGGTAACTAACAATAACAACAGCAATACGAAGACTGTAGGTTGGTTTTGATGTGACTCTGCTAGAGTCAGAAACTTTTGGGGAGTCCTGATGGGTAGGTACTCCTGGAAATCAATTATTTGATAATCTAAAAGACCTTCTTAAGTGCATAAGAAATAGGAGTGATATGAGGTGAGCACAAGATAAGGAGGATTTAAATAATTGTGTGGGACATGTAGATAATATGCAGCCATAGCGTGTACACCTGATGGGAGTTCTCTTTACTTAACTGTAAAACGTTAGAGATGTCTCATACTTCCATGTCTTCCTTGGATTCTGCGACTTTAGCTCAGTGGAGCAGCTTCTCTGCAGAGTGTCATGGATTGAACTGCGTCCCCCCCCCCCAAAATTTGTGTAGCTATTTGACTGGGACATCATTCTCAATATTTTGGGACCGTCCTCTATTTTGTGATATTCCTATGCTATAAACCCTAATCTCTGCCTGTTGCTAATAGGTTGATTATGTTAAAGAGAGGATTAGGGTGGGACTGCAATATTAGTTGAGTTTATTAATGGAATTTCCCTGGGTGGCTTGCACTACCTTTTATCTTTTCATATTACAAGAAATGAAAGGAAAGGGAAACAAACAGAAAGTGGGAATTGCATGCTATCAAGAAAGCGGCACCAGGAGTAGACTGTGTTCTTCAGATCTGAGGTTCCTGAGACAAGGTACTCCCTGACCACACGCTGATGCAACACAAGGACTTTTCCTCTAGAGCTGACAGAAAGATAGCCTTGATCTCAAGCAGACACCCTGAATTCAGACTTTTAACCTACTGGACTGTGTATGAATAAACTTGTCTTTGCTAAAGCCATCTACTCAGGGTATTTCTGTTAGAGCAGTACCAGATGACTAAAACACTGAAGTCTCCGGATGTTTCCGTGGTAGGGGGAGAGGAATAAAGTGAGGGTGCTGTATTGGCAGTTCTACACAATACCTTATCCAGAATCCATCTGGCATCTTCGGAAGCATCAATGTCTCTTTGACAACCTGAGGGCCTCCCCGTTCACGATGGCAGTGAATTGAGGGAAGAGTCTAGGAGATGAGTCAGGTCAACACAGGGACTGGGATCATTGTGTTTGGAAATGTGGCAGGGATGCTCCTAAGTGACTGATATCTATAGTTGGAGGCGCTTTCTTTAGAGTGGCTGTGTGTGGAAGCTGGATTCGTCTCCAGAGCACTGAGAAAGGAGCATAACATCTTGACATCAGCTCTGTAAGATCTGGAGGAGATGACCCGTTGAAACCCCTAAACTTCTGTACAAGAAAACTATAAAAGAACACATTTGTATCATTTTAAACTACTAACAAAAAATAAATTTTAAACTCAATAAAAAGCTAAATACAGGATCAATGTCACAATAGTACTAGACGATATGTAAGAAGAATATACTTAGAATTTTGGTGTGAGACTCAAATATACATGTACACATAGTTTAATACATAAATTAATATATGCCAGTTTGTTAAATATTGATATCATGATTATGGTTTTGTTGATTTTAGTGCTATTTTTATTATTAAAGCACTGTATAGACATTGAATAAAAGTAAATTTAAAAAGCAGCAACAAAAATATAAAAGTAGACATGATGTCACTACCTGGAAATATTTGTTGTTAAGTGCTAGTGAGTTGGTTCCAACTCAGAGTGACCCCCTGTACAACGTAACAAAAGAAACACAATCCCGTCCTGGGTCACTCCCATGCTTGTCGCTGTGCTGGAGCTCATTGTCGCAGCCGCCAAGTCAAATCGTCACTTTGAGGGTCTTCCTCTTTTTCCCTGACGCTGTACCTTACCAAAAACGATGTCCTTCTTCAGGGAATGGTCCTTGCCGATAACATGTCCAAAGTCTGTGAAACAGTCTTACCTTTCTCACTTCTATTGAGCAAGCTGGCTATATTTCTTCCAATATGTATTTGTTCTTTTCTTCTGGCAGTCCATGCTATATTCAGTATTCTTTGTCAATATCAAAATTCAAAGGCATTAGTTCTTCTTCAGTCTTTCTTATTCATTCTGCAGCTTCCACATGCAACTGAAAATACCTGGCTTGGGTCAGAACTCTTTTAAATTTAAAAACGTATCAGTAACATTTTCTTATAATTAAATGTTTTTGTAAACATGATTTCCAGTGCCTAGGGTTTTCTAATTCATGGATATGTGAGGATCTACTTAATTAGTATCTTTAAATACATTGAATTTATTTCAGTTTTGCATATGCCGCATAATTTTCCATACAATTATGTACTTTCATTTTGGACTAAGTTTCTACTTTTCTTCTACTGAGTTTCACGTGGTAGCACTTCTGGATTAAAATTTAAATTTCTAGATTAAAATTTAAATTTTTTTTTCATGTCTTCTGGCGTTACAAACTCACTGCCATTTACAGTGGACACTATGATTTCGTCCAAAAGGTCTTGATTAGATTAGATTATCAAGTAATGCCATCATAGTTATGATTTTCTTTTCTCTTTCATTTACTATCAATGAAGTTGTCCAGTTTCACAAATATAATGGGCCTTTCATGCCAACTTTTGGTTATTCAGCTATTTTATTTTGGAATACTTTCCTCTTAGGTTGCTTATTTTTTTCTTATTAATTTGTGAGAACTTCCTTTATAGCAAAGAAATTAACTTTCTCCTGAAGTTTACCAATTTGTTTTTTTTTCATGGTCCCTTATTTGTTTTTTTTTTTTTTATTTTGTTTTTGGTAGTATTTGATCTGGAGTGGTTTACATTTTCTATATACTAAAAATCCATTCATCTCTTCATAGCTTTCTTCTTTACTTTTATGTTAAGGCATACTTTCATTTTCCTCCCAACAAATCGCTATATTATCTTTACTTTCAATGATTCAATTATTTTACTTTTTTTTCATTTTACACTACATAAAGGGAGATATTTTTATCCTTCAATAATTACCAGATATCTCAGCACTAGTTATATTTCAAAATCTGTTTTATTTACTGTCGAGTCAGTTTGAACTCATAGTAACCAAAACAGCCACACAGTTTCCAATGAGTGCCTGGCAGATTTGAACTGCTGACCTTTTGGTTAGTAAACGTGTAATACTTAACCGCTACACCACCAGGGTTTCCAGGAGTAGTTGTTAATTGCTGTCAACGTGGCTCTTTCTCACGACAATCTCAAACATAAGAAAGCATTGCCTTCTACCTTATCTTCGTATTCCTTGGTTTCTTTTAGTCCACTGCTGAAGTTATTGCTTTAGCGATTTAACTGGGGGGGCTCATCCAGCATTACGGCAGACAATATATCCATTATGTTTTATTTTAGTTAATATTCAGAAGTAGATTGCCGGGCTTGTCTTCCTAATCTGTGTTAGTCTGGAAGCTCCACTAAGTTCTGTCCATCAGGGACGACCTTGCTGATATTTAAATACTGCTGGCCAGGCGTCCGTCATCACAACAACACGCAGGTCTTTGTAGAAGGATAACCGAAAGACAGGTAGTAGTTAGCTCTCGAACGCTGAAGAACACTGGACTCTTAAAATACGTTCTCTAATGAAACAAAAATGTATGCAAAATATTTAATTTTTACCTGAGACAAAGTGATTGAGATTTTCTAATCTTTAAAAAGGGTTATCTAAGACTTTAGAAGGAGATAATCGCCATCACTTCTTAAAATTGAGTAGGATTCTGAATGTTGAATAATTTTGCAACTGGTTGTAAGAATATTACTTTTTTGCTATATTTTGTATCCTAACCATTTTCTTTACATGGATTTTAATATTCTTAATACAAATACACATTTCAGTTTACAGATACAGTTTTTGTTCAGGATAAATTATACAGAGTTCATACTCAAGGTCAAGAATTTGTTGTTGTTTCCTATAAAAATCAATTTTTTGTTTTCAAAACAAGAGACTTAAATTAGCAATCTTTTCTCCCCAAACAGAAATATTGCCAGAATTTGTATAGTAAAAGACATGTCTATTAAAATGCTACAAGGTAATCTGTAGGCAATAATACAATACAGAAGACAATTGCATTTCTAGTTACAGACAAGTAATTCACCATTTGAAATCATTTTTTATACATTAAGATGGATACTCACTTAAAACCCACCTTCCAAAAAACACTAAACAGGTTTTATTCTTGCACTGCAACCTCATTGATGTGAAGTAATACATTTAAACTTGGTACATTGATTGGTTCATTGAAATTGGGCTCTTCAGTGGATGATGTTTAAATATCAATCACTTTATGAATATTTAAATACAAGAAATGTCAAATTGAAGGTTTGATCATCTTATTTATGTTTAAGAGTTCTTCAGAAATATCAGATCAAATGAGACCATAGTTGGTGGTAGTTTAAAACTCTCTTGACAGGCTGATCTTTGCATAGTAATACTCCAAAATATTCAGGGACAAACTCTTCAAACATAACATAACCTTTGGATTTATTAAAAGAAACTCTGGTTCCATCTCAACAAAACCTAGTATAATTGCTTCAACATTTTCCAATTAACTTTTTTTTTTAATTTAATATAAATGAGTGAAAATGTACATTCCCTTATAAATTTACATGCCCACCTCTATGCAGCTTCCACTGCTCTCCCTGTCCGGTGACAGCACACTATTCCTCTCTGCTCCATACATGTCTCATCCTCCCAACAATCTCCTTTCCCCTCCTCTCCGTCCACTCCCCTTCCTCCAGCCAGAGGTCAGCAGGATGATATCCTCCAAGCCACCAAATCCTAGTGAATTCTAAATAGAAGTACTTAAGTGAGAAATCAAGTGTATTTAGCAGTTTTATTGGGTGATAAAATGACTATCAATATAATGGTTAGTTTTGTCCTATTCTGTTTCTCACTGATTGTATTTATCATTTTGAAGAATGCCAAAAAAATTGGTTCTTTCTTCTTTTTTTTTCTGACTTCTTTTCAGGAAAATATTTTATACTTTGAATATAATTTTAACCATATTAAATAATATTCATTTCCACATAAGTTAGATAACTAGATAAAATTTCATTTCATAGATATGTATTCTCCATGAGAGTTCAACAGAGTTCTTAGAAAATATGATTCATTCACGAACATGTTATATATGTGGTAGAATTAGTTTGTTTACTAAATTCACTCAGTTACTATAAGAACATTGTTTTTGTTGTTGGCAGCTGAAGAGTTGATTTTGACTCATAGTGGCCCCATGTGACAGAGGAGAATTGCTCCAGCTGGCTTTGTATGTTACCAGATTGGCAGGTCTTTCTCCCCTGGAGCCACTGGGTAGGTTTCAAATAGCCAACTTCCAGCGAGCCGTCAAATGCTTAACCTGTGCACTAGATTCACTACAAATCCCAAGATCATTCTACATTCTGGGCATTGATGGAGGGAGCCGGGGAACCAAACACACATAAGAGAACAAGAAACAAAGTAACTGCCACGGAACTTATTGAAAATCTATATTTGCAATCTGTTCCTTGTAGAACAACATACTTGTCTGAAAATGGTCCAAAGCAGTTCGACTGATTCAGAAAAACATTTAGAGTATTTCTGTGTTTCAGGTGTAATTCAGTTTTCTGGAGTAGGAGTAGTGAAGAACATTACTCACAGCTGTGCTGATGGTCTGGGACAGCAGATCTGTCCAACACTGAAGTCTCCTACCTGCTCTCTACCTGCCACTTCCCTGTTTTCCACCCCACACAGGCTGGAATTAACTTCAGCTTTTGACTCAGTACATCTATTAAACTTGCCTTTTAGTTTCTAATATTCCATTTCATGTTCATAATGCTTACAGATAATTTGACCTATTTAATGACAGTTCTTCAGTCCAAGAATTTATAAGGGATACGCATGCTATTACAGGTTGAATTGCATCCCCTAAAAAACATGTACTGTGATTTCTTACCCCTGATGTACAGTGGTTAACTGTTCTGTTGCTAACTGAAATACCTGTGGCTTAAGCCTACCAGCTGCCTCCCCAGATAAAAAACTTGGCCATCCACTCCCATAAAGATTACAGCCTATGAGACCCTATGAAGCAATTCTATTCTGTCACATCTAGCTAGTCCTCAGATTACAATATATTCAAATTATGGTGAACAACACTTACAACAATCTTTTTTTTTCTTTATACATCTTACATAATATGTACTACACGCAGTGTTGCAGTCATGATTAGCTGAAGTTATTCTCAAATGTTTGCTCACAGATGTTCAGTTTTATGATTTATGGTTCAAAACTTTGGGAGAGCAGGCTATGGTGTGGTCTACAAGGAAGTCAGAGTCGGTATCAAAAGTCTTAAGGATAGAAAGTTGGATGATATTCAACTCTAGTGATACACAACAACTGACCTATGTGCATTCGTGACAGTCATTAGGATCAGAGCTAATTGTCTAGCTTTACTGTACACCAGGCCTATAGTGTGATCTTAGTCAATGTTTTATACCATTAGAAGCATCAGTGGTTGATTTGAAGATGTGTTATTTAAGTTTCTCTGACTGGAACACCTTTGCTGCTTGTACTTTCCATAACACATCTAACAAAAGAAGTCATGGCACTGAAAGCTCCAATTCAAAGAAAGAAGATAAAGAAGACTCCAGACGTGGCTATAAAGATAAAGATCACTAAGACCTATGATAATGTAAAGAAATTCAACAAAATAACATGCACAGAAGGAACGTCTCCTCTGATCTTTTGACAATCATTAAGAATAATAATAGGATTTGGGAGGCAGTTAAAGGAATGATAGGCATAACAGTGACAGTTTTAACAAAGAAGAATCGAAGATCAATCTACGAGATGAAGAATCTGCTGATGATTTAGATAAGAAGGAACAGCAAGGAGAAGACTACCACAAATACTTTAATGCCAGAAAGGACTCATTTTATCGCTTAGAGCACAGACTCAGTTTACACAGCATGCGTTTAACTAGAGAAGCAGGAAACACAGATGTGGAAGCTGTTCAACAATGTGGAAATTGCTGATACGATAAAGATTAGATTTATAAATGTACTGATAATAAAAGTCAGTAATAATGAAAACTAAAAAAAAAAAATGAAGCATTCAGTTTACATCAGGACCAACGTGTGATGGAGTCCTCAGAATGAAATCCAGTTGTAGGTTGAGAACTACTTACAGAGTCATTATGAGTTGGAAGGGACTCTAGTGCACACAATACACCTTTGCGTACAATCCCACTTGTTAAAAAGGGGTTCTTTTTATGTTAATGAGAACATGTCAGTGTAGGGTATGTGCAAACCAATCATTTTTGACAAATGTAAGAGCAGATTAGGAGCAGAAGCAACTCAGCAGGGACTAGGGCAAGATAGTTGTGATAATGAGCTCTCCAAGGAACACTGAAAAAAATATTAGCAAAATGGAGACAAAGAATTTTCTCACACTGTTGACAGAGAGAGCCTTCCCTAGAGCTTATGCCTGGAATTTAGATTTCTAGCCTTTTCAGCAGTAAGAAAGTTATTTTTTTGTCTACAAAGTCACTCACATAGTATGTCTATTACAGCTGTATTAGGAAATTAAGGCATATCATTTCTTTTTGTTCCTTTCTTTCTGTTTCTTACTTTTACAAATCACAAGCCAATCCTGAACCAGCTTTTGGACTGAGATTACTGTCATATCTATAACTAGTCCCTATATATCTCTGACAATGAAACAGATATCCAGTCTTTGTCAATTTAGAATATTTCTTCTCTCTTCATATGACTTTCTAAGCAACAGTCAAATTTTCAGTGATTTTCTTAAAAGCCACTTTTGTAGTACTCATTGTTTTTGTTTTGCTGTTTACCTTTTAAATACAGAAAAGGGTAGAGAAAAGCATAAAATATATTAAAACAGGTAGATACTATGTAAGCAGCTCTGGTGACACGGAAAGTTAAACACTCAGCTGTTAAACAAAAGTTTGGTCATTTTAAACCATTCAGAGGTTCGGTGGGAGAAAGACCTAGCAATGAAGATTACATCCAAGAAAACCCATTAGGCAGTTCTACTCTGACACATGGGGTCACTATGATCAGAACTGACTAGACAAAAGCTAACAACAATACATTTCATTTAAAATAAACATTGGAATATTATTACATTATTCTCATATTTTATAAATAGAAATGAACCTCCTTATACAAAATTGAAATCCGCTGTGAAACTCATCATATACCCAATCTAGTCTTTCTTAGAAATAGTACCTACATTTAATTCTTTCTTTCTTAATACTTTTCCTGTCAGTCTTTTGCCCCCATCATCCTAAATAGATGTTCTTTTTAAGATCATAATAACTTTTAAATTGCAAAAATTTGTGACCAAATCTCAACCTCCTGTTAAGCAATCCAGCAGCATCACATCTGATCACATCTGCCTCCTTGAAACACACTTGTTACTTAGCTCCCAGGATAGCACACATGATTAGTTTTTCCTCCTAAAAACTAAGTCTTTTTTTCCTTGTTCATCTTCTTCTCTCAGACCTCTTAAACCTGGAGTAACTTTGTCATTTTCTCTAATTCCCTCAGTCATAAGTTCCTAAAACTACAAGCTGACCAATTCTTATTTGTCGGGAGCCGTGGGTGAGCCCCCAGGCCCCGACATACAGGAAGCTTGTAGGGCTGAAAAAGCCCGCGCGCGCCAAGTTTGAAAAAGCCCGCGCCCGCGAAATTCAAAAGGCCCGCGCGCGGGAAAAACTTCCTGCCTGATGTCACTGCCTTAGTCCTATGTATATCCAATCCCCAGCAGACAACTACCTCACTCCAAATGTCACTCCATCCCTACGTCACTTGATCCCTCCCTTTATTCCTACCGCTATAAATATACCTCATTTTGATAATAAAACTGAGGCTTGATCAGAATTTTGTCTTGCCTTCCATTTTTCCGCCTTTCCTGTTTACTTTCACAGGCTCCCCCTCATCCTTTCGTTGATTTGTCCCGCGGGCCGGGGCACTTATTTTCAAAATTCTTTCTTCTTTCTCCCAGACTTAACATCTATGGGTGGTTGTCTGTTAGCTCAAACCTGTATGTTTAATGAAGTTGCTAATCCCCTTCCTGAACCTGCCGCACCCAGTTTTCCTCACTTCAGTTAATGACAACTTCTTCCTTCAAGTTTTTCAGGCCAGGTATCTTGGGCACAACTCTGACTCTTTTATTTCCCATACAACCCGTGTTCAAACCCACCAGAAGATCCCACTGCCCACCTCAGAATGTACTGGACCGTATCTCAGTATCCTTACCTCTGTTAATCTGGTCCAAGGAATCACTTCATCACAAAGAAGCAGTATCCTTCTAAATCTTCTGTTAATGTACTTGGCCCCTTTCCATGTAGTCATAAACATGATAGTGATGACTTTAAAATAAGTTAGATCATTCCACTTCTAGTCTCAAACTTTTTACACAATGTAAAAGCCAAAGTCATTACAATGGTGCCCAAGTCTTTTCAAAATTTGGCTTTTTGCCTTTGGACCATTACTCCTTCTCAGTTTACACACTCCTCTGCATCCATGGTGACGTCTTTGTTGACCCTTGGGCACTTAAGCCATGGTTCAGCTTTTGTACTGGCTAATCATTTTGCCTGAAATCATCTCCTTTCAGATGTTTGTATTGTTCTCTCTTTGTGGAGGATTTTTGTGGTTCCCAGGTATCTCCTGTCCTGACAACAAAATGATACTTTGCTCTTCCTCTGTTCTCGGATGTGGATATGTGACTTGTGTTGGCTAACTAAATGTGAGCCCAACTGATATGTGCCCCAAAGAGAAACTTTAAGAGATACTAGATACTTGACAACTGCTTCCTTCCCTTTGCTGTGAGATTAGCATGCTCGCTGTAAGTGTGGCTTCTTTAGCCTGGCCCTTGGTATGAACTTAATATGAAATAGAAGCAGCTGACTCGTGACATTTTAAACATTAAATAAATATTTGTTGTTGGAAGCAGCTGAAACACTGGAATTTTGGGTGCTATCATCACAATCAGCTCCACTGTCATGGGTGAATTTTACGCAATAGCCAACCAAAAGAAAGCTGACTGATACACAACGTGGTGTCAGTTGGGGAGCAAATGTCACAAAACAGAGGCAGAGACACACCGGTCCGAGGGGATACAGTGAAGTTTACTGGAAGGGAAAGAGAGTAGAGTCTCAATTGAGGAGTGGTTCAGCCCCCTTGAAGAAAAAGAAAGGGAAAGGGGTCTGAGCCAATGGGGCGGGGAGTGAGCTGAAAGGTAGCTCAGCCACTCCCAGGCCTTGAGGGCAAGCTTTTTATGGTTTTAAAGCTCTGATGAGATAGTGTAGGGTGAGGGGTTTTATGCTTTGTTTGTGGTTCAAATTCCTGTGGGCTGTTTTCCGGTAACAGCTTATGTGAAAATCTCTCTGAAATCCAGGGACATGGCAGAAGATGGCTTATGTTGAACCTCTCTGAAATAATAGGACAGATTTCCCTCAGTGAGTAATAATGGGATGCTGATGAAAGAAACGAAAGAAGACCTGGAACACGTAGCATTGAGTGTCATTGTGTTACTGTGTCCTGATGCCACTGTTCTTGCCCAGTCTGTTGCTGGGAGTCTCAGACTCTGCACACTCATGTGAGGCTCTTGCCTTTCACTGATCAAAAAATGAACAGAAAACCACTTAGAAAATCTTTCCCTAAGAGCAAGGTTTGTTAGAAAGAAGTCTACAGGCACAGATGGAGAGGGCCTCATCCATGATGCTAGTCTCCAGCTTGCTGAACAAAGGCTTATCTGAAATTTAGAAAGATTTTGAGGCAGGAAGGGATTTATGATTCAGGCAATATATGGTAAAAGGGGAAGTGTGCCAGCAAGCAGATTTCAAGATGTTCCCTGCAGTGAGGACTTCTGGAACTTCTATAACTTCTAGAACTTCTATAACTTCTGTTATCATGTTGTTTCAAGACAGCATCTTCAGGAAAGGCTTCTGGTATCTTGTAGTAGAACTTTGATTTCTCTGTCCTGAGTGTAATGCTCTGGCCAAATTTGGACTTCCTGTGTATCCCTATAACTAGTTTTTGCCTTATTCCTTCTGGAAAAACAACTATGAGGAATTTTACACAAATTCTTCTGTGTCCCAGGATATGGTTAATACCTTTTGGATCTTTTTATCCTTTTATTGTTTGTAGTTTCTTTTGCACTATTTACTGAAAGATACTTGCATAAAAAGATATTGCTCAAGAGGTATTGAAAAGAATTCAAAGAGACTTTTCTGTCTTGTTGATTTGCAAAATAAGACAGCTGTTATTGGAATGTCAAAAACTGCTAACAATGTTATACAATGATAAAATATCTGGTAAACTTCTACCTACCTATTATAACAAATCACTGAATAATGTTAAGAAAAGATGTTGGGGAGAAGAGCATCACTAGAATTCTTTTGTTCATATTGATCATGTTAACCAGATACCAGAGGGAAACCCTGGTTGCATAGTGGTTAAGTGCTACAGATGCTAACCAAAAGGCTGGCAATTCAAATCGACCAGGCTCTCTTCTCCTTGGAAACTATATGGGGGCAGTTACACTCTGTTCTGCAGGATTGTTGTGAACTGGAATCCACTTGATGGCATTTTTGTTGTTGTTGTTGTTGATGTTGTTATGTTTTTAATAAGCAAAAGGCAAAATAAAAAATAAGTTATTTTACAAGAAAACAATGAGTGGAAGTACAGAAAGCTCAGAATCTGATATTTCTTCTCATTTCCAACAGATTAAAAGAGTAGAACTTAGCTTTTAAAAATGAAGACTAAAAATCAGCCTCTTCTGTGCAAATTAAGTCAAGATATAACCATAACACTTTTTCTTAAAACTTCCAGTTAGATAAAGCGTTCCGGTAAAAAAGAGAAAAAGAATAAAGGATGAGTTTCCATCCGAACAAAACTTGTTAAATTCAATTTGCCTACAATTAAGTCTGACGGAAAACTGTAATTTATGGATAGGCTGCTAACATATGAACAAAAAGAAAAAAAAAGCCATTAAAGGTTTTGAAAGAGTTATATTGCCAAAAGACACAATAATTTGGATTTAGAAGACAATGACTTTTTGAAACTTAGTGTTTGCAGCCCCAACTGATACAGACAGAAAGAAAGATGAGAAAACTGTGGTCCTCAAGATGAATGTGTTTTCCAATATTTTCTTCATATAGAAAAAAAACAGGATAGGAAAGATCTCCCCAGGGAGGAGCCAAGCTCCCTCAAAAGAATAACAGACAAAGGATCTAACTCTGAGGGAAAGGAAGCAGGACCTAATCCATGAACACTTTCCACCATCAGTTCAGAGATTATGTTCAATTCCTTTCCAGAGGCGTTTATGTCATCAATGATGACTATCCTTACACCTTTTCCAATGGGGAGGTTGATTATGGTTATCCTATCCCTGTTCCACCGTTGCATGTTGGTGACTTGTTACGCAGATAACTTGATTTTTAAGTACATGCATCTCGAAATCAAGAGAAGCTGCACATGGACTTGGATAGCCTGGACTTTGAGCGTGGTGGTATTACTGCGTTGTTTCTCTTTGTGTGGTGGAGATAAGTCTACTTTATGTGAGAAACGTAGGACAAAAGTTAGTAATGTTCACTTCCAAATACTCTCTGTCACTTCATGTGAGAGGAGTATTCCTTCTGCAAGATTTGGAATCCTTTTGCAATGAACAATTTGGCCTTTGGTCCTGGCCACCTGAGAACAATGAGTTGGGGTCTACCTGACAGAAGAGGTCCGTCTAGGGTCTGATGCTAACTGTATCTCAGGATACTGTGTAGTGAGGCCCATAAAAGCCTAGGAAGATGGAAGGTCAATGGAACTTCCTGGGTGGAGAGACTTAACACCTGCTCTTGGGAGTATAAGCAAGTTACTTGGGGCCATGGAAACTCTAGGCTGAGATTCCTCCTGAAATTTACCCTTTGTACGCTTTTGCTCCTGAATTATAACTAGCCTGTTTTCTTGCGGTTTGAGAGTAGTCTCAATGGATTGCATAACCTAAAAAAAACAGACAAGGGTCTGGTACCTCTAATTTAGCCCCAGGTTAATGAAGATGAGAAAGAGAAAGGGCCAGTAGCTGGTGGCGTAGCTGTGGGTGAGTGGTGATGATAGAGGGCTTCAGGGAGCAGGTAGAGTTTGGATTCACCAGGAAAAGGATTCTGAGATTCTCCTGGACTAGTTTGATAGAAGTGAGCAACCCCACTTGTCTGTCAATGGAGGTTTGCTTGTTGCTGTGATGTGGGAAACTATGCCACTGGTGTTTAGGTTCAAACAGGGTCAACCATGGTTGACAAATTTCAGCTGAGCCTCCAGACTAAGACAGACTAGGAAGAAGGACCTGGCAGTCTGCTTCTGAAAGGAATCAGCCTGGAAAAATCATATAAATAGCAGCCAAAAGTTCAGATACGGTGCTGGAAAGTGAGCCCCCAGGTTTTAAGGCACTTGGAAGATGACTGGGGAAGAGCTGCCTCCTCAAAGTAGAGTCAACCTTAATGACGTGGATAGAGTGAGGCCTTCAGGATCTTCATTCACTGATATGGCCAGACTCAAAATGAGAAGAAACAGCTGCAAATATCCACCAATAATCGGGACATGGAATGTACAAAATATGAATCTAGGAAAATAGGAAATTGTCAAAAATAAATAGAATGCATAAACATTGACATCATAGGCATTAGTGAGCTGAAATGGACCAATTTGGGCTATTTTGAATCTGACAATCATATAGTCTACTATGCTGGGAACAAAACTTGAAGAGGAGTGGTATTGCATTCATCATCAAAAAGAAGATTTCAAGATCTGTCCTGACGTACAATGCTGTCGGCGATAGGATAGTATCCATACACCTACAAGGAAGGCCAGTTAACGTGACTGTTATTCAAATCTATGCAACAACCACTAAGGTCAAAGATTAATTAATTACTGGTGTTAATTAATTAATTAATTAATTAATTACTGGTGTCTGGAATTCAAAAGTTGGAAACAAGAAAGAAGATTGGTAGATGGAAAATACGGCCTTGGTGACAGAGATAATGCCAGAGGTGGCAGGATAGAATTTTGCAAGAATAATGACTCTTTCATTGGAAATATCTTTTTCAACCAATACAATACAGATGGAATACACAGGAACCAAACTGACTACCTCTGTGGAAAAAGATGATAGAAAAGCTCCCTATCAGTAGTCAGAACAAGACCAGGCTCTGTGACACAGATCATCAATTGTTCATATGCAAATTCAAACTGAAACCGAAGAAAATTAGAAAAAGTCCACGAAAGCCAAAATGACTTTGAGTATATCTCTCCTGAATTTAAAGACCATCTCAAGAACAGATTTGCTGCATTGATCACTAATGATCAAAGACCAGACGAATTGTGGAATGACATCAAAGACATCCTTGAGGAGCACTAGAGGTCATTAAAAAGACAGGAAAGAAAGAAAAGACCAAATTGGATGGCTGAAGAGACTGTGAGACTTGCTCTTGAACATCAAGCAGCTAAAGCAAAAGGAAGGAATGGAGGGGTAAAAGACCTAAACATCAGATTTCAAAGAGCAGCTCGAGAGACAAAAGAAAGTATTTTAATAACATGTACAAAGAACTGGAAACTGGAAACCAAAAGGGAAGAACACATTCTGCATTTCTCAGGCTAAAAGCACTGAAGACAAAGTTCAAGCCTCAAAAGAAGATGAGAGGAGTATTCTGAGTCGTTATATCAGAAATGACTGGTTGATATTAGCCATTTGAAAAGGTAGCATATGATCAGGAACCAGTGGTACTGAAGGAAGAAGCTGAAGTTGCATTGAAGGCACTGGAGAAAAGCAAGGC
Source organism: Heterohyrax brucei (assembly GCA_028571685.1). Classification (NCBI taxonomy): domain Eukaryota; kingdom Metazoa; phylum Chordata; class Mammalia; order Hyracoidea; family Procaviidae; genus Heterohyrax; species Heterohyrax brucei. Next base: position 163,628,028 of record CM053143.1, read on the forward strand.
TCCAGGAATTGACAGAATATCAATTGAGATATTTCAACAGATGCAGCACTGGAAGTGCTTAATTTTCTATGCCAAGAAATTTGGAGGACAGCTACCTAGCCAACTGGCTGGAAGAGATCCATATTTATGCCCATTCCAAAGAAAGGTGATCCAACTGAATGCAGAACTACTGAATAACATCGTTGATATCACATGCAAGTAAAATTTTGCTCAAGATCATTCAAAAGGGACTACAACAGAATATTGACAACAAGCAGAAATTCAAGCTGGATTCAGAGGAGGACATGGAACCAGGGATATCACTACTGATGTCAGATGAATCTTGGCTGAAAGCAAAGAATACCAGCAAGACGTTTACTTGTGTTTCATTGACTATGCAAAAGCATCCAGCTGTTAGGATCTTACTGAATTATGGCTAATGTTGTAGAGAATGGGAATTCCAGAACAGCTCATTGTGCTCTTAAGGAATCTGTAAGTGCATCAAGAGGAAGTCATGTGAACCACACCCATGGCAGCAGCAGTCAAGAAATCAAAAGATGTGTTTCATTGGGAAAATCTGCTGCGAAGGACCTCTTTAAGGTATTCAAAAACAAAGATGTCATCATGAAGACTAAAATGTATCTGATCCAAGCCATGGTATTTTCAGTCTCATCACATACATGCAAAAGCTGGACCATGGATAAAGAAGACAGAAGAAGAATTGGCGCCTTTGAATTGTGGTGTTGGAGAAGAATATTGAATGGACCATGGAGCACCAAAAGAACCAACAGATCTGTTCTGGAAGAAGTACAATCAGAGTGCTCCTTGGAAGCAAAGATGGCAAGACTGAGTCTTACATACTTTGGACATGTTGTCAGGAAAGATCAGTCCCTGGAGAAGGACATCATGCTTGGTAGAGTGGATGAGATGGATTGACACAGTGGCCACAACAATGGGCTTAACCATAAAAATGGCTGTGGACATGGCGCAAGACTGGGCAGTGTTTTGTTCTGTTGTTCACAGGTTTGCTATGAGTCAGAACAGAGTCTATGGTATCTAACACCTAGTTTGACACAGCTGGCTCAGTGAGCCGAGTTAGCCAAAGAGGACCCTGACTGCTCACATACCCTGTTTCTGTAGGTTTTGGTCATAGGACATGCTTTGGGTAATAAAAAGAAGAGTGAAAGTGACATTTTTCATTAATAGAAGAATGGTATTTAAGGTCTGCTGTCTAATTTTTTTTTTTCCTGTCCCTAACACAGAATGGCATATTCTAGACAGGGAGCTCCTTCTTCATTCTGAAATACTTCTGAAGTACTGATTTAAGACAATTCATAACTGTCCCACTGCTGATCCATGAAGGTCATGTATTGTGTCTGAGGAATAAACTTCAGCTTTTCTAAATCATTGGTACTTGGGGATTGTAACATAGTTACCTCAGTGACAGGTGAGTGATAAACTAGTCTCTTCAAGTCATTGCAAAAATAGTACCTTCTCAGTGACGCCTACTCTAATTCTACAAAAATTTCAAACACTGTGCCATTACTTGGAATCTCTGTTAGCTGCCTAGTGCGTTCTGACTCATAGCGACCCTCTGTACAGCAAAACAAAACACTATTCCTGTGCTGCGTTTCAGCCCACTGTTGCAGCCACTGTATTACTGTGTCTTTTGGAGGTTCTTCCTCTTTTTCACTGACCCTCTACCTTACCAGTTACGATATAACAGGAGTGGAGCTTTTAGACACCCTAGTTTTTACAAAGGGAAGTTAAAATAGTTAGCAAACATTTTATACTCTTTGTAGGACTGACTTGTCTTTTCTCCTGTTTTAAGCATTCCTGGCCATGAAAGGAAGTTACTGACACGGGCTACGGAAATAATGTCTTGACAGTTTTTCACAGCTTTTTAGAAACAGAAAAACAGATAAAGGAGTCAGTAGAAGACTAGTCACCAGTAGGGACGTCCAAACAAAGATAGCCTGGATTCCTGCTCCTGATGTGTATCTTCCTGATGTGTATCTTCAAAGGACCCCTGAGCCCCCCAAATGGTTACCCCTCTTTATCCTTAATAAATCATGTTGTTTCCCTGGTGCCAGCACCAACACCTGTATTTACATTTTGTGTGCAACCCCTGCTACTTTTAAGTACTTCTACCTTGCCTAACAAAACTTGAGCAGGACCTTGAAGAAGAAATATTTCCCTGTTCCCCGTGTCTGATAGGACATAGTAATAAACCTCCTCTATAATCACTTACCCAAAAACCTGTCTCAGAGATTGGCTATTTGGGGCAGGTAACAAGAACCTGGAGTTTTGTTCAGTAACAACGATTTCCTTCTCCAAGAAATTATCCCCCATGATAACATATCCAAAATGTGTGAGACATAGTCTTTCCATCCTTGCTTCTAAGAAGCATTCAGGGTATACTTCTTACAAGACAGATTTGTTCCTTCTTCTGGCCATCTTTGATACATTCAATATTCTTCGCCAACACCATAACTCAAAGGCATCAATTCTTCTTCCACCTTCCTAATTTATTGACCAGCTTCGGCACGAAATGATTGAAAACACCAGGGCTTGAGTCGGGTACATCATAGTCATTAAAATAACATCTTGCTTTTTAACTCTTTTAAGAGGTCTTTTGCAGCAGATTTGCCCAATGCAATGTGTTGTTTGATTTCTTGACTGTTGCTTCCTAAGGCACTGGTTATGGATCGAAGTAAAATGAAATCCTCAACAATTTAAAAACTTACTATATTTGTCATGATGTTACTTTTTGGTCCAGTTGGGATGATTTTTTCTTTCTTATGTTTGGGTGTAACTCATGCTGAATGTTGTAGTCTTTGATCTTCATCAGTAAGTGGTTCAAGTCTTCCTTATTTTAGCAAGAAAAGTTGGTTCATCTGCATATCTCGAATTGTTAATAAATCTTCCCCCAATCCTCATGCTGCATTCTTCCTCTAATGGTCCAGCTTCTGGGATTATTTTCTCAGCATACAGACTGAAATAAGTATGGTGAAACGATACAACTCTGACACAACTCTTTCTTTTGAACTGCGCATTATCCCGTTGTTCTTTTGAAAGACTTCTTAGTCTACGTATGAATTCCTAATAACCTCAATTACATGTTCTGGAATTCTCATCTTAGCAATATTATGAAAAATTTGTTACAATCCACACCATCAAATGCCTTTACGTAGCCAGTGAAACACAGGAAGATCTATTACTTGGCTCTATTTTCTCCTTACCACTTATCATTTTCTAACACATATAGAGTTTATTTATTTTTATTACTTTTATTGTCTATATCCTCCATCTAGGGTAGAAGAGGCCAGGGCTTTTTGTCTGTTTGGTCACTGAAGTTCTTGGCAATTTGTATCCACTCAAAATGTATTTGTTGAATAAATGAGTGAATGGTTTTATGTGTTCTAATACAAACCCATTTTATGTTAACACAACTTTATAAATTCTGTGCTACTCAGTATTCTCCATTCAAGATCTCTTCATAATAAAAAACATGTATCCAGTTCATTCATTCACCTCTTGTTGAATCATGGTAACACTGTATCATGATTTATCCATTGTCCTATTGCTAGCCATTTACGTTGTGTCTAGTTTTTCATGAATTTGTTGCTACAGTAATGAATTTTAAACATTTTCTTCTATATATGTATAATTCTTTTAGTGCATTTATCTAGAAAGGAGTTGCTCATTAAGATCAATGTTTGTTCTTTTTAAAAATATATTTTTGTGTGTGCTTTAAGTGAGAGTTCACAATCCAAGTCAATTTGCCATAGAAAACCCCACATCCACACTTCTATGCAACTCTACATGTTCTGCCTAACCTATGACAGCACACTCTTTCTTTCCATGAGGTACTTCCCGTATCCATTCAACTAGCTCTTGTCTTGCTCCACTATTTGATCTCTTTGCTGAACCATAGCTGCTCAGACTACCCCAATTACCTATTTAAGCCAAGAAGCATATTCTTCACTAGTATCAGTCTATGCCTTACAATCTAGTCTAGTCTCTGACTGAGGAGTCAGCTTCAGGACTAGTTTTGGCTGTGGGCTGACAAAATCTGGGAACCATGGCCTCAGGGAAACATCCAGTCTGTGGGACTATCAAGTCTGGTCTTTTAATAGAGTTTTAGTTGTGCAGACTCATTTTTCTCCCACTAATTTGGGGACTGTATGTTGTGTTCCCTGTGAGGGCAGTCACTGGTGATGGCTGGGTACCATCTAGTTCTTCAGGTATCATGCTGATGAAGTTTCCAAATCAAATGGTCCCTCTGTCATCGTGAATTGTTATTATTATCACTGATATTTCATTGAATTCTGTTGGCTAGAATTTTGTTGAGAGGTTTTGCATCTAAGTTCATGAGAGATATTAGTCTATAACTTTCTTTTTTTGTGCTCTCTTTACCTGGTTTTGTATTAAGGTTATGCCAGCTCTGTGGATTGAATTTGGGAGTGTTCCATCCTTTTCCATGCTTTGAAATACCTTTGGTAATAGTGTTGTTAATTTTTTCCTAATAGTGTGGTAGAATTCTCCAGTGAACTGTAGGGGGCAAGGCTTTCTGTTGTTTGGGAATTTTTAAATTACTTTTTCAATCTCTTCTTTTGTGATGGTTTATTAAGTTGTTCTACTTCTGTGTGTATTAGTTTTGGTAGGTAGTGTGTTTCTAGAAATCTGTCCATTTCCTCTAGGTTTTTGAATTTGTCATGGTACAATTTTCACAGAATTCTGTTAGTGTTCTTTTAATTTCATTTGGGTCTGTTATAATATCTCACCTCTCATTTCTTATTTAAGTTATTTGCTTTCCCTCCTGTTTTTCTTTTGTCAGTCTGACAAATTTTTATCAATTTTCGTTGATCTTTGGAAACTGTCAATTTTTGTTGATCTTTGGGAAGAAACACCTTTTGGTCTTAACTCATTCAGTTGGTTTGCTATCCTCTGACTCATTTAGTTCCTTTCTGATTTTTTTTTTTTTTTTTTTTATTTAGCTTTTCTCAGTATCTGAGAGTTTCTCTGGCTTTGTTCTTTCTACTGTTTGAGTCACAGGGTTAATTCTTTGATTTGGGCCCTTTCTTCTTTCTGGATACCCCATTTCTTGATATAAATTAACTTCCAAGCACTGCTTTAGCTGTGTCCCATAGATTCTGATAAGATGTGTTTTTATTCTCATTGGAGTCTATGAATTTCTTTACTTCATCCTTCATTTCTTCTATAATCTCACCATTTTTGAGCAAGGTGTTACTCAGTTTCCATGTTGTTTTTTTTTTCTTCTTATTTCTGTTATTGAACTCTATTTTTATGGCTTTATGATCTGAAAAGATGTTTTGTCATATTCAGTACTTTGAATTTTGTTAAGGATTCTTTTTGTCTTAATATGTGGTCAGTTCTGGAGAGCATTCCATGTGCACTGGAAAAGAAAGTAGACTTGGCTGTTGTTGAGTGGAGTGTTCTGTATGTGTCTTTGAGGTCAGGTTGATTGTGGCATTTAGATCATTTGTGTCTTTACTGAGCTTTTTCGCAGATGTTTTGTCCTTCACTGAGAGTGGTGCGTTGAAGTTTCCTTCAGTTGTTGTGGAGCTCCGTATTTCTGTTTTCAGTGTAGATAGTGTTTTCTTATGTCCTGTCACTGGGTGGGTAGATATTTAATATGGTAATATTCTCCTGGAACACTGAACTTTTAACCATTATATACTGTCCTTCCTTATCCAGTGTGATAGATTTTACTTTAAAGTCTATTATATTAGAGATTATGCTATTCCTGGTCTCTTTTGAATGCTGTTAGCTTGATTGTTTCCATCCTTTGAGTTTCAGTTTGTCCTTGTCTTTGATTCTAAGGTGTGTCTCCTGTAGGCAGCATCTAAATGGGTCTTTTTTTAATGCAATCTGTTACTCTTTGTCTTTTTCTTGGTGCATTCAATCCATTTACATTCAGTGTGATTATTGATAGCTATGAATTTTGTTCTGTCATTTTGGTGTCTTTTGTTTGTGTGTTGTAGAGAATTCTTTTGTTCCATTTGATTTCCTGTACTGAGTCTTTTTTCCTAATGTGTTTTATTTTCATCTTTTTTATTGTTGGTGGCTTTGTATTTTCTGAGATTTCATGTTTCTCTTTTCTTTTTTTTTTTATTTCATTACATAGTTTCCTTTGTGGTTAACTTAGCATTTACCCCCGTTTTCCTAAATTTAAACCAGCCTTTAATTTCTTTATATCACCTTGACTTCCTCTCCATGTGAAAGATTTATGACGACATTTTCTTTTAAGTCCCTCTTTTTGTTATAATATTTGTTTCTTAACATCTATTTTCCTCTTTACGTTTATGGATCCCCTGTTCGACAGCACTTGGCTTGGCTTCTTTAGGTTTATATCCGCTTGCTCTGTTTTGTGTTCTAGGCTTAGGTTGTTAGCTGATGTTATTGTTTTCCTAACCAAGAGGATCCCTTTAGTATTCTTTGTAATTTGGGTTTGGATTTTATAAATTCCCTAAATTACTTTTTACTTAGCAATGTCCTAACTTTGCCATCATATTTGAGGGACAGTTTTGCTAGATATATAATTCTTGGCTGGCAATTGTTTTCCCTCAAGGCTTTGTATAGGTCCTCCTATTACCTTCTTTCTTACATGACTTCTGCTGAGTAGCGAGAACTTAGTGTTACTGATTTTCCTTTGTAGATAATTTTTCATTCATCCCGGGCCACTTTTAAAATTGTCTCCTTATCTTTAGCTTTGGCAAATTTGATTATGATATGTCTTGGTTTCTTTGTTTTGGGCTCTACCTTTCATACAGTTTGATGAGTGTCTTGCTTAAATATCTCCACTTTAATGACATCAGGCAAGTATTCTCTCAACAAATTTTTGACAATTCTTTCAGTATTTTCTGCTATCCCACCTCTTCTGCTACTCCACTCATGAATAGATTATTCCTCTTGATAGAGTCCCACATAATTCTTAATGTTTCTTGATTCTTTTATCTGATGTTTCCTCAAATATTTTGATGTCACGTATTTTGTCTTAAATCTCAATAATTCAGCCTTCCATTGCCTCAATTCTTCTTCTCTGAGTTTCTATTGAGTTGTCTAATTTTGTAACTTTATTGCTAATGGTCTGAAAAATTTCTGATTCTTGTCACTCTTTGCTTTCTTGCAGCCTGTTAGATTTGTGATTATGCTGTGTTGCATTTTGCCTCATCTCCTTCCTGATCTCTTGAAACACTCTAAATATTAATATTTTGTATTCCAGGTACTTCTTTTCCTCTGGAAAATTTGAACCTTTGTTTTGGAAGCTTTCTGAAGTCATCATGGTCTGCCTCTTTAAGTGATTTGATATAGACTATTGGCTCTGAGCCATTAGTAAGTTTTTGAATTTATTTATTTTACGTTTGATTCTAGGTTATTGTTTGCTTTTATTTTGAAATGTCCAAATAGGTCAGTTGTATGTGCTAGTTGGGTTATTGTTGCCTTTGAAACTCTAACATCCTGTCACCAGGAGGCTAGAGCTACTACTAGTCATGTGAGCCCAATAGTTCATCTCACTTCTCCATCATTGTCATCTTGGCCTCACCTCCTCTATTTTCCTTTCTAACACAATTAAGAGGTTGCTATGAGCTGTAATCTATTCGATGGCAGTGGGTTTGGTTTTTGATTTTAAGAGGGAGCTGTAATATTAGTTTATTATTTATAACTTCACAGCAGTTCTTTTGAAAATATTTTTCCATGAATATTGTTTACATTATTAATATAATAAATGCTTACTACTTAATAATGGAAAATGTCAAAAGTGAAAAAATATAGAAAAAGAAACACTTAAGTTCTCATTACCTCATTGAACCTTCATAAATGTTTCTTGATATAGACTATTTTGTAATCTTTTAGCTTATATTACTGATGACATAGCATTCATAATTTTACACCTATTTTCAGATGACAGTAACATTTTCCCATGTAATGAATATTTTCTAAACCTAATTTATGGTTATCCAATTTTTTTAAATTAAATTAACTAAAATACTCCTCCTTAATGCCCATTTGTAATATATTTGATTTCATTATGCTTTCTCTTTGAATGTATTAAAAGAGTCTTACAAAAGCGTGTATCTAGAACTCTTCATTTCTTTTCACTTATAATTGTTTCTTTTGATAAAACGTACTGACATCTTAATGTTCTTGGTACAATCTGTCTGATTTTTTTTTTCCAAAGATATGCAATCCAAGGTCCCACCAACATACTATTTAACAGAATTTGAATTTCTCAATATCTCTTCAAATTTATTTTGGGTTGGGAAATTTATTTTTTATGTTAGGTCTGTTTAATCATGAGTGGGAACATTAGTGTATATAGAAAGTGATGATAGTTTGATATAGAAATGTTTGGAGGCCATTATCAGTGGTCATCATATCCATACAGATTGGTGACAATTTTTAAATTGTCATTTACAAATATAAGCTTTTGTTTAGGAAAAATGCAGTCTGTGATGCTTATCTAAAGACACATGAAGCAGACAAGACAATATTACTCTATAGATAAGTTAGTCTAGGGAATGCTATAGATTTATACTAAATGAAAGGAAGTTAATTTAACCTAGTTGCCAATTATCCCTTTATTAACCTCTCAGTACTATGTGATTGTCTACTATTTGGTCATCTGATGCAGTTTTCCTATGTGTTGTAAAACCTATGTCTATGATATTAATATGATGTGATTAGTGGGAACTATGTTAATGAGGCAGGACTCAATCTGTAAGATTGGACTGTGTTTTATGTCAATCTCTTTTCAGATAAAAAAGAGTGAAGCAAGCAGAGAGACAAAGTGGCCTCATGGCATCAAGAAAGAAGCTCTAGGAGCATAATGCATCCTTTGGGTTGGGAGTTCCTTCACTGAGCAACTCCAGTCCTGGAGAAGAATGATGACAAGGACCTTCCCCTAGGGCTGGCAGGAAGAGAAAGCCTTATCATGGAGCTGACTCCTTGAATTTGAACTTCTAGCCTCCTATATTCTGATACATTGACTGTGAGAAGTCAGGAAAGGTGTACATCAGGGTTGTATCTTTTCACCATACCTATGCAACCTCTTCAGGAGGTAGCCTGTGATCAATAACCAACAGTAAAGAAGGGAAAATTCCACAGTAGATGGGAACTAGAGAAAAACAAGCCTCCAGGAATTGGGAAAATACCAAATGAGACATTTCAACAGATGCAACACTGACAGTGCTCACTCATCTGTGCTAAGAAATTTGGAACACAGCTACCTGGTCTACTGATCTGTACTTATGCCTATTCCAAGGAAAGGTGATTCAATCTGTTGAAATGAGGAAGGGCGTGGTAAAAATTCGAGGTATTAAAGACAGCCCCAGGAAACAACTTAATAGCAGAAAATATAGAATAATCTCACCTTTGTCTTACAAAACACTGTCACAAGACAAGCCTGGGGGCAACCTTGCAAGTGACAGCCTGCAAGTGACCCCTAGACCTTGACCACATTTTACAACTAATAGGAGTTAAACAATCAATGTAAAGGTCAGTTCACCCTCTCTGCTTTGCAGTCTCACAACTTAAATACCGGGCACTGAGGAAACTCGTCGTCACCCCCTGCTCTGTGTAGCTTGAGGTGCGTACCTGGTGCACCAGTATTTTTCCTATTGGGCATATTTTTTAATAAAATTTAACCTTTAAAGTAACAGTGTCGCATCTTGAAAATCGCAGACCCTAACAAATCAAATGTAGAAATTACTGACCAATACCACTAATATTTTAAGCAAGTAAAATATTAAAGATAATTCAAAAGCAATTGCAGCACGTAAAAGTGGTGTGAGGGCAATATATGACCTCCTCTGACTTCAGCATGGAGAACTAAGATCAACACCCAAGGCTGTTTCCTATGAGACAGAGATCAGACATGCTCTTCTTTCCATCAACTTAACCACTTCTTATACCAATCATCCTTCTTTCTGCACTCTCTTCTTCTGTGTTGGGTTTAATTGTTGAAATGAGGAAGGGCTCGGTAAAAATTGGAGGTATTGAAGAAAGCCCCAGGAAACAACTTAATAGCAGAAAATACCATGGAATAATCTTACCTTTATCTTACAGAACACTGTCACAAGACAAGCCTGGGGGCAACCTTGCAAGTGACAGCCTGCAAGTGACCCCTAGACCTTGACCACATTTTACAACTAATAGGAGTTAACCAATCAGTGTAAAGGTCAGTTCACCCTCCCTACTTTGCAATCTCACGACTTAAATACTGGGCGCTGAGGAAACTCCCCGTCGCCCCCTGCTCTGTGTAGCTTGGGGTGCGTCCCTGGTGCACCAGTATTTTTCCTATTGGGCATATTTTTTTAAATAAAATTTAACCTTTAAAGTAACAGTGTTGCATCTTGAAAATCGCAGACCCTAACATTTGGGGGCTCGTCCGGGATTTCAAGAGCGACCTCTGCGGCCAGCCGATCTGGTTTGGACCTCACCGGTGAGTCTGGGTATTGTCTGTCTGTGCTCGAGCTCTGGTTCTGGGACTCACTAAGAGAGAATCTGGACGCAGAACTGCTCTCTTGAGTCAGAGGCTGGGGGATGCCTCAGCTCTCCATCTGGGCGGGCACCGCTGGTTCCTTTCTGGGTTCTGCGGCCTGTAAATCCCGCATCTGGTTTTTGTTTTGTTTCTTCTGTGACCGGTCTGTGTCTGTCTGATTGTCTTGTTTGTCCTGATTGTGACTTTTGCCTCCATGTCTGTGTCTGTTCTAGATATTGTCTGTCTGTGCTCGAGCTCTGGTTCTGGGACTCATTAAGAGAGAATCTGGATGCAGAATTGCTCTCTTGAGTCGGAGGCTGGGGGACGCCTCAGCTCTCCATCTAGGCGGGCACCGCTGGTTCCTTTTTTGGTTCTGCGGCCTGTAAATCCCGCATCTGGTTTTTGTTTCGTTTCTTCCGTGACCGGTCTGTGTCTGTTCCATTGTCTGTTTGATTGTGTTGTTTGTCCTGATTGTTACTTTTGCCACCATGGGGCAATCTTCTCACTCTGTAGCACCCCTAGGCCTATTCCTTAACCACTTTCAGATTTCCAGAAATGAGCCCGAGACTTCAGCAAGGTGCAACCAGGAAAACTCTGCACACTTTGTAATCTGGAATGGCCGGCTTTTGGTACTGGATGGCCACCCATGGGATCCCTAGACATTAAAACAAACCCACTCTGTTTTTCAGGTCATCTTTGGCGATCCGGGTCACCCTGACCAAATGCCATACATTGTTGCTTGGCAAGACCTCCTCAGGCAGCCACCTGTGTGGCTGCAACCCTATGTTCCCCCTAAACAACCTCCTACAACCCTGACGGCTCAGGGCTCCTCAAAACCCCGGCCAGCTTCCCTTCCTCCGTCTGATTCCTCTGACTGAGTCTCCCACTTCCCTACTCCTCTGTTCCCGTTTCTCCTCCTGCTGCCACCGGGGCTGAGGGAGCCAAAGCCAGTCTCCGTTGCCTGTATAGGGTCCCTGCAGACCCTCCAGTCCCGACTGCTCCCCGGACCCCCGCCACTTCTGCAGCACCACCTTCCTCTGATCTCCAGAGCCCAGCCCATACCCGCTCAGGTCGATCTTTTAAACCACTTATAGAAGCCTCCCTCATATTTTCCCCTTGCGAGCTATAGGGCACATGACTGAGGCTGGGACCCCCTTCTTGGTCTATACTCCTTCTACAACCTCTGATCTTTAATGCTGAATCCCCCTTTTTCTGAAAAACCTCAAACCTTGATGTATCTCTTAGAAACCATCTTTGTAACACACCAGCCCCACTTGGGAAGACATACAGCAACTTCTCCAAGCCCTCTTTACCACTGAGGAGAGGACTAACATTGTTTCCCTAGCCAGAAAACACGTGCCATGAGATGATGGAAACTTTACTCGTGGTTTAGATGAGATTAACCACGCTTTTCACCTGACCCGCCCAAATTGGGACCCAAACACCACTGCAGGTAAGCAGCGCCTAACTGTCTACTGCCAGATTCTTATGGGGGGGTCTCCAGGCCGCCGCTGGGCACCCCACAAATTTGTCTAGAGTAGCACAGGTAATTCAGGAACCCTCAGAATCCCCAGAAGCCTTTCTGGAATGACTGATGGAGATATACCGCACAGATACTCCCATTGCCCCTGAGTCTCCCCAAAATCAACGGGCCATTAACATAGCCTTCGTGGGACAGTCAGCCCTGACATCAAAAGAAAAAAATACAAAAAATAGAAGGATTCGAGGGAAAGAATCTATCCGAGCTGAACCGCGAACTACCAGAAGACAAACAAACCATAAAGGTAAGCAGAATCCTCCTGGCAGAAGCCCAGGGCCACACACCGCTGCGCCCTTGGGAGAAGAAACCGGATCAGACGAGGAAGCCAGGAAAGCCTCCCCTGCAGAGAAACCAGTGTGCTACTACAAGGAAATTGGACATTGGAAGGGACCCAGAAGATGGCTCCAGCGGGCAGCTGACCTGGACTGCCTGCCACAAGGGTTCAAGAACTCTCCCACCATCTTTGAGGCCCTTCATCAGGACTTACGTGAGTACAGGTATCAGTGGCCTGACATTTCCCTTCTACAATATGTAGATGACTTACTACTCGGGGCACCCGATGAAGACACTTGTTTAAAGGACACCAAGTCCCTGTTAACTCTCTTGGAGAAATTGGGATATCGAGTCTCTGCTAAAAAGACACAGGTCTATGTCCAGGAGGCGACTTACTTGAGTTTCCAGTTCAAGGGGGGACAATACTTCCTATCCAAAGCAAGAGAACAGATTATCCTTGGGATTCCCACCCTGTGTACGCCACGGCAGGTGAGGGAGTTCCTGGGATCCGCTGGGTTCTGCCAACCCTGGATCCCAGGATTTGCAGAGAATGTGCCCCCTATATGAGCTGACCCGAGGAAAGGAAAAGAATTTTATATGGACTAAAGAAACAACAGGTTTTCCAGACTATAAAGAAGTCGCTCCTGGAGGCACCAGCATTGGCATTAAAATAAAAGAATAGCCCAGGGAGTCCTTACTCAGACACTCGGCCCATAGAAAAGGCCGGTGGCCTGTCTATCTAAACAGCTAGACCCAGTGGCCTCAGGATGGCCAAGGTGCCTTAGAATTGTTGCAGCCACCGCTCAACTAGCAAAAGACTCTGATAAAACTGACTATGGGACAGCCCCTGACCATCACTACCTCCCATGCCATCGAGAGAGTCCTGCGTAGCCTGCCTCATAAATGGATTTCCAATGCCCGGCTAACCCACTACCAGTCTTTATTACTAGATCAGCCCCCAGCTGTGTTTGCTTCTAGCTCAGCCTTCAACCCAGCCATGCTGCTGCCTGATCTGGACCTGGAGGCCGAACCGCATGACTGCACTGAGGTGCTTAGCCAACAGCATGGACTTCGCCGAGATCTTAAGGACGTTCCCTTGCGGGACCCTGATCTCACTCTGTTCACTGATGGGAGCAGTTTTTTCAGGGATGGCACCAGGTACACAGGGGCAGCGGTGGTAGCCGACGATCGGGAACATCAGTGCAACAGGCTGCCCTGAGCGGAGGCTGCGCTGGCCGGGCGCCTGCCCCTGCTGCGCAGCCTCAGCGGCCTTCTCAACGCCAGCGGGGGCTCGTGGCGGGAGCTGGAGCGTGTCTACAGCCAGCACAGCCGCCCCATGAAGAGCTGAGCCACACAGCCCGAGTTCTGGACACACCCTGCCACAGAGCTGGCATTGCCAACGTGGGCCCCGTCGCCGGCCCCGCCGCTCCACGCTGCCCAGTCAATCCTGACACTACATTAGCGGTGCTGTACAAGGAGATGTTGCCTACAGGTGGAACTACGAGAACTGAACATGTCGCTGCTGTGCCAGCTGTGAGGTCTGTATGAGTCAATCCAGGACTATAAGCACCTGTGCCAAGACCTGAGCCTGTGCCAGGATTTGACCTTGTCCCTGCACTCTGACAGCTCCTACCCACCAGATCCGGCCTCTCAGATGACGAGGAGCCTCCTGACGCCAGCCTGTCCCCTGACTTGCCACCCCTCACTGTGCCCCAGACGCACAATGCCCGTGACCAGTGGCTACGAGATGCCTACCACATCATCGGGCTGAAACAATGGAAGCCCGAGGCAATAACCTAGCCAACCGAGCAGCTAAGGAAGCTGCCCTCAGCCTCCTGGAAATCAGTTCTATCCAGCTCCCTGAGCCAACCCTTCCTGAGGAGCCCACCTAGAAGAGAGGAAAGGATGACACTATATTTTCGGAGGGCTCCCCATTCTCCTTCAAAAATTGGAAGAGAAGCTCGTCCGCCAGATCCACCAGACCACCCATCTGGGAGCAACAAAATCCAAGAACTTCTATCTCCAAGGTACTATATACCCTAGCTACCCTGGTTGGCTAAAGGAATAACGCACACCTGCCAAGCCTGCCAGGCCACTAATGCAAGCAGCTCCGGTAAGGCCCACCAAGGTAAGAGAGAAAGAGGCACTATGCCTGCAGTACATTGAGAACTGGACTTCACTGAAATTAAGCCCAGCAGATACGGATATAAGTACCTTTTAGTTTTCATAGACACATTGTCTGGGAGAGAGACAGCACAAGTAGTTTCAAAAAAAAAAAACTCCTGAAAGAAGTCATACCTAGGTTTCGGGGGTTCTGTTGATGCTAGGATCAGACAATGGCCCTGCCTTTATGGCCATAGTCTCTCAGTGAGTAACATCTGTTCTGGGGATTAATTGGAAACTACATTGTGCCTATCACCCCCAGAGTTCTGGACAGGTAGAGAGGATGAACCAGACCCTTGAGGAGACCTTAACCAAATTGACCCTAGAAACTGGCGGTGACTGGACGGCCCTGCTTCCCTTTGCCTTAATGCATCTGTGTAATTCTCCCTACCCCAAGGCCTTATGCCCTGTGAAATTGTTTTCGGGAGGCCACACCCCTCTGCCCTAAACCAAGGGATGACATACTTGCTGAAATTTCTAATCATGACCTGCTTAAGTCCCTCCAGGCCCTGCAGAAAACTCAAGATCTGCTTTTCCCCTTGTCGAGACGCCTCCACGATCTCCCTCCTGTAAAGCCACATCAGTTTCAGCCGGGGGTCTAGTCTGGGTCCTGAGACACTGAAAGGAGACTTTGGAGCCCCGCTGGAAAGGACCCCACACAGTAATCCTGACAACCCCCACTGCCGTCAAGATTGACAGGATCCGGCCCTGGGTCTGTCACTCCCATCTACCTTCAATGGAAGGTGTGACAACATACTGGCCCTGAGGCGACTCCAAGAAACCTCCCCTGGCAAGTTCAAGAACTGACCCTAACTGGCCCTCCCGAGGTGACTTCACCAGTTTTTCACCTTGATTCATGTGACCTTGTGGGGGGTTCTATAGGCTCACAGCTTAAGAAAGACCCATACCCGGTTTGTCCACACGAACACTCATAAATACTGGGGGATGTATACATGCTGATGGGTGGGGGTGGGCTACTAACTGCCTCATGCAACAACAGGCTAAGAAACAATTTTACGTCTGTCCCGGGGCTAGTGTCTATGGATCATATGGAGGAACAAATGATTATTTCTGTTATACATGGGGCTGTGAAACCAATGCACCCTGGATCAGGGAAAATAGGGGACCTCATTAGGATCAGTTGAGTCTCTGTTCTCCTGGTCTCCGTGGCTGACCACCCGTGTCACTGCGTTAACAGGACCACTTGTCCTCTTCACCTTAACTTTAAAACTGTGGGTCCCTACATTCTAAATTACTTAAGAGAAAAACTAGCCAGCTCCTGATCCTAAAACAGCCCCAACACCAGACCTACCACCCCCTGACCAGCCAGGACCTTGATCAGCCTGGCACCCACTCAGAGTCTAAGATTTGACTCTGGAATAAGAACTCAAGGGGGGAATGTTGAAATGAGGAAGGGCCCGGTAAAAATTGGAGGTATTGAAGAAAGCCCCAGGAAACAACTTAATAGCAGAAAATACCATAGAATAATCTTACCTTTATCTTACAAAACACTGTCACAAGACAAGCCTGGGGGCAACCTTGCACGTGACAGCCTGCAAGTGACCCCTAGACCTTGACCACATTTTACAACTAATAGGAGTTAACCAATCAGTGTAAAGGTCAGTTCACCCTCCCTACTTTGCAATCTCACGACTTAAATACTGGGCGCTGAGGAAACTCCCCGTCGCCCCCTGCTCTGTGTAGCTTGGGGTGCGTCCCTGGTGCACCAGTATTTTTCCTATTGGGCATATTTTTTTTAATAAAATTTAACCTTTAAAGTAACAGTGTCGCATCTTGAAAATCGCGGACCCTAACATAATAATAAATTGCAATGGTCTCACAGTACTCACAGACAATACTCATGATTTTGGGATTTTTCAGGAACACTTCAGATACAGTGCTTGTATCCAGAAAGCCTCTTCTTAGTTTTACTTACAGATAGTCTTTCCTTTGCCATAGCTCTCTTCCTACAAGCATTCAGTTTCTCTTTCTGTGGGCTTAGAAGCCCTCCACACTGCCTCTTGCTGCTAGGTTTCTGTTGCCACCATTTGTTGCTCTCTCTCTCTCTCTCTCTCTCTCTCTCTCTCTCTCTGTCTCTCTCTCTGTCTCTCTCTCTGTCTCTCTGTCTCCTGGTTCCATGACTAAAGAAGAATTGATGCCTTTGAACTATGGTTGAAGAACAATATTGAATATACAGTGGACTTCCAGGAAAATGAACAATTAGGGCCTGAGAGAAATGATAAGTTTACCAAAGGAACCTGATCTGCCACATAGCAACAGTCATTCCTGGTAGTTTGTGATGCAAATATAACTGTTCATCTTGGCAGTTGTGATGCAAATATAACAATTCCTTCTGGCAGTTGTGAAGTGGCCGCAGTAGCCTCAAACACAATAAAAAAACATCTTACTATCTCCCCCTCCCATCTATGACATCATACCATTGTGTTTGCCAATAAAAAAGACTCCCAAAATCTATACTCAGTCTTTTTCCACACGTAGAGACTGGCCTATTCCCTGTTTGGGATGTACTTTCTCTTAATAAACTTTTCTGTCATTTGCTACCAAAAAGTATTCATCTTCTTGCATTTGGGGGGAGGGGGAGGCCAGTTTGCCACCTGTCAGGAGACCAAACTTGCTAGCTAGATCTCCAGAAGCAAACTAGTCACTTAGGATCGGATCGGTTACAAGACCTTGACATAAGTATAGCTAGAATGCTCTTCACGACACAGGTATCCTGGGCCCAAAAGATATGCTGGCTCCTGGCTATTCTTTCTTTGTGGCAGTGGGATCCTCTCTTTCTCAACTCTGGAGTGTCTCATTTTAAGTCCGGTGGATAGCAAAACTGACGAATTACTTTGATAGACCACAATTGGCCTGTGACACAGTCCCACACAATCACTACATAGCTACAGAGACCATAAAGCAGTGATCCATCACACTACACAGCAGTACATAGGCAGAAAACTGTCAGAAATTCCAAATCATACAAGGATTTGGAACTAGGAATATCATTACTTATGTCAAATGGATCTTGGCTAAAAGGAAGTAATACCAAAAAGATGTTTATCTGTGTTTTACTGACTATGCAAAGGCAATTGACTATGAGGATCACAAAAAAATTATAGATAACAGTGAGAAGAACTGGAATTCCAGAACTTAATTGTGCTCATGTGGAACCTGCTCATAGAGCAAGAAGCAATCTTTCAAACAGAATAGAGTACATCAGGGTTGTGTTCTTTCACTGTTCTTATTCAGTTTGTATGCCGAGCAAATAATCCAAGAAGCCATAGTATATGAAGAAAAACATGACATCGGGAGTGGATGAAAACTCATTAACTATGTATGATATGCAAATGAAACAACCATACTGAAAACAAACAGACTTGACACACTAATGAAGAATGAAGACAATAACTTTCAGTTAAGTATGGGTTATGCTTCAATACAACAAAAACAAAAGTCCTCACAGCTGGACAGTAAGCAATATCTTGATAAATGGCTAAAATACTGACATTGTCAAGGATTTCATTTTACTTGTTTCTATAATCAACACCCACGGAAGCAGCAGTCAAAAAATCAAATGATGCATTGCATTAGGTAAACTTGTTGCAAAAGACCTCTTCGAAGTGTTGAAAAGCAAGGTGTACTTGATCTGAGTCATGGTATTTTCAACTGCAGCTGAAAACTGGACAGTAAATAAGGAAGACCAAAGGAAAATCGAAGCCTTTCAATTGTGGTTTGGGGGAAGAACACAGCAACAATTTTGAGAATGGCACAGGACTGGGCACTGTTTCATTCTCTCTGCTATTGTTGAGGTTGCTATGAGTTGTAACCAACCAGATGGCACCAAACTACAACATTTTGTTCAGAACGTCTAAAACAAGGAGGAGTTCTTCAATAACTCTGAATAACTATTACCATGATAATAATAGCCAATTCATGTATTAAATAAATATTGTTAGGTACAGCAAAATTGGTTCTGACTCACAGCAGTCCTATGTATACTGGAAGGAAACCCTGGCCCTGTCCTATCCTCACAATCGCTGCTATGTTTGGGCCCATTTGTACAGCAAATGTGTCAGTATATCTTACTGAAGTTTGTCTCAGTAATCTAGTGCTGCTGTAATAGAAATACAACAAGTAGGTGGCTTTGACAACTGTTTTTTGTCATAGTTTAGTAGGATACAAGTCCAAATTCAGGGTGTTAGCTCCAGGGGAAAGCTTTCTTTATTGGCTCTGGAGGAAGATTCTTATCATCAGCCTTCCTCTAGACTGGGAGCTCCTGAGGCCCAGGTACCCCACATCCTATTCAAAGGGTGGGATCTTCTCCCAGCATGACTTTCTTTATCGCATGAGGTCCCTAACTCTCTGCTTTCCTTTCTTTACACGTGCACAGGCAATTAAGTTTGCAAACTCATCCTAGAAAAAATGCTACATACCTCATTGCTGAATATCACTACAGTTATCTTCAAAGTATTCCCCTTGAGAAGCTACGTACCAATGACAGCACCTAGTCCACGATTCAAAGCAATTTCGGAAGCCTTTTTCTGGAATGGCCATCAGAGCTGTCATTGTATTACCCTTGATGTCCTATATTACCTTAACATCACAATGTCTTCCTGTAAATATTTCCTTTTTCTTTGGGTAAAGAAAAAAGTCATTTGGGGCCACAGATCAGGTGAGTAGGGTGGGTGTTCCAAAATAGTCATTCGCTCACTGGCTAACACCTCTCTCACAGACAACTACACAGTGAAGTGTGCAAACCTACAAAGGCCCTTCCAGACAGAGTTCCAAAATTGCTTCGAAGAGTAGAATAGGTTCTTGGGTCAATGCATAGCTTTCCAACCGGAGTACTCCAAAGACGACCTTGGTGATGTTCAGCAATGAGATGTATGACAGCTCTTAGAACAATTAAATTTGGGGAATTAATTGTTGGACCTCTTATCCGAAGGGATTGCCTCAGAGTACAATACAATCTTATTGAGTCCTGCCTCACCAACACAGCCACTGCTCATCCTCCCTCATTAATATCATAAAGGCAGGATTTACAACATACAGGAACATCTCGGAATACGGGGAATCACGATCTAACCAAATTTCCACACAGTGTTTGGAGAACACAATTCAATGACAAAGGTCTCTCTCTTTTTCACTGACCCTCTACCAACCATGATATCCTTCTCGGGGACTAGTCCTGATGACATCTTCAGATTAAGTAAAATGAAGTCTTGCCATCCTCAGTTCTAAGAAGCAGTCTGGCCATATTTCTTTCTTTTTGTTTTTAATTTTATTTTTTTTATTAATTAAAGAAAAGAATAAAATTTCTAACATCTATCATCTCATCTATGATAAACCCTCAGCTCCCCACCCACCCATGTAGCTAACACAGACATTTTCTTTTGTGAATAATTATCTTGTTAAGCCCTTATAACAGGGATCTCATACAAAATTTATCCTTTTGACACTGATTGAATTCACTCAGCAAAATCTCTTCCAAATGAGATTATGAGATATTTTCTAAAATTGTTATTGTTTTTTATCATAGCATAGTGTTCCATTGAGTATATGCACCATGGTTTGCTTATCCATTCATCTGTTGATGGGCATCAGGGTTGATTCCAACTTTTTGCTATTGTGGACTGTGCTGCTACAAACATTCGTGTACAAGTGTCTGTTCATGGGACAACATTTGTTTCTGAAGGATAAATTCCAAGCAGTGGAATTACAGGATCAAATTGTATTTCCAGCTTTTAAGGAAGTGTCAGATTGTTTTCAAAGAGGTTGTACTATTTTGCAATCCCACCAGGAGTGTAGGAGGGTTCCCGTTTCTCCACAGCTTCTCCAGCATTTGTTGATTTTTGTTTTTTGGATCATGGCCAGCCTTGTTGTGGTGAGGTGGTATCTCATCATAGTTTTGATTTTAATTTCTTTACAGCTAATGAACTTGAGCAATTCTGCATGTGTCTTTTGGCTGACTGGGTATCCTCTTTAGAGAAATATCTGTCTATCTCCTTCACCCATTGCTTGATTGGATTATTTATCCTTTTTTTGGTGATATTTTATAATACATGATAGACTATAGAAATCAGACATCAGTCTGACATAGAGTTGCCAAATATTTTTTCCCACTCTTTAGGTGGTCTTTTAATTCTTTTGATGAAGTCTTTGGATGAACAAAAGTGTTTGATTCTTAGTAGTACCCATTTATCTATTTTCTCTTCTGTTGATCATGCTTCGTCAGATTTTGAAGTCTGTCGATATTGTATATTAAAACTCCCTTTGCTGATCCTATTTTATCTTGGGTGAGTTTCATTGTTTTAGATTTTGTATTTAAGTCTTTTATCCAATTTGAGTTTGTTTTTGTATAAGGTGTGAGATATGGTTCTTGTTTCATATTTTTTTGCAGATGGATATCCAATTTTGCCAGCACCATTTGTTACAGAGACTGTTCTTACCCCAGTTTAAAATCTTGGGGTCTTTATCAAATATCAACTATTCATAGGAGGATGGTGACATCTTTGGTGTCTTAACTCTGTTCCATTGTTCTATCTGTCTCTTTTTGTATCAGTATCAGGCTATTCTGACAATGATGGCAGTGCAATAGGTTCTAAAGTCAGGTAGTGAGAGGCCTCCCAATGTGTTCTTCTTCTTCTTCAGCAGTGTTTCACTTATCGGAGGTTTCTTCCCTTTCCAAACAAAGTTGATGATTTGTTTCTCCATCTCATTAAAAAATGTCACTGGACTTTGTGTTGGGATTGCATTATGTAACTAGATTGCTTTCAGTACAACAGACGTTTTCACAATGTTGAGTCTTCCTATCTCTGAGCAGAGAAGATTACTCCATTTATATAAGTCCCTCTTAGTTTCTTGTAGTAAGGTCTTGTAGTTCTCTTTGTAAAGTTTCTTATTTCTCTAGTCAGATTTATTCCTAGGTATTTTACCTTCTTGGGGGCTGTAGTAAATGGTATTGACTTGGTGATTTCTTCTTTAATAATCTCTTTGTTGCTATAAAGGAATCCTACTGATTTACTTATGTTTATCTTATATCCTGTTACTTTGCTAAACTTCTCTATTAGTTCCAATAGTTTACTTATGGATTCCTTTGGATTCTCTGTATAAACAATCATATCATCTGCACATAGGGAGATTTTTACTTCTTCTTTGCTGATACAGATGCCCTTTATTTCTTTGTCTGTAATTGCTCTGGCTGTAACTTCTAGCATAATGTTGAACACAAGTGGTGACAGTGGACATTCTTCTCTAGTTCCCATTCTCAAAGGGAATTCTTTCAGTCTTTCACCATTCAGGATAATGAAGGCAGTTGGCTTTGCATAGATGCTACTGATTGCATTGAGGCATTTCCCCTCTATTACTATTTTTCTGAGTTTTCAGCATGAATGGGTGTTGAACTTTGTCAAATGCCTTTTCTGCATCTGTTGACAAAATCAGATGATTCTTATCTCTCGTATTATTAATGTGGTTGATTACATTAATTGTTTTTCTGATGTTGAACTAGCCTTGCATCCCTGGAATGAAAGCAACTTGATCATGATGAATTATTCTTTTTATATGCTGTTGAATTCTATTGGCTAGAATTTTGTTGAAGGTTTTTGCATCTAGGTTCATGAGTGAGATTTGTCTGTAATTTTCTTTTTTATGGGATCTTTTTCTGGCTTTGGTAGCAGGGTTATGCTGGCTTCATAGAATGAATTTGGAAGTATTCCATCCCTTTCTATAGTGTGAAATAGCCTCAATAATATTGGAGTTAACTCTTCTCTAAAAGTTTGTTAAAATTGTCTGGTGAAATCATCTGGGCCAGGATTTTTTTCCCTTGATTGATTTTGGATGACTTTTTCAATCTCTTCCTTTGTGGTAGATTTATTAAGTTGATCTACTTCTCCTTATGATAATCTTGGTGAGTGATATTAATCTAGAAATTTGTCCATTTCCTTTAGGTTTTCAAACCCTATTGGTAGAGTATAGCCTTTCATAGTATTCTGTTATGATATTTTTTATTTCAGCTAGGTCTGTTGTAACAACTCCCATTATTTCTGAATCAGATTATTTGTATCTTCTGCTGTTTTTCTTTTGTAAGTTTAGCTAATGGTTTATCTACTTTGTTGATCTTTTCAAAGAACCAGCTTTTGGTTTTGTTAATTTTTTTGATTGTTTTTCTATTCTCTAATTCATTTAGTTCTCCCCTAATCGTTACAATCTGTTTTCTTCTGGTGACTGAGGTGTTCCTCTGTTGCTCTCTTTCTACTTGTTCAAGCTGTAAAGTTAATTCTTTAATTTGGACCCTTTCTTTTTTCCAGATGTGTGTAGTTACAGAGATACACTGTGCACTGCTTTTGCAGTATCCTGTAGATTGTGGTAGGATGTGTTTTTATTCTCATTTGATTCCATAGATTTCTTTTTCTTGTCTTTGATTTCTTCTATAGCCCAAGGCTTTTTGAGCACAGTATTGTTCAGTGTCCATAAGTTTGAATTTCTGCTTGTGATTTTTCTATTATTGATTTCAATTTTTATGGCTTTATGGTCTGAGAAGATACTTTGCAGTAAATCAATGGTTTGGATTTCACAGATAAATGCTTTATGACCTAACACATGGTTTATTCTGGAGAATGCTCCATTTGCATTGGAGAAGAAGGTGTACTTATCCATTGATGGGTGAAAAGATCTGTATATGTCAGTAAGGTCAAGTTGGTTGATTGTTGCAATAAGATCTTCTGCATCTTTACTGAGCTTCTCACTGGAGAGTCTATCCATAACTGAAAGGGGAGTGCTGAAGTCTCCAACTGTTATTGTGGAATGATCTATCTCATTTTTCACTGTTGTCAATATTTGTTCAACACATTTAAGTGCTCTGATATTGGGTGCATAAACATTTAATATTGTTAAGTCCTGTTTGAGTATTGAGCCTTTCAGCAATAGATAGTGACCATCTTTGTCCACAATAGTGGGTTTTACATTAAAGTCTATTTTATCTGAGATTAGTATTGCCATATCTGCTCTTCTTTGTGTATTGTTAGCTTGGTATATATTATTCCATCCTTTAATTTTCAATTTGTTAGTATCTTTAAGTCTAAGGTATGTTTCTTGTAAGCAGTCTATGGATAAGTTGTGTCTTTTGATCCAGGATGTCACCTGCTGTCTTTTTACTGGGGCTTTCAGTCTGTTTACGTTCAGTGTAATTACTGATAGGTATGTGCTTAGTGCTGTCATTTTGATGTAATTACTTTTATGTCGATGTTTTCTATATTGCTCTTAATGTTCTGTTCTGGGCTGTTCTTCTTTATGGGTTGTTTTTTCAGTGTTGGTTTTGTGTTCTTTGAGACACAGGACACAGACAATAATTAATAATTTAAAGATGCAGCCTTTGAATGCTCCAGAAAATTCCCAAAATAAAGATTCAAAAAATTTCCCAGATGAAGAAGCCTGTCTGAATCTATTGGAGGCCGAGTACAAAAGAATTATATACAGAACACTCCTAGAGACTAAACAAAATGCAGTAGAACAAAATGAAAAACTCAGTAACCTATTTGAACTGATGGAACATCAATGATCTGAAATACATCAGATCAATAACAAATTACAGAATTAGATATTTCAACCAAAAGCCAAAAGAGTAAGATTGAACAGATAGAAGTTAGACTCAGTGACCTTCAGGACAGAGAAACTGACACCAACATTTATGAGTAGAAATCAGAGAAAAGAAATAAGAAAAATGAAGAAGTATTAAGAAACATGTAAGACTCCATTAAGAGGAATAATTTATGTTTAATTTGAGTTCCTGAACAAGGGGGGATTAATGACAATACAGAAAGTATTGCTGTAGAGATGCTGCCAGAAAACTTTCCTGAGATTATGAGCAAAGAGAACATAGGTATCAAAGATGTTTATTGAACACCACAAAAGCTAGACCCCAAAAGAAAGACGCCAAGACATAACCAAGCTTAGTAAGATGAAACATAAACAGATGCTTCTGAGGGGAGCAAGCCTCAAAGCAAAGCTAACACTCTGAGGGAAACCCTATAGGCTTTTGTCTGACTTCTCTGCAGAAACAATGCTGGCTAGAAAATAGTGGGCAGACACATTCAAAGCCCTGAAGAAAAAAAAAAAAACTTCCATCCAAGAATTATTTATCCTGCAAAATTGTCCATTAAATATAATGATGAAATTAAGGCCTTTGAAAATAAAGAGAAGCTTAGAGTCTTTGTAAAAACTAAACCAAAATTACATGAAATATTGAAAGAAGCTCTTTCGGAACAAAGACAAACCATTAAATGTATATTTAAGGTGACAATGCAGGACACATCATCCAAATTCTAATCAGTTAGGGAAGTCACAGAAGTTAATCAAAGCTACAATATTAAAATGTGGTGTTCTGTGATCACATCATGACAACTACAACACCGTCACGTTAAAAGAGGGATACACTACAGTAGTTATAGTCATTTCAGATGCAGAGGAAGTTAAAGAGTTATGCAGTATTTAAAACTGGGTTTAGTCTTAGTACATTAAGGGGAGGTAACAGGTGTAGCCGTAAAGAAAATTAACAATGCATTGTATAAAAATAAGAAATGTAATAAAGGAGTCTCAGTGAACACAAAATCAACACTGAAAAAACAACCCATAAAGAAGAATAGCCATATTTCTTCTAAGCTAGATTTTTTCTTTTTTTCTCCAAGATAGTGCAAGTGAATTACGAATACTTTGTTGAAAATAATTTTATTTTATTTTTGAGAATTTCTAATTAATCTTTGCTGGTTGCTGTCCTGAGCACCTAGAATGTGTGTGTGTGGTGATGATGGGGCGTGGTGTAGGAGGGATCACAAGAGGAATAACTTATAACTATAAGCCCTGGCTTATAGTGATCAGTTTTATTTAACCGAATCATACATTCACAATAAAGCAGGGGGAGAAGGAAAGTGCTAGCTGTCAGGACACAAAAGCATCTTTTTACATTTCTTAAGAACCCTGTTATCTATGCTCACATTAGTTAAGAACTCTCATTGTCATTAGTTAAGACTCCTACAGGTTCCACTGGGTGCCATAGGGACTTCATGGCTAATCTTAGCATCATTACTCTCATTTTCCTAAAAACAGGTTTCACTCTAGGAAATTTAGGGACAGGCCATGCTGTCACCATTCAGAAATTAGGAGAACTTGGCTTCAGTGTGAGGCCTTTCAGAAGTGGAGCCTGACAGGGACAGCATAGGAGGCTCAGGCATCAACAGTTACAGTCACTCGAATCTGGCCATTCAGATGTTTGGAGAGTGACAAGGCATCTCAGAAGTAGATCTGCTGTCAGAGAGAGCACAGGTGGCCCAGGTATCAATGGGAAAACAGTTACAGCCACTTAAATCAACCTTTGAGGGTGAAGTGGATGAGGTCTTAGGATCAGGTCACAATTCAGAAACAGATTGTGGGCAGGGGGTAGGCACAGATGCTTATAGGGGACTGCACATCCCAGGCTTTCAAGGATGAGACAAACAAAGTCACAGCAGCAAACTGCAGGCATGGATACCCTGAGGGGACTGCACACCCCAAACCCAGAGTGCTAGGTTTTTAATACAAGCTGTTGGATTGGCTCTGGCTGTTATCGGCTAGTCCATAAGTCTCATCTTCTGGTAACTTGAGTAGCTGACTTCTTTCTGATTGGTTATTTTCTTTATTATCTATCTGCCCATCTGTTGCCAAGTCCATGTGGTAGTTGTTTTTCTCAGGTCTACTTCTTCACCATGACTCTGTATTTGCTTACCGTCAAGCACAGCCATTTTGTGTTTAACCAGTTTAGCTAACTTTAATTTGTTTATGACAAGACTCCACTTCACTATACATTCTTTATATATATATGTATATACACACACAAACATACACACATATATGTATATATACATATATATACCAAAACCAAACCCAGCCACTGCTGTCAAGTTGGATCTGACTCATAGTGACCATGGAGGTCAAAATAGAACTGCCCCATAGTTTTGAAGGAGAGCCTGGTAGATCTGAACTGCTAACTTTTTAGTTAGCAGATGTAGCACTTAACGCACTAAGCCACCAGGGTTTCCATATATGTGTACATATATATATATATACACATATCCTCATTTCAGTTGCTCAGTGGTAAAGCACTCAGTTGCTAACTGAAACATTAGTGGTCAGCAAGCACCAACAGCTCCATGGAAGAAAGACACGGCAGTTAGTAAAGTCTACAGCTTTGGCTGGCGTAATGCAATTATGAGTCATAATCTACTGGACTGCAATGAATTTTTTTTTCTTTATGTCTTATTTTTTACATATCATTGTTTATAATTTGGAATGGCATTAACCATAACACATGATTTAAAGGGATGCTACAATTCAGATTTTGTTAATTTAGATTAATGAGCGTCATTCAAAATTAACAAAGTAATTGTAATAGCAATTTTTAGATTAAGGAAGAATATTAGAATAAGGTAAAATATTGAGTGTTCTTTTTATGACTATCTTTATCTATATTCATATATGTGTAGATGCAATCACACGCATATATATATGCAACAAAAATATTCACCTATATATACATATGCACTCTGTGTGTGCCTGTGGCATATACAAAATCATACAGGAGGTAATAATCTAAGCAAAAGATAAAAAAAAATCCAATAGTATTCTTACAAAATGTTGTTACATATACACACACACACACACACACAGTGAGCACATAGGTACAAATGATATATACATGATGACCATATAGCTGTGAGATAAAAAAATACGTTAAAGTATATCAGCCTATGTGTATTAGCCTAATTACTATTATTACTGTCATAATCACCATTAATATTAAACAGAAAAAAACAAACCCACTGCTGTCAACTTGATTCGAACTCACAGTGACCCCATAGTTGCCGAGACTATAAATTTCAATGGAAGTAGATTGTCACATCCTTCCCCTTTGGAGCCACTGGTGGTTTTGAATCGTCCTCTGACCTTTTGGTTAGCAGTTAATGCTTTTAATCACTGTGCCACTAGGACTATTTTTTCTATGTATCTGCACTGTGTAAGCACATTACGTATATAAACACACTTAATTCTCCCAGCAATTCTATGATAATAGGTGTCATTGTACAGCCGAAAACAACTGAGGGACAGAGAGTTCAAATGACTACATTTATGAAGCTAAGAAGGGGTTCCATTTAGAATTAAATTCACACTGGCTGGCTCCATGTATTAAGATTTGTCTATTTCCTCCTTTTTGGACATGTTGGATAGCAACATATTGTCTAGAAATAGGGATACAAGTGAAATTACTACCTACAATGCCTTCCATGTGAAAGTAAAATAAATGTCCTTGAAAATCCAAGGACAGTCTGGGATATGGTAGCCATTGAATGGTTATTTATTAAATGAAGAAATGAGTGGATGGGGTTATAAACAAGTCACATGAATCTAAGAACAGCAGAATTTAATAATTCTAAAAGTCAAACTTGATTAAAACTGTAGTTCTGATGTTTTGAGAAATAATTTCATTCAGGCCAAGCCAAGCCAAGTGCCATTGAGTTGGAATGTTTATTATATACGCTTTTCAACTTAACTGTTGTCAGTTCACATGTTCAACTACTAAGCACATTGGGAGTCTACGAGTTTCGTTTTCAGTAACTTCATTGACAAAGTAGGGCTGATATTAAAAAATAAATCTTTAAACAGAAAAACCTGGTACAGGACAAATGTTCATTTAATAAAGAACAACTTGACAAGTTAGAGGCCTCTCTCTAGACAGTGGGCTTCATTAAATCGAGGGTAGCAGCACAGTTCAGTGTCTGACAATTTGCATCTTTCATATTTAATTTAAATTTTTCTGCACCATCTATCCCTACTGGTGTACAGTTATCCGATTTTCTGTTAAATGAAAAGTGTAAGATTGCAGTCCCTAGTTCCCAAGATCAGGCATTATGTTCTTTTCTAACACAAATTTAAGGTGTCAACATTTTTCAGGCTTATTAAACCCCTCGTCACACAACTAAGTAATAAAACATAGCTTGGTTGTTTGACTTGAGTTACTCTATAGTATGTTTGCAGTAAAGTACCTCTAGGGGGGAAAAATGCATTTTTACATGGTGTGGCCTAAATTTGTATTCCTCCAGACTACATTTAAAGTTAAAAGTTTATGAAAAATTAAAGTTGTAAAAGCATTGCTTCCTGTAGGCTTAAAAGCCTAGCTGACATTTATAAACAAATAAATTTATCATAAAGTGAATATTTTTTTAAACACTTATGGGTATTCTTCAAACATCTCCCAACATCTCCCAAGCCTGAATGGCAAGAAGTGTTTTAGTGTTAAAGTCTATAGTTTAGCATAATAATAAAAAAATAAAGGTTACCAAACTGATATATGAGGATTAAATCAAGATGCCTATTTATTCTATCAGTAAAGGATACATTAACTTAGGTGCCAATTGAACAAACAGAGACAAGTTGCAGATCTCTAAGATTAAAGAAGGATTGAAATGTACATGCGACCAAAGTTTCACCATGAAAATTTGTTTTCTGAACTTGATAATTGTTAGGTAATAATTGCATACCAAATGCCTAATCAGTCAACTCATTTTTCCCTTGGTTCTATGAAGAAATGACTAATGAACTTGGACCAAATAAGTGATTCTAAGCCCAAATATTTGGAGAGTTCAAGACCCATAGAGCTAGACTAAAAGACAGACCAGTTTGTTAATAAATCTTTGACCCATGATTTGTCCTGTCTTCCACCTTGCTTTGTCTTCTTTTGTTTTTACCACGAATCCTAATAATTATTTACTTTGTCACTTCCTCCTGTCCTGGGTGGTGTAGTGGTTAAGTGCAGTGTCTGCTGAGCAAAAGATTGGGAGTTCAAATTCACCAGTCACTCCTTGGAAACTCTATGGGGCAGTTCTACTTTATTCTATAGGGAGGCTATGTGATGGAGTTGACTCAACACTACTGTATTTGGTTTTTGGTTTTATGCACCTTAGAATCTCAGATTGGGTGGCAATTTCTCTTCCCATTCTGAAATACTCTGAGACTCTAAGAAATGAATTTATTACAAGTATACAGGGAAAAACCTCATAAGTTTAATAGAAAGTCTCTCTGGAACATGAGGGGACATTTGAGGACCTCTGAGTGCCCAAGGATGTACTCCATAGGCCTGAAAGAGTTAACAGTCCTATCACCACAGATGTACTAATACCTGAGCAAGAGCATGGAATGAAGGAAGAATGGAGACTAATGTTCAAGAGGAAAAATACCTTTCTATTTCCCTTACTGCTCTGTCCTGTGTTTAACACGTTGTGTTTCACCAATAACAGACAGTAACATTTGCATACGTTACAGAGAATACAGATGGTTTTCTGCTGAGAATGCAGCAAGCCCAGGAGGTCATCCCACAAATAAAGTTTTAAACTCATGAAAGTTATAATTTTAAAATGAAGATCTTATTACTTAGCTTTTTAGCATATTTTTCTGTGTTTAAAATATACATGCTGTTGACCCAGTTAAGGGGATAAAATCAAAACAGAATATAACACAAAAACTCAACACCCACCAGTAAAGCAAAAGCTAGTAGCATAAATGATTGAAGTGTCTGCAAAAACACCTTCCCAGGAGGATAGTCTACTATTGAAGTTCAGATCAGCAAATATACTTGCCTCATTATTTTTGCATGCCTCACATACCTGCTGCTTTTCCAAACTCCTGTGTGTTACCTTCTCTTTATAAGTGCTATGTTCTCACTTAGAATTTTAAAATATGAAAGAATCCAAAACCATTGAAGGGACTGGATGCTTTACAATGTATCACTGAACTAAATATTGAATTTACCTTATAGAAACTTGCAAAAAGGGGCTCCAATCATGCACAGGTGAAAACTGCACCTCATTTTTTAAAGCAATCATGCCAAATTAAAAAAAAAAAAAAAAAAGCAAGGGAAGTACTGGGTGTAATGACATTTTGAGTAATAATCTCCTGGTTGGGCTTGGACAGGAGACAAGAGTAAACAGGAGCAATGGAAACTGGGAAAGGCTATCACTTACAGGTGGCATCTGCTAACCAAAACATCAGCAGTTTGAATCCACCAGGTGCTCCTTGGAAACTCTATGGAGCCATTCCACTCTGTCCTATGGGTCATATGAGTCCCAAATGACACAGTGAGAGTGGGTTTGGTTTTGGGTTTTACTACTTCCCAACTTCTATAGATTCTTATTTTTTTCTGAGATAATTTGGTGCTGTCAAGTATAGGTGAGTAGTTTAGTTTTTTCTTTCTTTAGTTAATGATATTTTAAAAGCATACAAAGTGAGGACAACCATTCATTCTTTTATGGGTTTGCTTATTCAGTACATGTTTCTCAAACAACTTCAATAAAGATTATGGACACATCTGGTCTTTATTAGCAAAATAAATAAATAAAACTATTTCCATCAAGTCAGTTCTGACTAATGGTGACACTGCAGGACAGAGTAAAACTGCCCCACAGGGTCTCAAAGCAGTGGCTGATATATTTAAACTATCTACCCTTTAGTTAGCAATGGAGCTCTTTAACCACTAAGCCACCAGGGTCCAAACGTATAGCAACAGACAAGGCAGAGATTACCTGTTGCCTTACTGGAAACAATGTTGGAGAACACCTGATTGAATTTTGTGTGACTAATGACTTGTTCATTACAAATACCTTTTTTCAGAAACACCGTGACTATTCATATGGACTAGAACAGATGGAATACATAGGAATCAAATCAACTACATCTGTGGGAAGAGATCATGGAAAAGCTTAATATCAGCATTTAGAACAAGGTATAGGGTCAACTGCGTATCAGACCAGTGGTTACTTACATGGAAGCTGAAGCTCAAAATGAAGAAAACTAGAACAAGTCCCTGAGAGACAAAATGCAACCCTCACTATACCCCACGTAAACTTAGAGAACATATCAAGAATAGACTTGATGAACACAACACTAATGACAGAAGACCGGGTGTGTTGTGGAATGACATCAAGGACATCATACATGAAGAAGACAAGAGGTCATTAAAGTGACAGGAGGGAAATAAAGGACCTAAATGGATGTCAGAAGAGATTCTGTAACGTTCGTGGTCAAATAGATAAAGCAAAAACAGCAAAAAAAAAAAAAAAAAAAATTCAAAGTGGAAGACAACCAAGGGGATGAGATCCATACTTAAGTCTGTTCACAAGAAAGGTGATTCAACTGAATGTAAAATTATTGAACAATGTCATTAATATTACAGGCAAGTTAAAAATTTGCTGAAGGTCACTCAGAAGTGTCTGTAGTAGCACATACACAGAGACGTGCCAGAAATTTGTGGTGGATTAAGATGAGGACACACAGCCAGTCAAGGATATCACTGCTGATGTCAAATCCTGGCTGATAAACAGAGAAGACCAGAAAGATGCTTATCTGTGTTTTATTGATTGTACTAAAGCATCTGATGGTGTGGATCGTAAATAATTCTGGGTAACATTTCAAGAATGGAAATTCTAGAGCACTTAATTGTGCTCATGAGAAATCTGTACGTGAATCAAGTGGCAGCTGTAGGAATGGAACAAAGTGATACCACACGGTTTAAAGTCAGGAAAGGTATGTGTCAGACTTGTACTCATTCACCATAGGTAGTTAATTTGTGGTTGACCAAGTAATCCAAGAAGCTCAACTGCATGAAGAAGAATAGGACATCAGAACTGAAGGAAACTCATTAACAACCTGGATTATGTAGACAACACAGTCTTGATTCTTGGAAGCGAACAGGACTTGAAATACTTACTGATGAAGATCAAAGAATACAGCCTTCAGTACAAATTATACCTTAATGTAAAGAAGACAAATATCCTCACAACTAGACATACTAACAACATCATGATAAACAGAGAAAAGATTGAGGTTGTCAAGGGCTTCATTTGGATCCGCAATCAATACTCATGGCAGCAGCAGTTGAGAAATCAAATAACATATCATATTGGGCAAATCTGCTTCAGAAGACCCCTTTGAGGGCTAAGATGCTCATGACTGAAGCTACAGTGTTCTCAATCACCTCATATGTGTGTGAAAGCTGAACAATGTATAAGGAAGACTGAAGAAAAATTAAACCCTTTAAATTGTAGGATTGGTAAAGAATATTTTGTATACTATGGGATGCCAAAGGAACCAACAAATCTGTCTTAGAAGAAATACAACCAGAATGAACTTTAGAAGTAAGGATGGTGACACTGTATTTTGCGTATGTGGGATACATTATCTGGAGAGACCAGTCCCTGGAGATGAACACAGTCCTTGGTAAAGTAGAGAAAGACCCTCAACAAGATAGACCAACCCAGTGGTTGTAACAATGGGCCTAAGCACAACAACAGTTGTGAGGATTGCACAGGACAAGACAGTGTATATTTGCATTGCATGCATAGATTTGCTATAAACTGGAAATGACTCAAAGGCACCTAACAACAAGGCAGAGATGTTCATGGAGTTTGCGTTTTCGTGAGTAAACAGATGTTAAACACTAAACAAAAATATTTTAATAATTAGTGCAGAGATAAGGAGAACACCACACCCACTGCTGTCAAATTGATTCTGACTCATAATGACTCTATAGGATGGAGTAGAACTACCCCATAGGGTTTCTGAGGAATAGCTGAGGGAATCACATTGCCAGTCTTTTGGTTAGCAGCCAAGCTCATAACCACTGTACCACCAACAGGTTAAAGGGATAGAGAGAAATAATGTGGAGATCGGGGAGGTCTAGCCTGGGGGAGAAGATTGTTTTGGAAAGATTGGCCAATGACATAGGTGCAGAAACTAGAGCGAGTGTGAACCATATGAAGATGAGGCGGAATCCTAGAGTGTGAAGAAATTGCAAAGAGCCAGTGTATAAAAGCTCTGATACAAAAACCAACATGGTAATATTTGAAGAACAATAAAAAATGAGGAGAGAGTGGTAGAAATGAGGTTGCGAATACAGCTATAGGCAAAATCACGGTGTGATGGAGGCCACAGCCACTGTAAAGAGTGAAGGATTTTATTCTCATCATAAGGCGAAGCCGTTTGATGGCCCATGCATAGGACCGAGTGTGCAACACTGCTAGTTAAGAAGGCAAGCTGCTTTAGTTTGCACATAGCTTGTTATTTATTAAACTAAGATCTTGGGCCAGTTACTAATTTTCCTCGTCTGTAAAATAATAATAAATAACTTCCTTAGAGGGATATTGTGAGAATTCAATGACTTAACAGGTATGTATGCCTGGTAAATAATTATTATTATTTATTGTTCATACATAACAAAGATCATTCTTGATACTTCTTGGAAACAGCATGAGAAACCAAGTGAGAAACAAAAAGCAAACAGGTTACTGTAGTTGTTACAGCTACTGAAAAGAGTAAGATTATTGGAGGAAAAACAGTCAGGTAGGGTGGGAAAGAGCCAAGAACCTTGGATATAACAAGTTCATGATCGCTGGTAGACATTTACACAGAGATATTGGGTAGAAAGTTAGGTATACACATTTCGTGAAGCTTTTGGTGACAGTAGCTATAAATTTCAGAGTCACAGCCTACAGATGGTATTTAATTATTTGGGATTGAACAAATGCATATAGACAGAGAAGAGAATAATAGAAAAGGCTGAAGACTGGGATGCTACAATGCGCAGGAGAGGAGGAAGACAAACATTGGGAGGAGTTACCAGAGAATTAGAGGTGAACCAAGGAGACAGCGATAATAAGAAAGACAAGTGACAAATGTATTTGAAGGACGGATCCTCTGTGTCAACTGTTGAGGTTGACTGAGATGAGAAATGGAAATTTACTTCCTCGTGATGTAAGTCAATGGCCAATTGACAGGAACAGTAGCCATGACCAGAGCAATTTATTGGAGTAATTAAGATGAATGTCCTAGGGTCAACTGAAAAGACCTAGGAGATCAAGACGTGGAGATGCATTCATTAATTAAAACAAAGATTCTAATAGAATAGAAGAAAATAGAACCAACCAGTTTATCCACTCTCAAGGGAAGTGGAAACTTCCAATTCTTTGAAGTGTAAGTATCAAGTGTAGTAAAATGTTGCAACATTTGAATATATACATAAGAAAAGGTCTTTAAAATGTAAATAATGATAGAGATAAAACATAAAATAACAAATAAAAGCAATGTTTGAATTAGTAGACACTGAAAACTTCTGTGATAAAGAGAGTTATTTATGGGTAAAAATATCAAATTACAAACGTATGAATTGTAAAAAGTAAAAAAGCCAGCGAAAGTATTGGTAAACTTGACAAGCTCTTTCGAAGTTAAAAATTGGTAACAACTTTTGAAAGGATAAAACCAAGTGGCAAAGATTACATTGTAACAGCAATACATTACACATTAGTTAAATCGTTTTTAACTGGAGTAAACCTTATGGAACATATATATATATATATAAATATATATACACGCACACACATATATATGTAAGCATGAACTAACAAACAGCCATAGGATTGTTCAATCTCTTTCACCTATTAATTCTTCTCAAGGAAAATATTCCAAGGAAATAATTTAATAGGCGAGAAACTCTGTATAATGAAGGCAACAATTGCCACTGATTAAGCATCCGGTTTTGTGTATTTACAACGATCATCTACAAATACTTGAAATTAACTACAGGGTAATGAAGATAGTACCCAGTCTGGAACTATAAATTATTATTACTGACAGTACTAGTATTAGTAGCAGTTTTAATAAACATAGAGAAGTCTAAGAAAGAAGCCATCAAAATTAATGTTTGCTTTCTTTAACGTTACTATTTGAGTTTGTGGGTATTTGTGCATATCCCAGTTAGAGAAGAACCCATCCTTCTCTAACTCTAAGATCTCCATTGCTAGTACCAACCCACATCTCTTTGCACCAGATTCTAAACTGCGTATGAAGTTACCTTGTCCGTTTTCTCTTCACTGTGTATCTAGCTGCACAGCACAGGATAAAGTACAGTTAAATGCTGTTGAATGGTAAAAGGAGAAAGTAAAAAAGGAAGGAAGGGAAAAAATTCATGAGAGTTTCATGCCTCAGCTGTAGATTCATGTCCCCATCAGTGCTTCAGTTCTACTCTTATTTAACACTTCAGTAAGTTCTGTGTTATGTTAACACTTAAATTTTATTTTTCCTTAAGAAATCTTTTCCCTCTTATATCAAAATATTTAACAATTACATCACTTGTCTTCTAGTTAATGAGGTCAAAATGATTGTGGTCACTTTGATTTCTTCTTCAACTTCTATAAATTTTTATTCCTAGAGACCCCATATTCACTCCCATGCTTTAGTGAGTCTCTCTCATGGGCTACTAGAGGGGCAGAGAAATTTAAAACAGACCTACTATCAGACAGATCATGGTCTTTTGAAGAACACAGAAAAATACGTAGACAACTGCAATACAGAGTGTTGATTAAGCAGATTGAAGCACAAGTCGTACACACATACAAGAGGCAACTGACTCTCAATCAGAAAATGTTTCCCTGAAGCATGCTTTGTGTCTAATAGGAATACAAAGTTTATGCAAATGATTACAAATAAAAGTTAATTCCGGTGCCAAGCCAGAGAATATTGAATTCAAAAAATAAGATTGGTAACTTTAAGTAGCGAGTGATCGGGTATATGAGTCAAGATGAGGCCAGATAGACAGATCTTGGAAAGCCTTGTGTAGAATGCTAAACTATCTGAGTTTTATCCTAAAAGCAGTAATAGGGCAATACAGGATTTTAAAAGACCTGAGTAGAATTAGATAATTTAATAAAGATAGCATTACTAGTCATGTGGTAAATGGATTTTAGGATGGTAGAAAAACAGCAGGAGTGTATGAGGAAGTGAGCCTGAATTTAGGTGAATAAATTACAGACCAGTACAGTAATTCAGGAGTCCTTGGATAGTACAGATGCTTAACTTAAAGGTTAGAGATTTAAGTTCAAGTAGAACCTCTGAAGGATTGCCAGGTGATCTGTTTCCAAAAATCAGCCATTGAAAACCTTCTGGAGCAAAGTTATACGCTGACACCCATGAAGTCACCATGAGTCTGAATTTAAGCAATGACAGACAAGTGACAAAAAATGTATTAATCTTCTCCACTATCACTTTTATCATCTTAGACTCAAACCTCCTTAATTCACACTGAGATAATTAGTTAGCCTCTTACCTGTTCTTTCGTGTCACCATGCTCCCTACTCTAATTTCAACAGATTGTTACTAAATTAAGCTTGTTAAAAAAATAGGTAGTTTCTTTTGGCAGTCCAGAGTCCATTCAATATTCTTCTCCAACACCATAATTCAGATACCAATTCTTCTTCTGTCTTCCTTATTCATTGTCCAGCTTTCGTGTGCATGCGATGTGATTAAAAACACCATGTCTTGGTTCAGGTGTACTTAGTCTTCAAAGTGACATTTTTACTTGTCAGTAATTTAAAGAGATCCTTTGCAGTAGATTTTCCCAATGTAATGCGTCTTTTGATTTTGTAACTCCTGCTTCCACAAAAGTTGACTGTGGAACTAAGTAAAACGAAATCCTCGACAACCTCAATCATTTCTCCATTTATGACAATGTTGCTTACTGGTCCAGTTGTGAGGAATTTTGTTTTGTTGTTGAGGTACAATCCCTATGAATGCTGAGGTCTTTGATCTTCATCAGTGTTTCAAATCCTCTTCACTTCCAGCAAGCAAGCTTAAGTTATCTGCCTAATGCAGGTTGTTAATGAGCTTCCTCCAATCCTGATGCTTCATTCTTCTTCATATAGTCCAGCTTCTTGGACTGTTTGCTCAGCATACAGATTGAAAAGTTGTGGTGAAGGGATACAATCCCAATGTACAAGTTTCTTGACTTTAAACCATGCAGTGTCCCTTTGTTCTTTCCATGTGACTGCCTCTTGATCCATGTACGGACTCCTCATGAGCACAATAAAGTGTTCTGGAATTCCCGTTCTGTGCAATGTTAGCTGTAATTTGTTATGATCCACACAGTCAAATACCTTTGCATAATCAACGAAACACAGGAAAACATCTTTCTGGTGTCCTCTACATTCAGTCAAAAGCCACCTCACATCAGTAATAATATCCCTCATTCCACATCCTCTTCTGATCCTGGCTTGAATTACTCACAAATCCTTGTCAATGTACTGTTACAGTCACTTTTGAGCGATCTTGAGAAAAATTTTACTTGCCTGTGATATTAATTGTATTGATCGATAGTTTCTACATTTTGTTGGATCTCCTTTCTTAGAAATAGGCATGAATATGGACATCTTCCTGATGGTTGTTTCGGTAGCTGTCCTCCAAATTTCTTGGCATAGACAAGTAACCTTCCAGTGCTTCATCCATTTGTCCATTTGTTGAAATATCTCAATTTATATCCCATCAATTCCTGGAGTATTGTTTATCATCAGTGTCCTCAAAGCAGCTTTGACTTCTTCCTTCAGTACCATCAGCTCCTAATCATATGGTATCTCTTGAAATGGTTGAACATTGACCAGTTCTTTTTAGTACAATGAATCTGTGTATTCGTTGCATCTTCTTTTTATGCTTCCTCGGTCATTTAATATTTTCCCTGTAGAAATCTTCACAACTGCGACTCAAGGCTTGAATTTTGTCTGAAGTTCTTTCAGCCTGAGAAAAGTAGAGTGTATTTTTCCCTTTTGGTTTTCTATTTCCAGCTCTTTGCACAGGTCATTATAATACTTTACTTTGTCTTTACAAGCTTCCCTTTGAAGTCATCTGTTCAGTTATTTTATTAGTGTTTGATGTGTACTTTTGAATAATAGTCATATTGGCTGGCCTTCCCTGTAGGCATATAAATATATCCTATCACTGACAGTATTGTACTTCTGGAAAGATCTTGAAAGATTCTTTTTGAAGATGAATGCAGTGCTGTTCCTCTTGAGGTTTTCGTTCTTGACATAGCAGACTATATGATTGCCTGATTCAGATTGGCCAATACTAGTCCATTTGATATCCCTGATGCCTGGGATATCAATATTTTTAGGGTCCATTTCATTTTTGACAACTGCCCATTTTCCTAGAACCCTACTTAGTGTATTCTGCATTCTGATTATTAATGGATGCTTGCAGCTGTTTCTTCTTGTTTGGAGTCTTGTCACATTAGCAAATGAAGGTTGAAATTAATTATTTGTAGTACAATGGAGGTTGAGCAGTTAAAACACTGTTCTAGGTGCTTTATATGTACCGTATTAATTCAGCTCACCCATTTATATTTTTAGTTCTGATTATGTCCAGCTTTCTCTTCCATTAGTTGATATATACATACTACATAGTAAACTAAGGTAGCCATGAATATATTCTAGGTATTTTCATCTCCATACCTTGACTCCTATTTATTTAAATGAAAATATTCTTTCTAATATTTGTTCTAACTGACAAAAATATTTTTCTTAGGGCCTATCCTAGTTGTCATCACAAATGAAAGCTTTCCTCAACAGAAGCTATTAATATTCCCCTAGAATTTTTCATATGGTTCTCTTAGGGAAACATCTTCACTGTATGTAATATTATAATCATAGGGGAAGTCACTTTGTATCTGCATTAGATTATTATGTTGTTGACAGTAGGGCTGGATCTTTTTTTTTTGTCACAGTATTCTTGGTGCCATCTAACAGAGCCCTCATCAGAGATGGTGCACAGTCTAATTGTATTAAAATAAAAATGCCTACCAAAATGCTATCCATACAGAGCAATACATTAGGAACTGAGTGGAAAGAGAAATAATCATTTCTGAGGGGATTAGCAAAAGATTCATGACTGAGTTGAAAATTTAAAGCAGAATTTGAAGGATGGATAGGATTTAGACAGAGACCTGTTGGCAATAGAAGTACCCATTTGAAACCAAGGTCATGGAATAGCATGAGCAGAACTCAAAATTAAAAAAGAACAGTGTACATTTGTGCTATACTATACAGTCAGTTTTTTTAATATATTTGTGGATGCTAAATCCAGAAAAGTAGTTTGGTACTAAGTCATAAAAGGCACATCAAACAAATTGGAACTTCTTTGGCAGGAAATGGGAGTCACTTAAGGACTTTCCTTAAGGGAACAAAACTTGCCAAAAGATTGGTCAAGAGAGCATTTGTACAAAATCTATTAGCATAGCATTTAATTAATAAATGTAATATGTAGAATGAGAAGGAATTCTCAGGCTAAGGAGATGATAAATTTGAAGATCTGAAAGGATGTCAACAGAAAAAGTCCAGAGGCCACTATAAAAATGAGAAAACAAATCTCCACTCTCCAACATGAGATAAATTTAGGAAAAATTTAGGCCTTTGAATGTAGCTACTCACATGTTAAAGGAAATCCCTGAGAGGTCCATATAATTAGTGTGCTTAGCTGCTGAATGAAAGGTTAGAGTTCTGAGTCTACCCAGAGGTGCCTCAGAAGAATGGAGTGGTGATCTATTTCCAAAAATATCAGTCGCTGAAGACCCTCTGAGAGACAGTTCTACTGGCATATGTGAGTGCTCCCTAGTTGAAAGATTGGAGGGCAACCAGTTTGATTATGTGTTAGAACTATACTATGATGAAATTTTTTTCATGCTTGTTTTTGGAATTTGTGCTTATTTTGCATTCTGCTTCAGTGTAATATAAATTATTAAATCTTAAACTGATTTTTAAAAATTCATTTTAGTTTTCTTTTTTCACACTTAAGAGCATATTTTGTGAACAAAAATTGCATGATACATGAGATATACTTTTTCTTCAAGTATGTGCCTTCTTAAATATCTGATTTGCAAGTAATTTTAAAAACTGTATATCAAGCATAATGTCCTGGGTATCTCTTCATTAATAAATATAAATATTAAATCAGTTTAACTGAATTTTGTTGTGTTTTGTTTTTGTACTTGGTGAAATTGGGTGACAGTTATTCTGGATTTCCAATTTTTAATTAAAACCTAGACTAATTCATTACTGCAATTACTTTTAATATGAAAGACACTAGTTTTCTTTGACAAAGCATTTTTAATGAGATTCTGTAAATTAGTTGATCTAGCTGTTGGACATTTGTTATCCATTACTAATTATAATGAACAACATCAAATTGAAGTCCCTATTAATTTACATGAGTAACTTACCAGGACAATTTGCGCCATGCTTTTTAAACTAATGTCACCATATCAAATGCACACATAGTTTTAAATAAAAATCTATACCTTCATCCAAAATATTGTTACAGCTCAAGGTATATAGCTCACAAACATTAAAATATGTTTTTAACATTTGCAAATACTTAAATACACAGACGTCTGACAATTAATTCCACGAACTTAGTTGTTCTAAGTGCTACATACTTCATTGCTGAATAGCACTATAGTCACCTTTGAAATACTCCCTTTGGGAAACTGTACACTGATGCCAGCACCTAGGCAAACCTTCAAAGAATTTTGGAACTCCTTCTGGAATGGCCAGTGTGCATGGTGGCAAGGTGGCAAGTTCATGAACTTAACTTTATAGTTGTCTGTGAGAGAGTTTTTAGCCAGTAAACAACTGTTTTGGAACACCCTTCCTGCTCACCTGATTTGGCCCCCAGTGACTTTTTTCTTTACCCAAAGATAAAGTAAGACATTTTGATGACATTCAGGATGCCAAGGGTAATACGATGATACATCTGATAGCCGTTCCAGAAAAAGAGTTGCCAAATTTCTTTGAAGGGTGGACTAGGCGCTGGCATTGGTGCACAGTTTCCCAAGGGGAGTACTTAGAAGGAAACCATAGCTATATTCAGCAATGAGGTATGTAAACTTAGAACAATGAAGTTTATGGACTCAACTGCCAGCCTTCACACACATATGTATACATTTGGGAACAGGCTATGTATATGTACAAGAATTCCTGAATGGTGCAAACAGTTAATGTACTTAGCTGCTAATCAAAAGATTGGAGGTTCACAGGCATCTTGGAATAAAGGCCTGGTCATCCACTTCTGAAAATACCAGCCACTGAAAACCCAAGGGAGCACATTTCTGCCCTCACACGTACCAGGTAGCCATGAGTTGGGAGTTGATTAGATGATGAATGGGGAGAAAATGTATACCCACAGTGATAAGGGAGAAAATAATGCAAACATTTGGAGAATGTGTTATTATCTAGTTTTAAACAGAGTAATATTTTCAAAATAGGTATGGAGACTTTCCTAATTTGCAGAAAAAAAAATGTAAGTATAGTCTCCTTGACCACCCACTTTTCAATCTCAGAGTGTTTAAAGTTCTTACCACTCTTATTTTCTTCAAGAATCTGTCTTACTTAGTTCATTGATTTTCTTCAGTCATCTCGCTTTCTTGCAATACAACAAATCTGATTAGGAAAGATAGGTCATTTCTTTTCTTTTTTTCCTTTATTTCTATCCCCAGCTTATTTCATATTTCCTGTTTTACACATATTATTTGTACTATCTGATCTTGCAAATTGCAGTGATATGCTGCCCAATCCATTCCTCCTAGGAATCTGGAGTTAATCGAAAGACCGGGTTTGCTGCATTACTCTGAAAACTTAACCACAATGCATAGAAATGAAAAGCACCAGAAAGAGATACAGGGCCTCTTAAGTTATCTAGTGTAGATTATAAATAGGGAAGAAAGTGACAATATGAAGGGGAGTGGAATTTAACATATCTTAGATCCTACAAAATCAACTCACAAGCCAAATAATACAATGACCATCTGAGGACTTTCTAAAGGAACCACATCTATAACCAGAAGACTTCAAGTAGCCTATTCCTGTTGACTTTTCAGAATACAGTGCAGCCATCAAATGAGTCTTCTGCATCAAGAATAACTTTGGTCCCCCTATCATATAACTATGGTACTTTGTCCAAGGACAGTTATAAAACCTGTAGGATTCAGCACAGGATTAAAAGGTAGATCTGGTTGAAGGCAGGGAATTCAGACTCCCCTTTCGCTGAGTTATTGCATCAACCCAGAGTGGAAGGTAAATTCCAACAGATTGTAACCTCCATGTACCTAGGACACACTTGTACGTAGATAGGAGGAGTGGGTAACAGGCACTGTCATGGATTGAATTGTGAGCTCCCCAAAACAGGTGTAGCCATGTGATCATGGTTCCCTGTATTCTATAATTGTTCTCCGTTTTGTGATTTTACTATGCTGTATGTTAAAGGATTAGGGTGGGACTGTAAATCCCTTTATAAGATCACCTGCCTGCTCCACTGCAAAGGGAGTTTCCCTGGAGTATGGCTTGTCTCTCCCTTAATTCTTGCATCTAGA
The DNA here is from genome assembly GCA_028571685.1 of Heterohyrax brucei. Classification (NCBI taxonomy): domain Eukaryota; kingdom Metazoa; phylum Chordata; class Mammalia; order Hyracoidea; family Procaviidae; genus Heterohyrax; species Heterohyrax brucei. Next base: position 163,670,757 of record CM053143.1, read on the forward strand.
AGAGATAAAAGGAAAGGGAAGCAGCAGAGAATTGGGAACCTCACACCATCAAGAAAGCAGCACCGGGAGAAGAGCATGTCCTTCAGATCTGAGGTTCCTGTGCCAAGATGCTCCCTGGACAAAGACTGACCGGACTTTCCGTCAGAGCCAACAGAGGGAAAGCCTTTCCCTGGAGCAGACATCCTGAATTTGGACTTGCAGCCTGCTGGACTTTCTAAGAATAAACTTTCCTTTGTTAAAGTCATCCACTCCCTGGTATTTCTGTTAGAGCAGCACTAGCTGACTAAAACAGTTACCTCTCCTCTAGTTGAACTAATTGCCAAAATTCAGCAAAGCTACCACCATCAAACTGAGGTTGACACAAATGTGCCATGTCCTATCCTAAGATTCTTTGCAGAGACAGTGCGTGATTCCATTCCCCCCATGTCTGGACTACAGTCAGCCCCCTGCTGGAGGCAGAGAATGTAAAGCAAAAGTCTCCAAGTTGATGTGGTACAGTTTGCCCCCATGCGGGGGTTAAAAGTGGTTGAGGGGGCGGAGTCAAGATGGCAGACTAAGCACACGTCTTATATCCCTGTGGAAACCAAGACCTGAATTGACAATCAAACAGAGCCTTCTGATCACCTAATCAGCCTCAGGACATGGCACAGAGCTGTTAATTGGGACGTCATACCACTCAGCGAAAAACCTCCTCTCTCTCGCTGACTCCCGCTCCTGGCTAGCCCCGGCTCTCATGGACGGAAGGTAAACGCACCAATTTGACTTTTTTTCCTCTGTCTTGGCTGGCGGGCGGAGCTGGGTCTTGCCTGGCGGCTGGACTCAGACGCGCTGCTGGGGAGATAGGCAGGCGAAGTGCCCATATTCTGAGAGCCAGGCTTGGGACTCTGTTAATCTAGCCACTTTGAGCCTTTTGTTTTATATCTGCCTCAGCGGGGTTTGTGCGGAGCTTCATGGTCAGTGTGCGGGACACCGTGTTAGTACCAAGATTTTAGCGGGACCTCGTTCTTAGTCTGGGAGCCAGCGCCTGCAAACGGATAACCCTTCTCCGACAGAAAAGTAGTGATTTTGCACACTGCTGCCTACGTTGGGGGCCCTGCAACAGAAGCAGAGGAATCACTACCTCTCGGCACCTTTAGCCCCTCTGTCTGCTGCCTGTGTGGAGGACACCATCTAGGATACGGTGGCCGCAGCTGGACCTAATTCTCAGCTTGGGAGCCAGAGCCTGCCCACAGGAGAGCGCTTTTCTATCACAAAACCAGTACTCAATGCAGTGTTGGATAAGGCTAGGCCCTGTCAGCAGAGGCCACCAGGGCAGTAGCACTGCTGTATTCTGAACTAGTTTGTTATCATCTGGGGTTGGATATAGTGGCACTTACTTTGTCAGATGAGAAGAGGGACCTCTACACTTGAAAACCTAACTGACTTCTGAGCTGGTCAGATACCTTTTGCTTTACATTTGAAGACAGCCTAGAGAAACATTTGCAATCCATCCTCACAGTACCTCTTCCAGCCTCTATATACTCACATGGGACCCAAAAAGCAACAGACAATTGTGGCATACAAGCAATCACTCATGGCTTCAGAAGGCTCCCAAACAAAGCAACCAAGGAGTTTTCCAGATGAAGAAACTTTTATGAAAGCATCAGGAAGTGAATACAAATTGATTATATACAGAGCCCTTCTAGACCTTATACAAAATGCAACAGAACAAAATGAAAAATTAAACAATTTGTTCGATCTGATGGAACACCAGTACTCTGAAATCCAACAGATCAAGAAGAAAATCAAAGATGTAGAAACTTCCATGCAAAGCCAAGAAAACAGAATGGAACAAATGGAAAAAAGAATTTCTGACTTGGAAGACAGAGCTACTGATGCCAGTGTCTATGAGCAGAAATCAGAAAAAAGAAACAAGAAAAATGAAGAAATATTAAGAAGCATGTGGGACTCTATTAAGAGGAACAACTTTCAATTAATTGGAGTCCCTGAACAGGGTGAGATATCTGAGAACACAGACAGTATTGTTGCTGAGCTGCTGAAAGAAAACTTCCCAGAAATCATGAAGGAAGAGAATATAGACATCTCAGATGCATATTGTATGCCACCCAATATAGATCTCAAAAGAAAGACTCCAAGACATATTATAATCAAGCTTAACAAAATGAAACACAAGCAGCAACTCTTAAAGGCAGCAAGATTCAAGGCAAAGCTAACATTCAGAGGGAAACCTTGTAGGCTCTCATCAGATTTCTCAGCAGAAACCATGCTGGCACGGAGACAGTGGCACGATACATTCAAAGTCTTGAAGGAGAAGAACTTCCAACCAAGAATTATATATCCTGCAAAACTATCTTTCAAATACGAAAATGAAATTAAGATATTCCCAGATAAATAGAAACTCAGAGACTTTGTAAAAACCAAACTCAAACTACAAGAAATACTGAAAGAAGTTCTTGCCTTTGACTTAGAAGAACAAAAACACTAACTTTATATATTAGAACGACACACTGCTCAATACTCTACTGATTTAGGGAAAGCCCCAAAGTAATTCACAGCTTTGATATGAAAAGAAGCAATACAGTGATCATTATGAAAACTATGGTGTCATCATAATAAAAAGAGGGATGTACTACAGTTGTTATAGTCCTGCCAGATGGAGAGGAAGATGACAAGACTGGTAGTAATTAAAATTGGGTTTATAAATAGTTTATTATGGGGGTTTATAGGGGTAGCTGTAAAGCACAACAAAGATTTATCATACCATTTCAAGAAATCTAACACACGAGTCTCAACAACTATAAAACCAGCTCTGAAAAAGGTGAAAAATCAACTCACAAAAAAGAGTGTCCCAGAACAGACTAATAAGAACAACAGAGAAAACATCAACATAAAAATAAACATATCACAATGGCAGCAGTGAACACATACCTATCAATAATTACATTGAATGTGAATGGACTGAATGCTCAAGTAAAGAGACACTGAGTGTCATCTTGGATCAAAAGACACGACCCATCCATATGCTGTCTATAAGAAACTCAGCTGAGACCTAAAGACAGGAACAAACTGAAAATTAAAGGATGGAAGAATATATATCAAGCGAACAATGAACAAAGAAGAGCAGGGGTAGCAATTCTAATCTCAGACAAAATCAATTTTAATGTCAAATCCACCATCGTGGACAAAGATGGACACTATTTATTGCTGAAAGGTTCAGTACACAAGCAAGACTTAACTATATTAAACATTTATGCACCTAATGTCAGAGCACCTAAATATGTCGAAGAAACACTGACTACGCTCAAAAGAGAGTTAGATGACTCCACAATAATAGTGGGAGACTTTAACACTCTCATCACTAGACAGATCATCTAGAAAAAAGCTCAGTAAAGATACAGAAGACCTCATTGACACAATCAACCAACTAAATTTCATTGATATATACAGAACTTTCCACCCATCAGCAGACAACTACACCTTCTTCTCCAGTGCACATGGAACATTCTCCAGAATTGACCACTTGATAGGCCATAATGCAATGCTCAACAAAATCCATACCATTGAATTACTGCAAAGTATCTTCTCAGATCATAAAGCCATCAATGTTGAAATCAATAGCAGAAAAACATAGATAGAAAGTGGCACTCTTGGAAACTGAACAACATCTTGCTCAAAAAAACATGGGTTATAGAGGAAATCAAGGATGAATTAAAGAAATTCATGGATTCCAATGAGAACGAAAACACTTCCTACCAGAGCCTATGGGATACAGCCAAAGCAGTGCTCAGAGGTCTATTTAACTCCATAAATGCACACATCTGGAAGGAAGAAAGAAACCAAATCAAGGAACCAGCTCTACAGCTTGAACAAGTAGAAAGAGAACAATAGAGGAACCCCTCGGGCACCAGAAGAAGGGAGATCATAAAGATTAGAGCAGAGCTAAATGAATTAGGGAATAGATAAACCATTGAAAAAATTGAAAAGACCAAAGCTGGTTTTTTGAAAAGATAAGCAAAATTGATAAACCACTGGCTAAACTTACTAAAGAAAAGCAGGAAAGGAAACAAATAACCCAAATTAGAAATGAGAGGGGAGTTGTCACCACAGATGCGACAGAAATCAAAAATATCGTAACAGAATACTATGAAAGACTGTACTCTAACAAATTGGAAAACCTAGGAGAAATGGACCAATTTCTTGACTCATACCACCTACCCAAATTATCACAACGTGAAGCAGAACAACTTAATAAACCCATCACAAAGGGAGAGATTGAAAAGGTCATCAAAACACTGCCAACCCAAAAAAGTCCGGGCCCAGATGGCTTCACGGCAGAATTCTACCAAGCATTTAGAGAAGAGTTATCCCCAATACTATTGAAACTATTTCACAGTATAGAAAGGGATAGAGTACTCCCAAACTCATTCTATGAAGCCAGCATAACCCTGATACCTAAGCCTGGCAAAGATCCAACAAAGACAGAGAACTACAGACCAGTATCACTCATGAACCTAGATGCAAAAATCTTCAACAAAATTCTTGCCAACAGAATACAACAACATATCAAGAAAATAATCCATCATGACCAAGTGGGATTCATACCAGGGATGCAAGGCTGGTTCAACATCAGAAAAACAATTAATGTGATTAACCACATAAATAACACAAAAGACGAGGATCACCTGATTTTGTCCATTGATGCTGAAAAGGCATTTGATAAAGTCCAACACCCATTCATGCTAAAAACTCTTAGCAAAATGGGCATAGACGGCAAATTCCTCAACACAATAAGGGCCATTTATACAAAACCAATTGCCCACATCATCCTGAATGGAGAGAGACTGAAAGACTCTCCCTTGAGATCAGAAACTAGACAAGGATGCCCACTCTCACCTCTCCTATTCAACATTGTGCTAGAAGTTCTAGCCACAGCAATTAGACAAGATGAAGAAATAAAGGGCATCTGCATCGGCAAAGAGGAAGTTAAAATCTCCCTGTTTGCAGATGATATGATTGTATATGCAGAGAACCCCAAGGAATCTATAAGTAAGCTGCTCAAACTGATAGAAGAGTTCAGCAAAGTCTCAGGATACAAGATAAACATAAGTAAATCAGTAGGATTCCTTTATACCGACAATGAGACTGTTAAGGAGGAAATTATCAAATCAATACCATCTACGATAGCCCCTAAGAAGATAAAGTACCCAGGAGTTAATCTAACCAGAGAAACAACAAACCTTTACAAAGAGAACTACAAGCCCTTACTACAAGAAACTAAGATAGACTTAGATAAATGGAAAAACCTACCCTGCTCCTGGATAGGAAGACTTAACATTGTGAAAATGTCTATTTTACCCAAGGCAATTTATTTATATAATGCAATCCCAATACAAGTTCCAGCATCATTTTTTAATGAGATGGAGAAACAAATCACCAATTTTGTTTGGAAAGAGAAGAAGCCCCGGATAAGTAAGGTAATCCTAAAGAAGAAGAACAGACTGGGAGGCCTCTCATTACCCGACCTTAGAACATACTACACTGCCACAGTGGTCAAAACAGCCTGCTACTGGTACAAGAACAGACAGATCAATCAATGGAACAGAATTGAGACCCCAGAGATGACACCATCTGCCTATGATCAGTTGATATCTGACAAAGGCCCTAAGACATTAAACTGGGGTAAAAACAGTATCTTCAACAAATGGTGCTGGCAAAATTGGTTATCCATCTGCAATAAACTGAATCAAGATCCAAATCTTAAACCTTATACAAAAACCAACTCCAACTGGATAAAAGACCTAAATATCAAACCTAAAATGATAAAGCTCATCCAAGAAAAAGGTAGGAACAACAATAGAAGTTTTAATACACAATGAGGACAGACTCCAAAATCTGTCAAAGAAACCTCAATCAACTGAAGAGAAAATAGATAAATGGGAACTATTAGGAATCAAACACTTTTGCTCATCCAAAGACTTTATTAATAGAATTAAAAGAACACCCACAGAATGGGAAAAAATATCTGGCAACTCTATGTCAGACCTACCCCTGAGCTCCATAATCTATAAGATACTACAAAATATCAATAAGAAGAAGATAAACCATCCAATTGAGCGATGGGCAAAGGAGATGGACAGATACTTCACTAAAGAGGAGATCCAGGCAGCCAAAAAACACATGAGGACATGTTCACGATCTGTAGTTATTAAAGAAATTCAGATCAAGACAACAATGAGATACCATCTCACCCCAACAAGATTGGCCATGATCCAGAAAACACAAAACAACAAATGCTGGAGAGGCTGTGGAGAAAGTGGAACCCTCCTACACAGTTGGTGGGGTTGCAAAATGGTCCAGCCTCTTTGTAAGGCAATCTGGCGCTTCCTTAAAAAAATGGATATCGATATACCATTTGACCCAGTAATTCCACTACTTGGAATATATCCTACAGAATCAAGGCCTTTCACACCAACAACACATGCACCAGAATGTTTTTCGCAGCACAGTCCACAATAGCAAAAAGATGGAATCAACCGAGATGCCCAACAATAGAAGAATGGATAGGTAAACTATGGTACATATATTCAATGGAGCACTACGCAAGGATAAAGAATAACAATGATTCCAGGAAACATCTCCTAACCTGGTTTCAACTGGAAGACATTATGTTGAGTGAAAGTAGTCAGCAACAAAGGGACAAATACTGTATGAGACCTCTACGATAAGATCTCAAAAACAGACTTGTGTATAGAAGAAAAGACTCTTTGACAGCTGCAAGGAAGGGGAGAGAGGGAGGGTGGGGAGGGAGGGCTTAGTTTAGATAGTTACTAGAAATCTAGTTGGGAGAATGCGGTGATAACACACATTAGAAACAAGAACAACATTAAGTGGACTACAGCATAACTTGAATACTCCTTCCATCTTAACTCATTACTGCAAGGATAGAGTAGCTGGGGCGGCGGTGGTGGACTATACTCTTAGGTGAATTCCAGGCCAATTGGCACAACTAGCATTTTGTTAAGAGAGCTCTCTGCACCCCACATTGGTGAGTGGTTTCTGGGGTCTTAAAAGCTGCCAAGCTGCCATCCGAGGGTGCAGCAAGTGGTCCCAACTCAGCAGGAACGGATGCTCACCGAGGACCAAAATGACATGCAGTAAAGACAATGGAGAAGACAGAGAGACCCACAAGAGTGGGTGCCTACATTGACTTGGGACCAGAAGAACCGGATGGTGCCCGGCCACCACCAGTGATAGCCACGATGGAGCTCACAGAGAAGAGTCTCACGGACAACACAAGAATAAAAAGGGGTGCATCATGAGATCTCCACTAAAAGACCTCAATTGATGGTCCAGCAGTTTTGGGGTTACTCTGACAGCATGGCCCCTGGCCCTGATGCTGCCCTTTCCCATAAATTATAACAAAGGTCCACTCTTTGGACAGGAATGGATTGGACTTGGCAATGCAGAGTGACCAAATATTGGAAGCACTTTATGGTTCTATACATCTATATGATATCATCTTGCTGACCTCTGGCTGGAGGAAGGAGAATGGATGGGGATGAGGGGAAAGGAGGCTGTTGGAAGGATGAGACATGTATGGAGCAGAGAGGAATAGTGCACTGTCACTGGACAGGGAGAGCAGTGGAAGCTGCACATAGGTGGGCATGTAAATTTATACGGGAATGTACATTTTCACTCAGTCATGTTAAATAAAATTAAAAAAAAAAAAGTGGTTGAGAAGTGGGAAATGGGACAGAGAGGAGGAGCCCAGCCACCATGGCATTCAGGATGGAAGGGAGAAGCAGAGAGTCCTTCTGGGGAGAAGCTGTAGGCTCTGCTGTGTATGAGCCAAGGCTCTAAGCTTCTGGTGTGTGCTCTGCTGCCCAATCAGACGTCAATTATAAAACACAAATTCAAAGATAAAATTATTAAGAATTTCAAGATGTGATTTCAGAGCATTAAATACCAAGCACTGACTCTTCTCAGTGCAGGGCCCTGTATGACTTCATTGGTCGTATGCCCATAAAGCTAGCCTTGACCTTGAACTTTTCCTTGACAGAGTTTGCATAAATACAATTAAATATTTAATTCATTAGTTGATTAAAATATGATGTCTGTCTTCCAGATTGAATACTTTAGGAAGTAAGGGTTATGTATGGCTAGTCTGCTATATCTCAATTATCCTTAATGCCTTATATAGGGCATAGTCTCCTGCCATGTACTCAATCAAAATTATTCTAATGAAAGAAGATGATTGCCTTTGGTCCCTATTCATACTCTATTACATTATTTTATAAGAGTAGCTTTTGAGGGAGGACTAGGAGATGGAAACAATATAAAGACAGTAGAAATCTGTAAAGGATCAGGTTTACGGCTTGAAGCAACAGAAGTGACTTTCGATCTATTTCCTGATTCTATCTACGCCTACCGTCTATGGAGGACAATTTTTGTCCTTTATATTAGTACTAGAAGGAGTCCTTGGATGGCATAAACAGGGGTACCTGCCTGGAGGAGCTCTGAAAGAAATGCCTGGTCATCAGTTTCCGAAAGTTCACAGCCTTGGAAATCTTATGGAGTGCAGTTCTACTCTATAACACATGGGGTCACGGTGAGAGGCAAATCCGGGGCAACTGGCAATTTTTGATTTAAGTCAGATCCAACTCGACAGCACTTGGCTGGCTAAGGCTCTCATGTAGATGGTCAGTGAAAAAGAGAAAGATCCTCAACAACATGGATTGGCACAGTGGCTACAACGGTGGGTTTGAGTGTAACAGTAATTGAAAGGGTGGCACAGGAACAAGCAGCATTTCCTTCTCTCGTACATAGGGGTAGTATGAATAAGCTGACTCAATGGTACCTAACAACAACAACAACATAAACAAGACTCTTATGAGTGCAGGAATTACTATCGACATACTTCCAAGGTACGTCTTTGTCCATATTGCGCCCTTCCCAATCTAGATGCAGATTGGAAGAAGACTGCCTGCAGTGCGCTTTCCTGCAACATATACTCGTGAAAGAAATGTCCCTAACCAAACTCTTAGCCAGGATTGTGTTGCTTTCCTTTGACAGGTGTTATGCGGGTCTGTCCTCTGCAAGATGTCTGACCACCGGGTTAGGCTTCTACCCTTTGTCATGCAGAAATCCCCAAGCACTTTTGTGTCTATAGGTTACACACTTGCATCAAATTGCCACCTATGATTTTTCTCGAGACCTTGAGTGTACTAGGGACTGTAGAGATGTGAGCGTCAAACGAGGGAGCTATGTGGAAATTCTTAACATATTCCCTTCTGGAATGTGGTTTAATTATTAATAGCATGCTTTCACACGTTATGGGAATCCCTGGGGTCGGGGGGGGGGAAACAATTAAACACTCAGCTACTAACTAAATGTAAAGCATTATCCACAAAACCCCAATAGCCATCGAGTTGATTTCAACTTATAGTGACCCTGTAGTGCTAGATACTCTGAAAAATCCCAGTATGGAAAGATCAGGCTTATCTTTACTCAAAATAGAGACTATCCTTCCACTCCTCTCTTTATTTTGTCTGATGTAATGGTTTTTCCAGGCAAATAGTGAAATAGCTGTTGCTGATTACTTGCTCTTTTAACTTTTAATTAACATAAATAAATAAAGAATAAGTCCTCTCTTGTCTTTTAGAGGCATTCAGTTCTTCATGATGTTTCTATTTGGGTGTTAAAAAACTCTTAAAGGCTGGAAATACAAAGATGAACAAGATCTGATTGATAGGTATCTGAAAGGTCAGCAGTTGGACCCACCAGCTGCTCAGCAGGTAAAAAGAAAGATCTGATAATTGGCTTCCATAAATACCACAGCCTAGGAAATCCTATGAGGTAGTTGCTATGAGTCAGAATCTACTTGGTGGCATACAAAAACCCATGGTGGCAGGTTTCAGGGGAGCTTTTGGACTAAGACAAACTAAAATCTAATTTCAGAAATTGATTGACAACAGAATATTTTTGACATAGTTTTAGAAAATGAGCTCCTATGTTTGGAAGGCACTCAAAATACACTGTGCCCACAACAGGCTTCAGCACATCAATGATCTGAAGATTGTACAGGACCTGATAATGTTTCCTTCTGCTGTATAGTGGATCAGCCCAAACCAGAGCCTACTCAAGGGCAACTAACAATAAGGATAGACCCAATGATGCTTAACTGTGAAAGAGTTCTTCAGTGAAGAGGGAAAGGATGTTTCTCACAGAGAAGTCAGCGTAAAGAAATATGCAGAAATAAAAAGCAGCATGGTGAACTCAAGAGGAAAAAAGTAAACAAGTTTGTGTGAAAGTAAAATTTTGAGGGTGAGTTTAAAAAGATAGGTAGGAGGCAGCCCAAGGAGTGTTTGGTAGCCTATGCTAAATCATTCCACTCTTAACCCTGTTTGATTTTCTTTTTTTTTTCCTTTATACCTCTTTTTATTTTCTAGCATAATATATAGTTTATTTATTTTGACTTCTGTCTGACCCAAACTGTCAGCAAGCTTCAAGAGCACAGACTTGAGGACCACAAGCCTACAGACAAGTCAAAAGATTCCTGAACCCTTCCGAGAGTGAGAAATAGTTTCTATGAAGATAGTTGCAACTCATGGCAGATCCACATGGGTCAGACTAGAACTGTGTTCCAGAGGGTTTTCAATGGCTGAGTTGATTAGGTGATTTTGTCAGCTTGGCTGGATCATGATTCTCAATGTTTGCATATGATCACTCCAGTAATTGAACCTGTTGTTAGTAGCCAATCAGTTTAAACGGAGTTTCCTTGAAGGTGTGGCCTACATCCTTATGTTAGCAGATGGCTTTTTCCTTCCTCTGGACCCTGAAGCTGCCACCTGTTTTTTGTATGACCTCTAGATCTTGGGACTTGAGTTATCAGCTTATCTGCAGATCTTGGAGTTCTCAATCTTCACAGTCTGAGAGCAGAAGCCTTGCTCTCTGACCTGTTCATCTTGGGATCTCCAGTCTCTGTGGCTAAGTGCAATGGTAGGACTTGGTCACCGGTGGAATTTGAAGGTGACAGTTAAAGGCAATTGAAGACTAGTAGGTAGGTGGATATACAGTCCTTATGTTCATAGCAACTTCTGTGTTAAAAATACAGATTTAGGAATAATTAACACATTTTGTAACAGAAAACTTAAGATGTCTCAGTTTTTCTGGGAAGTGCTTGAAAAGTAAGAGAAGAGTTTTAGGAACGAAACTCTGGGTGGGTGGAGAACAAGGAGGTCATCAGGAAACCTGAAAAGGAAATACTGAAAAGTGTAAGATCCATCCAGGTAGTGGACATCCTGTTGGCATAGTGGCTAAGTGCTATGGCTGCTAACCCAAAGGTTGGCAGTTTGAATCCACCAGACACTCCTTGGAATTCCTGTGGGGCAGTTCTACTTTGTCCTATATGGTGGCTATGAGTTTGAACTGTCTCAATGGCAGTGGGTTTTTGTGGGTTACCTAGGGAGTTTCAAAGCAAATTAAGAGGAAAGAAAGTATAGAGAACAATGTAATGTTCAAAATTTTTAAAGCAGTTGGGACTTAAGCAGTAAAACATATTCATTCAAATCAGCAATTATGAGCTCTGTGGTGGCCATGAAAAGATAGTCTTGGTGAGTTCCCGGGCAAAGACAGATTCCAGGACATGAAGAGTGAATGAGGGCTGAGGTGTCTGAGAATGTGACTATGATCTGTTAGGAGGAAAAAACAAACTCATTTTGGATGTAAGATCTGTTTCCTGGTTTTCTCTCATTGACAAATTTACATTCATTTATCATCTTTCTATGATAGACTGGTATTTGAAAAGAAAGTTTCTGGAGGAGCAATACCTTAACCTGAAAGACAAAGTATATCACTGTAGGGAAATCAGACCACGTAGAGTATAATTCTTCTGAATATAAAAGACACTGAATCCCATATTAACCATGACTTCTTGCCCTGCTTTCAGCTTCCCAACATGCTCCTTAGGGCCTCCCATCCCCACTCTTCCGCACTAACCTGATTCAGAGACACAACACTGATTGAGCAGGTACTCAACAGCTATTTAGGGAAGTTTTGCAAAGACTTTGCTCTTTGGAGTTTTAGGCCTCGTGTCTGTGGCATGACTAAGTTGGCTGTAGACTGCGTGATTTTTTCTTCATTTTTTTTCCTTGGCTGTATTAATAGAACAATCAATCAGAACTTGGCAGGGATCAGAATTGTCCATTAAAAGGCCCAGTACATTGACTCAAGCATAGATTTGTCTTTTGTTTATTTTTATAAACAAATAGACCTGACCTTGATTGGGCAAATATTACGTATGAATGTACTGCATGGCTTTTTATTACACTTAAAATCTCTACATTTCAAAAAGCCTAATATGAGAAATTTCTGCTTTATAATGTTTCTGAGAAATGATACAAAATACTGGATATACAGTGTAAAATATGCCTCAGCAAGTGGCTATGTACTCTGGGTACTTCAGCCAGCTATTTGGGTAGACAATTCTTTAGGTAGCAGCTGGAAAGGTGATTAGGAAAGTTATGTTTGTTGCAATCTAGTAAAATGACATTTGGTCTTGAAAATACACTTCTGAAATTTTTATTAAAATTTGGTAGTTTACGATTGGAGAAGGTGATGCGCAAATTACAGAGACCAAGAAAACAGAGTGACTTGCAAACAAAAGTCCCATATTTTCAAAAAATTGTCATTTATCAGTTTATTAGGAAGTGTGATGTTCTATTTATGATTAAAAATTTACCTGAGCATCTTTAAAAATAATAGAGATAACTTATGGCCATCATGAAACAAAATGAAATAGCCTTTCACTTCCATATGATACAAGTTCTGAAAGCAAAATTGGTTCATAATTTTCAGACTATGCTGTATCTATGCTTCAATGATCAGCAGGAACTGGAAAATTTTGTCCATTTTTATGTTTGCAGTCTTATAATCAGTTCATCTGGTGGTTGAACACATACCTGAAGAATCAATGAATCAGGCTGACCACGCTGAGACATTCATTTGAGGTCTATCTCTTGCTATCAGGGCTTGAAATGGCTTGAAGATGTTGGGGGTATTTATTAAAAGTAAGAAGCTCTACTAGGTGCTTTTATGCTAACATAAAACTGGAAACACTCAGGCACTTCATTTTCTCTTCAAGAATAAGTTGGTTTTCATTTTTAACCAGGTATTTCTGGCCTAAATAATAAAGCAGTTGGGCAACGTGAATTGCCCTGGGTATTTTCCTTCAGTGCCTACACAGGACATTACTGCTTTGGGCATTTCCTGAGGACTCTGATCTTACTGAGAAATAATCTCTTCTGCTGCCATTAACATACTCAGAGTCTCAAATAAAGGATTTTGGATCCCATGCAAGTTAAGTTATTGAATTTTTTTGGGGGGGATGTAATTGGCTACAACAAGAAATGTGGTTTGGAGATACATTTAGTGAAGGTTAGCAGAAATATTTTTGATCCATGATATTTGTAAAATGTTGGTAGTGATACTTGTTCTTCAAGATTATTATTATGAGTTTTGATTTATCAAGCCCCAAAGCCAAATCTACTGCTGTCAAGTCAATTCTGACTCATAGCAACCCCATAGGAGCAAAAAGAAAAGAGAGAAAGACCTAGAGGAGTGATTTGGTAATTGGCATGTACTCCTTAGAAGCAAGAATGGTGACACTATGTCTCACTACTTTGGACATGCTGTCAGGAGGGATCAGTCCATGGAGAACATTATGCTTAGTAAAGCAGAGGATCAGTGAAGAAGAAGGCATTCAACTAGATGGATTGACACAGTGGCTGTCACAATGAGCTCAAGTATAAAAATGATTGTGCACATGTTGTAAGACTCGGCAGTGTTTCATTGTGTCATACATAAAGTCACTAAGAGTCAGGACTTGACAGCATCTAACAACAATAACAACTAGCCAAACTCACAGTGGCCCTGCATGGCAGAGCCCAGCTGCCCTGTAGGGTTTCCAAGGCTATAAATCTTTACAGAAGTAGGGTGCCACATCTCTCTCCTGTGGAGCAGCTGGTGGGCTTGAACTGCCGACACTTTGGTTAGCAGCCAAATGCTTAACTACTGAAACACCAGGGCTCCTTGCAATAATTTAAAGTAGTTTAAAGATTTGTTGGACATGACCTCAAAAAGATAGGTTGACACAGTGACTACAACAACAGGCTCAGTTGTAACTACAATTGTGAAGACGACGAAGAACTGGGCAGAGTTTTGTTCTGTTGTACATATTGTTGCTATGAGTTGGTACCAACTCCGTGACACCTAAAAACAACAAATAAGATTTTTAGCACTGTTGTACTTGTGACTACTTCCTGCCTTTCTAATCTTCACACTTAATCCATTTTTGCCAAATATTTCCTCTTTGCCACCACTTATTCCTCATGCAAATCTACTAACAGATTTCTTATTATAAATGTCAAGAGAGGCTCTCATGATATTAGAATGTATGACCCCAGGGTGTCAAGAGCATTAAACACTTAGAAAAGATCATCTCTAGTATCACAACGGGTAAGTGGCTTGGTCTCTGTGACCTTTTCGTTTGTTTATTTCTTTGAAACAGGTGTACTAATAATATAGCCTTCAACATTTTCCTGAGGCATCAAGCTGTACATACATAAAATGCTTTGCAAATGTTAATTGATGTTAATAACAGCCATATGGCAAAAATAATTTGTTTGGATTCAAACTTGCTAGTATGTATTACTAAAGCATGATCACTGTAGCTTTGTGTCTGTGCTGAGACCCATAGCAAGCTCAGAAGACATTGGTACAGCAAGGTGTGCAAAGCCATCCTGGGGACTGGCAGGATTATTGGCTGTGTGAACTCAGAAAAGTTACTTGGCTTCTCTGTGCCACATTTTTCCTTCTTTAATTGTTTTACTTTTCATTGATAAAATTTACCTATTTTATAGGGTTTTTGTGGGGATTGAATTTGTTCTTGCAGGGAAAGCTTTTAGAATCATGCCTGGAAAATAGTATTTGCTCATTAAAGGTTAGTGAGTGTTTGTTAAGCATTTTTAAATTCAAAATATTTTTATTAAGCACCACATTGGCAAAGACCTGGAGAAATATCATAGGAATTTTCTTAATTAAGAATTTCTACTGCATACCTGTATATTACAATCAGCCATTGTTCAAGGAACATGACTCCAGTTTAGACTTCTGGCAACAGCATTTTGTCCCAGTTTGATTAAATCTAAAGTTCAAAATTTTCAATTGTTCTGTTGGCTGATTTAATCTTAAAATTGAGTGCTAATACAATTACTCCTTTTGGCATTTCAGCATAGAATTGGTCCTCATCCATTTCTTTTGAAATGGAATTACACTTATTTTAGAGAAAAACAACATGAAGCCTCCATATGAGGAGAAACAAAGAGAAGCATGTTTTCAGTAGAGGAATTTATGAAGTCACCTGTTGACATACAATCTCTGCACATTTAAACTGACATCAAGGATGCCAAAAATCACACTTAGGGTACACAGGTCTCTACTTGAAAACCCTGATGGCATAGTGATTAAGAAATACAGCTGCTAACCAAAAGGTCAACAGTTCAATCCATCAAGTGTTCTTGGAAACTCTGTGGGGAAGTTCTACACTGCCCTATATGGTCACTGTGAGTCAGAATCAACTCCAGGGCAATGACTTTGATTTTGGTTTGGTCTCTACTTCATTCAGAAATCCTGGTTGCATAGTGGTTAAGCGCTACAGCTGCTAACCAAAAAGTCAGCAATTTAAACCCACCAGGTGCTCCTTGGAAACTTTATAGGGCAGTTCTACCCTGTGCTACAGGGTCACTATGAGTCAGAATCAACTGAGTGGCAGCAGGCTGATGTTTTTTTGTTGCTGTCTACCTAACTTTGGACTTGCAGAGAGTTGGTATTGAATGGGTCTTATACATCATTTAGCCCTGTTGGCTGCACTTATAAGTCTGTGATTATTCCAAGGTGGCACAATCAGTAGTAGGGGGCCAAGAACAGTTCTCTTGACTGTCCACAGGACAGAAGTTCCTGCTTGAGCACTGCTGATCTTCAGAGCAAGACACACAGAGTGTGACACATAGAAGATTGTTAATGAAAATGTGTGTAGGGAATGAATGATGATTTAAAGTCAGGACTATTTAAACTATTTCCAGGTGTCTATAGTTTTAACCCACAGCTGTCAAGTTGATTCTGAGACATAGCGACCTGATAGGACAGATTAGAACTGCTCCATAGAGTCTACAAAGAGCAGCCAGCAGATTTGAACTGTTGACCTTTCGGTTAGCAGACATAGCACTTTAACCACTATGCAACAAGGGCTTCTGGCACCAAGAAGTGTTTCATTCTTTTTTGCATAGGATCACTATGAGTCAGAACAGACTCAGCAACACCTAAAAACAACAACAGAATAGCTTTAACCTTACCTCAGGCTCTGAATCTGATGTTATTTTCGGGAACATTGCTGTTGTTAGGTGCTGTCAAGTTGATTTCTCCTCCAAGCTACCCCGTGTGCAGCCGAACAAAGTGCTGCCCAGTCCTGTGCCAGTCTCACAATCACTGTTATGCCTGAAACCATTATTGCAGTCACGGGGTCAGTGTGTCTCCGTGAGGGTCTTCCTCTTTTTGCTGACCCACTACCAAGTGTGATGTCCTCCAGGGACTGATCCCTCCTAATACAATGTCCAAACTATGTGAAATGAAATCTCACCATCGTTCTAAGGAACATTCTGGGTGTACTTCTTCCAAGACATATTTTTTCATTCCTCTGGCATTCTGTGGCACACTGACTATTCTTCATCAGTACCGTAACTCAGGGCATCAACTCTTCTTTCACCTTCCTTACTCATTTCCCAGCTTTGCATGCATATGAGGTGGTTAAAAATATAACAGCTTGGGTCAGGTGAACCTAAATCCTCAAAGTGACATCTTTGCCTTTTAAGGTGTTTTCCAGCAGATTAATCCAGTGCAATGTGACATTCAATTTTTTGATTCCTGCTTCCATGTTTCCTGACTGTGGGTCTAAGTAAAATGAAATCCTTGACAACTTCAGTCTCTTCTCCATTTATTATGATGTTGCTTATTGGTCTAGTTGTGAAGACTTTTGTTTTCTTTATGTTAAGGTGTAATCCATACTGAAGGCTGCAGTCTTTAATCTTCATCAGCAAATGCGTAAGTCCTCTTCACTTTTTGTGAAAGAGGTTGTGTCATTTGCATAAAATAGGTTGTTAATGAGTCTTCCTCCAATTCTGATGCTCTGTTCTTCCTTTAATCCAGTTTCTCTGACTGTTCACCGTGCAGTGCAGACAAAGTATGCTCTAAGGATGCAGTCCTGTTGCACGTCTGTCCTGACTTTAAATGATCTGGTAACCCTTTGCTCTGTTGGAATAATTGCCTCTTGGCCTATATTACAGATTTCTCATGAGCACAGTTAAGTGTTCTGGAATTCTCCTTCTTTGATTGTTACCCATAATTTGTTATCCTCACAGCCAAAAGCTTTTTCATAGCCAATAAAACACAGAAATATCTTTCTACTATTTTCTGCTGTCAGGCAGGATCCATCTGATATCAGCAATAATATTCCTTATTCCACACTCTCCTCTGAATCTGGCTTAAATTTCTGGTAGTTTCCTGTTGATGTACAGCTGCAGCAGCTTTCGAATAGTCTTCAGAAAAACTTTACCTGCATGTGATATTAACGGTATTGTTCAAGAATTTCTTCATTTGGTTGAATCACCTTCCTTCAGAGTAGGTATAAATACGGATGTCTTCCAGCCTGTTGACCAGGGAGCTGTAGTCCTAGTTTCTTTGTGTAGCTGAGTGATCACAGCAGCGCAGCATCAATCTGCTGAAACTTCTCCATTGATTTTCTGCCAATTTCTGGGGACTCGATTTTTGCCAGTGCCTTCACTGGGCTTGATTCTCTTCGTTTGGTACCATTGGCTCTTGCTCATGTGCTACCTTCTGAAATGGTTGAATGTCCACCAGTTCTTTTCGTTATAGTGACTCTGTGTATTCACTCCATCTGTTTTTGATGTTAATCAATTAATATTTCACCTGTAGAATCCTTCAGTATTTCCACTCAAGGCTTGAACTTTTCTTCAGTTCTTTCAACTAGAAAGATGCTGAGTAGAGCACCATCACGAGGGTGGCACAGGACTGGGCAGTGATTGTTTCTGTTGTACATGGGATTGCTATGAGTCGGACCTGACTTGATGACAGCTCACGACAACCACAATCCTGCACATAGCATCAGGTGCAAGGCCTGGGTAAGGTTAAAGCTATAGATACCTGGGCATTCATAGAAAGTGTCATAAATTTAAGTCAACACTCATTCCTTTCACATATTTTTGTCAAATATCTTCCATGTTGTGCTCTGTTTCTTGCTGTGAAGATTAATGATGCTTAAGAGAAAAATTCTGTCTTCCAGACTGTTAGGATTGCTGCTCTTGGACAGCACTTCCACTGCTGACTGTGGAACCTAACAACAATAACCACAACAAAGGAAAACCGAGTAGATACAGTGGGATTTTAAGCATTGTCTCCTAATGACTTGCTAGTTCAGGTCCTGGTTCTTCGTATTTATGTGCCTTGTGAAATAACTCAGTTGACTAGCAACTTGGCAGACTCCGGGTCTCCGTATTTGCCAGTGACTGGAATTCTTTCTTCTTTCCTTTGTCCACCCTGTGACTTCTTTTCCTGCCAGGTGGCTTATATACCATTGAAGTTCCTCTGTGGACTTTATCTTGCAGTGCCTGGAATCCTCTGTTGATAGCTAGATGCAACAAATTGCCTAGTTGGTTCCTTTTTTACTGATACTTGATTTTCCTTTGATCATCAGCATCACTTTTGGTATGAGTGAGAATCTGGGTTTCTGACTCAGTTTGGTACATTTTCTGGCCGTCCCTGTGCCTGCATGTGATCTTCACGTGTTCTCTAATTCCTCTTCACTAGAATAGCCTGTAATTATGTGTGTTCTGGTACAAAGATTTAATTTTAAAGTAATTATCCATGGAATGAGAAAAATAAGGTGAGTCATCAAAATAAATACAGTTGAATTTAAGTAAACCCATGAAAGGACCATACAACAATGTAAGAGGAGAATTTCATCCCTTCTGGAGTTGAGGAATAAAAACTAGACATGGTTCTCTCCACTTCTGTGACAGGGTAGTTTCTTTTTGTCTTAGTTGCTATTATAAAAAAAAATAAACCCACTGCCACAAAGTCAACTCTGTCTCATAGAGCCCCTGTTGAACAGAGTAGAACTGACCCACGGAGCTTCCAAGAATCACAGCTGAACCGCTGACCTTCCAGTTAGCAACCATAGCACTTAAGCACTACACCACCACAGGGTTTTCCTGGTTGCTACATTTGGTATTATTTACACTCAGTGAAATATTTCTTCAGCCCTAAAAAGTGTGCAATGAATTCTGAAAATATTATTGTGGCAAATCTCATCTCTATCCATTGTAAACTACTTGATTCAGAGAGCAGGCTGTCAATCACACCAACTGAACACACTCCGGGATTTGGAACAATGCTTATATAATATCGAACCAATACATTGTCTAATTTGTGGGATTATTGTGAGAATTCACTGAATTAATATGTGTAAAGCCCTTTAATAAGCTCAGCACATGATAACCTGTTAATAAATACTGCTTTTTAAAAATACCCATAAATATACAATAATGCTTGTCTATAGGTCAAAAATACGTAGTCCAAGCAAAAGTATTTTTTTTTCAGTAAATACTTGCTTTAAAATGTTGAGTTTGTTTTCCTTTACTGTATCAGCTTTAGTAGTCAACAGATAACTTTCATGAAATACCTACTTATTTTTCTACTATACTCAGAGATCTGTCCTCTCACGACTAGAATAAAGTAACTGTGTTCTTGAGAGGGCCTGGGGAGACAAGGCCTGGCATAATATGACCCTAGATGTTGCAGATTTAATCAGTAATGTTATCAGTTACAGTCACTGGTACCAATGTGAATTTATCCTACCCAGTGCTGTCAGGAACTTTGTCAAACAGAAGTAGAGACAAGAAAATTTTAGGTAACACATAAAAAGGGGGGAGTGAAAGCCAGGGTGGATAGCCAGGCAGAAATAAGGCAGAAAAGACCAGATGGAAGAAGAGTGATCAGTGGTATCATCTGGGAGTCTTCAATAACAACTGGGGCAGCTAATGGAAAAGTCTTAGTTTTTAATCAGATGGCATCCCTTAGGTGTTCTTAGGAGAGGTGAGTTGTCATTTCTCTCCCTGCTTCTGTCTTTTTAGCAGGTAATCAAGGTCGCTTCAGCTAGTGGTGATTCTTTCTGCTCATTTACTATGGCCAACCAAGGTGTGTTTTAAAGCCGTAACATGACAGTTGTGCAACAGAGAGTGTGAAATTAGAGAGATACTCAAAACAGCTCTTACAGCAGCATGAGGGTCATTATAACAAGAATAGAGAGAAAGGGTGTAGTACTCGAATTTTTCAGAGCAAGAATAAGTAGACATGGAAATCGACTATGTATATGAGTGATGAAGGGGAAAAATACAGCCAAAAGTTATTGGATGAAATATGTTGCTAAGGTGAGTAATAAGCCATCTGCAAAGGTTGGCTGAGTTCAGACATCTGATTCCATGAGACTGGACTCACAAAGTTTCTTCCTTCAGGAGAGCTGCAGTTTCTCTCACCACCAGCAGCAGCATGGAGGTGGATAGTCAACAGTGCCATGTAAAATTTATAGATCATCATGTATGTGCAAGGGAGATGTCTCTAACAGAAAGTTCTCTTTCAAGTGCATTTTGTTGCAGACAATTTTCCTCATTGCAATGAATTCATTTTTTTCTATATTTAGTTTACAGCATGTAAAAACAAATATGAGTCTCTGAACAGGATCCTTTAAAATATTCATGTTTTCTCCTATCACAGCTTGTATTATAAGCAAACTGTTATTTAGTGCTATGAAGCCTACATAAATGTGTTGTAAATAACCTAAGTTTAAGAGTATTCAGGAAGTTAGTCAATACTGCTTGAAGCAATTTGAAGTACGCAAATTATGGAACAAGAATATTAACCCTTATCTACTAAACATTAAGAAGTTACAAAAACAAAACCAGTGCTGTTGAGTCAATCCCAACTCATGGTGACCCTGTAGGATGGAAAATAAGTGCTCCATTGGGTATTCAAGGTTATAAATCTTTACTGAAGCAAACTGCAGTAGTTTTCGCCCATGAAAGGGCTGGTAGCTTCGATCTTTCGCTTAGCAGACAAGCACTTCAACTACTGTATCACTAGAGCTTTATCATCATAATACGTCATATTCATCAGAGTAGAAAATTTTTGACAGGACTTGCCTAGCCATTACGAAAAGAGGGACAATTTTAAAATCTTTGCATGGAAAAATGTTAATATCTATCTCCAATAAACGAATAGGAATTTATTAAACATGTGTTAACTGTCACTACTAGGCACCAAATGTGCCAAAGGAGGTCGTTTCCTCAATATTCACTTCTTTCTAAGGAACGGAGTCCTGGTATCATCTAGAGTGATCTTTCTAAGATACAAGTCAAATTACGTCATTCCTGTAAAACCCTGAATTGGCTTTCCTTTTCATTCAGCGCAAATTTTATTTCATACACAGGTATCAAAAAGCTCCTCTGTGATCAACACTCCTGCTCCTTCTCTGACTCCACCTCTTAGGTTTGTTCTGCCTCCACACTCCCTGCTGTACCTACTGGGTTCTCTTTCACCTACTGTGTCACACAAGGTATCAGTGTGGGAATTTTTCTCTGTCTATTCCCTCTATCTGAAATTATCTTTTTTTTGCATATCCACAAGGCTAGCTCCCTCCTCCCTCGCCATTTTTGTGATCTTTTGTTTAAACGTTGTCTTCTCAATGAAACCTCTCCTGAGCACTCTGTTTATAATTATACCCAGCCAGGACCTCCTACCTACCTGAACAGCACTCTTAGTCCTTCGTACTCTTCTCCTTTCTTCTAAATGGTTATCATTATAACACGTTAGTTGTTAGTTGCTGTTAAGTCAGCTTTGACTTATGGTGATGCCACATACAACAGGACAAAAGGTTGTCTGATCTTGTACCATCTTTATGATTGTTGGCATACTCAAACCTGTTGTGGTGTTTTGTAACCCAGGGAACTCACCTTCCAGGCCTCTATCGGACAATATTCTGTCGGGACTTATAGACTTTACAAAATACATTACCAGGCCTTTATTTCTAGTCTGTCTTAGCTGAAAGCTCCACTGAAACCAGTCTACTACTCGTGACCGTGCAGGTATTTGATATACCCAGTGGTACAGCTTCCCACATCATGGCAGCACACATGGTACCGTAGCACAAGAGCCTGGCAGATGGGGGTGGTCATTACAACATAAGATACGAGTATTACGCTTTTTGTCTATCTTTTAATTCTAGAATCATATGCACAGGAATTTTGTCAGCTTTGTTCATTCACAAATCTCTAATTTCTAGAACAATGTCTGGTACTTAGAAAATACTCCATAAATATTTGCTACCTTGAATCACTAGGTGTGACAGTGTGCCCAGCTAAATTCTCAACTTCCTTTAAAAATATAGGTCTGGCCTATAAAACATAAAATGATACTGGAGAAAATTGTACTTCTTGGCTTAA
Source organism: Heterohyrax brucei (assembly GCA_028571685.1). Lineage (NCBI taxonomy): Eukaryota > Metazoa > Chordata > Mammalia > Hyracoidea > Procaviidae > Heterohyrax > Heterohyrax brucei. Next base: position 163,693,382 of record CM053143.1, read on the forward strand.
GTAGATACATGAGACTGGGTAGCTCCTGTCTAGAGATGGGGTGAGAGGGCAGAGGAGGACAGGGGATGGTTGAGTGGACACAGGAAATGTGGTGTGGAATGGCAGAGTGTGCTGTCACAGTGGGGGGTGAGTACCTAACAGTGTGTGTGTGTAAGTTTTTATATGACAAGTTGACTTAGATTGCAAACTTTTGCTTAAAGCACAATAAAATATTAAAAAGAAAAAAATACATAGATCGGGCCAATGAGATGCAAGTGTAAGTTTTTCATAGAGCATTCAGAAAAGATTTTTTCTTTTTAAATGGGTCATACACTTCTCCTATACTCCCTGTATTTTGCTGAAAACACAGAAAATGTGTATAATTTAGTTAACATGTGTCTCAGCCATCTAGTGTTATTATGACAGAAATACCACAAGTGGATGACTTTAACAAAGAGAAATGTATTCTCTCATGGTCAGGTAGCCTAGAAGTCAAAATTCAGGACACCATCTCCAGGGGGAACCTTTCATTTCTCTGTTGACTGTGGAAGAAGGTCCTTGTCATCATTCTGCCCTAGTAGCATCTCAGTGCAGAAACTTCAAATCCAAAGAACACAATCTCCTTTCATTGCTACTTTCTCAATGGTATAAATTCCCCCAAATCCCTGCTCATTTTTCTTTCCTTTAACACCTTGAGAGATAAAAGGTGGCGCAGGCTACCCCCCAGAGAAACTCCTTTTACACTGGATTTAGCATGGATGTTACAGTTCCATCCTAGCCCTCTTTAACATAATCCAGTCTTGCCCCATTATTGACAGAGACTAACATTTACAACTTACTCAGAGGCCAACCACACAACACTAGGAATCATGGACCAGTCAAGTTGCTACCTATACATTTTGAGGGACAATTCAATAATAATTTGCAAAATTTGGTTATCATACACACCATTTTCACATCTGTGTTTTATAGCCAGTGTTCACTTATTTACTTCCAAAGTAACACTCACAGTTTCTACTCTTTTCATTTCCACTGTCACTCTCTGAATCAACCTCTACTTCGTTATAATTAGGGGTACTAATATAGAAATCTGTATAATGCCTTTCTATCATTAAAACTTATTTACTCTTTTCTTATATAGTAGAAGCTCCTTGTTATAGAATTCAAAGAGCTTTAAATTACACGTAGTTCCATGAATTACTTAATATGAACCTTCTAGCCCTGGTCTTTGTAATTTCCACCAAATTTCAGGGTGGGACTGTGCAGGTGAGATGTTTGTGGCTCACCAAGGGGACTGGATAGGTTGTTAATAACATAAACAAGATGCATGCAATGCTAGTGGGGGTGGGAAGATGCAAATCTGGTGTATGGAATCTAATGGGAGGACTGGTCAGTTTTGCCACTGTGTTTGACTTAAAGGGAGACAGAGAGAGGGAGAGGAGCTGTAATGCAGAAGACAGGGAGAGGCAGCAGAACAGGGACCTAGAGGGAGGGCTGTAATACCTAACATGGAAAGAAGCAGGAGAATAAAGAATGGCAGCAGCAGAGGGAGCAGAACCAGGAGACTGTCAGAAGACTAGCAGAAGGTAGCATGGTGGGCTACCTGGCCCACAAGCAAGAAAGTTGATTACTCTGGACCTGAGGCTTGCTCGTGGGGTGTGGTGGCCCTGGGCACTTACTGGAGGAGCTAAAGATCTGTACAACTCTTGCTTGAGCAGGGCAGAGGCCAGGCAGAGAAGCCAAGGGCGACAGTGAGGCTTGCCTTGGGCATGGCTGAGAAGAGGCTGTCCTGATCCGGGAACTTAATTGGCAGTCCTCCTTGATTCAATGGCAACTTTTCTTTTTTTAAATATCTTTTAATACGTACTCTTCTGCAGAATTTTTCTTGACTCTTCTTTCCTACCATTCCTCTACCTATGAAGCATTTCTCCTAGCACTGTGCTCCCACTCAGAATATAACTTTTAAATTGTATCATATTTTTTTCCTTGCATGCCTATATTTCAGATATTGTTAAGTTTTGTGTACTGCTGTAGCCTCATATGATGCATGGCATATTGTTGTTGGTAGTTGTCAATGAGTTGATCCTGACTCCTGTCACCCTTAGATGTTAGAGTATATACAACCTCCAAAAAACCTACTGCTGCCTGGTGGATTCTGACTCATAGCAAGCCTATAGGACAGAGTAGAACTGCTCCATAGACTTTCCAAAGGAAGCTGGGGGGATTCAAACTGTTGACCTGTCGGTTAGAAGCTGTAGTACATAACCACTATGCCATCAGGGTTTCCAGAGTATATATGCTATATACAATATACATTACAATATTCTTCCTCCTCTTTTATATTAAAAGAAAAGATTGTATTACAAATCAACCTGAGAAATTGTATCAGATAAAGTGACTTGGAAAAATAATATAAAACTGTGAATTCTTATTTACAAGCTGTATGTATATATACTATTTAAAACAGTAAAACCTAGGAAAACTGGAACCTGTGTAAGAAGGAATCCTCTCGGAGCAGGAAAAGTTATGTATTTTCCACTAACACAGACCATTAGAAAAGTGCTAAGACTGCACTCAGTGTGAAGGTGGGAAATCTGGGAGACTCAGAAAACTCCAGTCCCATCATCCTCTAATTCTCACAGGTTTCACTGTATACTGAGAATGATATACTCTTACACATACATGGCACCAGGCCTTTACCAGATACTTTTTCTAAGTGTTTTCCTCATATTCATTTAGTCCTCAAAATAACCCCATGAAGGATGTATGATTATTACGTCTGCTTTACAAATGAAGAAACTAAAGCCCTGGAGAGTTGAGTAACTTGTTCAAGGTCACATATGTTCAGGCCGTATAAACTTATTAGAGGATTTCTCCACTGAGGCCGTCTATACTCTTAACTTCTGTCTTTGGGACTGACAGTTTCCAAATAGAACATTACAGAGTTGTAAGAGTCCCAGCACTAGGTCACCTAACTTGGTTCCACTGTGTTTTATAGGTGGAAAGAGTGATTTTCTTTTTCTCCTTTGAGAAAGAGCAGATTAGCAAGTGAGATTACACATCAAACTCATAATGATTTAGACCATGCCATGCATTTGTAGCTCTCAATATTTCTTATTTTACATTAAAATCTTTTAAGGCCTGAAATAGGGAAATAATGACACAAAACTCTCCTATATAGATTTAGAAACTGAAGTTCCTGAACACAGAAACAAATTAGATGATTCAAAGCCTGTATGAATCATGTAAATACCGAAGTCTCTTATTTAAAGAAAACCACACACAGTATGCTAAGAATTTCTCAAAAAATGAGCACATGATAGTTGCTAAAATCAAAAGCCCACCATCCACTATCATTATCATCATCATTTTCATCAGTGGTGTTATATATATGTACACACACACACACACACACACACACACACAAATGTATATTTACACATACACACACACACACACACACACACATGCACAAGGGTCATCATACTGGATTAAATGGTACAAATCCAAAAATGTTAGATAATTGCAAGAGAGCTTAAAAAATAAAAGAAATAAAAAATAGCCCTGTGTGTTACTGAAGGCATTAAAATAGTGATTCTTTTATTGACCAAAGCTGAAAAATCAAAAATGTGCTATGCATTATTTTTTAAAGAGTTTAAGAAAGGGATTGTGCATGAAAGAGTTAACAGAGGCTTAAAATTATCTGCAATCAGATCTTGCTGAATGTTAGAGAATATGACTCAATATTTGCAACCAATTAAGTTTTCCTATATATAGAGTTGACATTCTTACTCAAAAAAAGTCAAAGTGCCTTTTATCCTTATTATTTTGCTATGCGTAGATTTATGATTTTTAGATAGAAACAGGTTTTTTTCCCCCTCACAAAGGGATTATTTGCAATGAAGACTCAAAGTCAAAGTGACAGCTTTCATATATATAAAAGTATACAATCAAATTCAGTGACAAGTTTACTTGAAACTAGAATGGAAACACACTTCTCCCAAAACAGAGTATTCCCTTTGTATTTCACAAACAAAAGTCAAAACTAGCAAAAGAAATGAAAAACATGATTGTGAGCTTTAATTGGTGTGTAGGATAATGGTTTGAAGTTAGAAATACTCATTCTGATTCCTTTTTACTTTCAAGAGGCTGTTCCCAACAGCCCACAAGAAAGCTATGATGCACAAGTATGCTTTTCTATGTATAACAGATATGCTTTGAAAGTTGGTATAGATTTAATTAAATAATTTTCAAAGTAAGTTACATATAAATTTCCTAATGGTTCGCCGCGAGTCGGATCTGACTCGACAGCACTTGGCAATGGAACCTACCATCTAAACGACCCACATCTAACTCAGGATCCCTGGTGGGCAACGCCATCTGCACTGTAGAAGGGCTAGCTGCAGGGAAAGAATCATCACAAATGCAATACCCATCTAGAAACCGAGCCAGGCGTTACCTTCCCGTGATCCTCACCACCAGCCACTTCTGGATATGCCACTTCTCTTCGATATGGATGCTCTTGCCAATCTGCAGAAACCCAAAAAACAGGGAGCCCAGGGTCCCTAAGTCACCAAGGCCTCAACGCTAATGCATAAAGCAATTAATATGCATGATTAACTTCTTCATGCCTCCCTTTCTTCTTGACGTTAGTTACCAGATATTGAGTTAGGGACACTTAACTCATCTTCACATGTTTAAGAATTCTCTCGCCATTTTAGGGGGAGAAAAAACAAGGCACCTTTATTGCTGGGGAAATCTAATAGCTATTTTCAGAAACCAGACACAAAAGGGGAAATCAAGCTCTTTGTCCCACACAAGTACCTATGTCCTTCTTTTGGCTACAAGTGTACAACCATTCTTAGTTTGGGGGAGATTGCCAGTTGTTTATTTTCTGTCAAGAGCAAATGTCTTGCTTTGCAATACATAGATTGGCCTGGAGAACAGTGGGGAATGACCCAAGCCTCATCTATCAAATATTCCTAGTACGTTTAATGTGAAACAATTTTAGAAAAACTAGAATAAATTTGCAATGGTAGGTGTGATATTTTGTTCTTTGTGACAGGGCCCTTCACAATTGCTTTGATTTTTCAATACATTCCTCTTTTCCTTATAAGAGATACCTGTTTTCCTTGCTTGCATTCAAAATTTTCATTAACGCAACCCAAGTGCCATAACAGAGAACCATGCTGAATGTTCCAGGTTGGTAAAAGAGTATGACCAAAGGGCCTGTGGCCCAACAATACTCTACTGTTCTTTGTAAGCTGTTTGATATTTTTATGCATAATTAATAACATGGATGGATATGAATGTCTGATATAGTAAGCATATCTGTGACAAGAACCATGAGGGAAACAGAGAACGCCAGTTAGACAACACCTGCCTCTGATAAAGACAAATGTGCATTATCTTCAGCGTTGGAATTGGAAAAAGCTTTGTACAACTTCATGGAACTAGTGGCTGGAACAAAATTTTGTTGGCAGAACTTGCCATGGTAACAGAAGAATTTCCACCCGCTAGTCTATCCTCCATGCAAAAACTTCTCTACTGGAAAATGGAGTTTGGCTAGAGAAAAGACAAGTAAGACTAATCAGTTTCCCATGAATTTGAGGTATAAGGTAGATAGCATAAAGCAGAGTCATCAGGAAACTTATTTCAAGACTCACACCACTTCTTTCCATGGTCCTACTTACTCTTCATGTGAGGGGAGTTAATCTGCTCAGTGTTTGGGGAGGAAGGAAAATTCCTTGACTTTCCACTAGTTTTTCTGTATCTGGGGGTTCCTGAGCACTTTGCAATTGGAATAGCTTCCAAAATACGTGTCTGTCAGGTATTTTATTCTAGGAAGATACGTTGCTTGTTGCTGCTGTATGGTGGAACTTTTAGTATAAAACAATATTTTTCAGTAACATAGCCTTTAAAAATTATGTATCAGTATTGCAGCCTAGAGCCGGGTATCCTTAAGAGGAACTGTAAAACTAATAGCACACTGAGTAGAGCAAAATGTGAAAATTAAGGTAATGCTATCTTAATAAACATTTCATCAGTATGAAGCTAACTGCATTTTTGATTACTTTCATCTCTTTTCCAGACCTTGCTGACCTCAGAGAGCACAAGAGTACCGTTCACTTTTATGCACACTATTGGGCTGTTGCCTTTGAAACTGGAGAGATCTATCTCTGAAGTGAAGGTTGAAGTTCATCTGTGACTTCCTTAGCATTCTGTTTTAGCTAGACCCATCAGAACTACAAGTGCAGAGGGAAGAGTGCGTTGCATTCCGACTTCATCATTTACTAGTAAACCTAAATAGCATTTTGAGAAGAGTACGTAATAAATGCATTCAGACACTGCAGCTGTTTTTTGTCTGTTTTCCAAACACATAATGTGCTAATTCGGAAAAAAATCAACAACAGCTGCAAATACATGTCAACAGCGAGGTCTTCAAGGAAAGGCCTTAATAGGTTTTGTTAATCAGTGGTGAACCAGGTGTGAATAAATAATTAACACACTTGATAACAGAGCCCTGTCACCACTACTGCTGCAGCTCAAGTTCTGATCTCCTTTCCTTTTAAGATCAAGCTTTACCCACGATATTTGAAAGGAAGAAAGTACTTAATCACTACCAATTCAATAAAACTAAAGATAAAATGAAGGGGGGGGAAGGCGGGAGAAATGAAAAGAAAATTGAGTATACAGATATCAGGAAAGAAACCTCATGTTATTTAGAATGTATTTTAATCTTACAAATAAAGATGTCTAATGATCCATTTAGCTAGCATATTATTTTTAAACAACAATCTAGTGGCTGTCAGTCTAGGGATGATTAAGTAAAATTGGTCTCATGGAGAACATGTCAGTGTATATATTAGCATTTTCATTGTTCCCTTTTCCTTCTGAAGATGGAAAATGTCATAACATAAAAGAGATACGTTGTCTCAGAAGCAAGTAAGCATAAAATGCATGCCAGAATGCTGTAGTTAGTGCCCTTATATTCTGCATGGTAAATGTCAACAAACCTACACATCATTTTAAACACGTAATTGTAAGGAAGTGGAAAAAAAGTATAAGACATGGTCCCTTAAACCTGTTGACTTACAGCAACCTTGTTTGTATAGGACAGAGTAGAACCAGCCCATAGAGTTTCCAAGGAGCAGCTGGTAGATTTGAACTGCAGACCTTCTGGTTAGCAGATGAGCTTTTAACTGCTTTGCCACCAGTGTTCCATAGACATATTACTTATTTAGTAAAAAAAAAAAGAAAAAATAAATTCATTGAGGCAATCTTAAGGCTTGTATAGATAACTAAGCAAACACATCAGAAGAGTTATGATTTTTTAGGAACACATATCATGGAGTAGATTTCAGATACAGGTGGTTCTGAAAAGAGTGGTCCCAGGAGCAACAATGCCTGCATCATTTCTTAGAAAAGCAAACTTTCAATTCCTACCTTAGATGTGCTGAATCAGATTTCTGGGGATGGGACCCAGCGACTGTGGGTTAGCAAGACCTACATGGGGTCGCCAAGAGTCAGGGACATCTCAAAAAGCAGTTAACAATGACAACAACAGTAACAACCAGGTGATTTTGATGCTTGCTGAAACTTAAAAAATCCTGGTGGTCTAGTGGGTTAAGAGCTACATCTTCTAACCAAAAGGTCAGCAGTTCAAATCTGCCAGGCTTGCCTTGGAAATTTTATGGAGAAGTTCCCTCTGTCCTATACAGTTGCTATGAGTTGGACCTGACTTGACTGCAGTGGGTTTTTATCACTAATTCCTGTAACAGGGCAGTGTTAATTGTCAAGTGCAGAGATTTATGACTAAATTCCACATCTGCAGAAAAGATCTATTTAATATCCCATACAACACGCTGCTTAGAAAAGCCAACAGCTGTTGGTGTCGCTTCACTGTCTGGCTTCCTGGGAGACACCAGACAGCAGAAAAGAAACTTGTCATCATTTCTTTTATTTAACTTTTTTATGTTGATCTAAGAAGTGGACAGCATGAGAAAAGACTCATCTTTTGCAAGACTAGGATATTGCTAAGGGAGTATTATACTTTCCCTTCTTCAACCAATTACTACCCAGAGTTAAAGTGGAAATTTCAGGAAACGGGCTAGTAAAGTTATCATGGTCCAAACTCTCATTTTTTTTTTTTCACCAATAAAGGATCATCAACTAAAATTTGCAATCAGCAGAGTGCCTATAGAAACAGCAGCCAATGATAGCTCCATCACCAAGTAAGGTCACAGGAGTTTTCTGCCGATTAAATAAACTTACCAGAAGATGCCTAGACTTAGGTCTTTTTTACCCTTTTCTCTTGCACTCCAGTACTATTTTTCTAAAACTGCTGTTCACAAGAGGGCTGTTCACTGAACAAGGAGCTCCAGGGGCTGAGGGTTAGGAAGTAGGCAGCAGCAACGAAGGACGCGGAGGAAGGGAAGCCTGGAACAAAACCAGCTACGACCAAGGCAGTTCAATCCTTGCCCTGTTAAAGCCTCCAGCCCCCCAAACCAACCAACCATTGCTCCTTATTAAGGCAACTCCTGGCTTTGGGGAGTGAAGGCAACCTCCTTCATTTTCTCTGACCCTTAGAGGCACTGCATTCTTCAAAAGATAAATTCTTCTCCCCTCTGGTTCCTGGTGTTTCCTCTGAAGAGAGATGAAGCTGTGGTTGTGGAAGGAAAAGGTAGTGCTGGCTTTGACACTTTCCAGACACCTCGAAGGGTGACTTAGTGAAGTCAGACATATACACATAAACCAAACCCACTGCTGTCCAATCAGTTCTGACTCATAAAAACCCTACAGCACAAAGTAGAACTGCCCTGTAAGATTTCTGAGGAGCGCCTGGATTCAAACTGTCAACATTTTGATCAGCAGCTGAACTTTTAAGCACAATATCACCAGGAATTCCAGTTGAGGGCATGGTCATCTTTGTTTTTGTTTTCCCTTCATTTGAGGGCCTTTGTCCATAGGTTCAGCGCTTGATACTGAAAAATATCCTTTGGTACTTGTTATCTGACATAAAAACAATAATAAGCAAACAAACAAATCCCAAAGCCACTTCGTTCTCTAGTCAGTTCTGACTTAGTGTCCCTATAGGGCTGAATGGAACTGCCCTATAGTGTTTCAAGGCTGTAACCTTTATGAAGCAGACTGCTGTCTTTCTCCAAGTGGTGTGGCTTCTGGGTAAGAATTACCAACCTTTCTTTTAGCAGATGGGGCATGTACCTATTTTGCCACCAAGATTCCTTTATATAGCTTTAAGAAAATACTAAATCCATTCCTGTCAAGTTGATTCTGATGCATAGCCATCCTATAGACAAAGTGGATCTGCTCAAAATGGTTCCCAAGGAGAAGTTGGTGGATTTGAACTGTTGACCTTTCAATTAATAGCCAAATACTTGACTACGGTGCCACTCGGTTTCCTTTATCTGACTTTGTTAGGTCAGTCAAATAACTTCCCTTTGCCTCTGTTTCTTCATAGTTAAATGTAAGCTGTTTAAATGAATGTGGGAATAAATGAATGAATGCCGGACACATAATGGATACTTAATATATATTGAGTAATAAATATCCTTAAAAAATTTTGAAATAAATTAATTGATGGACTTTGTTTTTTAAAAAAAATATGCTTAATCATTAAGAAGTGTGGTCAAAAAGGCATGATACTTAAGGAGAATTTCTTTAAGTTAAAAAGCATATGAAACATTTTAGAGGTCAGTAATGCGAGTAAGCATGTCAGTATTTTCCGATGTTGGGGAAGATGTGGAGTCTTGTAACACAGTAGCAGAGCTAAAATTAATCATAATCATATTTTAATAACACATTTACTCAGAGGTTACTACGTGAGAGGACTTCCTAGGTGGTGCAAACAGTAGACACACTTAGGGCTGCTAACCCAAAGGTTGAGGGCTCGAGCCTACCCAGACATGCTTAGGAAGAAAGGCCTGCCAGTATAGTTCCAAAAAAATCAGCCATCAAAAACATTGTGGATCATAGTTCCACTTTCACACAGATGGGATCGTCATGAGTTAGAATTGACTCAACAGTAATTGGTAGTCATACCATGTGGGGGGTTTTGTGGGAAGCCTTAACATAAATCTCTAATAGTTCCAACCAGTTTAACGGATGGGTAACAATAACATGCTTATTTTATAAGAGCCCACCAATGGTGTGGCGGACAGATCCTCAGGTGTTCCCTATAATCCTCACTTGCTGTTGTTCATACTCCTGTGTGATTCCTACCCCTTGAGTATGAGTGTAATCTATGACTTGTTTCCAACCAACAGAACATAACAAAGATGTTTGGGTGGACATAGTCACCTGGACTTGAATATGTTAAGTAAGACTGTAATACCTATACTACCAAGGAAGCTTCTCTACTTGGCTTACTTTGAAAAAGCAAGAGCATGTTGTCAGCTGCCATCTGGACAGAGCCGAGGGTGGCCTCCTGCTGACAGCAGATAAACTGAGGTCCCTCACTTGAGCGGTCTTCACAACTCAATGCTGCCAACAGCTCTGTGAGATTAGAAGTGCTTTCCCCGGTGGAGCTCCTAATGGGAACTCAACCCAACAACTCCTTGCTGTAGCCTTGAAGAGGCCTAACTATGGCATGTTTGCACTCCTGATGCAGAATCTGTGAGATAACAAATGGTCAAGCTGCTAATTTGCAGTAATACTGCTATGCATCATTAGACAATTAATACAAGTGACATTGCTTCCTTAAAACACTACTATTGGTAGAAAAGAAAATTTCCCTACAGAATTTGCAGTGCGAGAGACTTAAGGGAAGTTCTGTACAGAGTTACCTTTATTGTTGACACTATCACTGTGCTGTAAAGATAAAAAGAGAACTGCCCTTAAGGATTGTGGTGAAATGAAATGAATTCTGAATTTAGTCAATAGGCTTGATAGAAAGCCCTGTTGCTATTTCTTACATAACAGTAGGACTTTGTGTAAATATAATTATGACTCCTCTACTATAAAAGCAGATTTAATAGTGTGTATAAGAAAACTTAATACAAAGCATGGCATACAATACAACTAGTACCATTTTCCATTGATTTTATTCCAGTTCATGGCGACCCCATGTATTTTGTCATAGAACTGAACTCCACAGAATTATCCATAGAGGTGACATCATAGAAGTACATTGATGAGCCTTTGTTCTCAGATACCTTGGAGTGAATTCAAAACCACTAACATTTTTTGGTAGCAAAGAGCTTAACCATTTATGTCACCCAGGGACACCTTGATAAGAAGTATTGGTGGTGTTGTTAGGAAGTAACATATGATCAAGAACTGATGACACTGAAGAAATTCAAGCTACTCTGAAGATTTTGGCAAAAGATAAGGTGGTATGAATTGATAGAAAGCCAACTGAGACATTCAACAGGTGGATGCATTGCTGGAAGTGCTCACTCATCCAAGTCAAGGTATTTAGAAGATAGCTACTCAACCAACTGACTGAGAGAGATCCATCTTTGTGCCCAGTTCAAAGAACAGTGATCTAATCTAACTCAGAAATTATCAAACACTGTAATTAGTATCACATGCAAGTAAAATTTTCCTGAGAGTATTTCAAAAGCTGTTGTAGTAGTACATCAACAGGGAACTTCCAGGAAATCAGGTGGGATTCAGAAGAGGATGTGGAATGAGGGACATCTTTGCTGATGTCAGATATATCTTGGCTCAAAGCTTACAATACCAGAAAGATGTTTACTTGTATTTTATTGGCTATGCAAAGGCATTCAACTATGTAGATTATAATAAATTACAGATAACACTGGGAAGAATAGGAATTCCAGAACACTTAATTGTGCTTGTTAGCAATCTATATGTGTGAGGTCTGGTAATTAAGTTGGTGAACTTATCCTAGAAAAAGCACTACAGACCTCATTGGTACTACATACCTCTCGTGGGAAGCTGTGCACCAATGCTGGTACCTCGTCCACCCTTCAAAGCAATTTTGGAATTCTTTTTCTGGAATGGCCATCAGAGCTGTTGCTATATTACCCTTGATGTCTGCATGTCATCAAAACGTCTTCCTTTTAGTATTTCCTTTATCTTTAGGCAGAGAAAAAGCCATTGGGGGGCAAATCAGGTGAGCAGGGAAGATGTTCCAATACAGTTATTTGTTTACTGGCTAAAAAGTCCTTCACAGACAACTAAATAATTAAGTTGATGAACTTGCCACCATGCCACCAAGCACAACAGCTTTCCAGAAAGAGTTCCCAAACTGCTTTGAAGTGGAAATTAGGTGCTGACATCAGTGCATAGCTTCCCAAGGGGAGTACTATGAAGGTGAACAGTAGTGATATTTAGCAGTGAGGTATGTAGCACTTAAAACAATTAAGTTCGTGGAATTGTGACACGTCATAGACTGAGAAGCACTCATTCAAACCAAACAAGGGGATAACGTTTGGCTTAAATTCAGGAAAGTTGTCCATTAGGGTTATACCTTTCGCTATAGCTATCCAGTCTGTATGATGAGCAAATAACCCAAGAAGCTGGGCTACAAGAAGAAGAACGAAGAATCACTATTGGAGGAAGATTCATTAAAAATCTGATATGCAAATAACACAACTTTGCTTGCTAAAAGAGAAGAGGACTTAAAGTACATACTGATAAAGATCAAAGACAACAAACAGCCTTCAGTGTGGATTACACTTCAATATAAAGAAAGCAAAAACCCACACCACTGGACAGTAAGCGACGTTGAGATAAACAGAGAAAAAATCAAAGTACTCAAGGATTTAATTTTACTTGGACCCACAATCAATCTCATTAAAACACTGCACAAGAAGTCAAATGATGTGATACATTGGGCAAATCTGCTGAAAATGCCCTCTTCAAAATGTTCCAAAGCAAATACATCTCTTTGAAGAGTAAGGTGAGCCTGGACTAAGCCACCGTATTTTCAGTCACCTCATATATGTGTGAAAGCTGGACAGTGCATAAGAAAATTAAAGAATAATGATAACTTTGAATTATGATGTTGATGGAAAATATTGAATATACTATTTACTGCCAGAAAAATGAACAAATCTGGCATGGAAGTCCAGGCAAAACCCTCCTTAGAATGGAAGGTGGTGAGAGCTTGTCTCATATCAGAGGGAAAGATTTCCTGGAGAAGGACATCATGCTTGGAAAGCAGATTGTCAGTGAAGACAGGAAGACCCTCAGTGGGACTGATTTAAACAGTGACTGCAAAAATGGGCTCCAGCACAGCATCAATTATGATTATGTTGCAGGACTGGGCAGTGTTTTATGCTGTGGGGCACAGGATCCCTATGAGCTGAAAGCGATTCAATGGCATTTAACAGTAGCAACAAATAATGACTCTCCGTTTATCATTTGTGGGAGTGCACAGTTGATAAACTTATTATTGCTACTGTCGGTTGACTTTATGTCAGTTTTGACTCAGGCTTATCTTCAGACAAGTGTCCATATGTGTTTTAAGTGCCAACCTTTCAGGTGGTAGTGGAGTACTCAATGATTTGTGCTACTCAGAGACTTGTGATCTATCAGGGGTGGGTTGCTCTGTTTGCTTTTCCCTCTTTGTATATCTCCAAAGTAGGTACAATATGTGGCCTGGCAGTTCCCTACTGATTACTGCTGCAACTGCTTTTGAAATATCTTCAGAAAAATTTTACTTGCACGTGGTAGTGTGCAAAAGTCTTCACTGCTGAGTTGATTAGTTAATAAATGATGAATGCAGACTCTCGGATTGAGTTGCAAGCTTCAAAAATGTAGGTAGCAATTTGGTTAGGCCATAATTCATGATACTGTATAATTTTTCTATATATTGTAAATCCTGCCTCTATGATGTTAATGAGGGAGGATCGGTAGCAATTGTGTTGGTGGGGTAGGGCTCAGTGTGTATGTATGATTGTGCTGGGCCTTGAGGAAATCTCTCAAGATATAAAAGAAACTAGCAGAGAGATTTGCGGACTCATACCATCAGGAAAGAAGCAGTGCTGGGAGCAGGATGTGTCCTTCAGACCTGGAGTACCTGCACCTCAGAAGCTTCCAGTCTATGGGAGGATTAAAGGCAAAGACCTTCCTCCAGAGCTAACAGAGAAAGCCTTCCCCTGGAGCCGACACCCTGAGTTTGAGCTGTTAGCCTGCTTTTCTGGGGTAAAACAAATTTATGTTTGTTAAAGCCATCTACTTGTGGTATTTCTGTTATAGCATCACTAGCTGATTAAGCCAGAGACAAACGTTCAAGTTTACTTACTATCAGACAGCTTGTCCAGTTCCACAATATATTATTTCACAGACTTCTCCAGATCTTTGGTCTATGTCTAATATATACACACTTCTTTTTACCTTTCTCTTAGTTACCACATACACACACACACACACACACATACACAGTAGCCATTTATGTAATTTCCTCCCCACAAAAATACTTTCAATCCAGTAATTAACTCAAAGTTATAAATTCTGTTAGTTTAGGGTCACTTTACATATATAGCAGTAATGAAATTGACCATTTTGGCCTGAGGGTTGGTAGTGTATAAAGCAGCTTTGGGGTCTGAGACTGAAGAATTATGAGGCTAATACTCCAGGAGGGATGCAGTTTCAAAGAGATATGTATAAGAGTTGTACTAGGAACAGAGTGAGAATGAAAGATATATGTGGTCTCAGTGAAAAATGATAACTATATCCTTGCCTTTCTATATACAAGGGAGTCTAGACTCCAGTGGGAATGGAATACATGCGGGATTTGTTTTGAAGTTGTATTGGCAAAGTGATTTGCATTTGATTGAATAGATTCACTTTTCTGTACTAAAGAATGGGGTGGGTAGAAAAATATGTCCTAGTGTTCAGAAAGAGGAGTTTAAACTTTCCAAATTCACTCTTTTGCTACCATTCTCTTTCTGCTGGTATAACCTTGGATTAAATAGCAATTTCTTCATTTGTAAACTAAGAATAAAAATAATTTATAGCTCAGAGGCTTATTATTTAGATTAATGTGTCTATCGCATTGGAGAAATTTTCTGCAAAAGACTTCTTTAAACTTTTAACAGGTAAAGATGTTACTTTGATGATTAAAAGGGAAGTGTGACCCAAGATGTGGTCTTTTCAGTTGCCTCATATACATGTATAACTTGGATAATGAAAAAAGAAGACAGGAGAAGAATTGATGTGTTTGACTTGTGGTGGCAGCAAAGAATATTCAATAAATCATGGATGGCTGTGAATGAACAAATCAGTATTGGAAAAAATACAACCAGAATAGTCCCTTGAAGGGAGGAAGGTGAAACTTTGACGAGCTGCTTTGGATACAATATCAGAAAAGACCAAGCCCAAGAAAAGGACATCATTCTTAGTAAAGCAGGGGGGCAAAGAAAGTGAGAGGCCCCCCCCCAACTAGGTGGACTGACACAGTAGCAGAAACAATGGACTTAAACACCCCAAATCATGACGATGGCATGGAACTGGGCAACATTCCCTTCTGTTATAGGTAAGATCACCATGTGGAACCAGTTCCGCATCAAGAACCACAATGTACATTAATTCTGTTTAACAGTAAACGTGATATCAGCTTCCTTGCTGAAAGCGAAGAGGATTTTAAGCACTTACTGATAAAGATCCAAGACTACAGCCTTCGGTATGGATCATACGTCAACATTAAGAAAACAAAAATCCTCACAACTCAACTAATTAAGCAACAGAGACTTGACTCGATGGCACTGTTTTTTTTTTTATGATAAATGGAAAAAGATTGATACTGTCAAGGATTTTATTTTACTTGGAAACACAGTCAACACCTATGGAAGCAGCAGTCAAATCAAAAGATGACTTGCAGTGGGAAAAATCTGCTGCAAAAGATATCTTTCAACTGTTGAAAAGCAAAGACGTCACCTTGAAGACTAAGGTGAGCCTGACCCAAGTCATGGTATTTTCAATGGCATCTTATGCATATGAAAGGTGTACAAAGAATAAGGAAGACAGAAGAAGAACTGATGCCTTTGAATTCTGTCATGCATAAGGTCCCTGTGAGTCAAAGCCAACCCAACAGTAAGATAGATACACGGTATAGAGTAACTGCTCAATAAATTGTAGTTTTTGTTGTTGTTTTAAATATTTTGTTATCAATAACCTAAAAAATGTTAGCTTGTTTAATCAGCCAACATTATAGATGCACAGAAGTGAATATAATACTTGGGTATTTGTTACCTTCTCGCTGAAGAGTGTTATATTTTCTTCTCAGTAGAGGTGCCTTCATGTTACCAACTGTATAAAAAAACAATTTCTACTAGCTAGCAATTAACAAGCAAACCGTGTTTCAACACAAAGTATGTGGTTTGAAAAGTGACAGGGATTCAAATTTATTTTAGCCAGTACAGGAATATGCTCTTTCTGGCTTTGTAGAATTGGACTACTCGTTGGTTTCCTGCTAAACTGAAGCAGATTTTCAATTTCCATTTATTTTTAAAGACCATTACACATATTCCTTTTTTTATGCACCTACAAAATCTAGTTTCTTGCAAAGTGCACATGTGCATAATACCGAACAAGCAAAACCATCCATCACATAAGTGATACCTAGCAGATAAACAAAACACATTAACATTTAAACAAAAATGAGTTTTATACCATCAGGTTACCTACTTCTGATGTCAGAGCAGTGACAAAGAGGCACTGAACAAAAATACCTATCGGAGACGTGATTGAACCTGCAGTAAAGCTGGATTCCTGTGATGGGGAAATGTTTTATAATGAGGTGTGATGGAATTAAACACCTGGTGGCTGCAATATCAAGTTAAATCACCCCTTTTGAACTCAATTTCACTTATAAAGTAACTGTAGTGTTTTTTCTTAAAAGAAAAAAAAAAACTATGAAAATAGACTCATCAACCATAATGGTGCTGAAGTGGTACTAAGGTAAGTGGAAGCTGGTTTCAAAAGGCCACATTATCATATCTCCCTAATTAATAAGACTGTATTCTATCATTGTATTCATCTCCGTTAATTAATTGTAGTAAATCACATTACAGTGTCAGTCTTTATTCATGCGTTTTTTCTGCTCAGTCTCTTTAAATAGTAAGCAATCATCACATCATCATGGTCATCATCATCATAACAAACAATACTTCTACAAACAATTATAAGTGTCTTGAATTAAGTTGTGTTCTCCCCAGGTATGTGTCATCTTGGCTAGGCCATGATTCCCAGTATAGTGAATATCCACCATTTGTCTTCTCATGTGATTTTCCTGTGTTTTACATCCTATCTCGGTGATGGTAATGAGATGGGATTAGTGACATACAGGTTAACAAGACGGGCCTCAATCTACAAGATTAGAATGTGTCTTAAGAGAATGACTTTTGAGATATAAAAAAGGAAAGCAAGCAGAGACCCACGGGGATGTCATACTATCAAGAAAAAAGAACCAGGGGAACAGCTTGCATCATTTTGACCTAGTGTCCCTGCGCTGAGAAAATCCTGTACCAGGGAATATTAATGACAGGGACCTCCCTCCAGAGGAAGAAAGCTGTTGGACCCTTGAGTTCAGACTTCTGGCTGCCTAGACTGTGAAGGAATAGACTTCTCTTTCTTAAAGTCATCCTCTTGTGGTATTTCTGTTACAGTAGTATTAGATAACCAAGACATGAACATTTATTAAATGCTTTCACTGTAGCAGGTACCAACCTAGAAGCTTTATATACATAAACTCATTTCATAAGGAAGACTTTTCATGCTGCTTACTATTCAAAGATCAATCAGGATTTTCACTCATTAAGACCTATACTTAAAGGAGCCCTGGAGGCACACTGGTTAAAGTGGATACTAACAGAAACGTAACTCACCAGTCACCTCACAAGAGAAAAGCCCTACTGATTTGTTTCCTACAACATTGTTCTTAAGTGTCATCAGGCTGGTTCCAACTCATAGCACCCCTATGTACAGCAAGGGGAAACATTGCCCCATCCTGCACCATCCTCGCAGGAGTGGTTATACTTGAGTCTACTGTCACAGCCGTTATGTCGGTCCATCTCATTGGGTGTCTGCCTCTCTTTCCCTGACCCTTTACCAAAATGTCGTTTTCTAGTGTGTGGTCCTTCCTGATAACATATCCTATGTATATGAGACAAATTCTCATCATCCTTGCTTCTAAGGGACATTCTGGGTGTACTTCTTCCAAGATAGACGTCATGGATTTAATTACGTTATCCACCCCCTGCCCCCCCCAAAAAGTGTCAGATTGACCAGGGCGTGATTCCCAGTATTGTATGATTGTCTACCATGTTGTCATCTGATGTGATTTTCATATGTCCTGTAAATTGTATCTCCATGATACTAAAGAGGTGGAATGAGTGGCAGTTATGCTGATGGAGCAGGATTGAATTTACAAATTTAGGTTGTATCTTAAATCAATCTCTTTTGAGATATAAGAGAGAAGCAAGCAGAAAGACAAAGTTATCTCATACCACAAAGAAACAAGAACCAGATGTGTGTCCCATGACCTTGGGTTCCCTTTGCTGAGAGGCTCCTTGACTCAGGAAGACTGATGGCAAAGACCTTCCCCCAGAGCCTGCGCAGAGAGAAAGCCTTTCCATGGAGCTGGAATCCTGAATATAGATTTCTAGCCTCCTAGACTATGAAACAATGAATTTCTCTTTGTTAAAGCCCTCCACCTGTATTTCTGTTACAGCAACACTAGATGACTGAGAAAAAGTCATCTATGATCTATTTAATATTCTTTGCCAATCTTCAAGTTCATCAATTCTTTTTCATTTTGCTTAGTCATTGCGCCGTTTTCAAATGTGTATGAAATAATGGAAAATATAATGGTTTGTATCAGGCAAGCTCTAGTCCTCAGGGAAAAGATTTGTTTTTTAACAACTTACAGAGCTTATTTGCAACAGATTCACCCAGCGCAGTATATCATTTTATTTCTTTACTGCTGCTTTCATTGGCATTGATTGTGGATCCAAGTAAAATGAAATCTTCAACAATCTAAATACTCTATCCATTTATCTCATTGTTGTTTATTGGTCCAGTTGTGAGGATTTTGTTTTACGCTAAGGTGTAATCCATACGGAAACCTATGGTTTTTGATCGTCATCACTGTGTGCTTTAGGTCTTCTTTGCTTTCAGCAAACAAGGTTGTGTCGTCTGAAAATCACAGATTGTTAACAAGACATTCTCCAAACATGACAGTGAATTGTTCATACCGTCCAACTTTTCATGCTATTTGCTCAGCAGTGGAAGATACAACACTGATGCACACCTTTCCTTATTTTAACCCAAGCAGTGTCAACTTGTTCTGTCTAAACAACTGCCTCTTGGTCTATGTATCATTCTCTGTGAGCACAACTAAGTGTTCAAAATTTCCCATTCTTCACAATGTTAGGCATAATTTGTTATGCGCACAATACAAAGCTTTTGCATAGTCAATAAAATATCTTCCCAGTATTCTTTGCTTTCAGACAGGACTCATTTGGCATTAACAAAGATACCTCTTGTTCCACCTCCTCTTCTGAAACTGATTTGAATTTTGGAAATTCTTGTCAATGTACTGCTGAAACTGTTTTTGAGTTACCTTCAACAAAATTGTATTACATATGATATTAATGGTGTTGTTCAATAATCTCCACATTCTGTTGAATAATTTTTCTTTGGAATGGACTTCTTCCAGTCGGTTGACCATACAACTGTCTTCTAAATTTCTTGGCACAGATGAATCAGCACTTTCTTGAATCATCTCAATTAATATTCCATCCATTTCTGGATTCTTGTTTTTCACCAATTCATTCAGAGTAACTTGGACTTCTTCCTTTAGTACCATTGGTTCTTGGTCATACACTACCTCCTGAAATGGTTGAATACTGACTACTTTATTTTGGTAGAATTGTGTGTGTTTTGTCCACTGTCTTTTGATGTTCCTGTGCTGTTCAGTATTTAACTCATAGGACCCTTCAATATTGCAACTGGAGGCTTGAATTTCTTCTTCAGTTCTTTCAGTTTGAGAAATGCAAAGTGAGTTCTTCATTTTTGGTTTTCTAATTCCAGGTCTTTGCACTTTTCATTTTAATACTTTACTTTGATTTCTAGAGTCGTCTTCTGACAACTTCTGCTCAACTCTTTTACTTCATCTTCTATTTGCTTTAGCAGCTCTACATTTTCATCTTTTCTTTCTTTCCTGTGTTTTTAATAAACTTTTGCTTTCTTCAAGTGTAATGTCCTTGATCTCATACTACAACTTATCTGGTCATTAGAGTTCAGTTAATCACATCTATTCTTCAGATTTTCTCTTTCTCCAGGTTATAAATATGCAAAGTTGTACTTTGGCTCCTGTTGTTTTAATTTTCTTCAGCTTCAACTTGAACTTGCATATAAACAATTCACAGTCTGACTTGCAACTGGCTCCTGGCCTTGTTCAGACCGATGTTATTGAGCTTCTCCATTGTCTCTTTCCACAAATGTAGTGGATTTGATTCTTATTTCATTTTATGTGTTCAGTGTGTATATTTACTGTTTATGCTGTTGGAAAAAGATATTCGCAATGAGTAAGTTATTGATCTTCCAAAATTCTCTCTTGCTACCTTCAGTGTAATTTCTAGTACCAAATTTAGATTTTCCAACTGTTGTCCCTTCCTCTTTGATTCCAACTTTTGCATTCTAATCACCAGTAATTATCAACGTTTCTTGATTACTTAGTTGTTCAGTTTCACACTTTGGGAAAAATCTTCAATTTCTTTACCTTTGGCATTAACGTTTAGTTAGTAAATTTTAATAATACTCATTGTAACTGGTCTTTCTTGTAAGTATATGTATATTATCCTATCACTGACAGCCTGGTACTTCAGTATAGACCTCAAAATGTTCTTTTTGGTGATGAATGCCACCCTAGTCCTCTTCAATTAGTCATTTCCAGCATAGTAGAACAAATGATTAACTGATTCAAAATAGACAATGTTAATCCATTCCAGCTCACGAATGCCTAGGATGTTGATATCTATGGCTTCCATTTCTTTTCTGATGACTTCCAATTTTCCTACATTCCTATCTTTACAGTTCTGATTATTAGTGGATATTTGTAACTGTTTCTTCTTGCTTTGAGTTGTGACCATCAGTAAATGTAGGTCCCAAAAGCTTTACTCCTCCGTGTCATTAAGGCTGACTGCTCCTTGAAAAGGCAGCTCTTCCCCTGTTGTATTTTGAATACCTTCAAACCTGAGTGGCTCGTCTTCTGAAGCTATGTCAGTCTACGTTCCCCGGCTATTCATATGGCTTTAACTTTCTTCTTTCCTTCCTGCCTTTCTTTCTCTCTCTCTCTCTCTTTTTTGTTCTTCCTCCTTCCATCCCTCCCTCTCTTCCTTCCTCCCTTCCTTCCTTTTCTCCTTTTCTTTTTCTAGAAGTAGCTTGCCAGGCCCTTCTTTCTATTTTGTCTTAGTCTGGAAGGTCTACGGAAATCTGTCAACCACAAAGACCCTGTTGGTATTTGCAATACTGGTGATACAGATACTAGCATTTGAACATGCGAGCCACCATAGTGTGACAAACCGACAGACGAGTGGTGGCCCTTAAATGCTACAACCTAGTGAATTCTATGTGGTAGTTCTCCATCTTCCTCTAGGGTCTTTGTGAGTTAGAATGCCCTCAACAGCCTGCAACAATGACAATCACAAGTCCATCCTGGACCCCTCAACTTGATCTGTGATCATCTGGCCTTTAGGAATGATTCAGTATTCCCTGAGGTTATTATGCTATTTTTCACTTCCATATCTTTGCCTGCAGCTTGTCTTTTGCCCAGAACACTCTTTTTTCTCCCACCTGAATTTCTTTCATACTTTAAGGATGTCTTAGATATGACTTGATTTTGGGAGATTTTCCTTACCCACCAAATCTACAATCAACTTGAATGAACTAGATACTAAGTCTAGAATGCACACACTTCTTTGGACGTATTTTTGTAGTGAGTATTTCAACCCATAAAATCCGTTACCACGTTGTGCTGCCATAGTCTGGTCTCCTTTGGTAATCCTCAAGTATAGTTTCTGCTCCCTGAAGATAGAGGCTACTTCTATTTTGTCACATTTAGTAAGGTACATAGGCCACAGCAGATACTCCATAGAAATTTGTTGAAGCAATGCCTGGATTATGTTTTTCATATATTTACAATCTTGTTTTGATTATTTTTATAGAAAATTCCTCGGCTATGAAATACAACTCAGAAAGGGAGTAGGGCTAGATTATTCCCTTTCTAATGAACAGCTTACTTTTAGTGGAAGCCCTGGATAAATCAAGTAAAGGATAAGAGAGATAGATCTTGGAGAATTAGATAGCTAATTCTAAGATTATTGACTGTTAGAAAGTCCTTAGTCATGGTTTCATTTTGGCCTTTAGTCACTGAAGGATTTTGTGCATCAGTTTTTCATTTAAAAAGTACTGCAAAAATGTATTAATATGAGCTTAAAACCAGTGGTAAGAAAATTGGAAGAGCAAAAAACAAAAACAAAGGACAATTCCAAAATAAAAGACAAGTGCAAGAGCATGGCCCCTGGCCCTGATGCTGCCACTGTCCATAAATCATAATCAACATCAACTTTTCAGACACAAATGGATTGGACTTGGCGACACAGAGTGACAGTATCTCGTGAGAATTTTATGGTTCTATGCATCTATAGGATGTTATCCTGCTGACCTCTTGCTGGAGGAAGGGGAGTGGGTGGAGAGGAGGGGATAGGAGACTGTTGGGAGGATAGGACATGTGTGGAGCAGAGAGGTGAGGTGCGCTGTCACCGGGCAGGGAAAGCAGAGGGAGCAATGTATAGGTGAACACACAAATTTATATGGGAATGTACATTTTCATTCAATCATAAAAGACACACACACACACACACACACACACATATATATACATAAGTGCAAAATAAGAATCAAAGCTGCATGGCCTTATAGAATGAGCAGTCAGAATGGTTGAATTTCTGTAAGCTATATTTATCTATCATAAGGGTGAAATAATCCTAAAACTAAAACTAATTAAACTTCTTTGTTTTTAACAGATTTTTGATGATTAATGATACCTAAAGTTTGATGTTTCGAAGATTGATATTTAAATAGGAATCAAGTGGTGTTTAAATAGCAAACAAATTTTCATGACTGTGTACTCTGGCTTTTGGAAATCATGAAGAAATAAAAACCATATATATCTTAAAATAAGTATTGAAAACAAATCATAATGATGTGTGCTGTAAAGGGCATGCATTATTTATAGAATCGATTACAATCAGAAGTATTACATATGCACATATATCAATTATGTTAAATAAATTCCAGATATTTAATGACTAAAGACTTTCATTGCAGCCTCAGAACTAATTATAAAATGAATAAGCTATTACCCATATTTCTAGATGTTTCTGAAATATTTTTGAATGTGTAGTATTGTGTTGAGCAAGATGTTGTGTATTAATTTTACGTATTTGACAGCAAATTAAGTATATTAGTAAAATAGGTTAACATTCTGTTTTTCTCCCGCTAAATCACACTAGAGAGACTGAACCCCCCAAAAATTATCTAAAGGAATTTTTCCAAGGTAACTGAAACACTGTGAGCCTCTGGTTTTACTGAATTACAAATACCTTGAAAATGTCATTAGCTTTTCTTAGTCTATATGTGTTTTGCCTCTATCTCAGATGGGAATGACTGATACTGATACTAAAATAAATAATTTTATTTTGTAAGTGTCACAGGTAAAAATCATTGCTCCTGTATCTTTGTAAAGTTGTTGCCTTTTTAATACCTATTGTTAAAACAAAGTGTTCCCTCTCATTTCTCCTTTCTTGTTTTCCCATTATCAGCTAAGCCTTGCACATAGTGGGAAAACCTGCTGGCATAGTCCTTTAAGTGAAATAGAACATTCGCACAGAAATTAAAAAGTATTACTCGTGTGATTGTACCCTACTTTGAAAACATTAATATGAGACAAAATCATCAACAATTACTCAAAAGCAAAATTGAGAACATAAGTGGACAGGGAAACCACACCAACAGAAGGAAAACACACAATACAATTGAAAAAGAATCTCGATGTATTATAACAGAAATAACCAATGTCACCAAATAATTTGTGTGGAAATTGTCAAATAGAAAACCTAATTTGCTACGTACACTGTAAAATTTCACCAAAAAGTCAATAAAATACTATTTAAAAAAAATAAAACAAAGAAAAAAGAATATATCCGTCTTCAGAGAGTTCATCAGTCCTGGGACTCCAAAAACTCAGACATAATCCTAGTGTAAATTTCCTCTCCAGGGAACTGCTGTGAAATATTGCTTCTCACGGTCCCTGTGAAAGCATGGGAGGTCTGTTTAGGTAACCTGCTTGAATAAAACACATATGAAATCTACTCCTGAAATGTAACAATTATGCTGAAATAGATCCAGCTGCCATGCCTTTGCTGGCTAATCTATACAGTGATGAAAAATGTTTTTTGTTCAACACAGAGATTTCTTATGCTTACTATTGAGTATCAGATATTTTCCTTAGTGGGTAGAATGAATCTCAGAAGGTATGGCAAATGGTAAACTAGAGTCAGAAACAGATAGTTGTTGTTAAAGTTGTTTTCATACCTTTAATAGTAGATTCGTCATATAGATAGGAGAAAGAAAATATTCAAGTAGTTAAAATATTCCAGTAAGCAAGTTTTGGTAGTTTAACTGTAATACAATTGTAAATATATCTGTTAATACTTTTCTGGACAATTTATAGTACTTAACATTTTTATAAAATAAAGAAGAACCTTATTAATTGCTTCTAAATGACATAGATTTCTTTCATTCATTATATAGATAATTATTGAATTGGTATAAAACCAAGTTCACTTTTACAAAGTTTCCTGACTTGTATGTTCTTTACGTCAATTTGTTTTTAAATTATTTGGAACTTTAAAGATCTGATAAGTACTTTATCAGTTTCATAACAAATACTAAATAGATATTTTAATTATTATATACCACTGACAATATAACTGTCCAGAGTTAACAGTTTAATAAGCTGCCTGAACAAAGTTTGTTTACTTTCATGAGCAGTTAATTGATCAATGGTAGAGAGAGACACTAGCGTACATCAGTGAAAATAACTCAGCTGATTATCTTGGCATTGCATGGACTCTCTGTGGTTTTGGAGGTCACATCAATTTTTATGATTTAGTTTTATCTTTTCTAGTACTGGAGTAACTCAATTTCTGGTAGGATAAAATGTCCACACATAACTGAAGAGTGTATTCATAAATGTGTTTTTCCTTTAAAGGAAAAGCATATTTTTTTTTCCTGTGTAGAAATATGAATTCAGAAAGATCAACAGGCAGTCATGTGAACAGAACAAGGAGACACTGCATGGGTTAAAGTCAGGAAAGTTATGTCAGAGTTGTATCCTTTCACTACACCTTTTAAATCTGTATGCTGAACAAATGACCAAAAAAAACGGATTATACAAAGAAGAATGAGGCATAGGGATTGGAAAAAGACTCACTAACAACCTGTGTTATGCAGACAATACCACCTTCCTTGCTACAAGTGAAGAGAGCTTGAAACACCAATGAAGATCACAAACTGCAGCCTTCAGTATGGACTGCAACTCAACATCAAGAAAATAAAAAAATCTTCACAACTGGACCAGTAAGCCAACATTATGATAAATGAAGAAAGGATGGAAATTGTTAAGGCTTTCATTTTACTTGGTTCCACAATCGATGCCCACGGAAATTGCAGTCAAGAAATCAAAAGACACATTACACTGGGAAAATGTGCTACAAAAGCCTACTTTAAAGTACTGGAAAATAAAGCTGATAACTCTGAAGACTATGGTACGCCTGACTGAACCCATGGTATTTTCAGTTGCATCATATGCACGAGAAAGCTGGACAATGAATGAGGAAGACAGAGAAAGAACAGACACCTTCTCTTCGTGGTGTTGGAGGGGAATATTGAAAGTACCGAATTGTCAAAAGAACAAACAGATCTGTCCTGGAAAAAGTACAGCCAGAGTGCACCTCGGAAGCCAAGATGGTGAGACTGCATTTTGCATATTTTGGACATGTTGTCAGGAGGGTCTTTCCCTGGAGATGGACATCATGCTTAGTAGAGGGTCAGCAAAAAGAAAGGATGACCCTAGATGAGATGTACTGACACAGTGATTGCAACCATAGACTTAAGCATAAAAATGAATGTGGACATGTTGAAAGATGCATTTGTTTCATTCTACTGTGCAGAGGGTTGCTGTGAGTCAGAACCGACTCTACAGCACCTAACAACTCAATGGCACCCAACATATATAAAATCGTGACAATCTTTTTATGTCTTTTACCTAATTCACAATTTTTTAAAACATGTGCGTGCCATTTCTGTGAGGGTGGCAAAGCCCGGAGAGGAAATAATGCACTCAAAATTAGACTGGTAATGAGAGACAGGCCTGAATCGTGAGCCAAAGGCTATGGAGTCAAACCTGTTCTCGGACTATCTAACTCGGAGTGTTTCTTATAGAGTATGCACACAGAGATTACTTCTTGCTAACTCACTGAAAAATACCCAGAACAGACTTACAAATAATTGTTTAAATGACAAATGATGCTTTAGATTGGAAAGCACTCAGAATATACAGTGGTCTTACCAATGGATGTGAGAATGTCAAGGATCACGAAGAAGATGCAGGAGTGGGCAATGTTTAATTTTGTTGTGCAGTGGCTTAACATAAGTCAACAACAATGATAAAGAGAATGGAGACATTACTTTTCATCTCTTCTTGATACTTTAAGAATACAAACAAAAGAGGGATTCAAAATATTTTCGTTCAAGTACTTCTTGTTTACCTAAAAGCTAGTACTATGAAAACCTGGGGTAAACTTTTCAAGTACAAATTATTTAATATTTTTTTCTATTTCTGATTGAGTTTTTAGGCTGATTTTTATTTATTTGTGTTATTGTGTTTTAATGTCCTTAAGAACACCTAGCACCTGCTATTCCAAGTGTAGGCTAAGGACCGATGTCAGTGGCATCTGAGGGGAAGCTTTTAGAAATGCAACACTCAGATCCCAGTCAAATCTACTGAATCAGCATCTGCTTTTTATCAAGATCCTCAGGTGATTTATAGGCCCATTAAAGTTTTAGAAGCACTGTCCTACCTAGCATGCCATCAGAAGGCTTTTCAATAGCCTTGGGAATAAGAAAATAAACAAAAGTATTGTATCTCAAGGCTCAATTGCTCTATTTTGATATGCCTATGCTTCCTAATGGGAACAGAAGAGATTTTATAAATAAACAATCAGTTGTCAGGCCTATCTTGCTTCATAACTTCAACTACTTGATCTCTCCCATAGTTGAGGTCACTTGAGTTTCACCTATAGGGAAGCCTCATGTCGCCTCCGGTTTCTATAAAAAGACATACACATCAACTCAAAACTTATGTTATGTGGTTCAGCCTCAAGACTTTCCCAGTGGTCTCCTGGTTCCTGCGGTTTTTGTAATTTGAGTTTTCTCTTTTTCCCTGTTTCCAAATCTCCATGCTAACAATAACTCATCTAGTACCTTTCTGTCTTTCACGATTTGTATTTGTTTTGCTTCTTTTTACATATCTTTGTGATGGCTGGTACCAGCTGACCTACGGATCTGTGCATAATTTGTTCCTGAATTTTCTGGTGTCATCTTTTAGCAGAATTGTTATGTCTCTCCCTGCTACTTTTTCCTACTACTTGGTTTTTATAACCCATTAGGGCACTCTAAGGAAGTATTAATTTGGCTCTGCTCTTTGCCAACTCAGTTTACAACATGTATTCTTTTCAAGACTTGTAATGGAGATAGACTTTTATCGTGCAGATAGGTAAAATCCAGATTCTTGGGACTTCTTTTGTAGTAGCTCAGCAGGGCCTCTAAAACCTGACACTACGTCCAAAAGAGAATAACAAATACAGATCAACTTGTGATAGATTATTATCAATATAATTAAAAAACTACAAGTATGAACATGCAAAAATTGTGTCAACTTTAACGCAATATTCTGTCATTTCTTGTTGGTGAAAGTAGTATTTTCAAAATTACTGAACTTAGAAAATACAGTAACTTTGATTGCTCTTGACATTTCATTCACTGGATTAATCCACTAAGAGCAGAAGATATTATTAATTCATAATCTAAAATGGAAGTTTTGGCAAAAGATAAACTACACAAATTGAAACAAAAAATGACAAAGGTTATTTGTAAAATTATATTTAAAAAGAAAAAGTTAGCATTAGCTCTGTTCTTTGAATGTGAAAGAAAACAAATCCAACCTCAAATCTATACTTGATGGTCTTTGTTTCTAAGCCAGAATTATAATTATCCTCAAGATACGTTGTTTTTTGATGTTCTGTGCCAATGAAAACAGAGCATCAAATTTTTCTACAGATCTACTTATTTGCCTAACTCTTCGTTTACTCTGATTTTTGTTATTGTTAGTTAAGTTCAAATCAGTTCCAGTCCTTTGTACAACAGGATGGAATATTGCTTAATCTTGTACTGTCCCCACAATATTTGCTATGTTTGACCCCATTATTGAAGCTAGAATGAAATCCATCTCATTGAGGGTTTTCCTTTTTTTCACCAACTCTCTTCTTTACCAAGCATGATGTCCTGCTCCAAGGACTGGTCCTTCCTGATAACATGTCCAAAGTACATGAGACAGTGTCTTGCCATCCTTACTTCTAAGGAATAGTCTGGTTATACTAGTTTCAAGACACATTTGGTCATTCTACTGGCAGTCCATGGTATAGTCAACATTCTCTGCCAACAACACAGTTCCAAGACGTTATCTTCAGGCTTCCTTACTCATTGTCCAGCTTTTGCACACATATGACACAATTAAAAATAGCATGGCTTGAGTCAAGTACATCTTAGTCATCAAAGTAACATCTTAGCTTTTTAACACTTTATACGGTAAAATGAGATCCTTGACAACTGAAACTTTTTCTGTTTATTATGATTTTATTGATTTGTCTAGTTATAAAGAGTTCTATTTTCTTTATGTTGAGGTGTTCTCCATACTACAGGCTGTAGTATGCGATCTTCATCCGTAAGTTCTTCAAGTTCTTTTCACTTTCCACAAGCAAGAGTGTTTCAATTGTATATCTCAGGTTGTTAATGAGTCTTCCTCCAGTCCTGATGCCACATTCTTCTTTCAATCCAGTCTCTTGGACTATTTGGACTATTTGAATAGGTACAGTCAAAGGATGTAACCATGCTCCATACATGTCCTGATTTTAAACCACAAAGTATCCCTTCATTCTATACAGATGACTACCACTTGGACCATGTACAATTCCACATGAGTACAATTAAATGTTCTGGAATTCCTATTCTTGACAATGTTATTCATAATTTATTATAATCCACAGAGTTCAATTCTTTGGCATAGCCAATAAAACACAGGCAAACATCTTTTTGCTATTCTCTGCTTTCAGCAAGGATCCACCTGACATCAGTGGCATTCCTCATTCCATGTCTTCTCAGTTCAGTTGGAATTTCTGGCCATTTCAATGACTTTTGAATCATCTTCTGCAAAATTTTACTTCTGTGTAACTTTAGTGATATTCCTCAATAATTTCCATATACTGCTGTATCATTGGCTTGGCTGGCTATTTGGAACAGGCACAAATATGTATCTCTGCTCACTGGTTGGTGTCTTAGTCATCTAATGCTTCTATAACAGAAATACTGAAAGTGGATGGTTTTAATAAAGAGAAATTTATTTTGTCACAGTCCAGTAGGCAAGAAGTTCAAATTGACGGCATTAACTCCAGAGGAAGGATTTCTCTATTGGTTCTGGAGAAAAGTCCTGATCAATAATGTTTCCCTGGACTGGGAACTTCTGAGGCACAGGGACTTTAGGTCTTCTCCAAAGGAAGATGTCTGCTCGCAGGCACTGCTTGTTGTTGGTAGGAGGTTTCCAACTCTGTGCTTGCTTTTCTTTCTTTTATATTCCAAGAGATTACCTCAAGGCACAATACAAATTTACACATTGAATCTTGCCCCACTAATAAAACTGCTGCCTACCCTCCTCATTAACATCATAGAGGCAAGATTTACAACTTGGAGAAACATGACACAATACCAGAATGTAGCCAAATTGCTACACACATTTTTAGAGTAACACATTTGTGTACATGACAGTTGGCCAGATAGTTGTCTTCCAATTTTTGTTGCATAGAGAAGTGAGGACTTCCAGTGTTGCCTCTGTTTGTGGATTCATCTTGATTGATATTCTTCAGTTCATGGAGGTTTGTTTTCATCAATGACCATGGTGCAGTGTCGACTTCCTCCTTTAATACCATTTGGCTTGGTCACTTGGTGCTGCTGAAACAAATACTGAAACCCTGGTGACGTACTGGTTAAGAGCTGTCACTGTTAACCAAGAAGTCAGCAGTTTAATTCATCAGGAGCTCCTTGGAAATGTTATGGGCAGTTCTACTCTGCCCTATAGGGTCATTGTGAGTTGGAATCAACTCTATAGTAGTGAATTTGTTTTTTGTTTTCAACTTATAGCCTACTTTTTGCTTCTTGATATATGTGTGTGTATATATACATGAATCCTACAACAATATATTTCCATTTCTATCCATGCCCCTTGAGCTGTCATCTTTCCTGTATTTTTTCTGTTAAACTCTAATTGCCTTGGTCTTTTTGAACTCTCAGATTTGTTTCCACAACTGAGGGAGACTGCACGTGTCTACCTGGCTTCCTCTTTCTTCTGTGGGCTGGAAACTCTTTAAAGGAAGTGGGATAGGTAATCATAGAACTTATCTCATTGATTTTCTGTGCTAGGCTGAATAACTGTCCCTTGAAGACAGCCATACCTTGATATGTAGAACCTGTGAATATTATCTATTATGAAAAAAAAAAACACAACTTCAAGTGTAAATTAAAAATATTGAGATACTAAGATTATCTTGTATAGGCCTCAAATAATCATTACGTTTCTATAAAGGAAGAAAAAGAGGAGTTAGAGTCAGAGGAGAATGTGATGTGATGCTAGAATCGAAGAAGGAAGTAGAGGCCATTGGATATGGAAGTAGCAGCCACAAAACAAAGAATCTATGAGGTCATTAGAAGCTAAATAAGCCAAGGAAATAAATTTCCTCGTGCATGTCCAAAAGGAAGTAGTTTTTGATTCAGTTCATTGAAACCAATTTTGGATTTCACACTGCCAGAACTTCACGAGAATAAATCTGTGTTGTTTTAAGTCACTAAATTTGTAATAATTTGTTATGATAGTACTAGGAAGGTAATAGTTTTCAGAGATCACTATTGTATGTTAGTTATTAGCCAGTGCCTTAAAATCCATTATTTTGTTTGTTTGGTTTGGCTGCTTCAGTTTGGAAGGTAAATCTGATTCTTGTTATTCCATTTGGTCTGAAAGCAGAAATTAAATATATTCTGAAAATTTCAGGTTGAAATGAAAAAACACCACTCTTTAATTCCTTGAAGATCCACACATAGAATACTTATTTTGAGAATAAATATGTTCTGTAGTACACAGATTTTACGTGAGTGGTAAGTTGTATGGTAAGAAAAGTGTGTGGCATAAAAAATGTTTTCTAACAGCAAGAAAGGAGGGAAACTCGTACTGTTGTGTTCAGGGAGCACTGTATGGCCAAAATAAACAGATTTGGGTGTCAGTATTCAGTTTATTTCCTGACTTCACTGCATTTTACTTTGTGATTGGGCCAAGCCATTAACTTCCCTGAGTCTTGATTCTATCACGTACAAACCAGGAACAATATTCTGATGATTGATGCAAATTAATCCAAGCTGGCTTGGCTAATGCTTGGTACATAGTAAACAATTAATAAATGCATATTCTGTGATCTATCAATATGTAGTCCTCTAATACAATGTAGTCCTCTATACAACACAGGAATTCTGGAATATTGATACCAGTTCCTTTGTTAAAAAAAAAAAAAATGGGTGGAGAAGGAGGGCTAAGAACTGGTCAGTGATACAGGGCTCTTTCATTAAAGACTGGAGGACTAAGGAAGCAACTGACAAATTCTCTATGATAGGTGATATTCTATGGTTAAAGCTAGACCTTAAATTCTCTGTAGGAGTTTTTCAAATTAAAACTATTCTTGTGCCTCAAGGTTGAGCACAACTGGCCAAAACTGAGAGCCAAAAGTCTTTTCTTCCAAAGAAAATACTTGGAATGGTTTTAGTTAATTAACTTTCAAGTAAATGAAAAAGATTTGGTCTAATTTAGCCTCTAATGGAAACACCCTCTTCTTGGTGAGCTCTAGGGCCCATAAAAAGAGAAGATAGCAGTTACTAAGTGTATTTATAATTTTAGCTCTTAAACTACATGACTTCTTAAACTCTACTTTTCATCAGAGATTTTTTTTCTCCCGTCCTCTCACCACTTGTCTCTGTTTCACTGATTGTTGTCTTCTGCTTGCTTCTGTCACTCCACAAATGTTTATGTTGGTAATTCCCTGTCTGTATCTGGTCTGGGGACTCCTGTTCCTTAAAATTTTCTTGGAATAAAATGAAGAACCAATATAAAGCTTAGATTAAGAACGAGAAGAAATGGAAATTTCATTTCATACAACTTTTGTAAGATTCTTAAAATTCTTTACATTATATTTCATATTATGCTGAATCTGTAAGTAGGCCACCCAGTTTGACTCCCTGCTCTACTTGTTTCTGACTGCATCACTGTGGGAAAGCCACTTAATTTTTCTTAGCTTTAAGTCCCTTATGTGTAAAACAGATAAAAATTGTACCTCTTTTATGAGATACTGGCAAGAATCAAATGGCTACCATATGAGAAAGAACTTGCAACTGTGTTGGATACAAATTAAGTGATAGACATATTTGTAATTATTATCAAGGCCAAGATGGCAGAGTAGTTAGACTTTTCCTATGATCCCTTTAACAACAAAGACAGAAAAGAACAAATGAATCAATTACATATGACATTCTAGCAGCCCTGAGCATCAAAGGGAAAGGTAGAAAATCAGACTAAGTAACAGAAGGGACAGCAGGACCAGAAATGCTTAGCACTGACCAGGCCTGACACACTGGAAATTGGCTATAGCCTGCACATTGAATGGAGCAGGGGCATTCAGGGCATCCTTCTCAGCAGTAGATACAAAGTAGCAGAGAGTATATTCACAATTCCAGAACAAGTAAAAAGTGCCACTTGATCATCAAAAGTTAAGTGGCTTATGTCTAATCTATCACTCGCACAGATCTAAAAGTTTCCTTCAGGAAGAATTTCCTTCCTCTTTCCCAGTGTCTCCCACTCCATTCTTTGCTGCACCCAGCTCCAAAGTCTGAGGCCATTCCCTGAGTCATGGGTAGGACTCCTTAAGTGAGCCCTGAGCCATTCTCCTAGACTTGGAGAGAGAACAATTCAACAAAAAGGTGGAAGGGGAAATGAAGAAAAAAAAATGAAGAAAAAAAAATGCTGATTGCCTCAAGCTAGAAATTCAGGAGAGAAACATTTCCTTCACATAGAATCAGGCATAAAGGAACATGCCTTCCTCAGAGGCACACAGAGACAGATATTAGCCCTCTGTCTTTCTCAGTATATGCAAACAGATACCTGTGCCTACACCAATTACCTCTCGACATCTAGAACAGCGAGAGCCTGCACAATACACAATGTGACTGACTCCCTGGGCATCTGATGTGAATACATGTAAGAAAAGTAAATGAATTCCTGGGATCTCATGCCTAGTAATATATTTAACCACCTAGTGACAGGACATTAGAGCATCAAAGGTCCCAATAAACAAACTAGCACACATGAACAGCCTGTTTGAACATTTCAAAACAGGAAGTTAGAACACAGTGAGCAGACATAAAATAAATAAATATAGCAAATTACTGATGTCTCAGAGAAAACAGTCAATAGTAAATTACTTAAGGAGGCAACCCATAATGGCTTCAGAAAACTTCTGAAACAAAGAATCAAGAAATTTTCCAGATGAAGAGAACTTTCTGTAATTATCAGAGATAGAATTTCAAAGCTTAATATTTAGAACTGTTCAAGAGACCAGGAAGGAGATGAGGCAAAATGCAGCAGAGGATAAAGACAAATTGAACAGGCTGCCAAGACAGCATACAGAGAAAGAAAATAGAAATTCAGAATATTAGAAATAAAATTATAGAAAAAGACAACTCAATAGAAAGTCAAAGGAGCAGAATGGAGAAAATGGAAGGCTAAATTAGTGAGACTGAAGGTAAAGTATGTGGTAACATTATATTTGAGGAAAAATCAGATAAAAGAATTTGAAAAAATCAAGAAACACTAAGAATTATGTGAGACTCTATCAAGAGGAATAAGCTACAAGGGATTGGAGTAATAGAATGGGGGTTGATAACAGAAAATACAGAGACAATGGTCAAAGATTTGTTGATATAGAGTTTTCCGATAACATGAAAGATGAGAAAAATATTTATCTAAGATACTCATCAAACTTCACATAAGGTAGATCCCAAAAGAAAAATACCAAGGCATATTGTAATCAAACTTACTGAAACTAGAGATGAGACAATTTTAAAACTGGCTAGGGATAAATGAAAAATAATCTACAAGAAGAGTCAAGTTCAGACTCCTCAGTAGAAACCATGCAGGAAAGAAGGTAATAGGGTGACATGAACAAAGCCTTGGGGGGAAAAAAATTGCCAGGCAAGAATTATATATCCAGTAAAATTGTCTCTCAAATGTAATGGCAAAATAGGACATTTCCAAGAGAACAGTAGTTAAAGGAATTTGCAAAAACCAAGCCAAAACTACAAGAAATAGAAAGTCAATGATGTCAGATGAAACTCAACACTAGAAAGCAGAACAGAGCAACTTGAAATCAACACATATAGGGAAATCACAAAAATAGATCAAAGGAAAAAAACTAAAAACAGGGTAAAAGAGCCATCATTATGTAAACCAATATTATAACAGAAGCCAAGCCAAGTGCCGTCGAGTCAGAGCCAACTCATGGCGACCCTAGGGGCCAGGGTAGAACTGACCCCCAGAGTATTCAAGGAAGCCAAGCCAAGTGCCGAAGGAGGACTTAAAAATGTAGTCAGATCTTTCATATTGGGAGGAAGTCAAGACAATATAAAGAAATTAAAGACTGGTTTAAATTTAGAAAAGTATGGGTAAATATTGAGGTAGCCATAAAGGAAATTAACAATGCTACACATCAAAACAAAGAACAAGAAAAATGTGAAGTCTTAGCAAATACAAAACCAATAACAGTGAAAAAGATGAAAAGAAAACACATTAAAAAAAAGAATCATCCTAGAAAATTCAGTGGAACAAAGGTATTTTCTATAACACACACGCACAAAAAAGGCATAAAAATGACAGCACCAAACTCATGTCTATCAATAATTATGCTGAATGTAAATGGATTAAATACATTAATTAAGAGACAGAGAGTGGCTGATTGCATACAACAATGGAATCTATATGCTGCCTTCAGGAGTGACACCTTAGGCTTAAAGAGAAGAACAAACTAAATCTCAAAGAATGTAAAAAATATATCAAGCAAACAATATTAAAAAAACAGCAGAAATGGCAATGTTAATTTCTGATAAAATAGACCTTAATGTAAGATAAACTACATTGGATAAGGATGGACAGAATACAATGATTCAAGGGTCAATAATTCAGGAGGACATAACTATATTAAATATTTGCCCACCCAATGATAGTGTTCCTAAATACATAAACTCTAACTGCATTGAAAAAAGAAAAAGAGAGCTGCACAATAACAAGAGATTTCTAACACCACTTTCAGTGAAGGACAGAACATTTAGAAAAGGAGTTTTATAAAGACAAGGAAGGTCTAAAAGCCACAGTCGACTAACTTCACCTCATGGACGTATACAGAACACTCCACCCAACAGCAGACAAGTATACTTTCTTTTCCAATGCACATGGAACATTTTTCAAAACATACCATGTTAGGCTATAAAGCCAGCTTAACAAAATCCAAGCATGCAAATATTACAAAGCATCTTTTCAGACCATAAAGCTATAAAACTAGAAGTCAACAACTAAAAAGCAGAGGAAAAAAATCTAACTCATAGAAGCCATTGAACAATATCATTCATATCACATGGAAGTAAAATTTTGTTTAAGATCATTCAAAAGCACTGCAACAGCATAGTGACATGGAAATTAACAATGCTACACAGAAATTCAAGTGGGGTTTAGAAGAGCATGTGAAGCCACAGATATCACTGCTGATGTCAAATGGATTTTGACTGAAGATCCAGAGAATACTAGAAAGATTTTTACCTATGTTTTATTGACAATGCAAAGGCAGTCTACTGTGTGGCCCATTGCAAATTATGGACAATATTGTGGAGAGTGGAATTCCAGAACAGTTAAGTTGTACTCAGGAGGAATCTGCACATGGATCAAGAGGCAGTTGTGCAAACAGAACAAGGGGTTTGAAGTCAGGAAAGGTGTGTGTCAGGGTTGTATCCTTTTACCATACCTTTTCAATCCACATGCTGAGCAAATCATCTTGATCCATATACAGATTCCTCATGAGTACTATTAAATGTTCTGACATTCTCATTCTCTACAATGTTATCCATAATTTGTTATAAGCCACAAAGTAGAATGCCTTTGCATAGCCCTCTTGCTTTAACTGCTTGACATTCGAGAGCAAGTTTCAGGGTCTCTTCTGACATCTGATTTAGTTTTGTCTTTCTTTCCTATGTTTTTAATCACCTCTTGCTTTCTTCACAGGTGGTGCCCTTGATTCTAGTCTATAATTTATCTGGTCTTTGGTCATTAGTGCTTGTTTCAGTCAGTTAGCACACTTTTATAGAAATACAACAAGTGGGTGGCTTTAGAAAGAAAAAAAATATTTTGTCACTGTCCAGTAAACTTCAAATTCAAATTCAGTGTGAAAAATTATTTTACAGTCCACAAAACAAAGAGTCCAAATTCAATATGAGAGCATCATTGTACGAGAGCATCAGGTCCAGAGGATGCATTCAGCTCTGGGTGCTGCTTTCTTGATAGCAGGAGGTTCCCAAATCTCAGCTTGCCTCCCTTTCTTTTTTATTCTAGGAGGCTACCCCAAGCTACAGTACAATCCCACACATTTAAATCCTGCCCCACAAACTCAACTGCAGCCCATCCATCCTCATGAATCTCATGGAGGCAGGAATTCCAGCATGGAGGAACATCACACAATACCTGGAATCTTGGCCCAACCAAACTGCTACAGATTCGGGGGGTTGGGGGGACACATAATTCAATCCACCACAGTGTTCAACACGTCAAGTCTGTTCGTGAGATGGTCTTTAAACTCAGGAGGGATATACTCAAGGTCATACTCTGGCTCTTGTGGAGTTGTTCTAATTTCCTTCAGTTTTCAGTTTGAATTTGCATATGAGCAATTGATGATCTGTGCAGCAGTCAGCACCTGGTCCTGTTCTGACTGCTCATATGGAGTTTTTGCATCATCTTTTTCCACAGAGGTAGTCAATTTGGTTTCTGTGTGTTCCATCTGGTTAGCTCCGTGTGTACAATTGCCATTTATGTTGGTTAAAAAAAGCATTTGCAATAAAAAAGTCATTAGTTTTGCAAAATTCTATCATGTGACCTCCAGCATTATTTCTATCACCAAGACTGTATTTTCCAACTACCGATCCTTCTTCTTTGTTTCCAACTTTTGCATTCCAGTCCCATAATTATCAATGCCTTCTGATTGCAAGTTAGATAAATTTCAGACTGCAGAAGCAGGTAAAAATCTTCAACTTCTTCGTCTTTGGCTTTAGTTGTTGGTGTGTAAATATGAGTAACAGTCATATTAACTGGCCTTCATTGTAGGCGCATGGATATTGTCCTATCACTGACAGCACTGTATTTCAGGACAGATCCTGAAATGTTCATTCTAGTGATGAATGTGACACTGTTCCTCTTCAAATTTTCGTTCCCTGCATAGCAGACTGCATGACTGTCGGATCCAAAATGGCCCAAACCTGTCCGTTTCAGCTCACTAATGCCTAAGATGGCAATGTTTGTGCGTTCCATTTCATTTTTGACAATTTCCAATTTTCCTAGATTCATTCTCTGTACATTCTATGTCCCAATTATTAATGGATACTTGCAGCTGTTTCTTGTCATTTTGAGTTGTGCCACATCAGCGAAGGAAGAACCCAGAGGCCTTATTCCATCCACATTGTTAAGGTCAA
Source organism: Heterohyrax brucei (assembly GCA_028571685.1). Taxonomy (NCBI): domain Eukaryota; kingdom Metazoa; phylum Chordata; class Mammalia; order Hyracoidea; family Procaviidae; genus Heterohyrax; species Heterohyrax brucei. Next base: position 163,731,569 of record CM053143.1, read on the forward strand.
CTGTACTTTGAGGAGGCAGCTCTGTCCTACAGGGTCTCTATTAAATCAGAATTTTCTGGATGGCAACAGGCTTTTTTCATATGCATAGGAGAGCTGGGAAGTGAATGAGAAAGACCAAAGGAGAATTGAGGCCTTTAAATTATATTGTTGGCAAAGTATTTTGAATTTACCGTGGACTGATAGAACAATGACTGAAGTAAAGCCAGAAAGATTCTCGGAAGCAATGATGGTGAGAGCTTATCTCAAGTGCTTTGAACATGTTCTCAGGAGGGACCAGTTCCTTGAGAAAGATCTCATGCTTGGGAAGGTAGAGGATCAGTGAAAAATTGGAAGAACCGCAGTGAGATGGATGACCACACTGGCTGAACAGAACAGTGATTGTTAGAGTATTGCAGGACAGTGTATTGCTTCATTACATTGCATATAAGTCATTGTGAATCAGAACCAACTTGGTGGTATCTAACAACAATAGCAACAAGAGTGTGGTCTATATGGTATGCTGGCTACCAAATATAGTTCAATTTGGAAGTAAAAATAAAGGCAATCTTTTATGGATTATATGTGATTACAATATTAGTACAATCAGTAAAAAATTAGATCACTTTAAAAATCACTAAAATAATTAACCATCATTATAAAGTTACAAAGTTATAATGATTATTAATTTTAACAATATTAAAATGATTTTATATAAAGATATAAAGTTAGAATGATTATTATAAAGTTATAATGATTATTATTATAAAATTATAAAAAATAACTCAAGTGCTATCCTTGGTGAAAGGCAAGACAGTATAAAATACCAGGGAAGCCAGCACAACTTTTACAAAACAAGGTCATGGAAGCTCCATAGACACACCCAAACACCTCGGGGACTGAATTGCTGGGCTGAGGTCTTTGAGGACAATGGTCTTGGGGAAACAACTCAATGGGAACAACACAGCTGATAAAGAAAACGGTCTACTTTCTACTTTGATGAGCAGCATCTGGAGTTTTAAAAGCCTGTGAGTCACCACCTAAGATACTCCACCGGCCTCATCCTTTGGGTATAAGCTAAAATGAAGAAAACCAAAAACACAAGGGGAAGATTAGTTCAAAGGACTAACGGACCGGCAACTACAAGACGGAATCCAGTACAACGGGATGGTGCCTAGCTGGCACCACTGGCTGCTGTGACAGGGAGGGTTCCAGACAGAGCTGTAAATGCAAAACAAAATTCTAACTCACACAGAGTAAGCAGTTACTGATCTGACATAGGTTGGCAAACCCCCAAGAGTATGGCCCCTGGACACACAGCTTAGTAGTGAAATCAGTCCTGAGACTGACCCTTCGCTCAAAGGTGAGACAGACCTATAAAGCCAAATGACACTAAAGGGGCACACTTGCCCAGAGGCAAGGAGTAGAAGAATGGATAGGGAAGTTGGGAATAGGGAACTCCAGGTTGAGAAGGAAGAGTGCTGATACATCATGGGGTTGTCACCCAGTGTCATAAAACAGCATCTGTACTAAATGTTTAATGAGAAGCTAGTCTGTTATGTAAATCTTCATCTAAAAGTATAGTGAAAAAAAAAGGTAATAAAAAAAATCCTATCTCTGTAATACTCATGAACCGTGGTAGTACAGGGCTTAAGTGTTTACACGCTAACCGAAAAGTCAGTGTTTTAAACTCACCTGTCACTTCGTGAGAAAAAGACATAGTAGTTGGCATCAGCAAAGATTTACAGCCGTAGACACTGTGTGGGACAGTTCTACTTTGTTTTATCGAGTTGCTAAAGTTAAGATTGACTCAAGGGCTGTCAGTTTGGAGTTTATATGATATTCAGTGTGTACTCCCTCCAGAAGAGTAGTTGTAATCAACAGGTCTGTAGACATAGACAGCAATATGTTCTTATGTACATTGTCTGAAAAACAAAAGCCCTAAAACACCAAAAAATAAATACTGTATCAGGAAATATCTGAACCACTCCAGAATACCTGAATATTTAGAGTCAGCAGTAATAACTGTAGTTTTTAGGTGCTGTTGAGACAGGTCTGACTCATAGTGAGTGTTAGGCTGAAACCCAAGCCCCCTCCCTACCATTCCTGGAGTGGCACGGCCTGAGTCAAAATGTTTTATCTGCCAGCTAATCCTGAAATTCCATTCAAATGAGGGGAGCTGCCTGGCCTGAATAGCTATCACTCCTTTCCTACAGGCTCAACTCCACTGAAATGAGACCCCCTTATGCTAATTAAGTAACTTTAATTGTCCACGACCCCATAGGCTACTTGCCAGGGACACCATTCTCATCGTCACGGGCACTGTTTTCAGCACTGTCCTCAATAAGGTCCGCCGGGCCCCTTTATAATCCCCCAACCCCCGAGCCAGCGGGCGGTTTTGCAGGCTCCCTCCTGGGAGCTCTGTAAAGCCGCCCAGGACGCAAGTCAACTTTTCCTTTTCTTTCTCCTCCTCTCTCTGGTTTTTCCTCTACACACTTTCTGTTAAGCAAAACTCACTGCACCCAAAAAATCTCTAACAGTGAATCTATGTACAACAGAACAAAACATTTCCCTGTCTTGTGCCATCCTCAGAATCATTGCACTTGAGCCTAGAGTTGCAGCTACTGTGGCGCTCCATCTCGCTGAGCATCCTACCAAGAATGATGTCTTTCTCCAGGGACCGGTCTGTCCTTGAAGTCTCATCGTCATTGCTTCTAATAAGCATTCTGGCTGTACATCTTCCAAGACAAATTTGTTGATTTTTCCATTAGTCTATGATATATTCAACATTCTTCACTGACACCATAAGTCACAGGCATCAATGTCTTTTTGGGCTTCCTTATTCATAATCTAGATTTCACACATATATGATGCAGTTGAAAACCCCATGGCTTGGATCAGGCCCACCTTACTACTTAAGATGACTTCTTTGCTTTTGAACACTTTAAAGACTTTTTTTTGTAGCAGATTTATTCATGCTTTCATCTATTGACTGCTGCCTACCTCAGCATTCACTGTGGATTTGAATGGAATGAAATCCTTACAACTTCAGTATTTTCTCTATTTATCATGATGCTGCTTTTTGGTTCATTTGTGAGCATTTTTGTTCTCCCTGCTTTGAGGTGTAATCCATACTGAAGTCTGTGGCCTTTGACCTTCATCCACAAGCACCTGACTTCCTCTTTACTTTCAACAAGCAAGGATGTATCATTGGCATATAGAGTTCTTAGTGAGGCTTTCTCCATTTCTGATATCCTGTTCTTTCTATAGTCCAGCTTTTCAAGTTATTTGTTCAGCACACCTGCTGAATAAGTATGGTGACAAGATACAACACTTCCATGCACCTTTTGCTGACTGTAGCCATGGAGTATCCCCTTGTTCTGTTGGTGTGACTGCCTTTTGTCTAGTTACAGGTTCCTCGTGAGCACAATTAAGTGTTTTGAACTCCCCATTTTTCATAACTGGCTGGAAGATATCTTCATTTGTACACATTCCAAAGAAATGTGATCCATCAGAATGCAGAAATTATCGAGAAATATCATTAATATCACAACACATGGAGAATTTTGCTGAAGATCACTCTAAAGTGGTGGTAGCAGTGAACTGACAGAAATTCAAGCCAGATTCAGAAGGGGATGGGGAACAAGAGATACCATTGCTTATGTCGGATGGATCATGCTTGAATATAGAAAATACAAGAAGGAAGTTTATCTGTGTTTTATTGACTAGTCAAAGGCACTCAACTATGTGGATCATAACAAATTATGGACAGGATTAATTAGAAGAGTCCCAATGACTGACACTGGAATCTGAATTTCATAGTTAAAGGTTTTGAGGAAAGATGAGTAACTTTCAAGTAAGTCATATGTTTAATTCAATACACGAGTGTATCAAAATCTCCTGTAGAATAAATTCAAATATAAATTCTTTAGCATTCTAATTGTAAGAATAATGATTTTCATAAAATTTAATTTTCTCATGTTTTTAAAGAATAATTTATAATCTGTGGGCAAGCATTCCATTTCTGAGAGTTCTTGTTTATTCCCAGCTCATCTTGGTACCAGGGTCTCTCTAACCACTGGTTTTTAGATTCCCTGTTCTGAAACGGAAGTTAAGCCATTCTGTCTTAAGAAAACATTGTGTAAGACTTGCAGTGCTGTGCAGTAAGAGAAATTTATTTTCGGCAAAGTGTGTGAACCAAATAAAAGGATATGAAATAGATTGCCCAAGAAGCCCTTTGCTTTTTATATACTTCCCTTCATTGTTATTTCTAGTTATTGGAAAATTTAACATTTTGGTCCAACTACTTTATAATGGTCTTATCTATTGCAATGTTTATTACATGGTGGATGTTTCCATGGAAATGATTTTGCTACTCCCAGTTTTACATTCTGCTTTTGATATACTATTAACATGATTATGGATTATGGTTGTTCAAAATTTAAAAGATTTGGTAATAACATGACAAGGAGTAAAATTTTAATCACTAAAATGTTAACCTATTTATTTTTCAATGCGAACATTCCCAAGGTTCTTTTCCTCATTATAAATATGTTCATTGGAGAGAAGAATACAGTTTAATAACCTTTAAGTATATGAAGCTACCATCTTATTACCAGTTAAGCCAAAAAATGCTTCCTGCAATGAGAACACATTTGATTTGCTATCATTATAAATGAAATCAATTAAGTCTGCTAAGTGTAAAGTCACTTGCCATCTTACAAAATCAAACCAGTGACTTTCTGGATACCTCCAATTCATTTAATGGTAATTCAATTTGCTTCTCTCTAACAAGTGTTTAAAGGATGCACAGGATTACAAAGGTGCTATGTCTGTGTATTTTAAATATTTGAAAAACAGGGATGGTGTACAATGACATAGGGTATAAATTAACCATTGTTCAGGTCTGCTTTGTTTGGGGCTTCTATTAAAATGTCATATTTTAGCTTAGTACTCTGAATATCAGGATAGCAGATATCTAAGTATACTACTTGAACAAAAAGATAAACTTTTTGTTTGTTGCTACCAAAAGATAACCTCCTCAGAGTGTCATAATCTTTCATTTCAAAGATGTAGTTTTAAAACATTATTTAATATTTCTTGCAAGAGAATGTTCTTCCGTATAGTGTTCTTGCTGTCTGAATGAACACATAGAACAATTTCATCTGGGACACAGGGCAAATTCTGAAGAAAAACAAATTTAGGGAAAGAGCAATCTTCCCAGATTTGTTTTTCTTTATTTATGTTTCCACCTATACACCATGTCATCACACGTGTGCCTCTGGGCACTGTTAGAAATGATCAACACAATATTAACAATTGATCTTCCACACCTAACTCAGGATAAAAGCCAGCTTCAATCAATAATTTTACCAGTGTACAACACTTTGCTGTAATTTACTTCTAGGGTGATTTACTCTATATGTGCATGAATGAGTGAGAACTTTATCCTCAAGTGTGTCTTTAACTTGGCCTTAAGGTATTGTTGTGAAAATGTCATTCTGTTCACTCTCATATTTTACCTGGCCTAGACAGCTATAACTTTGGATCTACTACTTACAATTAATTCCTAGACATTTCAGAGCAGGGGAAGTGGTTCCACAGGTATCATTTGTATTCTTACACTAACTCATAAACTTAGGGCTTTTTATTAGATTTACAGAAAACGCAGCATAAGAAAATGACTTTATAATCAGTAGAAGACTCCCGAGGGGTGGGAGGTGGGGGGCATAGATTATTTCCTGGAAATAAATGTGAGACTGTGAGAATGAAAATCAGGGCTGAAAATTCACTTGTCCATCTCAGTACAGCTCTGCTTAATAACTCAGCAGTGTGGTGAGCTGATGGAAAAAGGGGACCCATGGAGATGGTCCCCAAGGAGTTTAGTAAACCTTGTGGTTACATGAGGTGCTAATCTATACCTTACGGTTCAGGTCTGAGTTGGCAGTTTAGGACAACATTTTAATTTTTTCTAGGCCACTAGAGTAATCATATCAGAACCTTATATCCCCCTAACAAAATTAAACCGTAATATTAAAACAAGAATTTCAACTTCCAGAATCATAACTTGCTACCTAAAACTAAAAAAAACAAACTCATTCCCATTGAGTTGATTAAGACTTCTAGCAACCCTATAGGAGACAGTAAAATTGTTCAGTAGTGTTTCCAAGGAGCGCCTGGTGGCTGTGAACTGCCTATCTTTCAGTCAGCAGACGTTGTACTTAACTACTACACCACCAGGGCTTCCTATTTACTACTTAGAAGTCAATTATTTACAGGGTGAAACCAAATTCTCAAGCTGTGTAACCATCAATAATAATGTTATTTGTGGCTTGACCCTAAGTGATGGTACAGGAGACTGGTTCTGATTCTTCATCAAGCTCATTAAATGACATTAAGAAAGTCATTCGACTTTTCAGTGCTTCCATAGTTTCTCCGCATGTAAGATGGGGATGATTTCTGCCCAAAGCATTGTTAAAGATATAAAATCAGATTGTTGCTACAAACAGAGTTGAAACAGTGGTTAGAATACTTTCCAAATGAAATTGAATATGGATCTATGGATATTTGGAGGCATGTATGTGTATAAATGGGTGTATATATGTGTACTGGGGTTTCACATTTTGTCATTTGTTTATTAAGCTATCTATGGAAAAAGCTACAATTTAAATACACATTTGTATATATATAAAAAGAATAAAAGAGCTGCAGCTCGAAGACAGGTGGATCATGAGAATTAGTGTAAACTCAGTTTGGTCATTCACAATTACTAGGTGTTTTTCAGTAGATACTGATAAATATTCTATAGTTATACATAGGTAGAAGCTTAGGTTCTTCTAAAAACTTAATACTGGATAGTTACGAAGATAATTCATTAATTCAATTATGCCACATACAACAAATAAAGTTATTAGCTAGCACACAGAGTGTTGTGAAGACTCAGCTTTCTAATCCTTTAGGCATTTTGACAATACTTTCTTTAAAATCTCAATCAAGGCAAATGCAGAAGTATTCTATCTGCAGAAATTATCTAAAATCTGTGTATGAATGAGCTAATAAAAATCTGCCTTGGCCCCGTGGACCTGCAATCTCTTTAGAATTCTAAAGTTTAAATGCTGTCTTAGAGTCTAGACTTATTAACTCACTTAACTCTTAAGTCACACAAGTGGGAAGTACTTTTATATTTCTAATCAACTTGTATACCTTGACTTCTAATGTTCCACCAATGTAAACAATCTGTAATGTCTTTTATGTTGATTGACAAAGGTTGTATTTAGATCTAGAAATCCTGGTGGTGCAGTGGTTAATAATTATTGTGCTAACCAAAACTTTAGCGATTAGAATCTACCAGGTACTCCTTAGGAGCTCTATAGGGCAGTTCCACTCATAAGTTGGAGTCAACTCAGTGGCGGTGGGTATGTTCATATCTTGTTCATAAATAAGGTAATTGAGGAAAAACCACCTATGAACATGGATTTGAGTTTTTCAAAACCAACCAGCTCAAAAGAGCACATTCTTGACTAAGATTCTTAACATTAGTAACTACCAATCAGATGTAGAGTAAAACCAATTTACATGTACTTGTCACTTGCCTAAACTGAAGGATTTTAAAGTAAATTGTCTACAGTATAAGAACTTGATGTGTCAAACTATCAGTATATTTTTTTGTTTCAGAGTCCTAATTAATGTAAAGTTCAGTGTATGTATTCAGTGTATATATTATAAATATATCCAGTTCTTCCATAATATTTTGCAGATGCAAAATTATTCCAATGTTATTGATATATTAGGGAACAATTTAGATATAACATAAATTTCCCGATATTGTGTCTGAGAAACCCTAGTAACACAGGAAACTTCCCAGGTAAACTAAGCCAGTTACAGAACCACATGCACACACGTAAACCTCAAACATGTTACAATGACTTTAGTTTACCGGGTTATGGGCCTTGCCTATCAACATCTGACATAACAAATTTCCATCTGATTTCAGATAACCTCTTTCTATTACTTCACCTTAATTCAAGAGCTGTAATCATACCAACTACTACTTCTAAAAGCAAACTTTAGACCTTTTGAAATAAAATGCCACATTCATTGTAGCATTTAGATATTTCTTATGTAATATGTGTTTAACTGAGGTAACTTTTTAAAAGTTTCTTATCTGGGGGCCAAGTTGGCAGAGGAGTTGGACACTTCCTGTAATCCCTCTAATAACAAAGACCTAAAAAAACAAATGAATCCATTATAAATGACATTCTAGGAGCCCCGAATATCAATGGGAAAGTTTAGAAACTGGACTGAACGTCAGAAAAGGGAGAGCACATTCAGAAGTACCTAGGAATGGCCAGACCAGATACAACGGGAAGTTGGCACCTTAGTATATCAGTGGCAGTGAGCTTGATGAGCAGAGCAGTGAATTTCAGAGGACATTTTCATCAGCAGGAGATACCAAGCAGTGGAGATCCTACTCTGGCCTCCAGAATCAGTGAGACTGTATTTGACTGTAAAAAGCTAAGTGGGTGACATCTAATCTGCTATTCAAGGATCTAAATCTTACCTTGGGATAAACTTCTCTTCTTTTATTGAGCACTTTTTCCCTCCCTTTTCTGCATTGTGTCTGGCAAAAGTCTGACATCACTACCTGGGCTGGAAGTAGGATTCCTTACATGCACTGTAAGCCACTCTCCAGGACTTGGAGAAGAAACAATTTAACAAAAAAAGGGGGCGGGGAATAAATAAAATAATCTTCTGGCTCCACTAAACTGGGAAATAAGAGCTGCTACACAGATGGAAACATACATACCAGTGTTCAACAGATCCTGTCCACCTTAACAAAAAGATGGAATCATTGTAAGTACCTAAAATGGCTAAATAATTGAACAGACTATGGCATATTCACACAGTGGAATATTACAGAATGATAAAGTTGGGAAACAAACAGAACTTACAGGAATCTGGAGGCGTTATGCTGAGTGCAACTGGTCAGTAGCAAAATGACAAAAACTGTATACGACCCTAATAATAAGGACCCCAGAAAAGTTTTAAATCCAGAAGAAAAGAGTTTTTGATGGTTATGAGAGTGGGAAAGGAGAGAGAGGCATGTTTGGTAATTTGCTACTAGAATTTGCCAAGAATTGTTTACAGAGAAGGGAGAGACAACACGCAGTAGAGGGGAAGTCAGCACAACTGGACAAAACCAAAAACCAAGACATTTTTTACATATAACCAAACATTCCAAGAGACAGAAAATCTGGGCCAGGGGTCTGGGGACCATGGTTTCAGAGGACATCTAGAACAATTGACATAGCAGATTTTATTCACAAAATGTTTTCTATCCCACTCTGGTGAATGTTGCCTGGGGTCTCAGAAGCTGGCAAGTGGCAATCTAAAAAGCATCAATTTGTCTCAACTTACCTGGAACAAAGGAGAGTGAAGAACATCAAAAACATAAGGAAAATATGAGCCTAAGAGATGGAAAGCGCTGCATAAATCATAGACTACCTTAACACGAAACCGAAAGAACTAGATGGTGCCTGGCTACCACTAACGACTCCCCTTACAGGGAATTACACAGCGAGTCTCTGATGGAGTAGGAGAAATAGGGGTTGCAAACGAACTCAAAATACTAGTAAAAGATGAGGCTTGACAGTCTGACAGACTGGTGGGCCTCTGGAAGACAAGACCGCCTCACTCTCTTGGCTCTAAACTATAACCATTTCAGAAGCCAGCTCCTCAAAAGATTGCACTGGTCTGTAAGATGTAAATTCATGCTGGTGAGGAGTGTGCTTCTTAACTTAACTAGATGCAGGAGACTAACTGGGCCACTTTTGTCAGGTGGTGAGATGAGAGGAAACAGATGGACAAGAGCTGTTTGAGCAGATGTGGGAAGTTTGGAGCGGAGAAAGCGTGCTGTCATAGGGTGCGGAGAGAGCAGCTGGAGTTATTTGATAGAGTATGTGTAAGTTTTTGTATGAGAAACTGACTCATATTGTGAACTCTCACTTATATACACACACACACAGTTTTCTATTATTATTTTTAAGGTATTATAAAGCTTTTGAGACTCATGTCATAACCCAGTTACCTCCATAAATGCTGTCATGGATTTTTATTGTTTCCTTTCCGTACAATCGTGATTCCTGAGAACACTTGTGAGGTTTTATTGCAGAACAGACTAAATATACAATGCAACTTCCTACTTAACATTACTATATGTTTGAAGTTTGGATCAAAAGTACAAATAACATGCAGAAAAATGTTTCATCTGGGTACTAGACCACTCTGTGGCTACTTTTTCATTCTCCCTTACTATTTGTGGTCAGTGACACAGGGACATCTAGGTGAGAATGTGTGGAGGTGAATTAAAGAATTCTAAGTGTGCTTTGAGGGGTTTATCTGGGGAAACATATGCACACACACAAAACAGCAGGACAAGTTTGCTGTCTTTACTTGGATTTTGCTCTTACTGTGAGGTTTACTTTCCCTCAGTAATCACATCATAGAGCTCTGTCTGCAAAGGAGTTAAAAAGTTAGCAGTTAACCAAAAATTTGGCAGTTGGAACTCACTAGCTCTTCCTTGAAGACTGTATGGAGAAGTTCTATTCTGTACTATAGGGTCACTATGGGTTAGAATCTGCTCTGCAGCTAAAGGTTTTACCTAGAAGACAGTTTTACATGTAATAAAAGGCCCAAACCAACAAACAAAAACAAAGCAACAAGCCTATTGCTGTCAAGTCAATTCCAACTCATGGTGACCCCGTGTTTGCAGAGTAGAAGAGTACTCTCTAGGTCTTTGAAGTCTGTGAATGTTCGAAAGGGGGATTGCCATGCCTTTCTTCTGAGACATTTCTGGGTAAATTACAACAACCTTTTGGTTGATCATCGAGTGCCTAACAATTTGTGCCACTCCTTTTACATACATACTGCTTTTTTGTTGTGTGTCAATTGATTCCAACTCATAACAACACTGTAGGACAGTAAATCCCATACGATTTCTTAGTCTGACATCTTTACAGGAGCAGCTCACCAAGTGTTTTCTGCTTCACAGCTGCTGGGTCAGTATGAACTGCCCACCTTTCTGTTAGCCACTGAGTGATTTAACCACTGTACCACCAGAGCTGATTTTACACATAGGCATATATACGAGCCTAAAGGTTGGCAAACTGAATCCACCACATAATTCTTGGAAATCACACGTGGTTGATCTACTCTGTCTTACAGGGTACATAAACCTGTTGCCTTCCAGTTGATTCCAACTCACAGCAATTACTTATTTAGATATTCTCAAAAAGGAAGGTGGGAATTGCTCCTTAAATATATCAGAGGAAGAGCTAGCCTTGTCTGATGTCATGGTTAAGAATGATTAAGAAACTGGCTGCTAATCAAATTGCTAGCTGTTAGAAACTTCCAGTTTCTCCTTGAAAATCCTCTGCAGATGTTCTACTGTATTCTGCAGAGTCATTGTGACTCAGAATCCAACCTATATATATAAATCCTACATGTATATATATATGTGTATATATATATATATATACATTCATTAAATGAATTAAAAAAAAAAAGTTGCCAGAAAGTAGATCCTGACTTATAGCGACCCTGTAGGACCCAGTAGAACGGTCCTATACAATTTCCAAAGCGTGCATGGTGGTAACCAAAAGGTTAGCAGACATATCTCTTGACCACTAGGCAACCACTGTTTCCAACACGTGAACAGGGGACTTATTTAGATACTCTCAAAAATGAAGGTGGGAATTGCTCCTAAAATATATCAGAGGAAGAGCTAGCCTTGTCTGATGTCATGGCGAACCTGCAAAGCAGGAGCTGACAGGAATCAGACAAAGTCATCTCATTCCCTGTTCAATTCATAGTTTTACTAAAAAGCTTTGTGTTGATCCATACATATAGCAACAATTTCATCCCATTAAAATAAAAACACCTTGATAATCTTCATTAATAGTTTCCAGTAATTCTGGTGTGTTCTAGTACCTTGTGGATACTGCTATAAAATTCACGTACATGAAAGCTACCCTAGTCAATCAATTTATTGGTTCAATGACATTTTCTTCTTTGGACTCTTGATCATTGCCACAAAGATGTATATGAGTAACCGTAGAGGATTTCTAATGTTCAAAGTGTGGTTTATAGTGATAACCATTTCTAGGTAAGACAGAATACTGCTTACATAGAATTGCCGCAATTAGAAAGCTGTATCAGAATTTTCACACACGTATCTGTGCACCTTAATTATTTCTATTTAACATGATGAATCTGAGGTTCTATGAGACTCTAAATTGTATATTGAATTATTACTATAGATTTCAATTGGCATATTCAGAGTCTACTGAATACAAATAAGTTAAAAATGTTTGATTCATAGATTGTTTACACCAGTGCCTGGTAACAATTTAGTGCGGCTAAGTTCTTTGCGTGGAAACCTTGAAAGCTTTGAGTTACTCAGACACGACTTAAAATCTTTGGTATGCCACCGACTAGCTCTAATTCCAGTCACATTACTTAACTTATTTAAATAATTATACAAACTCATGTCATTTAAGCCACGGTTTATTCATATGTAAAATGGGCACAGTCATGTCTATTTTGCACATTATTTATAACAACTTGGTTGTTATTGCAGCTGTTGTTAGGTGCTGTTGAGCTGATTGTGACTCATAGTGACTCTATGAAAAACAGAACAAAACACTACCCGGCCTTGTGCCAAGTTCACAATCGTTTTTGTGCTTACGCCCACTGTTGCAGCCACTGTGTCAATTGAGGGTCTTTCTACTTTTGCTAATCCTCCACTCTACTAAGCATGACGTCCATCTCCAGGGACTGATCCCTCCTGACTGTATGTCCAAAATACAGGGTCTGATAATTAAGTTTGAGAACTTGCCACTACGTACTTACCTTGGCAGTACCGTACAAACAACATGTTACGGTTTCTTCACCTTGGTACGTCAGCGTCTCACAGCAGTATTTCTGTCAACATGTGGTGGTATCTTACTGAGTGGCACTCACTCACTGTTGTTATGTGCTTTGGGGTGCAATCATGAGAATGTCAGAGCTTGAATTAGAGCAATGAACAAACATTCACTTTCTTCTTAAACCTGGCAAGAGTGAAGTGAAATCAGAGACATGTTAATACAAGTTTATGAGGATAATACCATGAAGAAAACAACAGTATACAAACAGATTAAAAGTTTTTCTGAGAGGAGAGAAACTGTCACTGATGAACAGAGGTCAGGGTAGATAGCAGTGAACAGAAGTGACAAGAAGCACTGCAAAAACCTGTCAAATTGTGTGTCAAAATTGTCGACTGACTGTGAGAAGCATAACAGACCAGGTGAACATTAACAGACAAACAGTTTAGAAAATCTTAACTGAAAATCTTGGCATGAGAAAGGTATGTACAAAAAGGTATCTACAAACGAGCTCACTAATGAAGAAAAACACAGGAGAGTTCAAGTTTGCCAAGATCTTTTGGACATGAAAGACGATATTTTGGGCCATATTATCACTAGTTGTGAAGCATGAGTGTATCACGAGACCCTGAAACAAAATGTCAAAGTGTGCAATGGAAGTCAGCCATTTCTCCACAATCAAAAAAGTTCCGTTAGTCCAAATCAAGAGTCACAACAATGTTGCTAAACTTTTTGATTTAAAGGGGATTGTTCATTATGAATTTATACCAACTGGACAAACAGTTAACCAAGCTATTTGGAAGTGCTCAAAAGGCTGCGTGAAGAAGTTCGAGGAAAACAAATTTTTTGTCTAACTGAATTTTTGCCAATAACTCATGGCTCTTATATCGTGACAATGCACCAGCTCACATTGACTGTGAGGGAGTTTTCATCTGGTAAACAAGTAACTGTATTGGAACACCCTACCAACTCACCTGATCTGGCCCCCAGTGACTTTTTCTTTACCTGAAGATGCAGGAAATATTGAAAGGAAGGCGTTTTGATGACAGTCAGGATATCAAGGGCAATGCGAAGACAGCTCTGATGGCCATTCCAGAAAAAGAGTTCCAAACTTGCTTTGAAGAGTGCACTAGGCATTGGTGTCTGCACATAGCTTCCCAAGGGAGCGTTTTGAAGTTGACCGTAGTGATATTCTACAATGAGATAGGTAGCATTGTTTTCTAGGATGAGTTCACAAACTTAGTTGGCAGAACTTGTGCATCTCAAGAGACTGCCTTAAGGCTCAATACAATCTTATATACTGAGTCTTGCCCCACAAACATAATAACCATTGCCCATCCTTGTTCCTTAACATCATAGAGGCAGGATTTACAGCACATAGGAATATCACACAACACTGTAATCATGGCCTAGTTAAATTGGTACATAAATTTTTGGGGGGAACACAATTCAATCCATGACATGGGCTATTATAAATGGCATTGTTTTTCTGATTTCCATTTTGTTGTTCTTTCTATTGGTGTATAAGATTCCAGCCAATTTTTGTATGTTCATCTTACCTCTGGCTACTCTACTGAAACTTTCCATTAGCTCCAGTAGTTTCCCTGTAGAGGCTGTTAGGTTTTCTTAGTATCATATCTTCCACAGTTAGGAGCAGTTTTACATCTTAATTACCAATTTGTATGCCTTTTGTTTCTTTTTCTTGCCTTGTTGCTACAGCTAGGACTTCCAGTACAATGTTAGATAGCAGTGGATTTGAAGTATGACCCCGTCTTGCTCCTGTTCTCAGGGGAATGTTTTCAGCCTCTGTCCAATAATAATGATATTAGTTGTCAGTCTGAGGTAGACACACTTTATAATGTTGAGGCATTTTGCTTCTATAACTGTCTAATCGAGAGTTTTAATCAGGAATGGGTATTAGAATTTCTAGAATGCCTTTTCTGTGTAGATCGAAAAGATCAGGTGAGTCTTTTACCTATGTGGTAGATTATACTGATAGATTTTCTAAAATATACCTGGTATGAATCCCAGTTGGTCATGGTGTATTAGGTTTTTGATATGATACTTAGGTCCATTGGTTAGAACTTTGCTTAATATTTATGTATCCATATTTCTGAGAGATACTGGTCTGTGATTTTTTGTTGTTGTTGTTGGGGGCTCTCTTTACCTAGTTTTGGTATCAGGGTTATGCTAACTTCAAAAAATGAATTTGGAATTATCTTATTTTGGTATGTTCTGAAATAATTTGAATAGTGCTGGTATAAGCTCTTCTCTGAATGTTGGGTAGGATTTTCCAGTTAAGTCATCTTAGGTTCGGTTAATCCATTTTAGGATTTTTTGTTTGTTTGTTTTTCATTACCTTTTAAATCACTTTTCTTGTTATGGGTCTGCTCAGATTTTCAACATCAGTTTGTGTTAGTTTGGGTATGCAGTGTGTAGAAATTTGTCCATTTACTCTAGGTTTTCAAATTTGTTAGAGTGTGGTTTTCAGTAGTACTCTGTTACTATCCTTTTTGCTTCCTTTGGGTCTATGGCAATGCCCTCCATTTTATTTCTTATTTTTCCCTGTATTTGTTTCTGCTTTCCTTTGGTTAGTTTTGTTAGTGATTTGTTGATCCTTTCAAAGAACCAACTTTTGGTCTTGTTGATTCTTTCTATTGTTTTTCTATTCTCTATTTCATTTATGTCTGCTCGATTTTAAATGTCACCCCACCGGACAAAGAAGCATGACCAGCTGAGGTACTTGCTGAGGGCAAGGGGAATGCTGAATGGGTAGTAGAAGAAGACAGTTCTAAATATCAGTTCTGGCCACATGATTAGTTGCAGAAAGAAGAACTGCAATTGTACTGAGTGCTTCTGCTTTGTATATCTGCAGTAAATATTCTTGTTTATTTATATAAGATGTAAAAGATCCTAATAGGTTTTTGGTTGTACATGTGCTAGCTGTATCATGTTAGCTGCAAGGAAGACCTTGTAATTGTCTGTACGTAGGGATTATGTATGGTTTAGGAGATGTGCAGAGGCACCAAGTTGACAAAGGGTGGACTGTAATGCTTAAGAATGTTTGTTAGCTTGACTGGGCCATGATTCTCAGTGTTTTGGCAGTTGTATCATGTTGTAATCAGTTACCTGTTGCAACTTAATATGTGATCACTCTGTGAAGGAATCTTCTGAGTGGCACTGGAGGGTACAGGGCCTATGAGAATAAACTGACCCCTTGGTCTTCATCTCTGCCCATTGTTGCCTACTTCCTTTCTCTACTTGCCTTGCCAAGGTTTTTGGCTGCTTCTGAATCCTACAGCTGCCTCTTATTTGTCTGATCTCTGGTTTTTGGGACAGGAGCCAATAGCTTACCTGTCAGTCTTGGCACATGCCTATTTTATCAACCTGTGCCTGCTCTCTGACCTGTCAGTCTTGGGTCTGCCAAATCCTGAGGCTACATGAATCAGGAGAAACCTCTATCCAGACCCATGGACATGGGATTTTTCAGCCTCTACAATTATATAGCCATTTCCTTAGCATAAATCCTTCTCTCTGGATATTTATTTACACACTTTACTGGTTTTGCTTTTACAGAAGTGGGATCTGGGCTTCTTTGGCTGTTCTTTTTCTGTATGTTTCAGTTGTATAGCTAATGTTTTCATTTTGTCCCTTCTTTTTGATATGTGTATCTGTTGTGATAAATTAACATATGAGCACTGCGTTTTCTGTATGTCAAATACTTTGGTAAGTTTTAATTCTCATTTGATTGGTGGAATATTTTTATTCTATGTTTGATTTTTAAGCAGAACGTTCTTCAGTTTCCTTAAAAAATTAATGAAAAAAAAATCCCTGGTTCTTTATTTTGTTAATTTCTACTTCAGTGGCACTGTCATCAGAGAAGACACCTTGTATTACTTCAGTGTTTTGGATTTTGTTATGGGTTGCTCTGTGGCCTAAGATGTGGTCTATTCTGGAGAATATTCCATGTGCATTGGAAAAATGTGTATTTGCAGCTTGTAGGTGAAGTATTCCTTATATGTCTGTGAGGTTGAGTTGGCTAATTGTGGCCTTTCAACCTTTTGTATCTTTGTGGAGTTTCCTTCTAGATGTTCTGTTCTTTCCCAAGAGTTGTGTGTTGAAATGTCCTGTTAGTGTGAAGTTGTACATTTATTTTTTCAGTGATGTTTGAGTTTGTTTTACATTTTGGAGTTCTGACATTTGGTGCATAGATATTTATTATGGTTTTGTCTTCAGTTTGTAGCATTCCCTTAATCATTGTATAATGCACTTCTTTTGTTGTTTATGGTATATTTTGTTTTAAGGTTCATTTTGTCTGAGATTAGAATTGCCATTCCTGTATTTTTCCGGTAGCTGTAGGCTTCATATTATTTTTTGATACCTTTTGATTTTTAAAGAACTTATGTCTAGTTTCTAAGATGTGTTTCTTTTAGACAGCATTTTGACAGATCCTGTTTTTTTTTTTTTTTTAATCCAATCTGTCACTGTCCTTTTATGGGTGCACTTTAGGCCATTTACATTCAGTGTAACTATTGTGTCCTTTTATGGGTGCATTTTAGGCCATTTACATTCAGTGTAACCATTGATAGGTGTGAGTTTCTTGTTGTCATTTTGTAGTGCATTTTTTTTGTGGTGCTGATATTTGCTTTGTTCATTTTACTATCCTCTGATGAATTACTTTTCTTTGTGTATCTTTTTCTCTTTTTTTGTAGATTTTGTGTTTACCAAGACTTTTCTGTTTTCTTTTGATGATTAGGTTTGTTAGCTTTCTTTGTAGTCAGCTTGAAATTCAACCTTATGCTCTTAAATTGAAATCAGTTTTTTTTTTTTGTATTGCTTTGTTTTCACTTTCGTTAAAAAGTTCTTTACCTACACTGTTTATTCCCTCTTTCATGGTTCTGACCTTATTGTCATTTACAGATTAACCTCTCTTGTTCCCTGTTGTAAATATTTTAGTTTTTATTAATCCTTGAGATTTTATTATCTAAGGTGGCATCTGGTTGATGCAGTCTTGTGTTTTAAATTCAGGCTGTAGTCTAATGTTGCTTGTTCACTAATTGAAGGACTACTTTTAATAATTCCTATATATTTGGTTTGTTTTCTACATGTTTCCTTAATTTATGTTTCTCTGAAAGTGTCCTAATTTCACCATTGTATTTGAGTAGGAGTTTTCCAGGATATATTATTTTTGGCTGAATTATTATTATTATTTATTATTTTTTTAGTTTCAAGGCTTTATATATCTAACCCATTGACTTTTTTGTCTACATGGTTTCTTCTTCATGATCACAGCTTAGTGCTTATTGTTTTCCCCTGTATGTGACTTGTCATTTTTCTCTAGCTTCTTTCAGGATCCTTTCTATCTCTGTTTTTAGTGAGTGTGATTATGATATTCTTTTGTGGTCTATCCTATATAGGATTTGTTGAGTTTCTTGGATGGTCAGCTTTTCAACTTTCATGGTATCAGCAATTCCTCAATGATTCTTTCTGTGTTTTGCATTTTCTCCCCCCCGTTCTGGAACTCTGATTACTGGCAAAGTTTTGCTTTTGATTGTATCTTATATTTTTCTCAGTTTCTTCATAATTTTTCTCAGAGTTGTAGCCAAATATTTGCCCTTGATTTTGCTTATCCTGTCTTGAATTGTTTCAAACATCCTCAAACCTGACACTGTCCATTTCTGAAATCTTTTGAATTTTTAATTGTTGATTCTGTATGATTTCTAGCAGTGTAGTTTGAAGTTTTGTTCTTTCATTGTTTTCCTGAATTTTTATATATTTTTTACCTGTCTTTTCCATGATTTTTTTTCCGTGTTTTCATGATTTTGTCTATTTTTTTCCTATTTTTTTCCTTAGCACTTGAGTGGCTGTGCATATTAGAGATCTGAATTGCCTGTTAGGTAGCTCCAGTGCTTTTTCTTCTACTGTAAGGTCACACAGTGTTTTAATTTGAATGCCTACTGTAACTATTGTGGCTTTAAAAAAAATAACACTTTTTGATATTCTCTTCAGAACATTTAGTAGTTATTACACTCATTTATTGAATGAAGATTTGTTTTATTTGCCCTTATTTAAAAAATTTGGTTATGCTGCTCAGGCAGGCTGAGTGCTGTTTGTTTCCATGATACTTCTTATCACCTTTTCAAAAGGGCAGGGCTAGTTTCTCAGCTCTGGTGCAGAAGAGCAGCTTAGCAGAAGAAAATAGGCTGGGCTGGATTGTTTCTAACATGTACTGGGATCTATAGCTCAGGGATATAGGTCAGTGTAGGGCAAGTTTCAGTAGAAACCTGTATCTCTTGGGGGTGGTGTGTTTAGTGTGTGGTGCCAGTAAGGCAAAAGGGAGGTGTAAGAGCATATTGTGTGGAGCTGGGTGGTTGTGGGAAAGAAGAGAAAGATGAGAGAGAGAAACAGGTTCCAAGAAGGTAAAAAGCTCTGACAGAGCCTACCATAGGAGTGGTGCAGACCTGGGGAAGCCATGTGCTGGTGGCTTTCTACCCAGGCAATGAGACAGAGCTAGTCAAGAAGAGATAGATATGGCATGTGGAGCTAGGTGGGTGAGAGAAAGGAGAGGTGAGAGAGAAAAATATGAAATTGTCTTCTAAAAAAGGAGAGAGTAAAGCACAGGCAGCTAGTTTTCAAGAGAAAGAAATGGGAAGAATGTAGACAGAGAAGAAACAATGGGAAAACGAAAGAAAAAGTCAGATGTTTGGAAGAAAGGAAAGAAAGAAATTAAGAGAAAAACAAGAAACAAAGACAAAAAAAAAATGCTAAGGAAAGAAGGTAGAGAGAGACAGAATCTGAGGAGAGGGGAGAAGAAGAAAATGCCCCAGTGGAGTCCACTGAAAGCATTTCCCAAGCTGAGCAGCACTGCACAACCCATTAAAAAGAGCAGAGATGGTACATGCAGCAAGGTGTTCAGGGAAAGTCTAAGGAAGCACGGCAGAGAGAGATAAGAAACTGAGAGGAAGAAAATAAGAAAGAAGAGAAAACAAAATTTCCCAAGGGAGCGCACCAGAAGCAGGTCACCAGGTAAGTGGTGCTGAACAGCCCATCCAGAAGGGCAGAGATGGCACATGGCACTAAATGCTTAGGAGAAATGAAAGAAAAGATGGTAGAGAGTGAGAAGAAATTGAGAAAAGAAAAGAAAAAAAAAAAAAAAAGCACCAACTGAGCCCACTAGTTTACCATGTAAGTGGTTTCCCAGCCAAGTGGCACTGTCTGGCCCATCTAGAAGGTGCAGAGATGGCACACAGTACCAAGTATTCAGAAGACAGGAAAAGATGGAAAGTAGAGAGAGAAAAAGAACAGAACAATGAAGTAAAAACATAAGAGAAAAAAATGACCCTGGGAATCCTACTGGAGTGGGTGCAGACTAAGGAAATGGTTCACCAGCCAAGTGACACTTTAGTTTGTCAAGAAGGTGCAGAGATGATACATGGAATCAGGTGTTTGAGATAATGGATGGAAAGAAGGTGAGCAAGAAGAAACTAAAAGAACTCCAAAAAAGCAACAAGAACAAGGAAGAAATAATACTCAAGGAGCAAGGCATTGGGAACAAGCCAAGTCCACCAAGTGCCGTAGAGTCAGACCCAACTCATGGTGACCCTAGGGGCCAGAGAAAGAGAATCCAAATAGAAGAAGCTGTCATCTCTCCAGCCTGAGTGACAGAGGTCAGTAAGGAAGCAGTCGAGGCTGAGCATGGAGAAGAAGGGTGGAGGGTGGAACACGTGTATTGCTGGCTACTTGTGCTCATTCTTCTCCTGGAAGCTCCTTGAGGCTGTTTTTCCATACTTCCTGCCAGCCAATCTTGGAGGCTGAGTAGGGCAAGGTGGTGAACCCATGCTAAGTTAACTGAAGGAGAATCTCTCCTATCCTCTCACCTAGATTTTTGTTCTCAGTTTTATATTCCATTCTGTTCTTGGTTGAGTTCTTTTTCTCTTCATTTGACCCTTGGAATTTCAGGACTGACATTTGTTTCTGTTTTACTTAGTTTTTCAGGTCTTTCCTGCAGGACCCACAGTGCTTCAGCCTATAGTGACCCGTGGTTATACCCCATAATGTTAAATTTTTTTTTTGCCAAAAATCTGTTTGTTTTTATCACCTTACATGAAAAGACTTAAAAATATGATACTAGTAGAGAACTTAGGAATTTTCTAAATGAATAAAGGTAAGACTACTTATTTAAGTTAATTTTTCAGAACTGAGATACCTAGACAATTCCTTTTCCTTTTCTTGACAGGGTAAAGAGAGAGACTTTGTGAACAGGGAGATAAAAGAAAATGTACAAACTGAATACTTGTAGAAACAAGAAGCAAAGAAGTTCAGAAAGGTTAAAATAGACATTTGAATAATATGGAAATCTAATTCATTTCTTTTTTTTAATTTACTTAATATGACTGAGTGAAAATGTATATTCCTGTATGAATTTACATGCCCACCTATATGCAGCTTCCACTGCTCTCCCTGTCTGGTGACAGCACACTATTCCTCTCTGCTCCATACATGTCTTATCCCCCCAACAGTCTCCTTTCCCCTCCTCTCCACCCACTCTCCTTCCTCCAGCCAGAGATCAGCAGCTGGGAAAGTTTTGAGAGTAAAGACTGGCCATCAAATTAATTAATAGGGATTAATTTATCGCCATAGGTGTAAACATGGAAGGATTTATTAAGTGAAACCATGTTGTAAATCTATTATTAAGATACAGAAGAGAAAAAAATGAAAATAAATATTAACTCGTCTCTAAGAAAGGGATAACTGAGAAAATGGATAAAAAAATATTTGAAGATTTATGTTCCTCAATTGATTAAAACAAATCAAACCAAACATTCAATAAGCATTATAAAGCTGATGCCTTCTCAAAACATGTCACCTTTTGGCATAAAGGATTAAGCTGTTAACAAATAAGTAACTGATCCAACACACACATACACACACACACATACCCAAAACACCCAAAACACCTAAAAGGAAAATAACTATCCTAGGGCTCAGATAAGTGAACTAAGGAAGGTAAGTGTTGTTGGAAATGACAATTATTAGTTGAATTTCACATCTATGTTAAATTAACATTTTTGGAAATTAAAATCTGAAAGAAAAACCTGCTATCATCTGGCTAGACTAATTAAGGACCTTAAGGTGATGAGCTATAGGACAGTGAGGGTAGAAACTACCATGGGTTGAACTGTGCCCCCTAAAAATGCGTAGCAGTTTGACTAGGACATAGTTCCTGGCACTGTGTGATACTCCTGTATGTTGTAAATCCTCCCTCTACAATGTTAATGGGAGAGAGAGGGTGGCGGTTGTTTTGGTGGGGCAGGACTCAAAGTGTAAAATTTGAATGTGCCTTCCAACAATCTCTTGGGATAGAAAGGAAAGGAAAGGGAGGCCAGCAGAGAGTTAGAGTCCTCATAGCAACAGGAAAGAAGCAGTGCTGGAAGCAGAGCCCACCCACTGGGCCTGTGGTCCTGGTGCCTCAGAATCTTTCAGTTCAGGGGAAGACTAATGACAAGGATCTTCCTCCAGAGCCAACAGAGAAATCCTTCCCCTAGAGCTGATGCCCTGAATTTGGACTTTTTGCCTACATTTCTATGAAAAAGTATTTTCTCTTTATTGAAGCCACACAATTGTGGTATTTCTGTTACAGCAGCACTCCACAATTAAGACAGGAACACTGGAAAGGAGAGAATCTGAAAAATCTATTCCCAGTTTAGTGTATAATCTCTCTTATAGATGCTAATTAAGATGGCTAGAAGTTTGAGTCCACTAGCCCCATCTTGGAAACCTCATGGGAGAGTTCTACTCAGTCCTAGAGAGATGGTATCAGTAGGGATCGATAGCAATGGGCATTGGGTTACAGCATTTACATGTCTTATGAAGTATTCATGTATGGGGTAAACCAGAAGCATTCTGAACTGAGATCTAAGCTGCTGCACATTGAAGGCATAAATGAATTTGCCGTTTGAGTCTTACAAAGTTAACTATTAGCAAAATCAAAACTACTCTTTGAATCAAGGTAACAGAATCTAGGAAATATAACAGTACTCTACCTGAGATCACAGAAAGCTTATGGTAACCAGAATGATGTAATTTGTCATCAGACAACCTTCTGAAATGCTAATCAAAAGTTTTTCACATTAATGAGTAATGGTACCATTACTCATTATTTGAAGACAAATAAATATCATCAGAAGTAGCAAACAAGGAGATAAATATAAAATACTTTTCTCTTAATATTTAGAAAATATTTGTCATCTTTCAATCAAATGTATCTTTCTTGTGTTAACAATATATGTGTAAAACATATGCAACAATATTAAAAAGAGCAGAGATGGTAAGTGAACTATATGGCTACATGAATTTGACATTTTCCATATATCTGTTTGTGAAAAGTTAGGATGCATATTGTAATTCCTACACCAACAACTAAAAGAACAAAAACAACAGAGAATTCTAGCTAAAATGTCAGTACATAAATCAAAATTAAATTTTACAAGTGCATTCAAATAATCTGAAAGGAAGATAAGAAAGTTGAAAGTGGGGAATGAAAGTGAGGAAAGAGAGACAAACAGAAAACAGAGAATAAAATATTTCATGCTCTGTCCCTATAAGACAGAGTAGAACTGCTTCTTAGGACTTCTTAGGCCATGATCTTTACAGGAACCGATCATTAGATCATTTATTCCTAGGGAAGATGGTGGGTTCATATAACTAACCTTTCCATAAACAGCTGAACAATTAGTTGTTGTACATCAGGGCTCCTTAAACACTAAAAGAGAAGAACTAAATCCAAACGTATCAATAATTGCATTAAATTCTAATGGACAACACCTCCTACTAAAATGTGGAGGGTGTCAGTATGGTGGCATAGCGGTTAAGTGCTATAGCTTCTAATAAAAAGGCTGGCAGTTCAAATTCATCAGTCACTTCTTGGCAATTTCATGGGGCAGTTCTACTCTGTCTGTAAGAAACTGTGAAAGAATACTGAGTCTTCCAGGAAGCTTATGTAAAACTTCTGAAAATCAAAGGCAAAAACACATTTTTCAAAAATGTAGCTTGGAAAAAAGATATGGAATCAATGACCATGTTGCCCAGTAAATGATTTTATCAGACTTTATTAAGTCAAGGAACCGTGTCACTATCTCTAGAGTAATTGCTGCCAGAGTAGTGCAAGATTGTATATCAATCTTTATGAGTTGGAATCAACTTGATGGCAGTGGATTGGTTGTTTTGTTATCATTACGGATAAGAAGCAAATTCCAACTTCTTGCACTATAGAGAAAAACTTTAGATTTTTTGAAAATGAATAGAAAAAGATTCAAAGAAAACACTAAATTGCTGGAATGGCGTTATCAGTGTCAGATGAAACAGACCTCAACACAATGAGAATTACGAGAATTGTAGACAGTCATTTCATAACGACAAAAGAGTTAACCAGGAAGGCATGACAATCATAAATGTATGTCATAGGACTGGGTCAACTTACTTTCTTTTACATAGAAGTGTGAGGTTGCTATGAGTTAGTTGGGCAACTAACCGCAGTAACAGTCCACAGTATGAAAAGTGAAAGAACATATCGTCACTTTGTTAGCTGCAAAAAATGCCTTTCAAAGTATTCAACATACGTTCATGATAAAACATTTCATCAAATAAGGAATAGAAAGTGTTATGCATTTAATTATGTCCCCCTAAAAGATATGTGAAAATCCTAAACCCTGTGTAAGTAAATATGACCCCATTTGAAAATAGAAGTTTTCTTTTCATGCTAGTGAGTTCATATTAGAATAGTATTTATACTATACTCTAGTACTTGTGACTGTTGTCTTATAGAAGCAGAATAGACAGGGACACACACACACACAGTGGGGAGACAGATGCCATATGATGAACTGTCTACAAGCAAAAGAATGCCAACAATTGCCAGAAGATACCAGGAACAAAGAGAAAGCCATATCAGGAATCAACACAGCTGATACCCTGATTTGGACTTTAGCCTCTAGAACTGTGAAACATTCCATTTATATTCTATAGAGACACCTACTTGCAGTATTTTTTTAATGCATCTGTAGGTAACTAAGACAGAAATAAACCCATCAACCTAATAAGTGGAATTGATGAAAAACTAAGATTGCAAGAAAAAAGCAATTATGTCTTGTTTTCACATTTTTAACCAATATTGTCTTTGGAAGTGAGAACTACTGAAACTGTACAACTTAAGTGGGTATACTTTATTGTAAATTATTTATATTTATTTTGGATTTTTTTTCCTTTGAAATCCCCTGAAATTTTATATTCACCAATGTCTGTAAGGAATTGTGAAAGAATGCTGGGTCTTCCAGGAAGCTTATGTAAAACTTCTGAAAATCAAAGGCAAAAACACATTTTTTAAAAACGTAGCTTGGAAAAAAGACATGGAATCAATGATCATGTTGCCCAGCAAATGGTTTTATTAGACTTTATTAAGTCAAGGAACCGTGTCACTATCTCTAGAGTAACTGCTGTCAGAGTAGTGCAAGATTATATATAAAAAATCTAATTAAGGTGGAAAAAAAAAAGAAACAAAAACAATAAGCAAACCAAAATTATCAGGCAATGGTAAAGAAAAAAAGCATAGATTCAGTGAGACAAATGCTGATAGTGAAATGATGCATTTTAACTCAATATATCTGTTATTTCACCAAAGACTAAGACTAAATGGGGGGGGAAAAAACGCACATCAAAATAGAAAAGTTCCTATAAAGGGACACATATTACATTCAGAGACTTAGAAGAATAAAAATAAGAATAATGGAAATCTATGCTACGTAAATATTAACTAAAAGGAAGTATGTAAATACTAACAACAAAAAAAGCTGAGATAACCCTTTTGGAGCCCTGGTCTCACAGCAGATAAGAGCTTAGCTGCAAACCAAAAGATCTGAAAGGTCAGCATTTGGAATCTACCAGTGGCTCATTCAAAATCTCTGGGGTGGTTCTACTCTGTCCTGCAGGCTTGCTATGAGCTGGAATTGACTCAACTACCAACAGGTCTGTTTGTTTAATAAGCCTTGTGGTATTAGACTGAGAAAAACAAATCTTGTGAAAGAACGACATTTTATAAAGACAAAAGTTTTAATATGCTGGAACAGAGCAACTCTGCATTTTAAGAATCTACTAACGTAACTTCAAATATATGAAATAAATCTGATAAAAGCTACAAATATAAATAAAGAAGTAGCCAATTGTACTGGAATTTTTCCAAATAATTCTCTCAGTAACAGAACAGCAACAACAGAAAAACAGAAAATATACTGAAGAATTTAATGTAAACTAACTCAGCAAATATGACCTAATTATCATGTAAACAACACAGCACCCAAAGAATAAGGAACAAACATCTCTTCTAGTTTCTCACAGTCAAATTACTGAAAGTGAACATATGCTAACCTATAAAGCATGTATCAATTTTAAATGAATGAAATCACAAAGTATGTTTTCAGGCCCAGTGAAATTAAACTAGCAATTAGTTTCAAAAAGAAAGCTCAAAAAAATAATCAAAATAATAAAAAAGAAACCCTTGACCCTTGTCATACAGTACACTGTCGTAACTACTAGGCTTAAAAGAAATATTACAATAGAAATAAATATAAACAACATACCAAAAGTTGATTAATGAAATTTTGAGCATTTCAGTGGACACACAAAAATAATGAAGTCTGAAATAAGCATCAAAGATCTAAGACTACACTAAATAAATTAGAACAGCAGCAAATCAAACTCAAAGATATTACTAAAATAAAAAACAAACTAATAACAGAGGTGACTAGCTAAGGTCTTTACAAAGAGCAATACTATTAACAAAGGCCTGATACCTCTCACGAGACGATCAATTAAGAGAATAAATGATAAGTAACTAATATCATGAATGGGAAATGAGACATCTCTAATTAAAGAGAAACTTAAAAATATATAGGGGTTATTATGAATAAGCTAAGCCAACACATTTGATAATTTATGTTAATCGTTGTTTGGTAAATCAGTGGGCTCTGACTCACAGTGAACTGATGCTGAGTGCAACAGAACAAAATAATGCTGCATCCTGTACCATCCTCAGAATCTTAGCTTTGTTTGCTCCCATTGTTGTAGTCACTGCGTCCATCCATCTCATGAAGGGCCTTCCTTTTTCTCAGTAACTGCTTGCTTTACCAGCTAGGTAGCTTCCAAATTTCTCGGCATACGAGAGTGAGCACTTCCAGCCTTACATCTGTTTATCAGAAACCCCTCATCTGGTGTTCCATCAATTCCAGTGGGTTTGTTTTTCACCTTTTCCTTCACTGTAGCTTGGACTTCTTTCCTCAATTTCATCAGTTCTGGGTCATGCTACCTCTTGAAATGATTGAATACGTACTGAGTCTTTTTGGTACAGTGATTCTTAGTATACTTTGATCTTCTTTTGATGCTTCCTGCATCCTTCAGTATATTGCCTGTAGATTCTTCAACATTGCAACTGGAGGCTTGTGTTTCTTTTTCAGTTCTGTCAGTTTGATCAATGTTGAGCATGTGCTTCCTCTTGGGTTTTTTAACTCCATGTTTTCACACATTTCAATATAACGCTTTGTAATCCTCTTTGCATATTCCATTATAATACTTTATCCTATCAATCTGTCTTTTGAGATCTGGTCTGCTTTTTTGCTTCATCATTTCTTTCCATCTCCTTTAGCTTTTCTGCATTCAAAAGCGAGTTTCAGAGTCTCTTCTATTTTGGTCTTTCTTTCTTGTCTTTTTAACGACTTTTTGCTTTCTTCATGTATCGTATTCTTGGTGTCATCCCATAAGTTGCTTGGTCTTCAGTCATTAGTGCGTAGTACATCAACTCCATTCTTGAAACAATATCTAAATTTACATGGAAAAATACTCAAGGTTATACTTTGACTCCTGTGAACTTTGTTACTTTTTTCTGTTTCAACTAGAACTTCCATATGAGCTATTGATAGTCTTTTCAGCATTCTGACCTTGTTCTAACTAATGCTATCGAACTTTTCCAAAGTCTCTTTCTGCAGATGTAGTCAATTTGATTCCTGTGCATTCCATCTGGCAAGGTCCTCGTATACAGTTACCATTACAAATGCGTTCATTGTAAAGAAGTCGTTGGTCTTACAAAATTCTATACTGTGATTTCCAGGGTCATTTCTGTCACCAAAGCCGTATTTTCCAACTACCAATTCTTCATTATTTCCAGTGTTCATATTTTAATCACTGCCAGTTATCAATGGATATTGATTGCGTGCTTGATCAATTTAAGACTGCAGGAGTTGCCAAAAATCTTCTAATTTCTTCATTTTTGACACCAGTGGTTCATGAGTAAATCTGAATAATAATCATATTAACTGGTCCTCGTTATAGATACATGGATATCCTATCACTGACAGTGTTGTACTACAGGATATTTATTTATTTACTTACGACTATGAAAGCGCTGATCTTCTTCTTCAATGTTTCATTCTTGTCAAAGTAGACCATAGAACTGTCTGCCTCAGAAAGGCCAATACCAACCCATTTCAGCTGACTGATGCCTATGACAGTTGATCTTCAAGCATTGCTTTTCATTTTTGACAAATTCTGATTTTCCTAAATTCATACATCAGGCATTCTATGTGCTGATTTTTGTGGATATTGCAGCTGTTTCTTCTCATTTTTTTTTTTCAGAAGTAAATCACCAAGTCCTTCTTCCTAGTCAGTCTTAGTCTATAAACTCTGCAGGAATCTATCTACTATGTTTGAATCTGCTGGTACTGGAAATGCTGGTGGCAGAATTTCCAGCATCATGACAACATACAAACATGTAAACTGACAAATGAGTGGTTGTGACAGAATTGCTGTTAACTGGGAAGACAGCTACATAGCCAATCAAAGAAGAGCTCCATATTTATGTCAATTTCCCAGAAAGGTGATCCAATAGGATAAGGAAATTATCTAAGAATATTGTTAATGTTAAATGCAAGTGAAATTTGCTGAAAACAATTAAAAAATAGTTAGAGAAGTATGTTGACAGAGAAATGCCAGAAATTTAAGCCATACTGATAAGGTAAAGTGGAATGAGGCCTATCATTGCTGATGTCATTTCAATCTTGGCTGAAAGGAGAGAATAACAGAAAAGATGTTTACCTCTGCTTTATTGAATACTCACAGGCATTCTACTCAGTGGGTAACAATAAATTATAAATAACATTTGAAGAATGGAAGTGGATCAAGAGGCAGTTGTTTGAACAGAATAAGCAGATACTGCAGTGTTTGGGACATTGAAGAGTATGTATCAGGGCTGTATTCTTTCACTATCCGTATCTGTTTTCTCAGCAAAACTGGACTTTATGAAGAAGAATGAAGTACAAAGATTGAAGGAAGACTCATTAACAACCTGTACTCTGCAGATGATACAAACAGCATACAAAGTTAAAGAGGAGTTGAAATGCTTACTGAAGAAGATTGAAGACTTCAACCTTCAGTGGATGACAGCTCAACATAAAGAAAACAAAAGTCCTCATAAGTGGGCCATTATGCAATGTTATAATAAATGGAGAAAATATTGAAGTTATCAAGGATTCTGTTTTATTTGGATCTACAATCAATATCAATGGAAGTAGCGATCAGGTCAAACAGCACACTGCATTGGGAAAATGTTCTGGAAAAAACTCTTTAATGTAAAAAAAAAGTCACTTTAAAGACTAAGGTGTTTCTAACCAAAACCATAGTGTTATCAGTAAACTCACTTAGATATGGAAACTGGACAATAAATAAGAAATACTAAAGAAGAATCTGTGTCTTTGTATTACAGTTTTGGTGACAGGAATTAGATATACCATGGATTTTCAGATGAAGGAACGAATCTATCTTGGAAGAAGTACAGTCAGAATGCTCCTTATAAGTGAGGTTGATATGATCTCATCTCAGATTCTTTGGACACTTATCAGTAGGGATCCAATACTTGGAGAAAGACATCATGCTTGGTAAAGTAGAGGGTCGTCAAAGAAAAAGAAGATTCTCAGTGAGGTAGACTGCCACAGCAGCTGCCACAATGGGCCGAGATATATCGATGACTGTGAGAATGGCACAGGACTGAGCAGAGTTTCTTTTGCTTGTATATACAGTTGCTAGGAGTTGGAACCGACTTGAAGAGATCTAACTACAATCTAATTTATAGGCACAATAAATGTACAAATCCTTAAAAATAAATGCATCAAAGTTCATTCAAGAAACAAATCAAACATTCTTAAATTTCTGATACACATTTAAGAGTGAATCTATTACTAATAAACTTTTGTAACTCTAGCCCCATATTGTTTCACTTATGATTTCTATCAGATATTTATTATGGAAGAAATAGTATCTTTTTAACACAAACTTCACCAAATATCAGAAAGATAGGGAATATTTCTCACTTCTTTTATGAAGTCATCATCTCCATGGTACAATAACTTCACAAGGCTAGGACAAAAAAGGGGAAGTACAAGCAATCTTAGTCATGAATTTAGAAGCCTTAGCCCTGAACAAATATCAAAAAATAAAGACCAGTTTTATAAAGAGAATATGTTAAAAAATATAAAATAAAAAAGACGATGTTTCCAGAACTCCAGATAAGCTCAGCATTTGAAAATCCATCAAGATGGTTCAAGATATTAACAGAGTAATAGAAAAAAATCATAAAATTATCTAAAACATTCAGAGAAATTACTTAATATAATTCAGTAGTTATTCACAATAAAAAAAATTATTGGAGCTGAGGAGAAGCTGTAAATTATTTAGGTTGGAAAATACATTACTCAATTGGTTTTACATTTTCTTTTGCCATTGAACTTGGAAAAAAAATAAGTTAGAAAACCAACAATTTATTCTAATATCAGGGCTAGAATTCTGCTGATCTCTTTATTTGGTTAGCTTCTTCTTGTCATTCTAGTTATCTTAAAGATTACCTTTGCAAAGAGGACTTTCCTAAACATTCCAGCAAAGATGGTCCATTATGACTTCACCAAACATATGTTACCAGAAATAAAAACAACAGACTATCCATTCATGCATACATGCTACAGTGTTTTTCAAGTATCTTCTAAGTGTCAGATATCCCTCTATACACTAGACATAGATTCGTGATTAAAATGCAATCTCTTATTCACTTCATTTGGAAGGCAGAGAGTTAGAACAACAAACATTAAAATCTGAGAAAATGATAAATGCTTATGAATAATAAAAAACATTAGTAAATAAACAATGTATCATTAGATTACTTTTCTTCTTTAGATGTCAACAGTCATTGGCAACTCTTTAGATTAATAACATGGGAGACAAGGTCAAGACAGCAGTGCAGTCAGATGCTTCCAATGATTTTCTGACAACAAACACCTGAAAGAACAAAAGAATTTATAACATATGTGATTCTAAGAGCTCTGAGCATCAAAGGGATGGTTAAGAAATTGGATTGAGCTGCCAGGAATCAGCTGCAGACAGCCTGGTGAACAGGGTACTAGTATTTGGAGGGCATCCTCCTCACCAGGAGAGACCCAGCAGCAAAGAATACATTCATGCCTCAATCAGGGAAAAGGGGTACTTGATCATCTATAGTTAAGTGACTTTCATCTACTTACTGTGTCAAGGATCTAATCTTTCCTTGAGGATAAACATCTCTCCCATTTCCCAGAGCTTCCCCACCCCTTTTCTGCATTGTGCCCAGCTCAGGAGTCTGATGTCATTAACTGAGCTGGAAATAGGACTGGTTAAGCCCACCCTGAATTAATCTCTGAAACTCAGAAACAGAACAATTTAACAAACTGGGAGAGTTGGGAGGAAGAGGGAGAATTATCCTGAGCCAGAAAATCAGTGCAGAAACTGTTTCTTCACCTAGAATCAATATAAGTGGATTTGCCATTATATCTGAGGGACACTGAGGGACAACTGTTCACCTCTTATCTTCCTCAGTGTGTGCAGCCAAATACTTGTACCTACGCTAATTACTTCTGCCCATCTAGGACTCTAAGGGAGAGCCTGCACCACAAACTAGTGACAGACTACCTAGAAACCTGAGCTAAAACTATACAAGAAAATTAAAGTGATTCCTCGGCTCCCAAGTCTAGTAACAGCTCTAACGACCTGGTAACAAAGGTATCAATAACCAAACTAGCAGACATGACCAGCCTATTTGGACATTTTAAGACAAAGTAAGTAGCTAGACCATAGTAAACCCAAACCAAACCCACTGTCATTGAGTTGATTCCAACTTACAACAACCCTATGTGACATAGTAGAACTGCTCCATAGAGTTTCCAAGGAGCACCTGGATGTTTCAAACTGTTGACATTTTCATTCACAGATGTAGCATTTAACCACTATGCCACCAGTGTTTCCAGAGCACAGTAAACAAACATTAAATAAATTCAACAACTTACTGATGGCTCAGAGAAAATAGCCAATATCAAGTATATGCAGACCGTGATGGTTTCATAAAGCTCCAAAACAAAAAATCATGAAATTTTCCAGATGATGAGATCTTCCTGGAAAGATGAGAGTTAGAATACAAAAGACTAATATTCAGAACTGTTCAAGAGATCAGAAAGGAGATGATACAAAATGCTGCAGAGCTTAAAGACAGATTGAACAAGCTACAAGAAAGTATACAGAGGAAATAGAAATTTAGAAAATTAATAATAAAATTGCAGAATTAAACAACTCAATAGCAAGTCAAAGAAGTGGAATTGAGGCACTGGAAGGCCAAATAAGTGAAACTGAAATTAAAGCATTGGACACCAAAATATTTGAGGAAAAATCAGAAAAAATAATTTTAAAACATCAAGAAACACTAAGAATAATATGACATCTTATCAAAAGGAGTAATCTATGAGAGACTGGAGTATCAGAATGTAGGTGGATAACGGAAATACAAAGAGAATTGTCAAAGATTTATTGACCAAAAACATCCCTGATATCATGAAAGATAAGAAGATATCTAAGATACCCACAAAAGGTACATCCCAACAGGACACCAGTATACAGCATAATCCAAACTGACCAAACTAAAGATAAGGAGAAAATTTTAAAACTGGCTAGAGATAAACAAAATATAACCCACAGTTGAGACTCAGTAACACTAAGCTTGGACTGCTCAGCAGAAACCATGCAGGCAAGAAGGCAGTGGGATGATATATACAAAGTCATAAAGGAAAAAACAGAAATGTCAGTCAGAAATTATACATCCAGCAAAACAGTCTCTAAAACATCATGGCAAAATTAGGACATTACCAGATAAACAGAAATTTAGGAAATTTGCAAAAACCAAACCAAAATTACACAAAATGCTAACAAGACTTCTTTGGCTAGAAAGTTAATAACATCAGATAACAACCCAAGACTAGAATGCAAAACAGAGTAATTGGATATCAAACCAAACATGGAAATCACAAAAATAATTAAAGGCGGAACAATGAAAATAGAGAAACAGAGATTTCACCACATAAACATTATTTTAAAAAAATGGACTTAAACAAACAAACAAAAAAATGTGCTTATAGATCTTCCATACAGACAGGAAATTAAGACAATATGAAGAAATTAAAGACTATTTTAAATTTAGAAAAATATGTGCAAATATATAGGCAATCACAAAGGAAATGAGCAATCCTATGCAACAAAATAAATAAATAAGAAAAAACATGAGGTTTCAGCAAATACAAAACTAACAAGAGTAAAAAATATGGAAACAAAACACATAAAGAAAAATGACTCCAGACAGAAAATTAAGTGGAACAAAATGTAGACACCAAAATGACAGCATTAAACTCATACCTATCAACAATTATGATGAGTATAAATGGATTTACTGTACCAGGAAAGAAACAGAGAGGAAGATTAGATTAAAAAAAAAAAGGAAAAGAAAAAATACTATCCATCTATATGCTGCTTAGATGAGATATGCTTTAGACTTAAAGACACAAATTAAAACTCTAAGGATGGAAAAAACAAAATTCAAAAAGAGCAGGAGTTGCAATGTTAATTTTTGATACAATAGACTTTACAATAAAATCCACCATATAGGTTAAAGAAGAACACCATATAATGAATAAAGTGTCAATACTCCAGCAGGACATACCCACATTAAATATCTAACTCACTTAATTCATGAACTTAGATGCAAAAAATCTTCAACAAAGTTTTAGGCAATAAAGTTCAACAACATATGAAAAATATAATACACCATGACCAAGTAGGATTCATACCAAGCATGCAGGAATAGCTCAACATTAAAAAGCAATCAATGTAATGAATCACATAAATTCAGAAAATGCATTCAACAAGGTCCAAAATACATTCGTGTTAAAAACTCTCATAAAAATAGGAAAATTTCTCAAAATAATAAAGGGTGTTTGTCCAAAGCCAACAGCCAACATCATCCTAAGTACAGAGAGTCTAAAAGTGCTCTCTTTTAGAATGGGAATTGGGCAAGGATGTCCTTTGTCACGACTTCTATTCAATATTATGATGGAGGTTCTGTCCAGAGCAATCAGAAAGATAAAATGACCTGATTGATAAGGAAAAAGTAAAAGTATCTCTATTTGCAGATGATATGTTCTTGTGCACAGAAAATCCTAAAGAATCCATAAAAAAGCTACTGGAAATAATAGAAGATTTTAGCAAAGTGTTTTAGTCAGCGAGGGCTTCTCTAGCAGAAATACCACAAAGTGGATGGCTTGAACAAATGAAGGTTTATTTTCACACAGTCCAGTAGGCTACAAGTCCAAATTCAGGATGTCCACTCCAGGGGAAGCTTTTTCCCCTTGTTGGCTCTGGAGGAAGGTCCAGTATTGTATGAGTATTTGTCTTGGGAACATCTTGGAGCAGGAACCTCAGGGCTGAAGGATGCGCTGTTCCACTGGTACTGCTTTCTTGATGGTACGAGGTTACCAAATCTCTGCTTGCTTCTCTTTCCTTTTATTTCTTGCAGGCTGAAAGGGTGGTGCAAGCCATACTCCAGGGAAACTCCCTTTATGGTGGAGCAGGGAGGTGATTTTATAAAGGGATTTACAGTCCCACTCTAATCCTTTAACATACAGCATAGCAAAAGCACAAAATGGAGGACAGTCGCAAGATACCAGCCATGTACCACATGGCTACACACATTTTGGGGAGACACAGTTCCATCCATGACACAAAGGATCGGGATATAAGGTAGACATACAAAAATCACTTGGATTCCTTTACACAAACAATAAGAACATTAAAGAGGAAATCACTGAATCAATATAATTTACAATAGATAGGAAAATGAAACACTTAGGAATATATCTAACCAGAGATGTAGAAGACTTATACAAAGAAAGTTACAAACCAGTACTGCAAGAAACCAAGAGACACTTATACAGGTGGAAACCCTATCTTTTTCATAGATGGAAGACTCAATATGGTGTCAAAGTGTCTATTCTAGCCAAAGTGATCTATAGATACAATGCAACTGCAATAGAAATACCAATCACATTTTATAATAAGATGGAGAAACAAATCAACAACTTCATATGGTAAAGGAAGAAGCCCTAGATAAGTAGAAGAAGCAGCCCCAAAGAAGAAAAATAAAGTGGGAAGCCCCACACTACCTGACTCTAGAAACAACACACTACCACGGCAGTCAAAACAGCCTGGTACTGGCACAGAAACAGATATACAGGCCAGGGGAACAGAACTGAAAATTCAGACATAAAATCAACCTTCTATGAGCAGCTGATATTTGACAAAGGCCCAAAGTCCCTAAACTGGTGGAGGTATAATCTCCTTAACAAGATATAGTGGTTTAACTGGATATCCAGACCTGTATCTCACACCATGCTCAAAAATTAACTCAAAATGGATCAGAAGAGTAAATATCAAATCTAAAACTCTAAAGATCATGGAAATAAAAATGGGGCAATACTGGGAGCCCCAGTACACAGAATAAACAGAACACAAAACATTACTAACAACATACAAACACCAGAAGAGAAAATAGGTAACTGAGAACTCGTGAAAATTAGACTTAAGCTCATCCAAAGACTTCGCCAAACGAGTGAAAGACAACGTAAAGACTGGGAAAAAAATAATTGGCTGTGATTGGCTGTGACAAATCCAATAAGTGTCTAATTTCCATAATCGACAAGATACTGGAAAATCTCAACAATAAAAAGACAGATGACCCAATCAAAAAATGAGAAAGAATATAAACAGGAGCTTCACCAAAGAGGACACCCAGGTGACTAATGGATACATGAATAAATGCTCACAATCATTAGCCATTAGAGAAATCCAAATCAAAACTAAAATGAGATACCATCTCACCCCAACAAGACTGGCATTAATATAAAACACGGGAAAAAAAAAATGTTGGAGAGGTTGTGGAGAGACTAGAACACTTCTACACTGCTGTTGCAAATGTATAATGGTACAAACCCTTTGGTAATCGATTTGGTGCTGTCTTAAAATCTAGAAACCATATGATCCTATGTTCTCACATAATGGGATAAAAAATTAAAAAAACAACAACAAAAAAACAAACCCACTGCCCTAGAGTTAGGTCTAACTCATACAGACTCTAGAAGTCAGAGTGGAGCTGCCCCACAGAGTTTCCAAAGAAAGCCTGGTAGATTCAAACTGCTGACCTTTTGGTTTGCAGACATAGCACTTAACCCACTATGCAACCAGGATATCCCAGAGACAAAAGGACTACCACATGAATAAATACACGCACACCAATGTTTACTGAAGTACTATGCACAACAGCAAAAATTTAGGATCAACCTAGATGCTCACCAAGAGATAAATGGATAAACAAAATATGGTATATTACAAAGTGATGCAATGATGAAGAACAAGTATGATCTTGGGAAACATAACACGGAAGCGTCTGGAAGGCAGTATGCTAAGTGAAATTAGCCAGTTGCAAAAGTACAACTACTGTTTCAAAACCACTATTATAAGGACTGAAGAAAAGGTTTAAACATAGAAGAGTCTTTGATGTCTACAAGGGTAGGAAGGAGAGAGAGGTATTCGTTGACTAGATGTCATTGTTATTAGATGCCATTGAGTCACTTCCGACTCATAGCAACTCTGTGAACAACAGAACGAAACACTGCCTGGTCTTGTGCCATGTCCACAACCATTTTTATGTTTAAACTCATTGTTGCGGCCACTGTGTCAGTACATCTCATTGAGGGTCATCCTCTTTTTCACTGACCCTCCACTCTACTAAGCGTGATGTCCTTTTACAGGGACTGATCCTTCCTGAAAACATGTCCAAAGTATGTAAGATGCAGTCTTGCCATTTTGTCTTCCAAGGAGTGCTCTGGAGGTACTTCTTCCAGAACAGTTGTTCTTTTGGTGATCCATGGTACATTCAACATTCTTCTCCAGCACCATAATTTAAAGGCATCAATTCTTCTTCTGTATTCTTTGTTCACAATCCAGCTTTCGCATGCATATGATGTGACTGAAAATACCATGGCTTGGGTCAGGCATACTTCAGTCTTCAAGGTGACATCTTTACCTTGAATACTTTAAAGAGGTCCTTTACAGCAGATTTTCCCAGTGCAACGCATCTTCTGATTTCTTGATTTCTGCTTACATGGGCATTGATTGTGGACCCAAGTCAAATGAAATCCTTGACAACTTCAGTCTTTTCTCCATTTATGACAGTATTGCTTACTGGTCCAGTTGTGAGGATTTTTGTTTTCCTGATGTTGAGGTGCAATCTGCACTGAAGGCTGTGGTCCTTGATCTTCATCAGTAAGTGTCTCAAATCTTCTTCACTTGAAGCAAGTAAGGTGGTGTTGTCTGTGTAACACAGGTTGTTAATGAGTCATCCTCCAATCCTGATACCTCACTCTTCTTTGTAAAATTCAGCTTCATGGATTATTTGTTTGCCATACAGATTAAAAGGATATGGTGAAAGGATACAACCCTGATGCACACCTTTCCTGACTAAACCATGCATTGTCCTCTTATTCTTTTCACATGACTGCCTCTTGATCCATATACAGATTCCTTGAGAGCACAGCTACGTGTTCTGGAATTCCCATTCTTTGCAATGCTAGCCATAATTTCATATGATCCACACAGTCAAATGCTTTTGCACAGTCAATGAAACACCAGTAAACATCTTTCTGGTACTCTTTGCTTTCAGCCAAGATCCAGCTGACATCATTGGTGATATCTCTGGTTCCATGTCCTCTTCTGAATCTAGCTTGAATTTCTGATCAGATGGGAGATAGGAACTGGGTTACGGGAAGGGAAGGACAGTGCACATGAGAGGGGAAGTCAGCACAGCTGGACTAATCAAGAGCTAAGAAGTTTCCTAAATATAACCAAACACTTAGAAGGATAGAATAGTGGGGCAGAGGGCTGAGAATCATGATTTTAAGGGATATCTAGGTCACTTGACATAAAGTTTTCTAAGAATATGTTCTGTATTTCACTTTCTTGAGTGGTGTCTGGGATTTTAAATGTTAGCAAGTGGCCATCTAAGTAGCATCCATTGGTCCCAACTCACCGGGAGCAGAGAATGAAAGACATAAGGAAAATATAAGTCCAAGAGACAAGGAGGACCACATAATCCAGAGACTGCGTTAGTATAAGCTCAGGAACTAGATGGTGCCCAGGATCCACCAATGACTGTCCTGTCAGGGAATATAACATATTGTTCTTGACATATTAGGAGAAAAATGAGGTGCAGAACTTAAACTCTATCAAAAAGACCAGACTTGATGGACCAGTAGACTGGAAGTTCCCCAGAAGACCTTGTTCCCAACTCTCTGGTAGACCAGAACTGATACCATTTCTGAATCTACCTCTTCAGACAAAGATTGGACAAAGATTGGATGTAAGACACAAAACAAAACTTACAAAGAATAGTTTTTTTGGCTTAAGTAGATACATGAAGTTAACTGGGAAGCTCCTCTCTAGAGGCAAGATGGGAGGGCAGAGGGGGACAGGAGCTGGCTGAGTAGATAGCGGAAGTACAAGGTGAAAAGCAGGAACGAGCTATCACAGAGTGGAAAGGGCAGCTAGAGTTACACTGTAGTATGTGTATAAGTTTTGTATGACAAACTGGTTTTGATTGTAAACCTTCACTTAAAGCACAATAAAATATTTTTTAAAAGATTAGTAATATGTGTTTATCATTAGAACATATTCTAATAATAATTTTTGGCTTAAAGATACCGGCTTCCAATAAAGTGGCAGAAGAGAATGCATATTTTCATGCTAACCTTTACAATTGCTACCACTGCTAACCACAAGGTTGGCAGTTCAAATCCACCGGGCACTCCTTGAATACTCTGGGGGTCAGTTCTACCCTGGCCCCTAGGGTCGCCATGAGTCGGATCTGACTCGACAGTACTTGGCAACCTTTACAATTATAAAAAAAATCAAATCTATGTGTTTTGGTCAACATTTAGAAACATCTCTAGTATCATATACTTGGAAACTCTATGGAGCAATTCTACTCTGATCTCTAGAGTTGCTGTGAGTTGGACCCAGCTCGATGGCAGTGGGTTTTGGGTATACTGAGATCACTGAAGAAAGTTTTTTAAAACTGTTTTGATGGGCTATTGTATTGTAGTTATATATTAATAAAATGAATTTTCCCTCTCTCTAACCTCCAGCAGTTATTGTCTACACTGTGGAGCATATACTTCTTTATAAAGCCTTTGTCATTTTGTAGTGGTGCATTACTAATTAGACAATTATTTCCATACTGGGGAAACATCCTTAAAGTATTTATTATAGCTTTTGAACTGTTAGAGTTCCACAGTAATAAATTGCTTACATCAGTTATCATTTGCCACGCAGTTCAAAACTGCATGTCTCGTCTCAAAGTAATTGTTGCATTATTATAGTAAGTGACTGCAATTAGGAATACATAACTTTCCAGAAAGACATGTATTGATTAATTGAATCAAATTTAAAATAATTTTTTCCACAATAATATAATTTATGAATATTTTCTTTGGTAACTCATTGCCCCCAAGTCCATTCCAACAATCATGACCCTAATAGAACACAGTAGAACTGCAGCTAAGGCTGTAATCTTTACAGATGTAGACTGCCACATCTTTTTCCCACAGAACAGCTAGTGGGTTCAAATTGCTGACCTTTCAGTTGGTAGTCAAGCTCTTAACCACTGTGCTATGAGGGCTTTTTATTGCTCTTGGTTGTTGTTGCGTGCTGTCTAGTTGGTTCCAACTCACAGTGACTCTGTAGGAATCAATAGAACTGCTCCACAGGGCTTGCAAGGAACAGTCGGTGGATTTGAACTGCAAATCTTTTTAGTTAGCAGCTTGAACTCTTAACTACTTCCCTACAAGGTTCTCTGTAATTTGTACATCCTGCATTCATCTACTTATTCTTCTGTTCAACAAATATTTTTAGAACAATTACTATATATTAGATAATGCACATATGAGAGGGAAACACTGGTGGCAGAGTGGTTAAGTGCTAAGGCTGCTAACCCAAAGGTCAACAGTTCAAATCCACCAGATGCTCCTTGGAAACTCTATGGAGCAGTTCTACCCTGCTCTGTAGGGCTGCTATGAGTCAGAATCGACTTGACAACATGAGGTTTTTTTGTTTTGGGGTATGTACGAGAATCAGTGAAATCAGAGATGTAATGCAGTAAGTGTGAATTCATGCTCAGAGTGAGCAACCTAGGGAATTAACCAGCAATTCGATTTTAGTTGGAATTAAAACAAAAAAAATGTAGAAGTTAAATAGAGAGAAGTAACATACTGGTTTGACACTTAAGTTAGTAAACTTGCCACTGTGCACTTACGTTGGCAGCCCTCTACAAACAACTCAGTAAGGTTTCATAATCTTCATATATTAGTGTCTCACAGCTGTGTTTATGTCAACATGTGGTGAAGTCTTGTTGAGCGCTGTTCTTTACTGTTGTGTGTTTTTGTGTGCCATTATGAGAACGTCAAAACCTGAGTTGGAGCAGTGAATAAACATTAAGTTTCTTATTAAACTTGACAAGAGTGGAAGTGAAATCAGGGACATATTAGTCCTATTTTGTGGGGATAACTCTGGGAAGAGAATGGCAGTGTATAAGTGGATTACGAGTTTCTCCGAGGGGAGGGAAAGCGTCACTGATGAAAAAGGTCAGGTTAGCCAGTAATGAACAGAACTGACAAAAATATTGCAAAAAGTTCATCGAACTGTGCATCAAAATTGTCAGCTGACTGTGAGAAGCATAAAAGACCAGGTAAACACCGAGAGACAGAAAAATCTTAACCGAAAATCACTGCATGAAAAAGGTATGTGCAAAAATTATCCCAAAGGAGTTGACTGATCAACAAAAGCAAAGGAGGGGTCTAAGTTTGCTAAGACCTTTTGAAGAGGCAAGATGATGTTTGGGGCTGTGTTATCACTGGCGATGAAACATGGGTGCACCCAAATCACCCTGAAACAAAACATTAGAGTGCACAACGGAAGTCAGGCAATTCTCCATGACCACAAATTTCTGTCCATCCAAATCACAAGTCAAAAATGATATTGCTGACCTTTTTTTTTTTTTTTTTTTTTTTTGTATCAGAGGGATTGCTCATCATGAATTTGTACCAATCAGACAGTTAACCAAGTTCACTATTTGGAAGTACTCACAGGGCTGCATGAAAAAGATGAAAATGACATGAACTTTTCATCAGTATCTTGTGGTTCTTGCATCATGACAATGTACCAGCTTACATGGCACTGTCTGTAAGAGAGTTTGTAGATGACAGCTCTGATAGCCATTTCAGGAAAAGAGTTCTGCAATTGCTTTGAAAGGTGGACTAGGTGCTGGCATAGGTGTATAGCTTCCCAACAGGAGTACTTTGAAGGTGACTCTAGTGACATTTAGCAGTGAGGTTATGTTGCACTTTTTCTAGGATAAGTTTGTGAATCCAATTGTCAGACTTCATATCCATCGTAATATAAATTGGTCAGATAACATTACAGAAGTTTGTTTTACTTTAACCTTATAATTCTGTAAGAACATTGACAAATACGACTACACGTAGATGAAAATGTTCAGAGTGATGGGCCTGGAAATTTTGAAATGGAACGGTGTTGAAAGACTTGGAGATTTTCAGCTTCAGGTAAGAAAAATACAAAATAGATGAAAGGGAGACAAAAAAAGTGATAGGTGTGCTAAATTTCTCACAAGGAGAAGTCAGTAGATACAGCCTAATAACGCTAAGGCATTCTTGGGGGGCACAGTTAACAATCTTGGCTGCTAACCTAAAAGCTGACAGTTTGAGTCTACCCACAAGCGCCTGAAACGGAAAGCCTGGCAATATTTTTTTTTTAAAAAAATCGGCTATTGAAAATACTGTAGAATGCTGCTCTATTCTGTCACATCTCCAGGAGTTAGAATGGACTTAACAGAAATTGGTTTTAGCAATGCTAATTCAATACATCAGAGTTTAAGTATATCACTTAATGAAGGTGATTACTAAAGGGTATGTTTCATTCTCTTAAAACCACAATCCTGGTAAGGTACAGGTGTGCAAAACTGGACCACACCATCATACATAGAAAAAGACCGAAATTGAGAAAATTGAGATTAAATTTCCACAAAACAATACTCAAAACAAATAACAAAATAAACATTTTTATTGTATATATACTTATTATATTTACCATAAATACTAAAGTCAGAACACAACAATGATTATGCCAAACATACTTCTATTAATATTTAATTATAACATAGAGGAAGCCTTAAATCAACAATAAAAACTAATAATCAAACCCATTGTTGTCAATCAATGCCAAATCACCACTAAATAAACAACACAAAAGTCAAAATTAGAAAATAGTTTACTTAATTCTCCAGGCCTGCCTGCTAGATTCATCATAATATTAACCTAAACAACAATCTACTAAAAGAATACTACACTAAAATCTGGAATAAGAACAAGCTGTTGTATCTACATGATCAACACTGAAAATTCTCATTCACAGGATTTTCCTTCTTGGAAGTAATATCAAAAAGTAATTTTTCTCTAAGCAACTTTCTAACATAAAATTTTTTCTTTGCTATTTATCAAAAGGGATCATAAATTCAGTGTTACTAAATCTTCCATAAAAATGTTCAACTAAGCTGAAATAATTAATTCCTTTTATTCAAGTATAGAGGGGAACTCAATTACTGATATGGGATTTCAAAGAACAAATAATTTTTAACCTCTACATAATTTTTTAATGTTTCATCTCTCTTCTGGAAAGTTATAATTAATGTTTGAGTCAAAAATGTGAGCAGTAAAATAATTCCAAATTTATTTGACTCAAGGTCTTCCCTAATAAGGTTATGTTCAGTAAGCTGCAACTATGATGGTAACCAAGAGCTATAATGATGTTTTGCTTGCTATACCAATAATGCCATCTTGAACCTTTGACCTAATTAAGCATAAAATTTGGTATGTCAGACAAAAAAAATAACAAGCTATGGTTTCTCTGATGATATCTGAATGTCAAAATTGCCAAAAATAGTAGATAAACATTGCCAGAATATTGAATTTTCTAATATTTTTATACAAATACCACAGTAAACATACTTACAAAGTGAGGTTTCTTAAAACTGGAATATTTATGCTTTATCGAGTATATATTTTCTGTTTAATGATTCATTTTGAGGTAACTAATACAGCTTTGTAGAATACACTAAACTGTGATTAGCATCAATGGCTGAACAAAACATTTCAAAGTGTTTATTTAACAAATCAATTTTATTTCTTTATTCATGCATCTGTGAAATTTTGCAGATGTTTCTTTGATTTACAGTATTCTAAAACAAAGGTTTTATTTTATTTTTGCTTTTAAATGCTTTATTGCATTTTAAGTGTGAGTTGACAATCCAAGTCAATTCATTGTACAGAAACTCACACGTTGCTGTGTAAATGCAGCTGCTCTCCCCACCCTGTGACAGCACCCTCCTTCTTTCTCCGCTGTATTTTCTGTGTTCATTCATCCAGCTCCTGTCATCCTCCATCCTCTCATCTCACCTCTGGACAGGAGACACCCGGTTAGCCTTATGTGTCCACTTAAGCCAAGAAGCACACTCTTCACCAATATCATTTCATGTCTTAGAGTCCAATTTTTGTATAAAGAGTTGGCTTTGGGAGTGGTTTCAGTTCTGGGCTAACAGAGAGTCCAGGGGCCATGTCTACCACCAACTCTGAAATTCTGAATAGTGTTCAAGTTCTGCACCTCATTTTTCTCCTGCTTTGTCAGGAACTCTGTTATTTTCCCTGTCAGGGCAGTCA
Source organism: Heterohyrax brucei (assembly GCA_028571685.1). Classification (NCBI taxonomy): domain Eukaryota; kingdom Metazoa; phylum Chordata; class Mammalia; order Hyracoidea; family Procaviidae; genus Heterohyrax; species Heterohyrax brucei. Next base: position 163,775,745 of record CM053143.1, read on the forward strand.
TTGGTGGTATCTGGGCATCATCCAGTTCTTCACAACTCATACTGATGTGGTCTCTGTATTATCTGCCCTTTCTGTCTTTTGGGCTCGTATTTTCCTTATGTCTTTGAGGTGTTTCATTCTTCTCTGCTCTAGATAGGTTACAATCAATTGATGCTATTTAGATGGCTACTTGATAGCTTTTAAGACCCCAGATAGCAAAGAAGACACCAAAGTAGGATGCAGAATATCTCCTTAAAAACATTGTTATGCCATTTGACCTAGATGTTCCCTCAAACATGGTGCTCAGAATCACTGTCCCTGTTATTCTCCTTGAAGTGTTTGGTTGTGTTTAGAAAATGCCTTGACTTTAGGTATAGTACATTTGTGCTGACTTCCGCACTACTGTCTGTTGTCTCTCCCTTTGCCTAAAATAATTCTTGTTATGTGAATTATTAGTGACTATCCCTCTCACTACTTCCCTGTGCTTGTAACCAGCAAACACTGCTTTCTTCTCCATCAAAACCTTTTCTTGAGTCCTTATAATGTTGGTGTCTTATAATATTTTCTTTTGCAACTGAGTAATTTCACCCAGCATAATGCTTTACAGATTCCTTCATGTTATGAGGTGTTTCCCAAGTTCCTCACTGTTTTTTATCACTGCATAGTATTTTATTGTGTGAATATGTCATTCATCCACTGATGGGTACCCAGTTTGATTCCATCTTTTTGCTACTGTGAACAGTGCTGCAATAAATACAAGTGTGCATGTAAACTCTCCTGTGATAGTCATTTCTCTAGGATATATTCCAAGAAGTTGGATTGCTGTATTTTATGGTATTTATATTTCTAGCTTCTAAGAAAGCATGATTTCCAAATCAGTTGTAGTGTTTTACATTTCCACCAGCAGCATATAAATGTTCCAGTCTCTCCACAACACATCCAACATTTATTATTTTGTGATTTTTCATAATAAGACCAGCCTTGATTGGGTGAGGTGGTATCACATGGTAATTTTTATTTGAATTTCTCTAATGGCTAATGACAGTGAACATTTCCTCATGTTTCTGTTAGTTGCCTGAATGTCTTCTTTGGTAAAGTGTGTGTTCATATGTTTTGCCAATTTTTTAACTAGGTTATTTTGTCTTTTTTTTCATAGATTTTGAAGTATTTCATAGACTTTGGAGATTAGATGCTAACTGGATCTGTTGTATCCAAAACTTCTTTCCAAGTCTGTGGTTAGTCTTTTTAGTCTTCATGAAGACTTTGGAGGAGTGTAAGTGCTTGATATTTAGGAGTTCCCAGTTATCTATTTTCTCTTCTGGTGTTTGTGCACTGTCAGTAATGTTTTGTATTCTGTTATTACCATATATTGGGGGTCCCAGCACTATTTCCATTGTTTCACTCATGATGTTTATCAATTTAATTCTTATGTTTATGTCTTCAATCTATTTTGAGTTACTTTTTATGTATGATATGACATACAGACTTCTTTCTTTCTCGTTTTATGTCTTTCTTTCTTTCTTTTGCAAATGGATACCCAGTTATACTAACACTATTTGTTAAAGAGATTGTCTTTTCCCCAGTTATAGACTTTGGGTCTTTGTCAATTACCAGCTGATCATAGATGGTTTGTATTATATTTGAATTCTCAATTCTGTTCCATTGGATTATGTATCTGTTTTTGGACCAGTAACAGACTGCTTTGACTACTGTGACAGTGTAATAGGTTCTAAAGTCAGGTAGTATGAGGTCTCCCACTTTCTTCTTTTTCATCTTCAGTATGCTTTACTTGTCCAGAACTTCCTCCTTTTTCTTATGAAGTTGGTTATTTGCTTCTCTATCTCATTAAAAACTACCATTGGAAATTTTATTGGGATTGCATTGTATTATCTATAGACTGTTTTGGGTAGAACAGACATTTTCATTACTTTTCCTATCTATGAGCAAGGTAGATTTCTCTACTTATGCAGGTATCTTGCAGTAGTGTTGTATAATTTTCTTTGTATAGGTCTTTACAGCCCTGGTTAGATTTATTCCTAAGTATTTTATCTTCTCAGTGGTTGTTATTAATGGTACTGATTTGGTGACTTCCTCTTTGATGTTCTCTTTGTTGGCATAAAAGAATCTGACTGAGTTTTATGTTGGCCTTATATCCTGGGAAACCCTGTGGTGTAATAGTTAAGTGCTACAGCAATTCAAATCCAGGAGGCACTCCTTGGAAACTCTATAGGGCAGTAGTACTCTGTCCTATAAGGTTGCTATATGTATACTGATCCTTTGCAGAACTCTTCAGTAGTTCCAGTAGGTTTTTTTTTTTTTTTTTTTTTTGATGATTTAGGTCTTTCCTTGTATAAGATCATATTATCTGCTAATAGAGATACTTTTACTTCTACTTACCAGTTTGGTTGCCCTTTGTTTCCTTGGAAACCCTGGTGATGTAGTGGTTAAATGCTATGTCTGTTAAACTGAAGACTGGCAATTCAAGTTCATCAGGCAATCACTGGAAACTGTAGGGCAGTTCCATTCTGTCCTACAGGGTTGCTATGAGTTGGAATCCACTCAGTGGCAATGAGTTTGATTTTTGGTTTTATTTCTTTATCTTATCTGATTCCTCTGGCCAGAAGCTCCATCACAGTGTTGAATAAAGGTGGTGGCAAAAGGCATCCTTGTCTGGTTCTTGTTCTCAAGAGGAATGCTTTCAGACTCTCCATTTAGGATGATGTTGGTAGTTGGCTTTGTATAAATGCGCTACATAATGTTGAGGAATTTCCTTTGTATTCATATTTTGATGAGAGTTTTTAATATGAAAGGGTGTTAGACTTTTTCCAAATTTTTTATATATCAACTGATAAAATCAAGGGTTCTTGTCTTTTGTTTTATTTATATGGTTGATTGTTAGTTTAAAGTAGAACCATCCTTGCATCTTTGGTGTGAATCCCACAAGGTCACGGCAAATTTATTTATTTATTTATATGTTCAATTCTATTGCCTAGAATCTTGTTGAGGGTTTTTGCATATAAGTTCTTGAGAGACACTGGTATGTAAATTTCCTTTTGTGTTGAGCACTTCTACAAGATTTGAAAATTAAGTCCTTGAACTTAGTTGTTCTAAGGGCTACATACCTCACTGCTGAATGTTACTATGGTCACTTTTGAAGTACTCCCCTTGGGAAGCTATGTACTGATGCTAGTGCCTAGTCCATCCTTTAGAGCAATTTTGAAACTCTTTTCCCTTGAACAGCCATTGTTCATGGTTGCATAGTGGCAAGTTCACAAACTTAATTGTATAGTTGTCTGTGAGGGAGTCTTTAGCCAGTAAACAAATAACTGTGTTGGAACATATTCCCTACTCACCTGACCTGACCCCTAATAATTTTTTTCTTTACCCGAAGATAAAGGAAACACTGAAAAGAAAACATTTTGATGTCATTCAAGACATCAAGGGTAATATGATGACAGATCTGATGGCCATTTCAGAAAGAGTTCCAAAATTACTTTGAAGGGTAGACTAGATGCTGGCGTCAGTGCGTAGTTTCCTAACAGGAGTATTTCAAAGGTGACTGTTTTAGTCAGCTAGGGCTGCTCTAACAGAAATACCACAGAGTGGATGGCTTTAACAAAGAAAGATTTATTCTTGCACAGTCCGGTAGGTTGCAAGTCCATATTCAGGGTGTCCGCTCCAGGGGAAGGCTTTCTCCTTGTCGGCTCTGGAGGAAAGTCCAGTATTGCATCAGTCTTTGTCCAGGGAGGGTCCTGACACAAGAACCTCCGGTCTGAAGGACGTGCTCTGCTCCCACTGCTGCTTGCTTGATGGTAGCGAGGTTCTCAAATTGTCCTTTGTTTCTTTTTCCTTTTATTCCTTGCAAGCTAAAAGCATTAAGGGTGGGGCAAGCCATACTCCAGGGAAATTCCCCCTACAGCAGGAATTTACAGCCCCACCCTAATCCTTCAACATACAGGTTAGCAAAACCACACAATGGAGGACAGTCCCAAGATACTGGGAACCATATCCCAGCCACATGGCTGCACACATTTTTGGGGGGACACAATTCCAACCATGACAGTGACCATAGTAAAATTCAGCAATGAAGTATGTAGCAGTTTTTCTAGGATGAGTTCACAACTTAATTGGCAGTCCTTGTATTCTGTCTGTTTTAGTCACCTGATACTGCTCCAACAGAAAATACCATGAGTAGAAAGCTTCACGAAGAGAAACTTTCATTGTCTCAGTCCATTAAGCCACAAATCCATTTACGAGTTACAAGTCTGTTCAACAAGAGAAGTTATCACCATCCAGTGGGCTGAGTCTAAATTCAAGGACAGCATCTTGGCACAGGAATCTCAGGTCCAAAGGACATGCACTGCTCTCGGTCATGCTTTCTTGGTGGTATGAGGTTCCCAAATTCCTTTGCTCACTTCTCTCATATCCCACAAGCTTGTAGCTTGAGTCCTGCCTCACTAACACAAGTGCTGCTCATTCTCCATCATTAATATCACAAAGGCAGGATTCACAACACATGGGAAGAATGGCACTGTGACTCCTAGCCAAGTCAAATCAACACCTGTGTTTTTGGAGGGACACAATTCAATCCATGACATCCAACCCATTGTCTCCCCAAAAGTATCTCATTAGAACATACAGAATAGATTCATTCATATCATAGCAACAGTCTTCATTCTTAGCATAGCGACAGTCTGAAGTCCAAAATCCATAAAGTTCTCAACTGTGAAATCCAGAACACATGTTATCATCTCAAAATACAATAGTGTAACAGGAAAGCACAAATTATGTATTTTCATTACAAATGGAGAAATTGCAGGAAAAGGTATAACAGACACCAAGCAAATTAACAGAATACATTGCTTTAAGACTTCATGGCTTCAAAAACAATGCTCCAAATTCTGAGACCTTTTGTAACCCTTCCTTCTCTAGGTATTGGAAACACTCTACAGATTCTGAGTAGAAGCCTCTGGGCTTCATATCTGACTTCCAGGCCCACTTGGACAGCAACTCTGCCCCCTCAGCTTTAGGGGCACTCTAAGCCCAAGTGAGTGGCAATTCCACTCCCACAAATACAGAAAGCCCTGGTTCTACCCTTTCACTGCCATACCTTGTGAGACAGAGGCAACTCAGATTCTCATCAGCCTTCTCTCATCAGCTTCTGCTTCCTATGGCCTCACGGCCTGGGCCTCAAGCCCACCTCTTTCCTGCAGGGGCAAGTGTTTCAAAGCTCCGTAGCTTCAGCTATTCAAGTGCCCCAAGGCACCCCACTCCATCAGGTAACCTCTGGTACACAGGCACTCAGCTCCCTTTTTCCTTGGGGCAGCAAGCTTAGCTCCACCTATTCAAGTGCCTGCATGTACGCCACTCCTCCTGGAAAACTCCTGCACACAAGCATTCAACTTTCTTGATCCGTGGGTTGGCTCCTGGTTCTGCTGCTGCTGTTTTGCTGCTGCTGCTGCTTTTCTTACCATCGCTGCCTTCTCAGGTGCTAGCAGTTCTCTTGGGTTTCTTTGTCCATCCATTCACAGCTTCAAATGCTTCCACATTTTACGTATTTGTTAGAGCAGTACCCCACACCCAGTACTACATTCTATTTTAGTCATCTGTTACTGCTGCAACAGAAAATACCACAAGTGGAAGGCTTCATAAAGAGAAACTTTTATTGTCATAGTCCGGTAATGCACAAATCCATTCATAAGTTACAAACCCATTCAGTATGAGAAATCACAGTCCAGTAGGCCAAGAGTCCAAATTCAATGACAGCATCTCAGCACAGGTCCAAAGAATGTGCTCTGCTCTCAGTGCTGCTTTCTTGGTGGTATGAGGTTCACTTCTGTCCTTTATACCCCACAAGGTTGTGACTTGAGTCCTGCCTCACTAACAAAACTGCAGCCCATTCTCCATCATCAATATCACAGAGGCAGGATTCATGACACATGGGAGGAATGGCACTGCACTGGGACTCCTAGCCACGTCAGATCAACACATACATTTCTTGGGGAACAAAATTCAATCTAAGATACCCTATACAGTCACTATGAGTCAGAGATGACTGGAGTGCCTTGAATTTTGGGTTATCTAGTTAGGTATCAAGGTTATGCCAGCTTCAAAAAATGAATTTGCAGTATTCCATCCTGTCCTAGGATGAAATACTTTTAGTAATAATGGCATTAACTCTTCGGTGAAACTTTGGCAGAATTCCCCAGAGAAGCTGTCAGGGAGTTTTTAAATTACCTTTTTCAGTTTCTTCTTTTGCTGTCTCTATTTGTGCTAATTTAGGCAAGTTTGTTTCTAGATATTTGTCAATTTCCTCTAGGTTGTCAAATTTGTTAGAGTACATTTTGTCATAGCATTTTGATATATTTTTTTTTAAATTTCAGTTGGTTCTGTTGTGATATCACCCATCTCAGTACTTATTTGGGGTATTTGCTTCCTCTTCTTTTTGTTCTCTTGTCTGTTTGGCCATGGTTTACCGATTTTGTTTTTCTATTCAAAGAACCATCTTTTGGTTTTTTGTAACTTTCAATCCTTTTTCTATTATCTAAGTTTTTAGTTGTGTTTTGATTTTTGTTATTTGCTTTCTTCTGGCACCCAAAGACTTCTTTTGCTACCCTCTTTCTGTTTGTTTGAATTGTAACTTTAGTGCTTTGATTTAGGAATTTTCTCCTTTTGGATGTGGGCGTTTATTGAGCTCACCTGACTTCTGAGCACTGTTTTTGCTGTGTCCCAAAGGCTCCAGTGGGATATATTTTCATATTCATTTATTTTTGTCAATGTCTTCATTCTAGTCTTGATTTCTTCTATATCCCAGCAGTTTTTGAGCAATGTATTCTTCAATTTCAATGTGTGTGATTATTTCCTTTGTTCTTTTTGTAAAACAGAGTTTTTAAATGGCACAATTATTGATAAGTTCCAACATATACATGCCTATGTCAAAAAGATGTCCTAATAGAATGCAGAAATTATAGAACAATATCTTTAATATCACACACAAGCAAGATTTTTTAAAGATTGTCAAAAAGTGAGAACACAGAGGACATCAAGTCTGATTGGCATAACTAGACTGTTGCTAAGAGAGTCTTCTGTGCCCCATATGGTGAGTAGTGTCTGAGATATTAAAAGCTAGCAAGCCGCCATCTGAGGTTCCCCAAATGGTCCCAACTCAGCTGGAACAGAGGATCCTCAAGGACAACAACAACATGAGGGAAAAAGAGCCCAGAAGACAGAAAGAACCACATGAATGGGTGACTATATCAACATGTGACAAGAAGAACCAGATGGTGCCTAGCCATTATCAATGACAGCTATGATAGGGCTTATAATGTTGAGTCCCAGTGACAACATCAGAAAAAAAGCGAGTGCACCCTAAGAACTCCACTAAAAGACCACAATTAATGGTCCAAAGTTCTGGGAGTTCCCCTGGGAGCATGGCCCTAGACCTGACACTGCCCCTGATCACAAATCATTACTGGGGTCAACTCTTTGGATAGGAATGGATTGGACTCAGGGACACAGAGTGATGATATTGTGTGTATACTTTATGGTTCTATGCATTTTTAGGATGTGGTCCTACTGCCTTTTACCAGAGGGGAGAGAAGAGGGTAGAGAAGAGGGTAGAGAGGAGGGGACAGGAGATTGCTAAGAGTATATGACATGTATGGAACAGAAAGGAGGAGTGTGCTGTCACCGAGCAAGGAGAGCAGAAGGAGCTGCAGACAGGTGGGCATGAGAATTTGAATTGTACTGTACACTTTCACTCAATCACAATTAAAAAAAGTGAGAGCAGCAGTACATTCATAGGGTAACATCAGAACTTAAAGCCAGATTCAGAAAAAGACATGGAACAAGGAATGTCATTATAGTAGTCATAGGGATCTTAGCTAAAAGCACAGAATACTAGAAAGATATTTGTGTTTTATTGGCTATTTAAAGGCTTTCAGCTGTATGAATCCTAACAAATTAGGGGTAGTATTGGAAGAACGGGAATTCCAGAATACTTAATTGTGTTTGTGTGGAAACTGTATGTAGTTCAAGGCCAAGAGGCTGTCATTCAAACAGAACAAAGGGATACTGCATGTTTTAAAGGCAGGAAAGATGTGTATCAGGGTTGTATCCTTTCACTATATTGATTAAATCTGTATACTGAGCAAATAACCTGAGAAATTGGAGTACATGGAAAAAACAAAGCATCAGGATTGGAGGAAGACCCATTAACAGCCTGTTGTATACAGATGACACATCCTTGCCTGTTGAAAGTGAAGAGGACTAGAAGCCCTTACTGATGAAAACCAAAAACTATGGCTTCCAGTTTGGATTATACCTAAACATAAAGAAAATAAAATACCTTACCACTGGACTAATAAACAACATAGTGACAAATGGATAACATTGAAATTATCCAAAGATCTAATTCTACTTGGGTCCACAATCAATGACAGAAAAAGACTACCCAATAAGCAAGGTAAGCACATGCTTAGGACATCAACAAAAATAGCAGCATCTGTCATCCAAATCTAAAATCCATAGATACTAAGCAGGCAGGATACAAGAACAATTCAGTACCACAGTGGAAGGGAACTGGCAGGCCTCTAAGTGAAACTGATACCAACTCCAGTGCTTCAGAATACACTCGTTGGTAACAAATTTCATGCAAGATCACAAAGCTGTACACAGCAAGGTTGTTTAAGCTCTGAGATCCCTACCACTTCAACACCATCCTCGATGTCTTTTGCCTATGATGACTTCCCATGTATTTGAAGCTTTTTCTCTCTGCAGGTCTCTTGAGAATATACTTCTTTCTACTGAATAAGAAGTTGTGTGTAGCGTTCAGTCTAACCATTGCTGCAGTCACCCAACACGCAGTGGGATCCAACAGAAGCACTTGTTGGGCAGAGATGGACTCTGTTAATAGATAGCTAGTTTCTGATCCATTTTGAGAGAACCATCTTGTCCATCCACACCTGCTAATTCAGCATCTCCAGTCAAGAGGGTCGCTAGTGTTTTTTGCCATGGTACAAAAGCAAGGGTATGCTCTTGCACAGTTCCTCATAAAGAGTCAATTGGAACTCAAGTCCTGTGTGATGCATAAAATCAAAGGAACTCAAATAAGTTGACTACTACGATGAATTCAATCAAGTTACTGTTTAAGTGTATAGTATTCATATACAGTTATGCCTTAAATTTTGTAAGCAATAATATTTATAACTAAGTTTAAAATTTGTCTGGCATAAACACAGATATGATTCTGTATACCTTTAACATAATATTAACACAAGTGGTAATTTAATATAATACTAACATAGCAAATGTTACCACATACTGGAAATAATGTTTATCTAATATGAAAAATTTCAATTTATGTCTTAATTTTGTTTTTTATTGTCTGTCATTCAGGACACAGTGTTTGACATTACTCTATATGTGCTAACAAATGAAAGATACTGAATTCAGTATTTATCATGAAATAAACATTTGTTTTTTCAACAATGAGTATATTTCTAAATTTGTCTTCCAAGACAGCAATAAAAGACATTTATTAGAACACTATGTTTATATTTTATCAGAATTTGTATCTCTGTTTAATGAAATTTGACAATTACTTGAGGAAATAAACTAAGTGAATATTTAGATTAAAAATACATAAATGTATTTTATTTTCCATTTCCCTTCAAACTTTGAAGAAATTGATATTATTATGACTCAAAACAAACTTACTCTTAGCAAGATGCTGTTACTGTTAGCTCAATTACATGTATGTGTCTGAATATGGGAGTTGAACTATTCCACAAATACATATACTTTAGAAATTTTGCATATAGTAACAATTATATTTTCCTTTTCATTTCAGACTAATTGGGTACAAATCACATTTAGTTGTCTCATCAACTATATAAGAACATACCAGTTGCACCATAATCACGTGACTTGCAATACACCCAGTCCTGTTCTGCACAAAGTAAATCAAAATCTACCTTAAGATTGAGCATACCCCGGCACCTGGCTGGCTGTATTTGTATCATGCTGTTTGCTATCACTTTTGCCCTGGTTAGACATCAGTAATAGCCCCACAAACTGTGAAGATACAGCAGCAAAGGATGAGGAGTTGGCAACTTTTTAAGCATCATTTCAAGAAGAAAAATACTTGTAATGGACTGTGAAGAGTCTACCAACAAATCTCATGTGACAAATGAATGACATTATTTCTGACTCCCCTGTTGTTGCTATTTCTTTGGACTGTCTCATACCTAAAGAAAAAAAATTACATTTTCAAAACTGATTTTTTTTACTTAATAAATTTCAAATATGAACTTTTGTATTAATGTCCAAGTTTGAATGTTAATTTCATATTATAAATTTTATGTATCTTCACTTATTTAAATTTATTTGTTATGACAGAACCATATTTAAATAGTAACAATTTTAGGTCCGGGTTAAATAAAGTGGCAACAATTAAGTGGAGTGAAAAAAATCAAAGCTTGCAGAAGAAAAAAGAAAAAGATTTATGAATCCCTAAAGATAATTCTAAAATTAACTTCCTTTTTAAAATATAACAAATCAGAAAGAACTCTTGCATTGAATTCTCCAATTTAGTGGATGCAAAGTGTAGCACTAGGACTGCTAGTGCTGAAATTACTAACAGCAGTACCAAATAACAGAATTTGCTCCGAATTTTGCATTCATTCCTTGGAGTAGGAAAAAAAAAAGAAGTATAGAAAGTGAAACTATTTTAGAATCTGAAATGGTCACATTTGCACAATGACAGAAATACAGATCCTGCTTTGGATAAGATTCTGTAGCCGGAATCTATTTCTAGGGTGTAAAGCTACTGTGAAAATTAAAAGAGGGAGTGGCGACTGTATTCTCCATCTGTTGACTCACTATACTGTTTGTAAACTATGTAATGCCAAATCATCTAGTTCTAATTTGCTGTAAATGGATTTAGTGATAGGTGCAACTCAAATGTGGTGGATAAATACAAACATATTTCAATTCAAAGATTTCATTTTGTCATGTTTAAACTGAAGAGATAGTTTTACCTTAACTCATGACTTGGAAACACAAATTTTTAAGAATGATCATTATTGGAAAGCCACTTAGCAATGTACTGTTATCATTATAACAATCTATGACCATGGACTATCTTTTCAGGAAGAAATGAAATTTTTGTTCCCCTCAAAATGGAAATTTGGGGGAGTTTACTTGAACTTGTTCACTGTGATCCATTTTTTAGCCAGCCACATCACAAAATTTTGAAACACGGTGAAAGACAACCCATCATATGTATCTAAAACGACTTGTGAAGGATTTATGAACTTAACAAACAGTAATATTCAATCAACTATTTTCAGGGAAAGAAGTATAGCTTGATTTTCCAGTTTGTCTGTAGATTCCACTCCTGATTTTTATCATACATGTTAGCTAAGAATGGTTTTAAGATGCGTGTCTCCAACAGAAGAAAATCTGTCAAGCAATTTATCATACTTACAGGATTAAAAAGTCATGCTGATGAAGAAATCGCAGATCAAATACTTCACTGTTTATATGAAGTTTGCAAAATTTATTTTCCTAAGTGCAGAGGCCAGTTCTATGACAATGCTGCCAATATGTCAGGGTGTTATAAAAACATACAATGTAAAACTTTAGAACATGATAAATGTATCATTTCAACACTGTGAGCCACACAATCACTTAATCTTATAGGACATTCACTTAATCTTGTAGCATGTAGTAGAGTAGATTTTTGTCTGGAAATAGTCAATTTGTCTTCTACTGCTCAGTAACCTTACACATTTTGTGTTACCTCTACTCACTGATGGGCAGTTCCTAAAACATACTTAGGCAATGGTCAAATATTAAAATTTCTTTGTAATACAAGCTAAGAAGTGCATGCTGTTGCAGTGAGTGCAATCCCCAAATCATGCACTTAGACTCTAGATGCCTTAGAAAATATTGCTGAAGATCAGAAACAAAAAAAGGACATTATCAGAAGAGATGTTAAAAATATCACTAGTAAAGTGCAAACACTGGAGTATCCATTTATGTTGCTTATAGCAAATAATATACTGCAGCATTTTTGTTGGATGAGTCAAGTTCTTCAAAATTCAGAAGTACATTTAAAGACATCTACAAATCTTCCCCAGTCATTAACAAGGTATTTAAATATGTTAAGAGAATATTTTGAAAACACAACAAAACCAAGAACAACCAAATGCTGACTATCCAGCAGTTCAATGTCATGGACACATAAGAAAGAAACAAAGAAATGATTTACATGCTCCAGAAGTATTGAATGTCAGGGACTGACTTCACATAACCTCATGCTACATTACCACTGACACTTGAATTTTGTGTGAGAAGCAAGGTGAAAGTATATAAAGTTCTTTCAAATAGACTTTTCTTCTTAAACAGTGTGGACATACCTGGTGACAAATACATGAAGGCATGCATGAAATTAGTGCAGACTTGTCCTGATGCTTTAAATACTAAGGAGAAGTATATTAACTTTGTTCTTGCACCAGAACTAAGCTTACAGATTCAAGAAAGACAAATGTAACTCATGCAGACAGGTGTGATTCCACAACAGAAGATAAAGTACAATGCACATTTTTCCAGTGTTGAAATGGCTTAATGCATACTCCTAATTCTAGTGATCTGTACAACAGAATATTCATTTTGTGTCTAAAGAGGCTCAAAAGCCCTCAGCATACAGCAATCATTCAAGAAGGACTGGATTTATTTTTCTTACTGTGTATGGAGGTAGACATTATTTGGCAGCTTAATGTGATAACATCCTTGAAGAATTAGTAAGAGCAAAGAATAAAAAAAAACGTTACAGATGAAAGAAGAGAACATAGAATGATGGATCTCATTGCTTATGTCAGTGGATCTTAGCTCAAAACAGAAAAAACACAAAGATGTTCACCAATGTTTTTATTGACTATGCAAAGTCATTCGAATGTGTGGATCATAACAAATTATGGCTAACACTGCAAATAATTAATGGAAATTCCATTTGTAAGGAACTTGTACATAATCAAGAGGCAGTCTTTCAAACAGAAAGAATGGTTACTTTGTGGTTTGAAATCAAGAAAGGCATGTGTCAGGGTTGCCGTACTTATTCAGTTTATAAACTGAACAACTAATCAGAGGAGCTGGAAGATATGATAAAGAAGGCAGCATCAGGAATGGAGGAAGACTCGTTAACAAACTGCTTTGTGCACAAGATAGAACCTTGCTTGCTGATAATGAAGAGAACTGAAGCACCTACTAATAAAGATCAAAAACTACAAACTGCAGTATAGACTACACTTCACCATAAAGAAAAAAAAAATCTCCACAACTCAATCATTAAGCAACATCATGATAAAATGAGAAAAGATTAAAGTTGTCAAGGATTTCATTTTATTTGGATACAAAATCAACTCCCGTGGAAGCAGCAATAAGAAATGGTACAATATTTTACTTGGCAAATCTGTTGCAAAAGACTTCTTTAAAGTGTTAAAAAGCAAAGATTTCTCTTTGGGGACTAAGATGTGCCTGACACTAACCATAGAATTTCATTTTCCCCACAGGCAAGTGAAAGTTGGATAATGAATAAGGAAGACCGAAGAAGAACTGATGTCTTGCAATTATGGTGAAGAAAATTGAGTCTACTATGGCTGACGGAAGAACAAAATAACTTTTTTTTTTTTGATGAAATACGGGCTGAATACTCCTTAGAAGCGAGGATAATGAGATTTCAACTGAAGCATCTTGGACATAATATCACGAAGGACAAGTTCCTGAAGAAGATCATCCTGCTTAATAGAGGATCAGTGAAATAGAGGAAGATCCTCTAGAATATGGCGTAGTGCTGAAACAATGCACTCAAACATAGCAAGGATTGTAAGAATGGCACAGGATTTGGCAGCATTTAATTCTTCCATACATGAATACTATGAGTTTGAACTGAAAAGAGAGCACCTGACTACAGCAATATTCAACAATCTTTTAGTGAACATATTGTTTCTGGTCTTATTTGGATCTTTTATTTTGAAGAAATTTCCAGTGTAATTTATACCAAACCATTGACACATTTCCAATTCTATTTCTACTTCAGGTATGTGAGTTTAATGGTAAGCAACTTCACAAACTCTATTTCTGCTTCATTTCTTACACGTATCTCATAAGTTAAAGGGCCACGTACATTGCAAAATCAGTAATTTGATCACATTTGACCACCAAATTGTTCTTGATAAACAACAGTACTTTTTATGCACTTCTGAGAAAACTGGATAAGATAAAATATATCAAATATAAATTGCTAAAATGGACTCAAGAAAACTCAAAGAAGTAAACTGACCAAATATCATGGGGGGGGGGTGGAGAACAAAAGATAACATAGGCAAAATGTAATGAGCTCTGTTTTCCGCATGTCACATCTCTCCAATTTCTCAGAAACATGAAATTCCGTTGCTTCTCATGTGAATTAGAGTAAAATCAAAAACCCACTGCTGTCAAGTCCATTTTAAGACTCATAACAACCCTATAGACAGGGTTGAACTGTCCTATAGAGTTTCCAAGGAGATCCTGGCAGTTTTCAACTGGTGACCTTTTGGTTAACAGCTGTAGCACTTATCCGCTATGTCATCAGGGCTTCTAGTGTTTTTTTTTTTTTTTATGTTTTTTAATTACAGTTAGTAGAGAACTTGCAAATTATTTTTACAAAGAAAATCTAATATTATTAAAGTTCACAATAAATTAAATTGGAAAATGTTATAGATGAGTCTCAGTTATAGAACTTAATGAAAAATTCTTTGATATTAGTAAAATAGAATTATACAACACAGTAAAAGAAAAAGATCATTTAAAATGCATAGTAGATTTATCAGTTAATCTAATATTTTAATTACTAATGCAATTATTGAAAGGAGAAACTTATTTTAAATATTGCTATAGATGCTCAAAAATTCAAATGTTCACAATCAACATTCATTTTAGATAAACAAAATTTTTCTGTAATATACATGTAAACGTACACACAGTTAAAACAACAATTATGCTTAAATGTGAAATACTGAGTCATTACCATTAAATTCAATATATTTAATATCACAACTATTCTTATATACTTTATGGTAGCACTTGACTATGTGACTAGATAAGAAAAATACTTAACTGACACAAACATTGAGAAGTAAGAATCTAACTTACCATTATTCACTGATGATATGATATTATACCAGGAAAACATAAGGTAATAAACTGAGAAACTCATAGAAACAAAAAGTATTTTAAAAGGAAACTATCTTTTAAAATTAATACATATATATATATGTACATACATAATATATTCTGTACTTATAACTATTGAGAAAGTAGCGGGGAGCTCCCTGTAATTGGAAGTGTTCAAGCTGAAATACAATAATCTCTCAATGATGCTATGAAAGGATTTCTAGATGAGTGTAGGATTATTTTGCTGAACTCTAAATTACAAACTGATTGTTAGATGGCTTTGAGGGGGTTCATGTGACATGTGTCTTTCCTTCCTCTGTTCTTGCTTATGTGAGAAATCTACTTTTATATCTGAATTAGCTTAAGACACATTTTACACTGATATGATCTCATTAATATAACAATGAAGACCATTTTTATAGATCAAATTACATTCACTTATATGACCTTGCATCGCGTTGATTCCAATACATAGTGACCTTATAGGATCCTGTATAGGACTGCCCCATAGAGTTCTCAAAGGCATTATCTTTATGGAAGCAGACTGCCCCTTCTTTCTCCCACTCCACAGGTATAAATATTAGGGTTTATTACACATATTTTGTGGGGACACATTCACTCTATAACACTGTCTCTCTCCTGTTACTGACCTAAACTTATCTTATCCATCCATGTAAACTATGCTAAATATGAATTACTGAATTACATGGTATTGATCTTTATATTAAATCTTCAACATGTAGTAAAAGGTCTGGCACATAATAGGCATTAAATACTTATGAAACCAATCTGGTGCTCCCTTAAATAATGGATATAGATATACCATTTGAGCCAGTAATTTCGCTACTTGGAATATATTCTACAGAATCAAGGCCATTCACACTGACTGATAACACGCACAAGAATGTTTATCGCAGCAAAATCCACAATATCAAAAAGATGGAATTCACCCAGATGCCCAACAACAGAAGAATGGATAGGTAAACTATGGTATATACACTCAGTGGAACATTATGCAATGATAAAAAACAACAATGATAGCAGGAAACATCTCTTAACCTGGTTTCAACTGGAGGACGTTATGTTGAGTGAAAGTAGTCAGCAACAGAAGGACAAATATTATGTGAGACCCCCTATGATAAGAACTTAAAAGCAGACTCATGTATAACAGAAAAGACTCTTTGATGGCTGTAAGGGCGGGGAGGATGGGAGGGTGAGGGGTGAGGTTTTAGATTAGATAGTTATTAGAAATTTGGTTGGGTGACAGCACACATTAGTAAGATGTCAACACAACTTGTGTATATGGGAATGTACATTTTCATTCAATCATAATAAAAATAAAAAATAAATAGTTATGAAACAGCTTTATACACCCTGGTTTTCAACATAATTTTGATATATATACTTGCTTTTCTTTTTCATGGCGACCCTAGGGACCAGGGTAGAACTGACCCCCAGACATGAGTCAGATCTGACTTGATGGCACTTAGCTGGCTTTCTTTTTCAAGATAAAGAGCTTTCTCTCTGTGGCATGTATAGTTGCTTCTAAGCTTCTATTCCAATCTTGATACTTTGTACTCTGCTCCCGTTCATTCCATCCAGAATTATTTCTTTTAATATAGAGGTTCTTAAATTGGGATTTATACAAGCTCAAGAAATTCCTGTGAAGAATTTAGGAATATTTTTAGCTACTTACTTATTTACAAAGGCATTTATTTATATGCATGTTGTTGTCATTAGGTGCCATCTAGTTGGTTCCTACTCATAGTGACTCCACGTGTAACAGAAGGAAATATTGTTGGGGTTCTATGCCATTCTTACAATTGTTTTTATGTTTGACTCCATTGTTAAAGGGCACTGTGTCAGCTCACCCTGTTGAGTGTCTTCTTTTTTGTGATCATCTGCTTTACCAAGGATGATGCCCTTCTGTAGGAGCTGGTCCCTCCTGGTAATATGTTCTAAATACATACTATGAAGTCGCATTCATTATCACTTCTAGGGAACATTCTGACTGTACTTCTTTCAAGATCATTTTTTTTAGTAGTCCATGATCAATTTTCTTTTCCAATCACTATAATTTAAAGGCATTAATTGTAGTTTAGTTTTCCTTACCCATTTCCAGCTTCCACATGTGTATAAGGCAACTGAAACTACCATGGCTTTTGTCAGGTGACCTTAGTCCTCAAAATGGCATCTTTGATTTTAACACTTTATAGAGATCTTTTGCAAAAGGTTTGAACAATGTAGCATCTTGTTTCATGTCTTGACAGTTGCTTCCATGTTATCATATCTTATCAGATATTGCTAAACACTAGGTTCGATCAACAGCCTTGTCAATGCACTTCTCTCTAAAATTTTGATGCTATCTGTTTTCACATTTAGGCTTAATCCAATTTGAACCAGTTTTGTTTTGTGTGTGTGTGTGTGAGGCATTCATCCTGACTGATTCTTCTGCAAGTGATATGCTACTTTACCCAGAATTATTTGTTGAGAAAACTCTTCCTTTCCAATTGAATGGACTTAGCAATCATATCTGAAATCAATTGTTCAGAGTTGTATGGATTTATTTCCAGACTTCTGATTCTATTTTGCTGATATATTTACTGTTACACAGTACCAGGATGTTTTAATTATTGTAGCTTTGAATTCTGTTTTTAAATCAGAAAATATGAACTCTCGTAATTCATTCTTCTTCAAGCTTGCTTTAGCTATTTGGAATCCTTTGCCATTTCATATAGTTCTGCAAATAATGCTGCCTAAATTTTCACTGGAATTTCATGGTATTTATAAGTTAATAAGTAAATATATTAAGTCTTCCAATCTATAAACACAGTATACCCTCCCATTTACTTAGATCTTCTCTAATTTCTTTTGTAATATTTTATAATTTTCTGACAAACAAATAGACTTAATCAACATATGCAGAACTTTTTACCAATCAACAGGTAAGTGAACCTTCTTCTACAATGTACATGGAACATATTCCAGAATAGATCACGTGTTAGGACATAAAGCATATCTCAACAAAATCCAAACAACTTATTGCAAGACATCTTCTTGGACCATGAAGCCATAAAAGTTGAAATCAATAGCAGAAAAAATATAGGTAGAAATTTGAACTCATGAAAACTTAACAACACCTTGCTCAAAAATCATAAGTTATAGAAGAAATCAAAGATGAAATAAATAAATTTATCAAATTAAATGGGAACAAAAACACATCCTACCAGAACCTATGGGATATAGCAAAAGCAATGCTTAGAGGTCATTTTACCCCTATAAATGCAAACATCTGAAATGAAGAAAGGACCCAAACCAAAGAATTAACATGACAGGTTGAACAAGTA
This sequence comes from Heterohyrax brucei, assembly GCA_028571685.1. NCBI lineage: Eukaryota > Metazoa > Chordata > Mammalia > Hyracoidea > Procaviidae > Heterohyrax > Heterohyrax brucei. The sequence goes on from CM053143.1 coordinate 163,794,287, forward strand.
GAAAGAGAGCAACAGAGGAACTCCTCAGGCGCCAGAATAGAACAGATCATAAAAATTAGAGCAGAACTAAATGAATTAGAGAATAGAAGAACAATTGAAAAAATTAACAAAACTAAAAGCTAGTTCTTTGAAAAGATCAACTACACTGATAAAGCATGGGCTAAACTTAGGAAAGAAAAATGGGAGAGTAAACAAATAACCCAAGTAAGAAATGAATTGGGAGATGTCAAAATAGACCCAACTAAAATAAAAACTATCATAATAGAATTCTATGAAAGACCGTACCCTAATAGATTTGAATACCTAGAGGAAATGGACAAATTTCTAGATTCATTTATCACCTACCAAAACTATCACAAGAAGTAGAACAACTTAATAAGCCCATTACAAAGAAAAAGATTGAAAACATCATCAAAAGACTACCTACGAAAAAAACCTTGGCCCAGATGGCTTCACAGAAGAATTCTACCAAGCTTTTAAGGAGTTAACTCTGACAGCACTGAGACTATTTCACGGCTTAGAAAAGGATGGAATACTCCCAAGTTCGTTCAAGGAAGCTAGCATAACCCTGATACCAAAGCCAGGCAAAGATTTCACAAAACAGGAAAATTACAGACCAATATCATTCGTGATGGCACTTGGCTTGGCTTATCATTCGTGAACCTATATGCAAAAATCCTCAACAAAATACTTTCCAAAATAGTTCAACAACATATCAAAAAAAATGATTCATCAAGACCAAGTTGGATTCATACTTGGGATGCAAGGCTGGTTCAACATCTGAAAAACAATTAATGTGGTCAACCACATAAACAGCATGAAATGTATGACCACCTTATTTTGTGAATTGATGCAGGAAAGGCATTTGACAAAGTCCAACACCCATTCGTGCAGAAAACTCTCAGTAAAATAAGCCTATAGAGGAAGTTCCTCAAGGTAATAAGATGCATTTATGCAAAGCCAACTGTCTACATAATTCTGAATGGAGAGAGACTGAAAGAATTCCCATCCAGAAAGGGAACTAGATAAGGATGCCCACTCCCACCTCTTTTATTCAACACTGTGCTAGAAGTTCTGACCAGAGCAATTAAACAAGACAAAGAAATAAAGGGTATCTCCATAGGAAAGAAGAAGTCCAAATCTCCATTTCTGCAGATGATATATACAATTGTATACACAGACAATCCTAAATAATCCATAAGTAAACTACTGGAACTAACAGAGAAGTTCAGCAAAGAATCAAGATAGAAGATAAACATAAGTAAATTGGTATGATTCCTTTATACCAACAAAAAGATCATCAAAGAAGAAATCACCAAATCTATACCATTTACTATAGCTCCCAAGAAGATAAAATAACCAGGAATAAATCTAACTAGAGAAATAAGAGACCTATACAGAGAGAACTACAAGATCTTACTGCAAGAAACCGAGAGACTTACATAAGTGGAGAAACATACCACTCTCATGGATAGGAAGACTTACCATTGTGAAAATATCTATTTTACCCAAGGCAATCTACACAGACAATTCAATTCCAATACAAATTCCAATGTTATTTTTTAGTGAGATGGAGAAACAAATCACAGACTGTAAAGAGAAGAAACCCTGGATAGGTAAAGCATTACTGAAGAAGAGGAAGACTGTAGGAGTCCACACACTACCTGACTGTAGAACTTATTACATCGTCACAGTAATCAAAACAGCCTGGTAGTGGTACAAAGAGACTTACAGACCAATGGAATAGAGTTGAAACTCCAGAGATGCCACTGTCCTCTTATAAACAGTTGATATTTGACATAGGCCCTAAGACTGTAAACTGAAGTAAAAACAGTCTCTTTATTAAGTGTTGTTGGCAAAATCGGATATCCTTCTGCAAAAACTGAAACAAGTCCCATATCTCACACCTTACACAAAAACTAAATCAAATTGGGTCAAAGACTTAAATATCAAATCTAAAATGATAAAGATCATTGAAGAAAAAATAAACAATGGAATTTCTAATATACAGCTTAGACAGACTCCAAAAACCTGACAAAGCATGATCAACAAAAGAGAAAATAGATGAATGTGAACTAGTAAGAATCAAACATTTTTTCTCATTCCAAGACTTATCAAAAGAGTTAAAAGATCATCCATAGAATGGGAAAAAATATTCAGTAACTACTTGTTGGACTGTTGTCTGATTTCCATAATCTACAAGATACTGGAAAATATCAACAAGAAAAAAGTAAATAGCCAAATTTTAAATGTTGGGCAAAGGAGATTAATAGACACTTCACCAAAGAGGACATCCAGGCAGCCAAAAGATGCATGAGGAAATGCTAATGATTAATAGCTATTAGAGAAACCCATACGATGAAATATGCCATCTCACCCTAACAAGGTTGGCCATGATCCAACAAACACAAAACAACAAATGCTGGAGAGGTTGTGGAGAGATCAGAACTCTCCTATACTGCTGGTGGGATTGTAAAATGCTATAACCTCTTTGGAAAGCAATTTGGTGCTTCCTTAAAAAGCTGGAAATAGCTATACCATTTGATCCAGTAATCCCACTGCTTAGAGTATAGTCTACAGAAACAAAGACTGTCATGCAAACAGATACATGCACATGAATGTTTATTGTACCACAGTCTACAATAGCAAAAAGATGGAATCATCTTAGGTGCTCATCAATAGATGAACAGATAAACAAACTGTGATACATATACTCAATGGAACACTATACAATGATAAAGAACAATGATGATTTTAGGAAGTATCTCATAAATTCATTTCAACTGGAAGACATTATGCTGAATAAAATCAGTCAGTGGCAATAGGACAAAAGCTGTATAAGGACTTAAAAATAGACTTATGTACAGAAGAAAAGACTTTGATGGCTACAAGCATGGGGAGGGAGGGAGAGGGTTGATCATAGATTAGATAGTTGATAGAAATTTGGTTGAGTGAAAGCAGTGACAGAACATAGAAGAAAGTAGATCAACATAACTGGACTTCAACATAAACTGAAAACTCCTCTCATCTTAACCCAATATTTCAAGGAGAGAGTAGCATGGGTGGGATCTGGGGACCATACTCTCAGGAGTCATCAAGGCATAAGTAGCCTATTGCTAAGAGAGTCTCCTGCACCCCATATTGGTGAGTGGTCTGTGTTCTTAAAAAGCTAGCAAACTGTAATCTGAGGTACACCAAATGATCCCAACTTGTCTGGAACAGATGACCACCAAGAACAACAAATACAAGATGAGAAAAGAACCCAGGAAAGAAGGAACCATGTGAATGGGTGACTACATCAACACGTGACTAGAAGAACCAGATGGTGTCCCAACTACCTTCTAACATTTTTTTCATTCATAGACTAATTAATAGAGGGGTGGAGTCAAGGAAAGTCATTAAAAGTGGGTTTATACATAGTTTATTAAGGGGGATCACAGGGGAACCCATAAAGCACAGTAAAGATGCAACATATCAAATCAAGAAATGTGATACAGGAGTCTCAACAACAACAAAACCAATCCTGAAAAGGTGAAAAATCAACTCACAAAGAAGAAAATCCCAGAACAGATTAATAAGAAGAACAGAGAAAACATCAACACAAAAATAAACATACCACAATGACAACACTAAACATATACCTATCAACAATTACATTGAATGTGAATGGTCTGAACACTCCAGCAAAGAGACATCGAGTGACTTCATGGATCAAAAGACACGACTCATCCATATGTTGCCTAAAAGAAACTCACTTTAGCCTTAAAGATATGAACAAACTGAAAATTAAAGGATGGAGGAAGCATATATATCAAGCTAAAAATACACAAAGAAGAGCAGGTGTGGCAATTCTAATCTCAGATAAAATAGATTTTAATGTAAAATCCACCCATCACAGACAAGGATGGACACTATTTATTGCTGAAAGGTTCAATACACAAACAGGACTTAACAATATTACATATTTATGCACCTAATATTAGACCACCCAAATACATTGAAGAAACACTGAATACACTCAAAAAGGAGATAGATCACTCCAAATAATAGGAGACTTTAACATTCCACTCTCAATATTGAACAGATCATCTATTAAAAAGCTTAATAAAGACACAGAAGACCTTATTGCCACAATTAATCAACTAGACCTCATCAACATACACAGAACTTTCTATCCATTGGCAGATAACTACACCTTCTTTGCCAGTTCACATGGAACATTCTCCAGAATAGACCATGTGTTAGGACAGAAAGCAATTCTCAACAAAATCCACATGACTGAATTAATGCAAAGCATTTTCTCAGATCATAAAGCCAAAAAGTCAAAACCAATAGCAGAAAAAAACACAGATAGAAACTGGAACACATGGAAACTGAACAACATCTTGCTCAAAAAACCATGGGTTATAGAAGAAATCAAGGATAAAATAAAGAAATTTATGGATTCCAGTGAGAATGAAAACACTTTCTACCAGACCCTATGGGATATAGCCAAAGCAGTGCTCAGAGATCAGCTTGTCTCCATAAATGCCCACATGTGGAAGAAAGAAAGAAAACAAACCGAAAAACTAACCCTACAGCTGAACAAGAAGAAAGAGAACAACAGAGGAACCCCTCAGGTACCAGAAGAAACCAAATCATAAAGATTAGAGCAGAGCTAAATGAATTAGAGAATAGAAAAACAACTGAAAAAATTAAAAAGACCCAAAGCTGAATTTTTGAAAAGATCAACAAAATTGACAAACCATTGGCTAAACTTACTAAAGGAAAACAGGAAAGGAAACAAATAACTCAAATAAGAAATGAGAGAGGAGTTGTCATAACAGATACAACAGAAATAAAAAGTACCATAACACAATACTATGAAAGTCTGTACTCAAACAAATTTGAAAACCTAGTGGAAATGGATGAATTCCTTGATTCATATTACCTACCCAAATTATCACAATGTGAAGCAGAACAACTTAACAACCCCATCACAAAGGAAGAGACTGAAAAAGTCATCCAAAAACTACCAGCCAAAAAAAACCCCTGACCCAGATGGCTTCACCACAGAATTCTACCAAGCTTTTAGAGTAGAGTTATCTCCAATACTACTGAGACTATTTCACAGCATAGAAAGGGTGGTGGAATACTCCCAAATTCATTCTATGAAGCCGGCATAACCCTGACATCAAAGCCAGGAAAAGACCCAGTGAAAAAGGAGAACTACAGACCAATACCACTCGTGAATCTAGATGCAAAAATCTTCAACAAAATTCTCACCATTAGAATACAACAACATATCAAAAAAATAATTCATCATGACTAAGTTGGATTCATATCAGGGATGCACGGCTGGTTCAACATCAGAAAAACAATATGATTAACCACATAAATAACACAAAAGAGAAGAATCACCTGATTTTGTCAACTGCTGCAGAAAAGACACTTGATAAAGTCCAACATCCATTCATGCTAAAAACTCTCAGTGAATTAGGAATAGAAAGCAAATTCCTTGATGCAATAAGGGCCATTTATAAAAAGTCAACTGCCTACATCATCACTAGTGGAGAAAGACTGAAAAAATTTCCCTTGAGAACAGGAACTAGACAAGGATGCTCACTCTCACCTCTCCTATTCAATGCTGTACCAGAAGTTCTAGCCAGAACAGTTAGGAAAGACCAAGGAATAAAGGACATCTGCACTGGCAAAGGGGAAGTAAAAAATCTCCCTATTTGCAGATGATATGATTGTATATGCAGAGAATCTCAAAGAATCCATAAGTAAGCTACTCAAATTGATAGAAGAGTTCAGCAAAGTATCAAGATACAAGATAAACATCAGTAAATCAGTAGGATTCCTTTATACCAACAATAATATTAAAGAAGAAATCACCAAATCAATACCATTTACTATAGCCTCCAAGAAGATAAAAAACCTAGGAATAAATCTAACAATAGAAGTGACAGACTTCACAAAGAGAACTACAAGCCCTTACTACGAGAAACTAAGAGAGACTTACATAAGTGGAGAAACCTATCCTGCTCCTGGATAGGAAGACTTAACATTGTGAAAATGTCTATTTTGCCCAAAGCAATTTACTTATATAACGCAATCGCAATAAAAATTCCTGTGACATTTTTTAATGAGAGGGAGAAACAAATCACTGACTTTGTCTGGAAAGGGAAGAAGCCCCGGATAAGCCAAGCACTAGTGGAGAAGAACACAATTGGAGCCCTTTAACTACCTGACTTTAGATCCTATTACACTGCCACAATTGTCAAAGCGGCCTGGTATTGGTACAAAAAGAGACAAATAGATCAGTGGAACATAACTGAGACCCCAGAGACGACATCATTCTCTTATGAGCAGTTGATATTTGGCAAAGGCCCTAAGACATTAAACTGGGGTAAAAACAGTGTCTTCAACAAATTTTGCTGGCAAAATTGGATATCCATTTGCAATAAATTGTTTCAATTTATTGCAACTCAAAGTGGATAGAAGACCTAAACATCAAATCTAAAATGACAAAGCTTGTCCAAGAAAAAGTAGCAGCATTAATGGAAGGTTTAATATACAACATAGACAGACTTCAAAATCTGTCAAACGAAACACAATCACAGAAGAAAAAATAGATAAATGGGAACTACTAAGAATCAATCACTTCTGCTCATTCAAAGACTTTATTAATAGAATTAAAATGCTACCTACAGAATGGGAAAAAATATTTGGCGACTCTATATCAGACTTATGCCTGATCTCTATAATCCATAAGGTACTACAAAATATCAATAAGAAAAAGATAAATCATCCAATTAAGCGATGGTCCAAGGAGATGGGTGGATACTTCTCTAAAGAGGAGATCCAGGTGTCCAAAAAACGCATGTGGACATGCTCACAATCATTACCTGTTAAAGTAATGCAAATCAAAACTACAATGAGATCCACTTCACCCCAACAAGGATGGCCATGATACAAAAAACCCCAAATGACAAATCCTAGAGAGGCTATAGAGACACTGGAACTCTCCTACACTGTTGGTGGGATTGCAAAATGGTGCAACCTCTTTGGAAAGCAATCTGGCATTCCCTTACAAAAATGGATATAGGTATACCATTTGACCCAGTAATTCCACTGCTTGCAATATATCTTACAGAATCAAGGCCATTCATACCAACTGATACATGCACATGAATGCTCATTGCAGCACAGTCCACAATAGCAAAAAATGGAATCCACCCAGACACCCAGCAACACAGGAATGGATAGGTAAACTATGGTATACTCAGTGGAACACTATGCAGTGACAAAGAACAATGATGGTAGCAGGAAATATCTCTTAACCGTTATGCTGGGTGAAAGTAGTCAGTGACAAAAGGACAAATATTGTATGAGACCCCTACAATAAGAACTTAAAAACAGGCTCATGCATAGAAAAAAAGACTCTTTGAAGGTTTCAAGGGTGGGGAGGCAGGGAGGGTTGGTGGGAGGGTTTAGACTAGATAGTTAATAGAAATTTGGTTGGGTGAAATCAGTGACAACAGACATTAGAAAGAAGATCAATAATAACTGGACTTCAACACAATTCTTGTACTCCTCCCATCTATTGCAAGGACAGAGTAGCTGGAGCAGGGGGCCAGGGAACATGCTCTCAGGTGAAATCGGGGCCAATTGGCACAGCTAGTATTTTGCTAATGAGGACTCTCTCTACCCCTCATTGGTGAGTGGCGTTTGGGGCCTTAAAAGCTGCCAAGCTGCCATCTGAGGATACAGAAAATGGTCCTAACTCTGCAGGAATGGATGATCTCCAAGGACTAAAAAGACATGGGGGAAAGAGAACTCAGAAGACAGAGAGACCCATGTGAGCGGATGACTACACTGACATATGACAGGAAGAACTGGGTGGTGCCTGGCCATCACCAGTTATAGCCGTGAGGGGGCTCACGAAGTTGAGTCTCACTGGCAACATGAAATTAAAAAAATATCCACCCTGTAATCTCTACTAAAAAACAGGAATTGATGGTCCAGGGGCCTTGGGGTTCCCCTGGGAACATGGTCCCTGGCCCTGATGCTGCCCCTGTCCATAAGTCCTAATGGAGGTCAACTTTTCGGACAAAAGAGGATTGGACTTGGTGACACAGAGCAGCCATATCGTGTGTGCATTTTATGGTTCTATGCATCTATAGGATATCATCCAGCCAACCTCTTACTGGACACAGGGGAGAGGCTGGAAAGGCGGGCATAAGAGATTGTTAGGAGGTTATGACACATACAGAGTGGAGTGGAGCAGTGTGCTGTCACTGGGCAGGGAGAACAGTGGGAGATGCTCATTGGCGGGTATGCAAATTTATATGGAATTGTATATTTTCACTCAATCATGATTGAAAAAAAATGATATAAGAAAGATAGAATCAGTGAGACTTGTCAGTAATTTTAGAAAATTATCTGGTTTTGGTTTAAAGAGAAAGCCAATGCTACTTAATTAGCTTTAGAACACAGCAGATATTCATTTTTCTTGTCTTTTTCCTTTTGTTCTTTTCTATTATTAATATTATTATACCATAGAACTCATGCTATGATTATTAAAGCCATGAAATAAGTATTAAAAGAGAAGACATCTTTTACTACTAACTGCATTCATTTTTCTGATTATCTATTATCCACTAAAATTATTGGAGATTTTCTTGTGTTGCTACTGTATAGTTTCAAATGGTTTCTTCACTTAACTAGACCATTTTTTATTCTCTTCGTTAAAGAATCTTCAACATATGGTACGAGGATGGACACAGCTTTACACTGTCTTTTTTTTTTACTTTCAATCGTGCTAACGTCGATTGTTTGTCTCCCTTCCCACTCCTGCCTGTTCCTGTGTACCTCCTCATCGTTAAAATTTCTGCATTTTTCTTGTAATATCTCTGCAACCAAAGAACTTGGAACCAGAATTGTGTACAGTGGACAAGAAAAGAAAGAAGTGAAATTTGGGACTCCACAGGAGAACTTTATTGTTCTCAGGAGAGTGAGATTGACACAGTAAGATAACCAATATGTCTAGCAAGTGACTGAATGAATAAAAAGCAAGAAAGAATAAAAAGTTTTTCCATACATCCTTCAGCCTGGTGGCTCTCAAACTGGCTATATTGGAATTACTTGGAGAAGGTTTTAAAAATTCTAGTGCTTGAGCCTCATGCCTGGGATCCTGATTTAGTCAGTCTGGTACAACACACTGCCATTGAGTCTATTTCAACTTATGACAATCTTATGGGACATAGTAAAACTGAACTACAGGGTTTTCAAAGAGCAGTTGGTGGATTTGAACTGCCAACTTCTTGGTTAGAAGCTGTTAGTCACTGCACCAGGAGGGCTCCTGGTCTATTGTAAACCCCTCTTATTCCCAGGGTATTCTTATATACCTACAGCGTTAAGAACAATTTTCATATTGATTCATTTTCTAAGTTTTCTTAATGTGTGTATCACCGGTGGAGCTTTGTCCAAAAACAGTGCTGCCGTGGCTCATCATCTACAAATTTATATTTCTATGCTTATCTCAGGTAATTAGTATGTAAAACAAAACAAACAAACGAAAACAAAAAAAAAAAAACAGGGCCATTGAGTTAATACTGATTCATAGAAACTTTATAGGACAAGGTAGAATTACCCCGTAGAGCTTCCAGAGAGCACTTGGTAGATTTGAGTTGCTGACCTTTTGGTTCGCAGCCACAGCACTTAATCACTATGCCACCAGAGTTTCCAAATTATTACATAGATAGTTCAATAATGAAACATTCCTAGATTGTTGTTTTAAGCATACACATATTAGAAAAGTTTAGTTTCTAATTACTGTTTAGATATCACTAAATCTACCCTTTTGTTCTGAGCTAAATATCTGTTACACTAGTGCTAACCTCAGCTGGTCTTGGTGAAATCATCTTTTCATGGGGAAAGAGGATCGTACCTTTGGATGTGGAGAGTTTAACTCTGGCTGTTCAGTATAATTTACAGGTAGTTAAATTGGAAATATGGTAGTAATCTTTGAAAACAGTCCTTGATGTCATGTATCAGTAAATTTCCCAATAAAACTTCATGTCCCACTGTCATGGGTTGAACTGTGTTCCCTCCCCCCCCCCCCCCAAAAATGTGTAGTAATTTGGCTGGGCCAGGATTTCCTGCATTTTGTGATTGCCCACCATTTTATGATTTTCTGGTGCTATACATTCTAATCTCTACCTATGGCTAATAGATAGGATGATTATGTTAAAAGACGTCAGGGTAGACTGACACATCCTTGCTAAGGGAGTTTCCCTGGGGTATGGCAAGCAGCACCAGGAGGAGAGTGTGTCTTTCAGACCTGAGGTTCCTGAGTCAAGATTTTCCCTGAAAAAAGACTGATGGAAAACAAGGGCATTCCTCCAAAGCCAACAAGAGGGAAAGCCTTCCCTTGGAGTGGACATCCTGAATTTGGACTTGTAGCCTACTGGACTGTGTAAGAATAAACTTTCCTTTCTTAAAGCATCCACCTCATGGTATTTCTGTTAGAGCAGCACTAGATGACTCAAACAGCCACCATCAACTTTTCTAGACTTTATTAACAATAATTTAAGAAATTTTAGACTTGTAAGTAAGAAATTATAGCTTGGGGCTGTTCTGAAACATCTACAATTAATCATTAGGTATTATCCCAAGTTAGTCTTTCAGAAACGAACCCAACAAATACGGCTACCTTTTTCGTGAAAGCAGATTTGGGGTAGTGTGCAAAAACAGTTATAAACATGTGGAAAAAATTTAGGCTTAGATACTGAAGGATAAGAATTAACAGAAGAATTTATTTGCATCTGTAAACCTAAGTATTTGACAGGGGAAGACAGGGTAGAAAAGGAAGAAGTGAGAATTCAGTCTTTCCTTCTTTATTTTTTAACTTAGACTGACAGTGTGAATTGTTCTGAAAGCATTGGGTACTCAGGCAACCTTCCAGATGGCCCTGAAGCAAGTCTTGATACTACACAATTAATAATGTTGTCTTCAAAGTACAAGTCATAATCTCTTGATTGAATTTTCCAGTTTTGTTATATCACTAAGTAAAATGAAACAATAATTAGGACAATGTGCAAGGTAAGAGAGGTCTAGATCATTATGTGTTTACATGTAGGCAGGCAGAAGAATTAATCAAATGAAAGGTAAAATTATCATGGATAATTGCCAGCATATGGAGATGCTGCTTGCAAACAGAATTTTTGAAGGGGCAATATACATGTTTATTTTTCTTAGATGAAGCCAAGTAAATGTGGAGTTGTAACTGAGGTCTGCTGTCTTGAATTACAGCAAAGACTTCATCCTTTTTAAAGGTCTTTGCAAGATGTCTATTGAAACATTGAACATGTGTTCTTTGTATTATTCCAGATAATGGTGTTTAAGTATAGTTTTCTTTCACTTTCACCACATATTCTGTCTTAATCCTTTGTGGTCCTTTCCTCACAATAATACACCAATACGAAGGCACACACTGGGCCTTTAATTACTGCTTGATGAACATACTGCTTGATGGATAAAGTCAAATGGCAGAAATCGTTCAGGATAAGAAATAATAAAAATAAAACTATAGGTCCCAGTTTCTAAGGCTAAAAATTCAAAATGGAGCAAACTCATTTCCTACTTAACTAATATAAAAAATGTTTTTATTGATCCTTTCAATAAATAGTTATTGTTTATAGGCTATGCACAATGTATTGTTCTGGATTCAGAGTGTCTATATATATATATACATGTATACATACACACACATACACACATAAAACAAAAAAAATCAAATTCATTGTTGTCAAATCAGGTCACACTCATAGTGACCCTAAGGGTCAGGGAAGAACTGCCCCATAGAGTGTTCAAGAAGTGCCTGGCAGATTTGAACTGCTAATCTTTTGTTTAGCAGTCCTAGCACTTAACTCGCTATGCCATCAGGCTTTCCATATGTATGCATACACCATGACATTTTAACTGTGTCCGACTCGATGGCACTTGGCTGGCTGACAAGAGGTTAAAAATTTATATAAAATGTTGATGTAACAATGCACAGAACTACATAATTCAGTGCTTAAATGATTATACTAACAAAAATTATTCTCTGAGCTCAGAGAAGAGGCTTATTATACATTTCAAGAAGATTATACAACCTTTTGAATTCTCTGAGATTGATGATAGCCTAAGTAAACACAAGTGTGTGCTGGTTAAATAGATTCAGAAAATTTCCTTTATTCTCTCTGTTAAAAATCATTCTTTCACTTCCTAAAAAATGTTAGAAAGTGGGAGAATGCAGAGGAGGACAAAAGTTCCAATGGTCACTAGTAGCTTTTCAGGAGGACAAAATATAGAGAATTCTGCTTTTATGGATTAGTATTCATACCACGTACACATTTCTCTGAAAATATGAGAGAAATTCAGAAGCTCAGTAATTTGTCCCTTACATTGTATCTATTTAATTATGCAAATATAAATGATATAAACATTAGAAATATATCCCTGGCAAAATAAGGACCAGGTAAATATACATGATACATCAAACCAAACTTAACTGCTGTTGCATCGTTTCTGACTCATGGTGACCCTGTAATACAGAGTAGGACTGCCTCATAGAGTTCCCAAGGAGCCCCTGGCAGGTTCAAAATGCCAACCTTTTGGTTAGCAGACATAGCACTTAACCATTATGCCTCCACAGCCTCCATACACGAAATAGATATCTAGAATTTAATAACTTGTATGTTTGTAAATAATCGCAACATTGGATATTTCATCAATAATATATGGGGCTGCTATGAGATAAAACTGACTAGATGGCATTTAATAACAGCCTAAAAATATAATAACCAGACAGACCAGGAATCAGAAATGAGGAGACATGAAGGAAATAATTTAAATGTGCATTTTTGAAAGTCACCCATAATTTCTTTTATGTATACAGACAGCAGAAACGTGTTTCAGTAAATTACACTATGAAAGATTCACAGCTAAAATTTCAAGAACATGTGCACATATTAGAGAAACATAATTAATAATTTTGAATTCCGGGAATGAAAGAATGGGTAAGGAAAATTTAGTGGCTCTTATAATAGTTAACGATGCAGGATTTTAGTTCAAATTCTGTCTCTACCATTTCTTACCATGCTAGAAAATACATGCAAGTTTTTCCATATGTATCTCAGAATCTGAAACATGAAAAAGGAACACAAAAATAAATTTATCTCTTGGGATGTAATTAAAATAAAAGATACCCATCATTGTCAAGTTAACTCTGATTCACAGCAACCCTATAAGGCAGAGTAGAATTGCTCCATGGAGTTCCCAGGGAGTGGCTGCTGGATTCAAAATGATGACTCTTAGAGTAGCAGTCAAGGTCTTAACCACTTCGACACCTCTATCAACCCTACAGGATACAGCAGAATTGCCTCATAGAGTTTCCATACGGCTGCCCGGATTTGAACTGCTGACCTCTTGGTTAGTAGCCATAGGACTTAGCTACTGCACCACCAGGGCCTAAAATAAAATAGTCCATGTAAATTGTACTTTATTATAACTTAGTAACTGTTATCTTTAACACCATCATTGTTAGCAGCTTTTTCTTTCATCTTCTCTATAAAAGTCATACGTAGAAATGAAAAGGTCAGCAAATTTAACACCAGAAAATTCAATGCACAGTGAATGAGTTAATACTAATGACTTCAGAATGGAAAATTTTAGTACTAATTACCTATAAAAATTTCATTTCCAGGTTCTGAGCTGCTGGTGAGATATCTCAACTAGGGAAAAAAGTTATTAAACATCTGCTATTTGAATCTGGTGGCTTAGTGGTAAGTGTTACGTCTGCTGACCACAAAGTTGCACTTCTACTCTGACCAACAGTGTCACTGTGAGTCAGAATCGACTCAGTGGCAGTGAGCTTTGTTTTTTATTTGAATCTACCACTTGTCTGTCAATTTGTCACACTGCAGTGGTTTGCTTGTTGCTGTGGTGCTGAAAGCTATGTTACCGGCGTTTCAAGTGTCTTCAGGGTCATCCTTGAAGAACAGATTTCAGGGCATCTCCCAGATTAAGACATACTGGTAAGAAGAAATTGGCACACACTTCTGGAAGAATTGGATGGTGCATACCATATGACCAGTGGGGGAATATTTTCTAATATAGTGAAGAAAGATGAGCCACTCAGGTTGGAAGCTACTCAAAATACCACCAGGGAAGAGCTTCCCCTCAAAGTAGTGACGTCAATGATGTTGATGCAGTGAAGATTTCCAGATCTTCATTTACTGATATATCAAGACTTAAAATGAGAAGAAAGAACTGCAAACATCCATCAGTAACTGGAACTCTGAACACACAAAGTATGAATCTAGGAAAATTGGAAGTTGTCAAAAATGAACTGAAATTCTTAAAGATAGATATTCTAGGAAATAGTGAGCAAAAATAGACTCTAACTGGTCATTTTGAGTCAATCATATGATCTACTATGTCAGAAATCACAAAGTGAAAAGCCACAGTATGACATTCATTAACAAAAAGAACATTTCAAACTACAAATATTCAAATTTAAGCACAACCACCCATACCAAAGGTGAAGAAACTGAAGGTTTATAACAACTTATACAGGCTGACATTGATGAAACATGCAGTCAAAGAGCATTGGTAATTACTGGTGAATGGGATGTGAAAGTTGGAAACAGAAAAGATTGATACTTGCAGAACATAGCCTTGGTGATAGAAATAATGCTGGAGATCACATGACAGAATTTTGCAAGGGCAGTGACCTCTTTATTGAAAATATTCTTATTCAAAAACATGCATGATGACTATACACATGGGTCTTCCCAGATAGAATACACTGGGATCAAACTGACCACATAGGTAGAAAGAGAACATAAAGAAATTTGATGCTGTCAGCTAGCACAGGGTTGGGAATCAATTGTGGAGCAGATCACGTACATTGACAGTTAACTCTCAAATTCAAACCAGATTCACAAGAGGCTGTGGAACAAGTGATATCATTGCTGATGTCAGATGGGTCTTGACTGGAAGCAGAGAACCGGAAGGATGTTTACATGTGTTTTACTGACTATACAAAGGCATTCAACTGAATGGATCATAAAAAAATTATGGCTAATATTTCAAAGAATGGAAATTCCAGATCACTTAGTTGTGCTCATTGGAACCTGTACATACACCAAGAGGCAGTCATTATAACAGAACGAGGAGATATGGCATGATTTAAATCAGATAAAGTGTGCATTATGGTTATGTCCTTCCACAATACTTACTCAAGGTGTATGTTGATTAAATAATCTGAAAATCTGGACTATATGAGGAAGAATGTGTCGCCGAATTTGGAAGAAGGTTCATTAACAACCTGCGGTATGCAGATGGCTAAAACTTACTTTCTCAAAGTGAAGAGGACTTGAAGCACTTACTGATGAAGATCAAGGGTTAGGATTACAAAATTCAGCATGAATTACAGCACAACATAAAGAAAACAAAATCTTCAAAACTGGACCAATAAACAAAATCATAATAAATGGTTAAAATATAAAGTTGTCAAGAGTTTTGTTTTACTTGGATTTGCAAAACAAGACACATGGAAGTAGTAGTCAAGAAATCAAAGGATTAACTGTGTTGGGTAAAATCTGACTCAGAATACCTCCTTAAAATGTTGAAAGGTAAAGATGTCACTCTGAGGACTAAGGTGCACCTGAACTAAACCATGGTATTTTCAGTGGCTTCATATGTGTGCAAAAGCTAGACAGTAAATAACGAAAACCTATGAAGAATTGATACCTTGAAATTGTGGTGTTTTGTGAAGAATATTTAAGGCATTGACAAAAAACAAGTTTCCGGGAATGGACAGAATACCAATTAAGATATTTTACTAAATGGAAGAAACCCTGGAAGTGTGTTCTATAGAAGACAACTACTATCTAACCAACTGAAAAGCATCCACACATGTGCTCATTTAAAGAAAATAATGATCCAACAGAGTGCAAAAATTATGAAATTGTCATAGACTACCAGAAGCATTAACAAACCTGTCTTGGAAGAAATGTAACCAGACGCCTCCTCAGAATAAATGATGGGGAGATTTCATCTCATGAATGTACTTTGGATGTGGTGTCAGAAGGGATTATCAATCTTTAGAAAAGGATGCCATGATTGGTAGAGTTTCAGCAAGAGAGAGGAAGACCATCAATGAAATGGATTGACACAGTGGCTACAGTGATGGACTCAAGCACAGCAAAAATTATGTGGATGGGGCAGGACCACATAATCTTTGGTTCTGATGTACTTAGGGTTGCTGTGAGCTGGAATTGACCAGATGGTTCCTAACAACAGTGTGTTTCTGAATCTTATGATAATGCATAAAGAATACTTATTGATATAAACATGCGATGGATTTATGTATCTCAGGTATTTAAATAGAGTTCTGCTTTTTTAAAGTTTTTCAGAATAATTCTCATGTTAACATTAAAAAAGTTATTGTTGATCACTTTGTAAACCACGAGACCTTTTAGAGGCACCAAGAAATGCAAAAGAACTCGTGACATTCTCAAGGGTTAAGTCTGCCTTTAACTTTTTAAAAAAAGTGTAAATGTATTTTTCCTTTTAACTTGAATAACCTAACAACTTGGTAAATCATGAAAGATTATTTTATAAATGTAGAAGAACAAATAATAACAATGATGTGTGGAGTGACTAAAATGTACATTATCATGCATTAGAAGGAATTTGCTGGAGGAAAAATGGAAAAGTTATAATTTTGTAATGACCAAATGCATCTACCCTTAGAGCAATTTATTTCAAGGAGAAATTCTTTTTACTACATTTTCTCAGAAACTAGCGTAAAATAGAGCTTATTCAAAATTTCAAGATAGATGTATTTATTTGTTTTTAGTTTTCCAATTCATTTTCAGCAAAGCCTTTTTTTTTTTTAACATCAATTTAAAATATGTGTCACTTCTCTTTTTAAAATGTCAATGCTTTGGATTGCCATCAATTCCTGCACTCCTTTCTTTCAATTATTTATGCATATGTCTATTAATAATATGCTAGACCTTGGACTTAGCATTTGAAATACAGTGCTCAGTACGATAGGCATGATTCCTACTCTTTAGGAGTACAGTTCAAAGAGAAAGTCAGACTACAGTGAGATAGGGGACTGTGATGGAGGAAGCCTCATGTGCTGTGATATAACATAGGAGTGGATCCTACCATCAACTTCGATATGTAGGTGCGTTGAGATTGGGTGAAAGAGAAGAGAAGGAGAAAGAATGCTTCCTGGAGTTACACCTCAAGTGATATCTGAGGAATGAAGAGATCTAAGCCCTGTAGGGAATAGTGTTGGGGAAAAAAAAGTGAATGCCCAAAGACAAAACAAACAGATAAGCAGTATGAAGACTGAAACTTTATCATGAACCAATTTAGAGATTCCTGTAAGACATTTAATTTAGCTTTGACTTTCATCTGAGATCCATGGTCAGTTTTTGAGTTGTTTTTATTAAAGCCTGTCAATTAAATCTGAAATTGATTAAAAATACTTATATATTTAAAATTCTTTTTCAAATTTTTGGAAGTAGTTATAAGAATTAGGGCTCTTTGTTTAACATATCACTAGAAATAAAAACATAGCTTTATATATGACTTATAAAACACTGATTAAAGACTAGATAAAATCTTTAATTGGAGGTGAGGTCGAGGTGGTGGAGTCGGCAGACACTTTCTGTGATCCCTTTTTATCAAAAAAGATGCAAAAGAACAAATGAGTCAGTTACATGTGACATTCCAGGAACTCTGGACATCAAAGGGAGTGTTGAAAAGTCAGAACTGAGCAACAGTGAAGGGAGAGTAGATCCAGCAGTACCTAGGACTGGCCGGAAGTAACCTACCGGGGATTGGTGGCAGCCAGCATGGTGAACATAGCAGTGGCATTTGGAAGGTGTCCTCCTCAGTGGGAGAGACTAAGCAGAGAGTCTGTTTGTGTTTCTAGAACCAGTGAAAAACAACACTTGATCCTCAAAGACTAAGTGACTTGTATGTAATTCACCATGCCTACATCTAAATCTTTCCTTAAATTTATCATGCCTAGATCTAAATCTTTCCTTTTTGATAAACCTCTCTCCCTTTATACAATGCTTCCCTCTCTGTGTTCTACATTGCATGAAGCTTTAGAGTCTGATGCCATTACCTAAGCTGAAAGTAGGATTCCTAATGACTGCCCTGAGTGACTAGCCTAATCTCAGAGAAGAAACAATTAATACTCTGAAGGAAGGGAGAAAAAATAATCTGCTGAGTCCCCTCAGCTGAAAATTAAAGGCATTAACAGTTCCTTCACTTAAAATCTGACACAAGGGCACACACCATCCTCATAAATATTCAGGGATGGCTGTTAGCCTCTTACCTTTTATACTGCATGTAGCCAGATACCTGTGCCTATACCAATCTCTTCTGTTCACCTAGGACACTAGGGGAGAGCCTGTACCTTACACCTGGAGACTGACTGTCTGGATACTTGAGCTGAATTCATGTGAAGTCTTGGACTCTAATGTTTAGTAACAGCTCTAGCCACCTAGTGACAGGACCCCAGAGCATGCAAACCATCAATTACAAAACCAGCACATATAACCAGCCTATTTGGACTTTTTAAAACAGAGCAGAACAAGAAGATGGAACAATATAAGCAAACGTAAAGTAAACCAATTCAATAACTTACAGATGGCTTGGAGATAGCAGTCACTATCAAATTACTTAAAGAAACAGAATGTTATAGCTTTAGAAAACTTCCAAAACAAGGAATCAAGAGATTTTCCAGAGGAAGAGAATTTCTCGGAACTATCAGAAATAGAATACAAAAGAATAATGTTTAGAACTCTTGAAGAGATCAGGAGGGAGACGAGGCAAAATGCAGTGGAGGACAATGACAAATGAACATGTTGCAAGAAAGCATGCAAAAACAGGACAGAAATTCAGAAAATGAATAATAAAATTACAAAATTAGACAACTCAGTAGAAAATCAATGAATCGAGCAGAATTGAGGCAATGAAAGACTGAATTAGTGAGAATGAAGATAAAACACATGGCACTAACATATTTGAGGATAAATAAGATAGAAGAATAAAAACAAAACACTAATAATTATGTGTGATTGTACTGAGGAATAGTCTGCAAGCAACTGGAGTACCAGATGAGGGGGAGATAGTAGAAAATACAGGGAGAACTGTCAAGGATTTGTTGACAGGAAGCTTCGCTGATATCATCAAAGCTGACAAGGTATCTATCCAAAATACTCATTTAACTCCACAAGAGGTAGATACCAAAGAAAGACATCAAGGCATGTTATAATCAAACTGGCTAAAACTAAAGACAAGGAGACAATTTCAAAAGTGGCTATGGATTAATGAAAAATAACCTACAGACAAGAGCCAATAGGCCTAAGTTTGGACTACTCAGCAGAAATCATGCAGGCAAGTAGGCAATGGGATGACATATACAAATCTTTGAAGGAAAATAATTGCCAGCCAAGAATCATTTATCTAATAAAGCTGTCTTTCAAATATGTTGAGAAAATTAAGGTACTTCTATATAAACAGAAATTTGAGGAATTTACTAAAAAAAAAACCAAAATTACAAGAAATACTTAAGGGAGTCCTTTGGTTGGAAAATCAATAACATCAGATAACAATCTAAGACTAAACATCAAATAGAGTAACTAGATATGAACCCAAAAATCATAAAAAATAAAAAGAGGATAAATATTGAAAATAGGGAAACAGAAATGTCATTATGTAATCTTCCTAATAAAAGAGAAGGACTTAAAAGAAAGTAGTCATAGGTCTCTCATGTGTAGAGGAAATCAAGGTGATATAAAAAATTAAAGACTTTTAAATTTAGAAAAATAGGGGTAAATATTAAGATAAGGAAATTAACAGTCCAGCACATTAATATAAAAATAAGAAAAATATGAAGTCTCAGCAAATGCAAAACCGATGACAATGAAAAAGATGAAAGCACACAGAGAAAAGTGACTCAGCATGGAAAATTAAGTGATACACAGGAATTATCCACAATGCACACACAAAAAAATGCATAGAAAAAGACAGAACTACACTAATACCTATCAACAATCATGCTAGATGTAAACGGATTAAAAGAAATGATAGAGACATAGAGCAGCAGATTGGATCAAAACCAAAATCCATCTATCGGCTACCTAAAGGAGACACATGTTAGACTAAAAGACATGAATGAGCTAAAACTCAAAGGATGGAATAAAAACATGTCAAACAAACAATATTGAAAAAAGAGCAGGAATGCAACATTGATTACTGATAGAATAGACTTTAGAGTATAATTCACCACATTGGATAAGGAAGGTCAGTATATAATGATTAAAGGGTCAATATTCCAGCAGTATATGATCACATTAGTCAGATCTGACTCGACGGCACTTGGCTATGATCACATTAAACACGTATGCACCCCCAAACAGAGCTTAAACAAACACCAAATGAATTGAAAACAGAAATAGATAGCTCCACTCTAACAATAGGAGATCTCAACACATGACTTCAGTGAAGGGCAGAACATCCAGAAGATATTCAATAAAGACATGGAGTATCTATATGCCACAATCAACCAAACTGATCTGCTAGAGACATACAGAACACTCCACCCAATAGCAGCCAAGTATACTTTCTTTTTTAATGCATGTGGAATAGTCTCCAGAATAGTCCACATATTAGGCTGTAAAATAAGCCTTAACAAAATTCAAAGCATTGAAATATTGCAAAGCACATTTCAGACCAAAAAGCAGTAAAAGTAAAAATCAATAATAGAAAAAGCAAGGGGTGGGGGAACAGACACTTGGAATCTGAACAATACCTTGCTCAAGAAATAGTGTGTGATGGAAGAAAACAAGGATGCAATAAAGAAATTCACATAAATGAAAATGAAAAAAGAAAAAGGCAACATTCTAACAGAACATTTGAGACAGTAAAAGCAGTACTCAGATGTCAGATTATCTCAATAAATGCACAAAACGTAAAAGAAATAAGGGCCCAAATCAAAAACATAAAATCTAAGCTATAACCCTACAACTCAAAGAAGTAGAGTAGCAAAAGAGGCCCTCAGACACAAAAAGAAAGCAAATAATAAAATAGGAAGCAGAACTAAATTGTTACTAGAAAAATGACTGAAAAACTGAAATGATTAAAAACTGGTTCTCTGAATAGATCAACAAATTCAGTAAACCACTGTGCAAACAGAAGAAAAGAAAAACAAAAGTGAATAACTCAAGTAAGAAATGAAATGGGTGATATCACAATAGATGCAGTTGAAATAAAAACAACAACAACAAAAATAACAGAATTCTATGAAAAACTGTACTCTAACAAATTTGAAAACCTATTGGAAATGGACACATTTCTAGAAACATACAACCTATTTAACACAAATAGAAGTAGAACAATTAAATAAAACCATAAGAAGAGATTGAAAAAGTCATTTAAAAACTTTCAACAGCAACAAAAACCTTGGCCCTGATGGCTACACAGGAGAATTCTACTTAATTTTTAGAGAAGACTTATATCATTATTACTAAAAGTATTTCAGAGCATAGAAAATGATGGAATACTGCCAAATTCATTCTAGGAAGCCAGCATAACTGTGATACCAAACCCAGAAAAAAAGACTACAGAAAAAAGGAAAATTACAAACCAATATCTCTCATGAACTCAGATGCAAAAATCTTCACCAAAATGTTAGCCAACAAAATTCAACAAATCAAAAAGTAACAGTAATAATAACAATTCACCATGACCAAGTCTTGCCATGAGTCAGATCCGACTTGACGGCACTTGGCATGACCAAGTGAGATGACCAAGTGAGATTCATTCTAGGGATGCAGTGATGGTTCAACATTAAAAAAAAAAAAAAAAAATCAATGTAAACAACTACATAAGTAAAACAAAGACAAGAACCAAATGATTGTATCAATAGATATAGCAAAGGCATTTGATGAAGTCCAGCACCCATACATGTTAAAATCTCTCACCAGAATAGGAAAAGAAGGAAATTTCTCAACATAATAAAGGACACTTATACAAAGCCAATAGTCAACATTATCTTAACTGGAGAGAGTCTAAAAGCATTCTCCTTAAGAACAGGAACCAGAAAAATATGCTCTTTATAAACACTTTTTATTCAGCATTGTGATGGAAGTTCTAGCTAGCACAATCATGCTAGAAAAAGAAATAAAGAGCAACCATATTTGTAGGAAGAGTAAAAGTATCTTTGTTGCAGTAAACTATAAGGAATCCACAAAGAAATTATTGGAACTAATAGAAGAGCTCAGAAAAGAATCTGATGCGAGATAAACATACAAAAATCAGATTTATTTACAACATCAGAGATAACATCAAAGAGGAAATCATCGCATTCATATCATTTACAGTAGCTCCTAAGAAGATAAAATATTTAGGAATAAATATAACCAGAGATATAAAAGACCTATACGAAGAAAATTACAAGACTACTGCAAGAAACCAAAAGAGACCTACAAGGGTGGAGAAACCTCCCTTGCTCATGGATGGGAAGATTCAATGTCATGAATATGTCTATTCTACCCAAAGCAATCTGTAGATACAATACAATCCCAATACAAAGTTCAGTGGTGTTTTTAAGTGAGATGGAGAAACAAATCACTAACTTCATATGGAAAGGAAAGAAATTTTGGATATGTAAAGCATTACTGAAGAAGAAAAAACAAGTTAAAATCTCATATTATCTGACTAGAACCTATTATACTGCACGGCAGTCAACACAGCCCAGTATTGGTACAGAAACAGATACATAGACCAGTGGAATAGAATTGAGAATCCCAGTATAAAATCAACCACGTATGAGCAGCTAATATATGACAAAGACCCAAAGTCCTTGAAACAGTCTTTTCAACAAATGGTGTTGGCAAAACTGGATATCCATCATCAAGAAAATGAAACAAAACCCCTATCTCACACCATGCACGAAAACTAAAGCCAAATAAATCAAAGACCTAAATATAAAATCCAGAACAATAAATATCATGTGAGAAAAAATAGGGACAATGCTGGTAACAGAGTACTAAACATTACAATCAATGTACCAATACCAGAATTAAAAATACTAAAAATCAAACACTTGTGTTCATCCTAACACTTCACCAAAGATTAAAAAGACAACTTATAGACCAGCCAGATTTTTTGGCTAAAATATATCCTGTCAATGTCTAATCTCCGTAATCAACAAGATACTGTAAAACCTTAGCAGAAAGCCAAATAACAGAACTAATAAATGGGCAAAGTATGCAAATAGACACATCATCAAAGAAGATATCTAGTCAGCTAACACATGTAAGAGGAAATGCTCATGACCATTAACAATTAGTGAAATTCAAATCAAAACTACAATGAGATACCTTCTCACCCCAATGAGACTGGCATTAATCCAAAAAAACACAAAATAACAAATGTTGGAGATGTTGTGGAGAGACTGGAACACTTAAAACTGTGAGTGGGAATGTAAAATGGTATAACCACTTTGAAGATCGATTTGGTGCTTTCTTGAAAATCTAGAAATAGAAATACCATATGATCCAACAATCCTACTTCTTGGAGCATACCCTAGAGGAATAAGGGCTGTCATACAAATAGATATATGTGCTGTGCCGTGATGTTTATTGAAGTACTCTCTCCAGTGTGAAAACACAAAATCAATCAAAGAACCTGTCAGTGGATGAATGGAGGAACAAACTGTGATATATTCACACAATGAAATACTATGCAATGATACAGAACAACAAAGATCTTGGGAAACACGTTATATCATGGATAAATGTAGGAGGCATTAGGGTCAGTGAAATTAGTCAATTACAAAAAACAAATATTTTATGAGAGTACAATTAGAAGGATTCAAGAAAAAGTCTAAACAGAAGAAAACAGTCTGATGGTTACAAGGATGAGGAGGAAGGGAGAAGGGTATTAACTGACTAGTCAGCAGATAGGAACTGGGTTAGATGACAGAGGTAACAGCACACAGTAGAGGAGAAGTCAGCATAACTGGACTAAAGCAAAAACTGAGATAAGGAATTTCCTGAATATAACTGTCATTGATAGAATTTGTCTCCCCCCAAAAACATGTGTAATAATTTGGCTGGGCTATTATTCACAGTATCATGTAATTGCCCTCCATTCTGTGATTTTCCTATGCTGTAAATCCTAGTCGCTACGTGTGGTTAATAGACTTGATTATGTTAAAGGGGGTTAATGTAGAACTGTAAAACCATTCTTGAAGTCACCTCCCTGCTCCAATGTAAAGAAAAGAAAGCAGAGAGTTGGGGACTTCCTCCCATCAAGAAGTTTTTTAAGTCGTATTTCAATACTTTTCTATGATTTATCTTAATAGATATCACTTACTACCATGACTTTTCCTTCCAGTGACATCTAAATGCTGATTATGACACATATTTGCATGCTTATTTTCTCTACTGACCTCGTAAATGTCGTTTATTGGTAAATATCTCCACTAAATATCTCACAGTCACTTCAAACCCAACTTATCCATTTCAACGTTCGTATTCTCGCTTTACTTTTTCTCATCTCCCTCCATTATTTCCTATCCTAGTGGTATCAATGTCCTCTCAAATTGTGAGAATGCTCCTTAATTTCTTCATTTTATCTCTACATTCAATCACATTTATTTATTATTATGTTTCAAATGTGTACACTTACATGCTTCCTTCCCTAGATCAAAACCATAGTTCAGTCCGTGATTTTGTCTGTATTTCTATGTTCATCTCTTAAATATCCTAAATTTGCCCTTCCAATTATTGCTCCTAAGCCACACACACACAGCCTTGTTGCCATTAATATCCATTTTTAGCAGTCCTATTTTATTATCATATGTTACTATATTATTGCTCTCAGTACATATTAAAAAAATATTTCTAAAGTATAATCTGATTATTTCTCTTGCCTTAGACACAGTATTTGTTCTTTGTTATCACTAACAGGACACTAAAAGTGTTTTGTGATTTGGCCCTAATTTATAATTACAGCTCTGTCTTCTGCTCTCTTCTCTTCCACTAGGAAATCCACCCAAACTGGATTTCTTTCTTCACTAGGCTAATTATTTACAATCCTGAACTTTCAATTTGAAGAGCAATTCAGTTAGGCAATTTACATTACCTTCTGTCATGGATTGAATTGTGTCCCCCCAAAAATGTATGTACTGATTTGACTCAGCTAGGATTCCCTATGGGGTGCCCTTCCTTGTGTGTGTTGTGAATCCTACCTGTAAATAATGGGCTGCAGCTGTGTTAGTGAGGTGGGACTCACGCTACAAGCTTATGGGCTATAAAGGAGAGAAGTGAGCAGAGGAAGTTGAGAACGTCACATCACCAAGAAAGAATGACTGAGAGCGGGCACGTCCTTTGGACCTCCTGTGCCGAGATGCTCTCCTTGAATTTTGGCTCAGCCTACTGGACTATGATAATACCTTTTGCTGAATGGACTTACAAATTATAAACGGATTTGCAGCTTACCAGACTGTGACAATAAAATTTTCTCTTCATGAAGCTTTCCACCCCTGGTATTTTCTGTTGGAGCAGACCAGGTGACTGAGACACCTTCTAAGTGCCTTCTAAGGGCTCCAAGAAGTGTTCCAGAACTGTTTTTCTTATTATAGTATTGGCATTTGCCAAATAATCTAGAAATTGTCTCTTTTTTCCCGACCATTTTACTGAAAGCCAAGGGCACTGTCTTTTTTATGGTTCTAACTCCAGCATCAAAATATATATCTAACAAATTATGTCGCCATTAGTTGTCACTGAGTTGATTTTGACTCATGGCTATAGGCAAAATAAATATTTGTTTAAAAAATTCAGCTCTCTGATCCATTGACCCAGAATTAAACCCAGAAAATCCTGTTAACATAGCATCAGGGAGCAAGAACAGGCATCTTACATTGGGTTCTCACTCCAGAGAAGCAAAACCAGAAAAATGTGTGTGTATATACATACGTGTGTGTGTGTGTCCCCTATTTGTCTGTCAGCTTGTCATGTGATGGGGGTTTATATGTTGCTGTGACTCTGGAAGCTATGTCACTGTCATTCAGATATCAACAGGTCACACATAGTAGAGAGGCTTCAGCTGAGATTCTAAGCTAAGACAGACTATGAAAAAGGGCCTGGCAGTCGACTTCTGAAAAGAGTTAGCTGGTGCACCTAGCTTCAGTCCATTCAAGCCCATGCTCGCCAAGAGTGGGGTCAGCGAGAGAGGAGGTTTTGCGTTCAGTGGTATGAAGTTCAAATTAACCACACTATGACATGTCCTAGGGCTCACTAGGTGTCCAGAAGGCTCTGTTTAATTATCAATTCAGATCTCGGTTTCCAGAGGGATTTAGGGAGATGTGTATTTAGTCCGCCACCTTGACTCCGCCTCTCAAGGGCAATATTTTGAATTCCCAGATTTCCTCCTAAAACCTGCTGTCCTGAAAAAACAAACAAACCCCTCCTATTACCCACATCATCTGTTATTTTTCTAAATGCCATGAGTTGGATCCAACCGATGGCACTTGGCTTTCTAAATGCCCAAATGCTGTCTCTAAGGAAACACTTCTTTGTTTACCTTCAAAATACGCCTTAAATCTCTCTTCCCTGGTAACTTCCCAGTTGGGGCTATCAATGACTTTCTTCTAGATAACTTTAACAGCCTCCTAACTGTTATCTCAGAAACCCAGGTGACAAGTGCTAGGGCTACAAACTAAAAGGTCAGCAATTTCAATCCGCCAGGTGCTCCTTGGAAACTCTATGGGCAACCCTCCTCTACCCATAGGGTTACTACGTGTCAGAAACTGACTCAGTGGCACTGGATTCTGTTAGCTGTTCTCTCTAGCACTTTCCTCTTCTCCCTTGATCTGGCTCAACATGGCACTTAGCCAAAAGCCAAGTGCTGTTGAGTCGGATCCAACTCATGGTGACCCTTGGGGCCAGGGTAGAAGAGTGTATGCTTTAAAACAAACGACTTACCTCACTCCTTTGCAGAAATCTTTAAATCATTCTGTACTTTACTGAGGGGAAAAGCCAGAGTCTACACAGCTGTTAACACTACGGCCAGTGTGGCCCATCTTACTTTGCTGTTTCTATGTTACGTTCATTCCTCAGGTGTGTCTCGGCCCAGCATCACCTTCAAATCTTTGCTAAAAATTTGCTTTCACAAACAGTACCACATCTCATTTAAAACTGCACCATTTTTCATTCTCAGTCCCCTTCATCCAGATTTCATCCTATTTTTCATATCATTTCTTCCCTTGCAACATGCTATATCATGTATTTATTTATTTATTGGCTTTATTGTTTAGTAGAATATAATTTCCATAAGAATAGAGATCTATGAATGTTTTATACCATGACACATTTAATATATAAAACAAGAAAATCTAATACCTAACATCTATCACATAAGAGGTGCTCAAGTTTATATTTGAATCAGTGAATGAATAAGCAAATGAACGAATGGCAATACAATTTAGTAGTAGTTTCCCAGTGGATGTTCAGATTCATGATATTTGTTTCATTTACATTTGATTATGAATGAGATTTCAAAGAACACAAATTGTCTTCATAATAGTTAATATCACTATTGTTTATAAATTTTTGTAGGTCATATGGCATTTAAAAAAATAATTTGATACTCAGCCTATGTTACAGATATCTGTAAGTAAGGAAACAGCTTTTGCAAGATTAGGTAATTTGATTAAGTCTAACCAGCTTGTACAGAGCTCGAGTTAAGAGTCAATATCAGGTCTGCATGACTTAGAATTCCACTTCAATCATTCTAGGATATTATCACTTTTATCAGTACTCATGGAGGAGCCAGGAAGTTCTCTTTCAGTGTACGCATATGATCTCTTATATGTAGGAGAGTGACTTTTACAAGTGTAGAGAGCGGTTGCTTATCAACCCCTGAATTTGTTAGCCTAGGCTTGTTAAAGCTACCACTGATACTGTTGTTATTATTTTTTTTCTATTGTCATCAACTTCTTTTTTAAAGCAATCTATGATACACTGAGAAATGATTCCAGGAAATAGCTTTACCACTCGAGAAGAGTACTTCAGAACTAAGTAATTTAATATTTCACAGAGAAATGTACCGAATACACCAGTTTTCTTAGGGCTTTGGCTGGACTCAAAGAAGTGACAATGTGCTACTTGATAACAGGACTTGAGCTTTCTCTACAATAGGCTTTTTTATGTAGGTGACCTGGAAATCTTTGAGAAATTCACCTCAAGAAAAATTCACCAGCTGTAGCTTATTTATTTGGTTGTATTCAAAAGGAAATAAGAAGTGCTTGTGCTGCTGTGACTTGAAGGTGGCTTTCTGAAATATATATTTTTTTCACATACTGCTAGAGACTCACTTTCTGAAATCATTTCCTTTCCCACAAGTGATCATACTCATATTTCTTAAGATTTTCATCTTTGGTTCCGTATTCTATTAACAATTTTTTTTTTTTCTGACTGTGTCTACGTGACTTCAACATCTTGGGTGGAAAATTAAAATCTAACATTCAGCTGGTACAGTGCCAAATATCCAAATACAACAAAAAACATTTCAAGCTACCAGCAGTGTGGTCGAAATCACAGGACAGACTGAGGAAATAGATTGTGGGTATGATTTAGTTTTAAACTCTTAGATTCTAAAGCCCTAAGATCCCCAAATTCCTTTTTTCAAGATGATATATGCCAATTATAACCTTCAAAATGAAAGAAGAAATAATAAGTCAGGTAAACCACTGACTTATTTCATCCTTGCCAATAATATTTGCTTACAGAATGCAAATTAATCTCTGAGGGACTGAATTACTGGGCTGAAGATTGTGGAGATCATGGTCCAGGGGAAGGTTTAGCTTAAATGGTATAATATAGTTTGTCAAGAAAATGTTCTCATTTATACTTTGGTGATTACTATCTGGGGTCTTAAAAGCTTGTGAGTGACCATCTAAGGCATTCTGTTGATCTCATCCCATCTGGAGTAAGGGAGGATGAAGAACATCAAAGACACCAGGGAAGATTAGCCCAAGTGACTAATGGACCACTAGTACTACAACCTCTACCAGACTGAGTCTGGTACAACTAGATAGTTGCTGGCTACCTCCACAGATTACTTTGACAGAGATCACAGTGGAGTGTCCCTGAGAGAGCTGGAGAAAAATGTGGAATAAATTCCTAACTCGTATAAAGGAAAAAAGTACCAGGCTTACTGGTCTGACAGAAACTGGAGAAATCCCAAGAGAATGGCCCCCAGATGCCCTTCTAGCTCAGTCATGAAGTCACTCCTGATGTTCACCCTTCAGTCACAGACTAGACAGGACCATAAAACAAAAGGAGACTAAATGAGTATATCATCCCAAGGGCAGGGACAAGAAGGCAAGAGGAGATAGGGAGAGCTGTGACGAAAGAACTCAAGGTCCCCAGAGGGAAACTGTCAACATGTCAAGGGGTTGGCAACCAGTGTCACAAAACAATATGTTTGCTAATTGTTTAATGAGAAGCTAATTTATTTTGTAAACCTCCATGTGAAGTGCAGTAAAAAAAAAGAAAAAGAAAAAAATGAAGTGACAAACACAGGTTAGATAAAAACACAGTTAATTTTCATAGTAGAAATATTTACCAGGGATAAGCTATAACAATGTGATTGAGATGTCCTTGCATCAGGTTTAGGGCCCTCGTGGTGCAGTGGTTAAGTGTTCAGCTGCTAAACTACAGGTAAACTAAAGCTAAAAAAAGTCACTGTTGTTGAGTCTATTTCAATTTATAGTGACTGTCTTAGGCTGGGTTTTCTAGGGAAGCAAAACCAGTAACACTTGTAAGTACAAGGAAAGATTTATAATATATATAGATAGATAGATAGATACAGGAAACAGCTCATGCAATCACAGAAGCTGAATGCCCCAAGTCCTGGCACAAGCCTCACGTGGCCACGGAAGCTGAGGAACCCAAAGTCAGCAGGTCAGAGACCAGAGTTCTAGATCACGAGTTGTGTAGGTCAGTGGATCCCAAGCTGGTGGCGAGACAGAGCGGCAGAGGCTGGTGAACCCAGTATCGGCAGGTCAGGGAGCAGAACACTCATGCGCCGACTGTAAGGATTGATGAATCCAACAGCTGCTAGTTCAAGTCCAGGAATCAGACACCGGAAGAAGAGTGCGTCTTTCAGACCTGAGGTTCCTGTGCCAAGATGCTCCCTGAACAAAGACTGATACAATACTGGACTTTCCTGCAGAGCCAACAAGGCAAAAGCCTTCCCCTGGAGCAGACACCCTGAATATGGACTTGTAGCCTACTGGGCTATGTAAGAATAAACCTTCCTTTGTTAAAGCCATCCACTCTGTGGTATTTCTGTTAGAGCAGCCCTAGCTGACTAAAGCAGTGACCTTATAGAACAGAGTAGAACTGCCCCAAAGAGCTTCCAAGGAATATCTGGTGAATTAGAACTGCAGTAGACACAGCACTTAACCACTATGCTATCAGGGTTTCCAAACTGTTGGCAGACAGTTCAAATTCACTAGCTGATCCTTGGAAAATCTGTGAATGGAGGTCTACTCTGTCCTATAGGGTCACTATGAGTTGGAATTGACCCGATGGCAATGATCTGTCCGCATGGAATGAAAGGGGAGAACTGGAGAGTATACTTGGATGAAGGGCATCTTTTCTAAAAAGAATCAAAAAGTTTTGGGTTACATATTAAAATATTTTTAATTAACTCCAGGCTATATATTAAGATCTGTGACTTTTTATGGATGTAATATTATAACTTTTTAAAGTGTACAATAAAAGATTGAAAAATGCCCAGGAAACTTGAGTACAACATAATATCTCTTTGGGTTCTAAAATTTGAGGACATCAGAGATATGACCCATTTTTCCCTATAGGATCTTGTTAATTAAGGATTCTGTTACTTTAAATACAGTTTGTATGGCTAGTAAAGTAGCATATGTTAAACTATATTTGTCTGTTGACAGCCCATATAACCATAAAACAAGAAACAAAACACTAAACTTATGCATACTTAGAAAACAATTTCAGAAGAGGGAGTTATATATTTGAACTTCCTTTTTGGCTGGCTTGGCTTACCCACGAAAAAATTTACCATATAAATGACAGCGTTCCACTAATTTACAAATTTTCACAACTAAAACTAGCCAGTTATGTCCCATACCAATAGACCTAGGCATTACTGAATTAACAAACACTCGATTGCTGTGTATAACCTGTATTGTATTTCAATTTGTAAAATGAATTAGTTCTATAGCTTATGCATAGTTATTCTGCAGTCAAAAAAGTTGTAAGGGACTCTCTCAAAAGGTTTAAGACTGGAGATTAGTGAAAAAACTTAGACTGGTTACAATGAAATTTGTTTAGGCATACAAAATTCATTAACTGGGAAAAATACAGTAAAGATGGTGGTTTGTAATCAAAGAAAAGACAGAAGTGAGCTGACATAATCATTCTGTGAACATGTCAACATCTAGACCTCCTGGTAAATACACTAACAATTCTTGTAAGAAACCTAATAAATATTTACAGAATGCTTTTAGCAGCAGGTACCTGGTTTACGATTACTCACAGTAAGCAAGGAAACTGGTGGCATAATGATTAAGTGCTATGGATGCAAACTGAAAAGTCAGCAGTTCATATCTGTCAGGTGTTCCTTAGAAACAGTATGAGGCTGTTCTGCTCTGTCTATAGGCTTGGCCGGATGGCAGGCAGTAGGTTTGGTCTTTTAGTTAACAAATCTGTGTTGTAGGAAATTATGAGACATGGCTTCCTAGAAATCCAAAGGCTACAACTTTCTGGAGACATAAAGTAGAGATGCATCATAACCTAAACACTTCTCTCTACTTGAGCTATCCTATGAACTTCACGGGAAAAACTTCCTGCATTTGGGCCCAGACACAACAGGCACAAATGTGGAAAAACATGGAGAGTCATACAAAGTTTTCCAGATCTTTCCCTGATTCACCCATGCTTCTCAATTGGTGGCATACTAGAAATTGTCAGTAAGTTTGCTGCTGAGTTAGAACTCTGATTTAGGTGACTCTGATTTTGTTACCACACAAAGCCTCCAGATTCTCATTACATGGCCCCAAAAGCCAATCTCTGAGACAGGTATTGGGGTGAGTGATTAAAGGCTTCTTTATTATTATTATTAACCATGTTTGCTGGTAAAAACATGGGGGACAGACAAGTGTGTCCAATCTCCAGGCCTGTCAGAATTGTCAGGCAGACCCTGCTGATTTCCATGGGAAGATACATGCTCCCCCAGCACAGGGGCCCGGGGTCTGTAGAACAACAGGAGCAGTAGGGAGAGGCTCTTATCTGAGAGCAGTCCTTGGGAATTGAAGCAGGTTGTATACACACAACAAAACCTGGGGTCTGGATGCTCCTGGCTGTCTCCGACTGGCTGGTACCTGCATTCAGCATCTCTACTTGGTTTGATATACCTAAAAAAAGCTGTAAAAACTGAAAAGATTGCTATCTCAGTGGCTCCTGTTAATTAATATGTGACTTTCTGGGCTAAGGCCTATGTGAAGGAAACCAGGAATTTTTAAAACAGGAGAAAAGACAAGTAAAAGTGAATTTTACAAAAAGAATTAAATCACAGATGTCTATTTTAACCTCCATTTTTAAAATTGGGGATTGGGGAGTGACTGAACCTTTCCCCCACTTCAATTTCACAACCTTATCCTCAACATTAACTAATTAATCTTCAATGTCAACTCTTCCACTGAGTCATAGCTCACATCTTCTATACCAGATATGTGGCATTTTAAATACAAATGTTAAACTTGTAATGGTTTCAATACAGCATCATATAGTACAAGCCTTTAATAGATCTAATACACTCAGTTCCTACTAAAGTTGTAGGTAGCAGTGCATCAGAATAATGACCAAAAAAGTTCCCAGGGTAGAGGTTGGATCATTTAAAAAGTGTTTTAACTCCCATGCATGATTAAGGTACTATTTCTTTGATCATGTAGCATTTAATAATATAACAGTGATTTGAATAAGTTAAAGGTCTGAGACAGAAATTTGCTTCTTTGAAAAGCTTCATAGCTTAGTCATGATATGTTTTAATTGTATTTTTAATCTACCTAATCTCATCTCAAAGAAGCCAAAAAAGACCTAAAACATCAAAATTTCCATTTCCAACTCATTAAACATTTTGATACTTTTTCTTACAAATTTATGCTAGTCTAATTAAAGAATGGTCTGACCAGAAAGATCTGAAGGGCCTATATAAGAAATAGAGTTTTCTAATTCTTTTTCAAAATGTCAAAGGAATCTCTCAATCATACTGTCTTGGTCTAGGTTTTCTAGAGATTGGTCTAGAACCAATGTAATGTTTAATGGTACGTATAGAGAGATTTACTTCAAGGAAACTGCTCACTAAATTGTGAGGCCTGGCAAGTCCCCAGTTTGTGGGTCAGACAGGAGGCTGATGATTTGTGTGCTTGCAGGGGCTGACAACCGTAACTACAGGTCAGGCATCAGACAGGCTGGAGGCCTCTGATGACTCACAGGGTTTCCCAAGGGAGGGGGGGAAACAAACCACAATTCCAACTCATAGCAACCCTATACAACAAGGTAAGAACTGCCCCATAGAGTTTCCAAGGAGCACCTGGTGGATTTGAACTGCTGACCTTTTGGTTAGCAGGAGTAGTACTTAACAACTATGCTACCAGGGTACAGAGTTGAAGGGGGTTGGGAAATCCATAATCTGTAGGTTAGGCTGGAAGATTCCTAGGAATCTTGCTCAGACATGAAACATTGCTGGATGGGAAGAAGAGAGAGTTTTGCTAAAACATTTGCATGTATTGTGGATGAAGGCAATATCTTCAAAGAAATTCTTCCAACTGACTGGCTGGTCACATCTGATAACAAAATGAAAGGTGATACCTGGTATCTTCACAGAATTCCTCAGAAACAAGGTCTCTGCCACAGTCAGGAGAAATGAGAGATTCAGGATATACTAGATGGCTCATATTTGTTCTAGGATGGATGCAAGTGATTTTGAATTCTGGCAGTGTCTCAATACTTTGAATATTCTCACTGATTAGCTTCAATCTCAGATTACACGTAGCCAAGCCAGCCAAGTGCCGAAGGTGTCAAAAAATGCACTTGCTTTGTTTGTCTGTTATTGATTTTAAATATTAGTTCAACTTTTCGTTCCTTCCCTGTCAGTCTAGCTGTTGCCTCAGTGTTATGTTATAAATTCCTTTTACCAAAACTCTAATGTATGATTGAAAAATTAAAAAATAGCAAAAAAAAAAAAAGAAAAGAATTGTAGAACAGTGCTTAATTTCAAGGGGTCTGTTTAATAACTCTGAAAAAAACTTGCTGTGTTCTGGCCATGTGCCAAAATTTCATCCTGTCGTACAGATGTTTTCGTCTGAAAATCTAATTCCCCAAACGCTCACTGTGGTTCATAAAGGTGAACCATTTATTATCTGAAAGGAGAATGGCAGTGAGAACTGTCTGTCAGCTCTTTTAAAAGTCTGAGAAATAGCAGTTGCTATTTCCCCCACTTGACTCTTTGCCAAATGGGAAGACGAGGTGACAAACCTTACAAGATGTTATCTTGTAGCTTTTATTTTCACTTCATTCCTCAGATTTCTTGGCTGTTTTGTCACACATGAAACCAAGAGAAAGTCATTTAATATTTTAAAGGAATTAATATTTCAGTGAGTGATAGATCAAGCTACTAAATTGAATTCTGGCTGGTAGATAGAAGGAGAGAATTCAGTTCAGGAAAATCATAACCAGAAGTTGCTACTCTTTTGACAAAAAAAAAAAAAAAATCATACAAAATTCAGTATGTAAATTTTTTCCCTCATTAGGACCTGAAACTTAAAAACAGTACAGTCACAATTTCAATGATAGTCTTTGAATATTGACTTTCTTTTCAAGGGGACTGTTTACAAGTGTTTCTTTCCATGATCATGTACTTACTTAGAATGGAAACAGATTTATTTCCATATTTAGCCTGTTGTGTTAATCAGAAACATGTATGAAAAGGTTTTAACACTGTACTCATGACTGGTGTTATTTGTAGGAATATTTTGTTAACATATTCTATGTAAGGAAACACCGGTGGCGTAGTGGTTAAGTGCTACATCTGCTAATCAAAAGGTTACCAGTTCAAATCTTCCAGGAGCTCCTTAGAAACTCTAGGGGCAGTTCTACTCTGGCTATAGGGTTGCTAAGAGTAAGGATTGACTCCATGGCAGTGGGTTTGGTTTCAGTTTTGGTTTTTTGGTACCCTACCTAGTAATTATTTAATTTCTTTCTCACTGCTCAAACTATATTTTTAAAAAGAAATCTACAAAGCTAGTGAAAACAACAACAAAAACAATAATAACAACTAATGTTCATACAAGTTGTTTTTTAGAAAATTGATTCAATTTCCTAATTATGTGCTATGCATTTATCCACCAGTCACAATAAAAATATTTTCAAAAAAGAAGTCAGTTCTAATGGCTACATTTTATTACCAATTTATCTGTCTTGCCAAGCCAAGTGCCACTGAGTCAGATCCAACTTATGAATGTGTTTAACTAGGCTTATCTGTATTCTTTTTGAAAATTTACTCATCATTTCTTCTGTAACCATATTTACCTCCATGTTTCTTCCTATCACTCTGTTTTTGCTATTTAGTTACTGATGACTTTCCTTTTAAATGTCTTTCAAATTATTTCTAATCTTCAATTTTCTTGTTTATAAAAAGCTATCCTTGAAAATATCTGTGAGTTTTGCTCTTTTTCCTTTGTAAAAGATGACTCTATGTATCAATTTTCCTGGGATAAATCCTGCTAATAAAGGTTGTCTTCAGTTTGCTTAAAAGCATGCTAACTTGGATACTTAAGGAGTTTACCAAATATCTAAAATGTCTAGACTAACACACTTGAATAGAGCCTACATCATCAGCCAGGACAGTGTAGTGAAGATAACACTTCAATCAAGGTGAGAAAATCCACCATTCCTCATTTGCTGATACTGGAGACTGACTGGAACTTTCCTGCTGCAGCTACTAAAATATAAGTGTCTTGCTAGGCATTATTGCCAGAATGGCCACTATCCAACACTTGTTTCATTATGCTTCAACACAAGTCTCACATGTTTTCTCCTGACTGACAAAGTCTAGAAACATGAACCGTGGAGGAAGTGAGTTTTCACTTCTAACTGTGCAAGAGGTATGAATATATAGGATATTCCACAATATGTGAAAATTGTTCAAAGATTGGGTATCCAAGAATATTAATAGTTTACTACCAGACACTTTAAATTTATGCTTTTGTTTACATACAAGGAGAGAAAGATGAACTTGGGAAGCATACAAACTGAGAGTTAAATTATCTATAAATTTAAATTTTTTAA
This sequence comes from Heterohyrax brucei, assembly GCA_028571685.1. Lineage (NCBI taxonomy): Eukaryota > Metazoa > Chordata > Mammalia > Hyracoidea > Procaviidae > Heterohyrax > Heterohyrax brucei. The sequence continues at coordinate 163,830,757 of CM053143.1, forward strand.
AGAGAAATACCCATGGGGTGGGGTTAAAATAGTGGCATAGTCAGATGCTTCCTGTGATCCTTCTAACAACAAAGACCCAAAAGAACAAATGAATCTATTACATATGACATTCTAGGAGACCTGAACATCAAAGAGAAAGCTGAGAAATTGGGCTGAGTGATGAGGAAGGGAAAGTAGGTCCAAAAGTACCTACTACTGGTCAGATCTGACCTGCTGAGAATCAACTACAGACAGAGCAGTGCAGTTTGAACATTAGCAGAGAGTACACTAGAGCCTATAGAAACAGTGAAAAGTGGTACTCAGCCATGAAAAGTGGCTTGTGTCTACACACTTTGTGTGAATCTAAATCTTTTGCGACAAACCTCTCTCTTTTTCTGGTGCATACACTCCCTTCTCTGTACTGAACTTGGCTCTGGAGTCTCACATGATTAACCGAGAAAAAGTATGGCTCTACCCTGAACCATCCTCCGAGACTTGGAGAAGGAATAATTGAATAACCTTGGGCAGGGGAGGAATCCAGGGCATAAACAGTTACTTCACCTAAAATCAACAAAAGGGGACACTCCATTCTCAGACACACAGGGGTAGCTGTTAGCCCCTTGACATTCTCAATGCTTGCAGCCAGGTACCTGTGGCTACACAATCATTGCTTCCCATCTAGGACAGTGAGGGAGAAGCTGAGCCACACATTTGGTGACTGACTACCTGGACAACTGGATTGAATTCACACAAAAAGATTTCTGGGCTTGCATGTCTAGTAATAGCTCTAACCAACCAGGGTCAAGACTTTAGAGCTTCAGAGGTCCCGTAACCAAACTAGTACACATGACCAGCTTATTTGGGCATTTTAAAATAAAATCATACAAGAACATAGAACACAGCAAGCAAATGTAATTTCAGGAACTTACTGATGGCTTAGAGACAACAGTCAATAACTAACCACTTACAGAGGCTAACCAGGAAGGCTTCAGAAATCTCATAAAACAAAGAATCAAGAAATTTTCTAGAGGAAGAAAAATTCCTGAAATAATTAGAGCTAGAATACAAAAGATTAATATTTCAAACTCTTCAAGAGTTCAAGAAGGATATGAGGCAAAATACAGCGGATTATACTGACAAACAGGCTATGAGAAAGCATACAGAGAGAAGAAATATAAATTCAGAAAATTAATAAAATTACAGAATTACACAACTCAGGAGAAAGTCAAAGAAGCAGAACTGAAGCCATGGAAGGCAAAATTACTGATATTGAACATAAAGCCCATGATCAATATATTTGAGGAACAATCAGACAAAATAATTATGTGGGATTAACAAGAAGAATAATCTATAAGTGATTAGAATACCTGAACGGGGGAAATAGCAGACAAAACAGAGAAATGTTGAAGATTGGTTGACAGAAAGCTTCCCTCACATTATGAAGCAAAAGAAGATATATGAGTCCCAACAATTAAGCCTGCAAACTTAATTTTTCTAAGTGCTGCATACCTCATTGCTTAATAGCACCATAGTGACTTTTGAAGTACTCCCCTTTGGAAACTATGCACTGATGCGAGCACTTAGTCCCCACTTGAAAGCAATTTTGGAACTCCTTCTGAAATAGCCATTGTGCCCAGTAGCAAAGTAGAAAATTTGTCAATTGTATAGTTGCTGTGAGAGATTTTTTAGCCAGTAAACAAATAACTATATTGGAATACCCACTCTACTTACCTGATATGCCTGCCCCCTATGACTTTTTTCTTTACTGGAAGTTGAAAGGAAGACATTTTGATGACTTTCATGACATCAAGAGTAATACCACAACTCTGATGGACATTCCAGAAAAAGAGTTCCAAAATTGCTTTGAAGGGTGGACTAGGTACTGGCATCAGTGTGTAGCTCCCCAAAAGAGTACTCCGAAGGTGACCACAGTGATATTCAGCAATGAGGTATGAAGTAGCTTTTCTAGGATGATGTTGTGAACTTAATGGGCAGTTCTCATATATATCCAAGAATCTCATCAAACTCTACAAAAAGTAGATCTCACAAGAAAAACACCAAAACATACCAAATGGAAATTTACCAAAATGAAAAGCAAAGAGACAATGTTAAAAAAGTTTAGGGATAAAAAAAAAATAATCTACAAAGAAGAGTGAATAAGTTTAAGATATGACTACTCAGCAGAAACCATGCAGGCAAGAAGGTAATGGGATGACATAATCTTGGCATATTCATAAAAACAATCTTTCAAATATTATGATGAAATTATGACATTTCCAAATAAACAGAAATTTAGGGAATTTGCAAAAGCGAAACCTAAATTACAAGAAATACTAAAGGGAGTCCTTTGTTTAGAGAATTGATAACATCAGGTAACAGTCCAGGATCAGAACACAGAACAGAGCAATTGAATATTGAGCCAAATACAGATGTCACAAAGGCAATACAATGAAAATAGGGAAGCAGAGATGCCATTATGTAAACATTATATGAAAAATAGAAACCTAAGAAGTAGTAATAGATTTTTTACATGGAGTAGATGTCAAAGCAATATGAAGAATTTAAACACTAGGTTAAATTAAGAAAAATAGAGGCAAATATTAAGCTAATCACAAAGGAAGTTAATAATTCTACACATCAAAAGAAAAAAGAAAAAACAGAAAGTCTCAGCAAATGTGGAACCACCAAAAATAAAAAAGATGAAAAGAAACATATAAAGAGTCAGCACCAAAAATTAACCAGAGCAAATGAATTATCTACAACCTCACACACACACAGACATCAAAATGAAAGCACTAAACTCATACCTTCAATAATTATGAGTAATGTAAACGGAGTGAATGCACAAATAGAGACGAGAACGGCAGACTGTATTAACAAAACACCATCCGTCTATACCTGCCTACAGGAGACACATCTTAGACCTAAAGATACAAAAAAAGACTCAAAGGTTGCAAAGGAAAAAAAAAAAAAAGATGTCACAAGAACAACATTAAAATAAAGCCAGGAGTAGCAATATTAATTTCTGATAAAATACACTTTAAAGTAAAATCTACCACATTGAATAAGGAAGCAAATTATGTAATGATTACAGAGTCAATATTCCAGGAGGATAAAACCATATTAAGTATTTATGGATCCAATGATAGGGCTCCTAAATACATAAAGCAAGCTTAACTGTATTCAAAACAGAAATAGAGTAATTATTACTATTATTTCAGAGTAATAGTAGAAAATACCAACACACCACTCTAAGTGAAGGACAGAATATCTAGAAAAAAGCTCAGTAAACACGCAGAAGATCTAAATGCCATGATCAATCAGCTTGATCTCATGGATGTATATAGAACACTACATCCAGTAGTGTTCTTTGTTTTCCAAGGAACACAGAATGTTCTACAGAACTGACCACATATTAAGCTATAAAGCAAGCCTTAACAAAATTTAAAGTATTAAAATATTACAAAACACCTTTTCAGACTGTGAAGTCATGGAAGTAGAAATTAGTAACAGTAAAAGCAAGTAAGGTAAATGAAGCACATGAAAATGGAACCATACGTTGTTCATAAACTATCAGGTTTTAGAAGAAATCAAGGATGGAATAAAATCATTCACAGAAACAAACTAGAATGAAGAAAACATCCTAACAGAACCTTTGGGACATAGCAAAGGCAATGCTTAGAGGTTAATTTATCTCAATAAATGCACACATCCGAAAAGAAGAAAGGGCTCAAATCAAAGAATTAACCTTTCAACTCCAACAAGTAGAAAGAGAGCAGCAAAATAAACTTTGGAGACTACAAAAAAAGCAAATATTTATGATTAGGCAGAATTAAATGAACTAGAGAATAGAAATTGTTAACAACAACAAAAGCTGATTCACTGAAAAAAAAAAAAAAAATCAACCAAATCCATAAAACACTGGCCAAACCAGTATTAAAACAAAAAATCAAAAAACAAAAAAACGAATCAGGAGAGCAAGCAAATAACCTGAATAAGAAATGACCTGGGGATATCACAGCTGATCCAACTGAAACTAACAATAATCATAGCAGAATACTATGAAAAACTGTATTTTATCAAATTTGAAAACCTAGAGGAAAAGGAGAAATTTCTAGAAACACACTCCATTCCTAGACTAACACAAACAGAGGTAGAACAATAACAAGAGAAGATACTGAAAAGGTAGCTAATAAAGTCCCAAAGACAATGTGTCCTGGTACTGAAGGCTCACTGCACAATTCTACCAAACTTTTAGAGAACAATTAATACCAGCATTGCTAACAGTATTTCAGAGCATATAAAATCATGAAATACTGCCAAATTCACTCTCTGAAGTCTGTATAACCCTGATACTCCAAACAAATAAAGACAGAAACAAACAAAATTACAGACCAATGTCTCTCGTGAACTTAGAAGAAAAACTCCTTAACAAAATTCCAGCCATTAGAATTCAACAGCACATTAAAAAAAAAAAAATTCACCATTACCAAGTAGGATTCAAATCAGGGAGTCGGGCATGGATCAGTATTAAAACAAAACAAAACAAAACAAAACAAAACAAAACAAAAACAATTGTTTAAGAAAACACACACACACAAAAAGAACAAGACAAGAACCACTTGATTTTATCAATTGATGCAGGAAAGATATTTGGCAAAGTCCAACATCCATTCATGTGGAAAACTCTCAGCATAACTGGAACAGAAGGAACTCCTCAGCATAATAAGGGGCATTTATGCTCAGCCAACAGCCAACATCATCCTGAACGGAGAGAGTCTAAAATCATTGTCCCTGAGAATGGGTACCAGACAAGAATGCCTGTTGTCACTACTTTTAGTCACATTGTGCTGGGAGTTTTAGCCAGAGTAATCAGGTGAAATAAGGGACATCCAAACTGGTAAGGAAGAAATAAAAGTAACTGTTTGCATATGATATAATCTTATAAACAGAAAACCCTAAAGAATCTGCAAAAAACTACTGGAACTAGTAATTAAGCAAATAATCAGGGTCGCCATGAGTCAGATACGACTCGACAGCACTTGGCTACTTGGCAACCAGGATACAAGATAAACATACAAAATTAGCTTGGACTCCTTTATACCAACACAGAGGGCATCACAGAGGAAATCACCAAATCAATACCGTTTATGATGCTCCCAAGAATTAGAAATGATTGTAATCACAGATATAAAAGACCTATACATAGAAAATTATGAGATACTACTTCAAGAAACCAAAAGAAGCCTGCATATGTAGAGAAATCTACCTTGCTCACAGGTAGGAAGACAATGTTAATGACAGGCTAGTCTACCCAAAGCAGTCTATAGATACAAAGCAATCCCAATATAAATTCCAAAGGCATTTTTTAATGAGATGGAGAGAGAAGTCATCAACTTCATATGAAAAGGGAAGAAACCCTGGGTAAGTAAAGCATTACTGAAGAGGAATTAAGTGGGAGACATCACCCTACTTGACTTTAGAACATATTTCACTGCCATGGTAGTCAAAGCAGGCTGGTACTCGTGCGAAAGCAGATACATAGACTAACGGAACAGAATTGGCAATCTGGAAGTAAAATCATCCTCCTGTGAGCAGTTGATATTTGACAAGTGCTCAATGTCTGTAAATCAAGGAAAAGACAGATCCTTTATGATGCTGGCTATCCGTCTGCAATAAATTAAACAAGACCCCATATCTCACACCACGCACAAAAACTAACTCAAAATGGATCAAAGACCTAAGTTTCAAATCATAAATGAAAAAGATCATGGAAGAAAAAATATGGACAATGCTGGAAGCCTTAATAATACAGAGTAAAAGAACACGAAACATCACTAACAATGCACAAACACCAGAAGAGACAATAAATACCTGGAAATTCCTGAAAGTGTAACACACTCATCAAAAGACTTCAGCAAAAGAGTAAAAAGACAACCTAGAGATTGGGGGAATGAAAAATGGCTATGACAAATCTGATTAGCATCTAATCTCCATAATCTGCAAGATACTACAAAACTTCATCAAGACAAAGACAAATAACCTTAAAAAGTATGCAGAGGATATATGAAGCTAATCATTCGTAGTGCTCTGTCATCATCCATCATACAAGGCCCTTCCCCCCAAAAAAGATCCAAGTGACTAACAGATAAATGAGAAAGTGTTCAGTCATTAGCCATTAGAGAAATTCAAATAAAAACTATAACCAGCTACCATCTCACCCCAACAATGCTGGCATTAATCCCCAAAACACAAAATAATAAGTGCTAGCAAGGTTGTGGAGAGACTGGAATAGTTATACACTGTTGCTAGGAATGTAAAATGGTGCAATCACTTCTAAAATCAGTTGGATGTTTTCTTGAAAGCTAGAAGTAGAAATATTGTATGAGCCAGCAATCCCACTTCTTAGAATACATCTTAGAGAAATGAAGGCTGCCACACGACACATGCATACCAGTAGTCATTGCAGCACTGTCAACAACAGCAAAATGATGGAACCAACCCAGATATTCATCAATGGGTGAATGGATAAACAAACTATGATATGTTCACAGGATGGAATACTAAGCAATGACGCAGAAGAACAATGATTTTAGGAAAACTCTCATAGTTTGGATGTATCTGGAAAGTGTTACACTGAATGAAATTAGTCAGTTGCAAACGGACAAATGTAACATGAGACATCTGTTATAAGGATGAAGAAAAAGTTTAAACACAGAAGAAAACAGTCTTTGATGCTTACAAGGAGGTGCAAGGAGGGTGAGTAGTACTCATTGATTAGATAACTCACTGCTGGAGTCAATTCTGACTCATAGCTACCCTATAGGCAGAGTATAACTGCTCTGTAGCATTTTCAAGGAGAGCCTGGTGGATTTGAACTGTTAACCACTTGGTTAGCAGATGGAGCACTTAACCAGTACACCACCAGGGTTTCTCACTGATTAGATGGTATAGAGGAATTGGGTTAACTGAGTGGAGGTCAGTAGAGGGGAGGTCAACAGAGGTAGACTTAGCTAAAAGCTAAGAAATTTCCTAAATATAACACAACGCTTCAAAGGATAGAGTAGCATCTCAGGGTTCTGGGGACCATACTTTCAGAAGATGTATAGTTCAACTGGTATAACAAATTTTTTTAAAAAAATGTTTTGTATGCCACTTTGTTAAGTGGTGTCTAGGGTGTTAAAAGCCTGCAAGCAGATATCTAAGTTGCATCAACTGGTCCTAACATACCCGGAGCAAAGGAGAACAAAAGACATTGAGAACATAGGGAAAATACGAATGCAGGTGAGAGACAAAGTCACATCATGCAGGGACTGCATCACAGTGAGACCAGAAGAACTAGATGGCTGCTAGGAACAACCGACAACTACCCTGCAAGGGAATACAACATAGAATTCCTGACATAGCATGAGAAAAATGAATACACAGAACTAAAACTATCTTAAAAAGAACAGACCTGATGGTCTGACAGCCTGGAGAATCCCCAGAAGACAGGGCCCCTGGACTCTCTATTAGGCCAAGAATGAAATTCTTCCGGAAGCCAACTTTTCAGACAAAGATTGGACTGAATTGTAAGACATAAAATGATATCAGCAAAGAGTGTGCTTCTTGGTTTAAGTAGATACATGAGGCTAACTGAGCAGTTCCTTTTCAGAAGCAAGATGAGACAATAGAGGGGGACAGGAGCTTCTTGAAGGGACAGGAGAAATACAAGGTGGAAGGGGAGAGTATGCCATCACAAGAGTGGGGGAGCAGCTACAGTTACACAGCAGTATGTTTTAAGTTTTTATTGACTGATTGTCATTAAAAAATACGTATATATTTTTAAAAAATGCCTAAAAGCAACAGAAAGAAGTAAATAGCATAAACAAAAGACAAAACAATCCAGAAATATAAAATACAGAATCTGAGGGCTAACAAAACCCTTCCTGTAAAAAAAGAATTAGATTTATCTTAAAGATGAGGATATTGAATTTTATATGGTGACATTTTAATAGGTAGAGCATTGTCAGTTTTTATAAAATTCAGAAAAAATGCAGCCAGTTTCACAGTTTTTTTGATTAAGTCATTACATAAAACATAAGTAAAATAAGAACAACAAGACAAGACTACAGCCACTAGAGTAAAGGAAATAGTAGATTTGAGCATGAAAAATAAAAAATAAAAAGAATTACAAGACCGAAAGTTGATTCTTTGAAAATAACAACAAAATAAAAAAACCACTGGTCAAACAGACACAAACAGACAAAATAAAAATAAGAGAGAAAGCAAATGACCAAATAAAGTGAGACTGATACTTTACTTTCCATAAACATATGCACACACACATGCACATACACACATACACACACACACACACACACACACACACACACACACACACGCATGCATGCATGCATACGCACATACGTATAGAAACAAATCCTGGCAAGACCCATTCAGAACTGACAAACAAGAATGGCCAGTAGTTCTCAATATCAACTGTTGCTTTAATCTGGCTAAAACAATGCATTATTTTTTCAGATTTCACTAGCCTCTAAATATTTGTTCCATTAGGATCACAAAGTTAATCCCATGAACATACTTTTACAAGCAGTAAATATGTTGTCCTGTGCATCACTGAGGGCATTATAAGAAGCATTTGCTATTTTTACAGTAGCAGGGAAGATATTTCATCAAAATAAAGCAGTATCTCCCCATTGTCTTTTAAAACTGTGTAAAAACAAAGGAAGTACACTGTCTGTTGCTTGAAACTCACTGCCTCATTGTGCTTTATAAATTATATTCTCTCCAAACAAACTCAATATTACTGCAGAATAAAAATGATTCCTTTCTTAACTAAATTTAAATAACTCCACTGCTGCTGTTGAGTTGCATTAGAGTTTTATTTGATTTTTAGGAAAATATATTTGGATAGTAGCAGCTTCATCAAAATCTAGATGAACTATGAAATTTTAATGTCTGAGTACTCTTTCTACATTAATGTTCCATTTATGCTTATAAATATAGTGTATAAATTTACATACAGTTCTTTGTAGTGGTGTTTTTATTGCTTCCAAAGAGATAGAAATCACAAAATAGTATTTGCTGATAACTTTTGTATCATGACTAAAGTACAATAGAACTATATTTTGTGATTTTAGGATCAGAATAAATAAAGTTTTGGAGAATAAAAGCAGAATGAAGCACATTTTCCATTATGGTTTGCTAAACAAATTCTCTGTATGTTTGTTAGGTTAAGCTTATTAACTTTTTTGATAAAATTCTTTTTTATTGTTTGTCTGTTTAACTGGTGCATAAGATTTTGAGACATATGCCAATTTTTACCACAGTGATAATTTTTCTTCATAGTTTTGTTAATATATACTTCATATGTATTTATTTTATTATTAAGTATAAATAATCTTAGAATTGTTACATCCTTCTAGTGAATTGAACCTTTTCATGCATATTAATACTTTCTGCTGTAATTCTATTTTGCTCTGATAATAATTTAGTTGTATTAACTTTTTGAGATATTTTCCCCAAACTACTCTTTTTAATTACTTCCTTTCAATGACTCTATTAATGTAATTTTCCAATTTTTTAATAAGAATACTGTTTCTGGTAAAAATTTACACAGCAAATTCAGTTTCCATATAAAAATTTCTATGCATGTTATTTAATGACATTGACTGCATTTTTCCATATTGTGTCCGTATTCTCCATATTTGCATTGCGCTTCTTCAAACTCTATCAATCCAATTTCCCTGCCCCCTGACCTTCTCATCAGTGCTTTATTGGTAAATGTTAATCATTTGGTGTCATATATATATATTTTTAAAAGTTATAGAACTCATGGGTGATAATGTTTATTTTGTGAGCAAATTGGTTACTTAGCTGAAAGATCACCTCTGGGAGTACTTTAAGTTCAAATTTTAGAGTATCTCATGGTGATAGTGTTTGGTGTTCCTTGAGTTTCTACTAGTCCAGTATATTTGGGATTTTTTATTTTAAATAAGGATTAGAGTTTCATTCTACTGTTTTCTCCCATTCTGCCTGGGGCCATCTATGTCCCTGGTCTGAACCGTCAGTAGTAGTGGTAGACAAGATCCGTTCAGTTCTGGTCTCCAGATAGCTATTAGGTGCTCTCAAGTCCAACTCATAACAACTCTATGCTCAACAAAGCAAAACATTGCTAGGTCCTGCACTGTTCCCATGACCACTGCTGTGCTCAAGCCCATTTTTGTAGTCACTGAGTCAGTCCATCTAGTTAAAAGTCTTCCTTTCTCTCTGAAGCTCTACCTTTTAAGGATGGTGTCCCTCCCCAGGGACTGTTCCCTCTTGATGAGAAGTCCAAAGTACATGAGATGAAGTCTTGCCATCTTCACTTACAACAAGCACTCTGCCTCTTCCAATGCAGACTTGTACATTCATCTGGTAAACTCAAAAATACTGAACCTATTGACTTTAAGTAGACTCTGCTTCATAGTGACCTTATAAGACAGAGTATAGTTTTCCTGTATTTTCCCATAAAGTTTCCAAGGAGCAGCTGATGCATTTGAAATGCTGACCTTTTAGTTAACATCACGTTCTTAATCTTTGAACCACCAGGGCTCCAGTTCTTCCAGTAGTCCATGGCATATTTGATATTATTTGCCAACACCATAATTTAAAGATATTTGTTACCTTTTGGTCTCCTTTATTCATTACCCAGCATTCACATGCATATGAGGTGACTGAAAATATCATGGCTTCGATAACAGGCATCTTACTCTTCAAAGTGATGTCTTTGCTCTTCAACTTGAGAGAGGTCTTTTGAGCAGATTTTCCCAATTCAGTGTCATGTGCAACTTGGCTGCTGCTTCCACGGATGCTGATTGTGTATCCAAGTAAAATTAATTCCTGACAACTTCAACCTTTTCTCTGTTTTATCATGATGCTGCTTATTGGTCCAATGGTGATAATTATTGCTTCTTTATGTTGAGGTGTAATACATATTGAAGACTCTGATATTTGATCTTTATCAGCAAGTGCTTTACATTTCGTTGTTTTCAGCAAACAAGGTTGTATCAACAGGATAACACATGTTAAAGAGTCTTTTGTTTGTTCTCCCAGTCCTGAGGTTGGCCAGGTTGCTGTCTTCCAGATTTGTTAGCAAAGATGAGTGAACACCTCAGAGATGCATAAAGTTGTTGCAATACCTCAAATGACATTCTGTCCATTCTAGTTTTGCTTTTGGCCAATGCTTTCTGAGCAGCTTGGATTTCCTCCTTCAGTATTGTTGGTTCTTGATCATAGGCTACCTTTCGACATGTTTGAATGCTAACTAATTCTTTTTGGTACAGAGATTCCATGTATTCTTTCCATCCTCTTTTGATGCTTAACTACTTTTTTTTTTTTATTGCATAGAATCATTCCGTATTTCAATTCAAGTCTTGAATTTTCTCTTCAGCTCTTTCAGCTTGAGAAATCCTGAGCTTGTTCTTCCTTTTTTGTTTTGTAACTCCATGTCTTTGCAAATTTTGTAATAATATTTTGTCTTCTGGAGATACTCAGGACTCGTTATGGAGTGTTGTGCATGCACAGTTTCTTGTTCCCTTAGCTTGATTCCCTAATACTTATTTAGCTCTCTGGTGTCCCTACTCTCCAGAGTTGATATCATCTGGTTCCTTCTGAAAAACAATTTTGAGGAAGTTGGTATAAACATCTGGGGACTTATCTCAGTGTCCCAGGATACAGTTAACACTGTGTTGATAGTCTGGGTCACATGATCTACCTCTGGCTCCCTGTCTTACTCCCGATTGTTGACTCAAGAAAGGTACTGTGTTTTCAATAGGATGTTCATTATATTTTTCCCCATAGGCTACTCTGCCTGCCCCAACTCTCAAACTTTTGATATAACCTGACTAAGAATTTCTTTTGGTAGTAATTTTTGTCCCAGCAACACAACAGAGCATTCTGGGATATATAGAAAGGAATGCTTTACCAATTGTTACTCTATCAAACTTAAGCATAAACTTTGCACTGTCCTGCTTGCAGAGTGGACCCATAGGGTAATTTAAGGCAGAGAAGGTGGCTGTCATGACTAAAATAAATTTAATCTCCTTACCTTCTGTATCAAGTGTAACCATTAGTTTTCCCATGAAGATATCAATAATGTGGTCAGTCTTCAGTTTCTTTCATTCTTCCATCCCTTCACAGTTTGAAACTGCTTCTCCATTTTAGATACTTGTTAGAGAAGCACCCTATTCTCTCAGTACCAAATTCTGTCATAGTCATCTAGTGCTGCTACAGCAGAAATACGACAGTTGGATGTCTTTGACAAAGAAAAATTTATTCTATCGTGGAAATATATGCTAAAGACATCAGCTTCAGAGGAACTCTTTCTCTGTTGGCTCTAGAGGAAGGTACTTATCCTCAATCTTCCATTAGACAGGGACCTTTTCCAAAGGATATGTTGTGCTCCTGGCCCTACTTTCTTGGTGGTATGAGGTCCCCAAATCTCTCTGCTAGATTTTTGTATATCTCAAGAGATTGACTCAGTCACAGTACAGTCTTCCACATTGAGACCTGCCCCACCAACACAACTGATCCTCATCCTCTCTGATTAACATCTTAGAGGCAGGATTTACAGTATACAGGGATTTCACTGAATATCAAGAATCATGGCCCAGCCAAATAGCTAGCTACACAGAACATAATTCAGTCTATGAGAGTGGCTAACATCTGTTCATTTCAGCTCACTAAAGCCTAGATTGTCAATCATTATGTATTCTATTTCATTTCTGATGACTTCCAATTTTTATATATTTACACTTTGTATGTCCTGTGTTTCAATTATTAGTGGATGTTTTCAGCTATTTTTTCTCGTTTTAAGTTATGCCACAAAAGCAAATTAAGGTCCCAAGTGCTTTATACCACCCATGTTATTAAGAATGACTCTAATTTGAGAAGACAGCTCTTCTAGATGAAGGAGCTGTTTCTGACCTCAGTTTACAGCTCAAGGGCTTCGGCAAGTTCTCCCCTGCCTCCTTTCCCCCAGCTTGTTAAATTCATCGGTCTCTGAATCTAGCAGAATGGCTCTATTTCTGGCTCAGGTAATGGTGTCAGACTCCAGGGCCAGGTGCAGTGTAGAGAAAAGTTGGGGAAGGCCTGGGAAAAGGAGAGAGGTTTCTCCCAAAGGAAGTATTTAGATTTGTGGGTGGTAGTTTAGACACAATTCAGTTAGCGTTTGATGGTTCAGCGCCACTCCTCACTGGTTCTGGAGGCAGAATGGACTTATCACTGCACTGTCTCTCCCACTGGAGAAGGTGTCCTTTGAATGTAACCATTCACCATGCTGGCTGCAGCCAATTTCTAGAAGGTGAGAGCTTACTAGTCCTAGGTACTTCTGGATCCACTCTCCCGTCCCAGTCTGTCAGTCTCATTTCTTAACTTTCCCTTTGATATTTAGGGCTCCTAGAGTGTCATATATAATCAATTTGTTTATTCTTTTGGGTTTTTTAGAGGGATCACAGGAAGCAGCCGATTACTCCACCATCTTGGCCTTGTGGGCATTTCTGTTTTGTGAAATGTTATCCATAATTTTCCATAATCTTCACAAGTGAAATGCCTCCACATAGTTAGTAAAAGACAGGTAAACATCTTTCTGGTGTTCTCTGCTTTTAGTCAAGATCTGTCTAATGTCAAGAAATAATATTCCTCATTCCATGTTATACCTCTGAATGTGGCTTGAGTTTCTGGTAGTTCACTGTGGATGTACTACTACAGTTATTTTTGAATTAACTTCAGAAAAATTTTAGGTGTACTTAGTAACAGGAAACAGCAATTTATGACAGTGAGCAAACAATTTATAACAGCAACAAGTAATTGGAAACTTAAATTTAAGTACACATTGGCAATTAAAATATAATAAAGTACTGTGTACACAAAAATAAAAGCTGTTATTGACAGAAGTTAAGTAAAGGCTCAAATAAATGGATATAGATCTCTTTTGGATTGGAAAATTCAATATTTTAAAGCTATCTTCTCAAATTGTTCTACGCATTAAAAAAAAAAAATCCAATCTAAATCCCAGAAATAATGTTTTCAGAAAAATGAGCAAACTAAATCTAAATTATATTAGGAAATGCATGTACCTAGAAGACACAAAATAGTTTTTAATAAAAAGAATTAATTTGAGGATTTATATTACCTGATATCAAGAGTTAAAATAATGCTGCATTAATCAAGAAAATGTCATACTGACATGAGAACAGACAATCAGACATGGGAACAGAGTGTATCTCAGAAATAAGTCCAATAAATGCAATTCAATTGATTCTTGACAAAAATCATTGAATTAATCTAAAGAAGCAAAAAAAAAAAAAAAAAAAAACTCTTAAAAATTGTGCTAGAAAAACTGGATAAACATAATGAAAAAGATTTACCCCTAAATCTTAACTCACTCTAAATATAGAGAAATAATCTCCAAAGGTTCATCATCCGTTGTTGTCCAATGTATTCTGACTCACAGTGACTCAACAGGACAGAGTCTGTCTTCTGCATAGGTTTCCAGGGCGGTGACTTTTACAGAAGTAGACTGCCATATGTTTACCTGCAGAGATGCTAATGGGTTCAAACTGCTTACCTTTCTGGTAGCAGTAGAACACTGAGCCATTGTTCCGCTACAGTTTCTTCAGTGGAGATAGATCTACATATAAAATCTGAATCTATAAAATGAGTAAGACAAAATCTTTGAAAACTTAGAATAGACAAAAATTCCTTAGACAGTACAAAGAGAGACAGAGGACAAGAAAGCACATGACTATAACAACTAAAATGTAGATATTGGACTTCAAATTTGTAGAAGCCTGATTCCTGCCAACTGGCTAATTCTGTATGGCTGAAATATTTGCCACAAGTGAGGAAATTAGGCCAAACCAAACTGCCAGTTGCCCCTAAGTGATGGTGGGCCCAGAATTCAGCATGTCTATTACCTTCACTCCTAGCTTATTGCTCTGTAGGTGTATCCCTCTTCAGGCCCCCAGGGATATTCCTTTGTTTCTGAGGACTGGAAACCCTGGAGTCATAATGGGTAAGTGCTACAGCTGCTTACCAAAAGTTGGCAGTTCAGATCCTCCAGATGCACGTTGGAAATACCATGGGACAGTTCTGCTCTGTGTGTAGGGTCTCTATGATTCAGTAATGAATCAATGGTAGTGTTTTTTTGTTTGTTTGTTTTTGTATTTTTAATTCTATTTATTTGTTTTCAAGTCTTTAAGTGTTTGAAGTGGAAGGGAACAACCGAGTAGGAACCCATAAAGTCACCTTGACTAGATGTTTCAGCAGTGTTTTTCAATAAATTACACAGCAAAATCATTAGTGAAATTGGAAGAAGGCACATTCTTTTCTACATAGAAAGCTGAAAAGGCCCTCATAGTACACTGATGTGAATCCTAAAAAGGAGTCAAGGAGACAGTGACATGGGGCCTAGAGGCCCAGGGCCTCTTGGAGATAGCCAGATCAAGAGGACACAAGAGGGAAATACAGTGAGTCTGTCAACTTCAAAGTTTGGTCTATGGATGTGTTTGGTCTTTGGTCACTCAAGACGCTTTGCCTGACTCAGCACAATGGGCAATATCCCTTCAATTATCATAACTTTGGCAGAATGACAAACGCAGATTACGAAATAAAAGCAAACAACAACTTAAAACCAGTTAATTCTTAAACAGCATTTCATATGCAAACTTTTTAGTTACTTAAAAATTAATCCTTTTGAGTTTAAAATGCTTGATTTCAGCCAGAGGTAGGATTTCTTTTGTGCCATAAAAGTATAATCACTTAAACAATTTTTAAAAATAAAAACACCCACAAAATAAAAACATGAAAAATATATACTTTTTTCCATTTCAACTAGTCAGCAGGCAGTTTCTGAACTCTGCCAGCTCAAAGGAGTTGAAAGAAAAGAAAAATCTCTAAGCTTTCCGTGATCACAGGATTTGGAAAAGAATGCTCCTAAATGACCACATTCCTTAAGGAGGCTAAAAGTATTTCCCTTTACTTACAATTAAATTTACATGTCTTGGTGGAGACAAATCTCATCAAATCACAAATTCATGGCTCTGTGTTTTTTAAAAGGCAGGTAATGAACCATATTTTACACTTGGCTGGTCCGCAAGTAAATTATAATATTTCACTTCCCTTATCATTTCTATTCAATCTAAAAATAAAGATTAAGATGTAGGAAAAAAGCAAACTTGAAGGAGAAAGATTAGAAGGGAATTGCAGTACTGTTTTGATGATATGATGGAGGGTGTTTTGGAATGCTCATATCTATGCAATGTGCAATTTTTGTTGTTGTTATTGAGACGTTTGAAAACCATTTCCAGGATATCATTATATAGATCTCCATGTGAGTATAAGACTCTAAAGAATCGAAAAATGGCATTTAAATACCAGCATATTTTTCTGTAAAGCATATTACTGCTTAACAATCCTTTTATTACTTTAATGTTCCATGGCAAGATGTATTAGTTTTCTATTGCTGCTGTAACAACTTATCAAAAATGTGTTGGTTTAAAACAACACAAATTTGTTCTCTTATAACTCTGAAAGAAAGAAGTCTAAAATGAGTGGCAGGGATTTAGAAGATAATATTGGACTCACGATTCCCTGTCCTTGAAGCACAGAGAACATGACCCAGTGGAAGCTGGACCTGTAGGATTCACAAGGGCACATCAACTAGGCACTGACAAAGAAAAAATAAATGAGACAATCTTGAAAATTTTCTTTTAGGGAAACTTCCACATAAAACTAATAAAACAGAACACAAAAAAACCTTTCCATTCTTATCTGTTTGTACTAACACATAGTGAATACAAATTTGTTGGACCAAAGAAGACCCTCCAGACTGCCATTGTTGAAACTAGTACTAAAGATTATTAAGAAAGATGATTCCAAATGAAAGATCACTATTTCTGGTCAATCAGTGAAAAAGTTAAGCTTTCAATCTACCTATTCTGTGATAATATATACTGATGATTCTGTGACTTTCCTCAGATTCACACAGATGTTAGCTCTGGAAAAATACTTGTCCACTTCCAACTTTTGTCCTTTAGAGTATCTGCCAAATAAAACTTACTTTTTGCTTTAGTAAACTTTGTTGTTACTTTTTCTCTCCTACAGCAGCAGGGCTATGTTCCCAACAGAGGCTCTAAGAGACTGTCTTAGTAAGAATTCTGTAGATAACAGAATCAGAAAGTATATATATAAAAGCCCCCAAAAACCCAGTGCCACAGAGTTGATTTTAACTCATAGTGACCCTATAGACAGAGTAGAACTGCTCCATATTTTCCAAGGAGCACCTGGCAGATTTGAAATGCTGACCTATCAGTTAGCAGCCAGAGCACTGAATCACTGTGCCACCAGGGTTTCCAAATATATATATATACTTAAATGTATATATACTACAGACAACAGAACCAGTGTGTGCCTGTGTGTGTATGTATATATACATATGCATATATGTGTGTGTGCATATATATATAGCCAAGTCAAGTGCCGTCAATATACATACACATATATATGTATGTATATATAAAACCACTGCTGTCGAGTCAATTCCGACTCACAGTCATTCTATAGGACAGAGCAGAACTGCTTCATAGAGTTTCCAAGGAGCTCCTGGTGGATATAAACTGCTGACTTTCTGGTTAGCAGACATAGCACTAAACCACTACGCTCCAGGGTTTCCATATGTGTGTGTGTGTGTGTATGTGTGTGTATAGATTCTGTTTTCTCTCTATATAGGTACATATTTTTAAAAGACAGGAAAGAAAGAAAACACCAAAGTGATTTCAAAAGAGACTCTGAAAGTTGCCTTTGGAGGTTGAGAAGCTAAAGCAAGGGAAGAAATAGTGAAGTAAAGTGCTGAACAGAAGATTTCAAAGAGTGATGGCTTGAGAAGACAAAATAAAATATATAATGACATGAGTAAAGACATGGATTTAGAAAACCAAAAAAGAACACAATCAGCATTCTTCAAGCTGAAGGAGCTGAAGAAAAGTCTTCATGCCCCACGTTGTAATAGTGAGGTGTTCTACAGAGAAAGTATCATGCAACACAGAAAACATCAAAAGAAGATGGAAGAAATACAGTCACTGTACCAAAAAAATTGGTTGATGTTTAAACATTTCAGAGGCTAGCCTATGACTATGGCACTACAGGAAGAAATCCAAGGGGCACTGAAGACAATGGCAGAAAACAAGGCTGCAGGAATAGATGGAATACAAATTTAGATATTTCAAGAAACAGATGCAGCACTGAAAGGGCTCACTTGTCTATGCCAAGCCAGCTGAATGACAGCCACTTATACAACCTACTGGAAGAGATCCATATTTGTGTCTATTCCAAAGAAAAGTAAAATGCAGAATGTAGAAATCATTGAACAAACTCATTAATATCACACACAAGTAAAATTTTAGTAGATATCATTAAAAAATGGCTGTATCAGTATATCCACAGGGAACTGCCAAAAACTCAAAACTAGATTTAGAAGCTGTAGAACCAGGGATATCATTGCTGATGTCAGATGGATCTTGGCTGAAAGTAGAGAATGCCAGAAAGATGTTTACTTGTGTTTTATTGAAAGGTATTTGACTGTGTGGATCATAACAAATTATGGATAACATTGCAAAGAACGGGAATACCTGAACATTTAGTTATACTTGTTATAGAAGAGGAAGAGGCAGTTGTTTGAACAGAAAAGGGGATATTGAGGGTTTAAATCAGGAAAGGCGTGGGTGAGGGCTAGGTCCTTTCACTGTATCTTTGCAATCTGTATGCCAAGCAAATAATCCGAAAAGCTGGACTACATAAAGAAGTACGGACCACTAGGATTGGTGGAAGACTCAGTAACAACCCACACTGGGCAAACCGCACAACTCTGCCTGGTGGAAGTGAAAAAGATGTGAAGCACTTACTGAGGAAGTTCAAAGATCACAGCCTTCAGTATGGATGACACCTCAACTTAAAGAGACCTTATAACTAGACTAATAAACAATGCCATGATACATAAAGAAAAGATGTGACATTTTCAAGGATTTAATTTCATTTGGCATTATAATCAACCCACATGAAAATGGCAATTAAGAAATTAAGCACCACATTATAGGGCAAGTCCCCCGCAAAGGATCTTTTTAAAGTGTTAAAAAGCAAAGAAGTTACTTTGAAGATGACGATAACTCTGATCCTAACTATCCATTATGTTTTTAATTGCCTCATTTGCATGAGAAAGCTGGGCAATAAATAAGGAAGACTGAACAAGAACAGATTCCGTTAAATTACGATGTTGGTGAAGAATATTGAATATACCATGAAAACCAAAACAAACAAATGTCTTTTAGAATAAATACAGCTAGAAATCTCCTTAGAAACAAGGACAGGGAGACGACATGTCACACACTTGGGACAGGTTATCTGGAAGGACTCAGCCCTGGAGGAGGGCATCATGCTTAGCAGAGGATCAATGAAAAAGAAGAAAACCATCAAAGTGATGGATTTACATGGTCATTGCAACAATGGACTCAAATTTAATAATAACTGTGAGAATGGGTGCAGGACCAGGCAATGTTTCACTACTACAAGTTGGAACCTACTTGAGTGTATCTAAAAACCACACACACACACACACACACACACACACACACACACACACACACACACACACACCCCTTCACACAAACAGAAAGAAATAGAAATTTTGAAGAATTGACTCATGTGGTTGTGGGCATTTGCAGGTCCCAAATCTGTAGATAGGGTTAACTCCCAAAATACCAAGTCTATTGAGTTGATTCTGACTCATAGAGGCACTACAGGACAGAGTACAACTATCCCATAGGGTTTCTAAGTCTGTAATTTTTATGTTAGTTGACTGTGACATCTTTCTTATGACGGATGGTTGGTAGTTTGTAACTATTGACCTTGGGTCCCAAAATACAGGTTAGGCAGTGGGGAAGAGAAAGGAATCGGGTAAGATTTTTATTTATTGTTTTGAGGCAGAATCTTCCTCAGGAAGTCTCTAGTTTTACTGTTAAGGCCTTCAAACTGGTTGAATGAGCCTCTCTCATATTACAGAGCGTAATCTACTTTACTTAAGGCCAACTGTTCTAACCTAATCATGTACAAGTATTACAGAAAAACACTTAGACCAGAGTTTGACCAAAGAACGGCAAATGTTCTAGTTAAGTTGACATTAGCTGTCACAGTGAGAATCTGTAATCCTCAACTACACCTTTTACAGGGACTACTGACGTTTCTTTTTCTCATATCTGCTCATCAGACCTCTGCTTTTACTGACACATTCTTGCTGAACTCTGATCTATCTACCACTGTCTTATACGGTCCCTAAGTGGAATAAATAGTTAGCACTAGACTGCTGCCTGTTTAGCAGTACCAAAGAAGAAAAGGCCTGATGACCAGCTTTTGCTAAGGTTACAGCCAAGAAAATCCTATGGAACAGTTCTACTCTCTGACATATGTGGTCACAATGATTCGGAATCAGTTGCATGGCAGCTAACATTTCCCTCTTACAAGAACATTCGTTATTATCTTGGGAATATCTATGTAGTCGAGGATAATCTCCTCCATTTCGAGATTCTAAATTTAATCACCCTGTACAGTATCTTTTGTCGTGTTAGAAAACATATCCACATTTTCCAGGATTAGGACATGGATGTTTTCAGGTGTGTAGGGAGTCAAGGTGGGTGGGTGGGAGGGTGACATATTTAGTGTCCTACACAGGGGATTAAATGTTTGAATATCTGTGACTGTATTTAAAAAATATTAAAAAAAATCTATATTATTTCGAGAAAACCAGTGAAATCTAGATTCATGACAACACAATGAAGGAAATTAAGAAATAACCTCTAATTCCACCACAGATGCTGTTTATATATCTTTTTAGATTTGGTGCATAAATGACTACACTTTTTTTTAATTTAAAGAAAAGCTTCCTCCTTTATTGTAATCCCTTTTTGACTTAATATATCAGGAATATCAGTTTTCATTTTAATAAATGTTATCTCTAGTGTTGTTTTCAACAACCAGTAATATTCCTCTGCATATCTCTATACTGATTAATCAAGTGCCATGAGGCTAACCTTTTAAATTTGGAACATATTTATATTGCTTTCTTAAGCCAAATTTCTAAATAGAGTTGCTGGGGCAAAGGTATAAATTTTTATATAAAAATCATATATAAATACATGCCTAGACAAGTACTGGGTTCGACTTGACGGCACTTGGCAGAGACAAGTTATTATTCACTGTTCTCATTTAATGTACTTATTTTCTCAAACCTTCTTGCATATTAGTAATATGCTTCTCCTTTAACTCTGCTAACTTGTTAGGAGTTACATGTCACTCTGGTTATAATCCAGTCAAATCATAACAGAAACTGTTAGTAAATCAAAAGTCTCAGGAACTCCCTGAAGCTACTTGAATATAAATCACGTAATTTCCTTTTATGAGAGAGAGGACACGAGACAATTTCATTCATTCATTCCTTCATTCGTTCATACATTTTTTTTTTATTCTTATGGATTCCTTGGTATTTGTAAGAGGCAAAATATACAGTAAAGAGCGATGTTAGCAAGCCCACATTTCGCACTCCTCTACCCTTCTACGTGGGTCTAGGTCACTGAAAATAAACAACTAAAGATAGAAGAGAATTTCACACAGTGCAAAGTGCTGTGAAGACAATAAAGGGAACAGTGTGATAGAAAACGTGGACTGTAGAAGTGAAGAGCTATCACAGCTTGGATACTTAGACGAGCCCACTCGGAGGACTCGACTACTTTCAAAGAGTGGCTGTGTAGCCGGAACGTGCCTGTGCAAGCTATGTGAAGAACTGGAGGCAGCAGAGCATCAGGCAAGAGAACTGTCATAAGTTAGGAATGAGGGGACACAAATGAGACCACTGTATGTAGAACTTATTGCCTTGACAAGGTCAGCAAGAAAATCAGGAGGAGTTGACATAGAAACTTGCAGACCATTGTCTAAAAAATAAACAAGTGAATTTATTCTAACTGCAGTGGGAAGCCGCTGTCAGATTGGAGGCAAGTAAGTATATGATTTGATTCATACTTTAAACAATTCACCCCAGGCCGATATGTAGAAAATAACGTGTGTGTTTCATGACAGTAAAGGAAAAGACCTCTTAGAAAGCTGTTTACAAGGATTTGCCGGATTGGTTTAAAACGGCAGCTATAGAAATAGAATTGGATGATTTGGGGACAAGTTTGGAGATAACACCAACTGGCCTAGTAAGCAGGTATTTGTAAGAAAACCACTGAAGACTCATGGGTAAGTCCTTCCTTTGGGGCCTATCATTTGGAATACGACAGTACTCTTTCTAATATGAACATGTGTGGGAGAGTTCTTAGCTACGGCACCATCAGAATTCTTGAGAGAGATAAGGAGACACAGAATCAAGAGTTTTGTTTGGGCATGTTATATGTGAGGTAACTAGTATACCTAGTACAGATTAGGCCAACTCCGCATCTTAGTTGAGAGTTAAGGCTTAAAACAAATTTGGGAGCCGTTGACACACAGATGTTCAGGTTTTTATTTATTTAGTTTTTTTTTTTCCCCCTATTGAATTTAGTAAGTAACTGGTATCCAGACAGTGAAGATAAGTAGAAAGGATGCTGGTACTTCACTGAAGACCAAGAGCACCACTCCGAAGAACTAAAAGAAGATTCTAGTGTTTCTTCCATACCTTCTGTGTCCTTATCTCCACTGCAAAACAACAATAATAACCAAATACCTTTACTTAACATATGTTTTTATGACACTGGAAACAGCTGTTGTCTGACTCTAAAGTAGCTGGTGAGGTGAGCTAAGTCAAAATAACTAAAACCACACTGTAAAGTGAACTCTTTTTCAATGTGATGTGTTTTTAAGAAACCAACTATAATGGTTAATTGTGTCAGCTTGCTTTGGCTACAGTTTCTAGTTGTTTAGCCAAACATAAGTCCAGTTGTTGTCCCAGGATGATTACACATCATGAAATTCTTTGGCCTTCGGTAGAACAGATCACCTTCCATAACACAATACAAGGTTCTTAATAAATCACTGAGGTCAAACCAGTGTAAGGTGGACCCTAAACCTAATTACTTCTGAGTTGTAAAAAAAAACAAACAGATATACTGAAACACAATGGGAGAAGTAAAAGATAGACAGTGGAGGCAGGTGCAAGGGTTTCTGGGTGCTAGTGGTAGAATTTTGACCTTCCATGTGGGAGACCAAGTTCAATACCAAGACAAAGCACCACATGAATAGCACCACTTGTCTGTCAGTAGAGGCTTTGTGTTTCTACAATGATAAACAGGTTTCAGTGGAGCTTCCAGACCAAGACTGGCTAGGAATAAAGGCTGAAAATCAGTCAGTGCAGTCCCTGTGGCTCACAGTGGTCTAATCTGTAACTGATCATGAAAAATAAATAGTTCTGTTGTACATGGGGTTGCTACCAGTTGGGAAAAACTTGAGGTTAGCTAGCAATAACAATCAGAAGCTGAAATAGACAAGAAAGATCTTTCATTAGAAACATGCCCTGAATTTGGATGGCTAGTCTCCAGAATTGTGAGAAAATAAATATCTTTATCAAAGCCACACCTGTGATATTTGTGTTACAGCAAAACTAAGTAATTAAGAAACTTTCATTAATAAATACATTAACTCACTTCTGTTGTGTTAATTATGACTCACAATGACCCTATAGGACAGAGTATAACTGCCACCATAGAGTTTCCAAAGAGCCCAGTGGATTTGAACTGCTGACCTTTTGGTTAACAGCTACAGTACCTAACCATTATACCACCAGGGTTTCTAATATAGTTTTCTGATTTGCCTGTTAGTTATGGAAGCCTCAAATAACGACTGGTATCTTTCACTCTTTCTTTTATTCCAGGTTCTGATCCTGGAATGTCATTGTGAAAAACACAAATAACTTCTCAGAAATTAATAACCCATTGTTTATACTATATATATATGCACATATATACATGTAAATATACATATATAAATGTAAATATTTACAAATAAATATTTAGTGTTTATTTATAAGCCTAAACATTTAATACAATTTAATATTTAATGCCCAAAGCCAAGTGCCATTGAGTCATATAAATTTATAATATAATTTAAAATTTAATATAAACAGTATTTAAAATTTATTTATAAATATGAATGATTATAAATAAATATTTAAACAAATATACATATTTATTGTATATGTATACAGGTACATACATATATATGTACACATATATATATATACACTCAAGCTCTTCAACCACTGTACTGTCTGTACCCCATTAGCCCATCAGAAAAAAACAAAAACAAAAAGAAAATGCACACACACACACACACACACACGCACACACATTGAAATCAAGTCCATTCCACTCATAGAGACCCTACAGGGTAGAGCAGAACTACCCCATAGAGTTTCTAAGGAGTGTGTGGTACATTCAGACTGCAGACACTCTGGTCAGCAGCTGTAGCTCGTAACTGTTTTATCACTCGAGTTAACAATTCTTAGTACTTTGTCATGAATTACATTGTAAGGATGACTGAATCACAGATTGACAGAGTCCTTAAAACATCTTCTAACATTGCTGTTTTACGCTGTTTCCCAGAAGCAGAATCTAAGAGAAGAATTTATGTGAAAATGTTCTCAAGGGGAAAAAAATACTAGCAGAGGACTGGGGAGTGCGATGGAGAAAGGAAGAAGATCAGATGAGGGTGCAATGCCAAGACAAGTTGCGTAAAATGAATAATAAAGAAAGTAAAAAGCTTATATTTATACCATTCAGGTACAAGGTAGTGGGAGTATATAAAACCTTACCCCCTACAGCTGTCACATATTGGTTAAGGGCTGTGCAAAGTTGAGACATAGACTCTCAATGCTTTCTACCTCACTGTATCAGCAAGCACGATGGCCTCTCTCACAGCTTGGGGGTATCCTCAGATGAAGATGCACAGAGACTGCTGGGAAAGAAAGCACACTGGCAACTGTGTGCACTAAAACAGCCCAATTGTCTTGTGTGCACTGATGCTTTCTGCAACAATTACCTTTGCATGTATCTCACGGGACCAGGAAATGTTTGGCCTGCCTGCAAGTCTCAGAGCTTACCTGACTGTAGCAGACACAGCTGAGGGAGGTCCCGACTGACTTATGCCTTGTATAACTCCCTGCCCTAATAATGGCATAGATTTTGTTGTATGGCCAAAGTCAAAGACTTTGTAGATGTTATTCAAGTTTGTATCAGTCGATTTAATTTTCAAATCAGGGATTAGACTAGCTGTACCTGACCTAATCAGATGAATAAACTTCAGCAGCAGCTGAAGTTCTGATGGGTCAGTTGGGTAAGTGTTTTGTTAACTAAGATGGCAGCATTTCTAATCTA
This sequence comes from Heterohyrax brucei, assembly GCA_028571685.1. Lineage (NCBI taxonomy): Eukaryota > Metazoa > Chordata > Mammalia > Hyracoidea > Procaviidae > Heterohyrax > Heterohyrax brucei. The sequence goes on from CM053143.1 coordinate 163,856,169, forward strand.
CTAGCTGCTCCATGGAAACCCTGGTGGCATAGTGGGTAAGTGCTTACATCTGATAACCAAGAGGTTGGCAGTTCAAATCCACCAGGTGCCACTTGGAAACCCTACAGGACAGTACTACTCTGTCATATAGGGTTGCTCTGAGAGAATCTATTTGATGGCAATGGATTTTTTTTTTTTAATTTTAAAGCAGCAACGAAGATGTTACTCTATCAGCCTTGTAGAAGCAAAATGGCACTTTGTGGAGAGGGCTACTGGGCCAAGAAGCGTAGGCAGAATTTAGGAGTCGAGGACCTCGTTCTACAACTAGAAGGAGCTGTTAGAATTCAGGCAACAGCCAGTAAGCTTGGAAGAAGCTCAGAGTTTCCGATTAGATGACAACTTTTTCTAACAACTTTATGGGACCCTGAGTGGAGGAACCATCTGGGTAGATCCACACCTAGACTCCTGAAAAGGGAAAGTTTGAGATAATACATGTGTGCTGTTTCAAGATGCTATAGCCAAGCCAAGTGTCATTGAGTCGGCTATACTTGTTATATAATTTAACAGTAATACAGTGCGAGGAACAGAACACAAGACATATTTTTCTCCTTCAACAAGTTATATTTAGATTCAGTTAGTTACCTCAGTAGTCTAATACATAAGCTGAGTTGAAAGAAGTTCAATCATTATATTGGCCCTTTGTGTATGTGTATCATAGGAATATCTTTGCTTTTAACACTTGAAAGAGGTTTTTTATAGTAGATTTGCTCAATGTGCCATGAGTTGGATCCGATTTGATGGCACTTGGCTTGGCTTGCTCAATGCTATGTGTCCTTTAATTTCTTGACTGCTACTTCCATGGATGCTGGTTGTGGGTTCAAGTAAATTTAAGTCATTGACAATGTCAAACTTTTCTCCTTTTATCATGATGTTGATTATTGGTCCAGTTGTGAGGATTTCTATTTTCTTTTTGTTGACGTGTAATCCATATTGAGGCTGTGGTCTTTGATTTTCGTTAGTAAGTGCTTCGCTTTCAGCAAGCAAGGTGGTGTCATCTGCATCCTGAAGGTTATTAATGAGTTTCCTTCCAGTACTAATGCCTCGTTCTTCTTGGATTATTTGTCAGCAGGGTAGATGTATAAAGCACATACAAATAAGATTATAAAAAATAAAAATATATCTATTCTATTAGAAGAGCATAGGGAACTCATACTTCAGTCCAAACTTTAAATTATATGCAAACTCTTAGGCCCATGAATAGAAACCACAGTCTGAGACACTCCATAAATTTTTAGGACATTATGTAATAATAATCTACCACTCCTCTGTCAGTTTATTGTACTAGGCTGGATGTATGTTGCTCTGATGCTGAAAGATATGCCATCAGTATTTGAAACACAAGCAGATTCATCCATGGTGGATGAATTCAGTTTCATCCAGGATGCAGTGGAACTTCTAGACTAAGATAAGATTAGGAAGAAGGAACTGGCAATCCACTTAAACAAATTTTGCCGGTGGAAATTTTATGAATAGCAGCAAACATGGTCTTATACAGTGCCAGCAAATGAGACCTACAGATTGGAACCCCCCTACTGTTAAGTCAGTTCTGGCTTACAGTGACCCTAGAGGACAGAATAGAACTGCCCCATAGAGTTTCCGAGGAGCACCTGGTGGATTCTAACTGCTGACCTTTTGGTTAGCAGCTGTAGCTCTCAACCACTACATCACCAGGGTTTCCCTACAGATTGGAAGGCACTCAAAATACAACTGGGGGAAAGCTCCTCAAAGTAGTCACCCTTAAAGACACAGATAAAGTGAAGCTCTTGAGACCTCCATTTGCCAATGTGTCACAACTCAAAATGAGAAGGAACTTCTGCAAATATCCACTATAATTGGAATGTGGATTGTATGAATTATGAATCTAGGAAAATTAGAAGTCATTCAAAATGAAATGGAACACATAAAGATGGATATCCTAGGCACTAGTGAGTTGAAATGTACTAGTACTGGTCATTTTGAATCAGATACCTGATATAACAGGAATGACAAATTGAAGAGGAAGGGTACCACATTCACGGTCACAAAGAATGTTTCAAGATCTGTCTTGCAGTACAGCACTTTCAGTGATAGGATAATGTCCACAGCTGATAAGGAAGATCAGTTAATGTGACAATTATTCTAATTTATGCAACAACCACTAATCCCAAAGATACAGAAATGGAGAAATTTTACCAATTTCTTCAGTCTGACGTGTGATTAAGATGCATTGATTATTACTCGTGATTGGAATACAAAAAAGAGGAAGATTGAGATAGGTTGACACAGTGGCTGTGACTATGGACTCAAACAGAGCAAGGATTGTGGCGATGACACCAAGCGGGGTTAGATACTGTTTGTTTTGGTCACCTAGTGCTGCTCCAACAGAAAGACCATGAGTGGATGGCTGTAACAGGCAAAAGTTTATTCTTACATAGTCCAATAAGCTACACATCCAAATTAAGGATGTCTGCTCCAGGGGAACTTTCTCTCTTTGCTGGATCTGAGAGACGGTCCTTGTATAGCATCAGTCTTTGTTCAGGGATCACCTTGTTGCAGGAATCTCAGGTCTGAAGGATGCACTCTATTCCCAGTACTGCTTTCTTGATGGTATGAGATCCCTAATTCTCAACTTGCTTCCCTTTCTTTTTACCTCCATTGAATGAAAGGATAAAAGGCAGTGCAAGCCACACTCCAGGCAAATTCCCTTAGCAACAGTGTTGTAGTCCCACCCTAATCCTCTTTTAGCATAATCATCGTATCTGTTAGCCGCAGGCAGAGATTAGGATGTACAGCACAGGAAAATCACAAAATATTGGGAACGATGGACAGCTAAATGGCTACACACATTATTCGTGGAATATAGCTCAGTCCATGACACTATTGTACATAGGGTGTGTGTGAGATAGAACCAACTCAATGGCACCTAACAACACACATATATTCATATATATGTATTTGTATGTGTATTACATCTGTATATGTTGGTATGTTATGTATTTGTATTTTTATGTATTAATATATATTATTTATATTTTTATGTATTTATATTATGTGTATACGGATATGTGTGTTTGACAACTATATTTAGATAGATTGGTAATATTTTTCTGAGAATCTAAATGTTTTAAAATCTGTAATTATAATTATTCTGTGTCGATTTTCAATTTATGAACTTTAATATTGACATACTTTTTGATTCTTAACTATGAAAAGGTGAGGATGAATTAAGCCATTTTATTCCCTTTTCTTTCCTCACTCCTGTTCTACTCTCCTCACGTGGGCACTGTTTAGATCATTGCTTTATCATTCAGGTGAAAAGACCATACATTTCTCATTTAATAGCCTTCAGTTAAACCTGTGTTTCAGAGAAATTAAAGGAGTAAATCAGGCAGTACTTCCCCTCCACTCTGATGTATCCCAGATGTTTCCCAAGGTAATGGTGGCAGGGAACAAAAGGAAGCCTATTAATGTGGATTATTTCCACACTTGAGGTTGAGTATGTCCCCCAGCAGGCATTTGGGTCACTGGGGAAGAGCTTGGATCAAAGGGATCTTTTGTGATAGATCGTCCATTATTCCTCCTGTCTTATATTCGGTCAGTGGCTCTAGGCAGGTGCCTAGATTAATGATTCCTGCCTCTGCTCTAACTCAACTTGCTTCATTCTTCCCTTTACCTTTAGTACGTTTATTGAGAAAAAAAATTATATTTCTTTTTACTCTCTCCTAGTGTTTTGGAAATGGTCCTCAAGTTGGCAATTTTTCACTTCTATTTTGTTTTCTTTTTAGTGCTTTCCTTTTTATCTCTAAATTAAGAGATAGTAATGAATATTATGGACTGATTTGCATCTGCCTAGAATATATGTTGGAATCCTAATCCCTGTGTCTGTAAATTTGATCATTCATGGAGAAATACAATTCATATCAGAGTAGAGTTGGTCCTAGTCTTCATCCTTTCTAAGCAGTGTCTTCTAAAAAGGGAAAAGAGACAAGGAAACAGAGTCATAGGGTGAAGACATCGTGTGAGGATCCATCTATAAGCCAAGTGACACCAAGAAATGTCCAAGTCTACCAGAAATGAAAAGATACCAGGAAAACTTTTCCCCTACAGCTGATAAAAAGAGAACAAAGCTCTTCCAGTGCCTTGAACTGAGACATCTAGATTCTTGACTTGTAAGAATCTGATTGTGGGTTCTTTAACACTACTTACTTTTTGGTATCTTCCTATGGCAGCCGTAGGAAACCAAGACAACAAGCTCTGCAGAGTGACTTCCTTCTCCAAACTGTGCTGCTCTCACGGTAGAGGAGAGACGTGAAACTGAGAAATCTCTCGGTTTGAGTTCTACAGTTCATTGTATCTGGTGTTTGTGTTTTGGAGTTTATGTCAGTATTCAGGTTTTTGTTGTTGTTGTTCAACATAGAACATACTTACTTCTTTGTCTGGGATTCTTTTTGTTTATTTCTGCTGGTCTCAAGCAGAGAAGTAAGACCAAAATTCATTCATTCCAGCTAGAGCAGATAACTCATGTAGAATATGCCACTAAGTATCTGAGCTCAGTAAAAGGGTAATGATTGTCAGAATAACAGAGGTAAGAAAAGATAAGAAAGTATTCAGATACATCAGGACTCAGCTTCTAAGAGATATTTGCCACCTAACCTTTTCCTATCACCAAGCGTCATCAGATGGAAGCATGTTCTAACACCATCCCACTCCTGCAAGCCTCTTTCCTCTTACAAAAAATGTCTAGGACAATGAAAAGTTTGACTTGTTCAGATGATCTCGTATTACTTCAGGGGTAACAAATATTGTCTGAACACATACTTTTTCCCATGCCAAAGCCAAGTGCCGATGGTGATGGAAAATATTAGGCATTTTTTTTTACATAATATTTAATTCTACACACTCTTTTGTGTTAAACATTATCTTAGGATACATTATATAAAGAAAAACATATTGTGTTTCAAAATGACCTAGTTTGAATGTTAGTGTCACAGATTAAACTGTGTCCCACCTTCCCAAATATCCTTCAATTTGGCTAGGCCATAACTCAAATTAGTATGTTCACAATTTTGTCATCTGATACCATTTTCCTGTGTGTTGTAAATCTTATCTTTATGAAGTTAATGAGGTAGGATTGGTGGCAGTTATGTAAATGAGACAGGATTCAATCTACATGATTAGGTTTTGTTTTAAGCCATTCTCTTTTCAGGTAGAGAGAAGTGAACAGAGAGCTGTACGGACATCATACCACGTAGAAAGCAGTGCCAGGAGAAGAGTATGTCCTTTAGACCCTAGTTTCCTGCACTGATGATCTCATAGTCTAGAGGAAGATTGACAATAAGAACCTTCCTCCAGAGTTTACAGAGACAGCCTTCCTCTAGAGATGATGCTCTGAATTAGGCATTTGTCTACCACAATATGAGAGAATAAATTTCTCTTTGTTAAAGCCACCCACTTGGGAGATTTTTGTTACAGCAGCAGCCCACGACTAAGACAGATATGTTACCTGGAGGGTCTACTCTCTGCAGAAGATCATCATGCTTGGTAAGGTAGAGTGTCCGTTAAAAAGAGGAAGACCTCAGACAAGTTGGTATGACACAGCGGCTGCAGCAAAGGGCTCAAACGTAGCAAAAATTGTGAGGATGGTGCAGAACAGGGCACTATTTTATTCTGCTGTATGCAGGGTTGCACTGAGTCAGAATGGACACAGTGGCAGCTAACTACAACAACAGCAGCCTTTTGAAGAAATGAACTTTTATTCCAAGACAGGAACTTTTATTCCAAGACAGAGCCTTTAGGGAAATAAAGGTAAGGTAGATTTTTGAAGACTTAAATCCGGGCAACTATACAAATAAATATATATCACATATAGATATAGAACAAAATGCTTAGTATTAGTAATTCTAATGTTATTTTTAATGTTGGAAACTCTGTGGGGCAGCACTACCTTGTCCTTCTAGGGTCACTGTATGTAGGACCCAACTCGACTGCAGTGGGCTGGGTTTGATTTTTATCTGTCAGGGAAACCCTGGTGGTGTAGCGGTTAAGTGCTACGGCCACTGATCAAAAGGTCAGCAGTCTGAATCTGCCAGGCACTCCTTGGAAACTCTGTGGGGCAGTTCCACTTTTTCCTTTAGGGTTGGTATGAGTTGGAATCAACTCAGCTGCATTGGATTCAGTTTTGGTTTATCTGTTAAGCAGAGTTCACATATTATCAAGTTATTCTTTTAACCATTCTGTTAGAAAGATAGCTTTATAATCCTCAGTTTACTGAAAAACTGAGGCAGAGAGGGATTAAAGAACTTCTCTAATACCACACGGCAGGATAATGGGATAGGTTGGCTAGACACCTAGGGAATGTAGCTTCGGTACCCAAACTTATATTATCCTGAAAAAGGCTAATGCTACTGTGAGGTTATACTTCAGAGGGGGTGATATATTTTTAATGATTTTAAATTTTGCTGTCTGAAGACAAAGGCAAATAGGGGAGCATAAAGTGAAAGGAAGGAGAATAAAGTTAATTTCTGCCTGGAAAGATAAGGCATTTTGTATGTTGAGCTAAGGAGCAAAGTATCCAGTAGTAGGTACATTCACTGGAATACAGAAACAAGAGACTATTATAACCATCAATTTCATGATTTCATGTACCATCTTGAGCTACGATCTCCCTAGTATAGCCATTTGGCTGGGCCGTGATTCCCAGTATTTTATGATTGATCTCCACTTTGTGATTTTCTTATGCTGTATGTCAGAGGATTAGGGTGGGACTGTAAATCTCTTCGAAAGATCATGTCTCTGCTCCATTATAAAAGGAGTTTCCCTGGAGTGGGGCTTGTACCGCCTTTTATCCTATAAGAGATAAAAGGAGATTGAAGCAAGCAAAGAATTGGGAACCTCACGCACTCAAGAAAGCAGCACCAGGAGAAGAGTGCATCCTTCAGACCTGAGGTTCCTGAGCCAAGATACGTCCTGACCAAAGACTGATATAACATAAGGAACTTCCTCCAGAGCGGACAGAGGGAAAGCCTTTCCTTGGAGCAGACACCCTGACTTCAGACTTGTAGCCCACCGGACTGTACAAGAGTAAACTTTCCTTTCTTAAAGCTGTCCACTCATGTTATTTCTGTTAGAGCAGTACTGGCTGACTAAGATACATCTTTTATTTGTGTCTACTACTAATAAGCCTTAGGATAAGAGCAAAAAAGAGTTTTGTCTTGTAACTAGCTTTGCTTTGGGGATTAAGGGGAAGAGATTGTGTCCCTTTTATTCTTCTACAGTGCAAAGACTAGGGAGGGCTTAGACCCTATGGCTCAAGGTGGTTAGCACATGTGTCCCAAGCAACAGTCTAAAGCAGAGGCAATAGGAGACCATCAGAACAGATTTGTAGGATATTACTTGCTCCTAGGGATTTATCTTTCAGTAATATGTTTGAGTGCTGTGTGTCTTAGCTGAATAAAGCACATACTTTTTGTAAACGTTTTTCCCTGTTCTATTAAAACTCTCATTAGGTTGTTACTCTGTTTATTTCTGTGTGTATCTGTCTTTTTACATATATCTTGCGATCAGTCAGTTGACCTGTATCAATTCATTAGAATTTACAGTTCTTAAAAGATAGTACTATACTATACTTATCTTTATTCCCTTAGTATGTTTCAGAATGCCAAACATTTCAGAAATATGTTCGTTGAATGTCTGATGATCCCATAAACCAGTTAGGACAGAAATTTTATGGAGCCCAAACTTGTCACCCTAAAACAACTTCTTATCAGATGGAACTTCCACAACGGTAGTGTCAATTTTGGCCTCTTTTCCATCAAGTTCTCTGCTTTCTTTTGGCTAATTTGTCTTGTGCAATATAATACCCTCCCGACTGCCAGGCATCATCAGCCCACTTTTGTGTGTGTGTGTGTGTGTGTGTGTGTGTGTGTGTGTGTGTGTGTGGAGCATTACAACAAATGCTAGAAATCCAACATCTAATTCACTTCTTGATATTGTTTCCCCTTATTCTTCAAGTCCTATTTCATTTGCTAATGTGTTCAAGTTTAATTTTCTGTACAAACATGATATTGCTTCTGGGTCCTGACTACTGTACATGTTATTTTCGTCTTTGAAACTTATTTTCAACTATCATCTACACTTTAGGGACTTGTTTAAATCCAATATATTCAATGTAATCACTCCATGTTCAACTCAGGCTACTATGATGAATTCTTTCTCAGAATTCCCTTAGCACACTTAAGCTGCCACTTTTTTGCATATTGATCATTCAATTCCATATATAATTAGATAATTTTTGCTCATATTGTCCTGTCTTTCCAGCATGATTAGAATTCGCTTAAGGGCTTAATACTTAGCATAAAGTCCTGACTCTACTACTTAGCACTGTTGGCAAAGTCAATAGGTGCTGAGGAACTCTCTCAGTAATTCTTTCATTAACAGGTTATCTTTTTGATTCAAAATGTATCTCGTATGAAAAATATGAATGATAACATTATATTTAAAAACCATATAGTTAATCAAATTTAAACAGATTGTTCTCTGTATGGTGTGATTATGCTGCACTTACAAAGTTTGCAACTTTATTTAGATTGCTAGCTTCCTCAAGAAATACACAATCATTTTGTGTCTAGTCAGGCATTTAGAAACATATTGTGGAAGTATTTTAATGATGATGATGCAATTGTGATGAAATAATAAGCATGTATATTTAGCTTCACAAATGATAGCATTGATTGAATAATAAATGGAATGCCATATTGTGTATTGGATGTGGATGTCTTCTCATATATTAGAAGCCCAAATGCACAGGGAGAGTGTACTGTGTATTTGTGGACTGGGCAATGAGCCAGCTAACCCCAGACTAATCAAGCTGTGATAGGAAAGCTACATCTAGGGATAAAGCAAGGATTCCTAGTCATAATGCTCATTCCTTAGTATAAAATATGCGCTAATAGGCTGCACTGAGAATCTGCAGATTTCTCTGAAGAGTCTCTACCCTTTCAAATGCAAATATTTCAAAATCAGTCAGGTTCCCGGCACATGGAGTTTAAAACCAAGTCATTCTTCACTGTAGGCTAATGTAATTGCACACTTGGGACATTATATATTAATACAGATAATGGGTACAATTCAAGCAGCTGCCTACTAAGGTTAATGGAAGCTCTATTAAGAAAGAAACATGAATACTCATATAGTTTTTACTTTATTTATTTATTTTATTTACAAAATCCCTGACTAGCCTTTTTCTATAATGCTTCCCCTCTGTAATTTGCTTTGCTTAAGTAGAAACTTGAGAGTACCACTTATATATATATATATATATGTATATATATATATATATATAAAACTTCCTTTTGGGGGTGTGAGAGCTGGAAAATATTTGTATGATTATGAAAATATAAATCTTTTTTTTCCAGCTAGAATAGAAACTCTTCAAGGTTTTAAAAGTAGTGTTGTTGTTGTTAGGTGCCGTTGAGTTGGTTCCCACTCGTAGTGACTATGAACAACAGAATGAAACACTGCCTGGTCTTGTGCCATGACCACAGTCGTTTTTGTGGTGAAGCCCACTATTACAGCCACTGCATCGATCCATCTCATCACCGGTCTTCCTCTTTTTCACTGACCCTCTACTCTACCAAGCATGATGTCCTTCTCCAGGGACTGATATTTCCTGACAACATGTCTAAAGTATGTAAGAAGCAGTCTTGACATCTTTGCTTCCAAGGAGCACTCTCACTGTACTTCTTCCAGAACAGATCTGTTTGTTCTTTTGGTGGTCCATCGTACATTCAACATTCTTCTCCAACACAACAATTCAAAGGAATCAATTCTTCTTCTGTCTTCTTTGTTCATAGTCCAGCTTTCACGTGCATATGATATGACTGAAACTACCATGGCTTGGGTCACACCAAAAATATTACAGACTTGGGAGCCAAACACATTGTGTCTTAATCCTGATTGCACTGATTACTAAGAGTACGTCTTTTCACAGATTCCTCAACCTTTCCAAAGTTCAGTGTTCTCACCACTCAAATGGTATGTTCTTGACGTATTTTAGAGTAGAATCAAGCTTCAGGGGGTTTTCACGACCATAACCTTAGAAAACAGATAGTGAGGACTTTCTTCTGAAGTGCTTTTAAATGGGTTCAAACCTCTAACCTTAATTGTTTGCATCCCACAGGGTCTCCTCAAAGACTGTAAGATTTTCAGAATGTTAGATCAACCCCTTTACTTCCTTGTATTCTCTTGGTACATTGTCTGAAACTATTTTAAGAATTGCAGTGGCTGATAAATAATGCATTATGAGTTTTCTGATAGATTCACTGTGGGATTATCCACAGAGAATCACCTGCCAGTCTCCCCATGTAAGTGCATAGTCAAAGACATCTTCATCTTTTGCAGCTATGAGTCTCTGAATTCACTTAAATGCAGCTCATCATGTTTGTATAAATTTAATTAGGGAAAATGAATCTTTATGTGAATCAGAAACTCTTTGAACCTCTTGTCAGGCAACTGTTACACTCTTAAGGGACCTCCCGAGTTTGAGCCTCCTGTGAGGTGGATGTTAGATTCTTAAGGATCTACCTTGAGAAATATCTGTCTTCCTCAATTAAACAAAAGTGGGGTGGGAAGGGAAAGAAACACACACTGGTTGCCTCAGAGTCGATTCTGACTCATAGTAACCTCAGAGTAGAACGGCCCTACAGAGTATCCAGTGAGTGGCTGGTAGATTTGAGCTGCAGACCTTTGGGTTAGTACTGTGCTGTTAACTGCCATGCCAATAGGGACCTTAGTTTGTCCCTTAGGAAAAACAATTTGATAAATTACAAACAAAATAAGAGGCATAAGAATTCTTAAACCCTGCCCAAACCCACTTCCACTCAATCTATTCTGACTTATTTTGACCCTGTAGGACAAAGTAGAACTTCTCAATAGGGTTTCCAATGTTATAAATCTTTACTAAAGCTGACTGCCACAACTGCCTCCTGTAGAGCAACTGGTAGATTTGAACTGCTGACCTTTCAGTTAGTAAACAAATACTTACCCAGTACATCATTAGGTATCCCTATGAGTCCTAAACATCACCTTTATTACTAATCAAGCTAGATACAAGGACATTATTTAGTGTAAGAGATAAATAGGCCTACTGCGTGAATTCCAGGCTTCAGGAGATTTGCTGCCTCAATTTTAGGTAATGCTGTTTGGGGACTGCCTTTTAGTATGAGTAATAATGGTAGTGGTAAGTGGAAGAGCATGTATTTTGTGTGGGCAGGGAGAAAAGAAAGACAAAATTACTAAGTAGGTAGAGAGTAACCTAGTAAAAAAACCTTTTGAAATTCTGGAAAGCACTCTAAGACGTTGCCTTTCAGTAGTAGGTTGACTATGTCTTTACCCAACTCCAAATTCTGACTCTTCCTTGAATGATTCCAGGTGTTGTGAGCTGTGATAAAAAGCAAACACTACAAAAAGTAAAAAAATAAATTACTTTTCTTTAGAAAGACTATATGTTGCATCACAATATATGTTGTCAAATAAATTTCCAGAATGCACTTTAGGGTCATTTCTTTTTGAGGGTATTCCAATAACTAAACTGTTGCATACAAAGAGAACAAAAATCAAAAAGAGCTTGGATATCACCATGGTATTACAACTATCAAAACTTTTGCCAGAGACTGTGTTAGATCCTGGCATTATTTAGTGTTAATTTTAATCTTTAAAACAATTGTACAGGCTAAGCAATAAAAATTCCACTTTCCAAATGAGGAGGAAAAGAAACAAAGAGGTAATGTAGTCTGACATTGTTAAGTGTGCTCATGCGGAATCTATATATGAGTCAAGAGGCAGTTGTGCAAACAGAACAAGGGGGCACTACACAGTTTAAAGTCAGGACACACGTGTGTCAGGGCTGTATCCTTTCACCAAACCTTCTCAGTCTGTATCCCAAGCAAATAATCCAAGAAACTGGACTATATCAAGAAGAACAAGGTGACAGGATTAGAGGAAGACTCGCTAACAACCTGCGTTATGCAGGTGACACAACCTTGTTTGCTGAAAGTGAGCAGGACTTGAAACACTTAACTGATGAAATCAAAGACCACAGCCTTCAACATAGATTGCACCTCAACATCAATAAAATAAAAATCCTCACAACTGAAACAGTAAGCAACATCATGATAAATGGAGAAAGAACTGAGGTTGTCAAGTATTTCATTTTACTTGGCTTCACGATCAACGCCCAAGGAAGCAACAGTCAAGAAATCAAAACACATTCTGCACTGGGAAGATCTGCTGCAAAGGATCTCTTTAAAGTGTTAAAAAGTAAAGACATTATCTTGAAGAGTAAGGTGTGCCTGACCTAAGCAATGATATTTTCAATTACATCATATGGATGGAAAAGCTGGACAATGAATTGATTCCTTTGAATTGTGGTGTTGGAAAAGAATGTTGAAAATCCTATGGACTGCCAAAAGAACAAATAGGTCTGTTCTGGAAGAAGTACAACCAAAGTGCTCCTTGGAAGCAAAGATTGTGGTACTGCATCTTACCTACTTTGCACATGTTGTCAGGAGGGATCAATCCCTGGAGAAGGACATCGTGCTTGGTAGAGTGGAGGGTCAGCAACAGAGAGGAAGACTCTCAACAAGATGGATTGACACAGTGGCTGCAATAATGGTCTTAATCATGAAAATGATTGTGGGCATGGTGCAGGAGACGGTCGTGTTGTGTTCTGTTGTGCAAAGAGTTGTTATGAGTCAGAACTGACTCGATGGCACCTAGCAACAACATAATAAGTAATGGAAGCAAGATATCAGGTCTAGCTAATATCAAATCTTGACTTATTTATATTATTTTCTGATATTTCATTAATATTACATCATATAAGAGCCTTGATTATAAGTAACAGAAATGATTATTGTTACTTTAAACGGAATAGAAGAATGCCATTGGCTTATGAAAAAATAGCCATCTGAAGAGTCACATTTAGAAACCTGGCAAGAATTAATGCAGTTTCACGGCGCAAAATCAGGAAGTACAAAAAGTATCTTGTAGCACAAGGACCCTGGGCGGTCAGTGCCAGTGATTGTTACTGGATGCCATGGCTACCAGATGTCACTGTAGTTATTATCAGCTGTCACTAACTTGTCTAGACAATAGTTTGGAATACGACTATACGAGGTCAGACAATTAAGTCCAAGAATTTAATCGTTCTAAGGGCTGCATACTTCATTGTTGAGTATCGCTATGGTCACTTTTGAAGCACTCCCCTTGGGAAGCTATGCACTGACACCAGCGCCTAGTCCACCCTCAGAGCAATTTTGGGACTGTTTCTGGAATGGCTGTTGCATACGGTGACACTGTGGCAAGTTTGTGAACTTAATTATATAGTCTTCTGTGAAGGAGTTTTTAGCCAGTAAACAAATAACTATATCAGAACGCCCTCCCTACTCACCTAATCTGGGCCTCAGTGACTTTTATCTTTACCTGAAGATGAAGGAAATATTGAAAAGGAGACATTTTGATGACATTCAGGACATAAGGATAACACGATGACAGCTCTGATGGAAAAAAGAGTTCCAACATTGCTTTGCAGAGTGGACTGGGTGCTGGTATCGGTGCATAGCTTCCCAGTGGGAGTACCTTAAGATGATCATAGGGATATTCAGCAATGAGATATACAGCACATTTTCTTGGGTGAATTTGTGAACTGAATCGTCAGACTTCGTATTTTAGGAAAAACTACATTTTCCAAACCCAAAGAGTCTTCTCGTGTCTTTCAGCAGGGGAAGGAGGTAGCTCACCCATATAGACTTCAAGAGAAGCCACTTGTATGGTGGGAAATATTAAATATGTGTCCCAATTTGATTTTAAAATGTTTCTTGCCGGGTATCTCATTGTTTCCCCACCTCTGAACTTTAATCCTTTTATATTTCAATTAGTAGCTAAATGCTAACGCTGCTAACCAAATGGTTGACTGTTCAAATCCACCAGGCATTCTTTGCAAACTCTATGGGACAGTGCTGCTCTGTCCTATAGGGTCACCAAGAGTTAGAATTGACTTGATGGTGATAGCATTTTCTTTTTTTAAATTGTATTTCAAAGTTATATTATTTATTGTAAATCTGAGAATAATCAGATCCTAACTCAGTGCCAGCCATGCCAGTCATGAAATAGACCCTGTTCAACAAGTAACACCCTTTCTGAAAGTATTTGATGTGTTGAAAAAGAATTTTTCTTATGTGTTTATTGGGAAAAGTTAACTTGTTCCTTAAAAGTCAAATAATTTATTAATTCCACATCAACATTCTAAAACTAGAGCAAAGCCATAATTACAAAGCCAAAGGCATTCAGAATAGTAGTTTTACTACTTAAAATTGAAGAAAGCTTGTTTAAAAAATTTTTGGCTTCAAATATCCAGCCACATATTGATATTTTAAGTAGGAAATCACCTTACTTATTAACATCTTCAATTAAAACTCACTTGTATCAACTGAACGTTAGTAAATAACATAAGAATGTCAAAAGGTATGCAATTTTTCCTCATTTGCCAAGCCAAGTGCCGTCGAGTCGGATCTGACTCATGGCGACCTCATTTAGGGAGAATATATATTTCATAACAAATAGATTATTCATACTATCTAACATTCATTAATGTGCAAGGACCTGGAGCTGGAAAACCATGAGAGAATAACACAGTTGGCATTTCTCAAAGCTGAAAGAATTGAAGAAAAAATTCAAGCCTAAAGTCACAATACTGAAGGGTTCTATGGGGAAAATATTATATGATACAGGAAGCATCGAAAGAAGATGGAAGGAATACACAGAGTCCTTACACCAGAAAGAAGTGGTTGACTTTCAAGTATTTTAGAACTTACAATATGGCTAGGAACCAGTGTCTCCGAAGGAAGAAGTTAAGCTGTGCTTAAGGCATCAGCAAGGAGAAAAAAAAAAAAAGTGTCCAGGAAATGATGTAATGTCAACTGAGATGTTTAAACAAATGGGTGCAGCACTGAGAATGCTGATGCATTTGTGCCAAGAAATTTGGAAGACAGCTACCTCGTAAGCCAACTGAAAGAGATCCATATTTATGGCTATTTCCAAGAAATCTGATCCAATCAAATACAGGATTCATCGAAAAACATCATTAATACTATACACAAGTAAAATTTTGCTGAAGTTCATTCAAGTCTCTTCAGCAGTACATTGACAGGGAGCTGCCAGGAATTCAGGCCAGATACAGAAAAGGTGGTGAAACCATGGTTATTGCTGATGTCCAATTGATGCTGTCTGAAAGTAGAGAATACCAGAAAAAATGTATACCTGTGTTTTACTGACTTACGTGACAGCTATTTGGCTGTGTGGTACTTAACAAATTATGGATAACACTGAGAAGAATAGGAATTCTATAACACTTAATTATTGTCATGAGGAACCTGTACACAGGTCAAGAGGCAGTTGTTCCAATGGGAAAAAGGTACTACTGAATGATTTGAAGTCTGGAAAGGTGTGCATCAGGATTGTATTCTATCACCACACATATTCAATCTTTCTGCTGAACAAATAATCAGAGAAGCTGGCGTATAAGAAGAAGAATGGGGCATCAGGATTGGAGTGAAACTCGTTAAAAACATGCCTTATGTGGGTGACACAACCTTGCTGTTTGAAAGTGACAAGCATAAGAATTGCTTACTAATGAAGATTAAAGACCGCAGTCTTCAGTATAGATTATAGCTCAACATAAAGAAATAAAAATCTTCACAACTTGTTCAACAGGCAACCTCATGATAAATTGAGGAAAGAATGAAGTCATCAAGGATTTTCTTCTAATTGGGTTTACAGTCAACACCTACAGAAGCAGCGGTCTAGAAAACAAAAGATGTACTGCATTGGACAAACCTGCTTCAACAGATCTCTCAAAAGTGTTGTAAAGAAAAAGTATTACCAAGGCCTGAAGCAAACCATGGTGTTTCAGTGACCTCATATGAAGAAAAACTGAAGTCTTTAAGTTGTTGTGTTGTAAAAGGATGTTAGATATACCATGAACTACTGAAAAACCAAGCAAATCTGTCTTGGAAGAAGTACGACCAGAATGCTCCTTAGGAGCAGGGACGGTGAGACTATGTATTGTGTCTTTTGGACATGTTATCAGGAGGCATCAGTCCCTGGAGAAGGATATCTTGCTAGGTAGAATATATAGTCAATAAAGGCAGACTCTCAATGAGATAGATGGGCTGACACAGTGGATGCAATAATGGATTCAGGCATAACAATGATTGTGAGAATTGTACAGGAGCTGGCAGTGTACAGGAGCTTCAGTTGTACATTCTGTTGCTAAAAGCTGGAACTGACTTGAAGGCACCTAACAACAAATTGTGTTGTTGGAAAAGAATATTGACCATCCTGTGGACTGCCAAAAGAGCCAACAGATCTGTTCTGTAAGAAGTACAACCAGAGTGTTCATTGGAAGCAAAGATGGTAAGATCGCATCTTCTATACTTTGGATATGTTGTCAGGAGGGATTAGACCCTGGAGAAGGACATCATACTTGGTAGAGTGAAGAGTTAGTGAAAACGAAGAAGACCCTCAACAAGATGGATTGACACAGTGGCTGCAACTGTGGGCTTAAGCATAAAAATGATTGTGGGCATGGTGCAAGACTGGGCAGTATTTTATCTGTATCTAACATTCATTGGGCCTTTATTATGTGAGTCACTAAATTTTTTGTTTGTCTTTGTTTTACGTGATTTTCTTAATTAAGCCTATGACAACTGTGTGATGTAAATATACATAATTACGTAATATTTTGGCTAAGAAAACCAAAACCAAACCAACTGCTCTCCAGTTGATTGTAATTCATAGAAACCTTATAGGACAGAGTAGAGCCATGTTGTAGAGTTTCAAAGAAGCAGCTGAGGGATTCAAATTGTTGACCTTTTGGTTAGGGCCAAACACTTAACCACTACCCTGCCAGGGCCCCAGATTCACTCTGGAATCGATTTTTTTAAATGCAATTTTAAGAACTCTATAATCAACATATTTTCAGGCATATTATCTTAATGGATGAAGCAAAGTTATGAAATAGATGTTGTTGTTAGGTATGTTGAGTCAGTTTCAGCACAAAATGACCCCATAGTACAATAAAATAGAAGGATGCAACCCTGTTGCACACCTTTCTTGATTTTAAATTACACAACATTCCCTTGATCTACTGGAATGTCTGACTACCTCTTGGTCTGTGCACAGGTTACTCATGGGCACAATTAACTGTTCATATTCTTCACAATGTTATCCAAAACCTGTTATGATCCAGAGTGGAATGCCTTTACATAGTTAACAAAACTCAGATAAACATCTTTCTGGTATTCCCTGCTTTCAGCTAAGATCCATTTGACACCAGCCTTTTGATTTTTAAAT
Source organism: Heterohyrax brucei (assembly GCA_028571685.1). NCBI lineage: Eukaryota > Metazoa > Chordata > Mammalia > Hyracoidea > Procaviidae > Heterohyrax > Heterohyrax brucei. Next base: position 163,873,596 of record CM053143.1, read on the forward strand.
AAATTTTATTGTACAGTAGCCATTTTATCACTGTTTGCATGTCCTCTTCTGAAACCAGCTTGAATTCTTGGCTGTTCCCCAATTATAAGGTCTCTATGAGTTGGCCTCAACTCAGTGGCAGTGGATTTTTCTTTTCTTTTCTTTTTTTTTTTTTTGGTACTGCTGTAACCACTTTTTTTTTTTTTAGGTGCAATAAATTCTTTTTTTTTTAATTAAATAAAAAATGAAAGTGTACATACTCTGTGCTTACAATACTGGGTTAAGAGAGGAGCAGTACACAAGTTGTGTCAAAGTCCCATTAATACTGATCTTCTTACTAGTGTGTACTGTCACCAATTTCACCCAACCAAATTTCTAACAACTATCTAATGTAAACCCTCGCCCCTTGCCCTCCCACCTTCCCACCCTCCCAACTCTTGTAGCCATCAAAGAATCTTTTCTATTATGTATGAGTATGCTTTTAAGTTTTTTATAATAGGGGTCTTATGTAATAATTGTCCTTCTGTCGCTGACTAGTTTCACTCAACATAATGTCCTGCAGTTGAGACAAAATTGAGAGATGATTCCTGCTGTCATCATTGTTCTTTATCAACGTATAGTACTTCATGGAGTATATATACCAAAGTTTACCCATCCATTCTTCTGTTGTTGGGCATCTGGGTTCATTCCAACTGTTTGCTATTGTGGACTGTGCTGCAATGAACATTTGTGTGCATGTATCAGCTGGTGTGAATGGCTTTGATTTTGTAGGATATATTCCGAGCAGAGGAATTACTTGGTCAAATGGTATATCTATATCCATCATTTTAAGGTAATGCCAAATTGCTTTTCAAAGAGGTTGCAAGCCCACCAACAGTGCAGTAGAGTTCCAGTCTCTTCACAGCCTCTCCAACACTTATTGTTTTGTGTTTTTTGGATCATGGCCAATCTTGTTGGGGTGAGATGGTATCTCATTGTCATTTTGATTTGAATTTCTTTAATAATCAACGATCATGAACACGTCCGCATGTGTTTTTTGGCTGCCTGGATCTCCTCGTTAGAGAAATGTCTGTCCATATCCTCTGCCCATCACTTAATTGGATGATTTGCCTTTTTCTTATTGATATTTTGTAGACCCTTATAGATTATAGAGATCAGGCATCAGTCTGACATAGAGGTGCCAATTTTTTTTTTCCCCATCCTGTAGGTGGCCTTTTAATTCTTTTGATGAAGTCTTTGGATGAGCAGAAGTGTTTGATTCTTATTCATTCCCATTTATGTATTTTCTCTTCTGATGAATGTGCTTTGTTTGTCAGATTTTGAAGTCTGTCTATATTGCATATTAAAATGTCCATTGTTGACCCTATTTTATCTTGGATGAGCTTTATTGTTTTAGCTTTTATATTCAGGTCTCTTATCTAGTTTGAGTTGATTTTTGTATAAGATGTGAGATATGGGTCTTGTTTCAATTTTTTGCAGATGAATATCCAATTATGCCAGCACCATTTGTTAAAGAGACTGTTCTTACCCCAGTTCAAAATCTTTGACCTTTGTCAAATATCAGCTGTTCATAGGAGGATGATGGCATCTCTGGGGTCTCTATTTTGTTCCATTGGTCTATATGTCTCCTTTTGTACCAACACCAGGCTATTTTGACTACTGTGGCAGTGTAATAGGTTTTAAAGCCAGGTAGTGAGAGACCTCCCAGTATGTTCTTTTTCAGTAGTGTGTTACTTATTCAGGGTTTCTTTCCTTTCCAAATAAAGCTGATAATTTGTTTCTCCATCTCATTAAAAAATGTCGCTGGAATTTGTATTGAGATTGCATTATATAAGTAGAGTGCTTTGGGCAAAAAAGACATTTTCACAATACTAAGTCTTCCTATCCGTGAGCATGGCAGATTACACCACTTATGTAAGTCTCTCCTAGTTTCTTGTAGCAAGGTCTTATAGTTTTCTCTGTAAAGATCTCTTATTTCTCTAGTTAGATTTATTCCTAGGTATTTTATCTTCTTGGGGGCTATAGTAAATGGAATTGATTTGGTGATTTCTTCGTTAATAATTTCACTGTTGGTATAAAGGAATCCTACTGATTTAGTTATAAAAGAAATTAAAGACACATTAAAGAAATCTACGGATTCAAATGAGAATGAAAACACATCCTACCAGAACATATGGGATACAGCAAAAGCAGTGCTCAGAGGTCAGTTTATCTCTATAAATGCACACTTCTGGGAAGAAGAAAGAGCACAAATTAAAGAATTAACTTCACAGCTTGAACAAGTAGAAAGAGAGCAACAAAGAAACCTGTCAGGCACCAGAAGAAAACAGATTATAAAGATTAGAGCAGAACTAAATGAATTAGAGAATAGAAAAACAATTGAAAAAATTAACAAAACCAAAAGCTGATTCTTTGAAAAGATCAACAAAATTGATAAACCATTGGCTAAACTTACAAAAGAAAAACAACAGAAGATGCAAATAACCCAATTAAGAAATGAGTTGGGAGATGTTACAACAGACCCAACTGAAATAAAATATATCATAACAGAATACTATGAAGAGCTGCACTCTGACAGGTTTGAAAACCTGGGGGAAATGGACAAACTTCTAGATTCATACGACTCACCAAGACTATCACAAGGAGAAATAGATCAACTTAATAAATCTATCACAAAGGAAGAGATTGAGGAAGTCATCAAAAATCTACCAACCGTAAAAAGTCCAGGCCCAGACAGCTTTACTGGAGAATTCTACTAAACTTTTAGAGAAGAATTAACTCCAATACTAATGAGGCTATTTCACACCCTAGAAAGAGATGAAATACTTCCAAATTCATTCTATGAATCCAGCATAACCCTGATATCAAAACCAGTTAAAGATTCCACAAAAAAAAGAAAATTACAGACCAGTATTACTCATGAATCTAGATGCAAAAATCTTCAACAAAATTCTAGCCAATAGAATTCAACAGCTTGTAAAAAAAATAATTCATCATGATCAATTTGGTTTTATTCCAGAGATGCAAGACTGGTTCAACATCAGAAAAACAATTATTGTAATCAACCATATTAATAACACAAAAGATAAAAATCACCTGATTTTGTCAATTGATGCAGAAAAGGCATTTGACAAAGTTCAACATCCATTCATGCTTAAAACTCTCAGAAAAATAGGAATAAAAAGGAAATTCCTCAATATAATCAGTAGCATCTATGCAAAGCCAACTGCTTTCATCGTTCTGAATAGTGAAAGACTGAAAGAATTCCCTTTGAGAACGGGCACTAGACAAGGATGCCTGCTCTCACCACTTCTATTCAACATTGTGCTAAAAGTTCTAGACAGAGCAATTAGACAAGACAAAGAAATAAAAGGCATCCATATTGGCAGGGAAGAAGTAAAGATTTCCCTCTTTGCAGATGATATGATTGTTTATACAGAGAATGCAAAGAAATTCATAAGTAAACTATTAGAGCCAATAGAAGAATTCGGCAAAGTATGTAACCACTTTTGAATGATCTTCATGTAAAAGAAAATGAGAAAAGAAAGTGTACACGTATTATCTCTTCCAGGTAACTTATTTATGAAAACAAAGCCGGAAGTGTCATAAAAGTCCCAGGAGCATATTGTTCCTGACAGCCTACAAATAGACACTGGCTACTGCTATGTAGATGGAAAGTCATATTCCATGAGGTTCAAAGGGCTTAGCTACTGGCTCAGCTAAAATACATATGAAACCCAAAACAAACCCGTTGTCACAAGTCAATTCTGACTCATGATGACCCTGTAGATAAAACAATAAAAAATCTTTTGGTAAGTTAAAAATAACAGACCATTTAAAAAATAAAAACAAGAAAACCTCCAAAACTGAGATATACCTTGTCTTAATCATTTAGCACTGCTTCAACAGAAATAACACAAATGGATATCATTAAAAAAGAGAAATTTTATTCTGTCACAGTCTAGTAGGCTGAAAGTCCAAATTCAGGGTGTCAGCTTCAGGGGAAGGCTTTCTCTGCTGGCTCTGGAGGAAGGTCTTTGTCATCAACACTCCCCTGGACTGGGGAGCTTCTGAGGCACAGGAAATGTGGTGGTCTCCAAAGGATGGACTCTGCTCCGGGCAGTGTTTCTTGATAGTATGAGGCCCTCAACTCTCACCTTGCCTCTCTTTCTTTTATATCCCAAGAGGTTGCCCCAAGGCATAGTACAATCCCACACACTGATCTTGCCCCACCAACACAATGGATGCTTGTCTTCCATCATTAACATCATAGGGGCAGGGTTTCTAAAATAAGCAAACATCACACAGTATCAAGAGAATCACAGCCCGGCCAAACCACCACACACATTTCAGGGGGGTGGGGAGCATAATTCAGTCTGTGGTGGACTTCTTGACCATTTGAGTCATTATTGAGGAAGAAACTACAAGTGCCTCCAAAAAATATTCACTAGTGTTACTGTGAGAAATGGACACCTTGCTATAATGTATATTGGAAGGTTCCCAAAGTAGGACAGGGTGGGGGAAAGTTCACTTTTCTTGGATCAGTTCCTTATCAGGCAACATGTTTTCTATCTATCTTGCAATTGCAGCATTTTGAGTTTCTCTAGGGGACTCTTGATTCTTTCTGGAGGCAATTTCCTCCTGTGTAACATACTTTGTCTTGCCTCTTCAGCTGCCATGGTTTGGAGGATCTAAAAGAAAAGCTTGATGGCTGACAGTGACCATCATTCTACCTCCCTTCTTTGTCTTTTTGAAATGGAGAGGTTTGGCTCATAGATTTCAACAGACCGGGCAGGTTAATATGAACATGAGAAAAGACTGGAGTGTAGAAAGCTGAACAAAATCATTAGCTTTTCTGTGTCCTCCTTTTCAAAATCATGAGTAGCCTCTTTGGGGGCTTTCTTATGTGACTCAGGTCAGTACAAACTGAGGATTCAGAAGGACTTATATCAAGGCAAAAGGAATCTTAGTGACAAAGTTGTTAAGCTGTTGGCTGCTAACCAAAAGTTCAGTGGTTAGATCTCATCGGCTGCTTCACAGGATAAAGATCTGGGACTCATAGCGACCCCGTAGGGTTTCCAAGGCTGTAACGCTCTACAGAAGCAGAATGTTTCATCTTTTTTTCATGGAGAATCTAGAGGTTTCACACTGCTGAATTTTTATTTAGCAGTCCATCTCTTTAACCACTGTACCACTGGGAGACTGCCCTATATGGTCATTTTATCAACCAGAATCCACTAGATGGCACACAGAAATAAGGACAACATCAAATCAGTATTTCCCAGGCAGGGCAACAAGTGAATGCCTTGACTGCTAGTTTAAAGTTTGAAGGTTCAAGTGCTGACAATGAAGTTCACAAACCTCATTGCTGACTATCACTACACTCACCTTCGAAGTACTCTCCAGGGGAAGCTATGCATCTATGCCAGCACCTAGTCCACCCTTCAAAGCAATTTGGGAACTCTTTTTCTGGAATGGCCATCAGAGCTGTCGTTGTATTATCTTTGATGTCCTGAGTGTCATCAAAATGTCTTCCTTTCAACATTTCCTTTCAAGAAGAAGCCATTGGGGGCCAGATTAGGTAAGCAGGAAGGGTGTTTCAATACACTATTTATTTAGTTCCTGAAAACTCCCTCACAGGCAACTAGATAATTAAGTGTGCAAATTTGCAGCCATGCCACTGTGTGCAATGGCCATTCCAGAAAGAATTCCAAAATTGCTTTGAAGAGTGGACTGGATGCTGGCATCAGAGCATAGCTTCCCAAGGGGAGGACTTTAAAGGTGACCATAGCAACGAAGTGTGTAGCACTTAGAACAATTAAGTTTGTGGACTTAATTGTTGGACCTCATGTACCCAGACCCAGCACCTGGGAAGAAAGGTCTGGTGATCTATTTCTGAAATATTGGCATTAAAATCCCTGTAGTGTACAGTTCTACTCTGACACATATAATACTTATTGTGAGTTGAAATTGACTTGACAGCAGCTGGTTTAGTATCAAGGTACAAAACTCATAATAAGCGTAGCTTTGGGTTCCATTCACACTTGATTGTTTTTATTTTACTATTCATTCATTCTCTCACTCGACACAGTATGAAATATCAAGTCTGTGCTCATTTCTGATGTACTGCTTTGCATTAAGGGTTGAGGGTCGGGGGAAGAGTTGATATAGCTTCTTCTCCCACTGAATATTGAGTCCAGTGGAATTATAGTAATTATCAAACATCTGGAACTTACTGCATGTTATGTGGTGACCTTACTATGGAGACCTAGTGACACAGGGGTTAAGAGTTCAGCTGCTAACCCAAGAGTCAGCACTTCAAATATACCAGCTTCCTACTGGAAACCCTATAGCGCAATTCTGCTCTGTTTTATAGGGCTACAATGAGTCAAAATTGACTTGACAGCAATGGATTTTGGTTTTGGGTGAAACTTTCTACATTTTTTTTAAATGGTTCCTCACACACCTACAACATACTCATTAAAATCTTAAGCAGCAGGTTCTGATGTAGGATCTTTCCCATGAAATATTGTTTCAGCCATCTAGTGCTACTCTAACAGAAATACCATGAATGGATAGCTTTAGCAAAGAAAAGTTTATTTGTACACAGCCTGGTAGGCTACAAGTCCAAATTCAGGATGTCTGCTTTCCCTCTTTGTTGACTCTGGAGGACAGTTCTTATGTTGTATTATTCTTTGGTCAGAGAGCATCTTGGTGCAGGAACCTGGGGTCTGAAGGACATGTTATACTCCCCGATGCTGTTTTCTTGATGGTATGAGGTTCTCAACTCACTGCTTGCTTCCCTTTCCTTTTATCTCTTGTAGAATGAGTGGACAAAAAGTGGTGTAAGCCATACTCCCTTTACACTGGAGCTGTGAGGTGCCCTTAGGAAGGGCATTGCAGTTCTACCCGACCCCTCTGTAAGATAGCCCACTCTACTAACCACAGGCAGAGATTATGATTTATATCATAGTAAAATCAGAGAATGGAGGACAACCACAAAATATTGGGAGTCGTGGCCCAGCCAAACTGCTACACAGATTTTAGGGGGAGCACAGTTCAATCCATGATAAATACATACACATAATTTATTTGCTCCTGAAATTTCACTAAAATTACCTTAAAGTAATATACGTTGACAAGAAATGTATCTTTCAAAGATATAGAAGGAGAGCAGGCAGTAACAATAATATAAGAGGTAGATGAGTGTTATGGATTCAGTTTTTTAATACAGTGTAGCCCTTAATCCATAATGCAGTCCTGGTGGGCACTAAGTGAGGGTGTGGAATTAGAGAATTTAAAAGAAAGAGAAAACCGAACAAGTAACCAAATGCACCACCACCAAGTCACCTCTGACTTATAGTGACCTATGGGATAGAGCAGAACCGCCCCAGAGAGTTTCCAAGAAACACTTGGTGGATTCAAACCATCAAGCTTTTTGTTTGAAGGAGTGGGATTTAACCACTATGCCACAAGTGTTCCCGATGGAATGAAAGGACCAGATTCTTAGGTTATCTCTCCTGTGCATGACACTAGATCACTTCCTCTCCAAAACTTCCTTTAGCAGATTTCTGAAAGTTTATTTTTATAGAGAATATCCATTTTGAAGTCTTGGGTTTAAATTAATGCATTCACATTTCTGCTTAATGAAAGACCTCTTTTCTCCTCCCACACTTGCTTCCAAAACATTTTAATCTGGGTCTTTACCTTCTGGGATAGAAATTAGAAAATTTCTGAACTCAGAGACTTGACATCAACAAAAATTCAGACTAAGGATTTTGCTGTCTGATTACCCCAAAATGGTGGGAGAAAAGAATATAGAACACAGGCGAAGTCAGCACAACTCAACCAAAATAAAACTAAGAAGTTTCCTGGATACATTCAAACACTTTGAGGAACAGAGTAGCTAGGGCTGGGGCTTGGAGACCATAGTTTCAGGGGACATTTGGGCCAGCTGGCATAACCAAATATAATAAAAAAATGTTCTGCTCGTAACGTGGTCTCACTTGGAAACAAGCTGACTGAAATCAATCAGTGTCAAAAGGACAAATTTTGTATGAGACCCTGTTATAAGGACTAACAAGAGACTTATCCACAGAAGAAAATGACTGTGTTGGCTACATGGGTGGGCGGGGGACTGAGGGTTTATCATAGATTAGATAATTGATACATGTTAGAAATTTTATTCATTTACTGTAGTTAATAAAAAATAATGAAACAACAATAAAAACAACCATTAAAAATAACCAAAATTAGATTCATCCAAAAAAAAAAAAAAAAAAAAGTACTGCATCCCACATTGATGAACGATGTCTGGGATCTTAAAAGCTTGTGAAAGCCTACCCAAGGTATATCAACTGATTTCATTCCATTTGCGGCAAAGGAGAAGAAAGAAAAGCAAAGATACTAGAAAAATATAAGCCCAAGAGACTAAAAGACCACATAAACCTGAGACTCTACCAGCTCCACCAGAGGAGCTAGAGGGTGTCTGGTTACCACAGTGAGGGAACTCAACAGAAGACCCTGGACCAAATGAGAGAAAAATGTAGAGTGTAACTGAAATTCATGTAAAAAGACAGAGACTAGATGCATGCCCAAAGACTTGGTCTGAAGACCATGAACTGAAAATATTCCTGAAGCCTACTGTTTAGACAATGACCAGACAGGACCATGAAACAAAAAAATAATACACTTGAGGAGTATGCCTCTTAGTTCAACCAGATATGCAAGACCAAATATGTAGCTCCTATCTGGAGGGAAGATGAGAGGACAGCAAGGGACAAGAACTAGTTGAACAGACACAGGGAACCCAGAGTGGAAAGGAGGAAAGTGCTGTTGTGTTGTATGTGTTAACACTAATGTCACTGAATAAAATGTGTATAAATTTTCATATAAAAAAGTTACTTGACCTTCAAACTTTTACCTAAAGTACAAAAAAGAGTACCCCAATCATGTACATGAATTAAGCCACATAGAGTCTCTAATTAGATAATTCTCAACAACTCAAAACTTCCAAAGAGCAGTAATCACCTGTAATCATCAGTGGTAACCATGGATTGCCAGGCCAGGAATCCAAGTTTCATCACAAGTTTGAGAACAAAAGTACTTAGTAGAGAAACAAAACGAAAAACTTAGAGGGAATACAACTAATATTAAAGAAGGAAAAAATGTCATTAATACTGGCAGAGAAAAGATAGAATACTGCATATAGGTAACAGTAAAAGGATGACATAAGAAAACAAATATTCTAGGGATTAAAAGAAATGATTCGTGGAAAGTAAAAATTTCATATCAATAATTAAGTATTATTTGGAGACTAAAGAACATATAACTGAAGAAATCACCTCAACAGAAGTACAAAAAAGAGAAGAGGGAAGTATATATAAAATCCAGGAACTACAAAATCTAAATGAGAATCTTAGAAGAAATGGAAAGGAGAAATTCACTAATTAAACAATTTAAGAAAATATTCCAGGTTCCAAGTTAAAAAAATGCCATCAGATGTGAAGCCTACAGGAAGAGATAGTAGATTTCAGCACTGACTACAAGGGCAGTATGGTAAAATCTCTCAAAGGAAAAAATAAAATGTATCAAAAACAAAGATTATATGCAAAGGATTAAGATCAGATGGCTTGATATTCATTGACATCAACACTAGATGGTAGAGGACATGTAACAGTTACTTCAAAATGCTGAAGGAAAATTATTTCTGAGCATGTTGTAACTAGTCTAGTCGGAGTATCAAAAAAGAGGAGAGAAAAACACATTTTTAATATGCAAAATGTTAAGAAATTTACCTTTCACAAAACTCTTTTTTACAAAGATGCTGTAAGGGATAAAAGGCCTTGTATGCACAGTCATACATTACCGTTTGCATTTTGCTGGTAGAAGGAGGAAGAAAAGATGGAGAAAGCATACCTACTTTATAATATTACTGACCCGGAAGAGACATCTGGCCTGCGGTCACATTACTTTGGTTATCAATGATCGCTAGATTCCAGGAAGTCTTGGATATATAGTCTCAGGCTTAGCATCTACTGCTGATTATATTTATACATCTCTAGTGTTGAATGAAGTGAAAATACTTGGGTAGTCACTTAGCTGTATTTAACACAGGAAAAAAAATAGTAATAACCTAAAAGTTTATCAGTAGAGGATAACCTAAATAAATCATGTATATATGCACATAATAAAACATAATGCAGCCATAAAAATTTTATTATAAAATATGCATTATTTCTAGTTTAAATTAATTGAAAAAAGTAGTGTTAAAAATGAGTGCATTATAAATTTAACCACTTCTGTAAAAAATAAAAGAAGGAAATATAAGTAAAATTTCTGGTATATAAGTACTTTTGGATACACACAAATGAGACTACTGTTTATACACATTCAAATTAATCCAGGTGCTAAGGTCTATTTCTTTCTGGACTATGGGCAGTCATTCTTTCTGCTATTATTAAGCTTCCATTTCCTTTTCCATGTTTCTTTTTGGCACTCACATAAAATGTGGAGCCTGAATATTTTAGCACTTGTGCTCCACTGTGATCTGATAGGAAAAAAAAAGTGTGTGTGTGTATATGTATGCATGTATAAAATATGTACACACACACACACACACACACACAGTGAACAGTCCTGGAAGAAGGACCTCACACTTGGTGAAGTAGAGAGTCAGCAGTTAGAGAAAGCCTTTTGATGAGATGTACTGAGACAGCGGCTGCAACAGTGGCTCAGACACAGCCAAGATTGTGCGGACGGTGCGGGACCTGGTCTGGTTTCATTGTGTTACTGAGTCAAAGTCAACAGATGGCACCTAACAACAACAACAACGCAGGTGGCATCACAGACAGCCATACATATTAGCTCAGCAGAGAGGGATAAAAGAGAGAAACATATTTAGCCAACATGTCTCTGAACTTTTTAGAACCCTTAGTGTAAATATGGATATGATAACAGACTGACGCAGTACAGGGAAAAATCCACTATTCCCAGCATTCTTGGAACATCTGGTGGGCACTGGAGGTGCTGGCAGGAGAAATAGTACTGTTGTTGAGTAGACAAACATAGTGACAGCCTCCTGAACAGTTACTGAAGACATTTTAGGGGTATATGTTCTTGGGTCAAGGGTAGGCTGTATAATCAATGCATAGTCCCTCAGATGAAGAGAATGAAAGTTTAGATAATTAGAAAGGGAAGCAAAATCTGTTACAAAGAGGAAGAACTAGGAAGAATTAGACTCAGAAGTTCTCATCACTCTTTTCAAGAAAATCCCATCCAACCTTTATAGTCCTAGAAAACAACGAACTGGATCCAAGAGTTTATTTAATCTACAGCTTGTTACATCTTTACAATTTGTCTATGTATCTCTTCTATTCAGTTATTACTTTGGTAGAAAATTTATAATGAGGGAAATGCCTAATGGCAGAGCCTTCATATCTGGGAAACATGTTAAAGCTGAATAGGACTTTTTTAAAGTGCTTTCTTGTCTATTAGAAGAACAGATATCATTGTTGGTGTAAGGTGGGTCTTGGCTGAAAGCTGAGCATACCAGAAAAATAGTTATTTGTGTATTTTATTAACTACACAAAAGCATTCGACTGTGTGGATCATACCAACTGTGAATAAAATTGTTAGGAATGGGAATCCCAGAACATTCAATTGTGTTGATGAGAAAACTGTACATAGATCAAGATGTAGTTGTTCCAACAGAAAAAGAGAATACTGTATGGTTTAAAATCAAGAAATGTATGAGTTAGGTGTGTATCTTTTCACTGTATTTATTCAATTTGTATTGTAAGAAAAATAATCTGAGAAACAGAACAATGTGAAGAAAAACATGGCATTAGAATCTGAGGAAGACTCATTAGCAACCTACAAGAAAAAGATAACACAAACTTGCTTGCTGAAAGTGAAGAGGACTTGAAGCACTTACTGATGAGGATTAAGACTACAACCTTCTTTATAGATTGCTCTTCAACGTAGAGAAAACAGAAGTTGACACAACTGGACCAATAAGTAATATAACTATGAATGGGGAGAAGACTGGAGTTCTCAAGGATTCCATTTTTACTTGGACCCCAAATCAACCCGCATGGAAACAGCGATAAAGAGATCCAAATATCACATTGGGAAAGTCTGCTGTAAAAGACCTCTGCAAAGAGTTGAAAACAAAGATGTCACTTTGAGGACTAAGGGGCACCTCATCCAAGTCATGGTGTTTTCAGTCACCTCATATCATGTGAAAGCTGGACAATGAATAAGGAAGACTGAAGAAGAATTGATGTCTTTGAATCACTGTGTTGAAGAATATTAACTATGTGTCGTGGGTTGCCAGGAGAATGAACCAATCTGTCCTGAAAGAAGTACAGCCAAAGTGCTCTTTGAAAGAAAGGATGTTGACACTTTATCTCCAGTACTCTGGATATGTTATCAGGAGGAAACAGTCCCCAGAGAAGGATATCAAGCTTGTTAAGGTAGATGGTCAGAAAATAAGAAGAAGACCATTGACAAGCTGGACTGACACAGTGGCTCCAATAGTGGACTCTAACATAGCAGGATTGTGTGGATAGAGCAGGACCAGGCAATGCTGAGCTCTGTTGTACACAGGGTCTCTATAAGTCCTAATAGACTTGACAGCACCTAACAGCTACAGTATAACTGCTACTTTATATTAGCTATTATGAATTTTCAGTTTCTTGCAGTTCCCTCTGGATGTACTATTGCAACTGCTTTTAAACGATCTTCAGCAAAATTTTACCTGTGTATGATTTTAATAATATTGTTTAGTAATTTCTGATGCACATAGCCACTAGTAGACCCAAGATCAGAATGTCAGAGGGCAGGGCAGTGAAAATCAATGAATCCCAATGATTGACAGGCAAGACTACAAGCAAGCTGTTAACTCAGCTCTCAGGAACCAGAGTCAGATGTGGAAGAACCAACTGCAGGATACAGAATGAACAAAAACTCACAAACCTTAATAGAATAATAAGTATTCAATGAAGGCTACATACCCAAGGACGTTCTCTGTTAACTGATAGGCTGCTTATGGTCCAGTCAAGGTGACACATAATCCTGACCATCACAATGACTTTTTGCTTTTTTCGTATATGATGTCATTCCACAACTCATCTGGTTTTTGGTCATTAATGTACAATACATCGAATTGTAGAATATATTCAAGGTTATATTTTGGTTCTTGTGGATTTATTCTAATTTTCTTCAGCTTCAGTTTGAACTGGCATTTGATGGTCTGTTCTACAGTTGTCCCCTAGCTTTGTTCTGAATTATGATACCGAGCATTTTCATTTTCTCTTTCCACTGATGTAGACTGTTTGACTCCTGTGTATTTCCTCTGCTGAGGCACATGTGTGTAGTTAAAGTTCCCATTGTTGGAAAGGATATTTGCAGTGAAGAATTTGTTGTTCTTGCAATCTCCTAGCCTCTGATCTCCAGTATCATTTCTATCACCAAGGCCATATTTTCCAACTACCAATACTTCTTCTTTGTTTCCAATTTTAGTAATGTAATGACCAATAGCTGTCAATGTATCTAGTATGTAGTCCAGTGAATTTATGTGAGTGAATAGTTATACAAATTTTTGGAATGTTTACCTGTTTAATTGTTGACACTAACTCATGGTAACTGCATGAAACACAGAGTAGAACTGAGGTTCATAGAATTTCTCTGACTGTGATCTTTGTTGCATTGCTAGATAGAATACAGAGGAATTAAATCAACTGCATTTGTGCAAGGAGATGATGGAAAAGCTCAACATCATCAGGCAAAACAAGGCCATGGGTTGACCGCAGAACAGATTGTCAACAGCTCATATCTAAGTTCATGGTTAAACTGAAGAGAATTAGGATGAGTTAACAAGAGCCAAAGTTTGACCCTGAGTGTATCTCACCTGATTTAGAGACCATTTCCACAATAGATGTCATGCACTGAACACTAAAAGAGAGAAGACCAGACAAGTTGTGGAATGGCATCATGGACATCATATGTGAAAAAAGCAAGAGTTCTTTAAAGAAAAAGAAAGAAAAGACCAAAATGAATGTCACAGGAGACACAGAAAGTTGCTCTTGAATGTAGGGTAGCTATAGCCAATAGAAGAAATGATAAACAAATCAAACTGACGATTTTGAAGGGGAGCTGAAGAAGACAGAGTGAAACATTATAATGATGTGTTCAAATGCCTGGAGTTAGAATTCAATAGAGAACAGAGAATAGCATTTCTCAAGTTGAAAGAAATGAAGCAAACTATCAAGCCTAAGGCTGCAATACTGAAGGATTCTATGGGGAAAATCTGAGTGACATAGGCAGCATCAAAAGAGAATGGAAGGAATACATAGAGTTTAAGTGCCAAAATGAATTCGTTGTCTTCAGTTACTTCAGAAGGAAGCATGTGATAAAGAACCAGTGGTAATGAAGGAAGAACTCGAAGCTGTACCAAAGACACTGGTAAAAAACAAGGCTCTGGGAATTGACAGAATCCCAACTGAGGTATTTTACAAACTGATGCAGTGCTAGTAGTGAAGACTCATCTATATTAAGAGATTTGGAAGATAGCTACTTGGCTAAGCAACTGGAAGAGATCTATACTTAAGCCTATTTCAAAGGAAGGCAATCTAACCAAATTCAGAAATTATCAACAATATTATTAATATTACGCTCACATAAAATATTGCTGAAGATCATTCCAAAGTGGTTGTAGCAATACCTGTCAGAAATTCAAGCCAGATTCAGAAGAGGACCTGAAACAATGGGTAACATTGATGATATCAGATGGATCTTGACTGGAAACAAAGAATTCCAGGAAGATGTTTACTAGTGCTTTATTGACTATACAAAGCCACTGGACCTTGTGGATCAACGCAAATTATGAATAACATTGTGAAGAATGGGAATACTTGGCCACTTAATTGTGCTCATGCGAAGCTTGTCATAGATCAAGAAGTAGTTGTTAAACAGAATGGCAGAATACCATGTGGTTTAACATCAAGGAAGGTGTGCATCAACATATCCTTTCACCAGATTTTACTGTCTGTATGCTAAGGTGATAATCTGAGAAGATGGAAGATATGAAGAAGAATGAGGCATCAGAATTGGAGGAAGACTTATTAACAACCTGCATTGTGCAGGTGTCACAACTTTGCTTGCTGAAAGGGAGGTGTATTTGAAGCACTTACTGACAAAGATCAAAGGCCACAGGCTTCTGTACGGATTACATCTTCACATAAAAAAAAAAAATAGCCCAAACAAACTCATTGCAGTTGAGTCAGTTCTGACTCACAGTAACCCTAGAGTAAAAAGACTCCATAGAGTTTCTAAGGAGTGCCTAGCTGATTTGACCAGCAGACCTTTTAGTTAGCAGCCATAGCACTTAACCACTATGCCACAGAATCCGCACAACTGGGCCAATAAGCAAAATCATTATAAACAGAGAAAAGATTAAAGTTGTTCAGAATTCCACTTTACTTGGATTCACACTCAACACCTATGGAAGCAGCAGTCAAGACCAAGAAATCAAACCATTCATTGCACTGGGCATATCTGCTGTAAAAGACCGCTTCAAAGTGTTAAAAAGCAAGGCTGTCACTTGGAGGACTAACATATGCCTGACCCAAGTCATGGAGTTTTCAGTAGCCTCATATGCACACAGAAGCTGGACAACGAATAAGAGAATTTATAAATTTATACATATAAATTTAATATAAATAAATACATGTAAATTTATATACCTATAGATGAAAAATACTGGATATATCATGGGTTGGCAGAAGACCAATTTAGTCTTGGAAGAAGTACAACCAGAGTCCTCTTTAAGAACAAGGATGATAAGACTACTTCTCACCTACTTTGGCCATGAAAGGCTGGTTCCTAGAGAAGCACTTTGAATGAGATGGATTGATATAATGCAACAGTGGCCTCAAACAGCTATGATTTCAAAAGTAGCAGAAGCAGCCACTGGTTAGCTCAGCTGTACGTAGGAGTTGCTGTGAGTCAGGATCAATGCAACAGCACCTGACAACAACACCAATGATATATATCTCATTATTATTATTTGTATAGGAAACAAAGCCTATGGTACTATAATCAAAGTGTTCAAAAGTACATCCAAAGTCAAAAGCCACTGCTGTTGAGACGATTCCAACTGATAGCGACCCTATAGTTCTGAGTAAAACTACAGAGTTTCCAAGGAACACCTAGCAGACTTGAATGGATGTAGCCCTTAACCTTTACATGACAAGGGTTTCCAAAAGTGTATCAGCAAAAAGTAAATCTTGTTCCTTTATCCCTCTCTATAGGCTACAAACAATTTTATGAGTCTTTAATATATTCCTTTGGCCATTTTTGATACATGCTTTTGATATTTTTCTGTTTTCCCTATAAAATTAAATGATGTCAATCTGTATCTTCAGAGGCAGAAAAACTGTTATAATAAAGTGGATGAAAACCATAAATTTGTTTTTACAGTGAAACAAAGTCTTCAAAATTCATTGTGTTATACTCACTGAAGAACTGTAAAGCTTTAATTCAACTTAGTGCAATGTCACATATATTTTAAATTTGGTTTAGAAAAATGGCCAAGCCAAGTGCCGTCAAGTCAGATCCGACTCATGGAGGTGAATTTAATCAGTTCCAAAATTGATTTGGAACTAATCCCTGGAATATCTTTCTCTAATTATGGTCCAGAACAAAGGATAGTCAACACCTGATTACCTTTAGTGGAAAAATAGAGTATTTAATAAATAGAAAAAATATACAGTAAATGTTTAATGTACAGAAAAATATACAATAAAATAATCTGTGTTGAGTTTCAAAATTAAATCAGAGGTCTATCTAGAATGTTCAAGTTTTCCACACAAACTGCCCCCTTAGGTTCTCTCTTCAGATGCAGAAACTGACTTTCTTAGTTGGCAAATAAATTAATGTGCCTCAGAGGATAAATTAAGAAGCTTCTAATATAAACATAAGCTATCTTGATTGTGTTTAGGGAGAGAAACAATAGAAGAACCATAAGAAGTTATTATTTTTTTTCAGGAAATTCTTACTGTCTTAAGCTAATGAACTTCAGTTTATTTATTGTCAAGTGCAGTGCCAGTTGCTGGAAAGCAAACTCAATTCCTCCTTATCGAAGGAGGCAGATATTGAATAAGTTATAATATGCACATATAGTAATTACAGTTACCATGAGCTAAAGTATGCACAGAGGAAAAAGAAAGGACAACGGTACATTTTGAACCCAAACTGCCTTGGGCTCTAGGCCACTGTTAGGAAGTATTTCTCTCCTGGTACTACAACACATTCTCTGGTCAACTAGAAATTGTGGGGAGGACAGAGCAGGAAGACAGGAACTTTGGAGGTGGCTGGATGCCAATGCAGTTGGATGAGGACTAATGTATAGAAGAGAAAAGCACTCTCCTTTTTATCTAAATACATAAATTGATCTGGGAGCCTTGTTGATAGCTTCCTATGAAGCCCAAGATGAATGTAGGTAGATTTCTTGCTTTTAAAGGTACTTGCCTTATTAAGTTAATTGAAATCCTACAAGAGTATGCCAAATTGTTTAAAGCATTCCACTAACAAGAAATATGAACATGAAACAATTGAATGAAAATTGAGTCAACCAAGTGAACAAATCTCAGGATTAGATCCCATTCATGCTGGGTTCCAGTCATGGCTGTACTAACTGGAACAGCTGTGGATTCCTAAACAAGAGCTTTAATCTTTCTATGTCTGAATCACTCCATCTGTGAAAATGACATACTAACACCTGTCCATATCTAATTTGGTAATCTTAAGTGGCTCCTACAGTCTGTTGGAGTCAATTTCCTTGCCATAGGATGTGGTGTGTGAATTTGCTTGGTTTATTATTGTAAGCCTTAACAGTTTGAACATTTTAGCACTTTAATTTGAAAGTGTTTAAAAAACAGATACTACTTATTTTTATTTTGCTATGCAGTATCAAAAATTCAATTAATCACTAAATATATCAGTGTGAGGCCATCTCTTCTTCATTTGTAACTAAGCACTCCACCCTTCAGGCTGGGATATATAAATTCCTTACAGATCTTCCTAGATCACATGGACACTTTGATTTAAATCACAAAACCATTAGCAAAGTAGGCAACTGAATTTTTGTATTTTCATAATAATTTTAAAATTAATTTGGGTAATACCTACCCTGGCCCCTAGTGTCGCCATGAGTCTGATCTGACTTGACGGCACTTGGCTAATATCTATGCATACATCACACTGCTGATGAATATGTGTTTATGTGTGTATATAATTCACATATATGTATATATTATTTGTTGATGAATACTTACATACATGTCATTTTCAAATAAACAAAATATTATCCATAAAGAACACTTCTAAGTTAATTAAAAAGATATTTGTATCCTCCATTATATTTCTGAGAAAATGTGGAAGCACTTCATACCAGAAGCCTAAGAATTGACCTGTCATACTTAGAAAATAGATAGTTAAGTGATAATTGCTATCCAGGAAAAATAGAAGAAGGATGTTTTTCTGACAGAGGTTACCAAATTATAATTATTTTTTTCACTTTGAACATAATTGAGTAAAATGAGGCCACATTTATGAAACTTTATAGTTTTCAAGAGCAACAGACAAAAGCCTTGAAAATGACTTTAAAAATGGTTTTCTGCTGAAAACTGTGACAGAACAATGGAAGAAGTAAGTATGGGTCATTTTTTATTTTTATGTTTTTTTAGTTGAAAATCTTGGACTCTAAGAAACCAGCATTAGGTTTGGTGTTACTGTAAGTTAAGATGCCCTGCCATTCACTTGGAAGCCTTTATATTAGAAGGAAAAAAAAAATTGTAATGGTTAAGACTATGTATCAAGTTGGCTGGGCCTTGATTTTCAGTGTTACAGCGTGTGTATTGTGTTGTGAACTTCGGACATATTGTCAGGTGGGATAGATCCTTGGAGAAGGACACCACTGAAAACTCTGAAATAGAGGGTCATCAAAAAAGAGGAAGACCCTCAAAGAGATACACTGACACAGTGACTGCAACAATGGGTTTACACATAAAAATGATTGTGGGCATGGCACGGGACTGGGCAGTTTTGTTCTATCATGCATACCGTTTCCATGAGTGAGAACCAACTTGACGCCACCTAACAGCAGCAGCAATGACACAATGTTTTCATCATCCCCATGATGGACACTGCTGAGTGGTACTGGTAGGACCCGGGTCTGCAGTGGGACACTGCTCCCTCAGCCTTCGTCTGTCCACCCTCTGCCACCTACTTCCTTCTGTTCAGCCTGCCAATGTTTTCAGCTTGTTGTGGATACAGCAGCTGCTTTCTTTGTCTTCCGATGTCCTTAATAAAAACCTCTCTGTATATATTTACGTATTTCAGTGGTTGCTTCTCTACAGAACCCAGCCTAAGACAACATCATACCTCAGGAATCCTTATTTTTATCAGTGGAAACTTTAAAATTGAAGACTTCAGTATTCTTTAACTTAACTTCTTCATGCCAACTGAAACTCTTCGGAAAGGTATGCATATTATGACGTTGTCTTAAGAAAGACATAATTAAGAATGTAAATATGTAAAGCAGAGATAGAGTCTTTTATCATTATCATCCTCAAAAATAGTATAAGATTCAAATATTGTATAAACTCTCTCTAATACTTTCTAAAATAGGGAAAAATATAGAAAATAAGAATGTTGTTTTAGGTACCACTGGGTTGGCTTTAATGCATGACAAAATGATACACATGAGGAGTGAAAATTAAGTTCATGAACTCATCCTAGAAAACGTGCTACATGCCTCATTGCTGAATATCACTACAGTCACCTTTGAAGTACTCCCCCTGGGAAGCTGTGCACTGATGTCAGTGCCTAGCCTACCCTACAAAGCAATTTTGGAACTCTTTTTCTGGAATGGCCATCAGAGCTATCAACATACTATCCCTTAATGGCCCAAATGTCATCAAAATGTCTTCCTTTTGATATTTCTTTTATTTTCAGGTGAACAGAAAAGTCACTTGGGGCCAGATCAGGTGAGTAGGGAGAGTATACCAGCACAATTATTTCTTTACTGGCTAAAAACTCCCTCACAGACAACTGTACAACTAACTTTGTGAACTTGCCACCTTGTCACCGTGTACAACGGCCATTCCAGAAAGACTAGGCACTGGCATTGGGGCATAGCTTCCCAAGGGCAGTACTTCAAAAGTGACCATAGTGATATTCAGCAATGAGGTGTGTAGCACTTAGAATAATTAAGCTCATGGACTTGTCAGACCTCATATAACAGAACACAGATTACCTAGTCCTGGGCCATCCTCACATTTATTGCTATGCTTGACTCATTTTCTACAAGCATTGTTAACCCATATCTTTTGAACGTCTCTCTTTCCGTCACTGTCTGCTTTACCAAGCATGGTGTCCTTCTGTAGTGATTGGTCCCTTGTGACAAGGTATCCAAAGTAAGCTAAACAAAGTCTTATAGACTCACTTCTAAAAAGCATTCTGGCTGCACTTCTTCTAAAACTGATTTAAATTTTTTTTTTTTTCTACTGTGGCTTAGTGAGAGTTCACAATCCAAGTCAATTTTCCATATAAAACCCAAAGTACCCCCCTCTCTGTAACTCTGTCTGCTCTCCTTACCCTGTGACAGCACACTCTTCTTTTCCACTCTTCTGGTATTCACTCAGTCAGCACTTGTCCCCGCATCTCCTCTCCCCTCTAAAAAGAAACCGGTATGACAGACTCTTAAATATATTAAACAAGTGACATCTATCAATCTATGTTCCCAAGTCCAGTCTCTTCTTCGTCTGAAGTTTTGGCTTCAGTACAGATTCCAGCTCTGGGCCAGCAGCAAATCCAGAGGCCATTTTCTCAGGGGACCCTCCAGGTTGTCTGACCATCACGTCTGGTCTTCATTTTAACAGAGTTCTAGATTTGCACATCCCCTTTATTTCCTTCTGCATCAGGGACTCTACACTGTGTCCACTATCAAGGCTGTCTTTGACGATGTCCTGGAACCATCTGGTTCTTTTGGTCTCATGCTGATGTAGTAAGACTGATTATTTAAAATTGTGGCAGTCTGAGAGGAGGCAATCCATCCTGCTTTTTCATTCCCACCTGATAGCTTATTTGTGCTTCAAAAGAAACCATTGGACATCCCTATCTGAAGCCCAATAGAATGCTTAAATAAACACAGCGTTAAAGAGATATAAGTATAGGAAAACAACTCGGAGCTAGCAACTCCACATCTTATTATCCTCTTTGAATGAACAGCCTGGAAAACCTGCACTGCGTTGTGCAATGAAATACAGAACCCCTGGAATATAAAATCAGTAGAGGTAGCCTCTCTGTCCTCTCTTCCAAGGAACACTCTGGCTGTGCTTCTACAAGGATCAGTTCTTTCTTCTGGCAGTCTATGGTATATTCAATCTGCTGCAAAATCTTCTTTAAAGTGTTACGAACAAAGATGTCACCTTGAGGTATAAGCCATATAAGCCATAATGCTTTCAACCACCTCATGTGCATAGACAAAGAATAAGGGGCACCAAAGAAAAAATATGATCTGAAAATAGACTTTAAGTCAATCTGCCTATATGATTCACAATCCATATTATATTTAATATTTTTTGTCAACAGCTCTATTCTATTGTGTCAATTCTTCTTTGGGCTTTATATTTCATTGACTAGATTCTACATGCATATGAAATGACTGAAAATTCCATGACTTGGTGCAAGCACATCTTAGTCTTCAAATTCACATCTTTGCTTTTCAAGACTTCAAGTTTGTTTTTCTTTTTTTTTTTTTGTCATAGATTTTTCTCAAGACAACCCGTAACTGCTGCTTCCATGAATACTGATGGTCGATCCAAGTAGATGAAATTCTTAATAACTTAAATTTCTTTACTGTTTATCATGATGTTTTGGCTCTCCACTGTGTGGAGTTTTATTTTCTTTGTGTGCAGATGTAATGCGTACTAAAAGCTGTAGTCTTTTCCCATTGTCAGTGTTTCAGGTTGTCACCAACTTTAACAGGCAAAGTTGCCTCATCTGCATATCACAGGTTGTTAATGAGTCTTCCACCAATGCCAGTGCCATATTCTTCTTATATTTCAGCTTCTTGAGTTATTTGCTCATCATGTACATTGAATCAGTAAGGTGAAAGAATGCGACTCTACTGCACAGTTGTTTCCAATTTTAAACCACGCTGCCTGCTTGCTCTGTTTGAATGATTGCTTCTTGGTCAATGCACAGTTTTTACATGGTCACAAGTAAGTGCTCAGGAATTCCCATTCTTCACTGATTCACTCATAATTTATGATCCACACAACTGAATGTTGTTGCATAAACACAAATACATATCTTTCTGGTATTCTGCTTGTGGCCAAGATCCATCTGGAATCAGAAATTATATTCCTTAATTCACATCCTCCTCTGAATCAGGCTTAAGTTTTTTGCAATTCCTGTCAATGTGCAACTGTAATCATTTTTTAATTGTCTTCAGAAAATATGAATAAAATAAACTCTTTTGCATAAAGATGAAAGGAAAATAATACTGTAATTATCTTATAATAAAAGTTGATAAATATCAGAATGCAATATGAAAAAGAAGTTGCAGATTAGTTCTTCAAAGATCCTTCCATTTGGTCAACAAATGCACTAGAATATGAGGATATAATATTGGTCAAAAATGATCAAGTACTGATTTTCCTGTTGGATTTTTGCAACATATGCCTAATGAAACATAAATATCAAATAGTAATGATTACATTTGGATACAACATTATGTAACTGAAACCGTTTTGCAGAATGCGAGAGTTCTGAAAGAACCCTTAATGATTCTGACTCACGGCGACCCTATAGGACAGAGTATAACTGGCTCATAGAGTTTCCAAGGAGCATCTGGCAGACTTGAACTGCTGACCTGTTGGTTAGCTGACATAGCACCTAGCCACTATGCCATTGGTTTTCTGTTCATGTGTAGACATTTGCTAATTAACTCAGTATTAGTGAGCTGAAATGGATTGGAACTGGCCATTTTGAATCAGATGATGTGGTCTCCTATGCCAGGTATCACGGATTGAATCACGTCTTCCAAAATATGTGTATTTCGGTTTGTCTGGACCATGACTCCTGGTATTGTGTGATTTCCCTGTATGTTGCAAATCCTGCCTCTGTGATAGTAATGAGAAAGAATGGCCAGCAGTTGCGTTAGTGAGGTAAGACTCCTTCAAGGGAGTTTAGTTTACACTACCATTATTCAAATTTACACACTAACCACTAAGGGCAAAGCTTAAAAAATTAAAGATTTTTTATCAACTTTTGCCGTCTGAAAATAGATCAAACATGTAATTCAGATGCATTAATAATTACTAATGATTGCAATGAAAAAGTTGGAAATTAAGAAGGACCAGTTTTTGGAAAATGTGACCTTGGTAATAGAAGTGATGCCGAGGATTACATGATAGACCTTTGTAAGACTGATGACCTCTTCACTGAACATTTGTTTTTTTTCAACATTAAGTAACAACTGTATATGGACTTCACTGGATGGAATATATATGAATCAAAACAACTACATCTGTGGAAAGAACCTAGAGAAAAGGTCAATATCGTCGGTTAGAACAAAGCTAGGGGCTGACTGGAACAGACCATCAATTGCTTCTATGTATACTAAAGCTGAAGCTAAATAAAATTAGAACAAGTCCACAAGAGCTAAAATATGGCCTCGAGCACATGCCATCTGAATTTAGAGGTAATCATAAGAAAAGGTTAGCCAAGTGAACACTAAGACTGAAGACTAGAGGTACTGTGGGATGAAATCAAAGACACACATGAAGACAGCAAAAGCAACAGGAAAGAAAAAAAAGACCAAAACGGATGTCAGAAGAGACTCTGAAACTTGCTAATGAATGCAGAGAAGCTAAAGTGGAAGGAAGAAAAGATGGTACAAAAAATCTTAATGGAAGACTCAAGGGCAGCCCACGAAGACAAAAGCAATTACTATAATGTCACTTGCAAAGACTGGGAATTAGATAACCAAAAGGGGAGAACACATTTATCATTTCTCAAGCTTAAAGAACTAAAGGAAAAAATGAAGTCTTGAGTTGAAATACTGTGGAATTTTATGGTCAAAATACTTAACAACTCAGCATCAAAATAACATAGAAGAATATTGTACTGAACAGTACTGGCAGACATTCATTCATTTCAGAAGGTAGATATGATCAAGAAGAACAGTAAGGAAGAAAGAAGTCCAAGTGGAACTTAAGACACCTGCAAAAACAAAGGATCCAGGAGTTGACAGAATATCAACTGTGATGTTTCAACAAAAGATGCAGTACTGGATGTGCTCACTGGTTTATGCCAGGAAATTTGGAGGACAGCTACCTGACCAACTTCCTGGAAGAAATCCACATTTATCCCTATTCCAAAGAAAAGTGGTCCAACAGATTGTGAAAATCACCAAACAACATCATTAATATCACTAGAAAGGAAAATTTTGCTGAAGATCATGCACAAGCAGGTGCAGCAGTACATTGAGATGGAACTGTCAGAAATTTATGCTGTATTCCAAAGATATAGAATATGGGATATCATTTGTCGTGTTAGATGGATCCATGCTGAAAGGAGAGAATACTCTAAGGATGTTTGCCTGTGTTTTATTAACTACTCAAAGTCATTCAGCTGTTTGGATCAAACAAATTATGGATATCGTTGTGAATAATGGAAATTGCAGAACATTTAATTGTGCTAATGAAGAATCTATGTACAGACCAAGAGGAAGTCGTTACAAGAGCACTAAGGACCCTGCTTGGTTTAAAGTCAGGAAAGACGTATGTAAGGATTATATTCTTTTACCATACTAATTAAATCTTTATGCTGAGCAAACGATCTGGGAACCTGGACTATGTGAAGAAGAATGAGGCATCAGGTCTAGAGGAAGACTGGTTAACAATCTGCTGTATACAGACGACACAATCTCACCTGAAGGGGACTTGAAGCACTTAGTAACGGAAGTCAAAGACCGCAGTGTTTGGTATGAATTAACGCCTCAACATAAAGGAGAAAAAAATCCTCACAACTGGACCGATAAGAAACATCATGATAAATGGAGAAAATATTGAAAGTGTCAAGGATTTCACTGTACTTTGATTCACAATTAATGCCCAGCAAAGCAGCAGTCAAGAAATCAGAGGACATGTAGCATCAGGCAAGTCTGCTACGAGAGATTTCTATGAAGTGTTAAAGAGTCTAGGTGCCACTTTAGGGGCTAAAATGTGCCTGACTCAAGCTATGGAGTTTTTGTTTGCCTGGATCTGACTCGACGGCACTTGGCTTGGCTGGCACATGTACTTGTAAGTTGGATGATGATTAAGGAAGACTGAAGAAGAATTGACTCTTTTGAATTAATTTATTTTGTAAAGAATATTGAATATACCATGGCCTGCCAGAAGAATGAACAAGTAAGCCTGTTTTGGAAAAAGTACAGTAAGAATGCTTCTTAGAAGGAAGGATGGAGAGACTTTGTCTCACAGACGTTGGAAAGATTATTTGGTGAAGGCACTCCTTGGAGAAGGGCATCCTTCTTGCTTAAGTAGATGGTCAGTGAAAAAAGAGGAAGACTCTCAGCAAAAAGGAATGATAAAAATGCCTGTAGCAATGTAACAATGAACTCAAACACAACCACCACTGTGATAACAGCACGGTACCGGGCAATTATATCATACACATGGTCACTATAAATGGGAACCAACTTAAAGGCATTTGACAAAAAGAGTTATGAAAATTTATTGTCAATCATCTGGACATCTCGTTGCTTTTATTTTATGATTTGTAACTGTTTATTCTGTCATTTTGTTCTTTTATTGTTTTCCTGAATTTTATTGTTTTGTTTGCAGTGATTTGGGGGCTTGTTCTTAATTTCACAAGCTGGTGTCACTCCGGTTTGGTTCAGGAGGTGCATATACACTCACTTCTGTTTGGCTGCATCTGATTGAATGGGTTTCAGGTCTGGATAGCACTAGCTATCTCAACTGGTGTGTGCTATGCACCTTCAGCTAGGAGGATGCAGGCAATCTCACAATACATAATTCTCCATTGTCACTGTTTTTGAAGTTTTCTCCTTCCACTTGTCACTCAGATGATTAAACTAAATGAAATGAAGCCAAACCAAACCCAGTGCCACTGAGTCAATACCAACTTACAGTGACCTTATAGGGCAGAGTAGAACTGCCCCATGGGAGTACCTGGCAGATTGGAGCTGCCAAAGTTTTGGTTAGTGGCTGTGGAAGTTAACTCCTATGCCACCAGAGTTTCCATGTCTTTGGTGATTAGGATTCATGGATTATCTATCATATGTGTCTGATTCATTTGTTTTTCAGGTCTTTGTTGTAAGAAGGATGACACAAAGTGTGTGACTATTCCATAATCTTCACTTTGCCTCCTGTACTCAGATGGATTTTGACCACATTTTTATAATTGTAACCAACATTCTTTAGGATGTGTTGACATCAGATCCTTCAATACGTACTGTGTGTGATATTTTGATGAATTTATTCTCACTTTAACAGTGAGGAAACTAGGGTGTGAAGAAAATTCCACTGAGGTCAATAACCAGGCCTGTTTATCACTTGAAATAATGTATTTCAACTTGGTTAAAAAGACATTAAGTGGCTACAGTTTCTTGAACAGTGTAATGAAAATAATTAAAAATGCATATCATCTATTCAACTAAGTGTGTTATAGGGATCCCTATTTAGTGAATGAGATGGATCAGTAAGCAGATGAGATTAATATAATATGATAAATATAAAAAATCATATTCAAAGTTGTATCATATAAAATAAAGAATGGCACATAGGAAGAAATTATGTAAATGTAATTTCAAAAAATGATTGAATTTTTTTAGAAGAAAAAATTTAGCAGTGATGAACTGGAAATGAGAGTTGGTTGAATGTTGCAGTTTTTTTTGAATTGCATTTATACAGCAAGAACTTAGATTTAAGTTCATTCTAGTAGAAATATGCTAGCTTGTGAGTTTAAGAAGAAAAAATACCAAAGACTCAAATGATTACTTGATATTTTCCACTGCTGATATAAGTGCCCATATATTCATCATGTGTAATTATTCTTTTAATAGGTACTGAATGGTATAGAATGATCTTTCAGAGAAAGTTTTGAAATACTAAATGGTCTATTGGTTAAAACTAAAATTGAGGGGCTTCCACAGGTGATAATATTTACTCATGACAACTATTGTTACTAACTATTGTCTTTAACTGTTTAGTATGTCAAACTGTTTACTATGTCAAACATTATTTTGCTCATTAAATGTCTGAGTCTCAGAGCAAAATATTTAAAATGAAAATTTAGAAGTCATAATCCACATCATCATGTTTATCAGAATAACATTTTTCATGAACATGAGAACGTGGTTCCCAGTGAAATATTTACAAATTCTTCATTAACTCTTGAATAGACTAGACATGTTTATATGAGGAGTAGTTCTTAAGTTGGTTTATATAAAAAATAGCAAAAAAAAAAAAAAAAAAAAGACTTCAAAGTGTTTATGAGAAATGTGTTTTCAAAATTCGTCGAAGAAGAGCTTTTGGATGGGTAGACCTTTTCCCATTTAAGAAAGCCTGTTATTATTTTCTGATTATGGTGGCATGTTTCAGAAATTTGTCTTTTATTCATTAATCCTTTTATTTTGTTATTAAAATACTAGACAAACTAAGCCTCTTTCAAGCATTTGTTATCTTTGTTCTAATTAACTTGATCAGGATGATTCAATCTGAATGGATATTTTAACTCTATGTCTACCTTGGAGGAGAGAGTCTTTTACTATTCAAAGTAATGTAGTGGGATTTAGTTCAAATAAAACTGCTTTTACTGGCTTCATCATGTGTCGTTACAATTTGTAGCATCAGGTGATTAAGAAAACATCCTCAGCACCAGGATGTAAAGTACTTGTAAATTACTTGCCACTATTTCTTTAAATGTTTAATTCATAGTTTCTTTTTTTTCCTCATTATTTGCCTCAAAGAGATAATAAAATCAGCACCGCCATATATGCAAGCTGTTGATGTCTAATCTCCTATAGGTATAAGCACTTTGCCACAGGCACTAACAGCTATGCTCTGGAGAGCAGGTCCCACAGATACACAGGTGTACTTCTCAAAGCCGTTGGATTTACAGAGCTCACCTACCAGTCTCTTACCTTTAATGGACACATACTCACATCTCTCCTTTACTGTGTCCTTTTATGCAGGTCAGTAGAGACAAAATGCTGCTGGTTTAAATGAAGAAGGAGCTCATCATTTCTACATCTGTGTTTTTGAAATATGACACATGATTTCTGGCATAAACAAAATTTAATCCATCAATAGTAGATGTTTGCAGTTGTGGTATAAATGTATATAAATGTATATAAAATCTATAAATGTATATATAATCTATATAAATGTATGTATATATTTAAATGTATTTATATATATAAATGTATATAAAATCTATAAATGTATATAAAATCCCTATTGGGCAATATGCATCAAAGAACACTTTAAGCAGAAACTCTGCTTTGCAGCACCTGACAAAAATAGGCAAAACTGTCAATTGTCTTTCTCCTACCTAACTTGTGAAGCACTCTCTCTTCCCAAGATTACACCCATTTCATTTAATAATTTATATGTATACATGTATATACATACATATACGGAAGAAGTACAACCAGAATCCTCCTAAGAAGCAAGGGTAATAAGGCCACATCTCATGTACTTTGGACCTGTTCTCAGGAGGGATCGGTTCTTGGAGGAGGACATCATGCTTCTAAGCAGACGGTCAGCTACAGAGAAAGTCCCGGATGAGATGGACTGACATCAGGGTACCAACAACAAGCTCAAGCATAACAACAATTGCGAGAATGGAAGATGGCTGCTTAGTGGTTTGCTTTGTTGTATTATGTTTTCAAACAAATAACACACATCTTTTGTTTGCTTGTCAGCTGTTCCCCCCACCGTGATGTAATTTTGTAAGTGTGCTGTATTAGTGCTTGAGCACTGCTATAACAGAAATACCACAAGTAGATGACCTTAACAAACAGAAATTTATTCTCTCACAGTTTAGGAGGTGAGAAATCTGAATTCAGTGTCCCGGCCCCAGGGAAAATCTTGGCTGTGGAGAAAGGTTATTGGTATCAATCTTCCCCTTGGGTCTAGGAATTTCTCAGTATAGGGACCCTAGACCCCAAAGACATGCTCTGGTACCAGCCTTCCTTCTTGGTGGTAGGAGAGCTATCTCCTTTGGTTATTTCTGTCTATTATATCTCAAAAAAGATGAACTCAGGGTACAACTGAATCCTGGAAATTGTGCCCCACATCATTAATACCATAGCAGTTAGGATTTACAGCACAGAGGATAATTATATCAGATCACAACACTGAGGAAAATCAATCAGTGCTGGAACTCACGGCCTAGTCAAGCTAACACATATGGGGGTTGGGTAGGGTGGAACACAATTTGATCCATAATAAATGCTATGGTTTTTTTTTTTTTTCTTTAATAGCTGTAAGTAAAAAACTGGCATAGTAACAAATGTACTTGGTGGTGGAAATGAGCAGCTGCCAAACAAATGGAAGAGTTTGTGCTGTTTGAGGAAAACGTATATGTAGTATTACCTTTATACAATCTAAAATTTCTAAAGCCTAAAGGCCTAGTACATTAGGATAAATACATAAATGCATATCCCCCAGGAGTTTGGAATAAACTGTGTGGCCCTACAATAATCAAATTAGTGATTCTAAATTAATTGGAAAAAAACTCTGGCAGGTACTAAAATTGTCCGAGCACTTGCTAACCCAGGTTCTTCTGGTGGTAATCCAGCCTATAGGATTACAGTTCCCACATACGTTTTGAATAAATCTAAGGCTAAACACTGGAATTGTGCTGTTTATAACACATAAAGATGAAAAGCTAGTATTTTTTTGCACTAAATTTCTAATTTTTTTTAAAAAAAACAACCTGGAGTGTATGTGTGTATAAGTAAACACAAATGATTATAAGTTTAGAAACCAAAATGTGTAGTTTTGTGCTGATGAGATAGAAGCACTCAGAGTCTCGGAGTGCAGAGAATACCAGAAAGATGTTTACCTGTGCTTTACTAACTGTACAGAAGCATTAAGCTGTGTGGGTCATAATAAATTACAGACAACCTTGTGAAGAATGGAAACCGGAGAGCAGTTACTGTGCTCATGTGGAACCTGTACATAAGCAAAGAAACAGTTGCTGGAACTTAGCAACAGAATATTGTATGATTTAAAGTCAGAAAAGGTGTCCTTCAGGGTCATATACTTTCAGCGTGTTTAGTCAATCTATATTTTGAAGGAACAATCCATGAAGCTGGACTATATGAAGTAGAAAGAGGCATCAAGAGTGGAGAAAGGATAATTATCAGTGTGTGACATGTGGATAACGCAATCTTGTTTGCTGAAAGTGAAGACTTGAAGCACTTGTGATGGAGATCAAAAACTACAGAATGCTGTTTCAGTTGCATTTTAAGTTAAAGAAAAAAAAATCCTTAAAAGTGGACCAATAAGTTGAAGTTATCAAGGATTTCATTTCACTGGGGTTTATAGTCAAAATTCGTGAGAGCAACAGCCAGGAGATCAAAGTGTGTATTGCATTGGGCAAGCCTTCTGCAAAAGACCTCTTTAAAAAGTTGAGAGGTACAGACGTCACTCTGAGGGCTAAGATATGCCTGACTCAAAACTGTTAATAGTAGTCAGAACACAGAAATGTTAAAAAGGAAATAGTTTAGAAATTTAAAGGTATTTATTTATCTTTTCAGAAAGCTAACGTGTATCACTCTGTATTTACCTTAACACAGCTGTAGTCTGTAAATAGTAATAATGTGCATTTTAGTTCTCTCTTGCTAGACTAATCAGAAACATGACAATTATGTCAGTCATTTCATGGTTATCTTAAACCATCATTGTTTATAGTACACTGACAGTTTCTTACTATTGAATTTTAAGACTACAACTTGATGACGTTCAATTGCTTTCATTCTAAATTTTTAAGGTAAGTCAATTATATACTGTTACTAGGTTCTGTCAAGCTGTTGCTAACCCGCAGAGACCCTATCACATTGGAAGGAAACACTGCTCCTGCACCATCCTCATAATCATGGCTGGGCTTGAGCCCATGGTTGCAGCCACTGTGTCAGTTTTATATAAATGTATTTCTTTAGAAGTAAGTTTCATAGGGAGGTACAAACTTGAAACAATATTGTTGTTGGTGCTGTTGAGTCAGTTCCACTTGTAGTGACCCTATAGAACAGAGTAGAACTATTTCATAGAATTTCAAAAGAGTGGCTGGTGGGTTTGAACTGCTGACCTTTCGTTTAGCAGCCAAATTCCTAGCTAGTTATACCAGTGTCATGTAATGAAAAGTGTCTTGCAATGTACCCCAAAATGTTCTCTCAAAATACCCGTCAACTTTATCAGTATCGTACAATTGTCTATCATTTTATGATCTCATGTGATTTCCCTATGTGTTGTAATCCTGTCACTATGATGTAATGAGATGGATTACTGGCAGTTACTTTGATGAGATTTACACGATTAGATAGCATCTTAAGGAAATCTCTTTTGAGAAGCGAAAAGAGAGCGAAGAGACATGGGGAATTCATACCTCTATGAAAGAAACACCACCTGCAGAAAGTACCCTTTGGACTCACGATTCCTACTCAGAGAGGCTCCTAGTCCTGGAAAGATTGATGAAAAAGACTTTCTTCCAGTGTCAACAGGGAGAGAAAGTCTGCCCTGGAGCTGGTACCCTAAATTTGGACTTTCAGCCAACTAGACAGTGAAAAAAATTAAATTCTCTTTGTTAAAGCCATCCACTTGTGTTATTTCTGTTATATTAGCACTAGCTAAGACAATCACAAAGACACACAGAAAATTCAGAACCAAGACAGATGATTTGGTAAATATTTAAAACAAGATGTCAAGATGTGCTTGTTATCGTTAATAGCATGTCTCTTTCATGTAGCACTACTCTTTCCTACTGCAAAAAAATTCACCTTTCTATGATGTGCTAAAATGTTGTTTGTTGTAGCTAATTGAAAGATACAGATTTCAAGCTGTGTGTAGGTGATCCATGAATTTTTCACTCCTGCTGACAAGCACATTGACTGCTGTGTAATTCTTTAAATTGATTCAATCAAACCCATGCTGGTTATGCTTTTAATTGATTGAATTAAAAGAGCATTTTAAACTTTTAATCATTCTATTAGACAGGAGTCTCTTTACTTGCATGCCCAACCCAGCCAACTCAGATGTGCTAGAAGGTTTAACTTGTGAAGTCTCGCAAATAAGCCACATGGCACTCTGATTCATTTGGCAGCAAGATGAGACTGTGGCATCCTCACAAACGGTGTATGCTGTAATTTTAAAGATGGAGATGAATGAGGTGCCCACTTCCCCTGTCATTTTTCAACTGTACAGATTAGCTGATGTCAAAGGTCCCCCAAACAAGAGACTTCCCACTGTATCCACTGATACAGATTATTGCTGATAAGAAGTTCCACACTGGACATCTCATTCAATATGGGGACAGTTGAAGCATGCATAAGACAATTTGACCTGCCATGAACCCTCAGCGTCTGTTATCAAAATTCTTCCGTGCTAAGGACATGCTAGGTGAAATGGTCTCAAGTGATGTTAAAAGGAAGGGACATGTAGAGAATTTGCATATTGTAATCAAACTCCCTAAAAGTTGTCCTGCTTTTTCTCATCTCCATGAACTAACAAATCTAAGTAATATCAGTGGTAACATATTTCTCCACCCAAAAAGTGTTTCTTGGCCTGAGTTCAAAACAATTGTTGTGACTATTGTGAGTTTTAATAATATGTATATGTAAACCTTAAAGCAGTATTTTTTTTTTTCATTTTGTTACTTTCCCTTTGATTAACATTTCGACAGTACTTGGCTTGGCTTGATTAACATTTAAGGGTACGGAGACATTAATTTGGAGAAACTCTACTTACACAGATGACTCTGCACACTCAAACTCAGCTATCATATTTGGGAATTTTGTTTTAAATCTGCTTTGGGTATATTTCTTGTGTCCACTCTCTGTGACACTGGATACCCTTGCATTTAAACCACCAAAGCCACTACTGTCAAGTCAATTCCAACTCATAGTGACTCTATAGGTCAGAGTAGAACTGCCCCATAATGTTTATAAGAAGCCCTTGGTGGATCTGATCTGCCAACATTTTGGTTTAGCAGATGTAGCATTTAATCACTCTGCCATTTAAACTGCAGCTTCCAAATAAAGAGTGATAGCACAGCGAACGTAATGACAAAAGTCAGAACTTTACTTCTTCAATTCTGTCATTCTGTGTGAACAGTGAGTGTGTTTGTAGCTTACCTAAGGAGAAAACCGTATAAAATGTAAAGTGCAAAATTTTTGTTTAAGAAGTCAAATTGTAGTTCAGGCATGAAATATTTCACCAAATGTAAGCAGTCCCTTTAAAACTGAGATTCATTCTTCTCTGTAGCTTAAACAAGGACCATTTCAAAAAAGTAAGTTCTTGTTTCAAGAAATCAAGATAATCATGATTAGTACACAAATTAATGCAAATAACCTTGAAGGGGACTTTTGCAGACGATCTTTTCTTGATATCAGCTACATACATTACGTCAGGTACTCTGCCATCTCTATGGTGTAAATGAACTGAGTGCTGAGAAAATACTGTGTTAATAGAAACTTGGTGTCTTACTTAAAAATGCAAAAATATTAAATGTTAATAAACACCTAACATCTCACACAAAGGCACAGTCTAGAGAAAGTTAAACCCCCCAAATGTAAAAAGTAGAAGTACACAGTCAATAGAAGAACTGCTACAGGGTACCTATGTGACTTAGGGTTGGAAAGTACAGAAAAAAAAAATCACACAAACTTATAAAAATATCAAGGTGTAAAATGACTAAATTCTATCATATGTGACTATTTTTGTTCAATAAAGGTAGATACGAACCAATGTAATAAATTACAGAATTGTAAAATGTATTTCCAGTGTTTGAGACAAACAAATACAAGGACTAATAACAAGAACTGACCATTTATTTTTGCAAACAGTAAATAAAAAGACATCACTCTCAAGGAACAAATAGTAAAGGGTATGAACAAGGAAATTACAGGAAAGGAAATACAAAGAGCTCCCATATATGTTAGTAGCACCTCTAAACCACTAGTAATAAGAGAAATGGAAATGAAAAAATGAAAAAAAAGAAATTACTTCATTTCTATTACACTAGTAAAATAAAAAGATAATGCCAAGTGTTCATGAGCATGAAGGGATATAGCAGCATTATTCTTATGGGAGAATGATTTGTTATTTCTTGGTTGAGATATATAGAGGAAAAGATACAGATGCAGGAAAAGACAAGTGCAGGTATATGTGCAAACACACACATGGACATAGACACCGACACAGAGGTGTACCAGGTGCATAAATATCTGATATGAATGCTAAAGAGAGTGCTTCGTGGAAAAAGACCATCCTTCTTTTATAGGGAAAAGCATATTAAAGTATTTTCTAAACAGAATACTTGCATTAAATAGATGGTGAATGAAAGTAGAATCTTTTGTACAGTTTACCGTCTGTGCTTATTTTGGAATCCCTGGGGGTGCAACGGTTAAGACTTTGGCACCTAACCAAAAAGTCAGCAGTTCAAATCCACCAGCCACTCCTTCACACCTTACACAGCAACTCTAACACTGTCGTATAGAGTTGCTAGGAGTCAGAATTGCCTCTGTGGCAATGAGTTTCCTTTGGTTCAGGTGCTTAACATATGTGACCTGTAGATTTTGTTTCATTTAATTGTATCAGAGAAGTTAATTTCAAAACCTATTTTTTTACAATATTCACATGTTTTTAATTATATAATAAAATTACTCAAGCATGAAATTTTATCTCTATTATCTAATTTTTCTTTCTACATAAGAAAAGGAGATCTTAACCACCACTATTTGAAAAGGACAGGTTGAAGGGAAATATACTAGAAAATGTTCATTGTTTATTAGCTTTCCATCCCATTCTCAAAGTGACAATTGCAACTGAGTCTCTTTTTAACGCTTAAATATTTCTTCAACATAAGCATTAAGTAATTGGTGGCTCAGATAAAGGCATGCATTGTAAATAATATAATTTTCTTTTTCTGGGAAAAATGCATTTGAGAAATTCTGTTTATTCAGTCTCTAATATAAATGGATATTTGCATTGCATGCGAGTGTATTAAAGCTGAATTATCCCCAGGTACTGGAACTTGCTAAGTCTTGTTTAACATTTCATTTCTTACATGTTATTTTCTAGAAGAACATTTCTCATTTTATTTGAAAGTGGTATCAATATGCTAAGAAACTTTCACTTAAGGAAATACTAGTCTAGATGTTTGACCTCAGTTATTTCTACCTCAAAGAACTGAACTAGACCAACTCAAACTATGAAAATTCCATTTACCCCTCTAGGCAAAGGCATTTTGGGCTCCATTCTGCTCAGCAAAGATATACAGATAACATTTTGAATTATTACATTTATTCTTTTCTACTTCTCACTTCTTTGTCAGTGACCATTCCTACAGTCAGACTGGGGCATCTTCATTACTCCCTACGTAATGCACATAAGCTCAGAATTAGCTCTCAAAGACCTCCCCACACACAGGCCTTTTAGAAGTCACATATTCAGTTTGCAATACTCAGACCTGGAGATAATAATAGGTGCAGAAATAAAAAAAGGAAGCCCCTGAAGAAGTGGAGAATGGATCTCATCCCACTACAAAATATAGGACATTATAAAGAGAAAAACCCAAGCTGTCCCTGTCACGGGGGATACTAGATGGAACGACGGTGCCTGGGAAAAAGGAGGAAGAGTGTTTGATAAGGACTGACGAGGCCCCAAAGGAGGTCATTAGTTGGACCCAACATGAGAGACACAGACGCAGACACTGGAGACTACGCTGAAAGGACGTGGGACAGCTCTGCCCAGAGGAAGACAACCCATGGCGGTCTGTTCTAGCAACAGGGAACACACGGGAAAGAAACTGAGTCACCACGGTCAGATCACCTGTGTCACGTGAGTGAGCCCCGCACACCGTTTGCCCGTCTTTGACATCATGTCTTCCAAGAACTTTCTAACAGAAGTGGTGTGCAATCTATTTTCTTGGATCTCCTGACACCCACCAAAATGGTCCCTTTCCTTTTCAGTATGTAAATGGAAATTCCCCCTTGTAAACAAAGGAGCACTATGAAATAAGGGGAATCTGCACTTGGGTGAAAACCGGCCACTGTTACCCAGTCTGTTGAGGAGCACCTGGCGACCACTTGCTACAGTGTGCTCTGCGGACAACCTGAGTCTCAGTGGCTAGCACCCACCAGTTATCCCATAGGACAAAGCTGCAGCTGTCTGCCTCCATACGGCTTTATAGCCTTGCAAACCATAGGAGTGAGTTTACTTGTTTTTTGCAGGATTTCTATGAGTTGGAATTGACTCAGTAACTGTGGGATTTGTTTCCTTTTGGTTTATACACTCTGTTAAGCAGTCTTGGTGGCCCAGGTTAGTTGTTCAGCTGCTAAGTGAAAGATTAGAAGCCACTTAGAGGTTCCCTGTGAGAAAACTTGGTGACTTGCTTCCCTAAACATGACTGCCTGGAGAACCCGACAGGGAACTTCTACTCTATCATGTGTAGTTGTGAGAAGTTGAAAATCGAGTTGGTAACCCCTACCAACAGGTGCAGTATACATCGTTAACATATACGTACTAGTTTTACCTCTAAATCTTATTCTACTTCATTCATAAAAAGAATCCCAAAAAGATAAATCTCAAGAAACAGATTTGTGGAAAAAGACCATCCTTCTCCTCGAGGCTTAGAATAGTTAGAATGATTTCTCTATTTCATTTCCCTTTTCTCCTGGAGCCTGTCTTGTTTCTGGGAGTCCTACCAGGATGAGAGAGACCCAAGATTATAATGCATACTTTTTCAGGAGACAAGATCAATGAAATTCAGTCTAAAAAGATCTGAAAAGCCTAGGCAGAGTGCAATCACTAAATACATTTTAAACTTTGTACCCCTTCCAAGAAAATTTTAACTTTAGAGCCCCTACAGAAGGACATCAGGGGTGGTTAAATACAAGATCTGTGAAAAAGAAGAAGATCCTTAACAAGATGAAGTGACGCCGTGATTAAAACAATGGACTCCCAGTGTACTGACAACTCTGAGAACGTCTCAGAAACAATGTTTTTGTTGTTTGTGGTGGTGGTGTACATGAGGTCACTATGAGTTGGAACTACCTCAGCAGCACCTAATAACTAAAACATTGTTTTTGCTGATGTTTTTAAGCTTTTTTTTTTTCAGTTTCAAGTAGATATTACATATAATGTTTCCGAAGACTATGAGGAAATCATACAATCAACACCATCCTCATGTTTGTGGATAGCTAGTTACTGGCAGGAAACTATTGAGAACAGCTTGACACATATGAAATTTTTATTTTAAGATTTAAATATAAAACTTGCAGAAATGTGGCAACAGTATTTTACAAACCTTAGATTGGAGGTGTGGAGGGCAGTTTGGCTTCCATAGTTAATTTTAAAATTGTAGTTGTTATCACTACTTAATTCATTTCATAAAGTGAGTGTTTTTCATTTCATGTAGTCTTTAGAAGTTTACTTGTTGTATCAACAGCATTCCCTTACATGGACAACAAATACTGATCCAGTTGTTGTTGTTGTTAGGTGCCATTGAGTAGATTCTAACTCATAGCGACCCTATGCGCAACAGAATGAAACACTGCCTGGTCTTGCACCATGTCCACAATCGTTTTTATGCTTAAACCCATTGTGGTGGTCACTGTGCCAATCCATCTCATAGAAGGTCTTCCTCTTTTTCGCTGACCCTCCACTCTAACAAGCATGATGTCCTTCTCCAGGGACTGATCTTTCCTGACAACATGTCCAAAATATGTAAGATGCAGCCTTGCCATCTTTGTTTCCAAGGAGCCCTCTGGTTGTACTTCTTCCAGAACAGATCTGTTTGTTCTTTTGGTGATCCATGGCACATTCAACATTCTTCTCCAACACCACAATTCACAGGCGTGTGATATTAATGATATTGTTTGATAATATCCACATTTGATTGGATCATCTTTCTTGGAAACCAGCATAAATATAAATCTCTTCCAGTCAGTTCGCCAAGTAGCTATCCTCCAAATTTCTTGGCGTAGACAAGCGCACACTTCCACCACTGCATCCATTTGTTGATGTAGCTCAATTGATATTCTATCAGTTCCTGGAGGCTTGTTTTTTACCAATGCCTTCAACACAGGTTCAACTTCTTCCTTCAGCACCTCTGGTTCCTGATCATATGCTGCCTTTTTAAATGGCTGAACATCAACCAGTTCTTTCTGCTATAATGGCTCTGTGTAGTCCTTCCATCTTCCTTTGATGCTTCCTAAGTCATTCGGTATTCTCCATGTATGATCTATTGAGAATAGAGCCTTGAATTTTTTTCTTCAGTTGTTTCAGCTTGAAAAATGCAGGAAGACAGAAAAAGAATTGACACTTTTGAATTGTGGTGTTGGAGAAGAATATTGAATGTGACATGGACTCCCAAAAGAACAAACAGATTTGTTCTGGAGGAAATGCAAGCAGAGTGCTGCTTGGAAGTAAAGACGGTGTGACTACATCTCAAATACTTTGGATATGTTTTCCAGAGGAATCAGTCCTTGGAGAAGGACATCATGCTGGGTGGAGTGGAGGGTAAGCAAAAGAGAGGAAGACCCTCAAACAGATGTGCTGACACAGTGACTGCAATGACGGGCTTCGGCATAAAACCCACTGTGGACACGCGCAGGACTTGGTCGCGTTTCATACTGTTGAGCGTAGGGTAGGTGTGAGTAGAAAGTGACTCTGTGGCACCTAACAACAGCAATAACAACATCTCACGCCCCATCTGCTAAATTAGAATCCACATTTTAAGAAGAAGAGAAATGACTTTCATGTACACCTCAAATTCTAATGTGCAAACAAATCAGCTTCTGCTCTTAAAATGCAGATTCTGATTCATCAGGAACCCCGGTGGCTCAGTGGTTAAGATCTTGGCTGCTAACCGAAAGGTTGGTAGTTCAAATCTACTAGCCAGCCACTCCTTGGAAAGTCTACAGGGCAGAACTATTCTGTATTTTATGTTGCCATGAGTGTGAAACAACTCTATGGCAACAGATATTTTGTTGTTTTGTTTGTTTTTATCTTTCTCTTCTTACCTGCTTAAAGAGTTCCGTTTTTCCATTATATTTTTTTCCTTTCACTTGATCTTTGCTGAATATTCCCAGTATCACTTTACCTATGGCACTGTCACAAATGCCACAAGATCCTTCTGACAGAATATGGAATGTGCCAAACTGCCCCCTACCTTGTATTTGCCAAATTCTACATCCAAGACCCCTGACCTATCTGTCTGTTTGTCAGGCTCTGAGGGCTTGCATGTTGCTCTGGGTTTCTCAAGCTGAAAAAACTGAAGAGAAATCGACTGCCAGGAATAAAAGCATATGAAAGTAACAAAGACAAAGTCCCAGACTATAGTCTGTTTTCTTTAGCACAATTTCAAATGACCTGGAGATAATATCAAAAATGAAAGATATTATCAAGGAAATGTCCACAATAAGATGTATAATATGTAAATGAGGAAGTGACTGATGAAGAAACACTATTTCTTTTATGTTAATATTTGTCGTTATCTGCTGTTCAGCTGGTTTTGACTCATGGCAACTCCATGTGATACGGTTTTTCTGTGTTTTTACACTGGCAGATTCTTACATTGGTATATCTCCAGATTTTTCGCCCACAAAACTGCTAGGCAGATTTGAACTGCTGGCCTATAAGCTAGTAGCTGAGCATTTAACAGTTGTATTCCCAGGGCTCTTATGTTAGTGTTAGAAGAGAGGAATGCATTTTTAATGAAATGAAGAAAGAAAAATCACAAGCGTTCTATGTAATGGGTATACTAAGAAAAACTAATGCCCTTGGATATGTATAGAATTTTGAAGAAGCAGAGTTACGGGCACTTAGCCAAGTCTAGATGACAACAAGCTACCCAGTCTTTCTGCATAGAGCTACGTTATCATGTAAGGCTGACTTATGAATCTCCTGCAAAGACAGAAGAAAAAGCTCAAATCAGAAAGTGAAGTTCAATGCAGTATATCAAAATAATATTTCTTAATATCATCAATGTGTTTAGGAAAATCTCAGGAATTTACACTTGAAAGAGATATATATGAAGAATTCCAACAGGATGCATAATACACATAGCTAGAAACACAGTCAGTGGTTAGTAATGACCCAATGCCTTTAATAAACAAACCATCTAATTTCAGGTTTGTGACAACTGGTGAAGGTTTTGCGGTCCAACGAGCATTTTCACCATGTGTGATGACAGGATTTAAGGCAAGCAAGGGAATTACTGTAAGAAAGTCTCATTATTTGGTGTACATTAAAAGTACACATGAAGGAACTTCATTAGAAATTCCGCACTGCTGGTCTGTGAACAGTAGGAATAGGCGACTTGTACCTACTGTGGATCAAATATGAAACCTAAACAAGCAATAATGAAACACCCACAACTGCAACAGCAGATAAAATGTCATGAGTGGCCTAAAAATAAACAGTAAAATAAAGTCTCGAATTTAGTAATTAACAGTAAGAGTGAAAGGTATATGAACATCTCTGTAAGATCATAGTGCCACATTAATGTTGCATAGAGGGCTTGCAAATCAATCTGGGTCCCGTATATGTATGTTATCATCTCATACGTATGTCTGCAACCATTTTCATGAGACTTCTAAAGACTTTAGGAAGTGGAAGAGTTTGGTGAGGTATACACTGAGGCAAATTGAGACTGAAGATTTTAAGGAAAGATCACCAAGAAACATAACCTAATATTGACAGAAACCAAAACAATCACCCACAAATTTGTACAGCTAACATGCAGACATTATTTCTTGACTTGACTGTGTAGCCTGACAGTGGAGAGAAATTTTGTCACATTGGACAGTCTAGATTTTACTTTGTTGTTTTATTTTTGTTTGACAGTAATAGTAACAAACACAGACTTTGAATCTTTGAAAGGGCAACTTCTAACAATGAGGACTATAGGATTTCTGGGAGAATTAGATCAGAGTATCATGGTGTAACCACGTTGAAGAAATTCACTGTCTAAGTGGAACGAACAGTAGTTATTAGTTCTTTTGTATATGATATCCATCCCCACCTTCTTTCCTTTTTTTTTTTTTTGCTTAACTTAGTAACAATTACCAACAGTTTGGGGGATAGTTACATCTCTGTCATCATATGTGATGCTGGTCAAGCTGAGAACTCAAACATGTCCCATGTACTGCTAACCAAGGAATAGAAACCTGCTATAATTCTACTAGCTATAGTTTGAAACTTTGCTGTTCAGAGCAACTTATGGGTGGTCAAATGGTTACAGTTCAGTGATCTTAGGGTTGCTGTCCACTGATGTGATTGTTGACTCAGTTCTGCTACCCATGTGCAGACGTGAGTCACTGTCCTTTAAATGAGTCCTGGTGACACAGTAGTTAAAAAACTTGGCTACTAACTGAAAGTTAGACAGTTGAACCCTCCGGCTTCTCCACCCCAGAAAAATTTGACAGTCTGCTTTTGTAAAGATGACAGCCTCAGACAGCAAATAGGCCACTTTTCCTCTGTTATACAGGGTTGCTATGAGTTGAAACCAACTTGATGACAACTAGTCTGCTACAAAGCGCTTTGTCTCTTTTGAATCTTTTTTAAAGCTTTTCTTTTGTTTCTATGAAAAAATAAAGTGCTTCTCTTTTTCTGTAAAACCAAATAGTATCATAGTTTTACTGTTTGCAAAAGACGAAATGAAAAAGAAAAAATATTATGAATGATACACTTAGGAAGCTGTTTTTGCATATATTTCAAAAAAGATATGTTTATTCACATGGCTAATAATTCTTACATGTTTAGTGCTTCTCACATGGACACTGCCCATGGTGATTACCCACTATACTAGCCCTCTTTCCTCAACTACAACCAGCACAAAGATTATATAAAATAAGCAAAAGGAGATGACTCCTCTGTTTTGGACATATTAAAATTTCTATCTAAATATTTAATGCCTGGCCAAATACATCAAAAGTAAGCCTCTATGGTTCACAAATATTCTATTCATTTTTTTCCTCTTTACATATTTCTTTGAATGCATATATTTCATAAAATTAAATATAAGATAAATCTCAAAATCCATGTTAATAAAATCACTCCCCAGAGCAACGTTTTGAATTTCAGTTGTTTTCTTGTTATATTTTACATGCATCAAAGCTGTGTATGTAACACCACATCTGTTTTCTTGTTAGATAATTTAAATGTGCATAAATTTCCGAGTAGAAAATTGTTTCACTTTAAGAAAGACCACTCCACTGTTTTTAAATTTGTAATTTCACAGTTGAGACACACAATCCACTGCAGAGCCCCATTCTCCTATATTTGATATGCTATCTACCTGTAAACTTGGTGTTTTGTAGTATTTGATGATGACATACCTATCTTTTGGTCTTTTTGTTGTTGTTGTTATTTAAATTAGGTTAGCTCTTGCAATCTGAAGAATAAGGTCCGTTAGTTCTAAGAGATTATTTTTTATTTTTCTTGGAAGAGTTTCTGTCCACAATTTTTGTATTCTCTCCTAGAAAGCTTCTATTATTGAGACGTTGGATCTTTGGCCTGTCTACAATTTTGTGTTATTTTCTCTTGTACATCTCTATATTTTACTTTCTGGAAGATGTTTTTATACTTCCATTACAGAATTTCAATTTTTTTTTAATTCAATTTATATGTTTTTAATTTTTAATCTCTCTCTCTTTTTCTCTTGTTTTTTGTTATAGAAAATGATCATTAGTTCTTGTATGTAACATCTATTTTCTCTCGTAATACTACATATCATTCTCTACATATCTTCTGTGTTTTCTCTATTTTTCTACAAAATTCCATTTTTAAGAAAAAGATGACTAAATATTCTGTGTCATAAGTAGATTAAATCTAGTTCCCAGCTATAAGATTTTGCAGAAGGCAGATATGGGTCTTGTTATTTAACATAGACTTTCTTTTGGTTTCTCTGAGTTGAACACGTGACTTCCATTCCCTCTGGGCCCGGTTCCTCTGGTTCTGCTGTGCGCTTGTCTTTTGCAGAGGCTGAGATTGAGCAGTGACTTGGATTACACAGGAGACGGTACAGCTGATGACCTGAGTTTTCTTTTATAGATTTTCAAACAACTGCCATGTTTTCAGCCTTGCTTGATTTCTACCTTAAAGATATTTGATAAATCTAATTACTAGATCTTTCTAGAATTCTGTCAGGGTGACCTTTTCTCCTCACTTCTAAGTTACTTATTTCTACAACTTGTCTTGCCTTTTAGAGATTTAGATGAGCAAATCTTGCCTAGATTGCCAAAGCAGTTTGTAGTTCTTGTTAAAAGTCATAATTTGAGTAAATAAGAAATCACATATACCTTTAGACTCCTCTTTTAAAATCAGAATTTTATTTTCTCAGTATTCTATTGTAGCATTTATCACATTTTGTTAGATTGCTCTGTTTATTTTCAGGTCACAGTTTTCAACAGACTTTTAGAATAATAAACTGGAGCTATCTTACTCTTTTGAAGATGTATATATATTGGACACTCATTCAAAATTTGGTTTAGATGTCAAGATAAATAATGCCACATATACACTAAGAGGGTATGAAAGATGTTATTATATTGTTAAAAAATAAAAATTCAAAGACTTTGAAACAAAATTATGGGCAGCTATTTTACACACATAGACTTTTCTGATTCTCTAAAAAGCTGATGATTAGAGGTAAGCTAGTTACAGGGATGCTTATAAAAAGAAGAGAAAACAGAAGATCAACCATTGGCTAACTTCAATGTGATTAATGAAACAGTGCCTTCGTCCTTGTACTGAGATCAGTTGATGTCAGGATACTAGGTGTTCTCTGGTCTGGCTGCTGAAATTTGATCCTCCACCTACCAGTAATCACAAGACCACACAAGGGGACTTTCTGGGCAGGATATGACAGGGCACAAGCAGGTCAAAAGTGGTTTGAGAAAGCAGGAAAAGGAGACTGTAATGACATTTTTACTGTGGCCACAGGCATGGCCAGAATAAGTGTTCCTATGTGTGAACGGGGATTTAAGTGGTTTGAGTTTCCTGCTCGTGTGAAACGAGGGGATATCTAGGCTTTCTTATATGTTTACCCAGATGTGGGGTAGGAGGATAAGAAAAAGGAATGAAGTTTAAAAGCTCTCTGCAGTCAAACAACAAAACAGGGAGTTAGATATGTTACTACAACTCATCCCTAAAGTTTGCTTGATTGATAAATGAACAGTGTCACTTTCTATTGAATTGAATTTGAACTTGTTGTTATGAGTGCAGCAGACTAAGGCTGGTAAAAATAATTTGAAAGTTCCACGGAGGACCTTATTCAATAGACAAGCATTGTGTTTGCAGAGCAATAAATGAGTGCCTTGGTCACTATCAAGGATGTCC
Source organism: Heterohyrax brucei (assembly GCA_028571685.1). Taxonomy (NCBI): domain Eukaryota; kingdom Metazoa; phylum Chordata; class Mammalia; order Hyracoidea; family Procaviidae; genus Heterohyrax; species Heterohyrax brucei. The sequence goes on from CM053143.1 coordinate 163,918,241, forward strand.
ACAGCTCTGAAGTGGATAAGGAGTATTTGATGAAACCTTGTATTACAGCTTTAGTGGATATAGAGCTACGTATGAACTTGGAGTTAACCATATTGCAAAGTTCAAGGGCAGAGCCCCTGATTCACTGCTGATACCAACTGCAAGTTTAAGAGGTTCCCCAAACCACTCTAGTTTGATAATTTACAGAATTCACTGAAAGCTACTGTACACATGGTTGTGGTTTATTACAGAGAAAGGATTAGAATTAAGTCATCCAAAGGAAGTGACACATAGGGAAAATTCCCAAAGAGTTCCATACAGAAAGTTTTTGTCAGCCTGTTGACTCAGGACATGATAACCTTCTGACAGCAAATTGTGACAATATTCGTAGAGTATTAACCACCAGGGAAGCTTACCTGGGCTTTGGTGTTCACATTTGTTATTAGGGCTTCATATTTCAGGATTTTGGTTGATCAGTTTTCCCCATGATAGAACCAAGTCTCTAGGTTGACTGATACCGTGGAACCCCAGACTCCTAACCTGCTTCACATTGTTGGTCTTCCTGGCAGGGCTAGCATCTACTCTAAGACAATATGGCTTTGGTTAATCCTTCTGCTATGTCACAGTATTACTATCTGGTTAGCCCAAAGCATGTAGACAAGCAAACATTTTCCTTTTCCTTCCTGGAGGAAAAAGCTAGATCTTGTCTTTGATCAAGGCAATATTCTTAACTAGACAGACTTCTGTGAAGCAGGAGAGTCCCAGAATTCTTCAATTGAAAGGGAGAAACTTTGGATAAGTAATTGTTCCATTACTGGTTGGATAAGTTGGCCTGTCCGTTTATGATGGCCCAAAATTTTATAAAAATTCACAGATGGGGATAATTGTTGACCAGGACATTCAGTGTCAATACCACTGACTAAAATTCATCCAATTTTTCTCAAACTGGGATCTTGTGCTTTATTAAGAATATCCTCTGTAAAGATGAAAAAGCAGCAATAATCCACTAAGTGCAATCACATGTGATGTCAGTAATTGTGACAGTCTACAGAGGAGTTCCGGTTAATCTCAAGTATTTTCCCTTGTAGCCAAGAGGACTGGGGAAGGAGTGACCTATTCCAGCACTGTGGTGTATCCAGCAAGGAACTGAGGACACGGGAGTCTACAACTTCCTGCAGGTGAGATATACCAGAAAGTCTATGTTTTGTGCTCTTCTGTGACAGAGACGCTTGTGGTCATGCTGAATTTTCAAGGAGCTGCTTTCATGACCCAAGAAATAATGGATGACGACTTCCAAGGATTTTAAAATCAAGATTGACCGCTTTTCACTGATTAAGCCTTGTACCCACTAGTGTGGCTTAGTTGCAGCAGGAGTGAGAGGAAGAGGGAGACTGAAAGATATATAGAACTTCTAATCAGGACAGGTGAGAATTTCATGTAAATAAGACATGTGTTTGTGTGCCTATATTCTAACATGAAGCACAGGTGCTAAAATAGTTTAATGTATATCTTATCCTTCTTTTACAGTGTAAATTTTACAGTCAGTACTTTATTCACATTGGAATCTTTCACAGTGCTTACTAGACTCTTACATAAGACATTAAAAATACTTGTTGAAAGGGAAGCTATAAATATTGAATAAAAAATTTCTAGGAAGTGAATTCTCTGTTGGATTTTTATCATTATCGCTAGGATCTAGCAAATCTTATAAAAAGTTTATATGCTGTTTCACTTTAGAGTGATTCTTGTCAATCACTGTCCTCACTCAAGTAATAGCTAAGGAGAATTCATTTAGGAAATAAAATATATTTAGCATCTAAAATAAATTTAATAAAGACTGTGCCATTTTTTGCTGCAATATGAATTTTTAAATTGCTTTGTAAGAGTCATCCTCACAACAAAGAAGAAGCAGTGAATGTTCTTTTGCTTACATGCAGATTTTAGTCTTTTCAGAGCTTTTGTTCCCAATTTTAGTTGTCAGATGAAATACCTGTGCCTATTAACAAAACAGAAGTATTTCAGGTGAAATTTCCTCCTAAAGGATATTTTTGGATACCTCCAACTACAGAAGATGGTTTGAATACACGGCATGCACCCAGTATCTTTACATCCCACTTTCATCTGTCGTGAGAAAGTCTTGGTTCTCCAGTATGATTTTCCTCACATTCCAATTTACGTACAACCACAACTTGTCTGTCAGTTTGTCGTACTGTGGTAGCTTGTGTACTGCTGCAATGCTAGACGATTGCCACCAGCGCTTCTCAGACGAGCAGGGTCACTCATGGTGAGCAGTCTCAGTGGTGCTTCCAGACTAAGGCAGACTAGAAAGAGGCAGCCTATGTCTGAAAGACACCGGCCATTGCAAACCTCCTGGGTAACAGTGAGACATGTCTAATATAACACGAAAGATGAACTCCTCAGATTGGAATGCACTTAAAATATAACTGGGGAAGTGTTGCCTCCTCAAGGCACACTTGCTCTTAAAGAGGTGCAAGGAGTAAAGCTTTTGAGAAATTCGTCTGCTGACGTGGTATGACTTAAAACTAAGTATCTGCAAATATCTTTAGTAATCAGGATGTGGAGTGTATGAAGTATGAATCAAGGAAAATTTGAAGTCATCAAAAGGAAATGGAACACATAAAGACTGACAACCTAGACATTTCTGAGCTGAAATGGACTGGTATTGAAAATCTTGAATACAACAATTGTATGGTCCGTTACACTGGGAATGACAGAGAATTAAATCGACTACATCTGTGAAAGAGACAGTGAAGAAGCTCGATATAATCTATCCGAATAAGCTACAAAGCCAACTACAGAACAGAAAATCAGTTGCTTATATGTTAGTATGTGTTAACCCACTGCTGTTGAATAAATTCCAATTCAAAGTGACCCTATACATTTAAGTGAAAGCTGAAGAAACTTAAAACAAGGCCGCAGAAGACAAAATACGAACTTGAGTATATCCCATCTGAATTTAGAGTCTACCTCAAGAACCGATTTGCATTTAATTGTGCTCCTGCAAAACTTGTACAAAGACTAAAGTTGTTCAAATAGAACTAAAGATTAATGAATGGTTTAAAACACAAAAGGTGTGCATCAAGTTTGGATCCCTTTCCCATGCATCCTCGATTTGCAAACTGAGCAAATAATCTGAATTGCATGAAGAACTCTGTCAGAATTGGAGGAAGATTCGTTAACAACCTGACATATACAGATGACACAACTTTGATAGCTGAAAGTGAAGAAGACCTGAAGCATTTATTGATGAAGACAAAAAAAAAAAATCTACAACTTTTTGCATGGATTATGCATCAAATAAAGAAAAGAAAAATCCTCACAACTGGATCAGTAACCAACATCATGAAAAAGAAAATGTTGAAATTATCAAGAATTTCAATTTACTTAGACACACAAGCAATGCCAAATTGAAGTAGCAGTCAAGAGATCAAAAGACACATTCCACTGGGCAAATCTGCTACTGAAGATCTCATTCAAGTGTGAAAAAGTGAAGATGTCACTTTGAAGCCCAAGTGCCTGACACACACCATTGTATTTTTAATTGCCTCATGTGAATGTGAAAGGAAGAAGGAAGGAGAATTTATGTCTTTAAATTGTGTTGTTGGCAAAGTATTAAATATACTAAAACCCAACAAATCCCAAGCCAAGTCATGGCAACCCTATAGGACAGACCCATAGAGTTTCCAAGGAGTGCCTGGTGGATACAAACTGCAAACCTATTGGTTAGCAGATGTGGCACTTAACCACTATACCACCAGGGTTTCCATACGCTGCCAAAACAATGAAAAAAATCTGTCTTGGAAAAACTACTTGTAGAATCTTCTTTAGAATAAACATGGCAGAACTGAGGACTATGGGGACTACTTGGCCTTATTATCTCATGTAACTGATAATATCCCAGACAGTAGATTTTTGTCAGCTGAGGTCCCTGTTATAATAAAGTTGACATCCATGTTGCTGTGTGATGAAAATAATGTGGTGGGCTGAAGAAAGCTTTTTCTTGTGTTCTGAGATTTTGAATTTCCTTTTAACAAAGCATGACCTCTATCAATCTGATTAATACAGAAATTGGATCATAGAATTGAGGCATTAATGTAATAGACACCTGAAATAGATTGTCTCAGTGTGTGGTCAGCAAACAGGAAATTGCTACTTAAGACTGAAAGATAGAGACTCATATTATATAGTTGTATAACTTTTGGTGAAATGTTATTTGTCATTAGACGGAAGAGCATCATTTTTTTTTCTTATTTTTTCTTTTTTTTATGACTGTACTTTGGATGAAATTCAATGGGACAAACTAATTTCTCGCTGAACAATTATCATGCGTATTTTTTTATGACACTGGTTACCAACCTCACAACATGTCAGCACTCTCCCTTCTCCACCTTGGGTTCTCTGTTCTCAGATTTCTTTGTCCCCTGCCGCTTCCTATTCATTTGCCCTAGGCTGGTATGTCCCTTTAGTCTCATGTTCTTTTATGTGCCTGTCTAACCTTTGCCTGAAGAGAAAACCTCAGGAATAACTTCATTACTGAACTAAAAAAGATATCACAAGATATTATTCTTGGGGTCTCTCAGTCTCTATCAAGCCAGGAAGTCTGGTCTTTTTTTTGTGAGTTATAATTTTATTCTACATTTTTCTCCAGCTCTGTTTGGGACCCTCCGTTGTGATCCCTGTCAGAGCAGTCCGTGGAGGCAGCCAGGCACCATCTAGCTGTGCCGGACTCAGTCTGGTGGAAGCGGTTGTATTTGTGGTACATTAGTCACTTGGGCTAATCTTTTGCTTGTGCCTTTGGTTTTCTGCATTCTCGTTTGGTCCCTACAAGATAAGACCAGCAGAGTATCTTTAGATGGTTGCTAACAAGTTTTTAAGACCCAGACACTACTCATCAAAGTAGAATGTAAAATATTTTCTTTATAAACTATAGCCAGTTGAGCTAGTTGTTCCCTGACACCATAGTCCCCATAGTCCTCAGCGCGGTAATTAAGGCCCTCAGTGTGTTTGAAAGTGTCTACAGACCTTGAGTTGTACAGACTGTACTGGCTTCACTGGTATTGTGTGTTGTCTTATCCTTCACCAAAGTTATCACTTAACTATTATCTATTTAGTGTTTTTTCCATTCTCAATCCCCTCCTTTCTCTCATAACCATCAAAGATTGTTTCTTTTTGGGTATAACCTTTTCATGAGTTTTTATAGCAGTGGACTCATACAGTATTTGTCTTTTTGTGATTGACTTATTTTAGTAATCATAATGTCCTCAGAGATTCATTGTTCTTTGTTTTTGCACAGTATAGCATTGTGTGTATGTACCACAGTCTGTGTATCCATTTGTCTGCTAATGGACATCTAAGTTGTTTCCATCTTTTTGCTATTGTGAATAATGCTGCAATGAACTTGGGTGTATATATGTCTTTTCATGTAATGGCTCTTATTTACCTATCAGTGGGATTGCTAGATCATACGGTATTTCTAGTAATAGCTTTCTAAGGAAGGTGGTTCCGTTTTACATTCCCACCAGCAGTGCAGGGAAGTTTCAGTCTCTTGGCGGCCTCTCCAACATTTATTTATTTCCATTGTGATTTTGATGCGCATTTCTCTAATGGCTAGTGATCTTGAGCATGTCCTTGCGTGTCTGTTAGCCTCATGAATATGTCTTTGGTGAAGTATCTGTTCATTTCCCTTGCCTATTTCTTAAATTAGATTATTTGTCTTTTTCTCATAGAGGTATTAGATTTTCCTGTAGATTTTAGTGATAGCACTTTTGTCAGATTTACCATATCCAAATTTTTTTTTCTTTTTTTTTCCAATCTGTAGACTCTCTTTAGTCTTTCAATGGAAGTCTTTTGATGAGCGTAGAAGATCTCAATTATTCAACTTACCTTCTGGACCTCATGTGTTATTAGTTACATTTTGTATCCTGATAATACCATATTTCAGGGCTTCTAGCATTGATCCTATTTTTTCTTCCATGATCTTTGTAGTTTGGGGTTTTATATTTAGACCTTTCTGAACTAGTTTTTTGAACTAGTTTTTGTGCTTGGTATAAGGTATGGGTCCTATTTCATTTTTGTGAAGATGAACATCCAGTTTTGCCAGCACTGTTTGTTAAAAAGACTGTCTTTTCTCTACTTGATGGAGTTGAGACTCTTGCTGAAAATTAGATTACCATAGGGGGCTGGATTTACAAGTTGCTTCTCAGTTCTGTTCTACTGGTCAAAGTATCTGTTGTTGTAAAAGTACCAGGCTATTTTGACTACCATAAAACTGTATTGTAGGGTATGAGCTCTGGTAGTTTGAGTCCTCCTACCTTTCTGTTCTACAATAATGCTTTACTTATGGGAGGACTCTTCCCTTTCAAAATATAAAGTTAATGATTAGTTTTTCCGTATCTTTAAAGAAAGATGTCAGTATCTGAATCCAGATTCCACTGTATTTGTGGATTGCTTGATGTTGAACTGACATTTTCATAAAGTTAAATTTACCTGTTCATAAACATGGCATTTTTTTTTTTTTTTTCATTTGTGTAGAAGTCCTCTGGTTTCTTGCAGTGGTGTTTTGTAGCTTTCTTTGTATAGGTCTTTTACATCCCTGGTTAGATTTATTCCTAAGTATTTTATTTTCTCTAGGGGCTGTTATAAATGTTACCATTTTTCTGATTTTATTTTTGTGGTTCTTTGTATTGGTGTACAGGAATCTGACTGATTTTTGTATACTTAGCTTATATACTGCTATGCTGCTGAATCTTTCTGTTAGTTCCAGTAGTTTTTCTCATGTAGGCTTTTGAGATCTCTGAGTACTGTATCATCCAGAAGAGGAACAGTTTCACTTCTTCATTATCAGTTCAGATGCACTTTATTTCTTTTTCTTACATTATTGCTCTAGCTAGGAATTCCAACATAATGCTAAATAAGAGTGGTGATGAAGGGTTTCCTTGTGTAGTTCCCTGTTCTCAGAGGGAACCTGTTCAGCCTCTCTCCATTCAGAATGATATTGACTATTGCTTTTTCTTTTGTAGATACCCCATATTATGCTGAGCAATTTCCCTTCTATATCTAATTATATTGAGAAGTTTTATCAGGAATGGCTGTTGGACTGTCAAATGCCTTTGTTGATTGAAATTATTATGTGATTATTTTAATTACTTACATAGTGGATTATGTTGATTGATTTTCTAATGTTGAATAAACATTTCATACCTTGTATGAATCCCATTTGGTTGAGTGCAATATTTTACTGATATGATGCTGAATTCTACTGGTGAAGATTTCATTGCAGCTATATTCATGATAGGTATTGATTTGTAAATTTTTATTTTTATTTATTTATTTTTTTGAGGCACCTTTGCCTGGTTTTGGAATTAATTAAGAAGTATTCCTTAATTTTTTATGCTCTGAAATATTTTGAGTAAGTTATGTAAACTGGTTTCTGAATATTCAGTAGAATTCTCCAGCAAAGACATTTGAGCCAGAGCTTTCTTTTTGTTGGGAGTTTTTTTTTTTTTTTTTTTAACCTTTTTAATCTCTTCTCTTGTTAGGGGTCTGTTCAGAGTTTCAACATAATTTTGTGTTATTTTGGGTATATAATGCATTTCTAGAAATTGGTCTATTTTCTCCAGATTTTCAAATTTGTCAGAGTAGAGTTTTTCACAGTACTAGACCACACATTTTGTGCACATATTGTGCTAAATGAAAGAGGTTGAAACACTGAAAATATTAAAATATAGAAGTAGTTGTTTATAAATTTATAAAAAAATATTAAAAGAAAGGTAAGAACTCAAAATCAGTTGTCCAGTACTATAGAAGAAACACAGAAAAGTAAAAAAGAGTAAGAAGAAATTGGAAATGTTGCAAAGTTCAAAAGTCAATCATTTTTGACCCTAAAAAGTAAGAGAAAACAAAGAAAATTTCAGTAACAAGAATAGATTAACACTAAGCCATGCAACTGAAGCAGGGGCAGGGGGTGGGAAGCAAATTTTTCAGCCAATTAAATTGCCTCAGGGTAAGAACCAAATTAAGGAAATAAAAAAAAGTCATACTTAAAACCATTGACTGGATTATGATGCATCAGAAAAATAGTTTAATTATGATTCTGATATTCAGTAAATACTTTCAAATGGGAAAATGTGTTAGGGAACAAGAAAAGCATGTATGTATATTAAAAATGGCAAGCTGAAGGTATATAAACTCCACAAGAGATAAAAAGGAACAGAGAAAGAGAAATACAGCAATACAATATGATATTTAGATATTGACAAAAATTTTAAGTGTGTCTGTTGATGCCAAGCCAAACGACTGGAATCAAACTGATAAGACTCCAACTAAGTTTTTTTTTTTCTTTTCTTGCTTTCTTCTTTTTTTTTTTTTAAAGAGGCTATTGTCAAAGAACTACAAGCTTGGGCCCTTTCAGAGTCTGCTGCTATATGAAACTTTAAATGACTCTTGGCTCAGAATACCTATGGACAGAAAGTAATCTAAGGACAATTTGTAGCAGCCAAAGAGAGCATATTTCCCGATGTCTATTTCAGTTGTGAGTATGGAAAATAGTGGCAAAGAAGAATTGATTTCTGAAGTGTGCTATATGTTTCTGTATCTAAGTGGGAGTGTTTATTGTAGTTATTCAGGTCTTCTGCCAATATTTATTGGGGTATGCTGGTGGGGGGCAGATAATCTGTCTTTCTGTATTCATAAATCTTCAAGAGTAGCCATAGCTGTCTTGGTCTAAAGACTTACATTCATCAAGAAAGGCCCTTTTATCTAGAAAACTTGTACTTTCAATTTGATGCTATGATTGAACGAAACTTATAGCTGAGGTGAGTGAAGTAGGAGTTCAGAAAGGAGAGTGAATGGAATGTTTGGTAACAAGAATAGTCTGCAGAAGTTTTTGTTGTTTCCATCAATATTTCTGCTACACCTCCTTGCATACAGGCATGAGCATACGACTTGCTTTGGCCATGGTATTTGTGCAAGCAAAAACAATATGTATCACTTTTGGGCTGAAGCCTTTTAAATTCAGAGCACATTGTGATTTTTTTTCTTTTTCGTCATGGCATGATGAGTTTGTAAGTCAGAGACTCTCCTGATTTGGATCCTGAGTGAGGACAGTGTGAGTCAAAGACCTCTACTGGCCTGAGATGAACATGAAGCCAAGTAAAGAAAAAGATTTAAATGTTTTAAACATTGTTATATTACTGCTTGCTTCACAACATAGAACATCCTGATGATTAAATTACCCTACCTTGAAATTTTTTTTCCGCTAAAGTTATGGGGAAATGTATTTTATATGTATAACCTGCAAATTTCACCATTTAAAAAATCAGACTGCAATGAAATGTCTGTGATTTCCACAAATGTGAAAATCACTGGTTCCCCAATTTACTAATAACTGTTTCTAGCTAAATTCAAAGATATTATATTCGAAAGATATTATATTCGAAAATAAATGACTGTATTATTCTGTGATTGCCACAGATTTATTTTTTACTCAAAACTTTCTCCTTCCCTGAATTTTGTTTTATCTTGTGATCCTTCTCAAATCTTCTCTCCAATTTTACGTATACTTCATACACCTTAAAATCCAGTGTTCAGCAGGGTTCTATAGATTCCTGTTTTGTATACGTTTGCTCTAGAAAATCACTTTTATCTCTAGTCCATGTTGATATACTGAGTTTCAGAAATCATGACAACTCTCTCGGACATCATAACTCGTATGGCCAAGAGTAAATTTATTACTCTTTTTCTCAAGTGTACCACCCTGTAATTTCTTTCTTGGTGAACACTGCTATGTCTACATCTTGTTGTCAACCCTATCACTGAGTTTTTCATGGCTTCTTCTTGAAAGGCTACTTACAACCCATATCCAAGTAACTGCCTCTTCTTCTTGCTATCAAGTCAGATTCAGATCATAGAGACTTTATGTACAACAGAATGACATACTGTCCAGTCCTATGCCATCATCACCTTTGAGCCCTTCGTTATAGTTGTTGTGCCAATCCATTTCAGTGAGGGTCTTTCTGTTATTTATTGACTCTACTTTACCAAGTGTGTTCTCCTTCTCTAGGGACTGGTCCTTCTTGATAACATGACCAACGTACTTGAAACAAAGTCTTGCCATCCTCATTTCAAAGGAGTACTCTAGCTGTACTTTTACCGAGATAAAGTTTTCTCATTCTTTACCCACACCATAATTCAGAGGCATCATTTCTTCTTCTGTCTTCCTTATTTATTGTTTGAACTTCACATGTTTTATTAAGTGCCATTGAGTCAGTACTGACTCATAGCAACTTTATGGACAACAGAAGGAAACACTGCCCGGTTTTGCAACATGTCCGAAATTGTTTTTAGGTTTAAGCTCATTGTTGTGGCCACAGTGTCAATCTGTCTTGCCAAGGGTCTTCCTCTTTTTTGCTGACCCTCCACTCTACCAAGCATGATGTCCTACTCCAGGGACTGATCTTTCCTGACAACATGTTCAAAGTATGTAAGATGCAGCCTTGCCATCTTTGCTTCCAAGGAGCACTCTGGTTGTAGTTCTTCCAGAACAGATCTGCTTGTTCTTTTGGAGGTCCATGACAAATTCAGCATTCTTCTCCAACACCACAATTCAAAGACATCAATTCTTCTTCTCTCTTCTTTGTTCACTGTCCAGCTTTCATATGCATATGATGCAACTGAAAATATCATGGCTTGAGTCAGCTGCACTTTAGTCTTCAGTGTGACATCTTTACTTTTGAATACTTTAAAGAGGTCCTTTGCAGCAGATTTTCCCAGTGCAATGTGTCTTTTGATTTCTTTACTGCTGCTTCCATGGGCATTGTTTATGGACCCAAGTAAAATAAAATCCTTGGCAACCTGAATCTTTTCCCCATTTATGACAGTTTTGCTTACTGGTCCAGGTGTTAGTGACCTATATTTATACCCATTGCAAAGAAAAGTTATTCAACAATATGTTGAAATTACTAAACAATGTCTTTGATATCACAAGTAAGTAAAATTTTGCTCAACATCATTCAAAAGTGATTGCAACCATATATTGACAAGGAACTGCCAGAAATTCAAGCTGGATTCAGAAGATGTGGAACCAGAGATATTGTCGCTGATGTCAGATGGATCTTGGCTAAAAGCAAAGAATACCAAAAATATGTTTACTTGTGTTTCATTGACTACACAAAATTGTATCTGGAGGCCCAACAAATAATCCAAGAAGCTGGATTCTGTGAAGAAGAAGGAGTCATCAGAATTGGAGGACAACTAATTAACAATCTGTGTTATGCAGACAATATCACCTTACTTGCTGGAGTGAAGAAGATTTGAGACACTGCTGATGCATGATGAAGATCAAAGACTACAGCTTTCACTATAGATTGTACCTCAACATCAGGAAAATAAATATCTTTCCAGAATGGTCTGCTAAGAAGTCTGAGCTTAGTCTTACTGATTCTCCTTTATGGACTATTTTTCTTTCACCCATAGCAAGTTTCAAAATTCTCTCCTTATCTTTAGTTTTGGCAAGTTTGATTATAATATGTTGTGGTGTCTTTCTTCGGGGATCTACTCTGTGTGGAGTTTAATGAATGTCCTAGGTAGATATCTTCTCATCTTTGATGATACCAGGGAAGTTTTCTGTAAGCAAATCTTTGTCAATTCCTTGTATTCTCCAATATACTTCCCCAGTGTTCCTGTTCCAGAACTCCACTAACTCATAGATTCTTCTCCATAGAGTCCCACATAATTCTTAGTGTTTCCTGATTTTTTAAATTTTTATCTGATTTTCCCCTCATATAAGTTGATATCACATGCTTTATCATCAAGCTCACTAATTCAGCCTTTCGTTGTCTCAATTCTGCTCCTTTGACTATCTATTGAGTTGTCTAATTTTCTGAATTCTTTTATTAATTTTCTGAATTTCTAATTCTCACTGCTATGTGCTTTCTTGAAGCTTGTTCATTTTGTTATGCTGTGCCACATTTTGCCTCATCTCCCTCCTCATCTCTTTAAGAATTCTAAATATTAATCTTTTGTTTTCTACCTCTGATAATCCCAGGAAATTCTTTTCCTCTGGAAAATTTGGATCTTTGTTTTGGGAGCTTTCTGAAGAAATCAGATAAATTAATAAATAAATAAGTTTTTATTTTGTTTGCCTATTGTGTTCTTGCTTTTTGTTTTGAAATATTTAAATAACCTGGTTGTGGTTGATCGATTGGTTATTGTTGTCTTTGAAGTTCTAATTTCCTGTCACCAGGTCCTTAGAGCTTTCACTAGACATGGGAACTCAAGAATCTGTTTACTTTTCTTATATGGAATCAACTTAGGTGTCCAAGCAGTCAGCCACCAAGTGTGCAGTACAGGCTCTTGCCTACCATTCTAGATAGGCAGGGTTAATTGGTATAGGTACTGGTATCTGACTGTAGCTGCTGAGAGAGATAGGGGGCTAATAGTTATTCCTGAGCATCTGTGAAGATGGTATATTCCCTTATGTTTGAATATGTGTGAAAGAATAGTTTCTGCCCTGATTTTCTGGTTTAGGGGAACCAGTAGATTTTTACCCTGTCCCCTAGTTTGTTAAATTGTTCCTCCCCTGTGTCTCAGACAATGGCTCAGAGCAAACTTAAGGAGTCTTACTTTTGGCTCAGTTCATGATGTTAGACTCCATACCTGGGTGCAGTGTACAGAAGGGATGGGGAGAATGGTACAGGGCAGCCTTAAGGAGTCCTGCTGCAGGTTTAGTTAGTGGTATCAGACTGCTGAGCCAAGTGCAGTGCAGAGAAGGGAGGGAGTATCAGAAGTTGAGAGGGAGACTAAGCTGAAGGAAAGATTTTGATCCTTGGGCAGTAGTTTATACACAGAGACAGCTTTTGTGGATTCAATGCTGTTTCCCATTGGTTCTGGAAGTGCTAGTGGACCCTCTAAACAAATTTTCATGCTGAGGGAGATCTACCACTTAGCTCACCACAGTGGCCACTTCTGCCTGTCGGCTGGCCAGGTCTGTGGAATTCTCTGTCCTACTGATGTTACTCTCTCTTTGTTGTTGCTAAGTATAATTTCTCAGCTTTCCCTTTGATGTTTAGGGAGCTTGGGAAGTCATATGTACTGAGTTCATTTGTGCTTTTGGATCTTTGTTCTTAGAGCTATCATAGGAATTATCCATCTGCACTGCTATCTTGGTCCTACCTTCTATTTCATTTTTTTACAACTTCCAATTTTCCGAGATTTTATACTTTGTGCATTCTATATTCTGATCATCAGTAGGTGTTCACAGCAGTTGCTTTTTGTTTAAAGTTATGCTACATGAGCAAATGAAGGTTCCAAAGGCTTTAGTCTGTCCGTGTGTTTAAGCTTGACTACTCTGAGGAGGCGGCTCTTCTAAAGTCATATTCTGAATGCTTTGAATATGAGGAGTTCATCTTCTGTCACTGTATCAGATGATGTTCCATAGCTACTTATGAGGTTTTCAGTGGCCACTCTTTTTTTTTAGGAGTAGGCTACCAGGTCCTCCTTCCCAGTGTTTCTCAGCCTGGAAGCTTTACTGACATCTGGCCACCACGGGTAACCTTCATGGTATCTGCAATGCTAGAGGCATAGCTTGCGGTACCACAGTAAAACACAAGTCACCACAGTATGACAAAGTGAGAGTAATGATGGATGATATTGCTAAATTCTGCTTCTCATATGTTCTTAATGTGTTCAACTATCATATTTCTATTTCAGTACTATTGCTTTCCAGGATCTTACTATTTCCTTTTTTTTTTGTTCCACCAGGAGCCTCCCCAGCATGACTGTTTTCATCTAATTCATGTTCTATGTTGTGGCTCAGGTAACCTTTGTAATGCAAAAATTGGCTCAGAAAGCTTTTCTTAAAATTTCTTCAAAGGCTAGTCTTTTTGAAAACAAGAAGAAATCCATTCTCCTTATTGTTAGTACAAATTGTTTGATATACTTCCTAACTTCTTCTGAAAAGTCATCTTTCATATATTCAGCTTATAACCTATGCTCAAATCATACTGAAGTATTTACAGTTCCCTAGAATCATGCCTTCTCATCCTACTTTTACATGTGTTTTTTCCTCTATGTCCTTATTTTTTTCTTTCACCTAAATAAAACCTTTTTATAATTTAAAGAAAATGTTTTTTCTCTGCTATTCCCTAATGCAATCTATAAACATCTTTATTATCTCACCTATTCTACTGTGTTTTCATCAGCATTTTTTTTGACCCTTACTCTGAATCCATTCTTCAATCTCTGAATGCAGAGACTATGCTATTCTTTGTATCTAGTATACCAAATAAGTACTAGTTAAGTACTCAGTGTTTGTTAATAAACCAAATAGAATTCTTTGATGTGAAGGTTTTCACTGTATTCAAACTTATAGACAATTAATGTAATAAATATATATTTGTCTTCGAATAATTAACAAGAACAATAGTAATTTATTTGCTGGTGATTTTTTTCAGCCCTAAGGATTTGAAATATTCAGTTTTCAAGTAATTTGACTGTGAGAACTTGGGTTGAAGGAAAAATTAAAAAAAAAGTCTACACATATTATTCTTTTCTGATTTTATTAGTGCACATGCCATAGAAATGTGGATCTAATACATATTCTGTGGCAAGCCATTTCTGCCCAGCTTTCTCTAGCATGATCTCAAATGAAAGGATTCTCATTTTTCCCTGAAATCCTAGTTTAATCTCATTAGGTTTATCACTATTCAGTCAAAAGACACAGCATTCTAGATCAACATATTTGATGAGGCTTCTCTAGTTAACATGGAATAAAGCTTCTTAATATCTCTTTATACTTTTGAAGACCTTCTTTTGGGGAGCAGTGGTGTTGATCTCACTTAATTTTTTCTTCTTTACTTACCTTCAGTAAAACTAAGTTTGGCTTACCTGATATTATTTTCAACACTGACTGAGTTTTGTACAGTACATTTGATAGATGGATTATTAATAGATATAGGCAATCCAGGTAAACTTTATGTTGTTGTCATCACAGAGGCCTAGTGATGACATTCCTTGCAAACAAACATTTCCTTAACATTTCAGTGTCCAGTTGCTGAATAGTTCATGTAAAATGCATATTATAGTTTATGCTAGGGTGGATTAGTCAGTATGGGGTCTAAACAGTTACATGCTTGGCAACTAACCGGAAGACTGGCTGTTTGAGTCCAGTCAGATATACCTTAGAAAGAAAAAAAATCTGGTGATCTACTTCTGAAACAACACAGTCATTGAAAATCACAGGGAATGCAGTTCTAATCTGACACATTGTGTCACCAGGAGTAGAAAACAACTGAGTGGTTAGCATTTGTTTTCTATTTCATTTTTTTAAAAAAGATGATAGATTAATTAACCAAACAGAGTTAATATTTATGCTATCTGGAGAGCACCACAGAAACTCTGGTGGCATAATGGTTAAGTGTTATGGTTGCTAACCAATAAGTTCCAAGTTTGAATCCACCAGGTACTCGTGGAAACATTATGGGGTGGCACTACTCTGTCCTATAGCATCACCAGGAGTTAGAATCAACCTGATAGCTGCAGTTTTTTTCTTTTGTTTTGTTTGAGTAGAGAGTACAGTAAGTCGAGAATAGCTAACTCATACAATCTTAAGATATACACCGTTCTAAGAATAAAATAAACACTCAAAACCAGGCTCACTTCTGTTGAGTCAGTTGCAATGCTTAGTGACTCTCCAGATGGAGTAGAGCTGCACCATAGGGTTTTCAAGGCTGTAAATCTATATTGAAACAAACTGCCACTTCTTTTCTCACATAGCTGATGGTGAGTTTGAATCACTCATCGTTTGGTTAGCCGTCATCTACTTCAACCTCTGTGCCACTACGGTTCCATTTATAAAATACTTCCCCCATCTATACTAATATAAAATAAAGTTTTAAGGGAAAAATTAAGATGATTCATTCATTTACTTGTTATATGTTAGGTTATCTAGTTACAACTTAATGTTCTATTAAGATATATTGCTTCAAAGTTATTAAGATACAATAGTCTCAACCTGGTAGAAGGTTGAAAAATATACAAATATAAAAACACATGCCTGCATTTAACTGGTTGAAGCAAGTAATAGCATAGCCTGAATCAGTGTTTATTCAAAGGGAAATTTTTTTTTCCAATTGGGAAAATGAATTAATTCTTGGAAGTCACCGTCCCTGTCACCCTCCCTCTCATCCCTAATATGTACTTGGAATCAGCTAGTTTCAAGTATTTTCTTGAGAGAAAATGTCAAATTGCATTATTCCTTATTTTTGCTTTGGGAAACAAAGAAGCAGTTGAGCTTAATGTCATTGTTGACTGAAATAGTATTTAAGGATGTCAGTGTCTAAGAGTGAGATGGCAATAGAGAACACTCATCTTCCTCATTTTGAGCAGAAATAACTAGGATACTTTAGAATGTTCCTAAGACATGGATATTTGATGTAGACATAAGGTCTCCAGTGCCTTAACTGCATACATAGTAACAGGATATATTGGAAAAATGACTTAACGGTGTGTCCCTTTTACTGATATTAGAGTTAGGAGAATGGAATCGCTATTTCTAAATGTGGTGACCTTGGTGTTCAGTATAAAGGGCATTCTACACAACATGAGTTCTAGACTATAATGTGAAATCCATGAGGACAAACTTTGTGTATCTTGCCCCTAAAATAACACCTGCACATGCTTGAATTAATGAATATCTGTACAACAACAAATGATTCTAGAACAAAATGTAAGAATGATATCAACAGAAAAAAAATGTATGAACATTATTAAAGGATAATATCATCACATGACAATACTTTAGAAAAATGGCATGATTGTTTAATACAAATTTAAGAGGGGGAATTGCATCACAAGAGTAATGCTTTGTTAGATGCCTTTGAGTCAGTTCCAACTCACAGCCACCTTATGCACAACAGAACAAAATACTGCCAAACCTGTATCATCCCCACAATCACTGTTACATTTGGGCCTATGGTTGTAGCTGCTGTGTTAATCCATGTCATATATGAGAGCTGTCCTCAAATACTTGGAGGTCCATTATGTGGAAGATAGATTCATTCATTCACAAATATTTATTGAATAGCTATTCTATGTCAGTGATTTTTCTAGGTATTTGTTATGTATCAGTCAAAAAAGAGAATAAATCTGCTATTTCAAAGCTTGCCAAATGTATGTTTATTGTTTTGCTATGCTTCTAATAACAAAGTACCACAAATTGGGTGGCTTATAAGAACATAATTGTCTGTCTCATAGTTCTAGAGTCTAGAAGTTAAAATCTGGGTATCAAGTACTTTGATTCCTTCTGAGGGTACTGAGGCAAAAACTGCCTTGTGTCTCTGTCCTAGCATCTGGAGCTCCTGATAACTCCTGGTGTGTACTGACTTGGTGCTGTATCGGTATCTTCCTCTGTCATCATACAGCCTTCCTTTCACTTTTCTGCATCACTCACTTAATAAATAAATAAATAAGGATGCAAGTAATGTAGAACAGGACTTAACCCACTCTAGTGCAACCTCATGTTAATCTAATAATGTCTTCAAAGATCCTATTTCCGAAAAAGGTTAAACTCATCATTACAGTACTGGAATTGGTGTTGCAGCACATTTTTTTAGAAAACACAATTTAATCCTTATAATCTTCTAAGCATGGAAAAGACAAAAATTTAAATCTCAGTATAAAAATGGTGTTATTTCTATTTCTAGATTGATGTTATTGAATGATATTATTTCTATTTCAAGAATTAACAGCATTTAATAATGGACACTTTTTAGCAGCAATGTATGAAACAATTGCCAAATGACTGCTAATATGTGATAGAAGAGGATAGACTATACAATAACTACACCACTGTCTCCAGTTTATGTGCTGAACTATCCTCCCAAACAATGTGTATCAACTTAATTAGGCCATGATTCCCAGGGCTGTATGATTGTCCACTATTTTGTGATCCTACATTTTGTAAAATTTAACCACTATGACAATAATGAGATAGGATTAGAGGGAGCTATATTAATGAGGCAGGACTAAATCTACAGTTAGGTTGCATCTTGAGTCACTCTCTTCTGATATATACAAGAGAGAAGACAGTGGGGAATAGAGGACCCTCATAACACCAAGAAAGGACCTTCCCCCAAAAACCACACAGAAAGAAAGCCTATACCTACAGCCATTAATTTGTACTTCTAGGGGCCCCTAAAATGTGAGAGAACACATTTCTCTTTGTTAAAGACATCTGTTCATGGAATTTCTGTTATAGTGGCACTGGATAATTAAGGTAACATTTTATATTAAGATACTTCAAGTTCATGTTTTCTTTGACACAGATTTATTTAAGAAACAGAGAGAGACATAGTTTTAATCATCTATCCATTCATCTGAAGAATTTATGGAAGGTACTGTGTAACAATTTTTTCCAGGAAGAACCTCAATATACTTGAGAAATCAAAAGAAAGAAAAACATAATGGATAATGGATTCCAAACAAGCCAATATCCAATTTTCGGAGGCCAGTCATCCTCACTGACAAACAGGAACAATGAACAAGCAGAGTTAATGCCTTTTTTCCTCTTCCTTTATGTTTCTGGCATAAACAGAAAAATATATAATTAGAACAGATTCTTTCTAACTACAAGCATTGATATAGTAAAACTTGTATAGTACATGGAAGAAGTTCTTTCAAAAGCATGTTTTTTCGCCCCTCAAGCCACAGATGTTAGCTGTTTTCACATCAAAATAATGATGCTACTCATGAGTTTCTTGGAAAAACATTTTTAAAAAGCTTTTGAGCAGATGAGATGGAAGATGTGTCCTTCCTAGGAAATGAAAAGAGTCATGTTTTCTGTAGCATATCATGATCAGAAATTCTCCAGTAGCTCTTGAACAGACATTTTTATTAAGTGCTTGCTGAGAAGTTGGCAGAGAGAGGCTCAAACTATAAATGAAACTATTAGAAGAGGGACATCGAATGCCAAACAGGGACCTGAACATTTTTTAGGAAGAATTCAGAGAAAACATTCAAGAGAATAATATGTAACTTCATTGATATATTTTACATTTATATCCCACATACTGAAAAAAATGGATGTCATAAAAGTTAGAGTTCTATAAACTCATCTAGTGTGAATATCACTCATGTAAAAAAAAAATAAAAAGAACATTGCCAGTAACCAGAGGACCCCCGGTAGGTCTGCTTCCTTAAAGGTCATGCTAGCCTGAATCCTAACAGACGTGGTGTGCCGTTAAAAAATAATAATTAAAAATAACAAAGAATGGTAATATTTGGATTCTTTTGTGTTCACTTCTCTCTCAGCATGTTTGTGATTCAAACAGGTTTTTGAACTGTCTTAATCTTTTCTTGTTCCATAAATTTCCATTCTATGACAATAATAAAGTCTATTCATTCTGCACTTGCTGGACTTGCTTTCACTTTTTAGGTATCAGAGTAATACTTACATAAATGGTATCAAGTGTGTCTTATGATACAAATATAAGAATTTCTGATTTATATGGAACTCTTATCTTCGATTTTAGTAGATGCTGTGAAACAATTCTTTAAACTGGTTAAACCAACAGACAGCACTTTTGAAATGTGTGTGGATTCTGTTGCTTAGATCTTTGCCGTGTATTGATGATGTCAGTTATTTTATTTCTAGCCATTCTGGTGGGTATATGTTTGTATTTCATTTCTTTAATACTTAGTAAGTTTCTATACCATTTCATGTGCTTGCCTGCTGATCATTCAGTATTATCTTCTGTGAAGTGTCTATTGATGACTTTCTTTTTCTTTAAGTGGGTTGTCTTTTTCATGTAGTTACACAGGAATTCTTTATAGTCTCTAGATATGAGTTATTCATTTGTAATTTGTATCACAGATATCTTTCATAATCTTTGAACTGATTTCTTAACTATTTTAATGGTATCTTTTCACAAACATTTAAGTTTTGATTAAGCAACCTACTTAAGCCAATAGTAAAATATACATCTGGGTCACTTTTATCTTTTATATTTATGTCTATAATATACATGGCATTGATTTTTACATGTCATGTCAGTTTGTCAAATACGATTTTTTCCTGATTGACAACACTCAATTTTCTTTCTTATAATGATCTCACCAGATTTTGTAGTTAGATTTTATTGATCTCATAAATAAATCGTGGCTTTTTCTCACTTTTTTCCCAAGTACACAGAAACACTTAAGATTGCTGTAAATTCTCACACAATGGTTGTAAAAATTTATAAGGAAAGCTATTTAGATCAGAAGTTTTGTAAAAATTTACAAAGAAAGCTATTTAGATCAGCAGAGATTTTTAGGTATACATGTATTTTCTTTAAGAGCTATAGGAAAGTTCATATTTTTAATTTATTCTTGTGTCAGTTTTATGAAGATGTGTTTTTCAAATCTTTTATCTATTTCATCCAAAATTTCAAATCTATTTGTCAAGTGTTGTTGATAACAATCCTTTAAAATCCTTATAGTATTTCTAAGATCTAGAATGATATTGGCTTTTCATCTACCTTTGTAATTTGTAAATTTCTTTTTTTCTTAATAAGTCATGCTGGCTTTTTACAGGTTAATCTTTTCAATAAATCAACGTTTGGATCTTTAGATTTTTACTGTATGTCTGTTTCTTATTTCATTGATTTCTGATCTTACAATTTTCTTTTTTCTCTTTATAATTCATGTAGACAGATTCTAACATCCTTGATTTTTATTTTTCTAAGGTATGCGTTGCCTTTCAATTGTGGTGTTGGTGAAGACTACTGAATCTAAAAGGGCCGTCCAATAATGATGTCCTGTTTCTGACTACTCATGGCAGCCGTATTTGTGAAGCTATGGTGGCCATATTTATCACTTTTTTGAAAAGCTACATGATTCTACAGTTTATTGTCAAAAAGAGTAGCCCATTCACCAAACATTCTGTGTGTTAAGTTAACTTTACAATGTGCATAATCATTCCACTGAGAGAATGATGTGACATTTAATCAAAAAGTTTGAGACAACCAGGTCTGTTGCCAACCAGACAATGCCTGTGCATTACTGAACTGCATGTTCCAATGAAAACATTGTCACCATTGTCGGGTGTACACAAGAATCCATCCTAATCAATTTTTCTCCAGCATAAGAACCAGATTTTTCATCGACCATAATTTGGCAGATTTTGCATCTGGACTTGAAGCTTTACTCTCATAAAATTGCTTTAACTGAAGAACTGAAGTTCAATGACCACAGACTGCCCTGTACATTTGCTGACTTGGCTCTGGAGTGATTGCAATTGGACCCTGTTTTTGACCAAAGTATCGTGTTCAATGATGAGGCCCATTTTTGTATGAATGGTTTTGTTAATATATAAAACTGTCACATTTGGAATGACGAGAACCCAGTGGAGATTCTTCCATTTCATCCCCCAAAAGTTACCATTTGTTGTGGATTTAGGTCCAGCAGAATTACTGGTCATTACCTTTTCCAAGGTAAATGAAGAGAGGCTATGACTGTCCATAATGAAAGATATTAGGCTATGAAAACTGGTTTCTTTTGGCCCCACTTGAAAGGAGCCATGGTGGACATTTACCTCAAGTTCTTTTCCACACTTAATTGCATTAAATGTACTTCAAACTAATAAAACAATTAAAACTGTATCATTTACACAACTTGTTTTATTCAAGTTTAAAGATAGGACCCTCTTACTGGAAGACCCTTTACCATGAACCTCCAAAAGAATGAACAGATCTATCCTAGAAGTGCAACCAGAGTGCTTCTTAGAAGCAAGGATGGAGAGAAAATGCCTTGCATACTTTGAATATGTTGTCAGGAGGGATCAAAGCCTAGAAAGAACTTCATGCTTGGTAAAGTAGAGAGTCAGCAGAAAAGAGAAACACCCGCAACGAGATGGATTGACACAGTGTCTGTCAAGCGAGCTCAAGCGTAACAGTGATTGTGGGTATCGTGCAGGATTGAGCAGTGTTTTGTTGCACTGTACGTAGGGTGACTGAGTCAGAACTGACTTGATAGCGCTTCACAACAACAAGATACCCATTTACGGCCAAAGTTTTCCTTCTAAACACACCTCTAAATTTATATTCATGTGCTGATATAATGCATTTCCATTATTACCTCAAAACCAAAACCAAACTCATAATTCTGGAGTCAATTCTGACTCAAAGTGAATCTATAGGACAGAGTAGAACTGCCCAATGTGGTTTCCAGCTGCAGTCTTTATGGAATCTAGTTCCCACGTCTTTCTCCTCTGGAGTGGCTGGAAAGCTCAAAAACTGTTGACCTTTTGGTAAGTAACTGAGTGCTCAACTTCTAGGATACCAAGGATCCTTCTATTATCAGCTAGAATTCTATTATCAGCTAGAACTGACATTTCTGCTTTTTTAATTTTCTCATTGCTCACTCTTCTAAACCAAGATATTTGGAAGACATACCTGGCCAATAGACTGAAAGAGATTCACATTTATATCTGTTCCTAAGAAAGGTTATCCAGCCGAATGAGGAAATCGTCAAACATTAATTGCACATCACATGCAAGTGAAATTTTGCTGCAGATCATTTGAAAGTGGCTGCAATAGTGTACTGATGGAAAATTGCCAGAAACTCAAGCTGAATTTAGAAGAGGATATGGAAACAGGAATATCATTGCTGATGTCCTCCGTGTCATTCCACAGCACATCTCGTCTTCAGCCGTCAGTATTCAGCACTTCACATCTGTTCTTGTGATGGTCTCCAAATTCAGGTGGGATATCAGGTGTGATATACTCAAGGTTACACTTATGCTCTCATAGACTTGTTCAAATTTTTTTTTAGTTTCAGCTTGAACTTTTATATGAACAATTGGTGGTTCATTCCATAGTCAGCAGCTGGCCTTGTTCTGACTGAGGATACTGAGCATTTCCACAATCTCTTTCCACAGATATAGTTGATTTGATTCCTATGTATTTCAGTCAATGAGGTCTATGTGTACAGTTACCATTAATGTTGGTAAAAAAGGGTATTTGCAGTGAAGAACTCATTGGTGTTTTACAAAGTTCTAGCGTGTGCTCTCTAATGTAGTTTATATCAACAGAGCCATATTTTCCAACTACCAGTCCCTTTTTGTCTCCCACTTTTTCATTTGAATCACCTGTAATTATCAGTGCGTCCTGATTGCATGTTTGATCAATTACAGACTGCAGAAGTTAGGAAAAATCTTCTGTTTCTTCATCTTAGTAGGTCTTAGTAGTTGGTGCATAAATTCAAATAATAGTTGTATTAATGGTTTGCCTTGTAGGCATACTAATATTCTCCTATCACTGACAGCATCGTACTTCAGGACAGATCTCGATATGTTCTTTTTGAGGATGAGTGCAACACCATTCCTCTTCAAGTTGCCATTACCAGCACAGATCGCATGATTATCTGATTAAAAATGGCCAATAGTAGTCCATTTCAGTTCAGTTAAGCCTAGATCGTCAATCTTCATGCTTACCATTTCATTTTTGATGAAGTCCAATTTTCCTATTTCATGCTTCCTACATTCCATGTTCTGATTTTTAGTGGATTTTTTCAGCTGTGTCTTTTCATTTGAAGTCTTTCTATATCAGCAAATGAAGTTCCTGAAAGCTCGACTCTATTCACATCGTTAACACTAATTGTGCTTTGAGAAGGCAGAGCTCTTCCACGATCATCTTTTTAGTGTCTTTCAACCGGGCAGTTTCAACCTCTGGCACTATATCCAACAATGGTTCACTGCTGTTCATAAAATTCTCTCCCTCTAATTTCTTTCAGAGGTAGACTGCCAGCTCCTTCTTCCTAATCTTAGTCTGGTAGCTCAGATGAAACCCATCTGCCATTAGCAAGTGACCCTGCTGGTGTCTGAATACCTACTGCGTAACTTCCAGCATCACAACACTCAAACTCCTATGACAAACTGACAGACACTTGGGGGAAAAGACCAGCTGGAAGGGTTTGTAAATATGTTGCCTTAAAGGCTACTTGCACCTATTCAAAGTTAGAGTGTTTTCAAATAGTTCGCGTGCGTGAGAAAGCTGGACAATGAACAAGAAAGACTGAAGAACTGATGCCTTTGTGTTGTGGTGTTGGCACAGAGTGCTGCGTATACCAGGGACTGCTGGAATAATGAACAAATCTGTCTTGGAAGAAGCACAACTAAAATGTGCTTCACAAGTAAAGATGGCAAAAATACGTCTCACTTTCTTTGGATGTTTTACCAGGTGGGGTCAGTCCCTGGAGAAGGACATCATGCTTGGTAAACTCAAGTTCAGTGAAAAAAGAGGAAGATCCTCAATGAGATGGACTGACACAGTGTCTGCAACAATGGGCTTGAGCATGAACAGTTGTGAGGATGGCCAAAAAACAGGCAGTGTTTTGTTACGTTGTACATAGGGTGACCCTGAGTCAGAACTGACTCTACCAGACCTAACAACAACAACATTGGCTCATTGATTATATCGAAGTTTATTTATTTTAAAACATTCTTACTTTTGTAATTACCCCTTTATTATTGGTATCTATTTTAATTTTTCTGTAGGCAGAGAACAAGCTGAGTCTTAATTAATTTATGGCCAAATAAATGTTCTGTTTAGAAAATGATCCATGTGAACTTACAAAGAACATGAGTGACATATCCTAAGAATATCTATTTGATTGAATTTATCATGCTGTTCAAATATTTTAGTTCCTTAATGATGCTTTAGTCAGATTATTCCACCCTTTACTAAGAAAGTTATGCTAAAATTTCCATTTGACTTTTGTTTTGTCTATTTATCCTATATAGCAGGTCAGTATTTAGTTTTAAACCTATGTTTTTATGTATATACAAATTTACAATGGCTATGCATCTATAAAATTCATTCACGTATCACTATGAAATGTTCATCTTAACAAATAAAGAACTTTACTTTCAATCCACACTAGTTTTATTTAGATTACTGTGTACATGTTATATATTCTTGTAAATTTTACATTTAAAATTTCTATGTCCTTATATTTAAGGTGTACATAGTGTAAGCAGAATATAGTTGATTTTTGTTTTTATTTACAGTCTGACAACCTATGTTAATTACTTTTATCATTCAAATCATTCAATTTGGAGTTCAATTACTGATTAATTTGCATATAAATCTGCAATCTTACTCATGACTTTCTGTCTCCTTGTTTTGTTCTTTTTGCCTCTCTACTAGACTTTTAGTTATAGATCATTTAGTGATTAGCCTGACTATCTTGGTGAATTACTTATTTCCTAAGAAACATATGTACGATATTGTTGCTGTTAGGTCCCATCAAGTCAGTTCCAACTCATAGAGACCCTATGCACAACAGAATGAAAAACAGCCCAGTCCTGTGTCATCCTCATAATTGTCCCTATGTTATTGTCCATTATTGCAGCTGCTGTGTCAATCCGTTCCATTCACGGTCTTCTCTTTTCCTGACCCATTGCCAGGCATGGTGTTCTTCTCTAGAGACTGATCTCTCCTGATAACAAGTCTGAAGGACACCAGAGGAAGTCCTCTCATCTTTATTTCTAAGGAGCATTCTGGCTGTTCTTCTTCTAAGGCAGATTTTTTCATTCATTCATTTGGCAGTTCAATTAGTATATTCAACTCATTGGGTATATTCCACATTCTTCAACAGCACCACAATTTGAAAGCATCAGTTCTTTGGTCTTCCTTACTAATTGTCCAAGTGTCACATGAATATGAGGCAATGAAAACACCATGGCTCTTGGGTCAAGTGCACAGTGGGCTTCCAGGTGACATCTTTCCTTTTTTAACTCTTTAAAGAGGTCTTTTGCAGCAGATATGCCCAATATAATGTGTCTCTTGATTTCTTGAATGCTATTTGAACAGATTTTGATTGTGGATCCAAGTAAAATGAAATTCTTAATAATTTTATGTTTTCCTCTACTTATCATAATGTTGCTGATTGGTAAAGCTGTGGCAATTTTTGTTGTACTTATGCTGAGGTATAATCTATATGCTGAGGACTGCAGGCTTTGATCTTCACCAGTAAGTGCTTCAAGTCTTTTTCAACTTCAGCAAGTAAAATTATGTTATCTGTATACAATATTAATAAACTCATTTACTTGTCTCTTACCAATTATAGAATTACTGCAATGCATTTAAACTTGAAATATTTTTCAAATCTCACAAATTAGTAGTAATAATTATTATAATAAATTATGATTTGCACAATGGTTGTTTTGATTTACCAAATAATAGAATATTCCATTAGACTTCGTTTCTTAGTATCTGAACTTTCTTCAACCTGGAATCACTTCCCTTCTATCTGAAGACACATCTTTGCTTGCTTGCTAGGCAGGGAACGCTACTCATTTTTCCTTGCCTGGAAAAATTCTTTATTTAACCTTATTTTTGATGAATATTTTTGCCGAGTGTAGAATTCCTGGTTAATTGTTATTTTACTTCAGCACTTAAAGATGCTGTTTTAGTCAGCTAGGGCTGCTCTAACAGAAATACCACAGAGTGGATGGCTTTAACAAAGAAAGATTTATTCTTACACAGTCCGGTAGGTTGCAAGTCCATATTCAGGGCGTCCGCTCCAGGGAAAGACTTTCCCCTTGACGGCTCTGGAGGAAAGTCCGGTATTGCATCAGTCATTGTCCAGGGAGCATCCTCACACAAGAACCTCTGGTCTGAAGGACGTGCTCTGCTCCCGGTGCTGCTTGCTTGATGGTAGTGAGGTTCTCAAATTGTCCTTGGTTCTTTTTCCTTTTATTCCTTGCAAGCTAAAAGCATTAAGGGTGGGGCAAGCCATACTCCAGGGAAACTTCCCCCATAGCAGGAATTCACAGCCCCACCCTAATCCTTTAACATACAGGTTAGCAAAACCACACAATGGAGGACAGCCTTCAGACCAGAGGTTCTTGCGTTAGGACGCTCCCTGGACAATGACTGATGCAATACCGGACTTTCCTCCAGAGCCGACAAGGGGAAAGTCTTTCCCTGGAGCGGACACCCTGAATATGGACTCGCAACCCACCGGACTGTGTAAGAATAAATCTTTCTTTGTTAAAGCCATCCACTCTGTGGTATTTCTGTTAGAGCAGCCCTAGCTGACTAAAACAGATGCCATATCAGTGTTGTCTGATTTCTGAAGAGAAGACAGTTACCAGTTTTTTTTTTCCTTGTTACTTATTTGAGGATAACATGCATTTAAAAAATTTGAAAAATCTATGGCTTTTAGTGATTTTACTATGATTTATGTAGTTGTGGGTTTTTTTTTTTTTTTTTTGTATCTATCCGGTGTAGGAGAATTTCCTTAAGGTACATCTATTCCACCCAGCTGCTTATGCTCTTCCTCTGCAATACATAGTGAGATTCCACAATGATTAAACACATCATTGGACAGGTTCTGAGTTAGTGTGTTACTCGGGGTTATCTCAGTCAGTAAACAGAACTAATCAGACACACAGTGAATCCTGTGTGAGCCAAAACTAGATGAGGTATGCACTGTTTTTCTAAGTCTAGCAAATTTTCCAGCTTTGACAGGATACATACACTCTCACCAATTTTCTATCATTCTCTATTAGTGGTAAAATGTTAGAGTTGTCATTCTCTGAGAGGTTTCTATCTTACAGACTCTGGCAGACTTTACTATGTATGTGTGTGCATAGAGACACACACAATATGCATATGTGATATATATGTATATATACACACACACAGTATATATATAAGACATGGAATTTGGACATTATGCAAATGGCATGTTGCATAAGGTGGTTCTCTGGTATGTGTGTCTGACTTATGTACAACTTGTAGTTTTGAATCAACCCTCATAAAACCTATTAGAGTAAAAATCATGGATACATATGCTGTTGGCCATTGTCAGGATACTATGCAATGCATAACTACATGCACACACACACACACACACACACACACACACACACTCCCCACCTAATGACTATCCTGTCTTCTGACAGTTCCTTCACCCCCAGCAATAGCCCATATCTACTCTTGGACTGTTCTGTGTATTCCTGAGGTGCATCTGTCAGCAGTGAACTCAGAAGTGTGAGGCAAGGGTAACCCTGACAATGGTAGTTAAGATTATGTGATACTTTGACTGTGCTGTGATTCTCAGTGCCTTGAAATTTATGTAATAATATATTTTGGCAAAGATGCAATTTAGCAGTTGTAGTCATTTTTCATTTTGGAATTTGAGATAGTCAGTCTCCATTTTCATGTAATGCTAATTTTTGCACAATCATTTGGTCTTCTTTGCACCCTAACCATGTTGGTAGGTAATGAGTGGGTGTTTATGTGCTTACGCGCACATGCGCACACACACACAGAAGTGACACATGCTTTGTCTAAAAATACATGTATACAAATAAGTATTTTTACAGAAAACATGTACCATTTCTGTCTGTTAGCTTAACTGTACCCTCCCACTGTGAGATATTCTCTTAAATGTCCTATGAAATTTTATCTACAGCAATGTGTAAAAAAAAAAAAAATGGCATAGCAGAACATACAAAAATACCTTGTTGTGGGAGGGTACAACAAATGCAGAAGGTGTACGTTATTTGAGTAAAAATATAGTATATAAAACCCTTTCCTGTAGAGTGGGTTTTGACTCATAACCACCCTATAGAACAGAGTAGAGCTTGCTCTATATTGTTTCTAAGGATGTTATATTTATGGAAGCATGCTGCCACAACTTTCTCCTGTACACTAGTTGGTGGGTTTGAACTGTCAGCCTACTTGGTTAGCAGCTGAGTGCTTAGTGACTACGCTACCAGGGCTCCTACTTGCCTATCTGTGAGAAGAGATTTTAGGAAACTGATTCACCATGGGGCTAACAAATTTGATATTTATGTGCAAGGCCAATAGGCTGGACATAGGAAAGAGTTACTGTTTGAGTCTTGAGCCTGAAATTTGTTGATCTGATATTAGACTGGAAACTAAGCTAAAAATTCTATGCTATAGTCTTGAGACAGAATCCATCTTTCTCTAGCAAATCTCAATTTTTGTTCACAAGGCTTTCAACAAATTAGATAAGCCCCATTCATGTTACTGAAAGTGATTTCCTTTACGTAAACCCAACTGATTGTGAATGTAAGTCATGTTTATAAAATATCTTCACAGAATCATCTAGACAAGTGTTTGCCCAAATAACTGAGCACCCTAGTCTACCTGCTTTGGCACATAAAATTAACAATTACACTTGAGTTTCCTCAGGTGATTAGATTGACAATCTTATGAGGATGGCTACTAATAAAAGTGTTAACTTTTGAAAAGGGGAACTGAAACTTAGCGGAAGCATATTTAATTAGGCCAAGGATAAACACCTAGTTTCTAGAACAAGGACAAAGATTAGTCCATCTTACATCAAAGGCTTTTTACTTAACTATTATATCCAAAATATATTTGTAAAAACAGATAGTACTTTTAATTTCTATTTCGGTAAAATGACAGTAGCTAGAAATACTTGAAGAGTGTGGCAGATGGAAAAAGTCGTTTACCCTCATGAGGAGGGATTCTAATACTGCCAATGACACTAACCCTTTCCCAAGACTTGTAATGCTGAGTCACAAAGCATCATTTTTAAATGATGGTATTGGATTAGGTGATTTTTACTGAGTTCCACTTGTAAGAAATTTTATGAAAATAGTCTTATTTTTAGCACACTTCTCTCCCCGCCCCCTATCCAAGAGCTGTGTGTTTACACAGAATCCATGATGAGTGTACATCAAATCATGTTCCGGAGAGGTGAGAAAAGAACTGCTGTGAACATTATCGTATTAAAAAAATACCCCCTCCAGATTTCTGAACGTTATTGTTGGTCTTCTCAGAAATCTGTGTGGCTTTATACATTTTGTTAGAAATGAGGTATCTAAAATGGAATGCAGTTTTCTCAGTGCAATGCAAGTAAATTTGATCGTGAAGGTCTATGATCTTCTAGCTTTGTGATGCTAAGCCTCTGGATATACAATTCAAAATCACAAAAGCCTTTCTTAGCACATTGGAAAATGTGTTCATTATTCTATGCCCTCTGATACTGAACATTCTTTAAGACTTTGTTTTATGCAATGTATTTTATTTCTGATTATCACTGAATGAATTATTGAGCAACATCTCATTTTAAATACGTCTTTGCTATTTGGGAATGTCCATTGTACCTCTGAAGCTTCTTATGAAAATGATTGCGTTGTGTGTTTCTCCATTTTCAACAATTACATTAGCAGTATTTATGCTTTTATAAATTTGCTTTTCCTTTTGAAAATAAGTGGATCAAGTTGTTGTGACATGCTACTGTTATTTCACCTAAGTATTGCTTTTAGGATAGCAATCCAGTATTGTTGTTTATATTCTGAAATGATGGTAGTGACAAATCAACTTAGCATGGCAGTGTTCTCCTTAGGACAAATGGCTGGTTGTGCCGACATGCTTCTCGTGGCTCAATGATGTCTTTAATTTTCCTGTGCAAACTGCTAAATAAAAACAATAAGCAGCTTGAAATTATGTATGCAGGATTGTCAAGTGAAAGCAAAATAATTCAGTTTTGCAGAGCAAATGTGCAGAAATAACGTTTTTAGATCTGATGATTTAGTTGGTGAAGTTTAAAATCAAAGACAGTTCTGATTATTCACTAGCTTTATCTGACACTCTCTATGGTTGGAACTCAATATATTTAACTTGGACTTGGAACTAGTATCATTAGAATGCCTTGAATATTTTATTGATCTTAATATTAATAATTAATATTTTATACATGGAACTTTTATACCTTTTTTCAGAGAATATTTTAAATAAGAGATAAAACCAACTGCAGTCAAGTCAGTACCAATTCATAGAAACTGTAGGTAGAGTAGAATTGTCCCACAGAGCTTCTGAGGAGCGTCTGGCGGATCTGAACTGCCGACCTTCCAAATAGTGGCTGTAGTACTTAACTACTATGCCAGTAATTAATAATTCCTTGTTACATACTTCCTAATATGAATAGTAAGAAAAGTTATATACCTACCATTAAATGTTAGCTGCATGGAAAAGCATTACTTGGAAATATTAAAACATGTTCTTCAATTTGATGAAGTAATAAGTAAGTTTCCAAAGGTATCAAAGCTATTGAGAAACCAGAATATTGGTGGAACAAATGGGCATCCATTCTATTATTCTTGCTATTCTATAAATAGCGTCATCTGTCTAGAGGCTTGCTTGGTGATCAGCTTTAAGGACTATGTCTTAGAACCTACTGGAATGATCACAGATCATGGAGGATCTGGTAATTAAAATTTATTGCAAGGATAATCACAAGAATGGCTTTCTAAAAGCACAGGAAATCTGGTTCTGATGTATTATAGTTCTTAAAGAAGAATCCCAAGGGGAAAGATGTCTTTCCAGAACAGTTAAAGAACAGTTTGTAAAATGCACTCTAATGCAATAGAGGTGTAATTCAGATACTTCACCTATTTATCAGAATCCTTTCTCTCCCTCACACCATATATATTTATATTGACAATAACTTTAACCTTATGATCTGGTAGAATCCCTAATTTGAGTAGTCCATCAGCTAATTAAGCTGTGACTTCTGAGCAATCCAACTCTGGGTACATTGCATAGCCTGATAATACTGGCCCTGAATACACGTGTTTTAACCCAATGCCGTTGAGCGGGGTCCAACTCATAGTGACCCTGGAGGTCCGAATAGAACTGCCCCATAGAGTTCCCAAGGAGCGCCTGGCAGATTTGAACTGCTGATTTTTCAATTAGTAGATGTAGGACTTAACCTACTATGCTACCAGGCTTTCCAGGCATGATTTCGAGAGTAATTATTCATGAGATCAGAAAAGCATTTAGAAAAGTGAGTGACAGTGTTTTCTTCTTGAGTTCAGGTGAAGTATGGTGATGAGCAATACAAAGATTTCAACTCAGAGTTTGCACAGGACTAAGGTAAATATAATAATAACTTAAATTTAATACCAGTTATTTCATAAGATATTTTAATACTCTCTCCGTTTAATTCTTGTAATGGTGGTGTGAGGTAGCTATTATCCAAATGTGTGAGACACAGCTAATACTTCATTGGTTGGATTTGTTAGGAGAATCATCATATAGATATATATATCTGTATTTTTTTTAAACAGTGATTCTGAAGCATATGGAAAACTAATTAAGATATAGACATAAAGTATGCAAAAATAATTTTTGTTATTAGTTTTGTTTTAAAAAATAGACTAAGTTTTAGGTTTACATAATAATTGTGCAGAAAGCGTAGAAAGTTCTCACATACTGCCTTCCTCCTATGATTAATATCTTGCATTTCTGTGGTGTGTTTGTCACCACTGATGAAACAATGTAACACATTTCTATTAGCTAAAGTGTATAGTTTACATTCAGGTTCCCAGTTTATGTTGTACAGTCCCATGGATTTAAACAAAGGAATAATGTGTCTGTCTGTCATGACAGTACCATGTGGAATTGTTTCAGTGTCCTAAAAATGCCCTGTGCACCACCTGTTCATGCTTCTCCTCTCCCTCCCTGAACCCTTAGCAGCCACTTGTGTTTTAACTCCATTGTACAGAGTTTACGTATTGATGGCTTCCAACTTTCAGAAATTATTAATAAAAATGACTATAAGCATTTGTGTGCAGGTCTTTATGTGGCATTTCATCACACTTGAGTAATTAACTTGAAATATGATTGCCAGATTGTGTGGTAAACCTATATTCATCTTTGTAAGAAGCTACCCAACTGGCTTCCAAAGTGGCCGTACCATTTTATGTTCCCACCAGCAATGACTGAGAGCTTCTCTTGCTCCCTGTCCTCACTGATATGTGGTGTTGTCCATCCTTTGGATTTCACCTATTCTCATAGGCGTATGGAAACTGGTAGTGGTATAGTGTTTAAGTGCTATAGCTGCTGACCAAAATGTTGGCAGTCTGAATCCACCAGGCACTCCTTGGAAACTATAGGGAAGTTCAACTCTGTGCTACAGGGTCACTATAAATTAGGATTGACTCAACTGAAGCTGGTTTGGTTTGGGGTTTTAATAGGTATATTATGGAATTTTCTTTTGATTTGCAATTGACTAGTGACATATAATGAGGTCTTCTGGCATGGTAGCTCAGAGCTTTGGCTGTTCACTAAAAGGCTGCTCATGGGAACCCACCAGGCTCTCCATGGAGCCCCGATGGTGCAGTTTAACTCGGCCCTATAGAGCTCCTATGAATCATAATCAATTCAGTGGCTGCCAGAACAGGTAATGACATAACAATGAAGAAAACCTTTTTGTGTGCTTATTTGCCCTCTGTGTATCTTTTTGTTGAAATGTTTGTCCTAATCTCTTGTTCATTTTATAACTGAGTTGTTTGCTTTTGTTCTTGTGAAGTCACTGGACCAATACTGTAATTTGATATTTAAATAAATAAGATGTGTTGAAGGAATGAACTACAGAAAAGTGTGTGTTCAGTTTGGCTGTAAAGGTATGCTCTGCCTTACAGAGATATTTAATAAGTAGACGAGTGCAGATAATAACTTCACATCAAAGCAATGCAAGAAAGGTAAAATTTACAAGGGTGGTAATTAGCTGTGAAACTTTCTTTACATCAATTTCCTGTCTAACACAAATCTCTCAAATTTGATAGTTTAGCTAAGAAAATATTTCTAATGTGAAATATATAAACAGTTTTCACATAAATGTTTAGAAATATGGAAATTAGTGCTATATTTGCAGCTAGGTTAACCAAAATTAGAATCTCTGGACACAAAATTGACCATCAGTTACAAAAGTGCAAATAAACTCTGCTTATTTGGTTAGTAGAAGAAATGGTGATTGTGATGATTAAGAGGGACAGCTATTATCCAAGTTTGGCAGTTTGAATCTGACCGCTGTTCCTTGGAAAATGCTATGAGGCAGTTCTACTCTGGCCTACAGGGATCTCTCTGTATTGACTCCTAGCAGCAGGATTTAGTTGAGTGAAAAGAGAGAATACCTAGGTACTTGTGGGGCAGCTTCTTAACATAGATGAAACAACACATTTATCTTTAAAAAAAAAAAAAATACTGCAAAAGAGTCCATTCTGACTCGCAGCAACCCTGCAGGAGACAGTGTAGAAGTGCCCCATTGTTTCCAAGGATCACCTTGTGGATTTGAACTGTCTACTTTTTGGTTGGCAGCTGTATCATATAGCCACTATACTACCAGTGTTTCCAACAGGATCTAATTTAACAACTCAGTTAGGCATTTTCTGAGGCCAGTTGTGGAACCACTCCAAACACAACAAGCATAGCTGAGCTTTGTTTTCCAAAAGGCCACTTTAGTGGAAGCTAAATGATTATCAAGAATGTAAAATATAAAACTGTCAGTTTAATTTCTAAATGGAGGACTTAATTTTAGTCAGAAATCTCCCCAGTGAGACCTACCAACTCTTCACAATTTAAAGTTCATCACACACTTTTGTTGTTGCTGTTGAGTTTTAAGTGTTCTTTATATATCCTGGGTGTACAAATCCAACTCGATGGCACTTGGCTTGGCTTTAAGCATTCAGTCACATATGTGTTTTGGAAGTGTTTTCTCCAAGACTGTGGCTTGTAATTTGATTCTCTGAACCAAGACTTCTTGACATCAGAAATTTTTAATATTAATAAAGTCCAACTTATTAATTTTTTGTTTCAGGAATGGTACTTGTGGTTTTTGTATCAAAGCTGTCATTCAAACCAAGGTCAAATAGATTTTCATCTGTAGTGTCTTCCAGAAGTTTCATATGTGTCTTAAAATAAGGTTTAAGATCATTTATTGCTCTGAGATTTGTGAGTTTTGCATCTAACATTCATTATTTTGTATGTGTATGTCCAGTTGCTCCCATGTCATTAGTTTCTTTCTCTATTGATTTTCCTGTATTCCTTTGTCAAAAAGTCATTTAATATAATTGTGGAGATCTATTTCTGCATTTTCTATTCAGCTCCAATTATCAACTTGTGATTCCTTTACCAGTGCGACACTGTTTTCATCACTGATGTTTTATAAGAAGTTTTAAAGTTGAACAATGTTAATCCTATAACTCTATTCAGCATTGTTTTCCTTCAGTATTATCTGGGCTGTTCTAGATCTTCTGCCTTTCACATTTTAATCAGTTTACTGATATTCACAAAATACCCTTCCTGGACATTGTCTATAAGATTGATATCTTGATGATCTTAAGTCTTTCTATCCACAAACATTTAATACCTTTCAATTTATTTAGACTGTATGGAACATTTTACTTTGTCCTATAGAGTAGCTATGAGTCATAATCTTCTTGATGGAAGAGAGTTCAGGTTCACCAGGATGTTGGGAGCCGAAATCATCTTAAAGAAAATCTTAAAGAAATTTACTGGGCAAGGCTCACTTAAGAAAAATATTGTGCCAACAAAGTCATGAGAACTGACTGCTTAGCAATCTCCCAGGAAAGAATAAACAAGATGTGGCTGTCCTTGGATAGGGCTATTATTAGATCAGAGGTTTTGAGAACTAGGGAACACAGGTGCATTAGAAAGACCAGAGTTAAGAATAAACAGAGAAGTGTGTACTGTATAAAAGTTTGCTTGATAAAGAAATAAATGTCTCAGCTTGACTGGGTCCCTCCTGATGTTAGCATCTTTCTTTAAGCTCCCACGCCCTCCCTTCAGTCTTATTCACCTGTAGACAGACGGCTGGCTCCTTTCACCAGGACACACATAAACACACTTAGATTTAAGCATATTTCTTGAATCAACGACATACGAACAATTGAGGAGAGGCTGTCTGAGCTGAATTAGAGAGAATGGAGAGACTGCATAGCAGAATGACACAGGTAGAATTGTTCTAAACATAGTCATGTTAGTCATGTTCAAATATTGTTCACATTTTTTGAAGCAAAATAGAAGTTGCTAAGAGGACTTGAATTGGGAAGAAAACAACCTGATTTGTTTTATGTTCATGACTCTCGAAAAAGACTCCAAATAAGGTGTTACTGGTATATTTTAAGTAAACGATGCCAGTGATACTGAGATGCTGGTGGTGAGAAAAATGTGTGAGATACTAAGAAAAGTTTATAAGATTAAGAACTTCATTAACTAAGTGGTTAACAGTGGTCAAAGTTGACTCCTAGGACTTATTAACTGAATCTCAATGTGTGATAGTGCATTTACAGAGAAGAATGAGCACAACATGGTTGAATTTTACTTGAAGATTGTTATGGATTAGATTGTGCTGTCAAAAAGATACATTAAAAATCTAGTCTAGGTAATGCTCTTATACCTCTGAATTTAACCTTGTTTCGAAACAATGCCTTTGAAGATCTAAAGATAAGTTAAGTTAGAAAGATATCATACTGGAGTAGGTTATGCTGAATCATTTCTGAGTAGTGTCCTAAAAAACACACACATACATGTAGAGAAACGCTGAACTAGTGAGCCCACATGAAGGTGCATGTATGTGCGAAGAAATGTCGGGGACTGTATGAAGCTGGAAAAGAAAAGAAATGATTCTTTTCAAAGGCCTTTAGAGAAAATGTAACCCTGGCAATATCTCAGATTTGGACTACTAGATTCCCAAATTGTAAGAAAATAAATTTCCGTTCTTAAAAGCCACTTTATTTCTAATATTTTGTTGCAGCAGCCTTAAGAATCTACTACAACAAGCCTTGGACGTATCCAAACATCTAGAGTGAAGCAAGTTATGAAGAAGAGACAGAGGACTGAGGATCAATCACATTTAAAATTAAATTTAGAATATAAAGATGTAGCTTATTTAGGTTATTTAGGAAACTAATGCAGAGAATTATGAAAAGAAAGGAACCATAAACACAGCTCTGATTAAGTTAAAACTTTTAAAGGAAGGAGAGGCAGAAAAACTTAAAAGAAGACCAAGAAAAAAATTGCAGGACTCTTAGCATCATAGAGGGTAAAGAGGCAGAAATTTCAGGGAGAGAATGAACAACCATGGAGAATGATGTTTACATACCAGTTAAAAAGAGGCCTTTAAAAAGCACCCAGAGGGCTTATAAGTGTAGAGAGTTCACAGAATTTTGATGGTGGAAGCCAAATTGGAGGGGTTTGATGAGCAAATATTAAAAAAAGAGAATGAGTGGAGGAAATTAACAGTAGCAAAAGTCAGATTTTGAAGAGTAATAGATTAATAGGACCATACAGAAGGGTGAGATGGATCATACAAGGCAGCTACAGATGTGAGAAACTGTTAAGAGGAAAATGACAGTCTATACACAGTCTAGTTTCCTGATAAAAAATTATTAATTCAATTCTCTTTGAATGAGTGCTAAGGTTTAAAGTTCTTAGCAGGAAACAAAGTCTTGGGTTCATCTTTTTGTGCAAATCTATGATGTTTAGGGTTAGAGCTCCAGATGAAAATCATTAAGCAAAAACTTTTAGGAGAAACTTGGCCCATAGAAATCTTTGTACTTTCTACTGAATTTTGACATTACCATTATGAAACATGGAAACCTGGTGACATAGTGGTTAAGTGCTACGTTTGCTAACAAATATGTCGGCAGTTCAAATCTGCCAAGTGCTCCTTGGAAACTCTATGCAGCAGTTCTACTTTGTGCTATAGGGGTGCTATGAGTTGGAATTGATGGGGTGGCACTAGATTTTTTTGTTATTATTATTATTATGGAATGTATTTAGTCCATTATATTCTCAAGGAGAAAGTAAAGAGTTGATTGAGTAGCCTGAATGAGCTAGCTAAAGGCTCCCTACATTTGATCCTGGGGCTGTAAGGGAAAGAGCTATGTCGGAAGATGCTTTCCGGGAGCCATGTCAAAGGTTGCTTTGTATCATTCTTGTTTCTAGAATCCTAGTTCATAAAGGAAGAAATAATTTAACATTCTGACCATTGTGAGACTGACAGTATCAGTAATATGCTATCATTAAAACATAAGCCCATGTGAGGTGACAAAATAATATACCATTTGAAAGCATTCAAGAAATAAAGTTTATGAATCAGAAAAAAATAAAACAGAATACATGCCCATTAAAATGGAGCTGATGGACAAAAAACAATTTGGGAGGAGGATAGCAAATCTTTCTGAAGCTTTGGAAACATGATTTCCATTAAACCACACACACACACACACACACACACACACACACACACACACACACACACACACACACACCAGTGAAAGAAGAAACAGCTAACATTCACTATTAAGAATGAATTGTTTTGAAATGTCAGATGGAAGAAATCCCTTAGAAGACATATCAATCCACAAAGAGAGTATCTGTTTGCTTTTACATTTATTCTTACTTACAAACTGTCAGTTGCCTGGGAATCACTGGTGTGAGCAGGGGTCAGTTGACATTGGATGCAAATTGCATAGTTGGTTCAATTTTGGTCCAGCTGTGGTTCATTCTCCTTCAACTAATATGTTGGCTGGAGAATATTCTTCCCATAGTGATGGAGAAGAACAAGGAACGAAACCCCACTGCACAAGTACTTTTTATGTTTCATCGATGAGTCGGATCCGACTCGACAGCACTTGGCGTGGCTGAACCACATTTGCAAACATTTCATTGGCCAAAGATCACATGAATGAGCCCAAAGTCAAAGGGTAGGAACTACACTCCATCTCTGATGGAATAACTGTAACCACAAGGAAAATGAAGGCATAAGGAAGGGTTGAAATTTTGCAGCCAACAGTCAACTACTGGCAAATATCATGAGAAAAGGATGACATCCATTTCCAGGAGATTTATATGTGAATAATAATATTTGTAGGTAACCTGACTGTATAATTTACTATCAAAACTGAACACTTAATAGTGAAACAGAAGAGGTATTACTAAATGTACTGGAACCATATGCACAAAGCAGGACTGTGTCTTAGCAAATAGTGGTACAATACATAGTTCTACCAGTGACGAGAAGAACAAAGATGCAGATGAAAAAATGGAAATATTTCATAAAAATTTAATAGGAGAAAAATAACACTGGTACAAAGAAAGATATAAGTCTGTAGACTGAATTGATACACAGAATTTCAGTGGAGGTTAATGAGAAAAGGAATACAACAAAGTGTATACTGGTTAAAAAAATTCCTTCTCCAAAGATATAGGTAATTTCTTGTAAGTCTCTGGAAGTAAATGAGTTACCGAAGAATGAAAAAGCATACTAGGATCACGTGAAATCTAAAATTAATGAGCTGATCTCTAAAGACAATTGAGACAAATAGCCACAGCCCTACCAAGATAGTGTTACCATTTGTAAGATAGAAAATGAAAAAAACTAAGATGTTCCAAAGATTTATCTGTAACATTATCTTAGTCTAGGGCATGGGGTGGGGGTAAGGTGAAGAACAGGAAAGAGTTACTTCGTTAACATAAATTAAGAGAAATTTTGTGTGATAAAATCTTGAGGACAAGAGAAGCAGTCAGTAAAGAAAAGTCAAAGAAAAGCAGAACCCCAACATTAATAAACGGAAGAGGATCACAATAATATTCTTGATAATTTCAATGTTCATAGTGCCTTTTAGAGGATCGAAAACCCTGATGGCTAGTAGGTTAAGTGCTGTGTCCATCAAAGTATGGCAGTTCAAATCCAGCCAGGTGCTCCTCGGAAACGTAGTGGGGCAGTTCTACTCTGACCTATAGGGTCTCTATGAGACAGAATCAACTGGATGGCAGTGGGTTTGATTTGGAGTTTTATTAGAGGATTACACAACTTCTCTTATTGCCGTGTGACTTGTACTTCCCGTGGGATGAAGTTTCTACACTCTCCTCTATTTAGTGACCATTTGAGTAACTTCAGCCATGTAATACGTGCAGACATAATACAAGCCATTTTACCAAAAGCTTTAACTACAGTGGTGTGGTTTGGCTTTCCTTTTCAATTTTTCAATGCTACATGGACAACGTATTTTATATAAAGGTATTTCTTTAGCCTGAGTAGTAGAAAAAGCAGACACACATAGCAAAGCTGCTCAAGTTGATTTCTAACTGTCAACATACGATGTGAGTGACAAATAAATCCCTGCTTTTTTAGGACACTGACACTTTTTATCATTGTTGCAGGAAAGCAGACTAAGACAACATTGTTTCTGAAATAAAGAAAAGTGAAAATAGAAAACATTGGTGGTGGTTTGCTAGTCTTTACAGGTATATGGGAAAATAGTCAGTCATGTTATGTAGTGCTAAATATTTGTTAGTCTGTTGCTTATTTAAACATAAAATGAAAATAAAGAAAATTTATTTTTGCCTGAGAAGAGATATTAAAAGAATACTGCTAGTAAACCTTGCTGTTATTTGTTGCATTTCATAAAGCATCACAAAAGAACACGTGGAAAATAATTTACCTAATAGACTATTACCTATAAAAGAAGAGACTGAGAAACATAGCACGATCAGTGTGCCTTGGTTATAATTAGGTACATTTGATAAGGTACTACACTGGATAACTATTATATAAATGCGTTAAAGATGATCTCTGTATATTGGCACCATGTTATTGCTTCCTCATAACTGGCTGAGTGTCATTAGTCAAAAACTCCCACTGGCATCAAACTCAAATTTTTATAAATCTAATTCTTATTTTTAATAATGCAAACATTCAAATTTTAAGCTATTTAAACCCTTCCTGCTTTGCATATCCTTAATACCTTTTCCCAACATCTATTAGGCGTAGGTAGAATGACTAGATAAACCTAGATAAACCTTGCAGTCATAAATACTCCAACACGCTACTTGCAGCTGTAATTTTCTGATTCAGAAACTCCCAGC
Source organism: Heterohyrax brucei (assembly GCA_028571685.1). NCBI lineage: Eukaryota > Metazoa > Chordata > Mammalia > Hyracoidea > Procaviidae > Heterohyrax > Heterohyrax brucei. The sequence continues at coordinate 163,958,959 of CM053143.1, forward strand.
CTTGCTGCTGAGACAAAAAAGGAAAGCCACAGCTAAATAATATGAAACAAAAACTTGAAAATGTAAAGAAAATTAAAAAATACAAGTAGAATTGTCTATTTCCATTACCTTTTTAATGTTTGAAAGACTTAATAGACAGTAAATAGACATTAATGCAAAAGGATGGGGTAATTCAATTAATAAAATCAATTAAGTAGGTATATCTAGCATCTTGCATGTATACTTGAAAGGTTGCAAAAAAAGCTCATGTACTTGACCTCAAACTAAATCACTAAAAATTCCATTAAGCTGAACACTTTAGTAGTATTTTTTATCATCATCCAAAAAAATAGAACTGAATGATTGGATGGCCAAAAACATTTAACTGCTTTGAAACTAGCAATATAGTTCTGCAATACCCTTACAACTATAAGAATATCTGAAGGGAAATTTAAAACTCTAGACAAAGCAATAAATGTGAGGGCATTTCATGTCAAAACCTGCTGGATGAAACCAGTGTCTTCACCACCTTAAACACCAACACTAGTGCAATAATAATATATCCATGTAGTACAATTTACCTCATGACCAGTATTCTCTAATCCATGTATTGAAAACTTCTTGAGAAGCCCTCTGTAAGTTAAGAAAGTATACTAGAAAGTGCCTAAGGACTATGCATTAAAATATAAATTTTTATTTATTTTGCATGCCTTATTAAGTTACCTTTAAAGTAAACTCAAATCTACATTTCTTGAACTTTGAGTGTTTTCTTGAAATTTTAGCACTTTTATGAGTATACTATTGCAATATATCATAACCCATTTGATACATGCAGACATCCTCATGCTTTCCTTTATTTTGCCAAAATGCAAAAGTGAGGGAAGACAACAGGACATGAGCACCACCGCCCTGAAAACAGAGCCCTGGCTGCACAGTGGTTAGGAATGACAGCTGCTAACCAGAAAGTTAGCAGTCTGAACACACCAAGCATTTCTTGGAAACCCTATAGAACAGTTCTGCTCTGTCCTGTAGTGTCACTATGAGTCAGAATCACCTTGATGATAACAAGCTTGGTTTTGGTGCTCAAATTATTCTCACGTTCTCTGTTTCATAACCTGATAAAACACAGATGTAATCTTTTAAGAACTGTTATCAAAGAATTCTGTGAAAAGTTTAATATTTTCATCCTCATGCTCACAGCAATGATAAAAGAGGAGAGGAAAATCATTCTCGGGAGTAAAAGAATTTTTAATAGATTTCTGTGAGTCATCTGTTTGCATTTAGACAAAAGCATCCATATAATTCCTGTATCTTGCATATCATCCAGTTAGTACTATAGCAATTTCTTTACAGAAGTATAGAACACTATGTTTAATAAGAGTATTTTAAATTAAATATCTATGCCATTTGATCTTCGTTATCTGCCCCACTGTCACCCTCTGTTTGATAAGTGAATTTGGTTATTTACCTGGACAAATTCAATGAGATTCAGAGTTTCAATGATCAAGGCTGATGCAAGAGGCTTTTCGTAGCAAGCATATTCAGGAGAACATCCACAGGGACTAGGAATTCTGACCTGAATGCCTTCTGTCAGAAATTATGTGTCACTGAAACATAGGATGTTTCAGCTCATCGAAGACAATGAGATGCTGTCTTTTCCCCTAACCCTCCTTGGTTTGTAATAGAAAGATAACAAGTAAATAAATGAATTATAAACCATGTACGATTTTCAATAGTGGGTTTACAAACATGCATGATCTCTTTTTATTTTGTAAATATGAAGAGTATTTCAGAGAATTATCTCACAGATTTTGCTTTAAAATGTTGGAAAACTGCTATAGTTTAATTTACATTGCAAAGTCAAGTTTCACCCCAAATTTAAGGCCATTATTTCTGTGGGTCTTCCAAAGCAGATTATTTGTCAAAAAATGAACAACAACAACAAAAGGTTTTCCAAAAACATTTTTGGAATGGCTACACAGGGGACCAGGGGACGCTTTGAGTAACAAAGCCCAGAAGCATGGTCTTCTTATAGGGTAAGTGGGCAATGTTTTCACAGTGACCCCATTTGACTCCACACGGTAGACTGGAAGGTAGAGTTGAATGAAAAAACGTACTGACTTTATATTGTTACAATCCAGCTTCTACTGAGGGAGATGGCAAGATTAAGAAAGGAGGAAAGAGGAAAAAAGACAAGGAAAATTAGTAATCTGTACAGACAGCCAGAGGTATAACAGACTATGCTGTAGCCATACAGATTTTAATATCCTAAAATTCAAGAAATTTTTTCCCTGAATAAAACATTTTGTCATAATTGAAGGCAACAGCCATCCCTTCTCACTTTATGTTCCTATCTACATACTCTTAACAACAAATAGTTGGCCCCACCGAAGGTTGAATGTTAAACATAAAAAAAGATCTATCCATTAGAAAGGGAAATGGACACAAGGCAAAGGCAAATGAAGACTCTACATCCCAAGTTATTCCTATAATCACAGGGCAATGGAACATTGTCCCTGCTCCATTCCCCACCTTCTACTACATCAATGTGTCTCCCATATATATATGTATACATAATATGGATTAAAGCTGAAAGACCTGGAACTCCAAAAAGTCATTTAAAAGGTTTCCAGGGAAACCCAGAAACAATAAGGAAGGCAAAAACAAAGACACCTCAGAAATTTTAGCCTCTGATACCCATGGTGACAACAATCGGTAAGCACAGCCAAACCAAAAACCAAAACCACTGTTATTGAGCTGATAGCCACCCTATGGGCAGTTACTCAACTTCCACACAACTAAGTATCAAAAAAAGAACATAAAACCTCAAACTAAGGTCCCCTTTCCCTCTTATATAATGTCTGGACTTCACCTAAAAGTTGTTGGGCGTACTGCAAGAAACACACACATTGTTGGGTATTGAATGGTGTCCTCCCAAAATATACATTATTAATTCTTAACCTCTATGTCTGTGACTATAGTCTCATTTAAGAATAGGATTTTCTTTATTGTTTTAAATCTATCATATTGGGGAAATAAGAGGAGATGATTGCCAAAGCCAAGTGCTGTCAAGTCAGATCTGACTCATGGCGACTCTAGGGGCAGGAGATGATTAGGATTAGGCAGAGAAAAATGAAAACATAAACACAGGAAAGATAGATAGTACTTGGAGATTGCCAAGGAATCCCGAGAAGGATGCTGCAGAAGTTGAGACAAGGATTTCCCCAGCGTGAGCAGTGAAAGCCTTCCCCTAGAGGTCGTGATCTGAATATGGACTTCCAGCTTTCTAGACTGTGATAAAATAAATGTCTATTAAAGACAACCTCTTCTGATATTTCTGTTAGAACAGTACTAAAAAACTCAGACTAAGTAACTGAATAGGCAGAACCAGACTCAGACATGATACAAATTTTCAGATTAGGAATTTAAGACACCTGATGAATGTGCTAAGTGTTCCTACTCATTTCCTAGGTCTACGTCTTAGTCATCAAGCGCTACTTAACAGAAATAACACAAATGGATGACTTTATCAAGGACAAATTTATTTTCTCACAGAAAAGTAGGCTAGATATTCAAACTCAGAGCATCAACTCTAGGAAAAGTATTCCTCTGCTGGCTTTAGAGGAAAGTTCTTGTCATCAACCTTTCCCTGGACTGAGATCTTCTGAGACCCAGAGATGCCAGGTCCAAATGATACACTCTGCTCCTGGCACTGCTTTCTTTGTAGTATGAGATCCCCAACTCTTTCCTTGCTTCCCTTTCCTTTCCTTTATATCCCAAGAGATTGCCTCAAGGCACAATGCAATCTTACACATTGAGTCTTTCCCCACTAACACAACTGCCTCCCATCGTCCCTTATTAACATCATAGAGGCAGGGTTTACAAAATAAAGGAACATTATACAATACTGGAAATCAAGGCCTAGAGACATTAATATATGTATTTTCTGGGGGACACAATTTGATCCATGACATTCTACTCTTTGGCCACCAAAGAATCATATCCTTGCAACATGTAAACCATATTCACTCCATCATACAAAAGTCTTAAGTCCAAGTCCAAAATCCAAAGATTCCTCTTTGTGAAACCTGGAACACAAGTTACCTGCTTCCAAAATACAATGGCAGAACAAGTAGCAACAAGCTATACATTTCCATTACAAATGGGAGAAATTGCAGGGAAAGAAGGAATAATAGGCTACTAGAGATGAGCAAAATGTATTACATCAGCTCTCAAGTCTCTGAAAACAATCCTCCATTCTGAGACATTTTGCACAATGGCCCTGCCCTCTAAACTCTAGGCATTTGTCCTAAAGCTCCAGATTCTATGAGGAGGCCCCTTGGCCCTGGGCTACTGTGACAGCAACTCGGCTCCCTCAGCTTTAGACACACCAGTTTCTTAGTCTATTTGAAAGACAATTCAACACTTATAAGAGGTCATGGGTCTACCCTTTGAAACCCTGAGGCCATGGCCATACCTTTTGAGATGGAGGCAGCTCAGGTTCTTGTGCCCTTTGTCTCTTCTTTTTGCTTCCTGTGGCCTCTCACCCCGTGCCTCATGACTGCCTCTGCTCTGCTGGAGCACATGTTCCAAATCTCTGTAGCTCCACCAGTAAGTGCTGGGAGGCACCCCACCCTTCCAGGAAGTCTCCTGTGGGTCCTCTCCAGTGCTGTGTGGAGTTGGTCTCCCGGTTCTGTGTTGCTGGTCAACTGCTGCTTATTTCTCACCATCTGTGCCTCCTCAGGTGTTAGCAATTCTCTTCAATTTCTTCTGAGTCACAGTTTCCAACCACTTCCACAGTTTAGGTTATCGGTTCGAACAGTAACCCTCTCCTGGTACCAAATTCAGTTTTAGTCTCGAAGTGCTGCTTAACAGAAATACCATAAGTGGATGGATTTAATGAAAACAAATTTGTTTTTCACAGAAAGTAGGCTGAACGCTGAAATTCAGGGCGTCAACTCTAGGTGAAATTTTTCCCTATTGTCTCTGGGAGAAGGCCCTTGTTGTGGAACTTCCCCTGGGATCAGAGCTTCTGAAGCGTAGGGACCCGGGGTCTAAAGGATATATTCTTCACCCAGTGTGAGTTTCTTGGTAGCAGGAGCTCTCTAACTCTCTGCTTATTTGATGTCGCCTCAAGGAACATTACTATCTTACACATTGAGTCCTGTCCCACCGACACAGCTGTTGCCCATCCTGGCCAATTAACATCATAGAGGCAGGATTTAACATATATAGGAACACCACACAATACTGGGAATCATGGCCTGGACACATTGCTGCGTACACTTTTGTGGGGACACAATTCAATCCGTTACAGGCAGCAGGAACACTGTCCCACGAAGTACATAAAGTGATAAAAATACATTCTCTCACAGTTCTGGAGTCCACTCATTGATTTCAAGTGAATTTTGACTCATAGTGACCCTAGAGGATGGAACAGATATGCCACATAGTGCTACCAAAGCTGTGATCTTTGTAGGATCAATTCCCAAATCCTTATCCTCCAGAATGCCTGGAGGGTTGGAACTTCCTACATTTCAATTAGCAGCTGACCATTTAATCACTGCAACACTAGAACTCCTTTTGGAGTCTAAAAGTCTAAACTGTGTGTGTCAGCAAGACTTCTTGGTTTGTGGGAGCATAATTTGAATCTCTGCATCTATTTTAACATGATCATCTTCTTCTGATTCTGTATCTCTTCTTTTCCTATTATGGCACCAGTAAAAATGGGTTAGTGACCACTTTGCTCCAGTGTGACCTCATATTAATCCAGTACCTGCAAAGATTTCTCCCTCTTGGAATGAAACTGTCTTCCTGTAACAACACTGAATTTGGGAAACTGGTAATTTATTTTCCAGGTTTCACAGGTCCACAGGTGGAGAACTTTATCTGAGAGGGCCATACACAGTCTCCTCATACCTGATTTAGAAAGCGAGATTTTGGTCTTAGAGTAAGTATTAGGATGGGTTAAGATTTTGGATATTCTTACATAGGATAAATATATTTTTCTTGTGAAAAGAAAACACTTTTTTTTTAATTGTGATTGAGTGAAAGTGTGCAATTCTAATTAAATTTACATGCTCACCTGTCTACAGCTCCTTCTGCTCTCCTTGCCTGGTGACAGCACACTCGTCTTCCCATATCCTCTTAACAATCTCCTGTCCCCTCCTGTCCACTCTCTCCTCTCCCTTCTAGTAAGAGGCTGGTGGGACAGCATCCTATAGCTACTTAGAACCGTAAAGCATGCATAACATACAGTTGCATTGTGTACCCAAATCCATTCCACTCTAGTTGGAAGAGTTGACCTCAGTAATGATTTCTGATCAGGGGTAGCAGCAGGTCTAGGGGCCATGCTCCCAGGGCAACTCCCAGGCCTTTGGACCATCGATTGTGGTCTTTCAGTGATGTTCTTGAGGTACACACTTCTTTTTCTCATGTTGCCATTGGGACTTGACGTTGTGTGCTCCATCACAGCTGTCATTGGTGGTGGCTGGCCACCACCTGGGTCTTCTGGTCACACTGACACAGTCACCATTCATGTGGGCACTTCTGTCTTCTGGGCTCTTTTACTTTCATATGTTTGTTGTCCTTGATGATCTTCTGTTCTGTCTGAGTTAGGACCATTTGGTGTACCTCAGATGACAGCTTGCTAGCTTTTAATACCCCAGACACCACTCACCAATATGGAGTGCAGAAGACTGTCTTAGCAATAGGCTAGTTATGCCAGTTGGCCTCAATGTCCCCTGAGAGCATGGTCCTTGGATCCTGACCCTTGCTACTCTATCCTTGCAATGTTGGGTTAAGATTAGAAGAGTTTTCAGTGGGAAAAAGAGATGGACAGACACTTCACTACAGAGGACATTCAGATAGCCGCAAGTACTACAGAAGTACAGTTAAGTTGATCTTCTTTCTAACGTGCGCTGTCACTGATTTTACCCAACCAAATTCCTATCAACTTTCTAAGCTGTAACCAGCCATCTCCGTCCCTATCTCTCCTGCCTTGCAGTCATCATAGTCTTGTCTTCTGTACATGAGTCTGTTTTAAAATCCTTATGGTAGGGATCTCATACAGTATTGTCCTTGAGCTGCTGACCAATTTCACTCAATATAATGTTTTCCAATTGAAAACAGGTCATGAGATGCTTTCTAAAATCATCATTGTTCTTTATCATTGCACAGTATTTCATTGAGTGTATATATCCATTCATCTGTTGTTGGGCATCTGGGTTGATTCCATCTTTTTTATTCTTGTGGACTGTGCTGCAATAAACATTCGTAATAAACATTCATGTGCATGTATCTTTTCATGTGACTGCCCTTGAATCTGTAAGATATATTCCAAGCAGTGGGATTACTGGATCAAATGGTATGTCTATTTCCAGCTTTTTAAGGAAGCTCCAGATTGCTTTCCAAAGAGGTTGTACTATTTTGGCAATCCCACTAGCAGTGTAGGAGAGTTCCAATGTCTCCATAGCCTCTCTAGCATTTGTTGTTTTGTGTTTTTTGGATCATGGCCAAGATTTGTTGGGGTGAAATGGTATCTCATTGTAGTTCTGACTCGAATTTCTTTAACAGCTAATGATTGTGAGCATTTCCTCATCTGTCTTGGCTGTCTGGATGTCATCTTTGGTGAAGTGTCTGTCCATCTGCTTTTCCCATTGTTTAGTTGGACTATTTACCCTTTTCTTGTTGATATTTTGCTATACCTTATAGACTATGAAGATCAGACATCGATCTGACATATATTTGCCAAATATTTTTTCCCATTCTGTAGGTGGTCTTTTAATTCTTTTGATAAAGTCTCTGGATGGGCAAAAGTGATTGACTCTTAGTAGTTCCCATTTATCTATTTTCTCTTCTGTTGATAGTGCTTTGTCAGATTTTGTAGTCTGTCTAAGCTGTGTATTAAAACCTTCATTGACCCTATCTTTTCTTGTATGATATTTATCATTTTGGGTTTGGTATTTAGGTCTTTGACCCAATTTGAGTTAGATTTTGTGTTAGGTGTGAGGTATATGTAGAACACAAATTTTTGAAAGCCAACGCACATTGTCATTGAGTCCATTCTGACTCACAGCAACCCTACAGCTAAGCAGTATTTTATATCGATTGATTTTGTCCACCTAAACTTTATGTTTAGTTCTAATCCCTCATACCTATGAATATGACCTCATTGACAAATAGTGTGGCTGTTTGAAGATATCATTAGTTGACACTGGAGTAGTCTAGGACAGAGTGAGTTCTAATTCCATCTGATTGGTACCTTTATAAATGTGAGACAGAGGCAGAGAAACAGGCACGTGAGGACAGAGTTAAGCTGCAGCTAAAGGGCAAAGAATGCTTGAGGCTGTTAGAAACTAAGTCAGACGGAAAAGGATCTTTTTTCAGAGTACTCAGAGAGGGCATGGCCTGATAACAGTCTGAAAACACAACTGTACCTTCAAGAACTGTGATGGAAATTGCTGAAATTTAAATTGAAGCCATCCAGTTTATAATATTTTGTTATGACAACTCCAGAAGACTAAAATCCTACATCACTTTAGGATTTTCTAAGACTATATAGCGGTCAAGAAAATGTAGTTTAGTAAAGAACAGACAAACAGATTAATAGAACAGAATAGAAAGCCCAGAAATAAATTCACACAAATACAGTCAGCTGATCCTTGACAAAAAAAAAGAAAAAAGGCAATTGAATTAAAAAATAGAGCTAGAACAATGAACATTCACATACAAAAAATGAATGTAATGATTGGTTTTATATCTTTCATGGAAATTAATTAAAATTGATCATAAACCAAAAAAAACACACTCCTTGCTCTCAATACCAACTCATAGTGACCCTATAGGACACAATAGAACTGTCTCATGGGGTTTCTAATGTACTAAATCTTCTTGGAAACAGACTGCTGCATCTTCCTCCTGGGAAGCAGCTGGGGGGTTCAAACTGCTAAACTTTTGGTTATCAGCCAAGGGTTTAATCACTGATCCACAAGGTTCCTAAAATGAGTTATAGACATTAACATACAGTACAAAACTATCAAACATCTAGAATGTAACACAGAAGAAAATTTAAGTGACCTTGGGTTTTGCAATGATTTTTTTAGATACAATATCAAAATCATCATCCATTAAAGAAACAATTGATGTTAGACTTCATTAAAGTTAAATGTTTCTGCACTGTGAAAGACAAGGTTAAGAAAAAAGAAAGAAAGCTGCAACTGGGAAACTGTATTTGCAAGCTATTAGCTGATAAAGGACTTGTGTCCCAAATATAGAAAGATCACTTAAGACTCAGCATTAAGAAAACAAATAACCCAATTACAAAATGGGCAAAAAATATGAACAGATACCTCATCAAAGTAGATAAACAGACTGTAAAGAAGCATTTGAAAAGCTATTCATTGTCATATGTCATTAAAAAATTGAAATTTATTGCCATTGAGTTGGTACCTACTCATAGTGACCCTGCAAGATAGAGTAGAACTGCCCCATACTGTTTCCACGAACAGCCTGTGGCTTGGAACTGCCAATCGCTTGGATAACACCCCAGTTATTAACCACTGAGCCACCCAGATCTCATATGCCATTTAAAAAAAAAAAAAAAACAAACTCTGCCATCGAGTTTGGCCCAACTCATAGTGACCCTAGAGGTCAGAGTAGAACTGCCCCACAGTGTTTCCAATGAACTCCTGGCGGATTTGAACTGCCGACCACGTGCCATTAGAGACTGCAAAATGAAGGGTGAGATATCACTCTACTCCCTCATATCATTCCAGTCCTGACTCATGCTGGTCTCATGAGTTAAAATAGCTAAAATCTAAAAGAACTGGCACATAATGTTGTGGATGTGGTACAACACAACTCTCAGGCACAGTTGTTTGAGGTGCCATCGAGTTGATTCCAGCTCACAGTGGCCCTATGTACAAGTGCCTGTGCCATCCACAATCGACACGCATAGAAACAGCAGTCAAGAAATCCAAAGACTCATTTCACACAGCAAATCTGCTGCACATGACTTCTTTAAACTGTTGAAAAGCAAAGACACCACCTTGAAGACTAAGGTATGCCTGACCCAGGTTGTGTTTTCAGCTGCCTTGGATGCACATGAAAGCTGGACGGCTGTGGTGGTCCTGTGCCATCCTCACGTTTGCTGTTATCCTTAAGCCCGTTAGTGCAGCCATTGTATCAGTCCATCTCCTAGAAGATCTTCTTCTTTTTTAACTGTTCTATATGCCCAAAGTATGTGAGCCATAGTCTTGCCATCCTTGCTTCTAAGCAGCATTCTAATTGCACTTCTTTTATGACAACACCGCAATTCAAGTGCATCAGTTCTCCTTCGGCCTTCCTATGTCATCATCCAGCCTTCATGTGCATCCAGGACAACTGAACACCACCACTTGGGTCAGGCACGCCTTAGTCTTCAAGGTGAGATCCTTGCTTTTCAACAGTTTAAAGAAGTCTTGTGCAGCAGATTTGCTGAATGCCATGAGTATTTTGATTTCTTGGCTGCTGCTTCCATGGGTGTTGATAATGAATTCAAGTACAACAAAATTCTTGATAACTTCAATTTTTTTCCCTTCTATAGTAATGCTGTTCATTGGTCCAATTGTGAGCATTTCATTATAATTTTTTTTCATGCTGATGTGTAATCAATACTGAACGCCATCGTCTCTGATCTTCATCAGTGCTGCAGGTTTCCCACACTTTCAGTAAGCAAAGTTTAGTTAGGCATCAGCATTACACAGGTTGTTAATGAGTCCTCCTCCAGTCCTGAGGCACGTTTCTCCTTCACGTGTTTCAGAGTTTTGGATTGTTTATTCAAAATGCAAAGTGAATAGTTATACAAAAAGTATGCAACCCTGATGCACACTTTTTCTGACTTTCAACTACGCAGCATCCCCTTGCTCTTTTTGAATGACTGCTTCTTGATCTATGTATGGGTCCCTCACAGGAACAATTAACTGTTCTGGAATTCCAGTTCTTCTCAGGGCTACTCATAATTTGTTATGACTCACACAATCAAATGTGTTTGCGCAGGCAATAATACACGGGTAAATCTCTTCCTGCTTTTCTCTGCCTTCAGCCAGGATCCATCTGACATCAGTAATAATAGATTTCTTCCCTGCTTTCTTCTGGATCCAGCTTGAATTTTTGACAGCTCCCTGATGATACACTGCTGCAGCCACCTTCAAATGACTGTCATCAACATTTTACTTGTGTTTGATATTAATGATATTGTTTGATAATTTACGCATTTGGTGGGAACACCTTTCTTGGGAATAGGCATAAACAGATCTCTTTCAGTCAGTTACCTAAGTAGCTGTCTCTCAAATTTCTCAGTAGAGAAGTGAGTTTTTCCATCAGTGTACCAATTTGTAGAAACAGCTGGTAATCCATCAACTCCTGAAGCCTTGTTTTTCGTCAGTGCCTTCAGGGCACCTTGAACTTTTTCCTTCAGTACCGTTTGTTCCTGCTGATATGGCACCTCATCAAGTGGTTGAATGTCTACCAATTCTTTTTGCCATTGTGACTATGTGTTCCTTTCACCTTCTTCTGATGCTTTCTGAATCATTTAGTATTTTTCTCATAGAATCATTCAGTACCGCAACTCGAGGCTTAATTTTTTTCTTCAGCTCTTTGTGCTAGAAAACCATAGAGCATGTTCTTCTCTTGTGGTTTTATGTCTTCATACTAGTTTGTCTTCTTGAGCCTCCCATTCAAATCTTCTGTTCAAATCCTTTACTTCATCGTGTTTTCCTTTTGCTTTAGCCATTCAAAGTTCATCATCAAGTTTGAGTCTCTTTCTGCCATTTCTTTTGCTTTTTTCTTTCTTTTCTGTTTTTTTAATAACATCTTGCTTTGTTCATACATGTTGTCTCTGATGTCATTCCACAACTTGTCTGGTCCTTGGTCATTAGTGTTTGATGCATAGAATTTATTCTTGAGGTGATTTCTAAACTCAGATGGAATATACTCAAGGTCATACTTCGGCTCTTGTGGACTTTTTTCTAATTTTCTTCAGTTTCAATTTGAACTTGCACTTGAGCTATTGATGGTCTGTTCCACAGTCAGTACTCAGCCTTGTTTTTACTGGTGATATTGAGCTTTTCTATCATCTCTCTCCACAGATGTAGTCAGTTTGTTTGTTGTATATTCTATCTGGCAAGGTCCATTTATATTGTTGCCATTTGTATTGGTAAAAAGTGGTATTTGCAATGAGAAGTCATCAGTATTACAAAATTTTATCATGTAATCTTTGGCATTGTTTCTGTCACTAAGACTATATTTTTCAACTTCATCTTTCTTTTTTGTTTCAAATTTTTGCACTCCAGTCACCAATAATTATCAATGCAGTCTGATTGCATATTCAATACATTTCAAACTGCAGAACTAGTAAAAATCTTCAAGTTCTTCCCTTTTGGCCTTGGTAGTTGGGCATTAATTTGAATAATAGCCATACTATCTAGTCTTCCTTGTAGGTTTATAGATATTATCCTGACAGCATTGTATTTCAGGATAGATCTTGCATTGCTATTTTTAACGTTGACTGCAATGTCACTCCTCTCAAGGTTGTCATTCCCAGCGTGGTAGACTATTTTATTGTCTGATTTTAAAAGGCCAGTTCCAGCCCATATTAGCAGACTAGTGACCAGGATATTGAAATTTATACATCCACTTCACTTTTGGCGATCTCTAGTTTTCCTATATTGATTGTTCAGACATTCCATGTTGCAGTTATTAATGGTTGTTTGCAGCTATTTCTTATTTTGAATTGTGCCACTTCAGGAACTGAACACACGAATAGTTTGACTGCCTTCACATCATTAAGGCTGACTGTACTTTAAGGAGGCAGCACTTTCCCAGTCATCTTTCGAGTGCCTTCCAACCTGGGAACTCATCTTCAGGTGCTATATCAGATAATGTCCTACTGCTGTCCGTACCTTTTTTGCTGGCTAACTATTTTAAGAAGTAGACTGCTACACCCTTTTTCCTAGTCTTAGTCTGGAAGCTCACCTGAAATCTGTCTATCATGGCTTTTCCTGCTGGTATCTGAACACTGGTGGCGTAGGTTCCAGCATCACAGCAACATGCAAGCTCCCACAGTACGACAAACTGACAGACACATTGGGGGGGCGGGGTGAGGTGGCAGTTAAAGTAGGCAAGAGTAAAGTTTGATTAAGATGAGTTATGTTTAGACCATGTATTTTCTCTCCATTCATAGATGAATAAAGTACAGCAAATATTTATGTTTTGGTCACCTGGTACTGATCCAACAGAAAGTACCGTAAGTGGATGGTTTCATGAAGAGAAGATCTATCGTTCAAGTCTGGTAAATCACAAACCCGTTCACAAGTTATAAGCCACAAATCTATTCACAATTTATAAGTTCATTCAGTAAGAGAAATTATCAAAGTCTGATAGGCTGGGTCCAATTTCAATGAAAGCATCTTAGCACAGGAACCTTAGATCCAAAGGACATGCTCTGCTCTCGGTGTTGCTTTCTTGGTGATGTGACGGTCCCAACTTACTCTTCTTATTTCTCCCCCTTACATTTCACAAGCTGGTAACTTGAATCCTGCCTCACAAATACAACTGCTGTCCATTTTCTCTCATCGATACCACAGAGGCTGGATTCACAAAACATAGGAGGAACTGCAGCATGTTGGGACTCATAGCCAAGTCAAATCAATACATGCATTTTTGGAGGGACACAATGTGGTACATGACAATTTAATACAAATATAGTAATGCATTGAAAATCTTTTTAATTCTCAAAATTTAGCTTTTAAAAACTGACAAATATTTACCATAAAAAGTACATCTAATTTAAATACATAACTTTATTTTATGTAGATTAATCTCAGATGTGTTAACCAAATAATGAAAAAGGCATATTACATAAAATATTAAGTATGTGATGACAAAAACTGATATGGCAAAAATAAACAAATCACAAAATAATTTCAAATATATTTATTTAGAAGAAATCTTTCCTAATTTTTATATACTATCTTTAATAAAGCATTTCCCCTAAATATTTTTAGTCATTTTAATAGTAATATTTTCAACATTTAAGAGAAAAGGACACAGTATCTTTTTTTAAGTTCCAGAAATGTTATCTATTACACCTTTATTCTGCGAATTTCTTCCAGCCTGTTTGTCCAAGGTATACCTTGCTAGTAATAAATTGCCTTTGTTCTATGACATTTATAAAATTTTCACAAGAAATGCTTTCTGATAGAGTCATTTTTCAACCAGTCTGTTACAATTGGCATTGCTGTCTGTGTTGTGTGGATCAAACCATCACTGACTGGACAATCACAGTCAGACAGGTCAAAAACTATCACACTAGAAACACAATTCAGCCAATCTTCCCTCAGTTATTGCTCTGATATTATTGCAAAATGGATGATCAAAACATTTTTTTTTAAGTATGTCTATTCTTTCTTCCTTTCCTTAGTCTATTGGATAAATAATTTCTACTATGGCTAAGGTTGTTAGAGAAACTTAATTGGATTTTTAAAATCTATATATTTTAATAATTAAATAAAATGAAATTGAGAGTCCTTAAATATTAAAAATTCATTTACATAAGTTACATAAAAGTAAATTTAATATTTAAGTTGAATAAGACCATAGAAAGACACAGATGAAATTAAGTGACTGAGCAAAAAGATTGAGGAAAAGAAGCATGGTGTACAAGGTCAAGGCAACTGAAAGTTTAAGAGAATTTAATAAATCTAGATGCTATAATGGACCCTTAAGTGTAAGAACAATGGGAAAATGTAGAGCAAAATGGATAATAGAAAATAATTTCTGAAAGTTAGAAAGTTATTTCCAGTGAGAAAGCCCTCCTAATTTAAAAAGTGTATATATATATATATATATTCAAAGCATTTCAGAACTGCAAGGATAGAGGAAACTTAGAAACATTTTCGAATTCACATATCAAGTTATCCACAGTAGGAGTAAATTTACATAGGAATCAGACTTTTTCTGATCAAAATGGTATTTTTTAAACACTGGAGGAAATTATAATATACCTATTAATTCTATACCTAATCAAACTATCACATGTATTTGAAGATAAAATTAGTCAGTGTTGATCAGGAAAGGACTTGGAACATTTATAACCAGAAAGTATGTCATAAAATCTATTTCATAAAGATGTATTGCCCTCCAACAAGCTGTACTATTTTTACATGTATTTCATTTTTGCTATGTTATGAACTCCATGAGACGTCATAATTTTCTTGATTTAGTCAATATTTTTTGTTTCCCCACTATTCCTCTTAGTCTTCTTCGTTCCTTCCAAATCACATTTTCCTATGTCTTCATACATCCAGTATTTTTAATGTGCATGCAAGCTATTTTGTATAAAACAACCATAGAGATCTAGACAATAGATCCTTATAGAAGATAAAGGATCTCTTTTCTGTGTGTTTATCATGGGAAGGCTTTCTGTTCTTTTTAGTTTTATTTTATCATATTCTTGTTGCTTCCATAGCAATCACACATCTTTAAAATGTGATTTTGCTAGGTACTGTAGAGGGAATGGAAAGCTTGGTGGCATAGTGGTTTAGTGCTTTGGTTGGTAATCAAAATGTTGGCAGTTTGTATTGACAAAATGCTCCTTATAAACTCTATGGGGCAGATCTATCCTGTCCTATAGGGCCATATGGAGTCAGAATTGACTCTACAGCAGTGGATTGGGTTTGGTTTGGGATAGAGGGAGCAGTGAACTGGTCTACTGTATCTTTCTACTACATTAAGAAGCAGGTTCTCTTTTCATTGTGTGTTAGTCAAAATGTTTATAGTCAAGTTTCTTATAAGACTTCACTTTAACATTTTAAAAATACATATATGATCATTATTTTGAAATTCTGCATTGTGTTTTTTATTGTTATGGTCATTGTAAATAATGATGCTTTATTATCTCAAATTCATAGGTAAAATTTACAACCTTTATTGAACCATGTCTTGGTTTTCTAGGGTTGCCATTTACAGAATATCACAAATTGGTAGATTATAAATAATAGAAATTAATTTTTTCTCACAGTTCTGGAGGATAGAATTCCAAATCAGAGAATTCGCCATGTTGATAGCCATGCCTTTCTTCAGGTTTGTGACAATTCCAGGTGTTCCTTACCTTGTAGGTGCAATATCACATGACATTTTTCCTCTATCTCCTTTTCTTTATCCTTATTCTTTCAGAAAAGACACTGATTATACAGGGTTAGCTCTACCTATACCAGGATGATCTCTTGCAAACTTAATATCTCTAAAGGTCCTATTTCCATACTGGGTTACATTCACAGGTACAGATGTTAAGACTCCAGTGTATCATTCTTGAGAACACAATAAATAACAGAATATCACCCTAGGTAAACACAGTTTTCCCCCGACATCATTTAAACTCAAATATTTTTATTCACCAGATTAAATTTAATTGTACTTAGGACATAATAACATTTTTTTCAATATTCTAGGAAAATTATTTGTCCTTTGTAGAAACAGGTATAAATTCAAGCTCAGTTTACAATGTTTCAATATTGATAATGTAGAAAATAAACCTAAATTCAGTGGTTCCTAGAATGTAAATATTTGTTCAACTTTGCCTGTCTAATGAGATACAAAGATTAGCTTAGTTTCTTCCTTCACTGCGTCAACAACTCCCATTCTTCCATGATTCATTATTGAATTGCTAACTGAGGATTTCACAACTTTAAATTGCACAAAAGAATGTATACTTCTCTCTGCAACAAGTTTTCACTTGGCTGGGACTCAAGAAGTTTTGCTCCAGTTGAATATCAGTGTTTCATACTGTGGAGTTGGCGTGTTGCTGTGATGCTGGAAGCTATGCCACTGGTATTCAGATACTAGCAGGGTCACACATGACAGATAGGTTACAGGTGAGCTTCCAGACTAAGATAGACTAGAAGGAAGTGCCAGCGGTCTACTATAGATGACAGCGGAGCACTGTCATCTATAGTGTCAGAAAATAAGCACCCCCCAGGATGGAAAGCACTCAAAAGATGACTGCAGAAGGGCTCCCTCCTCAAAAGAGAAACTATGTTAATGATGTAGATGGAGTACCACCTTTGGGAACTTCATTTGCTCATGTAGCGTGACTCAGGATGAGAAGTAACAGATGCAAACATTCATTAATAATTGGAACATGCAATGTACAAATTGTAAACCTAGGATAATTGGGTAAATTGTCAAAAATGAAATGGAAGGCATAAACATAGATGTCCTAGACATTAGTGAGCTAAAATGGAATGGTATTGGTCATTGTGAATCAAACAATCATTTGGTCTACTATGCTGGGAATGACAACTTGAAGATGAATGATGTTGCATTCATTGTCAAAAGAACGTTTCTAGATCTATCTTGAAGCACAGTGTGTCAGTGATAGGATAATATCAATATACCTACAAGGAAGGCCAGTTAATGCAACTGTTGTTCTAATTTACGCACTAACTGCGAAAGCCAAAGATGAAGAAATTGAAGATTTTTAACAGTTTTTTGCAGTCCCAAATTGATTGAACATGCAATCAGGAGGTACTGGTAATTATTAGCAACTGGAATGAAAAAGGTGGAAATGAGGACGGATCGATAGCTGAAAAATATACCCTTGGTGACAGAAATGATACTGGAGATTGCATGCTAGACTTTTCCTAGACTGACAACTTCTTCACTTAAAAAACGTTTTTTCACCAACATAAATGGTGACTCTATTCATGGACCTTGCCAGATGGAATACACAGGAATCAAACTGACTATATCTGTGGAAAGAGATGATAGAAAAGCTCAATATCATCAGTCAGAACAAGACCAGTTGTTGATTATGGCACAGACCATCAGTTTCTCATATGCAAATTGGAACTGAAACTGAAGAAAACTAGAGTAAGTCTATGAGATTCAAAGCATGACCTTGACTATAATATCCCACCTGAGTTTGGAGACCATCTCAAAAATAAATTTGATGCCTTGAACACTAATGACTGAAGGCCAGAAGACTTGTGGAATGGCATCAAAGACATCACACATGAAGAAAGCAAAGGTCATTAGAAAGACAGGAAAGAGAAAGAAGACTAAATTGGATGTCAGAAAAGACTCTGAAACTTGCTTTTGAATATTGAGTAGCTAAAAAGAAGAAATTATGAATTAAAAGAACTAGATTTGTTTAAATGAGAGCTTTATTGGTAGTGGAGACGACGCATTAATCATCTTGAAGAAAGACTCCTTATATTTACATTCTGGACAGCCCTGAACTAATGTAGATATTATAAACGGCTTTCGCTGGACAGCTAACTTAAAGATTGTGGGTTCAATCCATCTAGCAGTACTTTGGGAGAAAAGGACTGGTAATGTGTTTCTGTTAAGATTATTGATTTTGTTCTGTTCCATCGACTCGATTTTAACTTACAGCAACATTAAATGACATTGTAGAACTTCTCCATTGGGTTTTCTAGGCCATAAGCATAATGGGAGCAGATTACCATATCTTTCCTTCAGCAAAGTTGTTGGTAGGTTCAGACTGCTGACTTTTTTGGTTAGCAGCCAAGCTCTTAACCATTATGCTACCAGGGCTTCTTTCTGATAAGAATATGGCCAAGAAAATCCTGTGGATCACTTCTACTCTATAACACATGAGGTCAGCATGAGTCAGAAGAGACTCAATAGCAACTAAAAACAACAAACCAACCCTAGACATGAAACAGTTTTGTTTTTATTCTTGATTTTGGATGCTTTTTATGAAGTATTTAAGTCAGATCAAGACAGTTCTATATTAGTCAAAGGAAAATATAGTAATGTGTTTCATGCTTTGACAGAATAGATTTGCTCCTCCTTCACTAACTGTCTCAAAAGAAACACGTATCATCACCAGGAAATCTAAAATGTCCCTAAACATAGTGAGCGACAGAGAAAATACACATCTATAGTCATGATGATTAGCCCTCAGAGAAGACAGTTTCTGGTGAGATCGTGATTTTTCAGTCAGTTGCCTGAACTGCTAGACTCATTCAAATGCCTTAGGGCTCTGATGTCACAATGGCACCTGATTTTCATCTTATCTGCCAACTCAGATTGACAGAGGGCTTCATGGAGAGAAATTGAAAGCTCATGTTCAGATGCCAGTATTACTCAGTGAGGGGAACAGTCACTTCCTGTGGTTACCACCCGCAGCCTCAGTTGTTGGGCTGTAGTGACTTGTGTGTTTCTTTGATGCTGGAAACTACATTTCTGGTATTTCAAATACCGATGAGGTAACCCACTGTGGAGAGATTTCAGAAGAGCTTTCAGCTTAAGACCCACTAGAAAAAAAGGACTAGTAATCTACTTATGAAAATTAGTTTTAAAAACAAATAAGCAAAACAAAACTATGAAACACAACAAGCATTGTCAGACCTAGTACTAAAAGATGGGCTTCTGAGTTGGAAAGTACTCAAAACACACAATGGCTGAAAAAAAACAACTTGAGCACACCAGTTTTCATGAAGATGGCACAGGACTGAACAATGTTTCCCTCTGTTGTGTGTAGAACTGCCATGAACTGGAGTCAACTCAATGGCAACTAACAGCAGCAACAATATGCTTCCTAAACTGCCAACTGTCAGAGTCCTTCTTGCCCTGAAAAAGATGCTAAATTCAGTAATATGCATGAGGGACAAAGTTGAAGCCGTATTTGTAGCGATAATGACCATGGTTATATAGAGATAACAATAATGAATTGTGCTCAGATTTTTAAAACATTACTTAATTCTATAAAAGTAATTGTGTTTGTGGAAAGATGCAACAAGCTGACATACCAACCTATAGTAACATATCAATCTATGGTAGGAGAAGTTATACTTTCAGCTACTATCCTGAACTGAAAATCAAATTGAGCTCTGCACATGTTCATCATCTTCCTCTGGTAGAACAGAGAGAAAGACTTCAGGATCTTGATTCACCAACTGCCACAGTAATCCTTTTTCTACAGGTTTCACATGATTAAAATTCTATGACAAGGAAATGTTGACTCCGAGGAGTTCTGAATCTGAGTCATGGAAAAATAATATACTTGACTGAATCAAAGGAAACATAGCAAATAAGAATCAAAACATCAACAACAACAACATAACATCTTCGGTTAGTGCTCAAGCTACCTGGGTAGAGAGTTTCCACAATTTGAAAAGAAAGCAGTATTTCTCATCATTTTTATGAATCATGGTTTTACTGCCTCTAAATGCATTTTAGCTTCTGAGTCATTGTCACAAAAAATTAAGTCTGTCAATAGTAAAAGAATCAAAACACACTACAATGATCTCCTTTTAAAGATAAGAATAGGTTACTGTTTCCTTTGAGGTGATTAGGTTTCTTCAAAAATAGACAAATTTATGTGCAGCTTTCATCCTCTTTTAACCCTGATTCTTTGCATGCTGAGATGCATGTTTTCTTTCTTTTTTTATCTTCTCTAAATAGGAATGGAATGGTCCTGTATTTTTGCCTTCATTTTATACAGAATTGTTTTGCACTTATCCTTTATGATTTTTCTAAGCACGTTATGTGTCAAAAGGATGAGTTTGCAGAGTGTTTTATCTTACAGTCCTTTACTTCTAAAAGCTTTCCACAGAAAGGTAGAATTTTGGTGTATTCTGTTTTGTTAAGTACTAAAATGCCCCAACAGTCTACACTGACATTTTTTAAGTTGTATTTAAGGAAATACTTTCTCATTCTTCTACAGCACCTTAAATTCAGGCTGAAACTTAGAAATGTAGACTTAAAGGCCTATTTACCTTAAACAGCTGCTTTTATATAAATGACTCAATTTACCACACCAAGGAGCAATTTTGTAAGTAAAGGTCAATTATCGTGGCTGGAAAGCACTTCATGATCAAAATAAAACAGAACGATAGTCAATAATCTGTAATTTTCTTAAGAGTTTACTTCAAACATTTGTGTGTGTATGTATGTGCACACCCACCACAAAAATAGAATTAACAATAAAAATGAGAAAAATCATTTTAAACGTAAGTAGTAAGAAACATTTCTGTACAACTGTGCATAATTTCAAGGAGCCCTGGTGGCAGAGTGGTTGAAGTGCTTGAGTACTAACTGAAAAGCTGCTGGTTTGAAATTGCTAGTAGCTCTGCGGAAGAAAGATGTAACAGTCTGCTTCTGTAAACATGCAGAGCCTCGGAAACCCTAGGGGGTGCATGAGTCGGGACTTACTTGACAGCGTCGGATTTTGTTTGGGATATATAATTCTATTGGAATATTTTAGCAGTGTATAAAATGATAGGAAATAGTTATTCCTAATGTTATCACAGATCATTGGCTCTGTGGTTAAGAGCTTGACTGCTAACCAAAAGGTGAGTGGTTCAAATCTACCAGCTGCTCCTTGACAACCCGATGGGGCAGTTCAACTCTGTCCTACAGGGTTACTATGAGTCGGAATTGACTCGACGGCTACAAGAGTTTTTTGTTTGTTTGTTTGTTTTTGATTTATTTAATTTTTTAAAAAAAACATTTTTTTGTTGGGTTTTAGAAGTTTAGTATTTGAGTCACTTTCCGGTACAAAAAGTCACACAGACTTTGTTATGTCACCCTTTCTGCTCCACCCACGCTGTGTCCGCACCCTCCTCCTCTTCCCCCTATGTAAGTGCCATGTCCATTCAACCAGCTCCTGCTCCCTCTGTCTCCTCTCACCTCCAGACAGAAGCTGCTCACTTAGTGTTCATATCTACCCTAGTCAAGAAGGATACCCTTCACCCTATCACTTCACATTCTTCCTATAGACTAGTTTAATCTTTGTTTGAGGAAGTGGCTTTTGGGAAGATTTCAGTTCTGGACTAACAGAGAATCTGGGAGCCACGTACTAAGGGGATGCTCTAGCCCATCAAACCATGAAGATTGTTTTTTTTGCTAGAGTTTGAATTCTACACACCACATTTCTCCCTCTGCATCAGGGAGAGTTTCCTGTTTCCAGAGTTTCTTGTCAGAGCAGTCATTGGTGGTAACCAGGCACAATCTAATTCTTATGATCTCCTGTTGATGTAGTTTCTGGTTTATGTACCCCTTTCTGTGTCCTTGTCTGCCAATCGAAATGTTAGCAATTCAAATCCGCCAGGGCTCCTTAGTAGCTCCATGGGGCAGTGCTGCTCTGACCTCTAGGGTGGCTATGAGCTGGATCTGACCCAACGGCAGTGTTTTGTTTTTTCTTTTCCTGTATCCTGGGCTCATATTTTCCTTATATTTTTGGTGTTCTTCATTTTCTTTAGTTCCACTTGAGTTGAGAAAAATTGGTGCTCCTTACATGATCACCTTATAGCTTTTGAGATCCCAGCTCACCAAAGTGGGCTGATGAACACTCTCTGAATAAATTTGTTATGACAATTGGTCTAGGTGTCCCCTGGAATCATGGTCCCGAGATCCCTGTCCTTTGAACTGTTTAGCTGTGTTTAGGAAACTTCTTAGCTTTTGGTTTAATCCAGTTGTTTTGACTTTTCCTCTATTGTGTGCTGCCCCTCCATTCATTTGCAGTAGCCCCTGCCTATTTTCAAACTAGCAAATATACCCACTGCTCCCTGCCCACTTTCCTAACCATCAAAAACTGTTTCTTTCTGTGTTAAACTTCCTCTTCAGTTCTTATAAAAGTAGTCTCATTTAATATTTGTCCTTTGGCGACTAATTTCACTCAGCATAGTGCCTTACAGATTCCTCCATGTCATGAGATCTTTCCCAAACTCACCATTGCTCTTTTTCATTGCTCAATATTCCATTGTGTAAATATATCATGGTCTGTCGATTCATCCATCTGTTGTTGGGCACCTGGGTTGATTCCATCGCTTTACTATTGCAACAGTGCAGCCGTGAACATTGGTATGCATGTATTTACTTGTGTGGCAGTTCTTATTTCTCTAGAATATATTCCAAAAAGTGGGACTGAAAGACTATAAAGTATTTATATTTGTAGCTTTTTAAGAAAGCACCAAATTGATTTCCAAAGTGGTTGTAAACTTTTAGGTTACAGCCAGAAGTGTATAAGGGTTCGAGTCTCTCCAAAGCTTCTCCAGTATTCATTATTTTATGTTTTTCTGGTTAACACAAGCCTTGTTGGGGTGAGATTATAACTCGTTGCAATTTTGAGTTGGGTTTCTCTAATGGCTAGCGGTGGTGAACATTTCCTCATGTGTCTCTTACCTGCCTGAATGTCATCTTTGGTGACGTACCTGTTCATATCCTGTGCCTATTTTTTATTTGGGTTATTTATCTTTTTGTTTTTGAAGTTTTGCAGTCAGTGTCCAGTAGACTTTAGAAATTAGATGTTGATAGAATTTGTCATGGTGAATATTATTTTCCCCCACTCTGTAGGATGTCATTTTACTCTTTTGGTGAAGTCTTTGTATGAGTGTTTACTGTTTTAGGAGTTCCCTGTTATCTATTTTCTCTTCAGGTTTTTGTGCACCACTGCTAATGTTTTGTATTCTCTTTATGCCATGTATTAGGGCTCATAGGGTTGTTCCCATTTTTCTTTCATGCTCTTTATATTGTTAGATTTTATGTTTAGGTCTTTGATCCATTTTGAGTAGTTTCTGTGCATGGTGAGAGGTATGGCTCATGTTTCATGTTTTTGCAGATGGTTATTCAGTTTTGCCAACACTATTTGTTAAAGAGACTGTCTTTTCCTCAATTTATGGACCTTAGGCCTTTATCAAATATTGGTGGCTCTTAGGTGGGTAATTTACCTGGAATCTCAATTCTGTTCCACTGGTCTGTGTATCTATTGTTGCACAAGGACCAGACAGT
The DNA here is from genome assembly GCA_028571685.1 of Heterohyrax brucei. Lineage (NCBI taxonomy): Eukaryota > Metazoa > Chordata > Mammalia > Hyracoidea > Procaviidae > Heterohyrax > Heterohyrax brucei. Next base: position 163,982,737 of record CM053143.1, read on the forward strand.
TTTAACTACCTTTCAGTGCAGTCAGTTCTAAAGTCAGGTAGTAGGCAGCATCTCCCTTTCTTTCCCTTCTTCAGTAATGCTTTACTACCTGGGGCTTCCTCCCTTGCCATATGAAGCTGGTGATTTATTTCTCCATTTCATTAAAGATGGTATCATGGGTTGAACTGTGTCCCCCCAAAATAGCTGTAAGCCATATGACCGTGATTCCCTATATTCTACAACTGTCCTCTATTTTGTGATTTTCCTGTGCTATATGTTAAAAGACTAGGGTTGGACTGTACATCCCTTCATAGGATTACCTCCCTGTTCCACTGTAAAGGGAGTTTCCCTGGAGTATGGCTTGCCCCACCCTTAATCCTTTGTCCTACAAGAGATAAAAGGGAAGAGAAGCAAGCTGACAAAGAGGAACCTTGTACCATCAAGAAAGCAGCACCAGGAGAAGAGTGCATTCTTCAGACCTGAGGTTCCTGCCCCAGGATGCTCCCTGCACAAAAACTTGTGCAATACTGGACTTTCCTCCAGAGCCAACAAGGGGGAAAGCCCTCTTTAGAGCAGACATCCTGAATTTGGACTTGTAACCTACCGGAGCATATAAGAATTAACTTTCCTTTGTTAAAGCCATCCACTCTGATATTTCTGTTAGAGCAGCACTAGCTGACTGAAACAGATGGCTATTTGAATTTGGATCAGGATTGCATTGTACCTACACATCGTTTGTGGTAGAATAGTAATTTTCACAATGTTGAGTCTTCCAATCCATGAGCAAGGTAGTTTCTCTACTTATATAGGTCTCCCCTGGTTTCTTGCAGTACTGTCTTGTAACTTCCTTTGTGTAGGCATTTTACTTCTCTGATAAGGTGTATTCTTAAGTATTTTTTCTTCTTGGAATCTGTTGTAACTGCTATTGATTTGGTGATTTCCTCTTTGACATTCTCTTACTTGGTGAAGTGGAATCCAACCAATTTATGTATATTTATTTTTCTATACTGATACTTCACTGAACTCTTCTATTACTTTCAGTAGGGTTTATTTATTTATTTATTTATTTTTGTGGGTTCTTTGGGGTTTGCTGTGTTTTAGGTATTAAAGTTTCTTATTATCTGCAAATAAACGTACTTTCACTTGTTCCCTGCCAATTTGGATGCCTTTTCTTTCTTTTTCTAACCTGATTGCTCTGGCTAGAATCTCCAGTGCAGTGCTGAATAAAAGTGGTGATGCAGAGCATCGTTTTCTAGTTCTTGTTCTCCAGGGGAGTATTTTTCAGACTCTCCATTTAAGATAATGCTGGTTGTTGAATTTATATAAACAACCTTTGTTATGCTGAGGAATGTGATGGGTTGAATTGTGTCTCCACAAGAATATGTGTAGCTGTCGTAATCATCTGGTGATGTTTTAACAGAAATACCACAAGTAGATGGCTTATCTAAAAAAAGAAATTTTATTTTGTCACGGTCCCATAGGCTGAAAGTCCGAATTCAGGGTGTCAGCTCCAGGTGAAGGCTTTCTTTGCTGGATCTGGAGGAAGTTTCTTGTCATCAATCTTCCCCTGGATTGGAAGCTTCTGAGGCATAGGGACCCTGGTTCTTACCAAAGGACACACTTCGCTTCTGGCACAGCTTCTCGGTGGTATGAGATCCTAAACCTCTGCGCTAGTTTTTTTCCTTTATGCCTCAGGAGGCTGCCTCAAGGCACAAAACAATCCTGTGCATTGAGTCCTGCCCAGCCAATACAACTGCTGCCCACCCACCCTCATTAACATCACAGAGGCATAATCCAGACAGCGTTGAGGAACATCACGTAATGTGAGAAATCCTGGCCCAGGCAGATCTCTATACGTATTTTTTTGAGAATACAGATCAGTCCATGGCAGTAGCCATTTGACTTATCCAGGAGACACGGTTGCTAGGAGTCGAAATAGACTCAACAGCAGTGGGTTATGATTCTCAGTACTGTGCGATGTTCCTTCATGTTGTAAATCCCGCCTCTGTGATATGAATGCAGGAGGATGGGAGGCAGTTGTGTTGGTGGGGCAGCACTCAATATGTGAGACTGTATTGTGCCTTGAGGCAATCTCTCCAGACATAAAAGAAGCTAGCAGAGAGATGTGAGGACCTCATACCACTAAGAAGGAATGTCAGGAGCAGAGCATGTCCTTTGGAAAGGATTTGTGGTCCTTGGGTCTCAGAAACTTCTAGTCCAGGAGAACACTGATGACAAGGACTTTCCTTCAGAGCCAACGGAGAGCCTTCCCCTGCATCCTATGCCCTGAATTTGGACCAGTAGCCCCTGAACAGTGATGAAAATGCAATCAACCACATAATAACAATAAAAAGACACAAAAACAACTTAATTTTATCAAAGGAATTGGAAGCAGCATTTGACACAGTTCAGTACTCTTTCTTGGTAAAAACTCTCAGCACAATACGAATAACAGATAAATACCTTGTCTTAGTCCTCTCGTACTGCTCCAATAGAAATACCACAAGTGGATGACTCTAACAAAGAATATTTTATTTCATCACTGTCCAGTGGCTATTGTTGTGATATAGGCCATCTGATTTCTAATTTAGGTTATTTGCTTCCTCTTATTTTCATCTGCCAGTTTTGCCAATGATTTAGTGATCTTTTCAAAGAACTAGATTTTGGTTTTATTCACACTTTCAATTTATTTTCTATTCTCTAACTCATTTAATCCTGCTCTAATTTTTATTTGCTTTCTTCTAGTGCCCAAGGTGTTCTTTTGCTGCCCTCTTTCTACTTGTTCACGTTGTATGGTTAATGCTCTGATTTGGGTCCTTTCTTGTTTTTGGATGCTTGCGTTTATTGAGATAAACTGACCTCTGCATGTTGTTTTTGCTCTGTCCCATGGGTACTGGTAGGACAAGATTTCATTCTCATTTGATTTTCTGAATTTCTTCCATCTTTGATTTCTTCTATAACTCCATTGTTTTTAAGCACAGTGTTGTTTGGGTTCCAAGTGTTTCATTTTTTTCCTTCCTTTTCTGTAACTGATTTCTACTTTTATGGCTTTCTGATCGAAAAAGATGCTTTGTAGTGTTTCGACACTTTGGATTTTTTTAAGGCTTTTTTAAAGGCCTAATATGTGGTCTATTCTGGAGAATGTTGTGTGTGCACTAGAAAAGAAAGTATACTTGGCAGTTGTTTGGTGGAATGTTCTGTCTATGTCTATGAGATCAAGTTGCTTGATTGTGGCATCTGGATCTTCTGTGTCTTTACAGAGTTTCATTCCGGATAGTCTGACCGTTGAACTCTCCTGCTTTTATTTTGGGGCTATTTTTCTTTTCAATTTTGTGAGAGTTTGTTTTACATATTTAGGAACTATAACATTAGGTACATAAATATTCAATATACCTATGTCCTTGTCATGTATTGATCCTTTCATCATTATATAGTGTCCTTCCTTGTTTATTGCAGATTGTACTCTGAAGTCCATTTTATTAGAAATTAATATCACCACTTATGCTCCTTTTTTTTTAGTGTTGTTTACTTGATACATTTTTTTTCTCATCCTTTGAATTTTATTTTGTTTTTGCCTTTAAATCTCATGTGGCTCTCTTGTAGGCAGCATATTTACAGATCATGTTTTTATATCCATTCCACCACTCTTTTTTTATTGGTGTACTTAATCTGTTTATGTTCGGTGTAAATATTCATAGGTATGAGTTTAGTGCAGTCATTTTGATGCTTTTTTGGGAGTGGTTGATACTTTCTTTGTTTCAGTAAATCTTCTGTGCTGAGTCCTTCTCCATCATGTGTTATCTTCTCATATTTTCATTGATGTTGGTTTTGTATTTGCTGAGACTTCATGTTTTTCTTGTTTTGTATTTTAGTTTGTAGTTATCCTTATATTTGCCCCTATTTTTCTAAATTGAAGGCAGTGAGTTATTTTTTTTGTACTACCTTGACTAGCCTTCCTTATGAAAGATTTATGACAACAGTTTTTCAGTCTCTCTTTTTTTTCCCATTTTTTATAATGTTGTCAATCTTTCATGTTCGCATCTCTTTTTCCCTATTTTCAGTTTCATTTATTTTCATGATTTCTCCATCTGGGTTGATATCTGGTTATTCTGTCTTTCATTCTAGTCTTAGCTTGTCATCTGGTGTTGTCAATTTTTTAATGGAAAGACTTTCTTTAGTATTTCCCATAATTCAAGTTCAGTTTTTGCAAATTTTCTAAATTTTTCTTTATCTGGAAATGTCATATTTTCATCATCTTATCTGAGACACAGTTTTGCTGGATATATAATTCTTGGTTGGCAACTTTTTCCTGTAAGGCTTTGTATATGTGACCAGATTGCCTTCTTAATTGCATGTTTCCAGCTGAGTAGTCCAAATGTAGTCTTACTGATTCTCCTTTGAAGATTATTTTTTGTTTATTCCTAGCCAAGCCAAGTGCCATCGAGTCAGATCCGATTCATGGTGACAGCTTTTAAAATTATCTCATCTTTCATTTTGGCAACTTTGGTTATAACATATGTTGATGTCTTTCTTTTGGAATCTACCTTGTGAGGAGTTTGACAAGCATTTTGGATAGATACCTTTTTATCTTTCACAAAAAGATTTTCTATAAAAAGGGAAATTTTCTGTCAACAATTCTCTCTGCATTTTCTGTTGTTCTACCCAGTTCTGTTACTACTATTACTTGTAGGTTATTCCTCTTAATAGAGTTTTACATAATTCTTAAGTGTTTCTTCATTTTTTAAAAAATCTTCATTTGATTTTTCTTCAAACATGTTGATGTCAAGTTCTCTATCTTGCTTCTCACTACTTTTGCTTTCCATTATGTCAGTTCTACTCCTTAGACTTTTTTAATCGTGTATTTTTTGTTATTAATCCTCTGAATGTCTGCTTGCTGTCTATGCTTTTTTGAAGTCTGTTCAATTTCTCTCTATTCTCTGCTGTGTTTTGCATCATTTTCCTGATCTCCTCAGGAGTTCTAAGTATAAATCTTTTGTGTTCTACCTCTGATAATTTATTCATCTCAAAAATTTCTTGTTTCTTTGCTTGGTGATCTTTTTCAAGCTATCATGTTCTGTCTCACTAAGTGATTTGATATTGACTCTTATTCACATATTATCAGTAAGTTAGTACATTCATTTATTTTATGTTTGCTTCCTTTGTTTTAGCTTCTCATTTTATTCTGAAGTGACAGAATAGGCTAGCCATGTGAGCTGGTTTGATTATCGGTCTCTTTGAGGCTCTAACATTCTGTCACCAGTTTGTTAGAGCAGTTAGAGCTATTAGGGCTTACCAGCCATGTAAGCCCAGGTGTCTGTTTAGTTTCATTATAAAATTTGGCTTACATTGCTGGATATTCTGTTACCAAGTATGTGGTGTAGGCTCTTCCCTGCAGTCCTAGATGGGCTGAGATGACCGGTGTAATCACAGGTATCCAGCTGGACACACTGAGAAAGGCAGGGGGCTGACTGCTGTCCATGAGTACCTGTGCAGAAGGTATATCCTCTTATGCCTGAGCCCAGGCAAAGGAACTGTTTCTGCTGAGTTCCCCACTTAGGGGAGCTGCTTTTTTTTTTTTTTTTTCCCTGTATGATAAATTATTCTGTCTCCAATTCTTTGTTTTTATGTTGCTTGGTGTAATTTCTCAACTTTCCTTTTGATGTTCAGGGCTCCTAGAATGCTATATATAATAGCTTCATTTATTTTTGGGTGTTCTGTGTTGATGGGATCATAGGAAGTGCCGGGAGCCAGTCCCAACACTTTTCAGGGTCCCAGACGGAGGGAGGGAAGGCATCAGCAGGAAATGAATAGAGACAGGAAAGAGTTTTCTGGTTTAAGGCAGCCCAACCCAGCAAAGATTGTGTGTGTGTCGAGAGCTGTCCGTCTTTTTTTTTTATAGGTGAGGTGACGTAGTGTTCACCCTATTTTCTTCATCATATAAACTATTGGTTAACAAGAAACTGACCCATTATTATTGGCTAACAAGAAAGTGACCCCTCGTGGTCTTCTTCTTCTACTTAATTGTCAAGGCCTTTTTGGATAATGATCTGAGCCAGGTGTTCAAAGTTAACAGTGAAAACAAAGTTATCCTTTGAACTTAATGGTTCTATTCGTGCCTCACGGTGAAAAGCACAGAAGGGTAGACTCCTCAAAACCTCACCATTTGGCTGTCTCCATTTGTTTCTCTAAGATTTTATTTATCTCTTCCTGTGCAGATAGTAAGTGTCTGCCATCCCCTAATCAAGCCCAGCTGCTTTAAGAAAGATGTTTCTTCAGTGTTTGTCAGTTTGCCATACCAGCTATAATGATCCTAAAAGTTTAATTGTTCTTTCTGTTGTAGGGAGTGAGATGCTTGTGTAGTTTTAATGGCTGTGTAGAGAATTGTCCTTGGAAAGCCTTTCAAGGGTTACTTTGTAAACCTGTGTATGTGGAGAAAAAGGAGGGAGGAATGCAGTTAGGGGGGTGTCAGCAAAGCTGGGCAGGCCTCAGTGCTATTAGGCATGCTGTATTGAAATCCATTCCTCTGATCTCTTTCCCCAGAAGTTCCTGGTCAGATTGCCCCAATATAACTTCATAAGCTGAGGGGGTCGTAATGCCCCTCTTAGAAGGCACCTCCTTGAGCCTCATGTTGGGAGAGGGGGGTCTGCTCCCACAAAGGAAGCACCCAACTACTCAGCCATTTCAGCCCTGCCCCCTACAATTTTTTTAGAAATGTTATTTCCATACATATACTTTTTTAAAAAATAAAGGAATAATTTAAATTCAAAGAACATAGAAATAATTTTTGGAAAACAGGGATTTTAAAATAAATAATATTTACTTAAATTTAGTATTTTCTAATTTATTAAAACTGAAACCCAAGAGCTTTTTAAGAATTATAACATCAGCATACTACCAATGTAATTAAGTGTTTTGAAAATTCTAAGACATATTTAGTTGATTTTAACCGTAGTATTCAACATTCTGAATGATTTTTAGAAGTTTTGCCCAATGTAATATCTTCTTTATATATGAAAGCTTCAATAAGATACTAATATTGTAAAACAAACATCCACGTGAAATTGTATTCTCCACACATTTTCTCAGTTACTTAAAACAAAAACCAAGATATATCCTAAATTTTTCTCTTCTCCTCAAAATCCAAATTCAACATGTCAGAAAGTGATGTTACTTCAACCTCAAAAACACTTGTGGAATAGAGTTCTTTCCATTATCACTGCTAAAATCATAATTGCTTCAATCTTTGTCTCTTGTCTTGACTTTTCAATATTTCTGCCATTTCTCTGCTTCTACATTTGTCCCCTCCCACCCATTGTCTATATTTCAGAAAATTTGTGTTAAGTCTAATTGCCTTGTTAATGGTGGTATGGCAGAACAGTGGGTGTGATTTTCTTTAAAAAATGATACTGAGTCAACTCAGTCAACTGGACATACTAAGTGAGCAGTGATTAATTTTAACTACCATCTCACAGCTGCAAGTGGATTTCTTACTAAATATAAAATGATGGTACTTCTAGAAAATGTTTGTAATTATCTTAGGTAAAATGGTTTGTATCTAGGTATGTAAAATGAACTCACTCAAATTTGAAAAAGACGGTTAACTGTCACTCTAAAGGTGGCTCACAAACTTACATAGACACTTAAAAAAAAAAAGAGTATAGCCAAAATGGTTAATAAACATTATTTAGGCAATGCAAACCACATCCATTGTGGCTAAATTTAAAAACATTGACTATATCAAGTGTCAGCAGGATGTTGTGGTATATGAGTTATAGCTAAGACCCAGTATTACATGTGGCCTTCCATCTGGTAAAATCAAAAGGACCCAGGATGATCTAATCAAGAGCTCACTCCCCATTCAGCTCCTGTAGATCAGCCACATAACGGTGATGTGTAACACTGGTAACCATGTAGCCCTCTTTATCAAAAAGACCATTTAAAGTTCCCAGTTAACCCTGCATAGTTGGTTTCCATTTACTACATCTTATGTTATTATTCACACAAGACAACCACATTCTCCCTTGGGAACCACAAGTTTCCCTAACCTTTTGATACCACTAAGCCTTCCTTTCATATCCCCTGTTCACTTTGTTCAGAGTGCTACCCACATGTAGCTCTGTATGATGTCCTGTGTCTTCTTCTTCTATGTATTAAGTTTATATGCTTAATGCAGTACTATAAAGATCATCTATACCATGTGGTTCTTCTGTTTGTTCATTCTTTAATATTAGGGCAGGAATTCCTCTGTTACTAGAAGGGCAAGAGCTGATTCCAACAGGTGTGGAGAAAAAAAACAGCAAAAACCAAAAATCATGTATACCATTTTTGGACATGACTTTTTTGATTGAAATAGAATAAAAACTAAACTCTCAGCTCTGGCCTAAAAAGAAACACCTAATCTAGCTTTTATCTCCTATATTTTCCCCCTATCCACACTTCTATCAGTTTGTCATGCAGTGGTGACTTGCAAGTTGTTGTGATGCTGGAGGCTATGCCACTGGAATTTCAAATACCAGCAGTGTCATTCGTGGTGGACAGCTTTCAGCTGAGCTTCCAGACTAAGTCAGACTAGGAAGAAGGACTGGAGTGGTCTGCTTCTGAAACTAACTAGCCACTGAAAACCTCATGAATAGCAGCAGAACACTGATGTAGTGCTGGAAGAAGACCCTCTCAGGTTGAAAGACATTCTGAATACAATTGGGGAAGAGGTATCTACTCAAAGTAGAGTCGACCTTAGTGACGTGGATGAAGTCAAGCTTTTGGGACCTTCATTTGCTGATATGACATGAGTCAAAATGAGAAAAAGACAGCTATATACATTCATTAAAACAGAAACACTGAATGTATGGTGTATAAATGCCATCAAAAATGAGATTAGATGCATAAACACTGATATCCTAGGCATTCATGAGCTGAAATAGATTTATATTAGCCGTTTTGAATAAGACAATCATACGGTATACTAACTCAAGAATGACAAATTAAAGAGGAGCTGTGTTGCATTCATTGTCAAAAAAGAACATTTGAAGATCTATTCTAAGTACAACACTGTTAGTATAATGTCCATGCATCCACAAAGAAGACTAGTTAATATGACTATTTTCAAATTTATGTACCAACTGCCAATGCCAACGATGAGGAAGTTGAAAATTTTTTACCAATTTTTGAGGTCTGAAAATTGAGTCAGACATACCGTTAAGATGCATTGGTACTTACTGGTAATTGGAAAGTAAAAGACAGAAACAAAGAAGGAACAGTGGTTGGAAAATGTGGCCTTGGTTATAGAGCCCCTGATGTGGCAGGAGAAACATCAGCGTACAGAACAAGAAATCAACCAAATGACTGCAACTGAAGGTCCCTCAAGCTGGAGGCCCCTGGGAGCGTGCCCCCTGGACTCGCTAACACCAAACTGCATCCAGCAACGACGCCAGCTCCCCAAAGACTGAACTGGACTATATAAGACACGCTGTGATCCTGGCACCTGATGAATTTTTAGGCTTAAATAAATACACAGAGGTTGTTTGAGAAGTTCATTCCGAGAGGCAAGAAGGTAGGGTAGGGGAAACAGGTCTTGGCCAAATGAGTATGAGAATTTCTGGATGATAAGAGGGAGTGTGCTGTCATGTGAGGGTAGAGAAGGGAGATGGGAGCAGGTGCAGCAGAATAAATATTACACAGAAAACTGACATGGATATTGTTTACTTGTGCTTAAATCACAACAAAAGTTATTTTTTAAAAAACAAAAACAATTGAACAAGCAACATCTACTCTCGCCCCCAAAAGTGGTCTTGGTGACAGTCATTTCTTCTTCACAGCAAATACCTTTTGTTATCAGCATAAAAGGTAACTATACACATAGCAAGACTTCTTGTCATACCCTTTGGACACACTATTTGGGGTGATCACTACCTGGAGAAGGGTATCACTGTTGGTAAAACAGAGGGTTACTGAAAAAGACCAAGAATCTCTATGAGGCAGTTTGACACAACGGCTCGTGACAATAGGCTCTAGAATAAAGACAACTGTTGCAGGACCACACAGTGATTTTTTTTTTTTTTTTTATTCTTTTGAACCCTGGTGGTGGCTTTTTGCTTCACAGAAAGTGTACAGTTAGTCAAATTTATAGTGCTCTTTAAATTATACTTTAAAAAAAACATAGTAAAGTGTTTCCGACTTAAAAATAACTTGACAAAATATGAATGACGTAAATTCAAAAGACTACAGAGAGATTTAACATCTTTAATTGTTGTCACACCAGGAAATTTTTGTTTCATAGAAAATAATGAAACATCTTTTAATCTTTCCTATAAAATATTTCCAAGTGATTGTTTTCTTTATTTCAATAGGTTAGAGAATGTATTTCTGATTATATTGAAACTGATTTAGAGAAATTTTTCATGGACATACTGACATCTTTACAGTATAAGAATGAAGGAAATTTTGAGAATTATCCAGAGATAAGTTGAAGCAAAGTTTTCATTTTTCCAAAATGAGCATATCCATTTATTTGATCTCTAAATACATAAGCCATATATAGCCACAAAGTACCCTTCTGTCTTTCATAATACTCTGCAACATTCTTTTGTAATATATTCATTTTAGATTAAAATATTTTAAGTGAAAATATAAAAATTCAATTAGATTATATAAACATTTGGAATTATGACAGAACACATTTGATAAAATATATCATGTTGGAATACCTTTGCTAACAAACTCACACATGTATTTTGAAAGGGAGGTTGTGGTATCCAGAATAGCAAAAAAGAGAATTGAGACTACAACCCCAAGGAAACTGAATTGGTGTTGCTCATAAAAGCTTACAAGAATCTAAAGAAAGTGGCTGTTCATGGAGAAAGAAAAAACAACTATACATATACATATATATATACACATATACACACTTATATATTAGAGATATCGTGGTATGAGCTATAAATTTGGAAAGATAGATTTCTGATGAAAGTAACAGATGCTATTTCTTTCAAATCACTTTAAAATAGGATACACAATTCTTAAAAGAAAAAAACTGTGTTAAAAAATTGTAGCACTACTGAAACACGAATATAATAAACCTCAAAGTTCTGCCACCACTGTCAGTCGATTTCCCAAAGGCACAGAACTGTTTCTTTCAATTTTTCTTACGATATTTTCTTATGATCTGACCAGTCAATTGTTAAGACTTCCAGAAAAGGGTACTCTAACACTTCATATGAGAAATTGATAGCTCTTGCTTTCAAGTGTCTACTAGATCCAAGTAAAAAGATGCCTCCTGGATCATCTTCTCTCTGATGAGATCAAAGTCCATTGAAGACATCACAAGATCTGTTCAAGTAGGGAAAGCCAAAGGCAGACTTAGCCAGCAGCAAAATCCAGAATAGAATCTTAGTTCTTTTCACAATCAGGACCATATCCTAACCACAAGAAGATGTTGCTTTCCAAATTGGAAGTAATTCCTTTTCTTTCTTCTTACCCTCCCCCCGTACCTCCTCTTCCCTTCTTTCTTCCTTTCTTCTCTTCTTTTTCTTGTTATTTTCTTCTTTTCTCTCTATTTCTTGGCTCTCTTTCTTGCTCTTCCTCTAGCATTTTCCCAGGATTCATAATCAGATCTTCACCATATTTCTTCCCATTATAATGCTCATTAACATTTTTTCTTAAATTTGATTGTCTTAGAGATCAATATGCTCTTTATTAATGGATAATAATAAAACCAGGAAATACATGACTTTCTGTATACTATGTGCACATAGATGTGTGGTTCATATTTGTAAATACGATAGTCTTACAACAGTATCTGAAAATTGTTTGTAGTATGAGGTTATCTCAGGTATAACACTAGGAACATGTCGTATAGACAACTGGGACAGAACTGTATTTAATTCCAGTAGTCTTATGTCACATGCTATGAGAAATACCTCACCATTTAACAAGTACTCCTTCTAGTTAATTCTCATATTGGAAGTACGTCAAATAACTCTAATAAAAATAATATATCCAAAGTTATTTAATTTTGTGTCCTAAAGCTGTGGTAAGTACTTTGTATATTCCATGTTCCTTAGTTCTCACATTATCTTTATGTAAATTCAATGCATTAATTCTATTCATGATTCTAGTGTATACAATAAAACTATTAAGGTTTATGTATTTAGATTCTTAGGAGTCCATAGGTGAAGCTCACCTACTAGCCGAAAGGTTGGCAGTTTGAAACCACCCAGAGGCACCTCAAAAGATAGACTTGGTGATTTGCTTCTGACAGGTCATAGCCTTGAAAATCCTATGGAACACTTCTGTTCTGCACAGTTCAGTGGCCATGAGTCCTGATAACCAATAACACAGATGTTTATCTAAATCAACTGCTAAAAAACAAACAACAGCAACAAAAAACACCTTCTATCCAGTGGATTAACATTAACTAAATTAGGTAGGAAATATAAAGTGCTTAGAACTGTATGTACCAGAAACACAGTAAGCTTTCAAGATTAGATATTCGCAACTGTTTTGTTGCAGACTCTGTAAGGAAAGACACATGCAGAAAAAGGTACAAATTAGGAGTTGATGTCTGAAATAAGATTTGCAAATTCTTGAACATAACTTCACCAAAGAAAACCAGTTCTGACAAAGCAACAATCCTACATTGTGGTCACATGTATCAATTCCTATTTCTATCTCTGTACTTACCTGCCACTCATCCATTAGTCTGTCATAAGGTAGTGGCTTGCCTGTTTCTATGATGCTGGGAGCCATGCCACCAGTAATCAAATATCAGAAGGATCACCCATCAATGACAGATTTCAGTGGAGCTTCTAGATTAAAACAGACTAGGAAGAAAGTCTTGGTGACATACCTCTCAAAATTAGCCAATGAAGAGTTTATGGGTAGGAAATCCTGGTGGCTAGTAGTTAAGTGCTGTGGATGCTAACCAGGTGACCTGCCAGTTGGTCCTTGGAAGCTCTGCAGGGCAGTTCTACTCCATCCTGTAGGATTGCTACGAGTTACAATCAACTCAATGGCACTGGGTTTGATATTTGGTGGTTATAGAACATTGTCTTATACAGTGCTGGAAGATGAGTCCCAAAGTTTGGAAGAAATTCAAGATGTGACTGAGGAAGAGCTGCTTCATCAAAACAAAGCTGATCTTACCAATGCAAATAGAATTTAGCATCCTTGGTCTTCATTTGCTGATGTGGCTGACTCAAAATGATAAGTAACAGCTACCAATCTTCAAGAGTAATTAAAAAGTGAAAGACAGAAAACGTAAATCCAGAAAAACTGGAAGTCAACAGAAATAAAATGAAGCACTTGAAGTTTGATATTTTAGGATTTAGTGAGATGAAATGAAGTGGTTTTGACCATTTTGAATACGATAACCATATGATCCACTATGCTGTGAATAACAAATTGAAGAGGAATGGGATTACCGTCCATCACTAGAAAGGACATTTCAAGATCTAGTCTGAATTACAATATGATCAGTGATAGATCAATATTCATATCCCTGTAAGAAGGACTAGTTAATACAACCGTTATTTAAATTTATGCACCAACTAGGGAAGCAAAAGATGAAGAAACTGAAGAGTTTTATAAACTGCTGCAGGTCTGAGGTTGATAAACATGAAATTAAGATGAAGTGATGATTATTTTTGATTGAAGAGAAGCCTGAGCAATTGGAAGACATAGACTTGACTGAAAAAATGCTGGAAATTGCAAAATAGAACTTTTCATGACAGGTAACTTATTCATGGGAAACTTTTTTCTTTTCCAACTGTAGAATCAATACGGTACATGTGGATGTCAAGAATCAAATCTACTGTTGTTATCGTTAGCTGCCGTCGATGTCTGTTCCAACTCATAGAGACCCTGTGCACAAAGGAAGGAAACACTTCCTGGTCTCGGCTGTGTCCACAATCGTTTTGATGTGTAAGCCTGTTGTTGCAGCCACTGTGTCAGTCCATCTCATCAAAGGTCTTCTTCTTTTTTTTTGTTGACGCTTCAAATCTACTACATATGTGAAAAGAGACTACAGAGAAGCACAACCCCACTGACGAAGGCAAAGTCAGAGGCCATCTGCAGAACAAATCACCAACTGAATATGTGCAAGTTCAAGTTGATCCTGAAGAAAATCAAATTAAATCTATAAGCAAAAGTACTACCTTGAATACATCCTGCAAAAGTTTAGAGAATATCTCGTGAATATATTTAACTCACTGTATGCTAAAGACTAAAGATCAGAATAATTCTGGGAAGACATCAAGGATATCATAAAGAAAGAAAGTAAAAGTAAATTAAAAAACAGAAATGAAGGAAAAGACCAGAAAGTATGTCAGAGAGACTGAAATTTGCTCTTAAGCAGAGATAGCTTAAATAAAAAGAAGAAACAATAAAGTAAATTGGCTGAACAAAATATTTTAAGTGGTGGCTCAAGAAGGCTAATTAAAGTATGATGATGAAATGTGCAAAGGCCTGGATTTGGAAAACCAAAGTAAAATACGATCAGCTTTTCTCAAGCCAAGAAAACTGATGAGAAACTTAAAGCTTCAAGTTACGTTACTGGAAGATTCTGTGCATAAAAACTTGAATGACACACAAAAAAATATCAAAAGATAATGGGCAGAATGTATAGAGTCATTGTAGCAAAAATAATTGCTTGATGTTCAATCATTTCATGAAAAGGTATATGCTAATTCTGAAATAAGAAGTTCAAGCTGCATTGAACTCACTAGTGAAAATCTAGGCTTCAGGAATTGACTAAATGCTAATTTATATGCTTCAAATAATGAATGTAACTTTGGAAGATCTTACCTGTCTCTGTCAGAAAATTTGGAAGACAGTTGCCTAGCCAACCAACTAGAAAAATTTCATTTCTTTGCTCATTCCACAGAGATGCAATCAAACAGAATGTGGAAATTATCAAACAGTGTCATTAATATACACGGTAGCAAAATTTTGCTGAAGAAATTTATAAAAAATTACTGCAGCTGTGCATTAACAGGAAACTGCCGGAAGTTCAAGAGAGATTCAGATAAGACATAGAACGAAGAATATCTTTACTGATTTCAGATGGATCTTGGCTAAGAGTATAGAAAACCGGAGTGATATTTATCTGTAGTTAATTAATTACACAAAGGAATTCACCTATGTGTATCATAACAAGTTATGGGTGATGTTTCAAAGAACAGGAATTCCGGAACACTTTATTATGCTCATGTGGAACCTCTTTCTGGATTGACAGACAGTTGTACAAACAGAACAAGGGCGTGGTGTTCAGAATTCAGAAACACACACAATAGAGTTTTATCCTTTCACTGTATTTATTCAACATAAATGCTGATTAAGTAGTTGTGAAAGTGGACTATGTAAAGGAAAATATGACAGCAGGATTGGGTAAAGACTCGTTGATTGTCTATTGTATGAAGATGACATAACTTGTCTCACCAAAAATAAAGATGACTTAAAGCACTTGCCAGAAGTTAAAAGACTACCACCTTCTGCATATTAAGAAAGAGAACAAAATTACTCAGAACTCTACCAAATCAACAATACTATGATAAATGGAGGGAAAATCTAAGTTGTCAAAACTTTAATTCTGTTTAAATCAACAATCAGTGTCACGGAAGCAGCAGTGAAGTGACCAAACAAGTATTCCAATGGGCAAATCTGTTGCAAGCACTTTGTAAG
Source organism: Heterohyrax brucei (assembly GCA_028571685.1). NCBI lineage: Eukaryota > Metazoa > Chordata > Mammalia > Hyracoidea > Procaviidae > Heterohyrax > Heterohyrax brucei. Next base: position 163,998,391 of record CM053143.1, read on the forward strand.
TTTTTAAAAAGCAAAGATTCACTTTGAGGACTGATGCAGAGCCCAGTCATGACATTTTATATTTTCTTATATGCACTTAAAAACTGGACAATAAATCAGAAAGACCACAGAATAAATGCCTTTGAATTATTGTGTTGGGGAAGGATACTGAGTGTACCACAGACTGACAGAAGAACAAACAAAGGAGTCTTAGGCGCAATACAACCAAGCTGCTCCTTAGAAGTGAGAATGACTGTCATTTCATTTTGCTTACTTTGGATTTGTCATCAGGCAAGATCAATTACTAGAATCATCATGTGTGAGAAAGTAGCCCACTTACGGCCATCCAGTTAATTCCAGCTCATAGTGACCTCATACGGTTTCCAAGGCTCTAGATTCCTTCTCAGGCAGACTGCCTCAGCATTCTCTTCCGGAGTCACTGGTGGCTTTTGGTATAGTAGTTGAATACAGTAACCACAGTGATAGTAGGGCTCCAATGGTAACGCAAAGAGAAAAATAAAGCAAGCCTTATTGAGAAAGACTGATCCAACAGCTGCCAACAGTGGACTCAGACATGCTAAACATCATGAAGATGACACGGAACTGCTTAGCATTCAGTTCTGTTAGATGTTAAATTCACATAATTTTAATAAATTTGAAGGCCACAAATGGCACTCTATCTATATGTAATTTCTATCTACATATGATCTGTGTTGTTGTTACATGACCTAGGTCTATACCATTATATCTATATCTACATCTTATGACTATATCTATACTTTTGACTGTATCTAACGGTGATGCAGTTGTTTAAGGCACCTATTTATATATGACCACCTTAATAGCTGGTAAAGCAATGTTTTGCCAATCTTTCTTTTTTAAAGTTAGTTTAGCCACTTCTGTCTTTATGTCTTTAGGATCATGTTGTCTTATTCACTAATAAAAATTTGGCAATTTAAAATTAGATGATTGTATAGTTTAGGTTTACATAGAATTGATATTTTAATTTGGTACCTTTGTCTTTCTTCATGATATGAAATCTTTGTGTTGATTTAAATGTGGTTTATTTCTATTTATTCTTTTTATTATACCCTGCAATAATATTTTCAAATAATGTTCATGGAGGATTTATGCATATACCACATAATTTATTAAATAATATACTTTTTTATGTTATTTTTACTGTTGTTTAGTTATTTTGAATGGGATTATTTTCTATTTTACTTTATAATTGTTTAGTACAGCTAAACAGAATTAGACTTTATATTTTTTCAAGTAAGCTTGAAATACACTCTTGTTAATTTTAGCGATTATGTGCACATTGCTTTCAATCTTCTAGGAAGACATTCATTGAGCTATTATTACGTATGTGTTTTACTATACTTTGTAATAGTTAAATATTTGTTATTTGAGAAAGTTCTACTATTTTTCAAAATTAAAAAAATCATGAATGAATTATGAATTCTGTTAATGAGTTTTTCTGGATCTGTTCATATATTCATAATTTTTTAATCTTTGTTACTGTGGCACATTATATCACATTATGCCTACCGTTTTAGATAAAACTTACTCATTAAGAATACATTTGACTTGCTACTTTCTTGTTTAACACCTTCAATTTATGTAAACACATTTGATGGATCTTTATACTCCTCATTTCACATTCTTTTTTAGTACTTTGGTATCAAAGTTTTGTAACTTTATAAAATTCATTATCTTTACTACTGTTAATACACAACCGGAAAAGTTTTAGTTGAAGAGACATTAACTACTTTTTGAATGTTTATTGAAAAACAATTCTTCCAATTACTGTTTTTTTTTTTTTTTTTTTTTTTTTGCTCAGATAGACTCTTGACTATTAAACCAAGTTATTTAATCACTTGTCTATAGCAACTACATATTTCTATCTGGCTTGCTTTTGACAAATTTATTTTTCTAGAAAAATATTCATTTTATTTAACTTTTCAAAGTAGCTGAAATTATTCATAGCAATTACAGTGAAAATTATTAAATCTATAGCTATTTCCTCCTGTTTTCTTTCTAATGTGGCTGATTTGTGTCTTTATTATTATTACTCATTTGCACTGTTTTCTTAAAAGAGCAGCTCAGAGTTCTGTCACTCCTCTGCTGTATTTATATATTTTGCTGTTTTAAATTTCATGACAAATTTTATTATTTCCCGCTTTACTTAGAAGTTCTAGTTCTTTTTATTCTTTGTTTATTCAGTTAAATACATAAGTCATTTATTTATGTTTTAATTAAGGTTAGAAGGAGAGTGAGAAAATGACGCTTTAACTGAGTTTAAGCTTCTAGCCCATTTTTGTCCATGGAGTTGTTGCTGTTGTTAGGTATCAATAAGTGGGTTCTGATCCATAGTGACCCTATGAACAACAGGAAATACTGCCCAGTCCTGCACCGTGCCCGTAATCATTTGGGGGCTTAAGTCTACTGTTGCAGCCACTGTGTCAGTTCATCTCGGTGAGGGTCTTCCTCTTTTTTGCTGACCCTCTCCTCTACCACGCATGACATCCTTCTCCAGGGACTGACCCTTCCTGACAGCACGTCCAAGGTATGAGACTCCTCTTGCTGTCTTTGCTTTCAAGGAACAGTCTGGTTGTACTTTTTCCAGAACAGATCTGTTTGTTCTTTCGGCAGTCCACGGTGTATTCAATACTTTTCTCTAGCACTGCAATTCAGAGACTCTATTTTTCCTTCTTAAAAATTTTTAATTCAAAATAGTTATGCTATTTTTCACTTTTTCTCTTCATTCCTGCCACCTGTTTCGTCAAGTCTTGTTTGTCAAGATGCATGTCTTTACGTGTTCCTCACCACTATAGAGCAGGCCCAGAGAGTGTGAGGACGGGAGAGAACCGCGCCACGCAGGTCTGGATAGCAAGGCAGCAGCCAGTGGCAGAGGCCTAGAAGGGTCCAGTGACAGAGGCTCTGGAGGTTCTCTGCTGGGTTCTTCCGCTGACCATGGGAGGCCCTTCAAAGCCCAAAGACAGGGTAAAAGTCCCCAGAGCTGTGCAGGCCTGAGGGAAGCTTAGTGGTAGCAATGTGAATACAGCATCTGATCTGAACTATTCAGCACCTGCCTGGTAACACAAGAATGGACATTAGTCATTTGGGGAAGGGTAAGTAAGTGGTTTTCTTTTGAAAACTGTTCGTTGTTATTGTTTAGGTTTTGCTCTCCATAAACAGTAACAGTGGCTTTTACTTTATCAGTGCTGTGAAAGTGTCTCACGTGCCCAACTCTATTACAGATGAGTACAGCCCCCAAAGAGTGGTTGATGCTGGTGGGTGTACACACCTCCATCCTGGTAGTGTGAGGGCTGCCTGGAAGTCACAGCGACAGCCTGTCTGTGTGTGCAGTGCAGAGACGGTCAGGCACACGCAGTTCCTCTCCTCGCGGGATAGTATTGAAGAAATCATTTTAAAATAGAGACATTATACTCACTTTTCTTGTATGATATTCTTTAAAGTATCTTTTGTTGCAGTGAATTAATAATTTGATAAGTGACAATTTACTGGATGAAATTAATCACTTTGTTGAAAAATCTATTTCAATAATTATAAAATTCATACATAAAATAACTCTAGTGTTTGTTTAGAAACTTTTCATTATATAGTTTTCTTCTTTCCTAAATGGCACAGTTGAAGTTAATTACTAAAAGGAAAGGAGATAGTAGTCTTTTCAACATCTAAGTTTTAGAAAGCTGTTTTCACCTGTTTAATGATTAGAAATAAAATAATGTGCTTCTTTTGCAATAGAAGACATCACTCCTGTCAGTAACTCTGGTTAATACTTTTAGCTCATATGCTACTTTTACTGTCCCTTTTAAAGCCCTCTTTAAAAATCGAAATGATTTTGTTGACTATGCCCTTTACTATATACCAACTCAATAAAACTTTTGATATTCTGTTCCATTTACTGAATATGCAAATTTGTAAACAGCATACTCACTTCTGTTTCCATTAAAAAAAAAACAGTATCTTTGTAACTTTGACGGCATTAATCAATGATTTAAAATAAGGACTTTCAGGAAACTCATGCATAAATAATCTCTAGTTCTATTCTCTCTGCTAGCAGAAACTCCCTAATGACTGATGTTGATTTTTATTGCATTTGGTATTTCAGTCATAAAATCACAGTTGCACACTGAATGAAGAAAGCAGTATTCAGAATTGACATTACCTTCTAAAATTTTTCCTTCTTGGCAAAATAAATTCACTAGAAACTATAGAGTTGATCACAGAGTCCAGTAGAAGAATTGAGAGGAACAAAGATAATTCATGAATGACACCCAATCCATTCTAACATAATTGTCCAAAGCCCAGTTGTCATCAAACCAATAAATAATGTGCATCATATGATTTTCATATTGAACTATTCCCTTTTTGAAATAATTTGGAAGATGGTTTTCTAAATGTCACTTTGTTTTCAATTTATTTCCAAATTGAAATCAAGCTCTTAAATATTGGAAAGGAAACTCAGAATAATTGCTATTTTAGCTACATGAGATTGGATTGACAGCAGGACCAGAAGGCAATTTTTCTTTCCCTCCTTCTAGGTATCTGGATGCAACCAGTTTAGTAGAGTTAAATTTGATTTTTTTTTTTTTTTTAAGCAAGATAGTTGAGTCGTAAAGAAGGATGCTAGGGTAGGCTAGAGAGTAGGAGTCTCTCACTTCCTAATTTACTGCACAGCAGAGAGATTAATCAGACATCACTTGAGATTTCAAAATATCTGTGAGGTATTTAAAATAAGTGTTTGCAGTTGGAGCAGCCAGCAATGTACAGATGTAAGCCAATATATATATATATACAAAAGACAAAGCAGGGGAGAAAGAGAGAAACTAAACCCCTTGCTACTGAGATGATTCTGACTCATAGTGACCCTATAGGACAGAGTACAAGCTCCTCATAGGGTGTCCGTGGAGTGGCTGGTGGATTCAAACTGCCAACCTTTTGGTTAACAGACTAGCTCTTACCCACTGCACCATCAGGAATTCAATAATGTAAAACTCAGGAAAAAAAAAGTTTCTGCCAGATTGAACATGAGAATATGGCTAATGCAGATCCCTCTCATGTTGTGACTAGACGTGCATTCGTCTCTCCTGACAAGAAATCTGCAATTACATGATTACTTCTGTAAAAGAATTCTCATATGTTACAGTAAAATACATTACAAAAAGTCTCCTAAATTTCCTTCCATTGTCTTCATTTGATTTTGGATACTGTGATTTGGCTATTTGCCTCTGTGGAATAAATCAATTCAAATATTTTGTAGACGTCTGATATTCTGACATATGGTTTAAGAGAAAATAAAACATTAAGATAAAAATAGCTATGTTGAATTACATTAATATCCTTTTCTTTATTCTTATGTGCATTTTTGTATGTGTATGTGTGCGCACATATATAGACCAGGGATTATTTTAGGACTAATGTCAACATTTACTCTCTCAAATGCAGAAAAACGGCAGTGGTATCTGAGCAGGGCTGGGACTGCTTTGAGATGGCAAGGACATCTCCTCAAGTATGATATGTAAGAGGAAATAAAAAGAAAAAATATCCCCTCAGTAATATAAATAAGATTGCAATACAATATTTTCTAAAACAAAAATTAATGTAAAGTAAGTCATGATGAGCAAAATATCAAAATTTTAAATCTAGATGGATTCAGCACCAGAACTTTGATGAGCCCAAGGCAAAAGAAACAATCAATAGCATTGCATTAAAAATTTAGTTTGGTTATTGAGTGTTTTAGTCCCCCTCTTAAATCTTTTTTATTTTATTTATTTATTGTGATTGAGTGTAAGTGCACAATCCAGTTTAAATTGCATGCCTGCCCCCCATCCGCAGCTCTCACTGCTCACCTTGCCCAGTGACAGTACACTCCTCCTTTCTGTTCTATACATATCATAGCCCCTTAACAATCTCTTGTCTCCTCTTCTCCACCCTCTCCATTCCCCTCTAACAAGAGGCCAGTAGGATGACATTCTACACATGCATAGAACCACAAAGTGCACATGCAATATGGTCACTCTGTGCCACCAAGTCCAATCCATTCCTGTCCAGGGAGTTGACTTCAGTAATAATTTATGGACAGGGGCAGCATCGGGTCTAGAGGGCATGCTCCCAGGGGAACCCCGAGGCCTTTGGACTGTCAACTGTGGTCATTTAGTGAAGTTCTCAGGGTGCACGCCCTTTTATCCTCATGTTGCCCCTGAGACTCAACTTTGTGGGCCCCATCACAGCTGTCACTGGTGGTGGCCAGGCATCATTTGGTTCTTCTGGTCACATGTTGATGTAGTCACCCATTAACATGGGTCTTTCAGTCTTTTGGGTCCTCTTTCCCTCATGTCACTGTTGTCTTTGGTGATCATCTGTTCCAGCTGAGATGGGACAATTTGGTGTACCTCAGATGGCAGCTTACTAGCTTTTAAGACCCCAGATGCCACTCACCCATATGAGGTGCAGAAGTCTCTCTTAGCAACACACTAGTTATGCCAATTGCCTTGAAGACCCCTGAGAACATGGTCCCAAAACCCCCACTCCTGCAATTCTTTCCTTGCAATATTGGGTTAAGACTGGAAGAGTATTCGTGTTATGTTGAAGTCCAGTTAAATTGATCTTCTTTCTAGTGTGAGCTATCACTGATTTCACCCAATCAAATTTCTATCAACTATCTATAACCAGTTCTCTCCCGTCCTCCCTCCCTCCCTCCCTCCCTCCCTCCCTCCCTCCCTCCCTCCCTCCTTCCCTCCCCTCCCTTGCAGCCATCAAAGGGTCTTTTCTTCTATATATGAGTCTATTTTTAAGTCCTTATTGTTGGGGTCTCACACAGTATATGTCCTTGTGCTGCTGACTGATTTCGCTCAACATGTCTTCCAATTGAAAGCAAATTGCGAGATGATTCCTAAAATCATCATTGTTCTTTATCATTGCGTAGTGTTCTATTGAGTATATATACCATAGTTTATTTATCCACTCATCTGTTGTTGGGCATCTGGGTTGGTTCCATATTTTTGCTATTGTGGACTGTGCTGCAATAAACATTCATGGGCATGTATCTGTTCATGTGACTGTCCTTGTTTCTGTAGGATATATTCCAGGTAGTAGGATTACTGGGTCAAATGGTGTATCTATTTTCAGCTTTTTAAGGAAGTGCCAGACTGCTTTCCAAACCACTATGCAATCCCACCAGCAGTGTAGGAGAGTTCCCGTTTCTCCACAGCCTCTCGAACATTTGTTGTTTTGTGTTTTTTGGATCATGGCCAACCTTGCTGGGGTGAGATACCTCATCATCGTTTGATTTGAATTTCTTTAATAGGTAATGATTTTGAACATGTCTGCCTGTGTTTTTTGGATGCCTGGGTCTTCTCTTCAGAGAAGTGTCTGTCCATCTCCTTTGTCCATCACTTAATTAGATTATTTATCTTCTTCTTGTTGATATTTTGTATCATCTTATAGATTATAGAGTTCAGATATTGGTATGACATATAGCTGCCAAATATGGTTTCCCATTCTGTAGGTGGTCTTTTAATTCTTTTGATAAAGTCTTTGGATGAGCAAACGTGTTTGATTCTTAGTAGTTCCCATTTATTTTCTCTTCTGTTGATTGTCCTTTGACAGATTTTTCAAGTCCGTCCGTGTTGTGTATTAAAACTTACACTGTTGATCCTACTTTTTCTTGGATGACCCTTATCATTTTAGATTTGATATTTAGGTCTTTTATCCAAGTTGAGTTGGTTTTTGTATAAGGTGTGAGAGATGGGTCTTGTTTCAATTTTTGTCAGATGGATGTCCAATTTTGGCAGCACCGTTTGTTAAAGACACTGTTTTTACCTCAGTTTAAAATCTTGGGGCCTTTGTCAAATATAAACTGTTCATAGGAGGATAGTGGCATCCCTGGGGTCTCAACTCTGTTCCTTTGGTCTATATGTCTCTTTCTGTACCAGTACCAGGCTGTTTTGGCAACTGTGGTAATGTAATAGATTCTAGAGTTTGGTAGTGAGAGGCCTCCCAGTGTGTTCTTCTTCTTCAGTAGTGCTTTGCTTATCTGGAGCTTCTTCCCTTTCCGGACAAATTAGGTGATTAATTTCTCCATCTCATTGAAAAACGTCACTGGAATTTATATCGGGATTATGTTATATAAGTAGATCACTTTGGGTAAAATTTCAAAATGTTATATCTTCCTATCTAGGAGTGGGGTAGGTTATTGCATTTACGCAAGTCTCTCTTAGTTTCTTGTACTAAGGTCTTGTAGTTCTCTTTGCAAAGATCTCTTATTTCTCTAGTGAAATTTATTTGTAGGTATTTTGTCTTCTTGGAGACTATAGTAAATTATATTGATTTGGTGATTTCTTCTTTAATAATTTCATTGTTGGTATAAAGGAATCCTACTGATTTACTTACGTTTATCTTGTATCCCGACATTTTGCAGGATTCTTCTATCAGTTTGAATAGTTTATTTATGAATTCTTTAGGGTTCTCTGCATATAAAGTCATACTGTCTGCAAATAGGGATATTTTTAGTTCTTATTTGCCAATGCGGATGCTCTTTATTTCTTGGTCTTTTCTAATTGCTCTGGCTAGAACTTCTAGTACAATGTTGAATAGTAGAGGTAAGAGTGGACATCCTTGTCTGGTTCCTGTTCTCAAGAGGAGTTGTTTCAGTCTCTTTCCATTCAGGATGATGTAGGTGGTTGGCTTTGTATAAATGACCCTTAATGCTTTTAAGAATTTGCCATCTATCCCTATTTTGCTGAGAGTTTTCAGTATGAATGGGTATTGGACTTTATCAAATGCCTTTTCTGCATCAATTGACAAAATCAGGTGATTCTTGTCTTTTGTGTTATTTATGTCATTGATCTAATTAATTGTTTTTCTGATGTTGAACCAGCCTTGCATCCCTATTATGAATCCAACTTGGTCGTGATGAATTATTTTTTTGAAATGTTGTTGAATTCTATTGGCAAGGATTTTGTTCAAGATTTTTGCTTCTAGGTTTACCAGTGATATTCGTCTGTAGTTCATCCTTTTTGTTGGACCTTTCCCTGGCTTTGGTATCAGGGTTAGGCTGGCTTCGTAGAATGAATTTGGGAGAATTTCATGTCTTTCTATGCTGCAAGATAATTTCAGCAGTATTGGAGTTAACTCTTCTCTAAAAGCTTGGTAGAATTCTTCAGTGAAGCCATCTGGGCCCAGGGTTTTTTTGGTTGGTAGTTTTTGGGTGACCTTTTCAATCTTTTCCTTTGTGGTGGGTTTATTAAGTTGTTCTGCTTCACCTTGTGCTAATTTGGGTAGGTGATATGAATCTAGGAATTGGTCCATTTCCTCGAGGTTTTCAAGTCTGTTACAGTATAGTCTTTTGTAGTATTCTGTTATGATTTTTTTTTATTTCTGTTGGATCTGTTGTAACATCTCCCATCTCATTTCTTAGTCAGGTTATTTTTTAGCCAGTCGTTTGTCAATTTTGTTGATTTTTCCAAAAAAAAAAAAAAAACAGCTTTTGATTTTATCACTTTTTTTCAGTTGTTCTTCTATTCTCTAATCCATGTAGTTCTGCTTTAATCTTTATGATCTGTTTTCTTCTGGTGCCTGAGGGATTCTTTTGTCTCTCTCTTTCTAGTTGTTCAAGCCGTAGGGATAATTCTTTGGTCTGAGTGCTTTCATCCTTCTGAATGTGCGCATTTATAGAGATAAATTGACCTCTGAGCACTGCTGTGGCTGTATCCCATGGGTTCTGGTAGGAAGTATTTTCATTCTCATGTCAATCCACAAACTTCTTTATTTCATCCTTGATTTCTTCTATAACCCGTGGCATTTTGAGCAAGATGTGGTTCAGTTTCCATGAGTTCCAATCTTTATGGTTTTTCTGCTACTGATTTCAACTTTTATGTCTTTATGTTCTGAAAAGATGCTTTGCAATAATTTATTAGTATGGATTTTGTTGAGATTTGTTTTATGTTCTAACAGATGGTCTATTCTGGAAAACTTTCCATGTGCACTGGAGAAGAAGGTGTAGCTGTCTGCTGATGGATAGAAAGTTCTGTATGTCAGTGAGGTCTAGTTGGTTAATTGTGGCAATAAGATCTTCTGTGTCTTTATTGAGTTTTTTTCTAGAAGATTTGTCGAATACTGAAAGTGGAGTGTTGAAGTCTCCCACTATTATTGTGGAGTGATCTATTTCATTTTTTAATGTAGTCAGTGTTTCTTCAATGTATTTAGATGCTCTGGTATTGGGTGCATAAATATTTAATATTGTTAAGTACTGCTTGTGTTTCGAAACTTTCAGTATCAAATAGTGTCCATCCTTGTCCACGATGGTGAATTTTTCATGAAAATCTATTTTATCTGAGATTAGTATTGCCACACTTACTCTTCTTTGCACACTGTTAGCTTGTTATATATATTCTTCCATCCTTTGATTTTCAGTTTGTTCACATCTTTAAGTCTAAGATGAGTTTCTTCTAAGCAACATGCAGACAGGTCGTGTCTTTTGATCCAAGATGTCACTCATTGTCTCTTTATTGGAGTGTTCAGTCCATTTACACTCAATGTAATTATTAATATGTGTGTGTTTAGTGTTGTCATTTTGATGTATTTATTTATTTTTGTGTTGATGTTTTCTCTGTTGCTCTTACTATTCTGTCCTGGGATATTCTGATTTACGGGTTGATTTTTCAGCCTTATCAGTGTTGGTTTTGTCTTTGCTGAGACTCCTGTATTACATGCCTTGATAGTTACATCTTTATTGTGCTTTGTGGCTACCCCTGTGATCCCCCTTAATAATCTATGTTTAAATCCAATTTTAACTTCTACCTATCTTATTAATTTCCTCTCCATGTGGAAGGATTATAACTACTGTAGTATATCTGTCTTTTCAATGTGATGATATCATAGTTTTTTGTGATACGATCACTGGATCACTTCTTTTAATATTATACTTTTGATTGAGTTATGTGCCTTCCCTAAGTGAGTAGGTATCTGGAAAACATGTCTTGTATTGCCTCCTGAAAATGTAGAGTTAATGGTTTTGTTCTTCTAAGCCAAGAGCTTCCTTCAGTATTTCTTGTAGCTTTAGTTTGGTTTTTACCAAGACTCTGAGTTTCTGTTTATCTGTGAATGTCTTACTTTCATTTTCATATTTGAAAGACAGTTTTGCAGGATACGTAATTCTTGATTGGAAGTTTTTCTCCTTCAAGGTTTGAAGATATCATCCCATTGCCACCATGCCAGCATCATTTCAGCTGAGAAGCCAGACAAAAGCCTTCAGGGGTTTCCCTCTGAATATTAGCTTTGCTTTGACTCTCACCACCTTTAAGAGTTTCTGCTTACGTTTCATTTTGTTAAGCTTGATTATAATATGTATTGGTGTCTTTCTTTTGCGGTTCTCATTGTGTGCCATTTGATACACATCTTGGATATCTATGTTCTCCTCTTTCATAATTTTAGAAAGGTTTTCTGTCAGCAACTCTACAACAATATTTTCTGTGTTTTCAGGTGTCCCTCACTGTTCAGGAACTCCAATTAATTGCAAATTGTTACTCTTGATAGAGTCCCACATGTTTCTTAATGCTTCTTCATTTTTCTTTTTTCTCTGATTTGTCCTCATAGATGCTGATGTCAGTACCTCTGTCTTCAAAGGCAGCAAGTCTATTTTCCAGTTACTCAATTCTGTTTTCTTGGCTTTGAATTGAATTATCTAATTATTTAATTTTGTTACTGATCTGTTGGATTTCAGATTGCTGGTGTCCCATGAGCTCAAACAGCTTGGTTAATTTTTCATTTTGGTCTGCTGCATTTTATGTAGTGTCTAGGAGGGCTCTCTATATAATCTGTTTGTACTTGAGCTCTGATAGTTTCAGAAAGGCTTCTTCATCTGGGAAGTTCTTTGGTTCTTTCTTTTGGGAGCTTTCTGGAGCCATGGTGGAATTTCCTTTACATGTCTGGCCAAGTTTTGTTGCTTTGGGGGCATCTAGAGGTTGTTTAATTCCTCTGATATTAGCTTGACAGGATTCAAGGTTCAATGTGAGAAGGAAGTTGATCACCAGTCACCTCTATGTACTCCAGTGACTGGGCCTAGTGGAATCCCTGGGGTAGCAGTCTCCACCTCCTGGATGGCAAAGACACAGCCCTACTTATGGAGTAACTAGGGGACCATCAGCTGACTCTATGGTGTGGGTCAGTAGAGGGTGGAAGAGAGGCCATTGGGATCCTCCGCCATTATTTCTCTAGGTAGTCTTATTATGAAAGGTAAAAGCTATCTGACACCTTCCAAAATCAGTGCAAGCTCCTCTTTCCAGCTGGCAGTGAAGGTAGCTCTGTACCCATCCCCAGTTGCTGTAATCTAGTTCAAAATACAGACAGGCTAATGTCCTGCTGTCATCTGCTGCTTGGCTCCACCCATAAGGTTACACTGTGATAAACACAACTTTTCTGCTGAGAAAGTGCTCCGTAGGCTAGCACTGCAACACAACCTGAGAATTAGCCCCTGCTGAGGCCTCCGTTTCAGTAACTCCACCTCTCAGTTGAACAAGATGGTGTCCCACACAAGCTCTCCTGCCCACTGTGAAATAGCCAAATACATGGTGGTGGTTCAGAAAGAGAGAGTGGAAGGGCCACTGTGCACAGAGTCCAGAGCTGCACTCTCAAAATGTGGCTATTCAACCTGCTGATTACATCAGCAGTGCAGCTGAGATTTACTGCCAGTTAGGTCCAACCTCCACCTGGCTGGCTAAGACAAACAAGTTAGAAATGATAGTTACCTTCAGTCCATGAGAGCCAACCATTCAACAAGGGCAAAGATCAGCAAAAGATAAGAAGTTTCCCATTCAGTGACATGTGGTTGAATCTGACAGCCCTATGCCATGTCCTAGGGCTCACTGGGTGTCCAGAAGGCTTCATTTAATTATCAGTCCAGGACTTAGTTTTCAGAAGGAATCAAGGAAACGTGTGTCTATTCTGCCATCTTTGCTCTGCTTCCTCTATTAAATCTTGTACCCAAGGCAAATTTCTTATTCTCCTCACCATCTGGTGGAATACAAGATATGACAATTGAGTTTGTGAACTCAGTTGTTCTAAGTGCTACATGCTTCATTGTTGAACATCAGTACAGCTACCTTCAAACTACTCCTGTTGAGAAACTATGTGCTGACAGCAGTGCCTAGTTCACCGTTTGAAGCAATTTTGGAACTCTTTCTGGAATGACCACTGCCGTGGCAAGACAGCAAGTTTGTAAACTTAATTGTATGGTTGTCTATGTGGGAATTTTTAGCCAGTAAACAACTGTATTGGAACACCTTCCCTACTCACCTGATCCAGCTCCCAGTGACTTTTTTCTTTACCCCAGAACAAGGAAATTTTGAAGACAGTTGATTACATTCAGGACATAAAGAGTAATGAGACGACAGCTCTGACAGTCAGTGCATAGCTTCCCAAGGCGAGTACTTTGAAGGTGACCGTAGTGATATTTATCAACAAGGTATGTAGCATTTGAGAACAATTAGGCTCCTGGACTTAATTGTCATACCTCATATGATTATCCACTTCAAAATCACCAATACCAGTCCATTTCAGATAACTAAATCCTAGGATATTGCTGTCTATGAGTTCCATTTCATTTCTGGTGATTTCCAGTTTTCCTGGATTTATATTTTGTACATTAATGGATGTTTGTGGGGCCCATAAATGTTACATCTTAAGAAATGCTATGGGGGAGTTCTGCTCTGTCATATAGGGTAACTATAAGTAAGAATCTACTCAGTATCACTCAGCAATACCTGCCTACTTATCTGTCTGTCTACCTACCTACCTACCTATCTATTTATGAATGCATATAGATGCAGAATAAAAACATAATCTCTATACATGGAAATAACATAGGAGCAAGGACACCTCAGTAGCAATATTTCTAAATATCCCATCTTGGTTTCTGTCTTAGTTACCTATGGCGGCTGCAACAGAGACACCATGAGTAGATAACTTCAACAAACATAAATTTATTCTCTCACAGTCTAGGGGGTTAGAATTCAGGGTGACAGTTCCAGGGGACGGGCTTTTTTGGTCAGCTCTAGGGGAAGGTCCTTGCATTCAACTTTCCATAGCCTACTAGTTTCTCAATGTAGGGACCCAGGATTCAAAGGACATATTGTTATCTTCATTCTTGTTTCTTGGTGATATGAAGACTGGCTATGTCTTCTGGCTTGCTTCTCTCTTTTGTATCTCAAAAGAGATTGACTTAAGAAACAATCTAATCTTATAGGTTGAGTTTCACCTTGTTAACCAAACTACCTCTAACGTTTCTTCAATAACATTGCAACTCACAGTATAATCACACGAGATGACAAAATAGCAGGCAATCACACAACACTGGGGATCACGAACTAGCCGGGTTCACATATATTTTTTTGAGGAAATAATTCAATCAGTGACACTCCACTTTTTGACCTTAGCACTAGATGACTAAAACAGAATTTGGTACTGTGGGAGTGGGTGATGCTGTAACAAATACCTAAAATGCGGAAGACATTTTAAAACTGCGAGTGGCTAGAAGATTCAGAAGGAATGAAGAAGGTGCAGATCGTGAGAAACAACAGAGGACTGGTGATAGCAGCAGCGACAGCAGCAGTGGCAGCAATAGAACTAGAGGCAGCCCTGGAGCTGACCCATGGAGCAAGAGAGCTAAGCCTTTGCACAGAGTTTTCCTTGCAGAGCAGGGCGTCTCTGGGCACTGGAATCAGTGGTGATAGCCTTGCTGACTCACAGAGCAAAGGAGCTGAGTGTCTTTGTGCATGAGGCTTCCTAGCTTAGCTGGGTGCCTCCAGGCACTTGAATCAGTGGAACTACAGAGCCTCAGAAAAGTTGCCCCTGTAGAGAAGATGAGGCCATAGGAAGCAGAAGCTGAAGAGACAAAGAACATGAGAAGCTGAGCTGCCTGAGTCTCAAAAGGTATGGCCATGACCTCAGGATTTTGAAAGGGTGGATCCAGGGCTTTCTGTGTTTTGTCAGAGTAGAATTGCCACTCATTTGGGCTTAGGGTACACCTAAAGCCAATGGAGCAGAGTTTTTGTCCAAGTGAACCTTGAAGGCAGAGTTGTACAACAGGGCTGGGGGTCTCCAGTCAGAATCCAGAGAGTGTGATTAATACCTGGAGTATAGAAGGCAGGGCTATTGTGTAAAATGTTTCAGAAAATGAAAGATTATTTTCAAAGCTTTGAGGGCTAATGTAATGTGGTCTGCTGACTTGCTTGTTGCATGTTAATGCCTTCTTTCCCTACAATTTTTCCCATTTGTAATGAAATGTCTGACTTGTGCCTTCCACCGTTGTACCTTTGGAAGGAGATAACTTATATTCTAGGTTTCACAGAAGTGAAGGAAGTTTTGAATTTTGGACTTGGAACTGATTTACAACTTCTGTCCTATGGGATGGACACGATTTTGTTACGCTGGGATAAATGTGTTACATGTTTCAATGATATGATTTTGGGGGTGCCAAAGGGTGGTATGTCAGGGATTGAATAGTGTATCTGTGTGGCTGGGCCATGAATACAAAATATGTGTATTCATGTGGCTGGGGCATGATTCTCAATATTTTATGACTGTCATCCATTTTGTTATTTTGCTATGCTGTATGTTAAAGAACTAGGGTGAGATTGTAAATCCCTTTATAAGATCACCTCCCTTCTCCACTGTAAAGGGAGTTTCCCCAGAGTATGGCTTGCCCCTCCCCCCCTTAAGCCTTTCATCCTGCAAAAAGAGAAGCAAGCAGAGAATTGGGAACCTCGTACTATCAAGAAAGCAGCACCGGGAGAAGAGTGCATCCTTCAGACCTGAGACTCCTGCTCCAAAATGCTCCCTGGACAAAGACTGATGCAATACTGGACTTTCCTCCAGAGCAGACAAGGGGGAAAGCCTTCCCCTGGAGTGGACATCCTGAATTTGGACTTGTAGCCTGCCGAACTATATGAGAATAAGCCTTTCTTAGTTAAAGCCATCCACTCTGTGTTATTTCTGTTAGAGCAGCACTGGCTGACTAAAACAGCCTAAAAAATTCAAATCCTCGCCACAGTCAAGCATATTCACCACATTGTATCATAAAAAATATATATATTTATTGAATCCAAGTCCTAAATCCAAAAAGTTCTCTGTGAAATCTAGTATATAACTTACCTGCTTCCAGAGTATAATGATGCGACAGGCACAAGCTGGGTATTATCATTACAAATAGGAGAAACTTTACAGAAAGGAAGGACAGCAGCCACTGAGCAAATGAGTAGTATATATCACTTTAGCCTTCAAGGCTTGTAAACAATCCTCTGTTCTCTGAGACTATTTACACAGTGGCTCTGCCCTCCAAATTATAGGTATTGACCACACTTTCCTGATTCTGAGTGTAGGCTCTTGATCCTGTATAGAGTGAGCCTGAAGCCCTTTGGCTTCAGGTGCGCCATTCTCCCCGTGTATCTGTGTGGCAGCTTCACTCTCGGAAACTTCAGAAGTCATGGTTCCATGCTTTGAGACTATAGCAGTCATGGCCATACCCATTAAGACTGAGGCAGCTCTGCTTCCTGTGTTCTTTGTCTCTTTAGCTGCTACTCCTGGCCCCTTGCCCTTTTGGCTCCTTTACACTCATTGATCACGTATGCCACGCTGAGGCAGGTGTTTCAAAGTTCTTTAGCAACATCAATAAGTGCCTGGAGACATACCACTCTTCCAGTAAACTTCAGCCTAAAGGCATTTGGCTCTCTTGCTCCACTGATAAATGTCCAAAGGTACCTCACTTCATCAGGTGGTAAAATTGTGGGCTATCACACAACACTGGGAATCATGGCTTAGTCAACTTGACACACCTTTTTGGGGGGGAGTCAGTTCAATCTATGAGTTTCTTAATATCATTTTTCAGTAAAAGCAACAAGTACTTCCTGAAAAAAAAGTAGTTACTTGCAAAGCTGCAACAGGGAAAATATAGGATGAGCCAGGAGCATTTTATGATGTCAAAAAGTAAGGTAGTGCTCAAAGAAAAACATAAATAAGGGAATGAAGGAAGGGTGGAAAAGCCATCCTGAAACTGCCCATGAAAAAAGCTGGAAAATTTTGAGCAATACAATAGTGGTGGCATTGAATTTAAATTGATAGACTAAAATAAACATGTGGATGTACTGACTGATATAAAATGATAAACATACAAATAAGTGGAAGGAACATCTCTTCTTTATTTAAGATTGATAGTGAATAATTGCAGCATGATTGAGAAAAATAGAAAAATCACAATTAGAATATTACAGTGAAAATGGCTGCAGGTAATAATATCTATTAATAGATACTACAAGTGGTGTTTTATTGACTATAAAAAGGCATTCCATTGTGTGGATGGTAGCAAATTATAAATAAGAAGAATGAGAATTCTAGAACATTTAATTATGCTTATGAGGAACTTTTACATAGATCAAAAAATAGTCTTTAGAACAAAACAAGGCTACATGGCATGGTCTAAAGTCAGGAAAGATGTGTGTCAGCATTGTATCCTTTTATCATATTTATTCAGTCTGTGTGCTAAGAAAGTAATCTGAGGAGCTGGACTATGTGAAGAAGAATGGAGGATTGGAGGAAGACTTAACCTTCAGCATAGAGATGACACAACTTCACTTGCTGAGAGTGAACCACCTCCTGGTGAACATCAAAGACTACAGCCTTTAGTATGGATTACATCTCAAAGTAAAGAAAACAGAAATCTTCACAGCTGGAACAGTAAGCAAGATTATGGTAAGTGAAGAAAAGATTGACATTGTCAAAGCTTTCATTTTTCTTGGATCTGTAACTAATGTCTATGGAAGCAGCAGTCTTGATGATTTTAATGAAGCAATATTTTTGGGTTGCAGCAAAACATTTAATGTACAATACAATGAACTTATAACAGTGGAAATACTGCTAGTAGGAAATACTGAGAGACTTCTTTATTAATAAATTTTACCTGAAAATCTCTTAAGAAACAATGTCTCTTGAAGGCCAAAGCGGCAAACAGTATTTTTCTAATTCGTAGCTGTAATAAAAATCTTTAATCTATTAAGTGCTTGTTATGTGGCTAGACTTCTGTTAACATGTGGCATATCTTGTCTTCTTTAGTATTCATAACAAAAGAATGGGATAGGTATTATTTGCATTCAATAGTAATCAGAGAAGCACGTTGTTTTGAAATACAAGTTAGTAAACAGAAGACTCCGGTTTGGTTTCTGTTCTGTCTACCTACCTCACATCCTATGCTCATATTATTTAGATTGAAGGGAATAAATGGTATATTTATATAAAGTATTCAAATGTTCCATTTATATGTAATTTCAACTAATAATTTGTAATAATAGTTTATAACATTTTTCTCTTATTCTGCAATTAATCGAACATCTCCTATGTACAGAAATCATAGCAAAAAGTTACAACAATAAATTAATTTTATAGAAATAGTTGAATTTTAGAGGTTGAGTGCATTACTCAAAATCTTACAGTATGTAAGTTCTGATTTGCTTTGAAATTATCATTTTACTTGATGTTACAGGTAAGTACTAAATTAACTGGGGAAATAAAAGCAGTGGGAGGAAGAATATCAGTATTTCATTCCTTTTCCTCTGTCTAGGAACACCTGGTGCATAGTGGTTAAGAGATATATCAGCTAACCACAAGGTTGGCGGTTCAAATCCACTAGGTACCCTTAGAAACTCTATAGGGAAGGTCTACTCTGTCTTCTAGGGCCACTGTGAGTCAGAATTGGTTTGCTGGCAAATGATTTGGTTTACAGATCTTCTATCCATATGGGCCGTTCATTTTGAGAATTAATGTTCACTACTTTCTTAGAAATAAAATTCTGTTTATTGCAGTGGATAGAGTAGGAAAAAATGGAAATAATGTTGCTGTTAAATGATGTCAAGTTGAGTTTTGACTGATACAACAAAACCTGTTATAACAAAAAAGAACGGCTACATAGCTTTTTCCATTACAACAATCTTTTGAAGAATTGTTGGTTGAGATCAAACTCTCAATGCTTTTTTTTTTTTATTTTGATAAATAACTCCATGACATGTCAACACTTTCCCATCTTGACGTTGGGTTCTCTGTTAGCTTATCTTTCCCTTTCTGCCTTCTAATCTTCACCCATGGGATGATGTGCTCCTTTAATTTCATTTTGTTTTATGAGCCCATCTAATCTCTGGCTGGAGGCTGATCCTCAGGAGTGGTTTTATTACTGAGCTAAAAAGGGAGTCTGGAGTCCATACTCAAGGGGTTTCTCCAGACTGTTAGGCCAATATTTGTCAGCAGTTGAGCTCTTAACTTTGTACCACTCAGGCTTCTTCATGGCAATAACTGTTATTGTTGCTAGCTGCGTTCAAATTGGTTTCAACTCACAGCAACCCAATGTACAAGCAAACTGAACACTACCAGGTCCTACGCCCATGGTTGCAGCCACTGTGTTAATCTATCTCCATAAGGGTATTGATCTTTTTGGCTGACCCTCTTTACCATGCACGATACCCTTCTCCCCCTAGTTCTTCTTGTTCAAGTACATGAAACAAAGTCTAACTTTCCCTGCTTCTAAGGAGTATTTTGACTATACGTTCTTCCAAAACAGATTTGTTCATTTTTCTGGCAGCATAAGCTATATTCAGTGTTCTTCATCAATGTCATAATTCAAAGACATTGATTCTTCTTTGGTTTTCTTTATTCATTGTCCAGGTCTTGTATGCATACCAGGCACCTGAAATACTAGGCTCAGTTTCATCCTTAAAATGACATCTTTACTGCTTAACCCTTTGAAGAGAACTTTTGCAGCAGATTTGCCCAACACATAATTTGATTTTTTTAAATATTTTGTTATGCCGATGCGACTTGAGGGCACTTGGCTGGCTTTAAGTAAAAGTTTACAACGTCAGTCAATTTGCAATGTAAAAACTCTCGGAGACTGCTGTATAGCCCTAGCTTTTTCCATGTGTGAAAGCACATTCCTCCTTTCTGCTCTATATTTCTCTTGTCTGTTCATCCAGATTCTGTCCCCATATGCTCTCTCATCTTGCCTCCAGACAGGAGCTGCCCAGTTAGCCTCCTGTATCTATTTAATCAAGAAGCACACACTTTGCCAACATCATTTTTGCCTTTTAGTCCAGCCCAATCTTCATGTGAAGAGTTGACTTTGGGAATGATTTCTGTTCTGGGCTAACAGAAAGACAAGGGCCATGTCTTCTGGGAACCCTGCAGTTTGTCAAACCATTAAGTCTGGTTTTCGATTTCTATACACTGATTTTTCTCTCATTATGCCAGGGACTCTATGTTGTATGTTCTGACAGAGCGGTCACTGCTGGTGCGAGGTACCATCTAGTTCTTCCAGTTTCATGCTAATGAAGTCTTTGGATTACATGGCCTTTTCTGTCTCTTGGGCTCATATTTTCCTAGTGTTTTTGATGTCGTTCATTCTTCTCTGCTCTAGGTGATTTGGCTCCAGTTGATTCTACTTAGATGGCCACTTGCTAGTTTTTAAGATCAGAGATGACACTCACCAAAGTAGAATGCAAAACATTTTCTTCATTTCAAATGTTTCTGTTGTGATGTCACCAGTCTCCTCTCTTAGTAGGGTTATTTGTTTCTTCTCCTGTTTCTCTATTGTCAGTTAGGCTAATGGTCTATCAATTTCCTTTATCTTTTTTAAAAACAAAAACAGGCTCTGGTCTTGTTAACTCTTCCCATCATCTTTTTCTGCTCTATAATTCATTTAGTTCTGCTCTAATTTATATTATTTGCTTTCTTCTGGTGACTGAGGGTTTCCTCTGCTGTTCTCTTTCTACCTGTTTGAGTTGTAGTGTTAGTTCTTTGATTCGAGTGTTTTCTTCTTTTTGGATGTGTGCATTTATTGAGATAAGTTGACCATTAAGTGCTGTTTTTTGTTCGGATCTGACTTGATGGCACTTGGCTTGCTATGTCCAAGAGGTTCTGGTGGAATGTGTTTTCATTATCATTTGATTCTGTGATTTTCTTTATTCCATCCTTGATTTCTTCTAATACCCAGTAGTGTTTGAGCAAGGTGTTTTTCAGCTTCCCCTGCTTAGTTTCTTTTGCTTGCGTGTTAACTTATTAACTTCAACATTTGTGGCTTTGTGGTTGAAAAGATGCCTTGTAATATTTGTTTTGAATTTTGTTAAGGCTCATGTTGTGGCCTAATATGTGGTCAGTCTGTAGGAAGTTCCAAGTGCATTGGGGAAGAAAATAAGTATACTTGGCTGCTGTTGGGTGGAATGTTCTGTATGTCTCTGAGATCAAGCTGATTAAATGTAGGATTTAGATCTTCTGTCTCTTTATTGAGCTTTTTTCTGGATGTTAAATTCTTCGCTGACAGTGATGTGTGAAAGACCAACACTATTATTGTGAAACTATCTATTACAGTTTTCATTGTAGTTAAAGTTTGTTTTAAGTATTTTGGATCCCTGAAACATAAGAAGACATCTATCCAAGATGTTCATTGTACTCCATACAGGGAAGATCCCAAAAGAAAGACACTAAGTCACATTACAATGAAACTTGCCAAAACTGGAAGGAAAAAATTTTCCAAATGGCTAAGGATATTTCCTATGAAAAACTGTACTCTAATAATAAATTTGTAAGCCTAGGAAATGGACAAATTTCTAGAAACATACTTCCTACCTAAACTAACACAGAAGTAACACAGCTAAATAAATATATAACAAAAGAGATTGAAAAGGTAATTTAAAAATTGCCAACAAAAAATAAATAAATGAAAAGCTCTGGCCCTGATGTCTTCACCAGAGTATTCTACCAAATTTGGTGTTAGCTGAGACTTCATACTTTTCTTGTCTTATTTTGATGTGTGTGATTGCTAATGTCCTTTTACCTCTATTTTTCTAAATTTAAACCAGTCTTTAATTTCAGCATGCTGTCTTGACTTCCTTACCATGTGAAAGATACATGACTACATTTTTATAATTTTCTTTTTTATTATAATATCATCTTTTACATAATAACATCTATTTCTCTATTTTCAATGTTTTGCCTTAAATTCACTTTTGTGATTTCTGTATCTGGTTTGATACCCAGATTTTCTGTTCTGCATTCTAGTTTTGGGTTGTTATCTGATGTTATTGATTTTTCTATCCGAAAGATTCCTTCTAGGATTTCCTATAATTTTGGTTTGTTTTTTTGCAAATTCCTAAATTTCTGTTTATGTGAAAATGTCCAAATTTTGCCATCCTATTTGAGACAGTTTTGCCAGATATGTAATTACTGGCTGGCATTTTTTTTTTTTTCTTTCCAAGTGTTTCTACATTGCCTTCCTACCTACGTGATTTCTGCTGAGTACTCTGAACTTGCTTTTATTGACCTTCCTTTGTAGATTATTTTTCATTTTTCCCTAACCATTTATAAAATTGTCTCATTTTTAGTTTTGGAAAGTTTGGTTCCAACATGACTTGATGTTTTTCTTTTGGGACCTTTCTTGTATGGAGTTTTATAAGCATCTTGGATAGATATCTTCTCATCTTTCATGGTATCAGAGAAGTTTTCTGTCAACAAATCTTTGGTAGTTCTCTCTGTGTTTTCTATTATTTCTCCCCTATTATTTCCCCTCCACTGTCCCTTTTTGGGTCCAGTCACTTATAGGTTATTCTTCTTGATAGAGTCCTCCATAGTTCTTAGTGACTGAATTTTTTCCAAATGATTTTATCTGAGTTTTTTTTCAAATATGTTAGTGTCATGTGCTTTATCTTCAATATCAATAACTCTGCTTTCTATTGCTTTAATCCAGCTTTTTTGACTCTATTGGGTTATCTAATTCTGTAATTTTACTATAAATTTTCTGAATTTCTACTTTCCATCTCCATATATTTTCTTGCAGCCTGTTCAATTTGTCATTATGTTCTGCTTTTTGCCTCATTTCCTTTGTGATCTCTTGAAGAGTTCTAAATATTAATCTTTTGTATACTATCTACAATAATCCAAAGAAGTTCCCTTTGTTTGGAAAACATCTTGATTTTTTTTTTCTTCTTTTTGCAGGTGGAGAGCTTTCTGAAGCCATCGTGTTCTGCCTCTTTAAGTGATTTGAAGTTGATTGTTCTGTCTGAGTCATCAGTAAATTATTATATTTATTCATTTTATGTTTGTCTATTGTGTTCTAGTTTCCTGTTTCATTGTGTTTTGAAATGTCCAAATAGAACACTAGTGTGTGGTAGTTTAGTTGTTGGTGCTTTTGAAGCTCTAACATCCTGTCACCAGGTGGTTACAGCTTTTACTAAGCATGTGAGCTTAGGAGTCCATTGACTTTTTTTCATAATTCAGCTCAGACATCTAAGTAGGTAGTCAGAAAGTTTGTGGTGCAGGCTCTCCTTTGAAGTCCTAAATGAGCAGTGGTGTTTGGTGTAGGCACAGATACCTGGCTGCAAGCACTAATAAAGTCAGGGTGATGACAGTTGTCCCTGAGTGTCTGTGAGGCAAGCAATCCCCTAATGCCTATTTTGAAGAAACTATTTCTGCTGTGAATTTCCTGCCCAAGTGAACTGGCAGATATTCTTTTTCCTCCCTTCTCTGTTTGTTAAATTATTCCCTATTTGAGTCAAGGAGAATGGCTCACAGTGCACATAAATTCTACCTCCTGTTCAGTTAGTGGCATCTGACTCCAGCTCCGGGTCTCAGTGCAGAAAAGCAAGGTGGAAGTGCTGGTTAAAGGGATACAGGTTTATTCTGAAGGCAAGTTTTAGCTTTTGCCTATAGGGTGCCATTTTCCATAATGTATATTCTTGAGGGAAGACACAAGATTTTTTTATGCTTTTTTCATCCAGTACTGTTTTTTGTTGCCTTCGAGTCAATTTGCAGTCCAGTGTTTAGCCATTTATGCCACCTAGGGACGAATCCAGCACAGAGTAGGTACTTAAAAGGATTAATTAGTATTTCTTGAATAAATTATGAGGCAAAATTTTCCTCTCACATTCAAAACCAGCTGAGAATACAACTTTTAAGCTATGTCACTTACAAAGACTATTCTGACTTCTACTGATGTCAGAATCCATTAGCTTCTTTGTGTCAGCCACTCTGGCCTTTTTGTCAACCAATATATTGTGTGTGTCAACAATATGTATCTGTTAGCCTAGAACGCTCTTCCTCTCATTTCCTGATCCTTAGTTTAGACCACATGATACTCTCTCCTATATACTCTTACTGTTATATTTTTTTTCCTATGCTATGCTCCCTGAGATAAAAGACTATATAGTTTTAGCACATGCTCTATTTTAATCATCTAGCTAAATGTATAACACAGGCATAAATCAATAACTCCCAAATATTTTATATTTGAAGATAATTTTTTTCTATCAAATGGATTACATTTCCTTTTTTGTAAAGTTACAAGTGTAAAAAAATAGTAGCGGTGATGTAAGTAGTAGGAATGAGTCTTTTCTTAATGATTTTGCATAAAATATACAATGCACGTAGTGCTTCTTCTGTCATTTTCTTCTTTTCCTCCACCTTCTCCTGCTTCTCCTTTCTTTGTATTGTCTTAATTTATATGAGGATTGATTTTATCATTCTGTGTT
This sequence comes from Heterohyrax brucei, assembly GCA_028571685.1. Classification (NCBI taxonomy): domain Eukaryota; kingdom Metazoa; phylum Chordata; class Mammalia; order Hyracoidea; family Procaviidae; genus Heterohyrax; species Heterohyrax brucei. Next base: position 164,022,954 of record CM053143.1, read on the forward strand.
GACCTGGCACCATAATGCACATTATCCCTTTAATGTATATGGATTATAACTTTTATGTAGATCACAGCTTTCCTCTTTGTAACCAAGATGCTAAAGAATATTCTAAATATTTCTTCAGCTTTCTATAAAAATCAATTGTAGAGCCCTGTTATTGCATGCAATTTTGGGGTAATATGATTTTATTTCTGTTTGCTGAACTTTTTATATCCCCCCTTTATGTTTATTTATCTTTGAGTGTGAAATATCAGTTAAGACTTTGCATCATGCTAGTCGGCAAGATGTATAGATTGCATTTACACTCAAGCCAGTTGGAAGAATATGACTACAAACAACTGAAACAAAGGGAGGCAAATGGAACATTCAGAAGTTACATAGAAAATTCATGATTTCCTCACCCAGCCCCAACTTACCATTGGAGACAGCACTTATTTTTCCAAAAGCATGTTAGCCACAAGGATAAAGTTAAATACTTAAAAACAGAATTAGTGTTCTTTGCTAAGTTCTTTGCTAAGTTGCAAAGAACTTAGCAACTTTTTTTTTGTTTTTGTTACCAACGCACCCTAAGCATATAGAAAAGTATCTATTGCTTAGAAAGCATTAAAACAGTGTTACTGAAAGAATGTGATCATTTTACCCTGTGGGTACAGATTGAACTACCTTTTCAGACCTACAATGCATGGCGTTTGAGGTATATGGTTCTTAACCCGTGGTGTATGGTTCTCAACCCCCATCCCAGGGTGTAGGTTTATTTTCCTCCTATTGCAGTGCTTTCTAAAAAGCATAAAATCTGGAATATTTGAAAAGCATGGTCACCCAATATGTATTTCTGCCCCTGTTCTTTGTCTCTCATCCTGGTTTGCTTTACTTGTGACGGTGTAGTAGGTTACTGCCTTCAACACATGACGCACTTTGTTCAGTATTTTTCTGGGGCAATGTCACAGGAACCTAGGTAATAATTACTTAGCAAAGACATGTGTAAGAGGTGCTATTTGGGAAATTCCAAAACTTGGCATTGCACATAAACTGCTACAATCCAGAGAACACAGAATTGGAGAGAGAAAAAAAAGAGTATGAGTTTAGCAAGGTAGGAGAAAAAGATTCATGATTATGTTATGAGACTGGTTTGTCACCACACAAAGTTAGAAAATTTAAAATGAATAAATCAGTCTTTGTAAGTTGATAGAAGCTCTTTATGAAAGAAAAAAAGGCACCTGCTGACATTGAGTCAATTCTGATTTACGTGGACCCTATAGGGCTGAGTAGAACTGCTCCATCTCCATAGAGTTTCCAAGAATTTCCTGGTGGACATAAACTGTTTTAAATGCTTTTAAAATGGAAGTAAAGCAACAGAAACTAATTAGATGCAGGAGGAGAATACACAACTACTGTGTGGAAATGAGAAGAATACTAGGTATATTAATTTGAGAAGAGCACTGTTTATGACTGGATGGTAGGGCTTTAGCTCTAACCTACTGCTGTTGAGTCCATTCCAACTCATAGTGATTCTATAGGTCAGAGTAGAGCTGCCCCATGGAGTTTCCAAGGAGCACCTGGTAGATTTAAACTGCCCACCTTTGGGTCAGCAGAGTAGCACTTAACCCACTACACCACTTCAGTTTCCTGGGATTTAGCTCAGGAAAATGTAAACGCTATAGTGATGCTACACTTCCAACATGTGAAAAATATGTAAGCGGATATAATTCAGGTGATAAAGTATAAATGAAAAACACATGTAAGTTGTGAGACTTAAAAGAGGCAGTTTAAGACAATAAGGGTTCAGAGTGTGAGAGTGACTTTTAGACTGATGATCATTGAATGGTTAACCAATAAAAGCCACAGATGTCATGGTGCCTAATGAAAGATATACCATTGTCAAGGTGTACTCTAAGTGCCCCTTTAGAGTGCCAGGATGTTATGTATGCACGATTTTTCACCCTGGATTTAGAAGACCCTATAGAAACCAATGAAAATCCTGATGGCATAGGGTTAAGTGCTATGGTGGCTATCCAAAAGGCTGGCAGTTCAAATCCACCAGGCACTCTTTGGAAACTCTATGGGGCAGTTCTACTCTGTCACATGAGACAAAGTGAAGAAAAATAAACAAGGTAAATCAATTTGTTATCCAATTTGACCACATTTAAAATCCAAACTGCTTGCATTGCCTTGAATTGGCAAGATGAACTGCAAATACTTTTGGAAAGAAATGAAAGTACATAATATAATTTGAATAAGTTATTCAAAAATGTATTTTTATTTATAATGAGTGATGTTTTGTGATTGTAAAATTTGAATATGATCAACACATTTATGCATCTAGCAAAAAAATGACAGAGATAAAATTATGGACTTTATTTTAGGAATGTTAAAGCCAAGCATTTAGAAGATTCACAATATAAAATGGAAGATTTATCTAGATTTTTCTTTAAGAAATATAAAATTATCCATGATTGAAACATCCCCTGAATAGTATGCAGAATTAAAGTTTGTTTATATTTTAAACAAATGTCATTCCAAACCTTTTTTTAAGCTTCTAAGGCCACACACTGCACAGCAGTGCCCTTAGACTCTATGTCCAGGAGTCCTGAACTCTTCAAACCCAGTGTTCCCAGGAGCAATGTCCAAGTCACATAGTGTCATTGTCACAAAATTTATGTTGCACATAAATCTAAACAGTGGTTAGAGCAGTTGAATCCACCAGCCATTCCTTGGAACGCTGTGGGATAGTTATACTCTGTCTTGTATGGTCATGACAAGTCAGAATCAACTCAATGGCAAAAGGTTTTAGCTATATATATATATATATGTTACCAAGTACGTATATTTTACATGTTAAGAATTTGATGATTGTCATTCCTTCCTTTGGTTCTTTTAACTCCCTTTCTTGTTTCCAACTTGCTTTTCTTTCCCTTGTCCTTCAAGACTTGTGTACCTGAATCCTTATTCCATTTAGACAGTGAGATCCTGAATAGCTATTCTTAAACCTGTATGCTACATGATAGATTTTCCTGTCATTTCTTTCTCATGTTACCTCCCTCCTTGCCAACACTACAAATTGTTGTCAAAATACCATTCTTGTAACATGTCATCTGCCACTTTTTGTGTATCTGATGATAACCTCTTGACTTAATTTTTAATGTCTCAGTGGAAACTGTGTTGTGCCTAGACACTTATAGCTGCTTTAACACTGGTTGCATAGTAGTTAATAGTTCAGCTGCTAACTGAAAATTTGATAGTTTGAATCCACCAGGAGTCTTTGGAAACCCTGTGAGGCAGGTTTGCTCTATCCTATAGAGTTACTATGAATTGGAATTTACTTGAGGACAACTGGTTTGGGGGTACTTAACAACTTTGATGTTTAAGGGGAAAATTTTTGCTAAATTCTCCACTACCTTTTAGGTATGGAATGTTCCTTACATGACCCCCGGTTTTACTCACTGAGTGCAGTACCTGAACTCATGATGCCTCTTTGTTTCGTATCATTTATGTTGGCTATTTTGAAGAGAGGTTCTATGCGATGTTAAGCACTCAGCCCCTTTACAAACTTGAGATGTCCTAGTATGCCAAAGGAAACCCTGTGGCTGAGTGGTTAAGTGCTTCGTCTGCTAACCGAAAGATCAGAAGTTCAAATCCACCAGGCTTTCCTTGGAAACTCTATGGAGCAGTTCAATTCTGTCTATAGGGTTGCTGTGAATCAGAATTGACTATGGCACTGGGTTAGTATGACAAAATCCTCACGGCTCACCTGATGAGCTGACAGGTCTACGCAGAACCGCACCAACGGAGATTATTTGTAAGAATGACAGTAATGTTGGTCTCTAACCTCCTTGAGGAGAAGAGCTTTGAATTATTGTTAGGCTATCTGCGTGATTTTCTAAAATATCTAGCAAAGAATTCTGCAGCCTGCCTTACTTCTGGTGATTATGAAGTTACTTCCACTGGGAATCACTGCAAAGCACTATGAGGATCTACTGACCACTCAGTGCTACATCTGACTATCTGTAAACACTTTCTTTTTTGTTAGTCTTTTTCATGTTTAACTGATGCTCTCTAAAATTGTTAATGCATCACAGGACTGATGTTTAAGGGTATTTTTATTTTATTTTATTTTTTATGTTTGTCTCAAATAGAACACAGGACTGTAAGCTTCTTACTTCAAAGTTGCTGCCAGTGAAGACTAATTAGATCAAGAAGAAATATTCAGTAGGATATTTTATTGCCTGATTGATAACATTGCTCAAGTGCTGGTAGTTCTGTTCTTGGGCACTTATATTGTTCTAATACGTGTTCATGCTGCTTGACAAAATGTCCTGATTCCTGGTGCCAAAGGCTCAAATTAACGTACACCTGAAAGCACATGTATTTGTGATTTTTTTTGTTTTTAAATGGTACTTGATGCGAAACACTCCATTCTCTGAAACTCCTTTCTGTTATACTTTAAGCATTCTGTCTTTGCTCAGATTGCTAGGGTTTTTGTTTTTGAGTCAAATGTACATTTTCACACGAGAGAGGAAACACATTACTATGTAGCCATGGTTTTCTGAAGAGCTGGTATTCTAGGAATTGTATTTCCAATTTGAAATGAAATTGTTCTAAATTTCAAAGTGAAACAAAAACAGAAATAGCCCATCTTTCTCTCTGTCTCTCACTAAACTCCTATTGGTTTTGCTTCTGGGAGAACTTTACTACATATGGCATGTCATATGGTTTGCTTTTTGAATATTCTTTCTACCAGTTAATTCATGTGTTGCCCAAAAGATAGAAAGGAATCTAATAGGAAAAAAACAAACAAACATATTTTTCCTTTATTTTTAATCAGTCCAAGCGATTCCTGGTAGTTTAAATCAGCAAGAAATTCATCATATATTTTACATGTTTATCAGCTACTCTGCAAGGGCATTTCTATTGGTAAAATATTGATGACAACAAAGTTGTGTCCTTCACAGGACTGCTTTGAGAAATAAAATGAAATATATAAGGTCATTTTTAAAATCTTAAATCTCTTCAATGACTTAGGAAGACCAAAGAAGAATTGACACCTTTGAGTTACGGCAGGCAAGGAACATGAACTATACCATGTGCTGCCAAAAGAATGAACAAGTCTGTCTCGGAAGAAGTAAAGCTAGAGTGTTCCTTGAGAGTGAGGACAGCGACATGTTGTCTTACATATTTTGAACACGTTATCAGGAGGGATCAGTCCCTGGAGAAAGACTCCATGCGTAGTAGAGAGTAAGCTGAAAAGTGTAATACCCTCAGTGAGACACACTGACTAAGTGGCTGTCACAGTGCGCTCAAACATAGAAATGGTTGTCAAGATGCCACAGGAGCAGGCACTGTTTTGTTCTGTTGTCCACAGGATCACTGTAAGTCAAAACTGAATCAACAGGGCCTAACAACACCAACAACAATTATTATTATTGTAATTATTATTATTAAACAGACACGTGGGATAAAGCTTTTTTAATTATCTGCTGCGAAGCAAGGGGCAGTAGACATGAATTCCATGAAAAGTATCATCACAGTACGTTACAGATAAACAAATATCATACATTCAATAATTTCTAGAAAATACCCTGAATGTAAATATTGCTGACTAAACTTAACAAATCTGTTCAGTTAACAGGCTTGATGTTATTTCCTCTGCTCATAGTATCTCTTCTTCTGTCATCTTTCTTGAAAACCACTGTACATTTTTAAGTATACAGCTCATGAATCACCTCCTCTGCAGCACTGTAACCAACTCTTTCCAGCAAAATGAATGACTCCATCCTTCGCGATCTCAGTAGCTCTTGTGTAACGGTAAAATCTCACACCATGTTCTGGAATTACTGATGAATATAAATTTACCTGAGCTATAGTGAATTCCCTAGAGCAGGTATCTTAATATCACTCATCTTCGAGATCTCAAAATTTTGGGGAATCTGTCACCATGAGTCAGATCTGACTAGACGGCGCTTGACTTGGCTGGTCACATAACATGCATCACTTACATTTTGTAAAAAGGTCACCGGATACAAAGTCAACTAATAATTTCTCTATTCAGCTCAGGCTACAGGGTTACCCATATTCTCCCCTTTAGTTAAGTGTCTAATAGGAGGGCTATTTATCTGTGACTTTTACAGGATTTCCAGTAATAATAATACCACAGAATGACTCCCTTCAAAAAGTTACAAATAAAACCGACAGAAACAAGGCTCCTTCAAAGTAAATTGTTTTGAATGACCAAGAATCCTTGTCCTTTTTTTTCTTTCCAAATACTTCTGAAATAATTTCAGTATATATATCACTTTTATGTAATTTTTTGGATTCTGAACAAAAAGATAATCAGAGTCTAGTAGAATTTCTGTGTGCTTCATTTCTCTAGTATCAGGACTAGTCAGGGAGCAACTTGGTTGACTTGATTTACACATAAAACAGTGCAGAATATTTTTATTTTCTTTATTGTGTACACTGCCCCTAAAAATTTAAAAGGCATGAAAGCTATGCTCAAGTGATTTCAGATTAAAACAAAAATAGTTTGTGCACTCAAGCTTTAATCAAATGCTCAGTCTCCACATATTTATGTGCAAAGTTCAAAAATGGTATTTGTGAAGAAATCTTGAAGTTAAAGCCCTAACAGTTACAGAGCCTATATTTTTATATATTATATAGCATTTAGTTTTATGTCTACACAGTCTTCCTAAAAATCTCCAAAAGGAACACAGTGATCCGCTCAACATGCATATACGTGTGCGAGTATTAGTGTCCCATTAAACAGAACAGGGTAATGCTCAGGATACGAAAGTACATAAGAAAAAGAGGTCATAATCCTTTCCTCAAGGAAATTTAAAACTAGTTTAATTGTGATACCATGTTTGTTATCAGGAGGATGATTAAGTATAATGAAAATATGTGGCTAGTAATGAGAAGCTGGAGATCTTTTGGTACAGTAGGTAAGAGTTTTACAGCTAAACAGAAGGTCAGCTGTTTGAATTCACTAGCAGCCCCTTGGAGGGCAGTTCTACTCTCCCATAGGATCAATATAAGTTGAAATCAACAAAGGCAATGGAAAATAAGCAATTATTTCTACCAGAATATAAATAGAAATTAAGGGAATAATTTGAATCTGGAATAATTTGAATCTGTCTTAATACATTTGAGATAAAAAGTGACAGAGAAGATATCTTAAGCGGAAAAGCAGATTGCTTGAAGTGGGAAACTTTCAGTGAATCGGCAAAAATCTACTTCACTTGAAGTGTTATGGATTGAATTATGTCCCCAAAATATATGTGTCAACTTGGCTTGACCATGCTTTCCCATACTGTGTGATTGTTCACCACTTGTCATTTGACGTGACTTTCCTATGTGTTATAAATCCTGCTTCTGTGATGTGAATGAGGCAGCAGAGTTAGAGGCAGTTATGGTAATGAGGCAGGACACAGTCTGCGGGATTAGAGTTTGTCTTAAGTCAATCTATTTTGAGATACAAAAGAAAGATGTGAGTAGATAGACAAGGGTTCTATGTACCACCAAGAAATAAGAGCAAGAAGAATAGTACATCCTTTGGACTTTGAGTTCCTGCACTGAGAAGCTCCTCCACTGAGGAAAATTGATGACAAGGACCTTTCCCCAGAATCAACAGAGCAAGTCTTCTCTTGGACCTAGTGCTCTGAATTCAGACTTTAAGCCTTCCAGACTCTGAGGGAATAAATTTCTGTTTGTTAAAGACATCCACTTGTGTGTGCTATTTCTGTTACAGCAGCACTAGATAACTAAGACATGAAAGAAAACTCAACGGTAGGTTGTTGGGAAGAGGTCGATAGGATACCAAGATTGTCAGCTAAGTGACTTGTGCATAAAAACCTACAGGGAATAAATAGGTGGAGGAAGTGCATGTCAGGCAAAGGGAAAAGCAGATGCAAAGGTCCAGCTAACTACCATATTCCAGGAATAACAAAGATACCCGTATAGTGGGAACAGAGAGGGGAGCAGAGCATGGTGAGAGAAAGTTGAGAGGAAATGACTGGGCTTCAGCTTTTTCTTTGAGTAAGCTGCACAGCCATGCGATGTGTGCGAGCAGAGGAGTGATGTGACATTGTTGTCACAAGTCAGGCCAAATCAAGGGCCTTTGAGTCGGATCCGATTCATGGCGACCCTAGTGGCCAGAGTGGAAAGATTTCCTAAAGTAAAACATTTCACATACCGAGAACAACCTCAGATGCCTGGATGTAGCAATAGAACATGAAAAGTTACCTCTACAGGTTGGAATGTTTTTCAGTCTTTCATGGACATCTTCTGTGTTTTGTTTTGTTTTATTTTTGGTTTCTCCAGAAGCTATTACAGGCTCTTATCTTCTCCACTTCAATTCAGAGACATTAATGGCATTATGCATTTCTCACAAATTTATATGTTGTTGTCGTTATGTGATATTAATGATACTGTTCAATGGTTTCTACATTTTTATTGGATCACCTTTCTTTGGAACAGTCACGAATCTAGATTGCTTATATTTAGTTGGCCCTGTAGCTGTTGTCCAAATTTCTTGCATAAATGAACGAGCACCTCCGGGATTCAATCTGTTTATTGAAACTTCTTAGTTGTTATTCCACCAATTCCTGGAGCCTTCTGTTTTGCCAATACCTTCAGTGCAGCTTTTACTTCTTCCTTCTGTATCATTGGTTCTGGACCACATATGTTACTTCCTTAAATGTTTGAAGGTGGACCAGTTCTTTTAGTACAGTGACTGTGTATAGTACTTCCATCTTCTTCTGATGTTTCCTGACTCATCCAAAATTTCACCTGTGCTGTTGTAAGGTGCCATTGACTTGTTTACAGTTCACAAAGATCCTGTCTACAACACAATAAAACACTGGGTCTTGCACTGTGCCCACAATCGTTATACTTGAGCCTGTTGTTGCAGTCACTGTATCACCCCATCCCATTGAGGGTTTTTTTCTCTTCCACTCACTCTTCATTCTAGTAAGTGTGATGTCCTTCTTCAGGAAATAATCTTTCCTTATAACATGTGTGAATTATGTAACACGTGGTGTTACCATTCTTGCTTCTAATATTCCTTATAATTACAATTAAGTGTTACAGAATTTGATTCATCCTCATAGCAACTCTACATACAACAGAAGGAAACATTACACTGTTCAGTGCTATTTTCATAATCTTTATTTTTGATCCCAGTGTTGCAGCTGCTGCGTGTATCTAGCTCACTGAGAGTCTTCTTTAGTTCACTGACTTTCTATGTTATCAAGGATGGTGTCCTTCTGAGGGAACTGACTCCTGTTGAAAACTTCCTTTTTTTCCTCTGTTTATCATGTTGTTGACTCTATTTTGAGGAGATGCCTCTTTCCCAACTGTATCTCAGTGCCTTCCAACCTGAGGTCCTCATCTTGCAACACTGTATCAGACAATAAACCAAAAACCCAGTGCAATCAGGTTGATTCTGATGCACTGTGGCCCTATAGATTAGAACTGCACTATATGGTTTCCAAGGAGCGGCATGTGTATTCAAACTGCCTACCTTTAGTTAGCAGCTGTAGTATTTGACCAAGGTTTCCATATAGATAATATTTGCTGCTATTCAAAATATTTTCACTGGATAATTCCTCTCTGAAGTAGATCATCAGGTCCTTCTTCCTAGGCTGTCTTAGTGTGGAAGCTAAACTGAACTCTGCTTTCTGTAAGTCACCCTGCTGATGTTTGAATATTGGTGTCATGTCTTCCAGCACCACAGCAGCACCCAAGACCCCACAATACAACAAACTGACAGGAGCCCGGGGGTGTTTGTGTTTAGTAATTAAAATACTGCATACAAAGCAGTACATAGTAAAGTGAAATTATTATTGTAAACCCCCGACATCCCTGTTTCTCTCTGTTGTAGTGGGGACTTCTGTGTTGTGTGATGCTGGAGGCTATGCCACTGCTATTCAGATACAAGCAGGCTTCAGTTGCTGATGTGGCAAAACTCAAAGTGAGAAGAAACAGTTGCAAACATCCATTAAGGACTGGAACATGGAATGTAGGAACTATAAATGTGGGAAAATTGGAAATCATCAAAAATGATAGGGAATGCATAAACATTGATATTCCATTCATTCCCCAAACCAACTAAACCCACTGTCATTGTGTCAATTTTGACTCATAGCAACCCTAAAGGACAAAGTAGAACTGCCTCATGGAATTTCCAAAGAGTGCCTGGTGGATTTGAACCACTGACCATTTGGTTAGCAGATGTAAGTAACACTTACCTACTACACTACCGGTATTGAAATGGACTGTTAGTGGCCAGTTTGAGTTAGAAAAATGTATGGTCTACTATGTTGGGAACAACAACTTGAAGACAAATGGTGTTGTACTCTTCTTCAAAAAGAATGTTTCCAGATTTATCCCGAAGTTATAATTCTTTCACTGATACGATAATATCCATACTCCTGCAAGGAAGGCCAGTTAATACTACTATTACTTAAATTTACACATCAACCACTAAGGCCAAAGATGAAAACATTGAAGATTTTTACCAATTTTTGCAGTCTAAAATTGACTGAACATGCAATCAATATGCACTGATAATTACTGATGATTAGAATGCAAAAGTTAGAAATCAAGAAGGATCAGTAGTTGGAAAATATGGCCCTGGTGATGCAAATGATGACAGATTGCACGACAGAATTTGGAAGACTAACAACTTCTCCACTGCAAATGCCTTTGTAACCACATAAATGGCAACTACACACATGGTCCTTGTCAGATGAAATACGTGAGAATAAAATTGACTGCAATTGTGGAAAGAGATGATGGTAAAGCTCAGTAGTATCAATCAGGACAAGACCAGATGCTCACTGCAGGATAGATCATCAGTGGTTCATACGAAAATTCAAATTAAAACTGAATAAAATTAGAAAAAAAATCCACAAGAGCCAAAGTATGATCTTCAGTATATTCCTCCTGAGTTTACAGACCACCTCAGGAATAGATTTGATGTGCTGAATACTAATGACCAAAGATTAAATGAGTTGTGGAATGACATCAAAGACATCAGAGACGAAGAAAGCAAGAAGTCATTACAAAGACAGCGAAGACCAAATTGGATGTTGGAAGAGACTCTGCAATTTGCTCTTAAACAACAAGTAGCTAAAGCAAAAGGAAGAAATTATGAACTAAAAGAACTGAACAGAAGATTTCCAAGGGCAGCTCAGGAAGACAAGGTAAAGTATTCTAACATCTTATGTAGAAAACTGGAGACAGGAAATCAAAAAGGAAGAACACACTTAGCTTTTTTCAGTCTGAAGGAACTGAAGAAACAATTCAAGCCTCAAGTTGCAGCAGTGAAGAATTCTATGGGTAAAATGTTAAAGGTTGCAGCAAGAATCAATAGAAGATGGAAGGAATACATATAGTCATTATATGAAAAATAACTGCTCTACCTTCAACCATTGCACGAGGTAGCATGTGACTAGGAACCAGACATAATGAAGGAATAAGTCCAAGCTTCTTTGAAGGCACTGGTGAATAACAAGACTCAAGGAATAGATAAAATATCCACTGAGATGTTTCAACAAATGGAGGCAGTGTTAGAAGTACTCACTTGAGTACTATACCAAGAAATTTGTAAGACAGGTACATGGCTAACTGACTGGAAAAGACCCATATTTATGCCTATTTCCAGGAAAGGTGATTGGCCTGAATATGGAAATTGTTGAACAGTATCATTAATGTCACATGCAAGTAAAATTTTGCTAAAGATGATTCAAAAATGGCTTCAGCAGTATACTAGCACTGATAATTAAGTTTGCGAACTCTTCCTAGAAAAGTGTTATATACTTTACTGCTGAACATCGCTACAATCATCTTTAAAGTACTCCCCTTGGGAAGCTATGTACTGACACTAGCACCTAGTTTACCCTTCAGAGCAAATTTATTACTCTCATTCTGTTGTCATATTATCATTGATGTCCTAATGTCCGAAACCCTGGTGTGTAATGGGTTGAGTGCTGCATCTGCTAACCGTGAGCAACTCAAATCCACCAGGCTCACCTTGGAAACTCTATGGGGCAGTTCTACTCTGACCTCTAGGGTCATTATGAGTCTGACCTGACTTGACAGCAGTGTGTTTTGGGGCCCGAATGTCAACCAAAGATCTTCCTTTAAACATCTGCTTTATTTTCGAGTAAAGAAAAAAGTCATTAGGGGCCAGATTAGATGAGAAGTGAGGTTGTTGCAATACAGTTTTTTTTTTTTTTTTTATTTACTGGCTAAAAATTGCCCCCCACACAACTATACAACTATGTTTGCAAACTTGCCACTGTGCTACCATGCACAATGACCATTCCGGAAAGAGTTCCAAAGTCGCTTGACAGGGTGGACTAGGTTCTTGAGCCAGCTCATTGTTTCCCAAGGGGAGTACTTTGAAGGTGACTCTAGTAATATTCAGCAGTGAGGTAAGTAACACTTAGAACAATTCATTTCTTGTATTAATTCTCAGACCTCATAACATGCACCTGACCCAAGACATGGTATTTTCAATCACATCATAGTCTTGTGAGAACTGGAAAATAAATAAGGAAAACTGAGGAAGAATTGATACTGCTGACGTGTGATGTTGGATAAAAAATTTGAGTATATGATGGACTGCCAAAAACACAAACAGATCTGTCTTAAAACAAGTAAAACTACAGTACTCCTTAGAAGCAAGGATGGCAAGACTATGTCTTATGTACTCTGAACATGTTGTAAGGACGGATCAGCCCCTGGAGAAGGACATCATGTTTGGTAAAGTAGAGGGTTAGTGAAGAAGTGGAAGACCTCCAGTGAAATGGACTGATACAGTGGCTGCAACAAATGTCTCAAGCATATCAGTTGTGGGCACGGTGCAGTACTGGGCAGTGTTTGTTTCTGTTGTTCATAGGGTCACTACGAGTTGGAACCAAATCCATGACACCTAACAATGACAACATTATCAAACTTTTCTTCAATATTTCTTTCCCCCGGCATAGTTAATGATTGTTGTCGATAGGTACCCTTCAGTCATATCTGACGACAGATGACAGTACGTGGTCCTTTGTTATCCTGAAAACCATTCCTAATTTTGAGCCAATTATTATATTAAGTGTGCCCGTTTACCTTAGTGTAAGTCTTCTTTTTTCTTGATGCTTTACCTTTGTAGGCATGATGTCCCTCTCCTGGGCTTGGTTTTGTCTGATAATATATGGAAATTACATGAAGCAAACTCTCACCAGCCTCATTTCCAAGGATCACTCTTCCTATACTTCTTGCAGAATAGAGTTTCTGGAATTCCGTGGATTATTCTTAACTAACATAATTCAGAAGCACCAATTCTCCCATTTTCCTTATTCGTAGTCCATCTTTCGTATCTGTATCAAATAACTGAGAATGTGGTGGCTTGGGTCAGGTAGACCTTTAGTCCTGAAAGTGACATCTTTGCTTTTTTAACAACTTAAGCAGGTGTATTACGCAGATTTTCCTGATATGTCATTTGATTTCTTGACTGTTTTTCCTATGGGTGTTGATTGGGTATTCAAATAAAATGAAATCTTTGACAACTTCAGTCCTTTCCTTGTCAACACGATATTGCTCTTTGGTCCAGTTGTGAAGATTTCTGTTTTGATTATGCTGATGTGAAATCCATAGTGAAGACTGTAATCTTTGATCTTTATGAGTGTTTCAAGTCCTCTTCACTTACAGAAAACACGATTGTGTTATCTGCATATTACAAGTTGCTAATGAGTGCTCCTCCAATCCAAATGCTGTGAGCGTCTACATAGAGTCCAGTTTGGGGGATTATTTGCTAGGCATACAGACTGAATAAATATAATGAAAAGATAGAAGTCTGAAGCGAGCCTTTTGTGATTTTGAACCACACAATACTCCCTTGCTCCTCATGAGTACAACTAAATGTCTGATATTTGTAAAACAACATGACAGACACATATTATATATACGTATATGGAATCGTGGTGGTGCAGTGGTTCAGTAGTTCAGCTGCTCCTTGAAATCCCTATGGGACAGTTCTACTCTGTCTTATAAGGTCTGTCTCAGTCAGAATTGACTCGACAGCAACAGCAATTCTGTGTGCAAAAAAAACCATTGCCTGATTCCTGCACCACCCTTAAAATTGTTTCGTTTGAGCCCACGGTCGCAGTTATTCCATCTTGTTGACGGTCTTCCAGGTCTTCCTTTTCTTTTTTTTGCTAATGCTCTGCCTCACCAAGCATGATGTCCTTCTTCAGAGACTGGTTTCTCCTGATAACCTGTCTGAAGTAAATGAGACCCGGTATTATCATTCTTGCTTCCAGGGGTCACTCTGGCTGTACTTCTTCCTAGACTGATTTGTTGCTTCTTCTCACATATATTCAATACTCTTTGCCAACAACATAATTCAAACACATTAGTTTTCTTCCACTTTCTTTATTCACTGTCCAGCTTTCAAATGCATGTAGGGTTGTAATCAACAGAGGCAAACTGTTCCTTTTTTAAAGTGTAACTGATGGGATTAAACTATGCTCCCCTTCTGTTTCCATCCCAGCCATGTCTCTTTGAGTTTCCATGACTTTTCTCTGTTGTCTGGGTAAAAAACACAAGGTTGTCTTATTGCTGCTTTTGTGCTCCAGGCTATTTCACTACTCACCAACTGCACCCACTTCAATGGGACATGAGAAATAAGCCACAAAACTGATCTTAGATCAACTCCAAGTGTCACACTTCCTAGTGGTCATAGTACATCCTCACAGCACCCCTATGTATGTTAATTAGTTTCTGAAATTTACTTCCAGTAATGCCTTGAATTGTTCATAAGCTCCCTATCCCAAATGCTGTAACTGCCTTGCAATGCGAAACTGTGAGGAGCTTAATCTGAGACTTACTCTCTGAGCTCTTTGCTTGATAAGCTTTCAACTAAGTCTACTTTCTCTTTCTCAAGAGCCTGGTGCCTCTCAACTAATTCCCAGGGTCACACTGGGAAGGACCCCCTTCCTATCAGGCTACAAGGTGATTGAAAATATCTTTACTTGGGTCAAGGGCACCTTGGTATTCGTGGTAATATCTGCTTTTCATCACTTTAAAAGAGGTCTCCTGCAGCAGATTTGTCCACTGTATGTAAATTGATTTCTTGACTGTTGCTTACATGAGCCTTGATTGAGAAATTAAGTAAAAGCAAGTCCTTCAGAATTACATTTTTTTTGTTTGTTTATTTATGGCAATATTGCTGATTTGTCCAGTTGTAAAGATTTGGGTTTGCTTTGTGTTGAGACAATCCATACCAATTGCCATTAGTTAGTGTGTCAAGTTCTTTTCACTTTTTGCATGAAAGGCTGTATCATCTGTATATTGTAGTGTGTTTATGAGTCTTTTTCTAGTTCTGATCTAAATTCTTCTTTATGTAGTCCAGCATTTCAAATTATTTGCTTAGAATACAGATTGAATAATACAGTGAAAGTATACAACCCAGCTGAACACCTTTCTTGGTTTTAAACTGTTCAGTATTCCTTTGTGGTGTTCAAATGACTGTCTCTTAACATATGTACAGGTTGCTCATAAGCACAATTAAGTGTTCTAGAATTCCTATCCTTTCTGCATTATTTATAATCTGTTATGATGGTAAAAATCTTTCTGGTATTCTCTGATTTCAGCTGGGATCTATCTGATATCAGCAACAATATTCCTCATTCTGTATCTTCTTCTGAACCTGAGTTTCTGGTATTGTTGTCTGACGCAACAGTGAAGTACTCAGCTGCTAACCAAAAGGTGGTCAGTTTCAACTCACACAGTACGTCCTGGTGCTGTGCATCTGTGATAGCCACAGCCTAGGAAACCCTGGGAGCGATCTATTGCAGTACATGGTTGCTCTAAGAGTTAAAATTGACTTGATGTCAACTAACAACAATTTTATATGTGTATGTACACATATATACATACACATATACACACATCTACATATGCATATGCACAGACACACACACACACACACACACACATATACACAGTATATACAAAACCTTAGTGACATAGTGGTTAAGTGCTACAGCTGCTAACCAATAGGTTGGCTCTCCCAGAAAACTCCATGAGGCAGTACTACTCTGTCCTATATGGTCACTATGAGTTGTAACTGACTTGCGTGTTTGGATTTGGTTTAGCTTAGTGTATAAATTTATATATTATATTTATATGTATGTATATATATGTAATGTGCGTATTTATATAGTGTGTTTGTATTTACATAGTGTGTGTTTATATAGTGTGTATAAATTTATATATATACACATGTATGTATGTATGTAAATGTATACACACATTAGGCTATAAAACCTGGTTCCTGATCTTTTGGTTAATGTCTGTTTGATATATAACATATTTTGAATTAAAATTAAATGAATTTTATCTTACAACTATAGCTACTTAAATAGGTTGAAGTTTTATAGCTTATCAATAGACATTTTTAGTTACTGATTAATATCTTAGAAAAGACTCAAGAGAAGATAATTCTAACTGCATAGGAAATTTTGTCTGGGGAGTGAGCATGGTAGCCTGAAGAAGACAAAGACATAACGCTAAACGAATATTTAGAAAACAGATACAATTATCTGAAACAGGGAAGCTTTCAAAGGTCAGCATGGCTGGGTGACAATTTGTTTTTCAAAACAAATCTTTGTGTTTAACCACAGATATTTCCACAAAGACTTTAGTAAAAACTACCCCAGCATCTATATTTGCTGAGTTTGCCATATGCTACCAACGGATGATCTAGACTCTGGGAAAATTTTTGTGTGTATGACTATTTTCAATGTTGAGAATGCTTTTTCACACATTTATCATGAAGTGAGATTCATAGTGTTCAAAATACCTTCTAGGCAATAAGTCTGCATCTGCTAACATGTCCCAGTATTTACTTTACTTATCAAAATTCTGTTAACCTTCTTAACAGAAGGATGTGAAACTGAAAACAATTATCTTGTAAATATGCTTTGGCTTATAAGCTATAAGCGATCTGACTTAAAATTGAGTTAATTTATGTTATTACATAATTACACAAAAGTACCCGCTTTGTGCTTGGCACATTGACTTGTTGTTGTTGTTGCTAGGTGCCTTCTAGTTAGGTCTTACTTATAACAACCTCATGAACAACAGAATGAAACACTGCTCGGTCCTGCGCCGTGCCCACAATCATCTTTATGCTTAAACCCATTGTTGCAGCCCCAAGTCAATCCATCTTGTTGAGGGGCTTCCTCTTTTTCACTGACACTCTACCAAGGATGATGTTCTTCTCCAGGGATCGATCCCACCTGAAAACATATCCAAAGTATGTAAGAGGCAGTCTTGCCAGTTTTGCTTCCAAGGAGCACACTGGTTGTATTTCCTCCGTGATAGAAATGTTTGTTCTTTTTACAGTCCATAGTGCATTCAATAATCTTCTCCAACACCACAATTCAAAGACATCAATTCTTCATCTATATTTCTTGCTCATTGTCCAGCTTTCACATGCATATGATGTGATTGAAAATACCATGGCTTGGATCAGACATACCTTAGTCTTCAAGGTGACCCGTTTACTTTTCAACACTTTAAAGAAGTTCTTGTAGCAGATTTTTCTAATGCAATGAGGCTTTGGAGTTTTTGACTGCTGCTTCCATGGGCACTGATTGTGAAATTAAATCCTCGACAGCATCAATCTTTTCCCTGTCTATCATGATGTTGCTTACTGGTCCAGTTGTGAGGATATTGCTTTCTTGATGCTGAGGTCAAGTCCATACTGAACTCTGTGGTCTTTGATCTTCATCAGTGTTTCAAATCCTCTTTAATTCCAGCAAGTGGGGTTGTATCATATGAGCAATACAGGCTGTTAATGAGTTTTCTCCTAATCCTGATGCCTCAGACTTCTTCGTATCATCCAGTTTCTTGGATTATTTGCTTGGGATATAGTTTGAAAATGTATAGTGAAAGGATCCATCCCTGACTCATATCTTTCCTGACTTTAAACCATGCAGCATCCCCTTTGTTCTGTTCACATGACTGCCTCTTCTTGATCTGTTACAGATTCTTCATGAGCACAAATTAAGGTTCTGGAACTCTCAATTCTCTGCAACTTTATCCATAATTTGTTATGACCCGCAGTTGAATGCCTTTGCGTAGTCAATGAAACACAGGTAAACATCTTTGTGGTGTTCTCTACTTTCAACAAAGACCCACCTGACATCAGTAATGATAGCCCTGGTTCAATGTCCTCTTCTGAATCTAGCTTGAGTTTCTGGCAGTTCCCTGGCAATCCACTGTTGCAATCACTTTTGAATGATCCTTAGCAAAATTTTATTTGAGTGTCATAGTAATGATACTGTTGAATAATTCCCACATTTCATTGGATCACCTTTCTTGTGAATACGCATAAATGTGGTTCTCTTCCTGTTGGTTGACCAGGTAGCATATGAGCAATTAATGGTCTATGCCACAGTTAGCACATGTTCTTTTTTGTTGGTATTGAGCTTTTGCTCAATTGTCTCTTTCCACAGATGTAGTGGATTTGATTCTTTTATATTCTGTCTGGAAAGGGCCGTATGTATAGTCACAGTTTATGTTGTTCAGAATAGATGTTTGCATTGAAGTAGTTGTTAGTCTTTCAAAATTCTATCATGTGATTTCCAGCATCATTTCTGTCACCTAGGCCACATTTTTCATCTACTATTACTCCTTTGTTTCCAACTTTTGCATTCCAGTCACCAGTAGTTACCAATATGTCCTGACTGCATGTGCAATCAATTTTATACTGCAGAATCTAATAAAAATCTTAAATTTGTTTATCTTTGGCCATAGGGTTTAGTGCATAATATCTGATTAATAGTCGTATTCACTGAGCTTCCTTGTAAGTATACGGATATTATCCTATCACTGACAGCATTGTACATCAGGACAGTTCTTGAAATGCTCTTTTTGATGAAGAATGTAAGGGCTTCCATCTTCAGGTTTTCATTCGTGGTATGGTAGACCATATGATTGTCCAACTCAGAATGGCCAGTACCAGTCCATTTCAGCTCACTAATGTCTAGAATTTCAACACTTATGCATTCCATTTCATTTTTGGCAATTTCCAGTTTTCCTAGATTCATACTTCATACACTCCATGTTTTGATTTTCAGTGTCTGTTTGCTGCTCTTTCCTCTCACTTTGAGTCATGCCGCATCAGCAGCAAATGAAGGTCCCAAAAGCTTTACTCCATCCATGTAACTCAGTTTGGCTCTACTCGGAGGAAGCAACTCTTTTCCAGTTGTCTTTTGAGTGCCTTCTGATCTGGGTAGAGGAGGAGGCTTGTTGGCTGGCACTATATCTGACAGCGTTCTGCTGCTATTGATAAGAATTTCACTGGCTAATTCTTCTCAGAAGTAAATTGCTGAGTCCTCCTTCCTCATCTGTCTGAGTTTGGTACCTCAGCTAAAACTGTCTACCATGACTGACTTTGCTGGTATCTGAATACCAGTGACATAGCTTCCAGAATGCCAGCAACACACAGCACCCATAACATGACAAAGTTTCAGACAAATGGGCATGACACATTTCAGATAAGCAGCAAAAAAACAAACAAAAAAAAATGAATGTCACCATGATTACTAACATGAAAAACATCAGTTAGGCATTTCAAACTATATGACTCATTGATGGCACTTGGCTTGGCTGGACTCATTGACAAAAAACAAATAGTCACTTTAAGTTACTTAACACATGGTTTGAGTGATACACGCAATAAACATTATTCTTTGGATTCAGCTTTATCGCTGCCTTTTCATTAATATTGTTTCGATCTCAGCTGCTAATCAAACAGCTACAGTTCAAATCCATCAGCTGCTTCTGGGGATCCCTATGGAGCAGTTCTATTCTGACCTACAGTGTAGTGATGAGTTAGAATTGACTCATAGGCAATGGCTTTGATTTTCTTTCTTTTCTAAAATGTGGAACTGACAGTCCAGGACATTGTAGAGGTACAAAGATGAGTAAGAAATGGAGCTTGCCATGGTAAGAGTAGAATTTTAAATATATATAGTGCATGAAATGCTATACTACATGGTGTTTGGCTTATCTATACTGTACTACACTCTCAAAGAAGGGTAACACCAGCAGGTAAGCAGGGTAACAACATCAGGTAAGGAGGTAAAGATAGAGTGGGCAGCCCCCTCTTGTCTTGTCAGTGGAGACTTGCTTGTTGCTGTGATGCAGGAAGCTATATAGCACCGGTATTTAGGTACCAGCAGCATCGACCGTGGTAGACAAGTTTCAGGTGAGTTTCCAGACTAAGACAGACTAGGAAGAAGGACCCAGCAGTCTACTTCTGAAAGGAATTAGCCATGGAAAACTTTATGAATTAGCAGCAGAACATTGTCAGATAATGGTGCCAGACAGTGAGCTCCCCAGGTTGGAAGGCAGTTGGAAGACAATTGGGGAAGAGCTGCCTCCTCAAAGTAGAGTTGATCTTAATGACGTGGACGTAGTCAGGCCTCTGAGATCTTCGTCTGCTGATGTGGCATGACTCAAAATGAGAAGAAACGGTTGCCAACATCCATTAGTAACTGGGACATGGAATGTACGAAGTATGAATCTAGGAAAATTGGAAATTGTCAAAAACGAAATGGAACGCATCAACATTGACTTCCTAGGCGTTAGTGTACTGAGAAGGACTGGTTTGGGCCATTTTGAATCTGACAATCATATGGTTTACTATGCTGGGAATGAAAACTTGAGCAGTGATTGCTTTGTGTTCATCATCAAAGAGAACATTTCAGGATGTCTCCTGAAGTACAATGCTATCATTGATAATATAATATCCCTACACCTACAAGGAAGGACAGTTAATACAACTAGTATTCAAATTTGCATACCAACCGCTAAGGCAAAAGATGAAGAGGTTGAAGATTTTTACCAGTTTCTGCAGTTTGATATTGATTGAACATGCAATCAGGATGCATTGATAATTACTGGTGACTGGAATGAAAAGGTTGGAAACAAAGAAGAAGGGTCGGTAGTTGGAAAATATGGCCTTGATGACAGAAATCGCTGGAGATCATATGACAGAATTTTGCAAGACTAATGACTTTTTCTTTGCAAATACCTTTTTTAACCAACACAAGTGATGACTGTACACATGGACCTCAGCAGATGGAATACACAGGAACCAAACTGACTACATCTATGGAGAAAAGATAATGGAAAGGCTCCATATCAGCCATCAGAACAAGACCAGTTGCTGACTGTGACACAGATCATCAATTGCTAATACACAGATTCAAAAACAGGAGAAAATTAAAACAAGACTACAAGAGCCAAAGTATGACCTGAGTTTAAAGCTGATCTCAGGAACAGAGTTGATGTGCTGATCACTAATGACTGAAGACCAGACAAATTGTGGAATGACACCAAAGACATCACCCATGAAGACAGCAAGAGGTTGTTAAAAAGACAGGAAAGAAAGAAAAGACCAAATTGGATGTCAGAAGAGACTCTGAAACTGGATCTTGAATGTTGAGCAACTAAAGCAAAAGGAAGGAATGGCAAAGCACCAGAGCTAAACAGAAGATTTCAAAGAGCAGCTTGAAAAGACAAGAGAAAGCATTATAATGACATGTGCAAAGAGCTTTATCTTTTTTGATGAAGTAGAGTGCCGGTGTCAGTTAGAGTCAAGGAAATCCTTAGTAGATGGTTGGCACAGTGACCTTAGTGGTGGACTTGAACACAGCAGGGATGATGAGGGTGACACAGTATGGGGTAGGTAAGACAGTGATGAGTAAAAGCTGAATAGAAAGCAGCAAGTGTCATCATCATTATCACAAGGATGGGATGAAGCACCATACAATCTGATGGGACATCTGCTTAGGCAAAATATTTGTTTATTAGTTTCTGACTTTCATTTGAATAAGACAAGAAAAAAAGTAATTTGAGAGTTTAAAATCTGGAGAATGGAAAAATGATCAGCCTTCCCTGAACAGCGGAAACTTGTATCATAAATGTGAATCTTTAAACAATTCAACCCACAATAAATATTCCAGTGTATCATTCTTTTAACCCCCCATCTTGACCTCACTGTAGATCTTCAGTGATTTAACAGTTACCAGCTCTCTTATATTTCAGAAATATATTTTCGGTTGTTTTGTAATTTATTTGCCCTTGAAAGACTTTTGTTTAACCTGAAAATACAAGGACCTTTCTGTCATATGGGTAGTAAAACAGTTGTTTCTGAAAAAGAATGATGTCAGATTGATGTTTGTATATAGAGTGGTGTGGCAAGAACCTGTACAATCAGTACAGTAAATACAGCTTCTGGTCAGTGTCAAAATCTAGAGTCTTTTTGAAAAGTTTGAATGTGTGTTGACATGTAGGGCCAGGGGGTAGACATCAGAACCGTGAGCTAGCAGTTTAAATATCTTCAAGGCATATATTACAGATGCTTGACTACGGTGTCATAAAATCCACTTCATTCTGTGGACTTCAACCAGATCTGAGGCTGTACATAATATAATGAAATTTAGTAATATATTTATATGTGTGTGTATACATATATACTATATTATATATGTGTATGTGTACACACACACACACGTGTATCATATACAGCAATCAACTGCTAGCTGAGACATGGAAACACTGGTGTCCTCGTAAGTTAACTGCTATGTCTGCTAACCAAAATGTCAGCAGTTCAAATGTGCCAGGCACACTTTGGACATTCTGTTGGGCAGTTCTACTCTGTCTCAGGGAGTCACTATGAGTTGAAAATGACCTGACAGCAGTGGATTTTATTTTTTAACTGCGAAATTAGGAACCTTAGTTGTACAGTGGTTAAGCACTCAGCTGCCCAAAAGAGGATCAGCAGTTTTAACGTACCAGCCACTCAGCAGAAGAAACATGTAGCAGTCAGCTTGTAAAACTGCAGCCTGGGGAACTCAATGGGACAGTTGTACTCTGTCCAAGATGGTAGCTATGAGTCAAAATCAAATGTACAGTGATGGATTTAAAATAGAAATATCCCTCAGATACGAATGAAACATAAAATCTAAGTAAGATTTCTACAAAATCTCACTTGCAGATAAGATTACAAATAATATTATCAATGATGATTTTTAGGTAATGGTGGTGCAATGGTTATGCATTTAACTGGTAACCAAAAGTTTAGGGGTTTGAACCCACCAGCCACTCTGCAGGAGAAAATACCTGGAGATCTGTTCCTGTAAAAATTATAGCATAAGAAATCCTAAGGGATGGTCCTATTCTGTCACCTAGGATCATTATCAGTCAGAATTAAATCAACAGCACACAACAGTGACAATTTTAAATAAAGTAATTCTAAAATTTTATGTAATGGGAACAAGTTCAAATACCTAAAAATAACTCAGTGAACAGTATTACTCAAAAGCAATATTTAATAGAAAATTAATGACAAATTATTACACATCAAATCCAGATAAAGCAAATACTTTAGAAAAAAAATTAGAACAGAGCTGGCAGCACAATATGCATTTATTTATTTATTTATTTATTATTATTATGACTGAGTGAAAATATACATTCCCATATAAATTTACATGCCCACCTATCGCCATGAGTTGGATCCGACTTGACAGCACTTGGCTGGCACCTATATGCAACTTACACTGCTCTCCCTGCCCTGTGACAGCACACTATTCCTCTCTGCTCCATATTTATTTTTTGATACATAGATTGTCCACTAATGGCTATTAGCCTAACCTCAAAAAGTGTTGTGGTTGCTTTGAATCCAGAATGCTACTTAGACACTTTTTCTATGTTAAGGTGAGCTTTATGCAGTAACTTACTTACAAAACCCACAAACCAAACCCCTTGTCTTGAGTCAGTTCTGACTCACAGAGACTCTGTAGGAGACAATAGAATCGTCCTTTAGGGTTTCCAAGGACCACCTGGTGAATTTGAACTGCCAACCTTTGGTTAGCAGTCGTAACTCTTAACCACTACACCAACAAAACCAAAAACCAAACCCACTGCTGTCAAGTTAATTCCAACTCATAGAGACTACGCTATCAGGGCTTTTCATTTACCTATACAGGCCACCGAATGAGTGAAGTACCCTGGTCATTAGTTTGTTGCTCAAACACATCCAACATTTATGTGATTTAATACTAAATGATATTATACTTTATCTATTTATTTATTTTCTGTCAGCTCTACTGGTTTCTCAGTTACAGCAAGATTTGAGGCAATGCTTCATATTTACATAACATACTGTATATTTCACCACCAAACCTCTCATAATCTTACTTCATAATTTTCTTTTTTATACAAAGAAATAAAAATGTTTACAAAAGAAACTGCAACTCAGCTCTTTTGGGAAACATTTTTATCCTGACTTCCTCAGATATTGTATTCAAATATCCTATACACACAAATATAAAAGAGTCCTTTGGAACATGTCTCATATTTTTATGAATAAGCTTCCCATGGTGCCACAGAAGCATGAGCATGAGTGTGTGTGCACGCACACACACACACACACACAGAAACACGTGGACACACAAAATCTGCTTTTGGTAGTGCAAAGATTAAGTTAATTGGCTGCTAATCAAAAAGTTGGCAGTTCCAATCAACCAGCTGCTCCTTGGAGAATCTATGAGGCAGTTCTACTCTGTAGTATAGGGTCACTTATGAATTGGAATTAACTCAATGATAGTGACTTTTTAAAAAATTGAAACATAAATAAAATATCACTTTCTTGGAAGTTAATAATAGCCATTATTGTATTAAGGCTTTTAGGCTCTTCATTAAAGAAGTCAGTTTAATTACTGTTAACTGAAAATTAAATTAAAACAAAAAAAATTGCAAACCTTTTTCATGCATTAAAATCATTAGAAGGTATATAACTGAGCAATTTTTTAGTTTTCAGTTCTAAGTACTGTTACAAGATTCACAATAGAAAAATTGCTTATGGATAATGTTTCTGGATAGACATGTGGTACCCACCTATCTGTCAGTTTGCCACATTGTGCGGGCTTATTTGTTGGGGTGATGCTGAAATCTACGTCTACAATATACAAATACCAGCAGGGTCATCCACAGTGGACAGATTTCAGCTCAGCTTCCATATTAAGAGAGACCAGGAAGAAGGTCTACTTCTGGAAAAATATAGCCTGTGAAAATTCTATAAATCGCAGCAGAATATTGTCTCGCATATTATGGGAAGATGAGCTACTCAGGTGGGAAGTCCTTCAAAATAAGGCCAGGGAAAGGCAATCTGCTTAAAACAATCAACCTTAATAAAGTAGATGGAGTCAACCTTTTGGGACCTTCATTTACTGATGTGGCCTGACTCAAAATTAGAAGAAACAGCTGCAAACATTCATTAAAACAGGAATATGGAATGCAGAAAGTATAACTCTAGAAAAGCTAGAAATCATCAAAAATGAAATGGAATGCAAACATTGATATACTCATCATTCATTACCTGAGACGGATTTATACTGGCAATTCTGAGTCAGACAATTCTATGGTCTGCTGTGCTGGAAATAACAAATTGGAGAGGGATGGTGAGGCATTCAGTGTCAAAAAGAATATTTCAAGATGTGTCAGTGTTATCAGTATCAGGATAATATTGATATGCCTACAGAGGTGACCAGATAACTATTATTCAAATTTGTATACCAACTACTGGAGGCAGAAATAAACAAATTGAAGATTCTTACCAATGAAGTCTGAAATTGATCAAACATTCAATCAGGTTGCATGGATTAATTACCGGCTATTGGAATGAGAAAGTTGGAAATGAAGAAGAAAGAGCAGTTGACAAAAGAAAACAAAACAACAGCAACCAAAAATAGCCTTGGTGACAGAAATAATTCTGGAAATTGCACGATAGAATTGCAAATACCTTTTTTGAACAACACAAACTGTGACTATATACTTGTGTTTGTATGAATGGAACACATAGGAATCAAACTGACTATATTTTTTGAAAGAGACTATGGAAATGCTCGGTAACATCAGTTGGAACAAGGTCAGAGGACGATCAGGGAACAGACTGTCCAATGCTCATATGCAAGTTCAAGCTGAAGGTGAAGAGAGTTAGAACAAGTCCATGAAAGGCAAAGTATGGCCTTGAGTATATCCCACCTGAATTTGAAGACCATTTCAAGATTAGATTTGATACATTAAACACTAATGAACAAAGATCAGACAAGTTGTGGAATTATATCAAAGACATCATCACGCATGAAGTAAGCAAGAGGTCCTTAAAAAGACAGAAAAGAAAGACAAGAGCAAATGAATGTCAGGAGAGACTCTAAAACTTGCTCTTGAACACAGACAGCTAAAGTAAAAGGAAGAAATGAGGTGCAAAGGCTAAATAGAAGATCTCAAAATGAAGCTCAAGAAATCAAAGCAAAGTATTATCATGAAATATGCAGACTTGGAGTTATAAAAACCAAGCTAGAACATGCTGAACATTTGAACATTTTTAAAGGTGAATGAACTAAAAAAAAAAAAAAAAAATGAAGTATCAAGCTGAAATATCAAATGATTCTAAGGAAAAAATATTAAAGGATACAGGAAACGTCAAAAGTGTGTGGGAAGAACACACAGAGTCACTCTACTAATAATAATTGGTCAATGTTCAACCATATCAGGAGGTAACACACGGGTTGAGAATCTATGATACTGAAGAACGAAATACAAACTACCCTGAAGACGTTGTTGAAAACTAAGGCTCTAGGAATTGATGGAGCACCAGGTGAAGTGTTTGAAGAAATGCTTGCAGTGCTGGAGGCACTCATTTGTGCAGAGTGACCATATATTGGATGCACTTTATGGTTCTATGCATCTATAGGATATCATCCTGCTGACCTCTGGCTGGAGGAAGGAGAGTGGGTGGAGAGGAGCGGAAAGGAGGCTGTTGGGAGGATGAGACATGTATGGAGCAGAGAGGAATAGTGTGCTGTCACCGGACAGGGAGGGCAGTGGAAGCTGCATAGAGGTGGGCATGTAAATTTATACGGGAATGTGCATTTTCACTCAGTCATATTAAAAAAAAAATGTGGAGGGCAGCTACCTGGCTAACTGACTAGAGGAGAAGCATGTTTGTGCCCATTCCAAAGAAAGATTATACAACGGAATGAGGAAACTATCAAATGATATCATTAAGATCACACACAAGTGAAATTTTTTTGAAGATCACTCAAAAGCAGCTGTAGTAGTCTATCTACAAGGAACTTTCAGAAATTTAAGCTGGGTTCGGAAGAGTACATGAAAAAAAGCACAAGATCCATGTTGTCAAGCAGTCTGAAATTTTTACTTGCATGATTTGGAAAAAATGTGTCTTTTTCTTCAAGCCAGTTATCTCAAGGAAAAAATTTCTTACTGATCAGTGGGGTTTCTTTTATTTAATTAGCCTATTTACTTATTTATTATGATGATTAAATGTAAGTATACAATCCAACTAAATTTTGCATGCCTGCCTCTCTTCAACTCTATTTGTTCTCCCTGCCCTGTGACAGCACACTCCTCCTGTTCACTCTTTACTTCTAGTATTCTCTTAATGAGCACCTGTTCCCTTCTCTTTACCAGCTCTTTCCCCTCTTGAAAGAAACCAGTAGGACAGCCTTCTATAAAAGTATAAAACCATAAAGTGTGCACACCATCTACTCACTCTGTGGCCCCAACTCCAATCCATTCTGTGTTTGAAGTGTCGACCTCAGTACCGGCTTCAGGTCAGGGGCAGCAGCAAGTCTAGGGGACATGCTCCCAGGGGACTCTCCAGGCTGTCAGACCATTAGTTCTGGTCTTTAGTAGAGTTCTTGAACTGCATACCTCTTTTTCTCGTGCTATAGCAGGGAGTTCACACTGTGTCGCCTAACAAGGCTGTCCTTGGTGGTGGCCGGGCACCATCTGATTCTTCTGGTCTCGTGCTGGTGTAGTGTCCCAATCATATGGGTCCTCTGTCTCCTCAGCTCATTGTTTCTTGTGTCTTTGATGTTCTCAGTAGTCATCTGTCCCAGGTGGATTAGGACCAACTGATGTTCCTCAGCTGGCAGCTTGCTGGCTGTTAGGACCCCAACTCCACTCACCCGTATGGGGTACAGAAGACTGTGTTAGCAAAAGACTAATTTTGCCATTTGAACTCAATGTCCCCTGAAAACACAGTTCCCGGACCCCTGTCCCTGCTACTCTATCCATTGAAATGTTGGTTGGGTTGAATTTAGAGTTTAGTCTATGGTATAGTCCAGTTACACTGATGTGCCTTTCACTGAATGCTGTCACTCCCTTTACCTGATTGAATTCCTATCAACTATCTAAGCTATGAACAACCCACCCCCTCCCTTCCTTGTAGCCATCAAAGAGTCTATTCTTCTGTGCATTAGTCCTTGTTTAAGTCCTTATAATAGTGGTCTCTTACAGTACTTGTCTCTTTGCAGCTGACTGATTTCACTCAGCATAATGTCTTCCAGTTGATACAGATTATGAGGTGTTTCCTAAAATCATCAGTGTATTTTCTTAGTGCTTTTTTCCCATTAGTATTAGTCTACTTCATTTATTTACCCTTTTTATACTATATTCATCTTTCAGTTTTCTAAAGGAGTTGTAAAATATCTCAATTTAATTAAATCTTTCTATTAATGAATATAAGTACAGGTAAATACATTTTTAAAAGTATATTTTGTCTAAATTAAAGTGATACAACTAGTATGTCCTAAAATAAAATAAATTTCTGGCCCAGTGCCAAGTGCCGTCGAGTTGGATCCATCTAGAAGTCCTATTTTGTGAAGACTAGATGGCACTTGGCTGGCTAGGTAAAATGTCATTTGATCTTTCACCTGTTGTTTTTCTATAATGATTCCTTTGATCTCGTATTTGATTATGTAGAAGAGTGAGAACAAAGAATCTGTATATAAACTAGGCTTTCATAGCCATAAAAAAAAAACTTAACCATATTTTATATATTTATAAGTTTGTGCTGTTAATGTGATTTTAAAAAATAGAAATAATAAACTGATACTCTCCCCATATTTTAAAGGGAACTCTGATGAACAGTTCCTAAGGCTCAAGTTTCCTTAGAATGTCCTGGAATTCCTTACTTCCGAGAGGCATTAGATAAGAAATGCACAAAGATCTCATGAGATGTCACTTATAACTACCTAATGGCAAGACTATGAGAAACCAATATCTATAAAAGAACTAGGGCAAGGTAGCTGCCCTGTTCAAGTCTAACATCCATTGAAAGAGATGAACAGGTATAGAAAGTTGAACAAAACACAATTTTAGCTCACACCAGTAAAGACTAACCAGAATCATGGGGTTAGACACTATTGTCCACTCTAATTTCTCGTGGGCTATGATTCTTAATTGTATCAACTCCATACCAAGCTCTAATACCTTCAGTTTTTAGCAATAAAAGTACTAAAGCCAACCAAAATCAAACCCACTGTTGACTCTGACTCGCAGAGACTCAGTAGGCCAGAGTAGAATTGCCTCATGGCATTTCCAAGGCTATAAATCTTCATGGAAGCAAATTGTTGTAACTTTCTCCCACCAAAAAGCTGGTGGAATCAAACTGCAGGACTTTGGGTTCCAGGCAGGAATTTTAACCACTGTGCCACCAGGGTTCATTAGATTACTTAAGAGCTGTGAATTAAACTTGGGGTAGGGTAAGAGCCAGAGTTTAATCTCTAATGAAATGCTTGTTTACATTACACATTCAGTACTTAAATAGTGTAATAGTTGTCACAATGCGTTTCTAGTAATTATAAAGCTCATTGACTGTCAGTTATTCAATAAAATTCTAATTTACTCTTGATTGTTATTAATCAGAAGAATATTAGTCACTTGATACACAGTGATTTAAAAATCTTAGGACAGTTTTTTCTGTATCAAACTTTAAAACAAGTTTAAAAGTAAAAAAAAAAACAAGTGTACTTGAAAAAACAATACATTTTATGTGAACAGCTGTACTTCCTTTTTTTTTTTTTGATCAGTGGTCAACCATTTTAATAAGAAAAATTACTATGACAATTATGCTACACATATGAAACCGGAGGCTGAATAAACCTCAATATAAGAGGTACTCAAAATCGGGGGCCTGAGAGGCTTTCTTTCAAATCACCCCAATTCACAGGGATAGACCTTGCCTCCATGTTCCACAAGCCCCACAAGCCCTAAGGTGGGTGCTAGGGTGGGGCCTTCAAAGGCTCCACTATAGAGTCAGTGAACTATGGGCAATGAACGACTCTATTTTGATATTTGAACTCTTAACTAATGATAAAAGAATTAGGCAGGGGAGACAGGGAAGTAACTTGTGTTTAAGCATTCTTCTTTCAGGTTACTGTCCAGATGACGTCTAAACCACTGGGCTTCCTTCATGGCTACTGATGGCTTGAGACCTCCACCCCACATGCCCCTCTGATCTGTCCTCCTTGTGCCCTCCAGGCTTCTGTATGTTAAAGCGCCCCTTGTTCCGTCTGTAACCCTGAGTTCGGTCTGCCGGGTTGGGACAGCCCTGTAGGTTTGAATACATCTGTCTCCCGTGTTCTAGCCAGCAGAACACGGTTAATAAACTTACTCTTTAGTCACTCATCCAAACCTGTCTCAGAGATTAGCTATTTAGGGCAAGTAATGAGAACCTGGAATTTTCTCTGGTAACATAGGTATCATGGAAAAATTATTTCTAAAACTGCTGCAGAAGACTCCTTTAGTGTACACCATGAGAGGCTGTAACTGTGGTACTTGAGGTCTCATCATTTCTGGCCACCTCTGCTGTTGTCTTTTGGGACACTGCTGCTTCTACTCTTTACCTGGAGAGTTCTCTCTGGGTATTCAAGCATGACTTTGTTCAGGGAGATCATCCCTGACACGTTAAGCAAAATAAAAGCTCTCTTGCCACCCCTACCAACCAGTTATTTACCTAGTCACTAAACCCTATTAAGACCTGTGGCTGCTTACTAAAATGCCAGCAGTTCAAATCCACCAGGTGCTCCTTGACAACTTTATAGGGCAGTTCTACACAGTTCCTTAGTGTTGCTATCAGTTGGGAAATGCAGCAGTTTTTTTTTTTTTTTTTCTTTTAATCTCTGCGCGTTTCCATGCTGTTGATTCTACCCTTACTTCCCTATTAACTGCTGGACATACTTCCAATGGTTCTTCATTTATACTCATTATTTTTCTCTGAAGTCTGAGCTCACTTAACATCTTTACAATAACCTATACTCTCTGCTCCCATGGCGCGTTTACCTATTTATTCTAGCACCTACAATTTTGTTAGCATTTGTGTGGTTATCTGTTTTCTTTCCCCACTAAAAAATGGATCGTGGTATATGAATTATGCCTCTTTTTCTTTTTACACACAGTATCTGTAATGACACTAAATGCATAGTACTAAATTAGGAAGACAAAAGTAAACCAAACCTATCACCACTCAGTGACCCTACAACAGGCAAACAATACAAATGAGGAATCTGCTTCCAGAGTTTTAAAAAAGACTAAATCAAGGTTTAGAGTAAGATAAGATAGTTTTTTAATATCATATTCTTTTCTGATTTTCCTCTACATTTATCTGATAACAATGTTGATTTTGAGTATTGTTTTTCAGGCATTTCCATTCCTAAATGCTAGCCGTAATGCAAATAGCTAGGTTGTTTCATCTTGATTGTTCAGTGACTACCAGGACTCAATCAAGTGCAGAGTAGGATAATTATGCAATCAATCTGGGCAATAAAAGAGACTGTGAAGAGCAGTTGCACAATGGCTCTTTCTTTAAGTCATGCAGAATAGCTCTGAACAAATCTAGAATTTGCTAATTATAGTTAAACCTTGTTTTTAATTTAAGCTGCATGACTTAGCAGCCAGTGTTCATTTTCAACCCTTGAGCGAAAAAAGACTCATTGTTAGATACTTTAAACAGAATTTTACAGGCATAAAGTTAAAATCATGATTGATGCAGTGTTGGCAAGTTTTTATATCTAATTCTTTCAGGAGTTAACTCCATTATAATAATTCTAATTAGAATAGTTACGAAAACTGAAATAAATTCTCCACAGTTCACAAGGTAGTACGTTTGCAATTCCTGTCAAAATATTATTTTTAAGTATTGTTGTGAATAATTAAACTTTAAGAAGTAGTGTTCAGGAAATATCCATTTATAAATAGCAAACCTGTTTCTGTTACTTCCAATACAGCAATTTATAATGTTACGGAGTGAAGGAAAATGACAATGCCAAATCTCATTTTCTCTCCAAGATTCCAAAGTCTTTCATATGTTCTGTTTTATACTCAGAGCATGAAACAAAATAAGAAGAAAAGTTTCTTCTTACCATGAAAGAGAAAACTGATGGAGACTGAGCAAGTTTTTAGAAGTTAGGTATACAGAACCAAGAGTGTTAGCGAATCAAGTACGTTTCACTAGAGCAGTTCACAGAGCACTTAGTGTCTGTATTACATCTGGTATAAAAGAAAATAACTCTGTCTAGGCCTTTCAGTTTTAACTCGTTCTCCATAACAGCTCCGTGAGGCATGTTTCCACGTCCTGTTGCCTAATAGAAAACTTCTCATTTGTGATTGACACGGTTTCCCAGTATTCAACACCCCTGCCAAATCGTGCTCTGTACAAGAGAGCTGCTCCCCAAGCTCTCTTCTCGTTCTCCATTGACCGTTAAACTAGGTTGGGCTTGTACTTCAAAGTTCTCACAGACTGTCTACGAAAATTCACAAATAAATACACAACACATTTTAAAAACTGGTAGGTGATATCAAGGAAGGACAAAAGCCCTATGGATGAATATTTTGTCTCTTGTGGAGACTGGGACTTACTCCAGAGAGGTCACTTTGAGAATGAAAATGTTCTTTCCAGATTATTGAAAAAAATAGTTGCTATGGAGGAATTGTTAGAGTTCATTTTACGAAGCCAATAAAATATTGATACCAAGACGTTAGACATGCACAAAAATCTTACCAGAGACAGTGTTGCTTATTAGGAATAATACAAAAT
Source organism: Heterohyrax brucei (assembly GCA_028571685.1). Classification (NCBI taxonomy): domain Eukaryota; kingdom Metazoa; phylum Chordata; class Mammalia; order Hyracoidea; family Procaviidae; genus Heterohyrax; species Heterohyrax brucei. Next base: position 164,055,919 of record CM053143.1, read on the forward strand.
GTTTGGATCAGTTAATCTGAAAAATAACATTACAAATTTAAAATGTCTTTTTCTGTTCTAATGTAAAGAGATAGGGAAACATGAGGCAGAAGCCACGGTAGATACTGTCACAGGTAGGACCAGAATAATAGAGCTCGCTGGATCCTCGGGGTCATGTGGCAAGCTAGTACCAGGAGGCTCCGCACGCCCAGGAGGGAAAAGTCAGAAGAGCTGCATTGCTGGCCACAGCTGCACCAATGCCATTCCCACGTGCAGGAGTCCCGATCATTTCAAGAAGTGGTGAGAAGTCAAGAGCATGGCTACATGATAGTAGATTGACTCCAATAACTTCTTCAACAAGAAAGGCCAAGGTTAGTGGACTGGGAGAAAGTACTCTGTTAACTGTGTGATTTTGCCAGTTTTTAAAGACTGCAACCAAAATATGCTGGCATTAAGTCAGAAACCTAAAACTACCTCTAGAGCATCTTCAAATTCTAATGTTCCAGGTACATAAATGAAGATCTTCTTTACGGCCTTAGAGGGGGAATAGTTCATATTCACAAGGAGCAGATAATTGAGCGTATTTAGAGCTTGCAGTTGTTGTCATTGTAATTATGCTGAAGGAAAAAATGTTTCAGCAAATTTCTGATAGTTTCATAGGAATTAAAAAGATCAACTTAGGTAATGCAGGTGTCAAGATACTGTACAGTGCAGAAAATGTGAAAGAAATATGCTGCTTATTATCTCATGTTTACAGCATCAGGCAAGTGTTGCTAGCATAATATATTTTGATTTGATTAAAGTGTTTGAAAATGTCCCATTAGGCTGCTATGTGCTTGGGTTTATTTTTATAATAACTGACCTGGGTGAATTCATAGCCAATAGAATGATATACCTAATGGGTAACAGTATACTTAATGTTTTGTTAATAATTAGGCTGTTGTCTAATGGAAAGGATTTTTCTACAGCTCTTCCTGAATTTGTGAGGCAATTTAATGTTGTGGTAAATAATATTAAATATATGACTTTCAGCATATTAATTTAAAAAAATCATTTTTTGTTATCAGTAAAATGGAAACGGGGCAAAATTAGCATCTATTTCATATGATTGGCACTTGGCTGGCTCATATGATTATTGTGGATATTAAGAATATTACAAAATTAATATAAAAAGAATCAAATAAATAGCTTTTCCTTTTGTTATACACTGTTACGATTGACATGGTTAAGTTCCAAAGATCAGGTGGTTATACAAATTTGGTATTATGAGGATATCCACATCAGATCACAGGATGGAGAGTGACTATCTTAGCTGCATCATTACCAAACCCCCAAACTGCATCCTTACCTAATTGCCAAGTTCCTGAGAATCATGGCCCAGCCAAGATGACACCTAACCTTAGCCATTAAAGCCAGCTTTATTCTCGCCTCGTATCTCTGCATTCGTTATTGCTAGAAGTACAATTTTCATGTGCAAAGTAGTCATATAGTAGAGTTTTTTTGTTATTGTAAATGTGAAATGTTGGATAATGAGATAGTTGGTAAGTGAGAAGGTATATTGCCATTGTCACTGACAATTTTAACGTGCTTGTCAGTTGACTATAATAAAGAAATGCATTTACGTGGTCAAATAGTTTTCAACAAAGTAGCCAAAGCAGCTCAGGTAGGAAAGAGATGTCTCTTGAACAAAAGTTGCTAGAAAAACTTGGTATTCTTTTGGAAAATGAATATCAAATAAGCTTCAACTCATACTTCACATGAGATACAAAAATAAATTTGATATAGATTATAAACATAAACACAAAAGCTAAATGTCAAACACTTTTTTTCAAAGAGCAAAATGAATATCTCTGTAACAGCAATAGGTAAAGACTGTTTCTGTTTTTTAGTCAAGTTACAGAAAGTAACAGCACTAAAAGAAAAAATAAATTAGACTGTCATAGTGTTTAAGGGCTATGTCGGTAACTGCAAGGTCAGCAGTTGAAATCTACCGGGCATGCCTTTGAAACACTGTGGGCAAGCTTTGCTCTATGCTACAGGGTTGCTATGAGTTAGAATTGACTGGACAGCACTAGGTTTCGGGTTTACATCAAAATTAAAAATTTTGCTTCAAAACATTGTAAAGAAAATAAATAGCTTAAGTCACAGATTGGCATAAAATATTTGTGAAATATGACAAGGACAAAGACAGGTATTCAGAATATAGAAAGAATTTCTAAAACTCAATCATTCAAAAAAAAATAATCCAATAAAAAGAGCAATGCATTTGATCAGACGCTTCATAACTGATGTATGACTAGTCAGGTTGTACAAAGAAGAACTCTCGCAGTCACTACTCATCAAAGAAATGAAATGACATCTACAATATGATTATTTCTACACACTCACTAGCATAACTAAAATGAAACAGGCTTGCGGCACCAAATGTTCACGAGGATGTGGAGCAACAGAAAGGCTCACATATTGCCATTAAGAAAGTAAAAGATACAACGATATTGGAATAATTCCTGGCAATTTCTCTTCAAATTCAATAAACACCTACCTTTGATTTAAGAATTCTGCTCTTAGATATAGCCTTAAAAAAAAAAAAAAAAAAAAAAACTCAAAAACTGATAATCACAGTCGGTTCATTCAAAATAGTCAAACGTCAGTAGGAAACTGACTAAGCAATCTGTGGCTTATTTTGTGTGACAGATTAGTATTCAGTTATAAAAAGGAACAAACCAATGACACATAGCACCTAAATAAATCCTTGTAACCCTACCATGTTAAATAAAAAAGCCAGTCAGAAAGTAGTATGTAACACCAATTTCCCATTTCTATGAATTTCTTAAACTGGAAAACTAAGTAAGTTTGGGAAAAAATTATAACAACGATTGCCTTTGCCAGAGTGGAGAAGGGTTTCGTTGGAAATAAACCCTACGAAACATTCTGAAGCAATATTAATTTGGGACTGTTTCTGAGAGTGTGTAAATTGGGACTGAGATTATACTAAGTGGACACTGAATGCCTAGAGGAAACTCTGGTGGTGTAGTGGTTAAGTGCTACGCCTGCTAACCGAAAGATCAGCAGTTCAAATCTTGTAAACTCCATGGGGCAGTTCTACTCTGACCGATAGGGTCGCTATGATGCAAAGGCGACTCTACAGCAGTAGGCTAGATGCCTATCATATACATGATTCTGTAATGGTGGAAAGTAAGATGCTGCTGTTACTAAACAAGCATCATAGCAAATTCATAGGTTATGGTTGTGTACTGAATCTAAATATAAAAATGATGAGCTTGGCACGTTCAGCTAAGTAGGCAGACCCTTTAGAAAGTTTCATATTGAACTTACTTTTAATATTTAGTTTAACCAAAAAGTATTTTAAGTGAAATAATGAAGTTCCCCATCTTCTATATTAAATATTTTGAAGTATCACAATAATAAATTTATTTTTAATAAAACAAATTCTTTTTTTTTTCACTAGGATTCTGGGTCTAATTTTATAATTAGAATTTTGTCTCTAATTTCTAGTCTCTGGATTTATACAAAACGTTAAATCTTATTAATGTAGTGAAACATTCACATCCTGTGCTCATGATGCTATCAGGAGGACTTATTCTCCTCTTTTCTGCAAAAGACAAATTGTACTGCAACCAAAATAGCCTCATTTTGTTTCCCTTGTCATGCTGGAACTAGGAATATGTCACTCAAAAGAGTTTAGTATTCAGAAGATGTGCAAAATCACAGAATGGGAACATTAAGCTACATCATTAAACTACCCAAGTGACTTGCTTGCCGTCGGTTGCTTTTACTTATAGATTTCCAAATTCTAACTTTAGTCAAGTTCCTGCGTTAACTACTCCCAAACAGAAGTAGAAGTAATGTTATATTCTGCAGAGAATACTTTTTACATTTTCAAGTAGAGGATCACAAAATTGGTCCAAACAAACAAGCATGAGTTATCAGTAAGTTGAGGGTGGACAAATCTGTGTAACATGTTAAAATTAAATACATATCTTCCTACAATAAATGTGCTAAAACATAAGGTTGTATGGGTAAGCTAAGTAAATTACTAACTAGTTTTAAAATATTTTTTTTATTTTCTATGCCATTTTTTTTAAGTATTAGAGAAGCCCTAATATAATTACTCATATATTGTTCCTGCTAATAAAAAACTTAAGTTTTGTGTGTGTGTGTGTGTGTTGTTATAATAATGCTTTGTCATTGCTTATATAAAGTTCTTAAAGCTACACTTTTTATCTGTTTGCTTCCTTTCCTGAGAACATAAAGGAATATTCCTGTTATATATCACAGATAATACCAGTCACCTATGTTTAGACATGAGGCAAAAAAGGAAGTTAGACTTTGATTAGTATGCTAAGTAATATTACTAATTGAACTTGATTTTAATTCTGACTGTTTGTGTCTTGACACAGAAACATAAACTTTATATCTCGATGTCAGTCTTCAAAAACACAAATCAGATTCAAACAATGGAGACAATTTAAGTCAACATCAATACACATGGATGATTGGAATGGTTTTAAGAGAAAGTCAGCAGTCTGGCATACATTACATTCTCTACAAACTTCAGGAGTACATATCCTAAAATTGATCTTCATAACAGTGTTAATATATATGAGTGTATACATATTTTCCTCCATAAAATACAAAAGAGTCTAACTTCCTGAAAAGCCCTTTGTATGTGAAAACATACAAAAATTGTCACCTGCTGCTGAAAGTCAAAAAGTTTGGATGTAATGCTTCACTGAGTCCCTTTCTTCCATATACTGCAAGCAACCCACATTTTCTACTTTCCAAAAGCAAAATCAAAGCCAATACCTTCAAGCCAATTCCAGCTCACGTGACCTTAGAGGACAGAGAAGAACTGCTCCTTTGAGTTTTCAAGGAGCACCTAGTCGATTTGAACAGCCAGCCTTCTGGTTAGCAGACGTAGCAACTAAGAACTGCACCACCAGGGTTTCCATTTCTTACCTTAGCAAAATTAAAAACTCTAAATTACATGTCATAAATCTTTGGGATTCTTCCATAGTCAAAATACAGAAAGTTACGCTTAACAATGCTAAATATCTTATCATGATTCCTTCTATTTTAATTATGAGAAAGGAAACCAAAATAACAAAAATACTGCAGAATCATTAGCCATCATGGTCTATATTTTATATCATGTTGTAGAAAAAGATTTTTGGAGAAAATTGTACTGATGTAATTAGTATTTTCTTTTGTTAAAGAAAATGTTCAACAGTTGATAAACTCAGCTATGCTCACTTAAAAGAAACTTTTTGAAATCAGTAGGACATTACATTGAAATATACTATTAGACAAAAAATAAAATCTTAAAGTAATTCATTATGTAAAAATAATATTTCATGTTTATTTATCAATATATTATAAAATCTTGGTCAGAACAAAAATGAATAGATATAACTTAATTTGGTGATGAATTTGGTTTTAAAGGAAGGTAGTTAATTTAATGTGACTTTTCAGGTCTAGGGTTTTAGTAATATATTAACAAGGAACTAAAATGTATTGCAAATTACCTATGAGGAAGCCACTTTAGTTAAAAGTTTATTCAAAATAATTTCTTTATTAAAAAATTTACTTGTAATATCAAATCAAATTATTCAAAATGTCAAAGCACATTTTTTGACAATAGCTTTTAACTGAGTAGGGTATTTAACTGAGTATGGTATTTGTGCACCAATAATTTTCAAGAGATCATTTTTAAGTAGCATATGCAGGACATGCAAGCTTCCCCCCAAAAATATGTAGATCATTTATTAAGATGGGAGAGTTTATAAGTGAAGAAAATATATGGTTATTTATCATACAACATATGTTCTGAATTAGGCATTGCCATTACTGGGCCAACTTTCCTGAAGTGATTCACTTAAACTAGTTAAGGAAGAAAACAAAAGCAATTAGTTGGGAGGACACTGGTACACTTCAAAAAACGAAAACACAAACTAAGCAACAAAATTTCTAGAAATCTGAAAGGAGAGCAATCCTTGGAATTTCAGAGACTAAAGATGAACTACTCATTATTTAACATCACTTTCTTCTCACTAAAACTTAAAAAAAAAATGCTGTTAAGTAGATTGTGACCGTGCCTATAAGGCAGAGTAGAACTGCCCCATGGGCTCTCCAAGGCTGTAATATTTATGGAAGCAGACAACCACCACATCTTTCTGCTGTGGAGCAACCAGGGGTTTCAAAATCATTAACCTTTATGTTAGCAGTCGATTGCTTAACCACTGTGCAACCAGGGCTGCTTTGACTCATTCCAACCAACTCTTCTATTATTTATCAGCATTCCTTATATCCCCAAATAACTTTCTCTAGGATGCTGGAATCATAGCTATCAATAGTATTTCCACAATTTATCCCTTTTACAAAAGTATTCTTTCTCCAATCCAGTTTAACATATTCTAACTATACGTGTGACATGGTTGAGTGACTTACTGGAATCTGTAGAGGTGAAGCGACATGAATGATTGGGGAAGAACTGAACCTTTTGAAATATCATTATGGCTGCTAGAAAAGGGACATGCAAGAAAGCTTGGCTCCTATTCAGACACGTGTGGTGTCAGCGGCGGGAGAGTACAACAGATCAGGAAGAAAAGCAAATGAAAAAGAGATGCTATTCTTCAGTTTTCCTTGTTTAGAGCTCTTAACCACTGCCGAGGATTGAACTGTGTCCTCCCAAAAATATGTGTAGTAATTTCGCTATACTGAGGTTCCCTATGACTGCCCTCCATTGTGTGTAAATTATGCTGTAAATCCTAATCTCTTCCTGTGGTTAAAAGAGTGGATTATTTTAGAGAAGATTAGGATAGGACTGTAAAATCCTCCCTAAGATCACCTCTCTGCTCCAGTGCAGACAGGCTTTCCCTGGAGTTTGGCTTGCACCATGTTTTATCCTACAAGGAATAAAAGGAAAGGGAAGCAGGCAGAGAGTTGGGGACCTCGTACTATGAAGAAGGCAGCACCGGGAGCAGAGTGTGTCCTTCAGACCTGAGGTTCCTGTGCCAAGATTCTCCTTCATCAAAGACTAATGCAATACGAAGATTTTCCTCCAGAGCTGACAGAGGAAAAGCCCTTCACCTGTAGCAGATAGACTGAATTTGGACTTGAAACCTACTCACTGTGTGAGAAGAAGCTTTTCTTTGCTAGAGCCATGCACTTGTGGTTGACTGTGGTATTTCTGTTAGAGCAGTACTAGCTGGCTAAAGCAACCACTGTGCAACCAGGCCTTCAAACCTACCACCTCAGGTCAAAAAGTGGTAATCCATTCAGTACGAACTCAAAGTCCGAAATCTCATTTTCTCAAACCATCTAAATATTGTGGGAATGAGAGTCTGTGTGTTTTATACCAGGGCAAAATTCTAGAATGCGAGTTCTCTTCTTCTAAAGTGTATTGGTGATATGGTCACAGCACTGTCATTCTGTCCCTAATGGGCACAGTTGGAGGGAAAGAAGACATCATGGGTACCAAGCCAATATGAAACTCAGCAGAACAAATTTCTCTAGCTCTCAAGCCTGGAAAGTAATACTCTGTTCTCTAAGATTATCTAAGCTGAACAAGGAGAAACACAGGAAAAGATTGTAACAAAATAAACACTTTTCTAAAACTTAGTGATTTCAGTTTTCACTTTTGAAATCTAATGATGGTCTTTAGTGTCTGAATTTAGCTGTATTTAAGTTATTTTTATTTCTAAAAGTGAATCAGATAAACAAAATCAATCAGAATCAGATAAACAAAATCTGAAGTTTCATTATACTGTTTAGGCCACATGCTCTTCAATCTCGATGAATTTTAAAAATGTTTCAAAATTTAAATTGGCAAACTCTAACGTATAGTTTTAATAGAACACTAGCAGAGAAGTTTCCTCAGAGAGTAACAAACATTTGCATAGGAATCATAATGTAATTAATATTAAAATATTTATAAATACTGTGGTTTTGTGGATATTCTATCTTTAGAACTGCTGGTACAATGTCAACTTTCTTAAAAATACAACTCAAGAATTTTTAAAACATCTGTGTAAAAGGCACAATGAAAACATTTGTTTACCCTAGTGAGATAAAGGCATAGTTTCTATATGAATACAGCTATAATCATTGAAGTTTTACTTACATTTATTTGATCTTAAGATTCATTCAGAACCCCAGTGGCTCAGTGGTTGAGATCTGGTCTGTTAACCAAGAGGTTTGCAGCTTCAGTCCTCCAGCTGCCCCTTGGAAATCTTAGAGGACAGCTGTGGTCTGTCTTACAGGGTTCTTCTGAATCAGAATTGACTGCGGGATTTTTTTGTTTTTAATTTGTGTCTGGGAATATTTCTGCCCAGGTTTTTTTTTTTTTTTTTGGTATATATATTGATTTTTTTCCTGAGTTGATCATAGGATATAAAATACGACCTAAAGCTGTGCCAACACTACTACATATACTTTCATTCATTTGCTTTATATCCATAGGATACAAATAGCACATTTTATGTCAGGTACTTGCAATGTCAATTTTTTTCCTATTACCACAAATTTGTTAGTGAAATTATCCACTAAATGTTTTCAATTTTAAAATACCTCTTCAGGAAATGACATCTTAACACAGGCAAAGCTGACCCTAATAGTGTAAAGGAAAACACATGCAGACTCATAATAGAAACTTTTTAGAAAGTTGAAATAATCTAATACATACTGAAAAATACTGGTAAGCTTTATTGTGTTAATAAAATCAACTGGATAACATTACAGCTTTACTATTTTCAGTGAGATAACAGATGTACAATCTTAGAGTCGGATCCGACTCGACGGCACTTGGCTTGGCTAATCTTAATTCAATTTATTTATTCATTCATTCATTCATTCACTCTTTATAGGGCCTGAAATCATACTGAAATGACACCATGATTAAATTAGTTTGTCATGAGAGATTGATAAACTGGAGGCATAAAATCAAACAGATTATTGATATTGACATATAATCATATACTTAGTTGATTATGATATGTGTGTCTTATGCATGTTCTGATGCAGTTATTGCACACTAGCTGGGAATACCAAAAAATAGTTCTTACTAAAAACAAATACATTAAGCAACTATTACATACCAAATACTGCAAGTGTGAGTGATTATCAGTTTGTTTTTCTGGCTCACATGGCCTGATATTGAGTGCCCTTTCTGAAGGAAGTATCCAAATGCAGGTTCAGCGCTAGAATGACTGATTTAGAAGGGTTTAACTAACATCCTCCCACTACGAGTTTCCCTAATATTTGACATTCAGTTCTGTGAAGCCACATTCTACAGCTGCCCACACTCTCCCAGCTATTGCCTTTGGCCATTATCTCCCCATAGTTTTTTGCTGCTGGATTGTCTTGCCTGACAAACTGTTATTTTATGTGAAAAGCCATGGGCACTGAGTTGATTGCAATTCACAGACACCCAATGGAACAGAGTAGAACCTCTAAGACTATAATTTTCATGGGAGCAAACTGCTACATCTTTCTGTGCTGGAGCAGCTGGTGGTTTCTAATCACCAGTCTTCTGGTTAGGAGTTGAGCTCTTAACCACTACTCTACCAAGACAAGTATCAATCTTCAGTGCCTGCAGGTCCAACCAATCTTGACAAATGATTTTCTTAAAGATTCCACTCTCTTGGCTTTTGGAAGAGTAAGGTAGTCACCAAATTGCCCCTCTCTTTCTAGGAATATGGCATTCCTTACCTAGCTTTGTTGTAGCGCTTTTCATTCTCTTTTTGAATGAAAGGAATCCAACTGGTGAGATGAAATGCATTGATTCCACTGTGTGATTTATACAAGAATTATCTACTGGGATATCAAGTCTCAAAATTTGATGTTCTAGGGACTCAGGAAATATTTGCTGAGCTCTAGCAACATGGAAGAGCCCTGGTAGCACAATGACTGAGAGCTCAGCTGTGAACCAAAAGGTTGGCAGCTCGAATCTACTAGCTTTTCCTTGAAAGCCCTTTGAGGCAGTTCTACCCTGTCCTGTAGGGTCGCTGTGAGTCAGAATTGACTCAATGGCAACAAGTTTGATTTTTGAAATCGTGTAGAATCACCTGTTCTAGGCGCTGGTCAAATGGCACAAAAGATGTTCTTCTTGTGGAGTAAAAAGTCCTAAAGTGGGGAGGAGGGAAAGTGGACAGTATAACAGATGTATATTTCTCATGGAAAACTAATTTAATCACGGTGTCATTTCAGTATGATTTCAGGCCCTATAATGAGTGAATGAATAAGTGAATGAATACACAAATAAATCTAATTAAGAAGATTATACATATGTTTTGATGAGTTTTCAGAGTGAAAGTTTGAAAGGGGTTGATGGTGGTGATGCTGTTTTAAATAGGATAGTCATTGAAAATCTGAATTCAAGTAGAGGTAAGCAAATGAAGGAAAAACCCATGGAAAATCTGGGAGAGTAACTGGGGCTGAAAAACGGTACTGACGCCCTGAGGAAAACATGAAATGATTCATTCAAAAAACCTTAACAATGTAAAGAGGTATTTCCTACAATGTTTTCAATAGTCCAAATTGTGTGTGGCACCTTGTTCTGCTATGTTAAGCCATGTCAGTCTTCAAATTTTATGGACACGACAAACCTCCTTGAGTAGAATCCTGCAGTCATTAAGAGTAATACCATGCTTTTAACAAACTGTGTGCTTTTATCCAGCAAATTGTGGGCTACTGGTATGTAAGACCATAAACTTATTTTTTACTTTATTTTTGTTAATCTCCTTGCTGCATAACATATAACGGCAATAAGTTTCTGCTAAAGCATCGCTTTGAGACCGTTTAACAGAGCTAGAGACTCTGCACACAACAATGAGAGTCTGACCTATTTTTTGCATCATGGCTCCACAACACAATTTGTCTGAACTTTCCTTGTCACCATGATTTACACTATGAACTACTGAAAGCCTGGGACCATGACATATTCATTATATTCCTAGTATTCTCTTTCAGTATGGACTAGGTGATATCTGCTCTTTGTAGAAACCAAAAACCCATTGCCATCGAGTCAGGTCTGACTCATGGCGACCCTAGAGATCAGAATAGAACTTCCTCGTAGAGTTTCCAAGGAGCAGCTGGTGGATTTGAACTGCGGACATTTGGTTAGCAGAGGTAGCACTTTTTGTAGAGACCTCTCAAATTGCGAAGCTCCACTGGTATAAAGGTTAGGCCCTAGGCTGCTAACTAAAAGGTTGACAAGTTTGAATCTACCCTGTGGCTCCATGGGAGAAAGATCTGGTCTGCTTCCTTAAACACTACAGCCTATAGAAACTTATGGGGCAATTCTACTCAGTCACACAGGGCCCACTGTGAGTCAAAAATCGATTTCACAGTAAATGACAGCAACAATATGAAAAGTAGTGTCCATGTTTTTTTTATCTTAATGGTAGCTTGGTTTAATCTCTTTTTAAACGAGGAAAATAAGAAGTTAATTATTTTTGCAAAGTTAAAGATCTTGTCAAAGATCATCACAGTTTGTTTAGGGACTAGAATATTTAAGAAAAGTATTAGATTATTTGGTAGAGAAACTAAGCACTTGCTCAAAGAACTGGAAAGGAGAAAAAGAGAAATTATTTGATGTTTAGAAACACGAGTGGAAATAGTCATTTTACAAGGACCGTGGGGCTTACATATTAAAGTTCCTAGTGCATCCTGGGAAGTGGAAGGTAGCAGAGCTTGGTCTGACCTGGTGTTTTACTTACCTAGCGTTGCTCTAACAGAGATACCAGTAAGCTACAAATCCACATTCAATATCAGAAATTATCACAGTCCGGTAGGCTAAGAGTCCAAATTCAACACGAGAGCATCCTGGTGCAGGAACCTCAGGTCCAAAGGGTGCTCTCTGCTCTCGTTGCTGCTTTCCCAGTAGGATGAGGGTCCCAAATCTCAACTTGCCTCCTTTTCTTTTATATCCTGAGAGGCTTCCCCAAGCCACAGTACAATCCCACACATTATGCGCTGCCCTAACAAATCAACTATCTCCCATCCAACACGGGGGAACATCACACAGTACCAGGAATCTTGCTCAGACAAATCGCTGCAGATTTGGAGGGAACACAGCTCCATCCATGACACCTGGCTTTGCTGCTAACTAGTTTGGTGACTCTAGGTAATTTGTTCAACCTCTCTGAGGCAAGTTCAGCTCCATAATCTGTGTAGTAGGAATAAAAACACCTGTGTAATAGGTGGGCTTTAGGTACCAAGTTGTGTCAATTTTGCTAGGCCATGGTTCCCAGTATTGTGTGGTTGATCACCATTCTCTGATCGGAAGTGATTATCCTATGTGTTGTATATCCTAATCTCTACAGGTTAATGAGGCAGAATTAAAGGCAGCTGTGTTAATGAGGCAGGATACAATCTACAGGATTAGGTTGTAGCTGGAGTCAATCTCCTTGAAGATACAAAGAAAAATGAGCAGGGACGAGAGGGACCTCACACCAACCAAGAAAGGAGCACCGGGATTTGAGCACGTCTTTTGGACTCTGGGTCCTTGTCCTGTGAAGCGGCTAGACCAGGGGAAGATTGATGACACAGCCACTCAGCTAGAACTGACAGAGACAGAAGGCCTCCCACAGGAACTGGTACCCTAAATTTGGACTTCTAAACTGTGAGAGGATAAAAATAGTTAGGTAAAGCCACTTGTGCTATGTTTGTTATGGCAGCACTGGAGAACAAAAGCAGTGGATATAAGGAATCAAGGTGAAAATGAAAAGACCTTAGCAAGAGCATAATGGAAACTCAGGGAAAAATAGATAACATTATTCTTGTTTAAATATATATATACAGAATTCAAAATCAGGTCTGCCTCATTCTAAAACCTAGGCAATCCACCAGTGCACATATACCACCTACATTATTTTCAAGGCAGTTAACTGTGATTTTCCAGTGTTGTACACATTATCTATTTTTACACTTCTTCCATTCTTTATTTTCCTGTGTCTTTTTTACAGAAAAGCAAGGGATAGCAACTGCAAATAGGTGTTCCATTAAGAGACCACTGTTATTTAATACAATGTTTTCAAAGTGCTTCCTCTCTTTTTTTTTTTTTTAACATCTTGTGAAAACAAAATTCAATAATCTATTCCCTCAGGCAGTTTCAATGTACTGAAATTCCTTGGGGACATTTAAAGGTGAAAACTTTGCTACTGTGTGTTTCTCTTGAAAGCAAGGGATGAGAAGCAAGGAGTGGATTTCACCAGTTCTACTTGCTAAGACACCTGCAGAGAAATAATTCTCACCATCCTCTGCTAGAGTGCATAGTTTTTACAAATATAACATCTGACAATGGTTTATTTTGGTATCCATTTACAATTGGGAAATACATTCTGAGGGTACAATAAGTGGCAAAGGAGGGTGGAAATGTGTTAGCTAACAGCCTAAAGTCACTTGTCTGTCCTGGAAGAGACCAGACATACCAGAGGATTCAGTAGCCAGCAATGGATGAAAAGGAAATGTATCTATGTCATATCGTTTGTAACAACAGCAAAAAATATTTAGAAGAAAGAGCTTGATAATTGCTTTAAGTTGAAAGCCACAAACAAATCAATCTTAGCAAGAAGTTTGTTTCTTTTTTTTAGCTGTCATTCACAGTTTCTAATATCAGCATTGACTAAGGAAAGCTGAAGAATTGATGCTTTGGAATTAATGGTGTTGGTGAAGACTATCGAATATACCATGGACATCCCAAAAACTACATAAATCTGTCTTGGAAGAAGTGTAGTCAGAAGGATCCCTAGAAGGGAGAACGGCAAGACTTTGTTCCACATATTATCAGGAAAGCCCCTGTTCTTGGGGAAGGACATCATTCTTTATACAGTTGAAGGTCAGTGAAAAAGAGATCGTTAAGGAGATGGAGCGACACAGTGGCTGCAACGGTGTACCCAAACACAGTGAGGATGGCACAGGACCCAGGCACTGTTTGGTTCTGTTGTGCACAGGGTTGCTATGAGTTAGGACCAACTTAATGACACCTAAGAACAACAGCGTAGAAACAAAAGAAATTTAGAGCTAAATTGTAACAGTTTTAGTAGCAGAACCATTTTCAGATTAAATTTTAATAACCCTCCAATATATGAAATAGATCATGTGAGAGATTCAGTGGCATAAACATGTTTTACAAATTTAAATTTTAGGTATTACAGGTGAAAAATCCACCTATGAAAGTAATGTTTTGAGAACTAACACAAGGTACTACTGTTATCACAATCACAATGTTATATCAGTTTCAGGATTTGGATTATTTTGTCATTTTTCCCAGTCACAAAGCACTGAAATCAAAGCAAGCAATTTGCAGCAGGATTTTCTGCAATCACAAAGTACTGTTGATTTAAACAAATAAGGAACTTTGAAAGTGGTAGATTTTTATATTAAATTTCAAATTTCAGTAACATCTCATTCCTGTTCAATAGCATAAGTAAAGATACACAAAAAATTGACAAATAAGCACTGAAATCATGCTGCAATATTACTGACAGAGAAGAATGAAGAAAATCCTCTCGCTCAACTAATAATTTGGTGGCAAAGATTACAGATCTCTGAGAATTAAGTAGCATGTGTTGCATGGCACTTTTTCTAATGCAAGTTTATATGACTGGATATGCAGACACCTATCTTACAAAAAAAAAACAACTCTAACTACAGAATTTCAGCCTTTGTTCTCTGTTTGCTAATCTACATTCAGAGAAAGGAAAGAAGCCTGATTTCTGAAATCTGCATGAAAATAGTGAGAGTTTGCAAAATATTAATATTTGGTTTCTATCAAAGATAAATAGAAGCCTTTCCCATCTTTCCATTAAGCTTTTAAAATTACTGAGAAACAATTTAAAAATTAAGTTCAAATCTCATTTGTTGGAACCTTGAATATATAAAGACTGAAGTTTGAAAAGCTCTGCTCTGATCCAGTGTTCTCATCTTCTAGATGAAACAACCACCACCACCAACAAAGACAGAAAGAGAAAATATTGAAAGATATTTTCAGTCAGACACTGAATAAAAACGGATTCCATTACATTTAATTATGTGCATACACTTTTTTGTTTGTTGTTGTTCTTAAATTTTAACCTCAGTAGCCTCTGTCTAGTGGTTGGAAACTAGAGCGATTTTACACCCATGTAGTGTCTGGAGACAACGTTGGTTGTCACACGAGTGAGAATATGACGCTGCTATGTAGTGACGTGATACGGAACATTCCACAATGCGTAGGACAGAGCTACATAGAAAATAATTATCTAACCCCCAATGTTAATAGTTTCAGTATTGACAAGCTGCATATTAGGCCATTAGTGTTAGATGAAACACTGACACTTGAATATCTTTATGCTTATTTACAGAAAATTGTATGGAAAACCTTATTTCAATAAATTCTCATGTTATGAAACTAACCTAAAAAACCCAAACCTGTTGCTGTTGAGTTGATTCCAACTCGTAGCAACTCTAGGAGCTCAAAATATTCTGAAACACTGCATAGTATTTGATACCTAAATGTCTCAAAATGACAGAAATTACTTTACCACAATTATTTCCGTTTCTAAGAGTGCTTTGAACAATTTGCATGTAACTATGAAATCTATTGACAAGAGTGTGAAAAATTTTTATATAACTATGAAGTCTAGAGATAACTGTGTTATTCAAACAGTGACACACAGTTACCGTGTCTTTATATAATATTTGCCATTCTATATGACTACTGATTGTTCAGCTCCTAAATACTCTACTCAAGGACATATCATGAACCTCCATGTACCCTCTTATTTTGTTTATATTCAGGGTTTGATTTAGATGTATTGTATTAGTAATTTAATTTTCTCTGATTGTTCATAACTCCATCAATAATCTAGATTATTAGAAAGTGGTCTTTGTCATGGTATTTTATAGGCGATTTCTTGTAGAATGTTTTCTTATTCCAAATTACAGTCATGAAGTACTTAACGTCCATATGAAATAAGACTTGATGTGATTTGGTTGTTGTGTAAACACAGTATTATATACTTAGCAAATCTATGTTGTATACTTTTCTTCCACTCCCAGATCAATACTTTTCCTCTGCATCTTGCTGCTGCTCTCACTAGCACTGGTTTTGCTGCACCTGGGATTCACAATACACTTAAGAGTAGTATTTTCAAAAGAAAGTTAGTGGAGAAATAACTCAAGAGACACACAATACAGGAGATTGGGTGTTTCTGCCTACAAGCTGGAGCATACAGTAAACCCAAACCCAAACCCAAACCTAAACCTACTGCCCTCCTGTCAATTTGGACCCAGAGTAACCCGGTGGGACTGAGTGGGATTGCCAACCGATTTCCAAGGAGCACCTGGTGGATTGGAACTGGTGATTTTTCGGTTAGCAGCCCTAGCACTTAACCACTGTACCACGAGAGTTTCTACGGTAGTACGTAGTAAACTTCTTGTTTGTAAGTAGGGAAAATTTACATTAAAATAACGAAAGTACCAAAGCCCAAAACCAACCCTCTGCCACTGAATCGGTTTGGACTCATAGCAATCCTATAGGTAGAGTAGAATGGGCCCATGGAGTTTCCGAGGAAGCTTGGTGACTTTGAACTGCCGGCCTTTTGGTTGGCAGCTGTGGCACTTAACCACTGCACCACTAGGGTTTCCAGTGAAAGGACAGTACATACATAAGCCAGTAACAGGTGTATATTATTACTATCAAGACATGTACGTTATTGGTTACATACATATTGTATCATTATGTGGAAAGCCTGGTGGTGGCATGGTTGAGGGCTACAGCTGCTAACCAACACATTTGCATTTCCAATCTGCCAAGTGCTCCTTGGAAACTCACTAGCATGCTTCTAGTTTGTTCTCTAGCATTCCGATGACTCCAAATAGACTCAGCGGCAGTGTGTTTGGGTCTTTTTGTTTGCTTGTTTGTGATTCCATTATACACCTGGTAACATAGTTGCTTTATATACTAGAGTCATGAAACTTGTGTGTTGCATGTGGAAAGCTGCTGCATTCCCAACGCCTCCTTACATCCCCTGCATGCCATTCTCCAATCGGGATTTTGAACTCTGTTATAACCTTATGGGACTACGGAAACATATGTGGTTGGACATTGCCCAGACAGATTGTTATGCAGGGTATAACTATATTATCTGCAAAAATAATATAAATTTATAAGGAGTAGCTCTTTTAAAGATTTTTAAAGAAGAAAAAACAACTGCAAACACTCCATAGAAGTTTTTTATTTTTTATTTCAATGTGATAAAGGTTTGTATCATGCATAATTTACAAAGTTTCATAAAATATATAGTATTTTAATCTTAATAGTAATTCATAAGCAAGACTATTCAGCCATCATTGGGTGATGGGACACAGGATGTGACGATCGGCAAATTAATGACTTGCCCTTTTCTGACAATGCACCAGATTTTCACACTATAACATTTTGCTTCATTCAACAGCTGAACTGTTGACAGGGGCACTTAAGCTAGTCAGAACAGCAAAAAATATGAAGCACATAAAAAACTAGTCAGGAAAAAGAAATAAAACAATGACGTACACAAATCTGGACTGCTCATATTGCCAAGTATAAAACATACTTATTGGGTTTTCCCTTATTGCTTAGGCTATATATTAAATACATAGTGATATCTCCTCCTAATGTGTGTATTTTAATATATTAAGGTCAAAAATTGACACTGAACACCGAATGCTATTTTGAAGTAAAGTTTTATAGTATTATATTCATAAGGTTGAAATTTTACTATCTTTGTATTTACTGATTGGACTCTATTAGAAATATTTGCAACAAGGTTATTGATTTTAATGACAACAACCAGGATACATTTTTTCCCAGAAACATTAAAGATACTTTCAGCAATTTTTCCAAACCCATTCTCAGAAATGGGGCAAGATTCTATGTAGACGTGTGTGCGTTAGCTAGTAAGTTCTATTTTAAAATCCAACAGTCTCTTTAGTCATCTTGTTTCAAAATAAGTGTTCTGAGTCAAAGCCCATTTGCAGTCCTGAGTCACTTGCTCTCAAGCTGTCCAGAGGATTAAAGCATACGGTCATGTTTCACTGAAATATGTTTTAGCTTATGAATCGGGTCCACTATCTCTACTGTATATTCCACTGTTAGAAAATTTAGAGATAGCTGGATATTTGAAAGAACAAATGCTTCAATATAAATAACATGTTTTAAAGTAGTACATAGCTTTAAAGGACCCTTGAGATTCACTATGTGTAAAAGACAAGCCCATGTTGATAGGTGTTAGCATTTTAATTATTCAATTGTTTCTTTATAAATAGTTACATTTCCATATATATGTAGAAATCTTAGTGGTATAGTGGTTAAGATCTACAGCAGCTAACCAAAAAGTTGGCAGTTTGAATCCACCAGGTTCTCCAAGGGACGGTTCTACTCTCTCCTATGGGGTTGTTATGATTCAGAATCAACTTAGCTGTTTTTGTTTTCTTTTTATACCAATATATACCAATATACATGCATACCTATATCTACCTCTATATCTATATTTGTATCCTTATCTATATAGATATAGATCTCTTTCTGTCTCCCTAAATGTGTGTATATATGTGTGTGTGTGTGTTTATGTGTGTATATCTCCCCTGGAAAATGTAAGTCAAATATATGGTTTCAGTTCCTTCAAAATCTAGTGAATTATGCTTCATTTCTAATTATAGGAGTGCACATTAAAACTACTACAATGTTAACAGTACACAAATCACAGGAAGATTTTATAAGAATAAATTCCTTCCAGTGCATATCTAATGTTTGTGTGTCTCCGGGTCTCTCTTACGCAGTCTGCAAGCTCCTGGTTTGCTTATTCAGAGCAAATGTCCTGTATTCTTTGGCAATGACTGAATTTGTAAATATATTTTATTCTAGAGGATTAACATTATTTTGTTACTATACTCCATTAATTTTGATGAGACATATTACAATGATTAAAAGAATGAACACATCTGGATTTCAGTCCAGTGTCTATGGCATCAGTAGACCAGGAGTTTCCTCATCTCTAATCTAAAACTTTTAATAGTATCTGGCGCATGGATTACTCAACGGCACTTGGCTTTGGCTTGGCTGGCACATGGATTTGTTGACAAATACAATAATGCAATAAAATAGCACTTTGCTTCCCCATAGAAGGCTCAACAAATGATGGTTATTCCTATGCTGGCTTGAAATGTGTAACAATTTTATAACGCAATAGTAGTAAGTAAGAACTGACATGGTTCTGGGCAAATAGTAAACCCTCATCTTGTATAAAAATCCAAGCATAAAGAAGGAAGTCTTTCTCTTAAAAATAACAATTATACCACCACCAGTGGCATCTAGAGTATCAACAGAAGGAAACTGATTTTCCCCTGACAGAATAAAAATAACGCCTACTAAATTTCAGAAGAAAGAAATGTGGCATTATATAGCCATTGTAATATCCCAAATGAAAAGATAAAGAGCTACCTATAATTGGGTAACAACTGTGACAAAGCAAGAATATATTTCATAACGTGCTAATAAGTATAGCACAAAGGAAAAAGGGGAATGTTTGATTACAAGTGTTTTTAATGCAAAGAAAGACATTGAAAGCTAAATACTATTTTTGGTCTAACAATAAGAAAAGCAAGGGGACCGGAATGCATGCTGGATCTAAGAAACAGCCTACGGGAAAGCCTGCAGTAATGAGTGAACGTGGCAGCGTTAAAGAACTAAAATGATTATACTTTGCCTTGAAATATATATGTGCAGAAGTTGCAGGGAGGTTTGAGAATGCGGTAGATACCAGATTAAAGAATCAGGTTACTCTTTAATCAAAATCTATGCAAAAGTCTTTTAACTTGATTTATAGAAAGTCATGATTTTCAGTCACTGTTCAAATACATGTGTGTGAATCCAGCCTATCTGTTGTTTATTCATTCAAAAAACATTTATAGAACACAAAGTTTTCTAAGTACTGAGTTTGGTGCTGTAAGTACAGAAGAGTAACAAAAGAGACATAGTACCTCACTTGATGTCACCGTTTAGTGGTGGGAAAACCAATTATAATAATAATTACAATCAACATCATGGATACACAAAGGTGAATGGACACACAAAGCATGGGTAGCTGTTATAGTCTGTGAAGAGTTGTGAATTTCCAAGAGGATTTACTATGCTCTTTTACCTGACACAAGAAGGATATGTAAGAATCCAGGGTTAAGGGAAAGAGTTTAATGAGAGGTTATAGTGTGTCTGTTGAAGAGAATGAGCTTGAGACCATTCAAATACTGAAAATAATTGGCTGTCTCAAATAATGAATGATATGGTTGAAGACAAATCAAATTAAAGTAATAAGAAAGAGACTGAAGGAGATGAATTTCATGTTTTGTGGTTAAATCTTAATGCTAAAGGCAATGGAAAGACAGTGTAAGAGATCAAGAAAATTGGTGACACTCTCAACTTGTGTTTTAGAAAGGATTGTCTAGATGCTATCTGGAGAAAGAATGATAGGAGAGCAACATGGTAGCCAGCAAACCTGAGAGAGACTTTTGTGTTTCCACATCCTCGGGACTCTGAAGTGCTGATGTAAAGTGGTGGCTGCGGAGAAAAGTGGGAAAATTAGAAGATAATTAAGATGAACGAAAGGCTAAGTGACCAGTTCAAGTCAGCTTCTTCGTGCAAAGAGGGCAAAACACTAAAATTACAATGCCCAGAGATGATGTTAGATAAATAAGTTATATTATGTATCTGTGCTTCCTAACTTCTTTTTAATTAAATGTGATATGTATCAAAGTTCATTCACCAACTTTTATCCCTTTTTGAAAATTGTAAGAACAGAAAAACCTATGTACCTGCACTAAAAGCCAAGTTATATATATATACACACATACATATAATTACATGCAATGAAATTGTATCATATTATATACATATATGTATATAATTTCATGATATGTATATATAATATACAGTGTTATGATATATAATACCATGTATATGCATATATGATATACATGTATAGATGATACAATATCATGTATATGTATACACATGTTATGTCTATGTATATAATTTCATGATCTACTTACAATATGCCCACAATATGACATTCTTAAGACTGCACTGACACTAATAAAAAAATGAGTGAAAGGCATATAACTATACTGTTAAATTAGGGACAAAAAGCAAATGTTTACTAATGTGGTATTTACAGAATATGGAGTTGCTAAAGGGTCAAAATGACAATAGTAAAAGCAATTATAGTTGCAGTTTTTATTACAGCAATGTTAATAATGTGATCTTTATCAATGTCAGAAAATGCACAGTTTCATATGCGTTTTCAGACTGAAGTCACATCCATTTACTTTTAAAGCAAATTAAGAAAAGTTAATGCCTATGTATCAATAAACAGAAAGTTTAACTCAGACAGTATTTTTTTGAAGTCGTTTAGCAAAGTCTCTGTGAAAATTGACTGCCACTCATTTTTGCACTGATAAATATCATTCCAACAAAGTTTATTGATAGATTTGATGCTGTTTTAGGAAACCAAGTAAATATACATAAAACCAAGTAAATATACATAACTCCCCCAAAAGTCAAACCCATCTGCCATTGAGTCAACTCCAATTCGTAGCAACCTATAGCAAAGAGTATGACTATACCATAGAATTTCCAAGGAGTGGCTGATGTATTCAAACTCTTGACCTTTGGATAGCAACTGTAGCTCTTAATCATTATGTCACCAAGTTTTCCATGGAGCAATTTTCTTCACTTCTTTCTTAAAGCTACTGAAACAAATTTAGAGGTTTATAAATTGATGACATGGAGTAATTCAAATTATCTCTCTGTCTTCATTCTGTTTTTTGGAAAATAAGTTTTGATACAAGCAGAAAGCAATGACAAAGAGAATTTCTGGAGATATTTTCAATGATCACATTTGGGAAATTGTAAATAGTCTGGACTCAGTTCTGCTGTTGCTAGGAGCAACAGTTTTATCTTGGGTAATCCAACTGATTTGTCTGTGTCTCAGAATCTCCACTGAAAAATGTGAAGGTTAGGCCAGATAATTTTGAACTTGATTCACACAAAGTCTGGTGAACAGACACGTCCTTGACATACACCTTTCCTGTTGTTCAAGCAGTATCCTCCGTCCTGTTCTGTGTGGATCATTGCCTCTCACTCTATGTACAGGTTCTTCATGAGCGCCTTAAGTGGTCTCGAATTCCCATTCTTCTCAATGTTATATGTAATTTGCTACACTACAAGTGACTTTGCGTAGTTAATAAAACACAGGTAAGTATCTTTTCTGATAATCTCTGCCGACTCGACGGCACTTGGCTGGCTGCTTTCACAGAAGATCCATCTGACATCAACAAGGATATCCCTTGTTGCACACATCCTGTTCTGAATCCAGCTCAACTTTCTGGCAGTTTCCAGTCTACATGCTGTTACAACTGCTGGTGAATGATCTTCAGGAAAACTACTTGCATGCGATGTTAGTGATACTTTTGCATAATTGCTGCATTCTGTTGGACCACCTTTCTTTGGAAGAAGCATAGATATGGATGTCTCCTGGTTGATTGGTCTGGTAGCTCTCTCCCAAATTTCGTGGCATAGATGAGTGAGCATCTATAGTCCTGCCTCTGTTTGTTGAAGCATCTCAGTTGGTATTCCATCAATTTCTGGAGGCTTGTTTTTCGCTAATACTATCAGTGAGTCTTGGGCTTCTGCCTTATTGATTCTTGATCACATGATACCTTCTGAAATGGTATTACTTGGATCAATTATTGGTGTAGTGACTGTATTCTTTCCATCTTCTGTTGATGTTTCCTGTGATATTCACTTCTTTGCCCATTGACTCTCTCAATACTGCAACTCAAGGTTTGAATTTTTTCTTCAGTTTTTTTTTTCTTTCCCCTCCAGCGGGTCAAATGCCAACTGTATTCGTCCCTTTTGGTTTTCTAACTACAGCTTTTTTCATATTTTATTACTGTACTTTGTCTTCTTGAGGCACCATTTGAAGTCTTCTGGTTTTTTACTTCATAATTTCTTTCTTTACTTTAGCAATTCCAAGCTTAAGAGAAAATTTAAGCATCATACCCATTTTGGTCTTTTCTTTCTTTCCTATCTTTTTAATGATCTTACGCTTACTTCCTGTGTGATACCCTTAATGCCATCTGGCCTTCAGTAAAACTGTAACATAAAAATTAGAGGTGCTGACAATAATTGGTAGTAACAAGTGGATGCTACTTTACAAAGGACATTAAAACTACCATTGTTACTCTATAATAATGTTAAAGATATTTTATTGTATGCAGAAGAGTTTCATTTTCTTTTTTTAATGCATGGAAAAGTTCACTGTATACTATATACTAAGACAGAATTGTAAGTGACATGAGACCCAAATAGTACTTAACTATTCTGACTAAGGAACAAATTCAACTTAAAGCCAGGCTTAAGAATTGGTTCACAATTCAGGACTGCCTGTGCGTGTGTGTGTGTGTGTGTGTGTGTGTGTTTGTGCGTGCGCGTGTTTTTTCTACGATCACAATAACATTTATTTTCCATCAAAATCATACGAGAAAAAATCAGTCTTTAAGGATATAAAACATAAGAGCATGGGACCAAGATCTTCTCTGGATTATGAAAACAGACACAGATTTAAGTGGTACTGATTTAAGTAAAGAATGCCTAGTAACATTTCTATTTTAATGGAGTCACAAAGAAAGGAGCATTTCAATTTCAGTGGTCAAAAGCTTTGAAGAACATAATGTGAAAGATTAAGCACTTCCTATTTTATAGGTGGTGAACTAAAGTTAATCTCAGTTTTCCTTCCTTACTTGAAAGGGGGTGTTTTAGTCATCTAATGCTGCTCTAACAGAAATACCACAAAGTGGATGGCATTAACAAGAAAAGTTTATTCTTACACCGTGCAATAGGCTACAAGTCCAGCTTCAGGATGCCCCTTCCAGGGGAAGGCTTTCCCTCTTGTTGACTCTGGAGGAAAGTCCTTGTGCTGTATCAATCTTTTTTAGGGAGCATCTTGGTACAGGAACCCCAGATATGAAGGACTCCCTCTTCTCCCAATGCTGCTTTCTTGATGGCATGAGGTTCCCAAATCTCTGCTTGCTTCCCTCTATTTTTATCTCACTTAGGATGAAAGAATAAAAGGTGATATAAGCCACAGTCCAGTGAAAATCCCATAGCAAGGGTGTTGCAGCCCCACCCTAAGTCTTTTTTAACATAATCATCCTGTTTATTAGCCACAGGAAGAGGTTAGGATTTACAGCATCAGAAAATCATAAAACAGAGGGGAGTCATAGAATACAAGGAATCCTGGTCCAGCCAAATTACCACATATATTTTTGGGGGGAAATAATTAAATCCATGACATTCCACCATTTGGCACCCCAAAGGATCTGTCTTAAAATGGAATTCAGTAGGTATCTCAAAGTAGCTAATGTCATTTACAAGGTCAAAGTTATACAACTTTCGTAACAATAACACCTAACAAGTTTTAAAATTTAAGCATTTTATGAGTTAGCAAAATAAGTCTTTCTCACTTTTAAAGAATGAGAAAAAAACCTAATGCCTTCAATAGAACTTTGATCCTTTGCTTTGGGAAATGAACAATGATTTAGCTACTCTGTTTATTCACTGTGGTGCATATAAGTTAAACACTCTTTCATTTACAGTATGGTGCACCAGTTAATAATAGAGGCTCGTTGACAGGGCTGCATTTGTTTCTATTCTATATGCCTACCAAAACTTTTCCCCACTTGAATCATTGAGTGAATCTGAACAAGTAGCTTTGTCATGCTGTGAATTGAAACAATGCTACTATTCATCACAAAGATTTATTGTAAGATTAAAGAGGAACACATATTCCTAGAAAGCAGTAATTACTGCATAGTTGAATTTTACTTAATGCTTTATTTTTAAAATAATATACAATTTGTTAGTGATATTCAACTGGGCTTTGTGAAAACTTAAATGCAGTAATTAAGAGTTACAGTTCCTCTGTATTTTTCAAAGTGACTGAAAGACTTTTAAATTTATGTAGTGAATTAAGTTTTTGTTCAAGAGGTGAGAAGATTTAAGGTCCAGTATCTTTCTGGAGGGATGCCTGGTGGTGCTGTAGTTAAGAGTTCCTCTGCTCATCAAAGGTTGGCATTTGGAACTTACCAGCTGCTCCTTGGAAAGCCGATGGGGTAGTCCTTCTACTCTGTCCTGCAGAGTCATTGCAAGCCAGAATCAACTTCATAGCAACAAGCTTTTTGTTATATTTCTGAATAATGTACTGTTTGTTATGAAAACTTAATTAGATACATTGATGTACATTATTACTTCTCATAGACTGTTTCTATAATGCACACTAACATTTAATTGTTAATAGTGACAACTGTTATGAAGTGAAATCAAGATTTATCTTGTTATAGAAATTTTTAAAATTATTTTTATTTTATTAGGTCAATTAATTTTTTACTCTACTTTTTTAAATTTCTGCACTTAGCATAATTTTTATTTAAACTGAATGAATTGAATGGTAAATGTAATCAAGACTTAGATATGAAACTAGTATGAATAATACTGGGCATAAGAAAAATGTTCAAGGATTATGTTAAAATTTTTAATTGAAACCATTTTGTACTTGCTTTTCATTTACATATACATATGTTTTTAAATTTATAAATATTTTTGAGCAGTGGGGCCAAGATGGTAGACTAGACACATGTCTCCTCAATATGCTCTCAGAACTAAGGCCTGGAATGATAACTGAATGGGACAGCATGAACATCCGGGGAGCTCTAGGATCTGGCATAAGGTTGTCAGATTTGACTAGGTGCCAGTAATGGGTAACTACCTCTCTCAGATATGAGGCCGCAGCTGCTGAGTCCTGCTTCTGCTGACTCACCATTTTGGAGGACTGCAGGAACTGACACATTCTTTGTTATCAACAAGGTGGGGACTGTGCAGAAGATGGCAAATACACTGGACTGTAATGTTTAAGCAAACAGCATATACCACAGCAAGGAGATTGTACTTGGTGTAGTCAAATTTTGAGAGCCCAGCTGCAGACTGAGGACACCACTGTCCCTCTACTCTCTCATTTCTAAACTGCAGCATAGACTCTGCTGTTTCATGGCAGGCAGGGCAGCTCAGGTAGGATGCCATCTTGGTCAGCTGGGAGGCACAGTCATCCAGCCAGAGGTCTTAGCTGGGGCTAATTCTCAAGTGGAGCTTGAGAATGTGCTTAGTATAGTGGTGCCTAGTGCTAAGTGTAGGGCCTGGTAGAAGATGGTAGCAAGGCCCTAACCCTTCCCTACTCTGAAGCATGTCATAGCATCAGGGAATGGCCTATGATGTGCTTTCATTGTCAGCCAGAAAGTGAGGCCTATCACACCTGAGGGCCTGACTCATGTTGGCAGCTGTTGGACAGCTCCTCACTTAGCAGTAAAATACTTTTTAAAAGTAAGGCCATCTGGAGAACTGACTGCTGAGTGGCCTGGCAGCATCTCCTCCACCCTTCACTGATTCACATCATAGCATTAACTGATGGCCCCCTAGTGACTCAGCAAGTAGGACACCATCTTTGCCAGGTAGGAGGTATAGCCTGACTACACTGAGAGTTCATCTGGAGCTAATCACTAGAGTACATAGAGAAAGCTGGGGACCAACTTCTCTCTTAGAATTATGTCTCGCCTCCTATTGAAGTAACATCAGAGAAATGGAATAGCTTCTAGATGGCACACAGACAACAATCAAATGCTAATCATTTAAAGAAACAGTTGACTACAGCTCTGGAAAGCTCCCATAATAAAGAGTATAAAAACTTCCCAGATGATGAAGGCTTTCTGAAACTATCGGAGGTTGAGTATGAAAGAATTGTATATAGAGTCCTCCTAGACATTAAACAAAATGTGGCAGGACAAAATGAAAAATTAAGTTATTCAAACTGATACAACATCAATGATCTGCAATCCAGCAGATCAATAACAAAATTACAGAATTAAACAATTCAATCCAAAGCCAAAAGAGCAGAATTGAAGAAACGAAAACCAGAATTAGTGAGCTTGAGGACAGAACAACTGACACCAATGTTTATGAGGAGAAATCAGAAAATAAATAAGAAAAATGAAGAAACATTAAGAAACAAGTGGGATTCTATTAAGGGGAATAATCTGTGAATAATTGGAGTTCCTGAACAGGCAGGGATAGCTGAAATATAGAGAGCATCGTTGCAGAGTTGCTGACAAAAAAAGTCCCAGAAACTATAAAAGAGGAGAACATAGATTTCCAAGATTGCATCAAAAGCCACAAAAGCTAGATTCCAAAAGAAAGACACTAAGACATATTATAACCAAGCTTAATAAAATGAAACATAATTAGACTCTCTTAAAGGCAGAGAGGCTCAAAGCAAACCTAACATTCATAGGGAAGACCTGTAGGCTTTCATTTGAATTCTTGACAGAAACTATGTTGGCAAGGAAAACAGTGGGATGACACATTCAAAGCCCTGAAGCAGAAAAACATCTAACCATGAGTGATATATCCTGCAAAATAGTCTCTCAGATATGATGGAGAAATTCAGACATTCGCAGATAAACAGAAGCTTAGAGACTTCCTAACAACCAAACCAAAATTATAAGAAATACTGAAAGAAGGTTTTTTGTTAAGAAAAACAAAATCATTAGAGGCAATGCAGGACACAGTATCGAGAACCCTACTCAATTAGGGAAGTCACAAAGCTCAATCAAAGCTATGATATTAAAAGAAGGAAACCAGTGATCATAACACAAAAACTATGACATCATCATACTAAAAACAAGGATATGTTACAGTAGTTATAACCCTTTCAGATGGAGAGGAAATTAAAAAGGTATGCAGAAATTAAAGTCAGGTTTAAACTTAGAGTAGCAAGGAGGATCATAGGGACAGCCACAAAGCAAAATATCAATGTGATATACCAAAACAAGAAGCACAATGCAGGAGTCTCAACAAACAAAAAACTAACACTGAAAAAGATGAAAAGTCAACCCACAAAGAAATATAAACCAGAATAGAATATTAAGAAAAACATGGAAAACATCAATACAAAAATAAATGCATCAAAATGACAGTACTAAACATATACCTATCGGATCCGACTCGACGGCACTTGGCGCTTACCAATAATTACACTGAATGTAAGTGGACTGAACACTGCAGTAAAGAGACAGTGAGAGACATCTTTGATCAAAAGACATGACCTATTTATACTGCTTACAAGAAAAACACCTAAGACTCAAAGATATGAACAAACTGAAAATCAAAGGATGGAAAAATATATACCAAGCCAACAACATACAGAGAAGAGCAGGAGTAACAATACTAATCTCACATAAAATAGACGTTAGTGTAAGATCCACCATCGTGGACAAGGATGGTCACTATATATTGCTGGAAGTTTCAACATGTAAGTAGCACATAACAATATTAAATATTTATGTACCCAATACCAGAGCATATAAATACACTGAATAAAGGCTGACTGCATTGAAAAACGAGACAGATCATACCACAATAACAGTTGGAGACTTCAATGCTCTACTTTCACTAATGGACAGATCATTCAGAAAAACAATCAGTAAAGATACAGAAGATCTTACTATGTCAATTAACCACCTAGACTTCATCGGTATATACAGAACGTTTTACCCATCAACAGATAGGTACACTTGCTTCTCCCATGCACATGGAACATTTTCCAGAATAGAACACGTGTTAGGACACAAAGTAAGTCTCAAAAAAATACAAACCATTGAACTATTGCAAAGCATCTTCTCAGGCCATAAAGCTAAAATGAATAATAGAAAGAATATAGGTAGGAATTTGATCTCATGGAGACCGAACAACACCTTATTCAAAAAGCCATCAAAGATGAAATAAAAAAAATGGAACCAAATGATAATGAAAACACATCCTACCGGAACCTCTGAAATACAGAAAAAGGCACACATCTGGAATTTATAAAGGCACATATCTGGAATGAAGAGAGGGCCCAAATGAAAGAATTAATGCTACAGCTTGAATAAGTAGAAAGAGAGCAACAGAGGAACACCTCAGGCACCAGGAGAAAACAGATCATAAAAATTAGAGCACAACTAAATGATTAGAGAATAGAAGAACAATTGGGAAAACTAACAAAATCAAAAGCTGGTTCTTTGAAAAGAACTTACAGAAGAAAAACAGGAGGGGAAACAAATAATCTGAACAAGAAATGAGACGGAGGTGTCACAACAGATCCAACTGAAATCAAAAGCATCGTAACAGAATACTAAGACAGACTGTATGCTAATAGATTTGAAGACCTAGAGGAAATGGACAAATTTCTAGATTCACATCACCTAATGAAAGTATCACAAGGAGAAATAGAATAGCCTAATAAACTCATCACAAAGGATGAGATTGAAAAAGTCATTATAAAACAAAGTAAGTCCTGGCTCAGATGGCTTTACTAGAGAATTCTACCAAACTTTTAGAGAGTAAACTCTATTACTACAGAGTCTATTTCACAGCATAGAAAGGGATAGAATATTCCCAAGTTCATTCTATGAAGCCAGAATAGCCCCCAAATCAGGGAAAGAACTCTCCCCCCAAAATTGCAGACCAATATCACTTATGAACCTAGATGCAAAAATCTTCAGCAAAATCCTAGCCAACAGAATTCAACAGCATATCAAGAAAATAATTCACTATGACCAAGTTGGATTCATACCAGGGGTGCAAGACTGGTTCAATACCAGAAAAACAATGAACGTGATCAACCATTTACATAGCACAAAGGTGAAGAATCACCTGACTTGGTCAATTGACAAGGAAAAGACACTTGACAAAGTCCTACACCCATTCATGCTAAAAATTCTCAGAAAAATAGGAATAGAGTGGAAGCTCTTCAACCCAATAATGGGCATCTATGTGAAGCCAACTGTCTACATCATTCTGAATGGTGAGAGACTGAATTGCCCTTGAGAATGGGAACTAGACAAGGATGCCCATTCTCACCATTTCTATTCAACATTGTACTAGAAGTTCTAGCCAGAGCAATTAGACAAAACAAAGAAATAAAGGGCATCTGTATTGGCAGAGAAAAACAAATCTGCATGTTTGCAGATAATATCATTGTACATGCAGAGAATACTAAAGATTCCATAAGTAAACTACTGGAACTAACAGAAGAGTTCAGCAAAGTATCAGGGTATAAAATAAACATAAGTAAATAAGTAGGATTCTTTTATATCAACAAAGAGATCATCAAAGAAATAATCACCAAATCAATACCATTTACTATAATCTCCAAGAAGATAAAATACCTCGAAATAGATCTAGCTAGAGAAATTAGACACCTATAGAGAGAGAACTACAAATCCTTACTGCAAGAAACCAAAGGAGACTTACACAAATGGAGAAACCTACCTTGCTCATGGATAGGAAGATTAATGTTGTGAAAATGTCTATTTTACCCAAAGTGATCCTCTTATAAAATGCAATCCCAATACAAATTCCAGTGTCTTTTTTTTAATGAGATGGAGAAACAAATCACTGTCTTTGGAAAGGGAAGAAATTGCAGATAAGTAAAGCACCACTCAAGAAGAGGAACATGGTGGGAGGCTTCAAACTACCCACTCTTAGAATCTATTACACTGCCACAGTAGTCAAACCAACCTGATACTGGTACATAAAGAGACATGTAGAACAATGGAAGAGTGAGACCCCAGAGATGCCACTATCCTTTTATGAACAGTTGATATTCGACAAAGGATCTTACAGTGTAAACTGGGTTCAAAACAGTCTCTTTAACCAATGGCGCTGGCAGAAGTGGATATCCATCTACAAAAACCTGAAACAAGACCCATATCTCGTGCCTCACAGAAAAACTAACTCAAAATGGATCAAAGATCTAAATATCAAACCTAAAACGACAAAAATCATGCAAGAAGAAAACAGGCTCAAAAATGGAATTTCTAATACACAGTTCAGACTTCAAAATCTGACAAACAAAGCATGATCAAAAGAAGAGAAAATAGATGGATGAAGATCACTAAGAATCAAACACTTTTTTTCTTCCAAAGACTTTATCAAAAGAGTTGGAAGACAACCTACAAAATAGGAAAAAATACCTGGTAACGACATGTCAGACCGACATCCAGTCTTCGTAATCTACAAGGTATTGCAAAATATCAACAAGAAAAAAGTAAATAACCCAGCTAAGCAATCGGCAAAGGAGATAGACACACACGTCACCAAAGAGCACATCAAGGCAGCCAAAAAGCATATGAGGAAATGCTTATATTTATTAGGTATCATAGAAATCCACATCAAAACTACAATGAGATACCATCTCACTCCAACAATGTTGGCTATAATTCAAAAAATGCAAAGCAACAAATGCTGCAGAGTCTGGGGAGAGATCAAAACTCTCCTACATTGCTGATGGGACTGCAAAACTATACAGTCTCTTTGGAAAGCAATTTGGTGCTTCCTTAAAAAACTGGAAATATGTATACTATTTGATCTAGTAATTCCACTGCTCAGGATATATCCTACGGAAACAAAGACTGCCACATGGACAGATACATGCACATGAGTCTCTATTGCAGCACAGTCCACAATAGCAAAACGATGGAATCAATCTAGGTATCAATCAACAGATAAACGGTTAAATTCTGGTCCATATACTCAATGGAACACTATGCAATGATAAAGAACAATGATGATTGTAGGAAGCATTTCATAACCTGGGTTTCTGTTGAAAGACATTACATTGAGTGAAATCACTCAGAACCAAAAGGACAAATATTGTATGAGACCCCTGCTGTACAGACTTCAATCTAGGCTTATGTACAGAAGAAAAGACTCTGACTGACACAAGAGTGGGGAGGGAGGGTGAGGACTGGTCATAGAGTAGATACTTGGTTACATGAAAGCAGTGACAGCACACAGTAGAAAGATTAACTTAACTGGACTTCGCCATAAACTGAAAGCTCATAATAATAGAGTAGCAGGGGCAGGATGTGGGGACCATGCTCCCAGGGGACATCTAGGTCAATTGGCATAACTAGCCTATTACTAAGAGAGTCTTCTTCAGCCCATGTTGGTGAGTGGCATCTGGGGTCTTAAAAGCCAGCAAGCTGCCATCTGAGGTATACCCAATGTCCCAACGCATCTGGAACAGATGATCTCTGAGAACAACAAAGACAGAAGGAAAAGAAAAGCCCAGGAGACAGGACCCATGTTAACAGGAGACTGTATCACCATGTAACTAGAAGTACCAGATGGTGCCCAGCCACCACAAAAGACAGCCATGATGGGAAACACAACACTGAATCCCTCTAGCAACACAAGAAAAAGAGGTGTGCAGCTCAAGAACTCTACTAAAAGACCACAGTTGATGGTCTGATAGTCTGGAGCATCCCCTGGGAGCATGGACCCTAGATCTGCTGCTGTCCCTGGCCAGAAAACACTGAGCTCAACTCTATAGACCAAAATAGACTTGACCTGGGGACACACTGTGACCATATGGTATGTGTACTTTTATACGATACTGTCCTACTGATCTCTTTCTAGATGGAAGTTAAGATGGTGAAGAAGAAGGGACAGGAGCTTGTTAAAGGGATACGACAAGTATAGAAGGAAAAGGAGAAGTATGCTGTCACCAGGTAACCAGAGCAGAAGGAGTTGCAGCTAGGCGGGCACACAAAATTAATTTGGATTGTATAAATAGAATTTCTTTTAAATACAGCAACTTCTTGATTTGATATCAGTTAATATGAAAGCATTACTTCAGTATGGATTTCACCTTAAAAGAAACAAAAATATGTTTTTTCACATTTAAAAATCCCTTTTACAGAAGTTTTTAGAAGTTTATTTCAAGTTTGACAATGATGCTTAAAACAATGTTGGACCTGTAGATATTCAGGTTGGATACATGACTGTATCCAGGTTTGAGTGCTGCTGCTTTAAGTTCTTGAGGTGAAACTGACCAGTGGATAAGGTGAGTGTTCTCTGCTGTATCTTATGCTCTGGAGGAACATATACATTCTGACCAAGTACTATGTGGTGTGCATTTTCATATCTCCAGCAATAATAAGACTCTTAGCAAAGGAAGTATTATCCCAGGGACAGCCAATACCTTGTCAAAAAGTCCAGTAATCACAGCAGTTCCAATAGAGAAATTCACTAACCCCAGGCTGGTAAAGAAATTGAACACGGAAAATATTTGTTTCTATTCTTTGTTCTATTTCTTCACCATTGTTCATGAAAGAAAGAAAGAAAAAAATAAAAAAACAGCTTTCGGTTCTGCACCAATGACTGTAACATTTCTGTTGGAAGAATGCTAGCTAGTTTATTATTATTCTTTTAAGAGTACAGTTAATGTCATCTAAGAGTCATCATATCCAGGTTTCTACAAACTCATAACTGAAGGATAAGATTACCAAAGAGTGTACTGCAAAAATATTCAAATATTCTCTGCTGTAATCCTATCATCTTCGCCAGCCTGGGATTAGTGAATTTCTCTATGGGAACTGCTTCAGGATGGCACAGAGCAGGGTAACATTTTCTTCTGTTGTACATATAAGTACGGTCATTCAATTGCAACACTGAAATAAGACTTATTCCCAGACAACAATTTACTTGAAAAGGTATGACAATTTGCCCTCAATAAAATTTTAGTAAAAAACAGAAACATTGAACATTATTCCTCTATATCCTTTATACACACTCATGTACCTCTGCTCCTCCTTACACACGTAACAGGCCAGCACATCCAGATGTTTACGGCACGCTCAATATGAAACTGAAAAATACAGTTTACCGGTCTAAGTCACCTATGTTTCCTTTCCTGGATCTCCACATTGTAGTTAACTTGAAGAGCAGCATGCTCACTGTGATTTGATACCATTATATATAAAATAGTCAATGTAATTTATTTATGCTCTTCAATAAATCTCTTTGAAGAATTTTATAACCAATCTTCTTCGTATGAAGTATAACTACATTAATTTTGGAGTATGAAAATGATCTATAGATACCAGAAATCACATCACTTTAGAGTATGACATAGTAGCTAAAAGCATGTAAACTGGAGACAGTCTCCTGGTTTCAAATTTCAGTTGAGCCCTTTACTATTCCATCTGAGACCCCCAAATCCAAAACTTTTTGCTGTCAAGTCAATACCAACTAACCGTGACTGTACAGGACACAGCATAACTCTCCTATAGAGTATCCCAGGCTGTAAATCTCTGCGGAAGCAGAGGACCACATCTTTCCTCCATGGTGCAGACTGCGAGTTTGAACTGCTACACTTTTAGTTTGCAGGGGAGCACCTTAACCAGTGTGTGACCAGGACTTCAACTATCTGCATAGTCTGTAGCAAACAGTCTGTCTTTTTGATGTCTGATTTCTTCACATAAACCAAAAAAAGAAAAAGAAAATAACCCAAACCCACTGCCATCAAATTGATTATGAGTCATACTCTATAGGACAGAGTAGAACTGCTCTGCAGATTTGCCAAGGAAGGCCTGGTAGGTTTAAACTTCTGGCCATTTGATTAGCAGACATAGCCCTTAATCGCCACACTACCAGGGTTTCCATTTCTTCATACATAAAACTATAAAAGTAAAATATATGTATATATATAATGAATTGAGCAGATAGTGAATGTCTTTTGATCATTAACTCAGTATTACCTATGAACAGTATTGTATTCCAAAATAAAATGGAAAATAGGGGAAAGCATTTAAATTCTCTTTTTTTATTTAAAACAAAATTTTAACAAGAACATTAGATTCAAATTTTATCTAATATAAAAATAATTAAACTACAACATACACCATTTTGTATACTGGTAGTCCCTGACTTTCTATGTATTCCAGTTAGGAAGAACTATACTTGTGATAGTCTTTTTTTTTTTTTTTTTTGTAAATTTAAAGAATTCATCAACATCAGTCATTTCAGGAGGAAGTATATGAACAAGAACTAATGATACTGTAGGGAGAAATCCAATCTGCACCAAAGACTCTGGTGAAAAACAAGTTTCCAGGAACTGACAGAATATCAGTTGAAATGTTTCAGCAAATGGAGCAGTTCTGAAAGTGCCCACTTACCTATGTCAAGAAACTTGGAAGGGAGCTACCTGGCCAACCCATGGAAGAAATCCATAGTTTTGCCTATTCCAAAGAAAGGTTATCCATAAAAATGTGGAAATTACGGAATAATAGCACTAATTAATACCATACTAAAGTAAAATTTTGCGATCATCCTTCAAAGGTAGGTGAAGCCCTACATCAGCAGCAAACTGCCAGGAATTTGAGCTGCAGGCCTGGAACAAGAGATATCATTGCTGATGTCAGATAAGCCCTGGTTCAAAGCAGAGAATACAAGAGAGATGTTTACCTCTATTTTATTGACTGTACAAAGGCATTCAGTTGTGTAAATCACAGCAAATTATCATAGTATTGTGAAGAACAGGAACTCCAGAATACCAAACTGTGCTCTTGAAAAATCTGTATATAGATGAAGATGCAATCATTTCAACAGAACAAGTGATTATTATGTCATTTATAGCAAGGAAACATTTGCATCAGGGTTGTAATGTTTCACCACACTTGTTCAATCTGTACACTGCACAAATAATACAAGAAGCTAGACTATATGAAGAACATGGCATTAAGACTGGAAGAAGACTCGTGAACAATCTGCCTTATTTGCTGACATAACCGTATTTGCTGAAAGGGAAGAGGACTTAGAGTACTTACTGATACCAATCAAAGCCCACAGACTTCAGTAGGTATTAAACCTCAACATAAAGAAAGCAAAATTACTCAAAATTGGACCAATAAGCAAAATCATGAGAAATTGTGAAAGTATTGATGTTTTTATGGATTTCATTTTACTTGGATACAGAATCAATGGCCGTGAAAGCAAGAGTCAAGGAATCAAAAAAATGTGTTGTATTAGGCAAATCAGCAGCAAAAGACTTAGATTTCTTTTTTAAAATTGTTTTAATATCTTCCTTCTGTTATAACTTAGTTGAAGGTTTACGGATCAAACTAACTTCTCATTAAGCAGTAGACATTGTTTCATGACACTATTTACCAACCCCATGGCATGCCAACCCTCTTGTTTCTCAATCTTGGGAGCTTTGAAGTCCCCTCCTGCCTTCCAGTCCTTGCCTTTGTACTTTTATTCCCATTTTGTCTTATGGGCCTGTGTAATCTGTCAATAAAGGGCAAACTTCAGAAGTGACTTCATTCCTGAGCTATAAGGGTATGCAGAGTCATACTCTCAGGGCAATTTTCTTTTCTTTCTTTCCCTTTCTTTTGTGTGTGTGTGTGTGTGTGTGTGTGTGCATGAGATAAAGTTTTATTCTACATTCTTCTGTTGTTTTGTCTTAGGCCATCTATTGTGATTCCTTTCAGAGCAATCTCTGGTGGTAGCTGGGCACCATCTAATTGTACTACACTCTGTCTGGTGGTTGTGGTCCATTAGTCCTTTAGACTAATATTTCCCTTATATTTTCAGTTTTCTTCCTTCTCTCTTGCACCTGAAAGGGTGAGACCAGTGGCGAATCTTCAGTGGTAGCTCTCAGGCTCTTAAGACCCTAGACACCAGTCATCAAATTAGAATATCGAACAAGGAAATGTAAAGTATTTTATAGTAAGGATATATACTATTTGAATATTTGAATTTCCATTATTTATTGTGTTGCCAGGCAATTTTCAGGCCCCTGTACTCTATTTTTTGCATCTGAGCTGAAGAACAAAGACCTAAAGTGGATATGGTCAAGGTATATGAAGTGAAAAATGGTAGAAATCACGTGGACACATCTTTTTTTCTTTTTTTAATAATAAAATCTATATTGAAGCTAGAAAATGGGAGTAATAGGAGAGAGAAAACCATTAAATCATACAAAGTTTAGCAACACAATAAAACTTATAAAATTTCTTTAATCAGAAAATAGACATTTTCCTGACTCGATACCAAATAAAGAATGGTAATTTAACAGCATTTTTCTTGGTGGCAAAATCAGATGGAGGGCTGTCTAGAGCAGACCATTAGTCTGCTCTGTAACATAGATCATAAATAAGTACAAATGAGTGTGAGGAAATGGATTCATTCATTTACTTGACCACTATTTATTGGGTAGTGGGCATTCATGTGTATCAGGAACGATTCTGTTGTTACCTGAAAAGTTAGTGTTTAGAATCAATACATAAGCTCTACAGGAGAAAGACCTGGTGATCTGATTCTGTAAGTATTAAAGCCAGTAAAATTCTATGAGGCAGTTATACACTGCCACATGGGCTCTCTATGAGTCATGGTTGACACAATGGCACCCAGTGAAAACAAACGCACATAGCTCACCATCTAGTGACAGTGGCTGTCAGATGTGTTGTTTTCAGGTGCTACTGAGTCAGTTCTGAGACACAGTCACCCTACGAACAACAGGAACACGATCTGGCCCTGGGCCATTGCCGCAATCCTTCTCATGCTTAAAAATACTGTTGCTGCCACTGTG
Source organism: Heterohyrax brucei (assembly GCA_028571685.1). Taxonomy (NCBI): domain Eukaryota; kingdom Metazoa; phylum Chordata; class Mammalia; order Hyracoidea; family Procaviidae; genus Heterohyrax; species Heterohyrax brucei. The sequence continues at coordinate 164,093,457 of CM053143.1, forward strand.
TCAATCTGTTTCCTTGAGGTTCTTCTTCTTCTGTGACCCTCTATCAAGTATCATAGAGACAGAGCTAACTAGAAATCAAAATGAGAAGACAGAAAGGCCAGAAAATTCTCTAAATCCGCCTAGAAGACTGTGGGTCATGGATATTGTTCACTGTAAATAATGTTCTAAGATTATATATATGTATTATTCAGCATGAGTGTGGAGGAAATATAGTGTATAGTACAGAATGTGGGTTAAGGAGTTTTGCATACTGGCCCCATTAACTCTGCTAGGAAAAGGAAACCCTGGCAGCATAGTGGTTAAGTGCTATGTCTGCTAACCAAAAAGCAGGCAGTTCAAATCCACCAGGTACTCCTTGGGACCTCTATGGGGCAGTTCTACTCTGACATATGTGGTTGCTATGAGTTAGAATTGACTCAATGGCAGTGGGTTTTTTAGGTATCCTAGGACAATTTGTTTAAGCATCCCAAGTAGATGAATTTTCTAAGTTGAAAGGTAACAAAGAACTCAAACATGTTGGTCGATCAAGAGGATGAATAAGGACAGGATGGTGTTTCTTTGTGTTGTACACGATGTTACCATGACTCAAAGCCAATCTGAAGGCAACTAAGAACAACAACAATAACAAAATTGGTCCTGTAAATATAATTTTAATGCTATCTATCTCATAGGGTTATTCAGAGCATCAAATGAGACAATGGTTAGAAAGCAAAACAATATACCTGGCACAGGACATGTCCTTATTGCAAGTTGGGCTAACAAGATGGTTGACTCCGAGGTGGAAACAGTGTACAAGAAGTATAATGGATAGTGCTTTCAAAATAATACAGTGGAAGTGAAAAAATGATGCTAGTCATAAAAGGACCTCAGACAACCACTCTAGTAGGTGCTTGTATTTTATACAACAACGTTAGCTAGTCACCCAGTGCCTGTTGTCCCTAAGACACAGATATTACCTTGGATGAAGTGGCCTTCTTCAACCATAAGCAAGTATCAAAGGCAGAGGGTCGTTGAGAGATTGTTGACTGACAACATTCTGAGCAGCTAGAGAAATAAGTCATACATAATGCTGCAGTGAGTGTTCTTGGAGGCTTCACATATCAACTGGGCCTAGTGGATTTGAACTGCCAACCTTTTAGTTAGCAGCTGCAGCAATGAACTGCTTCATCACCAGGGTTTCCCTATGTAATTCAGTGAATGCTAGTTATTTAGTATTCTGTCTTCCTATTTTACTGTCAGTATATGTGGACTTCAATAAAACAAGAGTGAATTAAAATGCTGATAGAGATGCCAGTGTAATTGAGCCTTAGTAACAAAACTAGCAACAAGAGAAGTTAAATAGAAATCCCCAAAACAGTGATCCACTTTGACTCAACATTTGTAAACCTGGGAATTTATCCTAAGGAAAAAATAAGAATGCACAAAAATCTTTAACAGTAAGATTGCTTATTAAAGCATTATTGTAGTAATAAAAAGTGAAGTAAGTTAAACATCTAGCAATAGTGAATGAATAAACGACAAATCCATTACTGAATATGTTATGGTAAATTCAGAGTGAAATATTGTTTGTTCATTAAGATACTGCTGAACAGTTATTTACTGATATAAGAGGAAGTTCATGTCATAGTTCAAATCCTCTAGGCACTCCTTGGAAATTACAGGGCAGTTCTACTCTGGCTATAGGGTTGCTATGAGTTGGAATCAAACCTACAGCAGTGGGTTTTGGTTTGTAGATTGTAAGCACCATGAAGCCAAACATACTTGTCAGTTTAGCTCAGTGTTGTTCCTACAGGAGTTACATTACATCACACACACACACCCACACACACACACACACCCACAGAGTTAACAAAAAATTTCATTGAAATACTGAAGCTGTCAAGGATTTCATTTTACTGGGAATCATGATCAACACCCATGCAAGCAACAGTCAAGAAACCAACCTACTTATTGCATTGGGTAAATCTTCTGCCACAGATTTCTTCAGAACGTTAAAGAGTGAAGATCTCACTTTAAGGACTAAGGTTAGCCTGACTCAAGCCATGATATTTTCTATCACCTAGTATGTGTGCAAATGCTGGACAGTGAATAAGGAAGACTGAGGAAGAACTGACACTTTTGCATTACAATGCTGGCAAAGAATATAAAATATACTCAGGAGTGTACAGAAGAAGGAACGAATCTGTCCTGGAAGAAGTATAGTCAGAATACATCTTCAAAGCAAAGATGGCAAGATTTTGTCTCATTTACTTTGGGCATGTTTTCAGGGGGGACGAGTCCCTAGGAAAGGGCATCATCCTTGGTAAAGTAGAGGGTTGGCAAAAGACAGGAAGATCGTCAAGAAAATGAACAGGTGTAGCGACTGTAACATGGCAATGATTATGGGGAACCAAGCAGGACTGGGCAAAACGTGGGTCTGTTGTACCTAGTGTTGCTGTGAGCAGGAACCAACTCAATGGCACTTACAAATAACCATTAACCAAGCAGTTATTGGTGTGCATCTCATTTAAGACAAAATCATTTAACTACTGTTTGTTTGGCAGTTATTAGAGGTCTGGCAGCTCAGTGGTGAAGAGCACAACCTCAGACTGAACGGTCATGTATTTTAATCCCGCAACAGCTCCTTGGAAACCCCATGCAGCAATTGTATTCCATCCTGTAGAGTCATTATGAGTCGGAATTGACTCAACAGCAATGGGCTCTTTAGAAGAACTATTATTACTGTATTAGAAACATAACAAGGAATGATACAGGCAAAATCTCTGCTGTCACAGACATAACATTTTAAATCACCTTCTAACACTGTACTTACAGCACTTTTCTATGTGACCAGGTGTACAGAAGGGGGATAACGTGGGTATTACAACAATGTCTTAGGAAATGATCATCTGTTTTGCAACTAAATATTCTTTGAAAACAGTTCTTCTTGGAAACAGGTTTGGCCCAGGGAACCTTTCTTCTCAGTTATTGTCAAGACCTAAATCATAGTATTTCTGACCATCTAAGCAGAACAAATCAAAAGCATAATTACACTGTAGTTTTATTTCTACTTAAAAATGGCTTCGAATCTGAGAACTTTTCCTTGTTTTCCTGTGCTAAAGTACAATGTTAAACTTAGTGACATATAATTTATAACTACTTTAGCTCAAAGTGACAATATCAAATGCAGACTTTTTTAAAGGAAGATGTATGCTAATTAAATGAACATTTCAAAGACATTTAAAAAATTATTTTAGTTAGTAATACTCATATTTGCATAAACTTAGCATAATAGTCAAATTTAAAAACGCAAGGCATTTTTTACCCCATTTAACAATATCTCGTATTTTAGAGGGTTGGTGGTGAATTAATGTGGGAGTATTTGCATCATCTTATAAATAACATATGCATTGTTAAACAGAAGAAGGAAGAAAATCGAGCCCCTTAAAAACATTCTGAGCATCTACTAATCATTTAATTATGTGTCTTTTGTGCACTTACTGCATGGCTTCTTTGTATTTGAAGAAAATTACTACTACAAGGCACTGAATTCTTGCTGCCAAAAATAAAATATTAAATTCATAAACATAAAATTGTTATATTTGCATATTTATAAGAAAATTTTCTTTTATTTTTTTATTTAATATAACTGAGTAAAAATGTACATTCCTGTAGGAAATTGTATACTTTCTTAAGAATGGATTCTAATTTTTACATTCACTTTTTTTGTATTTAAATTAAACTGTGTATTAAAAAATATATATAACATATATATGCACACATTTATTTATACATAGCTACATGTTTTAGGGTTACTCTTTTGGAAACTGCTATGAAAACATGCAACATAAATACAAGTGTGCACAATTGCAATAGATGTGCAACTACACAAAATTGGAGAAATTGTAGCAATAAAAGTGAATATTTAGTTTTTTTTTTTCTTAAAAGTGACATATACAAAGGTTTTAGGCACCATTCTTCAGCAATTTGCAAAAGGTGAAATTATGGTGTACCATATCACAGAAAATCACCCATCTACCACATGAAGGAACAGTTGATACCAATAATGCAGAGAAAATTGTCACAGTACTGAAGAAGCTTGTAATTTAAAAATACAAAGCTAAAACTAATAAAAATAATTCCAGAAAACAAGGAGATAACAAAAGTCACATGATAGATCACAGGTGTACCTACTGAAAGTTATTGAAATTTCATAACTAGTGGCCATTTCCAATGAAGATCTGAAACTGACTTAAGAAAAGCAGTGATATGCAGAAGTGAAATACCTTACATAGTTGACAAATCAATGAGTTTGAATCTTGAATCTGAGTCAACTTTGACCAAGTCCCCTAATAATTGCAAGCTTTATAAAACAGGAATATGATAATAATATCTATCTCATATGGTAGACTATGAAATATTTCAACTGAATGTACCAAGTACAGAGTCAAACACAGACTAAACACAAGAAAATACACAATTGCTCGCTTTACTGTTGTAACCCACTGGAGAGCTAAGGATCTCCACCTCTTGTCGCTGAGTGGGAAAATGCAGAAATGTGTCCTGACACTGATACTCAAAGTACCACACTTGGGTTTAACTCCAGTTGACCGCAGTGGTCACTTGCTTGATAATGTACCTCGTACTGACTGCTTTTCTTTTACTGTTTCACTTTTAATTACCTACCAGAGTTTTGTTGTCTCCCAAATGTAATACTTTCACTGCAATATTTACAAATTCACCTTCTGAGTATACTAAATAAAACAAGTTGTATATATGTAGCTTATATTCATGTCCTGTAAATTTTAATCCACTCAGTGTAATGGTAAGAAATTATCTTGACTTTGAGTGATGTAATGTGACTATGGAAGACGAGATAGAATGTGAGATAAAGCAAAATTATGATACAATAGGGAAAAAATGTAAGAATTTACTGCAACTGGGTAAGCACATGGTGATGAGGACTTAGCAATTAAAATATTAAGAGTAAAGAAGAGACAAATAAAGAAGCAGCTAATAGGAAATAATCAAAAAGACTTAAGGGAGGTTGGTAAAGTAGAAGGTTGAGCAACAGTGACTTTTCATTCGCTGAATAAACTAACGTCTGTTTTAAAAAAGCATATGAAAGAACAAAACAATCATCCTTTTTGATGACTTACATGTATAAATTATTTATTTATGACAGAAGAGGGAAATAATTTGCTACCGAAAAGGAAAACATTATGAGAAAAGTACATATAATTTGAAAAAGTTATGTAAGACAGTGGGACATTAATATGTGTAGCAATTGCCACTCACATGCAATCCCTTACAAGGGTTTACTCTCCTTTTATTCTATAACATCACTTAGCATTCAAAGCCTTCTTTTACTCATAAATTTCTTGTCTTTTCATACGTTCAAACATTTTGCTATTGTCCTATGATATCAAGTACACTTTAAAAAGGAACACAGATAATTGGTAGCTCTAATGGAATTGATTCAAGAGCCATGGATTTGGTTTTGGTTACAGTTACATCAAAAACCCTAGTGGTACAGTGGTTTAGTTCTCTCTGATCACCCAAAGGTCAGCAATTAGAAATCACCAGCAGCTCCACAGGAGGAAAATGCCACAGTCTGCTTCTATAAGTATCACCACATCGGAAACCCTATGGGCATTTCTATTCTGTACCATAGGGTCGACAGGAGTTCGAAAGACCCAAGGGCACATAACAGTAAGAATAATTACATTACTGTGAATAAGAGAAAAACACATACTGTAATAGACAACAACTAGCACATACAGCTGATTTTGACAGAAATGATACTCATCTTTAGGAAGTAAAAGTGCAAAGAGGTGCTATATATTGTGATTTCAAGGGCACAGTGAGACTCTCCCAAATATCTTTGAAAATTAAGAATAAGAACAATTAAAACTCAACTGTTACACCAAATGGTCACACTCATCTGGACTAGATGATGACTGAGAACAGCAAAGACACAAGGGAAAGAGAGCTCCAAAGACAAAAAGACTCATGGGAATGGTAGACTGCATCAACATGTGACCAGAAGAACCAGGTGGTGCATGGCCACCAACAGAGACAGCCATGATGAGGCACACAATGTGGGGTCCCTGTGGCAACATGAGAAAAAGAGGGGTGCAGCTCAAGAACTCTAGTAAAAGACAAGAACTGGTGGTCTGACAGCCTGGATGATCCCCTGTGAGTATAGCCCCTAGACCTGAAAAAGCTACTGAGCTCAACTCTTTGGACAAAAATGAATGGGACTTGGGGACCATGTGGTGTGTACAGCTTTTGGTTCTATGCATGTATAGGATTCTGTCCTGCTGTTCTCTTTCTATATGGCAGAGAAGTGGGTGGAGAGGAGGGGACAGGAACTTGGTAAGCGGATACCATAAATACAGAATGAAAAGGAGAAGTGTGCTGTCACCAGGCAAGGAGGATAGACGGAACTGCAGACCTATGGGCATGCAAAATGTATATGGATTATATACTTTATACAGTTTCACTTAATAACAATTAAAAAAAAGTAAACTTCTAAGTGTTTATTGTTTGGATTAATCTCTATGATTCACCTTGTTAGTCAAAAAATGGAATAACTAATTGGAAATGTAAACGTTATAAACTCTTGGATATTACTGGAGCCATGGAAAAAAGGTACTGTGCCAAGATGCTCCCTAGACAAAGACTGGTGCAATTCCAGACTTTCCTCCAGAGCCGACAAGGGGGAAACCCTTCCCCTGGAGCAGACATCCTGAATTTGGATGTGTAGCCTACTGCACTGTGTAAAAATAAACCTTCCTTTGTTAAAGCCATCCACTCTGGAATTTCTGTTACAGCAGCCCTAGCTGACTAAAACAGAATCTGGTACCGGGAGTCGGGTGCTGCTCTAACAAACACCTAAAATGTGGAAGCCATTTTAAAACTGTGAATGGATAGAAAATTCAGAAGGAACTGAGGAAAACTGTTAACACTGGAGAAGGTGCAGACAGTAAAAATCGAGCAACAGAGGAGCAGCAGCAGAACCAGCAACACTGCTGGAACTGATCCACGGAACAAGAGAGCCAAACGCCTGTGCACAAACTTTTTGTTGTGGAACGGGGTGCCTCCGGACTCTTGAATAGGTTGAGCTAGCCTTCTGTCCCACAGAACAAGATCTGAGTGCCTTTGTGCAGGATGCTTTCTAACAAGAGTAGGGTGTCTCCGGGAGCTTAAATTAGTAGAGCTACAGAGCTTTGGAACACTTGCCCGGGCAGGACAGATGTGGGCCTGAGGCCCAGGCCACAGGGCCATAGGAAGCTGAAGCTAAAGAGACAAACAGCATGAAAAGCTGAGCTGCCTCAGTCTCAAAAGATATGGCCATGACCTCAGGGATTTGAAAGGGTAAAACCATGGCGTCCTGTGTTTGTAAGGGTGAAATTGTCACTCAGTTTAGCTTAGGATGCACCTAAGGTCAATGGGGCAGAGTTTCTGTCCAAGTGGGCCTTGAAGGCAGAGTTCTAGTAGAGGTCTGGGGCTCTCTACTCAGAAACCAGAGAGTGTGGCCAATACCTAGAATTGAAGGGAAGGGCTATTGTGTAAAATGTCTCGGAAAGTAGAAGAGTATTTTCAAAACTTTGAGAGCTAACGTAATGTGTTCTGCTGACTTGTTTGTGCCTCTTAATACCTTTTTTTCCCCACAGTTTCTCCTGTTTGTAATAAAATGTCTGACGTGTGCCTTGTCTGCCACTGTACCTTTAAAAACAGACAGCTTACCTTCTAGGTTTCACAAATGTAAGAGTTTTTGTATTGGGGGCTTGGAACTGATTTAAGACTTCTTTCACATGGGACAAATGTGTTACATGTTTCAGTGACGTGATTTTTGGGGTGCCACATTGTGGGATGTCATGGATTCAATTGCGTCTCCCCCAAAATAGGTGTAGCCATGTTACTGTAATTCCCTGTATTCTGTGATTGTCCACCATTTTGTGATTTTCTGTGTTATATGTTAAAGGATTAGAGAGGGACTGTAAATCCCTTCATACGATCATCTCCCTGCTCCACTGTAAAGGGAGTTTCCCTGGAGTGTGGTTTACCCCACCCTTAATCCTTTCATCCTGCAAGAGATAAAAGGAAAGGGAAGCAGGCAGAGAATCGGAAATCTCTTACCATCAAAAAAGCAGCACCGGGGGAAGAGTGCGTGCTTCAGTCCTGAGGTTCCTTCACCAAGATGCTCCCTGTGCAAAGGCTGATACAATGCCAGACTTTCCTCCAGAGCCAATCGTGAGGAAAGCCTTCCCCTGGAGCAGACATCCTGAATTTAGACCTGTAGCCTATCAGACTGTCTAAGAATAAACCTTTGTTAAAGTAATCCACTCTGTGCTATTTCTGTTAGAGCAGTACTAGCTGACTAAAGCAGAAATGTGAATGTTATAAACTCCTGAATCTTGATTGGTGTCTCGGAAAAGAGTTACTGGAAAGATTCTGTAAGTTTCATTTTAGCCAAACTAAAATAGGAAGACATTCTGAAGTACAACTCCAGATAAAACTGTTGCAATACAATAAGGTAAATACAACAAATCCATGGTGGAAGAAAAGTCCACAGATACAGCAAAGACATAAAAGTTGATAAAACTATTTAGATAAAAAACAGATTCCACAAAATGGTGCAACCTCTTTGGAAAGCAATCTGGCACTCCCTTAAAAAATGGACATAGATATACCATTTGATCCAGTAATTCCATTGCTTGGAATATACCCTACAGAATCAAGGCCAGTCACATCAACTGATACATGCACACAAATGTTTATCGCAGCCCAGTCCACAATAACAAAAAGATGGAAACAACCCAGGTGCCCAACAACAGAGGAACGGGTAGATAAACTGTGGTATACATACTCAGTGGAATACCACGCAATGATCAACAACAATAATGATTTCAGGAAACATCTCATAACCTGGCTTCAACTGGAGGACATTACGTTGTGTGAAAGTAATCGGTGGCAAAAAGACAAATATTGTATGAGACTCCTACAATAACTACTTAAAAGCAGACTCATGCATAACAGAAAAGACTCTTTGATGGCTGCAAGAGTGGGGATGGAGGAAGGGGGGGAGGGGAGGGTTTAGATTAGATAGTTAACAGAAATTTGGTTGGGTGAAATCAGTGACAGCACACATTAGAAAGAAGATCAAATAATAACTGGACTTCAACACAATTTGAGTACTCTTCCCATCTTAATATTGCAAGGATAGAGTAGCTGGGGCGGGGCTCGGGGACCATGCTCTCTGGCAAAATTGAGGCCAACTGGTGCAGCTAGTGTTTTGCTAATGAGGACTCTTTGCACCCCACATTGGTGAGTGGGGTCTGAAAAGCTGCCAAGCTGTCAAATTGCCATCTGAAGGTACAGCAAATGGTCCCAGCTCAACAGGAATGGATGACACCGAGGACAAGAATGACATGGAGGAAAGAGAAGCCAGAAGTCACTCACATGAGTGGGTGACTAAATTGACTGGTGACCAGAAGAACCGGATGGTGCCTGGCCACCACCAGTAATAGCCATGATGGAACTCACAAAATTGAGTCTCACTGGCAACACAAGAATAAACAGGGGTGCACCCTGAGATCTCCACTAAAAGACCACAAATGATGGGCCATGGGCTTCAGGGTTCCCCTGGGAGCATGGCCCCTGGCTCTGGTGCCGCCCCTGTCCATAAATCATAATGCAGGTCAATGGATTGGACTTGGTGACGCAGAGTGACTGTATCTTATGGGAAATTTATGGTTCTATGCATCTATAGGATGTCATCCTGCTGACCTCTTACTGGAGGGAGGGGAGTGGGTGAAAAGGAGGGGATAGGAGACTGTTGGGAGGATGGGACACGTATGGAGCAGAGGGTAGGTGTGTGCTGTCACCAGGCAGGGAGAGCAGTGGAAGCTGCATATAGATGGGCATGGAAATTTATACAGGAATGTACATTTTCATTCAATCATAATAATAATAAAAAAGATTTCAAATTAACACAATAAAGCAGTATTTCAAGCTTTTCCTGTTTCATGTTTCTCTTCAAAAAGGGAGGTTGTTTGTTTGTTTTAATATTCTTGTGTTTCCTGAAAAAAGTTTTCCCTTTTCTAGATTACACTTCCTTTCCCACATCTAAGCAAATATAATCCATGCCATTTTCATTGGGAAAAATCAGTGCTATTTATTTAAGCGGTTAGTAAGAAAGAAAGAATGGAAAACAGCAAAAGGCGGAATGAAAAAGAAGAGCAAATAAGAATGAAAAGTATATTATAGAAAAAAAGAATGGCAACAGAAAAGAACACTTTGTTTTGCTTTACTAGCTAAGTTACAAAACAATGCAGACTGTTGGACTCTTTGATGTAACCACTGAACTGGAGATGAAGAAAGCAAAGGTATGAAATATTAACTTGTTTTACTTAGAAGCTATGTACTCACACTGCGCTTAGTCTGTTTTTCAAAGCAATTTTGGAACTCTTTTTCTGGGATGTCCATCAGAGCTGTTGTCATATGAGTGATATGACAATTAAGTTTATGAACTCATCCTAAAAAAGTATTTTGAAGGTTTAACCAGGCACTTACATTGGTGCATAGCTTCCCAAGGGGTGTACTTTGAGGGTGACCATAGTGATATTCAACAATGAGATATGTAACACTTTTTCTAGGATGAGTTTGCACAGTTAATTGTCAGAGCTTATACATGAGAAAGTCACTGTATTCATATTTATTTAGTGCTTATTAAATTACAGGCTTTGTTTTAAATGCTAGCCCACAACAGCAAATACAGTTCATGCTCTCAGATGTCTTCTTAGCAGAAGTGAGATTGCAATGCAAATCTCCCAATTCCCAATTCCCAATTATTTCTCGTGCCTCATTACACTTGTGCCATGATGAATACGACCTCATTTATGATATATATCTGGTGCATATTTTTGGAGACAATTGATATTGGTGGTAGTTGTGTAAAACATCAAATAAATTGTTGGAGACACATGTATTTTGCTTATTACATGTAATATGGTGAGGGTATAGTGTACTCCTCAAAGAGAGAAGAAATGACTTAGCTGCTAGTGGATACAGGCAGCAAAGAAGTTATTCCTTAGAAACTGCATTTTTCTTGTTTGTTTTTCACAGATTTTCCAAACTTTTAGGTTTTCATAATTACTCTGTTAGGGGTTGCTCTTAGAAGTAGTTAAAACCAACCACCACCACAACAAAAAGTTGTTCTGAAAAAATAATGGCTAAACATGAATATATTTAGTAATTCTTGGAAACAGAATATGTGAAAACTGAGAAAAGTTGCATAAAATGTTACCTCTTCATTATTCTTAACTGGCATACACAGGACGTTCTTGCAAACATGACATTTAATTTAAGTGTCTTTCTTTTTATAGTCTATAAGCCCAGAAACTGATGGGTCCAATAAACTGGTGTGCCTTCCATTGAAACCATGTTGTTGAAATATTGCCTCTTAAAGTGCATCTGGACCCCTGATGACACAGCGGTTAAGAACTGCTAACCTAAAGGTAGCAGTTCAGATCCGTGAGAAACCTTGTGAGGCAGTTCTGATCTGTCCTATATAGTCACTGTAAGTTAGAATCAATTCTACGGCTACTGTTTTTGTCTTTGTTTCAGATAGCACATTTCTTTTTTTATGGGGAAATTATTATACTTAATAAAAAGTCAATTAAATTGCATTAAAAAAGATAAAAATACTCAAAAGCCCATTTACAAAATAAATAAATAAATAAATAATGCCATCCAAAGACTATTTATGTTACAGTGATATTCTTTTGGTTTCGTCATTCTTAGCTTCTTTGTCAGTATCGTTCTGTCTTCATTTCCTCCCTGAGTGAAGGCTCACTAATTTATCAAGTTTCAGTTAAAATATTGACATTGCGTGAGGCTGTTTTTAAGTCTCACTTCTGTCTTAACACTGAGTTTCTTTCTTGCCTGCTATATCAAATACTTCATATTTACCTTTTTTATATTTCTTAGTAAGAACTATGTTTTAGAGAAATCAGTCTTCAAGTGCTGATTGATTTATAATGGCAAATGGAGGAGACAGAAAGGACAGTTAAAATCTGGTGACGTAATGTAGAAGATTATGAAGTCCTGCTCTAGGGTACTAATGGTGGATGTAAACAAAGAGAATAATATGAGAGCTTTTGTTGTTGTTGTTGATGAAATACAAAATAGAACCAAGGAAAATGAACTAAAAAGACAAAAGCTTAAAGACAAAACTGGACCAAACAGACAAAGAAATTTGTATTTTGTTACACTAATGGTAGAGTGTGGAATAACTTCTGTGACAAAGTAATTATGACCCAAACCAAGAGACCTTTCAAATTATAGAGGTTATTATTGATAATTAAACAAAAATAAGAAACTCCTAATCAGAGCAAACTTAGGCAAACCAGGGTATCCAGTCATCTGAAGAATAATGAAATCATGCTAAATGATAAATTGGGATGCAGATCTTAATAAAAATATATCACTACACATCTGAGAAACTTGATAAATTAGCTAAGTGGTTGGCCTTTAGTTTTAGCTTGTGAAATCTGGTCTAGATTATCTTGATGGATATGGAAAATACTGAAATCCAAGCATCTAACTGTATTTCTAAGATAATATGAAGGCAAAAAAGACAAAAGCTCTGATTCCTCTATACATGCACATTACAAATCAAATGTATGAACAAATGAAATGTCATCCTCCAAGGACTCCAGGGCTCTCCATTACATCATTGCCAGCTCCTGCAAAGATCTGCTCCTTACCAACCAAATTGACTCTGTAATTGACTGAAAGAGTACTAAGACCTGAACACCACATTGTTGCTGATTCCTTCCAAACTTTCTGATCTCAGCTGATCTAATAACCTGAAGACTTAGAATATCCTTGCACTTATTCACCATTGCCTCTTTACTGTGTCATAAAGCACAGCCCAGTCAAAATATGTAGCAGGCCACAGATGTAATAATAATAATAAAAATTAGTAATCACAAAAAAAGTAAAAATAAACCTATAAGTTTACTTTTAATATATGTCACTTAAACCAATGTGCATAGAAAATTAGCATTTCAATGTTTAATAAAATATTAAAAATAATATATGAATTATTTTATATTCTTCTTTTCCAAAGTAAGCCTTCAAATTCACCTGACAGCAACTAACAATGACAGTCCTTCAAAATCCAGTATGTATTTTATACTTAAACACATCTCACTTTGGATACTGAGTTGTCACAAAAAGAAATATTTGATTTGTGCTTGGATTTCCTGAAGTTTAGAGTTGAAAAGAAAGGTTCCACAAACCAAGTTGATATAAATACATTTAAAGCATTCTAATAAAGGTATTGAATAATAATTTTCAAAATTAATTTCATTACAATTAAGTAAAATTAAAAATTCTCTTTATACTAGCTAGAAGCCAACATACTGGAATATAATAGTATGATACAAATCTCAAAATTATGATGTTTCCAGCTAAACTTTTGCCATACCACCTGTCTGCTGATTTCAATCATCTAGTGCTGCTGTAAGAGAAATATCACAAATGGATGACTTTAAAAAGAGAATTTTTACTCCGTCAGTCTAGTAGACTACAAGTCAAATTCAGGTTGGCTCTAGGGGAGGACAACAAAGGTCCTTGTTGTCTATGCATATTTTGCATGAGGCACAATCCATCCATGTTATGCCATCCTTTGGGCCCACCAGAATTACATGCTTGCAGCATGCAAAACATTTTCATATCATAGAAAAAGTCTTGAGTCCAAGTTACAAATCCAGAAATTCCTCATCAGCTGTGAATCTAGAACACAAGTTATCTTTGTCTCAATGCAATGGCAGGTCAGACACAAGCTGCACATTTCCATTATAGATGGGAGAAATTGCAGGGAAAGACAGCAAAACAGGCACTAAGCAAATTAACTGAACATGTTACATTAGCCCTCAAGGCTTGAAAATAATCTCGATTTTCTGAGACATTTTCTATAATGGTCCTGCCACCCAGACTCTAGGTATTGGACCACACTCTCCAGATTCTAAGTAGAGGCCCCTTTGTCCTGGGCTGTAGCTCCTGCCTTTCAGGCCCACTTGGAAAGTAGCTCTGTTCCCTTGGCTTCAGGCACACCATTTTCCTAGTCCATCTGAGTGGCAACTAAACCCTTAGAACACTAGAGTTTATGGCTCCACACTTCAGTGCCGTTGAGGTCATGGCCATATCTTTTGAGACTGAGATAGTTCAATTCCTTGTCTCTTTAACTTCTGCTTCTTGTAGCTTTTTTCCTTGGACTTTAAACCCACATCTGCCCTGCTGGGGCAAGTGTTCTAAAGCTGTGTAGCTTCACCGCTTTAAGTGCCTGGAGGTACCCCATTCCACCAGGCAGCCTCCTATACGTAAGCACTCAGCTCTCACACTCTGTAATTTAGCTCCAATGCTGTCTCACACTGTCCGGGTCCCTTGGTACTGCATTGCGGGTTTGCTGCTGCTGCTCACCGTTTATGCCTTCCTTGGTTCCTTCTGAGTCTCTTATCTATTCTCAGTTTCAAATCTTCCTCCACATTTTAGGTACCTATTAAGAGCAGCACTCCACTCTCAGTATCAAATTCTGTTTTAGTCATCTAGTAGTAATGTTATAACAGAAGAAACACAAGTAGATAACTTTAAAAAGAGAAATTTTATTCTATTATGGTCTTATAGGCTACAAGTCCAAATTCAGGACATCTATTCCAGGGCAAAGCTTTTCCCACTGGCTCTGGAGAAAGGTCCTTGTAGTCAATCTTTCCCTGGACTGGGAGCTTCTGATGTGCAGGGACCCTGGCTCCTTTCCAAAGGATGTACTCTGCTCCAAGCACTGCTTCTTGGTGGTATGACGTTCCCCAAATCTGTATGCTAGCTTCTTTCTTTTACATCTCAAAAGATTGCTTACAGGTACAATACAATCATATGCATTGGGTCCTGCCCTACCAATACAACTATCAGCCATCCCTCCTCATTAACATCACAGAGGAGTAGTTTACAGCATGGAGGAACATCAGGCAATACTAGGAATCATGACCTAGCCAGATGGCTACACATGTTTTTGGGAGGATACAATCAAATCCACGACACTGCTCCTTCCCCCAGGTTTTCATTACCTGGTGTTGCCACTTCCCTGCATGTAAAGATCAAAAAACATAAAGGCAACTTTGAGTCCATTTTTTCTCTTTCACCCCAAATCCAGTCTACCAGGAAATCTGAGTGCATCCAAACTCTGACCGTCTTTCACTAGTTTCACTACTAAAACTCCTGTCAGAGCCAATAACATCCCTCTCCAAAATCTTTCCTGATTCTTCTGCTTTTGCTCTTGGTTCTTCCAGGCTACTTCCCAGAGCAGTCCTACTAATTCTTTTAATCTGATTGTGCTATTTGCTTGCTCAAAGTTTCTTAAAGGTTATGACAGCCCACACAGAAAACATACTGAGACACAAATCAGACGCAAACAGGTCTGCCTGGTGACTCACCCACCTTTTCCACCTCACGTCACATCAGCATGTTGTTTTCATTCACAGGAAGCACATTTTGACTCACGTCTTTGCCTTTGTAGCCTCGTCAAATTTCTCTTTTATCTGTTTTCATGGTTAATTTCATCATCTTCTGAGTGAGGCTTTGTGTGATCTTCTTAAGTAAAATATCCCCTTCCTCACCCACTTCCACCACCAACACACTGCCATTTGTTTTCTCCTAAGGAGTTCCATCTTCTATTTCTTCAGAGCCTTGACCCACCAAGTGCTACCATAGTTCCGTGGCTAAGCACATAGACTGTGAAGTCATATGTCTTGGGCTCGACTTCATATTTTGCTATTTACTAGCTGTATAACCACAAACAACTTTTTCTTTATCACTCTGTGCCTTTATTTTTTTAACCTATAAAAATGAGAATAATAAAAATAACTTGTCGTTGGTTGTGAGAAGTAAATAGTGCTGGTGTTGTTGATGGCTGACATAGAGTTGATTCTCCCTCATGATGATTCCATATGCTCAGACAAGAACTGCTCCACAGGATTTTCAAGGCTGTGATTTTTTGGGAGGAGATCGCCAGGTCTCCTGAAGTGCTTGTGAGTGTATTCCAGCTGCCAACTTTTTGATGGCTACTTGAGTGTGTCATTTTTAGTGCCACCCAGAAAAATGTCTGGAACATAGAGTGTTCCTGGCTTCATGCTATGTATGTTTTTATTATTACCTGTCTCCCCACAAGAGTAAAAAAGGAGAGAATCATTGGATTGCACAAGCCATTAACATGTTGGCTGTCAATCAAAAAGGAACAGGAAATGTCATGACTTGGGTAAGGCACACTTGAGGCCTCAAAATGACGTCTTTGCTTTATAACACTTGAAAGAAATCCTTTGGAACAGATTTGCCTTATGCAATACTTTGTTTGATTTTTTTTCTCCCCTTCTTTGTTTTGAGGGCTGGGGGGTGGATAAGTGAAAGTTTACAATTCAATTTATCACACAAAAACTTACACATTATTATGTGATCTTATTTACTCCTCTTCCGATGAGATAGTATACTCTTCCTATCTACCTTGAATTTCCTGTGTCCATTCGTTTAGCTCCTGTCCCAATTTGGTCTCATGTGTCTACTTGACCTCAAAAGTACATTCTTCACCAGTGTCACCTTATGTCTTATAATCCCATCTAATCTTTGTCTAAATAACTGGCTTGAGGAACGGTTTTAGTTTTGAGCTAACCTGCTGTCTGAGGGCTGCGTCTTTCAGAGGTCCTGTAGTCTGTCATATCACCAAGTCTGGTCTTTTTAATAGAGTTAGAGTTCTGCTCCTCATTTTTCTCTCCCGCCTCTGGGACTTTCTGTCATGTTCCCTGAGAGTTCAGCCAGGCACCATTCAGTTTTTCTAGGCTCATGCTGATTTAGTCTCTGGTTCATGTAGACCAGATTTGGGGCTCATATTTCCTTATGTCTTAGTGTTCTTCATTTTCCTTTGCTCCAGGTGGGTTAGGACCAATTGATGCTTCTTAGATGGTGGCTTGCTAGCTTTTAAGACTGCAATGCCGCTCACCAAAGTGAGATGCAGAATATTTTCTTAATAAACTTTGTTATGCAAGTTGACCTAGATGTTCCCTAAAACCACTGTCTGTTGACCCCTGTTTCTACTAATCTGTCCTTTGAAGTGTTCGATTGTATTCAGGAAAGTTTTTAACTTATGGTTTAGTCTAATTGTGCTGTCTTCTCCCGTGTTTTGTGTTGGTCTTCCATTCCTTTAAATAATGCTTATCTACTTGTCTCTCTCTCCCCATCTTTGCAACCATCAAAGAATGTTTTATTCTGTGTTCAAACTTTTCCTTGCATTCTTATAATAGTGGTCTCATGTTATATTCGTCCTTTTGCTCTGACTAATTTTGCTCAGGACATCTTACGGATTCATCCATGCTATGTTTTGCAGATCCATCATTTGTCTTTATCATTGTGTACTATTCCATTGTGTGAATATATCACATTTTTTTTATCCATTCATCCATTAATGGGTATCTAGTCTGTTTCCATCTTGTTTTGCGATCATGAACAGTGCCTTAATGAACACGGGTGTGCAATATTTAATCTTGTGGCAGTTCTTATTTCTCAGGATGTATTCCAAGGAATGAGGTTGCTGAACCCCATGGTCCTTCTACTTCTAATTTTTAAGGAAGCACTAAAAAGATTCCCAAAATTGTTGTACCATTTGACATTCCCAAAAGCAGTGTGTAAGTGTTCTACTCTCTCCGTACCATCTCCAATGTTTTTTGTTTTGTGGGGTTTTTTGGTATTAATTCTAGCTTTGTTGGAATGAGATGGTACTCCAATGAAGTTTTGACTTGGATTTTTCTAATGGCTAATCATCATGAGTGTTTTCTCACATGTGTTAGCCACCGAAATTTGTTCTTTGGTGAAGTGCCTGACATATTCTTTGTCTATTTTTCAACTGGATTATTTGTCTTTTTGTTGTTGAAGCTTTGTAGTTTCTTGTAGATTTTAGAGATTAGATATTGATCAGATTTGTCATAGCCATTTTTTTCCCCCAGTCTGTAAAGCCAAGTAGCCAAGTACCGTTGAGTCGGATCCAACTCCTGTCGACCCTAGGGCTGTCATTTTACTCTTCTGCTGAAATCTTTGGATGAACATGAATGTTTGATTTTTAGGAGCTCCCTGCTGTTTCTTTTCTCTTTGGGAGTTTGTGAAGTACTAGTAGTGTTTTATATTCTGTTTATGCCACATGTTAGGACTCCTACCATTGTCCTTAGTTTTTCTTCCATGATCTTTATCATTTTTAGATTTTAGATTTAGGTCTTTGATACAGTTTGTTATTTTTTGAGAGTGATGTGATTTATGTCATTTTTCTCTTTTTTCTTTTGCCGATGGATATCCAGCTGTGCCAGCATCATTTAGTCAGAGAGACTGTCTTTTTCCTAGTTAATGCATTTGGGGCCTTTGCCAAAAATCAGCTACTCATGTGGATTCTTAATGCAGGAGAGTAAATTTTTAATAAGATGATCTGATAAAGTCTCCCAGAGGAATCCTGCAGAAGCCTGTGCAAATCTTAAACAAAGGTACAATGTACATTAAATGAAGGGTGGCCTTAAGCTGGACTCTTGAGAAAAGCAAAATCAGTAAGTGTGTGTGTGTGTGTGTGTGTGTGTGTGTGTGTGTAGTGCATATATATATTTAACTCTATGAACGACATGAGAGAGATTTACATCAAGGAAATAACCATTAGAGGCTGGAAACTCCCAAGTCTCTTTGTCAGGCTGGAGATTTTTCCTGACTCAGGTAGTTGCAGGGGTCAGAAAACCCAAGACTGAGAGGTCAGCTGCTAGCTCAGATTTCAAGAACCAAAGGTTAAATGAAGAGCTAAATGCAGGATCCAGAGTGAGCAAAGGCCCACAAACTTTGACAGAGAGTCCACATATATTGGATGAAACAAATAAAAAAAAACAAACCCATTGCTGATGAGTTGGTTGCAACTCATAGCAACCCTGTAGGATGAGGTCCAGGGAAACTTCCTTTCAACTGATTGGCTGCTCATAGCAGATCTTGTCAGTGAGGTGCTTAAATTATATCACATTGCTGCCAAACTACACATCATAACTGTCAAACCACTGATGGTTCAAGCAATTATGGTCCCACTGTGGTGACACACACCCTTAACCACCACAAGATTCAGAGTTCACATTCATCAGACTCTTTAAGATGACAAAAGCCCTTCTATATTTGTTAATTGTTGAGTGCGTGAATGTAATCTCATTTCTGCTATGTTTTACTAAATTAAATCATCTGCTATAATTATTTCCAGGTTCAAAAATCAACAGTGAAAATTCCTCCAGGGTATATTCTCTTGCACTAGCATCCAATTTTGGAAAGATCAAGATGATTCTCTATGATTATAGATGAAATTTAATGTAATATCTTTTGTTAATTTGATGATAGCATGGCTCTTTTTCTCTAATACTTCACAGTAATTACAATTTGGAGTAAACTCAACCTTAATACAATGTATGAACAATGGTCCATGTCTAGATATGACACTTTTAAAATAAAAATAATTAAAACAGTATCTTAGTCATCTCGTACTGCTCTAACAGAAACACTGCAAAGTGGATGGCTTTAGCAAGGACAAGTTTATTCTTGCAAAGTCTAGAAGGCCTTAAGTCCCAATTCAGGATGTCCATTCCAGGGTGGAGGCTTTTCCCCTTGTCAGCTCTGGAGGGAAGTCCTTGTGTTGCATCAGTCTTCGGGCAGGAGCACCTAGGCACAGGAACCTCAGGTCTGAAGTACCTGCTCTTCTGCTGGTGCTGCTTTCTTGATGGTGTGAGTCTCCCGTTTTCTTTGCTTTCCTTTCATCTGTTGTAAGATAAAAGGATAAAAGGCAGTACGAGGCACACTCCAGGGCAACTCCCTTTACAATGAATCAGGGAGGTGACCTTATGAAGTGTTTTACAGTCCCACCATAATCTTTTAAAATACAGCATAGGAAAATCACAAAATGGAAGACAGTCTCAAAATATTGAGAATCATGGCCCAGCCAAATGTCTACCCACATTTTTGTAGGGGTACAGTTCAATCCATGACACACACCAAGAATCTGTTTTTGTTTGTTGGTTGGTATGTCTATGTAAATGTCTGTGAAACAAATTATTAAAATTGGAGGTCACAGTCAACTATTATACTTATTTGTATCATTGAACATAAATAAGTATGTTATAAAGTGAAATAGTTACCACAAATTTTTATCTGTACACTTGATTAAGCATTCCAAAATTTGTTTTAATAATAAATTACCTATAATTTTAAATACTGTAAAACAATGTCATAATACTTATATTTACAATTAGCTGGCTTGGCTATATGCGTTAATGGTCTTAAAACTTTTATTGCTTAAAATATAATGAGATAATTCTTGACTGTATAAAAAAAGAAATGTAGGTAAGAAAATAAATGCTTAGATACTACGTGGTATACAATTTGCCTGCTTTCATAGCAACATAGAGTGTCAGAGATATTGGAGTATCTTACAAAATAGCAGACAGTAGTTTAGCATATAAATATAAGCTTCAAAATTTTTGCTGCATGTACTGATATTTAACGCATTGAAATCAATTTCATCCCTATCTCTTCATCTACTGAGTTATATAGACGACTGATAGCCAACCAAAATGTTATGGTAGAAAACATAGTTTTACAACACTTGATATCAAAGTGAATGTTATTACACAAATATCCTAAACTCAGACTTCTTTCTTACTGCATGTCAAATAAGTATTCTAAAAAACCTGTCAGCGTAGTGATTTTAAAACAGAACAACTCATATTTAGCTCTTGAAATCATCCTTGTGTGGAGAATCTTTTGTATTGCACATTTCCCAGTTAAGTAGCCACTTGTTGCCATCACAGTATTTGTCAGTCAGTGATACGTGTAAGATACGTAGCTTAAATCACACATTGGAAGCATTCTCGAATTAAATTGTCCAATTTGAATTAAAGCAAACAACAATAAATATGAATATTTTCATTGAAAAAAAACAACATATAGAATAATTTGATTTTAAAGATGTCTAAAAATAATTTTTAGACTTCAAGAGCAAAATAGTTATTCCATTTGAAGTTATATGCCCTTTGCTAAGCTGTTTCACCCCTGTTTATATTAATTAAATGATAGTAACAAGTATGATACTAGAACCTAGAGAACCTTGGTTTTTCATATTATGTTGACACTTCCTTCCTATGGATTTCAATCTCCTTTTGACTTCTTGGTGGCATAGTGGTTGGAATCCCTGTGGTGTAGTGGTTAAGTGCAGTGACAGCTAACCAAAAGGTTGGCAGTTGCAACCTACTAGGGGCTCCTTTACAAGCAATTCTATCCTGAGGGTTGCTAAGAGTCAGAATCGGCTCAGTGGACATGGGTTTTTAAGTTCTTAAATTACAAATACCTTAACCCTCTGATTACTCTCTCTTAGTCTCCTTTACATGTTGATTTTGTTCTCCCTCCTTTTGAAAATCTATGAGCCACAGAGTCCATTCTAAGAGCTTAGAATGTTCTCAGCAATATGTTTTGGGGTTGGCCAGACTTCTGTATTTGAAGATATTTCTATTTAAAGGATGTGAGGTTTCAGTTCCATTGGCCTTACCACCAGTGACTATATAAAATTGCCATATCAGTTATTCTCTTTCAACTGTGGCACTTAAAATACTGGATGAAGCATGCTGTTTTATTTTTTAACCCTCTCATCACTTCACAGAAAGCAACAGTATTAGCAAGCCTTGACTCGACGGCATTTGGCTGGCTTGGCTGAGGTGTATAAGTTTGAGATATGGAGTGAAGACAAGAGGGAAAACATTCAACATGGGAGTCTACTGGGCAGTTGGATAACTGTGAATGAGCAACTAATTCCTCAGATATGAAAAATGGCAAGTGTGACAAAGAAAAGCACTGCAGAATAATGGCACTGCAGGTAGATCATATTATTACTGGCCCTGAGTGTACTGAGAGTTTTTCAATAGTTGCTTTGTTTGTTGTTGAGTAGAATCGGGAATAAACCAAATGCTTCTCAAGCTTCATCTAAGAAAATTCTACAGTGCCTCTGTTATGAAATTCTTCTTTTTTAGCATTGCATGGTTCCCTGTATGCTGAGAAAGTGCCTTATGATGAGCCGCCTTCCAAGGGAGAACAAAGTATTAAAAATATATGTGTATATATATCATCTTTAACAATCAGAACTATAGAGACTTTAAAGATGTCTTCTAAAATGTTTTCCTTTGATGAACAGTACTTAAGTTTTGAATCTCATCTTTCTCTAGGAGTCAAAAGGATGAGAGTTTTTATTCTTGGATTTATAAACACCTACCACTCTCAAAGAAATTTAAGCTGGATTCAGAAGATGATGTGGAACCAGGGATATGATAGCTGATGTCAGATGGATCTTGGCTGAAAGTGAAGAATGCCAGAAAGATGTTTACTGGTGTTTCATTGACTATACAAAAACATTTGACTGTGTGGATCATGTTAAATTATGGCTAACATTGAGAAGAATGGGAATTCCAGAACACCTAATTGTACTCTTAAGGAATCTGTATATGGATCAAGAGGCAGCAGTGCAAACAGAACAAGGGGACACTGCATGGTTTAAAGGCAGGAAAGGCATGTGTGAGCATTGTAGTCTTTCACCGTACCTTTTTAACCTGTATACTGAGCAAATAATCCGAGAAGCTGGATTATTCGAAGAAGGAGTCATCAGGATTGGAGGACGACTCATTAACATTCTACTTGACTCAGACAACACCACCTTAATCGCTGCAAATGAAGATTTGAGACACTTACTAATGAAGATGAAGGACCACAGCCTTCAGTATGGATTGTACCTCATTATCAAGAAAACAAAAATCCTCACAACTGGATCAGTAAGCAACACTGTCGTAAGTGGAAAAAAGGTGGAAATTGTCAAGGATTTCGTTGTACTTGGGACCACAATCAATATCCATGGAATCAGCGGTCAAGAAATCAAAAGACAAGCTGCATTGGGAAAACCTGCTGCAAAGGACCTCTTTAAAATATTCAAAAGTAAGGATATCTCCTTGAAGACTAAAATGTACTTGACCCAAGTCATGGTATTTTCAATCACATCATATGCATGTGAAAGCTGGACCATGAACAAAGAAGACAATAAGAATTGATGTCTTTGAATTGTGGTGTTGGAGAAGAATGTTGAATGTACCAGGGACTGCCAAAAGAAAAAAAAAAAAAAACATCTGTTCTGGAAGAACGACAACTAGAATACTCCTTGGAAGCAAAGATGGCAAGACTGTGTCTTATATACTTTGGACATATTGTCACGAAAGATCAATCCCTGGAGAAGCATATCATGCTTGGTAGAGCAGAGCTTCGGTGAAAAAGAGGAAGACCCTCCATGAAATGGATCATCACAGTGGCCACAACAATGGGCTTAAGAATAAAAATGATTGTGGACATGGGGCAAGACTGGGCAGTGTTCCGCTCTGTTGTTCATAGGGTTGCTATTAGTTGGAACTGACTCAATAGCACCTAACAACAGCAACCACTCCCAAAGCTCCACACAGCTTTTTCCTTTACAGGAGAAAGAGTTGGTATAAATGGTTTCTGTGTAGAGAAAACAGATGACAAGTAACATTTTTTTTTCTTTTTCTTTTTAATAAGATCAGTAAATCTTTAGGCTCCAGTATATATGGCTGTATGTAATGCAGTCTTTTATAGATGCATAGTGTGTTTTAAAAATAGGACACCACTAGGATAGATTTCATACGATAAGTGAATGTTTTCTATATAAGTTTATAAATACATATAATCGATGTGTTTGTGTGTAGGTGTGCAGAAGTGAAACTGAATTAGTTTATTTAAATATATACACATATGTAAGAATTTAGTGGTATTACAGAAGGTAGCTAATGAGGAACCATCTATAAAATTTGAGGAAAATTTTATAAATGTTAATAAACATTTTTTCATGTGCATTCTTACCAAATATAGAAAGAGAAGCTTAATTATTTTTTCACTGTAACCTTTTATGTTACAGAGACTGCTACTTGGTATCAGAGATGAATACAAAAAGTTCTATATTAATATGCCACAAACCCTTGGGTCTCATTTTCATTAGTAAATTAAATATTCCAAATAGACTGCTCAACTCTTCAGGTAATGATGTTGTCACCATAATTGGCATCTGTAAGAATTTAATTTTTCATTGTACATTATTAATTATAGAATAATTAATTGAAAGTCTTGCTATTTATGTAAAGAAAACCTGTGATCTTTATGACATCATGTGCTACAGATACAGTCAAACAGTAGCCATAGGAAATATAAATATGAAATGCTAAATGGATACAATTTTATTTGGATAAATACTAACATTTTTTGTTGCTGTTGTGTGCCATTGAGTTGATTCTGACTCATGATCACCCCATACATTCAGAGTTCAACTGTCCATAGGGTTTTCAAGGCTATGACCTTTCAGAAGCAGACCACTAGGCTTGTGTCCTGGGGTACCTCTGAGTGTGTTTAAAATCATTAACCTGTCAATTAGTAGCCAAGCCCTTAACTGTTTGTGCCACCCAGGGACTCCTGTTACCAGCTATATAGCAAATCACTCATAGTAGCCAATGGTATATAATATGTAATAGCCACAATTATACACTGAACTGGTAAATAAGGGACAGAGAAAAATCATAAAATTTGAAACGTGAAGTTTCATTCAGGAAGAGTTTCACAATAGTAAATTCGGATTAAGGATCCAAATATACTTTAGGGAAAGGAAATAACAAATAACAAATTACAGGAAAAACAGAAACACAGAAGCTTTGTTTCTTGAAAGTTTAACAATGCTGAAATGATCAGAGCAAAGATACTGGGTTAAGCATAAGGCAAACGCAAAATCGGTTTGAAGAAATAATTTAACCAGGAAATCCTGAGATGGTCTTCTATATAGGAGTGGAAGGCAGGAATAACTGAACACAAATTGGACATGTGTTGCTCATTTATTCATTTAATTTTTGTGAATCATTTCTAAGCCCATGTCACATCCTACTACATGAATGGCACACTGGTGCAAATAATGGGATGAAAACTAGGGCACAGACAATCAAGAAAGTCACTATCATTACATAATACTAAGATTTGTCAAACATTAATTGTCAATTCTCAAGAATTTCTGAAAGTATAAGACTTAATCTCTGTCAGGCCACAGTTGTTCAGAGGCTTGAAAAGGTGTTATCATTTGTGAATAAGTTTTGAATAATATTTTTGCTTACCTAGAGTGAGAAACAACAGGATAAAGCCTTGATTAAGCATTTTGAAAGAGGAAAACAAGAAAATGCTGCAGTTTACTTGAGCATCTTACTTAAATAGCCATTTAAACAAGTATTTATTGAAGTAATAGTGTGTATAAGGTATGTTGAAGAAGACTGAAATACAAAAGAATCTTACATCTTGGTTTGGGATTCTTTAGAAGTCTATCCTAAGAAAAGAGCCCAAGGAAAATAACTGATTTTGGGAAAAACTCCAACATAGGAGTGGGGATTGACGTGGAGAAAGAATGCAGAAAATAAATCTTCCTCAATAAGCCAACTACCACAGTGGTTTAACTATGCAAAATCCGTGTTTTAATACCTTCTTCACTTAGGTGCAAGAAAGTTGGGGTATTTGTATGCCTGAGATTTACATTTCAGGCACAGAGTGACAAATACTGGCAGTTAGAAATTGCTCAGAGCACACTACAAATTCTAAAGGCTTTAGGTGAGGTACTGAGGGCATATGCTACAAATTGTGAAATGATCAGTGTGCAAGACATGAAAGCACTTATAATACTTAATTGAAATAATTAAAATTGGAAGAGATAGCAAAAAACAATGAAACCATTTTTTGAAGGGAGGTAATGAGTTTGTACATGTGCAGTAATAAATCTTTTTATCTGCCCCTCCCCTAAAAAAGGAATAATTTCATTTTTTCCTTGGTTCTTGAGAGACAACCCTTAAAATTTCCTGAGTAATTGAAGTATCATCATCATCTAAACTCACCACACCACACCTTAGAATTTGTGCTAAGCATGTAGGGGCTGGCCAGGCCAGAAAGATCACCTGACACTCTGATGCCTATTAATTTCAGGAGGCACGATTTAGCCTATTGTGTGTGTTCAATGACATTTCAGTCATAAGTTTGCAGTGACTAAGGTCAATAAAAGCTCTGAACACAGAGACTTCAGCAGCTTCACGGCTGGTAAAGAAAGATCCATTTGTCTTCCTTGGATTATAGAAAATCTGTGGTGAGAATCTTCACAGAACCTACCTAGATATCTTTTCCATGTGATGATCCCAGTTTGTCTCCTTTTGCTATAACTAATTGATTATGACAAGCATTGTACTTCTGTAAGTTGTTCTAGCAAATTATCAAACCCAAAGGAGTAGTGGGAATCACCAGGTGACACCGACGTGCTCCATGCGAGGCCCTCAAGCTTGAGGTTGCCATCCTGGCTTTCTAGTGGTAAAACCCCAAGTCTGTGATCTTCATGTCAGAAGCAAGCATGTTGCACAGACTTCTAGGCTTGGAGTTGATGTCTCTCTGTCCGTTTGGTGTGAAGTGCACTGTCCTAACTTGTGAGCTCCAGTCTAGCTCCAGGTGGCTGAAGCCAGAGAGAGACAGTGCTGCATGAGTAGCTGGTGTCAGAGACGATTGAGAAGTGGGAAAACAGGGGCTGGATTCATTTTCCTCTATTGGGGATTAGATCCATGTTGATCCATATCCTCAAAGTAGAGTTAATATACATGTTGATCCACACCCACAAAGTGGAGTTAAGATTCCCTTTCTTCATTCTGGATTCAGACTTCATTATTTGTGTGTGTGTACATATGTGTGTGTGTGTATATATATACACGCACACATACATATGTGTATATATATGTTAGTAAGAAAGTTAAATATGTCTCAATTGTTCCTGTGAGTTAATTAATGCAATAAGTATATCTCAAAGTCCTGTCCATCAATTAGGCCCTGTCATATAGCTCATTATTCAGCAGATGTTTACTGATTTCTTACCAAGCAATGGGTAAGTGCAAAGGGCTAGTATTTTTTTTTCAATATCAGCACACCTCAAAAGAAGACCAGCATGTGACATGCAGCACTACTTCTGAAGATTTCTAACTACCACTCAGAGCTACTAAATCTAAATATCTAGAGATGAAGACAGAGCACCTACATTTTCACAGGTTTCAAGGTCATTTTTATGTACAATGAAGTTCCTAATACATCTTGTTAGTTCTTTCAGGAAAAATTCTGTATCTATAAATAGATAATTAGAGACAGACAGAGATAGAGATAAAGATAAAAGATTCCACACAAAAAATGTAACTACAAGATTTTGGAAATAAATATTACAAAAGAGAAACTAACAAGGTAATAGATTGGTCACTATTTTATACTATGTTTTTATGGAATAAGTTAGAGTGTTCTACAGCAGGTGATTTTGTTGAAATGTTCAAAATGTGATGCTATTCCCAAGTCTTCTATTAGTAAGAAATGAACTTCATTTTGGCAAATGAAATTGACTAGGTCATTTTTGTTTTCTATCTTCTAGGATTCACATCTTTGCAAGGAGAAAATTTGATCATTGTTTAATGTGCCCCTTTGTAGCACAGATGGTTAAAATACTTTGTTGCTAATCATAACGTTCATAGTTTGAACCTACTCAGAGACACTTCAGAAGTAAAGCACCTGTTTCTGAGAGGTCACAGCCATGAATACCCTGTGGAGTCTGTGTCTACTCCAGGACACATGAGGTCCTAGTCAGCTGACATAGACTGACGGACAACTGGTTTACTTGTTGTGCTGACGATTTGTCTCACGCACTTTGGACATGTCATCAGGAGGGATAGTCCCCTGAGAAACACATTTCGCTTGGTAAAGTGAAAGGTCAGAAGAAAAGAGGAAGATCTTTAACACCACCGACTAACGCAGTGGCTTCATCAGAAAGCTCAAACATAGCCATGACTGTGAGGATGTCACAGGACTAGGCAGTATTTCATTCTGTTATACGTACAGTCACATGAAGTGACTCGATAGTACCAAATAACAACAGCAAACTCATTTTAAAATAATTTGAATAACATAATGATACCAAAGCAAACACACCTGAACACACAAATGCCTAACCATTTGTACTAAACCCTAGTGGCATAGTGGGTTAAGTGCTGTGTCTGCTAACCAAAAGGTCGGCAGTTCAAATCCACCTGGATCTCTCGGAAAATGTATGGGATGGTTGTATCCTGACCTATAGGGTCGCCATGAGTCAGACCTGACTTGACGGCAGTGGGTTTTGGGTTTTATCAGCGAATGCAATGACTCATACATGTTATTCAATACAAATAATGAAGAGAGGTAGCCAGCCAAGTGCCGTTGAGTCAGGGGATATTACGCTTTGGCTACACGTGGGGTAAGAAAGAAAAGAATGAAGAAAAGAAAGAAAGAGAGAGAAAGAAAAAGAAAAAGAAAATGGTCAAGGGCGTTTCATAGGTCACTAGATGAGGTCGGACAATTAAGTCTGTGAACTTAATTGTTCTAAGTGCTACATACCTCATTACTGAATACCACTACGGTCACCTTTGAAATATTCCACTTGGGAAGCTACGTGCCAATGCCAGTGCCTAGTCCACCCTTCAAAGCAGTTATCAAAATCCTTCCAGAATGACCATTGCGCACAGTGACACGATGGCAAGTTTGCAAACTGTGAGGGAGTTTTTAGCTAGTAAACAAATAACTACTGTATTGGGACACCTGCCCTACACATCTCATCTGCACCCCCCCCGCCCCCACTGATTTTTTCTTTACCCAAGCCAAAGCCAAGTGCCGTCGAGTCGGATCCGACTCATGGCGACCCTCAAGATAAAGGAAATATTGAAAGGAAGACATTTTGAAGACATTCAGGACATCAAGTATAATACAACAACAGTTCCGATGGCCATTGACAAAAAGGAGTTCCAGAATTGCGTTGAAGGGTGAATTAGGCACTGGCATCAGTTGCGTAACTTCTCAAGGGCAGTACTTTGATGGTGACCATAGCTATGTTCAGTAGCGAGGTATGTAGCACTTTTTCTAGGATGAGTTCATGTACGTAATTGTCAGTCCACGTATTTTTCTCTGTCGTCATTCTTCTCGATATTTAAGTCTCTAATTCTGCCAAGCGCACGTGAGGAAAACAGATAGGTACTAATAACCTCTTATGTAAGGTTAGAAAATATGTGTGCGTGCATGCGTGTACGCACACACGTGTGCGCATGTGTGTGTGAGCAACATGTCTAAGACTGAGACCTTACTGGTAAGATATACCAGGTGTCTCCATCTGTACATTTGATAGTTAACCTTATAATAACCATGATTTTCTCTTCATCTAGACAGTCAGCTTATAAATAAAGGTTGTCTTCCTTTCTTTTTATTTCTAATATTTGGCTAAGGTTATTTTCATCTCCTTTCTAAAATGTCTATTTCCGGAGTTATGACTCTTCCCCAATTTGAGAAGGATGGTGGGTGCAATTTGAAGAGATTGTCAGAATTCTAATTTAGAAAGAACTCTGAAACCTAGGGAAGAATTAGAAATGTTGTCAAAGTATATATAGAAAACACTTAAAAAGTAATTTTTTTTGGAACTGTTAGTGCCATAGCAGTTGAGAACTATTTCTGCTAAGCAAAAAGGTCAGCAGTTTGAATCTACAAGGCACTCCTTAGAAACCATGTGTGGCTGTTCTGTTCTGTCCTATAGGGTTGCTATGAGTCAGAATTTACTTGACATCAAAGGGTTTGGTGTTTGTTTTTAATCTCACTCAAGGTACAGTGATTCAGACCCAAAGTCAGGCAGTTCAGATCTGCTACCTGTTTCTTAAAAACCCTACTGGGTAATTCTACTCTGTACTGTAGAGTCAGTATGAGTCCACACAACAGTAAGGTGTATCAAGTTCACTCTGTCACACGAGGCCACCAGGAGTCAAAATAGACTTAATGACAACTACCAACAACATCTGAGGAATTTTTTCATTCATTATGGGGATTTTCCACTACTAAAGGCTTCTTAGGAATGTGAATTCCCAAACACTTAATTGTGCTCATGGGGAATCTGTACATGGATCAAAAAGTAGGCATTCAGATATAACAAGAAGATACTACACACTTTAAAGTAAGAAAAGACATGTGTCAGGATTGTATTCTTTGGTCATACCTATTGGCATTCAGTTTTTATGCTGAATGAATAATCCAAGAAGCTAGAGGACAAGGAGAAAAAATGGGGCATCAGGATTGGAGGAAGACTCATTAACAACCTGCATTATACAGATAACACAAAATTGCTTACTGAAAGTGAAGAGAACTTAAAGCATTGACTGATGAAAATCAAAGACCACACACTTCAGTATGGATTGCACCTCAGTGGGGGTAGGGGGGAAGTCATACAACTGGACCAGTGAGCAACATCATGATAAAGAAGAAAAGATGATGCTGTCAAGGATTTCATTTTACTTGTGTCCACAATCAAAATCCATGGATGTAGCAGTCAAGAAAATCAAAAGATACATTGCATTGTGCAAATATACTACAAAAAAAAAAAAAAAAAAAAAAAAACCTCCCTAAAGTGTTGAAAAACAAAAAATCACCTTGAGAACCAAGATGTGTCTGACCAAAACCATGGTATTTTCAATTGCCTCATGTACATGCAAAAGATGGACAATGAATAAGGAAGATGGAAGAGTAATTGACATGTTTGAATTGCGATTTGGGTGAAGAATATTGAATGTGTTATGGACTGCCAAAAGAATGAACAGATCTGTCTTGGTTGAATCACAGCCAGAATGCTCCTTAGAAACAAGGACCTGTTATCAGAAGAGTCCTTGGAGAGGACATCACACTTCGTAAAGTAGAAAGTCAGCAAAAAATAGGAAGAACTTCGGTGAGATGGGTTGTGGTGCAGTGACTTAAGAATGGGCTCAAGTGTAGCAACGATGGTGAGGATGGAGCAGGACTAGGCAGTGTTTCATTCTGTTGTGCGGATGGCCTCTATGATTTGAAACCAGCTCAGCAATACACAGCAACATGAGAAAGAACAACAACAGACACTTCAGGCCTAATCTCTCAAGATGAGATGCAGGGCAGGTGTGAACAGAGTTGTCGCCTGACAGCTCTGGACAGGTCTTCATGGCATGCCACAACAGAAGTGCTCTACTGAGCTCTTCATCTGTTCCCTCCTTAGTTCTAGTGGGGCTTCTTATATGAAAAGCCTACATGGGTGATGTTATGTATAAGTCAGCCACATCTATAGAAATAATAATATATACATATATTTATAGTTTATAAAATATTTTCACTCTCAGATTTAAGCTTCAAAACACACTTGTGAGCTATGGAGATGTGTTATATAGTCGCCATGAGTTGGATCCGACTCGACGGCACCTGGCTTGGCTATATGTATGTTTATGTATATATTTCAGTTTTAAAGATGTAAACAGGTAGATGGAGATCTTGGATCAGATATAGCTGATTTGGCCACCAAATTCTGCCTGTATCATATACAGCAGTGTGAACTTAGGTCAGTTGCTCAGCAGCCAATCAGTTGTTGAAAACCATGTGAAGCACTGTTCTACTCTGACACCTAGTGTCACTATGAGGTGAATTTAACTCAACAGGAACTAGTGGGGGGGGGGAGCCAAATCTGAGTGAACGGTTGAAGTAAATTGGAAGTTAAAGCTGTCATACCAGGTACTGCCAATGGAGAACTACTTAAGGAATAGTAGTATTCCCCTACTATACCAGGCTAACACCAAAACTAAGCCATTGGAATATTTTAGAATCTCTGTATGTTGGACGTTGTATTCATAAATATTCCTGCATTTTAACATTTAAACTCTGAGCCATAATTTTTGGCAATGCTCCATTCCCTACAAATGACAAAGACATGTCAGCTTCATTCATCAAATTTAGTTAGGCAAGGAAAAAAGGAGAAATGGTGCCAATAAATATTTCTACATAATTTCTGTGAACTACAAATGTTTAAGTTGAGCTGTATTAAGAATTTCATAATTCATAGTAGATTAATCTATCTCAAGCTACCACCTCTGGCTCATTTATAAATTGAAGTGTTTAAATTATATTTAATATTTTCGGTTCATTCTCTGAGAACATATAAAATACTTAGCTGTCATATCAACTTATAATGCATATCTACAGAGTGAACTACTTGTAAAACCTAACTCCCTGTATATACTAATGAATTTTTTATAATGAAGAATACAGGGGATTTCAGGACATTTGCAAAATAGTGTTTATAAGATTACTTTCATTTTTTTTTACTTTATGAGTCTCATCAAGATTGCCCAGATATTGGCCAAAAGAAGAATCTGACTCCATAATTTTATTCCAAACTCCTGCTCCTGCCATATTTTAGTTTATTTTCTAGAGATCTCTGGTCCATATTCCACTTCAACAAGTTTTTCCTTTTTTTATCTCATATTTTATCAACATATTTTTTCTTATGTCTCGCAGAATTCAGAATGAATTTGTGTTCGAGTAAGTTAATTTTTCATGTTAGCCTTAATGATCCCTGTCTTTTTAAGATGACTTACTCAAACTGCAATTATTATTAATTTTGTTAAAAATTTCAATTTTGACTTACTATAAATAATATCTAGTTATTCAATTTCTTTTTTGACATTCTCCCAAATCAGTATTTTAATAATCAACAGCAAAGTTCTTCGGAACTCAAGTGGTAATACTATTTTAATATTAATCCAATATCATGTCTAATAATTGATAATAGAATAATAATATAAATTAACATATTAGGGTTTTTTATCTGTGAATTATGAAACTGTAAGATCTAGGGAAAATAAATGAGGTAGTATTATAAATAAATATTTTACAGTTCTGATGCTTTTGTTATTGCAGTTGATTTTCAGTCTCACTTTTTCAGAAGAAACTTTCCAAGTATGATTAACACAAACATAGCATTATGTTTAAGATTAATATCCTCTAATTATTATCTTGATATTTTTGTTTGCTATATAGTATAAAAACATTTAAAATTGTATTGTAAACAAATAACTTGTATGTGATTTTTGTTCACTGACTGTGTCTATGTGTGAAAGAAATAGAGAGATCCCATTCTCTGGACTTTTCATCTTACCCTTCATCTCCACATTCTCCTTTCTATCAAGAACAACCGATTTCTTCTGTCCTTTTTTTTATTTATTAAGGTTGCTTTTTAGATATCTTCTCGTCTAGAATTCTCTCCCACACACCATTGTCAGCACTACGTCACTAAATAAAGTGTATTTTTTAAAAAAATTGAGGGGAGTGAGGCCAAGATAGCAGACTAGACACATGTCTCCTCAATTCCTTCTGAGAACTAAGGCCTAGAATGACAACTGAAGGGAGGAGCATGGACATCTGGGGAGCCCTAGGATCTGGCACTGGGTTCTCAGGTTGAACTCGGTGCCAGCAAGGGGGAAATTACCTCTCTCTAAGATGAGGCAGCAGCATGCTAAGGCCTGCTTCTGCTGACTCATTGTTTGGGAAGACTGCAGGTACTGATATCTTCTTTGTTACCCAGGAGGTGGGGACTGGGCATGAGTTGGCTAATACATTGAACTGCAGTGATTAAGTAAACAGCATATAGTATAGGAGAGAGATATGCTTGAGATGGGAACATATTAAGAGCCTAGCTGCTGAATGAGGGTATTACTGGCCCCCCCCCTCCGCCCCACTCTCTCTTTTCTGAGCTGTGCTATAGATCTGCTGTTTCATGGCAGACAGGACAGCTGTCTGTCTTATGGCAGACAGCTCTGGCAGGACGGCATTTTGGTCACCTGGGAGGTGGAGTCACCCATCCAGAGGTCTTAGCTGGGGCTAATTTTCACCCGGAGAAGCAGTACATGTCTGGAAAGTGCCACTCCAGCAGAAAAGCTCTCTGAACTCTTGGAACATCAATGATGTGGAATCTAACATGTCAGTAATAGAAGTACAGAATTAGACAATTTAATAGAAAACCAAAAAAGCAGAACTGAGGAAATGAAAGCCAGAGTTAGTGATCTTGAAGACAGAGCAACTGACACCAGCATTTATGAGGAGAAATGAGAGAAAAGAAATAAGAAAAATGAAGAAGCATTAAGAAACATGTATTATTCCTTGATCCTGAACAGGGAGGGATAGGTGAAAATACAAAGTATTTCTGGAGAGTTGCTGACAGACAACCTCATTGAAATTATGAAAGAAGAGAAAATAGATATCTAAGATACATATCAAATGCCACAAAAAAAGAAAGACACCAAGATGTGTTATAATCAAGCTTAACAAAATTAAGCATAAACAGAGGCTCTTAAAGGCAGTAAAGCTTAAAGCAAAGTTAACTTACAGAGGGAAGCCCTGTAGGCATTCACCTGACTTCTGAGCAGAAACAATGTTGGCAAGGAGACAGTGGGATGCTACATTCAAAGCCTTGAAGGAGAAAAACTTTCAACCAAAAATTATATATCCTGCAAAAGTATCTCTTAAATATGAAGGGGAAATTAAGATATCTGCTGATAAACAGAAGCTTGGAGACTTTGTAAAAACCAAACTAAGACTACAAGAAATACTGAAAGAAGCTCTTTGCTTAAGGAAAAAAAAAAAAAAAAACACCAACATTGGGTATATATTTAAGGAGGTGATGCAGAACACAGCATCCAGAATCCTACTCAGTTACAGAAGTCATGAAACTCAAACAAATGGTCCCTGTCTTTTTCAGAAGACTTATTCAAAGCCAACCATCTACATCATCCTGAATGGCGAGAGACCAAAAGAATTCCTCTGGAGAACAGGAAATAGACAAGGATGCCCACTCTCACCACTTCTATTCAACATTGTATTAGAGGTTCTAGTCAGCGTGATTAGACAGGACAAAGAAATAGAGGGCATACGTATCAGCAAAGAAGAAATAAAAATCTCCCTGTTTGCAGATGATGTGACTATATATGCAGAGAATCCTAAGGAATCCATAAGTAAACTACTAGAACTAATAGAAGAATTCAGCAAAATATCAGGATATAAGAAAAACGTAAGTAAATCAGTAGGATTCCTTTACACCAACAAAGAGATTATCAAAGAAGAAATCACCAAACCAGTATCACTTACTATAGCTCCCAAGGAGATAAAATACTTAGGAATAAATCTAACCAGAGAAATGAGACCTATACAGAGAGAATTATAAGACCTTACTGCAAGAGACCGAGGAAGATTTACATAAGTGGAGAAACCTATCTTCCTCATAGATAGTGATACTTAACACTGTGAAGATGTATATTTTACCTAAAATGATCTATATATACAATGCAATCTCCATACAATTTCCAGTGTCATTTTTTAATGAGATTGAGAAACAAATCACCAACTTTCTATGGAAAGGGAAGAAACCCCAGATATGTAAAGCACTACTATGGAAGAGGAACACAATGGGAGGCCTCACATTGCCTGACCTCGGAACCTATTACACTACCCTGTAGCCAAAACAGTCTGGTAAGGGTACAAAAAGAGATACCTAGACCAACGAAACAGAGTTGAGACCACAGAGATGCTATCATCCTCTTACGAACAGCTGACATTCAACAAAGGCCCTAAGATTTAAAATAGGGTAAAAACAGTCTCTTTAATAAACGATGTTGGCAAAATTGGATACCCATCTGCAAAAAACTGAAACAACACCCATATTTTACATGTTGCACAAAAACTAACTCAAAATGGATCATAGACCTAAATACCAAACCTGAAACAATAAAAATCATTCAAGAAAAAATAGGGTCAACAATGGAAGTTCTAATACATGGCTTAGACAGACTACAAAATCTGACAAAGCACGATCAACAGAAGAGAAAATAGATAATGGGAACTACTAAGAATCAAACACTTGCTCATCCAAAGACTTTGTCCAAAGAGTTAAAAGAGCACCTACACAACGGGAAAAAAAATATTTGGCAAATACATTTTGGACTGACGTCTAACCTCCATAATCTACAAGGTACTAAAAAATATCAACAAGAAAAAGGTAAGTAACACAATTAAGTGATAGGTAAAGGAGTTGGACAGACGCTTCACCAAAGAGGGTATCTAAGCAGCCAAAAGACATATGAGGAAATGCTCACATTCATTAGCTATTAGAGAACTCCAAATCAAACCTACAGTGAGATACTATCTTATCCCAGCAAGATTGGTTATGATCCAGCAAATGCAACAAAAGCTGAAGAGGTTGTGGAGAAATTGGAACTCGCCTATACTACTGGAGGGATTGCAAAATGGTGCAACCTCTTTGGAAAGCAATCTGGTGCTACCTTACAAAGCTGGAAATCCATATACCATTTGGTCCTGTAATCCCACTGCTCAGAATATATCCTACAGAAATAAAGGCTGTCACACAAACAGATACATGCACAGAAATGTTTATTGCAGCACAGTCCTCAAGAGTAAAAAGATGAAATCAACCCCGATGCGTATCAACACATGAATGGATAAACAAACTGGAGTCCAGATACTCAGTGGGACACTATACAGTGATAAAGAATATGATTTTAGGAAGCATCTCATAATCTCGTTGCAATTGGAAGTCATTATGCTGAATGAAATCGATCAGTAGCAAAGGACAAGTATTGTATGAGACCCCTACTATAAAAACTTAAAAAAGGACTTATGTACAGAAGAAAAGACTGTTTGACAGCTACAAGGATGTGGAAGGAGGGAGAGGATTGGTCATAAATTAGATAGCTAATAGAAATTCCATTAGGTGAAAGCAGTGACAACACACAGTCAAAAGTAGATCGACTTAACTGGACATCACCATAAACTGAAAATGCTTCTAATCTCAACCCAATGTTGCAGGGAAAGATTAGCAGGGGTGGGGTCTGGGGACCATGCTCTCAGGGGACGTTGACGCCAATTGGCATAACTAGCTTATTGCTAAGAGAATCTTCTGCACCACATATTGGTGAGTGGCGTCTGGGTTCTTAAAAGCTAGCAACCTGCCACCTGGAATAGATAATGAGCAAGAACATCAAAGGCTAGGGATAAAAAGAGGCCAGGAGACAGAAGGACCCATATCAATGGGAGACTGTATCAACATGCGACCAGAAGAACTAGATGGTGCCTGGCCTCCACCAAAGACAGTCATGATGGGGAGCACAGTGTTAAGTCCTTGTTGCAACATGAGAAAAAGAGGGACACAGCTCAAGAACACTACTAAAAATCTATAATTGATGGTCTGACAGCCTGGGGGATCCTCTGGGAGCATCGCCCATAGACCTGGTGCTACCCATGTCCAGAAATCACTACTGAGGTCAACTCTTTAGACAAAAATGGACTGGACTCAGGGACATAACATTACCATAAAATATGTGTACTTTATGGTTTTAGCATTTATAGGAGGCTGTCCTACTGGTTTCTTTCTACATGGCAGAGAAAAGGGTAAAGAGGAGGGGGCAGGAGGTTGTTAAGAAGATACTACAAGTATAGAATGAAAAGGAGGTGTGGCATAAACGGGCAAGGAGAGCCGAAAGAGCTACAGATAGGTGGGCATGCAAAACTGATTTGGACTGTATGCTTTCACTTAATCATAATAAAAAAATGTTAAGCATTCTTATCTAAGAAAATGTGACACATATATCATTACACACATGCTCACTAGCACATTGACTATTATTTTGTAATGGCAGCTAAGCATACTTTGCAATGCTTAGCACTACTCTATATAAAATTAAAGAAAAAAAAATGTCTTCTTTCTGTTAACAAGCCTTAAAAGGAAAAAGAAATGTAGTTTTAAATCAGAGGAAGCTACAGTAGAGACATCAATAATCAGCTCAGTAGATATTTTTTACCTTCATAAAACAAGAACCTGCTAATTATAATTAGTCTTCTGCAAATTGTTAGAGTAATATATTTTTGGCCCTGATGGCCTTGACCACAATGCCGTGAGATAATTGCTACAGGTTTAGTCTCAATTTCCCATTTGCAAGAAAACACTGACATTAATTCAGTTTTCTCCTCAGTTTATAATTAGGTTGTAGCTATTTAAAATTCTTTTTGAAGTTATTTCAGTAACTTTAACAAATTGTGAGTTATCTTTGCATTTAAAAATTGAATCTGAAAATGGTAAAAACAGAAAATCTTGATTTAAGAACTTAATCTTACTGCTTAATGCATGTAAAAAAAGTTATCATAAAAGTTAATGTTTATAAATAACATTTCGACATTTGTACGTATTTTCCTTTCACTAAGCTTCCAAAGTAAACTTTAAAGCCCTAAGGATGTGAATCTTGAATGTCTTTTTTATAAGATTTTTTTTTTTTTTTTTATCCTGAAAGATTTCGTTTAGGCTTGCTTTGTATTCAGAATCTCTAATTATAAATGTAGTCATTCATTTCTACGTGCTTAAAGACGATTTCCCCAATGATGGCATTTGACTAAGTTGGTCCATCATCTTAGAATGCAACTCACATTTAGCAAGCTCCTTATGAGTAATCTCCTTACACAGTACTTTATTCACAGGCCAGAGGATATTAAATAGAGTTGGCTCATGCATATACACCCTGTTAACTCCAAATTAACTGATCTTTGCATCCAGAAAGTGCTGTGTCTTCAACTTGGGCCTTAAGCATTCCCATTGTGGCACCTGGGGATGCTCCGGGGTATAACAAGGTTGATGGCAGTCTTGCCTGTGGATGGAAGATAACAACTAGAGGTGATCTAAAACAATGAGCCACGTAAAGGTGTTGCTTTCACTGATACAAAAAACCTCCAGTCTGTGCTGCATTGGTACTTGACGTTTCTCTTTACACAGTTTGATACAGAGGATGACTAATTTTAAATTTTATCTTGAACATCTATTTCCTCCACCAAAGCAAGACATTCATCGTCCTCATGTCCCAAACTTGTTCCAGTTGCTTTCTTCTTCTTGTAATCATTTTCTTTTATTAAAGGTAGAGGAAGTTCAGTACCTTTATGTTTTTATAGCTTCTCTTAAACCTGTAGTAGTGGTAGTTATGATAGCTGTGATGATATCAAGTCCTATAAATTTTGCTACATGAAACAGAACAGTAAATGGATTGATACAAACATAGAAACAGTGACAAATTTTGTCTTAAGCATATTTTATAGAGAAGTAAAGCTCACTAAGCAGTCACTCATCGAAATGTGTTGAGGGATCCCATCACTTTACCAAGGGCTTGTATTTTTCAGCCGTATTTAACTCAGATCTATCATGAGGAAATTCATTGCCCTCAAGTGAATCTACCAAAGGAGACCTGGTGGTTCAGTGGCTAAGAAATCAGGCTGCTAACAAAAAGGTCAGTAGTTTCAATTCACCAGCTGCTCCTTGGAAACCCTGTAGGACAACTCTACTTTGTCCAAAAGGATCACTATGAATTGGAATCAACTCCACGACAATGGGTTTAATACTAGGAAAGCTGAGAGCCAAGGCAGGCAGGGTAGAGCCAACAGGATGAAGTTCTTCTGGAAAGCACTGTGCAACTCAGGGAAGTGCTTGGGATTTAAGGCAACACATCTCTGAATGCCCTACTGTTCAGAAAAGACTGAACCTATTCATATGTTTTGAAATGATCTTTCCCAGTTAAAAAGTTTGAGAAGAGGTGAAAGAGAGTCAAATTTTACTACTACAGTCCGCTGATAACTCAGTACTTTCTGAGTAGGGAACACTGGATTTGGATGACGAGTTGAGTCTTGGACAATTTGTTAATGGTTGTTCCTTCAGAAAAAGTTTGTTTCTGTAGCAAATAGTTTTCTTGATTTGAATTGAAAGATGCTAGGGTTATCCTGCTGGATGCAGAAGTGGCACTTTGGAGGGGGTCAGCAGTCTCTGAAACAGCCAGCTGTCTCTGTCAAGTGAGTACACAGGTGACTCAGGGTCTTGGCTACACTGTGGCCATTTCTGCCTTCTTGATTTGGAAAGATTCAGAGAGGACAGCTAGCAGAACATCGCATCCGGGTGCTTGCTGGGGTCACACTGGGATGGGTGGGAGGCTGCCTGTTGGCTCCAAATGCTCTTCTTATCTGGTGGTATTTTTTCATATACCTCACTGCTTTGAGTTTGTGTCTGCCTCAATCTGATTAGGTGCTTATTGAATTTAGTAACTAAGGAGCAATGCATTGAGTGGTACATGATAAAACTAAACAAAAAACAAAACCACTGCTGGGAAGTTGATTCTGACTCATAGTGATGCTATACAAGATCCATGTTTTTGTTGAAACATGTTTTTGGAAACAGGTCACAGTCCGCAGAAGACTAGCCATCATAAAGATGTCAAATTATTTTGTGTATTTAATTTGAATGGAAATTCCAAAGTACTTCTTTATGTGATTTTTCTTTCAAGAAGTAAAATACACATTAATGAAACTATTAAATGTATTATGATATATGAATTCAGATGGCATTTACACACTAAAAATAATGTGTGAAGTCTATAAAAATAGCATTATGAAAAAATAATAAAACATCCAATGAAAAAGGAAGGAAACAGATTTACTCATGTACTGTAATTACTACTGCATACAGATTGAAACATGAGAAAAATCTAGAGATTGATCATTAAAACATGGAGCGAATACAGATATTTTTTCAATTTTCCTGTAATTTATTTATTATTTTCATAATTTAAAAAGAATATTAACTTCATTTCAAACCACAAGAGAGCATATTATTAGCATAATTTAAGTACTAGAAGATTCTAACATTAAAGAGCAAAAGAGTGCAGGTAGATCATCACAAGAGTCATGATCAAACAGTCTACATTTTGATCTAATTTTTAGCTCTTACTAGCTGAGTGAACTTGGAGAAGTGACTGACTTGTTTTGTGAGTTTACTGTTTTGTTTTTTGCCTTTAAAATGAAACAAAATATTAGTGATACTGTCAATTTCATGTATTAAGCACTAGGAAAAATAGCTGGAGTGTTCTTAAAACTAGCTAATGATTGTACTAGAAATTAACCTCTATGATGCTACAGATTTATTTAACTCATCACTGTAGAAAAGTGCCTGATATTTAGTACACTTATAATGAACATTTGTTGATGAAACAGTGATTGAAAGGGAGAACATAATAAAAGAGGTAGAAAGATCTCACAAAAGTCTAGGAAATATAAAGAAAGGAAGGGCAAGAAATGCATATATATGTATATATTATATATATGTGAATAAATTTAATTGCTTACAAAATGGGTAGCTAAATAAAATATCATTGCTTTCCTTCTGAAGAAAATTAATCCACTTCTCCTACCGTATAAATTGTTTCCTGAATAAAATATCATTTTCTCAAGAAAACTACCTGACATATACCTTGTAGTAATTTACTGTCTTTCTAATTAAATGATTTTCATGAAGTAGTTTAGCTCAAGTACTAGCAAAGTCAGCTATGATAAATAAGTTAAATAAATTTGCCTTAAAATAGTGAATAACATTTGATAAGATCCTCTTAGAACTTTTGGAAAAGGCAGAAAAGTACTCCAAGATTAGAATGCTCATGCTTAACAAGGAGCATTCCCAGTTTTCAGAATTCATCTTGCTGCCTCTATTCAGTGATATCTTTGAAATAATGTTACTACCCCCACCACCCACACTATTCTTTTTTTTTTTTTTTTTTTTTTTGAGGTTCAGCTTGTATCATATCTGCAGTGTAGTGTTTTAAGAACACACTTGGAATATATCCCAGTGTATTGATTATCTCTCAGATTTAAAATGAAAAGTATAACTGACTTGGAAAACAATAAACCTAGTTGTGGGCAGTTTTCTATATCACTTTTTCTGTGAGTAGCCCAACAGCTATCTACAAATTTTCAGGATAAAAGGAGATTTGAATGAGCCGTTCAGTC
Organism: Heterohyrax brucei; assembly: GCA_028571685.1. Classification (NCBI taxonomy): domain Eukaryota; kingdom Metazoa; phylum Chordata; class Mammalia; order Hyracoidea; family Procaviidae; genus Heterohyrax; species Heterohyrax brucei. The sequence continues at coordinate 164,135,364 of CM053143.1, forward strand.
AAGAGGCAACACACTTGCTTTAAGCCACATAAAGGAGTACAGCACTGATGCAAAGCTGTCCTGACACACAAACCACCTGCTATTTGGTTAAGAAGTGTGAAAGAAGGAAACCTCCAGGTTATTCATCTTCCAACCCAAAATTCATGTATTTATTCATTCATGGTTTAAATAAATACACAAATAAATATGCACTGAGATCTTTTTCAATACAATGATGTCATTACTTTCTGTAGTGTGACAAAGAGTGTTTATAGATGTTTCTCTTATAACTGTCAGCCATGCTATGGGGTGGGACTGCGAAAACAAGATAATTGCTTCCCACCAAGGGGAATGATCAGTTTCACCATTCAGTTAAAATTAGCCATCCCAGAGTAGGGAGGAGAGGATCTTACTTTTACTAAGGAAGGAAAGCTGGAAACAGAGCCCATCCTTCAGTCTCACTGCACTGAGAAGATCCTGGAACAAAGTGATCCAGAGAGAAACAGTAGCTACAGAGTCAAGAAATGACATAACCCAATCCATGGAAATAGAAAGCTGAGTGCCTTTTGGGCAAGAGTCTTGCTGGCAGAACAGGGAGTTAGTTTTGTCAAGCTAGGAGCTTGAGCTGAGTGCCTTTGGATCTCAGCTTACTGACAAAGTATCAGCAGACAAGAGAGCTCTCTGACATTTACTGAAGCAGAGTAGAGGTGGAGGGCCAGAGAAAGACATGCCTGTAGGCATCGCTGGGAAGAGGCTGTCCTTAAGGAAGAACTGTATCTTGAGTGTTCCTGAACCTGAAATATAACCTATTAGTTACTTTCCAAATGAACTCCGTATCATTGAATACTGTCTGTGACTGCTGTGTGACCACCTGCAAGGAATTATCAAACTCAGCAGAGAAGTAGAGTGCCGTGGCAGGGATGGCTGGTGTCGAATTTGGAAAGCTGGTGAAGAGAAGAAACATGTCTCACCTCTGACTCTTAAGAATCAGCCTTGGGCTGTTGCCTTTGATTCTCTTTCCCCATTTTGCAGTTAGAGAAAGTGAGATGGTGTCTCTGCCAGCTCAATTTTACACATTCTAAGAATCGCCATTCTTGAGAACAGGCTAAAAATAAATAAGGTAACTTCAGGATGCAAACAAACAAACAAAAATGTTAAAAAAGAAAAATGGGGCAAAGAGGGACGTGAGGTGTTGACAGTGGTTACTCTAGAACAATTGTTCAGAAAGGATCTCACAGTTTTACATTTTAAGCTGTGATGTAAACAATAAATATTCAGTAATGACCAATTGGGGTGAAGAGAAATGCAAATTGATCTGACTTGAATTGTTTCCCAAAATTAATATGAAAGTTCTATCCCTCATGACATTATTTGGAAATAGAGTCTTTGCAGATACAATCAAGTTAAAATGAAGTCTTTAGGGTGTGCCCTAATCCAGTACGACTGCTGTTCTTCTGAGTAGGAGACAACAGACAATGCAAATGCAGAGACAAAAGGACAATGCCATGTGACTATGAGAACAGAGCAGAATTCCTGGCTGTCTGGCAGTACCATAAGTTAAAATTAGAAAAGCATAGCTCAGATTTTTCCTTAGAGCCTTCAGAGAGAACACGACCCTCATAGAAGAAGTTCATGGAGCCTTTTGGACCAGGACTAAATTACTGAATTATACTCAGTTTTGCTGAATTGAACTAGTCCTTTTTACAGCCCTGCCTGGGACTCTTTTTTGCCTAACTGATCTCTGCAAAGTCAACCCAGGCTTTTCAAAGGCATCTACACGTGTTTAAATCCTTAATTTCTAGTAGCCATGTAAGCTGAGTTTCACTCTGCAATTAAGGCAAAATGTAAAAGAAATACAGAAGAGAATCTTGATGTAGGTATGTTTTTGTGTAAAGTGGACCTGAGAAATATTTCTTTGTGACAAGAATAAGATTAAAAAAAAAAAAAAGTTTTGAATGGGTCCTGGCCCTACTTTTATCTAAGGCAGTGTAAAAGGGTTTTGTTTTAACATGCTGTTTCTGGGAAATGAAGTACAGGTACTTAATACTTACCACAAGTCCCAGAGATAGCTGATGAGGGATCCTCAACATCAACTAGTGATGTTTTCATGATCCTTCCCAAAGGGTATCTGACTATGATTGAAAAAAATCCGTAGTTAGTCCCTGAAATCAATCACTATAAGCCTGTATGATCAATTATTCCAAAGAAGCCCAATGCATACCTCCTAACCCACACTTCTTGTGACTACAACCAAAGACCAACTGATCAAATGATTGTATTATAATTTCTTTCTTTCTTAGATTATATCTGCTCCTATTAAAAGCTGTCTTGCTGGAGTCACCAGTTTCCACCATATAAAACATTATCGTTCTGCATTCTAGTATACCTTTGCTTTATTCTTTTTAACTCAATAAATCCTCATTCATTATTTCTTAATAGTGAATCCTTAAGCTTATTTCAAGGATTAGATGTATTTTCACTCTACAACACCCTGCTGACATTTTAATTTCAGACTTGCGGTCTTCAGAATTGTCAGAAAATAAACTTTTGTTGTTTCGTGCACTCAGTTTATGGTAATTGGTTATAGTAGTCCTAGGTAACACAGGCTTCAAGGCACTCTTACACAGATTATAAAGGGGGTAGTGTCTTGAAGTTTTCAAATAAATTTTAAAAATATAAAAAGAAAAAAGGGAAAAGGGAAAAATCCTAGTAGCACTGAAACAGAGGGAAGATAACAAGGACTAATTCAAACTGGTCATGGAAAGCACTTTGGGTTACCTTTTAATTGTGATTGGTGGTCCTGAGACACTTTCATCAAGGCAGTAATATTATCTGATACCCAAACCCACCACCACCGTGTCAAATCCGACTCATAGTGACCCTACAGGACAGAGTAGAACTACCCCATAGAGTTTTCAAGGAGTGCCTAGTGGATTTGAAGAGCCATTTTCTAGCAATCCGTGTCTTATGAAAAGATTAACAGTTTTCTCAGGACAGTTATAAAGCCAATACTAAACTAAACCAATTGCATTGAGTCAGTTTCAACTCATAGCGACCATAAAGAACAGAGTAGGATGACACTAAAAGGTTTCCAAGGAGCACCTAGTGGATTTGAACTGCAGAACTACTGGTTAGAAGACATAGCTCCTAATCATTACACCACCAAGTTTCCAGACACAGCACACCAATACTTGAACGAGGTCTGGGAAAAGACATACAGAGGAAGCAATGCGGGAATTGAGTTTAGAAATGTTTAGTGAGATAAAGAGCTTAAAAGGAGGTAATTTCAGGTTAAATGAGCCAGAGAAAAATATGTTTCAAAGCATGACAAATCTGGCACGGCCAAGCCAAGCCAAGTGCCATTGACACTTATTTTAGTAATTTGTAACCATCTGACTCCTTTATAGTATTGCTGTGCTTTCTGAGGGCAGTTTCTGCTCTTTTTAACACTTTATCATGATGCTGGGTCTACCAGAACCATAGTCTAGATTGTTGAGAGGATATAGAGTATATTTTATTTTCTATAAGAATTTAACAAGTTCAAGTAAACAGACTATACACTGAACTTAAAAATCAATGTGAGTTGTTTACTCTTAGTGTACAGAATAAAGTTTTAGTTGAATGTTTCCTGTTACCAAATACTATCAAATTAAAATTACATATCCTTTGTAATTCTATATAAAATGTTCTTAATAGTCCCATATACTTCTCTCGGCTTCACTTCCTTTAATATGTAATGGAAAATTTGAAATATTTACCACTCTAAGAAATAAAAGGGTAAGTTTGCATTGTTATCAATATTACTAATTGACCATTCAATATATTTTCCTTTAGTAGAACAACTTTAATATGCAAATTTTAAACTTTTTAAAAAATGCAACTGAAATTCAATGATGTCCCTTAGGATTTTAAATAATGAAGCCACAATTTAACAAACTACATGATCAAGTTTCATTTGCATACATGTCTATGGACTATATATTTTATTAGAAAATATAAAAATATAACAAAAATAAGAAATCTTTATATGCACAATAAACAGAATGGAGACCGGTTCATCAATTTGTGAAAACATATTAGCATGTATTAGTAAAAATTCTACCTTTTATTGGTCCTGTGGACTACTGGGCAAATATTTGAAATTTTCAATCCAATCAAATTTTACATCAAAACTTGTTTATTGTTGTTAGATGCCACAGAGTCAGCTGTGAGTCCTAGGGATGCTATGTACAACAGAACAAAATATTTTCCAGTGCTGCACCGTCTTCAGGATCATTCCTATGCTTGAGCCTATGTTGCAGATACTCTGTCAAATCATCTCATTGAGCAATCTCTTCTTTGTTGCTTTCTGCCTCACCAAGCATAATATCCACCTCCAGGGATCGGTCTTTCCTGATAACATGTCCAGAGTAGGCGTTCATGTATATTCAACATTCTTCAAAACACCATAATTCAAAGGCATCAATTTATCTCTGGTCTTCATATTCCTTGTCCAGGTTTCATATGCATATAAGGTGGTTGAAAATAAGATGGCTTGAGCCAAGTCCATCTTAGCCCTCAAAGTAATATTTTTGCTTTTTAAGAATTCTCAATGTCTTCCACTATCATGTCTGATCATTAATGTTCAGTGCATCAAATCAGCTCTTGTGATTGTCTCAAAATTCAGGTTGGAGACACTAAACATCACATTTGGCTCTTATGGACTTGTAGTTTTCTTCATCTTCAACTTTAACTAGCGTATAATCATTTGCTGGCCTGTTTTCCAGTCAGCCCCTGGTCTTGTTCTGATTGATGATACTGAGCTTTTCAATCATCATTTTTTTAAAGATGCAGTCAATTTAACTCCTATGTTTTCCATCTGGTAAGATCTGTATGTACAGTATACTGACACATGTACGTAGCTGTTATTTGCTGTCAAAGAAACAAAGACTCGATGTGGCTTACCCAACTCAAAGCTTTGTAAATGGATGGCCTGGACTTGTGTCTGAAGGCAAGTGTGTCTATAGTATATTCATCCTCAGTTTAAAACCTGTGTGCTTTCAAAACACATTTAAATATTCTGGAATGCAAAGTGGAGTACTTTTATTTTGCAGTGTATTCTGGAAAAATTAAAAAATCCATATTCAAAAAAAGTGGGAAAGAGTACTCATACAGTTGACTTTTGTTTTTATTAACCTTCCTGAATACTTCCCTCCTATTCCCCTTCTTTTCTACTCTCTTTTCCTTCTCCATTGCATAAATGACTATGGAGACTTGTCCATACATACTCTTCTGTAACTGTATTAACTCATGTAAATCTCTCATCTCCTCAAAAGAAGAATATGTAATATATGTTCACAGAAAAGTAGAAAAGCGAATTGATTAAGACTGTGAAAGTTATTAATATCTACACAAGTTTTGATCACTATTAAGCTAATTAACATCTGTGTGAATCATATGCTTGCAAATATCAAGCATAAAATGATATAATCCAAATATTTTTACCTTACAAGATATGAAATAAGTCAGAAGCAAAGTACTTTTAACTGTTGTCACTGCAGAAAGGAAGTTTATAGTTTATATAACCTCAGAGCATGTATTACCTGAATATAAAATTAAGACACTTTCTAAAATACTCTCTGCATATTAATTCGAACATAATTTCCTGTGAAAGGAAATGATTTTATAGACAGCTATTGCGAGAGACTGTAGACAGTCAAATTTTTACTCCATTTCAAGAAAATACGTGATTTTTTTTCTCTACAGTTGGAAGACATTTCATGCACTAAGAATATGGGTGGGGAGAAATGAAGGAGAAACATAAAAATAAGTAGAGAAAAGACAAGGGGATCACTTTTATATGAAACAGTTTCCTTTTCCAAAATTGGCCAATTTGTAAAATATAATCATCTGTGCTTGATCTTCAAAGAGAATAATTTATGAACATTGCACAAACTTACATCTTAAATTTTATAACTCCAGTGTTCTAAAGTCTGCTAAAATTAAGGCTACTTAGTTCTTAGAAAAAAATGCTGAATTTTACAATTTTTAACTGAAAACGAGCAGAACTTAGGAACCTGTGATACATGACAAAAGTGTAACACTTCCCATTGCAAAGTAGAATCTATTTCTTGACCCCAAAATTTGGATTTGTTTTGTGAATTTCTTTAACCAAGAGAATGCTATAGAAGTATTGCGCACATTCTGAAACACAGATTCAAGATATCATGTATCTATTTAAATTTTAACAGTTTTACAGAAATATAATTCATATACAATTTATCTATTACAGTTTCAAGCTACAGGAAAGCTCATTGTATAGCAAGAAACATGTGGCTCAGTTGTCCCTATTAGCCCAACTGACAGCCAGCCAGCAACCCAGAATCAGAGCTGACCAGTTGACCGTAGATGTGTAAGACTCATTAAAGCCAGCAGAACTGTCTGCAAAGCAAATTGTCAGTGCTCAGACTAGTGAGTTAAACAACTGATTGTCACTTTATGTCTGTGCATTTTTTTTTAACCGAGCATCATCTAAAACAAAAGAAGAAATGAAGGACAGAGGAGGGGGAGAGAATTCTGTAACAACAACAAATAGGGATAAAAAAAGTATTTTAATAACTATTCCAAGAGACATTCAACAGCCAGCGATATTCACGTTTTAATTACATTGCTTATGCATTGTACCCTCTGCCTTAGGTGAATTTCTTTGCTTCTCTCAAAATTCTAAAGACTCAGAGCTACAGTAGTTTATTTAGCAAAAGGGTAGATGAGAGTGGTTTAACCTGATCTTTGAAAGAGGCTCTCATCCAGCCCAGCCTGTTGATCCATCTCAAGGTGGGAACATGCAGTATTCTTTTTTATTATTTTCTGCAGAACAGAAAATGTGAACCCATGCTAATACCCAATTTCAGTCCTCATACATCACTAAAGGTCACACACTATGATTGTCTTTCATAGAGATGTAAAAACATATGCAAGCACTGTTTATAAACAAAGAAGGATCTTTGAGAGAAAAGAAGATAAAGTTTATTTATTTAGCTTTAAAGATGAAAGAGCTGATTAATTTCTACAATGATTGGCCATTTACAGTGTTAAATATGCATTTTATTCTCTAATCTTGCTGGAATTAAATAAACTCCAGAAATTAAATAGTTACAGAAGCTTGGATAGTTCCTACTAGGGATGAGGAGCTTGTTTAAAGGGCCTGTTCCCTCAAATGGAAACTCTGATTGCCTACAGCTGCTAACCAAAAGGTTAGATACATGAATCTGCCAGTGGCTCCTTGGAAACTCTGTGAGGCAGTTCTGCTTTGTCCATAGGGTTAGAATCCATGAGTTAGAATCTATTCAGTGGCAGTGGGTTTGGTTTTGCTTTTATTCCCTCAAACATAACGTCATGAATAGAACTGTGTCCCCCCAAGAATGCAGTCATGAATAGAACTGTGTCCCCCCAAGAATGCATGTAATGATTTGACTGGGCCATGACTCTGAATATTTTGTGATCGTCCTCCGTTTTGTGATTTCCTTATGCTATGAGTCCTAACCTCTGCCTGTGGTTAAAGGAGTAGATTATCTTACAGAAGATTAGGGTAGGACTAGACCCCCTTTCCTAAGGTGACCCCCTGGCTCCAGCATAAAGAGAGTTTCCTTGGAGTGTGTTGTGCACCACTTTTTATCGTTTCTGCCTACAGGACACAAAAAGACGGGCAAGCAAACAGAAAGTTGAAACTTCATACAGTCAAGAGCAGCACTGGGAGTAGACCACATCCTTCAGACCTGAGGTTCCTGCACAAGGTGATCCCTGACCAAAGACTGATGCAACACAAGGCCTTTTAAATTCAGAGCCAACAGAAAGAAAGCCTTTCCCCTGAACAGACTGAGTTTGTACTTGTAGTCTTGTGAACTGTGTAAGAATGAACTTTTCTTTGTTAAAGCCATCCCTTCATGGTGTTTCTGCTAGAACAGCACTAGCTGACTAAAACACGTAACACGACTGGGAGGATGGCCCACGACCGCGCAGTGTGTCGCTGTGTTGTGGATAAGGTTGCTACAAGTCAGAATTGACTCGATGAGGCCTAACAACAACAATGTCCCCTTCTGATTTCCGCACTTCTTGCATATTCACTCACTCACTGAGAGGTTTTAGTTTGAATATTTAAATGTTTCTTTACTCTGTATATCCTGCTCTTGCACGTGTTAGAATATACAAAATTTGTTTTATTTGGCTTTGTCTCTGCTTTTTATGTCTTATAAAAAGTCCTATCTTTTCTTCATCCAGGGCAACAAGTCTTGAACAAGTCTCATGGAGACAATGCTGCCAGTTTGTGAAGCTTTTCGGAAACCAAAATAAACTCCATAAAATTAACCTTGCCAGAGCTTTTTTTTTTTTTTTAACAACAGAAAGCAGATATAATAAAGCAATTGTAAGGGCTTCCCTCTTCCACCTCTTCCACCACTCTGAAGAAAGACTTGGCAGTCCCCTCCCAGGTAAGAGTACAGCCACTGAAGACCGTAAGCGACACAGCGCTGCTCTGAAACACACGAGGTTGCCGTGAGTCTGAATCATTTCTGTTTTACTATTTTCCCACCACTAGACACAGTGGTCAGGAAAAGGAGGGTCTCCAGCTGAGAGGGTCAAGAAGGTAAAGGATATATTCTCACGACTTAGGTCTCATGACGATCGCAGTGAAGAGGTAATTGGTCTTTGCCTGGGTGTGGATTCCTGAGGAGAGTCACTCAGCTTCTTACTTTAAACAAAACAGGCAGCTTCACTTTGGGCTTGCAAGAAGGATAATAGCTTTCATACGAATTAAGAAAAAATTTCGCTGTTTCCACAATGCTTTCAAGAGCAAGGGCCCAAGAAGGCATACATACTTTTTTTTTAATGCAGGTAGCTCAGTTATTGCTATTTAGGGGTCTTTTTCAGACAGCAGTTCTCAACCTGGGATGATTTCCAGCCCTTCCTCACCCAGCACCTGCACGGGTATTTGCTACTATTTGGAAACATTTTCAGCCCTCACACTGTGAAGGTGACAGTGAATTTACTAACAGAGTGTGGATGTTACTAAACACCCCACAATGCACAGGATCAAAAAATCAAAACCAAATCTGTTGTTTTCAAGTCAATTCCAACATATACTGACCCTGTAGGATGAATAGAACCACCCAACAGGGTTCCCAAGGAACAGCTGGTGAATTCAAGCTCTTAACTGTGACCCCAGAGTTCTATGCATAGGGCATCCTCTATAAGAAGTGATTATATAGCCTAGTATGTCAAAAAGTGTGATAGTTGAGAAAACATTCTCAAGAGGAGACAAGCGTTCACAGTTTGGAATACACTGGTACATTTTTTCTCTTCAGACTTCAGAAAAATTGTGTCACTGAACACCAATAAAACCAAACCAAGCCCAGTGCCGTCAACTCAATTCTGACTCATAGCATCTCTATAGGTCATAATGGAACTGCCCCATGGAGTTTCCAAGAAGCTCCTGGCAGATTTGAGCCTTTTGGTTAACAGATATAGCACTTAACCAATACCACCATGTTACTCTTATAAATGAAATAGAATTATTGTGCTTAAATTTGAAGTATTCCATTACAAAAACATGCTAATCTATCTCTCACTTATAGACTACAGGTTTCAAATAATTTAGTGAAGACCTTAGTCCCCAAATTAGCATCTAAATGGACAATTTACCATGTTAGACTTACTATTTACCAGGACACTGTTGCTGTTAACTGTCATCCAGTTGGTACCTGCCTCATGGTGACACCTTGCACCATGGGATGAAACGTTGCCAGTTCCGCCCTGTCCTCAGTGATCAGGAGAGATGGGACTGCAGTGATCCATAGGGTTTTCTGTGACTGATTTCTGGACATAGATCATTAGGTCTTTCTTTTTTCTATGTCTTAGTCTGGAAGCTTCCTTTGAAGACCTATGCAGCGTCAGTCAACCCTCCCGTATTGGACTATTATAGTTCTACAAGGAAACTTTTGTATATTGTTTTAGTATCGATATCCCAAAATCACAGGTTATGAATCCCATCTGTTACACAACTTAAAAAAGAATCACTTTATGGTAATGCCAGTAGTCTTGGGAACTACAAGAGAAAACGTGTCTCCTATAGCAGGCTATGAAACAAAAATCACCAAACATAGGTAGAGCAACATAATGCCCTCACCTTCTAACATGAGAGGAAATTATTTGTGTTTTGAAATTTTTACTTAATATGATATAAAATATACACAGCTTAATTACAATTTTTATTAGTAACTTTTAAGATTTATGTCTTAAAGTCATCCGTAAAACATATGTATGCAAAAACAACCTGTCATTCTTACACGCATATATTTTAAAAAGATGTTCATATTATATTTATCAAATTTATAAAATTGAAAGCGCAGCTAATTATACCAAAAAAAAAGTTTTCTTCATTTATTTCTCAAAATACAACCAATTGAGAATTGCTTAAATTGTTAAGACTCAAACAACGGGTGATTATATCGTCTTTTGTGCTTCTTTGTTTGGAAACTCTGCTGTTGTTGAGCTCATGAGCTCGGCTGCTAATCAAAAGGTTGGCAGTTAGAATCCACCAGACACTCTTTGGAAAGCCTGTGGAGCAGTTCTACACTGTCCTATAGGGGGTTTGTGAGTTGGAATTGACTCAACAGCAGTGTTTTTTTGTTGTTATTGTTTTTGGCTTTTTTGTTTAACCATTGTGAATTGTCAAAGATTCAGCAGTTATCTTAGAATTTCCTTTCCATAAAATCACGGATAGAGTGGAGGAAACGTACATCAGGTAGAAGCAGCTAGCATAAAGCATAGGCTTAGAAAAGAAGTAAACATTAGTATAATAATATCTTAAGCTTATGTAACTATCAGGTGAAATGATTTGGAGAAAAAACACTATAAATTCTTTTTAAAAAGACTAGCAAATGTATATTCTAGTGCATTTAAAACACTTTGTTTTTACTTACAGCTCAAAAATGTAAAATATTAGTGCTTTTCTTTTTGTCTCTCTAGTGAAATTCACTCTGATTCTTGTTATTTCGGGCTTCTTCATTACCCTGATTACATTATCTTATACAGTAACCCCAAAACTGTCTTAACCATTTTATTCATTGACTTATAAGACAAGGACTATACTTAGCAGAATTCTTGCAGCAAATAAAGAAGTCTTACCCATAAAATACACGGGAGAGAGATGAAAGTTTCCTTTTTTTTTGGTCTATCTTGGAAGTGTGTCACAACATTTATGTTGTCATTCAACATTATTGTGACTAAGAGCTTTTAAATTTTTCCTTTATTTGACATATCTTTATTGAGAACACTCAGCAAGTCAGAATGCCCTTAGAACAAAGCAGATATAGAAACAAAAATCCTTGTCTTCATGAAACTCGTGCTGTAGCATATTAATGCTACCTCTAAGCTTTTGATTATGGTGTTTCCCCTGACTATAGTATAACTACACACTTATATTCACTTATATTCATAGATCCCTATTTATTCAGTTTTGTAATACGTGCCTGGTAAAGACTGATGAGCTGTTACTATTCTCATGGCACTGAAATTATATGAGATCTGATAATCACATCATTGTGGAATATCAGTATGGTCGCCTTTGAAGTATTCCCCTTGGGAAGCTATACACTGATGTCAGTGCCTAGTCCACCCTTCAAAGCAAATCTGCAACTCTTTCCAGAATGACCAGCAGAGCTGTCATCTTATTACCCTTGATCTCCTGAACATCATCAAAATGTCTTTCTTTCAATATTTCCTTTATCTTTGGGCTAAAAAAAAAGGTTACTGGGGCCAGATGAGGTGAGTAGGGGGTATGTTCCAATACAGTTATTTGTTTACTGGCTTAAAACTCCCTCACGGACAACTATACAGTTAAGTTCACAAACTTGGCACCATGCCACTTTGTGCAATGGCCATTCGAGTTCCAAAACTGCTTTGAAGGATGGACTAGGCACTGGCATCAGTGTATAGCTTCCCAAGGGGAGTACCTCAAAGATGGCCATAGTGATATTCAGCAATGAGGAATGTAGCACTCAGATTGAGTTTGAGGACTTAATTGTCAGTTCCCCTATTAGAGGAATAAGCAATGGATGGTAAAGGCAGAAAGAAATAAAAAACATGGACTATAAATGCTAATAAGGAGACAAAATACAGTGCTCTATGGGGGAAAAAAAAACTGAGTGAGAATCAGTGGCCCACTGTTGTCCTTCGGGAAACTTGAGCTGAGAGTTGAAATAAGAGAAGAAACTAGCCATGCCAAGAATACAAGTTCACATTTGAATTTCTGCATACTTATGCCTAATGCCTGAGGTGGGTAAGGGTTAGAGCATAAAACAAATGAAATTGGCTGTTGTAACTGAAGAGCAGTGACTGAAGGGAAAGTAGGAAGTTCGACTATGAAGTTGGGTGGTGGTAATAAAGATGCAGCTCAAAGAGTTTCGTTTGCTAAGGAAGTACGATTAGAAAGAGAAGATACCTAATTACTTGGTTCAAGGGGCAAGATAAGCTGTGCAGTTTATTGGAAAAGTGAAATGACTTTCAAACATATGGAGTTAGGGGAGATGTCAAGTAGATTAAAACCAAACCTGTTGCTTTTGAGAAGATTCTGATTCACAGGAATCCTATAGTACAGACAAGAACTGCTGTGTGTTGTTTATAAGGAGTGCCTTGGTGGATTCAAACTGCTGACCTTTTAGTTAGCAGCCATCACACTTAACCACTACACCACCAGGGTTTCCATAAAGTAGATCCCCCCAAACCAAACTCACCGTTGTTGAATTAATTCCAACTCACAGCTACCATGTAGACAGAGTAGAACTGTGCCATAGAGTTTCCAAGGAGTATCTGGCAGATTTGAACTGTAGACCTTGCGGTTAGCTGCCATAGCACTTCAGCACTATGCCACCAGGGTTTCCATTCTATCCAGTAGATAGTTGAGTGTAAACCATATCTCAGAGGATACGACCAGATATGATTAGAGAAGCCTTGGCCTGCAATTTAAAGTATAGAAACAAATTGGATTCTGTGCCAATATGATGTCAAGAAGATCCACATGAACTTTTGATTAGAGGAATAAAATCTAGGAGCATATGCTAGATAATAGGGATAGAGAATCAATGGAACAAAGTCTCGCTTTAATTTAGGGGCTCAAAGTCAAGTTGCAGAAATAAACAAGTTCTTGAACAACTGTTCAACATAAGACATAAGCATATAGTAGGTACTAGCGGAGTACCAAAGAGCAAATACTTAATTCTGCATGTGGGCAGTTTGGATGAGATCTAAAGAAAGATGACACTGAGTAATTCTGAAAATATTCACAATTACTAATTAGCAGGCTAATAGGACACAGAGGAGATCATTCTGGGCAAAAGATCTAAGAAAGAATGTGAAGCGTTTGAGCAACTCTAAGTAATTAAGCTTAATTACATGATTGTAGCCTGGTTTCCAATTTAGGATTCAGGTTAACTTTCACTGATGTACCTTTTCACCTTTTACTCCCCCCCCCCCCCCCCCCAGTAATTAAAAGACACATTGCTTCTGTTCTTTATCTGCGTTCATTTTTTTTTTTTTTAATCCTGGCTCATCCTTAACCTGAAGAAGGAAGAGAAGAGCTTCATTTCCGTTTTATCATCCATTGTATCATACACCTCTAGGGTTGCTATGAGTCAGACCTGACTCTACGCAGTGGTTTTTTGTTTTTTTTTTAATTGTGTCATGCTGAAACCCTGTGGTTAAGTACTGTATCTGTTAACCAAAAGGCTGGCAGTTCAAATCTGCCAGGTGCTCTTTGGAAACTCTATAAAGCAGTTCTACTCTCTCTTATAGGGTCTCTATGAGTCAGAATAGATGACATCAGTGTGTATTTTTTTGGTTTATTTCATCATACAGTTGTAGTCATGCAACAGATAGACAAAAGATGTAACATTTATGAAGCACTGGGTTCTTATCCCTCTGTTTGGTAGAGAAAGTAAGTGGTATAAAAACATGTTTGGGGTCTCATCCCTCCATCCTTCTCTACAGTGAAAACCAAAATAACTGAGTCCAAGACCTGGTGACATATCAATGCATACTGCCCATGATGGGCTTATGTAAGACAATTCAGTGACCTAAAATTAGCATCTAAACAATTTAAGTTTCATTAATTTCAAACAGGTTCAAAATTGAAACAATTTATTAAATTTACTTACTACAGAATCCTCAAAAGACACAATAATACCAACACGCAGCAATTTGAGAAGTATAAACAGTTTCCCTTATTCACTTACTGAAGGGAGAATACTATTTCACAGCTAGAATGAGATACACTCTAAATGCAAATTAAAAGAAAAACAAGACACTTCAAATTTAGAAACCACTTGCTGTTGGTTACAACGTCTGCAAAGATTGTTTTTTATCTCTGTGAGAAAGTACAGGGACATGCCCGTGTTAAAAAAAAAAAAAAAAGGAACACAGACTTCTGTCTACCCAATCTACCTTGTCTCAACACTCTCCTCATTCAGTATAAATTTTTAAATGAATAAACCATTTTGATAAGGACTTCAACAGTAAAATTAGAACTCTAGATCAAACACAATAACAAAACTTAACTCCCTGGCAAAACGTGTATGTTTTTTTGACAAAGAATACCACTCGAAAGTAATAAACCTCAACATGTTTCTCTCTCCCATTTGGGCAGAGCAGATTCTTTCATCTAGACTTAGAGCAACTTCCTTGGAGTTCGGACTTAGTATATCAGTTTATACAGAAACAAGCAGCAGCACCTATAGGCCTTGGATTTTCTGAAGGCTATTTTAAAAAGAACAATGAACTAAATAAATGTAATCATTATGCAAGAAGAAGGCACTTGAAAGCATGGACATTTTGGTGGAATACAAACAGCAAGGTTGGATTTTTTTTAATATATTGTCCATTTTCTATTACATGATAATACAAAATAGCTATCATTTATTTGTCAGTAACAACAATTACTTGATAGCTTTTTTTTCTGGTAAGTCATAACCACAAGAGCAGCAGTTTTTGTGACTCACAGAGATCAAGCAAACAGTGTAATTCAATCCACAGTGTATTGAAGGCTATCTTTTGAAGGTCTACAGGGTTGACATGTGGGGAAAAAAATATATATTTTGAGTACAATGTCTGACAAGGATATTACAAAATTAAAATGATTAAATGTATATAAACTATCAACACATTAGTAGCATACACTTGAAACTATTCCTTTGATTACTAGTAGGAAGAATACCTAATTATGTCAAAGAAATGACAGGTAATCTGAATTAAATATTCAAGTAACTTATAACTTAAAGATTGACAGTTTGAATCCACCCAGTGGAACCTTGGAAAAGAAGACTGACAATCTGTTTCTGTAAAGTGGTTGTTGGTTAGATAGCATCTAGTCAGTTCTGACTCGCAGTGACCCTATGAGTAATAGAACAAACACTCGCAGTCCTCTGCCACCGCCAGACTCACTGCTCTGCTGAAGCCCATTCTAGCAGGCGCTGCGTCAATCCATCTCACTGAGGATCTTCCTTTTTCACTGGCCCTCCACGCTACCAAGTGTCATGGATTGACTTGCGTCCCCCCAAAAATGTGTGTAGGCATGTGGCTGGGCCGTGATCCCCAATATTCTGTGATTGTCCTCTATTTTGTGATTCTCTTGTGCTATATGTTAAAGGATTAGGGTGGGGCTGTAAATCCCTTCATAGGATCACTTCCCTGCTCCACTGTACAGGGAGTTTCCCTGGAGCATGGCTTGCCCTTTCATCCTACAAGAGAAAAATGGAAAGAGAAACAAACAGAAAATTGGGAACCTCACACCATCAAGAAAGCTGCCTCAGGAGAAGAGCACCTCCTTCAGACCTGAGGTTCCTGCACCAAGATACTCCCTGGACAAAGACTTATGAAATACTGGGCTTTCCTCCACAGCCAACAAGGGGGAAAGCCTTCCCCCGGAGCAGAACATCCTGAATTTGGACTTGTAGCCTACCGGACTGTGTAAGAAGAAACCTTCTTTTGTTAAAGCCATCCGCTCTGTGGTGGTATTTCTGTTAGAGTAGCACTAGCTGACTAAAACACCAAGTGTGATATCCTTCTCCAGGGATTTACCCCCGCCCCAGACAACATGTTCCAAATATGTGAGATGACAAATTGCCAGACTTGTTTCTAAGAAGCATTCTGGCTGAACTTTTTCCACACAGATTTGTTCATTCCTTTGTCAGTCCATGGTATACTCAGTATTTATGGCACTTGGCTTGGCTGGTTGCCAACATCATCAATTGAGTGTCTCAATTATTCACTAATGTTCCTTATGCATCACCCAGTTTTTGCTTGCATATGAGACAACTGAAAACACCTGAGTTTGGGTCAGGTGCACGACAGTCTCCTTGGGGACATCTTTGCTTTTCAACATTTTATAGAGGTTGTTTGCCCCATGCAGTACTTCCTTTGATTTTTTGGTGGTTGTCTCAACGGTGCTTCATTGTGGATCCAAGTAAAATAAAATCCTTGTCAACTTCAAACGTGTCTCTATTTGTCATGACACTGCTTGCTGATCCGCTTGTAAGGCTTTTGTTTTGTCTATGTTGAGTTGTGATCAGTACTGAAGACTAATTTTTGATCTTCACCAGTAAATGTGTTAATTCTTCCTCACTTTTAGCGAGTTGTGCCATCTACCTATTGCAGGTTGTCAACGACTCTCCTTCCAATCCTGCTACCGCACTCTTGGCCGTAGGATCCAGCTTCCCAGATCATTTGCTCAGCATTTAGTTTGAACAGGTATGGTGAAATGATGCAACCGTGACACAACCTCATAAAACACCCCATTCCTGAATTTAAACACACAGCATGCCTTTGTTGTACTTTAACAACTGCCTCTTGATCCATGTACAGATTCTTCATAAGCATAATGAAGAGTTCTGGAATTCCATTCTCCACAACATTACTCATCATTTGTTATGTTTCACACTGCTGAATTCCTTTGCATAGTCAATAAACATAGGTAAAATTAGAGACACAGAGTTAACTGTGTACTGACTCACGCAAATTTGCCTAGAGTCTGAATCAGCTTAACAGAAACAGATTTATTTTAGGTCCTGGGAAATGGAAATTTCCTAACTTAAGTAAGGAAGGGATTAGAAGGAGCCCAGGAAGAAAGCAGAAAGGAAGGAAGGGAGAAAGAGAGCATCTGCTGACAACATATTATACAGTGAACTACTCCAGACTTTTTTTTTCCCCCTTAGTTGGAGAATTGCTTCTGCTGACTTCAGAATTGAGTTTTTTTGTTTGTTTGTGTTTGTTTTTTTGATTCCTCCCTTAGGAAGGATATGACACTTCAGAAAAATTGAATGAGCACTTAGGTAACCAAGAGCAGAACCAGGATTTTAAGCCATTGGGTTTTGACTATACCAGGTTAGCACTCTCAACTTAAACATGGACCTACTGAACAAATACCTTTACTTACTTTAACTCATCTACTTTCCATTTAATATTTTAATCATTGTAAATAATTGGAAAGACTCGGTGGTATAGCGGTTAAATGCTACGGCTGCTAGGTTGGCAGTTCAAATCTGCCAGGTGCTCCTTCGAAGCTCTATGGGGCAGTTCTACTGTGTCTATAGGGTATCTATGAGTTGGAATGGACTCAACTGCTTGGTTTGATTTTACCAGTGATTCAGTAATGTCTCTGTACTCCTCATTTGTAAGAGAAGAAATAGAAAAAACTTGTGTCTGTACAAAATATTTTACTTCAGAAGTTTTTCTACCCAGTATGTTGAATGTAAATTTAATCAGTTGTCACTAACATTAATAAAAAAAAAATTGAAACAAAGGGGCCTAATTGTTCCTCAAAATGTTTATTATACACACTGTTCTATATGTCATTTTTTTTCATCCTTTCTTGCTGGAACATTCCTTAATAATAGTAAATGTTTTAAATTTATTTTTGAAAGGCTGCGATAACCCAATGTAAATGGGATTATGAAGTTTTATTAAATTGCATACATGCAAGTTTTATAACACAAACATGAGGTCAGCTTTGTTTCTCAATACAAAATTAAACTCTACAAAATTAAACTCCACTAAAGGAAAGTGCTTGACTAAGGAAGTTGGCTCATCTCAATAAATGACTATCATTTATGCAGTTTGCTCATTTCCCTGCAATGCTTTTGCATGTTCAATATAAATTGATATGAGTGAAAGGATATGAAATCTCTACCAACCGAGTAGAAAGAAAAAAATAACATACTAATTTGAAATATACTTCAGCTACCTGTCACAAGCAAATTAAAAAAGCCTTTAATGGAAAGTAGTGCAGCACTTGGCAGCACCAGTTACTTGCTTCTAGAGATGAGTCAGCTTATTCAGGTCTTAGAAAGGATTCAGATATCTTCCAGTCTTCATATCTGAATCCCCAGTGTTTTCTCTGTGGAATAAGCTGGGTGGTTTCAATTCAATAACTTCAGAAGCAAAGGGTAAATTGTTTCCATATTAGACTTTATCTTTTCATGTTTAAAATAGCATCTTTGGCCTTAGCATGACCTCAAATTTTGCTTTTTATTTTGTTAATCTTGAGTCATCATTCGCAGATTTTCCTAGGTGGATATTCCTTGTGATGAACTAAAGTGAAGCAAACACAGAGCTCGCACTTGACGTATCTGGGTCTGGAAGCTGAAGATGGAAGGGGGTGAAGGCTTCTTCCTTTTCACAAGGAATTGTTCTGCAAGGCTGACTGCAGGAGACCTTCAGTTGCTTACCCATGGAAATTATTTTGTCAGTAAACTGACAACTTGAACCTCTTGTTATTTACAGGTTCCTGTTGTTAAACATCATTAAACTCACTGATTGCATCCATGCAATTTTAAAGACTTTAGATAGGCAAGGCTTTAAGTTCAACTGCAGGGGTGTTTTTAAGAAATTGAAATAAAAACACTGATAAGTCACACTTTCAAAATATAGATTTATTCACACTCTTCATGTTTCTGTAGGCAGGCAGCTGGCAGTCACATATCTGCTATGCACCTGCAGTTGGTGTTATTTGTTAAGAGAATGTATGTCATGAGCCTGGCAAAGAAAAAAACAAAAAACTAGGTCCGATTGCTTTGAAGCTCCTCTCTGGTTTACCACACTGAATTCATTCAAACCACCGTTTCCATAAGCAGCTGCACTTCTTCCTCTATCTTTCATTAGCTTGGTCCTTGATCATAAGCTTCATCTCATAACGGTTTAATGTCAACCATTTATTTTTGGTAGAGTGACTCCTAGAAATTGTGCCAATAGAATTCTTTAATATAACAACTTGAGACTTGAATTTTTTCTTCACTTCTTTCGGCTTGAGACATCCAAGTGTTTCTTCCCTGTTGGTTGCCTAACACAAGGTCTTTGAATGCAGGTTTCAGTGTGATAATGAAAGCCAGTACCACCAAGTCCATGCCAATTCATAGTGACTCCGTACAGTTTCCAAGACTGTAAATCTCTAAGGAAACAGATGGCTGCAGTTTTCTCCTTAGGAGACACTGGTGGTTTCGAACCACTGACCTTTTGGTTAGCACTTGATCATTTTCACCACTAAATATAGGGCTCCTATAAATATAAATACTAAATACCTATAAATATGATACCTAATACTAAATGGACTGAGAGTTTTCAAGAAAAGACTCAGAAAGAAATAGTATTTGAGTGGAACTGGACAGTTATTTTACATTGAAAAAATACCAAAAGACAGTTTAGATAGCAAGTAGGTAAACCTACAGCTCCTTTTTTAGGTAAGAAAATGTTCTCTAGTATCTCATTGTACCCTGGTTGGAGAGATATTCTGTAGTTACAGTTCTTTCTTTGTTATTCTTTTCCTTTGACCTAGCTAAGCTTGCAGCTGTATTGTATCTATAAAAGTGTAGTCACACAAAGATATTAATTAGCTGTGTCTTATACAGAAACAAATGTTTTTTACAGGCCAAAACCAAAGAATGTTAAAGTGGTAACCTTGATTTTCATGGTCACTGCAGGAACAGAGGATCTAGGGAGGTTCTTCTGGAAACGATAATGTTCTGAGCATTCAGAAGATAGAACCGCAAATCATGAGTCCATTTAGAATGTTATAGATTGGCAAACATCAGATAAGATGATGGCAGAGAGATGTATATAAGTTTACAGCAGGATATATTAAATCAAAAAGACAAAATTAATTACACCTGTTCACCCTGAATGGTAAACCTCATTTCAGAACACAAATGGTTGGGAGGTGACCATTTCTGTTTTCAATAGCAAGAGATCACTAAAAGGAAGTCAGAAATCAGGTTTGGAATATGAGTGTCATCTTCTAAGTAGACTTAAGTGAAATGATGAAGTATGCTTAGTTTCCTGTGTCAGTGGATGAGAGGGTGCAGTGATCACCATTGTAATGACATCTCCACAGTGCACAGTGTCAGTAGCTAAGGTTTTTTTTTAACTACTTGATATACATTTTATTGTGCTTTTTTTCGTCTCTGCAACTGTATCTGCTGTCCTCAGCCTGTGACAGCACACTCATCTTTTCACTCAACCAACATTTGTCCCTTCCTCTCCACCCTCTCGTCTCCCTTCTAGAAAGAAATCGAAGGATAGCCCCATATATATACTAAGCTGTCCAGTACACACACCACGTGCATCCGTCTGTGGTCCTGAGTCCCGCCCATTCTTCGTCTGAAGTGTTGGCTTCAGTATCGGTTTCAGCTCTGGGCTAGCCTCAAGTCTAGGGGCCATGCTCTCAGGGGACCTTCCAGGCAGCTGGAGCATCATTGCTGTGTTTTAATAGAGTTCTTGATCTGCACACCTCTTTTTCTTGTGCTTCATCAGGGCCTCTACGTTGTGTTTCTTGTCAGAGCCATCTTGGTTGGTGGTCAGGTACCATCCAGTTCTTCTGGTCTTGAGCTGATGTAGTCTCCTAATCACATGGGTCCTTCTGCCTTCTGAGCTCATTTTTCCTCATGTCTTTGATGTTCTTAATTGTCCTCTCTTCCAGGTGGGCTAGAACTAACTGATGTTCCTTAGCTGGCCACTTGCTTGCTTTTAAGACCCCAGTTGCCACTGACCAACATGGGGTGAAGAAGACTCTTAGAAAAAGATTAATTATATCAATTTCTTTTGATGTCCCCTGAAAACACAGTCCCCAGACCTCCATCTCTGCTACTCTGGCCTTTGAAATGTTGGGTTGAATTTAGAACACCTGCTGACCTGCCTTCTCCTGAGTGCTGTCACTCCCTTTACCTAACCAAACTCCTTTCATCTATCTAAACTATGACTATCCCTCTGCCTCCTTCTCCACCCTTGTAGCCATCAAAGAGTCTTTTCTTCTGTGCATAAGTCCTTTCTTAAATTCTTATAATAGAGGTCTCATACAATATTTGTCCTTTTACAGCTGACTGATTCCACTCAGCATAATGTCTTCCAGTTGATCCTAGGATATGAGATGTTTCCTAAAATCATCATTGTTCTTTATCATTGCATAGTGTTCCATCGTGTTTATATACAACTGTTTGTTGAACCACTCATCTGTTGATGGGCACCTAGGTTGATTTCATCTTTTTGCTATTGTGGACAATTCTGCAATAATCATTCATGTGCAAGTAATTGTTCTGTAATATATATTTCGAAGAGTGGTATCGCTGGGTCATATGGCATTTCTATTTCTAGCTTTCTAAGAAAGTGCCAAATTGCCTTCCAAAGAAGTCACACCATTTTGTATTCCCACCAGCCGTGTAGAAGAACTCCAATTTCTCCACAGCCTTTTTGACATTTGTTATTTTGTGCTTTTTTGGATTATTGCCACCCTCACTGGAGTGAGATAGTAACTCTTTGTAGTTTTGGATTTCTCTAATGTCTAATGATTGGGAGCATTTCCTCACGTGTTTTGGCTGCCTGGATGTCTTAGGAGTTAAGATTTTTTATCATGTTTCTCTCCCGCTCTCTCAACATAATGTTTATTCAAGCTGTTTCCTGTGTATACCTGGAAATTCAAAAAAGGAAGAGAAAGAAGATGACTGTCACCATTCTTTAGTATTCTTTTTTTTTTCCTGAAAGAATAAAATTACACCTAGCTTTACATTTCAGTGACTAGAATTTTGTCATCATATCTAATTGCAAAACAGGCTGGAGAATGTTTCTAAATGAATATAGATATTCTTTCTACTGAGAAAGAAGACCACAAAGGATGAAAGATAATTGGGGAATTGTCTCTCTCACAGCGCCTTTGATAACTAGTAAGAATCTCTGGGTGGCACAGCCAGTTACGTGTCTGACTACTAGTCAAAAGGATGGCAGTTCTAACCTACCCAGAGGCACCTGGAAGAAAGAGCTGGTAGTCTGCTTCTGAAAGGTCACAGCCGTGAAAAGTACATAGAGAAATTCTATCCTGCACTGGAACATCAACATGAGTTGCAATCTAAGGTAACAGATTTAATTATTTAATAAAGAATCAGTGTAAACCTCACCAGTGTGTATTTTATCACTCTCAATTCTTATCCCACAGGAAGAAAAATGAGGCTCAGAACAGGGATTAACATTGTTGTTGCTCTTTCACCCTGCCCCATATCTCTTGTTCTCAGTAAGCCAGCTGCTCACATAAATAAGAAAATATTTCTCAGATGCCAAAAACAAGGATAGTCTATCGTGAAATAGTTGACATTGTCCTATGGGAACTTCCAGCTCACTTGGAGACATGGAAGGCCTTTTGGTCCTCAGGATGTTCTTTGGTCATCAGGAGTACTTCCGCTTCCTTTGGGACTTGATGCTTCAGGGGTAGTGGGAGCAGGTGTGTGGTTGTATTTTACCTTTAGGTATAGTTGCATGATGCTGGCCTTTGTTTGACTACTTACTGAACTTAATGCCAAGAGTACTACTAGGCCTGAAAATTCTTTTAAAAGAGAAAAATGATGTAGGTGAAATTTTAGTTGTGGCTCTCACAGATGTCCAAAGTCAAATGAGTGGAGGATAAGAATGTTAAAAAAAAAAAAAAAAGTCAATGTTTTATTGTAAAAATTGTTACAACTCAAAAATATATACTAATCCAACAATAGATGAATGGATAAACAAACTATGGTGTATGTACTCAATGGAACACTACACAATGATGAAGAAAAATGATGATTTTAGGAAGCATCTCACAACCTGGTTTCAGTTGGAAGACATTATGTTGAGTGAAATCAGACAGCTGCACAAGGACAAATGTTGTGTGAGACCCCTACTATAAGGGGTTAAAAACGTACTCACGTACAGAAGAAGAGACTCTTTGACGGCTGCAAGGGAGGTGAGGGAGGGAGGGAGAGGGTTGGTTATAGATTAGATGGTTGATAGAAATTTGGTTTGGTGAAATCAGTGACAGCACACATTAGAAAGACGACCAGTTTAACTGGACTTCAACATAACCTGAAAGTTCTTCCAATCTTAACCTAATATTGCAAGGATGTAGTAGCAGAGGCAGGGGTCTGAGGACCATACTCTCAGTGGACATCGAGGTCCGTTGGAATAACTAGCTTATTGCTAAGAGAGTCTTTTGCACCCCATATTTGTGAGTGGCTCTTGGGTCTTAAAAGCTAGCAAGCTGTCATCTGAGGTACACCAAATGTTCCCAACTCAGCTGGAACAGATGATCACCAGGGACAACAACGACATGGGGGAAAAGGAACCCAGAAGACAGAAAGACCTATGTGAATGGGTGACTATATTAACATGTGATGAGAAGAACAAGATGGTGCCTGGCCACCACCAGTGACATCTGTGATGGGGCTCACAGTGTTGAGTCCCAGTGACAACATGAGAAAAAAAGAGGTGCACTCTAAGAACTCCATGAAAAGACAGCAATTAATGGTCTAAAGGCCTGGGAGTTCCCATGGGAGCATGGGCCCTAGACCTGATGCTGCCCCTGATCGTAGATCGTTACTGAGGTCAACTCTTTAGACAGGAATGGATTGGACATGGGGACACAGAATGACCATATCACGTGGCACTTTACGGTTCTGTGCATCTATAGTATGTCACCCTACTGGCCTCTTACTGGAGAGGGTGGATAGTAGGAGACTGGAGATTGTTAAGAGGATACAATATGTATGGAACAGAAAGGAAGAGTGTGATGTCACCTGGCAAGCAGAGAAGAGGGCACTGCAGGTAGGCGGGCATGCAAATTTGAATTGTGTTGTAAACTTTCACTCAATTACAATAAAAAAGATTCAAAAGCAAAACATATACATCTACTAAATGTTAGTAAAGCAGAGATGAATGAGTCATACATTTTTCCCATTCTTTAGGAAATAAGCGGTCTTGATGGTGCAGTGTTTAAGCATTGACTGTTATCCCAAAGGGTAGTTGTTTGAACCTACCAGCTACTCTATGTGAGAAAGATGGGGCAGTCTACAGAGTTTCTACTCTGTCCGTTAGGGTCAGTGTGAGCCATAGTGGCACAATGGTTCAGCTCTCTGCTGCTAACCAGAAGGCTGATGGATCCACCTCCTCAGTAGCTCCATGCATAGAAGAACTAGTGGTCTGCTTTGGGAAAGATTATAGGCTAAGGAACCCTACGGGGCAGTTCTACTTTGCCTTACTGGAACTGACTTGACAGCACACAATAACAGCAAGAGCAGTTCTTCATTAATTTGAACTTTGAGGAGAAATAGAGGAAACAATGCTTCCACCTATTTTGGAAAGAATCAAGATGTCACCAAGTTCAATAAAATAAGTAAAGATGTTGAGAGTTATCTCCACTTTTGAGTAGTCTTCAATGGCTGTACTTACTTACAGAAGTATGTCTGACCTCTTCAAACACCAAGTGAGGGAAAGCTGTAAGCACAAAGAGGACGTTGTGTGGAGGTGCAGGTTTGCAGCTGGAAATACTACAGCATATTAAACTGGAAAAATCTGTCACTGGCTTAAATGACAACTGTAAGAGTAATGTCTAAGCATAATCACTAAAATATTTAGTTGTCCTTTTTATATGAGAAAAAACTGAGGCGCAGACTTTTAAGTGCAGTGTCCTTGACAGAGAAAGGCAGAGCAGTGTGAACATTATTAATGAATTCTGAAGGAGAAACTTTACGCAGAATACTTGAGAATATGGTGTGATAGGTTATTTATCATTCTTTTCTTAAAACATGTGACCCCAAATGATAACATAAGGTACTTATTACATGACATGATGTATGTCCTTAGTTATCCAACTTTATTAAGTAAAACACTTGGATAAATTATGCCCTGTTACTGTATTATATTCAAACACAATGTACATTTGACACATTTCAACACAGTGTGTTGTGACAAACAGGATATTTTTAGATGTAAAAATGCACAATTTCAGAGATTTAATATTAATCTTTAAATGGCATACCTGGTTTCACGTTCAGAAACTAAATATCTAAAGCTTTTTGTGATTGAAATACAGAGTTCCTCATTTCATCATTTTCATACTCACACGTACCTAATTTAATTTAATTGATCATTCTTATCAGCTTTTCCAATCTTTTTAAATGATATAAAATTACCTTGTATTTGAATTACATATGTGAATGTAACCGCTATTAATATTTTCAGCTCTCTGGTATCCATCTGCTAAAATGAGATTGCACTGTTTTATTAAATACAAAAACATTTCATTTTTTAGTTGTCACCTTTGTTTTTTCTCATTGCTCATGAAGCTTCCTTAAGATTCGTTGCTATCATTCCTACTGCACAAGATTTTCACAATAATGCACTCTTTTAGCATTTTAAGGTAAAAAGACAATAATGTATGAAGTGGATGATTGTGTTTC
The DNA here is from genome assembly GCA_028571685.1 of Heterohyrax brucei. NCBI lineage: Eukaryota > Metazoa > Chordata > Mammalia > Hyracoidea > Procaviidae > Heterohyrax > Heterohyrax brucei. The sequence goes on from CM053143.1 coordinate 164,161,109, forward strand.
TAAGAATACTTACTATGCTCTAGCAATCACAGAAAACCTAATTTTATATTTCCTAAATATCTATATGTGTTTTGTAGCTACCAGGCATCATTTTAATATGGAAAGCATAATATTTTGAGTACAATGAAGCTAGCAATAGAAAAATATATAGTATTTTGAAGAAAAGCACTTTTGAAAACATAACCATATTTAAACTTCATAACATTCTGATGTAGCAATACTGTTATCCACATTTTACAGGTCAATAGGTGACTCCTTCAGAAATCAATCAACTTTCTCAATACTACATGGCTTAGAATCTTACAAAATAGACTTTGTGACTCCCAGACTATTACTCAGCCCACAACACTTGCATCACGTCCAGAAATAGAATTCTTCTAAGCTAGGCAGTTTTGCCTCCACAAAGGCCTTCTCTATGTAAAACTTTATGGTAGGTCAAATCAGAATCAAACTCAAAACACCTGTAATTTTGTCCTGTGTATTTAGAGACTAAACATCGTCCCTTCTGTCTGCTGCTTCGTATTTGTCCTGTCCTTCAAGTCCAAGCACCTCTTAATGAAAGACTTTAAGTTCGTTCTCTACTTCATCAATTTTTATTCAACTTTTAAACCCATTTCAGGCTTCTGTCTCCACCACCAACAGAAACTGGTCAGTAAGGTCACTAATGACCTTGCAGCGGCCATATTTAACAGACCTTTAATCTGTACTTTAGGGCTGTGAAATGTTTTTTACTTGACAGCTGCCTCTTTGTTTTTTAACCTTTCCTTTTTCTCTATAGATCCACATTTTCTTTTCTAGACTCTTTAACTTTTAATGCGGCTCCTAAAAATATATCAAAAACCAAAATAAAATAAAAACCTGTTGCCACTGAGTCAATTTCAACTCATAGTAACCCTATAGAACAGAATAGAACTGTCCCATAGGTTTTCCAAGGAGTGCCTGGTGGATTGGAACTGCCAGCCTTTTGGTTAGCAGCCAAACTCTTAATCACAGCACCAACAGGTTTCCCTGTTGTGCCTTAGCATTCCTTAACAATTTGAGTACATCATCCTCAAGGTCCTAAATTCTGGTTCTCTGCTGTAATTTATGCCTCAGTCTCACTCTCTCCACACACTTCTGAATAATGCTAAGGTCTTGCAATGTCAATTACCACCATTAACTTATCCAAGCCTCTCATATTTCCTGAAATCCAGCACCAATTTCCTAGGATATAAAAAATTGAAATTATTCTGTTCTCCTATATTCTTACCTTTTCATTACCATTGAATGAGACTCCAGACATTGGATAAATGAGAACTGAGATGTCTCAAAAAAAAAAAAAAAAAAAAAAAATGCAACAATGAAAGTGTTTCCTTGTCTATGACAACAAATTTGGAAGACAGCTACCTGGCCAACTCACTGGAACTGATCTATATCTGTGCTCATTCCAAAGAATTTCCAATTTCCAATTCCAACATGGAAATTGTTGAACAGTATCATTACTATTACATGCAAGTAAAATTTTTCTGTAGATATATTGACAGAGACTATCAGAAATTCAAGCCTTATTCAGAAGAGGACTTGGAACAAGGAATATCATTGCTGATGCGAGATGGGTATTAGCTGAAATTAGTCTCATATGCATGGGAGAGCTGGACAATGAACAAGGGACACAGAAGAAGAATTGATAACTTGGAATTGTGGTGGTAGAGAAGAATGCTGAATGTACCATGGACCACCAAAAGAACAAACAGATCTGTTCCAGAAGAAGTACAACCAGAGTGTTCCTTGGAAGCAAAGATGGCAAGACTGCATCTTCCATACGTTGGACATGTTGTCAGGAAGGGTCAGTGCCTGAAGAAGGACACCATGCTTGCTAGAGTGGAGAGTCAGCAAAAAAGAGGAAGACACTCAACGAGATGGATTGACACAGTGACCACAACAATGGGTTTAAGCATAAAAATGATTGTGGACCAGGGGGCAAGACCAAGCAGTGTGTTGTTGTGTTGTGCATAGGGTCAGTAGGAGTTAGAACTGACTCATTGGCACCTGGCAATAACAAAGCACCAATGGTTTAAAATGCAGTTTCTTTTTGTAGCACATATTTACATCTATATAGTAGTCTCCTTATTCCTTTAAATAAATGATAATGCATTTCAATTTCTTTTTCTTTGGGGATGATAAAACACTATGGATTTAAATGATTTCATCAGCATAATTTCATTATTTTGATAGACCTACATAGCAGTTGTTATGTAAGTGATTTCTATTTCGCTGTGATGCCACGTGTGTCAGAGTAGAAATTGCTCCACAGGATTTTCAGTGGCTGATTTTACAGAAGTTAGAGTGTCCATACCTAAGTAATGAAGCTTATTTTTTCCTTTCTACTTCACTTTTCTTCTGACCAACCATTCCCTCAAAACACACACACACACACAAACACACACACACAAACACACACACACACGAGTCATTTCTCAAATTCTTTCAACATCACACCACAGGTATGTTACCACATAATTCTTGAAGTGTCATTTTGTGAAAGTGTGGACTAAAATTCATCAACATGCTCTTGTTGTTTACCTGTAGGTAGTTCACTAAAAAGAAAAATCAAATTTTTGTAGAAAAGGTGTTAGAATGCTTTGAAAGTCTTTTTTGAAAAGCATTCCTAAACTTCAAAGGAATTTTGGCATTTAGCATTATACATCTTAGCCATTTATTAAGAAAGTTAATGTGCTTGTGTTGCTTGGCCTTTTCTGTCCTATTCGTATATGTCCAGATGGTACAAATTTCCTCTACAGAGAAAGTGCATGAGGGCAGTTGTGATTCTCAGGAGTTCTATAACTTTTTTTGACCCATATACTTCCAACATAATTAATTTTTTGCTTTACTCTGGGGGAAGGAAAAGGGGAAAGAAATCACTTGTAGCTTTACAAATTAAAAGCTGCCATCCTTTCAGTGATTTATGAAATGGTATAAGTAAACTTATCTCTTAGCACTTTTATTATATTTTATTTTGCTAGTTCATTTCCTACCATTAAAACCCCTTATTTTAAACACAATAAGCAAGATTCCTTTTAGTGGCTGGTTCTTAGAAATTGAAAACTGTTGTTGTTTTCATCTGCCAGGGCACTATTCTTCAATACATTTCTGCCATGCTTCTATAGTCATGAAGACTAACACCTCTTTGGAAGATTTTAATTAATTACAAGATTTCAATTAGTAAATGGATTAATAGGAGAGGAAGTTTAAATGGAGCAGCTTCAGTAGTACAGGGAAAATATTTCAGGGTTTTTACTTTTCTTTATTAAAAAAAAAACTATTGCTGTCAAGTCAAAGTACGAGTTCATTTTTTAGCCCATACTTAATAGAAAGTAACTTGAACAGGAAGAATATAGGAGCTGAGAGTTCTGATGTCCGTTCTACTTCTAAGACTCTTTGAACCTTGGGTAAGTCACTTAACCTAATGCAGAATCAGTCATTGATGAAAGGGTAGCATTGGTTTTGAGCACCTCTAAAATCTCTTCCAGTCCCAGTATTCTGTGTTGCCATTGTTATTAGTAAAAGCTGTTAAAGTCTATTAGTCTTGCAATACACTGTCAACAGCTGGTGATAAAGATAATGATAATTATAATGGTTACGAGAGCGGCAGTGATGAAGACTAATATCTTTGAATGCTACGTGACTAGGGAAACTCTGGTGGTGCAGTGGTAAAGCGCTACGTCTGCTAGCCAAAAGATTAAAGTTTGAATCTGCCAGGCACTCCTCGGAAACTATGAACAGTTCTACTCTGTCCCATAGGATCACTGTGAGTCAGGGTTAACTCGACAGCACTGGGTTTGGTTTTGGGGTTTTATGTAACTAAAATAACTGTCCCATTTCACTCACTAATTCTTTGTGTAGTGAATGTTATGGACTTCCATTTGAAAAAAAAAATAGAAAATTGAGGCTTACGGCACATGAATAATATGTCCAACATGGTCAGGGTCAAGGCCAACATCAGTACTCTCCAATACTAGTCTATATGGGAAGAAAACCACCAGCTATCCTTCCTATCTGTGTAAATATAATGCTACATTTTTCAGCTCTTCAAGTTTTCTAGGGCCACGTAACTAATACTGGTTAATGATTATGAAAATTATTTGTCCCAAAACATAGAAGAGACAGCACTGACCCTCCAGAGGTATCTTTCTCAAGATTTGCTACCAAGAAGTAGCAAATTCCACATGGTGTTGCTGCAAAATGACAACTGTTCACCCAACCTGAATCACTGAGCCATTACTTGAGGCCAGTTATACTATCTCCTGGATACAGACTTTACTTCTATAAATTATAATGTTTTGTTATTTAATCAACCGAAATTTTTGAATCGCAGGTTACCAAAATTAAATCTATCTTATTGTTAAATAATTAAGTTTTTTTTTTTTTCCTTAATTATATTTGGGGGTGGAAATGGAAGGCTTTCCATTATACGAGTATTTTCTGATACAACCAGCCTCCTGGTAGATGGCATTGGCTACCACGGAAATACACAAAAGCATGAAACATTGTCTTCTACATTCTCAGATTTTCTTCCTTCCTTGCAACCTACTATTCTTTTCCCTAACTTCTTTTTATTAAGCACATATCCAAGCCCTTTAACAATCTTACCTTTTCTTTCACCCCTGAAACTTATATTTGATTTCTGTCTATCACTTAATAAAAGTGTGGTCTACACATATGTGGACTGCCAATTAACTCATGAACTCATCCTAGAAAAAGTGCTGCATACCTCGTTGCTGAATATAACTATGGTCACTTTGAAGTCCTCCTGGTGGGAAGTACGCACTGGCAGTGCCTAATCCAGCCTTCAAAGCAGTTTTGGAACTTGTTTCCTGGAAATGGCCACCTGAGATGTTACCATATTATTCGCAATGTCCTGAATATCATTCAAATGCCTTTCTTTCAATATTTCCTTTATGTTCAGGTAAAGAAAAAAGTCACTGGGGGCTAGATCAAATGAGAGGGGAGGGCGCTCCAATACAGTTATTTGTTTACTGGCTAAAATCTCCCTCACAGACAACTATGCAATTAAGTTCTCAAAGTTGTCATGGTACCACTGTGCTCAATGGCCATTCCAGAAAGAGTTTCAAAATTGCTTTGAAGTGTGGACGAGGCACTGGCACTGGTGTATAGCATCCCCAAGGGAGTACTTCAAAGGTGACCATAGTGACATTCAGCAATGAAGTGTATAGCAATTAGAACAATTGAGTTCATAGACATAATTGTCGGACTTCATAGTTATATCTTATTTTCAGTAACAGAAACAGAGCAAATATAGTGTTAGGGAGTAAAGAGGTTATTACAGAGACAATACTTCACAAAACTGTTAATAATTCGAGCCAAATAGCATACTAAAAAGGAGAGCTTGAGGACCAGTGAAAAGTCATTGCAAGCCCTTTCGAGACAAGGGAGTTCCAGATACCCAAGTAGGTCTGTGAAAGCAACCTTATGAAAAAGACCAGGTCAAACAGCTTTCTCTGTATCTATGATGGGCCTAGGGTTGTAGTTGGTTAGCAAGGGCTATATTCAAAATAAGAGTTGATCTTGCAACCAAGAAAGCCAAGAGTAAGCTTGAATTCACATACATTTTGGCGTCTGTCTCTCACTACCTATAACACAACAAATTTCAAAAAGTAAGGAATGTGGCTTCATTTCTACCTTCCTAAATTTGCAAAAATTTATCTTCTGACCCTACTGTAACCTAATGTTGTTTGACGAAATGAATCTGGGAAACAATTCTAGCTTCCTGTTATTGTTACGAGCCATCAAGTGACTTCTGACTCATAGCGACCCTGTGTATGATTAATCAAGACTGCCCAGTCCTACACCGTCCTCACAATCATTTTGGTGTTTAAGTCCATTGTTGCAGCCACTATGTCAGTAGATCTCATCGAAGGTCTTCATATTTTTCCAGAGCCTCTATTTATCATTCATGATGTCCTTCTCTGGAAACCGATCCCTCCTGACAACATATCCAAAATATGTCTGCCATCAGTGCTTTCAAGGAGCATTCTGGTTGTATTTCTTTTAATACAAATTTGTTCATTCTTTGACAGTTCATGGCGTATTCATGGTGTATTTTCTTTAACACCACAGTATAGTGGTATCAATTCTTCTTGAATCTTCCTTATTCATTGCCCAGTCTTCACAGGCACAGGAAGGGAGTGAAAACACCATAGTTTGGGTCAAGTGCACCTTAGTCTTCAAGATGGCAGCTCTGCTTTTCTACACTCTAAAGAGGCCTTTGCAGCAAATTGTCCAGTGCAATGAGTCTTTAATTTCTTGATTGCTGCTTCTGTGGATGTTGATAGGGTGTTCAAGTGAAAGGAAACCCTTAACAACCTCATTCTTGCCTCCCTTTATCACGATGTTGTCATTGATCTAGTTGTGAGGATTTTTGTTTTCTGTATGTTTGTGAAGGTTGTGGTCTATGATCTTCATCAGTAAGTCCTTCACGTCCTCTTCAGTTTCAGCAAGCAAGGTTGTGCCATCTGCATAATGCAGGCTGTTAGCCCTTGTTCACCCAATCCTAGTGTGCCATTCTTCTTCATATAGTCCAGTATATCAAATTATTTCTCAGCATATAGATTGAATGTGATGAAACACTACACCTCTGATGCACACCTTTCTTAATTTTAAACCATGCAGTGTCCCCTTGCTCTGTTTCTAGGACTGCCTTTGATCTACATAAAGGTTCCTTGTGAGTGCAATTAAGTGTTCTCGAATTCCCATTCTTCTCAATATTATCCATAGTTTGTTACTCACCACACAGTTAACTGTCTTTGCATAGCCAATAAAACACAGGTAAAGGTCTTTCTGTTATTCACTGCTTACAGTGAGCATACATTTGATATCAACAATGGCATCTCTGGCTCAGCATCATCTTCTGAGTCCAGTTTGAATTTCCGGCAGTTTCCTGTTGAAATATGGCTGCAGCCTCTTTTTAATAGTCTTCAGCAAATTTTGTGTGATATTAATGTGACATTAATGATATTGGATGATTTACACACTTGGTAGGATCATTTTCCTTGGAAATAGGATTAAATATATTGTCTTCCAGCTGGTGGCATGGTGGTTAAGTACAATGTCTGCTAACCAAAAGACTGGCAGTTTGAATCCACTAGGTAGTCCTTGGAAACTCTATGGGGCAGCTCTGCTCTGCCTTTAGGGTAACCATGAGTCAGAATCGACTTGACAAGAGTGGATTTGGTTTCTTCCAGTTGGTTGGCCAAATTCCTTGGAATAGATGAATGAGTACTTCCAGAGCTGCATCTGTGTACTCCAAAATCTCACTTCATATTCTGTCAATTTCTGGAGGTTTGGTTTTCACCAATTCCTTCAGTGCAGGTGGGAATTTCTCCTTCAGAACCACAGGTTCTTGATCCTATGACACCTTCTGAAATGGCTGGACATCAACCAATGCATTTTGCTACAGTGATTTTTGTATATTCCTTCATCTTCTTTTGATAATTCCTGACAGTTAATGTTTTTCACGTAGAATTTTTCAATACTGCAACTCAAGGCTAGGAATTTTTTTCCCAATTCTTTCAGCTTGATAACTGCAGACCATATGCTTCCCTTTTGATTTTCCATCTTTAGGTCTTTGCACATGTTATTGTAGTACTTTGTCTTCTTGAGTCATCCTTTGAAATCTTCTGTTCAACTCTCTTCATCATTTCTTTTAACTGGACAATCACAGTGTCTACTACGATGAGAATGACAATTTGTAGGGAAGTGACATTGAATTAATTGTCCAAAAGAATATTTCAAGATCTATCCTTAAGTACAATGTTCTCAGTCATAGGATAACATACACATGCCCACAAGGAAGACACGTTAATGTGACTATTCAAGTTTATATACAAGACCAAAAGGTCAAATATGAAGGAATTGAAGGTTTTTATGAGTTTCTGCAGTCTAAAACTAATCAAACTCTCAATCAGGGTGAATTGATAATTAATGGAGACTGCATTAAAAAATTTGGAAACAAATAGGAAAAAGTCAGTATTTGGAACATATGGCCCTGGTGATAGAAACAATGCCAGATCACATATATAGAATTTTGCAAATCATAAATAGTGAGTATACATGTGGACCTTGCCAGAGAGAATACACACTAATCAAAGTGATTCCATTTGTGAGAAGAGACAATGGATAAGCTCAATATCTGATTGCTAAACAGACCATCAATTCCTCATATGCAAGTTCAAATTAAAAATGAAAAAAATTAGAACAAGTCCACAATATCCAAAATATGATTTTGAATACATCCCACTTGAGTTTAGAGATCATCTGAAGAGTAGATTTAATGTGTTGAACATGAATGACTGAAGAGCAGATGAATTGTGAAATGACATCAAGGACATCATGCAGGAAGAAAGTAAGATTCATTAAAGAAACAAATAAAAGAAAAGACAAAACTGAATATCAGAAGAGAGTCTGAAACTTTCTCTTGAACATCAAGTAGCTAAATCAAAAGGAAGGAATGATGAAGTAAAATAATTGAACAGAAAATTTCAAAGTTCTAGCTTAGATAAAAAAAATCCTACAAATCATTGTTGTTGTTATATGTTACTTTCATAACTTCTGAAATGTCTAATTTTGCCACATCAGCATTTGTATCATAGTTGTTGGAATAATATGTGAATGCACACTAGAAGATATAATAATGGTAACAATTGTTTGTCTCCAAATTAATTTTGACAACATATTTTTAAACAGTTCTGCTCAACAAGTCAATATATGTAAATAAATATTTCATACTGTTTTACGATAGAGGCTCCTTAGACACTGTCTAAAATTTCTCTGCTTGTACAAAGTAGGTTGGTAGTTTCACTACACTCAGAAGTGCCCAAAAGATGGACCTGGCAACCTGATTCCAAAAGACCACAGCCTTGAGAAGCCTGTAAGCAATTTTACTTTACAAACATAGAATCATCAATGAATCATAACTGACATAACAGAAATTGGCAACAACAACAAATGATGCACCCTTATCCTATTATATATGCATCTGCTTGCTTTGTATTCCAACTCAACGGCACTTGGCTTTGCTGCTTTGTATTCCAGAATTACAGCATTTAAGTTTGTAGAGTGTTAGTACATACATTTGAAGTAAGAAATAAGATAGTTACTTGTTCATTAATGTCTTACTGACAATTTCTAAGACAATATGTGTTACGGATTTAACATTGCCTATGTATACACAAAGAGATTGATAGATTACAAATCCTGGTACATAGAAACCAGGGAAACTGTGTGTGGCTTTAAATGTAATATAGATGATACTCTGATAAAATTAGTTGCAAAAATGTTCATTATTTAGAGGTTGAAAGGTTATGCTTAAAATTTATTTGCTTTAATGTAGCTAGTCAGCACTGAAAATTAACATGTGTTTAAAAAAACGATTTCAATGTCTAGCCAAAAACGCATAGAAAACGGCCATAAAAAATAAAAATGCTACTCTCTAGATTTTTTTAAAAAATTATGTCATGCGTCTTTTGACAATGGAAAGAACTTTTGAAACTATCTATCCTAATCCTATCATTAAGGAACCATAGTGGTACAGCATTTTAGTGCTTGACCACTAACATTGAGGTTGGTTGTTAGAACACAACAGCTACTCCATGGGAGAAAGCTGTGGCTCTCTACTTCCACAAAGATTATAGCTTGGAAACTCTATCAGATAGCTACATGCTGTCCTACAGGGTTGCTATGAGTTGGAGTCAACTCTTCACTATAGTGTACTTGGTTTTGGTTTGGTTTATTATTTCCATCCTTGGACAGAGGAAAACAAATAATTTATCAAGGTAAAATAAATTACATAAATCATAAATTAAACATCTGGATAACATACTGAAATTTCCATATGCATGCTTTATTTTGTTATTATTTTCTGTAGTACTGCTGAATATGTTTTCTAAGCCACTGTGGTATATGTATTACCAGCTGTGAAAATATTTCTATAATTCAAATTTATACAAATGCAGATTACAGTGCATTCAAAATCCATTTGGGAAACATGTTTGCAAAGCCTAATCGTAACTAAAGCAAACTGAGAAATTGGAAATTCATTTCAAACAAAACTCAAAGGAGACTTTGGAAGAGACTATTTCAATTAAATCTATGGCTCTATTTCAGGGAACACGTTTACAATAAATCTGAGCTAGGTCCTTTGCTGGGAATTGTTTATAGATCAAGACTTAAACCACTTTTCTTCACTATGAGCATATCTAGTATTCTTGAGATAGTGAAAGACATGTATAATCAATATGTATAGAACACTGTAAGTATTTGATAATGATTGTTCCAAAAGAGTGAAGAAAGCATTTCTGTGGTTTGAACAGAGACCTAGAGATCAGAGCAATTACTTTAGTCTTGAATTTAGGAAGTTACATAAAGCTGCGTTATATAGTGGTAAGGAAGGATGTGTGCAGACTGTGTATGTATGTATGTATGTATTTACGTGTATGTGTTTTGTTGTAACTGTTATAATTTAGCAGCAACTTATAAATGGGACTCAGAATTTTGAAGTTTTTCCTAATATTAATGATGAGTAAAAACTATAAAAATTAATAATCACTAAAGGCATTTCTAAAGTTCTCAAATCCAGAGTCCTTTTTTATTTTCCTAGGCCATCTTAGTTCTTTATGAAGTCAAATAATAGTAGATCTTCTTTTCTGAGCATGTCTCTTACCATTGGTAAGGAAGAAATACAATTCATAGCACATCTTTTGATTAAAGCATGAAATTTCCCTCTCTATCGTCTTCAAAAATGTGTTGTTCTATATAGGTTGGAATTTATTCTATGAACATTATCCCATAATGTTAATTTGATAGGATTTCATATTGTGTAATTGAGATTATATACTCACCTATGATATCAGATTCATAAACTGAATCTATTGCTGTTGAATCAATCTGACTCATAGCTACCCTATAAATATCAAACAAACAAAAAACCTCAATACTCAAAACTCAGTCTCTTGCCATGATTACTCATATCTCTCACTTGAACAGCAATCCTAAAATGACAACAAAAATCAAACTAAATTTTCATGTTTATAGCAATAATGAAAATCTAATTAAATAGCTAATAATTAATACAACTCCTTCAAGAAAGGTTAACACATTGAAGAATGTCCATGGAAGATGAGTCAGTGGGAGTCACCTTCATTGTTGTTTTTTGATAGGGATTAAAAGTAACTTTTTCTTTTGATTGGATATTATTGCAGTGATATATCTAAGTATTCATGTATTATGTAATCCAGCCAGCCAGCAAACATTTGTGGAGCAACTGACATTTGTCAAGCATGATAATAAACATTAAGACACAAAGGCTTACCTTAAAAGGATAAATTTTGTGTAACTTACCATTATAGTTCAAGCTTGTAACTCCTGGTAGAAAATCTTGATTGAAATTCAGAAAAGTTAAATTTTTACTTATTTTAGTATGTGTTGCAGTGCTCTCTGGCAAGTATTCACTCTCTTCTCTCTGCAAGATCCTGGTGGTGCAATGCTTAACCACTTGGCTTCTGATCAAAAGTCAGTGGTTCGGACCACTTCGATAAAGTTCACAGCCTTGGAAAACCTGTTGGACAGTTCTACTCTCTCCTGCTTGGGGACTATGAGTTAGAGTAGACTAAACACAACAGGTGTGCCTCTATGAAAGTACTGTTGTTTTTTGGCAAGACTCATTTTTAAGTTTGGACTTGTGTGACTTGCTCACGGTACCAAAAGACATGAAATGAAAAGAGGCTTGAGAGACACTTGTGTGCTGGTCTTTCTCTCTTGGACACTTCTTTTACATTATGAAATGCTCTGAGTAACCTAGCAGATCCAGAAAGACAAAAGTCTTGAAGAGTAGCCCTCATATGAACCCAGAACCTGGAAACAAACCTAAGCAAGGCCAGCAGAGTCTGCAAAGCTACATATGATGATCTGCAGTTTGAAATAGAGCCATCCCCTCTGACCTGAAGAAAGAGTAAGTGTAAATGCAATCCTCGTAAGCCACTGAGAGACTCACGTGAATCTGTGCTTTGGAGTAACTCAAATTCCAGACTCAAGATTTATGATTTATATTTAAATGTGACACTAAATACAAATTTTCTTTGTGTTAAAAAAAACAAAAACAAAAACAAAACAGACACTCAGTGGCACTGAGTGTGTTATTGATGATCTGACTTCGGATTTTGTCATCATTTAACTTTGATTTCAGAGCTACGTTAGAAAGGTATAAACCTAATGAAAGTATCAAAGGTAAAAAGACAAACGACTTCATTCAGCAAAGTATATCCATGATAGTTTAGCTACTGATAATCAAAGTGATAGACATTCTGTTCTTTCCAGAAGGCTCTTGAGTTCCCCTGTATAACTGACCTAGATACAAGAAAATGGAAGATAATAACAGAGCGGTCTCTTGATTAAAAAAAAAAAAAAATTATGTGGATGTGTAATTTTTTAAAGTATTATTTGTCTTTCATGTTGACTTCAAGAATGAAAAATAACCATTCAAAAGAAATTCTAGAACTTTCTAGAGGAAAAAATACTCAAGTTAAAACTGTTAACAATAAATTGTTAACTCTAACAAGTAAGTGATAAGTATTTATTTTATATGCCTCTTATATTAAACACCCTGGCCCCTAGGGTTGCCATGAGTCGGATCCAACTCTACGGCACTTGGCACTTGGCTTATATTAAAATCTATTTGGATCCACAGTCAACATGTACGGAAGCAGCAGTCAAGAGATCAAAAGACACATCGCACTGGGCAAACATGCTGCTAAAGACTGTTCTAAGATACTAAGGAACAAAGATATCATCTTGAAGACAAAGATGTGTCTGACCCATCATCTCATAAGGATATGAAAGCTGCAAAATGAATAAGGGAGACTAAAGAAATGGTGGCTTTGAACTGTGTTGTTGGTGAAGAATGTTGAATATTCCATGGACTGGCAAAAGCAGTAAGAGATTTGTCTTAGAAGAAATCCAGCCAGATTTCTTCTTACAAGCAAGAATGACGAGACTTCACCTCACATAATTTGGACATGTTATGAGGAGGTGAGTCATAAATCTAAGCCCAAAAATGAGTCTTGGAAAATACATTACTTTCCTTGAGACAGACCTGTTGTTGAGTACTCCAACTCACAGTCACCCAGTACCACAGAACAAAACGGCCCAAAAGGTTTTCCAAGGCTGTAATCTTTTTGGAAATTGCTCAAACCACTGACCTTTTGGTTAACAACCAAGTGATTAAGCACCCTACCACCAGGGGTTGGTCCCTGGAGAATGTCATCATGCTTAGTGAAGGAGAGGATCAGTGTGAAAGAGGAAGACTCTCAACAAGATGAACTGACAAAGTGACTACAACAATGAGCTTAAGCATAACAACAATTGTGAGGATGACACAGGACTGGGTAGTGATTCATTCTTTTGTACATAGAGTCACTATGAGTGAGAATTAACTCTATGCTGCCCAATACAAACAATAGTAGTACTAAGATAAAAGACTACATCCTTCACTGTGGATTATACCTCAACATAGATCAAACTAACATCTGCACAGCTGAACCAATAACCAGCATCTTAATAAACAGAAGACTGAACTTCTCAAGGATTCCATTTTACTTGGATTCAGAATCAACATCCATGGAAACTACAGGCAAGAAATCAACCATTTATTGCACTTGGCAAATCTGCTTCAAAAGATCTCTTTAAAGTGTTCAAAAGCAAAGATGTAACTTTGAGGACTAAGGTACTCCTCACCCAAGTCATAGTATTTTTAATTGTTTAGTACACATATGAAAATTGGACAATGAATAAGAAAGACTGAAAAATAATTGACGTTTTTGAACTACAGTGTTGGTAAAGAATACTGAATATGCATATCATGGACTTCTAGAAGAATGAATAAATCTGTTTTGGACAAAGTACAGCCACAGTGTTCTTTAGAAGCGAGGCTGGGGAGATTACATTGTACACACTTTGGACATGTTATCAAGAGGTACTAGTCTCTATAGGAGGACATTATGTATGGTAAGTAGGGGATCAGCAACGAAAGAGGAATATTTTTAAGGAAATGAACTGATATAATGGCTATAACAATAACTCAAACAAAGAAATAATTATGAGAATGGTACACGGCTAGTCAGTGTTTCATTCTGTTGTATGTAGGGACCAGCTCAGTGGGACATAACAGCAATGACAACAGTACTAAGAGGAATGTCTTAGGAAAGACATGGCTTTTGCTTAAAGAAATCACGACAAAGGAAAAGCCTGTTAATGTGTTCACTGTGCTAAAGAACCTATAAATTATTCAAACCTTTGTAGATTTCACAATATTCACAATGACCAGGAAGTCCATAAAATTCACAAATGCAGAATATACTGAAGCCAGAATTTCTGTCTCTATGAGTATGATTGCCTACAGGCAGACTGAGCTGTAGAAAACTGTATACCTACTACTCGGGTTAGGAAAGATGTTATAAAGAAGGATCAAGAAAGAGATAATTGATTATAAAGTAGCATGCTTTTCTGTTGTATTGGGTTTGGCCTAATCCCTCTTAAACAGCATAATGCTGAGTTCTTATAAAGTATATTCTCATCTTTCCCTTTAGGGAAGATCTTTATCAGGGAAGGGGGACAAATAGAAGACAAAACCCCTCAAATATACCACACTGTCATGTTATGCCACCATGTGTATGAATTGCCCTGAATCCTTATCTAATTTTTCCTTCTTCCTTCTGATTACAATCAAATAAAATTCCTCTTTTTCACCAAATATCCATCTCTGGTCTTCCTGTGTCTTATTATTTTTGCTTACTCATCCACATTTCATCAAAAATATACCTGCTGCCTCTCTTCACTCTCTCCTTCTTTATTCATTTAATCAATATCCACACATGCCCATGTCTCTTCTAATAACCCCTGGTAGCACAGTGGTTAAGCACTTGGCTACTAACCAAAGTTGGTGGTTCAAACCCAATAGCCACTCCATGAAAGAAAGACGTTACAGCCTGCCTGCATAAGGATTTGCAGCCTTGGAAACCCAATGGGGCAGTTTTAGTCTGTCCTATAGGGTCACTGTGAGTTGGAATTGATGCTAAGGCAATGGATATTGTTTGACGTGACACTTCTGTATGAAAAGAGGGAGAAAGAGAGGGAAAATGAGAAGACGACAGGAGAGGTAAGGAGACTACAGAAGCAAAGGGAAGGAGGGAAGGAAAGGAAAGGAAACACGGATAAAGGGATGAAGAAAGGGAGGAAAAGAAAGAAGGGAAGGTGGAGAAAGGAAGGAAGAAAGGTGAGCAGAGAGAACAAACTCTCTCACTACCACATTGTGTGTCAAAAGTTGTGTTTTTTCTATATATCAGCCCAGGCTTCCAGTGTGAGAAACACAACTCAACATACCTAAAAATAAAAGAATCATCTAAATCCCCACGTAAACTTTTTCTCCTTCTTTCTCGTTTATACTGAGCAGCACAACAAACCACTGTGTTGATCAAGCTGCAGCTGTGTGTGTCTTTCAGTCTACTCTCCTAGTCCACATCTAAGCTGCCACCCAATCCAAGTCATTACCAATTATTCAGTCTATTCAGTTATAGCACTGCCTTCTAACACCATACTTATAAAACAAAATTTGGGACTAGAGTGGCACTGTTCAATGTAGCAGCTGCTAACCATATAGAGATGTTTAAATGTGAATTTGAATTAGTAAAAATTAAATGAAATTATTACTTTTTTCATTCACACTGGCCACATTTCGAATGTTCAGTAGATGCAAATGGCTAGTGACTATCAAAATGAGCTGTGCAAATGGAGAATATTTTATAAATGCAGAAAGTTCTATTGGACTAAGCTGGACCAAATCAAAGTGCCCATTTTGATTGCCTGCATACTTGTTTGACAAGAGGGTATATTATCTAATTAAGTAGCATTACTTAACCAGTAGAAACTGAAGTAGAATGTACATAAGAACTACCTCTGCCTACATATAACAATTAGGGACAGATGCTTGAGACATGAACAAATCAGAAAAATCTATGTAATGTTAGAACACTTTAAATGAAATCATTTAAATATAAATGTCTTAGATACATATTGGTAAACTTTGACACTATATATGATATACACAGGTCTACCTACATATGTACGTTTGAATCATGATTTATGACCCTGTTTATCATGATTTGTTTACTTGAGTCATGTTGGTAGGCGTCATTGAGTCAGTTCCAACCCTAGGTACCATGAAAGGAAACACTGCCCAGTCCTGCACCAGCCTCACAAATTTTGCTAAGTTTGAGCTCATTATCGCACCACTTTTTCTATCCATCTTGTTGAGCATCATCTTCTTTTTCACTAATGTTCTACCTTATCAGGCATGATGTTTTTTCTCTAGGAACTGGTGCTACCCAACAACACGTTAAAAACAACTGAAACAAAGTCTTCTAAGGAACCTTATGACTATACTTCTTCCAAGATAGATTTGCTTTTTGGGGGAGGCAACACATGATATATTAACTATTCTTTACCAATACAGTAATTCCAAGTCATCAATTCTTCTTTAGTCATCTTTATTCATTGTCCAGTTTTCAAATGCATATGGGGTGACAAAAACCATCATGGCTTGGGTCAGGGGAAAGTTAATTTTCAAAGTGACATCTTTGATTTTTACCACTTCTAAGAAGCCTTTTGAAGCAGATTTGCCAATACAACATGTGGTTTGATTTCTAGATTGCTGCTTCTGTGGGTGTTGATTGTGGATTCAAACTAAAATGAAATTCTTGAGAATGTCAACCTCCTCTCTGTTTATCACAGTGTTGTTTATTAGTCCAGTTGTGAGGATTTATGCTTTCTTTACATAGAGGTGTAATTCATACTGAAAGTTGCAGTCTTTAATCTTCATCAATAAGTTCTTAAAGTCCTCTTCACTTTCAGCAAGCAAAGATGTATTATCTGCACAATACAGGTTATTAACTAATGCAAGTTTGATGTCTCATTCTTCTTCATATAGTCAGGATTCTTCAGTATTTGCTCAGCATACAGATTGAACAAGTGTGGAGAAATGATGTAACCCTGATGCATACCCTTCCTGATTTTAAACCATGAGGTATTAATTATCTCATTAAATCAGATTTATGTATGTATGTACATACATTTGATTCGTGATTTCTCTAAACTGATATTTTTTTAAAATTTTGAATCCTGAAGGTTTTTATGAAAAGTATAGAGTTATTGTGAAAAATAATATAAAATTAATTGTTTTGAAGTTCTTTAATAGAGAAAGAAACACCTAAGTGAAAGGATGTGATGTATACTTAATGGTCAAACATATATTTTAGTGCCAGCCAAGTGAGAAGAGCAAATATAGACCAGTAGATGAAAGATAGATTTGTATATACAAAATATACAAAATATTTGTATATACAAATTTGTATATACAAAATAAAGAATATATAGGACTAGTGGCATTGTGCTTAAAGTACCTGGCAACTGATCAAAATGCTGGTAGTTTGAATCCTTCAGTTGCTTCTTCACACCCTATGAGGTAGTTCTGCTTTGTGCTATAGTGTTGCTGTAAGTCAGAATCAACTCACCGACAACAGATCTGGTCTGGATTTTTTTACTGGTGGTGAAAGACGCCTTGTGGCATAATGGTTAAATGCTTGGTCACTGAAAGGTTAGTAGCTAGAATACTCCCAGTAGCCAGCTACCCAGAAGAAAGACACAAAGATTACAACCTAGAATATTCTATGGAGCACTTCTATTCTGTTACATAGGATCTTTATGAGTCATAATTAACTTGCAAAACTAATGACCACACAGAGTACTGATGTCCCGAAGTATAGAACCAGAAAGAATTCTGAAAAATAAACTATTATATGATACGTATTTGTAGTTTGAAAAAGAAAAAGATGTCCCCTGGACACCCAAAAGCTTCAGTACTGAAGTCATTCCTACGATATACACTTTGGCCAAAGATTAGATAGGACCATAAACCAAACAGAGACTAAATGGGCACATCAGTCCAGGAGCAACGATGAGAAGGCAGGATGAGACAGGAAAGCTGCTAATGGGAAACCCAATGTCAAGAAGGTAGAATTGTCTTGTCCTGGGTTTGGCAATCAATGTCATCAAATATTATGTGTAACAATTGTTTTATGTGAAACTAGTTTGTTCTGTAAGTCTTCGTCTCAAGTGTAACAGATTTTTAGAAATTGTTTTTAAACACTTGATAGGTCTGGGAACAATTCTTCTTCTTCATACAAAGCTACCCCATAACTTTGTTAATTTTATCACCTGTGATAGCTCTGGTATGTATAGGGATCAACCTAAAAGGGAAAATTGGCAAAAAGATATAAAAATCCTATGGAGATTTGGGATAGAATTTGATGGAATAGATAAGTCTTTCAAAGAAATAAAATATTTTAACTGTGATACACCTGCCATGTAATATAAGACATGACTGTTATTACTATTATTGGTAGCCATTAAATTGTCTCCAACTCATGGAGATCTTACTGATAACAGAACAATACATTGCTCAGTCCTGTGTCATCTTCATCTTTGCATGCTTGTTTCATCCATTGTTTTGTCTATTGTGTCACTTCCTGTCATCTCTTTTGTCAGACTTCTATTATATAAAACATGCTGAGATATATATAAAATAGAAAAAAAGGATTAGTACAATTGTACATTGTCAAAGTAAAAGAGTAGGTTAAAATTCAATAATCGTAAAACTGAAGTAGAGGAAAACATACTGCTTCTGGAATCAAAAGCCTTGATTTTATTCATCTACTAAGTCACTTAACATGCATTTACTGATGCTTACTAGGTGCAAAATACAATACAGTATATTGGAAATAAAGGCATGAATAAGAACTTGACCCTGAACTGGATGGAGCTTACAAGTTGGTGAGAAAGACAGACAAGAAGCCAATGACTACAAAAGCGTTCATGGAGGCAAGACATCATTGAGATGCAAAGGAAGGGAGCATAATACAGCATCAAAGATGAAGGAACACCTCTAAGAGGTGATACCGAGTTGATTCCAGCTCACCACGACCCTACAGCACAGAGTAGAACTGTCCTGTAGCATTTCCAAGGACAACCTGGCAGGTTTGAACTCCTAACCTTTTAGTTAGCAGACACAGCACTTAACTACTACACCACCAGGGTTTCACTAAGAGATGATAGTTAACATAAATTTTCAAAGCGAAGTAAGCATTTATCAAAAAGACCAGATAAAGAAGGGCAATAGTTTTAAAGCACGAAGACAACTTAAAATTATTAAGCATCTCAGGAATCTTAAATAAGATACAGTTTGATTTCTTGTAGAGTACATTGTCCTCTACACCACAATTATACAATAAATTTAAATGCTGTATGTGATTAAAACAAATATTGAATTGAATGCATTATAAATAAAACTGGCAACAGATCAATATAAGTTTTGGTTTGTCCTCTTGGACATAGGAGACAAATGCAAAATCTATTACCTTTTACAATCCCATTTTTCTCTCTCCTCTTGTCCACACATCCTGATGTACTGAACTTCATATTCTTTCTCTACCTTCATGCCTTTCTAGAAAAAAAGCAGTTTCTGTGGGAGTAACTTAATAGTCAAGCCAAGTGCCATTGAGTTGGTTCCAACAATAGTGCAATGAATGAATTTCTTCCACACTGGTAGTTAATAAACTTCTTCTACATTGGTGGAGCATCAGCTGGCATCATGTTGTAGGCTGCACTGTGTCATTATCCTAAGAATTTGTGAAAAATCATGGTTCCTTCATCCTTGTGTTTAATGGTCAAAATGCTAGGATTATGTTCTTTGTGTTATTATACTGCTAAAACATGGAACACTTAACTGCTGTATTTTCAAAAGGAAATATTCAGTAGAAATTTGAAGAGTCTGTTGTTATAGTGGGTAAGAGCTTGGCTGCTAAGCAAAAAGTTGACAGTTTGAATCCACCAGCTGTTCCTTGGAAACCCTATGGGCAGTTACACTCTGTTTTACAGTACATGATTTGGAATGAACTTGTTGGCAATGGGTTTTTTTGGATGTAGAACTCGAGGTATGATGAGTTAGAAGAGCAACAAAACCAGAAGGAAACTGATCAATGTGTATTGTAATGAGAGAATCTATATGACAGATTATGAGAAAGTAAATGGTGTATAAGCTGAGGTAACCGGGTAAAAAAGAATGTGACTCATGGGGTATTATAGATTGCATTGTGTCCCTGCAAGATATACAGTAAAATGTATAAGAGCCAGAACTTGATAGCACTGCCTGGTTTTTCTGTCTCTTGTAAATTTTCCATCTCTGACAGGGTATAGTCTTACCACTTTTTTATAGCTTTATATTAATGGTAAATATTTGAATTTTTCTTCTTTGATAAGTTCCTGCCTTACACAGGTTCTGGCTTCCTCAGGTTTTACTGTATGTTGAAATCTGTTTCAACACTTTTCCTTTTTTATTTTACCTCAGGGATGGCAGGCAATGTTCTAAGAATTGTTGTTCTTCCAGCCCAATTCCTAGAGTTGGAATAAAATTAGGAGTGTCCCTAACTGGCCATCAGAGAGCATGAAGGCCTTTGTTTTTAATTTAGCTTAGGCTTTAAGATTTTATTGTCACAATAAAACCTAGCTTAACCTGGTGGTGCAGTGGTTAAGCATTTGGTTGCTAACAGAAATATCAGCGCTTTGAATCCACCAGCCACTCATCGTGAAAAACTTACAGAGAAGTTCTACTCTGTCCTATAGAGTCACTGTGAGTGACACTGACTCAATGGCAATTGATTTGTTTTTTGGTTAATATGACTTTATTTTACTGTACTGTCTTAAAGAAAATAAATAAACCCATTGCAATTCAGTGAACTTCAACTCATAATGACCTTATAGGACACAGTAGAATTTCCTTGCAGGATTTCCAAGGAGCAGTTGGTAGATTTGAATTATCAACCTTTTGGCTAGCTCTTAAACACTCCTTCACCAGGGCTGCATTACTCTTTTTAAACTTTTTAAAATAAAAACAATTACTTACATGCTTATTGTCATGGGTTGAATTGTGTCCCCTCAAAAATATGTGTCATCATATGGCTGGGGCATGATTACCAGTATCTTGTGACTCCATTTTGTGGTTTCCCTAAATTGCATGTTAAAGGATTAGGGTGGGGCTGTAAATTCCTCCATAGGATTACTTCCCTGCCCTGCTGTAAAGGGAGTTTCCCTGGAGTATGGCTTGCCCCACCCTTAATCCTTTCAGCCTGCAAGAGATAAAAGGAAAGAGAAGCAAGCAGAGAATTGGGAACCTCATTACCATCAAGAAAGCAGCACCAGGAGAAGAGCACGTTGGTCTGCGCCAAGATGCTCCCTGGACAAAGACTGATGCAATACTCAACTTTCTTCTAGAGCAGACAAGGGGAAAGCCTTCCCCTGGAGCAACACCCTGCATATGGACTTGAAGCCTACCAGACTATGTAAGAATAAACCTTCCTTTGTTAAAGCCATCCACTCCGTGGTATTCCTGTTAGAGCAGCCTTAGCTGACTAAAACACTTATAATGCGTCTCCAGCAAAATTACAAAGGTTTAACTACAGTGGTAATACTATCGAGGATACCTTGTGCATCAAGAGATGCCTTTTATCTAATTACTGTGAAAAATAGATGAGTGAATACACAACTAGTTGATTGTTTTCTTTTATCCATTTTTTTTTTCCAATCCAGAACTGCATTGTTTTGAAATCAGTACATTGGATTGGATAATTTTATATGCTGTCAGTGAGACAGCTGCACATTTTCCATCCTAAGGGATTCTTTGTACTGTGGGCATGGGCAAATCATTATCGATATACGATTTTTTGGTACAACATTTCCGAGGTGTGTTGGCTGGTACAGAATTGGCCTTGATTATACTTGGAATGAAAGCACCAACACAGATTTAGAAAGTGCTGACACAGTACCACTGACTTATATATCTATAACCAGTCTGTTTCCAATTTTACAAGAAGGTTTAGCTGTTAGTACTAGCATTTTTCAAAAGTTGAAAGCGATAGGAAATAATCTTAGGTTTAATAGGCTTATTTTGCTAACAATGAGACTTTTCTATGAAAATTATTGATTCATGTTAACAATCCACAATAGATAGGATCTGTCAAAATTGTCTATTATTTGAAAATAGAGCCAACAGTCAATAACTAATGCTAAACTTGTGAGGGATATTAGTATAGATATTTCTAATATAGAGGGAATCATGATACACTTAATTTTTGTTGGTGAATATATACTTGTATTTTCATTTAATATTGCAATATTTTAAACTAATCACTTTCCAATAAAATGACAATAAGAACATCTGAATCAATGTTAAAAATTACCACTGTTTTTATCTCACCACTTTAGAGGTGTTTGTATTTCAAAAAAATAGAAGTCCATTTGATCTAAACTCCAATATATGGGTGTTTGTTAAAAGGCTTCAGGAGCACAAAATTGTAATAGAATAAAACTGGCCCTCATGGACAGAATCATCTGACTCAAAAAAAAAAAAAAAAAAAGTGAATGAAGCATTTGTCCTTTAAGCTATTTGTTTGTCACAAAATACACTTTGTCTTTCACTGCCACTCTGAATATTCTTTTCTCCTTCTCTTACCAAATAATTTGGTCTACAGGGCTAATAATGACTTTTGCAAGCCTTGTTGATACACAGCAGCTATTGCAGTCACAATTAAATTGCATCAAACAGTGTTTTGAGCGATTCATTATAATCTTTGTTTATACAGCCAAGAACTAAACAATTCTAGATAGAGAACTTCGTACACCAAAGTTACCTTTTTAGGTGCTAGGGCTGTGTGCAGAAACCTTGGTAGTGTAGTGCTGAAGAGCTACAGCTGCTAGCCAAAAGCTTTGCAGTTCAAATCTGTTAAGTGCTTCTTGGAAGAAACGTTATGGGGTAATTCTATTCTGTCTTATAAGATCACTATGAATCATAATAAATTCAAGGTAATGAATTTACGGGTGTGTGTACTTAAAAAAGTGAGTTTGATATACAAGAGTATCTATTCTCTCATACTCTGTTCTTTAGTTAGAACTGTTCAGCTCATGGTTGTCCAAAGATTATGCTGCTGTGGGTGTGTGGAGGAGATCTGTTGGTCCAGTGGTTAAGTGCTCAGCTGCTAATACAAAGGTTACCAGTGTCAACCCACTAGGCAGCCCACAGAATCCCCTGTTGCATAGTGGTAAAGTGCTACTGCTGCTAACCAAGAGGCCAGCAATTCGAATCCAACCGGTACTCTTTGGAAACCCCATGGGGCAGTTCTACTCTGACCTATGGGGTTGTTATGAGTTACAAATGACCTGACTGCACCTAACAACAGTGACAACAGCCACTCTATGAGCAAAAACTATGGCAGTCTGCTTCTATAAAAGTTTGCATACTTACAAACCCTAAAGGACAGTTCTACTGTGTCAGAACTGGCTGAACTGGCACAGTGGTAAAATTATTTTTTAATTGTGATTCAGTGAAAGTATACAATCTAAATCAATTTTTCTTGCCTTCCTATCTGCAGCTCCATCTGCTGTCCTCACCCAGTGACAGCACAATCCTACGTTTTACTCTATAATCTAGTATCTGCTTAACGAGCACCTGTCTCCTCCTCTCTAACCTGTTCTCTCCCATCTAGAAAGAAATCAGTAGGGCAGCCTCCTATAAATGTATAGAATCATAAAGTACACACACCACATTGTCATACTGTGTCCCCAAGTCCAGTCCATTCTTGTCTGAAGAGTTGACCTCGGTACTGATTTCCAGTCAGGGCCAGCAGCAGGTCTAGGAGTCCTGTTTCCAGAGGACCCTCCAGACTGGCAGATCATCAATTCCGGTCTTTTAGAAGGGTTCTTGAGCTGCACCCCTCTTTCTCTCATATTGTGGACTCTACACTGTATCCCCCATCACAGCTGTCTTTGGTGGTGGCTGGGTACCACGTGGATCTTCTGGTCTCATGTTGGTATAGTCTCCCATTAATATGGGTCCTTCTGCCTCCTAGGCTCTTTTTACCTCGTGTCTTTGTTGTCATTAGCTGTCATCTGTTGCAGATCAGTTGGGACCACTTAATGTACCTCATATGGCAGCTTGCTAGTTTTTAAGAACCCAGACAACATTCACCAATCTGGGATGCTGAAGACTCTCTGAGCAAAAATCTAGTTACACCAGTGGGCCTTGATGCCCCCTAAAACATGGTCCACAGATCCCCTTGCCTGCTACTCAATCCTTTTAAATATTGGGTTGAGTTTAGAAAACCTTTCAGTTTATGGTGTAGTCCAGTTACATTTCATGTAACCAAATTTGTATCTACTATCTAGTCTATGACCAACCCTCTCCATCCCTCCCCACCTTTCTAGCCGTCAAAGAATCTGCATACATAAGTCTATTTTTAAGTCTTTATAGCAGAGATCTCGTATAATACTTACCCTTTTGCCACTGACAGATTTCACTCAGCATAATGTCTTCTGAAACCAGGCTATAGGATGCTTCCTAAAATCGTTATTGTTCTTTATCACTACATGGTATTCCATTGAGTGTATCTACCGTAATTTGTTTATCCACTCATCTGTTGATGGGCACCTCAGTTTTTTTCCACCTTTTTGCTGTCGTTGACAGTGCTGCAGTAAACATCTGTGTGCATGTGTCTGCTCTTGTGACCACTTTTATTTCTGTAGGATATATTCCAAGCAGTAGGATTGATGGATAACGTGGTATTTCGATTTCTAGTTTTTGAAGGAAGTGCCAAAATGTGTTCCAAAGAATTGTAACATTTTGCATTCCCACCAGCAGTGTAGGAGAGTTCCAATATCTCTGCAGCTAATACAGCGTTTTCTCTTTTGTGTTTTTTGCATTGTTGCTAACCGTGTTGGAAGGAAATCATATCTCATTGTAATTTTGATTTTGCTTTGTCTAATAGCTAAATACTGTGAGCATATTTTTGGCTGCCTGGATGTCTTCTTTAGTGAAATGTCTGTCCGTCTCCTTTGACCACTGATTAATTGGGTTATTTATCTTTTTCCTGTAGACATCTTGCAGTACCTTGTAGATTATGGAAATCAGACATTGATCTGACATGTAGTTGCCTAATATTTTTTATTATTCTGCAGGCAGTCTTAATTCTCTTGATAGTCTTTGGATGAGTAGTGGGTTTGATTCTTAGCAGTTTCCATTTATATATTTTCTCTTCTGTTGTTTGGGCATTGTTGGTCAGATTTTTTAGTCTGTCTAAGCCATGTATTAGAATTTCCATTGTTGACCCTATTTTTTTGTGTATGATTGTTATCATTTTAGGTTTGATATTTGGGTCTTTGATCCATTCTGAGACAGTTTTTTTTTGTAAAGTGTGAGATATGGGTCTTGTTTCAGTTTTTTGCAGATAGATATCCAATTTTGCCAAGACAATTTGTTAAAGAGACTGTTTTCATTCCAGTTTATGATCTTTCGGGCTTTGTTGAATATCACCTGTTCATAAGAGACAGTGCTATTTCTGGGGTCTCAATTCTGTTTGATTTGTCTATACATCTCCTTTTGTACCAGTACCATGCTATTTTGACTACTGCAGCACTGTAATAGTTCCTAATGTTGGATAGTGTCAAGCCTTTCACTGTGTTCATGTTTTTCATTAGTACTTTGCTTATCCAGGGTTTCTTCCCCTTCTGAACAAAGTTGGTGATTTGTTTCTCCATCGCAATAAAAAAAAAAAAGACACCAGATTGTATGTGTAGATCTCTTTGCGTAAAATAGACATTTGCATAATGTTGAGTTTTGCTATCCATGAGCATAGTAGATTTCTTTACTTATTTAAACTCTCTTGGTTCCTTGCATAAGGTCTTATAATTTTCTCTGTATAGGTCTCTTATTTCTGTAGTTAGATTCATTCCCAGGTATTTTATCTTCCTGGGGCTATAGTAAATGGTAATGATTTGATGATTTCCTCTTCAATGATTTCTTTGCTGGTGTAAAGGAATCCTTCTGATTTACTTATGTTTGTCTTATATCCTGATACTTTGCTGAACTCTTCTATTAGTTCCAGTAATTTATTTATGGATTATTTAGGGTTCTCTTCCGATTCGACGGCACTTGGCTTTTCACTTGGCATATATACAATAATGCCATCTGCAAATATAAGGATATTTTTACTTTTTCTTTGCTGATACAGATGTCCTTTATTTCTTTGTCTTGTGTAACTGCTCTGGCTGTAACCTCCAGCAAATGTTGAATAGAAGTGTTGAGTGGGCACCCTTGTTCAGTTCTCTTTCTCCATTCACAATGAGATTGTCTGTTGGCTTTGCGTGGATACCCCTTACTGCATTGAGGAATTTCCTCTCTATTCCTATTTTGCTGAGAGTTTTTAGCATGAATGGATTTCAGACTTTGTCAAATGTATTTTCTGCATCAATTGACAAAATCCTTTGTGCTGTTTATGTGATCAATCACATTAATTGTTTTGCTGCTGTTGAACCAGGCTTGCATCCACAGTATGACTCCTACTTGCTCGTGATAAATTGGTTTTTTTGGTGTGTTGTTGAATTCTACTGGCTAGAATTTTGTTGAAGATTTTTCTATCTAGGTTCATAAGTAATACTGACCTATTTTTTCTTTCTTTGTGAAATCTTTCCCTGGCTTTGGTTTTAGGGCTATACTGGCTTCATAGAATGAATCGGGGCATACTCCATACTTTTCTGTGCTGTGAAATAACCTCAGCAGTATTGGAATTAACTCCTCTCTAAAAGCTTGGTAGAATCTCGAGTAAAGCCATCTGAGCCAGGACTTATTTGGTTGATAATTTTTTATTACTTTTTCCAATCTCTTCTTTTGTAATCATTTTATTATTTTTTTCTAATTCTTGTGATAGTTTTGGCAGGTCATAACAATCTAGAAATCTGTCCATTTCCTCTAGGTTTTCAAATCTATTAGAGTACAATTTTTCTTAGTATTCTGTTATTATAAATTTGATTTTGGTTGGGTCTGTTGTGACATTTCCATCTCATTTCTTATTTGGGTTATTTGTTTCCTCTACTGTTTTCTTTTGTAAGTTTACCTAGTGATCTTTTCAAAGGACCTGCTTTTGTTTTTATTAATTCTTTCAGTTGTTTTTCTAGTCCCTAATTCATTTAGTTTTGTTCTAATCTTTATGACTTGTTTTCTTCTGGTGCCCAAGGTGTTCTTTTGTTCTCTTTCTGCTTGTTCAAATTGTAGGGTTAATTCTTTGGTTTGGGCCCCTTCCTCATTTCTATATGTGAATTTATAGAGATAAATTGAACACTGAGCACTGATTTGCTACATACCATAGGTTCTGGTAGGATGCTGTCATGGATTGAATTGTGTCTCCCCAAAAATACATGTAACCGTGTGACCACAATTTCCTGTATTCTACAATTGTCCTCCATTTTGTGACTTTCCTGTGCTGTGGGTTAAAGATTAGGGTGGGACTGTAAATCCCTTCATAGGATCATCTCCCTGCTCCGCTGTAAAGGGAGTTTCCATGGAGAGTGGCTTGCCCCACCCTTAATCCTTTCAGCTTGCAAGAGATAAAAGGAAAGAGAAGCAAGCAGAGAATTGGGAACCTCACACCATCAACAAACCAGCACCAGGAGAACAGCGTGTCCTTCCCACCTGAGGTTCATGTGCCAAGATGCTCCCTGGATAAAGACTGATGCAATACAGGACTTTCTTCCAGAGCCAACAAGGGGGAAAGGAAGCCTTTCCCTGGAGTGGACAACCTCAATATGGACTTGCAGCCTACCAGACTGTGTAAGAATAAACCTTCCTTTGTTAAAGCCATCCACTCTGTGGTATTTCTGTTAGAGCAGCACAGCCAACTAAAACAAATGTGTTTTTATTCTCATTTGGTTCCATAAATTTCTTTATTTCATCTTTGATTCCTTGGATAACTCATAGATTTTTCAGCAAGGCATTGCTCAGTTTCTGAGTTCAAATTTCTACTTATATTTTTTCTGCTATTGATTTCAATTTCTATGGCTTTGTTATCTGAGAAGATGCTTTGCAATAATTCAATGGTTTGGTTTTTTTTTTTTTTTTTTTTTTTTTTAAACTTGCTTTATTACCTAACACACAGTCCATTCTGGAGAATGTTCCATGTACATTGAAATAGAAGCAGTACTTATCTATTGTTGGGTAAAAAGTTCTGTAGATATTTATGCGGTCTAGTTGGTTAATTGTTATGATAAGTTCTTCTGTGTCTTTACTGAGCTTTTCTCTGGATTGGCTGTTGACTACTGAAAGTGGAGTGTTGGAGTCTCCTATTATTGTGGAATGATTTATCATATTTTTCAATATTGTCAACACTTGTTCAATGTATTTAGATGCTCTAGTATTAGACACATATTTGATATTGTTGTATTCAGCTTATATATTGAACGTTTCAGCAATAGTGACCATGCTTGTTCATGATGATGAATTTTACATTAAAATATGTCTATTTTATCTGAGATAAGTATTGCCAATCTTGCTCTTCTTTGTATGTTGTTAGTTTGGTATGTATTTTTCTATCCTTCAGTTTTCACTTTGTTCTTACCTTTGAGTAGACTCATCCTAGAAGATGTGTTTCTAGTAGGCAACATATAGATGGGTCATGTTTTTTGATCCAAGCTGTTACTCTCTGTCTCTTTAATGGAGTGTTTAATCCATTTATATTCACACTCAGTGTAATTATTGATAGTGTGTGTTTACTGCTGTCATTTTGGTGCCTTTATTTTTGTATTGTTGATGTTCTTTGTTCCTCTTAGTAGTCTGTTCTAGGTCTTTTTTTTTTTTTTAATGGGTTTACTTTTTATGTTTGTCAGTATTAGTTTTGTGTTTTTTGAGTCTCCTGTACTATGTTTCTTGTTTTGATGTGTTGTATTGTTAGTTTGCTTTGCAGTTACCTATTTGATCCGCTTTACTGTTCTAAGTTTAAACTGATCTTTAACTTCTGTATGTCTTTTTAATGTGCTCTCCATCATAAAGGATTATGTCTACTGTAATATATCCCTCTTTATAGCATGATGATGTCATAGTTTTTGTGTTAAGATCACTGGTTCCTTACCTGCAATGTTTTAGCTTTGATTAAGCTTAGTGACTTAACTAACTGAGTAGGACGCTGGATGCTGTGTCCTGCATTGCATCCTTAAGTATACCTTTGATACTATTGGTTTTCTAAACATAGAGCTTCTTCCAGTATTTCTTGTAGTTTTTGTTTGGTTTTTACAAAGTCTCTAAGCTTCTGTTTGTCTGTGAATATCTTAATTTCACTGTCATATTTGAGAGATAATTTTGCAAGACATACAATTTTTGGTTGCATGTTTTTTCCTTCCAGGTTTTGTATGTGTTATCTCACTGTCTTCTTGCCACCATGGTTTCTGCTGAGAATTCAGATGAAAGCTTACAGGACTTCCCTCTGTAAGTTTTGATTTAAGCTTTGTTGCCTTTAAGAGCCTCTCCTCATGTTTCATTTTATCAAGGCTGATTAAAATATCTTTGTGCTTTTCTTTTGGGTTCTTTTTTTGGTGTCCATTAAGCATCTTGAATACCTGTGTTCCCTATTTTCATGATTTCAGGATAGTTTCCTGTCAGCAACTTTTCAACAATTCTCTCTGTATTTTCTGCTATTCCTCCATGTTCAGGAACTCCAAGTATTCATAGATTATTCCTCTTGATAGAGTCCCACATGCTTCTTAATGTGTCTTCATTTTTCTTATTTCCTTTTTCTGATTTCTCCTCATAACTGCTAATGTCAGTTTCTTCATCTTCAAGATCACTGATTCTGCATTCCATTTCCTCAATTCTACTCTTTTGGCTTTGCATTGAATTGTCTACCTCTGTAATTTTATTGTTGATCAGCTTTATTTCAGATCCTTGATGTTCTAGCTGTTCATATAGCTTATTTAATTTTCCATTTTGTTCTGTTACATTTAGTTTAATCTCTAGAAAGGTTATATACATATTTCTTTTGTATTTTACCTCTGATAATTTCCAAAAGGCTTCTTAACCTGGGAAGTGTTTTGATTCTTTATTTTGGGAGTTTTCCAGAGTCATGGTGGTCTGCTTCTTTAAATGGTTAGATATTGATTGTTCTCTCCATGCCATGAAGAATCTGTTAGGTTTCTCTGGCATTACATAAATGGGAGCTGTGGCATAGTTCTAAGGAAGGGTCAGGGCACTGCTAGATTTGGTTGTGAGCTGCTGTTGCATTCTCTAGGTGCATCTGACTTATGTATAGCTTCTTGGGCAACAGAGATACTGTCAAGCCCCACAACATTGCTCAGCTTAGTGACTAGCCCCTGCTGGGTCCTCAGGTGGCAGGCCCCACCTCCTGATTGCTAAAGTCGGTGAGCTACTTTTGGTGACTCTCCATCATCATGCCAGTCAAGACTATGGTGTAGCTCAGGGAAGGGAGGAAAATAGATGCCATTACACTCAGTTGCCAGGACCAAATGGGTTCTATAGATGCATTTGTCTTGAAAATTGCTTTTCTGCTGAGAGGGGCACTGTCTAGCAGCTGCTCAGGGGTGGCAGGTCTCATTTCCTGGCTGGCAAAAATGGCAACACACTTACACAGAGTCTCTGGGGGCCTTCAGTTGATGCTATGATGTGGCTCAGTGAAGGGTGGTGGAAATCTCACCACCACACTCAGGCACCAGGCACTGCTGCATTCTCTAGCTGCTCTTATCCCCAAAGCTGCTTTTCTACTGAGAGAAGCATTGATTAGCCATAGCCAAAAGCAGCTGGGCACTCAGGGGTGGCAGACTCTGCTTCCTGGCTGACAGATGACACCTCATAGGTCATCCCCAGATGGCAAGAAGTGGCTCAAGGAAGGGAGGAGTTAGAGTACTGTTGCACTTGGCCGCCAGCCCCCAATACATTTTCTAGGTATAATCATCTTAAGAACATATTTTCTGCTGGGAGAAGCACTGTCCAGACAGGCACTGTTGTTAACTGGGTGAATTATCCCCAGGTGAGACCTCCAGCATGACTAACTCTGCCTCTCAGCTGGCCAACAGGGTATCACACCTGATTCACCTTTCCAGCAGTAAGTCAGCAGTATCTATGATGCAGCTCATTGAAGAGAGGTGGGAGGGGTGCTGTCACCCTCAGTTGCCAGCCACACCTAGGTTCTCTAGATGTGGCAACCGTTCTCTCTACTGTAGGATATGCTGTTTATTTAAGCACTGCAGTTCTGTGTAGTAGCCGGCTTGTGCGAGGCTCACAGACTCAGCAGTTCCAGTCCCAGACTCCCAGTTAACAAAGAAAGTATCCATATCAGCAATCCTCTCAAATGATGCACCATCAGAAGCAGGACTCAGTGCACCGTTGCCTTACCTCTGACAGAGGTAGTTTCCCCCTTCCTGTAGCCCACTCCAATCTCACAACCCTACACCGGATCTTAGGTCTCCCAGAATGTCCATACTGCTCTGTTTTCTAGGCCTTAGTTCTCATAGGGAATGGAGGAAATGTGTGTCTAGTCTGCCGTCTTGGCCTCAAGTCCCTCTTTTCCTTTAAATGGGTTTGCATTTGATCTTCGCTTTCTGAGAGATAGTGCTGAGAATTTTCCAACTGATGTGTCTTTGTCTTTTAAAACTGACAGGTAACATTTGAAAATGTATGCAAATGATAGGGTCTACAAACACCACATCTGGCCAGCTAACTGCAATAAGTGAGGGAACCTTTCCTTCAATCATGTATGTTCAGTGATTCAATCACCCATTGTTGTGCAGTGAGGTCCCCATCATGACTATGTAATGAAGGCCGTAAAAATGTGAGAATATGGAAGAGGTGAATCTTCTGTGACTGGCCAGAACATCTGCTCTCCAAAAGGTCACAAGTCCCCTAGATTGTCCCTTGGGATGCTTTTGGAGACACAGAGTCCTCACATTGGAACCCTTCCCTTTCCAAT
The DNA here is from genome assembly GCA_028571685.1 of Heterohyrax brucei. Taxonomy (NCBI): domain Eukaryota; kingdom Metazoa; phylum Chordata; class Mammalia; order Hyracoidea; family Procaviidae; genus Heterohyrax; species Heterohyrax brucei. Next base: position 164,193,061 of record CM053143.1, read on the forward strand.
TATAACAGGCGCCTGTGAACCCGCAACATCAATGAGAACCAGCAAGGGCTGGCATTTGCCTGTTTGTCAGTCAGAAGACTTAACCTCTCTGACTGAAATCTGAAACATCTCTGGGAGGTTGGGAATAAGATACAAATAGTGAAGGCAGCCAAAGGGACTGAGTTTTTTTAATGACTTATCTGAGGGCGACTAGATCAGAGGAAAGATTCACGAGCAACCAGTCTGAAAGAAGATATCCTTTTAAATTGTGAACTTCAGTTCAGCTGTGTTGCTGGGGTCAGAATGAGAGAGAGTAATGCATTGGTGGCTAGCAATGAGGATGAAGAAGTAGAAAGAGAAGACTGTGTCATGGGTTGAATTGTGTCCTGTCAAAAATAGGTGTAGCCATGTGGCTGGCCCATGATTCCCAATATTTTATGATTGTCCTCCATTTTGTGATTCTCCTGTGCTATATGTTAAAGGATTAGGATGTGACTGTAAATCCTTCATAGGATCACCTCCCTGCTCAACTGTAAAGGGAGATTTCCTGGAGTATGGCTGGTCCCACCCTTAATCCTTTCATCCTACAAGAGACAAAAGGAAAGGGAAGCGGGCAAAGAGTTGGAAAACTCACACTGTCAGCAAGCAGCACTAGGAGAAGAGCATGTCTTTCAGATCTGAAGTTCCTGTGCCAAGATGCTCCCTGGACAAAGACTGACGCAATACTGGACTTTCCTTCAGAGCTGACAAAGGTGAAAGCCTTCCCCTTGAGCACACATCCTGAATTTGGACTTATAGCCTACCAGACTGTGTAAGAATAAACTTTCCTTTGTTAAAGCCATCAACTCGGTGGTATTTCTGTTAGAGCAGCACTAGCTGACTGAAACAGACTGGATCTATTTACATTTGGGAATTGAGTTTACACTGTTTCTTATATGTGTCAAACAGAAAAATTGATAAGACAAGTTACTATGATTTTTAAGGTATTCTTACCCAAGAAATCACACATTCACGGTAAAGAAATTCCTGTCATTGGCTTTTCTTTCACCCCAAATTGCAATTATTCTTTTTTCTTTCTAGTTGAAAGACAGGCTTACTGAATTTAAATTTCAAAACCTACAGCTGGTTGGAGAGCTAGAGGCCTAATATCAGGCAATCTCAGTAAAAGGGCGGAGGGCATAGTTCAAGCAATCTTGTTGAGGTTAACTGATGTTCACTCCTCTGTATTTCTCTCTCTTCTTTTTGTAAGTCTCATTGACTTGACTTCTTCAAGTTATTTACATTTTCTAGAATCAAAAGGATCTCCCTATATGTATATAGCACAGACATACTCAGTGTTTTAGTCATTTAGTTCTGCTGTAACAGAGATACTGCAAGTGGATGGCTTTAGCACGGGAAAGTTTATTCTTACACGGTACAGTAGGCTACAAGTTGAAATGAATGTTGTCCACTCCAGAGGAAGATGTTCCGTCTCGGTCTGCTCTGATGGAAAGTCTCTGTGTTCCGTCAGTCTTTGGTCAGGGAACATCTTGTCACAGTACTATCAGGTATGAAGGTGCTGTTCTCTTGATGGTGTCGGGTTCCCCACTCTCTCATTGCTTCCCTTTCCTTTTATCTCTTGTAGGATAAAGGGATAAAAGGTGGCACAGGCTACAGTACAGGGAAATTCCCTTTACAATGGCACAGGGTGATAACTTTAAGAAGGGATTTGCAGTCCCACCCCCATCACTTTAACATCCAGTGTAAGGAAAATTACAAAAAGTAGGGCAATCACACAATACTAGTAATCACGACCCAGCCAAATTTTAATACGTACTTTTAGGAGGATAAATTCAATCCATGACACTCAGAATGAACCTTGTGTTCAGAGTTCTTAAGTTTTGATTATTTTTAACACCAGGTAGAAATGAAGGAGTTTATGGATTTTCCCACTATGCCATTTGTTTATTACTGCAGTTGAAACAGATTGATATATTCAGGGATATTGAATGTCAACTGTGGCAGACAAAAAATGACTGATGAGATGATTTAAAAAAATTATCTATTCTGTAAATGCCTTCCATGGAGGTTGAGAAGTGCCAAAGCAATGAGCTGGATCATTTTTACTTGTGTGTCTGTGTCTGTGTCTGTGTGTGTGCACACACACACACACACGTGCATTTAATATGATTCATAGCTAGTAGAAAGGTTAATAATTTATTTTAAAGTAAGAAAATATTTCCATAAGATGGCTGTTGAAGAGTTAATACTAAGGTATCATCCAAAAAGAAGGCTTTAGAATGCTATGAGAAGTTACAAGAAGATGAGAAGTTGATTTAGTATGAGTAAGATATCGTATGATTGTTCTACCTACGTATTTATGAATAAAAAGAAATGACTAAAAAGTTAACTTACTTACCAATGGACTGTAATAACTTTTTGTACCACTATGCAGATTACTGTAAATCCTGGTAGTGAGAGAGGAAGAAAAAGCTTTTAAGAAAATACTGCTTAAATTCCAGCAGGCCTGAGAGCCGGGCCTGTGAGCCTGTAAATGGGTGACTGCAAACAGCTGAAAACTGCTGGAACACGTGACATCAGACCCTGGAAAACGATAGGTCTGGCCTGCTGAATGTGACCTCTGCACCCACACACAGGGCTATGGACTTTCCTCCTTGAAAGGTGAATTCACCTGAGGAAGTAACCTTTGTTATACTGTTTAAATAAGAAGGCACCAGTTTTCTTTGGGAGGAACTTCACAAACCCTATCCAAATCAATGGCTGCTTTCTGCCTGATACCTAAATTAGGGTTGAGGACACCAGAGTCCCTCCTCCGCCTCTCCGTAAAAATCCCTGATAAGCCCAGTTTCTAAGGAGGAGGTAGCTTCTTCCCATGTAACTTAATGCTAACTGCTTATCTAGTGCCTCTTTAAGTATGCTGGACAAATAGAAATACAATACGAAAATCTATATACCTGTAACTGCCAATTAAGAGAATATATGGAAATTTCTTGGTCTGCTTTCTTGGAAAAAAGTACAAATACATGTGTCTAATAACGAAACGGGGTGCGTGGCTATTTTTCGGACTTGAGTCCAGCCGCTTCACTGCTAGCTAATAAACAGCCTCTTCCTCTACAAACAACATGGTGTTCAAGGTGTTTTCTTCTCCATAGGCCGAACTTACATCGTTTTCCTGCTACAGTAATTTAGCAGTTAAACGGTTATGGCTGCTAACCAAAACATCGGCAGTTCAAATCCACAAGCTGTTCCTTGGAAACCTTAAGGGGCTGTTTTACTCTCTTACAGTGTCACTACGAGTCAGATGCAGATGGCAATGGATTGCTTTCATTTATACAGATTATTTTACAATTTTCCTGAAAAATTTGAATTTGTGTGCCTCTATTTATATATTTTATGTGCTAATAATCTTATTTTATGTACAAATATTCACAAATATCATCTCTCCAGAAAAATGTATCATTGAAAAATACTTATTAAGCACTCAGCGCAATATTTTATTGAATGTAAATATGTAAATTTGGAATTAATTCCATGGATATATATTTATTTGTAAGTAAACAAATATAGATATGTACATTTTTGTAAGTAAAGAATATATTTTTTTCTCTGAGGGATAGTTTTGTTCATCCATGGTGATGAGTTCTATCGCTTAGACAAATTATAAATGAACGAAATATCACAGAGATTAATGCTTTCTAAATGGTTTCTTAGAAATGAATCCATTTCATATATCACACACAAAGTAGGATACAAACACTCCATTACATATCATTTATCAATCATCTTTTGGGGACTCCAAGTAGGTTTATATTTCAGAAAAACTGACACAAGAAATACAGTAATAATAGTAATGCCTGTAATGTCACACAAGATACCAAAGAGCATCCAAGATGATTCTTGTTTATGCCTTTTACCAGCTGTAATTTATCATGTTTAGCCAGAGCCAAAGCTAATGGCTCCTTGATACAACACAAAGGTTTGAAACAAAGCAAAAGTTTTTGAGACTTCAAACAAGGAAACTTTTCCCTACACAAAGTCACTTAGGTGATATTCTGTACTTTGTAATTAGTCAATAAATGTTTATTTTGATAGACTAAAAACTGTATTAATTTGCTAGAAAACTTGACAGTAGTACTCCTTGAGAAAGCTATTGAATTATATTTCAGCATGTAATCTATTCTCCTTGATAATGATAGCTGAATTAAACCTCACGAAAAAGTCAGTTATTATTATAATTTTTTTTAAATCTGAGCTGCCCCTGAATTGCAAATTATTACTTTTCTCAGCATAACTGTGATGGTAGCTTTCGATTTCTGCTGTGAAGCAGCAGCTTCCAGTGGCAAATTGACATTTAAGATTATTGCAAGAACCAATCATGGCTTGTAGAAAATATTATAGATTTGTTTGGTAGGAATTTACAGAGGAATTGCAAAGTTCCCCTTAGAACTAGAAACTCTCTCTGGTATTGATCTATTACTCTTTGGCTATACTTTTATTATTATTATTATTCTATAAACTAGAAGCTTACAAACATATTCACTAGGCTCAAAATAACTTGCACTTCCATTAAAAAAATGTCTATACAGCAAGTGTAGCAATCTCACTGTACCATTAAATGCAATATTACTGTGGATAACATCCTTTTCAAGTAATTTCAACATTTGTCACTTAATTCAGTATATGGCTATTTTCCCCTGGAATTCTTTGAATATTTTCGGTAGCAAAGTTAAGTCAAAATCATATATGCATATTCACACCCCCCAAAGTTTTCCAGTGCAATGACCTAACCTTTTAAATAAATTTCTATTGTCTACATAACGTCCTATCACTCTGTTTTCCATACTGTGTTGGCTTCCGCATTACTGTGAGGCAGGAAGCTCTCCCATGGTATTTCAAATACTGACAGAGTCACCTATGTTAGACAGGTTTCCTACTAGTGCTTCCATGACAAAGTAGATTAGGAAGAAGGACAAGATGATCTGTCTCTGGGGGGGGGGGGGAAGGGGGATATTCAAAACCTTACCAGTGGTAGTGGAACATTGCCTGACATAGTGCCGGAAAATAAGCCCCTTAGGTTAAAAGACACAGATGTTATGATTGGGGAAGAGCTATCTTCTCAAAGTAGGGTTGACCTAATGACATGAACAGAGTGAGTTTTCGGAACCTTCATTTGCTTAAGTGGCATGACTCAAAATGAGAAGAAACAGCTACAAATATCCATTAACAAAAGGAACTTGGAATGTACTAAGTGTGAATCTAGGAAACAAGGAATCTAGGAAAATCAGAAGTTGCCAAAAATAAAATGGAACTCATAGAGAGTGATATCTTAAGCTTCAGTGAACTGAAATGGACTAGTATTAGCATTTTTGAATCAAAAAATCATATAGTCTGTTATGATGTAGATGACAAATTAAAGAGGAATAATGCCCCATTCGCTGTCAAAAAGAACATGTCAGGAACTTTAGTTCAATGCTGTCAGAGACAGGATAGTATCCATACACCTATAAGGAAGTCTATTATTCAAGTTTACTCACCAACATCTCATGTCAAAGATGAGGAGCTGAAGACTTCTACAAACTTCTGCAACCTGAAACTGATCAAGCATGCAATCAAAATACATTGATAATTACTGCCTATCGGAATGTGAATGCTGGAAGCAAAGAATAGTTGGAAAATAGGGCTTAGTCAAGAAACAGCACCAGGGACACAATAACAGAATTTTGCGCAAGACTAATGACTTATGTATGGGATTCTTTCCCTCAGCAGTATAAATTATGACATTATACACATGGACAATTCCAGATGGAATATACAGGAATTGATTTGACTATGGGGGAACAGAGAAGCTCCATATCCTCAGTGAGTTCACTAGGGCCAAAACATGACCTTGAGTATATCCCTGAATTTAGAGACCATTTCAAGAACAGTGATCAAAGACCAGACGTGTTGTGGGGTAAGAGCAAAGTCACCATACATGAAGAAATCAAAAAGTCATTAAAAGGCAAGAAAGAAAGAAGACCAAATTGGATGTGCAAAGAGACTCCAAAACTTGCTGTTGAATGTTGAGTAGCTCAAGCACCTGGAAGAAATGACAAGATCAAAGAGCAGAATAGAAGATTTCAAATGGTGATTGGTGAAGACAAAGTAAAGTATTACAATGAAATGTGAAAAGATCTGGAGTTAGAATAGCCAAAGGGAAGAAGGTGCTCAGCATTTCTCAAGCTGAAAGAACAAAGAAAAACAATCAAACCTCAAGTTGCAATACTGAAGGATTCTACGGTCAAAACGGAAAGCCTAGTTGTATAATGGTTAAATGCTACATTTGCTGACCAAAAGGTTAGCAGTTTGAATCCACTGGGCACTCCCTGGAAAGTCTAGAGAGCAGTTCTACTCCATACTATAACGTCACTACGAATCAGAATCAACTCGATGGCAGGGGGCTTGACTTGATGATGGTCAAAATACTGGAATGATGTGAGAGGTAACAAAAGAATATGAAAGTGATATACAAAGACATTGTACCAAAAAAAGTGGTCAATATTTAATAATGCAGGAGGTGGCATTTGATCAAAAACTAATGGGACTGAAGAAATAAATTCAAGCTGCACTAAGACATTGGTGAAAAACAAGGCTCTGGGAATTGACGAAATGTGGGCAACATGGCCACACTTACAGCTGTGGGCAACACGGCCACAGTTAGGACGAGCACTGTGGCCTGGGTGCGGGGCTTGTGAGCCCGTGAAAGAATAAATGTAAACAGCCAAAAATGGTGGGAATGCATGACATCAGACTCGCAAGAACGATGAGTCTGGTCCTCTGAATATGACCTTTGTACCCACGCCAAGGCCTACATGCTTTCTTCCTCCTAAAGTGAATTAGCCTGAGGAAGAGGCTTTGTTATGCCGCTTAGATAAGAAGGCACAGATTTGGTTTGTGAGGAACTTCCCAAATTCTGTTCAAATCAAAGCTTGTTTGCTGCACGTATACATGCTTTGCTCACTAAGGAAAAATGAGCTGCACGATGCCAAGATAGAGTTGGGGCATCAGAGTTACCAGCTCTCCACCTGACCACCAGTGTTTTCTGTGTGGCATTCTTCATTGGCACCAATCACCCACGGGCGATGTAGACATGCAGACCCAACAACAGAATATCAGCTAAGCTGCTGCAAAAAACCGGTGCAGTACTGGAGATGCTCACTTATCTATGCCAAGAAATTTGAAAGACAGTTAGTTGGCCTACACACTGTAAGAGATCTGTATTTATGCCCATTCCAAAGAAAGGTGACACAACACCGTTGGAGAAATGATCAAACAAGACCCTTAATATCACATACTAGTAAAATTTTTCCAGAAAAAAAAAAGATTGCAACTGCTCATACACAGGGACCTGCCAGAAATTCAAACCAGATTCAGAAGAGGAGTTAGAACGAGGAATATCATCACCGATGTCAGATGGATTTGGATTGAAAGAAGAGATAACCAGAAAGATGTTTAACTGTGTTCTATTGATTATGCAAATAAATTTGACTGGGTGGGTCATAACAAATTATGGATGACATTATGAAGAATAGGAATTCTAGAATTCTTACCTGTATTATGAGGAACTTGTACCTAGACCCAAGAGGCAATTGGTCAACCAGAGCAAGGGTATACCGCATGGTTGAAAATCAAGGAAGGCTTGCATCAAGGTTATATCTTTTACCCTACTTATTCAGTCTATGTGATGAGCAAATAATGGAGACACTGGTCTATGTGAAGAAGAACAGGGCATCAGGACTGGAAGGAATTTTTTAACCATCATTGACATATGGATGGAACAACTTTATTTGTTGAATGTGAAGAGGACTTGAAGCATTTACTGATGAAGATCAAAGACACAGCTTGTGGTATAGATTGCATCTCAATATAAAGAAAATAAAAATCATCACATCCGGACCAGTAAGGAACATTATAATAAACCACGAAAATATTGAAGCTGTCAAGGATTTCATTTCACTTGGATTCACAATTAACATCTATGGAGGTAGCAGTTAGGAAATCAAATGACATTACATTGGGCAAATCTGCTGCAAAAGGACTCTTAAAAGTGTTGAAGAGAAAAAAAATGTCACTTTGAGGACTAAAGGGTGTTTGATCCAAGCCAAGGTATTTTCAGTTGTGCCATAAGTGTGTGAAAGCTGAAAATTGAAGAAGGAAGATCAAATAACAAGTGATACACTTGAATTATGATACTGGTGAAGAACACTGAATATACCGTGGACTACCAGAAGAACAAAAGAGCCCGTCTTGGAAGAAGTACAGCTACAGTGCTCCTTGGAAGAAGGATAGTGAGACTTTGTCCCATGCAATTTGGACATTTTATCAAAAGGTATGAGTCCCTGGAGAAGATCATCTTACTTGATGAAGTGGAGGGTCAATGACCAAAAAAAAAGAAAACCTTCAACTAAACGAATTGACACAGTGGCTTCAATGGTGTGCTCAAATTTAGCAACGACTGTGCAGATAGCACAGGACAGGACAGTGTCTCCTTCTGCCGTACAATGGAGTTGCCATTGAGTGAGAACAAATTGTATGGCATCTAGTAACAGCAACAGTTTCTACACATGAAAAAAAATGAGTACAGAGTACATTTGTAATTAATTCTTAGCTATCTTTGAGTGTCTACCCCTCCCACAGCTCTTGATGACTCTGTGCAATAGAAACAAGAACTTACTATGTCCTGTGCCATTCTGTGATCAATTTTAGATTGGACTATTGTGATGCCATAGGATTTTTATGGACTGGTTTTTGGGAAGTAAGTCACCAGAACTTTATTCTGGAAGCTCTGGAAGCCTTTTCATTATCATAACAATGAGACTTTTCAGGTCAAAAATTGAATTATACAGGAAACATCAACGGAACATGAAAGGAATATATTACAGTTACTGTATCAGAAAGAATTAGTGACAATTGGTCATTTCAGAAAGTATCATATGGTCATGAATCAATAGTATTGAAGGAAAAGGTCCAAGCTCAACTCAAGGCACTGGCAAAAATCATGTTGCAGGAATTGGCTAAATACTAGCTGGGATGTTTCAACAAATGTATTCATCTCTATACCAAGAAATTCAGAAAACGGCTACCTAGCCAACCAGCTGAAAGAGATTCATAGTTGTGCCCATTCCGTAGCAAGGAAATCCAACCAAAACTCAAAGTCAATTCCAACCCTAGTGACCCTATAGGACAGAGTAGAACTGGCCCGTAGTTTCCAGAAATTCAAACTGGATTCAGAAGAGAATGTGTAAGGAGATATATCATTGCTGATGCCAGAAGGATCTTAGCTGAAAGCAGACTGTCTGAAAGGTGTCTCCCTCCACCCCTCCCAAGACAAGGGAAGCCCTTTATTAAGTCCAAAGTCAAATTCAGTTGTTTACTACAGAGCAGAAGAAAAGAACATTGCCCTTAGACAAATTTTTCCTCACTTAATTGAAACATTTGCCAAGGAGCTTGGTGAGAACAATGTCTTTCAATCACTCTAAACAAAGTGTGAATGAGACACAATCCTTCTAAATGAGACATTTTAGCTACGTGGAAGCCTATTCACACTGTGTTTAGCGCCGTGAATTTGGTACTATGTTCCTTAAAACTCATCCATTTCACGCTATGCTTTAAAACTGTTTATTTATGTTTTGTTTATGTTAAGAAAAAAAGAAAATGATTTGGGATATTATACACATATACCAGTATTTTTTCAACTCCCTTGAGAATATTTGTACCTGTCTCTTTCTCTGTCTCTCTGTATATGAAAATATATGCATTTGTATATTTATATACCTATATTTTCATATATACCAAATAAACCAACAAATCAGTTGCCATCAAGTGATTCCAACTCCCAGTAACCCAATGTGATACAGTAGAACTGCTCCATAAGGTTTCCAAAGCGTACCTGATGGACTTGAACTTTTGACCTTTTGGTCAGTAGTCAAACTTTTAACTACTATGCCGCAAGGGTTTCCATATCTATAAACATACACAGTGAAATATGAATAAATATAATTCATTTTTTAATTAAATTAAGTTGGCTTAAATTAGATCATTGTATATTATAAGCCTCAGTCTGGCATTTATTTGTTCATTTTATGAAACTGGAAAATAAGTACAGGACTATGCTAGCAATTCAAAGAGCAAATAAAGTAAATTGATTTCAATATCAACATTTTAAAATAAACCTATTTTTGAAATACAAAGTAGTATAAAAATAAATTTAAAAAGCGTAATTCATTTTGAAAGCAAGAAAAATAAGTAGAAAGGAAAGTAGAAAGAGGTAGCACTGGCTTTAATTAGTTAAGGCACAGTGGTGATATAATTTATCCTTCTGTTCCTGACATCTTTCTGAGTGAAACTGAGTGTTATTAGTATCTAAGCCAGGACCACACATGTAAATTAGAACTCTCCCAAGCAAACCAGGACATTTTGTCACCTGGTCACTCTAGCTGTAGGTGATCAAATTATAGACGTATTTCATAAAGATGATACAATGATTTATTCATCATCTATGTCGAAATTATTAATCTTTTAAAAATATATTTATGCTTACAGTTTTTAGGATTGAAGTGGAAAGAGAAAGTTTGAAAAATGATGAAATATACTACAATTATAGCATTGTACAACATATTTCTTGTACTCTTGACAATTTGATAGTATCACATCTGAAAAATTATTCCACAAGGAATTAGCAATGTCTCTCAAGCATTTCTTAATTTTTTCTTGCCTTTTAGAAACAAAAATCTTCAACTTGTCTGCAAATTTAACAGAGTGAAAATGAAGACTGCACCTGAATATGGAGAATAAAAATTTTGATCTATTATGTGCTTCTATTATTTCTATTTCTTATGATGATTAATATAGGAGATCCCTAAGACAAAGCACTGTCTTAACCTCACTAATTACAGGTGAATGAAACGGGTCAGCTAAGGCAATATTTGTAATCTTTGTCATAGAGTTTTAGTTCATGTGAGAAATACTTCTAGGAAAACTGGTTTCAACCATTTTACTTTTTATGTTTTCTATTTCTAAAAAGAAATAAAATAATAGTATGTTCACCAAGCATAACTCCATCAATTTTCTCACTAAGGAGGGCTTTGGACCTCTGTATCCCCTGATAGAATAACAAGGCAGAAAAAGTGGCTTGTATCTTTCTTCAACTAGCTCTTTACTAATATTCTATAGGTTTTAAGCAACTAAGGAGAACCTATTCTTTTACAAGAGCTCTTTTTGAAAGCCAGTATTAAGGGATAACCTATTAAAATCAGTAATTATGGTAATACAGTTTCAAATTGTATTATGATTGTTTTTTGACATATCTTAATGATAGAAAAACGGTGTTTTGAGTATCTACTGATAGTAAATAATCAATAATACAGGATGGTCTCAGAAATCCCATTAAAGTTACCCTACATATTTACAAAAATAATGGGTGCCTTCTTTGTTTGCCATTTGCTTCCACACCTGCAAGGTATTTTTGTAAGTGCCACTATGCCATTTTTGTTTGTTTCTTTATAAGTTGCTATTAAAACCCAAATAGTGTATGTAGCATGTTTATATGAAAAGATACTATTGGAGGAGGGATCAATTGGTTGCTAGCTTCTGTTGAGCCTGTTCCGACTGACGGTAATGTGCGGCGGCGAATGGTCCCCCATAGGGTTTTCAAGGTTATGAACGTTCATAAGCAGGTCACCAGCTCTGTCTTCCAAAGCACCTTTGAGTGGCTTTGGACCATTGACATTTCAGGTAGAAGTCCAGAGTTTAACCATTTTGTTATTCAGGGGTTTCTGGACTGGCCCATTAGACTTAATAATTTTATGGAAATATATTAATAGAACAATAAGAATGTTGATAATAAATGATACTGTTTCATTAAGAGTAGCAACTATAAAGACTTTTCTTGTTATAAATGAAAAATGCTGTAACAAAATTATAAAGCATCTCCCTTGAGCAAAGATACTCAACCTGAGGAAAAATTGTTAGTTCCAATCTTAGTTTTTATTAAAAAATTCTACACTTGAAAAGCATTATTCATCTATTGGTTATCAAAAACACTAGTGTTTGCAGAAATTGATTTGAAAAGACATATAATTAGACATATAATTAGAAAAAATATTTTTTGAGACTTTAGAAAATCTTGCACACAACAATTTTCCTTATATACCATAGCTCATCTGATACCTCTTCCATATTTAATATTAAATTATTTAAAAAATATTAGTTGATTATTTTTGCTTTTTGGACCATGCTTCCTCCAATATACACACACACTCATACATAGAGAACTGGACTGAAATTCCAAGCAGGGGGATTGAAATGAAAGAGAGTGATGCAATATCTGAAATATACCACAGATGTAGAATTAATGATAAGAGGGACTGGATGTGTACTCTTTCTGTATAAGCAATGTGGAAAAGTAGAGTAGTCTAGAATTAAGTATTGGAGCTAACCAAGAATGGACATTAGAGAAAACAGCCCTCTCAGAGATCTGAAACATCTCACACTACGGTGTTGTATTTGAGTGCTGTGAATTGCTGTTATGCAAAAATATTTAGACTACTAATATGACTTACTCATGAAATCTAACTAAGATTAGAGGGACTAAAAAAAAATTACAGGAATAAACTTGATTTGCTTAACCTCAGGAATAATCTGTCACTGTCCTGGTGTTTTATGAGTAGATAAATACTTCCTAAAGTTTTAAATGAAGCAGTTGCAATACTCAAGAATACTATACACAAATAAATATACAATATTCAAAATAGTTTATAATACCTATAAATAATACTGGGTATCATCTCTTCTGAAATTGTAAGGTCACTTCATTCTCTACTTTTCTCACTCTCCCTGTCTTTCTTTCCATTAAGGTGACTTTAAATTTATAAAATTAGTTTCTGAATCAGGATAACTTTTGAAGGAATAAATTTAACAAGTCCATGAGAAATTGTAAGATCAGGAAGGTGGTATAAGTCTTTAATAACAATATTAGTATTGAAATTTACTGTTCATAAATTAAGTCCACATGAGACTTTTTTTAAAATAATTCATAACCAAGAAGACAAATATTCCATTATTATTTTTCAGGTGAGGAAATGGGCTAACAGCTTCAAGAAATTTTCTTATAATACAGAAAAGGTCAAACAGCGAATAAATGACACAGCTATAATTCAAACTTCAGTTTTCTAAATTCCAATATTGTGCCACCTACTCCTACATTTCTTTTCCTCTTTCAAGTTTACATTTAATATTAAGCCAGCATTTCTCATATATATGTATATATATATTGCATGATTGAAACAAAATGACTACCACAAAATGCTCCAAACAATAGGGTTCTAATTTAGCTTTTCATGTTTTAGAAATGTTTTTTCATGTTTAGAAATTAATGGCCTAAACAATTTTTTTCCTTCTTGTTTTTTGGTGCTCTTCTTAGAGATAAATTTTAAGCTATATATCTGACAAAATTTGTGAATAAGAACAGTGGCTTATCCACTTTGTTATTTTTAGACTTCTCTTTGTCTCAAAATGAGTTACTTCACTGTCATTTGTCACCATCCATCTCCAGGTTTGTTGCACTGTAGTGGCTTGCATTTTGCTATTATACTGCACATTACGCCAACAGTATTTCAAACACCAACAGAGTCACACTCTGTGGACAGGTTTTAGTGAAGCTTCCAGACTAAGATGGACTAGGAAGAAAGGTCTATGGTCTACTTCCAAAAATTAGCCAATGGAAACCCAATGACTGTAAAATATTTCCCGAGACTTCACCTTTCTTTGGATGTGTTATCAGGAGGTAACTAATCGCTGGGGAAAAACATTATGGTTGACGAAGCTGAGGGATGAGGAAGGCGAGAAAACCCCATAATAGCTCAAACATACCAACAAACAGGGAAACAGTGCAGGACTGAACAACGTTTCATTCTGTTGTGCGAATTCATGACAAACGACAAAAAAAAAAAAAAAAAATCTGTTATTTTGTTGTGGTTATTAGCTATAAAATCAGATCAAATGCATAGAAACACTATGTACAACAGAAAATACTGCCTGGTCCTGCACCATGCTCACAATCATTGTTAGGCTTGAGCCCATTCTTGCGACCACTATGTCAATCCATCTCATTAACAGTCTTCCTCTTTTCTGCTGACCATGTACTTCACCAAGCATAATATCCTTCTCCAGGGACTGATCCCTCCTGACAATGTCCAAAGTATATAAGACATAGTCTGGCCGTCCTTGCTTCTAAGGAGCATTTTGGTTGTACTTCCCCCAAGACCAATTTGTTCATTCTTTAGGCAATCTGTGGTATATTCAATATTCTTTGCCAACAATCACAACTGAAAGTGATCAGTTCAATTCTCCTTATTCATTGTTCAGATTTTGAATGCACATGATGCAACTGAAAACACAGTAACTTGGGTCAAATGAACTTTAGTCTTGAAGGTGAAATGTTTACTTTCAACACTTTAAAGAGATCTTTTGCAGCACATTTGTCCAGTGCAATGAGTCTTTTGATTTTTGGACCCATGCTTTCACGGGTGTTGATTGTGGATCCAATTAAAATGAAATCCTTGATAACCTCATTTTTTTTCCCCATTTACCATGATGTTACTTATTGGTCCAGTTGTGAGGATTTCTGTTTTCTTTATGGTGAGGTGTAATCCATGTTGAAGGCTAATCTTCACTTTCAGCAAGAGGTTGTGTCATCTGTATAACAAGGGTTGCTAATGAGTCTTCCTTTGATCATGATGCGCCATTCTTCTTCATAGAGTCCAACTTCTCTTATTATTTGTTTAGTGTACACATTGAACATGTGTGGTAAAAGTATAAAAACCCTGATGCACACTTTGTCTGGCTTTAAAACATGAAGTATCCCCTTTTTCTATCTGAATAACTTCCTTTTGAATCATGATCAGTTTCTTCATGTGCTCAATTAGCCATTCTGGAATTTTCGCTCCTTGCAATGTATTCATAACCTGTTATGATCCACACAGTTGAATGTATTTATACAGTAAATGAAACACGGGTAGATATCCTTCTGGCATTCTCTGCTTTTAGCCAGAAGTCATATGACATCTACAATGACAGCCCTTGTTCTACAGCCTTTTCTGAACCTGCCCTGAATTTCTGGCAGTTCTCTGTTGATGTTCTGCTGCATCTTGTTTAGAATGATCTTCAGCAAAATTTTACTTTTGTTTGATATCTATAACACTGTTTGATAATTTCCACATTCAATTGGATCACCTTTCTTGAAAATAGGTATAAATATGAATCTCTTCTAGTTAGCTTGTCAGGTAGCTGTCTTCCAATTTTCTTGGCAAAGAAATCAAAAAAAATAAAATAAAAAAAACAAACCAAAAAAAAAACCTGACGGCAATGAGTCAGTTTTGACTCACAGAAATCCTGTAGGTCAAAGTAGAACTGTTCCACAGAGTGACCAAGGAGTGCCTGACAGCCTTGAGTTGCTGACCTTTGGTTAGCGGTTGTAACACTTAACCACTACACCACAAGTCACAAGTTAAAGATGAGTTAGCAGTTTCAGCACAGCATCCATTTGTTGAAACATTACAGCTGATAGGACATTGATTCCAGGACACTTGTTTTTTGCCAGGACCTTCATCACAGCTTGAATTTTTTCTTTCAGTATCATCAGATTCTGAGCAAATGTTACCTCCTGAAATAGCTGAATATTGACCAGTCCTTCTTGGTTTAATGACTGTGTGTTCCTACCATCTTCTTTTGATGCTTCCTGAATCCTTCAGTGTTGCAACTTGCAACTTCAATTTTTTCTTCAGTTCTTTCCTTCATTTTGGTCATATTTATTGGTGAAGTTCACTTTTGCTACTGTTACTGTTGAATCAGGAATATAAATTGCAATTCCAGGAGCCACAGGTAGATTGCCCAAGAAGCAAAGTACACATGAGCTTAATTGTGCTTACATACTAATATGTAGTGCACAATTTCATCTGTTTTTCACCACATTGTATTACGAAATTTATGTGAAATTGTGCACTACAGGTTAGTAAGTACAATCAAGCTTTTGTGTGCAGGTGCATACCTTACTTACTGGTTAAGCTGTCCCTGACAGAAGTTATGTACTGGCATTTATATACTCTGTAAGTGTCCTGTCTTCTGGGTCCTGGAACAATAGCAGAAATCAAAATAATAATGGCTTTACCCGTATGGAGCTTATAGGCTAGTTGGGAGAGAAAGATATGGCACAAAAAGCATTGTGTATGTCGGGAAATGATCACACTACAGACTGTGACCGGCTGTATTCAAACCACCTAGAATATAGCTTGGTTCAGAGTGGTTGACTAATTAAAGTGTTCACCAAATGAATTAAAAACAAAAAAAATGCCAATATTTGCTGTACCCAACAATGTTCAAAGATCCTCTAAATGAAGAGGATCAGAACAGTTAACTAGAGAGGACTGGCCACCCATTGCCACTGACTTGATTCCAACTCATAGCAACCCTCTAAGACTGAGTAGAACTGCCCTATATGGTTTCCAAGGCTGTAAATCTTTATGGAAGTAGAGTGGCCGGGGGTGGGGTGGGGTGGGTAAAAGAAAAACAAAAATGATGTCCCTGGTACTAAGTGATGACAGGGATTCAATAAACAAGAAATGAGTAGCTGTAAATCAAATGCTGGTAATAGACTAAGATCAACACTGTGGCCACACGTAGGTCATATGTGACCTTGATGAAACTGTTTCCATCACACTCTGGGAGCAAAAGTTTCATAACAGTGAGTGTAGGATAAAATTGAAGAGAGGAAAGAGACAGTGGGGACAGAGACCCGGGAGTTTGTTGGAAAGGTATGTGGTTGAGTGAAGCGATTAGAAGGGGCTAAAACTGGCCATGTGTAAGACGAGGTGAAGCCTTCATCAAAGTGGAAAGAAGAGGATGATGTGGAAGAGCAAGTAGAAATACCCAGTGACATTCTTGATTAGGCAACAAGGCAGGGGTCTTCAGCACAAGAAGGGCTGACTTTAAGCTGAAGCACTGCCAGCTTACTGTTATTTACTGGAGGAAAAGCAAGATATTCAGGTGTATGTCCAGTTGTTTCTGGAAAAAAAAAATTGCATATGCTAATAACTCACGTGAACTCAACGAATCTATTACAATGACTAAATCTCCAGTACTACACTATAAAATATACATAAAACCAACTGAAGCCTGCATTTCAGACAAAGAATGTAATGTGGACTTGGGGATAGAGAGTGATGCATGTGCTATGAGTGCTTTATGGTTTAATATATATATGAGGCTGTCTTTCTGGTTTCATTTCAGCGGGGAGAGGAGAGGGTAGAGTGATGGGGACAGGTTGGATCAGTGGATCCTGGAACAGTGAAAAAGATAAGTGCCCTGTTACAGGTTGAAGAGAATAGACAGAGTTGCAGAGCTGCGAGTACACAGTATTTTATATGGAAAATTGACTGGATTGTAAACTATCACTTAATCACAATAAAAAAAAAAGCTTAAACTATATATATACTTACATATATTTAAATATATATGCCAAGTGCTGTCGAGTCGGATCCGACTCATGGCGACCCTATACATATACATATATATATACACACACACACACCCATAAAAGCAAACCCATTGCTGATTAGTTGATTCTGAATCGAGGTGACTCTACAGGACAGAGGAGATCTGCACCATAGCATTTCCAACATTGTAAATCTTTATTGAAGCAGACTGCCATATCTTTCTCCTGTAGGGTGGCTTCTGTGTTTGAACCTTCTAGTTAGCTGCCAAATTCTTGACTACTACATTATTAAAGTGTCTTAAAATATGCAGACATACACATGAGAATTTAACAGTCATTCTTAACCAAATCTTAAAGACAACTGCACATTTTAGTGCACTTTCAGACCATCAGTACCATGAGAAGCTGTCCAGCAAAGTCTTCCAAAGAGAGAGATTCTGAAGTTAGATTACCTAATCTTGATGTCAGCTTCACAATAATTAGAAGTATGAATCTCTCAGTGTTGCAATTTATAAAATGTGCATAATAAAAATTCTATAGAACTATCTTAATCAAACGGGAGAAATATAGAACAAAATTTAAAACTACCTTGAAATCCATACTTTCTGGAGCCATGGAAGCCAGACGAATTTCTAAAACTATTGCCTTGAGACAGTTTTTGAGGCTTAAACTTTTTACCTGACATCTTCTTAAAGCCAAACAAAATTTAGCCTAACTGGTAACGATTGTCTTCCATGAGCCTTGTGCTCTGTTGTGATCTATCTATATGGGATCATACCGATAGTAGGGATTTGAAGAAGAGTTAGGCAACTTAGTGGGCAATGAGGTTATGTTAATGGGCAGGGAACAACTTGGAAAAAAGGGTAAGAATTATTGGACAGTTCAAAGGATGTAGTCGATGTCATTTGTAGTGGTGCAAATGGTTAATACAGACAGTGACTGACCATAAATTTAGAGGTTCAAGTCCATATATGAATGTCAAAAAAGAAAATAACTTCCGGCCAAAATCACTACTCACCAAAAGAAATTCCTGACATCTTCTTGTGAAAAAATCAACCACTGAAAATTCTGTGGAACGTGGTTCTACCCTAGCATCAGTTAGAGAAGATTCAGTGTTAACTGGCTTGTTTTCTGGTGAGAGGTGAAATTCATTACAACACTCCTTTACCCTTTCCTGCTCTTTACACAGACTCTAGCTGGTAAAATAAAACAGTTGTATAAATCACTGCAAAATAAAGCTGTCAAGATCAAAAGCCAAATGATGAAATTTAGTAAGAATTTAGAACTTGATCTTGAAGGGTGGTAAAGATTTGGAAAAAGGAAAATGTATTCTCGGCAGAAAGAATACAGTGAACAATGTCTCAGAAGCAGCATTTACCCTTTTTATGTGGACAGAATAGTTCAGTTAAAATTTCTGATATATTTTCTATTTAATGTACAATATCTATTTGGTAGCTATGATAATCCAAGTTGATATTTAGATAGTACGTATAACTTATTGAAGAGAGCCTGGGTCTGGTTAAAAAATATCATTCTTCTAATAAATTCTGTGAACTTGGACAAATACATTCACTCTGAGGATTAAAAATTCTGAAACACTCAAAGAGGAAAGTATCAAATACAATAATTAAATAACTTATGTTGCTTTACTTTGCTGACTTAAAGAAATTTTAAATCATCAAAGTATGTATGATGTTAAGATTAACAATATCTTTAATTTTTGTCATAATATGTAATCCCAAAGTAAATTTAAAAGAATTATAAGAAGAGAGACAGATACATTTATATACCACTAGTTTCATACCTATATCTGTGGGTATGTATGTATAAAATTAAATATTAATCTGATAAAGGTATACAGGTATTAGCAAGGCAATCCCTGTTTATGTTTGTGTGTAATGCAATTCTAACAAGTTTAACCAAAACCTCAGGAATGCTTTTTGGGGAAATTGCCCACCTGAATTTTAAATTTTAGGGAAATGATTCAAAAGAGCCAAAATTATCTTGAAAGTAAAGACATTATTCGGAGGACATGTATTAGTTGATTTCACAATTTACTGTGGTAGTCAAGATAATACGTTATAATAGAGAATTCTTTAAAGCAGTTTCACATATATAGGTAAATAATAAAGGAGCATAATGGGAGAAAGAAAATATTTTTCAAAAAATTATATTGGAACAAGAGAATGATGTTAAAGAAAAAATTCTCAATATCTACACCACAGGATATATCAAAATCAACTTCAGATGTTTCATACACCTGAATATAAACACTTAATCTATTAAACTCATACAAACAAATAATATGAGAAGTATACTATTGGCAAAAGATTAAAAAAAATTTGGAAAAAACTTACTCTTTTGAAAACTAAACATCACTCCATAATTCATATTCATTATTTCTCATGATAAATCTTTGCTAACTTACCAGATTTTCTTGACCAAAGATAGACAGTTAAAATTTTATTACATCTGTATAGTCGCTCTAAGCATGCTTTAAGTTTCTGTTAAGAAAACAATAATTCTAAATTGAAAGCAAAACAGAAAGAATACATAGATTAGGAAAGGAATTCTAACCTCAAGTGATTTAATATTTTTGGAGCATGCAGCAAGCACTAAACACATTAAAATGTTAAATTAGATTTTACTATAATGAACACTTTTGCTAATCAAATATCACCTAACAATGAAAATATACCTATGGAGAAAAAAAAACAAAACTGTAATACATGTATCTAAAGTGGTTTCTACTAAGCATGTGTAAAGAACTCTTACAGTTCACAGAGTAAAAATTCAATCATCTCTTACAAAATACTTTAAATAAAATAAAAAGTCTTTAAAAAAGTACTTGAATGAACAACTCGCTAAAGAAAATACGTGAATGTCAAAAAAGAAAATACATTGTGGCCAACATCACTACTCATCAGAAAAACAGAGATTAAAATTACTTTGAGAGACCAATCCACATCTATCTGAAAGATGACAATTAAAATATCTGAAAATACTAAGTATTGCCAAGAGTGTGGAGTAACTGGTATTCTCATGTGTATCTATAGAGAACACAAATTCTGATAACATTCTGGAAAATTTACTGGCAGTTTTTTATATAGTTGGACATAAACATACTCCGTGACACAGCAATTGTACATACAGTTATGAAAATATGTGTCTAAAAAAGTCTGCCCATGAATGTTCATGGCAGCTTTTTTGACAGTTACTGTAACCTAGAAATATGCCAATGGGATTCTCTAGGACAAGCTATATAAACTCTCTATAGTACATCCACACAGTGGAACACTAATCAGCAATACAAAATAATGACCTTCTGATTCATTTAACAACAAGAACATTGTCACATTATTTTGGTTAAAGAAATACAAACGCAAAATGGGATATGCCATACAGTTTACACACACACACACACACACACACACACAAATGTAAGAACACTTAAAAGCAATTTATTGTGACAGAAATCAGAGATGTGACCATTTGACTCCAGGCATAAGCAGACTCTTGAGTGGGTGGTAAAGTACTATTAGACTGGGATATTGGTTAGATAGATATCCATTTTTGCCAAAATTCTTCAAATTGTATATTTAAAATCTATGCTATACGTGCTCTGTGTATTTTCTCTAAAAAAAATTGCAAAAAGTAGTAATATTTTGAAAACTGAAGATCACTCCAATAATTTATACTCATTGTCATTACTTAAGATAAGTTTTTGCTAACTTTTTGGGTTTTCTTGATCAAAGACAGCTAAAATTTTGTTAAATCTGTATAGTTGCTTTAAGGATACTTTTTCACTAAGAAAGTAAAAAATGCTAAAGCAAAAGGAGACAATGTATATTTAATTAGAAATTGTAATCAACTTGATTTCACCTAAACAGAGAGGGCAGAAAAGGATCTATAAAGTAACATACTCCCAAGAAAAATATACCTTACCAATAATAATGGCTTCAAGAAGGCTTCAGGGGATATTTTTAGATTAAGATTTAAAAAAATCATCTTGAAATCAAGGAATAATTTAGCTGAACTAGAAAAAAAGATTGCCCTTAGGTATTCTGCTTTTCTGAAATCTGTCTATATGGGATCAAATTAACACGAGCTGCTCCAGAGATTAGATAAAAACCTGGGGGCGGGGGGAATGGTGCAGGGGGCCTAAGTTAATGGGGGAGAAACAACTCAGAAAAGAAGAGCAAGAACGATTGCACCACTCCAAGAAGGTAATCAGTGTCACCAAATTTCATATGTAGAAACCGCTGAGTTAGTGTATGTTTTGCTGTGTATATTATATCAACAATGAAATTAATAAAATGTGCATGGCAAAAAAGAAACAAATCCTGTGTGGCTAAGTTGATTCCAACTCATAGCTACCCTACAGGACAGAGTAGAACTGCCCCACAGTATTTCTTTCTCAAGGCTATAATCTTTCCAGAAACAGACTGCCAAAGTCTTGTCCTGCAGAGTATCTAGTGGATTCCAACCTCCAACCATTTGCTCAGCAGCCAAGTGCTTGATCAGTGTGTAATAAAGACTCCTTGGCAAAACTATTAACAAAAAATCCAAACCCAGTGCCACTGAGTGGATTCTGGCTCATAGCTACCCACAGGGGCTCCAAGGACCACCTGGCAGACTTAAACTGTCACCTTTTGGTTAAATGCAGTACTTCACCATCACATCACCAAGGTTTCCTGGCAAAACTACAGAAGCAGTAAAACGGATCAGTAGTTACCAGGCATTCAAGGATAGCAACAGAGGGACAGAAAGGTGCAGCTCCAGGCATTTCAACTACTCTATCTGATACTTACTCTAATGGTGGACATGCAGTGTTATACAGCCATCAAAACCCACAGGACTTTACAACACCAACAGTGAACTGTAATGTAAGCAATGTTCTGTAATTAATAATGTATTGACATTGGTTTGTCATTTATAACAAATGTATTGCAGGAATGCAAGTTGTTAATATTAAAAGCAACCAACAGAACAGAGTTGAGACCCCAGAGATGTCACCACCCTCCTATGAATAGCTGATATTCGACAAAGGCCCCAAGATTTTAAACTGAAGTAAAAACAGTGTCTTTAGTAAATGGTGCTGGCAAAACAGGATGTCCATCTGCAACAAATTGAAACAAGAACCATATCTCACACCTTACACAAAAATGAACTCAAATTGATTAAAAGACCAAAATATCAAATCTAAAACAATAAAGCTCATCCAAGAAAAAAATAGAATCAACAGTGGAAGTTTCGATGCACAACATAGACTTCAAAAACTGACAAACAAAGCATGATCAACACAAGGGGAAAAAAAATAAGTGGGAACTACTAAGAATCAAACACTTCTCCTCATCCAAACTTTATCAAAAGAATTGAAAGACCACTTACAGAATGGGAAAAATATTTGGCAACTATGTGTCAGGCTGACATCTGATCTCCATAATCTACAAGGTACTACAAAATGTCAACAAGAAAAGGATCAATAATCCAATTAAGTGATGGGCAAAGGAGATGAACAGATACTTCTCTAAAGAGGGGATCCAGGCATCCAAAAGTCACATGAGAAATGCTCACGATGATTAGCTATTAAAGAAACTCGAATCAAAACAACTAGCAGATATCACCTCACCCCAACAGGGTTGGCCACGATCCAAAAAAACACAAAACAACAATTGCTGGAGAGGCTTTGGAGAAGTGGAAACTCTCCTACACTGCTGGTGGGATTGCAAAACGGTACAACCCCTTTGGAAAGCAACCTGCTGCTTCCTTAAAAAGCTAGAAATAGACATACCATTTGGCCCAGTAATCCCACTGCTTGAAATATGTCCTACAGATGCAAGGGCAGTCACATAAACAGATACATACACACGAATGTTCATTATAGCACAGTCCACAACAGCAAAAAGATGGAATCAACCCAGATGCCCAACAACAGATGAATGAATGAACAAATAAACTATGGTATATATATTCAATGGGACACTATGCAATCAATGATAAAGAACAATGATGACTTTAAGAAACATCTTATAACCTGGTTTCAACTGGAAGACATTATGCTGAGCAAATTCAGTCAGTGGCACAAGGACAAATATTGTATGAGACCGCTACTATAAGGACTTGAAAACAGACTTATGTGCAGAAGAAAAGACTCTTGGATGGCTGCAATGGAGGGGAGGGAGGGAGAAAGAGGGCTGGTTATAGATCAGGTGATAGAAATTTGTTTGGGTGAAATCAGTGACAGCACACAGTAGAAAGAAGATCAACTTAACTGGACTTTAACATAAGCTGAAAACTCTTCCAATCTTAACCCAGTATGGCAAGGACAGAGTAGCAGGGGCAGGGGTCTAGGAACCATGCTCTCAGGGGACACCTAGGCCAACTGCCATAAATAGCCTATTGTTAAGAGAGTCTTTTCCATTCCATATTAGTGAGTGGTGTCTGTGGTCTTAAAAGCTAGCAAGCTGCCATCTGAGGTACACCGAACGGTCCCAACTCAGCAGGAACCGACAATCACCAAGGACCAAAACGATGTGAGGGAAAGAGAACCCAGAAGACAGAAAGACCCATGTGAATGGGTCATTCCATCAACATGCAACCGGAAGAACCAGATGGTGCCCAGCCACCTCCAGTGACAGCTGTGGTGGGGCTCACGAAGTTGAGTCCCAGTGGCAATACGTGAATAAAAGGAGTGCACCCTGAGAACTTCACAAAAAGACCGCAATTGATGATCTGAAGGCCTGGGGGTTCCCCTGGGAGCATGACCCCTAGACTTGATGCTGCCCCTGATCATATATATTACTAAGGTCAACTCCTCAGACAGGAATTGATTGGACTCAGTGACACAGAGTGGCCATATCGTGTGTGCACTTTATGGTTCTGTGCATCCGTAGAATGTCATCCTACTGGCCTCTTACTAGAGGGGAATGGAGAGGGTGGAGGACAGTGAACAGGGGATTGTTAAGAGGATGTGTAAGAGGGTTGTTAAGAGGAACAGAAAGGACGAGTGTGCTGTCACTGGGCAAGGAGAGCAGTAGGAATTGCACAGTAGGAATGCGGGCATGCAAGTTTAAGCTGGATTGTACACTTTCCCTCAGTCACAAGAAATTAAAAGACAAACAAAAACAATTAAAACAAAAGAAACAACAAACAACAGTAAAAACAACAACAACAAAAAGATACGCAGGGGGATGGGGTTATTGCAAAGCCTAGTACTTCCTGCATAACTGTACTGTAAAGCTAAAGCTGCTCTAGAAAATAAACTCCACCTTAAAGACTTACAATCATTTGGTACTAAAAATGTTATACTCTTCAGAAGATTAAGATTTCACTACAATTTTCTTCAATATATGGGAATATTTAAAACTCAAAATAAATATTTATTACATGTAATTCCATCTAAGTTTCCCTGTCTGCATGCTCAGAATTAGCTTATTTTCTAACTATCTCTATAGCACGATCACCTTTCCTTGTTTCTGTAAATAAAGCAAAACTGTCTGTAGTTATGAAACTGCAACAGACTTGGCCAGCTGTTTTGTATTTCTTTCAAATTTATTTTAAAAATATATTTCTCCAATCTTCAATTACCAAATAAACTGTGTACATATTTTCAAGATTAGACTCACTGAAATATCAGTGTTTGCATTAGTCAATCCCAGATAAGTGCCTTTTTACAGTAGGGAAGTTATTCATATCATATTTATTTTAGAAGGTAAACATATGTACCCCATTACTAGCCTTCAGCTGGCGTTGAACATAAAGGCTTTTGTACATAAAAGTATAAGTAGGTTTGTGTCTACACATGTATGTTACTCATGCTAATGTGTGTGGCATATCTTTTTAAGTATGATACTGCTTATAGATATAAGAGAAGATTAACATCTTTCTACTTATTATATTCAAAGAAAGATGTACCCATTTATCTTGGAGGAGATTTTTTGTTCTTTCTTCTTGACAGAATGACTTGAACAGTATTTATTTGGTATAAAAATACAAATCTTCCAAGCACCCATTTTTTAATACCACCTTTTTTGTTTGGAGAAAGGCAAATCATGCTGGAGAAAACTTGTATTTGGAGAGCAAAAGAAAAACCAACCAACCAAAAGGAAAAAAAAAAAAAAAAACCTACCATCAAGTAGATTCCCACTCACAACACACCCATAGGACAGAGTAGAACTGCTCCATAGTTTCCAAGGAGCATCTGGCATATTCGAACTGCCTACCTCGTGATTAGCAGACTTAGCACTTAACCACTATGCCAGCAAAAGAAAGGAGATTTATATAGGATACCTTGATTTATCAGGCCAGTATTCAACAGCAGTTGTTTAGCAATGAAGAAAATTATACTATTAATGATATGATCTATCACTGGCGACTTCTTCTAAGTCTCTTGCGCTGGTATAACTTCTTATGAATGCCTGGACCTGTATACCGAACCTCTTGGCTGCTAGCCAAAGAGTCCATCAGTCACTCTTGTAAGGGCCCCTGTGAGTTCAAATTTGTTCACCGGCTGTGGTGGTCAGGATATGTCAACTTGGCTCCTCCATATTTGGCTGCTGTATTAAGTAGCAGGGCAGGGTCTGTGTTGGCTTCCCGTCCCTGAGCTCTCATCTCTGAACTACCCACTACTACTGCTGGTCTGTTCACATAGCTAGGAGCGCCTGCTCTCTTCTTCTGGCTTCTGGTTCCTGGACTTGAACTAGCAGCTATTGGATTCATCAATCCTTACAGTCGGCACTCGAGAGTCCTGCTCCCTGACCCACTGATTCTGGGTTCGCCAGCCTCTGCCGCTCTGTCTTGCCACCAGCTTGGCATCCACTGACCTACACAACCAGTGATCTAGAACTCTGGTCTCTGACCTGCTTACCCTGGGTTCACCAGCTCCTATGACCACGTGAGGCTTGTGCCAGGACTTGGGACATTCAGCTTCTGTGATTGCATGAGCTGTTTCCTAGATCTATATCTATCTGTCTATATATATTATAAATCTTTGCTTGTACCTACGTGTGTTAGTAGCTTTGCTTCCCTAGAAAACCCAGCCTAAGATACTGGCAATAGGTTTGGTTTTCTTAATTGCTTGTTTACTGGTAAATGATAAGTAATATGCATCTCAAACTTGATATGTCCCTAAATGAATTCCTGATCACCACTCCGTATGTTTTACTAACTACTTTCCCCACCTAAGTTGTTACCAATTCAATCCTTCCAGATGCATGGGCCAAATTGCTGGGAATCAGTTATGACACCCCTCCTTCTTCCACGCCCAACATCCGAGACATCAGGAAATCACACTGACTATCCTCAACAGATGTTTAACATCAGGCCACTTGTGACAACCGTTACACTTCCTTCTCACCCCATGCCCCAGCCCCCACACATGCCCTGTCCAAAGTACTCACATCTCTTGCCTGGGTTATCTCCAAAAAGTACTCGTCTTGCCTCAAAGATGCATTTTGAAGACAAAGTTAGATCAAGTAACATTCCCTCTCAAATCTTGCAGTGACTCCATTTTAGCTCCAAGAAAAAGCCAAAATCCTTGCAAAGGCACATACATCATTACTTGGTGTGACCTCAAGTTACCTCACTGACCTCAGAGTTCAGCACTCCTTCTCTGGCTCATTATTCCCAGAAACTGTAGCCCTTGATGTTCATCCCAAAGATCAAGTGTGCTCCAGTCTTAGGACATTAAACAAGCTCTTTCTATTGCCTGTATCAATCTGCATCAGACATATTCTTGTTAAATGCATCATCTTTAGGTTTGGAGGGGGTGAGAGAAATTTCCTCTTCTCTTTCAGATCTACCTTGACCATTTTATTTAACTCTGCTCTCGGCCCTTCTTGTCAACATTCTCATCTGGACACACATTTCTAATCTCCCTTATTCTTCTGTATTCCCCCCCCCTCTTTTTTTTTTTTTTAACATTCTGTTTATTAACTTCTCTGGGGTCTTAAAAGCTAGCAAGCTGCCATCTGAGGTACACCAAATGGTCCCAACTCAGCAGGAACAGATGATCACCAAGGACAAAATCAGCATGGGGAAAGAGATCTTGGAAGACAGAAAGACCCATGTGAATGGTGACTACATCAACACATAACAAGAAGAACCAGATGATGCCTGGCCACCTCCAGTGACAGCTGTGATGGGGCTCACAAAGCTGAGTCCCAGTGGCAATGAGAGAATAAAAGGGGTGCACCCTGAGAACTGCACTAAAAGACCGCAATTGATGGTCCGAAGACCTGGGGCTTCCCCTTGGAGCATGGCCCCTAGACCTGATGCTGCCCCTGACCATAAATGGTTACTGAGGTCAACTCCTCGGACAGGAGTGGATTGGACTCAGTAACACAGAGTGACCATATAGTTTGTGCACTTTATGGTCCTATGCATCTATAGCATATCATCTTACTGGCCTCTTAATAGAGGGGAGTGGAGAGGGTGGAGAAGAGGGGAGAGGGGATTGTTAAGAGGGTCTGTAAGAGGGTTGTTAAGAGGAACAGAAAGGACGAGTGTGCTATAACCAGCAAGAAGAGTAGTAGGAGCTGCACATTAGTGGGCATCCAAATTTAAATAGGGTTGTACACTTTCTCTCAATCACAATAAAAAAAATAAAAACAAACATACTGTTTATTAACTTCTAATATACCGTATAACTTCTTCAATATGCAATTTATTGCCTCTCTTTTAAAGGAAGAATGTTTCATGAGGGCAGAGAATTTGATCACTATTTTCACCATTGAATTAAAATTCTTTATACACATATGACAAAGAACATAAAATTCTCTGAGTAAAAGGTAGGACGTAGAACACGTGTTTGTTGAATATGTGAATGAACCGAAAGCTACTGAGATTCTTGGATAATTTGAAAGGAGATATTAAGAAACACACACCATATTTCCTGACAATAACAATATTACATTTCAAGACTGGATTAAAAAGAAGTGACAAGGGTTATTTCTGAAACCAGAGAAGATGGCCATTTTTATAATTTACACTCAAACTGCAGCAATTGTCCTGCATGTGCACATTTCTACCTGAAAGGTTAGCAATTCTTTTTATACTGTGGGCTTTGATTGATGAGTATAGACACTATTTGAACGTGTAGCCCTACCTATAGCTTTGTTGTAATTTATCTTTCACTCCAAATTCTAAATCTCTTATTAAGGCTGCTAACTTCAAGCAACTGAAGCGTATTTCCAAAGGAATAATTAATGTATGAATGACCTCTAGATAGACAATCAGTGTGCGCTCTAAAAGCATAAAAAATCATACCACATATTACAGACCAGTTAGTTTCCTATTTTTTCTTGGAATTTTCTTCTTTTCATTCCTTTGGAATATAAAGATACACATGCAAACATTTAATAACAATGTTGTGACTATGTATGCATTTCATTTACCAGTGCCATGTATGTTCACTATTTCTACAAATAATTACTGAACTTTAAATGAAAGACATACACTGTAGGTTGATTCTAAAAGAGAAAATTTTATAAATCCTGTTTTCAGGGTGTCCAGCTTTAATGAACAGTATACACTGTCTTAGATACCTAATGCTGCTATAACAGAAATATCACAAGTGGATGACTCCAACAGACAATGACTGTAATTCCTATCATTGTACGTATATAATCATGATTTATAGACCTGATTGCAGAAATACATGTGGTTTATTTTATACAAAGTGAGAGTTCAATACAAATGTGGAGGAAATACCTTTTTAAGAAAGATTTCCTGCATGACAAAGATATTTTCATAGCTTTATCCAAGGTGAACAAATGTTACATGACAAGATAGCATAGCTTTGGCCCAAAGTGATGTCATGAGTGGAATCTTTCCACAGAGAGAGAGAAAACAATCTTACCCAAAGTTTAATGACTAGAAAAAGCATAAAAAATACTGAATACATTCAGCAGTTTGGAGAGAAGTACAAATCAAGTTTACGGTAGAGAATGGGGAGAAGATGGAGGCAGTTTAGGGATTAAGTAGCTAGTTTTAGATGTTTGTATGAACTAATTGGTAAACATTTTGTGGTGTATCTCTATACATAATAATTTCTTTAAATTAGTTAAACCACAAGACAAATGGAAAAAAAAACAATAAAAATCACACATTTAAAGGTATTTCTGAAATATCAAACCTCATATTCTTGGAAAGAACATTTTATTCTGAAATGCCTGTGTTCAGGTATTTTTAACACACGAATAGCCTTGTATAGTTCAACATTGAGACTACTGTATAAAAGAAATTGCAGTCCCCAGTGACAGGTTGACAGAATTTTTTGGCTGATGTAAAGTCATTGGCAAGTTTTAAAATATTGAGTAACGTTGTTACACTTCAAGTAGTTTCAGAATTAGAATATGTAGAACACTGTGATTAATTGAATTATTAGGTGGAGAAGAGGAAAGTATCTATTAAGAGTCTCAGTTTTATAGCTTGAGTGACTTAATGATTATTGGGTCACTAACTGTATTGTTTGCAATGGGAATGATGAAGATAACTTCCATATTACAAATATTATAATTGCAGTACTTGTAGTTACATGTATTGTGATTGATTTTGGAGTTAGAAGCATGTAGATTGCTGCTGGAAACTTGGCAGCGGAAAAAAAAAAGAAAAACACCCACAGAGATTGGAAACACTGAAGAG
Source organism: Heterohyrax brucei (assembly GCA_028571685.1). NCBI lineage: Eukaryota > Metazoa > Chordata > Mammalia > Hyracoidea > Procaviidae > Heterohyrax > Heterohyrax brucei. Next base: position 164,223,212 of record CM053143.1, read on the forward strand.
TTGGAAGAACAGCAGGAAAGTAAAGAAGCTTTGTTATAACAATATTGGTTTAGTGAGTTTAGGAGTAAATGTTCAGAATGCTTTAAAAGAGAATTCTATTTAATACAGTAGTCATGAGAAATATGAAAAAATTTGCTATTGGCTTAATCAATCTTAAAAAAATAAATGTGACATAACAAATATCTAGTTTTATTTCTATTGTATGTTTTCCCTGTTATTTCCTACTGACTCTGGGAACCTATTTAAATAACAATAAAAGAGTATTTCTTCTAATTTCTACATTTCTTTACGAGCGTTACACATTTCCTTTTATTCAAGGTTACACACTCATGATTAGGTGAATATTGTGTAAAACGAAGTTTTCGTTTTCAGCCAAATATTTGGCAAACACATTTAATTAAATCACCCAGAAGAGAACAGAGAACTCCTGGATGGGGTGAACAGTTAAAGGCATAACTAATAACTGAAGGGTTGGCAGTTCAAATCCACTCAGAGGAACATCCAGAGCAAGTTCTGGCTATCTACCGCAGAAAAATTCCAGCTATTGAAAACTTTATGGAACACAGTCCTATTTCAAAATACATAGAATCATCATGAAGAGGGACTGGTTTGACAGCAAATAAAACTTGTAAAAAGATAGAGAAACATGGTCTGAATCTAGTAAGATAGATTCCTAAGTGGATGAACACACCATCCAAAAGGATCCATCCAACTAAAGGACATGACCATCTCATCCTGTATTATTCTGTACATCTATCAGTATTTTTAATGAAAATAAAGAAAACACTCATATGGAAATTTCATCAGACAAAATTGAAAAGGATAGGAAATAATTTTGATTATAGAATCAATACTTTAAAAACTTGTATTAACCTGTTGGCATAACAGGCCAAATTGAATAAGAAAAAATAAATAGAAATTTCTATATGTGATTGAGAAAATCTTTTATAAAAGTGAGGACATATGGTTTATGGATTGTAAAAATCTTGTATTCATAAGATAAAATTATTGGACAATGTACCTAAATTCACTTAGAGTCAAAAAGAATAACTTCTGGACAAAGAAAATTAGAATGTGTTTCTCTTTTCCATTCAGGCTGCAATGTTGTTTTAAAGTGATGGTTTGAATGCAACAACATTTAAAAACCATGTGATGTATCTGCTAAGACAGTAAACTTGGAATTAGACATGTTTGAATCTTGGCTTCATAATTTTACGCTACTTCAAAATTAGTTATACTTTCTGTGCCTCTGTTTCCTCATACACAAGTTCTATTCAAGTTAAATTCATAAAATGAGAGGAGCCAATGTGATTAGCACCGTTCATTTTACACAGCAAGTGCCAAATAAATTTTATCAGTATTTTAAGTATTATGTTCATTTTTAAGCCCTTTCATGACCCAAATAGTTTTTCCTTTTAATTTTTTGTTGACACTGTGTTCTTTTCAGTAATGGAGAGAAGGCTGAACAACTGAGTGTTTCTGAATTTTTGGTAGACAATGTTTTTCATCTTATGCTTCACTCTACAAATTTTACTCTTGAAGTCCAGAGGTACATACGTGTACTGATTAGAAATTTTCAAAATTCATATTTTGCCTACTAAATATTCAATGAGTCAGTGCCACCATACCCCCAAAGAAACAAACAAATCAACAGGCAAATAAACAAACACCCAAACTCATTGCCCTCAAATTCATTCTAACTTACAGGGTTTCCAAGGAGTGGGTGGTGAATTAGAACTTCCAGTCTTTTGGTTAGCAGCCTAATGCTTAGCCATTTTGCTACCAGGGCCCCTCAGCACCACAACACCCTCCCAAAATAGTAATTTGCAGCACATGCTGGTTTTTCCAGTTCAAACTGTTATGCAGGGACTTTCCTCCTGGCGTCATATATTGTCAGTGGGACAATGGCTTCCCAATGAATCCTAGTGGTACAAAAAGTAAGTGGCAGTTTTATATATATGTACACACACATGTATTTTTACATATGTGTGTATATACACACACACACACGTATATACATATATATGCATAAAACTACCACTTTATAAAACTACTACTGCATATAAAACTTCCAGTATACAGTTCTATGTATATACATATATGTACATATATACTGCCTATGTGTATGTGCACACACATGTATATGTACATATGTGTGTATGTATGCATACACATATATACATGCATGTATACACATATTACCAGTATATATTTATGCGTATATACATATATGTACATATATACTGCCTATGTGTATGTATACACATACACACATATGTGTACATATATATAGTATATGGAAATCCTGGTGGTGTAGTGGGTTAGGTGCCACGTCTGCTAACCAAAAGGTCTACAGTTCAAATCTACCAGGTGCTCCTTGGAAACTCTATGGGGCAGCTCTACTCTGACCTATGGGGTCACTATTAGTCGGACCCAACTGGACAATAGCGGTGGGTATGCGGTATATATATATATGTGTATATGTATATACACTGCTGATGGTTTTACATTTATGTACATATGTGTATATGCACATATATACACTCTATATACTTATATATATGTATATATACATCTGTATGTACACACAGACACACACGTATATATACTGCTGGTCCTGAAAGGATTAGAAGACACCCCTGTATTCTCCACTTTCCCCCAAGGTCCAGGTGACGTTAGCGATGATCTCCCTTGCTGCATGCCCTCTTCTGAATCTCTGCTGAATTCAGTGGGGACTCCTGGTGACAATGCTAATCACCACACTGCTAACTTAAAGTTCTGGTGGTTTAAATCTACCTGTCACTTTGTGGAAGAAAGGTGTGACAGTCTACTTCTGTAAAGATTTACAGCCTTGGAAATCTATTGGGCCATTCTACCTTGTCCTATAGGGTCAGTGTGAGTTGAAATTCACTTGACTACAATATATTTTTATTTTTTTATGCTGTTCATCTTTACTAATTCATTTTCAGATGTGGAATGAAAAAACAAATCAAACAACTAGCCAGGGGAAGCTCACGGGGGGTGGCAAATGGTTTGTGCTGGATTGTATGTGGAGAGCACATACTAAGTAGCTATAGTTGGAATGTTGTTCTGTTACTCTGAAAGTAAGAGGCCATTAATAATTGCTTGTTGAATTGATTATAGAAATTATCTTAATAGCTCATTTACAAGTGCTATCACTTGTTTTAGTCTTCTTCTATGTAACAATAATTCTTTTAATAAATTCATGTATTGAAGAGGAAGACAGTCAAGGACGTGCCAGAAAAATTTAACAAGTATAGCATAAAGTGGAAGAACAACAAAGTTGTAAATTAAAAAGGGAGAAATAAGAAAATATTGACCAGTGTTCTTATTTGACAGCTAAAATCGTTCTCATCAGATCAAGAAAACACGTAACATTTTTTCTTCATTTTCAAGGTTGTTGTCAGATGGTGTCACAGGGATTTTGACTCACAATGACCTCATGAGACAGAATAAAACTGCCTATGCAGATTTCTTGGCTGTTACCTTTACAGAAATGGTTTGCCAGGTTTTTCTCTAGCGGATCCTCTAGGTGGCTTCAAGCTACCGACCTTTCCATTAGCAGCTGAATGCTGAACTGCTTGAACCATCACAGCCTGTTGTAATCAAGATTACATGGTTACTTTTAGGGCACCAAAATGTCATGACAAAAAACAATGGCAACACATTGGAACTTTAGAACAATTTTGGAAATAAAAATGACCTCGAAGCGTTAGCAATTACCAGTCCTTCATCTTTTCATATGCTGAAATCACTATTTGGATATATATTCAAGTTTACACACACATGAATAGAGAATACATTAAACAATATTTATAATATTGTTATACAGAGACCATGCTATGGTGGTCTTAATGTCAATTAATATCAACTAGCATATAAAAAAGTTTTTTCTTTTTTGACAAAGAAAGACCTTTACTTTTTATTTTCAGTTAGTTAACATCTTGGGTTATTAGCCGTTGCCTAAATATATGCTGATAGACTTTTGACTGATAGACTTTTGACTTTTGACTGATAGACTTTTATCTTAATACATGGAAAAAAAATTATGGATTTCTTACTGTTGGTCAGGTAGCTGTCTTCCAAATGTCTTGGCTTAACCAAGTATGCCCTTTCAGTATTTCAGCTATTCATTGAAACATTTCAGTTAATATTATGTTAATTCCTAGAGACTTGTTTTTCTTCATTTCCTCCACTGAAGCCTGGACGTCTTTCATCCATCCCACCAGTTCTTGATCATATGCTGCCTTTTGAGATGGATGAATGTCTACCAATTATTTTTGGTACAATGACATTGTATACTACCTTCAGTTTCTTTTAATCCTTCTTGTGTGGTTCACAATTTATTCCATTCAGTCCTTTTTTCTTCAGTTCTTTCAGCTTGAGAAATGATGAATATATTCTCCCTTTTTGGTTTTCTATCTTGAAGTCTTTTAACATCTAATTAAAACACTTTACTGTCCTGGAGGTACCCTTTGAAATTTTCTGTCCTGTACTTTTATGTGATTATTTATTCTATTTGCTCTAGCTACTCTGCATACAAGAGCAAATTTCAGAGTCTCTTCTGGTACCCATTTTGGTCTTTCATTTCTTAAGGTTACAGCCCAGAAAACTCTATAGAGTTCTACTCTGTAAATTGGGTTGTTACCAGCTGATATCAACTCAGTGTCATCCAACTACATGTGCCTATTTGACAATTGGTGTAAGCTGAGTGAAAAACTGTGTCTGTAATAAAGAAAGAAGTGTCTCTGATAATCCTGACAACCACTGGGTAGGATCAGTCTGTTATTTTTATATATACTAAGTCAGACCATGTTAGCCTGGACCATGAAAAAAGAAGTGAAATTATCCTTCAGAGCCTTGCAAATGCATTTCATCTTTTATCATCGTGTATTTAATAACAACAATATATGACTATATACTCATTTTGAGATAAAATGCATTTTTTATTGTTACACTCTTTCCAATGATCCCATACTACAGAAAGAATCATTTCAATAGTAGCCAGTTGCTATGTACTAATCTACATCACCACAACTGTGCATTAGCTGCTCTGCTGCTCGAATGGGACAGGGCCTTTCAGAGAATTAAGTCCAGTATTAGTGATGCTGGAGAAGCCCTACACAGAAATACTGGTCACATAGGTCACATATTTCCCATGGTAACCGGAATATTTTGAAGGATTTGATGTATCCAACACAAAATGGATAAAAACCTAGTGATGTCAAGTCGATTCTGATTTACAGTGACTTCATAGTACATACAAGAACTGTTCTGCAGGGATTCCAAAACTGACAATATTTAGAAAGCAGATATATTAGATATATTAATGTTAAATGAAACTTGATAGTTCTCTGAAGGTAAATATGTGAACACACAATAAAGAGCTCTGATACAGTAAACATGAGCCCTGGTGGCACAAGGGTTAAGTGCTTCACTGCTACCTAAAAGGTTGGTGGTTAGAAGCTACCAGCAGCTGCATAGGAGGAAGATGCAGTAGTTTGCTTCTGTAAAGATGACTGCATTGGAAACCATATAGGACAGTTTTACTCTGTGCTACATGGGGTTGCTATGAGTTGTCGACTTGATGGCACTGTTGGGTTTTTTTTTTTTTTTTTTTTTTTTTTTGGTACATAGCCCTAGTGGTACAGTGGTTAAGATATAAAGCTGCTAATGGCAGTTCTGGCAGTTTTAATCCACTGGCCATGCTTCAGAAACTGCATGAGGCAGGCCTACTCTGTCCTATAGGGATGCTATGAATCAGCATCAATCTGATAGCAAAGGGTTTATAGATTCACTATGAGTTAAAATCAACTGAATGGGATCCATTCAGAAAATTAACAAGCCTCCTTTCTTGAATGATCAAACTTTAGAGAAATTTAAGGTGAGATCTCAAGAAGAATTTTCAAATCTTATATTAGAAACAATATTAAAACAAGAAGCATAACAACAGATTATCAAGAGGGCAGAAAATAATAAAATGAAATGGAAAGCAAAAAGAGTGTCTTGGTTTCCTAGTGCTGCTATAACAGAAATACCACATATGGATGGCTTTAACAGAAAGAAATTTAGTTTGTCACAGAAAAGTACACTAAAAATCCAAATTGAGGGTATCAGCTCCAGGAGAAGGCTCTTTTTGTTGGCTTTGAAAAAAAGCCTTTGTCATCAATCTTTACCCGGAATGGGGGCTTCTGAGATTCAGGAACCCTGAGTACAAAAGACCTAGGAGCTCCCAAAGCGTCTTTCCTGGTGGTATAAAGTCCCTAACTTGTTTTCCTTTCTTTATATCCTAAAAGATTGCCTGAAAGCACAATACAATCTCCCAGACTCCTCTTGCTTTCCCAACCTCAATTCAATCCTTGACAAAATGTAATGAAGGGAATTAACAAAAGAAACAATTTGTTTCTAAAGTCATCATCACTATCACCATTATCATTACCCTGTGGTGAGTTTAGTCAAGAAAAGTCAGAGGTGACACTAATAAACAAAATGAAACTGGAGATAGTGAGATTCAGTAGACTATTAAAAACACACAAAAAAGACAATATCATTTAAAAATTCAACTGAAAGATGAGTAATTAAAAAAACAGAAAAATTTGCTTGAGAAATAGAAACTGAAAAGATATAAAGAAATTGAATCAATCAAAATATTCACACAATAGAAATGAAGGACTCAGACAATGTTGCTGATGTGTTATACAACATTTCAGATAAATACATATTTCAAAAATACAGGAAAGTCTTCTAGAAAGGGAGGAGGATGCATACCAGTTTTACAAGACCAGAAGATTTTTTCTATTTTTTTTTTTAATTTTAGTGTTTCATGTGAAAGTTTGCAGCTCAAATTAATTTTGCATTCAAAAATTTATGTAAGGATTGTTTTGTGACATTGGTTTCAATCCCCACAATGTGACATCAACAGGTTCCTGTGTCCATTCATCCAGTTCCTATTCCTTCTTGACTTCTGATCTTGCCTTTGGATAAGAATTGCCCATTTGGGTGCATATATTTGAGCGAACTAAGAAGCACATTCCTCATGTCCATTATTCTTTGTTTTATAGGTCTCTCTAGTCTTTGTCTGACAATTGGGCTTCTAGTGAGATTTCTATTCTGAGTTAGCAGTGTCTAGTGACTATAGTCTAAGGGGTTCCTTCAGTGTCTCTCAGACCAACAAGTCTAACCTTTCATCAAATTTTGTTCCACATTTTACTTCTCTTCTGTCTGACGCTTGCTGCAAGCACAGTCAGTGGTAGTAGCTGGACTCTAGTTCTGAACTCAGGCTTGTCGAGGTTCTAGTTTATATGATCCTTCAGTTCTTTGGGCTAGTACTTTCCTTGAGCCTTTGTCATGCTTCTCTTTTGCTCTGGGTAGGATGGGACCAACAGAAACATCTTAGATAGTTGTTTGCCAACTTTTAAGATCCCAAACACTGCTCTGCAAAGTGAGATGTAAAACACTTTCTTTTCTGAACTATGTTATGACAGTTGACCTAGATGTCCCCCAAAACCATAGTTACCAGCCCCTGTTCTAGCAGCTGGGTCCTTCAGTGTGTCTGGATGTATCTAGGAAACTTCTATATTTTTGCCTTGGTCACACTGTGTTGATTTCTCCTATGTTGTGTGTTGTTTTTCCCTTCACCAAAGTTCACATGTCTACCATATAGTTAGTGATTTGATCTCTCCCTCCCTCCCCTCTCTGTGTGTAAACCTTTTATTATAAATGCTTTTGTACAATGTTTGTCTTTTTTCAACTAATGTTACTCAGCATGCCTTCTAGATTCATCTGTGTTGTGAGATGTTTTGTGGATCCAACATTGTTCACCTCTGCATACTATTCCACCTATGTAGGAGCCATTTTTTAAAAATCCATTTCTATGCTGATAGGACCTTTAGGTGCTTTCTATCTCTTTGCTACAGTGCAATAAAAATGGGTGTTCACATGTCTATTCACGTGACAGCTCTTATGCCTCTAGGGTACACATCTAGGAATGGGATTGTTGGATTGGGTAATATTTCTATTTTTAGCTTTTTAAGGAAGCATCAAATCATTTTCCAAAGTTGCTCCATTTTACATCACTATCAGTGCATGAGAGTTTCAGTCTCTCTCCAACCTCTCCAACATTTGTTATTTTCATTTTGTGTTTTTTGGTTAACTGACAGCCTTACTGGCTTGGCTTGGACAATCTTACTGGGGTGGCTTCATTTTTGGTTTTTGGCAACTTTGACTGTATTTCTTGTTGACTTTCTTTGATGGTCAATCCTATATAGGGTTCACTGTTTTTCTTACTTCTCATGCTTCATGATATTAGGGAAGTTTTCTGCCAGGAAATCATCAAAAACTCTCTTTTTCTTCAATCATCCACTCTTCTTTTATGATATTCTGATCACTGGTAAGATTTTCATTGTGAAAGAATCCTCTAGTTTTTAAGGTTTCTTGATTTTTCTTCTTTTTTGTTATGTTTTGTGTTTTTCTGTTCTAATAAACTGTAGTAAAGAGATTTATCTTCAGTTTCATCAGTTCTCATTCCTATTGTCTCAAATTTGCTGCTATGACCTTTTATTGATTTGTCTGACTTTTCTTGTTAATCTTCTCAATTTCTAGTTGTTTTTACATGATTTCTAGCTCCCTGTTTATTCTGTCATTTTGTTCTTATACCGTTTGCCTGAATTTTGCTATGACTTTGAGTATCACTTGGTTTGGTCTCTGTTTTGCCCAGTCTTCTTCTTGGCCTCTTGAGTAGCTCTGTCTATTAGTTCTTTGAATTCTTTATAAGGTAGTTCCATTGCCTTATTCTCCTCATGGAGATTTTCTGATTCTTTACTTTGTCCACTTGCTGGGGCCATTGTGTCAGGCTTCCTCACATGATTTCATGTTGACTGTTGTCCCTGAGGCATCGAGGATTTGTTATGTTTATTGTGTCCTGATTTTTTTTATTTCTTTTGTATAGATATGTCCAAGTAGGTTGGTTGTATGTGTTGCTCTGATCATTAATCTGGCCATGTAGAAGCTCTCACCTCCTGTACGCAGGTGGACAAATTAGCTACTAGTTGTGTAAACCCTGCAGTCTCTTCTCTGTTCTTGCTGGTTGCTAAAACTGCAAGACAGTATTTGGTGAGGTGATAAAACTATTCTGACGGTCACCAGGATATAGGTACAGGGAGTGTTCTCCTAATCAGTGGGTTGAGTGTTATATATTTGCTTTGCCACTTGCTGGTTGACCAAGGCACATATTCCCAGGTTCTCGGTCACAGAGCATGTGGTACAAAGATGCTCACCTAAAGTTCTGGAAAGTGAGGCCACACTGAGATGTTTGGAGCAAGTGCAGGTTTCTGGTTGAAGTAGCGGGTCCATGTAGTTGGAAAGGAGGGGGCTATCAGCTGCCCCCTGGTGCCCACATGGAAGACATGCCCCAATCTGCTAGAGTGCAGATAGTGCAGCCATTCTTTTGGTGCTGGGTGCAATTGGAGAACACTTCTAGTTCCTTCTCTTGGGCTGCTAGATGAAGTGGGTAGTACCACCAGCCCTGCAGGCCCTGAGGTGGGTGCATGAGGTACCTTCCTAGAGACTGAGGTGGTGTGGAATGCCACAGATCTGTGTTTTCCACTTAAAGGGAAAATAGGCTTTCGCTGGGGACTCTGCCTCTTTTGTCCTAATGAGGCCATGCTGTGCCGAGCTGGTCAGCAATGCACTGGTGCAGGTGATTGAAGAGCGTGAAGCATGCTGCAAGTTCATGAACTCCCTAGGTCACTGGCTAGGCAAAGGGACAGTGCCTCTCAACTGGGGCCATAAATTCTAGACATAGGGAGCACAGCAGAGCTGAATACTAATGGATTGTTGTTGGAGCAGGGAAGAAGACGGATGAGGGGGAGGGAGTGGTCCTCAGCAGTGGTGCTCTAGTGGGAAAAGGACTGTGGTACGTACTGTGGGTCAGGAGCTTGTGCTTAACTTTTGCAGGTCTGATGTCACCCTTGCTTGGTTCTGAACTTGCATGCAGAGTTGTTGCTGCTACATTGCACCAGACAGGGTGGGTGTTGGCTTCGGATGCTGCTCTTGCCTCAGTATATCCGCACCTTGTGGACTCAGTTAACAGGGCATCAACAATCAGGCTGTCCTTAACTCCTTGTTCCTGACATTTTTGAATCGTCTCTTTTTCTACCTGCCACTCATTTCAATTCTTCAGCTTTGTTTCTGATGCTTAGGATTTCTAGATTGTCATGTATGCAATTCGCTTGTATTTTCAGGTTTTTATTGTAAGAGACACAACATGAAGCATCTCTGAGACCAGAAAATTATTGATATCAAATCCATAGACTGAACATATTAAAAAGCAAAATTACAGGCTAATATTATTCAATAATATGAAGAAAGTGTTAGCAAATGAAATTGATCTGTGTATTAAGAAGATAATATATTATGACCAAGTTAAGACCACGCTAAGAGTAGAATGGTGATTTAGTATTATAACACTTACAAAGGTGATTTCAGATGAACCTATTTAAAGGGTTTAATATAGTCATTTCAATGAATGGGACAAAGATTCTTTGATGAATTTGTATATCCACTTATGACTTTAAAAATATATCTTAGTAAGAAGAGAACTTCTTTAATCTGATAACAGATCTTTGTCTAAAACATATAGTCAACATCATTGTTATTGGTGTCCATTAACCAGTCTCTTAATAAACAGGAACATAACAATTTAATCCATAATAGTCTATTCAACAATGTCACACTTGTCCCAGTCAGTGCAATGACACACAAATACATGGCCACAAAGGTGAGAAGGTAGGTACTAAAATTCATTATTTATAGAAGCTCTGATTTCTATGGAAAGCTGTAAAAAATTCATAGATGAAGTTTTAGAGTAAATGAGAAATTTTGCATTTCTATACTCTAGAAGTAAAGTAAAAAATAGGTTTTGAAAAGTAATAATTAACAAATGTCAGTTTACTGTTCTGTACTGGCTTGTATGTTGCTATTGTGATGGGAGCTATGTCACTGTTATTTCAAATACTAGCAGGGTCACCAAGGTGGGCAGGTTTCAGAAGACCCTCCAGACTAAGACAGACTAGGAAGAAATGCCTGGTGATCCACTTCTCAAAATTAGCCAATGAAAACACTATGGATCACAAATTAGTGTTGTCCTGTATGGGGCTAGAAGATGATACCCACTAGGATGGAAAGTGAAAATGGACTCAAGCCTGCTGGTGACCATGAAGGTGGCATGAGACCAGACAGCAATAAATTCTGTTGTACGTGGTACAGGGGATGTCCATGAGTCGTAATGACTGACCCCAACTAACAGTAACAAGTAGGAAAGAAAATCTAGCAAAGTCTGTAGAAATCACTGACAGAAAAAAAAATCAAAACACGCCTGAAACATGTTATCAAGATCACTATTTAAAGAATGTTATATCTCCAAAATTAACTCATAGAATCAACAGAGTTTCAATCAAATTCCCTGAAGAATTTTCAGGAAGTTGACAAGAGGATTTTAATTTTCAAATGGAGGGCTAAGAATAACAAAAGAATTCTTGGAAGAAGAAATTTCTCTACCAACTATCAAGACGTTAATGAAGCTTTAGTCATTAAATCCTTGTGGCATTATAAGCCAGTGAGAGAAACACTGATGAATGGAAAAGAAAATGAGAAAAGAAAAAAAAGCTACATATGGAAATTTGATTTATGACCAAAGTGTTATCTCATCTCTCTAGAGAAAAAGGAGTCTATATAATACGTGGCGTTTGGACAACTAGGTATCCATCTGGGAAATTAATCTGAAATTGCATCTTTACCATTCTCCACACACAAAGCATAAATTCCAGGTATATTAAAAATGTATATGTAAAAGTACATTCAAAAGAAGTGGACTGTCTTAAAAGTTTTAGTTTAATAAAACAAACAGTATGTATGATCTTAAAAAAGACTGTGAATATATTATATCAAAAAAGTAATTGATTAAATACTTAATGTGAATTAAACAATTATTACAGTATTTAATTATAATTATATATAACATAATTCAATACTTAGTTTAATATAATAGTTTAATATAATATAATAATTATAATAATATAATTCAATACTTAGTTTAAGTATTGAACCATGTAAGTATTTTTGAAATATGTACTTAAGTCTATGTGGATATGATTGTTTTTCACCTTAAATTTGAGGTGTTTGGCTTTTCTGCAAATATTTTGAATGAATGAAGGTGTATAAAAAGCCTTCAAGTTATTGATAACAGGTAATATCGAAATAGCACCCCTGATCCTGTTTATAATTTCAGAGAAAATAACCCTAGTGCTTTATCATTAATTATGGTATATATAAATACTCCAAACCCATTGCAACCAAGTTGGTTCTAACTCATAGCAACCTTATAAGACAGAGTAGAGCTTCTCCATAGGATTTCCAAGTCTGCAATCTTAAGGGAGAAGCTCAGGTAATGTAGTGGTTAAATGCTGTATTTGCTAACTAAAAAGGTCAGCAGTTTGAATCTGCCAGGTGCTGCTTGGAAACTCTATGAAGCTGTTTTACTCTGTCCTATAGGGTTGCTATGAATTGCAATAGATTCAATAGCTTTTTTTTTTAACACTAGTGGAAGCAAACCACCACCTTTTTATTCCAAGGATAATCTAGTGGGTTTGTACCATCAAATTTTCATTTAGCTGGTGAGCACTTAAGGACTGTGTCACTGTACTACCAGGGCTCCTTACTGTATGTAACCACATAAATAATAATGGTATGGAATTTTACTATGTCATTGTTTTACCATGGACCATTACTGGAGCTAATTATGCAATTTCACTGTATATAAATTTTGTTTTCAATAAATATGATTCCATAAGCTACTGCACTGGAATGACATAATTTCTGGCAAAAGCAAATCTATTTAACATGTAAGTGAAGCTCATTGTGACCTTTTAAGAATCCTATAGTTTTCAAGGTCCTTTCTTGGAAACTATAGGATTCTTAAAAGATCACAATAAGCTGAAGTGACTCCATAATACACATCTCACTTAATAGATAACCTGAGCCCTAGAATGGTTAAGCAACTGTCTATAGTCAGAGAACAGAAATGGAAGGTATTCTTCTGATTCTATGTTCCTATTAACTTCTTTTGTAATGTGGATATGTCAGTCTTCAGTTTATTATTCTCATTTTATGATATTTTCCATCACATCATATGCATGAAAAAGCTGGACCACAAAGAAGACAGGAAAAGAATTGATGCCTTTGAGCCGTGGTGTTGGAGAAGAATGTTGAACATACCATGACCGCCAAAAGAACAAATAGATCTGTTCTGGAAGAAGCACATCCAGAGTGCTCCTTGGAAGCAAAGATAGCAAGATTACCTCTCACATACTTTGGACATGCTGTCAGGAAACATTGGTCCTTGGAGAAGGACATCATGCTTGGCAGAGTGGAGGGTCAGCAAAAAAGTGGAAGACCCTTGAAGAGATGGATTGACACAGTGGCCACAACAATGGGCTTAAGCATAAAAACTATTGTGGACATGGCGAAGACCAGGCAGTGTTTTGTTCTGTTGTTCACAGGGTCACTATGAGTCGGAACTGACTCAACAGCACCTAACAACAACAATGTTGTAGTTAACTGATGTGCCCAATGTTATTCACTGCATTTGAGTTGAGATACAGTAAAAGGCATGTTTCTGGGATAGTACTTTGATGATAATCTTTCCATTCTAGTACTGGGGGGTCAGAGTAGAGGCAGACTGATGGAGAGGAATGTTCTCTCTTATTCCATTGTGGAAACTTAGCAGGTGACACTTGCCAGTTTTTCCTAGTCAAAACTCTAGAAATGATAGAACATCCGTAAGTATCACTTCATTTAACTGACCACCTCCTTTGCTACATACAACCTAAGATCCCTTTGCCCTGTGGGAAAATGTCAAGAATCCCTAAGTATTTCTGGTTCTTGCCGTCTTTGCTATCCAGCAATTGAGACACTGTTCACTTGTCAGCAATGTCGATCCTTCTTTTCCTCAACAGTGTTGTAAGTGTCACATGGCTGATAGGCATCTTAGAAAATTCACCTACTTGCCCAATTTTAGACACAGCAACTTTAAAGCTTAAGCATTGACAAGAAGGCCCATTGTACAACACAGGAGTGGTGGATAAGGCACCACGTGACCATTAATGGCTTTCAGAGTACCTGTGGGTTTTGAGACAACCATGGAGTCTGGCAGAAATGGGATCTGGAAAATGCTACAGAGAAACCAATTACCCTGGAAAGGAGGACTCTACTGATATTGCTGCAATAGAATAGCCAGGTATGCATTTCAAATTCAGATCCTGAGATGTATAACCTAGATTACTGCATACTCAATTGATGCTTATTAAGCAACTAATACATCTTACCCACTTTCACATACGTGGTAACAACCCTGCATAACCACTGGATGTTATATTTGATTTATTCTCCCTGTGAGTGCTGGTTGCAGCAGATACTCACATGTCTACAAAGGGAGATTGGTGATAGTGTAATAATCATTCATACAGGTAGAGATAGAACTAAGAAAAGTCCCCAAGAGATAGTGAAAATCCCCCAGAGCTAGGAACAGTGGGAAAGTCCCTGTTGCCACCAGACCTGAAGGGGTAAGTGAAGGAAGTGGCTTACCAGCACCACGCAAGATCTGTCATTGTAGCAGAGAGCATCCTGTAAGAAATTTGGTATTATCAGCCTGGCACACAAAGCACCAACAGAACACTCACAAAACTTCTATTTATTATCCTTCTGCAAGTGCTTTCTATCCTGTAAACCCAACAAAAAGTTCAAACAGCTGGGGGCTTTGTTGGTTCACGCCTTAAATACTAGCCTCCGAAGGCCTAGAGCCAGGTAAAGAAAGATGAAGAGTAGATCTGCACAGGCAAATACACATAGCATATTACGCTTTTGCAAAGGAGATGAATTCTTAGAGGTTAAATAATTTGCCTAACTTAAGAAGACATACAGTCACTAAGCTGGGGCTTAATCCATGACCCTCCAACATCACATTGTATGTGCTTACTACTTACACCACCACTAGGTCAACTCAAGTTAAAAAGGAATTTTTTTCATTCCACTTTTCCCATTATGCAATACAGAAATTTATTTTAGCTGAAATGAAAGTTTTACAAAAAAAATCATCTCAGAGTAATCACTGCTTCTTCTTGCTATGCTGCTGAAAGGTTACACTCTGTCTCCTTCAACCAATTATTTCTCTTTCAGGGGATCTCAAATGCATACTCATACTGAGTCTATATAAAATGTTTATCATGTTAAATCCTTAATGCATTTTTAAAATAGACTATTTCAAAAACCTAAATGGAAATAAGTTTACTAGCAGATGAACTCATTTACAAGTTCAACTGTGAGAAGAATGTAGAATTGCCTGTAATGCATTATATAATAAAATATTACCTATTTAAATATTTTCTCTAAAATATATCACAAATTACATAAAATATCACGTAGTCAGGTCCCTGGGTAGCACAAAGGGTTTGTTCTCCTTTACTAACTGTAAGGTTGAGGGTTCTAAATGACATAAAACAAAGCCTGAGGATCTACTGCTGCAAGACGCTGATCACCGAAATCCCTGTGGGATGTAAGTCTATTCTCAAACACACGAAGTTATCATGAGTCAGAATTGACTCAACAGCACTGGGCCCATCTTTCCACTGCTCATTTCTATTTGCAACAAGTAATTATAAAAACTATATTTATGGCTTGTGACATTGAATATTATGGGAGCAAAATTTATTAGGGATTGGATCTTGTTGTGTGAGTACAGTTCTAACCAGTGAATTGTTCTTTACTTTTTATAGGAAACTTCTGTGGCAATATATTCTCCTAAAGGAGAAAAATGTAATTTTCTAGAAAGGCAAATACTTTTTACATATGAGTAGTGGCTACTGACTCAGTATATAAAAGAGGTGCTTTGCAAAAGGCTGCATCTCTTGCCTGCAACACAGGATCTGAAGATAAGCAGGAGTTAAGATGTTGAGGCTAATAACTGGGCAGACCCTCAAGATAAAAAAGAAATATAGAGAAGCAAGCTCCTGGCATGTAGGATGCCAAGAGTTCAGTAGCTTACAGCCCTGAAATAAAGTGAGGTTAATAGGCCCCTGCAAATGAACTGCTCTAGAAGCACCAGCAAACCTATTAGGACATAATTTTATTGTTTCACATTGAATTTAAGCTGTCAAATGGGATATCTAAGCACAAAAACTGTGCTAATATGGCATGATTATACTTCCGACCTCTGAATGTATGGGCACATGAACTCTGATTCGCAGCAAATGAAATGTCACAATGATAAAATACTTTGGGGGTAACAATTGAGTATCCAACCAATAAGTCTATTTTTCAGTTATCAAATATCTTTGATGTGTTTGACTCAACATACGTCTTCAAAAACATGACCTTGCTCTCTGAAACTTAGATATGTTGAACAGGTACCATAAACATATATACCTAGAATATAAGACAAACAAGAAAGAGAGCATCTGTTTCACATGGGAATTGGCTTTCCTTCTGGCCCCTTCCAAACCAAACATGATCGTGAGGAAAGGGAGAAGGAGGGCTACTCTGAAGCCATTTGAATTATGAACTGCTGCCTTGTTAATATTAATCAGTAGTTCTCAGAATTAGAGTTTCTTACTGACTGTCAGGTTTAGTGGTAAAAATCCTGTAAGAGCTTTTCTTCTAAAGAAGAAAAACACATTAGCAAGATGAGAATTAACATCTTTGGTTCAAAGGAGATGATGAATAATATATGACTGCTGTGGTTAGTAGGAAATGCTGCCTCTTACTCTGCAGGGAGTTCAGGAGTGATTAAGGCCATGAGATAACCATGTCTCAGAACATACATGTTATTAGGGCCAACACATTGACATCCATGCAAGAAGCAATCCAACACAGCAAGCCTTCTAGGAGCAAGTGGCTACCACCACAGAAGGGCGTCGAAACCATGACGAATAGAAGGAAGCAAGGGAGGTGGCGTAGGTGTACCTCGATGTTGATGTCTTGCAGCAAGCTGAGTGGCCTGTAGATCAGAAACCTCTGAAGGACAGCCTCAGCTAGGGTTCCATAGCTCATCTAGCTAGAAAAAAATCCATTGCCATCAAATCACTCCAGACTCAGAGAGACCCTGTAGAGAGAGTAAAACTGCCCTGTTGAGTTTCTAGGGAGCACCTGGCAGATTTGAACTGGAAACCTTTTGGTTAGCAGCTATAGCACCTAATACTATGCCACCAGGGCCACACTGAATTGGAATTGACTATGACAGTGGGTTTGGTTTGGTTTTTGGTGGCTACTAAACATTGGGCACAGTTTTATGGAGTCTGTAAAGCAGGTAGGCTCAAAGTGGCTACAATTTTCCCTTTCTCGGCTATTTTTCAAACAACCAGAGGCATGTAATTTTGAGGCTGGCATTTTTGGACAAATAAACTTTCCTTGCTATCAAGAAATAACCTAGAGCCACTATGCAGAAGCCACCTATGGCCAATTTATGTAATAACCAATGGGGTAGGAGGGTCAGGGCATAGTTGGATACTTTTAGTGTCTAGTGACTGCATCCTACTATATGAATGCAGCCATTTAACTTAATTACTAAGCCATCATGGCCTAACATGAATGGAGGAAATACGTATGTTCCCTACCTAGCCCCATTTCTGTTTATTAGATTCATACTGTGTATTGTAATTCTCAGACATCTAGTGCAATATATTAAAAAAAAAAAAGTTTCATGACTTGAGGGAAATACTTTAGACAGAAAGACATAGCAAAATAGCGAGCCCTTGTAAACATTTGTTCGTGGACTGCCTGGTTGCACAGAGACTAACTTATTCATCAGTGCTACATTAAAGTCATCAGCTTATTCAGACCATTCCAGTAATGTTATGTGCTAATTCTTAAATTGCTGAGAGTAAGAGTTAATGACTACATACGTTTACACTGCTGAAGACAAGGTAATCACAGGCTCTATTTTACCTTCAACACTCCTAGTTTACATCTCTTGTTCCAGGTGTTGATTTATAGTGTCCCTTTTCATTCTTAAGAGTTTCTATTTTGATAATAAATTACAAGGTCACTGCCATTATAATGCAATTTACGCAACAGAGAGGGTCTGTTTCTGCATGTCTTCTTTATTCTGATCATATTTTTCACAAAGAATTTACAAAGTTAAACTTATTTGTATGCAGTTAGGTTTCCATTGCGGATTCTATTATATTGCGACATTGTCATGTGCAATTGGATTCCTATTTATATGCCCAAGATATGTAAATACAATGCACAAATTAAAAAATATTACATGAGAATCTTAGGTTTGCTTATTATTTGTTAGCCAATACGGTCCCTTTGCCATTTGACATATTTTTTGCAATGTGTAATATCCTGTACTAAAACAATGGTGATAAAATGAAGATCTGAAATAGCATTATAAGACATTAGAAAATACTGCACAGCTTGTGTTTTTTTTTTTTTTTTTTCCACTCTTTAAAAGCACCTATTCTTGATGTTGGTAGATTTGTTAAATATTCTGACAAACAACAGATTTTCTCTCAAATATTATCCCATGGTTTTTGAGAATTTCAGAATTACCACTCACTCATTTATGCTACTTACTAAAAATCTAAATCTGCCAACAATTTATTTTCGAGCATTTATTTTCCTTTAATGGTCTTACTCATATTTTTCAGTCTTTTGGGCTGGTGACTGTGTCATGGCCACGTAGTGCTGCCGTCACAAAAATACCACAAGTCAGTGTCTTTGAGAAACAGGAATTTAGGTTCTCATGGCTTTTGAGGCTGGATGTCTGATTGCAGGGCTTCTGCAGGATTTATTTCCTGTTTATTTTAGGAGATCGAGCCTTGTCTCTCTAACATTCTGGTGGCTCAGGAGTTTCTTGCTGTTTCATGTTTTGTAGATGGACACTAACACGTAATTTTTCCCTCTGTGTCACTCTGTGTCTGTATCCCTTTTTATAAGACTCCACTCTGAGGAAATCGGAGCCCTGGTAGTGCAGGGGTTAAGGGTTTGGCTGCTAACTCAAAAGGTCAGCAGTCTGAATCCACCAGCTGCTCCGTGGGTACCACATGGGACAGTTCTATTCTGTCTTATAGGATTGCTATAAATTGGAACCAACTTGACTGCAAAGTCCTCCCCTGCCCAGAAGAGGTTATATTTAGGATCAACCCTACTCAACTATCAGTTCATTAATATAATAACAACAGTAACAAAAACACTAACATAGAGTCAATTCCAGCCCATAGTAACCCTACAGGGCAGAGCAGAACTGCCCTCAAAGGGTTTCAAAGGAGCATCTGGTGAACTCAAAATGCATATCCTTTAGTTAGCAGCTATAGCACAACCTCTACACCACCAGGCCTCCTACGGAACAAAAGAAAGCCCTATTATATTTGAAGAGGACCACATGGTTAGATACAGGGATTACCTTTCAACATACATTTTTCTTAAAATGAGGTGATGCTTGATTACCATAAAAGCCAAGAAATACATTTCTAAATAAAGCAACTTTATACTTTATAAATACTATTTGACTCTACTTTCACTGGAATTAAAGCAAAGTTGTTTTAATAAACCAAGTTTTCCTTCATTAAAACAATAGGAGAATTTTCATGTACACTATGCTTAGTAAACTGAACTTACTTCGTAAAAATATTTAAAATAACTTGAAATTTCCATCTTAATTATGACCCTAAAATTTTATTTGCACAGCTAGCCAAAGTGACTTCAGGATGTTACTTTCCTGAATAAAATAAACTGATCAAGACTATTAAAAGAATTAATAAATGACCACCAGCATGATATTTACATAAGTATTAATGGGGAAAAGAAATTGATCATATGAAGCAAAATCAGAACTGCAATTTTTGAGAAAGCCATTAACAATACTAGATTATCTATACTTCTTGTGGGTAGAATTTATTCTTCAAAAACAAAATATCATGTATTCCCTGCTGTAGAGTCTTCCTAAAATTACATAGAAGCTGGTATTTTCTTTTATACTGTTTAGTAAGAATGACACATGGACACAACCGCAT
Source organism: Heterohyrax brucei (assembly GCA_028571685.1). NCBI lineage: Eukaryota > Metazoa > Chordata > Mammalia > Hyracoidea > Procaviidae > Heterohyrax > Heterohyrax brucei. The sequence continues at coordinate 164,243,302 of CM053143.1, forward strand.
TCACATGTATATGTACCCACATAGATATACACTTTACTAAAATAAGACTCATATTCAAAAGACTATTAAAAATCCCAGTTTATATCAACTTAATTATACATTATTTCTATTATATTCTTTTTATTACAGACTAGGCTGAGTGTGCCTAGGTTGTTAATCCTAGGAAAACAACATATTTCTGTGAATTCTTTTTTTATCTAGATCTTTAATCTAGAAGAAGCTATACTCAGCCTTGTCATGTTAATTCCCTCTCATAGATTCATTTTCATGATGATTTATATTTTACCAGAAATATATTGAGTACAGAAAACCTGATGGCATAGTGGTTAAGTGTTACAGCTGCAAAAGGTAGGCAGTTCAAATCTGCCAGTGGCTCCTTGAAAACTCAGTGGGGCAATTCTACTCTGTCTATGGGGTTGCTATGAGTCAGAATCTATTTGACTGCAAATAGATTTTTGGGATTTTTTTTTCCTTATATTGAATATACTTGCAGTTCATCAGTTACAGTATACTTTGGCTCATTGGTCAAATAGGGTGTTTTGCAAAACACAAGGAAACTGAAGACATGTATGCAATGCAGTTGTGATAAGCATAAAAAAATCACTCAATATATGAAATATATTTCCAAACATGCTAAGTCACATTAACAATTGTAGAAGCTAGTAGAGCTTGAATAATATTGGAAAATAAGATCTTAAACCATAGTGCTATTTTTTTTTCTTTTTGAAGGTAGAACACATGAGTTTAGAATGTAAACACACAAAAATATTCTTCCTAGAATTTGTCCTGATTAACTTCAAACATATTTTTCTTTTACAGTAGCTAAAATATTTCCATGTCAAAAGAATAATGGTAGAAACTTTCATGAGCAATTGAATTTACCATTAATAAAATAACAGCCAATATGATCTTGTGAAACTTCTAAATAATTCTTCCAGAGAGACAAATTGATTTATAGATTGTTTTGAAAAAATGTTTCACAAGAAGATTTAGTAAAGAATTCACCCAAATAGAGCCTCATGTAACATAGATACAATACTGGATGACACTGTGGAAATGTTAGTATTTTAGGCATAATAATGAAAATGGGAGTTATATTTAAGAAAGAATTATATATATATATGTACATATATGCGCATGTAAATAGCTATGAATGAAATTTTATCATGCGTTGGATTTCCCTCAAACTAATTCAGGGAGAGCAAGGAGTAGATGAGAATACAGACAAAACTTTGATGACCTTCAGCTAAAATAGTTAAAGTTGTGTATTTCTTACAGAGTTTGCAGTACTATATTCTATACTTTAGCGTGTTTACATTGTTTTATACTAAAAATGCCTCCACAGTAAAGACAAAAGTCATCTAATGTAGATCCCTGAAGTAAAATGTGATCTACACGTGGAAATATGCCTGGAATTCAATCAAAGCAGAAAGGGAAAAGTTGTATAACACACATGCATAATGCTTATTGGTCTCCAAGATATAACAGACTCTTTCAATGTGAAATAAGTGTGAAAGTACCATTCAGGATGTTGCCCTCATTGGAGTATTTGATAACCAGCTGAGTAAGCTCTACGTGTCTTTAAATACTTTTCTCTTTATCATGTTCTCTCTTACCTCTGCATTCAGCAGCTTCATACAGATTTCTGACTGCTATCAGCATTGCTGTCTTTGCTTCTCAAAGGAAAAAGTTAGATACCACTTCTCATCAACTTACACGTTTGGGCTTTTTCAGCTTCTCTATTGTTTGGCCATGATGTGATATAACCCAGGAAAATCTTTGTTATCTATTCCCCAGTGAAATAAGTTACTGTATTCCAATATAGACACATATTCAATGCACTCCAATAACTCATGACTCACAAGTGGTACACTTTCTAAACATATCTATGACTTTAAGAAAACTCTAGTTTTTTGTTTGTTCTTGACAGACGGGTTGCTAGCACTCCTAAGTCTTCATATTTTGCTGAATTTCATTAACAAGCTTGAGATGTTTCAATTCACTTGTACACTAAAGTGTCCTAGTCACCTGGTGCTGCTTTACCAGAAATATCACAAGTGGATGACTTTAAAAAGAGAAATTTTATTATCACAGTCCAGTAACCTGCAAGTCAGTTTCTGTAGGAGAGCTGCTTGGGGCAGGAATCTCGGCTCCAAAGGACAGACTCTGCTCTCAGTGTTGCTTTCTTGGTGATATGACGTTCCCAACTTCACTTCCCTTTCTTTCTCTCTCGCAATAGATAATCTCAACACAGTCCAGGCTGGTAGAGTTAGTCCCACCTTACCAATGCAGCTGCTTCCCATTCTCCCTCATTGGCATCAAAGAGGCAGCATTCCCAACACTTAGGAGAAGTCCCTCTGTACTCAGACGCACGGCTAACCCCAATTGATACACACACTTTTTTAGGGGGACAAACGCAATCCATGGCATAAGGACACCATTGTTTATCTCCCAAGATTTTCTTTTTTTTTCCTATCATAACCCACATCCCCCCAGACTAGTTGTCTTTTTCTCTTAGTAATTGTAGAGTTTTTAAAATATATATTTCTAATTTTCAGTGTCTACTTTCCCTGCAGTGCACCCAAGGTGAGGGCCATGCAAAAGTCTAACTGATCATTTAAAAAAAAAACTCATTTCAATTCCACTTTTAGTGGTTTAGAGTTGACATGTGTTTTAGGAGAGCCTTTCTCCTCTAAAGTCCTGAAGGTATCTCCTCTGCCCAAGATACTGGCAACACTCTTTCTTTAGGCATAGTTTTCATCATTTTGTTTTTTAAATAAAGCATCTTCCCCTACCTAGAACTTAAACATATAAGAAATAGTGTGCCCTACTATCCTGCTTCCAAAAGGAGGTTTAATACCCTGGTGACACATTTTGAATAGTTGCTTATCTTTGGAATAGAAATACTTCAACTTTAGTAAAAGGAAAAAAAAAAATGTATGAAGTAAATAAGGAATAAGGACAAATTCTGGAAAGACTATCTTTGAATGTGTCTTCTGGAAAGAGGTATTCAACATAAATGTCTCAATAGCTAAGGTTTATTTACCATAAATTCCCCAGAATGAATGAAAATACTAGTAGACAGCAAGTCAGGGTGGTAACAAAATGTTTTTGTCCACAGATATTTCAAAATTCACAAAACCTCTATTTTTTTGGTGAGATTAGGATAAAGACAATTTATGTAGTCTTATAAACTCTTTTTAAAGCAAAGAACACACAAGTAGAGTCCATTTTTCAGATATTTTAAACAACCTCTTTCATTATCATACGAAAGCAAAACATTTATGAAATAATGACCAGTGTACAGACATGCCTGGCTCAGAAGAAAAGTCAGGAAATGTCTCAAATAACTAATATTGTAATGACTTCTTCCCAGCCTAGGAAAACCAACAAACATTTGAAACAACAACAACAAGAAACAAATGAAATGGCTTCTAGAAAGGGTAGCATGAGGAGTAAGTCCCTTCTAAGAAAAGAAAAATGATAAAAATAGATTTTTATAAAAATAAAAAATATATATAAAAAACAAAGAGATTAGACCACTGAAATTTGTCAAAGCCAGATAAAAAACTGAAAAGCACTTGCTGTTGAACATATACCAAAACACTGGGTAAAAATGGTAAGAATATTTCTGACTCTTATGAACCCAACATGGAATGATCAGAAAAAAACAAAACAAAACAAAAAAAATTAAAACATAGCTCTACTGGGAGGGAACCAGTTTTGAAACCATCAACTTTGCCAGCCAGGTTGGTGGACCTTCAATTTAAGGAGGCAGAGTGAAAGCATTGTCAGCTAAAAGAGGTTATCTTGGTTTTCAGTTTGTAAGGGAAAAAGATAAGCCAGAAATTTAATTTTTTTTAAGTAACAAATCCATTTTGAAGAGGCCTAGATAAACACTCCATACACACTTAGATAACTGTTAAACTAAGCAAGAAAGAAGACGACGTGAGAATGTACTATAAAAAGGGAAGGCCAAAGAAATACTGAACGCAGGCTACAGTTACGAATGTATTCCTCAGTGCACACATGGGACGATTAATAAACTAAAGGGGAAAACTCACTGCCTTTGAGTCTATTCCAACTGCTACAGATCCTACAGGACATAGTAGAAATCTCTCACGGGGTTTCCAAGGCTGAAGTCTTGATGTAAGCAGATCATCAGATCTTTTCACCTGTGAAACTACTGGTGGATTTGAACTATCAAAACTTCCAGAAAATCCTGCTCTCTCTAGCCAAAGGGAAAGCGACAGACTTGTACAAAAGAGAGCTTTTAGATAGTAACCTCTCTACCCCAGCCAAACACTACCGTGGGACTATGGTACCATCTCTGGCCATTCCAGTAAAGGTTTAATGTGAGCGTTAGGTAAGCCCTAGTTGCTCTGCAATGAAGCTCTGCAGTAGTCCCACCATAGTGACGTCACATAACTTAAATTGGGAGCCAAAACTTTCATCCCTGGTAGCCACTAATCTGACTTGCTTCCTTATCACATGACATTGGTGGTGACCATGCACGGAGCCTAGACCTTCACCCCCAACTGGCAGTCAGGAAGCCCCGCTCCCTTTCCCCACTGGTGTGGTGCCAGGAAGCCTAGCCCACATGTGGGACCTTGATTATCATCCTGCAGTAACAAGAACACCTGAGCTCTGGCATCAGCAGAGACCACACAGGAAACCATGTGTCCCTCTATTTGCAGCACTAACGGGACCCACTCCACCTTAGGTGTCAGTGGAGACTGAGTAAGGAACTTCAATTTCTACTTCCACCTGATAACACTTTTTCTCAATCTCCTCCACTGCTAGTGAATTTCCAGGGAAAAAGGGCCAAAACTGAAGGGTTAAAAAAGATTTAGAGTCTCAGAATATGAAAATATCTAGGTTTCATTTGAAGATCATTCATCAGACTAAGATACAAGGAAATTTCAAACCGAATGCAAAAAGAACACACATTTATTTAGCTCATGATTCTGCAGTGTGTTCTTTGTGATTGGCTGGACTTTCTCTCATCTATGAGTTGACTGGCTAGCTGCTAGTTGCTCACAGATCTGGAGGGCAATCATCTTTCAGCTGGGACACTTAGTTCAACTCCTTTTGCTTCATATTCATCCAGAAAGTTTAAACCAACATGTTCTCTTCAGAAGACAGAGGCCTAAGGACAAACAAATGATACCAAGACCTTTACATTCTGAATTGCTGCAATGTCACCTTTGCCAAATCCTGGTGGTATAGTGGTTAAAGGCTACATCTGCCAACCAAACCGTAGGCAGTTCAAATCCACCAGGCGCTCCTTGGAAACTTTACAGAGCAGTTCTGCTCCATCCTGTAGGGTCGCTGTGAGTCGGCATCAACTCAGTGGCGCCAGGTTTGGTTTGGTTTTCCTGGTTAAAAGCAGTCACAGGGCCAAGTTTCTCTGTACTGAGAGGAAATGAAAAGTCATGTAGCACAGGCTGTATATGAGATTGGGATTAAAAATAGGGACAATTAACACGATCAATCTCAGCTGGTATTTAATTAGCTTTGGCTTTTAAATTCTATATAATCTAAAAGCATACGGAGCTTGTAACTTGTGTTTTCTTAACATAAATTTAGAAACATACTTTTCACAAATTATTTAAGTCAGTACTGGTTGATCTTTAGGATTTGTCATTTTATTTATTTTTAACCTGAAAAATAATTCTCATATAACTCATGCTTGCGAATCTTAGCCTTTTTGATTGCAGTTATATTAGGAACACATGAAGAAGTAAAGGAGCAAGTCTAAGATCAAACTATTCAGTTTGTAACACTGTTCAGGACACACAATAAGTCTAATGGGTGAATAGTAACATTAATAGAGAAGCTGGAGCATGAAGGAGCTGATAGCATAGATGCCAGATTCATTCAGACTGATTCCACTGTTGTCTGGATCTGTGTCCTTGGGAAATAATTTGACTTCAGTTTTTTCATCTGTAACTGGATGGGGAAACAATGACACATACTTTATATGACCGTTGTAAGAAGTAAGCCAACACACAAAGACAGCTTAGAATAGTGTGAACTGAAGTTGGCAAGACTTTGCAAACTTACTTTGTACAAATCCCTATTAAAGACCAGTTTCTAGAAAGGAACATCGTGGTTTGTAAAGTAAAGCATCAGTGAAAGCAAACCCTCAGTCAGATCATTCAGCACAGCAGCCACAGTACTGGGGCAACACTTTTTTCTGCTGTACGTAGGTTGTCAGTGTGTGGGAGTGACCTTAACTGCAACTGGCAAGAACATACCCAAATCCAGTGCCATCAGCTTGATTCCAGCTCAGAGTAACCTCCAAACACAGACACTATGTAAGCGTGTCATATGTAGGGTCACTATGAGTTAGAATCAACTTTCAACAGCAATGGGTTTGGGATAAGCCTATGCTACACTCATTGTTACGGTAAGTGGTTTTCCCTTGCAAAGTCCTGGTTTCCCTCTCTCCGCATCTACGATTGCTATAGATTATTAGTAGCATATCTTTCTGATTACCTGTGAAAGAATCTGATAAAGTTCAATTGTGTCAGAATAATTGTACCAGCTTACCTAAGACTCATACAACTATCTCAAGCAGAGGGCCAGGGGCTAGTCAATTATGGGAGCCCAATAACGTGATATAAAACATGGAGATGTGTGTAAAACACCTAAAGATACTCCATTTATAATGGAGCAAGTTGTTCTTCTCTGGTGGACATCATTTTCATTTTATTCCAAATTTATTTTATAAATAAAGGCATAGGCATCTAATGCTTATGAGGTCTGACAATTAAGTCCTCAAATTTAATTGTTCTAGATGTTACATTCCTCATTCCTGAATATCACTATGGTCACCTTTGAAGTACTCCTCTTGGGAAGCTGTGCACCGACACCAGCACCTAGTCCACTCTTCAAAGCAGTTTAGGAACTTTTCCTGCAATGTCCATTGTAAACAGTGGCACAGTGACAAGTTCACAGACTCAATTGTAGAGTTGTCTGTGAGGGAGTTTTTAGCCAGTAAGTAAATAATTGTATTGGAACACCCTCACTACTCATTTGATCTAGCCTCCAATTACTTTTTTTCTTTATCTGAAGATAAAGGAAATACTGAAAGGAAGACATTTGGGTGACATTCAGAACACGTAAGGTTATAGCCTGACAGCTGTGATGGCCATTCCAGAAAAAAAGAGTTCCCAGATTACTTTGAAGGATAGACTAGGCACAAGCATCTATGCACAGCTTCCCAATGGGAATACTCCAAAAGTGATATTCAGCGATGAGATAAGTAGCACTTTTTCCATAATGAGTTCGTGAACTTGGCAGTCCTTTTATATGAATTTTCTTCTGTATGAGTGAGTGTTCTTCCACAGGTCTGTGTAAAAGTAGAATTGTCTTGGATTAATTTTTGAAAGCATATAAAATGTAAAAGTACTTTTATACATGTAAATCTAGAAAAAATAAGTAAACGTATCAGTGCATACTATTATTGCAATGGATATAAAGTAATTCATTCTGGATTAATTTCTTTGATGTCTGGAACCCTGACAGTGCAGTGGTTAAGAGCTAAGCTGCTAACCTCAAGGTTGGCAGTTCAAATCTCCCAGATGCTCCTTGGAAACTCTTATCAGAAAGTTCTACTCTGTCCTCTAACATTGCTATGAGGCAAAACCAACTTCATGGCAATGGGTTTATTGCAATGTTTACTGACCATTTTTAATATATTTCTGTATATTCCACATTGAAATTTTAACACTTTGTCTTTTTTGTTAGTTTTCATCTTCCTGTCTCCTTAGTTCTTTTTTTAATAGAGTGTATGCTCAGTTTTTAAGCTAATATTTCATAAAGAGAAATTTGCTTATTGCTGGAGAATTTTTAATTTCTCTTTATTTTGAGATCTCCAAAGCCTCTCACAGTAAAATAAGATAAGCAATAATACATATTGTGCAAGTTCCAACTACAGCATTTACTATTGTGCCAGTTTGCATAATGTTTTAATAAGGTTTGCTCTAGTCACTTATGCATAATGACATCTTAATTTCACTGTACATGATTAAAACAGTATCCTAAAGGCTCTTTTGTGTATTACAAAACTTTTGTGATGCTGTTGTGAGCTGTTTTATAAACTTTATTACCTCAGTTTTTTTTTAGATTATTTAGTCATCCTTTTTTTTTTCTTCTTCTTCTTCTTCTAAATTTTCCATCTTTAAAATGATTGTATGGAGCTGAAGTTTTGATTTTGCCAAATAATCTTAAAAAGAAGGAAAAAAGAATACATTCTCTAATTTATCAACACTAATTACTATGCATCTGCTCTAGGTTACAGTATTGTCACTGAAAATGCAAATTATAACCATGTTACTATATCAGTACATATTCATTACTAGAATAAGAGGCCTGTCTATACCAATTGCTGGAAAATTTGATGACCAAAAAAACCCTTAAACTCTTTCGATACATATAGGAGTATTAATTGTCATAACTAATTTGAAAAATATATGTCAGTAACTGCCAAAGCAAAACACTGGCAGATCAAGTTCACAGATACCAGAGGTTATAATGTCCACAACAATACTGTATCCAATATTATGAAGACTTGAAGCAGATTAGACATCTGGAGTATGATTCAAAGGTTCTTGCTAAAACATTAATCAAACAAACATGTGAACACATTTATTAGGAAATCAAACAGTTATATCTATGTTACTATGTATATAGGGAAAATAATTGTGTTCCCACTCTTGATTAGTATCCCTTTCAGAAGTGTTTTCTGTATTTTCCTGAGCGTAAATTAAAATTTTATTTTTTAAACAATGTATCAAGGTAGATAATACAAGACATCTACTGAGAAATAGTTTAAGATTTTCAAGGGGAATATTCCATGAAAACTAATGTAAATTTTTTTATACATTTAAGCAACATTAAGAATGTTAAGAAGGCCAGGGGCTGAATGTAGAACAGACCATTAATTACTCACATGCAAGTTCAATTTACAGCTGAATTAGAACAAGGGCACTAGAGCAAAAGTACAAACTTGAGCATATGATATCCCAAACAAACTCACTACATCAAGTGGATTCTAACTCATAGAGACCCTATAGGACAGACAAAAACTGCCCCAAAGATCTACCGAGGACTGGCTGTGAGCCAGAACTGTGGACCTTTTGGTTAGCAGCTGCGCTCTTATCCACTGACCCACCAAGGCTAGACCTTGAGAATATCCTACCTCAACTTAGAGACCTTCTCAAAAATACATGTGAGGTGACTAAACACTAATGAATGAACACTAGACAAGTGGTGACATGACATCAGGTAAACCATACATGAAAAAAGCAAGGTTATTAAAAAGCAAGAAGAAATGACCAAAATGGATGTCAGAAAAGATTCTGAAACTTGCTCTTAAGTATTAAGTAGTTAAAGCAAAAGGAAGAAATGAAGTCAAAGAGCTAAAGATTCCAAAGGACAGTTTGAGAAAGCAGAGAAAAATATTGTAATGACATGTGCAAAGAGTCGCAGATAGAAAACAAAAAGGAAAGAACACATTCAGCATTTCTCAATAAGAAAGAACTGAAGAGAAAGTTCAAGCCTCAAGTTGTAATACTGAAGGTTTCTATGGGCAAAAGATTAAATGAAGCAGGAAGCATCAAAAGAAGATGGAAGGAATATAGTCACTACACCAAGTATTTCAGGAGGCGCTTGTGATCAGAAACCAATGGTTCTGAAACAAGTACAAGCTAGACCGAAGGCATTGGAGAAAAACAAGTATTCAGGAGTTGACAGAATACCAACTGAGATGTCCCAGAAAACAGATGCAGCACTGAAAGGGGTCACTCTTCTAAGCCAAGAAAATGGGAAGACAGTAACTTAGTCAACTGACTAGAAGAGACTCATATTGGTGACCACTGCAAAGAAGAGTGATGCAACAGACTGTGGAAATTATTGTACAATACTGTTAATGTCACAAGCAAGAAAAATTTTGATGAAGAACATTCAAAAGTGCCTCTATCAATGGGAAACTGAAAGAATTTCAAGCCAGATTCGGAAGAGGATTTGGTACCAAGGATATCACTGCTGATGTCAGGTGGATCCTGGCTGAAACCAGAGAACATGAGACAGACGTTTACCTGTGTTTCCATGACTACGTCAAAGCATTTGACTGTGTGGATGACAACAAATGACAACATTAAGAATGAGAATTCCAGAACAATCAATTGTACTCATGAGGAGCTTGTACAAAGATCAAGAGGCAGTCATTTGAACAAAATAAGGGACTACTGTGTGGTTTAGAGTCAGGAATGTTGTGCATCAGGGTTATAATCTTTCATCATATCTATTTGATCTGTATGCTGAGCAAATAATCTGAGAAACTGAGAAGAATCTGGCATAAGGATTGGACAAAGACTCATTAACAACATACATTATGCAGACGACACAAGCGTGCTTGCTGAAAGTGAAGAAGACTTGAGGTAGTACTCACTGAAGATCAAAGACCACAGTATGAGTTACACCGCAGCATAAAAAAAAAAAAAACAAAGATCCCCACAACTGAGCCAGTAAGCAACAGTATGACAAGTGACAGAAAGACTGAAGTTATTAACGTTTTCATTTCACTTGGGTCCATAACCAACACCCATGGAAAGAGTAGTCAAGGATTCAAAAAGTGCATCCCATCAGGCAAGTCTGCTGCAGAAGGCCTTTTTAAAGTGGTAGCTTTACACTCAAGAGGCACCTCTCAGGCACCCCAGTGTTAACTGTTGTTTTAACTGGGACAATCTTAACAAATAAAAAGGAATTACCAAGCAAAATAAAACAAAATAAAATTCCTTAAAAAAAATCCACGGTAGCACATTGAAAATGTAACACTCCATTTGTAGTGTGGAAAGATAAGGGATTGTCACTTGTTTGACCACTTGGGATAATGCAGGAATGACTGCGTAAAAAGGATTTTATGAGGCGGTGTGGAAGTCAATGTCGAGAAACCTAATATTATAGTAAATTACATAAAATATATGAATGGTGTTGATCGAGCAAATCAATATGCCTTGACATATTGTTTTCTGTGAAAATCTTTAAGTGCCTTTGTGCTGGAGGCTTTTTAGCAAGAGCGGAGTCACAGAGCTTTGGAACACATGCCCCCGTAGGTCAGATGTGGGCCTGAGGCCCAGGCCACGCTGCCACAGGAAGCAGAAGCTGAAGAGACAAACAGCCTGAGAAGCTGGGCTGCCGCAGTCTCAAAGGGTGTGGCCATGACCTCAAGGGTTTGAAAGGGTGGAGCCGGGGCTTTGTGTGTCTGTAAGGGTGGAATTGCCACTCAGTTGGGCTTAGGGTGGACCTAAAGCTGAGAGTTTCTGCTGGCGTAGTGGGTTAAGGACCCGCTACGTCTGCTAACCAAAAGTTCAGCAGTTCTAATCTGCCAGGTGCTCCTTGGGAACTCTAGGGAGCAGTTCTACCCTGACCTCTAGGGTCACTATGAGTCAGACACGACTCAACAGCAGCGGGATTAAAGCTGAGGGGGCAGAGTTGCTGTCCAAGTGAGCCTTTCCAGGCACAGTTGTAGCACAGGGCCAGGGGTCTCCGCTCAGAATCCAGAGAGTGTGGCCAATATCTAGAGTCTGGAGGGCAGGACCATTATGTAGAATGTCTCAGAAAATGTAAGATGACTTTCAAAGCTTTGACGGCTAATGCCACATGTTTTTTTATTGTGATAGTGCCCTGACAAACCAAGAATGCACATCGGGGATTGTTTCTTAAAATACCATACGAAAAACAATTACAGAGTGTAATATTTCAAAGATTTTGTTTTGTAAGATGTAGAAATACATAAAATGCTAAAATATATTATTTGAGTGCATTTGTTTGAGTACAAAATCGCTTTAAAGTAGCTGTAAGAAACTTGCCTAATACTTGCAAAATTGTTTTGAGTTGTAGCTTGCCCAAGGGAAAAAATCCTCAAGTGCAAAGTGTTAAAAGGCAAAGATACCACCTTGAAGACCCAGGTGTGCCTGACACAAGCCAGGCTGCTTTCATTCATCACATTTGTGTGTGATATCTGGATGATGAATAAAGACGATAGAAGAAGAATTAATGCCTTTGAACTGTGGTGTTGGTGAAGAATAACGACTGTATCATGAACCACTAGAACAAACAACAAGTGTTTCTTAGAAGAAGTACAACTTGAACACTCCTTAGAAGTGAGAACAGCAAGGCTTCAGTTCACATACTTCAGACATGTCATCAGGAGGCACTGAGCCCTGGAGGAGGACATCCTAGTTGGTCAAGTGGAGGGTCAGTGAAAAAGAGAAAGACCCTCAACCAGATAGATTGACACAAAGGCTTCAACAATGGACTCATATAAAAAAGATTGTGAGAATGGCACAGGATGGCCGCTATTTCATTCTGTTGTACAAATAGTTGTTACAAGTCAGAGCTCACTCAATGGCACCTAACAACAAAAACAATATTAATGTATTACATTCAATATGTTTATATCAAACTGTCCCAGTTATTATAATCCTTCCAAGCTGAACATACACCAATAAGAAGAAACTAGCAGAAATTTCTACAGTATTTGTAATATTTTATCAATAAATATACAATTTTATGTTCAGCAGTCTCAAATTGCCCATATTGCTAAGCTTGTTCAAGTTCATTCAAATACACTTATTTTGTCAAATGTCAGCAATAATCTAAATGGTTCCACATCACAGGCAGCTGACAGTTGGTATGTAAGATAATAAACCAAAATGCATTCATTTGGGACAGTCAAATTCACTGATTTTCCTTTCTATGGGCCCAGTTTCCACGTAATTTAGTTATTAGTTTGTCACCTTACTGCTCAGTTTATTCTTTACAGAATTAATGAAATCCAACTGGTGATCTAGCATACATATGTCAAGATAAAGAATAACTCCATATATACTAACAGATAGTCTGGTACATTTTACTATTTCAGAGTAGAATATATGGAATATATCTGTCTACCAAAGTACATTTCAGAAATCATTTTTTCTCTGACTTTTATTTTAACAAAAGGATGAAAAAGCTAAAGTTTTTTTTCCCCAAAGAATTTTGTCGTTATGAGTAGGTATCAAACTCCAGAAAATCCTTGCTTCATGACTTCAGACACTATCAAATAGAAGAAAGTTTAAAGGTGTTTTATTATAATTTGCAGAAATATTGACTTGTGAAAGAAGATGGAAGCGTAAAATGAAGATTAAATTCTTGTCACCTATTTTGAGTCACATCTTGTTGTCCTGATTGTTCACCATCTAATGGCAGAAATGTATATTTTTTGTGTGTGTTCTCCAACTATCTCCCTTATGCATATTTTCTCCACATATTAACACCATGGTGAGGCCTGTTGCTTTGGGGAAGTTTCAGTCAAATTAGCTAAATCATTCTACAATGTGATTAATGTACTAAATTCACTTGAGTAAAATTTTTTACATATTCTAAAAGTACTGTACAGTGAAAGAAGAGAATACTCCTAAGTGATAAATCTCCATTTCTTTCTCTAATTTTCTTTTTCTTATTCTAGATCAGAAGTTAACTTCTCCCTCAGTGAAGTACTGGCTCTTTTCCTAATACCAGTAGCATAAATCGCTCCCTCTTCTGAGACATCTCAGTACCTCCCTCTCAGTTCTGTCATTGTATTTATCATTTATTTGGTTACATTTCTTTCAGAAATCTTAGTTTTGGAAGCTGTGTTTTTGGAGTTCAGCATCAAATTCTAGAGAAAAATCTAAGTGCCAACTGTAGCTCCTTCACCTATGTTTCCTATTTTTTGTCTGATGCTTTCTTGACTGTTGAGAATATTCTTAGATTTTAACCCAGTTTTAAGGAAGTATATGCTACCCCATTCACAATTAGTATCTGATAGATTTACTCTATAATTTTATCTTACTGTAACAGTAGGAGAATGAAAATCCTTTTACACATTAAATAAATTTATAGATGATGAAACTAAACCAATCAAAAATTATACAAATTATTGATTCCTAGTTTCCTTATCTTCAAAAATGGGAATAATTTTGAACTAAAGGGATTATAAGAATTAAATGTGCATTTGCATAGCACATGAAACACAGTAAATACATGAAACACAGTAAGCACTCAAAAAACCAGAGGCTGAGTATTTTAGTGGCAATTTGTCAATAGCCTTAGAAAATCTCAAGTTCACTGCCACTTTATGGAATGAATTTGCTATGTTTCTCAAATAAAACATTGTTTTTTACATTACCATTTACAATCACTTGTCAATTCAGTAATATCCTACCAACGTACTTTTTATGGGAATGAACCTCCCCAGGTTTTAGCTCTTGCTGGATTCTGCAGAATGCTCCTGGTGACTTGTGCCACATCCTTGCTTCCAGTGTAATTGTTAGACATCTCAAGTCTGTGTCACTAGAAAGCTCACAAATAGCATTAATGGGGCATCTTTAATTTTTTTTTTTAATACTTTCACTTTTCCTACCAGCTTTTCCTGTTTTGCTAATTGAATTACTGTTGTTTCTGCGAAGTGCCGCTGAGTCAACTCCAACTCATAGTGGACTAGGTACACCAGAACCAAACACTGACCGGTGCTACCAAATCCTCACCATATTTGCTGCGTTTGAGCCCATTGTTTCAGGCATTGTTTAAATCCACCTGGTTGGGGACTTTCCTCCTTTTCATCAACCACTCACTTTACAAAGCACCGTGTCCTCCAGGGACTGACTGGTCCTTCCTGATAACATGTCCAAAGTGCATGAGACAGTCTTGCCATGTCTGCTTCTAAGCAGCATTCTGGCTTTAATTCTTCCAAGAGAGATTTGTTCATATACCTGGAAGTCCACGATATATTGAGTACTCTTCTACAATACCACAATTAAGCGTTCTGGAATTCCCATTCTCCGCAATGTTGGCCATAATTTGTTATGATCTACACAGTCAAATGCCTTGGCATAGTCAATGAAACTCTGGCAGATATCTTGCTGGTATTCTTTGCTTTCACCTAAGATCCATCTGCCATCAGCAATGATACCCCAGGCTTCACATCCTCTTCTGAAACCAGCTTGAGTTTCTGGAAGTTCCTTGTCAATATATTGTTGTATTCACTTTTGAATGATCTTGAGCAAAATTTTACTTGCGTGTGAGACCAGTCTAAGCAAGGTAGCTGTCTTTCAAATTTCTTAGCAAGGATAAGCTAACACATCCTATGCTGCATCCATCTGTTGAAACATTTCAATTGGTATTCTATTTCCGGAGACTTTTTTCTTTTTTTTGGCCAGTGCCTTCAGCATAGCTTGAACTTCCTTCTTCAGTACAGTTGGATCCTGATGTTATGGGAACTCTTGAAATGTTTGAACATTGACCAGTTCTTTTTCGAAAGTGACCGTGTATTCCTTCACCTTCTTTTGATGCTTCTTGTATCATTCAATATTTTGTCTATTGTGATTGGGACTTTAGTTTTTCTTCAGTTCTTTCAGCTTGAGAAGTGTTGAGTGCTTTCTTCTGGGTTTTCTAAATGCAGGTCTTTGTGTATTTCATTATTATACTTTATCCGCTTGAACTGTCCTTTGAAGTTTTCTGTTTCACATTTTTACTCCCTGACTTCTTCTATTCACTTTAGCTATTCTTCTTTAAACAGCATCTTTCAGAGTCTCTTCTGACATCCATTTCCTGTCCTGTCTTTTTAAGGACCTTCTCTTTCTTTATGTGTGATGCCCTGGATATAATCCCACAAGTCATGTATGCTTTGGTCATTAGTGTTCAGTGTGTCAAATTTGTCCTTGAGATAGTCTCTAAATGCGTTTTAATTTGTTTTTTCAACTTGAACTTGAACTTGCATATGACTAATTAATGATCTGATCCACAGTCAGCCACTGATCTTATTCTGCTTATTGGTACTGCCTTTCTCCATTTCTTCCTTTCACCAAAAATACCAAATCAAATCCACTGCCATAAAGTCAATTGCGACATACAGTGATCCTATAGCTCAAAGTAGAACTGCCCCACACCTGGAAGACTTGAGTTGCTGACCTTTATGCTAGCAGGTGTAGCATTTAACCATGATGCCACTAGGGTTTCCTTTCCTTCCACAGATACAGTCGGTTTGATTTTTGTGTATTTCATCTGGTAATTATGAAGCATGTATACGTTGAAAATGGATCACTGTATGTATTTATGTATAAGTTAATATTAGTATTTTAATATAGATATTTTGAAAACCACCTGTAACCATAATATAAAGTAGCATATGATTATTTTTCCTTATATAAAGTACAGATTTATTGATAAATTTTATTTAGATGCTGTTTTCACACATATTTAGAAACAAATATTATTCCTGATTTATAAGTGACTTGAAAGCACATAAAGGTAAACAAAATATTAATGTTGTCATGGATTACATTGTGTATCCCCCCAGAATAAATGTATTGATTTGACTTGGCTATGAGGCCAAATATGGTGCCATTCCTCCCATGAGTTGTGAATCCTGCGTCTGTGATGATGATGGAGAATGGGTAGCAGTTGTTCTGGTGAGGCAGGACTCCAGTCACCAGCTGTGGGATATAAGGGAGAGAAGTGAGCAGAAAGAGTTGGGAATCTCGTACCACCCAGTTGGTACCAAGAAGGCAATCACAAGAGCAGAGTACATCCTTCAGACCTGAGGTTCCTGTGCTGATATACTCTCATTGGATTTGGACTCAGCCTACCAGACTGTGATAATTTCTCTCATTGAATGGACTTGTAACTTGCAAATGGATTTGTGGCTTACTGGACTGATTCAGTAAAATTCCTCTTTATCAAGCCTTCCACTCATGGTATTTTCTGTTGGAGCAGTATCAGATGACTAAAATAATTTCTTAATTTTTTGCTTTAACCAAATTTTTACTAACTGAAAGTTGAAAAACTTACATGATACGTTATGATTGTAATCACCATTTAAATCAGTTCCAAGTCCAAAATTCAAAATTTTTTTTACATCTGGGAAACCTAGAATACAAGCTGTCTGTTTCCAAAGCTACAATGGCAGAACAAGCACAAGTTAGACATAATAGGAGAAATTGTAGAGAAAGAAGGCATTAACAGGCAACAGGCAAGTCAGCAGAACACATTACTTTAGCCCTCAAAGCTTTGAAAATGCTCTTATATTTTATGAGACATTCTACACGACAGCCCTGCCTTCCAGACTCTAGGTGTTGTCCGTACTCTCTGGATTCTGAGTGGAGACCCTCAACCCTGTACTACAACTCTGCCTTCAAGGCGCACTTGGACAGAAACTGCTCCATTGGCTTTAGGAACACCCTAAGTCCAATGGAGTGGCAGTTCCACCCTTACAAACGCAGGACACCATGGTTCCACCCTTTCAAAGCCGTGATTTCGTGGCTGTACATTTCAAGACTGAGGCAGCTCAGCTTCTCACACTGTTCAGGCCCACATCTGTCCTGCTGGGGCAAGTGTCCCAAAGCTCTGTAACTCCACTGATTTAAGGGCCTGGAGGCACCCCACTCTTGCTGGAAAGTGTCCTGTCCAAAGGCACTCAGCTCTCTTGCTCCGTGGGACAACAAGACCAACTCCACTGATTCAAGAGCCCAGAGGCACCCTGTTCCATGAGGAAAACTGCAGACACTAGTTCTCCCATTCCACAGGTCAGCTCCAGTGCTGCCTCTAGCTCTGCTGCTGCTGCTGCTGCCAGTCCTCTGTTGTTTCTCACCATCTGTGCCTTCTTCGTTCCTTCTGAATCTTCTATCCATTTGCAGTTTCCAAATGGCTCCCACATTTTAGGTATTTGCTAGAGCAGCACCCCACTCTCATGGTACCAAATTCTGTTTTAGTCAGCTAGGGCTGCTCTAACAGAAATACCACAGAGTGGATGGCTTTAACAAAGGAAGGTTTATTCTTACACAGTCCGGTAGGCTGCAAGTCCATATTCAGGGTGTCCACTCCAGGGGAAGGCTTTTCCCCTTGTTGGCTCTGGAGGAAAGTCCAATGTTGCATCAGTCTTTGTCCGGGGTGCATCTTGGTGCAGGAACCTCAGGTCTGAAGGATGTGCTCTTCTCCCGGTGCAGCTTTCTTGATGGTGCAAGGTTCCCAATTCTCTGCCTGCTTTGCTTTCCTCTTATCTCTTCTAGGATGAAAGAATTAGGGTGGGGCAAGCCATTCTCCAGGGAAACTCCCTTTACAGTGGAGCAGGGAGGTGATCTTATAAAGGGATTTACAGTCCCATGCTAACCTTTTAACATGCAGTACAACAAAATCACAGAATGGAGGACCGTTGTAGAATACAGAGAATCATGGCCCAGGCAAATGACTACATATATTTTGGGAAGGATATAATTCAATCCATGATACCATTTATGTACTTCATTTTATACTTTGCTTCCCATTCACTGTATTTCATACTACTGTTTTCAAATCAGTATTCATATAAATATTTGCTAAAATTCAGATGCTCTAATAGATTGAAAACTTTGGGAGGACATTTACTGGACATGTTTACTTTATTCTTTTTATCTCTAGCTCATGGTGTGTCCTTGGGCATAGAAAACACAGCTAGTTCATGATTGATTATTGTTGGTGACACCACTTCCATTAGCCTATTATATATAAATTATCAATGGAATGAAAGTTTTTAAGTTTCAAAACTGGCAAGAATTTTACTCAGTCATTAATGCTCTTCTTTAGAGAGCTTTTCTGCTTTTTCTCATTAATCAGCAATTACGTTTCTAATTATTTGTGGAAACAACATCTAAATAAAATCTGAAAATTGGTTTGTAATTTACACAAAGAAACACACTAATATTGCTACTTTATATCGAGGTTACACAGGTTACAAAATATTTACATCAATAGTAGATTCTATATACAAAGAAACATGTTTGCCCCTTTGAAACACATCTGTGTTTGGTAAAGAACAGTAATTAGATGCTATCATCTCTGAAATAGTCAAATATACAAATTCATATGCTGATTTTATGTGTGCATATATTTGTGTATGAGCATATATATATGTGTGTATATATACACATATATATATACACATATACACACACACACACCCCGACCCATTGCCACTGAATTGTTTGCCACTCATAGCAACCCTGTAAGACAGAGTAGAATGGCTTGATAGAGTTACCAAGGAGCATCTGGTAGATTTGAACTGTCAACCTTTTGTTAGCAGCCATAGCACTTAACCACTATGTCGCTAGGTTTTTCATGTATATCCACCAGGTGCTTCTTGGAAACCCTATGGAACAGTTCTACTGTGATCTCTAGGGTTGCTATGAGTCACACCTGACTTGACAGCAGTGGGCTTTTATATATGATATAAAGTAGCATTTTGATTATTTTTCCACTGTGTAAATTACAATTCTATTGATAAATTTCATTTAGATGCTATTTTCACACGTATTTGGAAACCAGCAATATTCATGATTTATAAGGGTAATTGAAAGCATATAAAGGTAACTAAAATACATATGTATAGTCCTACAATATAAGAGCTAATATATTAGCAAATGAAACCTAGCAAATGCACTTTAAGGAATATTTATGAGCAATGTGGATTAATGCATCATATTATATATTTTCTCACCATCAAGTGGTGACTTTCTTTCTTCTGAAACAAATTTTGTTTCTTTTTGGTCGTCTCCCTTCCTTTTCTCCTAGAAAAAGCCTGGCTTGATAATGAATGAAAAAGGAAGATAAATGGTAGTGTTGGGCTAGTTCTAAAGAAATGAGGAAAGAATAGCAAGCTGCGAGTTAAGTATGCAGTTTTAAGGTTTGGTCATCTTGAAAAAAAATGGTAGTAAAAACAGAATATAGATGAGCAATGCAATCAGAAGCTGTAATAAACATCAGGGAAGTTAATGATTACATGAAATGTTTATGGGGAGGTCTCTAACTTGAAACATCTCATAACTTCTAGAAATTAGGAGATGAGAAAAAAATTGGCCAAAGCTACAGCCAACTATTTCCTTTTTATGCCTGTGTTAGGGGGTGGGGGAACGATGTCCTATCCAAATGGCCTTGTAAACACGTTAACCAGACCTCGTGGCAAACACTTCAATGTTATGTAGTAGCAGAAGTCCTTATACAAAGAAAACATTTAGTGGTATAACCTAGTGTGACAGGTTTGCTTACTGAAAACAAATCTATAACTTATGAATCTATGTGCCTTGTCTGGATGGAAGATGTGATAATAGCTGTGAAACTAATAGGGTATAGGGGTCCCTGGCTGGTGCAAAGTTTAAGCACTTGGCTACTAGCAGGAAGACCAGTGGTCCAAACACCACCAGAGGTACCTTTGAAGAAAGGTCAATGATCAGCTTCTGAAAGGTCATAGCACTGTAAACTACTGGGAGCAGTACTGCTCTGCATATGGGGCATATCAATCAGAAGTGACTTGACAACTAACAGCAACAATGGGGTATAATGTGGAGATACTTTATAAGAAAAATTACATCCTTTGAACTAGCAATTTACTTAGAAATACTAAAACTAATTTAGATGAAAAATTAATGTTGAAAAGATCTACATAATCTCAGATTTCTCCAGATTTTACACAGTTTGATACTGCCTTGGTTTTGACTCAAGAGTAAAATCATAGGAATCATGATTTCTGAAAGCACAATTTGAAAATTCCACATTTGTGTAATTTCTGGAGAAAAGAACATATGTGTTTCAGTGTGTAATGCATGAAAGTATCTCTATAGGGTTTATATTACAAGAAGCTCAGATGGAACTTGTACAGTTACCACTTCGATTCCCAGGAATAAATACTTATGCTTAAAATACTGTGTATTTCAGCACTAATCCAAAAAACACAAATGCTGGAGAGGCTGTGGAGAGACTGGAACTCTTCTGCACTGCTGTTGGGAATGTAAAATGGTGTATTCTCTTTGGAAAACAATTTGGCTTTTTCTTAAAAATCTAGAAATAGGAATACCACATGATCCAGCAATCCCACTGCTTGGAATATATCCTACAGACAAAAGTGCTGTCTGTCACAGGAACAGATACATGCACACTAATGTTTACTGCAGTACAGTCCACAAAATCAACCTAAGTGCTTATCAACAGATGAATGGATAAACAAACCATGGTATATATACACTGGAACACTGTGCAATGATAAAGAACAGCAATTGTACGAAACAGAACCTGGAATCAATTGGAAGACATTGTGCTGAATGAAATCAGTCAGCTGCAAAAGGAAAAATAGTGTATGAGAACACTACTATAAGGACTTAAGAAAACATTTATGCAAAGAAGAAATATTTTTCAATGGCTACAAGGGTTAGAACTGGGGGAGAGGGTTTTTCACAGATTAAATAGTAGGTAGGAATACAGTCAGGTAAAGGGAGTGACAGCACAAAGCAGAAGGCAGGTTCAGCGTAACTGGACTATACCACAAGGTAAAAGATTTTCTGAATACAACCCAGCATTTCAGAGGACAAAGTAGCAGGGACAGGGGTTAGGGCACCATGTTTTCAGGGGACAACAAGGTCAGTTGGCATAACTAGTCTTTTTTCTAAAAAAGTGCTCTGCTCCTGATACTGGTGAGTAGCACCTGGAGTCTTAAAAGCCAGCAAGCTGTCATCTGAGGAATATCAACTGGTCCTAACCCACCTGGCACAGATGACAACCAAGAACATAAAAAACGTGAGGAAAAATGAGCCCAGGAAACAGAAGGACCCATAGGATTGGGACTCTACGTGAGCAGGAGAACAGAACTAGATGATACCTGGCCGCCACCAAAGGCGGCCCTGATAGGACACAATGTAGAGACGCTGACATAGCATGAGAAAAAGGATGTGCAGACCAAGAACTGTATTAAAAGACCAGACTTTGTAGTCTGACAACCTGGAAAGTTCCTTGAGAACATGGCTCCTAGACTTGCTGCTATCCTAGAGCTGAAACAAGTGCTGAAGACAAAACTTCAGAAGAAAAGTCGGCTGGACTTAGGGACACAGAGAAATGCAGGTGGTGAATGTGGTTGATAGTTTAATGTATACATATGGGGCTGTCCCACTTGTTTCATTTTAGAAGAGAGAGAAGAGGTTGGAGAGGAGGGGACGAGAGTTGGTTGAGTGGAGACTGGAAGCTGCAGGGTGAGGAAGGCGCATAGAGTTGCAGAGAGGCAGATGCTCAGGGTTTTATATGGAACACTGGCTTGGATTGCCAATTTTCACTTAATCACAATAAAAAAATTAAGAAGACTATGTATTTAATATGACATGTGAAACTCAAGAGCAATACTTCATGGAACCTTGAAACACTGTAGATATTTAGAGACAATCAGTTGTTTAGCAGACAAAAAATGGAGGTCAAAGAAGCCAACAGAGCTTCTAAAACCATGTGTTCTTAAATAAAGAGCATTTTCAGATAATTCCATAATTAACACATTTTATCCTAGCCCAAATTATGAACTTTGAAAAAGTATAAAAGAAAGGAAGAGAATGCTAAATAGAAGCTACATACTGTCTCCATTAATATGAATGGTTAGAGAACGTGGCTATTTCCTGGTAAGCACCTGGCCTTGTTCTGTCTGATATTATTGAGCTTCTCTATCATCTGTCTCCATTAAAAAAAAACCCACCCACTGCTGTTGAATTGCGTCTGACTCATAGCAACCCTAGAGGTCAGACTAGAACTGCCCCATAGAGTTTCCAACAAGTGCCTGGTGGATCTGAACTGCTGACCTTACGGTTAGCAGACGTAGCATTCAGCCCACTACGCCACCAGGTTTTCCTCTATCTCCGTAGATATAGTCTACTTGATTTCTGTGTATTTCGTCTGGTGAAATCCACATGGGTAGTTGCTTGCTTTTGTTGGAAAAAAAGTACTTACAGTGAATAAATCCTTTGTCTTGAAAATCCAGTCATGCATTCTCCAGCACTCTTTCTATCATCAAGGCTGTATTTTCCAACCACTTGTCCTTCATCCTTGTTTACAACGTTTGTATTCCACTAATCTGTAATTATCAATTCATCTTGACTGCATGTGTGATCAGTTTTAGACTGCATACGGTGGTAAAAATCTTCAGTCTCTTTATCTTTGACATCAGTAGTTGGTGTGTAAATTTGAACAGTCATATTAACTAGTCTTTCTTGTAAACTTATAAATATGGTCCTATCATTGACAGCATTGTACTTCAGGATATATCTTGTAATATTCTTTTTGACAATGTATTTGATGTTATTCCTCTTCAATTTGTCATTCCTGGCATAGTGGATCATATGATTGTCCAATTGAAATGAGCCACTACTGATTCCTTCCAGCTCTCTAATGCCTAAGACATTAAATTTCATGTTGTTTTATTTTTGGCAGCTTCAAATTTTCGAAGATTCATGTATCATCCATCCACATTCTGATTTTAACAGATGTTTGCAGCTGTTTCTTTTAATTTTGAGTTGTGCTTCATTAACAATTTACAGGCTTTCTCAAGAAAAATTTGATGTGCTGAACACTAATAATTGAAGACCAGACAAGTTGTGAGATGACATCATACATGAAGATGGCAAAAACTCATTAAAAAGGCAGGGAAGAAAGAAAAGACCAAAATGAATATCAGAAGAGACTCTGAAAATTGCTCTTGAATGTAGAGCAGCTAAAGTTAATGAAGAAAGGATAAGGTAAAGAGCTGAGGAGAGGCCTTCAAAGGGTGACTTGAAAAGTGAAAGTAAAATATTATAACAAAATATGCAATGTCCTGGAGTTAGAAAACCAAAAGGGAAGTACGTGCTAGGCATTTATCAAACTGAAAATACTGAAGAAAAAAAAAATCAAGCCTCCTGTTGGAGTGTTGAAGGATACTATAAGCAAAACATTGAATGGCACAGGAAGGGCCAAAAGAAGAAGGAAGGGTTATATGGGGTTACTATGTCAAAAGTAATGGGCCAACATTCAACCATTTCAGAAGGTATCATACAGTGAAGAACCAACAATACTGAAGGGAGAAGTCCACACTGTACTGAAGGTATTGACAGAAAACAAGACTCCAGGAACTGATGGAATACTAATTTAGATGTTTCAGCAAATGGATACAGTCCTGGAAGTACTCCTTCAACTGTGGCAAGAAATCTGGAAGACAGTTATATGGTCATTCCAAAGAAAGGTGATTCAACAAAATGTGTAAACAGTTGAACAATATCATTAATTTCACCAATGTATAAAATTTTACTGAAGATAATTCATAAGTGGTTGCAATAGTATATCAACAAGAACTGCAGAAATTCAAGCCAGATTCAGATGGGAGTGTAGAACAAGGGATGTCATTGCTGCTGTCAGATGACTATTGGCTGAAAACAAAGAATATCAGAAAGATGTTTTCCTGTGTTTTATTGACTGTGACTAGGCATTTATCTGTTTGGATCATATGAAATTATGGACAGCATTTCAAAGAATGGAAATTCCCAAACACTTCACTGTGTTTATACAGAACACATGAGTGGGAACAAACTCAATGGCACTTGGCATACATACAACAAGCTTGAATAGAAGAAAGGGCTGGTACACAGTTTAAAATAAGGAAAATTATGTATCAGGGTTGTATCTTTTCACCATACTTATTCAGGTTGTATGCTGAGCTAATAATTCAGGAAAGTGAACCATATGAAGGCGATAGCATCAGGACTGGAGGAAGACTCATTAGCAATTTGTGATACGCAAATGTCACAACTGCCTTGCTGAAAGCGAAGGGACTTGGAGCACTTACTTCAGTATGTTTACATTTCAAAAAACAAAACTCTTCACAACTAGACCAACAAACAGCAACATGATAAACCGACCAAAGATTGATATCAAGGATTTCATTTTAGTTGTATATAAAATCAAAGACTATGGAGGCAGCAGTGAAGAAATCAAATGAGGTAGTGCATTCAGCAAATCTGCTGTAAAAGCTCCTTAAAAAGTTAGAAAAACAAAGATGTCCCACTGAGGCCAAAATAGAGCTTACCCAAACAAATGTTATTTTAATTTGCCTTACATGAAGGTCACCATGAGTCGGATCTGACTCGACGGCACTCGGCTATATGAAGGTGAAAGACAGGCAATGACTATGGAAGGCAGAGCAAGAACTGATGTCTTTGAATTATGGTGTCATAGAGTGACATTGAATATACCTTGGGCTATCAGAGAATGTACAAATCTCTCTTGGAAGAAGCACAGCTAGTACACGGGACATGGTTATCAGGAGGGTCCAGTCTCTGGGCAAGGACAACGTGGCTGGTAACACAGAGGGTTGGTGAAAGACATGAAGAATCTCAGTGAGCTGGTTTGACACAGTGGCTGCAACTATGCCCTCAATCACAGCAGTGATTTCTAAGACAGTGTGGGAAAGGGCAATATTTCCTTTTGTTGTAGAGTCTCTATGAATTGGAACTTGCTTGATGGCATCTATGTAACAGAGTGTAGCTTAGTGGAAATAAATTAACTTGTTAAATACACGTCTGAATTCAGTATGTGCCGGGAGCCAGCTCCAGCATCTTTTGGGGGTCATGGACCGGAGGGAGGGAGAGGTGTCGGCGGGAAAATGAATTGAGAGAGACAGGAAAGAGTTTTGGAGAATAATGGCGGCCCGAAAAGGACTGTCTTTCTTTATTTTTATAGTCAAAGTGATGTGAGTTTCACCCTGCCCACTGACCACACAATCTATTGATAATTTGAAACCGAAACCTCATGATTGGCTAATTTGAAACCAAAACCTCGTGATCTTGAGGTGACGTGATTTTTACTCTGCCCCCTGACCACATAAGCTATTAGCTAACTTGAAACTGAAACCTCTTGTGATCTTGTTAATTGTCAAGGCTTTCTAGATAATGGCCTGAAGCAAGTGTGTTGTGGTGATAATTGACAGTGAAAACAAAGTTATGCCCCGCGCTCAATCAGCCGTACTTATACCTCAAGGTTAAAAGGTACAGGAGGAAGGGTCTAAAGGTTATAATCTCTGTTTGTTCCTACTTTGCTCTTTATTTTATCTCCTCCTGCAGGGACAGTAAACAGCTACCATCCCCCCCCCCACCCTATGCCTTTCTTAAACTGTTCTAAAAAAGATAATTCTTTTCACATGGGGGAAAGTGCAGTTGGGGGAAGTCAGCGGGGCTGGGCAGGCCTCCGTGCTTTCAGGCATGCTGTATTGAAATCCATTCCTCCAAGCTCTTTTCCCTAGAAGTTTCTGACCAGATATTCCCAATATAATTTCATAAGTCGAGGGGGTTGTAAAGCCCTTCTTAGAAGGCATCTTCCTTAATCCTCATGTCAGGAGAGGAGGGGATCCACCCTCCACAAATATGTCATCAGAGTAGTGCTGGAACAGGGCGGGTGTACCCCTACCACTCAACAGCATCAGAACTTCTTACTGAAGGAGCAGAACGCAAGGTTAGCTGCTTCTGTGCCAGTACCTTTGATGGCAATAAGTACATGGAGCTGAATTATTCTTCTTACCTATTGCAGGATTATTCCAATAGTTAGTGCTTTAAAAGAGCACTCAGTTACTGCATACATGCTTGCAAATTTTCATTGGAGATTGAGATTGGTGGAGACAGATCATCTCAGACCATAAAGGCATCTAAAACTCACTGCCTTCCAGTTGATTCTCAAAGTAGAACTGCCATGCAAGGTTTCCAAGGAGCAGCAAAATGTCAGCAATTAGGTCAGCGGCAGTTTTAACCACTGTGGCACCAGGGCCCCGTGGGGATGACTTACAAAATGGCCTGCTATTCTCCTATGTGGTGGAAGCTGAAATAGCTGAAGGCTGGTTGTTGTTCAGTAATGTCACCTAGGTCCTCCTCTCTGATCCTGATTTCTCAACTATATTACAGTCTTTTGGGGCCACAGGTATATATGCGGTAATAAGACATTGCTCAAACAGATGTTACGTGGTACATGGTTGTACATGTGCATATAAACTCACGCACTCTTTTTGCATTCAACTTAAAAAGGTTCACAGACACTCTCGGGCCTATAACTTATATCTTTTATTGACATTCTTTTCCAAAGTTGAGAGCCACTGTTACTCATATAAAAAAACTCTGCTGCCATCAAGTCAGCTGTGACTCAAATGACACTATAGGACTAGGTAGAAATGCCCCACAGAGTTTCCAAGGAGCACCTGGTGAATTCGAACTGCTGACTTTTAGGTTAGCAGCCATAGCACTTAACCACTACACCACCAGGGTTTCCATTACTCACATATCTCACATTAAATAATATTGACTTGTATATTGAAAGGTTAAAAAAATTGCAGTCAATTTTATTCCAATTCATGCTAGCACTGTTGGACAGAATAGAACTGCCCCACAGAGCTTCCAGGTCTGTCTTGTTTAAGGAAGTGGACTGTGGCTGGTGGGTTTTAGCCATTGACAGTTTGTTTAGCAGCTGCACATTTTAAACAGTGCACCACAGGACTCCTCTATTGGAAGGTCAGACTGTTTTAAATTTTGCATCGAACATCCTGATCACATAAGAAATAGGAAAGAGAAAAGACAAAAACAAGATGAAATACCAAACCTACTGCCGCTGAGTTGAACCTGATACATAGTGACCCTACAGACAGAGCATAACCGTCCCACAGAGTTTCCAAGGAGACCCTGGTGGATTTGAACTGCCTACCTTCTGGTTAGCAGCTGGAGCAGTCAGCCACTGCATCACCGGAGTTCCCAAATAGAAAGGACCCTAATTTGGTGACATTGTGCCTTTGTCACCAGCACAGTCTCAGTTTTAATAACATGAGACTGTCAGGATCAGAGCTTTCAGTGGAGATCTCTCTTTATCTCTAATTTAATAAAACTTCTGATTTCATATTTGTTTAATTTCATTTTTTGTTTGTTTATTAAGTACCGTAAATGTTCCAACCACTGCTTTACGAGTTGTAAAAACACTAGGTCACTGGGCTCATGAGTTGTATGAAGTTACTTATCCACTATTGGTGCTATAAGTATCCTAGATGAACACTTATCCATCTAGTGATGCTGTGGAAGAAAGATGTCATGATCTGCCCCACAAAGATGACAGCCACAGAAACCTTCCGGAGCTCCTCTACTCAGTAATCCATGTGGTCTCTATGAATAGGAAAGGATTGGATGACAACCTGTTTTATACCAAACCTATCAATAAAAACTCATTGTTTTAATTAATAGTTAACATTTAAAAATGAATTAATTTAAAGAAAAGTTTACACAAAGATATGTCAAAAGATTATTAACATGGATGTGGAAAATGCTTTCCTAAGGCGTGTTAGATTAACTGGTATAATGTATATAAACTGAACCTGGAATGACTTCTCTTCTATTAAAATACTGCTTAGCATCATCTGGAGAAGACTTTGTCTCTGAATGAAAGACGATGGTCATTAGCTATGTATTTGTATATTTTCTCTTTTAGCGATCCTAGAGTTATTTCAATTCATAGTAACCCCATGAAATAAAGTTGAATAGTCTCATGGTTTTCCTGGCTGTAATCTTTAAGGAAACAAATCACCAGTTTTCTCTTCTGGGGACCTACAAGTGGGTTTGAACCACCAAGATTTGGATTAGTAGCTGAGCACTTAACTGTCCACACCCCCACACCTTCTTTGTATTTTTCCTTTTAAGTTGGAGAAGTGTTGAAAAAGAAGTATGGAGTGTGCCAGATGCTAATACTGTGTATCATCTTAGTGATTGTGCAGTTCCTCTTAGACCATCATCTGAGGAGTCCTCACGACAGTATTTGAGGGACAAGTGAGGTTAGCTAGAAGTAATAGTGGTGGAATATTTATGTTCCACCCTCAGACAAAAACTGAAGGAAAAGATGTTTTATTCCTTCCATCTTGTGTTCTTGGCACATTAACATTATTTGCTACTACTTAGCCCTTCTTATTGTACTTTCCTGACTGTATAACATATGTCAAGCTATGAGCAAGAAATCAATATAGATAGAAATGAATGTAGATAGAAATGAAAAGTTACTAGTTGTCAAAAAACTCATAAACGTGAAATAAATTCATACACTTATAGGCAATACCTCTTGCTGATGTTGTATAGTTTGTTCAACTATGTGGCTACTGAATCTGGAAATATTGTTTAATATTTCAACTATGTGGCTATGTATCTGGAAATACTGTTTAATCATCACAAGTGAGAAGCCCTGGTGGTGCAAACAGTCTCTGAACCACCAACTGTAAAGGTCAACAGCTTGAACTCACTCAGTGGATCCATGGGGGAAAGATCTATTCTGTTACATGGGATACTTGAGTTGGAATCAACTCACTGGCACCTAACAACAATAAAGATTTGTTATTGTTTCTTTTGAAAAACAAACAAAAATGAAAACCATGCATTATGACAGCAACAGGAAAAATATCTTCTGGAGAAGGAGAATACAAGGACAAATAAATGTTTGATAGCAAGTCATAATTGTTCTTTGAGTTCATCAGATATAATAGGGAGATATATTAGAAACAGATACCTTAAAATATCTTCCCAATCCAACTTTAATTATTTTAGTCAATGTTTGCTTTCCTTTTTCTCTCTGTGATGGTTGAGATTGTATGTGAAACCGGCTAAGCCATCAGTCTCAGTGATTATATGCTATCACTCCGATGATGGGATCTGATGTAAGTAGTCAACTGATTGAAAGGGCATTTCCTGGGGCTTGTGACCTACATCCTAATGTAAGTGGACATTCTAGCTTTTGCCTGTTCTGGATCCTGCAGCTGGCGTCTGTTCATCTGACCCCAGGGTCTTGGAACTTTATGCTGTCTTGGATGACAGTCTTGGGATTTGTTGATCTTCACAGCCTGTGAGCAAGAACCATGCTGTCTATTCTACCAGTCTTGGCTTTGGCAGCCGCTGTGCTACATGAATCAGGAGAAGCCTCTATCATGAAGTAGAGACTTGGGACATTAAAGCCTCTACAATCATGTTAGCCCTTTCCCTAACATAATTCTCCCTCTGTATTTACATATTTTTCTGATTTTACTTCTCTAGTGAACACAGGTTAAGATATTGTCCCGTCGTCTGAACTCTCCAGATTCTGTATCTTCTTTCCCTGCCTCCCTCCCCGCTTCCCTCCCTACCTCTCTCCTCTCCCTCTCTTCCTCCTTTTCTTCCTCTCTCTCCTTCACCTTCCCTTCCTACCTACCTCCCCCTTCTTCCTTTTTTCCTTTCCTTCCTTCCAAAAGGCAGACCTGAGAGTGGAATACTTGCATTGAACAAAGAAACTGATTCAAAATAAACCTTCCCATAAATAATTGAAAGATTTGAATCTACAAACAAAAAAGGCCACTTTTTGTTTTTTCTCCAAGATTATACCATTCTTTGAGTAAGTAATCCAATTGCCTTCAGAGTCAAAGATAACACAGCTGTGAAAATTATACCCACATAAGAGGCTAAAAATACAATATAGCTTGATAATATAATAAACAAAAATATAGTAATATAAAAAAAAGCTATGAAGTTACAAAAGGAAGGATAGGAGGAAGTACAAAGACCAGTTCATAATATGGTGAAAATAGTTATAATAATGTTTTTTGAAATGGTAGAATGAAAAAAATGAATAGAATAAATTTAAGTCCAGTTTCAGTTTGCGACTTCTTTCTAGTGATTTTTATTGATCCCTTTTAAAAAAATAATGGTTTGCTCAAGACACACTAATAAACACGTAGCAGAACCCCAAATCAAAACTGTTGCCTTTGAGTGGATTTTTACTTATAGTGACCCTGCAGGACAAAACAGAATTGGCCCAGGAGGTTTCCAAGGCTGTAATCTTTGCAGATACCTACTGTCACATCTTCTCCCCATAGAGTGGTTGGTGGGTTCAATTGGCTAACCTTTTGGACGGTGGCTGAGCATTTCAAATACTGTGCCACCAGGGCTCTAGAAATATGCTATTGCAAGTGGAATTCTAATTTTATGATTTAAGCAAAACTGCATATGCACCACAAAAATTTCTAGTTAGAAATTATTGTATAAAATAAATTGGAATTTTACATTGTTAGCCTAAGAATTTGTTCTTGTCTATATACACCAAATAAGAGGGATAAAGAGATCCTATCTTCTCTGGGTTTTCAGTCTGCTTGGCTTGCATGTTATTTCAATGCATACTAAAGTACTTTTGTGTTCAGCTTTTATTATGCTTGAGAGACGGTTTTGTTATAACAGTGCTAAAGCTTTATTTTTAAATGAAGTTTGGGAGACAAGATAGCCATGGATTTCACAAAGGTTAAGCAGTTGGTGAAGAAATTGTGCAGCAAAAAGAATGTACTTTCCAAAAATCACTTTTTGAGCACATGCTCCTGCAGTTATCTCCCACTACCCAGCCTTCTCTTCCTCCCTTAATGAGTTAATAAGCCTTTATTGTAGTACATTTATTCATAAACAGTGTTTATTTATTTCAAATTGTTCATTTGTACTTCAGGAAAACTTGTTTATGTTATTCAATGGGTTTATCTTTTGTTTGTAAAAATGACTTGTATAATTTAAATTGGGATAAAATGGATTGCTATAAATTTATAAGTGTATTTCTATGGAATAGTTTTCTCCTTCAGTGCTCTCTTTATTTTCCCAAATAATAAAAATGATGGATCTCAAATTGTGAGAAAATCCTAAGTGGAGTATTTTCAATATTTAAATACTTGTTATAGAAATTTACCCCTTTTAAACTGATTTACTTTACAGCCCCAAGGACTCTTTTGAGAACATAAAAGTCTCATTCTATTTCACTGTCAATCAAAACAATCAGGGAAAACGTTCCCTTTATGTTAACATGAGTTCTTATTCTGAGCATAGAAATGTGTCACCGTTTTAAAATATTTGCTGATAGTTCTATCATTTTATTAAAAAATAATATATAAGACACTTGTATTTCAGCTAAAAACTGTAACTTATACTATAAATGTGACATGATAGCTGAGGATAGTAGCGAAGCTTTCAAAGCATATTGAGGAAGAAGATTCGGAAACATGAGAAGACACAATTTTCTTTCCCAAAGCTAGCAAAATATACTTATTTCATTATGCTTGTTTGCAATGCTGGTATGGAATGAAAACAGAGCTATTCTACTTTCAAGGTGAATCTAGAATGAAATGCAACATCTTTTAGAAATGAAAGCTCCCAAATAGGACCAACCTTGATGTATTAAAGAATTGTGACAGTACGTTATTGTCCAAATTGCAGTAAAAATTGTTCTTATATATTGTTGTATTGTTAGGTGCCTTCAAGTCCTTCCAAACTGTAGTGACCCTACTCACAACAAATAGAAACACTGTCTAGCCATATGCCATCCAGAAAATCATTGTTATGGTTAAGTTCTTGTTATAGTCACTATGTCAATCTACCTCATTTAGTGTCTCCTTCTTTTTTTGTTGATCATCTACTTTTATCAAACATGATATCTTTCTCCAGGGACTCGTGCCTCCTGATCATGTGTTCAAAATTCAAGAGATGTAGTCTTACTATTTTCTTTCCTGCAAAAATTTTGGCTGAGATCTTCCAAGATAGACTCATTATTCTTCTGGTAGTCTATAGTATCAATATTCTTCACCAATGCCAAAGTTCAAAGGCATCAATCCTTCAGTCTTCTTTATTCATTGTCCAGATATCACACATGTAGGAGGGGATTAAAAATACTGTGGCTTGAGTCAGGCACACCTTAGTCCTCAAAGTGATAGTTTTGCTTTTAAAAATTTAAAGAAGTCTTTTGCAGTGGATTTTTCCACTGCACAACTTTGATTATTTTTTTTTTCTTTTTTTAATTGTGATTAAGTGGAAGTATACAATCCAAATCAATTTTGCACGCCCACCTATCTGTATGCAGCTGTTTCTGCTCTCCTTGCCTGGTGACAGCACACTCCCCCTTTACATTTTATACTTGTAACATCCTCTGAACAGTCTCATGCCTTCTCCTCTCCACCCTTGTCTCTCCCATCTAGAAGCCAGCCAGCCAAGTGCCGTCGAGTCGGATTGAAAGAGACCACTAAAACAGCATGCTATAAATGCATAGAACCATAAAACACACACACCATGTGGTCACATTATCTCCCCTCTCGAGTCCACTTTAGACCAAAGAGTTGATCTCAGAAGAGTTTTCTGGCCAAGGGCAGCAACATGTCTAGGGGTCATGCTCCCAGGGGATCCTCCAGACCATGAAACTGTCAGTTGTGGTATTTTAGTAGAGTTCTGGAGTTGCACCCTTCTTTTTCTCATTTTGCCACAGGAACTCAATATTTTGTGCCCCATCATGGCTGTCTTTGATGGTGGCTGGAAACCATCTAGTTCTTCTGGTCACATGTTGATATAATCTCCTGTTCACATGGGTCCATCTGTCTCTTGAGCATTTTTCCTCATGTCTTTATTGTTCTCAGTGATCATCTGTTCCAGGTGAGTTGGGATCATTTAGTATACCTCAGATCGCAGCTTGCTAGATTTTAAGACCCCAGATGCCACTCACCAATATGGGGTGCAGAAGACTCACTTAGCAATAGGCTGCTTATGCCAGTTGGTCTCAATGTCCTGCAAAAGCATGGATCCCAGACCTCCACCACATTTACTCTATCCTTGCAATTTTGGGTTGAGATCAGAAGAGCTTTCAGTTTATGGTGAAGTCCAGTTAACTTAATCTACTTTCTACCGTATGTTGTCACTGCTTTTACCTAAACAAATCTATCAAATCTCTAATCTGAAGCCAACCCTCTCCCTCCCTCCCCACCTTTGAGCACTCAAAGTCTTTTCTTCTGTACATGATTGTGTTTTTAAGTCCTTATAACAGGGGTCTTACAAAATACTTGTCTTTTTGCCGCTGACTGATTTCACTCAACATAATGTCTTCCATTTGAAACCAGGTTATGTGTTGTTTCCTAAAATTATCATTGTTCTTTATCATTGCATAGGGTTCTAATGAGTATATGTACCATAGTTTGTTTATCCATTCATCTGCAGATGGGCATCTTTTTGATATTTTGCTGTTTTACTGTGCTGCAATAAACACTCATGTCATGCACCTGTTCATGTGACAGCTTTTGTTTCTGTAGGATAAATTCTGAGCAGTGGGATTACTGGATCAAATGGTATGTCTATTTCCAGCTTTTGAAACAAGCACCAAATTGTCTTCCAAAGAGGTGGTACCAGTTTGCAATTCCACCAGCAGTGTTGGAGAGTTGCTATCTTTCCCCAGCCTCTCCAGCATTTGTTGCTTTGTATTGTTTTTTTGGATTATGGCCAACCTTGTTGGGGTAAGGTGGTGTCTCATTGTAGTTTTGATTTGGTTTCTTTAATAGCTAATGATCACAAGCATTTCCTCACGTGTCTTTTGGCTGCCTAGATGTCTTCTTGAGAAGTATCTGTTCATCTCCTTTGCCCATTGCTTAATTGAGTTCTTTACTTTTTCCTTATTGATATTTTGCAGTACCTTGAAGATTATGGAGATCAGACGTTGGTCCAATGTGTAGTTGACAAATATTTTTTTTCTCACTCTATAGATAGTCTTTTAACTCTTTTGATACAGTCTTCGGATGAGTGAAAGTGATTGATTCCTATTAGTTTCCATTTGTTTATTTTCTCTTCTGTTGATTGGTCTTTGCCAGTTTTTGTAGTCTAAGACGTGTTCTAGAACTTCCATCGTGGACTCTATTTTATTGCATGATCTTCATTGTTTTAAGTTTAATTTTGGGGTCTTTAGTCCATTTTGCGTTAGTTTTTGTGAAAGGTATGAGATATGGATCTTGTTTCACCTTTTCAAAGGTGGATATCCGATTTTACCAACACGACTTTTTAAACAGACTGTTTTATCTCCAGTTTATAGTCTTCGGGCCTTTATTGAATAGCAACTATTCATAAGAGGATGGTGTTATCTCTAGAGTCTCAAGTCTGTTCCATTGGCCTATATATCTCTTTTAGAACCAGTACCAGGCTGTTTTGACTCTTGTGGCAGTGTAATAGATTCTAAGATCAGCCAGTGTGAGGCCTCCCACTGTGTTCTTCATCTTCAGTAGTGCTTTGCGTATCTGGGGTTTCTTCCATTTCTGAACAACAATGGTGATTTGTTTCTCCATCTCAATGAAAAATGATACATAATTTGTATTGGGATTGCATTGTATAAATAGATCACTTTGGGTAAAATAGACATTTTCAGAATGTTAGGTAGGTTTCTCCATTTATGTATGTCTCTTTTGGGAGACTTTGCGGTAATGTTTTGGAATTCTCTTTGTATAGGTATCTTATTTCTCTGCTTAGATTTATTCCAAGGTATTTTATTTTCTTAGAGGCTATATTAAATGGTACTGATTTGGTGATTTCTTGTTTAATTATCTCTTTGTTAGTATAAAGGTATTCTGCTGATTACTGATTTACTTATATTTATCTTATATCCTGATACTTTGCTGAACTCTTCTGTTAGTTTCAATATTTTACTTATGGAACCTTTGGTATTCTCTGGTATACAATCATGTCATCTGCAAATAGGGAGATATTTCTTCTTCTTTGCCAATGCAGATGCCCTTTATTTCCTTGTCTTGTCTAATTTCTCTGGCTAGAGACTCTAGTACAATGTTGAATAGAAGTGGGGAGAATGAGCATCCTTGTCTAGTTCCCATTCTCAAAGGGGATTGTATCAGTCTCTCTCCATTCAGGGTGATGTAGGCAGTTGGCTTTTCATGGATGCCCCTTATTGCATTGAGGAATTTCTCCTCTATTCCTATTTTGCTGAGAGTTTTTAGCATAAACAGGTGCTGGGCTTTGTCAAAAGCCTTTTCTGCATCAATTGACAAAATCTAGTGATTTTTATCCTTTGTGCTATTTATGTGTTTGATCACATTAATTGTTTTTCTGGTGCTGAAACAGCCTTGAATCCCATGTATGAATCCAACTTGGTCATGATGAATTATTCTTTTGATATGTTGTTGAATTTTATTGACTAGGATTTTTTTGAAGATTTTTCATCTAGGTTCATGAGTGATATTGTTTTGTCATTTTCTTTTTTGTGTGTGTGTGGGAGCTCAGTGATGCTGGCTTTATAGAATAAACTTGAGAGTATTCCATCCCTTTCTATGCTGTGAAATGGCCTCAGCAGTATTGAACTGCTCTCCTCTCTAACAATTTCGTAGAATGCTCTGGGGAAGCCATCTGGAACAGAACTTTTTTGATTGGTATTTTTTTTTTTTTAAAAAAATGACTTTTTCAATCTCTTCCTTTGTGATGAGTTTATTAAGTTGTTCTACTTCTTGTGATAATTTTCGTAGATAATATGAATCTAGAAATTTGTGTGCTTCCTCTAGGTTTTCAAGTCTATTCAAGTATCAAAACAAACAAACAAACAAAAAAACTGCCGTCAAGTCACATACAACTCATAGCAACCCACTAGGTCAGAGTAGAACTACCCCACAGAGTTTCCAAGGAGCACCTGGCAGATTTGAACTGCTGACCTTTTTCAGGTAGTAGATACAGCATTTAACCCACTATGACACCAAGGTTTCCTGTTAAAGTACAATCTTTCAAAATATTCTGTTGTGAGACTGTGATTTCGGTTGGGTCTGTTGTGACATCTCCCATTTCATTTGTTATTCAGGTCATTTGTTTCCTGTTTTTCTTTAGTAGACTTAGCCAATGGTTTATCAATTTTGTTGATCTTTAAAACAAAACAGCTTTTCATTTTATAATTTTTTATTGTTCTCCTTTTCTCTAATTCATTTAATTGTGCTCTAATCTTTAACTTCTGTTTTCTTCTGATGATTAAGAGGTTCCTTTGTTGTTCTCTTTCTATCTTTTCAAGCTGTAGTGTTAATTCTTTGGTTAAAGTCCTTTCTTTACTCCAGATGTGTTCATTTATAAATTGACCTCTGAGCACTGTTTTTGCTGTATCCCGTAGGTTCTGGTAAAATGTGGCTTCATTCTCACTTAATTCCACAAATTTCTTTATTTTGTCCTTGATTTCTTCTATAGCAGTTTGATTTTTGAGCAAGGTGTTGTTCAGTTTCCATGAGTTCAAATTTATATCTATGCTTTTTCTGCTATTGATTTCAACTTTTGTGTCTGTATGGTCTGAGAAGATGCTTTGCAATAATTCAATGATTTGGATTTTGTTGAGACTGGTTTTACGTCCTAACATGTGGTCTATGCTGGAAAGTGTTCCACATGCATTGGAGGAGAAGGTTGTACTTATCGTTAAAGGGTAAAAAATTTTGTATATGTTTGTATATGTTCTGTATCTTTACTAAGGTTTTGTGAGATCCTCCATACCAAAGAGCAGGACAATATAGGACCAACCCCCTCAGAGTTCCAGGAACTTACCCAAAAAGGCTGGTTTCGGGAATAACAAGAAGGAACTTACCCAAAAAAGGCTAGTTTCAGAAATACCAGGAAGTAAATGCACTGAAATATCCGCCCTAGCCCCGAGCTAATACAAACCACAAAAAAAATTGCCCCACGCGGAACCTTTCCCCAACCCCACCTCCCCTAGGAATGTAAGACCCCGCCTTTATATATTCTGTAATTCTCTTGCTCGGGGCTCATTCCCTCTACTCTGACAAGAGTATGGATTGAGCCCCAGCGCGCTGGAATAAAACCTCTTGCTGTTTGCATCAAGAACCGTCTCTTGTGAGTGACTTGGGGTGGCGTTCGCACTCAGGACCTTACAGTTTTTTATGGATAATCTGCCCATTACTGAAAATGGAGTGTTGCAGTCTCCAGCTTCTACTGTCAGTTTTTGTTTGATGTATTTAGACTCTCTGGTATTGGGTGCATAAATATTTAATATTGTTATGTTCTGCTTATGTATTGGACCTTTCAGCAATAGTGACCATCTTTGTCCATGATGGTGGATTTTACGATAAAGTCTATTTTATCTGAGATTAATATTGCCCCTCCTGCTCTTCTTTGTAAGTTGGTGGCTTGGAATACATTTTTCCAAACTTCGATTTTGGGTTTGTTTGTATCTTTGAGTTTAAGGTATGTTTCTTGTAAGCAATGTATAGATGGATTTTGTCTTTTGATACATGATGTCACTCTCTGTCTCTTTATCGGTGCATTCAGTCCATTTACATTCAGTGTAATTATTGATAGACATGTTGTTAGTTCTGTCATTTTGATGCATTTATTTTTGCATCATTGATGTTTTCTATGCCTCTAGTAGTATTCTGTTCTAGGTCATGGTTTTTTATGGGTTGACTTCTCATCTTTTTCAGTGTTGGTTTTGTGTTCCTTGAGACTCCTCTGTGGGGGTACACATGTTTCGAAACAATGTGAAATCCTGCTTACCCTGACCTTGCCTGTGTCTAGATAGGGACTTGTCTTGAGGATGGCAAAACCCCTTGAGACAAGTTTAGTCTCAGTGGACTGGAAAACCAGGAAGTGATGAAAACAGCATTTATTGAGACTAGTTCAAAGACTTCCCCTTCTCCCCTCCCTGGGAATGCCTGTTCTTCTTATGAAGTAAGAAACACTGATAAGATATCATTACCACTTTCCTAGCAGAAGTCTTGCTTACTTTTCTCAATAAAAGCTGGTGAGTTAAACAAACTGGTGTCAGTCTCTACTTGCAGGAGTCTGTCCCTTTTCTACCCACAGCAAACTAAAAGTTTGTTGTCAGCATGATTTTTCAACCTCGGCCTCTCACACTCATCACACCCTTAAGTGGTGTCCCATTTCACACCTGTAAGTGGTGTCCTGTCTCACACCTGTAAGTGGTGTCCTGTGTTAATCACACCGACAGTTGGTGTCCTGAGTGAATGGCACCAGCATTCCTCAATTATGTTTCTTGTGTTGATATATCACATTGTTATTTTGCTTTGTGACTACCCCGATAGTCCCCCTTACTATTCTAAGTTTAAAGCAGACTTTTACTTCTTCATATCTTTTTAATTCCTTCTATCTGAGTGGGATATGCCTAGTGTAATATGTATCTCTTTTTAATGTGATGCTGTCATATTTTGCATGCTAAGATCACTGATTCCTTTCTTTTAATATTGTAGCTTTGATTGACCTTTGTGACTTCCCTGAGTAGGATTCTGGATGCTGTATCCTGAATTGCCTCCTTAAGTATTCACTTGAGATTTTTGTTTTTCTACACAAAGAGCTTTCAATATTTCTTGTAGTTTGGGTTTGGTTTTTACAAAGTCTCAAAGCTTCTGTTTATCTATCAATGTCCTAGTTTCACCTTCATATGTGATAGATGATTTTGCAGGATATATAATTCCTGGTTGGAAGCTTTTATCTTTGAAGGCTTTGAATGTGTCGTCCCACTGCCTCCTCTCCGTCATTTCTGCTGAGAAGTCAGATGAAAGCCTCCAGGCCTTCTCTTTGTACATGAGCTTTAATATAAACCTCACTGCATTTAAGAGCCTCTCTTTATGATTAATTTTGTTAAGCTTGATTAGAGTATATCTTAGTGTCTTTCTTTTGGGGCCTAGCTTTTGTGGCATTTGATAAGCATCTTTGATATCTATGTTCACTTCTTTCATAATTTTAGGGAATTTTTCTGTCAGCAACTCTATAACAATTCTGTCTGTATTTTCAGCTCTCCCTCCCTGTTTGGGAATTCCAATTATTTGTAAATTATTACTCTTAGCAGAGCCCCACATGTTTCTGAATTCTTCTTCATTTTTCTTATTTCTTTTCTCCTTACAAATGTTAGCATCAGTTGCTCTATCTTCAAGCTCACTAACTCTGGCTTCTGTCTTCACAGTTCTACTCTTTTGGCTTTGGATTGAATTGTCTAATTCTGTATGTTTATTATTGATCTGCTGGATTTCAGACTGTTTATGTTCCATCAGTTCAAATAGCTTACTTTTCATTTTGTTCTGTTGCATTTTGTTTAATCTCTAGGAGTGCTCTATATGTAATTCTTTTGTACTCAGCCTCTGATAATTTCAGAAAAGTCTTCTTCATCTGGAAGTTTTTTGATCCTTTATTTTGGTATTTTTCCAGAGCCATGGTGGACTGCTTCTTTAAACAGTTAGCTATTGATTGTTGTCTTCATGCTATCTAGAAGTTTTTTGGTTTTTCTGGTGTTACTTCAACAGGAGCTGAGGCATAGTTCTAAGTGGGGAGGAAGGGTACTACTAGATTTGATCACCAGCCCCTTCTGTTTACTCTAGTGGCTGGCCCGAGGTGCACTGTCTGGTATGACTGGTTCTGCTTCCTACCTGGCAAAACTGGTGCCCTACTTTTGGAGTCACTAGGGGGCTGCCAGCTGATGTCATGATGTGGATCAATGAAGGGTGGTGGAGATGATGCCACTCCGCTCAGCAGTCAGTTCTCCAGGTGGTCTTGTTTTAAAAAAGCACTTTATTGATGAGTGAAGAGCTGTCCAACAGTTGCTAAAATCAGTCAGACCCTCAGGTATGGCAGGCCTACCTTCCAGTTGACAATGAAAGCACCTAGTAGGCCATCCCCAGATGCTATGATATGGTTCATATAAGGGAGGAGTTAAGACTTTACTGCCATCCTCCACCTGACCGGTATCTCTAGACACCCCATCCTACACACAGCTTTGCTGTGAGTGGCACTATCCAGACAGGAACTGCTGCTCAGCATGAGAATTAGCCCCAGCTGAGATCTCTCGGTAGCTGACTCCACCTCCCAGCTGATAAAGATGGCATCCCACCTGAGTGGTCCTTCCTCATGTGAAACAGCAGAATCTATGGCACTGCTCAGAAAAGAGAGGGTAGAGAGGCATTAGTGCCGAGTCAGCATTGGGGATCTCAATATGTGGCCATCCCAAGCATAATCTCTTTGTTGTACTATGTGCTATTTACATAAGCACTGCAATTCAGCATGTTTGCAGGCTCATGCCCAGTCTCTGCCTCCAGGGAGCAAAAAAGCATCAATACCTGCAGTCCTCCCAAACACTGAGTCAGCAGAAACAAGACTCAGAGGGCCACTGGCTTTTCTTTGAGACAGAGAGTTTCCCTCTTACTGACACCTAGTCCAATCTGACAACCCTTCACCAGATCTTAGGGTTCCCAGAATGTCCATGCTGCTCCATCCTGTTATCATCCGAGGCCTTAGTTCTCAGATGGAATTGAGGAGATGTGTGTCTAGTCTGCCTTCTTGTTCCTGCCCCTGATTAATTTCTTATCTGCCACTTCTGTTGACATGGATTGTGGATCCAAGTTAACTGAAATCATTGACAAATTCAGTCTCTTTCTATTTATTGATGTAGCTTATTGGTCCATTTGCTTTCTTTATATTTTTGATATAATTCTTAGCGGCAGCTGTAGTCTTTGATTTCACAGTAAGTCCTTTAATTCTTCACTTTCAGCAAGCAACACTGTGTCATCTGCATATCACAGGTTATTAATGAGTCTTACTCCAATCCCTATGCCATGTTCTTCTTCATACAGTACAGCTTCCTGTTTTGTTTGCTCATCATACAGATTGAATATGTGTGTAAAAGAACAGAACCTTGAAGAACAACTTTCTTTGATTTTAAACTAAGCAGTATCACCTTATTTGCTTGAAAGCCCTAATTTTGGTCTGCATACAGGTTTACTTGAGCACACTTTTGTGTTCTGGAATTCCATGCTCTCCTTGAAAACTCTATGGGGCAGTTCTCCTGTGTCCTATAGGGTCGTTGTGAGTCAGAATTGCACAGCAGTGAGTTGGGTTTGGGGGTGTTGTCAACAATAACAGTAATGCCAGAGTGAGAAATGTCTCCCTGTGGGTTTTATTTTCATTTCTGTAATGACTAGTGGTAGTTAACGTTTCCTCACGTGTCTGAAATTCACCTGATGTCTTCTTTGGTTAACAGTTGGTTAATTTCCTTTGTCCATTTTTTTAACTGATTTGCCTTTTTAGTGTTGAGCTGTTGAATTTTCGTATAGATTTCAGAAATTAGACTTTTGTAGGATTTGTAACAGCTGAAGTTTTTTTCTCAGTCTGCAGATCCTCCTTTAACTCTGTTGAAGTCTTTTGATGGGCGTCTTTAATTTTAAGATTTTAGTTGTCTAGCTCATCTTCTGGAGTTTGTGTGTGTTAGTTATGGTTTATATTCAGTTAATAACGTGGATTAGACTTTATAGCATTGATCTTATTTTTTCTTCTATGATATTTATATGTTTTGGTTTTATATTTAGGTCTCTGATCTATTTTGAATAAGATTTTGTGTGATATTTGGGTCCTGTATCATCTTTTTGCAAATGGACATCCAGTTTCGTCAGCATGATTCATTTAAAATGATTGTACTATATACATGTAATGGACTTTAAGTCCTTGTCTAAGATCAGGTGACCTTGGGTGAATAGATTCACATCTAGGCTGTCAATTCTGATCCACTGGTCAATGTATCTGAGTTCAGTTAATGCGAATCCTCCTCCTTTGTTCTCCTTCATTAGTGCTTTATTTAAGCAAGGCCTCTTCCCCTTCCGTATAAACTTAATGATTAGTTTTCCCATCTCTTTAAAGAATGTTGTTGATATTTAGATTGTGATTGCATTGTATTTGTAGATTGATTTGGGTAGAATTTTCATTTTCATGATGTTGAGTCTTTCTATACATGAGCATGATATGTTTTCTCCACTTATGTGAGTCTCTTTGGTTTCTTGCAGTAGTGTTTTGTAATTTTCTCTGTGTAAGACTTTTATATCAGTGGATAGATTCATTTCAAAATATTTTATTTTTTTAGGGCTATTGTAAATGCTATTGTTTTCCCAATTTCTTTTTCATCATTATTTTTATTGGCATATAGGAATCTGACTGAGTTTTATATGCTTATGTTGTATCCTACTACTCTACTGAACCATTCTCTTAGCTGTTGTTTTCCTTTATGGAGTCTTTTGGGTTTTCTGTATACAATATTATATCATCTGTAAGTAGGGAAAGTTTTACTTCTTTACAAATTTGTATACCCTTTATTTCTTTTTCTTACTATCCTGAGCAGAACTTCCAGCAAAGTGTTAAATAGGAGTGGTGATAAAGAGCAATCACTAAGAATGATGTTGACTCTTCATTTTAGATGTTCTTTCTTTTGTTGACAAATTTCCTTTCTATACTTATTTTATTGACAA
Organism: Heterohyrax brucei; assembly: GCA_028571685.1. Classification (NCBI taxonomy): domain Eukaryota; kingdom Metazoa; phylum Chordata; class Mammalia; order Hyracoidea; family Procaviidae; genus Heterohyrax; species Heterohyrax brucei. The sequence goes on from CM053143.1 coordinate 164,286,242, forward strand.
ATTTTTACCAGGAATGGGATTTAGTTTTGAGAAATGTCTTTTCTGCATTGGTTGAGTTGATCACATGATTTTTTTTTTATTTACATAGTGGAGTACATTAATTCATTTTCTAATATTGAACCAGCCTTGTATGACTGATATGCATCCTACTTTTTCCTGGTGTATTATCTTTGGGATATAAAGATGAATTCTATTGGATAAATTTTGTTGAATTTTGTTGAGAATTTCTGCATCTGTATTTATATCTATATCTATCATTTCCTTTTTGTGTGTGTGATTTCTTCTCCTGGTTTCAGCATCAGGATTATGCTGGCTTTATAGAACAAATTTAAAGTTATCTCTTCTTTTTCACTGTTCTGAAAGTTTGAGTAGTACTGATTTAAGCCTTTCTCTAAGTGTTTCATGGAGTTCTCCAATGAGGTCATCTCAGTTAGGGCTTTTCTAGCTGTGAGTTTGTTTGTTTTAAATTGGTTTTTCTATCTCTTCTCTTGTTATGGGTCTGTTCCAATTTTCAACATCACTTTATGTTAATTTGTGCAGATGGGATGTTTCTAGAAATATGCCCATTTCCTCTAGTTCTTCAAATTCGTTGCAGTTAGTTTTTCGCAATACTCTGTTACAACCCTCTTTATTTCAATTGGGTCTGTTGGAATGCTCCCTGTCATTTAAATTGTTATTTAAGTTATTTGCATCCTCTCCTGTTTTCCTTTTGTCAGTTTGGCCAGCGGTTTACCTGTTTGATGATCTTTTGAAAGAACTAACTGTTGATCTTGTTGATTCTTCCTATTTTTCTGTTCTGAACTTTATCTCCTTCCTTTTCATAACTGTGTATTTCTTTTGCTGTTCTCTATTTATTCAAGTTGTGTAGTTAATGTTTTAATTTTGCCTCTTTCTTCCTTTTTTTTTTTTTAAAAAAAAAACTCTAATGGCATAATGGTTAATTGCTATGCCTGCTAACCAAAAAGTCAGAAGTTTGAACCCATCAGTGTTCTTTGGAAACTGTATGGGGCAGTTCTACTCTGACCTACAGGGGTGCTATGGGTCAGAATTGACTCAACAGCAACAGGTTTGGTTTCCTTTTTTGATGCATGCATCTACTGTTAACAGTTGGCCTTTGAGCACTGCCTGGGCTGGGTCTCAAAGGTTTTCCTAGGATGTATTTGCATTTTTGTTTGATTCTGTCCATTTTGTTAATCCTGTCTTTTATTTCTTCTTTTACCCAGTAGTTTTTAAGCAGAGAGTTATTCGGTTTCTATGTAATTTATTTATTTATTCTTCCTCATTTTTCCTGTTGTTAATTTCTAGTTTGATGGCATTCTGGTCAGAGAAAATACTATGTAAAATGTTTTCGATTTTGTTGAGGAGTGCTCTGTGGCTAAAGATTTTGGAGACTGTTTCATGCACCTTAAAAAAGAATGTGCATTTTACAGCTATTGAGTAGTGTGTTTTATATATGACTGTGAGTTCAAGTTGGCTGATTGTGACCTTTAGATTTTCTATACCTTTGCAGAGTTTCTTTCAAGATCTGTTCTTTACTGAGAGTGGTATGTTGAAGTTGTCTAGTTTTATTTTGAAATTGTCAGTTTCTCTTTATAGTGCTATTAGAATATTTTTTTGTGTATTTTGGAGTCTTCATGGAATGCATAAATATCATGTTTATGGCTTCATAATGGAGCATTTCTTTAATCACTATATAGTACTCTTCTTTGTCTTTTATGATGGACTTTGTTTTAAAGTCTATTTTTTCTGAGATTAGTATTGCCACTTCTCTTTTTTGGTAGCAATTTGCTTGATTTTTTTTTTCCAAACTTTGATTTTTATTTAATGTATGTTTCTGTTTCTCACGTGTAGTGTGTCTTTTGTTGACAGCTTACTGATAGATTCTTTTTTTTTTAATTCATACTGTCACTCTTTATGGATACATTTAGGCCACTTACATTCAGTGTAGTTACTGATAGATGTGCGTTTATTGCTGTCATTTTGTACTGCTTTTGTTTTTGTGGTGATGACATTTTCTTTGTTCCTCTTACTCTCCTTTGCTAAGGTCTTATGGTTTAGATTTTTTTAAATTATATTTTATTTTTACTGAGATTTTATGTTTTTCTTTATTTTTTATGGTGTTTTAGTCAGCCAAGGCTACTCTAACAGAAATACCACAGAGTGGGTGGCTTTAACAAAGGAAGATTTATTCTCACACAGTACAGTAGGCTACAAGTCCATATTCAGGGTGTCCGTTCCAGGAGAAAGCTTTCCCCGTTGTCGGCTATGGAGGGAAGTCCAATATTGTATCATTCTTTGTCCAGGGAGCATCTTGGTGCAGGAACCTCAGGTCTGAAGGATGCGCTCTTCTCCTGCTGCTGCTTTCTTGATGGTACGAGGTTCCCAATTCTCTGTCTGTTTAGGGTGGGGCAAGCCATACTCCATGGAAACTCCTTTTACAGTGGAGCAGGGAAGTGATCCTATGAAGGGAGTTATAACCCCACCCTAATCCTTTAACATACAGCATAGGAAAACCACAATATGCAGGGCAGTCACAAGATACTGGGAGTCAAGACCCAGCCACATGGCTACACATATTTCTGGGGGGACACAAGTCAATCCATGGCAGATGGGTAGGCTTGTAAACTTTCCTTGTGATTATCTTGAAATTTACCCTGATCTTCTTAGGTTTAAACTAGTCTATTATTACATGATATTGCCTTGCCTTCCTCTCCATTAGAAAGGTTTGTTGCTATGCCATCTACTCCCTGTTTTAATATTCTGACATGGCTGTCATTTACAGATTAACTTCTGTGGTTCCCCATTATAAATCTTTTTGTTTTGAATAGTCCTTTAGGTTTCATTACCTAAATTGGTATCCGGTTGATGCCATCTTGCATCCTAGATTCCAGCTGTCCTCTGATGTTGTTTGTTCTCAAACTGAAGGACACCCTTTAGTAATTCTTATAACTTTGGTTTCATTTTTCCACATTCCATTAATTTCTATTTATTCTTGGAAATGTCCTAATTTCTCCACCTTATTTGAATGCAAGTTTTTCAGCATATATTATTCTTGGTTGGTATTTTTTTTTCTTTCAGGTTTTTATATGTGTAATTGCATTTCCTTCTTGCCTGCATGGTTTCTGCTGAGTAATTGGAGTTTAAATTTATTACTCCCCTTCTGTATGTGACTTCATTTTTCTCAAGCTCCTCTCAGAATTCTCCTTGTCTTTGGTCTTAGCAACGGTAATTATGATATGTCTTGGTGAGTTTTCTTTTGAAGTGTAATCTGTATGCTATTTATTGATTTTTTGGATGGTCAGCTTTTTATTTTTCATGATATTAAGGAAGTTTTTTGTCAGCAGTTCTTTAATAATCCTCTCTGTGTTTTCAAATTTCTTCCTCTGTTTAGGACCTATGGTCAACAAAAAATTTTTGCTTTTGGTTGTAACCCACATAGTTCTCAGGGTTTCTTCATTTTTTTCCTTCTGATGTTTCTGTGAACAAAATGATATACAGGAATTTGTCTTCAGTTTCACTCTGTCTTCTGTTGTTTCAAGTCTGTTCTTCTCTGTTAATTTCTGAAATCCTTTTTTTTTTTTTATCCTTTGGACTGCTAATTGTTGTTTTTGTACAGCTTCTAGGTGTGATATTATTTTGGCATTTTGTTCTTTTATTATTTTCCTGGGCTATTCCATCATTTTGATATGTATTTTCCATGAATTTATTTTTTTCCTCATTTTTTTTTTAATACTTTTTGTTTCAAATTTTAGGCAACTCTGAATATTAGATGTTGGATTTCCCTATCAATTAGTTCCACTGGCTTTTCTTCTACTGGAAAGTCATCTGGTGCTTTATTTTGTACACCCACTACAACAACTCTGTCATTTTTAATATATATTTTTGTGTTGTCTGTTGTCTTCGGGACATTCAGTAGTTATTTTCTTCATTTATTGATTACATATTTGTTTTTTTCATTTTGCTTTTCAATTTTGTTTATGTCTGAGCAGGCAGACTGGGCATTCTTTATTGCTTGCTCTTCCATGGGCTTTCAAATTTTCACTTCCTTGTCTGATGTACAGGATCAACTGCCTAGCTATGGTGTATCAGGGCAATTCCAACTGAAGCACAAGTATGGGTTGTTTGTGGCATGTCCTGGGGCTGACCATAAGGGCTGTAGGGTCAGTGCAGTTCAGGTTTCAATAGACAGTTCCTGTGTTGCTTAGGAGTATAATGTTCCACACACGTTTCAGATTTGAGGGAAGGGAAGGATAGAGGTTTTGACATATGAAGCTAAGTTAGGTATGGGAAAGAAAAGAGACAGAAGGGAGGTACTACATTAAAAAAAAAAAGTATTGAAGAAGAGGTACTACATTAAAAAAAAGTACTGAAGAAGACTGCTGTTGGAGTGGAGAGACAAGAAACAAACAAATGAAACAACAAACAAATAAATGAATAAAAACAAAAAGGAGAAAAGAAAAATGCCCTCTGTGCAACTTGAGGTGTGATTTTATTTTTTCTTCAGTTATTTTCAGCCATTCACACAGCTACTTATGCTGGGGAAGCAGCTCTTAAGTGTTGTAGCACACCCCAGCTAGAAAGAATGGAGATAGAAGACAGCATCAGCTATTCAAGAGACAGGAAAATGAGATAAGTATAGAGAAATGAGAAATAGAGAAATGAAGACAATGAAAAAGAAAACAAACAAAGAAAAATAAAGAAAACAAAACCCCCAGGGATGCCACCAGTCTGGCAGCGTGGACCAAGAAGCAGTGCCCCAACTGGGCAGCATTTCAGTCTGTCAAGAAGAGGCAACGATGGGGCAGAGTCAGGTGTCTGACAGAAAGGACAAGGTGAGACACAAGGAAGAAACCAAATGAAGCTGAAAAGAGCAATGTTAATAACAAGGAAATGATACTGAAGGATCTGGCCTGGGTGGGCAGGGCAAATCTGTATGATACAGAGCCAGCATCTCTCGGGTGGTAGTCCCTAGATAGTGGAGAAGTGATACGTTGGCCTACGTGAAAGTAACAGAGACTGAGCAGGATGACAAAGGATGGGGGTGGGAAAATGTGTTATCAGTGGTTACCAGGTGATCTGTCTGTTGCTGGGAGTTTTGTGAAGTTGCCTTCCTGTACTCCTTGCCTGCTAATCTCTGACAAGAGTCCGACATGGTGAATCCATGTTGCGTTAGCTGATAAAAGGTCCTCAGCTTGTATCTCTTCTCACTATCTGTACTTTTGTTCTCTGTCATTTTTTTTTTAATTCCATTTGCTGCTCGGTTAAGTTCTTTATCTCTTAGTTTGACACTTAGGTTTGTCACTGCTTAACTTAGTTTTTTGGGAAACTGTCTATAGCAACATGTAGGCTCTACCTCCTATTTTTTTCTTTTTTAAAATAATTTTTAAAAATAATTTCTGTATTTGTTGGATCTGTTCCAGCCAAATGGCTGGGTAACTGTCTTCCAAATATCTTGGCATAGAGAAAGGAGTGCTTCTAGTATTGCATGGGTTTGACGACACATCCAGTTAGTATTCTGTGAATCCCTGGAGGCTTTGTTTTTATGAATGCTTTCAGAGACTCCTTCCTTTAATATTACTGCTTTTTCATACCCTTTCCTTTAATACTATTGGTTTTTGATAATATGCTACCTGGTTAAGCATTAATCAGTATGTATTCTTTACATCTTCCTTTGATGCTTCTTCTATTATTCAAAATTTTGCACATAGAACCCTTCAATATTGCTAGTTGAGGCATGAGTTTTTTGTCTTCAGTTTTTTTTTTTTTTTTTTCCCCCAGCTTGAATAATACTGAATACGTTCTTTCCCTCTGGTTTTCTAACTCAAGGTCTTAGCACATGTCATTATAATACTTAACTTTTCTCAAACCACCCTTTGGGATCTATTCTGTTCTTTCACCTAATCATTTCTTACATTTTATTTACCTACTCTGCATTCAGTAGCAACTGTTAAGAGTCTCCTCTGACATTCATTTTGGTCTTCTTTCTTTCTCTCTCTCTCTTTTGGTCTTTTTAAGGACCTTTTGCTTTCTTCATGTATAATGTCACTGATGTTATCACACAACTCATCCGGTCTTCATTAGTGTTAATGTGAATGTGTTATTGAGATGGTATCTAAATTCAGGTGGGATATATGCAAGGTCATACTTTCAGTCTCATTGTCTGTTTATAGAGGTTAGAAAAAAAAGGTTATAGGTTAGGAATATATGTCTAGGCTAGGAAACAACAAAAACAAGAACAACATTTTACACCAGAATGGGAATAATATTCTGCTGTACAAGGCTCAATAAATCTTTGAAAAACAAAATAAAGATGAAATACAAAGTAAGTTTAAAGAAAAATAAATTACCTGTGTTTTTTCATTTGTCCTTCTTTATATTTTTGAGAAAAATGATCAAATTCCACATTTTCTGTAGAACACTTCCACATTCAAAACTACTCATTTTTTCAAGCCCTAGACTCAAAGAAATTACAAACTTATCCTTCAATATTTCCATTTCTAAGTTAAGTATAAAAGGTCTGATGGCACGATGGTTAAGTGGTTACCTGCTAACCCAGAGGTTGGTGGTTTTAACTCACAAGCTGCTCTGTGCAAGCAAGATGTGACAATCTACTCCTAAAAACATTGTAGCCTTGGAAACCCTATATGGTAGTTTTACTGTTTTATAATGTTGCTATGAGTCATAACCAACTTAGAGGCAAAGGGAGTACATTAAAGATATTTATATTTATAATTGAAGAGCTTTTATTAAGCGTATAAAAGTTAATTCAGGAAAATAAACTTTGTAGGTTTCTTTAAAAATCAGTATCAAAGTTTATCAAGAGGAATTAATCAAAATTAAATAGCTGGAACTATTGTAGTATTCATCCACAGGCAATGGTGGAAATTAGGGAAAGCAAGTTTTCATCTCTTATAATCAGTATGCATCAAAAACTATAATCTTCGAACACTTAGAAAAAGAAAAGAAAAAGAAAACTGACAGATTCCATTTTAGGCTCCTTAGGCCAGACACCACCCACACTGTGACATATCCCCCAGGACAGAGCATGCTACTGTCTACCTGCATCCCGAACCCCCCGCCCAAATAAAGATTGTGGAAAAGTGATGCCCAGCTTGGTGTGGAATCTTAAAATAATACTTTATAAGAAATCTGGAAAGGATGTTAGCACATTTTTAATTGTACTACCAGCTGCTGTGGAGTTGATTCTGACACTTCACATCATGTATCAGGATACAAATGTCTTCCATAGTGTTTTAAATAGCTTTTCTTTTGGGGACAAGGGGTGTGGAGTAGATGGCCAGAACTTTCTTGTATGGTGCTTCTAGTGTACATGAATTGCCAAACTTAAGTTAGCAGCAAAGTGTATAACCATTTGTAGCACCCAAGGACTTGACGTTTTCACCAAAGACCAAAAACAAACCAAACCCACTGCTGCAGAGTTGGCCCCAGCTCGTAGTGGCCCTATAAGGCAGAGTAGAGCTGTCATGCAGAGATCCCAAGAAGCACCTGGCAGATTTGAACTGCTGACTTTTGGTTAGCAGAAGTAGCAGTTAACCCACTACACTACCAGTGTTCCCTTTTACTAAAGATGAAAACTATAATGATAAGAGAGATTCAGAGTACTACGTATTGGTCAATTTTAGCTATATAGAAGACTGGTAAGAAAGAAATTGCAATTTTTTTTCTGTGTTATTTTAGACAGTAGATCTAAGGCTGAAGATGAAATTAAAGCAAAAGAAAGTATTATCATTCATTTATTCAGTGAGTGTATTTCAAACATTGTCCTTGGTAATAAAGATTAACCAACCAAAACCAAATCATTGCTGTTGAGTCTATTCCAATTCATAGCGACCCTATAAACAGGGTAGAACTGCCCCACAGAATTTCCACAGAGCACCTGGCAGATTTGAACTGGTGGCCTTTTGGTTAGCAAATGCAGCATTTAACCACTATGCCACCAGTGTTTCCAATAAAGATGAAGAAAAAAAAACAGAGAAAAAAACCAAATAGAATCCCTGCTCATGTGGTTTTTAAATTCTAGGAAGGGAGATGTGAAATTTGTGTTTCTAATCATTCGAGTTACTTACGTGGAGCTGTGGATCATCAGATTTTAGTATACAGAGAAAGAGATTTTACAGTTGAATGGAAGTTGACCTCTACTGGTACATTTGAATCTGTATTTATACAAACAATTGAGTAGTTAATTAATGTCTTATGCTTTTTTAAGTTTTACACATTTATATACATTCATTTTATGTCTTTTATGTGAAAATTTCTCAGTTAATATCGATCTAAATTATTTGTAGAATATACATAGTATCTTGAAAAATAACATCAAATACATCACTTTTATTGGAGATAACAATCATTATTGATAATAAAAATGATTTGCTTGTATATTGTCTTGGCTTTTGGGGACATAATTGAAAATTCATATTCATGAAATTGAAACATTATAAGAAACATTAATAGCTTGTAAAAATGGGATGTCATTTTTACATTAGTTAATATCTTCAGATATATTTAAAACATCTCTCCAGGAAATAGTCACTATTCTTCCTCTGTAGTACTTCATAGGACAATACTGCTTTTCACGAATGACATATGAAAGGAACTAAACCTACATCACGGATTGTAGGTACCTAGTAGGCTCACCCAAAGCTTCCATGAAGTTGGACAATTAAGTCCACGAACTTAATTGTTCTTAGTGCTACAAACTTCATTGCTGAATATCACTATGGACACCTTTGAAGTACTCCCCTTGGGAAGCTGTGCGCTGATGCCTCTCCTAATCCACCCTTCAAGGTTATTTTGGAACTCTTTTTCTGGAATAGGCATCAGAGCTGTCACCATATTACCATCATGTCCTGAATGCCACTGAAATGTCTTCCTTGCAATACTTCTTTTATCTCTGGGTAAAGAAAAAAGTCACTGGGGGCCAAATGAGGTGAGTGTTCCAATACAGTATTTGTTTAGTGTCTAAAATATCCCTGATAGACAACTACACAAGTAAGTTTGTGAACTTGTTGCTGTGGCACCTCGCACAATGGCCACTACAGAAAGAGTTCCAAAATTGCTTTGAAGGGTGGAGGAGTAGCCTCTTGACCACTATGCTTTTCTTCCCAATGGGAGTGCTACAAAGGTGACTGTAGTGATATTTAGCAATGAGGTATGTGTCACTTTTTCTAGGATGAGTTCGCCGAACTTAATAGTCAGTCTTTGTATTATAACTACTTGGGAAGCCAATCTCATATGGCTATATAGCTTTGAAATTGAAAATTGTAAACAACTGTTCTATCAGTACAGCTATGCATTTTAGTATATTCTTACACATAGGCTTCACAAAAGAAAAGAAAAAAAAAGTAAATATTCACCACAGCAATTCTGAAACAGCAAAATTGGAAACAGATTGGTTCTTAAATAACAAGAGACACAAAAAGTTATAGTACAGTTTATAAAGGAATACCATGAAATGAAGAAATGAATAAACTATCATATTTTCACATAAATAGCATGAACCTTCTACATTTGTTTGCCAACCTTGACTGCTCCCCCCCACCCCATGAGGGGTTTCTGTAAGTTACACTATGCTATTTATTTCTACATGTTGCTAAGGAAATAGTATAGCATATTTATTAAAATGCCTCACGACTCGACGGCACTTGGCTTGGCATGGGGAGAGGGTGTGATTGGTTAAACAAATATAAGAGGTATCTGTTATTTTAGTGTAAATTGAGATAGCCGTGTTGTGTGATTTAATGATACAATATTCAATTGGAGAGACATAAGTCAGAGAAGATGGAACACAAATTGAATTGTACAAAACATGTAGTAAATTTAGGAGAAGGATGTGTATATGACTGGTGAGTCTTCTATTAAGTCTAAAGGGGCTCTGGAAATATTAAAATATTATTTTGTTTTACTTAGTATTATTTTTTAAATATATATAATAAAAGAAAGTAAAAATACTGCCATAAAATTAATTCTGATTCATAATGATCTATATGACAGAGTACAGTGATGCTCTATGGGTCTCTAATGCTGTAAATCATTATGGAAGCAAACTGTCACATCTGTCTCCTGCAGAGCAGCTGGTAAGCTCCTACCACTGACCTTTCATTTAGCAATCAAACTCTTTAACCACTGCACCACCAAGGTTCTGTACAACATATACTACCCAAGTAATATGCACATACATACACAGGAATATTTAGAACAATAAGTAAATATAAGAATGTCTTCCATTTTATCATTTTATTATAATTATCATATTTATTAATGTGACTTAATTAGGGCTTATTTAATAATGTAAGATTTAATGAATCAGAATCTTAGAAGGTGATGTCTAGCATCTGTTCTCTTGGTAAGCTTCCTTCTCATTTCTTTTGCATACAGAATTTAAGATCCACTAAGGAATATCATGATCAATTTTTCAACTGTAAAAGATCATTCATGGAGACTTTTGATTGACAGAGACAAATAAAATAAAAAGAAAGACAAATTGGAAGGAGATTATTTTAGCTTTTACTACAGAGATGATGATCTTCTAAAGGAGGCCAAGGGCAAGGAAATGGAGGGTAGGGATATCTGTTTTCACTGAACAAATTTCACCAAACAATTGGTTGGATTTCGGACATAATGTGACACAAATTTATAAAGTAGGGAAGACTGGAATGGGATGCATTCCTACTGGGAAAGATAATAAGTATGATCTGGTGTTTGTGTATTGTAAAGTGCTTGAGTTGATCCAGATAGAGATGGTAGGTAGAATGTTAAATATAACAGTTCAAAGAAATATTGACAATCAGTCTGATACAGAGATTTGACAGCTGAAGATTGAATTCATCTAAATTAGACTAGAAAATTGTAGGCTACTGAAAATTTGGGGCACTACCACCATTCAAACAGCACCCAGAAGATGACAAGACTGAGAAAGGATCACTAGACAGGAAGCCAGGAAAGAGAAGAGAAGGGGAAGAAAACCTCCAAAGACAATCCTTGAGTCAATTGCTACAGAGAATTTAAGAAACTAGCAAGACTGAGGATGAAAATAGGTCCAAAGCATGCTCATCTATCACATTATTTTTCTATTAGCAGCAGTTAAAAGAATTGAGCGGTTCTTCCTTCTTAGATCGGTTTAAGACAACATCCTCTCTGGGATTTTCTTCTACCTCGTGGAATACTCCTTCGGTCCCTTGGCTAGCTCCCATTCCTCCTCCTGATGTCTGTATGTTGCAGTTGTCTCAGGCTTAATCCTATAACTATTCTCTCTTAAATCCCTTTACAGCTGACCTTATCAAACCTTTAAATACCATGTTTATACTGGCCCCATGTTTCTATCTCTATTCAAGAACTTCTCTTGAACTTTAATCTCATATAGTCAATTACCTACTTGACTCCTCAGGTGATTACATGTTTATCACTCCAAAGTTGGCATTTCTAAAACAGAGATTCTGGCATTCCATGTAACTCTTCTTGAACTACCACTCAAAACCTGCTCCTTGTACTCTTCTCTAATTGAATGACAATTACTTTCTTTCAGTTTTTGTATGAAACACCTGTATACAAATCGTCTCTTCTTCTCAGCAAGAACACCACTACCTCACAGTCTAAACTACCATTAGTTATCTCATACCTTGGTTCTTGTATTCTCTTCCTATATGGTTTTCCTGCATATATTCTTTTTCTTTCTGTATTTATTTTAAATGCAGCTATCAGAGGTATCTGATTAAATTAAAAAATCACTCTTCTCAAATTAAAGGATCCCCATCTTATTCAGAAAAAAAGCCAATTCTCATATTGACAAACAAGTGTCTGTAACATCAATAGGTGATTGCAGCAGTACATTGACAGGGAACTTCCAGAAATTGAAGCCAGACTCTGAAGATATAGAACAAAGGAGGTCATTACTGAAGTCATGTGGATCTTAACCAAAAAAAAAAACTGTTGCTGTTGAGTTGTTTCCATCTCACAGCAATGGCCAAGTGTTCTAATGCACCTAAGGATCTTGACTGGAAGCAGAGAATACCAGACAGAGGTTTACCTGTGTTTTATTGACTCTGCAAAGGCATTAGACTGTGCAGTTCATACATTATGGACGACATTATGAGGAATAGCAATTCCAGAACACTTAATTGTGCTTTTGATGAACCTGTAAGTAGATACAAGGCAGTTTTTCAAACAGAACATGGTTTAAAGTCAGGAAAAGTATGTGTCAGCATTGTATCCTTTCACTATACTTATTCAATTGTAAACTGAGTGAGTAATTTGAGAACCACAGCTAGAATGGTCCTTAGAATCAAGAAGCAAGGCATTTTGTCTCATGTACTTTAGATGTATGACCAGGAGGAAATTGTGCCTGGAGAAGGACATCATCGTGCTTGATCAAGTACAAGGTCAATGAAAGAGAGGAAGACCAACAGTGAGATGGACTGGTGCAGTGACTGCAACAACTGGGAGGATTTCTCAGGACCCGGTAGAGTTTGTTCTGTTGTATATAGAGTTGGTGTGAGTAGGAACCAAACAGATGTAGCCTAACAGCAGTAATAACTTAAATATGAACTATGTTATTTGGGTCATCTCATAATCTTATATTTGTTCTAAACTTCATTAGCTCTTGCCATTCTGGTTTCCTGTACTTCTTCAAACCAAAAAAGGAGTACTCCTGCCTCTGGGCTTTTGAATTTGTTGTTGATGTACCTGTAAATATTCTTCTTCAGTATATTACCACAGTTCACTCACTTTTTTCATTTCTTCAAGTGTCACTTGTTTAATGACACTACCACGTTATTTGAATCTGTGATTTCCAGTCAAATCCTGGTGTCATTTATTTTTTCTCCAGAGTACTATTTGGAACACTACAGGTTTCTTTAATTTATTCTCTGTTGGCTATTCACTTGCACAGAAATCCTGGTGGTGTAGTGGTTAAGTGCTAAGGCTACTAACCAGAAGGTCAGTGATTGAAATCTGCCAAGCACTCCTTGAAAATTCTATGGGAAAGCTCTACTCTGTCCTACAGGGTTCCTATGAGTTGGAATTGACTTGATGGCAGTGTTTTTTTGCGTTTTTAACTTCCACTAGAATTAAACTTTATGAAGACACTTATTTTTTCTGTTCTGTATATTACTGTATCTTCATTGTTTGGGCACATACCAGACAAAATCTATCCCAAATTCAAACACATTGCCATCAAGTTGATTCTGACTCACAGTGACCTCATAGGACTGAGTAGAACTGCCATATAGTATCTCCATGGCTGGAAGCAGACTACTGCACCTTTCTCATGTGGAGCAGTTGGAGGTTTTGAACTGCAGACCTTCTGATTAGCATTCAGTCTCTTAAATATTGCACTGTATTTTCCTTCCAGTAAAATACAGGGGCTCAGTATTTGTTGGCTAAGTGCAGAACATGTATTGAGAAGAACAACTTAAGTTGAAAGAGTAGATTGTAGGCAGCAGGAGAGAATATTACTGTTCAAAAGTGAATTATTGTTGAAATACAGTAATTTTAGTCTGACCATGTGGGAAGGTTTGTAAAGTGGTATAGAGATGGAGAGAGGTTATTATACTTATAAAGGGAATTATTGGCATGCTCATGCTTTGTGGTTGAACAGGTATATGCTGAAGATTTTGATCATTAAATATTCTATTTATACATCAGGGGATTTTGTCATATCTAAAAAATCAAGTGTAATCTTCACAATTTTTGAATTGTTAACAAGAGCACTTCATATAATATTTGATATTCTTGAGATTATCAAGAATATTGATATTCTTTGCCCCTTTAATGGCATATTTTAGAATATATGCATATTTTAAAATTAAAATAATGGCATATTTTATGTTTGTTCTGTACATCATTATATAGTCTTGTGATTTCTATTTTAATAAACTATTTTTTCACTTTAAGTAATTCAGTTAATTTTTATAATATTTTTCACCTCTATTTGTAAGTCATGGAAGTGAATCACTTAGATCTCACTTCAAGGAAGAACTGTTTGAAAGGCATATATTTACCTAGCGTTATGCTGCAGTTGTCTCAGGATTAATCCTGTAACTATTCTCTATTCTCTCTTTAACTCCTTTACAGTTGACCTAATATCATGCATATGCTGCCTCCCACATTTTTATCTCTAACCAAGAGATTTTCTTAAACTTTAGTCTTACATTCTCATTATAGATTGAACTGTATCTTCTCAAAAGATATATTGAAATTCTAACCTCTGTATCTGTAGATGTGATTCTGTTTGGAAGGAAGTTCTTATCTTTCGTTATGCTATGAAATCAAACAAAGCAAGGTAGGGTAAGTCCTAAACCTAATCACTTCTGAGTTATAAACAGAACAAAATAGATTCAGAGACATACACACAGGGGAAGATGTTCTTGTTGTTGGGTGCCTCTGAGTTTGTTCCATCTCAGAGTGACCATATGTAAACAGAATGAAACCATGTCAGGTCCTATGCTGTCCTCACGATCCTGTTATGCTTGAGCTCATTTTTGCAGCCGCTGTGTTAATCCATCTTGTTGTAAGTCTTCCTTTTTTTCACTGACCTTCTATTTTACCAACTATGATATCCTTTCTCCGAAGACAAATCCCTCCTGATAACGTGTTCAGACTGTGTGAAGTGAAATCTTGCCACACTTGCTTCAAAGAAGCGTTCTGATTTTACTGTTCTCAAGACAGACTTGCTCATTATTTTGACAGCCCAGGGCACATTCAGTATTCTTCTCCAGCATCACAATTCAAAGGTGTCAGTATTCTTCAGTTTTTCTTATTCATTGCCAAACCTTCACATGCATATGAAACTACTGCAAACGTCACGGCTTGGATCAGGTGCACATGAGTCTTCAAGATGACAGCTTTCTTTTGCAAAACTTGAAAGAGGCCTTTTACAGACGGTTTGCCCAGTGCAATACATCTTCTGGTTTTGTGACTGCTGCTTCCATGGGCCTTGATTGTAGATCCAATTAAAATGAAATCCTTGACAATCACAAGCATTTCTCCATTTATCATGATGTTCCTTATTGATCCAGTTGTGAGGGCTTTTGTTTTCTTGATGATGAGGTCTGTAATCCACACTGAAGGCTGTGATCTTTGATCTTCATCAGTAAGTGCTTCAAGTCCTCTTCACTTTCAGAAGGAAAGTTTGCATTATTTCAAGTTGTTAATGAGTTTTCCTCCAATCCTGATGCCATGTTCTTCTTCACATGCTCCAGTTTCTCAGATTGTTTGTTCAGCATATAGATTGTTATGCTGAAAGGATACAATGCTGGCACACTTTTTCTGACTTTAAAACATGCAATATTCCCTTGTTCTGTTCAGATGACTACCTCTTTGAGCTATGTACAAGTTCCTCAAAAGCACAATGAAATGTTCCGGAATTCCCATGCTTTGCAGTGTTATCCATAGTGTGTTACGATCCACACAGTCCAATACCTTTGTATTCTCAATAAAACACAGACAAACCTCTTTCTGGTGTTCTCTGCTTTCAGCCCAGATTCATCCGATATCGGCAGTGAGTTACTGTCTCCATCTCTTCTCCTGAATCTGGCTTGAATTTATGGGCTTTCCCTGCCTATGAACGGTTGCAGCTGCTTTTGACTAATCTTCAGCAAAATTACACAAGCATGCGATATTAATGATAAGTATGATAATTTTCACTTTCATTTGGATCCCCTTGCTTTGAATAGACATAAATATGAATTTCGTCCTGTTTGTTGGCCAGATAGCTGTTTTCCAAATTTTTCAGTGCAGGTAAGCAAGCACTTCTAGCCCTGCATCCCTGTTTTTGAAAGCTCTGAATTGATATTCTGTGAATTCCTGGAGCCTTGCTCTCCAGTGTTTCCAGCACAGCCTGGAACTCTTCTTTTAGTACCATTAGTTTCTGATCATATACTACCTCCTGAAATGTTTGAAAGACAAGCAAGTCTTTTTGGTAGAGCAACTCTGTGTGTCATGAATTGAATTGTGCTCCCCTCAGAGTCAGTGTAGCAATTAAGCTACCAGGATATCTGGTATTGTGTGATGTCCTGCATATTGTAAATCCTGTTTCTAGGATGTTAGTGAGGGTAGATGGGCAGCAGTTGTGTGGGTGGGGCAGGCCTGAATGTGTAGGATTGCTTTGTGCCTTGAGCCAGTATCTTGAGACACAAAGGAAAGAAGCTAGCAGAGTGGTTTGAGGACCATGAAATACCAAAACTGGGATGAAAACTTACTGGTTAAAAATATGAGTTTTGAGTTCTTAGCACTACTACAAGATGTTAGCAGAAAATTGAGATCTAAGCTTCTATGTTTAATAAATAAATAGGATACAAAATCAGTGACCAATATTTGATATACACATATTTCCTAAAGCAAAAGGCTGTCCTTAATGCTGAATGAGAGGTATTATTGTTCCCATGTGTGCTTATAAAGAGGAAATAATCCAATAAACTTGACATTATTGCAAATAACATTGCAAAAATAAATGTAACTAGAGTTTTCAGGTAAGTCTTACCAAAGGGTGTTCTTCAGTTTAAGGTAAGGCTATAGAATCAAAAAAAAAAAATCAATAAAAATTCAATTCATGAAATGTAAGGTAATGTTTAACTACAGTATGTAATTCTGTGAGGGAAATACATACACATGTATTACCAGTCTATTGGATTATAGTGTCCTACTTCTTTAAAATTATTTTTATTTAAATTATGTGAAATCTTTATTTAAATTTTCATTTTCATTTATCCATTTGGAAAAGTATGGATGCAAATATATGACTATTAGGAGATTTTTTTTCAAAATTATGTTCAGTGAAATATATCTGCAAATCAGACCTATGTTAAACTAATATAATTTAATATATGCATGCATAAAAATTACAAAGATAACAAAATTTTATTTTGACAGTGAAAGAAATTTGGAAGATGTTGGCATTTTGGCAGTTGTAATAATTCCACCTGTGGAAGATTCTGCTTCATTTGGCTTACCCCTTAGAATTGGGATAGATTTCTTGTTAGAAAACTACTGAGAGTTGTCTGTATGATTCTTTTATTTTCTTTCTTTCTCTTTTTCTTCATACATTTCACAGCAACATTTCATTGCTTCTTGAATCTGCCTATTGATTTTAGCAAGGAGATCAGCATTTGAATCTATGTTTTCAAGCAACTGAAGCCCCTGATTTGCTTTAGAAAAGAACCCCATCTAATTCTTTCAAGATAATTTTTTTTAATTGTGATTAAGTGAAAGTATATAATTCAAATCAGGTTTGCTGGTCCACCTATCTTCAGCTCCTTCTGCTCTGCCCACCCACTGACAGCATATTCCTTTTCACTCTGTTTCTAGTATCCTCTTAACAATCATCTGTCTCCTCCTCTCCACCTTCTTCTCTCCCTTGTAAAAGAGACCGGTAAGACAGCCTCTTATAAATGCGTAGAACCATAAATTCTCTCCATGTTTTAATAACTTCTCTCCATACTTTTCCATGTTGCCTAGCTCATCCTTGAGATTTTTGGTAACTTTCCAGATTTTCGGCAACTTCTTGCTTCTTCATTTCTGCTCCGTTATATCAGCCAGATCTGATTCTCTGGGGATGAATCCAGTCCTCTCCAGTATTAAAGAACTCATGGTAGTCTTCACTTTGCTATTCCTTCAGATTTCTAAATGCTGCATGCTCTTGTTGAAATCATTGATTAACTTATGGGATTCCTTTTCTGGATTTGCTCTTCTATCCAAATCATCAACAACTAGTTCTATCTCATGGATTAGCCCTTGTATCTTCTTTGTGAAAATTGTCAGTTTTAAGCTACTTATTCTTTTAAATGCCTCTAAAATCCTACTCTCATCTTTAATGATTGTCAAAATACTTTAAAGAAATAGTCCTTCTTCATGTGCTATTTTGCTGAGTTTCCTTTCATTATCATAGACATTAATGATTTCCATCTCTGAACATCTGCATCTGGAGCCTTCCTCAACTCTTTGGGACCACAGCTTTAAGGGCTATGAATTCTTTTGCTAGGATTTTCTTGAGGGTATACACAGCAGTGCAGGTGTTATTGGTAGAGAAACTTCAATAACACAATTACAAATTCACAACTTATGCTTCTAAAGAAGTCCATGCTATAGGCCTGATGTATGACAAAGTCAGTGTAAATTTAGTAACAATGAAATCTTAAACCTAATAGATTTTGAACATATGCTCAGTTCAATTGTTGTATGTCCTTAAATTTGATCATTGTCCAATTTTCTATTATAACTCCTGACATGGACTTCATCGTAGAACAGGCTGCAGTTTGTTATATGACAGTATTTTGTGTAGCAGATCATAACACTGAATATTTGAAACCAAATATCTGAGAATGCTAACACCGGCAAATAATACACTCCAACGTTATATGTAATACACATTATTATTGATAAAAAGTAAAACAAACTCATTGATGTCAAGTTGATTCTGACTAGTAGTGACCTGACAGGACAGAACGTAACTGCCCGTAGGGTTTCCAAAGAGTGCCTGGCGGATTTGAACCATCAATCTTTCGGTTAGCAGCTAAACTGCTATGCAGACAAGGCTTCTGTTAATGGTAAGAAGTACAAACAACAAGAACATAGATAAAAAAATGACAGTTTTAGGTACAGCTCCTTGCAATTCAAATATATGAAGTCAGGGACTTAGACAACATTTACCTTATTGAAGGAGATTGTAAAATGATCTGAATTATGTTTTGTAGGATATTATACTGACCAGTATTTGTCAGTTTTTTCAGAAGAAAAAGAGACTGGGACAGTGGCCCCAGTTCGAGAACACTGTTGTGATCCATGCAAAAGATGCCAGTGATTTCAGCGTCAAGGATGATAGCAGATATACTCTACAGAGGATTTGTTGACAGGCTTTGTATGGTGAAAATAAGAGGAAGCAAGCATACTTCTTAGGGTTCTAAAACAACTTGGTACTTTTTTTTTCAACTTAAATTTAGAACTTAATGAAGAAAGGGATAGTTGTGGTAGGGGAAGTGTTCTATAAAAACAATAGCACCATTTTGAATATTAAATGTGAGTTGTCTGCAGAACATATGAAGGAAGACTATGTAAACATTTGGATATACTGGGTGAAAGGCATCTTTAGACAGAGATGGAATTTAAATCCATGGAGTTGAAGGAGATATACCAGAGAAATATTAAAGGTCTAATAGATAATCAACCTTTGGTAAACTTAAATTTAGAGTTTAGCTACAAAAGAAGGAAAGAAGAGAAGACTGAATTTCAGAACAAGTGGATTGGGAGACAAGTTGAGAGAATATGGTTTTGCTGAAGACAAGAGAGAAAAGTGGTTAAAGATAGGACTAAAAGGGCTTATATATGCATCTGACTGTAAAGAAAAAAGTATGTATAGTAGTGACAAAAACCAAGAAAACTATTGCTATCTAGTCAATTCGTACTGATAGTAGCTCTAAAGAACAGAGTAGAACTGCTCTATAGGATTTCCAAGGACGAGTTGATAGATTAGAACTGCTGATGTTTGGTTAGCAGCCATAGCTCTTAGACACTATGCAGTTATAAGTTCCCATAGTTTAGTAGGCATACCAAAAAAACTTGTTGCTTCCAAGCCAATTTCTGCTCGCAGTGGCCTCATAGTGTTTCCAAGGCGGTAAATCTCTGTAGAAGCAGATTACCACATCTTTCTCCTATGGAGTCACCAGTGGTTTCAAACTGCTGACCTTCCATTTATCAGTCCATCATTTTAACCATTGTGTCACCAAGGGTCATTATAATTTAGTACTGAAAAATAAAAAACTCATTGTCATTGAGTCCGTTCTGCCTCACCGCAACCCTGTAAGACAAAGTAGAACTGCACTATAAGGTTTCCAAGGAGCACGAGATAGATTCAAACTGCTGATGTTTTGGTTAGTAACCACAACTCTTACCCACTACACCACCAGTGTTCCCATTATTACTACAAATATTAAAAATAGTATAATTAATATAAACTTGGCTTTGAAAAGAAAATCTATATTTTTACATTTATTTGAATAAAACTGAACATTTGGGACAGAACATCTGTGTTAAAAAAATAAAAATTTTACTCAGAATTCTAGACTTTGCCTGCTAAAAAGATGGTTTTCATTAGAGTTCTCTAATTTGGCTTCCGTATTGCATTAGTTCTTTTCTTACCATTCCAAAAGAGTATTTCCAAGTCACACTCTTAAAACATGATTTTTATAGTCTTGGATTACAGATTTTAAGAAGCTTAATACAGCATGGATTATTACATTTACTTTTCAAAGTAATTTTATGAAATAGATAGCCCCTGTCAAGTCAGTTTCAACTTATGGTGATGTCACATGGAACAAAATGAAACATTCCTGGGTCCTGAGTCACTCTCACAATAACCTACATTGTGCGATCTATTGTGCGATCTGTCTCACTGGCTCCCTCATCCTCCCTGGCCCGCTACTTCATCAAACACAACCGTCTCTAGTGATTGGCTCCTCCTGATAATGTGTCCAAAGAAAGGAAATCAGACATTTTCTTGTAATCTGTAAAGTTTTCGTTGACTACTTTTCAGAAGTAGATCACCAGGTCCTCATAATTTGTACTCATTTGGACATTTCACAAAAACCTGTCTACCGTGGCTGTCACTGCCGTATTTGAAATACTAGTGGCATAACTTCCAGCATCATAACAACACCAAGTCACTATAGATGGCAAATGACAAAAGGGTCGCAGCTTATAAACTGAAGGTTATTATCATTTCATTATTAAAAAAATAAAAGTAAATTTAATTCTTGGAAGTTGAAATGACTTGTCTAAATTTCCATAGTAGACAGAGTTACAGTTTTGGAGGAAAAAAACGTGGAAGACTGACTTCTGGTTCTGTATCCTTGACCATTTTATGATACTTCTCACATTTAGAGTAATAACACAGTCTAAGACACGTATTAAAATCTGTATTTTAATCTTCACCTATATATGTCAAAATTTAATTCAAAATCTCTTAAATTTTAGGTTTGATACAACATCGTTCAAAATATTTTTTCTTCTTTGACTCTGTATATTTGAAAATGAGCTTAGAAGTTCGTATCGTAAGAACCAAGCAAATCAGTATTACAAGTTATTTCTCCTTCACAGGGTGGATATTAAAGTACTTATACAATGTTATACAAGAATATTTTTTCTTGTATTGTATATTCAGAACACTACAATTCTAGTAATTGTTTCTTTTTGTTGTGTATTATACATGTCTGTTTCAACAATAGTTACTGAATTATTTATTCTTGCACATATTATTATTTAAAAAGTAAAAATACGTTTCTTTGTTTTTTTACAGTGTTTAAGTTATCTCTTATTTGCTGCATGAAATACTATAAAATACATGTGTGGATTTATCAATAATTTAAACATCTTGGTTTAAAGCTAAGAACATACATAACTATACTCTTCTTTTGGTGCATAGGTAAATTACCACTGAAAGAGCAATGGGGGCTATGGTATCTTAACACAGACAGACAACTTACTCTGAGAATATTTCACTGGAAGAAAACAAATTTGTACATGTCCATCCTCAATTACACCTTTTTTAAAAAAAATCAAAAACTTTAATGGTAAGACAAACGTTATGTTAGTTGCATGGGTCGGTCATGAAAATAAAACAATAAAAACAAGCATAATCCATTAATGATTTAGGTACTTCGTCACTCAATGGTTGTTCATCACTGTTTTTGTTTAGTTACAGGTACTGACAAATAAGTTTGCAAATCTAATTTTTCTAAGTGCTACATACCTCAATGCTCAATATTATTATAGTAACCTGTGAAGAAGTCCCCTTGGAAAGTTATGCACCTATGCCAGCATCTAAACCACCCTTGAAAGCAATTTTGAAACTCTTTCTGGCATTACTATCACATAAGTTGGTACAGTGGCAAGTTCATAAACTTAATTGTATGGTTGTCTGTGAGGGAGTTTTTAGCCATTAAACAAATAACTGTGCATAGCTTCCCAAGGGGAGGACTGTGAAGGTAACAGTAGTAATATTATGCAGTAGGTACATAGCACTTTTTCTAGGTTGAGTTCATGAACTTAATTAGCAGTCGTTGTGGGCATCAATTTAATACACGATGGTCTTTTTCTTGGCATTAGGATGGATTATACAATAATGCCCAGCTATACAATTTCTGGAGAACCTCCTTCTTACCTCACCATGAAGCTCAAATTCCTCAGTTTTAAGTAATTATGAAAGTAGAGCATGTTTCTTGACTCACATTGTTCTTTAATAAAATGGGATAATACAGCTTTTAAAATAATTGTTAGGATTAAATTGTTCATGTGAACTTATTCTGAATCCTGAAATGAAAAATGAGTTCCAATGAATGTTAATTGTCTTGCTGCCTGATTTGAAGAAAGCACTGAAGTTGTATGCTATATTACTAAATCACAGTAGTTCCCCCCCCCCCCGATACTCTATTTAACTGTGATATTCAGAAAGAATTTATTCATTAGTGATTTTGGCCACCATTCTGCCTCATTTCTCTTGTCTTCCATTTCTAAAACGTTAAACTGTGGGTACATTGATTCTCCTACCAACTATTGAAGTTCATAAGGCTGCATTTGGGAGAGCGCTCTACACTGTAGCTTTTGTTCACAAGTTTTTGTTTTTGATGCTCCTTCTTTCCCACTTTTTGTATTTTGATAATCATATTTGTTTAGCCTACCTTTCCAAATGCAGCTCTTCTTAATGCTCTTTAATTTGTAAGCACTGGCATTTACTTCTTTGTCCAAGTTCTGGAAATCACTCTAATCTTTTTTTTTTCCCCACCAAAGGTGGGGTCTGCGTTATGTTTGTTGTTCCCACTCAAGAAACTAGGGTTCTTATTCAAAAAATTGAACCAACAGGACTTTATCTGACAACATTCTTATGTTACCTATCTAAATTGCCATATTCTTTCTATCAGGGGAAGCACACTTTATCTTTGATCTGTATGCCCAACTTATATTTGAAGATTTCCAGTCCCTAGACATATAATATTTTGTTCTTATGATCAAAATTTCTCCAACAACTGGTCAGTCCCCTGGTCTCTACCTTGCTTAAGTAGGCAGAATATAGGACAAAGTTAATTAATATTGCTAAATAGAGATTACACTTAATTCGTACATTTCAGGAGCAACAGTATGGATTCAGATTCTGATTTTTGTCTCCTCTACTCACTAATTTTATGAATTCATTTGATTTTCTTCACATTATGATTACCTGAATTTTTGTTTTGTTTCATCAAAAAGAGTCTCTCCTTTGATGGCTGCAGGGGTGGGGAGGGAGTGAGATGGATGTTTGCAGGTTAGATATTCTATAGGAATTTTGTTAGGTGCGAGAAATGACAGTACACTGTGGACTGCACTGTAAACTGAAAGGTTTTCTAAACTCAACCCAATATTTCAAAGGACACAGTGGCGGGGATGGGGGGCTGGAGACAATGTTTTCAGGGTATATTGAGGTCAATTTGCATAGCTGGTCTTCAGCTAAGAGAGTCTTCCATGCCCAACGTGCCCCATATAAGTGTCATCTGGAATCCTATAAGCTAGATAGCTGCCATCTGAGGCACACCAAACAATCCCCACCCATCTGAAACAGATATTGGCCAAGAACATCAAAGACACAAGCAAAAATGAGCCCAGGAGGTGGAAGGGCTCATATGAATGGGAGATTGCCTTAAGGTCAGACTAGAAGAATCAGATGGTGCCTGGCCACCACCAAAGACAACTGTAATAGGGGACTCAATATAGACTCCCTGAGGCAACATGAGAAAAACAGGCATGCAGTACAAGAACTCTTCTAAAAGACCAAAACTGATCGTCTGACAGCCTGGAGGGTCCCCTTTGAACATGGTCCCTAGACTTCCTGCTGGCCCTGAAGTGAAACCCGTACTGAGGTCAGCTCTTCAGATAAGAATGCACTGGACTCGGGGACACAGTGTGAGCATATGGTGTGTATACTTTGTGAGTTACACATTTATAGGAGGCTGTCCTACTGGTTTCTTTCTAAACGGAAAAGAAGAGAGTGGAGAGGAGGGGACAGGTGCTCATTAAGAGGATACTAGAAGTATAGAGTGAAAAGGAAGAATCTGCTGTCACATTGTGAGGAGAGCTTCAGAGCTGCAGGTAGATGGGCATGCGGAATTGATTTGGATTGAGTACTTTCACTTAATCATTAAAAAAAAGAATCAACTTATGCAAAATGCAAATTAGACTATAGACCAAAATGCTAAAAGAAAACAAAAAGATGCAAAATGATTAAAATCCAGTAAAATTACAGAATTAACTTGTGGTAAGGATGTAGATGAACAAGAATTCTTCTTCATTGTTGATGGAAATTTAAAAAATGTTACAGGCACTTTGGAGAGAGTTTGGAAGCTTTTAAAAAAGCTAAATGTAGTCTTGCCATGTAATCCAACATTCATACACTTACATTTTTACCCAACTGATTTAAAAACCTGCAAGCACACAAAAGCTACATGGAAATATTTTAGCAGCTTTATTCGTAATGGACAATAACTGGAAGCCATGAAGATGTCCTTCATTAGGCAAAAAATGGAAAACAACATGGATACTATCTTTGGGAGGTGATTGACTAGGAGGGAACTTGAAGTAGTATGCTTCTGGGTGGATGAAAACATTCTACAAACTGATTTGGGTGGTAATTACCTGGGTCTTTATACAACAAAAAAATGTTAAGATGTACACGTAAAATTTGTGTACATTGATGTCTATTATTTTATGGCTACCAACTAGATCAACTAGAATTAAAGGGAGATTTTCTTTTTAATTATCTCTAGTTATATAAACATTTTTATAGAGAGAAATAATTTAATTTGTTTTCATAACAGGAAATATTAAGCTTTCTACAGAGCAATTTTTCACCAAAAAAAAAAAATCATTTATGAGTCTAAGTAATGGCAAGCATTAATCTAATGATTCATATGATACATTAAGCAGTTAAAAAGTTACTTCTTGCTATTATGGACATTATTGGCACACTGTGTCTAAGCCATTAACTCTCAGTGTTGGAGTGGTATAGCATTGAGCATTGCTTTGAATTACAAGATTTTATAAATTCATTTGTAGTTTGAAGTCATTATAGTCATTTAGAACTTTATATTAGGAGAGTCTATAAATTATCTTAGAAATATTCTTATTTAAACAGGTTTTTGACATCATCAGAACTATTCAAAAGAGCCCCTGAGTTGTTCAAGTGTTTAAGCACCTGACTGCTGTCTATAAGGTTGGCAGCTCAGTCCCACCCAGAGACACCTATGAAGCACAGCTTGACAATGCTCATTCTTAAGGTAACAGCCTTGACAAAACTGTGGAGCAATCACATTCTGCACACATAGGTTGCAATGAGTTGGACTTGATCAGGCAACAACTATCAACAACATCACATGTATTCAAGACGGTAGTCCATCAGAACTTCCGTTTAAGATGATTGGTTGTTATTTTATATATTGGTAAAAAATTTTCTTTCTAATTGCATAAACACTGATATTAAGAAAAATAAATTATTGCATTATCTTCATGATACCGAAGTTCGTGAAAATTCTGTAAATTCTGCAAGGTGATTGAGAATTACTGATACTCTGATATGTGAAGCATTTCCCTTCTCTCATGAGCATCTCTCTACACTTTCCAAACAACTCATGCCTAGAATTTGGTGATTGCCAGAAAATTTAGCTCAAAAGAGAAAACGTTAACAAACCCATTGTGTCTCTGTGTGTGGGCTAACTAAGGTCAATGTTTTAATAGAGACCGTCACTAATCTAACTTCCATTTAAGTAAAATAAATACTTCTGATGTCATAATGATGTAACCTGTGATTTATTACATCCCTTTCTTTACATATAGGTTGAGGTCTATTTAACAGACTCTTCCTAGTTTCTTATTTCCTAGAAAGACGTAATTGACCATAGTAATTCTTGCTTTTTCTGCCCCCAAAAATGTTCTCACCATCTTATGTGGCTACAGTTGGATTTTATGTCATTTCTTATGTTTACAAGCTTTAAGATAAGTGTTCAGACAGTTTTGCTTCGCCATGATTGATGCTATCAATAGAAAGAACGTGAAGTCTACCACAAAATCAGATTTCCCCTCTTCCATACAAGAGTCTTAACTTACACTTTAAAGTCAAACAAAGAACTACCACAAGGTAACCTACCTAAAAAGACGAGCATTCCAAAGGTGGATGCTCTGAAGCAAAGTTGAAGAAAAGTCCTTCATTAATGCACAGTTTTGTCACTACATTGAAATGGAATTGGTTTAATTCTAAACCTGATGAAGTCAGAGACCATGCATCAATATGGCCCTGTGTAAGATATATGCAAAGTAGCAAATGTCCTCAATTACATCAGTGGATAAAAATCCGAAGCTGAATTTTCTAATTTGGTATTACTGTAAGTCCACTTTTTGGCCAGGAATGGATTGGACTTGGCAATGCAGAGTGACCATATATTGGTTGCACTTTATGGTTCTATACATCTATAGGATATCATCCTGCTGACCTCTGGCTGAAGGAAGGAGAGTGGGTGGAGAGCAGCAGAAAGGAGGTTGTTGGGAGGATAAGACATGTATGGAGCAGAGAGGAATAGTGTGCTGTCACCGGGCAGGGAGAGCAGTGGAAGCTGCATAGAGGTGGGTATGTAAATTTATATGGGAATATACATTTTCACTCAGTCATGTTAAATTAAAGAAAAAAAAAAGATTTTTATTTAAAAAAAAAAAAAACTATTTGGAGTCAGGGCCAAGATGGTGGAGTAATCAGAGGCCTCTTGTGATCCCTGTAACAACACAGACTCAAAATAACAAATAAATCTATTACATATGACATTCTACAAGCCCTGGACATCAAAGGCCAAGTTGAGAAATAGGTCTGAGCAATGGGGAAAGGAGAGTAGGTCCAGAAGTATGAGCACTGGCCTAATCCGACCAACTGGGAATCAGTTGTGGCCTGCATGGTGAATAGAATGGCAGCATTTGTAGGGCATCCTACAGAGTGACAAAGAGCAGAGGAAAGTGTACTCAAGGCCTCCAGAGCCATCAAGTAGCAGTACTTGACCTTCAAAATCTAGGTGGCTTATGTCTGCCTCTCACACACATGCATCTAAATCTTTCTTGTCTCTTTTCTCAAGAATTCCCTCTGTCCTCTCTGCACTGAGTCCAATCTGGAGTCTGATGCCATTAACTGAGCTGGCTATAGGACTCCTTAAGCCTGTGCTGAGCCATTTTACTAGACTCAGAGAGGGAATAATTTTAAAAACTGGGCAAAGGAGAAGAAAAGGAAAGAAAAAAATCTTCCAATTCATCTGAGACAGACATCACGGACAGAAACAGTGCATTAACCTAGAATAGGACATAAGGGGGCACACCATCCTCACAGACTCTCAGGGATGGCTGTTAGCCCCATGCCTCTTTCAGCACCTGCAGCAAAATACTTGTACCTATACCAATCACTCTTCACCATCCAGGACAGTAAGGGAGAGCCTGCACCACACCCTTGGTGACTATCTGGCCACCTGAGCTGAATTCACATAAAAAAAGTAGACAGACTCCTGGGCTTCCATGTCTAGTAATAGCTCTAACCACCTGGTGACAGAGCTTCAAAGGCACTAACAACCAAACTAGCACATGTGATAAGCCTATTTGGACATTTTCAAAACAAACAAAATAAGAAGCTGGGACACAGTAAGCAAACATAAAACAAATAAACTCAACAACTTACTAGTGACTCAGAGATATCACATTATTTAGAAAGGCAGAAGATGATGGCTTCAGGAAGCTGTCAAAACAATCAAAAAACTTTCTAGATGGAGAGAACTTCCTGAGATTACCAAAGGTAGAATACAAAAGATTAATGTTTAGAACTCTTTAAGATATCAGGGATAAATATGGAAAAATGGAGCAGACCATAATGACAAATTCAGCAGACTACAAGAAAGCATAAAAAGGCAAGAATTAGAAACTCAGAAAGTTAATAATAAAATTACAGAATTAGACAACTCAACACAAAGTTAAAGGAACAGAATTAAGGTAATGGAAGACCGAATTAGACTAAAGATAAAGTACATGGCAGTAACATATTTGAGGAAAAATCAGATAAAAGAATTTTAAAAAAATCAAGAATCACTATGAATTATATGGGACTCTATAAACAGGTATAATCTATAAATGACTGGAGTACCGTAACAGGGGGAGGTGAAAGAAAGTTTTTGGAGATTTATTGACAGAAAACTTCCCTGATACATGAAAGATCAGAAGCTATCTATCCAAGATGCTCATCAGATTCCACACAAGGTAGATCCCAAAAGAAATACTCCAAGTAATATTATAATCATACTCAACAAAACTAAAGAGAAAGAGACTATTTTAAAAGTGACTGGGGATAAATGGAAAAAAAAAAAAAAAAACCTACAAAGGAGAATAAGACCAGGCTTGGCTGCCAGCCAGCCAAGTGCCATTGAGTCTAGGCAGAAACCACACAGGCAAGAAGGCAATGTGATGACAGATACAAAGCCTCAAAGGAAAAAAAGAAAAAAAAAATGCCATCCAAGAACTATATATCCAGTCAAACTGTCTCTCAGCATGATTGCAAAAATAAGACATTTCCAGATAAACTGAAATTTAGAGAATTTGTGGAAACCAAACCAAAATTACAAGAACTACTAAAGGACATCTTTGGTTAGAAAAGCAGTAACATCGGATAAAAACCCAAGACTAGAGCACAGAATAGAGCAAACGGATATCAACCAAAATGGGGCAATCACAAAAATTGATTACAGGCAAAACACTAAAAATAAGGAAAAAGAGATATCGTTACATAAACACTGTAACAAAAAGAGTTTCTCAAAAAAAATGTAGTCATAGATCTTTCACATGGAAGCAAAGTACAGATGATATAAAGAAATTAAAGCATGCTTTAAAATTAGAAAAATAGAGGGAAATGTTAGGGTAATGACCAAGAAAATTATCGCTCCTTTGCACATCAAAATAAAAACAGCTATTTAAGAAGTAAATGAACAGTGTTTGAAAAAGAACCAAAACAGAATAGACTTTGTCAGCAAAAGTAGATGAGGCACTACAATGTCCTGTGAAACTTCCTCTCCAGGAAACCAAAACCATGTGTGTCAGAGTGGAATTGTGCACCACAGTGTCTTCAATGGCTGATTTTGGGGGTGCAGATGACCAGGTGCTACTTCTGAGCCAACCCTGAGTGGGTTCCAACATTAACTTTTTTAGTTAATAGCCTAGCAACTTAACCATTTGGGCTGAACAGGGACTACTCCTTCTCAGAAAGGCAATCTAAAATACATTCAGCTTTTCACTTTCAAATATTCTATAAATCTTCAAGTTTGTATCTCCACCCTCATTTGTGAGCTCTGACTCACTTTTTCAGATTCAAGCCTCTTATAGGGTTGCTATGAGTTGGAATCAATTTGATGGCCTATTGTAAATAGGGTCACTGTAAGTCAGTTTTTTTATTATTATTATTTGCATCTAGTAGAATTTGGTAGTTCACTTTTCTAACAGTATATCTTTACCTAGGTTATTTCTTATCATTGTGTTCCTTTTTGTTGGAAATTTCTCCCTGTCACTCACCTCAACATTTTAATTATTAAAATTATCACAAATGACACCCATTTATTAACATTATCTTTGAAGCAAAAATCTTTCCTTTTTCCATTTTCAATTTTGCTGACTCTTTGACAATTTTTGTTTGATTTTGATGCTATGAACATTATATTGTGATCATTTCTGTACTTGTCTTAACATATTTTCTCTTATGTTCATGCAGAGCTGTGTGAGAGTGAATTAAAATACAATTGTAAGGCAAAATGAGAAGTATAAAGTTACTCTCGTCAAGCCAATTTTGACTTATAGTGGCTGTACAGGTCAGAGTAGAACTGCACCATAGAATTTCCAGGGAGGACTTGGTACATTTGAACTGTCAGCTTTTTGGTTGACTGACACAGCACTTAGCCACGATGCCACCAGTGTTTAGGCATACTTAAACTTATAGGACACAAGTGACAGTGATAAAGACTGCCTTGGTAGATATATATATATATATATATATGTAATTATATATATATAATTAATTCAACTTTCTAGTGTTCTTTGTATATCACAACTTATGTATAATAGTTATTCAGTAAATACTCGGTAAATGATTGATGGACAATGAATAAGGAAGGCTTAAGAAGAATTGTGGCATTCAAATTACAGTGTTAGTGAAGAATATTGAATATACCATGGACTGCCAAAAGTATGAACAATTCTGTCTTGGAAGAAATACAGACAGAGTACTCCTTGAAAGTGAGGGTGGCAGGAGTTCCTCTCCTGTACTTTGAACTTGTTATGACGAGGAATCAGTTCCTGGAAAGTAACATCATGCTTGTTAGAGATGGTTAGTGAAAAACTGAAAACACCCTGATGAGATGAATTGACACAGTGGCTGGTAACAATGGGCTCAGAAACGACAACGAGGGGGAGAATGGAGCAGGATTGGGTAGCACTTCCTTCTGCTGTGCGTAGGGTTACGGTGAGTCAGACCAACCTGAAGTCACAAAAGCAAGTAATTGATATTGGATAACGTATTGAACGTCAACCCGGTGGCAAATTCAGGTCACACAAAGACAACAAGAAAGCTCCTCTGTACTTCCTTCCCATACTTCCTGGTGTTTAAAGGTTTTCATGTCACATCAAGCCTTTTCTTCCTTTACTACATGTAAATAGCCATTGCTTTGTGTTCTTAGCCAGTCTACCCTCTATTTCAACTAAGCTTTTGTGGTTTTCTAAGTTTTTTCTTATTGAATGTTCATGTATTATGGAATTTACTGTAGAATGAAGAGATGAATATTTATATACAACTTTTTCACCTCTCCTTTTATTTAGGCTGTGATCTCCAGTTGATTGGACTGATTTCTGCTCATGGGGTGTATCTATGAGGTATGACAATTAAGTCCTTGAACTTAATTGTTCTAAGTGCTGTATACCTCATTGCTAAATATCACTATGGTCACCTTCAAAGTACTCCCCTTGGGAAGCTATGCACTGATGCCAGTGCCTAGTTTGCCGTTCAAGCAATTTTGGAACTCTTTCTGGAATGGCCATTGTGCACGGTTGTAAGAGGGATAGTCTGTGAACTTAACTGTCTAGTTTTCTGTAAGGGAATTTTTAGCTAGTAAACAGCTGTATTAGAAAGCCCTTCCTGCTCACCTGATCTGGCCCCTAGTGACGTTTTTCTTTACCCAGTGATAAAGGAAATATTGAAAGGAAGACATTTTGATGACATTCAGGACATCAAGGCTAATACGAGGACAGCTCTGATGGCCATTGCCAAAAGAGAGTGCCCAAATTGCTTAGGATAGACTAGGCACTTGTGTTGGTACATAGCTTCCCAAGAGGGGCACTTCCAAAGAGACTATAGTGATATTCAGCAGTGAGGCATGTAGCACTTTGTCATGGATTGAATTGTGTTCCCCCCAAATAGGTGTGACCACGTGGCTGGGCCATGACTTCCAGTGTCTTGTGACTGTCCTCCATTTTGTGGTTTTCCTATGCTGTATGTTACAGGATTAAGGTGGGACTGTAAAACCCTGGCCCCCAGGGTCGCCATGAGTCGGGTCCAACTCGACGGTACTTGGCCTGGCTGGTAAATCCCTTTACAAGACCACCACCCTGCTCCACTATAAAGGGAGTTTCTCTGGAGTATGGCTTGCCCCACCCTTAATCCTTTCATTCATTCTGCAGGAGATAAAAGGAAAGAGAAGCAAGCAGGGGTTTGGAAACCTTGTACCATCAAGAAAGCAGCACTGGGAGAAGAGCATGTCCTTCAGGTCTGAGGTTCCTGCATCAAGATGCTCGCTGGGCAAAGACTGATAGAATACCGGACTTTCCTCCAGAACCGACAAGGGGGAAAGCCTTACCCTGGAGGGGACATACTAAATTGGGACTTGTACCCTATCGGATTGTGTAAGAATAAACCTTCCTTTGTTAAAGCCATCCACTTTGTGGTATTTCTGTTAGAGCGGCCCTAGCTGACTAAAACACACTTTTTCTAGGATGAGTTTGCAAACTTAATTGTCAGTGCTTGTGTGTTTGAGTGTGTGAATGTGTATGTAGTGTTAACCTAATAATGCTGATATACACAAATGAAATGTGAGGTTAGCGAAAAAAAAAAAAAAACAGTTGTTTGATCTATGTTGCAGAAACAATGCAACTGAAGACAGTTGGAAACTCTCTGGGGCAGTTCTGCTCTGACCTCTACAATCCCTCTGCATTGAATCTGACTTGAAGGCAATGGGGTGGGATGTTGGAAACTTAAAGGCAAGAAATAGTAATAGAGAAAATAGTGTAATTTAAATTGATACAACATCCAATTCACCTGCTTAATATAATAATTATGAGCTTGTACATACCAAAAAGAAAATAAAAACAAAATATATAAAACCAAAAAAAAAAAGTCAGAATTAAAAAGAATTAATAAAAAAAATCTACCATGATACTGGGAAGACATTAACATCCAACTCCCAGAATCTGGAATGTTAAAAAATAAATAAAGTATAGATAATATGAAATACACACTTAATAGGATTAGCCTGATTTACATATAGAAAGCATATCCTCTAACAAGAAGAGAATATGAAATGTTCACCAAAATTGAGAATAGATTGACAACAGATAAGAAAGTAGTCAGATTGTCCGAAATATATACTTTGACCTTCAGTTCAAACCCATTTTAATAATAATACAAATAGGAATGAAATGTGCTTTTAAATAAACCACAGATTAAATAAGACATTAAAATATAATCTTACTTTAGGTAAAACTAAATTAAAATGAGAATGTCATATTAACTTTGATTAGCTTAAAATGTACACATGGAAAGAGAAGAATAATTGAAACACAATGATGGAAGTGGTTATCTCAAAACAAAAAGTATAAACCAAAGAGAGTAGAGGAAAAAAATATGAGTGGTAATCAATGAAGTATAGAAGAAATTAAACCAAATACAGTACCAATAAAATCAATAAAGCAAAGTCTGACTCTGTGGAAACAGTCTTCAAAGTGATAAACTCCTGTTGTTAGGTGCTGTGGAGTTGGTTTGACTCACAGCAAACCTATGCACAACAGAACCAAACACTATCCAGTCCTGTGTCATGCCCACAGTTGTTCTTATGCTCAAACCCATCGTTAGAGCCACTGTATCAATCAATCTTGTTGAGACTCTTCCTCTTTTTCACTGACCTTCTACTCTGTCAAGTATGGTGTCCTCCAGGAATAGATCCCTCTTGACAATGTGTCCAAAGTGTAAGACGCAGTCTCGCTATCTTTGCTTCCAAGAAGCACTCTGGTTGTACTTCTTCCAGAACAAATAAACTCCTAGAAAGATTAAAAAAAAAAAAATGTGATAAGGAAAAAATTACCAGTATCATGAATAAAATGAGCATCACTATAGATCCTATATACGTGAAAAAAACGGTAAGATTTGTCCTTTTATGACTGACTTACTTCACTCAGCACTGTAGCCACTATACACAAGTAGCACAGTGAAGTTTTAAACAACCTCATAATGATCGAGATAAGAAATAACATATTAATCAAAATACACACATATGTGTGTGTATATGCACACACACATAGATATACATATAATTAATCAAACTTCTGGATAATTAAAAAAGATACAGAAGAGGTGATGAGAAGTGGTGGCAGCCAGTGTATTAAAAAGTAATGCATCGTTTAGATATCACTATCACTTTGGTTACTCTACCTGGATAAAAAATTTTCAAGATTGTGGGAAAGATCAATAAAGGTTAACCTAAGCATATTGTGAGGAGATTGAAAATTTTAGAGAAAAATAGCTAACTTTCACAAATTGGTTTGTTTACCTACACCTTCTGTTCACACATAAGGAACACAAATTATGATTTATGAGAGACAGAAGGTTGTTTAACATATCTGCAGAAGGCTTTCCTGGAACCAATCTGGCCTTATGGCAAAATGATATCCTGCAATATTACACATAAGTTTGGGATAGACACATACCATAACATGTGGTACAGTCCTCCTGCTAAGAAACTAATGTAATGGAGAGAGAAGGAAGCTTTCTCTACTCACCAATGTACCTAGAAATTTAGGTGATAAATTTATGTTTTCTTTTTAGACTGTTCTTTAAGAAGAGACTCAAATTCTGTAATATGATACAAACTTCAAAATGCTACTTCATCTGGAGTAATATATCTAAATTAATTAAAAATAACTTATTTGAATTTTTAGCTTGCAAGTCTCAGTTTGATACTACAGTTAGTATATATGTAAACCCATCACCTTGAAATCAGTTTCGACTCATAGATAGCCCAGAGGACAGAGTGAAAAACCAACCACACCCAGTGCCATAAAGTTGATTCTGACTCATGGTGACCCTGTAGGACCCAATAGAACTGCTCTACAGAGTTTCCAAGAAGCCCCTGGTGGATCCGAACTGCTGACCTTCTGGTTAGCAGCTGTAGTACTTAACCTCTACACAGCCAGGTTTTCCACAGAACAGAGTAGAACTGTCTGACATGGTTGCCAAAGCTGTAAATCTTACTGAAATCAGCGCCACATCTTTCTCCCATGAAACAGCTAGCAGGTTCAGATCTCCCACCTTTTGGTTAGGATCTCGGCACTTAACCCCTGAACCACCAGGGTTCCCATATTTATACATACATATATTTATACATATGTATGTGTGTGCATGCATATCCAGCTAAAACATAGTTGATTTATTAAACACACAATTTTATAAAGGGGGTAACCCAAAAACATAATGGTTACTAAAGGCTACATAATTTTATTAAGTACATCCTTGACATTTTTAAGAGTATTGCACTTAGAAATTTAAATTAAGTCTTCGTAATTACCAGAGTGCTTAATACTCCCAAACGTATTTATAATTAAACTGAATAAATTTTCATTGAAGATTAAAGGTGTGTAGAAATCTAAGTTTTTCCAAGTAAATTCTTTGCCTTATGTCTAACCTATAACTCTTCTAATCACAGGCTACACTGGAGACTGATCTGAGAATGGAAAGAAAAGAATGAGCAAATATACAAAAGTGGATGTCTAGTTATGTGTCTGAATGTTTTTATGTATCTTACTCTTCCAATTTTGAGAGGTTCTACTTATCAAAATGATTGCAAAATCATTCACTGTTTCTACGTAAACATGTTTATATGTCCTCTAATGAATTACTCTGTGAATTCCTTATTGCAACAACCTAAGATTTTTATTATTTTAACATTGTAACTTGAAAAGGATAGAGATGTTAGTTTATGAATGAGAAATGACTGAATTATTCAAGGTGCTTCTCTTTTCAGACTCTTCCCTTTTCTGTCTTCTGGGGGATGAATGACTTCACTCAGTCTCATCTTTCTTTTCAAGTTAAGGAACGGATACAATTTACCTCTAGCAACGCCTAAACCTATCATACTTACACAATGTTATAAATTCTTTATTTAGCAAACACTTAGAGCAGCTAATGCTATGTACCAAGACTGAACCAACCCCGTGGCAGTGGTTTTGGGTGTTGATTGTTACCATACCAGTGCAAGAAGGTAAGAAGAGAATAAGGCATGCTTTCTACCAATAAAGAATTTGTATCCTCACAGTTGAACACTGAGGTGTGTAAACATTCAAGTAGGATAAATAATTTGGAGGTAACTGAATGTCTATAAATAACAGAATGGGGACACGAAAGAAACAAGCAATGCAAAAGACACAAAAAAAAATGCATTGGAGGTTGAGAAAGACATCTCTGAGACAGTGGTTTAAATGAGATGGTAAATAATGAAATAGCGATAGAGAAAAAGATCTATTTTGAGATGAAGAGTGTTCCATTTCATGCAGTAGAAAACTGAAGGAACTTGTAAGATGTAATGCTTCCCCCTTCGTTCCTATTGACACTTCCCCAGAGCAGGTGCGATTTTCAGGCAAATTCCTTTCTTATATACAGAGGTAGCCTAAGACAAATGATGAAAGTACTTCCTTTACAGGTCTATTCTAGGCAAGAATAAAGCATCTGTCTTCCACAGGGGTGTAGCAGAGATGGCAAGTGTCCAAGGACAGTCTCTAAGTTACAAACTCCAACCCTCAAATTCAAGATCAATGGAAGGGATCTTCAGCAGAAGAGCCTTCCCCTCTTGTCTGGCTGCTTCAGTCAGCATCTTCTATATTTGTGATGTCTCAAAATGTCATTCTGAACCATATCTGGTGCCCCCTTGGACTTGCAACCAGGACAAAGGCACTCCACTGAACCTCACTGGCTACTCTTTTGCTCTTCTGTTAGTTCTGGGTAAAATTGCTGTGTCTTCCTGTTTTGAATAAGTTGAAACTTTACCGAATTATCAGTGATGATGGCAAGAGAAGGGAATGATGTCAGACTTACAGTCAGAATTCGATCTTGTCTCCTGGACCAAGAATGAAATAAAACCACAATAACACAAAGGCTGAAGTGGCAAGACAGGCTGGTACCCCATGGAAACATCAAAATGGGCTAAATGTTACTAAGGGGCAATATTTTTCCGTTAAATCTAAAGTCACATAATTACTTTAAAATTTAATTTATTAAGCATTGTTGTTGTTAGGTGCCATCGAATTGGTTCTGACTCAGAGAAACTCTACATACAACAGAAGAGAACACTGCATTTTGTTGGTGCTTCTTTCAAGACAGATTTGTTCATTCTTTCGTCATTCCATGATGTATTCAATATTCTTTACCAACGCCGCAATTCAAAGGTGTCAATGCTTTTTCAGTCTTCTTTGTCCATTGTCCAGCTTTATAATGCGTATGTGGCAATTGAGAACATCCTGGCTTGTATCAGGTGTACCTTAGTCTTTCAGGGGATATTTTACTTCTGAACACTTTAAAGAGGTCTTTTGCCTTTATGGATCCATCTAAAATGAAATTCATGACACCTTCCACCTTCTCTTCATTTCTCATAAGATTGTTTGTTAGTCCAGTTGTGAGTATTTTGGTCTTTCTTGTTGCTGAAGTGCCATCCATAGGGAAGGCTGAGGTATTTGATCTTCATCAATAAGAACTTCAAGTCTTCTTCATTTCCAGCAAGGAAGGTTTGTGTTTTGCATATTGGAAGTTGCTGATGAGATTTCCTCCAATCCTGATGCCCCATTTTTCTTCATATATTCCACTTTCTCTGACTATTTACTCAGCACACAGATTGAATAGATACAGTGAAGTGATACAACAATGAATCAAACACTCTTTAATTAAACATTAAAACAAAATGATACAAAGGTATTGCCGTCTGTTGAATCTAACTAACAGAGACCTTAAGGACGGAGTAGAACTACCATATAGAGTTTCTAAGCAGTGATGTGGTAGACTCAGACTACCAACATTTTAATTACCAGCTTCTCATAGATTGACTTGTGTCTCCTCCAAAAAATGTGTATATCAATTTGACTGGATCATAATTTCCAATAGTGTGTGATTTTTTTTCATGTGTTGTGTATCCAGCCTTTATGATGATGAAGAGGGGAAATCAGCAGCAGTTGTGACAGGGACTCAGTTAACAAGTTTGGATTGTGTTGAGGCAATCTCTTGGTAGAGATCTTAGGCTGGGGTCTCTAGAGAGCAAAACCAGTAAAGCATAGAAATATCTACGTAGAAAGAAATGTGTATCTACTCACAGTAGATCCAACCATGGCAATGATCACATAGAGAAACACTAAGAATCATACCCCAGCCAAGTTAACACACAATCCCAACCATCAGAGGATATGAAAGAAGAAAGTGAGCTGAGAGTCAGGGAGACCTTACACAACAAAGAAAGCAGTTCTTAGGAACAGAGAGCATTCTTTGTTTGTGGGGATCCCGTGCCTGAGAAGCTCCAAAAAAAGGGGAGGAATGACAGGAAGGACTTTACTCCACAGTGAAAAGAGAGAGAAAGCTTTCCCTAGGAACTGATCACTGAATTTTGACTTTTAGCCTACTTGACAGTAAAGAAATAAATATCTCTGTGTTAAAACCATCTGCTTGTGATATTTTTATTATAGCAACACTATGTGATTAAGACATAGCTGTAGCTCTTAACCACTATGCCAACAGGGTTTCAATTAAATATTAAACACCTTTATTACACATCACATTACATTAGCTAATTTTGTTTTTTGTTTAATGTAATGTGGAAGCAAAATAAACACAGAATCAGAACTGTGTTCTCAAGAATGATATGAGGGGAGCAAATGGAACTGGAGTAATAATATAAACTATTATAGAGAATGTAACTTGTTTTATTCAGATTTCAAACATCAGTAAGAGAATATGTGTGACAGTAGCAGCTATGAATAACTAATACAAATATAATTAATCTGTCTTTTATAAACAAACATCTAATTATAGAAAGTTCAAGACATCAGTGCCTACTGAAGGCTGCTAACAAAGTTAATCAATGCTCTATCTATTGCAAAGCTGGCTGAAATACTGGAATGGAAGCAACTATCTATCTCTTATCTACCTACTCTATCTTCTATCTATCAATCGATTTAAAGAGACACTGTTGCCAGTTGCCAACTAGTCAATTCCAAACTCATGAAGACCCCAAAGGTGCTTAAGAGATGAAAATACAGCAAAGGTCAAAACAAAAGAACAAGTCATTTGTGACTCTTGTGCTGCCATTACTGCCGCTGCTGCCACTGGACACTCAACATCACTGCTGCTTTGTTTCCTGTGACATCATCACTTGACTTTGCATGCTGCCAAAGTTGTGAATAATTTCTTATCATGTCACCTTTTTTTTGCTTCATTTCCTCAGGCTTCCAAGATTTTATACATAATAACTCAATGCATTGTGTACACTTATGTGCAAAATCAGATCTACCGAGTGGGTGGTGAATAGGTACAGTGAAATATCTTTTCCTGCCTGAAGAGATATGTCTCCATCTACCAAGTCTCACCCAATGGTCCACTTACTCTAAAACGGAAGCATGTTAAAATACCGGGGAACATAGACAACAAAAAATCTTACTACATTTAAAGATCTTAAAGTTTAACAAGATGGTTATTCCCCTTTCTCAGTTTATCTATAAAGTCTTTGATGCAACGTATTAAGCTGATTTTCTAATAACTAATGTGCCACAACCCAGAGTTTGGGAAACTAATTTCTAGAATATCCTATTACTTCTAGCAAAATCAAGTTTAATAGAAAAATTAACACACTTTACATGGATGATATATTTTAGGTAGATTCAAGCAAGCTTTTGATTTTCCTGTAGATACATTCTTCAAAATTTAGTTAAAATACAGTTAGATTAAAAGCTATATACTTATAGGAAAAGCATGTCATCGTTTTCGACAAAGAAATGACTTTTTTGTGATGTTAATAATCACATTATCATTTTCTTTATTATCTATTTTGCAGGCACTGATTTTCCAAAAGTGAAACAAACTAGCTTTCTCATTATATTAACATAATGTAAGATGCTGACTAGTTAAAATAACCATAATTATAGTTCGTTTATTAAGCAATATCACTTCATGAAAAATACAATACATACAATATTAAATAGGTAATATATGCCCTGAAATCATTTTATAAGGTTGAAAAATTACAGGGGAAGAGATGAAAATTATTTTAAGAAACATACGAATTAACACAAATGTTAGTACGAGGTATAAAATACTACTACATTAAGAGGGGTTTTATATAGAATATGTGATAGAACTTTGTGATTCAGATGAAGCACATTCCATCTGTATTCTTAGTCTTATTAAAAAATGGAGTTAAAGATAAAATGTCTGTCAGACTACTCTTTATAGATACTGTGAGCTTTGGAATATGGCCAAGAACTTAGAATATGCTGGAAGTTGCAAGGTCAGTAACTGAAAAGATTGAATAATTGTAAGACCTAGCCAAATGAATGCATGGATGGATATGACAGGGGCATGAACAAAACGCTTCAAAAATAATCAGTTTAGACCCTTTTTCAGTAAAATATAAAAATACTAATAGTTCCAGAGGTGAAGGATACAGTGATCAAAGTGGTAAAGACAGAAAAATAACATGATCACATGGCAATACAAGGATGTTGGCAATGAGGGTAGAATTTTTTTCTTGGTTAAAGGATTATAATAACATATTTGTAATAAACATTAGTACCTCAAGAAAGAAGGATATTAGAAAAATTTTTATTTTAAAATTTATTTATTCACTGTATCAGAATTTTTGTATTAAGTGTGTGTTATATGCTAGACATTCTACAGACAAGAACATACAACTCTTAAGTGAGTTAGCAGTGTAAATAATAAATGTACAGCTTCAAGAGATTTGGAAAGTCGTCCTAAATACAATATCGAGTGCTATGCTCTACTGACTTTGTTGTTGTTGTTCAGTGTGTTTTGTCCCATAAGAAAGCCTCCCAGAATGTGGCTGCTTTTTAACTAGAAAGTTAAGAAAGCTTTTCTGAGAAAGCTGAAGGGAAGAGTAACCTAAACTTCTGGGGAGAGAGAACTGGTTGACATATTCAAATGGGAAATGAATCCAGTCAGAGTCATTTCCACAGATTAAAGAGATCAAACTGTAGGAAACAGCAATAGACACTGCTCCCAGAATAAAATCATCTAGAGGTAAGACGGATGGAAAATCGTCAGAAAGAAGTCGCTTTCGGAGTGTTACTGAGGAAAGCAGGTGGCAAGGGAGATGCCACTCATTCATTAACTCGACAGATATTTACTGAGTATCTGCTATGTTCTAGATACGCTGCTAGAACAGAGGACACAAAAATCTTATCTTACACAGAGGTTTCATCACATTAATTAAGCAGAATTTAAATAAATAAATCATCAAATTCTATGAAAGTTGCTAAGAACTATGTGAAAATATAATCAATCAAGGAAAGAGGGATCCAAAGGGTAGGGATGGCTTTGTCAAGGTAAATGTCATTGAGATGACAAAAACCTTATGAAGGTGAGAGGATGAATTGGGTATGTCTCTGGGGAAAGAGTGCTTCTGAACACATGGTATGCTTCTGGTACTTAAAGGAATCCAGCATCCTTGAAACAGATTGAACAAGCAGGGAGAATGGTAGAATATGAACCCAGGGGAATAAATTTTATATGACAGTGGGGAGTGGGGACAGAAAGCTCATAGGTCTGTCTTAGCACAGACTTTCTATTAGTACTGTGATGACAGGCCAGTGAATAGTTCTGCATTTTATAAGATCATTCTGTCTTCTTTGTGGAAAACAGCCTATCAGTAAGCAGAGTTGGATGCAGACAGATAATGCAATATTCTAGGCAATACTGGCAATGTCCTTGTCAATGATGATGGTGACTGGACCACAGAGGTAGTGGAAGAATTTATGAATATAAGCTGTGCCAGGCAGCATATCAGGGATATCTACAGATGTTATTCTATTCAATAATTAATATAATTTTATATTATCATTATATCTGACTTACTGCTGCCATTAGGTGTTGTCAAGTCAGATGCAACTTAAGAGATGCCACTTACAGATAACCTATGTAAAACAAAATGAAAGGTTGTCTGGTCCTGCTCCACTCTTGTAATCTTTGCCATATTTGAGCCTGTTGTTGCAGCCACTACCTGTGGCGACCCTATGCTTACTAGAACAAAATTTGTTTGATCCTGCACAATTTTCACGGTCACTGGTGTGTTTATATCAAATGTTGCAGCAATCAATCCATCTTGTTGAGAGTTTGCTTCATTTTCACTGGTCCTCTAGTTTATAAAACATGTTGTCCTTCTTGAGAGATTGATCTTTCTTGATTATGTGTGCAGGGTAAGTGATCTCACCATGCTCAATTCTAGCAAGACTTCTAGTTGTAGTTCTTCTAAGAAAGACATCTGTCTTCCTTTCTGATAGTTCACACTTATTTAGTACTCCTTGTCAACATGGTAATTCAAAAGCATGTATTCTTCTTCCATCTTCCTTTTTCACTGTCCATTTCACATTCATAGGAAGTCATTGAAAAGATCATGGCTTGGGTAAGTCATAGCATAATCATTAAAGTAACATCTTTGCTTTTGAAAAGTTAAAGAGTTTTTTTTTTTTTTTTTTTTTTTTTTTAACAGCAGATATGTCCAGTGCCATTCCTCATTTGATTTCTTGCCTGCTGCTTCCATGGACATTGATTGATGATCCATGTAGAGTGAAATCATTGACAACTTCCAGATCTATCTCAGGATGTCGTATTTTACAGGAAATATTCCAGAACCTTGAGACTACCTTTGTTCAATTCACAATTGTAATAAACATCATTTATCGGAGTGTCATGGTTCCTAGAAGTCAAAATAAAATTTACAAGAGATGAACTACATATCATGTAATATGATGCCGTATTAATGATTATGGAGTTTGAAAAGTGAGGTTGTTAATCAATGTATGGCACTGATTAGCAGGATGGACTCAAGAATGTATGATATCTGTAGAATTTTCGATGACTGGTTCTAAGCTATTTAGAATTTTCTTGTACCTACATTTTCTTATCTGTGAGATAGAGTCAACAACAGTGCCTATACAGCAGGATTTTATTGATTGTGATATGAGATAATACACTTAAAGTCTTTGGAGAGTGCCTGGTACACAGTATGCTCTGTACATGTTAGCTTTTTTATTATTGTTATATTTGTGTATCTGTTACAGAGAGAATGAAATTAATGAACATATGCCAACAGTAAACATTTTAGCATAGCGCAACAAAGCCGATTATTTCTCATAGGTAGAATCTGAAGGAAGGGACTAGGAGCAAGCTTGGTGAAAACCAAAAGCACAAAATAACATCTATTGAAAACTGACAGTACATGGGGCACCTTGTAGCTATGATTTCAAGGAATTTTTCCCTGTAGTACGAATCGGAATAAGTATCTCCATTTTACAAAGAACAAACTAAGGAAACGTTTAAGAAATCAATGATCATTCTACTTACCACAAAATCAACCCAAGATCAATACTGACTGGTTGCTCAAATTTATGTTTATTGTATGCATTGTTCCAAACTGTATATCCTTATTGGAAACCCATATGCCTTAACTGTTAAGAGCTATTTGTTCTAATCTAAAGGTCAGAAGTTCATGCTAACCAAAATGTCAGTAGTTTGAATACACCAGGTACTACTTGGAAACTCTATGAGGCAGTTGTACTCTATCCTACAAAGTAGCCACAAGTTGTAAATGATTCGACGGCATCATTTTTTTTTTTAAATCATATGTTGTTTTGCCTTAATTGTATAATTGTTGTTACCTCCTAGGCACTCATATAGCATCTTATTTAAACCCATGTAATATCATGAGTTTTAGAATTCTTCACATTTTCATCAAGCATTTACTACTACTCATACTTACAAAAATACCAGATAATTTTGTCCACTAATGTCAAGTAAATAAAACAGGTGGCTCTGTGAAACAGTGACCAAAATTGCCAGTAGTAAAATTACTTCCTAATCATCGACGGCACTGGGCTGGGCTAATCAAGACCAAGCCCAACTAAATCAAACTCAGTATTGATGAATTGTTTCTGACTCATAGAGATCCTGGAAGACAGAATAAAACTGCCCCATAGGGTTTCCAAGGCTGTTTGCCAACATAAACTGTGACTATAAACATGCATCTTTCCAGATGGAACACACAGTAATCAAACTGTATACATTTGTAGAAGTATTTGAAGAGGTCAATATCATCCTTCAGAACAGGGACAGTGGCTGGCTGCAGAACACGCAATCAGTTGCTCAAATTCAAATTCAAGCTGAAACGGAATAAAATTAGAACAAGTCCCTGAAAATCAAAGCACAACCTTGATTACAATTACCTGAATTTAGCGACCATCTCAACAATAGATTTAACATGTTAAATACTAGGGACTGAGGGCCAGACAGGTTGTGGAATGACATCAAAGAAATCATACATGGAGAAAGCAAGAGGTATTGAAAAAGACAAGAAAGAGAGAAAAGACCAAAATGGATGTCAAAAGAGAGTTTAAAGCTTGCTCTTGAATGTCAACTAGCTAAAGCAAAAGGAAGAAATGATGGGGGGAAAAAAAAAACAGAAACAGAAACAAAAAAAGCAAAAGATGTCATAGGGAAGCTTGAAAATACAAAGTATTATAATGACATATTCAAAGACCTGGGGTTGGAAAACAAAAAGGAAAGAATGTACCCTGCACTTCTCAAGCTGAAAGAACTGAAGAAAAAATCAAGACTTGAGTTGCAATACTGAAAGATTCTCCGGGAAGCATCCAAAAAGACAGAAGGAAAACAGTCACTAAATTAGGAAGAGCGGATCCGACTCAACGGCACTCGGCTGGCTGATTAGTGTTCAGTCATTTCAGGAGGTACCATATAATGAGGAACCCATAGCACTGAAGGAAAAAGTCCACGATATATTGAGAGCATGAGCAAGAAACAAGGCTTCTGAAACTGATGCAATACCAACTGAGTTGTTTCAACTAGTAGATGCAGCACTGAAAACACTCTTGTATCCCAAGAAATTTGGAAGACAGCTACCTAGCCAACTAACTGGAAGGGATACATATTTATGCCTAATCCAAAGAAAGGTGATCCAGTTGAATTAGGAAATGTATTGACTATCATTAATGAAACATGCAAGTGAAATTTTGCTGAAGATCATTCAAAAGTAGCTGCAGCAGTATATTGACAGGGAATATAAGGCAGTTTCAGAAGGGAATGTGGAACAGGGATAGCATTGCTGAAGTCAGACGGATCCTGGGTAAAAGCAGAGATTACTGGAAAGATGTTCACCTGTGTTTCATGGACTATGCACAGGCATTCAACTGTGTGGATCATAACAAATTTAGATAACATTGCAACGA
Source organism: Heterohyrax brucei (assembly GCA_028571685.1). Classification (NCBI taxonomy): domain Eukaryota; kingdom Metazoa; phylum Chordata; class Mammalia; order Hyracoidea; family Procaviidae; genus Heterohyrax; species Heterohyrax brucei. The sequence continues at coordinate 164,331,101 of CM053143.1, forward strand.
ATGGAAATTCCAGAGCACCTAATTGTGCTTGTGAAGAACCTATACACATATCAAGACAGTCATTTAAACAGGACAAAGAGACACTATGTGATTTAATGTCAGTTGGACTGTCATTTAATGTCAGCTGGACTCTATGAGGAGAATTAAGGCATCAAGAATGAAGAAGATGCATCAACAACCAGTGTTATACAAATGACACAACCTTGTTTGCTGCAAAGTAAGAGGACTTGAAGCACTTACTGATGAAGGTCAAAGACTACAGCCTTCAGTATGGATTACATCACAACACAAAGAAACAAAAATCCTCAGAACTGGACCAATAAGTGACATCATAATAAATGGAGAAAAGATTGAAGTTGTCAAGCATTACATTTTGTTTGGATCAACAACAAATACTCATTGAAACAGCAGCCAAGAAATCAAGACACACTGCACTGGGAAAATCTGTTGCAGAAGACCTCCTTAGAGTGTTGATAATATGTCACCTTGCAGATGATAGTGCCTCTCACCCAAGCCATGGTATTTTCAGTTGCCTCATATATGTGTGAAAGCTGGACCATGAATAAGAAAGACTGAAAAAGAACTGATGCCTTTGAACTGTGGTCGTGGTAGACAGATAAAATATACTACAGACTGTCAGAAGAATGCACAAACCTATCTAAAAAGAAGTATAGCCAGAAAACTGCTTAGAAATAAGGATAGTGAGACTGTCTCACAGGCTTTAGACATACTTTCAAGAGGGATCGATCCCTGCAGAAAGACATCACGTCTGGTAGAGTGTCAATGCAAAAGAGGAAGATCCTCAAGACAGGGCTTGAATCGTGGTTGCAACAGTGGTCTCAAGCATAACAATGATTGTGAGGATGGTACAGGACTGGGCAGTGTTTGCTTCTTTTGTACACAGGATCACTGTGAGTTGGAAGTAACTTGAAGGCACCCAACAGCAATAACAACCTGTTAGGAGATAAGACTGTGTCATCGTCTTGTGGAGTGGCTGGTGAGTTCCAAACATCTAGCTTTCAGTTAGAAGCAAAGCTGTAATTGTTGCTCTTAACCACCATGGTTCCTTTCTTCCCTAAACTGTCCCCAAGTCCAAAACAACACTGGATGTGTCACACAGTATGTACAAGCAACAGATACAGGATAATTGAATGAGCATCTCTTATAAAGGAGAAAACAACAGAGGATGAAAGAAAAAAAGGATTTATAGTGGTGAAGTGGCAGAAGGACTTCAAATACAGGAAGTCAGTTCTTTTGAAAATCAATGGGTTCACACTCAAGTCGGATTTTCCCCTTTTCCTTGAGGAATCATGAATGACTATAAAAGATGGTCAGATTTCTTTGTAATTTAAAATCCAAACAAAATAATTATTCCTGTATATATAAACCTCATATGACTTTTGGACTCTGCAGAATGCTATATTTTTATGAACAGGTTAAATAAATGAACATGCTACGTATAAAACAAAAAATAAAAATAGAAAATATTTCCTCTAAGTCAACTGCAGCTCATGGAGAGTTTACGGAACAGGGTAAAACTGCCCCTACAGGGTTTCCAAGGAGCAGCTGGTGGACTGGAGCTACTGATTCGTGGTTAGCAGCAGGGCTTTTAAGCACTCACCCACCAGTGATTCTTGTTTTGTTCTTAGTGGAAAAGTAATAATCAGATTAACTAAATTGTTCCAAGACTGTCTACATTTTATTTCACTAAAAACAAACAAAAAAAAAGTACGTTTGAATTCAGGGTTACACTAAATATTTGAGTGATTTTCATAAGGTTAAAATGATGGAAAAAATATTTGCAAATTGTTTTTCTTTTCCCCTCCCTCTCATTTTTTGGTGATGTGAACTCCGTTGTTCATTTTTACAGGCTTCCAAAGCCTCATCCTTCTCCAGCAATTATTAGGCCCTTGTCCATGATTCTTTTTCTTCTACAACATAGTCCATAGTGATCTCTCCAAAAAGTCTTAGTTCTCTAAGAGCCTCGTCTGCAGGTAGATTTTGATTTGGGAATAGATCTGATGATAAACTCAGTAGCCAAGCCAGGTGCCGTCGAGTCGGATCCCCATGGTGACCCTAGGGGCCAGGGTAGAACTGAAACTCAGTAACGCATCTTATTTCTGAATTGCTTGATGTAAAACTTCACAAAGTCCCACAAGACTCCACCGTCTCAGAGAGACAAATGCTTTCTTCTTCCTGCTAAGTTTCAAGTCCCTTTTTCTTCTGGGTTTTCTCTTTTATGCAAGTCTAATCCTCCCTGTGACTACAGCGCAGCGTGTTCTGTACCATGTCGTTCTGTCTTGATGAAAGTCCTGTTATCACATCAGTGGGATGAAGCATAAACCCATCTACAGTGTCTTGTGTTTACTTCTTGCCTAGTGCTGTAATACTTAACAGTGTTATATAATGAAGCTTGCTTATTTAATATGCACTCATGAAATGATCAAATCCTTGTTATCAAGATTTCTGTTAAAAAGAAAGTACACTGAAAAAGCAAAGCTACTAAAAATTCACTGGAATATAAAAACAACAGAGATTCAAGGGTTTTAATGGGATTTTAACTCTGCTCTGATAAACAAATGTTTTCACATAAGACATGCAATTTAACAGAAATAGCATAGTAAAGACCAAGTGCCAAATTATTCTCGAGGGGAGAAATACTCTTTGACATTTAAGAAAATGTAACTTTTTGGAATCACTTGCCATGTACTCAGATATTTATTTGCAAGGTGAACACTAGTAATTGACAGTGACCACGCATCTCGGATACTGTATGTTCTTTTCTATAATTGTATCTACTTGTCTCATATGTGTGAAGCCAAACTTTTTAGGTATGACGTCTCTGAATGTGAAACTTCAGAAATAAATAATGAAGCAGAAAAGTGCATTCTGATGAAAGCGTCCTCAAAGATTTACTTATTGAAAATATACCACATCAGTGCCAAAGGCATTATAGGAATAATAAACTTTCCATCACTTAGGTTCAACAGCATTGCAAGCCTGATGATTTGGCTATCAATAAAAGAGAAGCTAAATCAGATGGTGTTTGTCCTTGAGCATCTGAAATACAAGGAAGATAATCTTATATTTAAAAAAAAAAGCTAACTACGTAATTCCATTCATTTCATTTGCATGAAATCTTAAAGATTGGAAGAGCAGAGAAGAGACAAAGACTCGGGCTTGTTAGGAAACTTATTTGAAAGTGTTGGATAGATCAATAAAAATGTTTACAGCTGTGTATATGTATGAACTGTATTTATGCAAAATTCTATGAACTCTTTCAAAAACTCTAAAGCTCAATATTGATTCCAATACCAATGGTTTTTATTAAAATTTGTTCTTTCTTATTGTCTAATTTAGGACAGAGTGGAAATTTGTACTGAAAATAAAGATAAATCAGAAGTTTATTGTTTGGAGACATTCAGGCCTTATTTTCTCTGCTGACACTACCAGTAAGAATAATGACAAGACCAATGATTAGAGTGTTTTTTTGTGATGCAAATCTCTCCACAGGGAGAGAACTATAGTCACCATGAGTTTACTTCACATTTCAGATTCTTTCTGTAGCAAGTCACTGTAATGAGATTAACTGTGCCCTTTCTCTAGACAGAAAGTGATACTCCAGTAGGTCACAGCACATCTGACATGGATGCTTCGGTCACACTAGTCATAATTGTCTAACAAGAATGGATCCATACAGAGATTTGCATCTCTTATTACAGTGTTCAAAATGAGCAAGATGACTCCACAAAGTTAGTTCATTTTGAGCCTGTAGAAAACTTGTCAGTTTGTGTTTGCAGAAGAAAATGTTAAGTGGCATTTCAATATTAGCTATATATACTTTACAAAGATCTATCTTTTTATAGCAAGTTATCTATTGAGTAAATCATCCTCTGCCTTCCTCTTTATTCAGTTTCTCCTGAGTCCTCCTGTTAGAATTAAGCTCTAAAGAGGTATCCATCACATTATTTAAAAATTATTAATAAACAGTTTCTTCATTCGAGCTGCAGTCTCTTTGAACTTTAGGCTTCAGAGAGCTTAAAGACTGGTAAGAATCACCTAAAAAAACAAAAACAAAAGCAAAAGCAAAAAAAGCCACTGCTGTCAAGTTGAATCTGTATCCTAGTGACCGTATAGGACAGAGTGGAACTACCCTAAAGAGTGTCCAAGGAGCCCATATTGGATTCAAACTCCTGACCTTTAGGTTACCAGTGATAGCACTTAACAACTATGCCACCAGGTTAAGAGCTATAGGACATGCAAATTGCTTGGCATATGATACATATTCAGCCAATCCTCCACCCCAAAAAGTGATAAGGATCAAATGCATCATTATACTGTTTCCTAATTATGTGTTTTTCTATATTATCATCTGTGATCAATACATAGCAAAGAAATGCAACCCATGTTTATAAAAATGTGTATGCAGACCATGTGAAAATAAAACTTAAAGTAAATAACTAGACAGGAATTCAAACAATGATCACAGGGAAGATTTTGGTGAAGTAACTTTGGGACTAGAATACTACAGTACATACATGAGAAAATGTGCCTTTGAATATTGCACATGCATACTGTCATGTTGCATATACAGTGAATCAGATGATTAAAAATTCATTTAAAATTATCAAATCATCATGAGAAATACATTCTTGGATTTGCTACTCTATGAGTTCTACAAAGAAAACAACAGAGAGGAAGAAGTAAAAAGATGATATGATTCTATTGATGTCATTAGGAATGGTTTATATGACACATTTCAAGTGAAATTTGGGTAATTATTTGATTAGAATGATCATTGCTTGGACAACTATAATATATGAATGTAAGTTACAGTGCAGATTTTATTAGGGTCCTAACCTCATTGACTGTCTCCAATCTTGTTTTTATTTATCTTCTTTGTTTGCTTTTTTTTAATTGAATAGTTTTTTTCTAAAAAAAAAAAAAAAAAAATGCTTTTTGTGCTTTTTTCTTAAAAAAAGCAAATTCTAACTTCCTTCACTAACTAGCAGATATTCTACTCTGTTTGAGGTTTCATTGTTACCCTTGCTCACTCTTTCTTTCTTCCAACCATGTGCCTTGTTTCCTTACTTGGCCCTGTAACAGCGACTCTTCAGTAAAAACCCTCTTCCCAGAAACAAGGATACAGCTTCAAGGTTATCAGTGACAAAAGGAAAACTAATGAACGTAAGCGAGCTTAAGCTCAACTAGATCCATAGGGAAAAATCAATGACTTGTAAAAGAACAAAGTTCCTGAGGAATGAGGATTTATCTTCCAACTCGGACACAAAGGAGAATAAAAAAAGTGTAGATCACAAGTTCCAGTTGATGTCAACACGTGAAAAGTGCAAAATGAAGGCAATTAACTGCACAACTGAAACAAGACAGAGTGACTTTGCCTCAGTTAAATGGTTACTTCATTTGAAAGTAATTTTGGACTTGAATTATCCTGAATAGTTTGATATAAGTATTTATTCATCTCTTCCAGGTGGTAGGGGTGACTTTGCTGTCCTGAAGAGCTCCTTTGAAACTGTGAGCATAGATTTTTCAAATAAGGTAAGCTACTTATGAAAAGTCTCATCTGTTAATGGCCACATGGTTGTCTTCTTTGTTACTTGTATCCTTCCAGCTAGTTTCCAATCTCTGGTGATCTGCAGAGGGGCAGAGAATAATCTGTTAGATGTAGGATGCACACTGACAGAAAAGTCGAGGTCTAAATTTTTTCAACAGAGACCAAGAAAGTCAAGTTCATGGTTTATATCTATTTGTCTTCTAGGTCACCCCACATATCAGGCCATAAATACTCATGAGATAAAATAATTATTAACTTTCTGCTATGGACTAGATGAAATGAGAATAGTGCTAATTTGAATGCAAACAATCAAAATGGTAATTATTATTCTAATTTTGAAGACGAGAGAAAGGAGGCTCCAATATTTCAAACAAGAAACCCCACCACTACCAGACTACAGTTTGGAAACCCTGGTGGCTTAGTAGTGAAGCGCTACATCTGCTAAGCAAAACGTTAGCAGTTTGAATCTGCCAGGCACTCCTTGGAAACCCTGTGGAGCAGTTCTGCTCTGTCCTCTGGGGTCACTACGAGGTGAAACCAACCAGAAGGCATTCGGTTTAGTTATTGGGTTTAAGTGGAATTCATTCTTAGGTTGGTCTGATCCTAAAACCTGTAATATTTCACAAGGATGTGTATGTGCATATATATGTGCGCATGCACGCGCGTGCACACACACACACACACACACACACATTTAAGATATATGACACCATAAGAAAATTTTAGCTTATTTTGTATATCTTAAGAGCAGGTATGAACAATGAAAATTACTTATTTATTTTTTCAATCAATGTGTTTCGAAAAAATTTTTACATCTTTTTATCTTGCAGTTTTTGTTTTTTTAAAGGGACACATATCCCAGTGCATTTTTTTTTCATACAGTTAACTAGACAGAGGCGTAATTTTGAAAGGTAAATTCATTATCTCATGACCTCACCTGCTCAAAACTTTTTTATGACCTACAAATCCTGGTAGTGGCTAAGTGCAATGTCTGCTAACCAAAAGGTTGGCAGTTCAAATCCATCAGACTGTCCTTGGAAACTCTGTGGGGCAGTTCTAGTCTGTCCTTATAGGGTTGCTGTGAGTCAGAATTGACTCTACAGCAATGATTTTTGATTTGACACTTTGACTTATACCTGAATTCCAAGTCTTGCCAGAAATCTCTTTACGGTCTGTTCCTTCTCTTCTTTTCCTCAGTCCTGGCACCACTGGGCATTTCGATTGTCCTTGGACATGTCAAAATTTTACTGTCGTGGTGCATCTTCTTAGAGATCACTCCTTCACTTTCTTCAGACATTTTTTAAAATAACCTGTGCACACCAAATAGAACAGCATCCTTCTCTGCATACCACAGTGGTTTGCTTTGCTCTGTCAACTTACCTTGACTCATTGTTCCTTATAGTATCACTATCAAAAAGAAAATTACGTATTTATCTGTTTGTTTGCTTACTTTCAAATCCTTCACCTAAAACAAGTCTTTTGCTGGGGCTTTTGCCCGTCTCTTTTCTCAATGGATCACCAGAACTTAAACGGTGCATGTAACTGCCATTCAGTGGATACTGCTTGTATGAAAAGATACACAACTCATTTATTATATTAAAAACCAAACTCATTGCTGTCAAGTTGTTTCGGACTCATAGTGACCCTATAAGTCAGAGCAGAACTGCCCCCTAGAGTTTCCAAGGAGCACCTAGAAGCTCTGAACTGCTGACCTTTTGATTAGAAGATGTAGCACTTTAATACTATGCCACTAAGATTTCTATTCATTATATTAATTGTTAATAAAACAGTATTTATATCAAGTATTTTTTTATTGAAATAACAGAAAATTTGACATTATTTTCATAATCCACATCAGATTATCTTTCATTCCCATAGCGAGTGAGCATTTTGTTTTGTAGAACATTGCCAAGTGCCGCTGAGATTTGTAGAACATTAGACAATTGAAATATTGTATATTAGTGATTATATCAATATGACTTCTGTATAGTGCTAGAGATTGTTGGTTTTTCCATAAATATCAACCTTGTATTCCATCAAGATAGAAACATCTGACAGATGAACATAAAAATTTAATTAATCTCCTTTTCTCCCTAGCAAATCTGTACAGGAAAACTTAACAGACTCTCGTTAAATGACCTACAAATATTTTACCTCAGAAGCAGACTTTTCCACTCAGTCAGAGACAGAGCTGAACCACAGACTTCGCTCTATAGGATCAACTAAAACAAACAAAAACAAAACAAAATCCTTTGTGTCCAGTCTATTTAGACTTATAGTAATCCTACAACAACAAGTAGGACTACTCAGTAGGGTTTTAAAGGAGTGGGTTTGACCTTTGGTTAGCAGCCGAGTTCTTAACCACCGTGCCATTTGGGCTCTACTCTATGGGTTAAAGGGTATGACATTTAGAGCATGGAAAAGAAAATAGATGTTGATCCTAAACAGAAAGATAAAGATGAATCATCTAAGCCAAATACACCCAGAAATTACTCCAAAGGGTAGCAATCAGCAACACTATCTTCTTTCAGCTGAAAACAAGTGACTAAGGAGGGGGAAATGGGCTAAATAGGAGGAAATAGAGTTCAATGGCAATGGAATTCCTTCAACATGAAAACCTGGAACTAAAAGAGAGAGTTCCTTTCTCACACTATTATATGAGTGTGTTTCCTCAATGAATTTGAGTCAAGTATGAGGCTTTGAGAAAACTCTAGTGGCGTACTGGTTAAGACCTATGGCTGCTAACCAAAACATCATCAGTTAGAATCTACCTGGAGCTCCTTGGAAATGCTCTGGGGAAGTTTTGCTCAACCCCATAGCTTCTCTATGAATTGGAATCAACTCAACAGAAATGGATTTGGTTTGTTTCTTTTTTTGGTATCAGGCTTTTGCTCAAGCAAGACGTGACCGCAGCTACCGGAGAGGATCCTAAGTCTTCTGTCAGGACAGTTCTTCCATTTTCACAAGGCAGCATGCCTATGGTCAGGGGCTGCCTCTATACTGATTTTTCTGGAAATGCTGTTAGAAAATGGATATTTGTGGTCTTCTACACTTTGGTGTGAAAGTCTTTTTTTTTTTTTTTTTTTTCTTTCTCACTTTACATAGCCAGTGTTGGTCCTCTAAGAATATGTAGTTACATTAGGAACAGCACCAATGTACTGTTACTACAATCAAATTGATTCTTACTCATAGTGACCTCACGTGTGCAAATTAGAGAGTTTTCAAGACTCTGAGCTTTCAGAAGGTGAATGCTAGGCCTTTCTCTCAGTGATAGGACTGCCAACCTTTCAACTAGTAGCAGAGTGTTTATCAGCTGGTAGTAGAGCATTTAATCATTTATGCTGTCCAGGTACCAGCAGCACAAAAATACTCTAATTTTACTACAAAGAGTCCACGTTTTAATAGAAAGCTTCCACAATATCAGATTTCCTGGGAGAAACTTACAGCCCAAATATTAAATGGCCTTACAAGTAAAAAGAATTATTTAGATTAAACTTAAAAATTTAAAAACAAGCAACTAACAAAAATTCTGTCATGTCACGAGTAATTGAAAATTCCTGGACAAAGTGAAGGATCTCTTAGGAATTACCACCTCAATTGTACCTCACTATAAATTTTGGATTTTATTCAGTATTTCAGAAATTGTATTTGTTCAGCACCAAGATTAGCCTGCTCCAACCATCTCCTCTGTATGTGTCTAACTAACTGGTTATTGTAAATTTTCTTTTTTTCTCTCTCTATAGTTATAGTCCCTTTGACATCTTTATTTTTTGTATATACACATACACACACACACACATTTAATTTCTCTTCCCTTTATTATTCCTAATTTGATTAGTTAGGAGTGTGTTAGTTATATATTGGTATTCACTATAAGCCACACCTTGGTGGCTTATATTATCTTTCAGTTTCCATGGGTTAGAAATTCCAGAGTAACTTGCCTTAATATTCTTTGCTTAACCAACCAAAACCCAACCACTGCCACTGAGTTTGATTCTGACTCATAGTGACCCTCTAGGACAGAGTACACTACCCCAAAGAGTTTCCAAAAGTGTGTGGTGAATTTGAACTACCAACGTTCTGGTTACCAGCCATGGCACTAGACCGCTATGTAGCCAAGGTCTCCATACCTTGTTTAGGGATATTCTTAGTCAGTTGCAGTCAAAGTGTTGACCAAGGTTGTGTTTCCGTATGGTCTTTATTTATTTATTTATTTTAATTAAATAAAAAATGAAAGTGTACATACTCTGTGCTTACAATATTGGGTTAAGATAGAAGGAGTACACAAGTTGTGCCAAAATTGCATTAATACTGATCTTACTAATGTGTATTGTCACCGATTTCACCCAATCGAATTTCTAACAACTATCTAATCTAAACTCTCGCCCCTCGGCCTCTCGTCCTCCCACCCTCCCCAACCTTGTAGCCATCAGAGTCTTTTCTGTTATGTCTGAGTATGCTTTTAAGTTTTTATCGTAGGGTCTCATATAATAATTGCCCTTCTGTTGCTGACTAGATTCACTCAACATAATGTCCTCCAGTTGAGACCAAATGGAGAGATGTTTACTGCTATCATCATTGTTCTTTATCATTGCATAGTACTCCACTGAGTACATATACCAAAGTTTACCCATCCATTCCTCTGTTGTTGGGCATCTGGGTTGATTCCATCTTTTTGCTATTGTGGACTGTGCTGCAATGAACTTCGTGTGCATGTATCAGTTGGTGTGAATGGCCTTGATTCTGTAGGATATATTCCAGGCAGTGGAATTACTGGCTAGACAGGCTATATCTATATCCGTTATTTTAAGGTAACACCAAATTGCTTTCCAAAGAGGTTGCAGCATTCTGCAGTCCCACCAACTGCAGTATGATGTGTTTCCACGCTCATACACATGGCTGGTGACAGATTCGGTTCTTCATTGACTACTAGCTGAAGGTTTTTCTCAGTTCCTTGTCACATGGGGCTCTCTATAAGGCAACTCAAAACTGTTGGAAAGCCTTAAAATTAGAAAAGTTCATGAAATCAGATAACTAAACGTCTGCATAACACCTGATATCTTTTTAAAGATGCATTAATTAAATTAATATTGACTGTCTTGATTAAATATTCTTTATTACTAATGAATTTTAATTTGAGTTACTAAGTTTAAAAGACTGATTAAAGTCATCAACTGAGACTCTGAAACCCCTTGCTTTGAGGATAACTGATGCTGCTATTATCTTTGTGTCCTTGGCAAATTACTTTAACTTGCTGAAATTTAGTTTCCTGTCACATAAAAGTATAATAATCTCCTACAATTGTTCTGAGAGTTAAATGCCTGATAAATAATAGATGGCTAGAAATTTGCAGTTATTATTAGTTTTAAGTAGTAATATTGCTGAGTTTAATCTCTTTTAAGAGACTGGTTCAGAATCAGATTTTTTAATTTGATAGAAGATAAGCCTGCAAATTATTTTTCCTCAATGCTAATAATTATCAAGGAAGAATTCCCTGTATCTGCTCTCAAATAGAGATGACTAATGACATCTTTAGTCATTTTCTGTTATTTTGTTATTTATTTCCTGCAGTCCCATGTATCAGAGATGTGAAGAGAGTTGTAGAAAGTTTTCCTGAAACACTGAAAATAGTACAATTTTTGAAACATATATGTCTTCTTGTATTAAAAAGATAATTTTAAAGTGCATCTTTGTTTCATGTCTAAATAACAGGCCATTGTAGACAACCCAGAGCCCTTAGTGACAATATCTTATACAGACTATCCATCACCATGGCCACACATTAAATGATATTCTCAGGGCAAAACCCTTGAGACTAACAGCATTTCCACTTCTATAACACTTAATCAAATTCAGTAAAAAAAAATGTAGAAACTACTAGATACAATTGACTGGCTCTAAGAAGAGCAACAATGAAGCATTTTAAAAAATATTTTAATAATGGACTATACAACATCACTGAAGTGTGTTTTAGTGTATAAAATTTTAGTCTAGTTGGTAAATTGTTAGAGGAGAGCCTATTGTGAATATCTTCAGATTATCTGCAAAAATGTGATTTTGATGAGTTTAATTTAAAATCAAAAGACAATGGAGAAAAATATAACTGTATATCTGAAAGTCTAACGCCAGTGGAGAAATAGTAAAAGAGAAACAGAAAATACTGACATATGAGTAATGTAAATGTTTATGCATTTAAAGGTCACTGACAAAGAAATAGTTGAAACATATGCTAAAGACAACTGCTCAGTATATCAATATAGCAAAATATAACATGTTAATATAAAGAATAATTACCCAGTAGTGAAATAATTGGGGAAGTTATGAAGAGAGATTGGCCAAGCCAGAGAGATTACACAAAGCCAAAAAGAAAGGAAAAAATATACAGCAAATGACAAATACATATAAACATTTCAATCTTAATAATAAACAACTGCAAATGAAAACAACCTTCTATTATTTCAACAATATTTCTAAGATTTAGAATTAAATAATCATATAAATATTTTTAGCATTCAGAAACAGGGAACATACTTAAATGCTTTTGACTTTAATAATTACTGTAACAAACATGAACAATATGAATCTTTCTAACACTTAAAAATTCTTACTACTCTTGACCTCATAATTCAGTTCCAGGATTTTTATTTTAAAACAATTATCAGGAATTATGACTAAGATATATGTGGTCAAAGTAAATGTTTATTACAAAGTTATATAGCATGAAATTCTGAGAATGCAAATGCAAATTTGTGTAGTATTACAAAGTTATATAGCATGAAATTCTGAGAATGCAAAAAAATCTGATCTATGTAATGTAAAATTTTAACAGGACAATAAAATAAAATATAAATATGTAGTCATTAAAAGTACAGTGTTCATAATGTAACTATAAATGAAAATAATAGTATGCAGAACAATAGATGTATGCATGCAGTATACTCTGTATGGTTAACAAATTATCTGCAAAGTTGCATAGATATTTGCACCCACATCAAACAAACAATAATAAAAATACAAATCAAATAGAATTGTTAATTTCTTGGACATTTCTGGCAAAGGTTATTCCTTTATACTTTTCTATGTTTTCCTCTATTTTCCTAAATATTTTCATCTTACATAAATCAAAACTAAACATAGAAAATACAATATAATGCAGAAACCATTCCATGATATATTATCCTTTTGTTGTTGTGAGTTTGCATCCTTTTGTGCCATAGTAGAATGGGAGTGAGTCTATAATTCTGTGAGCACGTGTTAGCAACAACTAATTCCAAGACATCAAATAACAGTTTTAGACAATGACCTGTTTCCAAAGCAGCACTTCTTATAAAATTCTGTTGTCCTCTATTTTTTCCTTCCTGCATGAGCTTCTTATAAAAAAAAAAAAAAAAGTCTTTAATTTACAGTGCATTTCTTTTTTCAATTCATTTAGTCCTTAATTATAGTACTGAGTTATGTTGTGGTTCTGGGACCCTGTTCTTTCCCAAATCTTAATCTTCCCTAACAGTGTCAGCATCTCCATACCAAAGCATTCTTTGATTTATTTTTCACACTTGTAACTTTGTTCTGTTGATCACTGTCTTCTTGGTCATCAGATGTTGATCAAGATGTTGATCTTTCAGGATACTTCCCTCCTATTTCTCTTGAGCTTATTCTTTGGGTTAATCTCTGTAAATTGCACCCATATCCTTTTTCCCTCTGTTGGCTCCCCTTTAATTTAACCTAACCAGTACATCTGGGCTGTTTGTGGGCAATGATCAGTGGGAAAACACATTAAGGCTGTATAGTGCTGAATAGTTTGCATCCAAAGCTGCACAAAAATAATCCACAGGTTGATTCCACTCACTCCCACTATTAGCAATACCATTAGACAAAGTCGATGAGAAAATTCAGCTTTCTGAATAATCATTTAGCTGACATATACTATAACATGGCATGCTTGAGATAAATCTTCCTCTAAGCTCACTTGGATGCAATCACATCAAATAAACTGGACAGTCTGGCAGTTAGGTGTGATTGCAGAGATAATTAAATTTCTTCAGTCAACTTCTGAGGACGTCTGGTGTTACAGCAGTTAAAGCAATGAACTTCTAACTGAGAGATCGGTGGTTTGAAACCAGCAGCCACTCCACAGGAGAAAGATGTGGTGGTCTGCTTCTGTAGAGATTCACAGCTTTGGAATTTCTATGAGATTTTCATGACTCTCAATCAATTGGACAGCAGCGGGTTTCTGTTTGTTTGCTTTTTAATCAGCTTCTACATTATCATAAGTCATCACCAGTTGTAAAAGAAAAAAATCCATTAGCACTAAATAGCTCGTAGGTGAGAGCTGGTCAATTAGAAATACCCACTGGGCCCTAAGCACGTGGAACATGATCCGATCACATCACCTGTTAACTACGCTGCAGGAGATAAAGTGAGCACGTAGAAATCAGAGGCAAAAGGAAATGCTACAGAGGATTTAACGACTCTGTCTCTAAAATAGCGCAAATTGATGTATAGCTCACCTAAATACAGAGTGTCTTAGAGCAGAGAAAGAGAAGAGGGCAAAAATGTAAACTATTGAGTATTTTTACCTAGGGAAATGGTTATGGTTATTTATTATGTCAGGGTAGTTTTAATTGATTTTTTCTTTCTCTTTAAGGTAGTTTGGTGCATCTGCAATAATTATAAGTAAAATCAAGATGCTGCATCCTTGCTGCCTGTCTAAATCATACATAACATGAATGAATGTGTGGTATCATTGTACACATGTGTATATGTACACATGCACACTGTTATCTCAAAATCAGTTATTTCTCTATTCAAATTTAAGTAGTCTATATTAATTTTGTTTTCTTATCATGTATAACAAGAACAGTGAGTTTAGTGCCTTTAAGTTTTTATAACTTATTGTCTTTAAGTCCTGATAACTTTCACATTATTCTTTAGTCTTTATTTTTATTGCAATCAAAATGTAACAAAATAAAAAAGTAGCTAATGCCAAAACCCTAACTGAGCAAACACCTGTCTACAAATCATCATTGCATTACCTAACCATGGCTAAGTGATAAATTATTTTTACAGATAAGTTTGAGAAGTCAAACATATTAGTTAGTTGCACTCAGTGTTCAGCTTTTTTTTGTCCTTAAACAGTAGCAAGAGGTCCCTAGTTTCTAATTCTGGTAGCATCTGGAGTCAGCCTGGAGCTCAGAAGCTCATTAGAGCGCTATACCTGTATGGAAGATTTTCTTCCTTGTTCCTTGATGCTAACTAAGTTCAAGTTCATATTTCCTGCCCTGTCAGTACTGGGCATAAATTGTACTTCAGAATTTGGGATTTTGGAAGGCAACCAGGATGGCATTCCATCTCATTAATAATAGAACACTTCACAAATTATCACTGAATAAGATGCCTTTCCATGTATCTTGTTAACTTGAAATAAAGACTCAGCACTTTTCTGTGTGTGAATGTGTATAGAGATGTGCTCGGACACATGTGAATACTGAGGAGGTCAAAGGAAGCTGGAGGCAGAAAGTAATTTTTGCTCCTATATCTTACCATCTTTTATAAAAAACAAGATTTAACTTAGAAAATAACATTGAACACAAAATCAGACACACACTTTCTGAGATGAATTCAAGTTGAAAACCAGCAACTTTTGTGACAAAGAAATTTGTTAATGCACAGTAACTATTCACCTTTGTATTTCAAATCTTAGTCATGCATAGAATGTATTCCAATTCTTGGGGAAAAGAATTTAGGAAAGAGTTATTTCAATTATATTCTAAGACTTGATTCAGTTTTTGAATCAGGAAGACCTTCATATGGGGATATATGTTTTCCATGTCTATTGATGAAAAAGCTTGTTTTGCATCTATGATTTTCTGTTCTTATTCCCTTACTATCTAGATAGAAATACCCTACATCCCAAATTTTTAAGTCAATAGAAGTTATATTTTTAATTGCTATGTATTTGTAGAACAAGATAAATTTATTCTTACTTTAACAACAATTGGTTTCATCATCTATTTTCAATTTACAGTTTTATTCCAGAGTTGGTAAATGCTTATTTTGTATATTCAGAATCCATTTGCAACAATATAAATCCATTTTGAAAATATATATATTAAAAAATGATAAGGAACAGCAAGAAATTTTACTGTCACACAATATTTCTTATTCAATTCATACATTTGGTATTTTCTCTAAGAGGAGTTTTTCCCATTGTAGCACACAGTGAAAACAACCTGAGAACATTAATACAGGAAACTTTTCTAAATGTTTATTAAGCATAGCTGTAGTCTAGATTTTGAAATCAGAAAACAGTTACATGTAAAAAAAGTATGACTAGAAATCACTTACACATCCAAGCCAAAGAAAAGCTTAAGAATAATTAAAATACTAGGCAAAGAATGAAGACAGCTTAAAGAAAAATCACATTAAGTGCAGCTACCAAGAATGTGGCAAAGTGTGTTTTCCTAGGTCGGGGTCTATTCCAACTCATGTTTTGGAAGGACAAGGTCTGACAAGTCTGTGAACTTAATTGTTCTAAGTGCTACATACCTCATTGCGGAACATCACTACAGTCACCTTCCAAGTACTTCACTTGGAAAGCCGTGCACTAATGCCTAGTCTATCCTTCAAAGCATTTTGGAACTCTTTCTGGAATGGCCATTGCACAAGGTGGCAAGTTCATGAACTTAACAGTATAGTTGTCGTGAACTTAACCATATAGTTCTTAGCCAGTGAACAGATAACGAGGACTGCCAATTAAATTCGAGGACTCATCTTAGAAAAAGTGCTACATACTTCATTGCTGAATATCACCACACACCTCGTTACTGAATATCATTATCACCCTGTAAGTACTCCGCTTGGGAAGCGTTGCACCTATGCCAGCGCCTAGTCCACCCCTCAAAGCAATTTTGGAACTGTTTCTGGAATGGCCATTGTGCACCGAGACACAATGGCAAGTTCACGGATTTCATTGTACAGTTAGTTGTCCTTGAGGGAGTTTCAGTCAGTAAACAGATAGTATCAGAACACCCTCCTTACTTCATCTGGCCCCCAATGACTGTTTACACGACACTAAGATAAAAGGAATATTGAAAGGAGAATATTTTGATGACATTCCGGACATCAAGGGTAATAAGACGATAACTCTGATGGTCGTTCCAGAAAAAGAGTTCCAAAATTGCTTTGAGGGGTGGACTAGGCGGGGGTGTGGATGCGCGCCTTCCCAAGGGCGGTGCTTCAAAGAGGACCGCAGAAAATATTCCGCAACGAGGTATGTAGCAATTTCGCTAGAACGAGTTTGAGAATTTAACCGGCAGTCTTTGTTTTCTTGTTTTCGGGGATAGAATTGTTTATAAATGACTCGACGGCACTTGGCTTGGCTAGATGGGTAGTGTTGTTTAGATGAATTGTATCTGATGTATCAATTCCCGAAAGAATCTTGTTGAATTTCATAAATATTATAGTGGATTTTTTCTATTTGACCTTGTTGTTCTAAGAACTTTTGCTTGATTTTCTTATGTTTTCTTCTTGCTTTAGGAAGTCTTTAATGTTTTGATCGGTGCTATACGTAATGTGGTATCAGGTAAAAGGCCTTTAGTGCAAAGTTTATGTTGAACTGTCTTGGATTTGGGCTGAATTTACGGCATGCTACAGACAAATTTAATATTTGCTCGACAGGCTTGAAAATCCTCTAGGGTCTTTGATTTAAACTTTCCTGTTTTGTTTTTTTCCTAAGAACTTCTTCTTAAGTAGAGCCTGTACCTTGCATCTCTTTAAGTTGCATAGTGGAGCACTAATTATATGTTGACAAGGTGTGTGGAAAGTGTTCTATAGTCTTGTAATTAAAAATTAAGTCTTGCTAAATATTTCAAAATCAGTGAATTTTAAGTTTGGTGTTTCAGACTGAACCCAGAGCCTATACTCCAAGAAATATACTTTGCCTTCTTCTAAAACCCATCTCCTCATATATTTCTGTATGTGTGTGTATTTGTCTTCTAGCCAGTTGTCAGATTCCTACAGAATCAGGCTCCCTCCTACATCATTTCCTAATGTGTTTAAAATTCAGTTTACATCAATTACTCTGAAATTTCAGATCCAAGGGTGGTATCACATAAATACCATAAACACGATACAGCAGATCCCAAATTAATGGAATTTGTGATTTATAAATACAAACTATAAAGTAGTTTCATATTCTTATTTTTGTTTCTATTTTATTTATGCGTTGGGCAGGAGGCGTATTTACTTGAATCATTCAATACCTTTTTCCCCTAAATCTACTGTCTTGTCATGACCACAGCTATCATTCCGTAAACCATTTTTGAATTCAAGACAAATAGCAGGACAAATAAAATAAAACTGATTTCAAAGATAACTAAAAACAAACAAAAGATGAGAAAGGAAAAGTGGATTCATGAATAAATATGTATAGGTATATAATAAGACAAATATAAGAATATTCAATATGATTAAGTGGCAGGATTAGTCACATGTTTTAATAGTCTTAGAATCAAAAAAATGCAAACGGAGTTTCAACGTGAATATTTTGGAGTCATGTACTATCTTAAAATAAGGCCCAAATATTGAACTGCTTTCCCAAAGACAGGGAAAACAGCCTGAAATGATTGATATAGACCCTACTTTTTCATGAGTCGGATCCGACTCGACGGCACTTGGCTTAAAGTCAACCTGACTAGATGAATGCGATGCACCTGAACTCCATACACTTGGAGAGCACAATTACCTTATACACACAGAATGCTCAGTAAGGGACTGTTGAATCCATAAATGTCAAGGAAGGTAGATAAAATGCTTATAAAAATCTGACATTTATTAAAATGTTAAGAGATAGATACACAATCACTGCAAAAGTATAAGTTCATATATATGACAAAAACAAAAATGAACAGCCCCCTGCCCACAGCCTACCTATGAACAGAAGTATTTGAAGTTCTATGTGTTTCCCTCCTGAATATCAGCACTTTCCATATCATCATGCAATCTACTTCTAGTGGAACAGCTCTTTTGAGATTTGTGTGAGTAGTTAAAAATGCTTATTTGTATCACATACATATGTATTTCTAAACAATGCATAGTTTAGATTTGTTTGCTCACATAGAAATTTTACTGATTTTGCTCAGCAGGTTATAATAATTTTGGTCTTTCTTTCTTTAAAAAAAGAGAGAGAGAATCCAATTGTCAATAATCACAAAAATCTTATACAGTTTCCCTTGAAATTGAGTATATAATTCAAGTTGCAAAGAACTGACATATTAAATACAACTTTTCAAAAATATGGTGTTTTTCTCCACTTACCAGTTTTTAATGTCTTTTGATACATTTGTGCCATTTTCTCTTAGACATACTAAATATATTGCAAAAGTTATACTTTTATGCTTTTTTTCTGTTACAAAGAATAACTTTAAAAAAAAAGACAAAAAGTAAGCAACTAATAAACAAACCCACTGATGTCGAGATTATTCTAAGTCAAAGCCACTCTGTAGGAAAGAGTAGCACTCCTCAATAGGGTTTCCAAGGAGCACTTGGTGCACTTGAACTACCAATCTTTCAGTTAGTGGCTAAGTATTCAAATGTGCTGTTCTTTTTGTCTTTTTTAATTGGTGTACAATTAGCAAAAATGGCAATTTTATGTGAGCCTTTCCTTATAGTCACTGGAGTTTCCTTTTAGAAAAGCTTGATTATGTTGGATAACAATAACTATTTCTTTGTATTGCTTTGATATTTATTCCTTTCTCATTATAGTAGCCACAGTGGTATATGTAGGTAATGATAGCAGTGGGTACACTTGTCTTGCAATATTTCATCCTTAGAGATATTTTGTGTATACGTTTTACTAGATTAAGGAACTTCCCATCACTCTCTGGTTTGTTAAGAATATATTCTGCTTTGAATAATGAGTAAGCATTAGAAGTTACTATGAAGATATTTTACATCTCTTCAAATAATCATATTTTCTATCTCGTTTATGAGGTAAGTTGCATTGTCATAATATTATCAGTTGCTGTGGAAACTCTAGGGGGCAGTTGTACTCTGACCTCCAGGGTTGCTATGAGTCAAACTCAACTCGATGGCAGTAGGATTTTTTATAGTTATTTATATTTTTCTTCATATTAATTTATAACTTGGACTATAGAATTTATTTTACTGCATTTACACCACAATTTTTGTAATACTTTATAATATAAATTAAATAATTTGAAGAATGTTATTTTTTCTTTTTTGTTGAAATATCTATACAATATTGTAAAAAATCTGTTTTAAAAACATTAAAAGTAATTTCTCACTTTGGGTACGGAAACTTCTTAACCACTGATCAAATTTCTTTAATGATTAATAGATTATATAAGTGTTCTTTTACCTCTTGAGTTGAGTTTAGTGTTGTATTTTCCTTTGTACCATTTTGTGAAACAGTCTAAAATTCACTGTGATATTTATAATTTATAATTCTCTCATATTTGATTCACTTCTTTTTTCTTTCTGATTGTTTGGTATTCCATTTTATTCTTAAGCTTTTTTGATGAACATTTAATTCAGTAATTGTGTGTACTTGTCAACTGTGTCTATGGCAACAAATTTTAAGTAAAATTTTGGATATGCAACCCAATTTTTATATCTAATGTTTTAATATTCTTTATTTCTTGGTAGTGTATTTCTTTTTGTCCCCTTTTTATAATTTATTTGCAACTTGTTTCAAAATGTCCTAACATGTTGGTATATTTACTTATATTTCTAGTGATTTCCAGATAAATGTTTTTGTGTACAAAAATACTGATTCCATTAGAAAAATTCTTGATAAACGCTTGAGAACATGTATGTCCCAATTACATATCATTTTATAAACATTATCACTACACTTGAATATAACAAATGTATTCAAACTGTTGAGATAATGTTATAACTACTTACGTCAGATCTAATTCATCAGGTCTGTGGTAGAACTCTTCTGTCTTTATGAATTTATGAATGCATTGCCAGTGGGTCATTGGAAATGTTTGTCAATGCTTTCTAGTATAACAGAAAACCTATAAATCACATGTATTTCTGATAATTATGGTCATTTTTTTACGGATAATACTATTTCTATTTTCTTTTTGAATGCACACATCTATTATGATGAAAATAACTTCTTGAACTCTAACATTAGTCTTTTTGACTTAAATATTACTTAAATGATTTTATACGCGCCAAATTCTTTTTGTTAGTATCAGCCCGGCATATTTTCCCATTTTATTTTACTTTAACTTTCTTGCATTCCTCAGTACTCTTATATTTGTGTCTCCTATGAGAGCATATATTTGAATTCTATGTATTCACTTACTCTATACTTACTAAATCTTTAGAGAAGTTTATAGTCTAATATTTTCATTTATTTTGATTAGTGATATAGTTTGACGTATTTCTAACACTTAATTTTTGTAGGTCTTTTGGTCTTTATGTTCTTTTTTTTTTTTCCTTGTGTATTTTTCCTTCCACTTTAGTGCCCTCTTTTGGTTGTTTGGATTTTTTCTTTCATTTTGTTTGATTTTTTTTGACGTGATTTTGCTTTAAATATCCTCTAAATTATATACATACATGTATATGTATATGTATATGTGGACCCAACTTGACGGCAGGGTTTGGGTTTTATATGTATGTATGTATGTACGTATGCAGGGGAACCCTGGTGGCATAGTACTTAAGTACTACAGCTACTAATCAAAAAGTCTGCAGTTTCAATCTGTCAGGCACTCACTGGAAACAACATGGGGCAGTTTTAGTCTGTCCTTAGGGTTGCTATGAGTCGGAATCGACTTGCCTGCAGTGGATTTGGTTTTGCTATGTGTATACACGCATGCACACATATTTTAACAAATTAGTAAAGCAAATCCAGAATCAGCCATGTTTATTAATTTGTTAAATAGCAGAATTTAAAATAAAATAAAATAAAATGAAGAAGAAATGAAAACATGTTTCACTCTTTAGGATCACTATTGCCTAGCAAGGAAATTGTATACAAATGCAAAAAAAAAAAAAAAAAGATAATTAGACTGCATAAAGCTTTCATGCAATTTGCAAATATAATCCAAAGCAATTCAGAGTCAGTTAAAATGAAAACTGAAGGAATGGCATAATACTTCTGTTCAGAAAAGAAAGTCTTCCAGTTGAAACCAAGTTATGAGATGTTTCCTGTAATCATCGTTATTCTTTATCATTGCGTAGTGCTCCATTGAGTATACATATCATAGTTTACCTATCCATTCCTCTGTTGTTGGGCATCTGGGTTGATTCCATCTTTTTGCTATCGTGGACTGTGCTGCGATAAACCTTCTTGTGCATGTGTCCGTTGGTGTGAAAGGCCTTGATTCTGTAGGATATATTTCAAGTAGTGGAATTACTGGGTCAAATGGTATATCAATATTCATTTTTTTAAGGAAGCGCCAGCTTGCTTTCCAAAGAGGCTGGACCATTTTGCAACCCCACCAACAGTGTAGGAGGGTTCCACTTTTCCCACAGCCTCTCCAGCGTTTGTTGTTTTGCGTTTTTTGGATCATGGACAACCTTGCTGGGGTGAGATGGTATCTCATTGTCATCTTGATTTGAATTTCTTTAATAGCTAAAGATCATGAACATGTCCGCATGTGTTTTTTGGCTGCCTGGATCTCCTCTTTAGTGAAATGTCTGTCCATCTCCTTTGCTCATCGCTTAATTGGATGATTTATCTTTTCCTTATTGATATTTTGTAGTATCTTATAGATTGTGGAGATCAGGCATTGGTCTGACGAGACCTATACACTAAGATCTCAAAAACAGACTTATGTATAGAAGAAAAGACTCTTTGACAGCTGCAAGGGAGGAGAGGGAGAAAGGGCGAGTAGGGGAGGGTCTAGATTAGATAGTTGCTAGAAAGCTGGTTGGGTGAAATCAGTGATAGCACACATTAGAAACAAGAACAACATTAAGTGGACTTCAGCATAACTTGAGTACTCCTTCCATCTTAACCCAATATTGCAAGGACAGAGTAGCTAGGGCAGGGGGCACAACTAGCATTTTGCTAAGAGAGCTCTTTGCACTCCACATTGGTGAGTGGCGTCTGGGGTCTTAAAAGCTGCCCAGCTGCCATCCAAGGGCACAGCAAATGGTCCCAACTCAGCAGGAACGGATGCTCACCGAGAACCAATATGACATGGGGTAAAGACAACCCGGAAGACAGAGAGACCCACATGAGTGGGTGCCAACATCAACTTGGGACCAGAAGAACCGGATGGTGCCCAGCCACCACCAGTGATAGCCGCGATGGAGCTCAGTAAGTTGAGTCTCACTGGCAACACAAGAATAAAAAGAGGTGCATCCTGAGATCTCCAATAAAAGACCGTAATTGATGGTCCAGAGGTTTTGGGGTTCCCCTGGAGCATAGCCCCTGGCCCTGATACTGCCCTTGCCCATAAATCATAATGAAGGTCTACTCTTCGGACACGAATGGATTGGACTTGGGGATGCAGAGTGACCATAGATTGGATGCACTTTATGGTTCTATGCATCTATAGGATATCATCCTGCTGACCTCTGGCTGGAGGAAGGAGAGTGAGTGGAGAGGAGGGGAAAGGAGACTGTTGGGAGGATGAGACATGTATGAAGCAGAGAGGAATAGTGTGCTGTCACCAGACAGGGAGAGCAGTGGAAGCTGCATATAGGTGGGCATGTAAATTTATACAGGAATGTACATTTTCACTCAGTCATATTAAATAAAAAAAATGAAAGTGATGTGAATTCTTTGATGATACATAGATGATTAACTAACGGGAATAGGTAGAAAAAGAGTTTAAAGTAATGCTCTGTGAAATGATCTCAAGTGCCTAGAGTAACTATTTGGAAGTGCATATTTGTGCATGTCTAGCTGTCACTGTCATCTTTGTAGTTGTAGTAGTAATTGTAATAGGCTGTTATTGTATCGGAGTCTGGGGATGTCACAGTTGTGTGCCACTGAGTCAGTTTCAACTCATATTGACTCTGTAAGGACAGAGAACTATGTACTTTATAGGGTTTCTTCTACTGTAATTTTATTGGACTAGATTGCCAAGTTTTGTCTTCCACAGAATGGCTGGTAGGTTGAAACCACCCACCTTTCATTAAGTAACCAAGCATTCACTCATTGTGCAACCAGTGTTTTTTCCGGTTAGGCTAGGGTGTTCAAAATCGGAAAAAAAATGAAGAAGATAATGTAGGCAGTGATTATTCCATTTGATATCTATGGAATTACCTTCTTCAGGTAGACACTGAGACATGTTATCCCCTATTCATAAGAAGGCAAAACACAATCAAAGACTGTACAAGTTAGAATTGTCTTTCTCTGGATTAATTTACTTTGATATTACCAGAACATATGGCTAAGGAGTGGAAAGCCTGTTAGTGTAATGGTTAGGTGCTATGGCTTCTAACCAAAAGATAATGGTTCAAAACCACTGGTCACTCTTTGGAAACTCTATGGGGCAGTCCTACTCTGGCCTATAGAGTTGATGTGAGTTGGAATCAATTTGATGGCACTGTGTTTTGTTTGGTTTTTGGTTTGTGGCTAAGTAAGAAATGCTGCTGGTAGTGGTTAAGAGCCATGGCTGCTAATCCATAGTTTGGCGGTTTGAATCTACCAGGTGCTCCTTGAAAAGCCTATACAGTAGTTCTACTCTGTCCTATAGGATTGCTATGAGTTAGAATGGAGCCCATGTCAATTTTTTTCTTTTTTTTTTTGGTTTCATAGCTAAGGAAGAGACCCCTATTTTCACTAATAAAATTTCTTCAGAAGAGACAAAACCAGTATATTCACTTTCTCTTATTTTATGCTGTGTGTTTGCATGTGAAATTCAAACATACATTATTAATTCACCGTTTTGGTTGACTGACATAATTTTTTTACAGTTGTCACTGAGTAAATCCTGACTTATGGTAACCCCATGATTGCCAGGGTAGAACTATACTCCACTGGGTTTTCAGTGGCTGAATTTCCTGAAGTAGATCACTATGCTTTGTCTTCTGAGGTGCTTCCCAGCAGACTTGAACTTGCAACCTTTCTATTAGCAGTTGAGTACCTTAAATGTTTTAGAACCCAGGGACTCCCACCAATCTCTACAGTGCTTTAAAGTTCAATGACATAAAGTAAAGTGTAGAAAAATTGGAGTGTAAGGAAACAGTCTGTGTTTAAGAATATATAGATAGTATATTAAAAAAACTACTGCCATTGAGTTGAGTCCAATTCATAGAGTTAGGATTGAATAAAACTGTCCCCATAGAGTTTCCAAGGAGCACCTGGTGGATTTGAACTTCTGATCTTTTGGTTAGTAGACAAAGCACTTAACCCACTATGGCACCAGGGTTTCCCTAGATAGTGTAGAGTACATTTAAATTTTAGATCACTTTTTAGGAACCATAAATAACAAGCTATAAATAAATGTAAATTCAATCATATACTATATGTTTATCTGTTTAAATTTAAATTCCATTTTAATGTAATAGCTTGATAGATACAGTATTGGAGACTATGTAGACTGTTTTCCTCAAGAAAGCAACAAAAACATCTTAAAGTAATAATTTATTTTGGCCTAAAAGTTAGCATAAAATAAGTGTTAGTGATTTTCATACATTTTATTTTTATTTACATGGGTTGCTGTTCTCAAGCATTTCATACCTTCCTGTCCTGGATAATCTTTGAATTCTAAGGAAAAAAAGTAGTCATTATTTATACTGTGCATTTCTATTTTGGAATGCTTTGGGAAGTCCTCCCAATTTAAATAAGTTCTTGACAGGTTTGTATGGTTTCTGGCACAAGTTAACTAAAAGGGGTGAAGCTTAAAGCTGGTTGAATAGGTCCATTGTAGTTGGGAAAACAAGAAAAGCACATATTAGTGTACTGTCTCTGTAAATTAGATCACATATGGCAAAGAATTCTCTTCTGAGATTCAGGCAGCACATGGGATCTAATTTCTCTAATTAGTTGCCTTGTTCCTGCTTCTGCTTCCATGGCATCTATCCACCATCGCAATTCAAAAATTAGTTTTATTTTAGAATGACAGGCGTACTAGCTAAGGCATCTCACGAAGAGTGCACAGGAATATTGGAGAAAAGAGCACATTTACTGTTTCCGAAAAGTAAAGAAAACTTTGTTTAGATTGCTTTTCTTAGTCACTTCCTACTCTGCTACCAGAAAACCAAACCCACTGCCCTCAAGTTGAATTTGACCCACGGCGGTGCTATAGAACAGAATAGAGCTGCTCCACAGAGTTTTCAAAGAGTACCTGGTGGATCTGAACAGCCAACTTTTTGGTTAGCAGACCTAGCACCTAACCACTACACCATCGGCGTTTTCACTACTCTTCTCCTCCTAAATAAATACCTTCCAACATATATTAAGATCAAATCAAGGGTTTATAGGTAAATCGAGATTGTGTGTATGTGTGTGTGCGTTTGCACGTGTGTCTGACAGAGATGGAGAGAAAGGGAGAGTCTGCTACTATTTCTGTTTATTTTATGGCTTTAATTTATATATTTATAGACTAGTCATATTTATATAGTTTTCTGGTTGCCTAAGTGACTCGGCGGCACTTGGCTTGGCAAGTGGAAGAAATGGCTAAACATTCAGCTATTAACCAAGAGGTTTGTTTGAATCCACAAAGAAGTGGAAAAGCCCTGACAATCTATTTCAAAAAGGTCACAGCCTTTGAAAACAGCATCCAGTGAAATTCTATGCTGCAACCAATAGGATTCCCTTCAGCAGACACTGACTCAGCAACAATTGGTATATGGCTTTCTGCGCTGGTCAAGACTGTCTTTGGCGGCTATGTCACTTGGCAGAGGCAGGGACTACAGTGGCTTCTCTCCCCTCAGCTCTCCGCCCTCTGCCATCTACCACCTGTTTCCTGTCTGTTCATGTGGCCAGCATCTTCTGCTCTCTTTTGCATCTGGTTCCTGGACCTGAATTAGCAGCTGTGGAATTCATCAACCGTTAGAGCCAAGGAGCGAGGGTCGTGTTCCCTGACCC
The DNA here is from genome assembly GCA_028571685.1 of Heterohyrax brucei. NCBI lineage: Eukaryota > Metazoa > Chordata > Mammalia > Hyracoidea > Procaviidae > Heterohyrax > Heterohyrax brucei. The sequence goes on from CM053143.1 coordinate 164,357,698, forward strand.
GCCTGTCCTTGGTTCCCTGGCCCCTGCAGCGTCGGGGGTCAGCAGAAGCCTCTCAGTCTCACCTCCTGCCTGGGATCCCCAGACCTACACAGCTGGTGATCTAAAAATCTTGTCTCTGACCTGCAGATCTTGGATTCACCAGCTCCCATGGCCATGTCAGGCTTGTTGCCAGAACGAGGGACGTTCATGTCTACAACTGCATGAGCTGTATTCTTGAGATCTTCCATTGTGTGTATAAGTGTTACCGGCTTTGCTTCCCTAGAAAGCCAAAGACACTTTCCGTCTGTTTACTTTTCTATATAGTTACAGTTTTACGCCATGGAAATCTTAAAAAAAACATCAAGACTTTAATTACTTTGAAAATTTTGATTTGCAAGCAGCGTTCAGAGAATAGCCCTATTTTAATATTCACTATACATTTTCTATCAATATTTTCTTCCTTATTAATAGAACCACTGGTTTTTACCTAAGCACATTACTGTCTGAGATTAAAACTGTATCTCCCAATCCCCCTTGGGGCTAGATGTGTCAAGAGACACAATGCCCAGGAGGAAAGCAGAGGAAGAACTCATGCTAATTTATGTGGAAATGAAATGGTGGACAAATTTAGAGAATTAATGGATGCTGATTTCTTCTTGTCATTTTTTTCCAAATTCTGTGAGAAAGATCATTTTGGTCATGAAGCAGTTCACCTATAAACAAAGACGAAAGGAAATAGAGTGTTGTTAAGTTGGAAGCTCTGTGCTCGTAGTCTGAGGTCACTTAATGACCGTCGTATAAAGAGTACTATAGTTTTTCAGCTAATTCGCTACCTGAACAATATAGCAATTAAAATGCTCTAGTGAAGCTGCTTAGCTGAGTATAAACCCATCCTGCTGCTGTCAAGTTGATTCCAACTCATAATAAGGACTGTGAGTATACCAGTCAAAATGAGAATCAGGATGTTACTGTCTCAAATAAACTTCTGAGTTGCCCATAGATGTCATTAGAAACCCTGAGTAGCCAAAAGAAACTTGTAGAAAGCAGAATAAAGAAGGAGGACTCATATTTCCCAATCTGAAAATATACTATAAATTGCAGTAATCAAAAGACTATGGTACTGATATAAAGATAGACAAATAGAGCATTGATGTGGAAGTGGGATTCTAGAATTAAATATATACATTATCAAATAAGTAGTTTTAAACAAGGGTCCCAAGTTCATACAGTGGGGGAAAAAATAAGTCTCTTCCCCAGATGGTAATGAGAAAACTAGATTTCCATATGCACAAAAATGAAATTGTATCTGTATCTGACACCTCCTATAGAAATTAACTCAAAATAGATGACTGGCCTAAATCTAATAGCTAAAACAAACAAACAGAAAAGCTCTTAGAATGAAACATAAAGTTTCAAGGCATTGTTTTTAAAAAGAGGTTTTGGAAATGACACAAAAAGCACTGACAGCAAAAGACTTAATAGATAAACTAGACTTCTTAAAAATTAAATCTGACAAACATTTAATATCCAGAAAATATAAAGATTTCTTACATCTCAACAACAACAAAAAACCCTATCAAAAACTGAGCAAAGGACTTCAATAGAAATTGCTCCAAAGATACACAAAATGGCCAAAAAGTACACGAAAATATGTTACATGTCATCAGCAATTAGTAAAATGCAAACCAAAACTACAGTGAGATATCATTTCACCATCACTGACATGGTCTTTGGAAATTCTGACAGGGTAATGGTTAAGTGCTACAGCTACTAACCAAAATGTCAGTGGTTCGGGTCCACCAGATTCTCCTTGGAGTCCTACAGGGTTGCTATGAGTTGAAGTTGAATAGAAACAACTGTTTTTGTTGTTTTGTTTGCTTTTTTTTAGATGGTTATTCAGTGACTTGCCTATCATTTTGTCATTGTGTTATGACTTATGTGTTGCTGTGATGCCTGGAGTTATAGTACTAATGTACCTATATATAAACTATTATTGTGCCTTAAGTGAGAGTTTACACTGCAAAGTATTTTCCCCAAATTTTTGAAACAATTTGTTTTATGACATTGGTTGCAATCTCTGCAATGCATCATCACTCTCTCTCTTCTGTTCTCACTCATGTTCAGTGTGTCCATTGATTCAGGTTATCTGTTCTTCCTACCTTCTTGTCTTCGTTTTGGGCAGCTGTTGCCCATTTGTTCTCCTAGACTTGGTTGAACTAAGAAGGATCTTCCTCACATGTGTTATTTTATAGGTTTGTATCATCTGGCTTAAAGGTCGGTTTGGGGAGTGGCTTTGGTTTTGAGTTCACAGGGCTTCCAGGACCCTAGTCTCAGGGGTCTCTCCAGTCCCTATCAAACTGGTAAGTCCATATTTTTCTTATGAATTTGAATTTTCTTCTCTATTTTTTCCAGTTCTGCCCAGAACCTTCTTAAGTGCTCCGTGTCTAGCCACTATCCAGTTTTTCTGGGCCCAAAGTGGCGACAGCTGTGGTTCATGTGGTAAATCAGGCCTTCAGAGTAATATCTTCCGTATGTCCTTGGTTTTCTGAATTCTGCTGTTCTCTGAACACGATTGGACCACAGATGTATCTTAGGTAGTTTCTCACAAGCTTTTAAGGTCCCAAACACTGCACAGCATACTACGATGTAGAACACTGCTTTATCACCTCTGTTATATCCTCAGAGGCCATGGTCCTCAGAGGCCGTGGTTCTCAGACCTCAGCCCCAGCAACTTGGTCCCTCAAGGTATTTGAAAATGTCTAGGAATCGTCTATGATTTTGCCTTAGTTAAGTTGTGCTGACATTCCTTATATTTTGTGTTGATTTTCCCTTCACTAATGTTTGTATTTGTCTACTTCCTTGTTAGTAATCCCTCTTCCCCACCTTCTGTTCCTTTATAACCATTAAAGATTATTTTCTTTCTATACCACTGGTATTTTAATGACCAGCAGGGTCACCCATAGCGACTAAGTTTCAGCAGAGATTATAGACTAAAACAGACTAGGAAGAAAGACCTCACAGTCTACTTCCAAAAATTAATCAATTAAAACCTATGACTGACGACATAAAATTGTCCAAAATAGCTGTGGGTGATGAGCTCCCTAAATTTAAAGTCCCTCAAAATACACAGTGGTTGAAACAGTTGACCCCCAAATAGTAATAATCATCAAGTTGGCACAGGACTGGACGGTGTTTTGTTCTATTGTGCATTGGGTTGGAGCCCACTAAATGGCAACTAGCAACAAAAACAAGGTGGCTATTATCAGGAAAGCAGAAACCAACAAACATTAGTGAGGATCTGGAGAAACTGGAACACTCATTAGTTTCTAGTGGGAGTATAAAGTGGTACAACCACTGTGGAAAGCACTTTGTTATTTTCTGAGAAAGTTAAACACAGAATTACTCTATGACCCAGAAATTGCTTGAAATCAGGGACTCGAAAAGATACATACATAGCTATGTTTATTGCTGTATTGTTCACAACAGCCAAAAAGTAGAGAAAAACCCCTTGTACCTGTTTTAATCATCTAGCGCTGCTCTAACATTAGTGGATGGTTTTAACAAAGGAAGTTTACTCTTATACAATCTAGTAGGCTGCAAGTCTGAATTCAGGGTATCTGCTCCAAGGGAATGCTTTCCCTCTGTCACCTCTGGAGGAACATCCTTGTGTCACATTAGTCTTTGTTCAGGGAGCATCTTGGTGCAGGAACCTTATGTCTGAAGGACACATTCTTCTCTGGGTACTGCTTTCTTGATGGTGTGAGGTTCCTGATTCTCTGTGTGCTTCCCTCTCTTTTTATCTCCCATTGAGTGAAAGGATAAGAGGTGGTGCAAGCCACACTCCAGGGAAATTCCTTTAGCAATGGTGTAGCAGCCCCACCCTAGTCCCTTTTTTAAATAATCATCCTATCTACTAGCCACAGGCAGAGATTAGGATTTACAGCATAGGAAAATCACAAAATATTGGGAATGATGGCCCAGCCAAATGGCTACACACATTTTGAGGGGGCCACAGTTCAATCCATGACAGTACCCTTCAGCAATTGAATCGATAAACAAAATGTCCATGTACATGTAATGCAATATTATTCATCCATGAAGAGAAGTGAAATACTATATATATGATATGATCTGAGCCTGAAAACTTTATGCTGAGATAAATCAGTCAGACACAAAAGGACAAATATATAGAGACAAAGTTTATTGGTTGTTAACATAGATTGGTGGTGGAAGCTAAGCAGTTATTGCTTAAAAGATGTGCAATTTCTGTGTTTGATTAAGAAAAAAACACTGGGGAGAGGGGTTCATGTTGGTGATGGTTGCATGGCTTAGTTAATATAAACAGCGTTATAGAATTTTACATTAAGATGGTTAAAATGAGAAAATCGGTAGGTATATAGGTATTAGTCATCTAGTGTGCTATACCAGTATTTCTGTAAGAGAAATACTACAGTGGATGTTTTTAACAAAGAGAAGTTTATTTGCTCACAGTCTAGTAGGTTGGAAATCTAAATTCAGACTGCTGGCTCCAGGGGAAGGCTTCCTCTACCTGTCGGATCTCAAGGAAGGTCCTTGACTTCAGTCTTCCCTTAATCTGGGAGCATCTCAGCCTAGGAATCTCAGGTTTAAAGGACACACTGTGCTCCTGGCACTACTTTCTTGGTTGTGTGAGGTCTCCAACTCTCTGCCCACCTCCTTTTCCTTCCATCTCTTGTAGTGCACTGCATACCCCAGGGAAAATTCCTTTACGTTGGATCAGGGATGTGACCATAGCACAGATGTTATAGTCCCCACCCCCCCATCCTGTTTATCTTAACCTAGTTTTGCCCCATTAACCATAGGCAGAGATTAGGCTTTACAACACTAAGGAGAATCACAATCACAAAACAGAGGACAGCCACACAATACCAGGAACCAAGACCAAGCCAAACTGACACATACACTTTGGGGGGATATATAATTCAATCCATTATAATATACTTACAAAGATAGGATTAAAAAATAGAATACAATATTTTCTTGTATTTGTAAAGAAAGAGCAGTGGATCTTTGATTCTGGTGCCGCCAAGTCGACACTGACTCAAAGTGACCCTACAGGGCAGAGTAGAACTTCCCCTTAGAGTTTCCAAGGATGGCCTGGTAGATTCAAACTGCTGACCTTTTGGTTAGTAGCCATAGCACTTACCCATATGCCTCCAGGACTTCTGTAAAACACTTTGACAGTGAGAAAGAGGGAAACTCTGCTAATCATGAAGTAGTTTTTTCTCAGACTTTTTTTTTTTTGTAAACTGCCTTTTTATTAACCTAAAGAAAGTATAGAAGAAAATATGTTTGCTATGTTTCCACTTGTGTGTAGGTTTGTTTATGTGTGCACAGATTTTGTACACTGAGCATTTCTTAATAATTACTCTTAAATCTTTAAGTTGCTGTTGATATACTGTATTTCTGTAATTCCAGATGTTCTTCAGACTTTAACAATGCTGAAATCCAAGTAGGTCATAGACCTAGTGTGGATACCAAGCATACCTTAATGTCATCGATTAAATTGAGTTGTGTTCCCTGCCTCTCCCCATCCCCCAGCACCACCACCCCCACCTTCCCAGTAAAACCGTGTAAGTTTGGCTGGCAAATATGCCAGCAAATATCCCATGTGTGGTGAATCCTACCTCTGTGATGTTAATGAACGAGAATGGTTGGCAGTTGCATTAGTGAGGTAAGACTCTGTCTACAAAGCTTGAGAGATAAAAGAAAAAGGCAGCAAGCAGAGTTAGGGACCTCATACCACCAAGGAAGCAGTGCTGGGAACAGAATGTGTCCTTTAGACTGGAGGCCCCAGAGTGAAGAAGCTTCTAACCTAGGGGTACATTGATCTGAATCTGGACTTTCAGCCTGCCCTTCTGTGAGGAAATAAATTTACCTTTGTTAAAACCATCCACTTGTGATATTTCTGTTACAGCAGCACTAGATGAGTAATATGCTGAATACTATTAATACATTAATATTAAAAAAGTAACTAATATAGTTTAATCCAAATTATGAATTACTTTTATATACTGTTCTAACCTAGGGGCACTATGAGTTGGAATTGACTCAACAGCAACAAGTTTGTTTGTGGTTTAAGTGAAATTTCAAGCATGAAGAAATAGCTAAATATGAGATGAAATTCCTATATGAAATTAATGACAAGAATAAGTATAATGATCCACAAAGAAAGACTCATTTGAATTTAGAAGTTAAAAAGAAAAAAAAAACTCATCTGTTATTGATTTTAATAATGATGGGTAGTGGTAATGACTACTAAGATTTTGAATGTGCAGAATAGAAAACAAATACCAGAATATTATTGAAAACTAAAGATTTACTAAATTAGCAAATCATTTTATAAATTAAATATAATTTCATTAAACAAATTAAAATAGCAATGTAAACAAATAAATGTTATTAGCTTGACTAGAAAAGAACATAAAATTGGGAGATGACAGATGAAGGTTGGATTTGTCTGTTAAAAGAGTAATAACTTAATCTGTCTTATTCTCTGACCTTTTTTGTAGAAGGTAAACTTATCAGTATTGAGTTTAAATGTGAATGACAGATGCAAGATAATAATTCTGCAGAACTATTTGCAATTAAAGTATCAGTGAAGGGAGACAGAAAGCAAGATTAAACATAATACTAATAGGCCATAGATGAATCCTAGAGTAATTATAAACCAAGATACAATGAAAAAAGAAGATGTATAATACATCCCATTGAAGTTCATTGTGTTGTTTTGTGTTAGATATTTGGAATTAAAACCTGCTTAAGTTCTCCAGACTTTGTTCTTTTATGAAATATGTTAATTAGACCAGAAATTTACAGTAAAGTCTGATGATGAATATTATCTGGCACTTAATCATATAGAAGTTATTTAAGTAAATAAGGGTAATCACTAAATCATCCTTGGTTATTTAGTGGCATTTTCTTAGGAGCAAAGAGTACACTTGAAAAGTTAACATGAATTAAATTTGTAAAATCTGGAAGGTGGGAAAAGTCATTGTAAAGGTGGGAAATAGGGCTATTCCAGTTGTTCTCAAAAGTTGAGCACAACTGTCCGCTGCGAGTACTTCAAGTTCTTATAGAAAATAACCTTACAGAGCCAGCTTGTCCAGCTCCTACAGCTGCATACCTTCAGGTGCCTGTAACAAATTTTATATGGTCAGTCTGGTGGTTCTGATTCTCTACATTCTGTCTGCAAACACTTTCTGACCTTGACTGGACCTCATTTTCCAAGAAGCATAGCATTTCGTGGGAAATTCATAACATATCAAAGATATCCACCCACATTTGTCATAATGACTTCTTGTACATGAATGTCTCAGCCATCATCAAGAATAGGTTTTTGGTCACTGAAAGATCTCTTAATTGTTTTCTGCTCTTTGGCTAATCATGAAAAACATCTTCATGAGTTAGCATACTCCAGAAAAAAAATCTGCTAATGTTGACATTTTATGAAGAGAGGAGAAAAGACAGTTACAACAGAATTGCAAAACAATGAAAAATAAAGAAGCAGTCAGAATACAAGGATGAAAATTAGAAACCAACAGAGAATTATATTTTACTTGTAAATATAAAAGAATAATCTAATGTATAAATCAAGAATTTTGAAAATGTTATTCACTGCTTTAATACAGTCAAGCTGAAATGATTTGACCTCTTTTTATCTTAAACTTCCTGAATACAAGAAAAAAAAATTGTTTATACACCAAACCAAACCCGCTGCCATCAAGTCAATGTCAACTCATAATAACCCTATAGAACAGAGTAGAATTGTTCCATAGAGTTTCCAAGGACTGCCCGGCAGATTTGAACTGCAGACTTTTTGGTTAGCAGCTGTAGCACTCAACCACTACACCACCAAGATTTCAAAAAGAAAACACTGCCATCAAGTCAATTCTGACTTAATGTAATCCTATAGACAGAGTAGAACTGCTCCATCAAGTTTATGAGGATCTCCTGGAGGATTTGAACTTAACCTTTTGGTTAGAAGCCGTAGCACTTAACCATTATGCAACCAGGGTTTCCATTTATACAACAGATATATTGAAAATGTGATGATGCAATGTGCAAGCATGTACGCACATACCTCTGTCTCTCCATCTCTGTCACTCCTCTCTACTCATCTTCTTGTGTATCTATAATTACACCAAAGTTTTCCACTACATAAATGTGTTTTTGTCACTTCTCTATTGATCTGTTTATAGTTTCCCTAAATTCTTCTCTTTTCTACTAAGTCTAATGTTAATATACTTCAGAAAGGCAATAGTAATATTTTAAATTGCAACGGTCTATGAAGATAAAGGAGCCTAACACTGTTTCACGAATGATGTGAATTAAAAGTGCTAGTATAAAATTATTACTACATTACCTTTTAGAGAACATGAATAATTCAACTGACAGATAAAATGGGAAATGGGGAAATATTACAATAGCTTTACAGATTACTCATTAGTCTTTGGATGGTTACATCAATATTAAACTTAATTGTAGATAGAAAAAATCCAAAGAAATAAGAATTATATAAAGAAATTGAGACTCATTTGCTATATTTTAATTCGATTAATTATTTCCAAGTAAGCAAGTATAGTTAGTGCTATTTAATTCACATGTAAGATAGATTATTAATGTTATTTTAAGATAATCAGATAATTATTGCCAAATCAAGAGGTAAACTATAGTTAGTAGCAGATCATTTATTTAATTGCAAAGAAGTATGAAAGAAAAATTTCCCAAGACCTCTGTGTAGGCTTTGAGCAAACAGAAACAATGCAAAATTGGTGAAAATGCTATTGAAGGCTATACATTACAGAGCTAAACAATTTAGGAATTTTTTTTTTCAATTGTGATTAAGTTAAAGTATGCAATCCAAATGAACTGTGCATGCCCACCTATCTGCAGCTCCTTCTGCTTTCCTTGACCAATGACAGCACACTCCTCTTTTTCATTCTATACTTGTCACATACTCTTAACAAGCTCCTGTCCCCTAATCTCCACCCTCTTCTCTCACATCTAGAAAGAGACCAGTAGGACAGTATCCTATAAATGCATAAAACCATAAAATACACACACTATATGGTCACACTGTGTTTCCAAATCCACTCCATTTTTGACCAAAGAATTTACCTCAGTAGTGTTTCTGGTCAGGGGCAGCAGCAAGACTAGGAGCCGTGCTCCCATGGGATTCCCCAGGCCACTGGACCGTTATTTGTGGTCTTTTAGAAGAGTTCTTCAGCTGCACCCCTCTTCCTCTCATGCTGCCACAGGGACTCAACATTGTGTGCCCCATTGTGGCTGTCTTTGGTTGTGGCCAGACACCATCTAGTTCTTCTGGTCACGTGTTGATACAGATTTCCATTCACATGGCTCCATCTGTCCTCTGAGCTCTTTTATATCCGTATCTTTGTTGTTGGTCATCTGTTCTTATGCGTTGGGGCCATTTGATGTACCTCAGAAGGCAGCTCGCTAGCTTTTGAGAACCGAGACACCACTCACCGATAAGGTGTTCAGATGACTCGCTTAGCAATAAGCTAGTTGTGCCGGTTAGCCTTGATGTCCCCTGAGAAGATGGATCCCAGACCCCAACCCTCCAACTCTATCCTTGCAATATTGGGTTGAGATTAGAAGAACTTTCACTTTATGTTGAAGTCCAGTTAAACTGATCAACTTTCTACTGTGTACTATCACTGTTTTCATATAACCAAATTTCTGTCAACTATCTAATCTATGAACAACCCTCGCCCTCCCTCTCCACCCTTGTAACTGTCAGAGTCTTTTCTTCCATATATAAGTCTATTTTTACGTCTTTATAGTAGAGGTCTCATACAGTATTTCTCCTTATGCTGTTGACTGATTTCAATCAACATAATACCTTCCCATTGAAACCAGATTATTAAGTGCTTTCTAAAATCATTATTCTTTATCACTGCATAGTGTTTGATTGAATATATGTACCATAGTTTGTTTACCCATTTGTCTGTAGATGGTCATCTAGGTTGAGTCCATCTTTTTGCTATTGTAGACTGTCCTGCAATAAACATTCATGTACATGCATCTATTCATGTAACAGCTTTTGTTTCTGTAGGATATATTTCAAGAAGTGGAATTACTGGATCAAATGGTGTATCTATTTTCAGCTTTTTAAGAAAGTGCCAAGTTGCTCTCCAAAGATGTTTTACTGTTTTGCAATCCCACCAGCAGTGTAGGAGAGTTATCTTTCCACAACTTCTCCAGCATTTCTTGTTTTGTGTTTTTTTGGATCATGGCCAACCTTGTTGGGGTGAGACAGCACTTGGCTGGCAATAGCTAATGATAGTGAGCATTTCCTTATGTGTCTTTTGACTGCGTGGATGTTCTCTTAGGTGAACTGTCTGCGCATCTCCTTTTCACATTGCTTAATTGAGTTATTTACCTTGTTCTTGTTGATATTTTTCAGTACCTTGTAGATTATAGAGATTAGACATCAGTCTGACACATAAATGCCAAATATTTTTTCCATTCTGTAGGTAGTCTTTTCACTCTTTTGATAAAATCTTTGGAAGAGCAAAAGTGTTAGATTCTTAGTAGTTTCCGTTAATCTATTTTCTCTTCTGATGACCTTGCTTTGTTTGTCAGACTTTGAATTCTGTCTGAGTCACGTATTAGGAATTCCATTGTTGATCCTGTTTTTTCTTGCATCATCTTTACCATTTTAGGTTTGATACTTAGGTCTCGGGTCCATTTTGAGTTAGTTTTTGGGTAAGTGTGAGATACAGGTCTTGTTTCAGTTTTTAGCAGGTGGACATCCAATTTTGTCAACACCATATGTTAAAGAGACTTCCTTTACCCCAGTTTACAATTTTAGTGCCTTTGTCAAATATCAACTGTTCCTAAGAGGACAGTGGCATCTCTGGGGTCTCAACTCTGTTCCATTGGTCTATATATCTCTTTTCGTACCAGTACCAAGCTGTTATGACTACTGTGACAATGTAATAGGTTCTAAGGTCACACAGTATGAAGCTTCCCACTGTGTTCCTCTTCTCCAGTAGTGCTTTATATATCCAAGGTTTCTTCCCTTTCCAAACTAAGTTAGTGATTTGTTTCTCCATCTCCTTAAAAAAAAAAAAAAATAGACTTTGGAATTTGTATAGGGATTGCATTGTACATGTAGATTGTTTTTGCGTAAAATAGATATTTTTACAATGTTAAGTCTTCCTATCCATGAGCGGGGTACATTTCTCCACTTAAGTAAGTCTCTCTTGGTTTCTCGCAGTAAGGTCTTGTAATACTCTCTGTATAGGTCTTTTATTTCTCTGATTAGATTTATTCCAAGGTATTTTATCATCTCGGGGGTTATGGTAAATGGTATTGATTTGGTGATTTCTTATTTGATGATTTCTTTGTTGTTTTAAGGGAATCCTGATGATTTACTTATGTTTATCTTATATCCTGATACTTTGCTGAATGCTTCTATTAGTTTCAGTAGTTTACTTATGGATTCTTTAGGGTTCTCTGCATCTACAATCATATTATCTGAAAATAGGGAGATTTTTACTTCTTTTCTGGTGTGGATGCACTTTATCTCTCTGTCTTGTCTAATTGCTCTGTCTAGAACTTCTAGTACAATGTTGAATAGAAGTGGTAAGAGTGGACATCCTTATTTAGTTTCCATTCTTAAGGGAAATTCTTTCAGTCTTTCTGCATTCAGGATGATGTATGTGACTGGCTTTGCATGCCAGCCAAGTGGCTTTGCACAGAAGCACCTTATTGCATTGAGAAATTTCCTTCTATGCCTATTTTGCTGAGAGTTTTTAGTGTGAAGGGGTGTTGGACTTTGTCAAATGTCTTTTCTGCATCAGTTGACAAGATCTAATCTCTAATTCATTTAGTTATGTTCTAATCTTTATTGTCTGTTTTCTTCTCGTATCTGAGGGGTTCCTTTATTACTCTCTTTCTACTTGTTCAAGCTGTAGAATTAATACTTTGGTTTGGGCTCTTTCTTCATTCCGGATGTGTGCATTTATAGAGATAAATTGACCTGTGAGCACTGCTTTGGCTGTATCCCATAGGGTCTGGTAAGATGTGTTTCCATTCTCATTTGATTCCATAAATTTCTTTATTTTATCCATGGTTTCTTCTATAACGCATGAGTTTTTGAACAAGGTGTTGTTCAGTTACCATAAATTCAAATTTCTACCTATGATTTTTCTGCTGTTGATTTCAACCTCTATGGCTTTATGGTCTGTCCAAGAAGATGCTTTGCAAAAATTTAATGATTTGGATTTTGTTGAGATTTGCTTTATGTCTTAACACATGGTCTATTCTGGAAAATGTTCCATGTGCATTGGAGAAGAAGATGTATTTATCTGTTGATTGATAAAAAGTTCTGTATGTATCGATGAGATCTAATTGGTTAATTTTTGCAATAAGATCTCCTGTATCTTTACTGAACTCTTTTCTGGGTGATCTGTTCATTACTGAAAGTGGAGGGTTGAAATCACCAACTATCTTTGTGGAGTGTTCTATCTTACTTTTCAATGTAGTCAGTATTCATTCTGTATATTTAGATGCTCTGGTATCGTGTGACTCATGGTGACCCTAGGGGCCATGGTAGAACTGGAGTCGGATCCGACTCAACAGCACTTGGCTTGGTATCGTGTGCATACTATTTAATATTGTTATGCCCTACTTCCGACTTGACGGCACTTGGCTTTTGGCTACTTATGTATTGAACCTTTCAGCAATAAATAGTGACCATCCTTGTCCGTGATGGTGGATCTTACATTAAAGTCTATTTTATCTGAGATTTGTATTGCCATTCCTGCTCTTCATTGCATGTTGTTGGCTTGGTATATATTTTTCCATCTTTTGATTTTCAGTTTGTTAATATTTTTGAGTATTAGGTGTGTTTCTTGTAAGCAGCGTATTAATGGGCCATGTCTTTTGATCCACAATGCCACTTGCTATCTTTTTATTGGAGCATTCAGTTTGTTCACATTCAGTGTAATTATTGATAGGTCTGTGTTTAGTACTGTCATTTGGATGCATTTATTTTTGTGTTGTTGTTTTCCATGTTGTTCTTAATATTCTGTTCTGGGTCATTCTTCCTTATCAGTTGAATGTCCATCTTTTTTGGTGTTGGTTTTGTGTTTGTTGAGACTCCTACATTATGTTTCTTGTTTTGATATGTTTTAGTGTTATTTTGCTTTGCAACTACCCCTTATGATCCCCCTTACTATTTTAAATTTAAACTAGCCTTTAACTTCTACATATCTTTTTAATTTCCTCTTCATTTGAAAGGGTTATAACTACTACAATATATCCCTCTTTATAGTGTGATGATGTCTTAGTTTTCATGTTATGACCACTGGTTTCTTCCTTTTATATTATAGCTCTGATTGCGTTCTGTAACTTCCTTAACTGGGTAGGATTCGATGCTGAGTCTTGCATTGCCTCCTTAAGTTTGTATTTGATGTTTTTGTTTTTCTGAGCAAAGAGCTTCTTTCAGTATTTCTTGTAGTTTTGCTTTGGTTTTTACAAAGTATCTAAGCTTCTGCTTATCTGTGAATGTCTGAATTTTACCTTTGTTTTTGAAAGGCAATTTTGCAGGATATGTAATTCTTGGTTGGAAGTTTGTCTCCTTCAAGGCTTTGAATGTGTTATCCCATTGCCTTCTTGCCAACATTGTTTCTGCCTAGAAGTCAGAGGAAAGTCTACAAGTCTTCCCTTTGTACATTAGCTTTGCTTTAAGCCTCATTGCATTTAAGAGTGTCTCCTTATGATTCAGTTTGTTAGGCTTGATTATAACATGTCTTGGTGTCTTTCTTTTGGGGTCCATTTTCTATAAGCTTCTTTGATATCTGTTCTCTTCTGTCATGATTTCAGGGAAGTTTTCTTTCAGCAACTCTACACCAATGCTCTCTGTATGTTCAAGTATCCTTCCCTATTCAGGAACTCCAATTATTCATAGATTATTCCTCTTCACAGAGTCCCACATGCTTCTTAAGTCTTTTTCATTTTTCTTGTTTCTTTTCTCTTATTTCTTCTCTTAAATGCTGGTGTTAATTGCTCTGTCCTCAAGTTCACTAAGTGTGACTTACTTTCACCTCCTCAATTCTGCTCTTTTCACTTTCTTTTCACTTTCACTTTTCACTTGGTCACCAACTGCCTCTGTGTACTCTAATGACTGGCCCCAGGTGGACCTTCTGTGTTGGCAGACCCTACTTCCTGGCTGGCAAAGATGTCACCCTACTTATGGAATCACTGAAGGGCTGTCAGCTGATGATATGGTATGGATCAGTGAAATGTTGTGCAGATGCTGCCACTGAGTTCAACAGTCATTTCTCCAGGTGTTCTTATTTTAAAGAAGTACTTTACTGCTGAGAAAGGAGCTATCCAAAAGCTGCTGAAATCTATTAGGCCATCAGGTGTGGCAGGCCCTACCTTCCTGCTGATGATGAATGTACCTCATTGGCCATTCTGAGATATTCTGATGTGGTTCAAAGAATGGAGGGGTTAGGGCCTTACAGCCATCCTCTGCTAGAGCCTACTGGTAACTCTATGCATCTTTGTCTTAAACACAGCTTTTCTGCTGGAAAAGCACTTTCCAGACAGGGGCCACTGCTCGCTATGAGAATTAGCCACAGCTAAGAAACTGGGTGGCTGGCTCTGCATCCCAGATGATGAAGATGGTGTCTGACCCAAGCTCTGCCATGAAACAGCATAATCTGTGGCACAGCAACAAAGACATGGTGTAGGGACAGTGGTACCCTGAGTCAGCATCAAGACTCCCAATATGTGGCCATCCCAAGCACAGTCCCTCTGCTGCACTATATGCTGTTTACTTAAGCAATTCAGTTCAGCTTTTAGCCGACTCATGCCCAGTCTTCACCTCTCAGATAGCAAAGGACGTGTTAGTACCTGCAGTCCTTTGAGAGAGATGGTCCAATCTGACAATCCTGTGCTAGATCCTAGAGCTTCCTGGATTGTCCATGCTACTCCATTCAATTATCATTCCAGGCCTTAATTCTCAGAGGGAATCAAGGAGACGTATATGTTGAGCCATCTTGTGCTCACCCCTGGGAAACATTTTTTAATAACAAAGAGTATAGTTCTTTCAACTTGAAATTTGTAAGGAAAAAAGTTTACTTTAAAAGAACTATGAACAATAGAGGGGAAAAAAAACTACAATGAGGTCACATTAGTTTAAAGAAAACAGTACCTGACTTATAATTCCTTCTACTTGTACTTGATTGTCTGGAAAACTCTGAGACTTTTATAAATTCTATCTATCCCTTTTATATGTTTATTTCTTCCCTACTCACTGGAAACAACATTTATTGAATATTCACATCTATTGGAAGTATAGTTTTATTAGAACTACTAAAATTCTTATTTCAATACACCCGCTGTTAGCTCTCACTTAAGCTTGGAAGCTTCTTTTTCTCCAGATTTTATCAGGATAGCACAATATGGAGGTGTTATTTTGATGTTCACAATTAGGGCAGATAAAGTAAAATCATGTCTTACTGACAGTTGATTTCCCATGCCTACTAAAGGTATCTTGTTTTGGTTGAGGTATAAAAAAATGAAACAAAACAAAAACCTACTGCTGTGGAGTCAATTCTACCTCATAGAGACCTTGTGGCAGCCCTTTAGGACAGAACAGAACTGCTACATAGAGTTTCCAAGGAGCATCTGGTAGATTCAAACTGCCTTCCTTTTGGTTAACAGCCATATCAGTGAACTACTATGCCCCCAGGGTTTCCTGGATAATGTATATGCATGTTTAGACATGCCTTTTGAATATGATAGTCATTTGTCATTGGTGGTGGGATATAGCTCCCCATTTCTACTAGACACTTTTTGCTGTCAGCTGCCACAACTTTGCTTTGTGATCAAGTCTTCTCTAGATAGCAAACCATCTGAACCATTGCAGACTTTGCTCACATTCTATCTACTGGAAATCTGGAACACATCCTCTGTGAATCATTCACTGTTTTTGTATAATTATTTCTGTCAAAGGAAATTTTATGTCCACAGGATAATCATCCTTGTCCATCTGCAGTAAAGGACAGACAACAGTTACAAAGCCAGTGTGACTATCCTCTTTTCACTTCATCTCTCCTTTCTCTATCCTAAATACAAAGGACTTTTTAAAAGAAAAACTCATCTGCCTCTTTTTTTAAAAAAAAAAAAATATACACACCAGATCCAATAGAATTGAACTCTTGTCAGTAAGATCTTAACCTCAGTGTTGTTTCTGGGCTAACAGAGATATTCTTCTAGGATAGATGACAAAGTACAAGGTCAAGTCTATGTTTAAACCTTTAAGACTGTGAGAGAACTCTATGCTCACTTGCTCTGTGGACTTTGTTGTATGTTGTGAAGTTCTTTATATTCCAGAGCTGAAATCTTTCCCTTCTCATTTTTTTTTCCTTGACTGTTCTCATTCTTCTTCTTTGCTTTTTTTTGTTGTTGTTGTTGTTCATTCCTATTGTTGGTTATATTTGAAAGCATCTTTACAAAGTTATGCAAATACTTACATGATTATATGTCAAAGGTTTCAAGCTAAATGACATTATTCTACTTTTCATATTAAAATAGTAATTATTTTTAAATGCTTACTGTTTTTCTTATAATTCAAATTTTTGTAGTATTTTCACTTAAAAGCTATTATATTGTTGTTAGCTGCTGTGGAGTCAATTCTGACTCAAGGCAACCTAGTATCTTCAGAGCAGAACTACTCCATAGGGCTTTCAAAGCTATGACCTTTTTGAAGCAGATCACAAGGCTTGGCTTCTTATGCCAAGATGGGTGGATACTGGCAGCTAGTCTTTCAGCTAATAATCCATTGCTTAACCAGTTGTGCCACACACAGACTTCCATTTAAAAATGCCACTGTAAATTTTCAAAATGGGGTGTGACTATAGGTCTTAAAAGGACTAATAGATAATGACAGTTTCTAATGTTGTCAGAGGCACAATAATTTATATTTCTACTGCAAGACATGCTCACAATAGATCTTTATTATGTGTCTAGTGAGTTTTTCAACAGAGTTTTTTTCTAAGGAAATATAATTGTCCATACATTCCTTGAAATGATATTTCTTCAAGTTAGCTATTTGACTGCCCAGGGTGAAATAATACAAAATTTATCAGGTGTCTTGGATGGAAAAAAAAGAATCAAAACACAGTAAAATGATAGGTAGGAAAATAGTACCTGGTTAAGTACATATTTTAAGAGAATTCTTCAAGGCAGTAGAGAATTGCCTCATGGTCCTTTCTCAGTACAAAGCCAACTCCCTGTGCTTGGCCTCACCCTTCAAGGATTGATTTACCCTCCTGCATTTTTTGTAGACTTACATTACCTGATTTTCATTTTGTTTAGTTTCTGAACATCATTAAAAGCAGACTAAAAAATTTTTAAAAAGCAGCATACCTGTGGAAGACCTAGAGAATTTTGAACTATCTTTCAATTTGGTGTTCTGACAGCCTTAGTTACTGAACAAAATGCCTACTATCACATGTAAAATATTTTTATGCATTTTGCTAACCAGTATTCTATGTAATTTACAGAATTAATGAAAAAATGTATTTGTCATGTTAACTGTGGAGTTTCATCAAGTAGCTAATGTTGTTTTTTTAAGGGTATTAATTTCCTCATGCTTCATAGTAAAAACACAAACAAAACAACAGTAAAATAATATACATGCATGCCTCAGAATTTCTAGGTTTCTTGATGAAAATCCATTCTAGAATACAAATTGAAAAATACTGTAGGCAAATTTTAAAACAGAATTATTCTACTTCAAATTTGCTATCGAACATCTCATTTGGATTTACAAAACAGTCATCGGTTTAGATACTTCATAAAGGTCATTTGTCACTTTAAATTTTATATTTTTCGTTAGCTGCTTTAAAATTTGACATCAGTGTAAATTTACGAGTTAATTTTAAAACAAATTTAGCATCAATACTTCAGTGGTTCTGATTAGTTTAAAGGTAATCTCTTCTATTCCAGATGTAGTTTAGTATGGTTTATGCCAAAGAGTAAATTCTCTAAAATATTAGCAAGTATTATGTTGGTACATTCTGCAATTTAAATTTTACTACGATATTTGTGAGGAGTTTATAAGAATTTATTTTTCTTCATTTTTCAAGTATTATTTGGCATTCTGTGGATCCTAAACAGAGGAAAAACAAACAACAACAAACAAACAAAACAAAACACAGAGCATTCAAGCACCAAGATAGAGAGCTTCTAATATAGTTATTGAACAAAATTTTTAAAAAAAAGTGAGTCATCCTGTCTATGAGAAGAAGTTCCAGTCCTAGATATTTCATAACTTGTAGATATGATTTCTGAGGGAATTTCTTAATTTATCACGTTTTCAAAGGAGAATAAAAAGGATATCCAGGAATCAAAAATGCTATTTCTCCTGTGCTGAAGGATGTAGCACAAGTCTGCACTGACATAGTTTTTAGGCTTCTGACCATTTCCAGAACATGGTTCCTCATCATTAGCATCTCGCTCCTTTGTGTTTCCTTTCCAAATTGAGAGAAAGTGCTGAATCTGAACATTCTTTTAAGGCTCATGGAAACAAATGAATCTTTTATTATAGAGACATCACAATCATATCCTAATTTCTATCAATTCTCTATAATGCAAAAAAAAAAATTGTTACCTCTTAATGGCAGCTAAAGATGAAACAGAACAATAAAGACAAAAACATTAAGCTAAAAGAATGATACAATTCTTAATAATCTGGAGTAAAAATTGTAGTAATATCACACCACTTATTTTCTTCTTTGTTCTCATTTCATCTTACCATTTTACTGTGCCAAATGTAGCTTAATTGGACGGGTGCCATGTCTACACAAAGACTAAATGAGTTCACCTGTTTCCTTGTACACTGTTTTGAGACATAGCAAGGAAGATGAATATAAAAAATAAAATCTACATTCTTCATACTCAGCTAATTGCCTGGTTGTTGGAAGAGACTGCAATTGCATTCACAGAAATTGCCTCCACACCAGCTCCCACTCTTAGAGTTTTAATAGCATGGTGATTTTTCTGCAAAACACATTATCTGTCAAAAAGAGCCACTGTCCTTCTATTATCTATCTTAAAAAAATAAATAAAAAAGCATTTTTTTTTTTTTTTTGGTAAACCATGCTCTTGAAAACAAAGCATTATCATATAGTAATCTGTGCAGTTTTACAATGTAAATACGAGAATGTTTGATGTTTTCGGAGCCAGATGCTTCAGAGGTTAAAAATAATACATGGAAATGTACAGGAAATAAATACATAGGGCTCTTAAGTATGGTTTGCAGAATCCCTCACACTGTCATTTTGAGAGGGGACTCTCTAGGGGAGTTTGAAATGGAATATAGGTAAAAAAAAAAAAAAAAGATGAAGAGACCCGAGACTGTGAGATCAAGGCACAGCATGCCTTCTCTTTTATGTAGTTCACTTTTAATATAGGGACGCATCAGCTGACACTGAAGACACTGAACAAGGAATCTGAAGTATTTGTTATCCAACACATTTTGCCATTAATAAATGGTGTGACTTTGGACTAGTTCACTGATGCAGCCTTCATTTTTTTACATATATGTTAAGGGTCTATATGACATCTTCACAAAAGTTTGAAATTCAATCACTTTTGACATTAAATAATGCTAAAAGTGACTTAATTATATGAGAACATCGATAAATCAAAAAGTATATGTAAATGATGCCTGGTCTCAAATATTATGACTAGAAAGCTTTTGCATACATAAAAAAAAAAATAAAGTATGTTACCTAAATACTAGAAAATCTAGATTGTCTTTTAAAACACATTTCTCATGCCACTGTTAGTAACATCTTATAAAGAAATTGACAGGATATTCCAGTCTCCACTTAAAATGAAACAATATAAAAGGAAGCTTTTCTGTATAGGCAAATCTCCTATCGATATTCTTGAAAAAGAGAAAGAAAGAAATAAACCTACTTAGGGGGAAAAAAAAAGATTTCTTAAATGATTTTCTCCCCATTTACAGTAAATTCACTTTAAACATTGATGGACTCAGAAAATGTAATATTATTAAAAAGAAGCACATTCACTGGTGGGTACTCCCGCCTAACAGTTCTTCATTTATACTACTGAAGTTTTCTACATTTTAAAACTACTGTCTTTCATTCTCTTTGAATTCCTTTATAGCTCCCTACTTCCCATCCCTCCGTAGTCGTTTATTGGGGGGCTCTTTTTTCATGTACTCCTGCAAAGAAAAAAAAAGCCCCTAGAATTTATTTCCAATTTTAAAATTTATCTTCAATTTTGTTTGCATTAGAAATTGTAAATCAAATGGACTGAGTTGCTTAATGTGGAATTACATCTTAGAGAGGCTTTCTGCAAAGAATGCTGGGCACTGCTCTTTTGAAAAGTGCTTCTTTTTAGAATTAGTGCTGCCTTCGACCATCTTAGGGTCTTTTGACTTGCTTTGTCAGGGTTTTAGCTGCTGCGTCTCTTAGCTCAGAGTAAAGTTGGAAACGGGTCAACCTGTGACTTATGCCTTAATAAAACGTTCCCGTTATTAGCTTACCTTGGCCCTTGTGTGTTCAGTGCTGATTCAACGGTGCTTCTAATTAGAGTTCTTAATTCCTGGCTCTTCCAGTACCTGAATATTGTATCGCAGGTGCTGTGAAAACTGGACTAATCAATGATAAACAAATTATAGAGAGCTAATTCCCTTTTTGTCATGCTTATATTCTGTAGGGTTTGAGTGTTCTTTTTCCTCCTCTATTATTATCATCAAATTTTGTTAGGTTGTCTTGTTCCCTAAGATAACAAATCTTGAAAATTGCCCTCCAAGCATGTCTCTGTATTATTTCTCAGTGAGAACATCGTCTTCTCATGGGGTAATAGGCAATTCCGACATCCCTGGGATTCTAAGTGAGATATAAAGCAGGTCATCCTCTGAGTTTGAAGGAGACGGATGTGGCAAAGCATGGTCTTGATGAGGCTTTAGTCCACTGACCTTGGTGTGGGAATGAAAAGTGATTTTAAATTCAAAGCAAAGTTAGTAGAGCTTCACAGCAACTTATTAGGCCGATATCCTAGGCTTGCATTTTTTCCACCTTTTGTTGCTGACCCCATCAGCATCCTGAATTCATCACCACAATCTAAATGCTGTCTTTCATTGACAGGATCTAAACTCTTCCTCAAATCATTAGCAAGTTAACACAGTAGATTCAGAAATAGCCTGTAGAATTTATCTACCTCCTTTTAGACTGGTATCTGACGTATATCTACTCCTGTTTTAAGATTAGTATAGGCCTTTTCCTCTGGGAGGCATTTGATGAAAGTTTTAGGCACTTACCCAATGCTTCTAGAAGTGCCTCTAATACAATATCAAGTTTCAGACTATACTGTATTCTTCCTCAGCATTTTTATTTTCCTTGTCAGACTGCAATATTGATAAAAGAAGATTCTGAAATTTGTACTTTGGGCATCTGTTATGGAGTTGCATATACAGATATTTATGTAGTAGTCCTTCTATAAATGTTTGTGGACTGAGTGACAATGGAATATTGTCAACTGAACTATCTAGTAGCGTGTTGGTTCACTGTGCAGCAATTATAACTGACGAAATCTCAGTTCATGTCCTGGCTCTGCCTCTGACTAGCTCTGCAATTTTGTTCTAGTCACTTCTCTCCTTTGCAATGTATTTATCTTTAAAATGTGATAGAGGACACAGCCTCATGGACTTACTCTAAGGAGAGATTACAATATTTTTAATAGTGCCTGACTCCATGACTGATCAATCAGTTATATATGTATGTATGTGTGTGTATTTACTGGTAACACATTTAAAATTATTCACAAATAATAAATGGTATAAAGTGGATACTGTATAAATTGGTTTGCAACACTTTTCAATGGTGCATGTGATTTCGCCTTTTTTTGTTTTCATTCTTCAACACTATCATTATTTTCTTAAAAACATATTTATGTATAAGTAAAAAAGAATTCCGAGTCTCACATTTTCCTATTGTAAAAGGTGCTAGGGCACAAGATTTGTAAAGTCACAGTCATGTTAAAATGGTTTTTGAATGGGTATTTATGCCTAGCACAACATGGCAATCATTGAAAAGTCTCTTAAAGGTATAATAATGAGTTTGTCCTTATAAGAGATTGAAATCTGAGAAAGAGCTTAAGGTATATAATCTAAAATAGTCAGAACTGTTGTTTACGCATTCATTTATGCTTCAGTTGTATAAGTACATTATTGATTAATGCATACGAGATAATAATTAGTATGTATCAAGTGCTTATAATGTTCTACAACTTGTTTTTCATATTATCTTATCTAAAACTTTTTGAAAGGGCTATGTAATATTATTTCTAATTTCATTTTTGTTCTACATATGAGGGAACTAAGACACAGGGAGATTAACAAACTTGCTGAGAATCACATAAAGTGGCAGATCAGAGAACCAAACTTGTATCTTTCTCCATCTGAATCTCTTTTCTAATCATAGGATAAAAGGATACCAGCTTCTCTGATTAAACAAACTGACATTGACTCTACAGTGAAAGAGGTGATGCTTCAATCCCTAAGAAGGAGGCCTACAATATGTAATGATGAATTCCATGGTGCAGTGAGGTTCAACGATATGCAACTAATTCTAAAACCTTTATTCTCTCAATGTTACCACCATTATATAAACAAAATTCATCATGTGGCTCTTAGAATGAAGGTCAAGCCAAGCCAAGTGCCATTATTCAGTTAAAAGCAGAGCATCCATTCATTCTTGAACATATCCACTGAACTTTCACTTTTTGTGCAGCTTGGTGTCAACCCTATAGTTATAATTGTGAATAAGGCATGATGCCTGCTCTCAATATCTGCAGGACATGTTAATAAATATTTACTTACTTGGCTTACTGTTCCTAAGGAAACCCTGGTGGCACAGTGGTGAAGTGCTCAGCTGCTAACACAAAGGGCAGGGTTTCCAACTCCAAAGCCACCGAACAGGAAAAATGCCAGTCTTGGAATTCCTGTGGTGTCATTCTACTCTGTCCTATAAAGTTGCTATGAATCAAAATTGATTCAGTGGCAATGGGTTTTCCTATTCCTAAGAAACTGTGATTCTCTCCTGTTCTTTATGACATTTTACCAATATATGGCCCCCCCCACCTCATTAAACTTTGCTACAATATCTGTCCTATTTCTGGCATCTCTACCATTTCCTTTTCTTCTTCTATATACCCTTAGTCTCTCTTAATTTTTTTTCTTCTGTTAGCACTTAACATTGATTCTTAAGTACAGCATGTATTGTTCAAACATAGTCTGTACCTGGCGTATACAGCCTGATACTGCTGCAACAGATGTTCATGTCTTCACAGTCTGCTTAGTGCCATCATGTTGGAAGCATGAATTTGGTTTGGTTGAAATTTATTCACCACAGAACTTTTCAAAAGCTGCAGATCAGGGATTTTTATTTCCCTTGGCTTCAATGTTTGGACAATTACTTGGCACTTAATAGGCAATCCATAAACCATTATTACATAAATTACTGAATACTCACTTATACAATACAGATACACTGCATCTGGAAAGTTCTCTAAACAACTCTTCAAACCACCCCCCCCCTTTTTTTTTAACCATTTCAGTATATGAAACCTTGGACAAAATTGAATATTTGTATATATCTTTTAGAAATATTTTGATTAAACTTACTTATTCATTAACTGATTACTTGCATAGCACTGATTCCTGCTATTATGGAAAATGACCTTGGTGAGACAAACAAACAATAAAAAAAACCCTGAAAACAGCCATGGGAACACAGGCCAAATTCTGTCAGGGAATTATGTTTCTTAGAAACTTCCTCCTGGGAAAGTATTGTGAAGCAAACATTGTTAGAAAAGTAAGGAGAAGTGAGGACATGTAGGTTATTGATTATTTGTAAAATGAAATGATGCAGAAATTAAATGGAATGCATAACCACGTTTGTTTGTGTGAGGTTTTACTTCTTTCTAAAAGAAACATGCCCATGTGTCCACATTTCAAAACAATATATTCATTTTAGATTCTATTTTGGCTAATTTCTAAATGAGTCACCAAGGATTTTTACTGGGTGCGGTGGTTGTGGTTAAGAGCTATGGCTGCTAACCAAAAGGTTGGAAACTTAAGTCACCAGCTACACCCTGGAAATCTCATGAGACAGTTTATCTATCCTATATGGTTGCTATGAGTCTGAATCGACTCAATGGCAATGCGTTTTTTAATACATGTTTTAAAAAGAGTTGGTTTTCAAATATTTTCTCTTGTATTCCTATCTTTTGTGAGCTTTAACTTTGGAAGAATGGAGCAGTGTAGCAAAATGGTTAAAAATCACAGATTCTAAAGTCATACTGCTTAGATTTCTATTCAGGCTCTGCTGCTTAATAGCTATGTGACTTCAAGAAAATGAAGTTTCTGTACTGTGTTTCCTCAGCAGCAAAGTGATTATCATAATACTATTCTTACTGAGGGGGTCATGGTGAAAAATAAACATGTTAAAATCTGTACAACATTTACAGCAGTTGCCTAAAATCCTCATTAAGTCACAGCTATTTAAGCAACACATTTGCTGGAATTGTTTATAGTCAATTTTTTTCTTATGAAAATTTCCCAGGATTCACATCAGTGTGGGAAGCTAATTTATTTGAAACAAATAATTGTGTTGTGTGCTATCGCACTTGAAAAAACCCAAACTAGTTTCATTCAGAAACTCAAAACTTGCTACATTATCTACTAGGTCTATAGCAATAAAGCAACTGAATACAAATATCCTTATTTCCATGAGACATTCTATTCTTTTCCTTTGGAATTTATGATCTGATAAGAAGGCATATATGCATCAAATTATATCACAAAGCCTTCAAAAATGTCAGCAAGTGTAGGATACAGCAAAAAACATTTGGCAACTACATGTTGGAGCAATGTCTGATCTCCATGATCTACAAGGCTCTGCAAAATATCAACAATAAAAAGATAAGTAACCCAGTTAAACAATGGGTAAAGTAGATGGACAGACACTTCACCAAGGAGAACATCCAGGCAACCAAAAGACACATGAGGAAATGTTCATGATCATTAGCTATTAGAGCAATCTAAATCAAAACTACAATGAGACAATTCCTCACCCCAGCAAGGTTGGCCATGATCCAAAAAACACAAAACAACAAATACTAGATAGGTTGTGGAGAGATCGAAACTCTCCTCTACTGCTGGTGGGATTGCAAAACGGTACAACCTCTTTGGAAAGCAATCTGGTGCTTCCTTAAGAAGCTGAAAATAGGTATACTGTTTGACCCAGTAATCCCACTGCTTATATATCCTACAGAAACAAAGGCTGTTACATGAACGTATACAGACATGGAAATTTCAGGCAGCATAGTCCACAACAGCAAAGACATGTAATCAACCCAGATGCCCCTCAACAGACGGATGGATAAACAAACTGTAGTACATATATACTCAATGGAATACCATGCAATGATAAAGAATAATGATGGCTTTGGGAAGCATCTCATAAACTGGTTTCAACTGGAAGACATGCTGAGGAAAGTCAGTCAGTGGCAAAAGGAGAAATATTGTATGAGACCCCTGTTATAAGGACTTAAAAATAGACTTATGTACAGAAGAAAAGATCCTTTGACAGCTACAAGGGAGTGGAAGGAGGGTAGAGTTGATCATAGATTAGATAGTTGACAGAAATTTGGTTAGGTGAAAGCAGTGACAGCACATAATAGAAAGTAAATCAACTTATCTGGACTTCACCATAAACTGAAAACTCGTCTAATCTTAATCCAATACTGCAATGATAAGAGTAGAAGGGGTGGGGTCTGGGGAGGGAGGTCTGGGGACCATGGTCTCAGGGGACGTCAAGGCCAGTTGACATAACTAGCCTATTGCTTAGAGAATGCTTTGCACCCCGTATTGATGAGTGGTGTCTGGGGTCTTCAAAGCTAGCAAGTTGTGATCTGGGGTACACCAAATGGTCCCAATTCAGCCAGAACAGATGATCACCAAGAACAACAAAGACAGGAGGGAAAAACAGCTCAAGAGACAGAAGGACCAATGTGAGTTATAGACTGTATCAACATGTGACCAGAAGAACTGGATGGTGCCCGGCCACCACCAAAGACAGCCATGATGAGGCACACAGTGTTGAGTCCCTGTGGCAACATGAGAAAAAGAGGGGTGCACCTCAAGAATTCTACTGAAAGACCAGAAGTGATGCTCTGACAGCCTGGAGGATCCCCTGGGAACACAGTCCCTAGACCTGCTGCTGCCCCTAACCAGAAAACATGACTGAGGTCAACTCTTTGGACAAAAATGGATGGGACCTGGGTCACAGTGTGACCATATGGTGTGTGTACTTCATGGTTCTATGCATTTATACAATGCTGTCCTACTGGTCTTTTTCTAGATGAGAGAGAAGACCATGGGGAGGATGGGACAGGAACTTGCTAAGAGGATATCACAAGTACAGAATGAAAAGGAGGAGAGTGCTGTCACTGGGGAAGGAGAGCAGAAGCTGCAGTTAGGCAGGCATGCAAAATTGATTTGATTTGTATACTTTCACTTAACCACAATTTTAAAAAAAGGGAAGGAAGGAAAAGAAAGTGCACAGAATGCTAAATAATTCTCACTGTAAGAATCATAGTGAAAATAATTAAGCTCAATTTAACATATTAATGACAATATTACACCCTCCCCTCAAAAAATAAAATGTTCTCAGCAGCTGAGGAGAAAATTTTCAGTGACTTCTGATGTTGTTTGAGAATCACCAATGATTGTAAATGAGGTTGAAAATATTATATTGGGAATGGATCCTGAAGTTTCCTTAATTAGACAAAAAAAAAAAATGCTGAAGATTTTAGTAAAGGAGCCTAAGTGATTACCCTTACGTATTTCCACACAACTACCGCTCATTTCTCTTATTTGGCAGAACAGTTATAAAATAGTTCAGTATTTCAATTTCTGAACTCTGGAATAGGAACTAATAGCAGTAAGTTCTACTTGTGAAATGTTCTCACTGCTTTTGATAGTTGAAAATTATTTTATAAGAGACACGCAGAGAGAGAGAGAGACTATCTGGTTGATATTTACCAAGCGTTTCTTTTTTGTCTCTCTTTCCATATATGTTGATTTAATCAATAGATCTGTAGAAAACAACATTGATCTAGCATTTCAGAGATGAAACAGTAGAACATTACTTCAATAATCATAATATCCCCCCCCCCCAAAAAAAGAAAGAAAGAGAAACAAGCCCAGTGCCATCAATTCCAACTCATAGAGACCCTACAGGATTTAACAGAACTGCACCACAGAGTTTTCAAGGACCACCTGGAAGATTCAAACTGCTGACCTTTTGGTTAGCAGCTGTAGCTCTGAACCACTACACCACCAAGTTTTCCAGTAATCGTAATGGAAGGCTAAATTATCACAAAATGCAAATACTTTCAAGGTTGCAAGTTAATTTATATTACTGTGGTTAAGAATATGTATTTACAAAACATTTTCCAATTCAACATTTTTTACATGTTCTATTCAGTGACATTAACTACATTCATCATGTACAATCACTAAATATTTCTATTTTTACTTTTTTAATCACTCTTAAAAGCTTAATGTCTTTTAAACAATGTGAGTTAATTGTTGTAATATAGCACATACTGTGTTTGGAGTCCATTGAAGCAGGATGCTGGGAAGAAAGGGATAAGGTATCAGGCCATTTTAGAGATGTTTGTGGCATAATACTTCATGAAAGAATCAAAGTTTAAACTAAATCTCGGGAAGAAAATGAGAACTGATGTCTCCAAGGGAAAGAAACTGAAGGAAGAAAAGATGGGGACATATCTATTTGTATGTTTGTTTGTTCGTTCTTCAGTACAACACTCCCTCTTTTGAGGTTAAGGTATGTTTACAAAATCATGTCAGTGACTATGCTGAGACTTCAGTGACAGACAGTTTGCTCAACTATGGAAAGTTGCATGAAGCTGGACAAGTTACTGAACTTCTTGATTCCTCAGCTTTCAACTAGCAGTTATAGCCATAAGTATCTCATAAAGCCATGAAAATACTAAGTAAAATAGTACACAAAGCAGTTTTAGAGCAGTGTCTAACATACAGCAACAACTCAAAAATAGTTGTTTTCTTAGTTTAGGAGAAAAATAATTTAAAAAAAAAGCTAGATTAATATGTATCATAGCTTTCAGGAGAAATTTCTTGATGACCTTGAAAACATACATCAAGGTCTAGTTCTGGAGGATACTGAGTAACTTTGGATGTAATGTAAAGGACACATGAAACAAAGCTGTGGATGGAACACTGCCATATGAGCTGAACCTTACCAGTATGATGTTGGGAGTCCACAGCAAAAATTTATCGTCTTGAGTGTTTCTGGATGACATTTTTAATAAAGGATCTTTTTTTTTTTTTTTAATTACTGCAGATGAGCAGTATTATCCCAAGATTACTTTGTGAACTGGGAAATATTTATCTTTGGTTTCTGTTCTTCAAATTTCTGAAAAGTCCTTTTGCTTTCTTTATCTTTTCAGATTGATTTCCTTCTTTTAAACCCTGCTCTCATGTTCACAATAGTTTTTTTAAAAAAAATATTGACAAGGAGTGATGAAATAGAGGCATCTTACACTTCCAAATCAGGTGTAATTAGCAATGTTTACTCAATTAGTCAAACAGATGCAATTTGAAAAATTGAGTGAACCATTTGGAGTGTCAGAGAAAAAAATGGAAAAGTGTAGCTAAGTATGAAAAGACTACCATAATTACACACACACACATGCACACAATGGTTAAAAATTTTTTCCTGTCTTTAGATACATATATGCATGTTGCCGGAAACCCTAATGGTTAGTGATTAAGAGCTATGGTTGCTAACCAAAAGGTCAGCAATTAGAACCCACTAGAAGCTTCTCAGAAATCCTATGGAGCAGCTCCACTCTGTCCTGTAGGGTCAGGACCCAATAGCAACCAGTTCGGTTATTTTTGTGTTTTCACATATCTGAGTATACACACAGACACTGACACAGACACACACATACATGCACACAGACATTTCTCTACCATAACAAGTTTCAATGCAATATAAAAAGTAGGACATAGTCATGTATAAAATAACATTATATATACATACACGTACATAAATTGACATCAACTTAAAATACACAAAATATGTTTTTGTTGTTAAACGCAGTCACGTTGGCTCTGACTCGTAGCAGCTTTGCATATAACAGAACAAAATGCTTTTGTTGTCCTCACCATTGTTGCTACGTTTGAGCTCACAGTGGCAGTCACTATGTCAATCCATGTCACTGAGGAAGCTTCTCCGTCTTTTCTCTAACCCTGGACTGTACTAAGCATGATGTCTTTCTGCAGTGATTGGTCCCTCCTGATGACGTGGCTAAAATAAGCAAGGTAGAATCTAGTCATCCTTACTTCTACTGAATATTTTGGCTGTAGTTACTCGAAGAAAGATTTGTCCCTTCTTCGGGAAGTCTATTCATCACATTTTGAACTATTTGAATGTTTCCGTTCTTCTCTCTTCCTTTTTCGTTGTCCAGGTTACACGTTCATATGAGGTAATTAAAAGGGCTATTGCTGCAATCATGTGCACCTTAGTCACTAAGATGACATTTTGGATTCTTAGTATTTTAATGAGATCTTTTAGAGTTGGTTTGCCAAATGCAACACATCATTACATTTCTTGACTGAAGCTTCCGTGGATGCTTTAGATGCTTTTACAGTATTGATTCACATAGAATGAAATCCTTCACAACATCGGTTTCTTCATTGTATATCATTACATTATTTATGGGTCTGGTTGCAATAATTTTTATCTTCTTCATATATAAGTGTACTTCGTACTGAAGACTGTCATTTTTTACCCTTATCAGTAAGTGCTTCAGGTTGCTAATGACCCTCTTCCAATCCTGATGCCGTATTCTTCTTCATACAATGCAGCTTCTGAGATTATTTGCTCAGTATACAGTTCGAGTAAATAAGATGAATGGATACAGTCCTTCTGTAAACCTTTTCCAGTTTTAAGCTATGTAGTATCACCTTGTTCTCTTCAAATGACTGCCTCTTGTTCTACTTACAGACACACCATGAGTACATTTAAGGGTTTTGCAATGCCTTTTCTTCAAAATGTTATCCGTAACTTCATAGAATCCACAGAATTGAATGCTTTTGAAGTCTTTGAATTACAGTGTTGGCAAAGAATATGGAATAGACCCTGGCCTGCCAAAAGCATGAACAAATCTGTCTTTGGAAAAATATAGCCAGTGTGCTTCCTAGAAGCAAGGATGGCTGGACTTTGTCTCAAAAATTTTGGACATGTTATCACAAGGGATCAATCCCCAGAGAAGTACAGCAAGCTTGCTAAAGTAGAGGGCCAGGGAAAAAGAAGAAGGCTCTCAAAGAGACAGATTGACAAGATGATCTGAAAGATAGCAAGCACTGTGAGGATGGCACGGGATCAAGCATTGTTTCCTTCTGTGGTATACAGAGTTTCTATGAGTCGAAACTGACTAAAGCCTGAAAACAACAACAACATATTACTGAGTTATGTCAGCTACACTACTATCTTTCCTGGAATGGTAGACAGACTGTAACAAACTGAAGATATGCCTTTCTGATTGCTACTGGTTAATTTCAATTTTTGTTTTATTCCATTTTGTTTTTACAGAGTAGCATGCCAGCTTCTAATGTAAGGCAAAAAGTCCTCTAGAATGTGATCTGAGCTCATTTTCACTATTGACCTTCACAAAAAAAAAAAAAAAAAAATTGTGACAGCAATTAAATTCATGAACCCATCCTAGGAAAAGCACTGCATACCTGACTGCTGAATATCACTACGGTCACCTTCGAATTACTCCCTTGGGGAAGCTACACACCAATGCCAGCACCTAGTCCACCCTTCAAAACAATTTTGGAACTCCTTTTCTGGAATATCCATCAGAGCTATAGTCTTAGAGGTCTGACAATTTAAGTTCATTAACTCATCCTAGAAAAAGAGCTTCGAAGGCTGGACTAGACGCTGGTGTTGATGCATAGCTTCCCAAGGTGACAATAGTGATATTCAGCGATGAAGTATGTAGCACTTTTTCTAGAATGAGTTCGTGAACTTGACCGTTAGACTTCAGTTGACCACAGCTCTGATGGAAATTCCAGGAAAAGACATCTAAAATGGATTTGGCTGGTGGACTAGGCACTGGTGTTGGTGCACAGCTTCCCAAGAGGAGTACTTCAAAGGTGACTGCAATGATATTCAGCAATAAGGTATATAATATTTTTTCTAGGATGAGTTCATGAACTTAATTGCCTAACCATGTATGTCAGTGTGCAGTGCAAAACATGATTTGGCTTATTTTTGAAGGACGTGCAAATGAATATTTGTGTTTGTCTTGTTGCTGTAAATAAACAAGAACAGAAAATTCTTAAGCTATCTGAACATAATCTTAAATGTCTGCTACTCATTCATCTTATCTCAATTTTTACCTATTTCAGTTATATTAGTATAGACGAATAGAATAAACGGAGTGCTAGGTACATTGTTTCAATTACTAGAAAATGAATTGACTATTCTAATTAATGTGGAGCAGCCTTGGGGAGACTTGCAATCTGCGTCCTGAATACCACAGCCTTGAACACCCTTTGGGGCAGTGCTAGTCGGCACAGCTGAGGTTGTCACAAGTTGGAATCAACTCCATGGCAGCTAGCTAACAGCAACAACATAGAAAAGGTGAGCTCAGTACCCTTGGCCAACAAATATTCCCTTTCTACACCTTTGAAAAGTTAATTATTATTTTTTCCTCTTGGAGCTTTTATCTGTTCAATACGGTTGACTCCAGTTCTTTAAATTACAACCCTAAATTTTCTATACTGACTTTTATGGATTGAATTGTGTCCTCTCAAAATACGTATCAACTTGGTTAGGCTGTGATTCCCAGTGTCACGTGGCTGTCTTCCATTCTGAGGGTTGCTCTGTGCATCATATTACAATGGGATGCAGCCTCCTAGTTCAGATCACATCTCTGATCCAACGTAAAGGGAACTTCCTTGGTGTGTAGTCTGCACCATCTTTTATCTTACAAGACATAAAAGGAAAGGGAAATAAGCAGAAAGCTGGGGACTCACCAAAAAAAAAAAAAAAATTGGAGAGGAGCATGTGCATGTCCTTTGGACCCAGGGTTTCTCAGCAAAGAATCTTCTGGGGAAAACTGGTGAGATGGCCTTTCCTCCTGAGCCAACATAAAGAGAAAGCCTTTCCCTGGAGGTGATGGGCTGACTTTGGACTTCTAGCCTTCTAGACTGAGAGAAAATAAATTTACCTTTGTTAAAGCCATCAACTTATGGTGCTTCTGTTACAGTAGCACTAATGAACTAAGACGCTGTCATTTTTTTCTTTACCTGTACTTATTTTTCCATCATTTGTTTAGAGATTTTTTCTTTTTTTTTGATTCTCATATTATATTTAAGCCATATTGATAAAAACCTGCTTTAGGATCTTCCTTGATCTGGTTGAATGATCATTGTTCAAATTTCTCTCGATCCTCTACTTAAATGCACTACAGGTACAAACACCAGACAATGAACAACAAATACATACACTAATAAATTAGATTTTAGTAGGTATTTAAAAGTGGCATAATATATAATAAAAAGAAAAGTTGTAATATTTAATTATTTCAGGAAGAAAATCATCATAACTTGGTTTATTTTTGAGGGACATACACATGAATATTTGCATTTGCTCCTTACCATAAATACATAAAAACAAAAAACACTTAAGCTAACTGATAGTAATCTTAGACTTCTGCTATTCATCCATCTAGTCTCTGTTTTTACATGTTTTGGTGATATTGCTACAGACAAATAGAATGAACAGAGTGCTAGGTACATAGAAAGTGCTTACTATAACAATTAAATCAAATTTAGATTTCATTATTCCAAAACCTCTTGGCTAGAAGTGGAGCTTTATTCCACAAGAGACTGAATAAATAGCACCAATCAAAGTACATATTCCTATGTTGACAGTTTACCAAAGATTGCTATAAATGCATGGATTTTTCAACAGTAACCACACAGATGTAGTTAAGTGTTCCAGTGAAATGTCATTCAAACAGAGCACTGCATTCTGTTTGGGCTTTTGCAAAGTTTGTGTGGAAAACAGAACCTATAGGGCCTTGTTTCTAAATACAAAGAGGTTTGCATGCCTGGGGTTAAGGGGTGATTACGTTATATATTAGTAAAATGACTCCTCTTAAAAAAAGTAAATAAATAAGATCACTTAAATTTATAGCAATTACTTTAGAAAGGTGAGTTGTCGATGCTCCAAATTACTTTTTTCCCATTTTGAAGATACAGGTGTGTTTCAAAGTAGCCAAGGATCTCTCTCTCTCTCTTTCTCACACATACACATGCACAATAGATGATATAAAATAAGAACACGTTCATCTTTTTTCCCATCTCATTTTTACTTATTTCTCTCTTTTTATTATTGTGATTGAATGAAAATGTGCATTCCCATATGAATTTGCATGCCCACTTATATGCAGCTCCCACTGCTCTCCCTGCCCAGTGACAGCACACCCCTCCTCTTTGCTCCATACATGTCCTATCCTCCCAGCAGTCTCCTATCCCCTCCTCTCTACCCAGTCCGCTTCCTCCAGCAAGAGGTCAGCAGAATGACATTCTATAGACGCATAGAACCATAAAATTCCCACAAGATACGGTCACTCTGAGTAGCCAAGTCCAATTCTTTGCTGGCCAAAAAGTGGATCTTCATTGTGCTTTATGGGCAGGGGCAGCATTAGGGCCAGGGGCCATGCTCCCAGGGGAACCCCAAAGCCCCTGGACCATCAATTGTGGTCTTTTATTGGAGATCTCAGGGTGTACCCCTATTTATTGACTTTTATTTTTTATATCACAGGGAAGTATCAAGCTAACATTGCTTGTGAGAGCTAGAGGTATGTGTGAAACAGTTTGTTGGACTAGCCTTGTTGCATACAGTAGACAGAATAATACCACTGTCCTTTCCACCACCAGCAACCGTGTCCACATCTTAATTCCTGGAACCTGTAAATATGTCACTTCCCTTGGTTAAAGACACTTTGCATGTATGACTAATTTAGCATTTTAAAATGGGAAATTACTTTGGATTATCCAAGTGGGCCTAATGTAATAATGAGGACCCATATAAAAGGGAGACAAAATGAGCAGATTTAGATGTGATATAATGATGGAAGCAGAAATTGAGTGATGTGGCTAGAAATCAAGGAATACCAACAGGCTCTCAAACCTGGAAGAGGCAAGAAATCAATGCTCTCCTGGAGCTTTCAGAAGAAAACAGTTCCCTTCATATATTAATTTTAGCTGATGAGACTCATTTCTGATTTCTGACATTCATACCCATCAAGGAATACACTTATGTTGTTTTAAACCATTACGTTTCTGGTAATTTGTTACAGCTGCAATAAGAAACTAATTCAGAGCAGGAAACAGTATTTTCAAACCAGCGCCTTCCTCCATGGTGAGTATGAGGCTATGTTTTATAGAATAATACATAGGAGATCTTCTTGCAAACATAGTTTTAGATTTTACATACCTCTAAGTTGTTTTTCCTCACGGAGACTGCATGAAAACAAATTTTAGAAGTTTTTGAAACATTTTTCACATTATTCTTACAAGAGGTAAATATTTGGAAACAAATATTACATGAGTGATAAATAATTGGGCAGATTAGGACACGTGGTCATTAAATACAGTTGCTGTAAAACTGAAACTCAAAATAAATGAGCTACAGAAACAAGACATAAATATTATAATGTCTAAAAATGTCGCAGTGGTACATCTAAAAAGGAGACTAAATGGAAAAAGTCAGGTTAGATGTCAAATGCATTTGCTATCAGTCTCATAGGGGATCATACAGCATCTTGCAAAGGTAATTAATATAATTACAAATACTTAACAGGAAGCGTATCACTTGCAATTTTTTGTCTGTAACATCACTGTTCAACTATTCTTGGCACAGATATTGGTAACTTATTATCTTCATTGTAAGGAATTACCCTGCATCTTCTTGCCTGTTTAAATGACACATTGATTGATCAATGATCATGCCTCATTTTGATCTATGTGTCAGACATTCATTTACTATCCTTTAATTTACTATCTTTTAGATCATATGTCTTTAGGTAGCTTTATAATGTACAGTAATAACTTTATGAGTGTTGGACTGACGGCAGTATAAGCCCTAATTCTTTTCTCCTTTGTTGCAATGTGATGTTACAGCTTCCCATATAAAGAGAGTTGGTCAGTTCTCCAATACTGTATCTAGGATGGCACTGTGACATGCTTTTGTTAAAATGTGTCAGAAGTGCCCACTTTGAGCCTCAACCTCAAGGAGCCTTATATACCTCCTCTGTCTGTCTTAGTCCACTGCCTCAGCCTCGAGACCAGCCTGGCTAGTCCTCTGGTAGATGAGACAACTAGACAACAGAGTTGAGCCAGACTAATTGTCCCAAAAAAGGCAATCATCAGATACATGAGACAGACTAGACAAAACTGTAAATTTGCTATGTTGATCCACAGATGACTGAAACAATGAATGAGCAAGATTGAACAGATTAGCAGAGCTCTAAATTCTGTTTGTAGACACATGAACAGTAACACATGTTGATTTCTACATTCCAATGTGATATTATTATAAAAATAACTGACAAAGAACCTAGTACACATTTAGGTTTAGTTATGAAACTCCCAATAATTTATAGGCATAGCCTATGTTTGTTTGTTCAAATATTCCATTTTAAATTTTGTTTTCTGTAATTACGTTGTTGTGTTGATAGAGCTGCTGAGTTGATTGTGACTCATACCAATTCGATGAACAAAAGATTGAAATACTGCCTGGTCCTGTGCCACATCCACAGTCACCAGAATGTTTGAGCCCATTGATGCAGCCACTGTGTCAATCCATCTTGTTGAGGGTCTTCCTCTTTGTCACCAACTCTCTCCTTTACCAGGCATAGTGTCCTCCTCCAGGGATTGATCCTTCCCAAATCTGTCTCAAAGTATTAGCATTCTTGCTTCTATGGAGCACTCTGGTTATATTTCTTCCAAGACAGGTTTATTGTTCTTTGGTCAGTCCATAGTATATTCAATATTCTTTTTGTGTATTGCAATTCAAAGGCATCAATTCTGCTTCTGTTTTCCTTATTCACTGTCCAGTTTTTGCACGCATATGATGTGACAGAGAATACCATGGTTTGAGTCAGGTGTACCTTAGTCATCAAGGTGGCATCTTTGCTTTACAATACTTTAAAGAGGTCTTTTGCAGTAGATTTCCCCAGTGCAATGTGTCTTTTGATTTCTTGACTATTTTATTAAAATGTCTTTCACTATGTGGCTCTGATAGTTTTACAACAAAATTATACTAAACCCTTAAGAGCAAATAATTCTAATTCTATTTAAAATATCAATTATGAATAACTATATTCAAAATTTAGAAAAGTGTATGTGAAAATAGAACTGAGATACCTCTTATTCGTTAATATCAATGTAAACATTTTAAACAAAGTATTAGCAGAGGCAATCATGTATTACATCAGGTGATTATATCCGGTCATTAATAACCTGTACTCTAGTAACACTAGTATCTTAATATTAGAAAATCTATCCATAAAATGTAAGATATTATTCAGCTAGAAGATGTAATTGTGATTATGATCACACATGCTGATAACAGCACTTTTGAAATTCAAAATTTTGCATACTTAAGAAAACAACTTATAATTATCTCAGCCTAAATCCAAAATTACGTTTAGTAGAGAAATGCTAGAAGATTCTCCACTAAAGTTAAGGGAAAAAACTTAACAATAATACTAATACTATTTTTATTATTTAAATCTAGCTAGACAGCTAAACAAAGCAATAAAATAACAATATAAAAACTGGAAAAATGATGTTAAATTATTGCTATTTTCAGGAGCTTTTTACTAGGATCACTCAAATGAATAAACAGAAAATTCACTACAAATAATAATGAATTAGAGACAGCTATATAGCAGAATATAAAATTAACAAATGAAAATTCTATAGTTTTGCGTGAAAAAAAATACCAAATATCCTATAGGACAGAGTAGAACTGCCCCATAGAGTTTCCAAGGAGTGCCTGGAGGATTAACTGCCAACCTTCTGGTTAGTAGCCATACCACTCAACCACTGTGCCACCAGGGTTTCCAGATAAAAAGTGTAATGGAAGATATATCCATTAATCTGAAGCAGATTCATTATGTAGAGGACTACAATAAATCCCATAAGAACAAATATTTGAATAAATCAAAAGAAATATCATGTTAAACATCATAAAAATATCACCTTACTTTAATCTGCTTATCTACCTACCTACCTGTCTGTCATCGACGTAGGTCATTAATGCAACCCCTTTAAAACATTAGCATTTTAACCAGAAAAGCAGCAGTATCTTTCCTGTGGAAAAAGTAGTAATGAAAGAAGCAATCACTTACTGTGTGCTATTTGCCAGACACCGTTTGAATCAATGACACCCCTGGTGTCCTAATGGTTAAGTGCTACACTTGCTAACCAAAAGAGCAGCAGTTCAAATCCATCAGGTGCTGTGTGGGAACTCTGTGGGTAGTTCTGCTGTGGCCTATAGTGTCGCTGTAAGTCTGTAAGTCAGAATTGACTCAACAGCAACAGGTTTTCAGTTTTTTGGTATTTAAACCCCTTAAATGTTTTCATAGAAGTCCTGTAAGTATTACTATTTTCTCTATTTTTTTCAGATTAGAAAACTGATTATGTAATGTGCATAAACTGTCACAGCTGCAGAAGCTAGACTTTTAATTCAGACATTGTAGATACAGAGTAAGCATCTTCAAAAAATACAAAAAAAAGGCAGAAACAGGAAATTCTGAAACAGAAGAGAAACAAATATTCTACAAAATGCAAAACATGTTTTAAAGCTTCAGTAATATTTCATATACCAGATAAAAGAACAGAACCGATACCCCAGTATATTAACAAACACAAATACCAAGTACATGCCAGTAATGACACTCTCAATTCAATAAGAAAATCGTGACTATTCAGTATTTAACTTCCTTAATAGTTCAATAATATTCTGGAAACGAAAAAATTAACTCCATTCATAACCCAGACACCATTAGCATAAATACAAAATTTAATAAACTTTAAACTTCAAACTGAAATAATAATACAATAATAGCAATAATAATACACAGAGAATATATGAATTATTATTATTTTATATTCTCAGAATTCTGAAGGCCTTTCTAAACTTGATTCAAGATTCGAGAACCAAAATATTCAAATACAGAAAGACTGATGTGTTTAATTACCTGTAGTTTAAAGATAATGAGTATAGTAACAAAATATGAAAAGTAAACTTTAAAGACAAAATGGGAAGCACGTCCAATCCTATATTAATTGAAAAAATAACAGAATGAAAACAATGGTCAAAGGATATGTAAAGACAGTTCATTGAAAACCTCAAAAATACGAAGATATTCTCATCACCACTCATAAAAAAAGAAAATAATTTTTTAACCAATTAGATTTTCCAACAGCTAACCACACCATCAAACTCTATTTTGACAGATCTATTCATGGATTATTGATGGGAATGTGAATTGTTGAAACTTATAAAGAGAACAACTTGAGTGAATTTATTAAAATAAAAAAATACATATACCCTTGCATCTAACTATTCAAGTTTTGGGAATTTTCACAACACATATATTTTAATATATTAAAAATGATACATGTACAACTTCTGTAATGTATTATTGTCTGAAATTACAGGAAAAGGTTAGAAACAACACAACCATTCATCAATAGGAACTAAATAAATTAGGGTAACATCTATATAAAAGAATACTACAAAGTATTTTAAAAAGTAAAGTAGCTCTTGTATGCCAATATAGAAAGTCCATCATGATAAATTACTGAAAGCAAAAAGCTAAGCTAGAATGATCCATGTAGAATTCAATCTTTGTATACATATGTGTTTTTGTGTGTGCATGTGTGTACGAATTGCAAGAAAAATATGCATTTTTATTTCATTGTATATGATTGAAAACATCTTTGGTAAACTCACTAAAATTGAATACAAACCACTGTAAAATTATAAAACATAGTTACTACCACTGTTCTGCAAGTCCTGGGGAGAACTAGGTGACTGAAATCTCCTAAGGGGGAGAGATTCTTCCGCAAATGAAGTTAGCATGCATGGAGAGTGAATGCATTCCATTTTTCTACCTATTTATCTAGCTGAAAATAGATATAGGTAAAATAATGACCCTTAACATTTCAGAAAGCAGTACAAAATTGATGCAAAATATAATTACAAATTTTTACAAAGAACAAAAAATTATACTTTTTCCATAAATATCTAGACAGCATTAATCGCATATAAAAATAATTTAAAAACTCTACTGCCATCAAGTTGATGCCAACTCATGTTGAACCTGTTGGACAGAGTAGAATTGCCTCACTGAGTTTTCAAGGAACATCGGATGTGTTCCCGCTGCCAACCTTTTGATTAGTAGCTGTAGCTTTGAAATCCTGCCTCCCCCATCCCACCTTCCAGGGCTCCGAATACATAGTACTTACAGTAAATAAAACAAATACTCTTTTGATGTCCTTTCGTCAATGTAAATGTATTTCTTTTCCCCATTTAGTGTGGTTAAAGTATTAATGAAGTGTTCAGTTTGTAAATTAAGGTTTTGTTAAAGTTCAGTTTTTTTCACTGTGTAATTTAGGAAAATATGTGAAGGGCAGGAGCCAAGCTATACATTATATCAAAACAAAATGAAAAGAAAGACAAATGGAGTAGATAAAACTTAAAAATAAAGTCACATAGGATGTAGATTTTCCTTTCTATCCAGCAGGAGGACCAACGTGGATGGTAAAAGAAAGAATGTATATTGTAAACCATGTTTTGAGAAATCCAGCATTAGCCTACTTTAATTAGTCACAGTGAAATTCAGATACATTTTCTTCACTGTAATGTAAAATGATGAGATGGTTAAATAAATACCAAGATTTATCATCACGTCAAAGCAGTATTTTATTGTCTATCTTCAAATGACAACATGTTAAAATAAGAAGCATAAAGGAAGTATACATCAAAGGTTTTGAAAAAGTATGTTTTTAAGTTTTGCACACTGTATTATGAATTGTACAGACTACCCAGGCAAAGGTTTCCAGGGGGGTTATACAACACATTTGTAATCTGTCTCCCATTGCAGCCTTGATATGAAGTATTCTATTCCAATGTCCCTGTAAGTCATCAAATGTTTCAAAAATAATATCTTTCATGATTTTCATGCAGAATAAATATCTCACATGTTGGATAATTTTGGAATTAAACCCATCATAGCTCTGTGTGTGCATGTCTGCCTAATTTTCCTCAACTTAAAAATAAAGTTTTTTAAAATTATTTTATTCATTTTGTATAAACACAGAAGCATTTTTAATTAACGATAATATTTTCCACTTTTAAAGGTATTCTATTAGAAAGGAGTTATACATTTTAAAGGAGAGCTTTGTGTTGCAATCTGATAACAGTGGCCTTTTCCTTTTAATCAAGCAATCAACTTAACTGGACTTCACAATAAACTGAAAAGTTTTCTAAACTCAACCTGATATTTCCAAGGACAAAGTAGCAGGGATAGGGGTCCAGGGACCATGTATTCAGGGTACACGGAGGCCAGTTGTTTTAACTAGTCTATTGCTAAGAGAGTCTTCTGCGCCCCGTAGTGGTGAGTGGCATATGGAGTCCAAAAGCTAGCAAACTGCCATCTGAGGTACAACAAACTGTCCCATCTCATCAGCAGATAAACACCAAGAACAACAAAGACAGGAGGGAAAAAGAGCCCAGGAGACAGAAGGACCCACGTGAATGGGAGACTGTATCAACATGAGACCAGAAGAACCAGATGGCACCCTGGAGTAGATGGCAGCATCTTACATCTTACATGGCCAGTTATCAAGAGAGATTGAGAAGCAGAGTAAGGAACAGTGGGAAAAAGCAGTAGGACGAAGTCTGACATAGAGCTAATGGCATTGCTGGAAAGAACATGCTTATTTTAGGAAAAAAAAAAATTGAATGAAGAGCTTCTTTTGCAAGGGAATGTCTGTCAGAATGGAGAGCCCCGATGGTATAGTGGTTAAGTGCTACATCTGCTAACCATAGGGTCGGTGGTTCAAATCCTCCAGTCACTTCTTGGAAAATCTATGGGGCAGTTCTGCTTTGTCCTATAGGGCCTCTATGAGGCTATGAGTCAGAACTGACTAGACAGCATTGGGTTTGATTTTTGTATATGGGAATGAATAACTTAGTAACAAGGTCCACAGAGATTATATAACTCACATGTGTAACAGCACCTTAAAAAAAAAAAATCTGACCCCTGTTCAGAGCCTGATAGTTAAATGCATTAATCATGAGAAAATTAAGCGTGTTCATGATAAAGTGATCCTTTCTTGAATCTTTTCTCATAGACTGAGGAATTTGCAAGTAATTGCTTCTAAGTTCCTATTTGGCTACAGTGTCTATTCCTTTAGGATGTCTCCCTTCTAATCTATTTCTATTTCCCTCTGCTTTTCTAAGCAGATACTTCAAAAGTCAGCTAAATTTTGACTGCACTTCAGGTGCCCTGGCTTTCCTGCAGTGATCTTCAGTGACATAAAATTTCCTACAGAAGACTCTCATTATCTGCTAATGTTTTCACAAGCTGATATATAAATACCACACAACAGTTGAAAATAACCTGATTACTTTGATATGGAGTATTGATGTTGACAAATATAGTTTATTGTTTTACAGATCTAGGATAGCAAACTCTGGACTCTGCATGTACTCTGCTGGCCCTGTGATTGTTACCTCTGCTAACTAAAATGTAGGCAGTTCCAATCCACCAGGAGCTCCTTGGAACCTCCATGGAGCAGTTCTACTCTGGCCTGTATGGTCACTGTGAGTCAGAATTGACTCATTGGTGGTGGTTTGGTTTAGTTTGATTTGATTTAAGTGTTTGGTTAGTGACAGATTTTATTTGCTTTCATTTATCTTCTTTCCTTTATATATGGGCTGTAGACAGAAACTAAGAAGATTAGGACTTTTTTAATTCTAGAAAAGTTAAGCAGTTAATTATAAATGAGATAAATATTGGAGCCCTGGTGGAACAGTGACTAAGTGTTAAGCTGTTTAACACAAAGGTCAATAGTTTGAATCCACCAGCCACTCGGAAACTCTGTGGAGTGGTTATACTCTTTACACTTGGGCTATAGAGATAACACAAAGGTTAAGACTCTTTTTTAAATTCTAGAAAAGCCATACAATTAATTATAAATTAGATAAATATTGTTAATAGTCACAGTGCTTTGAAACATATCTGTGTCTCAAAAATACATTCTCACTTTTAATGAGAATAGATGATATACAAGACAAATTCCTATCTTGACAAATCTCACAGCAACGCATGGTTTTCACACAGTTTTTGTTACAATACCAGATAAGTTCACAATTAAAAGTGTTTTCCACCTTTTCACATACAAACATATACATGGATACATACCTAGAGAGACAGAGACACAGAGAAACTTGTGCCACTGCTGCAACTATTCCAAGACTACAGTATTGTAGATACTATCAAAACATTTAGTAAAAATTCTATGCAGTTGGGAAACAGCAAATAGGAAGGTGTGCTCAGGGTATAGTTGAAGTGGGATGTTGCCTGGAAGGCAACTGATGAACTCACAGACATAGCTTCTTAGATCCTGGTACTTCTGGTCAAGCTTCAGTATTAGGTATTACCATTTACCAGGGCTGGTGGGGTAGTAATTAAGTGTTACATCTGCTAAGAAGAAGACTGACAATTTGAATTTGCCAGGCGCTCCTTGGAAACCTTATGAGGCAGTTCTATTCTGATCTATATAGTTGCTATGAGTCAGAATTGACTCGATGACATTGGCGTTCTGCAGGGTGATTAGTGCTCAGGTAAACCGATGTGCTCTCATAAAGCTTAAAAAGGACAAATATGTAAATTTGAAATATGAATTCATTAAGTAAATATGAACAAAAGCATCATTCTTCAATGAACCCAGTATGATAGTTATCACATTCTAATCTATGAACAATCTAGGAACACAAGTTATATAAAGCTGGTCAGCTAAGCATTTTTCACAATGT
Source organism: Heterohyrax brucei (assembly GCA_028571685.1). Lineage (NCBI taxonomy): Eukaryota > Metazoa > Chordata > Mammalia > Hyracoidea > Procaviidae > Heterohyrax > Heterohyrax brucei. The sequence continues at coordinate 164,400,987 of CM053143.1, forward strand.
GAATATCAAGCTTTGCTAATCCACTGTGTTCATGAACATAGGCATAGCTTCAGCCAACTACGGACTGATTTCGTTTTGCTCTGGTACACATTTCACTTCAGTGTTTAGATAGGTGTTGCCAATCAATGTTTGTACCCATGCTTCTCTGCTGCTATATATCCCATTTCACCCCAGACTGGTACATACCTGATTTTTCACAGGCACTAGTTTGTTCGTAATACGGTCACAAGTGATTTTGGTGGCCTGGAGCTAGTTGGCCTCTCTAAGATGATTTTGTCTGTTTGGGTTCGCATTCATGATTAACTGATTTTGTAAAACTCTTGTAGGACACTCTTGCCTAATTTCATTAATTTACATGACCACATGAGCACCTGGCTTTGCCCTCAGGAAAGTTATAAAACCATTATACATTTAGAATTTGAGAATTTTTCTTTCAATAATGATTGCTTGCTCTTAAATTTTAACATGCTTCAGTATACACTTCAAAAGTATAATCCAATATTATTGTTATTTACATATATTGAGAGAATTCCACAAGGTCTCACACAAACTGATCAGTCAGTAGCTGTGAGAAAAGTACTATGAAATAGACTATAATGCAATCCACATATGCAATTTTAAATTTTCTAGAGTCAAATAAATAAAAGTAAAACAAAACAGGCCAAATTAATTTGATAATATATTTTATTTAGCTAATGTATAGTTTTTCAATGTAGCATGTAATCAGTATAAAAGTATTAATTATGTAGTGTAATTTATTTTTCTTGCAAGTATTGCAATTCAGACTCCAAGTGTTCCCACATTCCAAGTAGTTATTATCCATATATGGTTAATAGTTACCATACTGGTCAATACAGTCCAAGAATTTAAATTAGATTCCAATTTACAAACTCAAAAACTTGCATAAATAATGACCTTGGTTTTTTCCTTTTTTAATGACTTGTATTTTTTTATATTTGCAGATTAAATAACTTCCTTGACTATACTTTTTATTTGATAGCATCACATATGTTGTCTTCAGCTATTTCTCTACTTCCATTTCTCACTATTGTCATTTTATTAAGGTATGCTCTATATTATACTAGTCATAAAATAATATAAATGTATTTGATATGTGAACAATGTCTATTATTCATATCTTACTTTAATATTTAATATTTATATAGTGCTATGCAGTTAATTGGTCTAGGTTTTTTCAACTGTAGATATTAAAGAAATTGCAAATATTCATTTTTAACTGTTCATTTGGGTACTTCTGACATTTTTTAATTAAATGATAATGCAAAGGGATGACATTTTTTTGTCCTGCCAGGAAATCATAGCTCAGGGTTATTTTTGAAATAAGAATTTTAGGAAGAGCATGTAATCTAAATTCATATTCGTGACACTCTACTCAATTTTCTCAGAGACCTTTAAACTGTCCTCAGATAATAGGAACAGATTTTTAAAATGTCTTTCTTTTACTTCAGGCAGTGATCAACACCAAGAAGTTCTGTCAAGCCATCATGTAGCATGGTGACAAAGATTTCTGATTAGATAACATGTGGCCTTAGATAAACTCACACATAATTGGAGTAAAAATTTGTTGAAACAAATGCAGTGTCTATTGCCATTGACTCTGAAAAACAAATCATACCAACTGAGCAAATTTTAATGATATATTTAAAAGCACTTTTGCTTTACCTTGATTTAATACTACTTATATGATTTTTTAATCAAAATTACTAGGCCTTGCACATCTTCAAAGGAAGGATTTAGGTTTTACATATCTTTAAGTCACTTTCAAGTCTACCGAACAAAATGTTTTTACGTGATACGTCCTCATGAGGTCTCCGTTATCTGGGGTCTATTTGATGACAGGTAACAACAGCAGCAACAAAATGTTAACAAATAAAATAAGACAGGTCTCTCAATTATGAATTTTCAAAATAATCATTCACTGGGGTAAAATGCATAGACAGAACCTAAAGGCTAAGGAAACCATTGTTTCTACATTTCATTCCTGTAACTTGAAGTATTGGAGACAGTATCTATAACATTAATTCATTAATTTTTATCAGGGCACTTTCTGTCGTCAAGGAAAAAAAAATCTCTTATTATGTTTTGACAAAACGGTCTTGGAATTATTTGTATTGTATGCATTCTAATTGTAACTTTTATTACATCATGGGCCAACATTTTTCCTCATACTATTTGACATTAACAGAGAAATAATATACTTATTAAAAATATACATGACAGTTTAGAAACAATGCTAGAAATAATTAGATATATAGGAACAATAACAATGACAAGTAATTGAAACTACAGAAATATTATACAAATATGAATAAAATGTTACCTTCTACTGACTTAATCCAGGGCCTTCAGAAAAAAAAAATGGTTTCCATTGAGTTGATTCTGACTGATGGCAATCATATAGGACAGAAATGAGCTGCCCCATAAGATTTCCAAGGAGCACCTGGTAAATTGGATCAGCTAGCCTTTTAGATGCATTTTAATTATAACCTCTTAATCACTGCACCACCACGGTTTTCATTCAGAACCTTACTCATAACTAACACATTTTAAAAATTTTAATTTTCAAGAAAGCACACTGACTTATTATTAAATTACATAGTAATATTTTATGATCCTACAATTTATTTTTTGGAAAACATATTTCAACTAAAGCATAATTGATACGATGTTTTATTACACTTATAGACTAAATAAATAGCACAGAAAATTAAAAACATATTTTTCAGAACAGGCAATAAAATATGTTTGTTGAATGAATGATCAGCATTAACATATAGCATTATGATACTGATCAGCAGGCTTTAAAATACCCAGATTTATGAGTATGTTATTATTGTGCCCACATTAGTGTGTTAGTACACAAATATGATCTTTGAATTGTGTTTGGGCTCCTGTGGAAAGATGCTTTGGGGAGTTTTGTTTAAGGAATCCATCCTAAGAAGAGATATCATTTGTTTACAGGCATCTGGAAAACTGTAATAGGCTGAGAGACAGGATTTGAAAAGAAGTGAGTGAGAGTTACTGCAGCTGGTGAAAAGCATACACATAGTTCAGCGGAGAAATGTTGGATAAGCTGCAGAAATGGGGCAAAACATCTATTTCCTGAAGGTAAATTCCTCAGCAAAATAAGTGGCATTTATACAAAGCCCACAGCCGACATCATCCTAAACGGAGACAACCTGAAAGCATCCCTTCTGAGAACTGGACCCTAACAAGGATGCCCATACAAAAATCAGATTCCCCTACAACAACAAAGAGAACTTTGAAAAGGAAGTCATCAGATTGGTACCATTTACAATAGTTCCCCTAAAGAAAAATATACATAGGAATAAATCTAACCAGAGATTTAAAAGGTTTATACAAAGAAAACAACAGGATACTCTCATAAGAAACTAAAAGAGACATACATAAGTGGAAAAACATACTTTGGTCAGGGATAGTAAGACTAAATATTGTAAAAGTGTCAGTTTTATCCACAGTGATCTACAGATGCAATGTAAGCCCAAATCAAATTTCAATGTCAATTTTTTTTTTAATGAGATGGAAAAACAAATCACCAACTTCATATGGAAAAGGAAAAGGCCCTGGATAAGTAAAGCATTACCAAAGAAGAAGAACAATATAGGAGGCCTCACACTACCCAATTCAGAACCCATTATACCCTCACAGTAGTCAATAAGCCTGGGACTGGTACAACAGATATACAGGCCAATGGAACAGAATTGAGAATCCAGATATAAAATAGTCCACTTACGAGCAGGTGACATTTGACAAAGTCCCACAGTCCACAAATTGGGGAAAAGACAGTCACTTTAATCAATGGTGTTGACGTAACTGGGTATCTATCTGCAAAAAAAAAAATGAAACAAGATTCATGCTTCACACCACCTATGACAACTATCTCAAAATGGACCAGTGACCCAAATACAATATATAAAATGATAAAGATTATGGAAGAAAAAATAAAGACAATACTAGAAACACTGTGACATGGCATAAACAGAATACAAACTGAAACTAACAATGCACCAACCTGAGAAGAGAAACTAGGCCACTGGGAGTACATAGAAATCAAACACTTATGGTCACTGAAAGACTTCACCAAAAGAGTAAAAAGATAACCTACAGACTGGGCAAAAAAAAAGAAAAAAAAATTGGCTACAATATATCTCATCAGAACCTAATCTCTAAAATCTACAACATACTTCAAAATGTTAACAACAAAAAGACAGATAATCAAATTAAAAAATTGAACAGACACTTCACCGAAGTAGACATTCAGAGGGTTAACATATGAGGAAAAGCTTGCAATCATTAGCCGTTAGAGAAATGCAAACCAAAAGTACAATGAGAAACTGACTCACATAAATGAGATCAACAATGACGCCCCTGCCCCTCAAAAACACAAAATGATAAATTTTATAGTATCTGAGAATGATGTGATGTTATGGAGAGACTAGAATGCCTATCTGCTGCTGCCTGGAATGTAAAAGGTTACAACCACTTTGAAAATGGATTTAGCACTTCCTTAAAAAGCTAGAAATAGAGTTACCACCATATCATTTAGCAATCACACTCCTTCCAATACATGCTAGAAAAATAATAGCCTTCACATGAATCACTATATACACACTCATGTTTATTGCAGCTCTGTTCGTAACAGCAAAAAGATGGAACCAACCTAAGTGCCCATCAGCAGACAAATTGATAATCCAATTATGGTCCATAGATATAATAGTATACTATACAGTGATAAAGAACAATGATGAAGCACCTCACAACATGGATGAATCTAGAAGGTATTATGCTGAGTGAAATTAGTCACTCACAAAAGGACAAATATTGTAGGAGACTACTATTATGGGAACTCAAAAGAAGGTTTACCCACAGAGGAAAATCTTATTTGATGGTTCCTAGGGTAGGGAGAGAGGGAAGAGGGAATTAACTAACTAGATAGTAGATATGAGTTATCTAAGATGTAAGGAAGCACACTCAACACAGGGGAGGTCAGCACAACCAAATTAAATGAGAAGCTAAGATACTTCTTGAATGTAATGAAACACTTTAACAAGCAGAGAAGCAGGAGTTCGAGCCTGGGGACTATGGTTTTGGGGGACATCTAGGACAACTGGCGTAACAAAATTTATTAAGAATATTTTCTCCATCCTACTTTGATGAGTGATACCTGAGGTCTTAAAAGCTAGCAAGCAGACACCTCAGAAGTATCAATTTGTCCAAACCTACCTGAAGGAAAAGAAAACGAGACACAAGGAAAATATTAGCCCAAAAGACAAAAGGGCCACAAAACACAGAGACTCTGTCAGCCTAAGAGAAGAACTAGGTGGTGCCTGGCTACCACCAATGACTGCCCTGAAAGGGGGTACTACGGACAGTCCCTAACAAAGCTGCAGAATAGTGTGGTGCAGAACTCCAATTCATGTAAGAAAGCCCAAGTGAGACTAGATGAAACCTCAGATACTTGGGCCCCAGACTCTCTGTAAACCCGGAACTAAAGCCATTCCTGAAGCTCAGTCTTAAGACAAAGATTAGACTGGACTGTAAAACATAAAGTAATATTTATGAGGAGTGTGCTTCTTAGTTCAAGCAGATACAGGATGCTGAATGGGTGACTCCTTCTCAGACACAGAATGATAAGGCAAATGGGGCAGTAGCTAGTTGAATGGAAATGGGAAGGCTGCTGTCCAATTATGGGGATTGTAACTGTGTCACATAGCAATATGTGTATCAATTTTTCCATGAAAAATTAACCTGAACTTAAACTTTCACCTAAAGCACAATGGTATATATATGTATATACCACACACACACACATATATATACATCTATTCCCTTGTAACAGTTGCTTTGCCATTCAGAAGATCAAAGAACAAAATATATCCCCTGAATTTCCAGTCAGCAAATACTATAAAAGCATTTTGTAAAATATTTGGATCTTTGATGATATTTGCTAACATTTGGTGACTTTGCTAATTTAATAAAATTAGTGAGTCTGTGATTAGTAGAACAAATGTATGATTATTAAAAAAATAATAATGCATTTGTCACACCTATTTAGATACTTACTTTTTGGTTTCTTTTAAAGCCACTTATGTAGTTCTCTATTTTATTGCCCACAACATGTGTGGGTGTCACAATTTGCCTTAATGTGGGTGATTATTCTAAATGAAGGGTCAATTAAAGTATTTATGAAGTCGTAATATATTTCTGACACACTGCCAGTCATTGTAGGATAAACAGAAGTAATAAATGGCACAACTCTTTTCCTTAGTTAACACAATACAGATGATTACATAAGATATACCCACAAAAAAATTAGAGAATGCTATTTGCTACTTCCAAAAAGCTTTGATGAAGGGATTTATGAAGTTTATCCTAATTATGGCATGAGCAATATGAATGCTTTAGAATTAAAAATCACAGCCTTGAGTAATTATGAAAAATAGTGTATATGATATTAGAATCAGAAAGGAAGAAGCAAAATTAAGAATTTTGTGAAAAATGTGAAGAATACTTGAATAAAGTACTTTTTAATTTAAATTATTTGCATACCTTTATATACCCACAGTGTAGGACAGGAGAACACTATGAAAATAAATGTTTATAGTCTGTCATATACTATATTTAATAAAAATAGAGAGTCAGTGGAAAGCAAAGATTTTCGTTGACGTGGATTGACGCCGTGGCTGCAACAATGGGCTGAATTACGGCATTGCTTGTGAGCATGGCTCAGAATGTCAGTGTTGCTTTCTGCTGTACACAAAGTTCCTGTGAATCAAAATGATCTCCAGGGTAATTAACAATAACAAAATATAATAAATATTTACATAATTGCAGAAATATACTCTAATTACAAACACTGGGTTTGGAAACCAAGATAAGGCACTGCAATTTGATGGCAAATACAGTGTGAAATTATTGCCTATTTTAAACAAGTATGTGACCTGATCTAACATTTTAAAATCACCTCTATGGCTATCTTGAAAATAATGACTAATTGGGGTATAAAACTGTAAGACAGGAAGCCTTAGGAAACTCTAGAAGTAATTCAAGTGTGATAAAAAAGCAGCTTGAACTAAGCAGAAAGTAAAATGAAAATCAAACCCACTGCCATTGGATTGATTTTGACTCATAGTAATCCTATAGGACAGAGTAGAACTGCCGCATACAGTTTCCATGGAGCTCCTGGTAGATTTGAACTACTGCCCTTTAGGCTAGCACTTGTAGCACTTGACCCCTACAGCACCAGGGTATCCAGAAAATATAAACCCCAACCCAACATCATTGAGTCGGGTCCAACTCAGGGCCATCCTGTAGGTCATAGTAGAACTGCCCCATACAGTTTCCAAGGAGTACCTGGCAGATTTGAACCGTCAACCTTTTGCTTAGCAGACATAGCACTTAATCCACTGCACCACCAGTGTTTTCAGCTCCAGAAAGTATGAAGAATTATAATGGGGGGGGGAAAAAAGGAAGGCTGATTTAAAATACGTTTTGCAGATACATTTGGCAGGACTCCTTAATGAATTGTTACTAGGTGCCTTCATGTTGATTTGGGCTCATAGTACCTCTGTGTAGAACAGAAAAATCACTGTCCAGTTCTGCACCATCCTCACAATATTTGCTGTGCCTGAGCCCACTGCGGCAGCCACTGTATCTGTCTGGTCGAGTTTTCTTCTTTTACCCATCTCTCTGCTTTACTAAACGTTGTGTCCTTCTCTAGGAGCTGATCCCTCTTGATAAAATGTCTAAAATATATGAGACACACTCTTTACATTCGCCTCATAAGGAGAATTCTGGTTGCACGCCTTCCAAGACAGATTTGTTGGTTGTTTTGAAGTTCGTGGTATGTTCTTCCGAATTCCCTTAAATTTCCCGTGATTCTCTGTGGATGTACCGCTGCATCCACTTTCGAATGATCTTCAACAAAACTAACTTATATGGGGTACTAATGACATCGTTCAATAATTTCTGCAATCTGTTGGCTTAAATTCTTGAGGAGAGATGTAAATATGGATGTTGTACAGTCAGCTGGCCAGGTAGCTCTCCTCCAAATTTCTTGGCATAGAGGAAAGAGCACCTCCAGTGCTTCGTTCCTTGCAACTTCTCAATTGGCACTCCTTCGATTCCTGGGCTTGTTTTACACCAATTCTTGCAGTGTGATGTGAACTTCTTCCTTCACTGTCTTCAGTTCCTTGTCATATGTTACCTTCCGAAATGGTTCAGTGTGGACCACTTCTTGATATAGTGACTCTGTGTAATCCTTCCATCTTCTTTTGATGTTCCCTATGTCGCTTAATATTTCCCCCATAGGATCCTTCACAACTGAAACTCAAGGCTTGATTTTTTTTTCAGTACTTGCAGCTTCAGAAAAGCCAAGCATCTTCTTTCCTCCCTCCCTTTTTTTTAAATGTGCAAGTCTTAGCACATGTCATATAATAGTTTCCTTTATCTTGTTCTCTAACTCTTTGAAATCTTCTGTTTAGCTTTTGTAATTCATAACTTCTACCTTTTGCTTTAGCTACTTGGTGTTCCAGAGTAAGTTTCAGAGGCCCTTCTGAGATAGTTTTGTCTCTCCTTTCTTGTGTTTTTAATGATCTCTTGCCTTCTTCATGTACCATGTCTGTGATATCATTTGACAGCTCATCATGTCTTTAGTTATTAGTGTCCAATGCGTCAAATCTTTTCTTGAGATGGTTGGATTTGGGCTCCTGTGGACTTGAAGTCTCTTCACTTTTAACTTGAACTTGCATAACAGCAATGGAAGAGCATTTTCTGACCGATGATACCGAGCTTGCCTATCATCTGTATACCCACTTCCATCGACATAGTCGTTTTAATTTCAGTGTATTTCATCTGTCAAGGTCCATGTGTGCAGTCACAGCTTACGTTGATGAAATAAGGTATTTTCAAGGAAGAAGTCATTGGTCTTGAAAATTTTATTTTGAGATCTCTGGCATCATTTCTGCCACCAAAGACATATATTCCAACTACCCATCCTTTTTATTTGTTTGCTCATTTGTATCCGACTACTGAATTGCAATCACCAGTAATTATTGGTGTGTCTTGATTGCATGTTCGATCAATTTCAGACTGGGGAAGTTGGTAAATACCTTCTCTTCTTCATCTTTGCCTCACTGGTTGGTTTGTAAATTTGAATAGTAGTTGTATTAACTGCTCTTCCTTGTAGGTATATGGATATTATCCTATCACTGACAGCATTGTACTTCAACATAGATCTTGAAATGTTTTTTGTTTGTTTGTTTGTTTTTGGTGATGAATGCTATGCCATTTCTCTTCAAGATGTCATTCCTGGAAGAGTATACCATATGACTGTCTAATTCAAAGTGGACAACAGCAGTCTATTTCAGGTCACTAATGTCTGCTACCTCAATGTTTATGTATCTCATTTCATTTTTGACAATTTCTAACTTTCCTGGATTTACATGCTAAGTTATAGTTGTTAATGGGTATTTGCAATTGTTCTCATTTTGAGTCATGCCACATCAGCAAGTGAAAGTCCTGAAAACTTGATTTCACTCACAACATTAATGTTGTCTCTACTTCAGTGAGACACCTCTTCCCCAGTCCAACCTGAGGACCTCATATACCAGCACTATATAGGACAGTGTTCCGCTGACACTCCTAAGGTTTTCACTGGCTAATTCTTTTCAGAAGTAGAATGATGAACCTGTCTTCCTACTCTGTCTTAGTTTGGAAGGTCAGGTGATTCACCTTTCTGGTATTTGAATACTACTGGCATAACTTCCAGCATCACGGCAACACATAAGCCCCACAACACAACAAACTGACAGACACAGAGCAGCCATTATTTTGCATTTATGACTTAAATGTGATGAAAGAATCCAGAATAATTTCTAGTAGTTGTTACAAGATAATTCCTAGTAATTGTTGGATATTGTCTTTGCTTTCTCTTACCTTAAAATCAAAAGACAATATATATGTACAAAGGAATATCTCTATTACAGACAGAAGCACTTACAGTGTACAGACCATCTGCCATCATAAAAATGCCAGCACTGGTTTATTAAAAAATCATAAGTTACTCAATTAAAATACTCAACATAGTCTTCATCAGAAAACAAGTTTTATCAACAAACTAAAACAACTGCTGTAATGAGATTTTTAAGTAAAAAGCAAGAAGAACAAACAAAAAATAAAAGTTATTTGTTGTATTTGTATTCAAAATTTAGTTCTGAGCTTTCATCAGCCCAAACCAATAGGAAAATCCAAGAGATTTCCAAATTCTAGCTTTCTAACATCAGGATACATGTGAGAGCATCACCAGGGAAATTATGCTTTTTTGAATGTGGGTGGGTCTGTGTGAAGGTGTGTGTCTGAGCTGAAATGAATTGCTATGAGACAATTTAAGCAATAAAAAAAACAGCGTACCCTTTTAGTTTCTTATCTTTTTACATTAATATTGATAAAAGAGATAACTTAAAATCATTTAATGATGCCTGTATTCCTGTATTTTTTTTTTTCAGCTATGCCCTACACTCCAAGGATCCATACCAATTACCTGTATTCTTTTTGACATATTTTAGGAGGAATATGGGTTTGAACATTTTTATTCCTACTCAATGCTTCTGAAAGAGGTAGTAAAAATTTTCCCCAGTATAGGGAGAGGAGAAATTCCTCTCATTTCTTTGCTAATTCTATTCAGTAATCTCCTCTCATTTCTTTGCTGATTCTATTCAGTAATCTCTCAGTTCTCTTTCTTGGAGTCTGTACTTTAATAAAGGGAATAGTGTATGTTATCATGCAGTTCAGCTCAGCTCTTTATTTTGGGATAATATTTCAGCTTCATATTTACATAAGCAAGTGGTCTATTGAAGCAGAGCCAGATCCAATCACTTTGCTACACAGAGAGAAAATGCTGGCAGCATTAAAATACCAATATGTCTCCAGTGAATTGACAATATCACTTATAGAATAGCCCTGAATTCCTTAAAAGCCTGGTATGCAATTAATTATTGCATTCCTTTATTTAACAAATGTTTGCTACTTACTATTTACATGATTATTATTTTGATACAACTTTGTGTGTGCTGTAACTGAAAATAATATAAATAAAAATTGATTATGTTCTTTGTCCATGAAGAATTTTCAATACTGTAGAGGCGCATACATTTCAGGAGCAAATATGTAACATAAAAGTGCTAGTTGAAGTCATTTTGTAAGAGTGTCCTGTAAGAATCTATAAGAGAGTTGCTCGTTGCTGTGTATGGTGTCCTGAATTAACTATGTGTACCTGAGAAGACTGAAAAAACAAGTTACTTTAGAAAAGAATTTCAGAAGTATTATTGTTTTGAATAAAGCAAAGTGATAGAAAACTAAATCACTGAGAAAGAGAAGAAAATAGTGGAAATGCAATAGAATGCATTGTGACAAGTCATGATGAACGGTTGCCTTAGACACCCAGGGCTATTATAACAGACATACCACAAGGGGATGGTTCTAACAAAGAGAAATTTATTCTCCTGCAGTCCAATAGCTTAGAGGTCCAAATTCAAGATGTCAGCTTCAGGGGAAGGCTTTTTCTGTCAGCTCTGGAAGAAGTTCCTTGTCATCAGTCTTCTTATTCTGGGAGCATGTCTGCACAGGAATCTCAGATCCAAGACGTGTTCTGCTTTGGGCATTGCTTTTTGGTGGCATGAGGTCTCCATGTCTTTCTGCTCTCTTCTCTCTTTATACTACAAAAGACATTGGCTTAAGACATCAGTCTTGTAGAACTCAAAAACAGAACTGCCACTAATCCATCTTGTTAAATCATGCTGACAGAATTTATAACACACAAGAAAATACCATCCAATGACAAAATGGTGGACAATTATACAATACTGGAATTGTGGCCCAGCCAACTTTATACAGACTTTTTTGGGGGAACATAATTCAATCTATGACATTAGTTAAGCTTGATCTAAGCATCTGTGTTAGAAAGGTGAGCACGGACGCTGGTCCTGACACTGCCCTGTCCATAAATCATTACTGAGGTCAACTCTTTGGACAGGAATGGATTGGATTCAGTGACACAGAGTGACCATATCGTGTGTGAACTTTACGGGTCTATGCATCTATAGGATGTCTTCCTGCTGGCCTCTTATGGGGGGTTGGGGGAGGGAGAGGGTAGGGAGGAGATGTCAGGAGATTGTTAGGAGAATATGACATGTACAGAACAGAGAGGAGTGTGCTGCCACTGGGCAGGGAGAGCAGTGGGAGCTGCACATAGGAGGGCATACAAATTTATATTGGATTGTATGCTTTCACTCAATCACAATAAAAAAATGTTGATTAGAAATGCAAACATTAGGAGATTGCCAGGTGAAATTTGCATTTACTTCTAAAAGGAATGGAAATATATTGACCATAAATATATATAAAATCATTCTTTGGGAAATGTAACCTGGCAGCATTGAGAAAATGAGAGATGGAGTCCTAACAGTGGTAATTTACTGCCTTATACAACTCACACTCAGATTATAACCATTTTCCCACTTTAGTATAATGAACAACAGAAAATGCACAACTCAGTAGGAACAAAGACTAAGAGGAATGATAAGTTTTCTAGCATTTCAAAGGCAATGTTGTTGATAAAAAAAAAGATGGAAAGCTAGACATAAACTCATGAGAGACGGGTAGGTAGACAATAAGAAACTCTAGAGACAAGATATAGATGAATATTCCTTTCCATTTTACAAACTGGAAAATCTTACAATGGTCATATATATATGAAAATATATTCATGTGGCCAATGGAAGCTTCACACATACATGTATTATAAATATTCTTTCTGGCCCCTAGGGTTGCCATGAGTCAGTTCCGACTCAACGGCACTTGGCTTGGCTGGTTTTTATGCAATAACTGTTATTGGATTATTTTCCATCAAAAAATTCAGTGAAAACACAAAGTAAAATATAAGTACAAAATTATGATATCACAAGAACTCAAGAGATAAATACAAAAGTGTTTCTTCTTTGAGGTTCTTTTGTGATCAGTTTATTTAAAAAACTGAAATACCTAATTCTTAAAAATTGTGTCTGCATAATTTGTGAAAATGTTGGAATGTGTATTTTTCTATAAAATTGTTTAAGTGTAGTTTTCTTCACAAAGTTGAGAAATGCAGTGAAATGTTGCGTGTAACACAGTAAATATAATACACATAAGAAAATTAAAATATAATATAAAATATAATAAATAAAATATGATAAATTAAGTTTCATTATGGTAATCTAATACAGTGTTAAATTTATAAGATTTCCAAAAGTGAGTATATATTTCTTCTTCATTGAAAATTAAAAAATTTTGTTTTCTGAAAATTTTTTTTGTAATTTTACTATTGATTAAATATTTGTTTTTATTGAATTTTAGTATTCAATAACCTGATTTATTGGAAACCCTGGTTTCATAGTGATGAAGTGCTACGGCTGCAAACCAAGAGGTCAGCAGTTCAAAACTACCAGGTGCTCCTTGGAAACACCACGGGGCAGTTCTACTCTGACCTATAGGGTCTCATCGAGTCAGAACTGACTCGACAGCACCTATTAACAACAATAACCTGATTTATTACACAAATACATGCCTATGTATTTATATTGTTTTCCTTGTGTATATTTTATGACTTCTGAATTCTTGTAGTAAATGATAAGTTATTTTTATTCTATAACAAACCATGCAAACCCAAAACCCACTGCCATCAAGTTGTGTCCGACTCATAACAACCCTACAGGTCAGAGTAGGACTACCCCATAGCGTTTCCAAGGAGCAACTGGTGGACCTTTTGGTTAGCAGACATAGCACTTTTGGTTAACAGACTTAGCATTTTGATTAGCAAATGTAGCACTTAACCTGCTGCACCACCAGGGTTTCTGAACAAACTATACAAAGCTATAAAATTTTAATCTAAATAAAATTTTGCTTTCTCCCTGAATAAAGGTTGACAATTAATACTTTTTTTCTTTTTACTGAAAGTCATCTACTTGAGGTTCATTGAGCTTCCCAAAATATGGAAAAAATAAGTACATAAATGTTTCTGTTTGTTAGTTTTCTTGGATTTTGATTGAAGAATAGAGGTATTTTCTTATTTCCTTTTCTCCCCTAATATATGCTAGCTTTTGTGACTATTTCCAGGGCTATGGGAACTAAATTTTACTCTCTATCTCTTGTAGTAATTTATCATATGTTTATGTTAGATGTAAGGAGCTCTGGTTGGGTTTTTCTGATTTATTCATTGGTTAAAGCACTGGACTGCTAAGAAAAAGGCAGAGGGTTCAAATCCACCAGCTACTCTACTGGAGAAAAATATGACACTATACTTCTCTGAAGATTTACAGTCTGAGATCCTAAGGGGCAGTTGCACTTTTTCCTGGGGTCACTATGAGTCAGACCAGGATGAAGGCAGTGGATTTTTGTTTTTTTGTTATGTCGTTGTTGTTTGTTGAAGTCATTGAGTCATTTCCTAGTCATAGCGACCCTATGTACAACAGAATGAAAGACTGCATACATCTGTGCATTCTCATGATTGTTCTGTGCTTGAGATCATCACTACAACCACTGTGCCAGTTCTTCACATTGAGGGTCTTCCTCTTTTTCCCTGATCCTTTACAACATCAAGCACGATGTCCTTTTCCGGTGAGTGACCCTCCTAACTACATGCCCATAGTGTGTAAGATGTAATCTTGCCATCCGTGCTTCCAAGGAGAATTCTGATTGTACTTCCAAGATTGATTTGTCATTTTGGCAGTCGGTGGTATATTCTGTATTCCTCTCCAACATCACAGTTTGGAGGTATCATTCTTTTGTCTGCTTTAATTCACTGTCTAGCTTTTTACATGAAGCAAATGAAAACACCACGGCTAGGGTCAAAACTCAAACTCAACACCATTGGGTCGATTCCAAGTCATGGTGACCCCATAAGACAGAATAGACCTACTCCATAGAATTTCCAAGGAGTACTTGGTGGATTCAGACTGCTGAACTTTTGATTAGCAGCCACAGCTTTTAACCACTACACCGTCAGAATTTCCGTAGCTTGGGTAAGGTATATCTTTAGCTTTTATTATTATTATTATTATGATTGAATGAAAATGTACATTCCCATATAAATTTGCATGCTGACCTATGTGCAGCTTCCACTGCTCTCCCTGCATGGTGACAGCACACACTTCCTTTTTGCTCCATACATGTCTTATCTTCCCAACAGTCTCCTATCTTCTCCTCTCCACCCATTCTGATTCCTCCAGTATGAGGTCAACAGGATGACCTCTTATAGATACCTAGAACCATAAAGTGCCCACCAAGTCCAGTTCATTGCTGTCTGAAAAGTTGACCTTCGTTATGATTTATGGACAGGAGCAGCATCAGAGTCATGGGCCATGCTTCCAGGGGAACCCCGAAGTCTCTGGAGATCTCAGGGTGCACCCTATTTATTCTTGTGTTGCCAGTGAGACTCAACTTTGTGAGCTCCATTGTGGCTATCACTGGTGGTAGCCAGCCACCAACTGGTTCTTCAGGTAACAAGTCAATGTAGACATCCACTCATGTTGGTCTCTCTGTCTTCTGGATTCTCTTTCCCCCATGTCGTCAGTCATGGACCTTGGTGATCATCCATTCCTGCTAAGGTGGAACTTTTTGCTGTATCCTCAGATGGCAGTTTGGCAATTTTTAAGACCCCAGATGCCACTCACAAATGTGGGGTGTGGAGAGTCCTCATTAGCAAAATGCTACTTGTCCCAATTGGCCTCGATTTCCCTTGAGAGCACGGTCCCCGGCCCCTCACAGCTGCTACTCTGTCTTTGCAATATTAGGTTAAGATGGGAGGAGTACACAAGTTGTGTTGAAATCCCATTAATATTGGTCTTCTTATTAATGTGTGCTGTCACCTGTTTCACCCAACCAAATTTCTAAAAACTAATCTAAACCCTCCTCCCTCACCCTCTTACCCTCCTCACCCTTGCAGCCATCAAAGAGTCTTTTCTTTTATGCATGAGTCTGCTTTTAAGTTCTTATCATAGGGGTCTCATATGACATTTGTCCTCCTGTCGCTGATATTTGTCCTTATGTCACTGAACGTAATGTACTCCAGTTGAAACCAGGTTACGAGATGTTTCCTGCAGTCATCGTTGTTCTTTATTGTTGCATAGTGTTCCATTGAGTATATGTACCATCGTTAACCTATCCATTCTTCTCTTGTTGGGCATCTGGGTTGATTCCATCTTTTTTGCTATGGTGCACTGTACTGCGGGGAATATTTGTGTGCATGTATCAGTTGGCATGAATGGCCTTGATCCTGTAGGATATATTCTAAGCAGTGAAATTACTAGATCCACTATTTTAAGGTAGCATCAGATTGCTTTCCAAAGAGGTTGCACCATACCGCAATTCCACCAACAGTGTAGGAGAGTTCCAATCTCTCCACAGCCTCTCCAGTATTTTGTGTTTACGTTTTTTGGATCATGGTCAACCTTGCTGGAGTGAGATGGTAGCTCATTGTAGTTTTGATTTGAATTTCATTAATAGCTAATCATCATGAGCATGTCCACATGTGTTTTTGGCTGCCTGGATCTCCTCTTTAGAGAAATGTCTGTCCATCTCCTTTGCCTTTTGCTTAATTGGATGATTTATCTTCTTCTTATTGATATTTTGTAGTACCTTATATATTATGTAGTAGATATTATGTAGTACCTTATATATTATATATAATATATATTATATAGGCGTCAGTAGGACATAGAGTTGCTAAATATTTTTTCCCATTCTGTAGGTAGCCTTTTAATTATTTTGATGAAGTCTTTGGATGAGCAAAAGTGATTGATTCTTAGCGAGACAACCAAGTGCCGTCGATGACTGTGATTTGTTTGACAGATTTTGCAGTCTGTCTGCATTGTGTATTAAAGCTTCCATTGTTTCTACTTTTTGTTGGTTGAGCTATATCATTTTAGATTTGCTATTTAGGTCTTTTATACAGTTTGAGTTGGATTTTGTATAAGCTGTACGATATGGGTCTTGTTTTAATTTAGTGCAGATGGATATCCAATTTTGCCAGCACTGTTTGTTGAAGACATTGTTTTTACCTCAGTTTAATGTCTTAGGGCCTTTGTTGAATATCAGCTGTTCATGGGCAGATGATGTCATCTCTGAGGTCTCAATTCTGTTCCACTGATGTATCTGTCGGTTTTTGTACCAGTACCAGGCTGTTTTGACTACTGTGGCAGTGTAATAGGCTCTAAGGTCGGGTAATGAGAGACCTCCCAATGTGTTCTTCTTCTTTTGTAATGCTTTACTTATCCGGGGCTTCTTCCCTTTCCAGACAAAGTTGGTAATTTGTTCCTCTATCTCATTAAAAAATGTCACTGGAACTTGTATGGGGACTGCATTATGTAAGTAGATTGCTTTGCGTAAAATAGACGCTTTCACAATGTTAAATCTTCCTATCCATGAGCAGGGTAGGTTTCCCCATTTATGTAACTCTTTCTTAGTTTCCTGTAGAAAGGGTTTGTAGTTCTTTTTCTAAAGGCCTGTTATTTCTCTGATTAGATTTATTCCTAAGTACTTTATCTTCTTTAGTGATTTCTTCCTTAATAATCTCGCTGTTGGTATAAAGCAGTCCTATTGATTTACTTATGTTTATCTTGTATCCTGAGACTTTGCCAAACTGTTCTATCAGTTTCCTTACAGATTCTTTGGGATTCTCTGCATATACAATCACATCATCTGCAAATAGGGAGACTTTTAGTTATTCTTTGCCAATGTAGATGCCCTTTATTCCTTGGTCTTGTCTAATTGCTCTGGTTAGAACTTCTAGTATAATGTTGAAGAGGAGATGCGAGAGTGGGCATCCTTGCCTAGTTCCTGTTCTCAAGGGAAAGTGTTTCATTCTCTCTCCATTCAGGATGACATAGGCAGTTGGCTTTGTATAAATGGCCCTTGTTACACTGAGGAATTGCTCATTTATTCCCATTTTGCTGAGAGTTTTTAGCATGAATGGGTGTTGGACTTTATCAAATGCCTTTTCTGCATCAATAGACAAGATCAAGCAATTCTTGTCTTTTGTGATAGTTATGTGGTTGATCATACTAATTGTTTTTCTGATGTTGAATCAGACTTGCATCCCTGGTATGAATCTAACTTGATCATGATGGATTATTTTTTTGATATGTTGTTGTGTTCTATTGGCAAGAATTTTGTTGAAGATTTTTGCATCTAGATTCATCAGTGGTATCGGTCTGTAGTTCTCCTTTTTTGTTGGGTCTTTCCCTGGCTTTGGTACCAGGATTATGCTGGCTTCATAGAATGAATTTGAGAGTATTCCGTCCCTTTCTATACTGTGAAAGAATCTTAGTAGTATCGGAGATAACTCTTCTGTAAAAGCTTGATAGAATTCTGCGGTGAAGCCACCTGGGCCCAGGCTTTTTTTGGTTGGCAGTTTTTTGCAGAGTTTTTCAGTCTCTTTATTTGTGATGGTTTTATTAAGTTGTTCTGCTTCACCCTGTGATAATTGGGGTAGGTGATATGAATGAAGAAATTTGTCCATTTCCTCTAGGTTTTTTAATTTGTTAGAGTACAGTCTTTCATAGTATTCAGCTATGATATTTTTGATTTCTGCTGGAGCTGTTGTACCAACTCCCCTCTCATTTCTTATTTGGGTTATTTGTTTCCTTTCCGTTTTTTCTTTAGTAAGTTTAGCCGGTGGTTTATCAATTTTATTGACCTTTTCAAAAAACTAGCTTTTGGTCTTTTCCATTGTTTTAATTGTTCTTCTATTCTCTAACTCATTTAGTTCTGCTCTGATCTTTATGATCTGTTTTCTTCTGGTGCCTGAGGGGTTCCTCTGCTGTTCTCTCTGTACTTGTTCAAGCTGTAGAGTCAGTTCTTTGATTTGGTTTCTTTCTTCCTTCCAGATGTGTCCATTTATGGAGATAAACTGACCTCTGAGCACTGCTTTGGCTGTATTCCACAGGTTCTGAGAAAGTGTTTTCATTCTCATTGGAACCCATTAATTTCTTCATTTCATCCTTGATTTCTTCTATAACCCATTTTTTTTGAGAATGATGTTTAGTTTCCATGAGTTCTGCTTTCTATCTGTGTTTTTCCTGCTATTGATTTTGACTTTTATGGCTTTATGACCTGGGAAGAAGGTTTGCATTAATTCAGTGGTATGGATTTTGTTGAGAATTGCTTTATGTCCTGACACATGGTCTATTCTGGAGAATGTGCTATAAGAAGGTGAAGTTGTCCACTGATGCATAGAAAGTTCTGTATACACTGATGAGGTCTAGTTGGTTAATTGTGACAATAAGATGTTCTGTGTCTTTATTGAGCTTTTTTCTAGATGATCTGTCCAATATTGAGAGTGGAGTGTTGAAGTCTCCTACTATTACTGTGGAGTGATCTATCACTTTTTGAGTGTAGTCGGTGTTTCTTTGATGTATTTAGGTGCTCTAATATTAGGTGCATAAATATTTAATATTGCTAAGTCCTGCTTGTTTATTGAAACTTTCAGCAATAATAGTGTCCATCCTTGTCCACGATGGTGGATTTTACATTAAAATCAAATTTATCTGAGATTAGAATTGCCACACCTTCTCTTCTTTGTTGATTGTTAGCTTGATATATATTCCTCCATCCTTTAATTTTCAGTTTGTTCCTATCTTTAAGTCTAAGACGAGTTTCTTGTAGGCAACATATAGTTGGGTCATGTCTTTTGATCCAAGATGTCACTTTACTGGAGCATTAAGTCCATTCACATTCTATGTAATTATTGATAGATATATGTTCAGTGCTGCCATTGTGATTTGTTAATTTTTGTGTTGATGTTTTCTGTGTTGTTTTTATTAATCTGTTCTGCGACCTTCTTCTTTTGAGCTGATTTTTCACCTTTTTCAGGGTTGGTTTTGTAGTTGTTTAGACTCCTGTATTACATTTCTTGATATGGTATGTTGCTTCTTTATTGTGCTTTATGGCTGCCCCTAAAGTCCCCCTTAATAAACTATGTATAAACCTAATTTTGATTTCTACCAGTGTTGTCAACTTTCTCTGTATCTGGAAGGACTATAATGACTGTAGTACATACTTCTTTTTAATATGATGATATCATAGTTTACATGATATGATCACTAGATCATTTATTTCACTATTATAGCTTTGATTGTGTTTGGAGCCTTCTTTAACTGAGTAGGATTCTAGATAATGTGTCCTAACACACAAAGTTAGTGGTTTTATTCTTCCGAGCCAACAGATTCTTTCACTATGTCTTGTAACTCTGGCTTTGTTTTTAAAAAGTCTCTGAGTTTCTGTTTACCTGGAATGTCTTAATTTCATTTTCATATTTGAAAGATAGTTTTGCAGGATATGTAATTCTTGGTTGGAGGTTCCTCTCCTTCAAGGCTTTGAATGTGTCATGCCACTGTCTCCATGCCAGCATGGTTTCCGCTGAGAAATCTGATGAAAGCCTACAAGGTTTCCCTCTGAATGTTAGCTTTACTTTAAGTCTTGCTGTCTTCAAGAGTTTCTGCTTATGTTTCATTTTGTTGAGCTTGATTATAATATGTCTTGGAGTCTTTCTATTGAGATCTATATTGAGCGGTGTTCAATATGTATCTTGGATCTCTATATTCTCTTCTTTCATAATTTCTGGGAAGTTTTCTGTCAGCAGCTCAGCAACGATACTCCCTGTGTTCTCAGGTGTCTCGCCCTGTTCAGGAAATCCAATGAATCGTAGAGTGTTTCTCTTAATAGAGTCCCACATGCTTCTTAATGCTTCTTCACTTTTCTTGTTTCTTTTTTCTGATTTCTCCTCATAGATGCTGGAGTCAGTAGCTCTGTCTTCCAAATCAGAAATTCTCTTTTCCATTTGTTCTATTCTGTTTTCTTGGCTTTGATTTGAAGTTTCTATGTCTTTGATTTTATTCTTGATCTATTGGATTTCAGAGTACTGATATTCCATCAGACTGAACAGCCTGCTTAATTTTTCATTTTACTCTGTTGTACTTTGTATAAGGTCTAGGAGGGCTCTCTGTGTAATCCTTTTGTGTTCACCTTCTGATAGTTTCAGAAAAGCTTCTTTGTCTGGGAAGCTCTGAGGTGGTTTCTTTTGGGGGGCCTTTTGACACCATGGGTGACTTCCACGTTACCGTCTTCTCCTACTTTTGTTGCTTTTTGGGCTTCATGTGGGTCACTAGAGGCTGGGAGAGATGCTGTGAAGATGGACCATAGTTGTTTCTCTAGGCTGTCTTAAAATGAGAAGTAAAAAGTATTTGACAACTTCCAAAGTTAGTCAGGCTTTCAAGTGTATATGTCCCTCTCCTCAGTTGGCAAAGTTAGCACGTCTATATTGAACACCAGATGTCATAAACTAGCTCAAAATACTGAAAGGCTACTGGCCTGCTGGCCTCTGCTGTCGGGCCCCAGCTGTAGGATATACTGTGTAGAATTTTACTCTTCTGCCGGAAAAGCAGTCTCTTCTGGGTAGGCACTGCCTCCCAGCCCAGGAATTAGGTCCAGCTGAGGCTTCTGTATAGATGACCCTGCCTCCCAGCAAAACAAGATGGTGTCCCGCACAAGCTCGCCAGCTGGCCAGGACCAGGCACCCGGTGGAAAGAGAGGTCAAGAGTGCTGAAATGCCCAGAGTCCACAGCCTCTGCTGTTGGGCCCCAACCCCAAGTGACACTGTGCCAAAACACCACCTTCCTGCTAGAAAAGCACTCTCTCCCCAGCAGGGGCCACCTCCCAGCCTAAGAACCAAGTCTGGCTGGGGCCTCTGCCTGGGCTTCTCTATTTCCTGATAGGCCAGAAGAGCCAAGGTGTATAGAGTCCAAAGCTAGGCTCTCAGAACCTGGCAATTACGCTTGCCAGTCCCATTAGCAGTGTGCCTGAGACCAGCAGCTAATCAAGTCCCAGTGTTGCCCACTGGCCAAGACAGAGGGGAAAAAAGTGTGAAATGGTGAGTTACCTTCGATCTGTGTAAGCCTGTGCTCACCGAGAGTGGGGTGAGTGAAAGAGAAGAGGTTGTGCATTCACTGGTATAAAGTGCAAATTAACAGCCCTATGCTGCATCCCAGGGCTCACTAGGTGTCCAGAAGGCTCCATTTAATTATCATTTCAGATCTTGGTTTCCAGATGGATTTAGGGAGACGTGTGTTTAGTCCACCATCTTGACTCTACCTCCCAGGTATATCTTTATCTTCAAGGAAGTATCTTTGCTTTTTAACACTTTCAAGAGATTTCTTATAGTAAAATTTTCAAAAATAATGTGCCTTTTGATTTTGTGTCCAATGTTTCAATGGGTGTTGATTATGGATCTAAGTAAAATGAAATCCTTGACAACTTCAATGTTTTCTTTGTTTATCATAATGTTGCTTTTTGGTCCAGTTGTCAGGAGTTACGTTTTCTTAACGTTGAGTTGTAATCCACACCAAAGCCTGTGAGTTTTGTTTTTCATCAGCAAGTACTATAGATTCTACTTATGTTCAGCAAGCGAGGTTATATCATCTGCATAATGCAAGTCATTAATGAATTTTTTTCTGATTCTAATGTCCTCTTTCTTCTTATGGTTCAGCTTATCTGAATATTTACTCAGCATACAGATTGAATAAGATTGGTGAGAGAATATAATTCTGATGCACACCTTTCCTGACTTTAAACCCAGGCACTATCCCCTTGTTCTATTCAAATGATTCTGTCTTGACCAATGTACAGATTACACATGAGCACAATTAAGTGTTCCAGAATTCCCATTCTTCACACTGTTACTCATAATTTGTTATGATGCACACAGTCAAATGCCTTTATACAGTCAGTGAAACATAGGAAAACATCTTTTAGCATTCTCTTCTTTCAGTCAGTATCCATCTAACATAAGCAGCAATACAGCTGGTTATGTTAGACATATAAATTAACCACACATACCTATTCTGTGTCTACATTTATCTCCCTTCCATTTTTTTCACTTTTAATGACTGAGATATGCTTGTTAATATCACAAATCAATTCACTGTTTTTTTCACTATTTCCTCATAATGAAGCCTTCACTGCAATCAAATAGAATGAGTGAGTTGCTGTTAAGCCTGCTTTCTATTTTTTTTTTTTTAAATTAGCCTCTCTTGAGTCAAACTCCTAGCCACACTATATGAATAGAGTATAACTGCCCTATATGGTTGTCAGGGAGTATCTGGTGGATTCAATTGTTATCTTTTGATTAGCATCCACAGTTCTTAATCACCATGCCACCACTTTTCCACATTCTATAGACCTATGTAATAATTAAATCTTCTTATTAGAGAACAAGTCAAGAGTCCTTTGCATGAGTATATGACACATTCATCCTCCCTCTCTTTACTTATTGTCCAATATCAGTCTTTCTTCTCCAAAAATTCCTCACCCAGTCACAATATTCATACCTCCAGTCTTTCTACGAATTCCTTTAAGGATGTGAGAAGGAAGGGTTAATTTAATTGCAAAATAATATCCTGAGTACTAACATATATCATCCTTTAAGTAGAGGGACATGTGTCTAATTAATAAAGGCTGTGGATACCTGATAGAAGAGCAAATCAAGTAGCTTTCAGTTTATTCACTGTTTGCTCTTCAGGGAATAAAAAATCTGGATAAGCAATGAGAATAATCTGAGATAGGTTTAACACGTTCTCACGATATCTCCCTTAAAGTTATAGGAAATTACTTCAGGACATTAGCCTTAGGTTACAAGTGATGCTTCATAAATATTGTGTTTTCCTGTCTTTAGACAAATCCTACTGGGAAGTATGGTGATAATACACTGAAGTCAAATAACCAGAACTTATGGAACTCTCAGTTTTAACAAGGATAAATCAGATATCTAATTCCCACCTCCATGTTCTGAAGCTTCTATTTAGACTTACAGATGTACTCTTCCCACTTTCCGTCTTTCTGTATGCCATATTGGGTGACTTGTGTGGCAGCATCAACAGATGAGTTTGTCCTATGGCTTCTAGTTGTTTTTGGAATGGACACTATGAGAGGAGATTGAACGAGCTGAGGAGAAAGAGGTCAGGTAGCTTATTACCCTGACTCTCCACTCCACACCTTGGCTCTGTTGACTGTGTCATTGGTACTGCCAGCAGTCGTCTTCACTCAGCATCCCTAACTCTAGGTTCTAGTAACAGACACTTTTCCTAACCATGTCAGGCTTCAGAGTGATGCAATCTCCCTACACTATCTCTTCACTGTGACCATGCCTTTTTAAATATTTCCTTTATGGAAATATCCTCAAATTATACAAGAGTGTGTCTTCTCTTTCTTCCTTGGATGCTAGCTGATATACCATCAAGAATTAGATTATGTCTATCTGATCTTCCATGCAGGAGACTTGGTGTGATTCTGGCCAATACATTTCATGTGAATCTCAGTGGAGTCTCACGTTTTGCTATGATGCAGAACAGGTTTCAACAAAGCATCAGGTGAAGAAGGACTAGGAATATAAGTCTGCTGGTCTTCAGTTAACCAGCCAACAAATGCCCTATGAATCACAATGGTCAATTCTGTTGTACACGAGTCAAGGTAAACACTATAACAGCTAACAGCAATGCAGCCAATGCTTCTCTTAGCTATTTACGTGGGCTTCTGACTCATCTGTCCAGCTCCCAATGTTGACAACTGACAATTATTTTGGACCTACATGCAAACCTTAAACATATTACTCTTACATTAAAGAAACATGGCCACAGAATTAAATTTTATATTAATTTTTATCTACCGCTGACCTTTATGTCTACTCTAAATGACTTTCACTGCTGCTGAGTAATATATAAGGCAGTTCCAATAAAGACGTGACTCCAAAACACCCACATATATGCACGTATACACATACACAAACACAAACACATCTGTTCAATTTAAATAAATAATATTTAAGATCAATGTAATCCTTGAGATTTACGTGCTGATTGACGTCAAAGGGTTTTGGTTTTTCCCTTCTCCATATCAGCAGGAAAGAAGTATGTTCCAGCCTTTCCCCTAGAGGGCAATATTCAATGACAATGACCTCACTACAGTGGAAAATCTTTGCCCCACTCAATATACATTATTTTGAGGTTGGGTTCTCCAGCACTGTGCATTTTTCCATTCCTTCTGAAAAATTCAAAGATATTCGAGAGAGTTAAATTAACATGGTAATAGTGGACAACACACAACATCACCGAGCACTGAGCTTCTGGAAAAGGCAGTAGTTAAGAACACTCTATACACTGTTTGCATTTCTGCAAACCATTTTTTTTCCCCATGAGACTGGTGGATGACCCCTTTTTTATCTATGACAAAGCCAGACACAAACCCTCCAAGTTCTTGTTACTTGTTTCAAATGATTAGCTGATCTGTCTGTTCTACTGACCAATTTTGACAAAATATCCACTAATGTGTCTTCATCAAAATTTGGTTAGGGGTCTTCCTCCCCACAGGCCTCTGGACCATGGTTCACCCTTAAGTATATATGGAAATATGAAATATTTTCTCTCCTAAATATTTACTGATCTCAGGAAAAAAATTCTCTGATCCACTGTTCAAGTCAGCTGATGAGCCATCCTACCACCCCCCTACTTGACTCTTTCTAGCCTTGTTTATTCTTTCCTGTACTAAAAAGTTCTTCCCATCCTCTAATATGACTGAAAGTAGCATATCAGAGTGATCTTCCTAATGCTGTAGGGGCTCCCTCTATTCCAACACTTCTCCTATCCTGACTGCAATATTCTTTTTTTGAATAAAGTCTTCCCTTACAAAAGCCTAGCTTTGTTTTTTGTTAGCATAACTGGAATCTCAATTCCATGCTAGAATGGAGATTTTTCAATAGTAAACAAATTTTTTATTCAAAATTGTACTGTTTATTAAACAGCGGCTACTCTAAAACATCTCCGCTTGTCCTAACTTTTAATCCTGACCTTGTTCCACTTCATTACTTCAGAGGATGATCTCTTCGTTTTTAATAAAAATGATGCCTGCAAGTAGAACTCTTGTTGTTGCATCAGCTGTGGCTGATGTTTGAGCCCAATGTTGCAGCCACTCTGTCAATACATTTCATTGATCATCTCTCTCTTTTGGAGGGTTCCTTTTCCAGAGAACCTGGGTGGTGTAGTGGTTAAGTACTATGGCTGCCAACCAAAAGGTTATCAGTTTGAATCTACCAGGTGCTCCTTTGAAACTCTGTGATAGACACTTTTACTATGACCTATAGCGATTTTAAGAGTCAGAGTCTACTCCACAGAAGTGAGTTGTTGTTGTTTGATTTTGTTCTCTTTACCAAGCCTAATATTCTCCAATGATCAGTTCCCCCTGGTGATTATGTCCAAAGTAAGTAAGATGAATTATTGCCATCCTGTTTCTTGAAAAAATCCTGGCTATAGATCCTCCAATAGAGATTTGTTCATTCTTCTTGCAGTCCACAATATATTCAGTATTCATTGCTAATTTGTATATGTAGATTATTCTGTGGTCTTGCTTTTCATTGTCCCACTGCATATGCATATGAAATTACTGAAAGTGCAGTGGCTTGAGACTTAACATAATTTTATAAACATATCTTCTGTTTCCTTTATAATTTTTTGCTAAAAATAATCCTTCATTGACGCACTTAATATCTAGTCTTCACTAACTAGAGGGAAAAAGCTGAAACAATTATCACCTTAAACTTGAATTCTTAATGTTTCTCCCTGCCTATCCATTGTAATCATCTCCATAACACATTAAAGTTCATTGTCATCAAGTCAATTGTAGCTCTTAAGGGCCCTATAGGACAATGTAGAACTGCCTCGCAGGGTTTCCAAGGCTGCAGTCTTTATGGAAGTAGACTGCCACATTTATCTCCCATGGAGCACCTAGCAGGGTCGAACTACTGACCTCAGTCTTCAAAGTCACATTGTTACACTTTTGCAAAAGATTTGCCCCAAGCAATACATCCTTTGACTTCTTGATTGCTGTTTCCACGGGTATTGATTTTGAGTCCAAGTATGAAGTCTACCAGTTAAGTTCACAAGCTCATCCTAGAAAAAGTGCTATATACCTCATTGCTGAATACCACTATGGTCACTCCCCTTGGGAAGCTATGAACAAATGCCTAGTCTAACCTTCAAAGCAATTTTGGAACACTTTTTCTTAGAAAGCCATCATTTTACCCTTGATGTCCTGAATGTCATCAAAATGTTTTTATTTCAATATTTCCTTTATCTTTGGGTAAAGAAAAAAGTCACTGGGGAGATCAGGTGAGTAGGGAGGGTGTTCCAATACAGTCATTTGTTTCATAGCTGAAAACTCCCTCACAGACAGTGCTGTATAAGCTGGTACATTGTTGTGATGCAAGAGGCATGAGTTGTCGGCAAAACGTTCAGGTTGGTTTTGTCTAACTTTTTCACAGAGTCTTTTCAGTACTTCCAAGTAATAAACTTGGTTAATTGTTCATCTAGTTGGTACAAATTCATGATGAACATTCCCTCTGATATCTGAAAAGGTTAGCAACATCATTTTGACTCTTGATTTGAACTGATGGAACTTTTTTAGTTGAGAATTGGCTGACTTCCACTGTGAACTTGGATCACGTTCAGGGTCTTATTGGTACACCCGTGTTTCATCAGCAGTGATAACATGGCTCCAAACGTCATCTTGCCTCTCAAAAACATCTTGGCAAACATCGACTCTCCTTTGCTTTTGTTCATCAACGAACTCCTTTGGAGCCATTTTTTTAGTTAATTAATTACTTAATTTGTTTTTTTAATTGTGATTGAGTGGAAGTGTACAATCCAGTTTACATTTGCATGCCCACCTATCTGCAGCTCCTTCTGTTCTTCTTGCCCAGCGACAGCACACTCCACCCTTCCATCCCATATACATAATATCCTCTTAACAATCTCCTGTCTTTTGGGACAGTTTTTGGACACAATTTTCTCATGCCAAGCTTTTCAGTTAAAATGTTTAACTGTTTCTCTGTCTATGTTTGCTTGGTCTGCTATGCTTGTCACAGTCAGCCAACAATTCTGATGCACAATTCAGTGAATTTTTTGCAATGTTTTCATCAGTTCTGCTTGTTACTGGCTGCACTGACCTCTCTTCTTTAGTGACACCTTCTCTCCCCTCAGAAAAAAACGTTTAATCCACTTATACACTACTGTTTTCTTCATGGCACCATCCACACAAACTTGGACTAACGTTTCCCTGCATTCGCTTCTATTCTTGACAAGTTTAACAAGAAATTGAGTGTTTGCTCATTGCTCTAATTCAAGCTCCAACATCCTATGAAGGCACGCAAAAACACACAACAATAATGAACAGCACTCAGCAAGACACTGTCACATGTTGACGTGAACACAGCTGTGAGAGAATGATATACCAAAGTTATGAAATCCTGTGGAGTCGTTTGTATAGTGCTGCCAATGTAAGCATGGTAGCAAGTTTGAGAACTTAATTGGGAGACCTCGTATAACCCTAGCATTTCATTCAGTGCACTGGTCTCTTATCTTGCAGGACTTCTCCCTCTCTTTTCTTTGACTGACACTACAAAAAATAAAAAATTGTCATACACTCTTCTGCAAAGAAATTCAGTTCTCTTGAGCTGTCTGATACAAACTAGGGGGCTTATTTTTCCAAATCAAAAATGTATTAACAATTCTCACATTTTCTAGTGTTTCCCAGTGAGAATAGAGTTAATATTCCACTTATACGTATATTATAGGGGAACTGAAATTCTGTGGCAGAGTTGTTTCCTCCTGATGGGAATAAGTCAACCTTTATTTTCTGTATTACCAGTAAAAAAAAAATTAGTTACAAGAGAAAGCTTGATATTGATTTTTACTGGTTTATTTTAGTTCCCAGTACATACTATATGATTAAGAAAGTCAAATATACGGATAATACACAAAGAAGTTAGCCATGATTCTGTGAGTTAATGCTGTCTTGCCTGTCTGATTTTTTCCTCAATTTTTCCGTATCATGCATGTACATGCATGTAAAGTTTTAAAATTAATATAAACGAAAATAAAAAAGATGGTTAGATGTGCAATATAGAAAGAGCAAGCCCATCTGTCTTGGTCATCTCGTGTTGCTAGAAGAGAAATACCACAAAAGGGTGGCTTTAACAAAGAGTTTTATTCTCTTATCGTCCAGTATGCTGCAAGTCCAAATTCAGGACGCTGACTCCAGGGGTAGGCTTTCTTTGTCTGTCAGTTCTGGAGAGTGGTCCTTAAGATGCATGAATCTTATCTAGGTCTGAGAGCATTTCAACATAGGATCCTCAGGTCCAAAGGATGCCCTCTGCTCCTGGCTCTCCTTTTTCGGTAGTATAAAGTTCCCTGCCTCTCTGCTAATTTCTGTGTTTCGTATCTCAAAAGAGGTTGCCTTAAAACAGATATAATCCTACAGATCTCATCAATACAACTGCTGCTCATTCACTGACATAATAGTCATAGGATTTACCACACACAGGAGAATCACATCAGATGATAAAATAGTAGATAAGCATACAATACTGGGAATCATGACCCAGCCAAGTTGACAGATATTTTAGAGGGTCACAATTTAAACAACAGCATCATCACATAATTAAAAAAAGGTCAGATTTCCCTGTGTTTTCACTAATAAATGTATTCCCCACAGAATATATGGTTTTCACTGTCAGACATTACCAAGTCTTTCTTTTACCTTTCAGACTTTCTGTCCATCAACACAAACATATCATTTTGTTAGCACTGAGAATCTCATTGTCTACAAAACACAGTATATTTTGAAATATAAAATAAATAATTAGTTTTATTTAAAATGTAATGTTGGCAAGGAAATACTCAGAGAACATTTCTTAATCCTAGGATTTTTGAAACATTTTTAGGCTTTGATGCAAAAATATCAAAGAAAGACTGAGTGGCTGAAAATTTGTTTAAAGAAAAACTTCCAAATCTTTGCAAGTATTTGATATAATTTAAAAGAAATCTTAACTCTTTTTAAGTTAGATATAAGCTTGAGTCATTTCTGAATCTTAAGGGAATTAGTTATTTCTTTTATTCTTGCTCTTTGGAACAGTAAATTATTATTCACTGTCTTAAAGTTTGTCTTCTTAATGTTTTAGCTGTGTATCAAGTAGTTTGTTTCTTGAGTACAGGGACCAACTGTAATACATGTTTGGGTTCCTGACGTCTATCAGAATGTCAAAATCAGGGTAGATGCTGCATATAAGCTTATTAAATACACACATAAGTAAATGAGTCCATTCATTATCTATTGTAGAAATACTTTCTTTTCCGGTGTTGATTCATAATGAGCATATAGTTGGGGAATTTTTTCAAACTTTCCTGTTAATTTTCAAGTCTTCTGTGTTCTGCTGTGAGAAATAAATAGTTCAGTGATTACCTTTTAAATCTGATGAATGTTAGTAAAAATCTTGATTATTCAGAGCAAGAAAATAAATGTATGCCAGATTTTTCCTGAATTATTATATCAATTCTTGATTAACTTTGTAAATATTCATTAACCTTAGAGAAGAAATGCAAAATTTTGATATGTCAGTTCAGTTAGATTTTGAATAATAACTATATTTCAAAAATATCTTCCCAGAGATAACTTTTATTCAAGCTAAATATATCTCTGAGATAGAAACAGAAAAACATCAGTTCATAAGCCCATCTGTGAGTTAGTTGTCCAGTTGCACTGAATCTTAATGGAAACTCCTATCAAACATTTGTCTGTCCATGTGTAAAGTTAAGGTAAATAATGATCATACATGATACACTAAATATTTAAATTAGTGTCACACAGAAACACCTACTGTTTTGTGAAGCTGCTAGTGATCTCAAGAGAAGAATATGGGCAGAATGAGATAAAACCTACAATCAATGAAGATTTTCATGCCTTTAGGTTCTCATGATATGGTCTAAACCTAGTCAGTAGTAGAAGAGACTGACAGACACACAAATACACACAACTTTTAATGCATGAGGCATTATGAGAGGAAATGACTTTGAATCAATTACCAGTCCAATGATAGTAATTGTATACAGTTTGTTCTTATTGGTGATATGCTTATCATACCATTTTCTTGAATGATTTTATTTAAGGTCTTTCTAGCTTACGTTTGATACACTCTATATTGAGAAACACAGCCTCGGTGGCACAAGGATTAAGGGAAAGTTTGCTGACCAAAAGGCCAGTGGTTCAAACTCACTGTTCATTCACTGGGGAGAAAGATGCATCAGGCTGCTTCTGTAAAAATGTACAGCCTGGGAAACCCCACGTGGCAGTTCTACTCTGTCCTGTAGGGTTGCTATGAGTTGAAATTGGCTGGACAGCAATAGGTTTGTACCAAAAAATAACAGCCTTACCTAATTTTTTCTTGTATCTTACAAATGATGTCTCTAGGTAAAGACGGTAAACCTAGTTGTATAGTGGTTAAGTGCTGGGGCTGCTAACTAAAAAGTTGACAGTACAAATACACCAGATACTCCTTGGAAACTCTGTAGGGCAACTCTAGTCTGTCCTATAGAGTTGCTATGAGTTGCAATTGGCTTGGTGACAGAAGTTCGGTTTGGTTTAGGTACAGAAAGCTACCCTGTGGTGTCACTATAGGATCTCTATGGGTAGGAATGGACTCGATGGCGATAGTTTTTGTATTTTTATGTAAAAGCAAACAAACCAAACCTGTTGCTATTGAGTCAATTTCCAGTCACAGCTACCACGTAAGACAGAGCAGAACTGCCTCATGGAATTTCCAAGGAATGCCTGGTGGATTCCAACTGCCAGCCTTTTGGTTAGCAGCCTTAGCACTTAACCACTATGCCACCAAGGCTTCCCTTTAAAGTGTAGGTAAGTTATATACCTATATGTCATATGCATATTACTCTTATAGTCATAATTAATCATAAAATTATAAATAATTTCACATTTATATTTTAATATGAGCTATCATACTAGAAAACACAGTTGTTAACATTTAAGGTTTATGTGAAAAAATGACTGATATTATAAGGTACCTTTACATAAATACTACTATCATCATATATTTGTATTTCCATCAAAAACTATTTTCACATTTTCCCAATGAGAAAGACAAAATGCACAGATTCATCAGATTTTTTCAAAATCACCTTGCTGACAGTGACAGCAAGGAATTCTTCTAAGTCAACTTTTGTATGTGAGTATCAATGAAATTATGAAATGATATACTTATTCAACTAAATGTATGTAATATTAATTGGAAAACCTCCTAGGACCACTAGGAACTTGCAAATGTTTTCCTATTTTAGTCAATTTCAATTTCTAGCTCAGATATTTATGAATACATCAAAAATGATAAACCTTGTGATCCATATTAAGACAAATAGATTATGTGTGTACATTAAATGTTTCGTTATGCTTACTTGTTGCCTTGATTTAATTTGCCAATACTTATTAACATGTGAACAGTGCTTACCTTTAAGTTGATTTAAGATAGAAGTGAGTCAATGCAAGTTCATTTTTCTAATATTATATGCTTCTATACAGTTTAAATTAATGTATCAATTAAAATATCATATGTTATTTTTGAGAAATGTAAGTGAAAGATAAAGCATGAATGAAACAAAAGTAATAGTGGTATTTGGGGGATTCCAGAAAGTGTTATCAAACTAATTTGACCTGGTAATGCTGAAAATGGTGAAACATGGAGAAGGTATGCGAAGTAGAGTACCTCAGTAGACTGTGAAACCTTTCAAGGCAGGTACAAGGACATAGGAATTTTGTTTCACCATCATAATGAATAATAGTATAAACTTGGTAATTTTTTCTACAAGCAAAATAATACTTCATTAAGTTAACAATCCCTAGGTAGCACAAATCATTGATCAGCTACGACCAAGATTTGGAGGTTCAGATCTATTCATCTAGAGGCACTTCAGAAACAAGAGTTGGCAGAGTGCTTTCAAAAGGTCACAGCCTGTGAAACCTCACGGTTCTACTCTGAAAACGTGTTGCCGTGTATTGGAATTGACTTGACAGTAACTATTTTTATTTTTATTTTTTCCCTTCAGTTATTTTCTATCAGTTTTGATGAGAATATATAAATGACTGTTTCCTAATTTATGAATGAAGCTTATTGCTGTCAAGTATATTTCAAATCATGGTAATCATATAGCACAGACTAGAACTGCCTTAAGGTTTTTCCGAGTAGCTGGTGGATGCAAACTACTGTGTTGCATTGGTTAGTAACTGTAGCTCTTAATCATTGTGTCAGCATGGTTCCAATTTAGCAGTGGAAAAATAAAAAGCAGATAAAAAATAAGTGGATCTATTTGGTCCCAGAATACAGTGAGACACAATGATCTGATATCAAATTGATTATTGGAAAAGAAAAGGTCATAAATGAACCAGTAAGAGAATCAAGACATGCTTAGCTTATAAGGAAACTTCTAGTGTATTGAAATGCCAATCAAACCACACAGCTTGTATATGAATACCAGATCTTTCATCTTAAGCTCTGTAGTTATGAGCAATTAAATCTTTGTGCCTCAATTTCATTATCAGTAAATTTGGGTTAATTATCATTATACTACCCCAAGGGGTTCTTATGAGTATTAAATGAGTAAATTTACATGAAGTATTAACAGAAATGCCTGGTGTGTAGTTAGCCCTCAAGAAAGGTAGATATTATTGCTAGTGAAAAGGGGTTTGATTATACTTTTCCATGGAACTATTGTAAAAACACACTTGCAAATTCAGCTCTAGTTTAATAGATATTATCTGTATATTTTGTGTATTTTAACATACAAGTGCCATGACAATATTTTATTTTTATCCCCAATGAAATAAAGTAGATAACTTTAATGTATGGACTTTTGAGATGAAAGAGATTATCTACAGATCACTTTGATTACTTTAACAAATACATACAAAGATAAAATTTAAATTCGGTTTGAATTGTGTGGTTACTAGATTTAAAAACGCAGAAATAAATAAAAATTTTAAGGTTGTTCTACGGGGAATTAAGAGAAATGCTATTCTTTTTTTAGAAAAACAAAAGACAAGTTATAATACTTACGAGTACTTCCAGAACTAACTTTTCCAGACTTATATCATATTTGCCCTTAAGACTTGTTAAGATGACAATCTATTCTTATATAATCTCTATTAAATTGGCTCAAGTATCTTAAGAAATATGTCTAATATCTTTCAACATGCTGAGAACATTTTTCACATACATAGCATAATGCTGACTCATAAGAATCCTATAGGATGGAATAGAACTGCTCCATAGAGTTTCCAAGGAGTACCTGGTGGACTTGAACCACTGATCCTTTGGTTAGTATCTGTATCATTTAACCACTATACTGTCAGTGTTTCCATACAGAATCTATGAGAGGTAAATAAGTTGTCTTTAAAAAGGAAATCTATCTGTGATAGAATAATCACTAATTAAAAATGTGGTTTAAAGCACATTAGTGATTATGTTGTATGCTGTGTGATGATAACATTTATGACATTCTCATCACCTCATAAATCATTTGAATTGCTAGTAGATTGAAGACTATGAAAATCCCTAAATAAATATCTGATTGGTGTATACACTATCTACTAAATTAC
The DNA here is from genome assembly GCA_028571685.1 of Heterohyrax brucei. Lineage (NCBI taxonomy): Eukaryota > Metazoa > Chordata > Mammalia > Hyracoidea > Procaviidae > Heterohyrax > Heterohyrax brucei. The sequence continues at coordinate 164,435,601 of CM053143.1, forward strand.
CATATATGATGTAGCATGATAAATAATGTTCAATTTGATGTTCATCATTTGAAAGCTCTATATGTCATCCTGAATTGTACTTAGCTCATTGTACTCAGTTGTATTTCTCACAAAAAATGTCTTATTTTTTAGGTACCTGCTTTATCACAAAAAGAAAAAAAAAATTGATAACTGCTGGAATTATGGACTGTGCTATTTTTACATTTCCATTGCAGAATAATTATGATGACTTTTCTTCCTTCAGTCTTAAAATATAAAAGAACTACTTTAAAATAATTACCTGCAAGTTTGACTTGACAAGATGTCAAAGCTTATTTCCTTCCTTAGAGTTCTTCTTTTGGTGTTCTGGATTAACAGTAAAATGTTTTGATGTGCTATCTACTGTCACTGCATTTCATGTCTAGAATGATATAATTATGAAAAATAAAATTTAACTTAGAGAAGAAAAAAATATAAAACACCCTGGACTATTTTTTAAGACTTCTTTTTGAAGAGAAAACATAAATGGGAACAATGTCTTCCTCTTTCCATTGCTTAAAGTAAGATTTTCTTTAATAATTCAGGTTTTCTAGTTAAGTTCTGTTGATTGCCACACACTTCTTCATGTAATTTTAAAAGATTACTCAAATTATTCCTCTGATATTACACATACTATAATAAAAATGTATATAATTTATTTCCTAATGTGAAAGTCACTTTTTGATGTTTCACATTTGAAATCACAAGCAAATAAAAAGCTCACAAAAATCAACATGTCTATCACATAGCCAATAGAAGATCAAAGCCATGTATTTTTCATTTTAAATTAAAATGGCTTACGTAAGGTGTTTTCTGGAAAATTTGTACATTCTTAACTATTAAATCACACACTCCAGAGAACTTAGAGTGAGTTTAAATTAGGTCACTCAGCAAAATGTCAGGTGCTATCTCTGTGATGGAATATTTAATTGTAAAACACAGAAAGTAAGAATAACAGGTTGCATTTTACTATTCATAAAGTATTTTGAAATTGTACCTCAGACTTTTTAATCTAGTTATAATTGCTCTAAAATTTATCTGCCTGGGGGCAGGGACAAGACGGCAGACTAGGCACACATCACCTCAATTCCCCCACTCTGAGAACTAAGGTGGGGAATGATAACTGAATGGAGCAGCATGGACGTCCAGGGAGGTCTAGGATTCAACATAGAGTTTGTCAGATTTGACTAGGCACCAGTCATGGACTAAACTACCTCTCTCAAAGACAAGCCAGTGACCACTGAATCTCACTCCTGCTGACTCACCATTTTGGAGGACTACAGGGACTAACATCTTCTTCGTTATCTGGGAGGCATGGACTGGGCGTGAGCCAGCAAATATGCTGAACTGCAGTACTTGTGTAAGCAGCATATAACGTAACAGAGAAACTGTACATGAGATAGCCACACGTTGAGAGCCTGGCTACTGATTGAGGGCACCACTGCCCCTCACCTCTCTCTTTTCTGAGCTGCACCGTAGATTCTGCTGTTTCATGGCAGGAAGGGCAGCTCAGCTTGGATGCCTTTTCAGTTGGCTGGGGGACAGTCACCCACCCAGGGGCTTTAGCTGCAGCTGATTCTCAAGCAGAGTAGCAGTCCATCTGGCAAGTGCTTCTCCAGCAGAAAAGCTGTGTTTGAAGTGATTAGTGTCTAAATTTATAAGTGGAAGCCTGATAGAGAATACCTCTCTACTTTGAATCCTGTCATGGCATCTGTGGGTGGCCTATGAGGTAATTTTATTTTCAGCTGGAAGATGAGGCCTTCCACACCTGAGGGCCTGTTTAGGCAGTTCTCTGCTGAGCAGTGAAGTAACTTTTTAAAATAACACCACCTAGAGAACTGACTGATCAGAGGACTCATGGCATCTCCTAGACCCTATACCGATCCACATCATAGGGTCAGCTGATGGCTGCACAGTGGCTCCATAAGTAGGGTACCATCTTTGCCAAGTATGAGGCAGAGTCTACCACACCAAAGAGTACACTTGGCGCCAGTCACTAAAGTACAGATAGATACCTGGTGACCAGCTCCCCTCTTAGAACTATACCCCAGCTCTTGTTAAGGTAACACCAGAGAAATCAAACAACTTGTAGATGGCATACAGACAAAAGTCAGTTGCTAACCATTTAAAAAAGCAGTCCACCATGGCTCTGGAAAATTCCCAAAATAATGAATCAAAAAACTTCCTAGATGAAGAAGCCTTTCTGAAACTCTTAGAGATTGAGTACAAAAGAATTATATAGAGATTAAACAAAATGCAGCAGGAAAAAAATGAAAAATTCAATAATTTGAAATGATGGAATATCAGTGATCTGAAATCCAGCAGATCAATAAGAAAATTACAGAATTAGACAATTGTCATGGATTGAATTGTGTATCCCCAAAAATAGGTATAGCCATGAGGCCGGGCCATGATTCCCAGTATCTTGTGACTGTCCTTTATTTTGTGGGTTTCCTTTGCTGTATGTTAAAGGATTAGGGTGGGACTGTAAATCCCTTTATAAGATCACCTCCCTGCTCCACTGTAAAGGAAGTTTCCCTGGAGTGTGACTTGCCCCATCCTTAATCCTTTCAGCCTGAAAGACATAAAAGGGAAAAGAAGCAAGCAGGGAAATGGGAATCTCACACTTCCAAGAAAACTGCAATGGAAGAAGCGCGCATCCTACAGACCTGAGTTTCCTGCACCAAGATGCTCCCTGGACAAAGACTGATGCAATACTGGATTTTCCTTCAGAGCCGACAGAGAGAAAAGCCTTCTCCTTGAGTGGACATCCTGAATTTGGACTTGTAGCCTACTAGACAATGTAAGAACAGTTTCCTTTGTTAAAGCCATCCACTCTATGATATTTCTGCTACAGTAGCCCTAGCTGACTAAAACAGAATTTGGTACCAGGAGTGGGGTGCTGCTCTAACAAACACCTAAAATGTGGAAGCCATTTTAAAACTGTGAATGGACAGAAAATTCAGAAGGAACTGAGGAAAACTGTTAACACTGAAGAAGGTGTAGACAGTAAAAATCGAGCAACAGAGGAGCAGCAGCAGAACCAGCGACAGTGCTAGAACTGATCCATGGAACAAGAGAGCTAAGCGCCTGTGCACAAACTTTTTGTCATGGAACGGGGCACCTCTGGGCACTCAAATTGGTTGAGCTAGCTGACTGACCAACAGAATGAGAGCTAAGTGCCTTTGTGCAGGATGCTTTCTAACAAGAGTAGGGTGTCTCCGGGTACTTAAATTAGTAGATCTACAGAGCTGTGGAACACTTGCCTGGGCAGGACAGAAGTGGGCCTGAGGCCTAAGCCATGCATCCACAGAAAGCCGAAGCTAAGGAGACAAACAGCATGAACAGCTGAGCTGCTTCAGTCTCAAAAGATATGGCCATGACCTCAGCGGTTTGAAAGAGTAAAATCATGGTATCCTGTGTTTGTAAGGGTGAAATTGCCACTCAGTTTAGCTTAGGATGCACCTAAAGCCGATGGAACAGAGTTTCTGTCCAAGTGGGTTTTGAAGGCAGAGTTGTAGTACAGGGCTGGGAGTCTCCACTCAGAAACCAGAGTGTGGCCAATACCTAGAGTCTGAAGGGCAGGGCCATTGTATAAAATGTCTCAGAAAGTAGAAGGGTATTTTCAAAACTTTGAGAGCTAATGTAATATGTTCTACTAACTTGTTTGTTGCCTGTTAATACCTTTTTTCCCTACAATTTCTCCCATTTGTAATAAAATGTCTGACTTGTGCCTTCTCTGTTGTTGTATCTTTAAAAACAGATAGCTTACCTTCTAGGTTTCACAAATGTAAGAGTTTTTGTATTTGGGGCTTGGAACTGATTTAAGACTTCTATCACATGGGATAAATGTGTTACATGTTTCAATGATGTGATTTTTGGGGTGTCACATCATGGGATGTCATGGATTCAATTGCATCCCCCCCAAAATAGGTGTAGCCATGTTACTGTAATTCCCTGTATTCTATGATTGTCCACCATTTTGTGATTTTCTGCGTTATATGTTAGAGGATTAGAGTGGGACTGTAAATCCCTTCATAGGATCACCTCCCTGCTCCACTGTAAAGGGAGTTTCCCTGGAGTATGGCTTGCCCCACCCTTAATCCTTACATCCTGCAAGAGATAAAAGGAAAGGTAAACAGGCTGAGAATTGGGAACCTCACACCTTCAAGCAAGCAGCACTGGGAGAAGAGCTCATCCTACAGACCTAAGGTTCCTGCACCAAGATGCTCCCTAGACAAAAACAATACCAGACTTTCCTCCAGAGCCAACAAAGGGGAAAACCTTCTCACAAAGCAGATATCCTGAATTTGGACTCATAGCCCACCGAACTGTGTAAGAATAAACTTTCCTCTGTTAAAGCTATCCACTCTGTAGTATTTCTGTTAGAGTAGTGCTAGCTGACTAAAACAGCAATTCAATCCAAAGCAAAAAGAATATAACAGGGGGAGATGGAAATCAGATTTAGTAACCTTGAGGACAGAGAAACTGACACCAGCATTGGTGAGGAGAAATCAGAGAAAAGAAACAAGAAAAAATGAGGCATTAAGAAAACTGTGGTATTCTATTAAGAGCAAAAATCTACAAATAATTGGAGTTCCTGAACAGGGAGGGATAGATGAAAATGCAGAGAGCATTGTTGTTGCATTTCTGACAGAAGTCTTCACTGAAATTGTGAAAGAAGAAAATATAGATATCCAAGAAGTGTATTGAACACCACAAAAACCAGACCCCAAGAGAAAGCCACCTAGACATATTATAATCAATCTTAATGAAACAGAGGAATAATTTACGTTTAATTGGAGTTCCTGAACAAGGGAGACTAATGACAATATAGAGAGTATTGCTGTAGAGATGTTGACAGAAAACTTTCCTGAGATTACATGCAGAGAGAACACCCAAGATGTTTCTTGAACACTGCAAAGCTAGACCCATAAAGAAATACACCAAGACATATTATAATCAAGCTTAGTAAGTTAAAACATAAACAGATGCTTCCAAAGGTAGCAAGGATCAAAGCAAAACTAACATTCCAAGAGCAACCCTAAAGGCTTTCATCCAACTTTTTTGCAGAAACAATCCTGGCTAGAAAACAGCAGGCAGACACATTCACAAGCCTGAATGAGAAAAACTTCCATTCAAGAATTATTTATCCTACAAAATTGTCTATCAAATATAATGCTGAAATTAAACCTTTGAAGATAAAGAGAAATTTAGAGACTTCATGAAAACTAAACCAAAATTACATGAAATATTGAAAGAAGCTCTTCCTTTAGAAAAACAGAACCATTAAATGTATATTTAAGGTGACAATTCAAGACACGTCATCCAAATTCTAATCAGTTAGGGAAGTCACAAAACTTCATCAAAGCTACAGTATTATAATAAGGGAATCTGTGATCATATCATGACAACTATAATACCATTACATTAAAAGAGGGATACACTACAGTAGTTACAGTTGTTTTAGATAAAGAGGAAGTTTCATAGTTATATGGTAGTTAAAACTGGTTTTAATCTTAGTATGTTAAAGGGGATAATACATTTAGCCATAAAGCAGATTAACAATGCATTGTATCAAAATAAACACAAAACCAACAATGAAACAACAACACATAAAGAAAAATGCCCAAGAACAGAACATTAAGAGTAATATAGAAAACATCAACATAAAAGTAATTACATCCAAATGATGGCAGTAAGCACATATCTATCAATAATTACACTGAATGTAAACAGACTGAATGCTTCAGTAAAGAGACAGCTAGTGACATCCTGGATCAAAAGACATGACCCATCTACATGTTGCTTACAAAAAACACACCTTAGACTTAAAAATATGAACAAATTGAAAACTAAAGGATGGAATAATATATACCAAGCTAACAACACACAAGAGCAGGTGTGGCAATACTAACCTCAGATAAAACAGATTTTAATGTAAAATCAGCTATTGTGGACAAGGATCGTCACTATTTATTGCTGAAAGGTTCAGTACTCAAGTAGGACTTAATGATGTTAAATATTTATGTACCCCATATCGGAGCACCCAAATACATTGAAGAAATACTGACAACACTAAAAAATAAGATAGATCATTCCACAATAATAGTTGGAGACTTCAACATTCCCCTTTCAGCTATGAATAGATCATCCAGAAAAGAGCTCAGTAAAGATGCAGAAGATGTTATTACAACAATCAACCAACTTGACCTTATCGAAATATGCAGATATTTTCATCCATCAGCAGATAAGTACACTTTCTCATCCAATGCACATGGAACATTCTCCTGTACAAACAATGTGTTAGGTCATAAAGCAATTCTCTATAAAATCCAAACCATTGATTTACTGCAAAGTATCTTCTTAGACTAGAGAGCTATAAAAGTTGAAATCTGTAACAGAAAATTCATAGGGAGAAATTCAAACTTATGGAAACTGAAGAACACTGTTCAAAAAGGCTTGGGTTATGGAAGGAATTAAAGATAAAATAAAGAAATTTATGGATTCAAATGAGAATGAAAACACATCCTACCAGAATTTACAGGATACAGCAAAAGCAGTGCCCAGAGGTCAGTTTATCTCTATAACTGCACACATCTGAAAAGAAGGGCCCAAATTAAAGAATTAATCTTACAGCTTGAGCAAGTAGAAAGAGAGCAACAGAAGAACCCCTCAGTCACCAGAATAAAATGGATTATAAGGATTAGAGCAGAGCTAAATGAATTAGAGAATAGAAAAACAATTGAAAAAATTAACAAAACCAAAAGCTGGTTTTTTGAGAAAATCAACAAAATTGATAAACCATTGGCTAAACTTACAAAAGAAAAACAGCAGAAGATACAAATAACCTGATTAAGAAATTAAATGAGAGTTGTTACAACAGACCCAGCTCAAATAAAAAATATCATAATAGTGTCCTATGAAAAGCTGTACTCTAACAGGTTTGAAAACTTAAAGGAACTGGACAAATTTCTAGATTCATATCACCCACCAAGATTATCACAAGGAGAAGTAGATCAACTTAATAAATCTATCACAAAGAAAGAGATTGAAAAAGTCATCAAAACTCTACCAACCAAAAAGTCCTGGCTCAGATGGCTTCAATGGAGAATTCTACCAAACTTTTAAAAAAGAGTTAACTCCACTGCTATTGAGGCTATTTCATACCATAGAAAGGGATGGAATACTCCCAAATTCATTCTATGAAGCCAGTATAACCCTGATACCAAAGCCAGAGAAAGATCACACACAAAAAAGAAAATTACAGACCACTGTCACTCATGAACCTAGATGAAAAAACTTCCACAAAATTCTAGCTAATAGAATTCAACAGTATATAAAAAAAAAATCATTCATCATGAACAAGTTGGTTTCATTCCAGGGATGCAAGTCTGGTTCAGCATCAGAAAAGCAATTAATGTAATCAACCACATTAATAATACAAAAGATAAGAATCACCTAATTTTGTCAATTGATAGAAAAGGCATTTGACAAAGTTCAACACCCATTCATGCTGAAAACTCTCAGAAAAATAGGAACAGAGGGGAAATTCCTCAATGCAATCAGTACCATTTATGCAAAGCCAACTGCCTTCATCATCTTGAATGGTGAAAGACTGAAGGAATTCCCTTGAGAATGAGAACTACACAAGGATGCCTGCTCTCACTACTTCTATTCAACACTGTGCTAGAAGTTCTAGCCAGAGCAATGAGACAAGACAAAGAAATAAAGGACATCCATACTGGCAATGAAGAAGTAAAAATCTCCTTTGCAGATGATGTGATTGTTTATACAGAGAATCCAAAGGAATCCGTAAGTAAACTACTGGAACTAATAGAGGAGTTCAGCAAAGTATCGAGATACGAGATAAACTTAAGTAAATCAATAGGATTCCTTTACACCAACAATGAGATTATTAAAGGAAAAAATCATCAAATCAAATCCATTTAGTATAGCCCCCAAGAAGATAAAATGCCTAGGAATAAATCTAACTAGAGAAATAAAAGATCTTTACAAAGAGAAATACAAGACCTTGCTACAAGAAACAAAGAAAGACTTGCATAAATGGAGAAAACTACCCTGCTCATGGATAGAAAGACTCAACATTGTGAAAATGTCTATTTTGCCCCAACAATCTGCTTATATAACGCAATCCCAAAACAAATTCCAGCAACATTTTTTAATGAGATGGATAAACAAATCATCAACTTTGTTTGGAAAAGGAAGAAGCGCTGGGTAAGTAAAGCACTACTGAAGAAGAAGAACACACTGGGAGGCCTCTTACTACCTGACTTTAGAACCTATTACACTGCCACAGTAGTCAAAACAGCCTGGTATTGGTACAAAAAGAGACATATAGACCAACGGAACAGAGTAGAGACCCCAAAGATGCCACCATCCTTCTAAGAACAGTTGATATTTCACAAAGGACCCAAGGTTTTAAACTGGGTTAAGAACAGTCTCTTTAACAAATGGTGCTGGCAAAATTGGATATCTATCTGCAAAAAACTGAAGCAAGACCCATATCTCACACCTTAAACAAAAACCAACTCAAACTGGATGAAAGACCTAAATATAAAATCTAAAACAAAAAGCTCATCCAAGATAAAATAGGATCAACAATGGAAGTTTTAATGCACAGTGTAAATAGACTTCAAAATCTGACAAACAAAGCACAGTCAACAGAAGACAAAATAGATAAATGGAAATTACTAAGAATGAAACACTTCTGCTTATCCAAATACTTCATCAAAACAATTAAAAGGCCACCTATGAATGGGAAAAAAATATTTGGCAACTCTGTGTCAGACCAACATCTGATCTCTATAATCTTTAAGGTATTACAAAATATCAACAAGAAAAGGATAAATAATTCAATTAAGCGATGGGCAAAGGAGATGGACAGACATTTCTCTAAAGAAGATATCCACGCATCTGAATGACACATGCAGAACTGCTCACGATCACTAGCTATTAAAGAAATTCAAATAAAAACTACAGTGAGCTACCATCTAACCCCAACAAGGTTGGTCATGATCCAAAAAACACAAAACAACAAATGCTGGAGAGGCTGTGGAGAAATTGGAACTCTCCTACACCTCTGGTAGGATTGCAAAATGGTACAACCTCTTTGGAAAACAGTCCGGTGCCTCCTTAAAAAGCTGGAGAGAGATATACCATTTGATCCTGTGATTCCACTGCTTGGAATTTATGCTTCAGAAACAAAGGTTGTCACACGAACAGACAGGTGTACACAAATGTTTGCTGCAGCACAGTCCACAATAGCAAAAAGTTGGAATCAATCCCAATGTCCATCAGTAGATGAATGAGTGAGCAAACCATGGTACACATACTCAGTGGAACACTATGCCATGATAAAAGACAATTTTGGAAAACATCTCATAATGTGGTCTCATTTAGAAGAGATCATGCTGAGTGATATCAGTCAGTGTCAAAAGGACAAATTTTGTATGAGACCCCTGTTATAAGGACTTACCAAGAGAATTATCCATACAAGAAAATGGCTATGTTGGCTACATGGGTGGGTGGGTGCTGAGGGTTTATCATAGATGAGATAAATGATGCCAAACCAAGCCAAGTGCCTTAGAGTCGGATCCGTATAGATGTTAGAAATTTTACTCTTTTTCTGTAATTAATAAAAAATTAAAAAGTTAAAAAAAAGAAACATAAACAGAGATACTTGAAGGCAGAAAGATGTAAAGGAAAGCTAACATTCAGAGGGAAAACCTTTAGAATTTCATCTGACTTCTCAGCAGAAATGATGTTGGCAAGAAGACAGTAGGATGAAAGATTGAAAGCACTGACGGATAAAAATTTCTAACCACGAATTAAATCCTGCAAAATTGTCTCTCAAATATGAAGATCAAACTAAGACATTTGCAGATACACAGAAGAGTAGAGATTATGTAAAAACCAAACCCAAACTACCAAAAATATGAAAGAAGCTGTTTGGTTAGAAAAGGAAAATCATTAAGTTTATACTTAAAGAGGCAATGCAGAATGTAGTATCCAGAATCCTACTCAGTTAGGGAAGTCACAAAGCTCAAGCAAAGCTATAATAATAAAAGAAGGAAATAGTGATTATATCTTGAAAACTATGATATTATCATACCCAAAAGAGGGATATATTACAGAAGTTATAACCCTTTCAGATGGAAAGGAAATTAAATAGATATGCAGAATTAAAAGTCTGTTTTAAACTTAGAATAGTAAGAGGATCATAGGAGCAGCTGTGAAACAAAATAAAAATGCAAAATGTTAAAACAAGAAGCATAATACAGGAGTCTCAACAAACGTATAATCAACACTTGAAAAGATGAAATGTCAACTGATAAAGAAAAATGACCTGGAACAGAAAATCAAGAAAAATACAGAAAACATCAACACAAAAATAAATGCATCAAGACAACAGCATTAAACACAAACATATCAATTACTACAATGAATGTAAATGAACTGAGTGCTCCAATAAAGAGACATCAAGTAACACCGTGGAACAAAGGATACAACCTATCTATACATAGTTTTCAAGAAACACACCTAAGACTCAAAGATAAGAAAAAATGGAAAATCAAAAATAGACAATATATACCAAAGCAACAACATGCAAAGAAGAACAGGAGATGAGACACTAATCTCAGATAAAACAGACTTTAATATAAGATCCACCATTGTGGACAGAATTGTCACTATTTATTGTTGAAAATTTCAATATGTAAGCAGGATACAACAATATTAAATATGGAAGAAAATGGCTATGTTGGCTACATGGAGCATATAAATATACTGAAGAAACACTGACAACACTGAAAAATGAGACAGATCACTTCAAAACAATAGTTGGAGATTTCAACACTCCTATTTCTGTAATGAACATATCATCCAGAAAAAAGTTCAGTAAAGATACAGAAGATCTCATTGTGACAGTTAACCCATTAGACTTTATCAACATATACAGAACTTTTTATCCATAAACACTGAAGAATGCCTTCTTCTCAAAGCATGTGAAACATTTTCCAGAATAGACCATGTGTTAGGGTATAAAGCAAGTCTCAACTAAATCCAAACTATTGAATTACTGCAAAGCATCTTCTCAGACCATAAAGCCATAAAAATTGAAATCAACAGCAGAAAAAAACATGGATAGAAACTGGAGTTCATGGAGACTGAACAACATCTTGCTCAAAAAGCCATGGGTTATAGAAAAAAATCAATAATAAAATAAAGAAATTCATGGAATCAGATGAGAACAAAAACAGTTCCTACCAGAACCTGTGGGATACAGCTAAAACACTGCTCAGAGATCAACTTATCTCTCTAATTGCAAATTCTGGGATGAAGAAAAGGCCCAAACCAAAGAATTATACCTACAGCTTGTGCAAGTAGAATAAAGAACAACAGTGGAACACCTCAAGAACCACGAAGAAAATAGATCATAAAGATTAGAGTAGAGCTAAATGGATTTAGAGAATAGAAGAACAACTGAAAAATTAATAGAACCAAAAATTGGTTCTTTGAAAAGATAAAAAAAAAAAAAAAAGATAAACTACTGGCTGAATTCACAAAAGAAAAACAGGAGAGAAAACAAATAACCGATATAAATGAAATAGGACATATCATAAGAGATCCAACTGAAATCAAAAGTATCATAACAGCATACTACAAAACACTATAATACATTTGAAAACTTAGAGGAACTGGACAAATTTCTAGATTCATATCACCTACCAAAATTATCATATGGAGAAGCAGAACAAGTTAATAAACCCATCACAAAGGAGGAAATTGAAAAAGTAATGAAAGAATTATCAACCAAAAAGTGCTGGCCCAGATGGCTTCACTAGAGAATTCTACCAACTTTAAGAGAAGAGTTAATTCCAAGTAGCTGATGCTATTTCACAGCATAGAAAGGGATGGAATTCTCCCAATTTCATTCTATGAAGCCAGTATAACCCTGATACCAAAGCCAGGGAAAGATCCCACAGACAAAAGAAAACGACAGACCAATCACTCATGAACCTAGATGCAAAAATCTTCAACAAAATCCTGGCCCATAGAATTCAACGACATATCAAAAAAATAATTCTTCATGACCAAGTTGAATTCTTACCAGGGATGCAATGCTGGTTCAACATCAGAAAAGCAATTAATGTGATCAACCACATAAATAATGCAAAAGACAACAATCACCTGACTTTGTCAATTGATGCAGAAAACAGATTTGACAAAGTTCAACACTCACTCCTGCTAAAAACTCTCAGTACAATAAGAAAAAGGGCAAATTCCTCACTTCAATAATGGCCATCTAGGCAGAGTCAAGCACCTACATCATCCTGAATGGAGAGAGACTGAAACAATTTCCCCTGAGAAGAGGAACTAGATAAGGATGCCCACTCTCACCTCTCCTATTCTACACTGTACTAGAAGTTCTAGCTAGAGCAATTAGACAAGACCCGGAAATAAAGGGCATCTGCATCGGCAAAAAAGTAAAAGTCTCCCTACTTGCAGATAATATGGTTGCATATGCAGAGAATCCTAAAGAATCCATAAGTAAACTACTGAAACTAACAGAAGAGTTCAGCAAAGCATCGGGACATAAGATAAACATGAGTAAATTAGTAGGATTTCTTTATACCAACAAAGAGATCATCAAAGAAGAACTCACCAAATCAATACCATTTACTATAGCCCCCAAGATGATAAAATACCTAGGAATAAATTTAACTAGAGAAATAAGAGACCTGCACAAAGAGAACTATTAGACCTTGCTACAAGACCAAAAGAGACTTACATAAATGGAGAAACCTTCCCTGCTTGTGGATAGGAAGACTTAACACTGTGAAAACATCTATTTTACCCAAAGTGATCTACACATACAATGCAATCCCAATACAAATTCCAGTGGTATTTTTAAAAAGAAATGGAGAAGCAAATCACCAACTGCATTTGGAAAAGGAAAACAAACAAACAAACAAACAGAGAAGTAGAACACTACCGAAGAAGAGGAACACAGTGGGAAGCCTCACAGTACCTGGCCTTAGAACCTATTGTATTACCACAGTAGTCAAAATAAGCTGGTACTGGTACAAAAAGACACATATTGACTAATGGAACAGAGTTGAGATCCCAGAGATGTCACCATCCTGTTACAAACAGTTACTATTCAGCAAAGGCCCTAAGATTGTAAACTGGGATATAAACAGTCTCTTTCACAAATAGTGTTAGCAAAATTCGATATCCATTTGCAAAAAATTCGAACAAGACCCATTATCTCTCACACTTTACACACTCCCGCCCTCTCTCGTACACACACACATAAAAACCTCAAAGACATAAATATCAAACCTAAAATGATAAAGATCATGCAAGAAAAAATAGATTCAACAATGGAAGTTCTAATACACAGCTTAAACAGACTTCAAAATCTGACAAAAAAAAGCATGATCAACAGAGAAAAAAATAAATGAAAACTACTAAGAACCAAATGTTTTGCTCAAAGACTTTATCAAAAGAGTTAAAAGACCACCTGCAGAATGGGAAAAAAATATCTGGGAACTACATATTGGATCAATGTCTGATCTCCATTATCTACAAGCTACTGCAAAATATCAACAAAAAATGTAAATAACCCAATTAAGCAATGGGCAAAGGAGACAGGCAAACACTTCACCAAAGAGGACACCCAGGCAGCCGAAAGACACATGAGGAAATGCCCACAATCATTAGCTATGAGAGTGGTATCAGTGTGCAGTCACATTATATGGAGAGTAACCAAGATCACATAACAATATGCATGTAGTGTTTTGTATGAGAGACTAACTCGAATTGTTGCTCTCATTTAAAACAAAATTAAAGTAAAAAGAGAATCTCCTCCATTTTCATGACCTTTACATCATTTCTTTTCAGTTTGTAGTCAATGAAAAATATTAGAACAGGTAAATTTGCTTCTTACTGTCTCTAACAATGACCATTCCATTTCTGCTTGCACGTCTTTGGTTACACTAAGGCATTTAGATACACAACGCTGCAATGGACATAGAGAAACAGAGTCTCCAGAAGGATGTTCCTTTTGAGCAAAAACTTTACACTGTGGAAAATGAATGCATTTTTTTTTTTTTTATTGTGTGTAGCAGCCTTCTTTTCAGTGTGTTATTTTAAGTACTCAGTGTTTTCACTTTCTAGATCATTATGTAAGTCTGCTCCTATGTCCACATCTATCTCATAGTCTTCTTGCAACTCTTAATTTCTTCTAATAAATTTTCCCCCATGCATTCTATACCTAGCTTTCTGTTTAATATCCCAGTATGAAAGAAATGTTAATGTGATTACTCTTACTAATATACACATATATATATAAATAAACATGCCCTTATTTATGGTCACTAATGTCTGAAAATATAAACTAATTATTCAAATTCTTCAATGAGCTATTTATTCCAGTCTTTTCTCACACTTATTCTCAATGGATGTTGAATGATGCAGTGGGTCTGACTTGCTCTTCATTTCTAGAAAATACCATGAGCTTTCCTTCTCCCTATTTTAATATGCTACAATAGTTCTTTTTATTGTGTTACATTTGTACTTGCCTTTAAAATCTGATTTAAATGCCACCTTCTTTCAAGATGATGAAAATAATTGTTCTTTCTTTGAATTTCTATTGAACACTGTTACTTTGTGAGGCACTTTTTAACCTAATTGTGATATCGAGTTTTTCAGGCCACTGCATTATATAAATCTAGAAACAGGTATTATAATTACTCACTCTTGTGACAATTTAGCAAACAATAAATTGTGTTCAAAATATAGTCATACTTAAGTCACTTTTAAGAGATGTAACTTACATGTAATGTGACTTACAGTCATATAAGAAAATAGTCAAATCAAATTTTTAAAAAGTACAAAAGGTATATAATCTGCATTGACAAAATATTGTTTCAAGTTTAACTTAAACCAGTAGCTAAGAGCCTTATTTAATCATTGTATAACCACTAATATTTTCTACACATGGCTTTTATTTTCCTATAACATTAATAAAAACTAATGAAGTCAAATTAAAAGACTATACAATTAGAGTATTTAAACAGGCAATTCCAATTAAGGTGGACCAATGCATAGTTTTGGAATTTAAATATGAAGAATTTTCACAAATTATACAAATGTATACAATAGGAATATAAACAGCCCTCAGAAATATTCATGTGTTCAACAGTAAATTTGGGAAAGAAATCATATTTTACTATTTTGTCTTACTATATCATTGCAATGCATTTTTAAACGTGGACTTCCCTTTTCTTGCTAGTATATCATGTGCCCTTTCTCTGGAAGAAAAATGGCTAAATTACATTTAGTCTTACAACTTTACATATGAAGTTGAATTTCATAGTTTATTCTTATTCAGATTTAGAAAAATAAAAACAGAAGTTTTAGAAGGGTCATAAAGTAAACATCTAACTAATTAAATGTATTTACTTCATACAGTATAAGATGTATACACTGAAAAGATTATGATAAGAAAACAGTGGGAACAAGAGTCATAATCAGTCTTAAAAAAAAAGAAAACTAGATGTTACTAACTTCCTCAGGGTGAGAGGAATTGAAATACAGAGTTCTATTCATTCCACAGATTTTATATCAAAAATTTAGAAAGAATTCTAAATCTCTTTAATGATTTTGTCAAAATTATTATATCACTATTCATATTATTATACACTAATGTTACAATAGGGACCCCATGTGGCTCAAATGATTAGAATGTTAGCTACTAGCCAATAGGTTGGTTGTTCAAACCCAGGCAGATGTACTTGGGAAGACGTACCTGATGATCTGCTGCTGAAAGATTATGGCTGATGGAGAGTTCTAGTCTGCAGACATGAGGTTGCCATATGTGGTAATCAACTCTATGACAACTAACAACCCCAAGAACAATATTAAAACACAAAAACGTTGCAGTCAAGTTGATTCTGACTAATACACCCATTGATGTGGAGTCGATTCTGACTCATAGTGATCCTACAAGAAATAGTAGAATTGCTCCCACACAGTTTCCAAAGAGCATCTAATCGATTAGAACTGCTAATCTTTCGATTAGTAGCTGCAGCATTTAACCACTACAAAACAAGGGTTTCCATTCCAAATCATAGTGGCTCTATATTAAAATACAGAATCATAATTATGTATTATTTGTAGTCCTGTGGACACAGTGGTTAAGTGATACAACCACTAAGCAGAAGACTGGCAGTTGGAACACAACAGCCTCTCCTTGGAAACTCTATGGGGTAGTTCAGCTCTGTCCTATAGGGTCACTATGGCTTGGAATCGATATGATGGTAATGAGATATGGTTAATTATATAGTTGTGCCTTCAAGAAATTGCTGTTGTATAGGAAAGCATTTTAATGTTTGTTTCTATTGTTCAGTTAAACCATGTCTATGTAAGCTAAGTAACTGCTTAGGTTTTGAAGAAAAGTATTAACAGTTGGTTCTGTGGTCTTCACTCCAGCTTTAGGAGTATTTGGATATTTGCCTTCTTCAGCTTTCCTTGTGTATTCAATTCAAGACAATGTTTTGTACTGCCCATAACAGATATAACTTGAAAGTACGGCAGAGGCATACATACCAGAACAAGTGCATTAACTCCATATTCAGAACTGTTTGTTGAGTAAGCCAAGCCAGCCAAGTGCCATTGAGTTGGATCCGACTCATGGTGACCCTAGAGGCCAGAGTAGAACTGCTCTCTAGAGTATTCAAGGAGCGCCTGGTGGAGCGTAACCAATATTGATGGTATCTAGTGAAGTAGATGAAAAAAAACTCACTGTCATTTAGTCAATTATGACTTATAGCCACCCTATAGGACAGAATAGAACTGTTGCATAGAGCTTCCTTGGAGCACCTGGTGGATTGGAATTGCCAACCCTATGTGTTAGCAGACGTAGCACTAAACAACTACGCCAGCAGGATTTCCTTAGAAGAAAAGTTGATAATGTATGCCTGAGTGTTCTAGGAATGAAGGAGGATGACTGCTGGGAATGAAACTGAAGTTTCTGTCAAACACTCAGCTTCATCCAGTGTGGTTATGCACATGACAGGGACATTATTACTTCAGTTGTTATGAGGTGTCATAAGTCAGTTCTGACTCATAATGACTCTACCAACAACATAATAAAACATAGCCCAGTCCTGGGCTGTCCTCATAATCCTTCAGTATTGCAACTCAAGGCTTGAAATTTTTTCTTCAGTTTTCTTAGTCTGAGAAATTCTTCTGTTTTGGTTTTCTAACTCCAAGTCTTTGCACATTTCATTAATATATTTTGTCTTCTCAAGCCATCTTTTGAAATGTTCTGTTCCATTGTTTTGCATCATCATTTCTTCCATTCACATGGATAGCTTCTCTATGTTCAGGAGAAGAAATCTTTAATCTCTTGTGATGTTCATTGTTTGTTTATTTGTTTTTTTCTCTTTACTGTATTTTGGATGACCTTTCACTTTCTTCATGTATGAAGTCCTTGATGCTGTCTCACAATTTTTCTCATCTGGTCATTGGTGTTCATTAAGTGAAATCTATTTTTCAGGTGGTTTTCACATTCAGGTGGGATGTGCTCAAGGTTATTTTCTTGCTTTCATGGACTTCGTGTTTTCAGTTGCTATCAAGTTGATTGTGATTAATGGCATCATCAATGTGTACCATAAAAAAATTAATAATAGTAACTCAAATCCACTGCCATGGTGTTGACTTAGACTCATAGCAACTCTATGCCTCACATGGCATCTAAGGATAATATAGAAGACTCAAGCTGTCAATTGTTTTCTTTTTCTTTTCTTTTGTTCATAGCAGCCAAGCTCTTAAACACTGAGCCACTAAAAATAAGTATATGAAATACATAATACAATATCCTGGCCCCTAGGGTCACCATGAGTAGGATCCGACTCGACAGCACTTGGCTTGGCTGGCGAATACAATGTAAAACCCAGTGCCATCGAGTCAGGTCTGACATAATACAAAAAGGATATTTAAAATATTAAGAGTAAGAGAAATACTGAGGCTGGAGAATAAAACAACTGGATTAGAAAATGCAAGAGAAAAACTCAACAATGAACTCAAATACACAGAATATAGAAATGAAATAAAAAAACAGAATAACTGAACTTACTAAGTCTTGAAAGAAACAGAAAAAAAGAACAAAAGAAAAACAAAGCCAAATGGAAATGTGAGATTCTGTTAGTCTAATATTTACAATTTTTAGAATTCCAGAGCATTTTGATAATAACAAAGGTATGGAAATAATTTTCCAAGAGATACTAATAGAGAACTTCTCATACGTGAATAATGAACCAAGTCTGTAAATGCAAGAAGCAACATAAATTTCCAATCATAAGAAATACAAAGAGGCCCACCACAAGTCACATCATAATAAAATTTTTGGAAACCAAAAACAAAGAGAAAATTCTGAAACCAACAAGAGAAAAACACAATATTACTATATCAAGGGTCTTGCTTAAGAGTTAGTGCCTGCTTCTCCCCAGAAACCCTGGAAGTCAGAAGGTAATATGAGATACTGAAAGAAAAAAAATTTTCACCAAGAACTCTTTACCCAGCAAAGTTGTCACAAAAAGCGGGAAAATCAAGATATTCTCAAATAAACAGGAGCTCTGGGAATCTACCACTACAAAACCAGCTTTGGAAGTTCTCCAGATGGAAAGGAAAGAACATTAAACAAATACTTAAATCTACATTTAATAAATAAAAAATGAAGAGGAGAGAGAGAGAGAAATTTCCAAAGATGTTAACAGCACAGACAATATTTTCAGGGAATAAACTCTTTAACTAACTTCCACAAACTACATCAAGTGCATAATAAGTTAATACAATTTAAAGTTATTAGACTTAAGATATACAATGTCAATGGTTACTTACCAAAAGGAAAGGGAGTGGAAGGAGCAGAATAGAAACAGTATTAATATGTCAAAGTCATGTTACTTTTTGTTTGTATATTAAATGTTGTTCCAATTGCAATTAGTATAACGTAATATTTGTAAGGACCACTAAGAAAACGCCTAGGAAAAAACACAGAGAAGAAAGAAGAAATCAAAAAGACTCTTCAGACACACATAGAAATACTAAGCAGAAAGCATTACAGAAAAATGATAATAAAAAGGCAAAGATAAATTTATAAGACACTCAAAATTCATTTAATAAAAGGAATCCGGTAGATGCTTCATTTTCATGCATAGCCTCAAATGTCAGTTGTCTAAACTCCACATGTGAAAGGAAGAAAATGATAAAATGGTTAAAAACGAGGATAACAGAAAAAGAAAACAAGATTCATTCTTTTGCAGCCTAAGTAAACAAACACACTTTATCCATGATGACACAAACAGACTCACACACACACAAACATACACATACACACACACACAAAACCATAAGCAAATCACAAGCAGCTATGGTAGATATCTATCTGACATAACATTTTCTAAAATAAGTGACACATAGGTAGTATACCGTAACATACATGTTCAAACTTACAACCATTAAAGGGAAATACACATCCAGAATTTATTATGTTTGCATTCACTGCATGCCAGAAATTCTACTTGGAGGTAATTTTCAAAATTGCTGGAATGTTTATTTATTCCTGTTAAATCTCTCACAGAAATCTTATTTTTATGTAATATACAATTGGACCAAACGTAAATTAACATAGCATAGCTGCATTTCTACTGATCATGTCACTGTTAAAAAGGGAACTGAGGGTTACAATTGAAGTAGCGGGAGTCATTAACTACACAGTAGATAAGTGATAATGAAGTGAAGGGAAATACAACACACAATGTAGGTGATACTGGCACAACTTGATGAAGACAAAGTCGTAGAAGCTTTCAGATACGTGCAAACATCATGAGGGAATAAGTTACTGGAGCTAAGGGCTGTCAACTATGGTCTTCGGGGATTGTAGGGGGACTGGCATAACAGTTTATAAAGAAAATGTTCTACATTCTGTTTTGATAGTAGCATCTGGGATCTTAAGAGCTTGCAAGTAGTCACAGAAGATAAATCCATTAGGTCCATCCCATTCAGAGCATAGGAAAATGAAGATAACCAAAGACACAAGGAAAATAGTAGTTCAAAGTGTTAATGGATCACAGGCACTACAGCCTCCACCAACTTAAACCCAGAACTACATGGTATCTGGCTACCACCATCCACTGCTCTGCCAAGGATCACAATAGAGGATCCTGGATAGAGTAAATTTCAGCACAAAATTAAAATGCACAAATAAAGACCAGATTTACTGGTCCGGCAGAGACTGAAGGAAACCCAACAGAGTGGCCTCTGGACATTCTGTTAATTTATAACTACAGCCACTCCCAAAGTCTATCTTTCAACCAAAGAGTAGATGGTCCTATACAACAACTACACATAGGACGAGTGTACTTCTTAGTTCAGTGAAGTATACAAGACCAAATGAGCAACACTTGCTCAAAAGCAAAGACGAGAAGGCAGAAAAAGTCAGGGAAACTGGACTAGTGGATACAGGGAAGCCAGGGTGGAAAGGAAAGTGCAGACATATTACAGGGATTGCAACCAATGTACCGAAAGAACTTGTGTATAAAATTTTGATTGAGAAACTAGCTTGCACTGTAAGTTTTCACCTAAGGCAGAAAAAAACAAAAAGAATTAAAGGCACAGATTAACTGTTGTTAAGTTCTCAAAATCAGTTTTCAAGTATATATATTTTTAGCAGACAAAGAAATGAGTTATGTTGGCGGGTATAATTAGATTATTGATAGCTTGTGTGGTAAAGCAGTAAAAATACTACAATAACATTTGGGTTGAAATATATAGAAGAAAGTCATGGAAAAGAAATATGCAGCTGGGATTTATTCTCCAATCAGTATATAGTGGAATAAGGTGCATAAATTCCTAGTTATCAATAGGAAAATAGATATGGTGCTGCTAGAAAAGTACTTCTGAAGAAAGGAAGGAGTTTGCCGAGGTAGGGTGTCACTTGCTTATGTAACACTGTGTGATAGTGGTGTTATGTTGTGTAAAACAAGAAACAAAACACAAATCTTGATCTAAAAACACTTTTTGAAAGCTCAGAAGGACATGCAGACATTTATCCATACGGTGGCTACTGTTGTCATTTGTCTTTGAGTTGATTCCAACTCATGGTGACATTATATGACAGGCTAGAACTGCCGCATAGGTTTTCCTACTCTGTAAACTACAGGAGTAAACCTCTAGGTCTTTCTTCGTGGAGTGGCTATGTGGAATTGAACCTGGTGGGAATCCTAGTTGGTCACAGTGAATTGTTTTTTGGATATGTTGTTGAATTCTATTGGTCAGAATTTTGTTGAAGCTTTTGCATCTAAGTTCATGACAGATATTGGCCTGCAATTTTCCTCATTTATGCTCTTTGCCTGGTTTTGGTATCAAGGTTATGCTGGCTTTATAGAACAAAATTGGGAGCATCCCACTCTTTTCTATGCTGTGAATACCTTTAGTAATAGTACTATTAACTCTTCCCTAAAACTTTAGTAGAATTCTCCAATGAAGCCATTCAGGGCAGGGCAGGACTGTTTTTCTTTGGAAGTTTTTTAATTACTTTTTCAATCTCTTCTTTTGTAATCAGTTTATTTAATTGTTCTACTTCTGTTTGTCTTAGTTTTCCTGGGTAGTGGTTTCTAGAAATATGTCCATTTCTTCTAGATTTTCAAATTTATTGGAGTATAGTTTTTCAAAATATTGTTAGGATTTTTTTTTTTTTTTTTTAAATTTTAGTTTGGCCTTTTGTAATGTATCCTGTGTCATTTCTTATTTGGGTTATTTGAGTCTGCTCATGTTTTTCTTTTGTCAGTTTTGTCAGTGTCTTCTCAATTTTGTTGGTCCTGTCCAAGAATAAAATTTTGGTTTTATTAATCTTTCCAATAATTTTCTATTCTTTATTTCGTTTATTTTTGCTTTGATAATATTTATTTCATTTCTGCTGGTGGCTATGTCTTTGCTGTTCTCTTTCTCTTCATTTGAGTTGTGTAGCTAAGGTTTTGACTTTGTCTCTTTTATCTTTTTTGATGTATCCATCTATTCCTTCTAAATTCACCTCTGAGGACTGCTTTTGCTGTGTACCAAAGGTTTTGGTATATGTTTTCATTCTCATTTGATTCTAGGAAATTTTTTATTCTACCTTTGATTTTTTTTCTATTACCTGGTGGTTTTCAAGCATGGTATTATTGAGTTTCCACATAGTTGATTTTCTTTTCCTCAGTCTCTCTTTTGCGCATCTCTATAGATGGTGTTGTAGTCACTAAAGATACTTTGTGTTATCTCAGTCACTTGAATTTTGTTAGTGGTTGCTCTGCAGCCTAAGATGTGGTTTATTTTCTGAAGAATATTTCATGTCATGTGCATTGGAAAACAACATATATGAGATGTGACAAAGTTCACTCACTCATCCTAGAAAAAGTGCTACATACCACAGTGCTGAATATCACTATGGGCGCCTTCAAATTACTCCCTTTGGGAAGCTATGCCCCAGTGCCAGTGCCTAGTCCACCCTTCAAAGCAATTTTGGAACTCCTTTCTGGAATGGCCATCAGAACTGTCCTCATATTAGCTTTGATGTACTGAATGTCATCCAAATGTCTTCCTTTCGATATTTCCTTATCTGTAGATAAAGAAAAAAGTCACTGGGGGCCAGATCAGGTGATTAGGGAGGGTGTTCCAAGACATTTATTTACTGGCTAAAAACTGCCTCACAGACAATTTATACAATTAAGTTCATGAACTTGCTACTGTGCCACCATGCACAATGGCCATTACAGAAAGAACATCAAAATTGCTTTGAAGAGTGGATAGGTGCTGGCATTGATGCATGACTTCCCAAAGAGAGTACTCTGAAGGTGACTGTAGTGAAGATATTCATCAATGAGGTATGCAGCACTTAAAATAATCAAGTATATGGAGTTGTCAGACCTAGCACTTTGCAGCAGTTGGGTGGACTGTTTTGTATTTGTCTGTGAGGTCTGGTTGCCTCATGCTCTTTTAGCTATTCTGCATCTTTGTTGAGTTCCTTTCTGGATGTTCTATCCCTTACCAAGATAATTTGTTGAAGTCTTCTGCTGTAATTGCAGAATTGTCATTTTCTCTTTCCAGTGTTTTTAGACTATATTTTATGTATTTTGGAGCTGCCTCACTGGGTGCAGAGATGTTTGTTGTGGTTAAGGTGCATGAGATATTATCCCTTTAATCATTACATAGTAAACTTTATTGTCTTTTATGGTAGATTTTGCTTTAAATTTGATTTTATCTAAAATTAGTGTTGCCACTCCTGCTTTTTATTTCTTTTTGGTTGTTCTTTGCTTGATATCGGATCTGACAGGACGGCACTTGGCTGGCTGGCTTGCTTGATAGATATTTTCCGTCCTTTGATTTTAATAAATGTATGTCTTTGTTTCTAAGGTGTGCCTCTTGCAAACAGCATGTTGATAGGTCTGTTTTTTGTTTATTTTTTTTTATTTTTTTCATCCATTCTGCGACTCTTTGTCTCTTTATGAGTGCATTTAAGCCATTTACATTCAGTGTAATTATTGATAGGTGTGAGTTTATTGCTGTTATTTTGTATCTTTTGTTGTGCTGACGTTTTCTTTTTTCCTTTTACTCTCTTATGCTTAATTCCTTTGTTAATTTCTTCTCCATTTCCTTTGTGTCTGTGGAGAATTAATGTTTTGTCTTTATTTTCATGAGTAGGTTTATTAATGTTCTTTATGATTACCTTGAGATTTACCGTTATCTTCTAGGTTTAAACCTGAAGGAGCTTTCATGTACTTACTCCCTGCCTGAAGATACTCAGTGTGAGTGAATCTAACTCTGGTGGCGTGGATACTGAAGTCTCCTGCCAACTAGCCAACTGAGTCATCACAGGTAGCCAGGGGCATCAAAGATAGAGCAGGGTGGAGAGGATGAGGAGGAGGGAAAGCATGCACCATAGGTTATCAGTTACTTCCTCTCCTTCTGGGATTTCCGTAAAGCTCCTTTCCTGTGCTCTCTGTCCGCTAATCTCCAACAGAGTTCATGATGACTAATCTACGCCGAGCTAGCTGATGGGGACTTCCTCCTCTCACTCTCTGTTCTCTGTCAGTTCCTTATATCATTCTGTGTTTGGCTATCTTTATCTCTTCGTATGACAATTTGGTTTCCAGGATTGATGTCTGTTTCTGTTTTATTTAGTTTTTTGGGTCTTAGCTGTGGAGCGATGTTGCCAGGGAGTCTCCAAAAGATTTGTTCATCTTTTGCTTGGAAGCTTGCTGAAGCCATCATGGTCTGCTAGTTTACATGCTTTGATATAAAACTGAGTCATTAATAATTCATTGTATTTATTTATTTTCTTTGTTTACCATGTCCCAGTTTTTTGTTTTGTTTTGTTTGGACACATCTAGATAGGTTGGACATGTGAGTCAGTTTGGTTATTGGCACCTTTGAAGTTCTAATGTCCTATTATCAGGTACTTTGAGCTGTTAGTAGGAATGTGAGCCCAGTAGTCTGTTTACTTTCCTTGTAGGGATTCAAGTCAGGGGGCCAGGTAGTGGGTCAACAAGTGTGTAGTATAGGCTCTCACCTACAGTTCTAGACGGGCAAAGATGACTGTTGTAGGCACAGATATCTGGCTGCAGTGACATATCACGTGTTGAGTAAGGTAGGGAGTTGAGAGCCACCCGCGAGTGTCTGTGAGGAAAACATGTCCCTGTGCCTTAGAGCACGTAAGTGGGGAGTTTTGCAGCCAGCTTACGGGTATCCATTGCTGTTTGCTGTAAGAACTGAGGGGTATCACTTATTGTTGGACTTTTATCTTGTACGGCTGGGCGGTGTGGGTAAAGTCACAAATCCACAGGCCCCCAGTAGGGGTAGGTGAGGACCCTGCTTAAGATGCAAAGAAGTGTCATGTGTCGCAAGTTTGTTTCTCTGCCATATAGATAATACAGTGAAGGTCAGACTTCAGGGATACTCCCTGTTATACTGTGCTTATGAGGGCCTATGATGTCACAATGGGCTCATGTAGATTTATGTGAGAGTGACAGACATTCAACGTCCACTGACCCTGATGCCTGTACCCGGGCAAAGTTGCTGTTTAAACCTTCATCTGGTAGATTATTTTTTCCTGTTAGCTTTTAGCCTTTCCAAGGCCAGGAGAATGGCTTGAGGCAAAAGAGGAATCCTACTTCGGGCCCAGAGGCCGTGTCAGTCTCTGAAGCTGGCTTGGACCCAGCGCACAGCAGGTACAGAGCATGTAAACGGGAGAGAGGTTTTACCCAAAATAATGCTTTTTTCAGTCTGGTATGGCAGGTTAGACACCAGTACCTACTTTTGCAGATTTATACTGTTTGTTACTGTTTCTGGAGGTATGAGCAGACTATTTCCGTCTTTCCTGTTTTGGAAAACATGCTCCAGATGCCACTGCTTGCCAAACTGCACTTGTGCCAGTGGAACCAGCCTTTGGTATGCTGCTTCTCATGGGTCAGGTCTAGCAACACCTTGCTATTTCTGAACCATCTGTGCCTCTCCCTGCCTCTAGGTCCAGTACCTCAACTTTGTCTTTGATGTTCAGATCTCTGGTTTATCACATACAAACAGTTCCCTTGATATTCAGGTCTTTGCTGTAACAGTAATCACAGGAATCATCTGATTTCTCTGCTATCTTGGCCCTATACCCCACTACTGTATTTATTTTATGGGAAATTTTATTTATAGAAGAAAGAGGTTCTCAGTGTAAGTTTATAGGCAATTTCAACTTATCACTAAATGGATTTACAATTGCATATGTCACAAGAGTTCCGTCTTCTACCATAATTTTACCTAGATGTTTTGGTATGTGTGTGTGACTATAAGCTACATTAAGGACAAAATGCTTTTTGTATTCCACCAGGTGCTCAATTACTAATCCAGGGCTCAGCACATAGAATATACTTAAGAAATGATTTAATGAACTGGTATTTTCTGCAAGCATTTATAAAGCTTCTAATTGATAAGCTGTTTATAAACAGAAAATGGAATACCAGGCACTGTTTTGAACTTTTTACACAGAATAACTCACCTGTAAGATAGGTACTATGTCAACAGGGTAAAAATAAAAAGTTTTTTAAATGAGTTATTAAGAAGAATGAACAAAACGTATTGGAGATACCAAAAAAAAGGAGAACATTTCATTATTGTGTTTTCATCATTTCTAGACCTTCACATTATATTTTCTGTTAGTGTTATGATAAAATGATTAATTTTTATGTCATGGTTAGAATGCTGAAATATCAGCTTTTGTCCTGAGACTAGGAGACAGCTAGGGACTGAGGAACAGATTGAGATTTGAGTTCTTACAAGAAGATACATATATTAAAGAAAAAATACATATGTACAGGTTTGCACGTGCTTGGGAAGGAAGGGAAAACAATGGAGCATAGAAAAACGTAAAAGTGAAACTGTACTAAGAAAAAGAAACAAATGTTTCATATGTGGGTGGTCAATTTACCAATATTTCTGTTAACCAGGCACCTTCCATAAATAAAATGGTAATCTGCTCTATGTTGAAAATTTCCAAAACAGTGGGCCTCTGTAATGTCAGTGCATGCTTGTGGCAGAGGAGGTGAATTTTAAGTACTAACATTTTTAGCCTATGCCTTGATTTTAGTTTTTATTACTAATGTATATTAATTATACTTCATTCATTCACATGTTTCTGTAGTAAAGGTGCCTCCCCCCATGTGTTTTGCTCACAGAAATGGTAAGATAGGCAGAATACAATAGCATAAACCACATTCTAGAAACTTCTCGATTTAAGAACTTGTATAAATGTACTTTGCAATGTTGAATTTCTATCTTCATAAGGACACAGAACAGCCTCTTCAAATTGCATAAAACATGTCAGTCCTTTCACTTGCTCATCTCATTTTAAGTGGTTTTGGATATGCTATTAATGAACCATGGTGTTATAGTTGTTAAGTGTTACATCTGCTAACCAAAAAGTCAGCAGTTCAAATCCTCCAGGTGCTTCTTGGAAACTTTATGCGGACACTTCTGCTCTGTTCTACTGGGTCACCATGAGTCAGAATCCACTCAATGGCAGTGGATGTATATCCTATAAATTAGTCTCATTAACTACAAATACTCCAGAATCTCTCTCCTTAGAGAAAATTACTTCAAATGCCTGTGCAACTTTCACTGTAACATTCAGCTAATAGTATGCAAAGTCTTGCTATTCTCTCACTTCTCTGAGTGATCTACATTCTAACATTGGGTCAAGCCTGAATATTTTTACCTGAAAGATATGAGTTGGTAGTAACATCACAGCATCATGCAGTCCTACTCAGACTTGAATTAAGTCAGATAACGATACAATGATTCATGTGGAAAGGCAGTAACTAGACATATTATGCCTGAAAATTCAGAATTTGAGCATAAAAAACATTTCATATTTGCATACAAGAATGTCAGGTAGAGATAACTGTCTTATGATAGAGATGATTAACCTCCAGATAGAAGGATGGGATAAGAAATTTCAAAGTAAAATGTCTTGTGGTATAATATCTTATAGCCTGACTCTCTAACAGAACAAGTTAAGAACTTATATGAAAAGTCTAAAGAAGTATTAAATAACTGGCTATATTAATATCATACACTTAGGGATATTGTGTACACTGAAAATGCACAATAATGTAGATATAGTCTATGTAAATAAATAAATAAATATCACACTAGTGGCAGCCACTACCTTGAAAAGAACAAGGTGGAGCTTGGCAGAGAGCAGAGCTAGTATTCCATGTCATTATTTGAGGTTTATAATATGGCCAGAAGCACATATGGCTAACAGTAACATGCCAGTGACAAAAGGAGTGGGGTCCAATGGGAGTTCAGTGTAAGAGGTCTATCAGTGAAGATCCCTTTCTTTTAACTGTAGTTATATCATTGTTGCTGTCAACTTTTCTGATGGTTAACCTAGTTGCTAAGTTAGACTCATACAGAAGTTATCTTTGTTACCCATTTTATCCTATAGAGATATCAGAATCTTGACAGGGCCAAGTAAGAGCTACCTAACGATGGTTTTAAATGCATTAATATTTAAAAATCATCTTTAAATCAAAACTTCATATAAACAGTAAAAAAGGGTTTGCAGCATAAGTCATGTGTTAAATGAAAGCCTGATTGCATAAAGCAGCTAGAAAAATTATTCAGACAGCGTCATTCATATTTGTTAAATTTATTCTCCATATTGTGCCAGAAAGGATTTCAGACAATTTGAATATATACAGAAAATATTCATAAATAGTAGGACAGGAGTTGACAAGAAAATAGGAGAAAATCTATTGTTTTCAGTGAGTTAATAATTAGATCAGAAAGAATGCAAGTATGTAATCTGAGCATTGAAATGAAAACCATAAACCTATCTAGTGACAGAGGAGAGAAGTGAGAAAGGAAAATGCAAGAAAAAAATAAACTTAATTAGAAATAACAAAACATTCATTTCATGCATACAGCTATAAATGGTTTTTTCTAAGGACTAAACACATTGACACACATTGGCAAGAATCTAATACATCTGATCAACAGAGAAAAAGAAAAGCTATATATTAAAAAATGAGTCAATGTATCCTAGAACCTCTTCCCCTGAAAACCAAACCCATTGCCATCAAGTTAATTTTGGTTCATGCCAAGTGCCAAGTGCTGTCGAGTCAAATTTTGGCTCATAGCCACCCTATTAAAAACAAACAAAAAAACCTTTTGCCACCAACTCTGGTTTATAGTGGCTGTATAGACAGAGCACAACTTTCCCATAAAGTTTCTAAGGAGCACCTTGCAGTTTGGAACTACCAGTCTTTTGGTTAGCAGCCATAACATTTAACTGCTATACCACCAGGATTTCCTATTCAACATAGTCAAACAGCCCCATAACGTTTTCAAGGGGCTGCTAGTGAATTCACACTGCTGATCTTTGGGTAAACAGCTGAGATCTTATCCTACAACATTCCAAAAGTGAGAAGTTTTATGAAATCATCTATATTATATAAATTGCCACATGTTTTAACTCCAAAAGATTGGAGGATACTGAAAGAGATTGGAAAAACTGAATTATAGACACCTAAACATATTAAAAGGAACTACTTTCCCTCCAAATCTTATTTTCAATAATTTTCTTTTTTTAGTTATCTTATTTCTGTATTTTTTCTGTCACACAAAAGTGTTTGCCGTCAGGTTCTACATGGTCACCTTGAACTAGAGTCTTGATTATTCAGTGTATTTGAATTCTTTAATTTTAATGCTAATGGTCATTAAAAATCTATATTAAAACATCTTCCTTCAAGGAAAATACTTCAGTGTTTTGAATTTCTTTTCTCCAATCAATGTTTAAAAATACACAATATTAGTTCCCTATGGTTGTTATTGTTCCAGGCTATTTTGTAGTGGGTTTACTTTTAAATGTATTATTTAATTACTGGTTGCCCCAAATTTTCTATCAAGACAATACACAACTACTTAATTAAAAAAAAAAAAAAACAGTAACTGATATTTTTGTACTAATTATTAAAATTACTTTAATCTTGGTCTTACATATTTGTAATTATATAAGAAAAGATTTATAGGTGGTAAATGAATTGAGACTGTTTTCCCTCATTTTATAATTTCTTGGCATCATTTTCTTTCTTTCTGTTAAGACTTCAAATGGCACATGTGTTAAAATTTCTGTCTCTGCCCTGCATAATTATACTTTTCTGTTTAATTTACATTTTGGACATTTTGTACCATCTATTAAGAGTTCTTTGAAGCTCTGTTCTTAACTGACTTTAGGATATAAACTGAGATTGTTTTGTTACTATGTTTCCATTTAAAAAAATAAAAAAAGACTGTCAAGGTTATTTATTGGAGTAATAGTTAGTTCAATGTATGTTTTTACTCCTTCTATTATTTTACTTAAGAACCTAGAGGCTTTCTAAAAATTTTTCCAATCCCATATCCAGACCCTGCCAGAAACCCTAGTTAAGAGCTACAGTTAAGAGGAATAGCAGCTAACCAAAATATCAGCAGTTCAAACCCACCAAGTACTCTTTAAACCCCATTGGGCAGTTCTGCTCTGTCCTATAGGGTCACCATGAGTCAGAATCAACTCAATGCCAGTGATTTGGTTTTGGAGTTTTATACCTAGACCCACAACATCTTGCACCTACTTGTTTGTTATTTTGTCATATTGTGGGGGATTGTGATGCTGGAAGCTATGAGACCAGTACTGAGATATCAGCGGGGTCACCCATGGCGACAGGTTTCAGCTAAGCTTCCAGACTGAGAAAGACTAGGAAGAAGGAAGAAGGCCAATGAGAACCTTATGATACCATGTGGTATGAATAGCAGCAGAACATGGTCTGACAATAGAGTGGGATAATGAGTTCCCTCAAGCTGGAAGGCACTTAGAAGATGACTGAGGAAAAGCTGCCTCATCAAAGTAGAGACTACCTTAATGACATGGACGGAGGCAAGATTTTGGAACTTTTATTTCTTGATACAGCATGATTCAAAGTGACAAGAAACTGCTGTAAACATCCATTAATATTGTGACACAGAATGTATGAAGATGAATATAAGAAAACTAGAAACTTTCAAAAAGTAAATGGATTGTATAAGTGTCAATATACTAGGCATTAGTGAGTTAAAATGGACTGGTATTGGCCATTCTGAATCAGACACCCATATGACCTACCACGCAGGGAACGACAACTTGAGGGAAATGGTGTTGCATTCACTGTCGAAAGGAACATTTCAAGACCTATCTTGAAGTACAGTGCTGTCAGTGATAGGAGAATATCCATATGCATACAAGGAATCCCACCAGCAAAGACTGCTATTGAAATTTACATACCAACCACTAAGGCCAAAGATGAAGAAAATTAAAATTTTTACCAGCTTCTGCAGTCCGGAATTGATTGAGCATGCCATTGGTTGCACTGTTAATTACTGGTGATTGGAATGCAAAAGTTGAAAACAAAGAAGGATTAGTATTTGGAAAATTTGGTCTTGGTGAAAGAAAAGATGCTGGAGACCACGTGACAGAATTTTGCAAGATCAAGGACTTCCTCACTGCCAGCACCTTTTTTACCAGCATAAACAATGACTATACACATGATCCTCACCAAATCAAAAACACAGGATTCATATTGACTACATCTCTGGACAAAGTTGGTAGCCAGCCAAGTGCTGTAGAAAGCTCAATATCACAAGTGAAGAAAAGGCCAGGAGCCAGGAGCCTACTGCAGCACAGGCTGCCAATTGCTCATATGCAAGTTTAAATAGAAACTGCAGAAAATTAAAACAAGTCCGTGAGAGACAAAGCATGACCTTGAGCATATTCTATCCGAGTTTAGAGACCATCTCAGGAATAGATTTGATGGACTGAACAGTAACGAACAAAGATCAGATGAATCATGGAGGGATATCAAAGATGTCATACATGAAGAAAGCAAGAGGTCATTAAAAAGGCAGGAAAGAAAGAAAAGGCCAAATGTGATATCAGAAGAAACGTGAGCTTCAATGTCAAGTAGATGACCGAAAAGGAAGAAATGATGAAGTGAAAGAAGTAGCTGTAGAAGACAGTGTATTATAACAACAGGTGCAAAGTGCTGGAGATAAAAAACCAAAAGGGAAGAACAAGCTCTGCATTTCTCATGCTCTTAAATTTCTCAAAAAGTTTAAGACTTCAGTAGCAATCCTGAAGTATTCTTTAGGGAAAATATGAAAAAACTCAGGAAGCATCAAAAGAAGATGGAAGGAATACACAATCATTATACCAAAAAGAATTAATTTTTAGCTGTCTCAAGAAGTAGCACATGATCACAAACCAATGGTACTGAAGAAAGAATTCAAAGCTGCCTTGAGGACATTGGTGAAAAACAGGCCCCAAGAATTGATGGACTATCAGCTGAGATATTTCAACAAATGTTTGCAGCACTAGAAACATTCACTCGTTTATGTCAACAAATTTGGAGAACAGATATCTGGCCTAACGAAAGGAAGAAATCCACATTTATACCTATTCCCAGGAAGGGTGATCCAGTGAAATGCAGAAATACTGAACACTATCGTTAAAATCACAAGCAAGTAAAATTTTGCTAAAAATCATTCAAAAGCAGCTGCAGCAGTATATTGACAGTGATCTGCCAGAAATTCAAGCCAGATTCAGAAGGGGACTTGGTACCAGGGATACCACTGCTGATGTCAGATAAATGTTGGCTGAAAGCATAGAATACCAGAAAGACATTTACCCATGTTTTATTGACTATGAGAAGGCATTTGAAAATGTGGATTGTAACAAACTATGAATAACATTGCAGAGGATGGGTATTCCAGATAAGTTAAATGAGCTCATGAAGAATCTGTACATGGATCAAAAGGCAGTTGTGTGAACAGAACAAGGGGACACTGCATGGCTTGAAGTCAGGAAAGGTGTATGTCAAGGTTGTAACCTTTCACCATATGTATTCAATTTGTATGCTTAGCAAATAACTTGAGAAGCTGGAATATGTGAAGAACAGGTCATCAAGATTAGAAGAAGACTCATTAACAACTTGTGTTATGCTAGAAATGAAGAGGATTTGAAATACTGACTGATGTAGATCAAAGACCACAGCCTTCAGTATAGATGACACCACAACATTAAGAAAGCAAAAATTCCGAGAAATGGACCAGTAAACAACATTACGGTACATGGAGAAAAGAAAGAAGTGGTCAAGGATGTCATTCTACTTGGTTCCACAGTCAACTCTCACGGAAGCAGCAGTAAAGAAATCAAAAAGACTCACTGCATTTGGACAACGTGCTGCGGTGCGGAGGACAACAACAACAACAACAAGTCTTCAAAGTGTTGCAATGTAAAGCTGTCCCACTGAAACTAAGTGCACCTGACCCAAGCCATAGTATTTTCAATTACATCATATGCATGCAAAGATGGACAGTGAATAAGGAAGACACAATAAGAATGGATATCTTTGAATTCTGCTGTTGGATAAGAATATACCATAGACTGGCAAAAGAACAAACATCTGTCAGGAAGAAATACAACCAGGGGGTTCCTTAGAATCCCAGGCAGTAAGACTACATCTTACATATTTTGGACTTCTCCCTGGAGAAGGACCTCATGTTTGGTACAGTGAAGAAGAGGGCGATGATTAATGAGATGGAATGACACGGTGGCTGCAGCAGTGGGCTTAAAGAAAGAAACAACTGCGGACCTGGTGCAGGACTGAACAGTGTTTTATTCTGTTACACACAGGGTCACTCACTGTGAGTTGGAAGTGATTCTTCAACACCTAAGAACAACACCACCTTGGTGTTGAATAAGCTGTAATAAGCTACTTTTCATTGTGCTTGTGGTTGTTATTGAGAATATACATAGCACAACACACACTAATTGAACAGTTTCTGCATGTTCAGTTCATTGACGTTGATCTTACTCTTCAAGTTGTACAACCATTCTTACCAGCCTTTTCTAAATTGTTTCCTCCACATTCACACAAACTCACTGCCTCTAAATCTCCTATATTCTGAGTTGCCATCATTACTTTGATCACATATAGATAGTACTTAAAAGAGTATAATATTCAAGGCATACATTTTTCATTGGCTTATCTAAACTACTGTTTCATTTTCAGAAAATCTCAGGAGTCATTTTTCATTTAAGGTATAAATATGATCTCGGGGCAATAATTTCAGAGGTTCATCCAGTGCCCATGGCTCCAGGAATTCTGGAATCTATTGAAATTTGAAGTTTGAAATGTTCTTCATTTTCCTCCTTTTGATCAGGATTCTTCTACAGAATCTTTGATCAAGTTATTGAATAACGGTTTCATGACAAAGAATGTACTTGTTCATGGAAGTAATTAGCCACTCATAAGCAGCTACTTTAGTAAGGCAAGTTGCGTCTTACAAACGTCAATCTACATTTAAAAAGACTATAAAGATGGGAAATCCATAGGAATATAATTCTTATGACCAGATGCACAATTATTTAGGCTCTTCGTAGAAATTTAACCATTGGAATACATAGTATCTTAAACTATTCTACTCTCCCAGACAGTTTTTTGTTTCATTATTTTAAAACTAATAAATTGTACCTCCCAGTGATTTTCCTAAACAAAGGAATATTCTATACCAATGTTGATAAAATTCCCTTATCTAATACAGAGACTTGTTCCAAATGCTCTTTAAATAATAGAAATAAGTGTACCAACATTTTATAATGATGTGCTGTAGTTGAGTGGACTGTGTTTGAACTTGTGAACATGCTGACCCTGTTGTGGAAATACAGTCTTTGAGGATGTCATCTGTTAGTTTAAGCTAAGTGTGGTGTGTGTCAATGTGATACAAGTAACCCAAAACTAAACCACTGCTGTGGAGTCAATGCCAACTCACAAGGACCCTGCAGGGCAGATAGAGCTGCTCCACAGGGCTTCCAAGACTGTAATCTTTAAAGAAGCAGAATGTTGCTGCTTTCCCCTACGGAGCAGCTGGTGGGTTCTAACCATTGAACCCTCAGTTAGGAGCCCAGCACTTAGCCATTGCTTAATGAGAGATCATTTTGATATGAATAGTGCCTTTATAAAACAGGAGAGGATTGACAGAGACAGGGAGAAGGAGGAAGGATTTCATGCAATGAAGCTGCAGCTGAAGAAACGTCTGGAGCTACCAGAAGCTGGGAATCTTTCCTTGAAACCTCAGAAAGAACTACCTCAGCTGACATTCTGAATTTGGACTTCCCACATCTAGAACTGTAAACCAATGAATTTCTGTTGTTTAAAGCCACTTGATTTATGATATTTTATCATGGCATCCTGAGGAAGAGAATACATTTGATTAATGTAATTTTGTTGGACTGTTCTCATTTGTTCCAAAAGAAAAATAGTTTATTTATTATAATTTTCAAATCTAATCTGAGTCTCCAGAAGAGGCATCGTAGGTACTGACCTGAAATCATCAAATGGCAGAGAAACACCCAGCTATTGCAGTGTTTTCCATAATGAAAATAGTTAAACATTAATTTCTTAATGCTGTCAGTTCTAATTTAATTTATTGAATATTAACATAACATTTATTGTTAAGAAAGCACTTGTTTAGGTTTTTGAGAATTCAAAATTGAGGAATATAATGTTCCTATCTTTGAAGAACTTGTATTTTTTAGGAAAATTGAGTGCTATCATTCATGATATCTTGTCTTATGTTCTATAAGAGAAGTGATAAGACCAGTAAAACAGGACCATGCTAAATCAATTTCTTAACTTTCTTTGCATAAAATAGGAGACACCATACAGAAAGTGACATTTTAAATAGGTCTTGAAGGATGTACAGGAGTTTTTTGCTGAAATAAATATAAAACAAAGCATTCTATCAACAGCATATTGTATGGTGATATTAATTAATAGAAGTCCTGGAAAAGACCAGCACTGTCAGTCAGAAGAAAGCCATGGGCCAATTGTGGAAAAGAGCATCATTTATCCACATGCAAGTTCAGGTTTAAACTGATGGAAATTAGAACAAATTCACAACAGCCAAAGTACAACATTGGGTATATCCCTCCTAAGTTTAGAAACCATCTCAAGAACAGATTTGATGCATTGAACATTGATGATTTAAGATGATATGAGTTATGGAATGACATTAAGAATATCATACATGAAGAAACCAAGAGATCACTAAAAAGACAGAAAAGACAAAAAAGACCAAAATACATGTCAGAAGAGACTTTGAAACCTGCTCATGAACATCAAGTAGCTACAGCAAAATGAAGAACTGATGAAGAAACGTAACTGAAAGCTTTCAAAGGCTGGTTTTAGAAGGCTAAGTCAACTATTAAAATAACATGTGCAGAGATCTGGAGGCAGACATAGCTCAGCCTTTCTTAGGCTGAAAGAACTGAAGAAAAAACTCAGATCTCAGGTTGAGACAGGGAAGAAAACAGTCAATGACGCAGGAAGCATCTAAAGAAGATGGAAGGTCTAAGTAGCATCATTTGACCTCGACACACCTGTAGAAGAAGAAAATGAAAGACTTCAGAACGTAAGGAAAATACGAATGCAAGAGACAGAAAGGGTCATTTAATCAAGATACTACACAGCATGTGTCTAGAGGAACAAGACAGTGCCAAGCCACCACCAACGATTGCCCTAATAGGGAACACAACATAGAGTCCCTAACACGGAGTGAGAAAAATGGATGTACAGACCCAGGACTCTATTAAAAAGACCAGACTTCATAACCCAACATACAGTAGGGTCCCTGGAAGACACTGTCACCAGATTCTCTGTTAGCCCAGAGATGAAACCATTCTGGAAGCGGACTCTTCAAAGATTGGACTAGACTATAAGTCATATAATGATAGTGGCAAAGAGTATGCTTCTAGACTTAAGTATGTAGGTAGTAAAGCTACCCAGGCAGCTACTGTCCAGAAGTGAGACGACAGGGCGGAGGGGGACAGAAGCTGGGTGAATGGACATCGGAACTATTGGGTGAGAGGAGTGATCTGTCACAGGGTGGGGAGTGCACCTAGTGTCACATAACAATGTTCCTGCAAGTTTTGTACGACAAACTGACATCATTGCAGCCTTAAAGCACAATACAACATTTTTTTTAAGACAATGGAAGGAATAAACAGAGTCATTATATCAAAAATAATTGATTTGCATTCAATCACGTTAGGAGGTAACATATGATCGGGAACCGGTATTACTGAATGAAGAAATCCAAGCTGCACTAAAAGCATTAGTGAAAAACGAGCTCCAGGAATTGACAGACTATCAACTGATGTGTTTCAAAAAACAGATGCAGTGCTGATGTGCTCACTTACCTATGCCACGAAATTTGGAAGATAGCTACTGGGCCAACTGATAGAAAGAGTTCCATACTGCGCCTGTTCCTAAGAACTGTTATCCAACTGAAGGTGGAAATCATGGAACAATGTCACTACTAATCACACACAAGTACAGTTTTACTGAAGATCCTTCAAAAGAGTCTGCAGCCAGTATAACAACAGAGAACTGCCAGAAATTCAGGCTGGATTCAGAAGAGGATGTGGAACCGGAGATATCATTGCTGATGTGAGATGGATCCTGGCTGAAAGCAGAGAATACCAGAATGATGCTTGTCTGTGTTTTATTGACTATGCCAAGGTGTTTGACTAGTGGATCATAACTAATTATAGACAAACTTACAAACACTGGGAAATTCAGAACATTTAATTGTACTCATGAGGAACTTGTACATAAATCAGGGGTCAGTTGTTCAAACAGAACAAGGGGATTCTGCGTGGTTTAAAGTCAGGAAAAGTGTGTATCAGGCTTGTATCCTTTCACCGTACGTATTCAAGTCTTCATGCTAAGTAAATAATCCAAGAAAATGGACTGTATAATGAAGGAAGGACTTTCAGGGCTGGAGGAAGATTCATGGACAACCTGCCTTACAGACATGACACAACCTTGCTTCCAGAGAGTGAAGAGGACTGAAGCACTTATGGTGAAGATTAAAGACCACAGCCTTCAGTACGGATTAAACCTCAGGATTAAAAAACAAAAATCCTCACTACTAGAACAACAAGTAATATCATGGTAGACTGAAGTTGTCAAAAATTTCATTTCACTTGCATCTACAGTTGACAACACCCAGGGCAACAGCAGTCAAAAAATTAAAAGACATAAGCTACTGCAAAATACTTCATTAAGATATTGAAAAGTAAAGATGTCACTTTGAAGACAAAATTCCATCTGGTCTAACCAAATCAAACCATTGTTGTTGAGTTGATTCCAGCTGAGACTCACTCTATAGGACAGAGGAGAATTACCCCACAGTTTCCAAGGAGTGCCTCACGGATTCAAACCACCTACCTGTTTTAGTTAGTGCTACTCTAACAGAAATACCACAGAGTGGATGGCTTTAGCAAAGGAAAGTTTAGTTTTACACAGTTCAGTAGGCTACAAGTCCAAATTCAGGATGTAAACTCCAGGGGAAGGCTTTCCAATTATGAAGATGAAATTGGATCAACATTACATAATGGAGGCAAAGAAGAGTATGTTTGGAATGCAAGAGATCCCTTAAGACACCTCCTAGCACTACCATGCCCTGTGATTAAGGTCAGTGGAAAACTAGAGCAACCCAATTCCAAAACAACTGCTAATAGCACAGACCCTTCAGGAATGAAGGCTTGGGTTACCTCACCAGGCAAGGAATCATGACCAGCTGAGGTGCTTGTTTGAGGGCAAAGGGAATACAGAATGCGTTGTAGAAGAAGGTAGTTCTAAACATCAGTTAAGGTCAGGTGACCAGTTGTAAAAATGAACACTGTAATTATGTGTATTTCTGCTTTGTACGTGTGTATCAGATAGTTTTGTTTACTTATGAAACGTAAGATGTAAATGCCAAGCCAAGCCAAGTGCCATCGAGTCTATGGGATAATGCATTTTCAATTGTACATGTGTTAGTTATGTCATGTTAGATGTAAGTATGACTTTGTAATTCTATTCCTTCAGAGACTATGGATGGTAAACTGAGATGTGTGCAGATGCCAAGCTGACAGTCAGGATTATGTCAACTTGCCTACTCCATGTTTGGCTGCTGTATCACATGGCAGGATGGGGTCTGTGGTGTCTTCCCACCCCTCAGCTCTCACCTCTCCACCTTCCACCAACTACTGCCAGTCTGCTCATGTAGCCAGCAGCTCCTGCTCTCCTCTGGCCTCTGGCTCCTGGAACTGAACTAGCAGCGTTGGATTCATCAACCCTTACAGCCAGTGCTTCAGAGTCCTGCCTCCCGACCTGCCAATCCTGGATTCTCCAGCCTCTGCAGCTCTGTCTTGCCATGAGCCTGGGATCTGCTGACCTACACAATTGGTGACCTAGAACTCTGGTCTCTGACCTGCTGACCTTGGGTCCATCAGCTCCTGTGGCCACATGAGCCTTATGCTGGGATGTTCAGCTTCTGCAGCTATGTGAGTTGTTTCCTTTATATATAAATCTTTCCTTGTATTTGTATATAAATCTTTCCCTGTAGTTTGTATATGAATCTTCCCTTGTACATATACGTGTTACTGGTTTTGCTTCCCTAGAAAACCCAGCGTAAGACACCACTCTTTGGTTAGCAGCTATACCACTTAAACACTATGCCACCAGGGTTGTCATCTGCTACAAGCCATGGTATTAATTGCATCATCTGTGTACGAAAGCTAGAAAACGAAAAAGGAAGACTGAAGAAGAAATAACACCTTTGATTTGCAGTGTTGCTGAAGAGTATTGAATACACCATGGCCCAGTGAAAGAACGAACAAAACTGTCTTGGAAGATGCTCAACCAGAATGCTCCTTAGAAGCAAAGATGGCATGATTATGGGATTACATATTTGAAATTGTTATCAAGAGATCATTCCCCTGGAGAAGGTCATTATGCTTCCTAAAGCACACAGTCAAAAGAGAAGAGGAAGGTCCTCAATGAGATGGACTGACACAGTGGCTGCAACAACGAGCTCAAGCTTAACAATGACTGTGAATGTGAAGCAGGACTGGGTAGTGGTTCATTCTGTGGTACATAGGGTAGCTGTGTGTCAAAACAGGCAAATCAGCACCTAAGAACAATACAACATTAATTTTCTATTGCTTCTGTAATAAATTATCACAAATTTGATGACTTAGCTGATTAATAGGTATCTATCTAGGTATATCTTGCAGTTCTATAGGTCAGAAATCCTACATGGGTCTCACTAGGATTGAATCAATGCATCTTCAGAGTTTTGTGTTTTTCTGGTCTCTAGGGCCTCAGAACAATTAAGGCGCATAGTAAAAAACCCAACCCAACCCACTGTTGTCAAGTCAGTACTAATCACTTAAAATCAGTAAAATCATGGTACTAGAATTAACAACCATCACGAATGATACTAGATTCCTTCTGAGCTGCATGACACCAATCAGCATACAGTTTATTTTGCATTATGGAGTTTTCCTTGCCTTTTCCAGCTTCTAAATATTATCTACTTTTCTTGGTTTGTACCCTTCTTCTCACGTCAAACACAGCAACAGTGGGTCTTTCTGTGTCTTTGTTTCCTTGTCATATGTTGTAATCAGTTTCCTGTTCTAGCTTCTGCCACTTTTAGAGAGCCTTGTAAGTGTAATGGAATCATGTAGAAAATCCAGGATAATCATCTTAATTTATAAGGTCAACTGATTAGTAACTTTAATTGAATTGCAGTCTTATTTCTTGTATACAATGAAGCATATATTTCAGAAAATCTGGGAATTAGGGTAGCGATATGTTTTGGGAGAGGCACCATTCTACATACAACAATGTTAGGTTAATGCCACTGAAACTGATACAA
Organism: Heterohyrax brucei; assembly: GCA_028571685.1. Lineage (NCBI taxonomy): Eukaryota > Metazoa > Chordata > Mammalia > Hyracoidea > Procaviidae > Heterohyrax > Heterohyrax brucei. The sequence continues at coordinate 164,476,014 of CM053143.1, forward strand.
TAAAAAATTAGAACCTATAGACATTGGCAGGAAAAGAACTGTATTATTTAGAATTTAAATCGCTTTTTAAAAGTAATTTTCCCAAACATTTTGGCTTTATTTTCCATAAAATACTATTACACTCTCTTCCTTCTCTCTCCATCATTTCTCTACCCAAAAAACTAGCTAAAATAATATTTACTGATTTCCTATCTCATCATCAAATTCATTTATCTCAAGTTAACTTTTAAAAATATAGTTATCCAGATAGATTTTTATATACCTGAAAATATTTTATGACTAATTCAAATAACCAGACTAATGTTGGATTGTTTATGAAGATTTTAAGCCACTTAAAATATCAACTACATTTTTAAATGATTTATATACTTCAGTGACTAATGGAGGCTATTAATTCAGAAGTAATGAATGCATTTTTAATTACTCATAAAAATATTTAATAAGATCAAGAACGCATAATTCCACATTAATTTTAAAAGTAGAACAAAGGTGTCTAATAAGTCAATATTCAAAACATCATTCTTTGGACAGGGCTGTCTAGGAATTAGGGTAGAGATATGTTTGGGGAGAGGCACCATTCTACATACAACAATGTTAGGTTAATGGCACTGAAATTGATACAATAAGAAATTAGAACCTATAAGCTGTTGTTGGGTTGATTCTGGATCATAGTGACCATACAGGACAGAACAGAACTTCCCCATACAGTTTCCAGGGAACTCCTGGTGGATTTGAACTACCAACCTTTTAATGAGCAGCTGTAGTAAGTAATCTCTATGTTGCCAGGGTTTTCTACAGCTGGGTTAAAATCAAAGAAAGGAGCCCTAGTGGCACAAATGGCTTAGCGTTCAATCACTAACTAAAAGGTTGACAGTTTCAATGCACCTAGCTAGCTACTCAGTGGCTGTATGCTTCCACCAAAACTACAGCCAAGAAAACCTCATGGGGCAATTCCACTCTGTCACACAATATTGCTATGAGTTGAAATCAACCCAAAGACATCTAACAAAAACAGCAAGATCACACAAGACCTTGTTAAGTATTTAGATTCCAAAGATTAAAAAAAAAAAAAAAAATGCTGTCTAGTTAATTCTGTCTTTTAACAACTCAGTAAGGCACAGCAGAATCACTCCTTAGGGTTTCCAAGGATGGCTTCAGGGAAATTCCCTTTTCATCTGATCAGGAATGTGACCTCAGTATAGTTGTTACCATCCCATCCTAATCCTCATTAACATAAAATTACAATCACAAAATGGATGACGACTACATATTACTGGGAATCATGGCCCAATCAAATTGATACACACATTTTTAGGGGGGACATGATTCAATCCATGACAGTAACCAAATGAAATAGCATAAAAACACAACCTCTTTATGCAATTCATTAGAACAAGTAGCTTAAAAATTAAAAGGATAAATTGATGCATATGAGTTTACATCTGTTTGAATTCCTTTGATATGCTCTTAAATGCACCTTAGAAGAGTTTAATCTTAATTTTTCCATCATGAATTCAGTGCTTCTCTTCAATCCAGATTTCAAGACCATGTATTTATGCCACTTTGCCTTCAAATTCGACTTATCTTTCCTCTTGTCTCTATGTTTGGCCACTTAAAGGAGATTAGGCTACAGAAATAGCAAGGACATTTTTCATTAGGTTAGAAATGATGACAATAAACTGTCCATTTAGTTTAATCTGGTAAAGTGAACTGGAATTCCCAGAAGATAGTATAAGAAGAGGTATACTAAATGTGCATTCCCATTTGGCCATAATTGTCTGGAGACTCTCCTTTTTGCAAAAGCATAAGTCCTTCACTGTACTTTCTTACCCCTTGAATTTACTTTAACATCTACATTGACTGGCTCAACTTCTGTCTCTCTATTGCAGATTACAAACCCAGTTCAGAGTTTTGCAGTAAAAGTAACAAAATGTAAAAAAAAAAACATGATAAAAGACGCATTTTAGTATGCAGAGTGAGAAGACATTAACTATTCCCCAATTTACCTAGTTATTTTAAAATTGCAGACATTTAAATTGTGAACTTCCAGTGTCATTGTACAAAGTTTATGCTAGCTCCAATTGTTGTTGTCGTTGTTGTTAGGTCTCATCGAGTTGGTTCCAACTCATAACAAACCTATGTGCAACAGAGTGCAACACTGTCCAGTCCTGTTCCATTCTCACAATTGTTGTTAAGCTTGAGCCCCTAATTGTAGCCAGTACATCAATTTGTATCATTGAAGATCTTCATCATTTTTGCCAACTCTACTTTACCATGCTGCTGCTTATTGGTCCAGTTGTAAGGATTTCCATTTTCTTAATTCTGAGGCGTAATCCACCCGGAAGGCTGCAGTCTTTGATCTTCATCGGTAAGTGCTTCAAATCCTCAGTATTTTCTGCAGATTCCTATGTGATTCTGTATAGATAATGGACCATTATATGGACTAAAATAAATACTTTTGCATTTCATCAGTATGAGTCAGGGTGTAAGTAAAGTAGATTACTGAGAACGGATAGGCAAAAACGAGCTGTTTTGACACCATCTCAAAATAACTTGAGAACTAAGCCCAATAAGAGGGGATGAGTTAATTAATAGACCGGAAAACAACATCTGTGATACATTGTAAATCTACTCCAGTCCTAGTTTGCTGATAAAAAAATGAGAGCTCACTGCCATGGAGTTGATTGCAACTGGTGGTGAACCTACAGTACAGAGGAGAACTGCCTCACAGTTTCCAAAGAGCACAGGGTGGATTTGAACTACTGAGCTTTTGGTTAGCAGCCATAGCACCTAAGCACTACACCACCAGGATTTACACTTTTAAGGCAGATCGATGAAATACAGCCACAAAGAATCCAGGTGAGATGGTGGGTCCTCATTATCACGGTCTAAACAACTGATTAGGAGAAGTTCAAGCCAGCCAAGCCAAGTGCCGAAGTTCAAGGGAAGGATTAAAATACTTAGAAAAGTGGTTGGCAGTTTCTCAGGGAAGTAGGAAAAAAGCAACTCCCCAATCAGGAAAAACACATGCAAATTGATTGAATGCAATTGTACCTGACAGGGAGTCCCTGGGTGGAGAAGTCAAAGGACTCCATTCCTAGCAGAAACCTTGCAGATTCCAGTTTACCCAGAGGCATCGTGGAAGAAAAAATTGGTTATCCCCTTCAGGAAAATCAGCCTTTGAAAACACTGTGGAGCACAATTTCATTCTGACCCACAGGAGGTCACCATGAGTTATAATCAACAGGATGGTAACTGGTTTGTAAATTTGACAGAGCACTAGATTGCATCGACACAACAACTAGTTATCAACGGAACAACACAGGAACTTTGCATTTAGGGTCAGTGACATTGTTATTAACTTAGAAAGACCCTAATAAAACTAGCAAAATACCTTAATATGATAACATACATGAAAATCCTTTACAACCCAAAACAACTTGACAAATCAGAATAGGTCCAGTCGTTTGGGGTTGCAAAGGATTTTCATGTATGTTATCATGGTCCAGTGGCTTCGGGGTTTCCCTGGGAGTATGGTGCCTGACCCTGATGCTGCCCTTGCCCATAAATCATAACGAAGGTCCACTCTTTGGACATGAATGGATTGGACTCGGTGATGCAGAGTGACCATATATTGGATGCACTTGATGGTTCTATGCATCTGTAGGATATCATCCTGCTGATCTCTGTCTGGAAGAAGGAGTGCGGGTGGAGAGGAGGGGAAAGGAGACTGTTGGGAGGATGAGACATGTATGGAGCAGAGAGGAATAGTGTGCTGTCACTGGGCAGGGAGAGCAATGGAAGCTGCATATAGCTGGGCATGTAAATTTATATGGGAATGTGTATTTTCACTCAGTCATAATAAAAAAAAATAGGTCCAATAACAATCAAAGACACAAGTATCCTTTAAAAAAAAAGTGCTTTCTATGTTTGAGTCCAGTGAGTATATTACTGATAATATTTTACTTAGAAATATTCTGGGCTGAAAAACCAGCCAATGTAAATATGGACTCATACGTCGCATGGAAGATGCTTCTATGTTAAGCTGCTATGCCAGACCACAACTTGAATCACCTTTCTCCATTTGGTTTTAGTTGTGAAAGATACTCTGAGCCACATACGACTCTTTTAATAACTATATGTGTGTATATTTTATCTTACATATCACACTTGTTTTTATTCTAAGCATATAAAATATCAAATTAAAATGGCCACAGCAGTTGTCAATCAAGTGGAACATACTGATTGGAAAATTTTTAATTTGAAATACTTCTGAGTGGTTAATGAAATTGGAGCAATAAAGTTTTATTGAAGATACCTGCCTGTGGAAAGGAGGCTATACAGAATCAATGGGGAAGAAAATAGGTGGCTGGAAAACTATAAATTTTCTGAATGAAAATTACTTTGTATGAGAAATTTTTAATTATCAAAATACTTTCCTAACAGGATATATTGATACAATCCTGCTTATCCATGCAGTTATTTTGTTCATATGCTGTTGTTATGAGGAAGATACAAATACTTTATGAGAAAATTCTGCTGGAAAGCATTTCAACAAATTTTTAGAATATAAAAATAATATATTTTAGATTGGATGTATTTCAGATTAGAATAATTTAAAAGTCAGTGTCTGCTGTTATCGACAGAACAGAGATTCAGCAATCTCTGAATTAGTTTTTATCTAATACAGTTTTCTCTTAATATCAAATAGCAATTGGATTCTGGACTATGTAAGACAATAGAATAATTTCACCTTGTTGGATAGACTCAGGTATTGTAGAATGTTGTTTAATTTATTAAAATTTATAATTAAATGAAATTGCATTAGACAGCAAAATTTGTTAAGGTAGACAACATCTCTTACTGATTCCTATTTTATTTTTTTGTTAAATGTAGTTAAACACAGATTTCTCTGGGTCATTAACTTAGAATCTTCTTACTATGAGAGCCATGAGATATAAATATAAACAGTATTCTTGTTAGGAAGTAATGCTGTTGCTTCCTGGTTAAATTATAAAGTCACATAATTGTTTCCTGGTTAAATGATGTTGTTAGGTGCCATCAAGTCAGTTCTGACTCATAGCAACACTATGTACAACATAGTGAAGCACTTTCTGGTCTTGCCCCACACCCTCAATTGTCTTTATGCTTAAGCCTGTGGTTGCAGTCACTGTGTCAATCCATCTTGTTGAGGGTCTTCCTCTTTTTTTGCTGACCCTCCACTCTACCAAATATGATGTTCTTCTACGGCAACTGATCCTTTCTGACAACATGTCAAACTACATAAGATGCAGTTTCACCATCTTTTCAGAATAGATCTGTTTCTTCTTTTGGAGGTCAATGATACATTCAACATTCTTCTCCTACACCAGAATTAAAAGCATCAATTCTTCTTCTGTCTTCTTTGTTCATTGTCCAGCTTTCACATGCACTAGCGTTTTGCTAAGAGGGCTCTCTGCACCCCACATTGGTGAGTGGCGTCTGGAGTCTTAAAAGCTGCCAAGCTGCCATCCGAGGGCACAGCAAATGGTCCTAACTCAACAGGAACGGATGCCCACCAAGGACCAAAATGACATGGGGTAAAGACAACCCAGAAGATAGAGAGACCCACATGAGTGGGTGCCTACGTAGACTCGGGACCGAAAGAACCGGATGGTGCCCGGCCACCACCAGGGATAGCCACGATGGAGCTTACTAAGTTGAGTCTTACTGGCCATACAAGAATAAAAAGGAGTGCACCCTGAGATCTCCACTAAAAGACTGCAATTGATGGTGCAGCGGTTTCAGGGTTCCCCTGGGAGCATGGCCCCTGGTCCTGATGCTGCCCTTGTCCATAAATCATAATGAAGTACCACTCTTTGGACACAAATGGATTGGACTTGGCAATGCAGAGTGACTATATTGGATGCACTTTATGGTTCTATGCATCTATAGGATATTATCCTGCTGACCTCTGGCTGGAGGAAGGAGAGTGTGTGGAAAGGAGAGGAAAGGAGACTGTTCGGGAGGATGAGACATGTATGGAGCAGAGAAGAATAGTGTGCTGTCACTGGGCAGGGAGAGCAGTGGAAGCTGCACATAGATGGGCATGTAAATTTATATGGGAAAGTACATTTTTACTCAGTGATAATAAAAAAAATTTTAAAAAAGAGATCCTTTGCAGCAGATTTTCCCAAAGCAATGCATCTTTTGCTTTCTTGACTGCTGCTTCAATGAGCATTGATTGTGGACCCAAGAAAAATGAAATCCTTGGCAATCTCAATCCTTTCTCCGCTGATGTCAATGTTGCTTACTGGTCCAGTTGTGAGGATTTTTCGTTTTGTTAATGTTGAGGTACAATCCATACTGAAGGTTGTGGCCTTTTATCTTTATCAGTAAGTGTTTCATATCTTTTCACACACAGCAAGCAGAGTTGTGTTGTGTGCGTAACACAGATTGTTAATTTGTTAATAAGCGGTCCTCCAATCCTAGTGGCTTGTTCCTCTTCACATAGTCCAGCTTCTTAGATTGTTTGCTCAGCATACAGACTGAAAAGGTATGGTGAAAGGATACAACCCTGACACACAATTTTCCTGACTTTAAACCATGCTGTGTCCCCTTGTTATGTCTGCACATCTTCCTCTTGATTCATATACAGATTTCTCATGAGCACGATTAAGTTTTCTGGAATTCCCATTCCCTGCACAGCTGCCCATAATTTATTATGACCCAAACAGTTGAATGCTTTTGCATAGTCAATGAAACACAGGTAAATATCTTTCTAGTATTCTGTGCTTTCAGCCAAGATCCATCTGACATCAGCAATGATATCCCTGGTTTCACGTCTTCTTCTGAATCCACCTTGAATTTCTGGGAGTTCCCTGTCAATATACTGTTTCAGTTGCTTTTGAATGATCTTTACCAAAATTTTACTTGTATGTGACTCTAACGATGCTGTTCAGTAATTTCCACACTTGGTTGAATCACCTTTCTTGGGAATGGACATAAATATGGATCTCTTCCAGTCAGTTGGCCAGGTGGCTGTCCTCTAAATTTCTCGGCATAGACGAGTAAGCAGTTCCAGTACTTCATCTGTTGTTGAAATATCTCAACTGACATTCCATCAACTCCTGGAACTTTGTTTTCTGCCAATGCCTTTGATGTTGCTTCGACTTCTTCCTTTGGTGCCATTGGTTCCTGATTATATGCTACCTCTTGAAATGGCTGAACATTGACCAGTTCTTTCTGGTATAATAGCTCTGTGTATTCCTTCCATCCTCTTTTGATGCATCGAGTCATTTAACAGTTTTCCTGTAGAATCCTTCCCTATTGCAACGTGAGGCTTGAATTTTTTCTTCATTTCTTTCAGCTTGAGAAATTCCGAGTATGTTCTTCCCTTTTTGTTTTCTATTTATAACTCTTGGCATATTGTCTTCTCAAGCTGCCCTTTGCAATCTTCCATTTAGTCTTTTACTTCATCATTCCTTTCCTTTTGCTTTAGCTGCTTCATGTTCAAGAGCAAGTTTCACAGTCTTCTCTGGCATCCAATATATATATATTTTTTCTCTCTCTTTCTTCTTTGTCTTTTTAATGACCTCTCGCTCTCTTCATTAATGATGTCTTTGATGTCAGTTCACATTTTGTCTGGTCTTTGGTCTTTAGTGTTCAACACATCAAATCTGTTCTTGAGATGATCTCTAAACTCAAGGGTGTATTCTGGCTCTCTTGTACTTGTTCTTATTTTCTTCAGTTTGAATTTGAACTTATGTATGAGTAGTTGATAGTCTGTGTTGCAGTCAGCATCTGATCTTGTTTTGGCTACTGATACGGAGCTTTTCCAAAGTCTTTTTACACAGACATATTAGATTCGATTCCTGTGTATTCCATCTGGTGAGGTCCATCTGATTAGTCTCCATTTATGGTGGTGAAAAAAGGTATTTGCAGTGAAGAAGTTGTTGATCTTGAAAAATTTTATCATGCAATCTCCAGCATCATTTCTCTCACCAAGGCCATATTTTCCAACTACCGATCCCTCTTCTCTGTTTCCAAATTTTGTATTACAATCACTAGCAATTATCAACACATCCTGTTGCCATGTTTGATCAATTTTGGACTGCAAAAGCTGGAAAAATCTTCAGTTTCTTCATCTTTGGCCTTAGTGCTTAGAGTGTACATTTGAATAATAGTTGTATTAAACGTCTTTGTAGGCATATGAATATTTTCCTATTACTGACAACATTGTACTCCAGAACAGATCTTTGAATCTCAGAAAGGGGAGACAAGATTCAATCAATAACATGAAATTAACCAATGATTCATTTTATTCCTCTTCTCTTTAAAAACATTATCATAACTAGACTATTACATTGAGTTGTTTTGTTTTATTTTTTTAAGAAACAGAAATGTCTCCCTATGTGCAAATATTATAACCCCTCAAATAAACTCTGCTTTGATGGCACTTGGCTTGTCTGGCTTCAGGTGCTCCTTGAATACCCTGGGGGTCAGGTCTACCCTGGCACCACCTAGGGTCGCCATGAGTCAGATCCGACTCGAGGGCACTTGGCTTTTGGCTTTAATCTCTTTATATTTTGATTATATTTTTAACAGATGTAACTTCAGGTCATCTAGGTTGATGTCTAATATACTTTTTGGCTCTCATATTGATATGGTGCTCATATATTTATTTAATGTACCAAATTGGGAGTAAAAATTGTATTGCTAATTTAATGCTTATTCTATGTCCTGAATGACATTCTAGAGACTTCTAAGATGTTTTTAGAATTTCCTTCACAGTTGCAGTTACATGTCATCAGTCTTCTTTCTGTGTCAGATCAAAGATGTCATAGAATGTAACTTCTGTTTTGTATTATGTCTGATTCGAAAATTTACACCTCAAGTTAATTTTGTCATATAAAATTAACCCACATATTTTTAGGTGACATTAGTTACAGTCTTCTAACCTGACAGAATACTCCACTTTTCCACCCTCAGTTTCTTGCATGATTTCAACCAGTTCCTGTCCCTTTTTGGCTTCTCAAGCTGTTATCCTGACAAGAACCACCCATTTGATCTCATGGATTTGATTGCACTAAGAAGCACGCTTTTCATGAGTATTATTTTATGCCTTATAGTCCAGTTTAATCTTGGTCTGAAGAGTGGGCATAGGAAATGATTTTAGTTCTAGCTTAACAGAGTGTCTGAGGACCTCCAATATCAGTCTGCCATTCGGTCTGGTCTTCTTATGTGAATTTGAGTCCTGTTCCATGTCTTTCTACAACTCTTTCAGAGACCCTCTGTCATGTTTCCTGTCAGGGTGGTCACTGATGACAGCTAGGTACCTATCTAATTCTTTTGGTCTTAGACTGATGGAGTCTCTGGTTTATGTGGCCCTTTTGTCTCTTCGGCTAATATTTTCCTATGCTGTAAGTGCATGGGACAAATTGATGCCATTCACAAACTTTTAAGACCCCAGATGTCACTCACTAAAGCAGGATGCAGAACATTTTCTGAATAAACGTTGCTTTACCAATTGACTTACGTGTCTCCTGAAACCATGGTCTCCAGACCCCAGCACTAGTGACTGTGTCCCTCAAAATCTTTGGTTGTATTGAGAAATTTCTTGTTTCTAAGGAGCGTTCGGGCTGTACTTCTTTCAAGACTGATTTGTTCATTCTTCTGGAGGTCTGTAGTATATTCAGCATTCTTTGCCGTCACTACAGTTCAATTCTTGTTCTGTCTTCCGTTTTCAGTCTTCATTTTTTCATGTATGTGAGGCAGTTGAAAACACAAACACTGTGGCTTGACTCAGGTACATCTTAGTCTACAAGGTGATGTCTTTGCTTTTTAACACCTTGAAGAGGTTTCATGCAATAGAAATTCCCCAGTGCAAGCTTTTGTTTGATTTTTCAGCAGCTACTTCCTTGAGTATTGATAGCTGACCCATGTAAAACAGAATCCTTGAAAACTTTGAATTTTTATCCACTTATAATGGTGTTATGTTTATTGGTCCAGTTGTGAGGATTTTTGTTTTCTTTGTATTCTGATATAATCCAAACTGAAAGTTGTGGTCTTTTACCTTCATCTTTATTTTCAGCAAGAAAAGCTGTGTCATGTACATATCTCAGGTCATTAATAACTATTCTTCTAATCTTGATGCTACGTTCTTCTTCATTTAGCCTAGTTCCTTGAATTACTTGACCAGCATGAATAAGGAGAAAGAATACAATTGTAAATCAGAAAATGTTATGTATTTTGACCAAATAACTGCCCCTTGAGCTATGTAAAGGTTCTGCATGAGCATAACTAAGTATCCTATTCTTTCTAATGTTATTCATAATTTATGATTTACACAGATAAAGACCTTAATGTAGTCATTAAGACACAAGTACACAAGTTTCTGGTATTCTCTGCTTTTACCCAAGCTCCTTCTAACACCAGTAATATATCCTTAAACTACTTAATAATCTAATAATTACATGCCTTTTTCAAAATTTAATTTCTTCTCTGTGGCAAGGACAATGCTTTCAACTAGAGTAGATATCATTAAGCATGACCTAGGACTTAAGAAGCAAGCTATTGCTAACTGAACATGCCAGTTGTGAAAACAGAATGAATCTAAATGAAAGTATTCAGAACAATGCTATGGTTAAAGGAGAGGATTCCGGACTCTCACTGGTAGCATTGGAGTACTCACTCAGTAACTAACTTAGTATAAGACGACAATTTGTGTCAATTGATTTCTTTCATCTTTTAAATGGTGATAATGAAAAACTCTGTCATATAACATGTGAAGATAAAATAGGATAATGAAATTATTCTTTCTGGCATAGTAAACAGCAATCACAAGATAAACCCAAACCTTTTGCTGTTGAGTAGATTCTAGCTCACAGTGACCCTACAGGTCAGAGTAGAATGTCTCCATAGGGTTCCCAAGGAGCAACAGGTGAATTTGAGTTACCTTTTGGTTTGCAGTCAAATTCTTAACTACTATATGTGTCACCTGGGCTTATTTTGCCATAGGGCTATGCTAGATCTATGTTATCTCTTAATATTTTTCAGTACTGCCTTCAGTTATATTATTGACTCTGAAAGACACTTATATAAGCCTTGAGTATTTGGGAAAATTCTGACTTGTGCCTAGTTGAGATCGAATAGCTAACTTTTAGCATATGGTACTGAACCCAGTAATAGTGCTAACAGTAATAGTAATGATATTCGTAATAGCAGAAGGAGGAATAACCATAGTAGTAGTAAGACATTAGAGACCCATGATGTGAATTAAGCATGTGATTTTGAACATTAGTGAACATGATGCAGAGCTATAATGTAGGAGATAATTACAAAATAAAAATTAACATCTTTGAAATGCTAAGACTAAACCTAACAAAACACTTTCCTTACTGTCATGATAAAAACTTCAAAACCCATTTCCAGAAAGCTGAAAAGGGGAATCTTTATGGTATGAGGGGTTATTCTTCAATGAGAAAATTGGCTTTTAAAGATTTTATATCTTACACAGCAATTTATAAAGCCCAAGCATTGACAAAGGAAAGAATGGAAGGGAGGGAGGGAGAGAGAGAGAAAGAGAGAAAGGAAGGAGGGTAGGACAGAGTGAGGGAGGGAGGGAGGGAGAAAAATCCACTGCGGTTGACTTGATTCTGACTCAGAGTGACCTTACAGGTCAGAGTAAAACTGCCCCATATAGTTTTCAAGAAGTACCTGGAGGATATGAACTACCAACCTTCTGGTTACCAGAACAAGCACTTAACTACTACACTTTATCAATACAGTATTGATAAAGATTTTCCAAAAAGATATGTGTAAGCATAAACATGGGGCAGTTCTACTCTGGCCTCTAGGGTCGCTATGTGTCAGACCCAACTCGATGGAACTAGGTCTTTTTTTAAGCATAAATTTGCTAAACTGTACCAGAAAACATCTGATATTACAATATGGTGCAGCTAAGTTTTTCTACTAGCTATTGCATAATCATTGTCACTGGGTTACTGAGAAAAGAAGTCACAATGATTTTTTGACCCAAAGTAAACATTTGGGAGGGCATTAAGAATTATTCGTATTAAAATAAAACCCAAATGTCGGTTAAAATAAATAAATAAATAAACAAAAAAATCACTTCATAAAATTGATTGGCTATTTGAAAAACTCTACAATAACATACTTACCTCATACAATACAAAAAAATATGTTAAAATAATAAATGCAAAAAGGAGTGAAACAAATTTGATAGAATATAAATAGTTGAATAAATCTATAAAAATAAAATGTAAATGCTACAAAGGGAAATTTTGATCAATTTGATTTTGAAAAATTCCAGTGTTTGGGTATCATATATGTTCAAACAGTGTTAAATGCAAGCAAGTAATACATTAATAAATAAACTAAATAAAAAAATACTAGGTTAATAAATAATGAGGAGTCTATCACCTAACTGAAGTCTCTGTGTGATTTTTTAGGTCTGATCAAAGATAATTACAAAGGCTTCACCTAGAAGGAATCAGAATGAGAGCAGTCTTCAGCTTTGAGGCTTGGTGCACAGCCAACGCATTAGAGTTTCTAAAGGGAGTTAGCCAAGTACTCGGCTCCATATCCTTTCTCGCCTATCTGCACTTCTAGCCCTGGTGCCTCCATACGGAGGCCTCTCCTTACTGGGAGCCTTGGGTAAAGGCCTTCCTCAAATGTCTCTGCTGATGTCTGCTCATCAGGAGGAAGGGTGAGAACGTTGGAAACATCTTTGCAGTTTTGGCGCAGCACTCAGTACTTTTCCACAGCTAGCCTTTCCCCTTCACCTCCTCCTTGATCCCTCTCCTCCCATCCTAAAGACCCCAGGTGCCTTTTGTTGGAGCTGTCCTAGACAGCAAGATCATTCCCACATCTGCCTTCATCCATCAGGTGCTTACCCAGGTACCATTTCTAGAGAAATATGGAATAGTCAGGAGATGAGTATATTCTGTTGTATAAATAAGAATGAACTAGCACTGGTTAAGGGATAAAAACTTAACTGTTGCTTTCATTTTGGTTTGCTTTGTTAGTTGACGACTAGGACACATAGCGGTTGAATTCATGACAGTACAGGTCAGCTCCCTGACAACTGGTAACAAGACTTGTTGAAAATAGTGCAGATGAGGAAGTGAGAGATTAGAATATGAATTTCCTAGTCTGTAAATAATAGACTTGGTTATTTCAAACTTAAAATATATAAGGGCATGCAGAATCACAGAAAAATACTACAAAAATAATATCCTACTTCACCACGAAGAGGTAATATAAATCCAAATGTTCAGATAGACAATGTTTTCAGTGCTAGTAGGAATGCAACACTGTGAAATTTTTGTATGTTTATATACTGTTACTCAGAAATTAAAATTTAAAAAATCTTTCCTAAGAAAATCACCTCAGTTGAGCACAAATACGTCTAGTGAAGGAATCCCAAATGTCAACCCAAGCCCATTGCCATGGAGTTGATTCCAACTCATAGTGATCCAGTGGGACAGAGGAGACCTGCCCGTAAGGTTTTCTGAGGCTATAATCTTAACAGAAGCAGACTGCCACACCTTCTTCCCCAAGAACAGGTGGTGGGTTCAAACTGGAGACCTTTCAGTTAGTAGGGGAATTCTTCACCACTGCACTGCCAGGGTTTGCTTCCAAATATTCTTTAAAAATAAATGTTGGTAAAAATTATTTAAATTATGTCTGCTAGAATATTAAATGGCAAAATCAGTAGAGTAAAAATTATGTGTGTAATCTAATCCCCTGTTCCATAAAATGAAGTGAATGTGTGTGCGCGTGTGTGTATGCGCATGCGCGTGCACATGCGCGTGCACATCCCTAGATGGTAAGACTGTGGGAAACTGAAAATTTCTAATTTTCTAATCCTGTACTGTATTTGTATATAATATATATAAATACAGATCTGAAAGGCAGGTTGACATTGAAACTTTTTGATACAAGTTGATCATCTACTCAAAATTCATATGAACAAAACTGTACTTGCCTAGCTGAATTTGAGGCAACTGAAGTTTGTTTGCTGTAGTTTTTCCTAAGGTCCTATAGTTCACTGAACTGATTGGCTCAGAGCTCAGCTGTGAGAGCTCGGCTGCTAACTGAAGGCCTAAAACACAGACGTCTTTTAACTGGAGGAAACAAAGTGAACAAAGGCCAAAATGATATAACAACACAGTACTGAACAAATACACAATAAAATATCAGAATCTGGAACATTAAACAATGCTAGTACAGAATTGGGAAACGTATAATGAAGAACTCTTGGAATGCATGTACCTCGGCAACAGAGGAAGAAGCACAGGCTCAAGTTCAATGAAGAAAAACAGCGTTGGGAGGAAGAAAATCCACATATAGGTTATTTTTCTAAAATCCTATCTTGAAATAGTTTGTAAGATAGTGTGTCTAATGTTTACAGTTCTGAATGGTCAGGAAGGGACTGGGAAAAACTGAGATCAGAGAAGAGTCTTCACTGAGATGAAGGTTCTTCCAGGGCAGTGAGAGAGAGAGTTGCACTGAAGTTTTGATCAAACTCTAGGCGAAGATACCAGTGTTCCCATGTAACTCTCACCCAGTTCCCCCATCATCGGCATGTTATGGCAGATTTGTCAAAATGAAGGAACTGATACTGGTCCATTGAATGCTTATGAATTGGAGTTGACCTAACAGCACACAAGACAGGGAAGAGCAGGACTTAAAGACACAAATTTAGGGCTTTCAAAATTAGCTGCACAGTTAGCATGGCATCTGGGAAACGGTTGTAAATTAGGTGTGGTCATTACAGATAGAATACGAAAAAGTAATTTGAAATCAAAACAGTAAGAATCAACTATTAATTGAATGGCAATAGTGGTTTAGTGGTAGAATTCTCACTTTGCAAGTGGAAGATCTGCGTTTGACTCCTGCCCAATGTGTTCCATTCACAACCACAGCTTGTCTGTCAGTGGAAGCTTGTGTGTTGCTGTGAGTATCATGGTAAAAAAGAATCACTGGAACTTCCAGGTTAAGAGAGACTATGAAGAAAGGACCACTTGATTGCTTCTGAACATCACTGAACTAAAACTTCAACTCATGATTTTTTTATTTTAATTGTATGATTTTTCAAAGTATTGTCCCAGTATTCTGGACTTGTTATCAGGAGAGATCAGTCCATGAGAAGGACATCATGCTTGGTAGGCAGTCAGTAAAGAGAAAGAGATTCTCAATGAGATGGAGCAAAGCAGTGGCTGCAAAATGGGCTACAGCCCAGCCAAGCTTGAGGGGATGGCACAAGACTGAGCAGCTTCTTGTTCAGCTATACACAGGATCGCTATGAGTCACAACTGATTCAATAACATCTAACAACAGCAATGAAATGATGGCTCACGATGATATGATCTGCCATCAGTCATAGGGACAGTGTTTTCTTTTACTGTACACGGGATCACCACGAGTTGGGGGACAACTGAATAGCAGTTGAGAACAACAACCAGTAATAACCCTGATGGATTAAAGTAAATCCAAGATCCAGAGTCCACAGTTTCAAGAGCACAGAAAATTTGATGTTCTGGAATTGTATAGGGAGATTAGAAAATAATGCAGTTTCATAGGTTAAGTTTTGTTCATAACAAGCATGAAGAGATAGCAGAACTCCCAATCAGAAAGAAGTTGTGGATGCTGTGTAGTCATAAAGAGCTTATTTAAAGGATGCAGAAACTTTGGCAGTGTATCCTCTTTCCTGCTGCTTTTGACCAATCAAGAGTGATTTCTAGAAATGACTCCTCCATGGAGAATATGCTCTTGGATCATTACCAAGCCATGGAAGCCGTGTCATGTAGGTCTCAGCGGGGGCCAAAAAAAAAAGAAATCTATTAGGTACAAGCCAGAAGACAGTTGCATATACTCTTACTGTGTACTTACGGACCTATTATTGTTAAAAGAAAAAAAATCCTAAAATAACTGCATCTTAAAAGTCATCAAGGAATAAATACCTGAATATTTTTTATATTAAAAATGAATTCTTTATGCTCCCTAGTATCTATTGCTGACATCTATGGATGCAACAGAAGAATAAATCAGATGTTCCCTTGTCAAATTTAAGGTCCTCTGTGCCCTTTAATATTTTTCTGAGAACATACTTCTTTTCACTTTCTGCTTTTAATTATTCGTGTGTGTGTGTGTGTGTGTGTGTGTGATAGTTATTCTAAACAGATTAAAAAACAAACTACAAGTCACAATTTTTTTTTTTTTTTGGAGTGTTCTCTGGCCCACTAGGAAAAAAAAGTAAATAACATTCTCAGAGTCAGTATTATTTAAAATATAATTAGCATCCCGTATTTGAAGGTGTCTGCACAGATGCTCAGTAACCAAAGGATAGAATGACTCTGGCTGTCTATGGTGTCCTTCAGACCATGTTTATTTATATTTAAAATGTGTTTTATTTTTTCCTTTATTTTAAAACTATGATTAAGTGAAAGTATAAAATCCAAATCAGTTTCATGTGCCTGCCTATCTGCAGCTCTGTCTGCTCTCCTCACCCTGTGACAGCACACTCCTAGTTTTCACTTTTTACTTCTAGTAACCTCTTAAAGAACACCTGCCCCCTCCTCTCCACCTCTTCTCTCCCGTCCTGCAAGAAACCAGTAGGACAACCTTCTATAAATGTATAAAACCATAAACTACACACAGCACACGCTCTCACTGTGTCCCTGAGTCCAGTCCATTCCTGTCTGAAGAACTGACCACAGTACTGGTTTCAGGTCAGGTCAGATCATCAGCAAGTTTAGAGGCCATGTTCCCAGGGCACGCTTCGGGCTGTTGGATCATCAGTTTGGGTCCTGAAGCAGAGCCCTTGAACTGTATACCTCTTTTTCTCATGTTACTTCAGGGACTCTACATCGTGTGTCCGCCGTCATGGCTGCCTTGGTGGTAGCCAGTCACCATCTGCTTCTTCCGGTCTCATGTTGATGCAGTCTCCAATTCATATGGGTCCTCCTGTCTCCTGGGCTCAGTTTTCCTCCTGTCTTTGATGTTCTGGTTCATCACCATTCAAGATGGGTTGAGATCACTTGGTGTTCCTCAGTTGGTAGCTTGCTAGCATTTAAGACCCCAGATGCCACTCACCAATAAGGGGTACAGAAGACTCTCTTAGCAAAAGGCTAGTTATGCCGATTGACCTTGATGTCTCCTGAAAACATAGTCCCCAGATACATGTCCCTGCTACTCTGTCCTTTGAAATGTTGGGTTGAGTTTAGAAAACCTTTGAGTTTATGGTATAGTCTGGTTCTGCTGATCTGCCCTCTGCTGCATGCTGTAACTTCCTTCACCTAACCAAAGTCCTATTGGCTATCTCATCTGTGAACATCTGTTCCCTTCCCTCCCCTCCCCACTCTTGTAGCTGTCAAGGAGTCTTTTCTTTTGTACATAAGTCCTTTTAAGTCCTTATAACAGAGATCTCATACAATACTTGTCCTTTTGCAGCTGACTGATTTCATGCAGCATAATGTCTTCTAGTTGAAAACAGGTTATGAGATGTTTCCTAAAATCATCACTGTTCTTTATCATTGCATAGTGTTTCACTGTGTGTATGTACCATAGTTTGTTTATCCATTCATCTGTTGATGGGCACCTAGGTTGGTTCCATCTTTTTGCTATTGTGGACAGTGCTGCGATAAACATTTGTGTGACTGTATCTGTTTGTTTGACTGCCGTTGTTTCTACAGGGTGTATTCCAAGCAGTGGGATAACTGGATCATATAGTATTTCTATTTCTAGCTTTTAAGAAAGTACTAAGTTGCTTTCCAAAGGTGCACCATTCTGCATTTCCACCAGCAGTGTAGGAGAATTCCAGTCTCAGCCTCTCCAGCATTTGTAGTTGCAGTTTTTTGGATTATTGCCGACTTCACTGGGGCGAGATAGTATGTCATTGTAGTTTTGGCTTGGATTTCTCTAATAGCTAATGATCATCAACATTTTGTCGTGTGTCTTTTGACTCCTGGATGTCTTCTTTGGTGAAGTGTCTCTCCATCTCCTTTGCCCCTTGCTTAATTTTTTTTTTCTTTTACCTTTTTCTTGCTGATATTTTATAGTATCTTGCAGATTGTGGAAGTCAGACATCGATCTGATACATAGTTGCCAAATATTTTTTCACATTTTGCAGTTAGACTCTTCTTTTGATACAGTCTTTGGGCCAGCATAAGCATATGATTTTTAGTAGTTCCAATTTATCTATTTTCTCTCGTATTAGTTGTGCATTGTTGGTCAGATTTTGTAAGTCTGTCTAAGCTGTATATAAGGACTTCCATTGTTGTCCCTATAGATATATACTGCATGATCTTTATTGCTTTAGGTTTGATATTTAGGTCTTTGATCCATTTGAGTTTTTGTGTAAGGTGTGAGATACATGTCTTGTTTCAGTTTTGTGCAGATGGATATCCAATCATGCCAACACCACTTGTTAAAGAGACTATTTTTACCCAAGTTCACAATCTTAGAAACTTTGACAAATATCAACTATTCATAAGAAGATAGTGTCATCCCTGGCATCTCTACTCTGTTCCACTGGTCTGTATGTCTGTTTTTGTACAAGTATCAGGCTGTTTTGACTACTGTGGTAGTATAGTAGGTTCAAAGATCAGGTAGTGTGAGACCCACCTCTGTGTTTTACTTCTTCAGCAGTGCTTTATGTTATCTGGAGTTTCTTCCCCTTCCACACAAACTTGGTGATATTTTCTCCATCTCATTAAGAAAATGACACTGGAATTTGTATTGAAATTGCATTGTATATGTAGATCACTTTGGGTAAAATAGATATTTTCATAATGTTAAGTCTTCCTATCTATGAGCAAGGTAGATTTCTCCACGTATGTAAGTCTCTTTTGTTTTCTCACAGCAAGGTCATGTAATTTTCTCTGTATAGGTCTCTCTCTGGTTAGATTTATTCCTAGGTATTTTATCATTTTGAGAGCTATGGTAAATGGTATTGATTTGATGATTTTCTCTTTGATGGTCTCTTTGTTGGCGTAAAGACATGTCCTGATAGTTTGCTGAACTCTTCTATTAGTTCCAGTAGTTTTTTTGTGGATTCTTTAGGATTTTCTGGGCATGCAATCGAATCATCTGAAAATAGGGATACTTTTACCTCTGCTTTACTCATGTGAATATCCTCCATTTTTGTGTCTTGTCTGATTGCCTTGGCCAGAACCTGTAGCATGAAATTGAAAAGAAGTGGTGACAATGAGCATCCTTGGCTGCCACTATATTCTGTAGGCACAATTGTTTTATAAACAGCTTTTCTGCTGGGAGAGGCACTGTCTGGTCAGGAACTTTCATTCAGCGTGGCGGACAGCCCCAGCTGGACTCTGAGTTACAGCTCACTACACCTCTCTGCTGAGTAAGATGGCATCGTGCCTGAGCCACCTCTCCTGCTCAGAGCCACAGTATCCAAGGTACAGCTCAGAGAAGAGAGAGAGAATAGGTACTGGTGCCATTGGTTGCCAGCTGCTGCTGGGTTCACTAGATATCACTGTCTTAAGCACAGCCTCTCTGCTGCAAAGACACTGTTCACTTAGGCATTGAAGTTTTTCATGGCAGCTGGTCCCTGCTAGGCTCTCAGGCTTGGCAGTCCCATTCTTAGTCTCCCAGTTAACAAAGATGGCATCTGTACCTTTAATCCTCTCAGCTGCTGAGCCAGCAGAAGCAGAACTCTCTGCACTGCTGTCTTACCTTTGACAAAGATAGTTTTCCTCTTCCTGTCACCCAATACAATCTCACAACCCTACACCTGATCTCGGGTCTCCCAGAATGTCCATCCTGCTCCGTTCAATTGTTTCGCTAGGCCTTAGATCTCAGAGGGAATTGAGATGTGTAACTGTTCTACCATCTTGGCCATGCCCCTCTTGTTTTCTTTTTAATTGTGAAATAATTCCAGACTTACAGAAAAGTTGCCAAGATATTAGAATTTCCATATAACACTCACCTAGTGTTCTCCGTTTCCCAGATGTTACATTGCTATGGCACATTTGTCAGAATGGAAGCACAAACACTGGTGATTTATAATAAGAACCCTATGAATTAGATTTGACTTGACAGCACACAATAATAACAGTACACCAGAATTTATTTGGATTTCATCAATGTTTCCATTAATGTTCTTTTTGTGTTCCGAGAACAATGGAGGTGCCACATTATATTTAGCTGTATGATCTGATCTATGACAGTTGCTCCGTGTTTTTTAGTTTTTCAGAACATTGATAATCTTGGATAGGTATACTAGTTAAGTATTCTGTGGAATGACTCAGATTTCCCCTTACCATTAGTTTGGCATTATGAATTTTTGAAAAAAATAATAAAAATTGAAGATCACCCTCATCATATCGTGGAGTATGTAATTTCCATATAACGTCACTGATGATGTTAATTTTTATCATATGTAATCTTTGACAAATTTCTCCACTGTAAAATTACAGTTTTCCTTTTCCTATTTTACACATTGAAAGATAGTCACAGAGCTTAGCCTACCTTTGAAGGAGGGGTGTGAGGGTAATCTCCATTTAATTGTGTCAGGGATTAGAAAAATAGGTACATACTAGGTCCAACAGTTAAGTTGGCATACTTAATCATTCTGAGTGCTGCATACCTCGTTGCTAAATATCATTATGGTCATCTTTGCAGTACTCTCCTTTCGAAGCTATGTATTGAAGCCAGCACCCACTCCACTTTTCAAAGTAATTTTGGAATTCTTTCTGGAATGATCACTGTGCATGGTGGCACAGTGGCAAATTCGTGAACTTAATTGTATAGTTGTCTTGGAGGGAGATTTTAGTCAGTACACAAATAACTGTATTGGAACACCCTCACTGCTCACCTGATCTCGCTTCCAGTGACTTTTTTCTTTACTGAAAGTTAAAGAAAATATGGAAAGGAAACCATTTTGATGACATTCAGGACATCAAAGGTAATACAATGACAGCTCTGATGGCCATTCTGAATAAAGAGTTCCCAAATTGCTTTAAAAGGTGGGCTAGCTGCTGGTGCAAGTGCATAGCTTCCCAAGGAGAGCACTTCACAGGTGACCCTGGTCATATTCAACAATGGGTATGTAGTACGTTTTACAGGATGAGTTTGTGAACTTTATTGGCAGTCCTCATGTATTCTTGGGAATATTTCCATGACACCTTTTTTTTACTCCCCCATTTATTTGTTCACTAGATTACTTACTATCAGTATAGGTTCATGTCCAGCTATGTTTCAAATTATCTAAAAATTAATTTATTTTTCATCTTGAATATTGTATTAAGTTCTTTCTAACTCACAGTGACCCTATAGGTCAGAGTAGAATTGCACCATATGGTTTCAAAGGAGTGGCTGTTAGATTCAAACTACTGAACTTTAGTTAGCAGACAACGACTAAGTATTGCTGTGCCGCCAGGGCTCCATAGATACATAATATCATACCAATAGAACAGAAGAAATATGCTCATTCAATTGATGAAGAAGAGCAATTTGATAAAATCCACATCCTTCCTTGATAAAATCACTAAACAAAGTAGGAATATAAAAGAAACTCCTGAGTGTGAAGAAAGGTATTTATGAAAAAATAGTTTCTATGTCCATTTGACACACTCCTTTTTTATTTTAGGACATTCTTACTTTCCATAACAGAAGACGTTTCAGCATTATCTTGCATTTTCCCCATAATATTTTCAGTTGTATCATAAACATGCAAAAGCTAGACAGTGAGGAAGACAGAGAAAGAACTGATGCCCTTAATTGTGATATTGGAGAAGAATATTGAATGTACCATGGACTATCAAAGGAAGAAACAGATGTGTCTGGGAAGAAGTACAACCAGAGTGCTCTTTAGAATAAAGTATGGCAAGACTATGTCTTATTTTGGACATGTTGTCAGGAGTGATCAGTCCCTGGAGAAGGATATCATTCTTAGTAAATCAGAGAGTCACTGACAAAGAGGAAGATCTTCAATGGGATGGACTGATACAATGGGCTGAAGCATGACAACAATTGTGAGGATATTTCAGGACTGGACAGTGCTATGTTCTGTTTTCCATAAAGTGGCTATGAGTCAGAAACGACTTGATGACACGTAACAGAAATAATACTTATACATAAAATTATTTGAAGGCTTACGTTATCTTTAAGAAAAGTCTAAATTCTTTGTTAAAGCTTAGGAAAGAGCCATGGCTAATATGAACTTGTCATCTTTGTGTCTTTATTTGCAACTCATTCTCGTAGTTGATTTCTTAACTCTAGTTAGTCTTGTCTTTTTCATCAGTTTGTCCACACTCTGGTCTTTTCCATATGGAAACTTTACAGCTAATGTAATTTTCCCACTGAATGACAGAAGGCTCCTTTACTCTATTTTTTGATTTTGTTTGTTTATTTTCAGCTGTTCCATTTACAGTGTCTGGAACAATGCCTGGCACATAATATAGTATAAGTAAATACTTGTTTAATTAATGAATAAATGAATAATTTCTTCATGACTGATATTTTCTCTGTCTTTTCCCTCTCAGAGCCAATGTACTTTGAATAATGCCACTCAGGCTATGCTATGCTCAAACCTCTCTTCCTCACAAAATATTTCCTAAACCTTCTCAGTTCCACACTGAGTTTACTTTTCTGACTTTATGCCTTCTTGAAACCCTTCAGGAAACTCATGGTGGCGATAATTCTAACTGCTAAATCACCCTTCTTTCCCAATCAGATGGACCTAAAACTTCAGGACTGTGTTTGCCTCTTTCTTGTCGCAGTTCCCAGTGACTCCTGTACAGTGTTGCCCATAGTAGGATCTGAATGGTTATTTGTGGAATGGATAAAAGAATGAATTCAGGTGCAAAAAGATTAGATACGGACTATGTGCAGGCAATGGAGCAGTTCCTGAGATTAGGACAAATTTCTCCATGGATTTTTTATCTGTTCCATTCAGCTACAAGCAAAGGCACCCCCGGGATACATCAAGAAACAGTGTAAATTGTTTGTGAAAATGTTATTAACTCTCTGAGGTGGTGAGAATGTTAACTAAGAAGTAGTGTTGAGGTTCCAGAGCACAATTGCTAGTCAAATCAGTAGAAGATTGCAGAAAATGTAGGAAAACTTTGGGAAAGGTATATAATAGGAGTTAATATAGTGGAAGAAAAAAAATAGCCCATAAATTTTATACATTTTCATCTTAAAAGAAGATGTTTTTATTCTAGTTTTTCATTTTTATTTGACCTATATGTTTATCTTTTAAAAACCAAAATGTCTAAATCTACACAGCTTATAATCAAAATTAACTTGATTTTACTATTCCACTACTTTCATCATAATTTATATTCTGAGAGAATCTTGGGCAGAAATATAAAATTAGCAAATAACTTTATTCTTTATTTTACAATGAGGTCCATCAACTCTTCAAGGAAGTCATCAAACTATGATTTATACCCCAACACTCTTTGACTGCCTGACAGCAACTTCCTCACCTTGTTGTGCCAACCAAGCCTCAACTGTTACAACTGATTCTTACAGAATACTTATCCACTGCAGTGAAGAACTCTTGTCTCAAAGCAGGATGAATAAACCCTCATAAATACTTCACTTTTGTCTTCTTCCTGAGAGATTCTTCTAAGTCTTCATTGGAGTAGTGGCCTCCCCTACTGTGTGAAACCACAACTCATGAAATCAGGAAAGCCTGGTGGTATTGTGGTTATGTGCTACTGTTGCTAACTAAAAGTGCTGGAAATCTGACTCCACTCTATAGGGCAGTTCTACTCTATGGGGTCACTGTGACTTCGAATTGACTCAACTGCAATGGGTTTAGTTTACTTTTGGTTAGTGGAATCAACATTCAATATTTTTCACAGTGTGGACATATTAACTTTCAATTTTAATTAATCAACACACTTTAAGGTGTATTTTTACATCTCATTTTTGTGGACCGCCACAAGAAATAGACATAAAAAAAAAACATTATTTTGACCACATGTCATCTACCACTTGGCTGGCTGGTCATCTACCAATTTGGCAATTACTAAATTATTTTCTCATAGAAACTACCATTGAGACAAACACAAACAGTAAACTCTGAATCATTCTGGTAAAGTGGCACTACCATTTTCCACAAAAAACTTATAAATACATTCTCAATGGCACTTGGCTTGGGCTCCCTTGAATTTCCCTGGAAAATAATGTTTTTAATTATTAGCATGGTGTTGCCTAAAGTCTTTGACAATATTTTATTTTATTACATTGTTTAAAGAGATAATATATTCTTAGAACATACTCACATGGGCTAAGAAACAGGAATGTGCAGTTCATGAATTTTGCTCTGTGGCCCATTTGCGGTACTGCTCTTAGTAACTGTAAGTTTTACTTATTTACGAAATAGTCTAATTATAGTTTAATGTGTAAGTTATTTTTTTTCACAACGTAAAACCAAGAGACTCTCAGTCAATAAACTTAAATGATAAAATAATGAATAGTGTAACGAACAATACTGATTGTCCAACTTCTACCCAGGAACTTTTGATGAAATCATGATATTACTACCACACTCAGCATTATGCTTGTGGCTTAGACTTGGGAAAAGCATAGATCTGGGTTCTAGGACCTTGGGTTTTATTCCTATTCAGCTCTGACTCACTCTGCATCTTTGATGAAATCAATCGTCTTGTCAGTCTGTGTGCAATGAGTGAGTTGAATTAGGTCACTGGTTTTCCAGTTGTCCCGATCAGGGACACTTCAAGGAAAGCTTGATAACAGGAGGGAAGAATCAAGTTAGAGAAATTGCTCACTCTCCAAAATGTAGACTAGCTCTGCTTTTTCTGTTTTATGATTTGTATTTCTAAGATAGCTTTGATTTGAAAATAGGTATCAGCACATCAAACAAAAACAAAGAAACCACTTGGAGAGATTTTTCTAGTTCTGATTTTTTTCCTCAAATATATACTTTGAAATATGGCAAACATGATAAATATGCTTCATGTTTGAAGGTAAAATATTTTACAGTGTTAATATACTCTGTCATATGGTTCTCTAGACCAAAAAAAACTAAACCCACTGCTCTTCAGTCAATTCTGTCTCATAAGAATGCTGTAGTTCTTCTCTAGAGAAGCATAGTTAGTAGCGAATCAGTGGTTAGATAAATAGGTAGGTAGATAGGTAAGAGAGAAAGAAGGTAATAAAGAAGGGAGCGAAGGAGGTAGGGAGAGAGGAAGGCCGGGAGAGAGGGAGATAGGGAAGCAGGGTGGGAGGGAAGGTGGAAGAGTGGAAGACAGGGAGAGAGAGAAAGAGAGAGAGAAGAAAAGAGGGAGGGAGGGAAGAAGGAAGCCAGGAAGCAACGAAGGATAAGACGATAGATAAAGAGGCTTATTTTAAGAAACTGGTTTACATGATTGTGGGGACTATAAGGTTCCAGATCTGTAGGTCAGATGAGAGGAAGAGCAGAAGAATTCTGGCAAAATATCTGTTGATAGTCTGGAGGTAGAAACTTCCCCAGGAATGAATCCTTTTCTGCACTGAATGCATTCAACTGATGGTAAGAGTCCTGTCCACACTGTGGAGGATAATCTCTGCTTTACTTAAGACCAATTTATTTAATCCTGTGTAACTGGGTTGCAACAGCAACAGCAACAAGAGTTTGATCAAACACAAACAACTGGGAACTCTACCCTATCCAAAATGATGCATAAAACTTGCCATCAGAATTGCATGTGAATTATTTTATTTGATATTCACAATGAAATTATTTAGGTCCTTCAATTTTCCCTTTTTCATAGCTGAGAAAACTGACATTAAAACCAGTGAAGTAGTTTGCTTTACATTTAAGATCACAGGAATATTAAGGAACAGAACCAGGATTAAATCTTAGGCTGCTTAGAGCCTTCATTTCAATCCACATGCTCTGGTGCCTCATTTTCTGTCACACAACCTCCAAACATAGAAGTGATTAAAAGTAAAGGCATTTGTGTTAGATGTGACAACACGTCTTAGAGAAAGTCCATCTTTTGGCTTACTCTAAAGAGCAGGATGGTCCTGCAGTACCTCCTTATTCTTCCCAGCAAGTGCTTACAAGGCAGAGTATG
The DNA here is from genome assembly GCA_028571685.1 of Heterohyrax brucei. NCBI lineage: Eukaryota > Metazoa > Chordata > Mammalia > Hyracoidea > Procaviidae > Heterohyrax > Heterohyrax brucei. Next base: position 164,502,074 of record CM053143.1, read on the forward strand.
AGCAGCCCCTCAGCTGGAATCAACAGTCGTAAACTCGTTGTATACAACTATCCCACTTTATCTGGCATGAAAGCACTGCTAATTGTGCATTGTCAGACTGTTTCTATCAATTTTCTTCAACAGATTTTTGCAAAGGTGATGTCCCCGAGTGGTGCGGTGAATGCACTCAGCTGCAGAAAACAGGTTGGAAGTTGGAGGCTTCTAGAGGCACATCAGAAGAAAATTGTGGTGATCTACTTATGGAAAACGTCAGTCATGGAAAGCCCTTTGGGGCACAATTCTACTCTGACCCCAATGTGGTTGTCATGAGTCAGAGTTGACTAGACAGCAACTGATTATAGCTATAGCCGTGAATACTAATACTGTTTCTATGAAATCTTCAGTTTCATAATTCAGTTTCTATGAAATTGATTCAAATACCTTGCCTGTATTTTGAGATCTGCCTTCTAGAATGTGATTTTTCTCAGTTCAGTGGGTGGAAATACTTCCCTCTCTTCTCTTCTTCTAACATTAAACTTAGTTATGCTTTATACATAGCTTTGACTGTTACTGTCTAAACCTCAGCTTTTGCTCTGGAAAGTGTATTTTATAAGACATAATGAGTTTGGAGACCAACACTGACTAGCATAATCAGATGAATAAGAAAAATTAAAAACCATGACTGTGTTTTGCATGGAAAAATACTTTGTCTCTGATAACATTTATGCATTTATCTAACTATATTTTTAAGAAATATATTCATACAATCACACACATTTTGTTTATCTTTTCAAGTATAGATTTAACACTAAAGCTTGCAGGAAAGTGTAAAAATGAATTTTAAACAAAATTCAAGTTAGCAGATCTTTACATTGCAACAATACATACATTTTCTTTCTGTGAGTTAACACATGGTTTGGACAGGTGTTAGCATTAATAAATATAAGAGATTTGCATATTTAAAAAATAATTTAAACATGAGCGGCAATACCTAACACTCCATACATAAATTTTGACAGATACATCTTCCTTGTTTAAAATATGTGTAAAACTTTAAAGCATGTAACAAAAAAAAAAAAAAAGGAGAAACAGGAAAAACGTTTATCACAGCAAAACCTGTGCATATTATGTACCAGACCTAAAATACAAAAGTCTGGAATCAATTAAAACCATATGCAGACTCACTTCTCAAAAGAGACCCCAAAGTTAATTGATTTGAGAACACTGCCTAGAAATGGGAAATTAAAAAAAAAAACAAACTTTAACGATATGAGAAAAAGAAACAGCATGTTTTTACAAAAATAAATAAATAAAAGCAGTAATTTGAAAGTCTTTTTCTATCTCTTGTTGGACTGAGGTGGCAGAGATGCAGAAACTTGCACATGCCTCCTTTTGTTAATTTTTGGCCAGCAGTCAGTTAAGGCGGTAACTATAGCCTGTGGGAACTGGCTGAGTAAATGGAGACAATGAAGCCGGTGTAGTAGATGAAGGTCGCTAAGTCTGAAATGATGGAGTCAGTGAGGTGGAATTCTATTGTTTCAGCAGAAGCGTCAACACCACGTCGATCTAAATACTTTTCCTTTTATTATTTGTCAGCTTGCATCTCATGTGGCTCTCCAGTATTAGGTATACTTATCTGAACAATTATAGATAGATATATATATATGTCATATATATAATTTTTAAAAAAATCACGTGTTGGGTCAATTTATCTTTGTTTATCTCTCTTGTCACACCTAGTTATCCACTGATGGATAGATTTAGCAAAATATTTTAGGGTACCTATAATAAAAAGGTTACAGTGAGTTAGGTTTGACTTGATAGCAATGGGGTTAGGTTTTATAATGATAAGAAAAAACAGGAAGATGTGCATACTTTCAATTTCAGGGTTATGTAATTGAAAACAGCGCTGTTAATGGGTCAATGGCATCTTACACTTTTACTATATAATTACTCTTCTTGTGTATAATTAAAAAATCATCTCTAGATGATTTGGTTGATTAATGACAGCATGTTTTTTGTTCTCTAAATTTTTAATGCTCACAAAAAAGGGTAGATTATATGACCCTTACAAGCTAGTTGGTGGCATTGGCATGGCCTCAGTGCTGGAGAGAATGTTATATTTGCTTTATGATCTCTTTTTAACAGTCTCTCAGCTCATATAAATTCTTTGACACCGATCAAACAACTCCCACTTAGGCTTCCTTAGAAAACGGTGGGGCCTGGTACTCATCTGCCTACCGCATGATTTCAAAGAATATCTTTACATACATTACAAGAAAATTTCACATTTCTTTACACAAGCCAACAAAAGAAAGGCAAAAGAGACAAGTGGCCAAGAAATTATGAATTAATTGAAGAACCATTCTTCCGTGTGTAGATACTAACCTTCTTAAACTATTACTAACTACCTTTTAACAATTATCAAATCTGGCACATTCTCTGAAAACTTCCATTTTGAAGTTTTCCTCAAAACCACTGCTATCTGAAACCAGGTTATTAAGTAAAATTAATATTTTATTAATCTACGTGTGTTCTCACTACAATACACCAGCCTATTCTGTCTTATTTAAGTAGAATACAAATTAGGTAAAGTATATGAAATAGTTCACAAGTCTAAATGCAGTCCAGAGAATGATGCTTAAAAGCTGTGAAGCCAGTAATAATAAATAAATTACTGCTTTGTATTAAATTAAGTTCCCTCAACATGTGTTGGAATCTTAATCCCCAGACCTGTGGATGTAATTTTGTACATAAGCAGGCTTTTCTTTGTTAGCTCAAACCAAACCAAACCAAACCCACTGTTGTCGAGTCGCTTCCGACTCATAGTGACCCAGCAAGACAGAGTAGAACAGCCCCGCAGAGTTTCCAAGGAGCACCTGGTGGACTTGAATTGCTGACCTTTTGATCAGCAAAGGCAGCACTTATTCACTACGCCACCAGGGTTGCCTTGTTAGCCAAGTTGGGTGAATTATAAATCAAGCATTTCTCAGTTATAAAAAAAAGATCGAAGAATACATAGGCTCAGGCACATACAGGGAAACACAGATGTCATGTGAGGATTGCTCTAACTGGGGTACAGATCAGGAAGGCACCAATGAGGTGAAGACCCTGACTTAACATTTAGCCTCCAGAACTCGAGAAAATATATTTATCATCTTAAAAGCCACCCATTTGAGGTATTTCTGTTATAGCAGTTCTAGCATGCTAATACAATTACACTTCAACTTGGGGACAGTACCGGCACTCTGAGAGAGGGAGTGTAAACACTCAGGAAGAAAATCCTTCACTAAGAACTTCACTTGTGACGGCTCTTAAATCACAAATATTGCCCATGTCATTATACCATTCTCACCAGAATGGACTAGAGATGCTTTCTATTTTCTTTTTCTAATTATTCTTTAAAATACATACTTACACCTAACAAACTCTAAGAGAACTGACCATTTGACATATGAAAGCGTCCTGAAAATAGAGATTCTGTTTTGCTCAGAATGACCACAAACTTCAGTTGCCCAGTACACATATTATAAATTCCTAAAATGCTGTAAGCCTTCTTTGTTTGACGATTCTGGAAACCATTTCGTAACTTGTGAGACTAGTGGTTTTAGCATCCTTACTAAAAGTTTTGCACCTAGAATGGATTATAAATATTTGGCTATATCATCTACCTGAATTTTAAGTTTACTAAAAAAGAAGGAAGAAAGAAAAATAAAGCTAGTAGATGTCGTATGATGCTAAATATAACTAGAAAATCTCATCTGCCTCTTCAAAATCACAGTGGTATGGTCCTAAACCACAAAAATTCATGATGTAACTCTTATCATCATACAATTTTATTATTTAAAGATCTGATAAATTAATAAAAAGTGCTTAAAATCTTTAAATTGCGTTAATAGTATTTATAATTGGCTTATTTCTGTTAGCAAACTGTAGAGTTTCCCAATTACTAAAACAGTACTGCAAATCTCCAGAGCAAGTTCATGTGTATAATATGAAGCACTTATTAACAACCTGGAAAGTAAAAACTGTAGCCTCTTGTTATGAGATTAAGGTTCAAAGAATCAGGAGAGATTTGGATGGAAGATGACACACCCCCATCCAAAAACACACCCAATATTGCAAACAGAATAATGTGAAAATATACTAAAATAAATGGATTATATGTAAACTGTTAGTATATTTCCATTTGATCAAAATTGAATCTATTGACCAAATGGTATTCATTTTGGAGAGACATGCTACCGTGGTAACATATAGTCAGGATGAACTGGAAATACAAGTCAAATAAAACACACACAGCTAATTTTCCTTTTCTCTTTTTTACTTAACAGAGTGTACTATATTTCAAGTAAATGCTCTGAGATTATGCCCAAATTGCACTAGATTCAATTTATCAATGTGATAGTGCTTAACTGTAACAGAAATGTGATTGAGACATCCATGAAGATTCATCAACAAGAACCAGTCTCATATGGTCTAGATTTCAGCTTTGAGAGTGACCCTACAAGCCTGCAGGCATTTTCTTGGGCATCAAGCTACCTATTTTCCTGAATAGACAGAGCAATAAAGAGTGTGAATGTAAGTAAGCATGAGACAGTCTGGAGATAATGAAGTTGTTTTAGTCTCTGTATGAAGAAAAGAATGGGCTTGCATGAAAGAGAAACAGTGTTGACCAAGTAGGAAATAATTAGAAACTTTTCTATCCCCCACCCTCCTGTATAGACCAGGGCTTGAAATGTAACCTGGATGACAGCTCAAAGATTAGACAGAATAGACATTTATTTTGTGCCCAAAGCCTGTCAATTAGTGACTGGGCTGGGGATTTAGGGCTGAAATCTCAGAGATGTGGGAGTATTACAAAAGAGAAGGTTAAAAAAAAGAAGACAGACGTGTACATGTAACCAATATCTTGAGACTGTTCTCCACAATGTCTGCACCTGTTATATTTGTATTATGAGAAAGAAAAATAGTAGTCCCAGATGAGTTGTATGCCAAGTATCACATACATCTCATGTAAAACAAGCAAGAACAATTTTTAACAAGATGAAGTAGAGACAATGGAACAATAGGATTAAACTTTAAATTGAGCATATTAAATAGGCACAATAGGAACAGTTGATTATGAAATGGAAATACTTCTACTTACATTAGTTTGGCACGAATGTAAAGAGATTCTTTATATTTGAAGGAATATAAAGACTTCAAGGGAGTATGTTTATTAGAACAATGAAACCAACCAAAAAGTTATACAAAAGTTTCCAATTAAATATCAAGTGTGAAAGATGTTTTAAAATATATAAATAGAGAAGTAGAAGTGCTAACATATCTTGTTAGGTGTTCTACATGGGGAGAAAATATACAAAGGAATTAGAAAAACCTTTGCCAAATAGACGGCACTTGGCTGGCTTGGCTTGCCAAATAGATGGTTCTGACCCATGGCAACCCTATAGAACCGAGTAGAACTTCTCCATAGAGTTTCCAAGGAGCACCTGACAGATCTGAGCAGCGTAGCACTTAACCACTACAACCAATAGTGGAAGAAAAATTAGGAGAATTCCAAACTTAAGATATAAGCGTTCAGATTACAAAGGCTTCGTAAGATATCAACTAGGATGGAAAAGAAAATATTTGAACCTAATAATGGAACAATGAGTGTCAAAAAGATAAAGAAGAAAATTCTAAAAGACAACAAGAAAAACCAGTTGCCCTTGAGTTTACATGAATTCATTGTGATGCTACCTGTGATGGAGGAGAGCCTTGCTCCACAGGATTCTCACTTTCTGAGCTTTTTGAAAGCAGACGATGAAATCTTTCTTCCAAGGTACCTCTTGGTGAATTCGAACTTCCACCCTTTCTTCTAACAGTTGAACATTTTAATCATTTGCACCATCACATGATTCCTCTGAAGGGCCGCAAAATAAATAAATACATAAATAATGTCACTGGGTCAGTTCTGACTCATGGCAACCCCGTAGGTCAGAGCAGAACTGCGGCACCGAGTTCCCAAGGGGCTCCTGGTGGATTCAAACGGCCAACCTTTTGGTTAGCAGTCACAGTGTGTAATCATTATGCCGTTGGTGTTTCCTTAAAAGCCTATACCCAGAGAGAAAGGTAGATCTCCTAAATGAGAGTTGTAGATAAGAATCATGTTAATATCAATAGCGACATGAAATGCTCGTAGAAGATGGATTAAAATGTTAAAGAGAATAAATTTGAAGATACACTTTTATATTTAATTCAGCTAAAAAACCCAAACCAAACTCACTGTTGTCCTGTCCATTCTGACTCATAGACAGTCTATCGAACAGAGCAGAACTGCCCCCATAGAATTTCAAGAAACACCTGGTGATTTGAACTGCTGGCCCTTTAATTAGCAGTGTAGCTCTTAACCATTATACCACCGGAGTTTCCTATTTCAGCTAAGATGAGCAGTAAAAAGACTTAGCGATTTTCCCAAACATACATTTTTTCTGACGTATTTTTTTAGGTTACATTTTACCAAGCAAGAAACTGTGACATATGGGAATCAGAGAGGCTTCTGCTGATTCCTCACGTGGTGAAATTTCTTAGAAAACATGAAATGTCAGAAATGAGGAAAAAAATTGCAAAGTTTCAGTAGAATAAAATTAATTTATAAAATTGAAAAATAATTAAAATCTACTCTTGAGTGCTATGCCTATACAATTTTACTGGTGAATTTTATTAATATGTATAAGATAATCACTAACTTTTACACATTTTTCAAGATTATAATAAAAGGGAAAGTGATATAACATAGTATTAGGCAAATATCATCTCCTTATGTAAGCAGTACAGAAAAATGTATTTATTGACTAATTTCACTGACAGTCACTGATTAAAAAAGAAAAATAAAGAAAATTTTACTGAATTGCACAATTGATCAAAATTAGAAATATCTATATAATTCCATGTTAACTTACTAAAAGATAAAATATGTTATTTCAGTTTATACTGAATCAGTATTTAAATATGTCTGAAATATATCTATAATGAGTTCTTCTCAAAGATTAGGAAAAAAATAGAAATATTAACAGTGCATAAAATCTACAAGAAAATTATCATGAACTTTAGATTTCTCTTTCAGTTTGACAGAAATGACAGAAATAACTATATATTTGCACACATTTCAATATAATATTAAAGTCAACATAATCAAATTTAGATAACAAAAAAATCTTGCAATTACTGGGAAGTGAAATGCAAAATTATAATTTTTACACATAAAAAAGTTTATTTACAAAGGAAACTGTCAGATAATAATTTAACAAATTTGCCAAACCTGACAGAAAAAAATCATAGTATTCCCAAAATAAAGTACCACTGATTTTTTTTTGATAGAGTACTGCAACTGATAACAAAATTAATTTTATCTTCTCTTACATCAGAACTAGGTTACATTCCCCAGACTCACTTGTAATTGAGGGTCTCTGTATATCTGATTTCAAAGTACTGGGGCATAAGAAGAAGCAAAGTAGCCACTTGCCTGGGAGCAGCCAAATTTGGCATAATTGGCTGTTTAAATAGGATAGAAAACTGAAGTATTTGTCCATGAGTCTATTCGGGCTAATAGCAACCCTACAGGACATAGTAGAACTGTACCACAAGGTTTTTAAAGAGTGACTGATAGATTAAAACATCCAATTTTTGGATTAGCAGTTGAGCTCTTAACTGCTGTACGACCAGGTCTTCTGTTTTGCTAAATAGTGTTTAAAAGTAACTTAGACCCCCTTGGTCTTTCCTTGCTTTCTCTCCAGCTACAAATGCAACATGGAATAGATTTGACTAGGTTTGACAGAAACCATTCATCATTGTTGTTAGGTGCCTTCTGGTGGGTTCTGACTCGTAGTGAACCTATGTACAGCAGAACTAAATGCTTCCTGGTTCTGTGCCATTCTCACATTGGTTGTTGCACTTGAGGCCATTGTTGTGGCCACTGTGTCAACCCATCTCATCAAGGGTCTTCCTTTTTTCTTTAACCATCCACTTCATAAAACATGATGTCCTCCTTCTGGGGCTGGTCCCTCCCGGTGATGTGTCTAAAGTATGTGACATGAAGGCTCACCATCCTTGCTTCTAAGAAACATCGTGGCTATACTTCTTCCAAGCAAATTTCTTAATTTTTCTGGAAGTCCACATATATCCAATATTTTTTTTGCCAATATCATAATCCAAAAGACATCAATTATTCAATATTTCATGTTCTTTTTTTTTTTTTTTTTTAGCTTTTGTATGCATCTGAAGCAATTTAAAATAGATCGGGTTGGGTGGGTCATACTTTATTCCTTAAGAAGACATCTTGGCTTTTAAGCACTTGAAAGAGTTTGTTTGCAGCAGATTTGTCCAATACAATACTTTGTTTGATTTGTCGATTGCTACTTCCATGTGCTTTGATTATGGATACAAGTAAAATGAAATCCTTGACCTCAGTCTTTCAAACATTTATCATGACATGGTTTATTGGTTTAGGTGTCAGGACTTTTGTTTTCTTTGTGCTGTGTGGCAACCCATACTGATGACTTCAGTCCTACATCTTCACCAGTAAGTTCCTCAAGTTTTCTTCACTTGCAGCAAGCTAGAGCATGTCATCTGTATATAATAAGCTGTTGATAAGTCTTCCTCCAATCCCTATGATGCATTCTTCATATAGTCCAGCTTCTTGGATTATTTGCTCAGTATAAAGATAGAATATGTATGGTAAAAACATACAGTCCTAATGCACATCTTTCCTGACTTTAAACCACACAGTATCCCCTTGTTCTTTTCAAATGACTGTTTCTTGGTCTACATACAAGTGCATCATGAGCACAATTACGTGTTCTGGAATTCTTATTCTTCATAATGTTATCCATAATTTGTTATGATCCATAGAGCCAAATGCCTTTGCATGTTCAATAGAAGAGTTAAAAATATTTCTTGTACTCTCTGCTTTCAGACAAGATCCATGTGACATCGACAGTGATATCCATCATTTCAAGTCCTCGAACTTGACAGCACTTGGCTGGCTGGCTTGGCTATGGCAATTTATTGTCAATGTATTTTTGCAAACACTTTTGAATGATCTTCAGCAAAAAAAAAAAAAAAAAATTACTCGTATGTGATATTAATGCCATTGTTTCATAACTTCTGTATTCTGTTGAATCATCTTTTCTTTGTAATGGGCACAGTTATGAATCTCTTCCTGTCAATTGGCCAGGTAACCGTCTTTAAAATTTCTTGACATAGCATAGTGAGCATCTCCAGCTCTAAATCTGTTTGTTGAACCATCTCCATTGATGTTCTCTCAATTCCTGCAGCCTTGCTTTCCATAGTTATTTTCAATGAACTTTGGAATTCTTTCTTTGGGACTGTTGGTTCTTGATCATATGCTACCTACTGAAATGGCTGAGCATTGACCAACTCTTTCTGATACAATTACTCTGTGAATTACTTATATCTTCTTATGATGCTTCCTGTGTCAGAATCTTTCAACATTAAATCTTGAAGACTGATTTTTTTCTTTAGTGCTTTCTGATGAAGAAATGCCAAGCATGCCCTTTCCTTTTGCTTTTCTATTTCCTACTCTTTGTTCATTTTGTTATCATCCTTTTCTTTGTTTTGTTTTAGCCACTTTTCTAAATCTTCTGTTCAGCTCTTTTACTTCATCATTTATTACATTCACTTTGGCTACCCTACATTCACAAGAAAGTTTCAGAGTCTCCCTTGACACCTATTTTGATATTTCTTTCCTTTTTCATGAAATACTGCTTTCTTTGTGTATGATCTCCTCAATGCTATTTCACAACCCATCTGCTTTAGGGTCATTAGTGTTCAATAGGTCAAATGTATTCTTCAGACAGCCTCTAAGGTTAGGTGAGATGTACTAGATATACTGTCTTTTGTGGACTTACAATAATGTTCCTCAGCTTAGACTTGAACTTGCAATTGGTGATCTATCAGATGATCTCCATGTCTATCATTTTGTTGTGCTGTGTAGCTTGTGTGTTGCTATGATACTAGAATTTGTGTCACTAGTAATACAAATGCCAACAAGGTTACCCATGGTAGACACATTTCGTAGGAGTTTCTGTTCTAAGACAAGTTATGAAGATAGACAAGGCAGTCAATGTCTGAAGAAAAATTGGCCAGTGAAAACCTTATGAATATCAGCAGGACTTTGTCTGGTATGTGCTGGGGTATGTGCTCCACAGATTGGAAATCACTCAAAATGCAACTGAAGAAGAGCTGTCTTCTGAAAATACAATTGACTTTAATGTTGTGAATGGAACATTGCTTTCAGGAGCAGCATCTGCTGAGGTGACATGACTCAAAAGGAGAAGGAACTGCTGAAAACATTCATTAGTGATTGGAACATGGAAAGTACAAAGTATGAATCCAAGAAAATTGAAAGTTGTTAAAAAACGAAATGGAACGCATAAACTTCAATATCCTAGACATTAACAAACAGAAATGGACTAGTACTGGACATTTCGAATTGGACAAGCACACGGTATACTATTCCTGGAATAATAAACTGGGAAGGAATGGGGTTGTATTCATCATCAAAAAGAAGATTTCAAGATTTCTCCTAAGTACAACACTGTCAAAGAAAACATAATAAAAAATCCATGTTTACAAGGAAGGTCAGTTAATAGAATTGTTATTTAAATTTATGGGCCAACCACTAATTCCAAAGATAAAGAAATTGAAGACTTTTACCAGTTTCTGAAATGTAATATTGATCAATTATGTAATCAAGATTTATTACTGTTGATTGGGAGGAGAAAGGTAGAAACAAAGAAGGAGGAGCAATAGTTTGAAAATACGGTCATGATGATAGAAACGATGCCCAAATTAGAATAATAGCATTTTTCAAGGTGAAGCCTTTTTTATTGCAAACACCTTTTTTCAACAACATAAATAAATGGATCTTACAAGATGCATAGAGATCATATATCCCATAAATTCTAAAATACTTAATATCTGGACCTTTACAGAGACAGTTTGCCAACTCCAATACTAGAACTATAGAGTTGAAAATACAACTGTCCCATTGAGACTTGCCAAAGATTCCACATGGCATTTTATCTGCCACATATACTGTTAGTTCCATAATACCTGCTGATTCATACAGATCAAGGAATATGGCAGATTGCCCCATAACATTGATTATCTGTGCCCTTCTCTCTTGCTCCCTTCCAATAAATGTTTCCTTAACCATCCTTTCATTCTACCCATCTCCATGATTCTCAGACACAGTTATAATCACTCCCATGTGCACTAGACTGTTCTTGCTAATCCTTGCATGCTAGCCTACTGGATTAGTCAACTCATGAAACTCTTTCAACACATAGGTTATTTCTTTCCAGAGTAGGGGCTGTGCTTTCTGACTTGGTTTATGCTAAGACCTGTATTTTATTTTTAACATAGAGATAAAGAAGATTTTAAGGAAATATATTGAAACAATTGAGAAATATCCCCCAAAACACTAGTCATATACGAGATCTTCCAAAAAGAGGTGTTGTTTTCTTAGAAAAGCAATAGACAACTACTTTTCTCCCTTGGAGGATTCAGAAGAATGAAATAGCTAAAATTCTCAGACTCATCAATCTAGATGTCCTTATTTTGAATGTTAGCCTCCTACTCTTCTCCTATTCTTTGACCTAGGGAACCTATGGATTCTGGTAGAATATCTTTTGACATTATTACGTTAGAAATTAAGCTTGATTATCATCAGCTGCAGAAGTCTGCATCTCCCTAAAAGCTACGTTAGGAGCCCTGTGGATTTCAAAGCTTACTGTTAGTTAACAAATATTTTCCCTAATACTATCATTTTATTTTAAATAAACTTGACAGACAATTTAAAAAAAATTCTACAATTCTCATAATTATTGCTCCCATACTGTTCAACTACCTATGTCAAAGTATATCCCACTGCTTTATAATCCATTGTAAATCTTCTCAATTATTCACAAGGGAGAATCAGTATTTGTGATGCACTACATACAAATAGTCACCTTAATTACCATAAGTAATGAGGGTGTTGTCATCATCAGTCTGAAGAACAATCCAGCCCCCCAAATCATACTGAAAGTGTCTTTCTAGGAGCTGTCCAGAAAGCAAAATCTGAGGCCAAGTTCAAGGGAATGCAGTCTCAGACATCACAGGTAAGTTGCAAGAGATGAGGCAAGCAAGAGCCGTAAGAAGGAATTCATTATCAAGATGTCCTTTGTTACTTGGAACTGATTGTTGGATCCCTCTGGAATATCCAAAGAAGACATAAATACTTGTGTTTCAGACCTATCTTCTTGGAAGAATTTACTTAAATCTATGCCAGTGGTTTAAGAAATAGGATAAAAAGATCAGACTTAAAATCTGGTAGCTGGTTTCTAGAGCCTAAACCATGGTGTCACTTTTGCATAATGTCAACATCAAAGACTCTCCCTGGTCACAATAAATGAGACAACAAGAATACTCCAGAATGATGACTCAGGAATGACAAATGTAAATATCCATCAGAAGCCCCAAAGCAGAATGAAATATCCCCTTCTTCACTGCTTCAACTCCATTTTAAATTGTTGGAAAGAAGCTAGTTTTAAGGACTAAGGTTCACCTGACCTAAGCCATGGTATTTTCAATTGTCTCCTATTCATACAAAGCCTGGGCAATGAATAAGGAAGACCAAAGAACAATTAAAGACTTGAATTATGATGTCGGTGAAGAGTGTTGGGTATACCATAGAACACCAGAAGAATTAACAAGTCTTGGAAGAACAGCCTCGCTGGAAGCAAGGATGGCAAGACTTAATCCCATGTATTTTTTTTTATTTACTATGAGTGAAAATGTACATTCCCGTATAACTTTACATGCCCACCTATATGCAGCTTCCACTGCTCTCCCTGTCCAGTGACAGCACATCATTCCTCTCTGCTCCATACCTGTCTCATCCTCCCAACAGCCTTCTTTCCCCTCCTCTCCACCCACTCTCCTTCCTTTAGCCCATGTATTTTGGACAGGATATCCAGTTCTTGGAGATGGATATCATATTTGCTAAGAAAGAGGGTTATGACAAAAGAAGACTGTACACAAAATGGACACAGTGGCTACAGCAACGGGCTTAAATAGCATGGCTTGTAAGGATGGTAGAGGACCAGGCAGTGTTTTGTTCTGTTATAGATTAAGATCACTACGAGTCAGAACCGACTTGGTATCACCCAACAACAATGGCAACTGCATCTTCAATGACAATTTTAACCTCACTTTTTTCCTCTTCCAACATTAAAATAACAATTCTCCAAACTACCCTTGACACCTTAGAGTACTCAGTGTATGATATTTCATGCTTCCTTAAAACTCCTCCTCCTGTAATTTTCTAACATACTCCTGAAATTTAATAACAACCCCTTCAGTGGCAGAATGCTCACCTCTCACTCACGAGACCTAGGTTCAATTCCAAGAGAATGTACTTCACCCTCCCAGTTTCTATTTCTGAACAGGTTTCAGTGGAGCTTCGAGACTGAGATAGGCCAGGAAGAACAGCCTGGTGATTTACTTCCAAAAATCAGCCAACAAAAACTCTATGAATCCTAATAGTCCATTCTGCAACCTATCAAGGGGATGCTGAAGGACCAGATACTAGCCCTTCCACTGGCCAACTTTATAAATCTAACATCATCAACAGCAAACACCTCTTAGGAAAGGAACCATACTTTCCTTTCCTGCTAACTTCATTTTGATGACAGGTGTTTTCCTTATGGTATGTGCTTGTGGGTATCAGCAGAAGAAATGTTCTCATTTCTGAATTGCACACCCTTGTGCAACAAACTAGATCTTATAGAGTTAAAAATGAGACCACAGGATAGAAGATGAAGGTGTAGTATTAAGAGCTTGAGGTGAGATGCTGTCAGATATGCCTGTGTGAATTTTCCCTGTGACCATGAAAATGTGCCACCACTGTACTAGATGTAGTAGAGATGGAAAGTAAGACTATTAGATTTGAAGTGAGATGTGTAATGTCTTTGAAACATGTATCCAAACAAAGCAGAGCCATTGTCACTTCCAGTACAGGGTTAAATATGTTGTTTTCTAGAAACTTAAATTTTTGAAACCTATTGAGAAAACTGTACACAGATGATCATTATTAACTAAAAACATACTTCATAGTAAACATTTTAAAATGATGACATTTATATTTAGATACTTTAAGAGTAGGCTAAGCATACATATTAAATACTATTTGTTCACTCATTTTTAGATTAGAAATTTTCTTACAAGTTCAGGTGAATAAACATCTACAATGACTGATGTCTGAGATTATCTCTTCATATGGGAAAAAATGAATTTGAACTGTAAAAAAGTGCCTCTGATTCACTACAATATACAGGATGGTTCTCAAGAGAAGAATGAGCAGAGAGGTAACTATTTAGTGGTTTATGGATGGTAGTAAATAACAGGAATGACTCTCCAACGAGATTGGTTACTAAAACAGACTATTAAGATTTGTGTAGCCTTGTTGTTCTGTGAGCTCCAGATAGCTCACATTTTCTCCACACGGTTTTCCTTTGAGATCTGCCCTCATATTTAAACGAAATAACTGTCTAAAGATATTGTCGTTTTATAAGGAAAAACAACAGCAATCTTATCCAGAATTCTTACAACTAGGTGACCAACCATCTAAAGAATTTCTCCTTCTATGTCAGCATGAAGAGGACTGGTTTATATTTCCATTTCTATAAATGAAATGTTCTCCTCTATCATTTCAGTTGTTACCTTGTATAAAATGTTTAAAGATCAAGAATAGTAATTTTAAATATGCTTCATGACATTACTACAATGCATTTTTCATTAATTTCAGCAGACAAACTTTCTTCAGTTTGTAACGTATAATTGCTGTAGTAATCATATTTAATAATTTCTCATTCAAGCCAGATGTTTTACTGTCTTTATTCATTCAGCAAATAATTTTTTTTAATATTTGTATGCCAGGCACATGCCAGATGATTGAAAATAGTCATAAACATGATGAAGCAACCCCTGTTCTCATGAGGTTTATAATTTAATGCCATTATGCTTAAAAATCTCACAGTAAATATGGAAAAGGCTTTCTGTATTGGGGTTGACCTTTAGGAAATATTGAAAGGCAATTTCAATATTGTCTGCAAGTCCTCAGACATTTTCTTATGCAGATTCACAAAGTAAGTCTCCTTTATTAAGTAAAACAAGTAGTCTCTTTAGATGAAAATTGTAGCTTTGGAATGAACATTCCATAACAGTGCTTCTCTACCATTACCATTTAGGTTTTTCACTTGGCAAACAATAAAAAGTAATGCATATGGACCACTGGAATGCAGCTGGAAACACCTTGGCTTTTTCTGTTTGTTCAACTTTCAGTCACTTAACAGTTTATCAGACCGGAGCATCTTTATTTAAGTACTGGCATCACTATCTGCTGTGAGCAAATCTCTAAGACTTGTATTTTATGGATGCAGGGAAATAAACAGATGAAAAATAAAGAAATAAATAATGAAAGTGAAACAAATAAATACATAACTAAAACCTGTAACTTGTTTCATGGAAATACCTACTAATGAGGGAGGATACTTTTTCCCTTTCTTTCATTTATGCAAATCTTGATATTGCTAATAATTTTCTTAACAATTACAAATAGTAAATTAAAAGATACTTTCTTATGATTAATTAGGTTGAATAAAAACATTTTAATTGATTAGTCCAGCAGTTTTGAAAAAGGAGATCATACTTTAAGGCGAAAAGAAGTAAGTATATAAAATTTGGAAACATATTCATTAGAGAAATGAAATGTTAGATTACTAACAGAAAGAAAAGCAGGTAATGAGTCACTATTATTCTTTAATAAATGAATTTTTATATTTGGATAGTTATAAACTGTGTGAACATGAAAGATAAATATACTTCAATATTTACTATTTTTCATAGCAAGATTTGATCATGTTTTGTATTCCATGAAAAGTTTCTATTCTTTCTTTTGTCATTGTCTAAATTAAAATGAAGAATTAAATCTAAAAGCTTTTTTGTTTTTCACTATGTCTCTGAAAAAGATGCTTTTAGAGACAGTAATGCTAAATCAATAACCTTTTTTTAACTAATGGTTACATATATTGTTATAGTTCTTCATATATGCCGGCCTCATGAGTTTCAACTTACAGTGATGATTTTATTATAAACACCATAGTGACTGATGTAACAGGGTAAAACATATGGCCATATCTTGAGCGTAACCTGCATCATTTTTTTTCTTCATTCTGTCACCCCAAACAAAGTCCAGTTTCTCTCAAGGTAAAGACTAAGTTATGCTCTTCTTTAGAACTGTCGAAAAGTAAGTAATACTGATCTAAAGACCATGGGAAAAAAACAAAGGAATCTGCCTTGTGAACAGGAGCTCACATGACGGCCAGACCACCTACAGGCCCAAAATATCAAATAAGAGATCAACACATCAGGAACGTGACCGCTGTGACCATACAAAGAAGAATTAATAATCTACAAATTCCTATGCCTCATAAGACCTTATCCTCTCTTTCTATAAAACTTCCAGCTGGTATCCATTTCAGAGATGCAGACTTTGGTGCCATCTATCCTCTGTTTGCTTGTCTATCGGTACATAGCTTTCTATATCACCCGTGTCTCACAGATTGGCTGTTTGTAGCAGGCAACACAAATTCCGCTTAGGTTTTCAGTAACAATGGTTTACGGAGAAGCAAGAAAATCTTTGAAATCCCATATTTCTGTTACACGCTTATTCTCTACTCTTTGTGTGTTATTGAATATTTATGTAATTTATACAATAACATTTGTGCATATAATAGCATTGCCAGGGTTTAGAAGTGATGGGAGTTTTTGATTTCAAAGGGGAACTTACTCAGGGGAAGAAATTATATTTTGATTGTGGTGCTTGTTATATATACGATTTCAAGCATTTCTCAAAACAGCCAACTATTTTTGTTGGTGTTTTAGTTCTTATTAAGTGCCTTCAAGTCAGTTCCAGCTCATAGAGGCACTATGTACAAAGAAAGAGAAATTGTCTGGTCCTGTGTTATACTCATAATACTTGCTGTGTTTGAGTCCATCTTTACAGTCACAGTGTCAATTCATTTTGTCCAGGGGCTTCCTCTTTTTCACTGATCCTCTATTTTAACGAGCCAGATGTCCTTCTCTGGGGACTGGTTCCTCCTGATAATATGTCCAAAGAATGTGAGACAAAGTCTTGCCATCCACCTTACTTAGGAACATCTGTCTGTATTATTTCCAAGGCACAGATCTTCATTTTTAGAACAGTTCACGGTATAGTCAATATTTTCACCAACATCATAATTCAAAAATATCAATACATCTTCAATCTTCCTTAATCATTGTTTGGTTTTTGCATGCATGTAAGGTAAATGAAAGTATCATGCCTTGAGTCAGAGGCACCATAGCCTCCATAGTGACATCTTTACTTTCATCTCTTTGAGGAGGTCTTTTACAGTAGATTTGCCCAATACAATACATTCTTTGATTGCTTGACTGCTGCTTCTATGAGTGTTCACTGTGGATCTAAGTAAAACAAGATTCTTGCCATCTTCAATTTTTGCTCCATTTATCATGATACTACTTACTGGTTTGGTTGTGAGAATTTGTAATTCCTCATGTTGAGACGTAATTCTTACCACATGCTACAGCCTTTGATCTTTGTCAGTGAGATCTTCAAGTCCTCTTCACTTTTTGCAAGTAAGATTGCAATATCTGCACATCACAAATTGTTAACGATTGAGTCTTTCTCCAGTGCTAATATAGTATTCTTTGTAGTATACTCCCGACTGTCAAATTATTTGTTCAGCATGCAGGTTGAATAATTAAAATAAAAAGGATGTAAGCATGATCCACACTTTTCTTGCTATCTCCCCTTATTCTGTTTGGATGACTACCACTTGGTGTACATACGTGTTCTACATAATCACAATCAAGTCTTCTGGAAATTTTCATTCTTTGCAATACACATAATGTGTTATGATCCACACTGCGGAAAGCCTTGCATAGTCAATAAAGCACCATTTTTCTGATATCCCCTGTTTTCAGCCAAGATCTGTATGATGCCAGCAATAATAACCCTCCTTTTAAGTCCTCTCCTCAATCTAGCTCAAATCTAGCAGTTCCCTGTCAATGCACTGCTGCAACTGCTTTTGAATGTTCTTCAGTAGAAATTTACTTGCATGTGATATTAATGGTATCTTCCTAAAATAATCTCCAAGTTCTTCTGGATCATCTTTGTTTGTAACAGGCAAATATGGATGTCTTCCAGTAGGTTGGCCAAGTAGTTGTTCTCTGAATTTCTTGGCATAGATGAGAGAGCATCTATGGTGTTGCTTCCATTTGCAGAAACATTTCCATAGGTGTTTTGTTAATTCTTAGAATCTTGTTTTCCAGCAATGCCTTCAGTACAGTTTGGAATTATTCCTTAATTACAAACCATTCTTGATCACATGCTACCTCCAGAAATGGTTAAATGTTGATCAATTCTTTTTGGTAAGTGACTCTGTATTTTTTCCACTTTTGTTTTTTTTTGGTTGTTGTTGTTGTTGTTACTTATGGAAACCCTGGCATTATACTGGTTAAGACCTCCATCTGCTAACCAAAAACTTGGCAGATCAAATCCACCAGCTGTATCTTGGAAACTCTATGGGGCAGTTGCACTCTGTTATGTAGGGTCACAATAAATCAGAACCAATGTGACAGCAGCGTATTATTTTTCTTTCCTGTGCCACTCAATATTTTTCACGTAGAGTTCCTCAAAATTGCAACATGAGGCTTGGATTATTTCCTCAGTTCTTTTAGCTTAAGAAATGATAAGTACATTCTTCATTTTTGGTTTTTTAACTCCAAGTCTTTGAACATGTCATTATAATACGTTGCTTTGTCTTCTCGATTCAATCTTTGAAATCTTCTGTTCAGCTCTTCAACTTCATTGTTTCTGCTATTTGCATTCTTAGTATCTAATTTCCACTGTGAATCAGAATTGACTAGATAGTCCTGGGCTGTTTTATATGTTTGTTTGATTCTTTATCAACATTCTCACCCAGAGCTATTTTTTTCCCTTTAGTTTTTTGTTTTTTTTAATCATAGCTGTGCTGATGAAGATCAAGTATTATCTCACTGTAGTTTTGATTTGTATCTCTAATTATTAATGACACTGAACAAGTTTTCATGAGCTTATTTAGTATTTGCATACGCTCTTCAGTGAAATGTCCATTACATCCACTTGCTCATTTGTTGATTGGCTTTTTGACTTTTTATTGTTGTCTGGATTTACTGTGAATATTAAACCCTCTTCAGTTATACAGTTTCCAAAAATTTTATTTGATTCCATAGGCTGATATTTCACTTTATTAATAAAGGCCTTTGATGAAAAAAGGTTTAAATTTTTATGAGGTCACATTTTTGTATATTGTGTTTTCTACTTTTGATGTCGTATCTAAGAACCAGTCATTAAAAACATAGGTCCTGAAGAAATATCCTTATGTTTTCTTCTAAGAAGTTTATGGTATTAGTTCTCTCATTGAGGTACTTGATCCACTTTTGATTATTTTTTCTGTGTGATGTGAGGTATGGTTCTATTTTCATTCTTTCATAGGTGAAAATTTAGTTGAGCTAGCTCATTTTTAAAATAGACTCTATTTCCCCCCATCATGTGGATTTCAGTACCTTCGTTTAAAATCAATTGACCACATATTTATGGATGTGTTTCTGGACACTCAATTCTTCTCATTGATGTATATTTAAGGAGTCCTTATGGTCTAGTGGTTAAAAGCTTGCTGTTAGCCAAAAGATTGGTGGTTCTAACTCAATACCACTGCCAGGGAGAAAGATGTGGCAATCTGATACTGTGAAGATCACAGCCTTGGACACCCTGTAGTTTAGTTCTACTCTGTCCTGTAGAATGGCTATGAGTTGGAATCAGCCTGCCAAAAACAGGTATATAGCAACAGATCTACTGTCTATGTAGAGATAGAATAATCCTTAAAAGGGAGAATGAAAAGGCTTCATCCTATGCGCTTTGGGCTTCTAATTAGGAGGGACCATTTCCTGGAGAAGCATATCATGTTTAGTAAAGTGAAGGATTAGTGAAAGAGAGGCCTTCAATGAGATGGATTGACATTGGGGCTATATCAATGGACTCAAACGTAGCAAGAATGGTGAGAATGTCACAAGACCTGGAGGCATTTCAATCCTTATATATAGGGTTGCCGTTGGGCCAGAACCTACTTGATGCCACCTAGAATCAACAGATTGTTTTTATTAATGTAGTGTTGTACTATATTTTGAAATTAGAAAGTGTGATTCTGTCTAGTTAATTTCTGTTTTTCAGTATTGCTTTTAATGTTCTGAGCTACTTACTGTTACACAAAGTTTGACAACTAGCTTTCCTGTTTATGTGAAGACGGCTGTCATAATTGTAAAGAGTATCACGTTGAATTTTTAGATTGCCTTGACACATCCTAGCTGCATTAAACCTTCTAATATATAAACGTGGAATTTACTTCCATTCTTTGAGGTCTTCTGCAATTTTTTAGTAATGTTATATAGTGTTCAGTGTACAAATTTTAGTTTTTACTTCCCTATTTATATTGATTCCTCTGGTTAGGTGTCATCAAATTTGTTCTGACTTCAAGTGGCCATCAATGTATCCTGATTCTGTTCAATTTCAAAATACAGAAATTGGTTAAAAAAACAAACAAACAAAACTCAGCGTGTGTCTCTTTGGCCTTAGAAGTGGTCTTTCTTGTAGGTGTATGAATGTTAACCTATCACACACAATGATGTATTTCAGGATGGATTTTAAAATATTCACTTGATGATGAATGCAATACTATTCATCAACTGCCATTCCTCAAGTGCTAGATCACATGATTGTCGTATTGAAAATGGCCAGTACTAGTCCATTCCAGCTCAGTGGTACCTAGGACATCAACGTTGATGAGTTCCATTTCATTTTTGACACTTTACATTTTCAATTTTCACACTTCATACATTGTTTATTAGTGGGTGTTTGCAGCTCTTCTCATTTTGAGTTGTGCCTCATCAGCACAGTTTTACTATAACTGAGTGAAAATGTACATTCCCGTATAAATTTACATGCCCACCTATATGCAGCTCCCACTGCCCCGTGACGGCACACTATTCCTCTCTGCTCCATACATGTTTCATCCTCCCAACAGTCTCCTTTCCCCTTCACCAGTTACGTTGTTTCCCTGGGAAAATGGTTCATGTAGTTTCTTAGAGCACTGTTCCTGAAGTTGTCTGTTAGCTGCAAATTGAAGGACTTTTTTTGAATAAAATAACTTCAGATTGGTGATTTTTTAAAATCTTTTTACCAATTTCATACTATTATTTTTTTCAGGCTTCCATAGTTTCTTTGAAAAAATCTACTCCTTTCTTGCTGTACTGAAGGATAGACGGGGTGGGGGAGTGGGGGGGTGGTATTTTCTCTAGGATTTAAGTTTCTGTTTTGCTTTGTTTTAAGCAGTTTCACTAAAACTTGTTTACAATAGCTCTTCTTTGTATTTCTTGTTTTAGGATTTGCTGAATTTCTTGACACTCTAGTTATTGTCTTTCATGAGTTTCGGAAATTTTTTGTTTATTATCATTATTTTTCCTTAGTTTTCTCCCTTTCTTGTCTTCTTTATGGATTTCATTTTCCAGTTTGACGTTCTCTCATGTGTCTCTTATTTTTTGCTGTTGTCTTTAATAATTTTCCTCTCTGTGCTTTTGCTTGGGCATTTTCATCAGTCTATATTTACAACCCTTTACTATAATTGATTTACTATTATTATGTGAAACAAATTTTAATTTTAAAATTCATAAGTTTTCTATTCCACAATGATAATTTCGTTATTTTTTAGAAATGAATTACAACCTTTACTGAATTTTCTGTATTTGCTATACTTATTTCATTACTGGAGACCATCATGGCATAGTGGGTTAAGGGCTACATCTGCCAACCGTCGGTTGGCAGTTCAAATCCACCAGGTGCTCCTTGGAAACTCTATGAGGCAGTTCCACTTTGATCTCTGGGGTTGCTATGAGTCAGACTCAACTCAATGGCAGTTTTTTTAAATTTCATTATTGTAATCTGTTGATGCTTTCTATGTTTTTTTAGTCCTTGTCTACTAACTTTAACAACTGACTTATGTGTAGCCTTCTTTGATTTTTTAATTCTTCTTTTATCATTTTTATGTTCATACTTGTTTTATGCTTTATAATACGTGATTGCATGTCATATATAAGTATTGTCCTACTATGCTATAATTGATCTACTATTATTATGTGAAACAAATTTTAATTTTAAAATTCATAAGTTTTCTATTCCAGAATGATAATTTCATTATTTTTTAGAATTGAATTACAACCTTTACTGAATTTTCTGTATTTGCTATACTTATTTCATTACTGGAAACCATCATGGCGTGGTGGGTTAAGGGCTACATCTGCCAACTGAAAGGACTTTGCTCCTAAACACTGTGAGACTGATTTCAGTGTTTTCTATGGCAACCATTATTAAGATGTGCTTTTCTCAAGCATTTGATTAATTAAAATCTTGAGAAACGTCCTTTTCTCCTATCTTGAAACATCTGCTTTACAGAGATTTATAGTTTAGCTCTTTAGTCTCTCACTTCAGATAAGTTCAAATAGGACAAGATTGTGAGCTGAGGGATCCCTCTAGCATGATTTACCTTTCAAGCTCTTCAAGTTAGTAACAGATTTAGTCCATCTTTTCATTTCAGCCCTCCATCCTTTTGGATTTCCTAAGTATTCAAAAAGTATCCCAGGAAGGTAAACTAGCAATACATTAGGAATCATTATAGAACTATTATGTCATGCCAGCTCACACTGGTTCTTCTTTTTCCCTAGTGAAACTCTTCTGCTTTGGCCAAACAAAATTTTAGCAGAGGGTATGTCTCATCAGTGGGGTCAACTTTAGTTAGAATCAACTCATCAAATAGAGATAGGAATGAAACAAGTCTCAGCTTAGCTAGATACGGCCCTTCCCTTTTTGACATTTTAACTTATCGTCCTGTTTCCTGTATATTTCCAATGTTTTTAAATCCATGACTTTTAAATGTATTCTCTTTGTCTAGGTATTGTAGCAAAAACATAGCTTGCTGGTACCTATAATGTTATAGGAGGAGCACTGTATTGTTTCTACACTTGTATTTTAACTTTTGTAACTTGAACACATATATTTAGGATCCAAGTATTCTTTTTAAGAATTTCAATAACAAATTGCTTCAAGTTAAGGTGGATTTTCCAGAAGCAAAAATAAAGAAATTGGATTACACATTCTATAGAGGTAGAGCTATATACAGCATTTTTAGCATAACTGAAGGACTTAGCAATACCACGGACTATAGTAAAGGCAGGCAAGTTTCGAGACCATAAACAGCCTTAATAATTTTACCTTGCCTCTCAGTAGCTCAAGTCCATGGGTGGCCCAGAAAGTTGGAACTCAGCTATTAACCAAGAGGCTGACAGTTTGAAACCACCCTGAGGCACTACAGAAATAAATACTGATTTCATAAAGATTACAGCCAAGACAACCCTATTGATCTCAGCTCTACTCTGTAATACGTGGGGTTGACATTAGTTAGAATCAACTCCATAAGCAAAAGGTCTGGGTAATTTGTTAGCTTGATTGGTTGGTTTTTGGTATAGGTAGATTAATATTGAAACATGCCACCGTAACTTATTTATTCAGCCATGGTTGAGACAGTGATTGCTTTTTTTCTTAGGGATATACCCTTGAGAAAGTGCTTTCAAGGGTTGACTAGGTTTTGGCATGGGTACATATCTTCCCAATGGGAATACTTCAGAGGTGACCATAGTGATATTCAGCAATGAGGAATATAGCCCTTTTTCTGGGATGAGTTGCAAACTTAATTGCCCCATCTTGTATAATATATAGCTTTTTCCCCCTTACTTACTTGAAAGCTGAATAATTTCCTCAAAGATTTTTGATGAATTTTCTGGTCAGCTACTAGACAGAAGTTTGGTAGTTTGAACTGGCTTTGAGATGCCTCAGAAGACAGTGTCACAGTCTGAAATTTCATAAACTTGAAAAATCTGATGGAGCAATTCTACTTTACACACCGAACTCAACTCTACTGTGCATATAACGTGTTTCTATGAGTCAGACCTGACCATAAGCAACTAACAACAATAACATGTAATGGAAATAACTTTAGAGATATATTTTAAAATGAAATTACTGAATTATAATTTCTTGATAAGTCTTAAAAGTATTTCTATAAACTATATTATACAAAACAAAACCAATCAGACAAACCAGTTTCCTATGAGTTGTAAAATGGAGAGACTTGTGTAGGAAATCATCAAACGTGATTGAACTGATATCACAAGAAATATTACCACTAAATAATTTTTCATTCAAGTTTCTAGGGGCTTCCTG
The DNA here is from genome assembly GCA_028571685.1 of Heterohyrax brucei. Lineage (NCBI taxonomy): Eukaryota > Metazoa > Chordata > Mammalia > Hyracoidea > Procaviidae > Heterohyrax > Heterohyrax brucei. The sequence continues at coordinate 164,526,531 of CM053143.1, forward strand.
TATCTGTCAACATACATGATACCAAAATATAACAAATGTGATAATTAATGATAAGAAAAATTCAGACTAATTGAAGAATATAATTGAAGAATATTTTCTTGGGAGCAGTTTTATGAATTATGATGATAAATTTGGGCAGTTTTGTTTGAAAAATGAATATTTCTAAGCTATTTATGTTTCTCAAGATGACCAACAGTTCATGACAAAATTTATTGGAGTATACTGTGAAATATTTCTTTTCAGACTTAGATAGTGCCCTTTAGCAAATCAGATCAGTCATGTGGATTTCACTCGAAGAGCAGAAGCTGTTTGATAATTTCAAACAGGGAGTGACTTATTCTAAATTAAATTTTATAAATTTAAATTAGAATGAAGCAAAAGAGGTCATGTCAATTATTTGAAAAGTAGGAAATGTGAGTTTGGGATTTGGGAAAAAAGAAACTCAGTTTTTTATACTTCATTTTTTTCCAAGAAATAATATTTTAATGAAATATTTTAAAAGATTGCTGAAAAAATTCACAATATTTTTTTCACAGATTATCACAGTTTCAATAAAGGAAGGATTTGCTGTATGTTTATTTTTGACCAGTAGTTTTTTTCTCTGTTTTGAATATGTCAAATTTCAAAGTGGAGATTTAGAGCAAGTGTTTACAAATGATATTATCAGTTAGAGGATAGGAAATCTGGGCAAGAGATAGAAATTTAGATATATTAACATATTAATAATATTTAAAGCTACGATACTAGACTGGATCATCATAAAGACACAGAAAGGAGAGAGAAAATGGGGAAGAAATAAAGATTACTCATTAAGACAGTGTCTTGGATTCATCTGAAAATAAGAAAACTGTGTAACAAAGACAGTTCTGTAATAGAACTGTAAGGGAAATAATGGTGTGGGAAAAAAATCAAGAATGTGTAGTGGCCAGTAACCAAGAGACAAAAAGCATTAATCAGCATATTTAGTGATGTAGAATTCAGCAGTAGTCTTATTTAAGAGCAGTTTTTGTGGTGTGTTGTGGGCAAATCTTGTTTAAGATGGTTCAGGTGACAAAAGGCTACATCATGTAAATATATATGCATATGTACACACACACACACACACACACATATATATATATATAGGAGAAAGTAATTATGGACAATTCTTTTGAAAAACGCTGCTAATAATAGAAGAAAAGCCAACATGCCAGTCAAGCCAAGTGCTGTTGAGTAGGATCTGACTCATGGTGACCTTAGGGGTCAGGGTAGAACTGACCCCCAGAGTATTCAAGGAGCACCTACTGGATTTGAATTGCCACTTGGAGAAACTAAATTTGCAAACTGTGCTATTAAGATAATAGGTTAAACAGTTTTCTCCTGTGCTTGGGAAACAGATCTAGCAGAGTTTTACCAATTAGGAATATACAGATTACCAAACAATGAGTAATGATGCTAAAGTATATCGCACAGTATAAGCAGAAGTGTAAAGGTGCTAAGGAACACTTGCTGAAGATTTCTTTTGACTGCTTCAACTATTCAACTCGGTTAAATCAGAATCAGTACTATAATGTGAAAGATAAAACCAAAAACCAAACCTCGTGCTGTTGAGTTGATTCTGATGTAGCACTTAACCACTATGTCACGACTGTTTTCCGTTAGAGGCTGGAGTTAAAGGCTGAGAGAACACACAGTAAACATAGTCATTTAAGGGAGTTAGTTGGTAAATATGTTTAAAAAATACAGTCTGATTTGGTGGCTGCCATTTTGAGTTCCCTTGCAGTCTGGTGCCTATGAGAAAATGGGAAACATATCAGGGATGTTTTTACCAGATATTGCAAATATATAGTATGAAAAATTACAAATAAATGACACAATTCAAAACAAGCTGTCCATCTGGTATGCACTAATTACATTGGGAGGAAGTTAAAATCTAAGGTTTTTTTTTTTTTTCTTATTTGTACACCCAGTTTCACTTATGTCTGCTAACCAAAAGATTGGCAATTCAAATCCACCAGGCATTCCTTTGAAACTGTGGGACAGTTCTACTCTCACCTCTAGGGTCGGATACCACTCGACGGCAGTGGGTTTGGTTTGGGGCTTTGGTTTCACTTATATAGCATTGAGTTTCTGCTATTAACTTTAGAAACACGAAGTCCTAATCTATGGAAAAATAATATTACCTAATATGTTTGTTTTCCAGAGCCCTGGTGGTCCAGTGGTTAAGGGCTAGGTTGCTAACCACAAGGCTAGTGATTCACCCCATCGGTTACTCCCAGGAGAAAGATGCGGCAGTCTGTTCTGGTGAAGGTTTACAGACCTGAAACTCTACAGAACAGGTTTATTGTGTCCTAGGGAGTCTCTATCAGTTGGAGTTGGCTCAACCACCATGGGTTTAGGAATACATTTCTTTAAGGGTTCTATCCTGTCTTATTTTCTAAATCAGGTAAGGACTGAGAAAAGCTGTGACAAACTCACAGCCACTTAAACTCATTAAGTTTCCCTACAGCTGACTTTTAATTCAAAATAAATTTAAAGTTCAATATATCAAAACAGGGAAAGTTACATGTTGGTATATTTGGTTTTCTGTATATAGGTAAAATTTACAAAACTAGAAAAAATATTTGGTTGGGTGAAATTGTTGATAATACACATTAGTAAGAAGATAAGTATTAACGGGACTTCGACACAACTTGTGTACTCCTCCTCTCTTAACCCAGTATTGTAAGCACAGAGTATGTACCCTTTCTTTTTTAAAAAAAATACATGTTATTTCTGGGTAGTGTGGTTATAACTTAATATTTTCTTATTGGTATACCTCTATATTCTACACAAGGTTTTACACACTCTACAAAATGTTTATTCAGTTTTTCATGTTGAAATGATAATTCAGAAATCCATTTTAGTATAGCAAAAATGTCTTTACAATTGATACTAGTAAATGTATCTGCCACATATTTTCTAAAGTGTGTAAATAAGAAATAACTAGTTTCACAAATGATGCCCCTTATCACGAAGAAACTGTTGATAACAGGGGAACACTGGCAGTGTAGTGATTAAGTGGTACTTCTGCTACCCAAAGTTTGGAAGTTTGAATATATCAGGGGCTCCTTGGAAATGCCATGGGAAATTTCTACTCTCTCCTACAAGGTCATTGTAAGTCACAACTGACTTGAAGGCAATGAGTTTGTATTTTCTGTTTTGGGTTGATAGTAGAGCAGATGCATGAATTATATTAAAAAGAAAACAGTGCTCCAGAAACAAACTTAAGCTTTATTTGTAATCTTTGGTTTTAGTCACAAAGAATCTACTAAGTATGTATAAAGGTAGATTTTCAATTGTAAAAATTGGATAATGACATGTATTCAGAGAAATATCCTTCTGTATGTAAAGAGGATTATATATCTTTCAACTTGCTATATTTTTTCTCTTTGGGTAGACCTCTTAAGCTAAAATGATTTGTGTTGATGCTTACAATGCTATAATATGATGATATTGTTCATTAAGATATAGCTAGTTCTCTCTTCCCAATCCGTATCATCCAAAACTGTAGTGTAGGTACAGATCAGCACATTTGTCTATTTTCCACTCTCTAGACAATGCAGTACTTCTTACAGTGGTCTAGTAAATGAACACAGCAGGAAAGAAAGACAGAAAATGTATGGTGTGGGGCTCATACAATTCTTTTCACATTTTTTTGGAGAATAATATTAGAAGTATTATTTATGGGAATCCTGGTGGTACAGTGGTTAAGTGCTACATCTGCTGACCAAATGATCAGCTGCTCAAATACACCAAGTGCTCCTTGGAAAATCTGTGGGGCAGTTCTGCTCTGTCCCATAGAGTCACTGTGAGTCAGAATCAACCCAATGGCAGTGGGTTTTGTTTATCATTCTTTATACACAAATATAATACCTAAAGAATTTTTGCACATACTGCTGCTTTGTACTCCAAAAATATTGAACTAAATTAGAAATCTATTTTAATATATAAAAATAACCTATATTTTTGTATATTGTTGGTCACTGAATAATGTCATTTAAAAAGATATTTTATTTTTATTTTTTTATTATGACAGTGAAAATGTACATTCCCATATAAATTTACATGCCCACCTATATGCAACTTCCACTGCTCTCCCTGCCCAGTGACAGCACACTGTTCCTCTCTTCTCCTTACATGTCTCATCCTCCTTACATGTCTCATCCTCCCAACAGTCTCCTTCCCCTCTTCTCCACCCACTCTCCTTCCTCCAGCCAGAGGTCGGCAGAATGATATCCTACAGATGCATAGAACCATAAAGTGCATCCAACATATGGTCACTCTGTATCACCAACTCCAATCCATTCTTGTCCGAAGAGTGGAACTTCATTATGATTTATGGGCAAGGGCAGTATCAGGGCCAGGGGCCAAGCTCCCAGGGGAACCCTGAAGCCACTGGACCATCAGTTGAGGTCTTTTAGTAGAGATCTCTGGGTGTACTCCTTTTTATTCTTGTGTTGCCAGTGAGACTCAACTTAGTGAGCTCCCTCACGGCTATCACTAGTGGTGGCCAGGCACCATCTGGTTCTTCTGGTCCCAAGTCGATGTAGGCACCCACTCATGTGGGTCTCTCTATCTTCTGGGTTGTCTTTACCCCATGTCATATGTTCCTGGGGAGTTGGGATCATTTGCTGTGTCCTTCGATGGCAGCTTGGCAGCTTTTAAGACCCCAGATGCCGCTCACCAATGTGGGGTGCAGAGAGAGTTGTGCCAATTGGCCTCTATTTCACCTAACAGCATGGTCCCCTGCCCCCTACCCCAGCTACTCTGTCCTTGCAATATTGGGTTAAGATGGAAGGAGTATTCAAGTTATGCGGAAGTCCTCTTAATACTGTTCTTGTTTCTAATGTGTGCTATTACCGATTTCACCCAACCAGGTACCTAGCAACTATCTAATCTAAACCCTTTTCCCCTCACCCTCCCTCCCTCCCCTCCCTTGTAGCCATCAAAGAGTCTTTTCTTCTATACATAAGTCTGTTTTTGAGATCTTATCATAGGGGTCTCATACAATATTTGTCCTTATATAAAACGCTGACTACTTTCACTCCACATAATGTCTTTCAGTTTAAACCAGGTTATGAGATGTTTTCTGGAATCATAATTATTCTTTATCATTGCATAGTGCTCCATTGAGTATATATATCATAGTTTACCTATTCATTCCTCTATTGTTGGGCATCTGGGTTTATTCCATCGTTTTGCTATCATGGACTGTGCTGTGATAAACATTCTTGTGCATGTGTCCATTGGTGTGAAAGGCCTTGATTCTGTAGGATGTATTACAAGCAGTGGAATTACTGGGTCGAATGGTATATCTATATCCATTTTTTTAAGGAAGTGACAGATTGCTTTCCAAAGAGGTTGGACCATTTTGCAATCCCACCAAAAGTGTAGGAGAGTTCCACTTTCTCCACAGCCTCTCTAGCATTTGTTGTTTTGTGTTTTTTGGCTCAAGGCCAAAAACACATGTCCGCATGTGTTTTTTGGCTGCCTGGATCTCCTCTTTAGAGAAATGTTTGTCCATCTCGTTTGCCCATCGCTTAATAGGATGATTTCTCTTCTTCTTAATGATATTTTGTAGTATCTTATAGATTATGGAGGTCAGGCGTTGATCTGACATAAAGATTCCAAATATTTTTTTCCCATTCTGTAGGTATCGTTTTAATTCTGTTAATAAAGTCTTTGGATGAGCAAAAGTGTTCGATCCTTAATAGTTCCCATTTATCTATTTTCTCTTCTGTTGACTGTGGTTTGTTTGACATATTTTGAACTCTGTCTACATTGTGTATTAAAGCTTCCACTGTTGTTCCTACCTTTTCTTGGATGAGCTTTATCATTTTAAATTTGATATTTAGGTCTTTTATCCAGTGGCTGGCATCCAGTTGGAGTTGGTTTTTGTATAAGGTGTAAGATATGGGTCTTGTTTCAATTTATTGCAGATGGATATCCAATTTTGCCAGCACCACTTGTTGAAGATACTGTTTTAAACCCAGTTTAATGTCTTAGGGCCTTTATCGAATATCAGCTGTTCATAGGTAGACGGTGTCATCTTTGGGGTCTCAATTCTGTTCCATTGATCAATCTGTCTGTTCTTGTACCAGTACCAGGCTGTTTTGACCAATGTGGCTGTGTAGTATGTTCTAACATACGGTAATGAGAGGCCTCCCGGTGTATTCTTCTTCTTCAGTAGTACCTTACTTACCTGGGGCTTCTTCCCTTTCCAAACAAAATTGGTGATTTGTTTCTCCACCTCATTAAAAAATGACGTTGGAACTTGTATTGGGATTACATTATATAAGTAGATTGCTTTGGGTAAAAGAGACATTTTCATAATGTTAAGTTTTCCTATTCATGAGCAGGGTAGGTTTTTCCATTTATCTAAGTCTCTCTTAGTTTCTTGTAGTAAGGGCTTGTAGTTCTCTTTGTAAAGCTGTTATTTCTCTGGTTAGATTAATTCCTAGGTACTTTATCTTCTTAGGGGCTATAGTAAATGGTATTGATTTGATGATTTCTTCCTTAACAGTCTCTTTGTTGGTATAAAGGAATCCTACCGATTTACTTATGTTTATCGTGTGTCCTGAGACCTTGCTAAAGTCTTCTATCAGTTTGAGTAGTTATAGATTCTTTGGGATTCTCTGCATATACAATCATATCATCTGCAAACAGGAAGGTTTTGGCTTCTTCTTTGAATGCAGATGTCCTTTATTTCTTGGTCTTGTCTAATTGCTCTGGCTAGAACTTCTAGTACAATGTTGAATAGGAGAGGTGAGACTGGGCATCCTTGTCTAGTTCCTGTTCTCAAGAGAAAGCTTTTCAGTCTCTCTCCACTCAGGACGACATAATCAATTGACTTTGTATAAATGGCCCTTATTGCTTTGAGGAATTTTCCATCTATGTGTATTTTGCTGAGTTTGTAACATGAATGAGTATTGGACTTTATCAAATGCCTTTTCTGCAACAATGGACAGCATCAGATGATTTTTGTCTTTTGTGCTATTTATGTGGTTAATCACATTAATTGTTTTTCTGATGTTGAACTAGCCTTGTATCCCTGATATGAATCCAACTTGGTCATGATGAATTTTTTTTTTTTTTTGATGCGTTGTTGTATTCTATTGGCAAGAATTTTGTGGAAGATTTTGGCGTCTAGATTCATAAGTGATATGGGTCTGTAGTTCTCCTTTTTGGTTGGGTCTTTCCCTGTCTTTGGTATCAGGTTTATCCTGGCTTCATAGAATGAGTTTGGGGGTACTCCATCCCTTTCTATACTGTGCAATAGTCTCAGTAGTATTGGAGATAACTCTTCTGTAAAAGCTTGGTAGAATTCTGCAGTGAAGACATCTGGGCCCGAGCTTTTTTTGGTTGGCAGTGTTTTGATGACATATTCAATCTCTTCCTTTGTGATGGGTTTATTAAGTTGTTCTGCTTCACGTTGTAATAATTTGGGTAGGTGGTATGAATCAAGGACTTTGTCCATTTCCTCTAGGCTTTCAAATTTATTAGTATTCTGTTATGATATTTTTGATTTCTGTTGCATCTGTGATGACAACTCCCCTCTCATTTCTAATTTGGGTTATTTCTTTCCTTTCCTGCTTTTCTTTAGTCAGTTTAGTCAGTGGTTTGTCAATGTTGTTGATCTTGTCAAGAAACCAGCTTTTTGTCTTTTCAATTTTTTCAATTGTTTTTCTATCCTCTGATTCATTTAGCTCTGCTCTAATCTTTATGATCTGGTTTCTTCTGGTTCCTGAGGGGTTCCTCTATTGTTCTCTCTCTACTTCTTCAAGTTTCTTGATTTGGTTTGTTTCTTCCTTCCAGATGTGTGTATTTATGTAGATAAACAGAATTCTGAGCATTGCTTTGGCTGTATCCCACAGGTTCTGGTAGGAAGTGTTTTCATTCTCATGGATATCCATGAATTTCATTATTTCATCCTCGATTTCTTCTATAACCCATGTTTTTTTGAGCAAGATGTTGTTCAGTTTCTAAGAGTTCCACTTTCTATCTAGGTTTTCTCTGCTGTTGATTTCGACTTTCATGGCTTTATGATCTGAGAAGATGCTTTGCATTAATTCAATGGTATGGATTTTTTGAGAATTGCATTATGTCCTAACACATGGTCAGTTCTGGAGAATGTTCCATGGGCACTGGAGAAGAAGGTGTAGTTGTCTGCTGATTGGCAGAAAGTTCTGTATATATTGATGAGGTTTAGTTGGTTAATTGTGGCAATGAGGTCTTCTGTATCTTTACTGAGCTTTTTTCTAGATGATCTGTCCAGTACTGAGAGTGGAGTGTTGAAGCCTCCCACTATTACTATGGAGTGATCTAACTTTTTTTTGAGTGTAGTCAGTGTTTCTTTGATGTATTTAGGTGCCCTGATATTAGTTGCATAAATATTTAATATAGTTAAGTCTTGCTTGTGTACTGAACTTTTCAGCAATAAACAGTGTCCATCTTTGTCCACGATAGTAGATTTTACATTAAAATTGATTTCGTCTGAGATTAGAATTCCCACACCTGCTCTTCTTTGTTCATTGTTAGCTTGATATATATTCTTCCATCCTTTAATTTTCAGTGTGTTCCTATCTTTAGGTCTCAAGTGAGTTTCTTGTAGACAACAGATGGATGAGTCATGTCTTTTGAACCAAGATGCCACTTGATGTCTCTTTATTCGAGCATTCAGTCCATTCACATTCAATGTAATTATTGATAGGTATGTGTGCAGTGCTGCCATTGCGATACGTTTATTTTTGTGTTGATGTTTTCTCTGTTATTCTTATTAGTCTGTTCTGGAACATTCTTTTTTGTGAGTTGACTTTTCACCTTTTTCAGAGCTGGTTTTGTAGTTGTGTTACATTTCTTGAAATGGTATGGTACATCTTTGTTGTGCTTTACAGCTGCCCCTATGATCCCCCTTAATAAAGTATATATAAACCCAGTTTTAATTACTACCTATGTTATCATCTTTCTCTCCATCTGGAAGGACTATAACGACTGTCGTATATCCCTCTTTTTAATATGATGGCACCATAGTTTTCATGATAATCACTGGATAGTTTCTTTCAGTATTAAAGCTGTGATTGAATTTGGAACCTTCCCTAACTGAGTAGAGTTCTGAGTAATGTGTCGTTCTAAAATATGAAGTTAGTGGTTTTGTTCTTCTAAGCCAGAGCCAAGAACTTCTTTAGTATTTCTTGTAGTTCTGGTTTGATTTTCACAAAGTCTCTGAGTTTCTGTTTATCTGGGAATGTCTTGATTTCATTTTTATATTTGAAAGATAGTTTTGCAGGATATATAATTCTTGGTTGGAAGTTCTTCTACTTTAAGGCTTTGAATGTGTCATGCTCTTTTCTCTGTGCCAGCATGGTTTCTGTTAAGAAATCTGATGAAAGCCTACAGGGTTTCCCTCCGAATGTTAGCTTTGCTTTGAGTCTTACTGCCTTTATGAGTTGCTGCTTATGTTTCATTTCATTAAGCTTGATTAAAATATGTCTTGGAGTCTTTCTTTTGAGATCAATATTGGGTGGTGTATGACATGCATCTGAGATATCTATGTTCTCTTCCTTCATGATTTCTGGGAAGTTTTCTGTCAACAGCTCAGCAACAATACTCTCTCTGTTCTCAGATGTCTCATCCTGTTCAGGGACTCCAATTAATCGAGGGTTGTTCCTCTTAATAGAATCCCACATGCTTCTTAATGTTTCTTCATTTTTCTTGTTTATTTTTTGTGATTTCTGCTCATAGTTGCTGGCCTCAGTAGCTCTGTCTTCCAAGTCAGAAATTCTTTTTTCCATTTGTTCCATTCTGTTTTCTTGGCTTTGAATGAAAGTTCTATGTCTTCCCTTTGGTTGCTGATCTGTTGGATTTCAGAGTACTGGTGTTCCACCAGATCAAATGGCTTGTTTAATTTTTTCCTTTTGTTCTGCTCCATTTTGTATAAGGTCTAGAAGGGCTCTGTATATGATCATTTTGTATTCACTTTCTGATGATTTCATAAAAGTTTCTTCATCTGGAAAACTCCTTGGTTGTTTTGTTTGGGAGTCTTCTGAAGCCATGGGTGATTTCTTCTATACCAAAAGCATCTGTTGCTGTTTGCATCCCATTTGAGTAAGTAAGGCTGGAAGAGATACTGTGAGGATGGACTGCAGATGTTTCTCTAGGCTGTCTTAAAATATAAAGAAAAATGTATCTGACCATGTCCCAAGTCTGTCAGGTTTTCAGGTGTAGAGGTCCCTCTTCCTAACTAGCAAAGTAATCACCACTATATCCAACCCCCGATGATACAAACTAATTCAGAATACAGCAATGCTACTGCCCTGTTGACCCCTGCTGACAGGGCCCAGCTTAGGTGACACTGTGTAAAGTATTGTTTTTCTGGTAGAAAAGCACTCTCCTGTGGGCAGGCTCTGGCTCCCAAGCTAAAAATTAGGTCCAGCTGTAGCCACCGTATCCAAGATGGTGCCCTCCACACAGGCAGCAGATAGAGGAGCTAAAGGTGCCAAGAGGTAGTGATTCCTCTGCTTCTGTTGCAGGGCCCCCTCCGTTGGCAACACTGTGTAAATTACTGCTTTTCTGTCAGAGAAGTGCTGTCCTATTTGCAGGTGCTGGCTCCCAGGCTAAGAATTAGGTCCTGCTAAAATCTCTGTATCCATCATGGCGTCCCACACTCTGGCAGTGCAGTACTGTACAAACCCAGCTGTGGCAGTGATAAAAAGACAGGTCCAATGTGGCTAGATGAACAGAGTCCTAAGCCTGGCTCTCAAAATATGGAAATTTCACCTGTCTATCCTCCAAGCAGTATATCAGAGTCTAGCCACTAGGCAAGATGCAGCTCCACCTGATGGCCAAGGCAGAGGAAAAAAAGTCAAAATGCTGCATTTACCTTCAGTCCATGAGAGCCAGGGCTAGCCTGGAGCGGGAATCAGCGAAAGAGGGAAGGTTTTTCACTTAGTGATATGAATTCCAGATTAACAGCCCTGTGCCGTGTCCTGGAGGATCACTAGGTGACCAGAAGGCTCCATTTGATTACCAGTTCAGGTCTTGGTTTCCAGAGGGATATAAGGAGATGTGTGCTTAGTCTGCCATCTTGACCCAGGGAGCCAAAAAGATATTTTATATGCATATAGGCATATCATTGTTTCAGTTTGAACAATATGATTTGGGAAAGTTGGAATATTAATGAGATTAAACTGTTTTAAAATCTACCTATTGAAATTTTGCGTTTCCTGATAGACAATATGACATAATATTTTAAAGCTTGACAATGGCAATAGATCGCATTGGTTCAAATTCAGATATTTCCCTGTCATGTGACCTTGGTCAAGTTATGTAACTGCCACACACCTCTTTTCCCAAAGCTCTACAAGAGTTTTTAAAAAATGAGGATTAAATCACTTTATTTATTGGCAGATAAATAGGTACATCGATAGCCAATCCAAAAAACCAAATCTGTTGTCTCTGAGCAATTCCCACTCATAACAACTCTATATGACAGAGTAGAACTGCCCCATAGTGTTTCCAAGGAGTAGCTAGCGGATGCGAACAAGCCCTTAACCACAGTGCCACAGGGAGCCTCCTGGAATTTAAGAATCCTTATATAGATTTATTATTGTATGAATATATGCACTATTCATATTTAAATTATATTTTGAGAACTCATGTTTTCATTTTTTAGATAAGAATTCCTTCCAGATTTGCTTTCTGCCAGATATACTCTAACTTCCTTCCCTTTTTAAAGTAAAAGCCAGTCTTTTACTTGGATGCTACTAAACACAATATGCGTTCACTTAACAAGCTGTAAACTCAAGGATTAATGATCTCTAAATGAACCAGTGTTCAATTTTATGAATCTATAAATTTGCTCCATAGTAGACCTGTTTGTAGTAGACCTGTTTTACTTATGGGGATGACTAAGTGCTCTGGCTAAATTATTTGCGAGATTGTTTTGTCTATGTAAGGGGGCTAACAATGAGGGAAAAACGAGAATAGAAGTAAAGGAAGCACTGGTGCTTAATGACAATGCAGGCTTGATTTCCATCATTTTTTGATGAATTACGAGCTGTGAGGAAATGCACAACAGTGGCATTAGAGAAGATTTCCAGCTGATAACTCTCACTGTATTGCTTTCATGTAAATAATGACAATACTTTAGAGAAGAATTGCTACAGTTTCCTACTCAATAAATGGAGAAAAACATTCCTCTTGCTATTTGGCATGCCTAACTCTGACAAATATTCACTCCCTCCTGGGAATACAGAGGCAGTCAAGAAACCACCAAAGTTTCAAAATTTAAGAGGTAGAGAGGACACTTGGCAAGTAAATAGTGTGATAAAGAGTCTGACATGAAAAATAATTCTGTGAACTCCAAATCTCCCTGGATCTCTTGGACCGTTAATGACAGGCTCAAGTGTTCTACCTCAGGTCTCACATCTCACAGAAATCTTCCGCTATTACAGAAATCATCCTACAACTTTCTAGATGACCTAGACCTGACCTCATCATCACCATCTGAATAGTAAAACATGCCAACTTTGTGTCATCTTGTTTAAGATCAGACAGTGTAATTAAAAGCGAGATACTTTAGAAACCACAGAAAGATATTTTCTCTTAAAATTCAAGTCTAGTGCTATCTCTGCCAGATTCCAGTGGTCTAATTCATTCAAATGTCCCAACAACCCAGGAAGAACAGTTGTCCTATTAGGAAGTTTTGTTCTCTCACACCACTTACTTGAAATAAAATAAGCTTTTCCTGATGGCTTCTCAGTTTGTCAACATAATGGGGAGACCCAAAAGAACAGAAAAAAAAAATTTCCTTCCTTCTAGCAGGCTCATGATAGTTCCACCGATCATTTATCCACTGTGGCTGTTTATACCATCTTGTTGTCTAGAACTAGAATATGTTCCATTAAGATACGAAAGTCAACATAAGATGCAAAAGAAACAAATAATCAAAAACATAAAAAAAACAATATAAACTCTTCCAAAACTGATGCACTGCATAAACATCCTTTTGCCCTATTTGTGTGCACGCTCACACATGCATACACACACACATATCCATATGTTCCTTTAGAAACACTTCTTTATCCTTTGCAAATGTGTCTTCAAAATGTCTACTACTGATTTTTCTTTGAAACAATACAGAAACTAATAATTTTGAGACTAATGGGCAATTCTTAAATATAATATGGCTGACAAAACAAAACTCCAAAACAAGGAGATACTCTAGAACACAGAGAAACCAAATGTATTGATGCCTGCATTCAATTACTGTAATATAAAGCATTCATGCCACTGGAAGAACCTATTATTTTTCAAAATAATGCAAAGTCTCAGCGGGTGCCATCCTAGTAGGCTATGCATACAGTATCTCTGCCAAACTCCGGTAATTATTTAGACCACTCAAGCTCTGTGTGAATTCTACAACAAAGTCAGCATTTGCTACATCCCTTTAAATTTTCTGTTGGCTCTTATTGTTAGGATTGTGACATTCATTACTGAGGACTAAACCCTTCATTACATGATTTCTCAAAGCCCTCAAGCAATATAGTATTTAAAAACAACAAGCAGAATTAGCTTCCTATTGAGAACTCTTAAAAAAAGTATTTTCAGAGTACATGTTAACTTTGTGTCACCAAAGTGTGAGAGTTTTTCTTTCACCCACATGTCAGATCAGCTAAAGTATACCGTACATAAAAGTATTTAACATATAACCTTATTTTTAATGACAATGCAGATGTGGAAGCTCATTTTTTCAAAATACAATCTTACCTATAATCAAATAATGTCTATTACATGTAACAAGATTTTGTTTGTTTTTGAAACAGATATGCAATTTGAGGAAATGAGTCCTAATGTTAGATTGAGATATTAATTGCCATATAAGACTTCTGTTAGAACTATTTTATTTAGTGCATCTTTTGGCAAAGGTAGTTTTGCCATTATCTCAGTGAAGTTATGAGAACATAAAAAGACCATTATACATATTAGATTAAGTATTAAGAATTGGAACTTCCCTATTTATAGGAGAAATCTACAGATCACTTTCTTTGTATTAGCTATGTAATTTGCCCTCTAACCTAAAATTTTTGTAGCAAGCTGCAAAAGATTCTGTTCACGCCCTTTTGCAAAAATCCAACTTTCTCTTCAACATGGCGTTAAGTCCCAAAACACTTGACAGTCTCTGACAGAATATTAAATATATAAAGAAAACCTTCATACCCAAGAAAACTAGCCTGTATTCCAAATAATGGCTTAGAAATCTGTTTCCCCAAGACAATCATTTACTTCAAAGTATACTAGGCCTATCAATAGATGTCCACCATTTGCCTGTCAGTTTGCCATACTGTGTCATCTCGTGTGTTGCTGTGATGTTGGGTGCTATGCCACCAGTATTCAGATACCAGTAGGGTCACACCTAGTGGACAGGTTTCAATGGAGCTTACAGACTAATACAAATTAGGAAAAAAGACCTGGAAGTCTACTTATGAAAACCTTATGAAAACTGAAAACCTTATGAGTAGCAGCAGGACATTGTCAGATATAGTCCCAGAAAACCAGCCCTCCAGGCTGGAATGCACTCAAAAGAGGACTGAGGATGACTTGTCTCCTCAAGGTATAGTCAACCTTAGTGGCATGGATGGAGTCAAGCTTTTAGGATGTTCATTTGCTGATGTAGAATGACTCAAGATGAAAAGAAACAGCTTTAAATATCCGTTAATAATCAGAACATGGAACGAATGAAGTATGAATCTAGGAAAACTGGAAATTTTCAAAATGAAATGGAACACATAAAGATCAATATCTAGGCATTAGTGAGCTGAAATGGACTGGTATTACCCATTTAAATCCAAATGAGTCGGATCCGACTCGACGGCACTTGGCTTGGCTTTTTTATCACATGGTCTGACCCACAGGGTTGCTATGAATTGAACCCAACTCGATGGCAGTGGGTTTGGGGTTATCACATGACTTACCACGCCAAGAATGAAAACTTGGAGAGGAATGACGTCATGTTCATCCTTAAAAAGAATGTATTAAGATCTGTCCTAAAATACCATGCTGTCAGTGATACGATAATATTCATATGCCCATGAGGAAGCCTGTTAATATGACTATTATTCAAATTTACACACCAACTATTAAGGCCAAAGATTAAGAAACTGAAGGTTTTTACCAGCATCTGCAGTCTGAAATTGATCAAACATATAATCAGGATGTGTTGATAATTACTGGTGATTGGGATGCAAAAGTTGGAAACAAAGAAGAAGGATTGGTAGTTGAAAAACATAGTGTTGATAATAGAAATGATGATGGGGATTGCATGATACAATTTTGCATGACCAAAGACCTCTTTATTGCAAATACCATTTTATACCAACATAAATGGCAACAATACACATTGTCTTAGGCTGGGTTTTCTAGGGAAACAAAGCCAGTAACACATGTATGTACAAGGAAAGATTTATATTTAAAGGAAACAGCTCAAACAATTGTAGAAGTTGGACATTCCAAGTCCTGGCACAAGCCTCATGTGGCCACAAGAGCTGGTGGAACCAAGTTCAGCAGGTCAGAGACCAGAGTTCTAGATTACCAGGTGTGCAGGTTGGCGGATCCCAAGCTGGTGACAAGACTGCTAGGTCGCAGCTGACTCACAGAGTTTCAGGTGCCGGTGAACCCAGGATTAGCAGGTCAGGCAGGAGGACTCTCACTCCCTGGCTTAAAGGTTGATTAATCCAATGGCTGCTAGTTCAGGTCCAGGAACCAGATGCAAAAGAGAGCAGGAGCTGCTGGCAATGTGAGCAGACAAGAAGTAGGTTGTGGAAGGTGGAGAGATGAGAGCTGAGGGGAGGGAAGCCACCACAGACCCTCCCCTGCCACTTAATACAGCAGCCAAAGATGGAATTGCCAAGTTGACACGATCTTGACTACCACACGGATATGCCACACCAGATGTAATGCACAGGAATCAAGTTGATTACATGCGAGGAAACAGATGATGGAAAAGCTCAGTATCATCATCTAGAACAAGACCAGGTGCTGACTGCAGCACAGACCATCAATTGCTCACAAGCAAGTTCAAATTAAAGCTGTAGAATTTTAGAAAAAGTTCATGAGTACAAAAATAAAAACTTGAGTGTATCCTACTAGGGTTTACTGAACATCTGAAAAATAGATATGATGTGCTGAACACTAATGACTAAAGATTAAACAAGTTGTGGAACGACCTCAAAGATGTCATGTGTAAAGAGAGCAAGAGGTCATTAAAATGACAGGAAAGAAAGAAAGGACTAAATTGGATGTCAGAAGAGGCTCTGAAACTTGCTATTGAATGTTGAGTAAAGTATAAGGAAAAAGTGATGAAATAAGATAATTGAACAGAAGATTGCAAAAGGTGGCTCAAGAAAACAAAGGGAGGTATTATAATATGTGCCAAGAGCTGTAAATAGAAAACAAAAAGGGAAGAACATACTCTTTATGTCTCAAGTTGGAAGAACTGAAGAAAAAAATTCAAATGAGTTGAAATAGTGAGGAATCTACAGGAAAAATCTTAAGTAACAGGAAATATTAAAAGATGGAAGAAATGCACAGAGTCGTTATATGAAAAAGAACTGGTCGACTTTCAGCCATTTTGAGAGGTAGTGTATGATCAGGAACCAACAGCAGTGAAGGAAGAAGTCACAGCTGCACTAAAGGCTCTGGTGAAAAACAAGGCTTCAGCAACTGATAGACTATCATTTGAGATATTTCAACAAGTGGACACAGTGCTAGAAGTGCTCATTTATCTATTCCAAAAAATTTGGAAGACAGCTATCTGGCCAACTGACCAAAAGAGGTTCAATTTACTCCTATTGCCAAGAACGTTTATCCAACAGAAAGTGGAAATTATCACACTATATCATCAATATGGCATACATATAAATTTTTGCTGGAGATCATTCAAAGTAACTTCATCAGTACACTGGCAGGGAACTGCCTGAAATTCAAGCCAGATTCAGGAGAGGACCTAGAACCAGTGATACTAATTCTGACATCAGATGCATCTGATGTCAGAAGGAGGTTTACCTGTGTGGATCATAACAAATTATGTCTATTATTGCAGAGAATGGGAATTCCAGAACACTCAACTGTGTCTGTGAGGAATCTACATGGATTAGGAAGCAGTGGTTCAAACAGAACAAGGGGACACAGCATGGTTTAAAGTCAGAAAAGGGGTGAGTCAGCATTGTATCCTTTCACCATACCTTTTCAGTCAAATAATCCAAGAAGAAGATGACTATGGCATTAGGATTGGAGGAAAACTTGTTAACAATCTGCAAAAACGCAGATGACACAACCTTGCTTGCTAAAAGCAAAGAGGATTTGAAATACTGGTGAAGACCAAAGATCATGTCTTCAGTATGGACTGCACTTCAATGTCAAGGAAACAGAACTCCTCAACGTCAAGGAAACAGAACTCATCACTACTGGACCAGTAAGCAACGTCACGATAAATGCAAAAAGATTTAGGTTGTCAAGGATTTCATTTTACTTGGTTCTGCTATTAATGCCCACAACAGCAGCAGTCAATAAATCAAAAGGCACATTGCACTGGGGTAATTGCCTGCAATAGGTCTACTTAAAGTATTGAAAAGTAAACATGTCACCTGATGACTAAGGTGTACATGACTCAAGCCATGGTATTTTCAGTTGCATCATATGCATGTGGAAGCTGGACAATGAATGAGGAATAAAAAAAAAAAAAAGAACTAACACCTTGAATTATTATGTTGGAGAAGCATATTGAAAATACCACTGTCATGGATTGAATTGTGTACCCCCAAAAATACGTGTAGCCATGTGGCTGGGCCATGATTCCCAATATCTTGTGACTGTCCTCCATTTTGTGGTTTTCTTAAACTGTATGTCAAAGGATTAGGTTGAGGTTGTAAATCCCTTCATAGGATTACCTCCCTGCTCCACTGTAGAGGGAATTTCCCTGGAGTATGGCTTGCCCCACCCTTAATCCTTTCAGCCTGCAAGAGATAAAAGGAAAGAGAAGGAAGCAGAGCTTCAGGAACCTTGTACCATCAAGAAAGCAGCACTGGGAGAAGAGTGCGTCCTTCAAACCTGAGGTTCCTGCGTCAAGATGCTCCCTGGACAAAGACTGATACAATATCAGACTTCCCTCCAGAGCTGACAAGGGGGAAGGCTTCCCCTGGAGTGGACACCCAGAATATGGACTTGCAGCCTACCGGACTATGTAAGAATAAACCTTCCTTTGTTAAAGCCATCCACTCTGTGGTATTTCTGTTAGAGCAGCCCTAGCTGACTAAAACAACCACAAATATCAAAAGAACAAACAGATCTTTCCTGAAAGAAGTACAACCAGAGTGTTCCTTGGAAACAAGGATGGCAAGACTGCTGTTTTAGTCATCTGGTGCTATTCTAACAGAAATACCACAAATGGAAGGATTTAAGAAAGACAAGTTTATTCTCCTCACACAGTTCAGTAGGCTACAAGGAAAATTCAGGATGTCCACTCCAGGGGATGGCTTTTTCTCTGTCAGCTCGGAGGAAAGTCCTTGTGTTGCATCTGTCTTTGGTCAGTGAGCATCTTGTTGCAGGAACCTCAGTTCTGAAGGACACACTATACTCCCTGTGCTGCTTTCCTGATGAGGCGAGGTTCCCCATCTCTACTTACTTCATTTTCCTTTTACCCCATGTAGGATAAAAGGCAGTACAAGCCACAGTTCAGGGAAAACTCCCTTTACAGCAGAACAGGGAGGTGGCCTTAGGAAGGGATTTACAGTCCCACCCTGATCTTTTTTCACATACAGTGAAGCAAAATAAAAAAATGGAGGACAATCATAAAATACTGGGAATCTTGGCCCAACCAAGTGGATACACACATTTGGGGGGGAGGGGGGACACAGTTCAACCCATGACAACTGCACCTTAACATATTTTGGACATAGTATCTTTGAGTATCATCTCTGGAGAAGGACATTATTCTTAATGAAGTAGAGGGGCAATGAAAAAGATGAAGACTCTCAATCAGGTTAATTGGCACAGTGGTTGCAACAACGGGCTTAAGCATAAAAATGATTATGGGTGCAATGCAAGACTGGGCAGTGTTTTGTTCTGTTGTGCATATGGTCTCTATGAGTCATAATGCACTAGATGGAACCTAAAAATGATACCATCAACGGATAACCACGGTATGTACTCTTATACTGAACTCTGAGTAGATTTGCTGGTGTTTTCATTCTATCTCCTTTTATCAATCATTCTATATTCATATCGTAAGCTGGACTCAATAAAGCTAAGAGCCTTATTTAGCTCCTCATTTTTGGTCTTATTTCCTAGGATTTAGATTTTCATCATTGCTTTCTGTAATTTGTAAGACTGTTGTTCTAGCTTGTCTAAGTATTTTATTGGTCATTTTTCTAAAAATTCATTTCTGTGTTGTGTCATAACATTACAAAAAAAAAGTTAAGGCTGTTTATGTAAAACTAAACACCTCACTGGATTTGTTTTCTGATTTGGAAGCTTAGCGTCTCGGTTTCAAGGGATATCTCAAATAATTAGCCTGATGTTGAGTCTTAATATTTCTAGTTCACCTTCTCATTTGTTTCACCATGACTATGGTCATAAAAACAAGCAAGTGGTGATCCAAGGTGCAAAACTTAGTTTCCACTCACCTGGGCCAATGAGAGAGTCAGAAATCAGAGCAGGAAACTGAATACAAAATATCTGCTTGCTTCTGTGAACAACTTCCTTTACTACTGCGGAAGAAGCAGATGATGCCCAGCACTATTTCTGAGTATTTGGATCAAAGATTCTGCAGAAGAAACATGATCGAAAAGGAAGGAAATGCTGAACAGAATTTCAAATTTTCATGGAATTCAGATGCTGTGAAACCAGGTGAGCCTCCCAAACTATGTCATCCTGAGCTAATATTTCAAAAATCAAAAATGTAAACAGCCCTTCCCTCCCTTTCTGTCTCTTGCTCCTTCTGTTTTATTTTCCTGGTCTTTTAAGGACTTGGCTTCCTCTCTTTTCCTAATCTGCTGTTATTGACTCCTTACATTTCATTCCAAATGATTCAAATCGCATCTCCTTGTTTGGGACTTACATTCACAATTCAGACATTTTTGCTTCACAGGTATGCAAATGTAATAAATTGTCTGGGACCCCCTGCAGTTTCTAATTACTACATTTAAAATGATTTAAATTAAACTATGATCCTCAAGATGCCCTTAGGGAGACAGTCTGTAGGATTCCTTCTTTAGCATTCCGAGTCTCTGTCTCAGGGTAGCTTCAGAGAGAGAACTGAACGTCAGAACTGAACGAAGTTATTTCCTCCTCAGGAAGGAACATGCCCATGATTGCACTGGTATTCCAATATTAACACTAAGTTTGAGGCATAATGACACTGTCCTGTATCACAGTAGGGCTATGGCATCAGCAGTTATGATATAAAGCAAATTGCAGGACAGGTGAACAAGAATTGATGATGAGAAGAGCCATTGAAGCTCTCCTGCTTTGAATAGAGACCATTTATAAGACATGTTGGCTGGCTGGCCTCTGGATATTTTAGTATAATATTTTGCATTCGTCATATAATTTAATACCTTCCTCAGTTTCATTGTAAGTAATCTGATATTAAAAAAAAAAAATGCCCTTGTGTCCCCTAATGGATGAACTCAATCTTTTGACTATAGTACCGCTAATTAGAATGACCTCAAATTAAAAAAAAAAAAAAAGTTAGCATAGAGTCAATTTTAATACAAAGCAACAGAATATAACTGTCACACAGGGTTTCCAAGAGCAGGCTGGTGGACTTAAACTGCTAACCAAAAGGTTACCACTCTCCTACCAGGTCTCCACCTCAAAAATAGTATTGATATTAAAGATTGTATACATCAATACTCTTTTCCTCTACCGTCCTGTAATTCTTGGATCTTTTTCATTGCTATCCCCCGAAGAAGCATTTGTGAAGCTGGAATAAAAAGACTTCCGCTGATGCAGATTGCCTTTTACCCAGCGCCATATGGCGACTCTGGGAGGCCTGCTATTTCAAGAGAAATAAGGTGGTGAAGGTGTGGTTGGGAAACAATACACCATATGATTCACATGGATTGTTTTATAATAACAAAAAAAAAAAAAAAACATGATGACAATGTGCAATAAATTCTTCAATTTCCATCATTTCCACATAAAAATGTGATCATCAGTTAGTTAACAGCATACTTTCTCAGTTCTCTCCTTCCGTTACACCATTGTCTTGGCCCATCAGGATGTCAGGATACAACAAACGGGTAATCCTGTTTTGAATTTATGTTGCGTTCTCATTGAGATCTTCATTTCTTCTATGACATGGTTTAGAGTAAAATTATTACAGAGGTCTATTTCCCAACAGCACTAATATTTCATTTTTTCATTCATTTTATCATTTCAGGTCTGTCTATGTTATACCAACTAACTTTGCTTTCTCAGTAAACCCTCCGGGTATAAATGATTGGAAGTATCTTCATGGGTTATCAGTTAAAGAACCATAAAGACAATAAAGTTTCTATTTAGTGGTATAGTATAGGTGCACCACACTTACAATTGCATATCAGTGTGATTGGCTGTGGGATTGTCCAAGAGAAAAGCCTCCTCCATGTATGAAGTTTTTCAGGAAAGCAGCAAAAGCTCAAATGGATTAAGAAAGCTGTTATCCCCAATCTATGTCATGGGGCCAAAGCTAAAGCCAAAGCCAAAGCCACTGCCACTGCCACTGCCGTCAAGCTGATTGTCACTCGTAGCAACTCTATAGGCCAGAGGAGAACTGCCTTATAGAGTTTCCAAGAAGCATCTTGGTGGATTTGAATTGCTAGCCTTTTGGTTAACAGACAAAACTCTTAACTACTCTACCACCAGGGTTTTCATGCCATGTTAAGGAGATAAAATACTAAAACAAGTTTTTCTGGACTGATGGACTAAGTGAGGGACATGGTTCAGGGGAATGACAGAAGTTGCAAAGCGTAAGGGGAATATTTGAAGAGAGTCTAAGAGCAGGAGCTTTAAATTCTGTACACACACCAGTCCATATATCTGGATGACTATCAAATGTCGGACCAGATTCGACAGCATTGCATTTGCATTTGCATCAGATGATTTAAGCCCCATGGATGACAACATATAGTTATGAATAAAACAGCTGAACTGAGATTTCAGACACCACCTAAGAGTCCAACCAAGTTAATTTCCTGCTAAAACAAACAAAATCACAATAACGTAATTGATTTCAGAGCCTCCATAGTACAATAATCACAATTTCCAGTAAATAAATTAAATGTTAAAAATCAGAGTATATTTTAACAAAAAAAGCAATGTTGTAATTTGCAGGATAAAAGACAAAAGGCATTTAAGGAGGAGAATTTTTGAATGACCCACATTATCAGAAAAAGATTTTAACACAGTTTTTCTATTTATGCTCAGTGACTTAGAGAATATGCACATTGTGAATAAGAAACCTATCTGAGCTAGTCAGCTGAGAGTGAGACACAAGGAAATGACTTCAGATAGACCATCAAAGTACAAAGAAGTTGAAGCCTATGTATGAACCTTAGAGGTTTCATTTAATCCTTCAATGATATATTTATCACAATATTTAGAGTCCATAAAACTGAAATATGACCGGGGCAGTAAGCTTTTGAGAGAAGCATATACTACCAGAAAGAACAGCCTCAAATATAACTGCAAAACATTTAACAGTCCAGTATGTCAGTGAGATATAGATGCAAAGAGAAAACTATAGTCAACTCTCCATGTACATTACCTTTACAATAAACATAAAGTAACATAAATCAAAGGAAAGATGGAGTACATTTGTGTAATTAAGTCCATGTTTTGTACACCAGGACTACCTTGAAGGGAAGGAACTTTGTTATAAGTTGAATGACCATAAAAATAGGATAGCTACCTCAGGTGCCACCTAAAAGTTTACATCCCTTGGCATCTCTCATGCATTGAATTGTGTCCCTCCAAAAACATATCCAGTAATTTCGCTGGGCCATGATTCCCAGTATTTTCTGATTGTCCTCTGTTTTGTGATTTTTGCATGCTTTAAATCCTAATCTTTGCCTGTGATTAATAGACTGGATTATGTGAAAGCTGGTTAAAGAGTAACTGTCATGCCCTTCCCGAGGTCACCTCTCTGCTCCAGAGAAAGGGAGTTTCCCTCAAGTGTGATTTGCACCACCTTTTATCCAACAGGAGATAAAGGGAAAGAGAAGAGAAGGAAGCAGAGAGTTGGGGACCTTAGACCATCAAGAGCAGGAGCAGAGCACATCCTTCTGACCTGAGTTCCCTGCTCTGAGATGCTCTCAGACCAAAGAAAGTCTGATGCAACGCGAGGACCTTCCTCCAGAGCCAGGAGAAAGAGAGTGTGCTCCCCAGGATTCAGCACCTTGAATTTGGACTTCCAGCCTACTGGGCTGTATAAGAATAACCTTTTCTTTCCCAAAGTCATCCACTTGTGGTATTTCTTTTATGTAGAGCAGTACCAGATGACTAAAATAGCATCTGTGAGAATTCTTTTACTGAGGGAATTTTTCTAGCTGGAATTGCTCCTTACTTATGGAAGAGAAAGAACAGAGGTACCACGATTGGGTCTACAGAAATGTAATGTTTGTTTTACAAGTGAAGTCTGTCCCTAAATAATCCTTAGTGTGTGTATTGTGAAACAAAATCACAGGAAAAACTGCATCCCTCTGACTGGTTTTATAGTATATGCATAGATACACTGTTAATCCATCTTCTACCCGGAGCACGACTTGGTAACAAATCCTCTGGCCCAGACGCTACCAGGGATGCAATTTCAGAAACACAAGCAAAGCAAAACAATGTGAAGTAGAAAGGAGAGCAAGTAAACACACCAGCATGTTATGGAGCTGGCTACCCTGTGGTATCAAACAAAAATATAAATACTGACTTTTGTGGATCCAGCTTTCTAATAAATGTTCCCAACTTTTCTTTAAATAAGGGATTATTTCAAAATATTAATTTTAAAAAGTAATAGAAATGTGGGTTTATCAGGCTTCCAAATACATGCTGTTAGTTAGGCATCATTGAGTCTGTTCAAACTCGTAGTGACCATGTATATAACAAAAGAGAGCACTGCCCAGTTCTGTGCTATCCTAACAATCATTGTTATGTTTAAATCCATTGTTTTAGCCATTGCATAACACCATCTTGTTGAGGGTTTCCCTCTTTTTCACTATGCTCTACCAAGCGCGGATGTTCTCCTCTGTGCATTGGTCCCTCCCGATAACATTTCAAAAGCACCTGAGGCAGAAATTCTTCAGCTTTCTTTTAAAGAAGCTTTCTGGCTATGCTTTCCCTGAGACAGATATGTCTGTTCTTCTGGCAGTTTATGGCACATTCACTATTCTTGACCACGACAGTAATTCAAAGGCATCAGTTCTTTGGTCTTGCATATTCCTTCTAAAGCTTTGCCATGCGTATGAGGCAATTGAAAATACCGTGGCTTAGGTCAAAGGCACTTTAGTCCTTGTCTTAGTCATCTGGTGCTGCTATGTCAGAAATGCTATAGATGGATGGCTTTAACAAAGATAAATTTTTTTCTCTCACAGTTTAGGAGGCTAGAAGCCTAATTCAGGCTGCCAGCTCTAGAAGAAGACTTCCTCCCTCTGGGGGCTCCGGAGGATGATTCTTGTCTCCAATCTTCCACTCAACTAAGAGAATCTCAGTACAGGGATCATAGGCCCCAAAACAAACTCTGTTTCTGGTGATATCTGGTGGTCTGCAGTCCGCCTTTCTCTCTGCCCTGAAGGTATAGCGCTGTGTCTGTACCCCGAAGGTCTGGTTCAAATATAGCGGGGTTCCTTTAAATCTCTGTGGGGCGTTCTCACTATGAGTCAGAATCAACTTGATGGCGGTGGGTTTGATTTCTCTGCTGGCTTCTCTCTTTTGTATCTCGAAAGGGATTTCTTTAAAACACTACCTAATCTTATAAATTGAGTCCTGACTCATTAACATAACTGCCTCTAGCTCTACCTCATTCACATTACAGAGTTAGGAACCGCAACACAGAGGAAGATCGCACTGGATGACAGAATGGTGGACGGTCATACAATACTAGGATTCACGGCCTAGCCATGCTGACACATTTTGGGGGCACATATTTCAATCCATAAGAGTTTTTGAAGAAACTTCTTTCCTTTTTAACACTTTATAGCAGTCTTTTGCAACACATTTTCTCAATGCAATATGTCTTTGATTTCCTGACTGCTGCTTCAAAGAACATGCATTGTGAATTCAAGTAAAATGAAATCCTTGACAACTTGAATGTTTTCTCGGTTTATCATGATGACAATTACTGGTCTAGCTGTGAGAATTTCTGCTTTCTTTGTGTTGAGGTATCATCCACAGTGAAGGCTCTAGTCTTTAATCCTTATCAGTAGGATTTCTCAAAGTTCTTTGCACTTTCGACAAGCAGGGTATGTCACTTGCAGATCGCAAGTTGGTAATGAGTCTTTCTCCCAATCCTGTGTTGTTCTTCATATAATTCAGTTTCTCGAATTCCTTGCCCAGAATACAGGTTCAATGAATGTGGTAAAACAGTACAACACTAATACACGCCTTTCCTGATTTGACTTTCCAGAGGTGACTTGACGGCAAGTTTGGGTTTGGTTTTTTTGGTTGATAACCAGGAAAATTGGGTGGCGTAGTGATTAAGTGCAACTATTGCTAACCAAAAGGTCAGAAGTTCAAATTTACCAGGCACTCCTTGGAAACTCTGTGTGGTGGTTCTCTTCTTCCCTACAGGGTTGGTATCAGTCTAGACTGATTTGAAGGTAATGAGTTTGGTTTTTTTGTTGTGGTAAAAAAAATCTCATCAATTATATTAATATTAATTCAACTACCATTGAAACAATGCTCCAGAAACCAAGTTCAGCTTTATTTGTAAACTATAGTTTTAGTCACAAAGGAGTATGTATAGCAGTAGATTTTCAACTGTAAAGACTATGTAGTGGCATGTATCCAGAGGCATATGCCTCTGTACGTAAAGAAGATTTTTAATGCTTCTTACAGTATTCAAATCCACCAGGTGCTCTTTGGAAACTCTATGGGGCAGTTCTACTCTGACCTGTAGGGTTGCTATGAATCAGACACAACTCGATGGCAGTGGGTTGGGTTTTATAGCATTCTAGTAATTGAGCACAGCAGAGAAGAAAGAAAACATATGTCTGTGTGCAGCTCATAATTTTTTTTTCCATTTATTTTCTTGGAGAATAATATTAGCAATATCATTATTTATGGAAATCCTGGTGACATAGCAGGTAAGTAGCACAGCTAATAACCAAAAGGTCAGCAGTTCAAATCCACCAGGCACTTCTTGGAAACTCTATGGGCAGGTCTGCTCTGTCCTGTAGGGTTGTTATGAGTCAGAATTGATATGACAGCAGTGGGTTTGGTTTGTTTTATTATCATGATAATGGTGGAACAACTTGAAAAATATAATCGACATCATTAAATTGTAATAGTGGAAGTTTGCTGGCAGATGTTTGGGTGTGTACATTTTCACCATATATCAATAAATTAAAAAATGTAATATTTTTATTTAAGAACAAGCTGGAAAGTCAGAACCTTTAATAAGTTTTTCATACCTTTTCATACTGGTAGAAAAATGTCAAAGTGATTCTTTTCAGTTTGGAAGAACTTAGAACTTAATGCCACTTACTTCATAAGGTATCTCTGGTATCATTGCCAATATCACAGTCTGTCATGGACTAAACTGGGTCCCCCCAAAAATGTATATAGCCATGTGGGGGGCCATGATCTCCAGTATTATATGATTGTCCCCTATTTCATGATTTTCCTGTGCTGTACATTAGATGATTAGAGTGGGATTGTAAATCCTTCATAAGATTACCTCCCTGCTCCACTGTAAAGGAGTTTCCCTGAAGGATGGCTTGCACGATGCTTTATTCTTTAATCTTATGGGAGATAAAAGGAAAGGGAAGCAAGCAGAGAGTCAGGAACCTAAGATGCTCCCTGAACAAAGACTGATACGATACAAGGACTTTCCTTGAGAGCCGACAGAGGGAAAGCCTGGACACCTTGAATTTGGACTTGTAGCCTACTAGGCTGTATAAGAATAAACTTTCCTTTGTTAAAGACATCCACTTTGTGGTATTTCTGTTAGAGCAGCACTAGCTGACTAAAACACTGTCATTATCATCATTGTCTTGGTCTTCCATAATTATAATTTACATTGCAGTAACCTGTGAGTTTCTCACCTCTCTCATGAAGGACTTTATCAAGCGTTTCATAGCCATTGGTTTATGTTTCTAAAGTTTTAACCTCTTTGATTCAAATATATATCTGCTATAATTAAGACTCAAACACGCAGATTTTCATTTACACAATTTCCTAAACATGATTTAAATAGTGTTAATTTTGCAGTTATTTATGGACTCTGTTCCCATTGTCCCTGTTGTGTTTTCTTATCTTTATTCTGAATGCCAAACAGAGCAGGTGAGCTTTATATGAAGTTGCAGATTGAATTTTATCCCCCCAAAGTATATGTCAATATCATTAGGCCATTATTCCTAGGATTTTGTGGTTATCCTCTGTTTTTCTAGATATAATTTTCCTATATGTTTTAATCCTAATCTCTGCTTGCAGTTAATGAGTCTAGATTAGATGATGTTAAAAACAATTAGGGTGAGAGGTAACACCCTTGGACTCAGAGTTCCCTGGCAGAGAGCTTTTTCCTCTGGAGCTAAGGCCCTGAATTTGGATTTCTTGCCTGCTAGACTTTGAAAAAATAAATTTTGGTTTGTTAAACCCATCCATTTGTGGTATTTCGGTTACAGCAGCACTATCTAACTTAGACACATGCCATATTTTTTAAAAGAAATTTTACCTTGTCTATAATAAAATCACAACCATCACTCATAATGGAGTACTATAAATACAACATTTTCTACCAAGAATCACATATTTTAATTCATAAAATAAGTATGGTTTACAAACTGAAATATGCATATTTTACATTTTGAAAATATTTTAGATGCAACATGAGATAAAATACATAATGTTCAAGGAATGATGCAACAAGTGCATTGCACTCACAGAATGCATTATAATTTAAATTGCTTTATTTGTATAAATTGTATCTTAAATGAAACTTACTTTTTGTTGCGGTGCTTGTTGATGTTTTTCCTTTTCTGCTTCTGGCTTTTAAATTTAAGTAAGATTTTACTTCCAGCATTTTCTGATTATTGTTATTTAATATTTCTTGACGGCACTTGGCCTTTGGCTACAAACTCATAGCATTCTTGGAGAGACAAATTCTATAATACACACGTGTTGCCCTTAAAGTGCTTACAAAAGAAAAAGAAAAAAAAATACTACAAAGAATAGGCACAGAGTAACACCAGTCACATATAGGTTGATATTTTCCTCCACAGAGATTTCGAAACTTCATATTCTATGATAAGTAATGAATTCTGTTGCTTTCCTATACTGTAGATTTACAGCACTGCTGATGCTGGCTGAAAGATAACCTATTACTCAGTAATTTTGTGCTCTCCAGAGAGAGTAAACACCGCCATCCACCCCAAAAAACTAGTAAAAAAAAGTTTATAAAAATTCCTTCCTTCTTCACATATAAGCAAAGGGTTAAGCTCAGGAACTGCCAGCCTACTTTTTTACTTTTTCTTCTTTTTTTAGAACACTTTTAGAGACCTAGCAATACATTTTTCCTGCTCTCAATCACTCTACATTTTACATTACATCATGTGTTGATGCGTGAAGCCGGAGACATTATGGTTCTATATTCTAAAGTGCCTCAGTGGGAGGAATAAAAAAGGAAAGAAAAAGAAAGCTTGCCTTTTATAAGATTTCAGTGTTTCCATCCACTGTGCTTTTAGTTCTCAAAATATAATTGAATTCCTCAAGGGATTTGGCATACTTTCAGCAGGCAATAAAAATCATTAATGAGCAAGACTATTCAGGAATGGTATTTATTGAAAACCCTGTTCCCTGCCGAGCTGTTGAAGTGCACAAATCCTTGTTTGGAAGATGTGTCTGCCATGTGCTACCTCAGCATACAAAGGAGCTCCTCGTAGTTCAGATTTGTAAGTACGCAGGAGAATACAATAGGGAATACTTAAGCACACAGAATGGAGCAAAAGGAGACTGCATTGTTTCAAGCAAGTCATAATGCTGCACGTATTGTCAACAGATAATGACTTCCACATTTAGGGGATATTTTAAATGAATCACTGCAATTAATTGTTCACTCCAGCATTTCACATTTATTGGGAGATACCAGTCAAATAAAATAATCTCATCTTTTCGAAAGACAACTCTAAGAAGCAAAGGTCATGAACACTAGATACAAATGTGTAATATTCATGTAAGTACAATCTGAATGATTTCACTTTCTGATATGTCTCCTATTTGAGAGAGTTCTATTCTAATTGTGTTTTCATCACTATGTGAATTCCTTTGCTGCAGTTCTTCCCAAACTATTTTATTCTGCTTCTTTCTTAGGAAACTAGTCAACTGAGCGGTAAGTAGTACGTGAATCCAGGCTCACCAACAGCACAATTACGTGATTGTGAATGATATAGATCAGTGTTTTGTTGTTGGTCTTCAGACAAAAGGTGTCTTACTGTTGGGCGTATTTTCAACTCTGCACATTTTTCTTCCCTCTACATCTTGACTGTCCCTTATGGTAATGAAGTCTCTTCTACTTTCCATTGTTTGTCTAGTGTAATCCCATTATAAAGCAGGAGGAGGAGGGGAGTGAGGGAGAAAAGTAGGAAGGAAAGAAGAAAGAGAGAAGGAGGGAGCAGGCAAGGGAAGAATGTGAAGGAAGGAAAGAAGGGGGAAAGGAAAGAAGGAGGAAGGGAAGTCCAAGGCAAGGGTAGAAAGGAAGTAAAAAGAAAAGGACAGGAAGAGAAGAGAAGGACTCAGTCATTGGTCTGGGTGAGAACGTGTGGGCAAACTCTAGGGTCTTCCTTTATGTCTTTATTTAGTCTATTCCTAGGAAAACAAACATACAAGCAATGTAACATTTCTCGGTTGGGAGGATAAATCACTTACTAGATAGATGTTAGCTGCATTAAAAGAAATCCTGTTGCCTCTAATAAAAGCAGGGAGAGTGAGTCTTGACAAATGATTACAAATGTAAGTCAGTTATAAAATTACTATAAGGTTGGTGCTAGTTCATATAGGGAAATAGTAAAAGCTACATATTAGATATACAAGTAGAATTGTCATTATGTAAGTCTCATGATTACCATTCTACAAGGTTTCTACCATCTTTCCATCCACTCTTTAGTTATAACAGTTCTGTATACTTAACATTCTCCAAAATGAAATGTACCTTGCTTTGGGGGTACATTTCAAAAGAAGGTACTCTTCCAAAGAAGGTTTAACTTGATGTAATGTCTAGTCTAGGCGCTGTCACCAACTTGCTATTTAAAACCAGCCAGTTGCCATTGAGCAAATTCTGATTCTTGTTTAAACCTGGGAAAAGCATTCATCTTTCCAGATGTCAGTTTCTTTACCTCCTGCCCTGTAGGTCAATGGATAGCTATAAACTGGAATCAACTCAATGGCAGCAGATTTTTTTTTCTTTCCTTTTTTTTTTTTTTTTTGTTGTTGATAGCTTTCTGTGCATGTTCATTGGTTTTGTTTAAGTTACAAAAATATGTTTCTCAGATTTCTAGTACTACCATTTATGTACATATATATTACAAGTGGATAGAATTAAAGTAAATAATTTATTATCTTATAGATTTGAAAGTAAGAAGTCTGAATTCAGAGTATTATACACTTTAGGAGAAGACAGTTCCTTTTCTTTTTCAGCTATTTGCAGATCTGGGTTTTTTTTAGATTTTTTAAATTTATTATTATTTTGGTGTTTAGACAGCTTTTCTTACAGTGTCAACCCATTGCATGTCTTTTTCACATGTCTACTTTCTTTTCTTACAATTATATTACTAAAACGATGTTAGGTTTGGGGCCCCGCCTTACTCCAAAGATATTACTAAAACAATGTTAGGTTTGGGGCCCACCTTGCTCCAGCCTGACCTCATAAATATAACAATAACAATAACTAAATCCCATTTCCAAACAGGATCACATCTGTAAGTACAGGGTTTAAGACTTCAGTTTATCATTTTGAAGGACATGACTTAATTCATCACACTCCAACATCTGTTGTTGTTGTTATGTACCACTGAGTCAGTTATGACTCACAGCAACTCTGTGCACAACAGAACAAAACTCTGCTGGTCCTTTGCCAGGGCCATAACTGTTTTCATACTTAAGACCACTGTTTTAGTCACCATGTCAATCCATCTTATTGAGAACCTTCTTCTTTTTTAATGACCCTTGATGTTAGTAAGCATGATTTCCTTCTCCGGGGACTGAGACATCCTGCCAACACGTCCAAAGTATCTAAGAGGCAGTCTGGCCACCCTTGTTTCCAAGGAGCACTCAGGTTGTGCTTCTTCCAGAACAGATCAGTTTGTTCTTTTGGCAGTCCATGGTATGTTCAATCTTCTTCTCCAGTACCACAACTCATGTGCATCAGTGCTACTTCTGTCTTCCTTATTCTTTGTTCAGCTTTCCAATGCATAAGACGCTATTGAAAACACCATGGCTTGGGTGAAGTGCACCTCAGTCTTCAAGGTGATGTCTTTGCTTTTCAACACTTCAGAGAGGTTCTTTGCAGCAGATTTTCCCAGGCAAGCAAAATGTCTTTTGGGTTCTTGACTGCTGCTTCCATGAGCAATGACTGTGGGACCAAATAAAATGAAATCCTTGATAACCTCAATCCTTTCTCCACTTATCATGGTGTTGCTCACTGGTCCACTTGTGACATGTAAGTGTAACCACCACAACAATAATTCCTACTCTTTTACTTGAAAATTGTTATCAATTTGATGGAAATTCTATATTTATTACAGTGTAGTTTGTTTTCAAGTACTAACACCTTAAATCCTCACTTGAAACTAATCACACCACATTCTTTATCCCACTTTAAACTTTGCATTTCTCAGAAATCCAACAAATGACATCAATTGCTGATCTTATCAAATGCTAGATATATTAAATACCATCCATTACCCTCCCCAAAGATGTAAAGATGACACTGTAACATCTCAGGGGGAAAAAAAAAATGGAACTAAGAAATTACACAATATTTCTAAGTATGAGCTTCTTCTTTGTCACCTAAGATCCACAAACTTGTGCCAACTTTTCTCTCCTTTAATCATGTATCAGTGCTTTCTCCTTTAATTACCATATTCAGAGTGCCTTTACCTGGTAATGTCAAAATACTAATTCTATTGTAAACAAAATACACTTTCAGACTTTTCACTGACTTTGCTGTCTTCTCAGCCTTAAATTCTAACAAGCTCATTCCTGAAGCAGGTTAGTTAAGTGAAGGGCTATGCTGCTATCACAAAGGGAAGTCAATATGCAGTGGCTTAGATAAGATAAAAGTGAGTAGTTCTGGCAAGAAGCAGTCCAAAACTAAGTTGAAAAAAACTCTTCGTGTGGTGATGACTCATTAACACATGACTTGCATCTCTGAATCAAAGGCAGCAGCTCCCACACATCTCTGCTGTCAGGAAGAGGGGATTTTGAAGTAGATGGTAATTAGCAAGTTGCATGTTATCTTTCCATCTATACTGTTTTAGCTAAATCTCGTGATATAGACAAATTAGATTGCAAAAGTCTATAGATCATGTTTTTATTTTACCTGAGCAGTCGTATGTTCAGTTAACTCTCAGAAATCTATAAGAAAAAGACAAGGGCTCTGAATATTTGCATTTTCCACCCCTACATATTGTGTCTTCACTGGAAACACCTCATTTCTCACTCACCAAGAGTAATAGAAGGGCTCCACTTACTTCTAAACCAATGGTTTTGGATAACAGTGTAAATAACTTTTATGAAGGTCTTTAAAAAAATATATCTACATACATGTCTAATGCTGATTATACCAAATATTAGAAATATTCAATACTATCAATTAACATGGAGTGTATAATCAATGGTGACGATTATTTTTCTGTGTGGTCCTTTTTGACTTATTAAATGTTTGACACTAGCTACCCACTTTTACTCTTAAAACCCTTTCTGAAATCTCTTCTCAATATTTCTTCATGAATAGATTTTTGTAAAGAGTGATGTTATCTAAGATATAGCATCAGTTTCAAAAATGTATAATTTGTAACTTCAGAGTAACCCTGAATCAAAAATGGACTTCCTTGCTTGAAATTGCGCAGTCCTTAAACTGGTGGTGCACTGGTTAAGAGCTATGGCTGCTATCCAAAAGGTCAGAAGTTCAAATTCACCAGGTGCTCCTTGGAAGCCCTATGGGGCAATTCTACTCTGTCCCAAAGAGTCAATATGAATCAGAATTGCCTGCACGGTAATGAATTTTTTTGGTTTATTTAAAACTAATTATTGAAGATGATATTGATGTCCATAACTCAGTGGCAACCCAGGTGTGTATATCCTGAATTATAAAAACACAAGTAGAATGAAGTACACTTAATACATAATAACTATCTTACGAACTGGCTTCAGACCTCGTAATTATCCTTTCTCTCGTGATCTTACATCTTGATGGTGCATTTGGCTGCTAACTAAAAGATCAGCAGTACAAAATCTGCCAGCCACTTCCTGGAATCAACTCAGCATCAGTGGTTTTTATTGTTGTTGCTTTATCTGTAGTACAGGAGTCCTGGTGACATAATGCTTAAGCTTTCTACTGCTAATGGAAAGGTTGGCTGTGTAAACCCACCCAGCAGGTCTGTGGGAGAAAATAACAGGTGATCTACTCCTTTCAAAATTACACCCTATAAAACCTATGGGGCTGTTCTATTCTGTCACATTGAGTCACTCTGAGTGGAAAATCAACTCTACAATAAGTGGCAACACCAATTGAGTACAAACCCATAAGCATGTGAACAAAGTAATCCTGTTTCCCTTTCTCTTCACTGTTAGTAGGACCATGGACAGTGACCTAGCTCAAATTGGAACAATGAACACCTGATATTTAGGTATGTGGAATGAGAATTGGTAAGAGAAAGAGGGGAAGAGAAACAGGGGACATGAAGGGCTAGAAGAGACGAGTTAACTGGTTTTACTAGGAATAAAGCAGAAGACACCAGGAGTAAAGTATGAGCTCCCATTTGCAGGAAAAGGCAATGAGCCGTACGAGACTACAGAGAAGCAAAGGCAAAAGGAAAGATGCATTTCTGGTTCCTGGTCAGATGTTCCAGTTTCCATTTCAGCTAGCTTAATATTGGATATATTCTGAGGTACTCTGAAACATTTGTGGTTGCTGTTAATAAACTCTCATTATTTATTTTTCAAGTTTATTTCTGTAACCTGCAAATAGAGAACTGTAAAAAAAACAAAACATTAAAACAGATTGTTTAAAATTAGAGTTCAACATCTCTACAGATGAGCTCAACACAAAATGGGTGCTACAATCTGATTTCTGCATCCTGTGCTGGGTTGCTTTTATTACAAAAGATGAAGAGTGTTTTTAAACTTTACCGAGAAATGAAAACAACTTGAAATATGAAGTGGCTTACAATAGCTGAGTATGTTAGCAACTGAGGAGATACAATGAGTTTCTCAAGGAGTGGGTATTTTGATAACTTATTTGGAAGTTAGCTATATACTAGAATGATTATAACTGAGTCAAGAACTATGTTCACAACAAATCACATCGATTTGTTCAATTACGATTATGACAGGATCAGTTGACAAGCCTTCCTTCCATTTATACTATTTTTAGGGAACGTAACTACGAATTCTGCTTCTTCCATTTTATTATATCTTGGTATTACTTCACCTGTGGTCATATTTTTGTCCTGCTGATTGCCTCAGCTTTCACAATGTACTGTCATAATTCTGACCACATCAACCTAAGTCCAACAGTAATGATAAGAATTTTTTTCTTTCATTAAAGCCCTAAAAGAAAATCAAATTAGGATGTAAGAACTACCAACTGTCTCTGTCTTATTCTTTTCTTTATTTTACTACTGTTTTTCACCAATAACCTCATTTGCATGTGAAAGTTGTACAATAAAAAAAAGAATACAGAAAAAGAATAAATGTATTTGAGTTACGATGTAAAAAAATGTTGAAAACACTGTGGACTGTCAGAAGATTGAACAAGTTAGCCTTAAAAACATATATATAATCTGAATGCTCCTCAGGAGAAGAGATGGCAAACGTTTGGCTCACCTACTTTGGACATGTCATTAGGAAAGACCAGTCACTAGGAAAGAACATTATAGTTGAGAAAGCAGAGAATCAGCAAAAAACAAGGAAAACTCTCAATGAGATGGATTGATAAGATGGCCACAACAATGGAATCAAATTACTAATCACTTTTTAATGAAGCACAGGACAAGGCAGCTTAAAGTCTGCATGAGTTGGAGCTGACTCTGCAGCAAAGAACAAAATAATGTCAGATAAACGGTAAAATATGAAATGTGAAAACAAATGACAAGGGAGAGCTGGAAGAAATAAACTACATATTTGCATATATATATATATGGCATGCTGTGTGTTAGAGAGAGACAGATCAATTAGAAATAAGAAAGCATGCCAACGGACAAGAAACATAAGAACACAGTTTGGCACTGCAAGTATAAATGTTTTATGATCCCATGAGTAAAGATAATAAAAAGTGGCTATTGGCCTTGAATG
Source organism: Heterohyrax brucei (assembly GCA_028571685.1). Classification (NCBI taxonomy): domain Eukaryota; kingdom Metazoa; phylum Chordata; class Mammalia; order Hyracoidea; family Procaviidae; genus Heterohyrax; species Heterohyrax brucei. Next base: position 164,562,306 of record CM053143.1, read on the forward strand.
ATAGAGTGCCACAATAGATCTATCTCAGTGAGAATGCAAATTTTCCTAAAAACAAGTTTGGGTTAAAGGAATTAACTAATTTTAGCCAGACCATACAGTTTAAACATTATTATAATCTCAATTAATTATTAATGAAAACATGTATTTGTAATTGGTGGTGTGGATTAAATGTTGACATTTAAGTGTATATTGGTACAGGGGTTTCTTTGAATACAGACACTTTGGAATAAAAATGGAGTCATTTAATCCCTTTTACTCTGCCAAATAAAGTGTAACATACATATTTTGTGTATTGTAATCATCCATATTATATAAACTGTTAGTATGCTAAATTTATTCTTTTAGCTGATACTTTGTGGTCATAACTTCATCTTAGCATAATCCTTGATTCATGACACACAGTCATGCAATGATAAAAAATTGAATACTACATGCTATATATTCCTAAAGTGTTTTGTAATGATGCTGATGAATCTATGAACTGGCACCAAGATTAAACAGAAAAATTAGTCTAAAAATTGTTTACTTTATAAATGTATGCCACTGACATTTCATGCTGTTTTGTTTGTGGAACAAAAGGAAAAATTAACTCAAAATATGGTTTATAATTCAACTCAATCATTTTTTAAATGTCAAAAACTCAAACTCATTTCATCCAGTGTAAATGTACAGAATACAACATTTCAGTATGATAATGACTTGCAAGGGAAGACAAAATAATAGAGACATGTAACCTAAGAATAAGAAATGACATAAAATAGATACTTTTTATGACCTCCGATCTAGTGAGTTAAGCAAATGGTACAATGCCAACTGTCTAACCTCTGGTGAAGCAAAATATGGTATACTTCCAGTGGGGGTGCCAAATGTACTCTGCTAGAAAATTTAAAGGCACTCTGGAGCCCATATTCCCACAAATTACTCCCTTGAGGACACTGCAGTAGAGTAAACGCATATAAAATGAGAATCTTCCTTCCATCTTCAATAAGAATGATGAATCTAGTGGGAAAAAATAGGGAATTTAAAGAGATGTAGGCAGTGATCTCATTCCCTCAAAGCTCTTTGCTCTTTCTACAAGGAGCTCTGGGGAATACATTGATGGAAGCTCCAATCACTTTCCTATTGCAAATCTATAAGAAATGCAGATGATTGTGAGAACTGCAAATGAGAAGAAACTTTTCTCTCTGTGTCACATATAAGAAAAAGTTTGGAATCTCATTTTCCTTTTGGTGACAGGGAGCAGATCATATCTAAGGTTGTTACCTGGCATTTAGGAACACGGATGATTTAATAAGAGTGAAAATTTGTCAACACTATCTCAGATAGGCGATAAGGAGGATCTAGTAAAAGACAGAAACTGAAAACTGTTGGAAGAAGAAAATATATAAACTTAGTCTTTATTAAAATAGATTCAGGAAAAAATATGTAACAAATAGTCAAGATATCAGTTGAAGACTTGGAAAATTGAAGTAGAAGGGAAAAGAGGAGAAAAGAATTTTAATTGATAACAAAACAACCCACTAGCTTTCAATCTAATATAACTCCAAAAATGATGTACTACTGTAACTATTCTTGAGTTTGTGTAATTCATCATCAAATTCCAGACGTGTTCATATGGTTATCTTTTACAATATATATGTATATATTGGAAAAAGATGTTACTCGAGCATTAGCTGGAATTCAACAACAAAGTTACATAAAAATTGAAATAATAGGCAATGTCTGAGAACGGAAAAGGAGGAAGTTAGTGGGTCCCCAAGGAAGTTACAGGAAAGTCACACACTCAATATTATGGCCAATAACCATATTATCATATGAGCTAGAAGAGAATAGTATGCGTTATAGCTATAATATACCAACTCATAAAACAAGTTTGCCCCACTTAGTTTAATCTCATTGACTTTAAATCAGTAGAAAGTGGTAGAGGTAAAATTGTATCACATAAGATTTTCAATATAATAGAAAAGTATTCACAAAAATGTAGTTGACTTTCTTTTTTATTTCAATCTATTCACTTATTCAGTTGATACTCTATAATTTTCGAGGCACTCTGATAGGTATCAGAAATCTGAATGAGTAGAATGGTCTGATATCCTGCTTTCATGAAGCTTACTGTACAATGAAAGAGACATTCATTTGCTAATTACAAGTGTGATGATTATTACAAATGAGAAAAAAAAAACAAGGGTTATATTATAATGTCCATCTACTCGGCTTAATTTTGCAATTTTAAATTAGTGCATTTTTCTGCTTACAGTTGAATTGTTACACATCTCTAGCATGTATTCCAATATCAATAAATTAAGTTAAAAAAAATTCATTGTACTACAGTAGATTCTGACTCACAGCAACTCTACAGGATAGAGTAGAACTACCCCACAGGGTTTCCAAGCAGTGTCTTGTGGATTCATACTGCCAACCTTATGATAAACAGCCAATTTCTTACCCACTGCACCACCAGGACTCCAAATCAAGTATGGAAACTCTAAAATCCTCATTATATAAATAATGTAACCAAACTCGATGAGAGCAAGGAGCTTATATCAAGCAATAAAGAAAGGTCAACAAACCACAGCCAGTACAGTGTTTATTATTATTATTTACATCTTTAAATGGCTTTAGCAAAATCAATGGAAGAACAGCATTTTGTGACATATAAAATTTTATGAATTAAATTTTGGTGCTCAGAAGTAAAGTTTTGTTGTAAAGCAGCTACAACTATTAATTTACATAATGTCTATGACTATTCTTGCCCTGCAATGTTAGAGTTACATTCTTTGGACAGAGATTATATGGACTATAAAGTCTAAAATATTCATGATCTGATCCTCTACAAAAACAAAACATTTCTTGGCACTCTGTTTTTGTCCTTGGTGTCTGCCTTTCCTGTATGTGTGTCTCTGTGTCTATTCTGTTCTTTTTATAAAGTACCACTTAGAAATGATTCAGTTCTGAAACCACTCTACAATGCCATGGCCTCAATAAAATAAAAGAAAACTGTTTCCAAGCAAGGCCGTTTTCATAGGTATAGGAGTTAGGACTTTCACGTTTCCTTGTAGGGACAAGATTCTGTGCATAACTGCTGTAAGACCCAATTTATATTTCCTCTATTTTGTATACTAGGTGAAATTTGAGTCTCATAACTTTCAAAATTCCTTAAAATTAGAAAGTTCTATAGTCTATAATTTAAACCCTAACATTTAAAAATAAATAAATAAATGAGCTACACATTTCTGATAGTCCTTAGTCTGATATTTTAGAGGTCAATCTATGGTGGACTCTACTAGCCTTCAGTTTTGTTCTATTGCTTGAGACTGACAGTGGATACGGGATCATGAAATAGTATGCTGTTTGTATCACTTCTTCTCACACCATCACAGTGATAGACAATGACTATTTATATTTCATCTTTATTGTCTAGGAGATTCATTGAATTTAATTATGTGTAGTCTTCCTTCTGTCATACATAAGGTTGCTATGAGCTAGAGCTGACTTGGTGACAAATAACAGCAGCAAACTCGTAACTTTTACTAAAGTTAGAAATCTTGTTTTATTCATCTCTTTTGATAACTTCTGAAAGATTTTAGAATAAATTACAAAGTTAATTCATATTTATATTGTGACCTCACAACTTCAGTGATACATCCTACTCAGGAAGTCACTCCTCAATTTCAAGACACACACCTACATAAAAAGTAAATGGTTGAACAATAAATACTAAATTGGATTCATTAAGACCAATATGTATTCTGTGTCACAGGTGCTGACAATATACTGAACTTCAAACTAATTTTACTGCCTTTTACTCTAAATAAATTTAAAAGAGAGGATAAGGTAAAAGATTTAACTATCTTACTTTCAAGTTTCATTAAGAACAGAAAATATTCCTCAACTCTGCATTCTATGACCTTTCGAGATGATAAAGCAAAACCGAAAAAAGAACAGTTGCTCTGCATATAAAGCAATATCAAAGTAAAAAAAAAAAAAAAAAAAAAAAGTCAAGTTGATTCTGACTCATAGTGACCCTCTACAAATGTCTCAAACTCTTTATTCTAGTGACCAATAGAAAAAAATGATGAACTAAAATCATTTAATGATTCTCTGTTGAAAGCACGCTTGGAGTCACTTTTCTAATTGTTTCACCCTGCATGAATGGAACCCTAGAGTAAGCATAAAGTCTCTAGTTAACAATGATACTGTCATTCAGTTACTCAAGAAGCTTCTGATCTCAACTAAGCCCCATCTTTACACAGTGAATTTGTTTAATGGTTACTATTATTATTATTATTTTAATTATTACTGTGTGCTGCTTTCGATTTCTGATATTATTTGTTACACAGTGTGTATATATTTATGTATAAATTTATTCACCACTAAATTATAAATTGTTTAAAAGTGTCAGATGTATTTTTTAACTTTCTGAGAGTTAACATCATACTGTAAATTCCACAATTCTTAAATAACAGTTTTGAACTAACGTCATAAAACGAACACAATGATATTTTTAACTTAATTTCATCCTGAAATTTTAATTAAAAGCTTAATCATTTGGATATTTATTATCTTCACGAAGGAACTTAACATCAACATCTAATTGCTTTCAATCATACCTATTAACTATGTGCATAATCATTATACAATACTTACTCTAGAAGGAATTTGAAATTGTTAAATATGCAATATTTATATTTTATTTAATCATTAGAGAATCCTGGTGCTGAGGATTATACTATTAAAATTATTGTTTTAAGAAAACAAGCTGTAAAAAACTCAGAAGTAGGGAATGGGGATTATGACAAGATATTCTTACATCAAAAAACCAAGTTCTTTAATTTAGTACTGCACTAATTGTGTACACACGCACCCACATGTCTGCAGAGAGAAAGGGAGAGGGGAAGAATGTGAGATAAAAGGAATTGTCTAACACTTCAAGAGAACATAACTTATCACCATCGAGTCAATTCCAACTTATTATGTCCCTAGAGGATAGAGTAGAAGTAGCCATCACGTTTCCAATAGTGGTTGGTGCGCTCAAACTGTCAATCTTTCGGTGGACATCCACGGTACTCCATAGTCCTTAATCACTGCACCACCATGGTATGTAGGACATTAAAACAGTAAAGCTGGTAATCTAGGACAAATTTTCATCAATCACGGTATTTTTATTTTTCATACTTTCATTCTAGGCTAATAAAATAGGGATATTTTTAGAAAGATTTTCTTTCAATGTGATTGTAAATTGATCTGAAAGTAAGGAGAAGTAAGAAGTGGTGGATAGATAGATAAAAAGAAGAACAGATATTTCAGGCAATTTCTAATTCAGTGTAGGATTCTATACTCATGAGAAGTTTAATATTCCACTAAACTTGATAAATGTATATAGAAGTACATGTCAGCAGTATGTCAAATTTAAGATATACTCAAGACTTACTATTCTATAGATAATTATGTTTTCTGAGTTATAATACCACAGCCTGTAACAGGAGTGTTACCCACTAAAGGAAAAAAGTAGTTAAAGGAGATAAACAATTACACAGGCGTTGACAACTATCTCACCTCTTTCCTTTCATTGATCATGGTTGCTTTTCCTTACAGCATTTAACACTTCAGAATTTGAATAGTTTTTATGATTATTTCATGAAAATATTAGTGACAACTAACAAGCCCCCTATTAAAACAACAGTACAACACATTCTAAAGGAAGCAGAAGCAAGATCTAAGTTCCAAACATTTTCAAATTGCCCCTTCCAACAGTGATATCCAGGGTTTCCAAGTGAATAACATAAAATAGTGTGTAGATTTTACCATATGAAATAACACTGACATTACTATACTTAAATTAATTCTATATGTTATTTGCCATTTTATAAACATTTGTATGTGAATGTAATACAATTATAAACAATGCAGCTTACATTGGCAGCTCACATAATGCTACTCAACGTAAGATTATAAGATGTGAAGCTTCAATCTTTGGGCTCAGGGGCAAGTGTGATTCCAAGTGACAAAGGAGATTGTAAGTATTAGCTGAGCTGTTCAGAACTCTAATTATCTCTTCAGATTGTTCAGTTGTTGCTTCCTATTATGCTATGCAACAATGAGACACAATAGGTGATGCATGTCAGAGTGATGACAGCATGCCTCTGGTGAATCTGTAAGGCTGAAGTCAGAAGAAAAAGTAACTGTATCTCAGGAGAATTCCAATAATGACTCCAGAATTCACTGCCTAGAATGCCTTCTTGCTATCATTATACAAATAACAGAAAGAAGTCGATGGGCTTATTTGGTGTACTAGTGCAATGTATGATATAACTGACAACCAATTAGAAAGTCTGAATTGTTTGTCTTAAGTTGTAATCTTGGTTTTTATTTAATGAAATTTCTTCCTGTGGCCATTGTTATCTGAAAGTACATGCTGAATAGAAATTTCTTAGGGAACAGGTTTTGTTATTGCTTTGATTAACAAAAGCACTTCTTCTTTGGTCTTTTACTTACCATTTCACTGTTGAATAGCTGATGCTATAAGAAAAAAAAAGGCAAAATACTGTTTCTTAATATAGTTCCCACTTGACCAGATGAATCCATACCTACGTAGATGAAAACTGAAAGGACTCCAATGTGAACACGTTCTTCTTAAGTTTTATCACCAGATGTATAGAAAAAAAGAAAAAGAAAAAAAAAAGACAAGAATATGAGATATACTGCAGAACTAAAATAGCTATAGGGACAGGAGGAAAAAGACTGCAATTACCTAATCTGGATCCCACCCAGGAAACTGGGTTTTGCTTCACTAATCTCAATGTAAAATGTAGCCATATTTTCAAAATCATATGAAAAATGGATAAGACCATTAGCATGTTTTCATCATATTCTTATTCATGTTTAATCTATCTGACTTCACTTAAAAGTTAAGAAAATGAATTCAGAGTAACTCTTATAATACCTACAAAGACTTTGGAGTGTTTTTACAAAGTTGTACAGTGAAGTGTTAGACTAGGTTTAGCTAGTAACATCATTATAGGCTAACAATTATTACCCAGCAGGAGGGTTGGGTAAAGATGGTGTGGCAAGCGGAGCAGTGACACTGGAAAGGTGGCTCTCACAGCGGGACAGACTAATAGGTGGACAGCCCAGTCACGCCTCCTGACTTAGTGAAAAGCAGCATTCGATCTCCAGAACTTAAGTATCTTGCCTCTAACCTATTATGCATAGATCTAAAATTTCTTTTGGATAAACCTGACCTCCTTTACCCCCACTCAGTGCCTAAGCAGGCTCCAGAGACTGACCGACCGCTGGGGCAGGAAGTAGGACCCCTTATACATGCCCTAATCCTCACTCCTAGGCTTGCAGAGGGAATAATTTAACAAACAGAGAGAAAGAAAGAATCTGCCAGCCACGTTAAACTGGCAAATCGTGCAGAATCTCTTCCTCTGCCTAGGAAAAGGCACGAGGAGTTCGTGGAATTTGAATGCCGTATACACCAGCATACAGTACTGGGAATCCACAATAGAGATGCAAAACCTGTCCACCTATGTGCTTTAAGGAACAGAGACAGACCCTCCTCATAGACACACATGGATGGCTGTCAGCCCCGTGCCTTTCTTAGTACACATAGCCGAATGCCTGTACCTACCCCAGTCACTCCTGCACATCTAGGACTGTAGAGGTGACCCTGTACAACACATTTGGTAATCACCTACCTAGACACCTCAGCTGAATACCTATAAGCAAAGTAAATGGACTCCTGGGCTCACATGCCAAGTAACAGATCTAACCATTAGGTGGTAGGATGTTAGAGCTTCAAAGGAACCGATAATCAAACTTAATCACGTAACCAGCCTATTTGGACATTTCAAAACAAAACAAAGCAAGAAGCTACAACACAGTAAGTGAAGCCAAGCCAAGTGCTGTCAATAAATAAATACAACAACTTACTGATGTCTGAGAGACAGCCCCAAAATACCCACTTTTGTCAAGCCGGGTCTGACTCATAGCAACCCTATAAGACAGAACAGAACTGATCCATAGAATTTCCAAGAAGTGCCTGGCAGATCTGAACTGCCAAGCATTTGGTTAGCAAATGTAGCACTTAACTCACTATGCCACCAGGGTTTCCTCAGTCAATGTAAAATCACTTAAAGAGGCAGATTTACAATGGCTTTAGAAAGTTCTCTAAACAAGGATCAAGAAATTTTCCAAATGAAGAGAACTTCTGAAATTAATGGAGATAGATTAATTCTGAAATTATTGGAGAATAATAGGAGACGAAGCAAACAGTTCAAATGAGAAATGAGTTGTACAATATCACAAAAGATCCAACTCAAATTTAAAACTCACAATGGAATACTATGAAAAACTACACTGTAACAAATTTTAAAACTTAGAGGAAATGGACAAACTTCTAGGAAACACACTACTTACCTAAACTCTGAACTGACGCAAATAGGGGTAGTAAAACTAAATATACTGATAACAGGAAAAAATATTGAAAAGATAATTAAAAAAAAAAATTCCCAATAAGAAAAAGCCCGGGCCCTGATGACTTCACTGGAAAATTCTACCAAACTTTCAGGGAGGAGTTAGTACCACTACTATGGAACATATTATAGAGTATAGAAAAGGATGAGACAATCCCAACCTCATCCTATGAAGCCAGCATAAGCCTGACACCAAAACCAGGTAAAGACACCACAAAAAAAGGAAAATTATAGACTAGTGTCTCCCACAAATTTAGATGCAAAATCCTCAACAAAATTTCAGCCAATAGAATTAAACACATATCAGTGAATTTATTCACCTTGAACAAATGGTATTTATACCGGCATGCAGGGATGGTTCCAGATTAGAAAACAATGATTTTAATAAACGACATAAATAAAACAAAAAACAAGAATCACAAGAGGTTAATTGATTGGTACAGAAAAAGCATTTGACAAAATCTGACACAAATTTGTGTAAAAAAATCTCAATGAAACAGGAAGAGAAATTCGTCAGCATAATAAAAGCTATTTGTACAGGGAAGAGTTTGAAAGGAAAGAGTTTGAAAGCATTCTCATTGAGAGAGAATGGAAACCAGACAAGACTGAGGTTTTTTACTACTTTTTTTGAACAATGAGCTGTAGGGTCTAGCCAGAGCAATCAGCTTAGAAAAACAAATAAAAGACATCCAAACTGGTAAGAAAAAAGTCAAAGTATCTCTATTTGCAGGTGATATGATCCTGTACAGAGAAAATCCTAATGAATTCAGCAAAAACTATTATAAGTAATAGAAGTGTTCAGTAAATTGTAAATACACAAGACAAATTCATACAAAAACCAATTGGATTCCTCTACACCAACAAAAAGATCACCAAAGATGAGATCTCCAAATCAATACCATTTACAGTAGCCAACAAGAAATAAAACATTAGGAATAAATGTAATTAGAGATGTAAAAGATCCATACTAAGAAAATCACAAGACAACAAGAAACAAAACAGATCTACGTAAGTGGAGACACCTACCTTGTGCGTGTGTAGAAAGATGTAACGTGATGAAATATATATATTCTATTCAAAGTGATCTATAGATACAATGCAACCCCAATTGAAATTCCAATCAGAATTTTAATGAGATAGAGAAACAAATCACCTACTTCATATGGAAAGGGAAAAGGCCCCAAACAAGTAAAATGTTACTAAAAAGGTAGAGCAGAATGGGAGACCTCTCACTACCTCATTTTAGAAACTATTACACTGCCACTGTAATCAAAACAGCCTGGTAGTAGTACAAGAGATATGTAGACCAAGGGAACAGAAGTGAGAATCCAGGTGTAAAATCACCCACCTATGGGTAGCCGGTATTTGTCGAAGTCCCCAAGTCCATTAATTGAAGAAAAAAAAAACTGTCTTTTTAACAAATGGTGTTAGCATAACTGGATATCCATTTATAAAGAGATTAAACAGGACTCATATTTCACACCATGCACAAAAACTAACTCAAAATGAATCAAAGACCTAATTGCAAAGTCCAAAATGATAAAGATCTTGGAAGAAAAAATTAAGGACAATGATGGTAACCCTGAAACGCACAGCGTAAACAGAATGCAAAGCATTAGTAACAATGCACAAACACCAAAAGAGAAAATTGGTAACTGGGAGCTCCCAAAAATTCAAACAACCATGCTCATCCAAAGACTTCACCAAAAGGGTAAGAATGCAACCTACAGACTGGGAAAAAAAAAAATTGGACACAACAAAACTGACTATCCTCTAACCTCTAAAACTTATAAGATAGTGTACAACCTCAACAACAAAAAGACAAAAAATAGTTAAAAATTGGGGAAAGGTTATGAACAGGCATTTCACCAATGAAGATGTTCTGGTGGCTAACATACATGAGGAAATTCTCATGTTTGTTAACCACTAGATACATGTAAATCAAAACTACAATGATATAACATCTCATGCCAATGAGGCTGGAATTAATCCAAAGAACACAAAATAATAAATAGTGGAGAGGCTATGGAGAGACTGGAACATTTTTATCCTGCTGGTGGAAACGTAAAATGGTCCAATTATTTTGAAAGTTGATTACGTAGTTACTTAAACAGATATAAATAGAAAATACCATGTAATCCTACAATCCCACTCCTTGGAATGTATCCTAGAGAAGTAAAAACTGTCACACAAATGGATACAGGCACACCAATGTTTATTGCAGCACTATTCACATATTGAAAAGATAAAATCAAATTAAGTTGACGAATGGTTAAAAAAGAAAAAGATATATTCACCCTATAGAATACCATTCAGTGTTAAAGAATAAGGATTTTTATAAGAGTCTCATAAATGGAAGAATCTGGAAGGCAGTATGTTGAGTGAAATGAGTCAGCTTCAAGGAAAAATACTGTACGACCCTACTATTATATGGACTCAAGAAATGATTTAAACAGAGAAGAGAAGAATTTTTGAAGGTTAAGAGGATGGAGAGGGAGGAAGAGGGATATTTGCTTATTAGATAGAGGACAAGAATTATTTTATGCGAAGTGCAGGACAGCACACCACAGAGGAAAAGTATGTACAACTGGACTAAACAAAATGCTAAGAAATGTCACCAATATAACCAAACACTTTGACAGAACAGGAAGGACAAAGGTCTGGGGATCATGGTTTCAGAGGACATCGAAGTCAGTAGGCATAACAGACTTTATTAAGAAAATATTCTGCATCCCAGTGTGGTGAGTCATGTCTGGACCAAGCAGCCATCTAAGACCATCAGTTGGCCTCAACCCACCTGGAGTAAAGAAAACGAAGAATATCAAAGACATAAGAACATGACTAGCATAAGAGACAGTAAGGGCCACATAAACCAGAAACAACGCCAGCATGAAATTGGAACTGGCTATTACCAATCACTGCACTTACAGGAGACACATCAACAAGTCTTTGATGGAGTGGGAGAAATGAGAGGTGCAGAATTCAAACTCTAGCAAAAAGACCCGACTTGATGGTCTAATGGACTGGAAGCTCCCCGGGAAACGTGCCCCCTGGACTTTTCTGTTGGCACAGAATTGAAAACATTACTGAAGTCAACTCCTTAGTCAACGTTTGAACTGGCCTGTAAGACTTAACATGATATTGGTGAAGAGTGTGTTTCCTGGCTTAAGTACTTAAAGAGACTGAGCAATTCCTTCCCAAAGGCCAATTAAGAAGGCAGAGAGGGACAGAAGCTGCTTGAATGAACAAGGGAAATACAGTGTGGGGAGAGCAGCTAGGATCACACAATAAGGTATATAGAAGTTTTTGTATGAGGAACTAACTGGAACTGTAAACTTTCACTTAGCATGCAATAATTAAAAAATGAATGATTGACATCTATATAGGATAGTTGAAAAGTTTTGAAACTTAGGAATAGTATAGTATACTCATATTTTTAAAATAAAAGAATATAGTTTTATCATGCATCTTCTATAACTGTTAAAATTAGCTTTTAACTCATTTCAATAATTATTAAATTATTACAAGCATATATACATACACATATATGTTTTACAAGGCATTTGCTTAAATAATTAAAGCATGATCTTGTCAGAATAAATCATTAAATGAAAACACAGCAATTTGAGTTGTCTCAAACTTAGGTAAAATTATTGATTTCGTTGGGGATGAATGTTTTTAGGTGCCATCCAGTCGGTTCTAACCCGTAGTGACCATGTTCACAGAAGAATAGAACACTGCCTGGTCTTGCACCATGTCCACAATTGTTTTTATGTTTAAGCCCATCATTGCAGCCACTGTGTCAATCCATCTCATTCAGAGTCCTCTTTTTGGGTGACCCTCCACTCTACCAAGCATGATGTCTTTCTCCAGGGACTGAGCCCTCCTGACAACTCATCCAAAGCATGTAAGATACAGTCTCACCGTCTTTGTTTCCAAGGAGCACTCTGGTTGTTCTTTTTCTTGAACAGATCTGTTTGTTCTTTTGGCAGCCCATGTTACATGCAATATTCTTCTCCAACACCGCTATTCAAAGGCATCAATTATTCTTCTGTCTTCCAGCTTTCACTTGTGGATGATGTCATTGAAAATACCATTGCTTAGGTCAGGCACACTTAGTCTTCAAGGTGATGTCTTTTCAAAACTTGAAATGGGTCCTTTTCAGCAGATTTTGCTAATGCAATGTTTCTTTTGATTTCTTCACTGCTGCTTCCATGGGCATTGATTGCGGACCCAAGCGAAATGAAATCCTTGACAACTTCAATCCTTTTTCCATTTATCATGATGCTGCTTACTGGGGCTGAATAGAAGTATCAAAATTCATGATACACATTGTTTACATTACAGAAATGTAATCCTTCTCCACTTTTTCTGTATCAGAAAAGATGTTCAAAATGTCCTCCCCTTCCAGAAATCTATTCTGCACATCCAAGTTCATCAGAAAATCTTTTGCCAAAGCATGCCTATTATACTTGTTTGTGACCCTATCATGAAAACAGTTGCTGTTGAGTCATTTCTGACTAGTATCCTCAATCAGTCTTACTACTTTATGTAGGGCAATACATAATATTGAAAGAAATATTTTAAAGTATTGTATTTAAAAAAGAAATTTATCATTTCAAATATCTTAGAGATAAAGGTGAAACTTGGGAAAAATTATAGTGATAGTGCTTTTACAATATACTTCTGAGATCCATGGTTACTATAACTGAAAAAATAAATAAGATTAGGATTATGATGATATTATGCAAAATATGTTGCATCTCTGAATACAGGAAACAACTTGCATGTTAATCCAGTCGATTGACTGGGAGTGACTGTGAATTTCCCAGAATAAACTGTCCTAGAAATGGTACTAGCGATTCTCAGGGAAGTTCAGAATCTATGTAGATTTGTTGGGTATGTGGTCTTTTAGATGGTTGTTATTTCCATCTTAGGTCTCATGAAAACTTGAAGCTGTTCTTGCCTTCTGCTACTTTGAACCCATATCTCTGAGACTAACAAAAATGAGTTCCATGTGGATTCAGGAGACAGCCATAAAATCAGCTATTAAAAAGAGACAATGCTTTGTAATGACAATACAGAAGAAGCAGAGCGAGAAACAAATCCAAGAAGTGAGTTTGATTGTAAAATGTTTGTTGAAGTCATCCAATTTTATTCTTATTTCACTTATTTAACATACACAACAAATGAACAACAATCATCAACCACTATCAAAAGTACTTTATAAATATTAACTTGTTCCATGAGAATCTTGAGGAATAAAATGATTAAGTACAAAAGTCAAGAACATACCTCCAACTAGTACCATAATCTGTAAACTTGGCAATCCAACTATATATATATAGAGTTGCAAATTTCCAACCATGCTGTGCTGTCTCTATACATAACAAAGTCTTTATTTTTAACTTTTCATTTCCTTACATATAAATCTAAGATAAAATTCCACCATATCCTATCACTTTCAGTTGAAATAGTGTAGATAAAAGCACTTCATGAAGTGCATTTTTATTATTTCTATAGCAATTAGTTTCACTCAGTGTTTTAGTCAGCCAGTGCTGCTCTAACAGAAATACCACAGAGTGGATAGCTCTAATAAACGAAAGTTTATTCTTACACAATCCGGTAGGCTACAAGTCTAAATTCAGGATGTGCGCTACAGGAGAATGCTTTTCCCTTGTCGACTCTGGAGGAAAGTCCAGTATTGCATCAGTCATTGTCCAGGGAGCATCTTAGCACAGGAACCTCAGGTCTGAAGGACCAGCTCTTCTCCTGGTGCTGTTTGCTTGATGGCATGAGGTTCCCAGTTCTATGCTTGCTTCTCTTTCCTTTTATCTCTTGCAGGACAAAAGGATTAAGGTGGGGCAAGCCATACTCCAGGGAAACTCTCTTTACAGTGGAGCAAGGAGGTAATCCTATGAAGGGATTTACAGTCCCACCCTAATCCTTTAACATACAGCACAGGAAAATCACAAAATCAGAGGACAATCGCAAGAAATCGGGAGTCATGCCCTAGCCACATGACTGCATGCATTTGAGGGGGAGCACAATTCCATCCATGACACTCAGTGTACCAGGGATTTTGAAAAGCACTGAACATGAATTATATCATTTAATCAACAGTGTTATGAGGTTGAAAGGGTCTCCTACTGTCCTTTTTTTACAGATGATGAATTTTTGTCCTATTTACAACTAGTGTACATAGTATTACATGAAAAGGGCTGTAGAGATTTTCAAGAATGGTATTATTATATTATAATGTTGTCACCACTAGTTGTACAATATTGTAATTAATTGCCACTACAAGTTGCTAATGATTCTAACTCCTGTATGTCTGTCTATATGCACAACATACACACACAGGCTGTACCTCAAACTTCCAGGAAGCAATAAGACTGCTAAGAACGAGACACCTGCACCCACTGAAATTTACCATTGTATAAAAGTTGCATTTGTCTGTGACAGAGACAGTGCACAAAACAGAAAGTGTTGTCAAGGTCAAAATCACTGCTGTTATTTACAGAAAGCAAAAGGTAAACAACAGGTTCCTAAAGTGGAAAAGCTTATCCTTCCCCTTTAAAATAACAACAACAAAAACTCATTGTTGTTGAGTCAAGTTTGACTCACAGTGACCCTTTAGAACAGAGTAGAACTGCCCCACATAGTTTATCAGGAGCCCCCGGTAGCTCTGAACTGCCAGCCTTTTAGTTAGCACCCATG
The DNA here is from genome assembly GCA_028571685.1 of Heterohyrax brucei. Lineage (NCBI taxonomy): Eukaryota > Metazoa > Chordata > Mammalia > Hyracoidea > Procaviidae > Heterohyrax > Heterohyrax brucei. The sequence goes on from CM053143.1 coordinate 164,577,503, forward strand.
CACGTAGTCACTACACCGCTAGGGTTTCCCCTTCTCCTTTAGGTGTCTGTTATCACCTAAATCCCCTTTCATCAGTTGGGCAGGGAATGGTGGTTCAGGCCATATGCAGTGGTCATATTGTCACTACCCCCAGCTACCAGCACACTGCACTGGTAGCCTCAATGGCTCTGGAGGGGTCTTCTGCTTTGCTGCTGGGATTGTTGTATCTTACTGCTGGCTGCAAGACCCCTGCACAAGTCTTCTGAGCTTATTTCAGTGGGAGCTTCTAAGCCTCTGCTGTCAGCTCCTGCCGTACTGCCAAGGGCTTTCTTGACACCGTGCTAACAGCCCATACTGCTCAGTGTGACAAGTGTGTAACTTTCTACACGGGCACACTCAGGTCTCTCTTATCCTACATAAACAAGCAAGTGCGACACCTCTTTTAGTTCTGTTGGCAAACCTCACTGGGATTCTGGAAGGACAGTGGTTTAGAGTTACTGTGAGTAATGGTTGCTAACAGAAACATTGGCAGTTTGAATCCACCCAGTGCTCCTTGGAAACCCTATGGAGCAGGTATTCTCTGTTCTACAGGGCCACTATGAGTCAGAACTGACTCCAAAACAACGCTCCTTTTTGTTTTTCACTTTTCACCAAAACAAGCCTCGGTCTCAGGGGTGTATGATTATGTCTTACTGTAGGAAGATTCCTACAGAGAGTCTTCTTAGACAACCCCCTGCAAGGAGCACACTCAGGCCTCTGCCCTACGAGGCCAACTTTTTAGCTCTTTCGGTTCTTAACAGTAAGTTTCCTACCAGAAGTCACTCAGGGGTTGTAGCCCCTCACTCCGTGGGCCCAAACCCATAAAACCAGCAGACCCCATAAACCAGCAAGCCCATCCCCGCTATTTCTTGCCGTCCTACCCTATCTTCAGTGCTACACCTTCTTTTTCTTGGTCTGGAAGTTTCTCAGAGCAGGGGCCTGGGACTCTGGTCCAAAGGACACACTCAGACTCTTTTGGACAGTAGTGAAGTCCTTCGTACGATTGTTGTTTTTGTTTGTAGGTGCCCAGTTGGTTTTGACTCTCAGTAGCCCTACGTACAACAGAACAAAACACGCCCCAGTCCGGGGCCGTCCCCCAAATCATTGGTATGTTTTAGCCTGTTGTTTCAGTCACTGGGCCATTTCATCTCCCCGAGGTTCTTCCTTTGTTTCTCTGACCCCTGCTGGTAATATGTACAAAGTACTTGTGCTGAAGTTTTTGCCATCCTTGTTATTAAGGAGCATTATTGCTGCATTTCTTCCCAATGAGATTTGTTCATTATTCTTAAAGGCTGGGGAATATTCAATATTCTGCACCAATACCATAATTCAAAGGCATAACTTCTTTGGTCCTTCTGTCCAGCTATTGCCTGCATATGAGATGAATTAAAATATCATGGCTTGGGTCAGATGTACCTTAGTCCTCAAAATGACATCTTTGCTTTTGAACATTTTAAAGAGATCTTTTGCAGCAGATTTGTCCAATGCAATATGTGGTTTGATCTCTTGATTTATGCTTCCGTGGGCGTTGATTGTGGATCCCAGTAAAACGAAACTGTATTTTTTGACAACTTCTGCATTGTTTTGCAACACTTCTATTCAGAATATACACAAATATGGATCTCTTCCAGTTGGTTGACAAAGTAGTTATCTTCCAAATTTCTTGCCTCAGATGAATGAACACATCCAGCATTACATTCATTTATTGAAACATATCTGTTGGTATTCCATTAATTTCTGGAACCTTGTTTTTCACCAATGTCTTCAGAGTAGTTTGTAATTATTCTTTCAATATTGGTTCTTGATCATATTCTATCTCATGAAATTGTTGAATGTTGATCAATTCCTTTTAGTGTACTGACTAAGAGGACTGCCAACTAAGTTTGTAAACTCATCCTAGAAACAGTGCTACATAGCTCATTGCTGAATATGACTGCGGTCACCTGTGAAGTACTTCTCTTGGGAAAACTATGCGCTGACACCAGCACCTAGTGTACCTTTCAAAGAAATTTTGGAACTCTTTTTCCAGAACAGCCATCAGAGCTGCCGTTGTACTACCCTGATATCCTAATTATCATCAAAATGCCTTCCTTTCACTATTTCCTTTATCTTTGAGTAAACAAAACCGTCATTGGAGGCCAGATTAGGTGAGAAGTGGGGGTGGTTAAATCTACCTCACAGACAACTATACAATTAAGTTTGTGAATTTGCCACAGTGATACTGTGCACAGTGGCCATTCTAGAAAGAGTTCCAATGTTGCTTTGAAGGGTGGACTAGGCATCAGTGTACAGCTTCCCAAAGTGAGTACTTCATAGGTGACCATAGTGATATTCAGCACTTAGAATAATTAATTTTGCAGATTTGTCAGACCTCATATTTGTAGTCTTTCCACTTTCTTTTGATATATCTTTCATCATTAAATATTTTGTCCATAGAATCTTTCAACATTGTGACTCAAAGCTTGAATTTTCTTCAGTTCTTTCATCTTGAGATATGACAAAGAAGTTTTTCCATTTTGATTTTCTAACTTCAGATCTTTGTCATTTTATTACTTTTGTCTTACAAAGCTGCCCTCTGTAAGCTACTGTTTGGCCCTTAGTGACCATTTCTTCTATTTGCTTCAGATACTCTATATTCAGGAGAAATTTCAGAGCCTCTTCTAACATCCATTTTGGTCTTCCCTTTCTTTCTTGTCTCTTTAAGGACCTCTTTCTTCAGGAAAACCTTCTTCAGGAAACCCTGGTGGTGTAGTGGGTAAGTGCCACAGCTGCTAACCAAAATGTTGGCAGTTCAAATCCACCAGATACTCCTTGGAAACTAGGAGGCAAATCTACTCTATCTGTAGGGTCTCTATAAGTCAAAATCAGCTCACCAGTCAAAATCAGCAGTGGATTTGGTTTATGGTTTTTGCTTTCTTCACATATGATCTCCTCCGTATCATCCCACAACTGGTCTAGAATTAGGCCCTTCTATAAGCTTACTTGTTGCTGATTTCAAGTCATGCCCTCAACATGACCAATCCCTTCAGTGGCCTGAAAGTAGCAAAATTTGCTTAATAAACTGAGCAATTGCTTGCAAGACTGATTCCCAGTTAATCACTTGGGGAGATTTACAAGCCCTTGCCTAGAATGGTCATTAAGTGTTATTCATCGCAGTTGAGCCATCTATTGTATGTCAGAGCAGCTGTGCTGCACGAGGTTTTCTTATTTTTTAAAAGTAGACCTTCAGCCCTTTCTTCCAAGGTGTGTTTGGGGAACTTGCACCAGCAACTTTCAGTTAATAAACTACTCATGTTAATCATTGAATCATCCAGGGACTCGTAATTTGCTACTATCAATGTTTAAGTTTCCAAAGTTCTCTCATAAGTTAATTTTAACATATAATATACATTAGATCAGAAATGTCATTTTTGCAGAAACTTTAGAATTTTTTGCTGGTGTTCTGATATCCCTCCTTGAGCTGAAGAAGGGTGAAGCAACAGCTGAAATGCTGGAAATTTTGTATACTAATATATCACAGGAATTATTCTGTCAAGTGTGATGATGGCTAAAAAATAGCATAACAATGTAATGACATCCTTACTTTTCACTTCTTTTAGAAGCTGTGCTGGTTAAGATTGTGTGTCACCTTTTCTGGGCCATGATTCTTGGTGTTCTGTCAGTTGTGCAATGTTACAGTCACAGTAATGAAGGAACATGCTATAGTGCTGGCAGGTGTGGGGCCTGTGGTGGCTCAGCACCCCGTCAGCCTTCCTCACTCCACCTTCATGACTTGAAATTGGCAGCTTCCTCTCCGTTCACCTCACCACTGTTTTGTCTTGTGGATCCAGCTGCTGCCACTCTCTTGGCTTCTGACGTTTGGTTCTTGGACTTGAACTAGCATCTCTTGGTATCCACTGATCTTCACAGGCTGTAAGGAAGAGTCCTGTTCCCCAGCCTACCAATCCTGGGTTAGCCAGCCCATGCAGCTGCATGAATCAGCAGAAAACTTGCAGTCTTGTCTGCCCTCTTGGGATCCGCAGAGCTTCACAGCCTGTGAGCTGGAATCTTGCTCTCTGATTTGCTGACTTTCGGTTACCCAGCTTCCGGGGCTGCTTGAAGCTTGTATTCCAGCCAGGACTTTGGATGTTTCAGCCTCTACAGTTGGTGATCTATTTCTTTATATATACCTCTCTCTATGTATATTTATTCACTTTACTAGTTTCGCTTCTCTAGAGAACCCAACCTAAGACAGAGATAATTGCCAGAAAGAGATTATATTTTTAATTCAGTCCAGTGCCTCTCATATTTACGTGCCTACCGTCTGATACTTCTTCAGTCAGTAATCCAACAAACACAGAATCAGAATGACTTAAAAGATGTATTGTTGTTAGTTGCCTCTCAGTTCTACTTAAGGTGAACTGGTATATAACAAAGCTGACTATTGCCCAGCCCTGCACTATCTTCATGAATGTTGGTACATTTGACTTTATTGGACTATCACATCGATCCATTACATGGAAGATTGTCTTCATTCTCTCCGATCCTCTCTCTGTTTCAACAAATGTGATGTCCTTCGTAGGAACTGGTCTTTTCTGATAATTTATTCAAAGTCAGTGAGATAAAATAGCAATCTTGACTTCTAAGGAGTTTCTGTTGCATTTCTTCCAGAACTGATTTGTTCATTTCTCTGGCAGTCCCTGCTACATTTAACATTCTTGAAGAACACCACAAGTCTAATGAGTCACTTCTGTCTCTCTTTTTCCTTGTTCAGCTTTCACATGCTTATAAGATGAAGGAAAAATTTATGTCAATTTAATGTTATTTAAATATTTATCATTTATTTTCAATTGAAATCTTAAGTAACAACCTATATTTATTATTATTATTATTATTAAATGCTATGATATAGTCTGAGACTGTGTTCAACTTGTTCACAGTCTATTTGGGGATACAGACTTATATTTTAATACAATGTGATAAGTATAAAATAGAAGGAAAACCATATGAAGTTAGTTTCATGAAGGGAATGACTAATTCTTTAGAAAAATCATGGCCTACATTACTGAGACCCTCAAGAAATAGTACCCATTGGTGTGTATCTAGTATTGAATTTTCATTTATGAAGTGTTTCACCAGTGAGTTTAAAGGAATGATGTGCCAGAATGGGGAAGAAAAAAAGTGGTTTTAAGTTAAGGAACCCAGGGTTATAGTTAAGGGTTTAGAAACAGGGAAAACAGATGGGTTATTTGAAATCTCATCCGAATATATAGCATGTTTATTTCACAAGAGAGATAGACCATAGATGACTGGGTTTAATGTAGAAAGAGTCACACCCATACTTACCAGAAAGTGATGAAGCTGACCAGTTAACACACTTTCAGTGTTAACAAGTATGGCCTAGTATTTGGGAGTGAAACATCAAATTAAATTAAGGAATTTCTCTGTTTTTAATATGGGACCCCTTTTTCTTCTAGTCTAACTCAACAGCACTTGGCTTGGCTTGGCTTTTCTTCTGATATCCTTTCTCTTCAAAATATCTGTAAGTGGCCTTCTCAGCTGGTGACTGGTTGAGAAGACAACCACTTAGCTGTGTGATCTGCAGAGTCACCATTTCTTTTTGATCCTGTCTTGTTTTTGTTCTAAAACCCTTTCAAAATGTTCTACTGAGAGTTGTAGTCTGGATAAAAATCACTTGCTGTCCAGTCAACTCTTTTAGTGGCTCCATGTGTGTCATGTTAGAGATACATTCCTAGAGTTTTCGGTGGCTGATGTTTTTTGAGAGTAGATCACCAGACCTTTCTCCAAGGAGTTTTCGGTAGATTCAGATCTTTAATTTTTCAATTATCAGCCAATTCCATTACCCATTTGTATTGCCCAGAGATTCCATAGTTCAGGTAAAAACAGCCTTTTTTCATGTAAAATGGACTACTTCTCATTCTAATTTCTATATCAAATTAATATTCAAATTCCACATATAACTCCATTAATAAAAAGATATCAGAGGGCTGTTGTTACTTAAGCACTTTCCTTAATCTATGAACATTATCAGAGATATTTTCTAGTCTATAAATTTTCCTACAGTTTCATCTTTTATCTATTCCAAACAAACAAAAAAAAACACTGCTGTCGAGTTGGTTTTAACTTACAGAGACTCAAAAGGTCAGAGCAGAAGTGCCCCACAGAGTTTCCAAGAAGCACCTTGTGGATTTTATCTTTTTTTTTTTTTTTTTTTATCTATTAGAATTATTTAATTATAGGCACTTTTTTTTCCAATCAGGAATAAAATATGGATATTAGGAAACATTACCCTACTTTATGGGACTTTCGATGCACAATTTTGTTGTAGAGAAGTCCCATAGGTCTCATTTCTGGTTCTTTCCAATGGATTTTTAACATAGGATTTTCAGTCAAGGGTACAGACCAACATATGAGGCTTGGCAATTAAGTTCACAAACTTAATTGTTGTACGTGCTACATACCTCATTGCTGAATATCACTATGGTCACCTTAGAGGTACTCACCATGGGAAGCTATGCACTGATGCCAGCACCTAGTCCACCCTTCAGAGAAATTTTGGAACTCTTTCTGGAACGGCCATCGTGCCTGGTGGCAAGGTGGCAAGTTCACGGAACTTAATTGTGTAGTTCTCTCTGAGGGAGTTTTTAGCCAGTAGACAAATAACTGTATTGGAACACCCTCCCTACTCACCCAATCTGGCCCCCAATGACTGTTTCTTTACCCAAAGATAAAGAAGATATTGAAAGGACAACATTTTGATGACATTCAGGACCTCGAGGGTAATATGATGACAGCTTTGAAGGCCATTGCAGAAACAGTTCCACAATTGCTGTAAAGGGTGAGCTAGGTGCTGGCATCAGTGCATAGACCCCGGTGGGAGTACTTCAAAGGAGACCATCGTCATATGCAGCTGTGAGTTATGCCGCACTTTTTCTGGGATGAGTTCATAAGCGTAATTGACAGTCCTTGTACACGGAAGTTGATATATGTCAGGGAACTCTGGGTCATGTGCACCTCCAAAATTTATAAATTTCTCTATGGATGTTTACTGGTCTTGTCTGAGTTTAGGAAAATTTTAAATTGTAGTTCATTATTGAGCTCAGGACAAGGATTAATTTCTTTGGTGATCTGCATATCTGGCTCGTGGGAAAAGTGGATCTTTAGAAGTAATTGATCTTTTGGAATTTGGGGAAAGTTGTTGAAAAAAAGGTACGGATTCTGTACTAGGAGAATAAAAGGAGAAGTCAATCAAAGTGTGAAAAAAGAGAGAAAGTAAGAATAAAGGGTGATCACTTGATATATGGAAGCAACTGAAGCAAACAGAAGAGAAAGTTTACTTTGGAAATTAGTCTGCTGTTGTTTATATTTGCCAAATTTTTTATTAATTTGACTAACAAATATTTCACAGAAGCAATTTCTGATTCAGAATTCATTGTGAATACCATTCAAAAGTGCTATCAAGGAGCTTGATAAGTCTTATCCTCTTTCTAAGATGCCTCACCAATGATCAGTTTTGTTTAAGTCATTCTCGAAAATGGCCATTGGTGGCCTAAGTCATCCAGGTAAAATGATGCCATTTGGAAAGATAAGCAAAAGAACTGAGGTTGTGATAAGAAAACATACAGGAAAGCAAGATTTCTTTAGCTGGAATTGAAGTGTACTTAAGATTTAAACTTAGATGACTCATGGGAGATGGCAATGGTCTGTCTCAAGCACAAACTTGACCATTGGCTGCCTCCAAATGCACAACCAATAATCTACCATCTTTGGTAAGGAGAAAATCAGAGGTAAGACTCTCTGGACCAAAGCCAAGCCCTCAGAATTAAAACTGGAAACAATGGGAGAAACTTATTCAATTTTTTTGGTGATTTACAGTAATTTGTCCAAAATGATGCTGGTCTGATGAAAACCGAAGATTTGTCAGTTTGTGAGACCAGCTCAAACAGCAAGCCTATGTATGTGTTCTGTCCTGTGATTATCTTTCTTATGACAAATGACATTTTTTGATACCACAACACAACAGAGTAACACAGGAGAGAGCAAACAGAAATGAAAAGGAATGATCTGATTCTAGCCAAGATACCAAGCAAATGGAAACAAATTCTAAAACACGAGTGCCAGCAAAAATAAATAGACAAGGAACTCAAAGAGAGTAGCATCAGTACCAGTGCTCACTTACCACACTGTTGTGGGCTCAGCAAGCATCGAAACATGAGGGGCTTCCATCGTACTGTACCGGCTGTGGGCTGGGGTTCACGGCAATGGGCAGTGAAGACTAAATCTCAGTGAGAAGGGCCTTCCAGACAAACTGTGAAAACAAAGACCGCCAAAATGAGTACAAGTTGAGGCTCTTAATTCAGAGCTTCCTAAGCAGGAGAGCCAACCACCATTACTTATATTTGGCAGAGACTGAGATATAGGCAAGAATGGAAAAGTATGTAGCAAAGAAAATAAAAGCAAGGTGTTAGTCTCTGGCTGAAGGTTAGTGAGATGGGGAAGCTGGAAGTGGGCTAAAACAGAAGCAAAGCATCATGGTAACTGTGCCGATGGACCATAACTGGCATTCTCTGGTTGGTCTGTACTGGAGATGGCAAAAACTACAAAACCTGGAAATTACTGACAGAATCATGGGATTTTTTTTTTGGTACAATTGTTACAGTAGTTGTGGCTCGGCGTTTTGAACTGGTTGCTGCTGAAATTTTGGCCATAATTCTGTTTTATAACTGGTCTGGCCATTGTTCATTTGAGTGTGTAGTCTCTCAGTAAAGACATCTCTCTTGATGACCAAGTTTTTCTTTGCAGGTTTTTATAGTTAGAACAAAGTTTGTACATACCAATAGCGAAAAAATACCATTGCATTAAGTCAATTCTGACTTATAGTAATACTACAGGACAGAGTACAACTGCCCTATAGGATTTTCAAGAAGAAGCTGGTAGGTTTGAATTGCTGACTTTTTGGTTAGCAGTCATAGCTCTTAACCACTGCATCACAAGGACTGTATACCAATATTAATGTGCTCAAGGAATTAATTAATTAATTAAACAATATTTAATTTTTTGTCACATCAGTTTTATAAGATTTTAATGTTAATATAAGTACATATATATTTTTTATTTTTAGTTTATGGGATCAGGATCCAGATATGTGTTTGCATTATTTTAGGATATCTGGCTTGTAAATACTAAAAGAAGACCCATAATCAATTTTTCTGGTTCACATTGAATATTTAGCATTGTGTTCTCATGTGTAATTAATTTTTATCTTTTATACATTAATGTTACAATTATTATATACCTACTACTTGTAAATCCCAAGGTTATGTATACTCACATTCATTATTTAATTTAATCCATATAATATTCACATAACCCATATAATATCACAATAATAATGTTTTCCTCTAGTATGCAAACAAATCTTGGAAGAGTCATAGATCAGAGAACATTTTAAGATCACAGGATGGTATATCAGTTTGTTTACTGCGCAAGCAGTATTTGACTATTGCCATTGACTAATTTTAAATAGAATCTATATCCACTGCTGTGTTAGGCTGATTTCCCATAATACAAAGAAGTATTATCTATATTGACTTCATTTTTTAATCAATCAAGTTTTACATTAGACTTTTATTATGGTAAACATCATGTATCTTATACCTACTTCTCATCTGAAGTGTCATTTATCCTTTTTTATTTTATAATTAGACCTCTTTCTCCTCGATTTTATTCCTTGCCTTGGCATATATCACTGAGTACACTACACCATCCAGAGGTTTTATTCACGCAAAGATGTAGGAGAAGTGAGAGAAAATTTTTAGCTTCATAGACTTAAAAACAATATTAAAAATAACTTTAAAAAGCATGTTGTTGGATGATCTGATTTTTACTTTTACCTCTTTAGATAGTCTCCGAACACTGTTCATTCCCATGTTTTATTAAAATAAGACGGATGTAAGGCTGATGTTGGTATATTTATTTATCTGTAGTATAACCATGACTTAAAACACTGCTGGGCTTCTCTTGTATTAACTGAGTTTGTATAAAATGTCTCAAGAGAAGAAAGATTGTAATACTAATAGCACATATAGACTTACAAATTCTCATGTTGATTGATTTATTTTTCAGATCTGTAAAAATCACCCACTCTGTGGAGCCCCTGGGGCAAGCAAGTGATATCAAAGCACAAACATTTTGAGTCAAAACAAATAAAAACTAGCCTTGCAGCTCCTTCTTATTCCAAAAGCTTCCCCTATAAATTAGAGAAATCTGGTCTAGAAGAAAGCTTGTGCTCCACTCCCAGAGGTTAAATGGCATTAAATTTCAACAAATAGAAGGAGTTATAAGCCTGCAGACTGTTCTTGATAAAATATCCAATATCCACTCTGTCTATTGTAAACAGGTAAATTCTGGATACTCCTAGATCTATTGAAAACAGCAGGAAACTTGAATATACAATTCATACTGTAAAGACTACTCCTTACAGGCACACTCAGGGAAAAGAAAAAAAAAGTATTTGCAGTGGGCTCAATACTGGATATAGGAAAATAGAAGAAGAAATACATAAGGGGACAGCAATAGAATGCCTAAAAATTTCTGTTTTCTCTTTTAAAGTGTTGAAACCTTAAAGGTATATATTTGAAATCATTTGTCTCCCAACAGTTTCAAAACCCAAGAGTGCTGAGTCCCATACCCTAGATTGCCTTTTCTGTAGTTGACTTTCTTTTGAGTTGAGACATGAGGAAGGTGGGAGACTTAAAAATATCAAAACAAACATTCTGGGCTTCAAGAAGAATTTTAGTTCTTAAAGTCAAAAAACAAATACCAAAGACATACGAATGATTCCAATGTTGGTGTAACAAGCCTGAAAGCCTATATAATAGCAATAACAATATGAAGTATTTAAAAAGAACTAGTGGACAACAAGCATTATTATAAGTATTTTAGGTTAGGTGTTATTACTCTCCCTATTTTATAGATCAGGGAATGAAGTCAGTATATGTAGTATATAACAGTTAAGGAGATCAAACGTGATTTATATTAAAGACAGAAAACAGGAGATTCTTAAATTAGGATCTCACATAATGATGGCAGAGGAAACTGAAAGGAGCCTTTAACCCTTCTGGAAACGTAATGTCATATTTAGGAGGTACTAACCACTACATAAAAGAGACAAAAGTGATTAAAGAGACAAAGATAGTTTTAAAAAAAATGATGTCCACAAAGATTTTCCATTGATTTCCATTAATTCTACTACTTCCAATGTTCTGTTGATCCCATGTATACATATATGTATATTGCATAACATATTCAGGTGATGTACACGTGTGGGGAGGAACAAACATGTTCTGCATTTCTCAATCTGAAAGAAGCAAAGAAAAAAATTCAAGTGTAGAGTCTTGCAAAAGTGAAGGATTCTATATGAAAAATATCAAATGACTCAGGAAACATAAAGAGAAGATGGAAGGAATGCCAAAGCCAAGGAATACACAGTCATTATACCAGAAAGAATTTTCAACCTTCAGTCTCTTCAAGAGGTACCATGTGTTCAGAAACTGATGGTACTGAAGGAAGAAGTTGAAGCTGTATTGAAGACATTGGCAAAAAAAAAAAGGCTCCAGGAATTAATGGGATATCAATTGAGATGTTTCACCAAAGGGAGGCAGCACTGGAATTGGTCATTCATCTATGCCAAGGAATTTGCTAAACAGCTACCTGGCCAGCCAACTGGAAGAGATCTATATTTATGCCTATTTCCAGGAAAGGTGATCCAACCGAAACGGTTACTCTGTGTCTACCTTGTATCTCCTTTTGATGCTTCCTGCATTCTTAAAATCTTTTGCTCATAAAGTTTTTCAATATTACAACTCAAGCTTTGAATTTTTTTCCCTTAGTTCTTTCAGCTTGAGAGGTGCTAAGCATGTTCTTCCCTTTCAGTTTTCTAACTCCCTGTCTTTGTGCACTGTATTGTAACACTTCACGTTGTCTTGTTCTTTCCACCAATTATCTTTTTGAGTCTTATAAACCAGTTCAGTATTTGACTGCATGACTTCAGAAATAGTTTCAGTTCTGGACAGAGTCTGGAGGCCGTGTCTTTTGGGGACTCTCCAGTCTTCCTACTATGTCTTTTTTAATAGAATTTTTTTTTTTTAACTAAGTTTCAAGTTCTTTACTTCACATTTCTCCCACTCCATCAGGGACTCTTTAAGAGCAGGCATTGGTGGTGGCCAAGCACCATCTAATTCTTCTAGTCTCATGCTGATGTAATGTCTGGTTTGTGTGGCCCATTCTGTCTCTTGGGCTCCTATTTTCCTTATGTTTTTGATGTGTGGCATTCTCCTTCCCTCCAGGAGGGTTGAGACCAACTGATGCTTTTTAGATGGTCATTTGACAACTTTTAAGACCACACATGCCACTCTGCAAAGTGGGATGCAGTACATTTTCTTAATTAACTTTGTTGTGCCAATTGACCTAGATATTGCCTGAAACCATAGTCCCCAGACTGATGTCCCTGCTACTCTGTTCCTTGAGGTGTTTATTTGTATTTAGGAAACTTCTAAGCTTTTGATTTAGTCCAGTTTTTCTGGCTTCCCCTCTGCTGTGTGTTGTCCCACACTTCACCTAAAATTATTCTTGTCTGCTATCTAATTAATGAATACCCCTTTCTCACCCTCTCTGCCCTTGAATCCATCAAAAAGTGTTTTCTTCTGTGTTTAAATCATTTCTCGAGTCCTTACAATAGTGGTCTTGTATAATACTTGTCCTTCTGTAACTAATTTCACTCAGCAAAATGTCTTCCAGATTTCTCCATGTTACATTTCCCAAATTCATCCTTGTTCTTTAACATTGTTTAGTATTCTATTGTGTGGATATAACATAATTTGATTATCCCTTTATCCCTTGCTGGGCACCTAGGTATTTCCATCTTTTTGCAATCGTGGACAGTGCTGCAAGGATCATTGTTGTACATATGTCTGTTCATGTGATGGGTCATGATTCTCTAAGATACATTCTAAGAAGTGAGATTGCTAGACCCTACGATATTTCTTTTTTTTTTTTTAATTTAATATGACTGAGTGAAAACATACATTCCTGTACAAATTTACATGCCCACCTATATGCAACTTTCACTTCTCTCCCTGCCCGGTGACAGCACACTATTTCTCTCTGCTCCATACATGTCTCACCCACCCAACAATCTCCTTTCCCCTCCTCTCCACCCACTCTCCTTCCTCCAGCCAGAGGTCAGCAGGATGATATCCTATAGATGTACAGAACCATAAAGTGCATCCAATATACGGTCACTCTGCATTGCCAAGTCCAATCCATTCATGTCTGAAGAGTGGACCTTTGTTATGATTTATGGGCAAGGGCAGCATCGGGGCCAGGAGCCATAATCCCAGGGGAACCCCGAAGCCACTGGACCATCACTTGTGGTCTTTTAGTGGAGATCTCAGGGTGCATCCCTTTTTATTATTGTGTTGCCATTGAGACTCAACTTAGTGAGCTCCATTGCGGCTATCACTGGTGGTGGCTGGGTACCATCTGGTTCGTCTGGTCCCAAGTCGATGTAGGCACCCACTCTTGTGGGTCTCTCTGTCTTCTAGGTTGTCTTTACTGCATGTCATTTTGGTCCTCGGTGAGTATCCATTCCAGTTGAGTTGGGACCATTTGCTGTGTCCTTGGATGGCAACTTGGCAGCTTTTAAGACCCCAGATGCCACTCACCAATGTGGGCTGCAGAGAGCTCTCTTAGCAAAACGCTAGTTTTGCCTCTATTTCACCTAACAGCATGGTCCCCTGTCCCTTACCCCAGCTACTCTGTCCTTACAATATTGGGTTAAGATGGAAGAAGTATTCAAGTTATGCTGAAGTCCACTTAATATTGTTCCTGTTTCTAATGTGTGCCATCACCGATTTCACCCAGCTAGATTTCTAGCGACTATCTAATCTAAACCCTTCCCACCTCGCCCTCCCTCCATTCCTTCCCTTGCAGCTGTCAAAGAGTCTTTTCTTCTATACACAAGTTTGTTTTTGAGATCTTATCATAGAGGTCTCATATAATCTTTGTCCTTTCGTTGCTGACTACTTTCACTTAGCAGGTTATGAGATGTTTCCTGGAATCCTCATTATTCTTTATCATTGTGTAGTGCTCCATTGAGTATATATACCATAGTTTACCTAATCATTCTTCTGTTGTTGGGCATCTGGGTTGATTCCATCTTTTTGTTATCATGGACTGTGCTGCGATAAACATTCATGTGCATGTGTCCATTGGTGTTAAACGCCTTGATTCTGTAGGATATATTCCAAGTAGTGGAATTACTGGGTCAAATGGTATATCTATATCCAGTTTTTGAAGGAAGCGCCAGATTGCTTTCCAAAGAGGCTGGATCATTTTACAACCCCACCAACAGTGTAGAAGAGTTCTGCTGTCTCCATAGCCTCTCCAGCATTTGTTGTTTTGTGTTTTTTGGCTCAGGGCCAACCTTGTTGGGGTGAGATGGTATCTCACTGTAGTCTGATTTGAACTTCTTTAACAACTAAAGATCATGAACATGTCCACATATGTTTTTTGGCTGCCTGGCTCTCCTCTTTAGAGAAGTGTCTGTCCATCTCCTTTAACCCATCGCTTAATTGGATGATTTATCTTCTTCTTATTGATATTTTGTAGTATCTTACAGATTATGGAGATCAGGCATTGATCTGACATAGAGTTGTCAAATATTTTTTCTCATTCTGTAGGTGTCCTTTTAATTCTATTAATAAAGTCTTCAGATGAGCAAAAAGTGTTTGATTCTTAATAGTTCCCCTTTATCTATTTTCTCTTCCATTGACTGTGGTTTGTTTGACAAATTTTGGAGTCTCTCCACATTGTGTATTAAAGCTTCCATTGTTGTTCCTACCTTTTCTTGGATGAGCTTTATCATTTTAGGTTTGATATTTAGGTCTTTTATGTAGTTGGAGTTGGTTTTTGTATAAGGTGTAAGATATGGATCTTGATTCAGTTTATTGCAGATGGATAACCAATTTTGCCAGCACCATTTGTTGAAGAGACTGTTTTTACCCCAGTTTAATGTCTTAGGGCCTTTGTCGAATATCAACTGTTCATAGGCAGATGGTGTCATCTCTGGGGTCTCAATTCTATACCATTGATCTATCTGTCTGTTCTTGTACCAGTACCAGGCTGTTTTGACCACTGTGGCCGTGTAGTATGTTCTAAGGTTGGGTAATGAGAGGCCTCCCAGTGTGTTCTTCTTCTTTAGTAATACCTTACTTATCCAGGGCTTCTTCCCTTTCCAAACAAAATTGGTGATTTGTTTCTCCATCTCATTAAAAAAATGACACTGGAACTTGTATTGGGATTGCATTATATAAGTAGATTGCTTTGGGCAAAAGAGACATTTTCACAATGCTAAGTTTTCCTATCCATGAGCAGGGTAGGCTTTTCCATTTATGTACTTCTCTCTTAGTTTCTTGTAGTAAGCGTTTGTAGTTCTCTTTGTAAAGGTCTCTTATTTCTCTGGCTAGATGTATTCCTAGATACTTTATCTTCTTAGGGGCTATAAATGGTATTGACTGGATGATTTCTTCCTTAAGAATCTCTTTGTTGGTATAAAGGAATTCTACTGATTTACTTATGTTTATCTTGTATCCTGAGACTTTGCTGAAGTCTTCTATCAGTTTGAGTAGCTTAGTTATAGATTCCTTGGGGTTCTCTGCATATACAATCACATCATCTGAAAACAGGGAGATTTTAACTTCCTCTTTGCCGATGCAGATGACCTTTATTTCTTGGTCTTGTCTAATTGCTCTGGCTAAAACTCCTAGCACAATGTTGAATAGAAGAGGTGAGAGTGGGTATCCTTGTCTAGTTCCTGATCTCAAGGGAAAGTATTTCAGTTTCTCTCCATTCAGGATGATGTAGGCAACTGGAGATTTTAGTGGGACCTAATTCTTAACCTGGAGGCCAGTGCCTGCAAACAAGACAGCACTTCTCCAACAGAAAGCAGTAATTTACACAATGTCACTTACGGTGGAGGCCCTGCAACAGAAGCAGAGGAATCACTATGTCTCGGCACATTTAGCCCCTCTGTCTGCTGCGTGTGTGGAGGGTGCCAACTTGGATACGGTGGCCACAGCTGGACCTAATTCTTAGCTTTGGAGCCAGAGCTTGCCCACAGGAGAGCACTTTTCTACCAGAAAAGCAGTATTTTACAGTGTCGCTTAAAGCTGGGCCCTGTCAGTAGAGGTCAACAGGGCAGTAGCATTGCTGTATTCTGAACTAGTTTGTGTCATTGGGGGTTAGATATGGAGGTGCTTACTCTGCCAGTTGGGAAGAGGGACCTATACACCTGAAAACCTGACTGACTTGGGAAGTGGTCAGATACCTTTTGCTTTACATTTTAAGACAGCCTAGAGAAACATCTTCAGTAAATCCTTATAGTATCTCTTCCAGCCTCTACTTACTCACATGGGACCCAAAAAGCAACAGACGCTTGTGGCATACAAGAAATCACGCATGGCTTCAGAAGGCTCCCAAACAAAACAACCAAGAAGTTTTCCAGATGAAGAAACTTTTATGAAAGAATCAGAAAGTGAATATAAAGTGAATATATACAGAGCCCTTCTAGTCCTTATATAAAATGGAGCAGAACAAAAGGAAAAATTAAACAAGCTGTTGGATCTGATGGAACACCAGTACTCTGAGATCCAACAGATCAAGAACAAAATCAAAGACACAGAAACTTCATTGCAAGGCCAAGAAAACAGAATGGAACAAATGGAAAAAAGAACTTCTGACTTGGAAGACAGAGCTACTGACATC
Source organism: Heterohyrax brucei (assembly GCA_028571685.1). Taxonomy (NCBI): domain Eukaryota; kingdom Metazoa; phylum Chordata; class Mammalia; order Hyracoidea; family Procaviidae; genus Heterohyrax; species Heterohyrax brucei. Next base: position 164,594,345 of record CM053143.1, read on the forward strand.
AGTGTCTATGAGCAGAAATCAGAAAAAATAAACAAGAAAAAATGAAGAAGCGTTAATAACCATGTGAGACTCTATTAAGAGGAACAACCTTTGATTAATTGGAATCCCTGAACAGGGTGAGATACCTGAGAACACAGAGAGTATCCCTGCTGAGCTGCTGCCAGAAAATTTCCCAGAAATCATGAAGGAAGAGAATACAGACATCTCAGATACATATAGTATGCCACCCAATATGGATCTCAAAAGAAAGACTCCAAGACATGTTCTAATCAAGCTTAACAAAATGAAACATAAGCAGCAACTCTTAAAGACAGCAAGACTCAAAGCAAAGCTAACATTCAGAGGGAAACCCTGCAGGCTTTCGTCAGATTTCTAAGTAGAAACCATGCTGGCGTGGAGACAGTGACATGACACATTCAAAGCCTTGAAGGAGAAGAACTTCCAACCAAGAATGTATATCCTGCAAAACTATCTTTCAAATATGAAAATGAAATTAAGACAATCCCAGATAAACAGAAACTCAGAGACTTTGTAAAAACCAAACTAGAGTTACAAGAAATACTGAAAGAATTTCTTGGCTCGGAAGAACAAAAGCACTAACTTTATATTTTAGAAGGACATATTATCCTGAATCCTACTTAGTTAGGGAAGGCTCCAAATACAATCAAAGCTATAATAGTGAAAGAAACGATCTAGTGATCATATCATGTAAACTATGATATCATCATATTAAAAAGAGGGATGTACTACAGTCATTATAGTCCTCCCTGATGGAGAGAAAGTTGCCAAAACTGTTAGCAGTCAAAATTGGGTTTATCTATAGTTTATTAATTGGGATTATAGGGGCAGCCGTAAAGCACAATAAAGAGGCAACATATTATATCAAGAAATATAATACAGGAGTCTCAGCAACCACAAAACCAACCCTGAAAAAAAGTGAAAAATCAACACACCAAGAAGAAGGTCGCAGAACAGATTAATAAGAACAAAAGAGAAAACATGAACACAAAAAAAAAAACATATCACAATGACAGCACTGGACACTTACCTTTCAATAATTACATTGAATGTGAATAGACTGAATGCTCGAGTAAAGAGACATCGAGTGACAACTTGGATCAAAAGACACAACCCATCTATATGTTGCCTAGAAGAAACTCCCCTTAGGCTTAAAGATAGGAACAAACTGAAAATTAAAGGATGGCAGAATATATATCAAGCTAACAATGAACAAAGAAGAGCAGATGTAGCAATTCTGAGATAAAATCAATTTTAATGTAAAATCCACCATTGTGGACAAGGATGGACACTATTGCTGAAAGTTTCAATATACAAGCAGGACTTAATAATATTAAATATTTATGCAGTTAATATTAGGGCACTTAAATACGTCAAAGAAACACTGACTACACTCAGAAAGGAGATGGATCACTCCACAATAATAGTAGGAGACTTCAACACTCCAGTCTCAGTATTGGACAGATCATCTAGAGAAAAAGCTCCATAAAGACACAGAAGACCTTATCGTCACAATTAACCAACTAGACCGCATTGACATAAACATAAACTGCCAATCAAAAACATTCCATTGCACATGGAACATTATCCAGAATAGACCATGTGTTAGGACATAAAGCAATTCTCAAAAAAATCCATACCATTGAATTAATGTGAAGCATCTTCTCGGATCATAAAATTGTAAAAGTCAAAATCAATAGCAGAAAAAACAGATAGAAAGTGGAACTCATTAAAACTGAACAACATCTTGCTCAAAAAAATCATGGGTCATAGAAGACATCAGGGATGAAATAAAGAAATTTATGGATTCCAATGAGACCGAAAACACTCCTACCAGAACCTACGTGACACAGCGAAAGCAGTGCTCAGAGGTCAGTTTATCTTCATAAATGCCCACATCTGGAAGGAAGAAAGAAACCAAATAAAAAAAACTGACCCTACAGCTTGAACAAGTAGAGAGAGAACAACAGAGAAACCCCTCAGACACCAGAAGAAAACAGATCATAAGGATTAGAACAGAACTAAATGAATTAGAGAATAGAAGAACAACTGAAAAAACTGAAAAGACCCAAAGCTGGTTTTTGGAAAAGATTAACAAAATTGACAAACCACAGACTAAATTTACTAAAGAAAAACAGGAAAGAAAATAATCCAAATAAGAAATGAGAGGGGAGTTGTCACAACAGATCCAACAGGAATCAAAAATGTCATAGCTGAATACTATTAAAGACTTTATTCTAACAAACTTGAAAACCTAGAGGAAATGGACAAATTCCTTGATTCATATCACCTACCAAAATTATCACAAGGTGAAGCAGTACAACTTAATAAGCCCATCACAAATGAAGAGACTGAAAAAGTCATAAAAAAAAAAAAAAAAAAACAACTACCAATCAAAATAAGCCCAGGCTCAGATGGCTTCAACGTGGAATTCTACCAAGCTTTTAGAGAAGAGTTATCTCCAATACTACTAAGACTATTGCACAGTATAGAAAGGGATGGAATACTCCCAAATTCACTCTATGAAGCCAGTATAACACTGATACCAAAGCCAGGGAAAGATCCAACCCAAAACGAGAACTACAGACCAATATCAATCATGAATCTAGATGCAAAAATCTTCAACAAAATTCTTGCCAATAGAATACGACAACACATCAAAAAAGTAATCCATCATAACCACATTCGATTCATATCAGGGATGCAAGGCTGGTTCAACACCAGAAAAACAATTAATGTGATTAACTACATAAATATCATAAAAGGCAAGAATCACAGGATTTTGTCCATTGATGCAGAAAACGCATTTGATGAAGTCCAACATCCATTCATGCCAAAAACTCCTTGCAAAATAGGCATAGACGGAAATTCCTCCGTGCAGTAAGGACCATTTATACAAAGCCAACTGCCTACATCATCCTGAATGGAGAGAGACTGAAACACCTTCCCTCGAGAACAGGAACTAGACAAGGATGTCCACTCTCACCTCTCCTATTCAACATTGTACTAGAAGGTCTAGCCAGAGCAATTAGACAAGACAAAGAAATAAAAGACATCTGCATTGGCAAAGAAAAACTAAAAATCTCCCTATTTGCTGATGATATGATTGTATACGCAGAGAATCCCAAAAAATCCATAAGGAAACTATTCAAACTGATAGAAGAGTTCAGCAAAGTCTCAGGATACAAGATAAACATAAGTAAATCAGTAGGATTCCTTTACACCAACAATGAGATTGTTAAGAAAGAAATCACCAAGTCAATACCAAGTCAATACCGTTTAACATACCTAGGTAAAATATCTAGGAATAGATTTAACCAGAGAAATAACAGACCTTTACAAACAGAACTACAAACCCTTACTACAAGAAACTAAGAGAGACTTATGTAAATTGAGAAACCTACCCTGTTTATGGATAGGAAGACTTAACATTGTGAAAATATCTATGTTACCCAAAGCAATCTACTTACATAATGCAATCCTGATATAAGTTCCAGTGACATTACCAACTTTGTCTGGTAAGGGAAGAAGCCCCAGATAAGTAAAGCATTACTAAAGAAGAAGGACACACTGGCAGGCCTCTCATTACCTGACCTTAGAACCTATTACACTGCCACAGTAGTCAAAACAGCCTGGTACTGGTCCAAAAACAGACAGATCAGTGGAACAGAATCGACATCCCAGAAATGACATCAGCTGCCTATGAACAGTTGATATTCAACAAAGGCCCTAAGACATTAAACTGGAGTAAAAACTATCTTTTCAACAAATGGTGCTGGCAAAATTGGATATCCATCTGCACTAAATTAAAACAAGACCCGTATCTTACACCTTATACAAAAACCAACTCCAACTGGATAAAAGACTTAAATATCAACTCTAAAATGAGAAAGCTCATCCAAGAGAAAGTAGGAACAACAACTGAAAGTTCAATACACAACACAGACAGACTTCAAAATCTGTCAAACAAACCACAATCATCAGAAGAGAAAATAGATAAATGGGAACTGCTAAGAATCAATCACTTTTGCTCATCCAAAGACTTTATTAATAGAATTAAAAGGCCACCTACAGCATGAGAAAAAATAATTGGCAACTCTTTATCAGACCAACATCTGATTTTCATAATCTATAAGGTATTATAAAATATCAATAAGAAAAAGATAATTGATCCAAATAAGTTGTGGGCAAAGGAAATGGACAGACACTTCTCTAAAGAGGAGATCCAGGCAGCCAAAAAACACACGCAGACATGCTCACAATCATTAGCTATTAAAGAAATTCAAATCAAAACGACAATGAGATACCATCTCACCCCAACAAGGTTGGTCATGATCCAAAAAACGTAAAACAATAAATGCTGGAGAGGCTGTGGGGAGATTGGAACTCTCCTACACTGTTGGTGGGATTGCAAAATGGTGCAACCTCTTTGGAAAGCAATCTGCTGCTGCCTTAAAATAATGGATATAGAGATACCATTTGACTCAGTAATTCCACTGCTTGGATTATATCCTGCAGAGTCAAGGCCACTCATACCAATTGATATATGCACACGAATGTTCATCGCAGCACAGTCCACAAGAACAAAAAGATGGAATCAACCCAGATGCCCAACAACAGAGGAATGGATAGATAAACTATGGTATATATACTCAGTGGAACACTATGCAATGAAAAAGAACAACGATGATTGCAGAAAATATCCCTTAATCTGGTTTCAACTGGAGGACATTAGGCTGAGTGAAAGTAGTCAGTGATAAAAGGACAAATATTGTATGAGACCCCTACGATGAGAACTTAAAAACAGACTCATACATAGAAGAAAAGACTCTTTGAAGGCTGCAAGGGTGGGGAGAGGGGAATGGTCGGGGGGAGGGTTTAGATCACATAGTTAATAGAAATTTGGTTGGGTGAAGTTGCTGACAACACACATTAGAAAGAAGATCAATAATAACTGGACTTCAACAGAATTTTAGTACTCCTCGCATCTTGGCCCAATATTGCAAGGACAGAGTAGCTGGGGCAGAAGGCCAGGAACCATGCTCTCAGGCAAAATTGAGGCCAATTGGCACCTTTAGCATTTTACTAATGAAGACTCTTTGAACCCTTCATCGGTGAGTGGTGTCTGGGTCTTAAAAGCTGCCAAGCTGCTGTTTGAGGATAGAACAAATGGTCCCAACTCAACAGGAATGGATGATCACCAAGGACAAGAGCAACATGGAGAAAAGAGAACCCTGAAGACAGACGGACCCATGTGAGTGGGTCTCTACACTGACTTGCGACCAGAAGAACCAGATGGTGCTTAGCCACCACCAGTGACAGCCACAATGGAGCTCACAAAGTGGAGTCTCACTAGCAAGAAGAAAATAAATAGGAGTGTACCCTGAGATCTTCAATAAAAGACCGTAATTGATGACCCAGGTGCTTCGGAGGTCCCCTGGGAGCTTGGTCCCTGGCCTGATGCTGTCCCTGTCCATAAATCATAATGAAGGTCAACTTTTCCGACAGCAATCAATTGGACTTGATGACTCAGAGTGACCGTATCTTGTGGGAATTTTATGATTCTATGACTCCACAGGATGTCATCCTGCTAACCTCTTGCTGGAGGAAGGGGAGTAGGTGGAGAGGAGGAGACAGGAGACTGTTGGGAGGATAGGACATGTGTGGAGCAGAGAGGAGGGGTGTGCTGTCACTGGGCAGGGAGAGCAGCGGGAGCTGCATATAGGTGAGCACACAAATTTATATGGGAATGTACATTTTCATTCAATCATAATAAAAAAAACAAAAAGGCGGGGGAATGAAACAAAATGGGACTAAAAGGGCATGCCAGCCTAGGGGAAAGGACTGAAAGACAGGAGGGCACAGGAAAGCTAATACTGGGGAACCCAAGGTTCAGAAGAGAGAGTATTGACCTGTTGTTGGATTGTGTACCAGTGTCATAAAACAATACATGTTCTGTTTAATGAGAAACTAGTTTGTTCTGTGAGCCTTCATGCAAAGTAAAATGAAAAAATAAAGAGAATAGAATGCAAAAAGAAGATACGAAAGAGAAAGATACGTGCAGTGTACTTTTATAGATGAAGTCTTTGTGTGTATAATATGCAAGTTACCTGCTTTATCTTAACTGTAGCGAAATTGTAATATGTAGATTTTAATATATCTTGAAACCATGAAACTGTGTTGATGATGTTCTCAACCACATTTCTAAAATTCTGCATAGAAGACAAATCAGGTAAATAAATACTGGCTCAATGTTTTTAGAGAGGAGGAAAAGATGCAAATATCCTTCCACAGTCTTCTTGTCACTGTGATAATTCACTTTATTTAAAAAGGCATAATATTCAGTTCAAGTTCATGGTAGAAAAAATTTGAAATGCTAGACATACAGTTGACTCTTGGGCATTAAAGCTGGATTTCTGCTCAAGGTCTAGCCTTCTACTCACTCTCTAGTGAATAAAGGCAGAATAAAATTTGTTCTTTCAGTTACAAAGAAGCAAACATCCTTCAACTTCATAATTTTTTTCTAGCTATGTTTGAAATACATTGCTTCTTATAAGAATTGGCTGGAAGTTGAAAAAGTTAAGTTTTCCTTGGCAACTGTAATCTGTCAGGAAAAATTAAAATGTTCACTTAGAATGAGGGAGAAGGTTGATATTGATATTAAATTAGTGTTTTCAAGTTGACTGAAAAAATGTTTTTGGCTAAAACTTGAGAAGTAAAATTATGTTGACCTTCAATGAGAAAAAATATTGAGTCCAAACTCCTTAAATGTTAAGTTTTGAACCAAATTGCTGTTTAGAATGATTATAATAATTTGATGTTTCTGCTAATAGTTTTTGTATAACAGAAGCATATTTGACCTTTTTAAAATGTCAGAAATAATATTTAATATTAATATGCTCCTCAGCCACTTTAAACACTCAGGTAATATTTAATATTAAAATAATAATCTTGATATTTGTGCTCAAAATGTCATCATATATTGCTTGAACGAGGAGTCAATGTCTTTCTAAAACTGATGAATTCAAATATTTCTTCCAAAAAGTGTTTCTGTATTGGAATGGATAAAAGTAATTTATTTTGTAGAAATCAAGTAGACTCTACTCAATGTAAAGTGAAGTGTAATGAAACTCAGTTCCTGTAATACCTTTTTTATTGTGTGACCAATAAAATTTAGAAAATGAATGATTAAGAAGAAAAATCTATATATTAGTATTGACCTCAGAGCTTCTAAGTGAAATTTTCAGGGGGAACATTATTACAACGAAATTTAGAAGAACACTGTCAAGCTAAAATGTCAAGTGATTTTTATGTCTATATAAACAGTATATTGCCTGAGCATCAACTCTTTAGGTTAGAGGCATTTCCTCTGTCACTGCTCGTTACTATTAATTGAAGCTGTACATCTGCAATACATTTCATTTTTTTTTCTCCATTTTGGATCATTAGAATATCCTGTTCAACTGTATTTTACTGCTACATGGAAAGACAAACTCTTCACATGAACAAATAGGTTGTATTTTGAAATCATTCATACCAAGTAGTTAGAAGTAATCGTGTCATATACCTGACATACAGAGGTACATTTTCCTATAAAATGTCTATGCAATGTCCTTCTATCACTCTAAATCTGATTATCACAGTAGGCAGCTATGCAGTGTTTATATATTGCCCCAGTATTTTGTTGTGGTGGTTGTTGTTAAATGCTGTTGTGTTGGTTCTGACTCATAGTGACCCCATGTGCAACAAAAATCCTGCTCGGTCCTGAACCGTATTCACAATTGCTGTTACTCTTGAGCCCACTGTTGCCCCCGCTGGGGCATTCCATTTCCTTGAAGATCTTATTCTTTTTCAAAGACTTTGAACTTTACCAGGTATGATGTCCCTCACCAACGACTGGTCACTCCTGATAATATGTTCCAAGTATGTAAGATGAAGTTTCAACATCCCTGTTTCTAATGTGTATTCTGGCTGTATTGTCCAGGACAGGTTTGTTTGTTGTTCTGGCAGTCCATTTATTCAATATTCTTTGCCAACACCATAATTCAGTGGTATCAGTTCTTCTATCATCTTCCTCAGTCATTGTCCAGCTTCCACATTATATGAGGTGACTCAAAACAGTCCTTGTAGACTGGGATGTTAGCCCCTATTTCTCAAAGTGTACATGAAAATGAAATGAGACCACTCACTGTCAGCATTTAGTGCAGGGATTCATCTCTAACAGGTGTTCCTTAAGGAAGAAGCAAAGATTTTGAAAGGCAGTTTTGACTGTTTGGGAGAGTTTGAGTTTCAAATCTTCAAATAATATACAAACCTGAGTTTGAAATTCACTTTTACAAATTGGTGATTATGTGGGTTAGATGACATGATAATCAAAAAAAACCAAACCCATTGCCATCAAGCTGATTTTGAGTCATAGCAACTCTACAGAACAGAATAGAGCTTATTCATATAGTTTCTAAGGAGTGCCCAGTGAACTCTAACTGCTGACCTTTTGATTGGCAGCCATAGCTCTTAATTACTAAGCCACCACAGTTTCCAGGTAACATGGTAAATCTGTATTGTAGGAAAGTCTTTGGGGTTACAGTGAGGAGAGCTACACTGAAGAGAGTTTTGTGATCATTAGCATGGTTCTCTACCATTCTGTGTTTTCTAACCTCTGGCTGTGTGATAGGGTTGCACTTCCATGCCATGAAAATACGAGTGGAATAATCCTGCTTGTTTGCCAGTGGAAATGTTTAAGAGCCAAGAAAAAAAAAAAATGACCACCCTGCCACTGACAGTAATTAACTGTATGAGCCTGAAACCTTCAGTAAAGTAAAAGTTAGTTTCCGCAATGAATTCTGGACAGCACAGATGGTTAACAGACTTGGCTGCTAACTAAAAGACTGAATGATCCACACAGTCGAATGCCTTTACATAATCAATAAAACACTGGTGACACACTTTCTGGTATTTTCTGCTTTCAGCCAGGATTCATCTGACATCATCAGAAGCATACCTGGTTCCAAGTCCTCTTCTGAATCCAGCTTAAATTTCCAGAGTTCCTTGTTGACATATTGCTGCATATGTCATTGAATAATCTTCAGCAATTTTTTTCTTGAATGTGATATTGATGATCCTGTTTGATAATTCTCTCATTTAGTTGGATCACCTTTCCTGAGAATAGGTATAAGAATGGATTTCTTCCAGTCAGTTGGCCAGGTAGCTACCTCCAAAACTTCTTGGCATAGGTGATTGAACACTTTCAGCAATGCATCTGTTTGTTAAAACATCTCAGTGGATATTCCATCCATTCCTGGAGTCTTATTTTTCACTGACACCTTCAGTGCAGCTTGGACTTTTTTCTCTAACACCCGTTTCTGATCATGTACTACTTTCTGGAATGGCTAAACATGGACCAGTTCTTTTTGTTACTGATTCTGTGTATTCCTTCTTCCTTATTTAGCTATCTCCTGTGTCATTTAATGTATTCCCCTAGAATTCTTTTGCAACTCCTATTGCAACTCAAGGCATAAGGATGACTGTTATAAAAAAGTGTATAATAACTATTGGCAAAGAGGTTGAGAAATTGGAACTCTTCTGCATTACCTGAGAGGGAAAAAAAGTGGTACAGCCAGTATGGGAGAGATTTTTGTACATTTTGGAAAAAGTTAAAAATAGAATTTCAATTATGACTCAGAAATTTCATTCCCAGACACAGACACAAAATACTTGAAAGTAGAATCTCACAGATATTAGTGTATATTATTCACAGTAAACAAAGGTGGCACCAACCCAGATACCCATCAATGAGTAAGTGGAATATTATTCAAACACAAAAAGTGAAATTCTCATAAGTACTACAGCATAATGAACCATGTGTATACTCAACAAAATTAGGACAGATGTAATATGACTCAGCTATATAAGGATCCCCAGTGTTGCAGTGGGGAAAATGATCTACTGCTAACCAGAAGCCTGTGGTTTGAAGTCACCTACAACACTGAAGGAGAAAGATGCAACAATTACCTTCCGTAAAGATTTACAGCCTTGGAAACTCTATGGGGTCACCACGAGTCTGAACTGACTGGACAGCAGTGGCTTTGCTTTTGGTTTTAGGTAAAATATCAAACACTTGCACATTCATAGACAGTAGATTAGAGAAGATCAGGCACAGAGCTTGTGTCTGAGGTGATGAAAAATTTTGCAATTAGTAGTGATTGGCTTTTAGTGAAACTACATAATACTATGAAGGAAAACTACTACTATTAATGTACATTTAAGAATGTTAAAATGGCACTTTTTGTTTTAATGACTTTACTACTATGTACGTATGTGTATACAAGTGTGAGTGTGTGTCTGTGTGTGTGACAGAGAGAGAGAGGAAGAAATGGAGTACCCAAGTAGTAAAGAGTTTATATGTAGAGCGTCAGAATTACCTAAAATATAAAATTAAATAAAATGAGGTGATTTCTTTGTAATAAAACAGATAGAGCCAAATGGAATACCTGAATGTGTAGCTTTATAAAAGATAAACACTAAAACTCTTCCTAAGGAAAAGCAATACAGGAGTCATTTGAGGCGTGAAGGAGAAGTTATGGGGTGGTTTCTGTATTTTTGTAACCTTAATCACTCTAATGTTTACAGTTTGATATATAAGTTTTAAACTCAAGAGAGGGAATTTTGTTATAAATGCAGATCTGAGAGCCACTAGTTTAACCACAGTAATTAAAATATTACATTTATATGTAAGTTGTATAGGAAGCAATAAGAAAGACAAGGAAAGAAGTGAGGAGCACTGATAATTAAATGAGATCCACCGCTACCACCACCCACCCCCAAATTCTTCTTTGGAGGCTGAAAAACAGACCTGGCAGTCCGAGAAAAATTAGAAAATTTGTAAGACTCTAAGTCATAGAATCAAAGAAGAGATTAATTCAGAAAAGTAAGATTGTTCAACAGAGTCAGATGCTTCTAGACATTAAACAAAGTAAGATTAGACAGATTTCATTGGGATTTAGCAATAAGAAGATCATGAGTGTCATTAATGACAGCTCTATTAGTACAGGGACGTTGGGGGAAGCCGTATCAAATTTATTTGAATAGTAAAAAGGTGACGAAGTTAAAACCAGTAAGTGGTAGGCAACCCTCCCAAGCAGTTTAACTAATACAACAGGCCAGAACACAATGTTATGTGGAATGAGACACAGGCCAGGAGTGAGACTTTTGGCTTTGTTTTTATCTTGTGTAGAAAGAGCTAACCAGTTACCATCATGTCAGCTCTGACTCCAGACCTCAGCATGTGTGTCAGAGTAGACCGATGTTCTGTAGGGCTTTCAGTGGCTGTTGTTAGAAGTAGATCTTTAGGCCTTTCTTTCCAGGCATATCTGAGTGCCTTGAATTTCCAAACTTTCGGTTAATAATCAAGCACATAATTGTTTGCACCACACAGGGTCTCCAAGAGATGTTGAGATACATTTAAATGATGAAGTGAATGCGACTGTAGTATGATATGGAATATGCTGGAAAGGGGTAGGGAAGTTTCCAGAAGGAGGGCCCAGAACCTTGGTAAACTAGCTAGGCTTGGATAGCAGGAAAGTGCTATGGATTGAATTATGTCCGTCCAAAAATGTGCATGCAATTTGACTAGGCCATAATTTCCAGTTTTGTGTGATATTCCTAAATGCTACAAATCCCGCCTCTCTGATGTTCATGAGAAAGGATGGGCAGCAGCTGTGTTGGTGAGGCAGGCCTCAGTCTATAAAATTATATTGTGCCTAGAGGCACTCTTTTGAAACATAAAGCCAAGGAAAACAAGCAGAGCTGGGGACTTCATACCACCAAGAAACATCTGGAGAATAGCGTGTCCTTTGGGCCCAGCATCTCTGCACCTCAGAACCTCCCTGTCCACATGAAGACTAATGACAATGATCTTTTCCAGAGTCAACAGAGAAGGCCTTCTCTTAAAGCTGACCCCCTGAATCTGGACTCTTAGCCTATTTTACTAAATACGATTCAATTTCTGTTTGTTAAAGCAATCAACTTGTAATATTTCTATTAAAGCAGCACTATATGATTAAGACAGAAAACTTTATTATTATTATCATTATATTGTTATGTTTTTATTGCTATGTTTCTGGGTACAGTGAAAAGAAGCTGAGAAATCAAAACCCTGTAATTTCAACTCTGTCTGTGTAGCAAAAAGCAGGTGATTAGTTAAGACTGAATAGGCAGGCGATGCAGAGGGCATAAATAAGATGGGAACATGACTCAAGTCTGAATGATTGAGATGTTCTCTAGAAGTACTTGGATGTCTGGGCATTAATGCCAGCAGCACAGACAGTTCAATTTTTCCAGGGTCATGGCTTTACTTGACTGATGAGACAGAAGACCAAGAGGACAAAAGATTTAATAATTTTGGAAATCAAGCTTTGGGAATGATGACCTAGGAGGTCTAACATTCACTACTGAATGAGGAATGGAGTAAGACAAAGTGCAAAATCAGAGAAATTAAATGACAAGTCTAGATCAGTTTAATTGAAAGCATCACTAGACACACAAAAGAAGCTATTTAAAAATATAGAAAAGTGTGGGTAGATACTTTTTTGTTTAAGATATTTTGTTGGAAGTATCAGCACATTACTGTTGTATATAAATGCAAAATCTTCATTTAAAATTGGTAGGTAAAATACAGTAGAATCAAAGACAAAAGATTAGACCTAAAAAAATGTGAGAAATTATCAGAATGTATGTGTGAACTGCCAATGCAGAAACTGGATTTGCAGTTGAGACTTGATTTTAAAAAAAATGAGATCTGATATGAACACATATTTCGCCAAAGATGACATTCAGGTGGCTGATACATGAGGAAATGTTTATGATCGTTAGTCCTTAGAGAAATGTGAATCAAAATAACAGAGAGATACCATTTCAAGTCAACAAGAAGAGCACTAATCTAAAAACAAAAAATAATGAATGTTTAGAGGTTGTAGAAAGACTGGATCACTTAAACTTGGCTGATGGGAATATAAATGATACAATCACTTTGGAAACTGATTTGGCACTCCCTTAAAAAGTTGGAAATAGAAGTGTCATATGATCCAGCAATCCTATTATTTGAACTATACCCTAGAGAAATAAGAGCCTTTACACAAGTAGATAAATGCACACCCATGTTCATTTTAGCATTATTCACAATAGCAAACAAATGTAAACATCCTAGCAGCCTATCAACAGACAAATGAGTAAATAAATCATGGTATATTCACACAATGGAATACCATGCAACAATAAAGAACAAGGGTGAATCCTCAAAACAACTGATAGCATGGATGAATCTGGAATGTATTGTGCTGAGTAAAATTAATCACTCATGAAAGGACAAATATTTTATTATATTGCCAATAAAAATATCTCAAAGAAAGGTTTAAGCACTAAAGATAACACTCTTTGATGGTAACAAGGGTAAAGAGTGAGGGAGAAGGGAATTCACAGATTAGATAGTGGACGAGAATTATTTTAGGTGAAGGGAAAGACAAAACACAATATAGGGGAAGTCAGCACCTAAACTAAAAGCTAAGTTTCCTGAACACAAGTAAGCACTTTAAGGCACAAGTGAGCTAGGAGAAGAGGTCTGAGGACCACAAATTCAGGAAACATATAGGTCAATTGGCATAACAAATTCTTTAAGAAACCATTCAGCACCCCGCTTTGGTGAGTGGTGTCTGGGATCTTAATAGTAGCCATCTAAGTGGCCATCTAAGATGCACCAAATGGCCCCAACTCAACTACAGCAAAGGAGAATGAAGAGCACAAAAAACAAAAGGAAAATATTAGCACAAGAAGCAAAAGGGGCCACATAAACCAAACACTAAATCAGGCTGAGACCAGAAGAACTAGATTACCAGCAGTGAGTGCCCTGATGGAGAACATAACACCGAATCCCTGATGGGGGAGGAGAAAAATGGGATGCTGAACTCAAATTCTAGCGAAAAGACCAGACTTAAAGGTCTGAGACTGGAGAGACCCCAAAAGACGTGGCTTCTGAAATCCTTTTAACCTAGAACTAAAATAATTTCAGAGACTATAAAATAATAATTCCTAAAACTCTTCAGACAAAGACTGACTATGAGATATCAAACTATACTTGTAAAGAATGGGCTTCATAACTCAAGTAGATACCCAAGACTAAATGAGCAGCTCCTGTCCAGAGGCAAAATGAGAAGACAGAAGAGAATACAAGCTGATTGAATGGATACAGAAAATCCAGGCTGAAAAGGAAGATGTATGGTCATGTTAAAGGTATAGCAAATAGAGTCACATAGTAATGTGTGTACAAATCCTTGTATGAGAAATTAACTTCAGAATAATTGTTGCCTGATTAACAACATAATAATAATTTAAAAAGTTGAGATCTGATGTTTTTATCTGTTTATAGATGGTAGAATGGTCACAGTTTTGTGGTAGCATCAAAATCTTCTAAATTCCTGAGAAACAATAAGAATCAGTAGCAGCGAAAAGTTGATTCCTTTGAGTCACAGGACAGACATACTTCTACTCTTAGTTTCTTTCCCATTTCTGGCATCGATTTCTCCACCTCCCTACCATGACACTCTCTACTTCTCTGCTGGATCTGGCAATTCATTGCAACAGCCACACAGAACTCAGAGGCCACACTCACAGTTATATGGTTTATTAAGAAGCTAACAGGATACAATTACGAATCAGGATCAACAGGCTAAATCCAGGATCAGGAAGCATGTGGGCAAAGTCTCAAAAGCTCCCCTAAAGTAGAAAACACATCTCTCCGTTATTCAGTGCAGGACAGCTGTCTCAACCCCTCTCCCCCATGAAAGCAGTCAGACCATTCTTTCGGGTGCACGTTGCCTGTCATCCTTACAGGCCTCCTCTCCGCGCAGTCGGGAGAGGCGTCCTCTTAGCTGGGCAAGCTCCCTGGTAGCACCAAAGGTCGCTGTGTCTGGCCTCCCTGCTATAGGCCTCTCCCCTTGTAAGTGGCTCAGCTCACAGCTAGCATGAGAACTTGCTCAGCACTCCTGGCTTCTTTCCTAGCGGTAGGTTTTTGCCATGACCACTGACTCTGCCACAAGGCCTTTCCTGTGCCTGTTTTCACTGCCTCAGCCAGAGGGCCCCTTTCAGGCTCCTCTCTGCCTTCTGTAGTACAACACTTGATGTGTGTTGCTACTTCTTTAGGAGTTTTACTTCCTTCCCTCTTTCTGAGAAGAGGAAAGGAAAGAAAGAAAAAAACAAATTGGATGTCAGAAGAGACTCTGAAACTTACTGCTGAATGTCCAGTAGCTAAAGCAAAAGGAAAAAATGATGAACTGAAAGAACTGAATAAGAGATTTCAAAGGGCAGCTTCGAAAGACAAAGCATTAAAATTTCCAGTGCAATGAACTACAAATAGAAAACACTCTGCATTTTGCAATCTGAAAGAAATTAAGAAAAACATTCAAGCCTCTAGTTGCAACAGTGAAGGATTCTACAGAAAAAAATATTAGATGATTCAGAAGCCTCAAAAGAAGGAGAGGATACACAGCATCATTATCCCGGAAAGAACTGATTGATGTTCAGTCATTTCAGGAGGTAACATACGAGCAGAAGCCTTTGGTACTGAAGGAAGAACTCTAAGTTGAAGGCACTGGAGAAAGAACAAGTCTCCAGAAATTGATAGCATATTGAATGGTACATTTCAACAAAAAGATGCAGCTCTGGAAGTGCTCACTCATCTATACCAATAAATTTGGAGGACGGCTACCTAGCCAACAGACTGAAATAGATCCACATTTATGCTAATTCTCAAGAAAGGAGATCCAACCAAATGCAGAAATTATTGAACAATGTTATTGTTATCACAAGCAAGTAAAATGTTGCTCGAGATCATTCAAAAGTGACTGCAACAGTACATTTACAGGGGACTGCCAGAAATTCCAACTGGATTCAGAAGAGGACCCAGCATGAGGGATATCATTACTGGTGTCAAATGGCTCTTGGCTGAAAGCAAAGAATACTGAAAAGATATCGCTTGTGCTTCATTGACTATGCAAAGGCATTTGACTGTGTGGATCATAATAAATTAAGGGGAACATTTCGGAGAACAGGAATTCCAGAATACTTCATCGTGCTCAAGAGGAATCTGTACATCAATCAGGAAGCAGTCATGCAAAAAGAACAAAGGAACACTGCATAGTTTAAAGTCAAGAAAGGTGTGTGTCAGTGTTGTGTCCTTTCACCGTAACTTTTCACTCTGTATGCCAAGCAAATAAGCCAAGAAGCTGAATTATATGAAGAAAAATGAGGCATCAGAATTGGAGGAAGACTCATTAACGACCTTGTTTGCTGAAAGTGAACAGGATTTGAAACACTTACTGATGAAGATCAAAGACCACAACCTTCAGCAGAGGTTATACCTCACCACTGAGAAATTTAAAATCCTCTTAACTGGACCGGTAAGCAATATCATGTTAAGTGGAGAAAGGATTGAAGTTGTCAAGGATTTCATTCACTGCCCATGGAAGCAGCAGTCAAGAAATCAAAAGATGAGTTGCGCTGGGAAAACCTGCTGCAAAGGACCTCATTAAAGTGTTGAAATGTAAAGATGTCCCCTTGAAGACTAAGGTAGACCTGACACAAGCCGTGATATTTTCAACAGCATTGAATGCATATGAAAACTGGAAAATAAATATGGAAGACACAAAAAGAATTGACAGTCTTTGAACTGTGTTAGAGAAGAATATAGAACATATTGCCAAAAGAACTAACAGATCTGTTCTGAAAGAAGTAAAACCAGAGCACACATAGAAATCAAGGATGGCAAGACTGTGTCTTTCATCCTTTGTTGCCAAGGGGGATCAGTCCCTGGAGAAAGACATTGTAGAAGATCACCAAAAAAAGAGGAAGGCCCTCAGGGAGATGAATTGATGCAGTGGCTGCCACAATGGGCTTAAGACTGAAAATTGTTGTGGGCACAGTTCAGGACAGGGCAGTGTTTTCTTTTTGTTCTTCACAGGGTTGCTATAAGTTGGAACCAACTTGATGGCACCTAACAACAACAGTTTCTGTGACTTCTTTCTTTGCACGTTTCTGTAATGTCTGTGAAGCTGGCTGCTTATATAAGCAAACACCTGGTCAATTTCAAGGTGTAGCCTTGCACCAAGATTACAAACTGACCAATTACCTTGGTGGGCCCCAAATCTCTATCAAACAATTTGCACTGTAAATCAACCAATTCCTGTAAGGTGAATAATACAGACCAACTACAGTACAGATGTCAGCCCAGGGCTAGATAAGAAGTATCCCGCCATCAAGATGTTTACAGGTTAGCCAGGACACATCAACGAACTTGGACAAAAGTAACAAATCCTCGGGTTGAAAACTAAGACAAAGGCAACTCTTCAGGGCTTAATGCCAAAACAAAAGCTGTAATTGTTACCCTTGCATCGATTCTGACTCATAGAGACCGCGTAGGATATAGCAGAACTACCTCATAGGATTTTTGATGTGGATTTGAACTCTTGATCTTCTGGTTAGAAGCTGAACTCTTAACCACTGTGCCACCAGGATTCCCTTCGGAGGCAAGGGGGAAAATACTCCAAAGTTGTTTTTCCCAAGAGCCAAAGCAAAAGATCATACAAATGGTCATATTTCATCTAGTCACTAATAAGTTTTTGTGGCATCATGGCAAGACTTTCCGAAGAGAAACTGAAGTATATAACTATAAAGAAGGGTAGGTATACAGTGTAAATTTGAAAAATGGCTCTAATCTCATAAAGGAGACAGTAGTGAAACAAGTGTTTATTATGGTAAGTACAGGAAATTAAAATAGTTTAAAAGGGTGCCATCTAGGTTATTTTAATTACTGTGTATTTTTATGTCTTCGGTTTTCTCCCCAGACCTTCTTCACTTCACTAATATTGTTTTCTTTCAAATCATGAATAGTATTCCTATTTGTTCCATGGGGAAAATGCTTGAATTCATTCAGAGACAACTTTGGTGATACTGGCATTTTTATTGTTCATTCTAAGCAAATCTGAGCTTTGGTAAGGTAGAAAATTCACTCACAATATTGGTTTACTTTGAAAAGCATGTATAAAAATGGCTACCATCTTTACTGGAAAACTCAAGTGACACACTTTGTCTATGCAATAAAATACTAATACAGATTAAGGAAATGAAGAGTAGTTCAAAACAAAAGAATATTTCTAAAGTATCATTCTACCAACTCGGACCTAAAATCGCCTAGTCTTTAATGATCAATCTAATATAGAAATGATCAATTTTGAAAGAAAAATATTAGCCATGGGTCTATTTTGTTACAAAGATAACCAGCTGTGGGTGCCACTCTGGGTTTTATTTCTAATATATGACAAAGATCTTGAGGGTTGCGCTGCACACTTTTGGAAAATTTTACCATGACTATAGTATAAGTTTTCAACCTCATAAATTCAGACATTATCAAAAAATATACCCAAACAACCCCAGTACATTCTAGACTACAACTCATACTAATTTGTATTACATAAATACATCAGAATCATAGGTTTTCATTTATAATTGTTGCTAATGAAAAGGGACTTGTTATCCTGTCACATAAATAGAAATTTTGTTCCATTTAATTTCAGCAAAAAGATTAAAAGAGGCGGATGACAGTGAACATTAGGTGACAAATTGCATAAAATTATTAGTTGTTAAGTGTTAGAAAAGTTCTAGTACAAACATAGAGAGACCTGTGTATTTAACCTAGCAAGCCTGGGGCAATAAGCCTTATGTCCAAACTTGAAAAATCAAATTGGAAAAATAACAGCTACAATCAAATTGACTGACAATAAAGGTTACATATAAACTTTATAATGTAAACAAATTGCAAAGATGTGAAATTTATTAGATAATTTTATATTTAGAAACTTAGCAGTAAGAATACACGTAATGGCCAAACACAAATTCATATTTCATAAATAAGCACATGGTTATTAGTGTGTTTTAGAATGGACTAATTTATCAGGTTTATTGTCTATTGTTCTTTCTTATGAAAATAAACTCTATTGGAGCAAGAATATGTCTTTATCTAGCATGTAACTTGAAATGCTTTTTGTCTCATTTACCTCTGAGACTGTGGGAGTATGTGATTGTTGTAGGCTGGGTTATCTAGGGAAGCCAAACCAGTATATAGGTACACTGCTGACATATACCTATCCTGGTTTTGCTATCTGTTTCTTTACATATGTATGTATACAAGGACTGCCAATTAATGTCACAAGCTGATCCTTAAGAAAGCACTACATACTTCATTGATGAAGGTTACTGTGGGCACCTTCAAAGTACTCCCCCTAGGAAGACACACAGCAATGCCAGTGCCTAGAAAACACTTCAAAGCAATTTTGGAACCATTTTCCTGGAATGGCCATCAGAGCTGCCGTCGCATTGCCCTTAATGTCCTGAATGCCATCAAAATGTCTTCCTTTCAATATTTCCTTTACCTTCAGGTAACGAAAAAATTCCTTGGGGGTCAGATCAGGTGACTAGGGAGGGTGTTGCAATACAGTTATTTGTTTACTAGCTAAAAACTCCCTCATAGACAATTAGAAGATTAAGTCTGCAAACTTGGCACCATGCCACCATACACAATAGCCATTCCAGAAAGAGTTCCAAAATTTCTTTGAAGGGTGGACTAGGCACTGGCACCGGTTTATAGCTTCTCAAAGAGAGTACTTTGATGGTGACTGTAGTGATATTCAGCAGTGAGGTATGTAGCACTTAGAACAATTCAGTTTGCAGACTTAATTGTCAGAACTTGTATGTACACATAAACACATGCAATATATGTACACATATGTATATGTACATTCACGTGTATATGTGTATCTATACATACACACAAATATACACACACACGTACATAAAGACAAAGATTTACATCAAAGCAACAGCACATGCAACTGTAGAGGGCTAGAACGTCCCAAGTTTGTGGATCAGGATAGAGACATCTTCTGATTCAAATGCCTGCAAGGACTAGTGAACTGAAGGTTAGCACACTGGAGAGCAGGATTCTTATTCATGAGCTGTGAAGATCAATTAATCCCAATATCAACAAGTAAACTACTATCTTAAGTACCAAGAACTAGATTTCAGACAAACAAGAGACAGCTGAAAAATCCAGAAAGGGTAACTTACAGTCATATGCAGGATACATGTTCAAGGAAACTCCCTTTCAACTGACTGACTAGTCATAGCAGATCCCATCATGGGGGTGATCACATATAAACCCCAAGAATCATAGCCCAATCAAGTTTACACACAATCTCAACCATTCTAGCAATACTGTGGATAGACTGGATGTTCTCTATTCCTGCAGGAAAGTACAGAAAAATAGTTGTTTGTACAATTTCATAGATACCTGATACATTGTGGGAGTCATTACACCGAATCTCCTTTCTTCATCCTTTTGCTTTCTGTTCTCTGAGAATACTTTTGACATTGCTTCATGATTGCCATCCTGGAAATTAGACTAAGATACTTGATGGAAATAAAACCCTAGTGAAGTTCAAGGGGGCATACTGGGCACACAGTGCATGTGTGGACCGAAACTGCAATTGATACTACAGTGGATATTTGTTCTTGTTTCCTACCCAGCATCCAATCCATTATTCTGTGGAAACCATGCTTTTATACTTCCAAATAGAAAAATCCTTACACTGTTACAGGAAATAAACAGTGTATGACTTAGCTCAGACAAATAATTGAATTATTCCTTTAGACACTGTGCACAAGTATATTCTGTTGGTACTTCTAACTCTCAGACATAGTGTATAAATTTATCTACTCTCTCTCATCTTAAGTAACTCTCAAAAATGTACAATAACTAAACATATGTGCGTTAGTAACAATAAACATGTTAATGGATATACACACACACATATATGCACATAAGTTCTTATTGTTATTAGCAAGTATTGACTCAGTTTGGACTCATAGAGATCCTATGCCCAAGAGAACAAAATGCCACCCAGTATTGTGTCCTGTCCACTATCCTTTATATGCTTAAGCCCATCATTGCAGCCACTGTGTCATTCCATCTACTTGAGGATCCTCCCCTCTTTCCTGATCCTCTGCTCTACCAAGCATGATGTCCTTCTCCAGGAACTGATCCCTTGTAACAACATGTTCAAAGTATGTTAGACACAGTCATGTTATCTTTGCTTCCAAGGAGCACTCTGGTTGTACATCTTCCAGACCAGATCTGTTCATTCTTTTGGCAGTCCATGGTACATTAAACATTTTTACCCACCACCACAATTCAAAGGTGTCAGTACTTCTTGTATTTTCCTTATTCATTGTCCAGCTTTTGCATGCATATGATGCCATTTAAAATACCATGGCTTGGGTCAGGTGCACCTGAGTCTTCAAGGTGACATCTTTACTTTTCACTGCTTTGAAGAAGCCTTTTAAAGTAGATTTTCCCAATGCAACGCATCTTCTGATTTTTTTTTACTGTTGCTTGCATGGGCATTGATTGTGGAACTAAGTAAAACGAAATCCTTGACAACCTCAATCCTTTTCCCATTTATTGGGATGTTGCTTACTGGTCCAGTTACCAGTATTCCTTGTTTTCTGGATCTGAGGTGCAATCCCTACTGCAGGCTGTCATCTTTGATCTTCATCAGTAAGTGTTTCAAATTCTTTTCACTGTCTGAAAGCTGGATTGTGTCATCTGGATTAAGCACATTGTTAATAAGTCTTCCTCCAATCCTGATGCCTCATTCTTCTTCATGTACTCCACCTTCTCAAATTATTTGCTTGATATATATGGATACTGAAAAAGTGTAGTGAAAGGATACAACACTGATGCACACCCTTCCTAACTTAAAATCATAAGTCTCCCCTAGTTCTGTTCATAAGCCTGCCTCTAGATCTGTGTACAGATTTCTGGAGAGCACAATTAAATGTTCTGAAATCCCCATTCCCAGAAATGTTGTCCATGATTTGTTATGATCCACACAGTCAAATGCCTTTGCAGTCTTTGAAACACAGGTAAACGTTTTTCTGCTATTCCCTGCTTTCAGCCAAGATCCATCTGGCACCAGCAATGATGTTGCTGGTTCCCTATCCTCTTCTGAAATTGACTTGAATTTCTGGGAGTTCCTTGTCAATATACACATATCAAAAATAAAACCTACTGCAGTCAAGTTGGGTCTGACTCATAGCGACCCTAGAGGTCAGAGCTGAACTGTTCCTTGGAGTTTCCAAGGAGCGCCCAGTGGGTTTGAACTGCTGATGTTTTGGTTAGTAGATGTAGCACTTAACCCACCATACCACCAGAGTTTCCAATATACACATATACATACACATAAATATACTATACATAATGTCTGGCTAGCTTGGTTGGGCTAGTGTCAGAAAACATTACCTATAATAATTGTACAATGAGAAGCTAGCTAGTTTGTTCTGTAAACCTTCATCTAAAGTACAATAGTTTTGATAAAGATAAAAGAATAAATATACTTCACCTATATAGATTGGAGGAAACTCTGGTGGCATAATGGTTAAGTGCTACATCTACTAACAAAAAAAGTTGGCCTTTGAATCTACCAGGTGGTCCTTGAAAACTCTGTGGAGCAGTTCTACTCTTGGGTCATTATCAGTCAGAATTGGGGGTTTGGTATTTGGTTACATATATTGGAAACCGTGCGATAGCTTCTAACCAAAAAGTTGGCAATTAAAATCCACCAGGTGCTCCTTGTAAACTATAGGGACAGTTCTACTTTTGTCCTATAGGATTGCTATGAGTCAGAATCAACTTGACAGCAATGGTTTTGGTTTGGGAGTTCTATAAATTATCTCCACTTGTGTATCAGTTTGTACTGTGGAGGCTTGCTTGTTGCTGTGATGCTGGAAGCTACGCCAATATTATTCAGATGCCAGCAGGATCACCCATAGCAGACAGGGTTTGGCTAAAATGGACAAGGAAGAAGGATCCAGCTGTTTACTTCTGAAAAAAATTAGCCAGTGAAAACCTTATGAATAGCATTGTCTGATACAGTGTTGGAAAGTGAACCCATCAGGTTGGAAGGCACTCAAAAAATGTCTGGGAAGGAACTTCCTTCTCTTAATGACAAGGATGCAGACAAGCTTTTAGGACCTTCATTCACTGATGGACAAGGCCCAAAAGAGGAAGAAACAACTGCAAATACCCATTAATGTTCAGAACATGGAATGTACAAAATAAGAATTTAGCAAAATTGGAAATCATCAAAAAATGAAATGGAACGTATAAACATCAATATCCTTGGCATTAGTCAGCTGAAATGGACTGGCATTGGCCATTTTGAATCAGACAATCGTATGTTATACTGTGCCGAGAATGAAAACCCGAAGAGAAATGGTGTTATGTGCATTGTTAAAAACAGCATTTCAAGATACTGTCAGTGAGAAGATAATGTCCATAGGCCTACAAGGAAGGCCTGTTAATATGACTATTACTCAAATTTACACACCAACCACTGAAGTCATAGATGAAGAAATTAGAGATTTCTACAAGCATCTGCAGTCCAAAACTGATAGAACAGGAAATCAGGATTCACGGATAATTACTGGTGATTGGAATTCAAGAAGGATCAGTACTCAGAAAATATGGCCTTAGTGATAGAAACGATGCTGGAGATGATATGATAGAATTTCGCAGACCCATGACTTCTGCATTGCAAATAACCTTTGTCACACCAACACAAATAGCAACTATACACAAGGACCTTTCCAGATGAATTACGAATGAATCATATCAGGTACCTCTGTGTAAAGAGATTTTTAAGAACTTCAAGACTCTCTTCTGACATCTGTTTTGGTCTTATCTTTCTTACCTTAATTTGTAATGACCTCCTTTTTTTTTCAAGTACAGTATCTTTGATGTCATTCTACAACTCATCTGGTCTTCAGTCATTAGTTTTCAGTCCCTCAAATCTCTTCTCGAGATGGTCTTTAAATTGAGGTAGAATATACTCAAGGTCATGATTCGGTTCTCATGGACTTACTCTAATTTTATTCAACTTCAATTTGAACTTGCATCTGATAAATTGATGTTCTGTTCCACAGTCAGTCTCTGGCCTTGCTGTCACTCATAGCAACCCTGTAGCACAGGATGGAATACTTCATCAGATTTCCAAGACAGTAAATCTTTAAGGAAGCAGATTGCCACCCTTTCTCCGACAGAGCGGGTACTGGGTTCAAACCACCCATCTTTTGGTAGCAGTGAAGCGCTTTAACCACTGTGCAACCAGGGCTCCCTGAGCAATCAAAGAGATCTCTGAAACAGGCTTGAAAAACTATGACAGAAAATTGTGCAGATGGAGCAAACTAAAGAATGTGGTATATAAATGTGTTAAGTCTTTACCCTGAAATTCTGAAACGCGGTTTTCCTATACATCATTACTGTGTGCTTCCATGTGTGAAATCTACTTCTGAAAAACTTTAGTTTGAAGAAAATTTATTGGAGTTTTTTTATTGTTGAAAATAAATTTTAAATAAAAGTCAAAGCTTTCTATTAACAGAGCATTAAATTTAGAAATATTATTTGCATAGTATTTTAACTGCAAGGTAACATTTTTGCAGTTTCTAGGTAATAACCTCAGAGCAAGGAGTCTGTATTCACAAGCTTTATATAGAAATGGAAGAACAAACTGGAGACATTAATAAAACAGTATTATTTAAAAAAATAAAAGAAGAAAAAGGAAAGAAGAAAGAAAAACCTAAGAACATGGTAGGAAATAAGGAATCAAACATTCCAAATTACGGGCTAATTTATATCAACTAATACAAATATTATGTAAGTATTGTTGGTTTAACATAAATATTCTAAGGAAAAATTTAAGTGGGAGTGCATGCCTTAATAATTTATTCACTGTTTTCAGTGATCCCAATAACTTCCCAAGAAAACTACTCTCATCATAAACTAAAGAGATAAATCCCTAAATAACTATTATAGAAAAGTTAAGTACGATAGCTGCGAACCAAAAGCTTGGCATTGAGATTCTTTTCAGTGATACCACGAGAGTGTTTTCAGTGATGTCATGGGTGACCCTGCTGGCATCTGAATAATATTGTCATAGCTTCCAGCATCACATCAACAAGCAAGCCTCCACAGTACAAACTGATAGACAAGTGGGGCTAATTTATATAACCCCAAAACCAATTTACATAACCCCAGAAACGATTATAGAAAAGTACTGTATTTCCAATGAGTACTGTCTCATAAATTCATTTTAAGGTGGTAAATTCATTAATGGGGAAATGTTATTTAATTATAGTGATTCAGTATCTATAAAAAGGGTTTTTGTTCGTTTGTTTGTTTTTGAAGTGTGTATGTTACCTCAAGAGTCATTTTGGGTCTTTCAGGATGAGCATTTGAGATGATCACAGGATTAATAAATACTTGAAAATATTAACTAGTTTTGCAGAAATGAGTATTTTTATTTTATGCACTGTCAAAGCATTTTTAGTGACTCTATTATTATACTTAACTGATTTTTCTTTACACAGTCATGTGTTCTGTTTTATTCTTAATGTCAGGGTCAACATAAGTTTGGCCTAACCTAGTTTCATACCAAATGTAACTGTTAGCCCTGTACATGTGTACCTCTTTGCTTGTGTCCCTGGGTACAAATGGTTAAGCATTTAACTACTAGCCTAAGTGGTTAAGTGCTACTAACCTTACGATCAGCAGTTTGAACCCACCAGCAGCTTCTTGGAAACTATGGGGCAATTCTACTCTATCCCGTAGTCTCTATGAGTCGGGATCTACTCGATGGCGTTGTGTCTATTTCGGTTACTAGCCTAAAAGTTTTCCCTAACCAGAGGTCCCTCAGGGGATAGGATCTGCTTCTGAGAGGTTCCAGCCTTGAAAACTCTATGAGGCAAATCTATTCTGAATCTATGGGAACTGACTAGCCACAACCCACAAACAAAATACCTTTACACATTGGCGTTGGTCGGGTAAAAGTTTGATCCAGTAGTTTTTCCTGCACTGGTCAGGTGAAGCCTGAATCGTTACTTTGTTAACAGTTTCTGGAAAGTCAACGACAGGACCATGAATTTCCACATAGTCTTCCCCTCACTTTCAGTCTACTCAAGTTTTCAATTCATATTTGTCTCTAATCATCTTCCAATTACCTTTTTTTTTTTTTCTTTCCTAGGCAGTGGATCTTATTTCCGGAACCCTGGCCTTGCTACTGATCATCTTGTCTTATTTATATCACTATTGCTGCAAAAACTTAACAGAAAAAAAATTATATTGTCTACATAGCTTGAGTAATATTTTAGGCCTTTGCCCTTTTGAGGAAAGTAATTAGTTCTTTCCCTGATTATCTCTCAGAAACAATCTTGATTCAGATATTTTCAACTCTCTGAAAGTCTTTGTGTGTTATAACACAAATCTTTATGAGTGAATGACTTAAACTTTAAGTGGACAGGTCTTTACTAATGTGTTTCTAAGGATTTTTGATTTATCTCACAAAGATCACTCAGGATGTAATGTTGGTTGGTAGTGAGAAAGAGTGGAAGCTGTGATACAAGTTGAGTAATTATAATGGTCTAAGCAATGAATGTTGAACACCTAAGGCATGGCAATAAATATAGAGATAGACACTAGAAAAGTAGCAGGCATAAATGATAAGATGTAGCAATGCTTTGAATGTTGATGTAGACAGTGGGAAACAATATAGTCTACGTCTTAGGTTTCTCATTTGTCTAACTTGATAAAAAATAATATGATCTATGTCTTAGGTATAAGAATTGACTAACTTGATATTGCATGACTCTTGTATGAAGAAAATGAAGAATCTAACACATTTTCTATTTCTAATGGAGAAACTTAATGATTTAATGTTGACGTATCCAACAAAATAGTCAAGTTTCATATTTCTCCTTGCTATCCTATCAGTTTTCACTTCACCTATTTTGACATGCTGCTGTTGGGTGCACCACATTTTTTATATCATCATGGAAAATTGATCCTTTTATCATTATTTAATGTTACTTTTTTTATTTTTTCATTCTGAAGTCTACTTTGTCTGAAATTAATGTGGTTCATCTAGTTTTCTTTTGATTTGCTTGAATATTCTGTATCTTTTCTGTGTCTATTTACTTTAAAACTATTGGTGACTTTATATTTAAAGTAGGTTTCTGAGAGGCAGTACACAGAATTTATTGTTTTCTTATTAATACACTTAACTGAAGTCAAATGGTTGCTTTAGTAACTGATAGATTAAGCAGTTGGATAATCCATAGAAATGTAATTAATCTCAATAGTACCTTTATTCAACTTCATCTAAATGATATATGTAGATGTATATGTAGATATCATGGTTTGAGTTGTGTTCAACCCAAAAATGTGTGTAGAAATTTGTATAGGCCATGGTTCCTGGTATTACATGATGTTTCTATATGTTCCTGTATGCCTCTAGGATGTTAATGAAGGATGTTAGGCTGCAGTTGTGTTGATAAGGCAGGCTCAGTCTATAAGATTGTACTGTTATTTGATGCAGTCTCTTCAGATATGAAAGAAAGAATCTAGCAGAGAGAGTGGAGGGACCTCATATTGTCAAAAAGTAGTTCCAGGAACAGAGCACATTCTTGGAAAAGACTTGGGTCCCTGTGCCTCAAAAGTTCCCAGTTCAAGGGAAGACTGACCACAAGGGCCTTCCTCCAGAGCCAGCAGAGAAAGCCTTCCCCTGGAGGTGATGCCCTGTATTTGGATTTGCAGCCCACTGGATTGCAACAAAAAATAAATTTCTCTTTGTTAAAGCCATTCACTTGTTATATTTCTGTTAGGACAATACTAGATGACTAAGACAGGAGATAACTCCATCCAGAATGTTCAGTCTTCTGAAAGCCACAAGGAATAAGCTCCAAGATAACACCATATTCTGATTCATAAAGCAAATCACATTTCAATTGGTTCCTACAGAACTTTCAAATTTTGAACAATTGTTAATATATTTGAATTATGTATGCATCGCCATGAGTTGGATCTGACTCGACGTCACTTCGCTTTGGCATGCATGTGTATACATATTTCTTATTTATTGTATTTATTATTTATTTACCTACTTATCTGATTTTAATTGAGAATATTATGTGTGTTAGTCATCTAGTTCTGCTATAACAGAAATACGACAAGCACATGGCTTCAACAAAGAGAAATTTAATCTCTTACTGTCAAGTAGGCTAGAAGTTACAGTTCAGGACAGTAGTTCCAAGAGTAGACTCTCTTTCTGTTACCCCTGGAGGAAGGTCCAATCATCAGTCTTCCCTTAGTCTGAGAGAATCTCAGCACAGGAACCTCAGGTCCAGAGGAACAGTTCTGCTCCCAGCACTACTTTCTTCCCAGTTTGAAGTCCCCATGTGTCTTAGGCTGGGTTTTCTAGGGAAGCAAAATCAGTAACACATGTAGGTACAAGGAAAGATATATAATAGATAGATAGATAGAAATATAGGAAACAGCTCACGTAATCACAGAAGCTGAATGTCCCAAGCTCTGGCACAAGCCTCACGTGGCCACGGAAGCTGAGGAACCCAAGATCAGCAAGTCACAGAGCAGAGTTCTAGATCACCAGTTGTGTAGGTCAGTGGATCCCAAGCTGGTGGCGAGACGAAGCGACAGAGGCTGGCAAAACCAGGATCAGCAGGTCAGGGAACAGGAGTGGGCAGAGGCTAGTGAACCCAGGATCGGCAGGTCAGGGAGCAGGACTCTCAAGTGCCGACTGTAAGGACTGATGAGTCCAACAGCTGCTAGCTCAAGTCCCGGAACCAGACTCTGGAAGCAGAGAGCAGGAGCTCCTGGCCACGTGAGCAACCAGCCGCCGTAGTGAAAGGTCACGAGATGAGAGCCGAGGGGCAGGGAGCCACCACAAACCCCACCCTGCCACTTAATACAACAGCCAAATACGTAGTAGGCAAGTTGACATAATCCTGACCACCACAGTCCACCCCTTGTCAACTTGGCATCTGCACACATCTCCCCTGACCATGCCCAGTCTCTGAAGGAGTACAGTTACAAAGTCATACTTATGTCAACATGATATAACTAACACATGTACAACTGAAAATGCATTAACCTATTTACATCTCATGTTTCATGCCAAGCCAAGTGCCATCATATCCAACACACACATACAAAGCAGGAATATTCATAGCAATTACAGTCCTCATTTCTGCAACTGGTCACAGGGCTGTAACTAATATTTAGAACTACCTTCTTCTACAACCCATTCTGTACGCCCTTTGCCCTCAGCAAGCATCTCAGCTGGTCATGGTTCCTTGCCTGGTTAGGTGACCCAAACCTTCATTCCTGAAGGGTCTGGGCTATTATCACTCATTTTGGAGTTGGGTTGCTGTAGTTTTCCATTGACCTTAATCACAGGACATGGTAGTACTAGGAGGCATCTTAAGGGATCTCCTGCATTCCAAACATACTCTTCTTTACTTCTGTTATGTAATGTCAATCTAATTTCATCTTCATAGTCAGGATCAATCACACTGGCCAGTATTGTAACTCCCTTCTTTGTCTGTTGACCCAGAGGTACAAGGAACCCAAAATGGCCTGGTGGCAATTTTAGCTTCCAGTTGAGTGGAATCATTGATGTGTCTCCAGGCGGCAGCATTCCTCCCTTCGTAACTAAGACATTTAATCCTGCATAACATAAAGTCATGGGGACAGGAAGCAAAAATCTTGCAAGTGGGTCACTAAGGGTAATAGTGAGTGGTGCCGCTCCCATTTCCACCCCTTGATTCCTGAACCCATGAATCCTGGCGATAGGAGAAACAGCAGCATATATTGGACACTGGTTTAGAGCATACACTGCCTCCTGGAGAACTCTTCCCCAACCCTGCAAGGTAGCGCTACCTAGCTGGCAACGTAATTGTGTCTTCAGGAGACCATTTCATCATTCTACCAAGCCAGCTGCTTCAGGATGATGGGGAACATGGTAAGACCAGTGAATTCCGTGAGCATGGGCCCACTACCGCACTTCATTTGCTGTGAAGTGAGTCCCTTGATCAGAGGCAATGCTGTGTGGGATTCCATGACGGTGGATGAGGCATTCTGTAAGTCCACGGATAGTAGTTTTGGCAGAAGCATGTCGTGCCAGGTAGGCAAATCCATATCCAGAGTAAGTATCTATCCCAGTAAGGACAAAACGCTTTCCTTTCCATGATGGAAGTGGTCCAGTGTAATCAACTTGCCACCAGGATGCCGGCTGATCACCTTGAGGAACAGTGCCATATCGAGGACTCAGTGTTTGTCTCTCCTGCTGGCAGATTGGGCACTCAGCAGTGGCTGTAGCCAAGTCAGCCTTGTTGAGCGCGAGTCCATGTTGCTGGGCCCATGCATAACCACATCTTATCATCAGTCTTCCCTTAGTCTGAGAGAATCTCAGCACAGGAACCTCAGGTCCAAAGGAACAGTTCTGCTCCCAGCACTATTTTCTTCACACTTTGAAGTCCCCATGTCTCTCTGCTCACTTCTTTCTTTCATATCTCAAAAGAAATTGGCTTAAGACACTACTCAATCTTGCAGAACTCTTCAGTATAACTGCCACTAATCCATCTTGTTAAATCATAGTAACATAATTTACAGCATATAGGAACATTCCAACAAATGACAATATGGTCAGCAATTACACAGTACTGAGAATTATGGCCCAACCAAACTGATGCACATATTTTTGGGGGTATACAATTTAATCCAAAGCATTAGGGTAACAGTTATCGCCTCACTTGGAAAGTCATTTACACTAAAACAAAACAAAACAAAACAAAAAAACTAAGTCAATGACCTAGAGCTTGTTAACTAATAGTTGATGTTCCAATTCCCCAGCCACTTTGTAAGAGAAAGATGCGGTAGTCTGTTTCTGAAGAGATTAGAGCCTTGGGAACACTGTGGACGCTTCTACTCTATCCTATAGCATTGCCATAAGTTAGAATTGACTGAATAGTATACCATAAAAGCAACAGCATTTACAATAACATTCTTAATTAATCTAAGTCCTATCCTTTTGGCTTGGCCTATCCTTTTGCTATACTGTGGTGTCTTTCATGTTGCTGTGATGCCTTTCATGTTGCTGTGATGCAGACAGTTATCGTAGTGGTTAGGACTGTGTCAACTTGGCTGGATGAGGATTCTCCATATTTTGCTATTATAGCAAGTGGCTTGGCTAGCAAGTGGCAGGGGTGGGGCCTCTTCTGGCTTCTCCTCCCTCAACTCTCACCTCTCCTCCTTCTACTGCCTACTTCCTGTTTGTCTGCTCACATTGTCAGCAGCTCCTGGTCTCTTTGTTTTTGAGTCTGATTCCTGGACCAGCTAGCAGCTGTTGGATTCATCAGCCTTTACAGCTGGTGAGTGAGAGTCCTGTTCTCTGACCTGCCCATCTTGGGTTTGCCAGCCCCTGCAGCTCTGTGAATCAAAAGAGACCTCACAGTCTCACCTACCAGTTTGGTATCCCCCAACCTACACAGCTGGTGATCTGGAACCCTAGTCTCTGACCTGCTGACCTTGGATTTATCAGATCCTATGGTCATGTGAGGCTTGTACCAGGGCTTGCGATATTCAGCTTCTACAATTGCTTGAGTTGTTTCCTTTATACAAATCTTGGCTTGCACATATACGTGTTACTGATTTTGCTTCACTGGAAAACCCAGACTAAGACACTATGCTATCAGTTTTTCAAATACTAGCTGGATCACACATGGTGGACATGTTTCAGTGAAGATTCAAGACTAAGACATCCTAGGAAGAAAGACTTAGTAATTTACTCCTAGGGGGTGAAAAACAAGAAAACAAGATAAAATCTGATGGATAATTGTGGAATATTGCCTGACAGAACACCAGAGGGTGAGTCCTTCTGGTTAGAAGACACTCAAGATAAAAGTGGGAAAGAGCTGCCTCTTCA
This sequence comes from Heterohyrax brucei, assembly GCA_028571685.1. NCBI lineage: Eukaryota > Metazoa > Chordata > Mammalia > Hyracoidea > Procaviidae > Heterohyrax > Heterohyrax brucei. Next base: position 164,626,297 of record CM053143.1, read on the forward strand.
ATGTAGAGTCAACCTTAGAGACATGGCTCCTTCAATTAAATGATAAGAAGAAGCTTCAAATTCCTGTAGGAATTTGAACATACAAATCATGAAGCAGTGAACACTGAAAGGTGTCAAAAATAAAATAAATCACTTTAAGTTTGATATCCTAGGCACTAATGAGCTGAAATGGACTGCTTTGGCTATTTTAAATTAAGTACATATAGAGTCTATTATGTTGGAACTATAAACTAAACTGGAAAGCCATTATATTCATCATTAAAAAGAACATTTCAAGATCTATCCTGAAGTAAATCACTGTGGCTGATTAAAAAAATATATATATCCATAAGCCTACAAGGAAGATCAGTCAATAAGACTATTGTTCAAAACTTGTGAAGCATGCATTAATGGGAAGTAAGGAGAAAATGAATAGATTTACCAACGTCTCCAGTCTAAATCTGATTATACACTGCATTCAAAATAAATTGATACCTACAGGTGACTGGACTGTGCAAACTGGAAAGGAGTAGTTGGAAAATACGGCATTGGTGATAGAAACAGCTCTGAAGATCACATGATATAATTCTGAAAAGCCAATGGTTATTTATCTGAAATATATATTTTTTCTAATAACACGTGTATGACTTTACACATATAACTCAAATAGTGAAATAATAAAAACCATATAGATTACATCTATGGAAACATATAATGGAAAAGCTCAATGTAATCAGACAGAATGAAGCTAGGGTTTCCTGGGGAACAGAGCACTAATTGCTCATATGCAAGTTGAAGTTGGAGGAAATGGAAACAAGTTCAGGATAAACAAAGTGCAACACTGAATATGCCCTGCCTGAATTTAGAGACTGTCTCAAGAACAGATTTGATTCACTGAACACTAATGACCAAAGAATGAAAGAGTGCTGGGTTTATATCAAGGACATCATAAATGAAGAAAGCAAAAGGTCATTAAAAAGACAGGAAAGAAAGAAAAGATCAAAATGGATGTCAGAAAAGATTCTGAAAATTTCTCTTGAAGGCAGAGCATCAAAGAAAATGGAAAGAGCACAAAAGTCACTGTACCAAAAAGAACTGGTCAGTGTTCAGCTATTTCGTGAGGTAGCATATGATCAAGAACCAAAGGAATCTAAGAAAGAAGTTTATACTGCACTGAAAATGTTGGCGAGAAACAAATCTCCAGGAACTGATGCAATATCAATATAGATGTTTCATCAAACTGATATAATACTAGAAGTACTCACTTATCAGTCTTTAGGAAAGTTGATCCACCTGAACACATGGAAAGTGGAAAGTACTGACCATATCGTTAGCTTCACATGTAAGTATAATTTTAATGATGATAATGCAAAAATTGCCACAGCATGCAATGACCATAAATACGAGCCAATATCAAAAAGAGACATGGAATGAAGGATATTGCTCAGATCAAACAGATCTTAGCAGAAACCAGAAAATAACAGAAGTATATTTACCTGTGTTTTATTTACCATGGAAAGTTATTTGACTTCATGAATCATAAAAAATTATAGATACCATTGTAAAGAATAGGAATTCCAGAACACTTAAGTATGCTCATGAAGAACCTATAGATAGGTCAAAAGAAGTTATTCAAAGAGAATAAGAGATACTGTGTGATGTAAAATAGGAATATGTGTGCACCATGCTTGTATCATCTAACTATATTTCATCTTTATGCTAATCAAATAACATAAGAAATTGAACTATCTGAATAATAACATAGTATCAGGAAAGGTAGAATACTAACTGAACACCTGAGGTAAGAGATGTAACAATTTTCTTTGCTAAAAGTGAAGAGGCCTTTGAGTACTCAGTGATGGAGTTTGAGGATTATAGCCGTCATTACAGATTACGTATCAACAAACAGAAAATAAAAATCCTCACAAATGGACCAATAACCAACACCATGATACAAGGAGAAAATATTGAGGTTGTCAAGAATTTAATTTTACTTGGATCCATGATCAACACCAATGTAGACAGCAGTCAAGAGACTAAACAAATTTATTTAAAAATGTCATTTTGATAAGTAAGGTAGTCCTGATCCAAGCTGTGGTCTTTTCAACCATCTCATATGCATCAGAACAGCACAATGCAGATGGAAGACTAAAGAAGAACTGATACATCTGAAATACAGTGTTGAGCAAGAATATTGAAAATATCATGGACTGCCAGGAGAATGAACAAATTTGTCTTGAAAATAGTACTCCCAGAATGCTTGTGAGAAGTAATGCTGGCTAGGCTTCATCTTCTGTATTTTGGACATGTTATTAGGAGGAGCCAATTCTTGGAGAAGGACATCATGATTTACAAAAGAAAGAGTCATTTATAAATAAGAGAACCCTTAGTGAGATAGTTTGACCTGGTAGCTGCCACAATATGATAAAACATAACAAGAACTAGTGGGATGGAACAGTAGCAGGCAAAATTTCAATCTGCTATGTATGGGGAACACTGTGAGTGGGTAGTGACTGGATGAAACCTACTAACAACAATGGTTGTCTTTCTTTTCTTTTTCTGATATTCTAGTTATTCGTATGTTAGGTCTTTTGAAAACTTTTGACTCTTATTAGAGTTCTGTTACTTTTTTTTGTTTGTTTCCTTTTAATTTTTATGTTTCACATCTGGATTTTGTTTTGGGAAGTTTGAGAGCAAAAGGTGAACTTAGTGTTTTGTCCTGCTTAAGTTCAACAAAGCAATCATCTAAGATGAAATTTGCATTGATACTTTATATGCAAGTTAACTACTTGAATTTTAAGATTGTAATAACATCATATTGTTCTATGGAAATAATTCAATGCTGTAATGTGCATTTGAGTTGCTTCAGATTCATAGGGACCTTATGTATAACAACTAAACACTAGGCTTTTCTGTACCATCATTAAAATTGTTGCTGTATTTAAACCCGTGGTTGTACTCCTTGCATTAACTCATTTCATTGAGGGTTTTTCACTTTTTTGCTGACCTCTACTCTTCCAAATATGATGCCCATCTCTGGGAACTGGTCCTTCCTGATAATGTTCAAAGTAAGCAAGATAAAATCTTGCCGTCTGTGCTTCTGACTGTACTTCATGAAAGACAGATTTTTCATTATTTAGGAAGTCCATGATATACTTAACATTCTTAACCAACATCACAATTTAAATGTGTCAATTTTTATGCAGTTTTTCTTTTTATTGTCCAGCTTTCACATGCACATGAAGTGATTGAAAACACTGTGGCTTGAGTCGATTATGTCTTAGTCATCAACGTGATATCTTTGTTTTTTATAAGATTTTAAAGAGGTCTACTGTAGTAGATTTGTCCAATGCAGTATGTCATTCTATTGCTTTCATAGACATCAACTGTTGATCCAAGCAGAATAAGTCTTTGAACAACTTCAATTTCTTTACCATTCATCGTGATGTCATTTGTCTATTTGTAGGTATTTTTGTTTTCTTTATACTGAAGTATAATCCTTGCCTAAGGGTATAGTGTTTGATCTTCTTCAGTAAGTATCGTCAGTTGAAATAACTAATTACTTATAATCTTAATTCATCTTTTCAAGTTTTCCTGAAAAAATACGTATTTTAATTATCTTTATAGTCCATCAAAAAACTACCAACCAAAGACTGAAGTTTGAGCATGATGAAACATTATGGAGAACCTGGAAAGGAGATGCCATAAGAAAAATCATAGACCTTTCCAAATATTAACGTTTTGTCTGTTACTTACATGGAAAGCCTGGTAGTGTAGTGGGTTAAGTGCTATGTCTGCCAGGCACTTCTTGGAAACTCTCTGGGGCAGTTCTACTCTGACTGCTAGCGTCACTATGAGCTGGACCCAATGCAAAGGTAGTGGGTTTTATGTTACTTACGAGGATTTTCCAAGTTTCCTCATAATATCATTTTGTAGAGCATTTCCAAATGGCATTTTTTTAGTGAAGCAGATTAAACAGTTGAGAGCTCAAGGGTAGTCCTTCAATGTGATAATATTAGCCTTCTACCAGAGAAGTAATGGATATACTTTTAATAGGAACATCATACATACTATATTAGCAGAGAACATTCATCTATGGGTCAGAAGAATAGACAAAGTAGCAGTCAAACTTTGCTACAGAGTTGATTATTCACAGAGCTGCTTCTCCTATCATGATGCTTACACTGGTACTCCAGTTACGCAGACCTAGAAGTTGGGTCCGAGTTTCTGCAAATGGAAGAGTGGTCTTGGGGGAAAATATACTGTTCAAAAAATTTTAGTGCTTCAACGAGTGAATCAGAGACTCTTTAACAGTTGTTGTCACAATATTTAAGATCATGAAGATGAAGAAAATGAAAATGAAGTTTAGTTGTAGCATCACATTTAGATGTTGGTATGCTAAGAAATCCAAATATGCAGTATTACTCCTCTAGTCAAGTTTTATTATGGTGAATTAAAAACATTGCCAAATGTTTGTGTTCATTTAAGTCTCGTTCCAATGCCACTACTTTCGGCAAAGACCGGACACTCCCCGTTCTCACTCCTGAGCTACTCAGGCTTTTTCTAACTGCCACTGTCATTAACTCTACATTCTTGACAATATATTTTCCATACAGCTCCTGGAGTGATAATTAAGAAGAAAGTTGGGTTGTCTTATTCTGCAAAGGGAAAAGTTTTGGTGAATTTCCACTAAACTAAGACTAAAACAATGCTTCTTGTAGCAATATGAATGCAAGAAGGCTTGTACCAGCACCAGCTCAAGGTTATTTCATTATTGATTTTTGGTAGTCATGTTAATCTCTTTTCCTTGGGCAAGTGACAAAATCCTGTCATCTAAGAGGTAGAGAAAGATGTTCTGGGTAAGACTTCAGTTACACACACACAGTTATTTCTAAAAGGGAAAGATCTTTACATTTCTGCCTTTTACAGCAGAAACCATGTGGAAACCCTGGCCATCAGGTCAGACATTTACTTTCCAATGGCAGTAGAAGACAATGATAGAAATAAAAAGAACCCTTAATGGCACCACTATGCTGCTGACTCAATAATAGAAAACTTTAAGAAAAATTAACCTGGTTGTAGTAGACTTAGATTCTCCTTAAAAAAATATGGGGTTTGGGGCAGAGTCAAGATGGCAGACTAAACGCACGTCTTCCTAAATCCCTCTGGAAACCAAGACCTGAAATGGTAGTTAAAAGGAGCCTTCTGAACACCTAGTGAGCCCTGGCATGCAGCACAGGGCTGTTAATTTGGACTTCATACCACTGACTGCAAAACCGCCTGTTTTTCACTCACCCCACTCTCGGCCAACACAGGCTTGCACAGACTGAAGGTAACTCACCATTTCAATATTTTTTTCCTCCATCTTTGCCGGTGGGCAGAACTGGGACTTGACTAGCTGCTGGTCTTGGACGCACTGCTAGTGGGACCAGCAAGCATGATTGCCACTTTCTGAGAGCCTGGCTTTGGACTCTATACACCTCGGCTCCTCTGGCCTATCAGGAAAAGAAGCCCAGGCAGAGGCCCCAGCTGGACTTGGTTCCTAGGCTGGGAGGTGACACCTGCAGGCGGTACAGTGCTTTTCTAGCAGGGAGGCAGTGTTTTGCACAGTGTCGACTGGGGCTGAGGCCCAGTGGCAGAGGCTATGGACTCTGGGCATTTTGGCACTCTTGGCCTCTCTATCCACCCGGAGCCTGGTCCAGGCCGGCTGGCGAGCTTATGTGGGAAGCCATCTTGTTTTCCTAGGAGGTGGGGTCATGCATACGGAAGCCTCAGCTGGACCTAATTCCTGGGCTGGGAGGCAGTGCCTACCCAGAAGAGACTGCTTTTCAACAGAAAAGCAGAATTCTACACAGTATCACCTACAGCTGGGGCCCAACAGCAGAGGCCAGCAGGCCAGTAGCCTTGCTGTATTTTGAGCTGGTTTGTAACACCTGGTGTTCAATATAGACATGCTTACTTTGCCAGCTGGGAAGAGGGAGAGTTATACCTGAAAACCTGACTGACTTTGGAAGTTGTAAAATACTTTTTACTTCTCATCTTAAGACAGCCTAGAGAAACAACTGTGGTACATCTTTACAGCACTTCTCCCAGCCTCTATTGATCCACATGAAGCCCCCAAAGCAGACAACGTTGGAGAGGATGGTAACCCAGAAGTAACAAATGGAATCAGAAGGCCCCCAAAGAAACCACCTCAGAACTTCCCAGACGAAGGAGCTTTTCTGAACTATCAGAAGGGGAACACAAAAGGATTATATAGAGAGCCCTACTAGACCTTATACAACATGCAGCAGAGCAAAACAAAAAACTAAGCAAGCTGTCTGATCTGATGGAACATCAGTACTCCAAAATCCAACAGATCAAGAACAAAATCAAAGACAGAAATTTCAAATCAAAGTCAAGGAAAAAAATATGGGGTTTGAGATGAAAGTTTACAATCCGAGTTAAAATGCTATACACAAAATCATATAAGCACTGATATATAACTCTAGCACACTCTTCCTTTCTACTATATTCTGTATTTCCCGTGTCCATTCAATGAGTTCCTTTTCCCCTCTGCCTTCCCATTTGGCATCTGCCCAGGTGCTGACCACTTAGTCTCATGTATATATGTAAGTCAAGAAGCACACTCTTTGCCAGTATCTTTTTATGTTTTAGAGCCCAGTCCAATCTTTGTCAGAAAAGTTGGCTTCAGGAAATGTTTCAGTTCTGTTAGTGGAGACTCTGAAGGCCTTGCCTTCTGGGTACGCTTTAATCTTTTGGACTATCAAGTCTGGTCATTATACTATGGTTTGAATTCTGTACCCCATTTTTCTCCTGCTATATCAGGAATCTTTGTTGTATTCGCTGTCAGAGCAGACACTGGTGGTTGCCAGGCACCATCTAGTTCTTCTGATCTTATGCTAATGTAGTCTGTGCATTGCACGACTGTTTTTGTGTCTTGCACTCTTATTTTACTTCTGTCATTGATGTCCTTCATTTTTTTCTGCTCCAGGCTATTAAGATCAATTTATGCTTCTTATATGACTATTTGCTAGCTTTTAAGACTCAGATGCCACTCACCAAAGTTGGATCCCAAACATAATCTTAAAAATTTAGTTATGCCAATTGACCTGAAAGTCCTCTGAAACTGTGGTTCCTAGACCCCTGACTCTGATAATTTGTCCTTTAAAATGTTTGGTTGTATTTAAAAAATGTCCTAGATTTGAGTTTACTCCAATTTTGCTCATTGTGCCTCTGCTGTGTGTTGTCCCATCCTTCAGCTAAATTCTTTATTATTATTACTATTGTGATTGAGTGAAAGTATCCAATCCCAGTTACATTTGAGTGCCCACCTATGTGCAGCTCCCTCTGCTCTCCTTGCCTGGTAACAGCACACTTTTCCTTTCTGTTCTATACATGTCATATCCTCTTAACAATCTTCTGCCACTTCCTCTACACTCTCTCCCCTCCCTTCTAGTAAGAGGCCAGTAGGGCAGCACCCTATAGAGTCACAGAACCATAAAATGCACACACCATGTGGTCATATTGTGTCTCCAGGTCCAATCCATTCCTACCTGAAAAGTTGACCTCAGTAATGTTTTCTGGTCAGGGGCAGCAACAGGTCTAAGTGACATGCTCCCAGGGGAACCCCCAGGGCTTTGGACCATCAATTGTGGTCTTTTAGTGGAGTGCTTGAGGTATACCCCTCTTTTTCTCGTGTTGCCACTGGGACTTGACATCATGGCTGTCTTTGGTGATGGCCAGGCACCATCTGGTTCTTCTGGTCACATGTTGATGCAGTCACTCATTCGCATGAGTCCTTCTGTCTTCTGGGCTCTTTTTCCCTCATGTCTTTGTTGTCTTTGGTGATCAACTGTTCTGGCTGAATTATGACCATTTGGCATACCTCAGATTGTAGCTTGCTAGCTTTAAGAGTCCTGACACCACTCACCAATCCAGGGTGCATAAGACATTCTAGCAATAGGCTAGCTGTGTCAGTTGGCCTCAGTGTTCTTTGAACGTATGGTCCCCAGACCCTCACTCCTGCTATTCTATCCTTGTGATACTGAGTTAAGATTAGCAGAGTTTTCAGTTTATGTTGAAGTCCAGTTAAGTTAGTTGATCTTCTTTCTACTGTGTGCTGACACTGCTTTCACTGAACCAAATTTCTATCAGCTACGGCACTTGGCTTTTTTTGGATCTAATCTATGACCAGCCCTCTCCTTCTCTCCCATCCCTTGCAGCTGTCAAAGATGATGGAGGGGCTGTGGTGCCCTTAGTCTGCCACCAGGGTCCCAAATTTGGCTATCCCCTACACTGTCTCTGCACTGTACCACATGCTGTTCACTTCAGCAATGCACCCCCCACCTATCAGCCAGCACAAAGAAAAACAAATTAAAAGCACCAATACCTGCAGTCTACACAAGTGGTGAGTGAGGAGGAGCGGGGCTCAGTGAGAGAGATGAAGTTTCCCATTTAGTGTCAGGTAGTCCAATCTAACAGCTGTTTCCTAGCACTCACTGGGTGTCCTGAATGCTCTGTTCAGTCATCAATCCAGTCCTTAGTTTCCAGAGAGAGTTAGGGAGATGTATGTCTCGTCTGCCATCTTGGCTCTGCTTCTCAACTAAATTCTTATCTACTATGTATTCAACTTCTTTCAGAACCAAGGCAAAATCTTTTTTTTAATGAATTATTCCTGTGTACTTTGGCTAATATTATTAGTTTTTCCCTTGATTTCCCATTCCACATCATTTGCAGGATATCACCAGGCTTTCAACTTTGTATTTACCTTGTGTTTAATCTTCCCAATTAGCACACGATTCTTTAAATATTTAGTTCCTTATTTATCTCTAATTTCAAATGTGTACTCAGTATTAGCACTTAATAGACACTCAAGAAATAACGCTTAAGCTTTTATTAACTAAGCATTGACTTCACAATTCCTTTTCTTCCTAAAATCCTTACCCCTTCTTTACAATGTTGCCTATCTTATTTATACAGCATTTAGTGAGACAGGCTATTTCTCTTAGCTAGTCTAAGAAGTAGATGGAAACTGCTTTTTCATGTATTATCCGGTATTCTCAGTTTGAGTTCATTTCTAAAAGATTCCACTTCATTTCTGAGTGTCAAAGGGATGGGTCTACTTGGCAGAAGTCTACTTTTAATACAGAAAAACTGAAATCTAAGAAATATAATTTCCTTAAAATATATTGATTTAAGAAAGATTTCTATGAATATATTTTTACTGGGAAAACTATTACTGAAATCTTAGGTAAGAATAATGAAATGAATTATTCTAAGTCCATAGAGAGTAGTCATTTAATATGATGCTCCAGAAAAACACTTAATAGTTTGGATTTTTTTTCAATTAATTAATAAGTAACATTTTGAAGACTTAAGAGAATTTCAAGTCTAATCATATTTTTCTGAACAAAAAAATGTATGTACGAATGAGAACAGGAAGAGAGATGAGAATGATATACATTAACATACCAACGTTGTTAAACTATGTGGAGGAAATTTCATTTAAATCCCATTCATCTTTCTTCTTCGTTATAAAAAGTTTAGAAAACATGAATTCCTTTTGTAGTAAGAACATGAAAAAAAAGCACAACTTCTGTTATCAAGAATCTATAAGGTCGATTAAAACAAGGCCTAAAATTACTCCATTGAGAGGCAGTTCTTAAAATCACAAATTCATGTTGACTGTTAAATTCCTAAAACAGCAGAGTTACCTTTGTATTAACATACACGTCTCTCTTTCTCTCTGAGTTTATGTTTTTGTAATATGCTATGTAACGTAATTTTGAATTGTGTTCTTTAGGGAACATATAGTGAAGAAAGATAGTTTTTCCACAGTAAGCCAGTTAGGTAGACATGTGGGAAAATGAAGTTGTCTTGCTTTCATAGCAAATGGAGAACTTGCTACAATATATTGATGTTGAATTAGAATTCAGTTTGGTCTGCTTCAGCCTATAGGTGCAATTTGCTGTATTTAAGTGGGACTTTTCTTATTTGTTTATCTTGCTTGATGCTACCAAAAACTATGAGATGTCTAATGTTTAGAGAGACAGGATATTGGAGGGATAGAGCCTTAGTTTGGAGACTAAAACTCAGTTTTGACGAGTACTTTTTTCTCCTTTAGTTTTCTCTGAATAAGCATTGTACAATCTGCTGATGAGAAAGGTATACCAGTGACACTGATAAAAGAGGTCATTTTATATATTTTTTTATAGTTTTTAGTAATTATTTCTAAAATTTTAATTTTCTCTATCCTCTTTACAGAAATGTCAGCTATAGGGATTGCTTTTTCTTGTTCAGTTTTTGCTAACCAGCAGCAAAACAAGAAAAAAATCCAACCATGACTGAGGTGCTTTCTAATAGGAAAATATATATATATATATATATTGACAAATGGACTTTGAAATCAGCTGAGTTTCTAATTTTTGTTAACAGACATGGTTTTATATATTTTTATGTATTTTATTCTACTATATATATTTTGTTCTACTGTGTAAGTGCCATTAGTACTTGCCCTTTATACTCCTTGTTGTATTAATTTTTCTGCGTTAAGAAAGTTTCATGATCTTTATTTCCATAATTTAAAAAATACTAATTTTTAGGCATTGTATACATCAGCCATAGTCTGTATGTTATATTAAAAACTGTGCTAGTTAGTACAATATTCTTTGTTAATAACTGCAAGTTTATTTACTGTACCTAAGATATGTCAGTACCATTCTGATAAACAGCCTGTAAGTGTTAATTCTTAACATAATCCTACAGATAGATTTTATACTCACTTCTCTCTGACAGCTAAGGCCATGCAACATTTTTTAATCAATAGAAATTCTAATCTAACAAATAAAATTCATTTCCATGGTTCTTTCCAGTTTGAAATTGCTAAAGACATCTTACCTTTTATCACGGAATCTTGAAAGCAGCTTGTGCTTTCAATTTGACTCTGTGCTCCTAGTGAAATTCTTCATTTTCCTATAAACAGTGATGGATGGACATAGTAATCTGAAGTGAGCTTTCTTAGTATTCTTTCACACCAATTAAAATGTGTGCAGGAAAAATCCCAAAGAGGAATGTAAAATATATACCTTTGATTCTTCCAATCCATTGAATAGTTAAGTTATGTGCTGTATCATAGTAGCTTTAAACTGACTATATTGTGAAAGATTCTGTAATGGTTATAATTTAAATAAAATAAAAATAACCATCTGAAAGCAGACACTCAGTAAAATCATCTGGCTTTCCTTGAGTCTACCCGTCTCTCCTACATCTTTTGTGCTCATCAATTTGCAGTAATTGATAGGTAAAACAATCCATGTATGTAGAATTATTAACAAAGTTGTGCATTATCTTGACATATAGACTGGAGAGCAATTGGCCCCTTGGTAGAATAGACTGAATATAAAATGTTTATGGTATTTTATTATTTACTTTTCAACTCTGATGTAATAGAAAGAGGAGTCAAAGCTGATAAAAGCCTATTTTACTCCTTGTAAAATATGATATATGGTTGCATTTATCACGAATATTTCAAGATTGCATGAGATATTATCTTTCTTAAAGGTTTAGTGACTGCAAAACTATCAACATGGCTTCAGTGATGTGAGACAGATATGCTATTAATTCTGATGTATTATGTTGTGGCAATATACTGAAGGGTAAGGCAGCATCGCTATTTAAAAATGTATTCTGTATAAATGTAAAAGAAAGGAAGATCTCTTCAGTCTTTTATGTTATTTTTTGATAGTGTGCAGATAATTTCAGACACTAGCTTGAACTGCCCGAATAATTTATATATATACATATACATATATAAATTATATACAAATACATATAGATACAGAAATGTCAGTGAAACTCAGGAGGAAATACAAATTTGCTTTCAATATGACGTTTATGTGACAGTGATTGGTTTAGATATGTAGAGGTAACAAGGCGTATTCATTCAAAGTAGGGATGCAGTGTATTTCTAAACATGATGTCCCATTTATGTTCAGAATGATATGGAAGGAATCAACTAGGAGAAGCAAGTGAGTTCCAAGAAGTACTTTTTTAAAAAATGCTGCAGTTGCGTGGTAACATGATGCTATACTTCATTTCCCAACAGAGCTGTAAGACTGTCAGTTGGTAATGGATCACTCCAGAAATGAATCGAAGCTCATGTGGTCTGTCAACTGTCAAGGATACACCTATGTTAAATATGTTAAACCTCACTGTCAGAAGTTGTGCACACCTGCTAGTAATACCAGCAGTGGTACAGTGATCAGGGAATATGACTTCCAGTTGAGCTCTGACACAAAAATCTTGTTTATTTTCTTTATTTATGCTGTTGCCATAAAACACTGTAGTGTATCCAGAGTTACTCCAGGGAGAACATTCATTCAAATGCTCCATCCTGCAGTATCTCTTAGCATTTTCTTTCTCCTCTTTGGCAGCACTTACTTCCCTCTACATTTCTTGTGCTTTTCATTTTAGGATTGCACAATTTTGATTGTTCAGACAGCCATCCATGCACTGATAAAAACTTTTACTCATTTGTATGCACTGTATTCACTGGCTACTTTACTTTTTTTTTCGGTTCCGTGAATATAAACCAAGGCCTGCACACATAGAAACCGAAGTGTAAATCTAATATAAATAGAAAGGATTATTCATACTTAGAATTCATTGGGACAAAAAAAAAAAAGTCTGTGTATTTCGATTTTACTTTTCTAAACTTCTAATTATTTGTTTCACTCTTCCAAGGTAGGGAAAAAATATTGACAAAATGACAAAATGCCTTTCCTAAATTATAATAATTTTCATTTTAAAGTACATAAACACAGAAAGAAAAGAAAGACTGGGATACTAACTACCTTTATCAAGTAACAACTCCGGTGACAGGTTGTGATTTCTCAGTTAAAGACCTGAGAAAAGAAAATCCCCTGTTATCTATCACTCAGAGTTATCTGACATCTATTCATTAAATTCTTAATTCTCATGGAATCTTTGAGAGATATACTGGGAACAATCATTATTATATATATTTTTTTAGGTAAGAGATTTAAAATTATCTGGTTAATAGGCTAGCATGTTGAAAAATCTCAAGAAATCAAAGAATTATGTGTGATCTGTATGGAAATATTTTATTGGTAGGTACTGTAATCAATTATGTGGTCAATATCCAAGATGAAGCTCATTAAAAAAAGTAAAAACTTAACATAGTTTGTGTTCAGTATCTGTACTTGCAAATGGACTCATTTCTAATAGTTCCCCTTGTTCACAACCACCTACCCTTTGATCATGGCGTTAAAAATATAACTATAAAAACTTTTCTTCAAAACACATGGAAGAAGCAGATAAGACATTTCTCTTAAAATTGAGCCTTAAAGAAAGAGATAGTCTGAAAGAGAGGGATCAAGCAAGAGGAAACCACAAATCAGAGACTGTTATCACAAATTTGTGATTGTTGCCATACAATGCTCCCTGCTATACTTACACAAGAAACAAAGAATCCTTGCAAACCTTAAGTTGTTCTTATGCGCCATCAAGCTGGTTCTGGCTCACAGTGATTCTGTGCACAATGAAATGAAACACTGCCTGGTCCTATCCATTCTCACAGTTGTTATGCCTAAGCCCATTGCTGTAGCCAGTTTATCAATCTGCCTCACTGAGAGCTTTCTTCTTTTGTTGACACTCTGTCAAGCATGATGTCCTCTTACTGGGGCTGGTCCTTGCTGGTAATGTGTCCACAGTACCTAAAACAAAGTCTTTCCATCCTTGCTTCTAAGGAGAATCCTAGCTGTACTTCTTTCAAAATGTTGTTGTTGTTGTTAGGTGCCACTTAGTCAGTTCCAGCTCATAGAAACCCTATGAACAACAGAACAAAACACTACCTGGTCTTGCGCCATGTCCACAATTGTTTCTATGCTTCAGCCCATTGTTGTGGCTGCTGTATCAATCCGTCTCGTTGAGAGTCTTCCTCTTTTTCGCTGACCCTCCTCTCTACCAAGCATGATGTCCTTCTCCAGGGACTGATCTTTCCTGACAACGTGTCCAAAGTATGTAATATGCAGCCTTGCCATCTTTGCTTCGAAGAAGCACTCTGGTTATACTTCTTTCAGAACAGATCTGTTTGCCTTTTGGTGGACCATCATACATTCAACATTCTTCTCCAACACCACCAAAAGCATCGATTCTTCTTCTGTCTTCTTTGTTCGTAATCCATTTTTCGCACACATATGATGCTATCATAAAAGGCACCCTTCCAAAATAGATTGCCTATTTTTCTGGAAGTTGATAGTGTATTCTATATTCTCACTGAGACTGTTATTCAAAGGCATCAATTCTTCAGTCTTCCTTGTTCATTGTCTTTAAAAATGACATGTAACACTGATTTTATTTGTATTAGTATCTGCCCATTCAAAATGCAAAGAAGGCTGTTGAAATATTTCTTTTCACACACAAAAAATAAAGATCATAGTAGTCAACCTATAAATTATTGATTTTGTTGCCATTATAGTTTCACTATAAATGTGATATAAAGTGTGGTGCAGAGTTACAGAGCCTGTCAATAAAGTTTGAAACTAGCTAGTAATTCTTGAATGATAACTATTCCAATTATTCAGTTCTACCTACTCTATCCTCAGAGTGTATATTTACCGGAGTAATCAGAATGAGTTTACTCAGCCTGACTGCCAAGTGCCGGGAAGTACAAAAAAGAAATACCCCTTACCAATAACAGACATGCAATAAATGCATCTTCATGAACTATAGTAAGCCTGGCTTTCTAAGTTATATGTTAGAGGCATGAACTGCTTTGTCATCATTAAATATGAAAGAAAGTTTATAGGACTATCTGCTGAATCTGAAGGCCTGGTCAGTTGTTAGTCAATGGCTGATGAAAGCTAACTGTGATATCGTCTATCATTTCCTCTTCATACACTGACTGTTTCAATCCAGGCAACACAGAAGCAGATATTGATTCTTTCACATTTCTTTGCTCAAGAAATCCAGTAACATTAACCTTTTATGATTTGCCTTGCTTAAGTGTAGAAATTTTAATGTCATATCATGTACTGCATAATTTTACCATCTCCAACAGATTTCTTTTTCTATAAATTTCTTCCTTTCTCTGATCTTTCTGCTATAGATCACTTGATGAAACATTAGGAAGAACATCGAATAGAATTGGGACTAATCATTTTAATTTGGGGAGGGTTGTTTTGGCATGTGTTGCTGCTATATTTGGTTGTCATTGATTTATCTCAGACTCCTGACAAACCTGTGGGTGCAAGAGAGAACTGCTCCATAGAGTTCTCATGGCCTTTCAGAAGCAGATTTCCAGGTTTGCCTACCAAGGCATCTATAAATCAAACCTGTTGAAGCTGAGTCTCTGTCTCATAGCAACCCAAGTAAGGCAGAGAACTGTCCTATAGGGTTTCCAAGGAATGGCTGGTGGATTCAAACCGTTGATCTTTTGGTTAGCAGTCTTGGTCATAACCACTATGTTCTGAGGCACCTAGGGTTGGATTCAAACCTCCAAGCTTTCAGATAGTAGCTGTTTAGCCATTTGCATAATTCAAGGGCTTTTTCATATGTAGACAACATAAAATGTTTTCAGAAGAGTAATATCTGTTGCATTTTATAGAGCACCTGACACCATAACCATTACAAGGATGATTCTCAGCCTCATACAAAACAAATGAAGTTGGTTTATTTTAATTCACATTTTGCAAAGCCGGGGATCATAGCTCAAGGAGTTTAGGTAGCATTTCTTAATCTTCAGAGGTAGCAATTGTGGTGGCAGAATTATTATTCTTACATGTCTGACAGCAAATGTGCATATTCTTCCCGTGATTATTAAGCTTCCTCCCTGGAAAGAAATGAAAGAGAAAAGAATAGCTAGTCACTGTAAACAATCGCTGCTCCCTCAATGTGTGCTATTTTCCGTGAAAGCACAAAGATAGGGCATTTCCATTAAAAAGGTCCTTGCTTTTGACATTATCACTTAAAACTCATATCTGCTACTGAAATGATGTGAAATTAATTTTTCTAAATACCATTTTCCTTGTCTGCTAATGACAATGGGTTTAAACGGTAGATCCAGAGTAAGAAATTGACAAACATTAGTAATTAGCACTTGTTATAAAGTAAATGTTGTTCTCATTTTCACTATGATTATATTTATACTTAGGTCAGGCCACAGCTACTCTTTTGAAAACTTAAAGTGGGTTGAGGTAATAAGATCCTTCTTGGTTTCCTGTTTTGGCTCACCTATCTCAAAGGGACCTTTGTGGTACTGGTGGTTAAGCTTTGGACTACTAACTGAAAAGTCAGTGGTTTGAGCCTATCAGTTGCTCTGCAGAAGACAGATGTGGAAGTCTGCTTCTAAACAGAATACGGCCTCAAAAATTCCATGGTGCAGGTTTGCTCTGTCTTATGGAGTCACTGTGGACTGAATAACAAATAGCAATTTTCTATCTAATAGCAGAGGCCATGAAGAAATTGGATATTCAACAAAGCTCAGCTTGTGTAGGGGACCTAGTGGCCTAGTGGTAAAGGAGCTCAGTTGCTAACCAAAAGATCAGCATTTGGAATCTTCCAGCCACTCCTTGGAAACCTTATGGGGCAGTTCTCATCTGTGTTATATCAAGATTCTCTGTAAGTCAAAACTAACTAGACAGCAATGGGCTGGAAAAAGCTTCTACAGAAAACCGTGGGTGGCAAAAATGGTTGTGCACTTGGTTACTAACCAAAAAATTGGTGATTTGAACCCATTAGAGGTGACGCTTAAGAAAGATTTGTCAATCTGCTTCCGAAAAGTCACAGCCTTGAAAATCCTCTGTAGTGCAGTTCTAGTCAGAGACATGTGGAGTTGCCATGAGATAGCATCAACTCCACAGCAACTGGCTTGCTTTGTTTGTTTGTTTTAAGTAAATCTCTATAAAATTAAACTAAACCCATTGTTACCGAGTCAATTCCAACTCATAACAACTGTATAGGGCAGAGTGTGATGACTGCCGATTACATTCACAACTCATCTTAGACAAAGTGCTACATACTTCACTGCTGAATATCACTAGGGTCACCTTCTAATTACTCTCCTTGGGAAGCTATGTGCTGATTCCAGCACTTAGTCCACCATTCAAAGCAATTTTGGAACTCTTTTTCTGGAATGGCCATCATGTTACCCTTGATATCCTGAAGGTCATCAAAATGTTTTCCTTTCAATATTTCCTTTATCTTTGGGTAAAGTAAAAAGTCATTAGGGACCAGAATAGGCAAGTAGGGAAGGTGTTCTAATATAGTTACTTGTACACTGGCTAAAAATTTCCTCACAAGCAACTATACAATTAAGTTTATGAACCTGTCACTGTGCCATCATGTGCAATGGCCATTCCAGAGAGAATTCCAAAATTACTTTGAAGCATTGACTAGGTGCTGGCATAGGTGCATAGCTTTGCAAGGAGAGTACTTTGAAAGTGACTGTAGTGATAGTCATCAATCAAGTATGTAGCACTTAGAGCAATTAAGTTTGTGGACTTAATGGTCAGATCTGGTAGAAACAGCCTATGAAGTTCTTAAGAAATAGCAAATGAATTTGAACTGCCAGTCTTTTGGTTAGTAGCTGAGTTCTTTACCTCTGCACCACCAGGGCTCCAACCTCTATAAAATCTTATTTAAAAAGAAAGAGAGAGAGAAGGCACCATGGATATTGCATAAAATGATACTTCCAAAGAATGTGTTTCTGGGCTCAAGTAAATACACAAGGCTAACTGGAAAGCTCCTGTCCAGAGGGTAGAAGGGAATAGGAGCTAGCTGAGTGGAGAGGGTAAGCAATACCAAGTGGAAAGGATGAGTGTGTTGTCATAGTGTGAGGACAGCAGCTAGGATTCCACAGCAATGTGGATGCACGCTGTTGTGTGATAAATTGACTAGTATTGTAAACTTGCACTTAATGCACAATGAAATATTACAAAGAAAAAAAAGTAAGCAAATTGGCCATTGGACTGATTCCTTCTCATGGCAAACCACTGTATTACAGTGTAGAATTGCTCCATAGGATTTTCTTGGGTCTGACCTTCACTGATGGCCAGGTCTTTCCCCAGTGGAGCTGATGGTTAGGTTCAAATCACAAGTCTTTAGGTTATTAGTCAAGCAGAAGCCATTTTCTCTACTTAAGAACCTTGTAAAGTCATATAGGTAGTGGAAGAGAGTTTTCTTTAAATGAGATCGCTTGAATTACATATTAGGCTACACAGAAAACATTCTGTAATCATTGCATTAGTTTATTAATTTTCTTGATTTATGCCTTATGAGCTAAGGAAAACCTTAAAAGGAATCACTGAAGAAAAAGAAGTATATATATATGTACCTATATATTTTTAATTACAGAAGAAAAAAGAGACATAACATAACCACAGATTCATGTAAATTTTATTAAATCTAAAAAACTGTCAATATAAAATCTCTGAGAGTACAGTGAGGGAGGCCTTAGTCATACAAAAGTGAAAAAAGATACAAGAGTGTATATTAGTTTTCAAAATAAAAATGTATTCAGTAAAACAAAGAGAAATATAGCTTCAGTGACTTTTTAAACAAAAATTTCTCATATCTAAGTATGTAAGGAATATTGTGACTAGAAACATAACAGTGCTGTAGCAAAACTAGGTGTTTAGTTGATAAAGAATTGTTTGCATCAGCAATGTGAAGACAGACTGTGAAAGACGAAGGATAAGAAAGTATTCCAGTTCTACAGACCTCTGTATTTTGCCAAATATTTCTTTGTAGACAAGTAGTCTTAATGATTTTTTGACTTTGGGATTGTCTAGTAGAGGTCATAGGAAAATTAATTTTGTTCTAGGCTTGTGATCTATTTTGGTCCACGGCACACATACAAAAAGTGAAATATTTACTTGTTAAAGTTAAAATTTTAAAAAGCAAAATTTTTAAAGTTGACTCTCAGATCCGACTTGATGGCACTTGGCTTTGGCATTGGCTACTATTACTTGTATCTGGTACGTATTTATAAGATTATTAATTATGCTAAGCAAATGAGAGACACACTTCAAATAATTAGCAATGATTTTATTACTAATATATAGTCTTTATGGCGTCATTTATCTCAAAAGCCATCAAAGCTGAGTATTAGAAGATTCTGTTAAATATGGCATTAACAGAACTAATTACTTAATTTGGATATGTTAATTTTGGTTTGAATAAAAGTGTATCTCTTTATATTCATTTTTATGTTGTCAATATTTATTAATAGCACCGAGAGAATATATGGCTCCACTGGTTTCAAGCTTGTCTAAATATGTAAATATAATTACATACTTACTCTTTATACGAAGTTTTGAAAATTCTTAGCTACATTCTTTCTCGATTTTCCAGAAAGAAATTTCCATTTTAAATTTTTTCCTCATCCAAATTCTGATACCAAAAAACTTGAGAAAGTGAATTCTTATATGTGTATTATTTCCACTGTATGTGTAAGAAGAAAACAATTAATCTGGTTTTCATGTGTATCTGTTGTATATAGAAATGCAATCTTTAAAAAAAATGTTTAGGTTGTGTGAACACTGTCACACTTGATCCTTAGTTACTAAGAATTTTTCTGTACATTTTGCTACACTAGGAAACACAATTGAAAAAGACAATGCAGATGCTACCATCAAGATGCCAAGCCAAGTGCTGTCGAGTTGGATATAACAGAGCTTTATTAACCATCGCATTACCCATAGGAAGGAAAATAAAGTACATTAAAACCACAGTTAACAGAGAACTGTCAAGTAGCCTGTACAGTCTTCTGAATTTAGTTGTATATCTATGATTTACAAACCAAGTATTGTATACTTATTTTTTTCTGTCAAATATATTGTCATGAAATTACTGATTTTCTTATTTAATTATTGGTCATGGTTGCAACTAATAGAGTATTAACAAAATATTAAATTTGGATACTGATAGTATTGAATCACATCTCTGTAATGCTAATGCAAATGTGAAGGATAAAAATACACAAGTGTGCACCATGGCACAGTGGGTCAACTTCAGCATGTTTTTAAAACAGTTAACTCTCTGTGTGATTTTGAATGGGAATTTTAGGATTTTGCTACTTCTGTAGCAATAAGTTCTATTGGATTGCTTTTAAAATATGTCTCCAAAGTTGTAGAGTGTTTAATATTTTTCTTATATTATTTAAAAGTCTATATTTTAACACACTTACATATATGTGATTATAATTTTTTAATATTTTAATTAAGATATTTTACATTAGGAAGCTATCTCATAAGAAATGTGACATATTCAGTAGTATGTAGCTAGTAAGAAAAGGATGTAATCTCAGAACTTCTGACATCTACTTTCATATTTTTCCTTGAGTGTTCGTATTTACTGGAAACACTTCTAGAACATAACTTGCATTTTTGTACAATTTATATTTTATATGCTGTCATTTCTTATATACTCTACTGTTTAAAATTTAACGTTTTAATTTTCAAATTGTAATTATGCCAAGCCAAGTGCCGTTGCATGAGTCGAATTGTAATTATACAGTCGCTAAAAAACTCAAAATAGTATTAAGGAAAGATATATATATATATATATATATATATATATACACACATATATATAAAGTTATATTCTCAAAAGAAAATGTCAACTGCTTCTTGTTCTTTTTCACAGTGTGTAAAATGTGTATATTGTACATACCCCAGGATATCTGGTGGCACAGTAGTGAAGAGCTTGACTGCGAACTAGAAGGTGGGCAGGGTGAATCCACGAGTAACTCCTTGGATACCATACGAGGCAGTTCTACTCTGAGTAGAGTCAGAATCGACTTGATCACAATGGATTTGGTGCCTAGTTTTTTGTACTCATTTCAAAGTGAAACAATCCAACAGAATGCATAAATCACAGAACAATATCCTTAATATTATACGCAGGTTCAATTTTTCCAAAAATCATTAAAAAGTGATTACAGTATTACATCAACAGGTAACTGCCAGAGATTCAAGCCAGATACAGAAGACAGCTTGGAACAAGAGCTATCATTGCTGGTGTCAGGTGGGTCTTGAATGAAAGCAGAGAATACCAGAAAGATGTTTATTTGTGTTTTATTGGCTATGGAAACACATTCAACTGTGTGGATCATATAATTACAAATAATATTTCAAATAATGGGAACTCCAGAACACTTAAATGTGCTCTTCAGGAATCTGTATATGGATCAAGAGGCAGTCATGCAAACAGAACAAGGGGATACTGCGTGGTTTAAAGGCAGGAGACGTGTGTCAGGGTTGCATCCTTTCACCATACCTTTTCAATCTGGATGCCAAGTAAATGACTTGAGAAGCTGGATTGTATGAGGAAGTACAAGGCATTGGGACTGGAAGATGACACATTAACAATGAATTACACAGATAACACCACTTTACTTGCTGAAAGTGAAGAGGATTTTAAACACTTACTGATGAAGGTCAAAAGCCACAGCCTTCAGTATGGGTTGCACCTCAACATCAAGAAAACAAAATCCTCACAACTGGACTGGTAAGCAACATGATCATGATAAATGGAGAAAAGGATTGAGGTTGTCAAGAATTTCATTTCACTTGGGTCCACAATCAACACCCATGGAAGCAGTGGTAAGGAAATCAAAAGATGCATTGCACTCAGAAAATCTGCTGCAAAGGACCTCTTTAAAGTACTGAAAAGTAAGATGTTGTCTTCACGACTAAGGAGCATCTGGCCCAAGCCATGGTGTTTCCAGTTGCATCATATACATGCAAAAGCTGGACAATGAAAAAGGAAGACAAAAGGAGAATTGATGCTTTTGAAATACAGTTTTGGAGGGGGATATCGAATGTACCAGGGGCTGCCAGAAGACCAAACAGATATGTTCTGGAAGAAGTACAACCAGAGTGTATCTTGGAAGCAAAGATGGCAAGACTACCTGAGTCATACCTACTTTGGATGTGTTGTCAGGAGGGATCAGTCTCTGGAGCAGGACATCATGCTTGGTAGAGTGGAGGGACAGAAAAAAAAAAAAAAAAAACAGGAAGACCCTCAACAAGATAGATTGACACAGTGGCTGCAACAATGAGCTTAAACACAGAGATGACTGTGGACAGGGCGCAATACTGAGCAGCGTTTTCTTCTGTTGTGCATAGGGTTGCTATGAGTTGGAACCAATTCGACAGCACCTAAAAACAACATACAGTATGTTAAGTCACTTTTTCTCCTCATCACTCTATTTTCATCATAGCGTTTCCTCAGTTTGAAATCTGTCTTCTCTTGGTCTCTCATTTCCTCCTCGCATACATAAACACACTTTGATTCATGTATTTGAGAACTATGTTTTATTTCTCGTATTAAGAGTTAAAGAAATATTTCCTGAACAAATTAACACACACTGTGTGATTATTGTGACATGTTTTGCCAGTGGGGACATTATTACATGGCAGACAGTTTGACATTTATAGTATTAGACAGATTATTCTAGAATCACATTGCCACAAAGATCGATATTAGATCATTTCTTATGGTTATTTCCAAACAGATACTTTTATGTATGAGATAAACAAATTAGAAGAATCTTCTATATGAATCTTCAAAACTATAAGAACAAAAATTACCAAATGAAATTCCAGACAAATCTATTGTCAATTTTTCCTTTAAAACTAAATTAAATAATCTAAACTTTTAAACTTTCAAACAAAATCTGAGTTGATCATATTTTTAATAATGGTTAATGATCTGTGTATCTCATTATTTTCCTTCTAATCATTGTATTATTTTCCTTATTAATATTTAGATTGACTGTGCCTACCCTTCCCCACTATCTGGTTATCTGACAACTCCTATTTACAACAATAAAACATCTACTATCCAAGTATTTTGTGCATTAATGAGAAGCACAGGCAAAGGGGGAGATGAACCATAAGGCTTGTGAGAGGGAGCTAAGCCTTTAAGGCTACCTGCAATTAATATTACAAGGTTTGAGACAAGCTAGCAGCTCAAAGGAGACTAGGGTGGCCAGGCCTTGAGGAACTGGCAGGAGCTAGGGCTGCAGAAATTAGTCAGGGATATCACTGGGTTCACGTAACTGGACCTCATTTGCTCTAGGCTTGCGGGCCACCCTCCTTTGAGGCTCATCTCCATGGCCAGCAAAGCAGGAAAATACAGAGAGACACAGAGGTCCGTACAGAAACATAGAGGGTGGCAAGTGATGGTGGGTTCCTGTTGCTAGAGGGTGACACATGATCCTGGGCAATCACCATCCTCAACTCCTCCATGAGCTCTGGGGAAGTTGTAGTGGGGAAGGGTGGCCCACCACACTGTATGCATCCCATGACAACATGTGGTACCCAATATAGATCAGAGGGTCTATATAATAGCGGCAAGACAGGTCATAGTCTGACTCTTGCACAGCACTGACATCTGTGTAACAACCTGGTCTTGAAACCTAACCTTGTTGGTTATCGAGGAGTGGGTGTGTTGTCATGGTATTTTCAGTTGCCTCATGTGCATGCAAAGTCTGGACAATTAATTAATAAGGAATAAGGAAGATAGATGAAGGACTGATGCCTTTTGCAGTGATTCCTTCTGTTGTACATATAGGTCACTATGAGACTTGAAGGCACCTGACATGACAGCAATATTGCTTTGTTATTTGTTACTTTTTTACTATTACTATTTTTATTATGACTGAGTAAAAATGTACATTCATGTATAAATTTACATGCCCACCTATATGCAGCTCCCACTGCTCTCCCTGCCCGGTGACAGCACATTATTCCTCTCTGCTCCATACATGTCTCATCTTCCCAACAGTCTCCTTTCCCCTTCTCTGCACCCACTCCCCTTCCTCCAGCCAGAGGTCAGCAGGATGGTATCCTATAGATGCGTAGAACCATAAAGTGCATCCAATATATGGTCACTCTGTTACTTTTAACAAATATTGATAACAGATTTCTACCTTAATGTTCAGGATAAATGACACTTGTAAAGTCAGCCAATCAAGCCCCGAACAAACCCAGTGTTGTTGAGTCAATTCTGACTCATAATGACCCTGTAGTTCAGAGTAGAACTGTCCCATGGAGTTTCCAAAGAAAACCTGGTGGATTTGAACTGCCAATCTTTTGATTAGCGGATGTAGCACTTAACCACTACAACACTGGGACTGCCAAGTCATCCAGTAGATTGGGCTAAGCATGGCATCTACCCAAACAGCAAGAAGTCTCTTAAGGGTTTGAGCTTTGTTGAAGTGGCATTAGCCAGTTTTTAGTGAGTGTCACAATAACCTCAGTATAATGCATACCTTAAATGAACAGTCGTAGAATGTGTTCTAAAGCTCACCAAGTTTTATTGGGAACCTGATAGCTTTTATTTTCAGCTGTAAAAGTACGGTGAATCATTGGCAGCAGAGGAAAAAGTTCAATGAGGATTCAACCTTGGTTCTTTCTATTCCTGTTAGGTCCTAATTAGTAATAAGAGACTAATATACAAGATTTATATAGTGTCTTTCTGCTGCAAGACCTGCAGTGACATTTGTAGTACCTTTTGAAACAAACAACAGTCTTGGAAAATGTTAACATAACTATGGACAAAAAAGTAGGAATCAAGGACCAAGCTTGCTTAAATTAGCCCCACGGGCAGACGTCATCTGTTACTATAAAATATTATTAGGGAGGGAAATAAATAAAGCAATTCAGTGAAGACTCAGGAAAGAATTTGAAGTCATACTGATCACCGGAAATGTGAGAGGAGTTTCCACCATTCTAATCCCATGCCCTAGGTAGGCATGTTTCATTATTATCCTATAATAACATGCTTGAATCAGTGTCGTCAAGCTGATTCTGACTCATAGTGACTCTATAAGCCAGAGTAGAACTGCTCCGTAGCATGCCCAAAGAGCACCTGGCAGATTCAAACTGCTGACTTTTTGGTTAGCAGGCATGGTACTTAACCGCTGTGCCACTAGGGTTTGGATAGTGATTAAAAATTGTATGGTATTGAATAAGGCAAAAGGTAGGAGATTCTAGTCTACCCAGAAGTCTCTTGAAAATCTCTATAGGTAAAGAACAAAGTTCTTTTTGTTTTGATGCAATTCCCCTGAAAATTTTAAGTTTTAGTGAGAAGTAGGCACACAAATGAAAACAAGGAAAACCTACCTTACCTCTTAAGCTCTATGCTAAAGCCTTCTCTGCAGCCATGCATCTACGTGCAAATCCTGCTTCTGCTAATGATAACCCTGGAAAATTACCTAACTTCTCTGTACTTTAGATTCTTGTATTCTTAGACAAATACCAGTAATATTTACCTCTTAGGGATGTTGCGAATATTATAGGGATTATTACAGATACTGGGCTTAGACCCTGTCTAATGTGTAATTATTCCACCCCCTAGATGCTGGCTAATTACCATGGTTTTCCTCTCTACCAAAATCTTTATTGTTATAGATTTCACTGATTCCTTTTAAAAGTCAATAAATAAAAGACTAATGGAGTTACCATGGTTTGGAACTCAAAGGAACCTGGTCTTAAACTGTTTTTCCTGTGGGGCACAATAAATAACACATTCTTTGGCACCTTGCTGTTGTTATTGCTAGCTGTTACTGCGTCAGTTCTGACTCATGGCAGCCCCATGCTAGAACTTACAAAGTACAGAATTGCTAGTACGCCCTGAATTTATTACTTTATACAGATGTGCTGAGACTGATGCTGTACTTGTGTTTGATTTTTCTTTTTATTTTTTAAATGAATTCAAGTGTACATGTTAATTTTCTGGTAATGTGGGCAACACGGGCTTGATCAAGCTAAACCGATTTTCATCAGATCCTCCCATTTGGCTGGTCAGAAATGATCTGGGGCTAAAATACTCACACATTTCAGTTAAATACAGTCATCCTGACTTCCAGGTGCTGCAGAATTTATTATTCTCTCTGTAATTGGTGCTTGGATTAACTAATTACCTCACCTAGCTGAGTGCTTTGAAAAATGGGTGGTTTTACTAACCTAGGTTTCCCCTAGAGTTTATTGTAGTATCATTACTGCTTTAGAATCCCATTCTATTACTGTCGTGAGGCAAATCTGTAAACAAAACATTAGCAAACCTTAACTGTTGGTCATCTTATTAAATGCACAGAGAAGGTTAGCACTGCTTCTTAGAGGTTTTTGTAATGAAATTTGACTCTTCCTACCATCATTAAGTGTCTAATCAGGGACTTAAAACTGTACCAATATTATGTGAATTAAGGCAAAAAGAAGAGCAGGTGGGCTTGGCTAAGTGATGAGGTCCACACCTCCCTTTAAAGAAGAAATAATGTTGGTCTACTAGGAGTCAATAAGAAAGTTTTTATTTACACATTAATAAAAATGAAGAATGTTAAAATACAGGTGCACAACCAGAGACTGGAAACACTTAATGCCATAGCGGTTAAATGCTGCATCTGTTAACCAGAAGTCTGGCAGTTCAGATCTACCAGGCACTCCTTGGAAAGTCTGTGGAGCAGTTCTACTTTCTCCTACATAGCATTGCTAAGAGAAAGAAACAACTGCAAGGCAGTGGGCTTTGTTTTGGGGGGAGGGAGAGAAACCAAAGATTTAAGAGATGTAATGGAAAGGTATATTAGTGCTTTATTTAATATATTTGAGCTCAGGGAAAAACTAACATTATTTTTATATAATAAAAGTTTGTGCTACTTAAAATAATGTGTGTAACAAAGAGTTAAAAGGGAAATCACAGAGAAGCAGTTAAGGCAGAACACTTTACTGAAGTCAAGGGGCTCTCTGAAGAGATGAAGGATTGAGCACCACGGAGGAAAGTTTGCTTCATTTCCTGGGAATGAGGGCTAGGGTCTTTGTCCTAAAACTTGAACTTTCTTAACCTAGAAGTGTTTCATATGAAGGATAAAAATATTAAAAGGAAAGATTCTCCCATCGAATAGAGGGGAGAGGAACCAAATGTCTTTGAAGAAAGTCTTTGTAATAAGCGTCATCAAGGTTGAGTAGCCAGGATGACAGTGAATTAATCAAGTAAAGGTGAGGTATATTATGTAAGGCATAGAGAATCACAGGGTAGTGTAAGATAGTGTGGCATCGGCAGGCATTTTAAATAGCTGCTTGTGGCATGACAGCCCCGGAAGTACAGTGGTTAGAGGCTCTGTACCAACCACCTCAATCGTATAGGGTAGGTCTATGCTGTCCTATAGGGTTGCTATGAGTCAAAATCAAGTTGATGGTAATGAGTTTGGTTATGGTTATGGCATATGAATTATTCCTAAAAGATGCTCTTTTGTCTAGAATTGTAACTGAAGAGTATCAACAAATCAGGTAGGGTTTGCAGTTGTAGTAACTGCATCCTGGGGGACTGAATGGTTCATGCTTAGGCAGAAGGAACAATCTCTCTCTCTCTCTCTTTTTTTTTTTTTTTAATTTAACCAAAGTCATAGCGTAGAGAAGTAGGGTCAATGCATTAGAAAATTGCTCTCCAAACTAGAATAGTTACTTATATATTTTCTATATATTTGCAGCTTGATTTAAAATATGTTTTATGTTTAGGGAAAAACAGAGTTTGTACAAAATTGTGGTTAGGTTGTTACATACCATAGAGTCAGTTCCAGCTCTTAGTGACCTTTTATGACAGAATGAAACCCTACCTGTTCCTGTGCCATGTGCACAATTGTTTTTATGCTTAAGCCCATTGTTGCAGCCACTGCGTCCATCCATCCTGCTGAGGGTCATCTTGTATTTTGATGACTGTCTTTACTGCCAAGCATGTTTATCCCTCCTGACAACGTGTGCAAAGAATCTAAGACAGCCTTACCAACTTTGCTTCCTCAGAGCACTCTGGCTGTACTTCCTTTAGAAAGGATCTGTTTGCCTTTTGGCAGTCCACTTGCATTCAGTATTCTTCTCCAATACCACAATTCAAAAGTGTCGGTTCTTCTTCTGTCTTCCTTATTTATATTTCAGCTTTTGCATGTATACACAATCTAACAATTAAGTCCGAGAACTGAATTGTTCTAAGTGCTCCATGCGTCTTCCCTGACTCACTATCGCCACCTTCAAAGTGCTCCCCTGGGGAAGCTATACATCAACATCAGCATCTAGTCCACACTTCAAAGCAATTTTGGAACTCTTTTGGAATGGTCATTGTGCATGGTGGCAAGTTTGCAAACTTAATTGTATAGTTGTCTATGAGGGAGTTTTTAGGCAGTAAACAAATAACTGTATTGAAAGACACTCCCTACTCACCTGATCTGGGCCCCAGATACTGTTTTCTTTACAAAAAGATAAAGGAGATACTGAAAGGAAGACATTTTGATAACATTCAGGACATCAAGTGTAGTACGATGACAGCTCTGATGGCCATTCCAGAAAAAGAGTTCCAAAATTGCTTTTAAGGGTGAACTAACCATTGGCATGGGTACATAGCTCCCCAAGGAGAGTACTTCAAATGTTATTGTAGTGATATTCAGCAATGAGGTTTGTAGCACTTTTTCTAGGATGAATTCCTGGACTTAATTGGCAGTACTTGTATGTTATGCAATTGCAAATACCATGGTTTGTTTCAGAGGCACCTTAGTCTTCAAGGTGATACCTTTACTTGTCAACACTTTAAAGAGGTTCTTTCTTTTGCATCAGATTTTCCCGATGCAATAATGCATCTTTTGATTTCTTGACTGCTGCTCCCATGGGTGTTGTCTGTGGAACCAACTAAAATAACATCCTTGCCAAACTTACCATAACATTGCTTACCAGTCCAGCTGTGAGGATTTTTGCTTTCTTGGTGTTGACTTGCACCCCATACAGAAGGATGTGGTCTTCAAACTTCATCAGTAAGTGTATCAAATCCTTTACACTCCCAGTAAGCAAGATTGTGTCATCTGCATTAAGGCAGGTTGTTAAAGAGCGTTCCTCCAATTCTGATGCTTCAGTCTTCATCATACAGTCCAGCTTCTCAAATTATTTGCTTAGCATACAGACTGAATGTCTATATGATGAAAAGATACAATCCTGACGGGCATCTTTTGTGTCTCCTTTTTCTGTTCAAATGACTGCCTCATGATCCTAGTACAGATTTCTCATGGGCACAATTAAACGTTCTGGAATTCTCATTCTCCTAAATGTTATCTACAATTTGTTATGACCCACAAAGTTGGATGCCTTTGCATAATCAATGTAATACAAGTTAATATCTTTCTGGTGTTCTCTGCTTTCAGCCAAGATCTATCTGACATCAGTGATATCCCTGGTACCACTTCCCCTTTTGAGTCTGGCGTGAAGTTCTGGAAGTTCCCTGTAAATATACTGCTGTGGTGAGCATTTCCAGTGCTACATCAGTTCGTTGAAACATCTCAGTTGGTTTTCATTAGTTCCTGAAACCTTATTTTTCACTAATGCCTTCAATGTGGCTTTGACTTCTCCCTTCAGTAACACTGGTTCCTGATCATATGCCACTTCTTGAAATAGTTGAACATTGAAATGGTTGACCAGTTTTTTCTGGCATAATGTCTCTGTGTATTCCTTCCATATTCTCTTGATGTTTCCTGAGTTGCTTAGTGATTTCCCTGTAGAATTCTTCACTACTGCAACTTAAGGCTTGAATTTTTTCTTCAGTTCTTTCAAAGTGAGAAACGAAAAACGTGTTCTTCCCTTTTGGTTTTTTATTTCTTTTTTGCACATGTCACTTTAATACTTTGTCTTCTAGAGCTACCTGTTGAAATCTTCTATTCAGTTATTCTACTTCATCATTTCTTCCTTTTGCTTTAGCTATTCAACTTTCAAGAGCAAGTTTCAGAGTCTCTTCTGAAATCCAACTTGGTCTCTTCTTTTTTTCCTGTCTTTTTGATGACCTCTTGCTTTCTTCATGGATGATGTATTTGATGCCATTCCACAACTCATCTGGTCTTTGGTCATTTTTGTTCAGTGTATCAAATCTGTTATTGAAATGGTCTCTAAAATCAGCTGGAATATACTCAATGTCATACTTCAGCTTTTATGGACTTGTTCTAATTTTTTTTTTCATTTTCAAGATGAATTTGCATATGAGCCATTGATGGCCTATGCCTCAGTCAGTACTTGGTCTCATTCAGACTGCTGATATTGAGCTTTTACAGTCTCTTTCTACAGATACAGTCGATTTGATTCCTTTGTATCCCATCTGATGGGTTCTACGTGTACAGTGAGAACACACTCAGTTGGGCTAATGCCTACTGTTTTCATAAAAAAAGAAAGAATTAATTTTTCACGCAGTAAAAGGAATAAAAAACAGAAGAAAATGGCATGGAAACTGTGAACATACCTGTAGCAGATTTATATAAAGAGAAACTAACGTGACTCGATGGCACTTGCCTGGCTTTGGCAGTGATGAAAATGTAGAAAAAATGTGTGACACCAAGGAGGTCAGCTGTCTTGTTGAAAAAAGAAAGCAAGGAAATGCTACTCAATTTTGAAAAGAACAGACCTGCAGGAAAAATAATCTGAAAAATAATCTGAGGCACATCAACAGGAATTACCACCTGCAAAACATAATGTCAAATGAATGCCTCTATGCCTCACTGTAAATGTACCTGCTGGCAGGTGTCTTCAGGTATTTCCTTCCATAAATTTGCCTAAAAATAGGTTATTAAAAGCATTGCAAATCAGAACACATCTTTCCCACAACACAAATTAAACTGCATGAGCAGTGAGGCAAAGGTGAGGACAAGAACACCTAGGGGGCTAAAAGACAGCTTTCTGTGAGTTCCACTTCAGCACTGAGGTATAGCTCTTAATGACTGCAGCTGACTTGAAACCAAATTATATTTAGGAAAAAAAATGCTTTGACAGTTTACCTCTATATCAATGTGCCTGTACAGTAAACTGGATGCAGAAATACCCTATGAATTTGCTAGAGTTAGTCTAGAACTATTAGTATGTTGAATCATTTGCTTATAATGTATATAAGGTACTTATTCATTTTAGATGGCCAGGACTGGTTTAGTTTATGCCTGATGCTATGACTTAATTAATAATACATACTCCTACTTACATTCTCAAAACTTCTGTTTGTGTTGTCTAAGGTATATGTGGAAACTCTGGTGGTGAAGTGGTTAAGAAATATGGCTGCTAACCAACAGGTCAGCAGTTCAGACCCACCAGGCACTGCTTGGAAACTGTATGGGGCAGTTTTACCCTGTCCTATAGGGTTGCTGTAAATTAAAATCAGTTTGATTTTAAAGTTGAAGAAATTGATGATTTTCACCAGCTTCTGCAGTCTGAAGCTGATCAAATGTATAATTAAAATGCATTGATGATTACTGATGATTGGAATGCAAAAGTTGGAAACAAAGGATTGTAGTTGGAAAATATGGCCGTAGTGACATAAACAATACCAGAGACCATGTGATAGAATGTTGCAAGATCAGTGAGCTGTTGACTGCAAATGCCTGTTTTACAACAGCATGAACAGATTCTATACATGTGAACCTTACTGAATAGAATATATAGAAATCAAATCAACTACACCTGTGGAAAGAGAAATGGAGAAATTCAATGTCATCAGTCAGAACAAAGACAAGGTAAATTGTGGAAAAGACAGAAAAGACCATAAATTGCATGCAAATTGAAATTGCTGAAAATTTAAAAAAATCCATGAGAGCCAAAAGGCAACGTTGAGTTTATCACACCTGAGTTTACTGATCATCTTAAGAATAGATCTGAGGCATTGAAAGGTAATGAAGAAAGACGAGACAAATTGTGAGATGACATCAAGGATATCATACATGAAAACATCAAGAAAGCAAAAGGTCACAGAAAGGTAGAAAGAAAAAAAATGATGTCAGAAAAGCTGATGAAACTCGTTCTTGAATGTAGAGCACCAAAAGTGAATGAAAGAAATGGTGATGTAAAGAGCTAAATAGAAGACTCATTGGGTGGCTCTAGAAGAAAAATATTATAAAGAAATATTCAAAGACTCAGAGCTAGGAAATCAAGAGGGAAAAATGTGCTGGGCATTTCCTAAGCTGAAAGAACTGAAAAATAAACCAAACAATAAAATCAAGCTTCAAATTATGAATTACATTGTGTTCCCCCAGAACATGTGCCAACTTGGTTAGCGTATAATTCCCCGTATTGTCTGGTTGTCTTCCATTTTGTGATTGTAATTTTACATTAAAGAGCATTCTGGTGAGACTGTAACATCCTTACTAATATTACACCCCTCATCCAATGTAAAAAGAGTTTGCCTGGAGTGTGGCCTGTGCCAAGTTTTATCTTACAAGACATGAAAGGAAAGGGAAGTAAGCAGAGAATGGGACTTCATATCACCAAAAAGCAGTGCAGGATCACTCTGCATCAGGATTGGAGGCTGTTGCATGAGGTGACAAACCCTTGCTTTCCAAAAAGCAAAGAGTAATTGAAGCACTTATTAATGAAGATCAAAGACTGAACCCTTCAGTATGGATTATACCTCAACATAAAGAAAACAACTGTTCTCAAAGCTTGAATAAGAAGCAACATCATGATAAATAGAGAAAGGATTAAAGTTGTCAGCAATTTCATTTTACTTACATTTGCAAAGCAAAGCCATCCCTTGGACCCAAGGTTCCTGTGGGAAAATCTTCTAGTCCAGGGGAAGATCGATGACGAGAACATTCCTCCACAACTGACAGAGAAAACCTTCCCTTGGAGCTGACACCATTAATTTTCACCTCTAGCCTACTAAACTGTAAGAGAATAAATTTGTTTTTGTTGAACATATCCACTTGTTCTATTTCTGTTATAGCAGCACTAGATAACTAAAACACCATGTGTTGCAATTTGAATGGGTCCAATATTGAACACTGCAGTAACTGTCAAAGGAAGATGGAAGGAATACACAGAATTACTGTGCCAAAGAGAAATGGTCAGTG
This sequence comes from Heterohyrax brucei, assembly GCA_028571685.1. Taxonomy (NCBI): domain Eukaryota; kingdom Metazoa; phylum Chordata; class Mammalia; order Hyracoidea; family Procaviidae; genus Heterohyrax; species Heterohyrax brucei. The sequence goes on from CM053143.1 coordinate 164,659,154, forward strand.
TACATTAATTTTGAGAGGTAGTATATGATCCCAAACCAGTGTATTGAAGGAAAAAGCTCAAGCTGCACAGAAGGAACTGGAGAAAAACAAGATTCCAGAATATGAAGGCATACCAAATGAGATATTCAATGAACAGATCCAGAACTGCAAATGTTCACAGGTCTATATGAAGAAATTTGGAAGACATGTACCTCACCAATTGATTGGAAGAAATCCATATTTATACTTATTCTAAAGAATGGTGAGCTAACAAAATACACAAAGTATCAAACAATATCATTAATATCTCACATATGTGAAATTTCATGGTGACCCTAGGGGCCATGAGTTGGGTCCAACTTGACGGCACTTGGCTTTTGCTTCTACTATGTAAAATTTTTCTGAAGATTATTCAAAAGTGGATTCAGCGGTATATCTACAGGGAACTTTCAGAAATTCAAGCAGGATAACAAGTTATCCTGATAGGATGTGGAGGATAGGGAGTAGTTTCCATTATCAGATTAATTTTGGCTGAAAGAGGAGAATACAAGGAAGATTTGACTTGTGTTTTACAGACTATACAAAGGCATTCAACTGTGTGGATCACAACTAACATAACATTGCACAGAACTGGAATTTCAGAACACTTACTTGTGCTCTTTAAAAATCTGTAAGAACAAAAGGCACAATTTCAAACAGAAGGAGATACTCCGTGGTTTAAAATCAGGAAAAGAAAACAAAAAATGTTGGTGAAACTGTGGAGAGACCAAAACTCTCCTACAGTGCTGGTGGGATGCAAATGTTACAACCTCTTTGGGAAGCAATTTGGTCCTTCCTTAAAAAGCTGGAAATAGATACACCATTTGATCCAGTAACCCCACTGCTCTAAATATATCCTACAGAAAAAAAAGGCTGTTACACATACAGATACATCCACACAAATGTTTATTTTATTTTATTTCCTTTTATTATCATTGAATGAAAATGTACATTCCCATATGAATTTGCATGCCCAACTATATGCTGTTCTCCCTGCCCGGTGACAGCACACCCTTCCTCTCTGCTCCGTACATGTCTTATCCTCCCAACAATTTCCTATCTCCTCCTCTCCACCCACTCCCCTGCCTCCAGTTAGAGGTCAGCAGAATGACATCCTCTAGATGCACAGAATCATAAAGTGCACACATGATATGGCCATTCTGTGTCACCAAGTTCAATCCATTCCTGTCCAAAGAGTTGATCTTCATTATGATTTATGGACAGCAGCAGCTTCAGGGCCAAGGCCCTACTCCCAGGGGAACTCCGAGGCCCATGGATCATCAATTGTAGTCTTTAGTGGAGATCTCAGGGTGCACCCCTGTTTATTCCTGTGTTGCCAAAGAGACTCAACTTTGTGAGCACTATCACTGATAGTGACTGGGCACCATCTGGTTCTTCTGCTTCCTAGTCAGTGTAGTCACACACTTACATGGGTCTGTCTGTCTTCTTGGGGGCTTTCTTTCCCCCATGTCATTTTGGTCCTTGGTGAGTACTCATTCCTACTGAGTTGGGACCATTCATGTTATGTTGAAGTCCAATTCATATTGATCTTCTTTCTAATGTATACTGTCACTGATTTCACCCAACCAAGTTTCTATCAACTATCTAATCTAAACCCCCCTGCCTACCTCCCTCCCCACCCTTGCAGCCCTCAAAGTGTCTTTTCTTCTATGCATGAGTCTGTTTTTAAGTTATTATCATACATACATACAATATTTGTCCATTTATCGCTCACTGCTTTCACCCAATATAAGGTCCTCCAACTGAACCAGGTTATGAAATTTTTCTTAAAATCATCATTGTTTTTTATCATTGCATAGTGTTCCATTGAATATATATACCACAGTTTACCTATCCATTCCTCTGTTATTGGACATCTGGGTTGATTTTATCTTTTTGCTGTTGTGTACTGTGCTGCAATAAACATTTGCGTGCATGTATCAGCTGATGTGACTGACCTGGATTCTGTAGGATATATTCTGAGCAGTGGAATTATTGGGTCAAATGACATATCTAGATCAAGCTTTTTAAGGAAGTGTCAGATTGCTTTTCAAAGAGGTTGCACCATTTTGCAGTCCCACAAACAGTGTAAAAGAGTTCCAATTACTCCACAGCCTCTCCAGCATTTGTTGTTTTGTGTTTTTTGGATCATGGTCAACCTTGTTGAGGTGAGATGTTATCTCATTGTAGTTTTGATTTGAATTTCTTTAATAGCTAATGATCGTGAGCATGTCTGAATGTGTTTTTTGGCTGCCTGGATCTCCTGTTTAGAGAAGTGTCTGTCCATCTCCTTTGTCCGTCCTTTGATTGGATAACTTATCTTCTTGTTGATATTTTGTAGTACCTTACAGATTATGGAGATCAAGCACGGGTCTAACATATAGTTGCCAAATATCTTTTAATTCTATTAATAAAGTCTTTGGCTGAGCAAAAGTGTTTGATTCTTAGTAGTTTCCATTTATCTATTTTATCTTCTACTGTTTGTGGTTTGCTTGACAGATTTTGAAGTCTGTCTACATTGTGTATTAAAACTTCCATTGTCATTCCTACTTTTTGTTGGGTGAGCTTTATCATTTTAGATTTGATATTTAGGTCTTTTACCCAGTTTGAGCTGGTTTTTGTATAATGTGTGAGATATGGGTCTTGTTTCAATTTTTTGCAGATGGATATCCAATTTTGCCAGCATTGTTTGTTGAAGAGATTGTTTCTATCCCAGTTTAATGTCTTAAGGCCTTTGTTGAATATCAACTTTTCATAAGCAGGTGGTGTCATCTCTGATGTCTCGATTCTGTTGCGTTGACCTATCTGTCTCTTTTTGTACCAGTACCAGGCTGCTTTGACTACTGTGGCAGTGTAATAGTTTCTAAAGTCAGATAGTGAGAGGTCTGTCAGTGTGTTCTTCTTCTTTAGTGATGCTTTACTTATCTGGGGCTTCTTCCTTGCCCAGACAAATTTGGTGGTTTCTCCATCTCATTAAAAAATGTTACAGGAACTTGTATCGGGATTGCATTATATAAGTAGATTGCTTTGGGTAAAATAGATATTTTCACAACATTAAATCTTACTATCCATGACCAGGGTAGGTTTCTCCATTTATGTAAATCTCTCTTAGTTTCTTATAGCAAGGACTTGTAGTTCTCTTTGTAAAAGTCTGTTATTTCTCTGGTTAGATGTATTCCCAGGTACTTTATCTTCTTGGGGCTATAGCAAAAGGTATTGGTTTGGTGCTTTCTTCCTTAATAATCTCATTGTTGGCATAAAGGAATGCTACTGATTTACTGATGTTTATTTTGTATTCTGAGACTTTGCTGAACTCTTCTATCAATTTGAATAGTTTACTTACAGATTCTTTAGGATTCTGTGCTTACTCAATCATATCATCAGCAAATAGGGAGATTTTTATTTCTTCTTTGCTGGTGTAGATGCCTTTCATTTCTTGGTCTTGTCTAATTGCTCTGGATAGAATTTCTAGTCCAATGTTGAATACGACAGGTGACAATGGGCACCCTTGTCTACTTACTGTTCTCAAGAGAAATTGTTTCAGTCTGTCTCCGTTCAGGGTGATGAAGGCAGTTGGCTTTCTATAAACAGCCATTATGACATTGAGGAATTTGCCATCTATGGCTATTTTTTTAAATTTTTTTATTTAATATAACTGAGTGAAAATGTACATTCCCGTATAAATTTACATACCCACCTATATGCAGCTTCCACTGCTCTCCCTGGCCGGCGACAGCACGCTATTCCTCTCTGCTCCATACATGTCTCGTTCTCCCAACAGTCTCTTTTTTCCCTCCTCTCCACCCACTCTCCTTCCTCCAGCCAGAGGTCAGCAGGATGACATCTTATAGATGTATAGAACCATAAAGTACATCCAATAATGGTCACTGCATCGCCAAGTCCAATCCATTCCTGTCCGAAGCATGAACCTTCTTTATGATTTATGGTCAAGGGCAGCATCAGGGCGAGGGGCCATGCTCCCAGGGGAACCCCGAAGTCACTGGACCATCAATGGAGGTCTTTTAGTGGGCATCTCAGGGTGCACCCCTTTTTATTCTTGTGTTACCAGTGAGACTCAACTTAGTGAGCTCCATCGCGGCTAGCACTGGTGGTGGCCAGGCACCATCTGGTTCTTCCGGTCCCAAGTCGATGTAGGCACCCACTGATATGGGTCTCTTTGCCTTCTGGGTTGTCTTCCCCCATGTCATTTTGGTCCTCGGTGAACATCCATTCCTGCTGAGTTGGGACCGTTTGCTGTACCCTCGGATGGCAGCTTGGCAGCTTATAAGACCCCAGACGCCACTCAACCAACGTGGGGTGCAGAGAGCCCTCTTAGCAAAACACTAGTTGTGCCAATTGGCCCGGAATTCGCCTAAGAGCATGGTCCCCTGCCCCCTGCCTCAGCTACTCTATCCTTGCAATATTGAATTAAGATGGAAGGAGTACTTATGTTATGTTTAAGTCCACTTAATATTGTTCTTGTTTCTAATGTGTGCTATCACCAATTTCACCCAACCAGATACCTAGCAACTATCTAATCTAAGCCCTCCCCTCTCCCTCCCTCCCTCCCCTCTCTTGCAGCTGTCAAAGAGTCTTTTCTTCTATACACAAGTCTGTTTTTGAGATCTTATCGTAGAGGTCTCATACAATATTTGTCCTTTTGTCGCTGACTACTTTCACTCAACATACTGTCTTCCAGTTGAAACCAGGTCATGAGATGTTTCCTGAAGTCATCGTTGTTCTTTATCGTTGAGTAGTGCTCCATTGAGTATATATGCCATAGTTTACCTATCCATTCTTCTGTTGTTGGGCATCTGGGTTGATTCCATCTTTTTGCTATCATGGATTGTGCTGCAATAAACGTTCTGGTGCGTGTGTCTGTTGGTGTGAAAGGCCTTGATTCTGTACGATATATTCCAAGTAGTGGAATTACTTGGTCAAATGGTATATCAATATCCATTTTTTTAAGGAAACGCCAGATTGCTTTCCAAAGCGGCTGGACCATTTTGCAATCCCACCAACAGTGTAGGAGGGTTCCACTTTCTCCACAGCCTCTCCAGCTTTTGTTGTCCTATCTATGCCTATTTTGCTGAGAGTTTTTAGCATGAATGGGTGTTGGACTTTATCAAATGCCTTTTCTCCATCAACAGACAAAATCAAGTGATTCTTGTCTTTTGTGTTATTTATGTGGTTGATCACATTGATTGTTTTTCTGATGTTGAATCAGCCTTACATCCCTGGTATGAATCCAGCTTGGTCATGATGGATTATTTTTTGGATATGTTGCTGCATTCTATTAGAAGAATTTGGTTGAAGATTTTTGCATCTAGATTCATGAGTGATAATGGTCTGTAGTTCTCCTTTTTATTTGGGTCTTTCCCTGGCTTTGGTACCAAGGTTATGCTGGCTTAATAGAATGAATTTCGGAGTATTCCATCCTTCCTATACTGTGGAATAGTCTCAGTGGTATTGGAGAGAACTCTTCTCTAAAAGCTTGGTAGAATTCTGCAGTGAAGCCATCCAGACCCAGGATTTTTTTTCATTGGTAGTCTTTGGATGACTTTTTCAATCTCTTCTTTTGTGATGGATTTGTTAAGTTGTTCTGCTTCACCTTGTGATAGTTTTGTTAGGTGATATAAATCAAGGAATTTGTCCGTTTCCTGTAGGTTTTCAACGTTGTTAGATTACAGTCTTTTGTAGTATTTTGTTATGATATTTTGATTTCTGTTGGATCTGTTGTGACAATTCTCCTCTCATTTATTATTTGGGTTATTTTTTTCCTTTCCTGTTTTACTTTAGTAAGTTTAGCCAGTGGTTTATCAATTTTGTTGATCTTTTCAAAAAACCAGCTTTTGGTCTTTTCAGTTTTTCAACTGTTCTTCTATTCTCTTATTTGTTTAGTTCTGCTCTAATCTTTATAATCTGTTTTCTTCTGGGCCCTGAGGGGTTCCTCTGTTGTTCTCGCTCTGCTTGTTCAAGCTGCAGGGGAAGTTCTTTATTTTGTTTTCTTACCTATCCCCAAATGTGTGCATTTATGGCGATAAACTGACCTCTGAGCACTGTTTAGCTATATCCCATAGGTTCTGGTAGGAAGTGTTTTCATTCTCATTGAAATCCATAAATTGCCTTATTTCATCCTTGATTTCTCCTATAACCCATGGGTTTTTGAGCAAGATGTTGTTCAGTTTCCATGAGTTCCAGTTTCTGTCTCTGTTTTTTATGCTACTGATTTTGACTTTTATGGCTTTATGATATGAGAAGATGCTTTGCAATAATTCAGTGGTATGGATTTTGTTGAGAATTGTTTTATGTCCTAACACATGGTCTGTTCTGGAGAATGTTCCATGGGCACTGGAGAATAAGGTGTATTTGTCCGCTAATGGATAGAAATCTCTGTAAATGTCGATGAGGTCTAGTTGGTTAATTGTGACAATAAGTTCTTCTGTGTCTTTATTGAGCTTTTTTCTAGATGATCTGTACAATACTGAGAGTGGATTGTTGAAGTCTCCCACTATTATTGTCGAGTGATCTGTCTCATTTTTGAGTGCAGTCAGTGTTTCTTCCATGGATTTAGGTGCTCTAATATTAGGTGCATAAACAGTATTGTTAAGTCCTGCTTGTGTATTGAAACTTTCAGTAATAAATAGTGTCCATCCTTGTCCATGAAGGTGGATTTTAAATTAAAATCAATTTTATCTGAGATTAGAATTGCCACACCTTCTCTTCTTTGTTCATTGTTAGCTTGATATATATTCTTCTATCCTTTAATTTTCAGTTTGGTCCTACGTTTAAGTCTAAGAGTTTCTTGTAGGCGACATATAGATGGGTTGTGTATTTTGATCCAAGATGTGACTCGATGTCTCTTTACTGGAGCATTTAGTCCACTCACATTCAACTTAATTATTGATAGGTAAGTGTTTAGTGCTGTTGTTGTGATACATTTGTTTTTGTGTTGATGATTTCTCTGTTGTTCTTATTAATCTGTTCTGGGACATTCTTCTTTGTGAATTGATTTTTCACTTTTTTCAGGATTGGTTTTGTGGTTGTTGAGACTCCTGTATTACGTTTCTTTATTTGATATGTTACATCTTTACTGTGCTTTATGGCTTCCCCTGTGATCCTCCTTAATAAACTATGTATAAACCCAATTTTAATTACTAAATGTCTTACTGACTTCCTCTCCATCTGAAAGGAGTATAACGACTACAGTACATCCCGCTTTTTAACATGATGACATCATAGTTTTCATGATATGATCACTGGATCATTTCTTTCACTATTATTGCTTTGATTGAGTTTGGAGCCTTCCCTAACTGACTAAGTTTCTGGGTAATGTGTCCTGTGTCTGCTTCTAAAATATAAAGTTAGTGGTTTTGTTCTTCTAAGACAAGAGATTCTTTCAGTATTTCTTATAGCTTTAATTTGTTTTTTTACAAAATCTCTGAGTTTCTGTTTACCTGCAAATGTCTTAATTTTGTTTTCATATTTGAAAGATAGTTTTGCAGGATATATAATTCTTCACTGGAAGTTCTTTTCCTTCAAGGCTTTGAATGTGTCATGCCACTGTCTCTGTGCCAGCAATGTTCCTGCTGAGAAGTCACAAAATCGTACCGAGTTTCTCTCTGAATGTTAGCTTTGCCTTAAGTCTTGCTGCCTTTAAAAGTTTCTCCTTAGGTTTCATTTTGTTAAGTTTGATTATAATATATCTTGGAGTCTTTCTTTTGAGATCTATATTGAATGGTGTTCAGTATGCATCTTGGATATCTATATTCTGTTTCATAATTTCTGGGAAATTTTCTGTCAGCAGCTTAGCAACAATACTTTCTCTGTTCTCAGGTGTCTCGCTCTATTCAGGAACTCCAATTAATCGTAGATTGTTCCTCTTAACAGAGTCCCACATGCTTCTTAGTGCTTCTTCGTTTTCCTTGTTTCTTTTTTCTTATTTCTCCTCATAGATAATGGAGTCAGTAGCTCTGTCTTCGAAGTCAGAAATTCTCTTTTCCATTTGTTCCATTCTGTTTTCTTGGCTTTGAAGTAAAGTTTCTATGTCTTTGATTGTGTTCCTGATCTGTTGGATTTCAGAGTACTAGTGTTTCATCAGATCAAACAGCTTGCTTAATTTTTTGTTTTGATTTCCTCTGCTGCATTTTGTATAAAGCCTAGGAGGGCTCTAGATACAATCCTTTTGTATTCACCTTCCAATAGTTTCAGAAACGTTTCTTTGTCTAAGAAGTTCTTTGGTGCTTTCTTTTGGGGACTTCTGAAACCATGGGTGATTTATTGGGATGCTTTTCTCCAGTTTGTTGCTTTTAGGGCATAATGTGAGTCAACAGAGGCTGGGAGAGATGTTTTGAGGATGGAACACAGTTGTTTCTGTAGCCTGTCTTAAAATAAAAGGTAAAAGGTATCCGACAACTTCCAAAGTCAGTCAGGTTTTCAGGTGTACAGGTCCCTGTTTCCAGCTGGCAAAGTAAGCACCTCTAAATCCAACCCCAGATGTTATAAACTAGTTCAAAATACAGAAAGGCTACTGCCTTGCTGGCCTCTGCTGTTCAGCCCCAGCCGTAGGTAACACTATGTAGAATACTGCTTTTCTTCTGGAAAAGTACTCTCCTCTGGGCAGACACTGCCTCCCAGCCCAGGAATTAGGTCCAGCTGAGGACTCTGTATGGGTATCTCTGCCTTTCAGTGGAACAAGATGGCATCCTGCACAAGCTTCCCACCTGTCTCAGTTAGGGCTACTCAATGCCAGAGACAGAAAGAGAGGCCAAATGTGCTGAGATACACAGAGTGCAAGGCCGGGCTTTCAAAATATGGCAATTTGTCCTGCTAATCCCACCAGGGCTGCATCTGAGATCAGCAGCTAGTCGAGTCCCAGCTCCTCTCACCAGCCAAGACAGAGAAAAAAAAGTTAAAATGGCAAGTTACTTTCGATCCGTGAAAGCCAGCACTCACAAAGAGTGGGAGTCAGTGAAAGAGAGGAAGATTTCCGTTCAGTGGTATTAAGTCCAAATTAAGATCCCTATGCTGAACCCTAGGCTCACTAGGTGTCCAGAAGTCTCGATTTAATTATCAGTTCAGGTCTTGGTTTCCAGAAGGATTTAGAGAGACGTGTATTTAGTCCACCATCTTGACTCCGTCTCCCACAAATATCTATTGTAGCACAGTCTACAATAGCAAAAAGATGGAATCAACTCAGATGCCCATCAACAGATGAATGGATAAACAAACTATGGTACATACACTCAGTTGAACACTATGCAATGATAGAGAACAACAGTGATTTTTAGGAAACATTTCATAACCTGCTTTCAACTGGAAGATGTTATGCTGAGTGAAATCATTCAGTAGCCAAAGGACGAATACTACATGAGACCCCTGCTACAAGGACTTAAAAACAGAATTATGTACAGATGAAAAGACTCTTTGATGGCTACAAGGGTGGGGAGGGAAGGAAAGGGTTGATCATAGATTAGATAGTTGATAGAAACTTGGTTGGATGAAAGCGGTGACAGCATATGGTAGCAAGAACAACTTAACTGGACTTCACCATGAACTGAAAGCTTTTCTAATCTCAACTCAATATTGCAAGGATAGAGTAGCAGGGGCATGGGTCTGGGGCCATGTTTTTAGGGAACATTGAGGCCCGTTGGCATAACTAGCCTATTGTTAAGGGAGTCTTCTGCACGCCATCTTGGTGAGTGGTATCTGGAGTCTTGAAAGCTAGCAAGCTGCCATCTGGAACAGATGGTGACTGAGAACAACAAAGACATGAGGATATAGGGTTCAGGAGACAGAAGGACTCATATGAATGGGAGACTGTATCAACATGAGGCCAAAAGAACCAGCTAGTGCCTGGCTGCCACTGAAAAGGAGTCATGATTAGGCACACAATGCAGAGTCTCTGTGGCAACATGAGAAAAAGAGGGGTACAGCTCAAGAACTCTACTGAAAAGCCACAATTGATGATCCAATGTTCTGGGGGATCCCCTGGGAGCATAGCCCCTAGATCCACTGCTGCCCTTGACCAGGAAATACTACTGAGGAAAACTCTCCAGACAAAAATGGATGGGATCCAGGGACACATTGTGACCATATGGTGTGAATACTTTATGGTTCTATGAATTTACAGGATGCTGTTCTAATGGTCTCTTTATGGGAGAAAAGAGGCTGGAGAGGAGGGGACAGAAGCTTGTTACATGGATATTTCAAGTACAGAATGTAAAGGAGGAGTGTACTATCACTTGGCATGGAGAGTAGAAGGAGTTGCAGACAGGCGGGCATGAAAAACTGATTTGGATTGCATAGTTTCATTTAATCACAATTTTTAAAAAATCAGGAAATATGTGCATCAAGATTGTATCATTTTACCATACTTAGCGTGTGTGCTGAGCAAATAATCTGAGAAGCTGGACTATCTGAATAACTCTTCTTCAGAGTTGGAGACTGTCGTATTCAGGTGACAAAACCTTGCTTGCTGAAAGCAAAGAGGATTTGAAGCACTTACTGATGAAGATCAAAGACTAAAGCCTTCACTATGAATTATACTTCAACATAAAGAAAACAAAAGTTTTCACAACTGGAACAAGAAGCAACATCGTAATAAATACAGAAAAGTTTAAAGTTCTCAACAGTTTCATTTGACTGAATTCCACAATCAAGACCTTGGATGCAGCAGTCGAGAAATAAAAGGGAGTATTGCACTGGGGACATCTGCTGCTGAAGATCTCTTTAAAGTATTAAAAAGCAAATATGTCACTTTGAAGTCTAAAGCATACATAACCTAAGCCACAGTATTTTCAGTTAGCTCATATACATGCAAAATCTGGACAATGTATAAGGAAGACTAAAAATTTCATGGATTTTAATTATGCTATAGTGTGCTGGGCACTGTTTCCTTCTTTTGTACATAGGGTCACTATAAGCTGAAATCAACTGGGCAGCACCTAACCACAACAACCGTGGTGTTGGAAAAAATATTGAATATACCACGAATTGACGGAAGAATGAACAAGTTTGTCTTGGAAGAAGTACCGCTAGAATGCTCCTTAAAAGTGAAGATTGTGAGACTTTATCTCACGTACTTTGGACCCGCTATCAGAAGGGAACATTCCCTGGACAAAGATATCATACTTGGTAGAGAGAGAGTGAAGAAGACACTCCTTAGAAGATGGATTCACACAGTATCTACAAGATGAATTCAACCATAGCAACAATTGTGGGGATGGTGCAGGACTAGGCAATATTTTGTTCTGTTTTACATGTGGTCTCTGAGTCATAACTGAATTTAGGTACCTAACCACAACCGTAGCTATATTTTCTCCAAATTAATTTTTAAAAAATATGTATTTTGCCTAAATTTATAGAGCATTTGGCCAGCAAATACCACTTAAGATTTTCTTTCTTCTTTATGATCATATTTCTTCATATGCTCTTGCTCTCTTTACATTCTCCTGTTCTTCAGTTTTCAGTAAATTTTGAACAGTTGTCTCACAGATCCCTGACAACTTGTAAATTGCCTGAAAATACCCTTTGTAATATATGAGCATTAAATATGAGTACTAAACGATGCTGTTTCCAGAGTGCTTCTAAAACTCTCAATAGTCAGCAATAACCAGACAGGTTAATAATCATGTAAGGTGCTTATTGATTTATAGGAACTTAAACAAATATAGAGCACTATCAGAATTAAAGAAATGGTCTTTGGGAATACTTCACTTTCTCATGTAGTGTTCGATAATGGTTTGAAGAAGAATGCTGAATAGTAAGTTCTCTTGATTTCTTAGTTAGAACTACAAAAAATGTGCTTAGTCTACAGAAAGAAGTCACCTCAGAAGTATTGTAATCAAAAATGGAATCCATATATTCTCCCATATTCTCAGATGTTTCCACATAATTCTAGGTTGTTTAACTATCAGTGTCAACAAACACAATAATAAGTTTCATCACAGGAAATATTTTGGGCCACTGCAGTTTTCAAGTAGGTTAGAGGAACAACTTGGAGGCAGTATTAACAGAGCAGGAACAAAATCTATCACTTTTATCTAGGGTAAACAGAACTTTCACCAAGAGGAAGTAAGTGATGTGAACAGTTTAAGGCGGAGTGGATAATACTTATATGTAAATTATCTCTAACTGGAAAGATCAAAACAATGGTGGTATAGGCTCAACAGCTTTTAAATTTGTACTCTTTACAAATTTCCTATGCTCAGTAATGGGTTAGAAAATTGAGAATTATAGAAAATATCCATCAAAATATATTAGGATCTATCCTTGTAACACTCAACAGAGGTATTCCCTTTCATCTGACCGTCTTTCCCCCGTGAATTTAATCCTTAGAACACTTCCTTCAAATGTGGCCATCATTTATTTGCTTGCTGACAACTAGCTGAAGGAGACGGGAACCACACTTGCAGCAGTCATCGAAATGGTAGAGTCTATTTGTATTGCAGAGAATGATGTGCATGGTAAACGTCGTGGATTGAAGTTCTTCCATATACTGAAACATAATGTTTGTAACCATTGAGCTAGTCTATAATTTCTGGTGTTGTGTTACGTTCCTCCATGTTGTAAATCCTGCCTCTGTGATTTAATGAAGGAGGATAGGTGGCAGTTGTGTTGGTGGGGCAGGACTGAATGTGTGAGACTATACTGTGACTTGAGACGACCTCTTGGAATACAAAAGAAAGGGACCTCACACCACCAAGAAGCAATGACAGGCACACAGTATGTCGCTTGAAAGAACTCAGGGTTCGTGTGCTTCAGAAGCTCCCAGTCCAGTACAACACTGAAAAAATGGATCTTTCTCCACAGCCAAAAGGAAGCCTTTCCCTGGAGCTGATTCTCTGAGTTGGAACTTCTAGCTTACTGGACTGTGATCATAAAATGTCTCTTTGTTAAAACTATCCACGTGTGGCATTTCTGTTAAAGCAACACTAGATGACTGAGATCGTAAAGTTGACTGTTGGCCTTAAAGAAAAAAATACATGCATATGGTCCTTTTACCAGACCTTAAAATTGTTTAAAAATGACTTTAGAGATTATTATTAAAACTCAACCCACCACTGTTGAAATGACCCTACTCATTACTCATAATTACCATCAAGTCAATTACAACTCGTGTTTCCATCGTTGTCAGGTGCCCCTCAAGTTGGTTCCAGCTCACGGAGACCATGTGCACCACAGAGTGAAACACTGCCCAGTTCTGTACCATCCTCACAATCATTTCTATATTTGAACTCATTGTTGTAGCCACTGTGTGAGTTCATCTCATTGAAGGTCTTCCTTTTTATTGCTGGCTCTCTACTTTACCAAACATGATGGTCTTCACCATGATAGTATGCCCAAAGCACTTAAGATGAAGTCTCACCATCTTTCTTTTTAAGGAACATTCTGGCTGCACTTCTGTCAAGTAAGATTTGTTCATTTTTCTTCCAACCCATGTTATATTCAATATTGCTTGCTAACATCATAATACAAAGGCATCAATTCTTCTTTGCTCTTCCTTATTCACTGTCCAGCTTTTCACATGTGTGAGATGATTGAAAATACCATGCCTTGTGTTAGACACATCTTAGCCCTCAAACTGGCATCTTTGCTTTTTAACATCTTAAAGAGGCTTTTGTCAGAAGTTTAGAAAATATCTGGGATAATAGTCATGTTAACATGTCTTCTTTGTAGGTGTATGGATATTATCTTATTACTGATAGCATTGTCTTCAGGATAGACCTTGAAATGTTCTTTTATACAATAAATGTGATGCCATTCCTCTTCAGTTTGTGACTTTCAGCATAGTAGATCGTATGAAGGTCTGATTCAAAATGACCACTGCTAGTTCATTTCAGCTCAGTAATACCTAGGACACTGATCTTTATGCAGCCCACTTCATTTATCATGATCTCTTCATAGTGACCCTGTATCATTATGAGATTATTTATTATATACTTTATTTTATGGTTTTGTGTTTTGTAGGATAAAAGTGAAGAAATCCTAGTATTTATTAGACGATTCATTTATTTAATCCGTTCAACAATAGCTTATTAAATGCATACTTTATGCAAATGCAAGCTACATCATCAGCCTAGAGTTTAAATACCAGCCCTATTTGAAAATACTATTTTGTATAAATCAACTGTTAGGTCTTCCAAGAGTCAATGTATATAATCACTACTTTTCACATGCACTGAATACGTCAATTCCTAGTATTCCTTAAAAATACCTTGTATATTTATTTTAACTTGGAAATTTAGATATTTTCTTAAAGACTCCTATTTATGGTACTCCAATATAGGATCACTAATAAGTCAGAATCAACTTGAGGGCAGTGGATTTTCTTCGATTTTAATAGGTGTAATAGTAGCCTGTGCTAACCAAAACATATGACAGTTTGAATCCACAGGTTGTTCCTTGGAAACCCTATGGGGCAGTTCTACTTCATCCCATTGGGTTATAGTGAGTTGCAATGGATTCAGTGGCAACAAGTTTGGCTTGGTTGGGTTTTAATAGATACAGTAATACTAAGGGTCTCTTTGGCTAGAAGGGATTTATGTTGGTAATTGCATAATAGTTTACCTATCAATAAATTGTTATTAATGAGATTTTGTCCCCTAAAAAATTGTGTTCTAACTCTGTTTGGAAATACGAGTTTTCTTTTGTTATATTAATAAGGTCATACTGGAAGAAGGTGTACTTTTAACTTAATCTCTTGTGAATTATGTCTCATAAAATTATTAAATAGACAGAAACACATGTAAAGGCATGTGAAGATGCATCTTCAGGTTATAAGGGAATGGCAAGGATTGTGGACAGACCTGAGAAACCAGCAGAGATGCAGATTTGGACTTTCAGCCCCCAACACTGGGAGACAATAAACTGTTCTCTCTCAAGCCACCTACTTGTGCTATTTTGTTTCTTAATTTACTTTGCTTTGCAGCAACACTAGGTAAATAAGATGTTAGACATGAATGGTACACAAACGGTTTGTGGGAAGAGATAACAAGTAGCCAAGACAACAATATTTGTTAAGCAATTTCTCTTTACCATGTGGGACTAATCAATTTATACCTCTTATTTATTTTAAATACCAGACATTCCCTATGAAATAAGTATTATTACAAAATCTCCATTTTATAGGTAAAAACAAATAGTATTATTTTGTAGATAGGAATTTTTAAAATGAAGGAGAGTTTTAACAAATGGATGAGATGCTTGAGGTATTCACTCATCCACGCCAAGAGATTTGGAAGACAGCTACCTGGCCAATTGACTGGAAAAGATTCATATTTGAGCTCATTCCAAAGCAAGATGATCCAACAGAATGGAAAAATTAGTGAACAATACCATTCACACAAGTGAATTTTTGCTGAAGATCATTCAGAAGCAATTGCTGCAATAGGTTGACAGATAACTGCTAGAAATTCCAGCTTAATTCAGAAGAGGACATGGGTAAGAGATATCAGATGCAGCATGACTTAAAGCAGAGAAAACCAGAAAGATGTTTATTTCAGTTTTACTGACAATGCAGCCATTCAACTGTGTGGATCATTAGAAACTACAGATAGCATTGTGAATAACGGGAATTATAGAACACTGCCTTAACGGTGCTCATGAGAAACGTGTACTTAGACTCTCTCTCTCTCTCTCTCTCTCTCTGTGTGTGTGTGATGTATAACTATCTATACACAGGTACATTTCAGGCTTACAGAGAAATAAAGTTTTGATACATGTTATGACGTGCAAGGAAGTCAAAGTATGGAAATACTGAAAATGTTTAGTAAACCAGACATTAAAGTCAATATTGTATGATTTCATACATATGAGATATTGAGATTAGCAAATGCACAAAACCAATAGATTAGCAGAACCTAGTGGGAAAGGGAATGAGGAGTTGTCTTAAGGAGTACTAAGTTTCTCTTCACAGGGATGAAAACTTTTGGAAATAAACGATGATGGTTGCACAACATGGTGAGTGTAATCAAGGCCAAAAATTTATATACTTAAAAATGTTTACAATGACTATTGTGCATTAGCACAATGAAATATTTTAAAAATGAGATGTTCATTACACTATTACAATTTCACTTTATTTAATAATTAAAATGAACAAGCAAAGGATAGCAAACAATATTCATATATACATATACTAGAGTAATTTTAAGAGTAATAGGATTTTCAACACCTGTGAGTTAAGACTACTTATATTTCAAATTATTTAGTCTTGAAAACACACATCAGATGGTAGTGCCTGATTTTTCTCACTTTAATCTGGAAACACATAGACAATGTGCACAGAACCCTCAACCCTGCATATTGTCCTTTAGAGGTGACTTTACAAGGACTTGGTTTGTTGGTCAGCAGGTGAGATACATTTGAGTGGGCATCAAACTAACATCTACTGAAACGAATCTATGTGTCCCCTGCCTTATCTGTGATAAGATTCCTCTAATGCTTTACTTTTTTATATATACCCGAAAGTTCTAAGTCTCAAGTAACTTGTCAAAGCTCACACACTAACCAACAAAGTAATTTGGCCTCTGAAGTTCATTCTAATTCTACACTAACTTACCTTCTTGTTTTCCTGCCTCCAACAATCTTTCCTTCAAACTCCTGTTTGGACGCAATAAGAATTTGTTCTAAAGATTTTTTTTTTGTTAGGATGGACAGTAAAATGCCAGAAACTAAGGCATTATTTTTTTTTATTTCAAACCTAGGTGTGCAATATTCAATCACAACATTTTGCTCTCATGAAGTGTTGAAGTGAAAGTATCACCCCTTTTCAGGAGAACTTTGTGTGAATTTTAGAAGGCAGAGAGCAGAAATATGAAAATTTACTAATTATGGAACATGTATTTTAAGGATTATCTTCACGAAGTTGTAGTTTTGAGTTCGATCATACTGAATGGCTATGATCTTGTGCTAATCTGCTGCTATCTACTCTGACACCATCTGCCTGCTAGTCAATAAATAATAACTATAGGAAAATGAAATACAATTTTAGACAATACTGATTTATCCCAGTCCTTGTTCTGATCCCTGCTCTATTGTAATATATAACCAGGTTTTGCCTTCTCTAACTTTATAGTCTACTCTTTAATCTAGGCTTGAGGATAAATCTAGTGACCTAATTTTAGTTCTTAATGCACGTACCTACACTCTAAATTTAAACCTTTTTGATTCTGTTTGACCTCCGTTATTTCTTGTCCCCTCCCGCCTTGACAAGTTGCAGCAATAATAATCAGACAGTGATCTGGCCCAGGATCACCCAATACCTGAAATTTCCATCAATATTTAAGAATTCTCAAGACACATAAATCACCTGAGGAAAGGTTTTTCTTTCTAACTATACTCTCTAGATGTTGTATCAGTTTCTTCTTTATACAAAATCAAGTGTAATATGTGTACAGCATAACAGTCAGATTGTCAAAGATGTCACATACCTATAAAAATTAGACCTGTATGTATCTCATCAACTAATTCCTCATTTCGCGTAGAGCTCAAATCTTTTCTGGGTGATATCTAGTGATGATTTTACATCACTTACATGTGTATCTATTTTTAAAAGAATGGAAGTTTTGCAAAAAGCTTTGATCCAATTTTAATGACAGGTGTTAGATTTATAGACTACACGATTCCAACGCAATGGCTGTCAGGGTGCCGGCTAACTTCAAATCATTGATTTAGACATTTGTCGATATTTGCACTCTCTTCTGATCTAAACTTAATCATTTTAAATGACCACTGTGAAGCACATTTTCCTAGTCTTTTGTTCCCTCACCCCTGCTACCATGCACGGGCGTGTGTGTGTGTCTGTGTGTCTCTGTGTGTCTGTGTGTGTCTCTGTGTGTGCGCACATGGGCGCGTGCATACCTTGTAAAGCAGGGGAAG
The DNA here is from genome assembly GCA_028571685.1 of Heterohyrax brucei. Classification (NCBI taxonomy): domain Eukaryota; kingdom Metazoa; phylum Chordata; class Mammalia; order Hyracoidea; family Procaviidae; genus Heterohyrax; species Heterohyrax brucei. The sequence goes on from CM053143.1 coordinate 164,677,055, forward strand.
AATATGAAAAATAACACGAATTACATGTGATTTTCTTTAAAACTGTGGACAAAGTTCAAATGACTGATAAGCTGCAATCTCTGTTTTAAATACATTTGCTGATTGTTTTTTTCAGTATTAGCAGGAAGCCTTATTTAGCAAAATATATGAATAGGGTTGCGAGTGTCCGTGATATTTAAAGTACTAAAGGTGAAATTTCAAAAGCAGCTGCTGAGCTCTATTGCTATCTTCAGAGAGCTGTCATTATCAATTTTCTGTGGGAGACAGTTCATCAAGTTTACCAGCTCACTCAGCTCACTCAGCTCAATTAGACAACTATTAAAATAGTGAAGTAAATTTAAAAATCACTTACAAATTCCCACAAAAGTTACCTATTAGTATTCTTCTGAGCAAACACTATCAGAGAATACATAGAATACACTATAAAATGTTGCCATAAATGTTCACTACACAAGGAATAACAGTGTGTAAAGTTTTGCAATCACTTTGCTAATGACAGACACTACCAATGCAAACACTGTGAGAGTACAGTGATTCCCTCCTGGGAAGTTATGTGATGGATAGAAAGATCTGTCAAGGCAAGGTTTCTTTAATCTAGAGCTTCAGCGTGTTGTATTGCAGAGATCTTGCTGCACTGAAATCATAAGACATCGATTTAAAATCTTAATCTACAAATCAAAACATTTGTGGTCTTGGAAATCTTTTCATCTCTTTGATTGGAATATTCTCATTAGAAAATATTGAGGTTGACAGTGTTGCTCTGTGCTCCCTTACTGTTCTATCTCTCATATCTTTTTATCCCAACATTCACACTTCCCTGGGAAGGAGAGAAGAGAAACTAAACATATAAAATTCAGCCCTAACTCTCTCATTTCCTTGGAAAACTGATTTCAAAGTGAAGAGTATGTCTTCTGCTCAGCTTTCCGTTTTGCAGAGAATGGCACTTACCTCCTGCATGGATAAATCAAAAAACCCACTATGGTCAAATCACTTCTGACTCATAGCTACACTATAGGTCAGAGTAGAACTGCCCCATAGAGGTTCTGTGGAACACCTGGTGGATCTGAACTGTCAGCCTTTGGTTAGCAGATGTAGCATTTAACCTCTACACCACCAGAGTTAGGAAACCCAACTGTCCACAGATATAAGTCACATTCTTTCACATCAGATTCTTCAGTAACAAAAGTGTTTTCTTTTCAGTCTTTATCTACTGATGTTCTGTGTCTCTCAATCAGTACAGGACCTGGGGAAGAAAAAGAGTGTTCCTTAGCAGAACACCTCAAACCCCAGAAATTGAAGAGAAGTACAATAATAGCTCTATTTCAAGATCATTACAGCTATAAAAAATAATGAATAAGGTCATAAATTAATGTTCATTAAACTCCCATATATGATATACAGCAGCAAACAATTTTAGTTACCAAATTAATTTTCCATTCTAGTATCACAAGATATCCTCCTGTGTAAAATTAGACATGGCCAGTAATTTGCACTCCATTTATTCATAAGTGAGGCATTTTCCTCTGCTCCTGTGTCTAATTTCACCTGTAAGATCAACAGAGTATAGCGGAAATGACACTATGCTGGTTCCAAGTGAGACTTAAATTGGATCAGCAGCTTCCACATTGGATTTAGGCAACCCTAAGACAACAATGTAGTGGGTTATGTGCTACCACTGCTAACCACAAGGTCGGCAGTTCAAATCCACCAGGCGCTCCTTGAATACTATGGGGTCAGTTCTGCCCAGACCCCTGGGGTCACCATGAGTCAGATTCTACTTGACAGCACTTGGCTTGGCAAGACAACAATGCAATATATACAAATATCCTACTAAGAAATAATATGGGATTCTCCTTCCTAAGACTACATACAAGACAGGAAGTGGTGCCCAACTGAGCCCAGACTTCTAGTAGTCTACAAGAGAGTGCTGTCATACATGTGAGCAAGATGCCTTGTACCTTACAAGCCAGCCACACCACCATCTGAAGTCAGTCAGGTGACTCCAATTGCCAGTTACTGTTGCTTGGTTAAGCCTTGTCTATACTACAGGCTCACAAAATCATACTGTGTAATTAACACACTCAGAATCATTGATGGCACAGTCATTAAGAGCAATCAGTGCTAACCATAAGGTTGGCTGTTCAATTCTACCACATGCTCCTTGGAGACCTTATGAGGTAGTTCTACTCTGTCCTGTAGGGTCACTGTAAGTTGAAATTGGCCCAACAGCACAGGACAGGTTTATAATACAGTGCGTTATATAAAAAACATAGACAACCAGAACAACTCTAAAATGAATAAATAAATTGGAAGACCATATGGATAAGTAACATCTGGCAGAAGTAGACAAAACTGAAATGAAAAAAAAGTTTGCGACATTCAAAAAACCTACCAAAAAAAAAAAAAAATGATGATCAGATAAGACTTCAATAACTGCTTAGAATAATGTGTTGTACTTTGTGAAATTAGAAAAAATGTAGAAAAGAGTAAATAAACAAAACTAGCACAATCTAGTCATATAAAGAAATAAACTTAATGTGTATACTCGCAGGTTTGTTTTTCTTCTGCCTAGGCAAGCCAATAAACCGGAATTTTCATCACATTTACTTGAAATTTTTATTTCACATTTTGGTTTGTAATGTAATTAATGCTAATTCTAATGCACTATAAAAGAGATTTTACACACTTAAATATTATATAAGATATAATGTGATTAGATAAGAAAGTTATTTTTTAGTGATAAAATGTTCTGAGTAACCAAGGACAATGAGGTAATTGATAACTCCTTATTTCTTGCCTAGAGTAATTGAGACTTTGTTGATAAAAATAAGTCACATTTATCAGCCACTTACAATGTGATTAGTAATTTCTATCCAACAATTCATGTGATAATCACAATAAAAATGAAGCATATAGTAAAATATCCTTGTTGTATAAATGAGGAAAATGAAGAGCAGAGAGTTTTCTCATTAAACAAGGATTTTAACTGAGGATGAGAGCAGAAAGAGATTAAATCTAGGCTTAGGAAAAATCTAAATATATTTGAGAGCTAATAAAAAAAGAAATGTGAATAGATTCCGACAAGGCAAAGGAGACTGTGGTATCAAAGCTATAACACTAGGTTTCAGTTTAACTATGGAATTCTATAAATATCAGGTTAAATAAGGGATATAACGTCCTCTGATACTGAAATCTTTTCTTAAAGACCAAGTCCTCATAACAAGGTAGACTGATATTCCCCAGCATCTTGAAAACAAACAAACAATATCTGTATGTTTTCATCAAATAAAAGGTTAAGGGAATGTGGCTGCCTTCCCCATGTGTAACTTGTCTTGAGATAGTTTGTAAGACAAAAATCAGCAGCACATGATAATAGTATCTACAGTCTGTGCAAACATCTGCTGACCTCCACAGACACTTGAAGGCAATAGGAGGCTTAATGATTACCTAAAAGGCAATAGTCAACAGGTGCTTTCTCCTACATAAACACAGAAAATTATAACATATTCACTGATTTCAAGAAGGTGGCAATCTATTTTGGGAGAATGTGTATGTCCTTAAAGGAACAGGTGAGCTTAGAAATTATTACCATAGCTAAATCACAACTACTGTTCCACACACAGCAGCTAGCAAAAGTTGAATATCATTAATATCATCAGTAAGAACAAAGCCATGGACTAAGTTCAGAACAGACCATCAACTTATCATATGAAAATTCAAGTAGGAGCTGAAGAAAATTAAAACAAGTACATGGTAGCCAAAGTACAAACTTGAGTATGTCCACCTTAGTGGAGAGACTACCTGAAGGTAGTTTTGAAACACTGGACATAAATGAATGAAAGCTACATGAATTGTAGGAGACAATAAGGATATAATACATGAAGAAAGAGAAGGGTCAAAACAGCAGAAAAGAAAGAAAAATGAAACAAAATGAATGCTGAAAGAGACTCTGAAACTTGCTCTTGAATGTAGTGAAACAAAGAAATAAATAATGATATAAAAGGAAGTGAAAGAAAAAAATGATGATATAAAAGAGCTGAACAGAAGACCTCAAAGGGAAGGTGGAGAAGACAAAGTATGATAATGAAGTGTGCCAAAACTAGAGTTAGAAAATCAAAAGGCAAGAACATGCTAGCATTTCTGAAGCTGACAGAACTTAAGAAAAACGTCAATACTTGTTTGAAGAATTCTGTAGGTGACTTTTTGAAGGATGCAGGAGCCATCAAAAGGTTGAAGGTATACATAGTCACTGTACTGAAAAGAACCGATGGCCATTCAACCATTTCAGGCGATAGCACATATGAAAGAACCCACAGTTTTGAAGAAAGAAGTTCAACTACACTGAAGGCATTGCCAAAAACAAGGTTTCTGATACAGGTAAAATGTCAATTCTAACATTTCAACCAATAGAGGCAAAGCAATTTTGAAGACAGCTACCCAGTCAACTGAATAGGAGAGATCCGTATCTGTAGCCATTTCCAAAACAGCTGATTAAACTTAGTGTGAAGGTAATTGAACAATGTCATTTATGTCACATACAAGTGAAGTTTTGGTGAAAATAGTTCAAAAATGGTTACAGCGGTGTATCGGGAGGGAAGAGCCAGAAATTGACACCTGATTCAGAAGAGAATGTAGAATGAAGGACAATGCTGATGTCGGATGGATCTTGGCTGAAAGCAGAAAATACCAGAAAAACGTTTACCTGTGTAAATACAACGTAAATATTTTCAACTGTGTGGACGTAACAAATTATCAATCAGATGGCAAATGATGAGAATTCCAGAACACTTAATTGTGCTCATGAGGAAGCTGTACATAGATCTAATGGCAGTCTTAAAAACAGAGCAAGGGGACACTGTATGTTTCAAAGCTGGAAAAGGCTTGTGTCAGGGTTATATCTTTTCACCATACTTACTGAAAGTATCTGCTGTGAAAATAGTCAGACAAACTGAACTATTTGAAGAAGAACGGAGCAGAAGACTCATTAATAATCTGTGTAATGCAAGTGATAAAACCTTGATTATTGAAAATAAAGAGAACTTGAAGCACTTTCTGATGAAGACCAAACACTGCATCTTTGAGAATAAATTGCACTTCAACATGAAGCACATAAAATCATTATAACTGGACTAATAAGTAACTATTATGATGCCTGGAGAAAACACTGAAATAGTCAAGCATTTCATTTTACTTATATCCATAATCAACACCCAAGGACACAGCAGTTAAGAAATCAAACCAGGTGTTGCATTGGTCAAATCAGCTAAAAAGTCTCTAAAATGTTAAAAAGCAAAGCTGTTCTTTTGAGGACTAAGATTTGCCTGACTGAAGTCATGGTATTTTTGATCACCTGATAGCATGGGAAAACCAAGCATGGAATAAGGAAGACTGAAAAAGAATTCATACCTCTGAATATTGAACATACAATATACTACCAGAGGAACAAACAATTCCATCTTGAAGGACACATATTCAAAATATTCCTGAGAAGCAAGGATGGTGAGACTTCATCTCATGTACTTTGGACCTTTGAACGTTGTATCAGTTGAGACCAGTGCCTGGAGAAGTAGTAGGCTTGGTAATATACAGGTCAGCTAAAAAGAAGAAAGCTCTCAAGAAGCTGGATTGACATCGTGGCTGCAACAATGGGCTCAAACATAGCAAGGAATATGAGGATGGTACAAGACTGAAAAGTGTGTTGTTCTGTTGTACACGGGATCACTGTGAGTCAGAAGTTATTGGAAAGTACCTAAAAATAGCAATGAAAGACTGAGCTTTAATTACATTACCAACATGGGTAAGTAGAAAATTCAAGAACCTTTTTTCAAATGTTTGAAGGCTTTCTTTTATAAACCAATTCTGTTGTGAAAATAAAACTCAATCAAAGAGACAGCGAAAATGTTAGTGTGATAAAAGAAACTGTGTATAGAAGTATCTGCATTGTCAAGAAAAGCAGAAAAGGCAGTAATTATGAATCTGCCACCAAATGTATGGTATTATTGGCTCCCGAGTTTGCTTTATGTAAGAAATTAAAATGTTGAAGTGACAGTACACTCTTGTGTTATTGTTGTTATTAGGTGCTGTCAAGTCAGTTCTGACTCATAGCGACTCTATGAACAGCGGAAAGAAACACTGCCCAGTTTTGTGTCATGTCAACAATTGTTTTAATGCATACAACCATTGTTATGGCCGCTGAGTCAATCCATCTTGTCAAGGGTCTTCATCTTTTTTGCCGACCCTCCACTCTACCAAGCATGATGTCCTTCTCCAGGAATTGATCCTTGCTGACAACATGTCCAAAGTATGTAAGATGCAGTCTTGCCATCTTTGCTTCCAAGCAGCACACTGATTGCGCTTCTTCCAGAACAGATCTGTTTGTTCTTTCTGTGGTCTGTGATCCCTTCAACATTCTTCTCTGACACCACAATTCAGAGGCATACATTCTTCTTCTGTCTTCCTTGTTCATGGTCCAGATTTCACATGCATATGATGCAATTGAAAATAACACGGCTTGGGTCAGATACACGTTAGTCTTCAGGATAACATCTTTATTTTACAATACTTTAAAGAGATCCTTTGCAGTAGATTTTCCCAATGCAACACGTCTTTTGATTTCTTGACTGCTGCTTCTAAGGGTGTTGATTGTGGACCCAAGTAAAACGAAATCCTTGACCACTTCAAACATTTTTCCATTTATGACAATGTTGCTTACTGGATCACCTGTGAAGATTTTTGTTTTCTTGATGTTGAGGTGCAATCCATACTGAAGACTGTGGTCCTTGATGTTTATCAGTAGGTGTTTCAAATCTTCTTTACTTCCAGCAAGTAAGGTGGTGTCGTCTGCGTAACGCAGGTTGTTAATGAGTTGTCCTCCAACCCTGATGCTTCATTCTTCTTTGTAGAATCCAGCTTCTGATACTATTTGCTTGGTATACAGATTAAAAAGGTATGGTGAAAACACACAACTCTGATATATGCCTTTCCTGACTTTCAACCGTGCAGTGTCCATTTGTTCTTTTCACACAACTGCCTCTTGATCCATATACAGATTCCTTAAGAGCACAATTAGCCTGGACTTCCCATTCTCTGTGATGTTGACCATAATTTATTATAATCCACACAGTCAAATGCTTTTACATGGTCAGTGAAACACAGGTAAACATCTTTCTGGTATTCTCTGTTTTCAGCCAAAAGTCATCTGACATCAGCAGTAATATCCCTGTTTCCACATCATCTTCTGCATCCAGCTTGAATTTCTGGCAGTTCCTTGTCTATATACTGTTGAGTCACTTTTAAATGATCTTGAGCAAAATTTCACTTGCATGTGATATTAATGATACTGTTTGGTAATTTCTGCTTTTGATTGTATGACCTTTCTTTAAAATGGACATAAATGTGGATCTTTTCCAATCAGTTGACCAGGTAGCTGTCCTCCAAATTTCTTGGTATAGATGAGTGAGCACTTCCAGCAACACGGCTGTTTGTTGCAATATCTCAGTTGATACTCTGTCAATTTCTGGAGTCTTGTTTTTTGCCAATGCCTTCAATGCAGCTTTGGCTTCTTCCTTCAGTAACATTCGCCAGCCAAGTGCTGTCGAGTCTCTTCCTTCAGTAGCATTAGTTCTTGATAATATGCGACCTCTTCCAATGGCTGAAAGTCAACCAGTTCTTTCTGCTATAATAACTCTGTGTATTCCTTCCATTTTCTTTTTTTTTTAATTTTTATTTAACATGACTGAGTGAAAATATACATTCACGTATAAATTTACATGCCCACCTATATGCAGCTTCCACTGCTCTCCCTGTCAGGTGACTGCACACAATTCCTCTCTGCTCCATACATGTCTCATCCTCCCAACAGCCTCCTTTCCCCTCCTCTCCATCAACTCCTCGTCCTCCAGCAAGAGGTCAGCAAGATGATATCCTATAGATGTATAGAACCATAAAGTGCTTCCAACATATGGTCGCTCTGCATTGCCAAGTCCAATCCATTCCTTTCCAAAGAGTGGACCTTTGTTATAATTTATGGGAAAGGGAAGCATCAGGACCGGGGGCATGCTCTCAGAGGAACCCCAAAACGGCTGGACCATCATTTGAGGTCTTTCAGTGAAGATCTCATGATGCACCCCTTTTTATTCTTGTGTTGCCAGTGAGACTCCTCTGTGAGCTCCATCGTGGCTATCGTTGGTGGTGGCTGGGCACCATTCGGTTCTTCTGGCCCCAAGTCGATGTAGGCACCCACTCTTGTGGGTCTCTCTGTCTTCTGGGTTGTCTTTACCACATGTCATTTTGGTCCTCGGTGAGCATCTGTTCCTGCTGAGTTGGGACCATTTGCTGTGTCCTCAAATGGCAGCTTGGCAGCTTTTAAGACCCCAGACGCCACTCACCAATGTGGGGTACAGAGAGCTCTCTTAGCAAAATGCTAGTTGTGCCAATTGGCCCGGAATTCGCCTAAGAGCATGGTCCTCCACCACCTGCCCCAGCTACTCTATCCTTGCAGTAATGAGTTAAGATGGAAGGAGTACTCAAGTTATACTGAATTCCACTTAATGTTGTTCTTGTTTCTAATGTGTGCTATCACCACTTTCTCCAGACTAGATTTCTAGTAACTATCTAAACTAAACCTTCCCCTCCTCACCCTCCCTCCCTCCCCTCCCTTGCAGCTGTCAGAGTCTTTTCTTCTATACATAAGTCTGTTTTTGAGATCTTATCATAGAGGTCTCATACAATATTTGTCCTTTTGTCTCTGACTACTTTCACTCAACATAATGTCTTCCAGTTGAAACCAGGTTAGGAGATGTTTCTTGGAATCATCGTTATTCTTTATTATTGCATAGTACTCCATCGAGTATATGTACCATAGTTTACCTATCCATTCTTCTATTGTTGGGCATCTGGGTTGATTCCATCTTTTTGCTATCGTGGACTGGGCTGCGATAAACATTCTGGTGCATGTTTCCATTGGTGTGAAAGGCCTTGATTCTGTAGGATATATTCCACGTAGTGGAATTACTGGGTCAAGTGGTATATCGATATCCATTTTTTTAAGGAAGCACCAGATTGCCTTCCAAAGAGGCTGGACCATTTTGCAACCCCACCAACAGTGTGGGAGGGTTCCACTTTCTCCACAGCCTCTCCAGCATTTGTTGTTTTGTGTTTTCTGGATCATGGCCAATCTTGTTGGGGTGAGATGGTATCTCATTGTTGTCTTGATTTGAATTTCTTTAATAACTGAAGACTGTGAACATGTCCGCATGTGTTTTTTGGCTGCCTGGATCTCCTATTTAGCGAAGTGTCTGTCCATCTCCTTTGCCTATTGCTTAATTGGATGGTTTATCTTCTTCTTATTGATATTTTGTAGTATCTTATAGGTTATGGAGATCAGGCGTCGGTCTGACATAGAGTTGCCAAATATTTTTTCCCATTCTGTGGGTGTTCTTTTAATTCTATTAATACAGTCTTTGGATGAGCAAAAGTGTTTGATTCTTAATAGTCTCCATTTATCTATTTTCTCTTCTGTTGATTGAGGTTTCTTTGACAGATTTTGGAGTCTGTCCTCATTGTGTATTAAAACTTTTATTGTTGTTTCTACGTTTTCTTGGATGAGCTTTATCGTTTTAGGTTTGATATTTAGGTCTTTTATCCAGTTGGAGTTGGTTTTTGTATAAGGTGTAAGATATGGATCTTGATTCAGTTTATTGCAGATGGATAACCAATTTTGCCAGCACCATTTGTTGAAGAGACTGTTTTTACCCCAGTTTAATGTCTTAAGGCCTTTGTCGAATATCAACTAATCATAGGCAGATGGTGTCATCTCTGTGGTCTCAATTCTGTTCCATTGATCGATCTGTCTGTTCTTGTACCAGTACCAGGCTATTTTGACCACTGTGGCAGTGTAGTATGTTCTAAGGTTGGGTATTGAGAGGCCTCCCAGTGTGTTCTTCTTCTTTAGTAGTACCTTACTTATCCGGGGCTTCTTCCCTTTCCAAACAAAATTGGTGATTTGTTTCTCCATCTCATTAAAAAATGATGCTGGAACTTGTATTGGGATTGCGTTATATAAATAAATTGCTTCGGGTAAAATAGATATTCTTCCTATCCATGACCAGGGTAGGTTTTTCCATTTATCTAAGTCTTTCTTAGTTTTTTGTACTAAGGGCTTGTAGTTCTCTTTGTAAAGGTCTGTTGTTTCTCTGGTTAGATTAATTCCTAGGTACCTTATCTTCTTAGGGGCTATCGTAAATGGTATTGATTTGATAATTTCCTCCTTAACAGTCTCGTTGTTGGTATAAAGGAATCCTACTGATTTACTTATGTTTATCTTATATCCTGAGACTTTGCTGAACTCTTCTGTCAGTTTGAGTAGCTTACTTATAGATTCCTTGGGGTTCTCTGCATATGCAATCATATCATCTGCTAACAGGGAGATTTTAACTTCCTCTTTGCCGATGCAGATGCCCTTTATTTCTTCCTCTTGTCTAATTGCTGTGGCTAGAACTTCTAGCACAATGTTGAATAGGAGAGGTGAGAGTGGGCATCCTTGTCTAGTTCCTGATCTCAAGGGAAAGTCTTTCAGTTTCTCTCCATTCAGGATGATGTGAGCAATTGGCTTTGTATAAATGGCTCTTATTGTGTTCAGGAATTTGCCGTCTATGCCCATTTTGCTAAGAGTTTTTAGCATGAATGCGTGTTGGACTTTATCAAATACCTTTTTGGCATCAGTGGACAAAATCAGGTGATCCTTGTCTTTTGTGTTATTTATGTGGTTAATCACATTAATTGTTTTCCTGATGTTGAACCAGCCTTGCATCCCTGGTATGAATCCCATTTGGTCATGATGGATTATTTTCTTGATATTTTGTTGTATTCTGTTGGCAAGAATTTTGTTGAAGATTTTTGCGTCTAGGTTTATGAGTGATATCGGTCTGTGGTTCTCTGTCTTTGTTGGATCTTTCCCAGGATTAGGTATCAGGGTTATGCTGGCTTCATAGAATGAGTTTGGGAGTACTCCATCCCTTTCTATACTATGAAATAGTCTCAGTAGTATTGGGGATAACTCTTCTCTAAATGCTTGGTAGAATTCTGCCATGAAGCCATCTGGGCCCGGACATTTTGGTTGGCAGTGTTTTCATGACCTTTTCAATCTTTTCCTTTTTGATGGGTTTATTAAGTTGTTCTGCTTCACGTAGTGATAATTTGGGTAGGTGGTATGAGTCAAGGAATTGGTCCATTTCTCCTAGGTTTTCAAATTTGTTAGAGTACAGTCTTTCATAGTATTCTGTTATGATATTTTTGATTTCTGTTGCATCTGTGTTGACAACTCCCCTCTCATTTCTAATTTGGGTTATTTTTTTTCCTTTCCTGCTTTTCTTTAGTAAGTTTAGCCAGTGGTTTATCAATTTTGTTGATCTTTTCAAGAAACCAGCTTTTGGTCTTTTCAATTTTTTCAATTGTTTTTCTATTCTCTATTTCATTTAGCTCTGCTCTAATCTTTATGATCTCATTTTTTGTGGTGCCCAAGGTGTTCCTCTGTTTTTCTACTTGTTCAAGCTGTAGAGTTAGTTCCTTGATTTGGTTTCTTTCTTCCTTCCAGATGTGTGCATTTATGGAGATAAACAGACCTCTGAGCACTGCTTTGGCTGTATGCCATAGGTTCTGGTAGGAAGTGCTTTCATTCTCTTTGGAATCCATGAATTTCTTTAATTCATCCTTGATTTCCACTATAACCCATGTTTATTTTGAGCAAGATGTTGTTCAGTTTCCAAGATTTCCACTTTCTATCTATGTTTTTTCTGCTATTAATTTCAACTTTTATGGCTTTATGATCTGAGAAGAAGCTTTGCAGTAATTCAGTGGTATGGATTTTGTTGAGCATTACATTACGTGATCAATTCTGGAGAATGTTCCATGTGCACTGGAGAAGAAGGTGTAGTTGTCTGCTGATGGGTGGAAAGTTCTGTATATATCAATGAGGTTTAGTTGGTTAATTGTGTCAATGAGGTATTCTGTATCTTTACTGAGCTTTTTTCCAGATGATCTGTCTAGTGATGAGAGTGGAGTGTTAAAGTCTCCCACTATTATTGTGGAGTCATCTAACTCTCTTTTGAGCATAGTCCTTGTTTCTTCGACATATTTATGTGCACTGACATTAGGTACATAAATGTTTAATGTAGTTAAGTCTTGCTTGTGTACTGAACCTTTCAGCAATAAATAGTGTCCATCTTTGTCCACGATGGTGGATTTGACATTAAAATTGATTTTGTTTGAGATTAGAATTGCTACCCCTGCTCTTCTTTGTTCACTGTTAGCTTGATATATATTTTTCCATCCTTTAATTTTCAGTTTGTTCCTGTCTTTAGGTCTCAAGTGAGTTTCCTGTAGACAACATATGGATGGGTCGTGTCTTTTGATCCAAGATAACACTCGGTGTCTCCTTACTGGAGCATTCAGTCCATTCACATTCAATGTCATTATTGATAGGTATGTGTTCACTGCTGCCATTGTGATATGTTTATTTTTATGTTGATGTTTTCTCTGTTGTTCTTATTAGTCTGGATTTTTCACCTTTTTCAGAGCTTGTTTTATAGTTGTTGAGACTCGTGTGTTAGATTTCTTGAAATGGTAGGATACATCTTTGTTGTGCTTTACAGCTGCCCCTATGAACCCCCTTAATAAACTATTTATAAACCCAATTTTAATTACTACCAGTCTTGTCATCTTCCTCTCCATCTGGAAGGACTATAACGACTGTAGTACATCCCTCTTTTTATTATGATGACACCATAGTTTTCATGATGATCACTGGATTGCTTCTTTCCCAATCAAAGCTTTGATTTACTTTGGAGCCTTCCCTAAATGAGTAGAGTATTGAGTAGTGTGCCATTCTAATATATAAAGTTAGTGGTTTCGTTCTTCTAAGCCAAAGCCAAGAACTTCTTTCAGTATTTCTTGTAGTTTGGGTTTGGTTTTTACAAAGTCTCTGAGTTTCTGTTTATCTGGAAATGTCTTAATTTCATTTTCGTATTTAAAAGATAATTTTGCAGGATATATAATTCTTGGTTGGAAGTTCTTCTCCTTCAAGACTTTGAATGTGTCATGCCACTGTCTCCGTGCCAGCATGGTTTCTGCTGAGAAATCTGAGTAGAGCCTACAGGGTTTCCCTCTGAATGTTAGCTTTGCCTTGTGTCTTGCTGCCTTTAAGAGTTGCTGCTTGTGTTTCATTTTGTTAAGCCACTGTCTCCGTGCCAGCATGGTTTCTGCTGAGAAATCTGACTAGAGCCTACAGGGTTTCCCTCTGAATGTCAGCTTTGCCTTGTGTCTTGCTGCATTTAAGAGTTGCTGCTTGTGTTTCATTTTGTTAAGCTTGATTATAATATGTCTTAGAGTCTTTCTTTTGAGATCTATATTGGGTGGCGTATGATATGCATCTGAGATGTCTATATTCTCTTCCTTCATAATTTCTGGGAAGTTTTCTTTCAGCAGCTCAGCAACAACACTCTCTGTGTCTCAGATGTCTCACCCTGTTCAGGGACTCCAGTTAATTGAAGCTTGTTCCTCTTAATAGAGTCCCACATGCTTCTTAATATTTCTTCATTTTTCTTGTTTCTTTTTGCTGATTTATGCTCATAGACACTGGCATCAGTAGCTCTGTCTTCTAAGTCAGAAATTCTTTTTTCCATTTGTTCCATTCTGTTTTCTTGGCTTTGTGTGGAAGTTTCTATGTCTTTGATTTTCTTCTTGATCTGTTGGATTTCAGAGTACTGGTGTTCCATCAGATTGAACAGCTTGCTTAATTTTTCATTTTGTTCTGCTGCATTTTGTATAAGGTCTAAAAGGGCTCTGTATATAGTCAATTTGTATTCACTTCCTGATGCTTTCATAAAAGTTTCTTCATCTGGAAAACTCCCTGGTTGCTTTGTTTCGGAGCCTTCTGAAGCCAGGAGTGATTGCTTGTATGCCACAATTATCTGTTGCTTTTTGAGTGCCATGTGAGTATATAGAGGCTGGAAGAGGTACTGTGAGGATGGATTGCAAATGTTTCTCTAGGCTGTCTTCAAGTGTAAAGCAAACAGTATCCTTCCAGTTCACAAGTCAGTTAGTTTTTCAGGTGTAGAGGTCCCTCTTCTCATCTGACAAAATAAGCGCCACTATATCCAACCCCAGATGATAACAAACTAGTTCAGAATACAGCAATGCTACTGCCCTGGTGGCCTCTGCTGTCAGGGCCTAGCTTTAGCCAACACTGTGTCGAGTACTGTTTTTGTGATAGAAAAGCGCTCTCCTGTGGGTAGGCTGTGGCTCCGAAGCTAAGAATTTGGTCGGGCTGCGGCCACCGTATCCAAGATGGAGTCCTCCACACAGGCAGCAGACAGAGAGCCGAGAGGTAGTGATTCCTCTGCTTCTGTTGCAGGGCCCCCAACGTAGGCAGCACGGTGCAAAATCACTACTTTTTTGTTGGAGAAACGCTGTCCCATTTGCAGGCACTGGTTCCAAGGCTAAGAATGAGGTCCCGCTATAATCTTGGTACCAACATGGTGTCCCGCACCCTGACCGCCGAGCTCCGCACAAACTCTGCTGAGGCAGCTACAAAACGAAAGGCTCAACGTGGCTAGATTAACAGAGTCCCGAGCCTGGCTCTCAGAATATAGGAATTTCGCCTGCCTGTCCCCCCAGTAGAGCGTCTGAGTCCAGCCACCAGGCAAGACTCAGCTCCACCCACCAGCTGAGACAGAGGAAAAAAAATGTCAAACTGGTGCGTTTACCTTCCGTCCCTGAGAGCCGGGGCTAGCCAGGAGCAGGAGTCAGCGAGAGAGAGGAGGTTTTTCACTGAGTGGTATGAAGTCCCAGTGAACAGCTCTGCGCCCTGTCCTGAGGCTGATTAGGTGATCAGAAGGTTCTGTTTGATTGTCAATTCAGGTCTTGGTTTCCAGAGGGATAGAAGGAGACGTGGGCTTAGTCCGCCATCTTGACTCCGCCCCCCTTCCATTTTCTTTTGATGCTCCGAGAGCCATTTAATAGCTTCCCTGTAGAATACTGCACTGTGCAACTCTTGAATCTGTTCTTAAGTTCTCTCAGCTCGAGAAATACAGAATGTATTCTACCTTCCAGTTTTCCATTTCCTGCTCTTTGCATATGTCATTATAATACTTTATTTTGTCTTCTCAAGCTGCTCTTTGAAATCTTCTGTTTAGGTCTTTTACTTCACCATTCCTTCCTTTTGCTTTAGCTGGTCCATATTCGAGAGCAAGTTTCAGAGTCTCTTCTGAGATGTAATTTGGTCTTTTCTTACTTTCCTGTCTTTTAATGGCCTCTTGCTGTCTTCGTGGATGATGTCTTTGATGTCATTCTGTCATTCATCTTGTCTTCAGTCATTAGTGATCAACACAACAGTTATGTTCTTGACATGGTCTTTAAACTCAGGAGGAATATACTCAAGGTAATACTTTGGCTCTCGTGGACTTGTTCTAATTTCCTTCAGTTTCAAGTTGAATTTGCATACGAACAATTGATGATCTGTGCTACAATCAGCAACTGGTCTTGTTCAGACTGCTGATAGGGAGCTTCCCCATCATCTTTTTCCACAGATATAGTCAATTTGGTTCCTGAGTGTTTCATCTGGTGAGGTTAATGTGTATAGTCACCATCTGTATTGGTTAAAAAAGGCATTTGCAATGAAGAAGTCATTAGTCTTGCAAAATTGTATCATGTGATCTCTGGCATTGTTTCTATCACCAAGGCCTTATTTTCCAGCTATTCATCCTTTTTCTTTGTTTCCAACTTTTGCATTCCAGTCACCAGTAATTATCAATGCATCCTGATCGCAAGTTTGATCAATTTCAGAATGCAGAAGTTGGTAAAGATCTTCAGTCTCTTCATCTTCAATCTTACTGGTTGGTGCATAAATTTGAACAGTAGTTGTATTAACTGGCCTTCCTTGTAGGCATATGGATGTTATCCTATCACTGACAGCATGATACTTCAGGAGAGATCTTGAAATGTTCTTTTTGATGATGAACACAACACTGCTCCTCTTCAACTTTTCATTCCCACCACAGTAAACTGTATGATTTTTGAATTCAAAATAATCAAAACCAGTCTGTTTCAGCTCACTAATGCCTAGGATACCAATGTTTGTGTGTTCCATTTCATTGTAGGTAATTTCCAATTTTCCTAGATTCATACTTCATACATTCTGTGTCCCGATTATGAGTGGATGTTTGCAGCTGTTACTTCCCATTTTGAGCAGTGCCACATTAGAGAGCAAAGATCCTGAAGGCTTTCACTCCATCCACATTGTTAAGGTTGACTCTACTTTGAGGAGGCAGCTCTTCCCCAGTCGTCTTCCCAGTGTCTTCCAACCTGGGAACACACTTTCTGGTACCATATCTGACAATGATCAGATGCTATTCATAAGGCTTTCCCTGGCTAATTCCTTTGAGAAGTACACTGCTGGGTCCTTCTTTGTAGTCTGTCTTAATCTGGAAGCTTAGCTGAAACTTGTCTACCATGGGTGACCCTACTGGTATGCCTACATACCAGTGACATAGCTTTCAGCATCACAGCAACAAGCATGACTCCACTGGCAGACAAGTGAGGGGGCTGCTCACTCTATCTTTACCCCCTTTACCTGATACTGTTACCCTCCTTGCCTGTTGGGATTAACCTCCTTTCCTGATGCTATTACTGTCCTTACCTGTTGCTCTTATCTGCCTTACCTGACCATGTTCCTCCTTATCTGATGCTACCACCCTGCTTACGTGATGCTGTTACCCTTCTTACCTGATGATGTTACTTTCCTTATCTGATACCATTATCCTCTTTACCTGATACTGTTACCCTCTTACCTTACACTTATGCTACAACATAATTTTGTAGTTTTATTTTAATTGAGCAGTTAGATATGAGGAAATGAAGGTGGGAGGGAGAGAGAGAGGAAGGGGAGAAGGGAAGGAGAGAAGGAGGGAGGGAAGGAAAGAAGGAAGGAGGGAGGGAAGGAGTGAATAATGTTAATAAGTTAACATAACTCCAAATGTCTTGAATACAGAGAATATGCTCAGTATATTCTGTGTATCATAACCTGGCTCCTCTCCATTAATTAAATCATGAACTCCACCAACAAATATTTGTTACACTTTTGGACTTTGGCTTAGTGTGTTTATATGGTGGTGAACAATAAATGCATGGTCCCATGGACTCATTTATTATAAACCAAAAAAGCCAAACCTACTGCCATCAAGTTGATTCCACCTCACAGCCAACCTATAGGACAGAGTAAAACTATCCTATAGAGTTTCTGAAGAACTTCCGGTGAATTTGAACTGCCAGCCTTCTGGATAGCTGCCATGGCCTTTAAGGACTATGCTACAAGGGTTTCTTTATAGCAGAAGATACAGAGTTAAATTAGCACAAAATGCATATTTAATCACAATTTTGATAAGTACTAGAAGGATGTCTTCTCTCTCTGTATCTATTTATCTATCTGAATTAATAAACCTAATAATGCATGAGAGAATAAATGAACAAATGAGTTACATAAACTTCAGCTTTCTTGCATATTCAAAGTAGTTATCTGTGTTTATTACTGCTGACATAACAAATTGCCATAAACTAAAACAACATAGATTTATTATCTCATAATTCTACATGCCAGGAGTTCAGCAGGCTTAGCTTGATTACCTGGGTCTTACAAGGCCAAAATAAAAGTTTTCCTCTCTCTAGAAATGCAACTCTGGAAACCATTTCCTTCATCATGCAGGTGATTAGTAAAATCCAGTATGCAGTTGTACCAGGTCTGACAATTAGGTCTGCAAACTTAATTGTCTAAGTGCTACATACCTCACTGATGATATCACTATGGTCACTTTACAAGTACTCCCCTTGCGAAGCTACGCAACCATGCCAGTGCCTAGTCCACCATTCAAAGCAATTCTGCAACTCTTCTTGGAATAGCCATTGCATCTATGGTGTGTGGCAAGTTTGTGAATTTACTTGTATGGTTGTCTGTGATGGAGTTTTAGCCAGTAAACAAATAACTGTATTGGAACACCTTCGCTACTCACCTGATCTGGCCACCAGTGTTTTTTTTTTCTTTCCCTGAAAATAAAAGACACATTGAAAGGAAGACATTGTTATGCTATTTGGAACATCAAGGGTAGTATGATGACAGCTCTGATGGCCATTCCAGAAAAAGAGTTCAAAATTACTTTAAAGGGTGGACTAGGCACAAGTGTTGTTGGTGCTTAGCTTCCCAAGGGGAGTACCCTGACAGTGAGGTAGTGGTACTCAGCAATGAGGTATATAACACTTTTTCTAGGATGACTCTGTGAAGTTAACTGGTCGTCCTTGTAGGCCTGAGATTTCAGTTTCCTTCTTGGTTGTCCACAGTATTTGTTTGGGGACCTATTTTTCTGTCTGTAAAGCCAGGATAAGTCCTGTCAGGCTTAGAATATCTCAGTCCTCCCTTTTTGCCTCACCTCTCATCTCTCCTGCTATGGACTCATGTGATTATATTGGGCCTATCCAAATAATCCATGATAATCTCTCTATTTTAAGGTCATTTAATTGGTGATCTTAATTCCAGCTTCAAATTCTTCTTATCCAAGCCAAGTGCCGTTACAGCATCACTTATATTAGTATTTGATTGAAAAAACAGGGCAAAGAGTATAGTTAGAATGGTTTATTGCACTGAGTACTTTTAATTTTACCAAAACCTGTGATTAGTGAGTACAGTTCAGTTGCATACAGTATTATATATGCATATCATAAATTTTAAAAAGCAAAGTAGGCAACAGAATTTCTTGATGAAATTTACATTACCTCTATATTTTTCATAATTCTTAAGATGGTTATATTTTCAGATAATGAAATAACAATATGAACTGTATTTTTATTACAGTTTGTTGAAGACCGAGACCTCTGTTAGGGCCTGAAAATTTTAATCATCATAATTAATACATTATTATTCTTTAGTTTTAGGAACTGGGTCATACATTATGGAAGTTACAGGTTCCTTTTCATTACTGTTGTACTATTGGGTATTAATTAGCTCAAAATTTTAAACTAAAATTAATTGTAAGTGGCCCCTGTATATCCCTTGCTTTCTCCCAACCCTGTCCACTGCATTTTCAGTAAAATGCTATCATACAGGTGAGATTCTCTTTTCTGGTTTCCATGGTACATGTTCGAACTCAGCAATGTAGTTCATTTCCAAGTATATGGTTGCCAGGGTAACGAGATGGCAACCAGATCCAAACTCTTGCCAACATCAACATATTCAGTTTCTTGAGGAGGTGAACATCTTAGCATTGTAATTTTGGCAACAGTTTTAAATGCAAATGAACAGATAAATACACAAACTGCTAATATACTTTAAACTGTTTGAAAGACAAATGCTTGATTAAAAAAATTAACTGTTAGAATCTGAAAGTCTCTGTGAGGCATGTTAATTTGGTTAGTCTTGACTGTTTTTTTATGCTGTAATGAACTTATGAGCAACATGAAAAAAACAGCAAATATATTTTCATTTATAAAATGAAGGCAAAAATAGCAAATAATCATATGGAGATAAAAACACTTGTATATAATTAAAATTCAACTGTGACAAATACATTGAGTATACAAAATACATTTTACATGGACATGACTTTAAAATTACATACAATTCTAAAATCAGCTAGAGTTTGGAATGATTAGTGTAGCTCTATGCAATATTTTCTAAAAGATAAAGGATTCTTAGTGAATTAAGGAACTACCACAATATTAATATTTTTCTTAGTTTCAAAAGTACTTCATACTAGTAGTATGATTTCTATGATGTTAAATTTACAGTACATTAGTGTAAACAGTAGTAAAGCATCATTTTTAATAACAAGATAATAATGAGTGAAGGGAAATAAGAGATTCTAAAGTATTTTTAACAAAAAAATGACCATATATTATAAGTTGTAAAAATAGTGAAAACTACTTCTGCTCTTCATCCATACCCTTACAATGTGACTTTGTAGATCCTCTTAGCACCTATTAGCAATGCTAAAGAAATTTGCAACACTTATTTAAGCAGGGCAGAAGCCTGGCAGGTTCCAAAATACTGAAAGACAAAGGGACCAGAAAGCAGAAGCAACAAGGAATAAAGAAAGCAGAACTACCTTGTTCTAAAGGGTGGGGATTGATCTCTGTGGTCTTAAAAATGGAGTTATAGACTGTTGGATCTCAAAGGATGGGTCCGTGGCCTCTTAGGTTTCACAGACTTGTATCTTTACCAGTTTGGTTCCAGAAGTACCACAAGGATAGGGCTAAACTTGGTCCCCGAACTGAGGGAGTAAAGCTACCATATGCAAGAGGTAGAAGAAGAGAACCTGCCAGACAAAAGGAGGTAAGAGATAGCCAGCCAAGTGCCATCGAGTCAGATCTGTCTCATGGTGACCCTAGTGAGGTAGTCACTAAAAAGAACAAAGAGAATGGGGTTGTCCAAATCCAGGAATTTCCATTACAGTGGACCTGGAAGGCCCAGGGCCAAGGGCATCCAACCTGAATCTGGAAAGCATAACAACACTCAGAATTTGAAGGGCAGGGACACTTTCAAGAATAGTTTTCAAGCATTGAGAGATAATTGATGTGTTTTCCTAATTTGCTTAGTGCCTGTTATCCCATCTTCTCTTCTAATTTCTCCCACTTGTAATGGAGATGTCTACCTTGCATCTTTTATACTATTGTGTCTTGGAAGCAAATAACTTGTATTCTAGATTCCACAAGTGAAAAGGAATTTTGTCCTAGAACTGAATTTAGGCCTAGAGTTTATGTAAGACTTTTGTTATGATATAATGTGGTAAAATTGTTTTACCTGTGGTAAGGACACGAACTTTAGGGACAATGAAGGGTAGAATGCTTTGGGTTGAATTAAGTCCCCGAAATGTGTGTTATCTTGGCTAATGATCCCCATCTTGTTCTCCATTTTGTGATCTCATATAACTTTTTTATGATTTCTAAATACTAAACTCTGATACCAATGAAGCCTGATTAGAGTTAGTCATGCAAATGAGGTAGACATAATCTACAGGATTGGGTTGTATCTAGAGTTGACCTTCTTTGACATGTAAAAGAGAAGTGAACAAAAGGAGAGGGAACTTCTGCCACCAGGAAAGATGAGCCAGGAGCAGAGTGTGTCAATTTAACACTGGGCCCTTGTGTTGCAAAGCTCCTAGATCAGCAGAAGATTGGTAACAAGAACCTATCATTAGAATGACAGGGTGAGAAATCATCCTCTGGGAACTGGAACCTTGAGTTCAGACTTTTCACATCCTAAACTGTGAAAGAATAAATTTCTGTTTGTTAAAGTCATTCATTGGTGGTATTTTTGATACGACAATATAAGACAACTGAAACAGAACATTTCACCATATATCCTGAAGTACAAGGCTGTCAGTGATAGCATAATAATCATATACCAATAAGAAAGACAAGTTAATAGGACTGTTATTCCACACCAATTACCAGTGCACAAGATAAGGAAATGGAAAAGTTTTGCCAATTTCTGCAACCTGAAATTGATCAAACATGTAGTCAAGTCAAAGACAGGCATTGGTAATTAATAGGCATTGGAATGTGATGGTTGGCAGTAAGGGTTTGGTGGTTGAAAATTATAGCCTTCATGATATAAATGACTCCAGAGATGGCAGGACAGAATTTTGCAAAATCAGCCAAGCCGAGCCAAGTGCCAAGTCGGATCCGACTCATGGCGACCTATTAATTGTAAGTGTCTTTTATCAACAACATAAATAGTGACCATACAAGAGGACCTCACCATATAGAAAATACAAGAATCAAATTCACTACGTTTATGAAAAGTGACAATGGAGAAGCTCATTATTACTAGTCAGAAAAAGGCTAGTGTCCATCTGTGGAACAGACCATCACCAGCTCTTACGCAAGTTCAAGCTAAAGCTGAATACAATTAGAACAAGTCTATGAGAGTTGAAGTACAAATCTGAATATCTTCTACCTAAATTTATAGAGTATTTCAGAAATAGATTTGCCACAGGGAACACTACCGACAGAAGACCTGATGAGTTGTGGAATGACATCAAGGACAATATATATCTAAACATCATTAAAAAGACAAGAAAGAAAAGACAAAAAAAATGGATGTCAGAAGAGACTCTGAAAGTTGTTCTTGAAAATGAAGTAGCTAAAGTAAATAGAAGAAATGATGAAGTAAAAAACTGGCCATAAAATTTCAAAGAACAGCTTGAGAACACAAAGCAAAATATTCTCATGATTTTACAGAGTGAACTGGAGTTAGAATACCAAAATAGAAGGGTATATTCAGAGTCATTCGACCTGAAAAAAAATGAAGAAAAAATTCAATCCTCTAGTTGCAAAATGGATAAATTCTATAGGGAAAATATTGAACGATTCAGACAGCATCGAAAAAGAGATGGAAGGAATTCATAGACTCACTGTATCAAAATGAATGGGTTGACAATCAATCATTTCAAGAAGTAGTACATGATCAAGAGCTGATAAAGAACTGGTAATACTGAAGAAAGAAATCAAAGCTGTGCTGAAGGAAATGGGGAAATGCAAGGCTCCAGGAATTGGTGGAAAGCCAACTAAGATGTTTCAACAAATAAATGCAGCACTATAGAGGCTCACTCATCAATGTCAAAAATTTTTAACTGCAAGTTCCTGGAAAACTAACTGGAAGAGACCCATATTTGTACCCATTCAAAAGAAAAGTGCTCTAATAGAGTGCATAAACCATCTGTATCTTCATTAATATGGTAAAAAAATAAATAAATAAACACCAAACCCACTGCTTTCAACTTGATTCCATGTCATAACGACATTATAATACAGAGTATATTTGTCCCATAAGTTTCCCAAGGAACAACTGGTGGATTCAAACTGCCACCTTTTTGATCAGCAGCCATAGCTCTTATCCACTATGCAACCAGGGTTTCTACAAGTAAAATTTTGCTGAAGGCCATTTAAAATCATTTACACACAGTATATTGAAAGGGAACTTCCAGAGAAGGAGTTAGATGAGGGATATGACTGCTGACGTCAGGCAGACACTGGCCAAAAGCAGACAATATCAGAAAGATGTTTATCTTTGTTTTTCTTTTAATATTTAATTGTACCTTAAGTGAAAGTTTACAATACACACCAATTTGTCACGTGAAACCTTGCACACACACTGTTAGGCAAGTGTGACTGTTCTCTCCTGCCCTACGGCAGCACGCTCCTCCTTTCCACCCTGCACTGCCTGCATCCATCTAAGCAACAGCTGTCTCCCTCCACCGTCTCATCTCACCTTTGGACAAGAGCCACTCAGACAGACTCACGTACTTATTAAAGCCAAGAAGCACATTCTTCACCATCATCACTCTACGTCTTATAGTCCAGACCAATATTTATCTGAAGAGTTGGTTTTGGTACTGGTTTCAGCTCTAGGCTAAACAGAGAGTCCAGGGGCAATGTTTTCAAGGGACCCTCTGGTCTGAAAGACCATCACTTCTGGTCTTTTAATAGAGCTCTAGCTCTGAACACCCATTTTTCTCCTGCTATATCTGAGACTTTATATTGTCAACTTCAGCTGAGACTTTTCCAGCAATTTCTGTCCTGCTGTGTAATTCCTGACCAACAAACCAGATAAACGGTTGCTGTTGTAATCTACTGAAATTTGAGATATGTTGATATATAGCAAAATCTAACAGAAACACTGAATATGTTTTTATACTTCAAAACATAAATATTCCTGAGGATCTATACGCTATTTTACATTCTATCAGAGACAACATGTCTGACTTTCATTAGTCAAGTAAGGGAAGTGTATCACTGATGCTAATTTAAGAAATAGTGTGAAAGGATTTCAGTTTACAGTACATTTTTAAAGCATGGTTCTTACATTATAATTAAAATATTTTAATTGTTTTTGGTTATCTTATGCAATTATCATGTACTCATATTGGGTGTTGTAAACATACCACTGGCTTTAAGGTGTTAAAACTAAAGATGTTATTTTGAGGACTAATGTATGCCTGACCCGAGGCATGGCACTTCCAATTGCCTCATATGAAAGTGAAAGCTGAACAATGAATAATAAAGACTTTTGATATTTTTGAACTGTCGTATTGGCAAAGAATGCTAGATACATCATGGACTACCAGAAGAAAAAACAGATCTCTCTTCTAAGAAGTACAACCAAAATGCTCCTTAGGAGCTCATCTCATGTACATTGGACACATTATCAGGAAAGACCAGTTGCTGGAGAAGGGCATCATGTTTGGTATAATAGAGTGTCACCACAAAAAAGAGGAAAACCCTTAAGGAGATTAAGTGACACAATGGCTGCAACGCTGGCCTCAAGCGTGACAGCGATGATAGTGCAGGCCCGATCAGTGTTCCCTTCTGCTGGGCAAGGTCCGGCAGTTAAGACTATGAAGTTAATTGGTCTAAGTACTACACACCTCCTTAATGAAAATCACTACTGTTACATTAGAAGTAGCATAGCCTTGGGAAGACAGGCACTGATGCCAGTTCCTAGTCCACCCTTCAAAGTAGTTTGGGAATTCTTTATGTAATGGTCATTAAGCATGGTGGCATGACAGCAAGTCTGTAACTTAATTGTATAGCTGTCTGTGAGCTTGTTTTCAGCTAGTAAACAAATAACTGTATTGGAACATCCTCCATACTCACCTGATCTGGCTCCCAATGAGATAAGTGATATTGAAAGGAAGATAAGATGTTGAAAGGAAGACATTTTGATGACATTCAGGACATCAAGGGTAATACCACAGCAGCTCTGATGACCATTCCAGAAAAAGAGTTCCAAAATTGCTTTGAAGGGTGGACTAGGTGCTGGCATCAGTGCACAGCTTCCCAAGGGGAGTACTTCAAAGGTGACCACAGTGATACTCAACAATGAGGCATGCAGCACTTCTTCTAGGATCAGTTCATGAACCCAACTGTCAGAATTCATACACAGTCACTACGAGTTACAAGAAATTTGACAGCACCGAACAACAACCACCACTAGCATGACAAATCTCAGTATGTTAAACTGAAATTCCTCTGTGAGTCCAAATTTATGTGATGAAAAAATTTGAATTTAAATGATAATATGTACTCAGTTTTATCACTGGATATCAACTTCAATGGCATGAATATTATCTCATCTACCAATTCAGACATGAGGAAATAATTTAATGCTCAATAGGAACAATATATCAGGTCTATTAAAAAAGATACTTCCTCAAATGAAAAAGACATCCATGTTTTAAATAAACAATGTGTTTATTGTACAATGATCATGAGCCAGTATTTTAAAGTGATATTTAATGCTAAATATATTATCAGATATTATCACATGTATTACTATGTCTTGCTATGGTGCTTAACAAGTTGAAATGGGTCTTCCAGTCTAAGATAGATTAGGAATAGAGGACCTGTCATCTACTTCCAAATATCGTCAAATGACAACCTTACAGGTGTCCCTTTGGATCAAAGTGGTTCAATCTGCAAGGAATCCTGAAAATGGTTCAGGCCAAATCAGTGTGAGGGCTGCATGAGGTCTGCATGAATTTGGGTCTGGGTCAATGGCTGTGAATAACAACAATGTGGCTAGTTCAACTATGCTCTTTGGTACTGATATTCTCATTTTTGCTTTTTAAATTTCCTGGCTACACTAACTTAAAATACCCTGTTGTTTTTAACATACAGATAACGTTATATGATATCTGGCATTATTGATACCCTTTAATCTTTTACCTCTGACATAAACAGATATTAGAAACAATGAAGTAGATTCATATTCAGTTTTGGTTTAATTGTTTGTAAATCTGTATTCTGTCATTCCAAATCAGTCGATTAGTGTTTATGATTATGGCAGAAAGTACAGGTTTCCTACATCATTTGTTTTTACATTCTTCACGTAATAAATCTTGAGTCTTAGCAATACACCTAACCAGGTATCTAGATACTATATCTTCATCATTGACTGAGCTAGATATTTCATGTAACAACATTTTATTAATAGAATATGTATAGAGATGAGGTATATGAACTCCATAACTTGATTTAGAGGATATTACTTACCATCCACTTTCTTCCTAATGACAGAAACCTGGAAATCATATGCTTTTTGAAATTATATTTTTCCACACAGACAAAAATAGCAATAAAAAAGAGACCTGAGTTATGCCTAACCTTATAGAGAGACATCCTGTGGTGCTGTTGGCTACATCAGACTGTGAAGTGACAGAAAAATTAAGGCTTAACATTAATTTTCTACAGAATGTTAGTCTGTATCCTAATTAATAACTGATGTAGCAACTGAGATGGAATGCTTTCAAAAACAATAATACAAATAAAATATCTTCAAAGATGGTGTGTCTTAAACCACGTCACAGCTTTCAGTAAGGTTATCACTGCTATAATTTAGAAGGTGGAACACACACCACTTAGCTTGTAGTTATTGAGAAAACGGCGTAAAAATGTCAGAATGTTAGTACTGACTCTTCTTTGCTACTTTTAGCAACATTTCACTTTAGAGAGAAAATAGTCAATATTAGACAAAATACATATGCAATGACATATTGTTCTTCAGTGGAATATGCTTGTTCACTGAAGCTTATAATTCAAATTATTTGAGATATCAGTGATTTGGAACCTTTCAGGTGATGAAAAGACAAGCATTTTTGTGCATAAAAGAAAGTAAAGCTCCAAACTTTTCTGAAATATTTCCCATGAAGAGGTCTTTATCAGGCAAAAAAAGTGAAGTCAATGATAAAAATATGATTATTAAAAAATATGTACTACCAGACGCTCAGAATGAAGATCAAATGGCTCCTCTGATAATTTTTTGTTACAGTCCGTTTCATTTGTCAGCTTGCCTAGGTTACAGTGCACAGTTGTTTGGTAATGCACTAGTTTCGTTGCATATAAACTGATTACATGTGACTAGATTAAACTTGTTGCTATCAAGTAAAGCAGACAACTTTCCGTTACATAATCTCCAGCCTGTTGCCTGACCTATGGATTCTGAGTTTGTCAGCTCCCTCACAATTTTGTGAGCCATTTCCTTGAAGCAGATCTGTCTCTCTGTTTCCCTGTCTCTCAGTCTGTCTGTCTGACAGCTTCACTAGTTCTAGTGCTCTAGAGAACACTGACAAACACATTTTGATGCCAAAAAAACAGTCCTATATAAAGAGAACTTTAAGGCTGAATCTCTATATTGGTTTTGGAAGCTCAAATGTGGTAAGATTCGAGGTTACTGATGACCCTATGGGGCCCTGATAGTGGAGTGGTTAAAAGCTCGGGTGCTAACCAAAAAGCTGACAGTTTCAATCCACCAGCCACTCTTTGAAAACCATATGGAGGTATTTCTGCTCTGTCCTATACGGTGGCTGTGAGTCAGAATCAACTCAGTGGCAATGACTTTCGTGTTTATTGTATTGTATTATTTTTCAATAACTCTATTTCCACTAATAAAGTAGGCATTAATAATTTATGAGGAAACCCAGGTGGTGTAATGGTTAAATGCTTGAGCTGCTAACCAAAAGGTTAGCAATTTGACTCCACCAGGTGCCCCTTGGAAGCTTTATGCGGCGGTTCTGCTGTGTCTTATACAGTCGCTATGAGTCAGAATCAACTCAGTGACAATGATATGGTTTTCTGGTAGCAGTGTACGAAGGATCTCTGGTGGTACAGTGGTTAAGTGCTTGGCTACTAACCAAAAGCACAGTGGCTTGATCCTACCAGTCAATCTAAGGGAGAAAGATGTGGCATTCTCATTTTGTAAGGATTTATGGCCTTGGAAACCGTGTGGGGCAGTTCTTTCCTATTCTACATAGTTTCTATGAGTTGGAGTCTATGGTAATGAGTTTCATATGGCACGTTGTATCAATAGAGATAGATAAAACTGTAACAACTATAGCTACTTTTGGGGACATTTGTTAAAAAACACTGGTGAAGGGAAATCTTCCTGGTGGTTCCAAACAGTGTATCTGAGTTTTCATTTTGTTAAAGTAGAAATGGTCAAACCTACAGTTGTACACCTATTCATGTACAGGGGCCAGTTGTCTGGCATTGTGTCAGAAGCTTGAAAGCAACAGGATTTACAAGGTTGATGACAAGAAGGTCTGAGGTAAAGGAATGTAGACACAGCTACCTGAATGGCAAAAGACATTAAGATATTTGTCTTACATGTGAATGCTTTGCTCAGCAAGGGGTGATCTCAGAGGAGAAGGATTTTGATAATCAAGTGAATTTGTCATTTTAGGTATCATCAAATTGATTTTTCATTCATAGTGAATGCTTGTGACAGTGTAGAACTGCCCTGTAGGTTGCCTAGGCTACAACCTTATGGAAGCAGATTGCCAAGTCCTTCTCCCATTGTGATATTAGGGGACTCAAACTATCAACCTGTTTGATGACACTTTCAGTAGATAACAAACAGATAACAAACAGCAACCACTGCTGTCATTGTCCAGTGAGATAATAAACAAAGTGGCCATGGTGTGGGGATGGAAGTTATACAAAATCAAAAATACATCATCTCCCCCGCCCTCCTCCCTCCCGTAAAGTTTAACGTAACTACAGTTTCCGGTGACGCCCAGTGGGCTGCAGCATAGACCGTTACTGAAGTCCTGAAATGGCACCATACTATCTTTTTCTTACTGAAATAGTCTGGATATATGCATGAAGCATTACTGACAAAACTATCATTTATGGACCTGCAGAACACCTATCATTGATTATGGTATTCTAAAATGCATTATTCTGGATCAAGGAACTCATTTCACAGAAAATGGAGTGTATCAAGGGGACCAGGATCATGGAATTACTTGGTCTTATCGTCTTCCCCATCATCCTTGAGCAGCTGAATTGACAGAAAGATGGAATGATTTTTTGAAGACATGTTTGCCATACCACAGGTGGCAGTATCTTGCAGGGCTACAGTACTATCCATGAAGAACAGCAATGCTGTGCAGCAAAATATAAATAGCTGTATATCCTTTTAGTCATGTCTAATATATGGTGCTGCTTCTCCCATAGTCCAGATTCATGGTTTTAGGAATCAAAGGGTGAAAATAGGAGTAACACTATCCAATATTGCCCCCAGTGACCAATTCAGAGAAGTTTTGTATCCTATCCCCATGAATATGTACTTTGCTGGTCTAGAAGTCTTAACTAACAAGAGAAGTTCTTCAATTAAGAGGCACAGGAATGGTTCCTTTGAACTGGAAGTTAAGAGTCCATCCAACCACTATAGGCTCCTCTTGCCTCTAAATCAAAAGGCAAAATAAATAAATAAGATAGATGCTCATGTAATAGCTGGTGTGATTGACCTGATTACCTAGAGGAGATTGGACTGTTTTACACGATGGAGGTAAACAGAATGTGACTAGAATACAGAAAACGTTTTAGGGAATCATCTGACCTACTATCTGGGAAGACAAGCCTACTCAAGTAACCAGTTTGTTGTATAACATTCAGAATTTTTTTATAAGACCTCTCCAATCATGTGAGTTCCTTGATGTAAAATTTCTCTCTGTGTCCATATATATATACACATATATACATATACATAGTATATATATACATATGTAATATATGTACTATATGTATATCATACAACAAACAGGTCACTTGAGAAGATTTGTCTTCTGTAATTAGTAGGACAACTGATTCCTAAAATATTCTCTATGTAATGTTATATAGATTATATATATATAGACACACATATATGCATGTTACATATATATATTTCATGTGTATATATATAAAACAAAGTCATGATTAAAGATGAAAACTTGGAAATCATAAAGGATTTTATGCAACTTGAATTAACAACACACCCTTGGAAGAAACAGTTAAGAAATTCAAACAATTTATTGCATTGGGCAAATCTGCAAAAAAGAGCTCTTTAAAATCTAAATATCAGAAGTGTCCCTTTGATCAGATGTACCTGGCCCAAGCTGTGATATTTTCAACAGCATCATATCCCTGCAAAAGCTAAACAATGACAAAAGAAGACCAAAGGAGAATTGACACACTTATACTGTGGTATGGACAAAGAATATCAAATATCCCATGGACTGACAAGAGAACAAATAAGTTAGCCTTAGGAGAAAGACAACTGGAAAGCTGCTTAGAAGTACGGATGGTGAGATTTCATCTCATTTACTTTGGATACGGCATAAGGAGGGAAGAAACATTGGAGAAAGATACTATGCTTATTAAAGTGTAAGGACAAAAAAAAAAAAGAGAAACTCTGACATGGACTGACACAGTGGCTACAACAGCGGGCTCAGACACAGTGCCATTTCTGAGGATGACTGCGGAACATTTTGTTCTGTTATGCACAAGGTTTCTAGGAGCTGTGGCAAATTCCATGGCGCTTAACAACTATCAACTCGATGCACATATAGTGTTCTTTCTTTCCTTTCTTTCCTTTCCTCTTATCAAGCTTATTTCATTATCATCGTCCTCTCAGTCATTAATTTATATATTTTATCTCTGAACATCATAGGAAAATGCCTGATTTCTCTTTTGCTTATAACTTCATTCCAAGCATCAAGCGCAGAGCCAGAGACACACATACACACAATTATTACTACTACTCGATATTTATGTTGAACTACTACACAGTCTATGTGCAGAACACAATATGCTTAATCTTTTCTCTTCCTCTGTAATTAGCTTAATATCTGCTCAGTGAATATAGGCAATGTGTATTTCCTGAATGAATGAACGATTCAAGACATTGTTCTCTTTACAGGAAATGAAAGTCACATTTTCAAATAGTGCCGTCATCAAATAAACTATGAAAAATTCAAAGAGCATAATTTTAAACACTAGAAGAATTACAGTGTAATTTGTATTGTTCTGAGAGATTTTGTACTTCATTTGAAGAGTTCATAGAAGCATGCAGCATACTCTAGGCCAGTTAGGATGTTGAGTCCTCTGGATTTATGGATTAATGTTTTCGGTAATAATTTATGCAAAACCGTTATGTGATAGCTGATATTTCCCAAATTTTAAATACAGTTACTTCATGGATAATTAAAACCAATTATTCAGTTTTCCAAAATGACAGACAATAAATATAGTAATTTACAGCACTGTCTTGAAAATAAATTCTAAAATCCATATTCAACTTTGAAAAATGGAATTGTGATTGATAATAAATAGCTACTATTTCTTTTTATTCCATTCTCCACTTATGGTCTGAAAATGTGTAATCCTTTAGTGCTGTTTTTAATAACATATATACATATCTTTTGACTATGAAATTAATGTGTATTTGTTATAGAAAACATAAAATACTGACATCAATAAAACTAATCCACATTTTGTTATGAGACAGAAAAATAAAATCCTGAGGTACTTTGTTTTACATTATTTCATTAATTTTATGGATATGTGTAATATGTATTTTTATGTACAGAAAAAATAGGGCATATGTGTTTTTCAATATTATATAACCATTTCCCCTCTATTTTGAATATACTTTAATAATACTATTATTAATGCTGATAACTTTTGATTATTAAAAATGGCTGTGATCATCTCTGTTATTATATTTTGTGCATTTTTAATTTTATTAGTAAATTGTCAAGAAAGTATAATTATAGGGTTCAAGAATTAGAATAATTTGATAAGTTTTTATAACATATTTGTATAAACTGTGTTATTGCTAATAGTTATATAGCACTTAATGGCACTTGGCTGGCTGGCAAGGATAAAGAACATTGATATTGTATGGAAACTGTGTTTTTCTATACATTTTGTTGCCTATTGAAATGCATGATGTTTTTATATTGTATTCCACAATTAACAATGAGGAAAGAATTTTGATGCTAATATCTTTCAGTCCATATTATGGGAAGGAGCTTTTGTTAGACTTCTAGAAAGCAGCCTACAAGAAAGTTGAAGACAGATTTCCGGATTTAAAAGAGAAATTTGAACTGTCGTTTTGACATGGTGAGTGCATTTGATACGGTGAGTCTATGGCTAAGACAATGTATTTTTATGAAGTTAATTTATTTCATCTCTCTAATGCAAATACTTTGTCAGCAGTATCCCCTTCACAAAGAAAGATAAGCTTAAAGAAGTAAAAGCATTTTGGCAAATTGTGTAGGGTACCTAAATAAGTAAGAAGCCCTGGTTGCACAATAGTTAAGTACTAGGCTGACAACCAACAGGTTGGTGGTTTGAACTCATCAGTCACATGGGAGAAATAAGGTGATCCTCTGCTTCCATAAAGATTACACCCTTGGAAACCCTATGGAAGAGTTCTACTCTATATGGCTGCCATTCTGGTGTTTACTAAAAGACAATGGACTTAGCTAAGTAAATTACAAAAGGTAATTTACCTTTTGTAGGATTGCATCTCTTTACCTTATTTATTCAATCTATATCTGAATAAATAATTGTGAAGCTGAACTATACAAAGAAGGGGAATACTGCACCAGAATTTGGGGAAAACTTAGTCTGCATGATGCAGACCTTACTTGATGATAGTGAATACAACATGAAGTACTTTCTGATGAAAGTAAAACACCACAGCTTTCAGCATGGATTACTCCTGAACATAAAGAAAGGAAAAAATGCTTACAACTGGATTAGGAAGAAACATCTTGATAAGTGGTGAAGCAATGGAAGTTGTCAAGGGTTTACTTCTTCTTGAATCAACAATCAAGGCTCATGGAAGCAGCAGTCGTGAAACCAAAGGACTTACTATACCAGGAAAATCTGCTAAAAAAGACCTCTTTAAAATGTTAAAAAGTGAAAATGTCATTTTGATGACCAAAATACACCTGATCTAAACCATGGTTTTTTCAGTCACTTCATATATGTGAGCAATCAGTAAAGTAAAAATGACTGAAGAAGCATCATATCACATAACAGTGTTGGCAAAGAATATTGAATATATTATAGGATTGCCAGAAAAATGAACAACAGAGCCTTGAAGGAACAGCCAGTAAGTTTCATATAAGCAAGGATAAGGAGAATTTGTCTCAAATATTTGGATATGCCATTGGAGAAGGACATAATGTTTTTAAAAGCTGAGAGTCAGCAGAAAAGAATCAAACTCTGTGAGATGGTATCTTAGTTATTTGGAGCTGCTATAACAGAAACTCCAAAAGTGGATGTCTTTAAGAAGGAGACATTTATTCTCTCAGAATGAAGTAGGATAGAAGTTCAAATTTAGGGTGCCAGCTCAAAGGGAGAGCTTTCTGTCTCTGTTGGCTCTGGAGGAATTTCTTTGTAAAGCATCAGTCTTCCTTTGGTCTGGGAGCATCTCCACACAGGTAACTCAAGTCCAAAGCATGCACTCTGGATCCAAAAGTAATGATTGTGAGGATGGCACAGGACTGGGCAATGCTTTGTTCTGTTATATGTAAGACTGCTATGAGTCAAAGCTGACTCAGTGACTTGTAACTCTAAAAACCTAAGTAAACTGGAGTTATCATGTGGTACAAATGATTAATATGTTTGGCTGCTAAGCAGAAGGTACATAATTTGTATCTATCCCCAATCATCACGAAAGAAAGTCTTGACCATCTACTTCTTTGGCCATTGAAAACCATGGGGAACATAGTGCTACTTTGATACAAATGGTTTTGCTATGAGTTGGAATCCACACAATGGCATCTAGTTTACTCATGTGATGACATTAAACTTCTGTAGAAACTGGTTGTGTGACCTAGATAATTACAATTTTTTAAAATAATGTGTTCCATGTAACAATTACTTAAAGACTGCTGTTGACTAAGAAGATGGCTAATTCCTGCTAAAACTAAAGTTGTCACATTACTGATGTTATAAGAATATAACAGAAGAAGAAAACTAGGATCAGAGGTATTATTACCTAATGAAACTTGCAAATGAGTAGAAGATAAGAAACATAGAGACTAGTGATTGGTTAATGGTGGAAAAAGAAAAGTGGTACCAGGATATTTCTCATCCATTTTGGGTACTATTATCTACAGTACTGAATATAAAGCTTGAAGAACTGCAAAACAAAGAAGGCATATGAACTTGTTGTGCTGGTTGAGACTGGGTGTCGACTTGGCCAAACCATAATTCTGTGTTTGTGGGTGATCACCCTATGATGGCATCTGCTGTGAGTAGCCAGCCAACTGAAAAGGAGTATCTTGAGCCTATAATCTGCATCTGAGCATAACTGGATGTCTGACTTTGCCCTTTCTGGATCCTGTATTTGCCTCTTATTCATCTGACCTCTGGTTTTTGGGAGTTGTGCTAGCAGCATACCTGCTAGTCTTGGGATTCATTGATCTTTATAGCCTGTGAGCAAGATCTCTACTTTCCAATCTGCCGCTCTTGAGTTTCTCAGCCCCTGCAGCTATGCGATTCAGGAGAAGTGTCTATGCTGGTCTACAGACTTGGGATGGTCCGGTCTTCAAAACCCTGTGAGCTGTGTCCATGATGTAAATCACTCTCTGTCTGTCTGTCTCTCTCTCTTTCTCTCTCTCTCTCCCCCTCTCTCTATGTATATGCTTTACTGATTTTGTTTTTTTAGAGAACCCAGCCTAAGACACTTTTGTAGTCAAAGTACTACCAAAGTACTAACAACTTTTAATAGGAGACTATAGCTGAAATTCTAGACAGCTTTAGTATTTCTTGTCAAAATAACAAGATTATTTCCTGGTGATAAAATGAAAGAGGGGAAAAGAAGAAGAAGAAGAAGAAGTCTGACAATGTTATACTGTGAGATTTTAAGTCTTTTTAAACATAGCTTAATTAATGGCCCCAAAAAAGCTATTCTTGTTACTGATTACTCATACATCTATAAATTTATAATCTAGAATCATCTGAGGCTGAATTTTTAAACTAAAATTATTACAATCATTGTTCTCTAAATTATAAATCAAGTTCATGTTGCCCCTAAGTGCAAGTAGTTGTCTAGTAAGATTTATAGGGTAATATTGTTGATGGAATTTATAGTGTAAAAGATTATTTTTTCACTTCTTTATAAAAATACACTTATTGGCTTTCACAAATGGAGGGAATCACTTGATTTTGCATTTTTGTCACTTCATTTATATATTTATGTTGGCAGCGTGTTTAGGCAATTAAAAAAATGAATCTGGAATATACAGTTTAATTTATTGAAGGTATGTGGTGTTACAAAGGTGTAACTACTTCCTCTCTTTTGTAGCACAATTTTGTGCGTTATTGAATGGGTATTCCAACAAACAAAATTATATTCATTGCTTATTATTTGTAATGTCCAGCTATCGCTTTCCCCAATTCTCGTACACCTGAGCAACTGATGTAAATTTTAAATGCATGATATAATGCTTAGGTTGTTAAACTGTATGATTACTTATGTGGGCTTTGTGACTAAAAATATGTGTACATATATTTTAATTTCATGTTATGGGCAACAAAAAATAAGGAATTAACAGAATTAGCTAAGGATAAGGAGAGTGAGGAGGGTAATTAGCTAAGGGTAAGGAGGATAATAGCAACATGTAAGGAGGGTAACAGCATCAGGTAGGGGGATATCACTGTCAGGTAAGGGGGACAACAGTATCAGAAAAGGAGAGTAACACCATCAGGTAAGAAGGAAGTGAGCAGCCCCCACTTGTTCTTCAGTGGGGGCTTGTTTATTGCTGTGATGCAGGAAGCTATGCCACTGGTACTCAGGTACCAGCAGGATCACCTATGGTAGACCAGTTTTGGCTGAACTTCCAGACTAAGACAGACTATGAAGAAGGTCCAGGCAGTCTACTTCTCAAAGGAATTAGCCATGGAAAACCTTATGAATAGCAGCCTAACATTGTCAGATACGGTACCAGGAAGTGAGCCCCTAAGGATGGGAGGCACTCAGAAGACAATTGGGGAAGAGCTGCCTCCTCAAAGTAGAGTCCACCTTAATGATGTGGATGCAGTAAGGCCTCTGGGACCTTCTTTCACTGATGAGGCACGACTCAAAAACAAGAAAAACAGCTGCAAATATCCACTAATAATTGAGACATGGAATGTATGATGTATGAATCTAGGAAAACTGGGACTTGACATCCTAGGCATTAGTGAGTTGAAGTGGATCAGTTTGGGCCATTTTAAATCCAACAATCATATAGTCTACTATGCTGCAAATGGAAACCTGAAGAGGAATGATGTTACATTCACCATCCAAAAGAATATTTCAAGATCTATCCTGAAGTACAATGCTGTCACTAATAGGATAATATCGATACACCTACAAGGAATGCCAGTTAATACAACTATTATTCAAGTTTATGCACCAACCACTAAGGCCAAAGATGAGGAGGCTGAAGACTTTTTCCAGCTTCTGCAGTCTGAACTTGATCAAACTTGCCATCAGGATGCATTGATAATTACTGGTGACTGGCATGAAAAAGTTGGAAACAAAGAAGAAGGATCAGTAGTTGGAAAACATGGCTTTCATGACAGAAATAATGCTGGAGATCACATGATAGAATTTTGCAAGACTAATGACTTATTCATTGCAAATACCTTTTTTTAACCAACACAAATGGTGACTGCACACGTGAACCTCACCAAATTGACTACATCTGTGGAAAAAGATGATGGAAAAGCTCTATGTCAGAAGTCAAGACAAGATCAGGTGCTGACGGTGGCACAGATCATCAACTGCTCATATGCAAATTCAAATTGAAACTGAGGAAAATTAGAACAAGTCCACGAGAGCCAAAGTATGACATTGGTTATATCCTCCCTGAGTTTAAAGACCACGTCAAGAACAGATTTGATGTGTTGATCACTAATGACCAAAGACCAGATGAGTTGTGGAATGACATCAAAGACATCATCCATAAAGAGAGCAAGAGGTCATTAAAAAGGCAGGAAAGAAAGAAAAGACCATATTGGATGCCAGAGGAGACTCTGAAACTTGCTTTTGAACATCGAGCAGCTAAAGAAAAATGAAGGAATGGTGAAGTAAAAGACCTAAACAGTAGATACCAGACAGCAGCTCAAGACAAAAGCAAGTATTATAATGACATGTCACAAAGAGCTGGAAATAGAAAATCAGAAGGGAAGACCACGTTCTGCATTTCTCAAGATGAAAGAATTGAAGAAAAACTCAAGCCTCAAGTTGCAATAATGCAGGATTCTACCGGGAAAGCATTAAATGACTCAGAGAGCATCAAAACAAGATAGAAGGAACACACAGTCATTATACCAGAAAGAACTAGTTGATGTTCTGCCATTTGAACAGGTAGCATATGATCAGGAACCAATGGTACTGAAGGAAGAAGTCAAAGCTGTATTGAAGGCATTGGCAAAAAACAAGGCTCCAGGAATTGATGGAATATCAACTGGGATATTTCAACAAACAGATGCAGGACTGGAAGTGCTCACTCATCTATGCCAAGAAATTTGGAGGACAACTACTTGGCCAACTGATGGGGAGAGATCCATATTTACGCCAATTCCAAAGAAAGATGATCCCACCAAATGTGGAAATTACCAAACAATATTATTAGTATCACACATAAGTAAAATTCTGCTCAAAATCTGTCAAAAGCAACTACAACAATATATTGACAAGGAACTGCCAGAAATTCAAGCTGGGTCCAGAAGAGGATGTGGAACCAGGGATATCATTGCTGATGTCAGGTAGATCTTGCGTGAAAGCAAAGAATACCAGCAAGATGTTTACCTGTGTTTCACTGACTACGCAAAAGCGTGTGACTGTGTGAATCATACCACATTATGGCTAATGTTGCAGAGAATGGGAATTCCAGAGCACCTAATTGTGCTCTTAAGGAATCTGTATATGGATCAAGAGGCAAGCATGTGAACAGAACAAGGGGACAAACAGAACAAGGAGACACTGCATGGTTTAAAGTCAGGAAAGGCATGCATCAGGGCTATATCCTTTCACCATACCTTTTTAATCTATATGATGAGCAAATAATCTGAGAAGCTGGATTATACAAAGAAGAATGAGGCATCAGGATTGGCGGACGACTCATGAACAATCTGCATTATGCAGATGACACCACCTTACTTGCTGGAGAAGGACATCATGCTTGGTACAGTGGAGGGTCAGAAAAAAGAGGAAGACCCTCAATGAGATGGATCAACACTATGGCCGCAACAATGAGCTTAAGCATAAAAATTATTGTGGATGTGGCACAAGACCAGGCAGTGTTTTGTTCTGTTATTCATAGGGAGGGTCGTTATGAGTTAGAACCAACTCAACAGCACCTAAATACAACAGCAGCAGCAGCTAAGGGAGATATTAATGTTTCTTTTTTTATTTCCTTTAGTCTTCCCATTATGTGAAATAAAAGTGAAATTTTGAAAACCAGTGTGAAGGCAGCATCAGGTCTTCTCTAACTTCACAAGGAGGAAGGAGAATCAAGAATAACAGCCCAATGCTGATACTTTTCGAGGCAGAGGTCAGACATGCCTTATTTCTCTACCATCTTTACCAATTGTAAAGCCAAATGTCCTTCCCACGGCTCTCTCTACTTCTCTACTGCATTCAATAATTTATTGCAGTGGCCACACAGAACTCACAGACAATACTTATAATTATGAAGTTTATTAGAGAAGTTATAGGCTACTATTCAGGATTTAAAACACTCAGGATAGAGGTCTTCCACAAAGCAACCTCTTCTCAGCTATGCTAGCCCACACACCTCTCCCTGTCCTTAGGTTTGTCCCTAACTCCAGGCAAGTGTTACATTCTGAGAGGCACCCCAGGCCCTTGGCTTTCTCTATCCGTGGCCTGAGAAGCCCACTCCTCTCCTGCCACCACTTTTCAAGGTCTTCACAGTTAGAGCTGTCTGTTTTGGTCTCCTGGTTCCAGGTCCTTCTCATCACAGGGATCCTAGTCTAAAGAAGAGAGTCCAAAGCATGTGTGCTCTCAGCTCCTGGCTGTTCTTCCTTGGTCATGGCAGGATACTCACTCTACTCTAGAACTGGCTCTCTTTTAAGACAAAACTGACAAAATGCCTTGGTGGACCAAAATTGCCTTATTCTGTAATTATACCCAATCACTTGAGTGGGAGTTACAAAACCATTGCAGAAAAGGTCACACAAAAGTGATACATTGCACCATATACTTGAATTAGCTTAATTAATAAAGGGAGGTTAACTGGTCCATATTAATTAATACGGGAATGTCAGTGATTCCCTGACCTTACGGGAAACAGGATTAGAGGACTTGAGTCTATTCTATATATTATAATGACACATACAAACACACAAACACACACATATCTGTCACTAGGTATTCTATTAGTTTGGTTTTATTTTTCAAGGATATACTTCTTAACAGTTCCATGCCTGGAAATTGAAACCAGCTTTTCTTTTCATTTACAAGTTATGCATTACCGATAAAGATTTGTAAACTCTAGAAAACAAAATAGATAACTAGGAAGTCCTAAAAATCAAATACTTATCAACAGATCTCACCAAAAGAGTAAAAAAAACAAACAACAAACTGGGAGAAAAAATGGGTATGACAAATTGAATCAGCACCTAATCTTCAAAATCCACAAGATATTGTAAAACTCAACAAAAAGGCAACCCAATTGAAAAACTGGCAAAGGGTATGAATTGGCATTTCACCAAAGAAGATGTTCAGGCAGCTAACAGACACATGAAGAAATGGTCATAATTATTAGCCAATGGAAAAATCTAAAATGGAACCACAATGAGATAAGACTTCACCCTAAAAAGCTTGACATTAATCCAAGAAAACCAGAAAATAGTAATGTTGGAGTGTCTGAAGAGCAACTGCAACACTTATACATTGCTAGTGGGAATATGAAATGGTACAACCACTTTGGAAATCAATTTGACCCTTTTATTTTTATTTTTTTATTTATTATGATTGAGTGAAAGTATATAATCCGGTTTAAACTTGCATGCCCGCTTATGTGCACCTTCTACTGCTCTCCTTGCCTGGTAACAGCACACTCCTCCTTTCTGTTATATTCAAGTCATATCCTCTTAACAATCCCCTGTCCCCTCCTCTCCACCCTCTCCACTCTCCTCTAGTCAGAGGCCAGTTGGGTGACATCCTATAGATGCCTATAGATACACAGAACCATAAAGTGCACACACGATACGGTCACTCTGTGTTGCTGAGTCCAGTCCATTCCTGTCTGAGGAGCTGACCTCACTAATGATTTATGATTAGCGGCAACTTCAGGTCTAGGGGCCATGCTCCCAGGGGAACCCCTAGGCTTTCGGACCATCAATTGTGGTCTTTTAGTGGAGTTCTCAGGGTACACCCCTTCTTATTCTCATGTTGCCACTGTACTCAACTTTGTGAGCCCCATCATGGCTGTCTCTGGAGTGGCCAGGCACCACTAGTTCTTCTGGTCACATGTTGATGTAGTCACTCATTCACATGGAGTCTTTCTGTCTTCTGGGTTCTCTTTCCCCCATGTCATTCTTGTCAATGCTAATCATCTGTTTCAGATGAGTTGGGACAATTTGGTGTACCTCAGATGGCAACTTGCTAGCTTTTAAGAGCCCAGTCACCACTCACCAATATTGGGTGGAAAGGGCTCTCTTAGCAGTAGGCTAGTTATACCAATTGTTGGACCTTTCTTATAAAACTAGAAGGACCATAGGATCCAGAAATCCCACTTTTTGAAATATATCCTAGAAATAAGAGCTGTCATGCAAAAAGATACATGCATACCAATGTTTATGGCACTACTATACACAAACACAAAAAAGTGAAATTAAGCTAGGTGCCCTTCATTGAATGAATGGATAAACAAACTATG
The DNA here is from genome assembly GCA_028571685.1 of Heterohyrax brucei. Lineage (NCBI taxonomy): Eukaryota > Metazoa > Chordata > Mammalia > Hyracoidea > Procaviidae > Heterohyrax > Heterohyrax brucei. The sequence continues at coordinate 164,717,830 of CM053143.1, forward strand.
ATAAAATCACACAGTGGAATATTATGCAGTGATAAAGAACTCATGATGAATTTGGGAATATGTCAAAACAGAGGAATCTGGAAGGTATTCCGCTAAGTGAAATTAGTCAGTCAAAAAAGTTTAAATACTGCATGAGACTCCTATTATAAAGACTCAAGAAAACATTTGAAAACAGAAGGAAACATTCTTTGGTGGTTAAGGAGATGGAAAGGGAGGGACAGGAGTATTTGCTAATTAGATAATAGGCAAGAATTATTTTAGGTGAAGGGAGAGACAACAAACTGCAAAGGACAAGCCAGTACAATAGGACTAAACCCCAGATTTACAGGTATTCAAAATAAACCCCCAAACTCTGAGGAAGAGAAACAGGGTTGGAGGTCTAGAGACTTGTTTCAGGGATGTCTAGTTCAATTGGCATAATGAAGTTTATTAGGGAAATATTCTGCATCCCACTCGGGTGAGTTGTGTCCGGGATCTTAAAAGGTAGCAAGTGGACATCTGAGAACCATCAGTTGGCCTCAACCCACTTGGAGCAAAGGAGATAGAAGATTGTCAAAAATATCTAGTATTTGTACATACTTTGCCAATCTACTTTGACAAAGTTCATTCATACCATACTGACAAACTAAAGTTAGTATTTTTCTTTAAATTGTCCTTCAAAGCAGTTTTGGAACTCTTCGTGGAATTGCCATTGCAGGCTGCAGCATGATGGCAAGTTTTGAACGTAATTGTATAGTAGCCTGAGGGAGTTTCCAGTCAATAAACAAATAACTGTATTGGAACACCCTCCCTGCTCATCTGACTTGGCCCCCAGTGACTTTTTTATCTTCCCGAAGGTAAAGGAAATATTGAAAGGAAGACATTTTGACGACAAGCAGGACATCAAGAGTAATAAGAGGACAGCTCTGACGGCCATTCAGAAAAAGGGTTCCAAAACTGCTTTGAAGGGTGGACTAGGTGCTAAGCATCACTGCCTAGCTCCCCAGGGGAGTACATCAAAAGTGACTATAGTGATTTTCAACGATGACGTATGTAGCACTTTTTCCGGGATGAGTTTGTGAACTTAATTGGCAGTCCGTGGGTGTATGAATTCAGACTTATAGGCAAACACTCAATACCATGTACCAACAGAGATTAATTTTCTCTAAACTCCTTTTAGAAGGATGTACCTGATCTGTCTGGAACTGCTAATGATAAATAATCTTTGAATCTATTAGTTTATGAGATTCGACTCTATGCATAAGTCATATAATTATACTGGTATTTGGCTTTGGCTGGTATAAAGTGAAAACATTTTATGCCAGAAACAGTGATGTTATTATTTGCTTTGTAGTTGTTTTAGCATGTGATACTCTACTTGCATCACCTAAAAATCAGATATATTAAAATCTGGCAGGATGAGTTCTACTATGGTTAGAAGGAACCCAGGACGTGGCTTAGGTTTCTGTGGACTCCTAAATTCTTTCCTTACATCATCTAACTACATGTCATTTAAATTATTTGCATAAATCGGACAGTGGAAAGATATCAGACTCTCAGGACTGTTTTGACAGTCCCAAGTTTTGTGTTATCTAAGGACTAAAAACTAAACATACAAAGGGTACTTCATTTGAGTTGTCCATATACAGTGCTCCATAGAATGAATTTCCCAAAAACACATTGAACAAAGATATCAGGGATTTGACACCGTCTGGGTTAGAGAATCTCTTTATACTCTGAAAGTTCTTTCTCCTTTGATTAAGAAAAGATTTCAGGTAGACTATGTCCTTACATGGTGTCTAATTTCTGTTGTCTACATAGCAGCACAGAATATTTGGTGTTAAGTCAAGTAATTCTTTTTTGGAGCAATAGAGGAAACCTGGAAATGAGACTGGGATGGCCATAACAGCTCGTTCACCTCATTTTCTTTGCAGAAATTTTTAATTTGGTGAAACTTGTGAAATTACTGCTTTTGTCTTTCTCAACTTGGGAAATAAAATCCTTGTAGCCACAGCATCTATTTGAGTAAGTAGTACTTTGAGAGATGGATCACAAATTGATTTCTGACAGTATCATAATTAACTAGTGCATACGCATTTTTCATTCGATATATAGGTCCCTGTGCACTCTAGTATTTGTACATATTTTGCCAGTCTACTTTGACAATTCATTTATACCATATTGACAAATTAAAATCAGTATTTTCTTTTAATTGTCCCCTTGGTGAATGGCCAGCAAGGATACATTCATTTAATTTATTTTATTACTGGGAAACATCCTTTTCTCTTGAGATAGTGAGACTTGCTTTTGAAATATTAATTCCTTTTCACTCTTTCCTGAAGTTACAGTCTGTAAATCTCTATTTGCATAATATTACAAACATATTTTAGTAATGGCTATTGTATCATGTGTGAGTGACATGTTTTAGTCTGCCTATTTCTGCTGTCATGGTTTTTGATATAAGATAACAACATCCATCAATTCATGGGTAGTAAATATACACTTACTTTATTAAAAAGAAAAATAAAATCATCCATTATATTGCATTTATTTTACATAACTTTTTTACAGTTCACACTGCATTGATAGCATTTTCATTGGGACTAAAGAAAAAATAATGTTAGAGACACTGATCTATATGCATTTTTAAAAGCATGTATGTCATATAGATAACTCAAAAGGTAAAGAATATTAATATATTTAGTTTAAAACGAGAGAAAATAACTTTAGAGGGTCTTGATTCATTTATTATATTATGGAAGCATATTCTTAAAACTATGCAACCTTATTGTTTTAGTAATAAATGTACTAAGTAAAATTCATCAAATTGCAAGATGTAAAAGGTTTCATTGTTTAAAATATCATAAAACCAGTTGCCTTTGAGTCAGTTCTGACTCATAGTGGCAACACTTGTGTCAGACAAAAGCTGTGCTCTGTACGATTTTCAGTGTTGTATTTTTCGGAAGTAGCTTGCCATGGCTTTTTTACAAGTTGTCTGTGGGCTGATTCAAACCTTCAGACTTTTAGATATATCAGAAGTGGTACATTCTTTTCTATATTGGGTCACTATGACTTTGAGAAATTGTGAAAGCTTAAAAGTCATTTACTTTTAATTAATTGTGTACTTTGTACACCTCTTCTTTATGACAGGTTCTGACCTCTGTTTGGGGAATATACAATATAAAGTGTCCCTGTCCTTGGGAGAATGGTTTAGTTTAAAACCTTTGCCTACTGACGAAATCACAATACTTTACAGGTACCTGAAAATTAATAATAATTATACAAATGTGTTTAAGAAAAATAAATAAAACTAAAAAATCTTGCAACTGAGTTGACTGCAACTCAAAGAAACCCTGTGGGATAGAGAAGAACTGCACCATAGGATGTCCAAGGGGCAGCTAGTGGGTTTGAATTACTGACCTTTGAGATAGCAGCCGTATTTCTTAGCCAAGGTGCCACTAGGGATCCTGTGTGTGTGTGTTTGTGTGTATGTGTGTGTGTGTGTGTGTGTGTGCGTGCACACGCACGCATGCACGCACATGCACATATGTGTGACTGAAATCATGACAATGTTCTTTATCATCTATCTATCCATATTTCTTCTTCAACACCTATGCAAAACTATTCTTTTCAGATTTAATGCATATTATGTGTACTATATGTTTATTTACAGTCTCTGTTTTGTTGTCATATTGATCTCCTTTCTGTTTTTCTCTGTACAACTTATCTGTCTGACATTTCAGATGCATGTACTAAAGATCTTTCAGTTGGTAAGGCAGTGTAATAGATCACTAAAAAGACAATAAAAACATGCATTGCTATCCTGAGATTAACTTTCTGGTAGTGCGAGGTTAGAGGTCGGAGGAAGACAAAGATTTTTGGAATTCCTAGCAGACTCACCATTGTTGAATTTGAGGTGGCCACATGTGGAGAAAGCATTTCCCAGCTGAATCCCCTCTGCACATCTATAGGCACACACAAACACACTACACAAGAAAATTCTGTAAAACCACTTTTTCAATTAAGGCTGAGTGCATGAGTAGTAAACAATATAGTTATAACATTTTAATAATTAAAATAAATACATCCATGCAAACTATGCATTTGAACTCTCATTCTGGTTCTTTATAGACTAAGCTGATGATTACAATGAGGTAAAAATAGATCCATTAAAGTGATAAGTGTACAATGTAGGGTATAGCTTCTTTTGCTCGTATCAAACTCACACTTAGAACAAAATAGGCTGGGACTCTGTAAAATAGATACCTCACTGTAGGGGAATATTTTCATACTTTATGGCTTCTTAAAAGTATAAGAGGGGTGGAGTCAAGATGGCAGACTAAGCACACGTCTCCTTATATCCCTCTGGAAACCAAGACCTGAATTGACAATCAAACAGAGTCTTCTGATCACCTAATCAGCCTCAGGACACGGCACAGAGCTGTTAATTGGGACTTCATACCACTCAGCGAAAAACCTCCTCTCTTTCGCTGACTCCCGCTCCTAGCTAGCCCAGGCTCTCATGGTTGAAAGGTAAACGCACCAATTTGACTTTCTTTCCCTCTGTCTCGGCTGGCAGGCGGAGCTGGGTCTGGCCTGGCGGCGGGACTCAGACGCGTTGCTGGGGGGATAGGCAGTCGAAATTCCCATATACTGACAGCCAGGCTCAGGAATCTGTTAATCTAGACACTTTGAGCCTTTCGTATTGTAGCTCCCTCAGCAGGGTTTGTGAGGACCTCCACGGTCAGGGTGTGGGACGCCATGTTGGTACGGAGATTTTAGCGGGACCTCGTTATTAGCCTGGGATCCAGCACCTGCAAATGGGACAGTGCTTCTCCAACAGAAAAGTAGTGATTTTGCACAGTGCTGCCTACGTTGGGGGCCCTGCAACAGAAGCAGAGGAATCACTACCTCTGGGCACCTTTAGAACCTCTGTCTGCTGCCTGTGTGGAGGACGCCATCTTGGAAACGGTGGCCGCAGTTAGACATAATTCTTAGCTTGGGAGCCAGAGCCTGCCCACAGGAGAGCACTTTTCTATCACAAAACTAGTACTCGAAGTAGTGTTGGCTAAGGCTAGGCCCTGTCAGCAGAGGCCAACAGGGAAGTAGCATTGCTGTATTCTGAACTAGTTTGTTATCATCTGGGGTTGGATATAGTGGCACTTACTTTGTCAGATGAGAAGAGGGACCTCTACACCTGAAAACCTAACTGACTTGTGAACTGGTCAGATACCTTTTGCTTTACATTTGAAGACAGCCCAGAGAAACATTTGCAATTCATCCTCCCAGTAACTCTTCCAGCCTCTATATACTCACATGGGACCCAAAAAGCAACAGACAATTATGGCATACAAGCAATCACTCATGGCTTCAGAAGGCTCCCAAACAAAGCAACCAAGGAGTTTTCCAGATGAAGAAACTTTTATGAAAGCATCAGGAAGTGAATACAAATTGATTATATACAGAGCCCTTTTAGACCTTACACAAAATGCAGCAGAACAAAATGAAAAATTAAGCAAGTTGTTTGATCTGATGGAACACCGGTACTCTGAAATCCAACAGATCAAGAACAAAATCAAAGACATAGAAACTTCCAATCAAAGCCAAGAAAACAGAATGGAACAAATGGAAAAAAGAATTTCTGACTTGGAAGACAGAGCTACTGATAACAGTGTCTATGAGCAGAAATCAGAAAAAAGAAACAAGAAAAATGAAGAAACATTAAGAAGCATGTGGGACTCTATTAAGAGGAACAACCTTCGATTAATTGGAGTCCCTGAACAGGGTGAGACATCTGAGAACACAGAGAGTATTGTTGCTGAGCTGCTGAAAGAAAACTTCCCAGAAATTATGAAGGAAGAGAATATAGACATCTCAGATGCATATCGTACGCCACCCAATATAGATCTCAAAAGAGAGACTCCAAGACATATTCTAATCAAGCTTAACAAAATGAAACATAAGCAGCAACTCTTAAGGCAGCAAGACTCAAGGCAAAGCTAACATTCAGAGGGAAACCCTGTAGGCTCTAGTCAGATTTCTCAGCAGAAACAATGCTGGCACGGAGACAGTGGCATGACACATTGAAAACCTTGAAGGAGAAGAACTTTCAACCGAGAATTATATATCCTGCGAAACTATATTTCAAATACGAAAATGAAATTAAGACATTCCCAGATAAACAGAAACTCAGAGACTTTGTAAAAACCAAACCCAAACTACAAGAAATACTGAAAGAAGTTCTTGGCTTTGGCTTAGAAGAATGAAACCAATAACTTTATATTTTAGAACGACACACTACTCAATACTCTACTCATTTAGGGAAGGTCCCAAAGTAAATCCCAGCTTTGATTTGGAAAGAAGCAATCCAGTGACCACCATGAAAGCTATGATGTCATCATAATAAAAAGAGGGATGTACTACAGTCGTTACAGTCCTTCCTGATGGAAAGGAAGATGATAAGACTGGTAGTAATTAAAATTGGGTTTATAAATAGTTTTTAAAGGGGGTTCATAGGGGCAGCTGTAAAACACAACAAAGATGTATCCTACCATTTCAATAAATCTAACACACGAGTCTCAACAACTATAAAACCAGCTCTGAAAAAGGTGAAAATTCAACTAACAAAAACGAATGTCCCAGAACAGACTAATAAGAACAACAGAGAAAACATCGACATAAAAATAAACATTTCACAATGGCAGCATTGAACACATACCTATCAATAATTACATTGAATCTGAATGGACTGAATGCTCCAGTAAAGAGACACCGAGTGTCATCTTGCATCAAAAGACATGACCCATCCATATGTTGTCTACAAGAAACTCACTTGAGACCTAAGGACAGGAACAAACTGAAAATTAAAGGAAGGAAGAATATATATCAAGCTAACAATGAACAAAGAAGAGCAGGGGTGGCAATTCTAATCTCAGACAAAATCAATTTTAATGTCAAATCCACCATCGTGGACAAAGATGGACACTATTTATTGCTGAAAGTTTCAGTACACAAGCAAGACTTAACTATATTAAATATTTAGGCACCTAATGTCACAGCACCTAAATATGTCTAAGAAACACTGACTATGCTCAAAAGAGAGTTAGATGACTCCACAAAAATAGTGGGAGACTTTAACACTCCACTCTCATTACTAGACAGATCATCTAGAAAAAAGCTCAGTAAAGATACAGAATATCTCACTGACACAATTAACCAAATAACCTCATTGATATATACAGAACTTTCCACCCATCAGCAGACAACTATAGTTTCTTCTCCAGTGCACATGGAACATTCTCCAGAGTTGACCATGTGATAGGCCATAATGCAATGCTCAGCAAAATCCATACTATTGAATTACTGCAAAGCATCTTCTCAGATCACAAAGCCATAAAAGTTGAAATCAATAGCAGAAAAAACATAGATAGAAAGTAGTACTCTTGGAAACTGAACAACATCTTGCTCAAAAAAAAACATGGGTTACAGAGGAAATCAAGGATGAATTAAAGAAATTCATGGATTCCAACGAGAATGAAAACACTTCCTACCAGAACCTATGGGATACAGCCAAAGCAGTGCTTAGAGGTCTGTTTATCTCCATAAATGCCCACATCGGGAAGGACGAAAGAAACCAAATCAAGGAACTAACTCTACAGCTTGAACAAGTAGAAAGAGAACAACAGAGGAACCCCTTGGTCACTGGAAGAAATGAGATCATAAAGATTAGAGCAGAGCTAAATGAATCAGAGAATAGAAAAACAATTGAAAAAATTGAAAAGACCAAAGGCTGGTTTTTTGAAAAGATCAACAAAATTGATAAACCACTGGCTAAACTTACTAAAGAAAAGCAGGAAAGGAAACAAATAACCCAAATTAGAAATGAGAGGGGAGTTGTCACCACAGATGCAACAGAAATCAAAAATATCATAACAGAATACCATGGAAGAATGTACTCTAACAAATTGGAAAATCTAGGGGAAATGGACCAATTCCTTGACTCATACCACCTACCCAAATTATCACAACGTGAAGCAGAACAACTTAATAAACCCATCACAAAGGAAGAGATTGAAAAGGTCATCAAAACACTGCCAACCAAAGTCCAAGCCCAGATGGCTTCACTGCAGAATTCTACCAAACATTTAGAGAAGAGTTTTCCCCAATACTAAGCCAAGCCAAGTGCCGTCCCCAATACTACTGAGACTATTTCACAGTATAGAAAGGGATAGAGTACTCCCAAACTCATTCTATGAAGCCAGCATAACCCTGATACCTAAGCCAGGGAAAGATCCAACAAAGACAGAGAACTACAGACTGATATCATTCATGAACCTAGATGCAAAAATCTTCAACAAAATTCTTGCCAACAGAAAACAACAACATATCAAGAAAATAATCCATCATGACCAAATGGGATTCATACCAGGGATGCAAGACTGGTTCAACATCAGGAAAACAATTAATGTGATTAACCATATAAATAAGACAAAAGACAATGATCACCTGATTTTGTCCATTGATGCCGAAAAGGCATTTGATAAAGTCCAACACCCATTCATGCTAAAAACTCTTAGCAAAATGGGCATAGACGGTAAATTCCTCAACACAGTAAGGGCCATTTATGCAAAGCCAATTGCCCACATCATCCTGAATGGAGAAAGACTGAAAGACTTTCCCTCGAGATCAGGAACTAGACAAGGATGCCCACTCTCACCTCTCCTATTCAACATTGTGCTAGAAGTTCTAGCCAGAGCAATTCGATAAGAGGAAGAAATAAAGGGCATCTGCATCGGCAAAGAGGAAGTGAAAATCTCCCTGTTTGCAGATGATATGATTGTATATGCAGAGAACCCCAAGGAATCTATAAGTAAGCTACTCAAACTGATAGAAGAGTTCAGCAAAGTCTCGGGATACAAGATAAACATAAGTAAATCAGTAGGATTCCTTTATACCAACAACGAGACTGCTAAGGACGAAATTATTAAATCAATGCCATTTAAGATAGCCTCTAAGAAGATAAGGTACCTAGGAATTAATCTAACCAGAGAAACAACAGACCTTTACAAAGAGAACTACAAGCCCTTATTACAAGAAACAAAGAGAGACTTAGATAAATGGAAAAACCTAACCTGCTCATGGATAGGAAGACTTAACATTGTGAAAATGTCTATTTTACCCAAAGCAGTTTATTTATATAATGCAATCCCAATACAAGTTCCAGCATATTTTTTAATGAGATGGAGAAACAAATCACCAATTTTGTTTGGAAAGGGAAGAAACCCCAGATAAGTAAGGTACTACTAAAGAAGAATAACACACTGGGAGGCCTCTCATTACCCGACCTTAGAACTTACTACACTGCCACAGTCTTCAAAACAGCCTGGTACTGGTACAAGAACAGACAGATAGATCAATGGAACAGAATTGAGACCAAAGAGATGACACCATCTGCCTATGAACAGTTGATATTCGACAAAGGCCCTAAGATATTAAACTGGGGTAAAAACAGTCTCTTCAACAAATGGTGCTGGCAAAATTGGTTATCCATCTGCAATAAACTGAATCAAGATCTGTATCTTACACCTTATACAAAAACCAACTCCAACTGGATAAAAGTCCTAAATATCAAACCTAAAACGATAAAGCTCATCCAAGAAAAGGTAGGAACAACAATGGAAGCTTTAATACACAATGAGGACAGACTCCAAAATCTGTCAAAGAAACCTCAATCAACAGAAGAGAAAGTAGATAAATGGGAACTATTAAGAATCAAACACTTTTGCTCATCCAAAGTCTGTAGTAATAGAATTAAAAGAACAGCCACAGGATGGGAAAAAATATTTGGCAACTCTATATCAGACTGACGCCCGATCTCCATAATCTGTAAGATACTACAAAATATCAATAAGAAGAAGATAAACCATCCAATTAAGCGATGGGCAAAGGATATGGACAGACACTTCACTAAAGAGGAAATCCAGGCAGCCAAAAAACACATGCGGACATGTTCATGATCTTTAGTTATTACAGAAATTCAAATCAAGACAACAATGAGATACCATCTCACCCCAACAAGATTGGCCATTATCCAGAAAACACAAAACAACAAATGCTGGAGAGGCTGTGGAGAAAGTGGAACCCTCCTACACTGTTGGTGGGGTTGCAAAATGGTCCAGCCTCTTTGGAAGGCAATCTGGTGCTTCCTTAAAAAAAATGGATATTGATATACCATTTGACCCAGTAATTCCACTACTTGGAATATATCCTACGGAATCAAGGCCTTTCACACCAACGGACACATCCACCAGAATGTTTATCGCAGCCCAGTCCACGATAGCAAAAAGATGGAATCAACCCAGATGCCCAACAATAGAAGAATGGATAGGTAAACTATGGTACATGTACTCAGTGTAGCACTACGCAATGATAAAGAATAATGATGATTATAGGAAACATCTCCTAACCTGGTTTCAACTGGAAGACATTATGTTGAGTGAAAGCAGTCAGCGAGAAAAGGACAAATACTGTATGAGACCTCTATGATAAGATCTCAAAAACAGACTTGTGTATAGAAGAAAAGACTCTTTGACAGCTGCAAGTGAGGGGAAGGAAGGAGGGTGAGGGGTGGAGGGATTAGTTTAGATAGTTACTAGAAATCTATTTGGGAGAAAGCGATGACAGCACACATTAGGAACAAGAACAACATTAAGTGGACTTCAGCATAACTTGAGTACTCCTTCCATCTTAATTCAATACTGCAAAGATAGAGTAGCTGGGTTGGGGGGCGGGGGACCATGCTCTTAGGCGAATTCCAGGCCAATTGGCACAACTAGCGTTTTGCTAAGAGAGTTCTCTGCACTCCACATTGGTGAGTGGCATCTGGGGTCTTAAAAGCTGCCAAGCTGCCATCCGAGGACACAGCAAATGGTCCCAACTCAGCAGAAACGGATGCTCACCGAGGACCAAAATGGCATGCAGTAAGGACAACCGAGAAGACAGAGAGATCCACAAGTGTGGGTGCCTACATCAACCTGGGACCGGAAGAACCGGATGGTGCACGGCCACCACCAGCAATAGCTACGATGGAGCTCACAGAGAGGAGTCTCACTGGCAACACAAGAATAAAAAGAGGTGCATCATGAGATCTCCACTAAAAGCCTCACTTGTTGGTCCAGCCGTTTTGGGGTTCCTCTGAGAGCATGGCCCCCAGCCCTGATGCTGCCCTTTCCCATAAAGTATAACAAGGGTCCACTCTTTGGACAGGAATGGATTGGACTTGGCAATACACAGTGACCATATGTTGGAAGCACTTTATGGTTCTATACATCTATAGGATATCATCTTGCTGACCTCTGGCTGGAGGAAGGGGAGTGGACGGAGAGGAGGGGAAAGGAGACTGTTGGGAGGATGAGACATGTATGGAGCAGAGAGGAATAGTGTGCAGTCACCGGACAGGGAGAGCAGTGGAAGCTGCATATGGGGGGCATGTAAATTTACATGTGAATGTACATTTTCACTCAGTTATGTTAAATAAAAATTAAAATTAAAAAAAAGTATAAGAAAATGACAAGCAAAATACTGAAATGAACATATTTAGGAGGACACCTGTTCAAGAGGTAAGGTTATGGTGTTTTTAGCAGCGCTATGCTACTCACTTGTATCTTAACAGTAGAAGGGGTGGGGGTAGGGAGAATACGGATCCTATGACTGATAAATTAAAAATATTTATTGAATCCAAAGTTAAGAAAGTATTTTCCCCTTAAATATGAGATAAAAATAATTTGTATTCTTTAATCTGGTATATTTCCCAACAGAAATCATGGAAAATTGACAAATATAAACCACTTTCATCTAAATAAATACTGATGTCTAAAACAACACTTAGTTAAGTAATTGACAGAGATTCCCAAGTACTTCATATGTCATGATAAGGAAATGTGTTCAGTAGTGTTGACACCTAACAATTGGCCATTTGTAATTAGGAAAATAATGACCAGATAGCAGCAAATGAGACATGTATAGGAGGATTTATAACCAGGTGAAAGAAACTAAATTAGGAGACAAATTTGACAAAACAAACATATTTTAAAATTAGTGCAAAATTATTGCTGATAGATGAAGAGAACACAAACTCTGTCAGTTTTTGTGATAATGGATGAGTAGGGATAGGAAAGGAGACAGATCATTTATATTTAAGAAAGAGAAATGCCAAAAGTTTATGAAAGGATGAACGTCAAAGAATAGCGTAGGTGAGAGGGAAGATTTAAAAATTATTTTGGAGGCATTTAGGTTAGATCACTTGGAATGTGTGTTAACAAAGGACTAATAAAGGTCTTAGAAAAAATAGTTTTAGTTACATTGAATTTGAAGTACTTTTGAGAAATAAAAGTAAAATTTCAGTAGTCAAAGGAGTCTAAGTGTCAGAGGAGAATGTTGGTATAGAAATAACAATTTGTAAGTAATTTATAATTAATTGTTGAAGTCAGAAACATAAATGGTATAATTTACAGGACAGTGTTAGGATGAATGGACATGATTAAGTATGCAATTAGGGGAATAGTAACATTTTCCTAAAGAAGAAAAAGAATATTTTAGATTGATATTGAGAATAATTTTGTTAATAGATAGAAGGGTAAACAAGGAGAACTGGTGGTGCTAGCAGTCAAGCTTTCAGCTACTAATAAACAAGATTGTGGTTTCAACCTATCCAGTGACTCAGTGGGATAACAGCCAGGTCATCTGGTTACATGACAATTGAAGCCCAGAAAATCTTACTGGTCAGTTTCACTGTCTCACATGGGGCAACTATGTGTCGAAATTGAGTCCACAGAACCTAGGAACAAATAAGAGAAAATTAGGAGAACACAGAGATCACGGCAACTGATGGAGAAAATTTTCAAGAACAGACAAGAGGCAAATATGAGGATACCACAAAATGATCAGATTTGATTAGACTTTAAAAGGAAATAGAATATGCAATCAGATAATTATCAGTAACTTTAGAAATGATATTTAGAACCAGGCATTGAGTAAGAAAGGGATCCACTGAGAAACCTAGGCTGTGAATGGAAATGAAGATTAATTATTCATATTTGGTCATCTGGGAATGAAGGATGCCTTCTTATTAAGGTATAAAATTTGGGGATCATACACATAAAGGAATATTTGGAAAACAAGTACACTAATAAAGAAAGATCACATGAAGTAGAGTAGAATGCTTTCCTCCCTCCCGGTCTCCCTCCTTCTCTCTATTCTTTTTTTTTCTTTTTTTTTCTTTTTTTTAAGTAGAGTATGATATAAATAGTAACTATAGATTATAGAAATAGATGAGTGCAACCAGAAGAGACTATAGTTTAATGGCAAAACTTCAGAAAAAATTAGTTTCCAGGAAGAAGAGTCAGGTACCATGAGATAAGAAAGCAGAGAAAGAAATCCACATGGGATGATTTACACTGCACCCGAAACATTTGGAAGATTCAATAAATATTCATGCATGCATGAATGAATAGCATACAGAGAGGATGGAATGTACAAGGGGAGGTGAAATGGAGAAGTAGATACAACTTTTTTATTAATGTCATATAACGTATTTCTGAGATGTTCTGCTGTTAATAAGCACTTTCCCTTCATGGTGTTCCCACAGGATGTGTTCTGGGGAACAGAGGAGTACACAGGGTTCTGATCTTCCACTCCCTTTTCAGCCAGAGACTTCCTGTTTGTTTGTTTTCTTTTTTAATCTTGTGCTGAAGAGCCCTCCAAAAATTAAAAGAAAAATCATAACAACAATAGTAATCTTACAAAACACTTTAGAATCAGTCCTGTTTTCCCACATTTTTATTGAAGTATCTTTAATAGGCTGAGTAAGAATTGACTGTCTTTATTTCCAAATGTAAATCTCCATTGAAACCCCAAACCTATTGCTGTTGAACTGATTCCAACTCATAGCAATCCTATAGACAGAACAGAACTGCTCTGTAGAATTTCCAAGGAGTGCCTGGCAGATTCCAACTGCTGACCTTTATGTTAGCAGACATATCACTTAACCAACAACACCAGAATTTCCAATTCCATTAGCAATGCATTAATGGACTTGGGAAAACTTTAATTTTTTATCTGTATTATGTAGCTACAGAATACATGCAAATTAATAAATTAAACAAGATTCTCACAAGATGATTTGTATATTTACAAACTCTTCACTTTGTCTAAATGGAAAAATTTAATGTATTTTATAACAGCCAATAATAATTACAATGTCATCTTTCAATTGACAAAACATATCCAATTTAATTTTTTGGTTTGTCTTACTGTTGCAGATTTGTAATATCAGCATCAATATCATTCAGATAAGAAAGTAAAGCCTGAGAGAAATTAATTTGCCTAAGCTGAGAGAGCTAGTTAAGGGAAGAAATTGGGACTCAAAATCAGGCATGACAGTAACAATCTCATTCATTTCTATCTTATACCATTCCCCTTTTTAGACAATGTGCATAGCTACTAACATAAATGCGCCTATTGAAAGACATGCAACTTAGAAATTCTGAGTTCCTTTGTCTTTTTTTTCTCACTCTATAGTATGTATTATCTAGGATTTTTCATAACTTTTTATCTTTATTTAGGTATTCTCTTTTTGTTCTGATTTACCCTGGCCCCTAGGGTCGCCATGAGTCGGATCCAACCGGACAGCCCTTGGCTTGGCTTTGGCTTACCCATTTTATTTCAACTGCTGCATTCTAGCTCAATTTGAATTAGATGGATCTAAAGTGTTTTCTATTCTATATCTAAATCTCCTTTAATGCTGGAGGCTCTGACCATGTACTCCTTTACTAAAACTTTCTAGTGCTTTCTCAGTGCATTCTGGATCAAATACTAGTGTCTAGCTACAGCCTTCAAAGCTATTCACCATGTGACTCCATTCACATGCAGCCTCTCAACCTTTACTCAGCCACAGCCTGTGTCCTCGAGTCTCTCTTGAGGTGTTCTAAATCCTTTGTGTGTGTTTTAAATCTTTCCTCTAGCACTTGGCTGGCTCTTCATGTCTGAGTTTTATCTTAAATCTTCATATTCATAAAACAATTTTGTTACTCAGTATCAAAGCAGGTAACTTCTTTTTGTATAATGTGGTAAAAAATAGTTGATAGGACATATTCCACATACTTCCCACGTTATTTAAAAGCATTGCAAATTCAATACCAAAACTTTTCTATGTTTTATTCATCTGTAAGTTGATTTTATAGAGATGAAAATATAGGCATAGACATAGATAAAGACAAGTTGATTTTATATAGACAAAGATATAGGCATAGACATAGATAAAGACCAAGACAGAGACATAGGCATCAGATCCCTGGGAGGTAAAAAAAAAACATCAGCCCAATCAACTGCTAACCAAAACACTTGGAAGTTCAAGTTCATTCAGAGGTGCCTCAGAAGACAGCAATCTACTTCAAAAAAAATAATTAACTCTTAAATAACTTAAGGAGCATAGTTCTGTAGATTTACCTGTGTGTTGGTGTTTTATATATAAAAATGTGTGCATAGATTTGTATAATATATGTACATATTTCTGTATGTATATAATTTACACTCTCTAGCAGAGTTGCTTTAAGAGTTATTGAATGACATCATTAATATCATACATGAGTAAAATTTTGTTGACGATCACTCAAAAGCAGTTGCAACAATACATCAATAGGAACTGCCAAAACTTCAAGCCAAATTCAAAAAAAGGAGGTGGAACAAGGGATCTCGTTGATGAGGCCATATGAAACTTGCTTGAAAATAGAGAATGCTACTCAAATGTTTACCTGTATTATTATTGACTAGGAAAAAGCACTTGACCCTGTGAATCACAACAAATTACTGGTAACATTGCAAAAAACAAGAATTCCAGAAAGCTTAATTATGCTCATGTAGAACCTGTACTTAGACCATGAGATGGTACTTTGAACAGAACAAGGGAATAATGTATGGTTCAGAATCAGGAAAGGTGTGTTGTCAGAGTTGAATAATTTCACCATACTAATTTAATCTGTCCGCTGAGCAAATAATTTGGGAATATGAACTATGTGATGAAACATATGTTATCAACACTGGAGACTCATTAACAACCTGCATGATGAAGATGACACTACCTTGCTGGCTAAAAGTGAAGAGGAATTGAATCACTTACTGAGATCAGAGACCTAGGCCTTCAGATAGGTTATACCTCAACATCAAGAAAAGAACAGTCCTCACAACCGGACTGATCAGCATCATGATAGAGAAAAGACTGAGGTTGTTAAGAATTTTACTTTAGTTGGTTTAGCAATCAACACCCACAGAAGCAGCAGTCAGGAAATCAAAACATGCATTGCACTGGGCAAATCTGCTGCAAAAGATTCAAGTTTCCAATCACTTCATATGTGAAAGTTGGACAAGGCATAAGGAAGGCCGAGAAAGAATTCATGCCTTTGAATTTTGGTACTGGAGAGGAATACTGAATATACCATGGACTACCCAGAGAATAAACACTTCTATCTTAGTAGTACAATCAGAATGCTCCTTAAAAGCAAGGATGTTGAGACTAAGTTTTGCATACACTGGACATGTTATCAGGAGGAGGACACAATGCTGGGTAAGGCAGCAGGTCAGTGAAAAAGAGGAAGTACATGGATAGACATAATTCAGGTATTGATATTTTCTGTTTTCATACATTATATCTTCATTTGGTGCATTTCATATACTACCTAAACTTCTGAAATGAAACCCTATGTTACTCTGGACTGAGGAATTCCAGAAGGCAAATCTATTCATCTGAGTTTTTCATGGAGGGGAGACTGTAACAAAAAAAAAAATTAAATACAGTAGTAAATCATTTTTCTTAATATTATTCAAGGCCATAGAAATAAAAACTTTATAGAATATATCAATCCAAACTGAAGAATGAGCTTGGCTCCTTTTCTGATAGGAAACCCTGGTGCATTAGAGGGTTAAGTGCTATGTCTGCTAACCAAAAGGTCAGCAGTTCAAATCCACCAGGTTCTCTTTGGAAACTCTATGGGGCAGTTTTAGTCTGACCTATAGAGTTGCTATTAATCAGACCTGACTTGACGGCACTGGGTTTGCTTTGTTGTTGGTGGTGGTGGTGGTGTTTTATTTTTGGCTTTCTACTCTTATATTTCAAATTATGTAAAAATAACTTAAACTAATAAAAGCTCATCTTATTAATTATGGTATATATTAGGTTTCTGATGGATGTTTTAATGACACAACTTGGAGAAGTAACTACGCAGTTTAAAATTTTCTTTTCTAGAAAGAGCCACATAAACCTGTAACTACATTAGCGTGAGACCAGAACAAGTAGATAGCACCCAGTTACCAGCGATGACTCACCTTGACAGGGAGAACAACTGAGTATCTGAAGGACCAGAAGAGTAGTGGGGTGCAGAACTCACAATCTGGTAGAAATAATGAGACCTGATGGCCTGACAGACTGGAGGATGCCCCGAAGACATAGCTCCCAGACAGTCTGCTACCCAGAACTAAAACTATTCCCACACCTAACTCTTCAGAGATTAGACTGGACTATAAGACATGAAATGATACTGGTGAAGAATGTGCTTTTTGGCTCAAAAATCCTCGTGAGACTACACGGGCAGCCTTGTCCAGAGGTGAGATGTGAGGGTAGAGGGGGACAGGAGCTGGTTGAATGGGCATGGGAAATACAGCGGGGAAAGAAGGAGTGTACTGTCACATTGCACTGAGTGCAACTAGCATCACCCTATAATGTGTGTGAAAGTCTTTGCGTGACAAATTGACTTGACTTGCAAAGTTTCACTTAAAGCATAAAAAGAAATCCTTTTCTGGAATCATAAATAATGTCAAATTCCCCATTGGAAAAAAAAAAAGCACTGCCATTGGCTTTGAGTCTCTTCCAATTCATGTATGCTCCATTAGAAAAATATATATATGTATATATATATAAATATATATTCAACAACACTGGAAGGATATATCCATATATATGGAGAAAGAGAGTTTTAATGGGCAATTATGTCACTGTTACTAGTTGTTGGTATATATGCTTTTTAAGTCTTGTTTTATAATTGCTTTTTACATTTTCTGTATAAACCGAGTAAATTATTAGTATCTCTTCATTTTGAGTAATGACAAATAGATAAATTAGAGAGATAGACAGACAGATTAATAAAGATTAGCAAAGGCAATTGTGTTTCTGGCATATCTAATTGGAAATAATCTTTTTTCATATTACCCAATCTTCGTATTTTCTCTCTATCTGGATGTCTCTCTTTCTCTCAAGTATCTGTCTGGATGTGGTTGGAATAATCAGCAGATACTTTGTTGAATCTTAGAATCTCTTAATAACCATTTGACTTTTTGACTCAAATACTGTACTTAAAACCTTGTAAGCTGTATTCTTTGATATGTAGATTATGTAGAATGAATATGCTTTAGTGTGCCTGTTAAATGTTCCTTTTTAACTTAGCAGAGGAAACAGAGTAAAAAGAATTGAAGTCTCTGAAAAAAATACTGTCTTTTGCTTTAAATATACACAAAAAAACAAGCTTAAACTAATCCCGAGCACTTAAATCAGCCACTGCCTTTATCGTGATTAACTATCATTAAAGCCATCACTGAAATGAAAGAGCTCCTGGTTAAAAGGGACACTATTTTCTTTCTGTTAAATGACAAGAAAAAAAATCAATTTGAAATGATATGTTTCCCTATCTCTAAGTGCAAACGAGCACACTTACAAAACATTTTACTGCTAAGCTAATTGTTACTACACTACAGTGTTTCAAGACAGACTATTTTCATTATTCCCTGCAATTTTCATTTCCTCTGCTATCTTCCTCTTCTCATACTTCATTTTTTTCATCATTTTGAATCTTTATTGTATGTCATTTATAAATATATCCACCCCATTGATTTCCAAATGCCTGTTTTTTCTTCATTTATTTTTCATTTAGAAACATAACAGAAGCACATATTTCATACAGGACAAGTATTTTTTTATATCTTCATCTTATCAAAGAAATCATACAGTCCGGAAGGGATTTTCTTTTAAATTTTATTTATTGGAGTAATTCATTAATGTTTCTATTATGCCCAGCTTTTAGTATCTTTTAAACCTAAAATTGTTCCATTAGATTTGTATTTTCCTGCCTCTACTTTGGTGAAACATATTCAACAGTGAGCAATTTTTATGTAAACAAACTTGCTAAACACTAAAAGATAAAAAAAAAAAGAAGCTATTGACTGAATTTATTTTCTGCTGTTGAATACCACATCCTCCCCCCTTACATGCACAGACACACAAACACACACACAGACACACACACAAAGAGACACACACATACACATGAACACTTTGACAAGCTGACTATTCATGTCAATGCTGGTTCCCTAGCATCCATATTTGTGTCTAATTAGTAATTGTTTATACATAAGTTTTTTCTTATCAGAATTTGGTTTAATAGTCCTTAATACGTAGATAAGGATTTTCTTTCAATCAGCTTTTAACCTTAACAACCTTATTTTTTAGATGGTATACTATTATTGATAAAGTTTGTACTGGATGGTTATTTCAGAAGTACACTACCAGGTTCTTTTGCCTAATCTGTCATAGTCTGGAAATGCTGCCGAAAACCTGTCCACAAGGCATGAACCTGCTGGTATTCGAAATATTGATAGGACAGCTCACAAAATCAAAACACATGTTACCACAGTATGACAAACTAACAAACATGTGTCAAAAGGTAGAAACTGTCAAGCAATGTCACTAACATTGCACACAAGTAAAATTTTGCTGAAGATCATTCAAAAGTAGTTGCAGCAAAGCATTGGCAGGAAACTGCCAGAAATTTAAGCTGGATTCAGAAGAGGACTTGAAACTGTGGATATCATTGCTGCTGTCAGATGCGTGATGGCTGAAAGCACAGAATACCAGAAAGATGTTTAACTTTGTTTTATGGACTCTGTGTGGATCTTCACAAATTATGGATAACACTGGGAGGAGTGGAAATTCTAGAACCCTTAATTGTGTTCATGTAGAAACTGTACTTAGACCAAGAGGCAGTTGTTTGAACAGAACATTTAAAATCATAAAATATGTGCATCAGGATAGCATCATTTCACCATGCTTACTCAACCTGTATGCTGAGCAAATAATCTGCTAGACTATAGTAGGACAAGGCATCCAGATTGCAGGAAGAGTCATAAACAACCTGTGATATGCAGATGACATAATCTTGCTTGCTGCACGTGAACAAGACCTGAAGCACTTACACATGAATAAGAACACCATAACATTGAGTATGAATTGCACCTCAATATAAAGAAAACAAAAATCTTCACAATTACGCCCATAAGTAACATCATGATGAATTGAGAAAATATTGAAGTTGCCAAGAATTGCATTTTACTTGGATCCACAGTCAATACCCACGACAGCAACAGTCAGAGAAATCAAATGCTGTAGTACCTTGGGCAAATCTGCTGAAAAAAACCCTTACAGTGTTCAAAACCAAAAATATCACTTTAAGGATTAAGATGCATTTTACCCAAGCCATGATATTCTCAATTTCCTCATATGCATGAGAAAGCCATGCAACAAATAAGGGAGACTGAACAATAATTGATGATTTTGAATTAAAGCATTGACAAAGAACACAGAATACCATCGACTGCCAGCAGAACAAACAGATCTGTCCTGGAAGAAGTACAGCCAGAATTCTTATTGCTGGAAGACTCACAAAGTGGTCAGACTTTGTCTCACACATGTTGGACATGTTATCAGAAGGGTCCTTTCCCCTGACAAGGACACTGTATTTGGTAAAATAGAAGGTCAGCAAAAAAAAAAAAAAAAGAGAGAGAAAGACACTCCATGAGACGAACTGATACACTGGCCACAGCAATGAGCTTAAGCATAAAAATTATTGTGGACGTGGCACAAGACCAGGCAGTGTTTTGTTCTGTTGTTCATAGGGAGGGTCGTTATGAGTTACACCATTTGTGAAGACGAAATGTTCCATTCTGTTGTATATAGGGTCACTGTAAGTTGGAGCTGACTCAAAGGTATCCAGTAACATTAATGAAAACATGCTAGTATTTGACATTAATTCTTTATCTTGATTTTGATTAGCTCTGTATCTCAATTTCTAAAATTTGAATTTACTGTGTACCTTTCATTAATTTGTTTTGCTATATATCTCTTTCTAGGGTGTGTGTGGGTCTGCATGGGTTCACAGTTTCCAAATAATAGTTTCATATTTTACTTTTACTTGATACCTTTTGGGACCCTGAATAGTATCAAGTAGATATTAGGCCATGAAGATCATGTAACAGCAGTCACAATGTCTATTAAATTATTGTATTAGGAAAATTAGAGATAAAATAAGAAAATCTTGATGCAAATCTTGGTTCCTCATTTGTAACTCTCTTCTATTGCTTCCTTCCATATACAAGGCTTTATGCTAATGTTGCACAGCAACTTTTTGTTAGCATAATTATAAAAGTGGGGAAGATCCCTAATTGAAATCCTTGTAAGTAAAAGACACAGAACAAATCTCGTATTATTGCCCGTATGAGTTATACTCCTATTTTCCTCGTCTGCTCCCAGAAGCAGAGTGGATAGGAGATAATGCTTCATTTGTGTTCTCACCACACTGTGATTTATTTGTTTATTCCTTTTTTTCTTGTTTAAGAGTGAGGCTAGAAGTTTTCAGTGTGTTTTGTTGTAACTGATCTTTCATTGCTGTAGTTCATCTCTCATTTCTATGTTTCCATAGTCAAAACGAGACCTCATATCATGAACTTCAACAATCTCTTGAGTGAGATAAGAGTGATGATATACCTAACAGCAAACTGTAGGGTTGGGAATAAAGTATTAATTAATAGGGCATTACAAATGGGGAGAGGGGTGAAGCAGCATTTCCTTTGTTATGTTGTAGTACCAAAAATTAAAAAAAATAATAACGTAAAGTTTATTTTCAAAATTGCGGGGCTAGTTCTTCCTGGCAGGAGAATAAGAGAGAAAGAGGGAGAGAGGAGTAAAGACCACTAACAGTTCTTTAACAATTTCCTTTAGCACTACATGCACTAGGTCATCTTCCTTTTCTATTTTTATCCTTGCCAACTTTTTAAGAGCAAGGTAATGAGTTTGACAATTGCTATAGCAGACATGGAATTTTTGATGACCAGTGATCCAAGAGACAGTCACTCTTTTGTCTTTATTTCCTAACTTATATTGAACAGCCACAGCACAAAGAACTTTTGGCCTCTACTAAAAGCTGCTGGATTTGCACCATCCACTAGGAAAAGTTTTGTTTCTAATTATCAAAGATCTTTGCCGTGCTATTCCACAGAGACTCAGTTTTCTTACTTTATCATCATTCCTGTTATTTTATAATCAGTTTAGACATTAAAGTACATTGTAAAAAAAATACTCTTCAAAAGGTTAGGAACTGAAGCAAAATTATGTTACATGATCTTTATTATTCTCTTTTGTAATCTTTCTCAAAATCCTAATTTTATGACTAATATGCTTGTGATAAGGAAATGCTGGTGGTGTAGTGGTTACGTGCTACAGCTTCTAACCAAAAGATCGGTAGTTTAGATCTTCCAGACACTCCTTGGAAACTCTATGGGACAATTCTACTCTGTCCTGTAGGGTCACTATAAGTTGTAATTTACTTGATGGCAGTGGGTTTGGTATTTGTTTTTATCCAATTCATGGAAACTCTGGTGACACAGTGGTTACATGCCGTGGCTGCCAATCAAAAGGTCAGCACCATCTCCTACCCCGTATTGTGGCCAAGTAGCTGAGTGCCAATAGGGTGGCCATGAAGGCCCTGGAATGCAGGCAGGAATGCATTATTTTCTCTATGGTGGTGGAGGATGCGGATACCTTGCGTGTTGGGCACCAATTTCTGTGAGCGTGTATGACTCCTAACAGTGATCAGAGACCCAAGGGTCTCTGGATCCTCTCATGTGAACATATTCTCCCAAATAATGCAAGGCTGGATATGCGGTAATTATAAGGTACATGCAGGTCAAGTCGATGGAATGGTGGGTGAGGTCAGGAAGGACCACAGTCTGCTGTCTCCACATTCAGAATCTTGTACACATTCCCTTGGACATTCTATCCCTGGCCCTGTTCCTTATTCATTTCCCATGACTACTCTGCTTCCTTCAAGTTGTCTTCTCGAGTATGGAGATAATTGTGTTAACAGCCAAGAGCTCCAGGCTCTGAAAGTCCAGTTAGTCCAGAGCTAAGAGATCTGGCCTGGAAGGGTCAGTTAGGACCCATTTAGAAGCCAGAGACCCCCAAGAGACTCATAGACATTTTTGTGGCTGGCTGAGAGCAATGTCTGTACCAGTGCATAGCAGTAAAATGGTATAAATTTTATGGGAATTTCTTTCAAGAACTCTAGTAATGATCTTTTTATTTTATTTTATTTTTTTCATGGCTTTACAATAGTCCCCTTGAAGTTAAAAGCATTCAGGTTCAATTCCTGGTTCAGTAACTGGTAAGTTCTTTACATATTTGTTTTCTATGAATCGATTGATGTATCATAACATATAGTCAACAAAGTTTCAGCAGTAGTTAAACAAAACTTTTTTCTTAGTGAGCCTATGTTTTGTCATATGTCGACCACTTAAATTTTCAATTATTTTGCATAGTAGTTTAAACAGAGACTGAATCCTATTCAAGCCTGAGAACCCTTATCATGGATTAAAGTATATTCCCAAAATGCTGTTTGTGGTGAATTTGGCTGGGACATTAGTCCCAGTATTGTGTGATTGTCCACCATTTTGTCATTTAATAGAATTTTCCTATGTGCTATAAATTCCATCACTATTATTTAATAAGATGGATTAGCAGCAGTTATAATGATGATATATTGATGAGGAAACCCTGGTGGTATAGTGGTTAAGTGGTTCAACTCATATCACCAAGACAGCAGTGCTTGTAGCAGAGCATGTCCTTGGGATCTAAGGTTCCTGTGCTGAGATGCTCCCAGACCAACCTAAGACTGAGGCATCACAAGGATGTGCCTTCAGAGCCAATAGAGAGAGAATGCCTTCCTATGGAGTCAGCATCCTGAATTCAGATTTCTAGCCTACTGGACTGTGAGAGAATAAATTTCTGTTTGTTAAAGCCATTCATTTGTGGTATTTCTGTTATAGTAGCACCAAATAACTACAACAACCCCTCATTCAAACAGTATTTTTTGAACCTAGCAGCTGCTAAGTAAAGACACGAATAAAGAATGAGTAGTCTGACATCTTTCAATGTCAGAATATCTTACTGATTATATAGATCTATCACTGAAACTACAGAATATGCTTATGAAGTGATTCCAGTTGTGTGTGCTGGCTTCATGAAAAAAAATTCAAAAGAAAAAAATGATAAATTAGCTCAAACTTCCTTGAGATAATTTTAACGAGTTTCAAGTCACTCAAAGAATCCGTCAATATCTTTTTAAACGTTAAGAGGCAAGCTAATTTTTTTGTAAAAAAACCTATAATAGCTAGTATATGACATTATCATTAGATCCATTCAGAGATAGAATCATGTTTACTATTTGCAAACTTTATAGCACAATGCATTTCTTTTATAAATATGCAAAGCATATTTATGTTCCATTTTAGGGCCTTGAGTTTAATTTTATTATTTTCCAGGATCATAGAATGAAAGTTTAACACCACCGTCATAGGCCTTACACTAATAAGAAAGTTTGAATGATACAGATATTTTTGAACCAGAACATTCAAATACTTGTGAATAATTAAGCATGTGTAAGAGGACTGATACAATAGAAAGGACGAAAGAGTGAGTGTGTAGTGCACACATCAGTCTTGGAAGGAAGCTATCTTGGGCCCACCCTGTATAGCAAACAAGAGAAGGTAGAGTTTATTAAACAGAGAGAAATAAAATATCTGAGGGAGCTATTTCAGTCAAGCACAGTTGATAAAATTTCTTCAAGATTAAAGGGACAAAAATAAACATTGCTACTATTTTTTTGGAAATGTGTTTTTCTTTCATGTTAATTGCCATCTAGTTGAGAGAGACTCATGGCAGCTTTACATATGCTTGAGTTCATAGAAGGCTATCCAGTCAACTCATCTCAACTATTTTTACTGACTATAATGTCCTTTTTGAGTAACAGTTTTTTTCCTTATGGTGTGTCCAAGGAAAGCAAGCCTAGCTCTCGCTTTCCTCTGTTGTAAGAAGCATTCTGCTTGTATTACTTCTAAGACTGGTAAGTTCATTCTTCTGTAAGTCTAAAGTATATTCAATATTCATCCAACACCACAATTCTTCTGTCTTCCTTGTCGTTATCCAATTTCTGCACACATATAAGGCCATTGAAAAGACTATGGCTTGGTTCTGGTCTATTTTAGTCATCAAAATGCCATCATTGCTTTTTAAAACTTTAAAAAGGTCTTTTGCAGCAGAGTTGTCCAAAGCAGTATATCATTTAATTTCTTGACTGCTGTTTTCCTAGACTTTGACTGCTGATCAAAATAAAATGAAATTACTGAAAACTTTAATTTTTTACTACATTTATCATACTGTTGTTTATTTGGTCCGGCTGCAATGATTTTCATTTTTTCACCTTCAAGTGTGATCCATACTGAAGGCTGCAGTCTTTGACCTTCATCAGGAAGTGTTTCAAGCTGTCTTCATTTTCAGTAAGAATAGTTGTGTCATCTGCGTATCGAGATTTGTTAATGAACTTCCTATCTTCTTCCAGTCTTAATGTTGTGTTCTTCATATAGTCTAGCTTCACAGATTGTTCAACACACAGATTGAATAAGTAAAGTGAAAGTATACAAGCCCTCCATACATCTTTTCCAGTTTTAAGGTATAACGTATCCATAAACACTGCAAGATACAGAAACATTTTAAGTAAAAAACTATGAGTGGAAATTTATCTGCTGATAAATCTAAAAGCAATACCTTTACTTCAGTTATGATGTTTGTGGTAATGTTAAGTTGAAAGTATTTTAACTTTTGGATGCTACTGAAATATACTGTACTTACATATGGGGGTAGCTAGTGGTTATTTTCTCCATTTTTTTAGAATTAATCACTTATAATTCATCACTGATCTTATGCAATATATGTAACTTTCAGGTTTACATTAAAAGGCAGTTGCACATTTGTGCAATATCTCACAGAAATGGTATTCAGAAAGAAAATTGTTAAAGATGTTTACAACTGATTGACATTAGTGGTTCAGTGGTAAAATCTTCGATTTTCACACTGAGGCCTGGGTTCAAGTCCCAGACAATACACCTCATGCATTGCTGTGATCAGTCTGTCAGGGTGGCTTACTTGTTGCTAAGATGTTGAGCAGGTTACAAGAGAAGTGTCTGTCCATCTCCTTTGCTCATCGCTTAATTGAGTTATTTACATTTTTCTTGTTGATATTTTGCAGTACCTTGTAGATTACAGAGATCAGATACTAATCTGACACATAGTTGCCAGATATTTTTTTGCATTCTGTAGATGGTCTTTTAACTCTTTTGATAAGGTCTTTGGATGAGCAAAAGTGTTTGATTCTTATTAGTTCCTATTTATCTATTTCCTCTTCTGTTGATCATGCTTTGTCAGTTTTTGAAATCTGTTTAAGCTGTCTATTAGAACTTTTATTGTTGACTCTAAGAAAATAGCAGTATTGTGTATTTGATCTTGACATTTCTATTGAATTATGATGGCATACAAAAATGAAAAATTGTAAGTATATACCTCAATTTTTATAAAGCAAGCATATCCATAAAATTACCACAAAAATCAAGATATAAAACGTTACCAGAAATCCAGAGTTCCCCAACTTTTATGTTCCATTCAAGTCACTACACAGTTAGCAAAGGTACAAAAATTATAGGAATTTCTGTGACCATTGATTTGTTTTCCTTCTTTATTAATGATTCTAGCTATTGGATTGCTATGAGTCAAAATCAACTTGATGGCAATGGTTTGTTTTTTTGTTTGTCTTGTTTTTGGTTTACAAAGAGGATGTTCACATTTTCCCATTATGAATTGCTTTTTTACTGCAATATTTCATCATTTTTGTTTCAACTAGCCATAGTTTTGCATTTTCCTATCTCATTGTTATGTTGCATTCTACCACATAAATATATAATTTTGAATCCATTGTAGTACTTTGATAAATATTTGGACCACCCTTCTTGACATGTACAAATAATTGTGCTTAGATTATTTATCTACTTATTTCTTCTCAGTTGATTTCTTTGCAGCTTCCTACCATGAGCATATGCACCTTAGAAAGAGAAAAAAGAATTTAGGTATAGAAGCTTGGGTGTGTTTCTCTGAATTTCACTTTCATCTGAGATGCTGGTCTTTCCTGACAGCCCTGAACAGGGTATTGTTCTCCTCATCTCAGTGACATTACCACAATCTAGACCTAGATGATTGCTTTGTATTAGGTCTCTTTTTACTCTTTGCCCTTCACAGAGAAGAAATGAACACCTAGTGGTGTTAAATTCTGGAGGGAATTCAACTCCTTGGTACCTCTGTTTTCTGAGATGCATTTCAGGGGGGACTTAGCAAAGTTTTGGTCATGGCAGGGTTTACACTGCATTTCTTTTGGAAAAAAAAAAAAGTGAATTCCAGTAGAGTCACTTCCACTCTTTTCAATCATAATGAAAATACATAATTTCAGCATTAAAATATTATCTCTTTTAGACTCTATTAGTCTAATGTATTACTGTTTAATCACTTCATTCTCTCTGACAGGTGAGCTACTCTAATAAGGATTATCACATGAGAAAAATATAAGGCATACTTTTAATCAGTGAATCAAATTCAGGTTGCAAATGTAATTTTTTTATAAAAAGAAACCTCTCAGTGTAATTTAAGCATTTTAAATCAATTTCAAATATACAGAAAAGTTGCAAACACAGTACAACAATCACCCTGTAAGTGCTTCTTGAAAATTCCACAAATTCTTACATTTTCCCATGTTAGCTTCATAATTTATTATAGATAATACTATTTTTTTCTGAATCACTTAAAAGTAAGTTACAGATATGCTGCTCCTTAACATCTTAAATATACCTTAAAAACAAAACATTCCCTTATATGGCTACAGTTATATAAATCAAGGAATTACAAGACATAGTGCTTCTGTTGTTGTTAGATGCAATCAGTTAAGTTCTGAATCAGAGTCACCATATGTGCAACAAAAAAAAACACTGCCCAGTCCTGTGCAATCTCACACTTGTTGATTTGCTTGATCTCATTACTGCAGTCACTGTGTCAATATATCTCATTGAAGGTCTTTCTCTTTTTCACTGACTGTCATTCATTGAATTGTGTTCCCCTGAAAATATGTGTAGCCATGATTTCCAGTGTTTTGTGATTGTCCTCATTTTCTGATTTTCCTATGCTGTATGTTAAAGGATCAGGGTGAGACTGTGAATCCCTTCGTAAGATCATCTCCTTGCTCCACTGTAAAGGGAGTTTCCCTGGAGTATGGCTTGCCACACCCTTAATCCTTTCATTCTGCAAGAGATGAAAGGAAACGGAAGCAAGCAGAGAGTTAGAAATCTCATACCATCAAGAAAGCAGCACCGGGAGAAGAGCTCGTCCTTCAGACCTGAGGTAGCTGCACCAAGATAATCCCTGAACAAAGACTGATGCAACACAAGGACTTTCCTCCAGAGCCTACAAGGGGGACAGCCTTCCTCTGGAGCAGACATTCTGAATTTGGACTTGTAGCCTACCGGACTGTGTAAGAATAAACTTTCCCTTGTTAAAGCCACCCACTCTGTGGTATTTCTGTTAGAGCAGCCCTAGCTGACTAAAACACTGACCTTCTAGTTTACCAAACATAAATCTCTTCTCCAGGCATTACTATCTCCTGATAACAAGTCCAGTCTGTATAAGACACTCTTGCTTCTAGGGGACATTCTGGCTGTGAGTTTTCCAAGATAGATTTGTTTATTCTGCTGGCAGTCTATAGTACAGCCCATATTCTTTGTGAACGCCATAATTCAAAGGTATCAATTTTTCTTCAGTCTTCTTTATTCATTGTTCTGCTTTCACATACAAATGAGGCAGTTAAAAGCAACATGGCTTCTGTCAGGTACACCTTAGTCATCAAGATAATATATTTGCATTTTAACACTTTGAAAAGATCTTCTGAAACAGATTTATCCAGCACAGTGTGTCCTTTGATTTATTGATTGTTGTTTCCACGGGTGTTGACTGTGAATCCAACTGTTTTAGTCAGCTAGGGCTGCTCTAACAGTAACACCACAGCCAAGCCAAGTGCCGTCGAGTTGGATCTGACACACCACAGAGTGGATGGCTTTAATAAAGGAAAGTTTATTCTTACACAGTCCGGTAGGCTGCAAGTACATATTCAGGGTGTCTGCTCCAGGAGAAGGCTTTCCCCTTGTAGGCTCTGGAGGAAAGTCCGGTATCGCATCAGTCTTTGTCCAAGGAGCATGTTGGCGCAGGAACCTCAGGTCTGAAGGAGGTGCTCTTCTCCCGGTGCTGCTTGGTTTATGGTACAAGGTTCCCAATTCTCTGCCTGCTTCTCTGTCCTTTTACCTCTTGTAGGATGAAAGGATTAAGGGTGGGGCAAGCCATACTCCAGGGAAAGTGGAGCAGGGAGGTGATCCTATGAAAGGATTCACAGTCCCACCCTAACAGTTTAACATGTGGCATAGGAAAACCACCAAATGGAGGACAGTCACAGATACTGGGAATCATGGCCCAGCCACATGGCTGCACATATTTTTGGGGGTACACAATTCAATCCATGACACCAACTAAAATCAAATTCTTGAAAACGTTAATTTTCTCTCAATTATCATGGTGTTGCTAGTTGGTCCTCTTGTGGGGACACTGCCTTTTTAATTTAATGTTGAATTCTAATCGAAGTAAATGCTGTAAACTTTGATTCTTACTAGTAAGTACATCAAATGTTCTTCACTTTCAGCAAGCAGGATTTTTTGTACCATTGGCGTATCACAGATTGTTGGTGAGGCTTCCACTAATCCTGATGCCCATTTTCTTCGTATAACCCATCTTCTGGTATCATTTGCCTAACATTCAGATTGAGTAAACTAAACCAAAACAAGCATGTTTCCATTGAGTTGATTCTGCTGGATTTGAATTTCTTACCTTTTATGTAGCAGCCAAGCTTTTAACCACTGAGTCTCCAGATCTCCTCAGATTGAATAAGTATGGTGAAAGGACACAATTCTGTCACACACTCTTCTTGGCTTTAAATAATGCAGTGTACCTTGTATTGTTCAAACAAATGCCCCTTTGGTCTATGTACAGCTTCATCTTGAGCACAATTAAGTATTTTTAAATTCCCATTCTTCATAATGTTACCCATAATTTTTTATGATTCACACATTCAAAAGCCTCTGCATGGTCAATAAAACACAGGTAAACACTTTTCTAGCATTTGTTGGTTTCAGCCATGATATATCTGTCATGAGCAGTGATATCCCTACTTTATTTTTTAAATGTTCACTTGAACTTTATTTTTATAAACTTTTTTTATTATGATTAAATGCAAATGTACATTCCCTTATAAATTTGCATGCCTACTTCTCCCTGGTGCCAGCACACTCTTCCTCTCTACTCCATACATGTCTTATCCTCCCAACAATCTCCTATCCCCTCCTCTCCAAACACTTCCATTCCTTCAGTAAGAGATCACCAGGATGACATCCCACAGATGCATCCCATAGATGCATAGAACCTAAGGTGCACACATGATATGGTCACTCTGTGTCACCAAGTCCAATCTATTCCTCTCCAAGAATTGACATTCACCATGATTTATGGACACGGGCAGCATCAGAGCCAGGGGCCATGCTCTCAGGGGAACTCTGAGGCCCATGGACCACCAATTGCATTTTTTTTAATGGAGATCTCGGGGTGCACCCCTTTTTATTTTTGTGTTGACAGTGAGAATCAACTTTGTGAGCTCCATCATGGCTACCCCTGGTGGTGGGCAGACACCATCCAGTTCTTCCAGTCACAAGTCAATGTAGTTACCCACTCATGTGGGTCTCTTTGTCTCCTGGGTTGTCTTTCTCCTATGTCATTTTGGTCTTTGGTGATCATCCATTCCTGCTAAGCTGGAACCATTGGCTGTACCCTCAGATGGCAACTTGGCAGCTTTTAAGACTCCGGCTGTGACTCACCAATGTGGGGTGTAAAAGGCTCTCTTAGTAAAATGCTAGTTGTACCAATTGGCCTCAATTTCCCCTGAGAGCGTGGTCACCGGCCCCCAACCCCAGCTACTCTGTCCTTGTAATATTGGATTAAGATGGAAGGAGTAATCATGTTATACTGAAGTCCAGTTGATATTGATTTTCTTTCTAATGTGTGCTGTCAAACAGATTTCACAAAACCAAATTTCTATCAACTATCTAATCTAAACCCTCCAACCCTCACCCTCCCTCCCCACCCTTGCAGCCTTTGAAGACTCTTTTCTTCTATGCATGAGTCTGTTTTTAAGTTCTTATTGTAGGGGTCTCATACAATATTTGTCCTTTTGTCATGAACTACTTTCACTCAACATAATATCTTCCAGTTGAAACCAGGGTGTGTTTCCTAAAATCATTGTTGTACCTTATCATTGCATAGTGTTCCATTCAGTATATATACCATAGTTTACCTATCCATTCCTCTGTTGTTGGGCATCTGGGTTAATTCCATCTTTTTGCTATTCTGGACTTTGCTGCAATAAACATTCATGTGCATGTATCAGTTGGTGTGAATGGTCTGGATTCTGTAGGATATATTCTCAGCAGTGGAATTACTGGGTCAAATGGTACATCTAGATCCAGCTTTTTAAGAAAGTGCCAGATTACTTTCCAAAGTGGTTGCACCATTTTCCAATCCCACCAACAGTGGAGGAGAGTTCCAGTTTCTCCACAGCCTCTCCAGCATTTGTTGTTTTGTGTTTTTTGGATCATGGTCAACTTTGTTGGGGTGAGATGTTATCTCATTGTAGTTTTGATTTAAATTTCTTTAATAGCTAATGATCATGAGCATGTCCGCATGTGTTTTTAGGCTGTCTGGATCTCATCTTTAGAGAAGTGTCTGTCCATCTCCTTTGCCCATCACTTAATTGGATGATTTATCTTTTTCTTATTGATATTTTGTAATATCTTATAGATTATGGAGATCAGGCATCAGCCTGACATATAGTTGCCAAATACTTTTTTTCTGTTCTGTAGGTGGCCTTTTAATTCTATTAATAAAGTCTTTGGATGAGCAAAAGTGTTTGATTCCTAATCGCCAATAATAGTTCTCATTTATCTATTTTCTCTTCTGTTGTTTGTGGTTTGTTTTACAGATTTTGAAGTCTGTCTATGTTGTGCTTTAAAACTTCCATTGTTGTTCCTACTTTTTCTTGGATGAGCTTTATCGTTTTAGATTTGATATTTAGATCTTTTATTCAGTTTGAGTTGATTTTTGTATGAGGTGTGAAATACGGATTTTCTTTCAGTTTTTCGCAGATGGATATCCAATTTTGCCAGCACTATTTGTTGAAGAGATTGTTTTTACACCAGCTTAACGTCTTACGGCATTTGTCAAATATCAGCTGCTCATAGGAAGATGGTGTCATCTCTGGGGTCTCAATTCTGTTCCATTGATCTGTCTGTCTCTTTTTGTAGCAGTACCAGGCTGTTTTGACTACTGTGACAGTGTAGTATGTCCTAAAGTCGGGCAGTGAGAGATCTCCCAGTGTTTTCTTCTTCTTCAGTAGTGCTTTACTGATCTGGGGCAACTTCCCTTTCCAAACAAAGTTGGTGATTTGTTTCTCCCTCCTTAAAAAATGTCACTGGAATTTGTATTGGGATTGCATTACATAAGTAGATTGGTATGAGTAAAACAGACATTTTTACAATGTTAACTCTTCTTATCCGTGAGCAGGGTAGGTTTGCCCATTTATGTAAGTTGCTCTTGCTTTCTTGTAGTAAGGACTTGTAGTTCTCTTGGTGGAAGGCTGTTATTTCTCTGGTCAGATTTATTCCTAGGTACTTTATCTTCTGAGGGGCTATAGTAAATAGTTTTGATTTGGTGATTTCTTCCTTAATTATCTTGTTGTTGGTATAAAGAAATCTGACTGATTTACTTATGTTTATCTTGTATGAGACTTTGCTGAACGCTTCTATCAATCTGAATAGTTAACTGAATGTTAACTAATAGTTAACAAATTCTTTAGGATTCTCAGGGTATACAATCATACCATCTGCAAATAGGGAAACTTTGACATCTTCTTTGCCAGTGCAGATACCTTTACTTCTTGGTCTTGTCTAATTACTTTCAATAGAATTTCTAGTACAATGTTCAACAGGAGAGGTAAGTGTGGGCATTGTTGTCTAGTTCCTGTACTCGTGGAAACTGTTTCAGTCTCTCACCATTCAGGATGATGTAGACAGTCGGCTTTGTATAAATGGCCCTTATTGCACTGAGAATTTCCCATCTATTCCTATTCTGCTGAGAGTTTTTAGCATGAATGGGTGTTAGACTTCATCAAATGCCTTTTCTGCATCAATAGACAAAATCAGGTGACTCTTGTCTTTTGTGATATTTATGTGGTTGATCACATTAATTGTTTTTCTGATGTTGAACCAATCTTGCAGGCCTGGTATGAATTCAATTTGGTGATGATGCATTATTTTTTGAATATGTTGTATTCTATTGGCAAGAATTTGCTTGAAAATTTTTGCATCTAGATTCCTGAGTGCTATAGGTTTGCAGTTCTCCTTTTTGGTTGAGTCTTTCACTGGCTTTGGTACCAGGGTTATGCTGGCTTCATAGAATGAATTTGGGAGTATTCCATCCCTTTCTATATTGTGAAATAGTCTCAGTAATATTGGAGAGAACACTTCTCTAAAAGCTTGGTAGAATTCTGCAGTGAAATCATTTGGTCTGAGGCATTTTTTCATTGATAGTTTTTGGATGACTTTTTCAATCTCTTCCTTTGAGATGGGTTTATTAAGTTGTTCTGCTCCACGTTGTAATAATTTTGGTAGGTGATATGAATCAAGGAATTTGTTTCTTATAGGTTTTCAAATTTGTTAGAGTACAGTCTTTCACAGTATTCTGTTATGACATTTTTTTATTTGTGTTGGATCTGTTATGACAACTCCCCTCTCATTTCTTATTTCAGTTACTTGTTTCCTTTCCTGTATTTCTTTAGTAAGTTTAGCCAATGGTTTGTCAATTCAGTTGATCTTTTCCAAAAACCAGCTTTTGGTCTTTTCATTTTTTTCAATTGTTCTTATATTGTTTAATTCTTTTAGTTCTGCTCTAATGTTCATGATCTGTTTTCTTCTGGTGTTCTGGAGTGTTGAGGGTCTCCTCTCTTGTTCTCTCTCTACTTGTTCAAGCTGTAGGGTCAGTTCTTTGGCTTGGTTTCTTTCTTCTTCCCAGATGTATGCATTTATGAAGATAAACTGACCTCTGAGCACCGCTTTGGCTTTATCTCATAGGTTCTGGTAGGAAGTGTTTTCATTCTCATTGAAATCCATAAATTTCTTTATTTTGTCCTTGATTTCTTCTAGAACCCTTGGCTTTTTTAGCAAGATATTGTTCAGTTTCCAAGAATTCCACTTTGTATCTATGTTTTTTCTGCTATTGATTTCAGCTTTTATGACCTTATGATCTGAGAAGACATTTTGCATTAATTCAGTGTAACAGAGTTTGTCGAGAATTGCTTTCTGTCCTAACACATGGTGTATTCTGGAGAATGTTCCATGTGCACTGGAGAAGAAGGTATATTTGTGCACTGATGGATAGAAAGTTCTGTATGTGTCGATGAGGTCTAGCTGGTTAATTGTGGCAGTAAGGTCTTCTGTGTCTGTATTGAGCTTTTTTCTAGACGATCTGTCCAATATTGAGAGTGGAGTGTTGACGTCGCCCAGTAGTATTGTGGAGTGATGTATCTCATTTTTTAGTGTAGTCAGTATTTCTTCAATGTATTTAGGTGCTCTAATATCAGGTGCATAAATATTTAATCTGACTCACTGGCACTTGGCTGGCTTGGCTGGCAAGTATTTAATATTGTTAAGTACTGCTTAACTTTCAGCGATAGTGTCCATCCTTGTCCATGATGGTGGATTTTACATCAAAACCTATTTTAAATTAGAATGGCTACACCTGTTCTTTTTTGTGTATTGTTAGCTTGATATATATTTTTCCATCCTTTAATTTTCAGTTTGTTCATATCTTTAAGTCTAAGATGAGTTTCTTGTAGGCAACACATGAATGGGTCATGTCTTTTGATACAAGATGTTACTTTAATGGAGTGTTCAGTCCATTCACATTCAATGTGATTATTGATAGGTTTATGTCTAGTGCTGTCATTGTGTTATGTCTATTTTTTGTGCTGATGTTTTCTCTGTTTTTCTTATTAATCTGTTATGGAACATTTTTCTTTGTGAGTTCATTTTTCACTTTTTTCAGGGTTGGTTTTGTGCTTGTTGAGACTCTGGTATTGCATGTCTTGATTTAATACATTGCATCCTTATTGTACTTTACAGCTTCCCCTAAGATCCCCCTTAATAAACTGTAGCCAAAGCCAAGTGCTGTCGATTGTATAAACCAAATTTCAGTTACTAACATTCTTATCAACTTCCTGTCCATCTGGAAGGACTGTAACGACTGTAGTACAACCGTCTTTTTAATATGATGACATCATAGTTTGCATGATATGATTACTGGATTATTTCTTTCACTGTTATAAATTTGATTGAGTTTGGAGCCATCCCTACCTGAGTAGGTTTCTGGGTGATGTGTCCTGTATTTGCTTCTAAAATATAAAGTTAATGGATGCTTCTTCCAAGCTAAGAGATTCTTTCAGTATTTCTTGTAGCGTTGGTTTGATTTTTACAAATTCTCTGAGTTTTTGTTTATCCGCGAATGTCTTAATTTCATTTTCATATTTGAAAGATAGTTTTGCAGGATATATAATTCTTGGTTGGAAGTTCTTCTCCCTCAAAACTTTGAATGGGCCAGAAAAGCACTCTCCCCTGGGCAGGCGCTGCCTCTCAGCCCAGGAATTAGGTCCAGTTGAGGCTTCTGTGTGGTTATGTCCACCTCTCAGCAGAACAAAATGGTTTCCTGCACAAGCTGTCTACCTGGCTGGGATGAAAGGTTTCAAGATGCACAGAGTCCACAGCCTCTTTTGCTGGGCCCCAGCCCTAGGCAACACTGTGTAAAATACTGCTTTTGTGCTGGAAAAGCACTATCCTCTGGGCAGGCATTGCATCCCAGCCTAGGAACTAAATCCAGCTGGGGCCTCCATACAGGTGTGTCCAACCCCCAGTGGATCAAGTTGGCATCCTGCACAAGCTTGCCACCACCTCAGTACAGGCTACCATATGACAGAGGCAGAAAGAGGCCAAATATGCCGAGATGCACACAGTCCAAAGCTGGGCTCTCCAACTATGGCAATTTCGCTTGCCAATCTCATGAGCAGTGCTTCTGAGATTAGTGGCTGGCTAGTTGACGGCACTTGGCTTGGCTTGGCAAGTCCCAGCTCCTCCTACCAGCTAAGACAGAGGAAAAAAAAAACTAAAATGGTGAGTTACCTTCAGTCCATGCAAGCCTGCACTTGCTGAGAATGGGGTCAGCATAAGAGAGGAAGTTTTGCATTCAGTGGTATGAAGTCCAAATTAACAGCCCTATGCTGTGTCCTGGGGCTCACTAGGTGTCTAGAAGGCTCCATTTAATTATCAGTTCAGGTCTTGGTTTCCAGAGGGATTTAGGGAGACATTTGTTTAGTCTGCCATCTTGACTCTGCCTCAGATATCCCTACTTGTATATACTTTTCCAAATCTGGTTTGAATTTCTGATAGTTCATTGTCAATATATTGCATACAACTGCTTTTTGAATGATCATTAGCAAAGCGTTTACTTTGTATGACATTAATGATATTGTCCCATGATTTCCACATGCTGTTAAATCAGCTTTCTTTAAAATGGACACAAAGCTTGGTCAAGTAGCTGTCTTACAAATTTCCTGACATTGACTAGCGAGGGCTTCCAGTTTGTTGAAACATCTCCACTGATATTCTGTCAGTTCCTCGAGTCTTGTTTTTTGTCTGTGTCTTCAGTTTAAGGTTGAAATTCTTCCTTTAATACTATCAGTTCTTGATCATTTGGTTGCTACCTCCTGAAATGGTTGAATTTCAGCTTATTCTTTTTGATACGGTTAATCTGCGTATTTCTTCCATCTTCTCCAACTATTTCCTCGGTTATTTAATACGTTCCCAGTAGAATTATTTAACATTTCAGTAGAAGGCTTGAATTTTCTCTCCAATTCCTTCAGTTTGAGAAATGCTGAGTGTGTTCTTCTCTTTTGGTTTTCTAACTCTAGGTCCTGTACATTTCATTATAATCCTTTGCCTTCTCTAGCCACCCTTCAAAGTCTTCTGTTCAGCTGTTTTACTTCATCATTTCTTTCATTTGCTTTAGCTAGTCTAATTCAAAAGCAAGTTTCCAACATACTTTTTGATCTTTTCTTTCTTTCTTGTATTTTTAATGACTTCTTGCTTTCTTCACGCATGATGACTTTGATGTCATTCCACAACTCATCTGGCTTTTGGTCATTAGTGTTCAGTGTATCAAATTTATTCTTGTGTTCTTGTGGTGGTTTCTAAATTGAGGCAGAATATACTGAAGGCCATATTTTGGCACTCATGGACTTTCTCTAATTTTCTTCAACTTTGACTTGAAGTTGCATAGTAGCATTTGATGGTCTGTTCTGTAGTAGGTCCCTGGTCTTCTCCATAATATCTTTCCACAGATATAGGTGATTTGATTCCTATGCATTCCATCTGTGGTCCACATGTATTGTGGCAGTTAGAGATTTTGAAAAAAGATATTTGCCATGAATAGGTGGCTATTCTTTTTTTAAAAAAAAATCTGTCATGCTATCTCTGATACTATTTTTCTCACCAATGACATATTTTCTAAATACCTGTCCTTTGTTTTCAATGTTCATTTTCCAGTAATTCTCAATGCATCTCAATTGCATCACTGATTACTTTCAGACTGCAGAAGTTGATAAAAATCTTTAATTTCCTCATCCTTAGACTTAGGGGCTGGTGAATAAGTTTTTAAAAAATGATCACATTAACTTGTCCTTCTTGTAGGTGTGTAGGTTTCATTCTATCACTGACAGCTTTGTACTTCTGGAGTGATCTTGAAATGTCCTCTTTTGATGATGATGCAAGGCCATTCTTCTTCATGTTGTTATTTCCCACATAGTTGGTTGGATTCAGAATGACCGTACCAGTCCCTTTCAGCTCACTGGATCTTTATATTTATACATTCTTTTTAATCTTTGACAGCTTCTAATTTTCCTAGACTCATACATTGAATGTTCTATTTTCCTGTTATTAATGGATGTTTGCAGCTTTTTGTAGCCTTTAAAGTTGTTCCACATCAGCAAATGAAGGTGCTGAAAGATTGTCTTCATCCATTTAATTAAAGTTGACTCTCCTTTGAAGAGGCAGCTCTTCCCAATTGTCTTTTGAGTGCCTTTCAATCTGAAGGGCTCATCTTCCAGCACTATATCAGACAATGTTCCACTGCTATTCGTATTTTCACTTGCTGATTTTTTCAGATGTAGACTACCAGTTTCTTAGTCTAGTCTTAGTCAGAAGCTTAACTGAAACCTGTCTACCATGGATGATCCTCTGATATTTGAAATACAGATGATTTAGCTTCCAACATTGAAACAATAGGCAAGCCACTACAGTATGAAAAACAGACAGATATATGTG
The DNA here is from genome assembly GCA_028571685.1 of Heterohyrax brucei. NCBI lineage: Eukaryota > Metazoa > Chordata > Mammalia > Hyracoidea > Procaviidae > Heterohyrax > Heterohyrax brucei. The sequence goes on from CM053143.1 coordinate 164,756,626, forward strand.
GCCTGAAAGAATGAGAACAGGCAAAACGACTATTTGATCCATTTTTAAAATAAAAACAAGGAGATGGTATGTTTGTATTTCAGGGACAATAAAGAATTATAGGTGTGTCCATTTAGTATTTTCCTATGTTTATTGGTACATTTAATACATTTCAAATACCTTATTCTGTACCCGTAGCTTAACATTTTCTTGAAACCTAACTGAGTCGGATCCGACTCGACGGCACTTGGCGTGGCAACAAAATTTGTGACTTACTATGTATTTCTGTTATGGTACTTTGAATGAATTAATAGATGGTTTAGATACGAATGAAGAATGTAACATGTTGTTCAAAGTGTCCAAGGATAGGAGAAGGGAGGTAAGACTGAAATTGTTACCAATGTAGTAACAATTGGTCTGTTTCCTGTTCTTGTGATTTGATTTCAACGAAGTGTTTTTTGTTAATCTAGAGGGTTATTTTGTTTCTAAATAAAACAGGAAAATATCATCTCTATGAAAACTTCTCTGGTATGTAAACTGAAATTTCCTCATAAGTCTTTTAATGTGAATCTAGTTTGAGAGATTAATAAGATTTCATCAGGAAAAAAAAGAAGGTAAACTCTAAAGTAAAGATTAATTATGTTCATCACAGCTTTTTAAAAATTGTTTTAATAAAGCAGAAACTAGGTACCTTCTAGAAAGTTCCCATAGAAAAAGCTTTCAAAAAGCATTTAAAAAAATCATGATACATATTTTTATAGGCAGTCTCAAATTTTTTAATTTCATTTTCAATAGAAATATTTGGCAGCTTTGCCAACCTGCATAAGTTACGATTTCTAATGTACATTATGACTGAAATTCAGCTTGGCTTCTTTTAGTAGACTATTTCTTCCCTTGTCCATTCTCTTTTTCAGATAATAGGTGAAAACTGAAAATAAGAAATGCTTATCCATTTAACAAGGGAGTTAAGCATTCCTGGGGAATTAGCATTTTTAGAAGTGGGACTCTGTAATATATCCTCTGCCATATTATAGGAGCTAAGTACCTATGGGGAATTAAATATTCATAAATTATAATTTGCTACCTACAAGCTATCTTCTTTCGGGAAATGATAGTAAAACTAATTTACTCTTTCCTTAGTAATTATACTCAAGCTATTCATTCATACTGTACATCTTGATCCAAATTTATAATCATCAGCCATACATTTTCTTACTCAAATACCAACTTTACTCCCTAATCTCATGGGGAAAAAAATGAGGATATTAAGTGTTTCCATATCTTTCTGTAGAGAAAAAATGGAACTTTTGTTTCTATGAAAATTTTCTTTCCAGGTGGTTGTCATACAGTTCTGACTGGAGACAGGGCAACAAAGAAATACTCTTGCCATTTCTTTGACCTCTCTGATCAGAACAACTGCCTAAAGGATACTGATTTTTTTTCATGCATTTTTATAATTGCATATGATTTTGATACTAAATATAACTATGCTCAAAGGCCAAGCTTCATTTGAGGAAATTTACAGACTTATACTGCCGAATACATAGAGACTGAGTTCATAAATGCACTTCAGCAAAATTCTTTTAAGTGGGGCACTTTTGATATGGTCCCTAAGGGTTTTGGAATCTTCTACCAGGTAAAAATGTATGTCAAGAGGCTCTGAAATAAGTCTGCTCTTGTAGTTGTTAAAATTTGAATGAGAGTTGAAATGAGGTGAACTTGGTAATAGAAAAATAGAAAAGCTGGGAAAGATCTAGCTTCCCTGGAGATTCTGTGTTGACTTTCCATATGACTTAAAAATCTGATGGGTCTGCAATTATAAGAAAGGGCCCTTAGGGACAAATCTCCCCTGTCCTAGCAGGGTTTGTGTTTTGATGGATTTAACTAGGACAACTTCTAAATACTATGAGAAACTAGGTTGAAACTAATGGGTATTAGCTATAGCTATTTTAGCTCTAATACACTTTTCATGCTTTTTTCTCGGTGGGGGCAGGTAGGGTGCAAAGCTTGTCAAAAAACTGCAATAACAACATTTAGACTATTTTGTACGTGGCCAAACAGCTTTACCAACTATATTTCTTCGTTTGTCGTGTTAAGATATTAAAGAAATCCATAATGTAAGAACATAAGCAATGTTAAACAAACCTCTGCAGCGTTGATATCATGCAATTCAAAAATAAATCTTTGTTTTACTAGTGAAATATTTGTAGCTAAATTAATTCAAAACAAAAATACAATGAAGATAGAATAATTTTCTCAAATCACATAAGAATTAAAGACCATTTTAAAGCAATAAAGTCAGAATTATAAATAGCATTAAAGTGAAGTTCATTTATCAGAAGAGGAATCTTGCTTTTACTCTGTTCATTTGATACATATTGTACCTGTCTAAAAGTATCTATACAGTTGTTCTACTGTTTTCATTTTATCACATAGGATGCTTTGTTTAACAATTTTATCTGTACTGGTGGACACACACATTCTCACCCACACAAACACACATTCTTCCCCCACCCACCCACTCATGTGTTTTTACTTGCTGTTGGTTTGCTCTTCTATATGCATTCTTCTTTCTTGTGGTTTTTTTTATGTAATCTTGGCTTGTTTCCATCTTCATTACTGATCTTTGAAAGACACGAGTTTTTCACAGATCAACTATTTAGACGATTTTTTATTGAAGATTGGGTAAGGGCATCTCCCAAGACAGGTGGAATTGTATACAAATTAACTTAAACTTCACTCTCTGTGTCCAAGAGTAATATTCAAATGGAGAGTAATTTATAACTTGAAGTCTCAATTTGGCTGTATTGTCACAGAGGTGAGCACCTTCCTGAAATTATGGCTGCCCTGTGTAAACCTTCATTGAAATTATCTCTCTCATGAAGCAAGAAACAAAAAGACCAGGGAAACATCTGTGATCAAGACATGTTCCTCTTTTTCCTGATCCTGGCCAGGTAATTAGAGTGGTTAAGAGCTCGACAGCTGATCAAAAGGACAAAGGTTCAAATCCACCAACTGCTCCTTGGAACCTAGAGAGAAGTTCTACCTGGTACCATGGGGTCACTATGAGTCAAAACCAGCTTGAAGGCAATGAAATGATCAGGCAATTGACTTTCATATCTCAGGCTGTGTTCTTGACCCGTCAAGAAGCACTTGTTTCTGGAGTTCTCTGAAGTCAGGGTCTGACATTTTCTACTCTTCATCTCAGGTACAGTTCCCTTCGATTTTTATTCCCCCATTCTTTCCTCATAAATATGGCATTTAGTATTTTAAGCCACATATTGTTTGACCAAAATAAAGATTTCTTTTTTGTTTTTTTTTTGTTGTCGTTCTGTTTTTTAATCAGCTCATATGCAGGGAAAATGATAAAGTGAAAACTTTACATCATGATGCCCACTTATGACAGGAATTGGTTTTATGTTCTGAAGTACGGAATTGAATTAAATTGTTTTATCTTTATTTTGCTTTTAAAAATCCCTGTCAGAAAATTTTAGATTCAGAGTTGTGAAGATCACATTTCCCTGATAGCAATTTAGCAACATGTAGAATGAATAGTAGGAAAAAATATTTGCAATAATAACAAAAACACCATCATTAATAAATAAATAATAATAAATGTTGGCTCATAGAGAAATTATATATACATGCACATACATGTGTGTATATACTTATAGATAGATACAGATATGTAGATAGATAAACTTAGAAATAGATACAGATGTAGATATATAGATTAGATATAGAGATAGAGATAGATATAGCTATAGATACAGATATAGATGATATAGATACAGATGATATAGAGATAGAAATAGAGATCAGGTTAACAGCCCAGTAATGATATATACTAGTAACAAAAAATTAATGAAAAGCACATAGTCAGGAGGGCTGGAAAAAGAGCTGTATAAAAAGAATTTTGAAATAGACAGAAATAGTCAGTTTTCAGGCGACAATGAACATCTACCACACCACACTCATTGAGAAGATGAGCAGAATTTTAAATGTTGAAAATTATACAGCCAGCCAAGTGCCGTCGAGTCAGATCTGACTCATGGCAATCCTAGGGAATAAAATAAAAAAAAAAAATGTACAGTTTGAAGTTACATGAGAAACAGAGTTCTTACCCATAAATAAACTTGTTCACAGTTATATATTTTTAAATGTCCAGCTAAGTCTCTACTGAACCATGTAAACAGCGTTTAAGGCTTTATATGCCGCACTGGATATTTGAAACCCTAACCCTGGTGATGTAGTGGTCAAGTGATAGTCTACTAACCAAAAATATTAGCAGTTCGAATCTGGCAGGTACTCCTCGGAAATGGTATGGGGCATTCTATGCTGACCTATACAGTGGCTTTAAATCTGAATCGACTGGACAGCAGTGAGTTGGGTTGGGTGTGGTTATTGGACAACTTAGGCCTCTCCCTTCACTCTTTCTTCTTTATTTGATAGCACCCCAAATTTATTACCCCACAGTTCTTTAAGAAGTATGGGTGCAGCACTACTCAAATGTTTTCTATTTCGAGTTTCAATGAAAACCCCAAACCAAACTCCTTACCATCTGTATCCATCCTAACTGATGAAGCCAAGCCAGCCAGGCGCCGTCGATAGTGACCCTGAATAGGACAGAGTGGAACAACCCCACAGACTCTGCAAGGAGCCCCTGGTAGGTTCAACTGCAGACCTTCCGGTTAATGGCTGAGCTCATAACTAGCCACCAAGTCCCTTTTAAGAGTTTCAGAGGGGCTAAAACCGGGGTTGTTGCAAGGCTCCGTTTCTTTCTGGAAGCTCTGGAAAGCATCTGCTTTGAACTCTATGAAATTGTTCCCCAATTCACTTCCTTGTTGTTAGAGGACCAAAAACCCATTTCCTTCCTAGTTATCTGCCTGGGGCCACTCTGTGCTGTTTAGGGCTGTCTTGCTTCTTTCTAGTGCCTTCCAAATGACAAAGGTAGGAAGAGTCCAAGTCTCTGATTTTTTTTTTTTTTCCCTTCTGCCCTATTTCTTCTGCACTATAGTTAGAGAAAATTCTTGGCTTTTAGGTACTCACATAAACAGATTGGGTCCAAAAAGAAAATCCAGAATAATATTCCTGTCATACTGTTTATTTTGTCTGCAAATTTTCTTTTTCAATATTACATATTCACTGGTTCCAGGGACATTATCAAGACATTATCTACGGACATTAGAAAATTCTACTTACCAAAATGTTTTTCCCCATCCTGAACTTAATAGCCGTGTGCAGTCACTCATCTTTACACAATTATTCTGATGTAGTATGTCCTCTGAAGCTTCATCAACTAGTATTATGAGACCAATGTATCTAAATTCAAATCCCACTTTAGTTTCAGTCTATCACTAGACAAATAATTAAAGAATTATGAGAATAAATGAATGTGAGACAAAATAAATTCTATAATCATATATTCAAAAATGTTCTATTAATTAAAACATAACCAGATCAGGATTCTGAACTAAATGTCATTCCTTTTTTCTTTATTTCCCCTGCCCTAACTCTCTTGAGATTTTCATATGCACACACACTGGGTTTTATATACTATGCTAATTTCTTCAAGGAAGTATGCCTTTAGAGACTTAACATCAGAAATGTGCATCTCTTTGCACACCCTTTATGTTCAAAAGTCAGATCAACTTATTAGCTAGCTGGCTGCTTGCCTAAAGTTCTTGCTACTCCATTTAATGGCCAGTTTTACTTAACAGTATGAAATCTGTCTACTGTCATTTGTCTACATAATTTATATAAGTGATTATTTCTATGTATTTTATTGAAAAAAGAAATTTTCCAAGAGTGGAGGTTTAGTAAGTTTCCTCTCTCCCTTTCTGATATTCAGTTGCAAAACCAAATACTGTAGTACATAATAACTAGCTGCACTCTAAGCCCATTTTCATCGTTTTATGCCCGAGATCAACAAAATGATACAGCCCGACATCTAGAGGAGACTTGCAGGTTTCATCTATCCTTTTCTATGATCTTAGTGCAAACCAGGTTGATCAATGTGAAGGCCACATGCTGAAGATGCAGGGATCGCCAAAGAGAAGTCACCCAGTACTTTTAATTACTATTTATGAAGGTTCTATTGGTTCAGTAGAAACTTGGGCAGGCAGTATAAAAACTTATTCATATAACTGCAGACAAATTTGTTTATACACTAGAACTCTGTTTTTCACATCACTTAAAATTTTAAAAAGATAAACATTTGAAATTTTATATTGCACAGTTATTTCACGTTTTATATGTGCAACTCTTGTTGTGTTAAACCACTGAGAGTTTGTGATTTTTATGGTTTTAAAAAAATAAAAAAAATAAAAAGCCTACTGCCATCAAGTCAAATCTGACTCATAATGACCCTACAAAAGAGGATAGAACTGTCCCATAGAATTTTCAAAGATCAGCTGGTAAATTTGAATTGCTGAACTTTGGGTTAGCAGGTGTAAGATTAGACAGTGTGAATATATTTTGCCACCATCTTCTTTTGTTTGTTTTTGTTTTGTCACTCATCTTTTTTTAAAATGATTTGTATTAAACTAGTAATATCCACCACACTGCTTCATTAATACAGAGCTGGGTCAGTGGTAGACCTCTTTCCTTCCATGCCAGAGACCAAAGTTTAATTCCTGGTCAGTGTACTGCAAGTATAGCCCTCATCCGTTTGTCACTGAAAGGCATGCGTATTTCTAGGATGCTGAATAGATTTCAGCAGAGAATCTAGACTAAGACAGGCTAGAAAAATATAGGTCTGACAATTAGGAACTCATCCTAGGAAAAGTGCTACATACCTCTTCACTGAATGTCACTACCATCACCTTCAAAGTACTCCCCTTGGGAGAACACGCATCGACTCCCGAGTCTAGGCCATCCTTCAAAGCAATTTTGGAACTCTTTTCTAAATAGTCATCAAAGCTGTTGTTGTATTACTCTTGATGTCCTGAATGTCATCAAAATGCCCTCCTTTCAATATTTCCTTTATCTTCATTTAAAGAAAAAAGTCCCTAGGGCCCAGATCAGGTGAGCAGGGAGGGTGTGACAATACACTGATTTGTTTACTGGCTAAAAGCTCCCTTGCAGACAACTAGCCAGTGACATCCTGTGGACCACAGCCATCCAATGACAGCCAATCTCGGAGATAGTACTGGACTAGGCAGGATTTAATTTATTTTTTATTAGGCAACCATGAGTCAAGGGCCAACTTCAGGGCAGCTAACACAGCCAGCTACTTTAATTAAGTAAAAACATGTCTTTTTTTTTTCTCCCTATCTTCTGTGTATGGTCGTGGTAGTCTATGGAACGTATCAGCTTTTTTTTTCTTCCAAGATAGCTCTAAGGATGGGTGTCATCATAAATCATTCTGTTATCCAGAGTTGTCTGCATGTTTCAGTATTTAAATTAAGTTAAAAATTGTATCTCTTCATATAACTTAACATATTGGCAAATAGTGTCCTTTCTTAAAATGGATTATTTAGGTATTTATTGTATAGTATAATTATCTGTGTGTTTGCATCAGTATTTTGTTTCCTCTTGTTTTTTTGAGTAAATACATTTTAGGACAAAAATGTGTAGAAAAAAAATTCTTGGGTAGATCAAAAAGTTTAGAGATTTTAAAATGTCATTATCTTAAAAATATTTCATTCTTTGAATTTCTAATATATAGTTTTAGTTTTAATTTAAATATGTTTAGCAAAAGATAGCAGTTACACTTCCTAGATTTTTGTTTATTGTAAACTTTTACTCCTGAAACTCTGTGGGGGAAAAATAAAAATCACCACCATTATACAGTTTCAGAAATCCCATATCAATATAAAATATGAACCTCTGTTCACCCTCCAGCGTTGCAGCTTGTCCTTTTCAGACTGCAGTAGTTCAGCATGTCCTTGGGCAAATGCTTCTTAGAAAGTCAACATCTGTTCTCCATAAACTAGACTGACTACAAAGCTAAATCTCTACTTTTGAGGAAGAGTTTAATTATTTAAAAAACAAAAATCAGCAAATATTTATTGTGCCCTAGAGGGTAAAAGGGAACCCTGATGGTGTAGTGGTTAACAGCTATGGCTGCAATCCAAGAGGGTGGCAGAGTGAACCCAGCAGGTGATCCTTGGGGGACTTCTGCTCTTTCCTGCAAGGTTACTACGAGCTGAAACTGACTTGATGACATTTTTCTTTTTTTTTTTTTTATGTTGTAAAAATACTTGTGAAGACCTCAGAAAATTGTCTATCTACCAACATACACAAAAATCTAAGATACCTAAGATTATATAACAATCAAATAATAGTTTAATGCCCAAAATATATCAGTATGCAATTAAGAAGTTGTCTCTATTCTTAAGCAATTTATATAGAGAATTAAAGTGAACATATAATACATTTGATCTTTAGCATTTGTTTATATCATAGCTTTATTCTAAAATGAATGTCGGTGGTTACTTATGATTTTCTGTATTTTACTAAATTTAATTGATACCAAATTGTTTGCATGATATTTACTTTTGTCATTTTATAAGATGGATTTCCATAATATTTTAGATTTCAACTTATAGAAAGATAAAATGTACTCACCTATCTGGTCTGTTTTCTTCAAAAAATTTAATTTCATCACAAATGGGGAAGCTACAAAACCTTTGACTTATATTCAAACTTCCCATAATACTGTTTCTTGAAAGCTGTAGTTATTAAGAATATTTAAGAACCTAACTAGTAATGCTTAATCATCTCTTACTGTGGCATAGAAACATCTGATGGTTTTTATTTTTGTTTTTCAAGGGTAAATCTCAGCCAAAGAGTCACTTTTAAGGTTTTCCGCTCACAAACAAGCAGGGTAAAACTGTGCTTTAAAAAAAAAAAATTCAAGCAGAAAGATCATGGGTTTCTTCATGTTAAATTAATGATCAGTGAATGAAGTTTTTCTAGCTAAAAGAGGTCAAGAGAATCAGAAGAAAATTAAAAGCAATATTCACAGCTAAAAAAAAACTGTTAATTTCTTCCCCTTGATAGCAGCAATTGCATTTTTCTCTGTCACTTTTATTATTTTTAAGAGACAAAATTACCAGTATTTACTGCTAGCTGAATGTGCTATACATTTGACATTGCAATGACTTTTTATGAAGAATAAAAATATTCAGTTGGTCTCTTTTTTTATTCTTTTTGTGCCTTTAGCCTTCTTTTTCTCATTCAAACTCACCGTTTCAAAAGATTTAAGATATATGAACATTTCCATGGAAACAGAGTTTTCCCAGGAAAGTCTGTTTTCTAAATTATATCAAACTCCCATGCAATACACCATTCTTTCTATTAGGCATTACAGTTTCTCCGAACTTTGACTTTGGGCCTCCACTTTTCACATTTCATTGTCTTCCTCTATCTGTGGTTTCAGGTGATTCTTAAATGCAGCTATCTCTGTAGTGTAAATCTCAGCCAGAAACTTTCTACCAATATCTAACACATACGTCCAACTATTTCACAAGACAGTCATTGTAATAATCCATCTGAATTTCAGACATACAATGTAGATACTAAATAATCAACTTACCATAAAAAAAACTGTCCCATGTTATCATTCTCTGTTTCAATGTCTCTGTATCAGTTAACAATCAATGTCCATAGAAGCAGCAGTCAAAAAATCAAATGATGTATTTCATTACACTGCAAAATACCTCTTTAAAGTGTTGAAAATGTAATATATTTCTTTGAGGAGTCAGGTACACCTGACTCAAGCCATGGTATTTTCCATTGTCTTATATGCATGTGAAAGCTAGACAATGAGTGAGGAGTGAGGAAGAACAGTTGTACCATTGTTCTTTATGAATTAACATGGTTGGGGATATTTCTTGCCACTGTTATACACTGTCTATTCCAATGACTTTAGGTTTATATATGTAATTTTATTGGAAATACATTGTACTATTTTCACTTATCTTTACCACACAATCTCAGATACCTTAGTCATTCTTAGAGTTTGATTTAAATATGGTTTTGTCACAGGAGAGTTTATTTTGTACACTATGGCTCACAACAACCACAGAGTAGTTAAATTTTCCTGAGACTCCTACTGTACTCCCTTAATATTCCATAGTTTTATTTCATTGTGCTCCTTACCATTGTGAATAGAGGATCCTTGAAAAAGAGGAAGACCCTCAACAAGACGGCCTGGCACAGTGGTTTCAACAATAACTCAAATATAGCAACAATTGTAAGGCTGACACAGGACTGGGCACTTTCATTCTCTTGCATATAGGCTCACTATGAGTCAGAATCAACTTTATGGCACCTTCCAGCAGGAACAAACACCACTGTAAGTTTGAGCTTCATAGCTTTGGTCTTCCAGTCCATTAACATATGGTGGAACTTTCTTTTATGACTGAAATATTCTATTATCTATACTGTTCAATACATTCATTATTAACTACAGTAGGTGATGATCGAGCACTAAAGAGGTCACATAATGTGACTAGCCATTTATATATTCATCTTGTTTGTTTTAATTCATTTTAAATAGTCACACAAACTGTGTGTACAGCAGAGTTCTTGACTAATAGCTTTGTGAGGGCAGAATTAAAATGTGTGATTTATAGCTGTGTTACTTAACACCATGGACTGCAATGTCTGTCTGTGAATGCTCATCATGTGTACAAATGTGTGGTGACAGGTGCTCTCAAGCCCATTCAGACTTGCAGACATGCCAGGCACAACAAAAGGGGACACTGCCCTGTCCTGACCACCCTCACGATTGTTGCTGTACAGGAGCCCATTCGTGCAGCCATGGTGTCAATTCATCTCTTTGATGACTTCCTCTTTCACTCTGACCCTCTACTTTACAAATGTGTAATCTTTATTTATCCTCTCATAACATCTGAAGGGACATAAAGAAAAGAATATACTTAGAATTCTCTCAGACAGCCCTTGCGACCATGTAGATTTGTTATCATTTGATGTTTTAAACATACCTATATTCTTTATCACTTTTCTTTATTTTTATACTTCTAATCTTCCCCTCATACACCTTAATCCATACTGTTCATGACCTGGACTGTCAAGGTCACAACACTTTTGATGCCTGTGAATTTCTGCTATCTAAAAAGATGTGTAATCGATAGACACTGATCAATAAAAGTGAGTTAAACCAAAACCAGACCCAGTGCCACTGAGTTTGGTGACCTATATGACAGATGAGAACTGTCTCATAGAGTTTCCAAGGAGTGCCTAGTGGATTCGAACTATCAACCTGTTGGATGGCAGATGTAGCACTTAACCACCATACTACCAAGGTTTCTAGATATGAGTTAGGCGGTTAATTATTGAATAAACAAACACTCTCATGGGTAAGGACATAGGAGTGTCCAACCTGAGGATCATTATATATTTGAAAACATACGAAAGGCTAAATGAAACAAACTCTAACTGGCAAAAGAAAGGGGGAACTGATATTCTATTTTCATGGCCATCAAAATATCAGCAAAAAATGTGAATTTTGTTCAATTAAGTAACATCATTTAAAAACCAAGGAAGCTAACAAGCTGGCCTTTCCTTTGACTAATGAGCATCTCTCGAATGAGTAATGAAGATAGTAGAAAACTGTATTTTCCAACCCAGAGAGAGAGCGGGGGAATAGAAATTTTCTATCAAATAGGAAGATAGAGAGGAATGTTAAGTTGTGATTTATGTAATCAACACTATTTAGTAGATACCTTTTATCTGTATCTGTATGTCCTGAACTCTTAGCTGTGACAGTAAAGTGTTCGAGAACGACCCCTGGACACCCTACTAACTCAGGACCGAATCACTCCCAAAGCCCACTTTTCAGAAGAAGATTAGACAGCCTACAAACAAATCTCCACTTGTCTGTCAGTTTGACTGTGGAGGTTTACATGTTGCTGTGATGCAGGAAGTTGTACCACTGGTCTGCAGATACCAGCAGGGTAACCCATGGTGGACAGCTTTCAGCTGACTTTCCAGACTAAGACAGAATAGAAAGAAGGACCTTGCAGTCTACTTCTAAAAAAATTAGCCACTGAAAATCTTATGAATAGCAACAGAACACTGTCAGATAACAGTGCAGGAAAATGAGCTTCCAACCTCCCCTTCTTCCAGATTGGAAGGCACACAAAAGATAACTGGGGAAGAGATACCTCCTTAAAGTAGAATAGACCTTAATGACATGATGGAGTAAAGCTTTAAGGACTTTCATTTGCTGAGCTGGCACTACTTAAAATGAAAAGAAACAGTTGTAAACATCCATTAACAATCAGAAAGTGGAATGTACTGAGTATGAATCTAGGAAAGCTGAAAATCATAAAAAATGAAATGGAACACATAAACATCAATATCTCAGGCATTAGTTAGCTGAAATGGACTGATACTGGCCATTTTGCATTGGCAAAAAAAGGCTCCAGGAATTGATGGAATATCAATTGAGATGTTTCAACCAATGGATACAGCACTAGAAGTGCCTACATATTTATGCCAAGAAATTTGGAGGACAGCTTCCTTGTCAACCATCTGGAAAAGATACATATTTATGTCTATTCCATAGAAAGATGATCCAAATGAATGTGGAAATTATCTAACAGTATCATTAAGATCACAGGCAACTAAAATTTTGCCAAAGATCATTTAAAAGCAACTGCAGCAGTATACGGACAGGGAACAGCCAAAAATTCAAGCTGATTAACAAGAAGATGCGGCACCAGGGATATCGCTGTTGAGGTCAGAAGGATCTCGATTGAAAGCAGAGAATATCAGAAGATGTTTATCTATGCCTTATTTATTGTGCAAGGCATTTCACTGTGTGGAGCTTAACAAATTATAGGTAATATTGCAGAGAATGGGAATTCTAGAACACTGAATTGTACTCTTAAGGAATCTGTAAATGGCTCAAGAGGCAGTCTTTGGAATAGAACAAGGAGAGACTGTATGATTTAAACTCAGAAAAGGTGTGCATCAGAGCTGTATCTTTTCACCATACCTTTTCAAGCTGTATTCACAACAAATAATCTAAGAAGCTGGACTATATGAAGGAGAACGAGACATTGGGACTAGAGGAAGACTCATTAACAACCTGCGTTATACGGATGACACACCCTTGCTTGCAGAAAGTGGACAATATTTGATACAGTCACTGATGAAGACCAAAGAGCACAGACTTCAATATAGATTCCACTTTACCATAGAGAAAACAAAAATCCTCTCAACTAGATCAGAAAGCATCACGATAAATGGAGAAAAGATTGAAGTTGTCAAGGACTTCATTTTATTTGTGCCCATGGAAACAGCAGTCAAGAAATCAAAAGATGGATTGTGTTGGTAAAATCTGCTGCAAAAGATCTCTTTAAAGTGTTGAAAAATAAAGGTGTCACCATGAAGACTAAGGTGCCCTGCCGCAAGCCATGGTATTTTCAATCACATCTTATACATGTGAAAGCTGAACACCAAGGTCCTGAAGACAAATTGGCACTTTTGAATTGTGGCATTGGGGAAGAATATTGAATGTACCCAGGACCACGAAAAGAACAGATCTGTCCTGGAAGAAGCACAACCAGAGTGATCCATGGAAGCAAGGATGTGACACTATGTCTTGCATGTTTTGGACGTGTTGTCAAGAGTGATCAGTCTCTGGGGAAGGACATCATGCTTCATAAAGTAATGGGTCAGCAAAAAAGAGGCATACTGTCAACAAGATGCACTGACACAGTGACTGCAACAGTAGGCTTAAGCATATGCATGATGATGGGTGTGACACAGGACTGGACAGTGTTTCATTCTGTTGTACACAGGGTCGCTATGTGTTGGAAGTGATTCAGTGGCACAACAAAAACATGGAAGAAGCTGCAGCACTCATGAGGGAAACCTCTTTCCAGTTCAATGAGGTATAAGAGACCAAATGGGTGACTGTCACTAAAAAGCAGGACAAGAAGGCAGGAAGGGACAGAAACTGGGTCAATGAACTTAGTGAACCTGGAATAGAAAGGAAGACTGTGCTGCCACATTGTGGGTATTGCAACAAACATCTCCAAACAATACGTGTAATAATTCTTTTTAATGAGAAATTAACTTGAGTTGTAAAGCATTCTCTTAAAGCACAGTAAAAAAAAAGAAAAAAAGACTCCAAATGTATTTGAATGGAATGGATGTTAATCACAGAAAACAATGTAAATTCGTTATTCATCACAGAAGTACGTCTTTTACACCAGCCTTAATTCCATTCTTTTTCTGATGATCATATGACTTACCTGCATTTCTTTCTAGTCCACATGAGCCTTCATTTTGTACTAGAAGACCAACAAAAGCCCATACAAAACCCATTAATAGAATTCTTCCCGTTTCATTTTAATTTATATTTTTTCATCTTGTTTCAGAACAAAAATAGATCCAATCTAATCCTTCAGTTACTTTGGACAAGATGTTTTCCCAGAAATTTGGGGAAAGTAAAACTGGATGAAAACATGCAGTGATACTGACCACTGATGGCCCACTTGAGAGCTCCAATAGACATTGAAGGAAGTACGGAGACTTCTGGTAAGCGTATATGAATTGAAGGGAATAAAATTTCCATCTGTAGATAGAACTGTCATTTAGAGAGGTCATGGATGTGAGTTTCCACAAACTCTCACAGATCCTGTTCATTTGTGTAATTAAATATAACTGTATTTATTGATTTCCCTCCCAGATTACTTTGAATTTAGATATCCAGTACTCAGAATCAATAGAGGAGTGAATTGATTACTTCGAAATAGACAATTGTTTTTCACATTTGTTATTGTGAGATATTTTAGCTTACAACTCTAAGAACATCATATTTCTTAATTTCATCAAGAAATCTGAAGGTGTGCATTCTTATTATTTTAGTAATATTTTCTGATGGCTCTGTCCAACTCGACGGCGCTTGGCTTGGCTGGCTCTATCTTAGTTTGCATATTACTTCAAGCAAGGGATACTTACATTAAATAACGCAATTCTCACCTGTATAGCTATTTACCAAATTTTAAAGATTTTTTCTAAAAGAAGATTGACCAACATAGCATTGAAAACCCACTCTAGAATTTAGTTTTATAACTTACAAAATGCTTCAATGGAAGATTGCAGTCATAAATAATATTTCTTTATTGTCAGTCTGAAAGCTGTAAACAACTGATTTGTTTTTATCTGGACCTTTGTTAACGTCGACAAAGCTCATAGCTATGGCTCTGCATTCTTGCTTGCTTCTTCTTTGTGCTTTGTGAAATGACCAGATCTGAATATGAACATGGTCCCTGGAAAGATACATGTACATTACAACATGACCGGAAACTTGTCAAGCAATGTAGTGGGCTGCTAAGGATTTCAGGTGCTGGAACGTAGAGCTCATAAAGCAAGGCCATTGGCCACAGATGGTAGTGAGATAGTGCAGGTAAGCAGCACCAGGAGAATTGAGAACACATTGAATACCCTTTGTACTATAATAAAGGAAGAGAAGACAGAACTAGAATTCTAAGAGAAGTCATTACGTGTATACCCAGATAGAATGTAATTATTAGCAGAAATATCCATCTTAATTTACAGGACAATTAACTCATGGAACCAGAATTAGAGAGCTTAGTGAGAATACAATTATAAAGGAAACAGAGACTTGAGATAACTGTCCATTCAGAGACTCATGTTAAGTATAACAGAAACTTAGTATGATTTAGGAGTAACATTATTCTATAAAAAGACTATCTTGGCTTGCTGAGACAATTATATAGAATTAGAGTAATTGCTACTAAATCATTTATGTAGTTCTTCTCCCCAATTACAGTAAAATGATCAACTTTCTTATTTTATGCTTGGAGCCATTACTGACAAGTTTTATAAATTATAATAGCAGAGGTATTTCCCAATTTTACTTACCCTTAGCAGTAGTGATATTTAAGAATCATGGTACAATAGGAGTATATCAAAGATCCCTTGAAATGCTAAATTAATCAAATCACATTGTGTTGTTAGGTAGGTCCAGTTGCCTCTGATTCATGGGTACATCACACGCAACAGTGTAAAACA
This sequence comes from Heterohyrax brucei, assembly GCA_028571685.1. Taxonomy (NCBI): domain Eukaryota; kingdom Metazoa; phylum Chordata; class Mammalia; order Hyracoidea; family Procaviidae; genus Heterohyrax; species Heterohyrax brucei. Next base: position 164,772,628 of record CM053143.1, read on the forward strand.
CTGCCTGGTCCTGTTCCACTCCCATGATTGAGTACAAATCAGATTGTTGTGACCCACAGTTTTCACTGGCTGATTGATTTTTAGAAGTAGATCACCATGCCTGGCTTTCTAGTTGACTTAGTCTGGAAGCTCTGCTGAAACCTATTTAGCATCATAGCAATACGTAAGCCTCAAGAGACAGATGAATGGTATTTTTGCATGAGACACATTATTCGGGAATCAACCCCCGGTGTGTGGTATGGAACACAAGAATTCTACCCCCGAGCCACCGGTACTTACTATCCACCAAAATATGTTTCATATTATCAGGCACCATCAAAAATGTCATCACTGGAAAAAATATATACTTTCTTTCCAACTTTTGTGACTATACAAACATTGTCCTGGTATCAGCTGTTATAAATAAGCTGTACTGAACAAAAGAGCTGAGTAATACACATGCAAATTTTGTTACTTTATCATAGCAAAATTTTAATGTGTATAACTCACTTCCATTTTTACTGCTTTAATTTGTTCCCAAGTGACTCAGTGGTGAAAGGGATCACTTGCTAACCCAAATGTCAGTGGATCAAAATCACCAGCTGCTCCATGAGAGAAAAACCTGGAGATCTGCTTCTGTAAACATTATCGTTTAGGAAACTCTATGGTTCAGTTCTACTCTGTCCTATAGGGTTGCTATGACTCAGAATCTACTAGACAGCAATAGGTTAGACTTTGGTTTTATAGAACAGTGGAGCTGAGTTATGCACATTAAAATTGTGCTACTTTATGCTTTACACGTACATGTTAATTTAACATATGATGGTTGTCCACTAGAAAGTGTTCTCACAATTTAAGCTGTAATTAAAGTAAGTGAATAAATAAATACATCAACAAAATAGAACTTGAACACAGAATATAGAAACTTTTGAACACATTTTTTCATTGGAGAGGAGATTTACCTCCATATTATCTCCCATTCCACAAGGGATGACTCTTCCAAGAACTAAAGAAAAATAAGAAGAGCAATTTTCTCCATCTTTCAAAGTGTCTGTAGAACAGGAGGGAACAAGTATGAAAATCTGAATATACATGTGCCAGTGGGTGGTGACCAGGATATCTCAGATGAACACAAAAATACTTAAAGACTAAAAATAAATCAACCATCAACCAACCAACCAAAGACTGAACTATTTGTTGTGGAGTCATTTCTGACTCCTGACAATACCATGTACTGCGCAGTAGAGCCACATGCCATAAGGTTTACAGGTTGAGACCATTGAAAGCAGATTACCAGGTCTTTTTTCCTATGTGCCTCTGTGGTGGAGTCTAAACTTCAGCCTTTCTGTTAGCAATCCAGAACTTAATGATCTGTGCCATCCAAGTACACCTTAAGATTAGAAATATACTTGAGAAATTCATGCTATGATGAAAAGATTTTTTATGGCAGTAATTCTACATTTCCACACACTTAAATTCAGTAACTTTTCATTGCTTGTTATACAAGATATTAATAATCATTAGTCTTCTATAGTTAAGGTAAAACATAACTTCTTCCTGTATAAAGCAAACTCTGAAGTGATTTTCTTGTTGCTGTAACAAAGGCATAGATCTTCAAAATAAAATAAAGACTTTTCAGAATCCTTATTTCCTCTAAAACCATTTCCTCTTACATGAAAATATCCCCCCCCCAATTAAGTTAGTACAGGAAGCATTACTATGCTAAAATGGAAAAGAAACATTTTTTTATAACTAAAGTTGTTTGTATAAAACTAAAATGAAACTCATCTTTGAGTCAATAATGACTCACAGTGACACTATAGGACAGCATAGAACTGCCACATGGAGTGTCCAAGGAGCAATTGGAGGATGCAATTTGCCAGCCTTTGAGCTAGCAGCCATGATCTTAACCACAGTGCTACTCTGGAGCATAATAACAGATGAACTCTGTGAATAAAATGAGGAATTTGTAATTATATGAAATTGTAATACTATACTCATAAAACAAAAGCCCATTGCCTTTGAGTTGATTCCAACTCATATTTACCCAGGACTGAAAAAAGTACCCCATAGAGTTTGCAAGGTGCATTGAATCTTTTAGTCAACAGCTGAGCTCTTAACCCCGACACCTCCAAGACTCCTATACTTATAAAATATACCTTATTTCTATAAAGTACTTAATAATCTCTGCCAAATTTTTTCAATTGTACTGTAGGTGAAGATTTACAGAACAACCAGTTTCTCATTAAACATTTGATATTGTTTTAAGACATTGGTTAACAAACAACATGGCAACACTGTCTTCTCAATCTTGGGTTCCCTATTACCAGCTTTTCTGGAACTTGCTACTTTCTAGTCCTTATCCCTGGGCTGGCGTGCCCAGTCAGCCTCAGGTTGTTTTATGGGCCCACCCAATTTTGGCTGAAGGGTGAGCCTCAGGAGCTACTTCATTCCTGAGTGAAAGGGTGTCCAGGACCACACACCCAGGTCTCTCCAGTGTCTGTTAGGTGAACCTGTTAGATCTTTCTTTTTGAGATAAAATTTTTCTCTAGTTCTGTTCAGAACTCTCTGTTGTGATCCCTGTTAGAGCACTCAGGGGTAATAGCCAGTCACCATGTAGTTGTACTGGATTCAGACTGCTGGAGGCCATCAGAGAGGTAGTCCATTAGCCATTTGGACTAATTTATCCCTTGCTTCTTTAGTTTTCTGCATTCTTCTTTGTTCTCAAAGGGGCAAGACCATTGAAGTATCCTAGATGACTGCTTGCAGGTTTTTAAGACCCCAGATGCTACTCACCAAAGCAGAATATAGCACATATTCTATATAAACTATGTTAAGCCACTTGAGCTACATGTTGCCCGAGCCCACGGTCCCCACAGCTCTTTGGACTAGCAGTTTAATCTCTTGGAGAATTTGAATGCATCTGTGGTCCTTCCATGACTTTGCCTGGTACGAGTTGTGCTGGCTATCCCGGAATTCTGTACTGTCATATCCTTCATTGAAATTACTCCTTATCCCCTCCTGGGTAACCATCAAAAATTATTTCGTCTAATGTGTAAACTTTTTCATGAGTTTTTATAGTAGTGGCCTTAGAAACTATTTGTCCTTTTGTTATTAACTTCTTTCACTCTGGTTTTTTCCATTGTTATGAGATGCTTCACAGATTCATCACTGTTCTTTATTGTTGCATAATATTCATTCCATTGTGTATATGTACCTCAGTTTGTTTATCCATTTATGTTAATGTGCATTTGTGCTGTTTACAACTTTATGGTGTTGTGAATAATGCTGCAGTGAACATGGGTGTGTATGTGTCTATTTGTGTAACAACTCTTATTTCTCTTGGATGTATTCCTGGAAGTGAGATTGCTGGATCACATGGTATTTCTGTTTCTAGCTTTCTATGGGAGAGCTATATTATATGCCAAAAAGCAAATGAATCAGTTGACTATGACATTCTATAAACCCTTAACATCAAAGGGAAAATTAAGAAACATGACTGAATGACAAGGAAGGCAGAGTAGGTCTAGAAGGATATAAGACAGATCATAGTTGACCCAATGGGCAGCAATTGAAACTTATTTTGTGTTTGCTTAAAAAACTAAAAATAGAAATACCACAAGATCCAGCAGTCCTACTTTTTGAAATATGTACTAGAGAAATAAGAGCTGCCACACAAATAGATATATGCACACTAATGTTCATGATAGCACTGTCATGAATAGCAAAATGATGGAATTAACGTTGGTGTCTGTGGTGGTTAAGACTGTGTCAACTTGGCATCTACATGTTTGGCTGCTGTATGAAGTGGTAGGGGCGAGGCCTGTGGTGGTTTCCTGTTCCTCAGTTCTCACCTTTCCACCTCCCACCACCTACTTCCTGTCTCTCATTGTCAGCAGTTCCTGCTCTCTTCTTGTGTCTGGTTCCTGGACTTGAACTAGCACCTGCTGGATTCATCAACCCTTACAGCTGGTGGGTAAGAGTTCTACTCCTCAACCTGTTGATCCTGGATTCTCCAGCCCTTGCAGCTCTGTGAGTCAGCAGAGACTTCACAGTGTCACCCACCAGCTTCAGATCCACTGACTTACACAGCTGGTGATCTAGAATTCTGTCCGGTCTCTGACATGCTGACCTTGGGTTCACCAGTTGCCATGGCCACATGAGGCTTGTACCAGGACTTGGGATATGCATCTTCTGAAATTGCTTGAGCTGTTTGCTTTATATAAATCTTTCATTGTATATATTCTACATGTTACTGGCTTTGTTTCCCTAGAAAACCCAGCCTAAGACAGTGTCCAACAATAGGTGAATGGATAAACAAACTATGATATATTTACACAATGGAGTATTATGCAATGATGAAAAAGAACAATGAATTTGGGAGACATCTCCTAACAGCAAGTTGTTTGGAAGACATTATACTAAGTTAAATTAATCAGTCAAAGAATGACCAATGTTGTTTGAGACCACAATCAAAAGGACTGAAGAAAATACTTAAACATGAAGGAAAATAGTTGTTATGGTTATGAGAGTGAGAAGGGAGTGAAAAAGGTACTCACTAATTTGATAATACACAAGATTTGTTTTAGGTGAAGGATAGGAGTAGTCAGGAGTTCTTTTCGAAAATTTTCTGCATCCCACTTTGGCGAGTGGAATGTGGAATTTTAAAAGCTAGCAAGGGAACATCTAAGAAGCATCAATTTGTTTCAAATCACTTGGAGCAAAAGAGAATGAAGACCATTGAAGACATAAGGAAAATATGATCCCAAGAGACAGAGAAGACCACTTAAACCAGAGACTACATCAATACGAAGCCAGTAGAACTAGATGGTACCTAGTAGTCCCCAAGTACTGCCTTTACAGATAACTCAACAGAAAAAATCATTGATAGAGTGAGAGAAATGTTGGGTGCAGAATTGTAACTCTAGCAAAAATACCTGATTTCATGGTCTGACATACTGGAGGGTCCCCAGAAGACATGGCCTGTGTAGAATCTCTGTGAGCCTAGAATTGAAACCATTCCCTATACCAGCTCCTCAGACAAAGATTGAACTGGTAAGACTTAAAATGATACCATTGGAGAGTTTGCTTCTCAGCTTAAGTAGATACAGGGAGACTAACTTGGCAGCTCCTGTCCAGATGTAAGACGAAAAAACAGAAGAGGACAAGAGCTGGTTGAATGTACGTGGGCAATATGGGGTAGAATGAAAGAGTGTGCTGTCCCCATGTAGTGAGAGCAGACAGGGTCACATAACAAAGTATGAATTTTTGTATAAGGAACTGTCTCAAAGTGTAAAGGTTCACTTAAATCACAATAAAAAGTAAAATAAAACTTGTGTCTGTTTGTAAGGTGTTTCTCTTATAAATAGTACATTGATGGCTCTTATGTTTGTATGCATTCTTTCCCTTTCCATCTTTTTATGGTACAGTTAGGCCATTTACATTCACTGTAAGTATCAGCAGTTATGAATTTATTGCTGTAATTTTGTTTTTGTCGTTCTGACGTTTAATTTGTTCTTTCTTCTGGTGAAGAGGTTTTCTTTTGCTTTTTTTTTTTGATGATTACATTTCTTAATTTTCTTTGTGGTTACCTTGAACTTTACCCTTATCTTCCTAAGTTTGAACCAGTCTGTAATTCTTGATATCACCTTGCCCTCTATTGCTTCAGAAATTTCTATGCCTACAACATTTATTACCTTCTTTGTTTTTCTGACATTGTTGTCATTTACACGTTATCCTCTCTGGTTTCTGTTATAATTCTTTAGATTTTGGATAATCTGAGAGTTCATTTCCTGAAATGATATCTAGCTGATGCAAGCTAGCAACCTTAATTCATAAAGTGGTATAATGTTGTTTCTTCTCAGACCAAAGGACTTTCTTTAATAATTCTTGTTTGATTTGTTTTTTACATATTTCTTTAATTTATGTTTATCTGGAAATATTCTAATTATTCTAAAACAAGAGTTTTTCAGGATACATTACTCTTGGTTTGATTTTTTTGGGGGTGGGGGCATTGGGTTGGGCTTCAAGATTATATGTATCAATTCACAGCCTTCTTGCCTGCATGGCTTCAGCTAGATAATTAAAGTTTAACCCTATTTTTTCTCCTCTGTAGGTGACTTTTTACTTTTCTGAAGCTACTTTCAGAATTTTTTCTTTGCCTTTGGTTTTGGCATGAGTGATTATATGCCTTGGTAATTTTCTTGTAGTGTTTATTCTATATGGGGTATGCTGAATTTCTTAGATTGTCGGCTTTTCATCTTTCATGATAGTAGGAAACTTTTCTGTCAGCAATTCTTCAATGATCTCTGTGTTTTCCATTTTCTCTGCATGTTTTGGCACTTCGGTCACTTGCAAATTTTTGCTTTTGATTGTATCCCATATAATTCTCTAGGCTTTCATTTCCTTTTTTTTTTCTTATTTTTCATTAGACTTCTATTGAAGTGTTTGTCTTCCATTTTCTGTGTCTTCCACCCTGTAAAAACTACTCTTCAGCCACTCTATTACACTGTACATTTTTGAAATCTTCTTGTTTATCTTTTGTGTGATTTCTAGTTGTGAATTTATTGGAATTTTGTTCCTGTATAATTTTCCTGAATTATTCCATGAATTTGTGTGCTTCTTCCATGAATTTTTTCATTTTTCTTCTCATTTTTGTGGCTTTTTGCTTCAAGCCTTTCATAGCTTTGAAGATTAGAGATTTATATTTCCTGTCATGTAATCCTAGCCTCTTGTCTTCTATTGGAAAGTTACCTGGTGTTTTATTGTGGATACCTACTAGTACCATCCTGTCCTTTTTAAAAATATATATGTTTTAATAATATGTTGTCTTCATGACAGTCTATAGTTATTTTCTTTGTTTATTGATTGTATAACTGTTTCATCATGTTTTTTTGTTTTCTTCATGTTATATCCAGGTGGGAGTTCTGCTCTGGCTTCTAAGGTCATCATGAGTCAGATCCAACTCGATGGCACTGGTCTGGGCATGTTATGTCAGAGCATGAACATTGTGCATTCTTTATTGTTTACTCATCTTTGGTCACAGTATTATTCACCTCCTTTTCAAATGAGCAGGGCCTGTCACTGAGCTATGGTGCAACAAGATATGTCCAGCTGAAAAGAGGGGCTGGGATAAGGTTTTTTGTGGCACATACTAAAGTCAAAAGGGCAGGCTAGGTATCAGTGCTTGGCAGATTCCAATTGGTCATATCTGTGCTGGTTAGAGGTGTAATGTTCAGTGTATTGTGTAGTTAGGCAGCAAAGAAGGGGGACATTAGGCTGTGCGGAGCTAAAATGGGTATAAGAAAGAGGAGAAAGGAGATAGAGAAATGGGAGACAAAAACCAATAACCAAAAAAAATGCTAAGAAAGCTTGTCACTGCAGTGGAAAGATGTCAAACAGAGAAACGGGCGGGGGGGGGGAGGAAAGGGAATAAAAAGAAATCAAAAGAAAAAACAAGCAGTTAAATGTTAGGAAAAGAAAAGAAAAGAGAGAACACAAAGGTCCCTAGAGTTCCCAAAAGTACTGCCACAAAGCCAGGGTGGTGTCTCTCAGGCTGCACACTGTAGCCTTGCTAGAAGGATTACAGATGTCACACAGCACAAAATATAGAGGAGACTGGAAAAGACAGTAAGTACACAGAGATGAGAACTTAGAAATGAAGTCAGAAAGCAAAAGAGAGTGGGGGAAAGAGAAAAAAAGGAAAGAAGAAAGAAGAGATGACTTCAGAGATCCTTCTGCAATGGATGCTCAGACTAGGGATACGGGTCCTAAGCTGTGTACTACAGCCCAGCTGGAAAGGACCTCCAAGTTGCAAAAACAAAAAAGAGAATAAACAGACAAAAGAAAGCAAACTGTTAGGGAAAAAAAAAAAAAAGAGCCCTTAGTGTCCCACTACTGTGGTGTCATGGAGCAGAGGAGTGGTTCCCCAGTTAAATTGCAATTCAAGCCTTTCCAAGATAGGCAAAGATGGCACATGAAGCCAGATGCTTGAGAAAATGGAGATGGAGGTAGTGGAAAGCACGAAAGAAATGGAAAAAAAAGAGAAAAAACAGCTACAGATAAATGGCATCCAGGGAGCCAGCCAGTATAGTCAGGGTGCATCCAAGAGATAGGAGTTGAGGAAGTTTTGTCCTGGCCAAGACACTGCTGCCAGCAAAAAACAGGAGAAGCTGAGGTGGGTAGGGAAGAGTGAGGTTAGGCAAGTATATATTATTGGTTATTGGGTGACACGTGTCCTGCTAGGAACTTCTGAAGTTGCTTTCCTGTATTTCCTGTCCTTTGATCTCCATTGTGGGTGGAATGAATCCAAGCAGCATGAATGCTGAACTTCCTGTCCAGCTATGCCACCTCTGCTAGCCAGGAGGTAGAGCTGCAAGGACATGATAGACAGTAGGAAAGCACATGTTGCTGGGTTTTAGGTGCTTTGTCTTCTGCTGGGTTTTAGGTGTTTTGTCTTCTGCTGAGTTTTAGGTGCTTTGTCTTTTGCTGGGATTTCCATGAAACTACTTCCCCATGCTCCCTGTCTTCTTCCAATCTCCAACAGGAGTCCAAGATGGGAATTCCATGCTGGGTCAGCTGACAGGGGACTTCTGCTCATGCCTCTTCTCACTCTCTGTTCTCTGTCGGTTTTGTAGTCCATTAGATGTTTGACTGAGTTCTTTATATCTTCATCTGACAGTTTGGGTTCCGGGATTAATATTTGTCTTTGTTTTATGTAATTGTTCAAGTCTTTACTACAGAGGGGTGGCATGGCACTTCTGTTTACAGTGCTATGTTGGCTGGAAGTTCCTTTGCTTTCAATTCTAAAGAAAACAGGCTTTTACTTTTGTTTGCCAAGGACAAATGTCATAGAAGATACTCTTTAAAAATGAAGGTTGAGTTCAATTGATAATAAAATATTTTAATTTTATAAAATTATCCTTGGAATGTGTCTTTGGTATCTGAATTCTCTGTGTAATACAAATGAATTAACAACTTTAAAATCATTGAAACATTATAGGTTATTAATACAGCTACCAATAGTACCTAAGGATGGAAAGTCACCCCTTAAAACTAAGTTCAAATATGAAGAAAATTATATATTTATTGATTCATGCCATAACTTTTGACTAATGATAAGTCATGAATTTCACTGATGACCTCTCATAAAATACAGTTAACTTAATTTATAGCATTATCCTATTTTTATTAACTAAGTCTTTATGGCAAGAAGATAAGCACTACCTATATGAATAGCATAAAATAATTTCAGTAATTTTTTTCTTGCTAAAATAACTTTTTAACTATAATTTTTAAATATGTTATTAATATTGCTCTACATATTGCATTGCAATTTATAGTTGGATATTACTACTACTAATAATAATAATGCTAATAGTAACTATAATAACTCATTTTTTACTGGAATGTATTCATATGCCTGCTTGTCTTAGTCATCTAGTGCTGTCTTAACAGAAATATCACAAGTAGATAACTTTTTTATTTTGTCACAGTCCAGTAGGTGAAAAGTCCAAATTCAAGGTATCAGTTCCAGGGAAAGTCTTTCTCTGCTGACTGCAGAGGAAGTTCCCTGTTGTCAATCTTCCCCTGGACCAAAATCTCTGATGCTCAGGGATGCTAGTTCCTTTCCAAAGCACATGCTCAGCTACCAGGACTGCTTTCATGATGGTATGAGGTCCACAAATCTCCAATTGCTTCCCTTTACTTTATATCACAAGAGGTTTCCACAAGGCACAATATAATCCACACATTGAGTCCTACCTCACCAAGGTAACTGCAACACGTTACTCCTCATTAACATCAATGGGGCAGAGTTTACAACATAAAAAGACACCACGTAATACCAGGAATCATGGCCAAGCCAAATTGTTGGATTGCCACACTCATCTGGAGTAGGGGAATACAATCCATTGCATAACATTGTCACTGTTTTTAATACTTGACTGAATTAATTGCGTCTTCAAAATTTGTTAAATTGTTGTAGTTATTTCCCTTTTACAAATGGATTAAACAAAATAGAGCTAGAGAGGGGCTGACATGATTTGAACCTTGACAGTTCATTTCTACTGCCTATATATTTGTTAGTGTTATCACTAATGTTGCTGTAGCCTCTTGCAGTAAATTATATTGTTACTTCCCCATGATAATTAGAAGAATATTGCTACTAAAACATGAGAACATTTGAAAACAAAAGCTTGGTTAGAAAAATACAGGCCATGGTTATTTTTGTTAGCCTGACACCATCTAGTTCTTCCAGTCCCCAGCTGTTAGAGTCTCTGGTTCATGTGATCCTTTAGTCCCTTGGGCTGTTTTCCTTCTGACTTTGGCTTAGTTCATTTCCTTTGCTCCAGATGGGATGAGACCAATAGACGTATCTTAGATGTCCACTCTCAAGCTTTTAAAACTGCAAATTCTCCTCATCCAAAATCAGATGTATAACATTTTCTTTATGACCTATGCACGTCAATTAACCTAGATGTCCTCTCGGACTATGGTGCCCAGCATCCAGTCCCAGTTACATAGTCCCTCCAAGTGTTTGGAGATATCAAAGAAACTCTACACTTGTTCTTTGCTCCAGTCTTGCTGATTTCCTCTATAGGGTGTGTTGTCCTCTTCACAGGTGGAATGGGAGAAAAATGTAGAAAAGAATTCAAATTCAAAAGAAAACAGAACAAACAGATTTACTGGTCTGACAGAGATGGGAGGATTCCCTGGGATTATGGCCCCTGGCAGCCCTCCTAACTCAGAACTGAAAATGTCCCAAGGACACTTTTCAGATGAAGATTAGACAGCTCTATGAAACAAAAATATAGCACAAGAGGAACATGCTTCTTTGTTAAATCTATTATTTGATAGCAAATGGGAAACTCCTGCCCAAAAGCAAGACAAGAAGGCGGGAGGGGCAGGAAGTGGACAAACGGACACATGAACCCAAGGAGCAGTGTAGTGTGCTGTCATATTACGGAGATTGTAGCCAATACCACAAAACCACAAAACAATATGTATATACAGTTTTGAATGAGAAATTGACTTGAGCTATAAACTTTCACCTGAAGTAAAAGACCATTTTTTAATTATGATTAAGTAAGAGTATACAATCTAAATTAATTTTGTATGCCTCTTATCTGCAGCTCTCCTTGCCCGATGACAGTACATTCCTCTTTCTCAGTGTATACTTGTATCCTCCCAACCATCTCCTGTCTCCTCCTCTCTACCCTCTTCTCTCCCATCTAGAAAGAGACCAGTAGGACAGCATCCTATAAATGCATAGAACCATAAAGTACACACACCGTATAGTCACATTGTGTCCACAATTCCCGTCCATTTTTTTGTCTAAAGAGTTGACCTCAGTACTGTTTTCTGGGCATTGGCAGCAGAAGATCTAGGGGCCATGTTCCCAGGAAATCTCCCAGGCCATCTGACCTTCAATTGTGGTCTTTTAGTAGAGTTCTTGAGCTGTCCCCCTCTTTTTCTCATGTTGTCACAGGGACTCAACATTGTGTGCATTATCAGGGCTGTCTTTGGTGATGGCCTGGCACCATCTGCTTCTGGTCACATGTTGATACAATCTCCCATTCACACGGGTACTTCTGTCTCTTGGATTATTTTTTCTTCTAGTCTTTGTTGTTCTTGGTGATCATCCGTTCCAGATGAATTGAAAAAAAATTTGTTACACCTCGGATGGCAGGTTGCTACCTTTTAAGACCCCAGATGCCACTCACCAGTATGGGGTGAAGAAGAGCTTTTAGCAATAGGTTAGTTATGCCAGTTGATGTCGATGTCCCTTGAGAGCGTGGTCACCAGATCCCGCCCCTGCTACACTATCATTGCAATATTGTGTTGAGATTAGAAGAGTTTTCAGTTTACGGTGAAGTGTAAGGTAGGCTGATCTGCTTTTTACTGTGTGCTGTCACTGCTTTCACCCAGCCAAATTTCTATCAACTATCTAACCTGTGGAAACCATGGTGGCATAGCGGTTAAGTGCTACAGCTGCAAATCAGAAGGTCAGAAGTTCAAATCTTCCAGGCACTCCTTGGAAACTCTATGGGGCAGTTCTACTCTGACCTATAGGGTTGCTATGAATTGGAATCAACTCGATGGTACTGGGTTATCTAATCTATGACCAACCCTCACCCTCCCTCCCTACCCTTGTAGCTGTCAAAGAGTCTTTTCTTGTGTGCATAAGACAGTTTGTAAGCCCTTATAGTAGGGGTCTCTTACAATATTTGTCCTTTTGCCACTGACTGATTTCACTCAGCAAAATGTCTTCCAGTTGAAATCAGATTATGAGATGTTTCCTAAAATCATCACGGTTCTTCATCATTGCATAGTGTTCTATTGAATATATGTACCATAGCTTGTTGATTCATTCATCTGTTGATGGGCATGTAGGTTGATTCTACCTTTTTGCTATTGCGGACTGTGCTGCAATAAATATCTGTGTGCATGTATCTGTTCGTGTGACATCCTTTGTTTCTGTAGGATATTTTCTGAGTAGTGGGATTACTGGATCAAATGGTACATCTGTTTCCAACTTTTTTAAGGAAGCACCAAGCTACTTTCCAAAAAAGGTTATGTCATTTTGCAATCCCACCAGCAGTGAAGGAAAGTTCTGATCTCTCCGCAGCCTCTTCATCATTTGTTATTTTGTATTTTTTGGATCATGGCCAACCTTGTTGGGGTGAGATGACACCTCACTGAAGTTTTGATTTGGATTTCTTGAACAGATAATGATGGTGAGCATTTCCTCATGTGTCTTTTGGCTGTCTGGATGTCCTCTTTGAGCAAGTGTCTGCCCATCTCCTTTGCCCACTACTTAATTGAGTTATTTACCTTTTTCTTGTTGATATTCTGCAGTACCTTATACATTATGGAGATCAGATGTCTGTCCAACAAGTAGTTGCCAAATAATTTTCCCCATTCTGTAGGTGGTCTTTTAACTCTTTTGATAAAGTTTTTGGATGAGCAAAAGTATTTGATTCTTAGTAGTTCCCATTTATCTATTTTTTCTTCTGTTGATCATGCTTTGTTTGTCAGATTTTGAAGTCTGTTTAAAGCTGTGTATTAGAACTCCCATTGCTCACTCTACTTTCTCTTGCATGATCTTTATCGTTATAGGTTCAATATTTAGGTTTTTGAACTATTTAGAGTTAGTTTTTGTGTAAGGTGTGAGACATGGGTCTTGTTTCAGTTTTTTGCAGACAGATACCCAATTTTGCTAGCACCATTTGTTAAAGAGACTGTTTTTACCCCAGTTCACAATCTTAGAACATTTGTTAAATATCAACTGTTCATACGAGGATGATGACATCTCTGGAGACTCAACTCTGTTCCATTGGTCTGTATGTGATTTGAGATTGTATGTGATCTAGCTTATGTCTCTTTTGGTACCAGTACAAGCCTGTTCTGATTATTGTGACAGTGTAAAAAAGCACAATAAACTTTAAAAAAAAAAAAAAAACACTGGCAGGCATGAAAACAACAGCATGTACTTTTAGTACCTGCAGAAGAAATCACATGATTTGAAGCCCGTTAAACTGGGCTCTGTATCTCTGAATAGACTGCATTAGATGATTCAAAAAGTAAATTATCATAGAGTTTTAGCCCTGTATGTATATTCATATATGAAAATTCGGCTTGTGAAACCACTTTTGTTATAATTGGCTATAGGGATCTTTTAATGCAAAATATTAGATTTCTGCTGAAAGAATACATAAAAATTTATAGACATTAATTTTGTGTCACATCTTCTGACAGAGTCACTGGTGTGGTTCATAGCCCTTTACCCTACTGATTCTTGTCAACATTTTTACACTGACATAAATGATTTAAAACAGTGTACCAGTAAAATATATTTCAACAATTAATTTTAAGTAAAGATGTTATGCATATTAAGCAAATAATAGTTAATTTTTTTAATTATTTTATTGCTGTTTTTTCCATAACAGATAACAATCTCAAATCACATAATTCTGCATTACCTATGACATCATTATTACAGCAAATCCATATGAAATCAGTTTTGTATTTATAAAAAGGTACAGAGATATTTTCTGACAGTCTATATAAATCATTATTTTTATTGTCAATCTACTAATTTATTGCAAATCACTTAAAAATCAGTTAGAAAAAAGTAATAAACTTTATAGACACATTAAGTTTAAATTTTGCTTTCTCTTGAACCTCTGTTTCTACACAACCAATTAAGAATCCTACTAGTTGCCTGAAAGTATAATACAGATGTGTTTAAAGAATATTAATATTTAAATAAATCTCAAATATGAAAACATTCTGTATCAACAAATGGAAAAAAAAAAACCTGTTTTTAAATAGTTTCATGTTAGCAAGCAGGCAAATCAGTCAAATAAATATGTGTGTTTGAAGAAATAATAAGGTTTTAATATTATGTTAATCAATAAACATTCATTACCCACCTACATAAACCAAGTAGATGCAAATTCCATGAATCACATATTATTATCATACAATTAATGTACTCATTTTACACTTGAGAAAATGTATATTCTGAAAAATGTATATAAATAAGAATAGTTATTCATATAGATAATTGGTTATATGGCTAATTTAGAATGGATTGGCTAATTCCAAGCTGCACTTGCCTAACACTTATTGATTGAACAAGTAGACTCTTGTTCTTAGCCTCATAAATTTGGGGTTCAGCTAATGAAATATGGATATACTCTACTAAGAGGGCAAAGCATAAATTGCCATGTTAACTGTACTGACATCATACCTCTTGAGATTCAAGCACCAGAACTGGCTTTATCTGAAAAAGTTAATTTGCAACCACATTTGTCTGTTACATACTGAGCTAAGAAGAAAGCCTAGGTCTGGAACATGTAAGAGGCCATTAGTCTAAGATGCTCTTCAGTCTGCTGAAGAGTCACCTATTCAGGTAGCCGAGACAGGGTCCATTAGTTAACTAGGTGAAGTATGCGTGCAAATGGGCATTCATCATGGACAGAAAATTACTCTGGTTATGAAATATATAGTTGTCAGAGTAATTGGTGTTGTTGCCTATTAGTAATGAAAATAGCAACCTTTTGCAGAAAGAAAACGGCATCTAGCATTTTATTTTTCAAATAGATTGATAACTTTAAAGGATATTAAAAGGACTATTAGAGATAAAATCTCAGTGAGCCTATACATTTTGCCAAGACAAAAACATAATAAAAAATACTATGTAACTAGTTATCCAACAATATTTATGATAATACTTTTCACTTGCTTCTTGAAATACAGTACAGTTTACATGTCTACATATGTGAAGTATAAACAACCACTTTAAACGGGGACTGTAGTTACAACTGACTTTTATGCAAACTAATGCAGTATGAACACTTAATCTCTGTATTGGTGTTTTTATTTTGTTTTCTCATAAACACAGGTTAAAATAAGAACTTACAAATTTCACACTAGTAAAGTCTATAAGATGTGCATATGTACAAAAACCCAGTGCCTCTGGGGTCACCATGAGTTCATATGTACATATATTATGTATGTATGCACTTTTATTGTTGTTACGCTGGAATAGAATACAAAAACAATGGAAAATTTAAAAAAAAAAGATACCTCTGTATTACGTCCCATATATGATCATATCAGAGTCATTATGTTTCAAATCCCTTTTTGGAGAAGGTGTTACTCACAATTCATCTAGTATCTTATAACTGAAGATTGGTGTTTCTGAATAACATTCTGAATTTTTACTCTCTAAATTATTATTTACTCTCAGTGACTTTAAAACAACTTATTATAATGTCCAAAGTCTAAAAATACCTTTTATACTATGTCTTGGTAGAAAAACAACATACAAGGACCGCCAATTAAGTTCAGGAACTCATCCTAGAAAAAGTGCTATGTACCTCATTGCTGAATATCTCTAAGTCACCTTCAAACTACTCTCTTTGGGGAGCTATGTACTGACACCAGCACCTAGTCCACCTGTCAAAGCAGTTTTGGAACACTTTTTCTGGAATGGCCATCAGAGCTGTCATCGTGTTATGCTTGACATCCAGAATGTTATCAAAATGTCTTCTTTTCAATATTTCCTTTATCTTTGGGTAACGAAAAAAAGTCTTTGGAGGCGAGAACAGGTGAGAAGGGAGGGTGTTCCAATACAGTTGTTGTTTACTGGCTAAAAACTCTCTCACAGACAACCATACAATTAACTTTGAGAACTTGCCACCTTGCCATCTTGTGCAATAGCCATCCCAGAAAAAGCTCCACAATTGCTTTGAAGGATGGACTAGTTGCTTACATCGGCGCATAGCTTCCCAATGGGAGTACTTTGAAGGTGACCATAGTGATAATTCAGCAATGAGGTATATAGCACTTAGAACAATTAAGCTAGAGGACTTATCAGTTCTATTACAAGAAGAAAATTTTAAGTGTTTCAAAGATGAATGTATGAAAAAAACAGTTTGTGTTATTTTATTAAAAATTCCAATGGTGCTGATTACAATTAATGGTTATCAAAAGGCTTAAAATTTAAATGCAGTGTAGATTTAGAATTTAAAAATTAAAGCTGATACCACATGGTCAAAATATGACCTAATGAAAACTAGTATCAACAAGCCAGAAAGTTGAGCCATCACTGAGCAATGATTTAAATGGTAAAATCAATGTATACAATGATACCAACAAATAAAAATTATAGTTCAAACATAAAACTATCAGTTTAATAAGAGATGATATAAAATACATGCAAATAGTTCAAAGCAAAACAATAGTGATCATAAGTAAACAAGAAAAAATACTCTGTATCATCAAAATATTTTTTGACATTAATAGTTTCATTGTCCCAGTGGTACCAACCGCTGTCACAAAAATATATTTAGGCGTTGTTCTATTTAATCCTCACAGAGGAACAATAATGAAATTGATCTTATTATGTTTTCTGCTTTCACTGGTTTGGCAAAAATCTTCCTGAATTCATTTTCTTATAAAATATAATGGTAAATTACTACATATTCATTACAAGTACATATTTGAAGCAAATGGGAATTTACAGAAGAAGTGTAGAAAAAGAAATCTTCATACAATTAATTCATCATCACTTGCTGTGACTTACACAGATTCTTAGTGAATAAAAGGGAATATAGGTAAAACTTGACTTTTTCTTGAGTTTTACAGAAACTTCATTTTACCTTTCACTGCATTACATAACTAACACTTGGCATAATGGCAGATACAATCATTTTTTGCATGAGAAAACAGGACAATTCTAAATGATATAACCTAGGTAAATGAAGTTTTCTTTGTTTTCTTTTCTTTTACTTGTTCCTTGTCCTTTGATTTCTCAAGATATAACTGAAATGCATAGTGCCTCAAAGACTTGTGCTGCTTCACACTTTCTGAATCAACCTTCTAACACTTGTTCTTATCTCTACATTAGCTTTCTGTTGCTGTGTAACTTATTACCGGAAATTTAGCTGCTGAAAACAATTTAAGTTCATTCTCCTACAGTTTCTTTGTGTCAAGAGTTCAGGCTGAAATTAAGGTGTCAGTGGAACAAGGGGTTCTGCTCCATGTTCACCTGCATTGTGAGGTTGTTTCTAGACTGATGTCCCTGCTTTCTAGTTGGCTAAGAGTCTTCTAAACCCTACCCTCAACTCCTAGCTATGTGACCTTTTCACAAAATCACAGATTCCTTATTCAAAGCCAACAGGAGGCTATTTCTTAAGTCAGCTAAGACTGAGCATTATATAACATAAGGTAATCACAAGATAGACTATCCAATTATCTAATCTGGGAGTGACTTTCCCATTGTATTGATAGGATTAGGTGGGTCAGGTACACCAGAGGACAAAAATCTTGTGACCATTTTTCTATCACAATTAACACTGAATTGTCCCATTATCTATGGTTGGAAATTCTATTTCCAAGAAATGATTAATTCATTTAAAAGTAGAATAATCCACCACACTTCAGAAGAGCCTATTTGTGCAAAGAATTTAACAAAGCTTTCAACGAAATAAAGTAACTTTAATAAAACTCAAGGAGGTACATCTTTATAGCAGCCCAAAGGGCACTGATCTTGGTGAACAGAGTCTGAATTAGTCAAAATTCAGTATATGTTGGATAAGATTTTATGGTTACATGGCATTAGAATACATAACTGAAACATTGGTTTAAAAAAAACTAAAATTCCATAGATGCATTCGTTATTATGTAAAATTTTTAAAATGAGTCAACTGAAGTTTACAAACAAATACTGTTAAATCCTATAGTGGTTTGTATCACTTGGGTCACTTCTACAACAACCATAAAACACTTGAATCTACACTCTGGCTTTTGAGGGCACATTCACGATTCACAAAAAAAGTGAAAATACTCTTAAATGATTGAGGATGTGGCTAGTAGACTCAATGGTTGGCTGACTCAATGATTACCTACTTGGATAGCCTTGAACTAGGTTATGACCAAATAATTTTGAAATACAACATCTGCCTATCTTTTTCTGTCCAGAAAAGATTTGTTCATCTAAAAGAAGTACAAGAAATGACACTACTAAAATGGGGAAAATGTCAGTGGAGAATGTATCTATTGTGTAATTTATCGGTGGACATCTTAATCAATTGCCAATCTTGTAGCTAACCCTACTTGCAATTATCAAGTATCTGAAAGAAGTATATTATTGACTTAGGTGAACAATATGCTTTCACAGTAAAGGCATCATCTGAGGGTCTCTGTGATGAATCCACAGACATCCCTCGTCTTAGATTCCGGCTGTTGGCATAACAAATACACCACAAGTGAAAGATAGAAATCTGAATCTAGGGCATCTATAGGGGTATGCTTGCTCTCTCAGCTGTAGGGGGCAGGTCCTTTCAGTTTCTAGAGTCTCCGGGGTTACTTGGCATTTTTTGTAGACAGATCCTCACTCTATGTCTGTCTTCCTTGCAGACAGATCCTCACTCTATGTCTGTCTTTCTTCCTCTGCATCTATTCTGCTCTATTCATAAGACATTACACAGAAAGGATAGGTTTAGATCCACATTCTTCCAGTATGACTCATTAACATAATAACAATATTCTGCTACAAACAGGGTCATATTTACAAGCACAGGGGATAAGCTTTCAACGTCTACTTTAGGGGCATCTAAATTTCCTGAGAAGTTTTCCAAGGAGTAGATTCAAACTGCCAATCTTTTGTTAGTAACCAAGTTCTTAACTACTGTGCCACCAAAGCTACACAATTCAATCTAAAACACTCCTCCATGAAATAAAAAGTCTGAGAATGTTCCTGGATTTCACGTACTTCCAAAGACTCTCAGCATTGTAACTCCATAATTTCTGTAATTTTAAAATAATTATTAAGTGTGTAAACAGTATTCACAATCACTGAATTAAGAAAATTATTCAAATTATATTTCAGCTTTTAAAATGCTTCAGAATTTTTGTTTTATAGTTTGTCTGACTCTTTAAATGTTTTCTTAGCATAAAACCACAAAACTTTTTTACAGGGTATGTAATATGTAATATTATCAATTTCATTCACACTGTTGCATTTCCATTTCTGTGTCACCCAAATGTTGACATACCCGGAAAAATGTGTTTCTTGTAACCATACTAACATTGGCTGTTTTTAAGAATCTAGAGGTTTTATTATTATTATTATTATTAATTGTAATAGTGGTAACAGAAAAGAATTAAAATAATAAACCTGTATACCATTTTAATGCCAAATATCTAAGTTATCTAGTGCTAGTATAACAGAAAAACCACAGGGGGGTAGCTTTTACAAGCCAAAGTTCACTTTCTCACAGTTTTGGAGGTTAGAAGCTTAGAATCAAGGTACTGGTTCCAGGAGAAGATTTTCTCTGTCAACTGTGGAGGAATGTCCTTGTCTCTTTGAGCTATGCTTCTCTGTGATCTTCATGTAGTTTGGCATCCCTATTCCCCTATGTCTGCTGTTCACTTCCTTGTCTAATATTATTTTTATATCACAAAAGAGATTGATTTAAACCATACCCTACATTAATACCATCTCATTAATAAGACAAAGAAAACCCATTCCAAATGGCACTGACAATTATAAGAGTTACGATTTACAATACATATTTTGGTGTGGGTACAATTCAATCTGTGACCCCAAATAACACTTCAAACACAAAATGAAAAAAAGTATGATGCTAGTATATACAGCTCTTTGTAATCAAAATACTACACACCAATCAGGAAGAGAAGTGCATAGAATTCTTAAAAGTAAAATAGTTTTCCATTCTACTCTGCACTTTTCAGATTATACCTAGTATACTGCATTTAATTCAGTGCATGATTTTCAAAAAGTCATTCAATCACCAGAGTGTTGTTCCCAGTAGAAGAGAGATAGAATGCTGAGAAAGCTTATGTTATGGCATTAAGAAAAATTTTATAGAATTGGGAATACACAATCAAGACAGTAAAGACTCAGAGGACTTGGGAATTGGCTGTCAATATTTGAAAGGCTGTCATGTGGAAGATGGAGTAGATGGAGTAGACTTGTTCAATATTACCTAGGGGGTAGAAGTAAACAATAGAAGGAAAATACAGGTCTAGAAAACAAAAGAAGAATAATGACGCACTTTCTATTGATTAAGCTAGTCATCAAAGTTTTCCATAACCTTGAAAACTCCCAAGTATACCTTCACTTATTCAACAAGCAAATATTCATCACAAAGCTTGTCACTCTATAGGAATATTAATGCATTAGTTTATTGGACACAATGATTTTCACAATTTCTATAGGCCCTACAATGTATGTGTTGGATGTCTTTGAATCTGAAAACACTGTATCAGGAAAAAAAAAAAAAAAAACTTGAACACATGATTCCTGACTGCAGAACTAAAAGTGAAAAGGATTAATTGTTTCACCTTAGCAAATAATTAAGCAGAGTCTTTCAGGTTTTGACAAGGCAAGTGGCATGGAACTTTTAAAAATAGACAATTAAGATCCTTAAAGCATTTATAAAAAGTATGTTCCCTATTACTGGAAATGATCAGCCATAGAAATCACTCATCAAATATATAGTTCAAGTACTAATGAATTAAATAATGGCTGAGACATATATTTAATAAATTGGGGGAAGTGAGGGTGAGGGTGATAATCTGCCAACTCACCTGTGCTGGAAATTCAGGGCATATAACAGTTCCTTCACCTAGATTCGGACAGTAAATGACATCCTCACAGACACTCAGGGACAGCTGTAAGCCCCCTGCCTTTCTCAGCACCTGCAGCCAGATACCTGTGTCTACATCAATTACTGCTGCCTATCTAGAACAGTAGGGAAGAGTATGTACCACACACTTGATGTCTGACTATCTGGAAAACTGAGCTGATTTCATAAAAGAGAAGTAAACAGACTCTTGGACTGTAGCGCCTGGTAATAGTTGTAAACCACTGGGTGACAGAACATGAGAGCTTCAAAAGCATCAATAACCAAAGTAGCATACATGACTAACCTACTTGGACATTTCAAAATGAAGTATAACAAGAAGCTAGAACACAGTAGGTAAGCATAAAATAAATAAATACAATAACTTACTGATGACTCCAGACAACAGTCAATATTAAATCACTTAAAGAGGAAGACTATAATGACTTTAGAAAGCTCTGAAAACAAAGAATCAAGAAACTTTCTAGATGAAGAGAACTTCCTGGAATTATCAGAGGTAAACTGCAAAAGACTAATATTTAAAGCTCTTCAAGACATCAGGAAAGAGATGAAAAAAATGTAGCAGAGAATAATGACAAATTGTACAGGCTTCAAGAAAGCATACAGAGGCAAAAATTAGAAATTCAGAAAATTAATAATAAAATTACAGAATTAGACACCTTGTCAGAAAGTCAAAGGAGCAAAACTGAGGCAATGGAAGATCAAAATTAATGAGACTGAAGTTAAGGAACATGACAGCAACACAGTTGAGGAAAAATCAGAAAAAAAATAATTAAAAAATCAGGAAACACTAAGAATTCTGTGGGACTCTATCAAGAGGAATAATCTATGAGTGACTGGAGTACCAGAACAGGTGGTATAACAGAAAATACAGAGAAAATTGTTGAATGTTTGTTGATAGAAAACCTCCTAGACATTATGAAACAGAAAATATCTATCCAAGATACCATTGAACTTCATACAGGGTAGACTCCAAAAGAAAGACACCAAGGAATATTATAATCAAAGCTGCCAAAACTAAAAACAAGGAGACATTTTTAAAGTGGCTAGGGATAAACAAAAAAATAATCTACAAAGGAGACTCACTAAGACTAAGCTCAGACTACTCAGCAGAAACCATGCAGACAAGAAAGCAATGGAATAACATATACAAAGCCTTGAAGGAAAATATTACCTGTCAAGAATTACATATTAAGCAAAACTGTCTCTCAGATATGATGGCAGAATTAGGACATTTCCAGATAAACAGAAATTTAAGGAATCTGCAAAAACTAAAACAAAATTACAGGAAATACTAAAAGGAATTATTTGGTTTTAAAAACCAATAACATCTGAAAACAATCCAAGACTGCAATCCAGGAGGCAGCAATTGGATATCAACTTAAATAGAGAAATCACAAACAAACAAACCACTCAAAGGTAAAACACTGAAAAGAGAGTGTTTTAGTCAGCTAGGGCTGCTCTAACAGAAATACCACAGAGTGGATGGCTTTAACAAAGGAAGGTTTATTCTTACACAGTCTGGTAGGCTACAAGTCCAAATTCTGGATGTCTGCTCCGGGGGAAGTCTTTCCACCTTGTCAGCTCTGGAGGAAAGTCTGGTATTCCATCAGTCTTTGTCCAGGGAGGATCTTGGAGCAGGAACCTCAGGTCTGAAAGACACACTCTTCTCCCAGTGCTGCTTTCTTGATGGTATGAGGTTCCCAATTCTCAGCCTGCTTCTCTTTCCTTTTATCCCTTGCAGAATGAAAGGATTAAGGTTGGGGCAAGCCATACTCCAGGGAAACTCCCTTTACAGTGGAGCAGAGAGGTGATCCTGTAAAGGGATTTACAGTCCCACCCTAATCCTTTAACATACAGCATGAGAAAACACCAAAATGGAGGACAGTCACAGATACTGGGAATCATGGTCCAGCCACATGACTACATGTATTGTTGGGGGGCAGAATTCAATCCATGACAGAGAGCAACAGAGGTGTCATTACATAAAAGTTACAACCAAAAAAGGACTTTAAAAAATGTAGTCAAAGAGCTTTCTTACAGAGATGAAATCAAGGTGATACAAAGAAATTAAAGGCTTGTTCGAATTTAGAAAAATAAGGGTGAATATTAAAATAAGCACAAAGAAAATTGTCAGTCTTATTTGGTTTATTTTTTTATGCATCAAGATAAAAAATAAGGAAAACATGAAGTCACAGCAAATGCAAGCCTACTAGTAATAAAAAAGATGAAAATAAAACAGATAAAGGTAACTCGCCATAGAAAATTAAGGATAACAAAGAAATTGTCTACAATGCACAAAAACAGCATCAAAATGACAGAAGTAGACACACACCCATCAATAATTACACTCTACATAAATTAACTAACTGTACCAATCAACAGACAGAGTGGCGAATTGAATTAAAAAATGCCAAGCCAAGTGCCGTCGAGTCGGCCCCTAGGGTCGCCATGAATTAAAAAATAGGCTCCTACTATATTCTGTTTACAGGAGACACACTTTGGGCTTACAAACACAAACAAAAGCTCAAAGAATGGAAAAAAAATCAAGCAAACATTCAAAAAAGAACAGAAGAGTCAATACTAATTTCTGATAAAATAGACTTCGAAGTAAAATCCACTACATCAGATAAGAAAGATCACTATGTTGCTGATTAAAGAGTCAGTACTCCAGGAGGACATAATTGTATTAAATATTTATGCACCCAATGGCTCCAAAATAAATAAAGCACACTCTATTCATGCTAAAAACAAGACTAGCTCAACAATAATAGTAAGAGATTTTAACACACCACTTATAGTAAAGGACGGAACATCCAGAAAAAAACTCAGTGAAGACACAGATCTAAATGCCACAGTCATCCAACTTGACCTCATAGACATATATGGAACACTCCACCCAATATCAGCCAAATACACTTTCTTCCCCAAAGTACATGGAATGCTCTCCAGAACAGAACACATCTTAGGCTTAAAGCAATACAAACAAAATCAAAACTGAAATATTACAAAGAATCTTCTCAGACTATAAAGCCATAAAAGTAGAAGTCAATAACACATTGCTCAAAAACTACTGGGGAGGAGTAAGCAAAATCTAGAATCAAGTGAGAATGAAAATGCATCCTGTTGGAGTCTTTGGGACACAGCAAAAGCAGTGCTCAAAGGTCAGTTTATGTCAGTAAATACACACAAAGAAAAAGAAAAAAAGACCCAAATCAAAGCACTAAACCTGCAACTCAGACAAGTAGAAAGACAGTAGCAAAAGATGTCCTTGGGCACCAGAAGAAAGCAAATAATAAAAATTAGAGCAAAACTAAATGACCTAGAGAATAGGAAATAAAGCAAAAGCACCAAAAGAGTTAACAAGCCCCAAAACTGGTTCTTTGAAAAGATCAGCAAGATGGATAAACCATTGCCCAAAGTGACAAAAGAAAAACAGCAGAGGAAACAGATGACTCGGATAAGGAAGGAGATGAGTGATATCACACTAGACACAACTGAAATTTTTAAAAAATGGCAAAATACTATGAAAAGTGCACTGTAACAAATTTGAAAATGTAGAGGAAATGAACAAATTTCTAGAAGTACGCTACTACCAAAACTAACCTAAATAGAGGTAGAACAACTAAATAAATCCATCCCAAAAAGAAAAGGTTGAAAGGTAATTAAAATACTACCAACAATTCAAGGAGGTCTTTTGCAGTAGATTTATTCAATGCAACATGTTATTTAATTTCTTGAATGCTGCTTTAATAGCTGCTGAATGTAGATCCAAGTACAAAGAATTCTTGACAACCTCTTCTTCATTTCATGATGGTGCTTAGTGGTCCAGTTGTGCAGGTTTCTGCTTTCTTTATGTTGAGGTGTAATTGATACTGAAGACCAATTTTTGATCTTCATTAGTCAGTTCTTTATGTCCTCTTCACTTTCAACAAGTAAAGTTATGTCATCTGCATATGTTAGCAAATCCTCCTCTGATCCTGATGCTGTGTTCTTCTTCATATATTCCGGCTTCTCAGATTATTTGCTCAGTATACAGACTGAGTTAGTATGGTGAAATCATACAACACGGAGGCACACCTTTCCTAATTTTAAACCATTCAGTTTTTCTTTGTTTGGTTGGAAAAACTGCCTCTTGGTCTACATGGAGGTTCTACATGGATACAATTAAGTATACTGTAATTTCCATTTTTCACAAAATTTCCTTAATTTGTTATTGTCCACACAAACGCCTTCATGTAGTCAATAAAATATAAGCAAACATCTTTTTTGTATTGTCTGCTTTCAGCCAAGTTCCATCTCTCATCAACAATGGTATCACTCGTTTCCTCTCAATGATATCACTAGTTTTCTCACATATATCTACTGATATACTGCTACAATAATTTTTTATTTATATTTAGCGAAATCTCAGTTTCATCTGGTATTAATAATATTGTTTAATGATTTATTCATTCTATAGGATCATGTTTGTTTGGAACGGACACAAATACGAATCTCTTCCAGTTAGTTGACCACATAGCTGTCTGCAAAGCTTTTTGGCATAGATGAGTGAGGGCTTCCAGCAGTGAATCTGTTTGTTGAAATATTTTACTGGGTGTTCTGTTGACTCCTGGAGCCTTGTTTCCTGCCAGTGCCTCCAGCATAGCTTGGACTTCTTTCTTCAGTATCAACAGTTCTTGATCATATTCTACCTCCTGAAATACTGAAAGTCAATCAAGTCCTTTTGGTGTCTACAGTGACTCTAGATTCCTTTCATCATTTTATGCTTCCTGAGTGTGTGTGGTGGTTAAGTGCTATGGCTGCTAACCAAAAGGTCAGCAGTTCAAATCTGTGAGGCAGTGCTTGGAAACTCTATACAGCATTTCTACTCTGTCCTCTAAGGTCACTAGGAGTCAAAATCAATTAGATAGCAGTAGGTTTGTTTCGGGTGGGAGTCCTTCAATATTTAGCCCATGCTGTCATTGTTACATACTGAGTCAGTGGCCCTATGTACAGCAGAACACAAAAACCCCAGTCCTGTACCATTCTCATAATTTTTATGCTTGAGACCATTGTGGCAGCCAGTGTGTTGATCCAAGTCATTAAGGATTATCCTTGTTTTATTTTTGTTTTTTTTAAATGGACCCTGTACTTTACTAAACATTTTATTCTTCTTCAGGGACTGGTCCTTCGCGATAATTTGTTCAAAGTATATTTGCTTCTATGGAACACTCTGGCTCTATTTCTTCCAAAATAGATCTGTGGATTTTTCTGGAAGTCTATGGTATATTTAAAACTCTGTCCCAAAACCATAATTCAAAGACATCAGTTATTTTCAGCATTCCTTATTCATTTTTCAGATTTTGCATGTATGAGACTATGAATATCATGTAATATTGTAACTTAATGCCTTTTCTTCAGTTCTTTCAGCTTGAGAAACATTGAGTGTGTCCATTTTTGGTTTTCTAACTCCATATCTTGCATATCTCATTACAATATTGTACTTTTATTCTCCAAATATCTTTAGAAATCTATTCTTCAGTTCTTATATTTCATCTTTTCTTCCTTTGCTTAGTTACTCACCTTCAGAGAAGGTGTTGGAGTCTCCTCTGGCATGTCTTTAGGTCTTTTCTTTCTTCTCCTTTTAACTGTTACATAGCCACTGGGATAGATGTGCTCACAAATATTTTCAGGTTCTGTGATTTTTTGAGAGCTTTTTTCCCATTTATAGCATATGTTTGCACAACATGGGGTTCTTTATGACAAACTGAAGAAATGGTTGTGTGCCACAAATGAGTGTTTTCACAGCTCATTACATGTGGTATTTGTATTTGGGGTAGGAAAAAAACAGAAACTTTGAAAATTTTTATTCGGAACCCATATGTCAGAGTGGATTGTAGGGAGAACTAGGATATAATTAGTAGGACCTGGTGTGCACTTCTGGATTTGAGGGTAGGTAGTGGGAAGAGGTAAGAAAAACAATGTTATTTCCCCAAAATTCAGTCATTCAATGATTTAGCGTGTTCTTACTAAAGAAAATAATAGTGTGAACAAAGAATTAGAAGAGAAAAATAATTGTGATATGAAAGTTAATAATTTTTTTCTTTCTTCATGTATCATGTTCTTGATCTTTCATTACTCATCTAGTCTTCAGCCATTACTGCTGTATTTTTGCAAAGATCTGTAAATTCAAGTGGGGTATACTTAAGGTTATACTTTGGCTCTTGTGCAGTTATTTTAATTTTTGCCAATCTCAATTTGACCTCCAACTTGAACTTGCGTATGAACAGCTTTAAGTATACTAAAGTAATAAATTACAGAGTGAAATATTATCAATTCATTTTCTAAGTTAAAATCTCTCTTCTTCAAATTAAAAAAAAAAAAAAAAAAGATACATCATGAATGTGTCTCCAGTATGGATGTTGTTGGTGTTGTTAGGTGCCGTCTAGTCAGTTCTGACTCATAGCAACCTTATGAATAACATAGGGAACACTGCCTGGTCTTGCACCATGTCCATGGATGAGAAACACAAATTCCAATTCAAATAACTTTTCCTATGCTTTGAATTAATTCCTACTTGGATTAAGTAAGAGTTTGACACAAAGTGATACAAGCACATCAATCACTATCAGTGGTAATCTTTTTATGCTTTCTCAATTTCAGTCATTGTTGTATGAGGTCTGACAATTAAGTCCACAAACTTAATTGTTCTAAGTGCATCGAAACCCTTTGCTGAATATCGCTAAAGTTATCTGCCAAGTACTCCCCTTGGAAAGCTATGCACTGATGCCAGCACCTAGTCCACTGTTCTAAGTAATTTTGGAACTCTTTCTGGAATGGCCATTGCACACAGTGGCACAGTGGCAAGTTTGTGAACTTAATTGTATAGCTGTCTGCGAGGAAGTTGTTAGGCAGTAAACAAGTAACCGTATTGGAACACTGACCCTACTCACCTGGTCTGGCCCTCAATGATTTTTTTCTTTTCCCAAAGATAAAGGAAATATTGAAAGGAAGACATTTTGAAGACATTCAGGACATCAAGGGTAATACGGCAACAGCTCTGATTGACATTCCAGAAAAAGAGTTCCAAAACGGATGTGGATGGTAGACTAGGTGCTAGCATCAGCGCACTGCTTCCCAAGAGGAGTACTTCGAAGGTGGCTGCAGTGATATTCAGCAACGAAGTAATGTAGCACTTTTTCTAGGATGAGTTTGTGAACTTAGTTGGCAGTCCTCATATGTATTTTGTATAAGCTATACAGTTAAAATAATCCTAAGACATAAGTAAAAGTTTTACTTCTATTTATACAATAGAAAGCAGAGTCTAGAGAGGTGCCTAAAGTTTTCAAGTTCATACAACTATTAAGGGCTATGCCATGTTGCAATCTGATAGTATATGTGGAAAATGACTTCATACATGCAGTCTTGGTCAAAACAAAACAAAAAAATCAACAAGAACAAAAATACAATTCAACTGATGTGTTAGGAAATACTAAGAATTACTATAATAAGAAATTTATCAGAAACATACACAACAGTCATATACAGTGAAAATTAAAAGTCACTTATGACATCGATAAGATAAACATGTCTGTAACAAATACGGTTATTTATTTATTGCTTTTTTTGGAAGCATTCTCAGAAAGAAAAGAAAAAAGAAATATAGGTATTTTGGTAAGAAAGGTAACAGTTTTCTCAGCATTTTAAATGACATATTTATTAATATGAAAGCTAAAGAAAGTCAATGATAATAACATCAACAACAAAATTACTATATCATTAAAATGATATGTGTTCAAGGGTTGACCAGATAATAGTAGCTAACATTCATGGAGGGAATAATATGTGTCAGATACTGTTCTAATAGTTACACTTATATTAGGTCATGTATTTCTCACAAAAGCACCATATAAAAGGTCTCAGTTATAAATTATGTTTGCTATTAGTGACAGGAACAAATAATATTTTCTTGGAAAAGACAGTTTGCTTTTATGCATGTGAAATTAACAAGGCCAAAGGGACCCCAGAGTCTGCTTGTCTAGCTTATCCACCAGGTCATGTGTCAGGTAATCTCTTTGTATCTTTCTGCTCCAGCATCTTTAACATGATTAATACTTTCTCCGTACTGTAGCATTTTTTTTTTCAGATCTCATGTAGGAAAAAGGAGGAAGACAAGTGTACAGACACCTCTGCCAGCTGAAAAGGCCTTTTTAAACAGTTTTTTTCAAAAGAACCCCCCAAAGCTTTTTACTTATCTCTTTAAGCAAACGTATCAGAGAGAACCCATAGGAGAGACCTAAAACTAGCAAAGGACATAGTGCTTGATAAAGCAGAAGGCCGAAGAAAAACAGCAGTGAAACAGATTGACATCACAGTGACAATAAACTCAAATCTAACATCCACTGTGCCCAGTAAAAGACCAGGCAATACTGATTTTATTACGCAGTAAGTTGCCATGAAGTGGAGCCCACTCCGTGTAATAACCAGGCACAACCACATTGGGCAAGAGGCTTGGTAATGTAGGTATTATTTCTATATAAAAGAAATTGAGTAACTTGCTTAATGATGGACAAACAACAAGAAGACAGCTTTCAAATACAGAAAGCTGATAAAAGAACACATTCTCTTGACCACGGTACTGTGGAAACAGCCAATGTATACAAAAACTGAGGATCATTTTTTAAGCAAACAATAAACAATTTGGAAATAAGTGGTAAACCAGATAAATTATTCTGTCATTCTGCAGTAACAAACATGTGAATTCATGGGTAGTCTTTAAAAATTGATTGCAGATCCATATAAAGGAAACTACAGATTTTGATTAAACAGCATGAAAATCTTGAATAAGTGCAAAGAGCTATCATATTCATGTATAAACATTCAGTATTATAAAATGATCAGTTCTTTTCCAAGTGATCCATAAATTGTATTATTAAAATCAAATTTTACAAGACCTACTTTAAGATTCACAGGTTAGCTGAGTGGGAAAAAAATAATATCATTAGAGTTAGTAGTACTAAAATTTTAAAATTGAAAGAGTAATAACAGTACTGATGTAGTAATAAACCAATAGTAAAATTCTAGATAGATATGGAAGCATATTGAGAAACATATCACAAAGTTATCATTTTTTATACCAAGTTGTTAAATACAAAGTTGAATTCTAGTGGCCAGAAAATCTACCCATAATAAAAATTAATCAAGAAAGGTGATGAACCTCATCATCAATATTTAGCTCATGTATTACCTCATTCATTGACTCATTCAACAAATATTTATTAAGCTTCTATAATATGTGACCTGTTAGAAGACTCAGATATTCACATTTGAAAGAAGGAAAATCAAGTCATGAAATGTTGCAACAGAGGGTGACACATAGCACAATATGTTAACAGTGTTTATTTAGTACCAAAACTTACTGTTTCTGCTATTAATAGTTTCAGTGTATATGAGTTACTTCCCTTGTTTTTGGTAATGACAGTGAAAATTTGCCAAAAGGGTGTCATTCTTTACTGATAAAGCCACCAGATTATTTGTAGAGAGTGACAAATGATAACTTTCAACTGTCCTACTACCACAGCTTTTTCCTCTTGCTAATCCTTTGGAATGTAAACTAATTTTTTCAATAGTCTAAAGGAAATTCTTGCTCTCATGTTATTTCCTTATAAAGTGAGAATATCTAACAATATTTAAGAGTCAGTATTGGATGTTATCCAGATATTAGGTTTTACACGGATTCTTTCAATCTCAGAAGAATCTTAATGAAGCATGCTAACATTATTTTCACTATATAGATGCAGAAAATATCTATTAAATTCAAGAATATGTATTGCTTTTATTATTGTATTTCTGAATCTATTGAGAAAGTTACAGTTTTTCTCTATTCTATTTATATCTCAATAATTGCTTGTTGTAATTGTGTACCTATACCCAAAATAAAAATTTTGCAAAATAAAATTTATGCACAATTAAATGCACAGATATAAATTTTGAGTTGGATAAGTTGTAACAAATGTATATGCCCATGTAATCATTATTCCAACCAAAAAACAGAATATTTTCATTGTCTCAGGAAGTTACTTTTGTCCCTGTGTCATGAAATTCCATTCATGCTATTGGGAAAAATATATATATATATATATATATAGTTTTTTATGATTTTTATCTCCATTATTTAGTTTTACTTATTTATAACTCATACAAATAAATTCATGCTGTACATATTCTTTTGTATCTAGTTTCTTTTTGTCAACATAACATTTTTGTCATTCATCAATGTTGTACATGCTATTTATAAATATACTAAAAATTGTTTACTTACTTTTATTTCTATGAACATTTGTATTGTTTCCAGTTTGGAGTATTATGAATAAAGCTGATAGGAACATTTGTGCAATATGTGAGAACATATGTTTTGATTTCTCTTGAATAAATACTTAAAAGTAGTTTTGCTGGATAATAGAGTAGAAGTATGTTTATCTTTATAAGGAATGTCAAACTGTCTTCTCGAGTGGTTAAAATTTTTGATGCTCTCATTAGAAATACACAGTCAATGTAATTTTTTCTCATCCTCACTGACATTTGATCCGGTAATTCATTATAACTTAATGCATTTTCTTTTCAGTTAACAATGACAAGCATCTTTTAATGTAATTATGGGCTAATTGTCTACCACTTTTATAAAGATAACTTTGAAGACTTTGGTCAGTTTTTCATTAACCTGGCTTGTCTGTATTTTTAGTACTGATTTGTAGGAGTTCTTTTATAGTTGGGGCATATGTTGCTTGTAAGGTATATGCATTCAATTTTCTCCAAATCTTAATTAGATTTTCCCGTTTCTAAATAGTGACCTTTCAAGGTCAATGTTTCCAACTTTGATGAAATTCGAATTTTCAGTTCTGTTTTTATGGTTGCTATTTTTTGTTCAGTGTAGGAAATCTTTGCCTAGCCCAAAGCCATGAAGACTCACCCCTATGATTTCTTTTTTCTCTAGAAGTTTTATAATTTTAGTCTTAACACTTAGTTTCTTCTTCAGTTAACTTTTGTTTATGATATGAGGCAGTGACCAACTTATTTTGTCATTTCATATATCCAGTTATTCTTATATCAATTATTTAAGATTTTTTTCCCCATTAACTTTCCTTGCTTCCTTAGTCAAAATCTATTGACCACTAATAATAATAATCATAATTGTATTACATACCATGGTAAAATATATATGAATTAGCAAATAAATAAACTGACTCGATGGCACTTGGTTGGCTGGCAAGGACTCCTTACGTTGTCTTCACTAGGTACTTAAAATACTTTCAGTGTGACCTCATATCCTTTTTCTTGAGACGTGCTTTGTTTTGTGCTTCGTGTATTGGGAAGTAATGTCAATGCATGAGACGTGATTGTTGTGCCTTGCTTAGATTACAAATGACATAAAAATTTTCATTTGAATTCAAACGGCTTCAATAATTCAAAATTTATTCTTAGCATACATTACAAGGAAATCAAATATGTTGATACAGTTATTACCCATATCATCTGTGTAAGTGGAATAAGATTTAAAAAATGAGGCAAATTTTAAGAACAAAATTTGAAACAAATGTTGCTAGTTGTTGCTAGTTGCTGTCAGGTTAGTAGGGACTCCGAGAGACTCTATGTACAATCGAGCGAATCACTGCCCTGTTCCGTGCCATCCTCACAATCACTGCCGTGTTTGAGCTGAGCTTTGTAGCCACTGCCAATATGCATCATTGTGGACAGTCCTCTTTGTCACTGACCCTCCACTTCACCAAGCATGAAGTCTTACTCAAGGGAATGGTCCCTCCCGATAACGTGTCTAAAATAGGTGAGAGAAAATCTAGCTGCTCTCATTTCTAAGGAGCATTCTATTTGTATTTCTTTCAATACAAATTTGTTTGTTCCTTTGGAAATCCATAGTATATTCAATATTCTTCACTGACACCGTAATTCAAAGTAGTCATGAATTCTTTGATTTTCTTTATTCATTGTCCCACTTTCACACAAGCGTGAGGCAACTGAAAATACCTTGGATTGAGTGACATGCACCACTGTTTAACACTTTAAAGAGGTCCTCTACAGCAGATTTGTCCAGTGCAATAAATCACTTCTTGACTGCTGCTTCCATGGATGTTGACTGTGGATACAAGTGAAATGAAATTCTTGGCAACTTCAATCTTTTCTCTACTTATCATGATACTATTTATTTCTCCAGTTGTGAGGAATTTTGTTTTCTTTTGGATGAGGTGTGATCTGTACTAAAGTCTATGGTTTTTGATCTTCATCACTAAATGCATCAGGTCCTCTGCAACATCTTTAAGGAAGGCTGTTTCATCTGCATAAGGAGGGTTGTTAGTGAGTCTTCCTACAATCCTGATGTCACATTTCTGCATATAACTCAGATTCTTAAATTCTTTGCTCAGCCTACAGATTGAATACGTATAGTGGAATGATACAAGCCTGACACTCCCCTTTCCTGATTTTAAACCACTCAGCATCCCCTTGTTCTGTCTGAATGACTGTCTCCTGGTCTCTGTACAGATTCATCATGAGCATGATGAAGTGTTCTGGAATTCCTATTCTTCATGATATCATCCAAAAATTTGTTATAATCCATACAGCCCAATGCATTTTTCCAGCCAGGAAAATACAGGTAAACACATTCCTGGTTTTCTCTGCTTTCAGACAAGATGCTTCTGACACTGGCAGTGATATTCCTCCTACACACTCTTTTGAATCTAGCTTGAATTTCCGGCAGTTCCTTGTTGATGTCCTGCTGCAACTGAGTTTGAATAATCTTCAACAAAATTTTGCTTGAGTATGATATTGATGATACTATTCAATAATTTACCCATTCTGTTGGATTACGGATTGAATTGTGTCCCTTAAAAATAGGTACAAACTTGGTGAGGATATGGTACCCAGTATTGTGTGACTGTCCTCTGTTTTAGAAAGTGACAGATAATTAGGGGAGATATAATAGAAAAAATAAAAGACCAATAAGAAATACGTTCTTCTTTGACCTGCTTGGACAGCATTGCTTTAGTTCTGCTCTACTCTTTGTTCATAATTAACCCAAAATTCATGCATATGGTCTGCACTCTCATGGAAGTATAAAATTTGAATAAAAAATTATTCATTCTTATAAAAGATCAGTTTTAAAGAAATGCATATAGAATTCGGTCGGGTGCTGTGTAAGAAAAGCTTAAACAACTTTGAATTGCTGCATTCAGATTTGGGATGCCATATTAGTGTCAATGCGATGGTAAGTAGGCCTGATGATCCTCTTATCCAAACAAGGGCAGGAGACTCATTCAGGGGTGTGACAAATCAGTGGTTAGTAAATGTTGTAGCAGCCAGGATATTTTAGCACATGACACTGTATTGTGTGGCTAATTATGGGATAGCTTCAAGTAGAGGTTTATGCTGATAATCAGGAATCAGAGTCAGTGGAAAGCTAATTGTAGTGTCAGGATTGAACATTTGGAGGTGGTAGCTGTGTCCTGAGTTATTAACTCAGACAACAACACAGTAAGGAAGGATCAATCATGCTATTTAGCAGCTAAATCACATCCTTGATTTTGCAAAGGGGAGAAAGAACATGGGCTTTGTGTATGTTATAAATGGACAAACTTCTTATTTACTCTACTGAATCACAAACTGAATAGTGTCTTTAATTTTGTGTTGTGAAGAAACAAAATTTGGTGCAGAATGAATATATGTTCTTTTCCTTAAACCCATATAGTAAGTGGTAAAAAGGTTATCAACATTTTTGGAGAGAAAGTAATAACTTTTTCATGAAATTGGGAAAATTATCCGACTCGACGGCACTTGGCTTGGCATCATAAATGTAAAATAGACTAGACAATATTCCTCAAATACATCATGATCCTAGCAATAAATTTTTGTTGTGATGCTTGTTTCCTAAATGGTAAGTCATCTTCTTGTCATTATTTTAAAGAATAGATAAAGGCTCCGTGCTTTTTTGATTGATACTGTAAGATTAGGAGGACAGCGGTTGCTCAGTAATAGAGTTCTTGCCTTTCCTGTAGGGGACTTGGGATCAATTCTCAGCCAATGCATTTCAAGTGTAGTCACCATTCACCTGCCAGTGGAGTCTTGATTAGTGTGTTGTTGAACAGGTTTTAGCAGAGTTCCTACCTCAGACAGACTTGAAAGAAGGTACTGTCAATCTCCTTCCAAAAATCAGCCAATGGACACATGGTGGATCACAATGGTCCAATCTTCTTGTACATGGGGTCGTCATGAGCCAGGGGCCAACTACAGCAGCCGACATCAAAAAAACAACATGTACAGGATAAATCAAAAGTGTAGTACATGGCAGGACAGTTTCCCAGCTATGATTAATAACATACAGATTGAGATCGTTAGTGAAATAGGTACAGAAAGCCAAGTCAGCTCCACTGTACATCAGTCATTAATCAGCAATTAAGGTAACTACTGAAATTTGTGATAAAAACAGGTTTCCACAGAGTGAGAAAGGAGTTCTGATGCTGCAAAGATTAAGGATTCTACCACTAACCAAAAGGTCAATGGTTCCAATCCACCAATGGCCCTGTAAAAGAATCGATAACAGCCTGGGAAAACTCAGAGGGCCATTCTTCTCTGCCCTAGGCTGGCTGTGAGTTGGAATTGACTTGAGGGCATGAAGCAGCAAATGAGAATTTACTATTGTGGACCAACATCAGTAGATTTATGGTACAATCTCTACAGATGATAGAATAAGGATGATTAGTGAGGGGAAAAAAATCCTGGTGACAGTTTGGGACTCTACCATGTATTTTCTAAGCAGTAAATGAAATAAATGAGACACTACTTGTATACAGCTGAAGACAATAATGTGTTCTGTCACTAAAAAAAAGCAAGCAGATTTTGTATAAAAACAATTCAGGCACATTGAGGTATAAAACTGATATTCTATGCAGTATTAAATAAGTACAGTGGTTTTCACACTGTTCTAGAGGGGGATACGATTGAGCCAGGTGATCTCTGTGGCTGTCACAAGAGGTGGGAGAAGAGCTGGCTGGCAAGTCTCTGTGCCCTCTTACCCACTCAGACTTCATTCCCACTCTCTGCAAACTGTTCTTTGCTAGCTGTTTTCCATTTTATATGTGAACTTTTGAACCTAAAATAAAATAGCTGATCTAATGCTAAAGACTGAAGTCATTCTCTTTGGTATAGCAGTTTCTGTAAAAGTTGCCTTAGTGCCGGCCTAACAGTGTACTGTAAACCTACCCACACCTGTGCTGTCAGCTTGATTCTGATTAATAGTGACCCTACAGAGCAGAGTAGAACTGTCCATAGAGTTTCCAAGGAGTGCC
Source organism: Heterohyrax brucei (assembly GCA_028571685.1). NCBI lineage: Eukaryota > Metazoa > Chordata > Mammalia > Hyracoidea > Procaviidae > Heterohyrax > Heterohyrax brucei. The sequence continues at coordinate 164,809,124 of CM053143.1, forward strand.
TGGTGGATTTGAACTGCTACACCTTTCGGTGGTTATTAACAGCCACAGCCACCAATGTTTCTGGGTACACTTAAGGAAACGTACCCTAAAGAAAATACTTTTCTCTGTGATGCAGGATGCCTGCAGTTTGTTCTCAAATGGTCTTTACTCTGTTGTTATGCAGATACAGAATGTTACATCTTGTTCCTGGAGGGTCTTAACACACAGCATTATAGAAAAAAATCTCCCTTGCTATAGATTTCCAGGAAAAGCTATGCCGCAGGAAGCAGTTTTAATAACATGTTGCCAGAGAAGCATGTCCTGCCACTGTCTTGTAACTGTCCTGTGATCAGTTAAAAGGAGCATACGCTTGTAATTATGTACCCTTAACATGTTGCCATCCACCTGGCTAAGCCGCAGCTTTAAGATAAGCTTGCCTCTGATGTTCTCAATTGCCTTTCAGCCAGTTGTAATGCAGTAGTTTCAGGTTCTGCTTTGATTGTATGAGTACCATTTCTTTGTCACTCCTCAGGGCATTTGTTTCACTCTGTGAAAAGCAGACAGGAGTACTTTCAAATCTTCAATAAATCTCCTTGTTTTTACTTTTCATAGAATAGTAGTCCTTATTCTTTGACACAGATTACTCTCTAGTGTTTTAGTTGCAATGTAGGTTTTCACTTAAAAATTTGTAAATTAAAAACTAAAGAGCAAGAAACCTCTAGAACATTGCTGCATTGTGGTAGTCTGTCACGTTATCTGTGCGGGTTGTCAACACCGCAGGCACACTCAGGTGGAGTACGTAAAATCCATGGATGTCAGCTCACAGAACTCTACAGAATAGGATAAGCCCTGAGCTTCCTAAGGACTGAGCTGCTTCTGGCAAGCCACTATCTAAACCATGTTGGCCTGCGTAGCTAGCCTTCTGGCTTCTGCCCAATTTTCTGAGGTATATTAAAGTACACAACCAATAGATCCTGGTAATTGGATTTCCAAACCTGTGAGATGCAGGTAGAAATCTCAGTTGAAAACAGGTGCCTAGTTACTTCAATATTAACATACAAAATCTAAATTGCTTAGGTTCATGGTTTTCCCCCTTCTGCTTTAGAAATCTGTACAGTGTTTCATTAATCCGTACAACGTTTTGTACCTAAACAGAATAATCTGTGAAATGTGTGAGAAATGAGAGCTTACCTAACACACCTAGGCTACTACTTGAAAATCTGGAATGCTAAATTAGTCAAAAGTTCTAACCAGAAATTTCTCCAAAACAGCCTGTACTGCAATATGTCAACAGCGCCGTAATCTACGTGAAACAAGATGATTATGTATTCAGGCATGCAAAAGCTGTCTCTGTGACATTTTTCTCCCAGTTTGAAAGATTATGGAAAATGGAGAAAGAAGTATAGCCAAGCCGAAGAAGTATAAGTCCTAGCAATAATTTGTTTCAGTGTATATGCAGAGGTCAACTCTAAGGCAGGTACGCTGGAAATCACTATAAGAAAACGATATATGGAACAGGTTGAACACATTTAGTTGTAGCCTCTGATGCATTTGTTGAATTATTAGTAAACTTAAGAAAATTAATTGCTTGAATGATGCCAATTCACAGCTGACTCTATTAACAAGTCTTAGCTTACTATAATTAATCATGAACCAGCTGGTAAGAATTTTACCATAAATGCTTAGCCAAGCCAAGTAAATAAATGCTTAGAACTGATTTTTTTCTTAAGTCTGAAAAGCTATCTAAAGAGAGATGTGAATGAAAGGTGTTGAAATTGTGCATGTTTATAACCTTTACCAAAAAAAAGAACACTTCTGTCAAGTCTATTCCAACTCACAATTCATAGCAACCCCATAGACAGAGTAGAATTTCCCCATAGAGGATCCAAAGGGCACCTGGGAGATTTGAACTGATGATCTTTTGGTTAGCAGTTGTAGCACTTAACCACTAGCCAGCAGGGTTTCCATAACACTTTATTAGAAATTAACTTTTCCCGTAGTTACATAGACATGCAGTTCAAAGACTGTTAAAATTCAGTGCCAGTGGCATCACTAGAGGTGTGTGAGGATAATAACAAAAGCCACATCTATAAAAATTTTGTGCAATGTTTCAGCAGATACCTATTTCTTTTTGTGTAAAAAAATTCTGCAGTTAGTTATAACAACAAAAGTATTTTCACAAGCCCATCTTACATGTACAAATTTGCCTGAAAAGAAGGCTAAAACTCTACGCTAATTTACTTCTTGAAGCTTCTAATGAACTCTGAGCAGAGCTGTCCTTATTACCCAATGATACAGGAAATCACGTGGTTTGCTCTACCAGCACTCCCAGCACCTGCTGTGGTTTTTGTTGCTACCAGTGTTTTTGTAGTCTCTGATTCTATCAAATTTTCTGATGTTTTAGCTACAAAATTTTGGTAGTTAGTATTCAGGAATTTACAACAATAACTTTTTTGAGAATTAAGTAGAATTAAATAAAAAGAAGGTAAAAAATATCGAGACAGTCTTCTGCTCAGTTGCTAATAATGTCGTAAATAAAAATGCTACAACTTAACATACAAAGATTTTACAAAATAACTTTGTTGTTAGTATTCATATAATCTAATAAATATTATATTTCAGCATTTTGTAACTGTGTTATCACATATTATTAATAGATTAAAACAGATAATCAACACTACTAATGATTCTAGGTGGTCTGTTATGGAAGGAGGCCCATGGGGATGACACCATTAGTCACCACACTGGGTGACAGCAGCCCTAGCAATGTCACTGCTCAGTGCTTACTTGAATACTGGAATAGTTGTTCAATGATGTAAAACTTAAAGAAACATAAGACTATCTCGTCAGGTTAACAATATCTTATTTCATCTTTCTTCTTATAATGTTCTTCATTGATTGTACATGAAATATGCTTAAGATTGAGTGTACTAGAAATATATGTATGAACCTATAAATATGTGTGCAATATGTACTCTGTGTACATCCATACGAGTATGAAACATTTTTATATTCCAAAATAACTCCAAAATGAATTCTAAATTAATCATTGTGCAGATGTGGAGTTTGTTATTGGCTGATGTATTTATTGCCATAAAGCACATGGGGGCTGCAAATACTTTTTAAAGTTATTAATAATGAAAGAATGCAGAGTGAAACTTCAGACTCCTACTTTAGTAATCATCATTTCCCAGAATATTAGGAAATATCAAAGTAAGGTATTTTCTTCAACTCATACTACTTCTCTCAGCATTCTAGTCACTCATAGATACACCCAGATATCACTAGAGCATAAAGTTGCAGAAAGAAAACTCTTACAACCCCCAGGTATACAATCACAACTAACGTGTCTCTAGGCATCTACACATCTCAAGAGCAGTTACTGCCCCGGCGTTCTGTCTGCTGAGCATTTCACCTGATTATTGGCTGACTCCTAGCAGATGGCAGGAGACACAGAAGACACTTTGCCAAATATACTTTTAGCCAGCAGCACTCTCAAGTCTCTCTGGAATCACTGCAAGAGATATTAAAATCCTCTGGAGTCTCTAAAACGTATTTTGATGAAAGAATAGAGGCCATAGTACATGTGAGTTGTCCTGGCCGCATATTTTATTTCAAACAAAACTTTCATTATGTATTTCTGGGGAACTTCAGAAGTCCTAGAATCACACAGATCCTTGGAGAGTCCTTTACACTGAATCATGTTTTACAACCAGATGAAACAAAACACTAAATTTCTCCCTAAAACTCATTGGAGTATAGCTCTCGTGTGAGTTTTCTATTTTATGTAGTGTCTAAACCAATTCTTTTCCATGTGAACAGTGCACTGACTCTTATAGAAACAGCAACCCAATCTACAACTTAGAATTTGCCTTAAGGTCCTTGCTTACCTGGAAAAAGAAAGGTTGTGGATTAATTTCTGTCTTAATCAAAAAGTGTGGTGAAATTCTAATTAACTTCTGATACTTGTGAATATGATATTGTGCAGAAAGGGTGCTTGATGGTGTTACACTTAGGTCCACAGGAGGTGGTACCAAAGATAGTGGGTTCTAAGCCTATCAGAATGCTTTTCTTATAAAAGAAGAGAATAGACAAAGGATAGACAGAAGAAAGACGTCATATGACGCTGTAGCTGCAATCAAAAGAAAGCCTGAAGCTACCCGAATCCAGGAAAGAGACGTGAAACAGATTCTCTTTCAATGCCATAAACGTCATCAATAGAGTTGAAACCCTGATTTTGGAATCAGCCTCCATGACTGGGTGACTTGTTTAAAGTCATCTGCTTTGTGTATTTTGTTATGATAGTGCTAGGAAATTAAGCCAAACCCATAAGGCAATCTAAAGAGCTTCCTCTGTGTAGAATTTATTACCAGAGAAACCCTCTGCAGCAATTGAGTGTATAATAACTTAGAGAACGCAAATTAATTCAATAGCTTGATCATTAGATCAATTTAGACCTACTATTCTAAGCATTCCCTGATAGGCTATATTCTGAGGCAATGTCTTACCACTTGAGACGTTTTAATATTAAAATGCAGATTTATGACATCTTAAAAATACGAATTTACTGAGTCATATACCCTCAATTGAATTTATACTGGAAAAATTTCAAGGAAGAAAGAAAGGTAAACTTTAAAAGATGAAGGAAGACTTGAAAGACTGTGATTAAACTGGTGATAAAGAAGAGTGAGGTAGATTCTAAAATAAAAAAAAATCTGTAAAAGCATGTAGTTTCTAAGTTATACTGTATTTCAGAATAGTTGTATATACCACTCAAAAATATGTATATCAAATAATAATCCTCTAATAAATTACATGTGAAGATCAGGTAAAAATCAACCTGAGACATTTAAAAAAAGGGAAACCAGGAAATATTTCCGTATTTTTAAACAATATTCTATATCAACTTTAAAAGCTGAATCTTTATTTCTTTTTCACTCATTTCATTTGTTCCTAAGGCTTTGGCCACAAAAAACCATCCTCCAGTAGCCTAAAACAATGACAATATGTTCTCTTCACATTCTGGTGGCCAGAGACTTAAATTCACTGTTCAGCAGCAGCATGCTCTCCGAAGGCGCCGTGCGAGTCCTTGCTCAGTATCTTCCCTGTTCTGTAATCCCACAGATTTGTCAATACGGTTGCAAGTCTGTGCCCCTGTCGTCACACGGGTCGTCTTCTTTCTTTATTTGTGCTTCTTTTCTTATGAGGACATCAGCTATAGTGCACTAGGGTCCAGCCTACTCCGGTGTGATCTAATACATGCTTAAATAATTGTATCTGCAAAGATACTATGTTCAAATAAATTCTAAGTTCTGCACATTAGAACTTCAATATGTTTTCGTTGTTGTTTTTAGGTGCTGTCAAGTCAGTTCCGGTTCATAGCAACTCTGTGCACAACGGAAAAAATAAAACACGGTCCAGTCCAGCACGAAGCCCAGTTTTTAAGGTGAAGCCCATCTTTACAGCTGCTGTGCCAATGCATCTTGTGGAAGGTCTTCCTCTTTCTTGTTGACCCGCCCCTCTACCGAGCATGATGTCTTTACCCAGGAATTGATACCTCCTGACAACATGTCTCACTATCTTTGTTGTTGCTGTTAGGTACTCTGAAGTCTGTTCTTACCCGTAGTGTTCCTATGTACAAGGAAAGGAAACACTTCCCAATGTTGTGCCATCGTCACAATCATTGTTGAGCCTGAGCCCATTGTTTCTGCCATTGTGCCAACCCATCTCACTGAGAGTCTTCTTTTTTTCTGACTCTCATCTTCACCAAACATGAAGCTCTTCCCCCAGGGAATGAGTCCTCCTAACAACATTCTCGTTTTACTTCTTCCAAGACGTTCGTTCTTTTGATACTCCATGGTGCAAATCAATATTTTTGACAAAATCCCAATCAAAGGCATCACTTCTCCTTTGAACTTCCTTATTCATTGTCGAGATTTTACATACATATCATGGGAATGAAAATACTATGGCTTGGGTCAGATGCACTTTGGTTCTCAAGGTGGCATCTTTAATTTTCAAGACTTTATTATAGAGTTTTTTTGTAGCTGATTTGCTATGCAATGTGTGTTTTGAATCCTTAACTGCTACTCCCGTGAGTGTTGATTATGGCTCCAAGTGAAATGAGATCCTTGACAAGCTCATTCCTTTCTCAGTTTACCATGATGTTGTGTGTTATTCTGGTTGTGAGGATTTTTGTTTTCTCGATGTTGAGGGGTAATCCACATTGAAGGCTCTGGTCTTCGATCTTCATGGGTAAGTGCTTCAGGTCCTTTATCACCTTCAGTCAGCAAAGTTTTGTCATCTGCATAATACAGCTTCTTAATGAGTCTTCCTCCACTTCTGATGACCCATTCTGCTTCATATACTCCAGCTTCTCCGATTATTTGCTCAGCATACAGACTAAATAAGTATAAAGAAAGGATATAACCCTGCTGCACACCTTTTCTGGCTTTAAATCATGTAGTAATCCCTTGTTTTCCAACAACTGCCTCTGAATTCATATACAGCATCCATACGAGCACAAAGACTCCAGACGTTATCAAAAGGGACGAATCCTGAGAGAAGGCATCAAGTTGGTCATGTAGAAGGACAATGACGGAGAGGAAAACCCTTAACATGATATACTGACAAAGTGGTTGCAACAATGTGTTCGAGACCAACAATGATCACTAGGATGGCACCCAGCTGGGCAGTGTCTTCTTCCGTTGTCCACAGTTTACCGAGAGTTGGAATCAGCTCAGCTGCATCTAGCAGTGACAGTACCCATTACCTCATTAGTTAATTTCTTAAAACAAATCTTTCTCCACCTTGCCCATATTTATACGTCCTTTTGGTTCTATTTCTTGGAGAACGTTATCTGAACACACGACAAAATTATGTATTATGTTGTTACTTCCTTATCTTTTCTAATAAAACTGAATCATAAAATAATTTTTGAAAGGAAGTAATGCAAAAATGAACCCAAACTATAGCCATCCCCATTCACTGTCTATTCCGGGTAGTATTTACAAGTGAGAAATTAGTTCTCCAAGAGTCATTCCTCTGTTGGAGAGAAAGAGAAAGCATATGCCCCTAAGATTTGGTAGAGACCTATGCTTAAAAGTGAGACTAAAGTATGCTAGGACCCAAACTTGACTCTTCATCTAGTTACCACAATTATTATTATTATTGCAAGTGTTAACAATAACTTTTGAGGATAGCATCTTAATATGCATTTCTAAGAATCTCTTGTGTGACTGGTATCAGTAATCAGCTTAGATAACCACTGTTGTAGGGATTCCTGACAGTCCCAGTTCCCGCTCTATTTTAATGAAGGAAATTCATAATAATATTGTTAATGTTGAACAGATAAGTGAGTATATGAAAAAAAGTTATCCATAAATAATTGTAGAGAAAATTGTAAAGCCAATGCATGGAAACACACCTTAATTTGGAATAATGGTACCATTTATTAAAACTGAACATAGTATTTGGTATGTGTGCTGCATACTGTTACTTTTAACATAGTGACATATTTAATACTCAGACCAATTCTGTAGATAGATATTATTAAGTTAGTCACATCTGACATGGGGTCATGCAGCCTCTGAGTGGAAACCCTGGTGACATAATGGTTTAGTGCTATGGCTGCTAACCAAAAGGTCATCAGTTCAAATCTGCTAGCTACTCCTTGCAACTTCTATCAGGCAGTTCTACTCTGTCCTACAGGATCACTAATCTAGGACTTTTTTTTCCCTGAATCCAATGTTTTTGTTTTTCTCTTACCATTCTACAATACTTCTATTAAAAGTCATATCAATGATAATTGTTAACACGGAATTAGAGCTCAATTACTCTCACTTTAAATTAGACATTTTACTCAATTTAACTCTGTATTGGCCACTTTGCCAGTATAATGCATTGATAACAAAACAATATTCTGATGGAAAATAAAAATAAATATCGACTGAGAAAAAGGAGAAACACATTTGTTAGCATGGACATTTATCCAATAATGACATAACCCCTGTTCCCTCCACTTGCCCTGTTAATGATATGCTGTGTCATTTCAAATCATTTGTAAAACCCATAGTTACATGCAGCTAGTTTAATGACAGACATCAGTCTGAAGCCTCATGGAAGCTGTAATTGTACCCTAACTTTCTGCATCTAAAACTGAAAGCTATGGTTGTACATGGTACAAAAACACATTCAATTTGTCATGGGGCCTCTATTTTCTGTCACAAGGAAATCGTGACCTTGGAATTATTTTGATCTCTCTACAAAATACGTAGGATTGATCTTTCAGTAAATACACAATTATAGATGTAATCTAAACTTCTGTAAATGCTTGTTTATATCATAGTTTAATCGCCGTATTATATGCTCAATTAAACACTATGAAAGGAAATCAAAAAAGTAAGTATGTTTATGTAACAGAATTACACAAAAGAGTGAAATATATGGAATTTTACTAGCAGAAATTTTTGTTTCTCAGCAGCTGCTTATCGTAGTGATGAAACAAACATTGTTTAATCTAAGTTCTCTGGAATCAGACCTTCTATAGACGATACTGTTAAGAGCGGATTGTTGTTGTTGCTAGGTGCCGTCAAGTCAGTTCCGACTCACAGTGACCATATTGACAACAGAATGAAATGCTGTCTTGTCTTGGGCCGTGTCCACAATCGTTTTTATGCTTAAGACCATTGTTGTGGTCACTGTGTCAATGCATTTCGTTGAGGCTCTTCCTCCTGTTTGCTGACTCTCCACTTTACCAAGCATGGTGTCCTTCTCCAGAGACTGATCTCCTGACAGCATGTCCAAAGTATGTAAGATGCAGTCTTGCCACCTTTGCTTCCAAGGAACACTCTGGTTGGACTTCTTTCAGGACTGATCTGTTTGTTTAAGAGTGGGTTATACCCCCAAAAGGAAAGGACACACTTTGTGGGACAACATTGAATAGCGATACGGTAGAGAGTACAAATCTGACCAAAAATCACGGCACATTATTCAATTTCATTTGGTGATGCTGAAGCCACTGAGACCAGTATTTCATACTTTCAAATGTCTTCTATCTTGTACAGTTTAGATGGTTCTCAAGAATAATAGTTATGAAACACTGTAATCTCTCCACTCTTTTGACTTTCAAATATTAGCAGCATCTGGATGAAATGTAAAAGTATGTTCCACAAAGAATCAAATTGAATTATTGATTTTTTACAATAAACTTAGAAAGTGCACTTATTAATCAGCAATGTATTTATTGCTTATAAAGATTAATCAGCCATATACCTACTTTATCCAGTAACTCAATAAATAGAAATTTATTTATTGAAATTTATATTCCATGAAAATCAAATGATGAAATTCATCACAAGGAGAAAACCTCCATGAACTGGAATACTTGACTTCAGGAATTAATTTGAAGAGAATCATTAATAATGCAATACCCAGCAATAAGTGTCACCTGAAATCTAGCCATAACACAGTGACTTCACAATACTGGCATTCTGTATGCTCGCATGATTTTTGACCTTGACATGCAATTATGCTATTTCTGCTGTCCAAGGTTCTCCAAAAGGTGGAATAAACAGAAAGATCAAAACCTGTGAATGGGTGCAGAGAAAAGAAAATCAGTAAAATCACTCAGGAGACTACATTTTTTAAAATGCACAGAATAGGGATTCATAAAACAAAACAATAACGATTTCTTACTAGGGCAGTAGTCACGTTACTTCTTTCTTTTTTCTGCCCAGATAGAGTGGCAGATGTCTTTGTTCCTAAAAGAGAATATTACCCTCATTTGGTAATTATTTCTTTAAAAAAATAAAAAAAAAAAAAAAAGAAAGTCATGCCTCATTACTTTCAACACCATTTATTTCTCCATGTCATACATTTGAGAAAACAAAAACACATTAAAATGCACGCATATCAACATCACCAGTGAGAGAATTTCTGGCTGGATTATGCCTAAGGTAGTGCAATTTATTAAATCAATAGGGACAAAGAAATTTCTTTTGTAAATGCAGTGAAAAACATGCATTATGATTCCCACATTTATTTTTGCGTTGCTCTGTAATACAAGTAGATGCTTCTCAGAATCAGGTTTTAAAAAATCAATATGAATAATATAAAGAAAAAACAAAACAAATAGTGTTTCTAAATTGGTAATCACAAAATTTTATACCATCTGACTTCTGGAGTTTGGAGTGATAACACCAAATCTTCTTTATAAATTAATAGTGATGATTCTCTTTCCTTTCCTCTACGTGCTTAAATTGTGTCAGCTATTTTATGTGGTTAGTAAATTTTAGGGTTCAAAGAAACTAATAAATTACGTGCTTACTTTAACCCAAGTTCAGAATTTTTTTTCATGTAGAGTGACGAATGTATGCAGTTGAGTATGAAATACCAGCTCAAGCATCACCCAGGTAAAACTGAATAATATAATTTGAGTTTTGGCCAAATTCAGGCTCTCCAGTATGTTGCTATTTAATGTTGTCCTGCCAACCATTTCTTTTTCTGAGATACAATCTGCTCAAATGAGTACTGTCTATAGGCAAGCTGATTAAAAAGAGAACCTAACATGGTCAAGCAAAGAATGTTTATTTTATCACCAAGATAAGCAGTGCTGAGGAGTAAAAATTTCCACCCTTAAACTTCCATATACTTAACTCTCATAAACGTTCAGTTGTAGAAATAAACATTTTATTAACGAAGTGGGAATGACCTTAGGACAGGGTATCTGAAGTTTATCACAACTGTGTAATACCCATCTTTATGGATGGTCTTTCCATTAATATGCACAAATATTTTGGACATCTTTCTAGGAACACTGTCCATCTCTGAACATCGAATGAACTGGCTGAAGAGAAATAAAGGATAGCTTTTGCTTCTTTTCAGTGGCCTAGTCTCTGATCTCTAAGACTGGAGTTCTTATTACAGGAGTTTAAAATATTGAATCTGTTCCTTGAATTTAACATTTCAGACACTGTACCATAAGCAACACTAACTTAGAAACTGCATAAATGAAAGTGCGAGATATTTTATCCATAGGTAGATCGAATGCAGCCAAGTTTACTACATTAAAAATTGCTAGAGCAGCACCACAATGACACTTAGAGGATTCGGATTCACATAGCGTGAAGCCCTCAGCTATGAGGGCATTGTTGCTCTCAACAAGGGCTTTGATCACAAAGGAATCGATGTGGCTACAAACATAAACCCAGCCTTCAGAAAGCAAATATCAACACAAGGCACTGAAAGAAAAATTACAAAATGGAAATTGTGAACTCACAGTAAAACTATAGGGATGTAATAATTTGTGGAACTAGAAAAAGGCCACACTGGTACACAAGAGTGATAAGATAACAAGTGATACATGTGTCCATTAGGGCAGGGCTTCGCAAATTATGGCCCATGGACCAAATTTGATCTCCCACCTGTTTTTTAAATAAAGTTTTATTGGAATCCAGCTACATCCATTTATTGATATGTTTCTATGGATGTTTTTGTACTTCAACTGCAGGATTGCATAGTTGCAAAAGACACCGTAACTCTTAAATGTATACAAGATAAATACAAGAAGGTTTTTTTTTTTAAATTTTAAAGAGTTTATAAGTACGTTTAAGCTGAGAATTACAGAGGAATACGAGAGTTGTGTATGCATTTAACAATGGGTTTGATTCAAAAGCCTCTCCAGAATAAACTCAGTCTGCTAATGTGTGTCAAGTACCTCTTCAGCTCCATAGCCTGTATCCTGTAAGCACAAGTGTCACAGGGTGGGGAATTCAGGTATTATCCCTGTTATAGAGTAACTTTCATCAAGACGAAAACAGACACATAAATGATAAATAGAGTAGAAATACAGCAGAGGATTGCAGTAATAATCTGAAGAGGGGAAATGTACTGAGTACTTTGGGCCCAACCCTGAACCTGGGGTGAAGCATACTTGGAACCAAGCTCAAAAGAACCCTAGTCAACCTTTAAATGTAAAAATAAAATATAAATGCTGGTTTGTGGGCATTTGTGACTTGTGATTTTTGACACAGTACTCGAATAATTGTTGTTAGCTGCCATTGAGTTGGGGGCCAGTTAGTGGTGGTCCCATGTGACAGAATAACTGCTGTGTAAGGTCTTCTTGGCTGTGATCTTTAGAGAAGCAATGAGCCAGGCCTTTCTTAGCCAAGCCTTTCTTCATCAGAGGAAACCCCAGTGGTGTGGTGGTTAAACACTGCAACTGCTAACCAGAAGGTTGGCAGTTCAAATCCACCAGGTGTTCCTTGGAAACCATGGGCAGTTCTACTTTGCCTATAGGTTCATGATGAGTTGGAATTGACTCAATGACAGTGAGTTTGCATTTGGGTTTCTTCAGCAGAACCACTGGGTGCAGTTGAACAATCTTTAGCTTAGCAGTCAATCCCAAATCACTTGTACCACCAGGTTTCTACTGACAATAAGCTATCACTTTTAGGTTAAAATCTAAAATCCTTTTGTGTCCTGTGAAGCGTTAGGTAATACACTTGTAGATATTTTTCCAACGTCACTGAAGGTCAAGGCTACTTTTTTTCACTGTACTCCAGCTATACTGTCACACTCCTTGTACTTTGGATGTACTAAACCCTTTCTTGGTGCAAAGCCCTACTTGACTATGACTGACACACTTTTCCTCCATGTCACTTTCTGACTTTTCCCTGTGTCAATCATGTAGAAGAATGTGTGTTACTGCATCAGAGAGAATTCCCCTGACCACAAAACCAAACCAAACCCAGTTCTGTCAAGTCGATTCCAACTCATGGAGACCCTATAGACGGAGAACTGCCCGACAGAGCTCCTAAGGAGCACCCTGCAAACTTGAACTGCTGACCTTACGGTTAGCAGCCATAGCACTTACTGACTATGCCGCCAGCATTTCCAACCACAGTTATTTACAGTAGGACATCGCCTCTGATTCTTAATATATGCATTTTGATTCTTAGATTGCTGACTACCAGATATTTCTCCTTCATTTTCTTCTTAAATTGTTCATTTGCCTATTCCACTAGTTTTAGTCCCATTGGAGTAAGAATTTCACTTGTTGGAATCCTGATTTGATCTCTAGTTTATAGAATAATGTCTATAAATGTTGTGATTGCTCAATAGCATTTGTTGAATAAATAGGTGAAAAAAACTGAATGTAAGAGGATCACTGATGGTCTTTAAAGCAGCTACTACCATCATCCTGTTTCAAGTTTACATAGATTTATAAATTTAGTTCCATTTGCTTTGAAACTCAGTTTGGTTCATAATGAGCTTGCTTTCCCTGTCCTAGATTATTAAGTGAAGAATTTATGACCGTACTTGATGTTGAAGTAGGAAAAAAAAGAAAAAAATTCATTTAAATACTGTCCAGTTAGAAATATTTCAGAGGAACCTGAGGTCTCTACAGAGCTACTGGATAAGAGTTGACTTGCTATTAAAGAGTGACCTGAAAGGCTGGTCACACACACACACACACACACACACACACACACACACACACACACACACACACACACACAAATTGCCTGTCAGTGCAAGCTGTTTAAAATATAATTTCTTTTCTTATAGGAAACCATAGCACATGGTCCAAAAGACAAAACTCTCCCCCAACCCTCTCTATCTGCCCTCTAAGATCACTGTAAAGAGAGAACAGGATTTGTGAAGCTGCCAGAGACTTTAAGAGGAGAGGTACCTAAAGCACCTAAGTGAACAGGTAAGAAAGCAGGGGATAAAAATAATTTCAAAAGAAATATAGATATTGTGAGAATAGTCTGAAAATGAGTAGGGCTTATTTATTTTACAAAACTCCTAAATTCTACAGGAAAAAAAAAAAATAGTAAAAGATAAGTAAACAAACAAACAAAAATATATGACTTTTGAAAATCTCTAAATGTATGTTGCTTATTGATGGAGACATATCAAAACATTTAGAAAACACTTAAGGAGGACTATCAGTAAATATAAAGCCCCAGTGTCTTAGGAATCAAGACTTCAGCTGTTAACCAAAAGGTGAGCAGTTTGAATCCAACAGCTGCTCCTTGGAAATCCCATGGGCCAATTTTACTCTGTCCTCTAGGGCCACTGTGGTTCAGAATCAACATGATAGGCACAGGCTTGGATACGAATTATAAATGCACCCCGTATTCTAACACTGCATCTGTCTTCTATCTTTAGGTTGAATAAAATTTTTACTGAGAGATCATTAGAAAAACATACAATTTAGCTTTGAGACAAATAAGCTTCAGTGGAAATCACAGTGGAAGTAGAAAAAATAGCAATTATTTAAGTATGGAAAATAAGTTTTTTGGTTTTTTTAAAGAAGGACTTTCTTGATCTGCTCAAAATTAAACTCTCAAAGCGGCACGGCATGATGACCTGATTACTAGGAAAGTTAGCGGTTGTCTCAGTCACTGATCCAGGGCCTAGATTCTGGATGTTATAGGGATTCCAAATCGATCAAACTGACTGGACCAGTGAAACATATTGACCCAACTGCTGTTCCTTCATCCATTTACTACAGGGACGTAAACACGGTTCATGCCTGTGTGACCTAAACACTGGATTGGAACAAGGTTGATTCACTGTTTTCAGCCATTGTAATGACTGATTTGGACTGTCATACGGTCAGCCTGATTGATTGTATGTAAGTTGGCCCACAAAACTCAAAGTTGTCTTTCTATGGCTACTGTCAGTATATCATGTAAGCACAGCTGTTTTATGTCTCTCTAGATCAGCATGCAGAGCGAGGTTTTGGAAGTCAGCCTGTTCGTTCTATCAGTGCAGATGTCCAAACCAGATGTTTCTCCATTGATCAAAACCACCGGCTCCTCTGTAAGTCACCACCTGGCACTGCAGCTGTTATGAATCCTCTTACATTTGGTTCAAACCCAGGATTTTCAAGCATGCTGCACATGCCTTTGCCACCTTTCCGTTGCCGGCTGTTCACGGCAACAAAATATCCTATCTTATTTGTAGACCAACATGAGTTTAACACTTCATTATTTTGGCTTTTGTGTTAATTTCAGTAATCAAAATGTTCAAATTATTGAGGCTCATGAACATTTGTATTAAACCACATACCCCAAACAAACAAAAAACTCCTTAGATAAGAGGGAAATTAATCCCCAGTCACCATGGGCAACGACTGAAATTGCTTTAGGAAGCAGTTAAAAAAAAAAAAAAAAATTGCTCTCAACTTTTAAAAGTCTTTTAGTTCACGCATGGCTAGACCACTTTTTGTTGGTGTTGGGAGTCTATAAACTACATGATCAAAACTGTATTTTAGTCATACTTGCTGGCTCACTTCAGTTAACATGTGAAGAAGATTTAAGCAGGTTTTGTACACCAAGAAAGTAGTTTTCACCTTTATTTTAATCATGCACTCTCAAGAAACAGTCATTATTTTCACAAGATGAAGATGCATAATGTGGGTTCTGGAAGAAATCTATCCACTGCTAGTTGCCTTTGAGTTAAATCTGACTTATGGTAATCCTATGTGCACAGAGTAAAGCTGTTCCATACAAAGCTGTGACCTTTCAGAGGCAGCTTGTCAGGTCTGTCTTTCTAGATACCTCTGGACGAGTTTGAATTGCTAAATTTTCAACTAGATGTCAAGGGCTTTAATTGCATCATAATTTTAAAAACATTAATATTCTTTTTTAAAAAAATAATATTTTTAAATGGTGACACAAAATATTATTTCAACAAATGTACTTCCAGTTAGACTTATTGCCAGTCTGACTATATTTGATATACCTCTAAGAAAGAAAACCATCATTGTGTCTTTGGGGAGAAGATTAGCAATCAGTGATTAATATTGTTTCAATGTCACACATTTACACACACAAAAGGGAGCAGTAAAATTCTAAAATTAGCAGTATGGGTTACAAAATAGGTTTGCCTTGTTACCGGTGGCAATTATGTGTAGCATCATTCCATCTTACACATAGTATAAAATAACTAAATAGAAAAAGAGTAGCCACAACCACACATTCAAAATAAAATCCCTATTGTAGCTAAATTTTCTAATTTTCCTGTATTAAGGTTAATGCATTTAATTTCTGACTTAAATTTGCCAGTGACTTAAATGGGTCTTGATTAATGTCCACTTTAAGGCTTCACATCTGAAGGGATAAAATTCAAGTAAAATAATACAGACGTCATGAAGTCATGGTTGTTTACCTAGTCTACTTACGTAAAACAAAAACAAATAACATATTTTCTATTCTTAGATATTGGAGTTATATATCAGGAAAACTTTCCAAGTAATGACAGCAATCACCTACCAGTTCTTAAATACAGTATCTACTAAGAAGATGATTGCTACTTGAATGAAATGGAAAGATTGAAAGAAATATGGTGCTTATTATCTACTGTATCTTTTATTTTGTCCTGAATGCCTACGCTTTCTTGTTTATTTTGACATATATGTATCGTATCTCCACAAATATATTGCAGTCTATGAAGCTTGTTATATCTTTACATTCCTATAGCCTGTATAATAACATCATATGATCAAAATAAATAGTTGTTGACAAATATTTATTGAAAAAACACATTTCACGGTATATTTGCTTTCTTCTAGCTACATTTTTTTTTGGTTTGTTTGCAAGTGGGTAAAAATGAAACACAAAATGGAATGCTCACACGTGATTATCTTGACAAATAACAAGGATAGTACTAAAATTAGTGAAAGTGTTGTAATATGTTAATGTTTGTATGTTTACTACATTAATTTGTACTTAACTTTTATTCAGCAAGCCATTTAGACATGTAATTAGAGATTAAAATTAATTTCCATTATTTAGACTCTGTTGTATACTTGGGATTTTATGATCCAACTTAAGTAGTAAAGCACAATATTGTTATCCAAAATAAACCATTATGGTAGAGTATTCATTATTGCTTTGTTGTATTAAAAACTGTATTTTGTTTTTACTGAACGATACATTAACTTCGTAGGCAATAACTTAGTTTAGCAGTAAAAAGGAAGAGAAGTGTTGACGGAGATTTTCTTAAGAGAAAGTAAATTACATTCATTAACATTCTATATTTGGATCAGTGATTTTGTTTTGACGTAACTTTATCCTGTTCACTCCTGTTTTCCTCAAATGAGGTTGCAGAGGATTTTAGCTTTACTGGTAATTTGTCTGTTTCTCTTATAGCTATGACTTTTAAAATTACACATTTCTAATAAGAAGGTGGGACAAAGAGTTTCCAATCTAAACAAGAACTGCATTTGTAGATTTGATACACAATTTTCTAAATATAGCTAATTGTCTATGAGCACAGGGATGTTTTTCTCTAATAAGGGGCAAATTTTCTGCATTGCTGCAAAGTACAAAAGAATATATTCTCACACACCACAAAAATCATGAATGATTGTGTGTATTTATCTTCTACACTGTCAAATTACCACAGAATTAATTAAACAGTATCATCAAAAATAAGGAATAGTTTGTAAATTATTTCTTGTCATATACAGAAATGATTTTACCTTTAAATAAAATAAGCTTTAAAAACTTCAGTTGTGGTTGAATACTCCAGTTCTTAAAAAAATGTTTTGAATTCTCACATCAATTCTTTTAATTCTATTTTTTAAATTGTTCTTCAATTTTATCACCCAAGAACTTGAATTGGTAAAGTATAAACAAAATTTTATGTGCTTCTGCTTTCAGGCAAAGTGGAGTAAAAAAAAAAATTCAAATTTTTTATAGACTCTTTTTAGAGAATTTCAAGTTGATAGAATAATGTGCAGAAAATACAAAGTTCTTATGTACTGTGTCTTTCTTGAACACTGTTTTTCTTCTTACTGATATCTTATATCCCTGTAGTTTGTTATAATTGATTAAGCAATGGCGATACACTATTGTTAACCAAAGTCTACAGTTTACATTCAGATTTTGTTGTCTACTTCTGTGGTTTTGACAAATGCATAGTTTCATATATCCATCATGATAGTATCATGTAGAATAATTTCACCACTGTAAGAAATTTCCTGTGCATTTTCAGTCCCTGGCAACCATTAATCTCTTCAATGTTTCTTTAGTTTTACCATTTCTGGAATGTCATACAGTTCAATTCACATTTATATGTGTAGCTTTAGTGCAATGGCTTATTTCAGTTAGTAATATTCATTTATGTTCCCTCCATATCTTTTCATAACTTGACAGCTCATTTCTTTTCCCAGTGTATAATATTCCAACATAGTGTATGTAATATGACATCATTTGTTTATCTGTTCAACAGTTCAAGGAAGGATATCTTGTTAGGTGCCATCCAACCAGTTTCAACTTATAATGACACTATGTACAAAGAAAGAAACACTGTCGCGTCCTGTGTCACCCTCACAAGCACTCTTATATTTGAATCTGTTGTTGCTGCTGAGACAGCAGTCAGAAGGTCTGGAAGGCCTCTTCTGAATTTTTTCAGTATCCTTACAAATAAAAACACTGTCAGGAACCAGACTCTATATATTGCCTCCTAAAGGTTTCGACTGCCCATCACTTCCTTTTGGCATATTGACTGTGAGTATTCCTTCAGTCTTCTTGCATCATTTACTATTTTCTCCATAGCATTCTTCAGTATTGCAATTTAGGACTTGAATTTTTCATCAGTTCTTCCACCTTGCAAAATGAAGAGTGTGTTCTTCCCTTATGGTTTTCTGACTCCAGCTCTTTGGAAGAGTCGTTATAATACTTGGTCTTTTCAAGCTGCCCTTGGAAATCTTCTGTTCAATTATTTTACTTCATTTCTTCCTCTTGCTTTAGCTTTCTTGATGTTCAAGGAAAAGTTTCATAGTCCTTGGTGACATTTATTTTGGTCTCTTCTTTCTTTCCTGTCTTTATAATGACCTTTTGCTTTCTTCCTGTATGATGTCATTTCACAACTCTTCTGGTCATTGGTCATTAGTGTTCAAAGTGTCAAACCTATTCATGAGATGATCTCTAAACTGAGGCGGGACATACTCAAGGTCATACTTTGGTTCTCATAGACGTGTTCTAATTTTCTGCAGTTTCAACTTGAATTTGCATATGAGCAATTGGGGGCTCATTCTGAAGGTGGCCACTGGCCTTGTCCTGACTGATGGTATAAAGCTTTTCCAGTTTCTTTCCACATATATATTGAAGCTGATTCCTGATTATTCCATTTTTTGAGGTCCATGTGTATATTTGCCATTTATGTTGTTAAGAGAAAGGTATTTGTAATGAGTAAGTCGTTGGTCTTGCAAAATTTTATTATGCAACATCTGGCATCATTTCTATCAACAAGGCTATATTTTTCAGCCACCAGTCTTATCTTGTTTCTGACTTTTGAATTCCAATCACAAGTAATTTTTAAGGCATCGTACATGCATGTGCGGTCACTTTCAGACAGCAGATGTTGGCAAAAAATTGCAATATCTTTATAGTCAGACTTAGTTGGTCACAGTTGGCTTGTGCATGAATTCAAATAATAGTCGTAATCAGCTAGTCTTCTTTGTGGAAGTATTGATACTATACTATGACAGGCCGTGTTGTGCTCCAGGATAGAAATCTTGACATATTCTTTTCAATAAGAGTATCGTCTTCAAGTTGTCATTCCAGCATAGTAGACCAAATGATTGTCTGCTGCAAAACAGCTAACACTTGTCTGCTTCAGATTACTAACACCTAGGATATTTATATTTATGTATTACAATCCATTTTTTTACTACTTTCAATTTTCCTAAAGCCTCACCTCATATATTTCATATTCTGATTATTAATGGATGTTTGTAGCCGTTCCTCCTCATTCTAGCTGTGCCATGTGAACAGATAAAGGTTCTGAAAGCTTAACTTCATCCACATCATTAAACTCGACTCTACATTGAGGAAGCATCTTTCTCATGTTGTATTTTAAGCACCTTCCAACCTGAAGGACTCATTTTTCACTTCAGTATTAGACAGTGTTCAGCTGCTATTTATAATATTCTTACTGGCTAATTCTCTCCATAAGTAGACTGGCAGGTCCTTCTTCCTAGTCAGTCTTAAGCTGGGTGGCCAGCTCAAACCTGTTTCCTATGGGTCACCCTGCTAGTATTTGAATACTGGTGGCATTGCTTCAGTGTCCCAGTAACATGCAAGCATCCACAGTGGGACAAACCAACAGACATATGGGAGATTATGCTTTAGTTACATTGTATCAGTTAGAAATACATCACTTAAAACTTTCCTACTGACAAAAACTAAGCTCTAGGCTTAAGGTTAATGGCTTTACATATATATATTAACACCCCATCACTGTAGGAGAGAGTTTCTGATATATATGCATTCAGATTTGAAGTCTTAATCCACAGTCATAAAGCAGAAACAGTCTGGGCAAGCCAATTTGAACTCTGATTGTTTTTATGGGCCTTTATGTCTTCTGATAACAAATTTAAAAGGAATATAATGGACATATAAACTCAGAATTCTAGGAAGTCCACTTATTCCTGAATGTTACATGTCAGAAG
This sequence comes from Heterohyrax brucei, assembly GCA_028571685.1. Lineage (NCBI taxonomy): Eukaryota > Metazoa > Chordata > Mammalia > Hyracoidea > Procaviidae > Heterohyrax > Heterohyrax brucei. The sequence continues at coordinate 164,829,576 of CM053143.1, forward strand.
TATGTATTTAAAAAAATTGGAACTTTCCACCAATAAAGTAATTCTGGAACTTACATATGATACCTTTAACTAACACAAAGCTCACATACTTTTTTTTTTCTTTTTTATTTAACATGACTGAGTGGAAATGTACATTCCCGTATAAATTTACATGCCCACCTATATGCAGCCTCCACTGCTCTCCCTGTCCGGTGACAGCACACTATTCCTTTCTGCTCCATACATGTCTCATCCTCCCAACAGCCTCCTTTCCACTCCTCTCCACCCACTCTCCTTCCTCCAGCCAGAGGTCAGAAGGATGATATACTATAGATGTATACAACCATAAAGTGCAACCAATATATGGTCACTCTGCGTTGCCAAGTCCAATCCATTCCTGTCCAAAGAGTGAACCTTTGTTATAATTTATGGGTAAGGGCAGCATCAGGGCCGGGGGCCATGCTCTCAGGGGAACCCCGAAACCGCTGGACCATCAATTGAGGTCTTTTAGTGGAGATCTCAGGGTGCACCCCTTTTTATTCTTGTGTTGCCAGTGAGACTCCTCTCTGTGAGCTCCATCGTGGCTATCGCTGGTGGTGGCCGGGCACCATCCAGTTTTCTGGTCTCAAGTTGATTAAGACACCCACTCTTGCGGATCTCTCTGTCTTCTAGGTTGTCTTTACTGCATGTCATTTTGGTCCTTGGTGAGCATCCATTCCTGCTGAGTTGGGACCATTTGCTGTGTCCAGGGATGGCAGCTTGGCAGCTCTTAAGACCCCAGATGCCACTCACCAATGTGGGGTGCAGAGAGCTCTCTTAGCAAAGCGCTAGTTATGCCAATTGGCCTCGATTGCACCTAAGAGCATGGTCCCCTGCCCCCTGCCCCAGCTACTCTATCCTTGCAATATTGGGTTAAGATGGAAGGAGTACTCAAGTTATGCTGAAGTCCACTTAATGTTGTTCTTGTTTCTAATGTGTGCTATCACCGCTTTCTCCCAACCAGATTTCTAGCAACTATCCAAACTAAACCCTCCCTCCCTCACCCTCCCTTCCTCCCCTCCCTTGCAGCTGTCAAAGAGTCTTTTATTCTACACATAAGTCTGTTTTTGAGATCTTATCGTAGAGGTCTCATACAGTATTTGTCCCTTTGTCGCTGACTACTTTCACTCAACATGTCTTCCAGTTGAAACCAGGTTGGGAGATGTTTCCTGGAATCATCATTATTCTTTATCATTGCGTAGTGCTCCACTGAGTATATGTACCATAGTTTACCTATCCATTCTTTTGTTGTTGGGCATCTGGGTTGATTCCATCTTTTTGCTATCGTGGACTGTGCTGCGATAAACATTCTGGTGCATGGTGCATGTGTCCATTGGTGTGAAAGGCCTTGATTCTGTAGGATATATTCCAAGTAGTGGAATTACTGGGTCACATGGTATATCGATATCCATTTTTTTAAGGAAGCGCCAGATTGCCTTCCAAAGAGGCTGGACCATTTTGCAACCCCCTCAACAGTGTAGGAGGGTTCCACTTTCTCCACAGCCTCTCCAGCATTTGTTGTTTTGTGTTTTCTGGATCATGGCCAATCTTGTTGGGGTGAGATGGTATCTCATTGTCGTCTTGATTTGAATTTCTTTAATAACTAAAGATCGTGAACATGTCCTCATGTGTTTTTTGGCTGCCTGGATCTCTTCTTTAGTGAAATGTCTGTCCATCTCCTTTGCCCATTGCTTAATTGGATGGTTTATCTCCTTCTTATTGATATTTTGTAGTATCTTAAAGATTATGGAGATCAGGTGTCGGTCTGACATAGAGATGCCAAATATTTTTTCCCATTCTGTGGGTGTTCTTTTAATTCTATTAATAAAGTCTTTGGATGAGCAAAGTGTTTGATTCTTAATAGTTTCCATTTATCTATTTTCTCTTCTGTTGATTGTGGTTTCTTTGACAGATTTTGGAGTCTGTCCTCACTGTGTATTAAACTTTCATTGTTGTTCCTACCTTTTCTTGGATGAGCTTTATCGTTTTAGGTTTGCTATTTAGGTCTTTTATCCAGTTGGAGTTGGTTTTTGTGTAAGGTGTAAGATATGGATCTTGATTCAGTTTCTTGCAGATGGATAACCAATTTTGCCAGCACCATTTGTTGAAAGAGACTGTTTTTACCCCAGTTTAATGTCTTAGGGCCTTTGTCGAATATCAACTGTTCACAGGCAGATGGTGTCATCTCCGGGGTCTTAATTCTGTTCCATTGATCGATCTGTCTGTTCTTGTATCAGTACCAGGCTGTTTTGACCACTGTGGCAGTGTAGTATGTTCTAAGGTCGGGTAATGAGAGGCCTCTCAGTGTGTTCTTCTTCTTTAGTAGTACCTTACTTAACTGGGGCTTCTTCCCTTTCCAAACAAAATCGATGATTTGTTTCTCCATCTCATTAAAATATGATGCTGTAACTTGTATTGGGATTGCATTATATAAATAAATGGCTTTGGGTAAAATAGACATTTTCACAATGTTAAGTCTTCTTATCCATGAGCAGGGTAGGTTTTTCCATTTATCTAAGTCTCTCTTAGTTTCTTGTAGTAAGGGCTTGTAGTTCTCTTTGTAAAGGTCTGTTGTTTTTCTGGTTAGATTAATTTCTAGGTACCTTATCTTCTTAGGGGCTATCATAAATGGCATTGATTTGATAATTTCTTCCTTCACAGTCTCGTTGTTGGTATAAAGGAATTCTACTGATTTACTTATGTTTATCTTGTATCCTGAGACTTTGCTGAACTCTTCTATCAGTTTGAGTAGCTTACTTATAGATTCCTTGGGGTTCTCTGCATATACAATCATATCATCTGCAAACAGGGACATTTTAACTTCCTCTTTGCCGATGCAGATGCCCTTTATTTCTTGATCTTGTCTAATTGCTCTGGCTAGAAATTCTAGCAAAATGTTGAATAGGAGAGGTGAGAGTGGGCTCCTCAACTCAATGAAAAGTCTATCAGTCTCTCTCCATTCAGGATGATGTGGGCAATTGGCTTTGTATAAATGGCACTTAATGTGTTGAGGAATTTGCCGTCTATGCCCATTTTGCTAAGAGTTTTTAGCATGAATTGTTGTTGGACTTTATCAAATGCCTTTTCTGCATCAATGGACAAAATCAGGTGATCCTTGTCTTTTGTGTTATTTATGTGGTTAATCACATTGATTGTTTTTGTGATGTTGAACCAGCCTTGCATCCCTGGTATGAATCCCATTTGGTCATGATGGATTATTTTCTTGATATGTTGCTGTATTGTATTGGCAAGAATTTTGTTGAAGATTCATGAGTGATATCAGTCTGTAGTTCTCTTTCTTTGTTGGGTCTTTCCCTGGCTTAGGTATCAGGGTTATGCTGGCTACATAGAATGAGTTTGGGAGTACTCCTTCCCTTTCTATACTGTGAAATAGTCTCAGTAGTATTGGAGATAACGCTTGTCTAAATTCTTGGTAGAATTCTGCAGTGAAATCATCTGGGCCTGGACTTTTTTTGGTAGGCAGTGTTTTGATGACCTTTTTAATCTCTTCCTTTCTGATAGGTTTATTAAGTTGTTCTGCTTCACATTGTGATAATTTGGGTAGGTGGTATGAGTCAAGGAATTGGTGCATTTCCCCTACGTTTTCAAATTTGTTACAGTACAGTTTTTCATAGTATTCTGCTATGATATTTTTGATTTCTGTTGCATTTGTTGCATCTCATTTCTAATTTGGGTTATTTGTTTCCTTTCTTATTTTTCTTTAGTAAGTTTAGCCAGTGGTTTGTCAATTTTCTTGATCTTTTCAAAAAACCACCTGTTGGTCTTTTCAATTTTTTCAATTGTTTTTCTATTCTCTAATTCATTTAGCTCTGCTCTAATCTTTATGATCTCATTTCTTCTGGTGCCCGAGGGGTTCCTCTATTGTTCTCTTTCTACTTGTTCAAGCTGTACAGTTAGTTCCTTGATTTGGTTTCTTTCTTCCTTCCAGATGTGTGTATTTATGGAAATAAACAGACCTCTAAGCACTGCTTTGGCTGTGTCCCATAGGTACTGGTAGGAAGTGTTTTCGTTCTCATTGGAAGCCATGAATTTCTTTATTTCATCCTTGATTGATTTCCTCTATAACCCACGTTTTTTTGAGCAAGATGTTGTTCAGTTTCCAAGAGTTCCACTTTCTATGTATGTTTTTTCTGCTATTGATTTCAACTTTGAAGGCTTTATGATCTGAGAAGATGCTTTGCAGTAATTCAATGGTATGGATTCTGTTGAGCATTGCACTATGGCCTATCACACGGTCAATTCTGGAGAATGTTGCATGTGCAATGGAGAAGCAGGTGTAGTTGTCTGCTGATGGGTGGAAAGTTCTGTATATATCAATGAGGTTTAGTTAGTTAATTGTGTCAATGAGGTCCTCTGTATCTATACTGAGCTTTTTTCTAGATGATCTGTCTAGTAATGAGAGTGGAGCATTCAAGTCTCCCACTATTATGGTAGAGTCATCTAACTCTCTTTTGAGCAGTCGGTGTTTCTTTGATGTATTTAGGTGCTCTGATATTAGGTGCATAAATATTTAATATAGTTAAATCTTGCTTTTGTACTGACCCTTTCAGCAATAGTGTCCATCTTTGTCCACGATAGTGGATTTGACATTAAAATTGATTTTGTCTGAGGTTAGAATTGTCACCCTTGCTCTTCCTTGTTCATTGTTAGCTTGATATATATTCTTCCATTCTTTAATTTTCAGTTTGTTCCTGTCTTTAGGTCTCAAGTGAGTTTCTTCTAGACAATATATGGATGGGTCATGTCTTTTGATCCAAGATGACACTCGGTGTGTCTTTACTGGATCATTCAGTCCATTCACGTTCAATGTAATTATTGATAGGTATGTGTTCACTGCTGCCATTGTGATACATTTATTTTTATGTTGATGTTTTCTCTGTTTTTCTTATTAGCCTGTTCTGGGACATTCTTTTTTGTGAGTTGATTTTTCACCTTTTCCAGAGCTGGTTTTGTAGTTGTTGAGACTCCTGTGTTACATTTCTTGAAATTGTATGATATATCTTTGTTGTGCTTTACAGCTGCCCCATAGTCCCCCTTAATAAACTATATATAAACCCAAGTTTGATTACTACCAGTCTTGTCATCTTCCTCTCCATCTGGAAGAACTGTAACAACTGTAGTACATCCCTCTTTTTATTATGAATATGCCATAGTTTTCATAATGATCAGTGGATTGCTTCTTTCTGTATCAAAGCTGTGATTGACCTTGGAGCCTTCCCTAAAAGAGTATTGAGTAGTGTGTCGTTCTAAAATATAAAGTTAGTGGTTCTGTTCTTCTAAGCCTGAGCCAAGAACTTCTTTCAGTATTTCTTGTATTTGGGGTTTGGTTTTTACAAAGTCTCTGAGTTTCTATCTGGGAACGTCTTAATTTCATTTTCATATTTGAAAGATAGTTTGGCAGGATATATAATTCTTGGTTGGAAGTTCTTCTCCTTCAAGGTTTTGAATGTGTCATGCCACTGTCTCTGTGCCAGCATGGTTTCTGCTGAGAAATCTGACTAGAGCCTACAGGGTTTCCCTCTGAATGTGAGCTTTGCTTTGAGTCTTACTGCCTTTAAGAGTTGCTGCTTATGTTTCATTTTGTTAAGCTTGATTATAATATGTCTTGGAGTCTTTCTTTTGAGATCTATATTGGGTGGCGTACGATATGCATCTGAAATGTCTATATTCTCTTCCTTCATGATTTCTGGGAAGTTTTCTTTCAGCAGCTCAGCAATGATACTCTCTGTGTTCTCAGATGTCTCACCCTGTTCAGGGACTTCAATTAATTGAAGGTTGTTCCTCTTAATAGAGTCCCACATGTTTCTTAATGTTTCTTCATTTTTCTTGTTTCTTTTTTCTGATTTCTGCTCATAGACGCTGGCATCAGTAGTTCTGTCTTCTAAGTCAGAAATTCTTTTTTCTATTTGTTCCATTCTGTTTTCTTGGCTTTGCATGGAAGTTTCTATATCTTTGATTTTCTTCTTGATGTGTTGGATTTCAGAGTACTGGTGTTCCATCAGATCAAACAGCTTGCTTAATTTTTCATTTTGTTCTGCTGCATTTTGTATAAAGTCTAGAAGGGCTCTGTATATAATCATTTTGTATTCACTTCCTGGTGCTTTCATAAAAGTTTTTTCATCTGGAAAACTCCTTGGTTGCTTTGTTTGGGAGCCTTCTGAAGCCATGGGTGATTTCTTGTATGCCACAATTTTCTGTTGCTTTTTGGGTCCCATGTGAGTATGTAGAGGCTGGAGGAGGTACTGTGAGGATGGATTGCAAATGTTTTTCTAGGCTATCTTAAAACGTAAAGCAAAAGGTATCTGACCACTTCACAAGTCAGTTAGGTTTTCAGGTGTAGAGGTCCCTCTTCTCAACCAACAAATTAAGCACCACTATATCCAACCCCAGATGATAACAAACTAGTTCAGAATACAGCAATGCTACTGCCCTGTTGGCCTCTGCTGACAGGGCCTAGCCTTAGCCGACACTGCGTCTAGTACTGGTTTTGTGATAGGAAAGTGCTCTCCTGTGGGCAGGCTCTGGCTCCCAAGCTAATAATTAGGTCCAGCTGCGGCCACTGTATCCAGGATGGTGTCCTCCACACAGGAAGCAGACAGAGGGGCTAAAGGTGCCGAGAGTAGCGATTCCTCTGCTTCTGTTGCAGGGCCTGCAGCGTAGATGGCACTGGGAAAATTACTGCTTTTCTGTCGGAGAAGCGCTGTCCTGTTTGCTGGTGCTGGCTCCCAGGCTAAGAATTAGGTCCTGCTAAAATCTCGGTACCAACATGGCATCCCGCACGCGAATTCTGATCAAGCCCTGCTGATGCAGATATAAAACGAAAGGCTCAAAGTGGCTAAATTAACAGAGTCTTAAGCCTGGCTCTCAGAATATGGGAATTTTGCCTGCCTGTCCCCCCAGCAGCGTGTCTGACTCCAGCCGCCAGGCAAGACCCGGCTCCGCCCGCCGGCCAATACAGAGAAAAAAAATGTCAAAATGGTGCGTTTACCTTCCGTCCGTGAGAGCCGGGGCTAGCCAGGAGCGGGAGTCAGCGAAAGAGAGGAGGTTTTTCGCTGAGTGGTATGAAGTCCCAATTAACAGCTCTGTGCGGTGTCCTGAGGCTGATTAGGTGATCAGAAGGCTGCATTTGATTATCAGTTCAGATTTTGGTTTCCAGAGGGGCATAAGGAGACGTGGGCTTAACTCTATCATCTTGACTCCGCCCCCTCACATACTTTTTTAAGTGTCAGTTTGTATGTATCAAAGGCTGTAGTGGAATTAACTTAATCTTTTCTGAGAGGATTCAGGTATTTTAATTGTGCATCAGTGAAAATTTGTCTTACCACTATTCCAGCAGTTCTTGATTTCAAAGTCATTGAAAGTTACTGATAGTGTTTCTTGAGAGATAACAGAAAATTTCCTTCTATACCCTGTTTACAATTATGTTACAATTGCTCCTGAATATAACAGGATGTGATGGTTATGATTGTGTGTCAACTTGGCTAGGCCATGATTCTCAGCATTTTGGCAGGTGTATAATGCTGTGATCACTCCCATAATGCAATCTGCTGAGTGGTACTGGGGGGCGCGGGCTTCTCTGGTGCGTCACTGTCCCTCAGCCTTCATCTCCCCAGCATCTGCATCCTACTTTCTTCCTTCTCACCTTGCCAAGGTTTTTGGCTGACTGTGGATCTAGCAGCTGCCTTTCTCTCTTGTCTTCCGACCTCCAGTTCTTGGGACTTGAATTAGCAGCTTACCTGTTGCTCTTGAGATTCATTGACCTTCACAGCCTGTAAGTGGGAACCCTGCTCTGCAACCTCTCAACTTTGGATTCACACTGATTTCTATGGCTGTATGAGCTTGGAGAGACCCCTATCCTGGTCCAGGACTTGGGTTGTTTCAATCTCTACAATTGTGGGAGCTCTTCTCTTGATATTAACCCCCCTCTCTCTCTCTCTGGAAACCCTGGTTGCAGAGTGGATTAACTGCTATGTCCACTAATCAAAATGTCATCAGTTCAAGTCTTCCAGGTGCTCCTTGCAAACTCTGTGGGACAGTCCTACTCTGACATATAGGGTCACTATGAATCAGAATTGACTTAATGGCAGTGAATTTCTGTCTGTCTGTCTCTCTTCATATGCTGTACTGGTTTTGTTTCTCTAGAGGACCTACCTTAATAAACACAACAATCTGAAAATAAGCTATTTTTTTCCTGATCAGAACTTCAGTCATATCCTGACCTAATTTCTTGATAAATACGAATGAATAGAAAAAATAAAATTCTTTTTAGCAACTTATCTTCTGTGGCATTATGGGCATGTCATTTAATGTCTCAACACAGGTTCACTTCAATTTAAAAAAAGCAAAAAAAAGTAAAAATAGAAAGGTCAAGATTAATTGATTTCATACTTACTAAGCACTGAATACAGTACCTAGTGTACACTATTTTTTCAATGAAGATTACCTTTTTTTTACAACAGGCCAAGACTGAGAGGGTTGCTTCATCTGTAAATATTCAATAATTATAAGTTATATGGTGGACACATATCTAGGCACTTGGAGTAGTGAAAATAATAAATAATAGCCAGAAAGCTCCAGCCAATAGCCACACATCTTTTGCACTGTAAGTATGAGTGAGAAAATGTGTGTATTTGTGTATATCCAGAACCTGGCATGAAAAAAAAGCTGAGTAGGACCACTGAATGAGATGAAATTTATTTTGTCAAGGAAGACTTTCACATAATGACATTTGAACTGAGTCCCAAATCAAATAAGAGAGCTAACAAAATCAGGTATCTGGGAAGAGTATTCTAGGAGGTGGGAACAAAAACCAAAAGGACCTAGATTAAGGTGGTATTTCACCATATTTTGGTAACAGCTTCAAATAACTTTTCATCATTGGTTCTATTTATCTTGTGATAACTATTTTCTAGAAGAGAATGGCATTGTTGGAACATTTTATACTTAACCATTACATGCTATGAGAAGTCATGATTATATGAATAATTTAGGAAGAGCTGAAATGTTTCTTAAAAAGAAAATTTCTCCTACCTTTTGAGCTTTATGAGAGTCACAATGTGCTTGATGCCTATAACAATCTGTTGCAACAGTGGTGCATATTTTTTTTTTAATCTCAATGGATGGATAGGTAGATAAATTGGGTAGATAGAAGAATGTGTTTATGTGTGGGTAGATGAATAATATTCTTCAGTATTACTGATCTAAAAGGCATGTAGGCAAAACTTTTACTACTGGGCAAAACATCAAAAAGTAATTGAAAGTAAAGGTCTAGAAGAAAGCATATCTTTTACACTACTGTTAAATTCCTTGAGAAAATGTTGAAGTCCACACTAATTTACGCTGAAAGCTAATAAACACGTAAACACAATATCGAAGTGGTATCTGACCTCCTTTAACTTCACAAGCAGAAAGACGAATCAAGATCAAAAGCCCAAGGCTGATTTCCAGCAGGCAGAGGTCATACTTCCTCCTGTCTCCAGCATCTTTACCAATTCTGACACTAATTGTCCCACCCTCCTCACTCTCTATTTCCCTGCTATGCTTGGTCATTCATTGCAATGGCCAGACAAGACTTAACTCACAGACCTACTCACAATAATGGGGTTTACTAGAGGAGCCACAGGTTACAATTCAGACTCAGGAAAACTCAAGGATATAGCTCTTCCTTCAGGACAGCCTCTTTCCAATCATTCTTGCAGTCATTCATGTGTTACCCTAGACCTTGACCTCTGTCCAAAGGCACTCAGTTTTCTTTCTCCATGTGCTAGGCAGCCCACCACACTGTCTTCTGCTGTTGGGTCTTTGCTGCTGGGTCTCTGCTGTTGCTGCTTGTCTCTGCTTGCTGCTACAGCTTACTCTCTGTCTCCCGGGATCACGAGCTTCTCAGTAAAGTGACTCTGGATCCAACTGATGTGCTGGCTCCTGGCTGTTCTTCCTTGGTGGTCATGGATGGGCTCTCTCTTTCCTGATTCCAGTGGGGTTTATTTCAAGTACAGTAGGATGAAAATTTTTACCACTCCCCTTGGTGGGCCACAGTTAATTATCACATAGTCTCACTTGGGAGACAGTTACAAGACCATAACTAGAAAGGCCACACAAAAGCAAATGATGACACTGTAATATGGTAAAGGAATAGTAGTTGTCTTAGTTTCTTTAACCATTATATAGTAAGTGGTTGACTTTAAAGAACAAAAACTTGTTTTCTTACAGTTTAGGAGGAAAGAAGTCTGAATTCAGGGCATGAGCACTAGGAAAAGCTTGTCTAATTTACTATGCCTCAAAATTCTTATCTAAGCTTCTTTAGTGTTTTCCAAGTTTGTTGATCTTCCCCAAGTGACGTCTATTTTTCCCTCATTTAGGCTTGTGTCCCTCTGTTACCAATCCGATCTTTTTACATATCTAAAGTGGCTTGGTTTTAGACACACCCTAAATGGATATAACCCCATTCAAATAACAAAGGAAATTCTATTTTCAAATGAGATTATATCCATAGGTATAGGTCTTAACATAGGTTGTTAGGTACCCTCAAATGAGTTCTGACTCACAGGACTCTGTGCAACAGAACAAAACACTTCCAAACACTGCACCATGCCCACAATCATTGTTACACTTGAGTTCGTTGTGGTGGTCTCTGTGTCTTAGGATATAATGCACATATTTTAGGGATATATTTATAATGGTGACATAATTCAGTCCATATTAGTAATCATTGAACATTCCAAAATTCTTGGGCTGGGGAAAGCAGTAAAGTGTTGGAATTGAGCAGAATATCTATATTCTGGAAATTGTCACCACTTTTTTGCCATATGTATTTTTGCCATGACTCTGTTGACAGATGCCGTTGTGGTGCCAGACTGTTCATATTTATCTCATCAGCATTCCAAGTTACTTCTGGTTGCTTCTAAGCTCAAACATAACTTGTACTTAACCTTTAACATTAGAGCTTACAAATATTCAGAGGTCTTGGATTCATGTCAAACATTGTATCCATGAAAGAAGGCAAAAGAGTTTAAGATTAGTCTCCTAAGTACTAGTATGTATTGATCCCAGTGTGTGTACAGATACACAATCCAGTTAGACAATTACTTCTGAAATTCAATATTTTTTTCCTTTAGAATTAAATACTTTCTCTTTTTTTTTTTTTTTTTTTTGTCTTGTGGTCCAGTGTAGTATTTTTATACAAAATATACAGACCCTTTTTTTTGATCTTAAAGAAAGTCTTGCCTATAAAAATAAATGAATAAATACTCTTAACATGAATGCTATCTAAATACACATGCTTCTCTATTGTCTGGCTTGGCTCTCTATTGTCTGGATTTGTCCAAAATTAACTGAAGCCAGGAGTATTTCATGGGCTTGGAGATGTCGTGTTCTTGCAACTGCAAACAAAGGACAAAGTAGGTGAATAACCCTTTATGTTCTGAACTCCCTTCTCAATATTGGCTTCACTAAACTAAACAGTCCATCTGGCCTGCGTCTTTCTTGCACAAATGATAAATACCTAAGCTTCTGTAAAAGCCCTCAGATACAGGTTTTCTACATTTTGTGCTTTTATCTACAGGGAAATAATAGTTACGCAAATCCAACTGGCAACAACAGTCAAGTCATCTACTATTTGAAAACAGTCCTAAGTACCAGCTGTATTAGTATTAGCATATTAAGTTTCTGAAAGATTCTTCTTTATCTTTCTCTTAATTTCAAGCTTTCATATAAACAATGATAGTGTTCTGTAAGATTCCAAAATAAGTTATTAAACAGCAATGGAGCTCACAGTTAGAGATCTAGGAAGGGAGCATGTGCATTTGTTGATTAACTTCAACATTTTTTTTTCCCTAAATGAGACTAAAAGCAATGTCAATTTGATTGATGTACACTTTACCATAAATCTGAGTACAGATTCAGAAAAAGCTGGAAAATAATAAAATATGACATGACTGGTGCTTGAATACTAAGAGAAAAGGCAAATAATCAGACAGGATGTGTAAGTTAGTCTACTTTAAGTGCACATTTCAATAATGGGCCACATTAGCTTTGCCATAACAGAAAATGACCATGTATTTGTAACTGGAACAGCCCAATTTATATTGGTGATGTTTTCTTGCCATGTAGGGTAAAAATAGCAGTATTCTACTCCAACAAAATTATATTTCTAAGATCAGTAGGGATCATGACTCATGGAAGAACTGTACCATTATTAACATTAGCAAAGAAGACTTCAACATCAGGCCCGATCTGTTCTATGAGGATACACAAAACACCACCATGTTTTATTAATCTGTCAATTTATCTAAATAATCTAAAATACAGAAAATAAAATATAAGTAATTCTTTTAATTTCACTATTTTCTATTTGCTTTCACTTTGTTAACCTAAAATTTATCATTGTAATTTATGCCCTTACAAAAGGTGCATTGCTGTTAGCTGCCATCAACTCATCTCTGACCCCTAGCAACCTAAATATAACCAAGTAAAACACTGCCAAGTCCTGTGCCATCTTCAGGATCAACAAACAGTTAAAGCAAAATGCTTATTTTACAGATATTCTAAACTATCTGCTATGCTTCAGTCATAATAAACAAAGGATTATTGTGTTCCAAATCAAACACATTCTTTATGTTTATTAATAACCATAGACTTAGTCATTATCAATACTTTGTTGATAATAAAGATGCTGTCAATGTTATTTCTCTGCTGTGTTCTAATAGCTAATGATTAATAAGCATAATTATAAACATAATGCTTTCTTCTCAAAATTTTCAAATACTTAACTTACTAAACCAAAAAAAACCAAACTCATTGCCATCTGACTGATTCTGACTAGTAGCAAACCTATAGGACAGGGTAGAACTCCGCCTTAGAGTTTCCAAGTAGGTTCAAGCCGCCAGCCTTTCAACTTGCAGCTGTAGCACTTAATCACTATGCCGCTTAACATGCATAGAATAAAATATAAAACATTAAATCATTAAAGTGCTCATTTGATAGATTTCATGCGGGCCCCTTTTACACGTTCTACTTTTTGAATGGAATTTCTTTATAGATTTATGTATTGTTTGACTGAGTTTATTTTAAACTTCTTTATTGTGACATATATGGTACACTATACAATTCACACATTTAAGGTTACCATTCAACGTTTTGTAGTATATTCACAGATGTGCAACCATCATTTTTTAGTTTTTGATATTTTCGTTACCTCAGAAAGAAACTGCATATCATTTAGTTATGATCCCTTTACCTCTCTCCAAAGCCCAGCCACTAGCAACCACTAATCTAGTTAATGCCCCTGTAGATTTTGCTATTATGGGCATGGATAGGAATAGAATTATATAACACAGGTCTTTTCTCACTGGCTTCTTTCACTTAGTATAATGTTTTCAAGATTCATGTATATTGTATCATGTTTCATTATATTATTCCTTTTTACTGCTGAATAATATTGCATTATAAGGATATAATACATATTTTCATCCATCCATTGATAAACATTGGATGTTTCCATCTTTTAGCTGTTATGAATAATGATGCAATAAATATTTATATGTAAGTTTTTGTGTGGATGTGTATATTCATTTCTCTTAGGTATCTGCCAAGAAATGGAATTACTGGGTCATATCAGAGTTCAGTGTTTCATTTGAGGAAATTTTAAGCTAGCTTTTAAAGCAGCTACATCATTTTAATTCCCACTTTAATGGCACGTAAGTTAAGACTAATTGCTAATAGAAAGGTTAGCAGTCCAAACTCACCCAGGGTCTCCATGGAAGAAAGGCTTGGCTAGCTGGTCCCATAAAGATTACAGCCCAGAAAGTCTTAAGAGGCAATTCTGCTATGTCAGATGCCAGCCAAGTGCCGTCGAGTCGGATCCAACTCATGGCGACCCTAGAGCTATGTCAGATGGAGATGCTATAAATCAAATCAACTTGAGGGTACCTAACAACAACACTCAGTGTATGAAGGTTATGGTTTCCCCATATTTTCACTAATACTTGTCGCTGTGAACTTTTTTATTTTAGCCATATTATTGGATTCTAGGTGCTATCTCATTGTGGCTTTGATTTGTATTTTCCTAATGACTAATATTGTCAAGCACCTTTTCATATGCTGATTGGCCATACATACATACCTATACACACACACACACACACACACACACACACACACACACACACATCTTCCTTGGAGAAATATTTATCTAGATCTTTTGCCCCTTTTTTGTTGTTGTTGTTAGGTTGTCTTATTATTATCATTATTTTTAAATTAGGTCATAAGACTTCCTTGTATATTCTGGATACAAGTTCCTTATCAGCTAAATGATTTGCAGATAGGTCTGCCCATTGTTTTAGCTGTCTTCATTTCTTGATAGTGTCCTATAAAGCAGAATCGTTTTTAATGTTCACTTATTCAATTTGTCTACTCGTAGTTCTATGGTTCATGATGTTAGTATCAGATATAAGAGTTCTTTGTAAAATTCAAGGCTATGCTTTCATTTGAGAATTTTATGATTTTAGCATTTGCATTTAGGTCTTTGATTTGCTTTGAGTTACATTTTGCATATGGTAGAATGTAAGTTATATTATATGTCGTCTTTTGCATGTGGCTACCAGGAAATGTTTGCTGAAATGAATGTTTTTTCCCACTGAATAGTCTTGACATCCTTCTTGAAATCCATTAATCATGACTGTATGTATGTATTTCTGGATTCTCAACTATATTCCATGCATTTATATGTGTATCTTTGTGTCAGAACCACCCTGTCTTGCCTACTGTGACATTATAGTTAGATTCGAACTGTAATTTTGAAACTAGTAACTGTGAATTCTCCTACTTTGTTGTCCTTCATGACTGTTTTCATTATTATGGGTCTCTTGCTATCCCATATGGATTTTAGCATCAGCTTGTCGATTCCTATAAAGAAGTCATCTCAGATTGCACTGAACCTGCCCATCAATTGATGAAGCATTTCCATCTTACCAATGTTGTCTTCTGGTCCATGAACACAGGGTGTTACCCATTTCTTTCAATCTTGTTCAATTAAATAAAAAAAGTTTGAGTTTTGAACTTTTAAATAGCTGTAGTTCAACAATACTATTTTAGGAAACAGAGATACAGAACTATGGAAAAGTAGTTATCTTTACAAAAACAAAATAACTTCATCATTATATTACAAACACCCTGTTACATAATGTTTATTTAATGTGCATATAACACCTTCATCATTTTACCACCTGCTATTAACATTTATAATTTCCTTTGCTTTTATTTTCGATCTCCTGTCATTTACTTCCTTTGGCCATCTTGTTCCCTTCCCTCTTAAGCATCTTACTTCTTACAAACAAACCAGTTATCTTATTCTTGATTATATCCTTTAATTTTTTTGTTTGTTCCTTGTCTTTCATTTATTTTCCTTTTACATCAGAGTTATTCTAGTTATCAAATTACTCAAAGCTTCATGTTTATATTTAATTGCCTGTTCTGTGAGAAATAGACTTTGTTTCTTTAAATAATACTCCTTTGCCAGCTGTCATGATGCTAATCTTGCCAGTATAGTGCATTGGAAATACTCTGGAAAAATAAAATAAAATACTGCTGTCGAGTCAATTCCAACTCACAGTGACTCTGTAGGTCAGAGCAGATCTTCCCCATAGAATTTCCAAGGAGCACTGGCTGGCTTTGAACTGCTGACTTTTGGTTAGCTGACTTAACTCTTAATCACTATAGCACCAGAGTTTCCAGCATCGCAAAACGAAAGGACTTTTCCCGGGGCATCCAGTGTGTTCCTCTTCACCAGCTTCTACATGTTCTTGGATTCTCTAGAGTATGAATTTGAAGCACAAATGTCTTTTCCAGCACCTGGCTCCTGCTATGAGGGCCACTTCTCTGATGTCACACTTCTGCAAGAGGCAGATTCTTCAATGCCAACCTTCTTTCTGCCACACAGGCATATTCCGTGTGGCATACTCCTGCAGTACATTGGTTTCTCCAGTTTGTGGCTCCTGTACTGAGGGTGCCATACACAGTGTCTAATTTCTACAGTGCGCACAGCTTCTCCAGTGCCACAATACTGTGGTACATAGTAGCCAGCAACATCTAAAAGTGAACACATTTTCCTGAATCCCCCTTTGATGATTTCAGTTGTTAGTGCCGCTATCAAGATATTTCCCTGTGAAAGGCTTTCCCCAAGTCTAAAGCACTGTGTTTCTAGCAGACTGCACCAGTATACTACCAATGTGACTTCTTTGTCATGTAAATAAATTCCTTGTCATGTAAATAAATGCTTTCTTCCTTGGATGCTCTACATCAGCTTTTGGATAAGGGCATCTCCTTATATCTACTATTTCTATTTCATGTACAGTACTCATTACTTCTTCCTAAGCAATATTTCTTTAATCCCTCTTATAATTAATAATTTTTTTCAACTTGCTCCATTAAAATTGTGTGCATTCTATCAATTTTGGACTCTGTAGTTGAGGAAATTGCTCTTGCTATGTGGCTCACACTGCTATTTCACTCATTTGCTCACTCACTCACTCACTCATTCATTTATTTATCTAATATTTAACTCTGCTCCATATTTATAAGCATAAATAACTATGCTTGATATTGTGTTAACCGTAGTCAAAAAAGAATATTTCTCAATTCATGGTATTTAGAGGATGTAAATGAAAAATATGCATACAAAAACACTGATAGAGAACTTCCAGAAATTAAAGCTGGATTCAGAAGAGGACGTGGAACAAGGTATACCACTGCTGATGTCAGATGGATCTTGGCTGAAAGCAGAGAACACTACAGAGATGTTTCCCCATGTTTTTATCAACTTTGCAAAGGAATTTCACTGAGAATTATAACAATTTATGGTAAATAATGAGGATTCCAGAACACTTAATTCTACTAATACAGATATACATAGACAAAAAGGTAGATAATCAAATGGCACAAGGGGATATTCCATGGCTTAAAACCAGGAATGATGTGTGTAAGTGTTATATCCTTTAGCCATACTTATTTAATCCCTATGTCAAACAAATAATCTGAGAAAGTGGACTATATGAAAAGAAATGAGGCATCAGAATTGGAGATTAACAACCTGCTACATGCAGCTGCTCCCAGGTGTGTGTCAGTTGGATATGTTGTGGAATCTTGCATGTGACTGGGACGCTGGGAGCAATGCCACCAGCATTCTGATACCAGCAGGGTCTTGCATGGCAGGCAGGTTTCAACTCAACTTCTGGACTAAGACAGACTAGGAAGAAGGACCTAAAACAAATTAGACAGTAAAAACTTTATGAAAATCAGAGAAACTGTGTCTCACACAGTGCCAGAAGATGAGCCTCTCAGGTTGGAAGCACGCAGAACTTGAATGGGAAAGAGCTGCTTCCTCAAAGTATAGTCTACGTTAATGACATGGATGAAGTCAGGCTAACAGGATCTTCATTTGCTGACGTGGTATGACTCAAAATGAGAACAGCTGCAAATATCCCAATAATAATCACAAGAAGTATATGAAGTATGAATCTAGGAAATGCAGACATTATCAAAAATGAAATGGAACACATAAACATTCATATCCTAGGCATTAGTATGTCAAAAGGGACTGGTATAGGCCATTTTGAATTAGGCAGTCATGCAGTCTACTATGCTGAGAGTGACAGTATGAAGAGGACTGGACACCATTCACTGTCAAAAAGAACATTTCAAGATCTATCCTAAAGCACGATGCTGTCAATGATAATATCCATAATTCTACAAGGAAGACCTATTGATACGACTATTATTTAAACTTATGCTGTAACGACTAAGGTCAAAGATGAAGAACTTGAAATTTTTAACAGTTTCTACAACCTGATACTGATTGAACATGTAATCGAGATGCATTGATAATTTCTGGTGATTGGAATGAAAAAGTTGGAAATAAAACAGAAAGTTGGAAAATATAGTTTTGATGATATGATGTCAGAGATCACATGACAGAAATTTATAAGACCAATCATTTCTTCACTCCAAATACCTTTTTCCACCAACATCAAAGGTGACTGTATACATGGACCGCACCAAATGGAGTATACAGCTATCAAATCCACTACATCATCAAATAGAAATGATGGAAAAGCTTGATATCCTAAGTCAAAAAACACCAATCCAATTTCAGAATAAACCATGAATTGTTCATACACAAGTTGAATTTGAAACTGAAGAAAATTAGAAAAAATCCAAGACAGTGTGGCCTTGAGTACACCACATGAATTTAGAAACCATCTGAAACATAGATTTGACAAGTTGAACACTAATGACCAAAGAACAGACAAGTATGGAATGACATCAAAGATGTAATATATGAAGAAAGCAAAAGGCCATTATAAATACAGGAAAGAAAACATCAAAGAAATGTCAAAATAGACTAATACTTGCTCTTAAACACTGAGTAGCTAAAGCCAATGGAAGAAATGATAAAATAAAGGAACAGAAGATATTAAAAGGTGGCTCCAGAGACAACGCAAAGTACCAGTGTGCAAATACCTGGAGATAGAAAGCCAAAAGGGAAAAAGTAACTTGGCATTTCTCAAGCTAACAGAACTGAAGAAAATCTCCAAGCATTAAGCTGCAGAAGTGATGGACTGAAGCAGGAAGCATCAAAAAAAAAAATAAAAGATGGAAGCAATGCAAAAGATCATTATAGCAAAAATGATTGTGCAATGTTCAACCATTTCAAGAGGCAGCACATCAGTAATCAATGGGACTGAGAAGGAAGTCCAAGTCGCACTGACAGCATTGGTGACATTCTATCCATCAACTAGCAGAATACCTATTGAGATGTTTAAACAAATGAACCTCTGGAGGTCCCTGCTTACTAATGCCAAGAAATTTGGAAGACAGACACCTGGCCA
The DNA here is from genome assembly GCA_028571685.1 of Heterohyrax brucei. Taxonomy (NCBI): domain Eukaryota; kingdom Metazoa; phylum Chordata; class Mammalia; order Hyracoidea; family Procaviidae; genus Heterohyrax; species Heterohyrax brucei. The sequence goes on from CM053143.1 coordinate 164,848,496, forward strand.
GTCAACAGGAAGACATCCATAGTTACTCCTATTGACAAGAAAGGTGATCCACCTGAATGAAGAAATGATTAGACAACATAATTAAATATCATAGGCAAATATAATTTTGTTGAAGATCATTCAAAAGCGGCTGCAGCCACATATTAACAAGGAACTGTCAGAAATTCACGCCAGATTCAGAAGACAAATTGGAATCAGGGATATCATTGCTGATGTCAGATACATCTTGGCTGAAAGCAGAGAATATCAGAATGTTCTTTACTTATGTTTTATTGACTATGCAAAGATATTTGACTTTGTGGGTCATAATTATCAAATTATGAATAGCACTGCACAGAACAGGCATTTTAGAATATTTAGTTGTGCTCCTGAGGAAACTGTACACGTACACTACAGCAGAACAAAGAAATACTGTATGGTTTAAGACCAGGGAGGATATGAGCTGGGTTTGTATCCTTTCACCATCAGTCTGTATACTAAGCAAATAATCTGGGAAGGTGGAATTTATGAAGAAGAATGAGACATTAAGATTGGAGGAAGAGTTGTTATCACTCTTCATTATGCAGATGACACAAACTTGGTGGTGAAGCGAAGAAGACTTTAAGCACTTATGATGAAAACCAAAGGCCATGCAGTCACAAGAACAGTTACATGCATACAAATGTTTACTGCAGCACTGTCCACAACTGCTAAAAGATGGAATCAACCCAGACATAAACAAACTATGGTATATATACTCAACAGAACATTATACAATAATAGTGAACAGTGATGATTTTATGAAGCATCTTATAACCTGGCTTCAAAGTGAAGACATCATGTTGAATAAAATCAGTCAGCAGCACAAGGACAACTACTAAATGAGACACCTACTACAAGGACTTAAAAACAGACTGATGTGCAGAAGAAAAGACTCTTTGATGACTGCAAAGGAGGGGAAGAAGGAGGGAGAAGGTTGGTTATAGATTAGATAGTTGACAGAAATTTAGATGGGTGAAATCAGTGACTGCACACACTAGAAAGAAGAGTAATTTAACTGGACTTCAACATAACCTGAAAATTCTTCCAATTTTAACCTGATATTGCAAGGATAGAGTAGCAGGGACAAGGGCCTGGAGACCATGCTCTCAGAGGACATTGAGACCAATTAGCATAACTAGTCTATTGCTGAGGGAGTCTTCTGCACTCCATATAGATGAGTGGCATCTGGGGTCTTAAAATCTAGCAAGCTATCCTCTGAGGAACACCAAATGGTTCCAACTCATCTGTAACTGATGATCATCAAGGACAACAATGACATAAGGGAAAAAGAGCCCCGAAGACAGAAAGACCCACGTGAATGGGTGGCTATATCAACATGTGACCAGAGGACAGATGGTGCCCAGCCCCCCAAAATGACACCTATGATGGAGTTCACAATGTTGAGTCCCAGTGGCAACAGGAGAATAAAAGAGGTGAACCTTAAGAATTCCACTAAAAGACCTCAGTTGTTGGTCAAAGGCCTGAGACATCCCCTTGGAGCATGGCCCCTAGACCTGATGCTGCCTCTGATCATAGATTATTACTGAGGTCAACTCTTTGGATACGAATGGAATGAACTCAGAGACACAGAGTGACCCCAACGTGTGTGCACTTGATGGCTCTATGTATTTATAGGATGTCATCCTACTTGCCTTTTACTAGAGGACAGTGGAAAGCGTGGAGAGGAGAGGACACAAGATTGTTAAGAGGATATAACATGTATGGAATGGGAAGGAGGAATGTGGCATCACCAGGCAAGAAGACCAGAGGGAGCTGGAGATAGGTGGGCATGCAAATTTGAATTGCATTGTAAACTTTCACACAATCACAATAAAAAACAAGCAAATAAGTAAGTATATATAATAAGTGAATAAATGAGAGGCCATAGCCTTTAGCATGGTGTACACGTTAACATACAAAATAAAAAAAAAAAAAAGAGAAATCTTCACAACTAGGACAGTAAGAAACATTGTCAGAAATGGAAAAAATACTAAAGTTGTCAAGGGTTTCATTTTACTTGGATTCATAGTCAACACCCATAAAAGCAGCACAAAATTTGCTTCAAAAGACTTCTTTGAAGTATCGAAATGCAAATTAAGTCACCTTGAAGACTAAGGTGTGCCTACCTAAAGCCATGGTATTTTCAATCGTATCTTATGCATGTGAAAGCTGGACATTGAATACGGAAAAACAAAGAAGGACTGGTGTCTTTGTATTATGGTTTTGACAAAGAATACTGAGTATACCATGGACTGACAGAAGAAGGGACTAGTCTGTCTTGAAAGAAACACAGCCAGAGACCTTCTTGGAAGTGAGGATGCTAAGACCTCCTCTCAATTATTTTGGACATCTCACCGCAAAGATCTAGTCCTTGGAGAAGGACATCATGCACTGGTAAATCAGTGGGTAGCAAAAAAAGAGGAAAACTGGCAACAAGATGGATTTACACAAGGGGTAACAAGAGATTCAAATGTAATAAGGATCGTGAAGATAGCACTTGACTGGTGAGTGTTTCCTTCTGTTGTGCCTGGGGAGACTATGAGTTGGAACTGACTCAAGGGAACAGAACAGCAGGTAATCAGAAGAGATCATGACAAGTTTTATTGGGAAGAATACAATCTTTAGAAAATGAACTAAAGAAGGACACCTAAATCAGGTGAGGGAAGACTATGGCGGGATTCTCTAAAGTGAAGTGTTATTTAAGGCCAGAGACAAAAGAGTTCTCACTTCTAATCCCAATTAAATCTACTCAGACTTTGTATTTCTTTATTTGTTGGGTTTAGCTGTTTTCTATTCATGCCTAATTTTTGTTCTTTCTACCCCAATTACACTTCGGGGGTGTATCTTCCATGACTGTCACATGCTATGCAGAGTCCTCCTCCTTCCTTTGTCCATGTTCTGTTATCTAAACAGTCCCCCGTGGTAGAGAGTAGAGGTCCAGGAAAAAAGTGGAAGGCACTCAACAAAACGAATTGACACAGCAGCTGCAACAATGTGCTCAAGTATGACATGATTGTGAGGATGGTACAGGACAAGGCAGTGTTCTCTTCTGTTGTACATAGAATTGTTATGAGATGGAACTGACTCAATGGCACCTAAGGACAGACAACAGAGTCGGCAGCAGAGTGCTTACCCATTGCTCCAACAGGACTTCCCATCCATACCCTCCGTTTTTCTTATACTGCCTTATGTTTCTTCACAATACACATCATAATCTGATGCATTTTCTACTACATTTTTTTTAATCCCCCCAACTAGAACATAAGCTCTTTTCAAGGAAGAAGTTTCTCTTACTGCTCACTATGCTATTTCCAGCCTTTAGAATGATGTGAGGTAAGTAAACAAATCAAAAACCAAAACCACTGCCACTCAGTCAATTCCAACTCATAGCAGCCCTATGGACAGAGTAAAACTGACCCATAGAGTTTCCAAGGAGTGACTGGTGGATTTAAACTGCTGACCTTCTGGTTAGCAGCTGTAGCACTTAACCACTATACAACTAGGATTGATACTTCCCTGGAGTTGCTAGGGCTACTAACCCTAGGTCAACAATTTGAGTCTACCAGGTGATTCTTGGAAACTCTATGGAGCAGTTGTACCCTGTCCTATGGGTTCACTATGAGTCAGAATCTACTCAGCAGCAATGGGTTAGTGTTAAATAAAGACATTTACAGTAAATGAATGAAACAATGTTGCTGTTTTTAATGATGTATGCATGTAATACCATTATCTTTCTTAGACTACACATTTTAAGGTATCAATGTAGTAATTTAATTATTTTGGGTATCCACTAGCATAGTGTAGATTGTATATGCATAATAATCAAGATGCTATTTAACAGTCTAAAATAAATTTCTGACTTAATTAAATAATTCATCATCCAGGTTGAGGTTTCTCAAATTAAAAATAAATAAAGATTTTCCTGACTTCTGTGCTTATTTTATATCTTCTTGTAAGTTATAAAAACCAATTTTATTTAACACAGAACCACAAAGTTTAGGAACATATAAAGAGAATTGAAGGGGAACGCAACATAGTTCAGGAAATACCTACGAGAAAACATCTTTCAGTACATTGGTGCTACTCAGTATTTTATCTGTTTGAAATTTTTTAAAAACAACACTTGTTTTTTAGATTCAAAGTGTATGAAAAGGAACTAGACATGAAATTAAAAACAAAACTTCTACTGTGTATGAAATGGTCATCATGTAACAGTTCAGGCTCCCTGTGAAAAATAAATTGTGCCTTTTGTGGAAAAATTCAAGAAAAATGATAACACACAAAAGGCGACCACTAAAGTTAAAATCTGAATTTAGAATACTACATTTCTTCCAGATTAGAGGGAAAAAAAAGTAACAATATATGTAAAACCTTTTGAAAGACTAAAATATATTCCAAATAAAGTATTTCAATTTCTATTGTTGATATTTTATTTGTACACTAAATTCTTTGAAACTGATGAAAGGTATACTACTGAAGGGGGAGTAAACAGGTGCTTCACAGCCTCTCTCTGGAACCTGGGTTGCACACTGGCTATGAACTCAGCCTCATAGCAGAAGTTCAGCAGTTCAAATCTACAAGTTGCTCCTTGGAACCTATGTGAAGCAGTTCTACTCTGTCCTCCATCATCATTAAGAGTTGGGACTGACTCAGTGGCAGTGAGTCATTTGCTTTTATTTTTTAATATCTTTCTCTCTCTAAGTTTATTGAATAATAACTATTTGCTTTTAAAATGCCATATATTAGCATATTTATTAATATTGATACAATTATTACATCAATTAAAAAGCAAGCAAAGCTCTGTTAATATTTAATTGTGTTAAATATTAATTCTATTAATTTTACCCTTGCAATAAAATGTCATGATCATAATAAAACATGATGATATACATTGTAGTAATAATGTTAATAATATTATTTGTAACTAATTATTTAATTATAAATTTTGTTTGTTTAGTAGCAGTACTAAAGTGGGAAACCTGGTGGCACAATGACTAAGTGCTAGGATGATAATGGAAAGGTGGATGGTGCAAACTCAGCAGGTGCTTCTCAGGAGACATGGCGATAAAGATTACAGCCTTACAAACCCTATGAGACAGTTCCAAACCGCCCTACTGAGTTGCTGTGAGTCAGGATTAACTTGATAGCAATGGCTTTTTCACAGTACTAAAGGAACAATATATTGACAAGGAACTGTCAGGAATTCAAGCTGGATTCATAGAAAGAGATGGAACCAGGGATAGCATTGGTGATGTCAGATGGATCTTGGCTGAAAGCTGAGAAAACCAGATGTTTACCAGTGTTTCATTGACTGTGCAAAGGCATTTGACTGTGTGGATCATAAAAAATTATGGCTAACATTGTGTAAAATGGGAATTACAGAACACTTAATTGTGCTCTCAAGGAATCTGTTTGTGGATCAAGAGGCAGTCATGCAAACAAAACAGGGGGACACTGCATGGTTTAAAGTGAGGAACGGTGTGCATCAGGGTTGTACCATTTCACCATACCTTTTCAATCTGTATGCCAAGGAAATAATCCAATAAACTGGATTACACAAAGAAGAATGAGACATCAGGATGGAATGAGGACTCATTAATAACCTGCATTATTTAGACCACACCACCTTACTTGCTAGAAGTGAAGAAGACTTGAAATACTTACTGATAAAGATCAAGGACCACAGCCTTCAGTATAGACTGCATCTCAATATCAAGGAAACAAAAATCTTCACAACTGGACCAGTAAGCAACACCATCATAAATGGAGAAAGGATTGAAGTTGCCAAGGATTTCATTTTACTGGGGTCCACATCAACATCCATGGAAGCAGCAGTCAAGAGATCAAAAGACCCATTACGCTGGGAAAATCACCTACAAAGGATCTTTTTAAAGTATTGAAAAGCAAAGATGTCACCTTGAAGACTAACGTATCCCTGACCCAAGCCACTGTATTTTCAATTGCATTGTAAGCATGTGAAAGCTGGACTTATGAATAAAGAAAACAAAAGAAGAACTGATGTCTTTGAATTATGGTGTTGGAGAAGAATGTTGAATGTATCATAAACTGTCATAAGAACAAACATATCTGTTCTGGAAGTACAACCACAGTGCTCCTTGGAAGCAAAGATGGCAAGACTGTGTCTTATATACTTTGGAAATGTTGTCAGGAAGGGTTAGTCCCTGGAGAAGGACATCATGTTGGCAGAGTGGAGGCTCAGCAGAAAAGAGGAGGACCCTTGATGCAATGGATTGACATAATGGCCACAACAATGGGCTTAAGCATAAAAATGACTGTGGACATGTGTCACTGCCTAACTGTCCGCCCACGGAAAGAAGACAGGACACACGGATACGAGCCACCTTGCAAGTTGCTTGCTTTATTCTTCTTCTCCCTACACCCGGTCCCCACACGCTTTTATCCCCCAGGTTCCTCCAATCACCATAGGCCACGTCCTCCCAAAGCGGGGCTCTCAATAGGCTGATCAGCAGCCACTGCTCACAAGCATGTGCTAAGAAAGCCCTAAGTCTGGTAAACAAGGGTGTGGAATAAGGAGGGGCTCCGGCCTTGGGCGCCATCTTGGGCCGGACACTCCGCTCCCCACAGATATGGCCCAAGACCAGGCAGTGTTTTGTTCTATTGTGCATAGGGTTGCTATGAGACAGAACTGACTTGATGGCACCTAACAACAACACAAAGGAAAATAGGAAATAGGGTGACAATGAAAAAATCCTCTGAGCATTTCTCAGAAGTGTTTATGATGCATACTTTTATACATTTTGCCACTCCTTTATTTATGTTTTTGAACTGGAACCCCCTTCCTCTGAACTCAGCCAATCATTAATTATTAAGTGCTTAATTACATGTCTAGAAAAATATCACACTCTGACTTAACATATATGAATAGAATTTGTACTTTTAAGGATCCAGAAAGAGAAAAAATTTTAACAAAAACAATTATGATAGATCTGAGGCACTGAAGGAAAGAGATGTAAAGAACAAAATGCTTTGGAGACATCGAGGTAGAAGTGACTCTTAACAGTATTTAAGTAATTTTGTTGTTGTCATCTTGCCATCAAGTCAGTTCCCATTCATAGAAACCCTGTGTATAACAGGACAAAACACTGCATAGTCCTGTGCTGCCCTCACAATTGTTATGTTTGAGCTTAATCTGCAGTCACTGTGTCAATTCATCCTGTTAAAAGGTTTTCCTCATTTTCGCTGGACTTCTACTTTACCAAGCATGGCATCATTCTCCAGCCACTGATCCTTCCTGATAATACATTCAAAGAACTTCAAACGCCAGATGGATTCTCACTATCCTCGCTTCTAGGAAGCATTCTGGATGAATGCAGAGCATGTCAGAAAGATATTTACCCGTGGTTTATTGACTATTCAAAAGTATTTCTCTGTGTGGATCATAACAAATTATGAACAACAATAGGAAGAATGTGACAGTTTTTTGCATTCTTTTGGCAATTCATGCTATATTAAAGATTCTTACCTAATGGCTCTTCCGTATTCGTCATGCAGCTTTGACATGCATAGGAGGCAGCTGACAACATCATGGCTTGAGTAAGATGAACCTTAGGTGACATCATCACTTTTCAACAACTTTCAAGAGGTCCTTTACAGCAGATTTTCCCAGTGCAATGCACGTTGTGATTACTTAACTGCTGCTTCCATGAGTGTTGATTGTGGACCCAAGTGAAATGAAATTTTTGACAACTTCAATCTTTTCTCCATTTATTATGGTGTTGCTTCTTGGTCCACGTGAGAGGATTTTTGTACTCTTTATTTGTGTAATCTACATTGAAGGCTGTGATTTTTGATCTTCATTAGTAAGTGCTTCAACTTGTCTTTTCAGCCATCAATGTTGTGTCATCTGTGTATGGCATGTTGTTAATGAGTCTCCCTCCAATCCTGATGCCCCATTCTTCTTCATATAGCCTCTTGTCTTAGAATATTCATTTCACATATAGACTGAAGAAGCATCATGAGATGATACAACAGCACAGCTTTCCTGACTTAAACCATTCATTACTCCTTGTTCAGTGTGAAGGACTGTTTCTTGATGTCTGTATAGGTTCCTCATGGGAACAATTAAGTGTTCTGGAATTCACATTCTTCCTATTGCTATCCATCATTTGTTATGTTCCACACAGTGAGATGCTTTGCATATTTAATAAGCAAAGGTGAATATCTTTATGGTATTCTCTGCTTTTAGCCGGAGTTCATCTAACATCAGCAACAATGTCCCTGGTTCCATGTCCTCTTCTGAATATTGCTTGAATTTTTGGCAGTTCACTGTCATTATACTACTACAGGTGTTTTTGAATGATCTTCAGCAAAATTTTACCTGCATGTGATATTGATGACGTTTTTTGATAATTTCCTCATTCAGTTGGATCACCATTCTTGGGAATAGGCATAAATAAATACATATGTATCTCTTCCAGTCAGTTGGCTAGGTAGCTGTATTCCGAATGTCTTGGCATGAATGAGTGTTGTGTCAGTTTGTTGGGACACCTCAACTGCTATTTCATCAATTTCTGTATGCTTTATTTTGCCAGTGCCTTAGTGTAGCTTAGACTTCTTCCTCCAATACCATAGGTCCTGATCACATGCTACCTCCTAAAGCAACTGAACATAGGCCAACTATTTTTGGTATAGTGACTCGATGTACTCCTTCCATCTTCTTTTGATGCTTGCTGTGGTGTTCAGCCCTTTCCCCACAGACTCTTTCAGTATTGTAACCCGAGGTTTGAATTTTCGCTTTAGTTCTGTCAGCTTAAGAAATCCCAGCATATTCTCCTCTTTTAATTTTCTATCTCTAGATGTTTGCAAATGTTATTATAAAACTTTATTTTGTCTTATCTGGCCACCCTTTGAAATATTCTATTCACCTTTTTTTATTTGATCATTCTTTTACCTTCCCTTTAGCTATTTTACTTTCGAGAGCAAGTTTCAGACTCTCTTCTGACATCCGATTTGGGCTTTTCTTTATTTCTCTTCTTTTTAATGACCTCTTGCTTTCTTCATGTGTGATATCCTTGATATCCTTCTACAACTCATCTGGTCTTTGGTCATTCATGTTCAGTGATTCAAATCTATTCTTGAGATAGTCTCTAATTTCAGGTTGAATATGTTCAAGGTCATTCTTTAGCTTTTGTGGACTTGTTCTAATATTCTTCAGTCTCAATTTGAACTTGCATACGAGAAATTAATGGTCTGTCTGGTCAGCCCCTAGCCTTTTTATGTCTGATGATATTGAGCTTTTCCAATGTCTCCACAGATGCATTTAATTATCGTGTATATGGTATCTGGAAAATTCCAGTGTATATTTGCCATTATGTTGGTGAAAAAGTTATTCTCAATGAAGAAATCTTTGGCATTGCAAAATTGTATGATGGAATCTCTAACATTGTTTCTATCACTAAGATCATATTTTGCAACTACCAAGCCTTCTTCTTCGTCTCTACCTTTTGAATTTCAATCACTAGTAATTATCAATGCATCCTGATTTCCTGTCTGATCATTTTTAGTACAAAACTTGGTAAAAATATTCAACTTCTTTTTCTTTGACCTTAGTGGTTGGTATGCAAATTTGACTAACAGTCTTATCTGCTAGTCTTCCTTGTAGACAAATATCCTATTATTGACAGCATTGTACTTCAAGATAGATCTTGAAATATCCTTTCTGATGATGAATACAATGGCATTCCTCTTCAACTGTCATTTCTGAAACAGTAGACTGTCTAACTCAAAATGTTCCACACCAGTCCAATTCAGTTTATTAATGTGTATGATATCAAAATTTATGTCTTTTATTTCATTTTGGATGATTTACAATTTTCCTAGAGTCATACTTTCTACATTCCACACTCCGATTATTAACTAATGTTTGTAGCCATTTCTTCTCATTTTCAGCAATGACACAGTAGCAGATGAAGGTCCCAAAAGCCTGACTTCATTCATTTCATTAACTTTGATTCTGCTTTCAGGAGGAAGCTCATCTCCAGTCACATTTTTAGTGTCTTCCAACCTGACAGGCTCATCTTCTTATATCAGACAGTATTCTGCTACAATTCATAAGGTTTTCATAGGCTAATCGTTTACAGAAGTAGACTACTAGTTTCTTCTTCCTGGTCTCTCTTAGCCTGGAAGCTCAGCTGAACCTTGTCTGTCCTGGACAACCCCGCTGTTATTTGAATACGGGCAGCATAACATTCAGCACCACACCAGTAAGCAAGCCCTCATGATAAGAAAAAACAGGCAGATGGATGGGGGATTTAAGAATAGCTCATACAACAGTCCCCCCAAAAGAAAAGGAAAATAAAAGAGCTTCCAGAGAGAGAAACTAGAAGAGATAGTGAGGAGAAAATGCCTGATTCTGTGGAAAATGTAAACAAAAACTATTTATTGTATTTTCTGCAAAAGAAGGATAGTTCACAGGTCCTGGAAGGTTAAGACTTCTTGTGGAAAACTATTCTGGAAAAGTTAGCAGGGGTAGATTTTGAAGGTCTTTATGTCATCTGTAATTAAAATGCCAGAGATTAAATATGAGAGTATTGACTGTACTTTTTATAAAACTCGAACTAATTTGGAGTATCTTGTTATTATACATGGAAACCCTGTCAACACAGTGGTTGAGAGCTACAGCTGCTAACCAAAAGATCATCAGCTCAAATCTACCAGGTGCTCCTTGGAAACCATAAAGAGTAGTTCAACTCTGCCTTACAGGGTGGCTGTGAGTTGGAATTGACTTGATGGCAATGTGTTGTGGTTTGTTATTGTACACTATCCGTTAAAATTAACTATTTTGATTTATGGAAAGAGTAACATTGTTTATAATGATTAAATCTTGTTTTAAGTATAAATAGTCTGTGTATAATACAACCTGTTTATTACTGATCTGTTAATCAGTGGCAAAACCCATTGTTCCTAAATAACCATACTAAAGATACGTACAAATAAAATATACACATAGTAAAAATTCAGAAATTGAAATATATGTGAACCACTTCTTACTGAAAACAGCTTTTAAAAATCAGATGAAGGGATAAAATAGTGCTCGTGCTGCCTTTTTTGCTTATAAAGTAGTTCTTGAATACCACTTAATCCTCTTTCAATCAGTGCCTTGAATTTAGTGGAACAATTTGAGGAAGTTTATACTGGGACTTAACCTACATCTAATCATCAGTTCACCATATTCAATACCTTATAAATTACTTCAGTGCATATTTGAGACTCCTAGCCTCACTGCAGAACTGTCAAATGCTAATTACTATTTTTGTCCCTGTCACACAAAGACAAACATATACCCTTCAAGGAAGAAAACTTTCAGGGACATAGATGTGATCCAGTTGTAAAGTAAAGTGAGGATGGGTAACAAGGCATTTTGTTGTTATTTGTGAAATGTAAAATAAAAATTTATACTTTATAAATAGTGCAGGTAAGATATGTATTTTGCTAAGAGAGTTCTCTGCACCCCACATTGGTGAATGGGGTCTAGGGTCTTAAAAGCTGCCAAGCTGTCATTCCAGGACACAGCAAATGGTCCCAACTCAGCAGGAATGGATGTTCACTGAGGACCAAAATGACACGCAGTAAAGACAACTGAGAAGACTGAGAGACCCGCAAGAGTGGGTGCCTTCATCAACTTGGGACTGGAAAACCGGCTTCCTGTGGATATATCTCTGCAGTTTCTACTGAATGATCTTCAACAGAATTCTACTTTCACGTGATATTAATGCTACTGTTCTGTAATCTCTGCATTGGTTTGATCACCTTTCTTGGGTGTATGCATAAATATGTATCGTTTCCAGTCAGTTGGCCAGGTAGCTGTCTTCCGGATTTCTTGAGATGAGTGAGCACATATAGCACTACATACATTTGTTGAAACATCTCAGTTGGTACTCAGTCAATTCTTGGAGATTTCTATTTTGCCAATGCCTTCAGCGCAACTTTGATTTCTCCCTCTAGTACCACACTTCCTGATCAAGTGCTACATGTTGAAATGGTTGAATACTGACCAATTCTTTTCCTAGTGTGAGTCTGTGAATTAACTTCCATGTTCTTTTGATGTTTCTTTCCTCACTGAATATTTCCCCCTACACAGTCTTTTACCATTGCAATTCAAGGCTTAATTTTTCTTCAGTTCTTTAACCTGAGAAATGTTGAGAGTGTTCTTACTGTTCTGTTTTCTATTTCTGGATCTTTGCATGTGTCATTATAATACTTCTCTTTGTCTTCTCAAACCACCTTTTGAAATCTTCTGCTCTTTTACTTCTTCTGTTTAAGTATTTGGTGTTTAAAGATAAGATACAGGGTCTCTTTTGACATCCATTATGGTTTTCTATTTCTTTCCTGTCTCTTGTGACCTCTTGCCCTCTTTGTGTATGATGTCTTTGATGTCTTCCCACAACTTACCTGGTCTTCAGTCATTAGTTTCCAACCTGTCAAATCTATTCTTCAGATGGTTTCTGAATATTGATGTGATATGTGCAAGGTTGCACTTTGGTTCTCATAAATTCATTTTAATTTTCTTCAGCTTCAACTTGAACTTGCATGTAAGCAATTGATGTTCTGTTCCTCAGTGCACCCCTGGCTTTGTTCTGACTGAAGATATTAAGCTTTTCCATCATCTTTTTCCACATACCAGATCAGATTCCTGCATATTTCATGTGGTGAAGTCCAGTTGTATACTCGCCATTCGTGTTTTTGAAAAAAGATATTTGCAACGATGAGGTGGTTGCTCTGGAAAAATATGATCACATCATTTCTAGCATCACTTCCATCCCCAAAGACATGTTTTACACCTACTGATCCTTCTTTTTTTCCAAGTTTTGCATTTCAATCATCAGTAGTTATCAACGCATCTTGATTGTGTGTTCTGTCACTTTCAGACTGTAGAAGTTGGTAAAAAATCTTCAATTTATTATTTTTTGGCCTTAGCTTGGTGCATAAATTTGAATAATCATCATATTAACTAGTCTTCCTTGTAGACTTATGGATATTATCTATCAATGACAGCATTGTACTTCAGGATAGACCTCAAAATGCTCTTTATGACAGCAAATGCAATGCCATTTCTCCATATGTTGTCACTTCTGGTGTAGTAAACCACGTGATTGTCTGTTTCAAACTGGCCAGTATTCGTCTGTTTCAACTCACTTACGCCTAGTGTATCAGTGTTTATGTGTTCCACTTTATTTTTTCTCAGTTTCCAATTTTCGTATTTCCATTCTTCATACATTTCATGCTCTGATTATGAATGGATGTTTGCAGCTGTTTCTTTTCATTTTGAGTCACGTTACATCAGCAAACGGAGGACCCCAAATCTTGACTCAGTCCACCTCATTAAGGCTGCGTTAGTTTTGAGGAGGCAGCTTTTTCCTGAGTTGTGTTTTCAATGTCTTCTATACTGAGGCGCTCAGCTTCAGACATTATATCAGAGAGTATTGTGCTGCTATTCAAGAGGTTTTCACTGGCCATGAGTTTTACAGCAGTAGACTGTCATGTCCTTCTCATAGTCTGTCTTCATTTGGAAGCTCAGTTGAAACCTGTCCACCACATATGACCCTGATGTTATTTGAATACCAGCAGTACTGCCTCCAGCATCACAATAACATGGGAGCACAGTATAACAAACTGACAGATGCATGTGGGCACTTCTTTTCTTCCACAGATGAATTTAATGTATACCTTGTGCTTTTGGGTTCAAGTTTACAAACCTTAACAATTTCTTTGGCAGTAATCATAACGTGCTCTTGACTTGCTTTTCATTATTAGTCAGTTACATCACTTTCTCAATTACTTCCAATCACATCAGCATTCTCTTACCTTGGCTATGCCAAGTACCTTCCATTTCAAGACACAGTATTATTTTTTTCTTCTTAAGAATTCTTTTCCTTATAAATCTGTTCAATTATAATTAAATCTTCAGAGATCAAATTAAAGATTCAGTATTGGTAAGTTTTTGTAATCTTATGTAGACTCTCTTGAAGGAAAATAGGTTGGTTTCAAAACATGTTGTTATAAAACTGTTTTTTCTGTTGCAGCTTTTAAAATATGTTTTTCTCTTCCATGCCTGCCTTATTTCTCGATTAAAATTCCATGAACTAAGAAATATGTTTAGATATCTATTCTTGCCTCTCAGTGTAGGCATTCCACAAATATATCTTTACTTCAATGTGAACAAATTAAATAATTTATTTCACATATTAGTTTTCCTAATATATCATGGTAGGTTAGGTTCTTTGATCATGAATCAACATAGTATATTAATGTTCTGCTACAATTTGCAGACAAATATAATCTCCTCTCACCAGTGTGATGAGAGAATTAAAAATCTCTGAATTCTGATTTGGTGAAACAATCTCAGTCACATCACTGTTACAATATATGTCTATGTAAATATACAAGAATCTGATGAAAAGAAAAGATGGAAGGAGTGGGCAGGAGGAGAGAAGGTGAAAGAAGAGGGAGACGGTGAGAGGGAAGGGAAAGAGAAGTTAAGGAGTAATGGAGAAAGAGAAGAAGGAGAAATGGAGGAGAGGAGGAGATGGAAGAAGGAGAGGAGCAGAGTAAAGAGGAGATGGAGACAGGAAGGGAGGAGAGGAGGAAGAAGACAAGCAGTGGCCGCTACACGCCTCAGATGGCATCACGTGTATGCTCACTGTAAAGAACGTTACGCTAAGAATGGATTTCATTTCTTCTAAATTTGGGGCAGGAAGCGAGTTTACAATAAAATGTTCCCACTTTCAGTGTGTGAGTATTTTGCTTGTTCCCTTTGATTGTGGCCACACTCCAAACTCCTTGTGGATATCCAGCACTGGCTGGACTCCCAAGACTGGAACCCAGCCCAGGTTTGTCTGTTTGTGGAACACTCCTTTGAGAGTTTTTATTTGGAAATGGGAATGCTCTAGTGAGTAAAACAGCACTTAGATGGTCGGGCATTATCAGTGGTGTATGCAATCAGAATACTATGCTTCCCCAAATACTTCCTAGAATGAGAAAGAGAAAGCCAGAAATTTAAGTATATGGATTTTCTCTTGGGGTAGAAATGTAGAATACGATGAGTTCACATTTGAGAACTTCCAATGAACTTCACAAACTCATCCCAGAAAAATACTACATACCTCATCGCTGGATATCATTACGGTCACCTTCAAAGTACTCCCCTTGGGGGCTGTGCACCGCTGCCAGTGCCAAGTCCATCCTCCAAAGCCATTTGGGAACTCTTTTTCTGGAATGGCTGTCAGAGCTGTAGTCATCATTGTATTACCTTTGATGTCCTGAACGTCATCAAAATGTCTTCCTTTCAGCATTTATTTTACCTCTGTGTAAAGAAATACAGTCACTGGGGACCAGATCAGGTGAGTAGGGAGGATTTTCCAATACATTTATTTGTTTATTAGCTAAAAACTCCCTCACAGACAACTATACTATTAAGATCACAAACTTGTCCCTATGCCACCGTGCACAATGGCCATTCCAGAAAGAGTTCCAAAATTGTTTAGAAGGGTGGCCTAGGCACTGGCATCCGTGCACAACATCCCAAGAGGAGTACTTCGATGGTGGCTGTAGTGCTATTCAGCAAGGAGATGCGCAGCACTTAGAACAATTAAGTTCACGGAATTTATTGTCAGATCTCATCTATGTTTATGTAAGAAAATAAAAATAATTCTATCATCATAAATACACAATGTTAGATGACAGGACATACTTTGAAGCAGAATCATAGAGAACATTGTTGTTGTTTATTTTTAGGTGCAGCTGACCCATAACAACCTTATGTACAACAGGACAAAATAATGAGTAGCTCTGCACTATCCTCACAATCATTCCCACGTTGAACCCACCATGTAGCCACTGCGTCCATTCATCTCACTGAGAGAACACTAAAAATACAGAATAAGCTGTTAAGTAACAGAATTGTATGAGATTTTTGTCAGAGGACAAAGGTCATCAAGGAGGTGGTTGAGTTGGTTTATTAGTTATCTAAGTGCTTCGTTGGCATTGCTGCTGTAGAAATTACCAGACATATTGGCTGTGAGAGCTGCAGATATCTCACAGTCCTGTAGATTTGAAACTAGTAAGCACTTCTGGTTTCTCTGCTTGAAGTGTCAAAATATCAAAATCACAGTGTCAACAGAGCTTATCTGAAGACTCTTGGGGATGAACCATTTAGGGATATTTCAGGCTATTGGCTGAATTCAGGTTCATGTAATTGTAGGACCTATTTACAGTTTGGTTCTAGGCCCAGTGGTCCCTCCCAGCCACTAGAGAATGCCTCTGCCTGGCTCATAGCCCTTTTTCTCTTCAAAACTAGAAACGGCAAATGGAGTCCCTCTCACCATTCAAACTGCAGCTGCCTCTTCTCATACTACATCTCTCTGAATCTGGCTGGAGAAATGTCTCCACTTTTAAAGGCCCATGTAATTACACTGTTAACCTGGTTAAATCAGGCTTATCGCCCCATCTTAAGTGGTAACCTTAATTACATCTACCAAGTCCTTTTTGCCATGAAATCTAACATACTCATCAATTTCATGGCTTAGGCTATGAATGTTTTTGGTGGACCATTATTAGCCCACACTAAGTAGTAGACAGATTTTGTACAACCATACTTTCATTCTTTAGAAATCAAGTATAAAACCAAAAAAACCATTGCTGTTTATTTGATCTGATTCATAGTGACCCTATAGGACAGAGCAGAACTGCCCGATAGAGTTTCCAAGGACCGCCTGGTGGATTTGAACTGCTGACACATTGCATAGCAGACACCACTGCACCACCAGGGTTTCCTAAGGATGAAAAATGGATTAGAAATGTTGTCAGAATGAAATACAATACAAATTACGTTGAAAAATGAACAATCTTCTTTTTTACCAATGCAACCACAAAACCAAGATCACATGTCCAGAGATTTAGTATAATACTGTGATGCTGGAATGTACTATTGAGAAATACGTAGAATATAAAATGTTTCTGAGAGAAAATGAATCACCAGAAACAAGTGAATCTAACACTTTTTACCTTTTGTTTGGTTAAAAATATTGTATACAACATACTCGGATCAAAAGATGCCCTTCTCTCAGCAGATACTGGTGATAGTTGCACTGCATTCTTAACGTGATTAGCATCACTAAGTTGTACACATGAAAAACACCAAATTAGTACATGTTTTGTTGTACGTAGTTCTACAACTTTTTTTTTTTTTTTTTAAAGATGGTTTTCTCTAAGGATATGTGAAATCTCTCTTCTGGAATGTCTGCTTCAGTAGCATTAAAGTTTCTTAAGACTAGAACTAGAAGGAAATTGTGCTACCTGTTTAGAGTTGCCTCAGAAGACTCAGGTTGCACTGGAGATTTTTAGTTATCTTCCTCTGATTTCTGTTTTATCTCAGCAAAATGGCAATGATGATCTCTTCACTTAATATATTCTGCAACCTGTGAATTTCATGCCAGTTTCTCTCCCAGCTTCATTCCAAAAAGGCACCTCAGAGTTCAATGGAAATGCTAAGCTAATGGCTGTGTTCTTAATGACAGATAATGGGATAAAGTCATACATTTTGGCAAGAATAGGAGTTCATTCTGTATGGCCTTTTGCAGTACATCTGAGTCCCTCATTACAAGGGGGGTTAGTAAATGAAGATTCCTTTGGCAGTGTGTGCAATGCCCAGCTACCTGTAAATCCTCTTTGGCACACTGAGATACTGCTGTATTTTCCACTTGTCTATTTTAGGGAGTTCATAAACACAGTTTGGCTTGTTTTTTAGAGTTCAAAAACCTGGCAAAGTACATCACAGTAGCTCTTTTTCATCTGCTGTGTTGACATAAAGATCAGTGACCCTTTTTGAATGATTGAGAAGTTGACAGCTTAATTTCTGTGTCATGAGTTGCTAAGGTAACACTATTTTTGTGAATTCTACAGTTAATAAATCCTTAGGAAATGTCTTCCATTTTTAGTATTGAAAGTAATTTAATGTTAAAGTTAACAGGTTTATTTCTTGATTCACTTTCCCCTCACAGAGGAAACTCACTCTGCCTGTCAGCTACTGACTTCTTTCATGGAAATACCTCAATCTGGACAAGAAGAAAGATTTAAAACACAATGACTAATAAAGTAGAAAGGAACTAAGATCTCTCGAACAAGTAAATTAAGCAGAGGCCTTCTGGTAAGATGGATTATTCTTTGAGATGAGAAGGCAAAAGTACTCTATGCAAGACTGTTCAGATTTGGAGGTTACACTTTTTTATTTTTAAAGTCTGGTATGAATCTCAGTTTCTACTGGCATACACATATAGCCTTTTAAAATAAAAAGTAATGCAGTAGTTTTCTATTGCTATGTAAAAAAAAAAATCACAAATTCAGCAAAGTAAAACAATATGATTTCTACAGAAGTCACCAGGGAGTAGATACCAATACTCAAAACCAGAAAACTTTTAAAAGTTTTCCACCAAAAGGCCTATTTAGAATTACAAGTGATTTTTTTTTTTTTTTGAGTTATATGTACTTGAGCTCTGTTACAGATTTTCTGAATCAAGAACATAGGGGGATACAGATGATCAATGTGCTTAATAAATTGTTCCATAGTTTTATTTGATTCAGATACATTTTAAGGACTCAAAAAAAAAAAAAAAAAAAATGGAATGAAGACCAAAGGCAAAAATAGATTCAAGCTACATTCCTGAATATCTGCTAGGAAGTTGAGTGTCACTAACTAGATGATAGTGGAATCAGCTGAGAACATTAAAATACAAGAAAAGAAAAATCTTTTGAATAGGAGAAAACAAATTGAGTCCAAGCATGGGAAAACTTAGTTCTCTGCTCAAGGTCTCATAAACAGAGTTCAGCGTGTCAACTGAACTGCTTTTCTTTCTAGATCTCCAGTCTCCTTTCAATCTCATATGGGCACTGAACAAAATTCAGTTGCTCATGTTTTTTTAGATCAAGTGCATTTTTCTCAATCCAGAAAAATAAATCATCCCAAATACATGTTGGTGATTGGTTGAAATTATTTTAAAGAATAATATCCTGTAATACTTTCATCTGCAAAATCCCTATTGTGATGCTATTATCTTTATACTTCTAAGAAAGAAGGAATAAAGGTCTGGGTCATCTGTTTGCCAGTTGGCTAATAACTCGGATAATTGACCTGTCACATTTGCATGCTAATATTAAACTATGGGTAATAATACAGAAGGTAATCAGAAAAGAGGAAGACCTTCAACAAGATAGATTAACATAGTGGCTGCAATAATAGGGTTAAGCAAAGCCACAATTGTGAGAATGGAGCAGGATAGGGCAGTGTTTTTCCTTCTGTTGTACATAGGTTGAGCATAGCTATGAGCTGAAATCACGTTGCCAGCACCTAACAGAAACAGCAGCAATAATACAAGATGTCATGGGTTGAATTGTGTCCCCCCAAAAAGGACTGTCCTCCATTTTGTGGTTTCCCTAAACCGTATGTTAAAGGATTAGGGTGGGGCTGTAAATTCCTTTATAGGATTACTTCCCTGCTCCACTGTAAAGGGAG
The DNA here is from genome assembly GCA_028571685.1 of Heterohyrax brucei. Lineage (NCBI taxonomy): Eukaryota > Metazoa > Chordata > Mammalia > Hyracoidea > Procaviidae > Heterohyrax > Heterohyrax brucei. Next base: position 164,868,063 of record CM053143.1, read on the forward strand.
TTTCCCTGGAGCATGGCTTGCCCTACCCTTAATTCTTTCAGCCTGCAAGAGATTAAAGGAAAGAGAAGCAAGCAGAGAATTGGGAACCTCATTACCATCAAGAAAGCAGCACCGGGAGAAAAGCGCATCCTTCAGACCTGAGGTTCCTGTGCCAACACGCTCCCTGGACAAAGACTGATGCAATACCGGACTTTCCTCCAGAGCCGACAAGGGGAAAGCCTTCCCCTGGAGTGGACACCCTGAGTATGGACTTGCAACCTACCGGACTGTGTAAGAATAAACCTTTCTTTGTTAAAGCCATCCACTCTGTGGTGTTTCTGTTAGAGCAGCCTAGCTGACTAAAACACTAGCATCTTTACTATAGCATGTTTTTGATACATGCAGAAGAATTATATGTTAATATTATAGACTTCTATAATATGGTCATTAGTGTGAAATATTTTAATTTTGATTCCTGGGAAAATATTTAAACTCTTAGGCATTGTTGGCTAGGCATTGAATGTGTATTTCATCTTATACATTACTGATTTACACTATTTGTGAATTAGATGTATAAAGTAAACATATATCTTGAAAAACAAATTCTAAAAATGGGCCTTTTCCATTTTTTTAATAGAATTTAGATACTCTGCTTAATTAAAAAAAATCAGTTAGACATGTAAATCTAGGGAGATTTATACGACACTAGAAAGAGAAATTAATCATTTGTTACAGGTAGTGAGCAGTTTTATGCCAAGAATTCAGAATGGAGTCATGTAAAAGGACACCAGAGCTGCAGGTCAGTTATCTATCACTGCTGACTAAGTTACCCAGATGGAACAGGAACATGGTCATCAGAAATACTGAACGAAACAAGATACTTCTACAAAACTCTCCTACACAGGTAAATAAAATAAATATTCCTTGGTAAAAATATCTAAAATATCATGTAAATGAATAAGTAAAATCACTTGCAAGTATATTTTACATGAGCCAAAAGCCAAGTGCCATCGAGTCGGATCCGACTCATGGCGAGCATACAAATATTTCCTGAAAAATGTATATGTGTGCATCCATAGTCAAGATTCTATAAAGCCAAACTGATTTGTAGTCTGTATGCTGATAAAATCTGATTTTGAAAAGGAAATTCTTTCCTTCTCTTCCAAAGATTTTTCTATTCTTGTGTTCTAACATTCTCAACTGGTTCTACCATCATCTACTTAATCACACTCAGTTTCCTTCAGGAATGTGGCTTGAATCTGTTTCTCCCTTTGGTCTTCTTTCCAGTTTTCTATTGGTTCTTAAAAAACATGTGAAACAGATACATGAATCAGCTATGAAAACAGTTAATAAATACATGATCATATGTATTCCCCTACAATAATGATTCAGAAAGTCTGTACTGGAGCTCAAACATCTGCACCTTCAGGAAACTTCACAGGTAATTTTATTTAGGCCTTCTGATGAGAAATTTGTTTGAGGTTGTCTGGCTTTGACTATTGATATATACTCCTAGGTGACTTTATTTTCAATAATTTATCTCTTTATTATTATATGTTGAGTACACTGCTTCAATTACTCTTAAAATTTAGGATTATATTACTTCTGCATTTAATTTTTTTATTACCCCCCTTTTTAAGTGATACAATTAGAATTCCTAACCATGATACTCCAGATCTATAAAAATGCATTTTAAAGACTCATCTTGAAGTTATTATAGATTTTGTTGTAGCACTGTTGAACTTTCTATCTTGAATAGCATGAAAGATGCTTCTGTGTTTCCATGATGCTTGTCACACTCTTGTACAAGTGTTTTTTTCTCCATTCCCAAAATATTACCTACCACATTCTCTGTGAATGTTTCTACTCATTTTTAAGAAGTAATAAGTTGTTAACTCTCCCAAGTGTCTGTGAGTTTGTCATACTGTTGGGGACTTCAGAGTTGCTTTGATATTGGAAGTTATGCTACTGGTATTCAAACACCAGCACAATCACCCATGACAGACATGTGTCATCTGAGCTTTCAAACTAAGACAGACTAGGATGAAGGAACTTGCAGTCTACTTCTGAAAACAGTGAAAACATTATGAATAGCACAAGAATATTGTCTGAAATAATTCCCAAAGATGAGTTCCCTGGCTTGTAATGTGCTCAAAAGACAACTAGGGATGAACTACATCTTCAAAGTAGAGTTGACCTAAATGACTTGGATGGAGTCAAGTTTTCAGAACCTTCATTTGAGGATGTGTCACAATTCAAAATGAGAAGAAATAGCTGCAAATATCTATGGAACACATAAGCATCAAAATTGTACGCCTTAGTAGGTTGAAATGGACTAGTATTGGCCATTTGGGATACTCACAAAGTCTGCTACGACAGGTATGACAATTTGAAGAGGAATGTTGTTGCAGTTAATGTCAAGAAGAAAATGTCAAGATCTATATGGAAGTACAATCTTTCAGTGATAGGTTAATATACATATATCTACAAGGAAGAAGAATAAATAAGACTATTACTCAAAGGTATGCATCAACTACTAAGGCCAAATATGAAAAAAATAAGGATTTTTTAAACTAGATTTTGTATTCTGAAATTTATGGACCATGCAATCTGGGTGCATTGATGATTGCTGATGATACGGATGCAAAAGCTGGATACAAAGAAGAAGGATGGGTAGTTGGAAAACATGGCCTTGAAGATAAAAATGATGCTAGAGCTTGCATGATAGAATTTGGAAGACCAAAAATTTCTTCATTGCAAATACCTTTTGTCGACAACATAAACAGTGACTATATGTGTGGATATTGCTAGACAGAATACGTAGAAATCAAATCAGCTACATCTGTGGAAAGAGATGACAGAAGTGCTCATTTATCATTGGCAAAAACAAGGCCATGTGCTAGCTGCTCACATACAAGTTCAAGTTGAAACTGAAGAAAATTAGAACAGGTCCACAATAGCCAAAGTGAATATATCACACCTGAGTTTAGAGATTATCTCAAGAATAGTTCTGAAACACTGAACATTGTCATGGATTCAGTTGCACTACCCAAAAAATGTGTGCATCAATTTGACTGGGCCATGATTCCCAATATTGGGTGGTTGTTCCCTATTTTATGATTTTCTTACATTGGAAATTCTAATCTCTGCCTGTGTTTAATAGGACAATATTGGATTGTGTTTAAAAGTGTTAGCATGGGATTATAAAACCTTCACTTGGCTGGCTTGGTTACGCAAGTCACCTACCTAATCCAATGTAAAGGGAGGTTCCCTGAGGTGTGGCTTGCACCCCTCTTTATGACTTTATCCTACAACATAAAAGGAAAGGGAAGCAAGCAGAAAGTTGGGGACCCCCTGCCATCAAGAAAACAAAACAGGGAGCACAGTATGTCCTTCAGAACTGAGGTTCCTCCACTGAGATACTCCCAGATCAAAGACTAATGAAACACAAGGGTGTTCCTCAGAGATGACAGAGAAAGAAAACCTTTCCCTAGAGTAGCTGCCTTGAATTGGGGGTGGGGGGAGCCTACTGGATCATGAAAGAATCATCTTCTCTTTTTTAAAAACCATGTACCTGTGGTATTTCTAGGTGACCAAGACAAACACTTATGGCTGAAGTCCATACAGTGGCATCTGGGAAGAAAAGCTTAAAAATCTTCTAAAAAATCCGCCACAGAAAACACTGCAGTATACAGTTCTACTCTGACACACATAGGTTTGCCATAGTGAAAGTCAACTCGATGGTAATTCAGTTACTTTAAGAAAAAATGACTTTAAAAAATGTCTACAAAGAGATTACTACAACAAATTTGCAGACATACATTATTAGTGTAGTCAATATTCTTCACCAACATCACAATTAAAAGGCATCAGTTCTTCTTTGGTTTCTTTATTCATTGTCCAGCTTTCAAATGCATATGAGGCAATTAAGTACACCAAGGCTTGGGTAAGTTATGCCTTAGTCTTCAATGTGATATCTTTACTTTTCAATATTTTAAAGAATTCTTTTGCTGAAGATTTGCCCAGTGTAATGCTCTTGTTAATTTCTTGATTGCTACTTCCATGGGTTTTGATTGTGAATCCAAGTAAAATGAAATCTTTTACAATGCCAATCTATTCCATCTTTATAATGATGTTGCTTGTTGGTCCAGTTATGAATAATTTTGTTTTCTTTGTATTGAGGTATAATCCATACTGAAGGCTGTGGTCTTTGATCTTCATCAGTAAGTGATTCAAGTTCATACCCTTTCAGCAAGTTATGTTGTGTTGTTTGTATATGCAGACTGTTAAATAGTCTTCTTTCAATCCTGATGTCCCTTTCTTCATCATGTAGTCTAGTTTCTTGGATTATTTGCTCAGTGTACAAATTAAATAGCTACAGTGAAAGGATACAACCTTGACACACACCTTTCCTGACTTTAAACAACACCGTGTCCGCTTATTCTGCGCAAACAACTACCTCTTGAGCAAAGTTAAGTGTTTTCAAATTCCATTTTTTTTGCATTGTTATCTGTAGTTTGTTATGATCCACATAGTCAAATGCCTTTGCATTATATCAGAATTAAATCTACTGTCAAGTTGATTCTGTCTAGTAGTGACCATATAAGAAAGAATAGGATTGCCCATAGGGTTTCCAAGGAACCTCTGATAGATTCAAACTGCTGGCCATTTGGTTAGGAGCTAGATCTCATAACTACTATGCCACCATGATCAATGTAGTAGAACTGCCCCATATGGTTTGCAAGACTATAATCTTATGGATGTAGATTACCACATCCCTGGTGGGTTTGAATTAAATAAACATTTAGTTAGAGGTCAAAATGTTGCATTAGAATTTATATTTCGTGAACTATTATTTAAAAAGGTCTTAATGTTCTAATATTCTATTTTCCTTTTATTTAGTAATTTCTCAAAAAGGTAGATGTCTCTTCTAAGAAGATATGATAGCGCATAATGTTTCTTGTGCTGACTATCATATACCCTTTATATGTACAAAGCTCAGCGCCATCAAGTCGGATACTACTCATGGCGACCCTAGAGGCCAGAGTACAGCTGCCCTCTAGAGTATTATATGTACAAAAGTATTCAATAAATACACTATAATGTAATTTGGTGACAATACGGAAATCATTTTACCTCTATTCATTTTTCTAACTAATCCTGTTATTAGGCTGCATATTCATTTCTGTCATTTCTAATTTATGTGTCTGCATGATGACCCTGATAACAAAAATAAAAATGACAAACTAAAAACAGGGTATCAATGAAAATGACAAAAACAGTGTATTAGTGTACGTGTGACCCATCCAACTTGACACACACACACAAATACATACACACATGTACAAATACATACATACATGCCAAGTCCAGCCAAGTGCCGTCATATATATATATATATATATAATGTATCCAATTCAAAAATAAGAAAGCATCTTGTAGAAGACTCCTAGGCATAGCTTGATAACACTGGCTTTTAAAAGAGGAGATTTTCACAAATATCTCTCTTAGATTACAGTTGACAAGAGTTAAATGGGCATAAATCTGATAAAGTTCATTACTACTATTATTTGCATGTCTTCAGTGTACCTTTTCATTACATGTTTTACTTACATGTGCCATCAGCTAATGTGTATTCACGGGGAGTGCAAATGGTTTGTGCTCAGCTTTCAACTGAGAGATTGACATTTTGAACCTGCCAACAGTGCTAAAGAAGAAAGGTCTGACAATCTGCTTCCATAAGCATTTTGTGCTCCTTTACTTTTTAAGGACAATTTTCTTTTTCTGTATTTAAGAAAAGCTTATCAAACAGTCCTCCTTGTAAGACATGGGTTCAATAGAAATGAGTTTTTGTTTTGTTTTGTTTAACAATCAGTGTAATCAGACCACTGATTCTGTGTAAGTTCTACACTCCAGACATATTAAATTTAGATTAAATATTTATTAATCAAAATAGTGGTTACTTCTAAAAGAAATTAAGTTATTATGGACTAGTAACTTTTGGGACATTTCTCTGGTCTTTGGAAATATTTACCATACTCAGAAATGGAAAAGAAAATAATAGAGTATTACTGTTGTTAGGTGCCATCTAGTCACTTCCACTGCATGGTGACCATTTACACAACAGAATGAAACACACTGCCTGGTCCTGCACTGTCCTCACAATCATTTCGATGTTTGAATCCATTGCTGCCAACACTGTTCAAATCCATCTCACTGAGGAAAGGGATCAATTTTTCATTGATCCTCTACCTTAGCAAGCACAATGTCCTTCTCCAGGGACTGGCTTCTCCTGAAAATATCTAAAATACGTGAGATAAAGTCTCATCATCTTTGATTCTAGGGACCATTTTGTCTACAGTGCTTCCAAACCAAATTTCCTTCATTCTTCTGACAATCCATAGTACATTCACTATTCTTCACCAGCACCGCAATTCCAAGGCATCAATTCTCCTTTGGTTTTCAATATTTGTTTTCCAGATTTTGCATGCATATGATAAAACTGAAAATACGATAGCATGAGTCATGAGTACCTTTGTACTAACATCGCTTTTCAGCATTTTAAAGAGATCTTTTGCAGTAGATTTGCCCAATGTAATATATCTTTTGATTTTGATTGGTGCCTCCATGTGTATTGATGGTGGATCCAAACAAAGCGAAATCCTGGACTTCAGTATTATTTTAACATATCATGATGTTGCTTATTGGTCCAGTCGTGAGGGTAATAGATTATATTTTTTAATAAAAATATTTAAATCATTCTTATTAGATTTTTCATCCTTCATAGCACTTACAATTATTTTCATAGCCCCTTATGAAAATATTCCTGGTACTTTATGGACAGGGAAAAATCAAAATGAATAAAAAGTGTAGATAAATATTTTATTTGCCATTTAAATGTAAAACACAAAAGAATCACATGCCTCTATATTTATTCAATAAGTTTTAAAATGTAATCTAAAACTCAACATGTATTTTATAATAGCTTACTAGAATTCAAAAGATGTTCTTTATCTCTTCTCATTTATATTTTAGTTTTTCGGAAGACACATACTGTATTAAAATAAAATTTATATAAATATATGACAGATCCTAGCCTAGAAAACAATGTCAGGCTTACAGTAAAAGCCTAAGTTTAGCTTCTTCCATAATGAAATAAATTCGTAGTATATATTTTTTTCTTTGCATGTTTATCTTTTGGCAAAAGAAAGAAGCATCTTGTAGAATTCAGTAGATTCTGTTTCTCTTAGAATCCAACTATAGACACAAGCAGTTGATCTGTATTTAAAGGGAGAAACAATAGAGACTGCCACACCCACTCATAGAAAACACATATTCAAGAAATAGCATTTTGAACACAAAAATATACTGCTGAAAACCATGTATCTCATCTGTTACCAAATATCTTCATCTTGTGCATCCAAAGTCTGCTGTCCTAAACTCACACTCACTGTTCCCTAAGACGAATGCCAGACAGAGGTATATTAGAAATTGTTTTCATTCCATCAATTTTTTTTCTGTACACATTGACAACAAGGAGGAGAAGTAAGCTTTCCAATGAGCATGGTGACCTCCATAAAAGAGTAAAGTTGACATAACTATTAAGACAGAACCACATTTGAGTATAGATCTGACAAATGCCTGGACCTCAAGTAATGGGAATGAACAAAGCTTTGCCAGGTCTATGACTGTAAGACTGGCTGATAGTCTTGTATTTTATGGAATCATGAGAGAATACTGAAGTAGTTTCAAAATGAGCATGGGTAAACTGTGCCTATGGTACAGTTCCACGTGACACATGTATCTAAAATTTCTTACAAAAAGAAAACAAAGCATAGATTGAGGGATGGAAATGGATATTTTATAACTGTTAAAAATGAGAAAGAGCTGAGAAAGTAAATGAAAGAAGCAAGTAAGACTTCACAAACACCGATCTTTGGAATTGAGCATATCATATTTCATTTTTTGTCATCATAGACTTTCTGACATAACAAAAGCTTTCTTACTGTTTTTTGGACATATTCTCCATTTTATCCAAAGATAAACATGGTTCCTGCTACAGACTAAATAGTGTCCTTCAAAAATATATATCAAATCATAACCTCTTTGCTAGCATTTATAATCACATTTAGGAATGGGCTGTTTTTGTTATCTTAATTTATTATGCTAAATATACACTTTTGAAATAACTAATGGTTTAGGGTTTATGGCAATATGTTTAGAATGCTTCAACAAAATTTTTATAATTTGGAGGAAAATAAAAACAACTTCTTCAGCTTTTGTTTCCAGTAACAATAGAAGCATGGGATAAACCTATGAAATTTCTTTTCTTTTCTGGTCAAAAAACAAACCACAAACACACAAATCCAAATAATACAACTGATTTGAAAATTTGTGGAAGATTAAAATTTAAAGCTGAACAACACAAAGTATAATACAAATCATAAATAACAAAAATAAATTCCTTGCTGTCATGTAGATTCTTATGCATGGTGACCCTACAAGAAACAATAGAATGGTCTGAAAGCATTTCCAAGGAGTGACCAGTGGATTTGAACTGCCAAGCCTTTGGGTTAGCAGCCAATCTCTTAACTGCTCAATCGTACCAGGACTTCACCCACAGCTTTGTAAATAAGGCTTCCAGATTACCCAATTTATTACTAGTAATAAGGAAACTGCTGAATAAGTAATGTTGTGTACGATATTTTAATTGCCACATATATCAAGATTATAAAAATTGAAAAAAAAAAAGAGATAGATGTTTTCAGTTAGTATCCCAAAGGAAGTAATTGCTAATACAAACTAAATACTCTAGAGAAGGCTTAATAAAGCTGTGTCTAGAAAGATGTATGTAGGAAGTAGAGAAACCTCAAGAGAGTACAGTATGCCTTTGTGGCTACTGTGAGGGGGCAGACTCAATTACTATATTTTGACTCCTAGGGATGTATCATGTGGAAAAGAAAATAGATATTCACATATTTACATACAAAGAAAGTATGTACATAATGACTTAAGAAATTTAATAATGGTACATGTCCAGCAATAAGGAAATCTTTTAAACAAATCATTTACACAATAGCAAAATTGATTCTTAATATTTTCCCTAAAGCAGAATTGACTTCGATATTTTAAGAATAAAAGAGATCCTACAAAGAGATTAACATAGAACAGTTTTTTTCTTTAGACATTTAAACTCTAAAATATTTTGAGAGTAAATAGTTCCTCGTCATTCAAATTAAAAAAACAAAAAAGGTTTCTCTTCTTTCAAACAGACATACTGATGACATACTGTTTAAATCTTATGGCTACCAGCCATCAGCAAGTCCAGCAGGCATCCTGGGAAGCTGTATGGGCCAGTTCTACTCTGTCCATTTGGATCATAGTGAGTTGCAATGGACCCAATGGCAACAGATGTGATATTGGTGTTTTTTCTTTCAAATATTTGAATATTAAACAAAGGAATTATGTAATGCTGTCCAAAGCTACAAGGATTGCCAATTAAATTTTACAACTCATCCTAAAAAAGTACTACATACCTCATTGCTGAGTATCATTATGGTCACCTTCAAAGTACTCCCCTTGGGACTAGGCACTGATGCCAGCACTCAGTCCACTCTCCAATTTCAGAACTCTTTTTCTGGAATGGCCATCAGAGCTATTGTCGTGTTACCCTTGATGCCCTGTCATCAAAATATCTTCCTTTCAGTATTTCCTTTATTTTCAAGTAAAGAAAAAAGTCACTGGTGGCCAGATCAAGTGAGTAGGGAGAGTGTTTGAATACAGTTATTTGTTTACCAGTTAAAACTCCCTTCCAGACAACTACACAATTAAGTTTGCAAACTTACCACCATGCCGCCATGCACAATGGTCATTCCAGAAAGAGTTCCCAAACTGCTTTGAAGGGGAAATTAGGTGCTGACATCAATGCATAGCTTCCCAAGGGGAGTACTTTGAAGGTGACCATGATATTCAGCAGTGAGGGATGTAGCAATTAAAACAATTCAGTTTGGAGCCTTGTATGTATGCTCTTTTATCTGTATATACATTTATATCTATGTCTTTTAGCACTCTGCTATTTCTTTTTCTGTTTTAAAAATCTTTTATTCAATATATTGTGATTTATACTATGAAGGAAGAAAACTGGGAAAATATTTTTATATTGTTTCAGTAAAAATTTTTGTGGACAGATGAAGTCAAGGTGGTAGACTAGACACATATCTCTTTAATTCTCTCTGAAAACTAAGACCTGTATTGATAATTAAATGGAGCCTTCTAGGTACCCAGTGAGACCTAGGACATGACATAAGGCTTTCAATTTGGACTACATGCCACTGAATGGGAAACTTCTTCTCTTTCTCTGACCTCCACCCCTGTTGAATGGCTGGTTTTCATGGACCGAAAGTAACTGCAGTCTTTAACTTTTTTTTCTTTTTGCTAGCTGGGGTGATGACTGCACTTAACTGGCAGCAAAGCTCAGCCACAATGAAGATGTGATCAGTGGGTGGAATAGCCACATTTTGAGAGCATGGTTCTGGACTCTTGAGGACTTCAGCCCCTCTACTTTCTCTTTCTGAACCTCCACCATTGATTAATCTATTTCATGGCAGGCAGGAGAGCTCATGTGGAATGCCATCTTCTTCAACTGGAAGGTAGAGTTACCCAAACAGAGGCCTCAACAGGGGCTAACTCACAGGCTGGGAGGCAATGCCAGCCTGTAGAGTGCTTTCCCAGCAGAAAAGCTGTGTTTAGGACAGTGTACTCTTGTGAGTGGGGCCAGGCAGTGGATGACAGCAAGACAAAGCCTTTCCATGCTTTGAACTAGACCACAGTATCTGGGGAGAGATACAGAGGTGCCTCCATTACCAGCTGAAAAGAGGGGCTTGCACACCTGACAGTCTGACTGATTTTGGAAGCTGTCAGATAACTCTTACCTTTCAAAATAAGACTACCTAGAGAAATAACTGTGGTGCAGCCTGACGGAATCTCCTCCAGCCTTTACTAACTGACAACACAGGGTCAGCTGACAGCCCCACAGTGACTCCATAAGTAGGGCCTTGTCTTTGCCAGCCAAGAGGTGGAGGCTGCTACCCTAGAGATTCCACTAGGCCCAGTCTCTGGTGGACACAGAGATGAATGGTGACCAACTCTCTTCTCAGACTGTGTTACAACTTCTGTTAAGGCAACACCAGAGAAATTAAACAACCTCTACCAACTAAACAACCTCTAGATGCCCAAAAAACAGCAAACCTTGGACAGACACTTAAAGAAAAATATACCCATGGCTCTGGAAAGCTCCCAAAAGAAAGAACCAAAGAAGTTTCCAGATGAAGAAGACTTTCTGCAACTATTGGCAGGTGAGTATCAAAGACTTATGTAGACAGCCCTCCCAGACATTATACAAATTTCAGCAGAGGAGAATGAAAAATTAAGCAAGCTGTTTGAACTGATGGAACACCAGCATTCTGAAATCTGACAGATCAATAACTAAATTAAAGAATCAGGAAACATAATTCAAAGCCAAGAGAACAGACCTGAACAAGGAAAATAGACTTTCAGACTTAGAAATCGGAGCTACTGACTCCAGCATTTAAGAGGAGAAATTAGAGAAAACAAACAAGAAAAATGAAGAAGCATTAAGACACATGTGGGACTCTATCAAGAGGAACAATCTATGATTAACTGGGGTACCTGAACAGGAAGGGATACCTGAAAACAGAGAGGATTGTTGTTGACTTGCTGATAGAAAACTTCCCTTGTAATTCTGGAAGAAGAGAACATAGATATCCAAGATGCATATCGAACACCACTCAATATAGATCTCAAAAGAAAGACTCCAAGAAATATTCTAATCAAGCTTAACAAAATGAAACATAAGCAGAAACTCTTAAAGGCAGTGAGACTCAAAGCAAAACTAACATTCAGAGAGAAGCCCTGCAGGCTGTCATCTGACTTCTTGGCAGAAACCATGTTGGCACAGACACAGGGAGATAGCAAATTCAAAGTCTTGAAGAAGACAAACTTCCAATTAAGAATTATATATCCTACAAAACTGTCTTTCAAATATGAAAATATAATTAAGACATTTTCAGATAAACAGAAACTCAGAGACTTTGTAAAAATCAAACCAAAGCTACAAAAAATACCGAAAGAAGCTCTTGGCTTAAAAGAACAAAACCATTAACTCTATATTTTAGGAGACAATCTAGGACACATCATCTAAAAACATACTCAGGGAAGGCACAAACCTCAACCAAAGCTATAATATTAAAAGAAATGATCCAGTGATCATATCATGAAAACTATGATACCATTATATTAAAAAGAGACACATACTACAGTAGTTATAGGCGTTCCAGATGGAAGATATTTAGAGGTTAAAATTGAGTTTAAATACAGATTATTAAGGGGGATTATAGGGGTAGCCACAAAGCACAATAAAGATGTGACATATCAAAACAAGAAACACAATACAGGAGTTTCAACAAACACAAAGCCAACACTGAAAAGGATGAAAATCAACCCATAAAGAAGAATACCCCAAAACAGAATAGTAAGAGCAACAGAGAAAACATCAACCCAAAAATAAATACATCAAAATGACGGCACTAAACACATACCTATCAATAATTACATTGAACGTGAATGCACTGACCACTCCAGTAAAGAGACAATGAGTGACACCTTGGATCAAAAGACATGACCCGTCTATATGTTGATTACAACAAACTCACCTTAAACTTAACAATGCGAACAAACTGAAAATCAAAGGATGGAAGAATGTATACCAAACTAACAATACACAAAGAAGAGCAGGTGTGGCAATATTAATCTCAGATAAAATGGATTTTAATGTAAAATCCACCATCATGGACAAGGATAGACACTGTTTATTGCTGAAAAGTTCAATACACAAGCAGGACTTAACAATATTAAATATTCATGTACCCCATACTAGAGCATCTAAATATATCAAAGAAACACTGACTACATTCAAAAATGAGATAGATCACTCCACAATAATAAAGGGAGACTTCAACACTCCACTTTCAGTATTGGACAGATCTAGAAAAAAGCTCAATAAAGACACAAATGATCTTACAAAGTGAAGCAGAACAACTAAATAAACCCATCACAGAGGAAGAGATTGAAAAAGTTATCCAAAAACTACTAACCAAGAAAAGCCCTGGCCCAGATGGTTTCGCTGCAAAATTCTATCAAGCTTTTAGAGAAGAGTTAACTCCAATACTACTGAGACTATTTCACAGCATAGAAAGGGATGGAATACTCCCAAATTCATTCTATGAAGTCAACATAATCCTGATACCAAAGCCAGGAAAAGATTCAACAAAAAAGGAGAACTACAGACCAATATCATTCATGAACCTAGATGCAAAAATTTTCAACAAAATCCTTGCCAATAAAATTCAACCACATATTAAAAAATAATTCTTTGAACTTCATCCAATACACTGGAGAAGAGGGGACAGGAGATCGTTAAGAGGACATGACTAGTATAGAACAGAAAGGAGGAGTGCGCTGTCAGGCAGCAAGAAGAGCAATTGGAGCCACACATAGGCAGGCATGAGAATTTAAACCGGATTTACACTTTCACTCAATCACAATTAAAAAAAAAAATTGTGGATTCCATTAATAGGTCAGTTTGGATTGAGAGATTGCTCACATAATAGAATTTATTTGAACTAGGCTGATGTATGAACAATTAAATAAGGACACAGTATATTATATAAAAAAGTAAATTAAGTTTTACACTATTTTTAAAATACATATTTTTCTCTGAACTATGTCTGCTTAATAATATTTTTCTTAGAGTTGAATAATGTGGTTTACCCTCATCTCCTGCATTACTATCAATTGTATCCTTTCATGAGAAGCTAGTTTATTTTCTTACTCTCAAAGGTTTCAACTTTCACTCTGCAAACAAAATTTGAAGATTTTATTTTGTTTTGTTTTCTATTCTTATATGGTAAAAGTCATTCACTAACTCCTAACATCATTTGTTAAGCTTAGACTCTCACAATTAAATTCAACTCAGCGGTACAGTTTCATTTTTCATATCTTATTAAAATCTCTCTTAAATGAAGATATTTGAGATGAGGATAATTAGACTTTATAAGTTTTTAATTATAAAGCAAGACATGCAAATATTATGATTAACTCAATTTCCAAAACTAAGAATAAATATTTACTATGTAATGTCATATCAATTAATAACAATTTTGAAGACCTCAGAAAAAAGAAACTGTCCTCAGTGATAACTCTTACATCAGAATTCTTTTAATAAATGGTTCCCAACTGCAGTTACATAAGATTCAGTCCTGAGTTACAAAACTACTAATATATATATATCTGCTAACCTCACAGATTTATTGTAAAAGATTTTAATTTGTTAGTATTATTACAGTTTTTCCTAATATTGTGATTAATATTGAAAACATGGTATTTGCTTTGTTAAATTATTTACATTCTTCTAACAATAATTTTGCACTATTTTAAATAATGTAAGAAATAAATTTTAAATTAAAAACATTTTTGGTAGCTAAGATACTGTGACAAAAGCAAACATATACATATACTTATTGCCATTGAGTCAATTCTTACTCATAGCCATGTAAGAGGACAGACTAGAATTAGCCCACAGGGCTTCCAGGGAGCAGATGGTGGATTCTAGCTGCTGACCATTTGGTTAGTAGCATAGCTCTTAGCCTCTGCTTCACCACAGCTCCAAAACATTATAACAGGAAGTCTAAATTTTAAACAAATGGTACACAAAGAATAACTAGAGAATCTTTGAGCATTAGTATTGTTCTTATTCTTTTTTTTGTCAAATTCTCCTTTAAGAGACACATCTAATTTCTGCATCTTATTAAGTATAAATTTATGAAAAGTTGTATTTGCTTGCTCTCAATATAATTACAAAGGACCTTGGTATCACAGTCCTAATACAAAAGAAAATATATGTATGTATCTTTTAGACTGTTGGGACAACACTTGTTTCCGTTTATAAGGCCTTCGCTGGATCAGATTTTGGTACAAATGCCCAACATAATTTAGCAAATGAAAATTCTTAGTAGGCAGACTATTGTGGAAGAGCAAGCTGTGGAGAACAGAACTAGCTACAAAACTAAAAGTAATAACAAAATAGTTGACACGCATAGCCTGGATAGTGAAGAGAGGTAATAACTGCCTGAATACAATTTTCTCATTGTTAGAAAAATGCCATGAAGTTAATTTTAAAATGTAAATGCAGCAGTATAACTAGAAAGCCTGGAAGTGGTGAAAAGAGAAAATAATATTTGTTGAAATAACTATGTGTATTGTATATTTGACATTATTTCATTAGGCCTTCAGTAGCCTAAAGCACACTAGCACATAATGTGTGACAAAATGAGTACTTTCAGATAATCAAAAGATTACATTTTAGCACAACTCTACTAACTTTAGTTACTTGAAAGGATAGGAACAAAAAGTACTTAGTCAGGAAGAATCATGGTGGTAACTTAAAACACACAAAAAATCCTCAAAAAACCAATTCTTATTCAAAGCATCTTTTACTGAATACATTATTAAATGTTTTGTGCTACCTAACTACAATTGCTAACATTACATTGAGAAAGTTATCTTTTTTATAGTTAGTGATTTTTTCAAACAATAAAACCTAAATTTGAAATGTTATATGGCACATGGAGAGGAGGGAAAAGAAGACTGTTGGGAGGATGAGCAATGTATGGAGCAGAGAGGAACAGTGTGCTGTCACCGGGCAGGGAGAGCAGTGGAAGCTGCATATAGGTGGGCGTGTAAATTTATACGGGAATGTAGATTTCCACTCAGTTAAATAAAAATAAATAAATAAATAATTCAAAGAAAAGACAAAATATCATCCCATCAGGTATTCTGCATCAAGAAGGAAAAAAAAAGAAAAATATTGAAGGACTATCTAAATGATCACTTTTACATTATCAGCTCAAAAACTAAGACTAAATCCACTGCCATGGAGTCTGGTCTGACTTACAGTGGCCCTGGAAATCAGAGTAGAACTGCCCCATACAGTTTCTATGCAGCGCCTGGCAAATTGGAGCTGCTGACCTTTTGGTTGTCAGATGTAGCACTTAACCCACTACAGCCCCAGGGTTTCCCACCAGCTCAAAGGCAGGTGAAATTTCTGTATAACTGAATGATACTAGCATAATATCCTTACCAGTTTCTGTCCCTTTTGGTCGCCAAGTGCCAAGTGCCGTCGTTTTGGTAGCTATCTTATAATATCAACATGCTATGAAAACCTAGCAATTTTACATAGTCTTCATTATTTCTAGATTTGCAATGTTTGATAGCAAACAATTGCTCAACTTTTCTTTGTGTCCCTGGTCAGGACTACAAACTCCTTCCAGAAGTAGGAAGCTAATAAATATTTGCTGAATGGATTATGAAAACTATAACGAGAAGTGCTTAAAAGAGATGTGGGTGTTTTTATTTTTGTTTTTTTGTCTTTGTCTTTATCAGTGTCTTTTTCCTTGATTATACTTCATTATCTGTGTTTCTTCTCACTTTTCTAATTTATAATTTTGTATTAGTAAGTAAAGTTATCATTTTTGAGGTACTGTTAAAATATTCAAATCTTTCTTACCTTTGAATATCATTTTTTACACTAATGCATATCATCTAATACATAAAATTCTAATATATGACAATGCAAATACATATGTACATATTTGTGTGTATCTATCCAAATGTGTTCATTGAAAATTTATTACTTAGATTACCTGTTCAAGATGCTGTGCAATATATTAAATCATAATTATTTAGTAAGAAGCAATATTTTAATAACACCTTGTCACTTAAAATGATTTCCAAATGCATAATCTTATTTGCTGATATCCAGACATCAGTATTAAGACCACTGTCAACACTGAAGGATACAGCTTGTCTGAATTTCTATTCATGAACATATATTCATGGAAACAGAGCACACTGATAAAAACACACAAATGAAATGTTGCAACCATACTTGGTTTTATATTAAAATTAATGCAGCTGACAGTTTATTTATAAAATGAATTCATATTGTCAAAGTTCACCTCCATAATTTACAGTATTTGAAATAAAATATACTTTTAAGAAACAAACAATCCTATTATTTATTTTCGATAATTAATGGTTACCTTATCTACTATATAGATGGAAAAAATAAACTAGTAATGGAATTTACAGAAGTGTAGCCAAAATGATCTGACAGTACAAATTTGATAGAGTTTTTGAATTGTTGGTTATCAACAGCATAATAAACCTGTTCAGCTCACTAGTACTACAGAAAAGAATAGAATTGTCCCATGGACTTGGTTTTTGATAATTTGGCTTGGCTTAAGTAATAAATTTTCCTAAGTAATAAATTAATAAATAATCGTAAGTAATAAATTTTCAATGAACACATTTTGGATAAATACACACACATATGTATTTGCATTCTTATATATTAGAATTTTATGTATTAGATGATATACACTAGTGTAAAGAATAATATTCAAAGATAAAAAAGTATTTGAACATTTTAACAGTAACTCAAGAATGATAACTTTACCTACTAATACAAAATTATAAATTAGAAAAGTGAGATGAAACAAAGATAATGAAGTATGATCAAGGGAAAAAACATTGATTAAAAAAACAAAAATAAAAACACGCCCTGTTTCCAAGTCTGTAAATCCTTATGGGAGTAGACTGCCTCATCTTTCTCCCAGAGAAAGGCTGGGGGTTTCCAACCACTGACGTTTTGATATACAGCTGAGCACTTAACCACAGTGTGCCCATGGTTCCTACTTACACAGCATAAACCAAAAACCAAACTTCTTACCACAGAGTAGATTTAGACTCATCTAAACCGACTTGATGACACTTGGCCTTGGCAAACCTACCCTGCAGGGCAGAATGAAAGTGTGCCATAGCGTATCCAAGGAGTGGCTGGTGGATTTGAAATAGCGACCTATTGCTTAACTGCCAAACGTCTTAACCTCACTAGGGTTCTGTTTCATAGCATCCCAATTTCAAATAAAACATAAGAATTAAATTAATTACAAATTTTAAAAGCTATTTTATTTTTATCAAAAACATGCAGGTACATAATTAGAACTTGAGCAATAATATAGAGAATCTATCAAAAAGCAACAAGTTCCCTTCTCAGCTCTCACTGTCACAACCCTAGTCACATGATCCAACTACTTCCTTCTTTAAGAATTCTCCATTCTTCTAGTAGTTTTAAAATGCATCTTTTTAAGTAATATGCTTTATAGGGTATTGGGTAAAGTCATTTTCTTTTTACGTGCCGTCGATCATAGCCACTGTGTACAAGAAAACAAAACAACGCCCAATCCCGGAACACTGCTGTATCCTGCACATACTCCACAATCACTGTTCGTTAGGCCTAAGCCCAAAGTAGCAGTCACTAGGTCCGTCCAGCTCTTTGAGGAGCTTCCTTTTTTATTGCTGACCCTCTACGTACCAAGCATGGCGTCATTTTCCAGGGACTGATCTCTCCTTTAAATATGCCTGACAGTATGTGATATGTAGTCTCCGCATCCTTGCTTCTTTGAAGCATTCTAGTTGTACTTCTTCCAAGACAGATTTGTTTGTTCTTTTGGAACTCGACTAAATACTCTTCACCAACACAATTCAGTGGCTTGTGCTTTCACATGAGGCAACTGAAAATGCCACAGCTTGGGTCAGGCACATCTCAGACTTCAAAGTGACATCTCTGTTTTCAACACGTTAAAGAGAACTTTTGCAGCATTTTTGTCCACTGCCGTGTGTCTTTTGAGTTCATGACTGCTGCTTCTGTGCGTGTTGCTTGCAGATCCAAGTACAATGACATCCTTGACAACTTTAAACTTCTAGCTGTTTATTTTGAGTTGTTTATTGGACCAGCTGCAAGGATTTTTGTTTTGTTTGTTGAGGTACAGTCCATGCTGAATGTCATGGTATTTGATACTTGTCAGTAAGTACTTCAAGTCGTCTTCACCTTCAGCACACAATGTTTTGATACTTCCATAGCTTAAGTTGTTAATGTGCCTTCCTCCAATCCTGATGCCCCTTTCTTCTTCATATGGACCAGCTTCTAAGATTATTTGCTCAGCATACAGACTGAATAGGTGTGGTGAAAGGATACAGCCTTGATGCACATCTTTCCTGACTTTATCCATGTTGTACACTGATTTGTTCCATAGGAACAACTATCTAATGACTGTTTCCTCATGAGTTCAATTTAGTGTTCTGGAATTCCCATTCTTCACAGTGTTAATCATAATGTGTTATGATCTGCATGATGGCATGCCTTTTAAGTAGTCAACAAAAAGAAGTAAATGTCTTTCTTGTATTCTCTCCTTTCAGCCGTGATCCACCAGACATTAGCAATGATACCTCCAGTTTCATACCCTCTCCTGAATCTGACCTGAATTTCTAGCAGCTCCCTCTCAATATCGTGCTGCAGCTGCTTTTGAATGACTTTAGCATCATGCTACCTGTGTGTGATATTAATGATATTTTTTCCATAATTTCCACATTGGATTAAATGGTTCTAACCCACCTGGAGAATGAAGAACTTCAAAGACAGAAGGAAAATAAGAGTCCAAGAGACAGAAAGGGCCACATAAAATGGAGACTGCATCAGCGTGAGATGGGCAGAACTAAGTTTAGATGTGCCGGGTCACCTCCAGTCATTGCCCTTACAGGGAACGCAACATAGAGTCCGTGAAGGAACAGGAGAAAAGTGGAGTGCAGACCTCCAACACTAGTAAAAAGAGCAGAAACGACAGCCTGACAGAAGGAAGGGTCCCTAGAAAACATGGGCCCCAGATCTTGTTATTCCGGAACTAGAACCATTCCCAGAACTATCATATAATCCAGTCTAATCTTCAGACAAAGAGTAGACTGGACTACAAGATACAAAATGATACTGATATAGAGTATGCTTCTCCGCCTAAGTAGATACATGAGACTAAATGTGCAGCTTTCGTCTAGTGGAGAGATGAAAGGGCAGAAAGGGACAGGAGCTGGTTGAAATAAAGGGCAAAGTGGGGAGTATGCTTCACCCTGTAAGGAGAGCAGCCAGGGTCACATAACAATGTGTATGTGGTTGTATACATGACAAAATAAACTGTAAATTTGCACTTAAAGTACACTTAAAAAAAGTTTAAAAATAAATAATAATTTATGCACTTGATTAGATCACCTTTCTTGGGAGTAGGCATAAATATGGATTTCTTTCAGTAGTTTGGCAAGGTAGCTGTCTTCCAAATTTCTTGGTGTAAAGGAGTGATTACTTCCAGCACTGCATCTGTTTGTTAATAAATGTCAATTTGCATTCCATCAGTTTTTGTATCCTTGTTTGGTACAGCTTTGAGGTCTTCCTTCAGTACTGCTGGTTCCTGATCATATGTTACTTCTGGAAACGATTAAGCGCTGACCAATTCTTTTTGGTACAATGACTCTGTGTATTTCTTCCAGTAAGCATCTTTTTGATGCTTCCTGTATCATCTAATATTTTCAGTGTAGAATTTTTTGTTGTTGCAACTCAAACCCTAAATTTTTTTCTTCAGTTCTTTAAGTTTGAGAAATGCAGAGTGTGTTCTTCTCTTTTGGTTTTCTATTTCCATGTCTTCGCTCATGCCATTATAATACTTTGTCTACTCAGGCTTTCCTTTGAAATCTTCTGTTTAGCTCTTTTACTTCATCAATATTTCCATTAGCTTTAGCTATTCTGCACTCCAGAGCAAGCTGCAGAGTCTCTTCTGAAATCCATTTTGGTCTTTTCTTCCTTTCCTGTGGTTTTAATGACCTCTTTCTTTCTTCATGTATAATGTTCTTGATGCTATTCCATAACTCGCCTGGTCTTTGATCATTAATGTTCAGTGATTCAAATCTATTCTCGAGATTGTCACTAAATTCAGATGGTGTATACTAAAGATAATATTTTGGTTCTAATGGATATGTTCTAATCTTCCTCAACTTCAACTTGAACGTTAGTATGAGCAATTAATAGTGTGTTGAGTAGTCACTCCTTAGCCTTATTCTAACTGATGACACTGAGATTTTCTATTCTTTTCACAAAAGTAATCAATTTGATTCCTATATACTCACTTTAGTGAGTTCCACGTATCTGGTCACTGTTTATGTTGGTAAGAAAAACACATATTTGCAATGAGTAAGTACTTAGACTTTTAAAACTCCGTCATGTGATCTCTGGCATTGTTTCTGCCACCAGCGCTGTATTTTCCAAGGACTAATCCTTCTTTGTTTCCAACTTTTGCATTCAAATCTCTAGTAATTATCAATGCATTCCTGTTTGCATGTTTGATTGATTTGAGACTACAGAAATTGATAAAAATCTTTCAGTTTCCTTATCTTTGGCTTCAGTTGTTGGTGCAGAAATTTGAATAACAACCTTCTTAACTGGAATTCCTTGCAGACATATGGATATTATTCTGTCACTGACTGCACTGTGCTTCAGAATAGATCTTGAATTGTTCTTGATGGTGAATACAGTGTCATTCCTCTGCCAACTGTAATTCTGGGCATCATAGATCATTTGATTGTCTAATTGAAAACGGTCAATAACAGTCCATTTCTGCTCACTGATGCTTGGGCTATCTATGTTTATGTGTTCTATTTCATTTTTGACAATTTCTAATTTTCCTTGATTCAAATTTTGTATATTCCATATTCCAACTAATAATGAAAGGTTGCAGCTGTTTCTTTTCATTTTGAACTGTGCCATATCAACAAACGAAGGTCCCAAAAGCTTCACTCCATCCAAGTCATTAAGGTAGACTGTTCTTTGAGGAGACAGCTCTTCAGTCATATTCTGAGTGCCTTCCAACCTGAGGAGCTTAACTTCTGGTACTATAGCAAACAGTATTCTTCTAGTATTCATAAGGTTTTCACTGGATAATATTTTTCAGAAATGGAGCACCAGGTCCTTTTCCCTTGTCTGTCTTAGCCTGGAAGCTCAACCAAATCCTGTCCCCCATGGGTGACCCTTCTTGCATTTCACTACCAATTGCAAAGCTTCCAGCATTAGAGCAACAAGCAAAGCGTCACAACAGGACAAACTGAGAGACATGTTGAGAATGGTGCAATAGGTTTCTTCTATGTGGTCTTTCTTTTTATATGACCTATCAGACTCTTAGTTTGCAATTCTCCCTAATTTACTGGTCAGGGTCTAATCTGCCAAGCGATCATTTGGTTTGCCATTTGCCTAGGTACATTGCACGGATTGTTCAATTTGCTATCTGTCTGAGTAGACTGCAATCCACTAGGTAGGAATGGTAGTTTCACATTCTACCCAAGGGAATGTAAGTCTATGGTACTTCTGGGACACCCATGCCTTGAAATGGGCAAGAAGTTTTCCTATGTGCATGGCCATGCTCACAGAAGATTTCTGAGGACATCTTGATCAAGAGCCTGGGGGAGAGTACAACTTTTGAACCCAGGGTTCCTGAACTGAAGAGTTCTTAGACTCAAATGGAAAAACTGTAATTTAGGGGTTGAGGGCTGTAACACTGATCTGGTAGTTCTCACTGAACAAATACAACGAAAGACTGAAAGAAACAGCAGTGCTGCCAGTGGAATGCCTGGAAGGAGCGCAGTGACCAGGAGGGCAGGAAGGGTTGCAACAAAGGGCTAGTCAGAAGGGCTAGTCAGCCCATGAAGGAGACAGCAGTGTTGAGCAGTATCAGCTCATGGAATATGGTTATGCAGCTCTGTGTAGAAGTCACTAATGAATGTGAACATCCTGTAAAGGGAAAACAGTTGTAACCCAGGCTCATAAAGCTGTACACTTGAGGAGGACAAGTGTGAGAGTGTAACTGGTCTACCTTTGGCAGTGGCAGATGCCCCACGTGCGCTGAGAACTGGACTACCAAGCCTGAGCCACTTCTAAGGGCCCAAACGGTGAGACTTGGCTGGGTTCTCAGAACTAAAAGAGGCACATTTTAAGGGCCTAGAAGCAGCCTGTCCAAAGGGATGGGAGAGTCATTGTCCTAAAGGCTGAGAGAGGACCTGTCCTTAGAATTAAGAGGCTGCCTGGAGAGGCTTGTGCATACAACATACAGAAGTTTCCTGTAAAATAGCTTCATCTTGAGAGCTGTCATAATGCCAGCTTAACTCTGGCATGCATCCAAGGTTGTCCTGAAAATGTTGGTTAAGAGCTGGGCCAGTAAGCATTAAGGGACCAGATTCAGCCAAGTATTAACACGGAAAGCAACAGGCAGAATGAAGAAACACAGATATGCCAAACCTGATCTGATAATGACCTTCTGAGAGAGAGACATAACTGGTGACACTCAATCTAAGGTATGCCCACCCAATGACATAAAATTGGACATGAATAATTCAGAAAGGGTGAGTGGGCCCCTTTAGACTTAGGTGGGCTTCTCTCCTATAATGCTAAGTGAAGTACCAATAACGGTGGAAGGGGCCTATTTACCTAGATATGCTCCTTTTGTTTACTACTGTTTTCTGTAATTTGTAACTGTTCTTTACTGTATTACATAAGAAATAATAACAGCTTATAATTGCCAATACTTGTAAAGTGTCTTTTTGTATGTGAATCAATCAGATCAGATAGTTTGAGATTGCTTGAGATTTAGAGTATGACCTGTGAGTGTATGCACACGTATACATACACATATCTACTATTATTCTACTTGTTCATTTTAGATTGTGTAATTTGTTTTCCATTATATATGAAGAGGTTTTTATTCTTTTGCCCAACCAATGACTTCATTTTCTATCTTTATATTCCCCCAATGCACCATATTTTGTTCAAATCAATATGTAATTCTTACAGTGATCTGAATATGAAAGTGTTATTTTTCAAGCTATAGCATAATTATACTTATTTCTTGGTTATATATAGAATAAACATTTAGTAAATTAGTAATCTGTCTTCTTTCTATGCTGTCTGTATACTTATTACAACCTTCTAATGTTAAGCAATTTATTCTTTAAGAGGTTTTACTGATGATTCTGATCCATGACTGACTGGGTGACAAGAACTAAGCAAAAATATTTTCAAGACAGCTTAAATTGTTATCAGAGATTAGTAGAATTTTTTTCAAAATGTAATTACCTTCAATCCTCCTTCTCTAAATATCCAAGAGAATATTTTCTAATGTAATCCATATTATACCTATATTAATATATATTTCTATAAATAGTACATTTCCTTTAACATGTCTCTTGCCTAGTTCATGTATTCTGCATTTTTCTTACATATTTCTATAAATAATTTATTTTAATCGATATTCAATTTAATATAATTGACACATATTAGACTTGTATTTTCAAATGTAGATAAGCACACATATATATACATAAAGACATGTAGATACAAATGAATGTATATATACAGAGCAAAAGAGAGAACCCACCATACTAAGCTCTAAGATCTTTCCTTATTTAAACAACAAAATCACTGAAGTGTTGTTATTCTCCTCACTTTCCAGATGCCAAATCTTTGAATTTGCCAAGGTTATACAATTAGTTAATAGAAGAGGTAAATCACTCCCAGAAGACTCAACATGGCCAGACTCAAATAACAACTTACTGTGCCTTCACAATCACCTACCATTCAAATTAGCCACAGGAAAAAAAAAAAAAAATTGAAAACCTTCTCTGCCAAAGTAGTCAGAGCAACTGGACTTTGGGGATGGTAGAATAGTAGAACAATGGATTTTCTGGTTAAGTGTACGCTAGACATAGAAGTAAAGCATTATTTTTATTTATTTATTCTTTTTTTTTTGAGAACTGGCCTGCAAGTTGAGAAGGAAAGTGGTTCAAAAGTTAATTACTTGGAGAGCAGCCAAATTAAAAAGGCTAGGCCTGAATGAGTCATAAATCCGAGAGGTGTATGCAAAGAATCAGAATCGGGGTAGGAGCCAAAGAAACAGAGACTAGCGGATAATAGAAAATCCTTTTACGGTTGGATAAAAACAGGAATGGACTAATTCCTTGAGAAGATTTATGTTCAGTCAAAACATCTGGAAATCACTCATCTTCAATAATTGCAGGGGAAATTCATATAGTTTTTGTTATTATAAATTTATTTGTAATTCTAAATGTATATTATTGGCTGATTACAAAGCAAATCAATATTATTCATTTTAGCATAAAAAAACTGGAATCCAAGATGTAGAGCGCTCTTACAAAGTTATACCAGATTCATTACTCAACCCCTATTTTTTACACAGTGTTCCTCAAATGTTAAAGTTAAGAAACATCATAGAATTTCCATTTTCGCCATGTGACAAACCAAATATTCAGAAACTTTACTGTATGATATGTAAATATACCTGGGTATGCTTTTTTATCTTTAAATGCATAACCTAAGCAAAAGTAAAATATAGAATAAAACAAAGATTTAATGAGAATACTAACAAAGAAACTACAGCTACCCTGAAGAAATAGGGAAATTCCAGAAAGTTTTAAGCTTACTCTTTTAATCCAACAAGTACGAACACAAGCAAACCCAAAATCCAGGTGCCAACAAGTTGAACACTCAGCTGATGAATGCCAATCAGCTGATAGATAGGTGTACAAAACGTGGTATAGCCATACAATGGGATATTACTCAGCCATGAAAACTCACAAAAGTGTTGATACACACTACAACACCAACAAACCAGCGACTTCAATATTGAAGCCAGTACTTCAAGTTAAATAAGCTAGACAGTATAGGGCACATATTGTATGCTCCAATTTATAGGAAATATTTAGAACAGGTGGTTCTTTGAAGACAGAAATCAGATCAATTGTTGGCAAAGATTATCTGTAGAAAGAAAGGGAGCATGGAAGCTTAATAAGTGTTATAGCCATGTAGTGCCACCATAACAGAAATGCCACAGGTGGATAGTTTTATAAAGAGAAATTTTACTCTGTCACATTCCATTAGCTACAAGTTCAAATTAAGGACATCAGCTCCAGAGGAAGGCTTACTATGTTGGCTCTGGAGGAAGGTCTTTGTTGTCATGCTTCCTCTGAACTGGGAGCTTTGAGGCACAGGGACCCCTGTCCTTTCCAAAGACACACTCTGCTGCCAGCACTGCTTCTTGGTAGTATGAAGTCCCCAATTCTATGCTTGCTTTTCTTTCCTTTATATCCCAAGAGGTTGCCTCAAGGTGAAATACTATTTCACACATTGAGTCCAGCCCCACCAACACAATGGCTGCCCATCCTCCCTCATTAACATCATAGAGGCAGGGTTTATGGCACCTAGAAACATCACACAAAACCAGCCAAATTGCTACACATATTTTGGTGGGGGGATACAATTCCATCCATGACAATGGGCAGAAGTTTCCTTCTAAGGTGATGGATGGAAAGGTTCTGTAGCTAGAGGTGATTGTGATTACACATTATGGTGAATATATGAAATTTCATTAAATTTTATACTTTGAAATAGTCCCTGTCTTAGTTATTTAATG
Organism: Heterohyrax brucei; assembly: GCA_028571685.1. Classification (NCBI taxonomy): domain Eukaryota; kingdom Metazoa; phylum Chordata; class Mammalia; order Hyracoidea; family Procaviidae; genus Heterohyrax; species Heterohyrax brucei. Next base: position 164,894,531 of record CM053143.1, read on the forward strand.
TTTCCCTAACAAAAATATAGGTGGATGACTCTAAAGAATAGAAATTTGTTTTCTCAAAATATAGAAAGCTGAAAGTCCAATTTCAGGCCACTGAGTATAGAAGAGGTCTTATTTTCAGTCTGGGGGAATATTTTTATCTCTTTCAGCTTCTGAAGACTTAATGTTTCTCATTTCTAGGTTTCTTGGTGGTCATCAGGTGACATCTATCTTTCCTTATTTGTGCTTCTGCATCTAACCTGCTCTTTTTAAAGCTCATATGCATTTAGTTTTAAGAGACGCCCTATACCTTTATGACCTCAGTAACATAACAAAGAAAACTCTTTTGCTTAACAAGATTATGTCTATGCATACAAGAGCCAAGAACTGAGAATATACTATTAAGGGATGTAATTCAATCTAGAATAGTTACAATAGTCAATTTTAATTACTCATATTTTGCCACAATGTAAATAATATTTACACAGGTATTTCCCGAAAAGTCATAGGACAAGACTGCTTAGAACTGAGTTTTTGAGTTCCGGTGGTGTTAACCTAGTACTATAGACAGAAGCAACACATGGTCCCGCCACAGCAAAAACCCAAATAAACTAAGCATAACAGGGAGAAACATCAATCCTGGAACTCTGAACATCTAATGAAGGGGTAAAGAACTCAAGCAACAAAGAATGGAGTAAGAAACTGACAGAAGAGACAGCAAGGAGGTCTCCTAACAGTAAATGTGGCACAAATGACACATCATGAGGTTGACAACCAGGAGGGATGGGGAAGTTGGAATCTGTGGAATTCAGTGGGTATGGGAAACAAAAGGCAGAGGAGAAAGAAACAGGAAAACAAAGATGCAGAGAGAGTCATTTGTGGTGGTACAGACCCAGGGTAAGTGTACGCCAGTGACTTCCCAGCTGGGTGATAAGGCACAGCCCATCAGGAATGGACAAATACAACACATGCAGCCAGGTAGGGAAAAGAAGGAAGAGAGAGATAAGAAACTAGATTAAGAGAGAGAAAGGCACATGTGATCAGGCAGTCAGAAGAAAGTAAGCAAAAGAGCATACATAGAGAAAAGCAAACAAGAAAAAGAAAGGCAGGGCCAGGTGGTTGGGAGGAAGGGAAGGCAAGAGGATAGGGACAAGAAACGGCGGCATGGGGAGGGGGAGACGAAGAAAGAAAATGCTCCAAGGAAGCTCACAAGAAGCAGATCCTCAGTCAGTCACCTACCTGATAGGGAATTCCAATCTCTAATATTCAGGGCTATCTAAGTGGTGAAGAAAAAAGACAAAAGTAGGACAAAGCATTGACCAAAATGATAAAATAAAAACAGAAGAGGATCCAAATGACTCAAATAAGAAATGACATAGCAGACATTACAATAGACCAAACAGAAATAAAAAGGCCATAAAAGAATACTCTAAATAGCTATACTACAAATTTGATAGCCTAGAGAAAATGGACAACTACCTGCCAATACTAACACAAACTGACGATGAAGACTTGAACAGATCTAATACAATGGAAAATATTGAAAACTAAATTCAAAACATAAACTTACAACAGCAACAATAAAAAGATTCTGTCTCAGATGGCTTCACTCAAGAATTCTACCAAATATTCAGACAAGATCTTACACCAGTACTGCAAACTATCTCAGGATATAGAAAAATAAAGGAATAGTTTCAAATTAATTCTAAGAAGCCAGTATAACACTGATACCGAAACCAGGAAAACACATAAAACAAGAGAAAATTACAATGCAATAGCTATCATGACTATAGATCCAGACATTCTCAATCAATTATAGCCCACAGAATTCAGGATCATATTATACAAAAAAAAAGCGCCATGACGAAGTGGAATTCATACTAATAGTAATATAAGCATAGTTCAACATTAGAAACCCAATCAACATAATTGACCACATGAATACAAGAATCACATGAGCACCTCAATGGGTGCAGAAAAATATTTTGACAAAATCCAACATCAATTCTTTTTTTTTTAATTATGACTGAGTGAAAATATACATTCCCATATAAATTTACATGCCCATCTATATACAGCTGTCACTGCTCTCCCTGCCCGGTGACAGCACACCATATCTCTCTGCTCCATATATATCTCATCCTCCCAACAGTCTCCTTTCCCCTTCTCTCCACTCATTCTCCTTCCTCCAGCCAGAGATCAGCAGGGTGATATCCTATAGATGCATAGAACCATAAAATGTATCCAATATATGGTCACTCTGCATTGCCAAGTCCAATCCATTAGTGTCCAGCGGCTTTGGGAGCATGGCCACTGGCCCTGATGCTGCCCTTGCCCATAAATCCTAACAAAGGTCCACTCTCCCAACATCTATTCTTAATAAACACTTTCAATACAATAGGTATAGAAGGGAAAATCCTTAACACAGTATAGAACATCTCTACAAAACCAAGTTAACAACATTCTTAATAGAGAAAGTTTGAAAATATACTCCTTGAGAAGAGAAACAAGACAAGCATAATTTTTATCACCACTGCTTTTAATATTGTGTTGAAAATCCTAGCTAGAGCAATTAGGCAAGAAAAATAAATAAAGGGTATCTAAATTTATAATGAAGACTAAAACTGTCCCTATTTGCAGATAATACGATACTATACATGGGGGGGAACTCCTCTAGAAAACTACTAGAACTAATAGAAATACTAAGCAAACTATAAACATAAAAAGTCAGTTGGACTGCTCTGACAAGGATGACAATAGAGAATCTCATAAAGAGCTGGAGAAAAAATTTAGAACAAAATTCAGACTAAAAAAAAAAAAAATCAAGACTAGTGTGACAGAGACTGGAGGAACTTTGAGAGTAGGGCTGCCAATACCATTTTAGCTCAGTAATGAAGTTACTCCTAAGGTTCACACTTCAGCCAAAGATTAGATAGGACAATAAACAAAGCTAATGTACTTGGACACACAAGCCCAGGGGCAAGAAAAGAAGGAAGAGGACAGGAAAGTTGATCATGGGAATCTAAGTATGAGAAATGGAGACTGTTGACATGCCATGAGGGTGACAACCAACATTATGAAACAATATGTGTATTAATTGTTTAATGTGAACCTAGTTTGGTTTGTAAACCTTTGTCTAAAGCACATTTTTTTTAAAAAACAAGAAGAGATAAAATTCCAAGATGAAAGTTTTTGAGTTTAAATCCTAGCTTTACAATTTAATATCTGTGTATTTATGAGTAATGTATAAATCCTCCCTTCAGAGTCATTTATATGGTAAAATGGAGGAGATTATGATAGTAATAACTCTCAAGTTTACTTATATTTAATTAAGATCATCATTAATACTACTATTCTTATTACTAAGATTTCTAGTAATCCCTCAGTCCTCTAATATTATTTCCACTATTCTAATCAAAATGACAGGGCTTCCTTTCCAATACAGGCTTTGTATCATCTTTTTCAGAATATCTTTACTGAACCTCAGATAGCACTTATTCCCTTCCTCTCTACATGCAAGGGTTTCTGTATAGAACATTCTCTTAAGCATGTATTGTATTGAATTTCTTTGATTACTGGTTGGTTTCTTCACTAGAGAGTCAATCTCTTAAACTCAGGGTATTGCTTAACTTTGTCTTTTGAGCACATACTATACTTTTGTATACACATCAGATACACACAGATGTATTAGAATTTGTTCAATCAAATAGTTTAATCCACATTACTGGCACATATGTTTTTGTTTCATTAAGCAATTTTTTTACCTTGCATATATACCAATTTACAGCACTAAATATGCATGAAATCTCTGAGTTTCCTATTTTAAGTTGGCAGAGTAACTTTATGCACTCAAATAATTTTGCAGGATAAGTATTTCAAATATTAAATCTCAAACTAGTGCTGTACCTCTGTGTTCTATATTTAAGTTTACCTAAACCAAACCTACCACTGTTGAGTCGGTTCTCACTCATAGCGACCCTGTAGGTCGGAGTAGAACTGCTCCATAGAGTTTCCAAGGAGCATCTGCCAGATTTGAATTGCTGATCTTTTGGTGAGCAGATGTAGCGCTTAACCCACTACCATCAGAAAAAGAAAGTACTGAAGGAAAATATAAGGCAAATTGAATCCAGACCCTAAGAATTAATTTGCAAGTTAGTGGGTTTCCCCCTCCCTCCCTGGGGGGAGGAAATTAAATGTTCTCTAAATAACATTTTAAAAAATGAAAGTTAGATTAAGGCCTTTTTTGCAAATTTTGCTGTCTAATTACATGCTTCTCTAGTACTTAAGATACAGCTCAGGTAATTGCCATGATTACAGTGAACGGAAGTATGTTACACTCAACCTGAATATCCATAGTATTAGTTTGGCCCAAAAGCCCACAAAGCGAGAAGTTACATCAGCAAGCCCTTAATCTATTTGGGAAAGAATGGTGTGAATAGTAAGAACAAGATATCTGCACTGATGCTTTTATTAAGATTGAAATATACATATATTAGTAATTGCTTTTGTTCCAGATACTCAAAAATTATGACATATAATATTACATCTCACTGAAATTATCTTGAAATCTATTTTGAGTAGTTCTTAACAGTTTCAGTAGATACTAACTAAATTGTTGTCAGCAATTTTAATTATATAAATGCACAGCAGCCCTTTCACGTAACATTAGGGGGTAAAGATACATCACTTAGTGATCCTGGAATAACTTTATTTAAACAAATAATTTTTCATGTTGAAACACATATAATGCAGAATTTGTGCCCTGCTTTATGTCTTCGCTTTCAGGGTTTTCTGAACTGGTATACATAGATGTGGTTTAACCATATAAAACGAAGTATAGAATAATGTGATAAAGGCAACTTCACAAATTCCCTTAAAATCAATACGCTTTTGTGGAAGTCTTTATAAATTTAGCCAATGCAAAAAATATATGTATATACTTTCATGCTATGTCTGTTGGGGATTTGAACATTTTCTAGCACAACAAGGAAAAAACAGTATTTAGCAAAATATAAATCAAAACTTCACAAGCTGAACACTCATTTGAAAGTGAGTCGAGATATGAGGGAGACTGAGAAAGAATTTGGGTGTCTTGGACATGGGGATGGTTCACCATGGCTTGGAAGGTTTGTCCATTTACCTAGTAGCTGTAGAAATTGTCTGATTCTATACCTGCTATCATATTAGATCCTGTGGCAATTACCAGCACTGCCTATGCTAACTGTACCCTATCTTCTCTGTACAAAGGAATTGATAAGATGGGCATAAACCAAAACCAAACCCAGTACTGTTGAGTCAATTCCAACTCATAGCAACCCTATAGGACAGAGTAGAACTGCCCCCACAGAACTCCCAAGAGCACTTGGTGATTTTAAATCACCGACCTTTTGGTGCTGATCTTCTGGTGGGCAGCAGTAGCACTTCACCACTATGACACCTGAATTTACAAAATGGGCATGGGGAGGTAAAAATTCAACCCTAGTTCTGATGCAATAACCTTTCAGCCGTTTATGCGTGAATCTTCCTTCTAGTTCATGTGAGGTACCTAAACAAAATTTATTTGTTGTGCTATGACAAGAGACCTCAATGCTTTCTCCATTTAGCACAGTGTTGCTTACCGGTCCAGTTGTGAGAATGTCTGTTTCCTTGGTTCGGATGCAATTGATACTGAAGGCTGTAGTCTTTGACTTTCATTAGTAAATGTTTCAAATCCTCTTTACTTAGAGCAAGCAAGGTTGTGCCATGGGCATGACGCAAGTTATTAATGACTCTTCCTCAAATCCTGATGCCTCATTCTTCATAACATAATGAAGTTTCTCAGACTGTTTGTTCACCACAAAGACTGAAAAGGTGTGGTGAAAAGATACCACCCATATGCACAACTTTCCTGAATTTAAACTATGTAATGTTCCCTTGTTCTTTTTGGACAACTGTTTATATAGATTCCTCATGAGCACAATTAAGTGTTCTGGAATTCCCATTCTCTGCAGTGTTATCCATAATTTGTTGTGATCCAAACAGTCGAATGCCTTTGCATAGTCAATGAAACATATGTAAACATCTTTCTTGTATTCTCTACTTTCAGCTAAGATCTATTTGACACCAGTGATGATATCCCAAGTTCTATGTCCTCTTCTGAATCCTGCTTGAATTTCTGTCAGTTTCTTGTCAATATACTGTTGCAATTGCTTTTCAATGATTTATAGCAAAATTTTACTTACATATCATATTAACGATACTGTGTGATAATGTCCACATTCAGTTAGATCACCTTTCTTGGGTACAAATACGAATCTCTTCCAGTTGATTGGCCAGGTAACAGTCCTCCAGATTTCTTGGCATGTAAGAGTGAGCACTTACAGTGCTGCATCTGTTTGTTAGAAACATCTCAGTAGCTATTCCATCAGTCCTTGGAGACTTTTTGCCAGTGCTTTCAGTGAAGCTTCAACCTCTTCCTTTAGTTCTTTTGGTTCCTAATCATATGCTACCTCTCAAAATAGTTGAACATTGATCAGTTCTTTCTGGTGTAATGACTCTGTGTATTTCTTCTACCTTCTTTTGCTGCTCCCTTAGTCATTTACTATTTTCTCTGTAGAATCCTTCACTATTACAACTTGAGGCTTGAATTTTGTCTTCAGTTCTTTCAGCTTGAGAAATGTAGAGCACGTTCTTCCTTTTTGGTTTCCCATTTCCAGCTGTTTGCACATGTCGTTATAATACCTTACTTTGTCTTTTCAAGTCTGCCCTTTGAAATCTCTTGTTCATTTCTTTTACTTTATCATTCCTTCCATTTGCTTTAGCTAACTGATGTTCGAGAACAAGTTTCAGAGTTCCTTCGGACATCCAATTTGCTATTTTCTTTCTTCTATTTTTTTAAACACCACTTGTTTTTCTCATGTGTAAGTGGAGAAAGCATTGTGGTTATAAAAGATTTCAGTTTAGTTAGTCCACAATCAATGTCCACAGAAGTAGCAGTCAAGAAACCAAAAGACACATTGCACTGGAATCACCTGCTGCAAAAGACCACTTTAAACATTGAAAAGCAAAGGTGTCATCTTATAGACTAAGGTCCACCTGCCCCAAGCCATAGTATTTTCAATAGCATTGTATGTATGTGAAAGAATATAGAAAACAGCAGAAGAATTGATGCTGTGAATTGTGGTGTCAGAGAAGAAAATGAATATACCACAGACTTCCAAAAGAACAAACAGATCTGTTCTGGAAGAAGTGGAACCAGAGTGCTCCTTTGAAGCAAAGATGGTGAGACTTCCTCTCCCATGTTCTGGACTTGTTGTCTGGAGGGATCGATCCCTGGAGAAATACATCACACTTGGTAAAGTGGAGGGCCAGCAAAAAGAGGAAGACCCAAACCAACAAGAAGGACTGGTACAAGGCTGCAATGATGTGCTTAAGCATAAAAACAATTGTGGGCATGGCGCAGGACTGGAAACTGTTTGATTCTATTGTGCACAAGTTGCTAGTTAGAACTGACTTGATGGCACTTAATAACAACATGAAAACGAAAGATTGAGACTTCACAGGTATGATAAACAATGTATTGATTATAAGATGATAGACAAGCATTGAGTACCCTCTTTACCACGCAATAACATATGCTTACCTATGTTAAGTTTCTTCATTTTTCCAAGAGACAATTACCAATATTTCTTTCCTATCTAAAACACAGAAATCCTGGTCGCATAATGGGTTAACTGCTGCATATGCTAACCAAAAGCCTGGCAGTTCAAATCTACCAGGTGTTCCTTGGAAACTTTATGGGGATAATTCTACTCTGATCTATAGGGTGCTATGAGTTAGAACTGACTCGATGGCACTGGGTTTGGGTTTTTTTTGGCTTACCTAAAAACATTACCAGGCATTTAATATGATCTACGTACTCTGCATCTGTAAATACACCTTAATGATATCTTTGCTTTTTAGCACTTTAAAAGGTCATTGCATCAGATTAGCCCAAAACAGTGTTCTTTGATTTCCTTATTGCTGCTTCAAATGGGTATTGATAGTTGATTCACCAAGAATGAAAGCTCTGAGAACTTAAACTTGTAGATATTCTATTTTTAGTCACGTAAAGACCAAAATTTGTGATCTACATTGGCTGAATAATACTGATACTATAACAACTAATACATAGTCATTCTAAATATGCACTACAATGCGTTCATTGTCTATTCAATGCCTGCTTTTTTATGTCACCATTATCTGCATTATTTTTTCCAAATACTTTTTTTCACAAACTTAATGAGAGTGATTTTCACCAAATATTGGACTGAATTTGTTTTGTTAAAGAATAGCTGTCTCATATGGATATATGGCATATTTTTCTTTGACCTGTTATTTCTCTAAGACATAAACTTGGACATGTTGTGTAAAATTTCCAAATTATCTCTTTAGATACATTCACAGATAAATGCACCTGAAATATCTTAATTCAACGATTATTTCTTACTAATCTAATGAGGGTTTTTACTCAACTCTTTTTCTATTTCACTTTTTAGAAATATGTAGGAGATGCTATTAGTTAATATGAGAACAATCCCCTTTAAGCAGACAAATGAATCAAATCTTTGTCACTTGTAGGAATGAGAAGGATGTGTTGTCTCACAAATAAAACATGCATTTTCTTTGCCAACTCTGATGAGATGTATTGCCTAAACTATGTCCAATCTAGCTGTTTCTATTTAAATTAGCACTTTAAGAAATCACCTGCCAATTGTTCATAACCAAATGTTTGATATCTGTTGATTCAGAGTATATCATATGATACATAAATCAAAAAGCTTATTATATGGGAATGAACAACTATATTTGTTCATTCAGTGTATTCAACTAAATGTTGTGTGTAGTTGTTTTGAAGTTTCATGAGTCTGTTGCAACTCCTAACATTTTTATGTACGAAAAAAAGAAACGCTACCTAATACAGTGCCATCCACACAGTAGTTGCTGCATTTGAGCCCACTGTTGCTATCACTGCATTAATCAGTCGTATGAGGATCTTTCTCTTTTTTTCTTGATCCCCTACTTTACCAAGCAAGATGTAGTTCTTCAGGGATTATTCCCTCCTGATACTGCATCCAAAGTACATGAGACAAAGTTTACACATTCTCTCCTCTAGGGAGCATTCTGGCTATACTGCTTCCAACGCAGACTTTTTGGCTTCTTCTGGCAGTACATGGTGTATTCAGCATTCTTCACAAAATATCATAATCCAAAACCATCATTTTTTTATTTCAACCTTACTTTTGTACATACATGAGACAGTTCAAAACACACTGGGGCTTGAATCAGGTGCACTTTAGTCCTAAAAGTGACATCTTTACTTTTTAGAACTTTAAAGAGAGGGCAGGTCAAAGAAAACTACAAGACCCTACTGCAAGAAACAAAAAGAGACTTACTTAAGTGGAGACACTTATCTTGCTGATGGGTAAGTAGGCTTAACATTGTGAAACTATCTATCCTACCCAAAGCTGTCTATAGATACAGTGAAGTCCCAATACAGATTCCAATGTCATTTTTTAATGAAATGGAGAAACAAATTGCCAGCTTTGTTTGGAAATGAAAGAAACCCTAGATATGTAAAGGACTACTGAAGAACAGGAACAGAGTTGGAGGTCTCAAACTACCCAAACTTAGAAACTACTACACTGTCATAGTAGTCAAAAGTGCCTGATATCAATACAAAAAAAGAGATATATAGACCAATGGAACAGAATAGAAAATCTAGAAATAACACCATCCACCTATGAATAGCTGATATTTGACAAAGGCCCAAAAGCCTTGAACTGGGGAAAAAAACAGTCTCTTTAACAGATAGTGTTGGCAAAATTGGATATCCATCTGCAATAAATTGAAACAAGACTTGGATTTTAAACTTTCACTTAATCACAATTAAAGAAAAAAAAAACTTTAAAGAGATCTTTTGTAGATTTACCTTATGCAATTTGTCATTTGATATTTTGACTGTTGCTTCCATGGGAATTGATTATGGATCAAAATATGAGCATCCACTTCCTGGCAGGTCAGGTCCGTGGAATCTTAATTACTTCTGGCACTACTAGCCTTTCCCCGTTGCTCGGTCCAATTTCTTCGCTTTCCTTTTGATGATAAGGGCTCTTAGGATGTCATACGTACTGGATTCATTTGCTCTTTTGGGTCTCTGTCACTAGAGGGGGTCATAGGAAGCATATATCTATTGCGTCATCTTGGCCCTGCCGCACTTTTCTACAATTTCAAGAAAGCTTTTGTGGAATTTTTTCCCAATGCAATGTGTATTTTGATTTCTTTACTATTGCTTCTATGGGTGCTGACTATGGCACCAAGTAAAAGGAAATTCTAGTCAACTGCAAGCTCAAGAACAAGTGTCTCAAATACCAAACTTTGTATGAGTCATTTTCATTTGATTCAACCAGTGGGACTAACTGAATGGCTGTATCATACATGATACTGGGTTTGTCACTTTATGAGATATGTTATTACAAAATAAATCAAAATAACACAGCCAACGTTATGATTTAAAACATGATTGCTTGAAAAATAAATTCCTTTTGTGTGGATACACAGACCCACGTTGTTATATCCAGAAATGTTTTATTTAGCTACAAATGTTTAAACCAAAAGGAAAACCAAAATGGAAATGCAATATTATTGTGACCCAGAGGTCTCAGAAGTATGGACTTTGCGTGTGTGTGTGTGCGTGTGTGTGTTTTAAATTTGGAACACAGGTTCGAGAGATTCAGCGTAAGAGGCATAAATTAGAGAAGTCAATTTTGTTGGGACCAGTGCCTTTGACAGATTTCATGACAAGATGGAAGAATAATTTTCGTTTTGAACACTAGGTTCAAAGATTAATGGAAGAAATAGAAAAAACATTTTTATTGGAAGATGCATTCCTAAGACATTTGTGATTTACGGTTTTTTTTTTTCCTTAATTTTTGGAAACTGAGGCTCTAGAAGTACACAAAAAAGAAAAGAAGAAAAGTCACTTAACTGCCCAAAGTCGTTCATACAAATGTCTGCTAATGATTCTGTTAGAGCTAAAGTCAAATTCACCGATCATTTCTCCTGTCTCTAAGGTTATCTTAAATATATCATAAGAAAGTATTCTACAAGTGCCTCTTTATTTCTCTATACTCATCTGTTTATGTCAAAGAAAAATAAGCAAAGATCATGGGAGATATAAGTCATCAAAAGTACCACATTTAAACTTGTTTTATTAGTTGTATTAATCACAATATTTGTCAGTCTTTAGGTGCATCATACAAAGCAAAAATAAGTCTCTACTGATAGCTGATGAATACATAAATTATTCTGCAGGTTTTTTTTTGCTGACAACTTCCTGCCAGAAAAAAAAAAAATCATATTTACTTCAGTATAACCTGAAGTCAGCTATTTCAAAATTCCAGAGAGTTATTTTCCTTAAAGAACAATTTATAAGCTATTTTAAATCCTTCACATAATGTGGAAATATTCTACAATCTAAAGTTATTGATCAGTAATAATTTAAAACTGAAAGGGATTACCTCATATCCCTATTCACACTTGGTACAAAAAAGGCAAAGCCTAGCACTTTGAATTCTTTTAGGACATGCTTTAGTCTCCCATTCAACTCAGATAGGATTGAACTTAAATTCTTACTCTTCCAAGTTCTAGCTGGGAATTTTACCAGGATACTGAATGTCTCTAAGTCTGTTTTCTCATCTGTAAAATAAAAATAGTGACAGAACATGATGCATTCAGTTGTTATGAGACTTAAATTCAGTGTTGCTCTAATTGAATTAACGTGGTGCCTGACATAACGTGAGAGCTCAAGAAGTTGTTCGTGTTTATTTAGTAGTAGTCAGGATTACTAGCTTAGAAGCAGTAGTATAATATCTAGGGTTACATAGGTTGTTATGAACACAGCTTGTAGGAATGCTCACCTCTGAAATTTGCTTATGTGAACTGTACATTAGAAAAGTAATTTTTTTACTATGTAAAACTAATAAGTAATAAAACAGTTGCAATTTATCTGTAGTTGGATAATGATTGTTCTTCCTGTTGGCAGGCTACTTCGAGCCTGTATTTTTTAATCTGTTGAAATATTAATGACTTTGAATGGTAAAGCTTATTGAGTTCTTACTCTGTGCTATGTATTATTCCATATATAGGACCTGGAATAAAATGTGGCACATAAAAAGAACTCAATAAACATGACCATTCAAAATCATTAATATTTAGACACATGCAAAAATATGGGCTCAAAGTAGCCTGCAACAGGAAGAACAAATCTAAGTATGAAGCAACACATAAATTGCAATTATTTTATTATCTATTATTTTTAAATGCAAAGACTGCCAATTAAATATGCAAACTCATCCTAGAAAAAATGTAATGTACCACACTGCTAAATATCACTATGATCACCTTTGAAGTACTCCCCTTGGGATGCTATGCACCGATGCCAGCTCCTAGTCCACCCTTCAAAGTACTTTTGAAACTCTTTTCCTGAAATAGCCACCAGAGCTGTCATCATATTACCCTTAATGTCCTGAATGCCATCAAAATGTCTTCCTTTTAATATTTCCTTTATTGTCAGGTAAAGAAAGAAGTCAGGATTGGGGACTGTCATGGTTGGAATTGTGTCCCCCCAAAAATGTGTGCAGCCATGTGGCTGGGATATGGTTCTCAGTATCTTGGGACTGTCCTCCATTGTGTGGTTTTGCTAACCTGTATGTTAAAGGATTAGGGTGGGGCTGTGAATCCTGCTGTAGGGGTAGTTTCCCTGGAGTATGGCTTGCCCCACCCTTAATGCTTTTAGCTTGCAAGGAATAAAAGGAAAAAGAAACAAAGGACAATTTGAGAACCTCGCTACCATCAAGCAAGCAGCACCGGGAGCAGAGCGCGTCCTTCAGACCAGAGGTTCTTGCGTGAGGACGTTCCCTGGACAAAGACTGATGCAATACCGGACTTTCCTCCAGAGCCAACAAGGGGAAAGTCTTTCCCTGGAGCGGACACCCTGAATGTGGACTTGCAACCTACCGGACTGTGTAAGAATAAATCTTTCTTTGTTAAAGCCATCCACTCTGTGGTATTTCTGTTAGAGCAGCCTAGCTGACTAAAACAGAATTGGTACCGTGTGAGTGGGGTGCTGCTCTAGTAAATACCTAAAATGTGGAAGCCACTTTTAAACTGTGAATGGATAGAAGATTCAGAAGGAACGAAGAAGGCGCAGATGGTGAGAAACAATGGAGGACCGGCAGCAGCAGAACCAGAGGCAGCGCTGGAGCCGACCCGTGGAGCGAGAGAGGTCAGTGCCTGCGCAGAGTTTTCCTCGCGGAACGGGGTGCCTCTGGGCACTTGAATCAGTGGAGCTGGCCTTGCTGACCCACGGAGTGAGAGAGTTGAGTGCCTTTGGGCAGGACGCTTTCCAGCAAGAGTGGGGTGCCTCCGGGCACTTAAACCAGTGGAGCTACAGAGCTTTGGAACACTTGCCCGGCAGGGCAGATGTGGGCCTGAGGCCCGGGCCATGCGGCCATAGGAAGCTGACGCTGAAGAGACAAATAGCATGAGAAGCTGAGCTGTCTCAGTCTCAAGAGGTATAGCCATGACCTCAGGGGTTTGAAAGGGTGGAACCACGGCATGCTGTGTTCGGAAGGGTGGAATTGCCACTCACTTGGGCTTAGGGTGTTCCTAAAGCCAATGGGACAGAGTTTCTGTCCAAGTGGGCCTTGAAGGCAGAGTTGTAGCATGGGGCTGGAGGTCTCCACTCAGAAACCAGAGACTGTGGCCGATACCTAGAGTCTGGAGAGCATTGCTGTTGTGTAGAATGTCTCAGGAAATGTAAGAGTATTTCCATAGCTTTGAGGGCTAATGTAATGTGTTCCGTTGACTTGCCTGTTGCCTGTTAATGCCTTCTAAGTTTCACAGATGTAGAAGAGTTTTTGTATTTTGGACTTGGAACTGATTTAAGACTCCTGTTATATGGATGGACATAATTTTGCTATGGTGAGATGAATGTGTTAAATATTTTGTGATGTGATTTTTGGGTTGTCAAAGGGTGGGATGTCATGGTTGGAATTGTGTCCCCCCAAAAATGTGTGCAGCCACGTGGCTGGGATATGGTTCTCAGTATCTTGGGACTGTCCTTCATTGTGTGGTTTTGCTAACTGTATGTTAAAGGATTAGGGTGGGGCTGTGAATTCCTGCTGTGGGGGGAGTTTCCCTGAAGTATGGCTTGCCCCACCCTTAATGCTTTTAGCTTGCAAGGAATAAAAGGAAAAAGAAACAAAGGACAATTTGAGAACCTCGCTACCATCAAGCAAGCAGCACCGGGAGCAGAGCGTGTCGTTCAGATCAGAGGTTCTTGTGTGAGGATGCTCCCTGGACAAAGACTGATGCAATACCAGACTTTCCTCCAGAGCTGACAAGGGGAAAGTCTTTCCCTGGAGCGGACACCCTGAATATGGACTTGCAACCTACCGGACTGTGTAAGAATAAATCTTTCTTTGTTAAAGCCATCCACTCTGTGGTATTTCTGTTAGAGCAGCCTAGCTGACTAAAACAGGGACAGATCAGGTGAGTAGGTAGTGTGTTCTGACAGAATTATTTGTTTACTGCTAAATACTCCCCCACTGACAACTGTACAATTAAGTTCATGAACATGCCACTCTGTGTAATGGTCATTCCAGAAACAGTTCCCAAGTTGTTCTGAAGGGTGCCCTAGGCACTGACATAGGTGCATAGGTTTCCAAGAGGAGTACTTCAAAGGTGACTGTAGTGATAGTCAGTAATGAGGCACGTAGCACTTAGAACAATTAAGTCCACAGTCCTAATCGTTGGGCCTCCTATTTTCAATATTCTGAGCTTTCAGCCAAAACCTAGCTAAATATCATCAGCAATGTCAATTGTTCCACATCTCTTCTTAATATAGCTTGAATTTTGGCAGTTTCATGTTAATGTACCACTACAACCACTTTTGAATGATCATTAGCAAACTATCACTTGTGTGTGATATTAATGACATTGTTGGATATTTTCCACAATCTGTTAAATCATCTTTCTTTGAAACAAGCATAGATAACGATAAATGGAGAAAATATGAAGGTTTTAGGAATTTCATTTTGCTTGGGTCCACAATCCAAGCAGCAGTAAAGAAATCAGATGATGTGTTGACTTGGGCTAATGTGCTGCAGAAGACCTCTTTCAGGAGTTAAGTCACCTTGATGACTTCGGGGTATCTGACCCAAGCCATGGTATTTTCAATAACCTTTGTGTGCCTGTAAAACCTGGGCAAGGAGTAAGAAAGACTGAAGAAGAACTGACTTTGAATTATGGTATTGGTGAAGAATATTGAATATATCATGGACTTCTCTAAGAATGAAAAAATCTTTTTCAGAAGAAATACAGCCAGGATGCTCTTTAGGAGTGAGGCTGCTGAGAGTTCATCTCACAAACTTCAGACATATTATCAGGAGGGGCCAATACCTGCATAAAATGTTCACTTCAATGCCAAGCCAGTCAAGTGTCATGGAGTCGGATCCAGCTTATTAAAGAATAAAAATATTTTAAAAAATCAAAGGAAAAAAATGATTTAGTAAATTATTTCACTTCCAAATAATGTGAATCATCACATTAGGTAAGAATTGTTTGTTAAAAACAATGTTATACATGCTGCCAAATAAAATAATGAAAAACCAGCAGAAAGGAAATACTCCAAAGTATAAACATTTGTTTCTTTTCTGAAATAGTATACAAATTAAGTGGAAATTAATTTTTATAAATTTTTTTAAATTTTGATAGTTAAAGTATTTAAAAATTAATAAAATAATATAAGCAATCAGAAAATGAATTGAAATTATTCACATAAAAATGTTGTTTAACTTTTAACCAAGGTATTATAAGAGTACATTACACAATTTTCTCTAGTCTTAAAAATGTCACCAGGTTAATGGTATGAATTGCAAAGAGGGACATTTTCTAGTTTACATGAAGAATGAACTGTTATTTTTTTTGTGCAGGGTCAGATTGGCATATGCCATACCAGTAAGTTGAGGAGGGATTTCAATGAATTTTTATTTATTCACATATATTTCTGAAGACTTAATGTGCAATGAAAACTTTTCCAAGCACTTGGCATGCATCAGCAAACAGATGAGAATAAGTATTCCTATGAAGCTTCAATTATTCTGCACAGATAATACAATAATATATTAAGTTGGATAGTAGTCAGTACTTTGCAGTAAAGTGAAGTAGGAAAAATGGAATAGCAAGTGCTGGATAAGGGTAGAATTTTAAATTTAAGTTTGAACAAGATGTTCAAAAGAGGTGTCTGAGAAAATGACATTTGAGCCAGCTCAGGAAGCCGATCAGGATGAGTCATAAGAGCATCTTATGTAGAGATGTAAAGGAATAATAATCTAGGAAGAATGGCAAGTACAAACAACGTAAGAAGGAAATTACCTGGAATGCTAAATATATATATATAAAGAGGGTTATTGTATCTGAAGTCTAGTGAGCAAAGAGGAGATCTGAGAAGAGGGCTTAATAAAAGATCACCTTCTTGAGGGGATTGGAGCCTTTGTAAGAACTTTGGCCTTTACTCTGAGGGAGCTAGTTTTAAGAGAAATGCAAATCCATCAAATTTTTCACCATCAGTTAGAGATCTTGTAGAGGAAAAATGAGTATGAAGTGGAAGGAAAAAATAAAAAATGTCTCAACATGAAATGGTGAGTTATTTGATATAGACAAGAAAATATAAAAACTGAGTTCCTCTTACAAGAAAAAAATGCTAATTTTATGCAATTTCACTTAATTAACACTTAGTTAAGCCAAAGCCAAGTGCCATCGAGTCGGATCTGACTCATGGCGACTTAGTTAAGGTATACATAAAATTAACAAGTGTAGTAGCAATTGAGGCTGGAAGTTTTTGTGTGAAAATTAAAGTCTCAAAGATGACAAATATGATTTATACAGGGACTTAATAACAAGATTATTTAAAACGTATAGAAAGAAAACAAAATACAGGTTGAATTTATTTGTAAAAGTGTAAAAAAAATCATGATTCAGTAAATTAATTTTAGACCTCGTAACTATGAAAAAAAGCACAAATCACACCTTCTCTCACTCATATACACACACAAACCCTTTTGGCATTGAGTCTATTCAAACTTATAGCAATTTCATATTTTACAAAACAAAGCTGAGCTCCATTGGTTTTCTTGGCTATAATGTTTATGAAAGATCTCTTAGCCTTTCTTCTGTGGTGTCTCTAGGTGGAAATAAAATAAACACTTAACCAAACAGTCCCCAAAGTCACCAACTTATCAAAAGTGCCACAAAAGCTTCCTATTGGCTACTCAGTAAAGTTTACTGTTAAGCCTGGCATTTTAGGTGGGGTCAAGATGGCAGGCTCCACACATGTCTTCTCAATTACCTCTGAGAACTAATGACTGTGAAATTAATTGAACAGGACAGTGTGGACATTCTGGGAGATCCAAGATCTGGCATACGGTTGTGAGATTGGACTGGGCAACAGAAAGGGGGAAAATACCTCTGTCAGAGGGGAGGGTGTGGCAAACAGAGTCCTGCTTCTGTTGGTGCATCATTTGAGAGGATTACAGGTACAGACACCTTCTTTGTTAACTGAGAGGCTGCGACTGGGATTGCTGAGCCTGGGAGCATGGTATGAGCTGGCTACTAATCTAAACTGCGGTGCTTAAGTAAACAGTGTAATCTGCAGTGAGAGACAGTGCTTAGGACAGCCACATCTAGAGAACCCAGCTACAGCTGCCGAAAGAGGGTGCCAGTGCCCCACCCCTCATTCTCTGAGCTGTGCTATAGACACTGCTGACTCATGGTAGGAAAGGCAGCTCAGGTGGGATGCCATCTTGCTCTGCTGAGAGGCAGAGTCAGCCACACCTGAGGTCTCATTTGGGGCTAATTCCCATACTGAGCAACAGTACCTGTGTGGATAGTGCTTCTCCCAGCAGAAAAGCTGTTTTTAAGATAGATGCGTGTAGGGATCATAGTGAGGACTGGTGGTCAAGTGCAGCAATGTTGTAACTCTTCCCTTCCTTGAGCCATGTTACACTGTCTGTGGACAGCCTACAAGGTAACATCTCTGTCAGTCAGAAGGCACAGCCTCACACTGCTGAGGGTCCACGCTTTCAGGTGGTGCTAATCAATGTCTCTCAGCAGAAAGGCAACTTTTACATTAAAAGAAGTTAGAGAATGCAGTGGTGACTGGCACTTGAGTATGGTGCTGTCATTTCTACCACCCTTCACTGAGCCACATCATAGCATCAGCTTAAAGCCCCCCAGAGATTTCATAAGTAGGGTGCCATTGCTGCCAGCCAGGAGGTGGGACCTGCTACTCCTGAGGGCCCAGCTGCTTTCAGCGGCTTCTGGACAGGTCCCCACAGTGTCCTTCTCATCACAAAAACAGCTTTTAAGACAAACACATCTAGATAACACTGTGGTCCCTGCCAGCAGAGCTACACCATAGTCTTGACTGTCATGAGAACAGAGAGCTGGCCCAAGAAGATGATCACCTTTAGCCACCAGGAGGTGGGGTCTGCCAATCCTGAGGGCCCAACTGGGGCCAGCACTAAACCAAGCAGCATCATAGGGCTCAATATTGTCTATATTGTCAGAGAGGCTATACATAAGCCAGCTGCACCTAGAGAAAGCATTTGTAGCTGGTGACAGAATCTAGCAGTGCCTTTACCCACTCCCTTGTTAGAACTATGCCACAGTTCCCATTGGTGTGACATGGGAGAAACTGAACAGCTTCTCGATGGTGAGAAGACAACAATCAGTATTTAACCACTTAAAGAAGCAGACCACCATGACTTCAGAAAACTCCCAAAATAGAGAATCAAAACAATTCCCAAATGAAGAAGCCATTCTAAAATTATTGGAGGTAAAATACAAAAGAGTTATGTAGAAAGGCTTTCTAGAGATTAAACAAAATGCTGTAGAGCAAAATGAAAAATTAAGTGAGCTATATGAACTGCTAGAACATCAATGATCTAAATCTAGAAGATCAATAATCAAATTACAGAATTAGACAACTCGATGCAAAGCCAAAAGAGCAGGATTGAGTAAATGGAAAACAGAATTAGTGAGCTTGAAGGTAAAGCAACTGAAACCAGCATTTATGAGAAGAAATCAGATAAAAGAAACAAGAAAAATGAAGAAGTACTAAGAAGCATGTGGAACTCTATCAAGAGAAAGAATCTGCGAATAACTGGAGTTCCTGAACAGAGAGGGATAGCAGAAAATACAGACAGAATTGTTGAGTTGCTAAAAGAAAACTTCCCTGAAATGATGAAAGAAGAGAATAGATATTCAAGATGCTTATTGAACACCACAAAAAGTAGACCCCACAAGTAAGACACCAAAATATATTACAAACAGTCTTAATAAAATGAAAAATAAAGAGAGGATGTTAAGGGAAGTGAAGTTTAAAGCAAAACTAATGTACAAAGGGAAATCCTGTAAGCTTTTGTCTGACTTCTCAGCAGAAACCATGTTGGGAAAAAGACAATGATATGACACATACAAAACCTTGAAGGAGAAAAAACTTCCAACCAAAAATTATATATCCTGCCAAATTGTCTCTCAAATATGATGGTGAAGAGATTCACCGATAAACAGAAGCTTAGAGACTTTCCAAAAACTACAAGAAATACTGAAAGAATCTCTACATTTAGAAAAAACAATAACATCAAATGTATACTTAAGGTTGTAATGAAGGACATAGCATCCAGAGGCCTATTCAGTTAGAGAAGTCCTTAAGCTTAATCAAAACTGAAATATTAAAAGTAGGGAATCAGTGATCTTAAGAGAAAAACTATGGATTCATCATACCATAAAGAGGGATATATTATACTAGGTACAACCCTTCCGTATGGAGAGGATATTAAGAAGATATACAGAAGCTAAATATTGGTTTAAACATAGAACATTAAGGGGATTAGTTTGCTGCAAAGCAAACTAACAATGTGACATATCAAAATGAGAAACATGATACAGGAGTCTCAATGAACACAAAACCAATACTGAAAAAGATGAAAATTAAACTCACAAAGAAAACTACCCAGAAGAGAATATTAAGAGGAACAAAGAAAACATTAAAGCCAAAAGCCAAGTGCCGTCGAGTCGGATCACATTAACAACACAAAAATTAAAGACACCAAAATGACAACGCTAAACATATACCTATCAATAATTACACTGAATGAATATGGATTGAATGCTCCATTAAAGAGATTGAGAGTAACAGCTTGGATCAAAAAACGTGATCTGTCTATACGTTGCTTAAAAGAAACACACTTTAGACTCAAGGATATGAATAAACTGAAAATCAAAGGATGGAAAAATATATACCAAGATAACAACATACAAACAAGAACAGGAGTCGCAATACTAATCTCAGATAAAATAGATTTTAATGTAAAATCCACCATCGCAGACAAGGATGATCTCTATTGCTAAAAGGTACAATACATACACAGAATATAACTATATTAAATATTTATGCATCCAATACGAGAGCATCTAAATACATTGAATGATTGCTGACAACATTGAAAAATGAGATAGATCACTCCACAGTAACAGACTTCAACACTCACTTTCAGTAATAGACAAACCATCCATATGAAAGCACAGTAAAGATACAAACGATCTTATTACAACAATCAACCAACTAGACATCACTGATATTTGCAGAACTTTTTTACCCAACAACAGACAAGTACATCTTCTTTTCCAATGCACATGGAACATTCTCCAGAATAGACCACATATTAGGTCATAAAGCAAGTCTCAACAAAATTCAGACCACTAAATTATTGCAAAGCATCTTCTTGGACCATAGATCCATAAAAGTCGAAATCAAAAAACATAGGTAGAAATTTGAACTCATGGAAACTGAAGAACACTTTGCTCAAAAATCCATAGGTTATAGAAGAAATCAAAGACACAGTAAAGAAATTTATGGAATCAAATGAGAATTAAAATACATCTTACTGTTAAGGCTATCATTTCTTTTAACATTAACTTTGGCCAGATTAGTTGGCCTCTATTTTAGCAACAATTATCCTAACTTTATCTATGTATTTCCCCTACCTTAAGCTATATAGATTAAGGTGTTTTTGTATTCTATTTCTGCATGTTCTTATTTATTTTACTGAAGTTTGTTGTGGAATAAAACTTTCTGGGATAATTTTTTTTTCTCTTTCCCTGTGTAAATGATGTTACTTATGTGTGAATGGCCACATTTGGGTCTAATTTCTCCAGTTATCTTGCACTGAACCCTTTATCTTTAGCTTTGACCAATTCTCACACTCCTCTGATATTCTATGGCAGTTATTGTCCACTGAATCCCTGGGCATATTCTCCATTTCCTCCACCAAATGATCAAACTTGCTTGGCCATTTTTTTTTTTTTTTCAGTTGTACATGGTTTCCTTTTAACCAGATTTGACTTTGTTAAGGACCTAAACAGGGGGGCAGAGTCAAGATGGCAGACTAAACACACGTCTCCCTAAATCCCTCAGAAATGAAGACCTGAATTGATAATTAAACAGAGCCTTCTGGACACCTAGTGAGCCCAAGGACATGGCATAGAGCTGTTAATTTGGACTTCACACCACTGAATGGAAAACCTCCTCTCTTTCGCTCTTGGTGAGTGCCGGCTTGCACAGACTGAAGGTAACTCACAATTTAACTTTTTTTCTCTGTCTTAGCAAGCAGGCAGAGCTGAGACTTGACTAACAGCTAATCTCAGACACACTGCTGGTGGGATCAGCAGGCAAAATTGCCACATTTTGAGAGCCCAGCTTTGGACTCTGTGCATCTAGGCACCTTTGGCCTCTCTTTCTGCCTCTGCCATAGAGTAGCCTGTACTAAGGCAGGAGGTGAGCTTGTGTGGGACACCATCTTGATCCATTGGGAGTTGAACACGCCCATACAGAACCCCCAGCTGGACTTAGTTCCTAGGCTGGGAGGAAGCACATGCCCATAAGAGAGCACTTTTCTGGCAGAAAAACAGTATGTTATACAATGTCAACTATCGCTGGGGCCCAGCAAAAGAGGCTGTGAACTCTGTGTGTCTCGGCACCTTTGGAGTCTCTTTCCACCTCTACCATGGAGTAGCCTGTACCCAGGCAGGCAGCAAACTTGTGTGGAACACCATCTTGTTCCACTTGGGGGCCTCAGCTGGAGCTAAATCCTGGGCTGGGAGGCAGCACTTGCCTGGAGGAGAGTGCTTTTCTGGCAGAAAAGCAGTATTCTACACAGGGTCACCTACAGCTGGGGCCTGACAGCAGAGGCAAGCAGGGCAGTAGCCTTTCTTATTTTCAGCTAGTTTATAACATCTGGAGTTTGATATAGAGGTGCTTACTTTGCCATCTGGGAAGCAGGACCTATAAACCTGAAAAGCTGACTGATTTTGGAAGTTGTCAGATACTTTTTACTTTCATTTTAAGATGGCCTAGAGAAACAACTGTGGTTCATCCTCACAGCATAGCTCCCAGCCTCTATTTACTCACATGATGCCCAAAAGGTAAAAAACTGGAGAAAAGCAAAACGAAGAAATTGCTCATGGCTTCAGAAGGCCCCTTAAAGAAAGCACCACAGAACTTCCCAGACAAAGCAACTTTTCTGAAACTATCAGAAGGTGAATACGAAAGCATTATACAGAGAGCCCTTCAAGACCATATATAAAATGCAGCAGAGCAAAATGAAAAATTGACCAAGCTATTTGATCTGATGGAACACCAGTACTCTGAAATCCAACAGATCAAGAAGAAAAACAGAGACATAGAAACTTCAATTCAAAGCTAAGAAAACAGATGGGAACCAATGGAAAATAGACCTCTTCTTATTTGGAAGACAGAGCTACTGACTCTGTCATCTATGAGGAGAAATCAGAAAAAAGAAACAAGAAAAATGAAGAAGCAGTAAAAGAAAAAAAGAAGCCATAAAAGTCAAAATTAACAGCAAAAAAAAAAAAAAAAACACCAGAGATAGAAAGTGGAACTCTTGGAAACTGAACAACATCTTGCTCAAAAAGCCATGGGTTATAGAAGAAATCAAGGATGAAATAAAGAAATTTATGGATTCCAATGAGAATAAAAACGTTTCCTACCAGAACCTATGGGATACAGCCAAAGTAGTGCTCAAAGGTCAGTTTATCTCCATAAATGCATGCATCTGGAAGGAAGAAAGAAATCAAATCAAGAACTAACCCTATAGTTTGAACATTAGAGAGAGAACAATAGAACACGAGGCACCAAAAGAAAACAGAACATGAAGATTAGAGAAGAACTAATCAAATTAGTGAATGGAAGAACAACTGAAAGGACCAAAAGCTAGTTTTTGGAAAAGATCAATGAAATTGACAAACCACTGGCTAAACTAACCAAAAAGAGAGGAGTTGTTACAAAGGATCCAGCAGAAATCAAAAATATCATAGCTGAATATGAAAGACTGTATTCTAACAAATTTGAAAACCTAGAGGAAATGGAAAAATTCCTTGATTCATATCACCTAACAAAATTATCACAAACTAAAGCAGAACAACTTAAGCTCATCACAAAGGAAGAGATTGACAAAGTCATCCAAAAACTACCAAAATAAACAAGCCTGGGCCCAGATGGCTTCACTGCAGAATTCTACCAAGCTTTTAGAGAAGAGTTATCTCCAATACTGCTGAGACTATTTCACAGCATAGAATGGGATGGAAGACTCCCAAACTCATTCTATGAAGCCAGCATAACCTTGGTACAAAGGTCAGGTAAGGACCCAACCAAAACCGAGAACTACAGAGTGATAGCACTCATGAATCTAAATGCAAAAATCTTCAACAAAATTCTTGCCAGTCGAATACAACAACATATCCAAAAACTAATTCATCATGACCAAGTTGGAGTCATACCAGGGATGCAAGGCTGGTTCAACATCAGAAAAACAATTACTGTGATCAATCACATAAATATCACAAAAGATAAGAAACACCAGATTTGGTCTATTGATGCAGAAAAGGCATTTGATAAAGTGAAACACCTAGTCAGGCTAAAAACTCTCAGAAAACAGGAGTAGACTGCAAATTCCTCAATGCACTAAGGGCCATTTGTACAAAGCCAACTACCTACATCATCCTGAATGGAGAGAAACTGAAACAGTTTATATTGAGAACAGGAACTAGACAAGGATGGCCACTCTCACCTCTCCTATTCAACACTGGACTAGAAGTTCTAACCAAAACAATTAGACAAGACCAAGAAATAAAGGGCATCTGCATCAGCAAAGAAGAAGTCAAAATCTCCCTATTAGCAGATGATATGATTGTGTAAGCACAGAATCCTAAAGAATCCGTAAGTAAACTACTCAATCTGATAGAAGAGTTCAGCAAAGTCACAGGATACAGGATAAGTATCAGTAAATCAGTAGGATTCTTTTACACCAACAAAGAGTTCAGCAAAGCACTCACTCACAAAATCAATGCCATTTACTATAGCCTCTAAGGCGATAAAGTACCTAGGAATAAATCTAATCAGAGAAATAACAGACCTTCACAAAGAGAACTACAAGTCTTTACTACAAGAAACTAAGAGAGACTTACATAAATGGAGAAACCTACCCTGCTCATGGATAGCAAGACTTTAACATTGTGAAAATGTCCATTTTTCCCAAGTAATCTACTTATATAATGCAATCCCAATACAAATTCCAGTGACATGTTTTAAGGAGATGGAGAAACAAATTATCAACTTTGTTTGGAAAGGAAAGAAGCCCTGGTTAAGTAAAGCATTACTGAAGAAGAATACCACACTGGGAGGCCTCTCACTACCCAACTTTAGAACCTATTACACTGCCACAGTAGTCAAAACAGCCTGGTACTGGTACAAAAATAAACAGATAGATCAATAGAACAGATTTGAGACCCCAGAGATGACACCATCTTCCTACATACAGTTGATATTTGATAAAGCTCCTAAGACACTAACTTTGGAAAAAACAATCTCTTTAACAAATGGTGCTGGCAAAATTGAATATCCATCTGCAATAAATTGAAACAAGACCCATATCTCACACCTTATACAAAACCAACTCAAACTGGATAAAATACCTAAATATCAAATCTAAAACAATGAAGCTCAACCAAAAAAAAAGTAGGAACAACAATAGAAGTTTTAATACACAACGTAGAGAGACTTCAAAATCTGTCAAACAAACCACAATCAATAGAAGAGAAAATAGCTAAATGGGAACTATTAAGAATCAAACACTTTTGCTCATCCAGAGACTTTAGTAACAGAATTAAAAGGTCACCTACAGAATGGGAAAAAATATTTGGCAACTCTATGTCAGACTGATGCCTGATCTCTATAATCTATAAGGTACTACAAAATATCAATAAGAAAAAATAAATCATCCAATTAAGTGATGGGCAAAAGAGATGGACAGACACTTCTCTAAAGAGGAGATCCAGGCAGCCAAAAGGCACATGTGGACTTGCTCACAATCATTAGCTATGAAAGAAATTCAAACCAAAATGATAATGAGATACCATCTCACTCCAACAAATTTGGCCATGATCCAAAAAATGCAAAACAACAAATGCTGGAGAGGCTGTGGAGAAATTGGAACTCTCCTCCACTGTTAGTGGAATTGCAAAATGGTGTAATCTCTTTGAAAATCAATCTGGTGCTTCCTTAAAAAGATGTATATAGATATATCATTTGACCCAGTAATTCCACTGCTCAGAATATATCCAACAGAATCAAGGCCATTCACAAGAACTGATACATGACTTTGAATCTTTATTGCAGCACAGTCCATAACAGTGAAAAGATGAAATCAACCCAGATGCCCAACAACAGAGGAATGGATAGGTAAACTATGGTTTACTCAGTGGAACACTATGCAATGATAAAGAACAACGATGATTTTAGGAAACATCTCATAACCTGGTTTCAGTAGGAGGACATTATGTTGAGTGAAGGTAGTCAGTGACAAAAGGACAAATATTGTATGAGAACCCTACAATAAGAACTTAAAAACAGACTCATGGATAGAAGAAAAGTCTCCCTGAAGGCTGAAAGGGTGGGAAGGGAGGGAGGGTGAGGGGAGGAGGATTTAGATTAGACAGTTTATAGAAATTTGGTTGGGTGAAATCTGTGACAGCACACATTAGAAAGAAGATCAATATTAACTGGACTTCAACATAACGTGATTACTCCTCTCATCTTAACCAAATGTTGCAAGGACAGAGTAGCTGGGGCAGGGGGCCAAGGACCATGCTTTCAGGGGAAATGGAGGCCAGTTGGCATAACTAGAGTTTTGCTAAGAGAATCCTCTGCACCCCTCATTGGAGAGTGGCATCTGGAGTCTTAAAAGCTGCCAAGTTGCCATCTGAAGGTACAGCAAATGGTCCCAACTCTGTAGGAATGGATGATCACCAAGGACCAAAATGACATGGGGGAAAGAGAACCCAGAAGACAGAAACCCATGTGAGTGGACAACTACATCGACTTGTGACCAGAAGAACCAGATGGTGCCTGGCCACCACCAGTGATAGTCGTGATGGAGCTCACAAAGTTGAGTCTCACTGGCAACACAATAATAAAAAGGAGTGTACCCTGAGATCTCCACTAAAAGACTGCAACTGATGGTCCAGGGGCCTCGGAGTTCCCCTGGGAGCATGGCCTCCGGCCCTGATGCTGCCCCTGTCCATAAATCATAGTGGAAGTCAACACTTTGGACAGGCATGGATTGGTTTGGTGACACAGAGTGATCATATCATGTGTGCACTTTATGATTCTATGCATCTATAAGGTGTCTCCGTGCTGACCTCTTACTGGAGGAAGGGGAGTGGGTGGAGAGGAGGGGAAAGGAGGCTGTTGGGAGGATAAGACATGTATGGAGCAGAGAGGTAGAGTGTGCTGTCACTGGACAAGGAGAGCAGTGGGAGCTGCATACAGGTGAGCATGTAAATTTATAAGGGATTGTATATTTTCATTCAATCATAACAAAATAAAAAATAAAACTACTATTAAAAAAAAACTTGGAGAGAGGAGTTTATGTCTCACCTCCTCTTCAAAGGAATTAACTTTGGGCTGATCCTGATGGTGATTCTCCCTTCCCCAGAAAGTTAGATGAGGTCAGATGCTCTTATCACACCATTTTTAGAAACCCTAAAATTCTATATTGTCATGTGTTGTAGAGTGGGGATAGAGTTGTCACAAAATAAAATCACCCAATAACAATTTAATGCACATGTTCCATTTCAAAAACATTTAAATAAGAATGTACCAAAAAAAGACCTAAACACTAACCAGAAGCCATGGTGGTGAGCTACGGCTGTAGTTCAAATCCATCAACCACTCCCTGGAAACTTTTTGGGCAGTTCTACTCTGTCATATAGGATTATGTGTTCTCTTTTAAAACCTTAGCTTGAATTAGGTAAACACAAAATTTAACTGAATTAGGTAGATAAGCAATTTAGAGCAGAGAGCTCATAGACTAGGGTATGGTATTTTTCCATTTATATAATTTTTATAGAATTGTCAATCATAGGCTTATTAATTTATTCTTAAAACTAATAATTGCTACAAAATTTTCATCAGTTCATTTAGCACATATTTTGGTACCAATTGGTGTATTTTTTTATATAACTAATTTAGTGTGTTTCTATTCTAATGACATTCTACTAATTTTATATTTTATTATTCATGTGACCACAGTTTTATATTGTTAATAAAAATAAAAATTGTTATTTTTAATCTTCTAACAGAAATGTGAATGCTGGAAAATGAATAAGGAAGAATCAATGCCTGTGAATTACAGTGTTTTTGAAGAATAATGACTATACTATTGACTGCCAAAAGAATGAAATTACCAAATGTCCATCTTGTCTGAAGGCCTGGGAGTTTCCCTGGAAGGATAGCCTCTAGACTTGATGCTGCCCCTGATTATAGATCATCACTGAAGAACTTTTCAGATAGGAATGGATTGGACATGGGGACACAGAGTGACCATGTTGTGTGTGCACTTTATGGTTCTATGCATCTATAGGATTTAGCCCTACTGGCCTCTTACTAGAGGGGAGTGGAAAGGGTGGAGAGGAGGGGACAGGAGATTGTTAAGAGGATATGGCATGTACAGAATGGAAAGGATGAGTGTGCTGTTACCGCACAAGGAGAGCAGAGGGAGCTGCAGATAGGTGGGCATGCAAATTTGAATTCCATTGTAAACTTTCACTCAATCACAATTAAAAAAAAACAAAAACAAAAAATATGGAGTGCAAATCTATTCTGGCAGACAGTTGCCAGGAGTCAGTGAAGATTCAACTGCATGTTTTTTTTGTTTGTTTTTGTTTGTTTGTTTTGTTTTTGGTTAGGGGTTTCAGAGAATGCCTACCTATAGTCTATATGGTCACTATGAGTCGTAATACACTTGATGGCAGTGGGTTTTGTTTTTGGTTACCCACAGACAAGCCAATGGGAAGCAGAGCATTCACAACGGGTTCAGAACCAGTTCAAACACTGAGATCTAATAATCCCCCTAAGTGCTTCTAATGCTGCACACATGTTTCTCTCAAAAGCATTCACTGAAGAAAAACTGAAGAGGCTGAATGAGCATCAGTGAATTAATACAACTCATCCTAGTTACTATAGAAACAACTCACTTGTCTGAGTGTGGCTCAGAAGATAATCTTGAAATGTTAACAGTAATTCCTGGAGAAGCACACACACCTTAATTAAATTAAGTCTCTGACTAAGCAGGTAATTTTAAGATTACTAAAATTCAGTTTGGAAATTTGAATTTGTCTTTATATTGTCCAACTGTCTTTTAGGTTAATAAAAATTGTCTTCAAGACATCAAGATTAGATGTACGTACAGGAGAAAACTCAAAACTCACATTAACCCCTCCCCCCAGCCCCAGTTTTATGCATCTATATTATAGTTACAAACTAAGGATATTCCACCAACTTCTGTGTATTAAACAAGAACTTTTGGAAATTGAATTATGTGCTATTTTTAATAAATTACAAATACAGTAGTTTCTGTTTATGAAGAATTCCATCATCATTTACAAAGTAATGTATATGAGTTTCTCCACTGGGAAAAGAAGTGCTGTATCTTTATAACATCTTATTTTACAGTGGTTGGAAATTTACTTGTACACGGGTAAATCTATAGCAATACTGTTAAGAGATCTTGCTAAATTACACAAAACTTAATAGAATTCATTATACATCTACATCTAGGATAATTGAATATCACAGGTCGCATACACAAGCTAGAGTTCTTGCCAAGGCAGCACAAACAAGTCCTACAAATAAGAACCACAGTGGGATCCATTTATTTGATGCTATTTCTTGATTTTTCACTTAGTTTTTAACAAGTTAGTGATTTTTACATTCCTGCACAGTAGTTCCTATAATCCAAGGTACATGACTAAAAGAGTCATTGTTTTGGAGTTGTTTAATATGATGCTTTCACTTTAGCTGGAGAACTAAACTGTAATAATGAGCAATTAGATGGTTTGTACTGATATTGCATCAACTTATAACATTTTACAGAGAATGTAATGATTTAATTTGGGCTCCAGAGATTACAGATACAGAATCTGCCAGCCTTAGGTAGGTTTATCTTTCAATTTCTAAATTACCATCATATGTTCTTCCTTGAATGTGGTAACTTCAGGTCTTCAACATATGTGATACAGGGAAGAAGAAAGAATTAAGTCTGCGCTACTTGAGCAGACACATAAGCTAAGCTAGCAGCAGTGATTTCATTCATGAGAAAACAGTTATACCCAAGATGCTGATGTACAAAAGAATGGGACTTCTATTTTTCCCTCAGTAGATTTAAGTGAATCAAAAAGGAAAGTGGAGTAGCAATCAAATTATTAGAATCCTGCCAGGTGTGCCTTCTCTCTCGGAATGTTTCTTGCTGCTGTTGCATGGTATCTTAGTTATCTGGCACCTTGGTACTGTAGTGGTTAACAGTTATGGCTGCTAAGCAAAAACGTCTACAGTATGAATCCACCAGCTACTCCTTAGAAATCCTGTGCAGTAGTTCTACTCTGTACTATAGGGTTGCTATAAATTAGAACCAACTCAACAGCAGTGGTTAATTATATCTGCCATTTCCTCATCTGTCAAAAATATTTTATCTTAATTGTCTTTGACAGTTTTCCAGGGTTTTTTTTTTTTTCTTAGCATATCTATTAATTTTGATCAGATAATGGGTATTTTGTTCATCTTTTGATACAGATGTTCTTTGAATTTTGTTGATAACAAATACTGAACTCTGTGTAGTCAAACTGGGATTATCGTAAACATTTGAGGCTAGATTTTGAGCTTTGTTAGTGTAGGATTTTAATAGTCTTTACCCAGTTGTTGTTGTTGTGGAATTGATTCTAACTCATGGTAACCCCACATGTGCACAATAGAACTCCTCCATAGGGTTTTCAAGGCTAGGATCTTTTGAAAGCAAATTTCCATGCCCATCTTCTGAGGAACCTTTGACTGCATTTGATTCATCCCTTTCAGTTAGTATACAAGTGCTTACCATTTGTGCCACCCAAGCTAGTTTATGCCTACTACTAAGGCTTAATCCTTTTGGAATTCCTCCTGGATTACCTGAGAGTTCATAGACAACTCTCCACTCTGGATGGCTGGAACTTGAATACATTCGAGTCCTTTGAAAACTCTTGGAATTATTCACATAGCAGTCTGCCTGTCATTCTCTGCCTGGATTCACAGAGTTTCATGCTACTTATGCACATATTTCTACTTAGTAAAGTCTCATGGGAAATCATTACAGTTTTCTGGAGTTCTTTCTTTGTTGAATTCTCTGCAACTATCTACTCTAGTCTACAAATTCTAACTATCTCTCTATGCCAAAACTTCAGTCTCTTATTGTTCTTACTGAGCAAGACCCAGTCATCATTCATATCCTGATGTCCAATGTCTGGAATCATATGTTTCATATATCATGTTTGATTTTTATAATTGCATATGTCAGGGATCATTTGGCCCCAATTACTCCGTTATGTAAGGAAACAGAAAAAAAACTTTGCTTTTAAAAAATGTTCAGATAGCCAATAATGTTATTTTGCTTCAACTTATTGTGATAAGTGTTCTTTGTAGAAAACATTTATTTTTGAAAAAATTCTGAATACAACTAGTTTATAATCACACAAATATAACAATCATCAATGAATATAGCATTTATATTAAAGAATATCAAGACAGTCCCTATTTAAATAGAATACTATGTGAAAACCTATAGAATGCAGTTCTACTTGGCACGCCTTGGATCACCATGTGTCAGAATAGACCCAACACCAGCTAACAGCAAGCACATTTCTAAATCTGGTAAAGGAGTACCAGTCTCCATTGTTACAGATTTGCATGTGACAGCTACAAATGCAGATTACGTGGGTATGTTAAACTGACAACTCAAATACCACAATCAGCACTGTTAGAAGTTCTTTATGATTTGCTTAAACAGTGAATAATAACTATTGGTAATGTTCTGAAGGAAATAAAGTACTCCTCTGATTAAATTATACTGTCATAGGAAAATTTAGAATATGTAAAAACTTTGCAGAAATACTGTATATTTATATGTTAAAAGCATTTTGACTCCATTGTCAACTCATTACCCATGGTCCATTTTTGCTTCATTTGTTTGTTTGTTTGTTTCATCCTATACACCTACGTGATCAGAAAAGAGTCCTAGTGGTGCAATGGTTGAGTACTAGCTGCTGATCGAAAAGCTGAGCACTGGAACCCACCAGTGACCTCGAAGGAAGGAAGTCTGGACAATCTGCTCCTGTAAAGAGTACACTCTTTATTATCTTCTGTGAACTAGTAGAAGTTTATAGCCATGGTACCACCCATGGAATGTCATAGAATATCCCTGATCATTGAAAAATACAAAACAGCTTGTGAGGGCAATATTGTCCCTTCTAAGAACCACTGCAGAACATACTGTGGTGTGTATCTTATCTGAAGTAAGGTGTTAAAGAGCAATAATTGAAGGACAGAGTATGAGGTAGGCTGTGACACAAACAAGCATACACTTCAGTGGCCTCATATTGGATTATAGCTCTCCCTTGGTGGCATAAATGTTTTGTTCTTGAATATAACTGAAAGGCTAGAGAGTCTAATCCACCTAGTGACACTTCAGAAGAAAGACCTGGCAATATGCTTCTGCAAGATAATAACCAAGGAAACTCTATGGAGCAGTTCTACTCTGAAGCATACGGTCACCATGAGTCAGGACCAACTCGACGGCTTCAACTTCCCTGTGATATTCATGAGTACCACCAATATGGGCATTGAGAGCATGAACCCTTTGTTGACCCCCCTTGCCAGATAAAACAAAGTCTTTGCAGTTGTGAAATAAGCAATGTAGAAAGGACAGAAAACATGCACAAAGCTGTAGAAGGTTGTTGTTACTGCAGTTCTTTTTAGGTTAGTATGTGTTTCAGAGGATTCCTGATGGCACAATGGTTAAGAGTTACAGTAAGCTATTGCTGCTAACCTGAAGGTGGGCACTTTGAATCCACCAACTTCTCCTTGGAAACCCGGTGAGGCAGTTCTATTCCATCCTACAGGGTCACTATGAGTCAAACTTGATTGAACAGCAAAGGATTTGGTTTATTCTTTTTGTTTTATGTGTTTTACAAGACACAGGGTTTAAAGTGCTTCAGTGCTAACAGAAAGTTCTACGGTTTTCTCCATGGGATAAACAGGTGAGCCCTGCTTCCATAAACACTTAAAGCCTTGGCAACATTAGGGGAAGTTCTGCTCTGTCCTATACTCCTTGTGATGGGAACTGTTAGGCCTTACAGCAACCCTGTAGTGAAGAGTACAGATGCCTCAGATGATTTATGAGGAACAATTAGTAGGTATGAACTGCCAGCCTTTTAATTAGCAGATTGCTTAAGCACTGTGTCCTCTAACGTCACCTTAAGTCAGAATCAACGTCATGGCAACAGGTTTCTCAATTTAGAAGTGAAGATTTGGTAGGAGAATGACAACAGGGAAAGAGAACAGATCAATCAGGAATTTATTATAGAAATTTTATTATGATGTTGTGTTTAAATATTTCAGTGTAGAAGCAGAAAAAGTATAATAATGTGAACAATAAACCTAGGTTTAAAAGTACCATTGCAGATCCAGAAGCAGAGTAATTAAAGATAAGCTTTTAGCTTGAGATTCAGAGCAACTGAACAAGAAAAATAATAGCAATGAATGCAAGAAAAGTTTGGACAATGAAGAGGAAAATAAAAAAGATAAGCAGACTGATTTTTACTAAAACTGAAGAGGAAATCTACTCACATTCACTTAAAATATAGGAAGACAAATATACTTTTGAAAAAAAAGATAATTTTTGGAACTTACATTATATTCTAAGAGAGCAATTTGAATAGGAAAATTAATGTATAAAATAAAATAGTCAGAAGCAGCATTTGGCAGGGGTTTAAAAAGGGCTATTGATGTTGTCATGATTATTAATAGCTGATGTGCTTTCCACTTTCTTGTCAACAATACTTAGAAAAGTAGATGGAGTGACTCACAATTAATTAACAGATTTTTAGTTCCAAACCAAATGTTCATGTTTTCAAGAAAAAAGATATTGAAACAAATTTGGGTTTCATGTTAAAAATCGTCAAGCAATTTGTAGTGAATCACACATAGTACTGAGAAGGCTTCAAGTCCTTTCTAAATTTCTTGTATATTCTAAGTTATGGGGTCAAGTATGAGGTTCCGTTTGTCAGTCGCTGTTGGCTCTCACTCATGGACACCACATGTATCACAGAAGGTAACATTGCCCAGTCCTGCACCACCTTCAGAATTGTTGGCATGATTGTTTCCACTGTAACAGCCACTGTGTTTTATTTTTTTAATTGAATGACTTTATTAAATGTTACACCATTATCAGCTGTCATATATACATCATACCTTTTTAGTTTTTAAAATCTAATAAAAGAAATTACATTGCCAATATTTCATAGCTCTGAACTCAGTAACTTATTTTTCAAGTTTCAAATCTCATGTTCTAAAACTATTTTTCCTTCTTCTAATTGAATAGAAAGAGAAATAACTCTTTATAAATGATAATACAAAAGTGGAAATAATGTTTAATTAAACAGTACAGCTAAGGTAACAAGAATTTCATTTTTATTTTGTATCTCTGACTTACTGAAATTTGCTACAATGAACATGTATAAAAAAGGATTGAGACTTGATTGCTGAAAAATAGTATATTAATTATATAAATTCGATTATACAATAGATTATTAAAAAATAACATTCAACTGATGGTCTGGTAGCAACCAGGAGACATATTAGTAGTATGAGATCTGACAATTCAGTTCATAAACTCATCCAAAAAAAAGTGCTACAAACCTCACTGCTGAATATCACCACAGTTACCTTTTAAGTATGCCCTTGGAAAGCTAATCACTGACACCAGCACCTAGTCCACCCTTCAAAGCAAGTTTTGTAAATATTTTTCGGGAATGGCCATTAGAGCTGTCATCATATTATCCTTGATGTCCTGAATGTCATCAAAATGTCTTCCTTTCAATATCCCTTTATCTTTGAGGAAAGAAAAAAGCCATTGGGTGCCCAAACTAGTGAGTAGGGGTGAGTGTTCCAGTACAGTTATTTTTTTACTGGCTAAAAACTCCTTCACAGTGCTGTGTGTGCTAGGACATTGCTGTGATGCAAGAGCCATGAGTTGTTGACGAATAGTTAAAGTCACTTTTGTCTTTTTCAAGCAACCTTTTCAGCTCTTCTAAATAGTAAACTTAGTTAACTGTTTGCCCAGTTGCTTCAAAATCATAAAGAATAACCCCTGTGATATCAAAAAAGCCTAGCAATGTCATTTTTATTCTTGATTTGGACTGACAGAACTTCTATGGTCATGGAGAAATAGCTGAATTTCATTTGTGCACTTCGACGCTTTGTTTCAGGGTCATATGGATACACCTATGTTTCATCACCAGTGATAACAAGACCCAAAACATCATCTTGCCTCTCTAAAAGGTCTGGAAAACTTCAACTCTTCTTTGCTTCTGTTCATTGGTATGCTCCTTCTGGACCATTTTTTCACACACCATTTTCAAGATGAGATTTTCAGTTAAGATTTTTCTGTTTCTCAATCAATGTTTACTTGATCTGCTATGCTTCTCAGAGTCAGCAGAAGATTCTGACACATAATTTGATGAGTTTTTGCAATGTTTTCATCAGTTTTTCTCATTATGAGCCACTTCGACCTCTCTTCATCAGTTATGCTTGCTCTCCACTTGGAAAAATGTTTAATCCATTTGTACACTGACATTTTCTTCCTGGCATTATCCCCATAAACTTGGACTAATATGTTCCTGACTTCACTTCCACTCTTGGAAAGTTCAACAAGAAATTTAATGTTTGTTCACTGCTCAAATTCTAGCTCTGATACTCTTGAGACCGCACACAAAAACATGTAACAAAAATAATGAACACCACTCAGCAAGACACTGCCACACTTTGACATGAACATAGCTCTGAGACACTAATATACCAAGACTATGAAACCTTACTGAGTTGTTTACACAGTGCTACTAATGTAAGCACATGATGGCAAGTTCACGAGCTTGATTGTCACACCTCATATTTCACTTTTTGCATTACTTGCAAAACCTTAGCATCATTTTTTATGTGTTCGAAGAATTATATATGCTAATCTTTCCTTGTGGCTTCATCCATATGCCCTTTTAAATTTGGTTTTCTTCCACATATTCTTTAACTAGACCTTGATGCTAGCAAATCTAACAGGTCAAAATATGCATAGCTTTGTCTGCATTTATGGATAGAATTCTCCTAAGTTCTATGGAACCAGCCCTGGTGTCAGATACAATTTGGTTAGTAAACAGGACTTTGCCCAAGAGAGTGGAAGTTAATGGAAATCTGTACTTCTGTAATCCTAGAAGAGACTCAAATCATATGGCCTCTTAATAATGATTCAGTAGCATCATAGAGTCTAGTGGACAGCATAGGCAAGCCAGCTAAAAATAATAATGTTACAAATATCAGTAAACCTAGGGGTGACATTTATAAGGACAACTTACAGCTGTATGTTCTTAAATATGTGATCCAAATTCTGATCCACAAGGTTTTAGAAATGGGCACATCTGTCTCTAAAGGAAGCTAAGTACATTAACGCATACTACATATGAAAGCACTACTTTTATAGTAGCTTATCTAACCTTAATTATCACAAGCCACTGAAATCTCTCATTTAGTCCATTTCTCATCCCACTGAATTTTGTCTCAAAACAATAAAATAAAGCCACACTGACTGCAAAAAATTACTAACTTGATTTCAGATTATCTCGCTAGCAAGTAGTTACACATCCTCTCTAATCTTTATTAAATATAAAAATAGAAGATTGTTGTAACACAGAAAATAAAGATGATTTTTTTTTTTTTCTCTTAATGAAAGTTTTAAGAAAGAATGCAAAGACTACTGGATCATAAACCTAGCTGGCCTGGACTATAACACTTCATTAAGTGAAAAACTTATCTATTTCATGAAACAATTGTCTGCATCCAGTAGCATCTAAAAGTTGTTTTGGGTGTTGGGCATACAATGATTAGCAGGAAAGAAATATTTCTGACTTTCTTCAAGCTCAGAATCTAATAAAGGTAACAGATAATTAAAGAAGCAATTACAATTAAGTATGATTATTCAAAAAAGAACAGCTGTAGTAGAAATGTAGACCAGAGATGCTAATGTTCTACGGACTGGGGTGCAAGGAAGTCTTCGTAAGAAAGTGACATCTAACATTTCATTCCATTCTTCTCCTAGCTCTTATGTCATGCTCCACAAGCTTTCTTTCTGTGACGTGATAACATAGGGCCTTTACCTTTCTATGAGTCGGCACTGACTCGAAGACAGTGTGTTTTTACCTTTCTTGATATGTTCTTATTCCAGTTCCTGCCTGTCACACAAAGCTCAATGGATGTCTCCTCAGAAGGGTGAACTTTCTGAATTCTTAATTGGGCATTCCTTAACATCACACCTTCTTTCATTTCCATGGTTGCATGCACAGGTATCTGAAATGATCTTAACCTGGGACTGGTTTTATTACAAGGTAAGACAATTAAGTTAGTTAACTTAATTGTTCTAAGTGCTACACGCCTCACTCCTGAAAACCTATAGTAACCTTCCACGTACCACCCCTTGGGAAGCTATGCACTGATGCCAGCACCTAGTCCACCCTTAAAAGCAATTTTGGAACACTTTCTGGAAAGGCCATTGTGCAGTGTGGCATGGTGGCAATTTCACAAATTTCATTGCAAGGTTGTCTGTGAGGGAGTTTTAGCCAGTAAAAAATAACCATATGGAACACCCTCTCTACTCACCTGATTTGGCCCCCAATGACTTTTTTATTTACCCAAAGATAAGGGAAATATTGAAAGGAAGACAGTTTGATGACATCCAGGACAACAAGTGTAATACAACAATAACTCTGATGTTCATTGCAGAAAAAGGGTTCAAAAATAATTTTGAAGCATGGACTAGGAGCTGGCATCAGTGTGTACCTTCCCAAGGGAAGTACTTCAAAGGGGACTGTAGTGATATTCAGCAATGAGGCATGCAGCAGTTTTTCTATGATGAGTTTGCAAACTTAACTGGCAGTCCTATATATGTTGCCTATTTCATGGCAGCAGAACAGGAGATCCAGAAGGGCAGAGCCTGTTTAATCTAATCACCATTGAATAACTATTGGTTGAAGAAATGAATGAATTTGCCTTGACTATCCCACAAAAGGTTTTGTGAATCAAATAAAGCAATCAGCAACAATAGAAAGACCCCCTGTCACTTATGTTTCAAAATAGCAACTAGTTTAGTGTCTCCTATCTGTCTATCCTATGAAGGAAGGCTGGCATGATTGAAGAAAGAAAAGCTTAGGTACATCAAGTGACTTCAAAGTCACAAATATAGTACATCAATAACAGCAAAACTGAAATGGAAGTTCAAATCTTTAAAGCACAGTATGGTCCTTTGACTATATCAAACAGAACTGCAACTTTTTTTAAATCATTAATATTTAAAAGTTTCAAATTCTTAGACCATGGCTAGGTGTTGGCTAGAATGAATGGAGCATACCCTCTCTCTGCTTCCTTCTCTCTTTTATATCTCAAAAGAGATTGGCCTAAGATACTATCCAACCTTGTAGACCTAAGGAATATAACTGTTACTAATCTGTCTTATTAAATCATAGTGATAGAACTTATCATATGTAGGAAAACCCCATCACATGACAAAATGGTGGACAATTTATACAATACTAGGGCTCATTGTCTAGCCAAATTGCTACACATACTTTGAGGTGAACATAACTCAGTCCATGACAAGATGGACTGACATAGGGGCTATAATAATGGGCTCAAGGTAACAATGGTTGTGAAAAACACACATGACTGAGCAGGGTTTCATTCTGTTGAACATAAAGTCATTACAAGGCATAAACAACTGGGCAGCCCTAATGACAACATCAATGTGTTTTAGACAGTTTCATTAAAGGCAAGAACACAAGGTTATTAAAGATTTGCTAGTACGATGTATGTAGTGTTATGTTACATTAATCTGCATTATTAAATTAGCTGAATGCTTGGACACTTAAGTGCATTCAACTTACTGCACGCAGTTTAGTACAATATCCACAAAGCCATACAGGGGACGATTTAAACATGGCAAATAGCCAACAGTATACTCAATAAGATTTTGGTTTTTTTTTCCCTTTTCACTGTTAATCTATCCATCTTTCAAATTAGATTAGACACATTATACAATCAAACAGCACTGCTGTCTGCCTTGAATTTTAGTTTGTTTAGAAAAATGTATATGGACAAAAATTCAGCCAAGCCAAGTGCCATCGAGTCGGATCCGACTCATGGCGAAAAATTCAGGCAACTATATTTCAATGCTATTGTCATATTAGATTATTCCAGGTAGACAATTTATAAAGCTGTATTTTTGTAAAATCTGTATTTTCATATATATTGAAAATATACATACATGTTATAAAATTAATTTTCATTTTAATACTTCAAATAAAGTAAAACACAATCACCCAGATTGTTAATTTTTTTTACATTCAACGTGACATATCATGTGTAATGTAACTAAAGAGAAAACATGTCAAGTATAAGGGAGAAAACACACAATCACATGTTTTTCCTAAGATCAGTAATAGTGAAAAGAAGGAAACAAAATAACATTATGTACTGAAAATAATTTTTTTAAAAAATCATCTGCTAAGAGAAAATGAGAGCAAAATTATGTAAAAAATCTCTCGTAACAACATTAATCCAACTCCAATTTTTCAAACACATACATAAGAAAAAGTCACTGGAATTGGAAGCTAGCCAATAAAATCTTTACAATGTAATAATCACTATTTTTTTCTGAACTTTATTGTAAAGGGTTAAAATTAGAAATATAATATTTATGTTATTCACTCAACTAATTATATCATTCATGTTGCAGGAACTGTGTTAAAAAATTAGTATCATTTGGGAAGACATGGTTAATAAAGTATTGTGAAACTCTTTTCTACAAGTTTTGAGGTGATACATTGGATGAAGTTTCAGAGTTTTGACTATATACTTTAAGAAAAGCATCTATTCTGAAGGTGAGAGATGGATAGAAAATATTCCATCAAATATCTATATATCCAGCTACAAACACAACTTAACCAACAGGGAAGGAGTTGAAGCTCATATTAGAAAGAGGAAAAGGACATAAACCTAAAGATATAACCAAAGGAGCGTATGTTCAGGAATTTCAACTAACTGAATATGGATCAAGGTCAGCGTATTTAAGAAAGAGCAGTAGGACTAAAATGTGGTACACAGATGAATCCAGATGCATGAGGGGTCTGGATTTCATCCTAAAATTAATAAAACGCCATTTGAGAAGTTTCAATTCAGGGAGTGTGTAATGAGTTTTATAAATTAGACTCAGAATTTATTAGGACGCTTTGGATGAAGCCATTATGAAGGCAAAGAGAAAAAGTCTGACTCAACTGCAGTGAATTCTGCTATTCAGTGTCACAGCGGTTGCTCACCAGAGTAGTGACCTAGAGTAGAAAGAGGTTCTGTTAGGTACTACAAGTTTTATGGTACGCTTAGAAATTCACAAAGTATTTTGAAGTATTCTCAGTGGCATCACTAGAGTTTGTGTTATCTAGTGTAACAACTTATGATGTCACTACTCTCAATGGACTTCCTCCTCAACCAGATTATAGAATTCTTAGTAATATTTATAAGCAATTTGAATCATAAAATAGCATGTGATACAGTTGCAAACTGCTTAAACGTACTACCATTACTTAGAGCATAAGAATACCAACAACAAAATTGTTTTGTAAAATCTTTCTACACTGAATTTTAGTTGCAAACTTATTAGTAACTTAGTGGAATCCTCTTTTGATTTTTCACCTTCTTTTACTTTAATTATTACTTTGTTCTCTTGAAGTAATTGATACAGATTAACAAATACTAATTACTACAATATTGTAGTTAAAATACCAGAAAACTAGACAAAATCAAATATAATAGAAACATAACCAGCAACAAAAACATTAGTGAAGGATTGTAGAACATGTATATGAAACCAGGTGGTTCAAAGTGTCATAGTAATTGTGTAATAATGACAGCTCTGACCAGACCACATTAAAAGGTTAGAAAAGTAAATCAGCATAGA
This sequence comes from Heterohyrax brucei, assembly GCA_028571685.1. NCBI lineage: Eukaryota > Metazoa > Chordata > Mammalia > Hyracoidea > Procaviidae > Heterohyrax > Heterohyrax brucei. The sequence continues at coordinate 164,935,300 of CM053143.1, forward strand.
GTTTTACCCTTGTAGGTATACTGATACATCTAAACTGGGTTTACAAAATTTATTTTTGTTGCTATATCCAAATACAGGCATATTTATTAAAAAATAATAACTTTCTGCTGAAACATTGCACAATAATTTTATAAACATGATTCTGCTGTTACCTCCTCTGACAGTGTCACTGAGTGCTGTCTGTATCATAAGAGTGTAGCAGGTTTAGGAAAGAGAAAAATTAAAAGAGTTAACAATTATATAAAAGGTAGCACATATCAAAAGTAGGTAAGGATTAAGTGTTGCTAACTAATGACTAAAATACATAGAATTAGAATAGTTTGATAAATGCCAAGTTCTAGATTTGTATAATTGAATGATTAGTGTTTATGAACTTTATGTAGATAAACAATGTATAATTTTATCAATGCCTAGAGAATAAATAGCTACGGAAAACAATGACAGGTAAATCCAAGCTGGCAGAGTAGGCAGAGGACTCCCGTGGTCCGTCGTACAACCAAGACCTGAATAAACAAGTCAGCCATTTATATATGACAAAGTAGGAAACCTCAACAGCAGAGGCAAAGCCGAGGAATCAGACTGAGTAACAGGGGAGGCAGGGACACTTCACAAAAAGCAAGAAGGTGAGAGACCTGACCGAGCCGGAACCGGTACCCTGCGGGCCAGATCCTCCCGTGCAAGTGTAGTGGGACAACAGTGGCGCTGGGAGGCATTTTCTACAGCAGGAGAGACCACATGGCTGAAAATTTACTCACACTTCCAGGGTCAGTAAAAAGTGGTATGCAATTAGCAAAATAAAAAAATAAAAGTACTTGCATCTACCCTACCAGGTGGATCTACACACACACACACACACACACACACACACACACACACACACACACACACACACACACTGCTTTGGGAAAAATCTCTCTCCCATTTACCTACACCTTTCTGCTTTGCATTGGATTTGAGCTGGCGTCAGAGGAATACAGCCCCCGAGCCAGAAGTAGGGTGCCTGACATATTCTTCCGAACATTCTAAGCCATTCTCTTGGCTTGGAAAGGGAACAAATTGACAAACAGGAAAAAAATTATCTGTCAGTTACACTAAGCCAAGAACTTAGGGCAGAAGTAGTTCTTTTGCCCAGATTCAGGCTTAGGGGGTACATGAAAATTGAATGTTTTTTGTCCGCACAAAGACCTAAGTGGGCCTGTTATAAAAACTTAAGCCCTTGTTTGTACAGTAACCATAAAACCAAACCAAACCTACTGCTGTGGACTCAGGTCTGACTCATAGTGACTGCAGTTTAGAGTAGAACTGCACCATAGAGTTTCCAAGGAGCACCTGGAGGATTTCAACTGCTGCAGATGCAGCACTTAAGCCATTATACCATCAGGGTTTCCTCATTTGTACAGTGCAATAGGGTATATAACTGAAGTCTATTCACAACTATGTTAGCCATGTGGTAGAGAGGCAACTTTGTAACACTTAATACTGTTCTGCCTCTTTAGTATAGTCCTCACCTACCTGTACTGGGGGCCTGGGGAATGGTGGCTCCATCTATACGTAGCCACTAGTGATAGGAGATCAAGAGCAACTGATGCCTGTCATTTGTTACAGACAAGAGCATTGGCTGCTCATAGCCCAGCTGCCAGAGTCAACCACCTACAACCTCCAGGGAATGGAAATGTTCAAAGCATTTTTTTTTCTTTTTTATTTAACATGACTGAGTGAAAATGTACATTCCCATATAAATTTACATGCCCACCTATATGCAGCTTCCACTGCTCTCCCTGTCCGGTGACAGCACACTATTCCTCTCTGCTCCGTACATGTCTCATCCTCCCAACAGTCTCCTTTCCCCTCCTCTCCACTCACTCTCCTTCCTCCAGCCAGAGGTCAGCAGGATGATATCCTATAGATGTATAGAACCATAAAGTGCAACCAATATAGGGTCACTCTGCATTGCCAAGTCCAATCCATTCCTGTCCAAAGAGTGGACTTTTGTTATAATTTATGGGTAAGGACAGCATCAGGGCTGGAGGCCATGCTCTCAGGGGAACCCCCAAACCACTGGACCATCAACTGAGGTCTTTTAGTGGAGCAAAGCATCTTTTTTTACCATAAACTCATGAAAGTAGAAATTAATAACATCAAAAGTAAAAAAAAAAAAAAAAAGAAAAAGAAAACACATGGCAACAGAACAATACGTTTTGATCAAAAACTAATGGGCTATAGAAGAAATTAAGGTCAGAATAAAGAAAAAAACAGAATCAATAAAAATGAAAATATTTTATCAGTACCTTGGGAAACAGAAAATAATACTAAGAGGTCAATTTAGAGCAATAAAATCACACATTCAAAAAAAAAAGAAAGAGCCCAAACCAAAGCATTAACCCTACAATTCAAACAAACAGAAGCAAGAGAAGGCCTTGGACACAAGAAGAAAGTGAATAATAAAAATTACAGCAGAAATAGTGAGCAGGAAAAAAAACAACTGAAAAAGCTAACAAAGCCAAAAGCTGGTTCTTTGAAAAGATCAACAGAATCAATAAAACACTGAGCACACTGACAAAAGGAAAACAGGAGAGGAAGTAAATAACCTGAGTAAGAACTGAGAAGGGTGACATCACAAGAGACTCAGATGAAATTAAGAAAAGCGTAACAGCATACTGCGAATACTATGAGCAATTAATCGTACTCTAAAAATTAGGAAACCCCTAGAAAGAGAACAGATTTTTACAAACATACTATCTTCCTAAACTAACACAGAGGGAGAACAACTAAGTAAACCGGTAACAAAACAAGAGACAGGAAACAAAACAACTCATTTAAAGCACAGTTAAAAATTTTTCAATGTCTTCGGTATAAACTTTCTAAAGCCTAATGTCTTAAAACAAAGAAAAGAGATAACACGGAGAAGTCAGTTGTAAAATGCCTAATGTTATTAAGAATTTACATATAAAAAGTATGAAATGAGTTCAACAGTGGGAGCTAGAATATGGGACATCAGCAGAAACTGGTGACTAATGACAGTTACAGATTTATAGGTCAAAGGAAGCTGAAGAACTGTTTACAGAGGTTTGCTGAGTGAATAATTGAAAGTGTGGTGTGTGGAACAGGAAGAAGGAATGTTAAGACACATTCACAGGCGTACACTAAGATTAACAAAGATAAAGACAGAAAACAGCTGGAGGGTCAGGAAGATATATTAACATCTTTTTTGCATCTTTCACAGTCTTCTCCTTTCCCTGCCCTGTTGTTGTTGTATGATACTGAGTTGATTCCAACTCATAACGACCCTATATGACAGAGTAGCACTGCCCCATAGGAATTCCTAGGCTATAATCTTTAGTGCTGGAAGATGAGGCTCTCAGGTTTTAAGAACGTCTAGAGAAAGACATGCTTGGTAAAGTACAGGGTCGTTAAAAAAGAAGACCCTTAATGACAAGGACTGACACAGTGACTGCAACAATGGACACAGACATAACTACAACAATGGATGTACAAGACCGAGAAATGTTCTGTTCTGCTCTGCTCTACACGGAGTTGCTCAACAACAATCTGTATGGGAGCAAATCATCCCATAGTTTGCCTTGCAGAGCTGCTGGTGTCTTCAAACACCTCAACTTTCGTTAGCAGCCAACTGCTTAACCATTGTGCTCCTAGGCCCTGAATTTTCCTAGGATCCTGTCCATGGTCCTCTCTACCTCTGTCTCCAAAAACCCGCACTGGGCGTTCTCGTCCACTTATTTACATTTCCGTACTTTCTATGTATTGGGTTCTTTGCAATTTTGATCAAACCTCGATTCCTTCTTGAACTATAGGATTTTATTTTTAAAAAATCTCTTATTCATTTCACTTTAAATATTTCTCAGGCTTTGCACACTATAAATGTACAACTTGGAACCATCCTTTAGAAGTAAATTGAGATCATTTCACTACACTGTTCAAGAGAGTCTAACAGTTTCTGATCTCACATCTGTAAAAGCCAAAGAGTTTACCTGGCTGAAAAGACCTGCATGGTTTCACGTCCAGTGGTTTCTGGTCTCAACTTCAACTAATTCCTTAATGTTGTCAGGTTTCGCTCGTATATTGCTTTATCAACTAGGTTTTCACCAACCATTCTAGCTCCAACAGGCATTGTTAATCCATTCCCCCAAATTCTCTACCACTCTACGTATTTTTTATTTCTACAATCAACAAGCCCAATACATACTGTACTTTATTTTTTATCAATCAGTTTTTCTTAATTGATTGTAAGCTCTTCAAAGATAGCTTTTTCTCTCAGTTTAATGAAATATTCTGTGCCCCTGGAACAATATTTGACTTTAGAAGATTCCCAATAATGTCTGTTAATGTCTACATCTATATCCATATATCTATTTATTTCTCTACACAGACACAGACAGATAGACACACACACACACACACACACACACACACACACACACACACAGAGTCTGACAATTATGTTCATGAACTTGCCACTGTTGGCTTACGTATATAGAATAATAAGTATATAGAATAAATAAGTAAAATACAAAATTCTTAGCCTAATAAATATGTGCTAGCTTAAAAATAAGTTAGCTGGGAAGAAAATGGCCAAAGAGTGTATTTTATCAATAGAGAAGTAGTGAAGTGGTGGTAAATGAAGAAATCTGTAAAACTCTTGGTGAACCTAAATAATTACTGACTTAAAAAAAAGAGCATTAGAGAGTCATTACGTGAGCCTCAAAAAAAAAAAAAAAAATCAAATTAAAATAATGAAGCTATAAGAGAAAGATTGTTCAAGTTTTTTGCTTAATTTTTGGCAGAAATAGAGATTAATTATTTTCATGCCTGTTAATTCATTAATGTATCTTAAAATTGAATCATCTGATAATATCTAAAGAATATTGAACTTTCCAATTAGAGAAGAAATAAATTTTTTAAAAATGCAATTAATTGAAATGAATTTGGTAGACAATTTAAATAAACACCAGCTAATGAACAATTAATTAAAACAAATGAACAAGCAATAGCGTGTTGAGAAAAAGTAGTTCAAATATAACAGTAATCCAATTTTATTTATTACACAGAATTATCTTGAAAATGTAGCCAGTAGAAAGTAGGAAAAAAAAAAAAAAACATAAAAGGATTGGAGAATTGGAATAAAAAATTTAAAAAAATAATAGTGTAAATATGATAGTGTATATAGAAAATATAAATGAATTTATCAGAAACTCTTAAACAATAAAACAGTTGTTTTAATAGTTCCACAAGGCTGACTGAATTAGAAAACTCATCACAACAAAAGCAATAGAATTTCTAGATATTAGCAATGAAAACTCAATTTATATATAAGATAAAAGATGCAGTTACAACTTTCATAAAACATTATTTTGACATAAATCATACAAAATAATTGCAAAGGATATTGAAAGAAACATAAGAAGTTGCTCGCAGTAGACAAATAACTATGATAGGGAGCCCTGGTGGAACAGTGCTTGAGAACTGTGTAGTTATGGTTGCTAAATAAACAGTTGGCAGTTGGAATCTACAAGCTATTCCTTGAAAATCCTATGAGGCAGTTCTGCTCTGTCCTACACGGTCAGTGTGAGCTGGAATCTACTTCATGGTAATGGAGATTAACAGTAATACACTCAAGAATGTGGATACAATATTTCAAAGAAAATGGTTCTAAAGAAAAAACGCCATTTAAACAAAAATCCTGAAGAGACTTTTTTGATAAAACTAGACAAAGCTAGAAAAATACTAAATGTCCACAGGTGTTCAACAAATCTTTAAAGTAGCAAAATGATAAGGAAATATTAATATGCATGATGTTAGAAATAATTCCCAAAATGCATTAAGTTAAACAGGATGGGGACAAATAATATATATTCATAAGATAACCTCCTAGGAAAAAAGCAAACCCACTGTCACTGAGTCTAACTGACTCATAGCGACTCTATGGGACAAGTGCAACTGCCCCATTGAGTTTCCAAGGAGTGCCTAGCAGATTTGACTCTAAACCAAAACATCCCAATTCATTGTTATTCAGTCAATTCTGACTGATAGCAACTCTACTGGACACAGCAGAACTACCCCGCAGGGTTTCCAAAAATTTGACCTGCTGATCTTTTGGGTTGCAGCGATAGCACTGAACCACTATGCCACCAGAGTTTCTGGGTAAGTGGTAACTGCCAACTTTTCAGATAGTAGTTGATTATATAACCAGTTGTGCCATCCAGATAGTTTCTCTTTCTCTAACTCTTACTGACTCTATATAACATAATAATAATAAAAAGTCTGCCCTGGTCATCAGTCCCTGGGGGGCAGCCTCTAAATCTGTGTAATAAATAATTTGGCTGGCAAACTTCCCTAGTTCTCTTGAGATTTCCTGCATGGTTAGAGTATTTCTGAAATTCATAGTTGGCCTCTTGGACCACACCTGATAGTTTAAGCTAGTGAAGTGACTGATAATGGTCACCTAGAATATTTGTGATAGTGAGATTATTCAGGATAGGGCTGGTAATGCTAGAGAAAAACAGTCATGTCATTAGAGGATTAGAACTGGGTACCAAATGAAATTCCAGTTAAAACTCTGGGCACCAGAGTTCCACTCCCCTGGTTGTGCATATAGTCACATGTCTGTGCCATGCATCTTGACTACATAAAGAGAGGACAGTTGAAGCCCTGTGTTCCCGTTAGGCACCCTGCCCAATCTCTCCCTGTGTGCATCTTCTTTTGACTCATTTTGACCCATATTTTTCGCTATAATAAAACTGTAATCCTGAGTATAGTACTTTCCTGAGTTCTGTGAGTTGCTCTGGTGAATTACTGAACTGGAGGGTGTAGTATCTAGAAAACAAAACCCACTGCCATCAGGTCAACGCCAGCTCATAGGAATCCTACAGTACAGATTAAGCTGCCCCATGGAGTTTTCAAAAAGCACCTGGTAGATTCAAACTGCCAACCTTTTAGTTACCAGCCTTAGCTCTTAGGCACCACATCAAACCTCTCCCCACTCACCCAGATTTTATCTAGTTGTTCACAGGCGAGGAAGCCTGGGAATCCCCAATCTTTCAGATGTGTTTGACTTGGGAGAAGTCTTGTAGAGGAACGTGTGCTACACCAGTGAAGGTTATTTTGTTACTTTGGTTAGAAGGGAGCAAAGGTACAGAGAATAAGTATTTTGGGGGAAAACTTTCATTTCAACTGGCAAAAAAGGAAAATCAGAAAGTTCCATGAATTATCACTCTACCCTAAATACATCAGTGGAGTTTAGTACTCCTGTATTTAAAAATGAAAACCTTTCTTCCTTATATCCAGCCAAGCCAAGTGCCGTCGAGTCGGATCTGACTTTTATCAATGGTATATTAATTAGAAATACTTAGTACTATCTTTGTTATAATTGTAATCAAGACTTTTGAGTTAATGAGCAGTTTTAAGATTCAGCGTTACACTGAGCACATGAGAAAGTACCAATATATTTGTGAAGTTCTTTGAAATGAGATCAAGATCACTGTATTAACAGAAAGGTACTTCTACAGGTTTTCAAAGGTCTGTCTCCCTGTGATTCACAGAAGATTAATCAAATACAACCAGTGAAGTTCTAGAGAAGTGTTTAAAACAGCCCTCAGATTGCACTTCATTGAAAAGTAACATTGGTCTTTTATTTTCTTTTGCTTTTATTATTATTATTATTAAGAAACATGTCATTAATTGTAGCTCAAAAATTAAATCGTGTATTTAATAGTTGATAATATGGTATATATTTTTACTTTTAAAATGTAAAAATTACAACCAATATACTTTGACTATGAGGAGAGTGAATATTAAAGCTTATAGAAGAAATAGTTGATGAAGCACTGCCATCTTTTGGTTGTATAAATTAAGGATATAGAAAACATAATGGTGTAAATGGAAGCTACATATCCAAGATAGTGATTTATTTATATTAAATGTCTACAAATAATTGGATTTATAAGTGGCAAGGAAAAAAATTCAAAAAATTAAGTTTAAAAAAATAAAATCCACGTCTTGGCAACAAAACTGTCAAAGGAAAATTGTGCTGTCAACTTCAAGTATGTTAGCATGGGCAAAAAAGAAAAATAAAGCTGGCGTTATAGGGAACTGTCATTGCTTGCTTCCTGTGATTATATAAGAGGTTAATTAAAGGTGATTGAAAACTAGCCAAGTTTGAAAGTGACATATATGCATTTAAAACTAGAGGGAGATGTTTTATATAATGTTTGTTGCAGAATAATTATCCATGAATTAATTAAGTTACTAAGTTTTGCATCTAGAAAGTCAAATGAATATGTCATTAAAATTAACAATAAAAATATTTTCCAAATGCAGTTAGTAGATTTAGGGGTACCTTTTGCTATACGTGCTATTATTCCAATACAAAAACCTGAGAATTGAATACTTTTCACTTTCTTCAAATAATGATGTAGAATTATAATTAAGTATTCTAACAGTTGATTCTTGAATTTGCCATTGTTTTCAGTATTCTAATTAAATTCTTATGAGAACCATGATTAAAAAGCTTAATATTTGCTAAGTGTTATTGGTAAGCATACGGTAACATCACATCTGTATATGAAGAATCATAAACTTTCTAAATAGAGCTTATATTTACAAAAACAATGTAGACAGATTGTCTTTCTTTTAAATGAACCATCTCTACACAAATTAATTAGGATTAGAGAATTATGACAGTCCTATAGTACAAAATTTAGTTACTTATTAATGATAAACTATATAAATTCTAGAAATTGAGAGCTTGCAGAAAAATAATTTAGCATATAGATATTGGCATGCACAATAGTTATGACTCCAAACAAATCCATGTAATATTTTTATTTGAATGTTTTTAAGGACAAAATTTAATCTGCAAAATATTTCTACTTTTAAATTATAATATAAATGATCACTATTTCTTGAAGAAAAATATAATCCAGTTGAAACCAAAGTTTATTTATTTTTAATATTACTATGAGAGGAACATCCACCTCATTTTTTTTTTGTTTGTTTTATTGTGATTGAGTGAAACCGTACAATCCAGTTTAAATTTGCATGCCCGCCTATGTGCAGCTTCTATTGCTCTCCTTGCCTGGTGACAGCACACTCCTCCTTTCTGTTCTATACAAGTAATATCCTCTTAAAAATCTCCTGTCCCCTCTTCTCTACCCTCTACACTTCCCTTGAGTAAGAGATCAGTAGGACAACATCCTATAAATGCATAGAACCATAAAGTGCACACACAAAATGCTCATTCTGTGTAGCCGAGTCCAATCCATTCCTGTCCAGGGAGTTGACCACAGTGATGACTTACGATCAGGGGAAGTATCAGGTCCAGGAGCCATGCTTTGGAGGGAACCCTGAGGCCTTTGGACCATCAATTGTTGGTCTTTCAGTCAAGTTCTCAGGGTGTACCCCTTTTTATTCTTGTATTGCCACTAAGACTCAACTTTTTGAGCCCCATCATGGCTGTCACTGGAGGTGGCCAGGCACCATCTGGGTCTTCTAGTCGCATGTTAATGTAGTAACCTGTTCACATGAGTCTTTCTGTCTTCTGAGTTCTTTTTCCTCCATGTCATTTTTGTCGTTGGTGATCATCTGTTCCTGTTGAGTTGGGAACATTTGGTGTAACTCAGATGGCAGCTTGCTAGCTTTTAAGACTGAAGATGCCACTTACCAATATGAGTGGAGAAGACTCTCTTAGTAATATGCTAGTTATGCCAATTGGCCTTGATATCCCCTGACAGCATGGTTCCCGGGCCCCTGCCCCTGCTACTCTGTCCTTGCCATATTGGGTTAAGATGGGAAGAGTTTTTAGGTTATGTTGAAGTCCACTTAAACGGATCTTCTTTCTAATGTGTGCTGTCATTGATTTCACCCAACCAAATTTCTATCAACTATCTAATCTATAACCAGCCTCCACCCTTCCTTCCTCCCTTCCCTTGCAGGCGTCAAAGAGTCTTTTCTTCTATGTATGAGTCTGTTTTTAAATCCTTACAGTAGTGGTCTCATACAATATTTGTCCTTGCGCTGCTGACTAATTTCACTCCACATAATGTCTTCCAATTGAAAACTAGTTATGAGCTGCTTCCTAAAATCATCATTGTTCTTTATCATTGCATAGTGTTCCACCATTGAGTATATATACAATAGTTTACTTATCCATTCCTCTGTTTGTTAGGCACCTGGGGTGATTCGATGTTTTTGCTATCGTGGACTGTGCTACAATAAACATTTGTGTGCATGTAACTGTTTGTGTAAATGTCCTTGCTTCTGTAGGATATATTCCAAGCAGTGAGATTACTTGGTCAAATGGTATATATCTAGATCCAGCTTTTTAGGGAAGCACCAGTTTATTATTCGAAGAGTTTGTACCATTTTGCAATCCCACCAGCAGTGTAGGAGAATTCCCATTTCTCCACAGCCTCCCCAACATTTGTTGTTTTGTGTTTTGGATCATGGCCAACCTTGCTGGAGTAAAATGGTATCTCATCATTGTTTTGATGTTCTTTAATAGCTAATGATTATGAGCATTTCTGCATGTGTCTTTTGGCTGCCTGGATGTCCTCTTTAGAGAAGTGTCTGCCTATCTTCTTCATCCATGACTTAATTGGTTCTGGATATTTTATAGTACCTCATAGATTACAGAGATCAGACATCAGTCTGACATATAGTTGCCAAATATTTTTTCCCATTATGTAGGTGGTCTTCTCATTCTGTTGATCAAGTTTTCAGATGAGCAAAAGTGTTTGATTCTTAATAGTTCCCATTTATCTGTTTTATCTTCTGTTGATCATGTTTCACCAGTTTCTGGAGTCTATATACATTATGTATTAAAACTTCCATTGTTGATCCTATTTCTTCTTGGATGAACTTTGTCGTTTTAGATTTGATATTTAGGTCTTTCGTCCAGTTTGAGTTGGTTTTTGTATACAATGTGAGATATGGGTCTTGTTTCAATTTACTGCAGATGGATATCCAATTTTGCTAGCACCATTTGTTAAAGAGACTGTTTTTACCCCAGTTTAAAATCTTGGGGCCTTTGTCAAATATCAACTGTTCACAGGAGGATGGTGGCATCTCCGGGTCTCAACTATGTTCCATTGGCCTATATCTCTCTTCTTGTACCATTACCAGTCTGTTTTGACAATTGTGGCTGTTCGAGGCCTCCCAGTGTGTTCTTCTTCAGTAGTGCTTTTCTTATCCGGGGTTTCTTGCCTTTCCAAACAAAGTTAGTGATTTGTTTCTCCATCTCATTAAAAAATGTCACTGGTATTTGTATGGGGATTGCATTGTGTATCTAGATTGTCTTGGGTAAAACAGACATTTTCACAATGTTAAGCCTTCCAATCCACAAGCAGGGTAGGTTTCTGCATTTATGTCTCTCTTAGTTTCTTGTAGTAACGTCTTGTAGTTATCCTCATAATGGTCTCTTATTTTTCTAGTTAGATTTATTCCTAGGCATTTATCTTCTTGGGGGCTACGTAAATGGTACAGATCTGGTGATTTCTTCTTTTAATAATCTCACTGTTGGGAAATGAATCATTTTGATTTACTTATGCTTATCCTGTATCTTGAGACTTTGCTGAACTCTACTATCGGTTTGAGTAGTTTACCTATGGATTCTTCAGGATTCTCTGCATATACAGTTACGTCATCTGCAAATAGGGAGATTTTTACTTCTTTGTCCATGCAGATGCCCTTTATTTCTTGGTCTTGTCTTATTGCTCTGGCCAGAACTTCTAGTATAATTTTGAACAAGAGAGGTGAGACCAGGCATCCTTGTCTAGTTCCAGTTCTCAAGGGGAATTGTTTCAATCTCTCTCCATTCAGGATGATGTTGGCAGTTGTCTTTGTGTAAATGGCTGTTATTGCATTGAGGAATTTGCCATCTATTCTTGTTTTCCTGAGTTTTTAGCATGAATGGGTGTCAGACTATATGAAATGCCTTTTCTGCATCAATAGAAAAAATCAGGTGATTCTTGTCTTCTGTGTTGTTTACATGGTTCATCACTTTGTTTTTCTGATGTTGAAACCAGCCTTGCATCCCTGGTATGAATCAAATTTGATAGTGATGAATTATTTTTTTGATACATTGTTGAATTCTGATGGCAAATATTTTGTCGAAGATTTTTGCATCTAGGTTCATGAGTGATATTGGTCTGTTGTTGTCCCTTTTTGTTGGTTCTTTCCCTGGCTTTGGTGTCAGGGTTATGCAGGCTTCATAGAATAAATTCGCAAGTATTCCATCCATTTCTCTGTTGTGAAATAGTCTAAGTAGTATTGGAGTTAACTCTTCTGTAAAAGCTTGGTAGTATTATGCGGTGAAGTCATATGGGCCAGTGCTTTTCATCATTGGTAGTTTTTTGATGATTTTTTAGTCTCCTCCTTTGTGATGAATTTATTAAGTTGTTCTGCTTCACCTTGTGATAATTTTGGTAGGTGATATGAATCAAGGAATTTGTCCATTTTCTCTAGGTTTTCAAATCTGTTAGAGTACAGTCTTTCATAGTACTCTGTTAGGATATTTTTGATTTGTGTTGGATTTGTTGTGACATCTCCCATCTCATTTCTTATTTGGGTTGTTTCCTTTCGTGTTTTACTGTAGTAAGTTTAGGCAATGGTTTGTCAATTTTGTTGATCTTTTCAAAAAAACAGCTTTGGGTCTTATTAATTTTTTCAATTGTTCTTCTATTCTCTAATTCATTTAGGTCTGCTCTAATTTTTATGATCTGTTTTCTTTTGGTGTCTGAAGTGATCCTCTATTCTTTTCTTTCTACTTGTTCAAGATTTAGGGTTAATTCTTTGGTTTGGGTTCTTTCTTTCTTCTGGATATATGCATTTATAGAGATAAACTGACCCTTGAGCGCTGCTTTGGCTGTATCCCATACATTTTGGAGGAAGTGGTTTCATTCTCATTTGAATCCATACATTTGTTTCATCCTGGATTTCTTTTATAATCCATGGCTTTTTGAGCAAGATGTTGGTCAATATCCATGAGTTCCAATTTCTATCTTCATTTGGATTTTGATAAGATTTGTTATGTGCTAACACAAAGGCTATTCTAGAAGATGTTCCATGTGCATTGGAGAAGAAGGTGTAATTATCTGCTGTTGGATAGAAAGTTCTGTAAATGTCAATGAGGTCTAGTTGTTTAATTGTCGCAATAAGATCGTCTTTATTGTCACAATAAGATCGTGTCTTTATTAAACTTTTTTCCTAGATCTGACTAATATGGGAAGTGGAGTGCTGAAGTCTCCCGCTATTATTGTGAAGCAATCTATCTCATTTTTGAATGTCGTCAGTGTTTCTTCAATGTATTTAGATGCTCTATTATTGGGCACATAAATTTTTAATACCGTTAAGTCATGCTTGTGTATCAAAACTTTCAGCAACAGTGTCCACCCTTGTCCATGATGGTGGATTTTACATTATACTCTATTTTATCTGAGATTGATATTGCCACACCTGCTCTTCTTTGTACATTGTTACATTGTTACATTATATTCTTCCATCCTTTAATTTTCAGTTTGTTCATACCTTTAAGTTTAAGTTGAGTTTCTTGTAAGCAGTATATAGACGAGTCATGGTTTTTGATCCAAGATGTCACTCGTTGTCACTTTATTGGAGTATTCCATTCATTTACATTCAATATAATTATTGATAGGTATGTGCTTAGTGCTATCATTTTGATGTATTTGTTTTTGTGTTGATGTTTTCTCTGTTGCTCTTACTATTCTGTTCTGGGACATTCTTCTTTATGGGTTGATTTTTCACCCTTTTCAGTGTTGGCTTTGTGTTTGTTGATACTCCTGTATTGCATTTCTTGTTTTGGTATGTCACATCTTTATTGGGCTTTGTAGCTACCCCTATGATCCCTCTTAATAATTTGTTTAAATCCAATTTTAACTTCTAATTACCTTATTAACTTCCTCTCAATCTGGAAGGACTGTAACTACTGTAGTATATCCCTCTTTTTAATGTGATGGTATCATAGTTTTCATGATATGATCACTGGAGCACTCCTTTGAATATTATAGCTTTGGTTGAACTGTGTGCCTTCTGTAACTGAGCAGGTTTCTAGATGATGTGTCTTGGATTGTCTCCTAAATTACAGTATTAACTTTTTTTTTTCTTCTAAACCAAGAGCTTCTTTCAATATTTCTTGTAGCTTTGGTTTAGTTTTTAGAAAGTCTGCGGATTTCTGTTTATCTGCAAAAGTCTTATTTCATTTTCATATTTGGAGGACAGTTTTCCAGGATATATAATTCTTTGTTGGAAGTTTTTCTCCTTCAAGGCTTTGAATGTGCCACCCCACTGCCTCTGTGCCAACATGGTTTGTGCTGAGAAGTTGGATGGAAGACATAGGGCTTCCCTCTGAATGTTAGCTTTGCTTTGATTCTCGCTGCCTTTAGGAGTTTCTGCTTATGTTTCACTTTGTTAAGCTTGATTATAACAAGCCTTGGTGTCTTTTGTTTGGGTTCTACATTGTGTGGTGTTCACTTTCATCTTGAATTTCTATGTTCTCTTCTTTCATAATTTCTGGGAAGTATTCTGTCAGCAAGTCAACAACAATCCTTTCCATGTTTTCAGGTGTCCCTTTCTGTTCAGGAACTCCAATTAATTGAAGATTGTTCCTCTTGATTGACAGAGACTCACATGTTTCTTAATGCCTCTTCATTTTTCTTGTTTCTTTTGTCTGATTTCTCCTAATAAATGCTGATGTCAGTACTTGTCTCCCAAGTCAGAAAGTCTATCTTCCATTTGTTCAATTCTGTTCTCTTGGCTTTGAATTGCAATTTCCAATTCTTTAATTCTGTAATTGATCAGTCAGATTTCAGAATCCTGGTGTTCCATCAGTTCCAATAGCTTGCTTAAGTTTTCATTTCGCTCTGCTGAATTTTATATAGTATCTAAGAGGTCTCTGAATATAATTCTTTTGTACTCGACCTACTAAAGTTTCAGAAAGACTTCTTCATCTGGGAAGTTCTTTGATTCTTTCTTTTGGGAGCTTTCCAGAGCCATAGGTGGATTTTTCTGTAAATTCCTTCTTCACTTTGGGATTAAAACAATCAAAACTTCACTGTACATGTTCTTACACTCAGGTAAGTATATTTTATTTTTAAAACAAGAGATTCAGAAAAAATGTTTTAAAATGTTCACTACTATTTATTTCTGATATTTAAATTTTCCTTTTGCATTTTACCACATATGTACTTGGCAATTCATTCCAAATAGAGATCACCTTTCTTTGGAACGCACACAAATATGGTTCTCTTCCAAAATTTACTGGCATAGCTGAGTTAGTGTGTCCAGCATTGCACCATTTCAGTCATTTGTTGAAACAATTGATGATATTCCACCAGTACCTTGAGTCTTGTTTTTCGTCAGATACCTTGAGTATGGTTTGGATGTCTTCCCTCGGTACCATAGGTTCTTGATCATATGCTTCTGCCTGAAATGGCTGAAGACTGACGAGTTCTTTTTGGTACAGTGACTGTGTGTATCCTTTCCATCTTCTTTTGAGGCTGCCTGCATTATTTAATACTTTCCCGACTCGATGGCACTTGGCTGGCTTAGAATTCTTCGCTATTGCAATCTGAGGCCTGAATTTTCTTTTTTTTCCAGTTCTCTCAGCTTGAGAAACACTAAGCTTTCTTCTCCTTTGGCTTTCTAGCTCAAGATCTTTGCAAATGTCATTATAATACTTCATTTTGTCTTCTTAAGCTATCCTTCAAAATCTTCTATTCAGTTTATTTATCTCATATTTTTTTTTTCTTTTGCTTTAACTACTAGACATTCAAGACTCTTCTGACATCCATTTAGTTATTTTCTTTTATTCTGTCTTTTTAATATTTGGTTTCTTCATGTGTGATGTCCTTGATGATGTCCCACAACTCCACTGGTCACTAATGTTCAATGTGTCATGAGATAGTTTCTAAATTCATATAAGATGCACTCAAGTTCATATTTTGGATTTTAATATTTATTTTTCATTTATTTTCTTCAGCTTTAAACTGAATTTGAATATAAACAATTGATGATCTGTTCCATAGTTGGATCCTTGTCTTGTTCTGACTGATGATACTGACCTTTTCCATTCATCTCTTTTTAAAGATATAGTAGATCCAGTTCTACCCTGGCCCCTAGGGTTGCCATGAGTAGGGTCTGACTCAATGGCACTTGTGTGGCTTGGCAGATCTGATTACTTTTTATTTCATCTCATGAGGTCCATGTGTGTGACTATTTATGTTGCTGAAAAATGGTACTTGAACTGAATAATTAATTGGTCTGTCTGAGTTCTTTCACATGATTTCCTGTATTGTTTCTATCACCAAGGCCATATTTTCCAACTACTGATTGTTCTTTTACAACTTTTGCATTTCAAGCTCCAGTAATTATCACATGCATCTTGATTGCATGTTTCATCAGTTTCAGACTTAGAAGCTGGTGAAAATCATAAACTTCTTTATCTTTGACATTAGTGGCTTGTGCATAAACTTGAGTAATAATCATATTACCTGGTTTTGCTATTAGGAATATGGATATTATTCCATCACTGACATTACTGTACTTCAGGATACTTCTTAAAATGTTCTCATAGAGGATGAATGTTATACCATTTCTTATTATTTTGTCATTCCCAGCATAGTAGACCATATGATTCTCTTATTCTGAATGGCCAGCACCAGCCCATTTCAGCTCAGTAATGCCTTGGATATCAATCTTTTGGTACTCCATATCATTTCTGTAGACTTAGTTTTCCTAGATTCACATTTTGTACATTTCATGCTCCAATTATTAACGAATGTTTACAGATATTGCTTCTCATTTTGAGTCATGCCAAAGGAAACCCTATTGGCATTGTAGTTAAGTGCTACATCTGCTAACCAAAAATAGGCAGTTCAAATCCACCAGGCACTCACTAGAAACTCCATAGAGCAGCTCTGCTCTGTCCTATAAGGTATCTACGAGTCAGAATCAACTCAATAGTAGTAGGTTTAGGTGGAGATAAGCAGATGAAGGTCCCAAAAGGTCTATTTCATTTGTATCATTAAGTTCAACTCTATTTTGAGGAGGCAGTTCTTTTCCAGTCATATATTAATGTCTTCCAACCTAATGACTCATCTTCTGGCACTAAAATTGACAATGTTCCATGTATTCATAAAGTTTTCACTGACCACTTTTATTAGAAGCAGGTAGCTAGGTCTTTCTGCTTAGTCTGTCACAATCTAGAAGCTCTGCTAAAACCTGTGCATCATTGGTAATCCTGCTTGAATTTGAAATACTGGTAGCATAGCTTCAAACATCACAGTAACACACAAGATATCATACTATGACAAACTGATAGATGATAGATGATAGATGAGTGGTGGTAAGAAAGTTGATACAACACATTAGAGAAATTACCAAACAATAACATTACTATCAAAATCAAGCAAACTTTTGTTGAAATGATTCAGAAATTGCTGTAGCGATACATAAACAACTGTCAGAAATTCAAGCTGGATTCAGAAGAGGGTGTGAAAGGAGAGTTGTCATTGCTGATGTCAGAGGGTCCTGGCTAAAAGCCGAGAATATCAGAAAGATGTTGACTTATCTTTTATTGACTACATCAAGGCTTTCAACTATGTGGATTATAACAAATTGTTGGTAACATTGTGAAGAAACTAACTCCTTGAATACTTAGTTGTGAACATGCAGAAATCATACAAACAGATTGATACTGTGTGTTTTAAACCAGAAAAAGTATGTGCCAGGGTTATACCCTTTCACCATAATTATTCACTTCATATGCTGAGCAAAGAATCTGAGAAGCTGGACTGTATAAAGAGAACACAGCAACAGGACTGGCAGATGACTCATTAACAACTTGTGATATGCAAATACCATAACCTTTCTTGATGAAGGTGAAGAGGACTTGAAGCATTTTCTGATGAAGGTCAAAGGTCATAGCCTTCAGAAATAGTAGATGGTTCCAAATCAGACATTTTGTTCATGTTTTGAAGAAACTGTCATAATCTCAATATTTTGTTACATTGAGTGCAATTTTTTTAATTAAAAATTTCTTTCCTCGTTTTGCTTCTCTGCCTGTTTTTCTTTCTTTTTCAATTACTTCAATTTGTTAAAGTAAAACTATTCCTTGACACAAATTTTTCCTTGAAACATAATACATTGATTTGTTGACATTCAGATATTGTCTTTAATTTGTTAAAACATTAGTCGGGTGTCAAGTGAGATTACATGGATTTTTTTCACAAGTCTGTAACAGTAGCTAAAATTCTTACATATGTGTGCAAACAGATGGTAAACAGTCATTTTCTCTTATCTGTGCCTGTTAATATCAGCCAGTCCTTGTCTCCTGAATATTTATTTTTTATTATATATATGTGTGTGTAGATATATATATACACACATACACATATGCATATAAGTATATATATAATCATTTAAGTTGGATGAAGTGTTTCATGAAATTCTAGATTAGAATTTCTGAAAATTAAGTGTAAATTCAGACATTCGAGACATTCACTGACCCTAAATAGGTATGGCTTTTACACGGTTATAACTAGCACCAGTGTTAAACCTTAGCTCTAACATCTGTTTATGCTTTTCACTGTCAGTCACCAATAGTGTTGGGTTTGTTTGACTACAAGATTCAATTTGTCATGAATGATGGCAGAAAAAAATTGCCATGAGTTTCCTGGACAAAAAATATTGTCATCAGTTTTATGGAACAGAACACAAGAAAGATGCTTTATTTTAATTTTTACTCTTGAACTTTGTTCTGCTGTAATGCTGTCATTGGTGTCTCTCTCTCTCTCTCTTTCCCCCTTCCTTACCTTATTTTCCTCCTAGCATTTTTCAGTTCAATATATTTACATAAAATACATTGTTTGTTTTCTGCCTTCTCAGTGAGAATATAATACAAGCTCCTCAAGCTCATGAATTTTTGTCTGTTTTGTTTATTGCATGTTCTGATTATTATTACATGACATACTACCCAAAATTTATTCACAAAACCAATACTTCATTTTTAATTCTCATAATTCCATGTGATGCCTAGGTTTAGATCGTTGACTATCGCTTGGTGTCTTTTGTGTATCTATAGTCAAATGATGACTGGGATTGGAGTGAACTAAAAACTCACAGGGTTAGAACTTGGTGAGGTTATTGTCTAGCCATTTAGCACATACTGATAACTGGAAGGGCTGCATGTAGTCTCTCCACATGGCCTGAACTTCTCACATCATGCAGACCGGGGTCCAAAATAACTATTCTGAGAATAAATACTCTTAGTTGAAAGCAGTAAAGATAGTTATGCCATTTTCTCAAAAGTCCAAAAACATTAATTCTACTATATTCGTAAGGCAGGGTAAATCTGCAATGTAAGTCAAGATTCAATGTTAGGGAAATTAGCTCACAGTTTTTCTATAGAAGTATCAATAATTTGCAGCCACTTGTAATGTAGCACAAGGCAAAACACAATGTCTAGAACCAGACTTGAGACATATTAGGTGTTCAATAAATATTTGTTGAATGATGAATGAGTGAAGAATGTATTCCAAAGACACTTGGATCCGTGAAGACTCCTTAAGCTGAAGAATTAAGTCAGGGTCCTTTTTCCCTCCTTTCTTCCTACTGTGAATGATACTATATTATCTCTTTTTTTTTACG
Source organism: Heterohyrax brucei (assembly GCA_028571685.1). Classification (NCBI taxonomy): domain Eukaryota; kingdom Metazoa; phylum Chordata; class Mammalia; order Hyracoidea; family Procaviidae; genus Heterohyrax; species Heterohyrax brucei. The sequence goes on from CM053143.1 coordinate 164,954,977, forward strand.
TTACTGGCACAAGTTTTGTCTTACTTATAATCAAAGATGTCTAACTGACAGATAAATCATCAGGCTTTATCAATCTGAAAGGAAAAAAAAAGGTTGAACCTGTTGTATTTACACATTGAACTTGTCGAATTCCCTGAGCTTTCTCTTAGGTAAGAGACATTGTGGCAGAATCTGATTTGCATAACAAAATTTATAATAAAATGTATGTCACTAACTATATTATAAAAAAAATCAAATGATCCTCAGAATGCTAATTTTACATTATCCTCTGCTTTTAACTGTATTGAAAATTTAAACAAGTGGACTATAGACAGGTAGGTAGTTAAGAGTTATATGTTATAAGGTAAATTTATACCCAAAGATGATAACTAGCCCTCATGTCTAAGTTTTTTCCATCAGAAGTATCTTGTTTTAAATAGCTCTGAAACACTAATTCTTGATATTCACTGATTAATTATATTCCATACACAGTCACTTCCAGATTCCAAAGTAAGCATTGAGTCTTCCTGTAGAAGTGTTCCATCTATGCTTTGTGTGTATTGTTTTAGAAACTGCTTCTAGAGCTCTATATATTCTCATAGTAGTTTGCTACCTTATAGAGTTATGCAATAGTATAAACTGAGGACTTGTTTCCTGTAATATGTGCCATGTAAATTATCTGCTGCAGCCACCTAAGTTTGATGGGACTTATATACTATGGTGTGCAGAGACTGGTGATCTTCAAACTGTCGTCAAAAATGCCAGTTAGAAGATACTTCCAAAAAAGACTCATTAAGAACTATACTGAATTGCTCCATCCTGATATTTTCCATGACACTACCAAATATCTCCTAAGCTGAAGTATCTTGGGATCTTTCAATTATGGAACTCATTGTAGTTCTTAAAAACAAGATTCATAACTTTTTATTCAATTTTTAATTTTTTTTTTTATTGTGATTGAGTGAAAGTGTACAACCCAGTTTAAATTCTCATGCCCGCCTATGTGCAGCTCCTACTGCTCTCCTTACCTGGTGAGAGTACACTCCTCCTTTCTGTTCTATATAAGTCATATCCTTTTAACAATCCCCTGCCCCTCTTCCCTACCCTCTCCACTCCACTCTAGTAAGAGGTCAGTTGGGTGATATCCTATAGATACATAGAACTATAAAGTGCATACACAATGCTGCCAAGTTGAATCCATTCCTGTTCAAGGAGTTGACCTCAGTAATGATTTATGATTAGAGGCAACTTCAAGTCTAGGAGCCATGCACCCAGGAGAACCCCTAGGCTTTCAGACCATCAATTGTGGCCTTTTAGTGGAGTTCTCAGGGTGCACCTCTTCTTATTCTAGTATTGCCACTGGAACTCAACTTTGTGAGCCCCATCATGGCTGTCAGGGATGTGGCCGGGCACCATCTGGTTCTTCTGGTTGCATATTGATGCATTCACTCATTCATATGGGTCTTCCCGTCTTCTGGGTTCTCTTTCCCCCATGTCACTTTTGCCCTTGATGATCACCTGTTTTAGATGAGTTGAGAACAACTGGTGTACCTCAGATGGCAGCTTGCTAGCTTTTAAGACCTCAGATACCACTCACCAATACGGGGTGGAGAGGACTCTCTTAGCAATAGGCTAGTCATACCAATTGGTCTCAATGTCCTCTGACAGCATGGTCCCCAAACCACCGTCCCTGCTACTCTGTCCTTACCTATTGGGTTAAGATTGGAAGAGTTTTCAAGTTATGCTGAAGTCCACTTAAATTGATCTTCTTTCTAATGTATGCTGTCACTGATTTGACCCAATCAAATTTCTGACAACTATCTAATCTACAACCAGCCGTCTCCCTCCCTTCCTCCCCTCCCTTGCAGCCATCAAAGACTTTTTTCTCCTGTACATAAGTCAGCCTTCAAGTCCTTAAAGTAGGGGCTCATACCATATTTGCCCTTGTGCCACTGACTAATTTCAGTCAGCGTGATGCATAGAAAGTTCTGTATATGTTAATGAGGTCTAGTTGGTTAATTGCCGCAATAAGGTCTTCTGTATCTTTATTGAGCTTTTTTTATATATAGTATAATCAATTTTATCTGAGATTAGTATTGCCATACTTGTTCTTCTTTGTATGTTGTTAGCTTTGTATATATTATTCCATCTTTTAGCTTTCAGTTTGTTCATATCTTTAAGTCTAAGGAGAGTTTATTCTAAGCAGCATATAGATGGGTTACGTCTTTTGATCTAAGATGTCACTTTTTGTCTATTTAATGGAGCGTTCAGTCCATGTGCCTTCAATGTAATTATTGATAGGTGATTCGTGCTGTCATTTTGCTGTATCTGCTTTTGTGTTGATATTTTCTCTGTTGCTCTTACTATTCTGTTCTGGGACATTCTTCTTTATTGGTTGATTTTTCACCCTTCTGTCTTGATATGTCACTTTTTGCTGTGTTTTGTGGCTACGTCTATGTTCTCTCTTAATAATGTATGTTTAAACCCAATTTTAACTTCTAAAGATCTTATTAACTTCCTCTGCATCTGGAAAGACTGCAACTACTGTAACATATCCCTCTTTTGAATGTGATGGTATCATCATTTTCATGATATGATCTCTAGATCACTTCTTTTATCATTATAGCTTTGGTTGGGGTTTTGTGCTTTCCCTAGCTGAGTAGGTTTCTGGATGATGTGTCCTATATTGTCTCCTAAAATACAGAGATAATGGTTTTGTTCTTCTAAGCCAAGAGCTTCTTTCAGTATTTCTTGTAGCTTTGGTTTGGTTTTTACAAAGTCTAAGTTTCTATTTATCTGTGAAGTTCTTAGTTTCATTTCTGTATTTGAAAGGCAGTTTTGCAGGATATATAATTCTTGGTTGGCAGTTTTTCTCCTTCAAGGATTTGAATGTGCCACCCCACTGCTTCCGTGCCAACATGTTTTATGCCGAGAAGTCGATGAAAGCCTACAGGACTTTGCTTTGAGTCTCACTGCCTTTAAGAGTTTCTGTTTTGTTTTGTTAAGCTTGATTATAATTTGTCTTGGAGTCTTTCTTTTGGGGTCTACATTGCATGGCAATCGATACACATCTTGAATATCTATGTTCTTTTCTTTCATAATTTCTGGGAAGTTTTCTGTCAGCAAGTCAACAACAATCCTCTCCGTGTTTTCAGGTGTCCCTTTCTGTTTAGGAACTCCAATTAATTGTAGATCGCTCCTCTTGATAGAGTCCCACATGTTTCTTAACCCTTCTTTAATTTTCTTGTGTCTTTTCCCTTATTTCTCCTCAAAAATGTTGGTGTCAGTAGTACTGTCTACTAAGTCAGAAAGTCTGTTTTCCATTTCTTCAATTCTGTTCTCTTGGCTTTGAATTGAGTTTACTGATTCTTTAATTTTGTTATTGATCTGTTGGATTTCAGAATGCTGGAATTCCAGCAATTAGAACAGCTTGCTTAATTTTTCATTTTGGTCTGTTAAATTTTGTATAATGTCTAGGAGGGCTCTCTATATACATCTTTTGTACTTGACCTCTGAAAGTTTCAGAGGGGCTTCTTCATCTGGGAAGTTCTTTTTTTTTTTTTTTTTCTTGTAGGAGCTTTCTGGAGCCATTGTTGGATTTTTTCTTAAGTGTCAGGCCAAGGTCTGTTGCTTTTTGGGCATCTAGAAGTTATTTAGTTTTTCTGGTGTTGCCTTACTAGGAGCTGAAGTAGAAGTTGATCACCAGTTACCTCTATGTACTCCAGCAAACTGGGCCCAGTGGAATCTCTGTGGTAGCAGGCTCCACCTCCTGGCTGGCAAAGATATGGCCCTACTTATGGAGTCACTGGGAAGCCATCAACTGACCCTATGTTGTGGGTCAGTCAAGATTGGAAGAGATGTGATCAGGCTGCACCACAGTTATTTCTCTTTTTGAAAGGTAAATGCTGACAGCTTCCATAAACAGTCAGGCTGTCAATTGTGTAAGCCCCTTTCCAGCTGGCAATGAAGGCACGTCTATATTCAGCCCTAGATGCTGTGATCTAGTTGCAAGTATGGACAGGCTACTGCCCTGCTGTCATCAGCTGCTGGGTCCCACCCAAAGGGTAAACAGCTTTTTTTCTGGGGAAGTGCTTCCCAGGCCAGCACTGCTTCCTAGCCTGGGAATTAACCCCCACTGAGCTTTCTGTTTGGATAGCCCTGCCTCCCAGTCGGACAAGATGATGTACCATGGAGGATCTCCTGCCCACTGAGAAATAGCGAAATCAATGGCGGAGGTTCAGAAAGAGGGGTGGAGGAGCCTTGGTCCACAGAGTCCAGAGCCAGGCTCTCAGAGTGTGTCTATTCCACCCACTAGTCACATCAGCAATGTGGCAGAACTTTGGTGCCAGTTAAGCCCAATCATTGCCACAGGCTAACAAAAAGGAAAAAAGTTAAAGCCAGTAGTTCTTTTCAATCCGTGAGAGGTGGCCATTCAGCAAAGGCAGGGGACAGAGAAAGAGAAGAAGTTTTCCATTCAGTGGCATGTAGTCCAAAATGACAAGCTCTATGTCATGTCCTAGGGCTCACTGGGTATCCAGAAGGCTACATTTAATTATCAGTCCTGGCCTTAGTTTTTGGAGTGAGTTAAGGAGACATTAATTTAGACTGCCAACTTGACTTTGCTCCTCCATAACCTTTTTTTTCATAAAAATTGTACTTTATACAAAGGGTTTACAGAATTAACTAGTTTCTGATTAAACAGTACATATATTATTTTACAACACTGGTTAACAAATAAACAATAAGTCATCACTCTCTTTACTCAAATTTGGGTTTCCTTTTACTAGTCTTTCTCTCCCCTCCTACATTTTACTCCTTGGCCCTGGATTGGCATGCCTCTTTAGTCTTGCTTTGTTTCATGGGCCTGTGTATTCTCTGTTACGGAGCTGAAGGGGTTACCAGGGTCCATACTTTCTGTGTTTCTTTAGTCTCCTTCAGGCCAGCCAGTCTAGTCTTTCTTTTTGTGTGAGAATTATGTTCTATATATTCCTCCAACTCTGTCCAAGATGCTCTCTTGTGATGCCTGTCAAGGTAATCAATGGTGGTAGCTGAGTATCATCTGGTTGTACTCCATTAAGTCTGCTGGAGATCTAGAACCACTTTCTTTAGAATTGTTTTCAGCTATCCCAGGCATTCTATTAAATATATCTATGTGTGGTACCTTATAGTTTGCTTCTGATTTGGGGAACTGACCCAAGTTATTCTAAGTGAAGTATATTGAATGTGTTATCTGGAGACGTCTATAAGAATAAATAATCACCACTATTTGTAAATAATACTCGTAAACTATTCCAACTGAGTATTTTACATGTGGCTGAAAATTAACTCAATCTACTTGCCTGGGAAATTTTGTTCATCTTCAAAGCTTTTGTCCCTTAATAGACAAAGGAGTGTGACATTCAAAGCATAAACATAGAAGTTAGACACTTTATGTCCTAAATGGAGACAATGGGAACAAAGAAAGGGAAGTTGTGGGTGATTCTGTCGCTGCTTTCAATGAATATGACACTGGAATGACACAGAAATATTTCTTTAGGCAACAGAAAGAAAGTAGACATAATAATTTGATGCAAAGAAGCAATATACTATTAGCAGATCTTTTTTAGCACTTTTGATTTGTAAGAGTGGTTCCAATGGTAGAAATTGGTGGAGAAATTATATTAAAGACGGGATAACTAAAGAAAATTATGCTGCAGTTCAAGGTGTGCTGTAAGTCAATGAAAAAGATATTTTCAAGGACTAAAAAAGAGCATTTTTAACTTTTAATGGAAAGTTTTCAGGTGAAAGTTTTCAGCTGCATCATGTATAAGGAAAGGTATATTATAATCTACATATATTATTTTTCCTGAAATTCAGATACTGATATCAATTTTCAATTCAATATTTAAATTATTCTATAGTTGATAAATGATATTTTTATTTTTAAAGTATCTTTAATTTCTCTAAGATTTGCATATTACTTATCAGAAACTACACATTACTCTGAATAGTAATTTAAATTAGACTGAGGCTTCTTAAAAGACTTTTTTATGGTTAAAATGGACTAAGGTTATTTGAGGAGCAAAGGCTAGACATGAAGATGTACATAAATTATGCAATTTAAAGGTTGTAAGAATGGTCTATGGTCAGATTTCCAATACAACTGCTCTTTCATGTCCTGTTCCTTAAGGGCCTAAAGCATTTTCAAGACTTTATTTTAACTATCCTTCAGTACCATCCTGAGGGAAGCTGAACCTATTATATTCAATTTGCAGGTGATAAAAATAAGTCAGTGAGAGGTTAAGTAGCTTGTTCAAGGTCACCAAGTAAGTTCTAGTGGAGCTGGAAATGGAAAGTCACACCTTACCCACTTGAAATGATGTCATCTGATTAGGGCACCTTATTCAGAGCGTATTATGCTGAAAACAAAGAGATGGTTAAAAGCACTGATCACACTAAAGGTAGGATCTAAAAAAAAGTCAGCACACGTAAATATACTTCTCATGCAGAAAATTTTAATTGGCCACATTGCTGTTAGAATTCCTAATTCCAAGAGAATTTTCAAGAAAGACTGAAATTAAGGTAAAATAAAATGACAATGAAGTTGATGTCACCACCTGGTTGTCCAAGGTTGCAGACATCTGGGAAATAGGGGGCTGTGATGACTTTGTTTCTAAATGTGCTGCTAGGGAACAAATAGGTTTTGAATTTGTGTAGCCAAACTATTAGTCTGTGTGAAATTAAAGCATGGTTGTTTGAACTGGGCCCAGGAAATGAGGTTTCATTGCTATATTGTCATAGAAAAAGAAAGAAAAGAACCAAAAAGACACAGCAGCTGTTCAAGCAGCAACTAGACAGACAAACAAACGAAAGGACCTGTGGTTTCTCGTGCCAGTGTCTAAAATGATCAGTTACTGACTGTTCTCAGAGTACAAAGGCCACTGCAAAGCAGCTAATCAATCTGGTGTGCCTATTTTATACAGCCAAATAAATTAATTCCCACTGAAATCATATTGACTTGTTAACAAAACAAAGCAACCAAACGAACAAAATAACACACCAGTGAACTTGGTAATTGGCCAAGTTTGGTAAGTAAAGAGTATATTTTCTTATTTTCCTCCTATAAACATACAGATGTCCTTTCCAAAACTGAAATGCTGTGGATGACTCTAAAGATGTAAGGATGACTCTAAAGACGTAAAACACCTTAGAAGTTATGAGAAAGCTGTGAGAAAGGATATTGTAACACATAAACAATAACAAATGGGAGATTTGATGAGAGAAGATTTAAATCAGTAAGACTTGCACACCTTTGGCACCTTCATAAGCTATTTATTTTTCCAAAGTATAATGGTAAAACCACATGTGTTTATAGCGAAATAAATGTTCATCACTGTTTCTGTTACTTTTCAGCTATCATCATAGCTTTATGGAATTTTTTGGTGATACAAAACCCCCCAGAGTACTAATAAATTCTCTATCTTTTATGCTCATCTGAATTGGTAATGAAACTCTCATTTCATGTTAAGCACCCTGGGGGTTAGCAGAGTTGAGATGTTACTCAATGTTCTGGGCAACATTTAGTTTTATAATAAAACACGTTCTATTGTGACTGCTGTGCTCAATTGGCCTCTCCATTTGCCACATGACTGGAAGTGACATATTTGCATCCCTTAACAAGGTAAGATGCCACGCAGAAATTTATTTTTTCCTCCTCTTTGATAGTTGAAGTATCTGGTTTTATTTTCCTATATGCTAATACGTAGAATCAATTTATGACAATGCAAAACAAAGACCTTGTCCACTATGGTTATATGTTATCTGATGTTTTCAACTATGATCAGCATATATTACCAGTCAATCATGACACATTTCATTTTCAAAGTACTACCTGCTTGCCATATTGCCAGTTTTTCTCTGATACTAGACTACAGTGCCAGAGGCTTTATACTCCAGAGATACAAAGCTTCCAGTTTGGAACAGGCTGCTTTTCTTTCAGACTATTATTGTCAAAATTCTGTGTGAATCAGCCAACACCATATCTCAGCAATCATGAAAGCTGGATGAAGAAATGTGCGTTTTCCTGTTCCAGTATTAAAGAAATATATATGAAGGCTGCTTCCAACTGAAGATGGGGAGCAATGTGAATTAGAAGAGGACCAGAAACATCCTTTAATGATTTTTCATTGCTTACAGAATCAAATACATCCTTCTTAAACTGATATTCAGTGCTTTCTGTAGTATAATACCATACCCTTTCTTAGAATTACCTTACACCATTCCTCTTTTTTAACCCCGGGCTTCAAGAAAACAAGATTAATCTTAAGAACTCCATGAAACCGTGTTATTACATACCTTTGTTTATGCCATTTGTTTTCCTTTCATCTGCACTGTTTTACCTTTCCAAAGCTCTAAAGAAACAAAACAAAAGAAATAATAAAAATCTACTGCTGTATAGTCCGCTTCAACCTATCGTGATCCTATAGGGGAGAGTAGAACCGCTCCATAGTGTTTTCAAGGAGCGCCTGGAGGATTTAAACTGTTGATGTTTTGTTTGGAGCCTTCGCCACCAGGGTTTCAAAAGCCCTCCGGCCCAGTCATTGCTGTATCTCTTTCCCATTTCCCTCTTCTACTCATTATTCATTCTTTTTCCATTAAAGAAATAAGAACAACAGAATCTCCTAACACGCTCTGAGGATAGAAGGAGATAACACAGTTGATAAAGTGCCATAGCTCTTAGATAATATGACCTAATAATATTCTTCAGATATTAAAGTGCATGTCCTGGAGGTCTAATTCAGCCTTGATAGAGTAAATAAGAGTGTTTTTAAAAAGGGTACAGCTCAAGAGCTGTACTGAAAGGTCAAAACTGACGGTCTAATGGCCTGGGGCATTCCCCGAGGATATGGCCCCTAGACCTACTGCTGCCACTGTCTAGAAAACACTACTGAGGTCAACTCTTTGGACAAAAATGGACTGGATTTAAGGATACAGTATGACCATATGGTGTGTCTACTTCATGGGTCTATGCATTTATAGGGTGTTGTCCTAGTGCTCTGTTTATAGACAGGAGAGAAGAGGGTGGAGGAGATAGGACAGGAGTTTGTTAAGAGGATATAACAAGTATACAATGAAAAGGAATGTGCTGTAACACGGCAAGGAGAGCAGAAGGAGCTGCCAACAGGTGGGAACACAAAATTAATTTGATTTTATACTCTCACCTAACCATGATAAAAAAAAAAAAAAAAAAAAAACTTCAAGAAAATTCTAGCCAATAGAGTTCAACAACACGTCAATAACATACTATGACTAAGTGGGCTTTATATCAGGTGCACACGGATGGTTCAACATTAGAAAAGCAATTAACATAATCATCTCATCTCATAAATGAATAAGAGACAAGAAACACTTGTTTATATTACTTGACGTAGAAAAGGCATTTGAAAAAGACCAATACTCGTTCTTTTAAAAACTCTCAGCAAAATAGGAATAGAAAACAAATTTCTCAGCACAATAAGGGGCACCCATACAAAGCCAATATCCAACATCATCCTAAATGGAGAGTGAGGCTGGAAGCATCCCTTTTGAGAACTGGATACAGACAAAAATGTCCTTTGTCACCACTTTTATTCAACATTGTACTGCATATTCTAGTCACAGCAATTAGGCTTACAATTAAATAAATGGTATCCAAATTTGTGAGGAAGTAGTAAAATAATCTCTACTTATACGATATGATTTTATACACAGAAAACAACAAAGAATCCACAAAAACTACTGGGACTAACAGAAACCCATTTCCATCAAGTTAGTTTCGACTCACAGTGACCCTAAAGGTCAAAGCAGAACTGCCCTGTAGAGTTCCCAAGGAGCAACTAGTGGATACAAACTGCTGACCTTTTGGTTAGCAGATGTAGCACTTACCACTACATCACCAGGGTTTCCAAAAATTCACAAATTATCAGGATACAAGATAAACATATAAAAATCATCTGGAATCACATGAACCAGCAACGTGAATGTCAATATCATTTATAATAGCCTCCATAAAGATAAAATATTTAGGAATAAATCTAACCAAAGATGTAAAACAGCTACACAAAGAAAACTACACGCTACTAATGTAAGGTACCACTACTGAAGTGGCGAAATCTACTTTGATCATGGAAGGGAGACTGAACATTGTGAACATATCTATTCTACCCAAAAGGATCTACAGGAACAATGTAGTCTCAATCCAAATTGTAATGACATTCTCCATCTCAAATGGAAAAACAAATCACCAACTTCACACGGAAAGGCAAGAAGCCTTGGAAAAGTAAAGTATTACTGAAGAAGCATAAACAGAATACAAACATGACTGCCAATACACAAACACCAGATGACAAAATAGATAATTGGGAACTCCTAAACATCAAACAGTTATATTCATCCAGACACTCTATCAAAAGAGTAAAAGGAGAAACTACAGACTAGGAAAAAAAGTTTGTCTACAACAAATTTGATCAGCATCTAATTTCCAAAATCTACTAAACACTGGAAAGTTTCAACAACACAGAGACAAATAGCCCAGTTACAGCATGAGCAAAAACATGAACAGGCACTTTAACAAAGACATTCAGGTGGCTAGCATACACATGAGGAAATGCTCATAATTGTTAGCCATTAGAGAAATGCACATTAAAACTGCAGTTAGATGCCATTTCCCGTCAACAAGTCTGACATTAATCCAAAAAATACAGATAGTAAATATTGGAGAGAATGTGGAAAGACTCAGATGCTTATGAACTGGTAGTGGGATGTTAAAATGGTACAATTACTTTGGAAATCAATTTGGCCCTTTTTTAAAAAGCTATAAATAGAAATATTATATGAGCCAGCAATCTTACATTTTGGAATATATCCTAGGTAAATCAGAGCTGCCACACAAATACATACATCCACTCTAATATTCATCATGGCCCTGCGCACAATAGCCAAAAAGATGGAATCTTTTTGTCCATCAATGGCAGAATGGCTAAACAAACTATGCTTCATTTACCCAATGGAATATTATGCAATGATAAAGAACAAGGGTAAATTTGTGCTACATCTCACAACATGGGGCAATCTGGAAGCTATTTTGGTGAGCAAAATTAGTTACTGCAAAAGGACAAATGTTGTAGGATACCACTATTATATGGACTCAAGAATAGGTTTAAACACAGAAGAAAATATTCTTTGATGGTTTACGAGGTGGGGTAGGAGGAAGAGGGGTATTAATCAAATAACTGACAAGAATTATTTTAGGTCAAGTAAGAGACAACACATAGTAGAGAAGTCAGCACAACTGAACTAAACTCAAAACTTAGAGGTATTCTGAATAAAACAAACACTTCATGGGACAGAGTAGCAGAGTTAGGAGTCTGAGGCCCCTTGTTTCAGAGGACACCTAAGTCAATTGCCATAAAAAAAGTTTATTAAAATGTTCTGTATCTCACCTGGGTGAGGGATATCCAGGGTCTTAAAATCTAGCAAGCAGCCCTCTAAGAAGTATCAATTGGTCTCAATGTACCTGGAGCAAAGGAAGAAAAAAGAGCATCAAAGTCATGAAGAAAGTGTAAGCCCAAGAAACAGAAAGGTTCAAATATATGAGAGACTACCTCACCATGAGACTGGAAAAACCAGAGGGTACATGGCCACCACTCAAAACTGCCTTCAGTGGGTACTTAACAAAGAGTCTCTGATGGAGTGGGAGAAATATGGGTTACAGAACTCGGAGTCTAGTAAAAAAGACCAGACTTGATTATACGACAGAGGATTTGAAATCCATGTCCTCCAGAGACCTTCTAGTTGGCCCAGAACTGAAATCATTCTGGAAGTCAACTCCTTACACAGGTATTGAACTACTATATAAGACATAAAATGATACTGCTGAAGAGTGTGTTTTTTGGCTTGAGTAGATACAGGAGACTAACTCGGCAGCTTCTGTCCAGATGCAAGATGAGAACACAGAAGGGGACAGGAGCTGGTTCAATGACAATGGTAAATACTAGGTGAAGTTGATTGAGCTGCCAAAGTATGGGGAAAGTAGGTAGGGTCACATTGCAAAGTCCATGTCAGATTTTGTGTGAGAAAGTGACTGAAATTGTAAGTTTTCACTTCAAAACCAATGGAAAAATATAAATTAATGAAAATATCCTCTGTTACCTCAGGTTGGATTCCTTTAATCTTAAAAAATGTCAGCTTAATACACAAACAAGCCAAGCCAAAGCCAAGTGCTGTTGAGTTGCATCCGACTCAACCCTTCATTATTTCAATATTGCTTGTAGAAAAATGCCCAAAGTCTTCCATGAGTCACACGGTCTATGTATCTTATTTTTCAAACTTTTACTTCAAAAGGTCTGTATGTCTTATGCTACTTCTTTGGTCTTAGAGATATCTGAGGGCAAGCATTCTGCCCAATGCACTTTTGTATTGGCAATGAATGTTAAGTGTCAGATAATCCAGATATGCACTCATAGTGAATTAATTAAAAAAATTATATAATTTTAGACATGTTGGAATTTCAGTCACCTGGACATTCAGTTGGATGTAACTATTCAAGAACTGTTAGAGATACAAACTTGGAGCTCGGAACAGTGACAAGAAATTCAGTGAGTGCATGCCTCCTTGCAAAATAAGCACAAATAAACATATAAACACGCACTTAGACACAGATAATCAGCAAAATAAACAGAAAGTGTATATACAAAGTGTTGGCAGTTCTAATCTACCAAGTGCTTTTGGAAACTTTACAGGGCAGGTCTACTTTGTCCTATAAGGTCGCTGAAAGCCAAACTGACTCAAAGGCAGTGGGATTGGTTTTGGTATTCAAATTGAGCTACTCAATAACTTGGTGCCCAGAACAGGGACAAGACATGTGATAAACATCAACTCAGTTCCAACTCATGGTGATCCCAGGTGTGCAGTATAACAACTGCACCATCAGGTTTTCAAAGGATGATATTTTGGTTATAGTTCACCAGGCCTGTCTTCTGATCTGCCTCTAAATGTGTTAGCATCACCAACCTCTTGGCTAGTAGTACAGTGTTTAACTATTGGCACTGCTCAGGGGCTGTAATGTAATTTGATGTGTCTTTAAAACTTGAAAAATAGACTGTTCAGGGAAAAACAGAAAGCAACCAGAGTGATTTTTTTTTTTTTTCATTTGTTTTCCTTTTCTTTCATTTGAATTAGTTGTTACTGGATCTGGGCCTATTATTTTATCTACTTAGCACTATTATGTTTTCTCCCCATCAGCACTACTGATATTTGGGCCAGACAAATCTTTCTTGTAGGAAAGTGCATTGTATGTGTTTAGGTCTACTACTGACCTGCATCACTTGCCCATTATGATGAATAAATTGTCTCAGAAACTGTGAAAAGTCTTCTGATGAGTCATAATAGCCTCTAGTTAAAAAACTAGCTTAAGGTATAAGGTATAAGAACCCCCCCCCCCAAAAAAAACAAAAAACAAAACAACAAAAACACTGCTGTCAAGTTGATTGCAACTCCTGGTGACCCAATAGCATCCCTATAGGTCAGGGTAGAACTGTCACATGGAGTTCCCAAGGAGTGCCTGTCAGATTCGAACTGCCGACCTTTTGGTTAGCAGACTCACTTAACTACTGACACCCCCAGGGTTTCTATGTATAAGAACAGGAGTGAGAAAAATTAAACTTAATTCCCAATACCATTCTAAGTTTGAATCTGTGGGTAACTGTATAGTTCTAGATCGGTTTCAATGCCTTTAATCCAAATTTAATAACTATTCTGTGCTTCTAACTGTAGTTCATATTTTCTAATATTTATGTAAGTGCTTGAATACTGGTATTGACTTATGATGCTTTAACATTCCTCATGCAATTATGCCTTTCCATTTTAGTTGCTCACAGATTTGTCTCTGGCTTTGTTCTTCCTGGAAAACATTAGGATCTCTTATTTTTCTGATAGCACTAGGAATCAATCATCACGTGAACAAAAATCAGCTTTTCTCAAGTGTTTATGGAAGTAAATACCATGTGCTCTCATAAAGAAAGGACTAAGTTTTAAATGTCACATGAGTGTACTATAAAATATTCTACATCTTTAATGTCATTTTCTATAGGTAAGTCTATATTGAATTAATTTAATAAGTTGGTATTTAGATGCTTGTATAAAGATCACACTAAAAATTGAGTAAAAAGTGAAATTATCACCACAAATTTAACATTATATAATACTGTGATTCATAAGAAGTACTTTAAAAATACAAATTATGCAGTCTGAAAAGCAATCATTTTCAAAATAATTACCAAAAGGCTTGTAACAGCATTCTTCAACTGGAAGAAGCAGATTTATAAAAATTATATGTAGGCTTTTTTTATTTTATTCACATGGCTCTTCTTTACACATATTTGTCTTTGTGGGACAAAGATAATAGATGCTGTAACCTTAATATTAAACATATTAATTTATGTCACTTTAAAAGTTATCGAATTTAGTAAAGTAATAAAATTATTGAATTCAGTTTTTATAATAACTTGGAAGCATTAATCTAGAGATCTAGTGCCCATGGAACAGACAAGAAAAAAGTGTTGACTAACATAATGTGTCTTAGATCTGTTCTAATTGCTAGATTAAAGTTGAAAGAGCAGGAATAAAAATTGAGGATTTATTATTACAAAATTAAGGAACTCTTACACATTCACAGAAGGTTAAGCAAGAGTTAGGAAACAGTTATGGGGAAAAATGATAGGGTCAACATTTGTATATTAAAAAATAACTAATTTAGCTGGTACACATACACTTCCATTACAAAGTACTATTTTCCACACATCAGTCACAAAACAGTGCTGACCCACGACAAGAAGGAAGGGACTAGAGAAAAATAAAAAAGAAAAGTATTTGGTCAATTCTTCCTGAATAGGAAACTGCATTACTATGAAATTGATCTGCCTAATATGATAGTAATAAAATCTTCTCTGTTTTGTAAATTTCAGCTTTAGTAGATTAAACTGTCTTTTTTGCTTTTACATTAGATAATTTTCATGTATGTCTCAGGGCATCAGGATTGGAGACTCATTGACAATTTTGTTTGCTGAAAGCAAGGGTTTGATGCACTTACTGATGAAGATCGAAAGATGACAGCCTTCCGTAAGGATTACACCTCCAAATGAAGAAAATAAAAATTCTTACAATTGAACCAACAAGCAATATTGTTATAATGAAGAAAATACTGAACTTGTCAAGGATTTCATTTCATCTGGATCCACAATCAATGCTCATGGAACCAACAGTCAAGAAATCAAAAGAAAGATTGCATTGGGCAAAACTGCTGCAAAAGAATTAACTAAGCTGTGACAAAGCAAAGATGTCACTTTGAGAACTAAGGTATCCTGAAGCCAACACATGGCATTTCATGCTCCTCATATACATGTTAATGCTGGACAAGGAATAAAACCAAAACATTGATGCTTTTGGATTATACTGTTCACAAAAACACTAAATACACCATGGACTGCCAGAAGAAAGAGGAAACCTCACTTGGGAGAAAGACATGAAGATGCTCCTTATAAGGGAAGATGATGAGATGTCATCCCATCTACTTTGGACATGTTATTATGAGGAATCAGTCCCTAGAAAATGCCATCATGCTTGGTAAAGCAGAGGGTCATCAAAAGAGAGGAAGACGTTCAATGAAATAGATTAACGCAGAGGCTATAGCAAAGTGCTTAAGCGTGGCTGATGCAGGATAATATACTTTGCTCTGTTGTACATGGGGTAGTGATGAACAGGAACCAAATTGAAAGCTCCTAACAACAACAATGTCCTTTCTTAGCAACTTTTTAGTGTAAATCTATTTGTTATCTATACTCCATGCTTGAAAGTTTATTATTTTATAAATTCCAAAAGTTGTAGAATCATTCATTTTAAAACCATTGTAATGATTATATATTATTACCTCTTGGAGGCCCTGCTCTTCTCATTTCAAAAGATGAATGGGAAAAATGACTTCAGGAAAAAATGTGCAGTTTTTTCTGAGATGTGTGTATTCCATAAGGTGAAGGATAATGGCCCCTAAAAGTATTTGACAACTGAAATGAGATAAAATATTAATAGAAGACAAGAATCCAAAGCTTTTAAAAAATTGCTATAGGAATCAGCTTTCTGGAAAAGTTCTTGGCAGTCTTCTAGAGTAATTAATATTTCTTTTCAAAATGGTCAGGAAATGTGAATTAGAATAATAGTCCCTAATTAGACCATAAAATCATGAGTGTAGGCAACATAAAACTCAGTATGTATTCACAACTTCCATTGTCTCAAATTATTGCATTAGCTATATTCTACCATGTATCACCATGTTTCTGTAGTGATTTGTATAGTGCTGAGAAAAAAAAAAAAACTATTAACTGTATGATTCACTTATAAAGTAATTTAATTACAACAGTATGTATTTAGTATATTGAATGAATGTAACGGTCTCAGTATAATTAAAATTTGACTCAAAATTAATGACAGTGTTTAAGAAACCTTGATATCATGTCATATTCTCTGGATGTGAATTCTGCCACCAAAAAATAATTAGAGCTGATTAACTTAAGCTTTTTTGTTTTTATCTTATTCTGCCTTTGTTTCCTTGCTTGTAGTATGGAAATCAGCACAGTAGTTACTTCCAAGAAGTGTTGCGACAGTCATCAATGCAAATAAAAAAAAAAAAAAACCCACTGTTTTTTTTTTTTAATTGTGATGAAGTGAAAGTACAGAATCCAAATCGATTTTGCACACCCACCTATGAGCAGCTCCTCCTGCTCTCCTTGCCTGGACTCCTCCTTACCATTCTATACTTCTAGCACCCTCCTAATAAGCTCCTCTCCCCTCCTCTCCACCAGTAGGACAGCCTCCTATAAAATGTATAGACCCATAAAGTACACACACCATATGGTCACACTGTGTCCCTGAGTCCAGTGCACTATTGTCTGAAGAGGTGACCACAGTAGTGTCTTCTGGTCAGGGGAAGCAGCAGGTCTAGGAGTCATACTCCTTAGGAACCCCTAGGCTGTGTGACCATCAGTTGTGGTCTTTAGTAGAGTTCATGAACTGAACTCCTCTTTTTCTCATGTTGTCACAGGGACTCAATATTGTGTGCCCCATCACGGCTGTCTTTGTTGGTGGCCAGTTAGCCTCTGTTTAGTCTGTTCACATGCTGTTACAGTCTTCTATTGCTATGGATCCTTCTGTCCCCTGGAATCTTTTTCCTTATATCTTTGTTGTTCTTGGTGATCATCTGTTCCAGATGAGTTGAGACCATATGGTGTATCTCAGATTGTAGCTTGCTAGCTTTTAAGATCCCAGACACCACTCACCAGCTTGGAGTGCAGAAGACTCTCTTAGCAATAAGCTACTTATTGCCAATCGGCCTCAGCGTCCCCTGAAAGCATAGTCCCCAGACTCCCATCCCTGCTACTCTATCCTTGAAATACTGGGTTGAGATTAAAGGAGCTTTCAGTCTATAATGAAGTCCAGCTAAGTTGATCTACTTTCTACTGTGTTCTGTCACTGCTTTCATCTAACCAAATTTCTATCAACTATCTAATCAAAGAGTCTTTTCTCCTATACATAAGTTTATTTTTAAGTCCTTATAGCAAGGGTCTCATACAATATGTGTCCTTTTGCCAATAACTGACTGCACTCAGAGTAATGCCTTCCAATTGAAACCAGGTTATGAGATGCTTCTTAATTCACTATTCTTTATCATTGCATAGTGTTCCACTGAGTACATGTATTATAGTTTGTTTATCCATTACTGATTCCATTTTTTGCTATTGTGGACTGTGTTGTAGTAAACATTTGTGTGCATGTGTCTGCTCATGTGACTGCCTTTGTTTCTGTAGAGTATATTCTGAGAAGTGGGATTACCTGATCAAGTGGTATATCTCTTCCTACCTTTTTTAAAAAGTACCAAGTTGCTTTCCAAAGCAGTTGTACCATTCTGTAATTCCACCAGCAGTGGAGAGTTCCACCCTCTCCACAGTCCCCCCCACCATTTGTTGTTTTGTGCTTTTTGGATTATGGTCGGTCTTGGTGGGTTAAGATGGTATCTCGTTGTAGTTTTGATCTGGATTTCTCTAATAGCTAAAGATGTTTAGCATTTCCTCATGTGTCTTTTGGCTGCCTGGATTTCCTCTTTGGTGAAGTGCTGACTCATCTTTTTTACCTATCACTTAACTGGGTTATTTACCTTTTTCTTGTTGATATTTTGCAGTACTTTGCAGATTACGGAGATCAGAAAGCAGTCTGACACGTAGTTGCCAAATATTTTTTCCCATTCTGTAGATAGTCTTTTAACTCTCGTGATAAAGTCTTTGGGTGAGCAAAAGTGTTTGATTCTTAGTAGTTCCCATTTATCTATTTTCTATTTTGTTGACAGTGCTTTTGAAGCCTGTCTAAACTGTGTATTAGAACTTCCATTGCTGATTGTATTTCTTCTTGCATGATCTTTATCATTTTAGGTTTGATATTCAGGTCTCTGATCCATTTGAGTTAATTTTTGTGTTAAGCATAATATGTGGGTCTTGCCCCAGTTTTCTTGCAGATAGATACAAACTTCTGCCAACACCATTTGTTAGAGATTGTTTTTACCCGAGTTTATGATATTGGGGCCTTTGCTGAACATCAACTGTATGAGGAAGTTGACATTTCTGGGGTCTCAACTGCATTCCATTGGTCCATATGCCTCTTTTTGTTCTAGTACCAGGCTATTTTGACCACTGTGGCAGTGTAAGGGGTTCTAAGGTCAGGTAGTCTGAGGCCTCCCGCTGTGTTCCTTTTCCTCAGTAGTGCTTTACTTATCCAGGACAAAGTCACCATTGCTAAATTAATTCCGACTCCTAGTGATCCTACAGGACAGGGTAGAACTGCACCATAGACTTTCTAAGGAGCAGCTGGTGGGTTGGAACTTCCAGTCTTCTGGTTAGTAACCACAGATAGCATTTAACAACTACACCACCCGGGTTTCTGATCACATAATGTCTGGCTCATAATCATTGTCAATAAATGTAAGCAGTTTTCTTACTGTGTTAACCATTTTCACCAAGCTGCAAATAGAAAGGCTGGAGTGCAACCAAGACATGTTAGAAGAAAGAGATAGCGATTTACTTCTAAAAAAGTCAGTCATTAAAACCCCCTTAGAACAAAGCTTTACTCTGAGACATTTAGAATTGTCATAAGTTAGAATCTACTGGATAACTGGTGCTGGTTAACATAATGTTAAGCTTCAGAGATGGAGAGGCTAAAACTACAGGAGAAATCAGATAATACTACTCTTATCTTGGAGGTCAAGTGATGGTGGGATCACCAAGAGAACATGGAGGCACTGTCTTTGAAAAACAGGAAAGATAGATGGTGGTTGTACCATATTGCAATCCATTTTATCTATGCTAGGGTGAGAGACAACTTCATTTTTCTCGTTGAAATAAAATGTCAAGTGCTGAGAAAGACAAGAGAGGAACTTTTATAGAATTCAGTTTTGATTGCAACGGCTATAAACCGAAATATTGATTCTTAGAATCGCAAGTGAAGCAGATGGATGATGAGATTCACTCGAGCTTGGATGCTGCAGAGTGAGGTGGAGACGTGGTCTGCATGAGCTTTGAACTTGACCAAGCAGAAGAATTTAATGTCAGTGAACTGTATTTTTTACAGGATTAAGAACTTGTGAACTATGTTTGTTTTCAAAGATTAGTATATTGGCATGAAGAGCCAAGCACATTCCCGGAAGACACAGGAGTTGCAAAGTCTTGAACACGGATAAAGAGTGGAAAATTTGAGAAATGATGCCATCTTTTCTAGATTGAAATGTAAAGAACACATAAGTGTTAAAGTGGGACACTTATAATGTCAGCCTGGAATTAGAAATTGAAGTTTCTTTGTTAAGGCCTTAGCCTAGAAGTAATCTCTTTCCTGAAATTATATAGAATATTAAATATTTTTAGTTTACTGTTGCCATTTTCCCTTGTGAGTTTTAGGTTGCATTTATTTCTAAATTAAGCACATATGCACATTTAATAAAATTGTTCAATTACATCAGAATCATAGTTTTGATTTTTATTTGTATAAGAAATATATAAGGAGTTTAAAAAGTGAATATACAGCAAGTAACCTAATGTTTTGAATCAAGAGTTTGACATAAGCAAGAAAATAATTCACAGATTAATTAGATGAGTAATAGAGTTATTTCTTTTCTATATTTTGTCTCATCTTGTGGGAAGTACTTGGCATAGCAATTCACAAAAATTTTATTAAAATAATATTCTCTTCATTATAACCATCTTAGAACCAGTAACCTATGGAAACACCTGAACAAAATACTGTAATTTTAAATGGTACTTAATTATTTGATTTAGGCAGTAAAATTTTCTTCTATATGTTCTTTATATATCTGTAGTAGTTTCTATCCCTCTTTTGTGAACATTTAACTGTGATACAAATGCAAAGGCTGTATGGAATTATATGCAAATATTAAAGAGTAAAATTAGGCTATTTTTATTTATGCATGTATTTCAGTGTGTTCTAATAATTTTTTTTTCTTCAGTTAGAAACACACAAGGTAGTTTTTTGGCTGCTATTATAAATAATACTTTAAAAACATGGATTTCCTAATTGGTTGCTCTAAGTATATAGAAATAAATACATTTTTATATATTCATCATTTTATTCAACACTACTGTTAAACTGTTTTAAGTTATAATGACTGAGTTTCCATTTCACATGCATACTATGGAATCATCTAGAAGTAGTGATTCTTTTCTGTCTTTCCTTCTGTTTAATCTTTATGTCTTTTCTTTCTTCTTGGCCATTGTTAAAATTACTGGGGAGCTACACAGAGGTGGAATAAATGAGCATCTTAATTTTGTTTCTCATAATATAAAGTATAATTCCAGTGTTTCAAAACTAGCATCTACTCTGTTAGATTAAGGAATTGTCTTTTTTTTTCTGAAATTGTACATTTATTTATTCTTTGTTGTTGTTCTTTTGTTTCATTTTGCTTTATATTCACGAAAGGACACAGATTTTTAAAATTTTTAAAGGGATATGTATTGAGATGATCAAATAACTTTATCTTTAGTAACTTACGTTGGTTAAATTGCTGTTATGTTTTCTAACGTAAAAATAGTATTTTATTCTTTATGTAGCCACTAGCTTTTTGTTGTTGTTGAGGGAATGAAATTTTAAACAAATTTCTAATCATATTGTAGTGTTTTTTTTTCAGCTCTGTTCAGACTAATTGCATTACACTCAAGATATGGTCAACTTGACCCCAATTTTTAAAATCTGTTGAGAATGTTTTAGGGCTACTAAATACTTATTTTTCATATATATTTCAAATGCATTCTCTAATCATTAACACAATGTTCTATCCATGTTTTTTGTTCGATCTTGTTCATGCTACTTAAACATATCCTTACTAATTTTATTCAACTGATCAACAAATGAGAACCCTCATGGCATAGTCATTAAGAGTCTGACTACTAACCAAAAGGTCTGCAGTGAGAGTCTACCAGATGTTTCTTGGAAACAATATGGGGCAGTTTTATTCTGTTCCATAGGGTCCCTATGGGTCAGAACTGACTCAATGGCAGTGGGTCTTGTATTTTTGCTTTTGAATTAATGAATGATCTGAAATGTATTCAAATTTTCCATAATCATAGTGTTTTGTCAGTTTGTGTTTGAAGTCCATTTTTATTTTATGTTCAGAGGCTAATGTAAATGAACATAAGAGTTGATTTTTATAGTACATGGTGAATTAAACTTTTTTTGTCCATATGGAGAAATTCTGTTTATTTCTAGAGATTCTTTGACAAGAAAGTCTATTTTGTCTAATTATTTTAGAAACGTGTGACTGGGAATTTGATTAATGTATTCTTTTTCATTCATTGCTTTTGCAACATGTTCTCTCTTTAACTTTCAAAAGTGTGTCCTGTATAGAGTATGCAGATTGAAAGTTTTAATAAAAAAAAGGCAGAATAAAAAAAAAAAAGATATCAAAACAATTTGAAAACAAAAAATCAAAGTGGAACTTTAAGTTGCCAGGTTAGCTGGCTGCAGAAGATCTAGGATGGTAGTACATGGGTGCCAACTGTATACAGTAAGCCAGTGTTTGAGTATTAGCTCAAGTGCCTCAGTTCCCCCTATTAGCTAGAGTTGGCTCTTACCCTAGTGTAGTCTCAGAGTTCCAAATGTATCAAGAGTACAAGCCCCAATACTTAGGTACTATGTGAACCTCTGTTGCTGTCACATGAGTGCACCACTGTTGTTGTTAGGTGCAGCCAAGTAGAAGTTGACACGGCAGCCCCGCACAATAGAGCAGAAGAGTCCTACATGGTTTATGTCCGATTGGTCAGCTAAATAGCCAATACAGATGTGAGAGTCCTCAACATCATGTTTCAGAGATGTGGAGAAAGGTTGCTTATTAATATATCTGTTTGTAAAACCAAAAGTCACATATGCCAAAAGTACCAGAATATTCTTAAAATAGACCTTGAAGTACAATATTTATGGCCAAATTCCACCACCACCCACAGCTGTTGAGTAGGTTCGATTCATAGCAACTCTAAAGGTCAGAGTAGAACTGTCTCATAGAGTTCCCAAGGAGCACACAGCAGATTAGAACCGATAACCTTTTGGTCAGAAGATGTAACACTTAACCCACTATGCCACCAGGGATTCCATGGCTAAATTAGTGCACTGTCTTTCAGAAATATAGAACATTTTTAATAAAGCCAAAATTGTTTTTCCCTCAAGTTTGGCAGAAGTCACCATTATATTTACTGTGTTTCTAGTAGACAAAAGAGCTGAACAGCACTGGGGTGCCTTTGTTGAAATGACTGTGAAAGATAGGATAACATCATATGTCTACAAGGAAAGCCAGTTCATACGACTGTAATTCAAATTTATTCACCAACTGCTAATACTAAAGATGAAAAAAGTAAAGATTTTTACTAACTTTAGCGATCTAAAATTGATCAAACCTGCAATCAAGATTCACTTATAATTACTGGTGACTGAAACAAAAAAGCTGGAAACAAAGGACTAGCCAAGTCAAGTGCCATTGAGTAGGATCTGACTAGTGGTTGTGAAATACAATTTTGGTGACAGAAACTACACTATGGATCAAACAATATAATTTTGAAGACTAAAATGTATTCATTGGAAACACCTTTTCTCGGTAACATAAATAGTGACTGTATACATGGACCTCCTTGGCTGGAACAAAAAGGGAACAAATTAACTGCCTCTGTGGAGAGAGATGATGGAGGAGCTCAGCACCATCATTTGGACCAAGGCCAGCATTCAACTGCAGAACAGATAATCAATTGCTCATATGCAAGTGAAAAATCAATAAGAAGTAAATACAATCATGGAAAACTAAATAATTTATAGGAACAAATATAAAATGCAAGTAATTAATCAAAGGTAGCACTACCATAAAACAAATATAGGTTTTTAGACAAATCTTACACTTTTGTCATGAAATTTATGTAATTCTCAAATGGGAATAATCTAATCTCTGAGTGGATCCTGAAAGTCCTCTTCCCAGATCCCCCAGGTTAGTTTTAGTATTACCACGCCTCCCTCTTTTACCCTGCAAATGTTTTGCCTCCAAAGCCTTTGCTTTCAACTCTACCTGTGGAGCTGTCCTGGCGCTACTGGCTTTGCTTATCAGATCTATGTCTTGGGGTTTACATCCCCTTCTTCCTGCAAGGCCATTAGCTCATGAGTGCTATGCTGGAGCATCAGAGCCCAGTGATGTTGCTCCAATTTGTAACAACTCTAAGGGCAAATTTGTTCTTCAAGGTCCCTGCAAGTTCTTTGCCCTCCACTATTAATCTGATGGTTGGCAGTTCAAAAATACTTATCGGTGTCTTGGAACACAGGCCTAGTGAACTGCTTCCTTAGAGATCACAGCCAAGTAAACCCTGTGAAGCACGGTTGTCTTCTGTTACATCTGGGGCCACCTGAGTTGGAATCAGCCCAGAGGGAACAGATTTGTTTTGTTTTCCTTTACTCTTTAGCATTCTCCAAAAACATCAGGGCAAATCATCAGGGAACTTTTCCTGTATTTGCCTTTTTCATAGGTTTCTTTTCTTCCATGTTTTGCTCTCCCAAATCTTTAATTGCATCTTTCTTAACAAGCTACTTACACACGACTTCTCATTGGGAACTTAGCATTTGAGAACCTTACTTTAAAACACCGAGTGCGTGTGATTAGTCATTGGAGAGAGGAGACTGGTGAACAAGCTCTTGACCAAATTACCCTCTTCAAAACAAAAACAAACAAACGAAAAGACCACCACACAGAAAGCAAGAAACATAAAGAAAAAAGAATTTTTTTTCTAATCAAACAAAAGTTAAATGGAGAAGTTCACTAATTTTAACTTTTTAACTTCATTCTGAGAATGGTAGGAGTTTTCAGAGAATCTAAGCAAGGTGGCTTAGTGATGAAGTGTGTTTTTTTTCATTTTGTTTTTACAAAACATATTCTAAGTAATGTAACAAATGGATGAGTGCATGAGAACAAAATTGGACTCAGGGATACCATACAAGAGCTTGCTGCTAATATTCATATGAGAGATAATAACAAACTAAATTAGCTTTGCAGAAGTAGACAACTGGAGTACAGAGAGAGAAGTGCACTTCACAGGAAGGGATCTTGATCAGAGGAAGAGTTCAAATTATAATTTTCTTCCCACTGATAAACTGGAAAACCTTAAACACATTATTTGATCATTCTAAACTCAACTTTCTTTGTGGATAATCTCATTGGTTTTCTGAAAAGATAAATCCTTTAAAGAAGTTATCACAGAGCCTGGCACATACTGAGTATTCAACAAAAACTTCTCATCGAGTCGGCTCCAGCTTACAACACCCATCAATACAAACAGAACAAAATATTACCTGGGCTTGGGCCATCTTTGTGACTAACAAATGCTACAGTACAATATTGTAAATGCTACAATACAAAGAATTCTCATTAATAAGGCTACAATTTAGGGAAAGAAGAACTGAACTGAAGTGAACTGAAAAGAAGAGCAGAAAACAAAGTTCCAGGATGTGAGCAGATAGTAACTGAGATGTTTCAATAGAAGGAAAAATCCAAAAGGATCCTAAGAATTGTAGCCTGGCCAAATGGATGAATAACTAATCACAAATAGAGTTGGAGATGAATCCCTTCAACAGCTTTAAAACGTTATTTTCACAATTTCTGTCTTTTCTTTTTTCTTTCTAGTCTGTGTTCTCCATACTTGCTTATCTTGTAACAAAATCAATCTCTTCAGTTACTGGAACACAAAACCTAAACAAACAAACTTAATAGTATGAAATAGAAAACTCTCACGACCCACATGAGTGGGTGCCTACACTGACTTGGGACTGGAAGAACCGGATGGTGCCCGGCCACCACTAGTGATAGCTGCGATGGAGCTCACTAAGTTGAGTCTCACTGGCAACACAAGAATAAAAAGGGGTGCATCCTGAGATCTCCACTAAAAGACCTCAGTTGATGGTCCAGTGGTTTCGGGGTTCCCTTGGGAGCATGGCCCCTGGCCTTGATGCTGCCCTTGCCCATAAATCATAATGAAGGTCCACTCTTTGGACACAAATGGATTGGACTTGGTGATGCAGAGTGACCATATATTGGATGCACTTTATGGTTCTATACATCTATAGGATATCATCCTGCTGACCTCTGGCTGG
Organism: Heterohyrax brucei; assembly: GCA_028571685.1. Taxonomy (NCBI): domain Eukaryota; kingdom Metazoa; phylum Chordata; class Mammalia; order Hyracoidea; family Procaviidae; genus Heterohyrax; species Heterohyrax brucei. Next base: position 164,980,690 of record CM053143.1, read on the forward strand.
AGGAAGGAGAGTGGGTGGAGAGGAGGGAAAAGGAGACTGTTGGGTGGGTGAGACATGTACACAGCAGAGAGGAATAGTGTGCTGTCACCGGGCAGGGGGAGCAGTGGAAGCTGCATATAGGTGGGCATGTAAATTTATACAGGAATGTACATTTTCACTCAGTCATATTAAATAAAATAATAATAATAATAATAAAGGCAAAAAAAAGAAAACACTAACTCAGGAACAAATACAATCATTTCACCCTATGAAATTTGTGTTAATATTGATATTTATGAAAGTGTGTTTAGACGAGGAAACAGAGAGGCAGCTAGTATTGTTCAGGAATAAATGCTGGCATATGCCGGTGGATTCTGAGATGCACAATTAATATAATTTAACAACCTCATTTCCATTTCACTGTTGATAATAGAGATTAAAATGCTTCAAAATTTAGTCATATGTCATTCCATCTACAACAGTCTGACAGGTGATTGCTTTGTATTAACCAAGCAACATTTTTCTAACAGCATTCTTGCCATACTGTCTTTGAAAGGACTGCCATACTTCTCTACAAGAAACCTTCTCTCCTAGAAGCCTATGTGTTAGTTAGACAGCTAAACAGTGGTGTGAAATTTTTTCTTGCAGAATGTGGTCTTGTTCCTGAACCAATATTTGTTGTATAATTTCTATTTGAAAATCCATTTGTTTGTGACAGCATCGTAAAGAGAACATTAATTTTAGTAGTTTGGGAATTCTTTTCCTTAGTGTATAATACCACTTGCCAATGACAGTGGGGAAATAGTGAAACTGACACTGGCCACAAACAGCCACTCAGGATCTGGGCTAGTGGAGATCGAAAAAGCTTCTTCATGAGACTTTGATGTGACTAGTTTGAGATCTCACGGATCAAAAACTAAGTGGTTTCTGGAAGTGATGCCTCTCTGGTTATGGTAGGAGAAAGTTACTTTTATAAATTACTAAATAATTTCTGCAGACTGGGCCACTGCCTTTAATTTATAGGGAATTTGGGAACTTAGAAAGATTAGAAATGATAGATACATTTGGAAATTAAAGATCACATTTTATAACAAGGTTCCTTTCTAAATGCAATTACATTCTACAGTAGCACATTTTCCAGGAATTAGGGAGCATGTAGTCCATAATGTAATGTACCTCAAGTTGCTTGTACAAAATGCTTTCCAAAGGTACTTGTTAAAACACAGTTCTCTGGGTTCCAAACTGTCGTTTCTCTAGGAGACAAACCTTTTTTTAAAAAAGAGCTGCCATGCTACTCGTATCAGATGATGTGGTGGGAAATGTCAATATCTAGTTTAAAAAGATGGGTTTTGATAGGGCCAGATTCAAAATGAATCCCTATTCTTCAATTTATTACTTTTTTCCTCCTAATTTAAGAAAAAAATTTTATGTATTTTATGAGCTCTGATGGTGAAGTAGTTAAAGTTTAGCTGCTAACCAAAAAGTTGACAATTCAAATCCACCAGTCACTTTTTGGAGACCCTATGGGGCAGCTCTACTCTGTCCCATGAGGTCACAATGGATTGGAATGGATTTAGCTCCCACCCTCTTTGGTAGTCTGTGTCCACTGTGAAAAGTAGATAAGCAATGAACTTCCACTTGCATTACAGCTTTAGGGTGTCTGGTTTTCATATAAGGCCTCAATATGCTTTATTCTTCAAACTGCAAGATCACAGTATATCCGTAAATCCTTGCAAAACTAGCTTTTCCATAGAATATACTTAGAACTTTGATCTGATATTGTAAACGAAGAATTTACCCTGGGAAAAACAGGTCACAAATTTAATTTTTATAAACAGATTTGAATTGATTCACTATACTTAAGCTGCAACAAATGTCATTTCTTTATTTATTTCTAAACCAGTTAAATATGGATTAAAGTCACACATACTAATCTACCATTAGCCTTTGCTTGTTTCTGTTTTGTTTTGTTTTCCTATAGTGCTCTCTTTCACCACTGATCTTTATGCAAGCCCTAAGACGTAGTGATCAGGGCCAAAATGGGAAGCTCTCAGTAAACTATGAGTCGGATCTGACTCTACAGCACTTGGCTTTGGCAGTAAACTAGTCCTTAGTGTAATGACTTACAGTCACTCCTTATTTTGGCCTTATTTCCCATTCTGATAGCCAGAATAATGTCCTCCACTAAAAATATGTCTATATCCTACTCTCTGGAATCAAATAATATGTTCTGTTACATAAAAAAATGGAAAATAACACTGAAGAAAGAATTAAATATGCTGATCAAGCAAACATAGAGAATCACCTTACCAAAAAGAATTGGTTGATATTCTACCATTTAAGGATGCAGCATATGATTCAGAACAAATGGCACTGAAAGAAGAAGTCCAGGTTGAACTGAAAAGAAGAGCAGAAAACAAGGTTCCAGGACTTGAAGGGACAGCAATCGAGATGTTTCAATAAACAGAAGCAATGCTGGAGGTGCTCACCATCTGTGTCAAGAAATTTGGAAGACAAATTCATGGCCAAGCGACTGGAAGAAATACATTATTTGTACTCATTTCAAAGAAAGGTAATCCAGTAGAAAGCAGAAATTATTGAATAACATTATTAATATCACATGAAAGCAAAATTTTGCTGAAGACAATTCAAAAGCAGTTACAGAAGCATATTGACAAGGAACTGTCAGAAGTTTAAGCCAGATTCAGAAAAGTATATGTAGCCAGCGGTAGCCACACTAATATCAGATAGGCCTTGGTATAAAGGAGAATTTCAGAAAGAGGTTTACCTGTATTTTACTGACTATGCAAAGGCATTTTACTATGTGGATCACAACAAGTTATAGATAACATTATGAAAAATAGGGATTTTCTAACGATTAACTGTGCTTTTGAAGAACCTGTACATAGGACAAGAGGCAGTTTCAAAGGGAACAAGGGGACATTGTATCGTTTAAAGTCAGGAAAAATGTGCGTCAGGGTTTTATAATCTTATCATACTTATTCAGTCTGTATGCTGGACTACATGAAGACTACATTATTGGGACTGGAGGAAGACTCTTAAGCAATTTGCAACAGGCAAATGACAATCTCGCTTGCTGAAAGTGGAGAAGATTTGAAGCACTTACAGGTGAAGATCAAAGCCTACACCATTCAATATGAATTGTACCTCAAACAAAATAAAAGAGTTCACAACTGGACAAATAACAGCATCACAATAAATGGTGAAAATATTGAAGTCGTCAAGAATTTTGTTCTACTTGGATCCAAATTCAGCACCTGAAAGCAGCAGTCAAGAAATCAAAAGATGTATGGTACTGGTCAAGTCTACTTCAAAATACCTCTTCAAAATGTTTAAAAGCAAAGATGTCACTGAAGACTAATGTGTACTTTACCCAAGTCATATTATTTTCCATTGCCTCAAGTGTATGTGAAAGCTTAACAGTGAATAAGGAAGACCAATGACGAATTGCTATCTTTGAATTATGGTATTGACAAAGAATACTGAATATACTATGGAATACAAGAAGAATAAACAAATTTGTTATGTAAAACATGATGCCAGTATGCTCCTCACAAGTATTTTGTCTCATGTACCTTGGACATGTTGTCAAGAGGGACCATTCCCTAGAGAAGGACATCAAGCTTGGTAAAATAGAGGGTCAGCAAAACAGAGAAAGACTTTCAAGGTTATGGACTGACAGTGGCTGCAGTGGTAGACTCAAACATAGCAACAGTCATGAGAATAGCACCGGCATAGGTCATGTTTAGTTCTGTTATACGTAGTGTCACTGAGTTTGAAGTTACTCCATTGCACCTAACAACAACAACAATCACCTGATAAGATTATTTTGGATTATCTAAGTAGGCCCAATTTAATCATATGAGTTTTGTTTATGTATTTATTTTAAGTGAGATGTGGTACGTAAAAAAGTTAGTGTGTGGGGGTTGCGGGGAGAGACAGAGATTTGAAGATGCTATGCTATTTTCTTTAAATATGGAGAAAAAGGTATGGGTGAGAAATGCACCCTACCTCTAGAAGTTGGAAAAGACAAAGACATGGAATTTCCTCTAGAACCTACAAAGGAAATAAAACTTTGCCAATATGTTAATTGTAGCACACTGAGACTCCTTTTAAAACGTTGACTTCAAGAACTGTAAGATTTAAACATTTGTGTCATTTTAAGCCACTAAACTTATGGTAACGTATTACAGCAGTAACAGGAAATGACAATACTTATCTAAAAGGAACCAAGGAGCCCTGGGAGAACAATGATTAGTTTCCTAGCTGATATCTGAAAGTTCAGAGAAATACTGAAAAGTTCAGTATTGCCACACCTGTTTTTCTTTGTATATTGTTAGTTTGGTATATATTATTCTATCCTTTAGTTTTCAGTTTGTTCATATCTTTAAGTCTAAGGTGCACTTCTTGCAAGCAACACACAGACAGGTTGTGTCTTTTGATCTAAGATGTCACTCATTGTCTTTTTATTGGAGAGTTCAGTCCATTTACATTCAGTGTAATTATTGACAGGCATGTGTTTAGTGCTATCATTTTAATGTATTTATTTTTGCATTGGTGTTGTCTATGTTGCTCTTAATATTCTGTTCTGGGTCGTTCTTCTTTATAGGTTCGCTTTTCATCTTTTTCAGTATTGGTTTTGTGTTTGTTGAGACTCCTGTATTACGTTTCTAATTTTGATATGTTGCATTGTTATTGTGCTTTGTGGCTACCCCTATGATCTCCCTTAATATTCTAAATTTAAACTCAGTTTTTACTTCTGCATATCTTTTTAGTTTCCTTTCCATCTGAAAGGACTATAACTACTGTAGCATATCCCTCTTTTTAGTGTGATGTTATCATAGTTTTCATAATAATATTACTGATTCTTTTCTTTTAGAATTGTAGCTTTGATTGAGTTTTGTGACTTCCCTAGCAGGGTAGGTTTCTGGATATTGTGGCCTGCATTGCCTTATTAAATATACACTTAATTGTTTTGTTTTTCTAAGCAAAGAGCTTCTTTCAGTATTTCCTGTAGCTTTGGTTTTGCTTTTACAAAATCTCTAAGCTTCTGTTCATTTGCGAGTGTCTTAATGTCATTTTCATACTTGAAAGACAGTTTTGCAGGATATAAAATTCTTGGTTGGATGTTTTTCTCCTTCAAGGCTTTGAATGTGTCATCCCACTGCCTCTGTGCTAACATCATTTCTGCCAAGAAGTCAGACAAAAGCCTACAGGGCTTCCTTTTGAATGTTAGTTTTGCTCTGAGTCTCACTGCTTTTAAGAGCTTCTGAATATGTTTCATTTTATTAAGTTTGATTATAACATGCCACGGTGTCTTTCTTTTGGGGTGTAGTTTTGTGGAATTCAATACAAATCTTGGATACCTATGTTCTTTTCTTTCATAATTTCAGGGAAGTTTCCTCTCAGCAACCAAACAACCACATTCTCTGTGTTTTCAGCTATCCCTCCATGTTCCCCAAGCCAAGTGCCGTTGAGTTGGATCCGACTCATGGCAACTCAGATTATTCCTATTAATAGAGTCCCACATGTTTATTAATGTTTCTTCATTTTTCTTTTCTCTGATTTCTCCTCATAAATGTTGCTTTCAGTTGCTCTGTCTTCAAGATCACTTAGTCTGACTTCTGTCTCCTCTATTCTGCTCTTTTGGCTTTGGATTGAATTGTCTTATTATGTAATTTTGTTATTGATCTGCTGGATCTCAAAATGTTGATGTTCCATCAGGTTGGGCAGCTTGCTTAATTTTTCATTTTGTTCTGCTGCATTTTGTTTAATCTCTAGGAGGGCTTTCTACATAATTCTTTTGTAGTTAACCTCCAGTAGTTTCATCTGCAAAGTTTTTTGATTCTTTATTTCGGGACTCTTCTGGAGCCACAGTGGGCTGTTTCTTTAAATGCTTAGTGATGGTCTGTCACCTTTGGTCCATCTAGAGACTGTTTAGTCTTTCTGGTGTTATATCAGTAAGAGCCAAGGTGTAGTTCTCAGAAGGCAGTTGGTCACCAGCTGCCTCTGTGTACCCTAGTGACTGGCTCCAGTAGACTCTATTGGGTGTCAGGGTCCACTGCCTGTCTGGCAAAGATATCACCCAACTCATGGAGTCATTGAGGGGGAGCCATCCACCAACCCTATGATATAGGTCAGTAAAGTCTGGAAAAGATGCTGTCAAGCTGCTTAGCAGATACTTAAAAGCACTAACAAAGAGAAACTGGCAGAGTGGATTGAAAAACAGACGAGATACACTTTAGATTTAAAGACACAAACTAAAACTCAAAGTATGGGAAACATATACCAAACAAACAACATTCAAAAAACATCAGGAGTGACAATATTAATTTCTGATCACATATACTTTAAGGTGAAATCCACCACAGTGGATAAGGAAGAACTCTATATGATCATTAACAAAGGATACAACCATATTAAAATTTATTCAATGATCCATTGCCATTGAGTTGGATCTGACTGATAGTGACCCTAGATGTCAGAGAAGAAGTGTCCCATAGAGTCTCCAAGCAGGGCCTGGCAGATTTAAACTGCCAACCTTTTGGTTAGCAAATGTAGCACTTAACCCACTAAACTATCTAGGTTTCCCAATAAGACACAGAAGATTTAAATTCCACAATCAACCACGTTGACCGCATAGACATATAAAGAACACTCCACCCAAAGGCAGCCAAGTATGCATTCTTTTCCAAAGAACATACAGCATGTTGTAATAAAATCCACAGCACTGAAATATTGCAAAGCATCTTTTTAGACTGTAAGGTCATAAAAGAAGAAATCAATAACAGAAAAAGCAAGGGAAAGAAAATCAAATACATGGAAACTGAACAACAGCTTATTCAAAGACTATTGGGCTATAAAAGAAATCAAAGAGGGAATAGATATTCAGAGCAACAAATAATAATGAAAACACATCCTACCAGATACTTTGGGACACAGTAAAAGCAGTACTCAGAGGTCAGCTTATCACAATAAATCCACACTACCAAAAAGAAGAAAGGGCCCAACTCAAATCATTAACCTTACAGCTGGAATAAGTTGAAAGAGTAGCAAAGAAACCTCTCAGACACAAGAAGAAAGCAAATAACAAAAATTAAAGCAGAAATAAATGAATTACAGAACAGAAAAAAGATTGGGAGACTTAACTAGACCAAAAATTGGTTCTTTTAAAAGATCAACAAAATCAATAAACCATTGTCCAAACTCACAAAAGAGAAACAGGAGAAGAAGCAAATAATTCAGTTAAAAAATATGACTGGCAACATCACAATGGACCCAATTGAAAAGTTACTGTGAAAAAATTGTACTCTAACAAATCTACCGGAAATGGATAAATTTCTAGAAACACACCACCTCCCCAAACTAACACAAACAGAAGTGGAACAACTACGTAATCCCACAGCAAAACCAGATATTGAAAAGGTAATAAAAAACTCCCAACAAAAAAATTTCTGGCCTGGACAGCTTCATGGAGAATTCTACCAAACTTTCAGAGAAGTGTTAATGCTACTATTACTAAAAGTATTTCAGAGCACAGAAAAAAGGTGAAATACTCCCATATTGATTCTATGAAGCCAACATAACCCTGATATCAAAACCAGGTAAAGATACTCCTAAAAAAAAAAAAAAAAAGAAGTAGAAACAAAGAAAGGATGGAGGGAAAGAGAGATAAAGAAAGATACAAAACTGTCCCATTCTGGTTTCATCATACTTTATATAAAACTCACAACTGCTTTGCCACTAACAGCTTCTGTGAATGATGTCACCCACCTTTGTTTCTGCAACAAAGCAGTCTCCACTATGTTCCCCTTTCCTCTTGCCTCATACCTCTTTCTTCAAAGGACCCTCAGAATTTTCAGTGGAACTTTATATTTATTTTCTAATTTATTTAGATAGCTCAGTTGTCCATGTATACTAAACTATATTTGTTGACGAGTGCATTACTTTTAATGGAAGAACAGTGATAAAATAAAAATTAAAAAAAAAATTCTGGTAGCACTACAAGAATACTGATAGTGCGAAGATGTTTGCTGAAATTATAATACTATTGCCCAATGTACCTAACGCACAGGGCTGTTATATCAGATCTTCTGGCATTCTATTTCATTCATTTTTCAATTGAAACATAGCACTGAAGAACAGGTCTACTTTTATGCTATGAAGATCCTGAGCTCAAATGTTCAAATATGTTTTATGATCTTCAGTAAATATCCCATGTGAAAGGTTGTGACCAAAATGCTGTTGAACATTTCTGTAAATTTTGTACAAACTCTTCTCCACCTGAACTATAAAAATAGACCTGCAGAAGAATTATTTGTCTACATTCCAGAGCCAGGAGTATCTTTAATCTTGTATGAAGTGCTGACATCTCAGCCACTCCATTTTATTCTTTACATTTATGTTGGGAATACTATTCCAAAACACAAATTTTCTGCTCCTGTCTCCAACTTATATTTCAGATCTTAATTTAACTAAAATCTCCATAAAAACCAAAAAGAAAAAAAAAATCCACTGCTGTCAAGTCAAATGCAACTCACAGCAATGCTATATACAGAGTAGAACTGCCCCACAGAGCTTCCAAGGACTGCCTGGTAGATTTTAACTGCCAACCTTTTGGTTAGCAGGTATTGCACTTAACCACTATGCCACCAGGGTTTCGAACATACTATATAGCATCCAGATGATCCTACTATGTTTTTATCCTTAAATTTACTTTCCTTCTTTATTCCTAAATTTGTCTTCCTTTTCATTCATCTATGTTTTCATGCATATTGTTTGTTCTGCCTAGATTTTTTTTCTCTCTGTAACTTAACCTGATAAAAAAGTCAGCTTAAAACCTAAACAGCACTGTTTCCTTTGAAGTTTTTAGAAGATGAATAGTTTCACATCTTGCCTCATGGTTCTGTCCAATTTTTCCAGTGCTTTTGAAGTTCCCAACAAATTCTGTATTATATAATTATGTGTATTGGTTCATTTTATTTTATTTTACTTCAACATCTTTGTAGCAGAGAATTTTAATTATTTGCCATAGATTAAGCTGCATTTCATGTTGGTTCACTGGTTCCTGCAGAATGGGACATGTGAGAGCACCAATTATCCAGTATAGGGAAAGCAGCAACTGCCTAGAAGATTAACCAGTTCTAGCTTTCAAGAACAAGTCTTTTGACAATTGGAAATCTGAAAGTGTATTGATGACATCAAGAATATACCTTGAGTGGACTTTGATTTTTAAGAAGGAGATTGGTATAATTACGAGGACACCTCAGTTCTGGTGTGATCATTGGGGTTTTCAATTTGTTTTAATGGATTTACACTCCAAGGGAGGTACATCAAAGACCAGGCAGAAGAACAGGTCAGCCAAGGAAAAAAATAGCTCAGGAACAAGGAAGTAGCCCATTTATCACTAACTAAAAAATAAAATACCTATTATATTGGTAATTAGAGTATCTTGAACCTATCAAAAACCAAACCCAGCATCACTGAGTCGATTCTGACTCATAAAACCCTATAGGACAGAGTAAAACTGCCCCATAGGGTTTCCAAGGAGCAGCTAGTGGATTCTAACTGCTGCCTTTTTTGGCTAGACGATGTATCACTTAACTGCCTATGCTACCAGGAACCTACTTCTGTCATTATTATCATCAGCTTTCAGGTCAGGTCTTAATTAATGGTGACCCTATGAACAGTCCCTTTGTGCCTGGTCCTGCACCATACCTATGATGGACTTCAGGCTGGATAATTGTGATACACAGTTTTTTTTTTAACTGGCTAACATTATGAAGTGGATTGCTAGGCCCTTCTTTTTAGTCTGCCTCTGTCTGGAAGCTCTACTGAAAGCTGTTTAGCATCACAGCACCACAGAAGCCTCCACAGACAGACAGGTAGTGGGTGAGCATGAGACACATTGGTTAGAAACTGACTCTAGATGTCCTGTGCGGAAGGCAAGTATCCTATCACTGAACCTCAAATGCCTCACTGATACTGATTGTAAAATAATCCAAACCAAACCCACTGCCATCAAGTCAAGGCTGACTCATAGTGACATTATAAGACAGAGTAGAACTGCCCCAAAGAGTTTCTAAAGAGCTCTTGGTGGATTTCAACTGCCAAATGTTTAGGTTAGCAGATATATCACTTAACTGTCACACCATCACGGTTTCCAGTACTGACAATAGAGCTTTATACATTTTTCCTGTTAGTTCTGAAAAAGGAGACAAGACTCAATCCTGCAACTGGTGTTCCAGTGAAAAAGCTGGAAAAATAGTCCGTCCATGAAAATATTTCCCATGTATGCCCTTTCGGCAATTAGAAAGGTATTTCTAGCAAATAATAATTAGGACATTTAAAAAACCTATGATCCAACATTTAGGATCTCACTTAGAGAAAAGTTGCACTCAACTAAAGACATTTAGCAAAAAAGATACAATTGATGACATATATTTCTGTCTGTTGGTAAAGTACTCTCTTATATAGGGAAAGTCTGTTTAAAATAAATTAATTGGATAATCATATAAAATGAATAGAGTAATTATTGATTGAAACTAAGTATATTCAGTACTAAATTTGAAATATGACAGTACTGATGACAAGCAACTTAAGATTTAAAAGCAATTAGGCTCTGCTGCACATCTTTGTTAACGTGTTACAGGTATCTAAGCGAATATTTGAAGAAATACTCAGCTGTCTTACTTTTTTGAGAAGGTAATACAAAATGACAAGACAGGCTGTTCACCAATGAGGTCACTCACATTGAAGATGTGATGATAGGAGGGAGGGAGGAAAGGAGGAAGGAAACTCAGTGTGTTTAACTGGGCATTGTGAAAGAAAGAGAAGAAAAAGCCAACAGCTAGCAAGCTGATGATGAGCTGTGGAGGGACTCTTGAAAGTGACATACACAAAGGTGACATATGTACAACCCTAACTTTGAACAAAATATTAACTTTCCAGAAAGACTGAACCCACAGACATGCCATCCCAATATAAAGCCTTGAGAAATGAGGAAACTGTTTATTAATAACGTCATATTGTAGCCCAGGGGAAGACATGGACCTGCCACTAGTGACAAGAGAAAAACTATAGAACTTTTAATCTTAGTCCTATACATGGATAGTTTCACTGTTGTCAAAGTGATTTTTGTAGTATCCTTCTCAAAAATGGAAGCATTTCATTTGCCATTACATAGAACCACTTTCAGTTGAAATAAGTCAACATTTTATGATTAGTAATTAAATTTTCAAATTTATTGGCCATTAGATTAAAATGTTAGAGTTATCAAGAATATGTCAAGCACCATGATTGATGGCTGAAGGCTTGAGAGTTCACTTGGGAGAGTGGCCCCTAGACCTCACGCTTCCCCTGATCCTAGATCATTACTCAGGTCAATTCCTCAGACAGAAATGCAATGGACTTGGGGACACAGTGTGATCACATTGCGTGTGCACTTGAGGGTTCTATACATCTATGGGGTGTTCTCCTACTGGTCTCTTACTAGAGGAGAGTGTAGAGGATAGGGAGGAGAGGACAGGAGATTGTTAGGAGGATATGGCATATATGGAACAGAAAAGAGGAGTGTGCTGTCACTGGGGAAGGAGAGCAGAGGGAGCTACAGAGAGGGAGGCATGCAAATTTGAATTCTATTGTAAACTTTCATTCAATCACAAGTAAAAAAAAGAATACTTAAAGCACACGAAGTAAAAATATATATATATGTATCATGACCATAATGCAGAATAATAATACTAATAATTCAACTCCATTGTTAGTCTAGTTGTAGACAACATAAGATTTAATGGCACTACAAACTAGTCCTCTTCATGTGATGAAGAATAAAATCTTTAATATCACTGAGTGAATTTCATCCTCAGAAAGGATTTGATGAAATCTAATTAATATCTTAGAATTTCTTTCGGTTTTAATTAGGTAAAAATATTAGGTAACAGTTATTTTTTGTACATACTAGGTATTAGCACATATAATCTTCAAAACAACCATTGAAGTTAGTATTTTATTTTTATGCAAGAATTCAGAGTTTATGTGATTTTCCAAGACCACATGTAGGTGTTGGCAGAAACTAGCTGTACACTGAGTTAGTTTAGTTCCCAAACTGGCAAATACCACTACTTTCTTGGACCAGATTGAAAAAGCAAAAAACAAAACAACCACTTGGAAACACAAGAAATTATATAAATACAATGATTTTCCATTTTAGGCATTTCCTTTCTGTCCTTCATGAGTGTGCCAAAAGGAGGGAAACAGACATATTCTATACTACAATGATTTATTGTATTGCATGAAAGAGAAGGTGACTTAAAATAATAAAACAGAAAAATTTAAGATGGGTTCTTCCAAGCATTTAGCAATATCTTACATTAACCACAGGAAAGGAGAAATAGAGACAAATTTCAGAGAACTAAAGAAATATGAAAAGTTACCAGATATTTAGTTGCTTCTTATGATGATGGAGCAAATTTTTCTATTGTCACACGTGGTTTCCCTTCATTTCACATCACATAATATACAGAATATGACCTACTACAGCCTTTGTTTTCATTACACTGGGATGGTCTCTTAAATTAGTATATTCTATGCCCAGTTCTCAACACTCAACATTAAAATACTGGTCCCTTCAGCTGAGTCTACTCCTGGCCAATTATAACTATAGAAAAGAATAGAGTCACATAGAAAGCCTAAAAAATTACAGGTCAACTTCTTGAGAAAAAAGCTAAAAGAAGACAACTCAATTACCCACAAGAAATAAAAATATTTTTAAGATTTTAGTGAGAGATTAGTTAGTACCTGCAGGAGGAGGTGGAGAAACATTAACAGGCAACCATTTTCCAGCTGCTGACTCATTGTCATCTTAATTAGACATTTCCTTGTAGAAAGAAATTAGTTAAATCTCAATTATACAAAATCTTAAAGTACAGAAATGATAATGGTTGAAAAGTAAGAAGAATAAAAGGTTGGCCGTGGTCACATGATGCTGTAGATTGATGTTGCTAAGACTAAGAAATCTCTATCTACCTACAAAGTCAGATGAGTAAGTCTATGACCTCAACTGTACTAAGTGCTATATAACTCACGGCTCAATATCACCACAGCCACCTTCAAAGTGTGTCCCTTGGGAAGCTGTGCACTGACACCAGCGCCTAGTCCCACATTCAAAGCAATTTTGTAACTTTTTCTGGAATGACCATTGAGCGTGGTGGCAAGTTGTCTGTGAGGGAGTTTTTAGCCGGTAAACAAATAACTGTATTGGAACACCTTCCTTACTCATCTGATCTTGCCCCCAGTGACTTTTTTCTTTACACAAAGATAAAGGGAATATTGAAAGGGAGATGTACTGATGACATTCTGGACATCAAGAGTAAAACGATGACAGCTCTGTTGGCTATTCCAGAAAAAGAATTCCAAAATTGCTTGGAAGTGTGGACTAGGTGTTGCTGAGAATGTATAGCCTCCCAAGGGAGTACTTTGAAGGTGACCGTGATATTCACTAATGAGGTATGTAGCACTTTTAGGATGAGTTCAGGAACTTAATTGTCAGACTTCATATCTAGCCAACTATCTATCCATCTATCCATCTCTCTCTATCATCTACCTATATCTTACCTATCTATAAATTATTTATTTATAGCCAAACCAATCCGAACTCACCACTATCGAATCAATTTTGACTTACAGAGACCCGAAAGGACAGATTAAAAATGTCCCATCAAGTTTCCAAGGAGTGCTTGGTGAATTTGAACTTCTCACTTTTGGTTAGCAGAGGTGGTACTTAACCATTCCACCAAAAGGGTTTCTATCTAGCTATGTCTTCCTAATTTTAATCTGTTCAGTGTATTCTTTTTCTACTATTTGAACACTGTTTTTCATACAATCGTGTTAAGGATCTCTGGTACTGTAGTGATTAAGCACTAGGCTGCTAAGAAAAACATTGGAGGTTCAGACACGTCATATACCTTCATTTAAACAATTGCCGCTGAGCTGATTTCAATTCATGGTGACCCTGTGTGTGTTAAGAGTAGGACTAGTTCCACAGTGTTTCCAATGCCTTGTTTTTCTGAAGTATTTTTTTTTTAAACCTAGTGCCTGTAAGTGAACTTGAACTGCAAACCCTTCTGTTAGCAACTGAGCAGTTAACTGTTTACACTATTAAAAATTACTTACGCTATTTGCACAGAGTCATTGTTGGCCGGAACCACTTGTGTAATATTACCAGGTATTGCTTCAGGAGCAGCAGTTGGAGGTACATGTGGGTGAGAAGGAGAAGAAAGGATTCCCAAGAGTGCTGTGGTGTTAACCTGCCTTATTCTGCATAATTATTTTCCCCTGCGTTGCTTTTTCTCCTTCCAGTTTCCACAATTCTGTAGAACTGATAGAGATGATATAGAATTTGAGACATTTTAGTATTAACATTGTCAATTTAAAGTTTATGATTAGTGTCGGCTAAAAAATCCTTTTCAGCCATCCTGCTGGATGCTCAGTGCAGACAAGCAAAGACTAACAAGGGTGGTTGGAATGAGCTCCCTGTGGGGCAACGTGTTGATTTGGAAAGACCTTGATACAGTTGATCTCACCTATAGCTTCAGTCTCCATAGCTTTGTTTTTCTACACCATCCATTTCAGTGCAAAAGCCGGGATCTATTTTGGTGAGCAGTGTGCTTGGGAAAGGGGGCACACTGACAATGAGAAATTTGGGTGTTAATTCAGCTGTAGATAAGAAGGTAAGGGTGTGAGAAAAAACAAACAGTATCCTTGAGATACACAAATGTAATTTAATATTGTTGCTGTTAATTTTTGTGTCATGCAGTAACACAGAATTGCAGGTTAGGCCACTTCCTAACATGTGTAGAGGCAAGCTCTGATGTTAAAGCAGAGGTGTGAGTTCAGTTAGTTGCTTCTACATTACAATGAAGCCAGCTTAATGATAAGTGATTTTATGTGTAATAAAGTGAAAGTAGAACTATGAATTGAAGCGATGCTCACTTGAGGTCCTAATAAGCACTTAAATAAGAAAGTCAGCTACTTCCCTAAGGAGAGAAACATTCTTTGATCCACGGAATACAGTCCTAAAGAAGCAATACACACTTTATAGAAAAAGGGTCTTGTAATCTTGAAAGAGGAGAATGTACCGGAAAATACAAGGGGATTGGAAAAAAAAAAAAAAAAACCAACAGAATGGCAAATAAATTATTATGAAAATCAGGTCAGTCTCAAGCAAGATACAAAGTTTACGATACTTAAGGTTTTTGTTCCTAAAAGAGACATACTTTACCACAGTAAGAAAACCTTTTAATTAAACAAGTGTGGCAGAATGCTGGAAGTAAATTTTGTTGTTGTATACATAAAAAGAAGTATGTATGTGTTTGTGTTCATACACATACAAGTGGAATAAGTAAACTTGTTTTCTGCTCAGTAGGAAGTTTGGGGTGAAGTCTATGTTGTTTTGTTAACAACTTTTCATCCAAACTTCTTCAGCTTCAGAATTTAGTGGTTTGGGTCAACTAACAAGTGACGACTCCCTCTTTATACAATCTCTAATCACAAAGAACTTAAAAATCTGTGATTGTATACATGGCAGTGACATCAGGACAGGATTCAAGAAAATGAAATAGCAATGGAAACATGTAAATAACTGATACATGAGGTAAAATTTTAAAATACTAAACAAAATCACTAATTAAATAGAATATTAGAGGGAGAACCAAATAGGATAACTTCTTGCTCCATCCTCACCACTTCACTTTTTAAATTTCTGTTCATACACACACACACACATAACGTCCTTCAACTGTTTACTTTCTTAAGGTGAAATGCATTATGAACGCCAAGGAAGATGTATTACACCTTATATTGAAAACCTAGAAACAATTTTCATAAAGAACACAACATTTAAAATGAATTCCAAGTAAGGCTACTCTAGACCTTCCATAAAAAGAGTTTTATAATAAACTTTGAATAGATAAAGTAACTTGCGTAAACCTACAATTAACTTAAATGGATTTCAGAAAAAAAGTGATACTAACTCTTTAAAGAAAAACAACAGAATTCAATAATCAGTGACGTGACAGTCACATCAAGAAGTAGGAAAATGTAGTCTATAACAAGGAATATACATGGAAATGACATAAATGGTGGAATTAGTGACAAGAATATTGAGACAGTGAATATGGAAATATGTGTCATATGTTCACTAACAAGGTGAGGGAAAACATGAATATAACAAAGAAAGGGAAGTTATAAAGCAGAAATGGAAGTTATAAAAAGATTTAAATGGTATTTCTAGGGATAAAAACTAATGCTATAGCTGAAATGAAAAATAATCATGTTTAAATTAACAGATGAGACACTACAGAGGCAAATGTCAGAAAACTTGGAGTTACAGTAATAAAATCTTTGTCAAATAAATAATAGAATAAGTAAATTACACTGAAAAATATTTCATATAACAGAAATTCCTTAAACTCCGAAATCAGAGTGAGTGTTTTCCTTGGATCCTTGCCATCAAGTTGACTTGACTAATGGCTGGTCCACATGTTGATTTTCTAGAAAGCAATTTTTATGTAATGAAAATATAAAGAAAACATTTTTTTTAAAGCCTCATGCCTAGTCCAATGAGCAGCATCATGAAAACAGAAAATACTGAAATTGTCAGAGATTTTATTCTACTTGAGTCCACAATCAATATAAACTGAAGCACCTGACAAGGAATCAAATGTCATATTGCGTTGGGCAACTCTGCTGCAAAAGACCTCTTTAAAGTGTAAAAAAAGCAAAGATATCACTTTGAGGACTCAGAAGCCACTGACCCAACTCATGGTGTTTTTCAATAGCCTCATATACATGCATGGGCCACGAATAAGAAGAATTGAGAAACTGATGCATTTGGATTATGGTGTCACCAAAGTATATTGTGGCTAAAGTATATTGAATATAACATGCACTGCCAGAGGAACAAACAAATCTGTCCTGGAAGAACAGCCCAAATTCTCCTTAAAAGCAATGATGGCAAGACTTATGACATGTTATCAAGAGGAACCTATCTCTAAAGAAGGGTATTATGATTTTTAAAATAGCTAGTCAGCGAGAAAGAGAAGGACTCTCCATGAGATGGATTGGCACACTGGTTGCATGGTCACAGACATAGCAAAAGTTGTGAAGACGGCACCAAGACTGGCAATGTTTTGTTCTATTGTACATGGAGTTGCCATGGATCACAACTGACAGGACATCACCTAATAACCACAACATAAATTTGTACGAAAGCAGATTGGCAGTTATTTTCTCTGTGACACCACTGGGTTAGGTCTGAATCATCAATCTTTATGTTAGTATTTGAACGTAAACCATTTGTGCCACTCAGGGATTTAGAGTGGATATACGTGATAAAATAAAAAAAAAAAAAAGTGTTTGAAGAAATCATATCTTTTTTTCCAAATTTAATGAAAAATACACACTAAAAGGTCATGGAAGCATGACAAATATACAGAAAAGCTAACTACCCATGAGATATCATAATTAATAGCAGAAAAGCTACAAAAAAGGACAAAACTTAAAGTACTTAGAACTGAAAAGAATATTACATACTGAACAGCAAAGACAAAAATGATACCAAATGCCTTCTTTCATAGTATGTAAATAAGAAGACAATGAAGAGAGATATTTATATCCAGAAACCCAGTGTAGTCAAGTCAATTCTGACTCACAGCAACCCTGTAGATCAGGTAGAACCGCCCCATAGAGTTTTCAAGGATTGCCCAGAGGATTGGAACTGCCAATCTTTTGGCTAACAGCTGTAGTACTTAACCACTACGCCACCAGAAAATAAGTATTATCAACCTAGAATTTCTCACTAAAATGGAAGTGTATTTCAGAAATGAAAGCAAAATAATGTATATTTGAAATAAAATGTTTAGAGAATTTGTCATCAGAAAGCATCCTCTACCAGAGATGTAAAAGATGTTCTTTAAGGAGAAGGAAAATGATAATATATACATATTTTTACCTAAATTAAAAAGGAAGAGTGGCATAAATTTTAATATCTGGATAATAACATATATGTTTCATCATTTCAAGTCAATGTAAATGAATTTGCTCCCTAAATCTAAAACAATAATCTATCACACTATTAATAACAAATATATTGAAAAAATACGTGAGAAAAATAGCAACAAAGACATGAAGGGTGGAAATATAATTTATTGTTTGAAGTTACTCACAGTATACATGAAGTGATGTGTCATTGTTGTTAGTTACTGCCAAGCTAACTGCAACTCATGGCAACCTTAATGTATGTATAACAGAACAAAATGTTGCCAAGTCTTCTACCATCTCCAAGATCTTTAATACATCTGAATCCAATGTTGAAGCCATTGTGTCAGACCATCTCCCTTACAGTTGTCTTCATTTTCATTGACATTCAACCTTACTAAACAGAATACCATTATTTAGTGATTGGTCTCTCCTGATGACCTGTCCCAAAGTATGCAAGATAAATTCCAGCCATTCTAGTTTCTAAGGAGTGGTACATGATTATTAAAATGTAGATTTTTATGACTTAATCACCCTTATCATAAACCTTAAAGCAAAATATTAGAAGATAGAATTTACGTAAAGCAAAATATACTTAAAAAATCGTTCCAAAGAAGTCAGTAAAAGACGAGATAAAGGAAAAGAGAAAGAGGGCATAGAAAACAAGCAGTAATGCTGTACTCAAATCAAACACTATAATTAATTACATGAACTGTAAATCCTCTGAACATTCTAATTGAAAGTTGTAAGTTATAATACTGGAAAACAGTAAAACTCATATATATGCTGACCATTAGAAAAAATAAAACTTGGCTTATAAAGATATTAAAAGCTTAAAAGATACAGGATCTAAAAACTGTAAAGTCAATGGTCAAAAGTGGGATAGAATAGCTGTATTAATATAAAAGTGACTTAGAAATATGGACTATAGCTACATAAAATGAAGTACGCTTACTAATTTTGTGTAAATAAAATACTGATGCACTAACATAACTAAAACTAATTATAATTGCATATTTCAACACTCTTCTCTCAGTAACTGATATGAACTATATATCAACGTTGTCTTGTGTAGCCATAATTCAAACCTGTTTATCTTCAGTTTTCTATGCAACAGTGTTTTGTAACGTATTCTGGACCTCTCCATGCTGTTCTTCTAGCTTCAAGGTTTTTTGTTTCCCCATAGAAAATCTAAGGTGTTAAAATACAGGAAAATACTAATTTTATTATTACCCTTTTGTGGATTGGATTTTGTCCACCTAAAATACGTGTTGTAAATCTTTATCTCTCTATTCCTGTGGTGATGATCTCATTGAGCAATGGTTATTTTTTGTTATGGTAGTGAAGCAGGATTAGTGTAGACAGTGTTTTGAGTCAATTTCTTTTGAGTTATGAAAGCCAAGCCAAGTGCCCTCAAGTCCGATCTGACTCATGGTGACCCTAGGGGCCAAAGAAATTAAATAAGTATACCAGAGAAAGATGTGTCAGTCTGCTCTGCTAAAAATTGAGAGCCTTGTAAACCTATGGTGCAGTTCCATCCTGTCTTATAGTGTCACAGTGCGTCAGAATGGAATCAAAAGCAGTAAGCTTGTGTTTTGAAAGTAGAGCACATATGGCAGGAGAAGCAAGAGGCAAAATTCTGACAACCAGAATTTGATAAACTCTGAGCACTTCCCTATCCTGTGGAATATTATCACTGTCTTAATTTGTAAAAGAAAAAAAGAATGGCAATGTATAATCTCTAGAAATATTTACCTAAGGCTGGGGTGGTAAATTCCCCAACGTGCATAGCCATTTCAAATTAGAAATATTTTCATAGAATTGATGATGGCTTGTAATAAAATCTGATGTTTATCTTTAAATTATTATTTTCAATTAAAATGTTCTATCATGATTTAAAAAAAATTGCATACCTTTATTAAGACTATCAAAACTTTATTTTGAATAATGAGAGTGCAGCCAAAAGATTGTGAAATATTTATTTGGGTTAGGTAAAGATAAAATACTACATTTTTTAGGGAGGGATGATCATGATCCAGACAGACAAGAAAATATGTCTATTATATTCAGATAAATGGGATTTAAATTAATGTCCTTGACAGAAGAAATGTATTTTATAGTTAATATAGAATATAGCTGTCTTAGTCATCTGGTGATACTTTAACAGAAATACTACAAGTGGATATTTTTAACAAAAAAAGTTTATTCTAAGATAAAGTCCAAATTCAGGGTGCCAGCTCCAGGAGAATGTACTATCTCTCTGTTGGCGTTAGAGGAAGGTCCTCGTGTTACACTAGTCTTCCTTTGATCTGGAAGTATTTCAGTATAGGAACCTGAGGTCCAAAGAACATTCCCTGCTACAGGTGTTGCTTTCTCAGAGGGACAAGGTCCCAAAACCACCCTGCTAGCCTTTTTCTTTCATATTTCAAGAGATTGCCTCGAGGCACAATACAGTCTTATACAGAGTCTTTCCCCACCAACACAACTGCCATCCACTCTTGCTCATTAACATCATTAGAGGTAAGATTTACAACACGTAAGAACATCACACAATATGAAGAATCATGGTGTAGCCAAATTATTACACACATTTTCGGGGGGACACAATTCAATACATGACGACAGCTAAAAAAGACAACACATACCTGCTACAGCAATTCCTTTTAAACCAAAACAATCTTTGTGTCATTCTGGACAGAGATGGATCATGTTATAAAATACTCAGTGGCATACAGCCACTTAAAGGTATAATTATCCTGGAGAGAGCAGAGCATACCATGTATCAGTACCAGTGACATAATTTGAAGGGACAGCTAGTGGAAATTGTGCTTATTCATTTTAAGAAAGGAGCATTAACCTTTCATGACCTTATTGAAGCTACAGACTTCTGAAAGCAATAGATAAAAGCGATTCTAATAAATTCGTCTGTCTACTCTAAAAGTCAATAACAGGAGAAAATGGTCTCTAAAATGAGAAACTGGGGCTAGAAATAAAATTCAGATACAGGTATTTGAGTCACAGCATGGGATAAACTGTGACAAAAGCAGGTAGAACAGCATGTGAGTGAAATGGGGAAGGACAGACTTCCAAAGAACTCTGGAAGAGAACAATGCAATAATTCATAGCGGACTGAAACCACTTAAAATCTCTCCATTCAGGAAATAAAATCTCAGATCTTTACACCAAAGTCTAGACTTCTTCAAACTAATACCAAAGGGTTTTAATTGTTACACATTGTTGTTGTTATGTGGCCACTCTTACTGTTGTAGGTTAAAATTCACACTGATCCTATGCAGAGCAGACTGACGTGGCTCATTCTCTGCTGTCACCACAGACATTTCTACATTTGGGCCCATTGTTGCAGCCATAATGTAAATTCATCAGGCTGAGGGTTTTCCTCTATTTTACTGGTCGTCTACTAAACCAACAAAGATATCCATCTTTTTCTCCAGGGACTGTTCTTTCTGGAAAATAAACAAAAAAAAAAAATCCACTGCTTTAGCATAGCTTCCAATTCATAGGTTCCTCCTACTCATGTGTACAAAGTACATGAGATGAAGTCTTGCCATCCTCACTTCTAAGGGGCATTCTGGCTGTACTTCTTCCAAGACAGATTTGTTTGCTCTTCTGGAAGTCCAAGATACAGTCATATTCTCCACCAACACCATAATTCAAAACCATCAACTCTTTCCTGGTCTTCCTTATTCATTGTTCAACTCTCCCACATACATGAAGTAATTTGACTTCTTGGCTACTGCTTCCACTGCAACAACAATAAAAATACCAAAATATCCTTGAGCAGCTCAAGAATTTTATCATGGAATGCCTATGGAAGCAGCAGTCAAGAAAATGACATATTATGTTGCACAAGTCTGCTGCAAAAGGCCTCCTTAAAGTATTAAAAAGAAAAGGTGCCACTTTGGGGACTAAGGCACACATGGATCACGTTTCCTTGGAATGGGCACATATATTAATCTCTTTGTGAGCAGAACAAGGGGACACTTCATGGTTTGAAGTCAGGAAAGTTATGCACCAGGGCTGTATCCTTTCACCACACCTTTTCAGTCTGTATGCCGACTGAATAACCTGAGAAGCTGGACTTTGTTAAGAAGAAGGAGGCATCAGGATTAGAGGAAGACTAACAGCCTGTGATATGCAGATGACACAACCTTGCTTGCTGGAAGAGAATTTGAAACATTTACTGATGAAGACCAAGGACCACAGACAACAGTATGGATTGCACCTCAAGGTCAAGAAAACAAAAATTGTCACAACTGGAGCAGTAAGGAACATCATGATAAATGGAGAAAGGATTGAGGTTGTCAAGGATTTCATTTTACTTGGTTTCACCATCAATTCCAGTGGAAGCAGCAGTCAAGAAATCAAAAGACATATTGCATGGGGAAAATTTGCCACAAGGGACCTTTTTAAAGTATTGAAAAGATGTCACCTTGAAGTTTAAGGTGCACCTGACCCAAGCCTTAGTATTTTCAAACGTATCTTATGCATTTGAAAGCTGGACAGCAAATAAGGAAGATAGAAGAAGAATTGAATTTGAATTGTGATGCTGGAGAAAAATATTGAATGTACCAGGGATTGCCAAAAGAACATATAGAACTGTCTTGGAGGAAGTACAACTAGAATGCTCCTTGGATACAAAGATGATGAGACAGCATCTTACATACTTTGGGAATGTTATCAGGAGGGACCAGTCCCTGGAGAGGAATATCACGCTTGGTAAAGTGGAGGGTCAGCAAAAAAGAAGAAGACCCTCAACAAGATAAATTGGCACAGTGGCTGCTGCGATGGGCTTAACCATAAGCACGATTGTGGACATAGCCAAGAGAGGGCAGTTTGTTTTGTTGTGCTTAGGGTCACTATGAGTTGGAACTTACTTGATGGTACCTAACAACAACAACATGAATCTCTTTCAGTTCATTGGCCAGGTAGCTGTCTTTTTTGGCATAGACAAATACTTCTAGCATTGCATCTATTTATTGAAATACATAAATTGGTATTTCATCAATTCCAGGAGACTTCTTCTTCTTCTTTTTTTTTTTTTTTTTTTGCCAATGTCTTCAGGGTAGCTTTGACTTCTTTCTTGAGTATCATTGGTTCTTTATCACGTGTTATCTTCTGAAATGGATGAATGCCAACTAGTTCTTTTTACTGCAGTGACTGTGTATTTCTTCCACCATAATTTCATCCTTCCTACATAGTGCAATTTTTTGCACATAGAATCCTTCAGTATTGCAATTCAAGGCTTGAATTTTTTCTTCAGTGCTTTCTAATTGAGAAGTGCCAAGCATCCTCCTCCTTTTTTGATAGTGCACATTTCATTGTACTATTTTCGTTCATCTTTTTGAGTTCACTTTGAAATCTCTGGTTCAGTTATTTATTCAAAGTTTCGCTCTATAACTTTAGCTACTCTATATTCAAGAGGAAGTTTCACAGTCTCTTCTTGCATCCATTTTGGTCTTTGTTGTTTTCTATTTTGGGGAGACCTGTTATTGTCTTCCTGAATGATGTGCCTTGATGTTGTCCAACAATACATGTAGTATTAGGTCAATAGTGCTCATTGTATCAAATCTATTCCTGAAATGGCTTCTATATTCAACTGGGATATAATCAAACTCATTTTTTAGTCATCATGGGCTGTTTTATATTTTCTTTGGCTTAAACTAGAACATGCATATTAGCAATTGATGGCCTTTTCCCAGTTGGTTCCTGGTCTTGTTTGGATGGATGACTTTGAGCTCTGTCTTTTCTTTCCACAGATGTACACAAATTGATATTTATTTATTCTACCCTTTTATATCCAGGTATATAGTCACCAGTTATATGGTTGAAAAAAAGATATTACCAATGATTAGTCCTTGGTCTCAAAATTTTTATCAGTACCTCTCATGTTACTTGTCATCTAGGCCTTATTTTACAACTACCTGTTCATCTTTGCTTCCAACTCTCACATTCCAGTTATCAGAGCATATTGATTCCACATTTGATCAATTTCAGACTACAGAAGTTGATTTTTTTTTTAAAAAAATGATTAAAAAATCATTTCTTCATCTTGCACCCTAGTGTGTCATGAGTAAATCTGCCATCAAATCTAGTCTGACTCATAGTGACCCTAGAGGTCAGAGTAGAACAACTCCAGAGAGTTTCCAAGGAGTGCCTGGCAGATCCGAACTGCTCACCTTTTGCTTAGCAGATGTAGCACTTAACTCACTATGCCACCAAGATCTCCTTGTAATAACTTAGAAGCATCTTATTTTGAGCATTCGCTACAATTTAATTTATATTATAACTGTCACAGAAAAATTGAGAACATAAAAACCAAAAACAAAACCCATTGCTGTAAAGTTGATTCAGACTTATAGCAACCCTACCGTATTCAGAATACACTGTAGCTAAAGTGATAAAATATCTCTGTCTCATTACAGGGTGTAGAACTGCAAAACTGATGTTCAAGTTCCAGCCAGATATTTTCCATGAAAATTCTTTCCAAATCAGCAAAGTAATCTTTGGTATTTAAGGAAATAATGACATTATTTCCTGAGGAAAATTGTTATAACTTCAAGGACATGCAAACCCCTCTTCATTTGCTTGGTGCCCTGTAGGTGTTCAAGTAGAGGAATACAAAATCAGGGACACTTCATCACTGGTTTATCAGGAAAGCGTTTTCCATAGTTAAAATTGAAGATAAATGCTTTCCAATCAGATTCGGAAATTGGATACATCAGAAGAAAACATGCAGTTTTATTATGAAACTGCTTTAGTTTTTCAAACTATTTCTATTATTCTGAGCTGAAAGAGGGAGAATCTCTTATTTTCTGTACTCTTTATGTCCCCACACCAAAAATGTTGCTTTAACATACATAAGGGTTAAATATACTTACAGCATCTGATACTTTTTATCAAGAGCACTGTATTAGTTAGTTTGTGTTATTTTTCATAACATGAATTCATAATCTGTAGTGTTATCTCAGTTCATAAACATGAAATAGAAAATAATTTCCTATTCTTCAGATCTTTTTCCAGTTAAAGCCACGTTCATTTTTAATGGCCTAAATTAAGCTAAAAAACAACAAATTCCGAACTAAATATTTTGCATTGAGTTTTTATTTTATGCATTACTAATCTGTCTTTATTGACAACTTTTACAGAAAGTGATTTTGCTGGAACTAACTGAATCTTACTGAGAGATGGTGCTGACATTTAAGAAATGCTAAAACCCCAGTACCACATGTAGTGGTGCAAACATATTATAAACCAAACATGACTTTTTCGTTAACTTAATCATTTTAATTAAATTATAATACAAAATTATTAGTTTACAGGAAACTAGACATACACATAATTTAATTCCAAAAGATACATAAAATGACACTGAAGTTTGAATCAATTCAATGATAAATAAAGACATAGTTGTTTGGGTATTTTTTCATGCTAATGTGGCACTTTTTTATTTATATTTTGTTTATATTTTTTATATTCATATTTTTCCTGACAGTTTATTTTGTGGCATGATACTGATGTAAATTTGTGAAGTGCTAAGGTAATAAAGTAAACATTATCTCCTACTGTACGAAAGGTTTGTATAAAATGTGTTCTACCTCTTTATCATGTGGATTTAGAGAAACTTTATGTTTTATAGAAACAAAAATCATATTAGAGGGAGTACTGATAAATGCTGGATGCCTCCATCAAGCATCCTGGTAGCCATCATGCAGCAGGGATTGTTTGCCCTCTAGTACAAATCAATATGTTTTTGTTGCATGGTACAACATGAAGTGGTTAAGTGTTGCTTTCAAAACTCTAGAAACATATTAGTTTACAATAATACATCTGTGTCTGCAATATAAGAACAGATATTATACCCTAAGAGTAACACGTATCTACTACATAATAGAAGCTTAACACAAAATGTTATGAAGGAAATATTGGTAGAATTACTTGAAAGTAATGCCTATGAGATGATAAGTGCGTATAGAAAGTACATTCCAGTAATGTCTGAAACAATACGAGAAAACACTGACAGAATGTGAATAGTTATCAGGAAGTTGTTGATAGTGCCAAGTTTACTCTAAAACAGTTGTATACAGCTCAGTTCTCTTTTTCGCAGAGGAAGACAATAGCATAATCATTTTGCTATGAATAGGTTATAGCATTTGGGGTCCCTTTTGGGCAGGTGTCTCATGACTTGCACAAGCACAACTCTTATTCCTGGATACTTGTTATTGGCACATGTTGTATGATCAGTTAATTTTTTCAAATAAGATAAAGTTTGATTTCCATCTCCCCTACATTGTACTTTTAGTCTTTATGTGTCTAGGAAACAAAACCACTTACTTTAAATTTTGCAAATAAGTGATCAATTTTTTTTTTTAGTGTTTGTGCATTTCTGTGACAGGATTTTCACTAATTTTATTGTTGACTGGAATTGGGGAACTTTTTTTTTTTTCCTTTTTATTCAAGTCTCCCTATAAAAGTCCTTGAAAATTAATAATTTGAAACCTAAAATAAGTATTCAGCCTAATCATTTACTTACAGAGTTGCAGTAATTATAACATGGTTTTTAGATTAATTATTTTGTGTATTTGAGAAGTTGGTAAAATACATCTTCCAACCTCCAACTTTTTGAATAAAACAGGATTTGAACAAAGTCTGCTAATCTAAAAGTCAGCAGTTTAAACCTTCAAACACTCTTTGCATACTCCATGGGGCCATTCTACTCTGTCCTATTGGGTTGCTAAGAGTCAGAGCCACCTTGATGGCAGTGGGTTACATTTGCCTTTTTTTTTGGTTTTGGTGGTGGTGGTGCTGAGCAAAGTTACTGTGGCTACTGTTAGGTCATTGAGTTGATTCCAACTTGCAGGGACCCTACCTTCAATACAAGGAAACAGTCCAGTACTGTGCCATTTTCACATTTGTCACTGTGCCTGAGTTCTACTGCAGCAGCCACAGAGATCTGGGCAGCCAAAAAACACATGCAGACATGCTCACAGTCATGAGCTAGCAAAGAAATTTAAATCAAAACTACAATGAGATAGCATCTCACTCCAACAAGGTTGGCCATGATCCAAAAAAAGCAAAACAACAAATGCTGGAGAGGCTGTGGAGAAACTGGAACACTCCTACACTGTTGTTGAGATTGCAAAATGGTGCAACCTCTTTGGAAAGCAATCTGGCGCTTTCTTAAACAGCTGGATATAGATATACCATTTGACCCAGTAATTCCACTGCTTGGAATATATCCTGCAGAATCAAGGCTATTCACACCAAGTGACACATGCACATGAATGTTTATTGCAGCACAGTCTACAATAGGAAAAAGATGGAATCAACCCAGATGCCCAACAACAGAGGAATGGCTAGGTAAACTATAGATTGAGTATAATTACTCAATGGAACACTATGCAATGATAAAGAATAACGATGATTTTAGGAAACATCTCAGAATCTGGTTTGAGTTGGAGGACATTATGCCAAGTGACAGTAGTTAGTGACTGAAGGATAAACATTGTATGAGACCTCTAAGATAAGAATTTAAAAACAGACTCAGGCACAGAAGAAGAGACTCTGTGACGGCTGCAAGGGTGGGAAGAATGCAAGGGAGAGCAGGGAGGGAGGGTTTATGTTAGTTTATAGAAATTTAGTTGGGTGAAATCTGTGATGGCACACATTAGAAAGAGGATCAATATGAACTGGACTTCAAGATAACATGATTACTCCTTCTATCTTTACCAAATATAGAAAGGGCAGCGTAGCTGGGGTAGGGGGCCAGGGACCATGCTCTCAGGGGAAATCAAGGCCAATTGGCACAACTAGAATTTTGCTAAGAGAGCCTACTGCACCCCACATTGGTGAGTGGCATCTGGGGTCTTAAAAGCTGCCAAGCTGCCATCTGAGAGTACACCAAATGCTCCCAACTCAGCAGGAATGGATGATCACTAAGTACCTGGCGCTGATGCTGCCCCTGTCCATAAATTATAGTGGAGGTCAACGCTTCGGACAGGAATGGATTGGACTTGGCAATACAGAGTGACCATATCATGTGTGCACTTTATGGTTCTATGCATCTAGAGGATGTCATCCTGCTGACCTCTCATTGGAGGCAAGAGAGTGGGTGGTGAGGAGATAGGAGATTGTTGGGTAGATAAGACATGTATGGAGCAGAGAGGAAGAGTGTGCTGTCTACGGGCAAGATAGCAGTGGGAGCTGCATATAGGTGGGCATGCAAATTTATATGGGAATGTACATTTTCATTCAATCATCATTATCATCATAATAATATATAGGAAAAAGAATCTTTGTTGTGTACATTGAATTATATTTCTTTGGCTAATTATTTACTTAAAAAAAAACTCAGAAAACCACACAATGTGCAATGATAGTGAAATTAAAAAAAAATTACAGCCATACAATAGAATATAAAATAGCTAGTTTAAGCCCTTTCCTGACCTATTGGGACATACCGTATCCCAGACACTTTGTAAGCCTGTGAGGTTATTTGGGAACCCCAAAGTCTGACTTAATATTGTGTTTTTACTCAAGGTGGGAGCCTTTTGAAAAGTGTTGAATTCAAGTACCCTGAATTGTGTTCTCATTATTATGTAGCCCGAGCATTGTGTTAAGTGATTCCTGCTAGACGTATGAACTTTGTAAATCATACTTTAAAATGGTTCATGAAAAATAATAAGAAGGCTTATAAGGAGAGTAGAATAAAATGTATATGCAGTCATTGCCAAGTGTTTTCATGTTTTACCATGCTTCTCTGATTTTTAAGAAGTAAAATTCTTAAAAAAAACAAAAAATTTTACACTTGACTCTTGTTGCCAGTATATACTATGTTCAAGTTTTGCTGGGACATAATTAATCTCACATAATAGGTGAGGTTATTCTGCTGACATTGGATTGTGTCCCCAGAATTATATGTATCAATTTGGCTAGGCCATGATTCCCAATATCATGTGATGGTCCACCTTTTGTTATCTGATTTGATTTTCCCGTATTTTGCAAATCTTACCTCTATGATGTTAATGAGGCAGGATATGTACCTGTTGGGTTAATGAGGAAGCACTCATCTACAAGACTGGCTGTGTTTTGAACCAATCTCTTCTGAGATATAAAAGAAGTGAGCATGTATACAGGGGAACTTCATATCATCAAGAACATCACCAGAAACGGAGTACATCCTTTGGACCCAGAGTTCCTGTATAAAGAATCTACTAGTCCAGGGCAAGATAGATGAGAAAGAACTTCTTACAGAGCCAACAGAGACAGAATGTCTTCCTCTGATGTCCTGAATTTTTACTGTTACTCAAAGAGAAATAAAATTCTCTTTGTTAAAGCCGTCCATTATAGTATGTATGTGATAGCACTGTGTGGCTGAGTATCAAAATCCATAACTCAAAAAATTCTGAACTGATCCTTTAATCAGCTACAAGTCATCCCTCCTGTCACCACATAAGGAAAAAGCTGAACAAACTGAAAATCAGATCCATCAGAGAACTGAAGTCACAAAATAAACTGCCGCCCACAATACTGGAGAGCCAAAATCAGCCCACTTGAGCCAGTAAGGGGTAGAAATAGTAACTGATGAATTGCTAGAGGCTCAGTGTGGACTAGCTTGTGAATTCAAAAATTTCTGAAGGTCTGGTCTTAGGTGATACTCTACACTTTCATAGATTTACCTATAGATGCCACAGAGCTTCTCAAAATGGACATCACGGAAAGAGCTCATGTTTCAGCACAAGTGAAGAAATAACCAGTTTCAAATATAACCAGCTTATTCTTCATAACAAAAGCAGGCACTTCATGAAAATGTCTTTACAAGAACCTTGTCTGACCTCGGGGACCTCGTGGCCCAGTGATTAAATTGCTTATTTGCTAATTGAGAGATCTTCAATTTGAACTCACCAGTTGCTCTGTGGGAAAAAATGAGGCAGTCTGCCTCTGTGAAGATTTATAGCCTTAGAAACCCTATGGGGAACTTCTACTCTGTCCCACAGGGTGGCTATGAGTTGGAATAGACTCAATGGTAGTGGGTTTGGGGATCATTAGCACATGAAGCTTGGGTGGTACAGGTAATTTGTGATTGACTGCTACCTAATGACTGGCATTTCTGAACCTACCTAGTGGCTCCACTTAAGAAAATCATGGTGACGAACCTTCTCCAGAAAGATGACAGCTAAGAAAACCCTATGGAGCTATTCTACTCTGGGACACATTGGTCACTGTAAGTCAAAATCAACTCAATGACAATAGGTTATTTATTTATTTTTGTGTCATTAATGTATCAAATTCTAACAGAACAGTAAAACTTGACAACATGAAAACACATATATAAGCAAAGGTAGAATTCTAAGAAAGAACAAAAAATAAATTATAAAAATCAAAAACATTATATCAGAGGCAGAGTGCCTTTGATGAACTCATGAATACACGCAATTGAAAGAATCGCTGACCTTGAAGATATGCCAGTAAAAGTATCTGAAACCAATATACAAAGAGAAAAATAATGAAATGAACAGAATATCATAGAAATCTGGTACAACTGTAAGTAGCAGAGCATACATGTAACTGGACTACTAGAGAATGAACACAGAAATGACGATAAAATATATTTTAAATCATAGTGGCTGGGAATTTTCCAAAATTGCTGGCAGACACTTAAAGAGAACATCAGCCAAGAAAACACCAAGGAGAATTAATATCAAAAATCTAACCACAGAAAATCTAAGACAAAAGAGAAAAGTCTTGAAAGTTGTCAGGTAAAAACAAACAAAAACACTAGCATGTAGATGATTAAGGGAAGATTACAAGTCTATAGACTTTTCCTTAGAAATCACACATGCAATAAAAGACTGGAGTAGAACACCAAAAGTGTCAAAAGAAAAACAGCACCAACGTTTCTGTAACCAGTGAAATTATGCTTTAAACATGATCTAAAAACAGAGATAGATAAAAATGAGAGAAATATATTACGCTAAAATCCATTTAGAAAAGAATATGTGAATGTCAGACAATGTTGATTCAGAGCAAAGAAGATTATCAGGAATAAACAGTAGAATGGCATAATAATAAAGGATTACTTTCCTAAGAAGGCTTAATAATGCATAACATGTCAGCATCTGAAACTGTTTTAAGAAAAGTTCTATTTTTGTTGCAGCCAGGTGCCCTGGAGTTGGTTCTGATTCATGAAGACCCTATTTACACAGGATGAAGCAATTCCTGGTCCTACACCCCCCTCACAATCATTAGCGTATCAGAGCCAGTAACAGCAGCTACTGTGTCAGTCCATCTCACTGAGGGTCTTTCTCGTTTGTGTTGACCCTCTACTCTACCAAGCATGATATTCTTCTCCAAGGATTGTTCCTTCCTGATAACTTGTCCAAAGTAAGTGAAATGAAGTGTCACCATTCTCACTTTCAAGGAGCACTCCGTATTTTTGACAACACAGAATTGTTTTTCTGACCGTCAACTGCACGTTCAATGTTCTTTGTCAAGGGCATAATTTAAAAGCATCAATTCTTATTCAGTCCTCCTTATTCACTGACCAGCTTTCAGAACCATATGAGAGAATTTAAAATATTATAGCTTATGTTAGTTCTACCTTAGTCCTCAAAGTGCGTGTTTGACTATTAACATCTTAAAGAGGTTTGGTCCATGTAATACTTCCTTTTATTTCCTGACTGCAGCCTCCATAGGTGTTGATTGTGAATCCTAGTCAAATGAAAATCTCGACAGTACCAATCTTGTCACCATTTGTCATGATGTTCCTTATTGGTTCATTTGTGAGGATTTCTGTTTTCTTTATGCTGATGTGTAATTTATACTGAAGGCAGTCGTCTTTGTTCATCATCAGTAAGTGCTTCAAGTCCTATTTATATTCATCAAACAAGGTTGTCATCTGCACTATATATATATATAGTTCATCTTCTCAGATTATTATATGGTGTATAAATACGGTGACAGTATGCAACACTAACACACACCTTTCTTGATTTCAAACAATGTAGTAACTCCTTGCTGTAGTCACATGACTGCTCTTGATCTAGGTTCACTTTTCCCATGAACACTACATGTTCTGGGATCTTCATTCTTTGAAATATTATGCATAATTTGCTAAAATCCACACAGTTGGATGCCTCTGCCTACTAAATAAAACACGGGTAAATATTTTTCTAGTGTGCTGTGCTTTCAGTCAAGAGCCGTTTGATAACAGGAATGATAGCCTTTCTTTCATATCTTCTTGCAAATCAACCTTGAATTTCTGTGTTAGTGTACTTCTACACACACTTGTTTGTGATATTGATGGTATCATTTGATAATTTCCGCATTAGATTTGGATCACCCTTCTTTGGAGAAGGCACAAATACGGAACTCTTTCACTTGGGTTGTCAGGTCTTTCAAATTTCTTGACATAGAGACTGAGCACCTCCAGAGCTGCATCCACTGTTTTCAAACTTTTCAATCGGTATTCCATTACATTCTGGAGTCTTGTTTTTTCCACCAATGACCTCAGTGTAGCTTATATGTCTGTCTTCAGTATTGTTGATTCTTCCTCAAGTGCTACCTCCTGAAATAACTGAGTATCAACTAATCATGTTTGATACTGTGATCCTATGTATTCCTTCTATATTCTTTTAATGTTTCCTGCATAACTGAGTATTTTGTCTATAGACTCCTTCAGTACTGCAACTCAAGTCTTCAATATCTTTCTCAGTTTATTCAGCTTGAGAAATAACAAGTGTGTTCTTCCCTTTTGGTTTCTAACTACAGATCTTTCCATACTTCATTATAAATTTTTTTTCTTTTTGAGCTTCCCTTTCAAATATTCTGCTTACTCTTCTGTTCTATCATATCTTCCATTCATTTTAACTACTTTACTTTCAAGAACAATTTCAGAGTCTCTTCTGGAATCTCTGGATCCATTTTGGTCTACTGTTTCTTTCCTGTCTTTCAAGTGATGTTTGATTTCTTCATGTATAATGTCCTTGATGTCTTTCCACATCTCATCTGGTCTTCAGCTGTTAGTGGTCAGTGCATCAAATCTCTTCTTGTATGGTCTGTAAATTCATGTCAGATGCACCCAAGTTTGTATTTTGGCTATTGTGGGCTTATTGTAAAATTCTTCAGCGTCAACTTTAACTTGCATAACAATCGATGATCTGCTGTGCAGTCAACTTCTGGCCCTGTCCTAACTGATGATAATGAGCTTTTCCAGTGTCAGTCACCACAGATTTAGTAGATTTGATTCTTGTGTAGTCCATACGGTAAGGTTCACACGTGTAGCTGCCATTTATGTTGCTGAAAAAAAAGTATTCATAAAGAAGAAGTCTTTAGTCTTGCAAAATTCTTTGATGTGATCTTTGGCATCATGTCTATCAACAAGGGCATTTTTTGTAAACTATCAATCTTCTTAATTTCCAACTTTTGCATTTCTTTCACCAGTAATTATCAATGCATCTTGATTGAACATTTGATAAATTTCAGACTTCTGATATTGGTGAAAATCTTCAATTTCATCATCTTAGCATTAGTGGCTGGTGAACAAATTTGAATATTAGCCATATTAACTAGTTTTCCATGTAATTGTCTGGATATTACGCTATCACATACAGAGTTGTGATAAGTCTTGATAAGTTAGGATAAGTCTTGAAATGTTCCTTTTAACAATGAACACAATGACATTTTTCTTCAATTTGGCATTTCTGGCTTAGTAGAGCATATGATTATCTGGTTCAAAATAGCCATAAAGACTAATATCCTAGGCATTTGTGAGATGAAATGGAAATGTGTTGGCCATTTTGAAACTCTCACAATAAATACTAAAAGAGGGGAGTGGGGTTAAGATAGAGGGGTAGTCAGACACGACCTGTGATCCCTCTAACAACAAACAACCAAAAGAACAAATTAATTGATTTTGTATAACATTCTAGGAAACCTGAAAATAAAAGCGAAAGTTAAGAAATCAGACTGAGTAATGAGGAATGGAGAGTAAGTGCAGCAGTACCCAGGACTGGCCTGACATAAATGACCACAAATCATCTGCAGTCAGCATGGTGATTGAAAGACTGACATTTGGAGGGTGGTTTTCTTAGCACAAGAGAAGGTGCTGTGGAGACTATATTCTGACTTGAAGAACAACTGAAAAATGGTACTTGGTCATCAAATGCTGAGTATCTTGTGTCTGTACTACTGTATGTGGATCTAAATCCTTCCCATGGGATAAACCTCTCTCCTATTTTTCCAGAGCTTTCCCAACTCTTCTCTGTACTACACCTGCCTCTGGATTCTGATATCATTATCTGAGACCAAATGTAGGATTTCTTACATACTCACACCCTGAACCATTCTCCTAGACTTAAAGAGGGAGCAATTTGACAAAATGAAGGAAGAGGAAAAAGTAAAATAAAATAAAATAAACTGTCAACTCTCTTGAGCCAGAAATTCAGGGCAGGAACAATTCCTTCACCTAGGAGGAAGCATAAGGGAACATAGCTTCCACTCTAATCCTGAGGTTTAGCTATAAGCCCTCTGACTTTCTCAGTGTATGCAGCCAGATATGTTTCTACACCAAACAACCCTGCCCATCTAGGACAGTACGGGAGACTCTGCCAGCATTTGAGGATGGATCACAGTGATGTGTTTTTCAGGTATAATGAGTATCTAAATAAAATATCCCAAATAACTTACAGAAACATAGGTAGCATATATAAGGCATTTTCATCAAAGTTGCTGATTCAAGACAGATGGACAAAATTCAATTGCATTTACACATGTATTTCATAACCAACTATAAATGATAATTAAAAAACACACACTAAACTGGGGAAAAGTAGATTCCTCATTGGAGAAATTAAAATTAATGATATTCAAAAGGAAACAATAAAAGGAGAGCTATATAATAAACAAAGATTGTGAGGATGAAGCAGGACCAGGAGGAGTTCTGTTCCATTGTGCACAGAGTTGCTGTGAGTCCATGGCACCTAACAACAGCAGCAAAGCAACATTTTAAGTTCATAAATGAAAAGAAACAATGTGTGAAAGAATATAGGTTCTCTCCAAATTAATATGAAAAGTAGCTTTGATAAAATGGTTAACCTGACTCTATACTTTTTATTGAGGAGTAAAGAATGAGACATACTTGAAAACATGTGAATGGAGAACTGGATGGGTAGACATAAGATGTGTACACAAAGCAGTTCAACACTGTAAGGTAAGTTTCATTTTTAGAAAGAGAAATAGTTTATGGAGATCAGATATCAGTCTGATATATAGTTGCCAAATATTTTTTTCCCATTCTATGCCAAGCCAAGTGCTGTCAAGTCGGATCTGACTCATGTGGTCTTTTAATTCTTTTGATGAAGTCTTTGGATGAGAAAAAGTGTTTGATTCTTTGTAGTTCCCATTTATCTATTTTCTCTTATGTTGATCGTGCTTTGTTTGTCAGGTATCTAAGTCTGATCTCCACAATCTGCAAGATACTACAAAATATCAACAAGAAAAGGATAAATAATCCAATTAAGCAATGGGTTAAGGAGATGGACAGACACTTCTCTAAAGAGGATATCCAGGCAGTCAAAAGACACATGCAGAATTGCACATGATCATTAGCTATTAAAGAAATTCAAATAACATCTCACCCCAACAAGGTTGGCTATGATCCAAAAAACACAAAACAACAAATGCTGGAGAGACTGTGGAGGAACTGGAACTCTCCTACACTGCTGGAGGGATTGCAAATGACACAATCTCTTTCTAAAACAATCTGGTGCTTCCTTAAAAAGCTGGAAATAGATATACCATTTGATCCTGTAATTCCAGTGCTTGGAATTTATCCTTCAGAAACAAAGATTGCCACATGAACAGACACATGCACACGAATGTTTGTTGCAGCACAGTCCACAATGGCTAACAGGTGGAACCAGCCAAGATCCCATCAACAGATGAATGGATAAGCAAACTATGGTACATATACTCAATGGAACACTATGCTATGATAAAAAAAACAAAGATGGTTTTAGAAAACATAACATGGTATAATTTGGAAGAGATCATGCTGAGTGAAGTCAGTCAGTGTCAAAAGGACAAATATATGAAACCCCTGTTATAAGGACCTAAAAATACAACTATCTACATAAGAAAATGACTGCTTTGGCTACAGGGTGAGGGGTGAGGGTTTATCATAGATTAGATAATTGATAAACATTAGAAATTTTATTCTTTTACTGTAAGTAATAAATAAAAAAAATAATAATAAAAGAAAGAGAAATGGGAAGAGAGGAAGGAAAGAGGGGTGAGAAAAAGAAAAAGAGGAAGAGTGAGAAAGAAGCAAAAGAAGAGGGAGAGACCGGAGGATGAAAAGGGATGTGGAAAGCAAAGATCAAGAAGGGGGAAAAAAACAGAATAGTAGAGTGGAAGAGGGAGAAAGAAGCAAACTTTTGGTCCTAGGTGTTTCATAAATGGTAAAATGGTTAACCTGACTCTATATTTTTTATTGAAGAGTACAGAATGAGAAATATCTAAAAAACATTCAAAAGGAAAACTTAATAAATGTAACAGTGCTGTACCATTTCTTGCTATTTTTTTAAATAAAATTTCCACACAGATTTCTACAATTTCAGTGCAATGCAATGCTTTAACTTTCCTAAAAAAGTGTACAGCAGAACATTTAGTTATGTCATACTTACCAGAAAAATCTATAGAGTACATTATGCATTTTGGCAAGATTCAGCTTCTGGAAATTCAATGGTGACTCATGGTATTACAAGAAGATACCTGACTGTATAAATTGTTTAAATTATGTAATCTTTAGTTTCTGTATTCTTAAAATATAACTTCCCATCTCACAAACTTATATGAATTGTAAATAAAAAACCAGTAAGTAAACCGTAATATTTTTCTTGTAACTTTTATGTCCGTAAAAGAAAGGAACTACTATCTATTACATTTTGTTATTAAAAAATGAGTGAGAAATTCACAATGATCACTATTTAATAAACTTTTTATAGTTTTATTAAAATAAAATTGCTGTCCATATAACAAATTGCACATCTTTAAAATGCATAATTGGATGAGATTTGACACATGCATACACCCATGAACCAATCTCCACCACTAAATTTCCCTTTTAAAATATGACGTAACAGCTTTCATGTATTTTCTCCTGCTGTGTCAAGGGCTATCACATGCATTATATTTCTAAACTACACAACTGCACTACAAAAGAGTTACTGGTTTCACCGTTTCACAAAATAAAACACTCTGGCTGAGAAAAGCTAGATGAGTTGATCCTGGTAACAAGGCTTTCAGTATTGGTGATGTTTCCTACCCAAATCTATTTTACCTTGAAGCCACTGTGCTTTCAATTACATAAACTATTTCACACAAGTAACATACAAAATTAATATACAGGTCTAGATATATACAAATCACACTAAAATCTCTTTCATTTTAAAACATTAATTGGCTCTGTTTTCCTGTTTATTTCTTTGAAGTTATATTAAATGAATATTTGAAATTCTTACTTTAGTCTCTATATTTTTGCCACTATCCATTAATGCAGGAGCTTTGGGTGGCTATTATTTATTATCCACATTTGAAGTATGTTTGGTAGAATATGAATCCAAAGGTAATTAAATTATATATTTTTTTAAATAAAAAAATAGCTCTCTATAATACTTGATAGCTTTTTATTTTCATTTCATTG
Organism: Heterohyrax brucei; assembly: GCA_028571685.1. Lineage (NCBI taxonomy): Eukaryota > Metazoa > Chordata > Mammalia > Hyracoidea > Procaviidae > Heterohyrax > Heterohyrax brucei. Next base: position 165,018,446 of record CM053143.1, read on the forward strand.
AGGCTTTGTATATATTCATTAATATAAAATTTGTACAGTTGCAAATTTTTAAAGCAAAATATAATATTTAAGGGTACAGTTATAGACATGTTTCAGCTTTTCAGCATGAAACACAGTCACCATAAAGTGTTAGAAGCTCTTGAAATAGTTTTCTATTTTCATGAGTATCTAAGGGTGGCCCATGCTGTTGTTATTAGGTGACATCAAATATTTGCAACTCATGGAGAGCCTATAAGATAGCAGAATAAAACACTGTTCCATTCTGTGCCATCCTTACAGTCACTGATATGCTTGAACACACTGTAGTCACTGTGTCAGTTCATCTTGATAAGGGTCTTCCTCTACTCACCTGTCTCTTTTATAAACATGATGCCCTTTTCCAGGGACTGGTCCTTCCTGATTACATACCTAAAGTAAGTGAGACAAATTCTTGCCATCCTCACTACTAAGGAACATTCTAGTTGTACATCTTTCAAGACAGATATACCTGTTCTTCTGGAAGTTTATGGAGTATTCAATGTTCTTCACCAACACCATAATTGAATTTCATCAAATCTTCTTCACTCATCTTCATTCATTTTTTAGCTTTTATGTGCTTATGAAGCAATTGAAAATACCTTGGCATAGGTCACGTGCACCTTTGTCCTCAGGGTGACGTCTTTCGTTTTTAAAAGTTCAGAGTCTTTGGCAGCACATTTGTACAGTATAATACTTTGCTTGATTTCTTGACTGTTGCCATGGGTGTTGATTCTGTAGTGAAGCAAAATGAAATATTTGACAACTTCAATCTTTTCTCCATTTATTGTGATGTTGTTTGTTGGTCCAGTTGTGAGGATCTTTCTTTCTATCTTTCCTTTAAGTTCAGGTGTAATCCATACTGAAGTCTGTCTTTTTATCTACATCAGTAAGTGCTTCAAATCCTTGGCTTTCAGTAAACAAGGTTTAGTCATCTGTTAATGGGTATTCCTCCAGTTCTGATGCTTTGTTCTTCTTCATGTAGTCTATCTTCTCAGATTATTTGTTCAGTATACAGATTGAATAAGTGTAGTAAAATATTACAACCCTGACACACACCTTTTCTGATTGTAAAACATGTAGTATCTTTTTGTTCTGTTCAAATAGCTGCCTCTTGGTCTATGTACAATTTCCTCATGAGCACAGTTAAATATTTTGGCATTCCTTTTCTTTAAGAATTTATTGAAAATTTGTTAGATCCACAAAGCTGAATACCTTTGCAAAGCCAATAAAACATAGGAAGACATCTTTCTGGCATTCTCTCTTTTCAAACAAGACTCATATCATGTCATCAATGATATTTTGACTTGTAAGTTTTCATCTGAATTTAAAACGAATTTCTGGCAATTTCCTGTCAAAACACTACTGCAGTCATTTTTTTTTTTTAATTTTTATTTAACATAACTGAGTGAAAATGTACATTCACATATAAATTTACATGCCCCCGTATATGCAGTTTCCACTGCTCTCCCTGTCCAGTGACAGCACACTATTCTTCTCTGCTCCATAGATGTCTCATCCTCCCAACAGTTTCCTTTCCCCTCCTGTCCATCCACCCCCCTTCCTCCAGCCAGAGGTCAGCAAGATGATATCCTATAGATGTATAGAACCATAAAGTGCTTTCAATATATGGTCACTCTGCCTTGCAAGTCCAGTCCATTCCTGTCCAAAGAGTAGACCTTTGTTATAATTTATGGATAAGGGCAGCATCAGGGCCGGGGGCCATGCTCTCAGAGGAACCCCAAAACCGCTGGACCGTCAATTGAGGTCTTTTAGGGGAGATCTCATGATGCACCTCTTTATTCTTGTGTTGAAAGTGAGACTCCTCTCTGTGAGCTCCATCATGGCTATCACTGGTGGTGGCTGGGCCCCATCCGGTTCTTCCGGTCCCAAGTCGATGTAGGCACCCACTCTTGTGGGTCTCTCCGTCTTCTCGGTTGTCTTTACCGCATGCCATTTTGGTCCTTGGTGAGCATCCGTTCCTGTTGAGTTGGGACCATTTGCTGTGTCCTTGGATGGCAGCTTGGCAGCTTTTAAGACCCCAGACGCCACTCACCAATGTGGGGTGCAGAGAGCTCTCTTAGCAAAACGCTAGTCGTGCCAATAGGCCTGGAATTCGCCTACGAGCATGGTCCCCCGCCCCCCAACCCAGCTACTCTATCCTTGCAGTATTGAATTAAGATGGAAGGAGTACTCAAGTTATGCTGAAGTCCACTTAATGTTGTTCTTGTTCCTAATGTGTGCTGTCATCGCTTTCTCCCAAATAGATTTATAGTAACTATCTAAACTAAATCCTCCCCCCCTCACCCTCACTCCCTCCCCTCCCTTGCAGCTGTCAAAGAGTCTTTTCTTCTGTACACAAGTCTGTTTTTGAGATCTTATCATAGAGGTCTCATACAGTATTTGTCTTTTTGTCGCTGACTACTTTCACTCAACATAATGTCTTCCAGTTGAAACCAGGTTAGGAGATGTTTCCTGGAATCATTGTTATTCTTTATCATTGCGTAGTGCTCCATTGAGTATATGTACCATAGTTTACCTATCCATTCTTCTATTGTTGGGCATCTGGGTTGATTCCATCTTTTTGCTATTGTGGACTGTGCTGCGATAAATATTCTGGTGCATGTGTCCGTTGGTGTGAAAGGCCTTGAATCTGCAGGACATATTCCAAGTAGTGGAATTACTGGGTCAAATGGTATATCAATATCTATTTTTTTAAGGAAGCGCCAGGTTGCCTTCCAAAGAGGCTGGACCATTTTGAAACCCCACCAACAGTGTAGGAGGGTTCCACTTTCTCCACAGCCTCTCCAGCATTTGTTGTTTTGTGTTTTCTGGATCATGGCCAATCTTGTTGGGGTGAGATGGTATCTCATTGTTGTCTTGATTTGAATTTCTTTAATAACTAAAGACTGTGAACATGTCCGCAGGTGTTTTTTGGCTGCCTGGATCTCCTCTTTAGTGAAGTGTCTGTCCATCTCCTTTGCCCAACGCTTAATTGGATGGTTTATTTTCTTCTTCTTGATATTTTGTAGTATCTTATAGATTACGGAGATCAGGCGTCGGTCTGACATAGAGTTGCCAAATATTTTTTCCCATTCTGTGGGTGTTCTTTTAATTCTATTAATAAAGTCTTTGGATGAGCATAAGTGTTTGATTCTTAATAGTTCCCATTTATCTATTTTCTCTTCTGTTGATTGAGGTTTCTTTGACAGATTTTGGAGTCTGTCCTCATTGCGTATTAAAACTTCCATTGTTGTTCCTACCTTTTCTTGGATGAGCTTTATCATTTTAGGTTTCATGTTTAAGTCTTTTATCCAGTTGGAGTTCGTTTTTGTATAAGGTGTAAGATATGGATCTTGATTCTGTTTATTGCAGATGGATAACCAATTTTGCCAGCACGATTTGTTGAAGATACTGTTTTTACCCCAGTTTAATGTCTTAGGGCCTTTGTCGAATATCAACTGTTCAGAGGCAGAGGGTGTCAACTCTGGGGTCTCAATTCTGTTCCATTGATCGATCTGTGTGTTCTTGTACCAGTACCAGGCTGTTTTGACCACTGTGGCAGTGTAGTATGTTCTTAGGTCGGGTAATGAGAGGCCTCCCAGTGTGTTCTTCTTCTTTAGTAGTACCTTACTTATCCGGGGCTTCTTCCGTTTCCAAACAAAATTGGTGATTTGTTTCTCCATCTCATTAAAAAATGATGCTGGAACTTGTATTGGGATTGCATTATATAAATAGATTGCTTTGGGTAAAATAGACATTTTCACAATGTTAAGTCTTCCTATCCATGAGCAGGGTAGGTTTTTCCATTTATCTAAGTCTCTCTTAGTTTCTTGTAGTAAGGGCTTGTAGTTCTGTTTGTAAAGGTCTGTTGTTTCTCTGGTTAGATTAATTCCTAGGTACTTTATCTTCTTACGGGCTATCGTAAATGGTATTGATTTAATAATTTCCTCCTTTACAGTCTCGTTGATTATACAAACTCTTCTATCAGTTTGAGTAGCTTACTTATAGATTCCTTGGGGTTCTCTGCATATACAATCATATCTGTGAACAGGGAGATTTTAACTTTCTCTTTGCTGATGCAGATGCCCTTTATTTCTTCGTTTTGTCTAATTGCTCTGGCTAGAATTTCTAGAACAATGTTGAATACGAGAGGTGAGAGTGGGCATCCTTGTCTAATTCTTGATCTCAGGGGAAAGTCTTTCAGTCTCCCTCCATTCAGGATGATGTGGACAATTGGCTTTGTATAAATGGCCCTTATTGTGTTGAGGAATTTGCCGTCTATGCCCATTTCGCTAAGAGTTTTTAGCATGAATGGGTGTTGGACTTTATCAAATGCCTTTTCGGCATCAATGGACAAAATGAGGCGATCTTTGTCTTTTGTGTTATTTATGTGGTTAATCACATTAATTGTTTTCCTGATGTTGAACCAGCCTTGCATACCTGGTATGAATCCCACTTGGTCATGATGGATTATTTTCTTGATATGTTGTTGTATTCTGTTGGCAAGAATTTTGTTGAAGATTTTTGCATCTAGGTTCATGAGTGATATTGGTCTGTAGTTCTCTGTCTTTGTTGGATCTTTCCCTGGCTTAGATATCAGGGTTATGCTGACTTCATAGAATGAGTTTGGGAGTACTCCATCCCTTTCTATACTGTGAAATAGTTTCAGCAGTATCGGGGATAACTCTTCTCTAAATGCTTAGCAGAATTCTTCCGTGAAGCCATCTTGGCCCGGATTTTTTTTGGTCGGCAGTGTTTTCATGACCTTTTCAATCTCTTCCTTTGTGATGGGTTTATTAAGTTGTTCTGCTTCACATTGTGATAATTTGGGTAGGTGGTATGAGTCAAGGAATTGGTCCATTTCCCCTAGGTTTTCAAATTTGTTAGAGTACAGTCTTTCATAGTATTCTGTTATGACATTTTTGATTTGTGTTGCATCTGTGGTGACAACTCCCTTCTCATTTCTAATTTGGGTTATTTGTTTCCTTTCCTGTTTTCCTTTAGTGAGTTTAGACAGTGGTTTATCAATTTTGTTGATCTTTTCAAAAAACCAGCTTTTGGTCTTTTCAATTTTTTCAATTGTTTTTCTATTCTCTAATTCATTTAGCTCTGCTCTAATCTTTATGATCTCCTTTCTTCCAGTGCCCGAGGGCTTCCTCTGTTGTTCTCTTTCTACTTGTTCAAGCTGTAGAGTTAGTTCCTTGATTTAGTTTCTTTCTTCCTTCCAGATGTGTGCATTTATGGAGATAAACAGACCTCTGAGCACTGCTTTAGCTCTATCCCATAGGTTCTGGTAGGAAGTGTTTTCGTTCTCATTGGAATCCATGAATTTCTTTAATTCATCCCTGATTTCCTCTATAACCCATGTTTTTTTGAGCAAGATGTTATTCAGTTTCCAAGAGTTCCACTTTCTATCTCTGTTTTTTCTGCTATTGATTTCAACTTTGATGGCTTTATGATCTGAGAAGATGCTTTGCAGTAATTCAATGGTATGGATTTTGTTGAGCATTGCATTATGGCCTATCATGTGGTCAATTCTGAAGAATGTTCCATGTGCACTGGAGAAGAAGGTGTAGTTGTCTGCTGATGGGTGGAAAGTTCTGTATATATCAATGAGGTTTAATTGGTTAATTGTGTCAATGAGGTCTTCTGTATCTTTACTGAGCTTTTTTCTAGATGATCTGTCTAGTAATGAGAGTGGAGTGTTAAAGTCTCCCACTATTATTGTGGAGTCATCTAACTCTCTTTTGAGCGTAGTCAGTGTTTCTTCGACATATTTAGGTGCTCTGACATTAGGTGCATAAATGTTTAATATAGTTAAGTCTTGCTTGTGTACTGAACCTTTCAGCAATCCACAATGGTGGATTTGACATTAAAATTGATTTTGTTTGATATTAGAATTGCCACCCCTGCTCTTCTTTGTTCATTGTTAGCTTGATATATATTCTTCCATCCTTTAATTTTCAGTTTGTTCCTGTCTTTAGGTCTCAAGTGAGTTTCTTATAGACAACATATGGATGGGTCGTGTCTTTTGATCCAAGATGACACTCGGTGTCTCTTTACTGGAGCATTCAGCCCATTCACCTTCAATGTAATTATTGATAGGTATGTGTTCACTGCTGCCATTGTGATATGTTTATTTTTATGTTGATGTTTTCTCTGTTGTTCTTATTAGTCTGTTCTGAGACACTCTTGTTTGTGAGTTGATTTTTCACCTTTTTCAGAGCTGGTTTTATAGTTGTTGAGACTCGTGTGTTAGATTTCTTGAAATGGTATGATACATCTTTGCTGTGCTTTACAGCTGCCCCTATGAATCCCCTTAATAAACTATTTATAAACCCAATTTTAATTACTACCAGTCTTGTCATCTTCCTCTCCATCTGGAAGGACTATAACGACTGTAGTACATCCCTCTTTTATTATGATGACACCATAGTTTTCATGATGATCACTGGATTGCTTCTTTCCAAATCAAAGCTGTGATTGACTTTGTAGCCTTCCCTAAATGAGTATTGAGTAGTGTGTTGTTCTAAAATATAAAGTTAGTGGTTTCGTTCTTCTAAGCCAAAGCCAAGAGCTTCTTTCAGTATTTCTTGTAGTTTGGGTTTTGTTTTTACAAAGTCTCTGAGTTTCTGTTTATCTGGGAATGTCTTAATTTCATTTTCGTATTTGAAAGATAGTTTGGCAGGATATATAATTTTTGGTTGGAAGTTCTTCTCCTTCAAGACTTTGAATGTGTCGTGCCACTGTCTCCGTGCCATCATGGTTTCTGCTGAGAAATCTGATGAGAGCCTACAGGGTTTCCCTCTGAATGTTAGCTTTGCCGTGAGTGTTGCTGCCTTTAAGAGTTGCTGCTTATGTTTCATTTTGTTAAGCTTGATTATAATATGTCTTGGAGTCTTTCTTTTGAGATCTATATTGGGTGGCGTACGATATGCATCTGAGATGTCTATGTTCTCTTCCTTCATGATTTCTGGGAAGTTTTCTTTCAGAAGCTCAGCAACAATACTCTCTGTGTTCTCAGATGTCTCACCCTGTTCAGGGACTCCAATTAATCGAAGGTTGTTCCTCTTAATAGAGTCCCACATGCTTCTTAATGTTTCTTCATTTTTCTTGTTTCTTTTTTCTGATTTCTGCTCATAGACGCTGGCATCAGTAGCTCTGTCTTCCAAGTCAGAAATTCTTTTCTCCATTTGTTCCATTCTGTTTTCTTGGCTTTGCATGGAAGTTTCTATGTGTTTGATTTTCTTCTTGATCTGTTGGATTTCAGAGTACTGGTGTTCCATCAGATCGAACAACTTGCTTAATTTTTCATTTTGTTCTGCTGCATTTTGTATAAGGTCTGGAAGGGCTCCGTATGTAATCAATTTGTGTTCACTTCCTGATGCTTTCATAAAAGTTTCTTCATCTGTAAAACTCCTTGGTTGCTTTGTTTGGGAGCCTTCTGAAGCCATGAGTGACTGCTTGTATGCCACAATTGTCTGTTGCTTTTTGGGGCCCATGTGAGTATATGGAGGCTGGAAGAGGTACTGTGAGGATGGATTGCAAGTGTTTCTCTAGGCTGTCTTCAAATGTAAAGCAAAAGGTATCTGACCAGTTCACAAGTCAGTTAGTTTTTCAAGTGTATAGGTCCCTCTTCTCATCTGACAAAGTAAGCACCACTATATCCAACCCCCGATGATAACAAACTAGTTCAGAATACAGCAATGCTACTGCCCTGTTAGCCTCTGCTAACAGGGCCTAGCCTTTGCCAACACTGTGTCGAGTACTGGATTTGTGATAGAAAAGCGCTCTCATGTGAGCAGGCTCTGTCTCCCAAGCTAAGAATTAGGTACAGCTGTGGCCACCGTACGCAAGATGGCATCCTCCTCACAGGCAGCAGAGGGGCTACAGGTGCCGAGAGGTAGTGATTCCTCTGATTCTGTTGCAGGGCCCCCAACGTAGGCAGCACTGTGCAAAATGACTACTTTTCTGTCGGAGAAGTGCTGTCCCGTTTCCCCGCACCGGCTCCCAGGCTAAGAACAAGGTCCTGCTAAAATCTCAGTACCAACACGGCGTCCCGCATACTGACTGCAAAGCTCCGTGCAAACCCCTCTGAGGCAGCTACTAAACGAAAGGCTCAAAATGGCTAGATGAACAGAGTCCCGATCCTGGCTCTCAGAATATGGGAATTTTGCCTGCCTATCCCGCCAGCAGCGTGTCTGAGTCCAGCCACCAGGCAATACCCAGCTCCGCAGGCTAGCCGCGACAGAGGAAAAAAAAAGTCAAACTGGTGCGTTTACCTTCTGTCCGTGAGAGCCGGGGCTAGCCAGGAGCAGGAGTCAGCGAAAGAGAGGAGGTTTTTCGCTGAGTGGTATGAAGTCCCAATTAACAGCTCTGTGCCGTGTCCTGAGGCTGATTAGGTGATCAGAAGGCTCTGTTTGATTGTCATTTCAGGTCTTGGTTTCCAGAGGGATATAAGGAGGCGTGTGCTTAGTCTGCCATCTTGACTCCGCCCCCTTGCAGTCATTTTTTAAATGTTATCTTCAGCATAATTTTACTTTCATTTTGTACCAATGATATCATTCAATAATGTCTATATTTAATTGCATCATATTTCTTTGGAATAGGCAAGTATATGGAGCTCTTTCATTTGACTGTCCAGGTAGCTATCTTCCAAATTGCTTGGTACAGCAGAGTAAGTGCTGCCAGCATTACATGCACTTGTTGAAACACCTCAGTTGATATTTCTGTCTTTTTAGACTTATTTTTCACCAATCCCTTCAGCGCAGTTTGGATTTCTTATTTTAATACTATTGATTCTTGATAACAGATTATCTCCTGCAACACTAAAATGTCAAGAAATTTCTTTTATTATGGTGACTCTGTGTATTTCCTCCATCTTCATTTAATGCTCCCTACAGCATTCAATATTTTACTCATCAAATCTTTCCATACTGCAAATAGACTCTTGAATTTCTTCTTTAGTTCTTCAACTTGAGAAATGCCTACCATATTTTTCCCTTTTGGCTTTCTAAATTCAGGTCTCCGCACATTTCATTGCATTTCTTTACTTTGTCTCAGTAGCTACCCTTTAAAATCTCCTGTTCAGCAATTTTATTTAATCTTTTACTTTAGCTACTTTCAGTTCTAGAGTATGTTTCAGTTCTCTCCTGAAACCCATTTTATTTTATTTCCTTTTCTATTTTTTTAATGACCTTTTCTCTTCTTGTTGTATAATATCCTTGATATACTACGACTCTTTCGGACTTTGTTCATTCATGTTCAGTGTGTCATACCTATCCCTGTGATGGTCTCTAAATTCAAGTGGGATATATTGCAATTCACACTTTGACTCTCGTGGGCTTGTTTTAATTTTCTTCACCTTTGACTTGAACTTGCATATGACCAATTGCTGGTCATTTCTGCAGTGGTTACTTGGCCTTGTGACTAGTGATACTGAGTTTCTCCATCATCTCTTTCCACAAGTGTAGTCAATTTGATTCCTGTGTATTCCATCTGACAAGGTGCATGTATATCGTCACTGCTTATGTTGTTGAAAAACATATTTCCAGTGAATAAGTCATTGGTCTTGAAAATTCTATCATGTGATCTATGGTGCAGTTTCTATCACCAAGGCCTTATGCTTTTATTTTATTTTTATTATGATTGAATGAAAATGTATGTTCCCATATAAATTTGCATGCCCACCTATATGCAGCTCCCACAGCTCTCCCTGACTGGTGACAGCACACTCTTCTTCTCTGCTTCATACATGTCTTATCCTCTGAACAATCTCTTATCCCCTACTCTCCATACACTCCCCAGATTCCAGTAAGGGGTAAGCAGGACAACATCCTATAGATGCATAGAACTGTAAAGTGCACACATGATATGGTCACTCTGTGTCACCAAACCAATCCATGCCTGTCCAAAGAGTTGACCTCCATTATGATTTATGAACCGGGGGAGCATCAGGGCCAAAGGCTATGCTCCCAGGGGAACTCCGAGGCCCCTGGACCATCAGTTGCAGTCTTTTAGTGGAGCTCTCAGGGTACACCCCTTTTTATTCTTATGTTGCCAGTAAAACTTAACTTTGTGAGGTCCATCACTGCTATCACTGGTGGTGGCCAGGCACCATCCAGCTCTTCCGCTCATAAGTTGATGCAGTCATCCAATCAGTAGGTCTCTCTGTTTTCTGGGTTCTTTTTCCTCCACTTTGTTTTGGTCCTTGGTGATCATCCGTTCCTGCTAAGTTGGGACCATTTGCTGCACCCTCAAATGGCAGCTTTTAAGACCCCTGATGCCACTCACCAATGTGGGGCACAGAGGGCTCTCTTAGCAAAATGCTAGTTGTGCCAATTGGCCTCCATTTCCCCTGAAAGCATGGTCCCTGGCCCCCTACCCCAGCTACTCTGTTTTTGCAATACTGGGTTAAGATGGGAGGAGTAATTATGTCATCTTTCAGTCCAGTTCATACTGATCCTCTTTCTAATGTGTGCTGTCACAGATTTCACCCAACCAAATTTCTATAAACTATCTGTGTTTTCTTCTTCAGGAGTGTTTTACTTATCCGGGGCTTCTTCCCTTTCCAAATGAAGTTGGTGATTTGTTTTTACTTCTTCTTAAATTTGTCACTGAATTTGTATTGGGATTGCATTATATGAGTAGATTGCTTTGGGTAAAATAGACATTTTCACAATGTTAAGTCTTCCTGTTCATCAGCAGGTGTCTCCATTTACGTAAGTCTCTCTTAGTTTCTTGTGGTAAGGACTTGTGGTTCTCTTTGTAAAGATCTGTTATTTCTCTGGTTAGATTTATTCCTAGGTACTTTATCTTCTTAGGGGCTATAGTGAATGGTATTTACTTGGTGATTTCTTCATCAAAAATTTCATTGTAAGTATAAAGGAATCCTACTGATTTACTTATGTTTATCTTGTATTCTGAGACTTTGCTGAACTCTTCTATCAGTTTGAGTAGTTTACTTGTGGATTCTTTAGGATTCTCTGTATATACAATCATATCATCTGCAAATAGGAAGATTTTGACTTCTTCTTTGCCAATCCAGATGCCCTTAATTACTTGGTCTTGCCTGATCACTCTGGCTAGAACTTCTAGTCCAATGTTGAACAGGAGAGGTGAGAATGCCCATCCTCATCTAGTTCTCATTCTCAAGGGAAATTGTTTCATTCTCTCTCCATTCAGGAATACGCACGAAGTTGTCTTTGTATAAACAGCCCTATTGCATTGAGGAATTTGCTGTCTATTCCTATTTTGCTGAGAGTTTTTAGTATGAATAGGTGTTGGGCTTTATCAAATGTCTTCTCTGCATCAATGGACAAAATCAGGTGATTCTTGTCTTTTGTGTTATTTATGTGGTTGAACACATTATTTTTCTGATGTTGAACCAGCCTTGCATCCCTGGTATGAATCCAACTTGGTAATGATCGATTATTTTTTGGATATGTTGTTATATTCTATTGGCAAGAGTTTTGTTAAAGATTTTGACATCTAGATTCATGAGTGATTTTGGTCTTCAGTTGTCCTTTTTGATTGGGTCTTTCCCTCGCTTTGGTACCAGGGTTATGCTGGCTTCATAGGATGAATTTGTGAGTATTCCATTCCTTTCTATCCTGTGAAATAGTCTCAGTAGTACTGGAGATAACTCTTCTCTAAAAGTTTGGTAGAATTCTACAGTGAAGCCATCTGGGGCCAGGCTTCTTTTGGTTGGTAGTTTTTGGATCACTTTTTCAATCTCTTCCTTGTGATGGGTTTACTAAGTTTATTAAGTTGTTCTGCTTTAGCTTGTGATAATTTTGTTAGATGATATGAATCAAGGAATTTGTCCATTTCCTCTAGGTTTTCAAATATTTTAGAATACACTCACAGTATTCAGCTGTGATATTTTTTATTTCTGTTGGATCTGTTATGACAACTCCCCTTTCATTTCTTATTTGGGTTATGTGTTTCCTTTCCTGTTTTTCTTCAGTATGTTTAGCCAATGATTTGTCAATTCAGTTGATCTTTTCCAAAAAAAACAGCTTTTGGTCTTTTCAGTTTTTTTCAATTGTTCTTCTATTATCTAACTTGATTTGTTCTACTCTAATCTTTATGATCTGCTTTCTTCTGGTGCCTGAGGGGTTCCTCTGTTGCTCTCTCTCTATTTGTTTAAGCTGTAAGTTTAGTTCTTTGATTTGATTTCTTCCTTCCTTATCGATGTGTGCATTTATAGGGACAAACTGACCTCAGAGCACTGCTTTAGCTGTATCCCATAGGTTCTGGTAGGAAGTGTTTTCATTCTCATTGGAATCTATAATTTTGTTTATTTGATCCCTGATTTCTTCTATAACCCATAGCTTTTTGAGTATGATGTTGTTTCGTTTCCATGAGTTCCAATGTCTATCTCTGTTTCTTCTGCTATTGATTTTGACTTTTATGGCTTCATGATCTGAGAAAGCGCTTTGCATTAATTCAGTGGATTTTGTTGAGAATTGCTTTGTGTTGTAATACACGGTCTCTTCTAGAGAATGCTCTATGTGTACTGGAGAGGAAAGTGTAGTTTTCTGCTGGTGGATAGAAAGCTTTGTATACGTTGATAAGGTCTAGTTTGTTAATTGTGGCAATAAGGTTTTCTGTGACTTTACTGAGCTTTTTTCTAGACAATCTGTCCAATATTGAGAGTGGAGTGTTGAAATCTCCCACTGTTATTGTGTAGTGATCTGTCTCATTTTGGAGTGTAGTCAGTGTTTCTTCAGCGTATTTAGGTGCACTACTATTAGTTGCATAAATATTCAATACTGTTAAGTCCTGCTTGTGTATTGAACCTTTCAGCAATAAACAGTGCCTATTGTTGTCGACATAGTGGATTTTACATTGAAATCTATTTTTTCCAAGATTTTAGCATGGCCACCCCTGCTCTTATTTGTATATTGTTACCTTGATGTATATTCTTCCACCCTTTAATTTTCAGTTTGTTCCTACCTTTAAGTCTGAGGTGAGATGCTTATAGGCAATATATGGGTGGGTTGTGTCTTTTGATCCAAGATGTCACTTGATATCTCTTTACTGGCGCATTCAGTCTATTCACATTCAATGTAATTATCGATAGGTATATGCTTAGTGTTGTCATTGTGATATGTATATTTTCATGTTTATGTTTTCTCTGTTGTCTTTATTAATCTATTCTGGGACATTCTTCTTTATGAGTTGATTTTTCACCATTTTGTGGTTTGGTTTTGTGGCTGTTGAGAGTCCTGTATTACGTTTCTTGATTTAATATGTTGCATCTTTATTGTGCTTTACGGCTGCCCCTAGGATCCCCCTTAACACACTATGTATAAACCCAGTTTCAATTACTACCACTCTTATCAACTTCCTCTCCATCTGGAAGCACTATGATGACTGTAGTACATCCCTCTTTTTAATATGATGACATCCTGTTTTCATGACATGATCAGTGGATTACTTCTTTCACTATTATAGCTTTGATTGAGTTTGAAACCTTCCCTAACTGAGTAGGATTCTGGGTGATGTATGCTATAATTGCTTCTAAAATATAAAGTTAGTGGTTTTGTTCTTCTAAGACAATGCCAAGAGCTTCTTTCCAAGAGTATTTCTTGTAGCTTTGGTTTGGTTTATAACAAGTTTCTGAGTTTCTGTTTACCTGTTAATGTCTTAATTTTATTTTAATATTTGAAAGATAGTTTGGCAGGATATATAAATCTTGGTTGGAAGTTCTTCTCCTTCAAGGCTTTGAATCTGTCATGCCACTGTCTCTGTGCCAGCATGGTTTCTGCTGAGGAATCTGACAAAACCTACAGGGTTTCCCTCTGAATGTTAGCTTCACTTTGAGTCTTGCTGCTTTTAAGACTTTCTGCTTAGGTTTCATTTTGTTAAGCTTGATTAGAATATGTCTTGTAGTCTTCCTTTTGAGATCTATATTGAGTGGTGTTCAGTATGCATCTTGAATATCTATAGTCTCTTCTTTCATAATTGCTGGGAAGTTTTCTGTCAGCAGCTCAGCAACAATACTCTCTGTGTTCTCAGGAGTCTCATCCTGTTCAGGAACTCCAATTAATCTTAGACTGTTCCTCCTAATAAAGTCCCACATGCTTCTTAACGCTTCTTCATTTTTCTTGTTTCTTTATTCTGATTTCTCCTCGTAAATGCTGGAGTCAGCAGCTCTGTCTTCCACACCAGAAAGTCTCTTTTCCATTTTTTTTTCCATTCTGTTTTCTTTGCTTTGAATGGAAATTTCTATGTTTTTGATTCTGTTCTTAATCTGTTGGATTTCAGAGTACTGGTGTTCTATCAGATTGAACAGCTTGCTTAATTTTTTATTTTGCTCTGCTGCATTTTGTATAAGGTCTAGGAGGACTCTCTATATAATCATTTTGTATTCACCTTCCAATAGTTTCAGAAAGTTTTCTTTGTCTGGGAAGTTCTTTGGTTGTTTCTTTGTGGGTCTTCTTAAGCCATGGGGAATTTCTTGGTTATGCTTCTATCCATACTTTGTTGCTTTTGGGGCATCACATGAGTCAATAGAGGCTGAGAGAGATGCTGTGAGAATGGGCCACAGTTGTTTCTCTAGGTCATCTTAAAATGAAAGTTAAAAGGTATCTGACAACTTTCAAAGTCAGTGAGGTTTTCAGGTCTACAGGTCCCTCTTCCCAGCTGACAATGTAAGCACCTCTATATCCAACCCCACATGTTATAAACTAGTTCAAAATACAGAAAGGTTACTGCTCTGCTGTCCTCTGCTGTTGGGCCACAGCCATAGGTGACACTGTGTAGAATACTGCTTTTCTGCCAGAAATGTACTTTCTTCCAGACAGGCCCTTTCTCCACACTTAGGAATTAGGTCCAGGTGTGACCTCCTTGTGGGTATGTCCACCTCCCATCGAAACAAGATGGCATCTCACACAAGCAACCCATCTGTCTAGGTTAAAGAAGAGGTGGAAAAAGAGGCCATGGATGCCAAGATGTATCTTTCAAATCCACGCTCTCAAAATACAGTAATTTTGCCTGCCGATCCCACCAGTAGTGCATCTGAGATTAGCTGCTAATCACGTCCCAGCTCTGCCCTCTGGCTTAGAAAGAGAAAGAAAAGTTAAAATGGTGAGTTACCTTCGGTCTTTGAAAGCCAGCACTCACCAAGAGTAGGGGTCAGTAACAGAGAGGCAGTTTTCCATTCAGTGGTATGAAGTCCAAATTAACAGCCATATGCTGTGCCCTAGGGCTCACTAGGTTTCCAGAAGGCTCTGTTTAATTATCAGTTCAGGTCTTGGTTTCCAGAGGGATTTAGGGAAACATGTGTTCAGTCCACCATCTTGACTCCACCCACCAAGGCTATACTTTTTGACTGTTCATCTTGAGTCTGTGTGTTTTTTGCATCCTTCTTGGCTTCCAGGTTTGGAATTGAAATCATCAGTAAATATCAATGCATCTTGATAGCATGTTAGGTCTATTGCAAACTTTAGAATTTGGTACATATCTTCAATTTCTTCACCTTTTGCCATAGTGTTTGGTACATAAATTTAAGTAATATTTGGATTGACTTGTCTTCTTTGCAAGCCTATATGTATTGTCTTATCACTGACATAACTATTTTAGGATAAATTTTGAGACTTTCTTTTTGCCAGTGAATGCAACATCATTCCTCTTCAATCTGTCATTTCTGGCAGAGTAAGCCATATGATTGTTGTGATGGTTAAGACTGTATGTCAGCATGGCTGGGCCATGATTCTCAGTGTTTTGGCAGTTACATAATGTGATCACCTTCATAATGTAACCCTCTGGGTGGTACTGGCAGGGGTGGGGCCTGTAGCAGGTCACCGGTCTCTCAGTCTTTTATCTCTCTGCTTTTCATTGCCTCCTTACTTCCTGCTCACCTTGTCAAGGCTTTTGGCTTGTTGTAGTCTCAGCAGCTGCCTGTCTTTTCTTTCGATCTCTCATTCTTGGGACTTAAGCTAACAGCCTACCTGTCAAACTTGGTATTTGTAGATCTTCACAATCTGTGAGTAACAGTCCTGCTCCCCAATTCACCAGCCCCTGCAGCTACATGAATCAGGAGAAACTATGTTGTTATCTGCCTTCTTGGCATTCATTGCCTTCACGGCCCGTGAGTGGGAGCCCTGCTCTCTGACCTACTGACTTTGGTTTGCCACCTTCCATGGCTGAAGTGAATTGGGAGGGGCCTCTCTCCTGATCTAGGACATGTGACATTTTAGCCTTTACAATACATGAGCTGTTTCCTTGATATAAATCTCTCTCTGCATATATTTATATGCTTTCCTGATTTTGCTTCTCAGGAGAACTCAGCCTACAACAGTTACCCAATTCAAAATAACCAATACCAGTCCATTTCAACTTACATGAGCTTACATATCTTAATGCCTGGGATATTGATCTTCAGTGGCTACATTTCATTTTGGATGATTTCCAATTTTCTTTGCATTCCATATTCCAATTATTAATGGATGTTTGCGGCTGTTTTGTTTCATTTTGATTCTTGCCATGTCAGCAAATGAAGGTCCCCAAAGCTTTATTTCATCCACATCATTAAGGTTGACTCTAATTTGAGGAGGCAGCTCTTCCCCAACAGTATTTGGAAAACCTTTAAATCTGATGAGCTCATCATCTGGAATTAGATCAGACAATATTCTCCTACTCTCCATGAGGTTTACAGTGGCCTTATTATTATTGGTAGTAGTTTGCCAAATCTTTTTCCCCGTTCTTTCTTTGTTTGGAAGCTCCACTGAAACTGTCCACCACCAGTGACCTTGCTGGTTTTTGAAATACCAGTGTTAAAGCTTCCAGCATCACAGTAACACGCAAGCCACCACGGTTTGACGAACTTACAGAAAAATGGCAGAAGATGCACCGTGACCTCCATTAACACTCTAAATCTGTTTTGTTCATTCTGCTTCTAAATTCTGCTCTTATTTACCAGTATGTTGACCTTTGAGTGAAGTACTCTCAGGTGACGAGAAGATGAAGATATAAAAGGCCAAGTTGCCTACTTGACTTTTGTTATTACTCTACTTTAGTGCATCATTATATCTGCTAAGACAACTCAGTGTTTTATAACATTTTAAATATCAAAACTCTGTTTTGCTGACTTACAGGAAATTCCGTATTCATCATGAGTGTCATATAACAGGTGAATCAGAGCAGAGAGCTCTACAGAACTATGATGGGAAAACAACCTACCATAGGAATATCATCAACAATGTATTTTTACATTCTTTTTCAGAACCAAATCTCAGTTAATAACATTTTCTCTTATGTAATGCTGCTATAACAGAAGTCCCACATGTGGGTGGCTAAATTTCACAAACAAAATTTAGTCTGTTACACATGAGGTGGCTAAAAGTGTAAATGCAGGGTAGAACAACTAAGAGAAGTCTGTCTATGTTGGGTTTGGAAGATGGTCCTTCTTTGAAGCTTTCAATCCTGAATTATTTGGGGATCAAGTGGCTCATATGTTCCATATGTATGTTTTTGTTTTTTAATTTAAGACACATTTCATTCTAATGCTGCCTCATTACATAACAAAGAAATACCCATTCCCAAACAGGATCATAAACAAGGGTACAGTAAGATTCACAATACATATGCTTTGTGGGGAACACAATTCAATGCCTAACACATATTTACCAGTCATTTCCATTTTGTTTGCTTGTTTTAGTGTTCTCAACATTCACAGTTCTGTGATGTCCACCTGTCCACTGGAGACTGGGAAATATATAAAGTTATTACTGCTTAATTGAATAAGCAGAGGATGTTTCAGAGATATAAACTAAATTAAAAGGTCAGGAAATTTCCTGATTTATACTTACTTTTCAACTAAATTTTCTATTATGTTAATATTGTACTAAATGTTTTGGAGTGAAATAGGGCACAAGAGAATGTTTTATTCAAACAGATCTTATATTCAAAACAGGATTAATAGAAACACTAATCTATGACGGTGAGCACTGGTGGCACAGTGGTCAAGAGCTACGGTTATTAACCAAAAAGTCTGCAGATTTATCCACCAGCCACTCCTTGGAAACTCCATGGGGAATTTTACCCTGTCCTATAGGGTCACTAGGAGATGTAATCCATTGGATGGTAACAGGAAAAGACAGAAAAGTAACAACAATGAATGACTTCTGGATTAATGATTTGAAGTGTTTATATTTTTCTATTTATGATCCTCTTTATATTATTTTCTTGAATAAGGCAATATAATAGCCCAACAATACCAAGAAGATAATAAGTGCAAAAGTAAGTAATGATTTGATCATAATAAAACCTTTGTTTTATTTTTACTTTGCCTGTATCTTTTTCTTTTTTCTACTTTTATTTTCTTGTTGTTATTGAGCAGAAATACGTAACAAAATACACACTGATTCTACATGTACAATTCATCAATACTGACTATACTCTGCCATTAGTGTTACTATTCTCTTCTTTTTTGAGTTCTCTCTCATTAGTATAATAAACTCATTGGCCCATATCTAATCTTTCTAGTTGCTGTTGTTGATTTGACCCCATATAGATAGTTCTTAAAAGAGCATAATGCTCAAAGCAGACTTTGTTTTTACAACTTAAACTATTAATGGTTTCAAGATTTCAGGAGATTTTTGGATTAAGGCATAAACATCTCAGGGCAGTAGTTTCAAGGATTCATGCAGCCCTATGGCTTCAGAAGTTTAGAGAACATGAGAATTTGAAATTGTTTTCTGTATTTTTCCCCTTTTGATCAGAGTGTAACAGTTGCAGTAACCATTCAGTTCCAGCAGTTGTTCTTGGATGCAACTAGCTATGTAATGTATTTTCTCCTCCTGTTTCTGATTCTCTGTCATACCTGTTGTTTCAAGTGAATAAAGATCAATTTTTGCCCTTTGGGTGACTACTTGCAAGCTTATTTCTAAAGACTTGAAATCAGAGTCTCAGAAACTTGTACAACAATGTTCATTGCAGCACTATGCACAATATCCAACAGGGGGAAACATCATAAATGTCTCTCAAAAGCTGAATAAATAAACAAAATGTGGCACATACGTACAATAGAGGATTACTCAGCCAGTAGGAGAAATGAATTCCTGATAAATGCTTCAATGTAGCTGGATTTTGAAGATAGAATAGTGAATGAAATAAGTTGTACATTAGAATTTCAAATACATAGTACAGTCCAATCAAATGACAAAAGGTAGACATTCATACAATACTAGGAGTCATAGTTTTTTTTTGGGGGGGGACACAAATCTATGACATACACCTAATGCAAAACTTCTGCCAATTCAATTTTTTTTATGTATTGCAAATCTTATCACTATGATGCTAATATGGATCATACTTCAACACCAGGAAAACAAAAATTGTCATACCTGGACGAGTAAGTCACATCATGAGAATGGAGAAAAGACTGAGATTCTCAAGGATTTCATCTTACTTGGTTTGACAATCAACTCCCATGGAAGCAATGGTAAAAAAATCAAAAAACACACTGCACTGGGAAAATTGCTTCAAAAAATCATTTTAAAGTGTTGAAAAGCAAAGTGTCACCTTGAAGAAGAAGATGCACCTGACCCAAACCATGGTACTTTCAATCACATTGTATGCATATGTAAGCTGGAGAATGAATAAGGAAGACAGGAGAACAACTGACTCCTTTTAACTGTATTGGAGAAGAACACTGAATATACAATGGACAGCCAAAAGAATGAACAGATCTTCCTTGGAAGAAGTATAACCAGAATGCTCCTTAGATACAAGCATGGCAAGACTACATCTTATCATCCTTTGCACATGTTGTCAGGAGGGATCAGTATTTGGAGAAGGACATCATGCTCAGTAAAAAGGCCAAGCCAAGCCAAAGAGGGGATCAACAAAAAAGAGGAAGACTCTCAACAAGATAGACTGACACAGTGGACGTAAGAATGCAATTAAACACAGCAGTGCTTGATGGCATGGAGCAGGACCAGGGAGTGTTTTGCTCTGTTGTGCATAGGTTTGCTATGAGTTGTAACTAGATAATACTTAACAACAACAATGATGCTAAAAATGTTTTAGCAGCAGTCATACTGATGGGATTGGGGTTGTCAAGATTAAATGGTGTTTTCAGCCAATCTCTTCTGAGATACAAAAGTGAGAAGTGAGAAGAATCACATGAGGACTTCGTATTGTAAGAAAGCAGTGCAGAGAGAGGAGAATGTACTTTGGACCTGAGGTTCCTTTAGTAAGATGCTCCTAGATCAAGGCAAGGCTGATGACAAATACCTTCCTTGTCAGATGACAGAGAGAGAAAGTCTTCCCTTGGAGCCAATCCCCTGAATTTGAACTTCTAGCCTACCGGACTGTGAGACAATGAACTTATCTTTGTTACAACTATCCACTGTGGTATTTCTGTTATAGTGACACTAGATAATCAGACAAAATTTGCTACCAGGGGTGGGATGCTGCTTTAACTGGCACCTAAAATATGTAAGCTTTGAAACTGAGTGAACAGAGGACTGGCAACACTGGAGCATGTGGTGTAGCTGAGAACCAGAAGCAGCCAAACTAGGAAACCAAAATGAGATGGTGCCGAAGCCATGCCATGGAGTGAGAGAGCTAAGTGCTTATATTCAGGAGTCTTCCCAGTGGTGTAGGGGGCCTCCAGGCACATATCAGTGGAACTAAACAGCTTTAGCACACCTGTTCCAGAGGGACTGCTGTGAGAGTGAAGCACAAGAGGTACAGAGTCCAGTGAACCAGGATGCAGAAGATGAAGAGACAAACAACACACGATGCTGAGTTTTCTGAGTCTGAAAAAGGATGGTCACAAGCTCTGGGATTTCAACAGGTTGATTATCAATTTTGGTGTTTCTAAAAGTGGAGTTGTCATTCAGATGTACAAGAAGAATGGTGCACCCAAAGCTGGGAGAGCACACTTGCTATTCCAGTGGGCCTGGAAGTGGACACGAAAGCCCAGGGATGAGAGGCCTTCATTCAATACAGCCAACACCTAGAGTCTTGTGGGTGGGGCCATTGAATAAACTGTCTCAGAGAGCAGAGGATGATGTTCAAAGTGTTGAAGGCTAACGTAACGTGTTTTGCTGACTTTCTTCCTTCCTGTGATCCCTTCTTTCCTTCCAGGTTGTCCTATTTGTAATGGAAATGTCTAGCTTGTGCCTGTTCTGCCATTATACTTTTGGAAGCAAATAACTTCTTTTCTAGATTTCACAGAAAAGGAAAAATTTTTGGATTTTGGACTTAGTAGGAATTTTTTTCCTATGATATGATGGGGTGACTATGTTTCACAGGTGCCAAGGACTTGAACTTTTGGGGGTCAATGGTGGAATGTCATAGATTAAATTATGTCTCCAAAAACTATGTTTCACCTTGGTTAGGCCTTGTGTCCCAGACTGGTGTGAACATCTACCATTTTGTCATTTGATAAGATTTTCCTTTGTATTGTAAGTCCTGTCACTACGATGTTATTAAAATGTATTAGTGTCAGTTACACTGATAAGATCTACAGCATTAGATAGTGTTTTATGACAATCTCTTTTGAGATATAAAAGGGACAACTCAGCAAAGAGATATGGGTACCTCATACCACCAACAAAGCAATCCTGGGACTGGAGCAATCTCTTGGACCTAAGGTTCCTGCACTGAGATTCTACCAGACTAAGAGAACACTGATGACAACAACATCCAGAGATGACAGACAAAAAAGCCTTGCCCTGAAGCCAGTGTCCTAAATTCGGATTTCTAGCCTACTGGACTGTGAGAGAATAAACAACTTCTCTTTGATGAAGCCATCCACTTATGGTATTTCTGTTATAGCAGCACTAGATGACCAAAACAACATATTCATAATAACAACAAGAAAAGAATAGCTGCTAAGGCTGGTTACGTACAACAAAACACTTCACGGGATTTGGTTCTTGGTTCGGAGGCTTAGGATCATGGTTTCAGGAGACATTCCTGTTAAATGTCCTAATAACATGCTAGTGCTTCTCTTCAACCTCTCAGTTCATTTCATAGCTCCTAAGGTCTTAAAAGTCTTCTGCATTTTATTTTTGAAGTGTTATCACATTAGTCCCAGCAATACTACATTTCTATTTGGTCAGTTTTAACTTTTCTAACCAGATTTAATTTAGATGACTCTCATATTGAACTTTATACATCTCCATAATAAACTGTATTTAAAATGCTCCAAATCTTCCTTTGGAAGTATGTAAAGCATTTATTAGCACAGCTACATCTGTCATTGTTAATCAGAATATTATCAGATCTTGTGTATAATGTGTGATTTATCTTTCACTTATCTAATGGGAGTTTCTGGTACTCAGTCAAAATCTCTGAGATTTAACATTGTGAACCATACATCCAGATTCCTGAACATTCACTCGTATCTCTTTAATATTTCAGTTAGGCTGGTGTGATTCTTACAAAGTACTCACTTCCTTCAATCATCTCCAACAAAGTAACAAATTCCTCTCAAACTACTGGATTTCATAAAATTGAATAAGCTTCCAAATAGTTCCCATATTGAAATAAGGACAAAATTTTCTTGGTAAGTGAAAATCGGATCCGACTCGACAGCACTTGACTGGCTTGGCAAGTGAAAATAGCAGTAAAAAACTATATATATATATATATATATGAAGTCTGACAGTTATGTTAGTGAAGTCATCATAGAAAAAGTGCTGCACACCTTGTTGCTGAAAATCACCATGATTGCCTTCAAAACACTCCATTTGGGAAGCTATGCATTGATGCCAGTACCTAGACCACCCTTCAAAGTAATTTCAGAATTCTTTTTCTGGAATGGCCATCAGAGCTGCCATTATATTACTCTTGATGTCCTGAATGTCATCAAAATGTCTTCCTTTCAATGTTTATTTTGGGGTAAAGAAAAAAGTCACTGGGGGTCAGACCAGGTGAGCAGGAAGGGTGTTCCAACAGTTATTTGTTTATTGGCTAAAAACTGCCTCACAGACAACTATATAATTAAGTTCACAAACTTACCACCATACCACTGTGTCCAATGGCCATTCTAGAAAGAGTTCCAACATTGCTTTGAAGGGTAGACTAGGCACTGGTGTTGGTACACAACTTCCCAAGGAGAGTATTTGGAAGGTTACCCTAGTGATATTCAGCAATGAGATATGTAGCACTTAGAATAATTAAGTCCCCAGACTTCATTGTCAGACTTCTCTCTCTCTTGTGCATGTGCACGTACACACACACACACACACACACACACACACACACAATGGAGTTTAGTATCCACCCATATCAAAGTCAACCCCAAACAAACATGATATTTAAGTAAATAGTCATAGCTACTCACTTGGAAAATATTGAGCTCTGAGGTTAAAAATACAGTCAGACAAAATATATTCTTTACTACATAAGATTAAAGTTTGGCATTAAGTTATAATGCAATATTACTATTTATCATCATGAGGGAAAACATTCAGCCAGAACCAAAACCATTTAAAGAAAAAACAAAAACATCTTTCTGTTTAACAAATCACACTGGAGATATACAATAAGAGATGGTTCCTTTTGAATTATAATAATAACAGAATAGGGACTAAGAAACAATCTAGGAGACTTTTCTAGAGGTGAATGGGGAGGGAATTCAGATTTAAAAACAAGAATTGGCAAATAGTGAAAGAGAAAACAGTGCATAAGGAATTTATAAAACATGCATCAACATCGAAGAAAAGATCGATTAAACTGCAGAATTTCAAAAACCAAAGGAATTAGAATAAAAATGAACTCATCTGGGGAAGAACTTCTTGCACACAAAAGAGTTACCATTTTCTCAGAAGACACTGAAAATCACCCATTTGAAAGAGGACTGCTTTCATTGCTCTATAATAAATTTAATTTTAAACATGAATCCCAAAACAGTATACTTTTATGAGAGAAAATACCTCCTGGTGCTGAATAAAAGTATAAGTGAAAAAGATGAAAATAGGAACTAAGCCTATCTAATGGACCAAGAAACTTCATGGGGCAGTTCTGTTCTGTCCCATACGGTTGCTATGAGTCAGCATTAGGTTTTTGGCTTGATGGCACAAGGTTTGAGATCTAGGCTGCTAATCAAAGGGTTGGAAAGTAGAAACTACTCAGTGTTGCACAGGAGAAAGACTTAGTGATCTGCTCCTACCGTATGGTCAGTTTTACTCTATCACATTGGGTTTCTGAGTCATAATAGACTCAAAGGCATCTATCAGTTACAACAATAACCCTGAAATAAGATGAGTACACTTGAAACTGGAAAAAAAAAAAGGGCATGGGGGGAGTTCTAGTTTAAAAGGGAATTAAGAATTTTAGACCATAAATTCTCATTCTCAAATTATTTAAAACATGTTACATTCTTTTTGAAGTTACAATTTTAGTGAATATTCAAACTGATCAACATAAAAATGCTTAAAATTAAAAAAAAAAAAAAAAAAAAAAAAAAAACCACACACTAGCAAGAGCATCATGTGTACTTTTTTTCCCAACACTGTCAAGACACAAAGACTTGAAGGAACTGTATACCATTCTACCTCCAGTCGGGAATAATCCGAGAGACAAAATACATGGTTAAATTCATTAAGTGGAATCAGTTATTCACATGGAAGGCAGCAACCTGTGTTTATTTGTGCCTTGGTTTGCCACTGCTGATGTAAATAACAAAGAAATAAAAAGGTTTATTTAAACAACAGAAATACAGTTTCTCACAGCTGTAGAGGCTAAGAGTTCAAATGTTGGGTTCCAACTCTAGGGAGAGGCCCTCTTTTTTTTCTTTCAGCTTTGTGTAGCTGCTAGTAATCTTTGAAGATTCATCTCTCTCTATCTTCATATGACCTTTTTGCTCATGTGAGTATGTGTTGGTTCTGTACTTTATATACAATATCACTTAGAAAGAATGAGATTTATGTATGACTGCCATTAATACAACAAAAGGCCATACCTATTTCCAAATAAGATCATATAGGTGGGTACAAATTTGAGCTTCCAGAAAACATTTTGGAAAATGAGATTCAATCTATAACATTGTGCATAATAGAGATGCACTACTTGGATCTTATTTCAAGAAAGAATTTTCCAACCAACTGCAAGGAGTGTTTTAGTTAACAGACTGAAACTACAGAACTTTGGCAGTCTACTGTGGAGTTTAATCTGAGACCATGTTATGCCCATAAGAGCCCTAAGGCAAAGACTGCACAAGATGATGTTGCTGGGGTCTTGCTTGACATTTTTCCCCAGTGTGATACTCCTCTATACAATCTCTAAACCACAGATAAAATTATCATAGAAACAGCTTTTCTAAGTGCAAGGAGCTCTATTTCTAATCCAAGCCAGAAACAGCAAATACAAAGACATACAAAGCAGAAAAGTAATGAATAAAGTTAACCAAACTTTGAAACTCTCTCAGTTGATTTAGGTCAACTGTGAATTTGAGACGAATAATTGAATCACAATTCATCTAAATTAGGTTATTTATCCCTGGTGACATGTGTCTCAAAAATTAGCATTGACTTTCAAGTAACTGACAGTGTTTTCACAAAATTTTTGAAGAGATTCAAAGCTGGAGAAGAGCTATCTCCTCAAAGTAGAGTCAATCATAATGATGTGGATGGAGTCAAGCATTCGGGACCTTCATTTGCTGATGAGGTATGACTCAAGATGAGAATAAATAGCTTTAAACATTGATTAATAATGGGAAAGAAGACCGTATGAAGTATGAGACTAGAAATTGCCAAAAATGAATGGAATACATAAACATGGATACCCTAGGCTTTGTGAAGGCAAGCGCTGTCGGATCGGATCTGACTCATGGTGATCCTAGGGGCCAGGGCTTTAGTGAGTTGCAATAAAGTTGTATAGGCCATTTGCATTCACACAATATTATGGTCTACTACGGTTGGAATGGTAACTTGAAGAGTAATGGCATATTCATCATCAAAAAGAACATTTCAAGATCTAGCCTCATGTACAATGCTGTACAAAACCAAACAAAACCCACTGCTGTGGAATCGATTCTGACTCACGGCAACCCTATAGCACAGAGTGGAACTGCCCCATACAGTTTTCAAAGAGCGCCTGGTCGATTTGAACTGCTGATATTTTCATTAGCAGCTCTAGCACTTCCCCACTATGACACTAGGATTTTCACAGTGCTGTCTGTGGTAGGCTAATATTCATATGCCTACAAGGAAAACCAGTTAATAAGAGCCAAAAAAAAAAAAAAAACTGACTGCATTTAGTCAATGCTACTCATAGCAATTCTATGATATTATTCAAACTTATGGACCAACCACTAAAGCCAAAAATGAACAAATTGAAGATTTTTACCTGATTCTGTAGTATGAAACTGATGGAACATGCAATATAATCATGATGTGTTGACAATCGCCAGTGAATGGAATGAGAATGTTGGAAACAAAGAAGAAGAATTGGTAGTTTGAACATGGCCTTGGTGATAGAAATGATGCTGGAGACAGCATGACATAATTTTGTAAATACTTCATTGCAAATACTTTTTTTCACCAACATAAATAGCGACTATACACATGAACCTTTCCAGAGCATACACAGAAATCAAATCAACTACATTTGAGGAAAGAGATGATGGAAAAGTTCAACATTATCAGTCAGAAAATGGTCAGGGGCCAACTGCGGAACAGGTCATCAACCGATTATATGCAAGTTCAAATGAAAACTGAACAAAATCAGAGCAAGTCCATGAGAGTCAAACTATGACCTTGAGTATATACCACATGAGTTTAAAGACCACCTCAGGAAAAGATTTGATGCATTCAACATTAATGACTGAAGACCAGATGAGTTGCTGAATGACATCAAGATCATACACACACATAAAAAAGCAAGAGGTTATTAAAAAGACAAACAAAGACCAAAACAGATGTCAGAAGAGCCTCTAACTTGCTTTGAACATCAAGTAGCTAAAACAGAAGGAAGAAATGATGAAGTAAAAACAGCGAACAGAAGATGTCAAGTGCTGCTTAAGGAAACAAAGTAAAGCATTATAACAATGCATACAAAGAGCTGGAGATAGAAAACCAAAAGGGCAGAACATGTTTGGCATTTCTCAAGCTCAAAGAATTGAAAAAAACATTCAAGCCTCCAGTTACAATTATGAAGCATTCTCTTGCTATAATATTAAACAACAATAATGAAGGAAGCATCAAAATAAGATGAAAGGAAAACACGTCATTCTACCAAAGCAAACTGCCCAGTGTTCAACCATTTCAAGAGGAAGCAAAAGATCAGGAAACAATGCTACTGAAGGAAGAAGTCCAAGCTTCAGCAGAGGCCTGGCAAGAAACAATACTTCAGGATATAACAGACTATCAATCGAGATGTTTTAACACTGGAAGTGCTCACTCCTCTACGCCCAGAAATTTGGAAGAGAACAGCTACCTGGCCTTCCAGTTGGAAGAGATCCACATTAATTTTTATTCCCAGGAAAGGTGACCCAACCAAATGAGGTAATTATTTAACAGTATTATTAATATCACAGATAACTACAATTCTGCTGAAGATCATTCAAAAGTGGCTGCAGCAGTATACTGAGAGGGAACTGCCAGAAATTCAAGCCAGATTCCGAAGATGACATAGAATGAGGGATATCATCCCTGATGTCAGATAGACCTTGGCTGAAAGCAGAGAATATCAGCAAGACTTTGTCTGTTACTGACTATGCAAAGGCAAATGATTATGTGGAGTACAACAAATTGTGTATCCATAATTGCAGAGAATGGGAATGCCGCAGCAAGATACACAAGTAAGACTACAAGATATTAAATTTCTGGCCAGGAAATCAAAGTTAACAATTACAGTATGGTCTAGTGGTTAAAATCTAAATGTTTCGATTTCAGGCTTTTATCTTTAATAAAAGGTCTCAGGATGCAAGCTTTACCATTAGTGAGTCCTCTATAGAAGTTACTTGGTCCTAAGGATTGAGGTCAGAAGCACTGAGGTGAAAGTATCTTAGGCAAAACCTCCAACAGCACTGAGTCTTTGGAGAGATCAAAAGAGAGACCAGTGTGGAAGCTAGTTGTCTCTGACTTGCTCTCAGCTAAGGAGCAAAAGTCTAGGGGTTTTATATGATTTTGTCTTTTTAGTCATACCTGCTAAGGGTCTGAGGGCAGGAGACACGCTGCTGACTCACATTAGAATCATCTCTGTCATAGATCCATAATAAGAAGTGCATATCTGGAGTGTTTTGTCATAAAGTAAAGGCTATGTCACACCTTATCAAAATGAGACAGTTGTCTTATACTGAAGTAGCTGACTATAAGGTCAGAACTTACACAGTACAGAAAATTCATCTTGTCAGTTTAAAAGCTTAACATAAATGTCTATATTATACATATTTCCAACATACGTGATTTGGGATCATTACATTATAACCATACGTACAGTCTGTTTTAGGCAATCCTCATATCCCCCAAAGCACCAGACAGGCTTCAATACATTAGATGATCCTTAATACAAGTACTTTTGCATTTATTGACATCTATGTGAATATGATGTTTTACATTACATGAAAGTGAGGGTTTTTTTTGTGAATTTGTGTTTGATCATAAAAATTATGGATACCAGTGCAAAGAATGGGAATTTTGGAACACTTAACTGTACTCATGAGGAATTTGGAAATAGAACAAGAGGCAGTCATTATTCAAACAGAACAAGGGAACACCATACTGTTTAAAATTGGAAAAGGTACACAGTGGGGTTTTATGATTTCAACTTACTTACTCAATTTATATAGTGAACAAACAACCCCAGCAGGGAGGATGGTGAGACTTCGACTCACATACTTTGGACAAGTTATCAGGAGGGAACGGTCAGTGGAGAAGGTCATCATACGTGATAAGGTAGAGCGGGTCAGTGAAAAAGAAGACAGGCAATGAGATGGATTGACCCAGTAGTTGCAACAATGGGTGTGACAACAGTGATTGTGAAAAATGAAAAGACCAAGGAACGTTTGTTTCTGTTGTACATAGTATCACTTGGTGGCACCTGACAAGAACAACAACCTGGGAGGCAGGCAACTTGGGGGGGGGGGTGTGAAGTTGTTGAAATCTTTTTCTTTTGGAAAACAACTTTTTATGAACATTGAGCCATCATCAACTGTGTTAATTCACTTGTAAACCCTTCTCTCTCCAGTTTATTTTGACTTGTGGAAACAGTGTGTGTCACAAAACTGCTCTGTAAAGTTTTCTTGGCTCCAGTCTTAATAGAATCAGATCATCAGATCTTTTTTCCACAGCAATACTGGTTTGGTTTAAACTCCCCATCTTCAGTTTAATAGCCAAGCACAGTTTGCACCACCTAGGGACTTTTTATAGGTCTTAGAACATACAGAGCACATACTAATAGAGATAACAAACTAAACCCTAACTATACTTGCAAATTACTTTTCACGTCTTACACTGAAGCCCTATTTTTTTTTTCCATAATGGTGTAAGAGGAGAGCTAAAGTACAGGGAATGCCTATGAGTGGAATACAGGTGTGAGAGAAAGAAAATGAGTTTGGTGGTAGCAGAAATCCATTCTGCCGGTCATTTTACTTAACTGGTTCCATAAGTCAAATTAATACAACGATCTTTAAAGGAAAAGTGAGATAGTTGTATCAGATTCGACGTAACACACCTTAATTCTTACATACAATTTCTTTTAATTAGTTATGTAATAGTGGATGTCTTAGCTATCTAGACTAATCCCACAGGTGGATGACTTCAAAAAAGAAATTTACTCCCTCCCAGTCTAGGAGTCTAAATATCTGAATTCAGGGTGCCAGTTCCAGAGGAACACTTTCTCTCTCTGTTGGATCTGGGGAAGGTCTTTTTCATTAATCTTCCTATGTTTAGAAGCTTTGCAACCAGAGACTGTGGGTCCAAAGGATGAGCATTCCTGGCTCTTTCTGATTGGTGATAATGTCTGTCTCTTTGTTTGCTTCTGTCTTTATGTCTCAAATTTTTCAGGGTACAGTCTTTCCTAGTACTCGGTTATGATATTTTTGATTTCTGTTGGATCTGTTATGACAACACCCCTCTCATTTCTTATTTGGGTTATTTGTTTGTTTTCCGGTTTTTCTTTAGTAAGTTTAGCCAATGATTTATCAATTCTGTTGATCTTTTCCAAAAAACAGATTTTGGTCTTTTCAGTTATTATTTTTTTTTTTTTCAATTGTTCTCCTATTATCTAATATACTTAGTTCTGCTCTAATCTTTATGATCTGTTTTCTTCAGGGGTCTGAGGCTTTCCTCTGTTTTTCTCTCTCTACTTGTTCAAGCTCTAGGGTTAGTTCTTTGATTTAGTTTCTTTCTTTCTTCCTTCCAGATGTGTGCATTTATGGAGTTAAGCTGACCTCTAACAACTGCTTTGGCTGTATCCCATAGGTTCTGGTAGGAAGTGTTTTCGTTCTCATTGGAATCCATAAATTTCTTTATTGCATCCTTTGTATCTTCTATAACCCATGGTTTTTTGAGCAAGATGTTGTTCAGTTTCCATGAGTTTCACTTTCTGTTTTCTCTGCTATTGATTTCAACATTTATGCTTTATGATCTGAGAAGATGCTTTGCTTTAATTCAATGGTATGGATTTTGTTGAGAATTATGTTATGTCCTAACACATAATCTATTCTGGAGAATGTTCCATATGGACTGCAGAAGAAGGTGTAGCTGTCTGCTGATGATAGAAAGTTTCTGTTTTTCATGATATGATCACTGGATCATCTCTTTCACTATTATAGGTTTGATTGAGTTTGGAGCCTTCCCTAACTGAGTAGGATTCTGGGTGATGTGTCCTGTAATTACTTCTAAAATATAAACTATGTGATTTTGTTCTTCTAAGCCAAAGCCAAGAGTTTCTTTAAGTATTTCTTGTAGCTTTGGTTTGGTTTCTACAAAGCTTCTAAGTTTCTGTTTATCTGCAAATGTCTTAATTTCATTTTCATATTTGAAAGATAGTTTGGCAGGATATATAATTCTTGGTTGGAAGTTCTTCTTCTTCAAGGCTGTGAATGTGTCATGCCACTGTCTCCATGCCAGCATGGTTTCTGCTGAGAAATCTGATGAAAGCCTATAGGATTCCCTCTGAATGTTAGCTTTGCTTTGAGTCTTGCTGCTTTTAAGACTTTCTGCTTAGTTTTCATTTTATTAAGCCTGATTACAATATGTCTTGGAGTCTTTCCTTTGAGACCTGCATTGAATGGTGTTCGACATGCATCTTGGATATCTATAGTCTCTTCTTTCATAATTTCTGGGAAGTTTTCTGTCAGCAGCTCAGCAGCAATACTCTCTGTGTTCTCAGGTGTCTCGCCCTGTTCAGGAACTCCAATTAATCATAGGTTGTCCCTCTTCATAGAGTCCCACATACTTCTTAACGCTTCTTCATTTTTCCTGTTTCTTTTTTCTAATTTCTCCTCATAGATGCTGGAGTCAGTAACTCTGTCTTCCAAATCAGAAAGTCTATTTTCCATTTTTTTCCATTCTGTTTTCTTGGCGTTGAATGGAAGTTTCTGTGTCTTTGATTTTGTTCTTGTTCTGTTGGATTTCATAGTACTGGTGTTCTATCAGATCGAACAGCTTGCTTAATTTTTCATTTTGTTCTGCTGCATTTTATATAAAGTCTAGAAGGGCTCTGTATATAATCATTTTGTATTCACGTCCTGATGCTTTCACAAAAGTTTCTTCATCTGGAAAACTCCTTGGTTGCTTTGTTTGGGAGCCTTCTGAAGCCATGGGTGATTTCCTGCATGCCACAATTGTGTGTTGCTTTTTGGGTCCCATGTGAGTATGTAGAGGCTGGAAGAGGTACTGTGAGGATGGATTGCAAATGTTTTTCTAGGCTGTCTTAAAATGTAAAGCAAAAGGTATCTGACCAGTTCACAAGTCAGTTAGGTTTTCAGGTGTAGAGGTCTCTCTTCTCAACCAACAAAGTAAGCACCACTATATCCAACCCCAGATGATAACAAACTAGTTCAGAATAGCAATGCTACTGCCTTGTTGGCCTCTGCTAACAGGGCCTAGCCTTAGCCGACACTGTGTCTAGTACTGGTTTTGTGATAGGAAAGTGCTCTCCTGTGGGCAGGCTCTGGCTCCCAAGCTAATAATTAGGTCCAGCTGC
This sequence comes from Heterohyrax brucei, assembly GCA_028571685.1. Lineage (NCBI taxonomy): Eukaryota > Metazoa > Chordata > Mammalia > Hyracoidea > Procaviidae > Heterohyrax > Heterohyrax brucei. The sequence goes on from CM053143.1 coordinate 165,050,585, forward strand.
GGCCACTGTATCCAGGATGGTGTCCTCCACACAGGCAGCAGACAGAGGGGCTAAAGGTGCCGAGAGTAGCGATTCCTCTGCTTCTGTTGCAGGGCCTGCAGCGTAGATGGCACTGGGAAAATTACTGCTTTTCTGTCGGAGAAAACACCTTGCTTAATTTTTTATTTTTCTCTGCTGCATTTTGTATAAGGTCTAGGAGGGCTCCCTATATAATCCTTTTGTATTTACCTTCCGATAGTTTCAGAAAGGCTTCTTCATCTGGGAAGTTCTGAGATACTTTCTTTTGGGGGACTTCTGAAGCCATTGGTGATTTTTGTGTTATGGTTTTCTCCAGAGTTTGTTACTTTTGGGGCATCATGTGAGTCAATAGAGGCTGAGAGAGATGCTGTGAAAATGGACCGCAGTTGTTTCTCTAGGTCATCTTAAAATGAGAGTTAAAAAGTATCCCACAACTTCCAAAGTCAGTCAGGTTCTCAGGTGTATGGGTCCCTCTTCCCAGCTGGCCAAGTAAGCACCTCTATATTGAACTCCAGATGTTATAAACTAGCTCAAAATACAGGAAGGCCACCTCCCTGCTGGCTTCTGCTGTTGGGCCCCAGCTGTAGGTGATACTCTGTAGAACACTGCTTTCCTCTGGGAAAGCTGCCTCCCAGCCCAGGAATTAGGTTCAACTAAGGCTTCCATATGTGTATCTCCACCTCCCAGTGGAACAAGATGGTGTCCCATACAAGCTTGCCACCTGGCTGGGACCAAAAGAGAGGCCAAAGGTGCTGAGATGCACAGGGTTCACAGTCTCGTTGTCAGGCCCCACCCCTAGGCGACACTGTGTAAAATACTGCTTTTCTGTCAGAAAAGTGCTCTCCCCTGGGCTGGTGCTGCCTTCCAGCATAGAAACTAAGTCCAGCTGGGACCTCTGTATGGGTGTATCCGCCTCCCAATGGAACAAGGTGGTGTCCCACACAAGTTGCCACTGCCTCGGTACTAGCTACTATATGGCAGATGCAGAAAGAGAGACCAAAGGTGCTGATATGCACAGAGTCCAAAGCCAGGCTCTCAAAATATAGCAATTTCACTCACCGATCCCACCAGCAGTGCACCTGAGATTAGTAGCTAGTCAAGTCCCAGCTCTGCCCACTGTTAAGGCAGAGAAAAAATAAAATAAAATGGTGAGTTACCTTCAGTCTGTGCAAGCCCATGATGACCCAGAGTGGGGTCAGAGAAAGAGAGGAGGTTTTGTGTTCAGTGGTATGAAGTCCAAATTAACAGCCCTATGCCACATCCTAGGGCTCACTAAGTGTCCAGAAGGCTCTGTTTCATTATTAATTCAGGTCTTGGTTTCCAGAGGGACTTAGGGAGATGAGTGTTTAGTCTACCATCTTGACTCTGCCTCCCTGTCTTTATATCTCAAAAGAGATTGACTCAAGATAAGTTATAGTCTTCTAGATTGAATTATGCTTTATTAACATAGCAGTATCTAATCTCACTTTATTAATGTGATAAAGGTAGGATTTACAGCAGGCAGGAAAATGACATCAGAAGACAAAACTATGACCCCAAACTCGGAATCATGGCCCTGTCAAGTGGACACACTTATTTGGGAACAAAACTCAATTGATAACATTAGACAAGTGTTATCTTAAAATGAGGGTCAAATTATCTATCTAATGATATTTTTATTGCATGTGTGTGGTGTTGCAACAGTCAGAGCCCTTGGCTTCCAACTGTAAGGCACTTTAAAAGCACGAGTCTTTGAGCAGGAAAAAGATGTGAAAGTCTACTTCCATAAAGTTTTAGAGCTTTGGAAACCCTATAAGGCAGCGCTACTCTGTTCTACAGGTTCCCCAGGAGTTGGAATAGACTTGACAGCAATAGGTTTGATTGTGTGTATGTGAGTGCACACAGACACCAACACCTGCACACACACACTCCTGCGTGCATGTGCACAGTGTCTAAAAGAACGATGAGTAAGAAAGCATTCCGAAATTTTAAAATTCTCTACATGTTCCAGAAAACATATTAACATACTAAAGGTGTTTATAACAGTTCCAGATTTTATAGAAAACAGTTAATCATTAAAACATTAAGCTGAAGTTTCACAATGAAAAATGACAAAGACACTGTTAAATTTTTAAATAACTACCTTTACTAACATCTTGAAGGCACATATGAGGTTTCTGAAGCAGAACACATTATTGGTTTTTAAAATTCTTGATAATTAAAGACCAGTTTGTGCACCAATTCTTACCACTGGGGTAAGAATCAGGTATTTTCCTGTACATTAATGTCTGTATTGTAGGTGAGGAACACTTAAAAAAGTGCTTCTGGCTATTTATCTGCATGCTGCCACTTGTCCTCTTTGTCATGAAGGATCAAGATAATATGCTCCTTGTAGTGATCATAGTAGCCAGCTACCAACCACTCAGCAAAGAGACATAGTTCATTGCTAGTTTCCATCAAGTCAGTTCTAGCTAATGACTACCCTGTGTGTGCAGCGTAGAACTGTTCCATGGCATTTTCATCACTGTGACCTTTGGAAATAGATCATCAGCCTTCTTTTGAGGATCCTCTGAGTAGGACTAAATCACCAACCTTTTGGCTAGTAGTTTAGCACTTAATCATTTGTGCCACTCTTTAATCTCAGAGTTCACCAGAACTTCTGTGCATCCTTGCCAATAATCAGTCACTTGTTTTTTACCAGGGCAAAATCTCAGCAGCAGGCAGGCCATTATGTCCATAAGATACTGATAGATATAACCACTGTCTTTTTAGGTAGTCAGGTATACTCTGCCTTCTTCTTGGTCAGAAAAGTGCTTATGACAGCACAAATAATGTGCCCGTGGCCCACAGCAAGACCATAGCCACCTGCAGCAGGTTTCACAGCTACTCGGCATTTGCCCTATTTCCTACAGTAACTTGTACTTAATAACACTATGCTGTGGGTAGACATTAATTTTTGCTCACAAGGATCACCAAGTGACTACAGCTGCAGTAGAGGCTTTGGTCAATGACCTTGCTTTCAAGCAACTCATTAACAAACTACAAGGCACATAGGTCATTAAAGCTGAACCTTCTGCTACTGCTCCTAGACCACAGTGATAACAAAGAAAATATCTTTCAAACAGAAGGCCTATTTAACATCTGTTTTCTTTAATAGGTTGTTATTTAGTAATTGTGAAAAGCAGAAGTGACCATAAATGACAAAACACAATGTTATGGATTCAACTATGTGTCCTCAAAATACCTGTTGGAGTCCATAGCCCTATTCCTGTGCATGTAACTTCGTTTGGAAATAGGGTTATCTTTGTTACATTAATGGGATCACATCCAAAGGCACTATCTAAATTCAATCATTTCTAAGTTATTGATAAAGCAGATTTGACAAAGAGATTCATATATTTGTGTAACAGGCATCATGTGTTTGCTACATGCTGAAGAACCAATGAACTACCTACAAGGAAGGAATTGCATAGTTGAAAACCTGATTCAGACTTTTAGCCTCCAGAATTGTGAGGAAATGAATTTCTGGGTTTTTCAGGCTAGAGTTTTTTAAAAGCAGAATTTATATTATAGTGTTACTAGGACACACAACAACAAACAAATATACCTATCTTTCCCCTCTAGAAAGAAGCAAACATACATTCTTATAGCAATAATCACTCAAAGTTGATCATTTGGGTTTTCAACTTTTGATAAAAACATGAAAACAAAACAAAGGTAAACAAAAACAATATTCTTGTTAAAAGTATAAATATTTTGTTATTTTATATGAAGATGAGTTTCCTCATGCATAGGACTAAATATATTTTGAATATGAACATTTTTTTGTATAAAGATCTAAGAAAGAGATAGACCCAAAGAACCAAATACAAAATTGCATTTTCCTTTTTTATTATTATGATTAAATGAAAGTATACAATCCAAATCAATTCCATATGCCCACCTATCTGCAACTCTATTTCCTCTCCTCACAATATGACAGCACATTCTTCCATTTCACTCAATGCTTCTACTATTCTGTTAATGAGTGTGTGTCCCCTTCTCTCCACCCTCTTCTCTCCCATCTAGAAAGAAACAAGTAGGACAGCCTTCTATAAATATATAAAACCATGAAGTACACAAATCACATATTCACACTGTGTCCCAGAGTCTGGTCCATTTTCATCTGAAGAGGCGACCTCAGTACTCGTTTCGTCAGGGCCAGTAACAAGACTAGGGACTATGTTTTCAGGGGACCCTCCAGGCTGTTGGGCCATCAGTGCTGGTCTTTTAGAAGAATTCTTGAGCTACACACCTCTTTTTCTTGTGTTGCCTCGGGGACTCTACATTATGTACCCCATCACAGCTGCCTTTGGTGGTGGCCAGACACCATCTGGTTGTTCTGGTCTTATGCAGATGCAGTCTTCCACTCTTATGGGGCCTTTTGTCTAGGATGTTTTTTCCACATGTCTTTGACATTCTTGGCCATCATCTGGTCCAGATGGATTGGGACAATTTGGTGTACCTCAGATGGCAGCTTGCTAGCTTTCAAGACCCCAGATGCCACTCAACAATATGGTGTGGAGAAGACTCTCCTAGCTAAAGACTACCTAAGCCAATTGACCTTGACTTCCCCTGAAAACATGGTCCCTAGACCTCTGTAACTATTACTCTATCCTTTGAAATACTGCGTTGAGTTTAGAAACCATTTAGTTTATGGTGTAGTCCAGTTATGCTGATCTGCTCTCTACTATGTGTTGTCACTCCTTTCAACTAACCAAATTCCTATTGACTAATCTATGAGATTCCCTCTTCCTCCCTCTCTCCACCACTGTAGCTATCAAACAGTCTTTTCTGCTTTACACAAGTCCTTATAGCAGAGATCTCATACAATACTTGTTCTTTTGTAGCTAACTGATTTCACTCAGCATAAAGTCGTCTGCCTGAAAACAGGTTATGAGATGCTTCCCAAAATCATCATTGCTCTTTGTCATTGCATAGTGTTCCATTGTGTATATATACAATAGTTTGTTTATCCATTTATCTATTGATGGGCATCTAGGTTGATTCCATCTTCTTGCTATTGTGGACAGTGTTGCAATAAACATTTGTGTGCATGTAGCAGATCATGTGACCATTTTTATTTCTATAGGATATATTCCAAGCACTGGGATTGTTGGATGAATTGGTATTTCTGTTTCTAGCATTTTAAGGAAGTACTAAATTGTTTTCCAAAGAGGTTGTACCATTTTACATTCCCATCAGCAGTGTAAGAGAGGTCCAGTCTCTCCATAGCCTCTCCACCATTTGTTATTTTGCAGGGTTTTTTTTTCTTTTTTCTTTTGTTTAGATTTTTGTCTACTTTGTTGGGGTGCGATGGTATCTTATTATAAGTTTTGATTTGGATTTCTCTAATACCTAATGATTGTGAGCATTTCCTCATGTGGTTTTTGGCTGCCTGGATGTCTTCTTTGGTAAACGGTCTGTCCATCTCCTTTGTCCATTGCTGAATTGGGTTATTCACCTTTTTCTTGTTGGTATTTTGCAGTACTTTGTAGATTACTTAAATCAGGTTTTGACCCAAAATGTAGCTGCCAAATACTTTTTCACATACTGTAGGTAGTCTTCTAACACTTTTGATAAATTCTTTAGATGAGCATAAATGTTTGATTCTTAGTAGTTCCCATTTACCTATTTTCTGTTGTTTGTGGATTGCTGGTCAGATTTTGTAGTCTTTCTAAGCCATGTATTAGAACTCCCATTGTTGTTCCTATTTTTTCTTACATAATCCTTATTGTTTTAGGTTTGATATATAGGTCTTTGATACATTTTGAGTTACTTTTTGTGTAAGATGTGAGACATGGCTTTTTTGGTAGATGTATATCCAATTTTCCAGCACCATTTTTTTTACCCCAATTTACAATCTTAGGGCCTTTGTCAAATATCAACTGTTCATAAGAGGATAGTGTTATCTCCAGGGTCTCAACTCTGTTCTCTTGTTCTATATGTGTCTTTTTGTACCTGTACCAGGCTGTTTTGACTACTGTGGCAGTGTAGTAGGTTCTAAGGTTGGATAGTGTGAAGCCTCCCACTGTGCTCCTCTTCTTCAATAGTGCTTTTACTCATTTGTGGTTTCTTCCCTTTCCAAAGTTGGTGATTTTTTTCACCATCTCATTTAAAAATGACACTGGAATTTATATTGGAATTGCACTGTATATGTAGATCACTTAGGGTAAAATGGACTTTTTCACAATGTTAAGTCTTCCTATCCATGAGCAAGGTAGATTTCTCCACTTACGTAAATCTCTTTTGGTTTCTTGTGGTAGGATCTTGTACTTTTCTCTGTACAGGTCTCTTCTCCGGTTAGATTTATTCTTAAGTATTCTATCTACTTAGGGGCTACAGTAAATGGTATTGATTTGGTGATTTCTTCTTTGATGATCTCTTTGTTGATGTAAAGGAATCCTACTGATTTAATTATGTTAATCTTATATCCTCATACTCTGCTGAACTCTTCTATTAGTTCCAATAGCTTATTTATGGACTCTTTAGGGTTCTCTGCTTATATGACCCTATCATCTGCAAACAGGTTTATTTTTACTTCTGCTTTACTGATGTGATGCTCTTTTTTTCTTTGTTTTGTCCAGTTTACTCTGACCAGAACCTCTAGCACATTGTTGAATGAAAGTGGTGACAGTGGACATCCATGACTTCTTACTGTTTTCAGGGGGAATTCTTTCATTCTTTCTCCATTCAGGATGATGTACATGGTTGGCTTGCCATGCCAAGCCAGCCAAGTGCTGTCATGCCCCCTTATTGCTTTGAGGAATTTCCCTTTTGTTCCTATTTTACTGAGAGTTTTTAACATGAATTGGTGTTGGACCTTGTGAAATGCCTTGTCTGCATCAGCTGATGGAATCAAATGATTCTTATACTTCTTGTTATTTATGTGGTTGATCACATTAATTTTTTTTTTTTGATGTTTAACCAGCTCTGCATACCTGGTATGAATCCAGTTTGGTAACGATGAATTATTTTTTTGATATGCTGTTCAATTCTATTAAGCCAAGCCAAGTGCTGTCGAGTCAGATCCGGCTAGGATTTTACTTAAGATTTTTGCATCTAGCTTCATGAGTAATATTGGTCTGTAATTTTCTTTCCACTTTATTTATATTTTTCCAAGGTAATGAATTTTCTACAAATTCAAAAGAAACTGAAAGGTTAGCTTTTATTTCTTTCAACTTCATTTTCTTCAAAAGTCACAATTACAGTATTTACAATTCATAGCAGAGATTTAACTTTGAAAATGGGAACTGACTGATGGGTAGTTTTATGCCTCAAAATCAGGCTGATGTTCAAAATGAACAACAAAAACAGCACACATGCTAAAAATATGAAAAAACTAAAACATTGTACATTTTCAGAGTTTTCAGAAAAGCATGATCAAATGAATCCAATCCCAATTTAAGTAAAATGAATTGTTGTGGAACCCCAGGAAATAGCATTCACAGTCACTCTATAAAAGAAGGATACCTATCACAACATTACACAAATGGAAAAACTGAGGATGACAAAGGACACATGAATTCGGTTATCAAAGGTTGGAGCTCATGCTACTTCCTTAGGAAGTCATGATTTAGTCATCTGAGTAGTTCTTTTGGCTAGAATCATTAATTTTCAAAAGTATATCTCAAATCCATAGGAGCAAATAAAGAAAACTATTATTTTACATCAATAAGTCTTCTAGGTCCAGTTGTCTCATATGATTGTATCCAGGTTGTAAAAACATCCTAAGGGTGGCTTCTGACCTCTTCTGACTTCACCAGGTAGAAGGAGAACAAAGATCAACTACCCAAGACTGTTGACCCATGAGGCAAGGTTCAGACATGCTTCCTATCTCTGTTATCTTTACTGATTCTGACAATACCTTTTCCTCTCACAGTTCTCTCTACTGGGTTCAGTAATTCAATCGCTATGCCAGTAATTCAGTTCCTAGGGCCACGCACAACTCATGGCTAAAATTCATGATTATGGTATTTGTTAGGGGAGTAACAGGTTACAAATCTGGCTCAGGAATACTCAAGTAGATATTTGTTCTATCAGGAAGGCCTCTTCCCAGCTACACTCGCAGGCACGTCTCTCCTTCCTTGGCCTCTACCCAAAGGCAATCAGCTTCCCTGCTCTGTGGGCTGGGAAGCCCCCTGTGCCCTCTTCTGTGGGCCTCTGCTGCCAGGTCTCTGCTACCTTCAGTTTTACCTCTCTCTGTCTCCGTCTTCTGGTTCCAGAATCTTCTCAGGGAAGGGATCCCATTTAATTCTTGGCTGTTCTTCCTTAAGCAGAGAATACTGTGCAAGGAGCAGTTGATGTAGAATAGGGAAAAGTGGCAGAGAAGACAGGAATGTCTAACCACCACCTTAGAGGAATGAACCTTGGATTATGGATCTTGATTCTCCTCCTCCTTCGTAAAGTTAGAAGGGGTCAGGCAGTGCTCCCACACTATTTTTATATACCTGGACATAGACTTGGGGAAGATTATTACTAAATAAATAAAATGAATGATGTTGCTAGCAGATGAAGGAATAAATATTTGGAGTACAATATTTTCACTGTCCTGAGTACAGTTCTACTTTTTGAAAAAAAAGTCTTAATTTGTACAAACTCTTGGTCTATTGATTATAAAATAGCCTCTTTTTTTAGTAACATACATACATATGTGTATATGAGTATGCATGCAGATATATGTTAAATCACTGGCAAGTTTCAAAGTGTTCACGATGATTATATTTCTAAGCAGTCTTTCTAAACCACTAGGCTTCATTGTAAGAAATATGAAAATTAGAATCAAAATTTGAAGTACAGAGCAAATGTAAGAAGGTCTCTAGGTAACTTTTTAATAAAAAACAAAATTGGTACTTCTCTGTTTATTGTATTAGTGTCTTTGAAAATTATCTTCTTCCCAATGTTTTCTTTCAAAAACTCCTGTTACAGTATTTCAACTTATCACCTAATTTAAGGTGATAAGGTAAACATTTTAGTTTATCATGTTTCTGGTTTCCTCAAGAGAACTACTAAATATATGGATAATGCATCAAGTAAAAAACAGCAACAGGAATTAGTAAGGAGATTTTTTTAATCTCCAAAAAAACATTTTTATTTTTTCAGCATTCTATATCTCCCTATCCAAAATTAATCTTCCTTTCACACCTCAAAAAAAGCTTCCTTTTTAAGAGCTGATGTAACAGATTAGAAAAAAAGTTTAACAAATTAATTATCTACCTATTTATTTTTTATTTTAGGCAAAGAATGAATTCAGTCCCTTCAGAAGAATATTTGTTTTTACATCTACTTTGCATCTCTGTATTGAAAATAAAAGTTGACTAAATTTAAATTTCTGTTTTTGAGTAATAACCATGCCATATATATATACATATATATGTATGTATGTATGCATGTATATAGACATATTTTTTTTTTCTGGTACTTCACACAACTGCTTGTTTTTTCAGATCCTTACCTCTAATCATTCCAAGTCTCCAAATCTTACCTATACACTTAATGTTGAATAGTCAAAGGACAAAATAACTTAACAAAAGCTACTCGATGTAATGGAAATATCAGCAACAAACACTGAAAGCTAGGTAGTCTAAGAATGACCCATGGAATATTAAGTGAAGTAAAAACACTATTTCTAAACTGATCTCCTTAGACAGCATGTTTTCAAATTGTTTAAAAAAAAAAAAATTGTTGAGCATGTGCAGTGGCCCAGGGTGTTTTGTCAGTCATTGTTGTCTGTTCTGCACACACTGGACTACTCTGTGTGAGTCATATCTGAATTCATCTGGTCTCTAGAGAACCTGCAAAACAATTTAGAGGAAGTGATTGATATGGTAGGGGAGGTGACTAGAAGTGGCCTTGTAACTGATGGAGTACTAATTAATTAAGCATCCCAACCAATGAGGTCCTTTAACACTTTCATGTAAACCTACCACCTGGTTCTGAGATTTAGCCAATGTGTATCTAATTGTAAGAAGTGATGGTGCTTACTAGTATTTAAAAATGAAATGTGCTGCCATTGGTGAGTGGTGTCTGGGGTCTTAAAAGCTGCCAAGCTGCCATCTGAGGACACAGCAAATGGTCCCAACTCAGCAGGAACGGATGCTCACCGAGGGCCAAAATGGCATGCGGTAAAGACAACCGAGAAGACAGAGAGACCCACAAGAGTGGGTGCCCACATCGACCTGGGACCGGAAGAACCGGATGGTGCCCGGCCACCACCAGTGATAGCCATCACGGAGCTCACAGAGAGGAGCCTCACTGGCAACACAAGAATAAAAAGAGGTGCATCATGAGATCTCCACTAAAAGACCTCAATTGATGGTCCAGCGGTTTTGGGGTTCCTCTGAGAGCATGGCCCCCAGCCCTGATGCTGCCCTTATCCATAAATTATAACAAAGGTCCACTCTTTGGACAGGAATGGAATGGATTTGGCAATGCAGAGTAACCATATGTTGGAAGCACTTTATGGTTCTATACATCTATAGGATACCATCTTGCTGACCTCTGGCTGGAGGAAGGGGAGTGGATGGAGAGGAGGGGAAAGGAGACTGTTGGGAGGATGAGACATGTATGGAGCAGAGAGGAATAGTGTGCAGTCACCGGACAGGGAGAGCAGTGGAAGCTGCATATAGGGGGGCATGTAAATTTTCATGTGAATGTACATTTTCACTCAGTTATGTTAAATAAAAATAAAAAAAAATTAAAAAAAAAGAAAAATGAAATGTGTTGCATGTGTTGCTTTGTTTACATCAGTTTTATTTAATCTTTTTTCAAAAACGTAACGATGCAGGTTTATCGCCTTATAAGAAGACAAAATACTGTGAACAATTATATAGAAGATTCTATATGTACTATCTTGAAAATGGCAATTTTAGTTGAGTGGTAAGATTCTGACCTCCCATGACGGAGTCACAAGTTTATTTCCAGGCCACTTAAAACTGCCCCAAGGTTGTCCGCGAAGGCCTGCATGTAGCTATGACGCTAAAAGTGTTCATCAGAGCTTACAGACTAAGACAGAAGTTAAAGAAAATACTGTATCACCCCTGCCACTTAAACTTAACCTTTCCCAGAAACTAAAATTTTCCAATAAAGACACTTCTAAGAAGAACTTGAATAATTAAATAAACCTTAACTAGCCCATAGAAGGCCATCATACAAATTTAATAAACCAATTCAAGCCACCTCCTGATGATTACGTGAACAACAATACATTATTTTAAATTTCCCTTTTGGGAAAATCCTCTAACTGTTGGTACTATATACAAATTGATCAAAATGGTAATATGACAAGCTCATCCCCTAGAGCCGTGCTCCCTGCTCCTGAAAAGATTTTACCACTCAATAAAGGCTTGTACTCATTCGGCACTTGGCTGGCTGGCAAAGGCTTATAACTCTAATTGACTTACTGATAAGATTTTTCTCTCCATACAGACTGGGAAGAAAGGTCAGCAATCTACTTTTAAAAACCAGCCAAGGATAAAGCCCTACAGATCATAATGTTTAATTTCCAACCAATCATGGGTATCATGCAGGATGCGGCAGTGTTTTTTTTTTTTTTTTCCATTGTGTGGAGGGTCAACAGGAGTGGGGAGCCAACTGGAGAACAGCTAACAACAACAATTGCAAAAGAGAGAATGTTTTTTAATGAGGAAATTTTCAAAGAAAAGAAATGCAGTCTAGGACATTACAAAGGTAGGTAAGCAATCAGCAAAAGAGTCCTCCAGGAGGTTTATTAGAGCCATATGGATGCAAAGAAAAGAGTCCTTGGGGAATGGTTGAAATAGGTTTTATCTTGGAAGACCAGGAGCTAGGATCTTCCTTTGTGGAACACACACATATACATAAACACACACACTAAAAATGCTGTCAATTCACTCACAGCAGTACCATAGGACAGAGCAGAACAGTCCCATAGGGTTTTGACACTGTCATCCTTATGCAAACTGACTGCCACATCTTTATCCTATAGAGTTGCTGGTGTGCTTGAGCTACCTACTTTTTGGTTACCAGCTGCATACTTAAGCACTGGGCTACCAGGGCTCCTGCGGAACATCAAAGGTGGTGAAACTTAAGTTCTCTCTTTCTTTTTTTTTCTATTTTCTAGAAGTAAAAGCCTTAAGTAATGTTTAATTTTGTCCAATTTCACAAATAAGTGTAAAATAAAGAATCCAGACTTATGTAAGAGATACTGTACTTAAAAAGGAGTACATTAAAAAGAACGATTACAAGAAGTGGAAGGAGACTATGGCAATAGGGAGAACTCTCTGGCTACAAGATCTACCAGTGTTTCAAAGTTAAGCAGAAAGTGACTTTTCTTAGGTAGGAGTGACCCAGTGTCAGAAACAGGGTTAAACAGGCTTAATAGGTGAAGATAGCAGTGGCTGGACAGCAGATAACAGATCATTTTATCCTGAGGTCAGCATAATCTAGTGATAATCAGTTTCAATTCTCCTGGAATCCACATATCTGGAGTACATGGAGTTAGGGTAAGTAGGTAAGACACTGAGGCAACGACCCCTAGATGTTCTTTTGAAACTTGAGCCTTGAAGAAACTGGTTTCAAAAAGTCATCATTAAGTCAAACAGTGGTCTAGATATACTAATGCCTTAGACATTACACTCTGTTTGCAGTCACACAGAGAAACAGAGAATCCAAAGGTTATACTAGAGCTAGGAGGACTGCCAATTAAGTTTGCAGAAATCATCCTAGAAAAAGTGCCCCATAACCCATCGCTGAATATCACTATGGTCACCTTTGAAGAACACGACTCAGGAAGCTAAGCACCGATGCCAGCTCCTAGTCCACCCTTCAAAGCAATTTTGGAACTCTTTTTCTGGAATAGTCATCAGAGCTGTCATTGTATTACTCTTGATGCCCTGCAAGATAGGCACAGACTTATGATAAGCAAGCACACACAGCTTAATTGTGTTTACTTACTAATCTGCAGTACACAGTTTCACATGAGTATCATTATATCAAAGATGCAGTGAAAAACAAGTGCAATTATGCACTACAGATGTAGTACAAACCAGTGCGTACCTTGCTTATTGGATGATTCATCCCTGTTAAGACAAAGCACTTAATTTTGTATTATAGTCACTTGTTTAGATGTCAAGTTTCTTCTTGTAAAGTTTAAACTCTTCAAATATAGGAGCTCTGTCAAACTTATTTCATATCTCAGCTTGATTTCTAGGGCAGTGAGTGAATAAAACATTTGAAAAGACCCTCATGTCAAAGGGAAGTTGACTAATCCCTATAATTCCCAGTTCTTGGGCTCTAGATGTCTTAAGGTATCTCACAGACAATGTTATTACTTCATGGAAACTTGCCTATGATTTGCTGGAAGGAAGTAAGCTTTCAGTCCTTTAAAGTCCCTAGAGTATTTTCTGTTACTGGAGCTTAGTATTTATGAGAGTCTGCAACCTGTAATACTTCCAAGTGCTTGTCTCCCAAAGTAGGTTTTGAGTTATTACAGGACAGAGATTATAAGTCCTTTTTTTTCTTTTTCAGATCAATTTCTTGATGCAAAGCACTCCTTAAGTTCAGAGCTTCAGCAAAATTCCAGTATTGCAAGTTAATCCCTGTTTTTGTATGAGTCAGATACCTATCTTTCCACCCTGTAGCAATGCAAAATCTTCAAAATTCTTATAACTCCTATGTCACCTCTTCTACATCTCTCTTTGATTATCATCTTTTCTTTAGCTTTATTGACAATAGTGTGCCCCTTCATCTTTTGCACATATCTATGTTTATTTACATACATATACAACCCTGTCTTTTACATCTCCATATTTCTCCTATACTAATAAAAATAAATGAAGATATGATTATACTTTTTTAAAAAAATTCTCTTCCATCCACTGTATTATTATGCCAGTCTCTCTTTAAAACAAGCATTTTTCAAAAGGAAGTGAATTAGAGAAGGTGGGAAGGAAGGAGGGAAGAAGGGAGGGAGAAGATGATGGAAGAAAGAAAGAAGGATGTGAGGAAAGGATGCAGGAATGAAGTGAGGGAGGGCAGAGCACTGATCTCATGGCACTTTCAGTCTACAATAAAAGATTCAGAAAATGTATTTTTTAAATAAATGAATACAATTTTAACAAGAACACTGGGAGATAAAGATATTCTAAAAACAATAACAAAAAAGAAATATTAGTGACAATACTAGTGGTTCTTCACCCTTCGTCATCTATGGTCAAGCAAGCACTGTTGACTATTTACCTTACATTATCACACAGGTGACAGCTAAAAATTAAATGATAGTAGACTTCATAAAAACTGGCTACATATATGTTAACCAGAGATCCGAGAGATAAAAGAGAATGTTAGGCTGTTCCTTCCATCCCAGAAACCAATCTAATTGGGAAACAAGCTAATATTTCAGAAACAACATAGACAGCTACGAAGATAAACAATTCTTCTTGAATTTCACGGACCGAATTCTAGCTGTTTAGCTTCTACAGGGTACTTGAGAATGCAGCAGACAATGGAGAAACCAAAATAAAACCAAAACAAACAAAAAGCAAATCATCATATTCATGTCAATTCCAACTCATAGGAACCCTACAGATAATGGAGTAACCAGAAACAATTCACCTAGAAATAAGATGTTGGATTTTAATGAATTAATGCACTTTATGAGATTATTGTAGAGAGACTTAAAGACAAATCACAAAGCTTGTGTTTGAAAATGAAAGCTGAAATCACCAAAACTTACCATCTTTGAGTTGAGGGTTAGCATACCTAAAGCTAAGAAATCTGGATGAAGGTAGCAAGAAATAAATATGAAAAATCTACGTGAGGCCAGACTGTAAAGATAATTAAAAATACACATAACACTTACTACTTATGGATGTCAAACAAAATATCAACACCTGTGAACTTGTTTTCAGACAAGCTGGAGCTAAATTATATCAACTGGAAATAGTACCAAGATAGGAGTCATAGACTTTCAATAAAATATGGTTGGAAAATAACAAATAAGAAGAAATCAGGACACAGCTTTTAAATTTATCAGAAGAAAAATAAAGTGGGTAAGATTTTTTTATTTAGGAAATTAGAGTTTGATGATTTTATACTTTACCAGATAAGCACACTACATTTTTCAATAAAATATAACTTAATTATAAATGATCTGAAGTTTTACTACCCTATTATAACTACAGATGCCAATATAAACTGTAACATGCATTATAATAAAAAAGTATTAGGTTTTTCATATTTCCAGCTTCTCTAAAATAAGAAAGCAACAAATATTATGTTATTTCCTTGGTCATATTCACCTCCACTTATTTGAAAGGATATGAAAGAGAAAGTTTAGTTTATGAGTAAGAATTTAGGTCAGTGGGGATAACAATTAATTGTATTAAGAATCACCCATAGGAGACAGTGGCACAACACATTCAAAGCCTTGAAGGAGAAGAACTTCCAACCCAAAATTATATATCCTGTCAAACTACCTTTCAAACATGAAAATGAAATTAAGACATTTGCAGATAAACAGAAACTCAAAGACTTTGTAAAAACCAACCCACAGCTACAAGACTTAACAATATAAATATTTATGCACATAATAGTGGAGTACCTAAATACATTGAAGAAATACTAACTACACTAAAAAATAAGATCAATCATTCCATAACAACAGTGGGAGATTTCAACACTCCACTCTCAGTATCAGACAGGTCGTCTACAAATAAGCCCAAAAAAGACATAGAAGACTTTATTGCCACAATTAACCAACCAGACCTCCTTGACATATATAGAAATTTTTATACATTAGCAGACAACTGCACCTTCTTCCCCAGTCCACATGGAGCATTCTCCAGAATAGACCACATGTTAGAACATAAAGCAATTCTCAACAAAATCCATAACACTGAATTAATGCAAAGCATCTTCTCAGATCATAAACCATAAAAGTTGAAATCAAGAGAAGAAAAAACAGAGGATGTGGAACTCATGGAAACTGAACAACATTTTACTCACGAAACCATGGGTTATAGAAGAAATCAAGGGTGAAATAAAGAAATTTATGGATTCCAACGAGAACAAAAACACTTCCTACCAGAACCTATGGGATACAGCCAAAACAGTGCTCAGAGTTGAGTCTGTATCCATAAATGCACACATCTGGAAGGAAGAAAGAAACCAAATCAAAGAACTGCCCCTAGAGCTTGAATAAGTAGAGAGAGAACAACAGAGGAACCCCTCAGGCACCAGAAGAAAACAGATCATAAAGATTAGAGCAGAACTAAACAAATAAGAGAATAGAAGAACAATTGAAAAACTGAAAAGGCCCAAAGCTGGTTTTTGGAAAAGATCAACCAAATTGACAAACCACTGGCTAAACTTACTAAAGAAAAACAGGAAAGGAAACAAATAACCCAAATAAGAAATGAGAGGGGCATTGTAATAACAGATCCAACAGAAATAAAAAATATCATAACAATACTATGCAAGAATGTACTTAAATAAATTTGAAAACTGAGAGGAAATGGACAAATTCCTTGATTCACATCACCTAACAAAATTATCACAAGCTGAAGCAGAACAACTTAATAAACCCATCACAAAGGAAGAGATTTAAAAAAAGCCATCCAAAAACTACTAAAATAAAAAAGGCTGGGCCCAGATGGCTTCACTGCCGACTTCTACCAAGTTTTCAGAGAAGAGTTATCTCCAATAAAACTGAGACTATTTCACAGCATAGAAAGGGATGGAATACTCCAAAATTAATTCTATGGAGCCGGCATAACCCTGATACCAAAGTCAGGAAAAGACTCAACAAAAAAAGGAGAAGTACAGAATGATATCACTCATGAATTCAGATCTCAAAATCTTCAACAGAATTCTTGCCAATAGAATAAAACAACATATCAAAAAAAAAAAAA
Organism: Heterohyrax brucei; assembly: GCA_028571685.1. NCBI lineage: Eukaryota > Metazoa > Chordata > Mammalia > Hyracoidea > Procaviidae > Heterohyrax > Heterohyrax brucei. The sequence goes on from CM053143.1 coordinate 165,067,510, forward strand.
AAATCCATCATGACCAAATTGGATTCATACTAGGGATGCAAGGGTGGTTAGACATCAGAAAAACAAATAATGTGATCAACCACATAATAACACAAAAGACAAGAATCACTTGATTTTGTCTATTGGTGAAGAAAAGGCATTTAATAAAGTCCAACAGCTATTCACACTAAAAACTCTCAGTAAAATAGCCATAGATGGCAAATTCCTCAATGCCATAAGGGCCAGTCATACAAAGCAACTGCCTACGTCATCCTGAATGGAGAGAGACTGAAACAATTTCCCTTGAAAAGGGTGACTAGACAAAGATGCCCACTATCATCTATCCTATTTAACATTGGACTAGAAGTTCTAGCCAGAGAAATTAGACAAGACCAAGAAATAAAGGACATCTGCAGAAGTCAAAATCTCCCTGTTTGCAGGTGATATGATTGTATATGCAGAGAGTACTAAAGAATCCATAAGTAAACTATTCAAACTGATGGAAGAGTTCAGCAAAGTCACAGGATACAAGATAAACATAAGTAAATCACTAGGATTCCTTTATACCAACAATGAGACTGTTAAGGAAGAAATCATCAAATCAATACCATTCATCACAACACTTAAGAAGATAAAGTACCTAGGAACAAATTTAACCAGAGAAATAACAGAATTTTACAAAGAGAATTACAAGTCCTTACTACAAGAAACTAAGAGAGAGTTACATAAATGGAGAAACATACTCTGCTCATGGATAGGAAGATTTAACATTGTGAAAACGTCTATTTTACCCAAAGCAATCTACCTGTATAATGCAATCCCAATATAAATTCCAGTGACATTTTTTAACAAGATAGAGAAACAAATCACCAAATTTTTTTTGGAAAGCAAAGAAGCCTTGAATAAGTAAAGCACTCCTGAAGAAGAAGAACACACTGGGAAGCCTCTCACTACCTGACTTTAAAACCTATTACACTGTCACAGTAGCCAAAACAGCCTGGTTCTGGTACAAAAAAGAGACAGATAGATCAGTGGAACACAATTGAGACCAACCCCAGAGATGACACCGTCTTCCTATTAACAGGTGATATTCAACAAAGGCCCTACAACATTAAATTGGGATATAAACAATCTTTTCAACAAATGGTACTGGCAAAATTGGATGTCCATCTGCAATAAATTTAAACAAGACCCATAACTTACATCTTATACAAAAACCAATCCAAAGTGGATAAAAGACCTAAATATCACATCTGAAACAATAAAGCTCATCCAAGAGAAAGTAGGAATAGTAATGAAAGTTTTAACACATACCACAGATAGACCTCAACATCTGTCAAACTACAAACAACAGAAGAGAAAACAGATAAATGGGAACTATTAAGAATCAAACACTTTTGCTCATCTAAAGTCTTTATTAATAGAATTAAAAGGCCATCTACAGAATGGATAAAAATATTTGCCAACTCTATGTCAGACTGATGCCTGATCTCCATAATCTATAAGGTACTATAAAATATCAATAAGATAAAGATAAATCATCCAATGAAGCGATGGACAAAGGAGACCGACAGACACTTCTCTGACGAAGAGATCCAGGCAGCAAAAAAACACATGTGGACATGCTCACAACCATTAGCTATTAAAGAAATTCAAATCAAAACTACAATGAGATACCATCTCACCCCAACAAGATTGGCAATGATCCAAAAAACACAAAACAACAAATGCTGGAGAGGCTGTGGAGAAACTGGAACTCTTCTCCACTGTTGATGATTGCAAAATGGTGCAATCTCTTTGGAAAACAATCTGGCGCTTCCTTAAAAAGCTGGATATATAGCATTTGACCCAGTAATTCCACTGCTTGGAATGTATCCTAAGAATCAAGGCCATTCACACCAACCCATACATGCACACGAATGTTTATCACAGCACAATCCACAAGAGCAAAAAGATGGAATCAACCCAGATGCCCAACAACAGAGGAATGGCTAGGTAAACTATGGTATATATACTCAGCAGAACATTATGCAGTGATAAAGAACAATGATGGTTTTAGGAAATGTCTCATAACCTGGTTTCAATTGGAGGACATTAAGCTGAGTGAAAGTAGTCAGTGACAAAAGGACAAATATTGTATGAGACCCCTATTATAAGAACAAAAACCAGACTCATGCATAGAAGAAAAGACTCTTTGATGGCTGCTAGGGCGTAGAAGGAGTGAGGGCAAGGCGGGGAGGGTTTGGATTAGATAGTTCATAAAAACTTGGTTGAGTGAAATCTGTGACAGCAGACATTAGAAAGAACATCAATAGTAACTGGACTTTAATGTAACATGTTTACTCCTCCCCATCTTAACCCAATATCGCAAGGACAGAATAGCTGGAGGTGGGGTTCAGGGACCATTCTTTCAGGGAAAATCGAGGCCAGTTGGCACAACTAGCATTTTGCTAAGAGAGCCCTCTGCATCCCACACTGGTGAGTGGCGTCCGAGTTCTTAAAAGCTGCCAAGCTACCATCTGAGGGTACAGCAAATGGTCCCAGCTCAGCAGGAGTGGATGATCACCAAGGACCAAAACGACATGGGGGAAAGAGACCCCAGAAGACAGACAAATCCACATGAGTGGGTGACTATATGGACCTGTGACTGGAAGAACCAGACGGTGCCTGGCAACCACTAGTGATAGCGGTGATGGAATTCACACAGTTGACTCTCACTGACAATACAAGAATAAAAAGGGATGCACTAAAAGACCACAATTGATGGTCCAGTGGCCTTGGAGCTCCCCTGGGAGAATGGCCCCTGGCCCTGATGCTGCCCCTGTCCATCACTCATAATGGATTTCAACTCTTCAAACAGCAATGGATTGGACTTGGTGACACATAGTGACCATATCATGTGTGCACTTTATCGTCCTATGCATCTATAGGATGTCATCCTGCTGACCTCTTACTGGAGGCAGGGGAGTGGGTGAAGAGAAGGGGATAGGAGACTGTTGGGATGATAAGACATGTATGGAGTAGAGAAGAAGAGTGTCCTGTCACTGGGCAGGGAGAGCAGTGGTAGCTGCAGATGGGTGGGCATGCACATTTATATGGGAATATTTTCATTCAATCATAATTTAAAAAAAACTCTATAAAAGGAGGAATCTGATACATTTAATATTTAAATTATGCTTTACTTTTTTAATATTTAAAAATTAATTCCATAAAACAACAATGCTAGCCAAAATTGTGTGTAACATAAGATCAATAATGTGTATACATGTTATATATATTGAAACATGTATTCTAAATAAAATAAATGTGTATATACATTATATATATTCTACAAATTGAATATCTTATTGTTGAAAGACTACTTTGCTCACCAAATAATGTTAATAAACTAAGCCTTCTCAAAGATAACACAAAAAAGAATGCTATTATATACTTGGAATTTCTAAAGAATATTAAGGTTATTAACAGTCTCTTTTTTCCAGGGCATAATTTACATAATGTATGTGTCAGAGTGTGGCTATGATACCCGAACAATAGATAGAAGTTCTTTAAATTTCTCTTACTGCTCTTGTTTTTAATACTGTTAGAAAATAGGCAATAAAAACATATATTACCATCCATGTCTTGACTGCTCTCATCTCTGTTGTTGTTATGCTGCAATATAAAACCTTTAGAGTAATTTCTGCATGTGCAATATAGAGTGAACTTGAAGACTCCAAATGCTTTAAAGTAAAAAAAGTAGGAAGACAGAGAATCTAGAAGAAAGCTAAGAAGGCTTATATTGATGAATGTTTGCATATATTGAGAAAATTAATGACAGACTAAGACAGGCCACGCTATAAAACAATGAAGTGTGTTAAGATCCCAAGATTTTTTTTTTATGACATTCAAGAGATATAAGATAGTTTCACAACAGTAATACAATAGTATGTGCCTTTCACAAATAAATGTACTGACCTTGTATTGATAGTGCTAATGGAGTGGTAGATAAAACAATGTGTGCTTTAGGACATACAAGACAGTGGTGTCAAATTTTATCAATAGCTACGTCTTTGTTACCTCTACATACCAATTGTGTACATACACACATATATAACAAAGAAACAAACATAAACAAGCCAGTTCACATTAATAGTACTATACACACATACATACATATAGATAAAAAACAAGTCAGCTTCCCTTAAGAATATTCAACACGAAGCAGCAAATACAACTTTTAATTGTGAAAATCTCAAACTTAAAACACATATCTTTCTTTTTGAAATGTGAAGTATGTAGAAAGCATTTCTGCTCAATACAATGCCTCTCTGAAAGAAACTCATTTTTCTACTGGACTAGTAACTTACTGTCATACAGTATTTTTTCTGACAGAATATTACTATTTAGCTTTTGATATTTAGTGTTTTCTCAAGGATAACATAATGTGAAAATATCACTTTAAAGAAGATAACTGACCATGTTTGCTGCTAATACCAAAGTTTAGACTTTCAAATCAAAATTAAAAAAAAAATTGGAACACTTGTATTCACCAAGATGCATTCGATAGTTTCCCCATGCATAAAATCATTTCAGATTAAATATCTGGCTATATGAAAGGCTGTGGTTTGGGAGTATCATATATTGAAATACATCAATCATATGAACAATCTCTGCATCTGAACGAACCAGTATTTTCCAAATAACCAATGTGGAAGCTTGAAAATCATATACTCATTAAAAAAAGAAAAAAAATGAATTATAAGACAGATCAACAAATTTTAATGTAAGAGAACAAAAGTTAAGTGATGTAACTTCATACTCCCACTGGAGCTAACATTAATGAACTAGCAATTGCAGAGTTTGGTATAATATCAAAGAATTCAGTTCTCCTCCAATTTCCAAACACAAATGTGTATGAGGCCAGATTTTCTCAATATGTGTTCCCCCAAATAATTATCATAACAAATTGAATGTAGAACTAAGATAATCCAGCTTCTTCTATTAATATGCACATGACATAGATTTGCTAAAATGTAAAATCTCATCATTCTTTTCACTAATTTGTTTCAGAAAATACAGCAATTAATGTCTTTGTATTAACAAGCAATCATGTAACTGCTTTATTATTACTTAAATTAATTCATAAATATTTTTTAAAATTTCTTTTAATTCCTAATACATTAATTCCTAATATATATATATGTATACAGGTATGTGTGTATATATGTGCGTGTGTGTGTATACATATATATATAAGTGTAGGCCAAATAGTACTACTACAAAATCATAAAATCCTTTATTAAATAAAAATATTACAATGTGAAGATAGTGTTTCTCAACATAACCTTCTTCTGGATCTATGCTCTTCTGAAGGTGGTATTTCCTTCTCTTTGATCCTCTGTTTGTTTTTTTTAATTCTTTGTCAATACAGCAGTTTTGGCATCCTTGAGGGACTCAAGTTATGTTCCCTTAAGCATTCTTTAGGTTTTGGAAAGTAAAAGAAATAGGAGGGAGCAAGATCAGGGCTGTAGGATGGATGGGATAATGTTTTCCAGGGAAATTCTGTAACATGGTCCCTGCTACTTTTGAAGAATAAGCAGGTGCATTTTGCTGATTTAAAAAATTTCCTTGGTATAACTTTCCTGGCCTTTTTCTCACCAAAGTAGTTTGCAGCTTTCTTAAAGCATGTCCATATTAAGCCCCCATGATTGTTCTGTGTCTTTTGAGAAAATCTGAGAAGACTGCCTCTTTAGAATTAACCAAAACAGCTGCCTAGCATTCTGAGTTGCCATCCCTTTCTTGACTCATCATTAAGTCCTTCCAACATTCTTTAAAAAGGCTGCTCCACCTAAAAACTATTTTATATGGTATAGCATTCCTATAAATTTGTTGTAAAGCTTCAATGATTTGGGAAGATGTTCATGTGAGTTTTCTTAAAAATTTTATATTAGCCACGATCTCAAAATAGTGTCTTTCTTTTTCCCCCGAGAGAAGTTATCTGCAGCCATTCACTGATTGCAGAGACATGCTTAAACATTATTTGAAATAAACCTGAGCAGTATGAACTGGAAGCCTAATAGCAATACTAATTACTCTTGTATGAAACATATTTGTTAATTATATGAGACAAAGAGAAAACTACAAGTGAACCACAGCATCTTCAAGCAAAATAATACATATATTTTCATCTTAGGCTTTACCTCATTTGAATAAATGCATAATTTAAGAAAATAATGCATTGTTTAATATATGTATGGCAATCAACAATACTAAATATATCCATGAGTTTACATTTTATATTTCTATTTATTTATTATTTTATTGATTTATTGTGATTGAGTGAAAGTGTACAATCCAATATAAATTTTCATGCCTGCCTATGTGCAGCTCCCACTGCTCTCCCTGACCGGTGACAGCACACTCCACCTATTCATTCTATACATGTCATATCCTCCTAACAACCTCCTGTCTCCTCCTCTCCACCCTCTACCCATTCTCTCAGGGGATATTGAGGCCAATCAGCATAACCAGTGTATTTTTCATTTTAATTAAGAATTTTCAACCAAAGTAATTTATTCATTTACTTTTATTTGCTTGTTTGTCTGTTTTACTGAAGTACGGCACATATTAAAATTTTAACTTGATTTTAATTTGAAAGTTTCTTTAAACATCTTAGGACAATTAATGATAAGGAGGGGACAGGAATTAAGCAATGATAAGCCAAATGAGAATCTGTGATTACTATATCAGCTTCTTTTTTAAAAAAATTATGATTGAATGAAAATGTACATTCCCATATAAATTTGCATGCCCACCTATCTGCAGCTCCCACCTCTCCCTGCTCAGTGACAGTACACCCTTCCTCTCTGCTCCATACATGTCTTATTGTCCCAACAGTCTCCTAGCCCCTTCTCTCCACCCACTCCCCTGCCTCCAGTAAGAGGTCAGCAGGATGACATCCTATAGATGCGTAGGACCATACAGTGCACGCATGATATGGTCACTCTGTGTCACCAAGTCCAATCCATTCTCCTCTCAAGATTTGGACTCCATTATTATTCATGGACAGGGGAAGCATCAGGGCCAGGGACCATGCTCCCAGGGGAGCTCCAAGGCCCCTGGACCATCAATTGCAGTCTTTTAGTGGAGATTTCAGGGTGCACCCTTTTTATTCTTGTGTTGCCAGTGAGACTCAACTTTGTGAGCTCCATCACAGCTATCAATGGTGGTGGCTGGGCACCATCTGGTTCTGGTCACAAGTCGATGTAGTCACCTACTCACGTGGGTCTATCTGTCTTCTGGGGTCTCTTTCCCCCATGTCGTTTTGGTCCTTGGTAGTCATCCATTCCTGCTGAGTTGGGAACATTTGCTGTACCCTCAGATGGCAGCTTGGCAGCTTTTAAGAACCTGGATGCCACTCACCAATGTGGGATGCAGAGAGCTTTCTTAGCAAAATGCTAGCTGTGCCAACTGGCCTCGATTTCCCCTGAGAGAATGGTCCTCCTTAGCCCTGCACCTCCAACTATTCTATCCTTGCAATATTGGGTTAAGATGGGGAGGAGTAAACATGTTACATTGAAGTTCAGTTACTATTGATGTTCTTTCTAATGTCTGCTGTCACAGATTTCACTCAACCAAGTTTTTATCAACTATCTAATCCAAATCCTCCCCACTCTGCCCTCACTCCTTCTACGCCCTAGCAGCCATCAAAGAGTCTTTTCTTCTATGCATGAGTCTGTTTTTTAGTTCTTATTAGAGGGGTCTCATACAATATTTGTCCTTTTGTCACTGACTACTTTTTCTCAGCTTAATGTCCTCCAATTGAAACCAGGTTATGAGACATTCCATAAAACCATCATTGTTCTTTATCACTGCATAGTGTTCTACTGAGTATATATACCATAGTTTACCTAGCCGTTGGTCTGTTGTTGGGCATCTGGGTTGATTCCATCTTTTTGCTGTTGTGGACTGTGCTGCGATAAACATTCGTGTGCATGTACGGGTTGGTGTGAACGGCCTTGATTCCATAGGACATATTCCGAGCGGTGGAATTACTGGGTCAAATGCTATATCTTAATTATGTTAATGAGGGAAATCTGGTGATAGAAAATTCTATAAATGACTTATATAGAATCAAAGTCCGGAGCTTAGTTCTCCCATGACCAGTAAAACAGTACTTCCACAGAACAAAGTTTTCCCTGTCACGGGAGTAGGGAGCCCTAGTGGTGCAGTCACGAGGAGCAGTGACCACTAACAAAAGGCTGAAAGTCTCAACCAGCTGGCCACTCCTTGGAAGTCCTAACTGGGCAGCTGTACTCTGTCTTATAGGATTTCTACGAGTGCAGGATTGGAATGAGAAAAGGACTACTATAAATACATAAGAACTACAGTTTTTATGTGATAAACTAAACGAGGTCAGCAGTATTCTTTAGAATTTCATGATGATGAAGCAAGTTTTAGAGATGTTATTTAAGTTGACCAGTATAATGAATTTATTAGGTATAAGGTCTCTTTAATGCAATAGTCTCTATTCTATGCTATAGCACTTTTTTAAAAGGTCACATTAACAAATTAAACATCAAAGAATAGGTAAAACCAGAGTTGACAATTAGCTTTTCAAACAAAACATGTCCATACCTATGGGAAAACAGCTCTGCCAGAAAATTCAACATTTCCATGTTTCCATAGGTTGGTTTCTGAGCCAAATCTAGCTCTAGATGTCATACTGAATTATCTCAGTGTCTACCAGAGAAGTCACTGGATATTTTTTTCTATTTGTTATTAATATATACAAATACCCTGTATTTCAAAATTTCCTTTACCTGGTATTTTGTATTGCCCAGCAGAAATCCTCATCCACTGACTACTTCATTCTCTCGAATGCATAGTTTCCATTAATTCTTTTGTCAACTAGCAATGAAGAACTACACTGAAAGTGTACCACAGATGTCCAAAAATTGACTTTGAACATGCTTCTCTTTCTTCAGTAAAATGCCTGTATTTCTTTTTCATATTAAAGGAGAGAGTTAAGAGAGGTAAAGGGATTTTATGTGCTAAGATTTCTTTGCAACTTAAGGCAAGACACTCTGTGGGTTCATACATCTAGCAGCCTGGATAATTAGAAATGGAGAGTAAAGATTTTTTCCCTAGAAGTTCATAACAGACAAAAACCTGAAATGTAGCATTTATTTATAACTGAGTACACAGGAGAATTTGCACAATGTCTACAAGTACTATCTTTAGAAAACTTTTTTTTTAGCCTTACTAGAAATAAATGTTTATAAACATTTTATATGTATATAAAAAAGAAAATCATTTATTTGCCCCTGTTATTATTATAATTTTTTTAAATGTAAGAATATCAAACCTGATACATGTCAGGAGCAATTACCAGTCTCTGCTAATCAGAATACCTGCCCTACATAGCAGGCATTTCTTGTTCCTCATTAACCAAATTATGTTCAGGTCATATATCATATCTCCAACAATAATGCCACTTTCAAGCTTAATTGGTTAAATAAATGTGTAATTATGGAACTGTGCTGAGACACTACTGTGAGTTCTTGTAACCATGGCATTTGCCTAATGCAGTCAGGGATGTTGTTTGATATAGTGTAAGATTTAATAACACTAAAACTTAATGTAACATCCACTAAATATCAATGAAGAACCCTCCAGATGTTAACAACATTTTAGATAAAATGTTGGAAAACTCAGTCAACATCATTCCAAATATTCTATTAAACAAAAGCTTAGTATTTTTGTAAGAAATGTTATCTACAGCACTAAGCACAGTCAAATAAACCAACAACTTGTTACTAAATGGAGAGATGGAAAACTTGACATACGGTAATTAGTAGAATTTATATCCTGCTGAAGGATATTTACAGTAATGACTACATGCTCAGAACACTTTGAGATCACAGCAAATACTGGCTCATTGAAAAATCAAGAAAATCATGTTAGTGAAAAGGAAGGATATTAATAGTTTTCTTAAAATGCTCTCTTTAACTTTCGTGTTTTTCTTCTAATTAGCACTTTCCTGATGAGTGCTAACAAAAAGGGACTTCGATATAAACTACTAAAAGAGTTCCTAAATTTCTCCAAAAGTGAAATAACGACATATGGCAAAATGTAGACATGGCAAATGTTTCAATATATTACTTTTTAGTATAAGTTTTTTTCCTGTCTTTGTTTCTTATATATATATAAATATACACACACATATATATACATATATATTTTGTATTAGGGTCAAGTGTATACTAGAAGATTTATCACTAAAAATTAGATTTGGCTTCGTTTAACAAAATAATTAGTTAATTAACCAGATAACTAATTAACAGGGACTTGAACGAACTGGGAGTCCTGGTTGACAAAGTGGTTAAGAGATTGGCTGCTAAACAAAATTTTGGAAATTGTAAGCATTATCTACCTATTGAATACCCTGCTGGCATAGTGGTTAAGTGCTATGTCTGCTAACCAAAAAGTCAGCATTTCAAATCTGTCAGGGGCTCCTTGGAAACCCTATAGAGCAGTTCTGCTCTGCCCTAGAGGGTCACTATGAGTCAGAATCGACATGACTCAGTGGGTTTTTGGGGGGTTATCTACCCGTTGGAAAACACATGGGGCAGTTGTTCTACAGAGTTGCTGTGAGTTGGAATCAATTTATTGGCAAAGATTTCAGTTTTCCTGTACGTTCTTACTCACTTGAAGGGATCTTACAGGCAAGGAATACAGGACTGGTACAGAAGCTCTATGCTTGACAGGGCACAAGCTCATTCAGCTTTTTTTTTTCCATCATTCTAGAACTCTATCCATCCACCAACCCTCCACCCTGGAAAAAAAAAAAAAAATCAGTTGCCATTCAGTCAGCTCCTGCTAATGCAGACCTAGTGTGTCTCAGAATAGAACTGTGCTCCATAGGCTGGTTTTCAGAAGTAGATCACCAGTGCTTTCTTCTAAAGAGCCTCTCGGTGGATTCGAACTCCCAGCTCTTCAGTTAGCTGTCAGTACGTTAGCCCTTTGCTACACCCAGGGACTTTCTTCTAAAATGAGTGCAGGGAAATGATATCTGAAATACCCAGGTTGGAAATATTTTATACTTGTGGGACATTAAATCTCCATCACAACTACTGAATTCTGGTTTTGTCTTAGAAACTCAGTTCTGCCACTGAAACATGAAAGTGGCCATAAACAACAGTTCAGTGACAGGATATGGCTGCTTTTCAATGAAACTTGATGGACTAACACAGATAGTAGTCTACACTTAGTACATAAGCAGTAGTAGTTTATCAAGTCCTCCTTTAGAGAGTGGCTTTCACCTTCAAGGTCAGCTCACCAGTCAAGTTGACTGTCAGAGCTCTAGACATAATATTCAAGGTAGTGGCCAGAGAAGAGTAAGGGTAAGTAGGTTTTGATCTGACTAGAATCAGTATATTATCTTCACTTAGCTGGCTATTACTAACTGGCCAAAATTGAGGCATTTAATCACATTTGGATTCAAATGAGAATTTTATCTCATATTTAGGTAAAGAGAAATACTGTCCAAATATACAATATCTTTGAGTTAAACATTCAGGACTCTAACTTGAACTATGGGGCCATCTTCCTTTAAAAGATGAACAGAATGAATTCCATAATGTCCTCGTTTTCTGTTTGTCTCAGTTACCAAAGGAGCATCACAATCACATTGTTGTTAGGTACCACTGAATCAGTTCCGACTCACAGCAGTCCTGTGTACAGCAGAAAGAAGCATGGCCTGGTCCTGCACCATTCTCACACTTGTTGCTGTTCTTGAGCCCATAGGTCAGCTACTGTGTCAATCCATGTCACTGAGAGTCTTCCTCTTTTTTGCTGATTCTCTACCAAGCATGATATCCTTCTCCAGGGACTAGTCCTACCTGCTAACATGTCCAAAATGCCTGAGACAGAACCTGTCATCCTTGTTTCTGAGGAACATTCTTGGCTGTACATACTCCATGAAACATTTGTTTGTTCTTCTGACAGTCCATCATATATTCGATGTTCTTTTCCATAAACATAATTCAAAGACATGATTTCTTCTTCACATTTACTTATTCATTGTCCAGCTTTCACATGCATGAGGCAATTGAAAATATACCAGCTTACATCAGGCACACCCTAGTTTTCAACTTTTATTTTTCAACACTTTAAAGAGGCCTTTCACAGTTGATTTGTCAAATGTAAAGTATTTGATTTCTTGACTGATATATCCATGGGTATTTAGAGTCAATGCCAGTAAAATGAAATCTTTAACAACTTCAAGCGTTTTATCATGATGTTACTTACTGGTCCAGTTGTGAGGATTTTTTTTTTTTTTTTTTTTTTTATGTTGAGTTGTATTCCACATTGAAGGCTGTGGTTTTTGATGTTCATCAGGAAGTGCTTCAAGTCATCTTCACTTTCAACAAACAAGGCTTTCTTCTGCACATCACAGGTTATTAATGAGTCTTCCTTTAATCTTCATGCAGCATCTTCTTCATATAATCCAGCTTCTCAGATTATTTGTTCAGCAAATTTATTAAACAAATATGTTTAAAAGGAGAAAACCCTGACATGTACTTTACCTGACTTTAACCACATAGTATCCCCTTGTTTTGTTTAATGACTGCCTGTTGGTCTAAGGAGAAGTTCTTCATGAGCACAATTAAATGTTCGGGAATTTCTATTTTTTGAAATAGCATCTATAATTTATGATGATACACACAGTCAAATGCCTTTGCATAGTCCATAAAACACAGGTGAACACCTTTATGGTATTTTCTGTTTTCATCCAGGATCCATATGACATCCCTGGTTCTGTGTCCTCTTCTAGAAACCCTGGTGGAGTACTGGTTAGATGCTAAATGTGCTAACAAAAAGATCAGCAGTTTGAATCTTCAGGCACTCCTTGAAAATCCTATGGAGCAGTTCTACTCTGTCCTATAGGATTGCTATGAATCAGAATCAACTTGACAGTACTCGGTTTATGTCCTCTTAAGAATCCAGGTTGAATTTCTGGCAGTTGCCTGTTGATGTATCATTGCAGGTGCTTTTGAATAATCCTTGGCAAAATTTTACTTGAATGTAATATTAAAGTTATTGTTCAATAATAGCTGCATTCCATTGCGCTACTGTTATTTGGAATGGGTACAGATGGACTTTTTTGCAGTGATGGACCAGATAGCTGTCTTCCAAATTTCTTAGACAAATGAGCATCTGTAGTGCTAAACTTACTTGTTGAAACATCTCAGTTGATATTCCATCAGTTCCTGGAGCTTAGTTTTTTTTCCTAATGCCTTCACTGCAGATTGGATGTCCCCTTTCAGCACCATTGATTCTTGATTGATGGTCGAAATCAGCCACTTCTTTTGGGTACAATAATTCTGTGTGTTCTTTCCATCTTCTTTTCAAACTGTCTGTATCATTCAGAATTTTCATGAAGACTGAATTATTTCTTCAGTTCTTCCAGTTTGAGAAATGTTGAGCATGTTCCTCCCTTTTGGTTTTCTCAACTTACGTCTTTATTCATGTTAGTATAATACTTTGTCTTCTTGAGCTGTCCTTTAAAATCTTCTGTTAAGCTTTTTTACTTCATCAAGTCTTCTTTTCAGTTTTGATATTCTTCATTCAAGAGGAGTATCTAGATTCTCTTCTGGCATCCGTTTTCGTCTCTCTTTTTTGTCTTTCAATGACCTCTTGCTTTCTTTATGTATGATATGTATGATGTCATTCCACAACTTGGTCATTGGTCATTATCATTCAATGCTTCAAATCTATTCTTGAGATTGTCTCTAAAATCAGGTGTGATATATTCAAGTTATAAGTCAGAATCGACTTGGTGGCAGTGGGTTTGGTGGGTTTTTATTATCAAGGATGTAAACTGGCTATCGTGGACTTGTTCTAATTTTCTTCTACTTCTACTTGCGCATGGGCCACTTATAATCTGTTTCACAGTAATTCCCTGGCCTTGTTCTGATGGATGATATTGAGCTTTTCCATTGTCTATTTCCATAGATGTAGTTGATTTGATTCCTGTGTGTTACATCTGGGAAAATTCACATCGTAGTCACTGTTTACGTTATTGAATAAAAGATATCCACAGTGAAGAAGTAGTCTTTCAATCTCTAGCATCATTTCTATAAGGCAATATTGTCCATCTGCTAGTCCTTCTTCGTTTTGAAATTTGCATTCCTATCACAGTAATTACCAATACATCTTTATTTGCATATTCGATTAATTGTAGACCATAAAAGTCAGTACAAATCTTCAAGTTCTTCATCTTTGTCTTTAGTGGTTGATGCATAAATTTGAGTAACAGTTGTCTTTTCTAGTCTTCCTTGTCGGTGTTGTGGATATTATTCTATCATCAACAAAATTTCACTTCAGGATAGATCTTGAAATCTTCCTTTTGATGATGAATGGTGTATCACTGCTATTCAATCTGGAATTACTGGTATAGTATACCATATGATTGCCATATGATTCAAAATGTCCAATACCAGTCCATTTCAGCTCACTAAAGAATAGGATAGTAATGTTTATGCATTACATTTTTGATGATTTCCAGTTTTCTTAGACGTATACTTCATTTACCCCATATTATGCTTATCAGTAGATGTTTGTAGTTGTTCTCATTTTGAGTCAGGCCACATCAGCAAACGAAGATCCCCCAAACTTGACTTCATCCACGACGTTAAAGTTAACTCTGAGGACACAGCCCTTCTTCATCATTTGTGGAAGCATTTCAACTTGAGGAGCTCACCTTTCAGCACTTTATCAGAAAATACTCTGCCGCTATTCTTAAGGTTTTCATGGGCTAGAAGATGACCTCATCTGTCTAGTCTGGAATCTCAGCTGCAACTTGTCAACACTGGGTGACCCTTCTGGTATTTGAATTCCTGTGGTATAGATTCCAGCATCACAGCAACACATAAGCCTCTACTGTATGACAAATTGACAGGCTCTTAGGTGAATTCCATCTCGACTCATATTCTATACGGTGAAATAAATTCCTTTGTATGGTCCTTGTACGGTCCTTATTTCTGTGAAAAAGAAAGAAACTGAAAACAGCTGGGGAAGTTACTTGCATGGATCCTAAGGATTTAAGAGAGGTGTCCTTGTTAAATTCGCAGTACTTCTTTGGAGAAACTTCTTACATTTATCCAGGGAAGAAGCAGTGTCCCCACCAGCAGAAAAGATCAGTTATTATGCAAATATATGAAGATATTTGCAAAGAAATGGGTTAGTTTAATGGATTGTGACGATTGATCATTCTGTTATGCAAAATACAATAAAAAGAAAGAAAAGAAACTATTGCCAGTGAGTTGATTCCAACTCACAGCAGTTCTACAAGACAGAGTAGAACTGCTCCATGAAATTTCCAAGGAGTGTTTGGTGGGTTTGGACTGCTGACCTTTGGTTGGAAACTAAAGCTCTTAACCATTTTGCCACCAGGGCTCTACTATGCAAGTGGAATGTGTACAATCCTTCCAATAGCATTGAATCACTTGCCTACATAAGCTGCTATCCCTCAGAGTTTGAGGGAAGACCCGTCTACCATCAAGTAAAAGAGCCTGGAGAGGGAATATGAGTTTCCTGTGCAGAAAACCTCCTAAACCCAGGAGACCAAGAAAGCTTAATACTGGAGACAGCATGAGATGGCAATAAGCACAGTGGAGTCCAGAGGCGGAGTAACAGCGACAGCAGAACCAGAAGACTGGTGTAAGATGGCACAGGAGACTTCCCAGACCAAGGATGTAGGTAACTACAGTAAACCTGTGGGCCCATGGAGTGAGGGGGAGCTGACAGCTTGCAGGTAGGAGGCTTGCTAGCAGAATGGGGTACATCCAGGCATTTGCTGGCTGAGCTAAAAGAGCTGTTACACTTGCCCATACAGGGTAAGGTCAGAGAGGAGGCCTCTCTGAGGATATGTGCACAGCTACAGAGAGTTTAACAGAGAAAGCTGCTCTGCCCGAAAGAAAGGAGACACATGTTCTTCTCTTTGGAGAACCTTCTAGACGTCACCTGTGTGTTTCTGGACATTGATTTTGTTCCTGTTATTTCCAAGTTAATCCTGATCTCATGTTACTGCCATAAATAATCCTATTATCTGTGGGTATGGTCTGCTGAGTTCTATGTGGCCCTTGCAATGAATCCTCAAATCCAGCAAAGAACTAGAGAATGTCATAGGGAGGATGGCTGGTGTCAGAAATACTAAAGCTTGGAGATCGGAGATATGTCTAACTTTCTTGTTACGGGAATAAGCTTTAGGTTGATTCTAATGATGATTCTTATTTTCCCTGAAGTTACACTAGGTCTGACCCTAAAACTACCACATTAAAGTCTGTTAAAAATAAATAAGACTGTAATCATGTCTAAAACCCAAATTCCATCTGTCTCTCTCTTCTGTTTTTCTTTCTGCTATGTAAGAAACATAAAAGATCATTGTTCTGTGACAGAAAAAGCTCTCTAGTTGTGGGACCACATCCTTTGTAGCGTATTTCTGGATGCCATCCTTTGTAATTTGTACTTTTGTGACTTTGCTTTGCAATTCATGTATGTTTTCTCTTTATTACAGTGATATCTTGGCATATCTACTATAAGACAAAATAAATCTAACTAGAATTGACACTTATTCTGTATCTCAATTTAATTACAACTCAAGCTTTCTTTTCTTCTTAGTAAAAATTCCCAACATATTTGCCTAGACTTACTGTTTATATTGGTTTTTTCCCCTTTACTATGGCTTTCATTCATACCAGTCCATCTAACTGCTCTCAGTAAGGTCTTAGAGGTCTTCATTATGCCAAAAGTAAAAGAAGGTACTCTTTTCTTCAAATTTTAAAATCCATCAGTCTATGAAAAATTTGAACAAGGTCCTGTCCTTATTTAAACAGTTTAATCTCTTACTGGACATGCCACGTACTTTTTTTTTTTTTTTCTCCTTTCACGTCACTGGTGTCTCTTAAGTCTACACTGACACTGTGATTTCCTTGCTCACATATTCCCCAAATGAAGGAAAAAACTTAATAATCGATTCTTGGCATTTTTTATAATCTTTATATATGTTTCTAAGGGAGTTTTATCTAGGCCTCTTCCTTTGAACACAACCCGTGAACAGAAGATCATATACCTTAAACTGGAGCCCTATTTTGTCTCCAGACTTGAAACTCATTTCCAGCTGGCTACTTTCTCTATTCCTTTGGAAGTGTACCAGACAGCTCAAACTTTGCATGTGCAAAAATATAATTCTTAATAACCCCCACACAGACATTTCTATTCTTGCCTTCCTTCTCTCAGAGACATCAGCATTATACTACCAGCTAGCCAAACCACAAACCTCAGTTCTTCTCTTTTCTTCAGTTCCCACTTCCAATGACGGCTATGACCTGTTGAAAGAAGGACAAAATGTTCAATGTTTCTAGTTCTCTTCATCTTTACTGTCACTATTTTAGCCTAAGCTACTTCGCCTCTTGCTTGGGTATTGAAGTCGACTCTCTGTTTCCATTTATTGGGTCCCATTCAAATCTACCGGCTGCTTTTTGGAAGCCCTCTGGGGTAATGCTACTCTTCACTATAGGGTCTCTATGAGCCAGAATCAACTCGAAGGCAACACCACTACTACCAAAAAATAATATGTTCTATGTTGTCATTTTAAATATTAAATAACAATTCATTATGTGTTTTATTAAAATCCGCTAACATCCCCCCATAGTTTGCATAAAATCAATATTCATTTTTCATGTCAGAGTCATGTCTGCATGTCAGATTTCTGCTTATATATTTATCTTACTGGTCTTTTCAGTTTGTATATTCCCATATTCAAGGCACACAGCCCTTCTGTTCTCTGCACATGTCCTACCATTCCTTTCTCAGAGCCTCTGCAGTTGATATGTCTGCTGTCAAAAGACTCTCTGGTTGACCTTCACATATGCATGCTGATCAGTACTTCCGTTTCAGTTCCACTGTCAGAGCCACCGAGAGGCCCCCCCGATCAACTTCTTTAAAATGTTACAACTTCGATCCCATCACTTTGTAATACATCATCTCATTGTATTGATTTCTTATGATTAAGCTTATTAGCTTTACTTCCTTATTTTCTCTCTCCAAAAGAGGGGAAAAAATCATTAAGATTCAGAAGGGACTATGTTCAAATGTAGATTCTAATTCAGTAGATCCAGGGTGAAATCTGAGGTTCTGAATTTCTAACAAGCTACCAGGTAAAATTTTATTTGTCTAGAGATTTTTATGTCTGTCATTCTGGTTTGGGGAAACCCTCGTGGTGTAGCAGTTAAGCACTTCAGCAGCTAGCTAAAAGTCAGCAGCTTGAATCCACCAGGTTCTCCTCAGAAACTCCATGGAGCAGTTCTACTGTCTTCTAAGGTCGCTATGCATCACAATCAACAGCGGGGCTTGTTTTATTTTTTGGTATTATGGTTTCATGTATCTTCCCTTAGGAGTTTATTATACTTTATCAGTGAAGATTTAGTTGCAAAATATAACTAGTTTAAAACAGTATGTTAAAACTGACTTAACAAATTAATTTATCCTAAGTCAACAAATGTTAGAGAGAATCCGCAGGAATGGCTTTTAGACGATCACTTCAGGGAACTTCCTGTATTGCTAAGATCATGATGCTATCTATGGAAACAGGAAGTCACCACTACAGCGTTCTTGAGCCATACAATCCTGATATCATCTGAAAAATGAGAAATCACAACCAAAACTTCTGCAACACTGCTATGTTTCACACCTAGATGATGAATAATTCATAACTTAGATCATGCTTCTCTCTACATCAGATTCATTTTCAAAATCAAGACCTACATATGTCTAAATGAAATTAAGACTTCTAGCTTTCAGGAAGTTAGAAAATGTAGCTTTCTGGTTTTATAAGCTCTGCAGTGCTAAAAAGCAGGCTAAAAGAATCCAACTTATCTACTCCAAATTGTCCCAAGGCAATGCCATTTCTGTGTCAGGGCCTTGCTGTTATTCTATGTTCTTGAATCAATATGGACTTGTACTCACCCCATACAACAGCTCAGAACTACCCCACAGGGTTTACTAGGCTGTAATCTTTATGAGGACAGATTCCCAGATCTTTTCTAACACAGACTCATTGGTGGATTGGAACTGCCAACCTTTCTGTTTGTGGCTGAGCACTTCACTAGTGTTTGAACAAGTCTCCTTCTCAGGGTTTTAGTGGTTTTTATTTAAAAGTCTTTTCCAGTCATTATTCAAAACGTGTCCACTTTTCTCTCTCCAGTTTCCATGTGACACAGGTGAGAATCTAATAGGAATTTGTGCTGATGGGAAGAATGAGCATGAAACAACATGCTCTACTTTCAATATATCCTTTTCTTTCTTTGACCAAAAGTTTGACACAGTAAATATAGAATTATTTCATAATAATCCTCCATTCTCCATTTTTTTCCTGACTGGATCTACAAATATATCAATTAAATGCCACTACCTTACTGTTTTAGTGTTACTGAAACAAAATATCACATGCAAATAGCTTTAATGAACATAAATTTATTTTCTCACAGTTCAGGAAGCCAAAAGTCCAAATCAGAGTCTTGTTCACATAAATTTCTGCCTTGTTTTCTAGTGCTGCTATAGCAGAAATACCACAAGTGGATGATTTTAACAAAGATAAACTTCTTCTCTCACGTCTAGTAGGCTAGAAATCCAGATCCAGGATGTTAGCTCCATAGAAAGCTCTCTCTTTGTTGGTTCTGGAGGAAGGTCCTTGTTGTCTATCTTGCCTGGATAATGAGCTTCTTCACACAAGAATCTTGGGTCAATAGGACACTTTTAGCTCCCCATGCTGCTCTCTTGGTGGTATGAAGTCCCTTTGTCTCTCTGCCCACTTCTCTCTTTCAGATCTAAAGAGATTGGCTGAAGACACAGTCTAATTTTGTAGACTCAGTTCTGCCTCATTACCCTAACTGCTGCCTATTTCACCTCATTAACATCATAGAGGCAGGACTTGCAACACATAGCGCTGTCCAGTAGGGTTTTCTAGGCTATACTCTTCACATAGGAAAACCATCAGACAACAGAATGTTGGACCATCAAGCAATACCTGTACTCATGGCCTAGTCAAATTGATCACATATTTTGAGGGGACACAACTCAATTCATAACAGTAGGCTTTGGTATACCTTGGCTTTCTACTCATTCACACATGGATTTTGTCTTTTCCATACATGAGTGTATCCTGTAACTCGGAAATGATTAGACTTAGAACCCATACAACAACAACAAGAACAACAACCGTTGCCTTCAAGTTGACTCCAGCTCACAGAGACACTATAGGATAGACTGAAACTGCCCCATTAGAGTTCCTAAGGAGTGCCTGGTAAATGTGAACTGCTGACCTTTTGATTAGCAGCTGTATCCCTTAAACACTATGCTACCAGTGCTTCCAACTCTATTCCAGTAGGATCCAATTAACAGGATTTAAAAGGGGGGTGGGGTGGGGAAGCTAGTTACAAGCAGGATTATATCTACAGATATATAGCAGATATATAGTTGTGTGTCTTTCTATTGATTTTGACTCATAACAATTCACAGGATGGTAGAGAGCTGTCCTGTAGGGTTTTCTAGGCTATACTCTTTAAAGGAGGAGACTACCAGACCTTTTCTCCCACAGATCCTCTGTGGGGTTCAAACTGTTTACTTTTCGATTATAGAGGTTAGGATTCCAACAGTTTTGGTGAGGAGGGGTCACAATTTAATCTATAACAGTCATCTTTTCTGTATAGCCTCTTCTAACTCTCTTTGTCATCTCCAGGGAGAATTTATCATGTTTCTCCCTGTACTACCCAAGTGCAATGTATTCTTTTTATTTTAGACAAAGTAAACCAACAATTCAATACTTTTTCATTCATATCTCTGTCTCATCTGCCACATAGCTTTCAGAAAGTAAAATTCTGTCTTGGTATACACAGAAATTCATATGGTACTTGACACATAAAGGAATCTCTTCTCTCTTTTTCTCTCCCTGTACAAACAAGTATGTGTTTAAATGTTTGTGTAGGTGTTTCAAGTAACTTCATCATTCTTTTACTCATGAATAAAATAAAATCAGAAGACTAAGCCTTGCTAATAGGCAAGTATGTCTTTATATATATATACATGTATATAAATAGCATTTTCTTTTTTAGCTGCTAATCATACCAATAAGCATATTCATCGAATGACTTATTATTTGATTTCAAATCAATAGTTCCCATTTTACAGATTATGTTGATGAATTGGGGTACAGACATAACAAACAATGGAAGGCAAGGTACACACATCTGGTGGCTCAGTGATGCCTGCAACACCTGGAAAACATGACTAGTTCACTCTAAGAGAGAAATCCAGGAACTCCTAAAATGGACATAAATGCTCTTCCTCGATGCCCCCTAAACATGGTACTTTCCATTCAAAGCACAACTTGACCAGGATAATTGACTTATTGGCAATGAATTTTGAGCTACAAATTGAGTAAGACCTTCTATAATTGTCTTTAATATAGTTGTAAAAAAGGAAGGTGAAAGCTTTCTTTCAAGATGATTTGCAAAAGCACTTATGCAGTAAATAGCACATTTGATACCACTATTAAAGCTCTTTGCTTAAATGGAAATTAACTACATAACCATGTTTTCACAGACTGAGGTTTTTAACATTTGAGTAGTAACACGGATAATAAGGTTCCGTATGTTGAAGTTTTATGGAAATAGAACACTCTCAGTTCAAACATTAGAATTTGCATAAATGAGATTCAGTTACAATAACATTATGCCAACAACTTTTGTACCTTTTGTGACTTTAAAGAAAACAATCTTTAGCTAGAGTTATGAATGAATTCAAATATAGGTACAGTTATTTAATGATAAGCTAAGAAAGTCTGAGGCTTGAATCATGAGTACAGACATTATAAAATTTAAATTAGAATCCACTCATTATGATAAATACTGAATTTTGCTTCATGTTTTTTGTTTGTTTCCAACCCTTCACATTAATCATGTATAAATAATGTCAAATAGGCAAAAGCAAAAATAAAATAAAATAAAATATGCATAATACAGAATACAATTCATATTTAGCACACAATGTTGATTATGGCATACATTCCCCATTTCCCATGTCTACCAGTCTGTGGACTATGCAAGCTTGCATGTTGCTGTGATGCTGGAAGACACGACACCAATATTCAAATTTCAGCAGGGTTACCCATGGTCGATAGATTTCAGAAAAACTTCCAGACTAAAAGAGACTAGGAAGAAAGACCTGGGAGTCTACTTGTGAAAAAAGTAAGCCAGTGAAAACCTTATGAATAATAGGACATTGTCTGATGTAGTGTAAGAAGATGAGCAACTCAGCTTGGAAAGCACGCAACACATAAATGGGAAAGAGTTGGCTCTTCAAAGCACAATTAACTTTAATGTTGCTGATGGAGTGAGGCTTTTGTAACCTTCATTTGCTGATATGTCGTGACTCAAAATGAGAACTACAAACACATTAATAACTAGAACATGGAATGTATGAAGTATCAAAACCAAACCAAACCCACTGCCACTGAGTCAATTCTGACTCATAGCAACTCTTTCTGACAGAGTAGAACTGCTCCACAAAGTTTCCAAGGAGTGCCAGCAGATTCAAACTGCTGACCTTTCGGTTAGCAGATTAGCACTTA
The DNA here is from genome assembly GCA_028571685.1 of Heterohyrax brucei. NCBI lineage: Eukaryota > Metazoa > Chordata > Mammalia > Hyracoidea > Procaviidae > Heterohyrax > Heterohyrax brucei. Next base: position 165,090,164 of record CM053143.1, read on the forward strand.
ACCACTATGCCACAAGGGTTTCCACATAAAGTATAAATCTAGGAAAACTTGAAATCGTCAAAAGTGAAATGAAACACATAAAAACAATGATACCCTAGGCATTGGTGAACTAAAAGGGACAAGTATTGGCCATTTTGAATCAGACAGTTATATGGTCTACTATTGCCTTAGTCACCTGGTACTGCTCTAACAGAAAATACCATGAGTGGAAGGCTTTACGAAAATAAATTTCATTGCCACAGCCCGGTAAGCCAAAAATCCATTTATGAGCTGCAAGTCCATTCAATAAGGGAAGTTATCACAGTCCAATAGGCTAAGTCCAGGTTTTCAAGGAGAGCAATTCAGCACAGGAGCCAGGCTCTGCTCTTGGTGCTGCTTTCTTGGTGGTGTGAGGTTCCCAGCTCCCTCGGCTCCTTTCTCTCCCTTACAGCCCACAAGCTTGTACCTTGAGTCCTGCCTCACTAGCACAGCTGCAGCCCATACTCCATCATCAATATCACAGAGGCAGGATTCACAACACATGGGAGGAATGGCAACATATTGGCACTCCTAGCCAAGTCAAATCAGCACATACATTTTGGGGGGGGACACAATTCAATCAATGACATGCGTGCAGGGGATGACAACTTGAGCAATGGTTTTGCACTCATCATTAAAAAGAACATTTCAACATCTATCCTGAAGTAAAATGCTGTCAGTGACAGGATAACATCCATTTTTCTACAAGATCAGTTAATACAACTAATATTCAAATTTACACACCAAACATTATAGTCAAAGATGAAGAAACTGAAGATTTTTACCAGCTTCTGCAGTCTGAAATAGATCCAACACGCAACTAGGATGCTTTAATAATTGCTGGTGATTGGAATGCAAAAGTTGGAAACAGAAGGATCAGTAGTTGGAAAACATGGCGTTGGTGATATAAATGATGCTGGAAAACACAAGATAGAATTTTGCAAGATCAACGACTTCCTCATTACAAATACTTTTTATTTTACCAACATACATAGTGACTATCCACATGGATCTCACCGGATGGAATACAGAGGAATCAAATCAACTGCATGTTTGGAAAGAGACAATGGAAAAGCTAAGTATCACCAGTCAGAAGAACACCAGGGGCCCACTGTGGAACAGATCATCAATTGTTCATATGCAAGCTGAAGTTGAAGAAAATTAGGAATTTGATGAAAACCAAAGAACAGTCTCGAGTATACTCTATTTGAAATTAGAGGCCAGCTCAAGAATATATTTGATGTGCTGAGCAATAATAACTGAAGACCAGATGAGTTGTAGAATAATATCAAGGACATTAGCCATGAACAAAACAAGAGGTCATTAAAAGGGTGAAACAAAGAAAGAAAATAACAAAAGGGATGTCAGAAAAGACTGAATTTTGCTCTTCAGTTAGAGCAGCTAAAATGAAAGGAAGCCAGCTGAGTCGGATAAGAAATAAAAGCCCTTAACGCATTTTAAAGAGTGGCTAAAGAAGACAAAATAAGGTACTGTAAGGAAATGTACAGAGATCTGGAGAAATTAAAACAAAAGACTACACTAGGTATTTCTAAAGCCATATGAATTGAGTAAAAAATTCAAGCCTTGAGTTGCAATGCTAAAATACTAAACAATGCAGGGAGCATTTAAAGAAGACAGAAGGAATGTACAGAGTCATTGTACCAAAAAATTTTTCATATGATCAGGAACTGATGGTAATAAATGAAGAATTGCAATCTGCATTGAATGCATTGGTGCAAACCTAGGCTCACAGAATTGACCAAATACCTACTGGGATGTTTCAGCAAACAGATTCAGCATGAGAAATGCTCACTCTTTTAAAAATGCCAAGAAATCTGGAAAAAATCTACCTGGCAAACCAACTGAAAGAGATCCATATACACACTCATTCCTAAGAAAGGTGATCCAATAGATGTGGAAATTATAGAACAGTATCATTCATGTCATACACAGGTTAAAATTTTGTTAAAGATCAGTCAGAAGTTATTATAGTAGTATATTGACAGGGAACTACCAGAAATTCAAGCTGGACTCAAAAGAGAACACAGAACAAGGAGTATCATTGCTGATGTTAGACAGATCTGTGCTGAAAGCAGAGATTACAAAAAGGTTTACCGGTGACTATGAAAAGAATTCAACTCTGAGGATCATAACACATTATGGATAGCATTACAAAGGATGGGAATCTCAGACCACTTAATGGTACTCATGAGGAACACTTATATAGATGAAGAGGTAGCCAATGGACTAGAACAAGGGGATACCAAGTGGTTTAATGCCAGAAACGGTGTGTGCCAGAGTTGTATCCTTTCATTGTAACTATACAACCTTTATGCTGAACAGATAATCTGAGACACTAGATTACACGTATAGTGAAGAATGTTGCATCAGAATTGGAGGAAGACTCATTAGCAGCCTGTGATATGCAGATGATGAAGCCTTGCTTGTTGAAAGTGAAGAGGACTTCAAGCACTTACTGACAAAGTTCAAAGACCACAGCCTTCAGTATGGATTGCACCTTAACATAAAGAAAACAAAAATCCTGACAACCAGACCAATAAGCAACATAAACATAAACAAAGATAAGATAGAAATTGTCATTCAATTTAATTGAATTCATAACTAACATTCTTGAAAGTAACAGGTAAGAAATCAAAATATGGATTGAATTGCCAAATCATCTGCCAAAGACCCCCTTTAAGTGTTAAAAACAAAGATGTGAGAACTAAGGTGTATCTGACACAAGCCATGACATTTTCAATCATCTCATATGCATGCAAAAACAATAAATAAGGAAGACTGAAGAAGAATTCATGCCTCTGAATGATGTGTGTTGGCAAAGAATATTGAATATACCATGAACTACCACAAGAACAAATCTGTCTTGGAAGAAGTACAACTACAATGCTCCTTAGAAGCAAGGATGGTGAGACATCTCACATACTTTGGACATACTATCAAGAGTGGGACATCTCTGGAGAAGGACACCACACTTATTAAAGAAGAAAGTCAGTAAAAACAGGCAAGAGCCTCAACAAGATGGATTTACATGTTGGCTATAATAATGGACTCATGTATAGGAGCAGTTTAACGCATGGTACATGACTAAGCAGTGTTTCATTCTGTTGTAAATATGGTTGCTTTGAGTCAGAACCTACTCGATGACACTTTACATGGATGTCTCCCAAAAGTATGTGTCAACTTGTATAGGCCATGATTCCTAACAGTGTGTGGTTTTCTTCTATTTTGTGACCTGATGTTATTATACTATGTGTTTCAACGTTACCCTCTATGATGTTAATAAGGTAGGTCAGAGTCAATTATATTAATAAGGTAGGACACAATCTACAGGATTAGGTTAGCTCTTGGGTCAATGTCTTTTCAAATTTTAAAAGAAACAAGTGAGTAAATAGAGAAGGTCCTACTACGAAAGAAGAGACAGGAGCAAATGGGATCCTTTGGACATTGGGTACCTGGGGTGAGTACCTCCTAGACCCAGTCAAGACACATGGACATTTCCAAGGAAACCTGAGACCACAGACGTTTAAATAAGATAAGGACTTTACCTCAGAGCTGACAGAGAAAGCCTTTCCTTAGAGGTGGGGCCCAGAATTCAGACTTCCAGCCTCCTACACCGTGAGTGAATACATTTGTCTTTGTTAATGCCATTCACTGCACAGTAGTCCTAGATAACTAAGACATTCTGCATCTCACTGAACATATAATGTTTCTTATTTCATTCATTCAGTTTCTCACTTACTCTCATTTTGGATTTAGTTCTGGTGTTGTATTGTAAGGATTAGTCACAGATCAGCATATACGTTAATCAGTAACTTGCAACAGGTAGGTCTAAACTGTAGGAAAATTGTTAGAATTATAATTTGCCCTCCTATTTCAGAGCACACAAGTCTTAAGAAAGAGTAGGAAAAATATGAAGGAGAGACTTTAGAGAAGGTGATTTATAAATATATTGTATCATTTAATTATTATAATCTGAGTGGAATGGGATTATCCAGCATAGGCTTTTGATTGCTTTTATTTACATGTGATTTGGCACAAATTACCTAAATTTCCTGCATGTGTAGTTCTTCACTGGTTAAAAGAAAATGATAAGATTAATTTTCTCTTTACATATTCCTATATTTTTCAGACTACCACTTTTCAGTCAGTATGTCCTGCTGTGGTGCCTTGAGTGTTGCTATGATGCCAGAAGACAGGGCACTTATATTTCACATCCAGCACGGTCATCTATGGTAAACAGATTCTGTGGAACTTCTGCACTTAGACTAGGAAGAAAGTTGTGGTCACTTTCTATGGGTAATTATCCAGTGAAATCTCTGTTGATCAGCAGAGAATACTGCCTCATGTAGCACCAGAAGATAAGCACCCTAGATATGAAGCCCCTCAAAGTAAATAGTGTTCACCATTCGAGCATACTAAGTTCATGACGATGGGGCAGGACTGGGCAAACTTTCATTGTGGTATACTTGAGATTGCTATGAGTCAGAGCCTATTCAACAGCAGCTAACATCAAAAATTTTACAGGCATTAAATACAACTAATTATGCCAACTTACGTGTGACAGAGATTCAGTATAAAACTCTCTTCAGTCCAAAGCACTGAAGTAAAAGTATTAGTGTTTATAGTTAAGTGATTTCTCTGCCTGTCTGTCTGTCTGTCCATCCATTCAGCCATTCATCTGCCAATCCGTCCTTCTATCTCTACATCCATATCTGTCTCTCTGAAGCCCCAGATTTAAAGGTCAGAATTGGAAAGGGAAACCCATTGACTCCTTACCATCCACGGACATTTGAACAAGTTAGTTTGGAAGTTTCATTATTTGAACTCTTGGCAAGCAGAAAACAATGTTACTGTGACAGTTTTCAATGAGGAACAACGTCTAGAATGTTTATAGAGACAACAGAGAAAATGATACCTAAGGCAGACTGGAAAAATCCTAAGGTGCTAGAGAATGTGGAGAGGGGTGAAAAAGAAGATGCAGGAGTATGTGTAACTGAAGGACAGAATTTGCCTAACACCAAATGGCAGGCTTTGGATCTAGACAACCTGAGTCCAAATTTCTGCTGCCTCAACTTGTGGTGCAGATTTAATGAGTTGGGACAGTTACACTGCCTAACAAAATGCATGCTTCATATTAACCATGTTATAAACACTAGTCAAAAGGAAAAAAAAAATAATGGTTTGAAAGTATTCAATTAGTTTTTCTTCCTATCGAGTCAAAAATGTTTATTTTGTGAAGGGAACATTCTTTGGTGAGTTCTGATATGACTAACACTTTTATACAAAGAATGTCTTTTATATGATGAATGCATCTCAGAAATTTGAAAATATCTAAGAGTTCTGGATAATGACACATTTATTGCCACAGTCAAATACTAACATATGAAATATTGCTTTGGTTTTTAGTGAGTTTCAGAACATACTATTTGTAATGGCTTATTGTATATGGAGTACTCTTGAAATCTGTTTTTTTTTTTTTTTTTAATTAGTGCAAATATTCTGAGTTTAGACTTCACTTTTAAAGCTAGAAATAGAAGATGGTGCTGTGGATAATACATATGATTAATGCTGCCTTAAACATAGATTTAGAAACCCTGGTAGTATGTTTAACAGCTATGGCTGCTAACCAAAAGGTTGGCAGTTCAAATCTACCAGGTGCTCCATGTAAATCCTGTAAGGCAGTTCTAGTATGCCCTATAGAGTAGCTATGAGACAGAATCAACTTGATGGCCACAGTTTTTTGCTTTTATTTTTTAAAATACAGAATCAATTGTGAAGGGATTTTAGAAGTTTAAGTGTTTTTGTGTTGGATCACATTCAGAGATCCAAATTCACTGTTCTATTCCTGACAGGTGTGTTGCAAGGAAATCAGTATTTCTTTCCAATTCCTAGTCACAAAGAGTGACTTTGAGGAAAATAAGTTGATTCTGTCACTAGTGAGCAGGAAAGCCTGCATGATAATTTATTGACCTTTACAATAAATATATGTTGGATATGTTAGGATGGAAATAAACTATATGTTAGGCTGGAAATAAAGCTGTGATTGAAACAGGTAAATACTTCTGCCTTCATGTAACTATTTGGTCACCTACTCTTAAATACTGCATCAAAAGCATTGTTTTTTTCTATGCTTCAAAACCTAGGTAGGGAGAAAAGAGACAAAAACAAACAATTCCTCATGATCTACAAAGTAAGACAATAACTTCAATAGCAAGATATTGCCTCATGCACTAAAGAATGTTAAAGAGTTGTCAGAAAGTTTTAAGGAATTGTTTTGTTTTGTTCGGTGCCATTGAGTAGGTTCTGTACAGCAGAATGAAACACCGCCCAGCTCTGTGCCATATTTAGAATCTTTGTTGTATTGTATTTCATCCTGTTGTAGTAGCTGTTGTGTCAAAAACTAACAATAATTCAATTCCCTAATTATACAGACCACTTACACCAATCAGAAGCTGAAGCTCCAAGAAACAGAACGAACTGAAAAGGTTTCAAAGCTAGTCACTATCAAAGCAGGACTGAACTGTCTTGATACCCCATTAAGACTCTGGTACCCAAGGCAGCAACCTCATCAGCACTCACTGGTGATGGTGAGCCAACTACACCTGTGTACAGTGCTTCATTTTTGACCAGCAGTTGCCAGTCTCAGAGATGCTGATATTAAAACTAAGGATTCATATTAAGTAAGTTTATGAAGCTAAATTTACCAAATGCAGAGGAAGTTTTCAAGTTTCGTGGCCTAAAGTCAAAAACGCAGCAAAAGCCCATGCCGGTCAAGAAGGACGTTAACATGAAGAGAAATCTTCCACTTGGCTGAAAGGTAAGTTTCATATGTTTTGGAAACTTAAAAACAATGCAACACTGATGATCATTCAGTTGATAAAATTTTGCCTAATTCTGAAGGCAAAATATTACTAATGTTTGTAAAGGCTTCTTTCTGATGTTAGTACAGCAGAAAAGAAACTGAAAAATGTATAGCACTGTCCTGTTGAACTGTCCAGGAAAAACACACACTTTCCTTTAAAATGGTAAACTGGACATTTTGTGCTAACAAAATGTTTATTTTATGTATTAAAGATGAAATTAATGTCAATACTTTAAGCATATTATGTGTTATTTTGACAGAAAATGTGACATAAAGTACATTCCTAGTTAAAGTACAGAAAATCTAACAATAGATTCCTTCCATTGGCAAGTGTCTCAAAAAATTGTTCCAAGGAACACCTAAACTTTTTAAAAACTTGTATTGTTTGGAAGAACTACGATAATTAATATCAAGCATACGGTGACTTCTATTAAACAAAAAAAGTCTTGCACACAAAGCAAAAATTGGCAAGTTTGAACTATTTTGCTTGTATTGCAAAAAGTTGTAATAAATCATTTTGCACTAGTATAGTTTGCTCATTTTCATCATAACATTTCCACTTGCAAAACTTCTTCCACTGAATTACACCTGAGTGCTCATTAGTCCTGTGATGTCCCCACAGGAAAATCAGACCAGCTGACTTTCAACACCAAGAATCAGATTATCTCAAAGGGAGGAATATAAACAAGGTGTCTTCATTTTGGTCTTATTAAACAATAGGCACTGAGTGCAGATAGGAGGAAAGAAACATAAATTTTATCCTCATATATCAAGTATAAAATTGATACTATTTTATAATGCTTAGGAGAGAACAAAAAATAAACAATAATAGCAAAGTTAATAGGTTAAGGAACTTCTACACTGACTGTGGTTCTTGTGTTCTGACTATTTTCCGGAAAAACAAATGGCTATTTTTACCTTTTCAACTGATCTCAGGAACTCACAGAGAAAACGTATAAGAAAATGAAACACTAATTGTTCTCACATATATCAAAATCGGGAACCATGGTACCATCATGGGTTAAGTGCTGCCTCTGATAACCGAAACGTTGGCAGTTCATATTCACCAGGCACTCCTTGGAAACTCTTTTGGGCAGTTCTTCTCTGATCTCTAGGGTCACTATGAGTCAGACCCGACTCAGTGGCAGTGAGATATCAAAATCATCCAAAATCGATACTTAGCCTATTATGTTTTCAGAAATCTTATTTTTTGTTTAATACATCTGATGTCAGAAACTAATAAGAAGAGAATTAATATTTATAGAAATCAATAAACTTTGGTGAAATGATGGTAGAAGATTAAAGCAACGTAATAACAATTATATCTACTCTGACTCATATAATACATATTTATGTGTCTTGTTTTTGTCACTTGCTGTTGAGTCAATTCCAGCTCATAGAGACCCCAATGATTAGGGAGTAAAACTGATCTCCATAGGGTTTTTAAGGCTCTGATTTATTAAAACAAAATAGAAACTATACACTTTCACCAAGAGCATTTATTATGGGCTCCTACTTCTACACAATATTCTTTTCCAAAAATATACACAGAAGTGGAAGGTGTAGATGTAGGAAAAAAACAAAAAGTTTATTTATCAAAAAATATTTTTCAAGCAGAGAGATTAAAAAAAATACTAATGCTATTCTGGATGTAAGTTTAAACAATAATAGTGTCATTCTGACATTTCACATAAAATCTCACATCTTAATCTTTTCTTTCACATTCAAATATAAAGTTCATAAATTAAGTTAGTTCAGAGAGTAAATTTTCATAAGTTTCAGTATACCTAGTAATTTCTATCTATGTCTAAGTCATAATAATTTTATGAACACTATTTCTAGAAAATGAAACCCTGACAAAAACACATATGAAGAATAAGTAAAACTCTTTATCCACTTATATAAGAAATTAAAAGGTAGACCAGATTCAAAGCTTTCCTTTGCATTTTGAGTATTTTTCCCAGCCATTCTTCATAGTCATAGTTTAGATGAGGTCTGCAGTGGTCGCCACTTGTCAGCCTGGCTAGGCTGGGATTCACTCAGTGGTTTGGCAGATGCTATGAACAGTCTTCCAATTTGTGATCTGAGGTGAGCAGTTAGCTGAAAGAGGAGTTTCCTTGGAATTGTACCCTGCATCCATTACAAACGTATATTCTGGCCAAATTCATTCTCTTTCTCCAGCCTGATCTCTCGTCACCTCCCGACCTCTGGTTCTTGGGATATAAGCCTGTAGAAATCTCTGGTCTACTTCTTGACCTGTAGATTTTGGATTTGCCTGCCCCCAGGCATTTGGGAGCTATTTCCTTGAAGTACATTTCTCTTGAAGAGCATATCTATGTATATTCCTCTGGTTTCTATCCTCTAGAGGATCCAGATTATGACCAACTCCTATGTGATTTTCTTGGCACCTTCCATAGTGTTATGCGATGGCTGTAGCAATTCTAGTCAACATACCTTTTCATGAAAATAAAGTCAAACTCTCTCTCACACACACACACAAATTATCTCATGTTCATGTTTAAATGATCTCTTAGAAGAGCATAAGTTCTGCAGCTCTTCCTACAGATTTCTATTTTTTCTCTTCTCTAAAATAATTTATTAACCAAATATGTTAACTGCTGAATATGAATGAGATATACAGTGGTGCTGCTTATGGTATCACAGGAGAGACAGACAACTATTCACTCTAGGTGGAATAAATTATGATGAGTGTTACCACTGGGTATATCAAATGTGTGCAAGAACACAGAGCAGAGGTAGCTCATCTAGTCTGAGGGTCTCATTGAGAGTTTCAGAAAGGAAACAAGATTTATATTGCAAACTGAAAAATCAGTTACTATGCGAATAGACAAGATGAAGAACATTCTCAACAGACATAATAGCATAAGTAATCTTCTATAGTCAGAAAGAGCACTGGTGTTCCCAACGGATATTTAACATGGCTAAAGAGTAAGGGTCAAGAGGAAAGAGGTGAGAAATATGGCTGGAGATACAACCTGTACTTAGTCACTCACTGGGTTTTGAAGGCTCCTTAAAGAATTTGAGCTTCTTCCTAGAGACAGTGGGACATTACACAATGATTTAAATTAAAGGACATAACATACACAAATTTTCAATATAGCAATTTTACTTTCTGTGTGGAGATAAGACTTAGGTGCAATATTGGATGTAGAGGACAGTTGGGAGGCTGTTTTAATAACTCAAGTTATAATGCATACTAGCAGTCTAAAAAGGCTATTGGCAGAAATGACTATTTGCAGAGAAAACTGGAGGTATGCCCAGCATCCAATGCAAATGGATATTCTGGCCAAGTGAAGAGCCAAGACAGACCCTAAGTCTTCTGGCTTGAATGATTATATTTCAAGGTGAAACATTAGCATATCAAATTCAGAAGAAGAAAAAGGTTGTTAAGCATGACAAGTTCTGTTCTTGACATGTTTAGTTTGTGATATTTTGGTGATTTCAAAGTATAGCTTTCTTTACTTTACTGGATATAAGGAGCTGAAACCTAAGACAGAGATCTAGATTAAAAAATCATTTGTATGTCTTACTGCTGTGGATATTACTTGAAGATTGAGAATTTTATGATACAAACCAGAGACATGTGTAGTATAAACAAGTAGAGAATAACAGAAGAAAGACATGAGCACAAGGTAGAATTCTAAGGAATACCAAGAGTTCACCAAATATTACTTAAAATAAAATGTACTCAAATCTTTGCTACTGTATTAGTTACACACCGCTGCTTTAAAAAAAAAAAAATACCATAAAGTTGCTGACATAGAACACAAGAAATATATTCTCTCATAGTCATGCAGACCAAAAGTCTTAAATCAGATCCCTGGGCTATAATCACAGCATCTGCAGGGCCATGCTGCTTCGGCAGGTTTTAGGAAACAACCTGTTAGTTGCCTTTTACAGATTCTGGTGGCTGCCAGTATTCTTAGCTTGTGTTCATATGACTCCAATCTCTGTCTCCCTGGTCATATTGCCTTCTTCGTTCTGTGTGATATGATCTCCTTCTGCCTTCCTCTTATATAAGATGCATGCAATGACATTTAGGTCACACCAAATAATTGATCATATTTCCATCTCAAGATACTTAACTGAATTACATCTATAAAGTCCTTCTGCCACAAAAGGTAACACTCACAGTTTCCAGGGTCTAGGAAGTAGGTATCTTTGAAGGGTTCATTATTCAGCCTACCACACCTACTAACAAGAAAATGACATTTTCCCTGCTCACATGAAACTCACTAAAAAGTCCTAAGACTCATTAGGGAGATGGTATCAAACGCCATTTAAGTTGTACAATAGAAGTGCTGTAATATTCAAAGATAGATGCATAATGTTTGATATCAGATTCCTAGAGACTGATAATTTGTGGATTGGAAATAAAGTTCACCTTTTTTATTTTTCCTGAGCAATAACTTTTGTGATTGGAACTAAAATAATGTTCTTTCAACGTGTATAGTTTTCCATCAAAATGTAAGAACAGAAGAATATTTTCTTACAATAAACTACAGGCAATGCAACAATTGGAATTAGTATGTTTAAAGGTGATACTTGTGACACTAAGTAAGGATTTCACTTGAAATGTTAAAAAAAATGAAGTATTATCTATGGTCTTGAAAACATTTTTTTCTCCTTCATATTACTTTTTCCCATTTGTCCAAGATAAGATTCAAGCAGGCAGTAGTCAATTTATATAAAAAGTCTAGCAAATTATCTTCCATAAATTTCTTTCCCTTTTTTAGAGAGGTCAGCACTTTCTGAAGGAGGACTAGAAGGCAAAACAGTAGTATCAAATTTGTCTCTATAAAATGACTAACAAAATTTCCTTATTTATTACATGTACTAGACTAGAAAGAAAATAAATTATTAAGAGAGATTGAGAATTGTTTTAAAAAATTCCATTTAGTTTCAAGCAACCAATATATATTTATATTGAGTTGCTACAAATGGGAATTGACTTGAGGTCAAGAAGTTTTTTTGTTTTTTTGTTTTTTTCCTGGTTATTGTTCAAGAAGCCCTGATGGAGCAGTGATTAACAGCTAAGACTGTTAAAAGGTCAGCAGTCTGAATCTACCAGCATCTCCTTGGAAACCCAATGGGATGCTGCTACTCTCTCCTGTAGAGTTGATACGAGTCATTATTGACATAATGCAAAGGATTTGAGATTTTTTTGTTTGCTTTATTGTTCAAAGATTTAAGCCTAAGAGTAGAAAAGATTTTAATCTGTATCCTCATAGAGCCTATACATATTGCATTTTTATGTACTTTTTTTCATTCAATTCTCAACATGTTCCTGAAAGACCAGAATTTTTCACTTCATTTTAGAGGTCAAAAGCCATAGTTGTAGAAATTTGAAACAGCGAAAAAGCAGAAGCTTGAATATACATACCATGAGTTCTCTTCTGAGACTTTATATAGTATAGAAATTTTTGCCCAGCAGTACAGAAGTAGACGAATATGATAGCAAAGAGTAAAAAGTAATTACTACTGTAATTATTACGACCTGTTTGTTATTCATTAACAGCATCTTACAAGAAGTGAGTTATATTAACCACACAACAGGAAAATAGACAGCAATTACATGTCGTTGTTGTTAGGTGCCATCTAGTCAGTTCCAACTCACAGAGACACTATGCAGAACAGAACAAAATCCAGTCCTTTGCCATGTCCACCATTACTTTTATGCTTAAGCCCATTGTTGAGGCCACTGTGTCAATTCATATCATTGAGGGTCATCTTCTTTTTCACTGACCCTCCACTCTACCAGGCATGATGTTCATGGACTGATCTCTCTTGACAACACTTTCAAAGTGTGTAAGATGCAGTCCTGCCATTTTTGCTTCCAAGGAGAAATCTGGTTGTATTTCTTCCAGAACAGACTGGCAGCCCACGGTACATTAATATTCTTCTCCAGCACCACAGTTCGAATGTTTCAATTCTTGTTTCATCTTATTTATTCATTGTCCAGCTTTTGCATACGTATGATGCAACTGAAAATCACATGACTTGGGTCAGACACCCTTTAATCTTCAAGCTGACATATTTTTTAACATTTGAAAGAGGTCCTTTGCAGTAGATTTTACTGATGTAATGCAGCTTTTGGTTTCTTGACTGCTGTTTCCATGGGTGTTGACTGTGGATACAAGTAAAATGAAATTCTTGACAGGCTCCATCCTTTCTCCATTTATGATAATGTTGCTTACTGGTCCCATTGTAAGGATTTTTGTTTTCTTGATGTTTAGGTGCAATCCATACTGAAGGCTACGGTCTTTGATCTTCATCAGTAAGTGTTTCAAATCTTTTTCACGTCCAGCAAGTAAGGTGGTGTTGCCTGAATAACACAGGTTATAATTAAGATATCCACCAATCCTGATGCCTCATTTTTTATAGAATCCATCTTCTTGGATTATTTGTTTGGCATACAAATTGAAAAGGTATGGTGAAAGGATACAATCCTGATGCACACCTTTCCTAACTTTAAATCATGCATTGTCCCCTTATTCTGTTCTTACAACTGCCTCGTGGTCTATGTACAGATTTCTTAAGAGTACAATTAAGTTGTTCTGGAATTCCCATTTTACACAGTGTTGGTCATAATTTCTTACAATCCACACAGTCAAATGCCTTTGCGTAGTCAATGAGACACAGGTAAACATCTTTCTGGTATTAGCCACGATCCATCTGACAACAGCAATGAGATCCCTGGTTCCATGCCCTCTTCTGAATTCAGCTTGAATTTCTGGCACTTTCTTGCCAATGTACTGTTGCAGTCACTTTTGAATGATCTTGAACAAAATTTTACTTGTGTGTGATCTTAATGATACTGTTTGGTAATTTCTGCATTTGTTTGGATCACCTTTCTTCATAATGGGAGTAAATATGGATTTCTTCCAGTCAGTTGGCCAGGTAGCTGTCCTGCATATTTCTTGGCATAGATGAGAGAGCACTTTTAGTGCTGCATCCGTTTCTTGAAACATCTCAGCTGATATTTCATCCATTCCTGGAGCCTTGTTTTTGGTCAATGCCTTGAATGCAGCTTGGACTTCTTTGTTTAGTACCATTGGTTCCTGATCATATGCTACCTCTTCAAATGGCTGACCAGTTCTTTCTGGTATCACAACTCCGTGTATTCTTTCCATCTTCTTTCGATGTTCACTGAATCGTGTAATAGTTTCCCTATAGAATCCTTCACTGTTGCAACTCGAGGCTTGACTTTTTTCTTCAGTTCCTTTAGCTTGAGAAATGCCAGATGTGTTATTCTCTTCTGGTTTTCCATTTCCCAGCTCTTTGTACATGTCATTATAATACTTTATTTTGTCTTCTATAGCTGCTCTTCGAAATCTTCTGTTTAGGTCTTTTACTTTGCCATTCCTTTCTTCTGCTTTAGCTACTTAACATTTAACAGTAAGTTTCAGGGTCTCTTGTGACATCCACTTTGATCTTTATTTCCTATCTTTTTAATGACCTCTTGTATTTTTCACAGATGATGTCTTTAATGTCATTCCACAGTTTATCTGGTCTTAAGTCAAATCTGTTCTTGAGACAGTCTTTGAACTCAGGGGGGATGTACTCAAGGTCATACTTTGGTTTTTGTGAATTTGTTCTAATTTTCTTTAGTTTCAATTTGAATTTGCAGTTGATGATCTGTGCCATAGTCAGCACATGGTCTTGTTCTGACTGTGGATATCAGGTAAGGAGGGTAACAGCATAAGGTAAGGTTATAAAGATAGAGTGAGCACCCCCCACCCCCTTGTCTGTCAGACAAGACTTGCTTGTTTCTTTGATGCTGGAAGCTATGCCACTGGTATTTAGGTACCAGTAGGGTCGCCCATGATAGACAGGTTTCAGCTGAGCGTCCAGACTAAGACAGTCTAGGAAGACGAACCTGGTAGTCTACTTCTGAAAAAAAATTGCCAGTGAAAACCTTATGAATAGCAGAGGAATAATTACATGGAATAAGGAAAAAAAAAAAAAAAAAAGAATGGAGCTTAGGAAAGGATTCAATTGGAAAAATACAATGACAAAAGTCTTAAAAGCAGTGACATGAAACATACATACAAAAATAAATAACTGACCCCTCTAAGTGCTGAGGGCATAGTTTCCTATACAATTCTGTATGGAAAAAAGACTTACGTGGTTACTAAAATTAAGGAAATTATTTTTTATCATTTACTTTTCATTAAATAATATCTGATTACCAATGCTAAATATTGGCATACACTTTGAAATTAAAGATTGAAGCAAGAAAAGAAAAAAAGAAAATTTTGGAATACCAAATCAAGAGCTATCTCATTCATCTTTGAAACTGAATGTTCTTTTAATTTGTGAGGAATTTAACACTGTCATCATTGTTGTCAGATATTGTCAAGTAATTTCAGACTCATAGTGACCTTATGCACAATAGAGTGGCAACCTAGGCTTGTGTCATCCTCGTGTGGCATGTTTGAGCCTATTGTTGCAACCACTGTATCTATCCATATCATGGAAAGCCTTCCTCTTTTTCAGTGACACTCTACTTTGCCAAATACGATATCCTTCTCTTAGGATTGGACTCTTCTGATAGCTTGTCCAAAGTATGAGAGGCAGTCTCACTACACTTGTGTTTATTAATGAGTATTCTGGCTGTACTTCTTCCAAGACAGATACGTGTGTGCCTCTGGAAGTCCATGATATATTCAATATTCTTCCCCAATGTCATAATTCAAAGACACTATTTTTTCTTTGATCTGTCTTTACCTTCATATGGGTGACTGCAACTACCACTGCTTGGTGCAGGTGCACCTTACTCTTCAAAAGGACATTTTTACTTTTTAACACTTTAAATAGGTCTTTTCCAGCAGATTTTCCCACCGTAATGCATCATTTCATTTCTTAACTACTCATTCTGTGGACATTGATTCTATATCAAAGTTACATGAAATCCTTGACAACTTCAACCTTTTTTTTTTTTCCAATTTATCATTATGTTTCTTATTGGTCAGTTGTAAGGATTTTTGTTTTCTATATGTTAATGCATAATCCATTATAAGCGAAAAATATTGCTAACCTCTTTCATTTGGACTTCAGTAATGTAAGCTCTGTGTTCAATGATCCTGTAAACATGCAGGTAGTTCTCAGCTTAAGATATCTTCAATTCAACATGCACTGCACTTGCACTCTTTTTAAAAAATATCTTTTCAGTATTAATATGTATTACATACAATGCAGCAAAACAATTTGTTGACATCATCATTCTCAGAGATTTACTTGCAGGTGTTCAGTGTTATGATTTACTGATTAAAACACTGCTATGTAGTAGGCTACAGCCTGGTGTGGAAAGAAGTTGATATTGGTGTTGGGGTCACAAGAAACAGAAAGTTGTAGAGTTGAACAATGTTCAACTATAATGACATATAGAAATTTAACAGCAAACTCCCTCAGTAGATGTTTTGACTCTGACATCACTATTATGACACTGACACTGATATCATAGTACAACAGGCCTATAAACCAGAACGCATGACCACTGAGTCCATTCTGACTCATAACAACCCTATAGGACAGAGTAGAACTGCCCTATAGAGTTTGCAAGGAGTGCCTGATGAATTCAAACTGCCAACTTTTTGGTTAGCAGCCACAGCACTTAACCACCACGCCACCAGGGTTTCTAAGACCAGGCCTATAGGAAGATATTATTCAATATTTCATGACATTAGAAGATCAGTTGCTATTTGAAGCTGAATTGTTCAACTTTCTCAGACTATAACACCTGCGCTGCTTGTACCCTCAATAACATAACTAGAAAAAAGTTATGCCACTATAAATTCTAATCCAAAAGAGAAAGTGAGGAAGCCTCTAGATGTGGCTATAGAAATAAAGACCATTAAGGCTTATCATAATGGAAGAAAGTCAATGAAATAGCATGTGAGGAAGGACTGTCTTATTTGACCATTGTGATAATCATTAAGGAGAACAGAATTTTTAGGAGCAGTCAAAGGATTGTTTGGTATAAAATTGACTACTTTAACAAGGAAGAAGCAAGAGTCAATCCTTGAGATTGAGAAGCTGTTCATGATTTGGATAGAAGATCAAATCCAGAAGACGATGCCTTAAGTAGACTGACAAATCAAACAAAAGCATGCTGTCTTTTTGAAAACCTCAAGAAACAGCAAACAAAACATTACTGTGAATAGTTTAATACCATCGAGGGTTGATGCCATCACTTCCAATACAGATTTGGCATAATCTGTGGATAACTAGAGAGGCAGTAAGCACTGATGCTGAAGGTCCTAAAATCTTCAAGGATAGACCAGACAAGAAAATACAAGATGAAGAAGATCTACCAGAGTAGAATTTCAACATGGGAGAAACAATGTGAAAAAGGATGCCTAACAGATTTATATGCCCAAACATGTTCCATTCAATGCCAAGTTTCAAGTCATTTAAAGATAGAATCACGGTGGTGCTTGAAGGAAATCATGATGGATTTAAATTAGAACACTTTGTGTATCAATCAGAAAACCTGCCAAGCATTCCTAAACATTGACAAAAAATTAGCTACCAGTCTACTGCAGAAGAAACTCCAAGGCCTGGATGATGATTATATTATCCGAAGTCTGGTTTCAAATTGTTTCATTCTAGAAGCGTGTGCTTACTGCCTTAAACAGGACATAACTTTCAAGGTTCTGGTGCTACATGAAAGTACCCCAGGACATTCATCTCATAGAGATAATCTAAATCAAAATATGAAAGTAAAGTGTCTGCCTCCCAATATGATAGCTGTGATTCAGCTATCATATTGGGAGGCAGTGCAATGGCTACTTTCAAGGCATAATACTTTCAAGGCATAATACCCTTGGACCACATTTGTTTAGGCAATAGCTAAAACAGATTTAGGTACTGTACCATTAAACAATTTCTGGAAGAGTTATAATATTCTTCAGTGTATTGAAAACACTGCATTTTCCTGAGAGGAAATGATAGGAAATCTAATGCTGGGAAAGTGGAAGAAACCACATGCAGAGTTAGGTGAAACTGCTCTCCGTATCTGATCAGGATAATGCAATGAAAGAGGTCGGTGGGAAAATTGTCTGTAGGGATAGGGAAAGAAGGCCACATTTAGAACTTGATGCTGCTGAAGAAGGGTGATTGACAGATCAGGACTTGATGGAGTGTGAAGAGGAAAGAAGTGCTCAAGAAGAAAGACATAATGAGGAAGAAGAAGAAAAGAAATTGTCAAAGAGTTTTTTACAGTGAAAGCATAGGCTCTTTATTTATTTATTTAAGTAAATCAAGTGCTTCATTTACTTGAAAACATGGATCCAAACGTTCATTGCTTTGTTAAGGTCTATCAGAAGATTCAGGGAGCAGTATGATGTTACAGTGAAATAAGTGAAAACAAAGAAAAGGAAAATACAGGCAATTCGTACTATTCTCTGACCAGAAATGCTATTCCCATTCCCAAGGATAAGTCAAGTGATGCAGAAACTTTCAAAAGTGGGCTTATTACTACAATTAACAAAATGCCAAAATCATCCAACTCTTCTTTATAATCAGAGTAAATTTTTATGATCTGCATATTTTTTATGTATATATGAAAAGCCAAACCCGAGCCACTGCTTTTGAGTCCGGCTCATGGCAACCCTATAGGACAGGTTAGGACTGCTCCACAGAGTTTCCAAGGAGCGCCTAGCAGATCTGAACCACCAGCCTTTTCGTTAGCAGACACAGAACTTACTTATTATGCCACCAGGGTTTCTATTATGTAAGTTTATAGGCAATACATTTCCAACAGCACAGACAAAGATTTAGTTTATAAAGATACTGATAATGAAAGGGACTAGGAATGAAAACTAGAAAAAAGTACTCAATTTATGTCAGAAATTATTTATGATGGAGTCCTGAGAACAAAATCCTGTCGTAAGTGAAGACTACCTGTAGTACTTGAAGAGAATTCCTGTCACAGCTTGTTTTATCTCTCCTTTTACTTCTGTTTGAACATGTAGTCCATAGAAAAAGAAGTTGAAATAGCATCAAAATGACATGCCCTTCCATCCAACATTTTAACTTAATCGACCTTGTGTTTTATAGTGCTTTTTCTTCTTTGCCTAGATTTTGTAACAGATACTCAATAAAGTATTAAAGAATTGAATACTGAGTGCCAGATACAGTGCATCAAAATGATTTAATTGCCTGCTTAGGACTTTAAAACTATGACTTTAATGTACCTCTGAAAACTGTTAGAAATATCATTATTCCCTATAAGAATATGTTAGGGATTTGTAAGGAAAAATACAGAAAGAAATCTGATGAAAATAGACTTAGCTAGGGACATGGCAGGAAGCAACTCTGTTCCTCTTGCCTCTCCCCACCCCAACCTAGGTCAGAGCACTAAATGGACAGGGATTTAGGGAATTGGAATAAACTGAAGAAACAACAAACCGACAAAAAAAAAAAAAAGCAAAAATAAGAGAAGTGGTGAATGCATTAGAAATAGATGTTTCCTGAAAGCCAAACAACAGAACTTACGTTGTTATTTTTCAATTTTTTTTTCTTCACCTATTAAAGATACAGCTCCTTTTCTGGAACCTTCTGGGTTTTCCCTACCTGAATGGGCTGTTTCCCCTTTAAAACGCTCAATTTGTTCAAACTGTGGGGTGAAGGAGACATTGTGATTAGCCTACTGCTTAAAGAGAAATTAAATCCGCATTGGCGTCCCAGAGGCGGAACAAAGGAAAAAAAAAAATCCAACTTCTATAACATATGAGAATAATACAAGCAAAATAAGTCAGGGTAAGATTGCTCTGAGCATAAATCTTTCTGCTAAAAGCTTCTTTAAAAAAATCCGCCATATAAAAGAGCAGTCAGCAGTCAGTAGTCAGCATTGCTTGGATCCAAGTAAAGAGACAATAATTTGACAATAGGTTTAGTGTAGGTGTATTTGGATTATAATTCAGTGGTTCATAGTGATGTCTGTACATAGTTATGTTACTGCCAGTTGTTTTGATGTAGAAGCGACTCCCTGAAACACCTGTACTACCCAACAAGCTTTCTCCCCAGGCACAGTAACAAGCTAAAGAATGAGGGGTGATATCATAATTAAAACATATCCAGTGGGGTTAACACCAGAAGTATGTGGGTAATGAACTATTCCTCATTACGGATTCAGAAGTATGGAACGGACAGTCAGACACGGTACCAAAATGAACTAGTCACCGGTTAGACTCTTTGGGAAATAGGAATTGAAATAATTTGTGCTACTTAAATATAATCAAAGAAACTAAAGATAAAATGAGTTCTTAATTATCATTTACTTTAATCTCTCTTTTAACAGATAACAGCAATGCATCCTAGGAAGATGAAGGACTATAACTCCGACCCATCAGCCCCCAATCTATGTTCTTTAGTGCACTGATCATCATCGATGTTTTATATAAACTACTTCTTTGTCTAGAAAACTTCAGAACTGCTTTCTATAAATTTACAGCTATTTTCAGTCCTTTGCCATATTTAAATTACACAGTTTAAGGAGTATGTTAGTCTTGGGTGCAGGTAGCCAATTACAACTCATAGCCACTCCATGTGTAGAACTGCCTTAAAGAGTTACAGCTGTAGTCTCTACAGAAGATCACCAGGTGTTTCTCCTTTTCATCACAGTGTTCCTCACGTTGGCTGCTGGTCAGAAACACAAAGGCATTGCTTGGATCCAAGTAAAGAGACAATAATTTGACAATAGGTTTAGTGTAGGTGTATTTGGATTATAATTCAGTGGTTCATAGTGATGTCTGTATATAGTTATGTTACTGCCAGTTGTCTTGATGTAGAAGCGACTCCCTGAAACACCTGTACTACCCAACAAGCTTTCTCCCCAGGCACAGTAACAAGCTAAAGAATGAGGGGTGATATCATAATTAAAACACATCCAGTGGGGTCAACACCAGAAGAAGTACGTGGGTAATGAACTATTCCTCATTACGGATTCAGAAGTATGGAACGGACAGTCAGACACGGTACCAAAATGAACTAGTCACCGGATGCAGAATATGATGACAATTCAGTGGTGCTGAAGGAAGAAGGCTAAACCTTACTGAAGGTACTGGGAAAAAACAAACCTTCAGGAACTGCTAGAACACCAACTGAGATGTCTTAGCATGTGGATGCAACACTAGGAGCACTTATTCAGTTGCCAGCCAGCCAAATGCCATTGAGTCAGATCCAACTCATGGCGACCCTAGGGGCCAGAGTAGAACTGACCCCCGGAGTATTCAAGGAGCGCCTGGTGGATTTGAACTGCTGACCTTGTGGTTAGCAGCAGCAGCACGTAACCCACTACACCACCAGCTGGTGGTGTAAGAAGCTAAGTACTTGGCTGCTAATGGAAAAGCTGGCAGTTCAAACATTCAATTAAGCCAAGAAATTTGGAAGATAGCTACCAGGCAGTCCACGAAACTGCTTTCCAACTATTGAATAAAACAGAGATTTATTTCTTATCTTTGTCCTAACAAAATGAAAGCCCTATCATGTCAGTAAATTACTGGTAATTGAGCATATCTAATTATAACTATATCATACATTTTGTTTTGAATATAGAAATTGTACAAATAGAATTTACAGAATTTACTGTTTGCTTTATAAATATCAAATGTGAATGTCCAAAGACACGTTTTGTGCATTCCAACTATTTATACTCAAAAAATAAATATAAATTGTGATAGCATATATATATAAAAGACCCACTGCTATTGTGTCGGGTCTGACTCACAGTGACCCTATGGGTTAGAGTAGAACTGCCTCCCACAATTTTCAAGGAGCATCTGGAAGATTTAAACTGCTGACCTTTTGGTTAGCAGAGGTAGCACTTAACCCTCTACACCACTAGGGTTTCCACTGTGTGTGTGTGCGCATCCTTCTCCAGAGACTGATCCTTCCTGACAACATGTCCAAAGTACATAAGACGCAGTCTTGCCATCTATGCTTCCAAGGAGTCTCTGGTTGTACCTCTTCCAGAACAGATCTATTTGTTCTTTTGGCAGTCCATGGTACATTCAATATGCTTTTCCAACACCACAATTCAAAGGCCCAATTCTTCTGTCTTCCTTGTTCATTCTCCACCTTTTGAATGTATATGATATGATTGAAAACACTATGGTTTGAGTCACATGCACTTTAGTCTTCAAGGTGACATCTTCACTTTTCAATACTTTAAAGAGGTCCTTTGCAGTAGATTTTCTCAATGCAATGCATCTTTTGATTTCTTGACTGCTGCTTCCATGGGCATTGATTGTGGACACAAATGAAATCCTTGACAATCTCAATCCATTCTCCATTTATGATGATGTTGCTCACTGGTCCATTTGTGAAGACTTTTGTTTCCTTGACGTTACGTGCAATCCATACTGAAGGCTGTGATCTTTGATCTTCATCAGTGTTTCAAGTCTTCTTCACTTCCAGGAAATAAGGCAGCATCATCTGCATAATGCAGGTTGTTAATGAGTCGTCTTTCAATTCTGATGCTTCCTTCTTCTTTGTATAATCCAGCTTCTTGGATTATTTGCTCAGCATAGAGACTTAAAAGGCATGGTGAAGGGATACAACCCTGACACACAACTTGGCTGACTTTAAACTATGCAGTGGACCCTTGTTCTTTTCGTATAGCTGCCTCTTAATCCATATACAGATTCCTCATGAGCACAGTATCAACTCCTGGAGCCTTGTTTTTCACCAATGCCTTCAGTACAGCTTTGACTTTTTCTTTCTGTACCATTGGTTCTTGATCATATGCTACCTCTTCAAATGGCTGATTGCTGACTAGGTCTTTCTGGTATCATGAATCTGTGTATTCCTTCCATTTTCTTTTGATGCTCACTGAGTCATTTAATATTTTCTCTGTAGAATCCTTCACTGTTGCAATTTAAGGCTTGATTTTTTTTTCTTCAGTTCTTTCAGCTTGAGAAATACAGAATGTGTTCTTCCCTTTTGGTTTTCTATTTCCAGCTCTTTGCATATGTCATTATAATACTTTGTTTTCTCAAGCAGGCCTTTGAAATCTTCTGTTCAGTTCTTTTACTTCATGATTCTATCCTTTGCTTTAGCTACTCGACATTCAAGAGCAAGTTTCAGAGTCTCTTGACCTCCAGTTTGGTCTTTTTCTTTCTTTCCTATCTTTTTAATCACTACCTGCTTTCTTTATGGATGATGTCTTTGATGTCATTCCGCAATTGGTCTGGTCTCCAGTCATTAGTGGTCAACACATCACATCTGTCCTTGAGATGGTCTCTGAACTCAGGTGGGATACACTCAAGGTCATACTTTGTCTCTCATAGACTTGTAATTGTCTTCAGTTTCAATTTGAAGTTGCATATGAAAAACTGATGGTCTGTGCTGCAGACAATACCTGGTCTTGTGCTAACTGCTGATATGGAGCTTGTCCACTGTCTTTTTCCACATATGTAGTTGATTTGGTTCCTGTGTATTCCATCTGGTGAGGACTGTCATACAGTCACCATTTGTGTTGTTTTAAAAAGGTACTTGCAATGAAGAAGGCATTTGTCTTGCAAAATTCTATCACGTGATCTCCAGCATTAGTTCCATCATCAAGGTTGTATTTTCCAGCTGCTGATCCTTCTTCTTTGTTTCCAGTTTCGCACTCCAATCAGTAGTTATTATCAGTGCATCCTGATTGCGTGTTCAATCAATTTTGGACTTCAGAAGCTCGTAAAAATCTGCAGTTTTTTCATCTTTGGCCTTATTGGTTGGTATGTAACTTTCAACAACAGTCATATTAACTGGCCTTCCTTATACACATATGAATATTACCCTATCCCTGACAGTACTGTACTTCAGGACAGATCTTGAAGCATTCTCTTGACAATAAATACAACAGCGTTCCTCTTTAAGTTTTCATTCTCAGCATTCAAAAGGGCCAAAGGTGGTCCATTTCAGCTCACTAATGCCTAGGATATCAATGTTTATGCATTCCATTTCATTTTTGATAATTTCAGGTTTCCTACATTGACAATTTGTACATCCCATGTTCTGATTACTAATGGATGTTTGCAGCTGTTTCTTCTCATTTTGAGTCATGCCACATCAGCAAATGAAGATCCTGAGGCCTTTACTCCATCCATGTTGTTCAGGATGGACGTACTTTGAGGAGGCAGCTTCTCCCCAGTTGTCTCCCGACAACTGTCTTTTTCCACATATGTAGTTGATTTACTTCCTGCCTTTCAACCTAGGGGGCTCACTCTCCAGCACAATATCTGACAATGTCTGGCTGCTATTCATAAGATTTTCCTTGGCTAATTCTTTGAAGTAGACTGCCAAGTCCTTCTTTCTAGCCTGTCTTAGTCACAAATTCAGCTGAAATCTGTCTGCCATAGGTGACCCTGCTAGTACCGAAATACCAGTGCATAGCTTACAGCATCACAGACACAAGCAAACTTCCACTGACACACAAGTGAGGGCTGCTTGCTCTACTTTTACTCAGTCTTCTTAGCCTGCTCCCTTTCCCTTTACTCAATCTTCCTAGCCAGCTCACTCTCCCTTTACTCAATCTTCCTAGCCAGCTCACTCTCCCTTTACTCAATCTTCCTAGCCTGCTCACTCTCCCTTTACTCAATCTTCCTAGCCTGCTCACTCTCCCTTTACTCAATCTTCCTAGCCAGCTCACTCTCCATTTACTCAATCTTCCTAGCCTGCTCACTCTCCCTTTACTCAATCTTCCTAGCCTGCTCTTTCCCTTTACTCACTATAGAACTAGAATGCTGTATAAGAAGAGTTATCAGTGAAGTGTGAGGATTGAACAAAATTATGTTCAGACAAGAAAAGTCTCAAAAAATATAAAATATTCTTTCATGGTACTCCTCTTCAGGAAATTAGTGTATTGTATTTCCTACCACAACAATGAATGCCTTGGGGTCCTATTACTGCTATAATAAGTCACCATCAATTTATGGACTGAAAACAATACTCACTGATTATCTCTCCATTCTTTAGGTCAGACATGCTTGGAGTTGACTGGGGTCATAAGATTCATCAAAGCACAGCTGGTCTAAAATCAATGTTTTGTCAGTCTGTCTCTTAATCTGGAGTCCCTGAGCAAGAAATGACATTCAGGTTTTCTCAGGTTGTTGGCAGAAGCTGGTTCTATGGTGCTGTAGAACTAAGGTCTTCATTTTCTCATGGACTTTTGGTGGGGACCATTCTCAACCTCTAAGGACTGCTTGAATTCCTTGACTTGTGGTACTCTTTGGTTTTACAGCCAGCTATGGTAAGTTGAATCCTTTTGTCATTTTGAAACTCTGTGTCCCACACTTACATATCAGTTCTCCTGTTTTTGTTTCTGCTTTCCCTGTCACATCTTTTTGAATATTTTTTCTGCTGTCTTCTGTTCTTCAAGTAACCTCGGTACCATAAAAGTTAAGAGTGTGAATGTTAACCAGAAGGTTGGTGGTTTAAATAAACATGGCAGCTCTGTGGTTAAAAGATCTGATTATCTGCTTCTTTAAAGATCATATCCAAGAAAAACGTGTGATACTTCTTTCCCATCACACAAGGTCACTATGAGTTGGCATTGACTAGAAAACACCGAACGATTTTGTTTCATGTGATTAACCTGTGTCCATTTAGATAGTGCATGATAGTGCCGTGTTTTAAGACCATAAGTTTAGTAATCTCAATTTCGTCTCCCATTTCCTTTCATAGTAGTCAGTAGTATTTTATGGAATAAACAGAAGCAGAAATCTTGAGGGAATATCTACAGAAATATACCTACAATAATGAATAGTTAAATCATTGTTATAATACAAACACTGATATTGATTTCACTATATTTTGTAAATAAAAGGATTGAAAGGATGAGAAATATGGAAATTTAAAAAAAAATTAAATTCTATGTTGTTTTGGGAGGGCTGTAGAAGATTTAATCTTATGTAGGAAGAGATCAATCAATAATATTAAATTATGACAGTAGAAGCAAATCATTTAGAAACACAGAAATAAATTCTAAGATATAATAGCTAAATGAGTTAAATTACATAACTTGGGAAAGTGGAATAGCAATGATGATGGTTTGAGAACAGGAAACTACTTTTTATAATTATAAATATTGTAGTATAATTTTAGTTTGGTAAATTAGGTACATGAATTATTTTGATAAAAGTTAAATGAGCAGAATATGCACTAAAGAAAATCCATGAATTCATTCTTTTAGTACTGAAACCCTTCTTGAAAATACACAGGTTTCTCCTGAAGCATATGGGTTATATTTTGTCTCCTCTCTTATATCCACTTGCTCATAAATAGTACAAATCAATAAAAATAGGTTATGTTAGATGAGTTATTCAAGTAAAAATTTAACACACTCAAATAAAGACTTGAATTTTGTTCTAATCTAAATTGGTTGACTGTGTTTGAGAGCATTGAACTGCATATATTTGATTAGTTTACCTAAATAAATCACTTTACTTAAAATATAATGTTTATTATTACTCAGCTAAAAATTTAACTCCTAGGCAAGTTACTATTTTGTAAGTGTTTATAGCCTCTATATTTCCTTGACAAAGAAGGTCTTGTCATATAAGCATCACTTTGCAGATGATTGCCATAGTTGATTTGATCTATAAGCATTTTAACGAACTGATTAATTTGTAAGACATGTTCTCTTGAATATGGCGGTAAATATTTTTATAAAAATATGTTACCATACTAGGAAAAAAGATATCACTTTTCTAAGGTTTTACATATAAGGAAAAGAAATTACATACTTTGAAAATGTACTGCTTTCACAGAGGTATTGACATGGTTTTCATACTTTTTAAACATTAATTATCCAAGATGGATTCAAGCATTTTATTGACAGAGAAAACAAAATTTTCCATTCTACAATTTCTACATTATTAAGTCATTAATTCATGATCTCAGGTAAAACTTAAATTGGTGTATCTGAATTTCCTTCAGGTAAATTATCTCGTAAATACTAAATGCTTAAGAATGAGCAATTAGCCAAATTTAGTGAAAGAAAACAGATGCAATAGTTAATTACTTTTTAAAATGGAAATTGAAAGAGTACCATAAAATGTAGATGAGTTCCTTTGTTTGGTATCTCAGTAATATAGAAACTATGAAAAATTCAGAATAAGTATTAATCATTCATGGGACAATTAATTTTAATTAAGGCAAGTAGAGACTCCCGTATGGTTTTGACCTCATCTATTCATTAATGCAAACAGTCTGAGAGGAGCTGTTTAGACAGACTATTTGGGTTGACAGCAATGGTGGACAGACCAGGAGACACCTGGTTAAACAGTCTTTAATTTTTTTATCCTGCTGTGCATCAGTGAGCAATAATCCATGTTAAACAGTCTTTGGCATGATGGATAATGTGAAAGAAATTTATTGTGTCCATTTTTCTTTGAAAATCCATATCACATACTGTGATTTCTCCTTGGGAAATAGGATGTGCTCACTTCACATATTTTTCTGATATGAGCTCTCTTGGTATTTGACTATGCATATATTTCTCTCTTTATTTTACATTCAGAGGCATACAAATGTACACAAATACATTTCTAATAAGACTTGAATACTTCATCATTTGATACGCCATCTACTGATACACATTACCTTTTGTTGCAAAGAAAATTGACTCTAATATGTAAAGGCTCATAATGGTAAGAACTCTATGTCTTCTTGGCTAGGCCATGATTCTCACTGTTTGGGTAGTAATATAATGTTGTGACCTCTCATTTTCTTTATATATGATATCACTGGTGTTATTCTACAACTAGTCTGTTCTTGGGTTATTAGTGTTCAACATATCAAATCTATTTTTCAGATGGCCTATAAATTCAGATGAGATGTACTAAAGGTTATACTTTTTCCAATATTTTTCAGTTTCAATTTGAACTTGTATATCAGTAACTGATGTACTGTGGCACAACTGACCCCTGGCCTTGTTCTAACATTCAGATTTCCCTTCTTCTCTTTCCACAGATATAGTCACTTTGGTACTTGTGTATTCCATCTGGTAAGGCTCAAGTATGTAGTCACTGTTTACGTTGGTGGGAAAAAAGGTATTATCGATGAAGTCAATGGTCTTAAAAAATTCTATCATGCAATCTCTGGCTTCACTTCTAGCATCAAGGCTATGTTTTCCAACTACCAAACTTTCTTCTTTGTTTTCAGTTTTTGTATTCCAATCACTAGTAATTATCAATGCATCCTGAATACATATGCAATCAATTTCAGACTGCAGAAGCTAGTAGAAAAATCTTCAATTTCTTCATCTGTAGTCTTAGTGCTTAGTGCATAAATTTGAATAATACATGAAGGAAAGGAAGAAACACACTAGATGTCAGAAGGGACTCTAAAACTTGCTCTTAAATAGTGAGTAGCTAAAGAAAAGAACAAAATGATAAAGCAAAGAACTGAACATAAGGTTTCAAACGGTGGCTTGGAAAGACAAAGTAAAGAATTACAAGGACATGTGCTAAGAGCTGGAGATAGAAAATCAAAACACTATCAGCACATCTCAGACTAAAAGAACTAAAGAAAAATTAAAGCATCAAGTTGAATAGTGAAGGATTCTACAGAGAAAATATCATATGAGGCAGGAAGCATCAAAATAAGATAGAAAGAATACATAGAGCCTATATACGAAAAGAAAACACTGGTGGTATAGCAGTTAAGTTCTATAGTGGCTAGTCAAAAGGTTGTAAGTTTGAATTCACCAGGTATTCCTTGGAAACTCAATGGGGCAGTTCTACTCTGACCTATGGAGTTGATGGCAGTGGGTTTGGTTTGATTTATACACCAAAAAGAATTGGTTGATGTTCAACCATTTCAAGAGGTAGCATATAATCAGGAGCCAATGGTACCAAAGGAGGAAACTGAAGCTGTCTTGAAGGTATTGGTGAAACACAAAGCTCTAGGAATTGATGGAATATTAATTCAGATGTTTCAGTGAATGGATGTAGCAGTTTAAGTGCTCGCTCATCTATGTGAAGAAATTTAGAAGACAGCTTCCTGGCCAACCAACTAGAAGAGGTCCATATTCATGTCTATTACCAAGAAAGGTGATCCAACCAAATGCAGAAGTTATCAAATAATGTTGTTAATATCACATGCAAGTTAGTTTTACTCAAGATCATTCAAAACCTATTGTTGCAGTATATTAACAAGGAACTGTCAACAATTCAAACTAGATTCAAAAGAAGTCATGGAACCAGGGATATCATTGCTAATGTCAGATGAATCTTGGCTGAAAGCAGAGAATACCAGAAAGCTGGCTTCTGTTTGCCCACCTCTGGTTCTTGAGTCTTGAACCACTATTTTCTCTGTAGTTCTGACTACAGATATTGGGATTCATGGATCTTGATCTTCACAGCTTGAGAGCAAGAGCCCTACCCTCTATCTCCTCTTAGATACACCAGCCTATGTGGCTAAGCTAAATCAGAAGAAGCCTCTATCCTGACCCAAGAACTTGGGAGTATGGTAGCCTGTATAACTTCCTGAGCCATTCTCTTGTTATCAATCTTAACTGTTTCTGTTCCTCTAGAGAACCCAGCCTAATGCAAAGCTTAACACAATTGTAATGTGCATTAAGTCACACATTTCCCGTAGACTAGAAATTCAGCAGCTGCATAACTGGTTGAGATAGACTGACAAAATAAACACAAAAATGGACTCAAACAACAACCATGAATATTGTGCAGGACAAGGATACTGTTTTGTTATACAAAAGGTCACTATTAGTTAGAGGTGACTTTGTAGCAACTAATAAGAAAACAATATATCTGGTTAGCTCCAATAAAGATCACTGGTGAAACCGAAGTTGAGATTCCAGCTAGGGCTACACTCATCTGAAAGTTTAACTGGGACTGATACACCTGTTTCCAAAGTGCCTCATTCTCATGGTAGTCAACAGGTGTGTTCAGTTCTTGCTGGCTATTGTCTAAAGGCCTCATATCTTTGTTAGACCACTTTTGAAGGCCGCTTTGGTGACCATACGCATGGTAGCCAGTTTCTCAAAGAATGAATGACCTCAGGGAACATCTTTTGTGGCTTACTCTGGAAGTCATATTCCATTATATTTTACAATAGTTCATCAGTTACACAGGTCTGATTTACCCTATACAGGAGGGAATTACATAAAGATGTGAGTACACAAGGAGTTGTCATTCATGTCAGTTTATCTTGGAGACTAATTGCATTGTTTTACTAAGACTTCCATTGTTTTTTTAAGGGACTATTTAGTTATCAATGGGCTTTCATCTGAAAGACACAAAAGACCATCCAGCTGAAGTAACTACACTCTTTTCAGAATAAATCACTGAGCCAAATGGAGAAATGTTCCCTGATTTGTGGAGATAAGTGTAAAAACATTTCAGTATTAATTAATAATTTTTCACTCAGCCAGATCTTAACAAACTATATGCCAACATCCGTCAGATCATTAAGAAGTGTTACCATTGCTTTGAGCAGTATTACTTTCAATTTTATCACTTTTGGGGGTTGAAAATTCAACTCTAAAATATCATAAATGTCATTTTTTGGTACTGAATATAGAGAATGTTACTTTTGAACAGTGATTGCTTCTACTTGCTCTGACAATATAAAAAGCGTTTCCTTTTGTATTAGGAAGAAAAAGAAAGTCAATGGCTCTTAAAGCTTTTCAGAGCAGCAAAGACAGTAGCCATTTTGGTGTACATTTCATCTACCTTGTTTAGTTTTACATCTTCCAAATGCTAATATAAAATTCATGTGATAATTCAGGGGGAAAAAAAAACCTTAAAACTTAGAGATATAAAGATATTTTATTTTTTGGTTAATTATAGTGACCAAATTATTTTGAATCACCATAAAACAATAATCTTTAGTTGTACTATTATCTCATGAAAGACATCAATGGTCTCATTTATCACTGATTTTTTTTTCCAAAATAAGTATATTTACATTGTTTAGACTTTGAAAACACTTTGTTTCTATTATGCCCTTTAAACTATTACATGATTTTACATAGTTTTACCCACAAAAATGAAAACAGGGCAATAAATTGACATTGATCTATTTCATACAGTTTGCTATAGCTGAGTAAGTCAGCTAAATAACATGAAAGGAAATAACTGCTGAATAGAACTGTTTGCTCATCAGAACAAACAAACAAGTATAATTATAATTTATATTTGAACCTTAAGAAACAGTTCTTCTCTACATTCATGGTATCACCACGGGTTGGAACTGACTCAACTATCAACAAACAAAAACAGCAACAACATTTGAAATATGTAATTCCCTGCTACTTCAGTTTTACATAGTAGAAATAAGTTCCCAGGTGGATTTTGGTTGGTGACACTTTTTTTGTTTGTTTATTTTTGACTAGTTAGATCTAGTTCATCAGATGTTAATGTCAAACAGAAGTGAGAAATGTCCTTTTGTCCCACTGTCCTCACCATATTCATTCAGAATAAAAATATAAATATCCAATCTGTACTCAATAGGACCCCCTAGTAAGAGACTTATGGTATGAAAACCATCAAATATTACAACTTTGAAAGTTTTAAGGTAACAACAGCCTATGAGTAGTAAGTTCAGGAACAGAACAAGAAATAGAAGCAACTTATCGGAATTTACTTTTCTCTCATATTTTTCTCTCATATTTGGTTTCAGATTTAATTTTCACTTGTTTGCCACTGTCTCATTGATACACTTGAATTTCTCTTTACCCACTTTCCAAGATGCTGGGTAACTTTTAACATATTTGATCTGACTCCATGGCAATCAGATATGTACCCTGTTTCAGATTTTGTAGAACTGACTCTTAGAGATTTCTGGCTAATTTGTATTTGTTATATCCAGAGGAACTCTCAACTAAATAATTAGTCCATCATGTCTACTTTGACTTCAGATGCTACTGTTAGAAACCTATCCTTCACCTCACAATTCTGAGAAACTTTATCTGGGTACTTCTAGAAGGTCAAATGCTTGAAAATTAGGCATTATAAAAAACATGGTTGGCCAGCCAGCCAAGTGCCGTCAAGTTGGATCCGACTCATGGCGACCCTAGGGGCCAGGGTAGAACTGACCCCCAGAGTATTGGGGCAAAGCGTAATTTCTCTTCCATTCTTCTAGCATTTTATTTGCATAATATAAGTCTATAATATATATATTTTTCTTATTGGTTATTGGTTATTTCTGTAGCATTTCAAATGTCTCTCAAAGACTGTCTCAGAAGCAGCTAGCTGTAAAAGTCAGTTTCTATAAATTTCCAAGAAAGTAGCAAGAGGGGCTATCAAATACCATATTCCTCCAAGTGATTTGAGAGCTAGGAACAACTCCTATCCCAGCAGGTCCGAAATCCTGTCCTGTCCTGTACTTTCCCTTCTTTTCTCTTTTCTCTTCTTTTTCTTCTCTTCTCTTTTCTTTCCTTTCCTTTCTTTGTTTGCTAGTGCAGGAAGACTTACAAGATGCTAGAAAGTAATCTGTAATTTCAGGAGCTTATTATTTGTAAGGGCTTTAAGATAAATAATTAGATAGATGATAGATGAGAGAGAGAGAGAGCTTGCTCTTCATGTGTAAAAACAGTCATATTTCCAACACATAGTTCAAACTTAAGTTTAAAAGATACAGGAGTAAGCAAGAAATCAAAGTCTCCCATATTGTTACCAATACTTTTGTAAAAGGAATATGTCTGTAAAATATATCAACTATCAACACAACGACATAAAAAGACCTCTGGGACTAGAAATATTCTGTGAAAATTCAGTACAAAAAAAATAGTCTTAGAAATTTTCACAGGCACCCACTGAACTCATGCGATTCATTGGAATACAACCAGAGTGTTCCTTAGAAACAAGGATGGCAAGATTTTGGCTCGCTTACTTTGGGTACATCATCAAGAAAGCTGCTAGGAAAGGATATCATATGTGACAGAGGATCGACGAAAATAAGGTAAACCTTTCATGAGACAGACTGTCAGACAACAGTCACAGCAGAGAACTAAAACATACTAAGAATCACGAACTCAGTTCAGGACCAGGTAATGTTTCCTTCTGTTAGGATTTCAACTCATAAAGACTCATAATGTAATTACAAGTGGAAGCCAATCTAAGGGCAACTAACAGCAATTGAACTAATGTATGATTTACAAGGATTCAATCAGGAGTACAATACTTTTTATCATAGCTTCAGACAGTGCATGCCGCTAATCTAACACATAGGGTAGCTATGAGTCAGAATTCACTCAGCAGCAGGAGGCTGTATTAATCTAACATGGACTACAGCATTCACATGAGCACTAGCATTGTACTTTATTTGTAACATAGTATGAAGTCTGCATGAATATATGCTTTAAAAATAACTCAGTGAAGCTTCAGATACAACATTCTGTAATTGCAGTACAGTAATATTTATTTCATGATCAGGACTGTCACATGTTTAATTCTGTAGATGCAGGAAGAGTGAGCATCATAAGCCAAAAGCCAAGTGCCGTCGAATATTGTAACAGTT
The DNA here is from genome assembly GCA_028571685.1 of Heterohyrax brucei. Taxonomy (NCBI): domain Eukaryota; kingdom Metazoa; phylum Chordata; class Mammalia; order Hyracoidea; family Procaviidae; genus Heterohyrax; species Heterohyrax brucei. The sequence goes on from CM053143.1 coordinate 165,123,564, forward strand.
CCAATTTTAACAATATAGACCAGTGGTGATTTATATTTTGGCAAAGAACTTATCATTGACTTGTTAAAGTGAGAATAAATTTATCTTCTTAAGAAAGATAATTTTAAGAAATTGTGGTGGCTTAAGGAGACTTCTCAAAATTTCACAAATGTATATATTTATTCTTTGGCTTAAATGTTAAGGGCCCATGACTGAGGAACCATCTTGCTTCAGTGGAAGGTAAAAATAAAGTGGCATAAATTGATACACAAACTTTTAACTGCAATACAGTCAAGGATGGCATGATAAACAGAGGTTTCCATTACAAGAAAAATGAACAACTAATTAAGAAAACAAGAAACGTGATATAGGACTGAAAATATTCTAAATATTCTGCTAGAGAGAGAAAAAAAAGACAAAGTATTTCAGGCTGATGAAATGACAGCTATTCTCTCCTCCCTCCAAAGAGTGTTTACACAACACTCAGAAAGAAATAGAAAAAGTCTCGAGCCAAATGAAGAAATGGCAAGAATGTTACCAAGAGACAGAATTTTAGACTGTAAGCACTCAAATGCCACTCCAAATTGTTCTAAACAAACAAACAGACAAAACTCTATGAATGAAAGAAGAGCTTGAATTTTGAAATTCTGGAAAATGGTGATTAGCAAGAATGCATAGAAAAAAATTACATCTCAGAACTTTAGCACTTTCTCACCTCTTCCCTGATTCTTTCTTTCCAGAACTTGCCTTACTTATCAAGAGGTTTGGTTGTATTATGAGCCATCAAATAGATTTTGACTCATAGTGATTTGATGTCACAAAGTAGAACTGCCTCATACAGTTTTCTTGACTGAAATGTCTTCAAAGTAGATCATCAGGTCTTTCTTTGACAGAGCCCCCTTGGAGGTTCAGACAGCGAATCTTTTGTCTAGCAACCAAGTTTTTACAACTGATCACTGGAACTCCTTCCAAGTGGCCTAAAAACCTTGATATTTAGTTATTTTATATTCAAGCCTGTTGTTGGATGCATTCAAGTTCGTTCTGACTCATGAAACACTGACTGCTCCTGTACTATCATCAAAATCATTGGTGTTTTGCAGTCCATACTTGCAGTCATATATCATTCTATCTCACTGAGGTTTTTGGTCTTTTTTGCAGGCCTTCTACTTGACTATGGACGATGTCCTTCTCCTGGCACTGGTCTCTCCTGATACATTGTACAAAATACGTGAGATCAAGTCTTGCTATCTTCAGTTCTAAGGAGTATTCTGCCTGTGTAGTGATGTCAAGACAGACTTGTTCATTCTTCCAAAACTGTGGTATATTCAATATTCTTTGCCAACTGTATAATTCAAAGGCATCAATTCTTCTGCGGTCTCACTTATCCATTGTGCAGCTTTCCTATGCATATAAGATGACTGAAAATAACATATCTTTGATCACATACACATTAGTCTTCAAAGTGACATCTCTGCTTTTTACTGTTTCAAAGAGATCTTTTGCAGCAGATTTGCCCAGTACAATACATGGTCTGAATTACTGACTGCTGCTTCCATGGGTGTTGACTGGGGATCCAAGTAAAATAAAATCCTTGACACTTCAATATTTTCTCCATTTATCATGATTTTACTTACTTGTCCACTTGTGATGACTTTTTGCTTTTTTTATGTTCACATGCAGTCCATACTTCATCAACAAGATCTTCAAATCGTCTTCACTTTCAGCAGTCAAGATTGTAACATCTGCATAATGCACAGTTAATAAGATTTCTTTTAATTCTAATGTGACATTATTCTTCACAAAATTCAGCTTACCTGATTTTTTGTTCAGCATACAGACTGAATAAGCATGGTGAAATAATAAACTCCATATATACACCTCTCCTTAGTTTAAAACTCACAGCATCTTGATCTATGTATGGTTTCCTTATGAGCACAGTTAAGTGTTCTGGATTTCCTGTTCTTTACAATGTCACCCACATTTTGTTATGACTTATGCAGTCAAATGTCTTTGCATAGTCAGTAAAATACAGGGTTAAACACCTTTGTACCATTCCCTGCTTTCAGCCAAGAAGCATCTGATTTCAGTAGTGGTATCCCTGGGTCCATATTCTCTTCCGAATAGGGTTTGAATTCCCACTGATGCAGAGCCACAACCATTTTTTAAAATATATTATTGTACTTTCAGTGAAAGTTTATAATCCAAGTCAATTTGTTATACAAAAACTTGCACACACAGTGCTGTTTAACTCCACTTGTTCTCCTCCCCCCATAACAACATACCCCTCTTTTCCATATCACAGGTGGATGGCTTTAACTACAAAAAGTTTATTCTCACATAGTCCAGAAGGTTCCAATTTAAGGTGCCAGCTCCAGAAGAATACACTGGCCCTCTACTTTACCAAGCATCACAGAATGAACTGTCATCACATTACCCTGGTGTCCTGGATGTGATCAAAATGTCTTTCTTTCAGACTGAAAGGATTTCCATTGAGAACAGGAACTAGACAAAGATGCCCACCCTCACCTCTCCTATGCAACACGGGACTAGAAGTTCTAGCCAAAGCAATTAGACAAGACCAAGAAATAAAGGGCATCTGCATCAGCAAAGAAGAAGTCAAAATCTCTCTATTTGCAATGGTATGATTGTATATGCAGAGAAGCCTAAAGAATCCATAAGTAAACTACTCAAACTGATAGAAGAGTTGAGTAAAGCCTCAGGATACAAGATAAACATACATAAATCAAAAGGATCCCTTTATACCAACAAGATGGTTAATGAAAAAAATCACCAAATGAATACCATTGACTATAGCCCCTAACAAGATAAAGTACCTAGGAATAAATTTAACCAAAGAAATAACAGACCTTTACTAAGAGAACTACAAGTCCTTAGTACAGGAAATTAAGAAAGACCTGCATAAATGGAGAAACCTAATGAATCAGATTCGACTCAACGGCACTTGGCTGGCTGACCCTGCTCATGGATAGGAAGACTTAATATTGTGAAAATGTCTATTTTACCCAAAGCAATCTACTTATAGAATGCAATCCCAATACAAATTCCAGTGACATTTTTTAAGGAGATGGAGAAAAAAATCACCAACTTTGTTTGGAAAAGAAAGAAGCCCCAGATAAGTAAAGCTCTACTTTAGAAGAACACACTGGGAGGCCCATAACTACCCAACTTTAGAAACTATTACACTGCCACATTGGTCAAAAAAGCCTTGTACTCATACAAAAAGCGACAGATTAATGGAACAGAAGTAAGACCCCAGAAATTACACCATCTTCCTATGAACAACTGATACTTGACAAAGACTCTAAGACTTTAAGCTGGGGTAAAAACAATCTCTTCAACAAATGGTGCTGGCAAAATTGGAGATCCATCTCCAATAAATTGGAAAAAAGACCCATATCTCACACCTTATACAAAAACCAATTCAAAATGGATAAAAAACCCCAATACTAAATCTAAAATGATAAAGCTCATCCAAGAAAAAGTAGGAACAAAAATGGAAGCTTTAATACACAAAATAAACAGAGTTCAAAATTTGTCAGACAAACCACAAATAACAGAAGACAAAATAGACAAATGGAAACTACTACGAATCAATCACTTTTGCTCATCCAAAGACTTTACTAAAAGAATTAAAAGACCACCTACAGAATGGGAGAAAATATTTGGCAACTATATGTCAGAATGACACCTGATGTAACTAATCTACAAGGTACTACAAAATATCAATAAGAAACAGATAAATCATCCAATTAAGCATGGGCAAAGGAGATGGACAGACACTTCTCTAAATAGGAGATCCGGGCAGCCAAAAAGCACATGCGGACATGCTCACAATCACTAGGTATTAAAGAAACTCCAATCAAAATGACAACGAGATACCATCTCACCCCAACAAGTTTGGCCATGATCCAAAAAATGCAAAACAACAAATGCTGGAGAGGACGTGGAGAACATTGAACTCTCCTACACTGTAGTGGGATTGCAAAAAGGTGCAACCTCTTCAGAAAGCAATCTGGTGCTTCCTTAAAAAGCTGGGTATAGATATAGGATTCGACCCAGTAATTCCACTGCTTGGAATATATCCTGCAGAATAAAGGCCATTCACACCAACTGAAACATACACATGAATGTTTATTGCAGCACAGTCCACAACAGCAAAAAGATGGAATCAACCCACATGCCAACAGAGGAATGGATAGGTAGACTATGGTATATATACTCAACGGGACACTACACAATGATAAAGGACAATGATGATTAAAAAAAAAAAAAAATCTCACAACCTAGTTTCAACTGAAGGACATTATGCTGAGTGAAAGGAGTTAGCGACAAAAGGACAAACATTGTGTGAGAACCCTAAGATAAGAACTTAAAAACAGACTCATGCATAGAAGAAAAGACTCTTTGATGGCCGCAAGAGTGTGGATGGAGGGCAGGCAAGGGGGGGGTGCGGTTTCAATTAGGTAGTTTATAGAACTTTGGTTGGGTGAAATCTTTGAAAGCACACATTAGAAAGAAAATCAATATTAACTGCATTTCAGCATAACATGATCACTCCTCTCATCTTAACCCAATATTGAAAGGACTGGGGCAAGAGGCTGGGGACCATGCTCTTAGGAGAAATGAAGGCCAAACTGGCACAACAAGCATTTTGCTAAGAGAGCCTTCTGCACCCCACATTGGTGAGTGGTATCTGGGATCTTAAAAGCTGCCAAGCTGCCATCCAAGGGTACAGCAAATGCTCCCAACTCAGCAGGAACAGATGAACCAAAACAACATGAGAAAAGAGAACCCAGAAGACAGACATCAACTTGTGCCAGGAAGAACCAGAAGGTGCCTGGCCACCACCCAGTGATAGCTGTGATGGAGCTCTCAAAGTTGAGTCTCACTGGCAACACAAGAATAAAAAAGGGTGCACCCTGAGATCTCCACTATAAGACCACAATTGATGGTCTAGGGGCCTTGGAGTTCCCCTGGGAGCATGGCCTCTGTCCTTAAATCTAACAGAGGTCAATTCTTTTGACAGGAATGGATTGGACTTGGTGACACAGAGTGACCATATCATGTGTACACTTTATGGTTCTGTGTATCCATAGGATGTTGTCCTGCTGACCTCTTACTAGAGACAGAGGAGTGGGTGGAGAGGAGGGGGTAGGAGATTGTTCAGAGGATGAGACAGGTATGAAGCAGAGAGGAAGAGTGTGCTGTCACTAGGCAGGGAGAACAGTGGGAGCTGCATACAGGCTTGCCTCTTTTTCCCTAATGTCCCGAGACATTGCCTCAATGCCCCACCAACACAACTGCAGCTCATTTTTCCATATTATCATCATAGAAGCAAGGTTTACAACATACAAGAACATTATATAACAGCAAGTTTCACGGCCTAGACAAACGGCTACATGCATTTTTGGGGGTACACAACTCAAAACATGAGAAGTGTGTTCAAGTTAACTTTTGATTCATGGTGACCCCATGTATCACACAACAAAACACTGGCAGGCCCTGCACCATCCTCATAATTGTTACGCTCATGCCCACTGTTACAGCCACTAGGTCAAGCCATCTCATTGGGGGTCCTTCTCTTATTCACTGACCCACTACTTTACCAAGCATGATGTCTTTTTTCACAGACTGGTATCTCCTGACACCATGTCCAAAATGTGTCAGTCTGGTCTCATCATTCTTGCTTCTGATGATCACTCTGGTTGTACAGGCAAGTAGTTCTCAGCTCTCAGCTCCCTTCAGCAGTTGCCTTTGTTAAAGTGATTTTCTTTGCCCTAAGTCACACTCACTTCTCCAGGAAGGCCAAAATCAGTGACAGTTCAATTCAGGGAAACAGAAGTCCTGACTTTTCCACTCCAAATAGACATTTCTTAGCTTCAAAGTTCTTTATAATGTAGCCTGAAGTCTACCTGACTTCTTTATCACAATTCAGCTTCCCTCCTTGTCTAATCCCACATTCATTTCTTTCCTTACACAGGCATGGATTCCAAGGGTACTCGGTTATAAACTTATGCATGCTACTAATCATCTTACATTTTACTTCCCTGAGAAGAATGAGGTCTTCAATATACAGTTTTCCATTGTATTTTTCTGACAGTAAATAGCTTTATGTATTAAACCATTTTCCATGAAAACCAAATTAAACGTGTGTGTGCATCTTGGATAAACAGAAAATTTAATCCTAAATGTTCTTTAGATGCTATATAATTGAGGTACAACTGAATAGGATGTGTATCTAATGCTCAAACAGCAAAGCAGAGCTTCTGCTACAACAAAGAGATTCACTGAAGGAACAAAGCAATTCTGATTGGGCAGCACTTAGTGATGGTTCATCAAGGTAATTGAGTGGAAGAAATTTTTCACAGAGTTTAAGCACAGAAAATCCAGGATCTTACAAGGAAGAAAATCTGATAATTTGGCATTTACAAAATCATGATTTAATAGGTACAAGACAATTGCAAGTTCCCTCAATCATTGGTTTCCTTATAGTAAAGTTGTTCAATACCTTAAACAATTTTGAGGGGCAAGCTGAGTTAATGTTTTACCAGGACGCATGCTATAAGAAAAAGAGAAGGGAGGGGAGGGCAGGCAAAGAATTCCTAAAACATTCTGTCTGGTTAACTTTTGAAAGTCAGCTCAGAATCAGCAGCAACCAGCAAAAAATAGAATCTAGCCTACAATATTGGTGGAAAATTTTCAATAAGCCAACTACTCAGATTTTTTTAAATCTCCTTCATTGACCCCCTTATGATCAAAAATTTCTATAGAAAATTACATTTATCACTATTGTTAGAGTACTTTTATTTACATTGTTGTTTTTGTTAGGTGCTGTCAAGTCACTTCCAACTCACAGCAACTCTACGTACAACAAATGGAACCCTTTCCTGCTCCTGTGCCATCCTCATAACTGTTGGTTTGCTAGAGCCCATTACTGCAGCCACTGCATTATTCAATCTTGTTGAAGATCCTCCTCTTTTTTGTTTACCCTCGACTTTACGAAGCATGATATCCTTCTCCAGGGACTGATCCCTTTTGATAAGTCCAAATAATGTCAGATATAGTCTTGCAATCTTGTTTCTAAAGATAATTCCAGTTCTACTTCTTCTAAGACATATTTATTTGTTTGATTAGCAGAGCAGGATATATTTAATAATCTTCACCAACACCACAATTCAAAGTTATCAATTCTTCTTTGGTCTTCTTTATTCAAATAGCTTTATATAGAACAGGATACAACTGAAAAAACCATGGCTTGGGTCAGGTACATCTTAGTCCTCAAGAAGATATCTTTACTGTTCAATACTTCAAAAAGGTATTTCATAGCAGAGTTGCTTAATGCAATGTGTCCTTTGATTTCTTGACTGCTGCTTCCATGGATGCTGATTGTTGATTCAGATAAAATACAATCTTGGATGTCAATGTTTTCTCCATTAATTACGTTGCTTATTGGTTCAGTCATGAGGATTGATGTTTTGTTTAGGCTGAAGGGTAATTCATAATGGAGGCTATGGTGTTCAATCTTCATCAGTAAGTGCTTCAAGTCCTCTCCACTTACAGTAAGCTGGGCAGTGACATCTGCATAATATAGGTAGTTAGTGAGTCTGCCTCCAATCTTGATGACTCATTCTTCATCAAACAACCCAGCTTCTTGCATTATTTGCTGGGCATACAATAGAGTAAGCAGCCCCCACTTGCCTGTCAGAGGAGGCTTGCTTGTTGCTGTAATGCCAGAAGCTATGCCACTGGTAATTAGGCACCAGCAGGGTCAACCACGGTATACAAGTTTCAGCTGAGCTTCCAGACTAAGACAGACTAGGAAGAAGGACCCGGCAGTCTAGTTCTCAAAGGAGTTAGCCAGGGAAAGCTTTATAAAGAGCAGTGAAACATTGTCAGATATGGGACCAGAGAGTGAGCCCCCCAGGTTGGAAGGCACTTGGAAGATGACCGGGGAAGTATCACTTCCTCAAAGTAGAGTCAACCTTAATGGCATGGATGGAGTAAGGCCTCTGTGATCTTCCTTCACTGATGTGGCATGACTCAAAATGAGAAGAAACAGCTACAAACCGCCACTAATAATCAGGACATGGGATGTATGAAGTATCAATCTAGGAAAACCGGAAATTGTCAAAAATGAAATGGAACACATAAACATTGACATCCTAGGCATTAGTGAGCTGAAATGGACTCATTTGGACAATGTTGAATCCAACAATCATATAGGTTACTATGCTGGGAACAAAAGCTTGAAGAGGAACAGTGTTGCATTCACCATCAAAAAGAACATTTCACAATCTGTCCTAAGGTACAGTGCTGTCAGTGATGAGGAAATATGCATATGCCTACAAGGAAGACTAGTTAATAAGACTATCATATTCAAACTTACACACCAACCACTAAGGTCAAAGATGCAGAGGTTGAAGATTTTTACCAGCTTCTGCAGTCCGAAATTGATCGAACATGCAATCAGGATGCATTGATAATTACTGGCGACTGGAATGCACAAGTTGTAAACAAAGAAGGATCAGTAGCTGCAAATAGTTGGAAAATACAGCCTTGGTGATAGAAATAATGCTGGCGATCACATGATATAATATTACAAGACTAATGACTTTTTCATTGCACATACCTTCACCAACACAAACGGTGACTGTACACATGGACTTTACCAGGTGAAATACACAGGAACCAAACTGACTATGTGTGGAAAAAGACTATGGAAAACCTCCATATCAGCAGTCCAACAAAGACCAGTTGTTGACTGTGGCACAGATCAGTTGCTCGTATGCAAATTCAAATTGAAACAGAAGAAAATTAGAACAAGTCCATGAGAGAAAAAGTATGACCTTCAACATACCCCTCCTGAGTTTAAAGACCATCTCGAGAACAGATTTGATCTGTTAATCACTAACAACTAAAAACCAGACCAACTGTGGAATGACATCAAAGACAACACCCATGAAGAGAGCAAGAGGTCATGCAAAACACAGGAAAGAAAGAAAAGACCAAATTGGACGTCAGAAAAGACTCTGAAACTTACTCTAGAACTCCGAGAAGTTAAAGCAACAGGATGGAATGGCAAAGTAAAAGACCTAAACAGAAGATTTTAAAGAGCAGCTTGAGAAGACAAAAGAAAGTATCATAATGACATGTGCAAAGAGCTGGAAATGGAAAAGCAGATGGGAAGAACACATTTCTCAAGCTGAAAGTACTGAAGGAAAATCCAAGCCTCGAGTTGCAGTAGTGAAGGATTACACAGGGAAACTATTAAATGACTCAGGGAGCGTCAAAACATGATAAAAGGAATACACAGAGTCATTATACCAGAAATAATGGGTTGATATTCAGTGATTTGAAGAGGCAGAGTATGATTAGGAACCAATGGTACTGAAGGAAGAAGTCAAAGCTGCATTTGAAGGCACTGGCAAAAAAAACAAGGCTACAGGAATTGATGGAATATCAACTGAGATATTGCAACAAACAGATGCAGCACTGGAAGTGCTCACTTGTCTATGCCAAGAAGTTTGGAAGACAGCTACCAGGCCAACTGACTGGAAGAGAACTATATTTATGCCCATTCCAAAGAACGGTGATCCAACTGAATGTGGAAATTATTGAATGATCTCGTTGATATCACACCCAAGTAAAATTTTGCTCAAGTTCATCAAAAGTGACTACAATAGTATATTGACAAGGAACTGCCAGAAATTCAAGCTGGATTTAGAAGAGGACACGGAACCAGGGATATCATCTCTGATGTCAGATGGATCTTGACAGAAAGCAAAGAATACCTGCAAGATGTTTACTTGTGTTTCACTGATTATATGAAAACATTCAATTGTGTGGATTATACTAAATTATGGCTAACATTGTGTAGAATGTGAATTCCAGAATATGTAATTATGATCTTAAGGAATCTGTATATGGATCCAGAGACAGTCATGCAAACAGAACAAGGGGACATTGCATGGTTTAAAGTCAGGAAAGGTGTGCGACGGGGTTGTATCCTTTCACCATATCTTTTTAATCTGTATGTTGAGCAAATATTCCAAGAAGCTGGACTATATGAAGAAGAATGAGGCATCAGGATTGGAGGACGACTCATTAACAACCTGAACTACACAGAAGAAACCACCTTAGTTGCCGGATATTAAGAAGATTTGAGACACTTACTGACGAAGATCAAGGACCACAGCCTTCAGTATGGATTGCACCTCAACATCAGGAAAACAAAAATCCTCACAACTGGACCAGTAACCAACATTGTCATAAATGGAGAAAGGATTGATGTTGTCAAGGATTTCATTTTACTTGGGTTCACAGTCAACACCCATGAAAGCAGCAGTCAAGAAATCAAAAGACATACTGCATTAAGAAAATCTGCTGCAAAGGACCTCTTTAAAGTATTCGAAAGTAAGGATATCCTCTTGAAGATTAAAATGCACCCGGCCCAAGCCACATTATTTTCAATTACATCATACAAGTGTGAAGGCTGGACAATGAACAAAGAAGACACAAGAAGAAGTGATCCCTTTCAATTGTGGTGCTGGAAAAGAATGTTTAATGTACAATGGATTACCAAAAGAACAAACAGATCTGTTCTGTAAGAAGCACAACCAGAGTGCTCCTTGGAAGAAAAGATGGCAAGACTGTGTCTTACATACTTTGGACATGTTGTCAAGAAAGATCAGTCCCTGGAGAAGGACATCAGGCTTGGTAGAGTGGAGGGTCAGTGAAAAAGAGGTAGACCCTTGACAATATGGATTGACACAGTGGCCACCACAATGGGCTTAAGCATTAGAACGACTGTGGAAATGGCGCAAAACCGGGCAGTGTTTCATTGTGTTGCTCATAGGGTAGCTATGTGTCGGAACCTAATCAATAGCACCTAACAACAACAAATTGAGTAGGTATGGTGAGAGGATGCAGCCATGACACACACCTTTCCTGACTGTAAACCATGCAGTATCTTCTTGCTATATTTGAACAACTTCCTCTTGATCCATGTACAGATTCGTCATCAGCACAATTAGGTCTCTAGAGTTCCCATTCTCCACAATGTTATCTGTAATTTGTTGTGATCCACACAGTTGAATGACTTAGCACAGTCAATAAAACACAGTGAACATTTTCATAGTATTTTCTGCTTACAGCTAGGATCTGTATGACATCAGCCATGATATCCCTGTTTTCATGTCCGCCTCTAAATCTAGCTGAATTTCTAGCAGTTCCCTGTCAATAAATTTCTGCAGCCAGTTTTGAATGATCTTCAGCATGATTTTGCTGGCATGCCATACTAGTGTTCAATAATTTCTGCATTTGTTTGGATCACCTTCCAGGGAAATAGGCATAAATATATGGATGTCTTCTGCATAGACTTACCAAATCATCTCCTTGCTATGTGTGATACCTCATCTTGAGGGTGAGCAAGCTTTATATTCCCCCAAAAGGGGTAACTCATCTTCTGCAAGGTATCATTTTGTTAGTTAAAAAAGGCATGTTTATTAAATGGCCACCCATTCTGAACAGGCTTTTAGAGCCAAAAACCTCCAAATAAAACAAACTGAGCATTATCTGCTTACCAGTAACTGATTGCTTTAGTAAACCTTTAAAATAATGGCACTAATATGAGCACGCACCATCACAGGTGTATTAATTATGGCATAGTACAAACCTCTACTTCTGTAATCTTTTAAGAATGGATGTGTAAGAGCAGGGCTGAACTAACAAGAACACTTGGCAAAGAAAGACATCGGCCAAAGTCAAGAGTAGAAGTCTTTTCTAGGAAATTGCTTGTTCCTCAAAATAACATGATGCTTTTCACAACTAGTGGTGTTGCAAGTATTTGAAAAAAAAATTTTAGAAAAAAAATTGATTAATCCTATAACAATTATTACAATGATTAAAAGAATTAATCCAGTTTGTAAAACTAACTGTAGCCAAGAATCAACTTTATAGGTCACTGTGAGCACTACAGTTCAATCAACCTGATGGCATTTTTTATTTTTTAAAAACTGATTCTAGCAGGTAGTCATCCAAAAATATTAAGAAAAGGGAAATTGAACATTAGAGTTGATGATTCCTTGTAAATCAGATAAGCTTCAGCTTAAAGTTTTTTTGAAATGTGAAAGGTCAGCCACTTGACCAGGAAGGAACAAGTAAGAGATTAAGTGAATAGCCCCAGCATGTTAGATAAGTTAAGAACTCATTCTTCTGGAGAATAAGGTATCATAATTGTATATGAAGGGTCAAATGGTTCTGAAACACAGCATTTCATGTATAAAATGCATTGAACTAAAGTGAAAGCATTTTACAATTACAGTAATAGAAATGATGAAGAATGTAAATATTCCAAAACTGAGTGCTCTTTTTCCCCCATAGATCCCAAGAGCAAAACCAGCTATTCATAACTATATTTAAAGAAAGAACAAGACTATTAGGGATACATATTACAAGTTACATATCCTTAACATAAAGAGAAATGTTATCATTCTTGTCAGGAAATACACACAGTAATCAGATTGTATTCTGAGACATAGATATGTCCTTGGGTTGCTGTGAAAATGTCAAGAGACATTCAGTGTTGGAGTACCACTTTTCTCATCATTGCTATTTCAGTATTGTTGCCTTAAAGTCCATGGGTGCTGTCATATAGGGCAGTTTGAACATGTTGATTAATATTTCTGCATGTATCATAGTATCATTAAGTTCTACTTGAGTTGTGAATACTCCTGCTGAATGATCAGACCAATGAAACACCGATCCAGGCCACTGAAACTTTACTTAGTTTAAGCACACTAGCTGGTAAAGTGAATTCAGTTAAAATATGTCTTTAAGTCAAAACAAGTCCAGAGTGCATTTTCCCATCAGTCTGACTGGAGCCAGCTAAGGTCCACAGTGCACCTTCCAATCAGCCTCATAGGAGCCAGAGCCCAAACTGATTCAGCATATCCAAAAGGTTCCCTCAGGGGCAACCCAACAGAATTTTACAGCCAGTTAATGGTGAGCTAATCAGTAGGATGTAAGGTTTTAACTTTTGTACAGTGGGACATGGGAAGCCATCCCATAGCTTTGGTGAAAGGTAGGTTATTCCTGTGGGTGTGGTTAGATGGTTCTCAACAAAGTTGAGTAGTGACCTGATTCGTTTCCCTGTTTGGAGAGTAAACTAGATGAATCTATCCCACAGTTGTTGATATGGACTTACAATACGAACAATACTGTTTGTGGGGTTGGAAGATTCTTTAGTTAGCTCTTCTTGAACAACATTATTCAGTAAAATAATGGTTGTTAAGACTAAAGCTTAAGCAGTGGACTGGGTTTTGCTCAGATCCTTAAAGAGGCCATTTATCAATGGAAAATGAAGTAATAGTGAATTCTTATAATAATGAACTATTTTTGTGTTGTTCCAAGATACACAGTCACCTGGATCAACAGTAGGTAATTTTTATATTTCTAAATTTTGGCTATCAAATCTTCTTTAACTTATTAAAGGTGCTCTTAGAGTATTCACTCTGAGACTAACAGTATTTCCATAATTCAGGTTGAATTAAATTAGAATCAGAATAAGTTGAAAAATTAGGATGAGAACAAGTTGAAAAATAAGTGTCATACATCTCCCAGTAATAATTTCATGTGGGATTAATTTATGTGGCCCAAATGGAATGAATATAAAATTTAAAAGGACTAAGCAAACAGCCTGAGCACATCATAAGCTGAAGGACTCAGAAATCTTGCCTAATTGTTTTGCTCTTGTTTTGTTTTTATTTTACCATTAGTTCTTTCTACTAGCTGAGAAACTGTCAATTCTAAAGGCAATAAAATCTCTGATAAATTGGAAAAGAATTCCACTTATCTCTTTAGTTACTTGTCCAATAAAATGTGTTGCCTTGTGACTGCAAAAAAAATAGCTGACATTTTCCAAGTGGGGACTACGTTTTCAAGAAACTTCTTAGCTCCAAAGGTCGCAGTGGCCCAGTGGCAAGGAAAAGCTTCTAACGAATGTGAAAATGTACAAATCTTCTCTAGCACATATTTGTAATGATGTGAAAAAAAAGGCAGTGGTTATTTTTCAGGAGAAATTTTAAAAGGTTTCACTGGGTGAAGATAGTAACGGATAAAGCAATGAGAAGCAAAATGCTCTTTGGCTTCACAAAATTTTCCCCACCAGTTTTCTTTAAAATTGTAGTCATTTTATCTCATCCTAAATGCTATGCAGAGTTTTGCGGTAGAATGGTTAATAGCCACAGCTGCTAATCAACAGTGGAATCTACCAACTGATCCTTGGAGACTCTACTGGGCAGTCCTTGTCTGTCCTACAGGGCCCCAGTGGGTAGAAATGGACTCTACCACACGTAACCACCGCAATAACAACAATAATGACAACCAGACGAAAAAAACTTCTGATTGGTTCCGACTCAACGGCACTTGGCTTGGCTTCCTTATTTTTTTTCTTTCTTTTCATTTTCTTAAGTTGAAAGTGTTTTATTATTATTCTTTTTCTAAAGTTAACTCATTAATAGTATGATTATGTATGAATAAATGAAGGTAATCTCCTTTTATTGTTTTCATTAAGGTTAAGATAACAGGAGAGGCAGTTGATATTAATCAGCAAGGTTGTTCTCTTTTATTTCTGCACCCTGATGGGCTCTTTAGGTTGATAAGCCTGCATTTTTACAAGTACACTCTCAGAGAGCAGCAAGATAGTCTAAAAGTTCTACTAGCAAAATTTCCATTTTTATTGGTAGTCCCAGAAGAGGTTAGAAATTCTGTGTTTCCAGAGCACATCAAAATTATGACTCACTGTAACAACATATAGTCAGTAAATATTCACTGACTTCCCTTTTGCAAGTTGGCAGGAGCCCTAGTGGTGCAGTGGTTGAGAGCTCAGCTGTTAACCAAACGGAAAGCAGTTTTAATCTATCAGCTACTTTTCAGAAACCATATGGGACAGTTCTACTATGTCTTATAGGGTTGCTATCAGTCAGAATTGACTTGATGACAATGAGTTTTGTTTCTCTCTCTCTCCTTTTCTTTTTGCCTTAGAGCAAATAATTCAGCCTGTTGGGTTGAAGTAGCCTTAGGAACTACATGGGCATCAAGAACTTCAGTAGAGATTGTAATAATAAGTCCACCCTGATAGCAAGAGACAGTGGAATCAGGTTTCAAATAAAAGCCATCATGAAAACAGAATCACATAAGAATTAGCCAAAGAGAGTTGTCTTCCATCTTTTAAAAAAGTTAAAAGATGTTCAGTTAAATTTACACAATTGTGCTTTTGGGAATCTTTATTTTCAATTTCTGGAAGATGGACAAAATACACAAAGTCATTATACCAAAAAGAATCAATTGATGTTCAAACATTTTAGTAGGTTGCACAATAATCAAAAACCAATTGTTTTGAAGGGGAAAGTCCAAGTATCACTAAAAGCTTTGGAAAAAGGCAAGACTTGAGGAATTTATGGAATAGCAATTGAGATTTACCAAAAAATGAATGTAGTACTGGAGGTGTCACTCGTATATACCAAGAAAATCTGAAGACAGCTATGTGGCCAGCCAACTGGATGAGATTCATATTTGTGCCCATTCCAAGGAAAGGTGATTCAACAGGATACAGAAATAATCAAACAATTCTATTACTGTCAAGTAAAATTTTGCTAAGAATAATTCTTAAACAGTTGTAGTAATATGTTGACAGGCAACTGCCAACAATTCAAGCTGGATTCTGATGGGATATAGGACAAGAAAATGGCACCACTGATGTTAGATGGATTTTGGATAAAAGACGAGAATATCAGGAAAATGTTTATCTGTGTTTTATTAACTATACAAAGGCATTTGACTGAGTGAGTCATTAACAAATTATGGCTAACAGTGCAAAGAATGGGAATTCCAGGACAACTAATTGTGCTAACACAGAAACTTAACACAGACCATGAGACAGTCATTGAAACAGAACAAGGGTACACTGGTACACTACGTGGTTTAAAATCCAGTGTGGTATGATTTCATCATACTTACAAACCTGCATACTGAACAAATAATCTGAGAAGCTGGACTAGCTGAAGAAGAAACTCACATCAGATCGCAGGAAGACTCAATCTACCATATGCACATGACACAACCTTGGTCGATGAAAGTGAAGAAAATTAGAAGGAGTTTTCCTGGGGTATGGACTGCACCAACTTTATCTTACAAGAGATAAAAGGAAAGAGAAGTGAGCATAGAGATGGAACCTCATTCCACCAAGATAAAAGCACAGGGAGGAGAGCATATACTTTGGACCAGAGATTTCTCCCACAAAGAAGCTTCTAGACCAGAGGAATACTGCTGACAAGGATCTTCCCCCAGAGCCAACAGAAAGCAAAAGTCTTTCCCTGAATTTGATGCCCTGAATTTAGACTTGCAGCTTACTGGACTGTGAGAGAATAACCTTCAGTTTGTTGAAGACTTCCAGCTGTAGTATTTTTGGTATAACAGCACTATGTGGGTTAAGGGCTACATCTGATAACTGAACATAGCAGTTCAAATCTGCCAGGTGCTCTTAGGAAACTCCATGGGCAGTTCTACCCTGTCCTATAGGGTCGCTATGAGTCAGACCCGACTTGATGGCAGTGAGTTTTGAGCACTATGTAACCAAGACAAGGATTAGGAAGGCACAGGAAAATACAAAAAAGAGGTGGCTGATAAAGGAGGAGGCAGTCCTGGGACAATCTGAGTAGCTGGAACGGAAATATGCAATTGCAATTCCTTATTATTATTAACTTAATTTTGAAACATTATTCTGTAGGGAAGTGATTTTACTCTCACCAAGTTTTCTAGAAGATTCAAAAAATTAAATAAAATATGGCTTATTTTTTTCTAATTCAGGAAACTTCCTTTTCTAATTTTACTGCATGGCAAATTCAATTCACGTAATTCAAAAGGACCAAAAGGTGGCCATATATTTTTCTAGACTGTCCTTAATGAAATAATGCCAATCAGATAGGTACAAGCAAGAGACAGAGCCATAATGCTGGTTCATATATTGAGTAGGAGTTCTAGGCAGAGACTGCATCTCCTTCACCTATGGCATTTCCTATTTTCAGAAAAGGTTGGAGTTTGTTCAAAGTTTAGGACACTCAGAGTAAATAAACTTCTGTTTGGGAACACTGTGTGTTTGGGGCAGTTTACTGCTTGAACTAATATGTTCCTTTCATTGTGTGAGCTTTTGATTTGTGCTGACAGGAAGCCTCAGGCTCTGTCCTGTACCATTACCCGGTTTATCCTATAACAGGAGACTATAACCTTGTCAGTAGCGGAAAACTGCCTTATCAGCTTTTACTGGTCATCTTGTGCTCCTATTTAACTTTGTGGCTTATGGAGCCTTAGATTCCACACACTTGAAAACTCCTAGGAAAGTAAATTGTCCAGAACCTTACACTATTTTCATGAGGAAAATTTTTCAATGATTTTTTGCAAGACCAGAATGAAAGTAGACAAGTCAAAGAAAAAAAAAGACTGGGATAAAAAGAGAACAGCTTTTTCAATAAGCCTCCAAGAGATCAATGCAAAAATTAGAGCTCAAAATTCAAGAGGCTTATCCTGGAAGCCATGGAAACAAATGAGTCTCAATGGTCCCTGTGGGTGCCAGAATTCCAGGTCCTCATCTTCTCAGGCTGATGAAGATCAAACCAAACCAAACCTGTTGCCAACTCATAGCAACCCTACAGGACAGAGAACTGCTATATAGGGTTTCCCAGGAGTGCCTGGTGGTTTTGAACTGCAGACCTTCTGATTAGTAGCAGTAGCTCTTAACAACTGTGATAAAATGAAGCATTTTAAAAATCTCCACTTCTGGCACCAAGAATTATAAAAATGCAAATTAGTTTCTATTAACATTAAGGAAACTCTGGTAGTGTAGCAATTAAGAGCTAATCTGATAAGCAAAAAGTCAGCAGTTTGTGTCCACCACCTTGAAAACTCTATGAGGTAGTTCTGCTCTGTCCTGTAGGGTAGATATGAGTCAGAATCTACTCAACAGCAATGGGTTTGTTGTTCTTTGTTTGTTTGTTTGTTTCATTAATATTAAAGCCAAGAGATTTATGGAAACAACAAAATCATCCAGATTGGACAGCACATGCTGAGGACTCATCAAAATGCTCCAGTGAAAGGAATTTTTCAGTTTAACCAAAAAACAAACCCACTGTTCCTGAGTCTATTCTGACTCATAGTGACTCTATAAGACAGAACAGAACTGTCCCATAGAGTTTCTAAGGAACCCTTGGTGGATGAAGTACAGAAAATTCAGGAATTTACTAGAAAAAAATTCTAAATCATTGACATTTACAAAACTATTATTTCACAGGCACCAATCACAAGCTCCCTTAAGCACTGTTTTGCTAATGATAAAGTCTGAGTCATTTAACAATTTAAACTATGGCTATTTTGAGGGTCTGCTTGAGTGAATGCACCTCCTAGCAGTATGCTGTTTGAGGAAGTGGGTAGAGGGGATTGCTGCCAGCCTCCTGGAGGGAGCATTGTGGCTAGCTGATTTTTTGAAAGTTAACTCAGAATAAGCAATAAAAACCCACCACTAGAGAGTCATTCTGACCCACAGGACAGAGTAGCTCTGCCCCACAGAGCTACCAAGGCTGTAAATCTTCACAGAAGCAGCCTGCCACATCTTTCTCCCTTGGATCTCTGGTGGATTCTAAAGGCTGATCTTTCAGTTAGCAGCTGAGTGCTTTAATCTTGCATCACCTGGGCTCTTGCAATAAGGACTAACCAGTAAAATAATGAAGTCCAGCCTGTAGATTTGCAGAGGCCTCTCTTTACGCCAAGCACCTAGATTTTTTTTTTAAATCTCTTTCACAGTTTATAACAGTGGTTCATCTCCTTTTATTACTGTTTCACAACCTGTTGGTCACCGTTCTCAAATGTCGCTTGAGTAGTGTTCTGAAATAACATTAGTCTGTTGAATGACGATTTTATTTTTTTTAAATATGATGTTTTTACAAAATAGTCATTTAAGTCAACCTAGAAAATTAGTGTGAATCCTAAGTAAACATATTTGAAATATCTTACACAGAAAAATAATACCAACTAGAAATCAAGAAATATATTTTAAAATCTTTCCTTCTTCAAGTATTATTACTTGTCTCACTTTAGCTACTTTTAAACAAATTATTACAAAACTAGAATAACAATGAAGCAAGAGTCCAGAAATTCTGAACATCTTCAAAATCAAACCAATAAAATCTGCATACTAAAATACTTTGTTTTTCTTTTAATCAATGGGCTATTTATTTTTTCTTCTGGAAAATAGCTTGTATTATGTTGTGTTCCATTGTATCATGTATACTGTATTTAAGAAATGAACTTCTAGCTTTCAGGTAACATCATGCTCTTTTAGGCAGTACACTTATTATAAATATATAATGGTGTATATGTAGGTATATATTACATATATAATAGTGTATACACATACATAGACACACATACACACACACATATATACTTACATGCATCCTTTGGACTTAGAGTACCTATGCCTGATGAGCTCTTAGACCAGGGGAAGATTGATGAGAAGGACTGACAGAGAAAGAAAGTCTTTCCCTGGAGATGATGACCTGAATTTGGACTTGTTACCTACTAGACTGTGAGACAATGAATTTCTCTTTGTTAAAGAAAAACTTGTTACCAAACTCCTGGTTCATGCCACCTGCTGTGTGATAATCTTTGATTATTTGTACAAATAATCAAATGTTTATTTCTGTGTGTTGGCAACACAGGGGGCAGAGGGAATGTTCTTTCACCGAAGTCTGCCCACCTTTGTCAGGCATGTTCAGGGTTTTTAAAGGGAGAGGTTACATGCCATTTCAGGGGTGGGGAATTCTTAGGTAGCTGAAAGGGGGCGTGAGGAGGGGGCTTTGAGGGAGGCCTGGATTTCTTTAACCCTTTGATCTCTCTAGGTAATCCTAGCAATAAGAGTTTGGCACTAGATGTAGCCTGATTTGCAATCTTGCAGGCCATCACTAGTCATCAAGGCAGTAAAAGTGGTGTTAGACACCATCTGGCCAGCAATCTGAAAAAAGGATGCTCAAAAACAAGTTATTATCTGGTCTTCCCTGGCCTCCTGCTTAATTATTCTATCATTGGTTAGAGCTCACTTATGAATACAAGAGGTGTTACTCACAGCCTGTAGTTTACTAAAGCTATGAAGGTACCTGTGAGAGCCCTGCCCCAGCATTATCACCTGGGGCTTGTGGAACAAGGAGGTCATGTTTTACATGGAGTCTCAGTCTTAGGTCCCACCCATTGTTGGAAAACAGTCCTTTTCAGGTCTCTGGTATCAATATAATAATAATTATAACAAATATTATTGTTCTTGGTACACTGTATGAACTACTTGTTATTAAGATCTATAACTAATAATCTGGTTATCTACTATATAGTATAATTTGAGTGAAACATCGTCATGGATTGTACTATGTCCCCACAAAATGTCTGCATCCATTTGGCTAGGTCATGATTACCAGTGTTGTGGGATTGTCCATCATTTTGTTATCCAATGTGATATGCCTGCGTTGTATATCACACCACTATGATCTTAGTTAGATAGATTAGCAGTAACTATATTCATGAGATCTATAAGACTAGATTACATCTTAAGACAGTATCTTTTAAGATATAAAAAAAGAGAAACCAGCAGGGACTTGGGAACCTCCTACCACCAAGAAAGCAGTGCCAGGAGAAGAATGCATCCTGTGGACCTAGAGTACCTGTGCCTGAGGAGCTCTTAGATCAGCAGCAGATTGATGACAAGGACTGACAGAGAAAGAAAATCTTCCTCTGGAGATGATGACTTGAATTTGGACTTGTCACCTACTAGACTGTCAGAGAATAAATTTCAATTTGTTAAAGCCACCCATTTGTGATATTTCTGTTACAGCAGCACTAGATAACCAAGACAAACATTAACATGTTATTAGAAAATAAATAAGTATATTTTCATGTATACATATAAGAATTACTAACAGAAATGAATTTTGAGTATGGCATTTACAGAGAGAAAGTAACAATATGGCATTATATAAGGTAGAAGCAATTAGGCAAAGATGCTGATCAAGAAAAGAAAGATTAATGAGAAGCTGAGATTTATTGCTCAAGATACGTCTGAACTTCCCTGGAACACAATGGCCTTTCCTTGTCCAAAGTCATGCAATTGTTGTGGTTGCTAGGTACTGTCAAGTCACTTCTGATTCACAGAGACAACAGAGAACAAAACTGCTTGGTCTTAGCCATCTTCACAATTATTACTATATTTTAGTTCATTGCTGCAGCTACTGTGTCAATACATCTCATTGAATGTTTTCCTTTTGTTGTTGATTCTCTACTTTGCCAATCATGATGTCATTTTCCAGGGATTGTTTCTGTTACCACAAACCTAAGTGGAGTTCATGCCATCTGTGGCAAACAGCTAATATTTCAGATAGGGGTAATGTTAGAGTCAAGAGGTATTATTACGTACCAGTACATAAGGACACAGAAGGAAATGACTCCTCCAAAGTCTGCCTCCCTAAAACGGAGACTAATTAAAGGTTATGCAGGAAAATGGGATGAGGTTTTAAGAGTCCTAGGAATTTGTAGGAGGTTAGTCCTTTCTCAGGAGTTTACAGTGGTCATATTCCAGATGTGTTGAACTTCTAATTGGTATTTTGGCCTGTAGGCAGTGTGGCTATCACATGAGTCCCTGGTCACAAGGCAAATTCATTTGTTTTTCTTTTTATGGTTTTTAGATGATTATCACCTGTTTCTCCACAGTCCTAAAGAGAGCATACACCATACTTTAACTTGAGAAAAACTATGGGAAACAGTGGACTTGTGCTTGTGAATGTGTGCTTGGAAACAGAATTAAAAAACAAAATGTTGCAGGTTTTGCTTCAGATGGAGTCACATAGTTCACTCTGCATGTTTCAGTGTATTCTTATACCACATCCAGAGAACATGAGACAAAGTCTTGCCATCGTCTCTTTTTAGAAGCACCCTGGCTGTACTTCTTCAAAGACAGATTTGTTCTTTCTTTTGACTGTCCATGGTATATTCAATATTCTTCATCCACACTATAATTCAAAAGTACCAAATTGTATTCAGTCTTATTATTCATTGTTCAGCTTTTGTATGGACACGAGATGATAGAAAATAATACCATAGCTTGTTTCAGGTACACCTTAGTAGTCTTTGCTTTTTAATATCAACTCTCTCAATTAACAAGGGCAAAAACAAATTTAAACTCAAGCAATTTGACTCCAGAGTCTACATTTTTACCTTATGGCAATAATTAATGATGTCAGTTAAACAGAAGGGACTGGCCCACTCAGGTCAAACATAAAGAAGAAGCCAGTATTGGCCGAGGTAAAATGATTTTTGAGCAGCATTTTAATGCCACTTAAGGTTGGAAATTTAGCAATTAACTTGTAATGACAGAATTGGGGGTCAAGATGTGAGAGTGTGTACATACTTAAATAACCTTATACTTCCAAACCACAGAAATGACAGTTGCAGAATTTTCAAAACTTTAACATTCATATCTATAATCTAAATAAAAGTAAAGCTTATTGTCACTCAGTGGTTCCAGATCAACATAGGATTTTCTATGTGTTTATTTGGAAGATCTTCAAGCCTTTTTTCCAAATTATCTCTGAGCAGATTTGGACTGCCACAGTTTTGGTTAGCAGCAAAACACATTAATCACTTGCACTATATACAAGTACAGTGTACTTAAATGGACTACTGGAAAAAATTCATGATGTCACCAATAAGATGTTGAGTGGTTTTATTAGAGTTCATTGTTTATATTTATTGATTCAATCAGTAAAGACTCAACTAATGAGATGGAGTGTTATTGACTCTTGGAAAATTACTAGGTGAAACAGTCACATACAATATTTCATATTTTCTCTGGCTATTCTGGTGGTATATTGGTGAAGTGTGTTAGCTGCTATGCAAAAGGTTGACAGTTCAAATCCACCAAGTTCTCCTTAGAAACCCCATGAGGGTGTTCTACTCTGTTTTCTTATAGGATAACTTGGAGTCAGAATTGGCAGTGGTTTTTCTGGCTACCTTAAACTTCAATCCTGGTTACTGCTAAAAGACTCAGCATTCCATCTATTCTTTAGTAATCTTAAAATCTTGCCTGATGTGACCACTGCTAATATCAACAATTTTGCATATGAAATCAATATAGAAATTTAAACTATTTTACATGAATTTGATTTTACTTGTCTCATCACTGCCTAGCCCTGTGGTTACCCAATTCTGTTCTCCTTTGAGTTTTTTGTTCATACTATGTGTTTTCACTAATGGAAGGCATATTGATTAAAGGCCAAATTGTAGAATTTCATTGTAAGTTAATGGATTATGATGCCTATTACTTGGAATCACATATGTTCCAGAAGATGTAGGATGTAGTAAATCCCACTGATACAAATCAACAAAAGAATGGTAAGGATAAATTACAGGAGTCTGAGTCTCTTGAAAAGTCCCACTGCAGTGCATTATTCCTTCCTGAAAAGGCGCTGCTTACTGTTCAGAAGCTAGAAAAGAAGGGAGCCAGTAACACCTGGAAACAACAACGGCAAAACAGAGAAAACAGTCACTACGAGTGAACGAAGTTTGTTAACAGCTTATTCTTGGTATAAGTACCTACTCACAAGAATATACCGCTGTTAAAACCCCACTGATCTCCAGTTGATTCTGACTCATGTATTAACTGTAAAACACTGCAAGGGGGCTTGTCTCACTGAAATAAAGGCAAACCTTTAAAAAGTTTAGGGAACCAAACATTCCAGAGGCATTGTCTGAGACAATGTTGTATCTATACAAAAATGAGGATCTTATTCAGGATTTTTGAGTTTCATACATTTCAAATGGCTTCTGCTTTGAGGATAAACACAGTAAAGTTGTGTTACCTCTTTCCCAAATAACTCCAGAGTCATTAAAAGTGTTTGAGATACTACTGTGTGTCCCATAAGTCACCCAAAGTTTTAGTATGGTTCATCAGAGAGTCAGTGGATGTTAGTTCCTCAAAAGTTGCTAGCACAAATTGTAACTTTCCAAATTATTTTTCTCATCAAAGTTTAAAGCAATTGTTATTTACTTTTGTTTCAGAGTCATGAGAAGGTGGGTGATTTTAATGAAAATACAAATTTGCAAGATAGAGCTTTGAATATTCTGCAGGGTTTAGACAAGCCAGTGACTTGAGCGCTGGTAGCTGAAGAATAAATTTTTAAAGAAATAATGCTTTAAATAATGTTTGCATGACTAATTTGATCCATGAAAAACATAACAAATGACTTCAAAGATTCACTTTTTCAAAAAGAAAAAAACACAACATCTTAAGACAGTGCTTGATCATTTCTAACTATTTCTCCTCCTCATTTAAAAGACAGGGCCCAGAAATTGTTTAAATCAAATTATATATCTGCAAATCTGCCCCGTAGGAGGACTGTGTGGTTTTCAGTAATGAACAACTGATAGAAATAAGAATTATGCAAACACAGAACTCAATTTCATATTTAACCTTTGTGATGGATAACAACAAGAAAAGTGAAAAAAAAGGTATACTTTACATTTGAAGTTTGCTGCTATCCAGTTTGGGGTTACATAAGGTTAATGAGCAAAGCAATAATAGACTAGCAGTATGACTCTAGGAAGCTTGAAAACGGCAAAATTTCTTGTGCTAGAATTCAGTTGTTCATTACAATTTATGGAAAGTTTTAGCGGCTAGGTGGTATCTGTGGGCTGGAAAAGTACTTGAAATAATATTTTAAAAAACAATCAATGCCAATTCAACATCAATCTCTCAAAGATTTACCAGCTAAAATGCTTATTCAAATTTATTGCTAGGAATCATACAATTAGAAAGACATTACATACAGGATAATCTCTCTTTTTGATGTACAGCTCAATTTTTCAAAGACCTCATGGTAAATAGGATCATTTGATGAACATGAATGAGTAAGTGTGGTGAGCTTTATACTTGATTATTGGATCAAGAGCATTTAGAAATTTCATTTGCAGTCAATACCTCTACAAATCTAACAGGACTTACGGTTGATGATAACAGTACACACTGAGTGAATAATAGAGGTTAGCATGTCTGTTGCCAAGGAAACAGACTGCTGATAAACTTGTTAAAAACTTAATATAATAGAGGCAAACAGGATCTATATTAGCTACACAAAACAATATTTGGTGCTGTATCATCTATGCAACAAAAACAAATTATGAGCTAATAAGTTGCCCTCAAGTTTCATGAGTTCTGCAATACTTCCAGGATGACCCATCACCACAGCCCATTGCTGTTGGGCCAATTCTGGCTCATAGTTTCTATAAAAAGAACAAAGCATAATTGCCCCACAGAGTTTTGTCAAGTGTGCCTGGTAGATATGAAATATGAACATTTTGGTTCACAGCCATATTTCTGAACTAGTATGCCACCAGAACTTGCAACAGAAGAACTTGTTGTTTTCACTGCTCAAAGAGAAGTTAAAGAAGGGTAAAAACTTAGTGAACCACTTACTGATCCCTCACCCAGACAATGTATTAAATGTTTGGGAAGCGTCACGGTTATAAAACTCTTACACATGCATATGTTAAGTGATCTAAGTTGAAGATAAAAATAAATTGACTGGGAAATTCTGTTTGTCTCTGTACAAACATTATACTTACATTAAAACAGACAAGTCCACTCTTTCCTGTGTCACAGTAGACCTGGCTGGCCTTAAAGAGTAGGGTATCGGATGCATTTAACATTTTTTCCTCGGGTTTGATGAAGGCTCCTGGGATTAGATTACAGATAAAATAAAGATGAAAATGTTCATGTTCTCCATTGCTGTTCTAGAAGACCTTGATAATTTATGGATTCTAATGTATGGGTGTAAGACAGAAAGTTTCGAAGGAATCACATTTCATGCTGGCTGCCTGGAAGGCGTAAGTCTCATAGGTCTCCTCAATTTTACAGCACAAGCCTGTGATTTGGTAGATAATAGAATGGCAATATCACTCTAGAGAGCGAGGAAAAAACAAACTTTCTTGTTGCTCACTATGGGTTGTAAAATGCATGAGTTGCTACATGGCACCTGTGAACTTTAGAAGTTGTTTTTTTTTTTTTTTCATTTTTCTTTTTTCAGTACAGGCAAGGGCCCATTAATAAAATCTTCATAAATTATATTTCCTTCTCTGAGTTTGTATCAAGATAAAGTAAAATCCCACCTATGAGAATGACGGCAGGAAAAATGGAGTCAAGTGAATTTGCTAAGATTCCTTGAACAGAATGCTGTTCTGCATACTATGCTGATGTTCCAAAGGACAAGTATGTCATGATGTTACTAACAGGATAAAGGAATGAAGGTGTTATTACCATAAAAATGTGTTTAAATGGAAATTCAAACATGTAAGAACTATGTGATTTTGGTCAATTTACTAATTGTGCTTTTATTTTCAGCCTGCTTATCCAGAGTAGGAAGAATAGTACTTTTCTTATACAACTTTTGTGAAGATTAAATGTGATGATTTTAGCAAACAATTTTAGACTATAAATACAATAAACATACAACAAACATTAGTTCATTTAGCTTTCCTTCTTTTAAAGAAATAGATTGGGGGGGCAGAGTCAAGATGGCGGACTAAGCCCGCGTCTCCTTCCATCCCTCTGGAAACCAAGACCTGAATTGACAACCAAACAGAGCCTTCTGATCACCTAATCAGCCTCAGGACACGGGACAGAGCTGTTAATTGGGACTTTATAACACTCAGCGAAAAACCTCCTCTCTTTCGCTGACTCCCGCTCCTGGCTAGCCCTGGCTCTCACGGACGGAAGGTAAACGCACCAATTTGACTTTTTTTTTCCTCTGTCTCGGCTGGCGGGCGGAGCTGGGCCTTGCCTGGTGGCTGCACTCAGACACACTGCTGGGGGGGTAGGCAGGCGAAGTTCCTATATTCTGAGAGCCAGGCTTGGGACTCTGTTAATCTAGCCACTTTGAGCCTTTCGTATTGTAGCTGCCTCAGTGGGGTTTGTGTGGAGCTTCACAGTCAGTGTGCAGACGCCATGTTGGTACCGAGATTTTAGCGGGACCTCGTTCTTAGCCTGGGAGCCAGCGCCTGCAAACGGGATAGCGCTTCTCCGACAGAAAAGTAGTGATTTTGCACAGTGCTGCCTACATTGGGGGCCCTGCAACAGAAGCAGAGGAATCGCTGCCTCTGGGCACCTTTAGCCCCTCTGTCTGCTGCCTGTGTGGAGGACGCCATCTTGGGTACGGTGCTGCAGCTGGACCTAATTCTTAGCTTGGGAGCCAGAGCCTGCCACAGGAGAGACTTTTCTATCACAAAACCAGTACTCGACGCAGTGTTGGCTAAGGCTAGACCCTGTCAGCAGAGGCCAACAGGGCAGTAGCAGTGCTGTATTCTGAACTAGTTTGTTATCATCAGGGGTTGGATATAGTGGTGCTTACTTTGTCAGATGAGAAGAGGGACCTCTACACCTGAAAACCTCAATGACTTGTGAACTGGTCAGATACCTTTTGCTTTACATTTCAAGACAGCCCAGAGAAACATTTGCAATCCATCCTCACAGTACCTCTTCCAGCCTCTATATACTCACATGGGACCCAAAAAGCAACAGAGAATTGTGGCATACAAGCAATCACTCATGGCTTCAGAAGGCTCCCAAACAAAGCAACCAAGGAGTTTTCCAGATGAAGAAACTTTTATGAAAGCATCAGGAAGTGAATACAAATTGATTATATACAGAGCCCTTCTAGACCTTATACAAAATGCAGAACAAAATAAAAAATTAAGCAAGTTGTTCGACCTGACTGAACACCTGTACTCTGAAATCCAACAGATTAAGAAGAAAATAAAAGACATAGAAACTTCTATGCAAAGCCAAGAAAACAGAATGGAACAAATGGAAAAAAGAATTTCTGACTTGGCAGACAGAGCTACTGACACCAGCATCTATGAGCAGAAATCAGAAAAAAGAAACAAGAAAAATGAAGAAACATTAAGAGGAATGTGGGACTCTATTAAGAGGAACAACCTTCGATTAATTGGAGTCCCTGAACAGGGTGAGACATCTGAGAACACAGAGAGTATTGTTGCTGAGCTGCTGAAAGAAAACTTCCCAGAAATCATGAAGGAAGAGAATATAGACATCTCAGATGCATATCGTACGCCACCCAATATAGATCGCAAAAGAAAGACCCCAAGACATATTATAATCAAGCTTAATGAAATGAAACACAAGCAGCAACTCTTAAAGGCAGTAAGACTCAAGGCAAAGCTAACCTTCAGAGGGAAACCCTGTAGGCTCTCATCAGATTTCTCAGCAGAAACCATGATGGCACGGAGACAGTGGCATGACACATTCAAAGTCTTGAAGGAGAAGAACTTCCAACCAAGAATTATATATCCTGCAAAACTATCTTTCAAATACGAAAATGAAATTAAGACATTCCCAGATAAACAGAAACTCAGAGACTTTGTAAAAACCAAACCCAAACTACAAGAAATACTGAAAGAAGTTCTTAGCTTTGGCTTAGAAGAATGAAACCACTAACTTCATATATTAGAATGACACATTACTCAATACTCTACTCATTTAGGGAAGGCCCCAAAGTAATTCACAGTTTTGATATGGGAAGAAGCAATCCAGTGATCATCATGAAAACTATGGTGTCATCATAATAAAAAGAGAGATGTACTACAGTTGTTATACTCCTTCCAGATGGAGAGGAAGATGACAAGACTGTTAGTAATTAAAATTGGGTTTACCAATAGTTTATTAAGGGGGTTTATAGGGGCAGCTGTAAAGCACAACAAAGATGTATCATACCATTTCAAGAAATCTAACACACGAGTCTCACCAACTATAAAACCAGCTCTGAAAAAGGTGAAAAATTAACTCACAAACAAGAGTGTCCCAGAACAGACTAATAAGAACAACAGAGAAAACATCAACATAAAAATAAACATATCACAATGGCAGCAGTGAACATATACCTATCAATAATTACACTGAATGTGAGTGGACTGAATGCTCCAGTAAAGAGACACCGAGTGTCATCTTGGATCAAAAGACATGACCCATCAATATATTGTCTACAAGAAACTCACTTGAGACCTAAAGATAGGAACAAACTGAAAATTAAAGGATGGAAGAATATATATCAAGCTAACAATGAACAAAGAAGAGCAGGGGGTGGCAATTCTAATCTCAGACAAAGTCAATTTTAATGTCAAATCCACCATCGTGGACAAAGATGGACACTATTTATTGCTGAAAGATTCAGTACACAAGCAAGACTTAACTATATTAAATATTTATGCACCTAATGTCAGAGCACCTAAATATGTCGAAGAAACACTGACTACGCTCAAAAGAGAGTTAGATGACTCCACAATAATAGTGGGAGACTTTAACACTCCACTCTCATTACTAGACAGATCATCTAGAAAAAAGCTCAGTAAAGATACAGAAGACCTCATTGACACAATTAACCAACTAAACCTCATTGATATATAGAGCACTTTCCACCCATCAGCAGACAACTACACCTTCTTCTCCAGTGCACATGGAACATTCTCCAGAATTGACCACGTGACAGGCCATAATGCAATGCTCAACAAAATCCATACCATTGAATTACTGCAAAGCATCTTGTCAGATCATAAACCCATAAAAGTTGAAATCAATAGCAGAAAAAACATAGGAAGAAAGTGGAACTCTTGGAAACTGAACAACATCTTGCTCAAAAAAACATGGGTTATAGAGGAAATCAAGGATGAATTAAAGAAATTCATGGATTCCAATGAGAATGAAAACATTTCCTACCAGAACCTATGGGATACAGCCAAAGCAGTGCTCAGAGGTCTGTTTATCTCCATAAATGCACACATCGGGAAGGAAGAAAGAAACCAAATCAAGGAACTAACTCTACAGCTTGAACAAGTAGAAAGAGAACAACAGAGGAACCCCTCGGGCACCAGAAGAAAGGAGAACATAAAGATTAGAGCAGAGCTAAATGAATCATAGAATAGAAAAACAATTGAAAAAATTGAAAAGACCAAAAGCTGGTTTTTTGAAAAGATCCACAAAATTGATAAACCACTGGCTAAACTTACTAAAGAAAAGCAGGAAAGGAAAAAAATAACCCAAATTAGAAATGAGAAAGGAGTTGTCACCACAGATGCAACAGAAATCAAAAATATCATAACAGAATACTATGAAAGACTGTACTCTAACAAATTTGAAAACCTAGGGGAAATGGACCAATTCCTTGACTCATACCACCTACCCAAATTATCACAACGTGAAGCAGAACAACTTAATAAACCCATCACAAAGGAAGAGATTGAAAAGGTCATCAAAACACTGCCAACCAAAAAAAGTCCAGGCCTAGATGGCTTCACGGCAGAATTCTACCAAGCATTTAGAGAATAGTTATCCCCAATACTATTGAGACTATTTCACAGTATAGAAAGGGATGGAATACTCCCAAACTCATTCTATGAAGCCAGCATAACCCTGATACCTAAGCGAGGGAAAGATCCAACAAAGACAGAGAACTACAGACCGATACCACTCATGAAAATAGATGCAAAAATCTTAAACAAAATTCTTGCCAACAGAATACAACAACATATCAAGAAAAGAATCCATCATGACCAAGTGGGATTCATATCAAGGATGCAAGACTGGTTTAACATCAGGAAAACAATTAATGTGATTAACTACATAAATAACACAAAACACAAGGATCACCTGATTTTGTCCATTGATGCCGAAAAGGCATTTGATAAAGTCCAACACCCATTCATGCTAAAAACTCTTAGCAAAATGGGCATAGATGGCAAATTCCTCAACACAATAAGGGCCATTATACAAAGTTAATTGCCCACATCATCCTGAATGGAGAGAGACTGAAAGACTTTCCCTTAAGATCAGGAACTAGACACAGATGCCCACTGTCACCTCTCCTATTCTACATTGTGCTAGAAGTTCTAGCCAGAGCAATTAGACAAAACGAAGAAATAAAGGGCGTCTGCATCGGCAAAGAGGAATTTAAAATCTCCCTGTTCACAGATGATATGATTGTATATGCAGAGCATCCCAAGAAATGTATAAGTAAGCTACTCAAACTGATAGAAGAGTTCAGCAAAGTCTCAAGATACAAGGTAAACATAAGTAAGATACATTTATACCAACAATGAGACTGTTAAGGAGGAAATTATCAAATGAATACCATTTATGATAGCCCCTAAGAAGATAAAGTACCTAGGAATTAATCTAACCAGAGAAACAACAGACCTTTACAAAGAGAACTACAAGTCCTTACTACAAGAAATTAAGAGAGACTTAGATAAATGGAAAAACATACCCTGCTCATGGGTAGGAAGACTTAACATTGTGAAAATGTCTATTTTACCCAAAGCAATCTATTTATATAATGCAATCCCAATACAAGTTCCAGCATCATTTTTTAATGCGATGGAGAAACAAATCACCAATTTTGTTTGGAAAGGGAAGAAGCCCTAGATAAGTAAAGTACTACTAAAGAAGAAGAACACACTGGGAGGCCTCTCATTACCCGACCTTAGAACATACTGCACTGCCACAGTGGTCAAAACAGCCTGGTACTGGTACAAGAACAGACAGATGGATCACTGGAACAGAATTGAGACCCCAGAGATGATACCATCTGCCTATGAACAGTTGATATTCGATAAAGGCCCTAAGACATTAAACTGGGGTAAAAACAATATCTTCAACAAATGGTGCTGGCAAAATTGGTTATCCATCTGCAATAAACTGAATCAAGATCCATATCTTACACGTTATACAAAAACGAACTCCAACTGGATAAAAGACCTAAATATCAAACCTAAAACGATAAAGCTCATCCAAGAAAAGATAGGAACAACAATGAAAGTTTTAATACACAATGAGGACAGACTCCAAAATCTGTCAAAGAAATCTCAATCAACAGAAGAGAAAATAGATAAATGGGAACTATTAAGAATCAAACACTTTTGCTCATCCAAAGACTTTATTATTATTTCTCACAGAATGGGAGAAAATATATGGCAACTCTATGTCAGACCGACGCCTGATCTCCATAATTTATAAGATACTACAAAATATCAATAAGAAGAAGATAAACCATCAATTAAGCAATGGGCAAAGGAGATGGATAGATACTTCACTGAAGAGGAGATCCAGGCAGCCAAAAACACATGCGCACATGTTCACCATCTTTAGTTTTTAAAGAAATTCAAATCAAGATAACAATGAGATACCATCTCACCCCAACAAGATTGGCCATGATCCAGAAAACACAAAATGACAAATTCTGGAGAGGCTGTGGAGAAAGTGGAACCCTCCTACACTGTTGAGGGCGTTGCAAAATGGTCCAGCCTCTTTGGAAGGCAATCTGGCGCTTCCTTAAAAAAATGCATATCAATATACCATTTGACCCAGTAATTCCACTACTTGGAATATATCCTACAGAATCAAGGCCTTTCACACCAATGGACACATGCACCAGAATGTTTATCGCAGCACAGTCCACAATAGCCAAAAGATGGAATCACCCCAGATGCCCAACAATAGAAGAATGGATAGGTAAACTATGGTACATATACTCAATGGAGCACTATGCAATGATAAAGAATAACGATGATTCCAGGAAACATCTCCTAACCTGGTTTCAACTGGAAGACATTATGTTGAGTGAAAGTAGTCAGCGACAAATGGACAAATACTGTATGAGACCTCTACGATAAGATCTCAAAAACAGACTTGTGTACAGAAGAAAAGACTCTTTGACAGCTGCAAGGGAAGGGAGGGAGGGAAGGTGAGGTGGAGAGGGTTTAGTTTAGACAGTTACTAGAAATCTAGTTGAGAGAAAGCAGTGATAGCACACATCAGAAACAAGAACAACATTACGTGGACTTCAGCATAACTTGAGTACTCCTTCCATCTTAACTCAATACTGCAAGGATAGAGTAGCCGGGGTGGGGGGCGGGGGATCATGCTCTTAGGTGAATTCCAGGCCAACTGGCACAACTAGCGTTTTGCTAAGAGAGCTCTCTGCAACCCACATTGGTGAGTGGCGTCTGGGGTCTTAAAAGCTGCCAAGCTGCCATCCGAGGACACAGCAAATGGTCCCAACTCAGCAGGAACAGATGCTCACCGAGGACCAAAATGTCATGCGGTAAAGACAACCGAGAAGACAGAGAGATCCACAAGAGTGGGTGCCTACATTGAATTGGGACCGGAAGAACTGGATGGTGCCCGGCCACCACCAGCGATAGCCACGATGGAGCTCACAGAGAGGAGTCTCACTGGCAACACAAGAATAAAAAGGGGTGCATCATGAGATCTCCACCAAAAGATCTCAATTGATGGTCCAGTGGTTTTGGGGTTCCTCTGAGAGCTTGGCCCCGGCCCTGATGCTGCCCTTACCCATAAATTATAACAAAGGTCCACTCTTTGGACAGGAATGGATTGGACTTGGCAATGCAGAGTGACCATATATTGGAAGCACTTTATGGTTTTATACATCTATAGTATATCATCTTGCTGACCTCTGGCTGGAGGAAGGGGAGTGGACGGAGAGGAAGGGAAAGGAGGCTGTTGGGAGGATGAGACATGTATGGAGCAGAGAGGAACAGTGTGCTGTCACCAGACAGGGAGAGCAGTGGAAGCTGCATATAGGTGGGCATGTAAATTTATACGGGAATGTACATTTTCACTCAGTCATGTTAAATAAAAATAAAAAATAAAAAAATATTTCTCTTAAAAAAAAATGGAGCCCTAACATATGGCATAAACAGACTACAAAAGGTTACTAACAATGTACAAACACTAGTACAGAAAACAGATAACTGGGAACTCCTTAAAAAACCAAACACATATACCCATCCAAACACTTCACCTAAAGACCAAAAAGACAACCTAAAAACTGGTTGAAAAGAAAATGGCTCCCACGGAAACCATCAACGTCTACTCTTCATAATCTGCACAACACTGCAAAACTTCAATAAGAAAAACATAAATAATCCAATTAAAAATCAGCAAAGGAAATAAACAGGTACTTTACCAAAGAAAACATCCAGGGTGCTAACAGAGACATGAGGAAACACAATCATTAGCTATTAGAGAAATTCCAATCAGAACTAAAATGAGGTACCATCTCATCCCAGCAAGGCTGGCATTAATCCAAAAATTTCAAAATGATAGATCCTAGAGAGGCTGTGGAGAGACAGAAATTCTTCTACACTGCTGGTCAGAATATAAAACGTTACAACCACTTTTGAAATCAATAAAGCACTTTCTTAAAAAGCGGGGAATTAGCAACACCATATAATCCTGCAATCCCACTTTTTAGAATATATCCTAGACAACAAAGACTGTCACATGAATAGGTAAATGCATACCAGTTTTTACTGAAGCACTGTACACAACAGCAAATGGACAGACGCAAAGTAGGTGCCCATCAACAGCGGAATGGATAAACAAACTATGGCATATTCACACAATGAAAAACTATGCAATGTTAAAGGACAATGAAAATCTTGGGAAATATGTCACAACATAGATAAATGTGGAAAGCATTATGCTAAGTGGTATTAGTCAGTGGCAAAATACTACTATTACAAGGATGCATGAAAAGTTTAACAGAAGAAAACAGTCCGTTACATGGGTGAGGAGGTAGGTATTCAGTGATTAGATAGCAGAGGTGAATTGAGGTTGCAAGAAGGGAATGAGAACATGTAGTAGAAGGGAGGTCAGCAGAGGTGGACTACACCAAAAACTAAGAGGTTTCCTAAATATAACTAAACCCTTTGAAGGATAGATTAGCAGGGGCAGGAGCGTGGGGACCATGGTTTCCAGGGACACCTGAGTCAAATGGCATAACAATATTTTTTTTAAAGAAAACATTTCACATCCCTGGTGAGTGTGTCTGGAGTCACAAAAGCTGTCAATTGATCTCAACCCATCTGGTGTAGAGAAGAATGAAAGATATCACAGACATAGGAAAATATGAGCCTAAGGAAAGCTGGTAGTATAGTAATTAAATGCTATGGCTGCTAATCAAATGTCAGCAGTTCAAATGCACCAGGAGATTCTTGGAAACTCTATGGGGCAGTTCTGCTCTGTCTACAGAGTCATTATGGGTTAGATTAGACTCAATAGCTCTGGGTTCTTGGCTTTTTGGTTAAGAGACCAAACCAAATTCATTGCTGATAAGTCGATTCCGCCTCATGCAGGCCCCATTCAGAAAATGCCATATTAATTCAGAGACTACATCAGCATGAGACCAGAAGAACTAGATGGTACCCAGTCACCACCAATGACTGCCTGATAAGGAATACAACATAGTGTCCCTTGTGTAGTGAGAGAAAAATGGGTGGACAGAGCAAGAGCTCTATTAAAAGAATAGATTTGATGGTCTGACTGACTGATGGGTCTCTGGAAGAAAACTCTTCCAGACTCTCTCTTAGGCCAGAGCCAAAACTAGTCTAGAAGTCAACTCTTCAGACAAACATGGCACTAGATTATGAGACAGAAAATAATACTGGGGGGCGGGGGGGCGGTCAAGATAGCAGACTAAATGCACGTCTCCCTAAACGCATCTGGAAACTAAGACCTGAAAACGGAGCCTTCTGGACACCTAATGAGCCCTGGGATGTGGCATAGGGCTGTTAATCTGGACTTCATACCACTGAACGCAAAACCTCCTCTCTTTCACTGACCCCACTCTCGGCAAGCAAAGACCGAAGGTAACTCACCATTTCAATTGTTTTTTCCTCTGTCCTGGCCAGTGAGTAGAATTGGGACTTGACTAGTTGCTGGTCTCAGACACACTCTTGGTGGGACCGGCAAGGATAATTGCCAGGTTCTGAGAGCCTGGCTTTGGACTCTATACACCTTGGCTCCTCTGGGCTACAGGGAAATGGAAAGGCCCAGACAGAGGCCCTGGCTGGACTTGGTTCCTACGCAGGGAGGTGGCTCCTACCGGAGAGAGTGCTTTTCTAGCAGGGAGGTGGTGTTTTGCACAGTGTTGCCTGGGGCTGGGGTCCAGTGGTGGAGGCTGTGGACTTTGGGCATTGCAGCAATCTTGGACTCTCTTTCCATCGGGAACCTGGTCTTGGCCAGCTGGCGAGCAGGCGCAGGATGCCATATCGTTTTGCTGGGAGGCAGGGTCATCCATACTGAAGCCTCAGCTGGACCTAATTCCTGGGCTGGGAGGCAGTGCCTACCCAGAAGACTGTCTTTCCAACAGAAAAGCAGAATTCTACACAGTATCACCTACTGCTGGGGCCTGACAGCAGAGGCCAGCAGTCCAGTAGCCTTTCTGTATTTTGAGCTAGTTTATAACATCTGGGGTTCAACATATTGGTGCTTATGTTGCCAGCTGGGAAGACGGATGCATACATCTGAAAACCTGACTGACTTTGGAGGTTGTCAAATACTTTTCACTTCTCACTTTAAGGCAGCCTAGAGAAACAACTGTGGTCCATCTTCAGAGCATCTCTCTCAGCCTCTATTGTCCCAGATGAAGAAGCTTTTCTGAAACTATCAGAAAGTGAATACAAAAGGATTACATACAGAGCCCTCCTAGATCTTATACAAAACACAGCAGAGCAAAATGAAAAATTAACCAAGCTGTTCGATCTGATGGAACATCAGTACTCTGAAATCCAATAGACCAAGAACAAAATCAAAGACATAGAAACTTCAATTCAAATGCAAGAAAATAGAATGCAACAAATGGAAAAGTGAAATTCCGATATGAAAGACAGAGCTACTGATGCCAGAATCTATGAGCAGAAATCAGAAAAAAAGAAAAGAAAAATGAAGATGCGTTAGGAACCATGTGGCATTCCATTAAGAAGAACAATCTACGTTTAATTGGAGTACCTGAACAGGGAGAGATACCGGAGAACACAGGGAGTATTGTTGCTGAGCTGCTGACAGAAAACTTCCTAGAAATTATGAAAGAAGAGACTATAGAGATACAAGATACATACCAAACACCAGTCAACACAGATCTCAATAGAAAGACTCCAAGACATATTATAATCAAGCTCAACAAAACGAAACCTAAGCAGAAACTCTTAAAGGTAACAAGACTCAAAGCAAAGCTAACATTCAGAGGGAAACCCTGTAGGCTTTGGTCAGATGTCTCAGCAAAAATGATGCTGGCACAGAGACAGTGTCATGACACATACAAATCTTTGAAGGAGAAGAACTTCCAACAAAGAATTACATATCCTGCAAGACTGTCTTTCAAATATGAAAATGAAATTAAGACATTCCCAGATAAACAAAAAATCAGAGACCTTGTAAAAACCAAACCAAAGCTAGAAAAAATACTAAAAGAATCTCTTGGCTTGGAAGAACAAAACCACTAACTTTGTATTTTAGAAGGACACATTATCCAGAAGCCCACTCAGTTAGGGAAGGCTCCAAACACAATCAAAGCTATAATAGCGAAAGAAGTGATCTAGTGATCATATCATGTAAACTATGATATCATCATATTAAAAAGAGGGATGTACTACAGTCATTATAGATGGAGAGGAAGTTGACAAGACTGGTAGCACTCAAAATTGGGTTTATATATACTGTATTAAGGAGGATCATAGGAGCAACCATAAGGCATAATAAAGAAGCAACATACCATATCAAGAAATGTGATACAGGAGTCTTAACAACCACAAAAAATAAATCCTGAAAAGTGAAAAATCAACTCACAAAGAAGAAGGCCACAGAACAGATTAATAAGAACAACAGAGAAAACATCAACACAAAAATAAACAATTCACAATGGCAGCACTGAAAACACATCTATCAATAATTAGGACTGAATGCTAAGAAAAGAGACATCGAGTGACATCTTGGATAAAAAGACATGACCCATCTATATGTTGTCTACAAGAAACTCAACGTAGACTTAAAGATAGGAACAAACTGAAAATCAAAGTGTAAAAGAATATATATTAAGCTAACAATGAACAATGAAGAGCAGGTATAGCAATTCTAATCTCTGCTAAAATCAATTTTAATGTAAAATCCACCATCGTGGACAAGGATAAACACTACTTATTGCTGAAAGGTTCAACACACAAGCGGGACTTAACGATAATGTTAGACCACCTAAATACATCAAAGAAACACTGACTACACTCAAAAAGGGGATAGATCACTCCACAATAATAGTAGTACACTTCGGCACTCCATTCTCAATATAGGACAGATCGTGTAGAAAAAAGCTCAGTAAAGACACAGAAGATCTTATTGCCACAATTAACCAACTAGACCTCATCAACATATACAGAACTTTCTTTCCATCAGTGGAAAACTACACCTTCTTTTTCAGTGCACATGGAACGTTCTCAAGAATAGACCACATGTTAGGACACAAAGCAATTTTCAACAAAATCCATACCATGTAATTAATGCAAAGTATCTTCTCAGATCATAAAGCCATAAAAGTCAAAATCAAGATCAGAAAAAAACATAGATAGAAAGCAGAACACACACATCACAAAAGAAGAGATTGAAAAAGTCATCAAAAACTGCCAACCCAAAAAACCCCAGGCCCAGATGGCTTCACTATAGAATTCTACCAAGCTTTTACAGAAGAGTTATCTCCAATACTACTATTTCACAGCACAGAAAGTGACCGGATACTACCAAATTCATTCTACGAAGCCAGCATAACCCTGATACCAAAGCCAGGGAAAGACCCAACAAAAAAGGAGAACTACAGATCGATATCATTCATGAATCTAGATGCAAAAATCTTCCACAAAATTCTTGCCAATAGAGTACAACATATCAAAAAATAATCCATCATGACCAACTTGGATTGATACTAGAGATGCAAGGCTGGTTCAACATTAAAAAAGCAATTAATGTGATCAACCACATAAATAACACAAAAGACAAGAATCACCTGATGTTGTCTGTTGTTGCAGAAAAGGCATTTGATAAAGTCCAACACCCATTCATGCTAAACACTCTCAGCAAAATATGAATGGATGGCCAATTCCTGAATGCAGTAAGGGCCACCTATACAAAGCCAACTGCCTACATCAGCCTGAATGGAGAGAGACTGAAACAGCTTCCCTTGACAACAGGAACTAGACAAGGATGCCCACTCTCACCTCTCCTATTCAACATTGTACTAGAATATTCTAGCCAGAGCAATTAGACAAGACCAAGGAATAAAGGGCATCTACATCAGCAAAGAAGAATTAAAAATCTCCCTGTTTGCAGATGATATAATTGTATATGCAAAGCATCCCAAAGAATCCATAAGGAAACTACTCAAGCTGATGGAAGAGTTTGGCAAAGTCTCAGGATACAAGATAAACATAAGTAAATCAGTAGGATTCCTTTTTACCAACAAAGAGATTATTAGGGAAGAAATAATCCAGTCAATACCATTTACTGTAGCCCCTAAGAAGATAAAGTACCTAGGAATACATCTAGCCAGAGAAATAAGAGACCTTTACAAAGAGAACTACAAACCCTTACTATAAGAAACTAAGAGAGAAGTACATAAATGGAAAAACCTATCCTGCTCATGGATAGCAAGACTTAGCATTGTGAAAATGTCTCTTTTACCCAAAGCAATCTACTTATATAATGCAATCCAAGTACAAGTTCTGGTGACATTTTTAAAGGAGATGGGTGAAGAAATTACCAACTTTGTCTCGAAAGGGAAGAAGCCCCGGATAAGTAAAGCATTACTAAAGAAGAAGAACACATTACCCGACCTTAGGACATACCACACTGCCACAGTAGTCAAAACATCCTGGTACTGGTACAAAAACAGACAGATGGATCAATGGAACAGAATTGAGACCCCAGAGATGACACTATCTGCCTATGAACAGTTGATATTTGACAAAGGCCCTAAGACATTCAACTGCAGTGAAGACAATCTCTTCAACAACTGGTGCTGGCAAAATTGGATATCCATCTGCACTAAATTAAAACAGGACCCATATCTTAGACCTTACACAAGAAACAACTCAAAAAATGATAAAGCTCATCCAAGAAAAAGTAGGAACAATGGATGGTTTAATACACAACATAGACAGGCTTCAAACCACAATCAACAGAAGAGAAAGTAGATAAATGGGAACTAGTAAGAATCAATCACTTTTCTTCATCCAAAGACTTTATTAATAGAATTAAAAGGCCACCTATAGAATGGGAAAAAAATATTTGGCAACTCTATGTCAGACCGATGCCTGATCTCCAGAATCTATAAGGTACTACAAAGTATCAATAAGAAGATAAAATTATCCAATTAAGCAATGGTCAAAGGAGATGGACAGATACTTCTCTAAAGAGGAGATCCAGGCAGCCAAGAAACACATGCGGACATGTTCACGATCTTTAGCTATCAAAGAAATTCTAATTAAACTGACAACAAGGTTGGCCATGATCCGAAACACACAAAATGTTGAGTCTCACTGGCAACACAAGAATAAATACCAGTGCACCCTAAGATCTCCACCAGAAGACCACAACTGATGGTCCAGGGGCTTCAGGGTTTCCCTGGGAGCATGGCCCCTGGCCCTGATGCTGCCCCTGTTCATAAATCATAATGAGGGTCAATTTTCAGACAGTAATGGATTGGACTTGGTGACAAAGAGTGACCATGTTGTGTGGGTACTTTATGGCTCTAGGCATCTATAGGAGGTCGTCCTGTTGACCTCATTCCGGAGGAAGGGGAATGGGTGGAGAAGAGAAGACAGGAGACTGTTGGGAGGATAAGACATGTATGGAGCAAAGAGGAAAAGTGTGCTATCTCCATGCAGGGAGAGCACTGGAAGCTGCATATAGGTCAGCATGCAGATTTACATGGGAATGTACATTTTCATTGAATCATAATAAAAAAATAATAATAATACAGGCAAAGTATGTGCTTCTTGGTTTATGTATATGCATGATAATAACTGAGCAACTCCTATCCAGACGCAAGATCAGAGAGTAGAGAGGGATAGGAGTTGGTTAAACAGACACAGGAAATACAGGGTGGAAAGGTCACAGGGGAAGGAGAGTAGCTAGAGCTACATAGCATTGCGTGTGTAAGTTTTTGTATGACAAATTGACTTGGATTGTAACTTTCACTTGAAGCACAGTAAAACATTTAATTTTTTTATTTTTTATGTACTTCAGATGAAAGTTTACAAAGCA
The DNA here is from genome assembly GCA_028571685.1 of Heterohyrax brucei. Taxonomy (NCBI): domain Eukaryota; kingdom Metazoa; phylum Chordata; class Mammalia; order Hyracoidea; family Procaviidae; genus Heterohyrax; species Heterohyrax brucei. The sequence goes on from CM053143.1 coordinate 165,164,830, forward strand.
GTTTCTCATCAAAACACCAGTAGGCACACTCTGTCACACTGGTAGCCCATACCAGCACATCAGCACTCTCACTTCGGTTCTCCTCCTGCCTTCTTATCCTTGCCCTTGGGCTGCTGTGCCCATTTAGACTTATTTTGTTTTACTGGGCTGTCTAACCTTTGGCAGAAGGGTGAACCTCAGAAGCGACTTCAGTATTGAGTTAAAAGTGTGCCTAGGACAATTTTGGGGGAGTTTCTTCAGTCTGTGTCAAACTATTAAGTGTGGTCTTTTTTGTGAGTTATAATTTCACTGCATATTTTTCTTCAGTTCTATCTAGGACTTCCCATTGTGATCCCTGTCAGAGCAGTTGCTGGTGGTAGTCAGGCACCACCTAGCTGTGCTAAACTCAGTTTGATGGCAGCTGTGGAAGTTGTGGTTCATTTGTTATTTGGACTAATCTTCACCTTGTGTCTTTCGTTTTCTTCATTCTGCTTTGCTCCAGGTGGGGTGGGACCAGCAGAGTATGTTACAAAGCCAACCAACAACTTTTAAGACTCAGATGCTATAGATTATCACAGTATGTAGAACATTTTCTTTATAAACCGTGCAATATCAATTGAGCCATATATATTCCCAAGATCATGGTCCCCAGCCCTTAGCCCAGTAATTCAGTCTCTCAGAAAGTTCTGATGTGTCTATTAAGCTTCTATGACATTGCCTTGGTCGTTACACTTCTTCCCCCGTATTATGTACTGTTCGTCCCTTCACCAAATTTATTAATTCTCTGTTGTCTATTTAGTGCTTTTCTCCTCCTTTACCTTCCTTCCTTTATAACCATCAAAGATTGTTCCTTTCTGTGTGTAAATCTTTCATGGAGTTTTGTTATAATAGTGGTCTCATATAGTATATGTTCTTCTGTGATTGACTTAGGATAATGCCCTTCAAATACACCCATGTTATGAGATATTTTGAAGATTCATCAGTTTGTTATTGTTGAGTAACACTCCTTTTTGTGTATGTACCACAGTTCGTTTATCATTCATCTGTTGATGGACACTGAATTTGTTTCCATGTTTTTGCAATTGTGAATAAAGTTGCAGTGAACATGAGTGTGCATATTCCTATTTGTTCACTTTATTTTTCTATGTTGTATTCCTAAACATGGGATTGCTGGATCCTATGATATTTCTATTTCTCGCTTTCTAAGGAGGTACCACATCATTTTCCACAATGATTGTAACATTTTACATTCCTATCAGCAGTTTATAAAAGTTCCAAACTCCCAAACCTTATCCAACATCTGTTATTTTCTTTTTTTTTTTTTTTTAAATCCTTGTCAATAATGTTAGGGTGAGATGGTATGTGATTGTAGTTTTGATTTGCAGTTGTCTAATGGCTAATGATTATGAGAAATTCCTCACGTATCTACTGGCCATTGTGAATGTCTTCTTTGGTGAACTGTTCAGATACTCTGCTCATTTTTAATTGGATTATTTGTCTTTTTATTGCAGAGCTGATGTATTTTCCTGGATTTTAGAGATTAGAACTTTGTTGGATTTATCATAACCCATTTTTTTTTTTTGCAGTCTGTAAGATCTCTTTTCACTTCTTGGTGAAATTTTTTCATGAGCATAAATGTTTGGTATTTTAGAACTTTCTGTTTACCTAATTTATCTTCTTGTGTTTGTGTATTGCTCATTATGGTTTATATGCTACTTATGCTATATATATTGTTGACTATTTTTTCTACAATGTTCTTTATAGTTCTTCAGTTTATATTTAGGTCTTTGATCTATTTTGAGTTAGCTTTTGGATATAGAGTGAGGTATGGATCTTGTTTCATTTTTTTTACAGATGGATATCCAATTATGCCAGCACCATATGTTTAAAAGATTGTCTTCTTCCCATGTAATGGATTTGGTGTCTTTGTCAAAGATCAGATGTCCATGAGTGGATAAATTTACATCCAGGTTCTCTATTTTGCCCATTGATCAATCTGACCATTGATATACCAGTAGCAGGCTGATTTGACTTCTGTAGCTATATAGTAAGTTCTGAGGTCAGGTAATGCATATCTTTCTATTTAATTTTTCTTCTTAAATATTTCTTTAACTATCCAGGACATCTTTACTTTCCCTATGAAGTTAATGACTAGTTTTTGTATCTCTTTAAAGAATGCTACTGGTATTTTTGGTACCTTGCAATAGTGTATTGTAGTTTTGTTTTTTTTTTGTTTCTTTTCTATAGATCTTCCATCCCTCATTAGATTTATTCCTAAGTATGTTATTTTTTTTTAGGTATATTATAAATGATAGCATCTTCCTGATTTATTTTGTAGTTCTTGTTACTAGTGGAAAGGAATCCAAGCGATTTTTGCATGTTTATGTCATATCTTGCTAAACTGCTGAATCTGTCTATTAGTTTCAGTAATTCTTTTGTGGAGTCCTTTGGGTTCTTTATCATAACATTTCAAATATGATAGTTTTACTTCTACTTTTCCAACTTGGATGCTCTTTATTTCTTTTTCTTGCGTTATTGCTCTAGCTACGCCTTTCCAGCACAATGTTTAATAGGAGTGGTGATAAGTGGCATGTTTGTCTTGTTCCTGTTCCTGTCCCCTCTCTGCTAAGAATGATATTGGCTGTTAGTTTTGTACATGACCTTTATTATCCTATGGAATTTTCACTCTATACTTATTTTAAGGTGAGTTTTTATCAGGAAAGAACAGTAGACTTCATGGAATGTCAGATCCCTCACTTTGGATTCTTTAGCAGACTTCAGGTGGTTCATTTCTTTTCTCTAAGATTTAGAGTTAATGATTCAAAGCTAGACTTCATTTACTTAAGGTTAACCTTTATTCCCACTACATGTACCCCAGGAAAAACATGTACAATATAGACAGGTCATTTCTAGTATCTGACTCTCTCCTCACCCTCCCACCACTGGAAGATTAGTCTGAAGATTGTAAGGAATTTAGGTACATGTTTTAAGTAGAGACTTCAAAAGCATAACTACAGCATGAGAATCAAATGTATATAGCTAACCCCATGATGACTCAAAATATTGTTTGTTTTTTACTTAAGTTCTGAAATGGAGGTAGGAAAAAAAACTAAATATTATCATTTTTAATTACTATGTGGCTTCATTTCTTCATAGTAGTTTTTAACTAATTTACCCAATGGAGTAGAAACACAAAGTATTGGTTAATTACCACACAGTTACTAAATACAACTAAATGTACAAATTCTAAATCTTACCCATCACAGTCACACAATCTTGGACAAGTAATTTAATATTTTAAAGTATCAGATTCCTCCCATGAGAATGACATTGATACTAAAAAGTTAGCACAACGATTAAGTACTAAGTACATAAATGGCACTATGCCTGAGGCTAGGAAAAACTTAATGAATATATTTTTATATTTACATTTAAGTTAATGGATTTATATTTTTAATGATGAAATTTTATTAGATAAAATAAAGAAATAATAGTTTTTTTTTTTTTAATTGAATTGACTTGGACAGCAGAATCATCGTAACTCAATGGAGAAAGAAATCCTTATTCATCTTCAGCTTGATAGCTTAATGTAAATTTCATGAAGGTATTTGGGGGCTTACACATCTCTGCAAAATGTGAGAGCTTTTCATAATTATGAATAAAATATTAAGTATATGTGAATCAGAACTGGCAGCCTTTTGATTGTCTAGAGGTCAATGAGTAGCAAGTGCACTTAAAAAATAAAAGAGAAAGAGCAGTGAGAAAAACAGAAAGTACAATATCTTGATTTTTTCTTTCTGTTGTAAGAACCATTATTCCTAGCTACTTAATGCAGAACAGAGAATAGAGGGTTTTTTTTTTTTTTTCTTTTCTTTTCTATTTTTTTGCAGATGAGAGGCCCAATATATGTATCTGAAGGGTTAATATTGCTATTCTCTGGGAATCCACTTCTGTGTAGCACTGAGCTTTCTCTTCTACATCTCCTTTACTGCTACTAGATTGCCACTGTTACCAGTTACAAGAACTAGGAAACTACACAATGAAGTCCTTGTTTTATAAAGCAGGAAGTCTTTGTTTTTGTTTATATTTTAGCTTTCATCAATCATGAACATAAAAGCAACAGGCAAAAACTGAGGTCTCTGATGTTTGCAATCAAGTACTATCAGTATCACTGATTTACATCACACTGTTACTATTAGAAGAATATCAAATGAGATCTGTGAAATAATATAAAAGGGGTTAGTCATTTTTAATTTCCACCATTATGAAGGTTATGTCCATAGGACAAAAGCTAACAAGTTTAAGCCACACATGCTGATTTTCCCACTTCTGGAACTCTTTTTCTCAATCCCATATGTCATCAGAGCAAGGAAAAAAAAATCATCGGAAATTATGGCAAAATCTCCATTAAGACCCAAAGTGCCAGTGACTCCAGTAGTATCACCTCGTGCTATCGGCACTGTCAGTCAGTTACAGACCCTATTGGTGAGTACTCCTTCCACCACAGCACTCAGCCTATATATTTCTTATCCATTTGCTACACTGTACTTCGGTTTATTCTGCCATTTGAGTTTGGGTTTTGCACATTGAATAAATATATTCATGTTAATACATGAAGTGATAAGATGGTCTAATTTGTTTATCAAATCCCAGTGAGACTAAATGCCATTCACAGAGAGATGTGATTTTGAACTGGCAAGACAAAAATTGGCATTCAAATAAGTAGCTTTTATGTGAAGGTTGTCAGCTATTTCTCTGTTTTTGTGAGGGACAGTTCTTGGCTGGAAATCTTTATATCAGATGGCTTTGTATTTCAAGTGTTTGCGAAAGTAGTAGATAGGTACTTCCTCTGTATTTTTCTTATGTGGTACCCTATGATAGTCCCTGATTCAATAAACAATAGGAGATAATTAATTATAGAGAGTTCTTCATTTATTTTGCTCTAAATTGTATTCTCATGCTACTCAATTCAACTACAAACCCAACCCAACCAATCTACTGTCATCGAGTCTGACTCATAGTGACCCTATAAGACAGAGTAGAACTGCACCACAGAGTTTTCGAGGAGTGCCAGGTGGATTTAAACTGCCAAGCTTTTGGTTAGCAGATGTAGCACTTAACCCACTATGCCACCAGAGTTTCTCACTTCAACCAGAGGTGTAGTATATTCAGTTTCTTGAGACTTATTACTTATTTCTGTTGTACAAAACCAAAACCTGCCATCATCAAGTCAGCTCTGACTCCTAGCAACCCGACAGGACACAGTACAACTTCTCCCATAGAGTTTCTTAGGAGCACTTGGAAAATTTGGACTGCTGACTTTTTGGTTAGCAGTCATAGCACTTAACTACTACACCATCAGCGTTTCCAGAGATGAAGAAAATACAGAGATAATTTTTTTGTTGTTGTAGTTAGGTGCCACTGAGTCACTTTTTCAATTTTTGATCCATTTAACAACATTAAAAACAATCTGATTTTGGATCATATGCACAGTGGGCTGTGTTTGGCTATTGGACAACAATTCTGTACTTCCTGTTTTAATAAGTAGCCTCTGAATTAGTTTCCCAGGACTGCCACAATGAATTATCACAAACTGGATTGCTTAAACAGAGAGGCTAGCTCAAATTCAGGCTTTTGTCAGGTCGATGCTTCTCTGAAAGGTCCAGGGAATCATTCTGCCCAGTTTCTCCCAGCTTCTCGTAGCTTCACATATTCCCTGGTTTTTGACAGTGTATTCCAATTCTGTCTTCTGCATCTTTTATTTGCTTTTTATTTTTTATATGGATATTAGTCATATTGGATTAAGGCCCTCTTTTCTCTAGTATGGCCTCACATTAACTATTACAAAACACAGTCACATTCAGAGATTTTACAATTTAGGACTTGCTTCAAATAATTTTTATGTGTCACAATTTAACCCATACTAACATTTGTTTTTACCATTTGTTTTTAAGTTGACTGAATAAGCATGTGTTTTGAAATTATCAACCTGTTCTAGTTTCCCTGAAAATTAACTAGGTTTCTTGGCTTTAAAATTTGAAACAAAAACTCTGAATCATCAAAATAAACTATAGGCAAGATATTTCTGGGAGGCTTAGGGTAACATAAATTTGCAAGACTTATCCTCTCTCTTTCTCTATAAATTCAGCTCCCTGGACTCAGAGAATCAAAGTTATCTCACAGAATTTGTTCATTTTACAGTGAATAATTAAAAGGATGCAAAATTACTAGTCGAGGTTACACTGAAAGGATCTGTGTCACTTTGGATATCATTAGGTGTCTGAAGAGAAAAGATACTCCTGGGACATTTGCCATGCTATTTTAAAAAGTACTTATTAAACGTACGACAGGCACACACTAGGTTCAAGATTTTAAAATAGAAATTAAAGCATCCAATGTTTTCCAGAAAATACTTAACTGGGAAAGACATGAAATATGTATTGCAAAACCGAGAAAGAGGACAACCATTTCAAGCTTTCCAACTGACAAACCATGTCAGCTGATGTCATGGATTGAATTGTGTCCCCCCCCAGAAATGTATGTGTTGATTTGATTTGGCTATGAGTCCCAGAATGGTGTTCTTCCTCTCATGTGTTGTGAATCCTGCCTCTGTGAGATTGATGATGGAGAATGGTCTGCAGTTGTGTTAATGAGGCAGGACTTAAGCTACAAGCTTATGGAATATAAGGGAGAGAAGTGAGCAGAGGAAGCTGGGAACCTCACACCACAAGACAGAAGCACCGAGAGCACAGCACGTCATTTGGACAAGAGCTTCCTGTGTTGAAATGCTCTCACTGGATTTGGACTTATCCTACTGGACTGGGATAAATTCTCTTATGGAATGGACTTCAAATTTATAAATGGTTTTGCAGCTTACCGGACTGTGTCAGTAAAACTTCTCTTCATGAAACCTTCCACTCGTGCTATTTTCTGTTAGAGCAGTACCCGGTGACTAGCACGGCTTACTTGCATCATCTGGTTTAGTCTTAACTTTATCATTTTAAAATATTGCCACTATTGATAAACAAAAATAGACACACAACTGACATTATCATAAAGATCTGCTGTAATAATATATATGCAAAGGCTTATAAACAAATCTTCCATGTGTACTTCATACTGTAGTTCATAGCTTCATTTTCCACCTAGTGACTGACATGAGAAACCTGTAAACAGCCCTATATTCCTCCACTGTATGTAATCAATTAAAAAAAAAAAAAAAAAACTTCAACTCAGTCTACTTGCAACATATTTCTTAATCGTATACATAAATGGAAACCCTGGGGGGATAGTAGCTAAGTGCTCTAATTGCTAATCAAAAGGTCAGCAATATGAATCCATCAGGTTTTCCTTGGAAACTCTATGGGGAAGTACTTTTCTGCTATAAACGGTGGCTGTAAGTTGGAATTGACTGGATGGCAGCAGGTTTATTTGATTTGGTTGGTTTATACATACATAAACACATGGTTTAATCAAAATCATACCTTCAAGGAGGTGAAGGAAATACAGAGAAAGGAATCAACAAGAATATTAAGGTGCAATCTAATAATGTTTGTTTGATGGCTTATTATGGTTGTATGGTTATAAGTAAGGCACTTTACCCATATTCATAGAGAGGAGATACAGAAGAGTTGCAGAAAATTTCTAAAATTAAGAAGCCCATAAATTGCATCATAAAAGATTACCACAATCCCAGTGGGAACCACTACAGTGTCTGTACTGGAGGCTAGGTGCTTTAAGACAAGAACTATCACCACAATTTTTTCTCTACTGTTGTTGTTAGGTGTCGTCAAGTTGGTTCTGGCTTACTATGACCCTATGTGCATCAGAAAGAAACACTGCCTGGTCTTGCAACATGTCCACAATTGTTTTTATGTTTAAGCCCATGGTTGCAGCCACTATATCAATCCATCTCCTGGAGGGTTGTTTCAGTCAGCTAGGGCTGCTCTAACTGAAATATCACAGAGTGGATGGCTTTAACAAAGGAAAGTTTATTCTTACACAGTCGGGTAGGCTACAAGTCCATATTCAGGGTGTCTGCTCCAGGGGAAGTTTTTCCCCTTGTCAGCCCCGGAGGAAAGTCCGGTATTGCATCAGTTTCTGTCCAGGTAGCATCTTGGTGCAGGAGCCTCAGTTCTGAAGGACATGCTCTTCTCCCGGTGCTGCTCTCTTATTGATATGAGGTTCCCAGTTTTCTGCCTGCTTCTACTTCCCCTTATCTCTTGCAGGATGAAAGGATTGAGGGTAGGGCAAGCCACACTCCAGGGAAACTCCCTTTACAGTGGAACAGGGAGGTGATCTTATAAAGGGATTTATAATCCCACCCAAATCCTTTAACATACAGCATAGGAAAACCACAAAATGGAGGGCACTCACAAGATACTGGGAATCACGGCCCAGCCATGTGGCTACACATATTTTGGGGGGACACCATTCAATCCATGACAAGGGTCTTCCTCTTTTTCACTGACCCTCCACTCTACCAAGCATGATGTCCTCCTTCTCTAGGGACTGATCCTTCCTGACAACATGTCTAAAGTATGTAAGATGCAGTCTTGCCATCTTTGCTTTCAAGGAACATTCTAGTTGGACTTCTTCCATAACAGATGTTTGTTCTTTAGACAGTCCATGGTACATTCAACATTCTCTGCCAATACCACAATTCAAAGGCATCAATTCTTTCTCTGTCTTCTATGTTCATTGTCCAGCTTTCAAATACTTATGATGTAATTGAAAATACCATGGCTTCGGTCAGGCACACTTTAGTCTTCATGGTGAGATCTTTAGTTTTCTTTTCTCTATATACTTTGAATTATCAGAATACTCAAAGTATTCTTAGACTAGGACAAGAAACAATGCCAAAAGAACATCTACTTTCATAAGGTGAAAAAGGGAAATTAAAGACAAAGAAGTTAAAATTAATTTGATACATAAAAAATATAATACATTGGGAAAGGTGAGAAAACTACTGTCTAGAAAAATTAAAGTTCACAAGTAAACCAGTTTTTGAGGTGCCTAAGAAAAAGTTGCATACTTGCTATGGACATTAAAAAAAATAAAAAATGAAAAGTGTTAATAGTAAGAGACCAAATGAAAGTGATTGAAAGAGACATTGCATACATCCAGAAGGAATATGCAGCCAATTCCATATTTTGAGATTGGAAGGTAGAAAGTATCTCAAGAGAGTTTAGAAGCTCTCAAAAACACACATATTTTTGGTTCTGCAATTATAATTTGTTTTTAAGATGGAGAAAAGAACAGATGCCTAAAGCAATAGTACAAAAAGCCAGAAAGCTCTCCAACAAGAACTATTTTTAAAAACTTAAACGTATAAAAAGATGGAATGGAAATAAAAACACATAATCCAAAATAAATATAAACAAGAAGCACAAGTATCAGAAGTAGTAAGGGTTACAAAAGTTTAAGCATAACAAACAAAACTACTTTAATCCTTTTTTAGGCAAGATAAGAACAAAAAATAAAAAAATAATAATAATTAGACCAACTTCTCAGAAAAAATGTTCTAGATTTCATAAAGGTAAGAAAAGATACATCTATTCAGTTATGTGTACAACTGTTTTTGTTATTTAATTGGTAGCAACAAAATTTCAAGATTTATCCTAAGCTACAAAACTGTCAGCAATAGGGTAATATCCATATACCTACAAGGAACACCTGTTAATATGACTTTTATTCCAATTTAAATCACCAATCCTAAAGGAAAGGATAAAGAAATTGAAGATTCTTACGAACTTCTACAGTTTGATATCAATCAAATATGCATTTGAGATGCATTGATAATTGGTGAGTTTTACCACTTTGCTAACTTCTGAGTTCAGTCTCCAGCAGCTGATTGAAAATGCCATGGCTTGAGTCAGGCACAAGCTAGTCCTAAAAGTGATATCTTTGCTTTTGAACACTTTATAGAAGGCTGTTGCAGCAGATTTTCCCAATGCAACATGTCATTTGATTTCTTAACTACTTTTTCCAATGATGTTGATTGTAGCTCCAAATAAACGAAATCCTTTGCAACTTCAACATTTTCTCCATTTTTCATGATGCTGCTTGTTGGTTCTGTTGTAAGGATTTTTGTTTGATTTACTTAATTCTACTCCTAGTTGTACACCCATGAGAAGTGATAATATATGTTCACAAAGGAACTTGTACACAATACCCATAAAATAGAAAAATCTGAAATGTGATTGAATACAGAAAATGTATAAAATTAAATAGTATTGAACAATTAAAAAGGAATCATATTTTATTACATGTTACAACAGGGAAGATAACTTGAAAAAATCATGCTAAATGAGGTAATCAAATCACAAAGAAACAATTATAATTCCATTTAAATGACTTGTGAGCAATGAACAAATTTAAAGAAGCAAAAAGCAGATTTGTAGGATGACTGAGGGTGGTGTGGTGGAAGGAAGATGAAAATTAACTGCTAATGGTTCTAGGATTTTTATTTAGGGGGAATGATAATGTTCAAAAGTTACTGTGAATTATTGCAAAATATTGAAATGTCTACTTCAAATTGTGATTTGTGTTGTATATTAATTATATACTTTATTTTTTTGTTTCCAAAGATGTATCTCTAGAATGTTTGATATTTTGCTACTTAAAGTTCATACTACAAAAATAAAGTGCAGGAGGCAGAGTCAAGATGGCAGACTAAGCACATGTCTTCTTATATCCCACTGGAAACCAAGACCTGAAGTGATAATCAAACGAAGCCTTCCGGTCACCTGGGGAGCCCCCAGGACACGGCACAGGGCTGTCAATTTGGACTTCATATCACTGAACGAAAAACCTCCTCTCTTTCACTGACTCCCGCTCCTGGCTAGCCTTGGCTCTCAGGGACTGAAGGTAAACACACCATTATGACTTTTTTTTTTTTTTCTCTGTCTCGGCCGGCAGGTGGAGCTGGGTCTTGACTAGCAGCTAGACTCAGATGCTCTGCTGGGGGGATAGGCCAAGCTGGGGGGATAGGCAGGAGAAATTCCTATATTTTGAGAGACAGGCTTAGGACTGTGTTAATCTAGCCCCTTTGGTCTGTCTTTTTATCACTGCCACAGCGTGGTTTGTACAGAACTGCACTGCCAGAGTGCGGAACACCATGTTGGATATGGAGATTTTAGGGGGACCTAATTCTTATCCTTGGAGTCAGCACCTGCAAACAGGACAGTGTTTCTCTGACAGAAAAGCAGTAGTTTACACAGTGTCGCCTACAGTGGGGCCCAGCAACAGAGGCAGAGGAATCACTACCTCTTGGCACCTTTAGCCCCTCTAACTGCTGACCGTGTGGAGGGTGCCATCTTGGATACAGTGGCCACAGCTGGACCTATTTCTTAGCTTGGGAGCTACAGCCTACCCACAGGACAGCACTTTTCTACCAGAAAAGCAGTAGTTTACACATTGTTGCCTAAGGCTGGGCCCTGCCAGCACAGGTGAACAGGGCAGTAGCATTGCTGTATTTTGAACTAGTTTGTATCATCTGTGGTTGAAACATAGAGTTTCTTACATTGCCAGCTGGGAAGAGGGACCTATACACCTGAAAACATGACTGACGTGAGAAGTGATCAGATACCTTTTACTTTACATTTTGAGACAGCCTAGAGAAACATCTGTGGTCCATCCTCACAGTATCTCTCCCAGCCTCTACTTACTTACATGAGACCTAAAATGCAACAGACACTTGTGGCATACAAGAAATCACCCATGGCTTCAGAAGGCTCCCAAACAAAACAACCAAGGAGTTTTTCAGATGAAGAACTTTTCTGAAATCATCAGAAGGTGAATACAAAAGGATTATACAGAGAGCCCTTATAGAACTTCTATAAAATCAGCAGAACCAAAGGGAAATTTAAGAAAGATGTGTGATCTGATGGAACACCAGTACCCTGAAATCCAATAGATCAAAAACAAAATCAAAGACATAGAAACTTCCATTCAAAGCCAAGAAAACAGAATGCAACAAATGGAAAAAAGAATTTCTGACTTGGAAGACAGAGCTACTGATACCAGAGTCTATGAGCAGAAATCAGAAAAAAGAAACATGAAAAATGAAGATACATTAAGAAGCATATGGGACTCTATTAAGAGGAACAACCTTCGATTAATTGGAGTCCCTGAACAGGATGAGACACCTGAGAGCACAGAGAGCATCGTTGCTGTGCTGCTGACAGAAAATTTTCCAGAAATCATGAAGTAAGAGACTACAGACACTCAGATGCATATCGTATGTCACCCAATATAGATCTCAAAAGAAAGACTCCAAGACATATTATAATCAAGCTTAACAAAATGAAACATAAGCAGCAACTCTTAAAGGCAGCAAGACTCAAAGCAAAGCTAACCTTCAGAGGGAAACCCTGTAGGCTTTCATCAGATTTCTCAGCAGAAACCACGCTGGCATGGAGACAGTGGCATAACCCTATGCAGAGTGACCACATATTGGATGCACTTTATGGTTCTACGCATCTATAGGATATCATCCTGCTGACCTCTGGCTGGAGGAAGAAGGGTGGGTGGAGAGGAGAGGAAAGGAGACTGTTGGGAGCATGAGACACGTATGGAGCAGAGAGGAATAGTGTGGTGTCACCGGGCAGGGAGAGCAATGGAAACTGCATATACAGGAATGTACATTTTCACTGAGTCATAGTACAAAGAAAAAAAATACATAAATAAATAAATGAATTAAAAATAATAAAGTGCAGCTTTCAACACAATTCTTCCTTTCTGGTTCTCAAACAGATGGTTTCCTATTTTGTACTCTATTGTTTATTTCCAGGGAATCAACTTCTAACTGAAATTTCATTTAAAAGGCTAGAGGAGAGGCAACAGAAGTGAGATTTTTGCTATAAAAATTAAGGCATTCTAGCTGAGGACAAAGCCATTTCACTTTTTTCAAGTGTGTGTAGGCAATTTCAGCAAATGTAAGCCTGATCCACAGTTCTTGGGTATATGTAACAAACTTAAAAACAGCTCAAGTACTTAGAGGAGTACATGGAACCATAACATTTTCATTTGTCTTCTTCATAAAAGATACCAAGAATGAATCCTATGATAATTTTATCAGTTTTTAAAATTGATATTAAGCTTTTTCTTTCCCCCTCACAACAGTGAAATAATCATTTTAGCTCTTTAGAGGACTCTTCTGAAACAAAATTTTTTCATGAGTGAAAATAGCATAATTTAATATTATACAGTATGACAAATGATAGCAACCTAAGTTAAACCAAGATCTGCAAAAAAATATAAAGGAACACAGGCTAGGAACTGTCAGATAATTTCCCATCACACATGCCACAATTGTAGTAACTTTATAAGCTATCTTGAAAACATTACTAATCTGATTTCTAGATAACCTTGAAGACTAACCTTGAAGATAACCTTGAAGTGCACCTAACCCAAGCCATGGTATTTTCAATTGCATCATATGCATGCAAAACTGAACAATGAACAATAAAGACACAAGAATTGATACATCTGAATTGTGGTGTTGGAGAATGTTGAATCTACTGTACCATGGACTGCCAAAAGAACAAACAGATCTATTCTGGAAGAAGTACACCCAGAGGGCTCGTTGGGAACGAAGATGGCAAGACTGTATCTTACGTACTTTGGACATGCTGTCAGGAGAGATCAGTCCCTAGAGGACATCATGTTTGGTAGGGTGGAGGGTCAGCAAAAAAGAGAAAGTCACTCAATGAGATGGATTGATACAGTGGCTGCAATGATGGGCTTAAGCATAAAAATGATAGTGGACATAGTACAAGACCAGGCAGTGCTTTGTTATGTTGTGCACTAGGTCGCTATGAGTTGGAACTGACTCTATGACACCTAACAACAACAACATATTATTTTCTATGGAATCATAAGATGACAAATGTTACAGTAATTATGCATAAAATCTTTCAGTGCCCTTCATATTATTCTCATAAAATGAAAAATACTGAATAGTGATCAATATTGGTTTCTTATTGTCTTTAGGTACCTTTGAGTTGGTCAGTTCTGACTCACAACAACTCTATGTACAACAGAAACACTTTCTGCTCCAGTGTCTTGTCCACAGTTATTTGTTATGGTTCAGCCCATTGCCACAGCCACTGTGTCAATCTATCTTGTTAGGAGTCTTCTTCCTTTTAAGTGATCCTCTACTTTACCAAATATGCTGTTTATTTTCAGGAATTTATCCCTCCTGACAACATATCCAAATTATCTGAGATACAGTTTCACCATTCTTGCTTCCAAGAAGCACTCTGGTTGTATTTCTTCTAAGACAGATCTATTTGTTCTCTAGGTAGTCCAACATATATTCAGTATTCTTTGCTAATACCACATTTCAAAGGTGTCAGTTCTCCTTCTGTCTTCCTTATTTATTGTTCAGCTTTCATACACATATGATGGGATTGAAAATACCATGGCCTGGGTCATGTGTTCCTTAGTGTTCAAGGTGACATCTTTGTTTTTTCAAAACTTCAAAGACTGTTTGCAGCAGATTTTCCTAATGTAACGCATTTTTTTGATTTACTAACTGGGGCTTCCACGGGCTGTTGGTTGTGAACCCAATTAAAATAAAATCCTTGACAACCTCAAGCATTTCTCCATTTATTATGATGTTGCTTATTGGTCCAGCTGTGAAGGTGTTACTTTTATTTACTTTGAGCTTTTGTCCACACTGAAGGTTATGATCTTTAACCTTCATCAGTAAGTATTTCAAGTCCTCTTCACCTTCAACAAACAAGGGTATTGTCATATTCTAAAAACTTACTTATTCCTTAAAAAAATGAACTGAATACAGAAGAAAAATACTGATTGGAAACATTTTTGAAGATTTCTACCAAGGAAAAAAAAAAACAAACCCAGTGCTGTTGAGTTGGGTCCAAGAAAATTTGAACAACTTCTCTACTAGTAAATAATCTATGAAGACTGCTAATTAAGTTTGCAAACTCATCCGAGAAAAAGTGCTACATATGTCATTGCTGAATATCACTAGAGTCACCTTCAAAGTACTACCCTTGGGAAGCTATGCACCCAAGCCAGTGCCTAGCCCATGCTTCAGAGCAATTTTGGAACCCCTTTTCTGGAATGGCCACCAGAGCTGCCATTGTGTTACCCTTGATGTCCTGAATGTTATCAAATTGTCTTTCTTTCAATATTTCCTTTATCTTTGGGTAAGAAAAAAAAAAAAAAAAAAAGGCATTTGGGGCCACATCAGGTGAGAAGAGAATGTATTCCAATATACTTTTTTGTGTGCTAGGTAAAAACTCTCTCACAGTCAACTATACAATTAAGTTTGTGAACTTGTCACTGTGCCACCGGGCACAATGGTCATCCCAGAAAGAGTACCAAAATTGCTTTGAAGGGTGGACTAGTTGCTGGCTGTGGTGCATAGCTTCCCAAGTGGAGTACTTCAAAGGTGACAGTAGTCATATTCAGCAATGAGATACATAGCACTTAGAACAAATAAGTTTGCAGACTTGATTGTTGGACCACTATGTATACTCACTTGTTCAGATACATGAGAAATCCCTGAGAGGAACTACACTTAAAAAACACGGCTTAAACATAGGTATTGATCATTTAACCATTCTAAAAGCTCACCAATATAAAAATAGCAGATAAAATATTTTAACATCCATTGGAAGAAGTAATGCAGATATCAGAGTGATTATTGACTTAAGGGTGTGAAGACAAGTAGTTTTTAATTGACTGCAGAGGGAGAAAATAGCTTAGACCAAGTTAATTTGATTCATAAAACATCTTGAGCAGCTCAATACTTACACATCAAGCTCCACAGAGGGCAGAGGTGGGACAGCATTACAACAGTAGAAAGTTCAGTTGAAGCATTTTATGTTGACGATTGAGAAAATTGTGTCAGGTGTAAGAAACTAGGTTTTGTTGCTCCTCTGCCCCATGTAGCCAGGCAATTATAATTGTTTCTCGCCATCTTCCCAACTTTCTTTTGAACTTTCCAGGATATTAGAAGAAACGTCTCAGACAAAAGTGAACAAGAGAGGTACAATTATCAAATTGCAGCTCAGGTTAAGGGAAGGCATGGGACCAAAAACTGGTGGGTTCACTGAGAATTTCAATCCTAAATTGAGAAGCCACAATCTCCCTCCTCCCCAGTGTGCTTCTAAAATGCATTGCACATGCATACATTCCCCTCAATGCATGTATCTACACATTGCTTGAAGCATGGAATGAGGAAAGTCTGCTTTATAAAAAATGAAAGTTCACACTATCAATGACACTATTTGCTAATCCACGAGCTCCAATGATCTTCCTCCTACTCTCATGGTACAGGACACATCTGTAAGGATACTGACATATATAGAGATATATATCAGCATATATATTGGCATCACTCTTCATGTTCTTAGGTTGTTTTTCTAAACCCGTACCACATCCATACAGTACCTCTCTATTTCATTTACTGTTAAGTGTCTTGTTCATGTCTTTTTGTTCATTCTCTATATTTCAATTCTATTTTGAAAATGCTATGTACTCTTAGTTGGAAGAAAAGCCTGATGTTCTTGTTTACAAGTATACATTTGTAAAGCATTTCTATCTGGATACACACTTTTGAACTTTGGACAAAGTGTGACTTCTCTTTGGTGGATTCTGTATAAATGTCTTCAATGTAATTTCCAAGCAATTACAGTTAGTAGTTACTTTATATGGGAACCTTTGTGGTAGTCTTTAAGTGCTATGGCTGCTAACCAAAAGGTAGGCAGCTGAAATCCACCAGGTGTTCCTTGGAAACTCTATGGTAAAGCTCTACTCTGTCCTATAGGGTCGCTCGCTGTGCGTAGGAATCAACTCAACAGCGATGGACTTGGGTTTTTTGTTTGTTTCGTTAACTTTGATCAAGAGGCCAATTTCAATGTGATATTAACACATTTTCTTTAGGACTTAATAAAAGGAAATCTGTTAGATAGCAATATTTGCATGAAAACAATTACCAGGAAGATATTCACAGAAAATTGCTTTGACATGGAACATATGATATTTCATGACAAACTTGTATACACTGAACTGCAAGAGGAATATATTCTGTGTTGGGAAAGCAATCACATATGTGTCATTGATTGTCTCACTGCTTAAGCCATATGCTGTTTCTTTTCATCCCCTCAAATTATTTCTCATTTCCTCTTCTACCACTCAATTAAAGGAGTCTTGAAGGACTCCAGGGTGGCTACTTTCCAAGATAGCGTTCAATGAACCACACTTCCTGGTACACCCCTGTTTGCACAGGTCCTTCCCACGTTGAACATGATATGACCATGTGACTTGTTTTAACGAATAGAAGGTGGTAATAGTGACGATGTATCAATTTCATTCCTATATCTTAAGAAGTGCAGACAGATTGCATTTTTTGTGTATTTGGAATCTGTGATTTATTATGGAAGTAGTTCAACAACCATGGAGAGATGATGTTACAGAGAATGGAACAGACACCCAGCTGCCTAGGGCCCCAGGATTGAGATGACTTTAGCCTCCACTGTCATCTTACCCAAACTGTATAAGAAACCCAAGTAAGCCTTTTGCAACCCTAGTCAATCTCTATAGTTGTGAGAAGTAAGTAAATGAATAAATAAAAAGTCCCTTTTTTGTGATAAATACACCTTGTGATGGTTACATTTTCAGGGAAAGATACTCAATGTAAGTCAAAAAGTCATTTTTCTTCTTAGTATCTGGATTTTGTTTTAAATTACTCAATAACAAAGATAATTGTATAATTAAAACTTCACATTTTTCCCCAATTCTGTTATATTAAAATACAACTACATTAAGCTAATACCATTACACTTTCTAATATGTAATTTTAAAATTTAACTAACTGGTCAGGTTCTTTTTCTTCATAATTTTATTAGGTTTAGCAGTGCTTTTGGTATGAACACAAAAAATAATTGACGCCTTTGAATTATGATATCAGCAAAAAATACTAGGGAAAAAGCATGTACTACCAGAAAAATGAATGGGTCTGTCTTGGAAGAAACAAAATCACGCTGCTCTTTGGAAACGAGGATGGTGAGACTGTGTCCCACATACTTTGGACATGTCATTAGGAAACATCAGTGAAACACCAGTCCCTGGAGAAAGACAGCATGCTTGGTAAAGTAGAGGGTCAGTGAAAAACAGGAAGATGCTCAACGAGATGGATTGACACAGTGGCTACAAAAATGGGCTTGAACATAATAAAAATGGCATAGGATTGGGAAGTGTTTAGTTTTATTGTACATAAGGTTGTTATGCATCAAAAATAACTCAATGGACCCCAAACACAGCAAAAGCAACAAAGAGTTACGTCTATTCTAGCGGCTTTTTAGCTGAAGTGTAGATGAGCAAAAGAGGGTTATTTAACTTGAAACCATAAATTATTGGAGGTAACAGTTTCCAATCATTTATGGAAATAAATATTCTTGTATAGTATCCTCTAATTATAGTACAAGCCAACACTCAGCTTCTGCTCAACTGAGCAAATACTCAGTGGATATTTATATATGCTGGCCCCAAATTAGCATCCTAAAAGAGATTCAAAAACACTTCTGAATGACACCATATATATATTCAAGGGACTTCAAAATACAGCCTAATATCTCTTAGTTTAATCCATGAAGTAACTAATCTCCAAATGACTTTTCTGTAGATCCTCAGTGTATCAGATTCCCAGACTATCTTTTTTAATCTTGAGAGTTGGACAACATACTTGATGATATTTTTCCATCTCTCTTTAACTATTTCTTTATATTTCACCAAGTATCATCACAGCAAAAAAGCATAATTATTGATATTCAAGGTTAAGGAAATGGACAATGAAGACTACACTGAAACTCTATGTCTTTTATCCTCCCCCACAGAATCACTTGTATAATGTTGATATGATATGGGGTTGATCATCAATATACATAACATGCATATTTTAATATATACATGTGATATTAATATCACACGCAACTAAATTTTGCTGAAGCTGAATTGTAAGTAGCTACAGCATTACATTAGCAGCAAAAAATCAAGTTGGATTCAGAAAAGGACATGTGATGAATAATATAATTGCTGATATACTATAGCATGCCACAAAAATGTATGTTTTTTGCTTTTGTTTTTTTTTTTTGACTATGCAAAGGAATTTAATTGTGTGGACCACAACAAATAATGGAAAAGATTGAGAAGAATGGGAATTCCAAAATACTTAACTGTGCTCATAAGTAAACTGTACATAGACAAGAAACAGTCATTCTACCAGAACGAGAGGATCCTACATGGGTTCAAGTCAGGAAAGGCGGGCACTGAAATTGTATCCTAGCACCATACTTATTCAGTCTGTAGGTGGACCAAACTGTCTGAGAAGCTGGACTACATGAAGGAGAATGGGCATTAGGAGTAGATGAAGGCTTATTAAAAACTTGCATTATGCAAATGACACAGACTTGCTTGATGAAAGTGAAGAGAACTAGAAGCAATTACTGATGAAGATTGAGGACCACAGCTTTCAATATGGATTCAACATAAAGAAAACAAAAATCCAATAAACAATATTATGATTGTGAGGACAGTATGAGATGGGAAATATTTTGCCCTGTTGTATACAAGGTCACTGTGAATCAAGATCAACAGGAAAGCAGCTAACAACAGTGTGGAGGTTAAAAAAAACATAGCTTAGGAAAGTATGTCTGAAGCAGGAATACATGAAAATCTTTCAAGCTGCTCAGACAGATGTGGGAATGAAAAATTAGATGTAATTATTATTGTGTAATTCTTAGTATAATATAGATTCTTTCTTGGCTATCAGCCTAGAGAAGGACAGTCAATGGGAGGTGAGTCATTTCAAATTGATCTATGATTTGGCCAAACACACACAAGAGTACTTTCTGGAATGAAACCTACTCCGAGTTCCATTATTTTTCCCCAGGAGAATCCTGGCAGAGTCTCCAACATTTTCTGTATCAGTCAGCACAGTTAACAGTTGCAATTACCATTTGAGTCACCTTGACTCTGCAATACTGTTGCTCCACATGCCACCACTGTTTTTTTCTCTTGATCTTCTCAGAAATTTCCTGCAACTGCTGTGACCATTCTTAGAATTCTATCTATATACTGAAGTTTTTCAGTGTCCAGAGGAACACTGTTGTTGCTGTTAGGTGCCCTTCATCTGTTTTGAAGCATAGCCATCTTATGGAAAACAAAAGGAAATGCTGCCTGGTCCTGGGCCATCATGATCATGGTTACGGCTAAGCCCGTTATTGCAGCCACTGTGTCAATCCATCTCTTTGAGGGTTGTTTCTTTTTTGCTGGCCCTCTACTAAGCCTAATGTCCTTTTCCAGGGACTGAACCCTCCTGATAATATATACAAAATATGTGAGATAAAATTGTGTCATCGTTGCTTCTAAGAATCATTCTGGTTGTGCTTCTTCTAAGGTAAATTTATTCAGTCTTTCGGCAGGCCATGGTATATTTAATATTCTTTGTCAACCTCATAATTGAAAGGCATCAGTTCTTCTTTGATTTTCCTTATTCACATTCCAATTCACATGCATATTACGTGATTTAAAACACCATGGCTTGAGTCAAGTGTATCTTAATCCTCAAAGTTACTTCTTCGCTTTTCCATACTTTAAAGAGGTTTTTTTTTTTTTCAACAGATTTGCCCAGTGCAGTGTATTCTTTGATTTCTTGTCTGCTGCTTCCTTTGGTGTTGATCTAGTGGATCCAAATAAGATGAAATATGTTACAATTGCATTTTTTTCTGTGTATAATGATGCTGCCTGTTGGTTCAGTTGTGAGGATTTTTGTAATCCATACTGAAGTGTGTGTTCTTTGATCTTCATCAGCAAATGTTTTGAGTCCTCTTCACTTTCCTCAAGCAAGGCTGTGTCATCTGCATAATGCAGCTTAAAGAGTCTCCCTCCACTACCGATGCTCCATTCTTCTCCATGTAATTCCACTTCTTAGATTATCTGCTCTGGATACAGATTGTGTAAGTAATATAAAGGGATGCAACCATGATATACATCTTTTCTGACTTGAAGCCACACAGCAACCCCTTGTTTTATTCAAATGACTGCCTCCTGATCTATGGACAGGTTCCTCTTGAGCTACCTGGCCAGCTGACCTGCAGATATCCACAAGTATTTAGGCATATTCCAAAGAAAAGTTGATCAAGCCTTATTTAGAAATGATTGAACAGTATCCTCAATATCAAACACAAGTACAATTTTGCTGAAGGTCACTCAGACGTGATTGCAGCAGTCTATGGGCAGGGAACTGACAGCAATTCCAGCAGGATTTGGAAGGCTTTGAGGAACAGGGATCACTGCAGTAGTTCCCATCGGTGCACTACTTCTCTTGTGTGCGCAAACAACTTAACAAGTCTCTTTTTGCCTGGGGAGAACTCATCAGTTACTTTTTCCTTCTTTTACTCTTTCCAGGCTTAAAGAATAAAAATGTTTCTCTCTTGAATGGTGGAACAACCTCTCTGTTCCTCTCTACACAGTAACTCCTCTCACCTTTCCTTCTTTCTCCCTCGGCCCTTGTCTCACACATTTAGACATGCACACATTTGTTGTGTTCTCATACATTTTTGGTAATCAACTTTTAGTCCCACTATGTGGCAAACATCACTTAGTCCACAGAAAAACCTTCCTGGAATGTGGTAGGACTATATAAAAAAAAATTTTAACAATAAAAATAAAATATTTCAACATTAAGTAGTACAAAGTCTGGTTCTTGTTAGGAAATTGGAATCAAATAAGGAAGAAAAAAAATATATGTACAGTTTATTTCAGACTTTAGGGATATTTGTTATATATATAGATACATATATATATATATACACCCATTGCTGTTGAGTTGATTCTGACTCCTAATGACCATATAGGAAAGACCAAACCCAGTGCCACTGAGTCAATTCTGACTCATAGCTACACTACAGGACAGAGTAGAACTGCTCCATAGAGTTTCCAAGGAGCTCCTGGCAGACTGGAACTGCCAACTGTTTGGTTAGCAGACACAGCACCTAACCACTTCACCACCAGGATTTCCACATATATATGAATATATATATTCCTAAGAATGGGTCAGAACAATATGTTTTAAGAGTTCAGACAAGGCCAAAATCAGTCTGGTATGAGTAGCACTGCCGGCCAAGCCAGGTCCTGTTGAGTTGGATCCAATTGACTGAAATCATGGAGAAACGGTAGCTTCTGATACAGAGCACAGAAGAAGGCAGGAAAAGAAAGTGAAATTTGGCATGAATTGGGTTGATGTGATGGTTAGGGTTATTTGTCAACTTGCCTAAGCCAGGATTCCAAGTGGCTTAGAAGTCTTCAGCAAATTTTGGAGGCAAGATGAGAAGGCAGGAAGGGACAGGAGCTAGTTAGAGGGACACTGGAAATGAGTAGAAAAGAGACTGTGCTGTCACATATAAGGACTGTAACTTGTGCCACATAACAACATGTATATGAATTTCTGTGTAAAAGACTAAAGCTGTAAAGTTTCACCTAAAGCACAATAAAAGTAAAGGGGCGGGGACATAAAAGTGTACTCCATCTTTTCACTATGATACTCTTACTCTCTACAACAGCTTCATTACCAGTGGTCTTAGGCTAGGTTCTCTAGAGTTGCAAAATCAGTAAGGAGGAAAGAGATTTGAATGACTTTCAGCAAAATTTTACCTGTGTTCGATATTGAGGATATTGTTCAATAATTTCTAAATAAGGCTTGATCAACTTTCTTTGGAATACGCCTAAATACTTGTGGATATCTGCAGATCAGTTGGCCAGGTAGCTCATGAGGAAACTGTACATAGATCAACAGGCAGTCACTTAAAGAGAATAAGCGGTTGCTATGCAGCTTCACATCAGAAAAGATGTGTATCATGGTTGCAACCTCCATGATGGGATCTGCTGTAAACCATCAATTGGGTGAAAAAGCATTTTCTGGGGTGTGTGGCCTGCATGGAATGTAAGTGCATATTCTGGCAGGGCTCATGGGCTTCTACTTACTATAGATCCTGCAGCTGGCTCAGGTGGTTCACTTGACTTCTGGTTATTTTGAGCTATCAGCTTGCCTGCAATACTGCCTGCTGATCTTGGGAATCATCTACCTCCACAGCCTGTGATCAGGAACCCTGCTGTCTGACCTGCTGATCTGAGTTTGTCAGCCCCTGTGGCTTCATAAATCAGAAGTTGCCTCTATCTTGACCCACTGACTTGGAACATTCCAGTCTCTAAAACTACGTGAGTCATTTCCTTGATATAAATCCCTCTTTCTCTCTCCACCTCACTGATTTTGCAACTCTAGAGAACCTAGCCTAAGACAGATGGTAATGAAGCCGCTGTAGAGGGTACAAGTATCATAGTGAAAAGATGGAGCAGAGTTCTGTGTTGTTGTTGTTCCTTTTATTGTGCTTTAGGTGACACTTTACAGCTTAAGATAGTCTTTTATACAAAACTTCATTTACACATCGTTATGTGGCACCAGTTGCAGTCCTTGTATGTGACAGCACAGTCTCCTTTCTACCCATGTTTCCCATGTCCCTCTAACTAGCTCCTGCCCCTTCCTACCTTCTCATCTTGTCTCCAGACATGAGCCACCCTTTTGGTGTCATATATCTGCTTGAACTAAGAAGCACATTCCTCTCTTGTATGGCTTCTATGTTTTATAGTCCAGACTAATTTTTGTCTGAAGAGTAGACTACAAGAATGGTCTTAGTTCTGTGTTAACAGAGCATCCAGGGTCCATGACTTCAGGAGTTCCTCCAGTTTCAGTCATACCATTTAATCTTATCTGTTTACAACACTTTGAGTTCTGCCTGACAGTTGTTTTCCACTCTTTCGGGGACTGTCTGTTTTATTCTCTATCAGAGCAGTCACTGGTGGTAGCTGCACACCATCTAGTTCTTCTAGTCTCATACTGATGGAGTCTCTGTTTCATACAGCTGTTGTGTCTGTTGGCCTAATATTTTCTTTGTATCTTTAGTGTTTTTCATTTTCTTTAGCTCCACATGGGTCAGGATTAATTGATGCGCCTTACATAGCTACTCACAAGTTTTTAAGACCCCAGAGGCTACTCACCAAAGTGGGATGACAGATTAAGGTTTAAATGTTGATTTTGCTATTTATCAGAGAAGGGTCTTAGGTAACTTACTTAGCTAGATGACCCCTCCTTATCTCATTGCGGAAAGCAACATTTTGCAAAGTATTAGTTCTATATAACACTCCTTGAAAGGACCCTGGTAGTGAAATAGCTTTAAGTGTTGGACTGCTAACCAAAAGATCGAATGTTCAATACCATGCAGCAGCTGTGTCTTAGGCTAGGTTTTCCAGGGAAGCAAAACCAGTAACACATGTATGTACAAGGAAAGACTTATATATATATAAAGTAAAAGGAAAGATATATAGAGAGATAGATAGATATATGAAATAGCTCACACAATTGCAGAAGCTGAACGTCCCAAGTCCTGGCACAAGCCTCACGTGGCCACGGGAGCTGGCGAACCCAAGGTCAGCAGGTCAGAGACCAGAGTTCTAGATTACCAGTTGTGTGGGTCAGCAGATCCCACACTGGTGGTGAGACGGAGCTGCAGAGTCTGGCGAACCCAGGATCAGAAGGCCATGGAACAGGACTCTCAAGCACTGGCTATAAGGGTTGATAAATCCAACAGCTGCTAGTTCAAGTCCAGGATCCAGTCTCCAGAAGACAGCAGGAGTTGCTGGCTACGTGAGCAGACTGGCAGTAGGTGATGGAAGGTGGAGAGAAGAAAGCTGAGGGGTGGGGAGCCACCATAGAATCCACCCTGCCACTTAATACAGCAGCCAAATATGAAGTAGCCAAGTTGACATAATCTTGACCACCACAAGCTGCACTGCAGAATGGTTTGGTGATCTGCTCCTAGAAAGACTGTAGACTAGAAAGCGCTGTGAGGGTTACTCTGAGTCAAAAATTGATTAAACGACAAAACAACAACATCATCTCTTGAGCAACATTAGTATCATAGACTTCAGCAATATTTTTGTACCTATAAAATGTCATCTTTATTAAATATCTATTGTATTTTATATAGTCAGATACAGGAAGAAGCTTAGACTGCTGGATACATGAGGTGAAGTATTTGCTGTAAAAAGAAACTGTGATTTACTTTTTCTTTCAGATGCTCCACCACAAACTCATCTTTTGTTTGGGCCCTATTTTGTGAGTGCAGCTTTAGAGAACAGATAGCTGCTGGACCAATCATTTCTGTGTGTTGTCGGTGGTAGGTATTTAAAGAACAGAAACTTGAAAGAATAACTTTTATTATGTTATATGTTGTTTATCATTTTTTCCGCTCCTCTCTCTGCTAAAGGATGTTATGCTTTTGTATATATACATAGCACAAACATGCCAAGGCCAAGTGCCGTCGAGTCGGAGCCGATGACATTGGGTAATATAAACACTGAAAAGCTGCTGAGATACCACTTTCTGCCTTTTAAAATCATCTAATACATAACCAAGGTAACAATTAGCCTTTCTTCATTATGCTGCTTTTTATCCCTAACCATTGATAAACTTGGTTATGAAAATAAGATTCTTATCTGATGCTGAATTAAGCCTGGCTATTCCTTTTTTAGGAAACCTGGTTGTCGGAGTGGTTGAGAACTCTGGCTGCCATCCAAAAGGTCAGCAGTTCGAATCTAAATCTTTTTTTTTTAGATTTCTTTGGCAAATTAGTATTATAGAGCTTCAACTGCTGACCTTTATGTTCTTAGTAATAAAAGACCCCCAGATTTGCTGGAAGTCTGAAAGTCTTGGACTTAATCACCCTTTGGAAATGGTTCTTATAATAGTATTTTCCAAGTATGATACATATGCAAAAAAAATTTGAGCCATTGTAACAATATTTGAGTAAAGGATGAGATTAGAGGAATAATCATTTTTTCTTGTGGTTTTCATAGTAACTTTTCAGTATCGAATTCTAATACCTGTGACACAGTTCCAGTAAAGGGATCATTTACTATCTTAGACGGAATAAACCAAAAACTGAAGCACACTGCAATCAAGTTGATTCCAACTCAGGGCACCTCTATAGGACAGAACAGAACTACCCCATAGAGTTTCCAAGGAACACCTGCTGGATCTGAACTGCCGACCTTTTGGTTAGCAGCTGTAGCACTTAAACCACTATGCCACTAGAGTTTCCTTAGACTGAATGATTGCTGAGAAATCACACAAGGCAAATTATTTCAAAACTATCTTGAAATAAACACATTTCCTTTTTAAAATTTTGTTATTTTTATGAGGATACACACAGCAAACCTGTTTCTGCACATGTAGTTCAGTGATTAATTACATTCTTCAAGTTGTGCAGCCATTCTCATCCTCCTTTTCAGAGTCTGCTCTGCCCACCATAAACTCATTATGCCCTAAAATGACTAATTTTTCAAGCTGCTGCTGTCACTTTGATGGCATGTAGATAGGTCTTAAAAAAAAGCATAATATTATTAGTGGACACATTTTACTAATTAAGCTAAACTATTGTTTGGTTTTAATAAGACATCAGGAGAAATTTTTGATTTAAATTTTAAGGATTACCTTGAGGCAATCCATCCTCCTTGGTTCCAGGAAATATGGGATCCATGGGAATTTGAATTTCTGTTCTGCATTTTCCTCCTTTTGATCAGGATTCCTCTATAGAATCTTCCATCATATTGTTTAATAGCAGTAGCCAGGCACCCTCCAGTTCTTCTGGTCTCATAACAAAAGGGGATTGTTGTTTTACGAAGGTAATTAGCTACATATTCCCTACTATCATCTTATTCCTGACTTATTTTCTTCCTCTGTTGTTCCAGATGAGTCTAAATTAATTGTTATTCCTTGGATGGTCACTTGCAAGCTTCTAAGACCCCAGTCAGTAATCAACATATAGTAGGTCTACCAGAAGCATTAATCATGTTATTAGGCCAAATAAACTGGGATGTTTCATGAAATTATGACCTTACACCTCCAAATTAAGGAATAAAATCTTATTCGGTATTAGGTTGTACATAAGCAGCCTCAGCACCTACTGCTGTTTTTTTTTTCCTTTAAGTTATTGTTATAAATACATCCACCATGAAATTTTTGTCAGTTCAATTTTTACAAGTATATAACTTATTGACAACAATTATAATAATCAGCTGTCCAAGGAATAAATACATTTCTTGAAATAGAATGATAAATTAGACATGAATTTCTGTTTCGATAGATTTCAACATTTTTAATGAAGATGGAAAATGACAGCTATGGATTAACTATACCATACCTATATACTGACTTGATAATTTTTTGTTTGTTGGCAACACATGTGGATTGTAATACATTGAGTAGTATTTGACACCTCTTCCATAGATGTTAATAGAATCCCCTCCACTGCAAAACTTAAAAATATCTTGTAAGAAAATGAACAAAAAATTTAAGAAAATGAACAAACAAAAAACAGTTGTCATCGAGTGAACTCCAACTCACAGGGACACCACATATGTCAGAGTTGAACTGTACTTCACAGGATTTTCTGTGGCTGAGTTTTTGGAAGTAGATATTCAGATCTTTCTTGCAAGGTGCCTCTGGGTGCCCTCAATGTTCACATTAGCAGGCAAACTCTTCAACTTTTGTGCCACTCAGAGACTCTTTTAATTGGGGATGGGGGGACTAAACAATTTAGATACTACCAGATATTCCCTGGAGGGTACAAGTGTTCCTGTTTAAGAACCATTGGTCTAGATAAGAGTATGATTTTAAGATGTCAAATCTGGAGAACTATCATAAAGGATAGCAAGCCTCAATTATAGGCCATTTTCCATAATAGGCATATTATGTGTGATAACAGTTATATAGAAAATTACTTTTCTTTAAATAGTGGGCTCCATATTAGTTATTCCAGAGGTTATGATAAAGAAAAAGAAAAAAAATCACACATTAAACTAAAATTCTTTAATGAACACAGGTAATTTTAAGACAGGGTAGAATAGCCAGTAAGAAGACAGAGGAAAAGGGTAGGGTACGCTAATAGATTAATGCAAGTTACAGCACGTGAATGCAATGTTATAAAGTGTTCTTATGTACTGAAAGTCCTCTCTGCTGGATTTATAGTTAGTAGGGTTGTGGCTGAAGTTCAAGCAAGGGGCCTCACAGGTGAGAAGGTATTATACAGGAAAGGTGCATGAACACAGGTGTAGCTTGCCATTTAGCCTGTTGAAGAGTTGTAGTTTGTTTTCAACATTTTCTGAGCACAATACATTTGAGGCCAGAGTGAGACTATGCTGGGTGTCATCAGTGCCAAAAAAAGCCACTGCCATCAAGTCAATTCTGACTCATAGCAACACTACAGTTCAGCATAGAACTACTCCACAGAGCACTTGTTGGACTTGAACTGTCAACCGTTTGGTTAGCAGATGTAGCACTTTACCAGCAGATGTAGCACTTTACCACTAAGCCACTAGGGTTTCCCATGGATAGTTCATTTCAAAATAACATAGCTGGCAATCCAGAAAGGTCATGACTGAAACTGGTTAAGTTAATCATTTCCATTTCATCCTATCTAAAAGCTACACACTTATTTTTCCCATCATAAGTTACATTTATTTTCTTTTTATAGAGTTTTAATGATTACTAAGGTACTTACTACTTATAAGTTATGTTCTCTCCTATTTCATATTATCTGTATTCATTATTCATCATTTTAACACATCCTAGATGTTTAGTCTTTTATGAGCTACTAGTTTATTTACCATCTCTGCTTAACTTTCCCTGTGAATATCAAGTACTCCAGTCCTTTCCTTTAAACAGAATTTAACATATCTAAACAGTAAATTTGCATTTTAGTAATTTCAATAATTGCAGTTATTAATGAGAAATACATCTAGAAAAGTTATCTTGGGTAATATTATATAAATAGCACATTTTAGAGAGAAGATTCAGGCCCATATGAATCGAAACAAATGTTTTTATAGTTGATTTATTTTGCTTCTGCTACCTCAACAAGTCACCTTTCTAAACAAGGATCCCTATAATTAATCCCAGAAATGTTTCTCTACAATTTATCACTAAACTTTTTTTTTTCTTTTTCCTATATTTCATTAACTAAGCAAGTTCTTGGAAGAAGAAAAAAAAATCCTAGAAACAAAGTAAAAACAGATACAGAGGCAGAGATTGAGAAAGAAACACACACATATGTATTATAATGTATATACACACTTATATATTATAATATACACACACACGTATACCTGAGGTCCAACAATTAAATCTGCGAACTAATTGTTCTAAGTGCCACATACATCGTTGCTGACTATCACTATGATCACCTTCAAATTACTCCTTTTGGGAAGCACTGATGCTAATCCACACTTCAAAGCAATTTTGGCACTCTTTCTGGAATGGCCATTGGGCATGGTGGCACAGTAGCAAGTTCATGAACTTCATTGCACAGTTGTTTGTTAGGGAATTTTTACCCAGTAGACAAATAACTGTACTGGAACTGTACTGAAACACCCTCCCTACTCACTTGATCTGCCCCCCAATGACTTTTTTCTTTACATGAAGATAAAAAAAATATTGAAAGGAAGACACTTTGATGACATTCAGGATATCAAGGGTAATATGATAACAGGTCTGATGGCCATTCCAGAAAAGGAGCCAAAATTGCTTTGAAGGGTAGACTAGGCACTGGTGTCAGCGCACAGCTTCCCAAGGGGAGTACTTCAAAGGTGACCTTAGTGATATTCAGCAATGATGCATGCAGTGTTTTTTCTAGGATGAGTTCATGGGTTTAATTGTCACTCTTCATATACACAAAAATATATATAGCTGAATGACAGCAAGGTGGAATAAAAATTTTATAGAAATATGAACAATAAAACCCAAATCCACTGCTGTCAAGTCAATTCTGACTTTTAGTGATCCTGTAGGACAGAGGAGAACTGCCCCACAGTTTCCAAGGAGCACCTGGTGGATTTGAAATGCTAACTTTTTCAACTAGCAGCCATAGAACTTAATCACTATGCCACCAGGGTTCTGTATATACAGAGGTATATTTAAAATAAAAAAAAAAAAAAAAAAAAACCAGTTGCTAATATAGAGTGGATTCCAACTCATGGAAACTCCACGTGTGTCACAGTATAGCTATACTTCACATAGCTTTTAATGGCTGATTTTTCAGAAGTAGATCTCTAGCTATTTCTTCTGGGGTGCCTGTGAGGTTGGCAGAGTAGCTCCTTTCTATCTCCCCAGCAGCTTCATGTCTATAGCCAGAATCTGGCAGACTGGCTCAAGGGGCATCTTAAGGCTTTCCTTGTCTTCCACCACTACTCTCCTACTCAGCTGCTCTTGGCCAAGCTAAACAGTCAATGCTCACTCCTGATTGCACACTGGGTGCTGAGGAGCTGCCGGCTAAGCTGCCCCAACCATCTACCACAAAGAAACTCAGCAAGGCCCAGGAGGTGCAAGCTCAAGCCCACAACCCAATGTCATTGAGAACCTCTTGAGTGATTTGCCTTGCTCACGGCTAAGGGCAGTGGCCCCAGGACCACAGAGCCCAATCCAGCACCTCAAGCCACCCTGAAGGCTGCCCCCTCAGTATTCTATAGTGTTTGGCATTGGCTCTTCTCCAGTGGTCCAGAAGGCCCAGAAACTGCTGGCAGAGTGGGCATGGCCCTAGAGCAGGTACAGAGGATCCAGTGTACTCTTACTGGGCAGTCTTAGTATGTCAACTCAGGGTTCATCCTGGATGCCCCCTGTTGGATGGTGAACAGCAGTTATGCCTGGGTGAGTCCTAGAGAGATGGAGAAGTACATACAACATCTTTCCAAGCTGTGGAGAGACTAGCTCAGCCTTCACCAAATCCTCACCAATAACTCACAAGTCCACTGACTTCACACGCATCACCAAATTGCTGGCTACTTTTACCTGCCCTGAAATGGTGCAGAGTTTGGAGGCTGCCTTGTGGATAATGGTGTGAACTGAAGGTTTCCTGGCTTCACAGAGCCCCACAGTTCAATTTTATGCCCTTCACAAATGTGATGCAGTTCATTTTTCCATTATTTGGAATTACTAAGAAGGTCAGTGTCAGGGCTTCAACTCCCTGAGGCTCTTCTGCCAGTGAGGGATGATGGGTATGCCTCATGAGGCTCACATCCAGCATGTTAATATTGCATTGGTCTCTCTTAGAATTTAATGTCATGAAGGGTGGCAGTGTGAGGTGTAAGATTCAATCTTACAGAGTTAGAATTTTTTATTTTCTTTTAATAAACAGACTGTAAATTCAGTTGAGGCTGACTATGATTATTTTAAAACATATTATGTAAATTATTACTCAGACTTCACAAATCAAATAGCTCACAAGGATACTTAGTTTTAAAAAGAACTTGTTACCATGTTACCAAGTGCATATATACTTTTTTTTTTAACATAAATTCATTCCATGAATCCTCAGCTCCTGTCAACAGAGAGGACTAGATTAGTGTCAAGTATGAATATACCACTAATTTTGTCCAAAATATTATATTCTATTATGACTTTTTTTCTGAAAAAATAGTAAAAAATGGTATTCTTTCACATGGATGCAAACATGTACTGTGACCACTTTCCTATTCGATTTTCTGAATCAGCAAATCAATGACCACTTTATATTGAGTTATATGCTAAATGCCTGGCAAGCTACTTACCCGGATTTCAGAAAACACATCCTTGGAAGTCATCCTATTAATGAATATAGATATATCCCAATACTGACTGTAGCACTGAGCTGGATTATTTATTTATAGTTGGTTCATCTAGTTCTCCCCTATGGCATTTCCAGTGTAGCTGGGTTCCAAGTTTCTATCTCATTAATTATTTAAACAAAATTATTGGCAAGAAGTAGAGAATGTTCTTGGAATCTTTCACAACGATGGAAACCTCAGCCTTTTGCAGGGAAGATTTAGGGTAAGTGTCATGAATCGAATTGTGCCCCCCAAAAAATATGTGTAGCCATGTGGCTGGGCCATGATTCCACTTATTTTGTGATTGTCCTCCATTTTGTGATTTTCCTGTGCTGTGTATTAAAGGATTAGGGTGGGACTGTAAATCCCTCCATAGGATTACCTCCTTGCTCCACTGCAAAGGGAGTTTCCCTGGAGTATGGTTTGCCCCACCCTTAATCCTTTCCTCTTACAAGAGATGAACAGACAGAGAAGCAATCAGAGAACTGGGAACCTCACACCATCAAACAAGCAGCACTAGGAGAAGAGCGCGTCCTTCAGACCTGAGGTTCCTGCGCCAAATGCTTCCTGGAAAAAGAATGATGCAATACTAGACTTTCCTTCAGAGCCGACAAGAGCGAAAGCCTTCCCCTGGAGTGGACATCCTGAATTTGGACTTGTAGCCTACTAGACTGTGTAAGAATAAATCTTCCTTTGTTAAAGCCATCCACTCTGTGGTATTTCTGTTAGAGAAGCACTAGCTGACTAAAACAGTAACTCTTCCCAAAACTGGTAACTGGAATATTTCCTGCCCACGATAATGTAACTCATCAAGCAACTCTGTATTAAGCAAACAGTAATTCCTCACCTTAACACGAGGTGGTGTGAACAATATTAGGAAAAAGGGGGGGAGGGGAAGTGAAGTAGATTCTGTACTGAGATGAAGTCAGAAAGCAAGAATTAAGTATATTTACCAATTAACCTCACTTGTACAACCCCGAGTCTGGCATGAGTTCCAAGAAAATAGACATCAGCATGCACCGAAGTTTTCTGAAAAGGTAACTCTGTGTAGAGTATGTACTAAAGTAGACTGCTAAAGTTCCAGAAAAGAGACAATGAAGGCCTGAACTAGGAACCTATCGGTAGAAATGCAACAGAAAAACTCAATTCAAGAGATATTTATATGAAGGGATTAATAAGTGAAGGAAGGAACATGTGAGATGAGAGAGACATCAGGAAGTCAAGTTTGGCTCTGAAATTTCTATCTTGGGAAATATGGTGCCTGTGACGCTTCCTGAGATAGAAACACCAATTGTCTGTCTTCAAGATTTCCATGACATACGGTTCTCAGGCAGTTCTTCTGTAAGCATAGGGGGAATTCATCCAGAAATCTCAATTACTGTAAGTGAGGCAAGATGTGTCAATTACAGAATAAAAACATCGGCACAGGTGCCCGGGTACCTGCTCAAAGGAAACAGGTATTTTTCACACTGCCAGAACTTGAGGTAACCGTAGAGGAGGAAGTTCTCACATTTTTTGACATGAAGGTTTCATATTTCATTCTCCTTTTTCTCCTTCCACATACATTTTCAGTTTCAATGCCTTAAGTGGATTTGCTAGGCCTATGTCATTTTACTGACTTCATGACTATTAAGGTACAGATGAAGCCAAGAGTGTATGGCTATAATGATGGGTTTTACTGAACAACACTTGTTTAAGAATTAGTTACAAAATGAATCAGTTGCAAAACTCAGACCAATTTATAATAATAAAGGAACGAGGTGAGACAGACAGCACCAGAGCTAGAATCAGATATTTTGATACAAGTGTCATTTCTTTTATAAGCTGCCTACACTCTGAATCTCAATCACCAAAATCTATCATAGCTTTAATCCCTTCTACGAACATTTTGTTTATTTTCTGTTATGGAATACAACCCAATTTTTCTCTGAAACACTGTCATTGCTGCAGCTGTGTCAGAGTCTGCTCTCCTTCAGGACAAGCAGAGTAAGTATGTGCCTCGATCCTGTTTATTGCTTTGAAACCATCCTTCTATGCCTGTTTCATCTCTCTGACTTGAACCATGATGTCACAGACTAACCCATCCACTTCACTCCCCCTTGCTCTGCCATCATCTGACTTCTCTAGGATCTTACCTACTAGTTTACTCACTCCTTCTCTCTAGTCCTACTGCTGTAATTAAAGTGGTTATTTGTGAATCAATATTCATAATTCTTTGACTGCTTAAAAACATGGCATTCCTCAGTGGTACTACTTTTCACCATGTCCTTCTCTCTCTTCATCCTTTCCTCTTACCTTGAACCTTGTGTTCTCTACTCAATTCTTCAACCCATCTTCTGACATTTTCACTTGCAAAGTCATAGCAGTACCAGT
This sequence comes from Heterohyrax brucei, assembly GCA_028571685.1. Lineage (NCBI taxonomy): Eukaryota > Metazoa > Chordata > Mammalia > Hyracoidea > Procaviidae > Heterohyrax > Heterohyrax brucei. The sequence goes on from CM053143.1 coordinate 165,198,910, forward strand.
CGCCTTCCACTGAGTTCTGACTCATGGTGACCTCATGTGCCTAAGACTAGAATTGTGCTCCACGGGGCTTCCAATGGCTGATGTTTCAGAAGTAAATTGTCAGGCCTATCTTTCAAGGCATGTTTTAGTCAACTCAAATCTCTAACCTTTTGGTTAGCAGCTAAATGTGTTAACCATTTGCACTAGCCAAGAATGTCACAGCACAAGCAGCATGGCCAAATAAAAAGCTTTCTACCCGGCACCTCCATCCGCAAACCTGAACATGTTTGGGGGAAAAAAAAAATTCAACCATGCTGTATTCCCAAAAAGATCTGCAAACATTTGGCTGCGCCCTACTTCCTGGTATTGTGTGATGTTCCTCCATGTTGGAATTCCTGTCTCTATGCTGTTAGTAAGGGTGGACGGGTAGCAGCTGTGTTGGTAGAGCAAGATTCAACGTGTAAGCTTTTGTGCCTTGAGGGGGTCTCTTGAGTCATAAAGCGAAAAATCTGGCAGAGAGAATGGGGAACCTCACACCAACAAGAAAGCAGCACCGGAGGAGAGAATATCCTTCAGATCTCAGCTTCCTGCACCAAGAGGCTTCCTAAACAAAGAAGGATGCAACACAAGGAGTTTCCTTCTGAGCCAACAAGGGGAAAGCCTTTCTCCGGAGCAGACATCCTGAATTTGCACTTGTAGCCTACTGGACTGTGTAAGAATAAACTTTCCTTTGTTAAAACCGTTCATTTGTGGTATTTCTGCTACAGCAGTGCTAGCTGACTAAAAGACACGCTGACTAGGTGCATATTAAATTCTGCATCACAAACAAAATAGGATGTTCAGCAATCATACTGCACTCCCCTGCCCTTCACCCTTTTCTGCTTTCTTAGTAGACTATTGTACGCCTTTCAGTTTCTATTTAACCCCATACATTTCTTCCTATCATACAATGAACTGAACTCATAACTCACTGACTCACTGAAGAAAACTTCTCAAGGGTCCTAATGCATCTCTACCAACACATCTTCATCTCTACCTTTTCTATGATTAGCGTTGATCCATTGCTGTTCTTAACTAGGGCTAGTCCTGACTTGAGCAAACTAAAGCCCACCTTCTATCACTTATTTTAGGGCGACTATCTAGAAATCCTTTTCTCTCTTCCTGCTGCTGCATTTTCCTCACGTGCAAGAACATCTCCTGTCCTTTTTCCCTTCTTGAAAACAAGAATGCCAAACAAAATTTCTCCTAGTACCACATCTCCCATGAACTATCAACTTATTTCTCTCTATTCATCTATCACAAAATCTATTCAAAACATTTGTCTCCAGGTTTTCTCCTCCCATTTTCTCTTACATCTGTGTCAATTAGGTTTTGTCCTCATTTGTTCCATTAACAGGTGGTGGTACACCGACCATTTGGTGATACAAATGGTTCAGTGCTTAATTGCAAGCCTAGAAGTTGGTTTGAACCTACCCAGAGGCATCTCAGAAGACAGTCCTGTAAATCTGTTTAACAGCCTTGAAAATCTTATTTAACCTACTCAGCAGCTCCATAGGAAGAAAGACCTGGTGATCTGCTCTCATAAAGATTATAGCCTAGAAAACCCTGTAGAAACAGTTCTACTTTGGGTTCAAATGGGATTCCATGAGTCACAATTGACTTGTCAACATCTAACAACAAGTACATACATAAAGAAGAAAATAATATAAATTGAACTTACGAAAAACTCAGTTACATTTGAGATATGAACATTTTATTTACTCATAATATTAAGTGAATTTTATATGCAACAAATATAGAGATCATGTTACAACAAAAACAAACAAACTTACTGCCATTGAGTCGATTCCCACTCATAGCAGTCCTATAGGTCAGAGCAGAACTGCCTCATAGAGTTTCTAAGGAGGACCTGGAGGATTTGAACGGCTCAGTTTTTGGTCAGTAGACATAGCACTTAACCACTACACCACCAGGGACGTATTCTTCTGTTAAGTAACAGACAATATTGAAGTTATCAACTGTTTCATTTTACTTGAATCCACATTCAACACCCAGGACAGTAAGTGGTAGTTGAAAAAATCAAACAATGTACTGCACTGGGAAAATCTGCTTAAAAAAAGAAAAAAAACAAAAGACCCACTGCCATCGAGTAGATTCCAACACACAGTGTCCCTCTTGGTCAGAGTATAACTGTTCCATAGAGTTTCCAACGAGTACCTGGTGGATTTGAACTGCCAACTTTTGGTTAGCAGAAATAGCACTTAACCACTATGCCACCAGGGACATATTTTTTCTGTTAAGTGACAGAAAATACTGAAGTTATCAACGATTTCAGTTTACTTGAATCCACATTCAACACCCATGAAAGTAGTAGTCAAGAAATCAAATAATGTATTCCATTGGGAAAATCTGCTGGGACGGGGGACTGCCCTTGAGTAGATTCCAACTCACAGTGATCCTATAGTAATCAAAGGTGTCATACTGAGAACTAATGTGCACCTGACCCAAACCATGGTATGTTTAATTCCTCCTATGTATGTGAAGCTAGGAGGTGAATAAGGAAGACCAAAGAATTGATGTATTTCAATTATGGCATTAATGAAGAATAATGAATACTTATACTATGGATTGTCAGTAAAACAAACAAATCTGTCTTGAAGAAAATACAGCCAGAATATTCATTGGAAGTGAGGTTGGCCAGAATTAGTCTCAGTTACTTTGGATATGTTATCAAGAGGTACCTGTCTAGGGAGGTAGGAGTATCACAGTTGGTGAAACAGGATCAGCTGAAAGCAAGAAGATCCTCACTCAACAGGATGGACTGGCACAGTGTCTGCACCAGCAGGCTTAAACAGAGCAACAGTCATGAGGATGGCACAGGACTGGGCAGTGTGTCTTTTGTTCCGCTGTACCTAGGTTGCTATGAGTGGGAATTAACCCGATAGCACCAAAAAATAATACCCACTATGTTACGTACTCAGGGTGCAACAGTGAAAAAGATGGATAAGATTCCTGCCCTTGTGCCACTTTCTTCATAGTGCAGAAAATGTCATTAATACAGTCATCTACGTTTATAACGACTATTGCAAACAGAAACTTCAACTAAACATCACTAGTGTCTTAATAAATTTTATGAATCTAATTCACTAAGACTGTATACACAACAGAGTATGTTGAGTTCATCTTGGCTATTGCACAAGTGTATCTCACCAAGGGTCTCTTTTGCCTTTATTGATCCTTGACCAAACATAATGTCTTCCTCCTGAGATTTATCCATCTTAAAGGGCATATCTGCTGTTATTCATAAGGTTTTCACTGGGTAATTCTTTTCAGAAGGAGGCTGCAGGGTCCTTCTTCCTAGTCTTTCTTAGTCTGGAAGCTCAGTTAAAACCTGTCCACCATGGGTGACCCTATTGGTATTTGAAGATTAGTGGGATAGCTTCCAGCATTACAGCAACAGACAAAGCCCCACAGTACGACAAACTAAGGTATGCCTGATCCAAGACATGGTATTCTCAATCACATCATCCACTTAAGCATAAAAATGATTTCGGCCATGGCACAAGACCGGGCACTGCTTCACTCAGTTGTGCATAGGTTCACTATGTATCGGAACCAACTCAACGGCATCTAACAACAACAAACTTTCACTTAACAAATGCTTAACCATTGTGTCAGAAGTGCTCCTGAATATGATTAGATTCACATTAAAATAAATAATTTGGAATAGATTATCAATTTAATAATCTCTGACACTGACGATTATTGATTCCCAGCTTTGTTTATCTCTATTACTAATCTTTTCTATGAACTCTAGGCTTCAATATCCAATTGCCTTTGAAACATCCAATTTCATGTCTAATAGTCTCAAGCTTTAAGTGCCCGAAGTCAAACACGTGTCATGTACAGGGAAACTGGTAGTGAAGTAGTTAAGTGCTACATCTGCTAACCCAAAAAGCCAGTTGTTCAAATCCACCAGGCACTCCTTGGATACTCTATGGGGTAGTTCTATTCTGTTCTATAGTGTAGCTATGAATCATTATCTACTTGACTACAGCAGGTTTGACATTTTGTTTTTTTATCATATACACAGGGGTTTATTAGAGTTTTATATATTACCTCAGTTATGCCCCATAATAATCTTAAGATTGCCTATTATCAATGAGGAAATGGAGGCACAGAGAATTGACATGAATTCTGAAAACCCTGGTGGCAGTAGTGGTTAAGTGCTACATGTGTTAACCAATAGGTCAGCAGTTCAAATCTGCCTAGGCGCTCCTTGACAACTCTATAGGGCAGTTCTACCCTATGAGCCGGAATCAGCTCCGCAGCAGTGGGCTTGGTTTTTATCTTGTTCTAGTCTCCAAGGTTGCGCAGGTAGAGAACAACCAGTTTCAACCTAAAATTTTTGTGCTTGAGTGCCTCTTTTATCTTAAGTTTGTATCCCTAGTGAAACTTCATCCTTCTAACTATCTGAGCCAAAATTTGAGTCTTTCTTGACTTAGTTTCACATCTCTTAAGTTTTTTCCCCTATCTTTTAATCACATCAATGCTATTTTTAGACCAGTTCACTTCTCCACACTCCACTGCAATCAGTTTGGCACAAGTAACCTTGTTTCTCCTTTAGATCTCACAACAGCTTTAAATTGGTCTCCCACTTCCAACTTTGACTCTTTCCTCAACACAGCAGTGGTACTGGGATTCTCTCTATCAGTATAAAATGACGACAGTTCTATGCTTAAAACACTTTAATGGCTTATCATTTCACTTAAAGAAAAGCATACATTATTAATGTGGTCTTCAGGAGCCACAAGTGACCTAGCTCCCTATTATCATTAATCTTATTAATCTCCTTTTGTGCTTCCCTCTTTGCTCACTCTGCTTAGATCATACTAACTTGCTTGACTGTTGAATATATCAAGCACCTCAGGATCTTAATCCTTGCTGTTGTCTCTTCTTGGGATACTCTCACCCCCACATATTCACACGGTTAACTCCCTCACCTCCTTTAAGCTTTTTCTCACAAGGCACTTTCACAGTGAAGTATTTCTTTAACTCAATAAAAAATTAGAAGCCTATTGAATTTTGGATTGGTTTGGTTTGGACTGGACTGGACTGGACTGGACTGGATTAGAAGCCAGAATACTCCTTTCAAGCAAGGATGATAAGATTTTGGACATGCTATCAGGAGGGATCAGTCAATGACAGAGGTCATCATGCTTGGTAAAACAAAGGGTAAGTGACAAAGAAGAAGACTCCCAACAGAGGGTAAGTGATAAAGAAGAAGACTCTCAACTGGATGGCTTGACACAGTGGCTGCAACAATGGGCTCAAGCATAACAATGATTGTGAGAACGGCACAGGACTGAGCAGTGTTTCCTCCTGTCGTACTTAGGGTTGTGAGTCAGAACCAACTGGACAGCACTTAACTACAACAGATGGGAAGTAAATTAATACATGGAACTAAATTTTGAAGGGGGGGCAATGGGAGCTGTAGGTTCTAATCATTATTTCCAAGAATGGTTCCTAGAATATAGTAATCACTGGTAATCACTAGTGACTGACTCTACAATACTTACTGTCTTCATTAGCAAAAATTGACGGTACCAGCCGTCAGACGAACAGAGCTGAGGGGAAAGCGCGGGAGCTGAATAAGACCGAAACAATCACATCAGGGGGGACTCATTCAAGCTGAGACCTCGAGCTTTATTTTTCAGTTACATATATATTCCACACATTTCCTTGTTTCCTTTTCCCAAGCATTCTTTTGCTAGTCATATCGAAACCAGATCGGGGACATGCTGACCTCTGCTTATTCTGAGGACAATGCTGGGTGTACAATACTTGGAATATGCTTAATTTAGATCTTGTTAATACAAGAGTTAACTGGACCATATTCTGGCTTTGATTCGGGAAGTCTCGGCTTCCCACAAAAAATAGAAAAAGAAGAAATTAGGCAACAAAGAGATGCCCTCAACTTCATTTCTGCATTCTAACAGCTCACTAAAATACACCAAATGTTTTGCACCCAGAATCCTAACTTCTAGAGTGCTTAGGAAATGTAATTTTTATGCAACTGCATGTCAACAGATTGCTCAGTTACCACACTTCCAAAACAATAAAGGGTCTTCTAATAAAGATGTGCTGTTTCTGACAGCTCATGGTGGCCATATTTGTGAAGCTATAGCTGTCATATTTATCACTTTTTTATTTTTTAATTAGTTTAGACAGATAGGAACAAAAAGTTACATGATTCCACAATGTGTAGAAATTATTAAAGTTTATTATCAAAATGGAGTGTTCCATTCACCAAACACTGTGTGCACTTCATGAAATTTATGATGCTCACGATAATCCTACCAAGAGAACAAGTATATATGTTTAATCTAAAAAGTAGAGACCACTGGATATGTTGCTAATCAGACAATACCTGTGTGTCAGTGAACCACACAGTCCAATGAAGACATTGCCACCATTCATCAGAGTGTACGCAAGAATCTACCCCAATCAATTTCTCCCCAAGCACAAGAACTGGGCCTTTTGTCAACCACAATTTGGCAGATTTTGCATCTGGTCTTGAAGCTTTACTCTTACAAAACTGTATTAACTCAAGAACTGAAGTTCAGGGATCACAGATTGTACCTTGCACTGGCTGACTGGGCTCTGGAACAATTGAAAGTTGACTTGCTTTTGACCAAAAAAATCATCTTCAGGGACAAGATCCATTTCTGAGTGAATGGTTTTGTTAACAAATAAAACTGTCACATTTGGAGCCATGAGAATCCAACGGAGATTCAAGAACATCGACTTCATCCCCCAAAAGTTACCATTCGGTATGGATTATGGTCCAGCAGAATCACTGGCCCTTGTGTTTTCCAAGAGGAACAAGGACAGACTGTCACTGTCAACAGTGAAAAACATCAGATTATGATAACTGATATTTTGGGCCCCATTTTCAGCCACTCTTACCTGAAGTTCTTTTCCACACATAACGCCATCAAACATACTTCAAAATAATAAAACAATTAAAACTGCATCATTTATACAAGTTGATTTATTCAGGTTCAAAGACAGGACATCCTCATTGGAAGACCTTTTATATGTGGATTGAGAAGTGCCTCTCAAAAATATAAGTTGAAGTCCTTTAACTTCCAGTTCCAGTGACTGTGGAAATACAGCTTCTGCTGATGTAATATAGATAAACTGAGGTCACATTAGATTAGAGTGGGGCCTAAGTCCATTTACTGGTGTCCTGTTAGAGAGGGAGATTTGGAGACACATTCACAGAGAGAAGAATGCCATGTAAAAATGAAGGCAGAGGTAGGAGCAATGCAAAAACAATCACCAACTCACCAGGGATTGCCAGCAAGTACTAGAGGTAGAAAGGGGTCAGACAAGGCCTGCAAGCACCTTTATCTTGGACTTTTAGATTTCAAAACTTTAAGAGAATAATTTATACTGTTTTAAGACATTGAGTTTGTGGTAGTTATGTCAGCTTAGGGAGTTAATATGATTATACAAATCTCCTTTTTTCTTTTATCTTCCACACAAAGAACTTATCAAAATATCATACATTATATATCATATTAATGTTGTTTTTCTATTTCTTCTGATTGGCGTTTTTCCCTATTACTTATTTTTTAAATCCAAGACCTTTAACACTGTCTACAAAATTTAAACATTATATAAACATTTATGGCAAGAATGTGTATAAATCTAAAGTTCATTGTATTTTCACCATGTTTTAGTTGGATTCTATAGAGGACCAAAACAGGTGAGACATATTTATATAAAGAGAGATTGGCTTCACATGAATGTGGAGGCTGACAAGTCCCAAATCCATAGCTCAGGTTTCTACTGAGAGTCATTAAAGATCCTCAGGGGTCCTCGTGAGACCTATGAGAAAGAATTACTCAGGGAGACTTGCACAGTCCATGTCAGAAATCTTTATAGGAAAATGAATGCTCTTCAAAGTGGGGCAGCAGTGGAGTATATAGCACTCTTGCAGGCTGCTTCACTGAGTGAGTTTGGGGTTAGGTTTTTATAACCCATCCACACCCAGGGTACAGCTGGGGACCACAAGTCAATAATAGGGATCTGAAGAATTTCCCTTTTTTGGCAGGTGGTTGCTTGTGCCTTGATTGTGTGTTAAAGTGGATTTCAAGACGGTTCCTGCCAGGGGTGCTTCTGGGACTGGTAACAGGATTTATTATGGGGTCTTGTGCCTGCACAGTTTCTTGCTCCCTCGGTTCAATTCCCTGGTCCTGACTGTAGCTCCCTTTGGAAGGATATATAGCAGTCACCCTGTTTCATATGAAGATATCTCTAAATTTCATCTAAACTTTTTTTTTTTTCTTTTTCTGAAAAACAACTTTAGGGATAATGCAAGCAGCTAGTACCAGGTGTAGATGATAAATAAGTCACTTATCCTCTAGAATGTTCCAAGCTGTGATTAGGCCGGCCCTTGATACTGTCTAAATGTGGCTGGCTGGAGACCTCTGTTAACTCATGAGATTATAGGGGCTGATGAATTCAAAATCTGAAAATCAAGTGATAGGGCAAGACACTTGCAGGCTTACGTCCCAGTATTTGGAGATCAGGTAACAAGAAGAGTGTAGAGTCAAGAGACAGAGGCTCTGCCATTTATATTCTGCAGAAGATCACATTCCAAAGGTCATCATCCTTCAAGTGATTGGTCAATTACATCAAGTCACATAATGTATGGTGATTGTATTACATTACATTACATTATAGAACAACAACCAGCCCAGTTTCTCATGAAAGCTCTGAAAAGTATGGCTTTGCCATATTTAATAGAACATAAAATAATATTAAACATCTCATAAGTTGTTCAGTGTATTAAATGAAGTAACTTATAGGCACATGGAGCCCTGACAGCACAGCAGTTAAGAGCTCCCTCAAACAAAAAGGTTGGCAATTAGAATCCAGTATTGGCTCCTCAGAAACTGTAGGATGGTTCTACTCTACTATAGGGTCAGTGTTTTAATCAGCTAGGGCTTGGGGGGACACAATTCAACCCATGACAGTCAGTATGAGTCAGAACTGACTCAATGACAATGGGTTTGTTTTCTTAGTTTTACCTGCATATAGCATAGATCCTCACTTAGAGTAGATCTTATGTTTATCAAACAATAATTGTCATGGATTGAATTGTCTCACCCAAAAATCTGTGTAGCAATTTGTCTAGGCCTTGATTCGGAGTATTGTGTGATATTCCTATGTGTTGTAAGTCCTGCCTCTGTCACATTAATGAGGAAGAATGGGTGGTGGTTGGAGGCCCAACTTTTTCTTTGCCTTGAGGCAGTTCCTCAGACCACCGGGGAAAGGGAAGAAAGCAGAGAATTGGCCACCTCATACTACCAAGACAGCAGTGTCAGGAGCAGAGACCTTTGGATCAGGTTCAATGTGTCTCAGAAGCAATCAGTCCATGGAAAGACAGACAAGAGACCTTCCTCCAGAGCCAATACAGAAAGGCTTCCTCTGGAGCTGATGCCCTGAATTTGGACTTCTAGCCTACATTAGTCTGAGGAAATCAATTTATCCTTGCTAAAGCCAGCCACTTATGATATTTCTCCTAGAGTACCAACCAAAACCAAACCCATCGTCATCAAGTCAGGTTCAACTCATGGTGACCCTAGAAGTCAGAGCAGAACTGCCCATAGAGTTTCCAAGGAGTGCCTGGTGTATTTGAACTGATGACTTTTTGGTTAGCAGACATAACCCACTCTTACAGTAGCACTAGATAACTCAGAGAATAGTACTTGTTATTTCTTTTTTTCTGTGTTTCAGCAAATTAAAGGTGAATTCATGACACATTGTCAGGAACAAATTATCCTCGGCTGGTGCACTCATTTGTTCTTCAGAACAAACCATCCCGGATCTCCATTTATTCATATTTACAGGCTATTTTAACTCTTCCTTTGACTATATTTTCTAAAATTTGTAATTGTTTCTTAATCCTTTTATATGCACACTTTCATATCTTTAGAAAATACAAAGAACAGACTGCCAAAATCATAAGGTAACACAGTTATGTTTACAACAAATATAAGCCCAAGGTCTCAAGAACAGTAACAACAGTATAAACTGTGTGTATAATCTGTGTACAAACTGTGATGAGTCATAATTCAGTAGGAAACATCACATTTAATTTACTGTCTGCAAGTGCTTGAAAAAGAAGAGTGGCAAATACTTTGCCTCATGTAAAATTTTCAAGCTCCACGTCGTCTTTTCAGTGCCTTAGCAAATATTCTTCAAGGACTCTATAATTCTGCAAGTCGTGGCAGGATTAGCCAGGTCTTGTGGAATAAAGGCATGTCCCACAATCTATTTTAAATCAAAAGACAAGTGTCTCATAGATGAAGAGAGAGTTGCCAGTATGCCAGGAATTGCAATGATAAAAACAAAAGCAGAAATGCATGAAATAAGATCATTTGAAAGGGTAAATAAGATAAATTAAAAAAAAAAAAAAAGTTGATTTCTCATTTTAAGCCAGGAATATCTGATAGCCAAGAGACTGTTGTGAAAATCATTATGAAGTTCAGTGTATCTACCCTCTCTACACCCTGTTAAATTTTATTTTTCAGTTAGGAGAGACGATTTTCAGGTTGTCATTAAGCCAGTGCAGAACATTACATTAGAGTGTATTTTTCAATACCTAGGGATGTAATCATAAATCCTGGCAGCAGAGTCATTAAATGCTTCATCTGCTAACAAAAAGGTGGACAGTTCAAATCCTCCAAGCCCTCTTGGAAACTCTATGGGGCAGTTCTACTCTGAACTACAGGGTAACTATGAGTCAGGACTGACTCAGTGGCAGGGGGCTTGGGTTTTGGTGGATATATAAATAATAGTTCATTCTGTATTGCACTCCTCATAATCACACAATTTCTTAACTTTGTTAATCTAATACATACTTTATTGTTATATATTTTCAAATACTTACATAAAAATTATACCTTATATATTGAATTGTCTTTGATATGCTTTGATGAAATTCTTATATTCTTAATTTCCTTTAACAATTTCATTTAAAACAATTTTAAAAGAAGATACTTTTGGTTTTGATTAAATAAAGAATCTATCTATTTCACTATTTTCATTACTATAGTTAAAAATATAACTGACAAGCTCAAGTTACTGGAAAGAACTTAAAAGCTCAAATAATTGGAAAGAACAAATCACCTACCAATTTTCTTTATTGATCCATAAAAATAGGGAAGACAAAATTTTAAATATTTCTTCTGGAATCACCAATTACACACACATGAACTAATTCTGATTTTTAAAAAAAATACCTTTAACAGGAAGATGTTTTCAAGGAATATATGCAGCCTAGTTTCACAACCAACACCAAGGAAGCATTAGCCCTGAGAAAATTCTGTTTCACTTTCTTAGAAAAGGAAACTTCATAGTGTATTTGCTATACAGGAGATTTTGCTAGTTTCCCCCAAGAAAAACAGACAATATATCTCTGAAGTTTTCAGCTTCAAGCATGAATAAACAATGCTTGTAGGAAGGTCCACATACTTCAGTCTCCTAGAGTAGGTAATGCAATGATATAGGACAGAAATAGAAGTAACTTAGATTCAATTACAAACTTTTTCTATCTTGCATATGTTCTTGCATTTTGAGCATGTTCTCCATTCCGTTCTCCATTAATTTATTTAGCAGTAATAGTTGATAACAATGATATCTGATAATAGTAGTAACGGTAATCCTAACTCTCAGATGATTTCTGAGTCAAATATTTGGTGTCTAATGTTAATGAAGAAACTTTGGTGGTGCAGTGCTTAAGTGCTGTGGCTGCTAAGCAGAAGGTTGGCAGTTTGAATCTTGGAAACTCAATGGGACAGTTCTACTCTGTCCTATAGGATCTAGAGTCGCTATGAGTCAGAATCAGTTTAGTGGCAGTGGGTTTGGTTTGGTTTTTAATGCTGATGAATTTCTGGCTGTTCTCTGTTGATGTACTGCTACCTCGACAACTTTTCAATCATTTTCAGGAAAATTTTACTTGAGTGTGATATGAATGGTATTTTTTGATAAGTTTTACACCGGATTGGAACACTTTTCTTTATACTAGGGATAAATAGGGCCCTCTTCCAGTCCAAATTTCTTGCATAGACCAGTGAGTACATTCAATGCTGTATCCATTTTTTCAAATATCTCAACTGGTATTCTGTCAGTACCTTGTTTTTCACCAACGTCTTCAGAGCAGCTTGAACTTTTCCCTTTAGTACCACTAGTTTTTGATCATATGTTACCTCCTGAAATGGTTGAACCTCGACCAAGCATTTGCATTCTGTTGTACATACAGTTTCTGTGAGTCAGAACCAACTCTGTGGTACCTAACAACAAAGGTAGTGAATAGAGTCCCTGGGTGATACAAAGGATTAAACTGCTCAGCTGCTAATTAAAAGACTGAAGGTGTGAGGCCACTTAAAGGGGGCTTATTCAAAAAATGATCTACTGCCAAAAAATTTGTAATTGAAGACTCTTTGAGCACAGTTCTAACATACATACAGAGTTCGCATGAGACAAAAAAATCAAATTAAACCAAACCCATGGCTGTCAAGTTGATTTCGACTCACAAAGATCCTATAAAACCAAAACAAATCCACTGTTGTTGAGTTACCACTCATAGTAAAACCCTATAGGACCAAACAAAACTGCTGCTTAGAGTTTCCAAAGTGCCTGACAGATTCTAACTGCCAATCTTTTGGTTAGCAGATGCAGAACCTAATCATCATGCCACCAGGGTTTCCAGTGACACTTCAGGACAGAGTAAAACTGCTCCATGGGGTTTCCAAGGAGCAGCTGGTAGATCCAAATTAAAGACCTTTTGGTTAACAGCCAAGGACTTAACACTGCACCATCAGGTTCTGCCATGAGACAGAGCACCTAGTAAGTAGTAATTTACAGAACTTACTAATTGCTGCTCATACACATTTTCTTCTTCTATGTCATGCACAAATGTAAAGAGACATTTATAGTCAATACTTTTTGTTTCAGTTAGTCAGCGCTACTGTAACAAAAATACCACAAGTAGATAGCTTTAAAAAGAGAAATTTTATTTTGTCACAGTCTGGTAGGTTAAAAGTCCAAATTCAGGGTGTCAGCCCCATAGGAAGGCTTTCTCAGCCAGCACTGAAGGAAGGTCCTTGTTGTCATTCTTCCCTTGGACTGCACTCTCTAATGCACAGGGACCCCTGTCCTTTCCAAAGGGTACACTCAGCTCCGGCATTGCTTTCTGGTGGTACAAGGTCCCCCAAATGTCTGTGCTACCTCCAGTCCTTTATATCTCAAGAGACCACCTCAAAATACCAAACAAAGTTACATCTTGAATCCTGGTCTACCAACCCAACTGAAGCCCATCCACCCTCATTAGCATCACAGAGGCAGGAATTCCAACATGGAGGAACATCACACAATATCACAAATTATGGCATAGCCAAATTGCTACAGATTTTTTAGGGAACACAATTCAGTCCATAATTTTCCACCCTTATCTAAAAATATTAACTCTTTCAGTCAGATCCGACTCGACGGCACTTGGCTTGGCTAACATGTACAGCATGTGAAAAGTCTTAAAGCGTAAGTCCAAAATTCAGAAATTCTTCTTTAACTGTAAAATCTAGAATACATGTTATCTGTTTCTAAAGTAGTGGCAGAACAGGCATCCACAAATTAGACATTTCCATTACAAATGGGAGAAATGAGGCAAAACAGACAACAAAGTAAGTCAACAAAACATGCTACAACAGCCCTGAAAGCCTTGAAAATAATCTTCCATTCTCTTGAGACATTTTATACAATGGCCCTGCCTTCTAGACTTTAGGTATTGGCCACTCTATCCAGATTCTAAGTGGAAAGTCCCCCACTCTGTAATACAGCTCTGCCTTCCAGATCCACTGAGACAGCAACTCGTGCTCCCTCGGCTTCAAGTCACAATTTTCCAAGTCCACATGAGTGCCAACTCGACAGTTAGAAACATCAGAGGTTGTGGCTCCACCCTTTCAAACCCCAGAAGTTAAAGTCATACTTTTGAGACTGAAGAGGCTCAGCTTCTCATGCTCTCTGTCTCTTGAGCTTCTGCTCCCACTGATCTCATGGACCCAGGCCTTAGTCCACATCTGCCCTCCTGGGGTAAGTGTTCCAAAGCTCTGTAGCTCCACTGATTCAATTGCCCAGAGGCACCTCACTCTGCCAGGAGGACTCTTGTACACAGGCACTCAGCCTTCTCACTCTGTGGGTCAGCAAGGCTAGCTCCACTGATTTAAGTGTCCAAAGGAACCTCAATCCACCACGTAGCCTCATGCACATAGGAACTCAGTTCTCTCAAACCATGGGCCAGCAAGCCTAGCTCTACAGATTCAAATGTCCACAGGTACTCTACTCCACCAGGAAACCTCTGTGCACATGCACTCAGTTCTCTCACGCCGTGGGTCAGCTCCAGCACTGTCTCACACTGCTCTGGTTCTGCTGCTGTTGTTTTTCAACATCTGTGCCTTCTTCAATGTTAACACTTCTCCTTGGGTCCTGCTGTGCCTTTTACCCACTTATGATTTCAAGGTTACTTCCACATTTTGGGTATTTATTAGAGCAGCATCCTACTCTCATGGTACTAAATTCTGTTTTAGCCAGCTAGTGCTGCCCTAACAGAAATACCACAAGTGGATGACTTTAAAATGAGAAATTTTATTTATCACAGTCCAGTAAGCTAAATGTCCAAATTCAGGGTATCAACTCCAGAGGAAGACTTGTTCTGCCAGCACCGGAGGAAGGCTGTTGTCATCAGTCTTCCCCTGGACTGGAGTTCCTGAGCCGCAGGGAGCCCGGTCCTTTCCAAAGGATGCATTCAGCTCTGGCACTGCTTTTTGGTGGTATGAGCTCCCCCAAATGTTCTTGCTAGCTTCTCTCCTTTTTAACTCAAGAGATTGCCTCAAGGCACAAAACAAACTTACACACTGAATCTGGCTCTATCAATATAACTGTACCCTCATTAACATCATAGAGGCAGGAATTCCAACAATTCACACAATAACAGGAGTTATGGCCTAGCCAAACTGCTAGTTCTTTGTTTTTTTTGTTTTGTTTTTTGTTTTTGTTTTTTTATGGAACACAAATCAATCTATGACACTCTTCCAGTAAAACTTATTTAAACCTAATCTATGACGTGTCAAGATCCCATATCTGAATGTCAGATGATGTGATTTCTGCCTTCACTTGTTTTTTAAAAGAAAATTGTACCATCTACTACTATATCAACAGGTGATAACTAACTTACAGTGAACAAGTGTTTTTCAACCCTGCTGAAAGTTCCTTAAAAAATAAAAAAAAAATCTGTTCCGTCAATTCTGACTCGTAGTGACCCTGTAGGATAGAGTAGAACTGTCCCACAGAATTTCCAAGGAGTGCCTGTTGGATTTGAATTGCCTATCTTTTCAATAGCAGCTATAGCACTTAACCACTAAGCTACCACAGTTTTCTGGAGTTCCAAAGAACAAGATTTTTAAGCTACACAACCAGAAACATAGACAAGAACATTTCATTACATCATAGGACAATCCTAGTGGAAATGTCAGTGCTACAATCTCTGAGACTCTTGGTAGTGAAATCTTGGGGTTCTGTCATTGTCAACAGAAATTAAAAAAAAAAAAAAAGCCTATACTATTGATTATCAGTCTTGCTAGAAAAGTTGTTCACTTCCTAACAATCACCCACCACCACTTGCCTTTCAGTTTCTTATTCAGTCTTACATGGGTGAGTCTGACTGAAAGGACTCAGTCTACTTGTTTGGAGTTCAGTGCAAAGGAAACTAATCTGTGAGAAATCAACTTATTTATTTGTTGTTGATGTTGTTTTAACTCCCGGATTATAAAGATAGGACTCATCATGTGGGAAACTAACAAAATGACAGATGTCCACTATTTGATATCCACACTAAAGTTTAAGTAACAGAATCAATTGGTCAACTCTTTGAAAAAATATATACTTAGTTCCCAACAGAAGTCTACTAAGTTAAAATCCCAGTAGGTATTCCTACTGAGTAATCAACGCCCATGGCAGCAGTAGTCAGGAAATCAAGACACTTTACATTGGGAAAATCTGCTGCTAAGGACCTCTTTCAAATATTGAAAAGATGTCACCTTGAAGACTACAGTGTGCCTGACCCAAGTCATAGTACATGCAATTGCATCATATGTATGAGAAAGCTAGATAATGAACAAAGAAGACAGATGAAGAATTGATGCCTTTCAATTGTGGTGTTGGAGAAGAATGTAGAACGTACCATGGACTGCTGAAAGAACAAACAGATCTGTTCTGGAAGAAGTACAACCAGAGTGCTCTCTGGAAGTAAAGATGGTGAGACTGCATGATACATACTTTAGATATGCTGTCACGATGGATCCATCCCTGAAGAACATCATGCTTCATAGAGTGTGAGGGTCAACAAAAAAGAGGAAGACTGTTATGAGATGGATTGACATACTGGATGCAACAGTGGGGTTAAGCATAAAAACAACTGTGGATATGACGTAAGACCAGGCAGTGTTTCATTCTGTTGTTTATAGGGTTGCTATGAGTTGGCACTGACTCGAGGGCATCTAAAAACAACATTTAGTGGAAGTGGGCAAGAGAATCTAATATGTACTCTACTTTGAGAGAAGTGGTTTTCAACACTTAAAAGTACACTGAGATCACTTACAATATTGTTAGAAACTAATATTCCAGATCCCAGAACCAGAGAGGTTTTGATTCAGTAAATATGAGATGGAGTCAGTATTTTGCATTATTAATTAGTACACCAGGTTATTCTGATAGAATTTGTGCAACGACTTTGCTTGTGACATTTAGCTAAATACAAGCATAAAGTTAAAATAGATGCAATAATGCAGAAGAATTAGATTAATGTAGAATTCCAGGAAAAAACAGACAATTTAATGGCAGCATGGAAGAAGTGTTCATTTTGGCATCATAAATAATATTTATTTGTCTACATTCAATCACATAAACTAATAATGAAATTAGAACTGGATCACATTTTTTAAATTTTATTTTCATATGTCACATATAAAATATATTTTTAAAATATCCAAATAGTAGAAAGACATGTTCAGTGTAAACACTTTCGTCCCTTAGTAAACCTGTTACAAAGCCTACTATTTTCCGAACAATTACCACACAAGGGCACGAATTCTTCCAGAATCTTTTCAATACATTTGTTATATTATGCTTGAACATATGCATGCCTACACATTTCTTTTATAATTGGGTTCATTTTATACTATTATTTTGTGACATCTTGCTGTCTTTATTGGTTGAGACAATTTGCTTGTGCCAGGGCACATTACTCTACATTCTTCTTTTTAATGACATACTATGTAACTTTCCAAAACCTGGTTTTCAGTTATATATGTCCAATCTTAAAGTCTCCTTTGTTGATTGATAATGGAATTAAATAAATTTAAATTTATTGTAACAAGTTAATAACTAGTTTTCTTGACATATTTTATGCCCATCTACTACTTATCATTAATTTTTTAACATTTTAGATATCAGCATGGATACCATTATATATCATTTGGAAAACACAGAACAATGTTCTTGTGATAATTTTTAACCTTTGCAGAATCAAAAATAAAGTTAGATCCCTACTTTAAACCATAAAGAAATTAATTCTAGATGGACTAAACAATTAATTATAAAGGAAAAACACAGAATATTCTAAGAAACCTGTAAGTTAATGTTTTTGTTTCTTTTAGATATACGGATTTCTTAAGACACAGAACTTAACACACCAAAAGGAAATTATAAATTACCCTCGCTGTAATTAAGAACATCTGTTCTTCAAGACACTCAGGAAGATATTTGAAAAGCATATAATGGACAGAATAGTAATATCTATAATGTATAAAATACATTTATGTTATTAAGAAATTTAGAGAGCTCAGTAGAAAAAAGAGCAAAAGGCACAACAGGAATTTCATAGTAGGCTGGTCAACAAGCAAGTTTAAGTAAAACCAGACTCATTAGACATCACAGGAATGCAAATTAAAAATACTGTGAAGTGTTATATTCAAATGTTCATGTGGGAAAATCTTGCTATATCAAGTTTTAATAGGTAGGGAATATAGTAGAAATTCTTACACACTGGTGGTCACAATGTAATTGTCATATACATACTGGGTAACAAACTCAGGATTAGCTATTAAAATTGGGTATGTGCACTATATAACAGCAAGTGATTTCACTTTTCAGTATATACCCCAGGGAAACTATTGCACATATGCTTCAGGAGAAATGAATAAGAACAACAACAACAAAAATCTCTTTCTGGATGATAAAATTGTAGAAATAAACCACAGACAGAATGGATAAATTGTTCCATATTTGCACAATGGATTAATATAAATCAGTAAAATTAAATACACAGTAATCACATCTACGAACATAATGAACTTACAAATGAGATTTTAAGGAGCAAGAGAATGCTAGAAGATTTCACATAATACGTGAAAGAACTGACACTTTTCAGTTATGGTGTTGGTAAAGAATATGAATATATTAAGCACAGACAGAAAAATGAACAACCGTCTTGGATGCGGTACATCCAGAATTTGCCTTAGAAACCAGGATGGCAAGACTGGCCCACTTAGCCATATTTTTGCAAATAGCATGTTCACACATATAACATGTACAACATGCCTAGGAAAATAATATGGAAAAGGGTTGCATGGTTGCAGAGAAAAATGAGTAACATGCATGTTATTTCTGTGAAAATACAGTACTTTGGATATATTCTCAGGAGGGACCTAACCTTGGGGAAAGGCATCATGCTTAGCAAAGTAGAAGGTCAGTACAAAGGAGGGACACTTTCAAAGAGATAGACTGACACAATGACTACAACAACAGGATCATAGAAAGTAGGTATCTGCATGCTTGGTGTCTGGTAGACTCTCTAAGTGTTATTTTCATTCCTCTCTTCTGTAATATATAATAACAGCACATTATATTTATCCAACTCGACAGCATTTGGCTTGGCTATACTTACAGTTTTGCCTCATTTTGGAAGTATAAGCAGTGAGAGAAGATGAAACATTTATTGATATATGGAAATTTTTATAGAGAATTTGAAATAAGATGCTACTGAAACCAGTGGTTACTGAGAAAGACAACAAAGATTATGTATTCTTAGGCTCTGAAAATAATATTTTTATATGTATTTTTTCCTTGTGAGTTTCTGGCTTGATACGAACACTTTGCCAGTAGGAAGTTCAACTGTATGTGAGTAAGCAGCTAAGCTCAGCATTTCTCTACACAACAATACAATAGAGTATTGAGAAAGACAAAAACAAAACAAAACAAAACAAAACCTTGGTACCATCTTCTACTACAACCTTTCTAATAAGTGTACTTCTAAAAATAGACTAACCCACAGCCACTGAGTCGATTCTGACTCATAATAATCCTACAGGACAGAACAGAACTGCCTCATAAGGTTTCCAAAGGGCACCTGGTGGATTTGAACTACCAACCTTTTGGTTAGCAGACATAGGACTTAACCACTACACCACCAGGGTTTCCAAAACTAGGTTAAAGCTAACCAAATTAGACAACTGTCAGATAGTTCCATCCTCAATGCAAATAGATTTAAACACCCAGCTGTTTTTGAATCTAAAGTTCCAGATTCTGAGGTAAACATGCTTTGTAAACCACCAGATTAAAACCTAGATGCTGGGTATTGTAAATGAACCAAATGCATACACGAATGAATTGAGACTGTCACTTTAAGTAAACACACACACATGTGCACACACAGACACACACACACACAAACCCAGACTAATAATACAAAGCATGCTCAAAATTTCACTGGAATTCTCAGAGGAATACCAAACTGTCCTTCAGCTGATGACGTATAATACATTCACTGTTTAGTTTCTCATTTGTCATTGCCACTTGTCATTGTGTGTTCTACACTCCCATTTTCCTGCCAGCAGGAAATTCTTCTTTCCAATGTTCGCTCTGCCAAGTGATCTTTAATTTTCCGGATCCAACCTTAAAAAACAAAAACCAAAGCAAAACAAAACTGTGTGGGTACGTTACAATTCTAAGCATGTATAGGAGGGCATCCTGCTGACCTCATACTGGAGGAAGGGGAATGGGTGGAAAGGAGAAGACAGTAGAATGTTGGGAAGATAAGACATGTATGGAGCACAGAGGAAGAGCATGCTGTCACCGTGCAGGGAGAGCAGTGGAAGCTGCATGTAGGTCAGTATGTAAATTTATATGGGAATGTACATTTTCATTCAGTCATCATCGTCGATCCGACTCGACGGCACTTGGCTTTGGTTTTGGCATCATTGTCATCGTCATCATCATCATCATCATCATCATCATCATCATCATCATAAAAAACAAAGTAAACAAACCAAAAAAAAAAAAAAGAACATTGCCATCAAGTTCCTTTGGACTCATATTGACCCTATAGGACAAAGTAGAACCTCGCCCTACAAGGTTTCCAAGGGATGGCTGGTGGATTCAAACTGCCAACTTCTGGTCAGAAGTCAAGCTCTTAACACTAGGCCATCACACCAGGAAGTGCTAATGACAATATAATCTGTAGAAAGGTTTGCTCTATAACATCAACATTTTTCCAGTGAAAAAGTCTTTGTTTAATTATGAGATTTGGAGATACAAAGAGCAAAGATGCAGGATTCTTTATCATTTGGATCTTTGATAGTGTCAGTATTGTGAAAGGGAATATGTTCCATTTGCCTCAAACTAAATGGGTTTCTGAGAGATCAAGGATGAAGGAAAAATCTATTGCCCATCTAGACTTTTCTGAATTAGCATGAAAGAGATTAGAAAAGAAATCTCAAAATCATTCTCTCCATCACAAAGTTACACTGCAGCCTCTAGCAAGAAATTTATTACTGTTCCAAGGGCATGGATACATAGGACACAAGTTGGCAAGAACAGACAGGAAATTCATTAACTGGTATGATTTTGCATGATACCAGGTGACTCTAAATGTGTCCAAAATGAATGTAAAGCAGAACGAGGGTTTCAGTTCTTTAACTTTGTCATTATCCTCTCTTTTACTTTGCCTGTTGGTCAGAGCAAGAACAAAAAGCAATAAAATGAAACTGATGTATTCTGTGGGAATGGGTGGCTTCTTATTGCAATGAGCATGTTTTGAGTTTCATTCAAAATAAAAGACCATCTCTTACATGTTGATAAACAGTACTAGGCATAATAACCATCTTCTTCCCATCAAACATGTCTATTCTTTAATTCCTGAGATGCATTGTGATGGTTAAATCTGTATGTCAACTTGGCTGAGCCATGATTCTTAGGGTTTTGGTAGTTGTATAATACTGTGATCACCCCCATGATGGAATCTGCTGAGTGGTACTGATGGGTGGGGCCTGTGGTAGTCACTTTCCCTGCCACCTAGCTTTCATCATTCTGCCCTCCACTATCTGTTTCCTTCCTTCTCATCTTGTGAGAAGGAGCAGCTGCCTCTCTCTTGTCTTCTGACCTCTGACTCTTGGGACTTGAGCTAGTAGCTGACCTGTCCATCTTGAGATTCATCGACCTTCCCAGCTTGCTAGCAGAAATCTTCCTATTCAGCCTGACAGCCATGAGTTCACCAGTTTCCATAGCTGCATGAAGCCTGTATCCTGATCCATGACTTGGGACATTTCAGCCTCTACAATTGTTTGAGCTGTTTCCTTGAGATAAATCTTTCTCTCTCTCTGTCTCTCTCTCCACACACACAGACACACACACACACACACAGACACACAGACACACACACACACAGACACAGACACACAGACACACAGACACACACACACACATATGTTTTACTAGTTGTCCTTCTCTAAAGACCCCAGCTTAAGGCACACAAGAATGTGTTACCCTACGTGGCTGTCTTAGTGTTCTCTAGAGAAGCAGAACTAGTAAAATAAATAGACAGATATATTACAGATTCACGATAGACAGAAATAAAAAGAAAGATAGATGACCTCAGGGGTCAGGCACTTCAAAATCAGTAGGTCTGGCAAAAGAAAAAAAAAAAAAAAGGTCCATCCTTGAAGTGTTTGGTGAATACCACACACAGGTAATCTGACTTACATGGGCCAACCAATTCAATCACATGTAATTACTTCATAGTTCGTCAATTTGTCATACTGTGGTGGTATACATGTTGCTGAGATTCTGGAAGCTATAAGCAGGTTTCAGGGGATCTTTAAGTCTAAGGAGGCTAGGAAGAAAGACCTGGAAATCTACTTCTGAAAATTAGCCAATACAAATCTTATGTATCACAAAATGGGGAAAAGATTGAGGTTATCAGTGATTTTATTTTGCTTGGATCCACAATCAACACCCTTGGAAGCAGCAGTAAAGAAATCAAAAGATGCATTGCACTGAGTAAATCTGTCGCAAAGACCGCTTTAAAATGTTGAAAAGCAAAAATGCCACCTTGAAGACTAAGGTGTGACTGACTCAAGCCATGGTATTTTAAATCATATCACATGCATACAGAAGCTGCACAATGAACAAGGAAGACAGAAGCAGAATTTATATCTTTAAATTGTGGTGTTGGAGAAGAATATGAATACACACAGACTGACAAAAGAATGAACAGATCAGTCTTAGAGGAAGTACAACCAGAATGTTCCTTACTGATAGCAAGGCCACTACTTACATACTTTGGACATGTGGTCAAGTTGGATCAGTCTCTGGAGAAGGACAGCATGCTTGGTAAAGCAGAGGGTCAGCAAAAAAGAGGAAGACTCTCAACAAGATGGTCTGACACAGTGACTGTCATGACAGACTCAAGCCTACCAATGATTGTGGGCACAGAGCAGGACCAGGAAGAGTTTCATATTGTTGGACACAGAGTTGCTATGAATCAGAAGTGACCTGACATCACCTAACAACAACAACAACAAAATCACAACAAAATATTTTCCAATTCACTTATTTTGCACATGTCACTAGAATGGATCAGTTTCTGGCAGAAGACTTCATGTATGGTGACTTAGAAGGCTAAGGAGGACAAGAGAGATCCTTGGTGAGATAGATTGCTACAATTGCCACATATGCTGGTCATTCTGAGGACACTACAGACTGGACGACTTTTATTCTGTTGTACACAAGGTCATCATGAGTTGGAGTCAACTCAAAGGCTGCAATCATCTACCTGTCTGTCTATTTATCAGTCATCTATCTGTCCACTTATCTATGTACTTACCTTATCTACTTATTTATCTATATTTAGTAACAGAAACTATAAAATGTTTGACCAAACAATCTGCACTGTAGGCCAGCCAAGTTAACACACAAAATTAACCATAACAACAGCAAAAGGGAACTAACAGTGTTGTTGCAATTAAGTATGTTAATCAGACAACCTTAAAATAGCAGGATTATGGATTATCCAATGTACTCACAAGGGTCTTTAAAAGTGAGGAATGGAGTTGAAACGTTTAGCGATATGTTGTGAGGATGCCACCTGCCATTTCTGACTTCAAAGGTAAAGGAAGGGGAATATAACCAAGAATATAAGTGGGATCTAAAATGCTTCAAAGAGCAATGATATCTATTTTTCCCTAGCAATCCAGAAATACATTCTTCCCTGCTGACATCTCAATGCTAGCCCAGTAAGACTCATGCCAGACTTCCAGCCTACAGTAATCTAAGACAATAATTTGTGTCATTTTAGGTTACCCAGTCTGTGGCAATTTGTTTACCAGCAGTAGGTAATTTCTACAGAAAGAGGATCCTATATGTGTTCTATTTCATTGTCAAGTGATTTCTTATGAAGAGAAACTTACTCTATACCTGAACCTAAATCAGAACTGAATATAGAGCACATTGAAATGTCATTTATTAATCAATTTTTCCCTTTCTAGACATTCATGTATTCTATTTATGA
Source organism: Heterohyrax brucei (assembly GCA_028571685.1). Classification (NCBI taxonomy): domain Eukaryota; kingdom Metazoa; phylum Chordata; class Mammalia; order Hyracoidea; family Procaviidae; genus Heterohyrax; species Heterohyrax brucei. The sequence goes on from CM053143.1 coordinate 165,222,863, forward strand.
GCCAGTCAATCTGTCAGTCATAAAATGATTGAACATACTCAGTGCCAGTCATTGTGGTAGGCACTCCAGATCCAGAAACAAACAAACATACTATAACTGCCTTCCTGAATGTTAACATTTTATCTCTTTTTTCCAACTTTTGAGAAAACTCTTATCACAAATATTTACCAAAATATAGTAGAAATAAATCAACTTCTGATGCTTTCAAATAACAGTATATACTGGATAATCCTCCTTCATATTTCCCTCCAGAGTCTCTGGGTTGTAGAAATGATTAAGTAGTTGCCAACCAAAAGGTAAAGGGTTAAACCTTCCCAAAGATACCTCTGATGACAGACCTGGTGATTTCATTTCTAAAGGTCATGGCCTTGAAAACTCGGGGAGTAGTTTGACTCTACACATATGGAGTTTTTGTGAGCTTGAATCAACTTGATGGCAACTAAGGAAAAAAAAATTACCTCCAAGCTGTAATTAGATAAGCCAGGTTACGTTCATTCTGTGACTCGTCATCTACAGGCTTTAGTTCTGCTTGTGGGAACAGGATGTAAAGAAAGCACAAAGAATCTTATGACATATTTTCCAGTCTAGCCTTGGTAGTGGTGCCCTTAGAGTTTTTATATATTGCATATGCAGTAATTAAGTAGCACAGCCCTAACTGGCTACAAGAAATGCTGGGAAAAGCAGTCAACTTGTAGGTCACTTGGGTGGTGAAAATGGTTAAACACTTGGCACTTGACTACTAATGGAAAAGTTGATAGTTCAAGTCTACTCAGAGTAGACTTCATTTTGAAATTGGTCACAAGTTCCTAAATGACAATTATAAAACGCCAGTTGTTATCCATATTAGTTTATGTGAAGTCAGCTTTGACTCATAGTGACTTCATGTAAAACCAAATGAAACACTCTCTGGTCCTATGCCATCCTCACAATGATTTTTATATTTGAACCCACTGTTGAAGCCACTGTGCCATTCTATCTTGTTAATGGTCTTCATCCTTTTCCTTGAGCCTTTACTTTATCAGGCATGATTTCCTTCTTCAGCAACTCATCTCTCCTCATATTTCCAAAATAAGTGAGACATAGTCTCACCATCCTCCCTTCCATGGAACACTTTGGTTATATTTCTTCCAAGACATATTTATTCATTTTTATGGCAGTTTTTATTATAGTCAATATTCCTTGCCAACACCATAATTCAAAGCTGTCAATTCTTCTTCAGTCTTGCTTATTTAGTGTCCAGATTACTGGTTCATATGTCTAGCAAATGTCAGCCAGTCAAGTCAAGTGCTGAGTGGAAATAAATATCATTTTCCTTTTCTTTCTTTTTTGGGAGAGGAGGGGAACTGAGGGAAGATACAGCTTAATTTAAAAAATTGCTACCAAACCAAGGAGGATGTTCTAAGATAATTCACTTGATACAGGGAGAATATATATACACACATGTTTTTAACTGTAAAATTTTTTTTTTCCTCATATGATACTGGTCACTGAGTTCTCAGGCCTCATTTAAACATAGTAACTGTCACTTTGACAAAGTCCATTTTAATTATGGAATTGGTTAAGAATACTGAATATACTTTGGATTGACAGAAAAACAAGCAAATCTGTCTTGGAATAAATACAGACAGAATGTTCCTTAGAAGTAAGGATGGCCAGACTTTGTCTGAAGTACTTCAGAAATGTTATCAGAAATGATCAGTCCTTGGAGAGAACACCATGCTTGATAAATCTGAGGTTCAACATGAAAGAGAAAGACCCTCAGTGAGATGAATTGACACAGTGACTGCTGGCAGTCAGCTCAAACGTAACAATTGTGATGATGCAAAGGACCCAGCAGTGTTTCATTCTGTGGTAGACATGTGGTCACTATTTGTCAAAGCCAACTCAGTGACAGCTAGTAACAAGGACATCTAATAATTTAGTATTTTATTTAACTAAGTAGTATAAAAATATTTCTATATCTTTAAAAGAAGTATGCTAGGCTGGCAGAATACTCAGATGCTTCCTGTGATCCCTCTAACAACAAAGATCCAGAAAAACAAATGGACTATGTATGACATTCTAAAAACCTTGGACATCAAAAAGAAATTTGAGAAATTAGACTGCGCAACAGGGTGGAGAGAGTAGGTCCAGAAATACCTAAGACTGGCCAAATTTGAACAGGTAGAAATCCATACCCAGCAGGAAGATGAGAAAGCACAGAAAGAAAAGCAGTGGCATTCAGAGAGGGTCTTCCTCAGCAGGTGAAACTAAGAGCACCACTTATGCCTCTAAAATCAATGAAAAGCAGCACTGCATCATCAAAACCTGACAGACTTTCATTTAACTTGTCACATAAAGATCTAAAAGTTTCCTTGGGGCTAAACCTCTCTTCTGTTTCCCAGTGCTTCCACTTCCCTTCTCTTCAGAGCATCTGGCACCAAATTCTGATGCTATACCTGGGCAGGAAGTAGGACCCCTTACATGTACCCTGAGTTATTCTCCCAGACTCAGAGAAGAAATAACTCAACAAACAAGAAGAACAAAAACTGCTGCCTCCCCTAAGCTAGGAACTCAAGGCAGAAACTCATAGGCAAAGCATTTCAACCATGTGAATAGCTTCCACAACACATATTGCCCTGTAGAAAGAGCTATCTACCTACTCCCATTAAGGAACAATGACAAGATTTCCACACAGACATTAGAGGGCTCTTATCCCTCTATCTTTCCCAGCATGTGCAGCCTGCTTCCTGTGCCCACACCAATCACCCCAGCCTATCTAAGATTGTATGAGAGATCCTACACCACACACTTGACAACTGACTACCTAAGCTCTTGATCTAAGCCCATACGAGACAAGTAAATGGACTCCTGGGTCCACACACTTAGTAACAGCTCTAAGCACGTGGTTAGAATCTCTAAGGTATCCATAGTTAAACTAACTCACATGACCTATTTGGAAACTTCAACACAAAACCCCCCAAAAAAACAAACCAAACCAAAACCTGACTACAATTAGAAAATGCAAATAAATATAACAACTTTCTGATAGCTTGCAAAACTAGAAATCACTTAAAAAGTCAGACCACAATGGCTTCAGAACACTCCCAAAACAAAGAATTGAGTAGTTTTTCAGAATAAAAGAATGTCTTTGAATTACTGAAGGTAGAATACAAAAGTATAATATTTAGAACTCTGAAAGAGATCAGGCAAAACACAGAAGTTACTGACAAATTGAACAGGCTGAAAGAAATTCTTGGGCAACATTCAGAAATTCAGCAGATCAATAATGAAAATACAAAACTAGAAAACTCAAGAGAAAGTCAAAGGAGCAGAACTGAGGCAATGGAAGGTGGAATCAGTAAGTCTGAAGATAAAGCATGTGACAATGACATATTTGAGGAAAAAATCAGATAAAAAAATTTAAAGAAGTCAAAAAACACGAAGAATTGTGTGAGATTCTATTAAGACGAATAATCTACAGGTGACTGAAGTACTGGAACAGAGGGAAGACAGTAGATAACATGCAGAGAATTGTTGAAGATTTGTTGAAAAAAAATTTCACTGATATCACAGACAATAAACAGATATCTATGCAAGATGCTCACTGAACTCCACACAAAAAGAAGACATGAAAATAAAAACACCAAGGCACATCATAATAAAATTTGTCAAAAATAAAGATAAGGTGACAATTTAACACTAGTTAGAAATAAACAGAAAATAATCTACAAAGCAGAGCCAATGAAACTAAGCTTAGAATACTCAGTATAAACCTTGCAGGCAAAAAGGCAATGGGAAGACACATACAAAATAATTATCAGCCATAAATTATATGTCCAGCAAAACTGCCTCGCAGATATGATGGTGAAATTAGGACATTTCCAAATAAATACAAATCTAGATACTTCGCAAAAACCAAAACAAAATTATAAGAAATTCTGAAAGGAGTCCTTTGTTTAGAAAATCAGTAATATCAGATAACAAACTATCACAAAAATGGAGAACATAGCAATTGGATATCAATCTAAGTAGGGAAATCACAAAAATAAATCAAAGGCAAAATACTGAAAATAGGGAAACAGAGATGCCATTAGGTAAAAGATGCCAACACTGTAACAAAAAAGAAGAACTTAAAGAAACATAGTCATAGATCTTTCACATGGAGAGGAAGTCAAAGCGAAATAAAGACATTTATGCCTGGCTTCAATTTAGAAAACTTGGGGTATTTATTAAAGTGACTATAAAGGAAATCAACAATCCTACATATTAAAATAAAATAAAAATAAGAAAAACATGAACTCTCGGCAAATACAAAACCACTAACAATGAAAAAGATGACAAGAAAATACCAGACTTGATAGTCTGACAGACTACAGGGTCCCCAGAAGATGTGGCCCCTGAACTTTCTGCTAGCCTGGAACTGAAACCATTCCAGAAGCCAACTCAGACAAAGATCAAAGTGGTATACAGGACATAGAATGACAGTGAAGAGTATGCTGCTTGGCTTGGACAGACACAGGAGACTAACTGGGAAGCTCCAGTTTGGAGGTGAGAGGAGATGACAGAGTGTCAAATGGACACGGGAAATACAAGGCGGAGGGGAGGAGTGTGCTGTAATGGTGTTGGGAGAGTAGATAGGGTAACATGGCAAAGTTTAAGCTTTTTATTTTTAAAAAAAAAAAACTGACTACAGTTGTAAACTTTCACTTAAAATACAATGCAAAACTTGTAAAAATGAAAAAAGTAGTCTTTTTAATTTTCTATACATTTCCATGAACTATTAAGATATCTATATAGACTTTCATAGTAGCCATTTTGAAAACTGCCAAACATTTAAGAGAAAGAGTCTGTGAGATGATTAGACTAGGTGAAAGTCAAACTCATTTATTTAGAGGGCAAATATATTTTAAATCTAATTATTTTAGAGAAATAAAATATACATTGGATGCATAATATTTTATGAATCCCCTGAGAGTGCCTTCATTTATTTATACAATTGGAGGTTACATCTTTTTTATTATTATTATTCTAAGGGGGAAAAAGAAAACATATCTTGACATTTTGGAAGCCTGAGGAATATTTTAGTATTCTGCTGTTCAAAATGTCATGGTTACATAATAAACATGCTTTTCTTATGTAACAAATATGCATGTGGCAATAATCATATATTACAATTTTATCATTATTTCAATGGAAAAATGTTAATATCAAAATGAATTTTTATATTCAAATATGTTGTATTTTTATACAATTACATGTTCCTCAAGGTATTTTCATAAGCACCACTATGTCAACTTCTTTTACATGTTGCTGTAAAGATATTATCATAGCACACTTAGGAAAATAACTAACGGTAGGCAGGGGCAAGTTGACAAGCAACCTAGAAAATGAGTGTTATTTGTGTAAAACGACTGTATAATGTGTTCGCATGATGGTATTAAATAGTGTTTCTTTTTAACTTCGGTGTACTTAAATAGGCTAAACCTGTACCTTATAACTAAATGTAGTAGTCAACTATATATGTGTAATGGAAACAGAACTAAAGTGCAGAGAAAGAGCTGTATAAAAATAAATAAATCATCCAGTTGCCATCGAGTCAGTTCTGACTCATAGTGACCTTACACCCAAAATCAAACTCACTACCACTGAGTCAACTCCAACTCACAGCAACCCTACAGCACGAGTAGAACTGCTCCACAGAGTTTCCAAGGGGCTACTTGCAGACTTGAACTGCTGATGGTTAAGCTGCCTCATAGCATTTCCAAGGACAGGCTGATAAATTTGAATAGCCTGTCTTTTGGTTAGGAGCTATAGCTCTTAACCACCACACCAGGGCTCCATAAGGGTGGGGGAGGATGGGGGAAAACAGTGCTGAAATATTTTGTTTCTTTTTTAAAAGCAATCCATTGTCTCTTTCTTTTGTGGCTTTTCAGGTCATTTATTTGTATTGAATCAATTTCTCCGTAAGTAAGTAGTGGGCAAAACTACCTGAGTTCCAACCATATTTTTGTTTTTCACATTTTCTCTGAAAATGGTTCCACAAATGGAGGAAAATTTATTTTATGTAAATACATTGATTTTGTGTTTTTCTCTGTTTTAGTACTAGGTATAAAAAATTACTCTTTTAGAAAAATTATACCTGGTTTATTTGAAAAGAGAATATGTTTATATATTTTCAAAAAGTCATACATTAGTACAAATCAAATCATAAGATTTTATGTTCATTTCAATTTCATATAACTATTATTATCTTCTTTTCTACTTACCTAGATGTCAAAATGTAATTTAATGTAACTTGACGTGATCATTTGTGTGTTAACTTGGCTTAGACATAATTCTCAGTGCTTTGACAATTATGATGTCGTTTGGTACTTTTATATTGACATGATCATCTCCATTATGACGGCTGATATAATGTGATCACCTCCATGATGGGACTTGTTGTGAGTAGGCAATCGGCTGAAAGGGAAACCCTACAATACAGATCACTCCAGGAGACACACTCATGATCTTTTTTACGACAGAATAAGGGAATTTTCTTTGGGTTTTGGACTGTATCCAATACAGATGGAGTTTGTGTCAAGGCTCAAAGGGGTTTGCTTGCTCTAGGGCCTTCAGCTGGACCCTGTTCATCTGAGCTCTGGTTCTTGGGACTTGAATTAGCTGGACACCCTTGGGATTCATCAGCCTCTGAGGTTTGGGCCTTGGTTTTCCCAACCCTGTAGCCTACGTAAGTAGGAAGAAGCCTCCAGCCTGACCCACGGACTTGGAACTTTCCAGGCTCTACACCTGTGTGAGCCATTTCCTTGATACAAATCTCTCTCTATATGCATACATAGACGCTTCACTGGTTTTGCTTTTCTAGAGAATCCAGCCTAAGGCAAAATATAGTGGAGGAAAAGCCCATCATTAAATCTAATCTTCTATGAAAGAACATAGCCAAAATAATCTTCCACACTAACCTTCTGTGGTATCTAAAATCTTAGAGAAGAGATCCATTCTATTAAGTTAATGCAGAATGTCTTTGGATCCTGTAATCAAAAACAAACCTCAGCCCTTTGCTATTAGCCATGATAGAGTAACAAGGGCCAGATTTAATGTTGTCTTAACTGAAAATAAATAAATAAATAAAACTTGTTTTTATTTTATTCTATTTTATTTTATTTTGGTGAAAAGCAGAAGATGGTGATCCCTGAGGGAACAAAATAAATTAGATCATCAGTGCAAATAATTGCTTGGACAGACTTTCCAAGATGCAATGCAGCAAGAAGGGGCCCAGTGGTCCCCTGCAGCTGAGGAGAGTTTATAATTTGAGGAGTTCAAGAAAGGTGTAATTTGAAGGGCAAAGTAACACTGAAGAATAATAGTGAGGAGAGAGGTATAAAGTACCAGTTTTGCTGTTACCGATAAACAACATTGACAAACTAGCATAAAAAGCCTTCAATCTTGCCACAAAGCTATACAACATAACAAAACTACCAATCATGTGCATGACTAATACATATATATACATACATACATATAATATTTGGTTTATTTGAAGAATCTGTTTTCAAAAAAGTCATATATTAACACAAATCAAAAGATTTTGTGTTCATTTCAATTTCAGATAGCTATAATTATCTTCTTTTCTACTCACCTTGATGTAAAACTTCAACTTAATATAACGTGATGTGATCATTTGTGTATCAACTTGGCTTAGACACAATTCTCAGTGGTTTGACAATTATGATGTAGTTTGGCATATATACATACATATAGATGTAGTATATACACACAGATATGTAGTTTGGCATATATATATATATATATCACTTAATTTAGCCAAACAGCTGAAGACAATTACAGGTTTGCTAAAAGAAACTCTACAACAGAGACCACTCTAGGTGACACAGACAAAATCTTTTTTAGACTGAATAATCATTCTTATTTTGAGAGCAATAGTCCAATTTATAACATCATATAGTTAATCAGACAATCAAAATGGAAATATAGATATCTAACATTTGCAATAAAATAACAGTGGTGTGTCTTTCAATAGAAATCTTCTTGTTACAGTTGAGTTTGCTATAACTCATAGAGATACTGTGTATAACACAAACAGATGTTGCCTGGTCCTGTGCCATCTTTGAGATTACCACTGTATTTGAGTTTCATTGTAACTATTGTGTAGTGCCTCCCAATCTTCTCTTCCAGTAGTGTATTGAAAAATACTCTGTTGTGATCTGTAAGTTTCTTTATCAGTTAAATTTCAGAAGTGGGTTACCATACCTCTCTTCCTGTCTTAATCTGAAAGATTCACTAAAGTCTGTCTACCATGGCTGAACCTGCTAGTATTTGAAATACCAGTGATATGATTTCCAGCATCACTGTATCATGCAAGCAACTATATAAGACAAACTGCTGGTATAAGTTAAAAACTTACACATGAATAACACTACACCAAGAATTTTTCTTTTTGTAATAATTTTATAAATATTTTCTCTCTCAAATCTAAAGCTATCATCTCATCTTAGTACATATTTCTTGCATAATTAAGAAGCACAGCCAATCTACCATTAATTACATCTATTCTTTAAATCTGTTTCTGGTCAATTATCCACAGGAATGTCTTTAAGGACCTTTAATTCCTTCTCAATATATTTGGCCATCAACATTAACACTATCTTAAGTTTTATCAGTTTCTCTACTATTAATTTTACCTGTCATTCTTATATTATGGCATATAGTACCGTAGTTCACTGTTGCAATATAATATGACATAATTCCAGCCAGATAATAATTTTACCCCATTCAAGAGAATCTACCTTGTTTCACATGCCTTAATCATATCTCATAGGACTACAGTTTGAGGCAATGAATGTTATCTCAACATTACAAATGTCTTGAGGATGCAGTCAAATTCTTTTCCTCAGATGTCTTTTTCTTTTACAGACTTTTTTTTTAGTTGTACTTTAGATGAACGTTTACAGAACAAACTAGTTCCTCTCTTATGACACTGCTTAACAATCCCATGACATGGTCAACACTCTGCCTTCGTGACTTAGGTTTCCTATTACCAGCTTTCCTGTTCCCTTCTGCCTTCTAGTCGACGACCTGGGCTGGTGTGCCCCTTTAGTCTCATTTTGTTTTACGAGCACGTCTAATCAGTGAAGGCACTTGGCTTGGCTAATCTTTGGCTGAAGGACAGAACTCAGCAATGATTTCATTACTGAGCTGAAAAGGTATCCTGGGGCTATACTCTCAGGGTTGCTGCAGTCTGCCAGGCTAATAAGTCTGGGTGTTCTTTTTGAGTTACAATTTTGTTTTACCTTTTTCTCCACCTCTATCCATGGCCCACTGTTGTGATCTTTGTCAGAGCAGTCAGTGGTGGCAGGCAGGCACCATCTAGTTGTACCAGACTCAGACTGGTGGAGGCCGTGGTAGATGTGGTCTGTCAGTCCTTTGGACTAATCTTTCCCTGTATCTGAGTTTTCGTCCTTGCTGCCAAAGTGGTGACACCAGGGGTGCATCCTAGATGTCTGCTCCCAGGTTTTTAAAACCCCAGATACTACTCATCTGAAGCAGGCTGCAGAATATTTTCTTTATTAACTATGTTGAGCCAGTTGAGCTAGATGCTCCCCAAGACCACGGTCCCTTCAGCCCTCAGCCAAGTAGTTCGGTCCCTCAGGGAGTTTGGACTTGTCTGTAGAATTTCCATGGCCTTGCCTTGTACAAGCTGTGCTGGCTTCTCCAGTAGTGTGCACTGTCTTAGCCTTCACCAAAGTTACCACTTACTTATTGTCTATTTGGTCTCACATTACATCTCTTAATAGATGTGAGTTTCTAATTTGAAGTCCCCACTCAGCAGAAATCAATGAAATAGAAACAGAAAAAGATAACAGGAACCATATTATTAAAAGTAGGTTCTTTGAGAAGATCAATTAAATTGATAAATCTCTACACAGATTGATCAGGGAAAGAAATAAAAAGATTCAGGCACAGATAGCAGCACAGCATTGGTGAATTCTACAAAACAGTTAGATAAAATGTTAATTGCAAACAAACTCCTGCAAATAATAACAGTAATAGAATAGTAAAGATAAAAAAAAAAAAAAATACTCAGAGGTTGTGGAGTGACTGGAAAAATTATACATTGCTGGTGAGAATGCAAACTGGTAACAGTTTGGAAATCAATTTGTCACTTCTTAAAAAGCTAGAAATAGAAGTATCAAACAACCCAGCAAGGATACTCCTTGGAACATATCCTAAATAAACGAGCCATCACATGAAAAGATATATGCTCACTCTTGTTCACTGCATTACTCTTCACAATAGCTAAAAGATGGAAACAACCTAGGTGGGAAATGATGAAAGAATGGATAAAGAAATTATGATATATTCACACAACGGAGTACTTGGCAATGACCAGAAACAAAGATGTACCAGTGAAATGTCTCACAGCATGGATGAATCTGGAGGGTATTACGGTTAGTGAAATTAGTCAGCTGCAAAAGAACAAATATCCTAGGAGATCACTATTATAAAAACTAAAAAAAAAAAAAAAAAAAAGACTCAAACACAGAAGAAAATACTCTTTGATGGTTACAGGAGTAGGGAGGGAGGTCTAGGATAATTCATTAACTAGATATAAGACAGGCATTATTTTAGGTGAAGGGAAGGACAACACACAATACAGCGCGGATGTCAGCACGCTAGACTAAACCGAAAGCTGGTCCCTGAATACAACCAAACACTGAAAAGGGGTAGCAGGGGTTAGGGTCCAGGGCCCATGATTTTGAGGAAAATCTAGGTAAATTAGCATAGCAAAACATATTTTACAAAAATGTTCTGCATCCTACTTTGGCAAGTGGCATCTGGGGTCTTAAAAGCCAGTGAGGGGCCATCTACTATGAATCAATTGGTGCAAATGCAACTGCAGCAAACTAAAATAAAGAAAAACAAAGACAAGGAAAATATTAGCCCAAGATACAAAACGAGCCACATAAAACAGAAACAACATTGGTCTAAGAACAGAACTAAATGGTGCTCAGGTACCACCTATGTCCCTAGGACAGGGAACACAACAAAGAGTCCCTAACAGAGTAGGAGAAAAGTGGGGTGCAGAACTTCAATTCAGGTAATGACCAGAATTAATGGTCTCACTGAGACTAGAGGTACCGTAGAGCTATGGCATCCAGATTATCTGTCAGTTCAGAACTAAAAGTACTCTTAAAGCAAACTCTTCAGACGAAGATTAGATTAGATTGCAAAAACTAGTAATGAAGCATGTGTCTGTTAGTTGAAATATATACAGGCAACTAAATGGGTAAATCTTTTCCAGAATCAAGATGAGAAGACAGAAAGCATAAACCAAAAACCAACCCAGTGTCAATTCCAACTGATAGTGATCTTATAGGACAGCGTAGAAATACTCCACAGTTTCCAAGGACAGCCTGGCCGATTTGAACTGTTGACATAGCACTTAACCACTATGACACCAGGGAAAAGCACAGGAGATTGTCAAACTAACACAGAAAACATGGGGAGAAAAAGGGGTAGTGTGCTGTCATATTATAGGGACAGCAACTAGGGTCACATAACAATATGTATACATAAATTTTTGTAGAAGAAACTAACTTGAGCTATAAACTTTCACCCAAAGGACAAAATACAAAAAAGAAAAAAAAAAAAAAAAAAAAAAAACTGTGCCCAATTATTTTAGGAGTCCTGCGTTATCCTGATACTGAAACTAGAAAAGGATGTTACAAAAAATAAAAAATAATAATTCTTTAAAAAGTTCTTCAAGAGCAGAGATGCAAATATTCTTAATAAAACTTAAGGAATTACAAGCCAACAACAGATAAACAGAGAGTATATCTTTACTGAGTTTCTCCTAGTAATGAAAGGTTGGGTTTACAATAAAAAAGTAATCAGTACAATTCACCATATTGCATAAGCTAAAAGAAAACCGAAAGAAAATTTCAACAGGTTCAGATCATCTGTGACTATAAAAAACGCATAGCTAACCTCACAGATAATAGTAAAATATTGAACACTTTTTAAGAATAGGATGAAAATATCTTTTCTCTCTACTTTTATTCAGCATTGCCCAAAAAGTCCTTGACAGTACAATATGGTAAAAAAAAAAAAAAAGAAGAAGAAGTATAGTACAAAAGAAATGAAAAAAGAAAATCAAGGTTTGGGGAGTAGAGACCTATCCATCTTTTTCACTGTTGTATCCTCAAGCCTGAAAGAGTTACTGACACATAATAACTAATCAATCCATTTATTCACTGACAGAATGAGTATCATGAAATTGCAAGAAACAGCTGATAAAATTAACGAATGTGTATACCCTTGTGAACCAAATCCATAGCAATCCTACTACTACAGAATATTCTTATTTAGTCTTGCTATTTTCTAGTCATTTTAGTTTAGATAAAATGTAGTTAATTTGAAGATTTCTATCTACTTCCCTAAGCTACTTCATTGAATTTTATACTGTCAAATATAAAAACATCTATTTTAGTCCAGGGTTATTTTTCAGTTTGAGTATCAAGGGATAATACCTTTCCTATTTAAAAAATGATCTAGTTGACCTAAATCAGTATATTTATTTCTTCTACAGAAGATCTCTCTTTGTAAAAAAACTCAGCCTTCTTAAGGAATAAACAATTATATACAAGTTAATTTCAGAGATTCTTTAAAAACGAGGACTTTGATAAAACTATGTTTATTTTTCCAAGCATACTAGAAATAATTCACTTTACATGAGTTCACTATTGTGGTAATCAGTTATTTTACATGTTAAAGGACACATTTTTACACTAAGATACTAGGTTGTATAAATTTCTGTGACTTAGGGTAAATGCTCTTAGATTACTTCAGTATTTGTGTTCTCTTTTTACAGTTTATCTGATCCATGGTTGTTAGTTCTCATTTATTGTTATCATTGCTAATGATGATCTAAAAATTTTCCAACTTCATTTTATTTCCATGTGGAATTCACTTTTAACTTGGGAACATCCTACTTGAATGTGTTGTAATTTGATGACAAGATAGTTAAATGACCTTTGAGAAAGTTCTTAGGAGCTCTCCTAAACTTTCAAAGATAATGCTTCTGTTTAGAAGTTTTTCTTTGCTAAGTGTTTGTAACTCTAGATCATAGAATTATTTTCAGAATAAAAGGCCACTGATGTTTTTATAATCTAATTCTATCCAAAGAAGGAATCAGTACATACAAGCTCATATTTGTTTCATTAAACTCATTTATGTAGTCCATTAGCGTGATAACATTTGTGAGATGGACACACGTTTTACAGTATTATCACGATCATTATTAAAACATTAATGAACATGAACAAAACAAAAATCTACACAACTGGGCAAATAAACAATTATGGTAATCAGGGAAAGAAAATGAAGTCATCAGTGATTAAATTTTACTTTGATCAGTAATCAATGTCCATGGAAATACTAGTCTAGAAATCAAATAACATATTGCTTTGGGCAAATCTGTTGAAATAGGCCTCTTTAAATTTTAAATCAAAGATGTCACTTTGATAAATCAGGGTGTGTCTCACCAAGTCACTCTTTTCATTCACCTTATATGTATGGGAAGATTGAAAATGAAAAAGAAATACTGAAAAACAGTGACACATTAGAATAGCAGTGTTCGTGAAGAATGCTGAATACACTGCAGAATGCTGTAAAACTGAACTAATCAGTCTTGGAGGAAGTACAACAAGAAGGCTCTTGAGAAGCAAGAATGGTGAGACTTCTTGCTGACTTTGGATGCATCTTAAGGAAAGATCAACTGTTAGAAATGTTGGCTAAATGAGAGGGGCAGTTAAAAAGAGAAAACCCTCCATAGGATGGATTAATGCATGAGACACAACAATGACCTCTAACATAGCAATGATCGTGAACATGGCACAGGAATATACCAGGTTCATTCTGCTATCAGAAGGCCACCGTGAGTCCGAGCCAACTCAACAACAACGAACAATGGTAACATGCCTCATATATGGTATTTAACACATAAAATGAATATGTGAAAATAAGAGGATTAGCCTTCTTTTCAAAGCTGTGAAATTACAAAAAGCAGTGTTACTCTCACTTGACTATACGCAGAAACCAAACACTCATGTCACTGAGCTACTCGTACAGGTCTTCTAGAGTTACTAGATTTATTCCCTAGCATACAGTATTCATTTAATAATTGGTATAGAGAGCTTTTCTAGAAAGCCTTAAAATCTTAGTTTTGGAATCAAAACTCTCGGGTTTTCCTCTCTAAGCTTAGTTTCTTGAAAGATAAAGTGATACAAACGATATGTAAAGTTCTAAACCACGCGTAAAGTTGTAAGGATAAATGTAATATAGCTTGTAATGTACATAAAAACAGGATCTAGTGTGAATTTAGTAAGATTTAGTCAGTGGGAAGTGACTTTCAGAAGGTCATACACTTATGTAACAGCAATCTAGGAAGCAAAAATACTCACTGACATTCCACCTTATTTTTTTTTAAAAAAAATATTGGATGCCTCTAATATGTATAGTATAGATGCAAAACCATGATTAGAATGATTTCTTTTTATTTGACTATTTATATAGAAGTCCTTCCCATTAGAAAAGTGCAAGCAAATCATTTACTATCTTTTTCGTCTAAACCAACCTGGCTAAAATGTTTATTGGTTTTACTGAAACTATGAACTAAAATAGGTCATAGTAATAATTGCTTTATTGCCTGTAAGTATCTGAGGCTTAAAACATGATGGTTTATAAATACATGGCCATGAAAAGTACTTAAAAAATAAAATGAAGAAGTAAGTGAGATTCAAGCATCGACTGTAACACCGTTTTTTTTTGTTTTTTTTTTTTTTTTTTTGGTCTTATCCACTTCTTTGCAAAATGATAGAGTCTCTGGTATTTATGGTAATAAAGGGTGATTTCACCAATTCCATAAAGTTGTATTGGATTTAGAGAAAAATCCAATCCATTCAACTACAAGGAAGGTGAGTTAATACAACTATTATTCAAATTTATGTACCAACCACCTAGGCCAAAGATGAGAAATTGAAGATTTTTACTAGCTTCTGCGGTACAAAATTGATAAAACATGCAATTAGGATACAATGATAATTACTGGTGATTGCAACACAAAGCTAGAAACAAAGAGGAAGGATCAGTAGTTGGAAAATACAGACTGGGTGATAGAAATGATGCTGGAGATTGCGTGACAGAATTTTGTAAGGCCAATGACTTCTTCATTGCTAATACCTTTTTCTACCAACACAAACAGCAACTATACACGTGGACCTCACTAGATGGAATACACAGGAATTAAATCAACTACATTTGTGGAAAAAGATGATGGAAAAGCTCCACACCAGCAGTCAAAATAAGACAAAGTGATGACTGTGGCACAGATCATCAACTGTTCATACGCAAATTAAAATTAAAATTTAAGAAAATTAGAACAAGTCCAAGAGAACCAGAGTACAACACCGAGTATATTCTGTGCAAGCTTTGAGACAATCTGAAGAACAGATTTGATGTGTTCAACATTGATGATCAAAGACCAGACAAATTGTGGAACTGTGTCAAAGACATCATCCATAAAGAAAGCAAAACCCACTACCATCGAGTCAAGTCCAATTCATAGCGACCCTGTCAGAGGAGAACTGTCCCGTAGAGTTTCCAAGGGTTGTTAAGTGGATTTAAGCTTCTGAACTTCTGGTTAGCAGATGTAGCACTTAACCACTATGCCACCAGGTTTTCCATTAAATGATAGTAGATAAGACTTAACCTAGTCAAAAGGAGGTACAATACACAGTACAGGAGAAATCAGCTCAACAGGACTTACTCAAAACCTAAGAAGTTTCCTAAAAGTAACTCAACACTTTGAAGGGCAGAATAGCAGCAGCTGGGGCCACGGGACTATGATTTCAGGGAATATATAAGTCAATTGGCGTAAGAAAGTTTTTTAATAAAATGTTCCACATTCCACTTTGGTAAGCAGCATTTGAGATTTTAAAAGGCAGCAAGCTGCTGTCTCAGCAGCATCAGTTAGTCCCAAACAACATGGAGCAGAGAAGTATGAAGGTCATTAAAGACACAAGGAAAACATGAACCCAGGGGACAGAAAAGGCCAAATGATCTAGAGACTACATCAGCATGAGACCAAAAGAACTAGATGGCGAATGGTCACCACCAATGACTGCCCTGACAGGGAACACGAAAAAGAGTCCCTGATACAGCAGAAAAAAAATGGTATGCAGAACTCAAACTCCATGAAATAGACCAGACTTGATGGTCTGCCAGACTGGAGGGTCCCTGGAAGACATGGCCCTGGTCTCTCAGTTAGTCTAGAACTGAAACCATTCTCGACACCAACTCTTTAAACTCTCTCTTTATATATATATATAAATTTACTATGTGTGACAGAGCTTTTCCTTTATAAAGATTCTTGCTGAATTTTAAGGTAAGCAAGTTGACAATTTAACCCTTCGGTGTCTCATGGGAAGTATAGCTTCCACTTAATTTTCTGACTCTGAAGTATCTTGGAAAGCTACTTTCCCTCTTACATTGTGTGCCACGGCAAGGCTAGAGCCTGTATAACTGTTTGAAACTAAAGAAACAAGAGTGTACAATTATAAAACCTAAATATCTAAACACCAAAATTCATGACTTGCATATCTTGTTTTTTCACACCAAGTCATTCTGCATGCCATTAAGATCACTGTGAATCAACATTCCTTAAAACAATTCATAAAGTGATCAAAAGCCACTGACACTGGATACTTCAGTTAGCTTTGCTTTTATGTATTTAGTCCTCTTTTGGAGCCTTGGTAGTGCAGTGGTTAAGAGCTTGGCTGCTAACCAAAGGGCCAGCAGTTCCAATTCACCAAAAGCTCCTTGCAAACCCTATGGAGTAGTTCTATTTTTTCCTATAAGGCCACTATGAGTCAGAAATGAATAGATGGCAATGGGTTGGTTTGATGGCTTTAGTCTTTTTTGACTCCACTTTAACATGTTACTAAATATATCTGATTTGTCATTTCCCACAATCACTGGTTCCTATGTGTCAAAAGACAATTTGCTATTAACCGTATTTTTTTCCCCCCTAAAGCATTCAGACAGCCTGAATATTTTGATTCAGACAGTTTTGGTGTTCACATATGCACAGATACAACTACATCTCACTGTCACCATGTCAAAGTAATTGCACAATGCTATGAACTATCAGGAAACCCTGGTAGCCTGGTGGCTAAGTGGTAAGTCTGTTAACCAAAAGGTCAGCAGTTTGAATTCACCAGGTGCTCCTTGGAAACTATGGAACAGTTCTACCCTGTCCTGTAAGTTCACTAAGAGTCAGAATCAACTCTGTGACACTGGATTTATTTATTTTTTGGATGAGGGGGGCATGAATTATAAAATGTAGCCTTATTTTGCACACATTCAGATGTGAAAAATACACATCTCAGAGAATGATGTTTGGAATTTTACTGATTGATTTATTTATAAATTCATTGTATTTTGACTCTAAGATATGAAACTGCCAGTGGACATTTTTCATAAACATTTACAAAAAAGCATTCTACCAACTGAAATTATTACCAATAAGGACTCGATGTGAATTAAAATATATTCAGTAGGTGAACCAATGAGTTGGAAGCAGAAAGAACACATATTAGAAAAATTAAATCATTAGCACCAGGAGAAAAGTTTACTATTTTTGTGATGGAAATTTGAATTAGCAATATATAGAACCAATATAGGAATTCCCCAGTCAGGAAATAAACAAGCCCATAAACTAAGACTTGACCATCACAGATTCTCTCTAGCTCTGATTCTTGATTTGTCCTTTCATTTTGCTGGCTGACCTCTTCAATACAGAGAGGATCTGGCAGCTGGAAGTTCTAGGTTCATTTAATACATTCACAAGATGATTATTGCATTAGTTTCATCTATTCAATAAAACTTTAAAAGTTCCTCTAGAGAATGATGTTTAGGAATTTGAACAACATCATTTTTCTAACTTTGGGCCTGAGAACCATGGTACTATAACATAATAACCTTATTCAAAACAACAACAAATGTTTTAGTGAAATGTTTTTAACTTAGAACACTTCAAATGTTTGATCTCTCTCAGGGATGTAAAGAATATGTTAAATATACAGAGGAAATCTACAGTGAAAAAGAAACCTGTTTAACATTGTTCAGTTCTTAGAGAGAAAGACATTTCTGCAAAGGAAGGCTTACTTCTCTGTACAACACTCAATAGTTTACCTTTAATTCTGGTCTGGGTATTATTTTATAGCAAAAAGAGTTTCTTGTTTAACTTAGTTTATACTCAGATTTTAAAAAAAGAAAGAAAGAAAAACTAAGAAAGCTTTACATGAAGGAGTAGTGTCTGTTGTCTAAATTTTTTTCCATAGGCACGACTATTTTGTCTTTAGTAGCAGAAGACAAGAAATCTTTACCTGAGAGGGCTTGATATATAGGAGCCATTACATCATATATATATAGGGGCCATTTAATTCAGAATGTTCATACACACAGACACACACACACACACACAGACACACACACGAAAAACCTGGAGGCATAATGGTTAAGTAATATGGCTGCTAAATAAAAGGCTGGCAGTACAAATCTGCCAGGAGCTCCTTGGAAACATGGTGAAATTCTACTCTACCCTATAGGTCACTGACTCGGCATTGACTCGATGGCAGTGGAGTGTGTATATACCTATGTGTATATATATATATATATATACATATATATATATATATATATATATACAGCTTTACTTAGAATGACTCAACTTATACAATTACGTTCAAGTACATCCTACTACTTCTCTCTTGATCTGGCCTCCAATTATGACTGTCCACAACCAGTGAAGCTTCAGGCAAAGGCCTTTCTCTCCTAGTTATGATCACAACATAGTCCACACCACAATACTGTCTCTGGATCCTTCAAAACATTCACGTCATCCTTGCGCCAAGACTTTCCTGCAAGGGTGATGGCTTCCTAACTCCTCCTGGACTCCATCATGGGGGCTCCCATATATCTTTCTTTGGGCCACAACCTGTACAAGGCAACGCCAAATCTCTTCTAGGAAACTCCATCACATTTTGGACATTATCCCTTGTCAAAGATCTTATCAAATGTCTCTTAAAACATGATTTTTTTAGTTTGTGGCATTTACTTATTTAATTGTAGGAGCTGAAATACAGTATTCAAAAACATGGTAAAAGAAGAAAAACCATACAGTCCATATTATTCTGTCTCATGTTTCTTTGAGGCCTCCCATCTCCACCTGAAAATATAGCTGTGGCTAAGACAAGAAGGTATACTGCCAGGATAAGCAGCATATATAGGCCCCAACTTAGCAAAATGCCCCACATCAAATATTTATATACGACGACTGCCAATTAAGTTCGTAGACTCATCAAAGAAAAAGTGTTGTGTGACTTTTTGCTGACTATTACTACAGTCGACTTTGAAGTACTCCCCTTGGGAAGCTGTGCACTCATACCAATGCCTAGTATACCCTTCAAAGTAATTTTGGAATTCTGTTTCCTGGAATGGCCACCAGAGCTGTCATCATATTACCCTTGAGGTCCTGAATGTTATCAAAATGCATTCCTCTCAAGATTTCCTTTATCTTTGGGTAAAGGAAAAAGTCACTGGGGACCAGATCTGATCAGCAGGATGGGTGTTCCAACACAGTTACTCCTTTACAGGATAAAAACTCCCTCACAGACAACTATACAACTAAGTATGCAAACTTGCCACCTTGCAATGGGCACAATGGCCATTTCAGAAAGAGTTCCAAAATTGCTTTGAAGAGTAGACTAGGGACTGACAACAGTGCGTAACTTCCCAAGGGAAGTACTTCAAAGGCGACTCTGGTGATACTAAGCAATGACGTATGTACCACTTAGGACAATTAACACTTAGAACATGTAACAGAACAGAACATGTAACAGAACAATCCATGGACTTAATTGTTAGTCCTCATATGATGAAGCAAACACCCTCTACAAAAGTGTTAGTTGCTGTTTATAAATATTTATCATAACTGTTATGTCTCCACTGTCTACTCTGAAGGAGGTGATGTTCTGTAGTTTAGGGCCAAACAGTTAGAAACATTTATTTTTATGCTTACTGTTCTGAAATTTGTTTGATTTCCTGTGACTCTATCTTAAGCCAATTTCTTAACTGAGTAATTTTAAGTAAATCCTTATTCAATACTTGAATAAAATGAATTGAGTCTTACAAATATGCTGTTGCTGTTGCTAGGTGCCTTCCAGTCAGTTCCAACTCATCCTATGTACAACAGAACAGAAGACTGCCCAGTCTTGAGCCATCCTGATGACTGCTGCTGTGTTTGAGCCCACCATTGCAGTCACTGTGTCAATTGATCTATTACCAATATAGCTTCTTTTAACAGTAATGATTATAAATCTCTGTTCTATATATTTTAAATTATAATCCATTTTCAAAAAATAATTTTGATTGTTATAAAGAAAATGTACTGTACAGACTGTGCTTGCAAGTTATAGTGTCTTAAAGTGATTACTACTTCTGCAAAGAAAGCTCAGTTTGCATGCTAACAGTACTGTTGTTAAGTGCTGCAGAGTTGATTCTGACTCATACTGGCTTCACATGGGACAGAGTAGAATAGCCTCATAAGGTTTCCAAGGAGTAGCTGGTATATTTGAACTGTTGATCTTTTTTTTTGTGTGTGTGTGATCTTCACAGTGACTCCAAGTGACAGAGGGGAACTGCCTCATAGGATTTCTCGACTGTAATCTTCACAAAAGCAGATCGCTTAGTCTTTCTCCCATGAAGTTGATGAGTGGATTCTGACTGCGAAACTTTCAGCCAAGAGCCTAACAGATGCATCACCAGGGCTGACAGTCAGTGATAAAGACACAAATATTGTTGTTAGGTGCCTGGGGTCAGTTCCAACTCATAGAAATCCTATGTACAACACAAGGAAACACAACCAAGCCCTGTGCCATCCTCACAATCACTGTTATGCTAAATAGTGTATAAAATAAAAACACATTATCTTGAAAATAAAAGTTACGGGAGTATCATAATCTGTTGTGACACAAGTCTACTAAAAAAGTCACCTTCTAAAATGCAAAAATATACTTGCATTTGTTCTTGATTCCAGATCTGCTGATCCTTAATTTCCAAAACCTGTTAACCAACAGTTTGATTTTGACCCATAGCAACCAAATTGGACAGACTAGAACCAAATCCTAGGGTTTCTCCCGAGGAGCAGCTGGTCAGTTTGAACTGTCATCCTTTCTGTTAGCAGCCCAGAACTGAACCAGGGTTTCCAATGATCCTTAGCCCAGATGCCCCTTTCTTTTCCTCCTCTTTCATGGACATTTATTCAAAAAGCCAAAGACACTTCTGCACAACAATGCATACATTCTCAAATAAACATATTTAGTGTTACATCAAACTTCAGCACTTCAACCAAAATACTTTAAGTAATTTAGTAGATACTATAGATTATAAAGGGAAACCCTAGTGGCATAGTGGCTAACTACTGTGGCTGCTAACCAAAAGGCTGGCAGTTTGAATCGGCCAAGCTCTCCTTGGAAACTCTATGGAGCAGTTCTACTCTGTCCTATAGGGTTTCTATAAGCCAGAACTGACCCTACAGCACGGGGTTTTTGGTTTTTTATCAATTAAATTGGAGTGCTGGTGACATAGTGCTTTAGAGCTTGACTGGTGAAAAGAATAAACAGATCAACAGTTCAAATATACCAGTCACTCCTTGGAGACCCTATGGGGCTATGCTACTCTGTCCCATGTGAAGCCACTATGAGTCAGAATCAACTCTGCAGCAAAATTTTGGATTTCTGTTGTAAATTAAAATTTAAAGTGACATGTAAAGGGTCTTGCAATAAGGATGTCCTATTTTTTGACAGCTCACTGCTGCCATATTTGTGAAGGTATAGCAGCCACATTTGTCATGCTTTTTGATTAGCCTTGACAAATAGCCATGAAAAGTTACACAGTTCCACAATGTGTAGAAATTATTCAAGTTTATATTGAAATGGGTGTTCCATTTGACAAATATTCCATGTGATGCATGAAATTTACAATGCACGTAATCACCCCACTGACAGAACAATTTGACATTTAATCAAAAAATTTGTAACAACCAGGTCTGCTGCCAATCAGACAACACCTGTGCATCAAGGAACCACACTTTCCTATGCAAACCTTACCTCTGTGTGTCAGAGTATATGTAAGAATCCATCCCAATCAATTTCCCACTAAGCACAAGAACTGGGCCTTTCATCGACCATAATTTGACAGATTTTACATCTGGACTTGTAGCTTTACCCTTATGAAATTGTTTTAACTCAATAAATGAATTCCAACAACCATAGATTGTGCTGTCCATTTGCTGACTGGGCCCTGGAGCAATCAGAAGTTAACCTTGCTTTGGGCTGAAAAAATCCTCAACGACGAGCCCAATTTTTAGATGTATAGGTTGGTTAACAAACAGAACTGTTTCATTTGGAGCCATGAGAATCCAGTAAAGATTGAAGGACATACACTTCATACCCAAGAAGTTACCGTTTGGGTAGATTTGGGTCCAGTGAGATCATTGTTCCTTATTTTTTCCAAGATGAATGAGGAGAGGCTGTAACTGTCAAGGGCAAAAAACATCATCAATGGCAAAAGTTTATTATCAGAATGGGTCTCTCATTCGACAATCCATGCATTGCATGAAATTTACAATGCATATACTCATTCCACTGAGAGAACAATTTGATATTTAATCAAAAAATTTGAGACAATCCAGTCTGTTACCAATCAAGCAATGCCTGTGCATCAGTGAACTGCACATTCTCATGAAAACGATGCCATTTTTTGTCAGAGTGATAACTGACAATTTTTGGCCACTTTTGGAAGGCGAGGCTGTAGCCATTTACTTGAAATTCTTTTCAACACATAATGCCCCCAAAGTACTTCAAAATAATAAAACAGTTAAAACTGTTTCATTTACACAACTTATTTTATTCAATTTCAAAGACAGGATACCCTTATTGGAAGACTCTCTGTACATGTCATCGATTGAAGTATGTTTCCTAAAATGTCTATAGCAATTTGGCTGGGCCATGAGTCTCAGTATTGTGTGATTGTCCTCTGTTACGTGGTTGTAATTTTCTTGTAGTTTGTAAATCCTAATCTTTCCCGGTAGTTAATTGGTCAAGAATTATGAATTATGTTAAAAGATTAGAGACTGTAAAAGCATTATGATCCACTATGTAATATCATTGGATCTCTGATGTAAAGGGAGTTTTCCTACAAGAGAGAAAAGGAAAGTGAAGGAAGCAGAGATTTGGGGACATCATACCACCAGGAAAGCATTGCCAGGAGCAGAGTGTGTCTTTTGGACCTGGGGTTCCTGAGCAGAGAAGCTGCCTGACCCTGCGAAGACTGATGGCAAAGACCTTTCTACAGAGCCAACAGAAAGAGAAAGTCTTCTCCTGGAGCTGAGGTCCTGAATTCTATCCTACTAGACTGTGAGACAATAAACTTTTCAGTGTTAAAATCATCTACTAGTGGTATTTGTTGTTATAGCAGTGCTATATGACTAAGACAATATGTATAATTTACTTTTGTTGCTGTCAGGAATATATACAGCAGAACTTATATCAGTTCACTGATTTCCACATGTACAGTTCAGTGACTTTGATTACATTGTTCAAGTCGTACATCCATTCTCATCCTCCACTTCCAAATTGCTCCTCTCCAATCGATACCCCTTTTAGAAACTTAAGACCTTCCTGGCACCAAATATCTTATTGTGGTGGTACTGGAAACAGATTTTAAAAAAAAAAAAAAAAAAAAAAACACAAAACTGTATTCAGAAGCCTACTGAGTAGAGGGATCAGGAGGTATATGTATAGGTAAGAAAGACAGCTTGACAGGAAGACAAGCTGATTTGCAATATTCTTGCAAGCCAGGCCTCAGATGATCACATGGGGAGCTCTGGAACTAAGATGAAACTTCAGTTCAGTCCCCGAAGAAGAACATCATGCTTCATACAGTAAAGGGGTGTCAAAAAAGAGGAAGACTCTTGACAAGATGGACTGGCACAGTGGCTGTGACAATGGGCGGATGCATAGCAATAACGTTGAGGATCATGCAGAACCTGGAAATACTTTGTTCTGTTGTACACAGGGTTGCTGAGTCAGAACCAGTTCAACCACAGCTAACAACAATAGGATCTAGATGTAAAATATTCACTCCAAAGCTTCTCATCACTGTTTGGTACTGAAATCCTGGCTTTCCAGTTACAGCTGCCATCACTTCAAATGATAACCCAAACCAAACCAACCGCCACTGGGTTGATTTGGATTCATAGCAACCTTACAGAACATAGTAGAACTTCCCCCATAGAGTTTCCAAGAAGTACTTGGTGGATTTGAACAGCCAACCTTCCGGTTAGCTGCTGTAGTACTCAACCACTATGTAACAAGGTTTCCTTTCAGATGATAGCAACTCCGTATTTTTAAGATACAAGGCCAGAGTTCTTGGTCTGTCTCTTACACTCCCGTCTAATTAATTAATATTTCCCTTTGGGTCTACCTTCAATATAATTGCACTTCTCACCCCCAGGGGTTGTCAGTGGCTTATTTTTCAGGAGCAGATCATCAGTTCTCTCTTGTAAGTTTCCTCTGGGTGTATTATGAATCCCCAGCCTTTGGGTTGTTTAGCCATTTGTGCCACCCAGACTCTTCTGCTTTCCTTACGTGATTTCATAATTCAAATGCTGTGCAAAACATCTCCCTCCACTAGGCTATGAACTCCTTGAAAAAAGGAAGCTAGGGTCATTCTCCGTTGTTTTACGAACAGAGTAATGTATATCCTACCTTAAATATACCACCACAATATATGAGCCATAGAAAACATACACAGTAAAAATCCAGTGACAAGGTATTATTGATAGTTTATTCATACTATTACTTTTTTTTTTTTTTTTTAAGCATAGAAGTATATTCTCTCTGTGCAGAAAGCAACAAAGGCTTTCTCCATGGGTGTGAGATAAACCTATCCATCAGAAAAATAAACAAATGTGTTGTAACTACTTCATAAGAAATGATTAAACTATATTTGTTAGAGAAAAGGACTAACAACTTTTTATAAGGGAGTACCCAAGGGTTATAATAACATTGATTTTAAAAATGTCAATATATGTCGTGAAGATACAATCTATTTATTGGACACTAATGGACACAAAAAGATGAACAAAGGAGTTTATCCCATAATTGCTTAATTTTAAAATAAATCTTCTATACAATATCCTAAGATTTCATTTTATTCAAAGTATTATTAGTAATATTAAAGGTAAAATTTTGGACATCTCTTCATTAAAATCCTTTTCTTAGTAAACACACAATTATTTTTTCCGAACAAAAGCACAAAAGCATAATAATTGCTGGCAACTGTCAACTCAGCAGCACATTTCTGTTTTCTGTTTTTTAACTGTCAACGGAGTGAATAAAAGTTTGAGCAATGATCTTTCATGTGAAATTACACTTTTTTGCATATTCAAATCCAGGAAAAAATAATCTTGAATTGAAAAAATAAACACTATTTTGAAGTTAGTTCCCACTCACTTATTATGAAAAGTGCTTAGTATATTGCTCAAGTATCAAAAAACAAGTTATGCAAGTATCAGTATATGACAGAAAGTGATTGCTCTGGAGATTTTTGTACTTATTTAAAAAATTGGGAGGAATGGAAGGAATGTTTACCAAGAAATGACCATAGCAATCTTAAACAGTATTTTCCTTGTAAAAGAGATATTAAAGATTAATTTTTAGTTTGTCTTTTATTCTCTTCTCTCTCTCTGTCCTGCCAGTCTAGTGCAATTAACTCACTGACAACACACTGTTAATTACCATCCAGTTATTGCTGACTCGTAGCAACCCCAAGTACAAAGAACGCAACACTGATGGTCCTACACCATCCTCACCACCTTTGCTGTGTTTGAGCTCATTGCTGTAATGACTTGGTCAGCTCATCTTTTAAGGATTTTCCTTTTTTTCTCCAACCCTCTACCAAGCATAATTTCGTTCTCCAGGGATTTGTCTTACCTGATAACATGTCCAAAATACATGAGACAAAGTCTCATCATCCTTGTTTCTAGACAACTTTCTGGGTAGACTTCTGCTAAGAGAATTTTGTTCACTCTTTTGGTCTGTTCCCACTTACCCTGAGTTGATGGTGACTTACAGCAACCCTATGCAGCAGAGCAGAACTCTCGCATAGGAATTCTAAGGAGTGGCTGGTGATTCAAACTGTTGGCCTCTGTGGTTAGTAGCTGAAGCTCTTAACTACTGCACCTCCAGAGCTCTATTCTTTGGCAATTTGTGTAGCGTGTATTCAGTATTCTTTGCAAACTTCATAATTGAAAGACTTCAATTCTTCGGTCTTTCTTAATTGTCATCCATCCATCTTTAACTGGTCAAAGTATGTAACTACTGACAACATAGGAATATTTAAAAGTAGCCAATTAGTCTGTTCCTCAACATTGTCAGTAAGCTTAAATGCACTGTATTTTTTTTTTTTTTTTAGCTCAAAGAGTCTTAACTTAAAAAAAAAAAAAAAAAAAAAGACACTAAAGGAGCTTGTGTTGAGTTCTTGTAACTCCCAAAAGTTTTTGGTATAAAAGTGAAGGCAGAAATTGCTGGAGGGCAACCACTGGGGATAAGAATCAAAACCTTAACAACTAAACTTCATTCAACTCTTAAAAAAAACAATTCTCTAAGTTGTCAGAAATACCTTAAAGCATCTGAGAATATATCTTTAAATGCACAAAACCCTGAGCAAAAGAATCAGCTTAATCAAGATCCAGGTGGAGGGAGAATACAGTGAAAGATTCATTGCCAAAGACACAAAGAAGAGTATCTTGTGGATATCTCTCCTGGCTGGAAGTCTTTGGGAAACAGAAAACAAGTAGTAGTACAGTGATTTTCATCACAGATACATACGGATACAGCAAAATAATGCAGTTTAAATTAAAAAAGACCCAGGACCTCAAATAATTTCCCTGGTTAATACTGCTTAAGGTAGTTAGTTTGTCTGATATTCTACTATCGCTTGGGTCTATCACCCCAGTCTGCTCCATCTGTGAGCCTCACGTTAGTCAGCAATGCAAAGGAAACTTCTACCATCATGTATTGTAAAGTAGAGAGCTGATTCTTTGAACTTGATTTCTGGATCCTATCTCCTCATACTTAGACTTACTGATCCATTACAGCCAGTCTGCCCATGTGGATTTCTGATTTCTGTTCATTTGACCAGTGGAATAGACTTCAAGCCTTATGAGAACCAAGTTCTTCTTTTTCTTCTTCTCAGTATTATGCCTAGCATAGATTTGACATAGATTGCTTGTTCAATACACATTTGATGAAGATTTTGTCACCTGCCTTAATTCTGGATCTTTGGCATGCCTTTTAGCTACTAGGTGATTATATCATTAATTTTTGTTCATTTGCAGCTTGTATTAAAGGTATATAATAGCATCTGACTGAGTCCTTCTTCAGAAATAATTCTCTTTGATCTTTCAGGTAAATGAAAGTACTATTTTACATTTTTAGAAAACAGAAGGCGCTTTAAATTTGTAATGTGTACCTTAGTCATGAATAATTTATTTTAAAGAATGATTTCAATTGTGTGGTTATTTATAAAAAGAAAAAAGTCAACAGAGAAAAAGTGTTCTATTATTTGTTATGAAGGATGAATGTGCAAGAGCAAGGAAAAGATGAGAGACAGTGAGTGTGTGTTTACAGTTTAATTAGAACTCAAGAAATTCAAACACATAATTCCGTACAATGATCTTGCAGAAAATTAAAAAGTAATGGCAAAGTTCTCATAGCTTTTGCATTTCATGCAAACTTCTTAAACAACTTTTGCATGTTCCAGCTACTGAACATTAACCTTTATCGTTCTTGGCCTATTAAAAAAATTAACTCAGCATAAAACATCTATCTTATATTTTACTTATTTAATATCTTTTCTTAATGACTGGTTTAATACAAATAGTTAACTCATCAGTAAGGTCAAAAACAATTTTCTATTCCATAGGTTTTAAAAATAGTAAAGAGAAAAATGCAAATTGCTAAAGTGGTGTCAAGCAGAGTTAATATTTATTAACTATTATTATTGAAGTCTTTATTATTATAATGTCTGCTAGAAAGTAACACATAATAGAATGGTCTAGTTTAGATCCTAGAAGCAGGAGTTTTGCAAAAATTTAAGGGTTGACATGGAAAACTAGACAGGTTATTTGGCTCCAGAGAACCACAGTGGCCCTGGAAAATGACATGGGCTCACTTCCTATCTGTTACTCCTGCATTTTTTCTCTCTGTGTCATTCCTTCCCCTTGGGGCATGATCTTCTTTGGTTCCCTGTAACATGGCAACAAATATAGCTTATTCATAAATATTAAATTTATATTAATTACTGGCTCATCCTGCGCCATAGTGTGAAGCTGCCAAGTGCCCTCGAATCGAATCCGACTCATATCTACTCTGGCCCCTAGGGTCGCCATGAGTCACTGCCAACACCATTTGTATTAAAAATTTGGTTCTTTTTAATACTTACTATGGTCCCCTGCTTGGGATGTTTGTGGAGGAGTCTCTGGCTTGTACAGAAGACTATGCAGTCAGCTATCTTTGGCAGTTCAAACCCTTCCCAAAGCAACTTGGAAGAGGAGCCTGGAAGCCTTTCTGAAAGACCACAGCCTTCAGAATCCTATGAGGTACAGTTACACCCTACATGCAAGGGGTGGCCACAAGTCAGAATCAACTCAATAGAAGTTTTATTGTTATTCTTATACAGGTGAGACACACAGAATCCCATAAAATACTCGAAGGCATATGTTCTTTTACATTCCTAAGATAAAGACTGACAACTAATGAAATGAAAAGACTCTGTCCTTCAAAATCTCCTTTCTGGCTAAACACTGTATTTTTCCTAGTAATTGCACTATCATTTTTGCTCTCTTTCTTTCACTCAGTTCATGCAACAAAGTGATGAAAGGGAAGTGAATCATACTTTTGCATCTGAAATATGACTAATCTTGCTATTGTCCTCAAGTAATTACATACTCATTTGTAAGTTACAGTTTAAGAAAAATCATGAGCAGTTCCTTATAGTTTCTAATAAACCATATGATCTTCACACTTTTTTTAAAAATCTCACTTGAAAATCACAAATAAAAGGAAAACATATCAAGTATTTGAACAGTGGTAGTGGACAGCATAATGAAGCATTGCCTGCTCAAAAAAAAAAAAAAAAAGGCTTCTCTTGATAGCTAAGACCTAGAGGGATAACATATATCATACATGACAAAGACATTAGAAGAGGTCTAAGTTTGGCTTGGCAAGTAAACAGAAGTCACTGACCAGGTCACCATAAGCGGATGTGAGTGCAGGGAAGCACACCCCCCCCCCCCCGACCATACAGTTTCAAACTCAATTCCAAAATCTGTTATGGACATAAGATGTGCTGAGTGTGATAGTTTAGATAAAGGTTTCTCAGCCTCAGTATTACAGAAATTTTGATAGATAATTCTCTGCTGTGGGTACTGTTCTGTTGTTTGTTTGTTTTTTAATTGCATAATACTTAGCACCATCCCAGGTCTCTACTCATTAAATGCCAGTAGTAAGCCACCCATGTTTTAGCAGCCCAAAGTGTATACAGACATTTTTAAATGCCTTGTAGGAAAAGAAACATACCAAATACTGCTTTAGCTCATCAAAACCAAGCCCAGTGCCATAGAGCTGATGCCGACACATAGTAAACTTTAGGACAGAGTAGGTCTTCCCCATAAACTTTCCAAGGAGTGCCCGGCCAATTTAAGCTGCTGATCTTTTGGTTAGCAGCCACAGTACTTTACTACGCCACTGCTTTAGATTACTTCCTAAAATTAATCTCAAATGGGAAGCCTCCAATGTAGTGAATATAAAATACCCACAAAATTCTGAAATTAAATGTTGTTAAAACTTACAGAAATTAGGCAGGACACACAAGCCTTTGAAAAAACACTGAGACAAAAAAAAAAAAAAGGATATAAATTTATCATATAACTGAAGAATACCACAGTAAAAATCATCACTTTATATGGACATTTCTTCTATCATGTACAGAAAACTTCTGAAAAAAACAAATGTAAATTAACCTTGAAAAAGAACAATGCTTTCTCCATTCATTAAATTAACATGACAAATATTTCAAGAAAGCAAATGCGAACTAGCCACATATTTTTTGCATTTCATCAGTTTAGAAAGAGAAAATGACAAAATATACTCTAATTACATCAATTAACCACAGATTGAATGATGAGTTTTGCTTCAAACCCCTTATTTTCTACTTTATAAAGAGGGCAGTGTTTAAACAATAATTATTCTAATGACATGAGAACCATGAAGTAGCCAAGGCCAAGCCAAGTGCTGTTGAGTCGGATCAGTAGAGCATGTTCATAATGATAACTTTGCACTTAAGAAGGTTTAATCATCAAAACAATTGTATGTCCAGAGATTTTACGTCTACAAACAACCTTGGTTTGCTTTCAGTTTCAAACTCATTATTTGTTTTGCTTTTTTAATCTGGTGCACATGATGAAGACGGCACTCCATGTTATTTAACACAATGTTCTAGAAGTGTAAAGACCACAGAAAAATAAATAAATAAATAAATAACCAACCCAATCCAGCAGAGATTGAAGCTTCTACTTGATTCATACAGTTGGTCTTCAAATAGACACTTTTTTGTTCTTATAGGAAGAAATGTTTCATAATGTCTTTGTCTTCTGGCATTACTCTATCTGAAATATCATGAGTGGATGGCTTTAACAAAGAAAAGTTTATTCTTATACATCAGCACACTAGAAATCTGAATTCAGGGTGCTGGCTCCAGGGGAACATTCTCTCTGTCAGTTCTGGAAGCAGGACCTTACGTTACATCAGTCTATCTTTGGCCTGGAACATTTCAGCACAGGAAATCTCAACTCCAAAGGATGTGCTCTGCTCTCAGTGCTGCTTTCTTGATGGTATGAAGATCCCAACTCTCTGCTTGCTTCTCTTTCCTTTTCTCTCTCATATGATTAAAGATGGTGCAAGCCACATTCCAGGGAAACTCCCTTAGCAACAGTGTTATGGTCACACTCTAATCCTCTTTAACATAATCCAATCTATTAACCACAGGCCGAGAAGGATTTGTAGCATAGGAAAATCACAAATTGGAGGGCGATCACATAGTACTGAAAATCATGGCCTAGCCAAATTGATTCACACACTTCTGAGGGGACACAATTCAACCCGTGACATTTAAAAAGAAAGATTTTGGCCTATCTTATTTGTCCATGAAATAATATAAAAGCAGTATTGATGACTTTAATATTAATAAACAAAGAATCAACAAAAAATAGAATTATTTAATGTACGATATTTATCAGCAAAGGGATGATTTTGAGAACTGTTAAGAAGGCAAGATGTTTCTTAAACTGAAAAACATTAAGATTCTTGAGAAACACACAGAAATTTTCTAAGCACTTATATTCTATATACCGACATCTTTTACCATTATACAACCCATATGCCACATGAGATTCTAAGTATGCTCTTCTCTGGTAATGATATTTTACTCTGTATAAGTCTCCTGTTGAAACTAATGACATAATTCAAAACTAATTATCATATGAAGAGTTAATCAACAAATGCAAACAGTATTTTATATGTTCCATATACTGTGCTAAGTAACCTACAACTAATTAAGGAGATTACAGCTTGGGAGATGTTTGCTAGTCCTAGAACAAGAAGTTTCAGAGTTACTTTTTAATATTGTTGCTGTTAGATTCTAAAAAGTCAGTTCCAACTCATAGCAAGCCCCGTCCCCAACCTACTTCATGCACAACAGCACTAGACACAGCCAAGTCCTGCACCATCCTCACAATTATTGCTTTGGTAGAATCTGTTAGTGCTTCACTGTGTCAGTCCACTTCACCGAGTGATGGCCTCTTTTGCTCTGTCTCCTTGACCTACTGTGATGTCCT
This sequence comes from Heterohyrax brucei, assembly GCA_028571685.1. Lineage (NCBI taxonomy): Eukaryota > Metazoa > Chordata > Mammalia > Hyracoidea > Procaviidae > Heterohyrax > Heterohyrax brucei. The sequence continues at coordinate 165,254,946 of CM053143.1, forward strand.
TCTCCAGGGACTGGACCCACCTGATAACATCTCCAATGTACTTGAGATGAAGTCTCACCATCCTTGCTTCTCAGGAGCATTCTGGCTGTACTTTGTTCCTTCTTCTGGAAGTCCATTGTATAGCCAATATTCTTCTCCAACACCACAATTCAAAGCCATCAATTCTTCTTCAGTCTTCCTGATTCATTATCCAGCTTTTGCACACATACGAGGCAACTTACAATAGTATAGGTTTGGGTCAGGCACACCTTAGTCCGGAAAGTGACATCTTTGCTTTTGCAAACTTTAAACGTCTTTTGTAGCAGTGTTGTCCACTGTAATATTTTGCTTGATTTCTTGATTAACGCTTCTGAGGATGCTGATTGTGGATCCATCCAATCCTTTGTAACTTCAGTGTTTTCTCCATTTAATCATGATATTGCTTACTGGTCCAACTGTGAGAATTTTTGTTTTATTTATATTAAGGTGTAACCCACATTGAAGGCTGTAATCTTTGTTCTTCATCAGTAAATACTTGAAGTCCTCTTCACTTTAGCAACCAAAGTTATATCATCTGCTATCATAGTGTCGGATTTTTCTACATATAGTCTAGTTTCTTGGATTATTTGTTCAGCATATAAATTGAATACTAAAACAAACAAGCAAACAAAGAAACTCATGGCCATCCAGTCAATTCTGACTCATAACAACTCTATAGGGCAGAGGAGAATTGCCTCATAGGATTTTTAAGCAGTTGCTAGTGGATCTGAGCTGCCCACCTTTTGTTTAGAAACTAAGCCATTAACCACTGTGCCATCAGGGACCCTTAGATTCAACACATATTGTAAAAAGACACAACCGTGACATACATCTTTCCAAACTGAAACCACACAGTATCTGCCTTTTCTGTTTGAACTACTGTTTCTTGCTCTATGAAAAGTTTCCTCACAAACAAAATTAAAAACTGGCTGAACAGACAAACCCACTGTCACTGAGTCAATTCCAAATGATAGCAACCCTACAGGACAGAGTATTTCTGGAATTCTCATTCTTCACAATGTTATCCATGGTATTGATCTGAATCACACACTTCAATGTTTTTGCATAACCAATAAGCCAAGCCAAGTGCCGTTGAGTCGGATCCGACTCATGGCAACCCTAGGGACCAGGGTAGAACTGACAAAAAGATAAGCTAATTATCTTTCTGGTATTCTTTATTTGCAGACAAGATCCATCTAACATCAGCAATGAGGTATCATTTGTTCTATACCTCCTGAATCCAGTTTGCATTTCTAGCAGTCTCCTACTGATGCACTGTTACAACAGTGTCTAAAGAACCTTCAGAAAATTTTTACATGTATGTGATATTAATGACATTATTCAGTAATGTGTGCAGTTTGTAAATCATCTTTCTTGGAAACTGTTACAAATTTGGAACTCTTCCACTTGGTTGTCCAGGTAGCTGTCTTCCACATTTCTTGGCATAGCTGAGTGGACACATCCAGAGCTGCCCCTGTTCCATTAACGTATTCTATCAATGGCTTGCAGCCTTGTTTGTCTCAAATACATTCAGCACAACTTCGACTTCTTTCTTCAATATCATAATTTCTTGATCTTATAACAATTTTGAAATGTTTAATTGAATATCAATTGTTTTTGTTATAGTGAGCCTATCTATTTGTTCCATCTTCTTTTGATGCTTCATACATCATTCCAAATTTAGTTCATAGCCTCCTTCAAAATTACAACTCAAAGTTTGATTGTTTTGTTTAGTTCTTTTAGCTTGAGAAACACTGAGTATGTTCTTCTTTTGGTTTTCTAACTCCAAGTCCTTGCACATTTTGTTGTTATCCTTGAACTTATCTTAAGTCAGCTTTTAAAATCTGTTCAGCTCTTTTACTTTCTCATCTTCCATTTTGATTTAGCTACTCTAAGTTCAACAGAAAGTTGAATACACTCTTCAGACATCCATTTTAGTCTTTTCTTTCTTCTTGTCTTTTTAAAGACCTTTCTCTTTGTTCTTGTGTGACGACCTTGATGTCATCACACAATTCATCTGGTCTTCAGTCACTGGTGTTCAGTAGATGAAATCCATTCTTGAGATGGTCTCCAAATTCAAAAGAAATACAATCAAATTCTTACTTTGGTTCTTGTGGATTTGCTCTAACTTTGTTCAATTTCAGAATGAACTTGCATATAAGAAAATGATGGTTAGTTCCGCAATCTGCCCCGTCCTTGCTCTGACTGATACCATTGGGCTTCTCCATCATTTCTTTCGACACATGTTGTGGATTTGATTCCTGTGTATTCCATCTGGCCACATCCAAGTGCATAGCTGCACTTTATGTTGTTAAAGAAACGATTTTTAGTGATAAAATCATTGGTCTTGCAAAATTTTATCATGTGCCTCAGGTACCATTTCTGTCATCAAGGCCTTATTTTCTGCCTAACAATTCTACTTTGTTCCCAACTTTCATATCTCAACTACTGATATTTATAAGCATTTTAACTGCATGTTTTTATCAATATCAGATTGCAGGATTTGGTAAAAATCTTCAACTTCTCCACATTTGGCACTAGGGATGATGTATAAATTTGAATTACAGTTCTATTAACTGGTCTTCTTTGTAGGCATATGTGTATTGTCTTACCACTAATAGAACTGTACTTAAGGCTAGATCTACATGACATCATTCCTCTTCAATTTCTTCACTTCCAACACAGTATACCATATGATGATCCAATTCAAGATGGCCAATATTAGTCCATTTTCTCTCAGGAATGCCTAGGATAGTGATCTTTGTGCATTCCATCTCATTTTGGATGACTTCCAATTTTCCTTGATTCATGTTTCTTATATTATTTTCTTAATTCTTTTAGTGACTGATTTCAACTTAAGAAACTCATCGTGTGGCACTGTATTAGGCAATGTTCCACTGCTATCCATCAAGTTTTCAGAAGTAGATCACTGGTTCCTTTTCTGGTTTTAATATATAAGCTCTGCTGAAAACTGTCCATCATGGGTGAACCTGCTGGTATTTGAAGTATCTGTGGCACAGTTACTAGCATCAGAGCAACACATAAGCCACTAGAATATCACAGATGAGCAGTAGAAATTATTTATAGCTAGGAAGAGATAGATGCTCAGTTGGCATTAAACTTTGAAGAGGTCCTTTTTCACCAAAAATTCTAGGTCCTACCAACCCCTCCCACTGCTCTAGCACAAAAACATCAGCATCATATATCTTAGGTCAGACCTGAAAATTGTCACAGAATGATAAAACAACATTCTGCAGTAGGCTTTTTGAAGAGTATGAATTGAAAATTATATCATGATCAAGAACTGTGTTAAAAGAGGAGTATGTGGAGTTATTAAAATAAAATCCACACTTGAAAGACAAAAGAATGGCAGTGCTGTAAGATGGATTTCTCTGCAAATAGAGTTACTTTGGAGTCTGTGGTGGCACAAATGATTAAGCTCTACACTACTAGCTCAGAGATTGATGGTTTGAACTTACCCAGCCAGCGGTATCTCTGAAGACAGGCATGACAATCTGCTTTAGAAAGACACAGCCTTAACAATCCTATGGAACAGTTCTATTCTGTATGCAAAGGTTGCCATAGTTGGAATCTAGTGAATGACAACTCATAATAAAAAATAAATGCATTTTTTAAAGAAATGTTTTATAAATATGAAGATAAAGAAGAAAGGATAAAGAGGCTTTATCACTTTTTGAAGCAACTAGTCCATATTAGATTTATGGGGCCCACAAAAAAAAAAAAAAAAAAAAAAAAAAAACTACAAAATTATGTAGAACCAAAATAAAAATACCAATCAGCTCAGAGATATTTTCTAAAGCTACTACATTTAACTAAAGCTTACAATTGAAATACATTAATTTTAGATTTGATATTTTTGATAAAACCACAGACATACAGATGTGAAAAAGGAAAAAAAAAAAAAACCCACTGCCATCAAGTTGGGTCTGACTCATATAGATGTATATAATGTAATTTATACATTCAAATATACACAAATATTCTCCAGTCAAAAATGTGGTAAACTGTATGTTGTTCTCATTCTATTGCAAGGATTTAATAACACTTGAATTCACTGTCTTCCAAAGTTACTAAATGTATATTTGAACTGAGTATACAAGTTACAGGGTCACAGGGAAGTGTTCTCACATGGTGACCCAAAGGTAACACAATGGGTACTCAGGGTATAAGTTGGGTACCACTTTCACTGAGCAGATAGCTGGCAAGAACACTTTGACAGAAAGAACGAATTCTCTATTCATGAGAGTAATAGGTATTTTCCTGGAACACACCTGAGATACAGGACAGACTAATTTTCCACGGACATGAGGACCAGGTAATTAGCTGGAATAAATTCTGAGCCAATAAGGTTCAGCAGTGGTTACTCTTCTTGCCAACTTACTTGGACCCTATCCCTGGCTTAAACCTTCTAATGTTTGTGTTCTCCACTCCTTTTCTCATCTCTTTCTGCAAGATCCATGATTTCCGTCACATACACGTGTAACAAACTCTTTAGGATCACTCAATAAACATTAATGACTCACTAAAATTAGAGCTTAAAGTTATTACTAACAAAAACAGCAAAAATGTATCTTTCCTCTTTATTAACAAAATTATTTGGTCTTCACATGGCATAATGAAACATTCAGATGCTTTCTGACATGGAGCAGTCACTCTCACAGTAAGATGGGTAGAGCCGCAAGGGAAAAAAAATGTTGTGAGGGAAAAATGTTTCTAAGGGAATGTTCTAAGGGAAAAAAGTTCTGTATTAAAAGAAAATGGCTGCTTACACTATAATGGGAACATGCAAAAAATAATATTTCATTGTTAATTATAGATTAAAAACCAAACTCAGTGCTGCTGAGTCAATTCCAACTGATAACAACCCTGTAGGACAGAGCAGAACTTCCCCACAGAGTTTCCAAGGAGCACCTCGTAGCTTTCAACTGCTGACCTTTCGGTTGGCAGACACAGCTGTTAATCACTGCAACACCAGCGTTCCCAAACTACAGACATAAAGAGGACAAATTGAGGAAAGCATATGGAAACAGATAGTCAGGAGTCTATTACAACACTGAGGGCTTGAGATACTTGTGCCTTGAATTTGGCTAATGTCGGTAGCAAAGAAAAGAAGAACTGGGTAGACTATATTATAATCTGTGCGTACCCATTAGCACCAGATTGTGATGCATAGATTTTCTATTTATTAATTTATTCTCCTAATTATTTCTCATTGTAATTCTGCTGATTAACTATTACCCCTGATACAAAGGCAAAGCAAGTTTAAGAAAAGTCAAGTAACGTGTAAAAAGTAATTAGTACATGTTAGAAATGGATTTTTTTTTTCTTTGTAAGACTGCTTAATAGCAAAGTTCACAGTCTTTCTCTAAATCACAGATTAACAACCATTTCCTATAAACAGCTATACAGTTTATCTTTAGGTATTGTGAACCATAAGGTCTCTGTAGTAACAGCACTGTCAGTTTGCTGTAAAAGCAGCTTTAGATGATATAGAATCAAATGAGTATGGCTGTGATTCAATAAAACGTTATTTACAAAACAGGATATGAGCCAGATTTGGCCCATGTACCATCATTGTCTGATTCTTACCGCAAACCATAATAGGGTACACTTGGAGTAAACACTGTGGATACGCCTTCAGATTCCTTTCACCAGCCCGGTGCAATCAACCGCCTGCTAATTGGTCACAGCTTTACCTTTCCCTGAAGAATTAGCCACAATTGATGAAAGACTCCAAGCTTTAAATTTCAAAGCACTATGAATATCGTTATGGAAGTATCACCGTAAAACTACTGAAAAATAGGAACATCAGGAAAAATTTTAAAGGCACATTACTATAAAGCAGAATCAATCAAATTAATGGCTAACTTTTCAAGAGAAATGATGACAATGAGAAGACAACAGAATGAAATGTTTTAAATATGGAAAGCAAATATATGGCAACCTACCATTTTACATCCAGTGAATACAGCATTACAAAACGAAGGCAAAATAAGGAAGGGTTACAATAAAAACAAACCAAGGTGATCAATCACTAAGGGAACTTCATCAAAAGAAATACTGAGATGATAATAGTTTATCAAAGACATGAAGAAATCTAGGCACAAGGATAAGACGGGTTCAAAATTTACTGTGTTTAGAATAAGCAGTTCAGAGAACTTTTACTTTTGAGGAATTTTATAGTTTCATTGCAAAATGATGAGATGACGTAATTCTGATACAATGTTAATGCTTTCAAAAACTTATTAAATTTAGGAAATTTTAGGAATAATAAAATTTGCATTATAAAAAAATTTCGTAATTATAAAAGTAAAAATAAATCTAAAACTAGTTCTTAAATGGTTTCAAAAGAACATAGTCATTTTTGTTATTTTGTAAGGACACAACGATTGAATTTAAAATACTTTGAGTTTTTCTTTAAATATGTGTATTTGTGGTCACCATGAGTTGGATCCAACTCGAGGGCACTTGGCTGACTTGGCTGGCTTGTGTGATCTTATATTATTACAATTTATTAAAAGATAAACGCAAAGGTACCCATTTACCAGTTATCAGTAAACCATTTTCTGCATAGGACCAGTTACTAAATAGATGCAGTCTGTGGATTATGAACAAGATCCATTTCTGACTGTATCTTCCAGTCGATTTGTAGGTAAGTTAGAACAGGTGCAAACAGTTCTTGTTTAGCCTTACTTAAGTGCAAGAAAAGTCCTGAATCTTTTCCAATGATTCAAAAGCTGCACAAGCAGCAAGTGAGGGTGGCTGTAATGTAGAATTTGTTGCAAGTAGGAGGTGGTTCAACCATTTCAAAGTGAGGGGAATTTACATAATATTAAAGGGCAAGGTGAAATTATCCAAAACTCAGAAGTTTCTATCCCTGATGCCATGTAGTTTAGGCTTTGGATAACATACAGCCCCTGCTGAAATTACTCTGCATCTACATAGTAAGTAAATAATGAGTGATTCTATGTTCCAATAGAACTTTATATACAAAAAAGGAGGGATGACTGTTTTTGATCCACAAGCATATTTGGTGGAACTTGTCCTTTATCAACAAGGAATTAACAGTTAATCGATTGTGGCTACCACCACTGACCACTCTGAGATCACAAGAGAGGGTCCCACAGAGAGCAGGAGAGTAATATAGAACAAAATTCAAATTCACAATAAAAGACCAGATGTACTGGTGTGACGGAGACTGGAAAGACCCTCAAAAGTGTGGTCCCCAGGCACCCTGTGAAATCAGAACTGAAGCCACTCCCCAAGTCCATCATCTAACCAAACATTAGGCAGGCCAATCAATTGGGAAAGTTCAATATTTATGCATATCCAAAGAAAGGTGATTTAACAGAATGCAGAAATTATTGAACAATATCAGTAATATCCCACACAAGTAAAAATTTGCAGAACATCATTCAAAATCATTTGCAGTAGTACATCAACCTGGAACTTCAGGTATTTAAGCCAGACTCAGAAGAGGACATATAATGAGGGACATTACTGTTGGTGTCAGATGGATCTTGGCCAGACAGATACTTAACCTGGGTTTTATGCAAAAACTCTGTGCATCTTAACAAACTATAGATAACATTGAGAAGAATGAGAATTCCAGATGGGATCCTGTGGAATGAATACAAAGACACAGAGGCAGTTATTCAAACAGAACAAGAATATACTGCATGCTTTAAAATCTGGAAAGGTTATGTGTCAGGGTTCGATCATTTCACCATATTTATTTGATCTGTATGTGTTCAGATCAAATAAGTGTCCTGAGAATCCAGCCTATATGAAGAATGCTGCAACAGGACTGAAGGAAGGCTCATTACCAGCCTGCATCACGCAGGTGACACAGCCGTGCTGGCTGAAAGCCAAGCAGAGGTGAAGAACTTACTGATGAAGATCAAAGCCCACAGCCTTCAGAATGGATTAAATCTCAATATGAATTTAAAAAAATCCTCAAAACTGGACTAATAAAAAATATTATAATAAATGGAGAAAAAAATTATGTATTTTATTTTACTTGGCTCTTCTGTCAATGCCCCTGGAAGCCACAGCCAAGTAACCAAATGATGTACTGCACGGGACAAATTTGCTGCATAACACCTCTTTAAAATGCTGAAAAGAAAATATGCCACTCAAGCCATGGCAGTTTTAATTTCCTCAGACTCAAACAAAAGCAGGACAATTAATAGGGAGCGACAAAGCAGCAGCAATGCCTTTCACTCACGGTGTTGGCAAAGAATAGTAAACATACATGGACTGTCAGAAGAAGGAAAATTCACATGGAAGAACAGCCAGCCTGAGGGCTCCTCGAAAGAGGATGGACGGTATGGCTTCACTGTATGTGGTTTACACGCTTTATTAAGAGGTTCAGACTCTAGAAAAAGATTTTATGTTTGGTAAGGTAGAATGGCAGCAAAAAGGAGATGGACTGAAACAATGACTGTAACAGTGGATTCACATACAGCAACGATGATGAGGATGGTGCAGAGCCAGGCACTATAACCTTCCCTAGCCAGGATTACTATGAGTCAGAATTGAGCTGAGGGTACCTAAAAACAACATATGACAGGTAGGACTGCCCCATAACATTTCCTATGCTGTAATGTTTACTGTTATTGTCAGATGCCATTGAGTCAGTCCTGATTGACAGCCACCCTAACTACAACAGGACAAAACATTGCCTGGTCCTGGGCCATCTTCACAATCACTTTGCTTAGTAACAACTGTTGCAGCCACTATGTCAGCCCATCTCCCTGAGTTTCTTCCTTTCTCCCTGACTATCTAGTTTATTAAGCACGATGTCTGCCTCTAGGAACTGATTTCATGCCCAAAGTGTGTGAGACAAAGTTTCCCCATACTTGCTTCAAAGGAGTATTCTGGCTGTACTTCTTCCAAAACATATTTTTACTTTGCTACTGGCAGCCCACAGTATATTCACTATTCCTTTCTGAGATCACAATTCAAAGGCATCAATTCTTCTTCAGTCTTTATTCATTGTCCAGGTTTCATATTCATAAAAGGCAACTGAGAACACTTGTCAGGCGCACCCTAGTCCTTAAAGTGACATTTTTTGTTTTCTAACACTTTAAAAAAGAGTTTCACAGCAGATTCACCCAATGTAATGCATCAGTTGATTCCCTGACTGCTGCTTCCATCGATATTGATTATGGATTCCAATAAAATAAAATATTGATAACTTTAGTGTTTTCTCTGTTTATCACAAGGTTCCTCATTAGTTCAGTTGTGAGGATTTTTTTTTATTATGTTGAAGTGCAATCCATATTGAAGGCTATATAATCCATGATTTTCAACAGAAAGTGCTTCAAATCCTCTTCACTTTAAGCAAGCAAGGTTGTGTCATCCACATAACACAGGTTGTTAATAAGTCTTTCTCCAATCTTGATGCCTTCATTCTTCTTCACAGTCTAGTTTCTGGGATTATCTGCTCAGCATACAAATCAAATGAGTATGGCAAAAGGACACAACATTGACAAGACACCTTTGCTGACTTTAAACCATTCAGCATCCTGTTGGTTTGAACAAATGACTGCCTCTTGGTCAGTGTCCATGTTACTCAAGAGCACAATTAACTGTTCTGAAATTCTCATTCTTCCAAGTGTTAACAATAACTTCTTATAAACAACAGAATTGAATATCTTTGCCTACTGGATAGAACACAAGCAAACATCTCCTGGTACCCTCTGCTTTCACCTGAGATTCATCTGACAGCAGTGATACTCCTTGTTGCATATCTTCTGAATCTGGTTTGAATTTCTGGCAATTCCTTGTGGTTATAAAGCTGTAACTGCTTTTGAAGGCTTTTCAGCCAAAGTTTACTTGCATGTGTTATTAATACTACTATTTGTTACAGTCAGCTAGTGCTGCTTTAACAGAAATACCACAAGTGGATGGCTTTTAAGAGAAAGATTTTGTACAGTTCGGTAGGCTAAAAGTTTCAATTGAGGGAGTCAGCTCCAGGGAAAGACTTTCTCTGCTGACTCTGGAAGAAGGTCCTTGTCATCAATCTTCCCCTGGAATAGAAACATCTGAGGCACAGGGACCCTGGTCCTTTCCAAAAGATGTGCTCAGCCCATGACACTGCTTCTTGGTGGTATGAGATCCTCAAGTCTCTCCACTAGCTTATTTCTTTTCTATCTCAAGAGACTGCCTTAAGGCACAGAAGAATCGTACACATTGAGTCCTGCACCACCAACACAACTGCCACCCATCCACCCTCATTAAGATCACAGAGGCAGGATTTATAACATGGAAGAACATAATATAATACCAGGAATCACGGCCTAGCCAAACATCCACACACATTTCTTGGGGAACAACAATTCAATCCACGACACTGTTTGATAATTTCTGCATTCTGTTTGGTCACCTTCCTCTGGAATATGCATAAATATAGGTCTCTTTAAGTTGGTTGTGTAGGTTGTTTTCTTCCAATTTTCTTGGCATAGATAAGGGAGCACTTCCAGCATTGCATCTGTTTGTTGAAACATCTCAGTTCATATTGTTAATTCTTTCAGTATTGCTTTTCATCAGTACCTTCAATGCAGCTTGAACGTCTTCCTTCAGTACCACTGGTTTTTTATCAAATGCTACTTCCTGAAACACTGAACATGGATGAACTCTTTGGTATAGCAACTCTACATGTTCCTCCACCTTCTTTTGATGCTACTTGTGTCATTTAAAATTTTCCCTGTAGACTCCTTCAACATTTCAACTCAAAGCCTGAACTTTTTCTTTAGTCCTTCTACTTAAGAGACTCTGAGTTTGTTTTTCTGTTTTGGTTTTCACTCTATGGCCTTGATGGGGGCAGTAAGGCAGGCAGTTGGGCAGAGCCAAGATGGCAGAGTAGTCAGATGCTTCCTATAATCTCTCTAACAATAAAGACCCAAAAGAACAAATGAGTTGATAATAAATGACATTCTAGGAGCCCTGAACATCAAAGAGGAAGTTTAGAAATCAGACTCAGTGAAGGAGAAAGGAGAGAAGGTTCAAAAATATCTAGGACTTTCCAAAACAGACCCACTTGAAATTGGCTACAGCCAGAATGGTGAACAGAGTGGTGGCTTTTGGTGGGCACCCTCCTTGGTGTCAGAGAAGGAGTACCAGAAAGTATACTTGTACCTCCAGAACTAGTGTAAAGCAGCACTTGAACATCAAAAACTAAGTGCCTTGCATCTGACCTAACCAGGGCAGGCATCTGAATCTTTCCTTGGGGATAAACCTCTCTCCCTTCTCCCAGAACATCCCCCTCCTCTTACTACACTATGACTGGCTCCTAAGTTTGACACCATTAACTGAGGTAGAAGTAGACTTCTAAAAGCCAGAAGTGAGCCATTGTCTGACACTCAGAGAGTGTACAATGGGTGAAACTGTGGGAATGAGAGGAAAACCGTCTGCCAACTCCCCTGAGCTAGAAAGTCAGGGCTGAAATAGTTCCTCCACCTGGAATGACACGTTAGGAGACACATCATCCTCACAGACACTTAGCGATGGCTATTATCCCATGCCTTTCCGAATGCCTACAGCCAAAGACCTTGGTTGTAGGCACATCAATCGCCTCTGCCTATCTAGGATGGTAGGGTAGAGACTGCATCACATGCTTGATGTCCCTGAGCTGCATCCATACAAGAAAATGGACTCCTGGGCTCTAAACACATGGTGATGGGTCGTTAGAATTTCAGAGGCACCAGTAGCCAAACTAGCACACTTCGCCAGCCTATTTGGACATGGCAAAATAAAATAAAACAAGATGCTAGAACACAGTAAGTAAACATAAAGTAAATAAATTCCACAACTTACTGATGGTTTGTAGACAACAGTTCATATCAGATCACTTAAAGCAACAGACCACAACGGGTTCGGAAAGTTCCCAAAACAAACAATCTATGGCTTTGGCAGATTTCATTATAATATTTTATCTTGTCTTCTGGAGATGCCCTTTGAAATTTTTAGCTCAGCTCCTTTATATCATCATTTCTTCCTTTTGCTTTAACTCTGCATTGCAGAACAAGCTTCAGAGTCTCTATTGATATCCACTTGGGGCATTTTTTTCCCTGTCTTTTTAATGATTTCTTGCTTTCTTCATGCATGGTGTCCTTAATGCAACTGCACCACTCATATGGTCTTCAGCAATTAGTGTTTAATGTGTCAGATTTGTTGTTGAGATAGTCGTCATTTCAGGTGAAATACACTTTACTTAAGATAGCCTTTTGGCTCTTGTCGATTTATTCTAATTTTCTTCAGTTTCAACTTGAACTTGCATATGAGCAATTGATGGTCTGTTCATCTGCCCTTCATGTTGTTTTGACTGATGATACTGGGCTATTTCATTTTCTCTTCCCACAGATGTAGTCGATTAGATTCCTGTTTATTCCATCTAAGGAGATCTGTGTTTACAGTTGCCGTTTATGTTGTTTACAGAAGGTATTTGCAACGAAGAAATCTTTGGTTTGGGAATATTCTCTCTGTGATCATGCTGGGAATGACAGAGTGAAAAGGAAAGGCATTGCATGCATCATTAAAAAAAACATTTCAAGCATCCTGGAAGTCTGAAGGAACATTACCCCAGAGACTCTGTAGGACTCAGGTTGAACTTCCCATGTGTGAGATAAAACTGTTCATTGTGTTGAGCCACTGAGATTCGGGCACTGTTTGATACTATAATACAGCCTTTTGACAGCACTGAGCTTGGGATCATAACTAGTACAGTATAGATATTGCAGATTTTCTAAAATAACATGAGACAATAAACACCCCAAAAAGCATGTGATAAATATGAGTTAAATGGCATTACTTTGTATAAACTATTTTGCAACCTACTTCTTTTTTTTTTAACCATTGCCTCATGGCTATTTTCCAAGCAACTAAATATTATTCTACTGCATAATGTTTAATGACTGCATAGTATTATATGGTAATAGTCTATCAAAATTTATTCACTTGATTTCCTACTCATAAGCAATTAGATTGTTTAGGTTATTTTCCTTATTAAAAATCAAGTTGAGGAATAATAGTGTAGCTGTTATTTTAATCTATCTCGAATTGCTTGCATAAAAGAAATACTTAGGTACAGAATTTCTGGCTCAGATGTTATACATAGTAAAACCTGCCAAGTAACTCCTTATCGGCATTACATCTATCTGTTTTATCTATCATCTATCTACCATCTGTCATCTTTTTTTTCTTTTCTTTTTCTTCATTCTTACAATGTCCAATATTGCCAACCCAGTCACAGGTTGGAACAAGTTTCTATCTTTGATATCATTTCTGTGACTTCAAGATAGGTTATATTATAGGAAAACAGTATTTCTAATGTACTTCCCCCAAGTTTTAGATTTGCTGCAAAACTATAACTGACTCAGACTAATTAATAACTGTTTCAGATGCTAAGTGCCCAGGTTGAGTTAATCAGAGTGATACATACTATTAACCTACCTCCTCGACTATGTGAACGGAATGTACTAATACATAATATTAACCCAAATCAGCAATTGAGTGCGGGGGGGGGGGTACAGTTTCATCAGATTTTAAAAGTCTCTAATTCTAGAGAATTCACTAAACTGGTCTCTATACACTTTTGTAAAAGTATATGAGGGTATCAGTTTATCTGTAAGAGAACTTAAGGCAGCATAAGAATGTTCTGAATTGTGTATGTGAATTGTAAACAAATGTTGATTTAGCTCCATTTTTTGGAAGTCAAGTTCTTCTTCCTCCTTCTTTTCAAGATTCTGGCCAAAAGAGCTACTTAAAAATGATATTTCTTTTAAAATTAATATATATATATTTGAAAATCCCCAATCACCACTACAGTTAAATATGAACAGTATTTATTTAATGGTTTGACAGCAGTTCATTAGAAGGGACTTTTTTTATTATTATTGTTGTGTGTTAAAAAAGGCTCTGGAAATAAATTCCTGGGTCAGAGCCTATCTTTATCACTTGTTAGAGACTATTTCAGGAAAAATCTCATCATTTTTTGTGTGTGTGTGTGCATGTGCCTCAGTCTTCCATTTATTAAATAACTGTATCTACATCACAGAGTTTTGGAAGGGCTAAGTAAGTTAATAGATATAACTGGGCTTGGCAGATCATTCTTGCAAAGAATGATGAGTTATGCCTACAGCATGCAGTAAGAAAAATATTTTACTTTATTGAGCATGCATGTCAAATATCTGTCAGTTGCTCTGCATAGTATTCAATATCCACAGTAATAAGAGCCCAGAGGACAAACGATTGCATAGACAAAGGAAAACTTGAGTAGAAATAATTCTATAACATTCTGGAAGTCTCTTCTCTCTACCCTTTCCCTACAAGTGTGGATTCTGAAGTCAGATTATTCATACATTGATTGAACAGATTAGCGCTTTCTTGAAAATGTTCAAATATTAATTTCAGGAACACTGATAACGGTGTCCATTTAAAAAAAAATATGAATCAATATTCTTTAGTACAACCAAAGAGATAAGAATCAGTACATATTCGCTTAATGTCAAAATGAGACATGCAGTTTTAAAAAAGAGGAAATTGCCCTCTGAGTGGAAAATAAAATGATTTTTTCTTAAAGTGAAAGTTTTCAGAGTTTAATTTATCATTTGGTGATTGTCTTAAGTTGTATTCACAGTATAACTATTGGATTGTTACTTAGTGTTCTGGCTTTTGGCATATATGATATTCATCTATTAAGATTTCTGTTATTTTCACATGAAGCCACACTTTTTTTTTTTAAAGCCTACTCCCATCTTACAAAATACATTTAATTGTTCAATTTGCTGAATTTTTATGAAGTAATAAATTAACTGGTTATATAAACCACATTTCTTTCAAGATAATTTACATTTCAAATATTTATGTATTTTAAGTTATCATTATACAGAGAAGAGGATGGAGTAAAAAAAAACGACTGTGCTTGTGAATTAGACCCATGATGAATTTTCAACATCATGGCTAGATGTCTTTCTCTAAAAATTACCAAGTTTTAAAAGTAGGGAATCAAATATCAGTAGCTGCAAACTCAGTAGAAATCCTCTCCATTTATATATGAAAAAAAACATTACGAAGAAGGGAAGTTCAGTACTAATTCTCTACTCTTAACCTGTTCCATTTATGTTTGAAAGCAGTTGCTACCTGTTCTGTGCTGTTGTGTTGTCAGACTGCAAGGCAATGGGCTTGCTGATCTGCCCTTGTGCCTAAGAACTGGAGACAAACATCAAATTGGAAAGAAGGTACCAGAGTGTAGCAGAATAGGTTCCCTCAATTTTCTACGTGAGTCATTAATGTTTGAACAACATTTGCAGGAGATTTGGAGAAACGTTTCTTTGATTTACATGTTGGTAAATATTTTCCAGTTATTTTGTTGTTGTTCTCAGGTGCTACTGAGTGCCTTCTTACTCACAGCCACCCTATAAACAATAGAACAAAATACCGCCCTGTCCTGGCCCCAAATCACTGTTACGCTTGAACACACTGTTTCAGCCTCCATGTCAATCCATCTTGCTGAGCTTGTTCCTCTTGTTTGCTGAACCTCTATTTTTCCAAGCCTGATATACCCTTGTTCTGACCAAATGACTACCTCTTTGTATAGGTACAAGATCCTCAGGAGCACAATTAAGTATTCTGGAATTTCCATTTGTTTCAATACATACATCATTTATCACGATCCACATGGTTAAAAGTCTTTGAAGAGTCAAAAAAACACAGAAAACATGTATCCGTTATTCTCTGCTTTTGGCCTCAATCCATCTGACATCAGCAATGCCACTTCCAGTTCCATGTCTTCTTCTGAATCTGGCTTGAACTTCCAGAAGTTCTCTGTCAATGTACTGCTGTAAGCATGTTTGAATGTTCTTCAACAAAAATATACCTATATGTGGCATTAATGATATTATTCAATAATTTCTGCATTCAACTGGATCACTTTTCTTTGGAATGTTTACAAATACGGACCCTTTTCAGTCAGCTGCCCACTTCTCACTGTCTTTTGTATTATTTTGGAAATTAGTCCTTTATCAGATGGGTGTTTTACCAAAGTTTTCTCCCAGACTATGAGTCACCTTTTTGTTCTTTTAGTAGTGTCTCTTGCAGAGTGAAACAATTTAATTTTAATGAAGTTTAACTTTTCAATTTACTTAATAAACTATGCTTTGGGTGCTGTGTCTTAAAAATTATAACAAAATGTAAGATCACCTAAATTGTCGCTTAATGCCAATTATTTTACTTTCCTAATGGAAGAGTGAAAAACAGTTATTTGATTTTTTATTAATATAAATGCTCAGTTTATAACTTTAAATTTGAAAAAGATATCTTCTTAATGTACAATTTGATCATGATTTGAATTGTTTCTGCAATATTTCCAATTTCATAACTAGTAACCACAGTTTATTTGTAATTTTGTCTTAGGAGCTTACCAAATATCAGACATTTCTCATGTGCTAACATCTCTAATTATCACAACAAGTCAATGAGGGTCAAACACAGTAAGCATGTTTTCCACCATATTTAGAGTGAGACAGTACAGACCTTGGAATTTTATGCCCAAAGTGCATCCTTTTAAGGACAATGGAATACTGCTATCTCCATTCATTGTTGTTGTTACTGTTGTTAGGTGCCCTTGAGTTGACGGTGACTCATAATGACCCCACATGACAAAAAATCTCCTACAGAATTTTCCTGGCTGAGCCCTGATTGAGAAGTGGTTATGTACTTCAATGCTAACCAACAGGTTGATGGTTTAAGCCCACCAGCCACTCAGTGATTGAAAAGACCTGGAGAGCTGGTCTTGCAAAGATCACAGAGTTTGAAAACCGCTGAGGCAGTTTTATCCTGTCATAAAGGTCACTAAAGACGGAGTCAACTGGACAGCAATTTTATTTATTTTTATTAATCTTTACTGGAGCAAATGCCATGTCTTCCTCCAACGTAGAACTGTTAGGGATATTCAAACACACAACGTTTCAGTTAGCAGCCAAGGGTTTAAACTTTGCACAACCAGGGCTTCTTATCCTAAGAAATGTATACATTTCATGATTTAGATGAATTCATACTCAATCTAATTATTTTGCACTAGCAATTTGTTACATAGCAAATGAAATTCTTTTTGCACGCTTATTCAAGGCCAGTGATGATACATATATCTATTATAAATTATCTAAATTGTATTTACAATTAAGTCATATTTTAACTCTCAAATGTTACTTTACAGAGAAGAGAAACACCAAACTTTTATGGGCATTAAATGGTCAGCAGCAATAGAAAACAATGTTATCACAATGTGACTAGATTTATGTTTTCTTAGCAAAGCTATAAATATTTTTAGTGCAATATTTTAATGGTATTTATTTAAAAATAAATGTTCCTGGGCATCAATGACTCATTTCTGTAATAGAAGTTACATGAAAACACAATTGAACTTCAATTTTCTTTTTATTTTCATTTTTTTCTGTTTTACCGAGTTTTCTTATTTCAATTCCCATTTTCTTTTGGGTGTTCAATTACCTATAACTTAGAGTTATTGTTATTCAACTACTTAGATGGTCTGGAATGTCTGGCTCCAAAGATGGTATCATTTCAACTTGACAAGTTTAAAACAGTAAAAATTGAAATATCCACTGCAACAGCCTTCTTCTGGAGTGTAATATTAGGGTATTCATTCATCCTGTAAAAATAGCTATTATTGCTGAAAATAATTTGTTTAAGGAATGATTTCTAGATGTTGTGTTTTATGCTATTGCATTGATTCCAACTCATAGTAGCCTTATATGACAAAGCAGAACTTCTCCAAAGCGTTAACTAGGCTATAATCCTCACAGGAGCAGATCCTTCAAATCTTTAATTCCACTGAGAAACAGGTGAATTCCAAATGCAGACCTTCCAGTTTGGAGTTTAGAACTTAACCACCGTACAACCAAGGCTTCTTTAATTTCTTTTATTTTCTTTTCAATTTCTTTTCTATTCTTTTCAGGAAAAGAGATGACAACACTTTCTACTTTTATAATTGATTTTTGAACTGTGATGACTTGCCTATTTAACTTCCTTTCTAATAAGTCTTCATTAATTGATCTTAATATTGTCAGGTGTTTACATATGTAGGATATCATATGACCAGTGATTTTGATTTTCTTATCTGGTGGACTGTACATGTGTCAGAACCTCACAAGAGTTATGAGTCTCTACTGTCTCACAATTCAGGTTTCAAAATATTAGAATAAAAAATATAATTTATGCTGACAAACAGCACAGGGGCAGCAGTATAGATTGTCTATACCCATGTTTTGTTCAGATTTCCTTTTTTTAGTTTACCTGTGTCACTGATAGATACTCTCCTTAGAAACCAGGGTAATTTCCAGATCAATTCCCAATAGTTTATTCTGCAGAATAAGGAAGGCCCTGAAATTCCTCCTTCCCCTGCATTTATGACATTTGATTAGAATCACAATTTATCCATGGCACACCCTTCTAAAACAAAATCCAAGGTGTCTCTAATTTGAAGACCAAAGACTTCACATAAGACAAAAAAAAAAAAAAGTGATTAAGTCTCACTTGCTTACATTTAGGCATAACATACCTTCCTTCCACTTATCTCCCACCTTTTACCTCTCCATTTTCACTCTGGTTTTAATATCTACTTTTTTGGAGTTCTGCTATCTCGTATTCTCCTTGCTATCTGACATAAATCTAATGACACGCCATTTGTCTTTCTTATTGTTAAAAATAGAGGTCAGATTCACTGGTAAATTCTCCATAAAGATTTTTAGAATATCAGGTGACGGAGCAAAGGATTAAGGTCACCTTTAAACTTATCTCTTTTAGTTCGAGATGCTAACTTGCTGCAGTTACTTGATCAGATTTGAATTCTCAATTTAGGAAAAAATATATATATAGTGTTGTATCCATACACACACAGACACATAAACTTTCCTGGTTGATAAGAAAACATAAGCAGATGTTTAAAGGGATATGTCAACGTAGACAAGTGAGGATAATTTAGAATCAGAAACAGACCAAGATTTCTCAGTTAAATGCAACACTCTGTCTCTTCTCATTCGCTGTACAACTTTGGCTAAAGAGTTCAGCCTGTAGCTTGACCACTGTATTGGCTAAGGAAGCTATATAATAATTACAAAAATTTTTACACATCTATGGTATATTTCTACCATCAAAAGAAACTTCATCCATTGATAGCTTCGATAATCTTATATCCTACTTAAAATTGTATGCCTTTGTTCTATCAAAAGTAAAAGAGTTCCTTTTGCTTTGGAATTACAGTGTTTTGGTTATTTAGTTGTATCTTATAGTAGGAAAATGAGATGTACAAGTTTTAGAAAATTATTTGCAACTTACTTAAGCCCTATATATAAAAAATTAAGTTGGACAATTTCAAACAAGAGCTTTCAGGTACTTTGGAAATAATATGTGACAAAGTACATTCAGTTAGAGGTACACTTTTTTTTTTAACTTTTCACAGATTTTTTTTTTTAACCATTTCCTAATCAGCTGTCACACAAATCATGTGATTCATGATGAGAGAGAGAGGAAGAGTGAGCACAAAAGAAAGAGAGAGTGTGAGCAAACTTTGGAGTGGGTTGTGATACAGTCACAAGTTTCTAAAAAAAATAAGTGTGGTTAGTGGGATGGTATACTATATAAAATAACAAGCGTTGTTCAGAAATGATCTATATATTACATACACATTTAATTTCTTTTGATTTTTTTGCTTTTCTTTATTTGATGTTTTTTAATTTGATGTTCTCAAATTTAATTTGATTTTCTTAATTTGATGCTTTCATTATATGTTTCTCATGTAACCTTATTTCAAAAAAAAACAGAAGAATTTGAAAAGACACTCTATACAGAGTAGCCTGATTAATTCAGTTGACACATCCTTGTTAAAATAGTGAGAATAAAATAGTTAGGGCAGAAAAATGCAGCATTCAACTAAGGGGTTTATGCAATTTGGGGCACATATGGCATACTGGAAATGCCAAATCACATTTCATAATTGAAAGCAAGGTACCTGTGTGAAGAATAATTTATTAAAACCAAACTATTGCTTCAATACAGCACTAGGATTTGCTGCACTGAATGCCCTTTGGGCAGCACTCTGAAATAACAGTGAATTGCTATTCTAATCCACAATGGAACATTTTAATAAATGTGATAAATGACTCACAGAGAGCTTCAGATTTCAAGTCAGTAGAATTAGAATCAGGTAAACGATGGCCCTGTGTGATCAATGTCGAGGATTTTCAGGGTAAACACTTAGCAATGTCAGGACAGTACCAGCTTATGGAACTCTCAGAGGCAACATGCATGCCCATTTATCACCTTACTGCCTGAGGATAAAAATGTAGACAGAACACTATTCTTACTTTAACAGGTAATATACTTCCTTAACACTTATAATCCTCCAACACAATATGAAGCAAAGACACTTCAAGTTACCATGAGTAAAAGTAAAATTATGTATGTTTAGAAATAGAAGATTACATTCATAGTCTCAGCCTGGGATGGATTGCAAAGATACATTATGATCAACAAGGGCTGTAATTGTTGACCTTTGCTTTAGTTTTTAATTTTTTTCCTTGTGTGTCTATGTTTTAGGAGGATATAAATATTTGTATGTGTCTTCTTTTTCTTTATAAAGAGATCCATATCACTAAGTCAAAATTTCTTCTAGTCATGTTAAATAAGAGTATAGATTTGGTGTATTATCAGACGTTCTACAAAAGAGTGTATCATTGTACTCTTATGGCTTGACTTAAAAGGAAAAAAAAAAGAACTGCCTATGTACATTATTAACGTCAATGGGTTTCTTGCATATTCCTTAGGATGTTTCCAAGGAAACAAGCATCCTATTCAGGCTTCAGATTTTCTAAACTAAATCGTCTCATACTCTTCATCCAACAAACAGTGCGTGTTGCAGCTGTACTGCATGTACAATGCTGATATATAAATTTACAAAGCATTTTGGGCATCAATGTATTTCATCTGATTCAAAGTTAAAAGCAAAAATCTGAGCACTAAGTCAAAAATAGTTCCAATAAAGATAAAGTGATCATTCTAATACATTCTAATATTTTTCTCTTCATAACATTTGGAACACTACGAATTTTAAAGACATTAGAGGAAATTCATTCTATAATTATAAATACCAGTCACAGACTTTACCAAAAAAAAAAAAAAAAAAACTGAAATAGTCTTAAATGTTATCTGTAGTTTTCAAAATTATTTTTGTGTATGCTTGATACACTAAAGCAATGATGGTCAAATTTTAATGTATGTAAATCACCTGGAAATCTTATTAAAAAGAAGATTCTGATGCAGTAGGTCTGGAAGGTGGGGCCTGAGGTATTGCATAACTCAGACGGTTCCCAGGAGAAGCTGCTGCTCCCACTAAACCAACCAGACTTCGACAAGTGAGGCAGTCAAGTCAGATATATCAACAATTTCTTTGTGGACATAATGTCAAGAAAAGAGAGTTTGTAAAGACTGAAAAACAACTCCCTCTGTTGGCAATAATTAAGGTCTGAAAATGACAGAAGTTAATGCCATAATCATGGGTGCTGACTGCAATTTTTGTAGGTTTTATTTGCATTTTCACTCTAAGCAACTTGTGGGATCAGTCCTTATGACTCCGCATCTGTGAGTCTAGAATACTTTTAAAAAGTACTTCGTTTAGTGTGGGTGATAGTTAAAAGAATAATACCAAAAAAAAAAAAAAGCTGCGAGAAGTTCCTGACATAAAACTTTCATAAATATTTTTATTAACATTCAAAAGTCACTGATCAGAAGCCATAAAATGTAGATTTTAATTGTGGCTCTTGCATTTAAGGGTAAGACACTGTTACATATTTAAACTTTTTTAATCCAATTCCTTCAATTCAAAATGTGAATAATACATATTTCAAAGGGCTCTTAAGATTATTGCTATTGTTGCCTTTGAGTTGACTCTGTCATTGCGGCCCCATGTAAAACAGAACAAAATGCTGGTCACTTCTGTGCCACCTCATGCTGACTCGCATAGTTGAGACTATTGTTGCCTGCCAACCTAGAGTGTTCATCTTTTAGCTCTATACTGGAATATATTCTGTTGAGAGCATTGGGGTTTTCACTGATTAATTTTTGGAAGCAGACTTCCAGGCTTCCCCTCCCCTCCGTCCCCATTAGTTTTAAACTATCTTCACTCCCACTGAAACCTGTCCACCCTGCGCAGTCCTGCTGGTACCTAAAATACAGAAGGCATCACTTCCAGCATCATAGCAACATGCAAGCCACTACAGTTCAACAAACTGACAGATGGTAATGAATTAAGATTGTTAGAACAACATATATGGAAAAAGTCTAAAAATCCTCAAATTATGTAAGTTAGTATTACAGTTTTTCCTTAAGACTTAATTTTAAAAAAAAAATGCTTTTGAAATCACTAAATGTTAACAGAAATTCAGCAGCTAACAAGAAGCCTCATTAAGTTGTTGATCTCACCTTTGTCGGAATGTTGGACAAATGAGAGGAAGTGAGAGATTTGTGAGCTCTTAGTTTTATTACAGAGTAAAAATGAAAATAAAAGCAGAAACAAACACAAAGAAATTTACTTGCTCTTGAATAATAATAACGTCAATCCTAGTAATACATTATGTCTCTTTCGGTGAGTACAAAAATGCCATATATGTTATTCGGAAGAAAGTAAAATGAATCCATTCTGTCATATGTGAGCCCTGACAAAGGAAGAATACTCAGTAATTAGTATTACAGAATGAATTCCAAAGTAAAAGTTTATAACTGATTCTGTCTCACCCTTGTGATGTGTCCTTAAAAGTATATTTGGCTTCTTTATTCTTCAGATTCAATGTAAAATAGTACTATCAACATAGACTTGCTACTTGGAGACATTACACTGGACTATTAGAATTAACCAACCCATGACAGGTAAGTGTTCTGAACTACTTTCTGAAGAAAGGTTCTATGGAAACACAAATCTTTCTAGGCATGAAAGTGCTTTTGAAAATGGAGAAAAATAGCTGAGTGAGAGAGGTGGGTAATGAGGAAAAGCAAGATCACAAAGGAGGGGAGGTTAGAGATCAAGAGTTACAGCCTCTTTCATTTTAGAGATGTAGCACCAGGCAGGAGCACTACTAATCTTTTCTGGATGCAGTTAAAAGGTCTTGCATTACATCTTTATTTATGACTTGGAAAAGGGAATAGCCATTCAATAAATCAAACACAAAGTGGCAGGTGCTATGGACACCACCAGTAAGGCTAAACCTGTAAAAGTTAGAGGCAGAAAAGATATTGTTTAATAAGAATGCACCAAAGGAAAGCAAGTCATGCACTACTAATAAAAGTTAACAGTAATTAATCAGTCATCTTTGATTTCACAGAAAAATGTAATTTTTAAAAGAATAAAATCAATGGTGCTACTATAAATAGAAATGAATACCAAAAAAAAAAACAAAAAATGTTGCTGTTCAGTCAGTGCTCATTCATAATAAACCCTACAGGACAAAGTAGAATGGCCTAATAGGGCTTCCAAGGAGCAGTTAGCAGATTCAAAGTCTTAACCACTCAGTTACCAAGGACTGGTCAGTCAATAACCTTTAAGGAAGTTACAAGTACTGCCCAGAGTGAAAAGGATACTTACAGTTTTTTAAGTTCTGTTCATTTAGCAATGTCATTTCTATAATCCTAAGCACTTACGTGCCATAAATGAAAGTGGTCATATACACAGTCACATTTTAAGTGGACTACAGTTTAATTCAGAAACCTGATGGTGGTAGTGGTAAAGAACCTGACTGCTAACCAAAAACATCAGTAGTTCCAGTCCACCCGCCATCCCTTGGAAACACTACAGGGAGTTCTGATCTGCCCTACAGGTTTTCTAGAACTCAAAATAGACTCTGTGACAACAGACTATATGGCTCAATTCACTGAGCTGTGTGTTCTTGCTGTGAGAACTTAAGAAGCAGAAATGGTGTCACCAGATTGATGTGGGAAAGTCTTCTCAAGATTGGTGGGCAGATAGTTAATTAGCAAATATCTTACCTCACACTCATGACAAGATAAATTTTTACTAATATGCTATCAAAAATTTTTCATTGGAAACATACCTTCCTCATGGAGAGGAAGACTTAACATTGTAGAAATGTCTATCCTGCCCAAAGCTATCTACACATACAGTGCAATCCCAAGACAAATTCCAATGTCACTTTTCAATGAGATGGAGAAACAAATCATAAAGGGAAGAAACCCCAGATAAGTAAAGCACTACTGAAGAAGAATAGAATGCAGTGGGAGGCCTTACACTACCTGACCTTAGAATCTATTACACTGCTATGGTAGTCAAAACAGCCTGGTACTGGTACAAAAACAGATATATAGACCAACTGAACAGAACAGAGAATCCAGAAATATCACCAACCTCCTATGAAGAGTCGATATTTGACAAAGGCCTATAGGTTGTAAGGTGGGGTAAAAATCATCTCTTTAACAAATTGTGTGGACAAAATTGGATCTCTACCTGCAAAAAACTGAAATAAGACCCATATCTCAAACCTTAAACAAAAAACTAAACCAAAATGGATCAAAGACCTAAAGATCAAACTTAAAATGATAAATATCATGCAAGAAAAAATAGAGACAACAATGGAAATTCTAATACACAGTTTAGACAGACTACAAGATCTTACCAACACTCCATGAACACCACAAAACTACTAAAAATCAAACATTTATGCTCATCCAAAGACTTGATCAAGAGAGTTAAAAGACTGCCTACGGAATGGGAAAATATATTCTGCAACTACACATCAGATCCAATTTCTGTAATCATATCAGTGTAATTTCTATAATCTAAAAGGTACTGCAACATATCAACAAGGAAAAGACAAATAACCCAGTTAAACAATTGGCAAAAAACATGGACAGACACCTTATTGAAGAAGACACCCAGGCATCGAAAAGATACATGAGAAAATAACCACAATCTTTAGCTACTAGAGAAATCCAAATCACAACTACAATGAGATACCATCTCACCCCAGTGAGGTTGAGAATAATCTAAAAAACACAGAACAACAAAACAAACACTGAAGAGGCTGTAGAGATATTGGAACTCTTCTCACCACTGGTGGGAATGCAAAATGGTACAACCTCTTTGGATAGCAATTTGGTGCTTTCTTAAAAAGCTAGAAATATAAATGCCACATGATCCAGCAATCCCACTGCTTGGAATATATCCTACAGAAATAATGACTTCATGCAAACAGATACACGTACATGAATGTTTATTGCAGCACCATCCACAACAGCAAAAAATGAAATCAACCTAGTTGCTCACCAACAGATGAATGGATAAACAAACTATGGCATATATATACAATGGAAGAATATGCAATGATAAAGAACAATGATGATGTTACAAAGCATCTCATAACCTGCTATCACCTAGAAGACATTATATTGAGTAAAATCAGTCAGCTGCAAAGGACAAGTATTGTATGAGACCACTATTATAAGGACTTACAAAAAGGACTTACGCACAAAAGACAAAACTCTGATGGCTACAAGCGTGGGGTGGGAGGGAGACTGTAGTTCATAGATTAGACAGTTAATAAAAATTTAGTTAGTGGTTAGCATTCAGCAGAAGGCAGGTCAGCATAACTGGATTACACCATAAACTAAAAGGTTTTCTAAATTCAGTCCAACATTTCAAAGGATAGAGTAGCAGGGACAGGGGCCTGGAGATCATGCTGTCAGAGGACATCAAGGTCAACCAGCATAAATAGCCTTTTGCTAAGAGAGTCTCCTACACCGCATATTGGTGAGTGGCATTTGGGTCTTGAGAGCCAGCAACCTGTATCTGAAGAACATCAATTGGTCCCAATCCACCTGGGAGAGATGACACCAAGAACATCAAAGACATGTGGGAAAATGAGCCCAGGAGACAGAAGGACCCACATGATTAGGAGATTACATCAGCATGAGAACAGAAGAACCAGATGGTGCCTGGCCATTATCAAAGACAGCCTTAATAGGGGATACAATGTAGAGTCCCTGACATTGCACAAGAAAGAGGTGTGACGAATAAGAATTCTATAAAATATGTGACTTGATGGTCCAACAACCTGGAGGGTCCCCTGGGAACATGCTCCTAGACTTACTGCTGCCCCAGACCTGAACCCAGTACTAAGGTCAACATTGCAAAGAATGGACTGGACTTGGGGACTCAGAGTGAGCATGTAGTGTATGTACTTTATGGTTTTATACATTCATAGAAGGCTGTCATACTGGTTTCTTTCTGGAGTGGGGAGGTTGGAGAGGAGGAGATAGGTGTTTATCAGGAGGATACTAGTAGAGTGAAAAGGAGGAGAGAGCCATCACAGGGTGGGGAGAACAGAAAGAGTTGAAGAAAGGCAGGTGTGCAAAATTGACTTGGATTGTATACTTTCACTTAATCATAATTTTTTTTAATTTGCATTAACATAACCGTTCCCTCTTTAAAAAAAGACCTAGTACTTTCAACAAAGTGTAGTAAAAACTAAGTCCGTGAACTATGCATTTATAACATTATTCATAATAAACAACTTATTCATTATTAAATGAATAAAAGATAATATATGTTACAAGGTTTTCAAAAAATATTTTATTGAGTTTTAAGCGAAAGTTTACAATCCGATTCAATTTGTCATAGGATCTACTTGGATGTGATTTTATTTACAATGATTCTATAAATCTCTTTATTGCATCCTTGATTTCTTCTATAACCAAGTTGTTTTTGAGTAAGGGATTCCTTTGTGGCCTAATTTATGGTTAGTGTTTGAGAATGTTCCATGTGCAATGGAAAAGAAAGTTTACTTGTCTGCTGTTAGGTAATTTTTCCATATACGTTTATGAGGTCAAGTTGATTGATTGTGGCAGTTACATCTTCCTTGTCATTTACTGAACTTTTTTCTAGATGTTGTGCCCTTCACTGAGTGTGGTGTTTTGAAGTCTCATATTATATATGTAGAACTGTCTATTTCTGTCTTTGATGCAGATAGTGTTTGCTTTATGCATTTTGGAGCCCTGTCACTGGGTGTGTAGATATTTAACATGGTATTGGCTGGCATCCTCCTGGAACACTGATCCTTTAATCAACATACAGTATCCTTCCTTATCCAATGTGTTGGATTTTCCTTTAAAGTCTATTTTATCAGAGGTTACTATTGCCACTCCTGCTCTTTTTTGAATGTTGTTAGGTTTGATATGTATTTTTTCCATTCTTTTATTTTTAGTTTGTTCCTGTCTTTCAGTCTCAGGTGTATTACTTGCACAGTAATATAAATGAATGAATCTTTTTGCTTAAATTCCATTGGGCTCTCTCCTTTCATTAACATTCAGCATGATTACTGATAAGTAGGAATTTAGTTCTTTCACTTTGGTGCCTTTTTTATGTGCGTATTGTTGACAATTCCTTTGTGCCATTTAATTTTTTATGCTGCGTCTTTTTTATGTGTTTTCATCTTTTTCAAAGTTGGGGGCTTTGTTTTTTCTTGTTTATTTATTATTATTATTATTTTTTATTTCAATGAACAGAATTGATAGTTTCCTTTTTGGTTATCTTAATATTTGTGCCTAGTTTTCTAAAATTTAAACCAGTCCTTAATTTCTTTATATTGCCTTGAATTCTCCATATGGAAGATCTTTGACTACATTTTCTTTTAAGTCCGTCTTTTTTATCGTGTAATGTTGACATGATGATATCTCTATTTCCCTATCTGATCTATTTTTATGATTCTCTTCTTTAGGTTACTATCCTATCACTCTGTTTTGTGTCCATACCTTTGTTGTTCTATCTGATGTTACTCTTTTTCTAAAGGAATCAACAAATCTTCTAAAATTCTCTATATCTTCTGTCACTCTCCTCCCTCCCTTACTGGTACTCCAATCAGTCTTAGACGATTCCTGTTGATATAACCTGAACAGAAAGGCCTTCCAAAGTTTATAAGAAGTGCCTCGTGCATTTGAATTGCACACTTCTTGGTAAGCAGCTGTTGCACTCACTCATCACACTACCAGGGTTTTGACAGAGTCCCACATAATTATTGTTTTATTTATTTATTTATTTATAGTTCTTTTATCTGATTTTTCTCAGATACACTGTCACATGCTTTACCTTCAATCTCACCAATTCAGCCTTTCATTGCCTCGACTCTGTTCCACTCACTTCTAATTAAGTTGCTTAATTCTGTAAGTCTGTTAGTAAGTAATATCTTCAAATTATTGTCACCGTCTGCTTTCTTGACGGCTGTTCCATTTGTCATTACCCTCTGTTGCATTTTGCCTCATCTCCTTCTTGATCTCTTAAACAGCTCTAAATATTAATCTTTTGTGATCTGCCTCTGACAATTCCAGGAAGTTCTCGCTCTCTAGAAAATGTTAAACTTTGTTTTGGGAATTTTATGAAGGCATTGTGGTCTGCCTCCTCAAGTGATTTAATATGGACTCTTATCCCCAAGCCATCAGTAATATTGTGCCAAGCCAAGTGCCGTCGAGTCGGATTGTTCTAGCTTTTCATTTGGTTTGTTTATAAATGTTCAAACAGACTGTTCCCATGTGCCAGCTTGATTATTGGTATCTTTGAAAGTCTAAAGTCCTATCACCCGATGATTGGAGCTGTTACTAGATATGCAAGCCCAAGTGCCTCTTTACTTTTCTTGTGTGGATTCAGCTCAGGCGTCTAGGAAGTCAGTTATCAAGTGTGTAATACAGTCTCTTGCCTACTGTCCCAGAGGGGCAAGGGTGATTTGTGTTGGCAGAGGTATCTGGCTGTAGCCACTGAGTAATGCAAGCCTGTTAACAGCCATCCCTGAGTGTCTGTGAGGATGGTGCATCCACTTAGGCCTAGGAACAATTTCCGTCCTGAATTGCCAGCTCAAGGGAGTCAGCAAATTTGTTTCTTTCTTTCCCTTTTTCTCGTATTTGTTAAATTGTCCCCTCTCTATTTTGAAGAATGGCTCAGTGAGGGCTTAAGTAGTACTGCTTCCTACTTTGTTACTGGCATTAGACTCCAGATCCAGGCACAGTGCAGAAAAGTGAGGGGGAGGTACTAGTAGAAGGGAGAGTACCCGGAGGGAAAGATTTAGACCCACATACAGTAGTTTATATGCAAAGACTTAGCTTTTGACAGTCTCACGCTGTTCCTCATTGGCTCCAGAGGCATGAGTGGATTCTCCAACCAGTTTCTCCTGCTGTGAGAATACCCTCTAGCCACCACATTCAGCTCACCATTCTTGGTAGATCAGATCTGTTGAATCCTAATCTCCCTTCCCTTTTGTTCAGTCTGATTTTTTAACTTTTCCTTTCATATTCTGGGCACCTACATGAGTCGGATCCGACTCGACGGCACTTGGCTTTTGGCACCATGTCATATGTAATGGCTTCATTTTTTTTTTTACTTTTTTAATTTTTTTTGGAGGGGACTGCTGTTACAGGGGTCAGAGGAAGCATCTGATGCTCT
The DNA here is from genome assembly GCA_028571685.1 of Heterohyrax brucei. Classification (NCBI taxonomy): domain Eukaryota; kingdom Metazoa; phylum Chordata; class Mammalia; order Hyracoidea; family Procaviidae; genus Heterohyrax; species Heterohyrax brucei. Next base: position 165,284,494 of record CM053143.1, read on the forward strand.
TTCATCTTGGCCCCATCTCTGTTATAAAGTATTTGAAGATCAATTTGACAATGCCTACCAAAATTCTAAATTTGCTAACATTTTGAACTTCCAGGTTTGATACTATAAAATAATTTGCACAATTGGGCTCCATACATGTAAAATATACTTATTGAAATATTATTTTTCAATAGTAAAAAAAAAAAAAAACTATAACCAAAATGTACCAGAGTAAGAGTTGTATGGGACTGCATGAATTACCCTAAACAGACGAGATAATGTTTTCTGTACTGATCTGATGAACTACTGAGCAGGGAAAAAACAAAAAAACAAATACTTGTAGATCCATAAGTCTAAGATAATCATGCTAAATTAGGTTGTATGTGTGTGTGTGTGTGTCTGTGCGCACATATGTGTGTGCTATGTTTCTCGTAAATATCTGAGATAATATACATCCAACTTTTTACCACAGTTACTCATGGCAGTGGAAATAAAATGGTTGAAGTGAGGACAGAATCAATTACAACAAAAGTTTAAATATTATTATTTTTCTACTTTATAGAGTTCTATATAGGTTGAGTTTTCATGTACCATATTTATGACTGAAAATAACTTATAATTAAAAAAAATTTTAAATTGTAAAAGTAAAATTTTACACTACTAGTTTTAAAGAATTCATCATGACACACCCTTGACATAATTTACAAATTAACTTGTATAATGAGAGATGCCTATAATGACATTCACATATGAAACATTATTTTCAATAAATCAAATAAAAAATCTGTGAAAAATAACTAATGTGTAGCACAGTACATAAAAGAAAGATGAAAGCTATATGGGAATAAAATTTTCCTATCTATTATTATAAAGAATACCTTCATCACTGATTTTCAACAGGTCACCCTGTGATATCAGATGATCTTGTAGCATTAATAAAAATTTGTTTCTCTATTAGTTAATGTGTAGAACCTAACATTTACATCCAGGAAAAAACATCACTTAGTATATGGATCCTGTGCTTACATGAAAAAGCTCAGTTTTCCTATAAGACATTGAAATCTCCTCACACTATCACTGACAATAATTGCAATTAGGTTTCTGGTAAGATCACTCCTGTGCCTGAAGGTGCAGAATGCACAAAGATTAAAGAGACTGCCCAGAAAACTTAAAAGTAAGAAATCCCTTAATTTGGCAAGTCTGCTCATTGTGACAGACATGCTATTTTCAACTTCAGTTGGGGGATCATTATTTTAAAAGGAAATGATCACGGAAAAAAAATTATATATATAGTATCTCAGGATTCTAAGTTGTTCTTGCTTATTTTTTTGAAAGAAATCAAGTATACTGTAGCTCTATGCACTGCAGTTCAAGAGTTTGGAGTTTTTGTTTAGCCTTCATTAATTCAAACCTTTACTAATTCCAAATAAAGTGACTTAAACTCATAGCTGAATTCTAGGGAAAAACAAAAAATAAAAGTTTATATCAACACATCAAGGTAGCTATAGCTTATTCTATTACATATTATTGCATTTTCAGTAATTTCAAAAACGAAAATGATAGTGGGGTGGAGTTAAGATGGTGAACTATATCTCCCTAAATCCCTCTGGAAACCAAGACATGAAATGATAATTAGACGGAGCATTCTTGATACCTACTAAGCCCTGGGATGCAGAATAGGGCTGGTAATTTGGACTTCATACCACTGAATGGAATCCCTCCTTTCTCACCGACTGCACTCTCAGTGAACAGAGTCTTACACAGACCGAAGACAACCTAGAGAAACAACTGTGGTCCATCTTCACAGGATCCCTCCCAGCCTCCACTGACCCACATGAAGCCCAAAAAGCAACAAATGGTGGAGAAGATGGTAACCCGGAAATCACCCATGACATCAGAAGGCCCTGTAAAGAAACTACCTCAGCAATTCCCAGATGAAGAAGATTTTCTGAAACTATCAGAAGATGAGTACCAAAGGATTATATATAGAGCCCCTCTAGACCTTCTACAAAATGCAGTAGAGCAAAAAGAAAAATTAAGCAAACTGTTTGAGCTGATAGGACATCACCACTTGGAAATCCAACAGATCAAGAACAAAATCAAAGACACAGAAACTTCAATTCAAAGCGAAGAAAACAGAATGGAACAAATGGAAAAGAGAATTTCTGCTTTGGAAAACAGAGCTACTGACTCCAGTATCTGTGAGGAAAAATTAGAAAAAAGAAACAAGAAAAATGAAAAAGCATTAAGAGGCATGTAGAACTCTATTAAGAAGAACAATCTACAATTAATTGGAGTTTCTGAAAAGGGTAAGACACCTGAGAACACAGAGAGTATTTTTGCTGAGCTAGTGACAGAAAACTTCCCAGAAATTATGAAAGAAGAGGATATAGACATCCAAGATACATATCGAACACCACTTAATATAGATCTCAATAGAAAGACTCCAAGATGTATTATAATCAAGCTTAACAAAATGAAACATAAGCAGAAACTCTTAAAGACAGCCAGACTCAAAGCAAAGCTAACATTCAGAGGGAAACTCTGTAGGTTTTCGTCAGATTCTCAGCAGAAATGATGCTGGCATGGAGACAGTGGCATGGCACATTCAAAGCCTTGAAAGAGAAGAACTTCCAACCAACAGTTATATATCCTGCCAAACTATCTTTCAAATATTTAAATGAAATTAAGACATTCGCAGACAAATAGAAACTCAGAGACATTGTAAAAACCAAACCAAAGCTACAAGAAATACTCAAAGAATTTCTTAGTTTAGAATAAAACCACTAACTTCATATTTTAGAAGGACATATTATCCAGAATCCTACTCAGTTAGGGAAGGCTCCAAACACAATCAAAGCTCTAATAGTTAAAGAAACAATCTAGTGATCATATCATGTAAACTATGATATCATCATATTAAAAAGAGGGACATACTACAGTCATTATAATCCTTCCAGATGGAGAGGAAATTGACAAGACTGGTAGCAATCAAACTTGGGTTTATATATAGTAAGAGAAATCTATAAAGCACATAAAAAAGCAACATAGCGTATCAAGAAATGTACTACAGCAGTCTCAACAACCATAAAACCAACCCTGGGAAAAGTGAAAAATCAACTCACAAAGAAGAAGGTCGCAGAACAGATTAGTGAGAACAACACAGAAAACATCAACACAAAAATAAACATATCACAATGACAGTACTGAACACATATCTATTAATAATTACATTGAATGCGAATGTAAAGAGACATTGAGTGACATCTTGGATCAAAAGACATGACCCATCTATATGCTGCCTACAAGAAACTCACCTTAGACTTAAAGGCAGGGACAAACTGAAAATTAAAGGATGGAAGAATATACATCAAGCTAACAATGAATAAAGAAGAACAGGTGTGGCCATTCTAATAGCAGATAAAATCAATTTTAATGTAAAATCCACCATCATGGACAAGGATGGTCACTGTGCTGAAAGGTTCAACACACAGCAGGACTTAACAATATTAAATATTTATGCACCTAATATAAGAGCATCTAAATACATCAAAGAAACACTGACTACACTCAAAAAGGAGATAGATCACTCCAGAATAATAGTAGGAGACTTCAACACTCCATTCTTAATACTGGACAGATTGTCTAGAAAAAAACTCAATACAGACACAGAAGAACTTATTGCCACAATTAACCAACTAGACCTCAATGACATATACAGAACTTTCTATCCATGAGAGGACAACTACACCTTCTTCTCAAGTGCACGTGGAACGTTCTCCAGAATAGACCATGTGTTAGGACATAAAGCAATTCTCAACAACACCCCTAACACCAAATAATTGCAAAGCATCTTCTCAGATCATAAAGCCATAAAAGTCAAAATCAGTAGCAGAAAAACATGCATAGAAAGTGGAACTCATGGAACCTGAACAACACCCTGCTCAAAAAATCATGGATCATAAAACATATCAAGAATGAAATAAAGAAATTTATGGATTCCAATGATAACAAAAACACCTCCTACCAGACCTTATGGGATACAGCCAAAGCAGTGCTAAGAGGTCAGTTTATCTCCATAAATTCACACATCTGGAAGGAAGAAAGAAACCAAATGAAAAAACTGATCCTACAGCTTGAACAAGTAGAGAGAGAACAACAGAGGAACCTCTCAGGCTGCAGAAGAAAACAGATCATAAACATTAGAGTAGAACTAAACAAAATAGAGAAACTGAAAAGATCAAAAGCTGGTTTTTCAAAAAGATCAATGAAGTCAACAAACCATTGGCTACACTTACTAAAGACAAACAGGAAAGAAAACAAATAACCCAAATAAGAAATGAGAGGGGAGTTGTCACCACAGATCCAACAGAAATCAAAAATATGATGGTTGAATACTATGAAAGACCGTATTCTAATAATTTGAAAACCTGGAGGAAATGGACAAATTCCTTGATTCATATCACCTACCAAATTATCACAAGGTGAAGCAGAACAACTTAATAAATCCATCACAAAGGAAGAGACTGAAAAAGTCATCAAAAAACTGCCAATCACTTGGGACCAAAAGAACAGGATGGTGCCCAGCCACCACCAGTGATAGCTGCGATGGATCTCACTAAGTTGAGTCTCACTCGGAACACAAGAATAAAAAGGGGTGCATCCTGAAATCTCCACTAAAAGAAAATTGATGGTCCAGAAGCTTCTGGGTTCCCCTGGGAGCATGGCCCCTGGCCCTGATGCTGTCCTTGCCCATAAATCATAATGAAGGTCCACTCTTCGGACACGAATGGATTGGACTTGGCAATGCACAGTGACCATATACTGGACGCACTTTACGGTTCTATGCATCTACAAGATATCATCCTGCTGACCTCTGGCTGGAGTAAGGGGAGTGGGTGGAGAGGAGGGTAAAGGAGATTATTGGGAGGATGAGACATGTATGAGCAGAGAGGAATAGTGTGCAGTCACCAGGCACGGAGAGCAGCGGAAGTTGGATATAAGTGGATATGTAAATTTACATGGGAACGTACATTTTCACTCAGTCATAATAAAAAAGGAAGGAAAAAAAATGACAATGAAAAAAGCCCAGACCTAGATGGCTTCACTGCAGAATTCTAGCAAGCTTTTAGAGAAGAAGAGTTGTCTCCAATGCAACTGAGACTATTTCACAGTATAGAAAGGGATGGAATACTCTCAAATTCATTCTATGAAGCCAGCATAACCCTAATACTGAAGCCAGGGAAAGACCCAGCCAAAAAGCAGAACTACAGACCACTATCACTCATGAATCAAGATGCAAAAATCTTCAGTGTAATTCTAGCCAATAGAATACAACAACATATCAAAAAAAAAAAATAATCCATCATGACCAAGTGGAATTCATACTAGGGATGCAAGGGTGGCTCAACATCAGAAAAACAATTAATGTGATCAACCACACAAATAACACAAAAGACAAGAATCACTTGATCTTGTGTATTGATGCAGAAAAGGCATTTGATAAAGTCCAGCACCCACTCATGCTAAAAACTCTCAGCAAAATAGGAATAGACAGCCAATTCCTCAATGCAATAAAGTCCATTTATACAAAGCCAACTTCCTATGTCACCCTGAATGGAGAGAGACTGAAACAGTTTCCCTTAAGAATAGGAGTAGACAAGGATGCCCACTTTTCACCTCTCCTATTCAACACTGCACTAGAAGTTCTCGCCAGAGCAATTGGACAACAACAAGAAATAAAGGGCATCTGCATTGGCAAAGAAGAACTAAAAATCTCTCTATTTGCAGATGATATGATTGTATGTGCAGAGAATCCCAAAGAATCCATACGGAAACTACTCAAACTGATAGAAGAGTTCGGCAAAGTCTCAGGATACAAGATAAAAATAAGGAAATCAGTAGGATTCCTTTATACCAACAACGAGATTATTAAGGAAGAAATCACCAAGTCAATACCATTTGCTATACCCCTAAGAAGAGGAAGCACCTAGGAATATATCTTACCAGATAAAAAACAGAACTTTACAAAGAGAACTACAAACCCTTACTACGAGAAACTAAGAGAGAATTACATAAATGGAGAAACCTACCCTGCTCATGAATAGGAAAAGGAAAACTTAACATTGCAAAAATGTCTATTTTACCCAATTTACTTATATAATGCAATCCCAATACAAGTTACAGTGACATTTTTTAATAATATAGAGGGACAAATTACCAACATTGTCTGGAAACGCAAGAAGCCCCAGATAAGTAAAGCATTACTAAAGAAGAACAACATACTGGGAGGCCTCTCATTACCTGACCTTACAACCTATTACACTGCCACGGTAGTCAAAACAGCCTGGTACTGGTACAAAAACAGACAGATAGACCAGTGGAACAGAATCGAGACCCCAGAAATGACATCATCTGCCTATGAACAGTTGATATTTGACAAAGGCCCTAAGGCACTAAACTGGGGTAAAAACAATCTTTTCAACAAATGGCAGTGGCAAAATTGGATATCCATCTGCACAAGTTAAAACAAGACCCGTATCTTATACCTTATACAAAAACCAACTCTAACTGGATAAAAGACCTCAATATCAAATCTAAAATGACAAAGCTCTTCCAAGAAAAAGTAAGAACAACAATGGAAGGTTTAATACACAGCTCAGACAGACTTCAAAATCTGTCAAACAAACCAGAATCATCAGAAAATAGATAAATGAGAACTACTAAGAATCAATCACTTTTGCTCATCCAAAGACTTTATTAATAGAATTAAAAGGCCACCTACAGCATGGGAAAAAATATTTGGCAACTCTATGTCAGATCGACACCTGATCTCCATAATTTATAAGGTATTACAAAATACCAATAAGAAAAAGATAAATCATCAAGTAAGCTATGGGCAAAGGAGATGGACAGACACTTCTCTAAACAGGAGATCCAGGCAGCCAAAAAACACATGCGGACACACTCACGATCATCAGCTATTAAAGCAATTGAAATCAAAACAACAATGAGACACCATCTCACCCCAACAAAGTTGGCCATGACCCAAAAAACGCAAAACAACAAATGCTGGAGAGGCTGTGGGAGATTGGAACTTGCCTACACTCTTGGTGGAATTGCAAAATGGTGCAACCTCTTTGGAAAGCAATCTGGTGCTCCTTTAAAAAAGCAGATATAGATATACCATTTGACCCAGTAATTCCACTGCTTGGAATATATCCTACAGAATCAAGGCCATTCGCACCAACGGATACATGCATATGAATGTTCATTGCAGCACAGTCCACGATAGCAAAAAGATGGAATCAGCCCAGATGCCCAACAACAGAGGAATGGATAGGTAATCTATGACATATATACTCAATGGAACACTATGCAATGATAAAGAACAAAGATGATTGCAGAAAACATCTCTTAACATGGTTTCAGCTCAATAACATTATGCTGAGTGAAAGTAGTCAGCAACAAAAGGACAAATATTGCATGAGACCCCCAAGACAAGAACTTAACAACAGACTCATACATAGAATAAAAGACCCTGAAGGCCACAAGGGTGGGGAGGGAGGGAGGGTAAGAGAGAGAGGGTTTAGATTAGATAGCTAATAGAAATTTGATTTGTTGAAATCGGTGACAGGACACATTAGAAAGAAGATCAATAATAACTGGACTTCAACACAATTTGAGTACTCCTCCCGTGTTAACCCAATATTGCAAGGACAGAATAGCTGTGGCGGGAGCCAGGGACCATGTTGTCAGGCAAAAATGAGGCCAAATGGTACAGCTAGTGTTTTGCTAATGAGGACTCTCTGCACCCCTCATCGATGAATGGCATCTGGGGTCCTAAAAGCTGTCACGCTGCCATCTGAGGGTACAGCAAATAGTCCCAACTCAACAGGAACAGATGATCACTGAGGACAAGACCATGGGGAAAAGAGAACCCAGAAGACAGAGGGACCCACGTTGAGTGGGTCTCTACATCAACTCGTGACCAGAAGAACCAGATGGTGCCCGGCCACCACCAGTGATTGCTACAGTGGAGCTCACAAAGTGGAGTTTTACTGGTAACAAAAGAATAAATATGAGTGTACCCTGAGATTTTCAATAAAAGACTACAATTGATGGTCCAGATGCTTCAGACTTCTCATGGGAGCTTGTCCCCTGGCCGTGATGCTATCCCTGTCCATAAATAATAATGAAGGTCAACTTTTCAGACAGCAAAGGTTTGGACTTGGCCACGCAGAGTGAATGTATCTTGTGGGAATTTTATGGTTCTATGCATCTATAGGATGTCATCGTGCTAACCTCTTGCTGGAGGAAGTGGAGTAGGTAGAGAGGAGGAGATAGAAGACTGTTGGAAGGATAGGACATGTATGGAGCAGAGAGGAGGGGTGTACTGTCACCAGGCAGGGAGAGCAATGGGAGCTGCATATAGGTGAGCATGGAAATTTATATGGGAATGTACATGTTCCTTCAATCATCGTTAAAAAAAAAAAAAGAAAATCATAGCCTTTATGACATACCATTTGTTATTTTGCCATGGGTGAGTGAAGCTGTCAATGAAAACCCAGAGTGTAATGAGTTATGCCGAAGCATTGGTGGCTGAGTGGTAAGATTCTCTCCTTCCATGCTGGAAACCTAGAATTCCCAGCCAATGTACCTCATACACAGCCAGTTCATCTGTCAATGGTAGGTAGTTTTCTGCTATAATGCAAAAGAAGCCCTGGTTGCACAGTGGTTAAGAGGTTGGCTGCTAACTAAAAGGTGAGCAGTCTGAATCCAGCACCTGCTCCTTGGAAGCTCCATGGGGCTGTTCTATTCTGTCCTATATGATTAGCATGTGTTGGAGTCAACTTGATGACAATGCATTTTCTTTTCCCCAGTAATACAGAACAGGGTTCAGCAGAGTTTCCAAACTAAGACAGACTAAAAATACCTGATGATAGTCATCTGCTTCTAAAATCAGCCATAGACAATTCCAGAGATCACATAATCACAATGGTCCATTCCTTCCCATTGTGAATGGGCAGCAGGCTCAAAAGTAGCTAACAATAAGTTATACTTACACACTCATTCTATGTGGTCCTTCTCTGCTTCTTTCTCCTTTCCTTTATTCTTCTCTTTTTAATAACTCAATAACCTTGTTTATTTTTAATGTATTTAACAAGATATGATTTATGTACCACAAAGGTCACCGTTGTAAGTATACAAATTCAATGTGATCATTTACAGTTTCACCCATCTTTTAGTGACAGCACCCTAAGTTTTGCTTGGTATTTAACACCTTCATTCCAATAAACAAACAAGTGAAAAACCTTACTGTAGAACTGATCCAGACTATGAGTTCATGCCATCAGTCTGTGTTAAATTGTTGATGCTAACGCTCATCTCCAAGAACAAGCACAGGTAGGTATTCCAAGGTAGGCAAACAAGAGAAGCTATGAAATTGTTTCTGGAACTATGAGGAAAGATGCTTTTTTTAAGTTGGGGTTTATACATTGCTAATAGCATGGAGCTGTTTTCGGTTACGTTTGAAAAGATTGTGTATCTAAACAAAGACAACACAAATCCAAAAGAGAGATATTAATAGCCCCAGAATGTAATTTTAAGGCATTGTTCCTGATCATTGATATTACATTGAGAGTGCCAGTGACATAAACCAACCAAATCTGTACTTCCTCCCAAACCCTTTCCCCATTTTGAGTTTTCTTTTAATTTCTTGCAACTTTATGAAACTTGGCTAAAATGGAAATAATGAATCCAAAAAGAAAAACAAGAAAGATTAATTTTGAGAATGTGAATTCTTTGCCCATGATTGCTACACCGCATTTATATTGCTCATCATCCTTTACTACTCTTTTGAACAATGTTGGTAATTGATGTATTGACTTTAGTTCAATGACTCAGTTTTAATTCTTCATTACAGTTCTCTCACAGACTAGATTTAGCATAGAGTTTGAAAGTTATTTGATCCGTGACATAGAATAGTAATATTTGCAAATATATAAAGACTAGCTAGGATTTGTTGCATTCCATACTTTCAAAGCATTTTTCTATTTATAGAAATTGACACCAAAATTTTTGATATTACATAGAAATATATCTCAGACACATCTTAAAAACTGTATTTATCACTAAAAATGTTTTAATAATTTATGGGATTTTATCATCTTTGGTAATCATTTTTTCATAGTGCTATAACAATAAATGTGCATACTATTGGTGGTGTAGGTGTTAAGAATTATGGCTCCTAACCAAAGGGCTGGCAGTTTGAATCAACCAGGCGTTACTTGGGAACCCTGCCGGGCATTTCTCCTCTGAGTTGGAACTTACCTGATGGCAACTTTTTTTTTCTTTCTTTTTTAATTTAATAAAAGTAAAGGATTGATAAGAATTGTAGTCAACTTGATGGTAACAAATTTGGGTTTTGGATTTTGTCCGGTCAATAAAATTCATAAAGACCCAGCAAAATTTAAGAGACTGTCTTCAGTTTTTCTTTCATCAAAGGATCATATCTCATGAATGTGCCCTGGAGTCTTTGTCTGGATGCTTATAATCATGTACTAGCAGCACATTACACAAGTCACAAAATTCTTTTGCTCTACTTCTTATACAGATGCATGGAAGACTAGCTAATAATGAGAGTTTTCATTTAGTGAAGAAATTTATAGTTTTGAATTGTGTATAGATATTTACCTGTACCCACCGTGTTATAAAGAAATATTTTGATCCATAAAAGAAATGAAAAGATGTATTTATGTTAAAAAAAAAATCTACATCATAATAAATCTGCAGTTTCTCAGCAGCACTTTATACCTAGATTGTAACTAAGTATCATTGCAAGTCAGGATTAACTTTTCTTTAGTTATAAATACAAAATTTGAATTATTTTCATTAGAGGATTATGTCTTAACACTAAAAAGATGTTTCAGAGCAAAAGAAACCTGTAAGTTCTATAAAGAGTGATAAATGAGGCTGTATGCACATAGCAATCATGTAATTGAAAGGATTTGCTAAGTCTTTACCAGGAAGATGGTTGAATCGAGACCTCAAAATGGGAGAGAAAAATGAGGAGGGATTCTGGGAATTTAATTTGCTTCAAGGAAAAACACAGAAAATCTAGTTAAATTAGTATGCTTAAAAAGCAATTTAAAAATGACTCCTGGATTTAAAATCTTAATTATGTGCCTAGTATGTCTTTCAATAATTTAACTTCCCCAAATTTGTTCAAAATAGATTGAAGATGGAAAAGAAATTAAAACCCCCAAAGGAAATTCCAAAAAAAGAAAGGAAAATTACCAAATTGTAAAAACAGCTAACATTTGTTGAATGTTTACTATCCATATGGAATTGTTAAGTGCTTACAGACTGACTAATTTAATCTTTACTGTTACATTAAGAGGATTAAGTCCATTTTAGAGACAAGTAATTGAGGTTCATTCAGATAGCAAATGGTAGATAAATTATGACATACTTAAAGAATCAAGGAAAATGTAACCACTAAAAAATTACATTGTAAAAGTAGACGTAATGTATGAAAATATTCCTAATGCGTAAATAAAACAATCAGATTAAACGAGTAATTTTAATCCAGTTTGGGGAATGTGGCTGGTTATAACTCCATTTTTGTTATTTTCCTAATTTTCCAAGTTTTCCACAATTGACTTACTAGTTTTTCTAAACATAAAATTTTCCAAAAACTACTGCATAAAAACAAGCCAGGGAGTCTTTTTAGAAACACCGACATATATAAAACTGAATATGGAAATATCAGAGTTAGTGGACTTATGAAGGTTTCTCCTTGAAAAACAAATACTGTAATGACTATTGTAGTGGAAAAGAATAGTTAATTTATGAAATGTCATTAAAGAACAGCTGCAATAGAAGGGAAACCCTGGTGGTTTAGCAGTTAACTACTACAGCTGCTAACCAAAACTGTCAGTAGTTTGAATCCACCAGGTGCTCTTTGAAAACTCCATGAGGCATTGCTACTCTGTCCTATAGGGTTGCTATGAGTTGAAACACACTTAATGAAAATGGGTATGATAGAAAAAGTTATTTATTAATTTCAAGTTTTGGCACCTACTATACATGTGGTAAATTAAAGATGGTTATAAATTGCTTGCTATTTGGCTTGGCATTCTCATTTGAATCAGGCCTGGGTCTCTGAGAATATTTACCAAGTGAAGTACCTTGGGAATAACCTGCACAAATTACAAGTCCAGTTTATGAACCAAGGACTGATAGCTTCCACTTTTTTCTATTAGAATCCAGCTTAGAGGAAGCCACATTTAGACCGAAATTCATATAGATTTATGTGAGCACCTGGCTGACAATCAGTACCAAATTTCTAGCCACATGACTGAACAATCTTAGAAATAAATCCTGCAGCTTCAGTTGTGCAACACAGATGAGGCAGAGAAGCTGCCCCTGGGTAGATTCCAAAATGGCACACAAATGCCTGTTTCTTTGTTTTGTTGTTTTTGTTTATTTTCTTGTTGTTTATTTTGTTTTGTTTTGAGCTACAAAATCTTTGGGTGGTTTATTACTCAGCATGAAAAAAAGCAAAAAAATAAGTGAAATAAGGTCAACTCAAATGACTGATGCATTTAACATAAGCATAGTCTCCAATGGTTACTCTTATTCTTAAATAATAAAAGAATTTCCAGAATATCGAATTGTGCCCTTAAGGAATCTGTATATGGATCAACAGGCAGTCATGTGAACAGAACAAGGGGACACTGCATGGTTTAAAGTCAGGAAAGGTGAGCGTCAGGGTTGTATCCTTTCACCATATCTTTTTAATCTGTATGCTGAGCAAATAACCCGAGAAGAGGGGACAATATGAAGAAGAAGGAGGCATCAGCATTGGAGGACAACTCATTAACAACCAGTATTATGCAGATGACACCATCTTACTTGCTGGAAATGAAGAATATCTGAGACATTTACTGATGAAGATCAAGGACCACAGCCTTCAGTATGGATTGCACCTCAACATCATGAAAACAAAAAGCCTCACAACTGGACCAGTAAGCAACACTGTCATAAATGGAGAAAGGATTGAGGTTGTCAAGGATTTCGTTTTACTTGGGTCCACAATCAACGCCCTTGGAAGCAGCAGTCAAGAAATCAAAAGACGCACTGCATTGGGAAAATCTGCTACAAAGGACCTCTTCAAATTATTCAAAAGTAAGGATGTCACCTTGAAGACTAAAATGCACCTGACCCAAGCCATGATATTTTAAATCACATCATATGCATGCCACAGCTGGACCATGAACAAAGAAGACAGGAGGAGAACTGAAGCCTTTAAATTGTGGTGCTGAAGAAGAATGTTGAATGTACCATGGACCGCCAATAGAACAAACAGATCTGTACTGCATGGCAAGACTGCATCTTACATACTTTGGACATGTTTTCAGGAAAGATCAGTCCTTGGAAGACATTATTCTTGGTAGAGTGGGGGGTCAGCAACAAGATGGCTTGACACAGTGGCCACAACAATGTGCTTAAGCACAGAAACGACTGTGTATATGTCACAAGACTGGCCAATGTTTTGTTCTGCTGTTCATAGGGTTGCTATGAGTCAGAACTGACTCAGTGGCACCTAACAACAACAATAAACCAATAAGCTATCTGTAGCCTAGTCCTTTAAATCATTATAAAAGCAACTTTGATTTCTGAAGCTATACCTCAAAAACAAAAACAAAAACAGTTAAAATAAATCACAATAGGAGTATTCTGAATATTACCAGAAAGGGGTTTCATAGAAACAATGCACTATTATTGCTATTATTACTGCTATTGATATTGATGCTGATGAATTGGAATTTCTAAGATGTCATAAAGCTGGGATTTGTGTAGAAAACACAAGAAAGTGTAAACAGCTCAAATTAAGAAGAGCGATAGGAAAAACCGATGAGTAAGATTTAAGTCACACAGCAGTTCTTAGATGTAACAGGGTCTATAACTTGATGGGCAATAATGAATTTCTTTTTAAAAGACTTTTATCAGGTGATGATATTGGAGAACTACTTAGGAAAGATGAATCTGGCAGCAGGGGTGGGGGGGTGAGGTACAGTGAGAAAGTCTTGTTATCTTAGGATGCATAAAGTCAATTGTTGATGAAATATCACTGAGACCCCTACACATTCATCAGAGTGTGAAGGTGGAAGAAGGTTAGACAGAGTAGGGCTGTAGCTTTCTCAAGCCTATACAGCCAGAATATCTGATGTAATCAGATTCTGTACAGGACTTTTAAGTGTAAGCCTATTTATCAACACTCAAAAGTGAATGGGAGTTGGAAATTTCAAAGAGTAGAATGTATTTTGAAACATTTGGTAATAATAACAGCAAAAAATTGCTAGCCAAATTGTAGGCCAATTAATTTTTTGTAGAATGGAGGGGGACAGGACAGTCCTAAATGTGACATACTTCCCCTCCAAAAGTTTATGATTAATAAATGCAGCAGTACAATGATGATTTGCCAGAGCTTTATCCCTACTATCTGCTAGCTACTGTTTTAAGTACTGAGACGTATATTACCTTTCTGGCTTCAAAAAATATTTGATGCAGTAGATACTGCCATAGTCAAAGTTTAACAGAGTAGTGTAAATGAATTAATAACATAGATTGTTATTATAACTGTACAGTTGACAAACTGAAGCACCCAAACCAAACCAAATCCACTGCCATCGAGTCAATTCCAACTCATAGTGAACCTATAGGACAGAACACAACTTGCCCCATAGAGTTTCAAAGGAGAGTCTAGCAGATTTGAACTGCTGACCTCATGGTTAGCAGTCCCAGTGCTTAACCACTTCTCCTCCAGGGTTTCCAGATGAAGCCCAGACAGGTTAAATCACTTCCTTAAAGTCATACAAGTTTTGCCAGTGAAGTTTACAGACTCATCCTAGGAAAAGTGCTGCATGCCTCATTGCTGAGTATCACTATGGTTACCTTCCCCTTGAAAAGGTATGCACAGATGCCAGCACCTAGTACACACTTCAAAGCAATTTTAGAATTGTGTTTTTTCTGGAATAGCCATCAGAACTGTCATTGTATTACCTTTCATACCCCAAATGGCATCAAAATGTCTTCCTTTCAACATTTCTTTTATCTTCAGGTAAAGAAAAAATCTCATTGTGGGCCAGATTAGGTGAGTAAGGAGAGTGTTCCAATACAGTTATCAGTTTACTGGCTAAAAATTTCTTCACAAACAACTATACAGTTAAGTTTGTGAAACTACCACCTTGCTACTGTATATAATGGTCATTCCAGAAAGAATTACAAAATTGCTCTGGAGAGTAGACTAGGCGCTGGCATTGGTGCATACCTTCCCAAGGTGACCACAGTGATACTCAGCAATGAGGTATGCAGCACTTAGAACAATTAAATTTGTGGACTTATCAGACCTCCGTATAATTAATATGTGGCAGAACTATTATTTAAATAATGGAGACACCTCTTTAGATATTTTTGGCTAATCAAGTAATCCACTATCTCTTCTAGTACCAACACTGTTAATTCTTTAAAAAAAAAATTACTGTATGTTAAGTTTATACTCCAGGTCAGTTTGCCATGTAAAACTTAAAGCTGTGCATACCACTGTGCAATTCTAGCTGCTCTCCCTACCATGTGACAGCATACCCCTCCTTTCCACTCTACTTCCCCTATTCATTCAACCAACTCCTGTCCCCTCCTCTCCATTCTTGGACCTCACCTCTAAACAGGAGCTTATCTGACAGCTTCATGTATATATTTAAGTCAAGAAACACATGTTTCACCAGTAACACTCTGTCTTATATTCCAGTCCAATCTTTGTCTGGAAATTTGGCTTTGGTGCCGGTTTCTGCTTAAGGCTATCAGGGAGTCCAGGGGCCATCTCCTCAGGGTACCGTCCAGGATGTCAAATCATCAGGTCTATTTTGTTTTTTTTTTAACAAAATGCATGCCCATTTTTCTCCTACTAGCTCAGAGACACTATGTTGTAGTCTCTGTCATGGCAGTCATTGGTGGTGGATGGGCACCATCTAGTTCTTCCAGCCTCTTGTGAATGTAGTTTCCTGGGCTCATATTTTCCTCATGTCTTGGATGTTCTTCATTCTCTTCTGTTTCAGGTTGATTAGGACAAACTGATGCTCCTTACATGGCAGCCAACCAGTTTTTAAGACCCCAGACACCACTCACCAAAATGGGATGCAGAACATTTTCTTAAAAAGGGGGGGGGGGGAGTCTTAGTTACGCCAATTGATCTACATGTTCCCTGAAACCATGGTTCCCCCAGACCCATGTCCCTGCTACTCTGACCTTCCAAACATTGTGCTGTATTTAAGAATCCTCTTAGCTTTGGGTGCAGTCCAGCAGTCAACACTGTTAATTCTTTATTTCCACTCTGGATTTCCAGAGCTTTTAGCTTGCGGTCGCATACATGTCTTTAAAATGTTTCATACACTCCTGCAAGTGACAGGTCAATGTAGTAGCTCCTGGTTTTTGAAGCAATGTGATCTAGGCTATTATACAAGTCCAAGAAAAGTTCATATGAAGAGTAGAATTGTCCTTCCACTTTGCTCATTCCTGCTGAACTATGAAAACCCTTATCACATCACAGTGGGACTGCCAAGAGGAAAGGTAATGTAATCACCACCCTAAGTCACCTTGTCTCTCAGCCCTTTCAACAGGATTGTCCTTTCCTTGACTTAGGGCTTTCATTTAACATTCTCTTGTGTTAGAACCACTGGGACAGCAGAGTGAGGTTGATTTAGCAGTTGCAGTTATATGGTCATTTTTCAAATTATTTTTTTCTTCGAATTAAAAGACATTTCATATATTTAAATTAAAAATGTTTAGTTCTCTTATGTAGATTCTGAGGTGGTAATTTAGACTGGTTATTTCAGCTCTTAGGAGGAAATTCAAATCATTCTATAATATGATTAAAAGAGCACAGTTGCAAGTTCATCACAAGCCTTTTAGCTTGCAAAGATATTTAATGTCTTGTTAAAAACACCCGTAATGCTCATAACCACTAGTTAAATGTGAAGCTTAAGTTTTGAAGGTGTAAGTGAACTCATGGAAGAGAAGCTGAAGCTTATTTAAAGAACAAATAACAATTTTAAAAATATTTATTTAACTAACATACGAAATTATTAAGAAATACCTACACTGTAGCAATTTAATTGACTCACACCCACAGAACAGAGTAGAAATGCCCCATAAGAGGGACTGGTGAATTTTAAACTGTTCACCTTACGGTTACCTGCTGGTTTCTTAACTACTGCATCACCAGGCTCCAGAGAAACCATAGTTGATGGTTCTGTTTGTTTGTTGCTGGAGACATATTTTGATTAATCTCCAGAATAATGTCAAAGGTCACTTCCCTAGTTTCTGGTTAAAAATACATACACAAATAAATAAACTTGAAAGTGCCAGTGCCATATATTCATACGTATATAAACTTCTTCTCATATAATTCTCAACTATCTTTCAAGATAAAATAACTGAAAAAATACAAAAGTCAAAAATTAATTTTTTATAATTTGAGTTTAATAATCTCATTAGGAATGTAGGTTTCTGAAGGTTAAAATTTGCCTGTCAGTCACATCTGCTTTCAAGAAGATGAATGAAAATTTTAATTAAATAGCTTATTCTAAAAATGACATGATAGTGTATTTTAGACCAATCAGCAATTTTTTTGAAAGTTTAAGATTAGTGTCTTGAAATTGTCAACCAAAGTATTTGAAGTAGAAATAATACAAGAAAAGTTAACTTTCCAAAGATTAACCTAAAAAACCTATCACTGTTTCTGAGAACTTGTATAATTTTGATATGATTTAGATATACTCATTTCAAGCTAACACAGTATACTCATTTTCACATTTTATCGTAAGTAAAATACAGCATCCGTATATATATTTCTGCAATATTTAATAGTATTATAGTCAATATAGTAGACTGACTACAAAGAGAAACAGTTATATTGATCCAGTATGAATATATGGATGAATATGAGTTTAGAGAAAGCAGTAAATGCCACACTGATTATACCAAAACTCTATTTAGCCAAATTTTAATCTCTAAAAGTTATGCCAAGAAAGATTCGGGGGTAAGAAGAGGAGGAGGGGAAAGGTAAAACCAATGTAAGATTGTAGCAGGAAATATGTAGAACTAAATACAGTGATATTTGCTATTTATGGATAACTGGTAGAAACCTTAGTGGCATAATAGTTAAGTACTAAAGCTGCTAAACAAAACGCCAGCAGTTCAAATCCACTAAATGCTCCTTGGAAACACTACAGGGCAGTTCTAGTTTGTCCTGTAGGGTTGTTATGAGTTGAAACTGATTTGACAGACATGGGTTTGGGTTTTGGTTTAGAGGAACCACCAAAAGAAAACTTTCAGTTGTGCAGGATGGAAAAAATGAAAATGTGACAGATTTGTAGAAATGAATGTGGCAGCTACTGTAGAAATAGCAAAGACTTTACCCTATTTCAGTAATCAGTGTGATCAGTACCTGGAGTCTCTTAAGAAATCATATTTAGGATACAGTTTCTTAGCATATAATATTTGATTCCACATACTTTTCTTCTATGCAAAATTGCTCAGAAAGGCAGTTTCCTAATTTACTCCTTTTGAGTACATCGCTGAAATACTTTAACTAGCTTATCTTTTGCTATTAATTTTACCATCAGGCAGGACAGATACAACTGTTCATGCCTCCTTGAATTGAAAACCATATTCTAGATGGTTTTCTTCATATGTCTATTTCCACAGGGCTGCTTCATGCATGGCATGGCATCTCATTTCCCTGTCAGAGCAAGGATTAGAGCTAGGTGTCAGTGAGAGCAACCAAGACGGAAGCTGCAGAGTTTTATAAACTCATCTCAGAACTAATATGCCATCACTTCTACCAAATTCTATTCCTTAAAAGTGAGTCACTAAATCTAGCTTACACGTGAGTACAGGGGGTTACACAGAAGCATGACTATCAGAAGCAGACGATGTTTTGGAGGTTATCTTAGAGTTTGCTTACCACATCGATCATTTTGTTTCTCACAATTCTTTTGCTAAAAGACCTACGATCAAAGTATAAAGTAATTTAAATCTTATAAGTGGAATAATGGGACACAGAAAGTAACATCACAGAGGAGACTCCTTGTTATGTTTTTTGCATTTTACAAATTAAAAAGCTCAGAACCAGGAAATGAAAGTGACTTGTGGTAGAGATACATAAGAATAAAGTTTTCCTATTTTTCCCGTATGTTATTCTGTAAATTATAAACTTTTAAAAGCTATTTTGACATCAGTTTAGATTTACAGAGTAGCCGTAAAGACTCAGAGTCTCACATAATTTTCACAAAGCATCACCTACCAGTGTCCTACATAATCAGAACAAAACAAAATTCATTGCCATGGAGTCAATTCTGACCCTCAGTCACCTTACAAGACAGAGTAGAATTGCCCTATAGTGTTTACATTTAGGGTTGACTGTTTTAGAAACACTGAGCTTCTGGCTGGAAACCCTAGTGGTGTAAGCAGTTAAGTGTTAAGTCTGCTAACCAAAAGGTCAGCAGTTCAAATCCGCCAAGCACTCTTTGGAAAACTCTATGGGACAGTTCTACTTATAGCTCTTAATCATTACACAATAGCAAAAAATAATTTTTTATTTTATTAATACTTTACTAGTATTCATTACACTTTATTCACATTTTATTTGTTCTTCCAGTAACATTCTGTTCTTTCATTTTCCCAGAATCCTACTTTGTATTTAGTCATCAGGACTTGTTAGTAAATAACGCTGCAATAAACATTCACATACATGTGTCTGTTTGAGTTGCTGCTTTAAATACTTTTGGGTATATGCCTAGGAAGGGAAGTGCTGGGTCATATGGTATTTCTGGATTTAACGTTTTGAGCAACTGCCAAATTGTTTTCCACAGCTGCTACACCACAGTTCCACCAGCAATGAACAAGCGTTCCAATTTCTCCACATCCTCTCCAGCACTTGTTATTTTCCAATTTTTTAAAAAATAACAACCATCATGGTGAGGGTGAAGTTGTATCTCATTTTGGGTTTGATCTGCATTCCCTTGATTACTAATCATACTGAGAGTATTTTCATGTGGCTGCATCCATTTGCATATGTTCTTTAGAGAAATGTATCCTGGCATACAGAAGACAATAACTATTCAAAATAAAACCACAGAGGTTAATTTTAGGCATAGGTTACAGCTGAAACTGAGCACAACACAGCTCATAGAAATGAGATAGTGATGTCCAAAGTGGAAGGCCAGGCATGGGATATCACAGTGTTAAAGTAGGAACTAATTGCAGGATACCTATGGTTGTTGTGTTTTCCATTAGGGAAGCACAAGACGGGATTTTCAGGGAACTGATTGTTTAATTCGTCTGTAGGGTGTAGTTTTAAAAGACTGGTATCTAGATGTCAGTAGCTAAAATTCAAGTTTACAAATGGCTTGTTCTTGGAGTACAAAAGCGTTTCATACAGTTAATGACATGTGATACATTAGGATATAATTCTCACAAATGCAGGCAAGGTAATTTTAAGCAATACTGTGTTTATAGGATGCAACTGAGGAATAAACACAAGTGGCGTTTAGTAGAACAGGATTTGATACACAGTGGATACATTTCCCAGGAGATCATCTGGACATGGAGATATGAAATATTTATCTGAATTAGGGTACTATGCTTGCTCAATCTATTTTAACACTTTTTACTGTTTAGGTAACACTTTTGTTCCCACTCCTTTCTTTTTCCAAGGAAAAGTTAAAGGCAGCTGTTTGCCATGAGCTAGTGCTGATGTTGTACAGTGTAGGTTTTTCAAAGATGTATGAGATGCTTTTTCAGTAAGAGGAAAAAACATCCTTCCTGACATCCAGTTGATTATCTAATCATTAACTGAGTTTTGATGAGGATCAAATTTTATACCTTCCAGATTTGTAAGATAAGAGACATTGTTATCCCAGTACACGCAGGAAGTACAGCCTTTTTTCTTTAGTCTCACTGAAGAATGTGTGAAGTGACTGCGTGAATAGCCATAAATTAGTGTTTTTTTGCATTAATAGAGCAATCTTAATGTCTTGTTTTTTTCTATCTGACTTTTATATGTTTTCTCTATTGGAGTTGATGATGTCATTACTAGTTATAATATTAAGGATACTGCCTTTCTCTTAGACATAGCACCATTAGTATAAATAACTCATTATGCTTGGCCCTCTTTACCAAAATCACTCCCAAAGATGAGTCAGAGGCTGGATTCTTGGCATTTGTAGCTCTATTTAACACCCTCAGATTTTCTCATTGACAGCTCAGCTTGGTTTCTATTCTCCCAGTAAAGGCTCACTACTTATCTGTGTGCCTGTTGGCCACAACACAAGTATAGTATCCACCTTCCAATTTTTTTGCATGCTAGAAGTGAAAATTGAATTGACAAATCTAGCAGTGAAGTACAAGGAATTAGAGTATTTATGAGGACTTGTTAAGTTCTGTCTAGTCACTTGTGACTGACTCATAAAGACCCTATGTACAAAAGAAGTAAACATTGTCTGGTCCTAAGTCATCCTCACAATTATTGTTATGCTTGAGCCTACTGCTGCAGCCCTGTGTCAATCCATCTCTTTAAAAGTCTTCCTCTTTTCCACCAGTCCTCTGCTGAGCGTAATGTTCTTCTTGAGGGACTGATCCCTACTGATGACATGTCCAAAGTATGTATCTTGTTATCCTTGCTTCATTATGATATGCTTTGTTTCTTCAAGAAACTCTGGTGAAGTTAAGTGGTTAAATGCTATGCTTACAAACTAAAAGGGCCACAGTTTCAAACCAGGCTCTTCTCGGAAACTCTATGGGGCAGTTATACTCTGTCCTATAGGGCTGCTGTGAGTTGGAGTCAACTCAAAGGCAATGGGAGTGAGTTTGACACCTCTGGAAACCAACTGCCAAATTCTACTGTTTCATCTCTTGACCAAGTCATCTTTCTTCTAATATCACAGAGC
Source organism: Heterohyrax brucei (assembly GCA_028571685.1). NCBI lineage: Eukaryota > Metazoa > Chordata > Mammalia > Hyracoidea > Procaviidae > Heterohyrax > Heterohyrax brucei. The sequence continues at coordinate 165,306,486 of CM053143.1, forward strand.
TCACATTACTTAAATTACCATTTTCATAGTTAACAGTCACCTCAAATTACCTTTAATATTTCAAATCTTCACAACTATGATTATACTGAAAATGGATTATAGGTGACAACAGATTCCAGAGCTGTCATTCATCTTCTCAGGACAGCTCATTAACCTTTAAAGATTTGTACATGATTCCATAATTAAATTGCAATGGAATTTTTATTTTATTTTTCTTTTATTTTATCAGGCTGCCCCTTCAGATGGACCATGGTGATGCTGATAATTCTTTTTAATACTTTGTGCTGGCAAAGCAATTGACAACCCAGAGAAACAAACTATTCCTCTGATCACCGTCCTTGGCTCTAGAACTTTCTCAATTTACAGATTCTGTGATTCTATTTTGCCTACAGGAGACATACTTTAGTCTCAAAGATATGAAAAAACTGAAATTCAAAGGATGGTATGCAATATCAAGCAAACAACATTCAAAAAAGAGCAGAAATGGCAGTATTAATTTCTGATAAAGTAGACTCTAAAGTAAAATCTGCCACATTGGATAAAGAAAGATACTATATAATGATTAAAAAATCAATACTCCAGGAGGACATAATCATTTTAATTATCTACACACCCAACAAAATGACTCCAAAATAAATGAAACAAACTCCAACTGCACTAAAAAGAGAAGTAGCTCCATAATCATAGTAGGAGACTTGAGCATGTGAATTTTGATGAACTACCAAACACCCAAAAGGAGCTCAATAAAGACATAAAATAACTAAACACCATGATCAACCAACCTGACTTCATAGACATACACAGAATACTACAAGCAACAGCAGCCAAGAATAATTTCTTTCCTAAGTGCACATTTAATGTTCTCAGACCATATGTTAGACCATAAAGTAACCCTAAAATCCAAAACTTCTAAATATTACAGAGATCTTTTCAGGCCATAAAGCCATAAAAGTAGAAATCATAACAAAAAGAAGGAAAAAAGAAATCAAACACATGAAAACCAAAGAACACTTTGCTCTAAAATTAATGTGGTGTATAAGAGACCAAGGATGGAATAAATAAATTCACAGAATCAAATGAGAATGAAAATGCAATCTACTTGAACCTTTGGGAAACAGCAAAAGCAGTGCTCGGAGGCCAAATTAGCTCAATAAATACAAACATTCAAAAAGAAGAGTGGGCTCAAATCAAACCATTAATCTTACAACTCAAACAAGTAGAACGAAAGAAGCAAGAAAAGCCTTTGGGCAACAGAAGAAAGTTAACAGTAAATGTGACAGCATAGCTGAATGAATAAGAGAATACAAAAACAATGGGAAGAATTAACAAGACCAAAATCTGCTTCTTTGAAAAGATCAACAAAATCAGTACACTGTTTGCCAAACTAACAAAAGAAAACAGGAGAGAAAGCAAATAACCCAAATGAGAAATGAGGTGCATGAATCGACGGCACTTGGCTTTAGATATCACAACAGACCTAGCTAATATTAAAATGATCACAACAGAACACTATGAAAAATTGTACTCCAACAAATTAGAAAACCTAGAGGAAAAGGACAAATTTTTAGAAACATAATATCTATGTAAACTAACATGAACAAAGGTAGGGCTGTTAAATAAACCCATAACAAGAGAATGAAAAGATATTTTAAAAACTCTCAAAAAAAAAAAAAATCCTTGAGAGCCTGTGAGCAAGGTGTGCACAGTCGATGCCTGATCCTAGGCTAAGAAACTGTTCCTGTCCTGAATTTCCAGCTCAGGGGAATAGGCAGACTTTTTTTCTTTTTTTCTTCTTTTAACCTTCCTCCTATTTGTTAAACAGTTCCCTTTCCAAGTCTAGAGGAATGGCTTCAAGTATGTGTGAGACTTCCTACTTTCAGCTCAGGTGGTGGCATCAAATTCTGAAGCCAGGCACGGTACAGAAAAAGGAAGGGGAAGCACTGGGAAAAATGAGAAAAGTTCGTCTTGAAGAAAAGATTTAGATCTGAGTGTGCTAGGTTAGATGCAAGCCATTTAGCTTTTGGCAATCAACTGCCTCTTGTCACTGGTTCTGAAGGCGGGAGTATATTTTCTGCTGCTCCATCTCTCCAGTTGAGGATGATGCCCTCTGAACGCCACTGCTCCATTTACTATGATGGCTGCAGCCAATTACCATTAGCTCAGGTGTGGCCAGTGTTAGGTACTTCGGGACCTGCTCCCCTTGCCGGCAGCTCAGTAGGATTTCTGTACACTTTCTTTGATGTTCTGGGCTCCTAGGATGCTCTGCAGAATAGAGTCATTTGTTCTTTGGGGTCTTTGTTGTTAAAAGGATCACAGGAAATATGTGACTACTCTGTCATCTTGACCCTGCCCCCATCAATTTAAGTATTAGAAAATATGTATTTCAAATATGGAATTCATGGAGAAAACACTACAAATCTTTTCACTGAAAAGAGCTGGAAATCTTTCTTTTTTAAATTCATGTGAGTCTGATGAATGAAATAATCTTAATAAAAAGTGATTTCATTGAACCATCCCAATACTCTCTCTTCATTATAATCCCTCCTCCCCCCTAAAAAGACAACGAACTACTTGTAGATGAAAACTGAGGTAAAGATTTCCTTGTCTCTCCCCTCCCCTCACCCCCAGTGCCTAACCAACTGCTGGGCACCAAAAAAAAGCAAACAATATACTTTTAATGGCTCAACTGACCAATCTAATAACTCATGCAAGACAAATTCATTACAGAACTTTGTAACAAAATAAACAAACACAGTAGAACATTGTTTATAGTGATTCAGTTTGTATATGCAGTAATACAGAACACCAGAAGAGAGCCCTGTGGAATTCCTGCCTTTCTCCTTTGTGCTCATTAGCTTGCTATACTTCTGTTCTGAGTAAGAGGTCCATTTAGTTGTTTTGCTGATCACATTATAAAAATCACTCTGAATACAAACATTTATTATTTTCCCAGCCATTTTGAACTACAGATTTCCTCCTTCTCGACTATTTCCTCTCTCCATACAACTCACTGTTTATTATCTAGTTTAGCACCATTGTGTCAATTTTTTTTTCAGGTCAGACCTCAGGTAAAATATTAGGTCAAATCTTTTCAAATACTGGTACTTTTTTTTTTTTTTTTGTACCACTGTATTTCAGTACCGGTACTACAGAGAGGAATGTTAGACACATCTTTTTTTTACAAATTAACTTTTGCTATCTTCCCTATTATCAGGATCAATTTATGGAAAACAAAGCTGTTGGGCTGTCAATGTCTGGAATGATGTCATCAGAGAAGTAAAAATATACACTGAAGTCTTTTTAAAATGACACAATAGTTTTGTTAAACTAGTAAAGAATATCTGCCTTGAGCAATGTTTTTTGTGAAAATCTACACAGATGGAGCAAGTTGACAACAGCAAATTAAAAACAGAAAATTAGAAAGAAATCTTAAGGGTCAGTAAAATCCTAATGGTGGTGAAACAACTCAGAAATGAAGGGTAAGAATGTTTGTACAACTCAAAGAATATTATCTATGTCCCTGAATCTTACATGTAGAAACTTAAATTGGTGTATGTTTTTGCTGTATTTATTTCTAACAAAAGCAAATAAATTATTTTTTAGAAAAAGTAAGGGAAAAAAACAAAGAAGAAACAGCAAAAAGTGCAGTTATCAACAGCATCACAATTTCCAGCATGACATCATATTAATTTCAGATTCCAAAGGTTGAGTTTATGGAATCCTTCAGTTTTACTGAGTTCATTCTTATTTTTATCTCATTTCTGATAAAATCTCTTCCATATTATTCTTGACCCACTACAGTTTTACAAATAGTCCACTATTGGCTGGCATCAGCAGCATGACTATAACATTGGACAAGTTACTTCACTTCTCATGTCCTCATTTGATTACTCTGTAAAATTAAGATAAAAATATACTGCCCTCCTAAGACTGTTTTAGAGATAAACAAAGGCAACAAACATAAAATCCTGTACACATACCCTGGAACTTAATAAACATTTTAAACATGCTACAATTAGGATTAAAATTCTGTCTTGAGAGTATTTTTTCTGTGATTTCATGGCTAATATTCTTTAGGAACAAATAAAAGAAACCTACTCTACTAGCGAATGTAAAAAGTTTATTGTAAAATTATAGATAAGAAACTAGGAGCAGAAAATAAAACATTGTTGGGCTTTATGGAAAAAAATTCAGAAGAATGGTAATATTCTCTTTCTTCAAGGAATAAAGTACCTCTTGTTTCATTGTGTCTGCTCGATTTTGTGTTTTTATTCATTTACATTCCATTGTTACATCAGTCAAGAATGCAGGATATATTACAAGTATTTCAGGTAGGAAAGGATTAATAAAGCAAATTAGGTGCTCACACAACCTTCAGAGTGGTTAGTACAACAGAGGTAACAGAACAGATTCAGTATTCCAGAATATCAGGAAATTTCAAGGATTCAGAGAAAAATTACCACTGTTGACCTCAGTTCTTTCACGAATAAATAAACAAGCGAAGATCCCAGTTGCTGTGGAGTCAACTGTGACTCAAGGTGACCCCATGGACATCAGAACAGAACTGTGCTCCACAGGTTTTCAGTGACCGAGTTCTTTGAAGCAGATGGCCAACACTTTCTTCTAGTCACCTCACGGTAGACTGGAACCTCCAATCTTACTGTTACCAGCCAAGAGCATTCACCATGTGCAACACTTAGGAACTCTTTCAGTAATGAAGTGAGTGATTAATTGAGGAGGTTTTGATATTGGCTGTAAGAGATGAATTTCAGATTCTTCTTTGTTAATTCATTAATGACATCTTCCATATTCCCAGAAACAACACATCAAGAGCATAAGATATCCTTTACTGGAGAAGAAACAATTATGCAGGCAAAGTCCACTGTCTTTTTTGTTTATAAATATGATTCATCACAGAACCTCCAGGTCTCCTAGGTCATGCTTCATGCTGCCACACCAAATCACTACACATTTCTTTGGCCAGTAAGACAACCCCCTGCCTTCTTTATTTCCCATGCTCCTCCTTCACTCTGTTAAATTCTTAGGCTGTTATCACCAAATGAAATATTAGGTATTAGACATAATTGTTTTTCTTTAACTTTTCTTGTCTTTACTATATATTTTACACTGTAAAAAATACATATTAGTTTTGTTGATGGCTGTATCTAATATTTAGAATAAAATGTGGCACATAATAGGTGTTTAAAAAGTCCATTTTATCAATGAATAACTAAATAGCCTGGCTGATTTCGTATCTGCCATTGTCCTAAAGTCTGCATTGTTTTTTAACACTATAAAGACAAAGATCTGACTACCCCAAGATACCTCTTTGAGTAGTCTATATAAGCAGATGGCTATGTAATAGATTCATTAGTATCCAATTGCATGAAATGCCTGTTCTGATAGAATGCTCCTTCCAGTTAGTTAAGTGAAGAATTTCTCTAGAAAATTCTGTGGATGAGAGAAAAGGCAATATATTCATTGGCAATTAAATTGGACTGTTCTTCTCCACTCTATCAGAAAGACCTCTAAGCCACTACATTAGTAAAAATACAAGAAGCAGTAGGATCATGAGAAGGTGTTATAACTTGAATTTGGGGATCCAAAATATGTGTATAAACCCTAACTTCTATACCCGTGGAAGAAACCCTGGTGGCTTAGTGGTTAAATGCTACAGCTGCTAACCAAAAAGCAGCAGTTCTAATCTGCCAGGCACTCCTTTGGAACTCTAAAGGGCACTTTTACTCTGTTCTAGAGGGTTTCTATGAGTTAGAATTGACTCAAAGGCAGTGGGTTGGTTTGTTATACCTGTGTATATAAACTAATATAGCTCCTTTTGCTGCCCTCATACAAAAATCAGTGTACTCTTTTACTGCAAATGACCAGCCATTAGTCAACTTCATATCCATAGTGTCTCATGCTAAGACCTGCACAAGTGATACTGAAGGTTACTGAGAAGTCGCCAAAGAAATGTGATCCAAATCAACTTAGAAATTATCAAACAATATCATTAATATCACACCTAAGTAAAATTTCACTGAAAATAAGTCAGAAACAGTTGTAGCAGTACATTGACAGGAACTGCCAGAAATTTAAGCCAGGTTCAGAAAAGAGAACACTGAATGAGGAATATCATGCTTGATGTCAGATAGATCTTGACTGAAAGTACAGATTACCAGAAAGATGCTTCCTTGAGTTCTACTGACTATGTTAAGGCATTTGATTGAGTGGATCATAACAAATTATGGACAACACTACAAAGAATGACAATTCCAGAACACTCAATTGTGCACATGATGAAACTGTGCATATTCAAACAAACCAAAGGGATACTCTATGGTTTAAAATCAGGAAAGGTTTGTTTCAGGGTTGTATTGTTTCACCATACTTTATGCTGAACATATATGATCCAAGAAACAACTATGTGAAAAAGAACTCAACATCAGGTTTGGAGGAAGTCTCATTAACAATGTGTGATAGAAATACAACATAACCTGGCCTGCTGAAAGAGATTATTTGAAGTACTTACTGATAAAGATGAAAGATTACAGCCTTTAATATGGATTACACATGAACATAAAGAAAACCAAAATTCTCATAACTAGACCACTAAGCAACATAATGATTAAAAAAAAAAAAAATTGAAGTTGTAAATGACTTCATTTTAGTGGGATTCACAACCAACAGGGAAGCAGCAGTCCAGAAATCAAATGGTATGTTGTATTGTACAAATCTGCTGCAAAATGTTAAAAAGCAAAGACATCACTTTGAAGATGAAGGCTGGCATTTTCAATTTCCTCATGTGAAAGCTGGACAATGAAAAAAAATAAATCAAAAAAGAATTGTCGCATTTGAATATAGTGTGGGTGAAGAATATCAAATACACCATGTACTATTGGAATAATGAGCAAAGCTATCCTGGAAGAAACACAGCCAGAATGTTCCTTAGATGTGGGAAGGTACTTCTCATGTACTTTGCATGTTAGCAGGAATACTTTGGACATTGATAACAGTAGAGGCCAGTTCCTGGAAAAGGAAATCATGCTTGGTAGAGGGTGAGTTAGAAAGAGAAATATCTTCAATGAGATGACTGAGACAGTGGCTGCGACAGTGGGCTCACACACAGGAAAGGTTATAAGGATGGTGCAGAATGAAGCAGTGTTTTGTTTTCTTGTACCTATTGTCATTATGAGAGAGAACTGGCTCTAGGCTACTAAAAACAACAAATACAACACTGAACAAATGAACAAACGGATGAATTAATGAGTACAATGTATCTTATAGGGAGTTCAGACCTAATCTTTACTTTGGTAAGATAAGCTTTAGCTTCAATTCCCTCCTACAGTTAATTTGAAATAACACCTCCTCTGAGGTTGGGTAGTTTTCAAATGAAAAATCGTATCTACCTCTCACATGTCAACACTTCTTAATGTTGTCTGAAATAAAGTAAAATGACAAAGGATTGGATGTGATATTTACACCTTGGATAAAGAAAGCGAGGGCTGAGCATCTGAAAAGTTTCCTTTTTTGAGGGACCTCTAATGATTTTGTAAAAATATATTTGGCTGCTTTTCCCATGTCAAGAAATTATAAATGTAATATTGTTAAGGAGGGTAACTATAAGTTGATAGAGATTGGACGGCAATGAGCATAAATGAGGACAAATACTTAGCAAGTTAAAAACTATTTTTGAACAGAGCTGAATTTATAGTAAGATCAGATCTGGTACTGGCAGGGTGACTAGTAAATTTCAAGTTCAGTGTTAGGGACTGTGGACTGAGAAATACAAGGCAAAAGTTCTGCACTCAAAGAGCCAGCATTAGAGGTAATTTGAAGAATAAACACATTTCTGGAAAATTTCAGTCAGCATACAGCTAAATATGCATATTAACAGTAGAGTTACAGAGATAAACCAAAAAATAAATAAATAAAGATTTTATCTCGGACCAAAGTAATTAGAAGAGGACTGGGAAAAAAAAAGACGACTCTTAAGTTGAAGCCCTGTGCTATCTGAAGGCAAAAACACAGAAATCAATGAATTACCTGGGTTCTTAGAAATAATCACGGGAAAGTGATTCACAATTACATTTGCTATGTATTGACCTATTAACTCAAGCTATGGATTTAGGTATATAAAATACTTTTGTTACATTTAGTTAAGCTTAATGTTACTAATGGACATTTTCCTTTCTTCACTGTCTTGGTTAATGATGAAGAAAGATATAATATCCATCCACAGTTTTTAATATACTTCAACAATGTGAATGTATAAATACGTATATGCTGTTTTTAGTGTTGTTGAGTCAGTGACAACTCATAGCGACCTCATGCACATATCTGAGCCACGGTTGTAGCCACTACAACAATCCACTGTATCAAGAGTCTTCATCTTCTATGCTGACCCTCTTTACCAAGCATTTCTTTCTCCAGGGACTAGCACCTCCTGATAACATGTCCAAAATATGTGGGATGAAGTCTTGCCATCCTTGCTTCTAAGTGGCATTCTGACTATACCTCCTAAAATACAGATTTGTTTTACTGTGATTCCATGGCATGTTCAATATTCTTTGCCATACTATAATTCAAATGCATGAATTCTTTTTTAATCTTCCTTTTTAATTGTTCAGCTTTCAAATACATGTGAGTTAACTGAAAAGACCAAAACTTGGGTCCGGCATACCTTAGCCATCAAAGTGACATCTCTGCTTTTTAAGATTTTAAAAGCAGTTCAATAGATGTTCAGGGCTCCAAAATCTGTACTCCAGCAAACAAAGTAGAAGCTTCTTTTCTGTTTATGATCTACCGTCACAAATTAGGCAGTGTCATTTCCACCCATTCTGTCTGTTATAAGGTAGTCAAAGATCTACTCAGAATCAAGAGATAAAGAGCATCCCTCTTCCTACTGATTGTAGAACGTGAAAATCGTAATGGCGATGAACATATGCAATGGAAATCATTGTACAACCTTCTTTGGAAAATACTGTCTACTACAGGAATCAGGGCAATTAGCTCAAATATTATAAACAGGTGCCCCTTTCTCTCTGCATACCTAAAGTAAGAAGTGCTTCTCCCAAAGCTGCACTGACTCTCATCAGCACCTAAATATACACTGTTTTCAAATAAACAATATTTCTCTTTAAATCTTAAGTTTTTAGCTACTCTATGAACTTCAAATTGGAAAGTGGCTAAACTGAATCTTAGTTCAATATGACAGTAGTCAATAAATACCTGCATTAATAAATTATCAACCAGGTCCAACAAGAATACCTAATCCAAAGTAGACTACAGATTATTTAATAATGAAAACAAAGATTTTGCTATATATATACATAAATTGAAATACAGTATATGTATGTGCAACAGAACAAGAACACTGCCCAGTCCTCACAAGTGTTGTTGTGCTTAAGCCCATTGTATCAATGTACCATGTCAATCAATCTCCTGAAGGTCTTCCATCTTTCCACTGACCCTCTGCTTTACCAAGTATGGCACCCTTCTCCAGGGACTATCCCTCCTGATAACATATCTGAAATATGTGAGACATTATAAACATATATAAAATGTTAATTAAAATAAGAGAAATACATGAATATATATATTAATAAATTACAAAAAATTAATTATACAGACATTCTATTTGTACAATGTAGCTTACAGTGGCCGGGGCAATTGTCAGCTTTTTTCCCCAAAAACTAAAAAAAATACTTGAACATGACAGTATTTTTTACAGAGTTTAAAATCTTAAAATCTATGGAAAAATGGGGACAACTTAAGATAGCAAACATAGAATTTCTCTGCTTATGCTGCCAGTTACAGAACTCCCAGTGAGGTAGTACATATGAACTATGTTTTCCGTTCTTTAAAATGTGTACCTATATATGTACATATGTTAATTCATTCTTCTCAATTTAATTCAAGAGAGATACTATTAATGTCACATATTGAAAATTTTGACTATTCTACAAAAAACTTACACTTATTATCTGCATAAACATGTTCTGATTATGAAGTTATTTAAAAATAATTTAATAATGTTATCTTAGCACTGTTATTTTTTATCACTGAGTATCAGTGCAATTTCCTGTTTCCCAGAAGGAAAACATTGTCATAACAGAGGAAAATGCTTTTTTGTGAAAGACTATGAAATGTTGCAAATTATTCACAATTTTAAATCTTAATAAAACAGTAAAAGCCTGTGTTTAACCATGTCTTCAGCTTACTCGACTTGAACATTAAATGTTACTAGTAGTTCCATGAAGACCTGGCATCTGGAATTATAACTGCCCATAGTAGGTGGTTGTGGCAGATGTCTTGGGCACCAGTGTCATATCCCTTTGACCCACCTCGGATGTCAGCTCAGCTATGCCAGAAAGAAGAGTCTCCGGGTGATGCAAATTGACTTGACTACTATCAAAAAGGTTGGCCGTTTGAACCCACTCACAGGGCTGATAATCTACTTTCTAAAGGTAGAAGCCTTGAAAGCCTTATTCAGTGCAGTTCTATTCAGCAGACATCATGGTCACAGTGAGTCAGAACCAATGCAACAGCTTTGGTTTGCTTTTTGTTTTTATTTTATGCTAGAAGATTTGGATTCACCTTGGTTATCAGTACAGTGGAAACACTAGTGGCATAGTAGTTAAGTGCTATAGCTGCTAAGACAAAGGTTGACAGTTTGAAATTACGTGGCATTCCTTGGAAATTCTATGGGGCCATTACTCTATCCTACAGTATTGCTATGAGTTGGAATGGAACTCCACACAGCTTTTTTTGTTTGTTTGTTTGTTTGTGTATCAGTACCAACCGCTTACCATATTTTGCCTTAGGAAATTCCTCAAGGCTTCTGAAGTAGACCCTGATGTAATTTCATTTCTAGAAGCATATGGGAATAAATATTCCTGTCTACAGATCTCAAAAAATAGAGGATCTTTACCACTGGATAATGCTCCAGTTTTCTGTCTTTCTACTGGACACTTCTGGGAAGTATTTGGTCTGCTTCTCAAAAAAAACTATCAGTAAAGCACACGGAATTATTTTTCAGATACAACTATGTTCCTAAGAAACTACTATTGCTTTGTCTTGAATACAAGGTTGTTTTGTTTTTTCCTGTTGCTCAAATTATGTATTATTCTTTTACTTTTTTAATTCATTTCGCCATGAGTTGGATGCGACTCAACGGCACTTGGCTTGGTTGACTCTAGTCCAGGACTCCCAGTGTTGGTTAAGAGCTCAGCTGCTAAACAAAATATCAGTAGTTCAAATCCATCAGCTGCTCCTTGGAAACTCTATGAGTCAGTTCCACTCAGTCCTGTTGGGACAAGTTGGGACCAACTTGAAGCCACCTAACAACAGGCAAGGAGGGTGACTTAAAATTGTAACATTTAGAAAAACAAAAAATCATTTGTCAGAGTTAGACTGTTGTCTAACCCATATGTTTCAGACTAGAACCGAACTCCAGAGAAATTTCACAGCTGTGACATTTTTAAAGTAGATCACCAGGGCTTTCTCTTGAAGTACCTCTTGGTGAGTTGAAACTGCCAACTTTTCACTTAGTAGTCCAGTGGTTAACTATTTATACCATCTAGTAGCCTCTATAACACAAAAAACAGGGAAATATGTAAAACATGTGCTCTAATAAATACAAAAAAAAAGAAGTTTGCCTGAAGTACCTCCCATTGTCCTCTTAGTAAAGAAAAACAGTTGAAAGAACAGCAGACTTTGCAACTTTCTTCCGTCATCTGGCAAATTCATACTACCAAGGTCAACTCTTCAGCACTTGAACATAAAGGGAAAATTTAGAATCTGTTGGACAAATGACAGGATAATTGCATACCTCCCACTTCACTTTTTAATGCCATGTGCTCATTCATTCATTTCATTAATTAAACAAATGTTTGCTGAGCTCACCCTTTGACAGGTGTTGGAACATACAGACATCTTAACCATCAAGAATCAGTGACAGGATTTTACTGAGACACACATAATCTTGTCTTCACATCAAAGTGTCATGAATTCAGGTTTATACTTCATGAAAATCCAAATAAATAAATCTTAGAAATACAGATCCATATAATTATTTAATAAGTATTTTTATTTAGAAAAATGAATTAGTAGAACGTACAACTTAAGCTTTGGTGAAACAGTACAATACACATGTCGTTAAAATCTTAGTTCCATACAGAGGAAGCACACTGGAAAGAAGTTCAATGTACTTATCTATAGATAGAGGATTCAAAACTAAGAATTTTTGTTGACAGAAGGTGAGTAGGCAGTTAGATGAAAATGGAAAGGCTTTAATGAAACTAATTGAGTTTATACTTTAACATAACAGTTGTAACTAAGAAGAACTTTTTTTTTCCATTGGGGCTGTAGATTAATTCTTCTGTAGTATCATCAAAGTATTTCCAAGCCAAATTTATTTTAGCATTAAGAATTGTTTGTTTTTGTATTTTTAGCCTAAGGGATGGTTAAGATTAGGTGTCAACCTGGCTGGGTCATGGTTATCAGTCGTTTGGCATACGATTACAAAATCATGCTCCATTTTGTGATCTGATGTGTGCAGCCAGTCACTTGAAAGCCAGTCAATTGAAAGTCAGTCAGTTTCTTTGGGCTTGTGTCCTGTATTGAAAATATACAGAAGTTCTGGCAAAGCTTTTTCTAAATTCCACTTGTCATCCTCTGAGCCTCCATTTCTTGGAATATGAGCCAGTAGCCTTCAGTTTTACCTGCTGATTGTGGCTTCATCAGCCCCTGTAATTACAGGAGTCAGGAGAAGCCACCAGCCTGAACCCTGAACCATGGATTTGGAACTTGCCAGCCTCCCCAGCTGTATGAGCCATGATACCACAGTCTTCACATTAACAATATGAAGTATTGTATTGGTTTAAAGGTGGGCCAATTGATTTGTCCAAAATCATCACCTTTTATACAGGAATAAAAGAATGTTTTCAGACGCCATGAAGTCAATTTTCGACTCTGAGTGCTAGTAACACAATGGTTAAACTATTGGTTGTGAACTAAAATGTTGACAGTTCTAACTCACCCAGTGGCCGTACAGGAGAAATACCTGGTGATATACTCCCATAAAAATTACAGCCTATAAAATACTATGGGACAGTTCTTATTCTGTCACATGGAGTCACTATGAAAAAACAGAAAAGGCAGGATAAATCAAAAGATGTGTTCCAAATCTCCCTGTGATGAGCATATTTGGATTAGTAATAATTTTCATATTTTGCTGAGGCTTTTAGTCTTGAGTACGTTTCTAGTTTGACTGCCCACACAGACTCCACGTATTTCTAGGAGTCCACCTACCATCCTCCCATAAAAGGCTCATTGACATGTGACGTAAGTAAATAATTTCAGAGCCACTCTGAGTAAGACCTGAGTGTCCATGCCTGTGTGTGTATGTACATGCGTTAGTGTATGCCTGTGTGGTGCATACTACTTAAGCAATATTGAGCGCCTAAAAAATTCTGCCAGTTGCTGGGAATGTAAAAGTGAACCATGGACAATTACTTAGTTCAAGAGTTATAGAGTTTTTGACAGTTTAGTGACATAGTGATTAAGTGCTCCAGCTGCTAACCAAAAAGTCAGCAGTTCAAATCCACCAGGAGCTCCTTGGAAACTCTATGGGAAGCTCTTCTATGTCCTACAGGGTCACTGTGGGTTAACAAATCAACTCAAAGGTAAAGCTTTTTGGGGGCAGGGATAATGTAGACACAGTAAATCAACATCTCAGTGGTTGAAGCGTTACTTCTGGTCCAAGTACTATATGCTATGAGAGTATACATGACAGACATGGATCTTCATTTCAGATGACTAGTAGGGCAGTTATCTTACGGAAAGTGAAATTTAGGGGATTTGTAAATGTAGGCAAGCTGAAAGACGAAAATAGTAATTTAGGATAACTGAACAATTTTTATACGCATTACAGATAAGATCATGGTGCATTCAGGAAATTGAAATTATGAAATTTTGAAGCCATGAATTTAGGTAGTTAATGATAAGAGGTTTAATAAATGAATAAGAGTTCAGCTGTAGATGGACTTATAAGACACACAGTTTTCATGAAAGCAATGGGGAACCACTGAACTATTTTCAGGCAGGAGGATATTGCAATAGGTCAAAATATAGACTTATCACTTCTATTTTGACCTATTGCAATATCCTTTTCATTTCTGAGAGATGATTTCTATCCTCCTCTTGAATAAATCCAGAATGGGAAATTTTCAGCATGAGAAAGGAGTACATTTCCCTTGTACAGAATTATACTGAATAGTAATTAAAAATTAATTATTATCTGGTACTGAGAAATAATTCATATAAGATCCTACTGAAAATATAAATGGACTACTATTAATAATTGGAAATATCCAGTCCAGTGAATACTTTCTCAAGTTTCTTATTAGCCAGCCAAGTGCCTTCGAGTCGGATCTGATACTGTAATGATTATAAATATAGAAATCTGAAAACATCCACAAAATAACTATATTTTGATACCAGAAACTTTCATTAAAATCATTCTACAGATATTTCTTATGCAACCTTTTTCTTCTCAACTTTAGGCCAGATGCCATGAATCTTAAGTTATGTTCTCCAGAGGAGGGAAAAAAAATACAGTGAGACATATTTGTATGGATAGAGACAGAGAAAGAGAAATTTATTTCAAGGAAATGACTCAGATAACTTTGAGAGCCATAGCACTTAACCAGTACTCAAGGATTTCAAACAAAAGCCAATATACCCTAAGTCCGGAAAATCTAAATAAGGATCAAATTGAACCAGAGGAAAACAGTTTAACCATTACTGCTGTGATGTTATTAAGTAACCTAAAGATATAACCAAATTTCACAAGTAAAACTGGTGTTCAGTCAAGGAATACATTCAACAGTCATGTTGTAAAAAAAGTCAAATTAAGGTATTTATGGGCAAAATAACAGCTTATCACCATGAGTAATCTAACCAGACAGAATGAAAGCTAAAAATTGATTTCAAAAAATAGTATATAAGTACTATGATTTTATGGTGGAATTAGGCACACTTTTATTTTTTAATAATCCATAAAATATATGATGCTACAAGAAATTTGAAGATCTGAAAACAAGATAAGAGAGAAAATAAATATGAGGCTGATTCTGAATAGCAAAAATGTCATACTTACCAGGCAATCATTGTTTATTCAATTCTAAAAACTTACCATGACAATGATCATTTATCACATAAACTTTGTTTCTTATATCTAATTATATTCTCTACAGTACGGAGGACTCTACAGCTATGCTTATAATTATAAAGGTACTCAACAGCATTACTGTTTCAAAATGAGGTTTTGTGTGACAAAAAATGATTTAAAAAAATTGCACTTTTATTATACCATGATATTTATCAAACAGGAAAATTATAATGATTTAAAAACATGTTACTACTTAATTTTGTTCAAGATTCACAGTGTTAAAACTATTGGCCAATAAGAGTTTCATATTCATTATGACAATAAAACTGAGCAGTAACTGGTTTATATGATCAGACTATAAATGCATAGGAAAGGTATACACTGAAATCAAAAAAATGCAGAAAGTCTACTTATAAAAAAAATCATTGCTTTCTTATTACCCATAAGCCAGCTACATTTTTCTTTTTAAAGGTCAATCAATGACAGCATGAACTTTTTCTTTTCCAATACTGAAAAAGCAGCAATAAATTGCTTTCACTATACATGGTGGAAATGTATACTCTTGGATAAGTTTTAATTCCAAAAATCACAGTTAGTGACCTTCTTTATAATATCACTATTGTTTGTCTAGTTTCAAAGATAGTCTCTGTGACAAGTATCCTCAGATTTTCACAACTCTGATAGCTCTTGTCAAGTTGTCACACAGTGAATTTACATGAAAGCAGTTTCCTCTTCTAGCATTGAAATAAAAAAGTTCACAGAGAATTCAAAGTGGCAGAAGGTTCCACAATAATTGATATCATATATATATATATATATTTTTAATTAAGACAAATAAACACTTAGATAAATTGAACAAATACATAATATATTTAATCTGTTTCACAGATCTGGTCACATCACATATCCTCTCAAATAACATACTGTGAATATAATTTGCAAGCTTGATACTGTCTAATCAGCACGGACTGTCTGGAAACACACTGCAGAGGAAATTGCACGCTATCTAGGCCAGAGATGATAAAGAGTTTACAAAGGCTAATTTAGCTATTTACGGGCAGATGAATTATTGACCTTAAAAGAATGTGCACTGGAACCCTAACTAATCTTGTGCAAGCTAATTTCCCCTAAGATGAAATTGCTTTGGGAAGGTTTTTGAAAAGTTTACATGAGTGATCCTTAAGTATCTTCGTGTATCAGAATTGCTTATGAAACTTTTCTTCATAAAACAGATATGAGTATCAAATCTGAATTAATATGTCTAAAACATTGATGGGTGGTGTGGCGGTCAGGATTATACCAACTTGGCTACTCTATGTTTGGCTGCTGTATAAAGCAGCAGGGCCAGGCCTGTAGTGTCTTCCTGCCCCCCAGCACTCATTGCTCTGCCTTCCACTGCCACTTGTTGGTCTGCTTACATAGCCAGCAGTTCCTGTTCTCTTCTGGTGTCTGGTTCCTGGACTTGAACTAGAAGCTGTCAGATTCATCAACACTTATAGCTATCACTTGAGAGTCCAGTTCTCTGACCTGCCAACCCTGGGTTCACCAGCCCCTGCAACTCCATCTCGCCACCAGTTTGGGATCTGCCAACCTACACAACTGGTGATCTAGAACTCTGGCCTCTGACCTGCTGACCTTGGGTTCACCAGCTCCCATGGCCACGTGAGGCTTGTGCCAGGACTTGGGACGTTCAGCTTCTGACAATGTGTGAACTGCTTCCTTTATATATAAATCTTTCCTGGTACTTTGTGTATAAGTCTTTCTTTGTACATATATGTGTTACTGGTTTTGCTTCCCTAGAAAATCCAGCCTAAGACAGATGCAGATGAGGGGTTAGAAAAAATAGTTACATCAGAATGTGAGAATTTCACACTAAAATACAGTAGATCCATATTACATTCAGGCAATGATCCCATCTTCCTTCATGTTCTCTGGAGTGACCCAAACAGTTTTTTCTTGATTCAGATTCATAAGCATGTTTTTCACTTAGCCAGGAAACTGGCTTTTTAACTACCCCCAAATTAAATGCAATATTAGTTATGAAAGGGCTGCAGATGAGTAACAGAGGAAATTGCATTGCCTTTTCAGACGGACTTGCACCTAAATCAATGTATTTCAAGCTGTGTTGCATATGGCAAATTATTCAGTTTTTCTGAGTTTCCTTGAGATAATAAATGACTAAATTTTATTTTTCTAACTTTTTATGGTACAATAAATTGTTCATAGAAACAAAAAGTTGGCTGCTGAGCAACCAATGACTTTAAGAAAAGAGGATTTTTTTTTATGGTCTAAAATTTTATGACTGATGGAATTTTACTGGACCCTTATTTTTCTGAAAATATCAGACTACAGTATTTTTTATTTCTTTTTTTAATTTTATTTATTTATTTTCTTATTATGACTGAGTGAAAATGTATATTCCCATATAAATTTACATGCCCACCTATATGCAGTTTCCACTGCTCTCCCTGCCTGGTGACAGCACACTATTCCTCTCCACTCCATACATGTCTCATCCTCCTAGCCGTCTCCTTTCCCCTCCTTTCCACCCACTATAATAATTAATAAATTGGTTTTTTTTCTTCTTTTTAATAGGCACTTGGCTTGGCAATGTTATTTTTTCTCACCCACATAACTACTTTTACCTATTAACTATCCAGAAGCTTTGGTGGATCAACATTTAAGTATTCAGGGTTAACCAAAAGGTCAACAATTCAAATCTACCAGTTGCTTCCTGAAGATGCTGTAGAGCAGTTCCACTCTGTCCTACAGGGTTGCTGTGAGTTTGAACCACTCTGACAGCAATGGTTTTTCTTTTTCTTTTTTGGTTTTAATAGCTATTAAATGGTTTTTAGCACTTATTTGGTTAAGAAGATAGGTCTACAGATAATCTGTGAAAGACAAACTACATTCACTGCCGGGGAGGTCATCAAATATTTTCATGTAGGGGACATTAAGTCCAGTGACACAGATGAAGAGAGTGAAACTTAGGGGATGCTGAAAGTCAGTATGCCTAGTCTTCTCTACATCAATTCATATGTTGTTCGTAAGATAATATGGAAGTTGAAATAAAAACCACTATCCCTAGTGCAATATTGAAACTGGCATATAATCAATTGCCTGATTTGTTTTCATAGGAAATAATATCACATGTAAAATGAGGAGATTAGAAACTTCATTCTTTGTGATATCTTGGGGAGGGGGCACAAATAGTTCTATTCTGTCTTCTATAGTCACTGCAGCTGTGAGTCAGAATATACCTGAAGGAGAGCAAACTCAGGTCAGGAAGGATAAACCTTTTATTACCACACTCCTCTGTTACTATGGATCCCTCACTATCTCCTTCCTATCACTTCATTTCAACCTGCCTCTTAATTTATGTATAAAATTACATATTTCACATCAACCTGGAAGTGAGTCTACTATATATTTTCCACCATAGAGTGAACTCCACCCTTGCTCTATCCTTCAAGCTCTGCATAAAAGGAAAATTTATCATTTCCTTATTTGCAGCAAGTTCACATTCCTCACTGTACTGAATTTCAGATTTTGGTTTCCCATTGTTATTTTTATGTGTAGTAGAAAGTAAATCTTGACATTCAAATTCAAACGTGTAGGTTAATTTCTAACTCCAAGTTTTTACTTTTCTGTTGTGTTGTAATAATTGATCTTTACCTTTTTCCATTATCTTATATGGCTGTAGTTATGTCAGACTCCTGAGATCTTTGTGATCAATTATGTATGTAGAAGTCACAGGGCCACTGGTTTCTCTGTGTGGCTGTCTGTACACACAGACATCCATACATAATTCTCCACTGTGGCACATTTACTTTCTTAATTTAAAAAAATATTTAAGAGGGCGGTGCCAAGATGGCAAACTAGACACACATCTCCTCAATTCCCTCTGAAAACTAAAGCCAGGATTGATAACTGCACAGAACACTCTGTATACCTAGGGAGCCCTAGGATACGGTATAGGGTTGTCTGATTGGACTACATGCCACTAAATGGGAAACTACTGCTCTGATCAGGCAGACTATGCTGAGCTCTGGCTCCTACTGACTTGCCACTTCGGTGGACAGCAGGTACTGATGCCTTTTTCTTCTCTTTTCTTTTTTGTTTTGTTATCCAGGACGCAGGGGGTGGCATGAGCTAGCAAATACGCTGAACTGCAGTGCTAAAATAAACAGTGTACAGTGCAGCAGAGAGACTATGTGGAATAGCCCCATTTTGAGAACCTGACTCCTGACTGAGAGCACCACTGCCCCCCACCTTCTCTTTTCTGCGCTGCACCATAGATTCTGCTGTCTCATGGCAAGAAGGGCAACTTGGCCAGGACACTATTTTGGTTGGTGAGGAGGAAAAGTCATCCAACTGGAGGCCTCAGCAGGGGCTAATTCCCAAGCTGAGACGCAATGCCACTCTGCAAAGAACTTTTTCAACAGAAAGGCTGTTTTTAGCACAGTGTTACCTTATGGGTAGAACCTGGCTATGGATGGCAGCAAGGCCATACCCCTCCATAATTTAAACTACATTATAGCATCTGGGGATGGTCAAAGAGGTGCTTCTGTTGTAAGCCAGAAGGTGGAGCCTGTCACACCTTATGGTCTGATTTGGGAAGCGGTTGGATAGCGGTTGGGAAGCAGTTGGACTGCCTAGAGAAATAACTGCTGAGTGGACTGGTGAAATCTCTTCCAGCCTTTACTGAACCACATCACAGGGTCAGTTGATAGTCCCCAGATGACTTCACAAGTAGGGCACCATCTTTGCCAGATAGTAGGCAGAGCTTACCACCTCAAAGAGTCCACTGGGGCCAGTCACTAGAGTACACAGAGGTGGCTGGTGACCAACTTACTTCTCAGAACTATGCCTCAGTTCCTGTTGAGGTAACACCAGAGAAACTAAACAAACTCTAGATGGCCCAAAGGCAACAAAACACTTCCAACCGTTTAAAGAAACAGACCACCACAGTGCTAGAGAACTCTCAAAATAAAGAACCAAAAAACTTCCCAAACAAAGAAAGCCTTCTGGAATAATCAGAAGTTGAGTACAAATGAATTATATACAGAATCCTCTCAGAGATTAAACAAAATACAGCAGAGAAAATGAAAAATTAAGTAATCTATTTGAACTGATGGAACATCAATGATCTGAAATCCAGCAGATCAATAACAAAACAAAATTACAGAATTAGACAATTCAATCCAAAGCCAAAAGAGCAGAATGGAGGAGATGGAAGTCAGTGACCTTGAAGACAGAGCAACTGACGCCAACATTTACGAGGAGAAATCAGAAAATAGAAATGAAAAAATGAAGAAGCATTAAGAAACACATGGGACTCTATTAAGAGAAATAATCTACGATTAAATGGAGTTCCTGAACAGGAGGGATACCTGAAAACACAGGGAGAACTGTTGTTGAGCTGCTACAAGAAAACTTCCCTGAAATTATGAGAGAACATAGATAACTGAGATGCATATCAAACACCACAAAAACTAGACCCAAAAAGAAAGACACCAAGACATAGTATAATCAAGCTTAATGAAATGAAACATAAACAGATTCTCTTAAAGGCAGCGAATCTCAAAGCAAAGCTAACACACAGAGGGAAACACTGTAGGCTTTTGTCTGACTTCTCGGCAGAAGCCATGTTGGCAAGGAGGCAGCAGGGACAATACATTCAAAGCCTTGAAGGAGAAAAACTTCCAACAAACTTCCTGCAAAACTGTCTCTCAAATACAAAGATGAAATTAAGATATTCACAGATAAACAGAAGCTTACAGACTTTGTATAAACCAAACTAAAACTACAAAAAATACTGAAAGAAGCTCTTTGCTTAGAAAAACAAAACCATTAAGTGTATACTTAAAGAGACAATGCAAGACACAGCATCCAGAAACTCACTTGGTTAGGGAAGTCACAAAACTCGAAGTTACAATATTAAAAGAAAGGAATCTGTAATCGTATCATTGAAACTATGAGACCATCCCACTAAAAAGAGGGTTATACTACAGTAGTTATAGCTCTTTCAGTCAGAGAGGAAGTTAGAAAGATATACAGAAATTAAAACTGGGTTTAAATTTAGAACATTAAGGGGTACCACAGGAGTTGCTGCAAAGCACAATAACAATGCAACATAACAAAACAAGACACATAATACAGGAGTCTCAACAAATACAAAACCAGCACTGAAAAAGATGAAAAGTCAACCCATAAAGAAGAATCACCCAGAACAAAATATTAAGAACACAGCAAACACCAACACCAAAATAAGTACATGGAAATGACAGCACTAAACACACACCTATCAATAATTACACTGAATGTAAACAGATTGAATGCCCCAGTAGACAACAAGTGATATCCTGGATCAAAAGACACAACCTGTCTGTATGTTGCTTACAAGAAACACAGTTTAGAGATACAAACAAACTGAAAATAAAAGGATGGACTAAATATATACCAAGCTAAAAATAGAAGAAAAAGAGCAAGTATGGCAATACTAATCTCAGATAAAATAAATTTTAATGTAAAATACACTGTCGTGGACAAGGTTGTCCACTATTTATAGCTGAAAGGTTTAACATATAAGCAGGACTTAGCAATATTAAATACTTATGTACCCAATAACAGAGCATCTAAATACATCGAGCAAACACTGACTACATTGAAAAACAAGATAGTTTACAATAATAGTTGGAGCATTCAACACTCCTCTTTCAGTAACGGACAGATCATCCAGAAAAAGGCTCAGTAAAGACACACAAGATCTTACTGCGACAACTAACCAACTAGACCTCATCAACATATACCACCCTTCCTCCCTGCTTCTATCCCTCCCCCTGTTTGTAACTATCAAACATAGATTTCTACCGTGCTTAAATGATTTGCTGCATCCTTACAATAGTGGTCTCATACAAAATTTGTCCTTTTATGTCTGGCTAATTTTACTCAGCATAATTTGCTCTAGGTGGTCCCACACTGACAGGTATTTCTCTAAGCAATTGTTGTTTCTTATCATTGTGTAGTAGTCCATTGTATGAATATACCACAGTTTAACCATTCTTCTGCTGACGAGCATCAAAGTTGTTTCCAACTTTTTGCTACTGTGGAGAGAACTGCAATATACATTGATGTGCAAATATCTGTTTGCGTGGTATTCATTATTTCTTTGAGATATATTCCAAGGAGTGGGATTGCTAGATTTCTATTTCTGGCATTTTTCTATTTTGGTATTTTCTATTTCTATTCTGGTATTTTTCTATTTTAAAGGATCTCAACAACGGCACTTGGCTTTGGTTTTGGCTCTGGTATATTTCTATTTCTGTTGCTGGTATTTCTATCTTCAGATTTTTAAAAAGCACCAAATCAATTTCCATAGTGGTTGAGCCATTTTACAGTCCCACCGATAGCATACAAGGGTTCCAATCTCTCAACACCCCCCCCCAACATTCATTATTCTTCATTTTCTGGATTATTGCCATCTTCTTTGCAGTGAAACGGTATCTCATTGACATTTTGATTTGGATTTCTCTGATCTCACATGCTTTCCTATGCATATATATGCATACATATACTTATGTAACCACACTTGTATTTTTGATTATTTTTAAATTGTATACGTTATGATTTTACTGAAATTGTCCTTTATTCTTGTGTGCTTCTTAATGTCTTCATTTGTCTTGATCAATTCACAGACCTCACCTCTATTGGATATTGTCTTTCTCATCACTGACAAGTGTCTACTGTCTAAAAGATGGTTACTTCTGCCTCCACTTCTCACCTCTGGTAAATATCAAAGAACGTGGTTTTCTGTGTATATACCTATTCTTGACATTTTATAAAAGACCATACAGTATTTGTCCTTTTGATTGCCTTATTTCATTCAGTATAATGTTTTTCAGAATCATACATGTTTCATGGACTCTGCATTATTCTTTATCGTTGCATGGTATCCCACTGTATGTATCTAGCACAATTTGCTTACCCATTCATCTGCTGATGAGCATCTACGTTGTTTCCCTAATTTTGTGAATAATGCAGCAATGAACATTCATGCCACTATTCTCGTATCTCTAGAATATGTAGTGAGTAGTGGATCATATAATACTTCTAGCTGTAGCTTTTTGAAGATGTGCCATACCATTGTCCACAGTAATTATACTATTTCATAGTCACACAGTGTATAAAAGTTACAATCTCTTTACAATCTCACCAGCATTTGATTATTTTTTTTTGGATCGGTGCTGTTTTTGCAAGAGTGGTAGGTATCACATGGTAGTTTGATATGCATCTCTTTAATTGCTAGTTAGTGTAAGATGTGGTGGTTTGTTCTCATGAAGATTTACAGTTTTGAAAATGGTAAGGAGCCATTCTACTGTGTCCTATAGGGTTGTTCTACAGGTGGAACTCGGCTTGTTGACACATGGAGAAAGAGATGAATGAGTATCTTCCAGGTGAGGCTTATGGGCAGAGTGGGGTACATCTAGGCACTTAGTGGTAAAGCTAAAGAACTTTGGAATACTTATCAGAGCAGGACAGATGCTGGTTGGCCCCAAGACCTGAGTGGATAAAAGGACAAGGAGCCAGAAAGTAGAAGATGAGGGACAAGAAACACAGGAAGCAGAGCTGCCTTAGATTCAATAGCTAAAACTGTGACCTATGGGACTTCAAAGGCAGAGCCAAGGCCACTGAGATTTCAAAGGGTAGGGCCACAGCCACCAAAATTTCAAATAATCACATCTTCACCAACTCCATTCATGAATGGGAGGCAGTATTTCATGAGTGCCAGTGGGATGTGGCAGATCTGCTGTACAAAACTGAGGCAGAGGGGCTACCATACCCAAAAGGCAGATGAACAGTGACTGCTAGAGCTGTGGGTGTATGATGGCCACTCCAACAAACTAGGAGAATAGAACCACCCAAATTGAGGAAGCAGACTTGCTGTTCCTGTGGACATGGAAGATGGAGCTGAAGGCCAGGGCAAAGGAACCTAAACCCAGAATCCATAGACTGTGACCAACACCCAAAGTCTGGAGGACAAAACCTTTGCCTAAATGGTCTCAGGAAGAGTGGATTATTTTCAAGACTTGAAAAGTGACACAATGTGTTCTGATGACTTGCTTGGAACCTGTTATTCCTTCTTTGCCTCAAATTTCTCCAATTTGTAAATGGAAATTTCCACTTCACACCTGTTCTAGCACTGTATTCTAGATTTCACAGATGAAAAGGAATTTGTCCCCAAGAAATTTTGGAATTGAAGTTAATGTAAAACTTTCGCTATGGTAATGGGTGAATGTGTTTTACATGTGGCAATGATCTGAATTTCATATACGAAGAGTGGAATTATATGGATTGAATTGTTTCTCCCCAAAAAAATGTATGTCAAGTTGGCTAGACATCCCAGTACTGTATTTGCCCACCATTTCGTAATTTTTTTGTGATTATTCTATGTGTTATAAATTTTAATCTCTATGCTATTAACAAAGCAAGGTCAGAGGCTGTCATTTTAAAAACATGAGACTTAACCTATAAGATTAGGTTGTATCTTGAGTCTATTCCGTGTGTGATTAAGACAGAAATGGGCAGAGAGAGGGAATTCTTTCCACGAAAAAGGAAGAGCTGGGAGTAGAGAATATCCTTTGGACCTGGGATCTCTATACTAAGAAACTTCTGTATCGGGGGAAGATTGTCAAGGATCGCATGAGACCCTGTAACAGAGAAATTCTTCCCCTCCAGCTAGCACATTCTTTTTAGACTTCTAGCCTCCAAAAACTGACAGAATAAATACCTGTTAAACCCATCCACCTGTATTTCCCTTATAGAAGTACTAGATGCTGAGATAGTGTGCCTATGTCTTTTTGTGTCACTGCTCTTAAATCCCTAGGGCATATACATACTAGAGCTATTATAAATTATAAAGAACTTTTATTTCTAGTTTTTTTTTCGGATCTGACTCGACGGCACTTGGCTTGGCTACCATTTACCACAGTGGTTGTGCCATTTTACAATCTCATCAATGCTAGTGGATGTAGGGATGGAAATTGATAAAGGCCATCTAGATTACTAAACTACATTCCACTCTCTGTTTCATTATCACTCTCCAAACAGAATCAGCAGGCTTGCATTTCTCTCCCTGTCTCCTGGGAAGTAAATCAATTACTGCAAAACTTCAGGGATATAATAATATTATGTGTGACTTACATTGCTCAATAGGATGCAATGGAATTTCAAGACTCCCTATTCTTACTTATGATAAAGTTTGACATTTGCAAACCCCTTTGAAATTGACCTACAAAAACTGCTGGAATTTTAACCCAAGTGGAATAGTCTTGGAGAAACCACATTCACTGTTCCCCAGATTCACATGCTTGTCTGTTAATAAAGCCTGCTTGAACCTTTCCCCATCTGTGGGTTTGGCTTCAGTGACAGGTGGAACAAACTTGCTTTGGTTCAGCAACATTAGTAGTTATAAGAGTTCTGATTTCTCCACAAACTCACAAGCATTTGTTGTTTTCTGATTTTTTCATGATAGCCATTTTTGCAAGTGTGATATGGTATCTCATTGTAGTTTTAAATTGTTTCTCTTTAATGGCTAATTTATGCGAGAGAGATGTGGCAGTATACTACCATAACAATCTACACCCTTGGAAGTCCTATAGTAAAGTTCTACTCTGTCTTACAGGGTCATTATGAATAGGAATCAAATTGATAGCATCAGGAAGAGAAAGAACGGCAATGACCGTTTGCCAGCTCCCTGAGCGTCCTCTTTGGTAAAGTGTATATTCATGCCCTTTGCTCATTTTTTATTTGGTTGCCTTTTTGTTGCTGAGTTGTTAAAATTTTTAAGATGATATCTTGCAAAATAATCTGTTTTTTAATAATTTTTTGTATATTTTTTTGTATAGTTGGCATTCCATCATCATTATGTGACTTCTACATGAATACTCATATATTATTTTTTTTCCCCCTCACAGTATCATTAAGTGATATGTATCCATGCACTGAATGGTGTCTGCCCAAAAATGTGTGTAACAATCTGGCTGGGGCATGTTTCCCAGTATTTTGTGATTGTTCTCCATTTTGCAATTTTCCTTTGGTGTAAATTCTAATCTCTGCCTGTGGTTAGCAGGTAAGATTCTGTTAAAGATGATCAGGGTGGGGCTGTAACACTCTTCCTAAGGTCACTCTTGCTCCAACATAAATGGATAAAGGGAGTTTGGAGGATGGCTTAAAAACTCCACCACTACCAGTGAGTCAGGTCCAACTCATAGTGACTCTAGAGATCAGAGGAGAACTGCTCCATAGGGTTTCCAAGGAGTGCCGGGCAGATATGAACTGCCACCATTTTGGTTAGCATATGTAGCACTTAAGCCACTATGCCAACAGGATTTCCCGAGGATGCCTTAAACCACCTTTTATTCTCTAATCCTATAAGACATAAAAGGAAAGGGAAGCAAGCAGAGAGTTGGAAACTTCATACCACCAAGAAAGCAGCACTAAGAACAGAGTGTGTCCTTCATACCTGAGGTTCCTATGCCAAGATATTCCTTGACCAAAGAAAAACTGATAGAACACGAGAACTTTCCTCTAGAGCCAACAAAGAGAAGCAGACACCTCAAATTTGGACATATAGCCTACTGGACTGTCTAAACTTTTCTTTGATAAAGCCATCCACTTGTTGCATGTCTTTGAGAGCAGTGCCAGATGACTAAGACAGTGTCCACTCATTGTATCTACATAATTTTAGAGTATTTTAACTTAAGAATAGATAAAGAAACACTCGGGTTTGTCATGTGAAAATTCATTATTGCAAAGTAGTCATGGCAAAGCACACAAAAGACCACAAGACATACATTTAACATTGGAGAATCAGGATTAACAATTTCAATGTTTGTATAAATGTTACAGTTCAAATATTTAAACTTCAGGCTTTCACCTTAAATGAAAAGTCTGGGGGAAGGCACTTTACCCATCAAACTCATAGGAGGTCCCCTGTAGCTAGTGTCTGAGGGCAGTCACTGTGAACACTACCTCAGCAGGCATCTTAGTCTTCAGACCTTTTACCTCTTATTCCTCTCTGAAAACGTGCAAAATTCCAAGGATTTATGTACCATACGTGCTGTCATGGTCAACTATCTGTGGTATGTTTTATTGACAGTTAAAGAACTGTATGACATACTCATGTTTTGTTGGTTTATATTATGTTTTACTGCCAATTGGGGAATTGTTGTATGACATATTTAGACTGCTGTTTACTACATTTTAACAAGTTAATTAATTAAAAATCATGGAAATTGTTTAGTGAATTTATAGAGATTTGATTAGTATTATGTTCTGTTATCCTACAGTGCAGACGCACAGCCCAATTTCAGAAAGTTATTTATGATCTACTTTACATAATTCTATTATCTTATTTTCAAGATTGAAGAAATTTCTCATGAATTATAGTTAACATTAAAAAAGATTATAGAAATATGTATGTTTTCTCATTTTACATTCAGAAATCTTCAATTAACAATTTTATATTATGACATATACATGTGCTTAACATCATGAAAGCATAATGGCATAAAAAGTATTATGGAAGCATATGAATAGTGACTTACACAACTGTGTTTTAAGAACATTATAGAATCAGATGTGATGTGAAAACATACATACCTCTACATTTATGTGTACATAAATCTATTTAAATCACTCTAATCACTGAGTGACCTGGAAGTGCTCACTTGTCTATGCCAAGAAATTTAGAGGAGTGCTACCTGACCAAATGACTAGAAGATATCCATATGTATGCCTACTCCCAAGAAACATGATCCAACCAAATTCAAAAATTATCAAACAATATCATTAATACCACATGCAAGTAAAATTGTACTAAAAGTCATTTAAAAAGAAACTGCAACAGTTTATTGACATGGAACTGCAGAAACTAAAGCCAGATTCAGAAGAAGACATAGTACCAGGGATATCATTGCTGATGTCAGATGTATCTTGGTTGAAAGAATATTAGAAAGACATCAACCTGTGTTTCATTGATTGTGTAAAGGCATTTAACTGTGTGGGGCATAATAAATTACAGATATTGTTTCTGAGAATGGAAATTTCAGAACACTTAATGAATACTCTGGGGGTCAGTTCTAACCTGGCCCCTAGAGTCGCCATGAGTCGGAGCCGACTCGATGGCACTTGGCTTTGGCTAACAGTACTCATAACGAATCTGTATATGGGATCAAGAAATGGGAAACTGCATGGTTCAAAGTCAGGAAAGGCATCCATCAGAGTTATATCCTTTCACCATAACTTTTCAATCTCTATGCCAAGCAAATAATCATAAAACCTGGACTACATAAAGGAAAAAGAGGCATCAGTTTTGGAGGAAGACTCATTAACAAACTGTGTTGTGTAGATGATACAACCCTGCTTGCTGGAAATGAAAAGAATTTGAGATACTTACTAATGAAAGACCAGAGCCTTCAGTATGGACTGTACCTCAACATCAAGAAAACAAAACTCCTGCTCAAACCAAACAAGCAACCCTACAATTTGAACAAGTAGAAAGAGAACAACAAAAGAACTCCTCTGGAACCAGAAGAAAACAGATAATAAAAACTAGAGCAGAATTTTAAAAATTAGAGTATATAAAAACAATTGAAAAAATAACAAAGCAAAAGCTTGTATTTGAAAAGATCAACAAAATTGATAAACCACTGGCTAAACTCAAAACTAAAAACCTGAATAAGAAATGAGATGGGAGATAGCACAACAGATCCAACCAAAATTAAAAGTATCATAACAGAATACTATCAAAAACTGCACTCTAACCCAGTTGAAAACCTAGAAGAAATGGACAAATTTCTAGATTCATGTCGCCTACGAAACTTATCACAAGGACAAGGAGAACCACCTAAGAAACTCATCACAAAGGAAGAGATAGAAGACTTAAAAAAAAAAAAAAAAAAAAAAATTACCAACCAAAAAAAGTCTTAGCCTGAACAGCTTCACTGGAGAATTTTACCAAACTTTAACAGAGGAGTTAATTCCAATTCTTCTGTAGCTATTTCACAAAACAGAAAAGAGGAGAATATTCTCAAATTCATTGTAGGAAGCCAACATAACCCTGATACCAAAGCCAGGGAAAGACCCCATGGGGGGGAAAGAAATTACAGACCAATTTGGCATCACTCATGAACCTAAATGCAAAAATCTTCAATAAGATCCTGCTCAATAGAATTCAACAATACATCAAAAAGAAACAATTCATCATGACCAAGTAGGATTCATACCACGGATGCAGGACTGGTTCATCATCAGAAAAACAATTAATGTGATTAACCACATACATAACACAAAGCATAAAAATTACCTAAGTTTATCAGCTGATGCAGAAAAGGCATTCGGCAAAGTGCAATACCCACTCATATGAAAAACACTCAGCAAAACACGAATAGAAGGGAAATGCCTCAGTGCAATAAAGAACACCTATGGAAAGCCATCCTCCAACATCATCCTGAATGGGGAGAGACTGAAAGAATTCTCCCTGAGAATGGTTACTAAATGAGGATGTCCACTGTCATCACTTCTATTCAACATTATGCTAAAGTTTCCAGCCAGAGCAATCATTCAAGACAAAGAAATAAAGGGCATCTGCTTCAGTAAAGAAGAAGTAAAAGTATCCCTATTTGTAGATGTTATAATCATATACACAGAGAACCCTTAAAAAGCCATAAATAAACTACTGGAACTACTTAGAAGAGTTCAGCAAAGTATCAGGATATAAGACAAATATAAATAAATGCCAGCCAAGTGCCATCAAGCTGGATCTGACTCATGGTGACCAAAAATATAAAAAAAAGTAGGATTCCTTTTCACCAACAAAGAGATTATCAAACAGGAAATAAGCAAATAGATACCACTTACTATAGCTCCCAAGAAGATAAAATACATAGGAATAAATCTAACCAGAGAAGAGACCTATCAAAAGGATATTACAAGACCCTATTGCAAGAAACCAAGAGACTTACAGAAGTGGAGAAATCTACCTTGCTCATGGATAGGAATATATTGTGAAGGTGTCTATTTTATCCAAAGCAATCTACATATACAATGCAATCCCAATACAAACTCCAATGTCATTTTTTTCATGAGGTGGAGAAACAAATTGCCAACTTTGTTTGGAAAAGGAAGAGACCCTAGATAAGTAAAGCACTACTGAAGAAGAGGAACACAACTGGAGGCCTCACACTACTCAACCTTAGAACCTACTACACTGCAATCGTAGTCAAAACAGCCTAGTATTGGTACAAAAAGAGAAATACACATCGATGGAACAGAATTGAGACCCCACAAACACCACAATCCTACTAGGAACAGCTGTCAGCCAACAAAGGCCTAAAGGGTGTAAACGAGGGTAACAACACTCTCTTTAACAAACGATGTTGGCAAGATTGGATATCCATCTACAAAAAACTGAAACAAGATCCATATCTCACACATTACACAAAAACTAACATGGATCAAAGATCTAAATACCAAACCTAAAATGATAAAGATTACAGAAGAAAAACTAGGGACAACAATGGAAGTTCTAATACACAGCTTAGATTACAAAATCTCATCCAGACTGAATGAACAGCAGAAGTGAATATAAATGGGAACTGCTAAAAATCAAACACTTATGCTTATCCACAAACTTTATCAAAAAAGTTAAAAGACTTTTGGAAACTCTGTGTCAGACCGACGCCTGATTTCCATAATCTATAAAATACTACAAAATATCAACAAGAAGGAGATAAATCATCCAAGTAAGCGATGGACAAAGGAGATGGACAGACATTTCACTAAAGAAGAGATCCAGGCAGCCAAAAAACACATGCAGACATGTTCACGATCTTTAGTTATTAAAGAAATTCAAATCAAGACGATATGAGATACCATCTCACCCCAACAAGGTTGGCCATGATCCAAACAACACAAAACAACAAATGCTGGACAGGCTGTGGAGAAAGTGGAACCCTCCTACACTGTTGGTGGGGTTGCAAAATGGTCCAGCCTCTTTGGAAAGCAATCTGGCGCTTCCTTAAAAAAATGGATATTGATATACCATTTGACCCAGTAATTCCACTACTTGGAATATATCCTACAGAATCAAGGCCTTTCACACCAATGGACACATGCACCAGAATGCTTATTGCAGCACAGTCCATGACAGCAAAAAGATGGAATCAACCCAGATGCCCAACAACAGAAGAATGAATAGGTAAACTATGGTATATATACTCAATGAGCACTACGCAATGATAAAGAACAACGATGACTTCAGGAAACATCTCATGACCTGGTTTCAACTGGAAGACATTATGTTGAGTGAAAGTAGTCAGCGACAAAAGGACAAACACTGTATGAGACCTCTACGATAAGATCTCAAAAACAGACTTGTGTACAGAAGAAAAGACTCTTTGACAGCTGCAAGGGAGGAGAGGGAGGGAGGGGGCGAGGGTTTAGATTAGATAGTTGCTAGGTATCTGGTTGTCTGGTTGGGTGAAATCGGTGATAGCACACATGGGAAAAAAGAACAATATTAAGTGGACTTAAACATAACATGAGTACTCCTTCCACCTTAACCCAATATTGCAAGGATAGAGTAGCTGGGGCAGGGGGCAGGGGACCATGTTCTTAGGCAAAAGCGAGGCCAATTGGCACAACTAGCATTTTGCTAAGAGGGCTCTCTGCACCCCACGTTGGTGAGTGGCATCTGGGGTCTTAAAAGCTGCCAAGCTGCCATCCGAGGGCACAGCAAATGGTCCCAACTCAGCAGGAATGGATGCTCACCGAGGACCAAAATGGCATGGGGGAAAGACAACCCAGAAGACAAAGAGACCCACATCAGTGGGTGCCTACATCGACTTGGGACCGGAAGAACTGGATGGTCTCCAGCCACCACCAGTGATAGCCGCGATGGAGCTCACTAAGTTGAGTCTGACTGGCAACACAAAAATAAAAAGGGGTGCACCCTGAGATCCCCACTAAAAGACCTCAATTGATGGTCCAGTAGTTTTGGGGTTCCCCTAGGAGCATGGCCCCTCGCCCTGATGCTGCCCTTGACCATAAATCACAATGAAGGTACACGCTTCAGACAGGAATTGATTGGACTTGGCAACACAGAGTGACCATATATTGGATGCACTTTATGGTTCTATACATCTATAGGATGTCTTCCTGCTGAACTCTGGCTGGAGGAAGGAGAGCGGGTGGAGAGGAGGTAAAAAAGAGACTGTTGGGAGAACGAGACATGTATGGAGCAGAGAGGAACAGTGTGCTGTCACCGGGCAGGGAGAGCAGTGGAAGCTGCATATAGGTGGGTATGTAAATTTATACGGGAATGTACATTTTCACTCAGTTAT
Organism: Heterohyrax brucei; assembly: GCA_028571685.1. Taxonomy (NCBI): domain Eukaryota; kingdom Metazoa; phylum Chordata; class Mammalia; order Hyracoidea; family Procaviidae; genus Heterohyrax; species Heterohyrax brucei. Next base: position 165,339,063 of record CM053143.1, read on the forward strand.
ATTAAATAAAAAATTTTAAAAAAATAAAAAAAGTTAAAAGACTACCTAAAGAACGGGGAAAACTATTTGGCAATTACATGCTGGATTGACATCTGATTTCAATAAGCTCCAAGGTACTGCAAAGTATCAGTACTAAAAAGATAAATAACTCAGTTAAGCAATGGGCAAAAGAGAGGAACAGTTACTCCACCAAAAAAGATACAGAGGCAGACAAAACACACATAAAGAAACTCTCACAATCATTAGTTATTAGAAAAATCCAAATGAAAACTACAATGTGATACCATCTCACCCCAAAGAGGTTGGCAAGAATCCAAAAAATACAAAACAACAAATGCTGGAGAGGCTGTGGAGAGATTGGAACTCTCCTAAATGGTTGGTGAGAATGCAAAAAGGGTATAACCTCTCTGGAAAGCAATTTAGCACTTTCTGAAAAAGCTAGAAATAGAAATACCATATGATCCAGCCATTCCACTGCTTGGAATATATCCTACAGAAATAAAGGTGGTTACATGAACAGATACATACACACAAATTTTTATTGTAGCAGTGTCCACGATAGCAAAAAGACACAATCAACCTAGGTGTCCATCAACAGATGAATGGATAAACAAACTAGGGTACATACACACAACAGAACACTATGCAATGATAAAGAACAATAATGATTTTAGGAAGCATCTCATAACCTGGTTTCAACTAGAAGACATCATGCTAAGTGAAATCAGTCAGCTGCAAAAGGACAAGTATTGTATGACAACTCTGCCATAAGGACTTGAAAACAGACTTATGTGTAGAAGACTCTTTGATAGCTACAAGGGTGGGAGCAAGGGAGTGCGCTGTTCATAGATCAGATAGTTGACGGGATTTTGGTTAGATCAATGAGTGACAACACACAGTAGAGGGCAGATCAGTATAACTGAACTATACAATAAACAGAAAAGTTTCCTAGACTTAACATTTCAAAGGACAGAGTAGCAGGGCCATGTGTCTGCGGACCATGTTTTCAGGGGCCATAGTGTTCTATTAGAATAACTAGTTTTTTGCTAAGAGAGTTTTCTGCACCCTATATTGGTTGAATTGTTTGGGGCCTTAAAAAGCTAGCAAGCTGCCACCTGAGGAACAACAAATGGTGCCAACTCACCTGGAATAGATATCAACCAAGAACAACAAAGATACGAGGAAAAGTGAGCCCAGGAGATAGAAAGACCCAAGTGCATGAGTCAGCATGGGACCAGAAGAACCAGACAGTGCCCGGTCACCACTAAAGGTAGCCATGATGAGGGACACAATGTAGAATCCCTGAGATAACAATAAAATGAGGTGTGCAGTTCAAGAATTCTATTAATAGACCAGAATTGATGGTCCAACTTCCTGGAGTGTCCCTGGGACCATGGCTCCTAGACTTGCTGCTGACCCCAACTTGGGGACTCAGTGTAAACACATGGTCTGTATACTTTATGATTTTATACATTTACAAGAACATGTCCTATTGGTTTCTTTCTAGATGGGAGAGGAGATGGTGGAGATGAGGAGACAAGTATTTGTTAAGAGGACACTAGAAGAGTGAAAAAGAGGAGAGTGCTGTCAAAAGGTGAGGAGATTAGATGGAGTTGCAGATAAGCGGGCATGCAAAATTGATTTGGATTGTATATGTTCACTTAACTAAAAAAAAAAAAAGAAAGAAACTTCACAACTGGACCAGTAAACAACATTTTGATAAATGGAGAAAGGTTTGAAGTTGTCAAGGATTTCCTTTTATGTGCTTCCACAATCAACACCCGCGAAAGTAGCAGCCAAGAAATCTAAAGACACATTTCATAGGGAAAGTCTGCTGCAGAGGACCTCTGTAACGTGTTTAAAAGTAAAGATGTCATCTTGAAGACTAAGGTGAGCCTGCCATGGTATTTTCAATCTCATCATATGCATGCAAAAGCTGGACAATTAACAAAGAAGACAGAAAAATAATTGATGCATTAGAATTGTGCTGTTGGAAAATGGTGAATGTACCATGCACTGCCAAAAGAACAAACAGATCTGTTCAAGAAGAAGTACAACCGGAGTGCTCCTTGGAATCAAAGATAGACTGTGTCTTACATAATTTGGACATGCACTCAAGACAGATCAGTCCCTGGGACAGGACATCATGCTTGGTAGAGTGGAGGGTCAGTGAAAAAGACAAAGACCCTCAAGAAGATGGATTAACACAGTTGCCTCAACACTGGACTTAAGCAAGACCAAGCTTGGGAACCAAGCAGTGTATCATTCTGTTGTTCATGGGGTCACTGTTAGTCAGATCAGATTCGACTGGCATCTAGCGACAACAGTAGTTTATTGTTTGTATGTGTATTTTATTTATCCATTCATTTGTTGATTGGTATTTAGGCTGCTTCTACCTTTTGACTATTGTGAATAGTGTTATAATAAACATTTGAACAGCTGTTTGTATTCCTGCTTTCAATTGTTTTAGATATATACATAAGAACGAAACTCCTGAGTTACATCGTGTTACATGGTAATTCTTTATTGGACTTTTGGGGGAACCTCCTGTTACCCACAGTGTTTGCACTAATTTTACAATCCCATACTCTGGGGGTCAGTTCTACCCTGGCCCCTAGGGTTGCCATGAGTCAGATCCCACTCGATGGCACTTGGCTATTAACAATGGATGAGGATTTTATTTATAACCTCACACTGGTTTGACCTCCTGGCCAAAATGAGCAGAGCAATGGCTAGACAGTGATCCAATTGTTTACCAGATAACTCTTCATTCACATTTAAAATAGGATTTTACTTTTTTTTTTCCTTTTTTAATCATTGTTTTTGCCTTACTTAAGGACCCTATAGAAGGGTAGATGTCAAGACATCTAGATTTCTGTGCTACCACCAAGCTATGGGAAGTAGATTCTTAATATATAGAGATAATACTTGATCCTTTCATTAGTACTAAAGGAAAGAATTCAGGTAACGATTGACTTTGAGTGAGTTTCTTTTGATAGAACCAGATGAGCTTACTTTCCTAGTTGTTACCACCACCACAATAAAAAGTTCAATTAAAATAGCAACCAGAATTTATGGTCTCATGGTTCAGAAGGCTCTAGGTTTGATTTCAGAGCACATCTCTAAGGCGAGGTTCTTTCTTGTTGATAGCCCTGGGGATTCCTTGGTATTCCTTGTCCTTCCTGGCCTCTGTCTTCCTCTTGTGTATATTTGTGTGTATTTGTGTCTATTCCGTTCTATTTATCACTCAGAAATGGTAAAATTTAACACACATCCTATTCTAGTGTGATGTTAACATGACAAAAGAAAAAAAATACTTCTAAACAGGATCAAACCTGAAGGTACAGGCGTTAGGAATCCATTCCATTGCACCATTTCATTTTATAGGCTTACTGATTTTACTGTACAGGTATCAGCTATGTAATAGCCACTGAAGCAATGTTCCACTGCATATATGTTCATAATCCCAAAAGTTATAATAGAGTTCAGAAATGCCTACTCAAGAAAAGGATGTAGTTATGTTTCACTTGACAACCGATCCTCAAAACCAAGGAAAATATTTTCCAAGCTGTTAAAAGACTAGCTCCAGTGAAGCTAATGAGAATGTGAAAGGGATCTACTCTATCAGATATTAAGAGATTGCTAAAGACATGAATTGAAGATCAAATACAAAAGTGAATTCCCCCTTGGCACGTTGATGATTACTGCTGAGGCACAAAGTTTGTGTAAAATGCTTAAAGAAAAAGTAGGACCTGCCTACAGTACTGAATTTAGCATTTTCTCTGATTTAAGCACTTCACACACATTCTGTTGCACAACCCAGAAGTGTAAGTCTGTGAGTACTGACGGGAAAGCAGCAATAGGATTTGTTACAACCTTAGATAAACTAATCGTAGGTGGGTTATTATTTGCCCCAGCAAATTTTTAATATGGACTAAATGTCCTTATTCTGGAAGTAAATGCCTGTAAAGGCCTTCACACAATGTCCCACTCACAAAATGTCTTACGTCACAGAAGGTAAATGGATGTTAGGTAAGCATAACTGTGGTTAGCTGCAACAAACGTCTTCTTACATTTCTTTTAACCCATAATGCTCATTTTAATCTATCATGTTTATTGAATATGACATCTTCTTTTCTTGGAATGTTCTTTCTTCTCTCTCTGATCATTTAACCCTTATTTCTTATTCTTTTGTACCTTCATTCAAGCATTACTTAAGAATCTTTTTTCTGACCTCTCTAATTAGGCCAAACACTGTCTACAATATTAAACCAAATATCTCTTCAGACAATTTTGTCCAATTTCCATTTTAAATCTCTTTGTGTGACTGCTTGATATAAGTTTGTTTCATCCACTAGGCTTTAAGCTTTACAGGGTGAGGGCTGTGCCTGCTTTGATTCATCTTTGTACCTTTGGATCCTAGCGTGTTGTTGTTATTAGATGCTGTCAGGTAATTTGTGACTCATAGTGACCCTATGCACAACAGAACAAAACAGTCCTATGCCATAGCCATGAATGTTTTCACACTTACATCCCTTGTTGCAGTCACTGTGTCAATCCATCTCCTTAAGGCTCTTTATCTTTTTTGCTGACCCTCTACTTTACCAATCACGCTCTCCTTCTCCAGAGGGTGTTGATCCATCCTGACCTAGCATAGTGTCTGCCAACTAAGCAACTGAACAAATAAAGAAATAAAGTATGTTTTATTAGCACATTGTATGTTGTCTCTATTTCTAGAGATTGGTCTTCCTGATGACATGTCCAAAGTAGGTTAATCAAAAACTTAAAATCTTGCTGTATTCACTTAAAATAAACATTCTGGTTGTATTACTAGATTTTTCTTTTGTTTTTGGCTGTTCACAATATATTTAATATTCTTTGTCAATAACACTAGAAAAAGATAGGTCTAAAGTACACGTCAATAAAAATGAGATACAGAAACCTCAGTGAGGCAACAGACTTAAATACCAATGAACACGGAGATAGCACAGAATGGAACAAAGTTTTGTCCTGTCATACATAAGGTGTCTATGTGTTGGAGCTGACTGGACAGCAACACACAAAAGAAATAATACAAAGAAAAAAAAACCTAAGCTTATTCTGAGACACTGATTTTTTCCATGTGTTTTTTGCTATTTCATTCCAGCTTCCTTGAACACTCTACACTGTATATACATTTCTTCACAGAACTTGGTATAGGAACAAATTTTAGGTTCTTAATATGGCTTTATAAAATTTTAAATGTACAGAAATAACCCTTTCTAATAATATACTTCCACCACATTATGTAAATTTTATTAAAGAAATATGACATCTGTATTTTTAATATAATCTATCATAAATAAAGTATTTCTACTTAACTGTTAATCTTTAATTATTTAAGATAGAGTAATAACTGTCCTTTGTTAAAGCAGTATAATTAATTTTACATTGTAATATGACATAAAATGATATTCCCTTTGAATTAGAGTATGATAGCACAGTGAAAAACGAGGAATTATTACTTTTCAACTAGTAAAAATAAAACCAATTAAGGAGCTTGACTTTACAACTATGTAGACTGTATTAAAACAATTGATTTAAAGTGTCTGCATCACAATGACTCGTAAAAATAAGACTCTGCCTTTTCACAAGCAGCTAAATGTCAAGGGAAATCAAATTTCTAGCAATTACAGTACTTTATATTATACTACTACATATTTGAAAACATCCATTGATTTTCTTATGGTGCTGATAGTCACAGAGGAATGCCAAGAACTGCAGGTAACAACTGCTTCCTATAAAAGGAACACTGAACTTCCAAGTCATCTCTAATTGCAGAAGCCAGGTAATACACACAGAGAGCTGAAGTAAATTTTTGTAATTGTCTGACCTCCATCATCCTGAACCACTGTATGATTCTAAAAATTAGTCTTCTCTACATATATAATTTATTTATTTATGATGATATCACTTGAGAAAATGTGCCTAGTATTACCAGACTTTCAGGTCATGGTTTTGACTGTTGCAGATTTAAGAAGCCTGTGAAGGAGGGTGAAACCCTGCTGGTGTAGTGGTTAAGCACCACAGCTGCTGACCAAAAGGTCAGCAATTCAAATCCACCAGGTTCTCCTTAGAAACTTTATGGGGCAATTCTGTTCTGTCCTATAAGGTTGCTATCAGTCAGAACTGATTTCACATAAACAGATTTTTTGAGTTTCGGTGAAGGAGGCTAACAGTTGTGTTCTAAGTTTTTTCGACCCTGGTGTACTGATGACCTTTCATTCCCAGCCACGAATATGCAGTCTCACTGAGGTTCAAACCAAGAACGTGATAAATACATAGGACCTAACATCTGACCTTCTCTCACTTCCTGGACTCCTATAAACTCTGTATAAGCAAAATGGGACTTCTCATTTCCATATGGATCTGGTCTTAGTAAGCTGATAGAACCTTAAGACTCTTAGACTGACTGATGCCTTGACAATCTCATTTTGGATGTCAAAACTTAAACATTCATTTTCTTATTAAAATGAATGAGTGGATGAATGAATAAATAAATGGATGAATGAATAAACAGAAAATAAACTAACACACTGCTCTTTCCCACAGAGGCAGATGGTTCCCACCAAGTATGAGAATGTGAACTTCATGAAGACAAGGGTTTTGTCTTAGTCACTAATTTAAAAATCTTTCTTTGTGACTCAATTGTAGTTACCAAGAAGGATTTTTAAATTACTAAGTAGAGACTTCTAGTGCTCACAGATATATGTTGTATAATACAGGTCATCAATGCTTATATATATCCTAAGAAATAAAGACTTCTAATGTACACAAATGCCCTATTCTCTTCTTACACTAGATATAACACATGACCACATCCAGTAGGCGTGACCACGTGAGTATGTCAGGACAAATATCATGGACAGAAGTGATGTGCGCCTCTTCTAGGACAAAATATTTATTGCTTGGTAGTAACTTTCAGCACTCTTGACCCTTGCCTTAGCAATAGTGCAGAGGGTCTTGTGTTGTGATGCTAAAATTATAAAATTAATGAAGTCTAAATTGATGAATCATTGCACACTGGAAGACTTGGAATGCATGAGAAGTAAACTTCTGTACTATTAAGTAACAGATTTGGAATGTTGTCATGAGGACAACATCGCAAGAATTTAAAATAGTGTTTGACCATGTAAGTATGCATTAGTTTACTATTGCTGTTTAACAAATTACCAAAATTTCAGTGGCTTAACACAATACTTATAGATTAGTTCGGAGTTCTGCACATGAGAAGTTCATCACGAAACTGCTGAATTCTCTGTTTAAGTATTACAAAGCTAAATCAAGGTGTATTCTTAACTTCAGCCTGGAGAAAAAAATTCATTTCCAAGCTCATTCTTGACAAAACAGCTCAGTTTCTTACAGCTGTGATACTGAGGTCCCTGTCTCCTTGCTGTCTACCAAGGCTACTCTCTAATGCCTAAGGGAGCTTAAAATCCTTGCCATATGGCTCCCTTCATCTTCCTATCAGCAGTGGTATATCAAACAGTGTTATTAGTTTGAATCCCTGAGTTTTGCTTTTTATGGTCCATAAATTCTAATATGAAAGCCTCACATGATTAGGTTAGGCCTACTCAGATGATCTCTCTTTTAACTCTGACTCAATGGATCAGGAAGCTCATTTACACATGTACACTCCTTCTCATCTTATTGATGGAAGTGACACTTCCTCATATTCACCAATTTTACCACACTCAAATGAAAAAAGATTATATGAGGGTAAATGTGTTTGCAGGTTATCGTAGAATCTTTTTTATCATAAACTGTATAGGATTTTTTTTTCCTCAGAATGAGTCAATAAATAACAGAATGACTGTATGGTCATGAACAATGAAATCCAACAGGAAAACCACACACACACACACACACACACACACACACACACACACACACACACGCACGCACACATAGATACACAGTGCCACGGAACTAAGTATTTAAAAACAATTTTTTTATGAAAAGTTGCATATCAGCTGCTATCGACAAATTATAGTTAATTTGAGAACACACAAAAAAGTATCATATTGTGTAAAACAACTGTGTTTTCCTGTTCTCAAAGTCTTTTCTAAGAATAATCACAAGTTCTACATCCTCAAAGTGATTCTTCCCTTCAGTCATTCAAGATCTATATAAAAATCATTTCCAGAGGTCTGATTTAGATCCCATGAGGTCAGAGGTTAGACCTAGATATCATGAAGTTGTCATAGTTCTGTATGTTATCCAATATTCAAATAACTCATCACTTTTCTTTAAAATGACTTTTTAATTATCTGTTCATCATTTTATCCTTAAACCTGAAGACATTCTAGTTATTAAATACATAATTTAATCCTTGTAAACCCTTATGCATTCCTCTTTTCTAAATTTGACTATTCCAGATATGTTCTTATTAGAGTCCAATATTGTACTACAATTTATTTAAGGGTATTATTTTTCTTCTTGCAAATAGATTGTATATTCTTTGAAAGCATATTTATTTCTATAAGTTCCAAAGCACTCAGTGTTACAGTAACAAATGGAAAGTATTCCCTACAAATTTGTTGTTCCTAACTCACTCAACAAGACACTACATAACAAAGCACATTTTATGGATGAAGATAATCAGAAAATAAGTGGTAGGTCAGTATGGAGTGACTAGTGATCCAAAAAATAAATGTCAGCTTGGATAGGCCACAATTTTCAGAACTGTATGATTAGCCACCATTTTGTCATCTGATGTTATTAAAAAAAAAAAAAAATGATGATTAAGTGAAAGTATACAATCCAAGGTAATTTTGCATACCTGCCTCCCTATAACTGTCTGCTCTCCCCACCCCGTGACAGCACACTCCTTTTCACTCTTTCATACTAGTGTCCTCCCAAAGAACACCTTTACCTTTTTCTACCCTCTCTTCTCCCCTCTAGAAAGAAACCAGGACAGCCTTCTATATATGCATAAAACCATAAAGTACACATACCACGTAGTCATTCCGAGTCCAGTGCATTTTTAGTCTGAAGTGCTGATTTCAATACTAGTTTCAAGTCTGGGGCAGCAGCAAGTCTAAGGGGCATGCTCCCAAGGGACCCTCCAGGTTGTCAGACTATCACTGTGGTCTTTTAGTAGAGTTCTTGATCTGCATGCTTTTTCTCATGTTATGTCAAGGACTCTACATTGTGTCCACTATCAAGGCTCTCTTTGGTGGTGGCCAGACACCATCTGGTTTTTCTGGTCTCATGCTCATGTAGTCTCCCAATCACATGGGTCCTTCTGTCTCCTGGGCTCATTTTTCCTCGTGTCTTTGATGTTCTCAGTCATTGTCTGTTCCAGGTGGACTGGGATCAACTGATGTTCCTCAGATGGCAGCTTGCTGGATTTTAGGACTCCAAATGCCATTCACCCATATGGGGTGCAGAAAACTCTTAGAAAAAGGGTAGTTATGCCAATGGACCTCAATGTTCCCTGAAAACATGGTCACCAGACCCCTGTCCCTGCTACTCTATCCTTTAAAATGCTGGGTTGAATTTAGAAAACCTTTTAGATTATGGTGTAGTCCACCTATGCTGACCTGCTTTCCACTGAGTGCTGTTACATCCTTTACCTAACTGAATTCCTATCAACTATCTATGACCAACCCATTCCCTTCCTCCCCACCCTTGTAGCTGTCAAAGAGTCTTTTCTCCTGTGCATAAGTTCTTACAACAGTGGTCTCCTACAATACTTGTCCTTTTGCAGCTGACTGATTTCACTCAGCATGATGTCTGTTAGTTGAAACCAGGTTATGAGATGCTTTCTAAAATCATCATTGCTCTTTATCATTGCATAGTGTTCCACTGTGTATATATACCAGTTTATCCATTCATCTGCTGACGCACACCTAGGTTGATTCCATCTTTTTGCTTGTGGATTTTTGTAGGATATAATCTAAGCAGTGGTATTGCTGGATCATATGGTATTTCTACTTCTAGCTTTTTAAGAAAGCGCCAAATTGTCTTCCAAAGGTGCTACACCATCTTGCATTCCCACCAGCAGTATAGAAGAGTTCCAAACTCTCACAGCCTCTCCAGTGTTTGTTGTTTTGTGGTTTTGTGGTTTTGTTTTTTTGTTTTTTTTTTTTTTTGGATTATTGCCAATCTAACTGCAGTGAGATGGTATCTCATTGTAGTTTTGATTTGGATTTTTCTAACAGCTAACGATTGTGAGCATTACCTCATGTGTCTTTTGGCTGCTTGAATGTCTTCTTTGGTTAAGTGTCTGTCCATGTCTTTTGCCCATTGTTTAACTGAGTTATTTATCATTTTCTTGTTGATATTTTGCAGTACTTTTTGGATTATGAAAATAGATATTGCTCCAATATGTAGTTGCCAAATATTTTTTCCCATTCTGTAGGTAGCAAAGGAAGGAGTGAGCAGCCTTCACTTGTCTGTCTGTGGAGGGTTGCTTGCTGCTGTGATGCAGGAAGCTAGGCCACTAGTATTTAGGTACTAGCAGAGTCAACCATGATTGGTAAGTTTCAGCTGAGCTTCCAGACTAAGGCATACTAGGAAGAAGGACCCGGCAGTCTACTTCTGAAAGTGATTAGCCAGGGAAAATGTTATGAGTAGCAACCAAACATTGCCAGATATGGTGCTGGGAAGTGAGCCCCTCAGGTTGGAAGGAACTCGGAAGACTTCTGGGGAAGAGGAACCTCCTCCAATAGAGTCAGCGTTAATGACGTGCATGGAGTAGGGCCTTTGGATCTTCATTCACTGATGTGGCATGACTCAAATGAGACGAAACAGCTGCAAACATCCACTAATAATCAGGACATGGATGACAAGACTACATCTTGCATACTTTGGACATGTTGTCAGGAAGGTTCAGTCCCTGGAGGAGGACATTATGCTTGGGAGCCTGGAGGGTCAGCGATAAAGTGGAAGACCTTCAACGAGATGGATTGACACAGTGGCTGCGACAATGGGTTTAAGTATAAAAACGATTGTGGACATGGCTCAAGACCAGGCAGTGTTTCGTTCTGTTATTCATAGGGTCACTATGAGCCAGAACTGACTCAACAGCACCTAACAAAAACAGGCAATCTTTTAACTCTCTTGATAAAGTCTTTGAATGAGTATTAAGTGTTTTGACTTTCAATTGTTCCCCTTTATCTATTTTTCTCTTCTGTTGTTCATGCAGTGTTGGTAAGATTCTGTAGTATCTAAGCCATGTATTAGAATTTCCATTGTCTTTCTTCCATAATCTTTATTGTTTTCAGTTTGATATTTAGGTCTTTGATCCATTTTGAGTTAGTTTTGGTGTAAGGTGTGAGACAGGTCTTGTTTCAGTTTTTTGCAGATGGATATCCAATCCCACCAACACCATTTATTAAAGAGACTGTTTTTACCCCAGTTTACAACCTTTAGACCTTTGTTGGCTATCAGCTGTTCATAGGGGATGGTGATGTTTCTAGATTCTCTTTTCTGTTCCACTGTTCCATATATCTGTTTTTGTACCAGGATCAGGTTGTTTGGACTACCATGACAGTGTAACAGTTTTTAAGATTGGGTAGTGTGAGGACTTCCACTGTGTTCCTCTTCTTTAGTAGTGCTTTACTTATCTGGAGTTTCTTCCCTTTCCAAAGTTGATGCTTTGTTTCTCCATCTCTTTGAAAAAATAATGCTGCAATTTGCATTTAGATTGCTTCGTATATGTAGATCACCTTGGGTACAATAGATATTTTCACAATATTAATTCTTCCTATCCATGAGCAACATAGATTTCTCCACTTCTGGCTTTTGGTTTCTTACACTGGGGTCTTATAATTTTCTTTGTATAGGTCTCTTACTTCTCTGATTAGGTTTATTCCTAGGTATTTTATCTTCCTGGGGGCTATTGTAAATTGTACTGATTTGGTGATCTCCTCTTTGATTTGATCTCTTTGTTGGTGTAAAAGAATCCTATTATTTATGCTTATCTTATATCCGGATACATTACTGAACTCTTGTATTAGTTCCAGTAGCTTATTTTTTTTACTGTTTAGGGTTCTCTGTGTATATGATCATATCATCTGTAAATAGGGATACTTTTGTTCTTCTTTACCTGTGTCGATGCCCTTTATTTCTTGGTCTTGTCTGATTGTTCTGGCTAGAACCTCTAGCACAATATTGAATAGAAGTGCTGAGAGTGGGCATTCTTGTCTAGTTGTTATTTTCAGGGAGCAGAACATCCTGAATGTCTCCATTCAGGATGATGTTTGTGGTTGGCTTTGCATAGATGCCCTTCACTGTACTGAGGAATTTCCCTTCTATTCCTATTTTGCTGAGAGTTTTTAACACGAATCGGTGTTGAACTTTGTCAAATGCCTTTTCTGCATCAACTGATAGAATCAAGTAACTCATACTTTGTTTTATTTATGGGGTTCATTACATTTATTGTTTTTCTGATGTTGAACCAACCCTGCATGCCTGGTATGAATCCTATTTGGTGACGATGAATTATTTTTTTGATACGCTATTGAATTCTGCTGGCTATGATTTTGTTAAAGATTTCTGCCTTTAGATTCATGAGTGACATTATTTATTTATTTATTCATTCATTTATTTATTTACTTGGTGGGGTCTTTACCCAGCTTTGTTATCAGGGTTTGATGTGATTCTTTTATGTTATAAACCTACTACTGTGGTTCCAATAGGAAACCCTGGTAGCATAGTGGTTAAGTGTTACAGCTATTAACCAAAAGGCTGGTCATTCTAATCCAGCAGACACTTGCAGGAAATTCTCAGGGAGTCACTGTGAGTCAGAATTCACTTGATGGAAAAAGGTTATTATTATTACTGGCATAATGTTAATGAGGCATGATTTTCAGCAATTATGTTAATGAACAAATGCTCAAGTCACAAAATTAGATTGTATTTTAAGACAATCTCTTGAGATACAAGAAAAAAACAATAAATATAGGTACTTCATACCACCAAGACAGAAGAACCAGGACAAGAGTATATTCTTTAGACCTGGGCTTCGTATGATGACCAGGGGAAGATTTCTGACAAGAATCTTCCTCTAGAACTGACAGAGAAAGCTTTCCCCTGGATCTGGTGCCCTGAATTCAGATTTCTACCCTCTTGCACTGTAAAAGAATAAATTTCTGCTTTTTAAAGCCATCTACTTGTAGTATTTCTGTTACAGAAGTACTAGATGATTAAGATGGTGAGTTATTAGTTGTTCAATGTAATACAGAACTGATAATACAGAATAAAATCTGTATAGGCTAAAGTTAGCACAGAAGAGATCTTAAGGATGGATACTGTGTAGTCCCGTACTGGGTATACTCAGTATACTCAGAAAGAGGGCACTTACAAAAGTCACTCACTTGTAAACACTCCCAATGCCCAAGCTAGAAAAAAATCAAAACAACAAAATAAATACTGTACTATTGGACATAACTCAAAGCATAAAACTATTATACTTGAGTTCATACTGATATAAACACACACACAGGTGCATACATACATACATAGGTATATTCATATTTGTAAGAGAATGGAAAAATCTTATTTATATATTTTCAAATAATATACGCAGATACTTTCAATACAAAAAAGGTTGCACTGAATTTGCATTTCATTCTTTGTGGACTAAACTTACTGACTCCCTCCCAAAAAATTGAAAATGGAAAGAGAAATGATGGAAAAACCTAGAAGATACCACTGTAAGCAATACGCAAGGCTGGCATCACAAGCGATATGTCACCGTGACATCATACACTGGAGACAGGATAAGAGGGCATTAGTCTCTGTATTTTCCTCCCCAAGGCCTGTAACTCCAGTCTGATCATAAAAAACGAGGAACAGTCTATACAGTACCTGACCAATATTTTTCAAATTCTTAAGGTCATGAATCACAAAGGAAAGCAAGAAACTGTCATATACAGGAAGAGACAAGAACAACGAATAATTAAATGCAATGCAGTGTCTTGAATTGGATCCTAGAACAGGATAACAAAATAATATCCCTTTGCACTTTATTGGAAAGACTTGCAAAATGTGAATGAAGTCTGCGATTTGCCTCATACTAGCATGTGGTTGCTGTTAGTTGTTATATAGCTGGTGCCAACTCACAGGGACCCTATGCACAACAGAATGGAAGAGTGCCTGGTCCTGGGCCGTGCCCACGATAGTTTTTAGGCTAAAGTTCACTGTTGCAGCCACTGTATCAGTCCATCTTGTTCAGAGTCTTCCTCTTTTTTGCTGACCCTCTACCAAGCATGATGTCCTTCTCCATGGATTAATCCCTCCCGACAACATGTCTAAAGTACGTGAGAGGCAGTCTCACCATCCTTGCTTCCCAGGAGTGCTCTAATATACCAGCACTGATTTCTTAATTTTGAAAACTGTAGAATGTTAACATTAGAGGAAAGTGGATGAAGGATATATAGGAACTACACATGCTGTCTTTCAAACTTTTGTGTAAATCTACAATTACTCCAAAAGAAAAAGGTTTGAGTTTAGTAAAAAAAAAAATATGTACATTTGTATGTATGTGTATTCACACACAAATCATATTTTTTCTTAGACTGTGAGAAAATATCATTATTTTTGGCATCTATTCTGCTTCTATATGAAAATGTAATTTTTGTGTATTCTATCCTTACAGAGTGATATTGGAGTTAATATGTATTGAGCAACTACTGAGAGCTAAATATTATGATAAATAAAACTTCATTTAACCCTTATCACAAGTATGCAACTTAATATATCTCCATTAAGTATGTGATAAAACAATGCTAAGTGATTTTAAGGGATTTGTCTAAATTTAGAACAGCACTAGAAAGAGAAAACTGAATGCTCAATTTAGGTCACGTAACTCCACAACCCTTGTTTCCTATAAGAAGTTGCTTGTGAGTGGCAAGTTTTCCTACTTACGGTAATTAGATTAAATGAAAATTAACAACAGATAAAATTATGATGAACACACAGAAAACTCTTTTAATAAATGTCTATTTATACTTTTAGTTCAGAGCTGTTCATGTCTCCAAAAGGGAAATAATCTAATTACTTTGATATAAAACTATGTTCTTATCTGATGAAACAGACTTACAGCTCTGTAAATTTGCTTTAGAAACCCTTAATGCTGTTAATTGTTGTCACAGAAAAGAAGAAGAGATTTGAGGTTTGCATTCTTGTCATTTGTTGAACTATTTCCACTTTTAATAAATTAGACTATCCATCCAAAAGTGAAGAATGCACAATAGTAAACACAAAGGCACTTAAAGAACTAAGAAATTCTTACAAATTATATAATTTTGCTATAATAAAACACATTTTAACTTTATAGAAAACATACAAATAACACTATTAAATACATAATTACTTAGTGTGTGTCACCTAACTATCCCAGTGGTATAGTGATTAAGAGCGATGGCTGTTAACTGAAGGATCAACAGCTCCAATCCATCACTGGGCACTTCTCAGAACTGGCGGCAGTTCTATTCTGTTCTATAACGTCATTATGAGTCAGAATCAACTTGACAGCCAACTTTTTTTACAAACAATGGGAAGTATTTTAATGGCAAAACTGAGTTATTGAGAATGCATGCAAAGTCTGGAAGCTTGTATAACAGGCTGGCAGAAACATCATAGATAACTTAGAGAGAACTGGTCCCTAGAGGTCCTTTCCAATCCCCAAAATCTCAAATGCTCAATATGATTAAGTAGCTCATGTCTCAAGCATTCCTTCCTAAGAGGTTTAACAAAGAGAATGCTCACAATAGGCCAGCCTATGTTCTGCAGAATTGGCTTACTATTGCAGGGTCTGCTGCCACTTAAAATGTGCTTTTAGATTAGCAGTGGAGCTCCCAGGAATTCTCCTAATTTGTTCAAGGACACATCTTTCATCCACTATATGCCAGGTGCCAATTTCTTCTCCTTCTCCTTCTCTGCTGAAATTGAGTGTGTTAAGTGGTCCAAATAGAGTCATTAGTGACCTCTTTTCACATTTCCTCCCCATGAGGAAGGAAGAATGGTTCTATCAATATTTTGTTCTATATCTTATGTGAGAAACATACTATTTCTACTTTAGCATCCTATAGTTTATTATTCAATTTTTTTGTAAATTTTAACTATACTTTTGGTTAACAACAAATTTTTATTTTTCTGCCCCTGGCAACTCAAATACAGGGTCATGACTAAAGAGAGGGAAATGTGTATGTCATCCTATATAGACATCTAGGAATTCTTGAGAAGTACAAATGGTAAAACATTCCTCTATTAACAAACAGCTGGTTGTTCAAATCCAGCTAAAGGCACCTTGGAATAAAGTCCTGATGATCTTCTTCCAAAATGTAATGGCCTTGAAAACTCTATGAAGACCATTTCAACCATGAAACACATGGCAGTCACTACAAGTTGGAATAGAGGGCAACTGGTTTGATTTTAGTTTCAGACACCTATACAGCCTTCCAAGGAAGACTCATACTACTAACTGACATATTCTTTTGTTAATTTTCCTTCTGAGCAAGAGCCAAGGAGGAAGTCTTATTGTACCATATTACAAATACAAGTGAAAAGAATGTATAAATTACTCACAAAAATTCTTAAGTGAAAATTAAAGGAGAGAGAAAGGAGGCATGAAGAGACAAGAAACAGGAGACTATGGAGAATAGAACCAGAAACATGTTCAATTGTTTTACTGGTCAGTTTACAGTAGAAATATCCTTTCTCTATTTCTCAGATAAAAATGTCAGAAAATAAGAATTGTTCAGTCCTGTTTTGGCTAATGGGTTTTCAGGAGAACCTGAAAAGCAGATGATTTACATGTAGATATGAACAAAAGACAGAAACACAAAAGAACTGCAAGGAGAGAAGATAACTATCATCTTCCTGCAAAAAAGGACAGATGTAAAAATTACTCACCTTCTACAAACGTGGCACTATTATCAATTCACCTATGTATATCTTATCCTTTTCACTTTGAATGAATTCAATAACAGCAAACTCCTTAAGAGTTTTTTTTTCAAACCAAGTCCTGGGCATCTGAATATCTTGTTTGAATACTAGTGATATGTACAGTTAAAGCTGCAGTGATAAACTTTGCTCAGGAAATAAATGTGTAATATATGAGGGTAAATCAAAAAGTATTGCTACAAAATCATAAAAACCTCTATTAAACAAAAGATATCAAAATGGGAAGTCATTGTTTTTTTTGCATTCTCCACCTAGGTAAATACACTTCTGAAGGCATTTCCATTTCTCTAACCCTTCCATAAAAAATTCTGTGCCCTTCAATTTACACCCCACCAAAATGGAAGCTTTAGCATCCTCTAGGGAATCAAATCATGTTCCTTTTAAAAGTTCTTTGAGTTTGGGGAACAAAAAGAAACCTGAAAGAAACCTCCAGCAGACTAGGTACAGTATAACTAGATGGGACCCAGCTACCACCACTGACTCCTATGATAGAAATTACAACAAAGGGTCCCAAATAGAGCTGAAGAAAATTGTAAAAAAAAAAAAAAAATTAGACCTGCTGCCTTGACAGATTAGAGAAACAATCTGAGTATGGCCCTTGGACATCCTTTCAGCTCAAGAATAAAGACATTCTAGTAGGTCATTCTTCAGTCAAAGATAGAGCAGGCTCATAAAACAAAAGGCAACTAAAGGGGCACACCAGCCCAGAGGCAAGGACCAGAAGGCAGGAGGGGACAGGAAAGCTGGTAAGAGAGAAGTCAAGACTGAAATGGAAGAGTGTTGCCATGTTGTGGGGTTGTTCACCAATGTCATAAAACAATACGTATACTAACTGTTTAACAAGAAACTAGCTTGTTTGGTAAACCTTAATCTAAAGTACAATTTGAAAAAAAAAAAATTCTCCTTTGAGATCCCTCAAAACAGTCTTTCTAAACTTTTGAGTGGTCTTACCTCTCTTGATTCATCTTTGGGGGCTTCTAACCTTTCTAAAAATGTTTGACCCATCTGAAAAAACAAACTCTATGTGGAGAAGCACTCCAATAAACTTGTTGCAAAGCCTCAATGATTTCAGAAGATGTCACTTTAGTTAAAAATTTGACATTAGCTGTAACCTGAAAATCATTTTTTTTTCTACAGCATAAAACATACTTTTGGTTTCTTGAAGCCTCCTAAAGGGACTAAGTGTATTACACAGGGAACCTGCCTGCAGCCATCACTGATTGCAGAGATATTTAAACATATTTTGTCTACAACAAACTCACGTACCCATGAACTGCAACCCTTGTAGACTACTTTTTGATTTAACCTTCATACAGAAGCAGAGGTGTCAACAGTCAGGTTACAGTCAGTATTTCAGTGTTCCAATCACAGAAGAAATGTGGTGGTGGTGGTAAAGTTGCTTTCTATCTTAGTGATCACATGTGACAGTATAAATGTTTAAAAATATACTTTATGTTTTTCTTCTCTTTATAGTTCTGTATTATACCAAGCAAGCGATAATACAAATGATGAAAAAAAGAGAGAGGAAAAAAAAATAGTTTGCTTTTCACAGAAGAGAGTACATTAAGGCAATTTTTTTTTTTTTTTGGTTAAATAAAAAAATTAAAAAGTATTCTTTCTTTTACTCATGTGCCAGAATAGGTAGCTAAAGTTGGGCTTAAGAACCAAAAGGTATCCAGTGTCAAACATTCTCAGCACAGTGGGGTCAGAAGACTTTACAGAAGTGGGGCCACTTCTACACTGATAGCTGTTGCATTCACACTGCCTTCCTATTATCCCGGTTAAAGGGTCAGTCTGCAAGATGAAGGTCCTAATCATAAAAGTGGACCATTGGAGTGATTAGACCGACTCCAGTTTCCCATGACAGTCTGTACCACAATAACAATACTCACAATCATCAGGGGAGAAGTGAAGAAAGGGAAAGAGTCCCATTAGAGACCCCAAGTTTGAACACTTTCCATAAAGACAGCATACATATCTGGAAAGCATCAGATAGAAAAAACATGACAAACCTGTAGGAGGTCCATAAACCTCGCCACTGAAGCTACAGCCCACTTAGCCCTTCCTTTCCTGTCCGCTCTGCTGCAGTAACACTGATGGTACCGTTCTTTAAGAAAGAGGAATCAGATGATGTCTCAGATTAACAAAAGACAGTTCCTACTTGCTCCCTCCATTCAATTATCCTGTGTTCTGAGGGAGATGAAATTTAAATCAAATTATAGATTGAGCTTTTTATCAGTGAATATTAAGAAATAAAATTAGCATAGAAATATGGAATCTGTAAAATGCACATATAGTTAGGATGTAGGAAAATAAAGAGTAGATGGAGTATAATGACAATTAACACAACCAAATCTAGCATTTGACCCTGGACTATTATATGTTGAATCTAGCTGAAGTCAGTGATTAGGAAAAAAAAAATAAAACTAAATATGCTTATATCTTTAAAGCTGGGCAAGATCTGTAAAGGTATAGTGAAGAACATTTTCAATTGTTATCAATTAAATATTCCTCAGCTTTTGCCACAAACTTACTTAATTTTTGATAGAACAATAAACACACAGACAACAATAAAGGACAGAACCATGCTTCCATATTTCTGGTTTCATGAAGGATGTTAGACAACAAAATTTATAGCTAAAACTCCAGAAAGAAAACTATAATTATCATGTATTAACGTTACATGCATATTCTATTTGAAACCATTAGGTGATAGGTATAATATTAAAATATTAATAAATGTTTCTTCTGTCTGTTCAACATTTTGTGAAAATATAAATATTAGTAATGCAATGAATGTGATATAAATTATTTTTAAAAAAACCTACACAATATCAGAATAGACTGACCTTAATTTCTATAACTTCTACATCTGGTACTCATAAAAATAACTGACATAACAAAATAATATATGTCTTCAATAAAAATACTGATGAAATCCCATTAATTACAGCATTAAGTGGCTTAATTTTAAAGGAAACATTCATCAGAAATTATTTATAAAATGTTAGGTTTTTTACATAAAGTACTTCATTTACATAATAATCAACAACAAAACCTCAAAAATGAGTTACTATTACCAACCCAATTCTACACATAGTGAAATTGAATTACAGGTTTACAGAGTTTGGATTTGAACAAAAACACTTCTGAACGATTAAGATATTGACTTCTAAACAAAATGTCAACAGCTCAAATACATGAGCCTCCTCTGAGTTGAAAATCACACCAGGATTTGGATCCATAATTGGACCACTTATGCTAAACTTCTTAGTTTCCTAGGGCAATTATAACAAAATTCCACAAAGTGGGCTGATTTCTAAGAGAAAAAAATTGTTGACATTGAGTCAATTTTGATTCTTAGTAAAGCTATGTAAGACAGAGTAAAACAGCTTCCTAGGGTTTCCAAGGATTTGAACTGCAAACCTTTAGGTTAGCAGCCAAGTTCTTAATCACTGTGCAACCAAGGCTCTTAAGAAAATAAATCTAAGTTCGCACATTTCTGGAGACTGAACTCCAAATTCAAGGTTTCAAGAGGGCCATGTTTCCTCTGGGCATACCCTAGGGTAGGATACTTCACATCTTTCAGTAGTTTAAAATTTTCTTTTACCCTTTACTAATATATTCAACTAGTCATGAAGACTTGTAATTTATTCCTTTGATGTGTCTCTTAGATTAATTCTTTCCTCATGATTTTCAGTTATCACAGTAAGAGGTCTTTTTAAGCAGAAGTTGGTTTATTATATTAATCTTACAGAGGGGGTCCTTACTTCCCAACTAAACAATCCATTTGGGAGATGACGATTAAATTTCTCCTTTCATGTTTCTTTGAGTTTAATGATGCTCTTGCTCAAGGACACAATGAATCCCTTACAATTAAAAAAAAAAAAAAGATATTGATGATAAAATGATCACAATAGCTAACATACTATTGCTATCAATAGAGACTGAACATTTAAATTAGGCTGACTGTTAACAGAAAAAGTTAACAGAGACTTAAAGAATCTGCAAAATATATTGTTACTGTCATTGTTAGGTGGTAAGGAGCCAGTCCTGACTCACAGTGACCCTCTGTACAATGGAACGAAACACTTGTGTCATTCTCACAGTCATTACTATGCATGAGTCCACTATTGCAATGAATGTATCAATTCATCTCCTAGAGAAATTTCGCCTTTGTCATTGACCCTCTATCTTACCAAGCATGATGTATTTTTCCAGAGATGGAGGGACTGATCCCTTCTGATAACATGCTCAAAGTACCAACCAAAGTTTCATCCTCCTCCCTCATAAAGAACATTCTGGCTGTGCTTCTTCCAAGACAGATTTGTTTGTCCTTCTGACAGTCCGTGGTATATTCAATGTTCTTAGCCAACACCATAATTAAAATGCATCAATTCTCTAGTCTTCATTCTCCATTGCCCAGCTTTTGTATGCATGTTTTCATTGTTGTTACTAGGTGCCAGGGAGTTTGTTCAAATTCATAGTGACCTTCATAACTGGAGAAAATGAAATACCACCTGGTCCTATACTGTCCTCACAATCATTACGCTTTAGCCCACTGTTGCACACACTGTCAGTCCATCTCGTTGAGGTTCTTTCTCTGTTTGGCTGACCCTCTACATCAAGAAACCAAAATCTTCACAACTTAACCAGTAAACAACATTACAAAAAATATAGAAAAGACTGAGGTTGTCAAAAATTTCATTTTACTTGGATCCACAATCAATACCTATGGAAGCATCAGTCAAGAGATCAAACAGTGTACTGCATTGGTAAATCTGCTGCAAAAGATCTCTTTAGTGTTGAAAAACAAAGATATCACTTGACAAATAAGATGCTCCTTACCTAAACCATGGTATTTTTTAATTCCCTCATATGAATGCCAATTCTGGACAATGAATAAGGAAGACAGAAGAAGAATTCATGCCTTTCAATTGTAGTGTTGGAGAAAAATACTGAATACATCATGGACTGCCAGGAGAATGAACAGATCTATCCGGGAAGAAATACAACCAGAAGCACCCTTTGGAAGTAATATGATGACACTACATCTTACATACTTTGGACATACTGTCAGGAAGGATCAATCCCAGGAGAAGGACATCACGCTTGGTAAAGTGGAAGGTCAGTGAAAACGAAAAAGACCCTCAGTTAGAGATGGATTGACACAGTGGCTGCAACAAGGACCTTAAGCGTAAAAATGATCGAAGGCATGGTCCAGGGCCTGGCAGTGATTCATTCAGTTGTGCATAAAATCTCTATGAGTTGGAACTGACTTGACAGCACCTAACAACAAAAACTACTTTACCAAGCATTAAATACTACTCCAGAGATTGCTCTATCCTGCCAACATGTCCTAAATATGTGAAATGAAGACTTGTTATCCTTGCTCATAAGGAACATTGTGGCTGTCCCTCTTCCAAGTCAGATTCATTCTTTCTTTTGGCAGTCCATGGCATATATTTGGTGTTCTTCTCCAACAATGTAATTTAAAGGTGTAAATTCTTCTTCTATCCCCCTTATCATTGTCCAACATTTGCATGCATTTGAGGCAATTAAAACACCAGATTTGCTTCAGATACATTTTAATCTTCAGGGCTAACATTTTTGGTTTTCAACACTTTAATGGGGTCCATTGCAGAAGATCTGCCCAATGTGATCGTCTGTCTGATGTCTTGTTTGCTGCTTCCATGGTCATTGTGTGTCCACATAAAATGAATTCCTTGATAACTTATTTTTTTTTTTCTCTCATTTATCCTGGTGTTGCTTATTGTTCCAGTTGTGAGGACTTCTGTTTTCTCTACACTGAGATGCAGTTCATACTGAAGGCTATTGTCTTTGATCTTCGTCAGTAACTGCTTCAAGTCCTCTTTTACATTCAGCAAGCAAGGTTGTGTCATCTCCGTAACTCAGGTTGTTAACGAGTCTTCCTCCAACTCTGATTCCACGTTCTTCTTATAGTTGAGCTTTTCTGATTATTTGCTCAGGATGAAAACTCAACACACATGATGAAAGGATGCAACCATGACACAAACCTTCCTGACTTTAAAATACATAGCATCCCTTTGTTCTGTTAGAACAACTGCTTCTTGATGTATATGCAGGTTCCTTATGAGCACAATTAAGTATTCTGGAACTCTGATTCTTTACAATATATAAATATTATGATACACACAGTTGAACGCCTTTGCATAGTCAATAAAGCAGACATTCTGTGTGTCAGTCAGGATCCCCCTAACATCAGCAATGATATTCCTAAGTCCAAGTCCTCTTCTGAATTCAGCTTGAATTTCTGGCAGTATTGTATTGATGTACTGCTGAAGCTGCTTTTAAATGATCTTCAAAAAATTTTACTGGAGCGTGATATTAATGGTACTGTTTAATTTTTTATTTGAGTGAATCACCTCTCTTTGGAATCGGCATAAATATGGATCTCTTCCAATAAATTGGCCGGTGTCTTAGTCATGTAGTGCTACTATAACAGAAATACCACAAGTGAAGAGCTTTGGCAAAGAGAAATTTATTTTCTCTCAGAAAAGTAACCTAAAAGTCCAAATTCAAGGTATCAGTTCCAGGTGAAGGTTTTTCTCTGTTGGACCTGGGGGAAGGTCTTGTCATCAGTCTTACCCTGTATGGACAGCTTCTGAGGTACATGGAACTCAAGTCAGAAGGACATGTCCTTCTCAGAGTGTTTTTTTTTTTTTCCCTGATGGTTTGAAGTTCGCAACTTTCTCTGTTGTTTCCTTTTCTTTTATATCCAAAGAGATGGCCTCAAGATACAACAGAGTCTTATACACTGAGTCCCATCTCACTAACACAACTACTGTCCATCCTCCCTCATTAACATCATACAGGCAGGACTTACAAGATACAAGAAAATCACAAAACACAAGGAATCATGACCCAGACAAACTCATACACACATTTTTGAGGGCACATAACTTAATTCATGATGGCCAGATCGCTGGCTTCCAAATTTCTTGGCATAGATGACTCAGCACAACCAGCTCCACATTCATTTGTTGAAATATCTCAATTGGTATTTTTTCAGTTCCTGGAACTTTATTTTTGGCCAATGTCCTAAGCACAGCCTGGAATCTTCCTTCAGTACTATTGGTTCCTGATCATATGCTACCTCTTAAAATGTTTCAGCATCTTGGTACAGTGACTACATATATTCTTTCCATCTGTTTTTGATGCTTCCTGTGTCATTTAATATTTCCCCATACATTCCTTCCATCCTTCCATATTGCAGCATGAGGCTCAAAATTTTTCTCCAGTTCACTCAGCTTGAAAAGTGCTGAAGATCTTCTTCCCTTCTGATTTTCTAACTCCAGGTCTTTCAACACATCACTATAATACTTCATTTTATCTTCTCATGCCACCCTTTGAAACCCATTCAGCAAATGAAAGAGAAGATGAGGCAAGAGAGCTTGTATATGAAAAAATTGAATATACCATGGCTTGTGTCAGATGCACCTTAGTCCTCAAAGTGACAACTTTGCTTTTTAATACAATAACGAGATCTTTTCAGCATATTCAACCAAGGCAATACATTATTTGATTTACTGACTTCTGCTGCTATGGACACTGATTGTGGATACAAGCAAAAAGAAAACTTTCAGTTTCAGTATCTTCTTTATTTGTTACGATGTTTATCAACTCAGTTGACTCTGTTTTCTTTACACTGAAGCGCAACCTATACTGAAGATTATATTCTTTGATCTTCATCAGCGCTTCAAGTTCTCTTCTTCAGTAAGCAAAGATGTGTAATCTGCATGTCACAGATAATTAGTCTTCTTCTAATCTTGATGTTTCTTTCTTCTTCATATACTCCAGTTTTTCTGATTATTTGTTCAGCACACAGATTAAGTATAGTGAAACAATATAGCCCTGTGTAATGCTTTTACCCTTGTTCTATTCAATTAATGGCCCCTTGGTCTATGTACAATTGTGAAGAAGTTTTGTGTTCTGAATTCTCATTCATCATAATGTTCTTTACGATGTGATCTGATCCACATAGTACAATGCCTTTGTATGGTCACTAAAATACAGGTAAACATCTTCCTGCTATTCGTTGTTTTCAGACAAGATCTATCAGACATTAGCAATGATATTTTTTTGTTTTACTTCCTCCTACAAATCCATCTTGAATTTCTAGCAGTTCTGTTTATTTACTGCTGCAGCCTCTTTTGAGTATCTTCAGAAAATTTTACTAGTGTGTGATATTAATAATATTGTTCCACAATTTCTGCATTTGGTCAGATTACTTTTCTTAGGAACAGGCAAAAGTATGGATCTTTCTCACTTGGTTGGCCAAGTAATTAACTTCCAAGTTTCTTGGCACAGACTACTGAGTACCTCCAAATCTGAAGCTGTTTGTTGAATCATCTCAGTTGGTACTCTGGCAATTCTTGGAGGCTTTTTTTTTTTTTTGGCCAGTGTCTTCAGCACAATTTGAACTTCTTCCTTCCATAACATTGGTTCTTGATCATATGCTACCTCTCAAAATGACTGAAATGGAATACATAAATATCAAAACCCTAGGCATTAGGAAGCTGTATTGGACTGATATTGGCTATTTTGAACTGGATGATCATAATGGTTGCTATGTTGGGAATAAAAAATGGAAGAAGAATGGCACTACATTCACATGCTTACAAGAAAGACCAGTTAATATGAGTGACAGTCAAATTTAGACACCAACCTCTGATGTCAAAGAAATTGAAGATTTTTACCAACTTTTGTAGTCTGAAATTGATCAAGCATGAAATCAGGATGCATTGATATTTAGTGCTGACTGCAGTGCAAAAGTTGGAAATGGAGAAGGGTCAGTAGTAGGAAAATAAGGCTTTAATGATAAAAAAAATGTTGGAGATGGAAGGATAGAATTTTACAGTAGAAACAATTTTGTCACTGCAAATTTGGACATAAACGGCAACTAGACACATCAACTGAAGGACACTGGAATCACATCTACTACATTTATGGAAAGCAATAAGGGAAAGCTCAAGGTCATCAGTGAGAACAAGGCCAGGGGCTGACTGTGGAACAGGCCATCAACTGCTCCTATGCAAGTTTAAACTGAAACTGAAGAAAATTGGACCAAGTCCACGAGACCCAGAGCAGGACCTTGAGGTATATCCCATCTGAATTTAGAGACCATTGCAGGATTAGATTGGTTACTGTACACTAGTAACAGAATAACATCAAGGAAAGAGGTCATCAAAAAGACAAGAAAGAGAAAAGTCAAAAATGGCTGTCAGAAGAGACCCCTAAATTAGCTGTGAAATCCAGAGTAGCTAAAGTAAACAGAAGAAATAATGACATTAAAGTGGTGAATAGGAGATTTCAAAGAGTAGCTGAAGACAAAGCAATTAACTATAATGATATAATGATATGTAAAATAATACAGAAGACATTTGTGAGTTACAAATGTTATTCAATTAGTAAGTTTTATGAGTTTACAGCTATTACATACTTGTACATATCTGATAAAAATTGTTAACTCCATTTCCTGAAATATACACAAATGCAAAATCTCGTAATTTCAAGACTTTCATCTCTTTTTTTCTATGAGAACCAGTGAAAATGATTTTAGCTGCAAGTAAGAGGAAATCACCAGAGTAAAATAAGCAGTACATACATTTAATTCTCTTAGTATCAGTAGAAGGCTGTTAATAAGATTATTCAAATATAAGTAGGTAAATACTTAAATATCAGCAGCAAGACAAGTACTTTTTGTCTTTTCTTTTTCTGCCTCTAGGCATGCCAGTTTGCACTTGGACTAGCTCTCTCCATGGACACAACATGGATGCATCAGTTTCCAAAACAGTATCTAGAGCTGACTATGATCTATGTCCATTTCTTCTATCAGAGAAGAAATCTTTCCTATAGCCTTCTGTCCCTTTACCTAGAGAATTTGATCTTATACCTTATTAGTAGAATTGGCTCGTATGTCCCTTCTTAAGTCAATCCATTACAGCAAAATTAAAATGTCATTAAGGGGTTAGCAAATAAGAAGATTCACATGGAGGTATACTGAATATTTAAACAGAGATTCTTCCAGGAAAAAGCAAGGAAGGAATGACTACTATGATTTAACTTGCATCGCAAAAGATGCTAAATCATACAAGGACTGAGTCCCTTGGACTCTAGCATAAGAATACTCTAGCATAAACTGTAGTGAAAACCAATGGAGTGGGTATTTGGACAGTATGTAGAACAAAAGTCACATTTAAAGATACGCACAGGTGAAGAAATGAGTAAAGAAAATTGATGAGATAGACTGGTGAGAAGAAAATCAGAGCAAGAACTCTCAACCTAAGGTGATGATAGTTTCATGAAAGGAGCCCTCAAATAGGTTACACGCTTTACATGTAACAATAAATACACAGAGGAGGATGATCGTATTCAAATGTTGCCATGCAGTGCTTCCCCTTCTTCTCTTTATTAGACATAATAAATCTCATCTCCAAACCACTAAAGAAATATTCACTCTCTGTCCTTGTTGTACGACATCTGCTAGATTCTGATTCATAGTGACTCTATTATCTCTTTTCTAGGCAAGCAGTTTTACCTGCTGCTCTGAGCTTTAACAGTTGGTGTCAGTATATCACAGATATTCATCTTTAGGGTTTACTTAAGAGGTCCAACGATTAAGTCCACAAACTTAACTGTTCTAAGTGCTACTGCATACCTCATTCCTGAGTATCACTAAGGTCACCTTCGAAGCATTCCCCTTGAGAAGCTATTGTACTGATGCCAGTGCCTAGTCCACCCTTCAAAGCAACTCTTTCTGGAATGGTCACTGTATACGATGACACATTGGCAAGTTCGCTAACTTAATTGTATAGCTGCCTGTGAGGAAGTTTTTAGCCATTAAACAAATAACTGTATTGGAACACCCTCCCTACTCACCTAATCTGGCCTCAGTGAGTTTTTTTCTTTACCCAAAGATAAAGGAAATATTGAAAGGAAGACATTTTGATGACATTCGGGACATCAAGGTAAGAATGACAACAGCTCTGATGGCCATTCCAGAAAAAAAGAGTTCCAAAATTGCTTTAAAGGGTATACTATGTGCTGGCATAGATGCAAAAGTACTTCCAAGGTAACCATAGCGACATTCAGCAATAAAGTGTGTAGCATTTCCATAGGATGGGTTTGAAAACTTAACTGGCAGTCCTTATATACTGTTTGGCAAATGAACGGTGCTGTCATTTGTGTATTATTATTATTTAAATTCCAGTCATTCTTTGTGACTATTGTGTGTATCACTTCTCTGAATTCCACTGTCCAATATCAGTTGCATTTCTCAGTGAAACGTTCTCTAATCTCTGAAGTCCATATTGATCTTTCTGGAGTAGCTGATGTTGAGAACCTGGAAACTTAAATTAGACAGACTTGGATTTGAATTTTATTTCTGATGCCTGCTGGTGTGCTCTCTGACAGGCCAATACATTGTCACAGTCACATTTACTACAGTCATAAATTAGTGAGTCAAGATTCCTTTGGAGGAGGGATGTCACATCATATTTAGATAGTATACCTAAAGTACTTGTTACACTGCCTGATATATAGTCAAATGTCCGTAAGTGACATAAACAAAATGTAGGTGCATGTGAGGACAATCATTTACTGCTTTTCAGTTACATGTTAGTTATCTCCCCATCCTTACAAAGCCTTCACAATTAGTTTCTCAAACCCAGGTTCATCTTGTTAGCAAAGCTTTATGGATCAGTACAGTTCTCAACTTTACTGTAACAATTACTTACAAACTTGATCACAGTGGAGATTTTCTAGCTTCCTCATAGATTCTGACACAGAATGGCTATGCTTATGGATGAAATATGCATGTTTAACATTTAGACCATGTGATTCTCATCCAGTAATCCACGGATGATATCCAGAGAAGTACTATTCCACAGTCAAATGAGACGGAGTACACTTTGATTTAAAAAGAAAAGCAAAACTTTCTAAAAGGAAAAAGACAATAAACTCAGTGTGCTTCCAGCAATGCCATATTATGTACTGCATAGTCCTGCAAGCAGTACTTAAAGAGAGTGTTAGGAGAGTAATACCACCCTTTCTGCTATAAAACGGATTTGTATGTTCCAAAATCACATACAAATTTGTTAATATAATTTAATCTCTCTGAAGAGATTCTTCTTTGAAGAAGTTGCCATAGTATTCTGTGTCACCCAACAGTATTTGGAATACAGTATTACTTAATGATTTATTTATACATTGATTTAGCATCACAATTTATGTCAAAGTGGTCAAACTTCTCTTGAAAGCAGATTGTATCTAAACATGATCATACTTCAAGTTAAAAGAAAGAGATTTGTGTACAGATTCCAGTGCAGAATGATCACTGGCTTTAAAGTCTTTAAGTTTGCTTGGTTTCCTTTACAAATTCAGAGTAATAGACTTTCCAATAATCCTCTAAAATATTAATAACCATTTTTATAGGTTTTCTTAACCAATCACAGAACCAAAGACAATACAAAGTTAATATAGTGAGTAGGTCATGCATTCCCTCCTGGGACACATTATTCCCTGCATTACATTTGTATAATGCTCCAAGGCTACATTTTTCCAGTAATGTGCATGGATAGTTCCATTATTATCCAAGGTAGCTAAACATTAATGAATCACTCAGCATAACAAGAATAATGTACCATATCTTTCTGAATTTTCTAGGAATTCATCTAACAGTAGTTGTGTAAGTATAAAAGAATATTCTTTGAATAGTCACGCTTATTCTTGATCTAGCTTGCCTGTATGCATTAATGTGGAAGTACTATTTCATACAGTGGACTTTTAAGATAGTCCCTCCTTCTGAAAGTATTATTATTGGAGAGTTTTCTATGAATGTGAAAAATGCACAGTGATTTATTTATTTATTTTCTTTTTGACTGTGCTGTGTGGGCAAGCCAGATAAAACAAAGCAAAGTTAAAACCTCTGGAAATCCAGATCAATGCAACTGAGGAATGGTGTTTGTGCTTCGTTAACTGGAAGAGAACTTGATTTGCAGCACTCTGTAATACTAAAAAGGTTCCATTTAGGGAAGAACTATTACTAAAAGATGCCTTTATTTTTGGCAGATTGTAAATCACTTATTCCTCATGTAAGATTCACATGAACATGTTCTTTGAAGATGAACGGTGTGTGGCATTTTGTTGGCAAATTAATTTGGAATCCTATGTTTCTTTCCTGGAAATTTTCCTATGCCTCGTGGAGATCAAGTTTTCTCCCTCTCAAAAATGTTTGTTTTTTTTTGTTTTTTTGTTTTTTTTTTGCTGCAAGAACTATTTGTATACCCATTGTGGTATGCTTAGTTTTCAAGATGGTCCACAAAAATGTCTGTCTCCTGGTATCCGTGTTTTTGTATGACATCCTCCTTTTAAGCGTAAGGGTACTTTAGTGACCTTCTCTTCACAAACAGAATATGATAGTGGTAAGACTGTTACTTCCATCTTGTTGGCATTATTCTTTCTTGTTCACTTTGCTGAAGTCAGCTATCACATTTAAGATGAATTATGGAGAGAATACTAATGGCTGACCCCAGCCAACAAACAGTGAGGATGTGAGGCCTATCGTCTAAAATTCCAGGAAAATCTATTCTGTGCCAACAACAACATAAGTAGTTTAAAACTACCACTCCCTCTGAAGAACTCTGAGATGACTATAGCTTGACCCATACTTTCTTTACAATCCTGCAAAAATTTCAAAGGATAGAGGATCCAGCTAAACTGTGCTCAGATTCCTGATCCATTTGATTATTCCAAACATATTGTTTGAGGAATACTATGTTACTTTTTGCCTTTGAGTTGATTCTGACTCATAGAAACCGTTCCTATAGCACAGAGTAGAACTGTCTGTCTTTTAGCTAGTAGCTGGGCTCTTAACAAGATTTGTTTGTTCTTCTGGCAGCCACAGTATATTCACCTTCTTTGCCAACACCATAATTCAAATGTATCAATTCTTCTTTGGCAGTCCTTATTCACTTTTCAGTTTTTTCATGCATGAGGTGACTGAAAATATCATAGCTTGGGCCAGGGGTCCTTTAGTCCTCAAAATGACATCTTTTCTTTTTAACACTTTAATAACCCTTTCATGGGTAAATTACAATTATTTGGAATTTTGTGTTGATGCCATCTTTTTTCATTATAATGAATGCAGAACGAACAAATGCTGAATCACTGTTGGTATATTTTTATTATTTGAAAAAACGAGGTACCAATTCCAAGTGAACTGTATTAGTACCATGTTCCATAAAGTACACCATAAACACAGTACATGTCAGTACCATGACCTAAAAACTGTATCACAAAATCTTTTTATCCCTTCCTATCAAAAACCTCATTTGCTTGAATATTTCCAAATGCTGATCAACTGTACTTTCCCAATAACACAAAGGAAATAGTAAACAGACTAGCAAGACTTGCTGTACAGAAGCTAAAAGACACAAAAGATTCTTACAGATCTTTCCTTCAAGAACCATCCCCATAGGATGGCTCTCAACACTCAAGTGTGATACAGACTAACCTTGTTTTTTTAGGCAGTTCACCAGTACCTGCCAAGACCACAGAATGTACTAGTGGATCAAACTCCTTGCCAATAATCTTCTGGCGTTGAAAATGTGAGTGGAACGTTTACCTACTTGTGACAATTTAAAAAGGTCTTTTGTAGCATACTGCCTGGAGCACTGGTTGCACAGTGGTTAAGAGGTAGAGTTGCTAAGCAAAAGCTGGTCATTTTAATCCACCCGCCTTTCCTTGGAAACCTTACTAGGGCAGTTATACTCTTTCCTATAAGGTCACTATGAGTCAGAACTGACTTAATGGTAACAGGTTTGCAGATTATTACATATTAGAAAATGCCCTCTGTGTTATTTCTTCATAGCAAGCCGAGGTATTAGCACAAAAAAAGCCTGCCATAATCAAACTCAAATTTGTCCATATTCAACTGTTTAAAAAAATAGCTCAAATAACCAAACTTTTAGCCACTTACAGCCTGCCTGCTTTACACACCCTTTATACACCCCCAACATCTGGTATCCATGTTGCTGTTGACAGGTACCTTTAAGTTTACACCCACTCAAAGTGACTCCATGTATAACAGAACAAAATGCTGCTAGTTCCTGTGCCATCCTCACAAAAGCAGGTACCTCTGAGCTCACTGCGGGGGTGACAGTGTCAATTCATGTCATGAAGGATTTTGCTCTTTTTCACTGACTTTCTACTTTACCAATACGATGTCCTTCCTAGAGAAGGAACAATTGGTCCTTCCCAATAATATGTCCAAAAATAGTTCCCTGCCTCCCACCCCCAAAATGCTATCAGTCGACTGCAGCTTATAGTGATCCAACAGGACAGTGTAAAACTGACTCAAGGAGTTTCCAAAGAGCGGCTGGTGAAGTCAGACTGCTAACCTTTTGGTTACCAGCCAAGATCTTAACCACTGTGTCATGAGGGCTACAAAAATAACCACAGATAAAATTTTGTATTTGTACAGACCCTAAGGTGCTGCTGCCTTTGAAGCTTCCTGATCTAGAGACTGTTCAATAGGCTCCTTTTTTCCGGAGTCCAGGTGGCTCAGTGGTTTAACAGGTGGGTGCTAACCAAAAGGCCGGCAGTTGGAATCCACCAGCTAATCCTTGGAAATCCTATGGGCAGTTCTACTCTTTTCTGTAGAGTCACTATTAGTCACAGTCACTGGATGGCAATGGGTTTGAGTTTTTAGTTTGGTTTTTCTCTGTTCTGCTGGCCCCCTGTACTGCCAGCCTCTGGCAGACCTCATGTGGATGGGAACAGGTTCCTGCATATCGATGCCTATGAGTAAAAAACAAAAACAAAAAAACATGTTGCTGTTGAGTCGATCTGGACTCATAGAGACCACATAGGACAGAGCAAAACTGTGCCAAAGAGTTTCCAAGGAGCACCTGGTGAACCTGAACTGCTGTCCTCTTGGTTAGCAGTTGTAGCTCTTAAGCACGATGCCACCAGGGTTTCCACTGTCAATGAGCAGGCACCAATAAATAGATTGATGTACAATTTCATCTCATCATAATACTGCTTTTCATCAACCCCACATTTCTTCAAACTCATCAGAAGTAACTCAAACTGTAGGCAAGTTTGGAGCAAGCAACCAAAGGGTACCTCTTTTTTTGGTCTCTAAACTGATAGTACATATATGCTGAATTAATATTCTTAAAATATTGAAAAATTTAAGTCCTTATAAATCAGAAAACCTAAATCACTTAAGTATACATATAATTTCTCAAAGCAATAACATAAATGTTCCCATTTAATTCTTTTCAAACTGTGGAGCACCTAAAACCTCCTATTTGTGGGTAGTATTTTTAAAAAATATTACCTTAATTCAGTAATTTAAAATGTATTTTATACTATAGAAATAAAGAACTTTAGCTCCTCCATTTAGACTTTGATGATGTATTATCACATGCTATTATTTCATAAGGAAACCCTGGTGGTGTAGTGGATAACTGCTACCACAACTAACAAAAAGGCTGACAGTGCACATCTCTCATCTGCTCCTTGGAGACTCTATGGGGCAGTTCTACTCTGTCTAGAGGGTTGCTGTGAGTGGAAATTAACTCAGTGCCAGAAAGGTTGGTTTGGGCTTATTATTTTCTAAAAAAAAAATAACTGCAATTGAGTTGATGCTGACCCATACTTTTTTTTTAATAAAATCAAATAGCTTTATGCTGAGTTTCAAACTTCAACATTCCTGTTAATATTTTTAACTTATTCTTTATGTGTTCCTTGAATTGTAGGACCAGATATTAATTTAATTAATGTATCATTTGACTTTTCCAATACCATAAGTTAAAGTTGAGCATCTAAATTCTAAATGTCTTCCCAATGGACAGTTCATTTTAGTTTATAATTTATTAATGCTAATGGGCAGTAATTCCTTTAAATATGTTAGCATGCTTTATGATGATAAAAATTAATTCAGCTATCCATAGTAGAATTTCTCTGAAATTTATCACATGGAAAGATAAAATATGCCTAAATTCTTGTGCTCAGTAATTATTTTTTTAATCTTCCTGAGGTACATAACAATTCTATATCCCTTTTATGATTATTCAGGTTCCTTTTTTTCTGTCATTCCTATCAGAAAAGGTTATCTAGTAATATTTCATAATTTTCTACTATTCTACTGTTTCCAAGTATTTATTTTCTAAACTTTCAAAGGTTTTACCAGAGATACATTACATCTCTACAATGGAGTACAACATCCCTAATGTTTAAAGGTATTCAGCTGATACATGAAAAAGAAACCGAAACCCACTGCCACTGAGTAACTTGTGACTCACGGCAATCCTATAGGACAGAATGAAACTGCCCCAAAGAGTATCCAAGGACTGACTGGTGGATTCAAACTGTTGGCATTTTGATTAACAGCCCCAACATATAACCACTATACCACCAGAATTTCCTCAGTTGATATGGAGAGCTTTGTGTTAACTGTGGTTGGAAATAAAAACAAACCTGTTTTAGAAGAAATACAACCAGAATGCTCCTTAGAAGTCAGCACAGGAGGCAGAGTCAAGATGGCAGATTAAGCACATGTCTCCTTATATCCCTCTGAAACCAAGACCTGAATTGATAATCAAATGGAGCCTTCTGGTCACCTAGTGAGCCCCCAGGACAAGGCACGGGGCTGTTAACTTGGACTTCATACCACTAAACAAAAAATTTCTTCTTTTTTGCTAACTCCCACTCATGGCTAGCCCTGGCTCTCATGGACTGAAGGTAAATCCACGATTTTGACTTTTTTTTTCTCTGTCTTGGCAGGTGGGCAGAACTAGGAATTGCCTGGTGGCTAAACTCAGATGCACTGCTGGGGGGATAGGCAGGCGAAATTCTCATATTTTGAGAGCCAAGCTTAGGATTCTGTTAATCTAGCCACTTTGGGCCTGTCTTTTTATCACTGCCATAGTGTGGTTTGTATGGAATCACGCTGCCAGTGTGCGGTATGCTATGTTGGATACGGAGATTTTAGTGGGACATAATTCTTAGGCTGGGAGCCAGAATCTGCAAACAGGACAGCGCCTCTCCAACAGAAAAGCAGTAGTTTACACAATGTCGCCAACGGTGGAGGCCTGGCAACAAAGGCAGAGGAATCACTACCTCTCGGCACCTTTAGCCCCTCTATCTGCTGACGGTGTGGAGGGTGCCATCTCAGATATGGTGGCTGCAGCTGCATCTACTTCTTAGCTTGGGAGCCAGAGCATGCCCACCAACGTCCACAGGAGAGTGCTTTTTTTGACCAGAAAAGCAGTAGTTTACACAGTGTCGCCTAAGGCTGGGCCCTGTCAGCAGAGACCAACAGGGAAATAGCACTACTGTATTTTGAACTAGTTTATATTATCTGAGGTTGGATATAGACGTGCTCACTTTGCCATTTGGGAAGAGGGACCTCTACACCTGAAAACCTGACTGACTTGGAAAGTGGTCAGACACCTTTTGTTTTACATTTTAAGACAGCCTAGAGAAACATCTGCAGTCCATCCTCACAATATCTCTCTCAGCCTCTACTTACTCATATGGGACCCAAAAAGCAACAGACATTTGTGGCATACAAGAAATCACTCATGGCTTCAGAAGGCTCCCAAACAAAACAACCAAGGACTTTTCCAGATGAAGAAACTTTTCTGAAATCATCAGAAGGTTAATACAAAAGGATTATATACAGAGCCCTTCTAGACCTTATACAAAATACAGCAGAACAAAAGGAAAAATCAAGCAAGCTGTTCGATCTGATGGAACATCAGTACTCTGAAATCCAGCAGATCAAGAACAAAATCAAAGGCATAGAAACTTCCATTCAAAACCAAGAAAACAGAATGGAACAAATGGAAAAAAGAATTTCTGACTTGGAAGACAGAGATACCGATGCCAGCATCTATAAGCAGAAATAAGAAAAAAGAAACAAGAAAAATGAAGACGCATTAAGAAACATGTGTGAATCTACTAAGAGGAACAACCTTGTATTAATTTGAGTCCCTGTACAAGATGAGACACCTTAGAACACAGAAAGTATAGTGGCTGAGCTTCTGACAGAAAACTTTCCAGAAATCATGAAGGAAGAGAATATAGACATCTCAGATGCATATCATATGCTACCCAATATAGATTTGAAAAAAGATTCCAGGACATATTATAACGAAGCTTAACAAAAGGAAACATAAGCAGCAACTCTTAAAGGCAGCAAGACTAAAAGCAAAGCTGACATTCAGAGGGAAACCCTGTAGGCTTTTGTCAGATTTCTCAGCAGAAACCATGCTGTCACGGACACAGTGGCATGACACATTCAAAGCCTTGAAGGAGAAGAACTTCCAACCAACAATTATATATATCCTGCAAAGCTATCTTTCAAATATGAAAATGTAATTAAGACATTCCCAGATAAACAGAAACTCAGAGACTTGGTAAAAACCAAACCTATTCATGCTAAAAACTCTTAGCAAAATAGGCATAGGAGGAAAATTCCTCCATGTAATAAGGGCCATTTATACAAAGCCAACTGCCTATGTCAATCTGAATGGAGACTGAAACATTTTCCCTTGAGAACAGGAACTAGACAAGGATGCCCACTGTCACCTCTCCTATTCAACATTGTACTAGAAGTTCTAGACAGAGCAATTAGACAAGACCAAGAAATAAAGGGCATCTGCAGCAGCAAAGAACTAAAAATCTCCCTGTTTGCAGATGATATGATTGTATATGCAGAGAATCCCAAAGAATCTATATGTAAACTACTCAAACTGATAGAAGAGTTCAGCAAACTCTCAGGAGGCAAATAAACGTAAGTAAATCAGTAGGATTCCTTTAAACCAACAAAGAGACTGTTAATGAAGAAATCATCAAACCAATACCATTTACTATAGCCCCTAAGAAGATAAAGTACCTAGGAATTAATATAATCAGAGAAATAACAGACCTTTACAAACAGAACTACAAGCTCATACTACAAGAAACTAACAGAGTCTTAGATAAATGGAAAACCCTACCCTGCTCATGGATAGGAAGACTTAACATTGTGAAAATGTCTATTTTATCCAAACCTAGCTACTTATATAATGCAATCCCAGTACAATTACAGCATCATTTTTTAATGAGATGGAGAAACAAATCATCAATTTTGTTTGGAAATGGAAGAAGCCCCAGATAAGTAAGGTACTACTAAAGAAGAAGAACACACCCGGGAGGCCTTTCATTACCCATACTTAGAACCTACTACGCTGCCACAGTGGTCAAACAGCCTGGTACTGGTACAAGAACAAACAGATCGATCAATGGAACAGAATTGAGACCCCAGAGATGACACCTATGAACAGTTGATATTCGACAAAGGCCCTAAGACATTAAACTGGTGTAAAATCAGTATCTTCAACAAATGGTGCTGGCAAAATTGGATATCCATCTCCAATAAATTGAAAAAAGATCTGTATCTTACATCTTATACAAAAAACAACTCCAACTGGATGAACCTAAAACAATAAAGCCCATCCAAGAAAAGGTAGGAACAACAATGGAAGTTTTAATACACAACATAGAAAGACTTCAAAATTTGTCAAACAAATCACAATCAACAGAAGAGAAAATAAATGAGGACTATTAAGAATCGAACACTTTTGCTCATCCAAAGACTTTATTAATAGAATTAAAAGGCCACCTACAGAATGGGAAAAAATATCTGGCAACTCTATGTCAGACCAACACCTGATCTCCATAATCTATAAAATACTACAAAAATCAATAAGAAGAACATAAATCATCCAATTAAGCAATAGGCAAAGGAGATGGACAGACACTTCTCTAACAAGGAGATCCAGGCAGCCGAAAAACATACGCGGACATGTTCACGATCTTTAGTTATTAAAGAAATTCAAATCAAGACTACAATGAGATACCATCTCACTCCAACAAGGTTGGTCATGGTCTAAAAAACACAAAACAACAAATACTGGAGAGGCTGTGGAGAAAGTGGAACTCTCCTACACTGTTGGTGGGGTGGCAAAATGGTCCAGCCTCTTTGGAAAGCAATCTGGCACTTCCTTAAAAAAATAAATATAGATATACCATTTGACCCATTCATTCCACTACTTGTAATATATCCTACAGAATCAAGGCCTTTCACATCAACGGACACATGCATGAGAATGTTTATCACAGCACAGTCCACAACAGCAAAAAGATGGAATCAATCCAGATGCCCAACAACAGAGGAATGGATAGGTAAACTATGGTACATATACTCAATGGAGCACTATGCAATGATAAAGAATAATGATGATGCCAGGAAACATCTCATAAACTGGTTTTGACTGGAAGACATTATGTCAAGTGAAAGTAGTCAGCGACAAAAGGACAAATATTGTATTTGATCCCTACGATAAGATCTGAAAAACAGAATTATGTATAGAATAAAAGACTCTTTGACAGCTGCAAGGGAGGGGAGGGAGAAAGGATGAGGGGGGGAGGTTTAGATTAGATAGTTGTTAGAAATTTGGATGGGTGAAATCAGTGATAGCACACATGGAAACAAGAACAATATTAAGTGTACTTCAGCGTAACTTGAATACTCCTTCCAACTTAACCCAATATTGAAAGGACAGAATAGCTGGGGCTGGGGGCCGGGGGCCGGGGGCCAGGGGCTAGGTATCAGGGACCATGCTCTCAGGTGAAATCGAGGCCAATTGGCACAACTAGCATTTTGCTAAGAGGGATCTCTGCACCCACATTGGGGATTGGCGTCTGGGGTCTTAAAAGCTGCCATCAATGGGCACAGCAAATGGTCCCAACTCAGCAGGAACGGATGCTCACTGAGGACCAAAATGACATGAGGTAAAGAGAACCCAGAAGAT
Organism: Heterohyrax brucei; assembly: GCA_028571685.1. NCBI lineage: Eukaryota > Metazoa > Chordata > Mammalia > Hyracoidea > Procaviidae > Heterohyrax > Heterohyrax brucei. Next base: position 165,377,930 of record CM053143.1, read on the forward strand.
AGAGAGACCCACATGAGTGAGTGCCTACATCAACTTGGAACCAGAAGAACCGGGTGGTGCCTGGCCACTACCAGTGATAGCTAGGATGGAGCTAAGTTGAGTCTCACGGGCAACATAAGAATAAAAAGGGGTGCACCCTGAGATCTCTACTAAAATACTGCAATTGATGGTCCAACAGCTTTAGGGTTCCCCTGGGAGCTTGGCCCCTGGCCCTGATGTTGTCCTTGCCCATAAATCATAATGAAGGTCCACTCTTTGGACACAAATGGATTGGACTTGGTGATGCAGAGTGACCATATACCGGATGCACTTTAGGGTTCTGTGCATCTATAGGATATCATCCTGCTGAGCTCTGGCTGGAGGAAGGAGGGTGGGTGGAGAGGAGGGGAAAGGAGACTGTTGGGAGGATGAGACATACATGGGGCAGAGAAGAATAGTGTGCTGTCACCGGGCAGGGAGAGCAGTGGAAACTGCATATAAGTGGGCATGTAAATTTATATGGGAATGTACATTTTCACTCAGTCATTAAAAAAAAAAAAAAAGAAGTGAGAACAGTGAGGCTCTGGCTCAGCTACTTCGGATGTATCATCAGGAAAAACCAATAGTTAGAAAGGAACATCATGTATGGTAAAGAGCCAGGAAAAATGAGCAAAACCCTCAGCAGAATGGAAGGACACAACAGCCACAATAATGGATTCAAGTATCTCAGGTTGGTCATCTCGTGCTGCTACAACAGAAATACCACAGATGGCTGGATTTAACTAAGAGAAGTTTATTTTCTCACAGCTCAGTAAACTAGAAATCTAAATTCAGGGTCCTGGCTCCAAAAGAAAGCTTTCTTTCTCTGCTGATTATGAGAAAGGTCATTGTCATCAGTCTTCCTTTCATCTGGCAGACTCTCGGTGCACGAATCTCAGGTCTAAAGGACGTGCGCTGCTCCTAGCACTCTTTTTGGTTGTGTGAGGGAGGTCTCTCTACTTGCTGCTCTCTTTTACACCTCAAAACAGATTTGCTTAAGACACTATCTAATCTTGTACATCTTATCAATACAACTGCTGCTAACTCATCTTATTATCATCACAGTGACAGGATTTACTACGAACAGGAAAATCAAATCAGATGACAAAATGGTGGACAATCACATAATACTGGGAATCATGGCCTATAGCAAAACAATTCAATCCACGACACATACCAACAATCATAAAGATGGCAAAGGATCAGGAAATATTTCCTTTTGTTATGCATAACAGTTTCTATAAGGCATAGAGCTGCCTCAGCAACTCCTAACTACAATAACACGGACATTATGAAATTTGTAATGTTCTATCATTTTCACATTATAAGATCTATTGGTCTCTAGGCACTCGGATTAGACCAGGTATATTTTAGCATGAGATTAAAGTTCTATCACTTTAAGAGGTACATCTGATGGGGATACTTCCCTAGCCTTGTAGTTCCGGTGGGTTTAGGATTTCATAACATAGATTACATCGTTTGCACCTTTCAAGAATCCTTCTTTAACTTCCTATTATTTTCAAGATTAAATCCAAGCCATTTTAACATTGCATGCACCCTCACAGTTGGTACACTCTCTGCACTGCCTCCCTTGGCATGTTTACCATTGGAGTTGCCTTCTCATTCTCTGTGCTCTGGCTACACAGGCTATTTTTCAGTTTCTTGGAAACAAAAATTTTGTTCTTCCCGGAAATATTTGATCTGCTTGTTTCTCAACACATTTGCTTTTTCCAAATCTCTATCTCCTTGCTTATCATAGCTAGTTCTTGCATATTATTTAGAAGTAAGCTTAAATGTCTCTTTTTCAAAGAAGTAGAGAACTCATTTTTTGTCTCCTTGGTATGTAATTGTTTAGCACACTATATTATTTCTATCATCCAAAAGATTATGGCAGGTATAACATAAAATAATTTCTGTGCCTTTTTTCCTTAAAATTTTACTCTAGTCTCACCTTTCTATCAGCATATACTTTTCTCAAACCTCCATATTAAGGCTTGAGTCCCTTAAAAATAAGTCAATTTTACTTTATTTTTTCCGTAGACTTTTAATATTCATAAAGGAAGAAAAAAAAAAGATCTTGACAGTCACATCGATTTTTAACTGCAAGCCCCATACATTTTTGAAGAATAGAAAATTTAACATCAAAACTTTATACTTTACCTTGAGGAAGACAGTGGCAGGGACAGGGGTCGGGGTCAACTGGCATATATAAGTTTTTTAAGAAATGTTCTGCATCCCACTTTGGTGAATGTCATCTGGGGTTTTAAAAGCTAGCATGTGGCCATCTAAGCAGTATCAATTGGTCCCATTGGTCTCAACCCATGTAGAGCAGGGGAGAATGAAAGACATCAAATGCCAGGAGCCAGCCTTGGCAGGGTCTGGGATCATGCGGGGGTGGGTGGCGTCAGTGAAGAAGAAAAGATGAGATTGAGACAACTAGGAATCTGGAGATCGGCCACCCATCAGGGCCTGTCTTTATTTTTTATATGATCAGTGACATGATTTCACCCTGCCCCCTTGACCACACAAGCTGTTGGCTAACAAGGAAGTGATACCTTGTGGCCTTTTTTCATGTTAATCATTAGGGTTTTTTTAGGTAACGGCCTGAGGCAAGTATATTGTGGTTATAATCAACAGTGAAAACAAAAGTTATGCCTTGAGCTTAATCAGTTCTATCTACGCTTCAAGGTTAAAAGGTGCAGGAGGATAATCTGGCTGTCTCTATTTGTTCCTTCTTTGCTCTTTATCTCTTCCTGTGGGGACAGTAAACACCTATCATCCCCCACCCTATGCCTTTCTTAAGCTGTTCTAAGAAGGGTATTTCTTTAGTATTTACTCATTTGCCATATCAAATATAATAGACTTGGGAGCCTATCCATCTTCCTGATGCAGGGAATGGGGTGTCTATTTCTAAGAGCTGTGCGGGGGGGTCGTCTCTGGGGAGCTTCCCAGGGCCTTCCTGCAATCTAGTTTTTCACATGTGGAGGGGGATGTGCAGTTGGGGGAAGCCAGTGGGGCTGGGCTGGCCTCAGGATTCCCAGGCTGGGTGCGCTGTGACAGAATTCATTAAGTCAAGGGGGTTGTAAAACCCTTCTTCTTTGATCCTCGTGCCGGGAGATAAGAGGGTATTTTTGAGGAAGGTTTAATTAGGTTGCAAAACATCATCAGGGAGAGCAAGGCCAAAAAATATGTCAAGGGTGGGATGCGTCCGCCCACCATCACATAGGCGTGAGACTTTGCTTACAGAGGCTTCTGTGGGTGACGGGCCTAGGCAATCAAAGGCAAAGAAAATATGAGTCACGTGACAGAAAAGGCCACATAATCCAGAGACTGCATTAGTATGTGACCAGATGAACTAGATGGTGTCTGGTCACCAGCAATGACCACCCTGACAGGGGATACAAAATAGAGTCCCTGATGTACTGGGAGAAAAATAGGTGTGCAGAACTAGAAATCTGTTAAAAAGACCAGACTTGATGGTCCAACAGTCTCAGGTGTCCCCAAAAGACATGGTCCCTGGACTCTCCGTAAGCTTAGAATTGAAACCATTTCTGTAGTCCACTCTTCAGACAAAGACTAGACTGGACCATAAAACATAAAATGATAGTGGTGAGGAGTGTGCTTCTTGGCTTAAGCAGATACATGTGACTAAGTGGGCAGCTCCTTCCCGGTAAGATGAGCGAGTGGAGGAGGACAGAAGCTAGTTGAATGGACCCCGGAAAAACTCTGTGGAAAGAAGGTGTATGCTGTTACAGTGTGGGGAGAGCAGCTAGAATTTACACAGCAATGTATATTCAAATTCTACACGACAAATTGACTTGGATTCTGTCATAGATTGAATTGTGTCTCCCCAAAAATATGTTAGCCATGTGGCTGGGCCATGATTCCCAGTATCTTGAGATTGTCTTCCATTTTGAAATTTTCCTAGGCTGTATGTTAAAGGATTAGGGTGGGACTGTAAATCCATTTATAAGATCACCTCCCTGCTCCACTGTAAAGGGAGTTTCCCTGGAGTATTACTTGCCCCACCCTTAATCCTTTCATCCTAGAAGAGATAAAAGGAAAGAGAAGCAAGCAGAGAAAGCAGTACCAGGAGATGAGTGTGTCCTTCATACCTGAGGTTCCTGCACCAAGATGCTCCTTTGACAAAGACTGATGCAACACAAGGATTGTCCTCCAGAGCTGACTAGGGGGAAAGACTTCTCCTGGAGCAGACATCCTGAATTTGGACTTGTAGCCTATCAGACTATGTAAGACTAAAACTTCCTTTGTTAAAGCCATCCACTCTGTGTGATATTTCTGTTAGAGCAGCACTAGCTGGCTAAAATAGATTCTAAACTTTCACTTTAAAAACAATAAAACATTTTTTTTTAAATTATGTTTTAGCAATAAACACCAAGTACTCGAATAAAGTGTTAGTTTTTAAATGAGAGAATCAATAGAATTGGAAAGAATGGTTAATCCTATATGAGCAATTTTCTACTTCAACCACATATGGATTCTACAGTGGGCTTGGAGATGGGAGAATTAGATATCCTTTTGTAGTTAAGCATCACACATATGTCAGGTCCGAAATCCACGAGGTAGGCGATGCAGAGGACACCACTGATGAAAGAACAGCCTCACGGTTTGGAAATGTGAGAGTATATACAACTCAATTTCATGTTTTACTTGCAATTTGGCAAAAAGATAGTATCACAAAATTCCTAGTATGGAATAATAACTTTAAGTAAACAGAAATTAAGTTAGGGCTGATTGAAGCAACCATGAAGTGAACTGGTTTACTACTTATTCACCTCCACTTTGGCCTTTCATATGTGTGGTGCAGAGGGATATCCTAAGGGCCCCTTCCTGAGAAAACTACAAGGTTAAAGGTAATTTCAAACAATCCTATTCTACAGTGGTGAAAGGTCAGGTTATTGACAATTCAGCATAGGTAAAGGAGGAGCCCTGGTAGTGCAGTGGTTAGGCATTTTTCCGTTAAGTAAAAGGTCAGTAGTTCAAATCCACAAGCTGTTCCCTGGAAACCCTAGCAGGCAGTTCTACTATGTCCTGTAGGTTCGCTATGAGTTGGAATTGACTTAACAGCAACAGGCTGTGTTAGAGAAGAATGGAGTGACATACTTTAGAGACTCCTAACAAAAATACCAAACCCAGCACTGTCAACTCAATTCCAACTCACGGAGACCCTACAGGACACAGTAGAACTCCCCAACGAGTTGCCAAAGAATGCCTGGCATATATCAAGTTCCAGCCTTTTGGTTAGCAGCTTTAACACTTAACCACCATGCCACCAGGGTTTCCTTTGAAAGACTCCAGTATGGCTAATTCCCATGATCATAGTACAGACATCTTTCCAGATGGGGCAGAATGATCCAGAAGTATTTCTGGATCTTAGATCACTGTAAGGAAATGGAAATGAAAAGGAAAAGAGAAGATTTTTGAGCTAACAAACAATAATGAATTGGTTATCTCAAATTAACAATATTTTATTCTCTGCTACTACATAGGAAAAGCCCTGAAAACCAATGAAAAATCTAGTTATAGAGAAACAGATTTTATTTTAAATCCTATGTTTCTATTTCTTAAGTACACATGAAACTAAGTATTTAAATTTGCCATTAAATAACATCCATTTCCTTCACTGGGCTAGAAATTCCTTGACAATCAAGACTACACATTTTGCTTACCACAGTGTCTCAGTGTCTCCGAACCTTTGTTGCTGCAAAAAGTAGGTGTTAACTGAGTAAAGGCTGAAAGAAGGAATAAGAATAGAAGTCAGGGAGGGAAGGAGGCGGAAGAAAAGCAGGGAAAAAGAAAGCCAGACAGGCAGGCAGGTAGCAGAGCATTAAAGAACCATAAATGCACAACACAGGCCCATGAGTTTGTGATCTAGTATCCTGACATTCAAATTATAACAATGACTATAAACAATCACAGCTAAACCATCTCACTTCATCTTTATAAATTATGTAATATGAGAGAAGACATAATTAGGCACCACAGAAATTTCTGTCTTGCGTATCTCAGAGACAATTAGATTGTCCCGAACTAGAGGAATAGATTCTGGCAATATGTTTGTTTCTGCTGACTGTCCACTGTCTCTCCTATTCTCACTCAATTTAAGTCTTCTTCTGTTCTTTAAGATCTTGAATATGTCCTCTCCCCAGACTGAGTACCATCTTGCACATTATGCTAGAGAAATAATAAAGAACAAAATGCCGCCCATTCACAATGGTTAAATAATGGTTAATAATTTTACTACAAATGTCCAAGATCTTTCCTTAGTTATTTTATATTCCAAAAATACCCTGTAACTGTAAATCAACTTTATCAACAGATAAAGGATGGTTTTCTTCACTTTCTAGACTGATGAATGTATCTAATTAAGCCAAAAATGACTTTTGTTTTCCAAATTTCACCATATAAGTTAAGATTAAAGAGTATGTATTTTTGGAGTGAATAGCCTTAAAGTATACTAAATATTTCACCATTACGTAGGGTGAAATCATACTTTCGGGCTCTGCTGAAACATCATTTCCTCAAATCCTCCTGAACTCTCCAGAGGTATGGTTCACATGAATTGTCATCAAATACTATTCTTTTCCTGGCCAATTCTCAATATTGTGATTTAATAAGTAATATTTGACTAATGCTCAATGTCTTGCATCTGCAGAATATACATTCTATGAAGCCATCTGCAGTGCCTGTCTAGTTCTAGTCTGTATCCTTGGTATTCTACGAGACATCTACAAAAGAGATTAAATGTTACTGACAATAAAATGACTTCTGAACTCATTAAACAAAAAAGACATATTCTTGCATTAGTAAGGTTCTATTGTTTGAAAATTGCAGAAAACTAGTCTGTGCCAGCTGTGGACAAAAGGAAAGCCTATTGTTGAATCCTGGTTTATCAGGTGTATCTGGTACAAAAACTAGACTATAGCAGGATAACAGAAAAACTAAAGCAAAGGCTTTGAGAGTGAACTGCTTCTTTTCCCACTGTCCACTGCTCACTTGTGCAATACTTTCTGTGTCAGCTTTATTTTCCTCTACTCCACGCTGACATCCACTATGTGACAGAAATTAGCCACCAACGCTCAGGAGACTAAAGCCTCACAGGAGGGGTGGGGGCACCTTTCCTAAATCCAATTTAAAAATCTCAAGTTAAGGCTTTTCAGAAGCTAGAATTCACTTCTGAACCAACAATTGTTGCCTGAAATCTAAGGTGCTATGTACAATACTGTTGTTGTTAGGTGCCATCAAGTTAGTTCCAACTCACAGTGATCCTACATACAACAGAGAGAAACACGGCCTGTTTCGGTGCCCTCCTCACAACCCTTGTTATGCTTGAGTCCATTTCTTCAGCCACTGTGTCAGTCCATCTCACTGAAGGTCTTCCTCTTTTTCACCGACCCTCTGCCAAGCATTATGTCCTTTTCTAAGGACAGGTCGTTCACAATAGTATGCGAGTGTGCGAGACATAGCATAAAGGCCCTTGAAAGTTCATATCTGAATTTCATGTGATTCATTTATTTTGCTAACTGCTTTGAAATAAATACTATTAATATACTAATGTTAGTATTTGTCACAATTTGACCGAATTGTGTCTCCAAAAAAATATGTGCATCAGTTTGGTTGGGCCACGACTTCCAGTATTGAGTGATTTTTCCCTTATGTTGTGAATTCTGCCTCTTATACTTATGAGAATGAGCAGCAGCTGTGTTGGTGAGGGGGACTCATGGATTGTCTTAAGGTAACCTCTTAGCAGACAAAAGGAAAGGGAAGCAGTAGCACCATAATACCAAGGAAGCAGTGCTGGCAGCAGATGTGCCCTTTGGACAGGGAGTCCCTGGATGAAGATGCTCCTAGTTCATAGTAAGAAAGTCAACAGAGAAAGCTTTCCCCTAGAGCTGACACCCTGAATTTGGACCTTAAGCCTGCTTTATTGCAAAGAAAGAAATTTTCTCTTCTTAAAGCCATCCACTTGTGGTATTTCCATCATGCAGTACTAGATGACTGAGGCAGAATTATAGAGGTCCCTAAAGGCAGATGCTTGGCTGTGCCTGAGGCCACTGAGACACTACCATTTGATGCTTTTCCTTTATTAGAGGAAACAAATGACAATTTGCTGTTAATATTACTTTAAGTAAAATATTTTAAGATCTAAGTTTCCCTATCTAAGAAAAGGACATGTGCACATATATAAAATATCAGATATTTATGGAGTACATCAGAATTGTCTGCTAGATGATTACTTTTATGTTTCACTTCTTACATTTCTATAAATAACTTCGGAGTTGATGAGTGGTGCAAACTGTTAAGCAGTCAACTACTAGCATAAAGTTGATAGTTTTAATATATTCAGAAGTGCTTCAGAAGACAACAGTGCTGGCGATCGGGTTCCAAAAGGTCAAAGCCTTGAAAATCCTATGGGACCATTCTAGTCTATACATGTGGGGTTGTCATTAGTCATAATTGACTTTACAGCAACTATCATCAATCATAAATAAACTTAGGGTTATTCTACTCATTACCCTGGTGGCCTAGTTGGTTAAGTGCTACCTCTGCTAACCAAAAGGTCACCAGTTCAAATACTCCATGTGCTTCTTGGAAATTCCAGGGGGCAGTTCTACTCTGACCTCTAGGGTCACCATGAGTTGGACTCTACTCAACGGCAATGGGTTTCGGGTACCTGCTTGTATTTCATCTACAGAAATGGTATTTATTATTGGATATGATTGCTAATATTTTTCTCACTGCCAGAAATTCACACTGGATTCAGAAGAGATCACTGAAGCAGGGATTTCACTGCTCATATTAGATGGAGCTCAGCTGAAAGCAGACAATACTAGAAAGATGTTTACTTGTGTTTCATTGACTATGCAAAGACATTTGACTGTGTGGGTCATAATAAAATATGGTTAACACTGCGTAAAATGGGAATTCCAGAACACCTAATTGTGCTCTTAAGAAATCTATCTATGGATCAAGACGCAGTCATGTGAACAGAACACGGAGATACTGTATGGTTTAAAGTCAGGAAAGCTGTGTGTCACAGTTGTATCCTTTCACCATACCTTTTCAGTCCGTATACTGAGCAAATAATCTGAGAATCTGCATTATATGAAGAAGAATGAGGTATCAGGATTGGAGGATGACTCATTAACAATCTGTGTTACAATGACTTGCCAGAAGTGAAGATTTGAAACACTCACTGATGAAAATCAACAACCACAGCCTTCAGCATGGATTGAACCTCAACATCAAGAAAACAAAAATCCTCACAATTGGTCCAGTAAGCAACATGGTCATAAATGAAAAAGAGGATTGAGGTTATCAAAGATTTCATTTTACTTGGTTCCATCATCAGCACCCATGGAAGCAGCAGTCAAGAAATCAGACACATTTCATGGGAAGAATCTGCGCCAAGTACCTCTTTAGACAAGTGAAAAGCAAAGATGTCACTGTGAAGACTAAGGTGCACTTGACCCAAGCCATGGTATTTTCAATCACATCATATGCATGTGAAAGCTGGACAATGAACAAAGACAACAGAAGAAGAATGGATGCTTATGAACTGTGGTGTTAGAAAAGACTGTTAAGTGTATTGTGGACTGCCAAAAAACAGATTTGTTTCAGAAGACATACAACCAGAGTGCTCCTTGAAAGCAAAGACAGCAAGACTGCATTTTACATACTTTGGACATGCTGTTAGGAAGCTCAGTCTCTGGAGAAGGACATCACTCTTGGTAGAATGGAGGGTTAGCAAAAAAGAGGAAGACACTTGACGAGATGGATTTATACAGCGGCAGCAACAATGGGCTTAAGCACACAAATGATTGTGGACATGGCACAGGATCAGGAAATGTTTTGTTATGTTGTTCATAGGGTTGCTACGAGTCAAAACCGACTCAATAGCACCAAATAACAACAACTACGTTTTTCTCAGAACACTTAATGGTAGGAAAATTACATAGTTGTATTTGTTTTAAGCTTGGATCTCACACTGTTTATCTGCGCCTTGGTTTTCTAGCTGGCTGAAGTAGTTACCTTCAGGTAAAGAGAACAGAAATGATATGGCTAATTAACATTTTAATGAACAGGACATAGAGGTTAACACTTTAACTGGCCTCAGTCTGTGGGTCTTTTGGTGTCTCTTTATCTACTTTCATAACTTATACCAAGGTATGTCCTATTCATGGAGAAATCTAGTATGATCACAAATCTTTTCATAATATTTATATATGGAGGTTATCAAAACTAAGTAAAACAGAGGGGGAAGGGGACATGATGGCAGACTAGACACATGTCTCTTCAATTCACTCTGATAACTAAGGCTTGGATTGATAATTGAACAGAGGACTCTGGACACCCAGGGAACCCTAGGATATGGCATAGGGTTGTCAGTCTGGACCACATGTCACTGAATGGGAAACTACCTCTCTCTAATATGAGGCAGCACACACTGAGCCCTGCTTCTGCTGACTTACCACTTGGGTGGACTGCTGATGCCTTTTTTGTTATCTAGGAGGTAGGGGATGGACATGAACCAGCAAATACACTGAACTGTAGTACTGAAGTAAGCAGCATATAGTGCAGCAGACAGACAGTGCATGGCATAGCCACATTTTGAGAGTTCGGCTGCTGACTGTGGACACCACTGCCCCTCCACCCTCTCTTTTCTGAGCTCCAGAATAGATTCTGCTCTTTGGCGGCGGGAAAGGCAGCTCAGCCAGGATGCCATCTTGGTCGGCTAAGAGGTAGAGTTACCCAACCAGAGGACAGCATTAAGGGTAATATTGTTATTTCTTAATTTTTAAAAAAATATACATAGTATAATTAAGAAAAAAAGGGAGAGAAGAAGGCACAGAGGAAGTTAGCAACAAATAAAATACAAGAAGGAAAAAAAGATCTGTTCTGCCCACTAAAATCTTCCTGTCCTTTAAATGTCATCACCAATATCAGGTCTTTCTCTTAAATTCAGGAATCATGTATAATTTCTCATTTCTCTGAACTTCCTTTCCATTTTGTGTATTAATCTCCTTCAGTGTATATGGATATTTTGAAGATTTGAATGGGGGGAGCCTGCTGTATAATATCAGCAATTAAAAGCAAAGTAAACATGAATTAAGTATCTCTAGAAAGTTTCAATTACCGTAATATACTGAAAGTAGTTTGAGGTAGCTTTGTCAAACCATGTGGAAAATTGTTCTTAAAGAGGCAGAATAACTCCTGCGTTTATTGACATATTTATAAAGCACCAAATCTTTGTGAATCACTGTATATGGTACTGACAGTGAATAGAATTCTCTTCTTTGTCTTCTAGGTATCTACATTCCAATGAAGGCATGAACAAATGTATAACACAGTGACAGATATTATACATTATCATTCTCACCTCTTTCTACTTTGACTTCTTCTAATAAAAAAAGTTAAAACAACATAAAGTTTCCAAATGCCCTGACCTCCAAAGATCCATATATAATGAGGGTTCTGCAAAGAATAACCCTGTGCAATTTCGAGGCATGTGTGAGTGCAATGTGTTAGAGACCACATGGGAGAGGAAGTCTTGTGGAGAACATGGCAGGAAGAAAGGACTTTCCCATCTTTTGAAGACGCTGTAGTGAAGCATCTCATGTTCAGTGTCTAGTTTTACAGATGAAGAACTGCATGTATAAACCTGTAGAATTTCCATTAGAATAGTTTATATGGCGTAAATGGTACGCCTTTTGCATATAAGCACTCCTGGATACTTAATTTCAAATATTTTTCTTCAAACACAGGTTACTGAATACCCACTTGTTGGCAGATTCCAGCTTCTGATGCTGCATAACATTACCACAAACGTTAGAAGCTTGAAGTGACTATTATGGTGCTCCTGGATTCTGGAGGACTAAAATTCATTTGTTGTTCTCGTGAGGAAACTTTGAGCCAGTTCTGACTCATAGGGAAACTATGTATGACAAAACGTGCCATCTTCACAATTGTTGTTTTGCTAGATTCCCTTAGGGCAGCCAGAGTGTGAGTCAATCTTACTGAGAGTCTTCCTCTTTTCTGCTGACCCTCTACTTTACCTAGCATGATGTCATCCTCCAGGACCGATCCCTCCAGATAACATGTTCAAAGTATATGAGTCCTGTCATCCTCACTTTTAAACAGGATTTTGGCTGTACTTCTTCTGACACAGATTTGTTTGTTCTTATGGAAGCTCATGGTATATTCAATATTCTTCATCAATATCATAATTCAAAGGCATCTATTCTTCTTTAGTCTTCCTTACTCATTTTCCAGCTCTCACAGGCATTTGAAGTGACATTCAGGACATCATGGGTAATATGACAAAACTGCCTCGAAGGGTGGACCTGGTGCTGGCATCAGTGCATAGCTTCCCATGGGGAGTACCTCGAATGTGAGCATAGTGATATTCAACATTGAGGTATGTAGAACTTTTTCTAGGATGAGTTCATGAACTTAATTGGCAGTCCTTATAAGTTTCTTCACAGAATGGCAGTCTCAGGGTACCAAAATTTCTTACATCATGTCTAAGTCATCTAGTGCTGCTAAAATACCGGAAGACGATGGCTTTAACAAAGATAAATTTATTCTTTCATAGTTTAGTGGCCAAGATGTCCATATTCAGGGGATAAGCACCAGGGTAAGACTTACTCTCTTTATTTTCTCTGGAGGAAGGTCCTTGTTATCTGTCTTATCCCCTGCGGTATGAGTTTCTCACCAAAGGAACCTCAGGTCCAAAGGACATGCTCTACTCCTGGTGCTGCTTTCTTGGTGATATGAAATCTCTGTTTCTCTGCTCACTTATTTTGTAAATTAAAAGAGATTGATTTAAAATATCACCTAAACTTGTAGATTGAGCACCATCTCATTAACATAACTGCCACTAATCCCACCTCACTGACATCATACCAGTAAGATTTACAACACATAGGAAACTCACATCAGTTGACAAAATCAGGGACAATCACACAACATGCGGAAGTATAGCCCAGTCAAATTAACATAGATTTTGGGTGGTCACAATTTAATCCATAACACATCGTGACTACAACTATTAATGTTCTATTCCTGTGTAACACATTATCACAAACCTAGTGGCCCCATCACTCTACTGTCAGCTTGTCACATTGTGGGAGATTATGTGTTGCTGTGATGCAGGAAGCTACATGCCACTTGAGTGTCACATACCAAGACAGTCACCCATAGTGGACAAGTTTCCATACAACTTCCAGACTAAAACAGACTAGGATGAAAGACCCGATGATCTGCTTCTAAAAAAAGTCTCTAGTGCAACTTCAGACAAACCCTCTGGACTTGGAGACACAGTGATGCATGTGGTGTGTGTGCTTTATGGTTTGGTATATATATGAGGCTGTCCTACTGGTTTCTATTCAGAGGGGAAAGGAGAGAGTGGAGAGGAGGGTCTAAGTGTTGGCTGAGTAGATACCGGAAGAGTGAAAAAGAAGAGTGTGCTGTCACAGGGTGAGGAGAGCAGACAGTGTTACAGAGAGGCAGGTACTTGAGGTTTTATATAGAAAATTGACTTGGATTATAAACTTTCCCTTAATCACCATAAAATAATTAAAAAGTGACTAGTGAAAAACTTATTAATAGTAGTGAAACACTGTCTGGTACAGTGATAGAAGATAGAGCCCTTCAGGTTGGAAGGCACTGAAAATGTCACTGAGATAGAGCTGCCTCTTAAAGACTTGACCCTTAATGAACTGGATGTTGTCAAGCTTTCAGAACTTTCATTTGCTGAAAAACACAACAAAAAAGAAGAGTAGGCATCTGAAAACACTGATTAATAACCAGAATGTGCACTGTACAAAATAGGAATCTCTAGAAATTGGAAGTTATCAAAAATGAAATTGAACATGTGATGATCACTACCTTAGGCATTAGTGAGCAGAAATGGACGGGTACTGGCCATTCTCAATCGGGCAATCTTATGGTCAGCATGCTGGGAATGACAAACTGAAGAAACAGTCAACCCAGATGCAAAGGTAGGGAATAATAAAACCAGCTCTTGATGAGTGTATCAAACAATCTACAGACATGTTTAAATCTGCCAAGTCATCAGCAATCCCACTTGACCAAACCTAGTTGATGTGGATTCTCTAGCCTATAATTACAATTCCTAATCAAGTTAATTGGAGCCTTGGTTGCACTGAGGTTAAACACTCTGCTGCTAACCAAAAGGTTGGCAGTTCAAATCCACCAGGGGCTCCTCAGAAACTCTATGAGGCAGTTTTACTCTTACCAATAGAGTTGCTGAGTCAAAATCAAGTCAATGATGGTAGCTTTAGTACTGCACAGACTACTGTATGCACAAAAGCAGTGGCACCTAACCCAGACTTTGAATCATGAAGAGCTTGCTTACAGAATTATCTAAGTTAGCAAGTCAAAGAAGAAATGCGGTGAAAGTGTGAAGGCAGAGAAAAGAGGATGTATCTACTTGGGAATGTAAGGAAGTTGAGTATGACAGGACATTGCATTAAAGGGAAGGGAATACAAAGAAGAAATTGGTGGTGAACAATGCCTTAAAGCTGTGAAACCTGGGTGGTACAGTGGTGACGAACTTAATTACTAAGCTAAAAGCATTTCAAATTCACCAGCTGCTCTCTGGAGACCCCATGGGGCAGTGCTATTCTGACCTATTCTATAGGTCAGTAATAGGTCACTATGAGTCAGAAATGACTTGATGGCAATGGGTTCTGGAATCCCTTATGGACTTTATAAGCCTCATAGAGGAGTGGAAAATAATCAGATCCAAAAAGAAAAGTAACAAGAAATGCCTGTTCTATGAAGTAAAGAGTAGAACCATGGTGTGAATTTGGGATCAATTCTCACAAGTTTGAATAAACACAAGATCTAAAAACAAGAGGTGTAGTATTAGTGAACTGCCCTATGTTACAGTTGATAAACCATTCTAATGTCCACTTGATTGCCTTCATGGATCTTTATATTACCTGTCCCAAAGGTCCCTGCAATTATGCTCAGCTCATGAGAACAACTCCAGTTATCTGTCACTAGCATCTTGGAATAGCCCTCCTCTGGTCATTAACATCTGTATCTTGCCCACACAGGACCTGTTATTTCCAGGTCTTGGTGGTTTTATTTTTGACTCTGGCTCCTTGCACTGAATCTCAATAGTTTGGGCTTCTCTCAGGCTTATGCCTTCAACCATTTACATACATTTACAAATCATCATTGTAATGATTAATAATAATTGTGTACACTTCAGCTTTTTCAAGCATTTTCAAAATAATTTTTATATTGTACCTTTATCTTAACTGCTCCTGTGCTCTCTCTCCTGGTTCAGTGCATTTAATATTAAACACCACACATATTCTTTGCCTAGTTGACTAGTTCTAATCCTCTAGGACTCTAGTTAAATGATGCTTCCTCCAATGTTGTCCTTAAATCAGTACCATAAATCTAAATTTTATCCTATTCTTTCCTCATACCCCATATCGTTTTTTAATGGTGCATTTTGATGTTATTGTTGTTGTTACTATAATTTATGTTGGTGTCTCCCCAAATAGTTCATTCCCTTACATGAAGCCTGCGTCTTTTACGTAACCTTGTATTTCCATTATCTAATAGGCTTTAACTAAATATTGGTCCACTTGATGCATGAGTTATTGTACTAAGAGTGTGCAGTACAGAAGAAGAGATGAAAGGCTCTTGAAAATATGAAAAACAAAAGGATCTTCAGGATATTAATTTATACTGGTTTTTGACATAAAGCATAATTAAAAATATTTTTCTTTCTAAGTGAATGCATTTTTAAGATTTCTTCCATAGTCAACCTGCTTTCCTCTCACCTCTTTTATATAAATCTTGGAAGTGCTGCAGAGATAGTCAATAACATATGGCAAAAGCTAGGGAAGATTTTTACTGATTAAATACCTTTTCTATGACCGTGCAATAGGCATTTCAAAATTATTATCTCTAAAACTAAACTCTCGATCTCTCCTACCAATCTGCTCTTCTCATGTTTTCTTAATTTCCATTCTTCTAGTTAAACAGACTCATTGCAGTTGAATTGATTCTGACTCACAGTTACCCCACAGAGTTTACAAGGTCATAAATCTCTACGGATGCAGACTGCCATATCTTTCTCTGCTGGGGCTGCTAGTGGTTTTTGAACCTCTGACATTTCAGTTAGCAATATTCTAATCCATGAAGATGGAACATCTTCCCATTTACTGAAGCCTTATTTAATTTCTTTCACAAATGCTTTATTATAGTTTTCATTGCAGAAATTCTTTATATTTCAGGTTAGATTTAGTCCTGGGTGTTTCATTCTCTTACATGCTTTGTAAATGGAACTGGTTCCTTATATTTCTCTTTCAAATTTCTCACTACCAGTGTACAAAACCCAACTGATTTTGTTTTTTGACCTCGTACCCCGCCATTCTGCTAGTCTGTTAGCACTAGAAGTTTTTTCACAGACTCATTGGAGTTTTCAATGTATATACCAAAAATCCGTTACTGTCAAGTCGATTCTAACACAGAGCAACCCTACAGACAGAGTAGAACTGCCAAATTGAGTTTCCAAGGACTGCCTGGTGGATTTGAACTGCCAACCTCTTGGTTAGCAGCTATAGCACTTAACTAGTACACCACCAGGGTTTCCTTTCCAGGTATAAAAGCCAAAAAGCCAATGCTGTTCAGTGAGGTCCAACTCACAGTGACCCTAGAGGTCAGAGTGGAACTGCCTTAGAGAGTTTCCAGGCAGTGCCTGATGGATTTGAACTGCTGAGCTCTTCGTTAACAGATGTAGCACTTAACCCACTATTCCACCAGGGTTTAATTTCCACAGACAGGACCTTCTAATCCACAAATAGAAATAATTTTACTGGTTTTCCAATCATATTTGTTTTTTCTTTGGGTAGGACTTCTAATGCAATATTGAAGAGAAGTGGTGAGAGTTGATATCCTTGTCTTGACCCCAATTTCGAGAGAAAAGCTCGTTTTTCTCCATGAAGTATAAGGTTGGCTGTTGACTTTTCATACATGTTCTTAATCACATAGAGACATTTCCTTTTTATTCTAGTCTTAGTTAGAGTTTTCATCAAGAAACAGTGTTGGATTTTATCAAATGCTTTTTCTGCATCCATAGATAGATATGACATGCTGTTTTCTTTTGTTATACTTATGTCGTGTTATCACACTGATTTTCTAATGACAAACCACCCTTGCACATATCGTCTCAATCCAACTTGTTCATGCTGTATTATCATCGATATGTTGTCAAATTCTATTGGCTAGATTTTTGTTGAGAATTTTTGCATCTATGTCCGTAGTAAGAGATACTGGCCTTAGGTTTTGCTTTCTTATTGTATATTTGTCTCATTTTGGAATCAAGACTATGTTTGCTTCATAGAATGAATTAGGGAGTATTACTCTCTTCTGTCTCCTGGAAGTCTTTTAAGCACTATTGGTTTAAATTGTTTCCTAAATGGTAACAGGCACCAGCGAAGCCACATGATCTATGACTTTTGCTGTTGTTGGGAAATTTTTGATGATTTATTCATCTCCATGCTTTCATTTTTGTTTGAATCTAGGAAATTTGTGATTTCGTTTTTGATTTCTTCCTTGATGCACTGGTAGTTTAATAGCATGTTCTTTAATTTCTGTATGTTTATTTTCCTTTTTTTTTTGTTGTTGTTGTTGTTAATTTCTAGTTTCACTCTTGTGGCCAGGGAAAATATTTGTATGACTTCAATCACCGTTTCTTAGCTCTTGTTCCATCTACATAGAGACAGTAAGTAATAAGATGTGAATGGGGCTCCAACAATGTATTCTAAGCCCTCTCTTCCTGATTAAGCTTTTGATTACTTGATAGATTGTATTATATGTTATTTTATCATGATTCTTCTCCAAATAAGCTATAAAAGCCAGCACAATTGAGATGACATTTTAGACACTATCCCAGTTTTTAAAATAGACACAGGTACCTGGTATCTTCCTAAAATTATGTGATAGCTGAATAATCAAATGTGTTGTTGTTGTTAGGTGCCGTTGAGTCAGTTATGACTTACAGCAACCCTATGAACAACAGAATGAAGCACTGCTCAGTCTTGCACCATGTCGACAATCATTTATATGTTTAAACCCACTGTTGCAGCCACTGTGTCAATCCATCTCTTTGAGGGTATTCTTCTTTTTCACCGACCCTCCACTCTACCAGGCATGCTGTATTTCTCCAGGGACTGCTCCTTCCTGACATGTCCAAAGTATGTAAGACACAGTCTTGCTATCTTGGCTTCCAAGTACCACTATGGCTGTACCTCTTCCAGAACAGATCTGTTTATTCTTTTGGCAGCCCACAGTAAATTCAACAATCTTTTCCATAATTCAAAGGCATCAAGTCTTCTGTCTTTTTTGTTCATTGTCCAGCTGTTGCATGCACAGATGCGACTGAAAATACCATGGCTTGGGTCAGGCACACCTTAGTCTTCAAAGTGACATCTTTATTTTTCAATACTTTAAAGAGATCCTTGGAGGCAGATTTTCCCAACACAATGTGTCTTTTGACTTCTTGACTGCTGCCTCTATATATTTAGACTTTTAAACCACACCTCTTCATAATGAACACACAGTATTCTAGACATTAACAGAGACACAAAGCATAAAATTATATGGTTTATTCAATAAGTGTAGAATAATTATATAAAATTGTATCCATTAGCATTGCTTGATATTTAAGAATTTAAGGAGATAACAAATGATCAAGAATTACTTCCACCGAAGGAAGTTTAATGTGCACTGAAGGCATTAGCCAAAAACAAGGCTCCAAAAATTGACAGAATGACAACTGAGATGCTTCAACAAACTGATAAATTTCTGCGAACACTTACTTGTCTACTTCAGGGAATTTGGAAGACAGTTACCTGGCCAACCAACTAAAATATATCCATACCCATGCTCATCCAAAAGAAAGACAATTGAATGCAAAGCAGAAATTTTTGCATAATATCATTAATATAACACACTAGCAAAATTTTGCTGAAGATAATTCAAAACAACTGCAACCCTACTATCTTAGTTAGCTGGTACTGCTCCAACAGAAATTCCATGAGTGGAAGGCTTCATGAAGAGAAATTTTATTGTCATAGCCCAGCAAGCTACAAATCCATTTGTAAGTTACAAATCCATTCAAGAAATGATCACAGTCTGGTAGGCCAAGAGTCCAAACTCAGTCAGCAGTGAGAGCATCCTGGCACAGGAACTCACGTTCAAAGAATGTGCTCTGCTCTCAGTACTGCTTTCTTGGTGCTGTGAGGTTCCCAGCTTCTGTTTACTTCTCTCCCTAATATCCCCTAAGCTTGTAGCTTTAGTCCTGCCTCACCAACATAACTGCTGCCCATTCAACACACAGAAGCAGGATTCACAATACATGGGAGGAATCACACCACACTGGGAGTCATGGCCGAGTCAAATCAGTACACACATTTTTTCGGGGGGACACAATGCAATCCATGACACCTACACTGACAGCAAACTATTGAAAATTGAAGCTAGTGAGAGAAAAGCATGGAATGAGGCATATTACAGCTGATACCAGGTGGATGCTGGCTTAAAGCATACCAGAAAAATTTTTACTCATGTTTTATCAGTTGTGCAAATAATTCAACCACATAAATCATACCAAACTATGGATAACATTAAAAAGGTTACAAATTCCAAAACACTTAATTGTGCTCATATGAACTTGTACATGGATTAAGAGGCAGTGCTTAAAATAAGAGGATACTGCCTAGTTTAATATTATAAATTATGTGGTAGAAAATATTTGTATCCTTTCACTATACTTATTTAAGCTGTATGCTTAAGACATCATCCAAGAACCTGGGCTATATGAAGAAAGAGCACAGTGTCAGGATTAGAGGAAGGCTCATTAAGAAACTGTTATATGCAGGTGACACAACACTGTCAAAAAAGGAAGGTGGCTACAAGTATTTACTAATGAAGTCAAAGACTACAACCCTCAGTATAAATTACATCTGAACCCGAAGAAAATGAAACGTTTGCCACTGGAAGGATAAACATTATGGATAAATGAAGAAGAAACTGACGTCAATGATTTTATTCTGCTTAGATAAATAAGCAGTGTTCATGGAGAAGCAGTCAATGAATCAAATAATATACTATATTGGGAAAATGTACTGCTAAAAAACTCTGTAAAGATTTAAAAGGCAAGGTTGTAACTTTGATGACTTAAGGCATGCCTGACCCAAGCCAAAGTCTTTTCTATCACCTGTGAGTGTGAAAACTGGCAACTAAAAAGAAAGATAAAAAAGTAGTTTATTCAAGTTGTGGTGCTGGTGAAGGATACTGACCATTTCTATAAACCTCAGAAGCTGATAAACTGTCTAAAGATCTGTGCATTTAAACAAAGAAGATGCCCACTCTAACTTCTCTTGAGAGCAATGACAGGACTGTGAGGGAAATGCAGCTGTTTAGAGTGCAATGCGGTATCAGATGCCCTAAACTGCAGTCCAGAATTCACCATGTGCCTGAAATGTAGAAAACTAGCATCTTTGAATATCAGTCTCCTCTTCTGTAAAAATTTGTATGATGACAATTTCTGTTCATGTCCTAGTTGCATAGAATTACTGACATAAAATATGGATATGAGACATTACTTTAAGTATTAAAATTGATTTTATATTTTTAAACATTTTTATTTATAAATTGTATTGTTCTATGGGGTTGCAGTAAATCAGCATCAACTCCACAGCAATGAGTTTGTTTTGTTTCATGGTTTTATTCAGATGATTCTCAAACCATCTCCAAAACAGTAGCTTCAGCATCACCTTAGAACTTGTTTAAAATTGTAAATTCCTGGCCTCACCATAGGCCTACTGTCATGGATTAGATTGTGTCCCCTCAAAATATCTGTCAATTTGGCTAGGCCATGGTTCCCAGTATTGTATAACTGTCCACCATTTTATCATCAGATGTGATCTTCCAGTGTGTTACAAATTCTATCTCTATAATGTTGATGAGGTGGGATTACCAACAGTTATGTCAATGAGGTAGGACTCAACCTACAAGATCAGACTGTGTTTTAAGCCAATCTTGTTTGAGATTTAAGAGACAGAATCAAGACAAGAGACTTAGAAACCTCAAACCACTAAGAAATCACTAAAACACGGGAAGCATAGCAATTCCTTTGGGCCTGGGGACCATGTGCTGAGAAGCTCTCAATCCAAGGAAACACTGCTGACAAAGACCTTCCTCTACAGCCTGCAAAGAAAGTCCTCCCCTGGAGCTGATACCCTGAACATGGACTTTTATGCTACTAAACTGTGAGACACTACATTTCTCTTTGTTAAAATCACCCACCTGTGGTATTTCTGTTATAGTAGCACTAGATAACCAAAGCCTGAAAAGCAAACTTATTGTGGTCTGGTCAATTCTAACTCACAAAGACATTATATGACAGAATAGAACTGCCCTACTGAGTTTCCAAGGAGTGTCTGGTGGATCTGAACTGTTGACCTTTTGCTACCAGCTGGGGCACTTAAGCACTGCACCATCAGGGATTCCTAGATAACCAAGACACCTACTAAATCAAAAAGTTCAAGAGTAAGGTCTATTTTAATAGATTCAGTGAATGCTAAAGTTTGAGGACTGTTGTTGCAGTGTATGTTCTAATAAAAACTCCTGTCATCACCGGAAGACTAGCCCACCAAAGCAATCAATTTACATTTTTTTAATTAATGGTGTAATTATGCTAATATTAATTAAAGAAAATAGATGTCCCATTTCTTCCTCCTGGGATCATGCTGTAAAGTGAATACCAGTAACTAAGAGAGGCTATAAGATTCACAGGAATAGGTAGCTGATGTTTTTCATTCAGTTCATTAATCCATGTCCTCCTTCAAGACTGTGCAAACTAAAATGGGGAAGTTGATGCATTACAAATCCTGGAGAGATGGAAAGAAGCTACTTAAGCTTCTCAAATTACTTTCAAACTTCTATGATAAACAAAAGTAGAAATATTTGTCAAATATTAAAAATTTAGTTACAGGTGAAGGGAGTTGATTTTTAATTTAATGCCCTTAATAGTTCCCAGAGAATGAGATATTAAAGATGAGCCAAATATTTTTATTCCATCTTTTAATTTTTCTAGACCCTGGTCAAGAGTAAGTTGAAACAAAAGAAATAAATTTAATTTCAGAAAAAAATGTCTTCTTCCCTTTCTTCCAACCCTCTTTTCACCTTCCTCTTATATCAAGATAACCAAACCCACTACAATTGAGTCAATTCCAACTCATAGCTACCCTCTAGGACAGAGTAAAATTGTCCCACAGAATTGGCAAAGAGTGTCTGATAGACTCAAACAGATGACCTTTTGATTAGCAGCCTTACCACTTAACCACTAAGCAAGAGTTTCCTGTATTAACATACTTGTTAAAGTCGGGACTTTGTTTTACTTATACAACTCTTCTAAATTTTCTTTCTCTTCCTTTTATTTTCCTCACTGCCTGATGGAAGACAGAATGTGAAGAGAGGCTTCACCACTCAACTATTCTATATAAACCAACCAACAAACCCAAGCCAGTTGCCATCAAATTGACTCCAGTGCATAACCAATCCACAGGACAGACTAGAACTACCCTGCGGTTTCCAAAGAGTGACTGATAGATCTGATCTACTAGCCTTTTGGTTATGAGTCAAGCTCTCAAGCACTGTGCCCCCAAGGCTCCTTTCTATATAAAGCCATCACATAACAGCGAGTGTCTGTCATGTTCAAGCCTTATTCAGTTGCAGGAAGCAAAATCACGATTTTGGCTGGCTGTGTCCTCATATGTAGTCTTGACTAAAGAAAGATTCACTTCCAAGATCTCTCAGGTTACAGGCAGAACTGATTTCCATGTTGCAGAATGGAAGTCTAATATCTACCTGATTGTATCTATGCAAGTGATCTCAATACAAATTATAACATTCCATATCAGAGAAACCATTTAGCTGAGGATATTCATGAGATTTATAAATATAATAGTCAAGCCTGACTGCATGGTGTATGCACACTGCATATTTCCTGGGGTAACTTGGATGAGTTACTTCTGTGATGAAATTAATCTATAAGGTACAGTTGACTAATCACATGAGCACTTTAAAAGTTTTCTCTTGCTAGTCTCAGAAGGGAGACTGTGGGTGGCACAAATGGCTGAGCACTGGATTACTAGTAGAAAGATTAGCACTGTAAACATATGCACAAATGCCCTGGAAGACAGGCCTGGAAATCTGGCCCTGAAAGGTCAAAGCCTTGAAAACCCTAAGGAGCAGTTCTACTTCACATACATGGGATAAGCATGAGTCAAAATCAACTTTACAGCAACCAACAACAGTCACAGAAGCAGGTGTTAGAAAGATTTAAAGTGTGAGAACAATTTGATTAATGGTAAATTCTCTGTGGCTAAACAGAGGTGATGTAGCAAAGACCTGAGAGCAAATTCTAGGAGTAGAGCATCTACCACTTATCTGTAAGTGAGACAGCTGGAATTCTAGTCCTCAACTAGGAAGTGAATTCTGTCTATAACCTGAGAGATCTTGGAAGCGAACCTTTCTTTAGTCAAGCCTACATGTGAGGACACAGACAGCCAGCATACCGATTTCACCTCCTAAGACTGAGTAAAGCCTGAACATGACAGACTCTTAACTCATGGAAAAAATGAGATAATAATACTGTGCCATTCCAAGTTGCTGAATTTTTGATAATCTGTAAGACAGCAATACAAAGCTAGTCTAATTGTTGTTCTTTAAACCACTAAATTTTAGTGGTGTTTTATTACAAAACAAACACTGACTGATACACAAAGAGTAAAAATCACAAGCTGGCAGCAGCTGGAGTATCTGTGGTTGCATTCCGCTAGATTAGAGCTACATACACGGTGTGGAATTGACTCATCTGAAGCATAATGAATGCGACACTGTTCATGCAGCAGTCTCAGTTTTCTTCTCTTTCACCTCTTTAATCAAACACTCTCCTCTTGTGGAGTATGTATTATTTCACTCAATCATGACAATTAACATAGTAAGAGAAGGCAAATAGCACTTTATAAAAAAATTATGTCATTCAAAATCTTGAAGATTTTTCTAAAGGTATTCATAGTAGCAACCACTCCTGCACAATGCCTATATAACTTAAAGAGATTAAAGTCATTCACTTACATATATGGTTTGTGCCCCCAGTAAGCTCCTCATTTCTAACCTGCCTTTTCAGTAACAGCATTGGACAATAACTTAAACATAGAAGGTGATCGATAAAAAATATTCAGTGAATTAATTGCAAAATAATTATTCCAGACAGGAACAAAAAAGATGTTACAAGCTAGTAGCTCTTGGCTTTGCATATGGAAATGGCAACTAACCATCAAACTGCTATAATGGTAACGAACTGGAAATCAATGTTTTTTTCTCATCCATGTTTATGGTCTCAGATTACTTCAGAAAGCTGTGCACAGTAAAACTCAGTTGCAAACATATACTCAGCAAGGGTTATTAAAGACTAATGACTGAGAGATCTTGACAGCAAAGGATTGCTCCTCAGGTATGTCCACCTTTACTAACTGCCAGAGAAATAAATCTCTGGATATTTAGATAAAAGACATCAAAAGAAAAAAATAATAATTATACACACACACTATACAGTTTACAGGCAAATTCCAAGGTAAATGAATGCAGGTAATTTGGGAAAATGTACAAAAAAAACTTCTAAGACAATGTCAAATTAACACTTAAAAGTTTTATACACAACAGTACTTTTAAACCACAATATACAACATCACAGTTATTAAGTGCTCAGCTGCTCACCAAAAGATGGGCAGTTCGAATCCACCAACTACTCCCTAAAATACGCTATGGGCAGTTCAGCTCGGTCCTATAGGGTTACTACAGATTGGAATCAACTTGACAGCAAAGGATTTTCTTTTTTCTTTCTTTGGATACTTACTACATTATTTGCGTTTAAGTAAGTTCCTCTTCTAATGGTCCTTCTATCTTTTTTATCTATCCTGGAAGTATTCCTGTACTTCCAGCATTTAAACTGAAGTAAGATTTCAAATGCATGGACTTAATGTTCTTTATATAAGAATTTCTTTTGTTACCTTCTGAATATTGTGAACATTCTGATAAATGCTCTGAATAATAAAACTGGAGTTAGCATAAACCAAATGGATGCTTATTTTTTGCAGTTTATGATTATGAACATGCTTGAAATGTAATCTCACTTACAATGGAACTAGTCATCTGCAGCCTAAAATGGTACAAATACGGCAGGCTACTGTTTTGAGTTGCTTAATGTATGGATAAAGGAGTCCTGTCATTATGTCTGTATTGTTCTGTGTAGCTCCTGTTGAGTATCACCACAACTCATGCCAAAACCACGCACAAGAAAAGGCAACACTGCTGGGACCTGGACCAGCCCCATGAAAAATTAGAGATTGATCCACAGATTGACTTTTCTGGAAATAATTTACTTGGTCACCAAGCCTTTTTTCCTAGGCTGTCCTGATCTGGAGGCTCTGCAGAAACCTGTTCAGCACCACAGAAAACACACCAGCCTTCACTGACAAACTGATGGCGAGCTGTATTGGCCAGGAAAAAAATCCCAGGTATCCAGCATGGAAGGAGAGAACTCTGTCTGTCACTGATCACTAATATCCCTGTTAGATCTGTAGGCACACATAATCTTCAAGTTGTTTTTATTCAGAATTGAGTCCATAAAAATGTTGAAACATGCATCCTAAAAATATGAATGCAAACAAAAGACAAATTGTATTAACTTCAGAAACTTTTTGATGATATGTAAGTATTACCAGGACAATTGTTGGAATACAAAAGAGTATATATCATTCTCTTCAAATTACACTTGGAAAAATGAAAGAAAATCTCCCCAAATGTCTTAATTCATGAGATCACTTTACTTAAAATATCAGGTCAGATCAAGATCACACTATCTGTCAAATTGAGGACACTAACTACTATTGACTTTCTCATGACATATGAGTCTGCTCTAAATAAAGCCTCAAAAGTTTGACAATGTTTTTCAAGAAAATTTAGAGATACAATCACCATCCTGAAAATGAAATGTCTTGAACGAACAGTGGAAGAACAGAAGTTAGAAACTGGAGACAGAAAAGTTGTACACTATTTCCATGTAGCATTTACAAAACTTACATTGCTTTGTACATCTTTTCTGTTCTTCACAGCATTATCTCAATTTATCATTTCATTTATATCAATTTACTTGTATTTGCTGCTTTCCTATTTTCCCCACTATAATGTAACTCCCACAAGGGCACGGGATTTTTTGAATTTTCCTTGCTTTCTCTCTTCCCACAGATCAGTTTAATATCCTCCAGAACCAATGAGATCCATACTTAACGAATACAGGGGAAAAAAATGATATAATTCAGAGACTGTTCCCATGTCACTGTTATCCGAAGTTCTCCCCATATTAGGCGACATCTCCAAGGTCAGGCATCAGAAAAGCAAATGCTTCTGATTTTCTTTCCCAGAGCCTCAAGACACTGGTTTTAGAAAATAGAGCTCAGAGAAAACAGCAGAAGACAACAGTGTTTGGTGGAGTGTGAGCATGAGGAAGTGAAGGATGAAACACAGTGTGAAAATAGAAACTAGGACAATGACAGAACCTGAATTGAGTCTACTGTGAACAAAACTTATTTAACAAGTGATATAATAATAAATTTGTAATTTTATAACTGATTAGAACAAATACTAAAGAGAGAAAGTTTGAAAGGCATGAAGACAGCTGAAAAGAGATGAAGTTCGGGAGGAACCAAAACAGGAGCCCAAGAACAGTGGCTTTGAACATCCCGTGACAGTGCCATTTTGCTGGGTAATAACATATGTCTGACAATTAAGTCCACAAACTTTAAGTGTTCAAAGTGCTACATACTTCACTGCTGAATTTCACTGAGGTCATCTTCAAAGTGCTCCCCTTGGGAAAGCTTGCACTGATAACAGTGACTAGTTCACCCTTCAAAGAAATTTTGGAAGTCTTTCTGGAATAGCCATTGTGCACAGTGGCATGGTGGCCAGTTCATCAACTTAATTAGATAGTTGTCTGTGAGAGAGTTTTTATTTACTAAACAATAGGAGTATTGGAACACCCCACCCACTCACCTGATCTGGCCCCCAATGACGTTTTTTGTTATCTGAAGAGAAAGAAAATTCTGAAAGGAAGAAATTTCAGTGACATTCAGCACATCAAGGGTAATATGACGAGAGCTCTGATGGCCATTCCAGAAAGAGTTCCAAAATTGCTTTGAAGAGTGGACTAGGCACTGACATAGCGGGCATAGCTTCTCAAGGGGAGTATTTAGAAGGTAACCATAGTGATATTCAGCAATGAGGTATGGAGCCCTTTTGCTTCCATGAGTTTGCAAACTTAATTGATGGTCCTCGTATATACACTAAGCAAAATCTGGGGGGTTATATATTTTACACACATACACATACATATCCATTTAACTATATATATATGTCACATATATGATATGATACTATATCATATTTAATACAGAGTACAAATATTGACTTAAAGTTAGAAAACTTGAGTTTGAAACTTTGTAAATAACTAGCTTGCTGGCCGAAACCATATCATATTTCTTCGCTGGGCCTTATTTTCATCACTGATGAAATTGTTTTGATGATAAATTTTCTTAGATCCTTTTCAGTTTTAAATCTTTAAAATCCCTGCATGAATAGGCAGAGCCAGTGGATACTACCTCTTAATAGCATTTTTCTAAGTGCAATTAATTTTATGATATCAAATGTAATATCTCCCAACTAAGTCTGAAATATTAGAGTATCCTCCAATGGATTAGTAGACAACGATAGATAGAACAGACTGTCATTGACATAACAGTGATGAATCAGGCTATACTGTTGGAAAATTGAAGACCATGATAGATAGTTAGGAATCTATTTTGTGAGCAGGCAGTCTCTCATGAAAATCAGATTTTCCAGTCAGACACACTAACATTTTGGGTTCTTCTAAAACCTTAAAGCCCTCTATTTTCCTGACCACTCATCCTTTGGTTGATTAAGATATTCATAAGCAGAATGTGCAAGGCAGAGTGAACTAAAATACAGTTCTTCAAAAAGATGGTAACTATTTGGATGATTTAGGTAAAATTTGTTAGCTGAGAGCCTTTGCTTTAAAAGGTTAATACAGAGGGAAAACAATGAACTTGGCTTTGTAAAACTCCAATTAGTGAAGTTTCCCATTCCCTGACGCTTAAAATAGGCCTATTTGATATATATGCTTTGAAAAATTAATTAAATTGAAACTAAAAGGTTTACTAAGAAGAGTAATAAACTTCACAAGCAAATGTTTCTTAATCCTTCTTTTGCAGCAATAAGACACTAACAATAGTGATACATCCTTTTACAATTCTCTTCCCTTGACTAGGGGTAGGACTCATGACTTGTTTTTGATCAACAGAAAGTAACAAAGATGTTGGCATGTCATTCTCTTGATCAGGTTACATCATATATTACTCCATGTTTGCCACCTAAAAAAAGAATATCCTGATGACAATTTTGTCTGGAAATCACATGATAAGAAACTGGAGGTTGCCTCTAAGAGCTGAGAACCAGTTCTAACAAACAGCTAACAAGAAAATGGGTTCTTCTGTCCTAGAGATGCAATGAGATGAATTCTGTAAACAACCTAAATGAGCTTGCAAGCCTATTCTTCTTCAATCAAGCATCCAGATGATTATACAGTGTGGTCAGCTCTTTGATGCCAGCACTGTGAGATACATAGCAGAGGACTCAGACAAATTCTTACTGGGTTCCTTACAAACCAGATATTATAACTATTGTGTGTTGTCTGGAGCTTCTAAATTTGTTGTAATGTGACATGCAGCAATAGAAAACTAATACAACCACATGGTGAGAGCTATTTCAGATATATTGACAAAGTGTAGGTAAAGAAATATATGGAACCATAAAAATAATGATGTTGTTTGCACTTGCATTTAAAACTATTTCATCAATCTACATTATTTTACTGCTTTCTGTCCACAGTTGATATAAATGTGGTGAAGTATGCAAAACAGATTTTATTCATTGTCTTTAAAGATTTTAATTTGTATTTAGGGGACAGATTTCCAATTATAGAAAAAAACTGATTCCCCAGACAGAAAATTAGAGAAAAACAGTAAAGCATATTTGAAGTTGGATTGTCTTTCTGTGTAGACATACTGTTTATATGAAGATATATTATTGTTGACCACCAATGCTTTCAAAATTCTTTATAACACATTTGACAGGATACGTATTATTTTATAAATGAGTATCTAAAGTCATAAACTCCAATAAAAATATCTTCAGGGTTCTGTTACCTTTCAAGTTTTGTTTTTGTTTTTTGGGTTGTGACACAACAAGCCTAGGTTATGCAAGAGTTTTAAAACCAGCTAATAACCTGAAGATCGGCAGTTCAAAGCCACCAAGCAGGTATGTGGAAGAAGCATTTGGCAAAATGCTTCCAGAAAGATTATAGTCAATAAAACACTATGGAACAGTTACACGCTGCAACACAGGGCTGATGTGAGTCCAAAGCCAAGTCAACAGCAGCTAACAATAACAAAGATTAAACCCTAAGTAATACCTTCCTAAGATGAGAGTAAAGCTGATGAAATTTAAGCAAAAGGTATCTAGCCTGTCCATATATAACAAAAACAAGTATCTAACCTTCTCCACCTGAGTTAATTCATCTGGTTCCTTCTCTAAGTTCTAATAAAGTATAATGGTATCAGAATACTGGATTTATATACATCCTAATATAAAACATACTATCATTTCCTGAGAATTGGGATTGAAGTAGGAGTTACTAATCACAAATCACAGAGTTTTCCATTCCAATAATGTGTCTTTAAAAAGTAATATAATTTAGGAATCATGTTTTCCAGGTATAGTGTAAAAATATATAAATATCTACATGTAAGCAAATAAAGAGAAATAAATGCATCTTGTTCTTCTCCAAAAACCACTCAGTACCTATCACAATGACACACACATATACATGTTCAGGCACCCAAACGACTGTGGAATGAATATATATACATACATACAAGCTCTGACAATTCAGTCCACAAACTCATTCTAGAAGAAGTGATACATACCTCATTGCCAAATATCAGTACGGTCACCTTTGGTGTACTACCCCTGGGAAGCTATGCACCAATGCCAGTGCCTAGTCAATCTTTCAAAGCAATTTTGAAACTTTCTGGAATGGCTATTGTACACAGTGATAAGATGCCAAGTTTACAAACAATTGTATAGTTGTCTGTTAAGGGAGTTTTTACACAGTAAACAAATAACTGTATTGGAACACCCTCCCTTCTCACCTGATCTAGCCCCCAGTGACTTTTTTCTTTACCCAAAGATAAAGGAAATACTGAAATAAAGGCATTTTGATGACATTCAGGACACCAAGGGCAATACAACGACAGCTCTGATGGCCATTCCAGAAAGAGTGTTCCAAAATTGCTTTGAAAGGTAGACTGGGCAGTAGCAAAAGTACATAGCTACCCAAGGGGAACAGAGTACCTTGTAGGTGACTGTAGAGATATTCAGCAATGAGGTATGTAGCACTACTTCTAGGATGAGTTGACTAACCTAACTGTCAGACCTCATGTATGTGTGTGCATGTGCGCGTGTGTACGTGTGTGTGCGCTATTCAGAACATAGGAGGTATGTTGTGATGAACTTTAGTATCTGGTCAGATGAGAACCACAGTTCCATATGGTATCGCAGTTCTACAGGTTTAGGGTATAGAGAAAATGTTAGGAAAGAAGAGGAGGTTGTTTGTAAGGCTAAAAAGCAAAATAAAAAAAAAAGGACATCAACTTGATTCCAACTCATGGCAATTGCAGGTGTTTTAGAGCAGAACTATGCTCCACAGTATTCAGTGGCTGATTTTAGTAAGTAGATAGCTAGCTCCTTCTTCCAAGGTATCTCCGGCTGGGTTCAAACCTTCAACTTTCAGTCACAGCTGAATGTGCTGACTTTGCGCCACCCAGGGACTTCCTATTCTACGGGAAACACCAAATAAAAAACAGATTCAAAGGTGGAAAAGATAGCATTACTGGAATGTTGTTGTTACTGGGTGCCATTGTGTCAATTTTTTTTTTTTAATTGTGATTGAGTGAAAGTGTACAATCCAATTTAAATTTGTATGCCCTCCTATCTGCAGCTCCTTCTGCTCTCCCTGCCTAGTGACAGCCTACTTGTCCTTTCCATTCTATACATGTCATATCCTCTTAACAATCTCCTATCCCCTTCTCTCCACTCTCTTCACTCCCCTCTAGTACGAGGCCAGTAGTACGACATCCTACAGATGCACAGAACCATGAAGTGTACACATGATATGGTCACTCTGTGCCCCGAGTCCAATCAATTCCTGTCCGAAGAGTTGACTTCTATAATGCAATCAGGGCAGTGTCAGTTCTAGGAGCTATGTTCCTAGGGGAACTCTCAGGCCTTCAGACCCTCAATTACAGTCTTTTGGTGGAGTTCTTAATGCCTATTTTTCATTTTATCGTGTTGCCACTGGAACTCAATACTGTGAGCCCCATCACAGCTGTCACTGGTGGTGGCCGGGCATCATCTGGTTCTTCTGGTCATAGGTTGACCTTCATGTGTATCCTTCTGTCTTCTGAGATCTTTTTCCCTCATGTCATTGTTGTCCTTGGTGATTATCGGTTCCTGCTGAGTTGTGACCGTTTGGTTTACCTCAGATGGCAGCTTGGTGGCTTTTAAGACCCCAGATGGTACACACCAGTGCAGAAGACACCACTGAGTCAATTCTAAGGTATAGTGACCATATGTGCCAGAACTGAACTGTTCCATACAGCTTTCTTGGTTGTCATATTTACAGAAGCTGATTACCATTGTTTCTCTTGCAGACAGTTGGATAGGTCCAAACTACCAACTTTTCAATTAGCAGCTGAGTGTTTAGCTGTTATGCCACCAGCGCTTTTTCTC
Organism: Heterohyrax brucei; assembly: GCA_028571685.1. Classification (NCBI taxonomy): domain Eukaryota; kingdom Metazoa; phylum Chordata; class Mammalia; order Hyracoidea; family Procaviidae; genus Heterohyrax; species Heterohyrax brucei. Next base: position 165,410,012 of record CM053143.1, read on the forward strand.
ACAAGTATAGATGATCACAAGATTAAATCATCTTACCTGGTATATGTACAGGGTCTGAAAATTAGGTTGGTGAATTCATCCTAGACAAAGTGCTACATATTTCATTGCTGAATATAATCACTGTGGTCACCTTCAAATTACTCCTCTTGGGAAGCCAGACATCAATGCCAGCACCTAGTCCACCCTTCAAAGCAATTTTGGAGCTCCTCCTGGAATGGCCATCAGAGCTGTCATCATATTACCTTTAATGCCTTGAATGCCGTGAAAATGTCTTCCTTTCAATATTTCCTGTATCTACAGGTAAATAAGTCACTGAAGGCCAGCTGATTTGAGTAGGTAGGTGTTCCAATATTATTATTTGCTTACTGGCTAAACACTCCCTCATAGTGCTGTGTGAGATGGTCCACTGTCATGAAGCAAAAGCCATGATTTGTTGGCAACAAGTTCAGGTCATTTTCATCTAACTTTTTCGTGTACCTTCTTAGCACTTCCAAATAGTAAAATTGATAAACCACCTGTTTAGTTTGTACAAATTCGTAATGAACAAACCTTCTGATATCAAAAAAAAGTTAGCCATATTGTTTTGACTCTTCATCTGGACTGATGGAACATTGGTCATGGAAAACTGGCTGACTTCCGTTGTCCATTTTGATGCTTTCTTTCAAGGTAATACTGGTACACCCATGTTTCATCACCATTGATAACACGGCCCAAACATTGTCTTGCGTCTCCAAAATGTCTTGGCAAACTTTGACTCTCCTTTGTTTTTGTTCATCAGTGAGCTTTGTAGGGACCATTTTTGTACACATCTTTCTCATGCCAACATTTTCAGTTAAGATCTTCCTGTTTGTCTACAGATTTACATGATCTGCTATGCTTCTCACAGTCAGGCAATGATTCTGACTCAACAAATTTTTGCAACATTTTGGTCAGTTCTGCTCATTGCTGGCTGCCCTAACCTCTCTTCATCAGTGATGCTTTCTCTCCCTTCAGAAAAAGGTTTCAGCCATTTGTACACTGTCACTTCCTTCATGGAATTATCCCCATAAACTTGGACTAATGTGTCCCTGATTTCACTACCACTCTTCCCAAGTTTAACAAGAAGTTTAATGTCTGTTCATTACTCTAATTCAAGCTCCAGCATCCTCATGATGGCACACAAAAACATTCAACAATAATGAATGCCACTCAGCAAGACACCACCACACTGACACAAGCACAGCTGCGAGACATTAATATACCAAGGTTACAAAACCTTAGTTGTTTGTACAGTGCTGCCAATGTGAGCACATGGTAGCTAGTTTGCAAACATAACTGCCATATTTGCATGACAATAAGCTTAACCCACTGATCCAGTATGAACTGATTATGTACAGGCAGATGAAAAATCAGGAAAGTCTTGAATGATCTATTTTAGATCCTGTCTGCTGTATTACTCAGTGCATATCAAAAGTATATTCCTGAGAATAAGACTTAACATGACAATAATGCTATTAAAAAAGCAAACATGCAAATGAAATGAATTTATTTACCTCTAATACAGCCGTTCCGCTATCTGAAAGGCTAGCTGTTGAAATATACCACAGGGCAAGTCTACTCTGTCGTATGGGGTCACTAAGTGTTGGAATCAAATTGAAAGCAACAGGTTCGGTCTGAAGGTAAATTCAGCAGTTGAGAAAGGGAGATCTGATAGCCTGGATTAAAATCCAGGCTCTTTTATTATCTTGATGTGTAAAACAATTGACAATTTTGTATTTTACTCTATGATCATTTGTATAATAGGCCACATTGTGTATTTTTTCCCAAATAAATAACAAACTCATACACATATGTCATAGCTCACTGACAAAAGCCACAAGGAAGGTGGTAATTGTGGTTGATAGAAAAAAAATATATAATGTGCAGGTTATTTACATAAAATCCAATATCTGTTTGTTACATTTATTTTACATAAGAACTTTAGAAGTGTGTCTACCACTTACTAAAGGCTCAACAATTCTAAACACCTATGCTTTCTCCAAAATATTTAGGGTATATAGTACTGAATATGTACACACAGTTTTTTTTTTCCAACAATACAATTTTTGTGACTTTATATTTCTTTATCATTTTTGATTTCTCTAAAGTGAAAACAATTATGGAAAGAAAAATAGGTTAAACAAAAACGTACTACTTTCATATCCAGAGAGATTTTACGATATACATGTACCCTCAAACATTCCCTATCATACATTCTACCTCACACTTCATAATCAGCATTTATTCACGATGTGTCAGACAATATAAAATAGTTAAGCTGTTAATAAATTCACATATTTTTCCAACCACTTTCAAAAGATGCAGGTGCATAAATGCTACCGTCTGTTAATACCATTTCTGGTTTACAACACACAGAACTGAATACTGCATCTTTAATTCAGGCATTCAGACTCTGTTCCCAGCATCTCTAAGGGTGGTCATGCTAAATACTACCATTGCCTTTGGCAGGAAAGTAAGCTACTGCTTTCATATCTGTATAAATCCCAGAAATTGAATCTTCAAGTCATTGAATTCTCAATTAAAAATCAATCTGGATCAGAGACTTGGAATGGTCCTCCCGGATTTAAGCTCCAGTTGCACCATAGGAACCAAATATTTCCTGTGCTGTGTTGAAAATTGCGAGCTATGCTCTATGACAAACATTCTTTTGATTAAACACCTACTCACATTTGTCAAGGTTCTGTCAACTGAAAATCTCAGATTCTTAAGGGACTCTTCTTATCTTCCAATTATTTTGTTCAGAACATTCGGTGTTTTTATATCTGGGAAAGTTTGCTTTCCTGCAGTATGAATGAATCTTGCCAAGTATGGAGATGATTAGTACCAATAATAACAATTGAGACATCCCTTGTATAAGGGAACATTTGAATATGGATGTATTTTCAGTCCTTGCTTTATTTAAAAAAAAAAAAAAAAAAAAGCTTTCTTATGGAAACCAAGGAACTATCACAAATGTGAAATTACAATTTTTCTTTATTATTAGAAGTTTAAAGGGAATAAAAATCCCCAACTAATAATACAAGGCTATTTAATATTGTAAGGAAATCACATCACGATTTTGGACTTGCCAACATCCACTGATTGACTAATTTTAAAGAAAAGAAGCCTTCAATGATTATTTATTGAATCACAGTCTGTACACATGCGCATGTGCCCACGTACACACATACATTATAAAGTATCAAAAACAACAACAGCAAAGTAATCCTCAGCTCCACAGCAAGTTGAAGGGAATATTTGTTGTTTCTTTTTTTTTATTGTTTTATTTTTTATTTAACATGACTGAGTGAAAATGTACATTCCCGTATAAATTTACATGCCCACCTATATGCAGCTTCCACTGCTCTCCCTGTCCGGTGACAGCACACTATTCCTCTCTGCTCCATACATGTCTCATCCTCCCAACAGCCTTCTTTCCGCTTCTCTCCACCCACTCTCCTTCCTCCAGCCAGAGGTCAGCAGGATGATATCCTATAGATGTATAGAACCATAAAGTGCATCCAACATATGGTCACTCTGCATTGCCAAGTCCATTTGATTTATCTGTATTCAGTCATTATTTTCAGATTGTTATTAGGTGCTCCTAAGTCAGTTTTGACTCATAGTGGCACTATATGTAACAGAACAAAATGTTGCCATGTCCTGTGCCGTCCTCACATTGGTCAGTATGTTTGAGCCTGTTGTAGCCACTGTGTCCATCCATCTCACTGAGGCGCCTTTTTTTTTTTTTTTTTTTTGAGTCTTCAATCTTAGCAGATGCTCTTCTTCAGGAATTGTGTCTTCATGAAAATATGTCTAAAGTAAGCAAGACAAAGTCTTGTCATCTTTGTTTCTAAGGAACATTCTCACTGTACTTCTTCCAAGACCAATTTGTTCATTCTTTTGGATGTTCATGGTATACTCATTATTTTTAACTAACACCATAATTAAAATGTGCCAACTGTTTTATCCTTCATTTTTCATTGTCCATCTTTGATATACATGTGAGATGATTAAGAATACCATGGCTTGGGTTGAGTGCACCCTAGCCCCCAAGGTGACTCTTTGCTTTACTAAAAATTTAAAGAACTCTTTTGTAGCCCATTTGCTGACACAATACATCTTTTGATTTCTTCACTGCTGCTCCCATCTGATTGTTGAGTCAAGTAAAACAAATCCTTGGTAACTTCAGTTTTTTTCCATTTATCATAATGTTGCTTATTGGTCCATTTGTGAAGACTTTTGTTTTCTTGACTTTGTAGTATAACCCATACTGAAGGTTATAGTCTTTGATCTTCATCAATAAGTGCTCGAAGACTTCTTCCCTTTCAGCAATCAAGGCTATATATTCTGAATATTGCAGATTGTTAATAAGTCTTCCTTCAATTCTGAAAATGCATTTTTCTCTATATAGTCTGCCTTCTCAGATTGTTTGTTCAGAATACAGGTTGTATAAATGTTGTGAAAAGATACAACCCTAATGCACACCTTCTCAATTTTAAACAATATTGTATTTCTTTGTTCTCTTTGAACAACTTCCTTTTGGCCTATGTAAAGCTTCTGCATGAACACAATTAAGTGTTCTGAAATCTCCATTCTTTACAATTTTGTCCATACTGTGGTATGATCTACACAGTTGAATACCCTTGTGGAGTCAATATAATGCAGGTAATCATCTTTCCAGTATTCTCTTCTTTCATCTAAGATCCATCTGACATCAGCAATGATATTCCTTCTTCCATATCCTCTTCTCAGTCCAGCTTGTATTTATGGCAGTTTCTTACAGAAGCATGGCTATGGATGTTTCTAAATTATCTTTAACAAAATTTTTGCAATGTGCATGAACATAGATTTCTTCCAGTCTGTTTGCGAGGGGCTATCTTCTAAATTTCTTGGTATAGGATTCAATGCTGAATCCACTTTTTGAAGCATCTCAGTTGTTATTCTGTCAACTCCTGGGGCCTTGTTTTTTTGACAGTGTCTTCAGTATAGTTTAGACTTCTTTCTTCGCTACCATTTGCTCTTGATACAGGCTACCTCCTGAAACGGCTGCACATTGACCAATTATTTTTAGTACAGCAACTCTGTTCCTTCTGTCTCATTTGTTAGTTTCCTTCATTGTTGAATTTTTTCCACACAGAATCCTTCAAATCTAGGCTTTAAGATTTTTTGTTTCATTTTCAGGTTAGTACTAATACAATTAGGAATTGAAAAGATTCCATAGTCCCCTAGTTTTGATCTCCACCAAGTTTTATATAGAGTATTTTCTTATTTTTTTAACAGTACATTAATAATGGTCGACAACATATTCATTCTATTAATTTATTCCACCATGAAATAATTATCTTATTCTGACTGTACGCAAGAGTCAGTGTTAAGGACAAGAAACACATTATAGAACAATCTAACTGGTCACTTTTGAACTTACATTGTAGTATATGATCACAGTTAAATGCAGTGACAAAGTTTACTATTTTATTCAAGTGAGAATTATGAAGTAGAAGTATAACATCCATTGACAAACTGCAATAAAGAAATTTGGCATATTCTTATGGATCAGTAAATGTAATGTATGAACTTATTTGGCATAGAGTCAGAAGAGTCTGAGAAAGTAGGAGCATGACTAAATCAAGGAATGACAGCTCTCACCCAGAATATGATATTAGATCATTAAAATGATAAAAAAGAACATTTTGATCAGCTTTCAATTATACCTATCCAAATGATTCCAGCAGTAGTTCCTGTCTTCAACAACCAAGAGTCTCTTTTGGTATTTACCTTCCTGGTGGATGGTTCACAGAAATTACAGGTGATCACAGCCTTGGCTTTCATTCTGAATACTAACAGGCTCTTCTTATTTGGAACTGTCCTGTTAGAACATTTCACTTCTATTTCTTTTATTTGACAGTCTTAAAGGGTATTCAAATTCTCCTCTCTCTGTCCTAATGTAATACTACACAGATTTTCTCTAGAAATCTTTTTTAAAAAATCCCACATGGATGCATTAAGGCAGATTTCATACACCTTCAAACTACTGGCTAAAAATGGTTGCAAATGTGTTTAGTATATAGTGGTGACATACACATCATTTTAAGATAAAATAATTGTTCTTCTATTATTCTCAATAGATAGACCGCTATTTGGACTTCCCTTTTTGAAAGCTTTGGCAGTATTAAATTATCACAACAATCCGCAGAGTGTAGTGTCAACGTCCTTTGAACAGGAACTATGCTCTCCAGTTCACCATGTTGCAACATTCTCTACTGATCCTTGACACTGAGACCAAATGTCAGATGTCACTCATTTCAGTTAATTCTGTTAAGGAATCCAAGTGGCATATCAAAGCATTTGAATTTGCAATCCTTAAATAGAAAAATAAGCTTATGTCATATTCCTAACTGCACTTGCATTTCCTTTATTCTGTACTGTGTATCTATAAGCTTATGTCATATTCCTAATTGCACTTGCATTTCCTTTATCCTGTACTGTGTATCTACTGACTGTCTCTTACTCAGGTTCACCTTTATACTATCCCATTTATATTATAATCTATGGTTATAATTCATGATTATCCATGCCCTGGAAAGCTTCAGTGTGGAATCTTTTTCTTCTCTTTGGGCATGTCTGAGTTCTGGTATACAACAAGCTTGAAAAACAAAGTTTAATCTCTGTAACTCCCCATCAACCAATGTCTTTTTTTTTTAACTGAAAGCAAGATAGACATCAACCACTGTGATAGTCCTGAATGCATTATCATGTTTGAAGAGAGATGAGTAAATTAATTTTTAAAAAGCAGTCCTAAACTCTATTATCTTTTCTAGTTTTAAGATATATTTTAATGAGTATGTTCAATACCAAACTGTATGTGCATATCTGTCTTTCTGTATTTCATATGCAGACCAGCTGTGCTTTAAGTTTCCAAGCAACTATTAGACTTCCAGGAATGAGACCTAGATGCCCGCTGGCAGCAATGGTCTGTGGGTGCTACATACATCTGTGACCAAGCTGCACATACTTATACAGTGTAGGCGAAGTGGAAACCATTAGCATTCTGAAAAGCAAAAATTATGCGACAATAACAGATTACCGAATGAGAAATGCTTACCCTTCCCCAAACTGCTCATGTCCATTCTTATACTGCTAGGTGGATATACTGTGGTTGAGATCAGATGCTGCACCCACTAATGCTTCCAGCTACTACAGCATACTGCTGTGGGACTTGAATGGTCCCTAAGGCCTCAGCTGTGTTATGGGCCTCTCTGGCCTTGCTGCCAAATGGAAGACCACTGCATAGGCTCTCCTGAGCCTTTGTTTCTGGACCCTTCTAAGTCTGTGCTCCCAGGTCCTGCCATGCTAGCCAAAGCTGTAGAGCTCTCCTGACACCCCAATACCAGGGCCCTCACTGTCAGGAGGTGTGGGCACACAACTCCTAAGTGAGATACACTCCGGCCTCTGCTCTGTGCAAGCGTCACACCTCTTTTAGATTTGCTGCTAAGTTTCCTGCCTTGAGGTATCTGGCTTTGCCCTACTGTAAGAAGACTCCTCCTGTCTAGGAATGTCCAAGGCAACCTTGCATGGGACATAATCAGGCATCTGCCCTGTACAGGGTAAGTTGTTGGTGTTAGGTGCTGTCAAGACAGTTATGCCTCATAGTGGCCCTGTGTACAGGAAACAGTGCCTGGTCCTGAGCCATCTATACAATTGCTGTTACGCTGAAATCTTATTGAGGTTCTTCTTCTCTTTCAGTGACCTTCTACTTTACCAAGCATTATGTTCTTCTCCAGGGACTGGTCTTTCCAGGTAACAAGTCCAAAATATGTGAGACGTAGTTTCATCATTCTTGCTTTTGTGGAGCATACTGGTTACACTTCTTTGAGGACAGATTTGTCCCTACAAATTTGTACTACTTGCACATGGTAAACAGTATAGCTATTTAAGCTCTGCCACCAAACCTCCAGCCCAAAGGCACTCAGTTCTTGCTCTGTGGGCCTAGCAAGCTGACCACCACTGTCTCTCACTGTTCCTTCTTCTGTGTCCAGGAAGTTCTCAATGCAGGGACTCTGGATTCTTGACTCAAAGGACACCCTCTGTTCCAGACTTTTAACAGCAGTGAGGTCCCCAGGAGCCTCTGAGGATTAGCCCCTTGTAGTCTAGCAGCACGGTAAAAACTGACCAGTCACCTTGTAAGCCAGTCACCTTATTTGCACTGTCATAGTAAACTAATCCCCACAAGGGTTTTACAGATTTTAGTTGCATAATCCCAGGCAAACATTTTATAAGGCTTAGGAAACCATGGCTAGGAAGGCCATATAAAAAAGCAATTGACTGTACCACATAAACACTGAATGATAATTTCAACAGTCAAGAGTGAAACAGCTGATTATCAAACATGAAACACAACAAATGCATTAAAGACATTGGTAACCAGAATCAAAGATATGGGATCTACTCTAAAATTCTGAGGCCAGATTTTGACTGTAATGGCAAGTAAAGTAGGGTACACTGAATTACAAAAGAACATTCTGTTCCCTTTGATTTTCTCTAATGGATTAAATCATGAACCATATGGTGTTTTGTGTTATAAATGTTTTCATGAAACACTTTCTTTTTCCTTTAGAAAGAAAAAGACAAAAAATACAAACATTAATTAAAATTGAGCAACTACTGCATTGTACTTATTCTGCATTTGCTTTGGATTCTATACATGTCAATTAAACTTCAACCTAACATATAAATGAATTTGTTCCAATAAGCAATAGCCTATAATTATAAAAGCATAATTTGCATACAAACATGAATCATGAAATGTTAACTACAAACCTATCATTAGTGACTTTGATAATCACTGATGTCAAATATTATTAGTACTTTTGAAACTAGTTTTTCAAAAGGGGAATTACCACAAGTATTACCACTGCTACTATCACCACTACTATTTTGACTTCTACTTTTAACTAACTGTTATACTACACTAAGGTCCCAGTACAGTGCTTGTAGCTTTATGAATATATTCTAATATACTTCACACTGGAGTACTAAAATGTCATGTCTGAAAATATAGCAAATAGTGTTAAGTAGGTCAAAACTAAAACCTATTGCCTTTTCCTACATGATATTAAAAGCACTTTCAAAAAAAATACAGACTGCCAACCAGAATACTGGCAGTCTGATCCACCAGCTACTCTTTGGAAGCCTGATGGGGCAGTACTAGTCTGTTCTTTAGGGCCACCATGAGTTTGAATCAGCTCAACAGCAACAGGATCAAAATTTGTTCAACTTTCTTAAATGTCAGTATTTAGGTCGCCTAATGTATGAGTTCCGACTCTCTGGAAATCCTGGTGGGTACAGTGGTTTAAGTGCTATATCTGCTGACCAAAAGGTAGGCAGTTCAAATCTGCCAGGTGCTCCTAGGAAACGCTATGGGGCAGTTCTACTGTGTTCTATAGGGTCACTGTGAGTTGGACACAACTTGATGGCGGTGGATTTTTAATGTATGAGTCGGACCAGACTCTAGGACACTGGGTTTGGTTTTGGTTTTAAAGTGAAACTAGCTTTACAGTGTGTTCTAGGCAGAGAATCACAAAAATATATCCTAAGAGGAGACACTAAATTTCAAGTATTTTTTAAACTCTGGATTATGTAACTCCTTATTCCTTTCTATGGTTTCATAATTTTTTTAAAGTGTACTTTACCAAACTACAATTTTATAAGCCCATGTGCAAAGCAATCAGATCAATGAAAGCACTGGAAAGTTTCTGTAATTTTCAGGTATTAAACTCTTAAATTTTATCCTTTAGATCAAAGTTCCCAAGGACAATTTCTGTTGCATATGCAAAACTGTTTTCTTATGGGAAATAAAAAAGAATGGGACAAAAATTAGATCACTTTGAAAAAGCCTCCCATTATGTGAAACTTGTGGTTGAGTTCTTACATCCTTTGCATGTCTCAAAGTTTATAGGAACCGATACCTTACGAAACAATCCTTTTGGGATATAAGTAAATCCTCTAGCTCAGCACAACCCCATGAAAATTCTGGACTGTTAGATATATGCAATTCTTTTGTTCTTTCTTCTCAGCAGTTATCCCTACTGATATAGTCAGTGTTTCATCTCAGCATGAAATAACATCAGATAACACTGCACTCTGAAAAGTAGATAAAATAAGGACTCTCAAATGAGAACGAATTAGGAATGTCCCCACAGCAGCAGCCAGGAGTCAAAAACACAAAACTGACAAATGTACTACAGAGGGGGTTTACAAAGAGTTTTCCACTCCAACTTCTTATTCTTCACAGAGATTATTAGTACTGAAAAGTGATAAAAAATGATAAAGCTGGCCATGACAGATTTGAAGCAAAACCAACTGTTTGGTAGATATCCATTTGATGACAGCTTTTAAATATAAAAACAAATAAGCACAGCATAATCCTCCAATGATCTGCTAAGTTTCTGTTTCACTGTATTGAGGAAGTACCTCTTTTCTTTTACTTCTCTGTTGTACCAGTAGGAATTGCTAAGGAATTGTTGTGTGTCATGCAGTCAATTCTGCCTTACAGTGACCCTACAGGACAGAATCAAACTCCATCTATGGGGTTTCCTTAGAGGATGCCCTGGTGTCACAGTGGTTAAGAGCTGTGGCTGCTAATCAAAAGGTCAGCAGTTTGAACTCAACAGCCACTCCCTGAAAATCCTATGGGGCGAGTTCCCTGTCCTACAGGGCTGCTGTGAGTAAGAATTGATTCAAAATGAAACAGAGTAATTCTTAGGGGAGAAGATTGCCTGGTCTTTTTTCCCTTGGAGCTGCTAAAAGATTTCAGTCAGCTTGCAGTTTGTGATGCTGTTAATCACTGCAGCACCAAAACCAAACTCAAACCCACTGCCATCGAGTCGATTTCAACTCACAGCAACTCTAAAGGGCAGAGCAGAACTGCTCCACAGTTTCCAAGGAGCCTGGTGGATATGACTGCTGACCTTTTGGTTAGCAGAACTAGCCTTAACTGTGATGCCACTAGGGTTTCCATTGTAGCACCAGGACTCCTTATAATTTTTCAAATATCTAGGGAAGAAGTCATCAATATATTCTGTAGTACAGAGAAACTTTTATGCTTATTAATTTATATAATAAGATGAAATATTTCTCTGGGAAATACATAATTTGCTATGGGTACTATTTTAAAAGTTTATTAAGCTTTCTCTTAAACTACAATTGACTCATTTCAATCCTCTGGAATAAAGGGTCGAAGCAATTGAAACCAAAAAGATTTCTGTGTCTGTCTGTGAGTACCTGTTTTATAGTCGATTAGTTTTTCTTCCTGACAGCACCATTATCATTCATTCCTGTCTATTCTGACATTTTGAGTGGCCATAAACATTTACATTTGTATTTCAGCTAGGACCCACACGCTGATATAAAGTATTTTACTCATAAAACAAAAGTTTCCAAGTTTCTGATTCACTTTCATTTTTAGTAAGGTAAAATTTTTTAGCCTATTATCACAGTATAGTCAAATAACATCACATGTCTTACTTAATTCAGACTTTTATTGAGTTCCTACTCAGGATTAGAAACAGTGCTAAATGGGATGGATATTACATACCACACCATGGTTATGGAGCACAGGGTTGCTATGAGTTCAACATGATTACTGTCTTCTCAGAACTTATTTTCAGGAGTCATGTAAATAATGAAATTAATTATATAAAAAGTATCATGATAAAATAAGCACACAGTATTCTGGGAGCTTAATGTAGTAGTCCATAATCTAATGTAAGGTAGCTGAGTAAGAGTATCCCATAGAATGTAAAGCATTAGCTGATTGGGGAAATCAAGTAAACATCACCCTTTATTTAGGAAACAAAAATCTTTATACTAATTTAAATTTAAAAGATCTTTTTTATTTTTAAATACTACATACCATATAATATTATATAAGAAGCCTGGTGGAAGAAAATTAAGCAATCAGCTGGTAACTGAAAGGACGATAGTCGCAACCGACCTAGCAGTTCCACAGGAAAAAGATCTGGTAACCTGTCATGCGAGAAGGAACGACCTCAACAGCCTACAACAGTAACAACAGTGTGGTACAGTACAGTGTCACAGTAGTTACACATTTGATTGCTAGCCAGAAGATCAGAAGCTTGAATCCATCAGCCATTCCTTAGAAATCCTATGGAACAGTTCTACTCTGACCTATCTAGGGGTCACTATGAGTAGGAATAAGTTCAACAGCAAAGGGTTTGTTTTCTGTTCTTTTTTTTTTAATCATTATGGTAAAAAGTACAGCATCTCTTCTTCTAAACTTGATAACCCAATCACATCCTCGGAATGCTCTGAATTACTGTAGGACGATCTTTTAATTAGCAACTAAAACAAGCATCAACCACATTCTCTGTTTACATTATTTATTTACAGCACACATTAACTTTATGAAACAGATATTTACTTTTGCTGTTGTTAGATGCCTTCAAGATGGTTCCAAATCACAGCAACCCTACATTCAACAGATAAAAAAAAAACACTCGCTGGTCCTGCACATTCTCACCATGGTTGCTGTGTTTGAGCCCACTGTTGCAATTTTGTCAGTCCATTTCATTGAAAGTCTTCCCTTTTTTAGCTGATCCTCTACCAAACATGGTATACTTATCAGGGACTGGTCCCTCTGTACATCATGTCCAATGTCTGACCATTCTCACACTGGGGAACATTCTGGCTGTACACATACCAAGACAGAACTGGTCATTCTTCTGGCAACCCATGACATATTCAGTATTTTTCACCAACAACGTGACTCAAAGGTACAAATTCTTCACTGGTTTTCCAATATTTTGCCCATAAAATCCTTCAATGCTGTAACTCCAGGCTTGATTTTATTCTTCAGTTCTTTCAGCTTAAGAAATGACTATTGTCTTCTTCCCATTTGGTTTCCTAACTCCAGGTCTTGGCACATTTCATGATAATACTTTGCCTTCTGATCAACTCAGTAATAGTGGATTTGGACATCTTCCAATGCCACTTTTTGACATCTTCTGTTCAGCTCTAGTATTTCCTCATTTCTTGACTTTTACTTTAGTTACCCTACATTGAAGAGTGAGTTTCAGAGTCTCTTCTGACATTCATTTGGTCTTTTTTTAATGAGTTTTTTTTTCATTATCCCTGTATGATGTCCTTGATTTCACACCAAAACTCAACTGGTTTTGGTTATTTGTGTTCAATTTGTCAAGTCTATTTTTGAGAGGGTCTCTAAATTCAGGCAGTGTCTACTCAAGATCATACCTGAGCTCTCATGGGACTTGTTTTAATTTTCTTCAGTTTCAACCTGAACTTGCATTATGAGGAACTGATGTTCTGCTGTGCAGTTGGGACACTAGCCTTGTTCTGACTGACAATGCTGAGATTCTCCATTGCATCATTACACAGATGTAGTCTATCTGATTCCTGTGCATTCCATCTCATAAATTCTGTGTATATGTACAGTGAGTTTATGTTGTTGAAACATACATTTATGAAAAATAAGTTGTTGCTCTTTCAAAATTCTATCATGCTATCTTTGGCATCATTTCTATTACCAAGACTGCATTTTCCAACTACTGATCCTTTTTATTCTTCATTTTCTTGTTCGTTGTTATCAAGTGCTGTCAGGTCAGTTCTGACTCTTAAGTCACCCTACATATAATAGAACAAGACACTACTCAGTGCTGCTATGTTTGAGTCATTCTCAAATCATTGTTATGTTTGAGCCCACTGTTAACAGTCACTGTGTTAAATCATCTTCTTCAGTCTTCCTCTTTTTTGCTACAGCATTCTCGCTGAACTTCTTCCAAAACAGATTTGTTCTGTCTTTTGCCAATCCATAGTATATTCATATTGTTCACCAACAACATAATTCAAATCCATCCATTCTTCTTTGGACATTCTTGTTCACTTCCTGGCTGCTGCATGCATATGAGGTGATTAAAAACACCATGGCTTGAGTGAGGTGAATCTTAGTCCTTAAATTAAAACTACTGTTTTGAGCACTTTAAAGAGGTCTTTTGCAGCAGATCATCCCAGTAAAACGCATTTTTTATTTCTTGACTGCTGCTTCTGTGGGTGTTGACTGTGTAACCAAACAAAATGAAATCCTTGAAAAATCACATTTGCTCTTTAATAATGATGTTGTTTATTGTTCACCCATGAGAATTTTCATTTCCTTTATGCTGAGGTTTAATCCATACCGACCGCAGTGTTTGAACTTCATCAGTATTTCAAGTCCTCTTCACTTTCAGAAAACAAGGCTGTGTCATCTGTGTAACATGGAGTGTTAATGAATCTTTATTTCTGATGTCACCATTTTTTTAATATAGTTTCTCAGGTTATTTGCTCGGCATACAGATTAAATAGGGTGAAAACTACAACCCTGACACACATCTTTCCTAACTTTAAACCATGCACTATCCCCTGTTCTCTTTGAATAACTGCCTTTTAATGTATCTGCAGGTTCCTATGAGCACAGTTAAGTGTTCTGGAATTCCCATTCTTCACAAGGTTATCCACAATTTGTTATGATCCGCACAGCTGATATTCTTTGTACAGTCACTAAAACACAGGTAAACGTGTTACTGGCATTCTCTGCTTTCAGCCAGGATCCATCTAACATTAGTATATCCTTGGTTAAATGTCCTCTTTGAACCTGCCTTGAATTACCTTTCAATGTACTGTTGCCACTGCTTTTGAATGATCGTCACAAAATCTTTAATGTACCATGGACCACCTAAAGAACCAACATATCTAGTCTGGAAGAAGTACAACAGAGTGCCCCTTGGAAGTAAAGATGGCAAGACTGCATCTTACATACTTTGGACATTTCGTCAGGAAAGATATGTCCCTGGAGAAGGACACTATACTTAGTAGAGTGGAGGGTCAATGACGAAAACCCTCAATAAGATGGGTGGACACAGCGGCCACAACAATGGCTTTAAGCATAAAAACGATTGTGCACATGGTGCAAAACCAGGCAGTGTTTCTTTTCACAGGGTCACTATGAGTTGGACCCAACACGACGGCACCTAGCAACAACTCTGCATACTCCTCCCATCTTCTTTTGAAGCTTCTTGCATTGTTCAGTATTTTGCCCACAGAATCTTGCACTACAGTAACTCAAGGCTTAACTTTTTTCTTTAGTTCTTTCACACAGAAAAGCGCTGAGCATGTAACTCTCTTTTGGTTTTCTAACTCCAAGTCTCTGCACGTGTCATTATAATACTTTGTCTTCTGGAGCCATCCTCTGAAATACTTTGTCCAGTTCTTTTACGTCATTATTTCTTCCTTTCACTTTAGTTACTGTATGTTCAACAGCAGGTTTTAGAGTCTCTTCTGACATCAATTTTAGTCTTTTCTTTTTAGTGATCTCTGTGTTTTTTTCATGTATGATATCCTTGATATCATTCAACAATTCATTTGGTCTTCAGTCTTCAATTTAGAAAAGATTACATTTAGCCATGCTCAGTAGTATTAACATCAAATATTCTCTAAAATGCTGAGCATGACCCATTCCTAATGGGTCTAACTTCAAAACTTAGAATATTAAGCAGGAGCCTTCATTCTTCTCCATTTCTTCTTCAAAAACACACTGCCATCAAGTTGATTCTGACTCATAGCAACCCTATAGGACAGAGCAGACCTACCCCACAGAATTTCCAAGGTGTGCTTGGTAGATCTAAACTGTCAATCTTTTGATTAGCAGCCATAATACCAGTTTCACTCCACTCTAGAGATGCACAGATTTAAGGGTCCTACAGTTCTTAGCAACAATTGTAAATACAACTGACAGATCTTTAAATTTTATGAGTCTTCATGAAGCTCATTAAATAGGCTGGTAATTCCAGAAACTGAACTTATAATAGCATTTGTCCCAGCTTCTTTGATGGACATAAACATGGAACTATTTATTTTTAATCCTAAATACTTGATTCTCTAGTGTTTTTGAACTTTTTTTTTTCAGATGAACTAATTCACACTTCTTACAGTTAGCAAAGCCTTTAAAATATCTAAATCTGATACCCAAGGAAAGAATCGCTATAGTGGGATTAGCTACAATTTAAAGATACAACCTTTCACAGTTCAGTCCTGGTCTAAGTATAGATGTATAAATCTCTTGTTATCCAGGGAGCACTGAACTGCTTTGCATAGTAGTTCTATGAGTTAATAAAAATGTATGTTAAATTAATGTCACATTAGGAGTGTCTATCTAAGAAAGTAAAATACAGAATTTTATGAAAGGTCTTTATACTCTGCCAAATTCAATTAAAGCTAGCTTTTTAAACAAAAACGCTATGAGAGAAGTTTCTGTTAATTTTAAAGCTAGTTCTTCCTGGAAGTTAACTGAATGTGAAAGAGGGGAAGAAAAAACTAAAGTAAAACAAAAGAATTAAATGCATGGCTTACAGGAGACTTCACTTACTATTTATTACCTGCTTTTAACTGTCAACAAATGCTTTTCTAAAACATTTTCTGAACTGGAGACTACAGATTAAAGAAGGGAAATTCCCTAAGGTCCAAACTAGAGCCAATGAAGTCACAAAGCAAAATGAAAACTCTCCCAGATTTATTTAATTAATAAGCAAATTTAAAGCAAAATAGGAAAGAAAGAAAATGCTTTTAAGAAATTTTATTTTGTACGTGTGGCAGAACAGATTTAATCCATATTTGTTCAGAACTCACAAAAGCTTTCATAGAGAGTATTTCCTTTGAGAGTTATGGTAAAGCCAAGTCTTACTTTCAAGGTGCCCCGCTAAGGCTAAAATGCTTGAATCATGATTTTACTGTTTTTAAGATTCCTACTTCTTCATCAAAATACAGTATTTCTGTTTTAGACAGGCCCATAAAAGTGAACAAGAAAAGAAGATTATTATTTTATAGCAGTTATAAATAGAGTTAGAAAAAAATAGTATATACTGGCTTCAAGAAATCATATATATATATATATGTACGTTTTTTCTTCCTCTCTCCCCTAATTTTCTTTCACTCTTTCCTGTCTTTCTCACATACATGCACAGATTTTGCTGACAATTACTATTTCATTTGGTGAATGAAGGTAACTTTCAGAAGATCTAAAGCCTAGGAGTATTTTACTGTTTACATTAACAAAAAACATTACTTTTTAAATAAGACACTGGAAACAAATATAAAATAACTGCCAACTAAGACAAGACAGTATCTTTCACTTCTTAAAAGAGATCGTCAAAATGCCATTATCCATGTGTGTTGAGAATCCTACGTTTAAACTCTTGCCTTCTTCTAGTTTTATCCCAGTTATCTGCATTCTGTAAAGTACCTGCTGCAACACTACCCTAAGCCATCTTAGGAATAGATGAGATGCATATCAGAGAACATACTAAATATACTTGTTTCTAAATAAAACAGTTAAAGTAGCTATTTACTTGTATATCCACAAAAATAGCAAATCATAAACCCAAAGAAAAGGCACACTATTTCCTCCTCCTCCCCACAAGAATCAGACTCTCAGGTTTTGTCATACGAGGAGAAGGAATAACCAGTTAGGCTCTGCCGATGATTCTTGCCCTAAGAGAGTGGTCTTCTTCCTAATACACTCCTATAAACCATAATGCATTGATAATGATACTCTCCCTACTTCCCCTCTGCACCTCTGAGTTTCATTTATCTCTATTTTACTGATGTTTACACTCTTGATACACTGATGACATCAATCTCCTGCTTCATACATTCAGCTTACCATCTGGTATTGGCCCGTTTCTTTGAGATCTTGATATCTACCTGAATTTAAACTAGGTTTCCAAGAGATATTATTGATTTACAAATTCACTGGCCTCCAGGAAGTATATCCTTTCATTCATCTTCAACTTATCATTGATACTAACAATGAAGACAATATAAAACACAATCTAAAACAAATCTGTAAAGTGACTTGACCATAAATCTGGTGTCTTGATCACAACAGAGGGTCCCAGACAGAGCTGGAGAAAGATGTAGAACAAAATTCTAACTCTAAAAAACAAAGACCATGATAGCCACGATGGAGCTCACAGAGAGGAGTCTCACTGGCAACACAAGAATAAAAAGGGGTGCATCCTGAGATCTCCACTAAAAGACCTCAATTGATGGTCCAGCAGTTTCAGGGTTCCCCTGAGAGCATAGCCCCCAGCCCTGATGCTGCCCTTACCCATAAATTATAACAAAGGTCCACTCTTTGGACAGGAATGGATTGGACTTGGCAATGCAGAGTGACCATATATTGGATGCACTTTATGGTTCTATACATCTGTATCATCCTGCTGACCTCTGGCTGGAGGAAGGAGAGTGGGTGGAGAGGAGGGGAAAGGAGGCTGTTGGGAGAATGAGACATGTATGGAGCAGAGAGGAATAGTGTGCAGTCACCGGACAGGGAGAGCAGTGGAAGCTGCATATAGGTGGGCATGTAAATTTATACGGGGATGTACATTTTCACTCAGTCATGTTAAATAAAAAAAAAAACAAAGACCAGACTTGTTGTCCTGATAGAAACTAGAGAATCCATGAGTATGGCCCCTAGACATCCTTTGTGCTCAGTAATGAAATCACTCCTGAGGTTTATCCTTCAACAAAGGTTAGACAGGCTCATAAATGCCAACCCAAGAACAAGTACTAGAAGGCAGGAGGAGACAGAAGAGCTGGTAGCAGGGAACACAAAGTTGAGAAGGTAGAGTACTGACATGTGGTTGGGTTGGTAACCGATGTCATAAAACAACTTATGTACTATTTAATGGGAAGCCAGTCCATCATGTAAAACTTCACCTAAAGTACAATGAAATAAACAAATGTTGAGTCTTGCAAATTCTGATACATTTTGACCATTACTAAATTATTCTAAGACAATCATTCAGATCAGAGGAAAAACAAAATTCCCAAAAGTAACTATTGAAATTTTATCTTCACCTGATAAACATCTGGAGGCAACTTATTATTTAACAATATCAACACAATTAATAAAATTATGCTACATCAATTTGATGCATTTTGTTTGCTTATTTAAAGGATATCTATACGGAAAACATGGCAATGCAAAAAATACTCATAATGTGGCAATTTCCATATAAAACAATAAATTTACACACACAGTAAAAAACATAAAAGGTGGACTCTATAATGGAATATTGACTTTAAAAATGAATTAACTTGGTGTGTCTGTGTGTTACTCTGATAATTTAATGATTTTTATTTCAATTTCTCTGGCTATAATGTGGCTACATACAAAGTGAAGCTATAGCTACTACTTACATACAGTCAAAAAGAAAAATTTTAAAAAAATGATTTTAGAAAAAAAAATCTGGATTCCTGTGAAGGCTGAAAGAACAAAGGCTGCAAACTGAAAACAAAGCTATTAGAAATCCACAGGTAAATGACAACGAGAACATCAACAGTCCAAGAGTTACAGGGATAAGAGGACAACAGAGGCATTTAAAGAAAGCACTGCTAAGACATAGTATCTTTTATTTTCTTGCATTGTCAGCACTTAGCAAAGTGCTTAGTGAGTGTCAAAGAAATTACAGTTTTCATGATGGGTTATAAGCACTATCTGAGATGGGAGAAGAGAAAGGCTTGTAGATAGACCTGATGAATTTTTCTTGAGGATATAGGAGGCAAATGCTGCCACTGACTTAGAATCTGAAGAAAAAAAAGAAGAAAAAGCTTTACAAGAAACATAGGAAGTGATACTGAGTTTTGACTTTCAGGTATGTCAAGTAAGTTGGCATATTTCATATGACACTTTCACAGCTAAGTACCACAAGCTGCTGTTGAGTTGATCCTGATGCATGAAGACCCAGCAGGTGTCAGAGGAGATCTGTACTCTACAGAGTTTTTCAATAGCTGATTTTTCTGAAAGTTCCTTCTTCTTAGATACCTTTGGGTAAAATGAAAACTGCCAATTTCTAGGTTAGCAGCCAAGTACTTTAACTGTTCGTATCATACAAGGACTCCAGTAAGTAGCTTTCTTAAAATAAATAGCTAATTTGATTTAATTAAATTGCTTGTTGATGTTGTTATTGTTTGTTACCATCAGGTCAATTTCAACTTAGAGTGACATTATATGTTACAGAATAGAGCCACTTTGTAGGGTTTTCTCAACTGTTATCTTAAGGGAGGCAAATCACTGGCTTTCTTGCTGGGTGGGTTCAAAACAACAATCTTTAGCAGTGGAGGGCAAACGCTTTCTGTTACCCAGGGACATTTAATTAACTCTAATGAGGTAAATTAATTGATCTAATGATGAAAGAAGCACTCTGGTAATTTTATCTTTACTAGATGAAATGGTCATATTTATTAATTTTAATTCCATGAATATGTATTTTAATATCTGTGTTCTTACACAACTGTTAAGTAGTGCAATTAAGCAGAAGAAATCCATCCTGCTTCTGATGGCACAACAGAGGAGCGAGAAAGAAAAAAATTTTTAGATCTGTTTTCAAGAATGTTTTAGACAGTACAAGAAGTTCAGCAGAAGTTCCAAGAAAGAAGACGAGAGGCCTTCATGACAGCATAGTTGTAAGTGTTCTGTGCACTAGGACTTTATTGAGGATAACAGAATTCTGTAGTGTCTGCACTTATTTTTGCAGCGCTAGTTTTCTTTCTTGTTTTCTCTTTAAATTAAAGAAAAGGCAGAATTTTACTTTGATCTACTAAAAAGCTAATTAATGATTATAATTTAGATGCTAGTGTAGGGCAATAGCTATTTATACAAATTATTACCCTGAGCACCTGCTCCCATTTTTCATGTATTATGCTAACAGTGTTTTTGTCTTAATTAAAAATGTTAATTAGTGGTGATTTAAACAGCAAAAGAAGAGCTGGTAACATATGCACAAGATTTTTACAATATGTGCATAACTTTTTTTCAAACTGACGAACTAAGCATGAAAGCATCTGAAACACAAACAGTAGCAAGTTTTTAAATTAACCTGTGGTTGTTCTCTGAGCATCAGACTAGGTTAACATATGATTGTTCTCTGCTTTTTCTTATTTTGCTTCTCGTCTAATTATTGCACATTTATGAAAATTGAACAGTGCTATCTTCATTTACATGTTCTATGTTTGGACTCCTAATATGCTTTGCCAGCATGTTTTTACATTTTTATTTCTGGTGATTATATCAACTCATCTCTAAATTATTTCTTAGATTATTAGACATTTTCCTTTCAAAAATCTGCCTCTCAACTATTGGTAGGTAAGCACAATGTTTATTAATAAGGAAAGTATAGAGTAAAGTAGGAATTTGAAATTCCCTACAGGCACAGATAACCCTGTATCTTTTGTCCCTTGGGGAAGAAATACACAGATGACCAAAGTACTGTTGTTCTCTATTCAACTGACATAAAGATGGCATAAATCTACTGCAGACAACATATTACACTTATTTCTCCTCAAATATCCTACATTATCTTTTCTTCCTTAGCCTACCCTATTATAAAATTTCTACTTGTATTATAAACATATCAAAGCCAAAAATAAATAAATAAAAAGGAAACTTAATAAGTCAGTAAAAAGATAAAAGCAGGAATAAAAAATAAAACTTTCTTGCCTACATACCTACATACGACCAACATGCATTTATTTGATATAGCTCACAATGGAACAAATCAAAGTATTTTATTCCCTTAATAGAACCCAGGCCCCAGTAGCATATATCCAAAGTTTAACAATCAAAAGGATATATATAGTAATTCTGTGTTACTTCTTTGACAATCTTCTCATTATCTCTTAAAACCACTTAGGGGAAAACACATACCTGCACAATCAATAAGCTTTAAATACACTAAATATTTAAAATATATATGTATATGAAAACCCTTTATAAAACAGAAATATCCCATCTGAGGACAGTATGTTGAACACACCATGAGTTGCTACATAAAAATTTTACTGGGATCCACAGTCAGTACCCATGAAACCAACAGTTAAGAAAGCAAAGGAAACATTATATTAGGCAAATTTGCTGCAAAAGAACTTTTTAAAGCGTTACAGAAAAGATGTCACTTTGAAGACTAAGGTGCGCCTGACCCAACTCATGGTATTTTCAACTTAATCATATGCTTGTGAAAGGTGGACAATGAATAAAGAAGACAGAAGAAAAACTGACATATTTGAATTATGGCACTAGAGAAGAATACTGAATATACCACAGACTGACAAAGAATGAACAAATCTGTCTTGGAAGCAGTACGACCAGAATGGTCCTTAGAAACATGAGTGGCAAGACTTACATACTTTGGACATGTTATCAGGAGGGATCAATACCTAGAGAAGGACATCATGCCTGGCAAAGTAGTGGGTCAGGGGAGAATAAGAAAATCTTTAAGGTAACAGACCGACACTGTGTCTTTAAAAATGGGTGTGAGCATAACAATTGTCAGTATGGCATAGAAGCAGACAATGTTTCTGACTGTTATACACACAGGTATTATAAGTCTGCATCTAACAGCAACAACAAAAATCCAGACATTGCAGTACTGCGGAAGCATATCGGAACTTAGGAGAACCAAATTCCAGTTTCCCCTCCTTTCTGTGGCTGTTTTTGTTTTTGTTCTTTTTAACCAATGGTTTCTCCTCAAATATTTCATTCGTATAGAGGTTTCCCTCAATACCTCAATCCAAAGTGGCCTCTCCTTTGCTATTCACACATGCATCTATCTACTGAACACATAAACCATACCAAACAGTACCCGTTGCTTTAAAATTAATTCCAACTGATAGCAATTGTATGGCACATAAGACAACTAACTGTCTTATTAAGGTTTCCAAGGTTATAATGTTGAGAGAAGTTGACTGTCACATCTTTCTCATTCTCAGCAGCTGGTGGGTTCCAACTCCACCATTTCGTTAGCAACAAAGCACTTAAGCACTGTGTCATCAGGGCTCCTTAGCTTGGCACAGCTTTCTATCAAATGACTTTAATTTTTCACTGTAGATACTTCAAATTTACAAAAGCAGTATATATCTGTAAACTGATTTATTTGAATGAAAGATCCCAGAGGAGCAGGGGGCTTGTCTATCCTATATTTGCTATGCTCTCAATTCATGGAATGCAGTCTGGCCCTTGATTGGATGATTGTGTTGAATGATGGAACTGAAGAAACAGAAGTGACAGTTATCACACTCAGATTCATCCTGACCCTTCTTAAGGCACTCTACTAAGTTTCCTTCACTTGTCTGTCAGGTTGTCATACTGTGGGGTCACATTCTGTCACCAAGTCCAGTCACATTACACAGAGGTATTATTCTGTCACATTCTGTCACCAAGTCCAGTCCATTTTTGTCCAAAGAGTTGACCACAGTAGTGTTTTCAGGACAAGGGCAGCAGCAGGTCTAGGAGTCATGCCTCCAGGGTACCACTCAGGCCATGAGACCATCAACTGTGGTCTTTTAGTTGAGTTTTTAAGCTGCAGTCTTGTTTTTCTACTGTTGCTACAGGGATTCAACAACATTGTATACCCCATCGTGGCTGTCTCTGGTGGTAGCCGGGCACTGTCTGGTTCTTCCTATCACATGCTGATGCTGTGTCCCACTCACATGGGTCCTTCTGTCTCCTCAGCTCTTACCTCCTCATGTCTTTGTTATTATTGGTCATCATCTGTTCCAGAAGAGTTACCACAATTTGGTAAACCTCAGACGGCAGCTTGCTAGCTTTAAAGACCCCAGGAATCATTCACCAATGTGGTGTGCAGGAGACTCTCTTAGCAACAGGCTAGTTAAACCAATTGAAATTGATGTCCCATGAAAGCATGGTCCCCACACTCTACCACTGCCACTCTATCATGGAAATACTGGGTTGAGATTAGAAGACCTTTCAGTTTATGGTGAAGTCCAGTTAAGTCAACCTACTTTCTACTGTGTGCTGTTACTGCTTTCACCTAACCAAATTTCTATCAACTATCTAATCTATGAAAAACATTCACCCTCCCTCCCCATCCTTGTAGTCATCAAAGAGTCTTTTCTTCAGTACATAAATCTATTTTTAAGTCCTTATAGAAGGGGTCTGTTTTAGTCACCTAGGGCTGCTCTGACAGAATTACTACAGAGTGGATGGCTTTAACAAAGGAAGCTTTATTCTTACATAGTCTGTCTAGTAGGCTGCAAGTCCATATTCAGGGTGTCCGCTCCAGGGGAAGGCTTTCCTCTTGTCAGCTCTGGAGGAAAGTCCAGTATTGCATCAGTCTTTGTCCAGGGAGCATGCTGGCACAGGAATCTCAGGTCTGAAGGATGCGCTCTTCTCCTGGTGCTGCTTTCTTGATGGTACGAGGTTCCCAATTCTCTGCCTGCTTCACTTTCCTTTTATCTCTCCTAGGATGAAAGGATTAAGGATGGGGCAAGCCATACTCCAGAGAAATTCCGTTTACAGAGAAGCAGGGAGGTGATCCTATAAAGGGCTTTACAGTCCCACCCTAATCCTTTAACATACAGCATAGGAAAACCACAAAATGGAGAACAGTCACAAGACACCGGGAATCACGGCCCAGCCACATGGCTACACATATTTTTGGGGGGACACAATTCGATCCACGACAGGGTCTCATACAATTTTTGTCCTTTCACCAGTGAATGATTTCACTCACCATACTGTCTTCCAACTGACACGAGGATATGAGATATTTCCTAAAATCATCATTATTCTTTGTCATTATACAGTACCCAATTGAATATATGTACCCTTGTTTGTTTATCCATTCATCTGCTGATGGACATCTGGGTTGATTCCATTTTTGTGCTATTATGGACTGTGAGGTAATAAATATTCCTGTACATGTATTGGTTCATGTGACTGTCCTTGCTTGTGTAGGATACATTCCAAGCATGAGATAGATCACTCAAAAGTAAGAGTTGGAGACTTCAATACTCCACTTTCAGTAATGGAGAGATCATCAAAAAAAAAAAAGCTCAGTAAAGATACAGAAGATCTCACTGTGAAATTTAACCAACTAGACCTCATTGACATATAGAGAACTTTTTACCCATCAACAGATAAGTACATCTACCTCTCCAATGCACATCAGACATTTTCCAGAACAGATCACGTATTAGGATATAAAGCAATTCTCAACAAAATCCATACCATTAAATTAATGCAAAGCATCTTCTCAGATCATAAAGCCATAAAAGTCAAAATCAACAGCAGAAAAAACATAGACAGAAAGTGGAACTCATGGAAACTGAGCAACACCTTGCTCAAAAAAACAGGGGTTATAGAAGAAATAAAGGATGAAATAAAGAAATTCATGGATTCCAACGAGAACAAAAACACTTCCTACCAGAACCTATGGGATACAGCCAAAGCAGTGACCACAGGTCACTTTATCTCCATAAATGCACACATCTAGAAGAAGAAAGAAACCAAATCAAAGAACTGACTTGACAGCTTGAACAAGTAGAGAGAGAACAACAGAGGAACTCCTCAGGCATCAGGAGAAAACAGATTATAAAGATTAGGGCAGAACTAAATGAGTTAGAAAATAGAAGAACAACTGAAAGAATTAAAAAGACCAAAAGCTGGGCTTTTGAAAAGATCAACAAAGTTGACAAACCATTGGCTAAACTTACTAAACAAAAACAGGAAAGGAAACAACCCAAATAAGAAATGAGAGCAGAGTTGTCACGATCCAACAGAAATCAAAAATATCATAGCTGAATACTGTGAAGGACTGTATTCTAACAGATTTAAAAACCACAAACAAAAGAAAATAGATAAATGGGAATGACTAAGAATCAGTTACTTTCAGCTACCCTTTATCTATATGCTGAGAAAATAATCTGCTCACCTACAGAATGGGAAAAAATATTTGGCAATTCTATGTCAGACCAATGCCTGATTTCCATAGTCTATAAGGTACTACAAAGCATCAATAAAAAAAAAGATAAATCATTCAATTAAGGGATGGGCAAAAGAGATGGACAGATACTTCTCTAACGAGGAGATCCAGGCAGCCAAAAATCACATGCAGATATGCTCACAATCATTAGCTATTAAAGCAATTCAAATCAAAATGACAATGAGATACTATCTCACCCCAACAAGGTTGGCCATGATCCAGAAAACACAAAACAACAAATGCTGGAGAAGCTGTGGAGAGACATGAGCTCTCCTACACTGTAGGTGGGATTGCAAAATGGTGCAACATCTTTAGAAAGCAATCTGGCACTACCTTAAAATAATGGATATACATACACCATTTGACCCGGTAATTCCACTGCTTGCAATATATCCTACAGAATCAAGGCCATTCACACCAACTGACACATGCACACAAATGTTCATCACAGCACAGTCTACAATAGCAAAAAGATGGAATCAACCCAGATGCCCAACAACAGAGCAATGGATAGGTAAACTATGGTTTATATACTCAATGGAACACTACGCAATGATAAAGAACAACGAAGACAGCAAGAAACATCTCTCAACCTGGTTTCAACTGGAGGACATTATGTTGAATGAAAGTAGTCAGCAACAGAAGGACAAATATTGTATGAGACACCTCCGATAAGAACTTAAAAGCAGTTGATGCTGCAAGGGTGGGGTGGGAGGGAGGGTGAGGGGGTAGGGTTTAAATTGGACAGTTTTAGAAATTTGGTTGGGTGAAATTGTTTTCAGCACACATTAGTAAGAATATCAATATTAACGGGACTTCAACACAACTTGTGTACTCCTCCAATCTTAACCAAATGTTGCAAGGACAGAGTAGCTGGGGTGGGGGTCCAGGGACCATGCTCTCAGGAGAAATCGAGGCCAATTGCCACAACTAGCATTTTGCTAATGAGGGCTCTCCGCACCCCACATTGGTGAGAGACATCTGGGGTCTTAAAAGCTGCCAAACTGCCATCCGAAGGTACAGCAAATGGTCCCAACTTAGCAGGAATGGATGATGACCGTGGTCCATAACAACATAGGGGAAAGGGAATCCAGAAGACAGAGAGACCCATGTGAGCGGGCAGCTACATTGACTTGTGACCGGAAGAACCAGATAGTGCCCGGTGGCCATCACGAGTGATAGCCACGATGGAGTTCACAAAGTTGAATCTCACTGGCAACACAAGAATAAAAACGGATGCACCCTAAGATCTCCACGAGAAGACCACAACTAATGGTCCAGGGGCTTCAAGGTTTCTCTGAGAGCATGGCCTCTAGCCCTGATGCTGCTCCTGTTCATAAATCATAATGAAGGTCAACTTTTCAACAGCAATGCATTGGACTTGGTGATGCAGAATGACCATATTTTGTGGGTACTTTATGGTTCTAGACATCTATAGGATGTCATCCTGTTGAGCTCACACTGGAGGAAGGGGAATGGGTGGAGAGGAGAAGATAGGAGACTGCTGGGAGGATAAGACATGTATGGAGCAGAGAGGAAGAATGTGCTGTCACCGTGCAGGGAGAGCAGTGGAAGCTGATATAGGTGAGCATGCAAATTTATATGGGCATGTACATTTTCATTCAATCATAATAATAAAAAAAAAGTACACTGACAGTTAACTGCCAGAAATTCAAGCTGGATTCAGAAGGGGACATGAAACCAGGAATACCATTGTTGATGTCAGATGGATCTTGGCTAAAAACAGAATACTAGAAAGATATTTATCTACATTTTATTGACCATGCAAAGGCATTTGACTACATAGATCATAACAAATTATGGATAACATTGCAGAGAATGGAAGTCCAGAACACTTAATTATGCTCATTAGGAATTAGTTCATGGATCAAGAGGCAATCTTGGAAACAGAACAAGGGGATACTGCCTGGTTTAAAGTCAAGAAAGGTGTTCCTGAGAGTTGTATTCTTTCACCTACCCTTTATCTATATGCTGAGAAAATAATCTGAGAAGCTGTACTGTAAGGAGAAGAAGGAGACTGCAGGACTGGAAGAAGGCTCATTAATAACACTTGTTAAACAGATGACACAACTGCTTACTGAAAGTAAAGAGGGTTTGAAACACTTAGTGAAAAAGATCAACGACGACAGTTTTCAGTATGGATTGTACCTGAATATCAATAAAACAAAAATCCTCACAACTAGACCAGAAAGCAACATCATCATAAATGGAAAAAGGACTCAGGTTGTTCAGGATTTCATTTGACTTGGTTCCACAATCAATGACCATGGAAGGAGTATTCAAGAATTTAAAATACACATTGCACTGGGAAAATCTGCTCCAAAAGACCTCTTTAAAGTATTGAAAAGCAAACATGTCAAGTTGAAGACTCAGATATGCCTAACAGAAGCTGTAGCATTTTCAATTACATCATATATATGTGAAAGTGGGTCAAGGAATATGAAGACAGAAGAATTGATGCCTCTGAATTGTGGTGTTGGAGATGAACACTAAATGCACCACGGACTGCCAAAAGAACAAACTGATCTGTCTGGAAGATGTACAACCAAGCAAGGATAGTGAGACTGAGTCTGACATATTTTGGACGCGTTTTCAGGAAGGATCAATCCCTAGAGAAGGATATCAAGCTTGGTAAAGTAAAACGTCAGCAAAAAAGAGGAAGACCCTCAACAAGATTGGGCTGACACAGTGGCTGCAACGATTGGCTTATGCATAAAAACAACTGTGGGCAAAGCACAAGACCAGGCAATGTTTTGTCTGTTGTACAGAGGGTCACTCTGAGTCAGAACAGACTCAACGGCACCCAAGCACAATGGCAGTATAAATTTGGACTAATAACAAGTTAAAGGGAGGACTTGCATCATAAACTCTTCTACCCTTGACTGTAAAATTTCTTTTGTAATTACACAGGTTAAGACATAACTCCTACATCATTCATATCATTGGGCAACACAATGCTGAGAGTGCTGCTAAACATCCTCATAAGGCAAAACAGAAATACGACAAAATATGTTCTGAAAAGGAACAACAAAAAACTAACAAGATGGTATAAAATAAGAAAAGGGAATTAATGCATTACTCTTGAAGTCCTAATGCAGACATACCCATTTTTTCTCTAATACGTAATATCAGTATATATATCTCAAACATGTATATATTAACATTTATATAGAAATGTACATAATACATAAAAAAAAATGTCCTGCACATGAGGAAATAAAGAAGTAAACTACTAAAATCGCAGTGGGCACTGCTTATAAGACAGATAACAAGTGTAGCTGGATTGTGGGAAAAATTATCCTTATCTTAAGGCATGTTAACACAACTCTTGATTTACTATACAAAACCAAAAATGTGGCAATATGGGGAGGCGTTTCATTCATTCACTGGTTCCTGTTTCCTGATTCACAGTCACAATGTATGTATCAGCCAGATTTGAGCAACACTATCTTTTTCTCTTTTCATTCTCCTGTTCTTCACATGATAAAAAACTTGGTCACAGCTCCTTTGTTTCTTTCATTTTGTGAGAGAAGGATGAAAAAATATATACTTATGTTGTATCTTGTAAGAGAATGGGTACTCTCAGTTGTATTTGGTTTTCTGGAACATGTGTGATAAGGCATTTTGGCAAAAGCAGGAGTTGTGAAAGCACAGCTTATTAGTGACTCTATTTTGTGCTTATCATACTTTTTCAGGGTACCAAAGAACAAGAAAGTAGGACTATTAGAAGATAAAATAATATTACACAATTTGATCTTGAGCAGTGTACACCAAGTTTATTGTGGTTATAATTATGGAAACACAATCAGAAATCAGATGTGTAAGCAACTCATAGATTAACTATGGCAGGTGGAACTAAGGAAGACATAGCTATATGACACATGTGAAAGGCACAGACCTAAAACTTTATACCAAAAGGGCATTTAAATTATGGGGTCCATGTTTCCGTTTCATAATTACATGTTATTATGTTAACTATTTCATGTTTTTCCTGCTCTGTTTTTCTTTCCATTGTTTACTCAGTGTTTTATAATAAGAAGTGTCTATGTATGATCTGAGATATTGTATGTCCAAGTCAGAACTTCTATTTTACATACTCTGTGGTATCACATGACACAATTTGTCTGTCTACTCTCCAGATGATGAACAATAAGATTGCTTTCAATTCCTTTTCTCTGACTAAGAACACTGAAGCAATCAGTAGCTATGTATATTTCCCCATATGGAGCACTCAAGAACGACTTCCAATCTCCACAATTTCACCAGCATGAGATTCACATTACCACCAACACTTGGCATTTTCAGCTTTTTTAATATCAATCCAACAGACAAAGCTGTATCTTACTGTTATTCTAATATCCACTCCTCTGCTTACTAAGGACTATAGACATTTCACATGGGTTTATTAGCTCTGGGGGTTTCTTCTTCTGTAAGCTGACTTTATTTTCTTTGTTCATCACTTTCTATTTTAATTATCTTTTTTTTTCCTGATTTGCATAACTGCATTTTCTAGATGCTATTTTTAAGCATTACGAGTAAAGCTTCATTTTATGATATATTATTGAATGCAGGTCAATACTTAAATTCAATAAGCAGTAAAGTAAAATTTTGATGTAATCATATGAATCATTTGGGGCTTAATTTTAGTACTGTGGAAGTTTTATTTAAGCTCTATCCCATCCCTGTCAGAAATATACTTTGTATTTTTATCTATTAATTATATATATTACTGATTCTCACAGCTATGTCTTTAATACAATTAGAGTTTACTCTTATGCATGTTATCAGGAATCCAAAATTATTTTTCTCTATATAATAGTTTTCTTAACATAATACTAAGCATTCTGACATTTTGCCAATATGGAAAATATTACTATGCACATTAGAATACTGTATATTTCTGTTAGTAGCTGGGTCTATTGCAAGCCCTCTATTTCTTAAATAGTTTACTTCTCTCTTTTTTTGTTAATATACTCTTCATTTTGTTGTTGTTATTGTTATTAATGTCATTATTATAACTTTGAAGTATGTTTTTATTGCCTCTTCAGACAATTCTCTCTCACCTTTTCAAAAAGACTTAGTTACTCATTGTCCTGTATCTTTGTGTATATAAGATATAAAGCTTATCAAGGTTTTTAAAAATGAAATTGTTACTGTGTTTCCAGTTTAAACAGATTATTTTACAGCTATCAGACATCTTTTACCAAGCTGCCTGCTACAAGATTATGGATTATTAGGAGCCATACACTTGACTCTGACTCATAACATGACTAAACATTGCCAACTCTTGTGTCATCCTCACGAGCATTATTATTGAGCACATCATTGACGGTGCTGTGTCAGTTCATCTTTCTGAGGGTCCTCCTCTTTTACATTGACCCTTTACTTTACTAAGCATAATATCTTTCCCCAGCAATTGATGTCTCCTGATAGCAAAGTAAGCCAAGGCCAAGTGCCGTCGAGTCGGATCAAAGTGAGACTAAATTTTGCCACCTTTTCTTCTACGGCTTTCTTCTAAGGAGGATACTGTCTGTACTTGCTCAAAGACAGATTTGTTTCTTCTTCTAGACGTCAAGAATATATTTAACATTCTTTGCCATCACACGAAATTCAATGTGTCATTTCCTTTTGATCTTTTTTCACAGCTCAGCTTTTGCCTACATAGGAGATAACTGAAAATACCATGACTTGTGTTAGGACACAACTTAGGCATAAAGGAAACACTGGTGGTTTAATTGTTAAGTGCTATGACCGCTAAACAAAAGGTCAGTAGTTTAAATCCACCAGGTGCTCCTTGAAAATTCTCATGGTGTAGTAGTTAAGTATTAAGACTCCTCCTAACTGGAAGGCTGGAAGGTCAAATTCACCAGATGCTCCTTAGAAATTCTATGGGGTGTTTCTATTCTATCCTATAGAGTCACTGTGAGTTGCAATTCACTTGATGGCAATGAGTGTTGTTTGTGTTTGTTTTTTAGTCATATTAGAATCTCTCCTTTTTTTAAGACTGTAAGGAAGTCTTTTGCAGCCAATTTACCCAACATAATACATTGTTTGATTTCTTGACTGCTGCTTCCATGGAAAAGAACTGCTTATCTAAGAAGAATAAAACCCTGACAACTTCAATTTCTTTGCCACTTATCTTGATGTTGTTTATTGGACCAGCTGTAAGAAGTTCTGCTTTCTTTACATAAAGTTGTAATCCATACTGAAGGCTGAAGTCGTCTAGCTTCATCAATAAGTACTTCAAGACTTCTTTACAGCAAGTGAGGTTGTGTCATCTGTGTATCTCTGACTGCTAATGTTAATCTCCTGTCCTGATGTCATATACTTCTGCATATAGTCAGTTTCTAGTATTTTTGGTTCAACATATAGACCGATTAAGAAGGAAGAAGAAAACCCTGGGACACACTTTTTCTGATTCTAAACCATGAAGTATCCCCCTTGCCTATTCAGACTACTGTTTCTTGATCCATGTGCCAGTAAGTGTTCTGGAATCCCGATTCTTCACAAAGTTATCCACAATTTGTTA
Source organism: Heterohyrax brucei (assembly GCA_028571685.1). Classification (NCBI taxonomy): domain Eukaryota; kingdom Metazoa; phylum Chordata; class Mammalia; order Hyracoidea; family Procaviidae; genus Heterohyrax; species Heterohyrax brucei. Next base: position 165,442,433 of record CM053143.1, read on the forward strand.
TGAACTATGCAGTTGAATGCCTTCATGTATTTGATAAAGCTGTCTCTCCATATATTTACATCAGTGACAATTTTGTCTCTTCGGTCACATCTGGCAATGTCTGGAGATACTTTGTTGTCACAGCTGGGGAGATGCCACAGACATGTATGCTTAAGATACTGCTAAACATCTCACATCACAAAAGATTGCCCTTGAAAACAAAAAACTACCAGGAATATGATGTCAACAGTGCTGAAACTGAGAAACCCTGCTTTTAATCACTCGATCACTTCTTTATTCAAGTTTTAATGTTTTATCCATACAGTAACTATTTATTTCCATTAACATAATTTCTAGACACTTCATATTGTTATTTTCTCTTATGAATCATACCCTGCTGTCATTTGTACTTCCAAAATGTTATTGACAATGTAGAGAAATGATACCTAGTTGGTCATGTCTTCATTATTTCTATAGATGTGCTAATTGTTTTAGTAGTTCTAACAGCATGTTGATTCCATTTAATTTTCCAGGTAAATAACTTTATCAAATTCAAATATGAATATAAAATTAAGCTTCAATGTATTTTTTTCTGTATACCTTTGCAAGGACCTCCAATGCAGATTAGCAGTAAAGGTGATAATGGACATTCTTTTATTACTTCTTTTATTTAAAAGAATACATATAAATTTCCTTATTAAGTATATTTTCTGTGGGCTTTTCATTAAAAAAGTATACTTTTATATTTCAAAGAAATCTTTCTATTATTAAACAGAAAAATGCTTCATTGACTACACAAAGGCATTCGACCATGTGAATCATAACAAATTATGGCTAACATTGCATAAAGTGGGAATTACAGAACACTGACAAAGATCAAAGACCACAGCCTTCAGTATGGATTGCATCTCAACATCAAGAAAACAAAAATCTTTAAAACTAGTCCAGTAAGCAATATCATCATAAATGGAGAAAGGATTGAGGCTGTCAAGGATTTCATTCTACTTGCTTCCACAATAAACTCCCACAGAAGCAGCACAGCAGTTAAGAAGTCACAGGAATTGTCAACAAAATTCTTGCCAACAGAATATAACATATCAAAAAAATAATCCATCTTGACCAAGTTGGAGTCATACCATGGATGCAAGGCTATTTCAGCATCAGAAAAACAATCAGTGTGATCAACCACATAAATATCACAAAAGACAAGAATCACCTGATTTTGTCTGTTGATACAGAACAGGCACTTGATAAAGTCCAACACCCATTCATGCTAAAAGCTCTCAGCAAAATAGGAACAGATGGGAAATTCCTCAATACAATAAGGGCCATTTATACAAAGCAAACTGCCTATGCCATCCTGAATGGAGAGAGACTGAAACAGTTTCCCTTGAGAACAAAACTAGACAAGGATGTTCACTCTCACCTCTCCTATTCAACATTGTACTAGAAGTTCTAGCCAGAGCAATTAGACAAGACCAAGAAATATAGACCATCTGCATCAGCAAAGAAGAACTGAAACTATCCCTATTTGCAAATGATATGATTGTATACCCAGGGAATCCTAAAGAATCCATAAGTAAACTACTCACAATGATAGAAGAGTTCAGCAATGTCTCAGAATACAAGACAAACATAAGGAAATCAGTAGGATTTCTTTATGCCAACAACAAGATTATTAAGGAAGTAGTCACCAAGTCAATACAATTTACTACAGCCCCTAAGAAAGACAAAGTACCTAGGAATAAATCTAACCAGAGAAATAACAGACCTTTACATAGAGAACTATAAGACCTTACTACAAGAAATTAAGAAAGACTTACATAAATGGAGAAAACTACCCTGCTCATAAATAGGAAGACTTAACATTGTGAAAATGTCTATTTTACCCAAAGCAATTTACTTTATATAATGCAATTCCAATACAAATTCCAGTGACATTTTTTAAGGAGATGGAGAAACAAATTACCAACTTCGTTTGGAAAGGGAAGAAGCCCAGGATAACTAAAGCACTACTGAAGGAGAACACACTGGGAGGCCTCTTACTACCCAATTTTAGAAACTACTACACTGCCACAATAGTCAAAATAGTGTGGTACTGTACAAAAAGAGACAGATCAATGGAACAGAATTGAGACCCCAGAGACGACACCATCTTCCTCTGATATTCGACAAAGGCCCTAAGACATTAAACTGGGGAAAAAAATAATCTCTTCAACTAATGGTGCTAACAAAACTGGATATCCATCTGCAATAAATTGAAACAAGACCCATATCTTACACCTTATACATAAACCAACTCAAACTGGATAAAAGACCTCAATATCAAATCTAAAACGATGCAGCTCATTGGAACAACAATGGAAGTTTTAATATACAACATAGACAGACTTCAAAATCTACCAAACAAACTACAAACAACAGAAGAGAAAATAGATCAGTGGGAACTACTAAGAATCAAACACTTTTGCTCATCCAAATACTTTATTAATAGAATTAAAAGGCCACCTACAGAATGGGAAAAAATATTTGGCAACTATATGTCAGACCCACATCTAATCTCCATAATCTGTAAGGTACTACAAAATATCAATAAGAAAAAGATATATTATCCAATTAAGTGATGGGCAACAGAAATGGACAGACACTTCTCTAAAGAAGAGATCCAAGCAGCCAAAAAACATACCCAGAAATGCTCATGATTATTAGCTATTAAAGAAATTCAAATCAAAACTACAATGAGATACTATCTCACTCCAACAAGATTGGCCATGATCCAAAAACCACACAACAACAAATGCTGGAGAGGCTGTGGAGAAATTGGAACTCTCCTACACTGTTGGTGAGATTACAAAATGGTGCAACCTCTTTGGAAAGCAATCTGGCGCTTTCTTAAAAAGGCGGATATAGATATACCATTTGACCAAGTAATTCCACTGCTCTGAATATATCCTACAGAGTCTAGGTCATTCACACCAACTGATATATGCACAAAAATGTTTACTGCAGCCCTGTCCACAAAGGCAAAAAGATGGAATCAACGCAGATGCCCAACAAAAGAGGAACACGTAGGTAAACTGTGGTATATATACTCAATGGAACACTATGCAATGATAAAGAACAATGATGATTTTAGGAAACACCTCATAATCTGGTTTCAACTAGAGGACATTATGCTGAGTGAAAGCAGTCATCAACAAAAGGACAAATATTGTATGAGACCCCTACTAAAGAATGTAAGAACAGACTCATGCATAGAAGAAAAGACTCTTTGACAGCTGCAAGAGTGGGGAGGACAGGAGGCCGAAGGAGGGGAGGGTTTAGATTAGACAAGTTTATAGAAATTTGGTTGCGTGAAATCTGTGACAGCACACATTACAGAGAAGATCAATATTAACTGGACTTCAACATAACATGATTACTCCTCCCATTTTAACCCAATATTGCAAAGACAGGGTAGCTGGAGTAGGGGGCCCGGGACCATGCTCTTAGGGGAAATCAAGGCCAATTGTTACAACTAGCATTTTGCTGGGACAGACTTCTGCATCCCACATCGGTGCATGGCATCACCAAAGACCAAAACAACATGGGGGACTGAGAACCCAGAGGTCAGAGAGACCCACATGAGTGGGTGACTATATCGACTTTGACCGGAAGAATCGGATGGTTCCCGGCCACCACCAGTGATAGCTGTGATGGAGCTCACACAGTTGAGTCTCACTGGCAATACAAGAATAAAAAGGGTGAACCCTGAGATCTCCACTAAATGACTGCACCTGATGTTCCAGGGGCCTCGGGGTTCCCCTGGGAGCATGGCCCCTGGCCCTGATGCTGCCCCAGTCCATAAATCATAGTGGAGGTCAACTCTTCAGACAGGAATGGATTGGACTTGGTGACACAGAGTGACCATATTATGTGTGCATTTTATGGTCCTATGCATCTAGAGGATGTTGTCCTGCTGACCTCTTACTGGACGTGGGGGAGTGGGTGTAGAGGAGAAGATAGGAGACTGTTGGGTGGATAAGGCATGTATGAAGCAGAGAGGAAGACTGTGTTGTCACTGGGCAGGGAAAGCAGCAGGAGCTGCATATAGGTGGGCTTGCAAATTTATACAAAAATGTACATTTTCACTCAATCACAACAACAACAAAAAAAAAAGAAATCAAAGGACACATTGCATTGGGAAAATATGCTACAAAGGATCTCTTTTAAAGTACTAAAAAGTAACAATGTCAGATTGAAGACTAAAGTGTACCTGACCAAAGCCATGTTATTTTCAATTGCATCATATGCATGCAACAGCTGGACAATGAACAAGGAAGAGAGAAGAAGAATTAATGCCTTTGAATTTGGCATTGGAGAAGAATAGTGAATGCACCATGGGCTGCCAAAAGAACAAATGGATCTGTTCTAGAAGAAGTACAGAGAACTTCTTGGAAGCACAGGTGGCAAGACTGCATCTTACATACTTCAGATATGTTTTCAGGAAGGAGCAGTGCCTTGAGAAGGGCGTCATGTGTGGTAAATTGGAACGTGAAAAAGAGAAAGACCTTTGATGAGATGAAGTGACACAATGGCCACCATGATGGGCTTACACATAAAGACGATGATGGACATGGCACAAGACTGGGCAGCGTTTCATTCTATTGTGCATGCGGTTGCTATGAGTTGGAACTAATTCAATGGCACCTAACGGCACCTAACAACAACAGTGTCTTTTAATATTGCAATGTGAATGATTCCTTTGTATAGACTCTCTAGCCATAATCTTGTAACTTCCACCCAGATTACTGAGTGGGACTGTGTGACAGGGTGACTGTAACTCAGCAAGGGGATTTGTCCTTTATGCTAACTTCAAAGACATCCAATTCCAATTCCAGAGCAAACAGGAAGATCCGACCACTGCCAAGGAAGAAGAGTCAGAAGTGGAGAGCATGTTCTTTGGACCTAGGATATCTGCGCTGCGAAGCTCCAGAAGCAGAAGATTAGACAAGAAAAAGCTGTAAACCTGAAAACAGCAAGAAGAAGTGGCAGAAGAGAGTCAGCAGCAGAGACCTGGCATTAGGAGATGATGAGGTTGGCTTCCTGCCCCATGAATAAAGCTGACTTTGCGTAGTGGCCAACAGTCAGAGAGAGGTGTGCCTGCAAACAGGACTAACTAGAGCCTATCCTGATGAAAGAACTATATTCTGAGTGTTCCTGAGCCTGAACTGTGTTACTTTCCTAATAAGCCTCAGGTCTGTGAATGTGGTCTGTAAGTTCTGTGTGGTCACTGTACTAATTATTGAATCTAGTACAGAACACTGTGAGAGAGAATGTTGGCAGAGGGAGAAGGCATTCAGACTTATGTTGTTGATCTGGGTTCTCCTTTCCCTTTGTGCCACTGGAGGAAGTCAGATACCACCTCCATGCCAATTCCACAAAAAGAGGGAAACCTATTTATAGTATTGTATTTTTCTGCATATAAAATATGGTTTTCCCCCTTAAGGTTGCAAAACAGTGTGTGTATATACACACATATACATACATGTGTATATATATATATGTGTGTATATGTATATATATATCTACTGATACAGATTCTTACATACCTAGAATCAAATCCTGGTAACTGTGAAGTATTTACTTAAACCATGCTGAAATTGATTACTTAGTTTTTTTGTTTTTCCAAAGTTCAGTATTTCTCAGTGAAATGACCCTGCAGTTAATTTGCTTATGGTTTGTTTTACATTGTGTCTTCTTTTTTTCTTTTTACTTGCTCTAGAATTTAAGTTATGCAAATCCATTACAGTCAAGTCCATTCAGACTCCTAACAACCCTACAGGACAGAGCTGAACTGCCCTGTAGCATTTCCAAAGAACAGCTGATGGATTCAAACTGTTGCCTTTTGATTAGCAGCTTAGCTCTTAACCACTGCATCACCGGGGTTCCATGGTTAGTAAAAAATAAAATTTTAAAAGGAGCAACATACAACCATATAAGTCTTATGAAATAACACATGGTTATATATTACAAAATTATATAGAAGTTTCATAAATGACAAATTTTGCTTTTAAATTTTAATATTTTAATTTTTAGAACAGCTTGACTAACATAAATTAATGGTTTCTTAAATATTTGACATAATTCTTAAAACCATCTGCATTTTTAAGTGAGTTCTTATGTATCTCTTCAATAGTTATTTGCTTGTTCATTCATTTATTCATGTTTTTTATGTCTTTCTTCCATTTTGGCATTTCAAAATTTTCAAGAATAAGTCCATCTAAATTATTCCATTTGCAGTCATCTCCTGTTGTTATACTCCAATATTTTAATATCTTTTGTGTTGGAATGGAATCAGTAGCATTGGGTGGATTGTCTTATGTTCTCTTTCACGTTCTGTATTTTATCTTTTATTTTCTCTTGGTCCATCTTACTGAAAATCAATTTAACTTATCACATTTTCAAATAAATTTTAGTTTTTTGAATCTTCTCTGTATTTGTTGTGGTAGTAGCAGTGGTTGTTCTCTATTTCATTGATTCTTAGAAGTGTTTATACTGTCTCTCCGTTTTTCTTTTTCTGACTTCGGGAATTATGTTTTGTTGTTGTTACTGTGTACTGTTGAGTAAATTTCAACTCGTGCCCACCCTATGTGACTGAGTAGGCTTGCTCTATAGAGTTTCCTAGGCTGTAATTTTCAAAGGAGCAGGTGGCCAGGTAGTGTTTCATGAGGAACACCTGGTGGGATAGAACCACTGACTTTTCAGTTAACACAGCTTCTTATCATATGATTAGTTTATTCATTTCTCATTTGCTGAAACACATTTTCAGGAGTAGGAATTTTCACTTCTGTATTATATTAACTGTGATCCATACGTATGAGATATACATTGTCAGGTAGTATTTTGGGTGTCATGCCTTTCTTTGTAAGTATCACTGCATTTCACTTTTCTACAAGTGTAGCTGTGTGATATGATATTTTGTTACTAAACAATGGCCTTATGTAAAGTTCTCCTGATGCTATTAATTTCTAATTTTATTATATTATGGAACTTAACAGACACTGATGGAACATCTGCTTATGCCAAAAACATGAGGTAATCATTGTCCTAATAGGATGTATTATATGAAATGAAAACAAGCAAAATAACAAGTATTGTTACAAGAACTCTTCTATAAGTGAGTGGTACAAGAAGGCTTATATCAAGTGTAGTTGCTTAGAGGAGGCCTAGATGCTTACAGGAGGCCTACATGCTAAAAACGTGTCATCATGAAAAGCAGGTTAAGGACCACTACACACACGGAGAATTACAATTTATTAAGCTTGGCAAGGCTAATTTTATTTGAAAAATGCTAAGATTAAGTCCAGGGAGAGTGGATTGAGATGAAGTACAAAGATGTGTAACGATTAGTTATCACAGAGCTTTGTAGTTCATGATTTGTTTGTCTTAATTTCAGAAGACGCCATTGAAAACTATGTACAAGGAAAGATATAAACTATTTTAAACTTCAAAAACTTAGTTTTGACAGTTGTTTTGTAGTATATATGGGATATATTTTTTGTTGACGATCATTCAAAAGTGGCTATAGCTGACTATTGACAGGGAACTGCTAGACATTCAAGCCAGATTCAGAAGCAGATGTGGAACTAGGGGTTATCACTGCTGATGTCAGATGGATGCTGGCTGAAAGCAAGGAATGCCAGCAAAATGTTTACCTGTGTTTTATTGAGTACACAAAGGCATTAGACTGTGTGGATTATAACAAATTACAGATAACGGCAAAGAATGGGAATTTCAGAACACTTAATTGTGCTCCTGAGGAATCTGTACAAAGATCAAGAGGCAGTCATTTGAGCAAAACAAGTGGACACTGCTTGTTTGAAAGTTAAGAAGGCTGTGCATCAGGGTTGTATCCTTTCACCATACTGCTTGGTATGGTGAGCAAATAATCCAAGAAGCTGGACTGTATGAAGATGAACAGAATATCAAGAATGGAGGAAGACTCATTAGCAACCTTGCTTGCCGAAAGTGAAGAGGATTTGAAACATTTACTGATGAATACCAAAGACCACAGCCTTCAGTATGGCATACACCTCTACATAAAATAAAAACTCTCACAATTGAACCAATAAGCAGTATCACAATAAATGCAGAAAAGACTGAAGTTGCCAAAGATTTCATTTTACTTGGATCCACAATCAATACCTACAGAAGTGGCAGTCAAGAAATCAAAAAACACATTGCATTTGGGCAAATTTGCTGCAAAAGACCTCTTTAATGCATTAAAAAGCAAACATGTCACTTCAAAAACAAAGATGTGCCTTGCCCATGCCATAGTGTTCTCAGCCACTGCTACACATGTGAAAGTTGCACAGTGAATAAGACGGACTGAAGAACCAATGTCTTTGAATTGAGTTGTTGAGATAGGAAAAGCACATAATGTGCTCTAGGTAGTTGAGAAACCCCCAAGGACAATTATGTCAAAAACAGTATAAGGGTAATCTGACTAGAACTAGTGATTAATATACCATAGACACCAAAGGAACTCTTTACAGTTGTTTTTCAGGATGAATCAGAATGTGCTAATGTCCAGAGCATGCACAGTGGTGCCAGAAGTGAGCATTATATGACCTTCCAGCAGAGGCACATAAGAACATAAAGTTAACTCTGGGACTTGAACTGAGATCTCAAAGGATGACGCATGTTCAACATCCCATAATAATAAGTTCTAACAGTGTCTCTCAGAACTTTGCTGCTAACTCCATTTTTTACAAAGAGAAGTATGCAACCTAATTTCCCTAGGCCCACCACTTTCTGAAGTCCCCACCTCTTATATGAACAAAACATGAGACCTTTCCTTCCTCAAACCCTTTAAAAGCCCTGACAAAACCTCTGTTCAAGGAGGCAGGGGTAAATGTTGCTTAGGCTCTCCCTGTCTCCACTTGCAAACCTCTTTATTAGAAAAGTTTTGCTCATAGTGAAAGATTCTCCATACCTTATCTGTTCATTCTTGACCAGTGAGAGGCAAGACCAGTGAGAGGCAAGACCAGTGAGAGGTGGGTTCATGGTGTCTGAGGAGCTTGGCAAAAACGATGGAGAAGAATACTGAATACACCATGGATTACCAAAGGAACAAACAGATCTGTCCTGGATGAATACAACCAGGGTGTTTCTTAAAAGCAAGATGGCAAGACTACATCTTACAGACCCTGGACATGTTATCAGGAGGGATCAGTCACCAGAGGACATCATGTTAAGTAAAATAGAGAGTAATTGAAAAAGAGGAAGACCCTTAGTGAGATGAGTCGATACAGTGGCTCCAACAATTGGTTTAAGCATAACCATGACTGTGAGTAGGGTGCATGACTGGGAAGTATTTTGTTTAGTTGTCCACAGAGTCACTACGCGTCAGAACCAACTCGATCCCACCTAAAAACAACATGAGATGCATTATCTACTTACTTCTTCAGGAAACAATTCCAGCTTCAAGGATTGTAGTCAGCAGACAGCATTCATCTGTCAGCCCTTTCAAGGTCTGCCGTCACAGTAGGCAGCCATCTATCCTTAGACTACATTCATAGGGGAACACCCCACAGGCAGGTAGGCCCAGCTATTTGAGCTAAAAAGGGACAACTTTGGTGAATTCATTCCAGAACGTTCCCTGATTATTGTGTGTTGGTCTTATAGTATAATTTCTTATGCTCATTCCTGCTTCCTCCTGCTTCTTTTCACAAGTATGGATTCAAATAAACTCTCTGCATTCCAAATTCTGTCTATCTGCTTGGGGAAATCTAACTTGAACTTCCTCTGAAGAATGGATTGTAGAGGATATTGAAGACTTTTCGGAGATTTTTGTTTAACTGACTCAGTTTAAAAAAAGATAGAAACAGGTATGCATTAGGGATCTACTTTACTGAAATGCACACTTCTCAAATTCAAAAGTTGGTGTTTAGCTGAAAGAGGAAACTGACTGAACTAGTTAACCTACCAACTACTTATGAAGTATTACTGTGTTTAACTAAATTACAAATCTTTATCTTCAGTTTCTCCTCAGCACTGGTGGCTTCTATTTAAAATACTCTGAGATTCTGTTTATGTGATGACTGTCTTACTGTACTTTGATCTCTTTACCAAAAAAAAAAGTCCTCCTCATTAATATAATGCCACAGTACCTCCTGTCGGATCCGACTCGACGGCACTTGGCGACCTCCTGTCATCTCCAATCTATGTTTCATGTAATGCATGATGTGGATGACCCTATTAACATAGACTTACTCTCATTCTTTGAAAGAAGGGGCTCTTTATCATGACATTATTTTCCTTCACAAATGTCACTCAATTATTTCCTTTCTTCTTTTAGCAATTTCACATCAGTTAATATAGTTGCCCTTAAAAATCCACTGCCAAAGTGCCAATTCTCACTCATAGTGACCCTATATAACTGCCCTTAGGTCATATTAAATCTTGTTAGAAATAATATTCATGTTTCTAGCAGCATACATCCTTTAGGAATCCTGGTGTGAACAATATGCTGGTCTGGAGTAGTTCAAGTTCACGGCTTTTTGCTTGAATATATTTTATGGAAAACAGAATGAGTGTGCTGTAAGTTTTATTGAGAATCACTAAACAGCCAGAAATAACAACTCATAGTGACCCTATAGGATCTAGCAGGAATACCTCATTATCAAAAATGGAATGAAAGTATACCATAACCTCATGGCACAAAAATGCAGTAATCACTTGTTGACGTGTTCTCTGTTTTTCCCAACACATTCTCGCTAATTAGGGCCTGGGAATAAATTATTTCAGACTACTATACAGTCTCTGTCACAACTACTCAACGATGCTATTATAGTATGAAAGCAGCCACAGGAAGCACATAAATAAATGGATGTGGCTGTGTTTCAGTGAAATTTTACTTAAAACAGAAGCAGTGGATTGGTCTTGGGTCATGGGCCGTAATTTCTCAATTCTTGCTCTAGATAACTAAAAAGATCACAAAATGGTAACCTGGTTTTTATTTACCCATAGTGAAATATTTCTGATTCTAAGTCATAAACATATTAGTGGAAACAAATTTTATTGTACAAGTAGTTTAACAAAAATTTTGTAAGTTGTTTAAAATATACGGATCAGCAAGATGTTCTGACAGACAGAAAAGAAAGTAAACAGAAAACTGTAGGTTTTTTTCTTTTTTTTCCCCAACAAAGCCTATAGGAGTGAGATGATCAAATAACACATATGAGGTCTGACAATTAAATTCATGAACTCATCCTAGAAAAAATGCTGTCACCTTCAAAGTACTCCTCTTGGGAAGCTACGCAGCGACACCAATGCCTAGTGTACCTTTCAAAGCAATTTTAGAACTCTTTCTGAATGGCCATCAGAACTGTCATCATATTACGCTTAATGTCCTGAAGGTCATTAAAATATTTCCCTTTCAATATTTCCTTTATCTTTGGGTAAAGAAAAATGTCATTGGGGGCCTGATCAGGTGAGTAGGGAGGGTTTTCCAACAGCTGTTTACCTGCTAAAAACTCTCTCATAGACAACTATACAATTAAGTTTGTGAGCCTGCCACCATATGCAATGGCCATTCCAGAAAGAGTTTCAAAATTGCTTTGAAGGGTAGATTAAGTGCTGGCATCAGTGCACAGCTTCCTGAAGGGAGTACTTCAAAGGTGACTGTAATGATATTCAGCAATGAGGTATGTAGTACTTAATTAAGTCTGTACACTTAATTGTTGGTCCTCACATGACATACACTAAAATGGTGCATAGGGTCCAGTTAAGAAGACTTTGTTTCAATCATAATCCTTTTGTGTCCTGGTTAGTAGGCGATTTACACACATCAATACTTTTATAAGAAATTCGGATGGTGCAATGGTTAAGTGACTGGCTTCTAACTAAAACGTCAGTGGCTCTGCAGGAGAAAGATGTAGCAGTTGGCTTCCACAATGATTAAGCCTTAGAAGCCCTATGGGGCAGTTTCACTCTGTCACATAGGCTCATGAGCAGTCAAAACTGACTCCAAGTCACATAACAACAACAATTCTTTTGTAATGAGAAAAGCCTCACACAAATTTAAAAACAAAAACCAAACTCACTTCTGTTGCCAATTTTGACTCACCGCAGCCCTACAGGACAGAGCAGAACTGCCCCCACAGAGTTTCCAAGGAGTGCCTGGTGGCTTCGAATTGCTAAATTTTGGTAAGCAGTAGAAACACGTAACTACTATCCACCAGTTTTTAAACAAGCATTAATTAAAGACAAAGCAACACAGGATCTAAAAAGACTCCACCTGGTGGAAGACTTGTATTTGAAAAGGCTACTTAAGTGGACAAACCATACTGTCATATGGAAACAAAAGACACTGGAGTTATCCTGTTTGTTCATGAACTTTGGCAGACCTGTTGTGTTTCCTGTTGAAATGGACCTAACATGTTCAGTGTAAACCAGGTATCAATCACTTATTTTGCTTCTGCTTTTCAACGTGGTAACATTAATGTAGAAAAGGAAACCCTAAGAATGGCTTATTCACTCAGACTGGTGACTTCTGTAAATTGCCTTATTGAAGTATTAGCAAGAGTGGAAGCTTGCTACCTTAATCGTTTGTCTTGTCCATTGCTGCCACACAGAATGTAGAATAGGGAATCAACAATAATTAATTAGTTAACCATTTATAAAGCTCTGCTTGACATCTAGTTACTTAGCATTAGTCTAAGAAGGTAAGCCACTAGGAAAAAAAAAATATAAAGAAAGTCAAATGCTAAAAGGGTTAAGTTTCTGATTAACGGCAAAATGTACATGATCCAGGACACAGGTCTATTAATATGTCTTACTTAGTGCCTATTGCCTCTTCTTTCAAGGCACAGTAACAAGCTCTTGCCCTACTAAGTTCTGTTTCTATATAGTACTCATTTAATAAAGATTTATCTCAGGTCAGATAGGATTTCTCCTTGATAACCTATTGTGCACTTGAAGGCATGGATAACGTTATTTCCTACAGAAATAATATGATCATTTCTCCTCTCAAAACTCCATGTTGAACCAAAATCTCATTCAGAGAGTGAAATGCTATAATGGGAAGAACACTGTACTGAGGAAGATAAAAACTCCTCCCTGTCGCCATGAGTCGGATCCGACTCGACGGCACTTGGCTGGCTTGGCTGTCCTGTCTTGCTCTAACAGTGAAATCTTGTGAAAATCCAGTAACTCTTCAGGACTCTGATCTCTCAGAGACTGATTAAGTCCATAAATATCATTAGAAGAGTACTCTACGTGCTGGGCAACGTGCTTTAGTCACTGTCTCAAAAAAACTAACATCTAGTAAGGAACACAGCAGTCTCATCAACTAATAAGAATGAGTGATGTTCTTAACTCAAATTGTTATCAGAATATAGTGATCTCTAAGGACCCTTGCAGTACATTCTAGTTTTTTGGTTTGTTGGTCTAAAAACAGAACCTACATTTATTTCACAGATCTTAAAATTGTTATCTACAAAAACTAAATTTTGATGAGCTCATGTGAAAATGATTATTTTGCAAAGTAAAAGCATGAGGTAGCTCACTTCATGAGAACAGATGACACAAATGTTGCCATCAACCAGAGAATAGTTATCATCATACAAAAATCCAAAACTGAATGAGTTAATAAATGAACAAAACCTACCATCAAAAAGCAAGCTGATAAAAATAAACTAATGTCTGCAAGAATATGAGGTTATGGCTTTACGGTACAAGCATATGCACAGCATATAGCAGAAACATATTTATATTTTTCTATACTCTGGCTTCTAGGGGCACTATGAGTCGGATCCGACTTGATGGCACTTGGCTGGCTGGCTGGCTATAGTAAGACAGCATGTGTGTTGTTTTCATGGAAGGTGTTGCCTAGCAGAAATGGTCTTAAAAACTATTCAGAGAAATGGATTAAATGAAGCATCACATCTGCGTATGTTTTCATTGACTGTCATGGTCAGGGGCATACAGTGTTATGTCAATTTATTTTAGAAATTATATGATACACTACATATTTTTTTAAAGACTCAGATAAATGTAGGTTGGCTACTCTAGAAACAGCCAAATTGCTTACCATTCTTAGCTAGCTCTAAAATTTCTCATCTCATTTTACATATATACATATATATATATATATACATGTGCCATATATACACAGATTGATAGCTAGTACAGACCTTGAAGAAATAAAAGCATACAAGTTCTCTAAAATGAGTGCTTCCTTTTCCTGCAGGAATGTTTTAAAGCATGAGTTTCTGTCCTGGTTTGAAACCTTAAAAAGTGATAGATACATAAACAGACGTAAATATGGAAATATAGCTCTACTCAACACACAACACGTGTACATGGAATCATATTCTCTTACATTCTGTCATTATTTGTGGGCTCACAGCATACGTTGTGTAGACTCACATAAACAGTACACTGGAAATATGAATTGAGAAATACTAATTTAATCTAACTTGGAAACCCTGCTGATGTAGTGGTCAAGTACTACGATTGCTAATCAAAAGGTCAGCAGTTGGAATCCACCAGCGCTCCCTGGAAACTCTATGGAGCAGTTCTACACTATTCTATAAGGCCACTGAGTCAGAGTCAACTGGGATGGCAATGGGTTGGGTTGGATTGGGTTGGGTGGAGTTATTAGTTTCATCTAACTGGAACAAGTCCATCAAGCTAAAATGAGCATGATAACATAAACACATTCTCCCTCCAACTTGTGTATATATTCATACCATCTTTTTTTTAAAATTAAAAGATACAGTGCAATGAAATATCTACGGACCCTGTAAAGATATGGATATATTAACTGGTAGGAAGAGGACCATTATTGTGGTAAGGTAGATTTTACACCTACTGATATCTTTTAAGCAAGAAGCCCTGGAGGCCCAGTTTTCAAAATGCTGGGCTGCTAACCAAAATGTCAGCAGTTCAAACCCACCAGGCACTCTGCGGAAGACATAGCAGTTGGCTTCCAAAAGGATTACAGACTGGGCCAGACAGTGACAAGTTGTGTTCCTAAATCTCTTCAAATTTGAATTTGCTCAATTCAGATCTAATGCCAGTTGGGGAAGTGCTTTTGTTTTAGTCTACAGTACACAGTGTGCATTTCTATACATAAAAACATTGAAGAAACACTTCCAGGTATACTAAAACACCTGTAACATAATGATAGAGTAATAATAACGATGATAACGTTTTCATGCACGTAGAACAGTATACCCCTTTGTTATTATAAACCATTTTACATAACTTCTCAAGTTAAAAAAGATGCCTAATGACAAATATCACCAAAAATATGCAAAGGATTCTGTTATGTAAAATATTCCTTCCCATCGATCAATCAGACACTTTACTATAGACTCTGTATTTTAAAAAAAACAATCTACATTGTCCGAGCGAACTCCATTTCTGCTAGTGTTTTTTTTTATCTCCTCAACAGAGGCAGCAACTTTTGAGGGCACAGGTAGGATGGCGCCGGGGCCAAGATGGATCATTTCTCCATCACTTCCTTACCAGATCTGTCAACGCCAAGTGCCAACTATGATGCTCCCGCGCAAGGTAGAAAAAAGTGCTGCTCAGGATGTGCTAAAAGCCAGCCAAGGCCCCAAGGGCTGGAAATCGGCCACCGAGGGAAACTCAAGTTCCAAGTTCTCCATAGACCTCCAGAAACCATATGGACATACAGAGGTCAGGAATCTGTGTCCCCGGCAGCTTCCAGCCACCAACAAGCCAAGAACCTCTGCAGTACGAGAATCCCACATGTGTAAGGTAAGGGAAACAGAACCACGGAGAGGTGCTCTAACGGCCTGGGCTGCACAGCACAGAGGGCCAAGCAGGACGGGAAGGGGCAGAGCTGGGGGAGGGAGTTCAGGGTGTGCAGCCATGTGCTTAGGGCAACGGTACTGACCGGCTGTACTGGAGAACAGGTAGAGCGCAGAGCAGGATATCCTAGTCCACATCGCCAGCTGCCACCACCTGCAGGTACTTGGTGTTCCGGCTCCCAGGCTCCCAAGACAGCCAGGGTTTTCTCCCGCCTACACAGGTGCCCCAGTTGGGTGCTTCGGTGGTGCCTGATGGTGGCCGAGTCCCTGCAACACAGGGTGCACTCAGCCACGGCCTGCACCCCTGACTGGAACACCGACCACCGCCTCAGAGATCTGAGAACGCGAGCCCCACCGCCTGTGTGAGCGCCGCTTAGCTGGCCTGGCCAATCAGCAAACACCCAACCGAGGGGCCGGCTCTCGCGAGGCTGTGCGTCCAATAGGAAGGAGGCCTTGGCGGCTGGCGGGAACAGAGAAAAGAGGAAGGCGGGAGCGTCGTGAGCAGCCGGATCTGGGTTGCTTTCCCGCTTTCTCAGTCTTTTTTCCAGAAGGCTGTGAATCTGAATCTGCAACTTTTTGTTGTTGTTTGTTTGTGTATGTGTGTTTTTAAGTGGATTCCTAGTTACATGGTAGTACGGAAGTCGGAAGCTAGATCTTGGTAACCCAAAACGGCCTGTACAGCCTTGGAAAGAAAAATGCTATTCTACTCTTGCTGGTAGGGCTGCTGTGACTCAATGGCGACAGGTTTTAATGGATCATCTTTAATTGTGGAGAAAAAGTTGTATCAGGTAATAGCATATAAAATGGTACTTTGTTTATGAAGTTTGGAATGAGAGTTTTACAACGAGTATTGAAAACTAACTGGTTTTTAAATCAATTTTAAAGCTGACCATTAATCTTCATTCACAAATATTGTATAGTTCCATAAACCGTTTAACATGTTTTTAGAGTTACATTGAGTGATACAAGTTTATCAGTTCTTTTCATGCTATGCTGTTTTCTAAAATCATTCTGTAACATATTTATAGAACCGCTCATGGAAAATTTTTAGAAAACCTGCTTGACAAGGCCTAGGTAAAGAAAGAGACATAGAGAGAGAGACTGATTCTTGGTATTGTTAAGGAAACCCTAACTTGCCCAGAAAATTGACCATCTTAACAACAAGTTTAGTACCAAACTATGATAGACATTGAAATTGTGATTAGTTTTCAATGAGTTTAAAATTAAAGAATGCTTTGTAACTCAGTTTATTAGATGTTTTCTATGCCCCAGGTACTCTGTGAGAATTCTTAGTGCATGGTATTACTTAATCTTTAGAACTATGTGAAAGTATTGTGATTATACCCATTTTACAGACAAGTAAAATGAGGTTTAAAGAGCTAACATGCTTAACCCAGTCTTCACAGATAGCAAGTAACAGAGTTGGGACTTCAGTCTCAGGTGCTCCAAACAATATACTCTATGCTTACAGCAGTATACCTACTCATTAGTTATTTTATCTGAATACTTGACAGATAAACAAGGTTCAGTGGTGTGACAAAAGCTGTTTATGCCTTCTTGTATAGGTATAAGCATACATCGTCTCTTAGGGAAAAATTACTTCTGAGAGAGATGCCGTGAAATAATCGAACGTGCAGTTCTCTGGAAAAAAAAATTATCTGACAGAAGAAAATCTACCCAAATACAGGTGTGAGAGCTTCCCCACCTGTTTGATGAAGCCATGTCCTTAATCAAGAGTGTTGGGGGAGTGGTTAAACCACAAGCCAGTTGGAACAGTGTCTGAACAGGTGCAGCTGCAGATAGCCTGAAAATGAACAGGGCTCATTTCAGAAGTTTTTTATTGTCTTGAATGCAGATCCTTTCCAAAGTAGATTTCCTGATTCAAACCCCTTGTGCTGCAATCATCTGCCATAGACATAAACATTGCAAATGGCACAAAGAGAAGGTCAGTTTACTTAAACTGGAGTAATTGCATTTGCAATTATTTGAGATAACATCCTGGAAAGACAAAGTTTTTCATCTGTAGCACAAGCTTAACTGCTTCATATCCATGCTCCTAATGGTTTGGAATTATTTGGCCTTGTAATGTAATGGTGTCAGTGTCTAGAATTAAATTAAATGTGTCAATGGCTTTAATTCACTTTTAAAACGAGTGTAAATTATCAATCTGAATCAGGAAATTTGAGCTCTTGTACCAAGCATCAGAATACTTGTCCTTGTGAAAGGAATAAAGTTTCTCTGATGTCAGTGATACTCTCTGTCTCCCACACTCTTGAAATAGGATATTATTCATCCTGTTTCCTGTTAGTGACTTTAACAATGGTAAGAATTCATCCAAAACTGATCAGACAGCACAATGAGGAGAGAGAGAAATTCTGCCAAGAAACTTTACCTATCGCAGCATGCTTCAAACACATAGCTCACTGAAACTGCTTCCTGATGGGATTAAAAACAACTGAATAGAAAAAGATTTAGCTAGTCTGATGAATTTGGGACACTTCCTTTATGTACTCCACCCCAGACACCCTACGCACTCTAAACTACTGAGTATGCTCCAAGAATGATTAATCACCTGCTCTCAGCACTTCCATCCCAATCTTAATGTTAAAAAAAAAAAAACAAGCAAACTAAGATGTGTACGAATGTGTGCGCGTACACACACACACACACAGAAGAAAGAGAACAAAGTATAAATGGGTAGAAAGTGAAAAAGAATTACAGGAGACTAGATTTCTATACTTTTTATTCATTTCAAAATGTGTTAACTTAGACTTTATTAATGAATAAACTCCTCTTCAAACCCACCTCTTCAAAAGGTAGACAAATTATGGAACAGAAATGTAAAAATGTCTTGAGAATTACCAACATCCAACAAACGAAATAACCATACACATGTACAGAGATGTTTTATAGTGGCTTGCTGTGAACATACTGTTAAATGATTAGAACTGCGTTATTCTCAAGGATTTATTTTTGTAGTTCTTTCACAAGTGAATAATTTTAATAACATGTTCATAATTTTAAGTAACATCGCGAATCCTGCACAATCAAATCTAAGCACATTAGCATGATATTCAAGGCTACTCAACTCAATCTGATTGAATGAATTGGTAGAAAGAGCCTGAATCTTGAAGTCAGACAGAGTTAAGTTTAAATTTAATGTTGATATTTAATGCCAGTTGACCTTGAACAAGTTGTTTAAACTAAGTTTCAGGTTCCTAACTTGTAGCACAGAACTATTAAAGTCTTCTGTATAGAATACTCATGGAGAATAAACCCATATAATTTTGATGCTTATTTTAAATTGTTCATCTTCCCTCACTACTACTGACCTTTTAGTTGTTGTTGTTGTTTGTTTCAACTCCTACTCTTCAACCCTCACAGTTAACACACTTAATAACAAGGACTGCCTACTTTATTGTGGACATACTGGATCTATCAACACATCTTTAAATTTACTACACATTTTTGTATGGGGGAAAAATTGCCTTCAGTACCTTTTAAACCTCTACTTTTTCCAATCCCAAGCTAAAATACCACTCTTTCATTGAAACCTTTCTTGACTAAGCCAACATAAATATTCTTCACCTTTTAATTATTCTAATAATATTTAAAAATACAACCAATTTACCATTTATAGTGTTATGAAAGAATGGCTTATTTTCAGTCCTTAACTTCCAGACATAATGCGAGTTTAAAAATGTGGGAGCAGGCTGTTGTTACATTTTTCATCATTAACAAAAAGAACCTTTTAAGCCAGGAAATGTTCCATACCTATTGGATGTGGATTTTGACTCTTGAATGTAGAGGTGGTGGCTCCAGACAGCTGTGTGTCTTCCTGTGGACCACTGCAAGGTTGCTGTTGAAACATTTCATGTCACCCTCTGGAGAGCTGTGCTTTCTACCATATAATCTTCTGAAAAATGATGCCAAATATGGCCTTTTGAATTATAAAGATTTTGTAACTGTTCTGATGACTAACACATCACATACTGAAAGCAATGTTGAATATTTTGAGATGATTTAGTACATCTCAATAAAAAAGGAGGTTTAGTTATATAATTTATTTTCCATCCAAGAATTTCTTGCAGTTTTTATATTTACTCTTTGATTATAATCATTCTTTTTTTAAAGAAATTAACATCTTAATGCCTTTAAAATATTACTGGCCAAATCTATGACTCAAAAGGGAAAATATTTCCTTTATTTTTTTGAGAACAACAACAAAAGAATAATGAAAACATTTCTCTTTTTAGTAAATAGTGAAAGATGTGAATTATTTCTTCTCTGAAGTATATGACAGTTATACAATATTAATTAGAAAAATATAGATATTTAAGACTCCTTGTTATAAGTTTTTTTTTTCTTTTACAAAATATCAGGAAGTCTGTGACATTTTAAGAAGCCCTGATTAATACTTCAAAACTCTCTTTGCTGTAATATTTACTATTATAAAGTTTCTAGACTAATCTATGAATAATAATTTCACTCGTTTTCCAATTATGAGGTCCTTTAAAACTCCTTTCATACAATTGACTAGTAGGAAATCATTTAAAATGAAAATTTGTCGTCCTCTTTCTGGTATTGCTGTTTCAGGCCTGAAGCAAAAGAGTAACTCATCTTCTTAAGCCCAGTAGCTTTTATTTAATATTGAATATTACTGATGGTGATTCTACCCATTTACTACACACTAGCTCAAGGAAGCTACACAGAAACGTAAAATTCCCCTGTGAGAATTCTACAATGAAGAAGATAAAGGGTTCATAGATAAGGTAAATTGTACTCGATCACCCCAAAACCCCAAACCCATTGCTGTTAAGTTGATTCTGACTCACAGCCACCCTATAAAACAGTAGAACTATCCCATAGAGTTTCCAAGAAGGGACTGGTGGATTCAAACTGTTAGCCTTTTGGTTAGCAGCCATACCCCTTAACCACTACACCACTGGGGTTTCCATACTGTATCATACAGGTTAGAAAACAATGCATCTGGTATTTGCACCCAAGTAGTTTGCTGATATGGAATGCTGATAGTGTAAAGTAGTGTGCTTCCATCCATTGCCTTTTCAAAGAAAAGATCTGATAATCTGCTTCCATAAGATTACAGCCTAGAGGACATCTAGGTCAACTGGTGTAACAAAATTTTTAAGCAAATGTTCTGCATGCCACTTAGCAAGTGGTGTCTGGGGTTCTTAAAAGCTAGCAAGCAGCCATCGAAGAAGCATTAATTGTCTCAACACACCTGGAACAAAGGAGAAAGAAGAGCTTCAATAAGATGAAAGTGCAAGACTAGGAGACAAAAAGGGAAACCTCAGCATGAGACCAGAAGAACTAGGTGGTGCCTGGCCATCAGCAAGCACTGCCACTGTAGAGAACTTAACAAAGAATCTCTGATAGAGTGAAAGAAATATGGGATGCAGAATTTGAAAGCTAGTAAAAAGGCCAGACTTACTGGTCTGATGAACTGGAGGGTCCCTAGAAGACATGGCTTCTAAGCTCTCTGTTGACCCAGAACTGAAACCACTCTGGAAACCAACTTTTCAAAGGCTAAACTGATACATAAGACATAAAATGATACTGGTAGAGAGCATTCTTCTTGGTTGGGGCATATGCAGAAATAGCTGCTGTTTGGATGTGAAAGAGAACATATGAGTGATACAGGAACTAATCCAACGGACATGAGAAATATGGGCTGGAGGGGAGGAGTGTGCTGTCACAGTGTGGGGAGAATAGCTAGGGTGACATGGCAAATTGTAAGTTTTTGTATAAGAAACTAACTGTAAATTTCCACTTAAACACAATTTAAAAACTAAAAAACGTTAACACCTAGAAACTCCCCCAGGACAGTTCTACTGTGTTATATGGTATTGTCTATGAGTTGGAATTGAGTTGATAATACCTAACAACAACAAAAGCTTGCTAATAGACTACAGTTATGCTTCCAGTGATTCTATATGTGTGAATAAATAATTTTGATTTAAAAAAATAAGTAAGCAAATAAAAATATCTTTTTTTAAAATGGCATGTTGATAAAGCACTGTGCTAACCACTATCAGGAATGTGTGTATGATCATTTCCCTAAAGTAATACATAATCTAGTTGAATGACTCAGATATCTAAATAAAGTCATGAAGGAATGTAGGAAGGAGCTATGTAAGTACAAACAGTAATACAATTTTTAAAATACAATAAGTTTACAAGTAGTTAGAAAAATCATGAGACTTTTCATAGGGTAGAGAATAGTTAAGCCTTAAAAAATCCTAATATGTCAGCAAAATGCAGAGAGAAAGGACATTGTAAATGAAAGTTCAACGGTGAATGAAAGTATGGGTACAGAGCTATGAAAGCCATGCTTACTGAGAAATAATGATTAATTAAATTGACCTGGGTGGTAAATTTCACAAGAGTATAATGGGAAAGAAAAATAAAAATTTCCATCATAACAAATTAGTCTTGGATGTCAGATTTAGAAGTCTGTATTTTATCCTTTAGTAAATGACACATTACTAAATCATTTCATGCAAGATTGAAGTAGTATGTCTATGGGAATAGGAAGATTTTATTAATGATATTCTCAGGATATTGCAGTTGGAAAGCTTTAAGTAATGGACCAATAAAAAACGGAAAGTTTTTTAGAAGAATGCCTTTCTCTCTCAAAAATAAACATTATATTTGTATTCTATTATGAACTGCATGAGAAAAAATCATTACTGGTTAGTTTTTGTTTGTTTATATTAGAATTCTAAAGATGTGTGTGTGTACCTCACTGCAGAAAATTAATGAATGGATAAGAAATATGCTGTTTTGAATGAATTTGATTTTCATGATTTCAAATCATGAAATATATGTACATGTGTATAGTAAATTAGAAAGGATTTGAAATGACACAAAGTTTCAGTGGACATCACAGCTATCTTAAAATTATTTCATAGATTTGGAGACTAAGATCTAGGTGTTAGGATCTGTAATTCTACTTCATGCAAACATGTCCACATACAAAGTTGATGGAACAAGCAAATTTGCTATCAAAGTAAAGGCAGTCTTCCAGTTTCTGGATGAGACTAAGAAAAGTACCAAAATTTAGCCTCAGCTATAGAAGATAAGCCAGTGGGATTTGGAATTCAAGCAATTCTGTTTTGTTATAAAGCAGTAAATCACAAGCCCAAATCTTATCTGTATCACACACGAAAATCAGAGTGGCAGTTTATCAGCATGTCAGGAGTAAGGAAGCTGCACACAATTTACCACCCAAGATGCACAATTTGCCAGGGCTAAAAGGACCTGTGGAAGCTGTGCACAATATATAAATCAATGAATAAATAAGTACATACATACATAAATAGATAAATAAATAAACATACATGCATACATAAAAGAGATTCTCTTCTCTCTGTTAGCACAATTAGCTTCCTCAGAAGGAAAGTGTAAGGGTGGGAAAAACTAGTGTTTTAGATTTCCCATCCAACTCGATGGCACTTGGCTGGCTGGTGGCGTCTCAAGGCTACATCTTTTAGGTTCATTTATTCACCTGGGAAATTTCTCACCAGCTGATAGCACCCACTTAGCAAGTCCATGAGGGTAATAATGAGAGTGCATAAGCTAGTTCTACCCTGGCCCCTAGGGTCGCCATGAGTCAGATCCGACTCAACGGCACTTGGCTTCGGAAGCTAGTTTCAGCAATAAAGAAAACCTGATGAAAACGTCGTAGTACTGGTTAATAAATGACAAAATAATTCACTGAAACATCAAGTTGTTTCATTTATAGGTTAAGTCAACTTAGTGATTATACTTCCATTTTGAACAGAAACTCAGCTTCAACTTCATGTTTTCCTTTAATGCTTATTAGAAAACTAAATATTGTGTGGAGAACAGTTTGATTAATAAATTATTCTAAGGAGGGATGCAGGGGCAATAATAATAGTAAATAATATGAGAATTGTTACTCAGAATTCTACATAACAGTGAATTATTTTTAACCAAGAAAACCTCTGTTAAACAGGTGCAAACTTTTAAAGTTTAATAAATTTATTTAAGATATTTAATAACTTCCAACTGAATTCACTGTTCCAATTTGATGCCCAAATATTTTCTTCCTATTCTTCCATGATGGGAATTCATGAGTATGTTTCACAGCATTTCCTCTCAAAAAGTAGGCCTGAAATGCGTTATTACTGTTTTAACAATCAGTTGTGTCCCTCCTGTTTTGGACTAAAGTGTATCCTCTGAAAAGATGTGTCATAAATCCTACCCCTATATCTGTAGTTATAATCCTATTTGGTAACAGGTTTTCTCTGCTGTGTTAATGAAACAGTATGTTTTCTCTCGTACGTTGAGACACTATTAATGTGTTTTAAGTCAGCCTTTTCTGACATATAAAAGATATTAAACAAGCAAGTGAGAAAGCAGACATGGGGAAAGAGTGATTCCAAGCCACATGAAGGTCACCCATAAGCAGAAGCTCAAAAAAGACAAAGGGTTTTCTTAAAAAGGCAACGAAGAGAGAAAGTCTGTCTCAGAGCTGGCTCCCTGATTTCAGACTTCTTCCTGCCTAACTTGTAAGAAAATTAATTTCTGTTTGTTAAAGCAATCTTCTTTTGGTATTATAACAGCATGAAATAACTAAGTTACCTACTTTCTGTTTTTTAAAATATGGTTAATTTATCAAAATGATAAAAATTAAAATAACAAAAGTGACTGTGAAATTAGTAGATTTTACCATAAATTTATGGTTCTACTTTGTACTTCATTCTTGTATTTAAGTTTCTGCAAATATTATTAACATACCAAATGATACTTGCTTGGAATGACAATAGATTGGTGTCTAAATTGTTTTCATAACATATAGATGAGGTCAAGAGAGGAAAAGAAGAATTCACAAATGAAAAGCATTTTAATTTTTCTAAGTACGCTATTTTTTAAAATAATACATTACTTAATTCACAATGGAAACCCTGGTGGCATAGTGGTTAAATTATGTCTACTAAGCAAAATGTCTGCAGTTTGAATTTTCCAAGTACTCCTTGAAAGCTCTGTGGCACAGTTCTGCTCTGCCATATAGGGTCACTGTGAGTTGGAATCAACACAATTGCCCTAGTTTTTTTGGTTTTTATTTTTTTAATTCACAATGTATTTTCTGTTAAATGGAGGTTACCAAAAAGTGTTGAAAAGCAAAGCTGCCACTTTAAGGAAAAGTTACACCTGACTCAAGCCATGGTATTTTCAGTTACCTTATATGCTTCCAAAGCTGGACAATGAATAAGGAACCTTGCTGGCTTAGTGGTTAATTGCTCAGCTACTAGTCAAAAATCCACCAGCTATTCTTTGGGAACTCTATGGAGCAATTCTACTTATACTACACAAGCACATCCACATACTTGACGTGTATATGATATATACTATGAGTCTCTCAAAAAAAAACAGACCATTTGCTGTCCAGTCTTTTCCAACTCATTGGAGGTACTAATGGTTAAATGCTGAACTACTAGCCTAAGGGTTGGCTGTTTCAACCTACATGGAGGTGTCTCAGAAGAAATGTGTGGTGATTTCCTTCTGAAAGATAACAACCTTGAAAATTCTGTGGAGCAGTTCTACTCTTCACACAAGGTCTAGCCATGAGTTATAATTGATTCAATAGCAACTAACTATAACACCTACATATATGTATCTGTATAGGTACATAGGTGTATGTTAGCATACATAATATATGTGAATATGTATGTGGATGTACTTGTGTTGTATGATTAACTTAAGAAAAGATATTGTGCTAGTGGTGGTTTTGTCCCCCTCTTTAGTTATGTATTTACATTTGAGCAAGACTCCTGTGTTCTCAGGAAAAGAACATCCTTCCCAAGAAACAACTAAAGCCCTTTAGGGAAAGATTAGTAAAATCCAAGATGTTATATAATGGTTCTATGTTAACTATGTACTTAAAATTATCAAGTATGGTACTGAAACATTACTTTTAATTCCAAAATTTTATTATCACTAACATTATTACTTTTAATAAATAGATAATGTTAAAATTAAGTAGCCATTTTAAATGAGAACAGCAAATATAAAACTGAATCTGTATGCATTGTTTACTCTTTACTCATTGTAGTTTTGTTGCTATTACAATAAACTTGCTGTCAGAAATTTAAAACATGGAAAAGTAGAGATTTTTATAAATTAACTCCTATGTATTCATTACCACCCATCATCAATCATCAATGTCTTTCTTGTTTCACGTCTATTGCCATGTCATTAGTTTGAAGCACGTTCCCAGACATTATATCATTTTACCCATAGGTTATACAACACACACTTTATAAACCTCAGGATTCTAAAAATAAATAAAATAACCACAATGTCATTATTAAACCTTTAATATACTGACATTTTTTATTATCATCAAATTAGCAGTACAACATGTGCTCAGTTTCATCAGTTCCCTGTAAAGCTTTTAAGTTGTTTTTTTGTTGTTTGAATCAGAATGCATCCAGATACTGGTTATATTACATTTGTTTCATATAATTCAAGTTTCTTTTAATCTGAACATTTTCCCCTCTCTTTATTTTTTGTTTTCCCTGGAAATCTCCTTCTTCAAGAAAGTAGATCGTTCCATAAAGATTCGTATATTCTAGGTTTTACTTTGTTTTTAACATGTTTAGCTTATTGCCATTTAAGCTGATTCCAACTCATAGCAACCCTGTAGGACAGAGTGGAATTACCTCATAAAGTGTCCAAGGAACAGCTGGTAGATTTTAACTTCCCACTTTATGGTTAGCAGTCAAGCACTTAACTGTTGTACCACCAGAGCTCCTATACTTTTTTCAGGAGTCATTGAATGCCCAGTTGTTTCTGAGTGATGTTAGTAGTAGCACTATCATCATTACCTAGATACATTTTGTTTTTTATGGGTTTGAAAAGTTCATATTCTAACTTGCAGTCTCTTCTTCTTCTTTTTTTTTTGTTTTTTTGTTTATAAGCTGTAATACACAAATAGAAAATTTTCATCATTTATTATTTGGTTACATTGAGATAAAGACCCAAAGAGTGGCAGAAAAATGCTTGGTTTTTTTTTATTGTTATTTTTGTTATTTATTGTTATTTTTTCATTTAAAATTAATAATTTGGGGGCACAGTCAAGATGGATCCCTCTGGAAACCAAGACCGCAACTGATAATTAAACAGAGCCTTCTGGATACCTAGTGAGCCCTAGGACATGGCACAGGGCTGTTAATTTGTATGTCATACCACTGAATACAAAAGCTCCTATGTTTCGCCGACCCCAGTCTCAGCGAGTATAGGCTTGCATCAACCAAAGGTAACTCACCATTTTGATTTTTCTTCTCTGTGTTGGTCAGCAGGCGGAGCTGAGACTTGACTAGCCACTGGTCTCGGACGCACTACTGGTGAGATTGGCAAGTGCAACTGCCATGTTCTGAGAGCCCAGCTTTGGACTCCGTGCATCTCGGTTGCTTTGGCCTATCTCTCTACCTCCATCATGTGGTAGCTGTATGGATGCAATGGTGAGCTTGTGATGGACACCATCTTGATCCACTGAGGGAAGGAGACACCCAGGCAGAGGCCCCGGCTGAACTTGGTTCCTAGGCCGTGAGGTGGCACCTGCTGCAGGGAGAGTGCTTTTCAGGCAGAGAAGCAGTGTTTTGCAGTGTTGCCTGAGGCTTGGGCCCGGCAAAGGAGGCTGTGTGGACTCTGGGCATCTCGACACTTTTGGCCTCTCTCTCCGCCAGTAGTCTGGTCCCAGCCGGATGGTGAGCTTGTGTGGAATGCCATCTTGTTCCTCTGAGAGGGAGGTATACCCATACAGAAGCCTCAGATGGACCTAACTCCTGGGCTGGGAGGCAGTGCCTGCCCAGAAGAGAGCACTTTTCCAGCAGAAAAGCAGAATTCTACACAGTATCACCTACAGATGGGACCTGACACCAGAGGCCAGCAGGGCAGTAGCTTTTCTGTATTGTGAGCCAGTTTATAACATCTGGGGTTCAATATAGAGGTGCTTACTTTGCCATCTGGGAGGAGGGACCTAAACACCTGAAAACCTGACTGACTTTGGAAGTCGTCCGGTACTTTTAACTTCTCATTTTAAGATGGCCTAAAGAAACAACTGCGATCCATCCTCACAGCATCTCTCCCAGCCTCTAATGACTCACATGAAGCCCCAAAAGCAATGAACTCTGGAGAAAAACATGACCAGGAAATCACTCATGGCACCAGAAGGCCCTGAAAGAAACCACCTCAGAACTTCCCAGACAAAGAAGCTTTTCTGAAACTATCAGATGAACACAGGATTATGTAGAGAGCCCTCCTAGACCTTATACAAAATGCAGCAAAGCAAAATGAAAAATTAAGCAAGCTGTTCAATCTGATGGAACACTGATACTCTCAAATCTGGCAGACCAAGAACAAAATCAAAGACATAGAAACTTCAATTCAAAGCCAAGAAAACAGAATGGAACAAATGGAAAAGAGAATTTCTGATTTGGAAGACAGAGCTACTGACTCCAGCATCTATGAGGAGAAATTAGAAAAAAGAAACAAGAAAAATGAAGAAGAATTAAGAAGCATATGGGACTCTACTAAGAGGAACAATCTATGATTCATTAGAGTTCCTGAACAGGGCAAGACACCTGAGAACACAGAGGATATTGTTGCAGAGCTGCTGACAGAAAACTTGCCAGAAATTATGAAAGAAGAGACTATAGATATCCAAGATATGTATCGAACACCACTCAATATAGGTCTCAAAAGAAAGACTCCAAGACATATAATCAAGCTTAACAAAATGAAACATAAGCAAAAACTCTTAAAGGTAGCAAGACTCAAAGCAAAGCTAA
Source organism: Heterohyrax brucei (assembly GCA_028571685.1). Lineage (NCBI taxonomy): Eukaryota > Metazoa > Chordata > Mammalia > Hyracoidea > Procaviidae > Heterohyrax > Heterohyrax brucei. Next base: position 165,471,078 of record CM053143.1, read on the forward strand.
CATTCAGAGGGAAACCCTGTGGGTTTTCATAGGATTTCTCAGCAGACACAATGCTGGCATGACACGTTCAAAGCCTTGAAAGAGAAGAACTTCCAACCAAGAATTATATATCGTCAAAAACTATCTTTCAAATACGAAAATGAAATTCAGAATTTCTCAGATAAACAGAAACTTAGAGACTTTGTAAAAACCAAACCAAAGCTACAAGAAATACTGAAAGAATCTCTTGGCTTGGAAGAACAAAACCACTAATTTTGTATTTTAGAAGGATGCATCATCCAGAATCCTACTCAGGGAAGGCTTCAAGCTCAATCAAAGCTATAATAGTGAAAGACATGATCCAGTGATCACATCATGAAAACTATGATGTCATCATATTAAAAAGAGGGATGTACTACAGCCATTATGGTCCTTCCAGATGGAGAGGAAGTTTACAAGATTGGTAGTAATTAAAATTGGGTTTATACATAGTTTATTAAGTGGGATCATAGGGGCAGCTGTAAAGCACAATAAAGATGCAACATACTATATCAAGAAATGTAATACAGGAGTCTCAACCACAAAACCAACCCTGAAAAAGGTGAAAAATCAACTCACAAAGAATAATGTCCCAGAACAGCTTAATAAGAACAACAGGGAAAATATCAACACAAAAATAAAATTAATAATTTGATGTCTTAGTATCTTTCACATTTAAAATATTAGCTATGCTTGTATGTTTCAATTTACTCTACCAAAAAAAAAAAAAACAAAAGCCAAGCCTGCTGCCATCAAATTGATTCTCTTAGTGACCCTATAGGACAGAGAAGAACTGTCCCATAGGAATGCCTAGCAGATCTGAACTGCCAACCGACCCTTTGGTTACCAACTGTAGCACCTAACTACTATTCCACCAGGGCCATTATTTATGATGCTTTGTAGAATTGTTTGTTTGCTATCATCCATTCCCTTCCCTCCTCTAACATTCCTATCCTTTTTTCCATGCAGAGGAAACTTCTCTGACTTTGGTCTTGGCTTTCTCACTTACTTTGGCCAATAGACTATAAATGAATTTGGCATTTACTATATTCCAATACAAGTTTTAAGAGGCAGTTTAGGTTTTGCCACTTGTTTTATTTTTGTCCTCATCCTTGAAGGGGTAGAATGAACATACAGATAGTTTTATTTTTTTTGACTGCAATAATATTCAGTGCCTTTCCAAATAGAGTAGGTTTGCTACTACAGTGGTTACAGCCCTGGCAGCAAAATGTTAATATGTCAGGCTGCTAGCCAAAAGATTGGAAGTTTGAATCTACCATCTGCTCCTTGGAAACCCCATGGGGTGGTTCTACTCTGTCCTATAGGGACTCTACAAGTCAAAATAGAGTCAACAGTATACAACAACAACTCTGAATGATTAAGTCCCTAATCATACCAAGTGGTAAATATTTTTCCTATCAACTCAGTATCTGTAGGGCAGAGGTTTGTGGGTAGCACAAATGGTTAAGCATTATACTACTAAACCAAAAGTTGTCATTCAAACACACCCAGACACCTTGGGTGTAAGATCTGGCAGTCTTCTGAAAACTCATAGCCTTGAAAACTCTATGGAGTGCACTTCTACTCTGCACACTTGCTGTTGCTGTAAGTTAGAATCGACCCAGTGGTAACTCATAACAACATCAGTTGAGAGGTTTTCAATTTCAAGTGTAAGTTGAAAAATAGGGGCATTGTCTGAGTTTTCACACAAGTCCAGTGGTAAGGGATTACAAGAATGGTAAATCCCAGCAACTCCAGAGTTTCAGGGATCTGTGCTTCTCAGATGTCTCTTTCAGTCTCTCTGCTTTCTTATTCTCACCTGCTAATAATCCAGTCTCACAACTTAAGTAATAATGTGCAAAGATAAGAATTAGGATTTCCTTCCTCCCTCCCTCACTCCCTCTCTCCCTTCCGTGTTTCTCTTTAAAAAGAAAGTACACATTCCTGAATACTCCTGAAGAAGCCCATCAGGTTTACTTGTGTGTCACATTATGTACAACAGGATACCTTTATAATAGTAAATTAGTCATCACATTAAGTATGTTGGTAGATAAATATAGAGAGAGAAACAGAGAGAGAGAGAGACTTGGACAAATCACAATCTATTATCTGGACCGGGAACATTGCTGCTTAAACTTCACTAAGTCAGAGTTCTGTAGAAGGAAACAGTGAGTAATAGCAGTTGGGTGGGCAATTGTGAGTGTTTGTCCCAGGGTATTTACTCTTAATCAGTGTTATCACTTATGAGTATATCTTAGAGATCAATACATAAATATGTACTTACAATAAATGCATTAAACTATTCCCAATGGATTTCTTGGCTTTTGTTGTCACAAACAATATTCACTGGGTACCTTTTGTTTATTTATACACATATGGATATGAATAAAAAGATTTCCTGGACTAAAATTTTGAACATTTAAAAGTTCAAAATACAGTGCAAAATTCCTCTGCAGAATCTTTGTACCAATAAATGCATCGATTTGCCAATTGTATGTAACATCACCTTTTGTTCTTTCCACAGCTTATTATCATCCTTTTTCTACAAGTCAATTTAAGATATTTAACAAAAAATATTTTCTTGTGATTGTTCTAGCTTGTAGCTTTCTAGCTATAGGTCAGTGTAAGAAGCTTCTGTGTTTTTAAGGCATTTCTGTTAATTGTGTGAGCATTTTTCTGTACCAAAAAAATTATATTTTCCTCCTTCACAATGGTATCTGTTTGGTGTACCTGAAAGAATGTATCTAAAGTGACATGGGGAAATCAATAGATGAAAATAGATGATACAATGTTTATAAAGAGAATAATTTCTGGGGGCTTATTAGGTATTAATATGTTTCATAAAACTAAAATAATAAAGAATGTGTTACTTAGGCATCATGAAAGAAACAGAAGGAATAAAACATAGCTCAGATGCAGAAAAAAGTATAATTAAACATTTAATGTGCTGAAGTTGCTTTCTGAATTTGTGGATAAAAAATTGAATAGTAAATAAATATTAAATGCAAAGTATACACATAAAACAAAACAAAACAAATAGAATTAAACATAAATAAGTTTTATATTCAGTTTAACTTTTGTGAATCCTTTCTATACACAGAAAACAAGTGAAGAAACCCTAAAAGGAAGTTTTCTGACCAACTGATTTCTTTTACATTAGCATATAATTAGGTTCTGGCACTCTCCATCATAATTATGATAACAATACTTCATTGACTTTTTTCATGTTTTACTACTGTCCCATCCCTCTTCTTCTATCCAGAAAATAGATTTTTAAGTTCTATTCACTTTTGATCTCTAGTTCCCTTACCCTTCCCAAACTAGTAACTGCTCCCACTGAACTTCCCTTACCAACACTCCATTGAAACTCTTCTGCTTATTATTTCCAACAGCATCAGTTTGACAAATAACACTTCTCTGTTTCCAGTTTATTTCCATATAGACTTATAAAATTTTCTGTGAAAAATATACTGGCTCCTGTGATACCAGCTCTTTAAAATTACTTTCTGGAGTTTCATGGTTTGTCATCTTTTGTCGGCCCTGCCTCCTCTAGCTGAGTTTCCAGTGTTGACATGCCGTAGGAAGCAGTGTTACTGCTCTACCCTAATGAACTTTTCCCTGGGTAGTCATATCTTTTTCCATTGTTTGCATATCATCTTCACACTAAACCCTCCCATTTTTTTGTCTTTACATTTCACCTTTCCTTTGAGCTCAATAATGATGTGCCCCACCCTCCATTTGCATGTACATGTCTAGAAGAGATCTTTATAGCTTATCATAGACAAAGAAAAAAAAACTCAATTTTTTGCTCCAATATCTATTCTGCTCTTCTGCCATCTCAGTGAAAAATACCACTAGCCTAGTGGATCAGACATAAAACTATTTGCAGCATTGACTATTCACTTTTCCTTTTTCTCTATATACAGTACTTTTGCAAATTCTGTTGCACCTACATAGAATATATATCCTGTCTAATTCTGCTTATCTCCATCTGCTGTCAACATCATCCCACACCTGAACAATTTTTATATGGAGAATGCACTGAAGTAGTTTTTATATAATTTCATCAATGTACATAAAAGACTAAACATACTATAAGAAGAATTAAAGAAATAGAAATACTTGAATACATATAAATCAAACCAAACTTGTTACTGTCAAATGGACTCCTACTCATAGTGACTCTATAGAGAATACATAGTCAATTTAATAGAATTGTGTCTATTACAAATACAAAGTCATTTTTTATTTTTTTCCTCTTCTTGATGTTTAAAGTGTGTATTAAACATTTTTCACTTCAGTTTTGCTTTAAGGATTCTAGATCCCACATATGAGTCTCACTCTTGTGAATGAGAATTAAAGGTCCCCAATACAATTGTCTTAAGGAATCTTTCACAGGCTTGCCTCTTGGTGAACTTACATCTCCCAAGCAAAAGGAGTCTTTCAGTTTAACCACACAGAAACAAAGAAGATCATGTCTACATCCATTCTATATTTTCACTGTGACTATTTGATGTGTTGACTACTACTCCTCTTATTAGTGACTCTAGTGTATAATACTGTGGCTACCACCCGCCCACCATCCCTAAGACAAAAGTAAGTACTTCTGCTCCAATTATTTGGCTGGAGCTTGTGTGCATATGCTTTTATTTTATTTTACTTTATTATTATTTGTGGGGGGGTGTCGATAGTTTGGTGGTAATAGTGGTTGTTTTTGTAGTAATTGATAAATATTAGCAATAGAAAAATTCTGTACTGGTTGAGAAGCAAGACTTTTACAAACCATATAGACAATACATGTAGTGATGTTTGATAATGTCTTCATGATACACAAATGAGAACAAATTATGGACAGACAAGAACTGAAACAGGGTAGAACTCAAAAAGTGTTATTTTTATTTTTGCTACCTTTCACCTTTCTGTCCCTATCTAGACAAGCGCGACTTGAAGAAGTTATCATCATCTTAATAGGCATTAAAGTGTTTTATTCACTTTCAGATTTATTTTATACAAACAGACTCATGAAAAATGATGGTAGGAATCGCATTTCTTTCACAGCAAATAGGAAGAACTAGAGAGTTTTATTTAGGTTTATACAGTGACATTGGAAGAACAGTAGGAAAATACTCATAATCAAAAAAATAGGAAAGTCAGCACTCAAAATAAAAGGGCTAGAGAACTCAATAATTGCTTGCTTTACAACATAAGTATTTGTTAAATATGATCCCATATCCACTTCTGTCTAGTCGATTCTGACTCATAATGAGCCTATAGACAGAGTAGAACTGCCCCATAGAGTTTCCAAGGAGTGGCTGGAGGATTTGAACTGATGACCTTCTGGTTAGTACCCATAGCACCTAACCAGTGCACAGTGAGGGTCTCTATATTATTAGGAAAAGATAAGATTGTGTTCCATATGGATTTCAATTCAAATAGTATTTCGTGAAGTATTCAACTTAAATTATACATTTTGGAATAAAAATTATTTATCTGGAAGCTTAAAGATCAAGAATTTTATTTGAAAATCATCACCTATTTATTATTGAAATATATTTTTGTATTCTCATTGTTTGGTGGACAGACATTAGAGTATGTAGAAATATTTAAGACAATGAAAATATATGTTATAATATGTATGACTGAATTAGAAGTATTTTAAAGTAGCATTTTGCTAATATATATTTGTTTGATTTCTAAGATATATTTTGAAAATCTTCACAAATATTGTACAGCATAGTCTATTATTTTAAAGTAAGTAGTGAAATATATAATTCATCTCTCAGTCTAGAGAAATTTTATGTTTAACAGCAGAAGTATATGCACTCTTGGGGTACAATAGGTAAGAGTTTTATTGCTAATTAAAAGGTCAGCAGTTTGATTCCACCAGCTGCTCCTTGGAAAGCACGTGGGGCAGTTTTATCTGTCCTGCAGGGTCACTGTGAGTCAGAATCAACTCAATGGCTTTTTTTTTTATTTGGTATTGTCATATGGCAGTTGTGTGCGCATGTGTGTGTGTAACAAAGGAAATGGAGAAAGACCAAAATGGTCTAGAAGATAGAGTCCTGCTAACTGAATTTATCTTTTATGCTTTAAAAATCCCATTTCCACTGGTTAAAGAAATTTTAATTTCTGAGTGTCAGTTTATTCAAAGAAGAGAAGAAAATGAAAGCAATAATTAAAACATCTGTGTTTTGAACAGTCTTTGATTTGATTTGGTAGTTATTTGCTTTTAGGGTCCAGTAGGCTTTCAAATGAGTAAACTTCATACTTGTCACATAAATATCAGATTAAAGATATTTAATTTTGAGAAGTGATTTCTGTTCTGACAACCAATGCATGTTTAAAACAGTATCACAATAATTCTAATATCAACAGTCAATTTGTTGAATAATTTTTTTAAATAAATGACTTTTCCAAATAAAATCAAAGTAACTCATGTGTTAGTAGCTAAATATTAATAAGGCATAGCCAAAATTAGTTTTTTAAATAGCTATTATGCATTTAGAAATCTTATCACTTATATTTAATTATAAATTATGAACATGCTTTTATTTTTACTGTCTGTACAATTCATTTCATATCTTGCAAATCAAATGTTTAGCCTGACAATGAGAAATAATGCTTGACAAGAAATGTCACATAGATAAGCCATTAAATGAGACATTATGTAATTCAACCTTGTTGAAGGACTCTATGCAAAATTCATAACCTCCATTTGAGTCAAGCACTTGTATATTCATTTATCAGATAAGTACCACCTTGAGCAGTCTATTCTTTATAGCTGTGATCTCTGACTATTCCTCATTTTTTAAATAATGATAATAGAAAATGCCTTCCAAATACTTAAAAACATTTTATCTTTAGTGACATTTTATAACCAGTTCACTATTGAACAATTGCTAAATAGACTGTAAGATGGAGGCTTCTAGAAAATGAAAAATAGTAAAATCATGAAATTTAATCAAATTCAATCACAGCAACACCACCTATTGGTAATTTTTTTCCAGTATAAATCTAAACAGTAAAGATAGTTTGTTTTAAGTTATAATACATTTTGAACTAAAATTCAAGAATTTATCTTGTATTAAATGTATAGATTATTGTACAAACAAGATAATAAATTACTAATTAGATACATTTATAAGATAATGTCTGCATATGATTTTATTAATTTCATGTTCTAGAAGTACATTGTGTGTGATTCTTTTGTAGAGCTACACGTTTCAATACGGACTTTAGCATAGGCTTTTTTTTTAAACAAGGGAATTCAATCGTATCTCTTCTTATTTTGGAACCAAAATTAAAGGGGTTTTCTTACTGTTTTTTAAATTCCTTTTCAGGCATAACATCACTTTTATCTCTTAGAATTTTAAGTCTGTTATGTTAGGAAATATCCTGACTCTAAAGGAAGAAGTAGACACCTACAACTTCTGTTAACATAGGAACTAGATACATTAATTGCTAGAACATAGTTAAAATAAAATATGAGGCTCAAAATCTTTCTTGAGTCTGCAAGTATGATTAAGTTATTACATAACCAAAAAACAAACCAAACCCATTGCCATAGAGTTGGGTTCAACTCATAGTGACCTCATAGGTTAGAGTAGAACTGTCTCATAGAGTTTCCAAGGAGTGCCTGGCAGATTTGAACTGCTGACCATTTGCCTAGCAAATGTAGCACTTAACCCACTATGCCACCATGGTTTCCACTAAATTATCACATAAACATTATTAAATATGAAATAAGATAATGCGTATTCCAGGTATGGAATTTTTTTCTTTTTAAACTTAAAGGTTGTTTAGTGAATTATTAAAATACACTGCCATTGAGTCAATTCTAACTCATAGCAACCCTATAGGGCAGAGTAGAACTGCTCCATAGATTTTCCAAGGAAAACTTGGCAAATTCAAATTGCCGATCTTTAGGTAAGCAGACGTAGAACCACTATGCCACCAGAGTTTCCATTGAATTGTTAGTGATTATTATTCCTGGGTAATGAAATAGTGGATGGATGACTCTATTTTCTTCTCTTTTTATATCTGTGTTTTCTAAACCCGGTGCCATCAGTCAGTTCTGACTTATAGCTACCCTACAGGACAGAGTAGAACCAACTGCCCCATAGAGTTTCCCAGGAGCACCTGGTGAATTTGAACTGCCGACCTTTTGGTTAGCAAACGTAGCACTTAACCACTACACCACCAGGGTTTCCATATTTTCTATAGTTTACATATATTAATTTTTTCTCTCTCTTTGAATTATACTTTAGATGAAGATTCACAACTAGTATCTTCTTAAATAGTATACATATTGTTTATGACATTGGTTACCATCCACACAACATGTCAACACTATCCCTTTGCAACCTCAGATTCCCTGTTATCAGCTTCCTGGCCCTCCTGCTTTCTAGTCTTTGCCCTTGGGTCAATGTACACCTTTATTCTTGTTTTGTGTTATGAGCCTGTCTAATTTCTACTGAAGACTGAACCTCAGGAATGACTATTACTGAGGTAAAAGGGTGTCCAAGGGCCATGCTATCAGAGTTTCTCCCGTATCTGTCAGGCCACAAAGTCTGGTCTTTGTGAGTTAGAATTTTGTTCATTTTTCTCCAGCTTTTTCTGGAGACATCTACTGTGATCCCTGTCAGAGCAGTCAGTGGTTGCCACCAAACACCATCTTCTTGTACTTGATTCAGACTGGAGGAGGTTGTGATAGTTGTGGTCCATTAGTCTCTTAAACAAGTCTTCCTCTTGTGTCTTTAGTTTACTTCATTCTTTCTTGCTCCTGAAGAGATGTGATCAGTGGAACATCTTAGATGGACACTCAAAGGCTTTTAAAACACCAGACACTACGCAGCAACGTAAAATATAGAGCATTTTCTTTATAAGCTATATTATATTAATTGAACCATATGTTCCCTGAGACCGTGGTCACCACAGTGCAGTAATTTGGTTCCTCAGGGAGATTGGGTATGTCTATGAAATTTCCATGACCTTGCCTTGTACAAGATGTGCTGGCTTCCCCAGTATTGTGTAGTGTCTTATGCTTCACCAACATTTACATTTATTATCTACTGAGTGTTAATCTATTCCCAACCCTCCCATCCCTCATAACCATAAAAAATTGTTTCTTTATATGTGTAAATCATTTCATGAGTTTTAATAGTAGTGGCCTCGTACAATATTTGCCCTTTTGTGATTAACATTTCACTCAGCATAGTGCCCTCCAGATGCATCCAAGTTGTAAGATGTTTTGTAGATTCATCGTTGTTCTTTATTGTGGTAGTACATCATGTATATGTGTCATAGTTTGTTTATCCATTTGGTTGTTTATAGACATCAAAGTTATTTCCAGCCTTTTTGCTGTTGCGAGTCTTGCTGCAATGAACGTAAGTGTGCATGTGTCTATTCATGTGAAAGCTCTTATTTCTCTAGGATATATTTTTGGGATTGCTGTGTCACATGGTATTTCTATTTCTTGTTTTCAAAGGGCACACCATATCATTTTCCAAAATGGTGGTATCATTTTGCATTCCCACAGTTGGTGCATGAGAGTTCTAATCTCCCTGCAACCTCTCCAACATTTGTTGCCAATTTTTTTGTTTGTTTGTTTGTTTTAATTCATTCCATTAATGCTTGGGTGAGATGGTTTGTCATTGTGATTTTGATTCGTGTACCTTTAATGCCTAGTAATTGCAAGAATTTCTTAATGATTTGTTACCCACTTGAATGTCTTCTTTTGTAAGATGTCTGTTCATTTCCTTTGCCAATTGGATTGTTTGTCTTTTTGTTGTAGATGTGTTGAGTTTTCCTGTACATTTTAGAAGTTAAACTTTTGTCTGACTTATAACAGCCAGATTTTTTCCCAGTCTGTAGGTTCTCTTTTCACTCTTTCATTAAAGTCTTCTGATGAGCATAAGAGTTTAATTTTTAGCAGATTCCAGTTATCTAGCTCAACTTGTAGAGTCTGTGTGTTGTTAGTTTGGATTTGTTATCCTCTTAATGTCATGCAGTGAGCCTCAAGCACTGATCCTATTTTTTTCTTCTATGATAGTTATAGTTTGGGGTTCTATATTTAGATGTATGTTCCACTTTGAATTTGTTTCTGTGTATAATGTGAGATATGGGTTCTACTTCATTTTTTGTGGATGGATATCTGGTTTTGAAAGTACCATTTGTTGAAAAGACTGTCGTTTCCCCCATCTGATGGACTATGGGCCGTTCCAGGTATAGAATTATTTGCTGATACATAATATATATGTATATATATATTTATGTATATTTCAGCATTTTAGACATATCTTTTCACTAAGCTCCATGTGTTCTGATGGCAAACTGTTAATTTTATTGACAATCTTTCATATAGTGTGAATCACTTCTTGATCCTCCCAATATGTCGTTGGCTTTCAACAATTTGAATAATCACTACTCACTTATTGACATGGTTAATTTCCAAAGGCCTGGTCATTTTATGGAAATCAGCATTATGCTGACAGGGAAACACCCAAAATTAAAATTTAGGCTGGATTCAGAAGAGGAAGTAGAATCAGAGATATTATTGTTGATGTTACATATATCCTGTCCGAAATCAGAGAATGCCAGAAATGTATTTGTAATGTATTGAGTTGTGTTCCAAAAAAATATGTGTAGAAATTTGGCTGGGTCATGATTCCTGGTATTGTGTATGCTGTAAACCTTACCTCTGTGCTGTTAATGAGGAAAGATGGGTGGCAGTTGAATTGGTGGAACAGGACTTAATGTCTGAGACTGTATTGTAGCTTGGGGCAGCCTATTGAGATATAAAAGAAAGGGAAGCAAGCTGAGATTTTCAGGAATTGTAGCTACCCTGGAACGACTCACAGAGTGGGAAAGCTGAGTGCATCCTTTGGAAAGGACTGGGGTCCTTATGCCTCAGAAGCTTCCACTCCAGAGAAAGGAAGATTGCCAACAAGAACCGTCTTCTACATCCAGCAGAGAGAGCCTTCTCCTGGAGCTGACACACTGAATGTGGACTTTTAACCTACTGGACTGTGACAAAATAAAATTTCTCTTTTAAAAGTCTTACACTAAGATAATGTTTATTTGTGTTTTATTGACTATGAAAAAGCATTCAACTGCATGGGTCATAGCAAATTACAGATAATATTGTGAAGAATAGGAAGTCCAGAACACTTAACTGTGCTCATGGGGAACCTGCTCATAGATCAAGAGGCAGTTATTCAAACAGAACAAGGGGTTACTGAGTTATTTAAAGTCAGGAAAAGTGTATATCAGGGCTGCATTCTTTCACCACATCTATTCAATGTTTATGCTGAGTAAATAATCCAGGAAGTTGGACTATATGAAGAACAGGACATTAGGATCAGAGGAAGACTCATTAGAACCTGCTTTATGCAAATAACACAACTTTGCTTGCTGAAAGTAAAGAGGACTTGAAGCATTTACTGATGAAGATCAAAGACCATAGACTCTAGTATGAATTATATCTCAACATAAAGAAAAGAAAATTTTCACAATTGGACCAGTAGGCGTCATTATGGTAAATGGAGTAAAGTTTGAGGTTGTCAAAGATTTATTTCATTTTACTTGTATCTACTACTAACACCAATGGAAACAGCCATGAAGAAAGCAAAAGACATGTTCCAGTGGACAAATCAACAACAAGAAACCCATTTAAAGTGACGAAATGCAAGTACATCATGTTGAGGTCTAAGGTGCTTCTGACCCAAATCATGGTATTTTCAATTGCCTACTATGCATGTGAAAGCTGAACAATGAGTAAGAAAACAGAAGAAGAATTGATGCCTTTGAATTGTGGTGTTGGATGAATATATTGACTATACCATGGACCTCCAAAAGAAGGAACATATCTATTCCAGAAAAAGTACAACCAGAATATTCCTTGGAATCAAAGATGATGTGACTACATCTTACATACTTTGGACATGTTGTCAGGAAGGATCATTCCCTGGAGAAAGATTTCATGCTTAGTAAAGTACAGTGAAAAAGAGGAAAACTCTATGTTAGATAGATTAATATAATGTCTGCAACAATATGCTAAAGCACAACAATGATTGTGGACCAGGAAGTGTTTCATTCTTTTGTACATGTGGTTACTATGAGTCAGAATTGGCTTGACGGCACCTAACAATAATCTGTGTATCTATGTATATATCTATGTATCTGTGTACCTGTCTATCTTTTTGTTCATCTGTCCACCCATCCATTTATAAGCTGTGTGTCTAATTACCTAGGAAATCATAAAACACATAGTCTCTTACTTTATATTATTTGTCCATACACCAAGCCTATTGAATTGAGAAGATGTATTGATTATTTATTGCTGTGTAACATGTATTACGGGGAACATTGTTTTCACAATGGTCAAGATCTTGGCTACTAACTGAAAAGTCAGCAGTTTTAATCCACTCTGCTGGTCCTTCACAACCCTATGTGTACCTCTGGTCTGCCCTGGTAGGGTCACTATGAGTCAGAAGTGACTTGAAAGCAACAGGTTTAATTTTTTTCTCTTTTTTTTATTTTTTAATTTATCTATCCATCCACCTGTTCATTCATCCATCCATCCACCCACCCATCCACTCACCCACCCATCCACTCACCCACCCATCCACTCACCCACCCATCCATCCATCCATTAACTATGTAGCTATTTAGCTATCATCTATATATCTAATGTGTGTGTACATCCTTGAAATATTTATATTGTATTTTAATATAATACAGTCGTATTCTAAATCTATAGTCTTGTTCTTTTTTTTAACCTCAAAACACATTTTTATTATATATTCTTGTTGATGTATATATCTATTTCAATACTACCTACTATATAGTGTTGCTGTGGGTACACATAGTGCAATTCCTAGCCAGGGAGAGGTGTTCAATAAATGTTTATTGATTGATGACTGAAACTATAACATTTTATATCTGCTGTGTTCATCTAACTCTCTGATACTACAAACAACTTTGAAATTTTGACATTGTTTTAAAATTTGAAATAAACATGCATTTAAAAATCCCTTGGAAATTCTAGTGGCATGTTGGGTAAGTGTTACCGCAGCAAACCAAGAAGTCGGCAGATGAATCTACTAGGCACTCCTAGGAAACTCTGTGGGGCAGTTCTACTCTATACTATAGGTTCACCATTGGAAACAACTTGACAGCAATGGGTTTTAAAAATCATTAATTATATTTCTGGACTTGAAATTTAAATTCCTCCTTTACTCTTATGACTCCTAAAGCAGTATTTCAAATTTCAAACCATTTTCTAAATGGAGAACTGTAATTTCCATTTTTTTTATTTTAAGCTCGGCCTATGAACCAATGAAATTTCCTGCTACAAGATGTGTATACATTAGCACATGTGCAAGAAAGCTCATCTGTAACTTAATGTATTCTGTGTCCCATGTCTGTTTATCACAATAGCCAGCTAAACCTACTTCTCTAGTTAAATCTCCTTAATGTTTTCAGATAAAAATTCATTTCTTTATCTTTCTCAAAAAGGATAGCACACCAAGAATTTTAAAACAACTCAGTTTGAAGGAATGGAAAAGTATTGATGAAAAGGTACCCCTGAAGAGATTTATAGTTAAAACGAGAATTAGGTGGGATTAAAGATTGGCCGATTTTAGATGAGCTGTTGATAATCGTTAAAAAAAAAAAAAAAAATAACAAGTATGATATCTCTGTCTGGGTCAATGGAAAGCATATTGTTAAGCTTCAGCCTCACTTTTAATCAGATATATTTGACTTGTCTTGATAATTCCCTTCTCTATTCATGTTTTGGGAAGATTAATGATATAGCAGTAGACAATTTTGTTACTGGGTTCTTCATTCAGGAGTGAGATGAAATAGCTCCAGGCTGCCTCCTGATGCATTTTTTAGGACTTCAGGAATTAAATACATCAGCAAAAGAACACTATTTGTTTTAACCACATAGTTTCTCATAAAATAAATTTCCAGTAATCATATTTTGTATAAAATATGGATTTTTTGAATTAGTAAATAAGTCAGTGTCATGCATCATATTGAATCAACTTTAAGTTAGATATATGTGGGCATATTCACTTTGCATAGAACACAATCACAGTTGTAAGTATGTAGTCATAAACATAATTTGCAGTTATTTATGAAATTGCTAAAAACAGTCTTTGTGCTTTTCATTTTATGTCCTTGGTTATTAAGCAGTCACTAGTCTGGGAATGAATCCTTCTTGGATAAATTAGTATCATGTAAGAAGGCGCACTATTCTATAACCTACGTATTTTGGTTCCAACCGCTTTCTGTTGTTCAATATTTCTTAGTATTAAATAGGCACGTTGAAATTTTTCTTTAATAAGTCAACTTTTCCCAAATATTCAATGTTTGAGTGACTGTTAGTTTCATTCTTTCTCTCTCATGAATGAGTAAATATGCTTAAACATTCTTTTACTCTTAAAATTCTAACTCAAATCATTTTTGCATGAATACACTCTACCAAGCACCCTATATGATAAGCATGAACTGTCAATTCCCTGCAATTGTGAGGCAATTTCCATATCTTACACTATTATTAAGTTCTTGTAGGCTAATTGGTAATTATACCTAAATTGGGGTGCTTGGAAATGTTACTTACTCTTAAGGAAAAAATATCTGTAATTTTTCTGGGTAACCTTGTGTTTTCTCTCAGATATTTTATACTTCATTTACATCATATGCAAGATGGGTTTGGCCCCTTCGATATCATGCACTGACACAGTTGATTAAATTCTTGCTAATATTGACATTATGTGCATATGATGAACAGGCATGAGTCTCTGAAAATGATTGCCCTTTTTTCTTGATTCCACAGATTCAAGTCATGAAGAATATGTGTTATCAAGGAGGCATGCCAAAATATAAGATCCATCTGCCTTCTCTGTGATGAAATTAGATGCAAGAAATGTATGGGAGTAGAGTACTATAATTTTTCACAGATAATACAGGTGTTTGCCAATTGCACCCTTCCCCCAAGTATTTTTGTAAGTGTGCTATAGTAATCTTTTTTTTTTTTCTACAGCATGTTGAAAATTAACATAGAATACTTACAAAAATAGCTAGGGGATAGGATATGGTTGGAAATTAAGTAGAAAAAGTGTTATGTTGGTAAATACCCTCAAGACCCTCCAGAAGGGGTGTTATTGGGGGAAAAAAAAACAGGTATAATAGAAGTATACTTGTAGCAGAAAACTGCATTTACCACTCTTATGGGTGGGCAAGCTCACAACACTGGGACCTGTGGGACATCTCAGTAAGCAGATGTTACCAATTTTACCAGTTGCAGTGAAGTCACTTCTGACTCACTATTGCCTGATATGTGTCAGAGTAGAACTATGCTCTACAAGGTTTTCAATGAATGAATTTCAGGAAGTAGATGTTCAGGGCTTGCTTTCAAGGCACCTCTGGGTGGACTTGAGCCTGCAGCCTGTTGGCAGCTATGCAGACGAACTAATTTTGCAATTCAGGGACTCCTAGAGGATTTTAGGAAGACCTTATTAAGATTTAGATTTGTGTTATGTGACTTGAGGGGATAAAATGAAGTGGGACTTTGAGTTTCATAGTATCAGAAAGTGAAAATTCTGTGACAGAGTATCTTATTAAATCTTACCTAGAAGAAAGACAAGGTCAAATGTAAAGCTTCAGTTGAAAAATGAAGCAGCAGTCATTCATATTAGCCAAGATCTGGATGGTGTTTGGTCATTGTAGGAACCTGGACAATGCTCATGTTTTGTCTGTATTCACACATGATTACAGCGTAGTCTTGTCTGAAGGACAACATTTTATATGAACTTGTAGCCAAGTGGGAATAGGTCCTGCCACTGAGTGCATTAAGAAACACCAGCCCTTAAGAAAGTTAAACAGGACATTACTGCAAGTCAGTCAAACAAAGAGTTCAGAGACTAAGTCTCAAATCAAGCTCCCCAAAGTTGTAATGTTTAGGATAAGGAACTTATGCATAATTTATGAAGTTTGTGGGAATAAGCAGGCAATTTCAAGAACTTATTAATATGTATAGGTTCAGTGGGGGTGTAATATGATTGATGACTGGAGGATATGGCACATGAAGTTTATCTAAGGACAATTTTGTAGCTTATTGCTCATGTCTGGATGAAAGGAGATGGTTGATAAAGAGTGAAGCACCCTTGAGTAGAGAAGAAGTAAGATGACCTTGTGTTGTGTTAATTAGAAGCATCTTTCTAGGAACTCACAGGCCCAGGGGTGTGATGGGAGGAGAGGGAACACTTTAACCCTATAGATTACATTCCATGGAGAACAATTTAACACTGTTGGATACAATTTTGAAGTTCTGTGAAAGTGTTTATGTTCAACAACCCTAGCTATGAGTACCAGGCCCTCTAACGTAAACACTATGGTCTAGCTAGCAGGACCAGGGCCAGCTCCAGAATGTCAAGTGTGCTTTGCTCTTTGTACACTTGCCATGTGCTATTACATCAGTTCCAATTCATGGTGTGTTGGAGTACGACTGTGTTCCATAGGGTTTTCCATGGCCCTTCTTCCAATGTGCTTCTTGGTGGAGTTGAACTGCCAAACTTTTGGCTAGCACCCAAACTTATTCACCATTTGTACTACCCAGTGATTCTTTTTTTCTAATTGCAATCACTTCACATTACCATAAGGCCATGCTTACAGTCTAAGGTGAACAACTGGTACTAGAAGCTGAAGAAGAAATGATGGCAAACATTCATTTTGTGGATAGTGTTCCTTTAACTTTCATTCTGCTGTGTCATGATGACGTATTCACTGGCCTGACACAATGACAACAATCATGAAGACAGCTAGCACAGTACTGGTCAACAAGATGGCTAGCAAAAATAGCAATGTCCAGTGATTTCCAACCTCCAGGTTTTTCTTTATATCTACCCATAATCCTCAGATAACAGTGCCTAAACATGTTATAAGTACTTAATTATATGTATCTTTCCTTAAATATGACAAAAATAACTTCACTATGCAATTGATAACAGCTCCAACTCTCATTTCTTATGCAATCCCATTACTTTCATTTATCTTTTCCATTACGCTTATTAATCTCTGAAAATGTCTTGTTTATTTAGTTAGTATGTATTTGTCTGTTTTGGCAGTCACCTTGTCCTGAAAAGATGTTCCATGAATTCAGGGACTATATTGATAGTATTTACTGCTTTATGCTCTGCACTATTATAGGTGCTCATAAAATATTTACCACTGAATAAATAAACATAGAAAGTTGATTTAATTGTTGATTTCTGTGTCCTTTAACATTCTCCCTTTACATGCTCGTTGAAAAAGGAAGTCTTCCCAATTAAAAAGATATCATTGTATAGGACAATGATTATAAAGAAATAAAATAAAAATTCGCCATCTTACCTAAAGTTTTCAACAACTTTCCTGTTTTCCGAGAAGTCATGCTCAGGGCAGAAAAGACCCTTGAAGGCCTGCATCATGGACACAAATTTGAACAATATCCTTGACTCTCTTCTCTTTCTTCCAGAGCTGTATACCAGAAAGCAATTCAAACCAACTGATTTCATGTTTAAATGAAAGAGTTAATTGCCTTGTACTCTTATAATGTGGACTGAGGATTTACACCTAAGACCACTGCCCAGTAGTTCTGAGAAAGTAATTAAGCTAGTCGTAGATGATTCCTTCTAACAAATGGCATTCCATGACAAACTGACCTGCCTAACCCCACTGTAGACAGCACAGGCTTGTGGGTAACTGGAGATAACAAGACCAAAGAGCACATTCTCCTCTAGGTGCCAAGAAGAACCTATTGCCCATTTCTCTTTTGGTGACAAGGAGAAGCATTCTCTCAGGATCCTAGCACAGGAGAAATGGATTGTTTCTCTAGTGGTGATCAGTGATATAGAAGAAAAGCAAAAGAAGTAAATTAATACTTCTGTGATTCACTGACATATTTACGGATTTTATGAACAGGTCTTATGGGAGTGGCATTGTCGACCATTGTCATGATATTATAACTGAAGTGGAGTTATATGATACACATTAGAATCTAATGGTAAGGCCGAAATAAATTCCATACATAGTTTGAAACTCTTGGTGTATAATCTTGTAGTGGGTTCTCATTGAAGGACCATTCTCCATACTGCTAGATGCCTTGTATCAGCTTTCATTTTGAACAATCATGTCAAGATCTTTTATATAGCAAGCAACTTGAAAGATACAGATGGGATCGCCCTTTGGGAAAATGGAATGTTTGGTTCCTGATCAGGACGATAAGGGTAATATCTCCTTCCAGGAAAATGGTTGGATAGGTTCATTAGTAGTACTTTTAAGATACTGGAGATTTACTGAGCTAATTCCTAAATGGTAACAAAGCCACGGTAACAAAATCCATTGTATATATAGCCTCTACCTGGGCTTATTTCCATATTGTCAGTATGGGAGTTGGGGAAGAGGTACAAGGGAACCCAGTACAAACTTGAAGCTCAGTCACTCTGCTATGCCATAAGTAAGTCTACTCTCTCTAACTAAGGATGCTAATATCTTCCAGTAGAATCTATGAAACTGTGCCAGTTTATTTTGACAGTGTTTAAGAAGTGCGAAATGTCAGACCTTCCATAATTCTTGACAATCTTGCCATGTTTAAAAGTTATTACATGTGGTAGAGACAAAAATGAATGACCAAGCTAATTAAAATCAAAATGCCTTGTCAAAGATAGGTGTTTTAGTTCCATTTCTGGACCATGTTTTATCATCTATAAAATAAACTCAAAATCAGTCGCTCATTTTGCTTCAGTCCAGTTAAGGTCATTTGAGAACTGTGTACAATTCCATACAACTTTATTTCTTTTTGTTATTGTTGTATGTCGGTAAGTTGGTTTCAACTCATAGATACCCTACTGGACAAGTAGAACTGCCCCACAGAGCTTCCAAGAGCTTGTAGTCTTTATGACAGTAGACTACCACATCATTATCCCGTGAAGTGGCTGTGGAGCTCAAATTGCCTACATCTTAGCAGTAGAGAATTTCACCACCACATCACCAAGGCTATAACTCAAGACATATTCTTCTAAGTTGTTATAGACATAGTTGATTGTATATGAATATTTATCAGTATAAACCTTTACTTCTATTTATGTAATTATAAAAGTCATTACAAGCCAATATTTTCACCATTTTTAATTATTACATATTACTTGTAACTGACCTTAAACAAACAAAAGAACATTGCTGTCAAGTTGATTCAGACTTGCATTGACTTCACAAGATACAGAGGACCTACCCTGTAGTGTTTCTAAAGAGTGGCTGGTAAATTCAAACTGCAGACCACTATACCACTAGACCACATGAGAATGAAGCAATACGTGACGTTCCTTCTCAGGCCATACTTTTCTCTGTGTATTCATGTATATCTGCTTCAAAGTCTTCAAAAACTGTTGACTAATTTGTAGCAGAGAAAAATTAACTTTTCTCCATCTTGCAGGTAGAAATGCACAGGTCTTCATATTTAAATTGCTGTCAGAAAGAGAATTCATCACTCGGGTGATTTTGTTTTATTTTTGTAGCTAATGCTAAATGCAGTATTTATCACATTTTCCTTATGTAAGATACATATGCAAGAGATACGTACTAGCTGTGAGACAAAGTGCTGTTTATGTCCTCTATTTTTTTTATAGTCAGTTATTAGAGAAATCACAACTGAGATCTCCAACTGAAGAGAATACAATTTTATGTCAGTCTTTACAGGAACTGTAGTTTAAAACACTGAGTTTAAAACTGTAGTTTAACACACAAAAAAATAACTTAGAGAATTTAATGGCTGTCATGTGGCCATGCGGTACAAAAAAAAAACAAAAAGGAAGAAGAACTTAAATGTAGGAAGCGATTATTATGTCAGTTATATCTTCTAGAATAATGGCATTATAGAGGAAAAAGAGTTAAAGCTAAAGTATGAAAAAAGCTACGTGGGTATTCAGTTTGAAATGATGTATCTATATCTTAATGTGTTACTTAAGAAGTGATTACATCTTATGAAGACTGATTAGATGGGTCTGAGAATTCAAGTACAGAATCTATGTCAAAAATATGCAGAATATGACTTTTGCTTCTTTTAAGAGAATTTGTAAAGCTGTACTACATAGTCACTATAAAGCTACTGATAGTGAAATATGTCTCATACAGTATCAAAACTTTAATATATTCAAGGGAAGAATAACATAGGAAGTTTAACTATCAGTCTGATAAATCTGAAATAAAAATGAAACTCACGGTGACCTCGAACTCATGGTAGAAGATAATAACAATATCAAAAGCCTCTGTATAGATAAATTTAATTATCACGTTTTAAAACCATGAAAATTTCAATGAAACAAATGTACCACAATATGATTGTGTAACATTGACATTAGACCAGATTTGTAACTCTGTGTGTATGTGTGTAATGGAGAAATACAGAGAGAAAAACTGTACAAAATTTTTAAACTTACAATAAAATTTAAATGATTTTTTAAAAATCAATATAGGAAATGTCTATCTAATTGTGGCAACCATAATGTTTGTGAAATACTATGGGAAAACAGCTTTCCTGGGTTGGCTTTGTCACTCACCAGAAACAATTATGGTCCAGAAATCAGTGCTCCTATTTTCAATGTCAGGAGCTCATACCAACTCATTCATGAACCAAGCTTAGTGAGAGTGTTACCTTCTTTTCATTCTTCCAAACTCTCTAAGCTATTAACTCTTGTCCACTTCTTACATACCCTGAGATGCTATGAGATTTTAGTAAAGATCATCTATTATTATTTTTAAAATACCTGCACGACCAAGGTTTAGAAAAAGAAATGATTCAGTAAATGATGTCCCAGAACTAAAATGGTACCCTCACATTTCTCTCTGTCTTTCCTTCTCTGTGTCCAATAGGTTACCTAGAAAACCTTTCACACTGGCTTGGTTCTCCATTTCCAGGTGGACTCAGTGTTACAAAAACTATCCATTGAGCTTGTTTTGTTCTTTTACTCATTTACAAAGTGAAAGTTGTTTGTCATTGTTTTTATTTGAGATTCTTATGAACTCCATCTCTATGAAGTTAAAAAAAAAAAATTGAAAGCAGGTAAGCAAAGTTTCAAATCCCCTACTTCAAAAATAAATACATAAATAACAAACATAGACAAGGATGGAAAACCAGTATTTGAAAACAATATTGAAGCAACTTTTTATCACAAGAAGGCAAAATGATCTTTGTTACTTGAATTTGGTCTTTCTAATCACCTTTTGTAAATCCTGATGGTGTAGTGGTTAAATGCTATGGCTGCTAACAAAAGGGTTTGCAGTTCAGATCTACCAGATACTCTGTGGAAATTGTGTGGGGCAGTTCTACTCTGTCCCACAGTGTCGCTATGAATCAGAAGCAACTTGACAGTAGTGGCTTTGGTTAACTGATCATTGAAGAACACAAAATTTAACAGTATTATTGTAAGTATGCTGAAAGATGACTAATGGTTTTACAGCCTAAACCAGCTGATTGCCCTCCATAGTACTGATTGCTGGGCTGAACACACATTCTAACCCACAGGATCCTACAGTGGTCTCTACTACTGCTTTGCACCATTCATATATTTGCTTGTTTCCGAGTCCAGGTTGCTTGCATACTTTTCTTCCTTTTGAATCTTGAAAGGAATTGTTTGCTAACATCAGTGGATAAAAAGGTATTGAATACGTGATGGAATTTTATTTTCATAACGTACCATCAAACCACACCTCAGTCAGCATTTACTGAAATCCCAGTAGTAGTTCTTCACACTTCCAATAACTCTGGTTCAAAAACTCATAACTCTGTTGAAGTGCTTATTTCACTCTTGTGTTTCTACATCTAACTCCCATTTGACTGGGGTCAAATAACATGTCATATAATTTTGAACCCTAAATTTTGCACAAAATAGTTGTTTGATGAAGGATTAATATAAGGAACTACATTTATAAATTCATTTCTGAATACATTCACATTTTGAATGTATTAAGTATTATTTTGGATATAGCACTGTTTGGAAGATATGGCTGAAGGTAGTTATATAGCCCAAAACTGTGCAAAACATCACATTGCAAACCATTTTTCCTCTTATACCTTTTCCTCAGGAGATCATCTGTCCGTGAGGCTAAAGTCAGAGATTGTGAGATAAATACACGGGAAGGTAGGATACAATAAGACTCCATAAATGGCTGGTATATGGTAAAATGTATGGGATGAATGCTACAGTGTTTGGTAATATATACTGCATAAGATACGGGATTGAGAATTTACACCAAGAAGCAGAACAGACACGAATTCTGGAAAAGAAAATAGATGCTCTTGTGAAGAATTTGGGGTGTCAGGATTTATTTGAATGAAAGCACTGTATAGATTTTCCAAAGAGAACTATGACCACCTCCGAAAACATGCACAATACCTATAAACCACGCAAGCATAAGAACGAGGAATTGTAATCATAAGTCGTCGTTGTTGTTATTGTTGTTATTGCTAGGTGCCAGCCAGTCCGTTCCAACTCATAGCAACCCAGCACCAAACATTTCCCAGTCCTGTTCAGGATCTTCACAGTCATTGCTATTTGAGCTCATTAACAGCCACTTCGTCAGTCTATGTCTTTAAGGGTCTTTCTCTTTTCACCAAACCCCTACCTTACTAAGAAAGATGTCCTTTTCCAGGGACTGATCACTCCTGACAGTATGTCCAAAGTAAGAAAGACAAAGTCTCACCATCCTTGCTTCTAAGAAGCATTCCAGCTGAATTTCTTTCAAGGTAGTTTGTTTTTTTCTTCTGGCAGTCCATAGCATATTCAGTATTCTTCGCTAATGCCATACTTCAAAGGCATCAGTTCTTCTTCAGTCTTCTTTATTCATTGTCCAGCTTTTGCATGCATATGAGGTGCCTGAAAACATAAACTGTAGAGCTAAGTAATGGAATGTTTTTAACATAAATATAAAAAACTGGATTTAATGATATAGCAAGTTCCCTGTTTTCTAATTACATGGTTGTAATAACTTGTATTAAGAAAGTATTTTCTTCAGCTGTGATCTGTTTCTACTTTTACCAATTATTCACTAAGCATTGTGTATCTACTTAATGTTGAACTAAATGTCAAATCCTAGAAATACTATGATAATTAGAAAAGTAGCTTATTTTGAGAAAGCAGAGCGGTAATAAAATCTCATACTTGAAGCACTTTCATGGTGCTAAAGGACTGCATATATGATAACTTCGGTAATTTTCATGTACACAGATAGTTAACAGTCTTTGTAAGAGTTGCCATTGTTGTATTCTCTCTACAGTTTAGGAAATATATACACAAAGGTTTCAGTAATGTCTAAAAAATTGCATAACTTTTAAGTAGTAAGTCAGAATTTCAACCAAGTACTGGTAGTTTCCTGGTAATGAACAATAACTGTTTGTTTCTAACTGAGTCTTTAAGTCAGATTTATAGGGAAGCTGGATTAGGTGCATACAATTCTTAGTCTTACATTAGTACTAGAAAAAACTCTAAAACATTTCAGTGATTTAAAAGCTGCATTGCTGCAAGTGAAAGTGATTGTGACAAAGTATTTGTTGCAAGTAGGAGTTCACTCAGTAATCAAAGTGAGGGAAAAGTTACATAACATGAAATAGCAAGAGTTGTTCATAAGTCAGAAGTTTATAACTCAGGACTGTCTATAGTTATGTTTCAGAGCCTGCCTACACCTTTAACTGGATCGTTACGAGTTGGTATGTATGAATAATAAAATACCAGTAATTCCACATGAGAAAGGTATAAAATAGGGATGCCTATTTTAAAAAATTCAAAAATATAAAAAATATGCTGCAAAGATCTTTGTGAAGTGTTGAAAAGCAAAGATATCACCTTGAAGACTGCCATGGATTGAATGTGTTCCCTTAAAAATCTGCAATAATTTGGCTGTTTCATAATTCCTGGTATTATGTGATGTTCTTCTGTGTTGGAATTCCTGCTTCTATGATGTTAATAAAGGTGGACAGGCAGCAGTGTTGTTGGTAAAACAAGATTCAGTGTATAGGCTTGTTTTGTGCCTTGAGGTGCTCTCTTGAGCTATAAAAGAAAAAAATCTGCTAGAGAGATTTGGAAACTTCACACTATCAAGAAAGCAGCTCTGGGAGTAGAGCTTGTCCTTCAGACCTGAAGTTCCTGCACCAAAATGCTCCCTGAACAAAGACTGATACAACATAGGGACTTTCCTCCAGAGCCCATAGAGGGAGAGTCTTCTCCTGGAGAGGACACCTTGAATTTGGACTTATAAATTGATGGACTGTGTAGGAATAAACTTTCCTTTGTTAAATCCATCCACTCATGGTATTTCTGTCAAGCAGTACTAGCTGACCAAAACAAAAACTAACGTGTTGGACCAAAGTTACTGTGTTTTCAATCACATGTATGCAAAAGCTAGACAATGAATAAGGAAGACTGAAGAAGAAATAAGTCCTTTAAATTGTGATGTTGGAAAGAATATTGAATATAACATGGGCTGCCAATAGAATGAATAAGTCTATCTTGGAGGAAGTATTCTATCTTACATATTTTGGATATGTCAGAAGGGACCAGTCCCCAGAGACAGACATCATACTTAGTAAAGTAGAAGACCTTAATGAGATGGACTGACACAGTAGCTGCAACAATGACCATGAACATAACAACTGAGAAAAATGGATAGGACTGGGCAGTGTTTGGTTCTGCAGTGTAAACATAGAGTTGGTGTGAGTTGGAACAGACTCAACAGAACCTAACAACAATGTAAAAATGTAGCTGTGGGCCCGTCATATAATTCAAATGAGCAAAAAGGACTAGATACAAAATGGTAAGTTGTACAAGGGCTAGTCTTTGCTGTGGAAGTTGAAAGAGAATGGTATAAACACTAGCAGGTGAAGAGTCTATGCCTTATTAACCCAACTCCAGTTCATTGTAAGCATTCAGGAGTGCAGGCCCAGTTTTACCATATCTACTAATTTGTTAACAGAAAATCAAAATTAAGATTTGTATGTGAAAATTCATTAAGTGTAGTAAATTAATGTTTAAATCTGCTTGTGCTGCTTTAACAGAAATTCCACAAGTGGACAGCTTTAAAAAGAGAAATTTTATTTGTCACAGTTCACTGAGCTAAATGTTCAAATTCAGAGTTTCAGCTCCAGGGGAAGGCTTTCTCTGCTGGCTCTGGAGGAAGGTCCTTGTCGTCAATCTTTTCCTGAACTGGAAACCTCTAAGGTTCAGGGACACTAGTCCTTTCAAAGGGACACTTTGAGCTCCTGGCACTGCTTCTTGGTGGTATGAAATCCCAAAATCTGTCTGCTAACTTTTCTCTTGTATATCTCAAGACATTGCCTCAAGTCACAATACAGTTTTACACATTGAGTCCTGCCCCATCAACACAACTGCCACCCATCCTCTCTCATTAACATCACAGAGGTAGGATATACAATGTGGAGGAACATCACACAATACCAAGAATCACAGCCCAGCCAAAATACCACTGACATTTTTGTGGGAACACATTTCAATCCATGACAATTAAATATTAATAATGTGCTTCAAGTACTGCTAAAAACTGTATCTGTGGACTGGAGACAGCATACAATAAAAAACCCACCTTTTATATTATAATATAGAAGGTACAAGCAAATGTACATATGTGTTTTACAGGGACAAATATTGGTTATGTCTATTAAGCTTAGAAAGGCATGAATGGTGTGGAGTATTGATTACAAGGTGATCCACGAACAAAAGCAAAGCTAAAGAGGCCAAAAGAGGTCATTACATGCAATTTTGTTTTTTAGACAAAGATTATATATATTTTCCTTAAATTGTAGGACTTTAAAACTGAGGATAATAATAAAACCTGTATTTTGGATGGTAGCAGTGTGAATAAGAATGCACTGTACAGATTTGGGACTGAAAACAAAAAGATTATTTTGGGAATCATTGAAAAGATGTATGACAGAAAAATGAAAACCTGAACTAAGGAAACAGCTCAAATAACTTATGGAAATTAATGTATGTTTCACCAAAATTATTACTATTATTTTTACTTCAAAGGATACCATCAAGAAAATAGAAATACAACACAAAGAATGGGAGAACATATTTGTAAATCACCTATCTATTAAAGGACATATCTAGAATACATAAAATCTTTACCACTCATCCATAAAAAGACAGATAACTCAATTTAAAATTTTAGTAAAGGATCTGAATGTCTTATTTTAAAAAGAAAATATGCAAATGATCAATAAACACATGAAAAGATGATCAACAAATTTAGTAATTTCAAATTAGTTGCCACTGAGTCAATTGTGACTCAAGGTAATGCAGTATCTTTTAGAGTAGAACTGTACTACTCCACAGGGATTTTAATGGCAGTGATTCTTTGGAAACAGATCATCTAGCCCTTCTTCTGAGGTACCTGTGGTTGGATTCAAATTCCCAATCTTTCAGTTACTAGCTGAGCACCATCTAGGAATTTCACATTAAGCATTAGAGAAATTAAACCACGTAGACATACAATGAGGAGATACCATTTCAAACCCACTGAAATAACGGCAATCAGAAAGATATAATAAAATGTTTTGGCTAGGCTGTGGAGAAATTAGATCTCTTATACATTGTTGATGGTAAAACAAAATGGAGGAGTCTGGCATTTCCTTAAAAGGATAAATACCTAACTACCATATGCATCAACAAATTCACTATTAGTTTTATAACCAAGATAAATGAAAACATACGTCCAAACAAAAATTCATATGTGTACTTTTAGAAGCATTATTCATAATAATAAAAAAGTAGAAACAAAACCACCATTTAACAACTAGTGAATGAATAAAAAGTAGGATACACTCATGGTTAAGCATTTGGCAGTTAACCCAAGGATCAGAAGTTTGCATCCATGAGCCACTCCTTCAAAACTCTATGGCACAGTCCTTCTCTGTCATTTAGAGTCCTTTGAGTCAGAATCGACTTGCCTGTAGTGGATTTTCTATACAATGCAGTATTCTTCAGCTATAGTTATATGTCTGGTACTGACGGATGCCATAACCTGGAAGAACCTGTAAATAGTTTTCTACGTTAAAGAAGCCAGTCATGAAAAAAAAAGATTTGATTAACTGTATATGTAATATCCAGAACAGAAAAATCTATCAAACCAAAACTAAACTCACTGCCATTGAGTTGAATCTGATTTATAATGAGCCTATAGGCCAGAGTAGAACTGTTCCTTAGAGTTTCCACTGCTGATACAAACTACTGACCTTTTGGTTAGCAGATGTAGCACTTAACCACGATTCCACCAGAATTTCCAACAAACCCACTGCTTTCTAGTCAATTCCAACTCATACCAACCTATAGGACAGAGTAGAACTGTTCCATGGAGCTTCCAAGGAGCACCTGGTAGATTTAACCTGTCAACGTTTTGATTAGCAGGCATAGCACTTAACCACTATGCCACTTGGGCTTTACAAATCTATAGCAACAGAAGATACTGTTTGCAAAATGATGGAGTAGAGCAGTATGAGAAGTGACAAATAATGACGACAGGATTTATTTTGGGGTACTGAAAACAATTTAAAATTGTTTTTGGTGATGGTTACATACCTCAGTGAATATACAAATAACAAATGGATGCTTTAAAAAGATGTAGTATAATGTTAGTGATTTATGTATCAATAAGCTGTTGAAAAAAGAAGGAAGGAAGGAAGGAAAAATAGTGTCCTAAGAGGTGTTAAGAAAGTTGAATTTACTACCAATGAGTAACTCATTAACAGCGTAAACTGAAAGAAGTCCAGAATGACTTCCATATATCTGACTTAGATGACTAGGTAAATTCAGGGAAAACTCTCTAAGACAGGAAACATAAAGCACACAAAAGGTTGGGTATAATGATCCAAGGGCTTCAGTCATCAATAGAAACATGGGTTTTTGTGTTAGGTGCCATCAGGTCAGTTCTAACTCACAGCAACCCTCTGTACTACAGAATGCAGCACTGCCTGGTCCTGTGCCATCCTCACATCCATCGTTATACTAGAGCCCATCGTTACAGACACTGTGTCAGTTCATCTCACTGAGAACCTTCCTCTTTTTTTCCAGTGATCCTCTACTTTGCCAAGCATGATGTCCTTCTTCAGGGATTGGGCTCTCCTAATAAAATGTCCAAAGTATGTGAGACAAAATCTTCCCAACTTCATATCTAAGGAACATGCTCATTGTACTCCTTTCAAGAAACAGTAGTCATTCTTTTGACAGGTCATGTATTTAATAGTCTTCACTAACACTGTAAAATTTAAGTCTTCAGTTGCAACATCAAAAGATTCTGCGGGAGAGTATTAAACAACATAGAAATCTTCAGAAGAAGATGAGATGAATACACAGAGTCACTCTACCAAAAAGAATTTGGATGTTCAACCATTTCAGGGGTAGCGTCTGACCAGGAATTAATGATGCTGAAGAAAATGTCCACTGGTGAAAACAAGTCTCCAGAAGTTGAAAGAATACTGATTAAAATGTTTTAAAGAATGAACAGTGCATTTAAAGTACTTGTCTATCCTAAGAAATTTGGAACACAGCTACCTGACCAACAGACTGATAGAAACTCATTTTTATGCCTATTCCAAAGAAAAGTGATCCAGTAAAATGCAGAAATTATTGAATAATATCATTAATATCAAAAAGTTACTGAAGATCATTCAAAAGAAGCTGTAGCAGTACATCAGCAGGGAACTGCCGAAACAGTTCAAGCTAGATTTAGAAGGTAAGGAACCAGGGATATCATTGTTGATAACAGATGCATCCCGGAAGAAAACTGAGAACACCAAAGATGCCGACTTGTGTTTCATTGACTATGCAAAGGCATTGGACTATGTGGATAATAACAAATTATGGATAACATGGCAAAGAATAGGAATTCAGAACACTTAATTGTGCCCATGAAAAACCTGTATACAGATCAACAGACAGTCATTAGAACAGCATAAGGGGCTACTCCATGCTTTAATATCAGTAAAGGCATGGGTCAGGGTTGTATCCTTTCCCCATATCTATTCTGTGGAAACCCTGGTTTTGTAGTTAAGTGCTATGTCTGCTAACGGGATGGTTGGCAGTTCAAATATGCCTGGTGCTCCTAGGAAAAACTATGGGGCAGTTCTCCTTTGTCCATAGGATCACTATGAGTTGGAATAGACTCAATAGCAGTGGGTTTGGTTTGAGTACCAATCTATATGCTGAGCAAGTAAACCCAGAAGCTAGACTATATGAAAATGAATGGGGCATCAGGATTGGAGGAAGACACATTATTAGTAGCCTGTGTTATGCAGATAACACAGTCTTGCTTGCTGAATGTGAAGAGGCCTTGAATCACTCATTTGTGAAGATCAAAGATCTTTAGTGTGGATTACATCTCAATGTAAAGTAGACAAAAATCTTCACAACCAGATCAATAAGCAACATCCTGATAAATGGAGAAAAATTTGAAGTGATCAACGATTTCGTTTTACTTGGATCCACAATCAACACCCATGGAATCAGCAGTCAAGAATTAAATTTTGCTGCAAAATGACCTCTTTTAAAATGTATATATATACATGCATGCAAAAGCTGGACAATAAATAAGGAAGACTGAAAAAGAAATGATACCTTTGAATTCTGATGTTGGCAAAGAACACTGAAGGTACCATGGACAGCAAAAAAACAAATCTGCCTTGGAAGAAGTACAATCAGAATGTTCTTTAGAAGCAACAATGGCAAGACTACACGTCAGATGCTTTGGGACTGTTATCAATAGAGATAAATCCCTAGACGAGGACACCATGGTTAGTAAAGTAGGTCAGTGAAAAAGAGGAAGACCCTCCTCAAGGTGGGCTGACACAGTGGCTGTGACAATGGGCTTTTGTATAATAATGATTGTCAGGATGATGTAGGATTAAGCATTGTTTCCTTTTGTTGCTGTGAGTCATTATCGACTAGATGACACATAACAACTGCAACAAACATAATTCAAAGGCATCAGTCTTACTCAGTCTTCCTTATTTGTTGTCAGACTTTCACGTGCATATGAGACAATTGAAAACACCATGGCATGAGTCAGGTGCACATTAATTATCACAGAGAAGTCTGCTTTTCAACACCTTGAAGTGGTCTTCTATAGCATATTTGTGACACAGGGTATATCATTTTATTTCTTGACTGCTGCTGCCATGGGCATTTATTATGGATACAAATAAAATGAAATCTCTGGCTGCTTCTGTATTTTCACCATTTACCTGATCCTGCTTATTGATTGAGTTCTGAGGAGTTTTGTTGTCTCTATGTTGAGGTGCCAATCGGATGGAAGGCTGTAGTCTTTGACCTTCATCAGTAAATGCTTCAAGTCCTCTTCACTTTCAACAAGCAAAGTTGTGGCATCCGCATATTGCGGGCTGTTAATTAATCTTCTGCCGTTTCTGATGCAGCATTCTTCTCCATATAGTCTAATTTCTCTCAGCATACATATTGAATAAGTATGGTGAAAGGATGTAACCTTGTCTCATACTTTTCCTGATATTAAACCACATAGTATTTCCTTGTATCATTCTAATGACTGCCTCTTGGTTCCTCATGAGCACAAATAACTGTTCTGGAATTTCCATTCTTTCTAATTTTTCCCATAATTTGTTATGATACAGACAGTCAAATGTCTTTGCTTGGTCAATAAAACACAGGTAAACATCTTTCTTATATTTTCTGCTTTCAGCCAAGATCCTAAGTCAGCAGTAATATCCCTCATTGCACATTTTCTTCTGAATTCTGCTTGATGTGTGTTATTGATGATATTGTTCAAAAATATTCACATTTTGCATCACCTTTCTCTGAAACTGGCAAAAATACAGATTTCTTCCTATCCTTTCACTGGGTGACTGTCTTTCAAATTTCTTGGCATAGCCATGTGAGCACCTCCAGGCAGCTTTCATTTGTTGAAAAAACTGAATTGACATTCTGTCAGTTTTTGAAGTCTAGTTTTTTACCCATGTCTTTAAAGAAATCTGGACTTCTTCTTCCATCACCGCCAATTCTTGATCACATGATGCTTCCCACATGGACGAATGTTGATCAGTTCTTTTTTGGGACAGTGACTATTCTGTCTTCTTTCAATGCTTCTTGTACTATTCAATATTTTGCCCATAGAATCCTTCAATATTACAACTCAAGTACTGAATTTTTAATTCTGTTTGTTCAGTTTGAGAAGTGCCAAGTGTGTTCTTCCCTTTTGGTTTTTTATCTCTAGGTTTTGGCACATGTCATTATAATGCTTAATATTCTAAAGAGGCCCTTCATAATCTTCTGTTTAGCTCTTTTATTTCATCACTTGTTCCGTTCACTTTAGCAACTATATATTCAAGAGCAAGTTTGAGTCTCTTTTGTCATTCATTTTATTTTATCTTTCTTTCTTGTTTAATGACTTTTTCCTTTTTTTTCTTTTTTTTTATTTAACATAACTGAGTGAAAATGTACATTCCCTTATAAATTTACATGCTCACCTATATGCAGCTTCCACTGCTCTCCCTGTCCGGTGACTGCACACTATTCCTCTCTGCTCCATACATGTCTCATCCTCCGCTCCTCTCCGTCCACTCTCCTTCCTCCAGCCTAGTATGTAATGTCCTTGGTATTATCCCACAGCTAACCTAGTCCTCAGTCATCAGTGTTCAGTGTGTCAAAAGCATTCTTTCAGTGATCTCGAAATTCAAGTGGGATATACTTAAGGTCATATGTACACTCTCTTGAACTTGTTTCAATTTCCCTCACCTTCAGCTTGAACTTG
This sequence comes from Heterohyrax brucei, assembly GCA_028571685.1. NCBI lineage: Eukaryota > Metazoa > Chordata > Mammalia > Hyracoidea > Procaviidae > Heterohyrax > Heterohyrax brucei. The sequence continues at coordinate 165,502,929 of CM053143.1, forward strand.
CATATGAGCCTTAATGACCTGATCCACAATCTTCCCCAGCTGAGTTCTGACTGTTGATATCAAGCTTCTCCATTGTCTGTTTTCACAGACACACTAGATCTGATTCCTGTATATTCTCTTTGGTTAAGTCCAAATAGTCACCATTCATGTTGCTGAAAAATTTTGTAACAATCACCAGTGTTGTTTCTATCACCAAAGTCATATTTTCCAATGACTCATCTTCTTTATTTCTAACTTTCTAAATATGCATCTTGATTGTATGTTTGCTCAATTTTAGACAGTAGAAGTTAGTAAAAGCTTTCAAATTTCCTTACCTATAACATCAGTGGTTATTGTGTACATTTTAATAACAGTCATAAAAACTGTTCTTCCTTGTAAGCTGATGGATGGCATACTATTACTGACACTGTTGGACTTCAGGACAGCTCTTGAAATGTTCTTTGTGATGATGAGTGTCATGCCATTCCTGTTCAATTTTTCATTCCTGGTATAATAGACCATATGATCATCTGATTCACAATACTCAGTGCTGCTCCATTTCAGCTCACTAATTCTTAGGATATCAATCCTTATTCATTCTGTTTCATTTTTTACGTCTTCTAAATTTCCTTGATTCTTACTTTGTAATTCCACATTCTTAGTAATGGATGTTTGCAACTGTTTCTTCTCATTTTATGTTGTACAACATCAGTAAAGAAAAACCACCAACTCAATTCCACTTACTATCACCGCCAAGAAGATAAAATACCTATGAATAAATCTGACTAGAGAAATAAGAGACCTTTAAAAAGAGAACTACAAGACCTTACAACAAGAAACTAACAGAGATTTACATAAATGGAGTAATCTACCCTGCTTGTGGATAAGAAGACTCAACATTGTGAAAATGTCTATTTTATCCAAAGCAATTCACTTGTATAATGTAATCGCAATACAAATTCAGCAACATTATTTTAGTGAGATGGAGAAACAAATCACCAATTTTGTTTGGAAAGCGAAGAAATCTCAGATAAATAAAGCACTACTGAACAAGAACACACTGGGAGGCCTCTCACTACCTGACATTAGAACCTATTACACTGCCACAGTAGTGAAAGCAGCCTGGTACTGGTACAAAAGCAGACAGATAGATCAGTGGAACAGAATCGAGACCCCAGAGATGACATCATCTGACTATGAACAGCTGATATTTGACAAAGGCCATAAGACATCAAACTGGGGTGAAAACAATCTCTTCAACAAATGGTGCTGGCAAAATTGGATATCCATCTGCGCTGAATTAAAACAAGACCCATATCTTACACCTTATACAAAAACCAACTCAAACTGGATGAGAGACTTCAATATCCAATTTAAAACAATAAAGCTGATCCAAGAAAAAGTAGTAAAAACAATGGAAGGTTTAATACACAATGTAGGCAGACTTCAAAACCTATCAAACAAACCACAAACAACAGAAGAGAAAAATAGATAAATGGGAACTACTAAGAATCAAACACTTTTGCTCATCCTAAGACTTCACAAAAGAATTAAAAAAACACCTACAGAATGGGAAAAATATTTGGCAACTGTATGTCAGATTGATGTCTGATCTCCATAATCTGCAAGGTATTACAAAATACCAACAAGAAAATGATGAACAATACAATTAAGTGATGAGCAAAGGAGATGGACAGACATTTCTCTAAAGAGGAGATCCAGGCAGCCAGAAGACACATGCAGAATTGCTCATGATCATTAGCTATTAAAGAAATTCAAATGAAAACTACAATGAGATACCATCTCTCCCCAAAAAGGGTGGCCATGATCCAACAAATGCAAAACAACAAATGCTGGAGAGGCTGTGGAGAAACAGGAACACTCCTACACTGCTGGTGGGGTTGCAAAATGGTACAACCTCTTTGGAAAACAATCTGGTGCTTCCTTTAAGAAGCTGGAAGTAGATATACCATTTGATCTTGTAATTTATCCTTCAGAATTTATCCTTCAAAAACAAAGGTTGTCACACAAACAGACACATGTACATGAGTGTTTGTTGCATCACAGTCCACAATAGCAAAAAAGATGGAATCAACCCTGATGCCCATCAACAGATGAATGGATAAGCAAACTATGGTAAATATACTCACTGGAAGACTATGATATAATATAAAGCAATGACGATTTCAGAAAACATCTCATAACATGATCTCATTTGGAAGAGATCATGCTGAGTGAAATCAATCAGTGTCAAAAAGACATATTTAGTATAAGACTCTTGTTATAATGATTCAAAAAGAGAATTATCCACAGATGAAAATGATTGTGTTGGTTACATGGGTTGGGGGGGCTGAGGATTTATCATAGATGAGATAATTGACAGATGTTAGAAATTTTATTCTTTTATTATAATTAATAAAAAATAAAATTAAGAGAAAAAAGAAAAATTGCTAAAGCTTTTTTCTATCCACATCTCCAAGGTCACTGTACTTTGCAGAGTCAGTTGTTCCTAGATGAGCTCCTTCCAACCTGAGGGACCCATCTTCTAGCATTATACCAGACAGTGTTCCACTGCTGTTGCTATGTTTTCCGCTGACCACTTCTTTTCAAGAATAGACTTCCAGATCCAGTTTCCTAATCTGTCTTGTTCTGAAAACTCTTCTGCAACCTTCCACTATAAGTGACGTGCTAGTATTTGTAGTGCCCTTGGCATAGCTTCCAGCATCATACCAGCACACACTCTGCCACACTACGACAATGTGACAGGAAATTTTGCTGCCTTTACCTATAACTCTGTTTATTTTTTTTGTAGCTATTCTTTTTCTCTAATTTCTAATGTACAAACCTCAGTAAATACTATGAAAGCAAGTTAGTATGAAGTTTTCACCATCTCCAATAGTAAATGAAGGATATTACACTGTTAATATTAGTCACAAGATGTGCCAGTGTTCCTTAAAATGTGTATGATAAATAGAATATTGGAAATACCATCTCTTAAAACTAGACCACAGTAAAAATCTTCAGTAATTTAATTCATGGTTTTTGATAGACACAACAGTGAAATATTTCACTCAACCTTTAAAAAGCTTAAGCTGAAAGTTTAATGAAGACATAGGCTCATATTTCTTCATAAGTTCCCTGACATTATGCTCTTCTGCTTCAGAAACATTTAATTTCAGTGTTACTGCTTGAAATCTTGCTAAAACCACCTTCAATTGTTTGTCCTTTTTCTACCGTTCAGATGAATATAGAACCAGCCATTATGAGCTTTCTCTTGGGATTTCTCATGAAAAGGTTCTACAGATGAAAGCAGCTCTTGTTGTTCCATAATTCTTTCTTTCTTTCTTCTTCTTCTTCTTTTTTTTAATTGGAAAGTTTTGTAATTGTTAAGATAAAACTTTCCATGTATTTCTGTGACAGACTAGTGAAATTCATCACTTTTTTCTTCCCCTTGGTGGTTGCATGTTTACTGATGACATATGGAAGATGAGTTAAATTGTCTTCAAAGACATTTAACTTCACTATATCAGGTTTCTTTTGAAAAAATGATATTAGACTAATTGAAAAAAAAATCAAGGGAAAAGAAGCTAATAGAGGCTCTAGATAATTTTAAATATCATTTCACAAATGAAGGTTTTCAGACATTAGTGTGTAACTAAATTAGAATTTCCCACTTACATGGAATAATTTTCTTCCCACAAGTCATCTGATGTTTTTTTCAGGGTACATGTCGTTCTCTGATAAGGTATCAGAAAGAAGCTGAAGAAAAATCAGAAAAGAAGGTATTTTGCTTAAATAAAGGAGTTTGATCTTGACTTAATCTTGTTATAAGATCTATTAGTATTTCCTGATATAAATCAACTCGGTATTCTCCTGATTTACTTGGTAACTGAGTCCCTTTATTATGTTCATGATACAATGAGTTTTCAGAGTTGAATCAGCGTGTGGTTTACTTAATCCTATCCACTATGAGTCAGAATTGATTCGGAAGTAGTGGGTATGGTTCTTGGCTTGGGTTTATTTTTGGGAAAGTGTGGAGTATTTGGAGTTTTTTAGAAAAAAAGTTTGGTTGAAATTTGGGTTGCAAACTTAAGAAGAAATATTGAGAACCACTTCAAGATTTTACATGCATAATGCATCTTACTTGTTTGATTCATAGTGACCCTATAGGACAGAATGTACCTAACCTATAGTTTCCATGGAGACTTGGTAAGGCAACTAGTTAAGAATTTAGCTGCTAACCAAAATTTTAACTGTTCAAATCTACCCACTCCTCATTGGAAGTCATATGGGACAGTTCTACTTTGTCCTGAAGGGTCACTATGAGTCATAATTGACTCTATAGCAGTGAGTTTTTGCTTTTATATATATATATAGTTACTGAAGCACACTACCACATATTTCTCTCTCAGAATTGCTGGCAGGTTTGAACCACTAACTTTCAGTTAGTAGCTGAGGGCTTATCGACTCAAAGGTAACTTTATGTATTCTAAATCCCATCTCACATTTATCAGAGTGATAAAAGACAAAGAAATAGATTCCTGTGATAGTATATGTTATCTGTTCACCAGTTTGTTTTCCTAGAACTGTAAGCTATATGATCCTGATCTTGTCATATGACTGAGTTGTGGAGTATTCTGTGAGCAAGAAAAAAGATGTATATCACTATCAATTTAACATCAAGGCAAACAAATAAACCCAGATATTTTGACATATTATCTTCTACACTGTTTTCCATTCTCTTGGCTGATGGAGATGCCAATGTTGAAACTGGAAGCCATATGTTGGAGATGATAGAATCTTATTAACCTGAATTCCTATATGTGGATCAGAGTTCCTCCACCTCTCTGGAAACATCTGGGAATATACACATGAGTATTGAACCTATTGCAAATGAGCTATAGTAGATTTGTAGATCAATTTGATATACAGCTAAAGTTCCACTGCTAATACAATAATGTCGCAACAGCTTTACTGCACATGTCCGGCCTGATGATCACTACTACAAGGAAAGAGATTTTAAGACTCTGCACCTGTGGACCTCATTATTCTAGTATGTTATATTTGTGAATTATCTAGGATTTCAATTATTTTTGCACTTTTTTTCACTGATAACCCTTTCTGTTTCTTATTGTCATCAATAAACTTAGCCAGAAGAGAAATACTTTGCAGTAATCATTGACAATGAATTGCTGGTTAACTATTGTCTTTTTCAGCAGTGTTCTGGTGAAATTATTGAACAAGTTTTTGTATATATATATTTTTTTGCATAAAAGAGTCCTTTTATAGAGAATGTGGGTTCCTTTTTCGAAATTCTATTTCATTTTGAAGACTTCTCAACCTAGTGAAATGTTATGATCATGCTCTTTCAGTAGAAGGTGATCTCATTTATCAAACACATGTTCTGAAGAACTGATCAACTAGAACAATACCTATAATGCCTAGACAATTTCCAGTGACATCTCCTGCTTGGATTCCTACTGCTACTTTGCCTGTTTCACTGAATCTGCTTTGATATCTACAGCAGCACAGAAATTATCAGCACATGCTTGTAATAACTAATTTGAACAATATGTAATAGTATGTTGAATATTCCTTAGGAATCAGCTTATAATTATGTATGTACCATTAGTATTCTTCAGTTATTACCCTCCTTACCTGATGCTACTACCTTTCAAGTGTAACTCACTTGTCTATCAGTGGAGGCTTGCTTATTGCTGTGAGGCAGGAAGCTATGCCACTGGTATTTAGGTACCAGCAGGGTCAACCATGGTAGATAAGTTTCAGCTGAGCTTCCAGACTAAGACAGACTAGGAAGAAGGACCTGGCAGTCTACTTCTGAAAGGAATTATACAGGGAAACCTTATGAATAGCAGCCGAGCATTGTCAGATACGGTGCCAGAAAGTGAGCCCCCCAGGTTGGAAGGCACTCAGAAGATGACTGAGGAAGAGCTGCCTCCTCAAAGTAGAGTCCATCTTAATGGTGTCTCTGGGATCTTCATATGCTGATGCGACATGACTCAAAATGAGAAGAAACAGCTGCAAACATCCACTGATAATCAGAACATGGAATATACAGAGTAAATCTAGGAAAACTGGAAATTGTCAAAAATGAAATGGAATGCATAAACATTGACATACTAGGCATTAGTGAGCTGAAATGGACTGGTTTTGACCATTTTTAATCTGACAGTCATATGGCCTACTTTCCTGGGAACAAAAACTTGAAGCGGAACGGTATTGCATTCATCATCAAAAGGAACATTTCAAGATCTTTCCTGAAGTACATTGCTGTCAGTGATAGGATAATATCTATACACCTACAAGGATGGCCAGTTAATACAACTATTATTCAAATTTACATACCAACCACTAAGGCCAAAGGTGAAGAGACTGAATATTTTTACCAGCTTCTGCAGTCTAAAATTGATCAAACATGCACTCAGGATGCATTGGTAATTGCTGGTGACTGGAATCCAAAAGTTGGAAACAAACAAGAAGGATTGGTAGTTGGAAATCACGGCCTCAGTGATAGAAATAATGCCAGAGATTGCATCATAGAATTTTGCAAGACTAGTGACTTTTTCATTGCAAATACATTTTTTAATCAACATACATGGTGACTATACACATGGCCCTCACCAGGTGGCATACACTGGAACCAAATTGGCTACATCTTTGGAAAAAGACAATGGAAAAGCTCCATATCGGCACACTATTCCTCTCTGCTCCATACACGTCTCATCCTCCCAACAGCCTCCTTTCTGCTCCTCTCCGTCTACTCCCCTTCCTCCAGCCTAGTATGTAATGTCCTTGGTATTATCCCACAGCTAAGCTAGTCCTCAGTCATCAGTGTTCAGTGTGTCAAAAGCATTCTTTCAGTGATCTCAAAATTCAAGTGGGATATACTTAAGGTCACATGTACACTCTCTTGAACTTGTTTCAATTTCCCTCAAAAGACGATGGAAGGAATACACAGAGTCATTATCCAGAAAGAACTAGTCAATATTCAGCCATTTGAAGAGGTAGCATATGATCAGGAACCAATGATATTGAAGGAAGAAGCCAAAGCTGCATTGATGGCATTAGTGAAAAACAAGGCTCCTGGAATTGAAAGAATATCAGTTGAGATATTTCAACAAACAGATGAAGTGCTGGAAGTACTCATTCATATATGCCAAGAAATTTGGAGGACAGCTACCTGGCCAACTGACTGGAAGAGATCTATATTTAGGTCCACTCCAAAGAAAAGTGATCCAACTGAATGTGGAAATTACCAAACAACATCTTTGATATCACTTGCAAGTAAAATTCTGCTCAAGATCATTCAGAAGTGACTACAACAATATATTGGCAAGGAACTACTAGAAATGCAAGCTGGGTTCAGAAGAGGACATGGAACAGGGATATCATCACTGATGTCAGCTGGATCTTGGCTGAAAGCAAAGAATACCAGAAAGATGTTTACTTGTGTTTCGTCAATTATGCCAAAGCATTGAATTGTCTGGATCATGCTAAACTATGGCTAGCATTGCAGAGAATGGGAATTCCAGAACACCTAATTGTGCACTTAAAGAATCTGTATATGGATCAAGAGGGAGTCATGTGAACAGAGCAAGGGGATACTGCATGGTTTAAAGTCAGGAAAGGTGTGTGTCAGGGTTGTATCCTTTCACCATACCATTTTAATCTGTATGCCGAGCAAATAATCCAATGAACTGGATTGTACGAAGAAGAACGAGGCATCAGGATGGGAGGATGACTCATTAACAACCTGCATTATACAGATGGCACCACCTTACTTGCTGGAAATGAAGATTTGAGGCATTTACGATGAAGATCAAGGACCACATCCTTCATTATGGATTGCACCTCAACATCAGGAAAACAAGAATCCTCACAACCGGAACAGTAAGCAACATTGTCATAAATGGAGAAAGGATTGAGATTGTCAAAGATTTAATTTTAGTTGGGTCCACAATCAATGCTCTAGAAGCAGCAGTCAAGAAATCAAAAGACAGAAAGCACTGGGAAAATCTGTTGCAAAGGACCTCTTCATAATATTCAAAAGTAAGGATGTCACCTTGAAGACTAAAACACATCTGATCCAAACCATGGTATTTTCGGTCACAATATATGGATGTGAAAGCTGGACTATGAACAAAGAAGACAGAAGAAGAATCAATGCCTTTGAATTGTGATTTTGGAGAAGTATAAGAGGATCACTTACTGGTTCAAAATCAGAAAATGTTTTTATTAAGGTTGTATCTTTCACCGTACTTATTCGATCTGTATGCTGTGCACGTAATTTAAGAAGCTGGCCCTGTGAAGAAAAATGCAGCATCAGGATTGGTGGAAGACCAATTAACAACCTGTGATAGGTAGATGACACAACGTTACTGAAACTGATGATGACTTGAAGCACTTACTGACGAAGATCAAAGACTATAGCATTCAGCATAAATTACAGCTCAACATAATGAAAACAAAAATCCTCACAGCTAGACCAATAAACATCATGACAAATGGAGAAAAGACTGAATTTGCAAAGGATTTCATTTTTCTTGTATCCACAATCAATGACCATAGGAGCAGTGGCTGTAAAATCAAAGGCTGTATTGCATGGAGTAGATCTGCTGTGGAAGACCACATTAAAGTGATGAAATGCAAAGAAGTCATTTTGAAGACTAAGGTGCACTGAATCCAAGTTGTGGTATTTTTAATTGTCTCATAGGCATGTGAGAGCTGAACAATGAATAAGGAAGATCAAAGAAGAATTAATGCTTTTGAATTACGATGTTTGCACAGAATAACAAATATACTCTGGTATTCCAGAAGAACAAATAAATCCTTTCTGAAAGATTATTTAAATCTAATAATTCAGTGTGTACATATTTAATAGGATAATGTTAGTATTAAAAAAAAAAAAAACCCAAAAAACAAACCCAGTACTGTCAAGTCTATTCCAACTCATAGTGACCCTATAGTGCAGAGTAGAATTGCTCCAAGGAGTTTCCAAGGAACACCTGCTAGATTCAAACTGCCCACCTTCTGATTAGCAAATGTAGCACTTATCCACTACACCACCAGGGTTTCCAATTGTAGTATGGAGACAGATAAAGTGAAGTAGAGGAAGCAAATTTAACATACATAGATTTCTGCTCTTATTTTGGCAATGTTTCAGTGATTAGTGGAAAAAGAGATTCCAAAACTCTTATATTATAGCAAAATGTATTCTCTGTTTGTCTTGAGACACAAAAATGAGAATCTTCAAAAAGTTTTCCAATGAGACTTGATTGTGTATCAGAGGATGAAAGTTGCAAATCGATCTATGTCTTATCATCTCTTAAAAAATATGTCCCTTGCTCTAAAGTGAATAGTGCTTAACACCTTAACACACAGATTTTGTCTCTTTCCACTTTAAGAATCTGCTAATACACAATTAAAATAAAGAATGCACTTCTAAAATAACAGTTGAAGAGCTAGAAACAAAATGATTCATTTATTTAATTCTTAAACTATTCAACAAAAATGTCATTGTACATTTGTTATGTCTGAGTAGTATTTTCTGATACCAGAAATATAAAAGTTACATAGACACAAAACTAGACCTTAATAGAGTCATTGTCTTACCATACAAAAACAAATAATCAAATATTATTATAGCCTAGGGAAAAAAATCAAACCCACAGCCACCGAATCGATCTGACTCATAGTAACACTATAGTACAGATGTATATAGAGTTTCCAAGGAGTGTCTGATGGATTCAAACTGCCAACCTTTCAGTTAGGTGACATAGCCTTTAACCACTGCACCACCAGGGCTTCCATAGCCTAAGGTGATAAATGAAACATTCAAGGAATGACAAAATTCAAAGTTAAGGGAAGAAAAGAAGTAATTTTGCCATGGAAATTACCAAGGCATACTGATAGACGCCAACTTTCAGCTGGCAATGTCTTGATGAATGATTGGAAGTTAGCCAAATAAAGAAAAAAAGACAAAGGACATGTACTACTGAATATTGCTAGAGTGGATTCTGACTCAAGGTGACCCCGTGTGTACCAGAGTAGAAATGTCCTCTGTAGAATTTTTAGTAATCGATTTCTAAAAGGTAGATAACCAGGGATTTCTTCCCAAGTTGCCTCTAGGTGTACTGTAACCTACAGCCTTTCTGTTAGCTGCCTAGTGCCATCAACTGTCTGCACCACTCAACCAGAAATTCCCTTACAGATGAGTAGTATGCATAAAATTGCATAGACATGAGGGCTGTCTTGAATTGAGGCAACAGTAGTGTTATTTAACTTGGTCAGGTTGTATGTTCTAAGAGATGGGACTGAACAAAGTAAGAAATACAGAATGTTTATAATAGTTAAAAAATATCCATTTTATTAAAAATAAAAATAAAATAAAATGAATTATAAAAAGTCTTGTGAGCCAAGGGGAAATGGCCTATGTTGTTTCTAGTACTGTGTCAGGAAAAAGATAAGTTCGGCCCACAGAGCAGAAAATACCTCGGACACCATCTTGTTTGTAGAGGAAGAGGCTGTTTGCAGATAGACTCAAGTCCAAAAAACAGCTGTGCACTCTGTTCTGTTATCAGACACATCTATTTATGTGTTTTTCCAAGAAAGCGGACAAAGGAATTTTCATATATTCTTTTAATTGGCAGTTACAGGTATACAGATTTTCATACTGCATTTCTATTGGTCCAGCATACTTAAAGAGGTACTAGACAAGCAGTTAGCATGAAGTTACATGGGAAGAAGCTACCCCCTCCTTAGAAACTGGGCTTATCAAGGATTTCTGTGGGTGGGGGGAGGGAGCATCTTGTGCTGGCGCCCCAGAGAGGCCTCTGGACTTTTACCTTCTTCTTAGAAACTGAGCTTATCTCAGAATCTCTGCCGGGGGAGGAAGAGAAGCTGATATTTGACACCCCAACTCTAATTAAGGCATCAGTCAGAAAGCAGGCACTGATTCAAATAGGGTTTGGGAAGTTCCTCGTGCCTTCCTATCTAAACAATATAACAAGGTGTTACTTCCTCAGGTGAATTCACCTCTCAAGGAGGAAAGTAATAGGCCTGACTGTGGGTCACATTCAGCAGGCCAGACCCATCGTTTTCAAGAGTCTAACGTCATGCATTCCAGCCGTTTTCAGCTGTTTACAATCACGCGTTCACAGGCTCACAAATCCTGCACCCAGGCCTTCTGGAATTTAAGTGGTATCTTCTTGAAAGCTTTTTCTTCCTCTCTCTGTATGAGTTTGGACAAGATCAAATCTGAGAGATGTACTACTAGGGCAAAACCAGTTTGAGGGAGATGGTTATTCTCAACGAGGAATTTTACCTCTTTGTTCTGGCTCTGAGATCAACATATTCTAATTATTAGATGTGTTTAGGCATTCTTAATAGCACATTTTGATATCATATTTTATTATTTTTATTTCTTAGAGACATCACCAAAAGTGTATCTTGAATTAATATCACAATACTCATCATAGAATCTGCAAAATATTAAAAACCATCAGCTAAAAATTTATTAGTCCAATATTCCCCTTTAAGAGCTTATTAGCTTTTGACTAATGACAGAATTTTATCTCTCCATACTTTTTCATCGATCCTTATTATAAACTTGTCTAATTACAGAAATATGTTTTCATGGAAGACATTTTATTCCAAACTTTTGACAATACAATTAACTTGTCAAATAATGCTTTCTACAATTCATAATAGTTTCTTATTAAATGTTTACTGTCATTTTTGTACTCTGCTGGATGTGTTGCAACATAACAATTTTTCTAATCTAAACCTTCATTTATCCACAAGTGATGAGATTCAGACTGCCAAGGTTAGCTAGGGAACCTGATCTCTGCTGTCACATACTAACATGTTTTACTCCAGAATCTAACATTTTCTAGGGATAACCAAGGTCATGGTTTGCATTATAGGACACACACAGTTGATAAGGTTACCAGGTGAACCCCATTTGTCACAGATCAACAGCTCTTCCTGGCAGCTTGTGATGCAGATGTGGGTTCTTCCTGGCAGTTCTGATGCAAATAGAATAGTTCCTCTTGGGGGTTCTAAGATGGCTATGGTGGCCTCAGGCACAGTGGGAAGCCAAATTACTACCTCCCACCATCTATGACATCACCTCCTGCTTTTGCCCACAAAAAGCACCCACAAACTCTATGTGAGGTCTTTTTCCACTCATGGAGATTGACCTGCTCCCTCTTTGGAACGCACTTTCTCTTCATAAACTTTTCTGTTATTTGCTACCAAAAGGATGCCTCCGTCCTGTGTCTTGGGGAAGGGAGATCCCTGTTTGCCACCCCTTGGGAGACCGAACTGGCTGGTTGGATCTCCAGAACTCGAAACAGGTCACTCGGGGTCTAATCAGTTACATGACCCCAACAAGACCTCTAAATATTCCAGAGCAATCAAATTCATGACCATGGAGTCAGTTCTGACTGCTGGCAACCCCACAGATTACAAATTACGCTGAGTTCCATAGGGTTTTCATGGCTGTCATCTTTTACGAAGCAGCCCTCCAGGCCTTTCTCCCAAGGTGCTGCTGAATTGGTTTGCATCACCAACCAGATTTTCCTCATCTGTTACTGCTCTAACAGAACTACCACAAGTGGATGGCTTTAAAAAGAGAAATTTTGTTGCAATCCAGTGAGCTAAAAGTCCAAATTCAGGGTGTCAGCTCAGAGGATGGTTTCTCTGCTGGCTCTGGAGGAGGGCACTTGTCCTCAGTCTTCCCCTGGACTGGAAGCTTCAGAGGCCCAGAGACCCCAGTCCTTTCCACAGGATGTGCTCATCTCTGGGCACAGGAGGTCCCCAATCTCTCTGCTAGATTCTTTCTTCTGTGTCTCAAGGCACAAAAGAATCCCACACATTAAGTCCTGCTCTATCAACACAACAGCATCATCTACCCTCATTAACATCATAGAGGCAGAAATTCTAAAGTAGGGGAACATCTCACAGTTCCAGGAATCATGGCCTAGCCAAATTACTACAGATATTTCAGAAACACAGTTCTATCTATTACAGACTTCTATGTTAGTAGCTGAAAGTAAACTGTTTGCATTACCCATATTAGTAGTGGGCAAAATTTTGTAACAATTTTAAAATTTTAACTTTCTCACTTTTTCCCTCTATACCACTAAACAACAAACTAAAGAAAAAAAAACAAGAACACCTCAGCCTCTTTAATCTTTTTTCCTCTTTCATTATATCATGATATTTTCCTACCATAGAGCCGGTATCTTTGAGGTCTTGCAAAAGTATAACATGAACAAAAAATTCTTCAAATAGGAAAACTAAGCACTTTTAATTCTGAACTAAATATCATCAATTTTTTCATATAATACCTTTCACGTGTATAAAGGCTTACATATATGTAAAAACATTAATATGTATGTAGCATTTATTCATGTTTGTGGCTTGACGAATATGGGACAGTCTATTTTGGTGGTATGTATTGGATTATGTAGTCTTCTTAACGACTTGCTATGTGATTATAAATCATTCAAAACAGTAACAATATATTAATTATCAGTACATTGGGTTATTAATCAATAATGTCACAGAACTTGATGAAAATCTAAGATAACCAAAGAAATGGTATTTAGAAAACTTAAAGACTCTATAAAGATGGAGCATACTGTTATACACATCTATAAGCATTATGTAAGATTCAATTTCATAATATACATAAGTTGATGTTTTAGTCAGCTAGGGCTAACAAAAACACCACAGAGTGGATGCCTTAACAAAGGAAGGTTTATTCTTGCACAGTCCTATAGGCTACAAGTCCATATTCAGGGTGTCCACTCCAGGGGAAAGCTTTCCCCTTGTTGGCTCTGGAGGAAAGTCCGGTATTGCATCAGTCTTTGTCCAGGGAGCATCTCTGCGCAGGAACCTCAGGTCTGAAGGATGCGCTCTCCTCCCGATGCTACTTGCTTGATAGTGTGAGGTTCCCAATTCTCAGCCTGTTTCTCTTTCATTTTATCTCCTGCAGGATGAAAGGATTAACAGTGGGGCAAGCCATACTCCAGGAAAACTCCCTTTACAGTGGAACAGTGGATCTTATAAAGGGATTTACAGTCCTACCCTAATCCTTTAACATACAGCATAGGAAAACCACAAAATGGAGGGAATCATGGCCCAGCCACATGGCTACACATATTTTTGGGGAGACACAATTCAATCCATGACTTTTGAATATACTATTTTGATGAGTAAATCATAGCTATACACATACTATGTTGTCTATGCTTAAGTTTCACCCATGGTGATGACTGTATTACAACAAATTATTTTAATTCGAAAAGAAAAAAAATACTACCCTAATTAGATCAAGCTAAGTGATTCATTTCTTTCCACTGTCACCATATATAATATCAGAAAAGTTTTATACTTTTTAGTTGGTATTGAATCAATTCCAGTTTATACTGATCCCATATAAAATAGAATATATCCCATTTCTACACCATCCTCATACATCTTGGTATGTTTGAGTCCATCACTGAAGCAACACTCTGAGTGCCCTCCAAACTTGGGGGCTCATGTTCCAGCACTGCTTCAAACAATCCATGAACTCCTCTGTCAGTTTTTCCTACTGTAGTTGCTTGCTTATTGCCATGACACTGGGAGTGTTAGGGTCCGTGATTTTCAAGATGCGATGCTGATACTTTAAAGGTTAAATTTTATTAAAAACATATGCTCAATAGGAAAAGTACTGGTGCACCAGGGACGCACCCCAAACTACACAGAGCAGGGGGTGACGACGAGCTTCCTCAGCACCCAGTATTTAAGTCGTGAGATTACAAAGCAGGGAGGGGGAACTGACCTTTACATTGATTGATTAAGGCCACCTGGAATTCCTGTTATTTGTAAAATGTGGTCAAGGTCTAGGGGTCACCTGCAAGGCTGTCTGTGGTCCAGGTCTAGGGGTCATTAGCAAAGCTGTCCCCAGGCTTGTCTTGTGGCAGATATTTTGTAAGACAAAGGTGAGATTACTCTATGGTATTTTCTGCTACTAAGTTGTTTCCTGGGGCTTTCTTTAATACCTTGAATTTTTACTGCCAAAAGGCTGTCACTTATGCCTCATTCCAACAGGAGCTATGCCACCAGTATGTCCAATATGCGCAGGGTCACTCATGGCAGCTAGGCTTCAGCAAGGCTTACATAATAAGACTAGGAAGTAGGAGCTAATGAGGTACTCGAAATGAACTAGCCAGTGAAAACCATACAAGTGGAGGAAGACTTCTTAACAACCTGGATTATGCAGATGACACACACACAGCCTTACTTGTTGAGGGTGAAGGAGATTTGGGGCACTTACAGATGAAGGTCAAAGATTACAACCTTTACTATGGGTTACAACTCAACAAAAACAAAACAGAAATCTTCACAAATGGACCAATAAGATAAAGCAAGTTAAAGGGAAAATATTATTAAAGCTGTTACAGAGTTCATTTTACTTGAATTCACAGTTAATGTTCATAGAAGCATCAGTCAAGAAATCAAAAGATGTATTATTGCATTTGGAAAATGTGCTTCAAAAGACCTGTTTAAAGTGCTGAAAGGAAAAGATAAGAGTTTGAGGATTAATGTGCCCCTGACCCAATCCATGATATTAAGAAAATTTGATGCCTTTGAATTATGGTGTTTGTGAAGAATACTGTGGAATACTGAAGAATACTGGAAGAAATATAGCCAAAATCTTCCTAAAGGGGAAAGTGATGAGATTTCAGTTCCCAAAGTTTGGCCGTGTTGTCAGGAGGGACCATCTCTACAGAAGGACATTGTCATGTATTGAATTATGTTCCCCTAGAGATGTGTGTGACAGTTTAGCTGGGCCATGATCCCCCGTTGTTATGTGATTGTCCTCTGTTTTGTAATTTTCTTATGTTGTGAATCCTAATCTCTTGCCTGTCGTTAATAGATTGGATTGTGTTAAAGAGAATTAGAGTAAGACTGTAGCACACTTAGTAGGAGAGTTTCCCTGGATTGTGGCTTGTACCATCTATTGTCCTACAAGAGGTAAAAAGAAAGCAAGAAGAGAGATGAGGACCTTATACCATCAAGAAAGCAGCATAGGGAGCAGAGCACGTTCTTTGGACCGGAGGTTCCTGTGCAAGATGCTCTCAGACGAAAGAAAGACTGATGCCACACAAGGACCTTCCTCCAGAGCTGGCAAAAAGAGTGTTTGCCTGGAGCCGGGACGTGGAATTTGAACTTCCTGCCTGCTGAACTGTACAAGAATAAACTTTTTTTTGTTGATGCTATCCACTTGTGGTCTTTCTATTACAGCAGCTTTGAATGACTAAGACAATCACGCTTGGAAAGGCAGAGCATTAGTGAAAAAGATGAAGACCCTCAGAAGGTAGATTGACATACTGTCAATATGCTCAAATACGGAAATGATTTTGAGGATTGTACAAGACTGGGCTTTGTTTCCTTCTTCTGTACGTGGAGTCGATGTGATTCAGAATCTACTCAATGACACCAAACAATGACAAAAAATCAAAGTCAAATCAAGGAATGTGAACTGCCTAGTGGACCCCCATAAAGTTTTAGTACACTATCACAAAATTTTCTAACACTTCATAACATACATATTGATTCAGCAAGTATTTATTGAGTACCTACTATATGTTAAACATTACGAGAGCATCGAAAGCGCAAAGATTAAACAACAAGACACTTTCCCCTTGAGACACTTATATTGCTCTACAATATACCAAGCAAAAAACCAAGAAGTTCACTGTATTGATTCCAACTCATAGAGATCCTATAGCACAGAGTAGAGCCGCCCCTCATGGTTTTTAAGGCTGGAAATCTCTATGGAAATCTCTATGGAAACAGACTGCCACATCTTTCTTCCATGGAATGGCTGGTGGATTTGAACTACAGATCTTTCAGTTAGCAGCTGAACCCTTAACTACTATGCTACCAGACCTCTTCAATATACACATGGCGATTTCTTTCACTTGTTTTCTTTTTCCAATGTGAGATAGTAAAACTTCTGAAGCAAGACATAAGAAATCCCTAATGCTTTTCCTTATACAACCAGACAGACAACGTTTCTTTAAGCTACAGCAAA
The DNA here is from genome assembly GCA_028571685.1 of Heterohyrax brucei. Taxonomy (NCBI): domain Eukaryota; kingdom Metazoa; phylum Chordata; class Mammalia; order Hyracoidea; family Procaviidae; genus Heterohyrax; species Heterohyrax brucei. Next base: position 165,520,021 of record CM053143.1, read on the forward strand.
CCGAGGTTATCTTTTCCTCAACAGAGCCTGCAGGCAGGATAATGAAAGGAAGCAGTATTAAAGACATTCTGTCCTGAGGCTGTTTGAGGCTACTCAGGGCTAAAGAGTAGCCTGAAACAGCCTTTTGGAGCCCCAAGGAAAGAATGTTTGTGAAAACAGTCCTTCAGAAATAATTTGATACTTATTTCTATCTTCTAAATGTTACAAAACATCTTCGGCTTCATGGAACAGAGGTGTGCGGGGTTTAGTGAAGTTAGAATGCTTTATTTTCAGTCTTGGAGAGCATCTGCAGCCATTGTGAAGAGTAAATATTTGCCTCATAGGAAATTTTGTGTGTTAATTCTTGTATTTGTTTTAAATCATGAATACAAATTCATTTCAATGCATGGTTTTGAATATTTATTCTGCATGAGGTCATTGTTTTAGATCTTAGATCTTTCTTTTCTGTGTTCCATGGAATATGTGGTCAAACACTGCTCCTCAGTTGTATAAGGTCAAAATTTCAGACTGCCCACCTTCAGTTAGATTGAGGCTGCAATAATGTTTGTTCAAAGTGTTAATAAAATGTGTAATTTAAATATTTCCCTTGGGGCTTGCCCTTTCCACTTTTCCACACTTAACCAAAAGGAAGAGTTTTCTCTGTTTTCCTTACACGCATTACTCGTCTTAGTCTTTGGGTGCATTTGACTTTGGGATTCTTGGTGCTACCCATGGGGTCAATTTCTTCATAGTTTATCATCAAAACAATGTGAAACAGTAAGCAAAATCACTTTCACAATGGCTGAATCCTTTTTTTTCTTTAACAGTGATATCCAAATCTCTTGAGTAGAAATACATGGAACATAGTGATACCTCTTCAGTAAGTAATGTCAGAGAGCGTGGCATGGCACAGCTAGTTCCTTTTATACCTTCTGTTCTTTCAAAATCTGCCTAGTTCATGTGCATGTTATTCTTATGCTTTCTTCCTCAAACAATAGGTGACTGCTTTTTTTTATTCAGAATCCTTCAGCATTAACCCCCACATAATTAACTAGCAAGGCTGACCTTCCTGTGAAGTTGACAAAGGGGAAGAGACCAAACAAAAAACTATTGAATCTATTTCAGGAGCAGAGGAAGAGAAAAGCCTGGGTGAATTTGAAAGTTAATGATGAGTATGGATTTTCATGTTTGGTAATAATTTTAATTATTTCATTTAAGAAATATTTATTATGCTCCCATAAGTAACTGAGTGTCTTGAAGGTATTCATATTGCTGAGAAAGGAGGAAGTCAAAAAGAGAAGAATGAGGACCCAAGAACAGATACACAAAGAGGAAACAAAAAATAACAAACAAAATAAAGAGCCATAACGTAAGAAAGTACAAACTGAATATAGTATCAATACATTTCCCCTCCATAACTGAAGAATTAAATGGAAATCTTTCAAATGCCAATGTGGCTTTTCCCCATCTTTTTACATTCTAAATGAAGTCTCAGAGAAATATTCTCTTTTTCTAAGAGTACATTTGGAAGACACTAATAAGTTCTTACACATTATTTCATGAATGCAAAGGTGCAAAGGTGTGGTTTTCACATTTAACATCTATGTAATTCAGAACATCTTGCAATCACAACCAACCAAGAAGCAGTGATGTGGCTGCCATTGGCCAAGCAGGTGCTTACAAATCAAAATGTACAAAGTGGGTTTATCCTTGAAAAATGTTCTGAAGAAGACAATGGAGTGCTCAGTTTATAAAATGTTACTCTATACATGTTTTATTTAGGGTAATACTACACAGAAAAACTCTTGATATTGACCAGTGTGGTTTGGTGCTTTCAAGTGAGTTCCTACACATAATGAACCTAGTTAGGTATAACAGCACAAAATACTGCCCGGTCCTGCAAAATCCTCACCATTATTATACTTTAGCCCTTTGTTGTAGTCATTGTGTCAATCCACTTCCTTGATGGTCTTCCTCTTTTTCTTTGAGCTTCTACTTTACCAAGTCCCTTCTCCAGGGACTGATCTTTTCTGACAATATACATAAAATTCATGAGGCAACCTTTGGCCCTCTGCCGTCCGAGGAGCATTCTGCTATGCTTCCTCCAAGACAAATTTGTTCTTCTTTCTGTCAGTCCATGCTATATTCAATATGCTTTGTTAACATTGTAACTCAAGGGCAAGTCTGTCAACATTATAACACAAAGGCATTAATTGTTCTTTGGTCTTTCTTATTTATTGTTCAGCTTTTGCACACATGTGAGGCAATCAAAATATCATGGCTTGGGTTAAGCACACCTTAGTCTTCAAAGTCACATCTTGGTATTTCATCACTTTGAAAAAGTCCTTTGCACCAGCTTTGCCCAGTGCAAATGTTCAAAGTGTTAATAAGTGAAATTGACCACATGGGTTTTGAGTTTATAGGTGGTACCAAGAGGCCTAAATTCAAATGCATCCAGAGACCAAGACCAGTAATGCGTATAAGGAAAACAGGCAAAACACTTCCTTTGATTTCCCAACTACACTCCCATGGGCATTGAATGTCAATACAGGTAAAATGAACTTCTTGAGAAGCTCAGTCTTATCTCCACTTATCATGATGCTGCTTATTGGTCTGGTTGTGAAGATTCCATTTTCTTCACATTAAGGTGAGACAAACTCTGGTGGCATAATGGTTAAATGCTACAACCAAAAAAGTTCAAATCTATCAGGCACTCCTTAGGAACTCTATGGAGCAGTTCTACTTTGCCCTATAGGGTCACTGTGAGTTGGAATCGACTTGACAGCTGTGGGTTGTATGCTGATGTATAAGCCATACTGAAGACTGTGGTCTTTGATCTTTGTCGGTAAGTACTTCAAGTTCTCTTTAATGACTGCAGGGAAGATTCTGTCATCTGCATAACACTAGTTGTTAATAAATCTCCAATCCTGTTATCAAATTCTTCCTCATATAACTCAGCTTTTTGGATTATTTTCTCAGCATATAGACTGAATAAGCGTGGTAAAAGGATATAGCCCTGAGACATACCTTTCCTGCGTTTAAACCACTCAGTATACCCTTGTTGTGTTTGAAGAGCTGCCTCCTGGTCTATGTTCAGTTTCCTCATGAGCACAGTTAGGTGTTTCATAGTTTCTATTTTTTGCAAGGTTATCTGTAATTTGTCGTGATCCACACAGTCAAATACTTTTGCACAGTTGGTAAAACATAGATAAGTTTCTTTCTGGTATTGATCACCATATGATATAGAGTGATTTTGGAAAGACTAAATTATGAATATGCAGATTTTTAAGACTTCTCTAATCAATTTGAAAGGACCAGTGTAGGAAAGACATTGTAGCAGCAGCATAAGAAATTGTAGGGGCCTAGCATCCTGAGTATAGTGGTATTTTTTTTCTGCATGGCTTGCATGATTAACTTTCATATACTCCAGCAATCTGTAATTTGTTTTCCCCTTCCTTCTCCCATTCTCCATGCTCTATAAAGTTTGAAATTAATTTGTGTTCCTCTTAAATAAGCAAAATAACATGAATAAGATTTGGAATGAGACAATCGGACAATGGGGGCCCAAGAAGAGTGATGCAAGTGGACCCCGAAAGGATACTTACAGGAGGTGAACTGCCTACCTTGTTGCTGAATCAAATCCAAGTTCATCCATCTGTCACTGTAACTGAAAACTGCAGAGAAAGCGTAGGGTTCAGGAATAATTTATTGGCAGGTTTTGGCAGCAAACCTGTGGGAATAGTGGCCAATTCAAACTGTCCCATTTGACCTACATTTTCCAGGGAGTTTTATAGCCAGAATTCAAAGGGGTGGGGGTTTGTCACAGAACAATTGTCAAGAGTTACAAGATTTTATTACATCAGAAAGTTTCATTACACCTAACAAACACTGTGAGCTGTCTAAAGTTTGTCAAGGAAATTAAACAGTAAACTATTATTTATATCTGACCAACACTGTGAATTGTCTAAAAGTTTGTCAGGGAAAATTAAACAGGGCAGACTTAAAGTCTATCACAGGATACTCAATCAGAGCAGATGTAAATGTCACAGAATAATCTAGCAGGGTAAACTATCCAAAAATTTTATCTCCCTCCAAGGTCTTAATCGACTCTATATCCTCTGAGATTGAGACAGGACGAGGTGGAGAGAGGAATGCAGACCTGTTTGTCTAGTTAAAATGTAACTTAATAACTTGAGTGACCTTTGTCAGACTCTGTCATCCACCATCAACCTGAAAGGGGAACTAGCATTCTTCCGATCCATCAAGCTCCACTCCTAACCCTATAGAACCCTCTGGTCAGTCTCCAACAGACTCTTGGAGGACTTCCGCCCCTCTCGTCTCTTGTATATCAGTATACAATAAAGCCCTCTTACTGCTTACTTTGCCCCTGCCAGTGTTGACTTTGTGGCAGGTGGCCCAAATTAGTGTTTTATGCCAACAAACTTTCTTCCCTTTTTTTTTTCATTTTACATGCATTCAAGTTGGATATATGATTAAAAAAAATCAGATTGTACCTAAAAATGTGTAGTCAATAAATAGAAAACAATTTAAAATAATAAAGATTTTTTTTTCATATTTACATTATTAGTTTTTTCCCCTGTCTTAAGGAAAAACTAATTGTGATAGTTAAAATCAATATTTTTGTATATTTGTTCTGAGAGTCTTCCTATCTCTAGGTTTAATGTAAGATATGGTGTTACAGATTGAATTATATCACCTCAAAAATATGTATTGTAAAACCTAACCTATAGCCCTATGATTATAATCACATTTCAGAAGTTATAATCCCATTTGTCTGTGTTATGTTAATGAAACCTATTTAGTGTAGGGCTTACCTTCAGTTAACCTCTTTTGGGGTAAAAACAAGCAAACAGAGAGAGACAGAGAGAGATTAGGATGAGATAGATGCTTAGACACATGGATATTTCCAAGTAACCAGGAAATAGAAGTTGAAGAGTCAAGGACCTTCCTCCAGAGCTGAGAGAATGCTTCACTAAGAAAGAGAAGTCTGAATTTGGACTTCCAACCTCCTAAACTGTGAGAAAACAAATTTCTATTTGTTAAAGTCACCCAAGTAATGGTATTTATGTTATATCAGGACTAGATAACTAAGAATTTGGTACTGAGAATTTCAAGTGATACTCTAACAGATACCTACAATATGGACGTGGTTTTGGAATTAAATAATGAGTAGAGAGGCTGAAGACTTTTCAGGTTCTAATAGAAAAAGTCAAGATTGGCTTGAAGAAACTGTTAAAAGAATTATAGAGAAAATATTCTTTCAGAGAATACATACGGTGCCAGCAATAGTATGTTGCTAGAAATACAACCATCAAATGTTCTACTGGTGAAGCTTTAAAAAAAATAATGAAGTGTGGCAGGACAATGGATGAAGGGTGATGCGTTTTTTTACAGTGGCAAAGAACTTGTCTGAATTAAATTCAAATGTTGGGTGGAAGGAAGAACTTGTGATGATTTGAGTATTCGTTTGAGGAAATTTCTAAGCAAGTCCATGATTTGTCCTTCCACTTATGGTAGAATACAGCAGAGAAGAGTTGGACTTAAAAATGAACTGTGTAAAATGAAAACAAAACTAAGAGATTTAGAAAATGCTGTTATACAGATGAACGGCTCATGTCCTAGAATGTTCACCAAGGACATGTCTACATAACTTTGGTTAAAGAGATTAAGCCTGTGACTGATGGATTTACTCAACCAAAACAGCAGATAATCTATTAGCTTAGACTGGAAGGGACAGAGAAAGAACAAAAGGAAGGAATGATTTCTGCTTCTTGGAATTCTGCAAGCAGGAAGCAGACCAAAGAAGCTACATCTCTATGCTCCAAGGAAACAAATGAGCCATCCCTGAATCATCTCAGAGAACAGCAGAAGGAGCACAGACATCAGGGCCTTCTCAGTTTTAATTGGTGGGACCTCAGAATGTAAAGCCACAGCCCCATCAGTTTCTAACAGCCGGATGTTTGCCAGCAGGATTCTGGAGTGTGAACTGCTGTCAAGTTGTGCCAGGTAGTGGGTCCAGAAGCACATGGCCTGTTGGTTTCAAGAGCACTGAAGTCACTAATACAATGGACTAGGAAAATGAAGCCACCCAAATCTGAGGCAGCAGGGTTGCTATTCTAGAATGGCCTGAAAGCCAGAGCTGAAGCTCAGGACTGTGGGGGCTCCAGTCAGAATCCAGGGTGTATGCTCAACACCCAGAGTCTGGAAGATGTTGTCATTGCCCAGATGGTCTCAAAAATGACTGAATGTCAACTAAGTTTTTTTGTTCCAGTGGTTGTGTATAATCCTTTCATCTTCTTTCGATGCTTCTTACATCCTTTAATATTTTCTCCTTAAACCAAAACCAAAATCACTGCTTTTGAGTCAATTCCAACTCATGGAGACCCTATGGGATAGAGTAGAACTGCCCAAAGAGTGCCTGGTGGATTCAAACTTCCAGCTTTTCAGTTAGCAGTTGTAGCACTTAGCCACTGTACCACCAGAGTTTCCATTTTCCCCATACAATCCTTCAGTATAGCAACTGAAGGCTTGAATTTTTCTTCAGCTGTTTAAGCTTTAAGATATGGCAAGTATATTCTTGCCTTTTTATTGTCTAACTCCAGACCTTTGGACGTATAACTATAATACTTTGTCTTCTTGAGCTGCCTTTGAAATCTTGTTTAATTCTGTTGTGTACAGGTATACCATGAGCTGGAAGAAACTCTGTGGTACTTAACAACAACAATAAAACCTCCTATTCTTCATTGATATTTAAGCACTTGAGTGTGGAAATACTTGGTATCAATGAGTTATTCTGACCTTTGGGAGCCTTTACAGAACAATGAGATTTTACAGAATATGCTGATTTAGATACATATTCCTGTTTATCCATCCATTTATACCTATATGAAGTTACATTGATATATATATATACATATATACAAGTATACTTGTATACACATTAACACATTCATATGTATGCATATAGGCAGATGTACAAATAAAAGAAGCAAAGAAAGTGGCAGAAGCAGTTGAAGAAGGAAGAGGAAAAGGAAATTATGTAAAGATGTCATGTTAGCTTTTCTGTAATGAGTGCCCTCCACGCCCCTTCACTCATGTAATATGTATATTTTTTTTTTCACTAAGAAACTTGGAGTATATTTGGAACCTTGAAAATCAGCAAGACTTACATTTGAAATATTGCTGTCTACAGGGATCTCCTGATTAGGGTCATTTAAGGAACCTGAAAAAGTGATGAGTTCATCTTTTTCAAGTTGGTAACCACTCATTGCACTTTAAATATTTTTGTCAGTCTCTTATGCTCCACTCTGAGCACTTGTAAGCCCTCTTCTCAGTAAGAACTAGAAATTTCAAGACAAACGTAAGCTGGAGATGGGTGTTGACTGTGCTAAGCAATCATGGGTTGACCTGAAGGCTCCAGGAGGAGATGTCAAATATCATATGTGCAAGGGGATGGTAATCAAACTACATAACTAGTCAAGAAACAAATTACTACTGTAGGATGAAGACTTCCTTCACATCTGGTCACTGAAAGTTATTCCAACAAGCTCATTGAGAAGTCCACAGCTTATAAGTCGTAACTGTTAAGAAATGTGTGTCTCAAACTTTTGCCAACAGACTTTTATTGACTAACGCTTTGCAAGAGATTCAGTATCAATGATGTTAAAGAATTTTAAAGGATTAATGATTTAATGGATTTAAGGATTTCGTCTAGACCTATAGGAATTACAGGCAAAGTGAGTTAAATAATATAATGGTAATGGTTAGTAGTTTAGGTAATCTTTTATTACTTTTGTAAGCATTAGTTTTGACATAAGTTACTGCTTTAAGTTTGATGCATTGTGGGACAACTCCATGTGTCATTTTCTCTTCTATAAATTAAACATAAAAAGCTACTTTCTCATAGTATTTCTGTGAATTAAGGGAAAATTAACACACAGTTAATATATTAAATGAAAATAATATATGAGGTATCTAGATTTATCTTAAAATCACTCAATAACTGTGAATCAGTGGTATTTTATTGATAATATCATCACTTTTATTATTCCATAATGTTTTTATGTGGTGATAATTACAACTGTATGAATTGCAGAGCTGAGTAAATTGCAAAAGAAGAAAAATGAAGAAGAATCTAGAATGGCAGAGATGGACACAGTAACAGATGTTTATTTTCTTGATTGTTGTCTATCCAGACCGCGGGTGAAGAAAAGACACGTGTGTGTGTGTGTGTGTGTGTGTGTGTGTGTGTGTGTGCGCTTGTGTGTGATTATGCAACTGCTTAAGCTCGTCTTGAAATTACTTTTAAAATTAAAAGGTTAATGTATAGTCCTTCCATTTTCTAGTATCTGTTGAAGAACTAATGCCCTTGTAAGTCTTCTGAAAAGAGAATGCAATTATAAATACAGTGTCAATTTAGTTCTGATTTTATTCCATAACAACTTATGAAAGAGAAAATCATGCTCAAATCAAGAAAATAGATTTCATTCAGGCTGAATAGAACTAGGACACATTTGCTTTTATTTTTAACTCCCAGAAAGTTAGAGAGATGCAAGAATTTTGTTGGAATGATAATCCCAAGGGCATTACCACCATATCAGTTGAGAAGCTGATATACTAAAATGTTAGATTTACTTTTGGTGATGTTGGTTGTTGATTAACTTGATAAATTTTGGACTTTTGATGTAAAAAAGTCCCAGGCTAACAAGATTTAAACAAACTAAATAATAATTGCCTTCAAGTCAGTTCTGACTCATAGTGGGCTTATAGGACAGAGTAGAATTGCATCACGATGCTTCAGATAACATTTTGGTTAATAGCAGTAGCTTTTACCTACTGCGCCACCAGGGCTCCTAATGAGACTCATCCTTGGAAAAAGAGTATCTTCCAATATACTGCTTCCTATTTCTAAGAGCTTATTTCTGAAAACAATTTTACAAATGAACGTCTTTCTGTGAGTACCTCAGAAATTGAATTTTGTGATATTAGAATGTTACCTATATTACCACTGCCCTGAATTCAAAATTATGAAGTATATTTATACACAGAAAAAATAGGAATACATAGTAAGAAACATCAATCCCTGAAAATTTTATTTTTCCTTTTAAATTAAACATTTTAATGGTTCTTAATAGTTATCAGAAGTTCATCTAAGTCATCTTAATGATTTCATATTTTATGCACATTGCGCAATACTCAGCTGACATAGGTGATGAGCTTACCTGAAAAAATATGAATAACATATGCTGGAGAACTAGCAAAGGTGAACAAAAAGTGTATCTCTTATAAATAAATTACTTAGTTATGTATTATTTATGTTCTACAAATTTAAACAATGTATAATACATGAAGAGAAATTTACTATATTTGGAGCAAAAATAACTGAACAGTCTCTTAGGACATTTATTAATATTTCAATATCAGTATTATTCTGCTGTATAATTGATTTTTGGAGAGTATTTTGCATACGTTTTACTAAATCTAATGACTGAAGCTCAAAAATGTTAGAGCATGCATAAGTTTGATATTATTTATTGTGGGACAAACTCAGGAAGCTGAAGTCAATCTGAGAACTATTGCAAACCTGGGAGACTCGTTCCACAACCTTGAGAGTCACTCACTTAAAGCATCTCTCTATAGGTTTGTATCTGTCCCTTCATATCCCCAACTAAATATATGAGTAGAAAGAAGAATCACAGCCTTTTGCTATGTTTTGTATTCTAAGTCTCATGATTTTTTTCTTTTTCTTTTTTTTTTGGCCGATGACAAGGTTGATTACTTTTTACATTTTTTTTATGTGATGTATTCACTATTTTACAGCAAAAATGAAAAGAAGATTCTAAATGATGTGGCTTTGATTAATGATCCGGAGCACTGAATTTATAAACAGTCCCAGGAGACTTTTTCTCCCCTTGAGTCAGTACACTGATTGACCTCTTGTAAGATTAAAAAAATGGGCTCCTAAGGTTTGCAAAGAAAAGGTGAAATACTTTATGAGTAAAAAGGAACTTAATAAATATCAGTGAAATGAATGCCTGAGAACAATAGTTTATTGGCACTTCTGCTTTATGAGAGGCAGTGTGTTAAGCTTTTAGCAGACATAAAAGAAGGCAGTCATATAACAATTTTTACAACAAGATTGAAGTAATACAAATCTTACCTAACTCTTCTTTAATGTTCAGTGTACTTGGAGCAAAAATAACTGAACAGTCTTTCAAGACATTTATAAATATTTCAGTTTAAATATTATTCTGCTGTATAATTGATTTTTGAAGACTATTTAGCATATGTTTGACTAAATTTAACAACTGGAGCTCAAAAATGTTAGAGCATGCATAAGTTGGTTATCATTTGTTGTGTAGGTCAAGCCAAGGTCTGAAGGAACCTGATTTAATCCTAAGAACAAATCTTTAAGATTCTTCTTCTTGTTCTTCTGGCTCTTGTTCTTCTTGTTCACCTTCTCCATGTTCTCTTCCTCCTCCTCCTCTTTCTCATTCTTCTTATTTTCCTTTTACAGACAGAGGAGAAATCTGAGATTTAGAAAAGTTACATAACCCACTTAAGGTCTCTGAGTACGTAAATTCGTTTATTCGAGATTGGTTAGGACTCTGACATCTGAGGCTTTGAACCTAAAGTAAAATGTCTGATCTAATGTTAGAGGTTGAATTAATTTTGTTAGCTGTTTTGGCCCCTGCAGAAGTTAACCTTTGTGCTGACTTAACCATATACCCTAAAGGAAATACTTTTCTCTGTGGTCAGGCATATGCAACATGTCACAGCCTTTTCCCAGAGGGCTATTTCTCTGTGATCAAGCAGATGGGGCATGTCAACAGCCTGTTTCTTGAGGGTCTTGACACACAGTATTATCAAAAAGTCTCCTTTACAATAAACCTCAGGAAATGGTATGCTTGAGAAGGCAATTTTGATCTCAAGTTCTGAGAAAAGCATTTTCAGTGATTACTTTTTGTGACTGTCCTATAATTATTTGAAAAGCCAGTAACTTTGCAGCTATGCACCCTTAATCAATCATGTAATCCCCCATGTATGTCATCAACCAACCCAAGGAAAATCTCTACTTTGAGATGTTCCACTTTTAACCTCACCAATTGCTTCCAGCCAATTATTATACTGTAACTTTTGCTCCCATCTTAATCCAATAAGAATGACTGTTAGTTTGTTACTCATCAGGACTGACATTTTCCTTTTCTGATGTGGAATGTTTTTCTGGTTCCCATGTGTCATAGATTGAATTATGTTCCTCCAGAAAGGTGTAGAATTTGGCTGGACCATGATTCCTGGTATTGTGTGGTTGTCTTCTAGTTTTGTGACTGTAATTTTCATATATTTGGTAATTCTAATCTCTCCCTATGCTTAATAGGGCAAGATTGGGTTATGTTAAAGAGGACTAAGGTGTGTCTGTAACACCTTTTCTAAGCTTGCATCCTTGATCCAATATAAAGGAAGTATCCCTGAATTGTGGCTTGGACCATCTTTTATCCTACAAGAGATAAAGGAAAGAGAAGTAAGCAGAGAGTTAGGGAACTTATACCACCAAGAAAGTAGTGCTGGGAGCAGAGTACATCTGTTGGACCTGAGATTCCTGTGCTGAGATGCTCCCAGAGCAAAGAAAGACGGATACATCACAAGGTTCTTCCAGCACTGACAGGGAAAGGTGACACCTGGAGCTGACATCTTGAATCTGGGTTTGTAGTCTACCAGACTGTGACAGAATAAATTTCTCTTTGTCAAAATCATCCACTTGTGATATTTCTGTTATAGCAGTACTAGATGACTAAGACACTAATTTTCTCTGGACTTTCATTAAATCTCCTCGATTTAACTCTAACAGAATGTACATTTTCAATCTAGAAGAGAATTCAAATTAGGCAGTTTTGTTCTAGGAACTATCGTGTTATCAGTTGTGTTATATTGCTTTAATATCATATCATTACTATCTTTGGACAGATGAATTAACTGTTCAGCTCAAAACCACTATCTCACAAGGGCATGGATCAGGAATTGAAATTCAAAACTAGCAAACTCCAAGTTCTGTGATCTTTCTACTAACTGTTCTTTCCTTCAATGGCATAAAAAGAAAGATGCTGGAGATAAGATAAACTACTTGTCTTTTTTTTTCATTGTACATTACATGAAGTTTTATGGAACAGATTAGTTTCTTACTAAACAGTACATCTATGTGTTTTATGACATTGGTTAACAGCCTACAAGACATCAAGATTCTTCCTGTGTACTTAGAAAATATGGCCTATGTGATAGAAACAATGTCAGACGTTGCATGATAGAATTTTGCAAAACCAGCAATTTCTTCATTACAAATACTTTTTTCACCAACACAAATGGCCACTATACACATGGACCTCACCAGATGGAATAAAAAAGGATCGAATTGTCTGCATTTGTGGAAAGAGATATCAGAAAACCTTATTATCATCATTCAGAACAAGGCCAGGAGTAGATAGTGGCATAGACCATCTATGGTTCACATGCAACTTCAAACTGAAATGAAGACAATTAGAAGAAGTCCATAAGAGCCAAAGTAATGTCTCTAAAGCATTCCACCTGAGTTTAGAGACCATCTAAAGGATAGACTTGATACACTGAACATTAATGACTGAACACTAGATAAGTTGTGGAAAGGCATCATGCCTGAAGAAAGCAACAGGTGAATAAAAAGACAGGAAACAAAGAAAGGAACAAACTGGATTTCAGAAGGGACTCTGAAACTTGCTCTTGAATGCTGAGTAACTAAAGTGAAAGAAGGAAATGATTTAATAAAATAACTGAAAAAAAGATTTCAAAAGGTGGCTTGAGAAGAAAAAGAAAAGTGTTATAATGATAGGTGCAAAGAGCTGGAGACAGAGAACCAAAAGTGAAGAACATTACTGCTCCAGCAGAAAATACTGAGTGGAAGGCTTCACAAGGAGAGACTTTATTAGAGTCCAGTAAGCCTTAAATCCATTCATAAGTTACAAGTCCATTCAACATGACAAATCACCACAATCCGGTTGGCTGAGTCCAAATTCAAGGAGAGCAACTTGGCACTGGAACCTCAGGGCAACGGACTTGCTCTGCCCTTGGTGCTGCCTTCTTGGTGGTGTGAGGTTCCCACCTTCCTCTGCTCACTTCTCTCCCTTATATCCTACAAGCTTACTGTAGCTTGAGTCCTGCATCACCAACACAGCTGCTGCCTATTCTCCATCATCAATTATCACAGAGGCAATATTCATAACACATGGGAGGAATGGCACCATACTGGGACTCATAGCCAAGTCAAATCAACACACACATTTCTGGGGGGTGGGAGGGACACAATTCAATCCATGACAAACATGATCTGCCTTTCTCAAGCTGAAAGAACTCATGAAAAAATTAAAGCCTTGAGTTGCAATAGTGAAGGATTCTATGAGAAAAAAAAAGAAGAAAGGAATGCAGAGTAAGTAAACCATAAAAAACTGGTGGATGTTCAGCCTTTTCAAAAGGTGGCATATGCTCAGGAACAGTGGTACTGAAAGAAGAAGCTGAAGCTGTGTCACAGACATTGGCAGAAAACAAGTTTTCCAGAATTGATCAAATATGAAATGAGATATTCTAACAAATAGATTCATCATTGAAATGCTTATCCATCTATGCCAAGAAATTTGGAGGTCACCTACTTGTCCAATCAACTGGAAGAGATCCATGTGTCTGCCTATTCCCGAGAAAGGTGATCCAATGATTTGTGGAAATTATCAAACAATATCATAAACATCACATGCCAGGAAATTTTGCTACAGATAATTCAAAAGTGGCTGCAATATTATGTTGACCAGGAACTTCCAGAAATTCAGGCTAAACTCAGGATGTGGAATCAGGGATATCATTTTTGATGTCACATAAGTCTTGAGTGGAATCAGAATATACCAGAAAGATATTTATTTGTATTTTATTGACTGTGCAAAGACATTTGACTGTGTGGACCATGACAAACTATGGATAACATTCCCTAGAATGGAAATTCCAAAATTATTGTTTCCATGAGGAATTTCTACATGGATCAAGTGGCAGTCACACAAACAGAACAAGGGGACACTACATGGTTTAAAATCAGGAAAGGAGTGTGTCAAGGTTATATTTTTTTCTCCAGATATATTCAGTCTGTATGCCAACCAAATAATCCAAGAAGCTGGGCTATATGAAGAAGATTGAGGCATCACGATTGGAGGAAGACTCATTAACAACTTGCATTATGCAAATGACACAACCTTACTTGCTGAAAGTAGAGAAGTCCTGAAGCACTTACTGATGACAATCAAAAAGACCACGGCCTTCAGTGTGGATTACACTCTAACATTAAGAAAACAAATTCCTTACAACTGGACCTATAAGCAACATTATGGTAAAGGAGAAAACACAGAAGTTGTCAAAGATTTCACTTTACCTGGATCTATAATCAACACCCATGGGAGCAGCAGTCAAGAAATTAAACGATACATTGCACTGGGAAAATCCTCTTCAGCTGACCTTAAAGTGTTAAAAAGCAAAGATATCACCTTTGAAACTAAAATTGTCCTAACCCAAGCCATGATATTTTCAGCTGTATCTTATGCATGCAAAAGATAGACAATGAATAAGAAGACAGAAGAAGAATTGATGTCTTTAAAATACTGGAGAAGAATATTGGATATGCCATGGACTGCATAAAGAATGAACAAATCTGTCTTGGAAAAAGTACAACCAGAGTGTTATGTCTTAATTCTTTGGACATATTGTCAGAAGGAATCATTCCCAGAGAAGGACATTATGCTCGGTAAAGTAGAGGGGCAGTGAAAAAGAGGAAGACCCTCAACAAGATGGATTGACTCAGTGGCTGCAATAATGAGCTCAAGCATACCAAAAATTGTTGGCACAGCACAGAACAAAGAAATGTTCCATTCTATTTTATGTAGAGTCATTGTGAGTCGGAACCAACTTAGCATCAACTAACAACATGAATTTAGCAAAACTGGAAGGCTGAAGACATAGTGCCAGACTGCCAAGTCTCCTCCAAGATTTCTGACTCCATCTGAAAGAAATTTTGGTCTAATTACAGTGTCAGAAGGAATCCACAAGATTTCCCTCAGTTCTGAAACAAAATTCTATTTTGACATTTTCCAAAACTATTTTCAGCTTTGACAATTCATTAGAAAGATTCACAGAACTGACTGAAACCTATTATTATCATAGCTATGTTTATTACAAGAACATAATACAATTTAGAACCAACTAAAGAAAGAAATACATAGGAGAGTTTTGGAGTCTTCTAAATCTGAAGCTTTGTGCAGCCTTAGAATGCATTAGAACCTTGGGTTCTATATATGACACTACACTTGAAGTATTGCTAATGAAGGGAAATCACCCAAGCTTCAGTGTCCATAGGATTGGTTGGGACTCAGTGATAGATTGCCTACAAGTTTCCAGCCCTTCCTTCTCAAGACTTTAAATTGAAACCTCATGGTCTGAAGAATCCACCTTAAGTTATCTCATTATCAGGAACTGTCAAGTATGTTCCAAGGGGTCCAGCATTAATAACGAAAACATTCCTTCCTACGATATGTAAAAATTCAAAGGCTGAGAGTTTACCTCATTATAGCCAGACACAAAGGTCAGAGGTCTCTTTGGATTGAGGCAAAATCTCAATTACACTTCCCATAAGAAATAAACTTATCAAAATTTTACATGGCTACTTGAAGAATATTGGTTTATAGTTTGGAAAAGTCCAAAAACATATCCCTTATTTTCTCATTTCCTTCCAACACCATTAATTTTGACTATTTTTAATCGATTCTTCATTTATTTTTATTTTTTTTTTTAAAAAAACAACTTATTGAGCACCTACTCTAAGTTAGCCCTTCTGTTAGGTGTAGGAATTCAGACACAGACACTATCTCACAGCAATTTTATTTCCGTTAGAGATACAAAGATGTAAATATGTCCCTGTGTGAGAAAGGAGCTAGGATGAAATCATGTTCAGAGCACAGGGTGTTTTGAGAAAAGAGAATAGAAGTCCTGAACCTAGATACCTAATTGGATTCTGAAAAGACTCCTGGAAGGTATTAAGGAAGCGTGGACTTTCTTCTTGAGAAATTACCTAGAAAAAGTAAAACAGAAAGGTAATTTCTAAAGGTAGAGACAACAAATGTGAAAAATTAGGAATTTAAAAAACATACATGCATTTTATGATATTTATTTTTCTTTTATCATGAAAGGTGTTGTTAGGTGTCATTAAGTTCGTTCCAAGTCATAGCTATCTATATACAATGGAAAGAAACACTGCCCAGTTCTATGCCATCCTCACAGTGATTACTATGCTTGAGTCTGTTTTCACTGCCACTATGACTATACCTCTCATTGAGGAAAGGTAGCTAGTCAAATGTCAGTGACTCAAATCAAATAGCAAGACTTCTATCCTTACTTCTAGACAGTAGGGGAAAGGGAGGACAAAACATCCAATTCTTTTTTAGCAGATTGTGTCTATGCATCCAGGAATGGCTATTGAAAGCCACCAGCTATAAACCAGGACTCCTATGTACCAGAATTGGCAAATACTCTGATTAGAATTGGCAAATACTCTGATTGTGTAGAGTTGGCAAACACTGAAACCCAAGTAGGTAAGCAGATTGTTGAATAGTTTCAATGTCACCTCTATTTCTAGCTTTGATTTAGGACTGTTCTACCCAGTGTACTCTAAAACTCAGTTACAGCTTTATTTCTTTTCCCTTTTTGATCAGAAAAAAGGATGGGGAAAAACTTAGGGACGTGGAAAAAAATTCTGAAGATTTTTATTTTAATTCTATTTTCCATGTAGAACGTGTAACTTTGTGGTGTGAATATGCCTAGTGTGTCAGACAATAATTATACATGTCAATTTATAATTAACACTGTAAGAAAAATATACACACAAAAATATTTTTAAAAAATATCTAGGCATTTCTGATAAAATGTTACCCACTCCTCACAGTCCACTTACCCCATCACCCTCAGTTTTTTTGAGAAAACATGGCCAATAGTTTCTTTAGCTCTATTATGGATCCTGGATGAAATCTAAAAGAAGAATAAAGCGCTAACTTATTTTTTTAAAAAAAGAAAATCACAAACACCATCTCTTTCAACCCTTTTTTTATCTCCTGAGATCACACATTCAAGTGCTAAAAGGAAGTGACCCTACTCGGCTACTAAGAATTGACAAGATCACAGCTCAAGATGGTATGCTTTCAGAAAAACGATACTTTTTTTCCCCAAAGTTAGTACGAATGTCTCAATAAAGTTCTCCAAGTTTCCATTTTTCTTCTTGAAACTCCTTAGATCTTCATATTATTTTGAAGAATGGATCACATACACAGGCAGCCGCAAAACTCAAAATGCAAAAAGAAGTTACATTTTCAATGTGTCATTCTTAATGGTTCATAATTCTAGCTGTTCAAAATGATTTTGCTGATGGCTACTGGCTAAAATTTAAAAAGAATCACTAAAGAAGAGAATGACAAATACACAGTGGTGTTATTTACACCATTATTCATTAGCAAGATACTCTTAACATCCTAGCTTGAGTTTTCAGTATAGATTCCATTTTTAAAGAGTCCTTCAGGCTCAAGTTAGCCAGAAAATGCCTTAGGCTTGGAGGTAAATGTGCTTTATCCAATATAGTTTAGCTGATTCTGAGCAAGATTTGAAAAAGCAGATTTGACTAAATTAGAAACATATCATATCAGGTTTGAGGTTTGACTGACTCTTAATCCATATAATGAAATGGTGTTTTAGATATTTTACATAATGTGTAATACAGTTGTAGTTTTTGATCTAGATTTAGACTAGTTTATACTATTTCAACACTTTTGATATTAGGTATTTCTCAAATTGTAAGGGCAGTTATATCATGTCAATAATCCTCAGTATTATACCAACAATATTCCCGTGGGTTTTCTGGGTTCTATTCAAGCAAACTCCAGTTGCAACAGGGGATGGTATGGGGGATTGCAGCATAATCCTCTCAAGATCTGGTAGTGTTCATTGAGCAACACAGCCTGACTTAAAAGCATATAATTAAGTGATGCACTTGTAGTCTAAGGCCTTATTAGATTTATCCAATATTGAGCCTGTAACACAAAGACAAATTACAGATGCACCTATGTAGGGTATTTGTTAGTCATCTGGTAATGATCTAACAGAAATATCACAAGAGGATGGTTTAAAAAAGAGAAACTTTATTCGTCACAGTCCAGTAGGCTAAAAGCCCAAATTCAGGGAATCAGCTTCCTCTGACTGGAAGCTTGTGAGGCGAAGGGACCCTGGTCCTTTCCAAAGAACAAGCTCAGCTCCTAGAACTGCTTTCTTTCTTGATGATATGAGGTCCCAACTCTCTGCTTGCTTCCCTTTCCTTTTATCTCTTGTAGAATTAAAGGATAAAAGATGGTACAACACACACTCCAGGGAACCACCTTAGTAAGCTCGAGATGGTATGCCTTTAGAAGACACACCACCCTAATTAACATAATTCTATCTATTAACCACAGGCAGAGATTAGGATTTAGAGCATAAGAAAATCACAGAATGAAGGACAATCCCACAATACTGGGAATTATGGTCCCGTCAAATTGCTGTGCACCTTTTTTTGGGAGACACAGTTCAATCCAGGACAGGTGATTGCACTTAATTTTCTGATACGCACATTTGACTGACAACTGACTTTAAATGGAAAACAAAAGTTTATCAGAAAATAGGTAATCATTTAAATTTGCTTTGAAAGAAGGTATTAGATTTACTGCCCTCCCCTCCCCAATTCTCTACTTCATCAAGTCCATTGCTTAGAAAGTATTATCATTATTACTGAAAGAAGTGCTCGGTTCAAGTTAATAACTTGTATTTAAAATGCTGATCCAGAAATCTTGGAAAACTTAGGAAAAACACGTTTGATTCTGGAGTTTCTGTAATTATTCATACTGCCTGGCAAAGGCTTGCATTCATCTCTGAGAACTTTCTTGTTTGGGAGAAAACAAGTTTTCCTTTGCTTTTTATTGCATGAGATATGATAGTCTGACAAGCAAGCAGTGAGAATTTAAATAAACATCACATAAATGTGAGATGCTACTTTTATTGAAAGCCAAGTTGCATTTCTATAGACAAAATGTTAATTTGGAAGAAGGACAAGAAATTTAATGTGCAGAAATATTATACAATCATCAAGATGAAATATAGGAAATGAACAGGTGCCATTCTGTATATGAGAAAATTACTGCAGAATTGGTAATTATATTCCTGGGTAACAGTAGATAAGTATAACAAACTAAATGATCACATTTCTAAACTGGACAAAAATGAAGTGAGAGAAACAATGGTATTACTGGTCTATATCATCTTCTATAAAAATTTCATTTTAAGTACTGCTAAATATATCACCCCAAAAGTTTTCAAACACATGATATAATAATTAGGCCTCTTATCTTCTCCAAATGACTCTTATAAAGGAAAAAGTAGAAGGACCCTTGGTTTCTCAGTGGTTAATTCCTGAGATGTTATAACCAGAAGGTTAGTGGTTGCAACCCACTCAGCAGGAGAAATTTATGGCTTCTGTCTGCTTCTGTGAAGAAATACTCTAGGGGAATTTATTCAGTTCTATAGGGTCATTAAAAGGCAAAATTTACTTGACGGCAATGGGAAATTAGGAATAGTTTCATAAAGAGTTAAAGATGACAAAAGATTGATTTTTATTATTTTTCTTCTTTATCTCTGAGACCTATGAATTGTTTGTACCTCACTGTGGAGAGAAGTTTGGATGTGAACATGTTCTGGATAGCAGAATGAACAGCACATGGATGTTATCCATTTGATCATACCCATCTTGTAATAACTGAGGAAATGTACTACTGGGATAGACTCAGGGGTGGAGTGAATTAGAACTATGGAGGAAGATTGGTAAAGTATGAAGAAATAGAAACTACTTACTTCACTCTTCTTCCAATAAAACGCCAACCCTTGCTGTGAAATCTATTCTAACTCAGAGATGCTATGGGACAGAGTAGAACTCCCCCACAGGTTTTCCAAGGAGTGACTCTTGTTGTTAGGTGCTGTTAAGCTGGTTCCGACTCATAGCAGCCCGATGAACAACAGAATGAGACACTGTCTGGTCTTGTGCTATGTCCACAATCCTTTTAATGCTTAAGCCCATTGTTGTGTCTACTGTATCGATCCATCTTGTCAAGGGTCTTCCTCTTTTTTGCTGACCCTCCACTCTACCAGACATGATGTCTTTCTCCAGGAACTGATCCCTCCCAAGAACATGTCCAAAGTATATGAGATGCAGTCTTGCCATTTTTGCTTTCAAGGAGCACTCTGGTTGGACTTCTTCCAGAATAGGTCTGTTGGTTCTTTCAGCAGGCCATGGCACCTTAAACATTTTTCTGCAACCACAATTCAAAGACAGTAATTCTTCTGTTTTCTTTATTCATTGTCCAGCTTTCACATGCATACGATGTGACTGAAAATACAATGGCTTGTCAGGTGCACTGTAGTCTTCAAGGTGACATCTTTACTTTTCAATACTTTAAAGGGATACTTTGCAGCACATTTTACCAATGCAATGACTCCTTTTGCAGCTTTCATGGGCATTGATTGTGGACCCAAGTAAAATAAAATCCTTGACAACATCAATCCTTTCTCCTTTTGTGACAATATTGTTTACTGTTCCAGTTGTGAGGGTTTTGTTTTCTTAATGTTGAGGTGCAATCTATAGTGAAGCCTGTGGCACTTGATATTCATCAGTATGTGTTTCAAATCTTCACTTCCAGCAAGTAGGGTCCCGTCATCTTTATAACAAAGGTTGTTAATGAGTCATCCTCCAAACCTGATGCCTTGTTCTTCTTTGTATAATCCAGCTTTTCAGATTATTTCCTCAGTGTCATGGATTGAACTGTGTAGCCCACAAAATATGTGTATTAATTTGCCTGGGCCAGGATCGTCTGTATTCTATGATTGTCCTCCATTCTGTGATTTTCCAGTGCTGCATGTTGAAACATTAGGGTGGGAATGTAGATGTAAATCCGTTCAGAACATCACCTCCCTGCTCCACTGTAGAGGGAGTTTCCCTGGAGTATGGATTGCAACACTCTTAATCCTTTCATCCCACAAGAGATAAAAGGGAAGGGAAGCAAACAGAACTAGAAACCTCATACCATTAAGAAAGCAGCTCTGGGACAAGAGTGTATCCTTCAGACCTGAAATTCCTGTGCCAAGATGCTCCCTGCACAGAGACTGATGCAATATCAAACTTTCCTCCAGAGGTGACAAGGGCTGTAGTCTTTCCCTGGAGCAGACATACTGAATGTAGACTTGTAGCTTACTGGGCTGTGTAAGAACAAACTTTCCTTTGTTAAAGCCATCCACTCTGTGACACTTCTGTTAGAGCAGCACTAGCTGACTGAAATACTTGGCGTACAGATAGGAAAGGTATGGTGAAAGGATATAACCTTGGTGCACACCTTTCCTGACTTTAAACCATGCAGCATCCTCTTTTTCTGTTTGCATGATTCACATAAAGAATCCTTAAGAGAACAATTAGTGTTCTGGAATATCAATTCTCCACAATGTTAGCCATAACTCATTATGATCCATACATTTGAATGCCTTTGCATAGTCGATGAAACACAAATAACCATCTTTCTGGTATTTTCTGCTTTCAGCCAAGATCCATCTGACATCAGCAGTGATAACCATGCTTTCATATCCTCTTATGAATCCATCTTGAATTTCTGGCAGTTCCTTGTCAATCTACTGTTACAGTCGCTTTTGAATGATCTTGATCAAAATTTTATTTGCATGTGATATTAATGACTTTGTGTGGTAATTTTCACATTAGGTTGTATCACTTTTCTTGGGAATGGACATAAATATAGATCTCTTCCAGTCAGTTGGCTAGGTAGATTCCTTCAAATTTCTTGGCATAGACAAGTGAGCACTTCCTGCACTACCTGTTTGTTGAAATATCTCAACTGATATTCCATCAATTCCTGGAGCCTTACTTTTTGCCAGTGACTTCAATGCTGCTTCAACTTCTTCCTTCAATACCATCAATTCCTGGTCATATGCTACCTCTTCAAATGAGTGAACATCAACCAGTTTTTTTCTGCTATAATGACTCTATATATTCCTTCCATCTTATTTTGATGCTCCCTAAGTCATTTAATATTTTCCCTGTAGAATTCTTCACTATTGCAACTCAAACCTTGAATTTTCTCTTCAGTTCTTTCAACTTGAGAAATGTGTCATTACAATAGTTTATCTTCTTAAGCTGCCCTTTGAAATCTTCTGTTTAGATCTTTTATTTTGCTATTCCTTTCTTTTGCTTTAGTTGCTTGCATTCGAGAGCAAGTTTCAGAGTCTCTTCTGGCACCCAGTTTGGTCTTTTCTTTCTTTCCTGTCTTTTTAATGACCTCTTGCTCTCTTTGTAGATGATGTCTTTGATGTCATGCCATAATTCTTCTGGTCTTCGGTCATTAGTGGTCAACACATCAAATCTGTTCTTGAGATGGTCTTTAAACTCAGGAGGGATATACTCAAGGTCATACATTGGCTCTTGTGAACTTGATCTAATTTTCTTCAGTTTCAATTTGAATTTGCATATGAGCAATTGATAATCTGTGCCACAGATTATCTTGGTCTTGTTCTGACTGCTGATATGGAACTTTTCCATCATCTTTTCCCACAAATGTAGTTGATTTCTTTCTGGTGTATTCCATCTGGTGAGATCCATGTATACAGTCACTGCTTGTGTTGGTTAAAAAAGATATATGCAATGAAGAAGTCATTAGTCCTGCAAAATTCTATCATGTAATTTCTGGTGTTATTTCTATCCCTAAGACCATATTTTCCAACTACCAATCCTTCTTTGTTTCCAACTTTTGCACTCCAGTCACCAGTAATTATCAGTGCATCCTAACTGCATGTTTGAACAATTTCAGCCTGCAGAAGCTGGTAAAAATCCTCATTCTCTTCATCTTTGGCCTTAGTAGTTGGTGCATAAATTTGAATAATAGTGATATTAACTGGCCTTCTTTGTAGATGTATAGATATTATCCAGTCACTGACACCAATGTAACTTCAGGACAGATCTTGTCATATTCTTTTTGATGATGAGTGCAGTACTGTTCCTCTTCAAGTGTTCATTCATAGCAAAGTAGACCATATGATTCAGATTCCAAATGGCCTATACCAGTCCATTTCAGCTCCCGAATGCCTAAAACATCAATGTTTGTGTTCCATTTCATTTTTGACAGTTTCTGATTTTCCTAGATTCATGCTTCTTACAACTCATGTTCTGATTATTAATGCATATTTGCAGCTGTTTCTTCTCACTTTGAGTCATGCCACATCAGTAAATGAAGACAAGACAAAGAGTGAGGCGGTTTGTAACTGCCAACGTTTTGGTTAGCAGCTGTAGTACTTAAACACTACATTACCAGGGTTTCCAGGAATGTCTAGAGTCTTCACACTTCATAACCGGTTTTATTCATTGTTAGATAACAGACAATTCAGATAAGTCCTTATGTACAAAACATTGATATCAGAAGCTGTTGGGTAGGTTCCAATACATACTGACCCTATGTGCAACAGAACGAAACGCTGCCCAAACCTGTGCCATCCTTACACTTGTTGATATGTTGGAACCCATTGTTGCAGCCACTGTGGCAATTCATCTTATCAAGGATCGTCCTCTTTTTTTACTGACGCTCTACAATGCCAAGCATGATGCCCTTCAAGAACTGGTCACCTCTAATACGTCCAAAATATGTGACACAAAGTCTTGCCATTTTCATTTCCAAGCAACACTCTGGCTGTACTTCTTTCAAGATCAACTTGTTTGTTCTTTGGTGGTCCATAGCATATTCAATATTTTTCATCAACACCGTCATTCAAAAGTTTTAGTTCTTTTCTTTCCTATTCATTGTCCAGATTTTACATTCATATTAGATGATAAAAAATACCATGCCTTAGGTTAGGCAAACCTTTGAACTCATAGTGACATTTTTGCTTCTCAATACTTCAAAGTGGTCTTTTACAGCAGATTTACCCAGTGGAGTGTATCACTAGATTTCTCAACAGCTGCACCCAGGGCTGTAAATTCCAAAATCTTAAGGATTTTTTTTTTTTTTTACATACTCATTCATCACAAATCTTTCATATTAGTCAAATGTTAATTTATTACAGAACTCCTTTACTATGTAACCACCAATAATGCAGTAAGTGTAAACATCTAATAGAGAATGGCTTCTAAACGTATTTATATAAATCCTCTCTAAACTCTCCTGTGGTTTCAATGGATATGCACAAATTTTAAAACAAACAAAAGTGGAGAATCCAATGTACTTCATGGCGGGACCATGGAATTAACTGAAATAATAATTGGACTTCTGCCTATATTTTCCACTTTAGATCAATATAATATTTTTTACCAGTTCTATTTGAATAGGGAATTCACATTAGTATTTAACTTTTATGACTGGTTATAGCCTGACTGAGATTGGATGTCACAGTATCATAAGGGGGAAAAAAAATAAACAAAAAACATTGCCATTGAGTTGATTCTGACTCACAGTGACTCTGTGGGACTGAGTAAAACTATCCCATAGGATTTCCAAGGAGCAACTGGTAGACTGGAACTGCCAACATTTTGATTAGCAGCTGAGCTTTTAATCACACTGCCACTAGGTCTCCACCATAAGGGAAGGAAGTCTAATATGGCCATCACTACTTCCGTCTATTAACCACTCCTATGTCAGTTCAAATCCACCAGGCACTCCTTGGAAACTCTGTGGGGCAGTTCTATGCTGACCTGTAGGGTCTCTATAAGTAGAACCCTACTTAAAGGCAGTGGGTCTGTTTTTTTTTGGTGTCATCCCCCTATCTAGTTTCTATTCTGTACATCCATTTGAGGAATGCTGTGTGTGTGTGTGCATGTTTGTAGGAAACTCTGGTGTCATAGCGGTTAAGTGCTACCACTGCTAACCAAAAGTTGGCAGTTCAAGTCCATGAGGCACTCCATGGAAACTTTATGGAGCAGTTCCACTCTGTCCTATAGGTTTGGTATGAGTCAGAATTCACTGAACAGCAGTGGATTTTTTTTTAATATGTATGTACATATATTTAAAAATAAAACAGTAAACAAAGGTGTGTAAAGATTTTCTGGTTTGGGCTTTTATTTTTTAGGATTGCTCAGATTGTTTGGATTATTATGATACGTACTATGAATATTATTAAAGAAAAAACAAAACTTAAGTATTAGCTCCCAAATCTATTTTCTTATTTCATCATAAATTTTTATTTGTTTCATTTCTTCTGAATAACTTTAAAGCAAGTGATTTATGGAGCAAATTTTTGAAAACCATGCCGTAGGTAAATATCTCATATACAGGAAGGTTTCCCTCTCTTTTGTTTACTCATCCTTCTTTTCTTTCTCCCTCACTGATACTATAGCCAGCAATTTGAATAATTTAAATCAGTGCTATCATCAAAATCACAGTATAGTGAACATGAGCTCACTGAAAATTGGAAAACAGTCCACTCACTAATATTTGATCTCTCCAGAGGGTGTATTTGAAGATGACATCATTTAGTCCTATTACTCTGGAACAAACCTCAGGTTTTTTAAAGACTCTGTAAGTCATCCAACTTCTGAGTAAGCTTTGGCCAACTGTTTCAAATGTATGATTTATTAGGGAAATTAATGTGGATGTCATTAGATTGATTCTTGGATGTTCTTCAAAAAAGTTTAAACATAATGCACAGTGCCTGACACAGTATTAAGAAGAAATAAATGAAGGAGTTTGATATTTATTCACTGATTTTCAGGTACTGTAAGATACTGTCACTTTTCTGAGAAGAAATTCACCTTTTTATGTTTTTTGTCGTCTTCTAAGGCTGCTTTGAGATAAGCAGGACAGCATAGAATCATTAAGCCAAATATAACTTTGTTTCTCTAATCAATTGTCTTAAAAATTTACACAGGAACATAAATGGAATTGTGATTAAGATTACGCTCTGAAAGCTCTATGAGGAAGGCAGAAAAGCAAAAGAGTATGCCATTTGTTTTCGATTTCACAGAATTCGAGCGTCAACAACACATAGTTTACTGTATAAGGGAGAAAGAGTGTTCACAAAATTTTACATTCTACATATGCCTGCCTGTTTTAGACATCTGGTGCTGCCATTAACAGAAATACCATAAGTGGATGGCTTTAAAGAAAAAAAAGAAATTGTATTCTGTAACAGTCCAGTAGTTTACAAGTCCAAACTTAGAGCATCAGCTCCAGGGGGAGGCCTTCTCTGTTGGCTCTGGAGGAAGGTCATTGTCATCAATCTTCCCCTGGAATGGAAGCTTTGGAGATACAGGGACCCTCAGTCCTCTCCAAAGGACTCACTCTGTTCCTGACACTGCTTCTTGGTGGTCTGAGTTCCTCAAGTATCTCTGCTAGCTTCTTTCTTTTATATCTCAAGAGATTGCCTCAAGGTGCACTGTAATCTTACACATTGAGTCTTGCCCCATTAACCTAGCGGCCACGTATCATATTTCTCCACTTTTTTAGATTTCCTTGCTTTCTTCTTTTTTAAATAATATTAAACATAAATAGGATAAATATTAATGCATAAAGCATGCCCTTGTGACCATCTTTTATTGTAAACATGTAAATGAGGGATGTGATTTTGTCGTCTTTTATTGCATTGCTTGGGGAAGTTTGACATCTGTGTGTGTGCTTCTCACATGCATGTGGTACCACTATTTTTACCAGGTCAACACTAATTTGATATTCTCTTTCATCTTTCCCACCTCAGTCTTTTTTGTGGCTTCCTGCTGGTTAGGCTCACAAACTGCTGAGATGTGTAGATACCTGAAAAAAAAAAATCATTTTTAATCTACATAATTTCACCAAGGCTCCATGTGTGTGTGATCTTAAAAATCTCATACTTTGAGTTCTAAAACATATATTTCAAAAGCACAAACTAATTCTTGTATATATTCATTTGTGTGGCAAAAGTGAAGATACGTTGTCTTATATTTGAAATCAGACAGAAACTGTTCTGCTTTGTAAATGGGGTTAGTAATGTGCATCAAATTAATTTATTAAATAAAATAAGAGTTTTCAGTACCTGACTTTTCAAATTGCAAGGATTAGAGGATTTTATTAATTCATTTACCTACTCAACACCTTTAATGAATGATTATTATATATCCAGCAAGCTAGACATGGCTGCTGATAGCATGGAGCTTCCAGGTTCATTGAGGTAAAAGAAAACCTAATTTTAAATAATAGAAAGAGTATGATTACCGTGACACTTACAGAAAAAAAAAATCACTCAGCTTTGGGAGAATAAGAAGAAAAGTTTCTTAGAGCTTAAAGATGAGTAGGAATTAGCCCCAAAACAAGGAAAGGAGAGGGGAAGAGAAGTTACTAAAAGCATAAAAGTGTCTATTTAGGAGACAGGACAAAATGCAGAGAGCTAAGAAAGGGAATGCCACAGTCCTGGCCAAGAAATCAAAGTTTTCTAAATCCTACAGGTGAAGGGAATTTATCCACTCTACAAGTTCCTGAGGCAATTCTGACTAAAGTGGGAAAGATATTAAAAGCCGTGTGCCTACCAGTGGGGATGTAGCGTCACTGTGACTGCCCTAAACCCAGTTTCCAATATTTCTAATACATGTGCTTAGTAACCACATGCCTTCAAGCTGCCACTACAGACTCCTGCGCCAAATAAACGGTGTTCAATCTTTATGCTTAGCTTTCATTCTTTTACACACGTACTGCTTTTATTCAATTATTCACTCATGGGAAAATAAAGCTAAGTTCCTACTGTAAGCCACACAAGAGAGAAGTTCTTGGCTTTACGGACTATTCTAGTTTTAAAGAACGAACATTTGCAAGTGAACAACCTATATGTATACATGATTGTACAAGGTCTGACAAGTCCATGAACTTAATTGTTTTAAGTGCTTACAAACCTCATTGCCAAATATTGCTACAGTGATTGTTTTAGTCAGCTAGGGCTGCTCTAACAGAAATACCACAGAGTAGATGGCTTTAACAAAGAAAGATTTATTCTTACACAGTCCGGTAGGTTGCGAGTCCATATTCAGGGTGTCCGCTCCAGGGAAAGACTTTCCCCTTGACGGCTCTGGAGGAAAGTCCAGTATTGCATCAGTCATTGTCCAGGGAGCGTCCTAACACAAGAACCTCTGGTCTGAACGACACGTTCTGCTTCTGGTGCTGCTTGCTTGATGGTAGCGAGGTTCTCAAATTGTCCTTGGTTCTTTTTCCTTTTATTCCTTGCAAGCTAAAAGCATTAAGGGTGGGGCAAGCCATACTCCAGGGAAACTTCCCCCATAGCAGGAATTCACAGCCCCACCCTAATCCTTTAACATACAGGTTAGCAAAACCACACAATGGAGGACAGTCCCAAGATACTGGGAACCATATCCCAGCCACGTGGCTGCACACATTTTTGGGGGGACACAATTCAAACCATGACATCCCACCCTTTGACAACCCAAAAATCACATCACAAAAACATTTAACACATTCATCTCACCATAGCAAAATTATGTCCATCCATATAACAGAAGTCTTAAATCAGCTCCAAGTGCAAAATACAAAAACTCTTCTACATCTGTGAAACTTAGAAGGCATTAACAGGCAACAGGCAAGTCAACAGAACACATTACATTAGCCCTCAAAGCTTTGGAAATACTCTTACATTTTCTGAGACATTCTACACAACAGCAATGCTCTCCAGACTCTAGGTATCGGCCACACTCTCAGGTTTCTGAGTGGAGACCTCCAGCCCTGTGCTACAACTTTGCCTTCAAGGCCCACTTGGACAGAAACTCTGTCCCATTGGCTTTAGGAGCACCCTAAGCCCAACTGAGTGGCAATTCCACCCTTACGAACACAGCACGCCGTGGTTCCACCCTTTCAAACCCCTGAGGTCATGGCCATACCTCTTGAGACTGAGGCAGCTCAGCTTCTCACGCTATCTGCCTCTTCAGCTTCAGCTTCCTATGGCCGCATGGCCTGGGCCTCAGGCCCACATCTGCCCTGCCGGGCAAGTGTTCCAAAGCTCTGTAGCTCCACTGGTTTAAGT
This sequence comes from Heterohyrax brucei, assembly GCA_028571685.1. Taxonomy (NCBI): domain Eukaryota; kingdom Metazoa; phylum Chordata; class Mammalia; order Hyracoidea; family Procaviidae; genus Heterohyrax; species Heterohyrax brucei. Next base: position 165,549,181 of record CM053143.1, read on the forward strand.
GCCCGGAGGCACCCCACTCTTGCTGGAAAGCGTCCTGCCCAAAGGCACTCAACTCTCTCACTCTGTGGGTCAGCAAGGCCAGCTCACCGATTCAAGTGCCCAGAGGCACCCCGTTCTGTGAGGAAAACGCTGCGCAGGCACTGACCTCTCTCACTCCACGGGTCGGCTCCAGCGCTGCCTCTGGTTCTGCTGCTGCTGCTGCTGCTGCTGCCAGTCCTCCGTTGTTTCTCACCATCTGCGCCTTCTTCGTTCCTTCTGAATCTTCTATCCATTCGCAGTTTCAAAGTGGCTTCCACATTTTAGGTATTTGCTAGAGCAGCACCCCACTCCCACGGTACCAATTCTGTTTTAGTCAGCTAGGGCTGCTCTAACAGAAATACCACAGAGTGGATGGCTTTAACAAAGAAAGATTTATTCTTACACAGTCCGGTAGGTTGCGAGTCCATATTCAGGGTGTCCGCTCCAGGGAAAGACTTTCCCCTTGACGGCTCTGGAGGAAAGTCCAGTATTGCATCAGTCATTGTCCAGGGAGCGTCCTAACGCAAGAACCTCTGGTCTGAACGACACGTTCTGCTTCTGGTGCTGCTTGCTTGATGGTAGCGAGGTTCTCAAATTGTCCTTGGTTCTTTTTCCTTTTATTCCTTGCAAGCTAAAAGCATTAAGGGTGGGGCAAGCCATACTCCAGGGAAACTTCCCCCATAGCAGGAATTCACAGCCCCACCCTAATCCTTTAACATACAGGTTAGCAAAACCACACAATGGAGGACAGTCCCAAGATACTGGGAACCATATCCCAGCCACGTGGCTGCACACATTTTTGGGGGGACACAATTCAAACCATGACAGTGATCTTCAAAGTACTCCCCTTGAGAAGCTGTGCTCTGATGCCAGTACCTAGTGCACCCTTCAAGGCAATTTTGGAACTCTTTCTGCACCGGCTTTAGCATCCCATGGCATGGTGGCAAGTTCACAAATGCAGTTGTGTAGTTGTCTGTGAGAGCATTTTTAGTTAGTAAAATATAACTGCTTTGGAACACCCTCCTTACTTTCCTGATCTGGCCTGCCCTGACTTTTTCTTTACCCATAGATAAAGGAAATCTTGAAAGGGAGACATTTTGATGATGTTCAGGACATCAAGGGTCATATGACGACAGCTCTGATGGCCATTCCAGAAAAAGAGTTCCTAAACTGCTTTCAAGGGTGGTCTAGGTGCTGTCATCAGTGCATAGTTTCCCAAGGGACGTACTTCAGATGACTACAGTGATACTCAGCAGTGAGGTATGTAGCACTTTCTCTAAGATAAGTCTATGAACTTAATTGGTAGTCCTCAAATATATGATAAGTAAAATGGTATCCAGATAATGAAATGTATGGGAAAAGAAAAATAAATTATAAGGTACATTTATTTGTTCTGTCCCTCTCTGTGATTTTCATAGATTGAATTGTGTTCCCTCAAAAATAGGTATAGGCATGTGTCCGTCATTCCCTGTATTCTACGTTTGCCCTCCATTTTGTGATTTTCCTGTGCTGTATGCTAAAGAATTAGGGTGGGACTGTAAATCCCTTCAGAAGATCACCTCCCTGCTCCACTGTAAAGGGAGTTTTCCTGCAGTGTGGCTTGCCCACCCTTAATCCTTGCATCCTACAAGAGATAAAAGGAAAGAGAAGCAAGCAGAGAATTGGGAACCTCACACAATCAAGCAAATAGCATCAGGAGAAGAGCGTGCCCTTCAGACCTGAGGTTCCTGTGCCAAGACACTCCCTGGACAAAGACTGATGCAATAGCTAACTTTCCTCCAGAGGCCACAAGAAGGAAAACCTTCCTCTGAAACAGACATCCTGAATTTGGACTTGTAACCTACCGAACTCTGTGACAATAAACTTTCCTTTGTTAAAGCCACCTGCTCTGTGGTATTTCTGTTAGAGCAGCTCTAGCTGACTAAAACAGTGGTCTCCAATGTTTTAGATAAAGCAATGAGTGGAATTACATGGGTATTAATTCAGTTGCCGTGGACAGAGAAAGCCTCTATGAAGAAAGGAGCCACAATAATATAGTACTCCTCAAAGATTAGAATGAACTCTAAGACAAACCGATAATTGTGAAGAGAGTACTTCTTAGCCCAAGTGGATCCATGAGACTAAATAAATAGCTCCTGTCTGGAGGTGAGCTAGTAGGCAAAGGGACAGTAACCAGTTGCATGGACATAGGAAACCCAGGATGCAAAGAAGAGGTGCCTGTCACACTATATGGAGAGCAACTAGGGTCACATAACAGTGGTATAGACATTTTTGTAGGACAAACTAACCGGAACTATACAATTTCACTTAAAGAATAATACAAAAAATAATCTTGCTGTATACCATAGCTACCTTGTTTTTGATGGTTAAACTTTTATAGAGGAGATATTGAATAGAGCTCAATGAGAACTTGCAGATAATCTGATCTAATATTCTCATTATATGTATGAGAACACCAAAAGCAAGAAACATTAAATAGCCAACCCTAAGTTGTCAGCTAACTTTGATTTATCTAACTTCAGAATCCAAGTTCTTTTCCTCCTCTACAATTCCAGCAGATAAATGAGATACTCAGCATATACCTAGTCAAAAGAGATTTTATAACTGCTGTGGTATGTAACATCCTTACTAGCTTAGTAGGAAACCTTCATTCACATCGTAAGAGATTTCCATTATTACCACTGTCACTGTAGTACCAAGGTACAGACCAAATTAATCTGAAAACATGCTGTTCTTCTCTTCTTCGATCCTTGTTCAACTCAGAAACTTCTACCTTACTGTCTGCAGCTTTCCCAGCCATTTTAATTCTAAATTAGCTCCTCTGAAAGTACAGTGGTAGCTCATCAATGATTATATTCCTGGTCTTTCAACTTCCCAAGAAATCGGCAGTCAAGTCTTTACATAAGAGAGTCTTCTGATAAGGGTCAATACTATAAGAGACAGGAATGAATGGTTACATGGCACATTCAGAGAAATATCAATTTAGTTTCTCTTTTCTCATTTTTCCACAATTAACTCATTATATTTTTCTATGACTAGTTTACCCTTGCACAAATTAAAGTCTCATTTTTGTGTAAGGCAGGAAATTTGACGTATCTTTCAGTCTGCCTCATAGAATTATTCCCCATTCATGATAACCTGTATTTATAGCGTATTTTCAAAAACTATGACATTTCTGAAACAATTTCTTTTGAAAGGCACTAGCAGTATTACCTAAAAGGCTAAAAACTATTGCTTTTTTGAAGCAAAAATAAACAAACAAGCAAATATAATTAAAACAATCCACTGCAAATAAATTCATAGTATTTATTTGGAATTTAGTGTTTCAAATATTCTCAGAGGGTAAAATTAGGCACGTAGTGTTAAGTGAGCCTTACTATTGTATTAACACACCTCAAATCCTTTTCATATTATTACACAAAAGTAGTACATTAACAGCCCTAATGACAGCTTTCACTGTCATTTTCTTTTCTCTGTGCTGCTATCATGAGAGAGACCCTTTACATATTCTTGTTATGTAAGCCAAATATTATTTCTTCTTAAGAAGACTGAGTAAGTTTAAACAGTATACAGAATTGGGTTTCTTAAAGCATGGATATACGTATGTATGTATACACACACCTGCACACACATGTATGTGCATTTCATGGTATCCAAGACAAGTTTAAGTGTTATATAAATTAATATTTTTGAATAATGATGAATTGATTTAAAATACATTTAAGCAAATAAAATAGCTTATTAGTAGTTAGGGTTGTGGCAGGCAGCAGAGTAATAACAAATGTTTAATTAAATAAGTGTGATGGTTAATATTATGTGTCAGTTTGGCTAAGCCATGATTCTCAGTGTTTTGGCAGCAATGTAACTCTATGTGATTACGTCCTCATTCAGATCTGATACGTGATTGCCCATGTGATGGGATCAGTTGTGAGTAGCCAATCAGTTGAAAGGGGACTTTCGGGGATTGGCAGAGGGGATGGCCTGAATTAATTATCAGAGAACATTCTGGTAAGGTTTGGGGGCTTTGGCGCTCCCTGGATCCTGTATGTGGCTCAAGTCAACCTTTGTGGGTGGTAGTCCATGTTGCTGAGCCCATGCATAACCCCCATCCCTGCCACCATAGCCACTTTGTTGAGCAATGACAGGGGTAGCTGGGGAAAGAGGGTGGCAGGTTCCCACAGAACACGTCATCTTACCTACTCAGTTTAGTGCTCTGCTGAGGTCACTCTCTGGTGAGTGTTCATATAAGACACAAATATCTTCACTTCATTGCCCATTCAGAGAGATCTATCCACATACGTCTTCCCCATAAATCCTTGTCTCCAGTTTTCCAGTTATTTTCCTTCCAAGTCCCTGACCAATCAGCCAACCCACTGGCCATAGACCACACATACAGCTGCACATCTGACCATTTATTCTTCCAAGTAAATTGAATAACAACATGCAGTTCATGACAGGCAGGACTCACAGTGACTTGGTGTCCCATGGTTAAGTGTTCAGTCTCTATTAAGGCCCAGTAACAAGCCAAAAGCTGTTTTTCGAAAGGAGAATAATTATCTGCAGAGGATGACAGTGCTTTGTTCAAAAATTCTAAAGGTCTGAGCTATGGTCACCAATAGGGGCCTGCCAAAGACTCAAGTAAATTGAACAAGTAGATGCACTGCTTGAAGTTCTGCCCATTGGGAAGATTTGCCTCTTGCATGTCCTTCAGGGAGGTCACAGAAAGGGACTGTAGTGCTACTGCTGTATACTTTTGAGTGGTGCCAGCACACCAAGCAGAAACATCTGTAAACTAGGCATGAATTTTCTCTTCCTCAGTCAGCTACTCATAAGGAACTCCCCATGAGGCCACAGATGCAGAGTGGGACCTGGAAGGTAATGTTACAACGGTGTAGACCATGGGCATTTGGGTCTCTTCCTTGTGCTACTTACTTGTGCCTCCAGGTTCTGCATGGGCCCAATCTCATATATACCACTTCCACTTAATGATGGATTGCTACTGTGCTCATCCAACTTTATGACTCTGTGGGTCAGACAACACGCAGTTCATGACAGGCAGCCGATTTGGTGTCCCATGGTTAAGTGTTCAGTCTCTTCTAAGGCCCAGTAACAAGCCAAAAAGCTGTTTTCAAAAGGAGAGTAATTATCTGTGGAGGATGGCAGTGCTTTGCTCAAAAATCCTAAAGGTCTGAGCTGTGGTTCACCAATAGAGGCCTGACAAAGACTCAAAACAGCATCTCTAACTGACATTGACCCTTCAAGCACCGTTGTGTCATCTGGATTGTATGGCTCAAGTGGCAGAGCAGCCAGTACAGTGGCCTGAACCTGTTGCAGAGCCTTCTCTTTTTCTGCACTCCACTCAAAAGTAGCAGCCTTTCAAGTCATGTGATAAATGGCCAAAGTAGCACACACAAGTGAGGAATATGTTGCCTCCGAAATCCAAAGAGATCCACTAGGTGTTACACCTGCTTTTTAGTTGTCAGAGCAGCCCAGTATAGTAACTTATCCTTTACTTTAGAAGGAATACCATGACATATCCCACACAACTGGACCCTAGAAATGTCACTGAGTTGGAAGGTGCCTGAATTTTTGTGGAATTAATTTTCTGCCCTCTAGCATGCCAACGTTTGACTAGTAAGTCCAGAGTCACTGACATTTCTTCCTTACTAGGTCCAGTCAGCATAATGTCATCAATATAATGGACCAGTGTGACATCTTGTGGAATAGAGAGACAGTGAAGATTCCTGCAGGCTAAACTATGACATAGGGCTGGAGAATTAATATACCTATGAGGCAGGCAAGTGAAAGTGTATTGCTGGCCATGCCAGGTGAATGCAAACTGCTTCTGGTGGTCCTTTGAAACACGTATGGAGACGATGGCATTAGCCAGATCAATACCTGCATGGCAAGTACCAGGAGATGTATTAATTTGCTCAAGCAGTGAAACTATATCTGGAACAGCAGCTGCGATGCGATCACCACTGGTTGAGTTGGCGAAAATCTACTGTCATTCTCCAAAACCTGTCTGTTTTTTTGCACAGGCCTGGGCAGTGTCATGTTCTGTTGTAAATACAGTCCTTATGAGTTGGAATTGACTCAAGAATACCTAACAACAATAATAACAGTCATTATAAACTGGACAAATACAAATTTCTTTTAATACATGATACTCTCAAGAAATTCAGTAAATTCTTTTGGGAGATAGTTGCATTTAGTTTTTGTTTTGTTTTGTTTTTCCTCAGAGCATACAAAACCTGAGGCAATTAATTTATTTCAATTGATTTGTCCGCATCACATTCATATCAACCCAGTTTTTAGGTCTATGTTTGAATTACATGATCAAAATGAAAGCCATAAAGCTAATGTTTTTAATTTTCCTATTGCACAAAAACAATTAAGGTGCTTATGGTCTTAGTCATCCAGTGCTGCTGTAACAGGTGGATGGTTTTAACAAAGAGAAGCTTATCTGTCACAGTCCAATAGTCTGTAAGTCAAAATTCAGGGTGAGGGCAAAGCTTTTTATCTCTGTCAGCTCTGGAGGAAGGTCCTAAAGTTGCATCAGTTTTCCTTTGGTTTGTGGGCATCTTAACTGATGAACTTGAGGTCCAAAGCGTGCACTCTTCTCCTGGTTCTGCTTTCTTGGTGCTATGAGTTCCCATATTTCTCAGAATGCCTCTCTCTTTTATAAAAGGGAATGGCTTAAGACACAGTTAAACCTTGTTGATAACATCAGTAAGAGCGATGCTAATTCATTTTCTTAAATTACAGAGAATTTAAAAACATAGGAAAGTCTTATCAAATGGTGAACAAACACACAATCATGGACTCATGGCCTAACCAAGTTGACACAGACACATTTTGGGAGACATAATTCAATCCATAATATTTATCAATAATTCTCTATAAATGTCATGATAAAGAAATCACTTACCTCTAGCAAATGACACTATCACTAAATCAATATGATTAATAGATTAGGAAGCTTACCATATATTTTTTAACATGAAAACCAAACTGTTTTCTTTCCAAATCTGAGAAGTCATATTTATGAAGGAAAAACAAAACAAAAACACTGTGTTGTCTTAGTCATCTGGTACTGCTCTAGCAGAAATACTACAAGTAGACTGCTTTAACAACGAGAAGTTTATTCTCACACAGTCCAGTAGACTAGAAGTCCAAATTTGGGTGCCAGCTCCAGGGTTATGCACTCTCTCTCTGTTAGCTCTGTAGGAAGGTCCTTGTGTTGCACCAGTCTTTGGTCAGGAGGCATCTTGGCACAGACACCTTAGATCTGAAGGATGCACTTTACTCCCGGTGCTGCTTTATTGATGGTATGAGATTCCCAACTCTCTGATTGCTTCCCTTTCCTTTTATCTCTTGTAGGATAAAAGCTGTTGCAAGCCACACTCCAGGGAAACTTTACATTGGAGCAGGGTGGTGGCCTTAGAAAGGGTGTTACAGTCTCAGCCTAATCCTCTTTACTATAATTCAGTCTATTAACTACAGGCAACGATTAGTATTTACAGCATACACAAATCATAGAATGAAGGGCAATTGTGCAATACTGAGAATCATAGCTCAGCCAAATTATTACACACATTTTGAGAGGGTCACAATTCAATCTATGACATTCCACCCTTTGGCTATCAAAAGTCATATCCTTGCAACATATGAAACATATTCACCCCATCATGTTGTAGAAAGTCTTAAATCAACTCCAAATTCAAAATATAAAAAAATTCCTCTACATCCGTGAAAATGAGAATAGAAAGTTATTCGCTTCCAAACTGCCATATCAGAACAGGTAGGGACAAGCTATACATTTCTATACTAATCAGAGAAATTGGAGAGAAAGAAGTCAAAACAGAAACTAAGCAAATTAGCAGAACATTATATTAGTCCTCAAAGCTTTGAAAATAATCCTCCATTTTCTGAGACATTTTACACAATAGCCCTGCCCTCAAGACTCTAGGTATTGGTCACACTCTCCAGATTCTGAGTGGAAGTGCATTAGCCCAGCACTACAGATCCTCTTTGAAGCCCACTAGGACAGCAACTCCTGCTCCTTTGGCTTCAGACGCACAATTTTCCAAGTCCATCTGAGTGGCAACTCCTCACTCAGAAATATCAGGGGCTGTAACTCCACCCTTAAAAACCACTGAGAGTTTTTACCATATCTTTTGAGACTGAGGTAGCTCAGCTTCTCATTTTCCTTGTCTCTTCAGCTTCTCTTACTTGAAGCTTTGTGGCCCAGGCCTGAGTCATTATCTTCCCTGCTGGAGTATGTGTTCCAAAGCTCTGTAGCTCTATCAGTGTAAGTACCAAGACACCCCATTCCACCAGGAAACCTCCTGCTCACAGGCACTGAGCTCTTGCTCTGCGGGTCAGCACCAGTGCCATCTAGTACTCGTCTGGTTGTACTGCTGCTTCGGTTTCTGTTGTCGGTCCTCTGCCACTTGTTTCTCACCATCTGCACCATTCTCAATGTCAATAGTTCTCTTCAGTTTCTTTTGAGTCTTTTATCCACATGCAGTTTCAAAATGACTTCCACATTTTAGGTATATGTTAGAGCAGCACTGTACTGTTGGTACCGAGTTCTATCTTAGTCATCTGGTACTGTTCTAACAGAAACATCACCAGTGAATGTCTTTAACAAAGAAAAGTTTATTCTCATGCATGCATTCATTGTTTATTAAAAAAAAAAAGTGCTAGTGCTATTATTCTTGTTCTCTATGCTGGCACCACCATAAACCAGAAAGCAAACACATTATCATCAAGTTGATTACAACCCTATAAAACAGAGTAGAACTGCCCCACAGGACTTCCAAAAGTGGCTGGTGAATTCAAACTGCTGAACTTTTGGTTAGCAACCATAGCTCCTAACCACCACAACCTGAACCTCCTGCTGTTGAAAGACTGTATCTCTGCTACCTTGTTGTCTGTTGATCAATGCAGGATGAAGGATTTATGGAAGAGGCTCAGAGCCATGAAACAACATTGTATACTTGAACCAACTCATAGACTGAAGAGAATAAATGATTGCTGTGCATGGCCACTGAGTTTGGGGATGTTCTGTTTAGTAGCATTTCTGTGGCAATGCTAATAAATCCAAGAGAGAAGAGAAGCTCAACTAAAAAAAAAAAAAAAAAAAAAAAAAAAAACTCAGATAAAGTTAATTTAAAAGATGAAGACTGTAAGAATTGTATAGGATTCTATCAAACAGAATAATCTATGAGTGACTGGAGTATCAGAACAGGAGGGGTTAACAGAAAATACTAAGAGAATTGTTGAGGATTTGTTGGCAGAAAACTTCCCTGATATTATGAAAAATGAATAGCTGTCTATCCAAGATATTCATCCAACTCCACACAAAGTAGATCCCAAAAGAAAGTCATTAAGACATATTGCAATCAAACTAACCAAAACCAAAAATAAAAAGACAATTTTAAGAGATGCTATATGTAAACAAAAAGTCATCTGCACAAGAGAGCCAGTAAGATTAATCTGGGAATACTCAGCAGAAACCATACAGGCAAGAAGACAACAAGATGAGACATATAAAGCCTTGGGGGGGGTGGCGGGGAATGCCATGAAATAATTATATATACAGCAAAACTGTCTCTCAAATATGATGGTGAAATTAGGATATTTCTAGATAAATAGAAGTTTAGGAAATTTGTGAAAATCAAACCAAAATTATAAGAAATAGTATCAGGTGTTCTCCAGTCAGCAGACCAAAAATATCAGATAATAATTTGGGACTAGAAGATAAGACAGAGCAATCAGCTACCACCTCAGGTAAGAAAATCACAAAAATCAATCAAAGCTAAAACACTCAAAATAGGGAAACTGAGATGTAGTTATATAAAATATGACAATATTAAAATTAAAAAGAGGTGCTAAAAATGTACTCTTAGATCTCTCATGTGGAGAGGAAACCAAGGTGATACAAAGAAATTAAAAAAACTTCAATTTAGAATTTTTAAAAAAAGATAAATATTAATTTATCCACAAGGGAAACTAACAATTCAACAAACATGAAACAAGATAAAAATAAAATACATAAAGAAAAATGAAGAATCAAGTGGAGCAAAGAAGTTGCCAGCTATGCATGGAAAAGGCATCAAAATGTCAGCACCAAAACTATATCTTATGAATAGCTACACTGAATGTTAGTAGTTTAAATGTACCAGTAAAGAAGCAGAGAATGGCAGAATGGATTTAAGAGAACAGGATCCCTCTATATGCTGCCCACAAGAGACACAACTTAGATTTAAGATTAAGAATCTAAAGCTCAAACGATAGGAAAAAAAAAAAAAAATGCACCAAGCAAGCAACAACTTAAGAAAAGAAAAAGAATCAAAGCAGTGTGGCAATATTAACTTCTGACAAATGGAACCCAGAGCAGGGTACCCTTTGTCACCACCTTTATTCAACATCCCAGTTCTTGGAATACATCCTGGAGAACTAGGAGCCCTCACATGAATAGATACATTCACATCCATGTTTATTGCAATATTGTTACAATAGCAAAAAGATGTAAACAATCTGGGTGTCCTTCAAAGGATGAGCAGGTAAAGTATGGTTTATTTACTCAATGGAATACAATGCACAGAAAGAACAAAGATGAATCTATGAAATATCTCATGACATGGATGAATCTGGAAGGTATTATGCTGAGTGAAATTAGTTAATCTCAAAAAGAGAAAAATTGTAGAAGACCACTATTATGTTAAACATTTATAAAATTCAAGGCAGGTAAAACTAAACTTCCATGTTCAGGAATTCGTGTATAATACATATATATGGGGCATTTATTGACTGACTTGCCTGCATTTCCTTTTATTTAGGGACTGTTCCACAGTAAGAATTCTGATGTGTCCAACTTCAGAGCAGAAACTTAAGAGAACCAGTGCTTTGTCATATCTCTGACAGTTGATGATGTCACAGGCTAGGCTCAGCCAGTTAGAATAATTAGTCTGGGACTCCAGTCTAAAGCAAAAGATCTTCATTACGGTAAATGACAGTGTCTTCCTTTGACAAGATTTTGACTGTAAACCTACGAAGTCAAACTTCATTTAGATCTTGTTTTCTTTCTACTTTTTTTATCCAAAATAAATTATTTTCCTGTTGAGCTGAAGGTGATTTCACAGTAAGATTGCCACAGTGAGACCAGAGAGATACAATCTAAAGAGATCCTCAGATGCACCTAGACTTAGATCTACCATGCAAGTTTGGGTCAAAATAGCACTTCGGGGGACAATACGTTCAGTTAAATAAACACCTACCTTATTACCCAACGTTTGAGGCCTAAGTACCCCCATGATTCATTTTTTCACTAATAAGCAGTCTTTTCTGAATTATTTTCAAACTATAATTTTTATTGAGTCAGTAGTCTTTTGTGTGTGTGTCTAGTGTATGTCATGAAGTGTGCCTTGTGCCATGCTTTCTCTCCTCAGGAAATTGCCTCAGTAATTCCTGTGACATTGTAAAAGCTACCGTACTATCTCACGATGTTAGAAAAGATATTCAACCAAACTATTTATTGCTTTGCTTTAGTGTTATCTGTGACTTCTAAAAGGGAATTTGTCCATTTGAAACTGGCACATCCTTTTTTAAATTTTTCATGTTTAATAACCTGAAGTCCTTTGAAAGGCCTACAACTGTTTATAAACCATGATAATTTGTAGCAAATAAAAACATAAAAGAAAAATGTTCTACAGAACAGAGTAAACCCACAAGAGACAATGGTTTCATATTCTTTTTGACTTTGGCAGCAAAATAAGAGCGCCTTAAATGGGAAAAAAAATAAAAAACCGAAAGGTTGAAAAATAATTCTTAACATGAAATGAAGGCAGTAACACACAGAAAAACAAAGTCAAGACAAATAGAATCTAATATAAGTAAAGACAACCCATAGTGAATATAATTGACAAAAGTGAAGAATAAATGAGCTGAATGATAATTAAAGAGAAAAAGAATTTGTATTTAATATTCTCAAGTAAGAAAGGATACAGTAAAAGAAGAAGGAAAAAAACAATAACCGGAAAAGGATAGTATCATTTGTCTGAGTCTTACCCCACAAGACCCTTAAGTTATTAAAAAACACCTAAAGTATACTCATTCTCTATTAAACACAAACTCTGTAGAGTCCTGCTGTGTAAGCATTTGGCTGTTAACCAGAAGCTTATTAGCTTGAATCTACCAGCTGCCCCTTGAACACCCTATGGTGCTTTTCCACTCTGTCCTATAGGTTTGCTAAGAGCTAGAATCACCTAGAAGGCAATGAGTTCTGTTGTATTTATTGATTTGTTTTGGATTTGTATAAATATTTGGCTACTCTCAAAACTGCGTTCACTCACCCTCTGTGCTGCTTCCCTTTTCTACTCTAGGGTATAAAGGACTCAAAGACTGAAGGAATTCCTGGTTTTCAGTGTTCAATTTTCCAAAAGCACTTTTATTTAGACATGACACAGTTTAGAAGAGTGGAATGGGAGTACAGTGTGAGAATCAGTGACCCCATCATTACATAAATCATTTCAATAATTGATTTAGCAAAATATTGAATTAGCAGATGTTTTCCATCGAAGGTCATTGTGGATCATTCTAATCACAGGTGATTTAGAAGAGATTTAACTGGAAAAAGATGAAATAATTATTTACTTGCAATGTATGAGAATTTTCCATGGATTATTATAGTTGCTAACAATCTGAGTTTATCTTGGGTCCTTATATTTTTTTGGAGTTTCTGGTTATACAGATAGTTAATATGCGTAGCTGCTAATTCAAAGGTTGAAAATTTGAGTCCATACAGAGGTACCCTGACAGAAAGTCCTGGCAATCTACTTCAAAAAAAAAAAGAGGAAATTCAGCCACTGAAAACTATGGTGCACAGTTTTGCTTTGACACACATGGGTCTGCCATAAATCAAAGCTGACTCAGTGACACATAGTAGCAGTATGTTTCTTTTATCATAGTTCATAGAATAAAGTTCATAGAGTTGTCTTTTGTCAATACGGTGGTATTTTTCTAGCAGCCTGTCTCAACTGGGGTCACAGGAGACTTAATTCTGTTTTAGTCGTTCAGTGCTGCTTTAACAAAAAAATACCCAAAATGCCTGGATTTAAAAAGAGGAATCTTATTTTGTAACAATCCAGTAGGCTAAAACTCCAAATTCAGTATGACAGCTCCAGGGTAAGGCTTTCTCGGCTGGCCCTGGATGAAGGTCCTTGTCATCTGAGGCTCAGGGACCCCAGTCCTTTTTAAAGGATGTGCTCAGCTCTCAGCACTGCTTCTTGGTGGTATAAGGTCCCCAAATCCCTCTGCTTGCTTCTTTCCTTTACATGTCAAGAGACTAATTATCTCAAGGCACAGTACAATCTTACCCACTAAAGTCTTGCCCCATCAACTCAGCTGCCACCCATCCTCCCTCACTGACGTTGCAGGGGCAGGGTTTACAATGTGAACATCACATACAGCCATGCAGCATCCAAACAGCCACACTTATGTTTGGGGAGAATGAAATTTGAGCCTTGTCAGTCCCTTGCAAAGTAATTTTGAGAACTGCTTTCTCAATAGTATCATTCTAAATACAGACCAAACCAAACCCAGCCCAGTGTCGATGAGTCGATTCTGGCTCATAGTGACCCTAGAGGTGCAGACAAGAGGAGTTAATTGATTGTGTACAAAAGTTGACTTAGGGCAGTGGTTTTCAAAGGGTCTCAGTATTTTCAAGGAACTTGGTTGAACTGTGTATTCCACAGCTCCACCTCAGATCTATTGAATTAGACATTCTGAATGTGGTACCCGGAAATACATGTTTTAATAAGACCTTCAATCATTATGATGCTTGCTGAAATTTGAAAACCACTGGCTTACTGTGTTAGAGCTTAACTCTCTCACTGAGACAGCAAATTAGTTTCTTGAGGACCAGAACTCTCAATTAATACCTGGCCACAAAATGGCAACAAGAGGCCACAAAATAAAATGATGTCACAAAAGTGGTAGAAATTTTAGTGTCGGTCTCCTATTGAATAACATTGTTAGGAAAAGGCATGCTGAGGTTTTATCAAAAATTATTCTGATAGGGCAGAAATTTATTTTTCAGGTTTCAGTAATATTGAGATAAAAACAAACTCATAAAAATGGGGTATCCAGGTGGCAGAATTGACTCAATGACAACTGGTGGTAATACCTACGCCAGCTATTTTCAGTGTTCCACCATATATGAAAATTTTTACAGCAATAATATGTAACAAACAAGCACAAGAAAATGGAAGCTATTAATAAAGTTGGAATAGAACCATAGCAACTTGGTATTTAATAAAATCCAAGAAACATAGATTTCCGTAGGGGATGTAAATTGAATTTATTTGTTTATTGTCTGTTTTTTGGTATACCAACATTTTTTCTTTTTGAGTTTTGATTAGGTTTGCTTTTTAATATGATTGTAGAGCATAGCTGCTGAACTAGATACCAGTGATCCTGTTGCCCAACACATCTGTTCTTGCACAAGCAGTGATTGAATGATAGGCGTGCACACACATACATGCTTTATTATAGCTTTCTTTTTGCTGTCTTTTATATATTGTACTACACAAGTATATGTTAGTTTTATCTTTCAGTGGTGAGCAATAGAAATGTACTAGACAATAGTTTCTGCAAAAATGACGATATATCGTATAAATACAAGGAAAAAATGCTGCAAAAAAATCAAAGGCAGGAAGATTCCTGAGTGCCCTAAGCCACCTGGAATCAGGGACTCCAGTGTCATTAGAATTCACCTTTGTTTCTCTCCTGTCTATATGACTACATAACCGTTTTGCTATACTTATCTTTCACCAACCAGGTTTCACTTCCTCTATCCAAATGAGTAAAAAGATGAGTGCTTATGTTTGCGTGCTGAGTTTACACATTTCAGTGTAGTTACCCTTTTAGATGTCAACCTCTCAGTTTCAAAGGTAAATTATGGAACATCAACAGACATGTCAAGTAAGCAAACTGCTATACCTAGTGCAACCATGAGAATAAAAATAGGTGATAATTAAACCTCACATGTGGGCACAAATAATTGTTGCCAACCCAAAGCGCAGTACAAAAATATCCTTATATACTATCATTTTCTATTTTGAGCTTACTATAACACAGTCTCAAACACTTGTTCACTAATTCAGAAAGCAAGACCTATTTCTGATCAATTAAATTGGTATATGAATAAAATATTTCTTATTTTATCTCATTTCACACTATTAAATTCTTCCAGGTCACTTAATTCTTATTTAACAAATAGCTATTGATTGCATATGTGCATGTGCTAGATGATATATGTGCTAGATGATATATGCATTATATGCATGTTACAAACCCTGATATCATATTGGTTAATGTTACAGCTGCTGACCGAAAGATCTGCAGTTCAACTCTACCAGGTAATCCTTGGAAGGTCAGTGGAGCAGTTCTACTCTGTCCTCTAGGGCCCATCTGACTCAGAATTAACTCAGTGACCATGGGTTATATGTATTATTATTTAACTTGCTTGTTCATAGAAATTAGTTGATGTACTTATATTCCTAGCATCTCTCTAAGGAAGCTGCACTTCGACAGGTCTAGGGAAACAGCCAAAGAACTTGTATTTTTAGCAAGTAACATATATGAACTTCATGCTGCAGGATTAAGACATAGGAATACAGTGAATGATTACCAAGTTGAAACTATGCCATACTTCTACAGATGCCTAAATTCCAAAGCATTGGAACTGTTTATCACCTTTTGATATTGCTGGACACATTACATAAACCTCAAATACAATATATATTTTGATTACTGAAGAATAGATTTAACTTCCACTTTCACCTTTGACATGTGAAATTCTTGAAAGTTGTCACTTCTTGTCCTCATAATAACAGGTTAACCAAACTGAGAAATCAATGAATTTCTTTGACCCATCAGAGAATTGAGGTTGCAGAGCCTAGGCCAGCCTGAAATCTGGATTGAAAAGTAAACACACAGAATCACAGCTGAGATTTGCTTACCTGGAGTAGAAACTACGAACTACAAAAATGGTATAAAGCCTGTATGGTAATTTTACAAACTGCTAGAAGCTGAGCTTGGGGATTTTGGGGATTAAAGAGCTTCCAGATCAGAGTCTAAGGCTCTGTACTTCTTTGGGTTATGACTCAAAAGATTTCACCAGGTTCTCATGGTGAACACAGAAAGAAGGATCCCTTATACCTCCAAACAAGGAGGGGAAATATAACATGCATAGCCATCAAGTCAATTCCAACCCACTAAAACACTGAGACTTTATCATAAAGTTTTAGAATATACCTGTTCCCTGAAAGCTTACTGCCACAACTAAAGGCCTTCAGTGATAACAGTTGGTTACAGCTGAAAGAGCTGCAAGGCTCAGAATTTTTGTAAGCAAGATATTCAATGGAAACACAAAGAAAGTAGCAGAAACAGAAAACAAAAACAAAGACACTGAGGAATTTAGAGTCTCTGTCATCTATAACAGAAACCCTGATGACATAATAGTCAAGTGCTACAGCTGCTAACCAAAAGGTTGACAGTTTTAATCCAAAAGGTGCTCCATGAAAACTCTATGGGGCAGTTCTACTCTGTCCTATAGGGTTGTTATGAGTTGGAATTGACTTGACGGCAGGAGGTTTCATTTAGTTTTTGGTTATCTACAGCTTCGACATA
This sequence comes from Heterohyrax brucei, assembly GCA_028571685.1. Taxonomy (NCBI): domain Eukaryota; kingdom Metazoa; phylum Chordata; class Mammalia; order Hyracoidea; family Procaviidae; genus Heterohyrax; species Heterohyrax brucei. Next base: position 165,565,900 of record CM053143.1, read on the forward strand.
CACAAAACACATTCCAACCCTTAGCCAGACATGCATAAAATCTCACGCTAAAATTTTATTTACCTCACTTCCCATTACCTGGTGCCTCATGTCTGAATTGTAACAACCAAAACACAAGACATCCTAAAAGCCATGAAGAAGCAAAAAAAGCATCCAAAACAGATATGACACATATTTGTAATTATTAGACAAGAAAATATAAAATAACAGTGATTAACATTGTTAGCAGCTCTAATGGAAAAAGCAGATAACATGCAGAAAAAGTTCAATAAACAATGAGAAAGAAACTCCCACGAAAAGAAAATGCTAGAAATCAAAATATAAAAGAAACAAATAAAATGAAAATATAAAAGAAACAAAGACTTTGAATAAGTGATCAGTAGATTGATCAGGACCAAAGAAGGAACCCATAAGCACAAAGACAGTTCAGTAGAAAAGGTATGGTGAAAGGATACAACTTCGATGCACACCTTTGATGACTTTAAACCATGAAGTGTCCCTTTGTGCTGTTCACACAGCTGCCTTGATCTGTGTACAGATTCTTCATGAACACAATTAAGTGTTCTTGAAGTCTCATTCTCTGCAATGTTATTCATAGTTTTTTTCTGATCCACACAGTGCCTTTACATAGTCAATGAAACATAGGGAAACATCTTTCTGGTGTTCTCTGCTTTCCACCAAGATCCATCTGACAGCAGCAATGATATCCCTGGTTCCCCAGTCTCTTTTGAATACCACTTGAATTTCTGGTAGTTCCCTGTCAACATACTATTTCAGTCACTTTCAAATGATCTTTAGAAAAATTTTATTTGCAAGGGGTATTAATGATATTGCTCAATAATTTCCACATTCAGTTGGATCATATTTCTTCAAAATAGGAACAAGTATGGATCTCTTCTAGTCATTTGGCCAGCTGGTTGTCTTTCAAATTTCTTGGCATATATGTGAGCACTTTCAGTACTGTACCTGTTTGTTGAAACACCTCAGTTGATATTTCATCAATTCCTGGAGCTTTGTTTTTCACCATTGCCTTCAATGCAGGTTTGACTTCCTACTTCAGTGCTGTTGATTTCTGATCCTATGTTACCTCTTTAAATTATGGAATGGCAACCAGTTCTTTCTGGTACAAGACCTCTGTATATTTCTCCCACTTTCTTTTGATGCTTTCTGAGTTGTTTAATGTTTTCCCTGAAGAGTCTTTCACTACTGCAACTTGTGGCTTGAATTTTTTCTTCAGCTCTCTCAAATTGAGAAATGCAGAGCATGTTTTTCTCTTTTGTTTTTCTGTCTCCAGCTCTTTGTGCATGTCATTATAAGACTTTGCTTTGTGTTTTCAAACCACCCTTCAAAATCTTCTGTTCAGGTTTTTTTTTTACTTCATCCTTTCTTCCTTTTGCTTTAGCTATTTGACATTCAAGAGCAAGTTTCTGTCTCTTCTGACATCGCATTTGATCTTTTCTTTCTTTTTAATGACCCTTTGCATTCTTCGTGGATGATGCTTTTGATGTCATTCTATAACTCATCGGGGCTTTGGTCATTAGTGCTCCATGTGTAAAATCTCTTCTTGAGGTGGTCTGTAATCTCATGTGGGATACACTCAAGGTCATACTTTAGCTCTTGTGGACTTCCAGTTCTCTTCAGTTTCAATCTGAACTTGCATTTGAGCAGTTGATGGTTCATGTGGCGGTCACCACCTGATCTTCTCTGTCAGTTTGCCATACTGTGTGGTCTTGCACATTGCTGTGAGGCTGGAAGCTTTGACACTGATATTCAAATATCATCAGGTTCACTCATGGCTGACAGATTTCAGCTGAGCTTCCAGAAGCACTGGCAGTCTACTTCTCAAGAGAATTAGCCAGTGAAACCCTTACGAATACCAGCAAAACACTGGCAGATAGAGTGATGGAAAATGGGTCAGTTGGGTTGAAAGGCCCTCAAAGGATGTCAGGGGAAGATCTGCCTCCTCAAAATGTAGTCCACCTTAACGACAGGATGTAGTAAAGATTTCAGGACCTTCATTTGCTGATGTGGCACGATTCAAAATGAAAAGAAATAGCTGCAAGCATCCATTAATAATTGGAACATGAAATGTACGAAGTATGGGTCTAGGAAAATTAGAAACTGTCAAAAATGAAACAGAATACATAAACATCTATATCCTAGGCACCGGTGAGCTTAAATGATGCGGCATTGACCATTTGGAATCAGACAATCATACAGTCTACTATGCTGGGAATGAAAACCTGAAGAGGAATGGTGTTGCATTCATAGTCAAAAAGAAAATTTTCCTGATCTGTCCTGAAGTACAATGCCATCAGTGATAGGATAATATCTATATGCCTACAAGAAGGCCAGTTATTATGACTATTATTCAAATTTATGCACCAACCACTAAGGCCAAAGATGAAGAAACTGAAGATCTTTAGCAGCTTCTGCTGCCCTGAATTGTTCAAATCAGGATGCGCTGATAATTACTGATGATTGAAATGTAACATTTGGAAACAAAGAAGTATCCCTAGTTGGAAAATAAGACCTTGGTGGTAGAAATGAGGCCAGAGATCAAGTGATAGAATTTTGCAAGACTAATGGTTTCTTCATTGCATATAGCTCTTTTATCAGCATAAACAGAAGCTATACACCTGGGACCTACTAGATGGAATATACAAGAAAGATAATCCTAGTGGCATATAAATGCAGTCAAATGTATTCTCCTGAGAGACAGTTTGCAGAGAGCCTCTGGATTGAACTGGGTTCTGCCAACACCACTTCAGATTTCTGACCTCTACAGCTTTAAGAGTTCTGTTGTCTGAAGCGATATGGTAATTTTTTAATGGAAGTCAGAGAAAGCTAATACAATGACCATCATTTATTTTTTCATTCAGTAATTAGTGATATGCCAATAAATAAAAAATGCTTTCTGTTCTCAAGGAGTTTATAGTCTATTAAGGAGTGATACATACAATGAAGTTAAACTTCATTTCTTTCTTTTTTTATATATAGTTATAACATTTTTAAAGGAAATTATAGGTTACAACTCAGGATTATGATTATCAGGATACAACTTCAGTTCACGATCAGAAAGCACATAGGCAAATTTTACCTTCTTCAGTACAGAACAGCTATCTCAGCCATGTAGGCTTCTATTTGCTGCCTGCGAACAGAATCCTCTTAGGCCCCTCAAAACAGGCTTCTTTTCTCATCTGCAGTAATCAGCCTTCTACTTGGTCTCTGTCATGTTCTGTCAAGTGCTATAAACCTCTTTAGCTCTACCGATAAGTGCCCAGAGGTGCTTGATTCCATCAGTAACCTCCTTCCCAAAGCACCTCAGATCTCTCACTCTGTGGGTTTATATGCCAGCTGTAGTTATCTTGCTTCAGGGGCCAGAAAGCTTACTGCTCTGTTTTGATCTTGTCTTCTACTTCTGCTGCTTTTTTGCTTCTTGCTTTCTCAAGCTGTCTCTGGTGTTACAGCTCTGTATGTCTCCTGGGTCTAGAAGGTTTTCAGCACAGAGTTCCTGGATCCAATGGGTGATATCTACTCCCAGCTATTCTATCATCATGGTAGTGAAGTCCCCAGAAGCAAAGATTGCCAGACAAACTTATAAAGCACTATGACATTTCTTTGTAGGAAAAAAACCCTCCATTTTGGAATACCAAAAGAGGTTTGATGAAGGAGGTGATATTTTTACCAGGCTTTGAAATTCGTGAAATGCTAACATATGCAGAGAATTAAGGGAAGTGGTGTTCCAAAAAGTAGTTCATGAGTAAAATATGTAGGAAAAGACACAATAAGAAGAGTATATTTTTCACAAAGATAATGGTGAGTGATTGAAAAACTCTAACAGGAATGTAGAGAAAGAATTCAAGTTCCTTTAAGCTAAGTATAAGATAAAATATTTAACTGAGGCTGCACAAGGCAGGTGAATCAGAACCATTCCAAGCGCTGAAGGCAAGTTCTGCTGGTTTCCAATATTCCATTAAGTTTTCCACATCTAATGATACCACTTGACATTGTTAATCCAAATCCACTGCAGTCCACTACAGTGCAACTCATAGTAACCTTATAAAATGGAGCAGAATTGCCTCACAGAGTTTGTGAAGCTGTAAATCTTTATGGAAGCAAACTACTACATCTTTCATTCACAGAGTGGCTAGTGGAACCACCGTGCCTCCAAGGCTCCTTAGTAATGACACCAACAATAGCTAAATGCTTAAAGAAACTACTGACCTCCAGAAATCAACATAAATCTATTAACTCATTTGTTTATTAGTATTATGCAATGAAACAGGAAATGCTTACATCCTCATTTTATAAATGAGGAAACTGAGGCACATAGGGGTTTTTATAGTTTGTCCCAAATTGTGCAATATATTAGTGAGAAATTGTGCAATATATTAGTGAGAAATTGTGCAATATATTAGTGAGAAATTGTGTTCAGTAAATACCTATAGAGACATGGAGCCCTGGTGGTACGATGGTTAAGAACTTGGCTAGTAACCTAATGATCAGCAATTCAAATTCACTGGCAACTCCTTGGAAACTCTATGGGGGAATTCTGCTGTGTCCTGTAGGTTGGCTATGTGCCAAAATTGACTCGAAGGTAATGAGTTTGGTTCTTGCTCAGACATGACTACAGTGACCTTAAAAACATATGAGTTTATTCTTAATTAAAACAAGTTGTTAGGTAATTAAGAAGGCTTCATATAGCTATTGAAAGATCGTCTTTTTTTCTGTGTGCGTCATCCTTACTGGTATGTGGCTTACAATGTCAATTTATCTCATAATCCAAAATTGCTAGTACAGTGCTAGCTGTTATATCTGTGTTTCAAGAAATGAAATAGGGAGACAACACAAATTCCCTGCCTTCTAGTATTCTTTCTAGATGGTACTGTCAACATGCTTGCTGTCTTCTCTATGGCCAAAACTAAGTCTCATGGCCTTCTACGAAACCAGCTAGGAAATGTCATTTGGGTGTACATGTTGTTCCATATTTTCTTACTAAAGGAAAAGTTGAAGATTGGTTGTTCTCCAGTAATGGTCTCTATTCTGCTTAGGTAGAAGTGATGAAGATGAGAATCAGTTTTGCTCTAGACCTCTTATTTCTCAAGAATTCTGTAACATCCTCCAAGAATCATCTTTTGTCGTTCTTAGGTGCATGGTCTTCTCTGCTATTTTAAGATGCACACAGTCATTCACTCTGACTGTGCCGATGTGTTGGTCTGGTCCAGGCAGATGCAAACTGTACAAGAGCTATACCAGAGTGTGTGTATTCCTTGCTTTAAGGATATTGAATCCATTCTTCATATCAGCTTGGGATCTAATGAGAAGTCACACAGTGTTTCTGAAAAGAGGATTGAATTGAACTAAGGGTCAATCCTGGGTACCCTTAGATGTGACCATTCACAGTAGGGCTTTGATTCAGAACCATTGTATTATGTAAGAAAAAAAAATAGTTGATTGTTTTGGACACCAAGTAAATTAATGAAGAAAAGAAAGACCAAACATAATTTTGCAGCAATAGAAAGTATAAACCAAAAAGCCAAATCCATTGCAGTCAAATTGATTCCAACTCATAGCAACCCTGTAGAACAGTGTATAACTGCTCCATCAGATAGATTACCGAGGAGCACCTAATGGGTTCAAACTGCAACCAAAAGGTTGGTTAGCAGCCATAGCTCTTAACCACTCTACCACTAGGGTTTTCATAGACAGTGTGAGTAACCTTTAATATAGGAACAAATAATCTGATTTTTTACTTTGTATATAATGTCTCTTAGTGTGCACTGAGTTAACTTTGGCTGAAGAAGACCCTGTGAAGGAACTTGAACAGCTAATTACATTTGGCCTCCAGCAGTTGACAATTATGCCACCAGGGCTCCTTTCGTGGCTAATTGGAAGCCATTAAAACTTTTAGACCACACTAAATAAACTGAGCTTCAGTGAAGGAAAAGGCATGAGAAGCATTGTTTTTTTTTGTTGTTGTTGTTCTGTGTAAACCAAGGAGAAAATTGAAGATAGGAAGTCTGACAGGTGATGATACGTTTGTAGTAGTTTTCTACTTCTTTCCAAATGTAATTGTAGACCATCGTATTAACAGCTAACATAAAATGGCTAACAAAACTAAGACCTTATTGATAGCTGCCCAAAGTTTAACATTTAGCCACAGTCTGAAGAAAGCATTCCAGAATTTTAAATATATTGCAAATCTTATAGATTGGACTAAAATTTTTCACTCTTTGGGAAAGAAGCAGTTATCCATATTATTCTGTTCTTTGCTTAGGAGTTGAAAAGTCTGAGCTGAAGTTCAGATCATCTTCGAACATTATGCTGAATGTACAATATATACTGGGAAGAAAGATCTCACTGTCTGCTCATTTACTTGCCAGAAGTTAACATGTTGGGGAACATCTTGTATTATTTGGAATCTATCCATCATTAGACATAAATGAGAAGGAGACTGTGATACGCAAGTGTGCTAATGCCAAATGGATAAGTGTATTCAATACACTGTAACCATCTGGACTCAATATGGGGCCAACCATGTTCCCATTTACCAAATTGTAATTCCCATACAATATTTTATATCTGTATTTCAATGTTGATTAAAACAGAATTGTTTTCAATTTCTCAAAGCGAAACTTAGCAGTAGTGTAATATGTTAATACTTTATCTCATATGAAAAGAGTGGCAGTCAACAACTTAAAATTTACTAAACTGTCCTTTCAAAACAACTAAACTTCTTCCAAACCAAAAACCAAACCCATTGCCGCTCAATCAATAGCAACTCACAGTGACCCTGCAGGATGGAGTAGAAGTGATTCCATGGCTGTGACTGTTTTAGAAGCTGGTTGCTGCAAGATTCACCTTTGGAGCAACTGGTGAGTTAGCAGCCAAGTGGATAACCATAGTGAAACCGGGCTCATATCCAAACTCTTAAGAACTTAAAGATCTCCTTGGTGCCTGGGCCAGAGTAGGCATAGGAGCAATTATCCAGCAACACCAGAGGAGCATTCGAAAAGTTTAAAAGTGAAACATTTGTGGAATATTCTTGTCCCCATCTGTTGAATTCATTCTTCTTCTCTCAAAAAGTCTTTCCCTTTTTCATCATCAGCTATTTAACTCCTAACCAGTCTTCAAAGTTTATTTCAAGTTCCATCTTCTCCATACAAACTTTCTCATCATTAACATGCACTCAATTATATACAAAGCTTTTCCTATTCCTACTACGAGTGACATTACTATCTCTACTACTCAGCTTTTATTTTAATATGATCTTTTTGTGACCCATATGTTGCAGAAAGGTATGTCTTCATATTTTTCATCTTTTTCCTTTCCTTTCATGTTTTTCTCAGGGGGAAAAATCATGAACAAAATATGGGCCAAAACCCAACAAAACTAATTAAGAAAAAGAATAGAGATACTTAGTAATACTGTTTTCTAATAAAGGGGTACAAGTTCCCCATGCTGTGTATAGTAATTCTATCTTCACCTGTGCCATGCTCACAATCGTTGTTATGTTTGAGCCCATTTTTGAAGCAACTGTGTCCATCTGTTTCTTTGACAGTCTTCCTAATTTTTGCTGATCTTTTACTTATTAAGAATGATGTCTTTCTCTAGGGACTGGTTCCTTCTGATGACATGTCTAAAGTCCATGAAATGAGGTCTTGCCATTTTTTCTTCCAAGGAGCATTCTGATTGTACTTCTTGCAAGACAGATTTGTTCATTCTTCTGCTGTCCACATTATAGTCAATATTCTTCAGCAAAACATATTACTTAGTCTTCTTTATTCATTGTCCAAATTTCTCTTGCGTATGAAGTTGTTACAAATACTGCAGTTTGGCTTAGGTATCCCTTAGTACTCAAAGTAATCCTTTTGCTTTTTAACTCTTGAAATAGGTCTTTGAAACACATTCGCCCAGTGCAAAGCGTTGTTTAATTTCTTGACAAATGCTTCCATGGACATCGATTTTGGATTCAAGTAAAAATAAAACCTTTGAAGATTTCAGTCTGTTCTCCTTTTATTGTGTATTATTTACTGGACCACTTGTGAAGATTTTTGTTTTCTTTTCTTTATGTTGAATTATAATGCATACTGAAGTCTGTAGTCTTTTCATCAGTAAGTGCTTCAAGTCTATTTCACTTTCAGTAAGAAAAGCTATGTCATCAACATAAGGCAGCCTTTCTTCAATCCTGATGCCTCATTATTCTTCATATAGTCCAGCATCTTGGATTATTTACTCAGCAGGCAGACTCAGTAAGTATGGTAGAAGGATACAAATAAATAGATAGATAGATAAATGGTAAGTAAATAAATAGATACATAGATGGGACTCATAAATTCCCAGGGAGGTACTTCCTTTGTCGTTATTGATGCTCTTCCCTCCCAATCAATATATGACATCTCAAGTCTTTTTATGTCCTTTGATCTTGCACTCACTGTGCCTCAACTTGTTTCTTATGACAGATTCCTTCAGGTATTTGGTGAAATATTCACAATGTCTTAAATTATCTTGCTTCCTGCAGTATATAGTCTTTCTTCAATTGTCTAGGTTCAAAAATTTGAAGTTGTATCTTTAGATGTATGTTATTGCCATAAGAACAAGTAGTTTTTCCTGAGTTTCATTTTTGGTTGCATCTCTGGTGCTAAATTGCCTGGTATAAAGTAGGAAGGAATCAAAAATAGTTTGTAATTTATATGCAATACTTTTTTCCTATAAGTGTTATGAATTGAATGGTATCTCCAAGAATATGTGTGTAGCAATTTAGCTAGGCCATGATCATGTGATTCTTCACCATTTTATGTGATTTTGTATGTCATAAATACTAATCTCTGCAGTTAATACAGCAAAATTGGATTATGTTAGAGTATTAGGATAACTATGAGTCAGAATCAACTCGCTGGTAGTGGATTTGGTTTTTTGGTTTTATTAGGATTGAACTGTAATACCCCAACTAAAGTCACATCCGTGATTCAACACAATGGGAGTTTCCCTGGGATACGACATATAACATCTTTTATCCTTTATTCCTACAAGAGATAAAAGGAAAGGGAAGCAAACACAGAGTCAGGAACCTCATACCACTCAGAAAGTGGTGCTGGTAACAGATCATGTCCTTTGGACCTGAGTTTTCTCTGCTGAGATCTCTCAGACCAAGGGAACACTGATGTCAGGGGCTTTCTTCCAGATCTGACAGAGAGAGAAAGCCTTAACCTGAAGATGATGTCCTGAATTTGGACCTTATAGCTTACTGGACTGTGAGAGAATAAACATCTTCCTGTTAAAGCCATCCACTTGTGTTATTTCTGTTATAGCATCATTAGATGACTGAGATAGCATCTAATTTAAAAAAAGGTAAAATAATAGAGGAAAAATAAACTACTCTCTGCCACTGCGATATCCTTTTTAGTGTTTAACCATTTTGAGAAATTCAGAATAATAGCATATTCTCTTTCAGGAAAACAATGTGAGTTAAATATATGAAGTATATAATACATATGCTTGTGTGTTTGTATAATATTGTATTTATAATTATTGCAACTCCATGATTTTCTACTGTTGACAGAATTAGAAACCAAATCAGAGGGAACTTTCTCAAGTTGAAATTTTATCACGGATTTAAACTTCAATGTTTATACTCAGTTTTCTGTGTTTAGACCTAGAAATGTATCACATAGCTTATGATCAGAGAGAGAGCCTGTGAAGCATATTAAAATGAATGAGCTTTAGCCAAAGAAAGGTATTATTCCTCAAGGCAGTCAGATTGAAGGGTAAAAGGAGGGAAAGAATTGGGGATATCATCATCATTTGTTCATTGCTTTCTCCTCTCTAGCAGTACTTGAACTTTCTTTTCACAAAGCAGTATTGCTAAGCATGATATAGAGATTAGGATGCTGCAGGGTATGTATACAGTTACTGAGTTCATTTCCAAGGGACACTGAACAATAAGTGCTAACCAGTGGATCTGTAAACATGGTTAACCTAGAGGTTGGTCACTCCCAGAGTTTATCATTATAGCTTTATAAACACTTTTCCATATGAAATTTTAACTCTTTGAAGATTGCACTATGTTTCCTATATTTTTATACTAACGATCTATCATGGGAACTTTTTATAACAAGATCTCATTAAATTATCTGTAGAGATTGCGTTCTAAATAATTTTCTTTCCAACGGAATTTTGAAAGTACTTTTGGTAAGAATGATGTCTTCTCTTTATCCTAAAACAATTGCGGTGCCTAAAAATGTTGCACTTGTTGACTTGACTTTCAGAAGGAAAAGAAACAAAAATGTATCATATTAAGAAGAGTGGAAGCCCCGTTTCACAGTGCTTAAACCACCTGGCTGTTAACTGAAAGGATGTTGGTTTTGATCCACTAGTCACTCTGCAGGAAAAAGATGTGGCAATCTGCTTTTCTGAAGATTTACAGCCTTGGGAATAGTATGGAGTGGTTCTACTCTGTTGTACTGGGTAGCTATGAGGTAGAATCAATCACATGTCAGAGGATATTGAGTACTTGAATTTCTAAATATATCATAGGGGAAATATTTTTAAAAATGATCCATTTGGCATCATTGGCTATGCCTTAGAAACCATGAGCTTGACCTTGAGATTAATTTTCTTTTCTTTAAATGGCTACTTCTTAGGCTTTGTCTTCCATATTGTCCAAGTACATGCATGTAGCCGTTACTTCTCCACCAACCTTCAGACATGAGTTATTATTGTTAGCTGCTGTTAAGTTGGCCCCAGACTCACCGTGACTCCATGCACAAAATAAAGTTTCTGTTGGTTGCTTTTTCAGAGCTAGATGTCTACGCCTTTTTTACTATCCAGACATGGATATCCAAGTGCTTAGTAAATATTTCTTTTGGAATATATAGTAGATAATACTATCTCAAACATACTTTGAAAATCTACCCTCTTCTCAGACCTAGTTCCCTCCCAGTATTCCTAATTTAAATGTGTTCTGTAGTTTTTCTTTTCTCCGATTATTCCCACATATTTTCTTCTAGCTGTCCTTTAAACATGACAAACATTTGCTTTGCTTTGATAGATCGTAAGGCATTAGCTTGGATAGATCTTAATACTTGGGGCAGCTCTTATTCTAAACTTGCATTTAGCTCACTGCTTCACCTTCCTCAAGTTTTTGCTAAGATAACATCTTGTTAGCGGGGCCAACTTTCACACATCTATTTAATATGTTCCATTCAGACAGACTTCTCTTGCTCTATTTGTGCTCTATTTTTTATTTTTTCACAATACTTATCATCTTCTAACACATCATAATATTTATTACATCTGTGGTGTATCATTTGTTTTTGTTTTTCCCACAAGAATATAAGCTGCAGGAGTACAGCTTATCTGCTTTGTTCACTGACACATTCCTATATAAAGGATTAATAAAATGTCTGGAACATGGTAAAACCCACAGGACAGTCCTTATATTTCTTACGTGAATACTTTAAGAACCTTTATAAATGAAGAAAATGAAAACACATAAATGTAAAAAATAAAAGGAAGAGGTATATAAAGTAAACAAGTATTTGAAAATTAAAGACAGGTAAATAGATACAATGTTAAAATAAAATATTCAACCTCACACCCAATGAAAATGAAAATAAATCCGGGTAACATTTTGTGTCATTGATATCAAAGTCTTGTTTTGATTTCTTTCCATTCTTGATAAAGATAAGCATAAAAAAGAACAGGCAGTGTCATTTATAGACCATGAAAGAAGGACTCAGTCTCAGTCTTTCTTCTATTTCTTCATAAAAGAAAACTGCCTTTGTTGATCATATTCTAGGACAAATACTTGCCCATGAGTGTGAAGAGATGTGTTTGTGTTGTTGTTAGGTGCCATTGAGTCGGTTCCGACTCACTATGACCCTGTGAGCAATGCAACAGAACACTGTCTGGCCCTGTGCCATGCCAGGAATGGTTTTTGTGCTTAAACATAAAAGTCTTATGTTGCAGGCACTGTGTCAATCCACCTTGTTAATGGTCTTCCTCTTTTTCACTGACCCTCCTCTAACATATCACGCACATAGGTAGAAACCTCTTTGCTGCTGTTATCCTCATTCTACCCATTCTTCAAAGGAAGAAAATAAATCCAGGCCCTAACCCTTTGGGGTGGTCCTGACCACTCCGTCTCTCTTCACTTATATTCTGTTCAGCTATTGCAGTGAAGGGATCGTATCCCGCTTTCACCTAAGAGGAGGATTTTTCGCAGTCTTTGCATTAATGTTTTTATTTTACGCAGTTTATCTGCCTTTTTTGTTTATTTGTAGGGCCAGAAGCTTGGGCTCTAAAGTAGAACTCTGCTATTTTAGACACCACAGAACTATGAAATCCAACCTTAAGCCAAATCTCTGTGTGTATGTTTGTTCTCTGTATGTACTTGTCTGTTTTTTTATCCAAGCAAAAAAGATAAGGTTTGTAAATACATAGTATTTGATGTACTAATTAATAAGAAAAGAGAAAGGTACTGTGAAGGACAGTTGAACTCAGTCTACAACTGAGAAATAATTACTAAGCAAGAGAGAAAAACCAAAGAGGAAAAATAATCACTTTGCCTGATATTACCTTGAGTATTTTAAGGAGACTAATTGATGTCATGTCATAGCAGCACCTAGACTTACTCTACTTTTCAAGGATTTTTAATGTCTTTTAACTAACTCTCATGTCACTTGGCTTGGCTTAGCTAACTAACTCTATTACTCACAATCGGTCTCTGATTTCTTTAGACTGGTCTCTGAGTGAGTTTTGTACTTAGAGCCTGCATCACTTGAAAAATAATGCCAGTGCTCGCAATATTATATGCTTTTTTAATAAGTTAACTTATTCTAAATTATTCTTAAATTACCAAATTTACTGACCATCGATGAGCCATTTGTTCTCCTTAAAATGTGGGGGTGGTGAGGTGGTGGTGTGGTCATGGATGTATTTTAAAAAAGAAACTGTTGTTGAGATGACTCTGACTGAGAGTAGAACTGCCCCATAGAGTTTACTAGGCTGTAGTGTTTACAGCCAAAAAGGCACACTGGTTGACATTGAGTTTATTCTGACTCTTCAGAAGAGCGCTCACAGGATTCCATATGCCAGTTTGTTAGGTGAGATAAAATTATAGAAGATAATTGATTTTCAAGAACTAGCTGATCTGTGAAAAAATATTAAATTGATGAGCCTGGACAACACATAAACAATACATTTGAGGTCGAAGGTATATTTGACCCAAGTCAAGGCATTTTCCAGCATCTCATATGCATGGGAAAGTTGGACTATAAAGAAAACAAAGGAAAACTGATACCTTTGAATTGGAAAATAACATTGATTATGCCATGGACAACCAGAAGAATGAACAAATCCCTATCACAAGAAATACAGTTAGAATTCTCTTTAGAAGAATGGATAGTGAAACTTTCCCCTCATATGTTTTAGATATGTTATCAGAAGAGACCTGTTCCTGGAAAGGTACATCATGCTTGGTAAAGCAGAGAGCAGCAAAAAAGGGCCAGCAAAAGAGGAATCATAGCCACAATTTTGAGGCACAGGACCAGATAGTGTTTCAGTCCATTGTACAAAGGATCACTATAGGTCAGATCCAACTTGATGACATCTAACAATAGCCACAACAACAATCTCTGGAGTCAGATTGCTATAACTTTCTTCTGTGGAGTGGTTGATGAGTTCAGACAATGGACTTTTTGGTTAGCAGTTAAGCACTTTAACCACTGCATCATTAGTGCTTTTTCACAGGATATATCTATTTACACACACACACACACACACACACACACATATTGACATACACATGTGTGTATGTATATATAGGTGCGTATATGCTCACAAATGCACACATAAATACAGACATAGTCAGAAATATGTGTTTGTATATGTTGTTGATGTTAGGTGCTGTTGAGTCAGTTCCAATTCACAGCAACCCAATAAACAACTAAATGAAACATTGCTCAGTCCTGCATCATGCCCACAATCATTTTTATGCTTAAGCCCATTGTTGCAGCCACTGTGTCAATCCATCATGTTAAGAGTCTTTCTCTTTTTTGCTGACCCTCTAATTTAGCAAACAAGATATCTTTCTTCAGCAATTGATCTCTCCTGACAACATGTCCGAAGAACAAGATAAAAAACAGCAGCCTTCAGTAAGGATTGAACGTCAGTATCAAGAAAATACAAATCCTCACAACTGGACAAGTAAGCAGCATCATGAAAAATAGAGGCAGGACTGAGGTTGTGAAGGATTTCATTTTACTTAGATCCACAATCAATGCTCATAGAAGCAGCAGTCAAGAAATCAAAAGACAGTGAGAAAATTTGCTGCTAAAGACCTTTTCAAAGTGTTGAAAAGCAAAGATGTCATCTTGAAGACTAACATGCATCCAATCTGAGCTGTGGTATTTTCAATTGCATCATATGCATATGAAAGTTGGACAGTGAATAAGAAACAGAAGAATAATTGGTGCCTTTGAATTGTATGGTGTTGGAGAAGAATACTAAACGTGCCACTGACTGCCAGAAGAACCAACTAACAACAATTTAGAGAGACAGAGAGAGAGGAGGTCCAACAATTAAGGCCAAGAACTTGTTCTAAGTGCTACGTATCTCGTTTCTGAATATCACTACGGAAGTACTGCCCTTGGGAAGCTATGCACTGATGTCAGTGCCTAGTCCACCCTTCAAGGCAATTTTGGAATTCTTCCTGGAATGGTCATTGCACACGATGGCACTGTGGCAAGTTCGTGAACTTAAATGTATACTTGTGTGTGAGAGAATTTTTAGTCATTAAACAAGCAACTGTATTAAATACTCTCCCTAATCACCTGATCTGACCCCCAATGACTTTTTTCTTTACCCAAAGATAAAAGAAATGTTGAAGGAAAGACATTTTGGTGACAGTCAGGACATCAGGGTAATGCCATGACAGCTCTGATGGCCATTCCAGAAAAAGAATCCCAAAATTTCTTTTGAAGGGTGGACTAAGCACTGGTGTCAGTGCACAGCTTCCCAAGAGGAGTACTTCAAAGATGACCATAGTGATATTCAGCAATGAAGTATGTAGTACTTCTTCTAGGATGAATTTGAGGGCTTGTGTCTGTGTGTGTACATATATATGTAAGGACTTAATTGTGTGTGTGTGTGTGTGTGTGTGTGTATATATATGTACACATAGAGAGAAAGAGAAGGAGAAACCTTGGTGGCTTAATTGTTAGGAGCTAAGAGCTACAGCTGCTAACCAAAAGATTGGCAGTTTGAATCAACCAGGCACTTCTTAGAAACCATATGAGGCAGTTCTACTGTGTCCTATAGGGTCCTTATGAGTTGGAATCAACTGTATGGCAACTTTATTTTTTCAACGTATATAGTCAGTTTGGGGCAAAAGACAGTAGATTAAAGCAGCTGAATAGGGGCTCAACCAATGCCTAATTTGTGACTGGGTCAAATTAGCATCTTTGCTTCTCTGAAACGAGTAAATAATGGAACCTACAACAAGCATTTGAAGTGAGAATGAAATGGATGTAGACATGTAAACTACATGTAAAGGTACCAAAACATCTACAGTAAGTGTAGTAAGTGTTAACTATTGTCAGTAAATAGTGTCAGTATATAAATATTGTCAGTATATAGATATTGTCCTTATACAAATGAAAAAATTTATGCATATATTAATGGATTTTCTTAGGGTGTAGATACTCTAACAAAAATGTCTTATATAACAAAAATATATATGTATAATTTTAAAAATATGAATGAAACTGAGCTAAGACATTACATATGCTCTAGCTAATGATAAGTTTGCCAGCCAGCCAAGTGCCATCTACTATTCTGAAACATTTCTGAATTAGTAACAAAATGAGAGTAAATTAGCTTTTATTTAGAAGCCCTTCTTTCTCAGTCATAACTCTGTAGTGCTGGTCTAGTGTTAGAATGCTATATCAACACAATTTTGAATAGGAACTGGCAACAGTGGAGCTCTTTATACAGAAATATTTAAGTTCGAGACTGCTAATTGAAACGTTGGCAGTTCAAACACAACCAAGTGGCTCTGCAGAAGAAAGACCTGACAATCTGTTCCCATAAAGATTAAGACTAAAAAACTCTAAAGAAATTTCTGCTCTGACCTCTGTGATCACTGAATGGGAATTAACAGCACGCAACAACAACAACAACATGAATTCAATAGCATCTAATAGAAAATTTGTCAGCAATGTAGTATAATACATAATAATGAGAATATAATAGAATAATGAGAATATAACACATAATAATGAGAAACTTCTTTTAGGTGTAAGGACTTGCTGAAGTCTTCCTATCTCTTCGATTTTCTGCTTTCTGTGTGGAAGACCAGTTATAATCACAGCTACATCTTTGGAAAACCAGGAGCTAGTTAAATAGGTCAGGGGCCTTGTGGCTTTCTTTAATTTAAGATCTGGCCACAGATCAGTGTTTGGGGTGATACTGATTCCCAAATGTGTGCTCGCAGGATCCCATAAGCTAACTTGCTAGGGAGAGGAAATTATAAGGAATAAATTCATTTTTAGGAACCAGCTGATACGTGAAAAATGTATTCAACTGACCTTTTGCATAGTCTGCACCACATATACATAACACATTTATCTAACATTTTTGCTATAGAAATATATCGAGGCCTCAGCAACAGTGATCACTTTGGTGCTTCGTCATAAACTTTTTCTTTTCCATGGCTTTCTTTTTCATAGAAGTCAGTTCCAAAATTTCTAATGTGTCACTTCTCATAATAACTTTTTTAAATTTAATTGGTCGTTCACTCTTCTGTGACCTCATTAAGAAAAATGAAACTGACTTTCCTTTCTTGCAGTGGGAATACATTACACATTGCTTGAACTGGTAAACAAATGAATTAATGCTTATTTGCTCAGAGTCTTTGGTAGACACTTCACCTCCATTCTCATACAAAGAAGCCAAAACACACATTAGAAAAAAAAAATTATCTTCTCCCCAATGTCTTTTTTTCCTAGTGCCGCTGTGACACAAATACCAGAAATGCATGACTTTAAAGAACAGAAATTTTATTATTTTCTTTCAGTTCTGGAGGCTCAAAGTCCAAATCAGGGTCTTGAACTTCTGGATTCTTTACTTGTTGGTAGCCTTGGCCTTCTTTGGTTCTTTGAGATTTCTTGGTTTGTAGATAATCCTCATGTGGTGTCTGTCTGGCCCTGTGTGTTTGTGTAGGAATCCTGGTGGCCTAGTTGTTAAATGCTACATTTGCTAACCAAAAGCTCATCAGTTCACATCTGCCGAGTGCTCCTTGGAAACTCTAAGCAGCAGTTTTACTCTGTCCTATAGTGTTGTTATGAGCTGAAATCGACTCAATAGCAGCTTTTTTTTTTTTTTCCTTCTGGTGTGTTTGTATTTCTGTGTCTTACCTACTCTATTTACAACCCAGAGGTGATTACATTTACACTCCTCATGGTACAGTGGTTAAGAGCTACAGCTGCTACTCATGTGGTCAGCAGCTCAAGTCTACTACCTGTTCCTAGGAAACCCTATGAACAATTCAACTATGTCCTATAGGGTATCTGTGAGTCAGAATGGATTCAGGGACAATAGGCACTTGGATATAATTTAATTAACACAACAAAGAAACTGATATTTCTCATCAAGATTATATACAAGGTATAATAATTAAAATTCCAACAACATTATTTTCAGAAGGGGCACAAATTCATCTATAAAACCTAGGAACTTCAATCAAAAAAGAATTTGTGTATCATTCTCACAGAGCCTTTCCACACTAACTCACAAGTACATATTAACTATCAACAGTCATATAATACCTTACAAGTAAATATTTTAAAATATTAGCAATCTCCAGTAAGGTTTTTGTCAGTTGCAAACATTGTTACAGAGCTGTGAAAATGGATTTTTCTTTTTAATCCACATGACAATTTGGCACTTTTGTATTGTATTTCATAGAAAAGAACTTAAACCCTCTATGTGAAAGATGATTTTATCTACGAGTACACATAGCTGAATCTGTGATTCAATGATGAAATTTCAGTAACAAATGAAGACCCAGGTACTAAGAGTGGGTGCCTCTCCACTGAGGAGCAAATAACCTAATGTGAAGGAAAAAAAAATGAAGATACATTTGAAGGATCATCCTGCGTGGGTTTCTTAAATCAAATTGTCTGTAAGTCAAGTACATCATCAGAAAGTAGTTAAAATGAAATCTGCAGATGGAAAAAAAGAATTAAAAAGAGGGATAAGCAATACTGACAGAAGGGAATGCTAAGAAATTGTGGCTCTGTGTGACAAAAAACATGATAGGGAGAAATGAAATGGAGAGGTTTCAGATAGGCCTTGGTAGGGCTTAAACGGGTACAGTTCTAGAGCTGACCTTTTGCTAGTGAAAAAGAGTACTAGTTCTGATTTTTCTTTTCATCACTGTAAAATTACTTATTAATTTGTTTCTATATAACAATGTGTGATAGTATAAGTTGAATGAATTTTAAAATTATAGACTGGAGATTTAAATCTGAGACAGTTGTGTTATCTTAGAAAAGTCACCTCATCCTTCACAGCTTTAGTCTCCTCATTTTCAGTAGATAAAATGTGGATCCTTGGTGCCACAGCAAATAAGAACTTAACTGTTAACCAAAAAGTCAACAATCTGAATCTACCAGCCACTCCTTAAAAACCATAGAGAGCAATTCTAGTCTGTCCTTCAGAGTCCCTAGGAGTTGTAATCATCTGGACAGCAATGGATTTGATTTGAGGTTTATAGAAACTTGTAGTCTCAGAACTGTTTGGTTGATGAGGGCTGAATATATATATATATATGTATGTATATATATATATATACATATATATATATATAAAGTAGTTAAAAACAAAACACTGCCATCATGTTGATTCCAAGTCATGGGGAACCTCTGGGAAGGACAGAGAAGAATTGCCTTATCGGATTGCTAAGGCTATTCATCTCTACAGAAGCTAAATGTCACGTCTTTCTCTCCAGGAAGTCCTGGAGGGTTTGAATTGCCAACACTTTGGTTAGTAGTTGAGTACTTGACAACTGCACCACCAGGACTCCTTAAGAAGGACTTAGAATGTACAAAATATAAATTCTACTGTATCATAGAACAAGAAGTAAATGATTTGTGAAAGCTTCTATAAAATATATCCTTTGATTTAAAAAAAAAATCAAGCAATATTAAAAAGTTAGTCTACTCATTTATAGGAGGCTGTCCTACCGGGTTTCTTTCTAGATGGGAGAGGAGAGAGCACAGAGTAGTGGACAGGTGTTCATTAAGAGGATACTAAAGGGGTGAAAAGGAAGGATGAGTGGCCACAGGTTGAGGAGAACAGATGGAGTTGCAGATAGGCATCATGAAAAACTGATTTGAATTGTGTACTTTCATTTAATCATAATAAAAAAAATGTTAGTCTGCTATAAAAAGGGCATTTTAAATTCAAAAGAACCACTTTTCTAAATGATGATGCTGAAATGGAATTATCCCTGCTCTGGTGGGTTTTTGTAAGAGCTGATCTCCCTGAACAACATTTGGTAGACAGAAATGTGCTGAATCCGTTCACCAAGTACATAAAGGAAGCAAGAAAGAATGACAGCATCAATGGACACCTTTTTTCTCTCTCTCCTTTCGTTTGGCACTTTACACTGGACAAGATTTTAGTCGAAAGCTAGGAACAAGAACGGTATTTTTCTCACAATGAGAAAAACCCTTAGTGTCAGTCATTGACGGCGCTTAAAGAGTAGCTTCTATTGACTTACAACCTTGAAGCAAATACTACTTTGCCCAAAGAAAGACTGTAATATCAGACTTTATAGTAAAGGATACTCTTTAGGAACTTCAGGGGGTTGTGGTGTTCTCACTGTTTAACAAGTATTAAGTAAGGGATCCCACAACGCTGCTGTACTAAATCCCTTTTTCATTCCACTTAATCTCTTTCACCAGTTCCTCTCCTGAGCCTTAGCTTCATGACCACTTTAGTTCTTTGAAGATTTTTCCCTCCACTATGTGAATCACTGCAGGCCAAATCCTGTTCTTACAAGTCCATGGCAGTCAAGAGGAGCTGCCAGTGTGTATCTGAAGGCTGAATTTAAAACTGTAGGGGGTGGTTGTTCTCTATCAAGTGTAAACAAATGCATCAGAGGAAGTAGCTAAGCTGGACAAGTATTTGGAAGGGCTGTTTAGTAGAATAGCCAGATAGAAGTTTACATTCGGTCTTTACAGACCAGATAGCATGTATATTTTCATTTCTCTTTTAGTTTCTGCACTTTCAATTCAGTTGAGATTTTTATGTAAACAGTTGCAGGTTGCTTAGAAGGTTATGGAGACATCAAAAAAAATTGCATCTTACAAAAATAGAATTTCTACAGATCTTTATATTTGGAGGAAACCCTGGTGGTGCAGTGGTTAAGCACTATGGTTGCTAACCAAAAGGTCAGTAGCTTGAAATCACCAGGCCTTACTTGGAAACTCTATGGAGCAGTTCTACTTTGCCCTATGGGGTTGTTATGAGTCAGAACTGAAGGCACTGGGTTTGGTTTTGATTTTTTTTACATTTGGAAGTACTTAACATTTCCTTTTTGTAATGTACTTGGGGTGATTATCAAATTAGACTAAAGTTGATTAAATTGTATGATGAGAAAGATACAGCTTTCTAAGTATCTGTAAAGGACAAAGCTAATTCAGTGATAACAAATCAATCTCCTAGCATTCATTTTATTCACCAAATATATGAAATATTATTTTTAAGAATGTAGAATTCTCACTCTTACACAAGATGACATTAGTAGCTCAATTGCCCCTTGTTAGGTGATAGAAGATAAGAAATTTTGTTTCAAATATAACTCTTTTCAAATACTCTCTATCTACTGGTCTTTTACCAATAACTTCAGTAACTTTATGATTGAATACAAATTGATTAAGGAGAATATTTAATAATGAAATTTAGAGGAAGTGGAATAAGTTAACAAAGTTATCTGGATGCTGAGAAGGAATATAATAGGCAGAAATGAATGGTTCCCCAAAATATGCTCAACACAACACTGATTAGATGTAATCAAGTACTTTGACTAACAGAATGTTCGCTTATATAACAAATTGAATAAGACTGAACTTATGTTTCAAGTTTTTTTCTTTATAAAACACTACATTTTAGCACTCTAATAAGTATCACAAATATCCAAGAGAAGTATGCCAAATGCCCTCGAGTCGGATACACAACTAATTGTTCCTCAAAATCAAACCGCATGGCTAACCTCATCACTTATGCGGAGGAATGGTTGGGAGAGAATCCGTTGCTAACCTCTATTGATTTGTGAAACTTGTGTTCCACGAAACACGCTTTGGGAAATAATAATTTAAATAATGAAAGTCTTTAGGTTATCAGCTTGCATGCAGTCATCTCTTTATGGAGCGTAATATGTTTTATGATAAATAGACCACATCAAATGTATGTATGTATAACATTAACTCAACATGGATCATGTATAACTTTATAAAATAGCTCTGTATTTATCTAAATTGCATTTGAAGCAATAGCAGAAATCCTGTTATTGCACCAAATAGCTGTTTTCATTGATAGTTCATTATCAATATTGCACCTTGTGTTCCATTTACAAAATTCACTTGACAAATCGTATCAATACAATCATTCCATTAGAATCAACTAGGAAATTCAGAAAAAAATAGTGAGGTCCAGGCCTCAGCTCTATGTGTTTTTAAATTGATCAACGTATTTTTTAAAACCTCTTCAGGAGAATCTAATGTACATCCAGGCACGCATACACTTAAATTTGATGATCATTATTCTTAAGAGTAGTTACTTGTATTGTATCTTTGATTAATATAATTTCGTTCCCTATTCTAAACTTCTATGACCTATATCACATGGTGGACAAAGTCTACATATGTTATATACAGTCCATGACATTCCTACCCTTTTGATGACAACTACGGAGATATGATGTGCTGGAGATAGTTGGTTGAGCACGACAAACTCAACTTCCTCAATGTGCACGCCTGAAAATTGACCTTCTTCAATGTTCTGAGCCCTGACACATAAAAACATGCCTAGAATAGCAATAGCATTTTACAGATGAACAACTTGAGCCTTACTTTTAGCCTTGCCTATCTTCTTTTGCTGAATATTTCTGAATTTTTCAATTAGTTTACTAATGATGCACTAGAAGAACAATCTTTAGCCAAATAAGTGAATTATAACCTGATACTAGTTGATGAATTTAGAATAGTGGGTCAGAAATTTGAAGAGGTTAAATTTTATCTGTAATATAAATGACAGTAAGGTATTCATTGTCTTAAAACATGTTCTTTGATGCTTAGAGAACACTCTCTGGAGAAACAAGGTCAGACAATTAGGTTTGCAACTTGCCACCAGGCGCTGAGGCTGGCAGCACCATGCAAACAACTCGGTATGGTTTCAAACCTTGGTATAACAGTATCTCACATCTTTATGTCAATGTGTGGTGGCGTCTTGTTGAGTGGTGTTCCTTATTGTTGTTGCCTGTTTTTGTGTACCATCAAGAGAGAACGAAGAGCTTGAATTAGAGCAATGAGCAAATATTAAACTTCTTGTTCAACTTTGGCTTGGCTTTTTGGCTGTTAAACTTGGCAAGAGTGGAAGTGAAATCAGGGACATGTTAGTCCAAGTTTATGAGCATGATGCCATGAGGAAAATGACAGTGTACAAATGGATTAAACATTTTTTTTTTTTTTTTTTTTTCTGAGAGGAGAGACAGCATCACTGGTGAAGAGAGGTCAAGGTGGCCAGTAAAGAGCAGGCCTGATGAAAACATTGCACAAATTCATTGCATTGTGTATCAAAATCATTGGCTGACTGTAAGAAGCACAGCAGACCAAGTAAACATCAATAGAGAAACCGTTAGGAAAATCTTAACTGAAAATTTTGGCATGAGAAAAGTATGTGCAAAAATAGTCCTGAAGGAGCTCACCAATGAACAAAAGCAAAGGAGAATTGAAGTTTGCTAAGACTTTGTGGAAAGACAAGATGACGTTTTGGGCTGTGCTATCATGGTGTTGAAACGTGGGTATACCAGCATAACCCTAAAACAAAATGTTAAAATCGACAACGGAAGTCAGCCGATTCTCCACGACCATAAAAGTGCTGTCCAAATTTAGAGTCCCAACAATGTTGCTAACCTTTTTTGATGTCAGAGTCATTGTTCATCATGAATTTGTACCAACCGGACAAACAGTTAACGAGGTTTACTGTTTGAAAGTGCTGAAACGGCCTCATGAGAAAGTTAGACGAAAACAACCTGAACTTTTCACCAACAGCTCTTGGCTTTTGCATCACAACAATGCACCAACGCACTTGGCACTGTCTGTGAGGGAGTTTTTAGCCGGTAAACAAATAACTGCACTGGGACACCCTCCCTACTCACTTGATCTGGTTGCCAATGACTTTTTCCTTTACCCAAAGATAGAGGACGTATTGAAAGGAAGACGTGTTGATGACATTCAGGACATCAGAGGTAATATGAGGACAGTTCTAATGGTCATCCCCCAAAACGAGTTCCAAAACTGCTTTGAAGGATGGACTTGGCACGGTCACCGCTTCCCAAGAGGAGTACTTTGAAGGTGGCTGCAGTGATACTCAGCAGTGAGGTGTGTAGCACTGCTTCTAGGGTGAATTCACAGACCTAGCTGTCAGCCCCCATGTAAGCAGGTGAAGGTATCAGAAGAAGGCACAGGAAGCAGCTAAGCAAAGATGCGGATTTAGCTAAAGTGTAACCACATCTTGGTACAACAAGCATCTCTGGAACACAAATATTTTCTAAGAGTTTTTTTTTCCTTTGAGGAAAAATGTGTCAGGTTTTTAAACCCCTGTAGCAGGTGAGAACAGGAAACCTGGTGGCATAGTGTTCAGGTGCTATGTCTGCTAATCAAAAGGTCAGCAGTTCATATCCACCATTTGCTCCTTGGAAACTCTATGAGACAGTTCTACTCTGTCCTATGGCAGGAGGACAAAGCCTCACTGGACTTTCTGGACAGAGTGGCTCTGGGTAAGCACAGCTTTCAAAAGGAGTTGAGATTTTGTTTGATTCACAGTTTATCAAAATGTACAATGCTGAGATGGTATGCTAAGCCAAGAAAAGTGATCAAGGTAGCACACCAGCAATATCTACTTCAGTCCACAACTTGCATTGCTCAAATTACATTTCACATTAAATTTACTCCATTAGGAAGAACTTCTCCAAGATCCGGATTGATCACAATTTCTAATAAAATTTATAAGAGGAGAATTAGTAGAAATTACAATTTCCACTACTGTAATTTTCCCTATTGCTGTAAATGATATTCATCATCTTTCTCCCCTTTACTATTAATTGCAGGTTTTCTCTTTCTCAGGTAGAACCTGCTATTCTTTTTCCATTATAGTTTATCCTAAAGAAGAAGTATCAAAACCATTCCAGTTGATTATGTAAGTGCAAAACATGTTCTTTCCTAATATTTGGCTACAGTCTTACCACCTAAATTGATTATGTTCAATTATTTCTTTAGTATTACAATTTTTGTTATGTTCTGTTCTTGGTGGTTTCCTAGCACAAGGTGATTTTGTGGAAGTTGCAGGTATAAGTTGAGTGGGCCTCTTCCTGCAACTCCTGTTGGAAACATCCCTTCTCTGGGAAGCAGGAATCCTAGAATTACAGAGCGTAAAGTTGCAAGCTCAGCCGTTGTGTTTATGATTTACCATCGCTCCCTCTTTTTTTTCTCCTAGACTTATAACTAGACTCAAGTCCCAGAAAGCTCAGAAAGTAAGGGACAATGGGACCTATGAGGAGGCGTGCTACATTCCAAAAAAACAACATATTTCTAATTTATACAGACAGTTAGAATATAGGATATAGAATAATATTAGAAGGAACATAAAGTTAGATCAGACCAAATTTAGTTGACAGGGCCCACTAAGCAGTGATTGTGCATTCAGTTTTTTAGATTGAGGAGTTGGAAATGGCTCTAACAGTTAGTTTGACTAACTGGTTGAAACATAGACTTAAAAAAAGTAACCAAGCCTGCTACCATCAAGTCAGATCTGATTCATAATGACCCTAGGTGTCAGAGTAGAACTGCCACAAAGAGTTTCCAAGGAGCACCTGGTGGATTTGAACTGGGAAGGTTTTGATTAGCAGATGTAGCAGTTAACTCACTACACCAAATGAAGTTGATATGTCAGTTTGCTTTGTTGTACTGTAGAGGACGGTATTCAAAGACTTAAAAAGATTGGAATGACCTAGAGGATTTATCACTTAGCATATACTTACACAACCTGGAAAAGTTCAAAGAACACGACTTTCACCACAGCTGTGAGAATGATTCTAGCCTCTTGAAAGTGCTCTGTGGTTGCTCCTCTCTGTAGACCACAAGCTACAGAGAGAACTGCTGCTACTAAATTGGAAAACCTGAAAGTAATGGTGATAATTGCATTCCAGGAAAGCACAGGTCAAGTGGCAGCACTTAGGTGGCAAAGATTAGGTGGATGTGGTTGTCATTATAGACAGCAAGAGTCAAAGCAATAATCAGAATTGCCTGACATTCAGAGCCCTGTGACACTGACTAGTTAACTATGGTGTCCCAGAAGTGTAATAAAAAAAAAAAAAAACCCACTGTTGAGTCAATTCCAACTCATAGCAATGCTATAGACAGAGTACAGTAGAACTGCCCCCAACGAGTGCCTGGTGGATTTGAACTACCAACCTTGGGTTAGCAGATGTAGCACTTAAGCACTATGCCACCAGGGTTTCCAGAAGTGCAATAGAAGGGCAAATATAATAAATTTGTATTTGATATGTATATGCAGAGGAGTTCCAGGTTAAGTGAACATCAGTCTCACATGAATCACAAAAATAGAGAGCCACATCCCACAGGCACCTCCTAGCATGTGCTAGTTTATACACACACAACTCTGTGAATGAAGAGCATTCAGAGTTTGCTTGACAAAGGACATTAATGCCCTGTTGGAAATTTATACTGTCAGTCTTTTACCTAGCCTTCTCCATCGGGACCTATGGCCTTTTCCCAGTGTAACTGTATGGAGAAAAGGAAATAATCACATTTTCTGGGGGGTTACTAGACAATGGCTTTGAGTTGACACTAATTTTAGGAGACCCAAATGCCACTGCAGGCCACCAGTTAGAACAGAAGCATGTAGAAGCTTCTGATGAGCATTTACCTTACTAAGCATGATGTCCTTCTCCAGGGACTGATTCCTCCTGATAACATGTCCAAAGTACATGAGATAGTTTTGACATCCTGGCTTCTAAGGAGCATTCTGGCAAGTACTTCTTGTAAGACAGATATTGTTTTCATTCTCCTGGCAGTCTATGGTACATTCAATAATCTACAAACATACTAATTCTATTTCAGTATTAATTCTTATGTGGTATTCCTTATTCACTGTTCAGCTTTCATATGCATATGGAATAGCCAAAAAACCGTGGTTTGGGTCAGGAGAATCTTAGTGTTCAAAGTGACACTGTTGCTTTTTACTGCTTTAAAGATGTCTCTTGCAGCAGACCTTCCGAATGCAGTATATTTGTTTGATTTCTTGACTGCTGCTTCCATGGGCATTGATTGTGGATCCAAGTGAAAAGAAACTCTTGACAGTTTCAATCACATGTTGGATATCATGATGTTTCTTCTTATTTGTCCAGCTGTGAGAATTTTTGCTTGCATTATTTTGTGGTGTAATCTTTACTGAAGGCTGTAGACTTTGATCTTCATCACTAAGTGTTTCAACTCCTCTTTACTTTCAGCAAGTAAACATGCACCATCTGTGTAATATAAATTGTTAATGAGTCTTCTGGTAGTCCTAATGTCACATTCTTCCTCATATAGTACAATTTATCAGATTACTTGCTTACCATAGGGATTGAATAAAAAGCAGTGAAAGGATATAACTCTTGCACATAATTTTCCTGATTTGAAACCATGCCAAAACCAAAACACAAAACAAAACAAAAAACCATCAAGTTGATCCAGACTCGTAATGACTCATTAGAAGAGAGTACAGCTGCCCCAGAGAGTTTACAAGGGATGGCTGGTAGATTCAAACTTTTGACCTATTGATTATCAGTTAATCTCTTAATCACTGCACCACCAGACTCCTATACACCATGCAATATCCCCTTGTTCTGTGTGAACAACTGTATCTTGGCCTATATGATGGTTCCATATCAGTAGAATTAAGTGTTCCAGAATCCCTATTCTTCACAATGTTACCCAAGATTTGATATGATCCACACAGTTAAATGCCTTTGCATTGTCAGTTTGCTTAGAAAAGGAATAAGTTGTTGCAACTGTAAAAGAGGCACAATACCTAGTGTGTCTGTTTGGATTTTTGAGATAACTTATTTCTAAATTGAGTATGTACTCTTAGACATTTACCAATAGACCTCAAAAACTGGTAGTTTTCTGCATAGGCCAGAAATGGAGACAGCCTTATAACATGTCTAGGTTTCTATGAAAGCTTTCTGTGCTTGGGTCACATAACCTAGCAGATCTAAAGGTTCTTGAAGAATCAGTAACTTATAGAGGTACTGTTTGGCGCTTTTGACAGATCCCTATACATGATTAGAGCACTCTAACTAAAATCTCCTTGTCAAGTGGATTTCCAACTCACAGCAACTGGATTGGATAGAGTAGAACTGCTCCAGAAGGTCTTTGAGGCTGTAATCTTCATGCAAGCAGACAGCTTGTTCTTCCGTGGAGAGGCTGGTAGGTTTGAACAGCCAACACTTCAGTTAGCCAAGCCAAGCGCTGTCGAGTCGATCAGTTAGCAGCTCATTTTTTAACCACTACCTCAACAGGATGCCTTGAATATACTACCTGAAAACCCACTGCCCTTGAGTCATTTCCAGCTCACAGTGACCCTACAGACAGAGTAGAAGTGCCACATTGAGTTTCCAAGGAGTACCTGGTGGATTTGAACTGCCAGTCTTCTGGTTAGCAGCTGTAGCACTTAACTGCTATACCACTAGGGTTCTCAAATATAGCATGTGCTCTTCAAGTTTTGTGATAAAGCACAGTCATTCTCCACAGACAACTATTCCCCCTTTGAGAAACAGCTTATGGCTCGCTACTAGTCCTTAGTAGGAACTGAAATTTTAAATAAGGGCCATATAGTTCTTTGATGTAAGATGCCTCTCCTCCCTTGTCGGGTCTGCCACTTTCCCA
The DNA here is from genome assembly GCA_028571685.1 of Heterohyrax brucei. Taxonomy (NCBI): domain Eukaryota; kingdom Metazoa; phylum Chordata; class Mammalia; order Hyracoidea; family Procaviidae; genus Heterohyrax; species Heterohyrax brucei. Next base: position 165,594,141 of record CM053143.1, read on the forward strand.
TTACATAATGCTGAAAATTTGATCCTTGTTTTCACTTTTGTGCCAAGAGAAGAGGTGGAAGCAGATCCTTAGGAGAGTATGTATGGTCAGGTACTTGTCTTTTTTAAGATTCTCTGTAATCTTCAAACAAAAAGAGTGAGACTTGATTTTTCAAGAAAGCAGGGTAAGTCAATTCTTCAAGTAAAGAAGATTCAGAAAAATCTTTAGTTTTGAGGTTCTTAAATGAATCTTCTCAGACATCCCTGTCCTCACCTCATTCTACTTCTCCCATATCACGATTCTGACACTGACATGAAAAATTGCCTAGTCTGAGAAATTTAACCTTATCTGAAGTTTTCTCAGTTTTGTAAGAAGGTGGAGGTTTTCAGCTTAGTCTGCTGTAATAAAAACTCTGACTTCTGTTTTTTTTTTTTATGTCTGACATATGACATCATTTTACCTTCATCCCTCTCTTTTCCTTCTCTTCCATATCTGGAAAAGTTGACAAGAAAATTGGGGTGCTCCTTCCTTTGTTGCCAGTGGGTGATTCCAACCTTGGACAAGAAACCTCAGCCCAGTGGTACCCCACGAACAGCATGAAAACCTCAAGCCAGTGACCTTTTCCTGCTCTCACAAGCCATGACTGGAGGTGCTTGAGAGCTGCCCTCCTTGTGCCAGGAAGCTTCATTATGGGAGTAATAAGCCTGCCTATCTTTTCCTCTTAGTGTACGTCTGGTGTTGGTACTCTAGATATCCAAACCAACGATGGAGTCAAAAAATCATCCTATTTCTGACAAAGGACTGAAACATTTGCCCTCCTTGTTAGGAAATTAAGTTTTTTTTAAACGCTTCCCCAAGGCTCTCTGATTCTCACACTTGCTAAAATTTGTGAATAAATGATCAAAACAAATGGTGGAGCAATAACAAAATCCATCCATTTGCACTATACTTATGGATGCTATTGCCTTCAAATGTCTCAAATGTCAGAGCAAAAGCAGTGTATCTCTTCTACTTGTATATTGTCCTGATTTAGAGAAAGAGAAGGTTTTAGCAATCCTACTACTTAGACGTAATAGAGACCACCAGTATTCCATCCAGCATACATGGGAGACATACTGCCTTTCAGTCAAAAGATTATGGAACATCAAATTCCATCCCCAAAGGCCTCTTTCTTAGATTCTACCTAGTACCAACTGTTTTGAAGTACCCTCTAAGAAGTGCCTCCGATGAAGATTCTTGGGCAAGTGACTTTCTTTCGAGGATGAGCTTTGCAACAAAGTCTGAAATGAAGAGAGGAAATCAGAATTTGTCAGGCTACGAAGTCAAGTAAAGTTGTGTGTTTTCAGCTTGATCTATAAGAAATTCTACGGTGTGAATGGAACAACAAAGTTGTTACTTCCTTGAGACAAGGAAACTGGTCTTTTGCATCCCTGTATTATTCTGTTATTGGGTGCAAGCTGCCCTTTTTGGAGGTATAATTGCCTTCCAGCTATCTCTCAGCAGCTATCTCTCATTGGAGACAGTAATTTTCCAGGGTTAACAGCCTAACTCCACAGCAGCTGAGGGATAGTTTCTGCATCCTGGTAAAGAGTGTCTAGGTTAGGCATCTAGAGCATCCTAGGCAAATATCAATGAGAGGAATAATCCAGGTAGCTGTTACAAACACAAACAGCCTGTTGCAAGAACAGAAAGAACAACAGTTCTGGTGGCTCCTGATATGGTAAAGAAGAGTAATGTGGGATGAAGTGCAAGACGTAGATAGACCTAAAGCAGATAAATTTTGAAGGCTGTTGATGTTATGTGCAGCTGAATTAGTTTCCACTCATGCTGACACTTTGTATGGCAGAACAAAACACTGCCAATCTTGGGCCATCCTCACAATCATTACTATGTTTGAGCCCATTGTTGCGGACACTGTGTCAATCCATCCTATTGAGGGTCCTTCTTTCTTTCTTTTATGATCCTCCACTTTACAAAACGTGATGTCCCATTCAAGAGACTAGTCCTTCTTATCTGTCCAAAGTATGTGAGATGAAGTCTTGTCGTCTTGTCTTCTAAACAGTATTCTGGCTGTACTTCTTCCAAGACAGATTTGTTTGTTCTTTGGGCAGACCATGGTATATTGTATATTCTTCACCACATTGTAATTCAGAGGCATCAGTTCTTTGGATTTCCTTATTTATTGTCCTTATTCCTTGTTTGTTGTCCAACTTTCCCATGCATATGAGGTGATAGAAAATGCCATGCCTTGGGTCAGTCTCACCTTGGTCCTCAAAATGATGTCTTTTTAATGCTTTAAAAAGATCTTTTACAGCACATCTGCCCAAAGCATTAAGTCATATTAGAGTGTTAGGATAGAGTTAACTTTTATTACAACCAGTGACAGGAAATTTCAAAGAAATTTAAGCCAGGAAATGGAATAATCTGATTTTATCATTTTAATATTGATCTTTTTAAAGGAAGTTAATAATAGGCTTCTGTCACTGAAGTTTTACTCTGGTGGAAAAAATTAAAAAGGCTTGTCAAAGCACAGGGCCATGCCACACTTGTTCCCAATTTGCATGAATGTTTTCATGTTAAAAGAAACCATGAAAAAAAATGATGCAATAAAAATGAAATGGACTTCTCACCTTGATGTGCAGGGATCAGAAATTTGATTTCATTTGAAACGGGATTGTTTAAAAAATTTTTTTTCTTCACACATTGCCCGTTATAAAGCAAATTAAACTTATTATACAGGAGGTCTGCCAATTAAGTTTGTGAACTCATCCTAGAAAAAAATTATTACATACTTCATTGCTAAATATCACTACAGTTACCTTTGAAATACTCCCCTTGGGAAGCTATTCACTGACACCAGCACCTAGTCTACCCTTCAAAGTGATTTTGGAATTCTTTTTCTGGAATGGCTATCAGAGCTGCTGTCATATTATCCTTGTTGTACTGGATATCATCAAAAATGTCTTCCATTCAATATTTCCTTTATCTTCGGTAAACAAAAAAGTCACTGGGTGCCAGATCTGGTGAGTAGGGAAGCTGTTCCAATATAATTGTTTACTGGCTAAAAACTCCCTCACACACAACTGTGCAATTAAATTTCTCGAAATTGCCACTGTGCCACCAGGAGCAATGGCTATTCCAGAAAGAGTTTCAAAATTGCTTGGAAGAGTGGACTAGGCACTGTCATTGGCCCATAGCTTCCCAAGGGGAATACGTTTAAGGTGACTGTAGTGATATTCAGCAGTGAGGTATGTAGCACTTAGGACAATTAAATTCACATACTTAATTATCAGACCTCATATATATGGACAATAGGTTTAAAGTAAACAAATTTCTCTTGAAAGGGGCATATATTGTTTCTTTTAGATTATCAAGAAGATTTGGGGCATTGGAAAGTGAGAGACATGTTTTTGCTCCATTTAGTTGTATCTAACACAGTGTCTTACACACAATTGATTTTCAATATATCTGTAAAATTTGCTGATGGGCTTTGTTTCACAGAAGATAGAGGAAAAAATACTTCAAAGTATTTCCATTATTTTATTTCATGTAACTCATTACTATGCAATTTGTTCATTAAATTAACATGTTGACCAAAAATAGTTTTTAGGAAGACTCTAATACATAAGTCATAAATTTTCTGTGATGCACAGATATGAATTGTTTGTTTAACTAGAAAATGATAGCTTTTATGTATTTTTCTATATTGACTTAAGTTTCAACCCAGTAGAAACAATTTATTTTCCTATAGAATATACTATATCATCATTGATTTGATCATTTAAAGTGCAAGTTTGCTTCATTTCATTATTACTGCAGTTTGATACTTTTTATTCAGGCAGGTTCTCAAAGATAATTTACTATGAGATGAATTTGGTTCACCTTTGATTTATTATTTTTAGGATAATGTACTAATCACTTAGAACACATCAACAATCATGCTTTTAAAAAGAAAGAACAACAATATTCTATTAGTAAGGATGGCAATTACAGTAATTATTGATGATAGAACATCATTTATGATGTTAACTACTGAATAAAAAAGAAAAGAACACAATTTTGAGAATTTATTTACATAATAAATTTTATGTTCTTAGTGACACTTGTGAAGGAATCCTTTTCATGTTAATGATGGAATTATAATGACATTTAACATGAATCTATAAAAGATATCATACTTTATTTAAACTTAAGCTTACTTTGTCTTGTACATACATCTGATGTGATTTTAATGGCAGTAATGTTTTATTTTTTTAATTAATTGGAACAATCGTTTTTAATTGCTTACTATCACTCTTTATTGCATTTAAGGCTGTTAAAACCTAGTTTGTGGAAAATACAATGAAATAAAAAGCATTTTCTTAGAATATTGGTGTTCTGAAATTAATGATTCTAAGGGGGTTGTTAGCATCTAAGCCTGCAAACTGATCGAAGACCGTGAATGGAAATCTATGCTAAAGAATTTTGCACTGAACTGGGAAATAAGTGAGGTTTCATAAATAACGGAAAAAAAAAATATTTTGAAACTGCATTTTTCCTGAAGTTGCTCATTATCAAGCATGCACTTACTTTCCCACGTTATGCACTTGCTTTAGGAAATAATTTAGATCTCAATGCCTGTAGAAATGGTTGTGATTTTTAGTTCAACTGCAATTTTATGTAACTCAGCATTATAGAAAAAGAAAACTTCCTTCCAAGTTAACTGATTTTTTTTATAACACATTTATTCTACTTACAGGAACTTTAGCTCCCAGCCAGCATTACATCGCTTGCAATTTAATTATGTATATTTTTACATGTTTCTGAAAAATTAAAAAGAAAAAACCTCATGATTTATGGTAGCAGAGTTTGAGAAAGAGTAGAAAAGAGACTCTGAGAATGTACGTGTCTCTCACTTTTCAAAATTCGCTTTATGCCATTTCGCTTTGTACAAAAGACCTTGTTTCGGCTAACTGTAAATTAGTGCTTGTTTCGGCTAACTGTAAGAAATCCTAAAAGGATTTTCTCTTTTATGAAAAAAAGTAAAAAGCAGAAAGAGTGTTTATCGTTTGTTTGGCTGCGAATTGTTAGAGTTAAGAGAGGTAAAATATGCCCAACCAGCGAGAGTGGCATCCTCAAGCTTCTTTCAAGGAATTACATTCAGCATCTCAGCACTAAGCAGCCCCCATAGCTTTGAACTGTGTCTGTCAGCATCTGTGTTTTGTCTCGATTTCGTTTGTGTCTCCATTAGCAAAATGCGTCCTAAGGGTCAAAAAAGCCTAATAGGGCCCCTAAGGCTGTTACACGGGCACAAAACTGGACAGAGATTATTTTTTTGGTCTCAGAATGTTTTAAAAAAGTTTGCCATATAGATTAATGGGTTCACTTTAAGCCATTTATTCTTAGGAAACTTTTCAATTGAATGCTCTATTTTAAGATAACTGAGAAACCTGAGCTATTAAGACACTAAAAACATTATTTTGGAAGCCCTGTTGACATAGTAGTTAAGAACTTGGCTGCTAACTGAAAGGTCAGTAGTTCAAATCCACCAGCAGGACCTTAGAAACCCTGTGAGGGAGTGCCAACCTGTCTTATAAGGCCTGTTATGAGTCAGAACGCACTCATGGGCACCTAACAACCAACAAGAACATTAGTTTGAGAATGAGAATGAATACAATATTTAAAAAAAGAAAAAGGATGGACAAAAATTGATTGGCTCAGTACTCTGAATAAATTAGTTACAAAATCATTTATACTGTTAAAGCAATAGATATGTTAGCAATTGTCTATGCTATTTCAATCAACTCTAAGCCATGCTGTTTGAATTTCATACATCAAAAAAGAAATAGTGTATAAAGTGTTGCGATTTATTAGTTTTCCACTTAGATATGTATATGCGTGTTGGAAAAAAGTTTCACTGATATTTTAAAAGATTAGGCTAAAAAAGTTTGATCAGGATTGTAGTGCAGATCTAGTATTTCCTGAGTCCTTTGTACAATTACTTCAACATGTGTTACACTTGTGTGCTGAATTAGTACTTAGATGCCTGGTCATTTAGATATTCCTGTGTGGATTCTTTACTTCTTACTTTCCATTACACATTCAGAGATTTATTCCCTAGTAAAGGCATATAAAAATACACAAATAAATAAATGAGTAACTGAAATAAAAATTACCTTCCTAAAGGAATCTCATTTAAGTTAATTATTTTATAAAAGGAATAGAAAATCAATAGTATTCAGCACTTTCATAATGGATGGAGCAAAAGGCTTTGGAGAGTGATCTAAATTAGGCATGAATGTAGTAAGAAATCTGTTGAACATTCCTTTCTATTAAATAATACTGTTCTTAGAACATTAAAATATGTTTTTCTCTTAAACTAAGGATAAATTTAAGTAAATAAAATTTCTATTATTCCAGCATTTTAAAACAAGAAAACATGTAGAAATCAAATCTAAGTTTGTATTTTGTAAATGAATACCTTCATTCTGGATGCATAACAGCATTCATTTTTTTTTTTAATTAATGGCAATTGAATTAATAGATACAAATATTGTTATCTACCATCATTTTGGGGATTCCCCAAAGTTTCAAAATGATACCCATGAACATATCCTTCTGATTTACATTTTTTGAGTTTAATCTTAGGAGTTTTGAGATTTTTACAGTAAATGAGAAGCAAAAGCTAAATGACAACTTAGTGACTGGAAACTGTCAACAAAATACTCTGATTACTGGAAAGAACATAGTTTTCTTTAAGCAGTAAAGAAAGAGGTGTGATGATCATGTAAGTCCAAGCCAAGCCAAGTGCTGTGGAGTCAGATGAGTTTTATTTTCTTTTAAATATATAGCTGTTTAAAAGGAAGCAGCAGCAACATCTTGCGTATCTAAGTTTCTTAGTGCTACTGGAACAGATGAAGGCCTTGGATGGTATAAATGGCTAAACACTGAACTACTAACTTCAAGTTTTGCAGCTCGAACCCATCATCTCTACTCTGTATACAAGGAGTCTCTCTGAGTTGGAACTGAATCAATATCAACTAACACCAACAACTATAACAAACAACCACAGCTGAATGATTTCAAAGAACAGAAATACTCTTTTTTTTCACAGTTCTGGATGTTAAAAGCCCAAATCAGCATTTTAACCATGTCAATTCCTTCTTTTTGATAGTCTTAGGCATTCTTTAGTTCCTTGCTTATAGAGGATCCTCACAGGGCATGTTCCCACTCCCCCAAACTCTTCTGTGCCTGTCTCTGTGATTTTTCTTAGCTCTTTTTGTTATTCAAAAGTGATTAGACTTAGAACCCACCATACTTGAGTATGATCTAATTAATATAGCAAAGTAAATCTTATTTCCAAACAGGATTACTTCCACAGGTATAGGGATTAGGATTCTAATGCATGTTTATTTGGGCAATGGGGGGGGGGTGGCAGGCAATGCAATTCAATTCATAACACTGAACAAAATCTTTCTTTTTTAAATTAATTTTTTCAGTTTTTAATCATCAAACATTTCTTCTCCTTGGAAGATAAATATAGTAAGTTTCAATTTTAAAGTCCTCCATTATTTGATGATCAGCAAGCAAACATGAAATTGTGACTGCTTCCAATTATGAAATGTCAAACATAGTTCCAGAATTATCTGAGAAGTTCAGAAGGGAGAAGTTTCATATCAAACATTTTCTTGTATATTAACCATAGCTACGTAAACTGTATTTGTAGGACCCTGTGGAAACTTTAATAAAGTTGGATTATACCACATTTGTGATTAAGAATAGAAGTACAGTGTATACGCCGATGTTGTTTAGATAAGTGTAGAATTATAGCCACTTATGAACATAGTTTAAAATGTTAACAAAGACTTATCAAAGTGCTTTAAATTCCACTGTTACATTTTACTCCTTTAAGTGACAACATTGTCTTGGGAAGTGCATTTAAAAAAAAAAAAGAAAAGAAAAAGAAAGACATTATATATAATGGATATTATTGTCAAACATATACTGGATCTTATTTTATTTCACATAGCAATGCAATTAGAAGTTAATAGGTAACTGAAAAACTAAAAGTGTTGGGAAATTTAAAAGGATGATTCTCAAATAGAATTACACTGATAAAAACTTATTTTAAACCAATGCTCTTTAGCACTATAGCCCACTCCCTACATAGCTATATTTTCTTTGCCATTCAGTGATAAATTTTACACCTCTTTTTTTCCTAGAAAATATCATACTCTCTTTCTTGTGGTTGTTATAAAATCACTTGATTAAATGTGGCTTTCTTCATTTTTCCCACATTCAAATTACAGTTAACGTAGTTTTCTTTATATTAAAACTAGAGGGAGACTAACAAAATGTTAAACAGTATCCCCCCACCTGGATGCACACGAATCATTTACAAAGCTTATGGCTAATTAAAGTGAAAAGGTAATCTAAGAATTGAGGGAAAAGAAAGATTAAAAAAAAAAATTTGGGACCCATGCATCCAATAAGGACCTAATTATCTAAAATATATGTAAAAGTTATGCAGCTTAACAGTGAAAACACTATAAACCCAATAAAAAAATGTGCAAAGGACTTAGACATTTCACCAAAGAGAATATTCAAACAGCTTATAAGTATACAAAAAGACACTCCGTGTCAATAGCCATTAGGAGAATACAAACCCAAACCACAGTGATATGTCTTCTCATATTTTTTAGACGATTATGATTTTAGAGAGAAAGAAGGAAACAGTAAGTGCCGTTGAGGCTATAAAAAAACTGAAAACTGGGACCCTCATCCATTGCTAGTGAGAATCACTGTGCAAAACAGTTTGTCAGTTTCTCAAAAAGTTAAACAAACAGCTAGTATGTGAACCAGCTATCCGATCCCATGTATTTACCCAGAAGTCAAAGTAGGAATAGGCAGAAACCTCTCCACTGATGTTCACTGCAGTAATTTTCACAATAGCCAAATTGTAGAGACAACCAAAATGTTCACTAACAGACAAATGAGTAAACAAAATGAGGCATATACACACAACAGCATACTGCTTAGCCATAAAGAGAAATACAATTCTGATGTACGCCACTGTGTGGATGAATCTTAAAAACATTCTAAACGAAGTAAGTCAGTCACAAAAGGACAAACATTGTATGATCTGACTTATATGAGATAAGCAAATATACAAAAATAAAAAAAAAACTGTTGTAATGAAGTTGATTTCAATTCACAGCTATCTCATAATACAGAGTGAACTTCCCCATAGGGTTTCTAAGGAGCAGATGGTGGATTTGAACTGCTGATCTTTTGGTAAACACTGCACCACTACTCCAAGCAAACATATAGACCTCAGTTGTCATTGAGGTGATTTCAACTCATAGTGACCAAAAACATAATGAAACCAAAAGTGTTCGTAGTTACAAGGGATAGAAAGATGGAAGAAAGAGAGCATTTTTACGTAGGGGCATTGATTTCATGTTAACAGTGACAGAATAATTTCAAAAAGGATAGTAGAAACGATTGTATCACTTGAAATGACATTGATATACATCAACGATAGTAAAATTGTTGGCTCTGTGTGACTCTGAGTTGGACCATATATGACAGAGTAGAACTGCCCTGTAAAGTTTCTTCCCCAAGTATCTGTTAGTTTTTCTAACAGCAAAACTGTAATGTCTTGCTTGTGATGCTGGAAGCTATGCCACCAGTATCCAGATACCGAAAAGGACACCCATGGTGGACATGTTTTAGCTCAGGTTCCAGACTAAAAAAGATGTAGAAGAGGGAACTGGTGGTCAACTTCTGAAAAAAAGTTAGCAAGTGAAAATGGGGAACACTGATATAATGCCAGAAAATAAGCTCCTCGGTTTGGAAGATACTCAAAATAAAAGTGGGAAAGAGCTAACTCCTAAAAGTAGAATGAACTTTAACGATGTAGATGGAGTCAAGCATTAGATTTTCTCACTTCTTTATGTAACATGTCTCAATAGAGAGGGAAAAAAAGCCTTAAACATTCATCAAAAATATGTATTAATAATTTTGAAGCAGAATGTTCAAAGTATAAATACATGAATACCAATAGAGATGTTTCAACCAGTGAATGCAGTGCTGGAAGTGTTAAATTGTCTATGCCATGAAATTTGGCCAACTGCCTGGAAGAGATACATATTTGTATCTACTCCAAAAAGATTCAATGAATGCAGAAATGATCGAATAATTTGATTAACATTACATAAAAGTAAAATTTCCCTGAAGATCATTCAAAAGCAGTTTGCAATACATCAACAGAGAATTGCCAGAAGTTTAAGGTAGATTCCAAAAAAGGCTTGGAACAAGGGATATCATTGTGATGTCAGAGGGATCCTTGCTGAAAACAAAGAACAACAGGAAAATGTTTATCTGTATTTTATTGATCATGCAAAGGCATTTGACTTTGGTGACAAATTATGGATAACAGTGAGAAGAACGGAAATTCCAAAGCAACTGTGCTCATGAGGAATCTATACATAGACCAAGAGGCAGTAGTTTGAACAGAACAAAGGACAGTGTATGGTTTAAAGTTAGGAAAGGTATATGTTGGGTTTGTATCGTTTCACCATACTTGTCTAATCTGTGTGCTGAACAAATAATCCAAGAAGCTGGCTTGTGTGAAGAACAGGGCATCAGGACTGGAGGTAGAATCCTTATCAACCTATGTTGTACAGATGACACAACCTTGCTCGCTAAAAGGAAAGAGGACCTGAAGAACTTACTAATGAAAATCAAAGGCCACAGCCTTCAATATGGATTACAACTCAACATCAAGAAAACAAAAATTCCTCGTAACTGGAGTAGCAAGCAACATCATGATAAACAGAGAAAAGATTCAAGTTGTAAAGGATTTCATTTTACTTGGATCCACAATCAACACCCATGGAAACAGCAGTCAAGCAATCAAATGAGGAATTACTTTGGCCAGCCATGTGGCAAAAGTCTTCTTAAAAGTGTTAAAAATCAAAAACCTCACTTCAAGGTGTGCTTGACCCAGTCATGGTGTTTTCAATTGCCTCACGTATATGTGAAAGCTGGGCAAGTAATGAGGAAGATCAAAGAAGAATTGAAGCCCTTAAATGATGGTGCTGACAAAGAATATTGAATATATCATGTACTACCAGAAGGACAAACAAATCTCTCTGAAGATGTACACCAGAATGTTTCTTAGAAAAGAAGATGACAAGACTTGATCTCTCATACTTTGGAGAGACCAGTTTTTTGAGAAGCACCTCATGCTGGGTCGAGTAGAGGGTCAGTGAAAAGAGGAAGACTTTCGATGAGATGGACTGACCCAGTGATTACAGTGATAGGTTCAAGCCTAGCAATTACGAAGATGGTGTGGGACTGGGCAATGTTGTCTTCTGTTGTAGCAGGATCACTGTAAGTTGGAGTCAACTTATAACACCTATCAGCGACAACAGTAGGATTTCCTAGGCTGTGATTTTTATGTAAACAGTTCTAGGTATTTTCTTTAGGGAAGCAGCTGGTAGGTTCAAGACACTGACCTTCCTGCTCTCAGCTGAAAGCTTAACTATTGTGCCAAGAGTTTCTTATTTCTTAATTATACATGTAGAAATGGTTTGACTGTCATGCATATTTTTATCAAAATTAAATATATATAACTTTGTAATTTTTCATGCTAAAACATAACAAACATAATATTCTACAGACCATAGCACAATGTAGTTTATTTTCCTTTATAGATGAAGAATTTGAGAACTTTACTAGTTTGTGTTAATATTTAGACTATGATTCAAACTTTTCAGTACAAACAATATAAAATACTACTGTTACATAGTATATAGCACAGTACAATGTGTAACAGATCAAACAGGCATGAATTCAGAGTTCAGAGTTCAATATGTCTAATTAGAGACAACACGTCCCTAATTAGATGTGTCTCATCAAATTATTTAAACTGGCTAAACCTCAATCCTCTTATTCTTAAAAGGGGACATACACAGAACAACCTATTTTATTTTTTTTGCTTCCTTCCTAAATAAGTTAGAACTTAGAGTTTATTATTTACTCAGGAATCTAGGAGGATTTATTCAGCTGTAGAATAAATAAGTGATTCTCTGTATTTTTACCATGTGGGTGGCTTTTATTGGCTTCTAAGCAGTATGGTTTTAAATTACATGATTTTTCTCATTTATATTCATTTTAAATCGTTAGGATATGGATTTTTTTCCAGTTTATGTTCAGGTTAATAATGTCATGTCCAATGTTTGTCATTCTAATGGCTTTTAATTGTCCTTTGGTCAATATAAACACAAGTTAAATGTGGCTTCCTTGAAGTTTGTCCACATGCAGTCATCATAATTGGAAACATGAAATATACAGAGAAAGCTAAGAGGCAAAACCATAATGAACATTTTTCTGTTTATATTTGAATGTTTGAATATGAATTTTACTTTTGGTGAATATCACATGTAACATGTTGTGGTTGTTAGTTACTGTCTACTTGGCTCTGACTCATAGCTAACCCATGTACAACAGAACAAACACTATATGATCCTGTGCCATTTTGGCAATCATTGTTATGTTTGAGTCCATTGTTACAGCCACTGTATTAATCTTTCTCATCAAGTCTTCCTCTTTTTCACTGATACTCCAACTGAACAAGTATGATGTCCTCCTTCAGAGACTGATCCTTCCGAATACCATATTCAAAGAGTGAGACACGTCATCCTGATTTCTAAGGAGCATTCTGGTGTACTTCTTCTAAGACAGATTTGTTTGTTCATCTGACAAAACCAAAAACCAAATCCATTGCCATAAAGTTGATTCTGAATCAATGACCCTATAGATAGAGTAGAACTGCTCCATAGAGTCTTGAAGGAGTGCCTGCTTAGCAGCTGCAGCACTTAACCACTATGGAACCATGGTTTCTACTCTTCTGGAAGTACTTGATATATTCCATATTCTTTCTCAATACCACCATTCAAAAGCATCAATTCTTCTTTGGCCTTCCTTATTCCTTGCCCAGCTTTCCCATCATGTGAGGCAATGGAAAAACACAGGGCTTGGGTCAGGAGCACCTACTTCTTTAAATGGTATCTTTGATTTCTAAACCTTCAAAAGAGGCCTTTTGCCACACATCTGCCCAATGCATTGTGTTATTTGATTTCATTACTGCTGCTTCCGTGGGTGTTGATTGTGGATCCAAGTAAAATAAAATCTTTTAAAATTTCAATCTTTTCTCCATTCATTCGCATGTTGCTCATTAGTCCAGTTGTGAGGATTTTCATTTTCTTTATGCTGAGGTGTAATCCATACTGAAGGCTGTGATCTGTGATATTCATCAGTAAGTACTTTAAGTCTCCTTCCCTTTCAGCAAGCAAGGCTGTGTCATCTGCCTAATGTGGGTTGTTAATTAGTCTTGCTCCAATCCTGATGTTGCATTCTTCTTCATATAGGTCAGCTTCCTGGATTACTTGTTCAGTTACTTCTCTAAAAAACCAAATCCTGGAACTGATTTAATAAACCATAAACTTAACTTACTTCTTTTTTCTTTGAAATGAGAGTAACAGAACTGATAGTCTACTCAAAGGAATCTTAGTACAGCAGTTAAGTTCTTCGAAGGAAGACTTGAAGAACCAATGCTTTGGAATTACAATGTTGGTTAAGAATACTGAATATACCAACTACTGCCACAAGAACAAATAAAACTGTCTTGCAAGAAGTAGAGCCAGATTTATCACTGGAAGCAAAGATGTAAAAGTTTGTCTCACATACTTTGGACATGTTCTCAGGAGGGATCATTCTCTGGAAAGGACCTCATGCTTGGTAGAGTGGATGGTCAACAAAAAAGAAGATCCTAAAGGAGATGGACTGACACAGTGACTGCAACAGTAGGCTCCAGTATAAAATTGTGAGGGTGGCACAGGATGGAGCAGAGTTTCATTCTGTGGCCTGTAGGGCCATTATGAGCTCCAAATGATTCACTGGTACCCAACAACATTAACAGAAATAAAAGTATGGAATTAATGAATTGTTTGCTGGACCAATTTCAGCAGTCCATTGATTACATGATATATTTCATCAAATTAATCATGAGTATACTACAAAAAACTATGGTGAGTTTAACATGTGGTTTTTGTATTTTCTTACTGAAGGGAAATATAATAAAGTTAGCATTATATAGTCTTAGTGACTGAATGTGGTTAAGATTGTGTAATAGATAATTGAATTAATTACTAGATTATTACAAACTATGTTTCTTGATAATTTTAGAATTTTTTCAAGAATTAAATTCATATTTATCTCTTTATAATATTTTCTACCTTAAAATGAAGAAAAATCAATGATTCAATGCTTTTTAGGATGAAGATGTGGCCATCTACTTCCGTGAAGATTTCCTGCCTTGGGAACCTTATTGAATAGTTCTGTTCTATCCTATATGGCATGGATTATACCTCAACATAAGGAAAATGAAAGTTCTCACAACTGGTCCTATAAGCAACATCATGATAAAGAGAGGACAGATTGAGATTGTCAAGGATTTTATTTTACTAGAATCCATACTTGACAATCATAGAAGCAGGAGTCAAAAATCAAAAGACGCTTTGCATTTGGAAAATATGCTGCAAAAGACTTCTTTAAACTGTTGAAGAGCAAAGACATTGCCTTGAAAATTAAGGTGCTCCTGACCCAAGCCATGGTATACTCAGTCACATCACATGCATGTCAAAGCTGGATGATGGATAAGGAAGACCAAGGAATTGGTGCCTTTGAATTGTTGTATTGGAGAATATTGAATACATTGTAGACTGACCAAAGAACAAACATCTTTTCTGCAAGAAATAGAACCAGAGTACTCCTTAGAAGCAAGGATGGTGAGACTGCATCTTGTATGCTTTGGACATGTTGTCAGGAGGGATCAATCCCTGGAGAAGGACATCTTCCTTGGCAACATAGAAAGTCAACAAAAAAGAGGAAGACCGTCAATGAGATGGACTGACACAATGACTGCAAGAATGGGCTCCAGCATACTGTTAATTATGGGCATGCCATAGGACCAGGTTTTCATTCTATTTACTGTACATGGGGTTGCTATTAGTCTGAACTGACTCAACGGCACCTAATGGAAACAACAGCATCCTATAGAGTGGCTATGAGTTAGAACTGACTGAGTGTAATGGGTTTTGTGTTTTGTTAATATCTTGAAAAATTTCTTGACTATGCTTTTATAGAAAGTCAGTATTTTTCTGTAATTTTTTCTATACTTGCCACTATGTTTTTCAGTCTCTTTTTCCTCTTCACATATAGGATGTCATGAACAGAAATTTGCTCCCCTCCCCGAAATATGTGTTGAAATCATGACCTCTGTACCTCTAAATATGATCCAATTTAGAACTAAGAAATTCTTTTGTAATGCTAATGATGTGGTACCTGAATAGGATGAGTTCTAAACCTAATTACTTTTGAGCTATGAAAATACCAAAATAGACAGAGACATTCACAAGGGGAAAGAGAGACTTTGAAAAATACTAAGGAACTCTGAAGGTTACTGAAAAAGACAGACCTTGCTGTAGAGCTATGCCCTGAATTCGAACTTCTCGTCTCCCAAACTTCAATAAATAAATTCCTATTATCAGATCCGACTCGATGGCACTTGGCTTATTATTTTATATAGAGTTCCTGAGATAGCACAAGAAGACGAGGTGTGCAATCTAGAACTCTATTAAAAGACCAGACTTGATGGCTTGGCAACCTGGAGGGTCCCCTGGGAACATGACCCTGGCCTTGCTATTAGCCCAGAACTGAAATCAGTACGGATGCCAACTTTTCAGACAAATATTGGGCTGGACTGAGGGACACAGAGTGATTGTATATGGTACGTGCACTTTCTGTTTGAGGCTATCCAACTGGTTTCTTTCTAGAGGGGAGAGAAGAGGCTGGAGAGGAGGGGACAAGTGTTAGTTGAGTAGATACTGCCAGTAAAGAATAAAAAGGAGGAATGTCACAGGGTGAGGATTGCTGATAGAGTTGCCTAGAAGTGAGTGCTTGGGGTTTTATATGGCAAATTGACTTGGATTGTAACTTTCACTTAATTACAATAAAACAAACATAAAAATAAAAATAAAAATCCTATTTAAAAAAATCATGTTACTTAAAGCCACCTATTGGTATTCTTTTCATAGCTGTGAAATACATATATATATATTATTTGTATCTGTGTATATGTTTTGCTGAAGCATTTCATTCAATTCCATACACTATAATGTTTTAGCCTTAAACATCTCAAAAAAGTACTGCCAAACATTCATGCCATTCTATGCTATGACCACGTAATGATTATACTGAGGTAATCTGACAATATTATCCCATTCTTTAATATACAGCCTTTATTTAAATACCTCTGTTTTTCCTCAGAGATACCCCTTACACCTGCTGCCTATGTTCAAATTTTAATGTTCACACATTCATTTAGCTGCGTGATCTATTGAGTTTGCTTAATGCAAAATACTTCACATACCCACACAAATGTTTTTCCTTTTGTATTTCATGATGCTGTTTCTTTAAAAAAAGAAAAATCCCATGTGAGTTGTTTTACAGCCTCCATGAATCCTTAATCTTTAGTCAGACTTGTACTGAAATCACATGTGTAGAGCTTTTACACAAAGGCCGTGGTTTACCTGGGATTGTAAACGCTTTATACCTCATTGATAGTGTTTTTCTGTTATCTTTATGTTATTTGTTCTTGCCTGTTTCAATTTAAAAACTTCAGAGTTTCAACTTAAGAATGATACAAAAAGGAAAACAGACAAACAGAAAAAAGGCGTGACTACATAGAAGTTTAAATTATCTGTCTTCAAGGGATGCTGCTATTCATCTATCAGTTTTTCATACTCCAGTGGCTTGTGTGTTGCTATGATGCTGGAAGCTATGTCACTGGTATGTCACTCATAGTGGAAAACTTTCAGTGGAACATCTAGACCTAGATGGAGGAGGGAAGGACCTATTGATCTTCTTCTGAATATTCATCAGTGAAATCCTTATGGATCATTAACAAAATGTTGTCCTAAGGAGTGTTGAAAGATACTGCAAAAGAGCTATAACAATGGACTCAAATATACAATGATTATAAAAATGTCAGAGGACCAGACAACACTTTGCTCTGTTTGACATAGTTCACCATACATTAGAACAGATTCAACAGCAACTAACAACTATAATGGATTAAAATTATATATATTTTCTAAGACTTGAGGCAGCCCCTAACTTCATATGACCATGAACATAGTTTAAGAGTAATTTTGGTTGTTGACATATTGTTCTTACTTTCCCTCACTTAGGATATATTCTTTTTGCTTAGTTCTTCTTTTGCATACTTTTAGCTACAAGTAGTTGTTTAGGCCATCCAGTACTGCTCTAACAGAAATACCACAAGTGGAAGACTAACCAAAGAAATTTTATCCTTACACAGTCCAGTAGGCTACAAATGCAAATTCAGAATATCTGCTCCAGGAGAAGGCTTTTCCCTTGTTGGCTCTGAAGGAGTCCTTGTGTTACATCAGTCTTTGTTCTGAGAGCATCTTGCCACAGGAACCTCAGGTCTGAAGGACATGCTCTTATCCCTGTGCTGCTTTCTTGACGGTATGAGGTTCCCAGTTCTCCACTTGCTTCCCTTTCCTTTTGATGAAAGGATAAATGATGGTACAAGCCATACTTCAGGGAAATTCTCTTTGCAGGGGAGCAGGCAGGTAATCTTATGAAGGGATTTACAGTCCCACCCTAATCCTCTAACATAGGAAAGTCACAAAATGGAAGGCAATCATAAAATACTGGGAATCATGGCCAAGACACATGGCTACACATTTTCGGGAGGACATAGTTCAATCCATGGCAGTAGTCTTAAGACAATGAGAGGGTATCTTATGCTGGGTACTCTACAGGAGGAAAACCAGTGTATTGTATATGTAAATACATATTTATATAGAAAGATTCATTTCAAGGAAATGGCTCACACAATTGTGGAAGCAGTCAAGTCCCAAATCTATGGGTCAGACAATAGGCTAGAGGCTTCTCCCAACTTATGTTGTTATGGGGGTTGATAAGCCGAAAATGTTCAGGTCAGGTGACAGGTTTTGGCCCAGAACACAGCAATGGAGGTCAGAGAATGACTAGACAGATCTGGGATCCAGAGAGAGTGTGTGAGTTTTACCAGAATGTTCACATAGGTAGAAGGGGCACACCCCCATGGAAATCCCCTTTTCAACTAATTACTTTTCACATCAGATCACAAAATGGAGGAAGATTGTATAATATACATCAAAATCCTGAGAAGCCTGGCTTAGCCAAGGTGACACATAACATTAAACATCAGAGGGAATTTCTTTTTTTATTATTAGAGCCGAGTTCCACCTAGGATGCTCAGTGGTTTTAGGTGAAAGAAGTGGAAAATGAATGGGATTTTGCTAAATCAGCCATGAGGTTGCCTGGTCACCTCCAACAGATTATCAAGTCACCTCCAGCAGGAGAAGCAGGCAGAGTGACAATTCAGTGAGGCAGGAGTTGGGGGACAAATCAACTATAAACTACTCAAACAACTTCTACACAGTCTGTCAAGAAATAGCATTTAAAGATGTAATAGCATCAAGTAGTCGGCAGGAAAGGAAAACAGATTCAAATGGAATCAGATCAGTAGGCTGAATATACTGGCAGTTTACATCAGGAAAATTTTTTAGATTATAGTAGGGTCACAGTAAGGCAGAATCAACTAAACAGTAATGGATCAAAGGCAAGAAAAAGATTTCTTATACAGGACTAGAAGTCTTAGCGCATCAGTCTGCAAAACAGTGTATGGCCCAAATCATGACTGAAAAAAATAAAAGTTATTCCAGTTAACAGAAAAGGAATATGAAATGGAGACTTGAAGCCATGCACAAGGCTGGGTGTTTTAGTCAGCTAGAGCTGTTCTAACAGAAATACCACAAAGAATATGGTCTTAACACGGAAAATTTTATCCTTACGTAGTCCAGTAAGCTAGAAGTCCATATCAGAGTATCTGCTCCAGGGAAGAGGCTTTCCCTCTGTCAGCTCTAGAGGAAAGTCCTTGTGTTTCATCAGTCTTTGGTCAGGGAGCATCTTGGTGCAGGAACCTCATTTCTGAAGGATGCACTCTACTCCTGATGCTGCTTTCTTAATGGTGCAATGTTCCCAGTTCTCTGCTTGCTTTCCTTTCCTTTTATCCCTTGTAGGATAAAGGGATAAAAGGTGGTGCAAGCTATACTCCAAGGAAACTCCCTTTAAAATGGAACACGGAAGTGACCTTAGGAAAGGATTTACAGTCCCACCCTAATCCTCTCTAACATACAGGATAGGAAAACAACAAAATGGAGGACAATCATAAGACATTGGGAATCTCGGCCCAGCCAAATGGCTACACGCATTTTGGCGGGGAGACAGTTCAATCCATAATGGTAGATCTGGTTCATTCCTTCATTCATTAAAACTTACCAAATGGCTACAAGAAACCATTGTCTTCTAACTGATTCCAACTCACAGCAGTCATATAGGACAAAATAGAACCACCTTATAGGGTTTCTTGGTTTGGGTATAGGGTTTCCAAGGAAATTATAATTGCCAACCTTTTGGTTATTAACTGAGCTCTTAACCATTACATCATTAGGGCTTCAGTGTCAACAAATCATCCACAAAAACTAGTGTTGTCAAGAGGATTCTGACTCAAAGAGACCCTAATATTAAATGTACATTCAAGGCTGTTGTTGTTAGTTTCTACAGAGTCGTTTCCAACTCCTGGAAATCTCACTTGTACAGAGCAGAACTGCTGCATAAAGTTTCACAGCTGTAACCTTTCAGAAGTGTATAACTAGGGTTGTTTTTGAGATGTATCTGGGTGGATTGAAACTTTCAACTTTCTAGCTAGTAGTCCAGCATTAAATTGTTTACAATACCAAAGAACTATACATATCAGGTAGATATTATTTAATATTCTTATTGTTATTTTTGTTTATAAGGTAGATATATTCCCATTTTATAGATGAGGGATCTTATCTATTCAGAGTAGTAAATAAAGTACTTGAACTAAAGCCTGTATGATTCAAAGGCCATGTACTCAACATTATTTTAGACACAGTAATAGATGAGGATATCACATATGAAGAAAGCAAGAGTTAATTAAAAAGACAGGAAAGAGAAAAGACTAAGATGGGTATCAAAAGAGATTATGAAACTTGCTCTTGAATATAGCAGAGCTAATGCAACAGAAAAAATGATGTAAAAGGGCTGAACAGAAGATTTCAAGGGCAGCTTGGAAAGTATTACAGTAAGATGTGCAAAGACCTGGAGGTAGGTAAGCAACAGGAAAGAACATGCTGTGTAAGTCTCAAGCTCACAGCACTAAAGAAAAAAATAAAGCCTCGAGTTGCAATAGTGAAGAATCCTACAGGAAAAATATTAAATGACACAGGAAGCATCAAACCAAGATGGAAGGAATACGTAGTCACTGTATCAAAAAGAATTGGTTGACATTCCACTGTTTTAGGAGGTAGCATATCATCAAGAACCATGGTACTGAAGGAAAAATTCCAAGCTGTAAGGCAAGCAAGCTCCAGGAGCCGACAGAATACTAACTGAAATATTGTAACAAATGGATGCCATATTGGAAGCACTCACTCTTCTATGCCAAGAAAATTGGGGGACAGCTATCTGACCAAGCAATTGGAAGAGATTCATATTTGTAACATTCCAAAGAAAGGTGATTCAATAGAACACAGAAATCATCTAACAGTATCATGAATATCACATGCAAGTAAAATTTTAGCAAAGATCATCAAAAAGTGGTTATGGCAGTACATCAACAGGTGGGGTAGTTAAGACTGTGTCAACTTGGCAACTCCATGTTTGGCTGCTGTAACAAGTGGCAGGGATGGGGCCAATGATGGCTTCTCTCCTCTCCGCTCTCCTCTCTCCACCTTCTACCACCTACTTCCTATCTGCTCACATTGCCAGCAGCTCCTGCTGTCTTTTGAGTCTGGTTCCTGTACCTGAACTAGCAGCTTTTGGATTCACCAATTCTTACATCCCCTGAGAGTCCTGTTCCCTGACCTGACAATCCTGGTTTGGTCAGCCCCAACAACTCCATGAGTTAGTGGAGACCTCGCAGTCTCCCCTGCCAACGTGAGATCCCCTGACCTACACAGCTGGTTATCTAGAACTCTGATCTCTGACCTGCTGACCTTGGGTTCACCAGCTTCCATGGCCACCTGAGACTTGTACCAGGACTTAGGACATTCAGCTTCTACAATTAGGTGAGCTGTTTCCTTTATACAAATGTTTCCCTGTACATACATACATGTTGCTGGTTTTGCTTTCCTAGAAATTCAAGCTGGATTCAAAAGAGAATATGGAATATTAGATATCATTGCTAATGTCAGAGAGATTATGACTAAAAGCAAAGAATACCAGAAACAGGCTCACCTCTGTATTATTGACTATTCAATGGCATTAGATCATATGGATCATAAGAAATTATTGATGACATTGCCATGAATGGGAACTCAAGAACATTAAATTTTACCCATGAGAATGCTTATGAAGAGTCTGTACTTAAATCAAGAGGCACTTGTTTCAACAGAGCAAGGGAATACTATGTGATTCAAAATCAGGAAAATTTTGTGTCAAGTTTAGATTCTTTCACAATACTTATTTAGCCTGTATGCTTACCAAATTATCAGGGAAACTAAACTATATGAAAAAGAACGTGGCATCAGGATTGAAGGTCAACTAGTTAACAATCCGTGTTATGTACATGACACAACCTTGCTTGCACATATGAAGAGGACTTGAAGCATTTACTGATGAAAATCAAAAGCCACAGCCTTTACTAGCAAATACACCTCAGCATGGAGAACAAAAATACAACTGGAACAATGAGCAACATCCTGATGAATGTAGAAAAGATTAAAGTTGTAAAACACTGCTTTTTACTTGGACTCTAAAACAATATCCATGGAAAGAGCAGCCAAGAAATCCAAAGACTTATCCCATTAGTCAAATCTGCTGCAAAAGAAAATATCTCTTTAAAATGTTAAAACAAAGATGACACTTTAAGAACTAAAGTATACCTGCCCCAAGTCATGGTGTCGGCATGCTCCCCTCATATGAATGTGAAGGCTGGGCAATGGATAAGGAAGGCCGAAGAAGAATGGATACCTTTGAATTATGGTGTTGGCATATTATGGTATGAATATTAAATTATGGCAATGACATCTAAATACACCATGGACTGCCAGAAGAACAAATCTGTCTTGGAAGTAGAGACCGAATGCTCCTTAGAAGAGGTGTCTCACTTACTTTGGGCATGTTGTCAGGAAGGACCAGTCCCTGAAAGAGGACATCATGCTTGGTAAAGCAGATGGTCGGTGACAGAGAGTAGTATACTGCAGGAGACTGATTGGCACAGCGGCTGCAACAGCAGATTCAAGCATAACAAAGACTGTGAGGATGGCCTATTGCTGTCGAGTCAATTCTGACTTGTAGAGATTCTGTACAATACAGTAGAACTGTCCCACAGGGTTTCTGTGGAGGGGCTGATAGATTAGAACTGCTGACCTTTGGGTTAGCATCTGAGCCCTTAAGTTAAAGTCGGTGGGAACTGCTGTCGAGTTGACTCCAACTCACAGAGGCTCTGTAGGACAGAGTAGAGCGCCTGGCAGACATGAACTGCCAACCTTCTGGTTACCAGCTGTAGCACTTAACCACTAAGCCACTGAGGTTTCCACTCTGGTTATATGGATAAAGAAAAGACCCAACAAACTAATTGGTTATGAGACTAAATTTATACTTTATTCATTTAGTGTTCCTAATAACTCTGGTGGATTAGTGGTTTGATGCTACATCTGCTAACCAAAGGTCTGGCAGAGTAAATCTGCCAGGCGCTACTTGGAAACTATGGGGTTGTTCTACTCTGACCTACAGGATGACTAAGAGTTGGAATCCACTGTATGGCAGTAATTGTTTTAGGAATAACCCTGGAGCCTGATGGTTAAGTGTTTGGCTGCTAATGAAGAAGTTGGCAGTTTGAATCCAGCAGCCCCTTCTTGGAAACTATGAGGCAGTTCTGTGCTGTCCTGTAGACTAACTATAAGCCAGAATCTACTCTATGGTGATGGGTTAGTTAACTTCATTTATTTTCACTGATGAGAACCATAAGACTGAAGAGTGATTAGAAAACTACAAGGATCAATCGTGCTTCGTAATCACGATTTAATTTAAGCCCATATGTCACCTGTTCCCATGTTCTTTTCAAATTACATGCGTACAAAGCAAGTAAGAAGTAGTAACATCTAAGCCATCACATCCTTTTCACAATCTGTTGAAAAATTTGACTTTCACAGAAAGATTAGAATGCAGTAGTTTCTTAAAACTTAACTCCTTTTCAAGGTTTTATTTTGTTCCAAATCATCCAGTGGTAAATTCATTGCCCTATTACTGAGCTTTGTGGTGAAATGCATTCTTCCTTAAAATTCCTGAAGTGTGCTGGTATAAAGAATAATGTTAATAAGAAATATACTAATATGTTAATATATTCTAAAATCTGTTTTAGCAGTTTATTTTGCTAAGTTATTTCCACTACCTGTGGTCAATGATGTATGCTAATTTTACCTACATAATACAGATCATGAATCTGAAGTTTAAGATTATTAAATAACTTACCTATGGCCATCCCCCAAGTAAACAGTGGAGTTAATGGACTTTATAGTGATTACTTAGAGTTTTTCTGAATATGAAATAAGAAAATACAAATAACTTACACAACACAATACCACACTGTGATCACTTATTTTAAGTGCTCTCTAATAATAAAGATTTCTTTATTGAGTTCTCTAATCTAAAGGAATTTTTAGTCTCTTAAGAAACGTGCTATGTGACTGAATGAACATAATGCTAGAGTATAGAGTTCATGAGATGTATATTGAATAGTCTAATAAAAGAGCTATAATAGCTAAGAAAAGAGACAAGTTATTTTATTTGGAGTGATCATTTAAAACTCCTGTAGAATGGAGTTTTTCCTGTGGGCCTTTTATAAGAGAAAGGAAATATAAAATAATTTTAAAAATTATTCTGTGATATAGCTAATGTCTGTCTTTTATTTAGAATATGCAATTATTATTTATGAAATGTCTACCTGAGAACCAGGAACCAAAATGTTTATGAAAGCCCAATTTATAATACTAATACAAGTTTTATTTTAACTTTAAAGTAACATTCAATGTAGATATTTAGATACTTAGATTCCTCCAATTATGTTTGGTTACTGATTCTTTGTAGCTATTTTCTCCAACTATTTTGGGCAGTATTCAACTGTGACTTCTACTAGAAGCCCTCTATTCAGTAACATTATTCTGTGAACTCTTAACAGCACATTGTTCAAAACAATTCGTATATGGAAAACAAAGCAAGGAGAACCCAGATGAAGTTTCCAAGGCCATTTATACTTGTCTTATTAAATAATGACGTTTATTAATTACTATTAGCCGTCAGTTCACAACTCACTGCTTTTCTGTCAGCTTGTTGTAGCGGTGTGAGTGGTGTGTGGTGTGGAAGCTATGCAACAGGGTCTCCATGGTGGACAGATTTCAGTGGAACTTCCTAACTAAAACAGACTAGGAAGAAGGACCTGAAGATCTATGTCTAAAACTTTGGTCAGTGAAAACTTTATGAACAGCAGCAGAATGTTATCTAGTATAGTGCTGGAAGATGAGCCCCTGGAGTTAGAAGGCACTCAAAACATGGGTTGGGAAGAACTGCCTTCTCCATGTAGAATTCCCCTTGATGACGCAAGTGGACTAAAGCTTTCAGAACTGTCATGTACCGATGGGACGTGACTCAAAATGAGACAAAAGAGCTGCCAGGATCCATTAATAATTGCAACATGGGCTGTATGAATCTAGGAAAATTGAAAGTCATCAAAATTGGAACCTCATACGTAAAGATAATTATGTTAGGCATTAAAGCCAAAACATACACAGTGCTGGTAAGTTTGACTCATGGCAACCCTATAAGGCCTAGCAGAATTGTGCCATAAGTTAACAAAGCTGTAAATATTTAGGGAAGCCAACTGCTACATCTTTCTCTCGTAGAGGAGATGATGGATTCCAACCACTGACTCTCAAATTAGCAGATTACCACTTTAACCACTGTGCTATAAACCCATATAAAATATGCATTTACTTTGGCTAAAATTTCTCTGGAATGCATTCCTTCATATTGCCACACTGCCTAAGATCTGATAATTCTTTTCTTAAACTTTAATTATTTTGTTTATTTATCTGCTGATTTACAAACACATGAAGTGTAAGATGAGCACGAGATGCATACACAATTTAATAACAATGCCACTCATGGATTACTTAGTTTGCGACAAACACATTTAAATATTTTCTTTATAATATATTATTTAATATGTAACTTATTTTCAAGGCTAGCATTTTTAATGAAAAACTGAGTTTTGTAGTGATTCATATAATTCCAAAATAAATTCAGATTTATCAACCACTGCAGTAAACTAGTAAGTCATACTATTTAAGTTTATGAATGTCAAAATTATGGATTTCTTAAATAAAGTATGTTACCTATCAGAAGTTACTTTCAAATGCTACATGGTCATCTGTCTTGTGTTTCGTAATTCTTTCATCAACTTTTTTGTTATTACTTCTTTGTGTGTTTGTTTACTTATTTATTTATTGAGGGTGCCTATGTGTATTGTAGATAAGAGATTTCTATACAGTAAAAATATTAAACATTTATAAAAAGTGGCAGCAAACTACATAGAGATCTAAACTTACCTTAAAAATGAATTAATTTACCCTTTCAAGCCTGACTCTGCACTCTAAAAGATGTATTTTCTAATAATCATTGAACCAAGAGTTTAAAAATAATCTTAAACTAATCTCAAACACGTTGTGGGTGTCAAAAACTTCAGTTAAGTTTGGAAGCCAAATATTTTGATGCCTGCATGTGGGATCTCAGCCCCAAAGTTCAATTTCCAGATTGGAGGATTTACTTAACCCAGACAGACAGACACTCTTACTGAGACCTCCTTCCTATAATCCATATTTTCATCTCTCCAAGAACCGTCACGATAGTTGCCTTCTCCATGAATTTATCAATTAGATACCTCATTACCTCCCCCAGGGACTGGGTGCAGTTTAGTCTCATGATCTTTGACAGAATACATGGATTACTATCTGCCATTAACCTTCCCTCATTGATGGAGCTATTTCTGTTTGTTTATTCTTAATCATGTATTCATTTAGACAGACCTCCTGATCTCTTTACCATTTTGTTTTATCTTTCAGAGAAATTCTCAGGATGTCTCCTGATCATATATATCTATATACATTCTTTTTTTTTTCCTCTTTTTAATCATTGTTCTTTTATACTTGTTTCTTTTAGTTCATCTTCCTTTCTTGCTTAAAAAATACTTGGTGAACCATCATAATTCCTGGTATTCTGTGATTGTGCACCATTTTGTGATCTGATGTGATTTTCCTATGTGCTGTATAGCCTGCTTTTATGATGTTAATAAAGGGGGGTAAGCAGTAGTTGTGTTGAGGAGTCAGGATGTCAGTCTGTAAGGTTGGATTTTGTCTTGAGCTGGTTTCTTTTGGGATATAAAAGAGACAAGTGAGCAGAGAGACAGGGGGACCTCATACTACCAAGAAAGTAGTGACAGCAGCAGAGCGTGTCCTTTGGACTCAGAGTTCCTGTGCAGAAAAGCTTCTACACGGGGAAGATTGATAAGAAGGATCTTCCTCCAGAGCTGACGGAGAAAGACAAGTTTCGCCTTGAGCTGATGCCCAGAATTTGGACTTTTAGTTTACTTTACTGTGAGAAAATAAGTTTCTGATTGTTACAGCCATCCATTTGCATTGCTTTTATGGCAGCACTATATAACTAAGACAGCAGCCAAGCTCTTAACCACTGCGACACCAGGGCTCCTTAACAGAATTAGGAAACTAAAGCACCAATTGTGTGTGTGTGTGTGTGTGTGTGTGTGTGATTATGATACAAAGGATAAGGTTTTGTTGTGCTTTTCTGTTATATTTTGATCCATTTCTTTCCCCCAATCTATAAACCTTCGTTTGCCCACTATCAATTTTCCTCACTTTCCTTATCCTCTAATCTCTGTAACAGGTAGCCCTTATATATTTTATCTTTTTCAAGGAAAATTATCAAATAAATTATCAAGGATTTGACTTTGAAGCTCTGTATTAGAAACATACATAGAAAGGTGCCTTATTATAACAGAGCATCCTAGGGTACAAATAAATTCTTTCTGCATTATTTATTTGATTTTTGCCAGAGTCCTGTGCCATAAGAAAAACAACACAATTACTTTTATTTTACACTGAGAAATTAGTTCCTGAATAAGGTCAGAAGAATTGGCACTAAGAACCAAACCTTTCTGAATGCTTTACAACTACATAATTTTTTTAGAAACACAGAAGGAATAGCTTTATTAAGCACAGAAAATAGTGTAGTATATCTCATGTAAAATTTACATAGAATTCACAAATGGACTGTGTGTTTTATTTTTCAGTATATAGGCTTATGAATTTATCCTTCCCAATTACTCAGAATGCTAAAACTAACAGGGATATAAGACATCTATTCTCCCCCTTGAATTCTGCACACAGTAGCACGGAGGCAAACACATTTGCACTCCTTCTGTTTCTCTGGCTAGCCAGTGGGCCATCAGCATTAGAATACTGGCTTCCTGACTCCATACCCAATGTTTTTAATCCAATTCCCCACTGCTTTTTTGTCCCTTAAAATAGAAGTTATGTCAATTCAGATAGGAATGAACTCTTAACCCCATCAGAGGGAGAGTTGCTTTCAGTTCTAAATCATAGTGATGGATTTTGATTGGTAACCTAAGGGAGAAAGGACCACAATTCTATTACTTATTTAATGAACTATCCATTACTGCACTAGACAATTTTTATCATCTTTTAATGCAAATGAGTCACTGTTCAATACTTCTGTTAAGTGCGTGTCTCACAGCATTACCCTGTTTTCTGGACCATTGCATAAAAATGAATATTTCAACTTGACAATACAAACAACAACAACAAGGAAACAAAACAAAACATTTCTTTGGAGTATGTTTCCCCTCCAAATGAAAAATGCCATTATTCCATAACTTATCGTTTTAATTTTTAATTTCTCTCTTAGAGGCAAATTTATAAAAATAAATATACAACCTATCTAGTTCTACACAATTTTACTAAAAGGCAGAACTGAAGACTTACATCACTGGTATTTCCAATTACAGAGTGGCTTCATTCTGAACAGTTGTCAGACAACAGCTCCTGCAAACTGTTGCAGAGCTAGGTTATAGGTACGTACATTTTATCTGCTCTGCCTGTCAGTTGCTCATACGTGAAGAATCAGTGCCCTCAAACCAATGGACTACATCCTAGCAAAGGGGAGAGAAACAGTCTAGTTTTCAGAGGCAACAGTGGCCAAAGTCCTCATGGTAACATTTGTGTGGAAAGATTGTAGGTGTCTGTATACAGCAATAGAATCTCCCTGGGCCCCAAAGGAGCTGTGCAGCAGTATGATTTGGACCTTATTTCTGGCAGTGTGACCACTTCAAGCCTATCTCTCTGTCTTCTGGGACATTCTTTGAGCTACATAGCATTCTTTATTATATTCAGTTTCCCCACAAGCCAGCTCTAGGGGATTCTGCTTTTTTGTGTGTGTTTGTTTTGTTTTTGTAACTAATACCATCAACTGATAAAAAAGGGAAACAAATCAATAAACTGTGACCCTCAAAGCTACCATTGCCAGCTAGGTTTTCAAGCAAGTTGTGACAAAGGGCTTCATCAGTCTCATAAGGAAACAACAGTTTTTTAATCTGAAAAGGTCAATGAAGAATGTCACAACTCCTGGTTTTTAAATTGTTTATAGTCTAGAAAGGGAGACAAATATATATTTAATTACTGTACAGCATGATATGTCTTCATATAACATATCCATTAATGTCTTTTGTAAGCACACAAGATTGCAAAATTACTGGCTGGATTTTTTGGAAAGTTAGTATTATTTCACCAGGCCTCAAATACAAAAGGAAAAGCATTTCGTGAAGAGGGAAGAGCATAGGTGCACCATATAAGATTGAAAGTGAAGGATTTATTGAGTTCATTGTGTAGTAAAATATCTTACGATACTGTTAGAACACTGGAAAGTAATGAGAGAGCCGTGAAAGGCAATTTGAGACCAGATATGAAAGGCTTAAAAATATGTTTGGAAATACATTGTCATAGGATGAATAAAGGCCCCCAAAAGATGTTTATGTTTTAATAAAGAGCCTGTGAACATTATCTTATATAGTTAAAAAAAAGGAATGCCTGGTGGCATAGTGGTTAAATGCTACAGCTTTTAACTAAAAGGTTGGCAGTTTGAATCTACTAGGTATTCCTTGGAAACTACGTGGCAGTTCTGCTCTGCCCTGTAGAGTCACTGTGAGTTGGAATTGACTTGACAGCAGTGAGTTTATGATTTTAAAAAAAAGACTTTGCAGATGTTCTTAAATTAGGGATGTTGAGATTGAGAGATTATCCTTTATTTTCAAGCAGGTCCCACGTAATCACCAGGGCCCTTCCAAGAGGGAGGCAGGAGTATCAGAGTCAGTCCAATCAGTAAAGAGTCCGTAGAGTCAGTAACAGGAAATACGATGACAAAAACAAGAGACTGGTTTTTCGCGAGAAAGGGGCTACGAGCCAAGAAATGCAGACTACATCTAGAAGCCAGGATCAGAGAAGGAAATAAATACTCCCCTGAAGTATCCCAAAGGTGTATGATCTCACTTAAACTTTGACTTTATATTTCTAACCTCCAAAACTGCAAAAGAGTAAGTTTTTGTTTTAAGCTACTACTTCTGTGGTGTTTTGTTATAACAGCAACAGAAAATAGTACACAGAGTGAGAAGGACTGAGGGAAATACTAGCAGTTGTAAAAACCCAAAATCCAAACCCACTGCCACTGAGTCAATTCCAACTCTTAGCAGCCCTATAGGATATAGTACAACTGTCCCATAGAGTTTCCCAGGAGGGCCAGGTGGATTCAAACTGCGTGCCTTTTGGTTAGCAGTGATACTGCTTAACCACTGAGTTACCAGGGTTTCCAACAGTGGTGATGCAAGGGTTAAACGTACAAAATTCTCACTTTCAAAAGTAGGTTGATATGTAAGAGCTAAGTTAGAGAGAAGTTTAGAGTTTAGAAAGATAGATACATTTATAATAATTTAAGTTCTGTCAATGAGAGAGACAGAAATAAAAGCTTATAAAAGATAATTGTAGTGGTAAAATGTGTTTGTGATGTGGCATGTTAGTAGGAGAATGCTTCAAGGTATTAAACATTTTATGTAAAATATAATAAACACTTACTGTATAATGGGTATTGTCCTAAGAACTTTACATATATTACCTTATTTGATTTTTATGCCATTCCTATGAGTTAGACGTTATTACCACTGTACCAATTTTACAAAAAGCAAAAGGCTAGTTATTTAGGCAGACTACAAACAATCATAGGCAACTGAACAGTCATACCAGTAGATCACAGCTAATAATAACGATAACAAATACGGTTGTACTTGTAGAGCTACTGAGTGCGTAAACCAGACTCTTGTTTACTTCAGGAAAGGAATGGAATATTCAAATATGTTAAGGATTTCAATTTGCATAATACCTCTCTCGTTAATAGAAGTAGGTATCTACGACATTGTGGAAAATATCAGTCTCTCGAGACAGAGTCTCAAAGGACTGCCAAGCAATTGTGAAGCCAATATTCACCTCCTATGCCTGGAGGAACTCTAAAGAGAATGAGTGTCTAGGGAGTCACATATTGGATAGTTTCTGCAGGTTCTGTTATATTACATACACACTTATTAATACTTTAAAATTGTCTGCAACTGCAAACTGATGCTAGACAGCGGCCATACACACTACCACATGTAATTTTGCATTCTGGAGTTAAGAAATTTTGGAGAACCATCAAGATGTGAGAGCATCTGTAAGGTCTATCTTCTGGAAACTCAAGATTGAACTCAAGTCTAAAGATAGTATAAAGTATGAGTAAATTTTAGTATGCTGGTAGTCATAAAACATATAGGTTAAATGTTGACTATAAGGTTTGAATTTTGTTTAGGACACCACTTGCATGGTAGGGAGTGGTTAAGAACACATTAGAATATCAGTTTGTATTTGTATGATTTTATTTGATAAAAGCTTTTGTCTAGAAATCTGTAATAGTTTTGTTCTCAGAATTGGAAAAAGAAATGAACATGCTGGGTGGTCGAAAGTCTTTCAGAATATTTTTAAAGTTATATGATTTTTAAATGTATTGAATCTTTTTTAAAATGAAATATTATATTATTAATATATTACCCTTAAATATCATGGAAAAAACTATGCTATCAATTTTTTATGTTAAAGGTAATACTTATGAATAAATTCATAGAATACTTGACCTAGAAAATTTACTCCTGAGTAATTAATCAATTTTAAAGACAATTAAGTTTTGGCTAAATGAACTTGATGGCTGCATGTTTCTGCAGAAGGTTTCTTTGTAGCAATACCAGAGCATAGTATTTTGGGCAGTGCATAGGTGTAACTTAAAAATGGCACAGGATGCTGAAGTAAGACATAACTCTGATGGATCATCTAATAAAAATCCCTCAGCTAAAGTCATGGAAGTATTTTCTCTAAATATGTGAGACACCAGCATGGGGAAAACTGAATATTCTGCTTAAATGACTTTATTCCATTGTGGTGGAATAGAGCTGGCTTTACATTCTCCCATGAGAGAGCCACCGTTTGGCCCTGTGTCTTTGAAATTGAGCTAACAAGTAAGCACAGTGGAAATGATGCTATCCTAGACCCAGGCCATTGGCAAGTTCTCTTTCGTTCTCTTGACGCTGTGAGCCACCATAACGGAAATGGTAAGGGCGTGACCCAGCTGAGCCCAATCTTACAATTGTTCCCTCCAAGGAATTAAACATCTGAGTGAAACCATTTTGAACCCCTCAGACCAGAGCAGCCATGAGCCAAATAACCGGTGACCCACACTTTACGCCACAATAAGACGTACCACCTGATGTGTGCTGAAATTCATGACCTACAGAATTGTGAGTATAATAAAATGATAGTCATTTTGTTCCACTAAGCTTTGGGGTATTTGTGTGCAAGAAATTTACTTTTCTGTTTCTTATTTTTCTAATCTATAAAATGGATATCAGCATTATGTAGGTTTGTTATGATGATTAAGTGAATGACTGTAAAGCTAAAACTTAGATTGCTATCTATTGATTCTTATCACAGTCCGTGAAACATATCAGTAATAACTGTCAATTATTGAGCAATTCCTAACTGCTAAGCACCACGTAAAGGAGCCCTGGTGGTGAAGTAGTTAAGTGCTTAGCAGCTAAACAAAAGGTTGGCAATCTGAACTCAAGAACCAGTCTGCCTGAGAAAGATGAGACAGTCTGTGCCCATGAAGCTTACAGCCTTAGAACCCATGTGAGGTGGTCTTACCATGTCCACATGGTGGCTGTGAGTCAGGGCTCCTCAGTGACAATAGATCTAGGCACTGTGTGACTACTTGGTAGAATGGTGCCCCACATGACGAAAAATAAAACTACTAAACCTCTGAGGTTGAGTAAACACTAATTTTTTGTCTCCTTCTGGGAGTAGATTTACTAGCTTCACCTGAGTTCAATCAGCTTGTTCTACTTTGTCCAGCGTTGAAGAAGCAACCTTTTTCAGGGCAGTTAATCAGAGTTCAGGAAAGTTAACCAGCTACCTCAATGAATCAATGCACGATTTTGACTATATAAACAAAAATGCTTTACATTGATAAGGCTCATAATTTATAAGATGATTTTCCCAGCATGTTAATCTTCTTGATTCTAAAGAATAAATCATAAGAAGCAAACAGGAGAATGACCACCCCCATTTTACAGGTGAGAATCATAAGACGCAAATAAAGGTCAATATTAAGCGACTCAGCTGAGAACATCAAGCTCAAATCTCTTTCCACATATGGTGAAGCAAACCCCTCTGTTGCAGAAAAACTGACTGATATACATTAATCAAGTCATGTCAGATATATTCAAGTGATTTTTTTCCTCACTTTTTGATGTTAAGACTGTTTTCTTTTAGAGGATAAAATGTTAATTTCATGAATACATGTCACATTTGTTTAGCAATGTCTAACAAATACATTTGGGCAGATGAGTTCAAAAATGAAATTACACAAAAAATATTCAGAACAAAAATCTAAGTGAATGATTTCCTACCTTTCTTCTTCAAGTGTGGTACAAACTTGCTTGCTTCAAGAGAAAAGAAACCATCCTGGTTAAAGTGCTGTAACACAGATGCTTAATGTGCAACAAGTGTCGTTTCCAGGCAACCTCTGAAGCAGGTGTTTAAGAAATGTTACAGCCCCACAATAAAAGACCCTGCTGTGGAATTACACTCTAGAAATGTTCTCATCCAAGTCTGTG
This sequence comes from Heterohyrax brucei, assembly GCA_028571685.1. NCBI lineage: Eukaryota > Metazoa > Chordata > Mammalia > Hyracoidea > Procaviidae > Heterohyrax > Heterohyrax brucei. Next base: position 165,627,661 of record CM053143.1, read on the forward strand.
GCTGAAGTCACATGTAACATATATAGAAATGTGATTCTCAGCAATCCATGCAACTGTATCAAATAAATCTTTCAAAAATCCAAGAGTAAAACTTGAAAGGAAATTCGATAATGTGCCTCCCTACATGACATAGCCTTGATAGAAATGAATGAGTTCACACAGAAAACACAACCTAATAATCTAATAACATCCATCAATATCAAAAATACCTCCTCAATATCTACAAGTTTTGAATCTTAATTCTAAAATTTCAGACTAAGAATGAACTGGACCTGGGGACACAGAATGAGCATGTGGTGTGTATACTTTATGATTTTATAAGTTTATAGGAGGATGTCCTACTGGTTTCTTTCTAGAGGGGAGAGGAGATGGTGGAGAGAAGATGACAGGTGTTCATTGGGAGGATACTAGTAGCAAACAGTGAAGAAGAGGCATATGCTCTCCCAGGATGGGGAGAGCAGACAGAGTTATAGAGAGGCAGGTTTTCAACATACTTTTTAATTATAAAAAAAAAAATTGTGGCTGTGGAAAAGGAGATAATGCCTATAAATGCTCAAAAAAATTGATTCCATAACTGTGTGGTTATATGATATAAATCTGCAAATGCTAGTGGTCACGTCTCAGCATTTGGTAGCCACAGGATCTGACATTCCATCTCTTTTTGTTTCTGTGACTCTACAGAAAATAGCTGGTCTCTCTGAGCTTGCATTTCCTACAAAATGAAACCCAAATCAGGGGCTGGTTGTAAGTGTGACGTGGCCTATCCTTGTAAGTCTTCAGCACACTGTGGAGCATAAAGTAGGTCTTTGTACTGTTGTATAAATAGTGGTTACTAGAATCCAGTAATAGAGTCACAATTTAAATCCTGGTCCACTCCTTGAAAAGTATGTTGTTCCTGTGGTTAGGCACCATCAAGTTTCTTGCCATTCACAGTGACCCTACATACGACATAACAAAACAGTTCTGGGTCCTGTACACTCCTCACAATCATTGCTGTGTTTGAATCCTCTATTGCAGGCACTGTGTCAACTCATGTCATTGAGAGTCTTTCTCAGTTTTGATGACCCTCTACTTTATAAAGCATGATTTCCTTCTCTAGGGACTGGTCTCTCGTGGTAACATATCCAAAGAACATGGGATAAAGTCTGATTATCCATTACTGCTGAGCACTGACAGAGGTCATGGTTTTCCATCTGAGACCTTTGGCAGCAAAGAGATGAGATTGTTCCTTAAGTCTCACAGTGCCCAGGAACACTCTGGCTGGACTTCTTCCAAGACAAACTTCAAATGTACAACTGCAAAGAAATGCACAAATTTCTCTCTCTTTCTCGTACTCAAAATGTGTAAAATAAGGAAAATAGCCATCTATCCCATAGGGATGTGTTAAGAATTAAGTCAGGACAGAACGTGTACAATTTCTAGAATATGGTAAGCACTCAGTGTTTACAAAATACTGTTATTTTCAATAAAACAGCTGACTTCTGGACTCAAATCTGGAAACCCTGGTGGCTTAGTAGTTAAGTGCTGCATCTGCTAATCAAAGGTCAGCAGTTCAAATCCATCAGGTGCTCCTTGGGAACTCTATAGGACAGTTTTACTCTATATTATATGGTAGCTATGAGTAGGTAACAACTCAACAGCAGATTTTTGGTTCTGAACTCAAATCTAAAATTATTCTTTAGTTCAATCTATAAACTCATTAAAGAATTCATAAAATATTACTTGTTTTAATCATGCAAGGATTTTTTCTTTCCCCCTTTTTTGGCATGTGGTTGACATTTCATCCCTTTGAGTATACATGGTACAGGTAAAATCTGAATCAAGTAGATACATCCTTGTGCTACAGGGATCCGTTCCAGACTTTAAGTTTTCCAATTCTGTGGTGATAGTAAATTTTAGAATATAATTTAATTTTTCAATGTTTTCTTTGTTTCTGTGTTATCTGTTAGGAAGTAATGCCTGGTAATCTGTTCCTAAAAGTCAGCCAGCAAAAATCCTATCTATCTCAACAGTCTGGATTGCAACAGAGTGTGGGGAGAGTACCTGCGGGACAAGCGGTGTTCTTTTTTGTTGTGCATGTGACTTCTAGAAGTCAGGGTTTGACTCGACAGTAGCTACAAAGCAACAGAAAAAACATGTTTTCTATCTTCCATAAGCCAACCTCCAATTTTTTCTATCGGATCCGACTCAACGGCACTTGGCCAATGAGCTGTTTATCCGTAAAAATGTACCTGACTTAGTCATCTAGTACTACTATAATGAAAGTAAAACTGGATGACTTTAACAAAGGGAAGTTTATTCTGTCACAGTCCAATAAGTTAGAAGTCCACATTCAGGGAGCCAGCTCCAGGGGAATGCTTTCTCCTTTCTGTCGGCTCTGGAGGAATGACCTTGTGATGTATTTGTCTTCCCTTGTTCTGGGAGCACCTCAGCACAGGAACCTCAAGTCCAAAGGAAAGGCTCAGCAATCAGAACTGCTTTGTTAGTGTCAGGATGTCCCCACTTTCCCTGCTTCTTTTTCCTTTAAGTTTTGTAAGATAAAAGGTGATCCAGGCCACACCTCAGGGAAACTCCCTTTACAATTGTTCCAGGATGTCATCTTAGTAAGGGTATTACAGTCTGACCCTAATCCTCTTTAATGTAAGGGTGAAATCACAAAATGGAAAACAATGACACAATACTGGGAATCATGGCTTATTCAAATTGATACACACACTTTTTGTTTGAGCCTTGCGACTTCCCTAATTGAGTAGGATTCTGGATGTCCCACATTGCCTCCTTAAGCGTATACTTCATGTTTTTGTTTTTCTAAGCTAAGACCTTCTTTCAGTATTGTAGTTTTGGTTTGGTTTATACAAAATCTCTAAGCTTCTGTTCACCTGCAAATGTCTTAATTTCATCTTTGTATTTGAGAGACAATTTTGCAAAATTCATAATTCTCAGTTGGTAGTTCTTCTCCTTCAAGGCTTTGTGTATTTTATCCCACTGCCTCCTGGCCAGCAGTGTTTCTGCCAAGAAGTCAAATGTAAGCCTACAGGGCTTCTCTCTGAATGTTGCCTTTGCTTTGAGCCTCTCTGCCTTTAAGAGAATCTGTTTATGTTTCATTTTATTACACTTGATTATAATATGTATTGCTATCTTCCTTTGGGGATCTAATTTTTGTGGTGTTTTATATGCATATTGGAAATCTATATTCTCTTCTGTAATTTCAGGGAAGTTTTATGTCAGCAATTCTACAACAATATTCTCTGTATTTTCAGTTATCTCTCCCTGTTCAGGAACTCTCAATTATTCATAGATTATTCCTCTTAATAGAGTCCTCCATGTTTCTTAGTATTCCTCATTTTTCTTATTTCTTTTCTCTGATTTCTCCTCATAAATGTTAGTGTCAATTGCTCTATCTCAAGGTTACTAAATCTGACTTCTGTCTCCTCTATTCTGCACTTTTGGCTTTGGATTGAATTGTCTAGTTCTGTAATATTCTGATTGATCTGCTGTATTTCAGATCACTGATCTTCCATCAGTTTACATGGCTTAATTTTTCGATTTGCTCTGCTGCATTTTTGTGTAATCTCTAGAAGGACTGTATATAACCCTTTTGTACTCAACTTCTGATAGTTTCAGAAAGGCTTCTTCATCTGGAAAGTTTTTTGATTCTTTATCCTGGGAGTTTTCTGGAGCCATGGTGGACTTTTCTTCAAATGGTTACCTATGGGGACTGTTGCCTTTGTGCCATCTGATTTGTTTGGTGTTTCTTCAGCAGGAACTGAGGCATAGTTCTAAGAGGGGAATTGGTAATCAGCTGCCTCTGTGTACTCTAGTTACTAGCCCCAGGTGGGCTCTCTGGGACAGGAGGCTCTGTCTCCTAGCTGGCAAACACAGCACCCTACTTTTGGGGTCACTGGGGAGCCATCAGCTGATGCTAAGATGGGAATCAGTGAAGGGTGAAGGAGATGCTGTGGGCAACTTAGTTGTCAGTTCTCTGGGTGATTTGATTTTAAAAAGGTAAGAGAAGAGCTGTCCAGCAGCTGCTGAAATCAGTCGGGCCCTCAGGCATGGCAGGTCCTGCCTTCTAGCTGATAAGGAAAGCACCTCATAGGCCATCCCCAGATGCTATCACATTGTTCAAAATAAGGAAGGGTTACGGCACTTGGCTTGGCTTGGCTATGGCTTTGCTGCAATCCTCTGCCAGGCTTTACTTGTAACTCTAGAGGTTCCACTGTTGTAAGCCCAGCCCTCCTTCTAGGCATAAATATTAGCTGCATCTAAGACCTCCAGGTGAGTGACTCCGCCTCCTGGCTGACCAAGATGGCATCTCACCTGAGCTGCCCTTCCTGCCGTGAAACAGCAGAACCTATGGCACAGCGCAGAAACAAGAAGGTGGAGGGGAAGTGGTGCGCTCAGTCAGCAGCCAGGCTCTCAGTATGTGACCATTCCATGCACAGCCTCTCTGCTGCGCTATGTGCTGTTTACTTAAACACTACAGTTCAACATGTTAGCCAGCTCACACCCCACCCCAAATGCTGGATAACAAAGACATCAGTATCTGCAATCCTCCTAAACAGTGAGTCAGCTGAAGCAGGATTCAGCATGTGCTGTCTTGTGCTAGACAGGGGTAGTTTCCCATATACCGTCATGGAGTCCAATCTGACAACCCTATGCCAGATCTTAGGACTCCCTGCATGTCTATACTGCTTTGTTCAGTTATTAGTCCAGGCCTTAGTTCTCAGAGGGAATTGAGAAGACATGTGTCTAGTCTGACATCGTGGCCCTTCCCTGATACACACATTTTTTTAGGAGACATAATTGAATCCATGACAGTATCCTTAGCTTAAGTAATATTCAAAATTTAAGTAGCACACTTAAATATCGATATTTCCATTTGCCCCTTTATTCTTCTGTTCAATCAAATATATATATATATATATTTTATTATGACTGAGTGAAAATGTACATTCCCGTATAAATTTACATGCCCACCTATATGCAGCTTCCACTGCTCTCTCTGCCCGGTGACAGCACACTATATTCCTCTCTGCGCCATGTATGTCTCATCCTCCCAACAGCCTCCTTTCCCCTCCTCTCCACCCACTCTCCTTCCTTCAGCGAGAGGTCAGCAGGATGATATCCTATAGATGCATAGAACCATAAAGTGCATCTAATATATGGTCACCCAACTCAGCAGGAACGGATACTCATCAAGGACCAAAATGACATGGGGTAAAGACAACCCAGAAGATAGAGAGACCCACATGAGTGGGTGCCTACATCGACTTGAGATCAATCAAATATATTAAATGAACATCATCACATACATACCAGAGACTGTGACACATACTGGAGATAAATTGGATCATGTGTGCATGTGCACACATGTACACAGTCGCACTCACACACACGCACACAACTATTAATGATACTCACGTGGGCAAGGGTCATTAAGCATTCTCCTATTAAGCAACTAGTCAGTTTTAGTGTAACACTAATCCAACTGAAATTACCCTATTCAAAACATAGACTATTTTGTTTATATGACCTGAAATTGAAATTATAGATTCTGTCGAATTGATTAACTTGCTCAAAAGCTATGCTGGTAACACTAATAGATTATATTCACAGAAGAAAATTATATGTACAATCATGAAAGGAAAAGTACTTGCAAAACAACAAAGATTGGTATGGTTGTAAATGTACTGAAACAGAAGGAATGATATGGCCTCCTACCATAATGCCTGGTAGATACCAAAAACCAAACCTACTGCCACTGAATCAAATCCAAATAATAGTAACCCTGCAGGTCAAAGCATAACTGCCCACAGACTTTCTGAGGAGCAGCGGGAGGATTTGAACTGCCAAACTTTTGGTTAGTGGACATAGGACTTAACCACTATGCCACCAGGATTTTCACCTGGTGGATAGTACTCACATAAATGTTTATGAAATGAATAAATGAATGAAAACTTCTAATAATAGCAACAGCAAAAACAACCCTAGCAGTTGTCTATTTCATGATTATACTTTACGTGTCTTAGTTGAAAACCTTGTAACAGCACTGATAATTACATATTAATTTTACATGAAATTAAGGTAAGGGCTAGAGAATTTAAGAGCATGTAAGAAACATCACAATATATCATGTATCCTTTTTGTTAACCTTGGGGAAAAAAAGACAATTGGCAGAGTGGATTTTTCTAAACATTCTCCAAAGAAAGATGGTTTGAATAGACCAATATGAACCAGACAACAGGCAAGATGAGAAAATAGGAAGTAGCAGTGTGCCTATACTATAATAAAGGATCCTCATTCTAGGACACTAGACAGCAAGGGGCTTAGGAAGTTATCAGAGTTGCCTGCTGGCTGACTTGACTTCTTCTCCTTAGGAGAATATAAACTTACTGATGCCAAGTTCTTTTTAGATGGCTTTGGAGTTGGAGGTCTGTAAACATAAAGTACTATACAGTTGATCTAGGTAGTGCTAACTTAAAAGAAAAAAAAACTCACATAGGCACAGAAGTATTGTCTGTATTTTGAGATCTAATAATGTATTATTATTCTCAGTGCCACTTAGAGCTACAAGTCCAGAATTCACCCCCTTTCCAGTGATTCTGCCCCACTCCCCACCCCGGTCCAGCTAAATAAATCATAGATACACTGTGTATCTCTCTTTCTTGTCATGCAACAACCAGTGGCACATGTGGAATGTTCAAGCAAGTGTACAAAAAGTTACACAAATGTGTTCTCAAAAATTCATGAAATTGCTAAATTTCAACTTACAGTTGTTTATGAATTTTCATTTGTGTAGTTTAAAAAATATGTTCAGATCTTAATCAAAAGTTCAAAGAACTTTAAAAAAAGGATCTACTGACATAGAAAAATAGGAATTTTTCATTGTATAATGTATGATAGAAGCTCACGTAAGATGTCATCTAATTTGAGATTAGAGTCATCTGGTTCAGACATAGACATTACAGAACAATTCTAGCAAAAGTTAGTGCTTGAAATTATCTTTAAATTATGAGTGGGAGTTAACTGACTGCTGAAACATAGCAAGAACATTTTTAGTGGCAATAAATGTAACTCCAAAGAGACCAAATTGCTCAACAACCTAACTCTTCCTAGAAATGGCAAGTTGTTCAAAATGGTTAGACTCAAGTGTGGAAAGAGAATCATCATAGAAATAAAACTCCATTTCCTAGCTTATTCACTGAATCATCTAACTACAAATTGTTTTAAAATACTTTCTTAGAAACAAAATAATGTGTTGGCATTTGTTCTGTAGCTCAACTATTATAGAAGCTATCAGAAAGGGTAGGGATTCAAGAAGACACATATTTGGCATTAGGGGAAAAATTCTGTTTGAGATTGCAGAAGTGATCAAACTGTATCACTGATATCACATGCAAGTAAAATTTTGCTGGAGATAATTCAATAACTGTTACAGTAGTACACTGACAATGACATGCCATATACTCAAGTATGATTCGGAAGAAGACATGGAAAGAGGGATATCATTGCTGATGCCAGATATATCTCGACTGATAGCAGAGAACACTGGAAAGATGTTTACCTGTGCCTTACTGACTATTCAAAGGCATTTGGCTCTATGAATCGTAAAAAATTCTAGGTAACATTGTAAAGAATGAGAATTCTGTAACCCTTAATTACACTTAGGTGACATCTGTATATAGAAAAAGAGATATTTGTTCAGATGCAATAATGGAGCATTGAATGTTTTAAAGTCAGGAAAGCTGTGTGACAGGGTTGTATCCTTTCACCAGGATTATCCAGCCTGAATGTCTAGCAAGTGTGTAGAAACCAGACTATATAAAGAAGAATATGGCAATAGCATTGGAGGAAGACTTGTTAACAAGCTGTGATAGGTGGATGACACTAACTTGCTTTCTGGAAGCAAAGAGAAGTGATGAAGATCAGACCACAGCCTTCAGTATAGATCATAACTCAATATAAAGAAAATAAAAATCCTCACAACTAGACAAATAAGCAACTTCATGATAAGTAGGGAAAAGATTGTAGTTGTCAGGAATTTCATTTTAGTTAGATACACAATCAACATCTATGAGACCAGAAGTCAAGAAATCAAAAGGCTTATTGCATTGGGCAAATCTACTGCAAAAGACTAAGTGTTGAAAAGCAAAGATATCACTTTAAGGATTAAGATACATCTGACCAAAGCCATGGTATTTTCAGCTGTCTCATATACATGCAAAGCTGAACAATGAATTAGGAAGGCTGAAGAACTGATACCTTTGAGTTACGGTGTTGGCCAAGAATACTGACTATGCCATGGGCTTCCAGGAGACAGAACAAATTTACTTGAAGGAAGTACAGTCAGAATGCTGAGGATGTACTTTGGACATGTTACCAGGAGGAATCAGTCCCTGGAGAAGGAATTCACGCTTGGTAAAGGAGAAGGTGAGCAAAAAAGTAGAAGACATTCAGTCAGACGGACTGACACAGTGGATGCCAGTGTACCCAAACATAGTAGTAAATTGTGAGGATGGCTCAGAGCTGGGCAATGTTATGTTCTGTTGTACACAGGGTGACATAAGTCAGAAGCAACATGAAGCCACCTAACAATAGCAACAACACTAAGTGTGATTTCTATGGATCAAAGAAAAGTAATAAGTAAAAATAAATATAGAAGTTGTCTCAGTCATCTAGCACTGCTTTAATAAAGAGAAGTTTATTCTATCACAGTCCAGTAGAATACAAGTCCAAATTCATGACTTCAGGTTCAGGGGAAGGGCTTTTTTTTTTTTCCTCTGTCAGCTCTGAAGGAAAGTTCTTATGGTACATCACTCTTCCTTTGTTCTGGGAGAATTTCAATTCAGAAACTTCAAGTCCAAAGATGAACTCTGCTTTGTTGGTGTTATGAGGTCACCGTATCTCTTAGCTCACTTGTCTCTTCTATATCTCAAAAGAAATTGACTTAATATATTGTCTATTCTTGTAGATCTCTTCAGTGTATCTTCCACTAGTCTTTCTCACTCCATCATAGTGATAGAATTTTCAAGACACAGGAAAATCTTATCAAATGACAATGTGATGGACAATCATATGATACTGGGAATCATGACCTAGCCAAGTTGACAGATATTTTTTGGAGACATAATTCAATCAATGACAGAGGTTTTGCATCTCACTCACAACGTGGATGGATCCATGCTGACTTAAGGCACTATGCTGTCTGAAATTAGTTGTTAAAGGACAAATACTGCATGAGAACTCAAGAAAAGTTTTAAAACAGTAGAAATTCTTTGTTTATGGTTACAAGGGTAGTGGGGGAGAGAAGAATTCAGTAATTAGATAGCAGAGAGGAATTATCGAAGGAGAAGAGAAGGACAACACACAGTACAGGCGAAGTCATTATAGTTGGCGTAGACCGAAAGTTAAGAAGTTTCCTGAATACAACCAAACACTGAGTGACAGAGTAGCAGGGGTGGGGGTCTGGGAACCATGGTTTCTAGGGTACACCTAGGTCAACTGGTATAGCAACTTGTATTAAGAAAACTTTCTGCATCCCACTTTGATAAGTAATGTCTGCGGTCTTAAAAGCTAGCCATCAGCCATGTAAGATGCATCAATTGGTCCCAACAGCCCTAGAGCAAAGGAGAACGAAGGACACTAAAGACACAAGAAAAACATTAGCCCAAGAGAGACAAGGACCACATAAACGAGACACTTCATGAGAGTGAGACCAGAAGAACTAGATGGTGCTTGGCTACAACCACTGACTACCCAGACAGCAAACACAACACAAAGTTCCTGATGGAGCAGGAGAAAAGCAAGATACAGAACTTAAATTATAGTAAAAAAAGACCAGACTTAATGGTCTGCCTGGGACTGAGGGATCCCAGAAGACATGGCCCCTGAACTTTCTCGTAAGGCAGAACTAAAACCATTACCAGTGCCAAATCTTCAGACAAAGTTTAAAGTAGACTGTAAAACGTAATATTTGTGAAGAGCATGCTTCTTAGCTCAACCAGATATATAAGAGCAAGTGGATAACTCCTGTCCAGAGGCAGGATGAGAAGGCAGAAAGGGATAGGAGATGGTTGAACGAACATGGGAAATCTGGTGTGGACAAGGAGTGGGTATAGTCACATAGGGAGACTAAGGTCACTTAACAACATGTGTATACATTTTTGTATGAGAAACTAATGAGATGTAAACTGTCACCTAAAGCACAATAATACATAACTAAATATGGAGGTTTTAAAGTGATCTATGACATAAAAGATGGCAGGCATTATCACAAGGCCAAAGATTTGTGATAAAAAGAGAAATAAGAAACTGATTTAATGAATCTTCAAATTCAGTAAAATGAATTTGTAAGTATCTATAATTTGTTGGAACCAAAATAACTCATATAAAATCTCAAATCAGTGTTTTGAAAACAATTGAAGGTCTTAGAATATAAGCTGGAGAGTAAATGAATAAAAGTCAGAAAGAGGGTGAACCCTCCATAAGTGAACTGATTTAATATTAGTGTATGCCTTCACAATAGAGTTAGGTTATGAACTTCATTAAACATACAGTTGAAATTAAAATCATGCTCAAATGAGAAAAATAAAATATTCACATTTATTACAAGGAAAGAAATCACTGACTCTATATACCCAATTCATACAACTAATTAAATAAAGGAAATAAAAGCAAATTATGTGCATCCTAGTACCTCATTGAAATGCTTGAGTTTTAAGTAAAAAGAGAAACAAATTCAACTGACACAAAGGCAGAAGAAAGAAAAATTCATTAAAAAGGAAACAGAATGAGAACTGAGGTTTCAGATATGATTTTTCATAGAATCAGTTAATTTCTATGTAATATCAAAATATCCATAATTATGAAATTTGTGAAAACTTTTCCAATTTAGTTTTCTAATTAAGCATAATTCTGACATGAAAATTGTCTGAAAGTAAATGCTTTGGAACCAACTTGTATGGATTTAATCTAGCCTCTCTATTTGCCCTTTAACGGTGTGTAAGTTATATTTTGTTTCTCAGCGTCATGTGTAGAATACCTTCCTCAAAACGCTGTAGTGAAAATGGGCTGTTGTGTAAGGGAGTCACAAGAGTTGCTGGCACATAGTCACTGCTATAGGAGTGCTAGTTAATATTATTTAGGCCACTCACGTGAATGTAAAGTAGGTAAAATGTTTAATGGAATACTAGCAATTCAAATCTAGATGTTATCAAAAGAGATGCCTATAGAATTTTGAATTCTGATGGACACCAAATGTCCTGCAGCTGTGAAGGTTGGATGAACCCTTGAAACTGTTGCCTCAAGATAATCACACCTTAAACCAAAACTAGCTCCTGGAATCTTCCTAAAACCAAACAACAGTTTAACTGAACTAGTTCAAATGTCCGCCTCAAGCATTATGGTATTTTAAAAACTATCTATACAAGATCAGTTGACAACAGCTACTTAAAAGATTAGATAGTGACCTTAGTGGATAGTGAATTCATGTTAATCAAGCATCAACAACTCAGAAAAGGAGTCAGAATGGTTGTACAACTCAAAGAAGTCATCAAAGTCACTAAATAGCACACTTAGAAACGACTGAATTGGTGTGTGTTTTGTTGTGTCTGTTCTCAACAACAACAATGGCATAAAAAAAAAAAGATACCTAAAGACATTCATGGAATTTTACAGCACTTGGCTTGGCTTACCATTATTTTATTTAACACTGTAATTATTATTACTGCTATTTTCATATTCACTATCCACACTATCACGTTCCACCACCAACACTGTCGAACCACCCAATGCAGTTTAGTTGATTCCAACTCATAGTGACCGTATAGCACAAAGTAGAACTGCTCTATAGAGTTTCCAAGAAACACCTGGTAGATTCAGACTGCCAGCATTGGGTCAGCACATGTAGCACTACACCACCAGGGTTTCCACTAGTGGGTAAAAAAATATATGTCAAAAAACCCAGTGCCCTCGAGTCGATGCCACTATGTCACCGTGATTTCCAATAGGTAAAAGTAAGTACATAAATACTACTTTCTTCAACTGGAAACCATGGTGGCATAGTGGTTAATTGCTGACACAGCTAACTAAAAGATCGATAGTTCAAATCCACCAGAATCTCCTTGGAAACTCTACTGGGAAATTCTATTCTATTCTATAGGGTCATTACAAATCAGAATCGACTCAGCAGTAATATATATATATATATATGTATATATATTTGGTTCCTTAAATTAGTTAACAAGATTAGAGATTTTTTTTCATCACTTCCATCAGAAAATAGGTAAATATATCACAATTACCTAATATTACATAATTCTATTTCAAATATGCCAAACCTTAAGACAAGAAATTGCCCCTGCAACCATTTTCTTAAAAAATACATAGGATACAATCATTAATATAGGTTGAGGTTGCTTCATAGTGTTCAACAAAATAGATACTATCCTCTGATCAGATGGATATAATTTAAAAACAAAAACTCTCTTAGAAATAATAAAGTGGTCATTATGAAATAAATTTGAAATGAAAAACATTATTTAGTAAATGATATAAAAAATTAAACTCACTACTGTTTACATATAACCACTGGAAAACTCACTGCCACTGAGTCAATTCCGACTGATATCTTCACATATCTGCCGTAGCAATTCACTGTCTTTCAACCATACATTAATTCAGATCTCAGGTGCTATCATTTTAAAAAAAAGGGGGAAGGGGACCATGAGCCCCCTTTGCATTGTTGCCATGACAAATTATCACAAATGCACTTGCTTAAAATGACACAAGTTTACTTTCTTACGGTTCTGGAGGGCAGAGGTCTAACATGGGTCTCATTGGCCTAAAATCAAGGGAAGCTGTGTCCCTCTCGGGGTGTTCTAGGTGACAGTTTGTTTTCTTTACTATTCTAGCTTGTATAGGCATCTGCAGAAACCCTAGCAGTGTGGTGGTTAGTGCTAACGTCTGCTAACTAAAAGGTCAGCAGGTCAATTCGCCAGAGCTCCTTGGAATCTCAACGGGGCAGTTCTCCTCTGACCTCTAGGGTTGCTTTGAGTCAGACCCGACTTGATGGCAGTGGTTTGTTTCTTTGGTTATAGGTGTCTGCGTTGCCTGGGTCAGTGCAGGTTTCAAGTCTACATTCCACTAGAAAATTTTTTTACAAATTCCTTGCACCTTATCATGAAAGAATTTATCTAATGAAAGTTACACTTTTCATTCTATTTTTAAGTAAGTCTTGTAATCATCATTCCTGGTTCTGGCTTACATAAGACTATTTATTTAAATAATTTATAATTTATGAATTTGATCACGATTATAATAAAAATTATGTTTTCAACTCCACAGGGCTAGTAATCCTTTTTCAAATCTGAACTATGTTTAAGAGTCTCAAGACTGGATTTTGTTTTGTTTGTTTTTTTTCCCAAATTCTCTCTGGAATGTTAACTTGCATTTTACAGATGAGTCAGATTTGCTTAGCTGTGTCACAGGTACAGAACATAATAATCGCTGTCACTGTAAGAACACTATTTTCCAGCTTCTTTCAGGAACTCTGTGTACTGATTCTGTTAATTTATTTAGTTCCTTGTCAGAAGAATTTTGACAAGTTTGTTGTTAACAACAGTTGGAAGCACCCACCTACCATTGTACAACAGCTGCATGAGAAATGGCAGTAAGAGCTTCACACCTGCTGTCCCAACAGGACACCCACAGAAAAGCGCTTCCCTCTTGAGGTCAGTAAGTCTACAAGATGACCACCCTTTAGGGAACCTCAAGTTTTATGAGAATTTGCTGGAGGAGAAAACAGAAACTGGAAATGACAGAAAAGGAATTCTTCATTTGTTACTATGTCAGAACGATTAATGCAATTTTAATTTTAATTATATGCCTCACCTTAATTCTAAAATTAAATTAATAAGATGCATTTAAAATCAGTGTGTCAAATGTAATGCATTTAATATTTTACTAACATAAAAACAGCTATTAGGGAGCTGATAGTACTTTGGTTCAGAGACACAATGGAAGGTATAATAAATTTCGTATATGTGATACATCTGTTGTTATTGTTGTTAGGCACCACTGAGTCAGTTCTGACTAATAGTGATCCTATGCAGAACAGAATGAAACACTGCCTGGTCCTGTACCATACCCACAATCACTTGCACACTAAGCCCGTTTTTGCCGCCCCTGTGTCAGTCCATCTTGCTCAGAGTCTTCCTGTTTTGTTGCTGATTCCCTACTTTTCTAAGCACAGTATTCTTCTCCAGGGATTGACGCCTCCTGACAACATGTCCAAATTACATAAGATGCAGTCTTGCCATCCTTGCTTCCAAGGGGCAGTCTGATTGTGCTTCTTCCACAACAGATCTGTTTGTTCTTTTGGCAGTCTGTGGTATATTTAATATTCTTCTCCAACACCATAATTCAAAGGCATCAATTCTTTTGTTTTCCTTATCCATTGTTCAACTTTCACGTGCATATGAGGTGACTGAAAATACAATGGCTTGGGTTAGGCACATCTTAGTCTTCAAAGTTATGTTTTCACTTTTAGGTACTATAAAGAGGTCCTTTGCAGCAGATTTTCCCAATGCAATGCGTCTTTGGATTTCTTGACTGCTGCTTCCACAAGCATTGATTGTGGAACCAAGTAAAATGAGATCCTTGACAACCTTAATTCTTTCTCCATTTACCATGATATTGTTGACAGGCCCAGCTATGAGGATTTTTGTTTTCTTAATGTGGAGGTACAATTTACAACAGAGGCTGTGGTCTCTGTTTTTCATCAGTAAATGTGTTAAATCCTCTTCACTTCCAGCAAGGAATGTTGTGTCATCTACATAAGGAAAGTCATTAATGAGTCGGATCCGACTCAGTGGCACTTGGCTTGGCTAATCCTGATGCCTCGTTCTTCTTCATATCATCCAGTTTCTCAGATTATTAGCTTGGAATGCAGATTTAAAAGTTATGGTCAAAGGATATAGCCCTGACACATACCTTTCCTGCCTTTAAACCACGCAGGGTCCCCTTGTTCTGTTTGAGTAACTGCCTCTTGATCCATGTACAGATTCCTCACGAACATATATTTGCCCCTAGGAAACCAATCTTATGTGAGTATAAAAATCCTGTGAAACAGAGCATTCACTGTGTTCTGTTGTTGAAAGACAACGATTATATCAAGAAAAGTGATTTGCTTAAAGAACAAAATACTTTTTGACATTTTATTTAACTGTCCACTTCTACTTTTCAATGTTTTAAGAAAAAAAGAACTTTTTAATGAAAAATATCTCATGCATAAGAATAGTAAACATAAAAAATTCCATATGCTTTGTATTGCCTTAAATCTATTTGAATAAAAGCAAGTTCTTTTCAAAAATTTTATTGTTACATGTAATACATTATATAAACTTCCTTTGTATTATGTATAATTAAAATAACTATATAAACCATTGCTATCAACTTGACTCCAACTCATAGAGACCTTATACTATAGAGCAGAACTGTCTCATAAGTTTTCCAAGGAGTGGCTGCTGGATTCAAACTACCAACCTTGTGGTTAGCAGCAATAACTCTTAACCACCATGACACAGTGCTCCACAATGATTATACATTTCATTATTATTTATTTTATGCTAGCTTTGGTATGTCGAAATACGTTGTTTTTTAAACAGCTAATATATTTTTAACAAAATAAGAATAACTATTTTTAAAGTACAGTGAAAAACATATTTTCTGAATTATTCTATTTTGTTTCCAGCAGTTTATAAAACAGAAGACACTCATACTGACACCTAAGGAAATAACTTCTATAAAAGATTTTTGTTTTGTTGTTAGCCACCTTGCAGTAGCCTAGACCCAGAGGACCCCGTGCGCAATGGAAAAACAGCAACAACAAAAACTTGTTCATGTGTCATCACACCCTGATCTGCTGCAGAGTTTTCTTTCACTGATTTTCAGAAGTAGATCTCCAGGTCTTTCTTCATAGTCTGTTTTAGGGTGGAAGCTATATTAAATCTGTTTAGCCTTAGAGCAACATGAAAGTCTCCACTACCAGGTGAGTGTTGACTGCGTATGAGATATACTGGCCCAGAATGGAATCTACATATCCCATAGATATGAAGTGAAAATTCTAGCACAGTATAGATGTTTTATGACTATTCTAAATAGCAGAGTAAAAAAAGGAAGGCAGAAAAATTATTTAGTAAGCCAACAATGTATTTCAAAAAATGTTCTACATATACCTATTTGTATTTTTAACAAACGAAGAGAGGAAACAAAATTCTACTTTGCAGAATATTTTTTTTTTTTTTTTACTTTTTTCCGTGTATTTTCATTAAGGTAGGCCTCAAGTAGCTTTTCCTTTCATCCTGTATTTCAAAGAGAGTTGTAAAATAACACAGGGCATTAATTGCTAGACAGACACAAAAAAATGAACACAAACATTCCAATAATCATGAAAATAACTCAGGCCAGCAGACAGTTTCCTTCTCCAATACATAAAGTCACCATGCAGTAAAGCCTGGCAACGGTGACTGGCAACAACAATTGCTATGTATTACTTAAAGCAAAAAAAAAAAAACTAAACAAAGTAGAATAAAAGATTCTCTCAATCTGCTAAAATAAAAATTCACTACTAAAGTTTAGGATGTTAGAAAGAGCTTTGACAGTAACCAATATCAATTCTTATAATGCAGTATCTCTCAAACACATCTATATCTTTCCAAAACACTGGATAAGATTTTTAATACTTGTTACCATAAACCTTTTTATCCTTTCAGCTCCCTCTGCTCAGAACTAACCTCTTCTACTCTGTTGAAATTAAATTTACAAAGCACAAATCAGAGTTTCTCACTCCTCTCTGTTAAAACCTAGTTATCACCAGCCCCTTAAGTGACTTAGTTATCTTGAGAAATCCTTTAGAATTACAGGCCATTCTTTGGTTGATCTGTGCATAATGTCCAGGCATCTTTAACTTTGATTGAGGTCTCTGTTCCCTTTTCTAAGCTAAAACAATAAGTAGGAATCGTCCCTCCTGTATCAAAGGTCCTGGAAAGAGGGTAGAATTTTGGCTTTTCTTCTGATCACCATATCTCATTGTGCACTTAGCTGATGGTTTTAAGCTATAAATGTTGGCTTTTTAAAGGATGGATATAATGGACATAAAGTAAGAAGACTTGAAGCACTTACTGATGAAGATCAAAGATTACAGCCTTCAGTATGGATTACAGCTCACCATAAAGAAAACAAAAATCTTCAGAACTGAACAAATAAATAAGCAACCTCATGATAAATGGAGAAAAGATCAAAGCTGTCAAAGATTTCATTTGATTTGAATCCACAATCAATGCCTCTAGAAGCAGCACTCAGGAAATCAAACTACAAATTGCATTAGTTAGATCTGCTGTGAAAGACCTCTTTAAAGTGTTGAAAAGCAAAGATGTCACTTTGAAGACTAAAGTGCTTCCAAACCAAGTCATAGGGTTTGTAATCACCTCATGTGCATATGAAAACTGGACAGTCATTACAGAAGACCTAAGAAGGATTAATGCTTTCTGAATTGCAGTGTTGGTGAAGAATATTGAATCTGCTGTAGACTGCCCAAATAATGAGCAAATCTGTCTTGGAAGAAGTTGAGTATTAATGCTTTTTAGAAGCAAGGATGCTCAGAATTTGTTTTATGTACTTGGAACCTATTATCAGGAGATATCAGTTCCTGGAAACGGACATCATGTTTGATGAGGTAAAGGGTCAGTGAAAAAGGGAAAGACCCTCAGGGAGGTGGGTTGACACAGTGCTGCAGTAATGGGTTCAAACATTGCGAGGACGGTGCAGGACTAGGCAGTGCTTTGTTCTGTTGTGCACGGTGTTGCTGTGAATTGGTTCTACTCGGCTGTACTTAATCACACCACGAACATAGTAGAAGGGGCTTCTCAAAGTAAAACGATCTAGCAGGGACGAGTTGTCAGAGAGACAACTAGTGATTATTGTTTTTATCAAGGCAGGCCTAAGCAAGAGAGAAAATGGAAGAGAAGACTCACAGATCAGCAATTTTGCATAGTCATATATTGGTTAAGACATTTTGAGTTTTAAACAAAAGAAGACCAAAAAGAAGATATATACCTTCTAAAGTTGTTCAATTTATATATGACTAGTAGTATCTTGGACAATTGGAGGAATTTTTACTCAATAATTATTTGTTGCATGTCTAATTAATTTGCATGTTATTTGCATGCTGTGTTAAAGATCTTTGTTCTTATGCATTTGTTGTTCATTAAAATGTCTCCTGTCTATTAAAATTTAAAAGACTGTTCTTTTGATTTATTCCTTGGTCATGTACTCTCATTAGAGGAGAAATACATTTTTTATACTTTGATTTATTATTAATTGTAGTATAATCACTGAAAGCTCAATAATTCTGAGAAAGAAAAACACGAATATATATTTATGTGTGATTCTGTGTATTTTAGTGAATAAGTATATTGCTAATTTATTCCTTTGCCAAGTCACAAAATAGTTTGTTTTTTCCTTTTCCTAAATGAGTCACAAATGCAATTTCAAGTATGCTTTTTTTTTAGAATGCACATTGATATAAGGGATAAGAGTGTGTGAATTATTCTGCTTTACCTTTTCAAATGATCTTAGAAAACATGGTGAATCTTTTGTTCTTTCTGATGGGGGAATCATGATGTTTATCCAGTCTTAGCATTTGCCTTCTCTAGTGATTTATTAAAAAATGGGATGTAGATAAGGAAAAATATGTAAACATAAATTAAGGAATAACATTCTGGTGATAAAAATTGCATACATTTTCAGGAAAAGCAGATTGGTGCAATTCTTGTGCATAAGACCAAATTCCATAAATGATAAGGCTTTTGGAAATCTATAAGGGGCTGGGGCCCTGGTAGGTACAGTGCTTAAGAGCTGGACTACTAAGCAAAGGTCAGTAGTTTGACTCCACTAGCCACACTTCGAAAACCATATTGGGCAGTGCTACTGTCTCCTATAGGGTCACTATGAATTAGAATTAACTCAACAGCAATAAATTTGCCATTGTTTATGATAGCATCTTTTTCAGAATAGTATGTATGACTAAAGAAAACTTAATGAACAAAAAATCCCGGGTGGTGCAGTGGCTAAGTGCTATGTCTACTACCTAAAAGGTCTGCAGTTTGAATCCACTCGTTGTTCCTTGGAAACTCTACAGGGAGCTTCTACTCTGTTTTACAGGGTTGCTATGAATCAGAATTGACTAGACAGTGCGGGTTTGGGTTTTTTGGTTTAATGAACAGAAAAGGAAAACATAGGAAAACAGCCTCAACCTTTGAGGTTTTTCAGGGGATGAAAATGCTTTGAAACTGTTATTACCTCATTTTAAAACTTTTTTATATAGTTCCACCCATGACCAACTGTGTCAAATGATGATACCAGTTAAAAATAATGTAAGGCTGTCCAACAACAGAAGAATGGAAATATAAACTATGGTATATATACTCAACGGAACACTGTGCAATGATAAAAGACAATGATGATTTTAGGAAGCATCTCGTAACCTGGTTGCAATTGGAAGACATTGTGTTGAGTGAAATTAGTCAGCAGCACAAGGACAAATATTGTATGAGACCCCCACTATAAAGACTTAAAAACAGCCTCATGTACAAAAGAAAAGACTCTTTGATGGCTGAAAAGGAGGGGAGAGATAAAGGAAGAGGGTTGGCTATAGATTAGATAGTTGATAGAAATTTGGTTGGGTGAAATCCGTGACAGCACACATTAGAAAGAAGATCAGTTTAAGTGAACTTCAACATAACCTGAAAACTCTTCCAACCTTAACCCAATATTGCAAGGACAGAGTAGCAGTGGCAGGGTCTGGGACCATGCTCTCAGGGGACATTCAGGCCAATTGGCATAATTAGCCTATTGCTAAGAGAGTCCTCTCCACCCCATATTCATGAGTAGCGCCTGGGGTCTTAAAAGTTAACAGGCTGCCATCTGAGGTAAACTAAAGAGTTCCAACTCAGCTGGAACAGATGATGATCAAGGACCACAACAAGAGGGGGAAAGAGAATCCAGAAGACAGAAAGACGTACTCGAGTGGGTGACTGCATCAACATGCTTCCAGAAGAACTAGATGGTGCCCAGCCATCACCAATGACAGCTGTGATAGGGCTCACAGTGTTGAGTTCCAGTGGCAACATGAAAATAAAAGGAGGTACACCCTGAGAACTTCACTAAAAGACTGCAACTGATGGTCTGAAAGCCTGGGGGTTCACCTGGGAGCATGGGGATGGTGCCCCTGACCATAAATCATTACTGAGGTCAACTCTTTGGACAGAAATGGACTGGACTTGGGTGAACTGAGTAACTATATCATGTGTGCACTTTACAGTTCTATGCATCTATGGATGTTGTCCTACTGGCCTCTTAGTAGAGGAGAGTAGAGAAGGTGGAAAGGAGGGGTCAGGAGATTGTTAGAGGATACGACATGTATAGAATGGAAAGGAGAAGTGTGCTGTCACTGGACAAGGAGAGAAGGAGCTGCTGATAGGTGGACATGAAAATTTAAACTGGATTATACACTTTCACTCGATCACAATAAAAAAAAAGCAAAAAAAAAATTTTAGAATGAAAATAAATAATAACACAAGTCCCCTGAAATGAAGTTAATATTGACCACAGATGCTTCTTTGAAGTACTGGGAAATGAGTCAGTTTAGTAGAACAGGAGAATAGCAATTTGTGATTAATGAATATGATTACTTCTTTGGAGAAGTTTTTTGCTTCAGCTGTGAAGAAAAAAATGTGCTGTAGAGTAGCTAGAAGGTAGAAGGAAATGAATGAGTTGTCTTTTCAGTGACAGTTAATAATAACATGATAGGAAAGACGTAATAATAAGGGAAAAATCGATGATGTGGGAGGGAGAGGCATACTGGTGCAGTGATGCTATTGTTAGTTGCCACTGAGTCAGTTCCAACTCTCGGCAGTTCCACATATGCAGAGCAGAACTGCTCCAAAGGGCTTTCAAGGCTATGCACTTTCAAAGATAAAGCATCAGGCTTATCTTTTGAGGCAGCCCTGTATAGATTCAAACTACCAACTCTTCAGCTAGCCATCAAGCTCTTAACCTTTTTTTATTTTATTTTTTTACCATCCAATGATGTTTTAATAGTTGCTATTGAAGGATAACAAATCATCACAGATTTAGCAGCTTAAAATAAGATACATTTATTATCTCCTGGTTTCTGTGGGCCAGGAATCTGAGCACACCTTAACTATTTTTTTTTTTTCTTTTTTGCTCAGAATAGTAAGTGGTTACCACCAAGACACTGGCCAGGCTGTGTTGCTTTTTAGAGTCCAAAGTCCTCTACAAAATTTATGTGGCTATTGGTTGAATTCAGTTTTTTGCAGCTGTACAACTGTGGTCCCCCTTTTAATATGTCTGTCAGTTTAAGGCTGCTCTCAGCTCTTACAGACTTCCCAGAATGTCTTCCCACGTGTCTCCCTCTTCTTGGAGCACAGTGTAACTGAACTCGGGTTCTTGTCCTGCCCCACTAAATAATGCAAACAAGTTGGACACCGGTTGCAAGGGAAACAGAAAGTGCAAGTTTATTGTTTGTGGAAACAGGAAGCAATGTGGGACTCAACAGATGGAAGATTAAGAGTTCCCTGGACCATGGGAGCAGCTGCTGATACTGTTTTTTAGGTGCAACACTGTGTACAACAGAACGAAACCCTGCTGGTGCCATTGTTTCTGTGCTTAACAATTGTTTTTACACTTAAGCCCGTTGCTGCAGCCACTGTATCAATCTGTCTTGCTCAGGGTGTCCCTCTTTTTTGGCTGACCCTCCACTGTACCAAACATGGTGGTCTTCTACAGGGACTGATTCTTCCTGACAACCTGTCCAAAGTGAGACACAATCTCACTGTCTTTGCCTCCAAGGAGTATTGTGGTCGTACTTCTTTCAGAATAGATCTGTTTGTGCTTTTGGCAGTCCATGGTTCATTCAATATTCACTACAATTCAAAGGCGTGAATTCTTCTTCTGTCTTCCATATTCTTTTCTAGTTTTTGCATGCACATAATGCAATTCAAAATACTATGGTAGGCTCACCTTTGTCTTCAAGGTGCCATCTTCACTTTTTTAACACTTTGAAGGGGTCCTTTGCTGCAGATTTTCCCAATGCAATGCATCTTTTGATTTCTTGACTGCTGCTGTTTCCATGGACATTAATACTGTAAACAAGTTAAACAAAATCCTTGACAACTTCAATCCTTTCTCCATTTATCTTGATGTTGCTTACTGATCCAGTTGTGAGGATATTAGTTTTTCTTGAAGTTGAGGTGCAATCTATACTGAAGGCTGTGGTCTCTGATCTTCATCAGTAAATGTTTCAAAAGCTCTTCACTTCTAGCAAGCAAGGCTATACAATACAGGTTGTTAATGAGTCTTCCTACGGTCCTCATACCTCATTCTTCTTCATATAGTCCATACTCTCAGACTATTTGCTCAGCATACACACTGATTATACGGAAGATACAATCCTGTCACACATCTTTCCTGACTTTAAACCATGCAATATCCCTTTGTTCTGTTTGAACACCTGCGTCTTAATCTATGAACAGATTCTTCAAGGGAATAATTACTCTGAAATTCCAATTCTCTGCACTGTTATTCATAATTTTTCATGATCCATACCATGAAATGCCTTTTCATAGTCAATACAACACAAATGAACATCTTTCTGGTATTCTTTGCTTCCAGCCAGGATCTGTCTGACATCAGCAATGATATTCCTGATTCCATGTCCTCTTCTGAATCTGTCTTGAATTTCTGGCAGTCTCCTGTCAACATACTACTACAGTTACTGAAAGAACTGAAGAAAACAATTCAAGCCTTGAACTGCAATAGTGGTGAAGTCTACAGTGAAAATATTAAATGACTAAGGAAATATCAAAAGAAGATGGAAGGAATGTACAGCAGCATTATACCAGAAAGATCTAGTTGATGTTCAGCCCTTTCAAGAGGTAGCATATGGTCAGGAACTGATGGTAATGAAGGAAGAAGTTGAAGCTGCATTAGCCGTGTTGGCAAAAAACAAGACTCCAGGAAGTGATGGAATAGCCACCTGAGATGTTTCAACAAACAGATGCATCACTGAAAGTACTCAACAAACAGATGCATCACTGAAAGTACTCACTGATCTATGCCAAGAAATTTGCAGGTCAGCTAACTGGCCAACCATCTGGAAGAGACCCATACTTATGCCTGTTCCCAAGAAAGGTGGTCCAAACAAATGCAGAAATTATCAAATATCATTAACATCACATGCAAGTAAAATGTTGCTAAAGATCACTAAAAAGTGACTGAAACGTAGGAGAAGGAAACTTTTAAATCCTTCAGTATCCAGGGGTTAGGGATTGGCCTCTGAAGTCTGAGCCACCCCCTTTGCCCCCAGCCTTCCCATGACCACATCTGGAGATTCAGCACTGAGTCACCCTGTAGGGAAGGGAATTGAAGAAATTCAAATCCTGGACACAGCTCTTAGATCCTGCACTGGAGTCAAGATCCTTGTTGACACATGTGCAGGATTCTGGTACCAAAATTGAACTGCACCTAGTGTGACAGCCACAGTGGGGGCAAGATGCAGTTAGAAACTATGGTTTGGCAGGCTGCAGAGGGCGGGGGGAGGAACTACAACAGAGCTGGGAAGCCTCAGCCCTTGGTTTAATAGTAGCTTTCTAGCTAAATGACAGCAGAAAGGTCTCTGCTTCTAGTCTTCCAAGAAAGGATCTTATATAACGTGACAATCACTGGTTTGATGTTACCAACATCTTTGCCATATTCCATTTTTTTAGAAGCAAGAGACAAATTATGTACACAGTCAAACAAACCAAAAACCCACAACCATTGACTCAATGCTGATTCTTCGAGACCCTATAGGATAGAGTAGAACTGCTTCATAGAGTTTCCAAGAACCACCTGGTGGATTCAAACAGCCAGCCTTTTGGTTAGCAGATACCTGTCTTAACCACTAGACCATGGGGGGTGTTACACAGAGGTGTGAGTCATTGGTGCATTCATCTTAGGGTGTGTCCACTGTACCTTTCTTCCAGCAAGTAAGAGGAGAAGACATCTAAGACCATGAGAAGCAGAGTTGGCTGCTGAAAATTTATCTATAGTAACAGGAGAGAAAACTTAAAATATGGACATTGTCGCAGACAAGTAGAAGCTTGTTGAAAAAGAAAGCAGAGAATAGGGGCATTGTAGGTTGAAGTTTGTTGTAAAGGGAAACAAAGACATGAAATAAAAGTGAGAATGAGGGGAGGAATAAGGAGATTTGTGACAAAAGGAGACACTGTGAAGCAGTCTTCAGGAAATAAGGAAGGTGGACAGATAAGAAATCAGGAAGTTGAATAAATTGCTTGGTGATCATTACTAGGAATTGTTAATGCACACTTTGGATGTCCATGGATTTAAACAGAAACTGGTTTACAGGCTTGGTGGAAGTTTACCAGGTGAAAGAAAGAAAGGTTCTAATGGCAGGTGAAGAAAACTGCAAATTCTCTATATCGCAGAGGCAAAACAGGATATAATGAGGCTTGAATAATGAATATGCTCTAAGTATGTTCAGAAATAAGACTATAAAGAGCCATTGTACTCTTTTCTACAGATACTGGGATCCAATTGCACATTTTAAGCAGGGACATGGCACAATCAAATAAAAACATTTGAGAGGCTATTAATGAGAAAGTACTTTTTTAAAAACCCAACATGAACATACTTGATGTCAAATTGATTCAGATCTACAGCTACCCTAAAGGACAGAATAAAACTACCCTATAGAATTTCCAAAGAGTGACTGGTAGATTTGAACTACCAACGTTTCGGTTAGTAGCTGTATCACTTAGGCACAATACCACTAAATCTTCACCTTTTGTAAAGAAGAGTATTGTTTTTATTATTTTAAATTACTGTTATTTTTAAGAGTAGCTTTTGATTATTACCTGGAAGCAACTTATAGGACAGGTAAGAACCAATTAAAGCAAAATTGTTAGTGCTCAGAAGAGTAATATGAGCCCAAACTGAGGTTTAAAAGAAGTACCACTGTTAGAAGGGGTGCAAATGCCCTTGTTTGGGACCTCACATTTTGTAGGGTCCTCTTTTGACTCTCTTAATACAGTGGTTCACCTTCACAGGGCCAAGAAAATGTGTCTTTTGGGAGCCCAAGACCACAATTTTTAACAATATTGGAGGAATGAGGAACCCTGCTCTGAGGGCCTTTTCAGTGTCACTGTGAGTCTCTTTTCTGAGTCTAACCTTCACCTCTGGGCTGTGCACTTCTTTGAGCACTTGCTTGTGGAATGTTTACAAGGCACATCTGTAGGTGGGTTAGACTCTCCACATGCATGAACTTGTAAGGACTCACAGATTATGAAGGAAAGATAAAGGGTTTAGGTAATCAACCAGAAACCTTCATTATCATTGTGTTAGTGTTCTCCGGAGAAGATACATCTATATCATCTATATCTGTCTGTATGTGTGTGTGTAAAACCCTGGTTTTTTAGTGATTTAAGTGCTATGGCTGCTAACCAAAAGGTCAACAGTTTGAATCTACCAGATGTGCCTTGGAAACTCTGTAGGCAGTCCTACTCCATCCTATAGGGTTGCCGTGAGTCAGAATCAACTCAGTGGCAGTGGGTGGGTTTGAGATGCCTGCATACATACATACATACATATACATATAAATGCATGTATATAAAACATGTATATAAATACATATACATACATATATATAAACCAACAAACATTTTGCCATCAAGTTGATTATAATTTCAGTAACTGCAAAGGACAGAGTAACTCCATAGGACAGAGCAGAAGTACTCCCTAGGGTTTCCAAGGAGTGTCTGGTAGTTTCTAACTGCTGATCTTTTGGTTTGCAGTCATAGTTCTCAACTGCTGTGACACTAGGGCTCCAGAATAATTATATAATATTTTATTATTAATTATTTCACATTACTTTTGGTGTCTGGATAACTACTATTCATATGCATTCACTAGCTGATTAATCTGAGTGATGATTTTTAAATATTTATAGAGTTTTGGTACAGGAACCTCCTAACATCTTGTTCTAGGCTTTATAATTATTAGGAGCAGGGATAAGGCAGTGATAAAAGTAGAGAAAGCATGAGGTGAAGGAAAATGTATCAGTTACTGATGCTTCCACTAAATCTGTGGTTCTGCAAACACAAACATTGTAAGTAATCAGCACCATCACTGGGAAATAAAATGATGGAATCACTTAAAAAGTAAGGTTGTGCGTTTGTTATCTTGTAAAACTTGTATTAAAAACATATACATTCTTCTAATACAATCCAAAGATAGAAAGAAAATTGTTTATAAGCATTCCAAGAACTGCTTATAAAGACCTACCACAGTATAATAAAAGAGGACATTATCAAATAACTTGTTTCCTTTCTGTGGCAGAAACACTCACAAAAGAAACTTTGAATATACATTCTTTACACCCAAATGAGTATCTCTTGCATAGAAGCCTACTAGAAATCAGTTTTACTGCCAAAGCCAATGCAAATAAGCAATAAGAAACAAAATGCCTGGCCCCAACCCTCCTTCCAGATAGGTTCTTGTCTGTATGGTTATTAAAGGGGAGTGCTGGAAGAGAAAGTAAAGCTTGATGCTGCAAACATTGTATCTCCTAGGGCCAAGATATTGTAGTGATTTCTTTTGACCATTTTAACTTTATCTCATAATACAACAGCAATCTGGCAAGTCTCTAAAGTTAGTATTGCAAGTAAGGAATCATTTTTTCCCCCTATGCTTGTCTATTTACCACTAAGATTTCTTTTTAGCTCTCAGACTAGTTCTAAAGTGATCTATAATGGGATTCTCCAACAACTAGTAATTTTATTTACATGTACACATAAACACAATTTTCTCAATACAGTGTATTTTAAAAAAATGAGAAATTTAAGTAAACAGTGAAATAAATTAATGGTCCATAATTTCACAGAACATTTAATTTCATCCAATTACAAGATTCTTCACAGCTTTATTTCATCACTTACTTACTAACAGAAGGAAAATGTCTTTACAAGTATCTCAACATTTTTATTTACTGTCCCCAGAAGACTAAACTTATGATCCTTGCAAGTAATCATACTAACACGAATATTCCTTTTCTTGAATATCAGGTATGACATTTGGAGTTTAAAACCTTATTGGTGGAATCAAACATTTACTAGTTTAGTGGATGTTGTGAATATTAATGACAGCAATGCCAAATTAACATAGAAAGGATAAAAATATACCAAGAATCAAATGAAATAAAATGTTATAGATTGTACTACATTCTTGTGATCCTAATTGTCTAAGTCTAAGTGAATATTGTGGGATCTTATCTGTGTGCTATGCCTGGACTACCTTGGAATAAATTAAATGAGTTTACACATGACAACCCTGAGCTATTCTCTACTTACTTGTAAATAAACTCCAACAAAACGCTACCATAGATGGGAATAAGGGAAAATCACTGAACTTTTAAAGAACCTTTATTGTCCATGTATGAGATGATGTGATAAATTGGAATTCATAGAAAACTCAACTGCAATGCAAATATGCATTGATTTGCCAAACATATGTGTGACTAGGAGCACAGAAGAAATGTGATAGATTCTCCCATGAGACATGTGGAACATTATTCAAGTGTAATGTAGTGACTACTAAAGGAGCTCTGAGACAATTCTGTGTCTCTCCTGTACTTCACAAAGTGCATTAACACCACCTGTAAAGACTTCTACAGGGCAAACAGATAAGAGCATCTCCCAAAGCACTCTGGGCATCCCACAAAAGTACCATAACAGCATCTGAAGAGGGAGGGAAGCAGGGTGGAAAGAAACTTCTCAAGGCACAAAAAGTCAGGACAGAGTGGGAAAGTTATAAACAACCCCCAAAACTTGCTGCTAGGCAAAGAAGCAGAAACAGAGCCCATGATTCCGAAAGTTGGCAGCTTGTCTTAGCTCAAAATCATAAAGATTTCTTCAATTTCACCAATGTTCAGATCTTAAGTAAAACTTAAAAAAAGATCCAATTCCTTCCCTGAAACATTTGAAGGCACTGCATCTAACTAAAATCATAACTAATGCTATAAAGCACAACCTTAGATTTTATTGTCACAGGCACTCATTTGACTACTGTTACAGAAGAACAAGTGTGACAGTTCAAGGCCAACAAAGGAAAAAGTTAACAAGAGCTGGTGAAAGGTTGCTGGGATACTGAAATTATCAGATACGAAATTTTAAATAAATCTAGACCTAACTAAAGTCATCTACCTATAAGAAGCTGTCATCTGGCAAAGTTTCAAAATCCATTAATTGGGGAGAAGACAGTCTCTTTAACAAATAATGCTGACATAACTGGATATCCATCTGCAAAAACAAACAAAACAATGTCCAAACATCACATCATGAATAAAAACTAACTCAAAATGGATCAAGTGCCTACATATCAAATCTAAAACAGGAAAGATTACGAAAGAAAAAAATAGAGACAACTCTAGGAGCCCTAATTCGTGGCATAGATAGAAAACAAAACACTATTATCAATGCACAAGTGCTAGAAGAGAAACTAGATAAACGCGAACTCCTAAAAATCAAATACTTATGCTAATCCAAAGACTTCACCAAAAAGGTAAAAAGACAACCCAGGGACAGGAAAATAATAATTGGCTGCAGCAGATACAATCAGTGTCTAATCTTTGAAATCTGTAAGATATTGCAAAACAACAACAACCAAAAAAAAAAAAAACAAATAACTGAAAAATATGCAAAGGATGTTAATAGGCCCGTCAACAAATAAGACATTTGGAAAGCTAACAGAAACACAGTTAAATGCACATGATCTTTAGCTATTTGAGAAATGCAGATCAAAACCAAAATGAGATACCGTGTCATCCCAACCAGGCTTGCATTAATTCAAAAGGAACACAAAATAATGTTGAAGAGATTGTGGAGAAACTGGAACACTTTTGCATGGCCATTGGGAATGTAAAATGGTAACCCACTTTGGAAATTGATTTGGTGCTTTCTTAAAAGGTTAGAAAAAAATTCCACATGATCCAGCAGTCCTTGAAACACATCCTAGAGAAATCAGAGCCATGACACAAATAGATACATGTATATTCATTTTCATTTCAGCACTGTTCACAATACCAAAAAAATGGAAACAACCTAGATACCCATCAATGGATTAATGGATAAACAAATCACGATATATCCACACAATGGAATACTATGCAATGAAAAAGAACAATGGTGAATCTATAAAACTTCTCATAAGATAAGTGAAGCTGTAAGGAATTATCAGTAAAATTATTCAGTTGCAAAACGTCAAGTACTGATGAAACCACTATTACAATAACTCAAGAAAAGTTTTAAACACAAAGGAAAATATTCTTTGATAGTTATAAGGCTGGGGATAGTAGAAATCAAAAGACACATTGCACTGGGAAAATCTGCTGTGAAGGACCTCTTCAAAGTACTCAAAAGTAAGGATGTCACCTTGAAGACTAAAATGTGCCTGACCCAAACCATGGTATTTTCAATCACATCATATGCATGTGAAAGCCAGACTATGAACAAAGAAGACAGAAGAAGAACTGATGCCTTTGAATTGTGGTGTTGGAGAAGAATGTTGAATGTATGATGGACCTCCAAGAGAATCAACAGATCTGTTCTGGAAGAAGTACAACCAGAGTGCTCCTTGGAAGCAAAGATGGCAAGACTGAGTCTTACATACTTTGGACATGTTGTCAGGAAAGATCAGTCCCTGGAGAAGGACATCATGCTTGGTAGAGTGGAGGGTCAGTGAAAAAAAGGAAGACCCTCGATGAGATGGATCAACACAGTGGTAGCCACAATGGGGTTAAGCATAAAAACAATTGTGGACATGGCACAGAACTGGGCAGTGTTTTGTTCTCTTGTTCATAGGGTTGCTATGAGTTGGAACCAACTCGATGGCACCTAACAAGACAATAGACAAGAATTATCACAGATGAGGAAGGACAACACATAATACAGAGGAAGTCAGTACAACTGCAGCAAATCAAAAGCTGTTTCCTGAGTGTAAGGAAGCATTTCAAGAGACAGAGTAGCAGGAGCAGGGATTGGAAGACCATGGTTTCTGGGGACATGTAAGTTAACTGATGTAACAAAGTTTACTAAGAAAAGGTTCTGCATCCTATTTTGCTAAGTGGCATCTGGGGGTCTTAAGATCTAGCAAGTGGACATCTAAGATTCATCAAAGGGTCTGAATCCATCTGGAGCAAATGAGAATGAAGAACACCAAAGACGAAGAAAATATAGCCCGAGAGACAGAAAAGGCCATGTAAATCTGAGACTCCTCTGGTGTGAGATCAGAAGAATTAGATCATGCCTGGCTACCGCCTGTGACCATCTTGACAGAGAACACAACAGAAGATCCCTGACGGATCAGAAGAAAAGTGGAATGCAGAACACAAAATCTAGTAAAAAGATCAGATTTAATGTTCTGACTGAGACTGGAGAGGCCCCAGGCGACACAACTCTTGGACACTCTGTTAACCCCAAACTGAAACCATTCCTGAAGCCATCTCTTCAGACTATGATTGGACTGGACAATAAGACATAAAATGGTAATTGTGAAGAGTGTACTTCTTGGCTCAACTAGATGCATGAGACTAAATGGGTAATTTCTGTCCAGAGACAAGATGAGAAGGCAGAAGAGAAGAGAAGCTGGTTAAATGGACACAGGAAATATGAGGTGGAAAGAAAGAGTGTGCTCTTGCATTACAGGGAGAGCAACTAGGGTCATATAACAATAAATGTATACATTTTTGTATGAGTCAATACAATAATACAAAAAAAGAAGAAATTTTAAATAGTTACGACAAACATTCCGAAGAATAAAGTAGAAAGAGTGGATCACATTAGTAAGCATATGGAGAATTTCAGCACAGTTGAAACATTTTTAAAGAAATGAGAAAGAAAATAAAAAAGAAAGAAAATACTATCGACTTAGAATTTTATATCCATAAGAAAGATCCGTCAATAATAAAGGCACAAAATGTATTGAAGGCAAAGTTTATTAGTGTCTTAGGCTGAGCTCTCTAGAGAAGCTAAACTAGCAAAATGTATACATAGAGACAGAGAGGGAGAGACAGAGCTCAAACCCTGGTGACATAGTGGGTTAAGTACCATGTCTGCTAACCAAAAGGTCTGCAATAAAATCAAAAGACACAGGCCAGCAGTCAGAATCCATCAGCTGTTCCTTGGAAACCCTATAAGATAGTTCTACTGTAGCTATTAAAAGCCATAAGATTTAAGCTGATAATGGCCTAAGAATCTAAACCCCACACTTCTTCTATTAGCGTGTGTTGTTATGTTAGGTGTCTTCAAGCAGAGTCTGACTCACAGCGATCCTGTGCATAGAAGAACAGAACACTGCCCGCTGCTGCATCATCCGCGCAGTCCTTCTCATGCTGGAGCCCACTGTTGCGACATTTTGTCCGTCTGTCTTACGGAGGGTCTTCCTCTTTTGCACTGAACGTCTGTCTATTTTACCAACCATGACATCATTTTTCAGGGACCAGCCCTTCCTGAGAACATGTTCAAAGTATACAAGATATCCTTTTACCATCCTTACTTCTTTTTTTTTAATTGGATATGACTGAGTGAAAATGTACATTCCCGTATAAATTTACATGCCTCCCTATATACAGCTTCCACTGCTCTCCCTGTCCGGTGACTGCACACTACTCCTCTCTGCTCCATACATGTCTCATCCTCCCAGCAGTCTCCTTTCCCCTCCTCTCCACCCACTCCCCTTCCTCCAGCCAGAGGTCAGCAGGATGATATCCTATAGACGTATAAAACCATAAAGTGCATCCAATATATGGAGCATTCTGGCTGTACTTCTTCCAAGACAGAGCATGGCTTGATTATTATTAAATAACAACACAAAAGATTTATTTTTGATTAAAAAAAAAAAAAAGAATATTAAATCAACCCAGAAGACATGGTCCCTGGATTCTCTGTTAACCTAGAAGTAAAGCCATTCCTGAAGTCAGTTTGTCATACTGGACGATGAGACTGTACTATAAGAAAACCAGTGAAACGTGTGCTTCTTGGCTCAAGAAGATCCATGAGACTGAATGGGCAACTCCTGTCCGGAGATGAGATAGGTAGGCAGAAGCAGATAGGAGCTGTTCAGTGGACATGGAAAATTTGGGGTGGAGAGATGGAGTATGCTGTCACATTGTACAAAGAGCAACTAGTATCATGTAGCAATGTGTGTCTAAGGTTTGTATGACATATTGACTTGAATCGTAAACTTTCACTTAAAGCATGCCCACGTGCATGCATACGTACACACATACACACACACATATTCTTAGAATAATAATCTCATTTCAAACTTTAGATATTCCTAACAGAACTGAGTAGACAAAATTTGAACTGGGCTTATTCTTCCTGAATTATTCTTCCTGAATTATCTCTATGTCTATAAAAGAATATTATCTCTTTCCTCTACCCTACCAAATTTAGCCTTGATTCCAAGACAAAAATCTAGAAAGAGATAATATTATTTAAAAAAAAAGGGGGGAGGGGGTGGAATTGTAACTAGATTATAATCACATGAGCACAGAGGCTGATTTTTTTTTTCAAAATATTCTTGTGAGCCCACTTTTTGGGAATGCACAAGTTCAAAATTAGTGGGAGAATGAACGGCTTTGGGAAAGAAAAGGTATACATGTTTAATAATCGGTCCTCTTTCAAGGTTCTGAGAAATCTATCCAAAACTCAAGACCAATTGCCTAATACATTTATGTTCTTTTTAATGCTACTTTTGTTACTGTTTTTTTTTTTAAGAAAAAAAAAAAGATGCAATGATTGTTACTTCAGCAGCTGGCATGTCGTAATCCTATTTCAATTCATCTGAGAAACTTAATATCCAAAATAATGTATGACATTAATAAGGAAGGTACTTTCTCCATTTTGAACAGAAAGAACACAGATTTCACCCAAACTGAAAATCGATAGTACACTTGAATATTTCTGTTACATAGTTTCTAGTTCCAAACTATTACATAGTTATCCCTTAGAAAGAATCATAGCACTGGAGCTAATTATAAACTGTTCTCACTATCCTGTTTCTTTCAACTTTTCATGTATGCAGTCAAAAGCTTTCTGGTGCTAAACAGACAATGTAAACTTGGCACTAAATTGGCAAAATGGGATGCTATCCTTCAGATGGCCTTGAACAAAGTACTTCATTTCTCTCCAGATTCACTTAAAACGCCTGTCATGAATTTTAAAAGAGACGATGCCTGTGAAACTCCTTTTAACTCTGAAAAATATAAAAATCAAATACATTTTTTTTT
Source organism: Heterohyrax brucei (assembly GCA_028571685.1). Lineage (NCBI taxonomy): Eukaryota > Metazoa > Chordata > Mammalia > Hyracoidea > Procaviidae > Heterohyrax > Heterohyrax brucei. Next base: position 165,661,088 of record CM053143.1, read on the forward strand.
CCTTACATGGTCAGTACCTGGACCGAATGAAAATGGGCTCCCAACTTGTTTTCAACATGTCTTTGGTCCACGTTATACAGTACATTCTTGGGACTACATAAGGGTTATACATCATGAGACAGTACAGAGATTGCACAGTGTGTAGATGAATTAGACAAAAGAGGTCATCCTTGCAAGAGCCACACGATGTTGGTCACATTTGACCCTTAGTGCTAAAAATAAAATGTAATTTCCTTAATACTGGTCCAATCTTCTAGTGAGTCAGTTTGAATAAAGTACTTTCTCAAAGCAAGTTCTTCACACTTGAAAGGTAAATTGTCTTTCTTAAGGCACTATAAGGGACAAATACACCTGAGAAAACATTATTTTTCAGGAAGTCTCTTCCAGAAGAGTTAATTAAGCTATAGAATATTTTATACACCAATCTCTTCATGAAACCTAGTTTAATAAAGATGAAATTCACTGTTTTCTTTCAGGGATCCTGAAATTCAATGCTTAATGTAATAGTAAATACATTCATAAAATGATCATTTTTGAAGGTACTCTGTATACAAGACACAGTGTTTGTCATAGTTAATGGTAAAACTTGAATCATGCATGAATGCTCTCATCAAATGCCTTACAAGTTGTAATGCCGTGTTCAGCCAGCCCAATGGAATATGGAATATATTTATATGATATGCACACTGTGTGCCATGAATAACCAGAACTGCTTTCTCAGGACAGACTAACAGTTATTGGCTGATGCAATTTGGTTTCCATTTTATTTTTTCTGTTTCTAATCTTGGAAGTGCCCCTTTTACCTTCATGAGAATTCTCTTTTACCAAAATTAACTGAATTTAACTCATAAATTATTATAAATTGTAATCTCTGTGCATATGATTATAAAATATATGTATATGCCTACAAGTTTGTTAAGATATGTATGTATATACAGACACACATGCATCTGTGTTGGGGTGTGTGCACTTTCAAGTTCACAAAAAAAATATTTTAAGAAAAAAATATTTTTAATTGCTATTGAGTGAATGTAGCATACAATCCAAGTTAAATTTGCATGCCTGCCTATCTACAGTTCCCTCTGTTCCCCTTCCCTTTCTTTCTGTTCTATATGTGTCATATCGTGCTAAGAATCTCTAATACCCTCCTCTCCACCCTCTCCTCTATGTTCTGGTAAGAGGCCAGGAGGGAGACATCCTGTAGACACATAGAACCATAAAGTGGGCACACAATATGATCATCCCATGTCCCCAAGTCCAATCCATTCCTGTCCGAAGTGTTGATCTCAGTAGTGAATAATCGTCTGGGGCAGCAGCTGGTCTAGGGAGCCATGCTTCCACGGGAAGTTCTGGGGCATCAGACCCTCAATTGCGGTCTTTTAGTGGAGTCCTTGAGGTGCGTCCCTCTCTTTATTTGTGTTGCCAGTGGGACCCGACGTGGTGTACCCCATCATGGCTGTCTTTGATGGTGGCCAGGAACCATCTGATTCTTGTGATCGCATGTTGGTAAAGTCATCCTTACTGGTGGGTCCTTCTGTCCTCTGGGCTCTTATTTTCTTATGTCTTTGTTGACCTTGGTGATCATCTGATTCAGTTGAGATGGGATCATTTGTTGTATCTCAGAGGGCAGCTTGCTAGATTTTAAGTCCCCAGACGCCATTCACCCACATGGGGTGCAGAAACCTCTCTTAGCAATAGGCTAGTTGTGCCAATTGGACTCAGTGTCCCCTGAGAGCTTACTGTCTGGACCCCTGCCCATGCTACTCTATCCTTGTGATACTGGGCTAGGAATAGAAGAATTTTCAGTTTATGTTGAAGTCTAGTTAAGATGATCATCTTTCTGGTGTATGCTGTCGCTGTTTTCACCCAAATTTCTATCAGCTATCGAATCTACATCACTACCCCTCTCTCCCTCCCTTCCCTTGTAGCCATCAGAGTCTTTTCTACTGTATGTGAGTCTGTTCTTAAGTCTTCATAGTGAGGATCTGATATTTAGGTCTTATGTTTCTGACTGATTTCACTCAACATAACGTTTTCCAGTTGAAACCAGGTTATGAGATGCGTCCTGAAATCATGATTGTTCTTTATCATTACATAGTGTTCCACTGAGTATATGTACCATAGTTATTTGGCAACTGAGTTGGTTCCATCTTTTTGCCATTGTGGACTGTGCTGCAATAAACACTCAAGTGCATGTATCTGTTTGTGTGGCTGACCTGAATTCTGTGTGATATATTCCAAGCAGTGGGGATTACTGGATGAAATGGTTTATTTATTTCGAGCTTTTTAAGGAAGTGCCAGATTGCTTTCCAAAGAGGTTGTACCATTTTGCAATCCCACCAGCAGTGTAGGAGAATCCCAATTTCTCTACAGCCTCTCCATTATCTGTTGTTTTGTGTTTTTTGTATCATGACCAATTTTGTTGGAATGAGATGATATCTCTTAGTTTTGATTTAGATTTCTTCAATAGCTAATGATCATGAGATGTCTTCATGTGTCTTTTGGCTGCCGGGATAGCTTCTTTAGTGAAGTGCCTGCCCATCTCCTCTGATCATTGCTTACTTGAGTTATTTACCTTTTTCTTGTTGACATTTTGCAGTGCCTTGTAGATCATGGAGATCAGATGTCAGTTCAGGGCGTAGTTGCCAAATATTTTTTCCCATTCCATGGGTGGTTGTCATGGATTGGATAGTGTCCCCCCAAAAATATGTGTAGCCATGTGGCTGGGCCATGATTCCCAAAATTTTGTGATTGTCCTCCATTGTGTGATTTTTCTGTGCTGTATGTTAAAGGATTAGGGTGGGACTGTAAATCCCTTCATAGGATCACCTCCCTGCTATGTTAAAAGATTAGGGTGAGTCTGTAAATCCTTTCATAGTATCACCTCCCTGCTATGTTAAAAGATTAGGGTGGGACTGTAAATCCCTTCATAGGATCACCTCCCTGCTCCGCTGTAAAGGGAGTTTCCCTGGAGTATGGCTTGTCCCACCCTTGATCCTTTCATCCTTCAAGAGATAAAAGGAAAGAGAAGCAAGCAGAGAATTGGGAACCTCACACCATCAAGCAAGCAGCACCAGGAAAAGAGCACGTCCTTTAGACCTGAAGTTCCTGGGCCAAGATCCTCCCTGGACAAAGACTGATGCAATACCGGACTTTGCTCCAGAGCTGACTACAGGGAAGTCTTCGTCTGGAGTGGACATCTTTAATTTAGACTGGTAGCCTACTGGACTGTGTAAGAATAAACTTTCCTTTGTTAAAGCCATCCACTCTGTGGTATTTCTGTTAGAGCTGCACTAGCTGACTAAAACAGTGGTCTTTTAATTCTTTCGATAAAGTCCTTGAATGAGCAAAAGTGTTTGATTCTTAGTAGTTCCCATTTATCTATTTTCTCTTCTGTTGATAGAGCTTTGTTTGTTAGAGTTTGAAGTCTGTCTAAATTGTGTATTAATTCTCCCATTGTTGATCCTATTTTTTCTTTCTAATCTTTATCATTTTAGGTTTGATATTTAGGTCTTTTACCAAGATGGAGTTGGTTTTTGTGTAACGTGTGAGGTATTGGTCTTGATTTGATTTTTTTTTCACCTTTTTTTTTTTTTTTATTTAACATAACTGAGTGAAAATGTACATTCACATGAAAACTTACATGCCCCCCTATATGCAGCTTCCACTGCTCTCCCTGTCTGGTGACTGCACACTATTCCTCTCTGCTCCATACATGTCTCATCCTCCCAACAGTCTCCTTTCCCCTCCTCTCCGTCCACTCCACTTCCTCCAGCCAGAGGTCAGCAAGATGATATCCTATAGATGTATAGAACTATAAAGTGCTTCCAACATATGGTTACTCTGCATTGCCAAGTCCATTCCATTCCTGTCCAAAGAGTGGACCTTTGTTATAATTTATGGGAACGGGAAGCATCAGGGCCGGGGGCCATGCTCTCAGAGGAACCCCAAAACCGCTGGACCATCAAGTGAGGTCTTTTAGTGGAGATCTCATGATGCACCGCTTTTTATTCTTGTGTTGCCAGTGAGGCTCCTCTCTGTGAGCTCCGTCATGGCTATCACTGCTGGTGGTCGGGCTCCATCCGGTTCTTCCGGTCCCAGGTCAATGTAGGCACCCACTCTTGTGGGTCTCTCTGTCTTCTCGGTTGTCTTTACCGCATGCCATTTTGGCCCTCGGTGAGCATCTGTTCCTGCTGAGTTGGGACCATTTGCTGTGTCCTCAGATGGCAGCTTGGCAGCTTTTAAGACCCCAGACGCCACTCACCAATGTGGGGTGCAGAGAGCTCTCAGCAAAACGCTAGTTGTGCCAATTGGCCTGGAATTCGCCTAAGAGCATGGTCCCCTGCCCCCCGCCCCAGCTACTCTATCCCTGCAGTATTGAGTTAAGATGGAAGGAGTACTCAAGTTATGCTGAAGTCCACTTAATGTTGTTCTTGTTCCTAATGTGTGCTGTCACCGCTTTCTCCCAACTAGATTTCTAGTAACTACCTAAACTAAACCCTCCTCCCTCCTTCCCTCCCCTCCCTTGCAGCTGTCAAAGAGTCTTTTCTTCTATACACAAGTCTGTTCCTGAGATCTTATCGTAGAGGTCTCATACAGTATTTGTCCTTTTGTCACTGACTACTCTCACTCAACATAATGTCTTCCAGTTGAAACCAGGTTAGGAGATGTTTCCTGGAATGATCGTTATTCTTTATCATTGCGTAGTGCTCCATTGAGTATATGTACCACAGTTTACCTATCCATTCTTCTATTGTTGGGCATCTAGGCTGATTCCACCTTTTTGCTATTGTGGACTGTGCCGCGATAAACATTCTGGTGCATGTGTCCGTTGGTGTGAAAGGCCTTGAATCTGCAGGATATACTCTAAGTAGTGGAATTACTGGGTCAAATGGTATATCAATACCCATTTTTTTAAGGAAGCGCCAGATTGCCTTCCAAAGAGGCTGGACCATTTTACAACCCCACCAACAGTGTAGGAGGGTTCCACTTTCTCCACAGCCTCTCCAGCACTTGTTGTTTTGTTGATTTGATTTTTTGCAAATGGATAACCAATTTTTTGCCAACACCATCTGTTAAAGAGATTTAAAAAAAAAAATTATGATTGAGTGAAAATGTACATTACCATGTAAATTTGCATGCCCACCTATATGCAGCTCCCACTGCTCTCCCTGCTCGGTGACAGCACACTCTTCCTCTCTGTATACATGTCTTATCCTCCCAGAAATCTCCCATCCCTTCCTCTCCACCCACTCCCTTGCCTCCAGTAAGAAGTCAGCAGGATGACATCCTACAGATGCACAGAACCATAAAGTGTACACATGATATGGTCACTCTGTGTTGCCAAGTCCAACCCATTCCTGTCTGAAGAGTTGATGTCCATTATGATTTATGGACAAGTGCGGCATCAGGGCCAGGGGTCATGCTCCCAGGGGAACTTTGAGGCCCCTGGACAATCAACTGTGGACTCCTAGTGGAGATTTCAGGGTGTATCTCTTTTTATTCTTGTGTTGCCAGTGAGACTCAACTTAGTGAGGTCCATCACAGCTATCACTAGTGGTGGCTGGGCACCATCCAGTTCCTCCAGTCACAAGTAGATGTAGTCACCTATTCACATGGGTCTCTCTGTCTCCTAGATTCTTTTTTTCCCACGTTATTCTGGTCCTTGGTGATCACCCATTGCTGCTGAGTTGGGACCATTTGCTGTATCCTCAGACGGCAGTTTGGCAGCTTTTAAGATGCCTGATGCCACTCACCAATGTAGGCTGCAGAAGGCTCTCTTAGCAGAACGCTAGTTGTGCCAATTTGGCCTCAATTTCCTCTGAGAGCATGGTCCCTGGACCCCCTGCCCCAGCTACTCTGTCCGTGTAATATTGGGTTAAGATTGGAGAAGTAATCATGTTATGTTGAAGTCCAGTTAATACTGATCTTCTTTTTAATGTGTGCTGTCACAGATTTCATCCAACCAAATTTCTGTCAACTATCTAAACCCTTTCTTCCCTCCCTACCTTTGCAGCATGAGTCTGTTTATAAGTTCTTATCTTAGGGGTATCATACAATGTTTGTCCTTTTGTCTCTGGCTACTTGCACTCAGCATAATGCCCTCCACTTGAAACCAGGTTATAAGATGTTTCCTAAAATCATCATTATTCTTTATCATTGCATAGTGTTCCATTGAGTACATATACCATATATACCACAGATTACCTACCCATCGCTCTGTTGTTGGGCATTTGGGTTGATTGCATCTTTTTGCTATTGTAGACTGTGCTGCAATAAACATTCATGGGCATGTATCAGTAGCTATGAATGGCCTTGATTCTGTAGGATATATTCCGAGCAGTGGAATCACTAGGTCAAATGATATATCTGCATTCAGCTTTTTAAGGAAGCACCAGATTGCTTTCCAAAGAGGTTGCACCATTTTGCATTCCCACCAACAGTGTAGAAGAGCTCCAATGTCTCCATAGCTTCTCCAGCATTTGTTGTTTTGTGTTTTCTGGATCATGGCCAACCTCGTTGAGGTAAGATGGCATCTCATTGTAGACTTGATTGGAATTTCTTTAACACCTAATGATTGCGAGCATGTCCACATGTCTTTTTTGACTGCCTGGATCTCCTCTTTAGAGGTGTCTATCAATCTCCTTTGCCCATCACTTAATTAGACGATTTCTCTTTTTCATATTGATATCTTGTAGTACTTTATGGATTATGGAGATCAGGCGTCAGTCTGACACATAGTTGCCAAATATATTTTTCCATCCTGTAGGTGGCCTTTTAATTCTATTAATAAAGTCTTTGGATGACTTTAAGAAACAGAAGTGTTTGATTCTTAATGGTTCCCATTTATCTATTTTCTCTTCTGTTGTTTGTAGTTTGTTTGACAGATTTTGAAGTCTTTCTATGTTGTGTATTAAAGCTTCCATTGTTGTTCCTACTTTTCCTTGGATGAGCTTTATCATTTTAGATTTGATATTTAGGTCTTTTATCCAGTTTGAGTTGATTTTTGTACAGGTGTAAGATATGGGTCTTGCTTCAGTTTACTGGAGATGGATATCAAATTTTGCCAGCATCATTTGTTGAAGAGATTTTTTTTACCCCAGCTTTATGTCTTAGAGTCTTTGTCAAACATCAACTGTTCCTAGAAAGATGGTGTCATCTCCAGGGTGTCAATTCTGTTCCATTTATCTATCTGTCTCTTTTTGTACCAGTATCAGGCTGTTTTGATTACTGTGGCAGTGTAATTGATTGTATAGTTGGATAGTGAGAGGCCTTCCAGTGTGTTCTTCTTCAGTAGTGCTTTACTTATCTGAGGTTTCTTCCATTTCCAAACAAAGTTGGTAATTTGTTTCTCCATCTCATTAAAAAACATTCCTGGAATTTGTATTGGGATTGCATTATGTAAGTAGATTGGTTTCAGTAAAATACACATTTTCACAATGTTGAGTCTTCCTATCCATGAGCAGAGTAGTTTCTCCATTTCTGTAAGTCTCTCTTAGTTTTTTGTAGTAAGATCTTGTAGTTCTCTTTGTAAAGGTCTGTTACTTCTCTGGTTAAATTAATTCCTAGGTACTTTCTCTTCTTAGGAGTTATAGTAAATGGTATTGGTTTGGTGATTTCTTCCTTAATAATCTCATTGTTGTTAGAAAGGAATCCTACTGATTTGGTTATGTTTATCTTGTATCCTGAGACAGTGCTGAACTCTTCTATCAGTTTGAATAGTTTACTTTTGGATTCTTTAGGATTCTCTGTGTATACAGTCATATCACCTGCAGATAGGATGATTTTTACTTCTTCTTTGCCAATACAGATTCCCTTTATTGCTTGGTCTTGTCTAATTGCTTTGGCTAGAACTTCTACTCCAATGTTTAACAGGAGAGGTGAGAGTGGGCATCCTTGTCTAGTTCCTGTTCTCAAGGGAAATTGTTTTAGTCTCTCTCCACTCAGGATGACGTAGGCAGTTGGCTTTGTATAAATGGCCCTTATTGCATTGAGGAATTTTCAATCTATTCCTATTTTGCTGATTTTTAGCACAAATGGTTGCTGGACTTTATCAAATGCTTTTTCTGCATCAATAGACAGAATCAGGTGATTCTTGTCTTTTATGTTATTTGTGTGGTTGATCACATTAATTGTTTTTCTGATGCTGAACCAGCCGTGCATCCCTAGTATGAATCCAACTTGGTCATGGTGGATTATTTTTTTGATATGTTGTTGTATTCTGTTTGCAAGAATTTTGTTGAAGATTTTTGCATCTAGATTCATGAGTAATATCAGTCTGTAGTTCTCCTTTTTGGTAGTGTCTTTCCCTGGCTTTGGTACCAGGGTTATGCTTGCTTCATAGAATGAATTTGGGAGTATGCCATCCCTTTCTATATTGTGAAATAGTCTCGGTAGTATTGGAAATAACTCTTCTCTAAATGCTTGGTAGAATTCTGTGGTGAAGCCATCTGGGCCCAGATTTTTTTTTTTTCGGTTGGTAGTTTTTGGATGACTTTTTCAATCTCTTCCTTTGTGATGGGTTTATTAAATTGTTCTGCTTGACCTTGTGATAATTTTGGTAGATGATATGAATGAAGGAATTTGTCCATTTCCTCTGGGTTTTCAGCTTTATCAGAGTACATTCTTTCATAGTATTTTGTTATGATATTTTTGGATTTCTGTTGGATCTGTTATGACAACTCCCCTCTCATTTCTTATTTGGGTTATTTGTTTCCTTTCCTGTTTTTCTTTAGTAAATTTAGCCAATGGTTTGTCAATTTGGTTGATGTTTTCAAAAACCCAGCTTTGGTCTTTTAAATTTTTTCAATTGTTCTCTTATTCTCTAATTCATTTAGTTCTGCTCTAATCTTTATGATCTGCTTCCTTCTGGGGCTTGAGGGGTTCCTCTATTGCTCTCTCTCTACTTGATCAAACTGTAGGGTTAGCTCTTTGGTTTGGTTTCTTTCTTCCTTCTGGCTATGTGTATTTATGGAGATAAACTGAACTCTGAACACTGCTTTGGCTGTATCCCATAGGTTCTGGTAGGAACTGTTTTCATTCTCATTGGAATTCATAAATTTCTTGACTTCATCCTTGATTTCTTCTATAACCCATGGGTTTTGAGCAAGATGTTGTTTAGTTTCCATGAGATCCACTTTCTATCTGTGTTTTTTCTGCTATTGATTTCAACATTTATGGCTTTATGATCCAAGGAGATGCTTTGCGTTAATTCAGTGGTATGGATTTTGTTGAGATTTGCTTTATGTCCTAACTCATGGGCTATTCTGGAAAATGTTCCATGTGCACTGGAGCAGAAGGTGTCCTTGTCCACTGATGGATAGAAAGTTCTGTATATGTTGATGAGGTCTAGTTGACTAATTGTGGCAATAACGTCTTCTGTGTCTTTACTGAGCTTTTTTCTAGATGATCTGTTCAATATTGACAATGGAGTGTTGAAGTCTTCCACTATTATTGTGGACTGATCTATCTCCTTTTTGAGTATATTCAGTGTTTCTTTGATGTATTTAGGTGCTCTAATATTAGGTCCAAAATATAGAATATTGTTAAGTTCTGTTTGTGTATTGAAACTTTCAACAATAATGCCCATCTTTGCCCATGATGGTTTATTTTACCTTAAAATCTATTTTATTTGAGATTAAAATGGCCACATCTGCTCTTCTTTGTGTATTGTTAGCTTGATATGTATTCTTCCATCCTTTAATTTTCAGTTTCTTCATATCTCTAAATCTAAGGTGAGTTTCTTATAAGCAACATATGGATGGGTCGTGTCTTTTGATCCTAAATGTCACTCGATAGCTCTTTACTGGAGCATTCAGTACACTTACATTCAATGTAATTATTGATTGGTCTCTGTTCAGTGCTGCCATTGTGATATGTTTATTTTTGTGTTGACGCTTTGTCTTTGTTCTTATTAATCTGTTCTCGGACTTTCTTCTTTGTGACTTAATTTTTCACCTTTCTCGGGGTTGGTTTTGTGGTTGTTGAGACTCCTGTATTACTTTCCTTAATTTGATATGTGACATCTGTATTGTACTTTACAGCTGCCCCTATGATCCACCTAAATAAACTGTGTATAAACCCAATTTTAATTACTACCATTCTTACCAGCTTTCTCTTCATCTGGAAGGACTGTAACGACTATAGTACATCTCTCTTTTCAATATGTCATCCTAGTTTTCATGGTATGTTCGCTGAATCATTTCTTCCCTAACTGAGTAGCCTTCTGGGAAATGTGTCCTTAATTTTCTTCTAAAATATAAATTTAGTGGTTTGGTTCTTGTAAGCTAAGAGATTCTTTCAGTATTTCTTGTACCTTTGGTTTGGTTTTTACAAAGTCTCAGAGTTTCTGTTTATCGCAAATGTGTTCATTTCACTTTCATATTTGAAACATAGTTTTGTGGGATATATAATTCTTGGTTGGAAGTTCTTTTTCTTCAAGGCTTTGAATGTGTCATGCCACTACCTCTGTGCCAGCATTGTTTCTGCTGAGAAATCCAATGAAAACCTAAGGATTTCCCTCTGAATGTTAGCTTTGCTTTGAGTCTTGCTACCTTTAAGAGTTTCTGTTTATGTTTCATTTTGTTAATCATGATTATAATATGTCTCGGAGTCTGTCTTTTGAGATCTATATTGAACGGCGTTCGATATGCATCTTTGATATCTATATTCTCTTCTTTCATAATTTCTTGGAAGTTTTCTGTCAGCAGCTCAGCAACAATACTGTCTGTGTTCTCAGGTGTCTCACCCTGTTCAGAAACTCCAATGAATCTTAGATTGTTCCTCTTAGTAGAGGCCCATGTGTTTCTTAATGCTTTTTCATTTTTCTTCTTTCTTTTTTCTGATTTCTCCTCATAGATGTTGGAGTTAGTAGCTCTGTCTTCCAAGCCCAAAAGTCTCTTTTCCATTTGTTCAATTCTGTTTTCTTGGCTTTGAATTGAAGTTTCTATTTGTATAATTTTGTTGTTGATCTGTCGGGTTTCAGAGTACCAGTGTTTCATCAGATCAAACAGCTTGCTTAATTTTTCATTTTGCTCTCCTGCATTTTGTATAAGGTTAGGATGGCTCTGTATATAATCCTTTTGTATTCACCTTCTGATAGTTTTAGAAAAGGTTCTTCATGTGGGAAGTTCTGTGGTTTCTTTTGGGGGCCTTTTGAAGACATGGGTGATTTCTGGGTTATGGTTTTCTCTGGAGTTTGTTGCTTTTGGGGCATCACGTGAGTCAATAGAGGCTGGGAGAGATGCTGTGAGGATGGACCACAGTTGTTTCTCTAGGCCATCTTAAAATGAAAGGTAAAAAGTATCTGCCAGCTTCCAAAGTCAGTCAGGTTTTAGGTGTACAAGTCTCTCTTACCAGCTGGCAAAGTAAGCACCTCTACATTGAACCCCAGATATTATGTACTAGGTCAAAATACAGAAAGGCTACTGACCTGCTGGCCCCAGCTATAGGCAACACTGTGTATAATGCTGCTTTTCTGCTAGAAAAGCGCTCTCCTCTGGGGTGGTGCTGCCTCCCACCCTAGGAATTACATCCCACTGAGGATTCTGTATAGGCATCTCCAGCTCCCAGGGGAAGAAGATGGCATCCTGCACAAACTCTCTGCCTGCCTCAGTACAGGCTACTCCATGGTGGAGGAGGAAACAGAGGCCAAAATTGCTGAGATACACAGAGTCCAAAGTCAGGCTCTAAAATGTCACAATTTCACCTGCTGATTCCACCAGCTGTGCTTCTGAGATTAGCTGTCAGTCAAGTCTCAGCTCTACCTGCCAGCTAAGACAGAGTTAAAAAAGTTAAAATAGCCAGTTACCTTCAGTCCTTGAAAGCCAGCACTCAACAAAGTGTGGGAGATGGTAAAAGAGAGGAGGTTTTCCTTTCAGTGGTATGAAGTCCAACTTAACAGCCCTATGCTGTGTCCTAGGGCTTACTAGGTATCTAGAAGCCTCCATTTAATTATCATTTCAGGTCTTGGTTTCCAGAAGGATTTAAGGAGATGTGTGTTTAGTCTACCATCTTGACTCCACCTCCTAAAGAGACGGTTTATACCAGTTTAGAGTCTTCGGGCCTTTGTCAAATATCTACTGTTCATACGAGGATGGTGGCATCTCTGGGGTCTCGACTATGTTCCATTGGTTGTATGTCTCTTTTTGTACCAGTGCCAGGCTGTTTTTACTACTGAGGCAGTGTGATAAGTTTTAAAATTGGGTAGTGAGAGGCCTCCCACATTGTTCTTCTTCAGTACTGTTTTTTTACAATGTTTTTTTTTCTTTCCAAAGTTGGTTATTTGTTTCTCCGTGTCATTAAAAGTGTCACTGGAATTTGTATTGGGATTGCATTTTGTCTGTAGATGGCTTTTGCTAAAATAGACATTTTGACAATGTTAAGTCTTCCTATCCTTGAGCAGGGTAGATTTCTCCATTTGTGTCTGTCTTAGTTTCTAGCAGTAAAGTCTTGTTGTTCTCTTTGTATTGGTCTCTTGTTTCTCTACCTCTAGGTATTTTATCTTCTTGGGGGCTATCATAAAAAGAATTGATTTGCTGATTTCTTCTTGAATAATCTCTTTGTTGATATAAAGAAATTCTACTGATTTTGTTATGTTTATTTTATAACCTGATATTTTGCTGAACTCTTATATTAGTTTGAGTAGTTATGGATTCTTCAGATTTTTCTGAGTATAGAATCTTATCATCTGCAGATAAGGAGATTTTTAATTGTTCTTTGCTGATGCAGATGTCCTTTATTTTCTTGGTCTTGTCTAATAGCTCTGGCTAGAACTTCTAGTACAATGTTGAATAGAAGTGGTGAGAGTAGGCATCCTTGTCTAGTTCCTGTTCTGAAAGAGAATTGTTTCAGTCTCTCTCCTTTCAGGATGATATAGGCTGTTGGCTTTGTGTAGATGCCCCTTATTACGTTGAAGAATTTGTCTTTTATTCCTAATTTGCTGAGTTTTTTGCATGAATGTGTGTTAGACTTTATCAAATGCCTTTTGTGCATCAATTGACAAGATCAGATGATTCTTATCTTTTGTGTTGTTTATGTTGTTGATCACATTAATTGTTTTGCTGATGTTGAACCGACCTTGCATCCCATGTATGAATCCAATTTGCTTACAATGAATTATTATTTTTTTGATATGCTGTTGAATTCTATTGGCTAGTATTTTGTTGAAGATTTTTGCATCTAGGTTCATGAGTGATATTGGTCTGTAGTTTTCCTTTTTGGTGGGATCCTTCCTTGGCTTCTGTATCAGGGTTATGTTGGTTTCATAGAACATTCCATCCCTTTTTATGCTGTGAAATAGACTCAGTAGTGTTGGAGATAACTCTTCTCTAAAAGCTTGGTAGAATTCTGTGGTAAAGCTATCTGGGCTGTGGCTTTTAGTTGGTATTTTTTAAACAACTTTTTCAGTCTCTGCCTTTGTGATGGGTTTGTTAAGTTGTTCTGCTTCTCCTTTTGATAATTTTGGTAGGTGATAAGAATCTAGGAATTTGTCCATTTCTTCTTGGTTTTCAAATCTATTAGAGTACAGTCTTTCATAGTATTCTGTTATGATACTTTTGATTTCTTTTCGATCTGTTGAGACTTCTTCCTTCTAATTTTTCATTGGGGTTATTTGTTTCCTCTTCTGTTTTTCTTTGGTAAGTTTGGCTAATGGTTTGTCAATTTTGATGATCTTTTTCAAAAAGCCAGCTTTTGATCTTTTCAATTTTTTCAGTTGTTTTTCTGTTCTCTAATTCATTTAGTTCTGCTCTAATCTTTATGATCTATTTCTTTCTCTTGCCTGAAGGATTACTCTGTTGCTCACTTTCTATTTGTTCAAGTTGTAGGGTTAATTTTTTGGTTTGGGTGCTTTCTTCCTTCTGGATATGTACATTTATAGAGGTAAACTGACCTGTGAGCACTGCTTTGGCTGTATCCCACAGGTTCTGGTAGGATTTTTTTCATTCTTATTTGAGTCCGTGAATTTTTTTAAATTTTTTCCTTAATTTCTTCTGTAGCCCATGGCTTCTTGAGCAAATGTTGTTCAGTTCCGTGAGTTCCAATTCCTATCCAGGTTTTTTTCTGCTACTGATTTCCACATTTATGGCTTTATGGTATGAGAAGGTGCTTTGCTTTGCAAAAATTCAGTGGTTTGGACTTTGTTGAGATTTGCTTTATGTGCGAATACATGGTCTATTCTGGAAAATGTTCCATTTGCATTTGAGAAGAAGGTGTACTTATCTGTTGATGGATAAAAAGTTCTGTATATATTAATGAGGTCTAATTGGTTCATTGTCACAATATCTTCTGTATCATTGGATCTGACTCGATGGCACTTGGGTTACTTGGGTTATCTTCACTTAGCTTTTTTCTAGATGATCTGTCCATTACTGAAAGTGCAATGTTGAAGTCTCCAACATATTACTGTGGCATGATCTATTTCATTTTTCAATGTAGTCCATATTTGTTTAGTGTATTTAGGTCCTTTGGTATTAGGTGCATAAATATTTTATATTGTTAAATTTTGCTTGTGTATTGAACCTTTCAGCAATATATCATGGCTGTTCTTGTCCATGACAGTGATTTTACATTATAACCTATTTTATCTGAGATTAGTATTGCCACAGCTGCTCTGTTTTGTAAATTGTTAGCTTTGTATGTATTATTCCATCCTTTAATTTTTAGTTTGTTCACATCATTATGTCTGAGCTGAGTTTCTTGTAAGCAACATATGGGTCGTGGTTTTTGATCCAAGATATCACTCTCTGTCTCTTTACTGGAAACGTTCAGACTGTTTACATTGAATGTAATTATTGATTGGTATGTGTTTAGTGCTGTCATTTTGATGTAGTTATTTTTGTGTTGGAGTTTTCTCTGTTGCTCTTAATATTTTGTTCTGAGATATTCTTATTTATGTGGTGAATTTTCATGTTTTTCAATGTTGGTCTAGTATTTGTTGAGACTCTGTATTGCATTTCTTGTTTTGATGTGTTGCCTTGTTACTGTGCTTTGTGGCTAGACCTGTATTTTCCCTTAATAATCTGAGTTTAAATCCAATTTTAGCTTCTACAAAATTTGTTAACTTCATTGCCATCGGGAAGAACTATGACCGCTATAGTATATCCCTCTTTTTATTGTGATATCTTAGTTTTCATGATAAGTTCGCTGGTCCCTTCTTTTAATGTTGTAGCTCTGATTGAATTTGGTGTCTTTCCTGTGTAGCTTTCTGTATGTTGTGTCCTGCTTTGTCTCCTTAAGTATATAGTCAACAGTTTTGTTTTTCTAAGCAGAGAGCTTCTTTTGTATTTCTTGTAGTTTTGGTTTGGTTTTTGCAAAGTCTCTGAGCTTCTCTTTATCTGTAAATGTCTTAATTTCATAATTTCATCTTCATATTTGAAAGACAGTTTTGCACGATATGTAATTCTTTTTTGGAAGTTTTTTCTTTCAAGGCTTTAAACTACCTTCATGCCAACATCACTTCTGCTGAGAAGTCAGATGACACCCTATAGGGCATCCCTCTGAATGTTAGCTTTGTTTTGAGTCTTGCTACCTTTAAGAGTTTCTGTGTATGTTTCATTTTATTAAGCTTGATTATAATAAATTTTTGTGTTTTTCTTTTAGGGTCAAATTTCTGCGGAATTCAATACACATCTTGGGTATCTGTGTTCTCTTTTATAATTTTGGGGAAGTTTTCTGTCAAAATATAAAGAACAGTGCTATTTGTGATTTCAGCTATGCCTCCTTGTTCAGGGATTCCAATTAATCATATATTGTTCCTTTTGATAAAGTCCTACATGTTTCTTAGTGTTTCTTCAATTTTCTTATTTCTTTTCTCTGACTTTTCTTCATAAATGCTTCATAAATGTGTAAGTAACTTTATCTTCAACATGATTGATTCTAAGTTCCATTGAGTCAAGTCGGTGTTTATGGCTTTGAATTGAATTGTCTAATTCTGTGATTTTGTTATTGATCTGCTGGATTTCAGAAAGCTGATGCTCCATCAGTTCAAATAGCTTACTTAATTCTTTGTTTTGTTCTGCTGCATGTTGTTTAATATCTAGGAGTGTTCTATATGTAAATCTTTTCTACTTGACCTCCAATAGTTTCAGAAAGGTTTCTTCACCTGGGAAGTTTTTTGAGTCAGAATTTTGGGAGTTTTCTGGGTCCATGTTTGAATTTTTTTTTTTTTTTTTTTAAATAGTGGGCTATGGTCTGTTGCTTACACAGCATCTGGAGGGTGTTTAGTTTCTTTGATGTTGCCTTAACTGGGGCTGAGCTGTGGTTCCTAGAAGGAAGATGGTCACCAATCACCTCTTTGTTCCCTTGTGAATGGGCACAGTGGACTCTGTGGGGTGGCAGGCTCAGCCTCCTGGCTGCCAAAGGCAACACCTTTCTTATGGGGACACTGGGGGGCCACCAGCTGACCCTGTGATGTGGGTCAGTGAAGGCTGGAAGAGATGCAGTCAGGTTGCACACCAGTTATTTCTCCAGGAAGTGTATTTTAAAAGCTAAAAACTACCTGCCTATTAACCAAAGTCAGAGAGAGCCCTAAGTGTGGCAGGGCCCTCCTTTCAGCTGACAAGGGGGCTCCTCCTGGGCCTCCCACAGTTGTAGCAGACCCCTTCTTCTGGCTGACATGGGTACTCCTCCTGGCCACCTCCAGTTGTGGCAGGCCCTTCCTTCTGGCTGACAAGCTGTCTCCTCTCTGGCTGCCAGTTGGCAGACCCCTCCTTCTAGGTGACTAGGTTACCTTCTCCCTGGCCATCTGGAGATGCTATAGTGCAGATCAAACAAGGATGAGCCTCTGCACTGTAAAGTGCCACAAACTCTACCACCGGGTGCTAGCTGTGAGTCAACACCATGGTAAACACAGCCCCTCTGCTAGGAAAGCACTCTGTGGGCTAGCACTGTCTTCCAGCCTGAGAGTCTGCCCTGGTGAGAGCTCTGACTGGGTAACTACACTTCTCAGGCACACAAGCTAGTGTCCTGGTTAAACTACCCTCTCTCCTGAGAAAGAGGTGAATCTATGGTGGAGTTTCAAAAAGTGGAGGTTGGGGGGACTGCAGTGTCCCCATCATAGGGCTCTCAAAATGTGGGTATCCCACTCAATGTCTCTCTGCTGTGGGCACTGGCATTTCACTCCAGGATTGTGCTCCAGGGTAGCCCTGGCACACACCCCCCAGAAAAGTTAAAAGCACTAGATACCTTCCAGTCAGGGGAGATGATCACACAGCCAGATCAGGGATTAGTAATAGAAGGGAAGATTCCCTCTTAGTA
Source organism: Heterohyrax brucei (assembly GCA_028571685.1). Taxonomy (NCBI): domain Eukaryota; kingdom Metazoa; phylum Chordata; class Mammalia; order Hyracoidea; family Procaviidae; genus Heterohyrax; species Heterohyrax brucei. Next base: position 165,678,344 of record CM053143.1, read on the forward strand.
GTATATATTCCTGAGGGATAGTCCTATGTTGTATCCTAGGGAGTCACTGGGTTTCCAGAAAGCTTGGTTTAGTTATCAGTCCAGGTCTTAGATTTCAGAGGGAATTAAGGAGACTTGTGTCTACTCCACCATGTTAACTCTGCCCTGGAAAAAATATTTTAAAAGATAAATAATGTTTGGAAAAATTTAGTTATCATTTCTCTTTCTTAGTGATTTATGAGGCTTCCTAAAGATATATTTTAACAATTTTTAAACACTTTTGAGATACCTTAAATTTATTTAGATTAAAATACTCAGAATTTTCCAAACTGAATTGATGTATATTTACACAGTGACTTCAGCCAGAGTTCACTCATTGTCACACTCTTCATAGAGTTAAGCAGTTAATCTTCAAGCATCTAAATACTGTGACAAAAGAGGGACATTATGCATTTTAAGGCAAATATTAAAATGCAGTATAATTTGGCATGTTGAGAGAGCAATTAAAATTCCAGACAGCCATTTACACTGAGTAATATGAAAAATAAATATCTCCTCTCTGAACCATAATTATTGTGAATGTGAAGAGGGTTAATGACACCTACATCAAAACATGATTGTGTATTTGAAATTTGCTCTCTCAGTACCTAATATGCTACAAGTAGTCCTAGTCAATAAGAACTAGTCCATTTAACCCTTGTTTTGTTTGTTTCTTGCTTGCCATTTTAAAACTAGACCCACCAACTTCCATACTCCAGTTGCTTACCCAATGACCCCTCAACTGTATTCTACATCCAGCAAATAAATATAATGAGGGAGATCAAAGGTTGTGAGGGTGTCAGTGGGATTAGTCTTGAGCAAACTATGTAAAAAATATTTGGTCTTAATGCTTTAATGTTATCTACTTAGTGAAAAGAAAAAAGAATAAATACCAAATCATCTCTAAAATACCTGAAAACATCATTCACCCATGTGATGTCTCTGTCAAGAAGACCCTATATACACTATACGTTTTCAGAAAAATATGATATACATAACCAAAATAACAAAAGCAAAACCCAGTGCCATAGACTCAGTTCTGACTCATAATGACCCTATAGGACAGAGTAGAACTGCCCCATAGAGTTTCTAAAAAAATTGCCTGGTGAATTTGAACAGCTGGTCTTGTAGTTAGCGCCGTACCACGTAACCATTACACCACCAGGTTTCTAATACAGATAGAAATCATAAGAATAATTGAGATAGGAATACATATAGTTATAAAAATGACATACAAAATCAGAAAAGATAGAGGGAATTTATAAAGCACATATACAACAAGTAGGAAATGATGTCCACCACAGAATTCTTACATTTCAGTATTTTGTAGTCTAGTATGTTCTCATAGGACAGTATATAACTGCCCCACAAGGTTCCCAAGGGGGAAGTCTTTACAGAAGCAAATATTGCCACATCTTTCTTGCATGGAAAAGCTGGTGTGTTCACATCACTGATCTTTTAGTTAGAAGCCAAATTCTTAACCCCAGCACCACCAGGGCTCCAGGCCAGATAACAAAAATGAAAGAAAAAAACCAAGCCCACTGCTATCAAGTGGATTCTGTGTCATAGAAACCCTAAATGACAGAGTAGAACTATCCTAGAATTTCAAAGGCTAGAAATTTCTATGGAACAAGACAGCCACATCTTTCCCTTGTGGATCAGGCCAGACACAAAACTTCCAAATGCCCACTGTTTTCCTCATAAATGATTAGCTGAACTGCTTGTCTCCACTGACGAATCAGAAAAATATGTTTTTAAACTGAACTTTAGTTAAGTTTCTTTCCTTCCTTTGCATTCTAGAACATCGGCATAATCTCTGATTAACAGACAATCCCTCCTTCACGGTCTCTCGAAGAACAGGCTAGTCTCAGCTTAAAACTTTCCCCAGTCTAGTATCTGATCACATCATCCATTTTTCCACACCTAGTTTTTCCTAGCCTTGTTCATTCTATAAAAGTAAAATCCTTTTTGTCTAACCCTTGAGAACTTTGCTGGTCTTATAGTCCGGACTTTCTCTCTATTATAATAGTTTTGTTAGTTGCTGTGGAGTTGGTGCAAATTTATGATGAATGATGCACAATGGAATCAGATTGTTGTTGTCCATAGAGTTTTTCTTGACTGATTTTCAGTGGTAGATTACCAGGACTTTCTTCCTAGTCTGCCTTAGTGTAGAAGCTCTGCTGAAATCTGTTCAGCATCACAGGAAATGGGGAAGTCTCCACTGACAGATGGGTGATGGCTTCTCTGGAAGAGCATTAGTCAAGAACAGAATTCGGGTCATCCACCTAGAGGGTGAGAATTCTACCATGACTACCATCCTTACAATACCCCACTCTGTACTACAGAGCCCTCCAAAGTCAGAATCAACTCCATAGCAATGGGTTTGGTTTGAGTTTCCTTTTGAAATAGTTTCTATCTCCCCTGTGACTTAATCCTTTTGGATCAAGATTCTCCTTACTAAGTCTAGATTCGTTTATTTGACAAATACTTAATAGGACTTTTTTTTTTCTGTACCAGTGACTGTTGAGGGTCTGCAACTATCCGTACCTTTCTCATTTTGTCCCTGTGCTACAGAAAGAAAAGAGAAAAAAATAAAAAGTAAAACTCAGAAACCATACCTCTCATCCCTCTTTGCCAGTGAGATCTGGTTTAGAGTCCAAGTTATAATAAGAGCTACTTTGATGAGAAAGGAGAATATTTGGGGAGAAAACAGACATGTTTTGAGCAGCTTTTGATTTAGCACATACAAATCAGTGGTGCTACAGGCAACTGCAATCATGAAAGAGGTTACTTGAAACTCAGAAACACTTTGATTTTACCAAAGCCAGCAACAATCCTTTCTGACATTTTCTCCCTCCGCCTCTTGTTTTCTCTTAGCATAAAAATCCCTGTATCAAATTCCTGCCACAATTTATTCTCTGGTGATCGTTCGCTAATGTATTTTCCAGATGAAGAGTGGCTATATTTTACGTCTGCATGAGGGGTTGGATGCGACCGTTTTCTGGTTAACGTACTGGCGGAAGGTAAATGATTCGTTGGGGGCCTAGAATAGACTAGGAGATGTCAGAGCCACTCTGAGTCTGTGAGTCATTGCTTGGAGAGAGCCACCTAGGCAGGAGTCACTGTGTGAAACTTGTGTATGAGTGAAAATAAAGATTTTTTACTTTATTCCACGATTCTGTTGTTGTTATTATAAAGTTCAGCCCACCCTAAATAAAACACAGCTAGTTCAGAAAAATATGGTGCCAGGGTTGGGACAGAAGATACAATGCATCATTGCTGTCTTTACTATGGTTTGCACACCCACTTAACTGTGAAAATTCCAATGAGTATATGCTCAATTACTGTTAATACAGTTTTCCATGGAGTTGGAAAGGGGCCCTAAAGAAGTAGCACTGCCTTAAAACATTGTTTTTTTCTTCCTGGACTTCTCAGTGCTAAGTAATGGTCACATTCTGAGATAGACTCTACCACAAATGTTAGATTCCTCTGTATCCAATCAATTTTACCCTCTGTTTTATAAGTAAGATTGAGGCTCTTTCTTCTCATTCTTCCTGCGTAGACACATGCTGTCCTTCCCTCCTGGATCATGTGCCCATGAGGAAATGACAAAATGGAAAGAACAAAAGATTTAGACTCTGGGTGATTTGTGAACCTGGGTTTGAACACCACATTTTTTATAAAGAATTTTTTTCTTACCTTCATTCTTATCTTCTATTAAATAGCACTGATGAAGTACTCTTCAGTGTTTTTGAAAGGCTGAAGTTTCAATGAGCTAAAGTGTGTCAAAAATGATTAGATCATACTAGAAACTTGGTGAATTATGGTTTGCTTTCTTCTCAATTACTCACCTACTGCTGTTCCTCTTTTAAAACATCTTACAGGTTGTTGTGTTGTTAGGTGCTATCGAGTCAGTTCTGACCCCATGTATAACAGAAGGAAACACTGCCTGGTCTTGTGTCATGTCCACAATCATTTTTATGCTTAAGCCCATTGTTGCAGCCACTGTGTCAATTTATCTTGTCAAGGCTCTTCTTCTTTTTTGCTGACCCTCTACTCTACCAAGCATGATGTTCTTCTCCAGGGGCTGATCTCTCCTGATGACATGTTCAAAGTGTGTATGACAGTCTCAGAATCTTTGCTTCCAAGGAACACTCTAGTTGTAATTCTTAATAGTCATCCTCCAACCCTGATGCTTCATTCCTCTTCATATAGTCCAGCTTCTCAAATTATTTGCTCAGCAGACAGACTGAAAATGTATGGTAAAAAGATACAATCCTGACGCACTACTTTCCTGACTTTAAACCATGTAGTGTCCACTTGTTCTGTGAGCACAACTGCCTCTTGATCCATGTACAGATTCCTTAAGAGCAGAATTAAGTGTTCTGAAATTCCTCTTCTCCAAAATATTAGTCAAAATTTATTATGACTCGCACAGCCAAATGCCTTTGTAAATTTAATGAAACACAGGTAAAAATCTTTCTGACATTCTTTGCTTTCAGCCAAGATCCATCTGCCATCAGCAATGATATCCTTGGTTCCATGTCCTCTTCTGAATCCAGCTTGAATTTTTGGCAGTTTCTTGTCGATACATTGTTGCAGTTGCTTTTGATTGATCTTGAGCAAAATTTTACTGGCATATGAATTTAATAATATTGTTCAGTGATTTCCACATTTAATTGGGTCACTTTTCTATAGAATGGTCATAGATATGGATCTCTTCCAGTCAGTTGACCTGGTTACTGTCCTTCAAATTTCTTGACATAGATGAACAAGCACTTCCAGCACTGCATCTGTTTGTTGGCTTATTTCAACTGACACTCCATCAATTCCTGGAGCCTTGTTTTTCACCAGTGCCTTCAGTGAAGCTTTGACTTCTTTTTTCAATGCTATTGGTTACTCATCATACGCTACCTCTTCAAATGACTGAACATTTACAAGTTCTTTCTGGTGTAATGACCCTGTGTATTCCTTCCATCTTCTTTGATGCTTCCCAAGTCATTTAATAGTTTCCCTGTAGAATCCTTCACTGTTGCAACCTGATGTGTGAATTTTTTCTTCAGTTTTTCAGCTTGAGGAAAGCAGAATGTGTTCTTCACTTTTGGTTTTCTATTTCCAGCTCTTTGTACATGTCATTACAGTACTTTGTCTTCTTGAGCTGCCCCTTTGGAATGTTCTGTTCAGTTACTTAACTTTGTTAGTCCTTCTTTTTCTTTAGCTGCTCAACATTCTAGAGTATGTGTTATAGCCTCTTCTGACAACCAATTTGGTCTTTTCTTTCCTGTGTTATTAAGGACCTCTTGCTGTCTTCATGGGTGATGTCTTTTATTCCATTCCACAACTCATCTGGTCTTTGATCATTAGTGTTCAACGTATCAAATCTGTTCTTGACATGGTCTCTAAATTCAGGAGGGATATACTCAAGGTCATACATTGGCCCTCATGGACTTGTTCTGGCTTTCTTCAGTTTCATATGGAATTTGCCTATGAACAATTGATGGTGCTGCAGTCAGTGTCTGGTGTAGTTTTGACTGCCAGTATGGAGCATTTCCATTGTCTTTTTGCACAGATGTAGTCAATCTGATTCTCTTGTGGTGCATCTGGTGAGGTCCATGTGTACAATCACCATTTGTGTTATCTCAAAAGGTATTTGCGATGAAGAAGTCATCATTGTTGTTGTTAGGTGCCATCGAGTTGATTCTGACTCATAGTGACCCTATGAACAACAGAATGAAACACTACCCAGTCTTGAGCCATGTCCACAATTGTTTCTATGCTTAAGCCCATTGTGGCAACCACTGTGTCAACCCATTTCATCAACGGTCTTCCTTTTTTTTGCTGACCTTCCACTCTACCAAGCATGATGTGGTTCTCCAGGGACTGATCTTTCGCAACAACATGTCCAAAGTATCTACAACTCAGTCTTGCCATCTTTTCTTCTAAGGAGCACTCTGGTTGTACTTCTTCTAGAACAGATCTGTTTGTTCTTTTGGCAGTCCATGGTACATTCAACAGTCTTCTCCAACACCACAATTCAAAGGCATCAATTCTTCTTCTGTATTCTAAAAAAAAGTCATTAGTCTTGCAAAATTCAATTATGTGATCTCTGGCATCATTTCTATCACCACGACTGTATATTCCAACTACTGATCCTTCTTCTTTGTTTCTAGCTTTTGCATTCCAATCACAAGTAATTACAAATGCTTCCTGAAGGCATGCTCCATCAATTTCGGACTGTAGAAGCTGGTAAAAATCTTCAATTTTTTCACGTTCAGCTTCAGTGGTTGATTTATAAGTTTGAATAATAGTCATACTAACTATATTAACTGGCCTTCCTTATAAGTGTGTGGCTATTACTCTATTACCGACAGCATTGTACTTCAGGACAGGTCCTGAAATGTTCTTTTGACAATAAATACAACACCATCCCTCTTCAAGTTTTTGTTTCTGGCATACTAGACTGTTTTAGTCAGCAGGGCCGCTCTGACAGAAATATCACAGACTGGATGGCTTTAGCAAAGGAAGATTTATTCTTACATAGTCTAATAGACTACAAGTCTATATTCAGGGTGTTCGCTCAAGGGGAAGGCTTTCCCCCTTGTCGGCTGTGCAGGAAAGTCTGGCATTGCATCAGTCTTTGTCCAGGGAGCATCTTGGCACAGGAACCGCAGGTCTGAAGGATGCGCTCTTCTCCCGGTGTTGCTTTCTTGATGGTATGAGGTTCCCAATTCTCTGCCTGCTTTTCTTTCCTTTCATCTCTTGCAGGCTGAAAGGATTAAGGTGGGGCAAGCCATACTCCAGGGAAACTCCCTTTACAGTGGATCAGGGAGGTGATCCTATAAAGGGATTTACAGTCCCACCCTAATCCTTTAACATGCAGTAGAGGAAAATCACAAAATGGAGGACAGTCACAAGATACTGGGAATCATGGCCCAGACACATGGCTATGCGTATCTGGGGGGAGGGACACAATTTGATCCATGACATAGACCATGTCATTGTTTAATCCAAAATGGCCAATACCAGTCCATCTCAGCTCATTAATGCCTAGGATGTTGATGTTTGTGTGTTCCATTTCATTTTTGATGATTTCCAGTCTTCCTACATTCATACTTCATACATTCCATGTTCTGATTATTAGTAGATGTTTGCAGATGTTTCTTCTCATTCTGAGTCTTGCCACATCAACAAATAAAGATCTCAAATGTTTTGCTCCATCCACGTCATTAAGGTCAGCTCTACTTTCAGGACACAGCTCTTCCACTATCACTTTTTGAGTACTTTTCAACCTGGGGGATCATTTTCCAGCACTACGTCTGGACAGTGTTCTGCTGCTATTCATAAGGTTTTCTCTGGCTATTTCTTTTCAGAAGTAGACTGCTGGTTCAACCCTACTCTGGCAGCCCTGCTGAAACCTGTCGACCATGGGTGACTGTGCTGGTATCTAAATACCAGCAGCATAACTTCCACCATCGCACTAGCCCCAACAGTACAACAAGCTAACAGAGAAGTGGGGTCTTACACATTAACATTTATCATATATTCCCTTCCTAACTAATGTTTTATCAGTGCCAGTATCATGTAATAGGTATATGACTTTAAAGAGGGTATTTAATAATAAACACTTCTAGTATAAAATAAAAATTCCTTTGTGGGACTACTAAGAAAATTAGAACTAAATAGAAAATCACTAGAAAAAAATATCTCTTATTAATTTACTATTAATTCAAAGTTTTGAGAAGAGGGGTGATATCAGATTTTTAAAAAATCATTATGATGCCTAGCATAGCACTGAACTGTATTATATATTGCTTACTAAATGATTGCGCTCATATAAATTGACTCCAAACCAACCTGCTATTTTTTTAAAAAATATTTTTATTGTGCTTTAGGTGAAACTTTACAGCTCAAGTTAGTTTCTCATTAAAAAAAAAAATTATCCAATTTTTTCAAGAGTTTTACTTGTTTTTATATTATTATATTCACTTATTTAGACATTTATCTATTTCAGGTTATAATTTACAAACTATGGAACGTGTTTACCTAGCTTCCTAACATAGCATTTTCCAAAATACGTTGCATATAGTGACAGTTCTGCAAAATGTCCTATTAAAAAAAAAATTAAGTTCATGGTCAATTAAGATTGGTGTACACTACCATGGATATTTTACTCATGGAGACAGATGATGCAAGCCAAGTTATAAAGGGCTCTGTGAAAGGTAGTAATTAAGAAACTATTTACTGTTTCTTAACTCAGTGTTTCTGCAACGTTTCTGGCAAGTAACACTTTCCTACCCCCACCAGCAGAAACTGTGGTGGCACAGTGGTTAAGGGCTATGGCTGCTAACCAAAGGGTTGCACTTGAAATTCTCCAGGTGCTTCTTGGAAATTCTATTGGGCAGTTCTACCCTTACCCAGCACCACCTTGCTGCCTCCCAGTCTCAGTCATAGAGCACTTGTTAGCTACTTTTCAGAGCTAATATTACATGGAAATATATCCCTAAATTTCTGGACTGAGCTTTAAAAAACTTCTTATATGAGGAGTTAGTTACTATTTCCCAGCAATATCATAGTTCTTTAGAATAATTTGTCATCTGTCTATACTTTTTTACTAGATGGGAGCACAGGCCTAAAACATGCTGAGAGCAGACAGCAACTAACCAAACCTACCTCTTCTGTCTTGTTGAAATGAGGAAGGGCAAGGTAAAAATTCGAGGTATTAAAGAAAGCCCCAGGAAACAACTTAATAGCAAAAAATACCATAGAATAATCTCACCTTTGTCTTACAAAACATCTGTCACAAGACAAGCCCGGGGGGAAGCCTTGCAAGTGACCTCTAGACCTTGACCACGGACAGACTGCAAGTGACCCCTAGACCTTGACCACATTTTACAACTAACAGGAATTCCAGGTGGCCTTAACCAATCAATGTAAAGGTCAGTTCCCCCTCCCTGCTTTGCAATCTCACGACTTAATTACTGGGCGCTAAGGAAGCTCGTGGTCGCCTCCTCACTCTGTGTAGTTTGGAGTGAGTCCCTGGTGCACCAGCCTTTTTCTTATTGGGCATATTTTTTCATAAAATTTAACCTTTAAAGAAATTCTTGGTCGTGTCTTGAAATCCGAACCCTTAACACTCTTTCCACACCAAGGATGATGAGAAGAGCAAGTCAGTTGGCTACCAAACCCAAATGCCTCTCTGCTAAAGTCATCTGGGAGATCTCAGGTGTAACTGTTTACTCCTCTGTATTATAGCTCAAAGGCTCTGCTGTCTGGTATTTGGTATCAAAGTTTCTATAGAAATAAGATTTTGAGTTTTAATTATTGACTATGTAGGATTTCAAGATGAGTTTGCAGTGTTGGAAAAGTTTCTGTAGCACTTATAATTCTTCACTTTGCAGAAAAAGTCACCCATAAGAATAAGTCTGTATATACCAGCTACTGTAAATGGAAATGTTATTACAGCTTAGCAGGTTTCCTTTTTGTCAGAGATCAATGTATTTTGAGTTAAACAAAGAGGAATGTACTAGTTGGCGGCCTTCCCTAGTTACTTTTAACTAAAAATTTTCAAATGCATTGTCAATTCTAAGTGGGATCTGAACTAATCTTAACTGGTTATAGGGTATATTTTAAGGCCTTTTTTTGCAGTAAAGCTGAGATCAGTCAGTCATTCACTCAATTACTTTTACTAATTCAGATCTGACAGTATTCTTGTCATACATTGTGCTATTGAGAGAGGAAGAAAAAGCTTCTAAGAAAATATCACTTAAATTCCAGAAGGCCTGGGTACAGAGCTTGTGAGCCTGTAAGTGAATGATTGTAAACAGCCTAAAACGACTGGAATGCATGACATCAGATCCTCGAAAAGGATGGGTTTGACCCGCTGGATATGACCTCTGCACTGACACCCAGGCCTGTGCTTTCCTTCTTGAAAGGTAAATTCACCTGAGGAGGTAGCCTTTGTTATACTGTTTAGATAAGAAGGCACTGATTTACTTTGTGATGAACTTCCCAAACGCTATTGGAATCAATGCCTGCTTTCTGACTGATGTCTAAACTAGGGTTGGGGCATCAGCGTTGCACACCCCCCCCCCGAAATTCTGAGATAAGCTCAGTTTCTAAGGAGAAGGTAAAAATCCAGATGCTTCTCTGTGGTACCAGCCCAAGATGCTCCCTCCCCCCCACCATAATAATCCTTGATAAGTCCAGTTTCTAAGGAGGTGGTAACTTCTTCCCATGTAACTTAATGCTAACTGCTTATCTAGTGCCTCTTTAAGTATGCTGGACCAATAGAAATGCAATATGAAAATCTCTATACCTGTAACTGCCAATTCAGAGGATATATGGAAATTCCTTTGTCTGCTTTGTGAGAAAAATGCATAAACAGATGTGTCTGGTAATGGAATGGGGTGCGCAGCTATTTTTCAGACTTGAGTCCATCTGATGCACCACTAGCTAATTAACAGCCCCTTCCTCTACAAAAAAGATGGTGTTTGAGGTGTTTTTGCTCTGTGGGCCATACTTATCTTTTTCCTCCTACATTTCAGGCAGAGTCTACTTTTGTTTTGCTGCTTATGACTCTAGTTAATTACTAGGTTATGGCCCACCTTAGGGAGCTCTGCTGGCTGGCACAGTGATTAAGCACTCAGCTGCTACACAAAAGGTCAGCAGTTTGGATCTACAGTCTCTCCAGGTCAGAAATTTGAGAGAGTCTGCTTCTATAAAGAACTACAGACTTCGAGACCCTATACGAAGTTCTACTTTGTTCTATAAGAATGCTTTGAGTTGTGGTGACTCAACAGCTGTGGGTTTGGCTCCTTTTGTTTTAATTATGCCCCACTTTAAACACAAATGCATTTTCCTATCCAACCATCCTGAGGAATTAGATTTCACTGAAAACTCGCTTACTATTGGTCAAGACATGACTATAAATACACTTTAGAACAAGTCTTCTTTTCTCACTAGCTATTATATATTTTCAACCATCTATATATTTCTTACTATCTACACAGCAGTTGTAAACCTTGGTAATGTAGTTGTAAAGAGCTACAGCTAACCAAAAGTTCAGCAGTTCGACTCCACCAGGCATTCCTTAGAAACCCTATCACACAGTTCTACTCTAGCCTATGAGGTTGCTATGAGTTTGAATTAACTCAATGACAACAGGTTTGGTTTTATGCAGCAGTTACCATGTACATATGTATCTCAGTGGGGTTTCTTTGGCCTACTATTTCAGTTAATCTGATTCTGAGTTTTCTGTGATATTTGAGTTATGATCTGGACAGGATTTTTAAGATAAAGTTTCAGGGGGTTGTGTGTTTTTTCTCACCTCTTCTCATCTCTAAGCATTTCTTCTTTGTTTTCTTATCTATCATGTTGGTAGATAAGAAACTTAAGAGTTGATCAAATTCTGGAAAATGTTTCCCAATTTTTAATGAGACCCATATATATTTTCCCCAATGATTTGTAATAAACAAATAAAAGTCTGAGTCAAGTATATGCTCACATCTATTCGTTGTTTGACATAAACTTATTCATCTCCTTCTAAGTGCCACTATTATTGATTCAGTAGCAAAGCAAGACAAAAATTTCCCTATTCTCATGTGTTTTTTCTGCTCCTGTGAGAAAATAGTTTACATATGCATTTCTACACTTTAATAGTTGCTTTGACATCAAGGTTATGTGCTTGGCTAGTTCATGATTCTAAGGGATTTGGCAGTTACACAGGGATGTAGCTTGGTAATTGTGTACTGATGTAATTTGCCAGCTATGTAATGATGTAATCATCCTTCATTTGTGATCTGATGTAATCATTCTCCATTTTGTGATATGTGAGCAGCAAGTGATTTGGAAAGGAAGATTCCTTTGGGCTGTAACTCATATATTTGTTCTGGATCCTACATCAGGCTCATCATCATCTGCTCTCTGGTTCTTGGGACCTGAGCCAGCAGACTGATATATTGCCTACCAGTATTGGGATTCATCAGTCTTGGTAACCAATTAGCCAGCAGTTTTCCTTTTTATCTGCCAAATTTGGATACACCAGCTTCTGAAGAGCCGATGAAAGGCCCTCTGTCAGATCTGCTGACCTAGAGTTGATCAGCCCCTGAAACAGTGTGAGTCAAGAGAAGCTTCCAATCTGACATCTAATCCATAGACTTGGGGCTTACCAGCCTCTAAAACTGTGCAAAACATTTATTTGAGATAAATCCTTTCTCTATATGTTTGTATATATACACCTCTCTGGTTTTGGTTTTACAGAGAAGTCAGTCTAAGTGGTACCAGGAATGGTGGGTTAGAGGAAAATGAACAAACAAACAAAAACACATGAGAATGAGTTTATAAATTGGTTTTTCTAGTCTAAGTAGTCTTAAAGATGCTGATGACTTCACCTCCAGTAGTAAAAGAGGGTGCTGCTAATCCATGGTCTGAGGTAGCAATATAAATACACAAAATATCACCACCAATAGGTCAAGTGAGAAGTGACACTTTGGGTGATTGTGTATTTTACAGCTTTTGACAGTTTCATCAGAATGAAAAATATAGAGAAGCTATTTGAGTGGTCCTACTTTTACTAGACAAAATTGTGAAAGAGATGAACACAAATCTTCATAGTCACAGTGCAATGATTGTTTAAAAGCCCAAAAGTTGCCACTTGTGCCCTGAAAGAAAGCCTTCTTTGTTGTAGCAACAGAGCTGATATTGCTAAAAACTACACCAGAGTCTTATTGTAAGAGTGGCTAACTCACAGCAGAGACAGAATTCCCAGCCTGGAATGATGTCTCTTTTGGATTGAACTGTGTCACTCCAAAATATCTGTCAACTTGAATAGACCATGAATCCCAGTACTGGGTGACTGGCCACCATTTTGTGACCTGATGTGACTTTCCTATGAATTGTAAGCCCTATGTCTATGGTGTTAATGAGTTAGGGTTAGCAGCAATTATGCTAATGATTCAGGACTCAATCCACAACATTAAGTTTTGTCTTAAAGTCAATCTATTTTGAGATATAAAAGAAAGAAGCAAGGAGAGAGATGGGGAGCTTTATACCACCAGAGAAAGCAGTGCCAAGAGAAGAGTTCATTCTTGGAACTCAGGGTTCCTGTGGGGGAAGTTCCTAGACCAGGGGTGGTTTGATAACAAGATCCACCCTCAAGAAATGTCAGAGAAAGAAAACTTTCCCCTGGAGCTGGCACCCTGAATTTGGACTTCTAGTTTCCCAGACTGTGAGAGAATAAATTTCTCTTTGTTAAAGCCATCCCCTTGTGATGTTTCTATTATACTAGCAATAGATGACTATGACAATGTGTAAAGTTAAAATGAAGACATTGATTGAGAAGAAATGGGATCCTAAAACTTGAAATGGGAACATATATGCACATAACCAGGAACCTGGGAACACTAAACCCCTATGTGTTGTGGAGCATTCTTGCCAATAGTACCAGCCCTCTTATACCCATCTGAAGAGGCTATTTCACTTTGCTTGCTAAACTACTCTACCAAAGAAAATCAGTACTCACTTCACTTCCATATGGTGAGAGTAATCCAGCTGTGTCTGTAGAGTCTTTGTCTGAGACATTGCCTGGGATAATCTGAGTGGTTGCCAGGCATCACTTCTGCTAGATGCCTTTAAGACCTCGCTGAGTGTCTCCAAGACACACCTTAGGCAACCATTTTTGTTTTTAGGCATATAACTAGATTTAAGTCCCAGAAATTTCCTAAAGGTGAAGTACAATGTGTGACTCAGGAAGAGGTACACTACATTTAGAAAAAAACTACTTGGCTTTTCTTATATGTACAAACAGAAACCCAGGGAACATGTGTGGAAATGGCTATTAATGATGTAGGTAATTATGCAGGGAACATAATATTAGGTCAGTCTGAGTTTGTTGATATAGCCCAGCTTAGCACAGATCCTCCAATCAGTATTTCAGCTTGAAAAGTTAGAAAATGATGTAATAGTTTATTTGGCTGGGTTCTGGAAGCATGGATTGAATAGTAGCTTATACAAAATCAAGTTGAAGTGTATGATCTGCCTTGATATATGGTAGAAGAAGATATGCAAAAGTTTAGGGAAATTAGCATTTTAGAGTAGATTTATTGGGTTACACCCACAGAACTGTGACAGGAGTACCCAGAAGACATATCATTTTCCAAAATAGAGAGGAACAAATTCATGAAAGGAGCCCTAGCATCATTGAATACTGCTGTGATTAAGATTGGGCAGTGGGTTCTACCCTAATTGAACCAAGACACCTAACTACAATAGAATCCAGATGGTGTTACCCTATTTGGGTGTATTCCCTGGGGCAGCCGAGCCAATGAAACATAACTCCAAGCTAGAAAGAAGAAGAAAGTTTATTAGGAGGTATGATACTGCTGGAGAGTAGACAGCAATGTAGGCTGTTCTCCATGAAGTCTCAAAAGATGATTTTTATATGATAGTTTATATATGATTTCAGCAAGGAATACTTCACTTTTTTTTTAAGCACGTAGCCCACAGATAACTGTATACATCACAAAATAGTCACAAGAAACTTTTTATTAAACTGCAGATATGGACTCTAATCTGCATGTTTGTAACAGGCAAAGACAAAATTTATATGAAAATCCCTCAGCTAGTGAAACTAGCTTGCTGAGTCTGCTCTGATTGAGACAAGGAGCAAGAAAGAAAGTTGGGGATACACCAAATGCCAGGCAGCCTTCCTAGCTGCTGTTTTCTCGGCTGAAGGCCATTTCTCAACAGATCAAAAAAGAGGAGGGAGACCAATGTCACAGGAGCTGTGGGGGTTCCGTGCCCCTTTTGAAAGAGGCCAGTGTGGAGGCCAGATTACCTGGTGAAGTAGAAAGAAAGAAAGAAAGAAAGAGAGAAAGAGAGAGGAGTAGGAAGGAAGGAGGGAAGGAGGGAAAGAGGGAAGGAAGGAAAGAAGAGAAAGAAACAGATTATTTAGAGTATCATTATGGCTTTAATTATGTGAAGCACTCAATTACCCATTTCAAAAGGGAGAAAACATGTTGCAAGGTATTAGGGTTACAATGGCATATTGATTGAGAACTTGGATGTTAATCAAAAGGTCAGCAGTTCAAATCAATCATCTGTTCCTTGGAAACTTTATGGAAAATTATACTATTCTGTCTTATTGATTCACCATGAGTTGCAACCACATCAAAGGCGCCTACTACTACAATGAGGCCGATTAGACCCCATGGCTGTAGAAGCCAAGTGACAACACTCAACTGACCAAGGCAAGGTAGGTATGTTTAATGCAATGAACAGCAAAGACAAAGAAGTAATCAGAATATTTTGACTCATATAGACTTACAGCATTGGCTACTTAGGCACTGTCTTTGTTTATGCAGTGTTGCTATAACAGAAATACCACGCTTGAATGGCTTTAACAAAGACAAATTTACTTTCTCACAATCTAGTAGGCTGAAAGTCTGAATTTTGTGTGTCAGCTCCAGAGGAAAGTTTCCACTCTCTCTGTTGACTCTGGTGAAGGAAACTTCCTATCAATCTTCCCTTTAACTAGGAGCTTCTCCGTGCAGGAGCTCTGAGTACAAAGGACTTGTTCTACTCCTAGTACTGCTTCTTGGTGGTATGAGGTATTTCCCAGGGAAACCCTCCTTCAATTGGATCAGGCATGTGACCTTGGTAAGGGTGTTATATCCCAACTTATTCCTCCTTAACATAATCTAATCTTACCTCTAACCACAGGCAGACATTAGGATTCACAACTCATAGGAAAATCATATCAGATGGCAAATAGCAGATAATCATATGACACTGGGAATCATGGCTCACCCAAATTGATACAAATATTTTTGGGAGACACAATTCAAGCTAAGACCGAAGTAGATGGGAAAAATAATAAATGCCTACTTAATCTGTAAACAACATTCCAACATGAATCACTAGAATAGTAAGCCATGTCAATTCCCAAATGTGAATCACTTTACAGACCACAACTGCTTGAATGAAGGGGTGACCAGTCATCATGAGGAAGGATCCCATTATACTGGAAAAAATTTATTAAGTTAATCATTCAGCATTTCCCAAAGGGATTTATGACCTTCTACAAAAGTGAGTGTTCACTGAGGAAAATGAAATAATCAGACTCTGGGGGGGTTATTGGAGACTGGCACTGAAAAGACTCTAGTTCCAAACAGCGCGAAGCACCACTGTGGCCCACCAGTCAGTGTGGGGCTGCATGGAGGTCTGGTTGTTAACAGAGTCTTATTCTAAGTAAGTCTCACAGCAGATTCAGTGGGTCTCTGACCCCATCCTATAGTGATTTCTCCAGTTCTAGAATGTTTAACTGCAACAGACATACTCAGTAACTAGAAGGACTCTTGTATTGGATCCCTGATGTGTAGTATAAGTACTTTGTGGTGAGAAAAGCCATGTGGAAGGCATTAGAATTGCCTAGATATAGGAATAGAGTAAACCAAAAGCAATACTGCATTCCTAGACAATTTGCCAAGATTAGCACCAACATCGAGAACTTACATGATGCAAGGGTAGTGACTACTATCACATTTTCCATTCAACTCACTTACTTGATCTGTGCAGAAAAAATAGATGGATCATGAAGTATGACAGTGGGTTATCATAAGCTTAACTGGGTGATGACTCAAATTGTAGCTTTTGTTCCAGATGTGGTTTGATTTCATTTCTTGAGAAATTTAAGACATCTCCTTGTACCCTGTATGTAATTACTAATTTGATGAATACCTTTTTATCAATTCTAGTTGTGAATGATTACCAGAAGCAGCTTTTCTTCAGTTGAAAAAGCCAACAATATACATTCAGCATCCTGCTGCAGAGGTATATTAGCTAGCTCTCTAGTAGTATGCCACTCCACTACTTACACCATGTGGTACAGCTGATTTGATGGTGCTTGAAGTATCAGTGTCAGATAGAGATGATGCATGGAGTCTTTGGCAGGCCCATATCTGTGAATCACAGTGCATAACCTTAGGACACTGGAGCAAAGCCTTACATTCCTCTGCAAATAACTATTTTCCTTTTGAGAAATAGCTTTTGGCTTATTACTGGGCCTTAGTACAGGCTAAATGCTTACCCATGCGTCACTAAGTTACTACGTGGACTAAAATGCCCTTCATGAATTACGTTTTTTATCCCCCACTGAGCCACAAAATCAGACAACCACAGCAGAACTAAATCATTAAGCAGCAGTGATACATGCACGAGATCCAGCCAGAGCAGAACATCAAGAAAAAGTAAGTTGCATGAGAAAGAGCCCCAAAGTCCATTGTCTCCAATCTAGTCAAATCTATCATCTCAATATGTACCTATGGCCGCACAGGAAGGTCCCTATGATCAGTTGACTGAAACAGAGGAAACTCAGTATGTCACATGTTTGCTCGATGGTTATGCTTTGTTACTGTCAATATGCTTTACTATTCACAAGGTATTTTCTCACACATCTGTGAATCAGCTGCATATAAACATTTTATCAACCGTTACTTTTAATTGGTACTACAGAACTTCACCTGTATGCTTTTTCTAGTTTTCAGTTTCTCAGGAGTCACTAAAAATTAAACATATTAGCCTCAAAATTGCATTAAACCATCAAAAGAACAAAAAAAGTTTAATACAATGTATATGAATTAGAAACAAAGGTAGTTTAAGTGTTCTACACAGAGAAGCTATGACACAATCATTAAGGATATTTAAACTGAAAATAAATAAATAAAAATAATCAAATCAGTTGTTGTCAAGTAGATTCTAACTCATAGTAACCTTACAGGCAGAGAAAAGCTGCCCCATAGGGTTTCCAAGGCTGTGTTGTTTACATCTTTCTCGTATGGAGCCGCTGGACCATCCCTTAATATTGTGATCCCAGAGTTTGACTGCTATACCACCAGGGCTCCTTAGAGTCTTTTTACAATCTGTTCAATTAGTGAACAACTGGACAAGAGAGATGTGCATAACAAATCATAAGTAAATATCCATATTTGCATAGCAATAAAGCACAAAATGCATGTTTTTGTTGTTGTTCATTGTAATGTCCATCTGAGGACCCCGGTGGTACAGTGTTTAAACAGCTGTGAACCACAAGGTCAGCAGTTCAAACCCACCAGCTGCTCCACAGGAGAAAGATGTGGTGGTCTGCTTCTATAAAGATTGCAGGCCTGCAAACCCTATGAGGCAGATCTACTCTGCTAGAGGGTTGCTATGACTCAGACTTGGCTCTACAGCAGTGAGTTCGGTTTGGTTTTGACTTATGGATGTCTGTTGTTGTTGTTGTGTGATGTAGAGGTCAATTCCAACTCAGAGCAACTCTATAGGACAGACTAGAACTGTCCCATAGGGTTTGCAAGCCTGTAATCTTTATGCAAGCAAATTGCCAGTTCTTTTGGTAGTGTAGTGAGTTAAGTGCTACATCTGCTAACTGAAAGGCTGACAGTTCAAATCTGCCAGGCGCTCCTTGGAAACTCTATGGGGCAGTTCTGTGATGACCTCTAGTGTTGCTGAGTCGGACCCTACTCGATGGCAGTGGGTTTTTTCTCCCATGAAGCCAAAGATGGGTTAGAATATCTACTTTCCTGGCTTAGCAGCCAAGTGATTAACCACTATCTCACTAGGGTTTCTTCAGGATGTTTAAGCAACTCAATTCACAAAAAACTTTTTTATCTTTGCTTACTGATATGCAAATGTGGCCATATTCTGACTCAACTCTTTCTCTTCCTATTTCTCAGTAATTGAATAAGTATGTAGAAGGGTCGCCATGAGTCGGATCCGACTCGACGACACTTCGCTGGTTTCGCATGTAGAAGGGCAACTTCAGACCAGGCAAAGTGCTAAACACTGGAAATATGGTGAAGAACAGGAGGACTCTCTTATTATTAAGTCTACAGATTAATTTTTATTGTCTTTATTAAGTAAGTAGATTAGTATCTGCTTTAGTCAGCTAGTGCTGCTCTAACAGAAATACCACAGAGTAGATGGCTTCAGCAAAAGAAGGTTTATTCTTACACAGTCTGCAAGTCTGAATTCAGGATGTCTGCTCCAGAGGAAGGCTTTCCCTCTTGTCGGCGCTGCAGGAAAGTCTGATACTTTATTTCTGTCCAGGGAGCATCTTGGCACAGGAACCTCAGGTCTGAAGGACACCCTCTTCTCCCAGTGCTGCTTGCTTGATGTTGTGAGGTTTCCAATTCTCTGCTTACTTCCCTTTTCTTTTATCTCTGATAGGATGAAAGGATTGAGGGTGGGGCAAGACATACTCCAGGGAAAATCCCTTTGCAGTGGAGCAGGGAGGTAATCCTATGAAGGGATTTATAGTCCCAATCTAATCCTTTAATGTACAGCACAGGAAAATCACACAGTGGAGGACAGTCACAAAATATTGGGAATCGTGGACCAGCCACATGGCTATACATATTTTGAGGGGGACACAATTCAGCCCATGACAGTATCTACACAGACAATCAAGAAAGCATTATAAATGATATTCTCTCATAGAGGAAGGGCAGTTTGATATAAATTAACAGGTCAAGGTAAATTCTTAAGAAGATTAGTTAAAAAGCTCAGAGCTAAAGTAAGCATTTGTACCTAAGTTGAGATACCAAAAAGACCAGACCCCTTGTCGTATAGTCGATCTCACTTACAGTGACCATGTGCACAATAGAAACACTGGCTGGCCCTGCACCACGCACATGCACATACACAATTGTTTTTATGCTTAAGTCAATCACTACAGTCAATGTGTCAATCCGTCTTGTTGACTGACCCTCCACTCTACGAAGCATGATGTCCTTCTCCAGGGACTGACCCCTTGGGACAACATATACAAAGTATGTGAGACATAATCTTGCTATCTTTGCTTCCAGCAAGCATCTTGGCTGTGCTTCTTCCAGAATAGTTCTGTTTGTTCTTTTGGTAGTCCACGGTGGATTCAATGTTCTTTTCTAACAGTACAGCTCAAAGGCATGAGTTCTTGTCTTCTTGGTTCATTGTGTAGCTTTTGCATAGGCATATGGTGTGTCTGAAAGTACTGTGGGTTGGGTAAGGTGCGCCTTAGTCTTCAGGGTGGCATCTTTACTTTTCACTACTTTAAAAAGGTCCTTTCAGCCAATTTTTCCAATGCAATGAATCTTTTAATTTCTTGACTTTTTCTTCCATGGGCATAGACTGTGCAACCAAGTCAAGTGAAATCCTTGACAACCTCAATCTTTTCTACATTTACCATGATGTTGCTGACTGATCTAGTTGCAAGGACTTTCTTTCCCTTGATGTTGAGGTGCAATCCATAATGAAGTCTGTAGTCTTTGATCTTCATCAGTAAGTGTTTCAAATCCTCTTCACTTTAGCAAGCAGGGTCCTATCACTTTCATAACTCAGGTTGTTAATGAATCTTCCTCCAATCCTGATGCATTGTTCTTCCTTGAACTGTTTGTGCCACCCAGGGACTTGATACTTGATATATATCAAGTCCCTGAGTGGCACAGACAGTTTGATCTCTGTTACTAACCGCTGATCTTTCAGTTGGCACCCAAACACTTAATCACTGCACCACCAGGGCTGCATAACAGAGGAAAGGGGCAAATAAATTTGATATATCACAAAAATCTATTCCACTAATTCAGCCAAATATTAAGTTTAGATAACTCATAAACCCTCTAAAACTGTCTTCAAAATTTTATAATACCAAGGAAGCATGATTGTCTCTTTCATTATGGAGTATGACAATTTTAAGTCAAGAGGGTATCTTTAAGCAGTTATCTAATACTAACCCAGCCCAGATTTATGAGATTTGCAGAGGCCTTTGGTGAAAAATGGCCTGAAGCGTTTTTGGTGGGTGTAATTTGATACCCCTGTTGAAATAATGGTTA
This sequence comes from Heterohyrax brucei, assembly GCA_028571685.1. NCBI lineage: Eukaryota > Metazoa > Chordata > Mammalia > Hyracoidea > Procaviidae > Heterohyrax > Heterohyrax brucei. Next base: position 165,699,220 of record CM053143.1, read on the forward strand.
AGTGCCATGGCTGCCAACCAAAAAGATCTGCCGTTCAAATCCATCAGGAATTCTTTGGAAACTCTGTGGATCAGTTCTACTCCTTTGTGTAGGGTAATTATGAGTCAGAACCTACTTGAAGGCCATGGGTGGTGTGTGAACATGTAGGATTTCTGTAGTGATGATCACCTGAACATTCATACGGATGATGATAACCTGGCTTCTTAACAAATGATGGTTCTGGGTGAACATGGACACACCTTAGGGATAAAGTTTTGTCTTTGCATTGTATTCCTTCTGAGACTGGCAGATGCGTGTCTAATCCTGTGAAATGTGAAGAGAAAACATTCCTTAAAGAAAAGTCTCCATGCATGACCTGTGCAAAAGAGTTTGTTGAATAAATAAAAAAAAAAGCCCTGGCTTAAAGAAAGGATTTAGCATGTAAACAAATATTAATTTTACTGAAACATAAAACTATCAAAATTTTATTAGCATTCATATTTTTTCTTGGGTTGGAATACTACAGAATAATTTCATTTTCTTAGAAGAATACAGTGAGAGACTCAAGTGGAAGTTCTTTGTATCCTAATTTTGGAAGGTATTGCTAAAAATGTATAACAACTGCTTATTACTGGCAAAATAATCTACAACTCAATATCTGTACTGTAAAATGAAGAAAGGATTGAAGATGACCTGAGAATTGCCCAAATTTTTCATTTCAGATCAGCTAAAATAGAAACTTATCTACTCAGTCCCCTGAGGAGTCAATGCTGCAAGTATTATCTCTGGCGTTCTGCACATTTCTGGGTCCAAGAAGGTGACAGATCTTGTCTGTCCTGTAGAGTAAGCTACTCAGCAGCAAATCTGGGTGACCTGCAGAATACATTTTGACTCACTAAATTTGTCTAGCTCAGCTTGTTCCACTGGAATAGAACAGAAAGAAAGAATAGCTATGCAACAGGAAAAAAAATAGTGGACGTGGTCAATGAAGACTGAAAATAGATTCTTTCTTCAATCAGTTTTAACAACTATCCTAGTTTGGCAAGTAACCTCTCTGCTTTCCTTTCCTAAAAAGAGATGCAAACTAGGATAAAGACTGAACATAATTGCTTGATCAGAAAGATATTCATTAAATGTTTTAGGTTAATGATGTCTTTCTTTCCATTCAAAGTAATGGAAAAATCATGCCACTTATAAAACCTGGAAAGATCCAGCAATGAGGGAGAGTGCTCAGTTCACTGCATTCTTGTGATAAACGTGAGAAAGTAATGTTCATTTTGTATAGAAAACTGTGTAGTTGAAAATAAAGAACAATTCTGGATTCCTGCCTAAGGAAAATTCTAATCAGAACCACTAAATTATTTTTTTCTTAATGATTCAGCATCTCAGCAATGCCTCATAACAGTATTTTTGAATGTCAGTTATCACATAGAACAGTGCTACTGTACATAAAATGGGAAATTGAGATGTGTACATTTTGAGTGTAAGATATAACTTAGATATTAATAGTTTTTGGGGGGGAGGACTCACATAAGCTTGTTTCCTTAAAATTTGCTTACCATATTGTTAAAAAAAAGTGGTTTTAAAGCTACTGATTATTTGGATATGAACCATGGAACTTCTCTGCTGTTAATTGTGAAATGATCTCTGATTGTATTTCTCACTCTCCAGTCATATAAAAAAAATTGCCAAACTAAAGAAAGGAAACTACTTTTCTCCATTATTAGGAATTGAATTTTATGCTCCTTTCCAAAATATACGTTGGAGTCTAACCCTATATCTGTAGATATTTTCTCATATGGGACTAGAGTTTTCTTCATGTTAATTAAGACATATCAGTGTAGGGTATGAGATAAACTTAACCATTTTGAGATCAGAAGAGAGCAAGCACAAATGAAAGAAAGGGAGACAATGTGTGATCATCACCAATGGCTAGAAGAGCATGAGGGTTATGCAAGGTCAAAAGGTATTTCCCTAAGGAGCTGTGACAAGTATGGTCTCTACTAAGTCAGCAGAGACAGAACTTCCTCTTAGAAACAATAACCTGAATTTGAACTTCTAGCTCCCTAAATTGTAAGAAAACAAATTTCTGTCCTTTAAAACCACCCTCTGTGATGGTTTTGTTACAGTAGCACTATTGTTGTTAGATGTCAAGTCCGTTCCACCTCATAGTGACCCTATGTGCAACAGAATAAAACACTGTCCAATCTTGCTCCATGTCCACAATCATTCTTATGCTTGAACCCATTGCTGCAGCCACTGTGTCAATCCAACTCGAGAGTGTTCCTCTTTTTCTTTGACCCTCCACTCCAGCAAGCATGACGTTCTTTTCCAGGGACTGATCCTTCCTGGCAACATATCTGTCTTAGGCTGGGTTTTACAGGGAAGCAAAACCAGTAACATGTAAAGGTACTAGGAAAGATTTACACACAAAGTACAAGGAAAGATTTATATGTAAAGGAAACAGCTCACTCTATTACAGAAGCTGAACATCCCACGTCCTGGCACAAGCCTCACTTAGCGACAGCAGCCGGTGAACCTGAGGTCAGCAGGTAGGAGACCAGAGTTCTAGATCACTAGTAGGTTGGTAGATCCCAAACTTGTGGTGAGACAGAGATGCAGAGATGCAGAGGCTTGTGAACCCAGGATTGGCGGTTTAGGGAACAGGACTCCCAGGCGCCGGCTGTAAGGGTTGAGGAATCCAACAGCTGCTAGTTCAAGGCCAGGAACCAGATGTCAGAAGAGAGCAGGAGCTGCTGGCTACGTGCACAGACTGGCAGTAGGTGGTGGAAGGAGGAGAGATGAGAGTTGACAGGTGGAAAGCCACCACAGGCCACGCCCTGCCACTTGAAACAGCAGCCAAACATGGAGTAGTCAAATTGACATAATTCTGACCACCACAATGTCCAAAGTATGTTAAGATACAGTCTTGCCATTGTTGCTTCCGAGGAGCACTCTGGTTGTACTTTTAGCAATCCATGGTACATTCAACATTCTTCTCCGACACCACAATTAAAGGCATCAATTCTTCCTCTGTCTTCTTTGTTCACTGTCCATCTTTCACATACATAATGATGATTAAAAATATCATGGCATTCGTCAAGTACACTTTACTCTTCAAGGTGACATCTTTACTTTTCAATACTTGAAAGAGATTCTTTGCAGCAGATTTTCCCAATGCAATGTGTCTTTTGCTTTCTTTACTACTGCTTATACGAGTGTTGTTTGTGGACCCAAATAAAATGAAATCCTTGAAAACTTCAATACTTTCTCCATTTACGATGATGTTGCCCACTGGTCCAGCTGTGAGAATTTTTGTTTCCTTGGTGTTGAGGTGCAATCCCTAACTGAAGGCTGTGGTCCTTCATCTTCATCAGTGTTTCAGATCTTCTTTACTTCCATGAAGTGAGGTGGTGTCATCTGTGTAACTCAGGTTGTTAATAAGTCATCTTTCAATCCTGATGCCTTGTTCTTCTTTGTGTAATCCAAATTCTCAGGTTATTTGCTTGGCATACAGATCGAAAAGATATTGTTAAAGGCTGTAACCCTGATGCAAACCTTTCCTGACTTTAAACCATGAAATATCCACTTGTTCTATTCACACAACTTCTTCTTTGTCCATATACAGATTCCTTAAGAGCACCATTAGGGGTTCCGGAATTCCCATTCTCCACAAAGTTAGCCACAATTTATTATAATCCACACAGTCAAATGCCTTTGCGTAGTCAAGTAAACATCTTTCTGGTATTTTCTGCTTTTAGCCAAGATCCATCTGGCATCAGCAATGATATCTGTGGTTCCACATCCTCTTCTGAATCCATCTTGAATTTCTGGCAGTTCCTTGTCAATATACTGTTGCAGTCACTTTTGAATGATCTTGAGTAAAATTTTACTTGTATGTGATATTAACAATATTGTTCAGTAATTTCTGCATTTGGTTGGATCACTTTTCTTTGGAATGGGCATAAATATGGATCTCTTCCAGTCAATTGACCAGGTAGCTGTCCTCAAATTTCATGACATAGATGAGTGAGCACTTCCAGTGCTGTATCTGTTTGTTGAACTATCTTAGTTAATGTTCCATCAATTCCTGGAGTCTTGTTTATGCCAGTACCTACAGTGCATCTTCTGCTTCTCCCTTCAGTGCTGTTGGTTCCTAATCATATGCTAAGTCTTCAAATGGCTGAACATTGACCAGTTCTTTCTGGTATAATGATTCTGTGTATTCTTTGCATCTTCTTTTGATGCTTCTTGAGTCATTTGATAGTTTCCCTATAGAATCCTTCACTATTGCAACTCAATGCATGAATTTTTTCTTAGTGCTTTTAGCACGAGAAACACAGAATTTGTTCTTCCCTTGTGGTATTCCATTTCCACCTCTTTGCACATGTCCATTATAGTGCTTTCTTTTGTCTTCTTGAGCTGGTCTTTGAAATCTTCTGTTTAGGTCTTTTACTTCACCAGTCCTTCCTTTTGCTTTAGCAGCTCAACATTCAAGAGCAGGCTTCAGAGTCTCTTCCAACATCCAGTTTGGTCTTTCCTTTTCTTTTTGTCTTTCAATGACCTCTTGCACTCTTCATTGATGACGTCTTTGATGTCATTCAACAATTCACGTGGTCTTGGGTCGTTAGTGATTAACACATCAAATCTGTCCTTGGGGTGGTCTTTAAACTCAAGAGGAATATATTCAAGGTCATATTTGGCTCTTGTGGACTTGCACTAATTTTCTTCAGTTTCAATTTGAATTTGCATTTGAGCAATTGATGATCTGTGCCACAGCCAGCACTTGATCTCATTCTGACTGCTGATATGGAGCTTTTTCATTGTCTTTTTCCACAGATGTAGTCAATTTGGTTTCTGTGTATTCTGTCTGGTGAAGTCTATGTGTACAATTGCCACTTGTGTTGTTTTAAAAAAGGTATTTGCAGGGAAGAGGTCGTTAGTCTTGTCAAGTACTATCATGTGATCTCCGGCATTATTTCTATCACTAAGGCCATGTTTTCCAACTACCAATCCTTGGTTTCCAACTTTTGCATTCCAGTCGCCAGTAATTATCAATGCATCCTGATTGCATGTTCAATCAATTTCACACTCCAGAAGCTGGTAAAAATCTTCAACCCCTTCATCTTTGGCCTTAGTGGTTGGCACATAAATTTAGATAATAATCATATTCATTGGGCTTCCTTGTAGACATATGAATATTATCCTATCACTGATAGCATTGTACTTCAGCACAGACCTTGAACTATTCTTTTTGATGATGAACACAGCACTGTTCCTCACCAAGTTTTGGTTCCCAGCATAGTGCGCCATGACTGTCAGATTCAAAATGGCTCAAACCAGTCCATTTCAGCTCACTAATGCCTAGGATATTGATGTTTATGCATTCCATTCCATTTTTGATGATTTCCAATTTTCCTAGATTCATATTTCATACATTCCATGGCCCGATTATTAATGGATGTTTGCAGCTCGCTCTTCTCATTTTGAGTCACACCACTTCAGCAAGTGAAGATCCCAAAGGCCTTACTCCATCCGTATCATTGAGGTTGACTCGCTTTGAGGAAGCAGCTCTTCCCCAGTTGTCTTCCAAGTGCCTTCCAATCTGGGGGGCTCACTTTCTGGCACCATATCTGACAATGTTCAGCTGCTGTTTATAAGGTTTTCCCTGGCTAATTCCTTTCAGAAGTAGATAGCTGGGTCCTTCTTTCTAGTCTGTCTTAGTCTGAAAGCTCAGCTAAAACTTGTCTGCCATGGATGACCTTGATGGTACATATATACCAGTGGCATAGCTTCCAGGATCACAGCAACAAACAAGCCTCCACTAACAGACAAGTCAGGGTGCTCACTCTATCTTTCCCCTTCCTACCTGTCAAACTGCATACCTCGTGTTAAAGTTCACAGTACTGCTAGGTTAGTAGTAAGTTTTGTTGCTTACTTGGTAACAGAACATTGATTTGAACTCAGACCACTCTTTTTATAAAATTGATTATTGTACCATTATTATACCATTTTAGTATATAAAGAATAAAAAGGGTGCATCCTGAGATCGCCACTAAAATACCTCAATTGATGGTCCAGCGGTTTCGGGGTTCTCTTGGGAGCATGGCCCCTGGCCCAGATGCTGCCCTTGCCCATAAATCATAATGAAGGTCCACTCTTCGGACATGAATGGATTGGACTTGGTGATTCAGAGCGACCATATATTGGACGCACTTTGTAGTTCTATACATGTGTAGGATGTCATCCTGCTGACCTCTGGCTGGAGGAAGGAGAGTGGGTGGAGAGGAGGGGAAAGGAGACTGCTGGGAGGATGAGACATGTATGGAGCAGAGAGGAATAGTGTGCTGTCACCAGACAGGGAGAGCAGTGGAAGCTGCATATAGGTGGGCATCTAAATTTATATGGGAATGTACATTTTCACTCAGTTATGTTAAATAAATAAAAAGAATAAAATGATGATCACAGTGTTGATTAGCCATAAAACAAAACAAAAAAAAAGCATTGACATCTTGTCAGTTCTGACCTATGGTGACCCCTAGAATTGATGACAGGTAGAAGCACAAAAAAAAAAAGAAGAACGAGAAAAACAAGAGGATAAAGAGAAGGATGAAGAAAAACAAGAGCCATCAAATAATATTTTTGGATGTGTAACATATGGCAGATAGTGTTTCCAAGAGGAAACTTCTTCCTGACATTTTTCAAGATATTTATATTTTTCCAAACCCTGATTTCTGAGGAAAATCTGATAAGAAATGGGGAAAATAAGGAAAAAGTACCATAATTCTTTCCCCACAATTAAAGTTTACCACAATCAACATAGAGACGTTACTGGTTCCAACTAATGCATTAACCTCGTGTTCAAAGGAGGAGAAAACATTATTAAAAGTTATCAATCGACAGTTTTTGGGAAGCAAGTCAGGTGGACAATGCAGAAAAACACAGTTAGAATCTTACTTGAAGCTGTTACCATATTCTAAGTATCTGTTTACCATACTATTTCTAATAGTGAGTCATGTACAGTAAGAAAATAAATATTAACAAGTTTCAAAAAGCTTTATACCTTATACAAATCTTGTGATTGATGTAGTAAGAAATAAGTTTTGGAAGCAAAGTAAGTTCTTATTGTGGCACTTTTTGCAGTTGATCATGTTAGTGCTGCAAATCTTGCTACAGTGTTTCACTATCCAGGTTCTCCAGAGAACCAAGTCAATAGAATAAACATATAAATTATACTTATAATTTTTTGTTTGTATACATGAAGGTCTGACAATTAAGCCCATGATCTCATCCTAGAAAAAGTTTTACACACCTCATTGCTGAACACTGCTATGGTCACCTTTGAAGCACTCCCCTTGGGAAGCCCTGCACTGATGCTGGTGCCTTGTCTACCCTTCAAAGCAATTTTGGAGTTGTTTTTCTCTTCTGGAATGGTCATCAGAGCTGTCATCATATTACCCTTGATGTCCTGAATGTCATCAAAATGTCTTCCTCTCAGCATCTTCTTTATCTTTGGGTAAATAAAAGTTCACTGAGAGTCAGACCAGGTGTGTAGGAGGGGTATTCCAATACAGTATTTGTTTACTGGCAAAAAGCTCCCTGAGAGACAATTATACAATTAAGTTCTGAAGCTTGCCACCTTGCCACCATGCACAGTGACCGTTCCAGAAATTCCTCCTAAATTGCTTTGAAGGGTGGACTAGGTGCTGCCATCAGTGCACAAATTCCCAAGGGAAATCCTTTGAAGGTGACTGTAGTGATGTTCCGCAATGAGGTGCATAGAAATTTTTACAGTTTAGTTCATGGACTTAATTTTCAGACCTAATATTTATGTGTATTTTGTACATATATACGTACATATACATACATGAATAAACTACTTTATTTTAAGGAATTGGAAGGATGGCTAGAAACTGAAGCAGAACTTCTATGTTACAGTCTTGAGGCAAAATTTCCTCTTTGGCTAGTCTCAGATTTTGCTCTAAGGCCTTCAACTAACTGGATAAGTGTCACCTACACTGTAATATTTAATCTTCTTAAAGTCAGCTGACTGGATATATTAATCACATTGATAAAACATCTTCACAGAAACATCCAAACTAGTATTTGGCAGCATGACTGGTCACCACAGCACAGTCACATTGATACATGAAATTAACCATCTCAGAAAACAAAATATTATGACAATTGAATACTATTCAATAAAATTGGCTGGTGATTTATCAGTGTTTGTGTATTTGCCATAGACTACAGTTATTTGCAAATATTTTTAACAAAGGAGAATGAAGAAGATGTGACTGTCTTTGTGGAGTATTCCCTGTCACTTGAAATTGAAAGGCGATCAAAATTCTGAAGTAGTGAAAATAATATTATTTCAAAGGAAAAAATCAAAATCACAGCAGACAAATATTTTTTATCATTTTCAAAGAAATCAGCTTATATGTATAGATATATAACCTAACTGTCAAGATGATTTGGGGCTCATTCTTGATGATTTGAATATGTCAAACAAACAAATTCTTCTGCCTCTGTGGTATTAATCATGAAACAAAGATAAATACTATCAGAACAACTGTTTTGTGTTTTAAAATATTATTTTAAAAATAAAAAGTGATAGCTTCTAAGTATTGTCATGATATCATTTTTGACTTTGAAAATGATTTTTATTTTTCAACATTTGCCATTTGTTACATGTTAATGTCCTCTGAAAGTTTTTATTACAGATGTAATGATAATTTTTCATGTTATTGAAATACATGGTCCATAATTATGATACTAACATTATTGATGAGTCATGCATTTAGTATACATGTTTTAAAAGCAGTTCTTGAAATTTAACACAATATTAGTATATATGGTATCACAGATTCATTTACTGTTTGTTATTATGGTCACCCATCATTATTTAAAATCATGTAACAGAAGAAATCATGTAACAGAAGAAAAGTCCAGAAAAGCCTGTGACTTGAGGACTTCCTGAGTGTTCCCCAGAAGTCCAATTTCTCATTTCTGAATTTTGAATATTAATATTTACCAGGAATTTGGAAGAACTTTGATATGGAGAACTGTAAGTTGATGACATTTTTCTTGGCCTTGTATGTGCATCAACATATAGTATCTTCCCACACGCCTGTATAATAGGTACCTTTGATGTCCTTAGGAAACCATGGTGGACTAATGGTTAAGGGATACATCTGCCAACCAAAAAGTTGATGGTTTAAATTTACCAGGCACTCCTTGGAAACTATGGAACAGTTCTACTCTGTCCTACAGATTTGCCTAAGCCAGAATCAACTTGAAGGCAGTGGGTTTTGTTTCTTTTTAAATGTCGTTAGAATATATGTAAGCAACTTTTCATTAGAAAAGTTGTCACTTCTCTAATACCACTCACTTGGTAAGACTGGAAGTCAGGATTTGAACTAGGTCTGTCTGACTCCAAAGCCTCTACAAGTGTCATTTGTAATACAGTGACTTGAAACATTTAACTTCAAGGCACAAGGCTAGACCTTGTTACAGGGCTTAATTAGTTGTCTTGCTAGAGGACATTTTCTTTCACTTGATATATCATCTCTTTCAGTACACAAACTGCTAGTTTTCTTTAATTTTCTTATGAAAACAATAGTTTCACCATTTACTATGACACTTGTGCTAGGTAGGAGGAGGAATTTGAGTTTTTGCTGTCTGCCTCACTCTCTTTACCTCACATTCAGTCATTCACTAAGAGTTAGTGATTTGACACCTCAAGGGACTTGGATATCTATTGTCTCTATCCCACTGCAACGATAGTATCAGAATCTCTTATCAATGCCTGCCAGTGTCCTTCCTGTTCTCTGAACTTGAACAAGTTGAGTTCAAGATACTACAAATGTGATTTATTATATCAAACTTTCTGTGTCCCTGTGGTAGATTGTATTGCTATTTGCAATTGGAATGAGAAATATTCCTGTTTCCCTTGCTGTAATGTCCTTTCCTGAAAGAAAATGGCATTTCAATATGTTATGTATGTTAAACACCAGAAATGGCCACGTGTCTTGGTTATCTAGTGCACTTTAAAAGAATTAGCACAAGTGAATGCTTTAAAAGAATAGAAGCTCATCTTCTCATGGCTAAGGAGGCTAAAAGTTTGAATTCAAGACATCAGATCTAGGGAAAGATCCTTGTCTCCTTCAGCTTCTTTAACCTTGCCATTCCTTGGTTCTTTGCTGACCTGTTAGTTATTGTAGAGCTGATTCCATCTCCTGGTGACTTTAGGTCTTATAGAAGAGACCTCCAGAGAGTTTTCTTGGCTGCAATCTTAGTGGAAGCATGGTATTTCACTTTTCTTCCACGATACCATGGGGAGAGTTTGAAAATATAGATTAGCAGGCTAACCCAAACATCCTTGGTGGTACCTGTGTGGTGTCTGTCTTATCCTGTGTATGCTTGTCTCTGTGTCTAACTTGCTGTTTTTGTAACTCAGAAGTGATTAGGTTTAGGACAAATCCTGTACTGATGTGGCCTCATTAACATAACCTTAGGTTGCATTATAGACTATGGCTATGATACATTGCATTACATACACAAACATTGGGATTAGGTTCTCAGCACATATTTTGGGGGGGTTCATTTCATAGAACTGTACAACCTACTTTTCCCATTACTGTATTTTTATGCTAATAATGCACACAACATACATTTTTTTTTTTTTTTGCCAAACTCACTCCCCCCAAGTTATTTTTGTAAATGTGCTATGTCATTTTTGTTTACCGCATTACTGACTTCAATTTCTACTTTGATTGCATGGAAACATCACTTAAGCTAGATATTGATTTTTCATTGCTTGAAATTAAATCATAAATTAATATATATGAAAAAACACCCAGCTTCAATTGTTTATTTTCCACTTGCTGAGGGATTACCAAACTCAGTTCATTACTTCTCAACTAGTGCTTATGTTGTTATTATACAATCATGATCCAAAGTAACATTTCTGAACTATTTTTATACACTTACACAAGAGGTTAAAGACAGTAAATGGAACAAAAGAAAATGAACAGAAGGATACATATGAGATTTACCCATAATATGGGAGAATGAGTGAGTGAGGCTGCAATTCATTTCTGAAAATGTCGTGAGACATGCAAGATTTATGTACGGGCGTGCTGTGACAGAACTGTTTTACTTAATTCTATCATTTTCATGTGCTATATGTGGGCAAGTTATTTGTGAAAAATCTGGTAAATGCAAGCAGAGGGATGGGTGCCATTTCTGACTTACAGTGTTAAGAAACGTTGCTTAGTTAAGACTCTTCTGATATTCTTTCACCATGATGTCTAGCATTGACCCAAACAGACATTGGTCCATGACCCTGAGTTACAGAGTGAAGACACCATGGAGTAAAACGACAACTGACCCGCATTTTGTGAAGAGAAATCCACACTCACTGTTGTAGGTACTGAGATCTGGATGCCTTTGCTGTCACAGAAAACCAAGCTTACTGTGTAGGACACACATTAATTACTCATTGGAATACTAAAATCCTAAATATTGATATGCCAAAGCTTTTATCCTGTGATTTCTGCCAAAATTTGCAATTTCATGTCTAGCATTCTTTCCTCATGTCTAGCCGCAGTCGATAGTATCTCACACACATAATGCTTTCTTACACTTTCAATCTGTTATACAGGTTTTGGCACCTTGGTGTAAAGTTCATATTCTGTCACACTTATGTCAAATGTCTTCTATGTGAAGTCTTCCCTGAAGCATCTAATCTAGATCATCATCAAACCTGTGATCTCAGAATGGTTCATAAGTGTCCCAAAAAGTTTATTAAAAAGACAGTGCTTCATTCATGCTTTTGGCATAATTAGCCCCTTAACTAGACAGAAAGTAGCTTGTTGAGGAAAGATTTATTTAATTCACCTTTAGGGTCACCATGATTCGGATCTGACTCTAAGGCACTTGACTTTGGCTTTGGCTTGCTGAACCAGTGCTTGTGATGGTATGGCATGTTCTATAGCTATCTAATGAAACTTGATTGAACAGGTACATAATCAATGAACAATGAATTTTGATATTAAATACTGATTTCTTTTTGTAAGCAGCTTAGGAATATATCATAATATCTTAGTTAGAATAAATATTTACTAGACAGAATGCTGTAAGATCTGTAACTGCCTATCCCACCGTTAAGAAAACAACAAAGAAAAAGTCTACTGCTTTCCTTTAAAAACTAGCAGAGTTGACATGCTTTCATTTTAGCCTTGTCTGGTAAGGACAATTCATCCACAAATGCAAAGTCTTTTCAGTAGTCAGGAAGTTTATCCCTGAAAAGGAGGAGTCTTTATAACTATTTATCTTGAATACACTGTCACACAGTCTATGAGCTCTATGACAGCTCTGTAGTTAATGAACTGGAATCCCCTCTTCAATGTTCTAGAATTCTGTCATTATTTCCCACCCGCCCTGCATAATTTTCTTCCTGGTATTACAGTACAGTTCTGTACAGTACTGTGCACTTAATCTCCATATCTCATCTTCACAATTCATCTTGTTGGAAAGAATTCAACATCCTATAATTTTACCCTCCATTGAACTAGAATAATTTCTACATTTAGATTATTCAGAGCCATTAACAGAACTTTGTTTTCCACTAACATTTAATTCTACTATAATCTCCTGTCAAATGCATTAAATAACTACATCTCAGACCCATCAATAGCATAGATGAACTGGCAAGGGAATAGCAAGTGTTTAGAAATACCTTTCTGAATGAGAATAATAATCATGTCATCATTACTGGGCCATCATACGTATACTCTGTTTTATGTGAAATCAAAATCAGTTGTTCAGATAAGGACCTTTTCTATTCTGCACAATGCAGCTTTCAGCCACTCATTAAAATAAGGTAGATAGGGAAGCCTAAACTGAACAATAGATACTTTCTCCTAAGTAGATAGTGATCAGAAATTAAGATGATCTATGATCTGTCATGGATTGAATTATGTCCTCCCAAAATGTGTGTATCAATTTGGCTAGAGCAAGACTCCCAGTATTGTGTGATTGTCCACCATTTTGTCATCTGATGTAATTTTCCTGTGTTGTAGATCATAAAGGAGCCACGGTGGCACCATAGTTATAAACTTAGCTGCTAACAAAGAAATCAGCAGTTCAAATCCACTGGCCACTCCTTTAAACCTCATGAGGCAGTTCTACTCTGCTCTGTGGAGTCACTGTGAGTCAGAATCCACTTGAAGGCAATGAGTTTTGTTTGGTTTTTGTGGGTCCTGACTCTGTGATTTTAATGGGGAGGGGAATGGGGTACAGTTGTTTGGATGAGGCAGGACTCAATTTGTGAGATTGGTTTGTGTCTTGAGATGGTTTCCTTTGGTATACAAAAGAGAGAAGAGAACAGAGAGACAGCAGTAACTCACATTACCAAGAAAGCAGTATCAGGAGCAGAGCAGAGGAACCCAGCATTCATTTGGAGTGAAGCCCTAGTTCAGGGAAAAGCCAATGAGAAGGATTTTCCTCCAGAGCTGACAGAATGAGAGAAAGCTCTCCCCTGTAACTAACACCCTGAATTTGGACTTCCAGCCTACTAGATTGTGAGAAAATAAATTTCTGTTTGTTAAAGCCATCCACTTGTTACAGCAGCACTAGATAACTGACATAGAACCCAAGAGGCATCCGTCGTCTTGCTATAACTTAAACGTGATATGCAGTAGATGACTACCAAAGAATGTCACTGTCTCAGTTATCTGGTGCTGCTATAACAGAAACACCACAAGTGGAGGGGTTTAACAAAGAGAAGTTTATTCTCTGACAGTCCAGAAGGGTGGGAGTCCCAATTCAGGGGAAAGCTTTCTCTCTGTGTCGGCTTTGGAGGAAGGTCCTTATCTTCAGTCTTGCCTTGGTCTGGGAGCACCTCAGCACAGGAACGTTAGGTCTAAAAGACAGGTGCTGTTCTCAGGGCTTATTTCTCAGTGATATGAGGTCCCCAACTCTCTACTCACATCGCTTTCCTTTTATGCATTCAGAGTATGAAGAACTGGCTAGAACCCTTAACTGTGCTCATGAGAAATCTGCACATAGGTCAAGAGGTAGTCATCCAAATATAACAAGGGGATACTGAATGGTTTAATATAAGGAGAGGTGTGCATCAGAGTTGTAATTTTTCTGCATAATATTTACTCTGTATGATGTGTAAATAATGCAAGAAATTGGCCTCTGTGATGAACCAGGCACCATGCATAATACAGATGACACAATCTGCTTGCTGGCAGTGAAGAGAAACAGAAAGAAAGAGAAGACAGACAGAGAAACACAAGAAAATCTGTCAGTATCGAAAGATCAGGAGAGGACTGACTAAGTGGAGGAGGTTATGGCTTATTTTTATTTCCTAGATATCCCTACAATACCTTTGCAATTTTGTTCAAGAAGAAAAGTAAAACATACATTTAAACAACTTTTAGAAAGAGAAAACTGATCCAAGAACCATGGACATGTAGACGTATATGTTCAATGAAACAGTACATTACACACACACACACGCGATATAGCTTCAGTTTGTGCATCAACATTATGTGTGTGGTATATGTGTGTGCGTGTAAGGATGATAGAAAGATCAATTTGTTTGAGGCTCCATATTTCCCATCCAGAAGAAAACAAGTCTGTAGTAGAATAGTTCCAGCCAAGAGTAATCCTTGTTCATGTTTACCGCCTTCTAAGTGGTCTTCATATCTCAAGGGACTCCACAGGTATTTCTTATTCTGGGCACCATCACTTCTTGTCATACAAACTTTGATCACCCATCAATTGTGTCCTGGTTGTTTACAAGAGAGTTATCATGACCAGGGCCTGAGTAAGCAGGAGAGGCTGTAAGGCTGATAAACCTTTATATAGTCACAGCAAATTTTTAAAGTTGAAGAAAAAGTACTGTAAGTGTGTCTATTCAGCCAGTTCAACCTGAATAATTCTTGGCACAGGGAAATTTTATTCTGCTAGTGAGAATAGGGATTTTTCTGACAACCAAAGTATTTATTAAACCAAGGAGGTTAAAGGTTACCTCAGATGGAGACCAGCACATTAATCTTTAGAGAAGGGTAATAACTAGCTAGTACTGGAAAATATATTACTTGTAAAATTTCTATTCTGGAACGTCTAATTTATAAATTGTTTGCCTAAGGAATATTATAGTGATTTTGAGAAAGAATTTTCCTGACTCCCTTAAATAATTAAGGATATTATATGAAGACTGATATAATAGAATTTGTCTTTATGAGATAAAATACAATGGTTTATTTTATTATTATTATTTTATTTTTAATTTGATACGCTATCTCTTCCTTAACTTTCAAATGAAGAATTTTTTTTTTTTTTTTTTAAGTAGCACGTCCAAAAGGGGGAAGTCATAAATATCTAGGTGTCTTAGTCTATGTTCTCTAGAGAAATGAAAACGGTGAAATGCTTATATAAAGATGTAGAGATATTTTCTTCCAAGAAATAACTCACATAATTGTGGGGGCTAGCAAATTCCATGTTTGTGGATCTAGCGGCAGGCTAGAGGCATTTGCTAGCCTATGACATTGCAGGTACTAGAGAATACAAAGCTTGCAAGATGGCAACTTGAGTAGACTTTCACCACAAGAACTGGAGGTCAGGATATTAAAATACTGCTGGGTCCAGGGAGAGATCAGGCATAGACAGGACATCTATCTATACACTGGAGGAGGTAGGTTACATCCCCAGGGAAACTACCCATTCAATTGATTGCTTATGTCAAGTCATAAAATGGAAGGTGATTACATTATGGAAGCACACCTGCCAAACAAACTAGACTAATAATCCAACCAATTTGACATATAACATTTACCATTACACTAGGTAATACAGAGATGGAAAAATATATGGATTTATTTAGATGAAAAACATAACTGTTAATAGAAAGTATTAGATGAATTGGGACAATTTTCTGAGAGATGGAGGGGGTACAGAAGGAGGAAGATGACATCTTCTCAATGCCACCTCAACATCAAATTCAGAATCCATGGAAAATTCAGAGTTGATGAAGTGACTAACAAGTCCCCACATACAGGAAATTTAAATTGGGTCCCTACTCTAGTCATCAGAAACATATTTTTTCAACAACATTAACAGTTACTATACATGTGGACCTGAACAGATGAAATATACAGGAAACAAATTGACTACATCTTTAGAAAGAGATGATGGAAAAGCTCAGCATCAATTAGAACAAGGGACATGGATGGAGTCAAGTTTTCAGAACCTTCATTTGCTGATGTAGAAATACTCAATTTGAGAAGAAACTGCAAATATCCATTAATAATCAGAGCCTAGCATGTACAAGATACAAATCCAGAAAAATTGGAAGTCATCAAAAATGAAATGGAACACAAAAGACTGACATCCTAGGCTGTAGTGAGCTGAACTGGAGTGCTATTGGCCATTTTATATTGAATAATCATGTGGTCTGTTACACCAGGAATGATAAAGTAAGGAGGGATGAAGTCACATTCACTGTCAAAAAGAATATTTTAAGATCTATCCTAAAATACAAAGCTGTCAGTGATAAGGTAATAGCCATATACCTACAAGGAAGACCAGTTAATATGACTATTATTCAAATGTGCGCACCAGTCACTAAGGCCAAAGTACAAGAAACTGAAGATTTTTGCATACTTCCACAGTCCCAAATTGATCAAACATAAAATCAAGAGACATCAGTAATTACTGATGATTAGAATGCTAATGTTGGAAACAGAGATGCTGAATCAGTAGTTGGAAAATATGGTCTTCGTTATGGAAAAATGGTGGAGATGGCATGACAATTTTGCAGGGCAAATGACTTCTTCATTGCAAATGTCTTTTTTTTCAAGAACATAGGTGTAAACATGGACCCCGTCAGATGGAATACAAAGAAATTAAATCCACTAGATCTATGTAGAAACACTATCCAAAGGCTCTGTATCATCTGTCAAGACTAGGCCAGGGCACACTGTAGAACAGACTGATCATATGCAAGTTCAAGCTGAAACTGAAGAAAATTGAACAAGCCCAGGAGAGCCTCAAGTATAATCTTGAGTATATGTCACCTGAATTTAGAGGCAATATCAAGAATAGATTTAATGTATTGAACACTAACGACTGAAGACCAGACAAACTAGGGAAAACCATCAAGGACATCCTACATGAAAACAGTAAGAGATCATTAAAAAGACAGGAGAGAAAGAAAAGACTAAAAATGAATATTAGAAAAAATTTAGAATGTTGCCCCTGAAACGTCAAGTAGCTAATGCAAACAGAAGAAATGATGAAAAAGCTGAACAGATTTTGAAGGACTAATTGAGAAGACAAAATAAAGTATTATAATGATGTGCAAAAACCTCGAATTAGAATACTGACAGGGAAGAACACATTAGTCATTTCTCAAGATCAAAGAACTGAAGAAAAAATAAAGCCTCGAAGTGGAGTATCAAGAAATCCTACTGTGAAAGTATTAAACAATGAAGGAAACATCAAAAGAATATGGAAGGAATACATAAAGTCACTGTACCAGAAATAACTGATTATGTACAACTATTTCAAGTGGCAGCATATAATCAAGAAATGGTGGTGCTGAAGGAAAACGTCTCAGCTGCACTAAAGACATTATGGAAGAAAAAAAAATGCTCTGTGAATTGACAAAATACCAACTGAGATGTTTCAGTGAAAGGAGACAGTGCTGGAGGTGCTCACTAGTCTATGTCAAGAAATTCAGAAGACAGCTACTTGGCCAACCAACTGGATAACAGTGTAAAAAATATAGAACCTTAGTTGTGCTTATGAGGAGCCTACACAAAGAATAAGAGATAGTTGTTTGAATGGAACACGGTGATACTGAGTGATTTGAAGTTGAGAAAGAAGTGTATCAGAGCTTTGTCTTTTCACCATAATTATTAAATTTGTAAACTGAGCAGGCAATCTAAGAAACCGGATTATATGAAGAAGAACACAGTATTAAGACTGGAGGGAGATTCTTTAACAACTTGTGATATGCAGATACCACGACCTTACTTGTTAAAAGAGAAAAGGATTTGATTCACTTACTGATGAAGATCAAAGACCGTAGCCTTCACTATGGATTGTACACCAAAATGAACAAAAATCTTCACAACACAACCAATGATTAACATTAAGATAAAGAAAAAAAAAGACTGAAGTTGTCAAAGATTTAATATTACTTCGATATACTATCAATGTCCATGGAACCAACAGTGAAGAAGTCAATGCATTTCCTTGGGCAAATCTGCTGTAAAAGACCTCTTTAACGTGTTAATGAACAATGATGCCACTTTCAGGGCAAAGGTGGGCCTGACCAATCTGTAGTGTTTAGAATCACCTCCTAAGTGTATGAAGCTGGACCATGACCAAGGAAGACCAAAGAAGAATTGATACCTTTTGCATTACAATGTTGACAAAGAGTACTGAACATGCCATAGATTTCCAGAAAAATGAACAAATCTGTCTTGTTAGAAGTACTGCCAGAATACTCCTTAGAGGGGACTGTAGAGAGTTTTTGTCCCAAGTACTCTGGACTTGTGATCAGTAGGGACCAATTCCTGAAGAAGACTATTGTGCGTGGTAAAGTAAAAGATCAATGAAAAAGAGAAAGACTTTCAGCGAGGACTGATGCAGTGGCTGCAACATGATTTGAAGCGTAACACTGTTTGTGAGGATGGCATAAGACCTGCAGGTATTTTGTTGTTGTTGTTACACGTAGGGCTGCTATGGGTCAGAACTGGCTCAGTGGCAGCCAACAACGTCAACAACTTGAGTTGGAAACTATTTGAAGTAACCTAAGAACGATGACAAAAACTACGACTCTCCATAAGAAACAGAGCAAGTGCACACAAGACGGAAATTGAAACTAAACATCTCACAATTTCCCTACTGCAGATTCACTGTGACTCAATTTGGCTTTTATTATCAGCACAGTCAAGGTGACTGATTCAGTCATGGAAGGTATGGTTCAGAAGTTTGAAAGTGCATATAATCTGAGAATTCTCAAGACTGAAGATACCTAGGTCTCACCTCAGGTCATTTTTATCTTTCCAGGCATATACAGTACTTTTTTTCCCCAGGACACTCATTTTTGACAAACAAGGAAGGCAATTCTGATACAGAAATTCAGGCCACTGTCTTTGTCTCAGACTTCATTCTTTCAGAATCTTATTTATGTTATGTGAGTAATTAGGGGACTAACCTAAGAAGAAAGACAGTAGGGAAGGAGTTAACTAGATGACTAAATCAATACTTAAAGCACTTGAGCCATACATATAATTAGGAAACATTCCTGTTTTCTGCACATACACAGACTCATGCACACACTCAGAGAAACCTGTACACACGTATTTTTTATTTGCGTATGTACCACTAAGATCACATATGAAGTATTGTGACATCTATTCTGATACATGTCAGAAAAAACTTAGCTTATATTCAAATTTGGGTAACAATGCTTTCTACCAGCTCATAAAATCTATGAAAATGCTGTGTACCAGCTTCACCAAAAGAATAATTATTTTTTTTAAAAAAAGCAAACTGGAACATACTGAATTTTAGAAACATAAAAATGTTATATGTGAGATGCAGCTATAGATCACCAAAAAACCTGTTGTTTTTGAGTTGATTCTGACTCAGCGAACTTACAGGACAGAGCAGAACTGCCTCAGGGGGGTTCCGACGAGCAGCTAGTGGATTTCAACTGCAGACTTTTTAGTTAGCAACCTTAGCCACTGTACCTCCAGGGCTCCCAGTCCTAAGGATCCCCGTATAAATCTAACCTGTTATCCTGAGTTGCTGGAATTGCATACTTGCATATAGTTCTTTTTCTTCTTTGTTTCTCTGTCTCAGTTTTGTCTCTTTTCTTCCTCTCCCTTCGTTTTCAGGAATCCTGAGACCAAGATTGTGTCTACGAGAAAACCAGAAGCATACATACTTAAGCATACTGCCATTGTAGTCAATAATGCCGATTGTTCTCCTTTTTTATTCTTCCTCAGCAGACTAGTCCCCATATCCCAGTTAAGCTCATGGTAATGAAACATGAAGACTAGGTTTCTGAGATCCATTTGCTAGTAAACACTTCAGTGTGACTAAACAACCCACCGAGTGCCCTCGAGTCGAATCTGACTCATGGCGGTGTGACTATGGTGTCCTAAATCTATTGTGGTAACTTCAGAATTTTTTCTTCAAATGAAAAAAAAAAAAAAAAGAAGGAAGAATGAAGCAAGAGAAAGCTACTACGTGCAGTTGGAGTTCCTTTTCCCTATCCCATCACCCTTTTTTAATTCTCTTGCCTATACCATGAATGCTAACATTTTGTCCTATGAGAATGAAGGCATACCCAAGAGAAGAAGTAGAACAGGGGATGTAGTGGAAGAAGTTTTTCCTCAAGAACTTTCTAGAGCAGTCAGCATTCCATCCCTGGACCATTCTCTAGTCTTCCTCTCCCTCTCATGCTTTTATCGTACACTGTCATTTAACACACATCGATCCCATCTGTCACCTAACCCTGCCAGCTCTACTTTCATGTCTCTCAGATCTTGTCTTTCTTTTCCATGCCTGCTGACATCAGAATCCTGAGACGTACTCTTTTTAGCAGATTACTCCAATAGCATCCCCGCTGACCTCACTATCTCTAGTCTTTGCATACTTGAGTCTCTCTGACTCATTATCGCTAAATTTATACACCCTCAGCATGACTGTAACCAGGCCACGCTTTTGCACTTCAGTGATGACTCCTTAATGCCTGTAGATAAAACTATAACCCCTTAGCACACAATTAAAGTTGCTACATAGTACTACCCAGGTCCTCCCTTCAAGTACCTTTCCTGCAGGCCTATTGTCATTCCAAGCACCCTGCATGCCTTGCTACGTGCAGAATAAATACATTCATGTTTTTTATCCTTAAAATATAATTGCATTTGTCTTTCCTTGCTGAATTCTGCTATTTATGCAGCTTCTATCCTTTAAAAAAATACAAATTCACTACATCAATGCTCTGCTTTAAAACCCAATGTTTTCCTTCTCTTACACTTAGAAAGATCCAAATTCCTTCACATGGCTGATAGGACCTGAACCCTACTTACTTTTTTTATCCTATTCTCATTTGTACTTCTCTCTCCCACCTTGAATCCAAACTGATCATCTTTCAGCTTGTAGAGTAAGTCATGTCCTTTTCTGCATGAAGTCTGTCACACAAGGTTTTCCCAGATCTGAAATACTCTTTCTTTCCATGTCCCCTAGTCTCTCAGGTCTTAATTTATGAGAGAAGCATTCCTAAAGAATTGCATGCTTCATGTTAGTCCTGCCCATCTTTTGCAGCATCCTCTTTTTCCCTTGAACATTTTTATATCAGGGATAAATAAAAATTTTTATTTGAAGAGTCAGAGAGTAAATAAGCTCAGCTTTGCACGCCGTACAGTCTCTGCTTAACCACCCAGCTCTGCCTTGGTGGGATAAAAGCAGCCATGGAAAATGGGTAAAATTGTGGACATAGCTGTGCATCAATGGGCACTATTGACATTTTAGGCCAGACAGCTCTTTGTTATGGGAACCTACCCTGTGCGTTGTAGGATGTTTAGCAGTGTCTCTGGTCTCTACCCACTAAAAGCTAGTCTCTCCAGTTGCCAGCAATTGCAACTCATGGCAACCCTATATGTATCAGCGTAGAACGGAGCTCCATACAATTTTCAATGGCTGATTTTTCAGAAGTAGATTGCCAGGACTTTCTTCCAGGGTGTCTCTGGGTAACAGAACCTCCAACTTTTTGGTTAGCAATTAAGCATGTTCATTAGATGTTTTCCCCACCTAGGGATTCCAAGATGCCAAAAGTGAACAACACTCCCTACTTATGACAAAGAAAAATGTCTCTAGACATTTCCACATGACTTCAGGGTTCAAAATTGGCCTCAGTTAAAAAGCAATGAAATAAAACTTAATTTATACAAATAGACTAAGTTTAACCTATAGGACGCAAATGGTTGATGTCTGGTTTACAGTACTACGTATATTTGGTTTACGTATTTATGTGAAATGTATGAGGACCAGTGCTGCATGTTGTGACTCACAACTGTACCTGAAGAGAAACTCTCTACCATCTAGTCTATTCTGACTTATATGGACTCTATAGGACAGAGGAGAACCGCCCCATCCGGTTTCAAAGGATTGGATTGCCTGGTGGATTCAAACCTCCAACCTTCTGATTCACAGCTGTAGCACTTAATCACCACTTCACCAAGGTTCTATACAGCCCCTACTTAAAAATAAAGCATAGTACATGGAGGTATTCAATAGGTATTTGATAAATGAGAGAATAAAATCACTGGCAATCTTTTCGGAAGAGTGGCAAGGTCAGAAGTTAGAACGCAGGGAGTTAAAGATAGATTATGTAGTATTTAGGGAACTGAAGTACTCAGAAAAAATCATACATTTAAAGAGGTTGGCAGTAAAAAGAAGAAGGAGAAACAAGGTACTGCAGATCCGAGAATATGAAGGGCTGTTTTATGAAAGAAAAGTTGTGAAGCAAAGGGAAAAAAAAAACAAGCAACTATCAAACAAACAAAAATACTAGTGAAAGGGAGTAGTGTGTTGATACATAATGTAAAAAATAATTTACTGGCAAAACAAGGGCTGCTCAGAAACAGAGAAAGGGGCCTACACTTTTAAAATAGGATTCAGGCTATATTTCCTCTTCAAAATTCTTAGAGTCTATTGACTATGGAAAGGCAAAATTGCCTTCAGGCTGGAAAGGCCTATTACTGCCACCATCAAGGAGAGTATTCTGCTCACTAGGCAAGCTAAAGAGGGAGAAGAAATCTGTATCTGGAGAGAATGTATTTGTCATAGTTACGACCCTTAGGCCAAGAACTTTCTGCTGAGACGCTTCTCATAGAGAAAGCCAGGGTCACCCTACGTGCTTTGGAGTGTGGCAGGCAATAGAGTGTCTAGGATTGCTTCAAGCCTATGTACAGTGGGAGCCACATACTTGCATGCTCTGTTCCATTATTTCATCCACCTACACAAATCAATTATATTTGACTCTACCTCACTTCGGATCCGACTCGACGGCACTTGGCTGGCTACCTCACTTCAATCATCATAATATCTGGAAAATAAAACCTATTTCCAAGAAATCTAACTGTGTGGATGCTTATGGATAGGTATTTATCTCCATGATATTTTATGAAAATTAACTATGACTGCTGAAATGAAAGTGATTAGTTAAGTGTCAGCTATTTATTAGAATTTCTATAAATATTATTAGATCCAAATCTTTATAACCAGTCTCTACTGTTTTGATACATTCTCTTTGGATTCATTTCAGTTCCTTAAATTATGTGTCAGTCCCTATTCCTTTGTATTGTCTTTGAGAAAATCTCAAAGTGATGTAATTTATGCAAAAAATCTGCTGTGTTGAGAACAATAAAAAAAAATTTGGAAAGAGAAGTCAGTGTGAAATAATGACTCTATTTTTCCCCATGGTTTTTAGACCCTCCAAGTGTCAGTTACTTTGTTTTAAGAAATGGGACTAATATAAAGATTCTTCACACTGCTCTGTATTTTGAAAAATATTTTAATTCTCCTGTCCTTCCCTCCCTGAAGAATTATGCATCTTGAGACTCCTGTGGTTGTCTTTGGCCATTCAAATCTTCTCTTTGGTGAATTTTAAACATAAGTGATAGATCACACTTTCAGTCTAACCATTTAATTGTTATACAAAACTAACCAGGGCTCTCTTTTCCTCCTGCAACTATAATGGAATAATTTTACATCTTCCTGCTCTATTGGCCTGTGTCAGTACAAGGACTTCTAGTGGGGGCATACCACCTCATCTCCCAATGTTGGAAGCAAAATATGAACCTTTCCTGTTATAAGCCGTTGTGCTTTTCTAGTTATTACTGAAACATAACCTGGCCTTTACTGACTCATTCATATATCTATTGGTATGGGAAATGGGGTATTAAAGTTATATGTGATCTAATACATGTAGCATCAGCTTGAGAAACAGATGACAGGAGAATTATTAAAGGCAATATAGTATTACAAAAGTTTATATTTTATGAAAATAATACGTATGTGTAAAATATTATAGCCTGTGTGGTTTACAAGATAGTACAAGAGAGATGCACTCAGAAAAAGAAATCAAATCAGTTCCCAAATATGATTAAGGAGGACAAAGTAGAGTCTGGAAATTAGCTGTTTTTCTGAGTAGAAAGAAGTAGCTTTAAAAAACAAACAATTAACATGAAGACTTAAAAGAAAAGCTTTATAAATGCTTTGAGTCACAGATGATTAAAATTGAAACCTTCAGGGAAGAAATGGATTCAAATGATGCATACAAAATAGTTCTAAGTGGGGGAAAAAAGGCTCAGAGAAAAGACACTACAGGATGACTTTCATGTGAGGCAGAGTCACAGCACCTTGTAGTTAATTCCATAGACAGTCTTTTGGATAAAAGGGAGTACAGAAATAGAGGGACACAGGGAGGGAAGTGCTTTGAAAGTGGAGATTATACCGAGAGAGTATAACAAAACACAAACCCACTTCCTTCGAATTGATTCTGACTCATACTGAGCCTACAGTACGGAGTAGAACTGCCCTATGGAGTTTCCAAGGAGCACCCGGCAGAGGCTAACTGCTCACCTTTTGGTTAGTGGCTGTAGCACTTAACTGCTGTGTCTCACCAGGGGTAAAAGTTCCAAAGAGATTTTTGGGTTACAGCAAATGTGTTGAATTCTGAATAACATTGTCTTTTATCTTATCTCATATCCACTAATATTCTGGAACTTCAGTTGCTCCTCCTTGCTTAGATGCCAAGGAACTCGTTAATTTAGGACAAGGTGGCTATTGTGGGACAACTTCTCCCATGGTAGACAAATCAGTGTTATTCCTCATAAAGTTAAGAACAGCTTAGTGAGAAACAGACACCACTTTTCCTTTTTGTGGTTTCAGTTAAACATGTTAACAGTTATTTAATCTCAAGAACCAAGGAAGACAGGCAAAACACATAGCTAAGAACAAAAACTGAAAAAGAAATAAATGGAGGTGAATATATCAATTATTGTGCTATTGCAGCTCCTGTTTTTGCTAATATTCTGTAGCAACCTAAGTTAATTTTGTTTGTATTCAAGAAGATGGAGATTATTTTGTTTAGAAGTAGCTACCTCGAGTGGAATGTTACAAAGACCAGTAGTCAAATGTGGACTGATTGGTAACTCAGTTTTCAGCCTGTGTGTAAAGAAACCAGAAATACCCACAACAAGAGAAAAGTTGAAAATCAACAACTCTTTTTACATCCATCAGAAAAAATAACTACCCCAAAAGCAGACAGACAGGAAGATGGATACAGAGAAGCAGGCTTCTTGGCAGGAGCAGAGACCATCCCAGCCACTGCTAATGCCAACAGACCATGCATTGGTACAAAATACTTCATACTTAATTGCTACAAAATACAAAACTATTACAGAGGGAGCATCAAAAGATAAAACATCTCAGAGACACACCCTTGAGAGGAAAGGGATGACACTTGTTTGAGTCAAAAGGTTTTCATTGTGAAGCTCCGGGAAAAACTACCCCATATTTGCAGCAGTGAGAAAAAAGATGTAGCCATTTTGAAATGATGCTCTGTGGTCCATTACAATGACCTACCCTAGAGAGAAACTACCAGAGACCAGTTGACATAGGTTTTATTGATATCTAATTGACTTGGAGGAAGGGAAATACCTAGTTCTAGCCCATCTAGTCTTGTACTTGGGGAAAGTGAATTGTCAGATCACGATACCTTTCTAACCTTTGACTTGAAGGGTAGGTAAAAACCCATTTTCAGACCCACTAGCCTTCCTGTTTCACCTAGGAGGTGGGGATCAATAAATACAAAAACTCTGAAGTACCTGTGAAGATCACAACCCAGCGACAGCGTCTCACCAAAAGACTGAGATCTAATCAAAAGACTAGGTATTACGTTCTTCTCCCACATTTTACCACCACATCAGCATTAACAAAACTTTATAACTGAAAGAAACCTAGTCCCTCTTATTCAATACATCATTTCCACCTTTCAACAAAGCTTTATAAACCATGTTCAGAGTGAAAAAAACACAGTTGATGAGACAGGGAAACATCAAAAACAGACTCAGAAATGACAGAGATGTTAAAACTATCAGACTGAAAATTTTAAGTAACTGATTAATATGCTCAGGGTACTAATGGAAAAAGTAGACAACATGTAAGATCAGATGTGAAATCTGAGCAAAGGGACTGAGACAATCCTCAAAAGGAAATGTATTGTAACAAAAATAAAGAATGCCTAATATTTTATTGTGGTAAATATATCTATAACAACGCATTTGATATTTTAGTAGTCTTCACATCATGACTTTTCATCATTAATCATCCTTAGCTTGTTCAAATTTTCCCATCATTAAGAATGCTTCTGATGGGCTAATCAGTGTGTTGGACACAACTGAAGAAAATAGAAAAGATTTAAAATTACAGTAAATATTAGCTGCATTAATATTCACTTAGATGTGAACAGTCTAAATACATCAATTAAGAGATGAATGCTATCAGAGTGGATAAAAAAACAAAATCCAATTATATGTTGCCTGCAAGAAACTCACTTTAAATATAAAGACTCAGATAAAGTGAAAAGAAAGGGTTGTAGAAAGATATACAATGTAAAACTAATCAAAGGAAAACTGTAATAGCTATATTAATTTCAGATAAAGTAGATCTCAGAAGAGAAACATTAACAAGAATAAAGAGGAGCATTGCTTAATGCTGAAGGAATCAATTCTTCAGGAAGATGTAGCAAACCTAAATTTGTATGTGCTTAATAGAAAATCAAATATGTGAAGAAAATAGAAACAAAACCATATTTTTAAAAGTTTCATGTTAATCCTTGTGTACATTTCTAACTCATTTCAAGTCAGTGAACAATCTACTTGATGAATACTGTTACTGTTCACAGAGATTACCAGAAACTGAGCGGATACATGTGTCTACCTAGATATGATTCACCTCAGATCAAAGGCAGTCAAGTCTTGAGCAGCTTGTTCCAGGTACCGTATAAATACTGTCATATATGAAATCTGACAATTACATTTGTGAACTGATCCTAGAAAAAGTACTACATGTCTCATTGCTGAGTGTCACTTAAGTCACCTTTGATGGACTCCTTTTGGGGAGCACCAAGAAATTTTTGCAATGCCTTAATGAGTTCTCATTGCAGGCCACCTTGACCTCTCTTCTTCAGTAACACTTTCCCCTCAAAGAAAAGTCTAACCCATTTGGACACTGCTGTTTTATTCATAGCATTATCCCCATGAACTTGGACTACCATGTCCCTGATTTCACTTCTACTCTTGTCAAATTTAACAACAGGTTTAATGTTTGTTCTTTGCCCTAATTCAAGCTCCGGCATTCTTGTGACAGCACACAAAAACAAGCAATGATAATGAACACCACTTAGCAAGTCACCAGCACACCTCGAGATAAGCACAGCTATGAGACACTGATACACCAAGGCTGTGAAACCTTACCGAGTGTTTGTGTAGCTCTGCCAATGTAAGCACACGGTGGCAAGTAACTGTCAGACCTCTCATTAAGAGGTTCATGGGGCATACAGAATACTGTTTAAATCCCATAGTCAACTAATCAGTATTCTTCACAAATAAAAACTTTTCTTTACCTTTTGAATAGCACCCCATAGATTTTCTTGCAAAGAAGTTTTACCTCCATGAAATTTCTGAAATCTAATGTAGACAGTTGTTCCTCAAGATGTCACTTACACTCTCCGATTTCATTGAGGACTTAGTCCGTATTCCACTGCTTCCGTAAAGCCTTTTTTCATCTACAGTGTATAGGAACAACATTTTTATGTACCATATACTAATAGAATCTATTTTTAACTTATTTTTCATAAGCTATACTTGATACAGCTATTGAGAATTTTTTTTTCTTTTTTGTTTGGCAGAATATAATTTGGTGTTTAATAAATATATTTTCTTAGTACGGAACATCATTTTGGTGGGAAATCTAAAGAATACACGGTTAATTTTTTTAATAGTTGTACCTATTTCTTTACATGTTATCTCAGCCTAGTGTACACTTTGTTTTCTTTTCTGAATATTATACAAAAACGATCCAAGGTTTTAAAGATTTAGTGTAATGATGACTGTTTCAAATTCTCACTTTTAATTGTATGCTTAAAATTCTGGTTTTAAAAAATTTCTATATGAATATAACAGTTTGGCTTTGCCTAGGAAAGCCATCTCAATGTAAATAATAGAAATTTACTTATAATTTACACATGGAGTTTCTCACAATATCCTAGTTCATCTACAATTACATTGTTAATATTTTAAAAATTATCTGCAAAGCAAACAAGAAAAAGTAATTTCTCTCCACCTTGTTGAAGGGGGTATCAAGGTAAGACAAATTAAATGATCATCTCTGGATGATATGTTATAACTAGAGGGAATGACTTTTATCAGAGGATTCCAACAATATAAATTGTGGTTATTTTTTAAAAGTCTGTAATTTACAGTAAAAAGATGAAGAGGACAATTACTAATGTAATCACTTAAAAAGCTAAAAGTAAAATGGAAATTTTCTAAATTGTTTGATTGAAAGCTTTTTTTTTTAGTCCAGAATCATATGAATAATTACTTCCTTTCTCCATCTCTCTTTGCCTGTGCGCATTTGACCTCAGTAACATGAAGCTGTATCCCCATCAGCAGTATCGAGGCAATCTGTCTCCCTTTCACCTTGTCAAGTCATTTTATCCATATAAATAAGGAGAGAGTTTGGATTTGTAATTTAGAAAATATTTTAACTCTAGTATTCCTTTTCTACAAGGATATTTCTTAAAAATACATGAATTAATCCCCAAAAAGCTCTTCAATGTGGATTTTGATTATAATCATAAAGCAGCAGAGTTGAAAAGCAGCTTATCAGAAGAAAAAAAACACTCAACTATTCTGCAAAGAGATAAGATCACCAACTTGTGTATTTCTAGTTAGCAAACATTAAGTAGTCCGGACTTTCTCAAAAGTGGTCAGAATTCAAACTAGACTTGTGTAAGTTGGTGGTAACCACCTATGTAGGCATTGACTTACATAAACTAAATAATGAGTATTCCTGGCTTTTACATGAGCCAGAAAACAATGCAGCTTTCTACTATGATTCAGTTCTTATTCAGCAATTCCGGTTTTCTAATTAGGTCCATGGAAACTAGTGACTAAATATGAATAGTAACAACCAAAGCATTTTTAGTGGATGATATGACTAAAACTGTCTAACAACTAGAACCAAAGAACCAAAGCCATCACTATTGAATTAACTGAGATTCGCAGTGACCCTATAGGACAGAGTAGAACTGCTCCATAGAGTTTCCAAGGAATGCCTGGTATGGATTCGAACTGCCTACCTTTTGATTATCAGCAGTTAAGTACTGTGCCATTAGAGTTTCCCTAACAACTAGAGGGGAGAAAACTGTTTAGATTATTTAGATTTATTATTCACTTTGAAAAATGTTGTATTTCCCTCTTTACTCAGCTTAGAGGAAGATATTTCTGATATACATCTTAAATTTACATTCTCTCTTAGAGGTATTACTAAAAGAAATAAATTTTCAAATGCAAAAATTAAAGTATCAATGCTTTAGGCACTAAATTACTCATCTTTAAGGTTAGGATTTAAGACACATTTAGGCAGACACAGTCTGTGATACATGGGTTTTCTATAGGCTATACAAAGACAAAAAAGTAAACAAATTAACATTTTTTTTTTTTTTTTTAGTTGTTGGTTTATTCTACTGTCTCTGTAAGGATTTTAGTATCTAGCATACTATTAAATGAGCTGTACTGGCACAGTGTTTAAGAGACTTACTGTTAATAAAAAAATTGGCAGTTTGAATCCAAAAGCCACTCCTTGACAACCCTAAGGAGCAGTTTTACTATGTCCTCAAGGATTGCTATGAGTCAGAATTGATTAAATAGTATTTTGTTTCATGTCATCATACTCATTTCATGTTTAAGTGAAAGTAGAGAAACATTTTTAAAATAAGCATATGTGTTACATGTTCATAGACTATCAATCCCTGGATTATGAATGAGTGCTGTTCCCAAGCATATCTTTGAGTTGAATTTATACATAAATTAAAGCACATAGGTAGAGTTTGTGTCTAGTGTTAGTCATCCAACTGTTTGTCTTAGCATGTAGTACACAAAAAAAATTAAAGAAACACATCTGGATACACTAAAACATCTTTAACACAATTATAGTAATATTAATAATATTTTTATGCACATCTCAAAGTAGAGCCCATTTGTTATTAGGAATCTTTGCATGTACCTTGAATTTTTAATGTAACTGGACGTTGGTTTGCAGCTAGAGGTTATTCGTAAGTCAGATATTCGTAACATGGGGACTGACTGTATGGAATACTTGAAGAATTGCCTTCATTAAAACAAACTATAAAAACCTTAAAGCTTTACAGTGACAGACTTGGTAGGCCACACAGCCAGTGTGAAATTGGATTCAGTGTGATTATTTCTGGGCAATAATTCAGAGCAAATAACATCAAGGAAGGCTTGTGTAAATCCAGATGGAAAAAGTGGATTTAAATCAAACTAATAGGTTGCAAAACATATGAAATATGCTTTGTACTGTGCCTTGGAGACACATGGCCAAATCCATATTCAAAAAGTAAAAACAAACCAGAGTGATTTGAGGAATAAATTACTTGTCATCGTGATCTTTAAAAATGCCAGAATTTAATGCAAAAATATAATCCTAACATTTATTGCAGCAAAAATAAATGTCAACATATTAGACTTAACTGGCAAAGGCTTGTGATAGCATTTCTACAGAGTGAAAGGAACATGACAAGTTGTATTTCATATTTATTAGAATGAGATTTGGTCTTCTTTATCATAAGCAGTAGATTTAAACACTTTATTTTAATTTACTTCATGATATTGAGGAAAACATTGACTCAGATAAGAAAAAAAAGCCATATAAACTTGTTCAGTGAAGCAATCAATCCATCTCTGCAGCTAAATATGTGTTATGACAACACCAAGCCTTTACAGTTAGAAGAATCAAGTACAAAACAGCTTTGATACATTCCATGTCCCAGGAAACATATGTGAGTGGGAAATTCTGTGTGGGTACACTGTCATACATAATGTGCAAGGCAATTTTTTGTGTGTCTTTATAATGTTTGCAGAGTTGACAGTGCATAGTGTCCAGGCCTAGTAATTTCTATTTAGAATTTTTGTTTTAAAACTGGCTACTTGGAAATCAAGACCACAAAATAACCTTTTGTATACATTTATTTGAATACTTGATAATTTAATAGGTCAAATTCTCAAGCAATTGTGTAGAGAGTTAGAGAATACTTTCACAGTATTTGAGTAACACAGTTTAGTGCTTCACTACTACGCTAAAGACTAGGGGTTTGATCTGATCCTCTGGTGTTTTGGAAGGCTGAGCTGGAAACTTACTCTCAAAAGGTCACAGCCTTGAAAACCCTATGGAACAGTTCTACTCTGCACACATGGAGTTTTCATGAGTTGGAATAGACTAAATGGCATTTAACAACATTCATAGTGTTTAGTGGAAGAGTGAGAGATTAATTACTCATTTCCATCAAGTCAATTTCAACTCCTAACAACCCTACAGAACAGAAAATAACTATCCTATAAGGTTTCCAAGGCTGTAATCTTTTGGTGAGCAAACTGCTACATCTGTCTACAATGGCTAGTGGGTTTGAATCACTGACATTTTGGGTAGCAGCCAAGCGCTTGACCACTGTACCATGAGGGCTCCTGCAATCTGAATCAGACATGTGGATTTTAACTTTTCCTGTCTGTATTGGATCTCTTTTTAAAAATTAAAAGCTGCCAAGCTGCCATCTGAGGGCACAGCAAATGGTCCCAACTCAGCAGGAATGGATGCTTACCGAGGACCAGAATGACATGGGGTAAAGACAACCCAGAAGATAGAGAGACCCACATGAGTGGGTGCCTATGTCGACTTGGTGCCTGGCCACCACCAGTGATAGCCGTGATGGAGCTCACTAAGTTGAGTCTCACTGGCAATACAAGAATAAAAAGCGATGCAACCTGAGATCTCCCCTAAAAGACCTCAATTGATGGTCCAGCAGTTTCGGGGTTCCACTGGGAGCGTGGCTTCTGGCCCTGATGCTGCCCTTGCCCATAAATCATAACATAGGTCCACTCTTTGGACATGAATGGATTGGACTTGGTGATGCAGACTGACCATATATTGGATGCACTTTATGGTTCTATGCATCTGTAGAATATCATCCTGCTGACCTCTGGCTGGAGGAAGGGGAGTGGGTGGAGAGGAGTGGAAAGGAGACTGTTGGGAGGATGAGACATGTATGGAGCAGAGAGGAATAGCATGCTGTCACCGGGCAGGGAGAGCAGGGGAAGCTGCATAAAGGTGGGCATGTAAATTTATACAGGAATGTACATTTTCACTCAGTCATAATAAAAAAAAAAATGTGCAGCTTATATTTGAAAATGATGGTGGCATACTGCATCTGCATCTGCTCTCCAAAAGGTTGGCCATTCAAATCTTCCCAGAGCTCCTTGTAAGCTCTATGGGCAGTTCTACTCTGTCTGTTCTGTAGGTCGCTGTAAGTCAGAGTTGATGCAATAGCAGGGGGCTTTTTGGTAGGTCAATTTATATTTACATTAAGTATCTATTAATATTTGAGTACAGGAGTGTAAAAGTCCTTTTAAAATAACTCCCTTTATTTTCAATAAATTGAATATTCATATAAAGGAGTTACTGTGGACAAATGATAAACATGCCTTTTCTAGTCTTGATAAATGTCAACTATAGCAATGTTTATCGTATTAAAGGTAAAGCACTAATACCACACTGTATAAAACCAACAGATATATAAACATGATAAATATGTATGTATGTAAATCCAAGTGTTTGCATACACGTTGAGTGTGCATCGATAAATACATAAATACCTTGCCAGGAGGGCAAAAACTAAGTTTTTATCTGCATGAAGGAATATGTAATTATACATGCAAATTTTAAGATGTCTAGTATCTGCAAAGATATTTATATTTAAATATGAATCTACTTAGCAGTTAGGTAGTAAATAGGACTCCATGTGTCTAGGGATAAACATTGTCCAGCTTTGGAATGTATGTGAGATAACTGAAAATACCATGGCTTGGGTTAGGCTCACCTTAGTCTGCAAAATGGCATATTTATTTTTTTAACAGCTGGACAATGAATAAGGAGGACTGAAAAAGAATTCAAATGCATTTCAATTTAAAGGTGTTGGTGAAGAATACTGAAAATACCATTGGACTGCCAGAAGAAAGAACAAATCTGTCGTGTAAGAACAAAGGTCAGAGTGTACCTTAGAAGTGAGGATGACCCGATCTTCTGTCATATATTTTGAATACATTATTAGGAGAAATCAGTCCCTGAAGAAGGACGGCATGTTTAGAAAAGGAGAGGATGAGAGGAAGGGAGATTTCAGAATCTTCATTTGCTGATGTGGCATGATTCAACAGGATAGATGGACACAGTGGCTGTAACGGGGCGCTGAAACATAGAAATCACTGTCAGGATGGTGCAGGACCAAACAGTGCTTCCTTCTGTTGTACACAGGGCCCCTCTGTCAGTGACAACTAATGCAATGGCACCCACAACAACAACAGCAAGTATAAACAAGCTTTATATAAATATCCCAAATATTGATAACATAGTTGATTATATGGACATAGCATACACTGTCTCCGAAGACTGACAAGTAGCTAGATAATGTTTTGAATTTTTTCCCACAGATACCTACTATGGAATTCTTATTTGAAAGGTTACTACTTTGAAATTCACCCATGAGTTTGTTAATTTCTCATACAGTGGGGGCTTTCGTGTTTCTGTAATGCTGGAAGCTATAGTAGCATTCCGATGCCAGCAAGTTCACTCATGGTAGACAGGTTTCTGCTGCGCTTCCAGACTAAGTCAGACTAGGAAGAAAGACACAGCACTCTACTTCTGAAGACAATTAGCCAGTGAAAACCTTATGGAAAGCAGTGGAACACTGTCTAATATAATATACTGCCAGAAGATAAGCCCTCCAGACTGGAAGGCACTCGTTTTTTCACCTGGGGAAGAGCTACCTCCTCAAATTAGTGTCAACTTTGGAGGCATAGATGGGGGTCAAGATTTCAGAACCTTCACTTGCAGATGTGGCATGATTCAAATGAGAAGGAACAACTGTAAACATCCATTAGTAATTGGAATGCATGAAGTTTGAATCTAGGAAAATTGGAAATCTTCATAAATGAAATAGAAAGCATAAACATAAATGTTCAAAGCATTTGTGAGAAGAACTTGGCTGGTTTTGGCCTTTTTGAATCTGGCAGTCATATGATTTACTGCCCTGATAATGACTACCTCAGGAAAACTGAGGTTTCATTCATTTTCAAAAAGAACATTTCAAGATCTATCCTGAAGTACAATGCTGTCAGTGATAGGATAATATCCATAAGCCTACACAGAAGATCAGTTAATAAGACTGCTATTCAAATTTGTGCACCAACCACCAAGGTTAAAGATGAAGAAATTGAAGATTTTTACCAGCTTCTGCAGTCTGAAATTGATCAAATATCTGGTCAAGATGCATTGGTAACTACTGGTGATTAAAATGTAAAAGCTGGAAACAAATAAGGATTGGTAGCTGGAAAATATAGCCTTGGTGACAGAAACAATGCTGGAGATCGCATGACAGAATTTTGCAAGACAAACAACTTCTTTTCTTAAATAAATTTGTATCTTTTTATGGTAATTTAAGTGAAAGTTTACCATTACAGTGAGTTTCACATACAAAAGCTTACATACACTTTGCCGTGCAACCCCTGCTACTCTCCCCACAGTGTGACAGCACACTCCCCCCTGCCACCTCATATTTCCCATGTCCACTTAACTAGCTCCCATATCCATTTGTCATTTTTGTCTTGCCACTAAGCAAGAACTGCCCAGGTAGCCTCTTGTGTCTGCCCAAACCAAGAAGTACACTCTTTGCCAGTATAATTCCTTGTCTTGTATACCAGTACAATCTTTCTGGAATATTTTCAGTTCTGGGTTAACAGAGAATCTCAGGACAGTGTCATCCTGGGACCCTCCAATCCATCAGACCGTGAAGTCCAGTCTTTTTAGTAGAAGTCAAGTTCTGTACCCCATGTTCTCCTGCTCCAAAAGGGGCTCTTCGTTGAGTTCCCTATAAGGGCAGTCTTTGGTGGTGGATAGGTACCATTTAGTTCTTCGGGTCACGTGTTGATATGTTGTTAGATGCCATTGAGTTGGTTCCAACTCATAGCGACCACATGAACAACAGAACGAAACACTGCCTGGTCTCGTGCCATGTCCACAATTGCTCTTATACTTAAGCCCATTGTGGTGGCCACTAAGTCATTCCATCTTGTTCGAGGGTCTTCCTCTTTTTCGCTGACCCTCCACTGTACTGAGCATGTTGTCTTTCTCCCCAGACTGATCTTTCCTGACAACATATCCAAAGTACGTAACACGCCATCTTGTCATCTTTGCTTCCAAGGAGCACTCTGGTTGTATTCATCCAGTACAAATCTGTTTGTTCTTTTGGCAGTCCATAGTATATTCAACATTTTTCTCCAACACCACAATTCAAAGGTATCAATTCTTCCATCTTCTTTGTTCGTGATCCAGCTTTTACGTGTGTATGATGCAACTGAAAATGCCATTGCTTGGTGTAGACACACTTTAGTCTTCAAGGTGACATCCTTACTTTTGAGCACTTTGAAGAGGTCCTTTGCAGCAGATTTTCCCAGTGCAATGCATCTTTTGATTTCTTGACTACTGCTTCCAAGGGCATTGATTGTGGACATGTTGATATAGTCTCTGACATATATCTTTTGGGCTTGCAGTTCCCTTGTGTTGTTGATACTCTTCTTTCACTCTGCTCCACGTGGGTTGAGACCAGTTAAAGCTTCTTGGAAGGCTACCTGTTAGCTTTTAAGACACCAGACACCCATCACCCAAGTGGGATGCAGAACATTTGCTTAAAAACTCTTGTACCAGTTGATCTGGATATACCCTGAAACCATGGTCACCAGCCCCCTGACTCTGGTACATTGTCTCTGAAAGTGTTTGGTTTTATTTAGAATACTTCTAAGTTTGGGTTTAGCCCATTTGTATTGACTTCTCCTCTTCTGTGTGTTGGCTTTCCGTTCACGTAAATAATTTTTGTCAGTTATCTAATCAGTCCATACCCCTCTCCATCCCACCATCACTGTGGCCATCAGATAATGTTTTCTTCTGTATTTAAACCAATTTTTGAGTCATTATAATAGTGGTTTCATACTGTATCAGTCCTTTTGAAATTGACCAATTTTGCTCAGCATAATGCCTTCCGGATTCTTCCATTTCATGAGATGTTTCCCAAACTCATTATTGTTCTCTATCATTGCATAATATTCCATTGTGTATTTATACTATAATTTATCCATTTCCCCATCACTGGACACCTAGGATAATTTCATCTTTTTTCATTTGTGAACAGTGCTATTGTGTGGCAGCTCTTATTTCTCTAGAATATATTCCAAGTAGTGGCATTGCTAGATTGTATGGTATATGTATATCCAGGTTTTTAAGAAAGTGTCAAATTGATTTCCAAACTGGTGGTATCATTGTGCATTTCCTCTGAAAATGTAGTAGTGTTCCACTCTCTCCACAGCTTATCCAACATTATTTTGACATTTTTGGATTAATGCCAGCTTTGTTGGGGTAAGATCCTATCTCATTTTAGTTTTTATTTGTTTTTCCCTAATAGCTAATGATAGTGAACATTTTCTCATGTATCTGCCTATCTTTTTTGTCTTTTTGTTGCTGAGGTTTTGTAGCATCTTGTACATTAGAAAGATTAGACGTCAATTAGATTTGTCAAGGAAAAAAAAATTTCCAGTCTGTTGTTTGCCTTTTTACTCTTCTGGTAAAGTCTTTGGATAAGCATAAATTTTTGATTTTTAGGAGTTCCCAGTTATCTATTTTCTCTTTTGGTGTCTCTGCATTCTAATTAATGTTTTGTACTGTGTTTATGCCTTGTATTAGGTGTCCCAGCATTTTCTTTATTTTTTCTTCAATGATCTTTATAATTTTAGATTTGATATTTAGATCTTTGGTCAAGTTTGAGCTGGCTTTTGTACACGGTGTGTGTGAGATATGGATCTTGATTGCTTTTTTTGCAGATAGATATCCAGATATGCTGACACCATTTTTTAAAATATTTTCTCCTGATTAAGGACTATGGGTTTTAATCAAATATCAGCTGTGCGTAGGTGGATGATTTGATGTTCATTCTCAGTTCTGCTTCAGTGGTCTATGTATCTGTCATTGTACCAGTACTGAATTGCTTTGACTATGATAGCAGTGTAGTATATTCTAAAATAAGATAATATGAAGCCTCCCACTTTGTTCTTCTTCTTCAGTAACGCTTTTATTATCTGGAGCTTTTCTTTCTGTCTGAAGCTGGTGATTTCTTTCTCTATCTCATTAAAAAAAATGCCACTAGAATTTGTGTTGGCATTGCATTTTATCTATAAATCACTTTGGGTAAGATAGACATTTTCACAATGTGGATTCTCCTTATGTGTCATGGATTGAATCGTGTACCCCCCAAAATGTGTGCAGCAATTTGGCACCTTGATTCCTGCTATTGTGTTGTTTCTCCGTGTTGTAAATGCTTCCTCTATGGTGGTAGTTAGGGAAGATGCGTGGTAATTGTGTTGGTCAGATAGGACTTAAAGTTTGAGATTGTATTGTGCCTTGAGGCAATCTCTTGACATGTAAAGGAAAGGGAAACAAGTAGAAAACCGAGTACCTCATACCACCAAGAAGCAGCACCAAGAGCAGAGAGCATCTTTGTTCCTCTGAAGCTGCATTGAAGCCATTGGTGAAAAACAAAGCTAGAGGAATCTACAGAATGTTGGCTGAGACATTTCACCAAACAGATGTAGTGTTGGAACTGCTCGACAGTCTTAGGTCAAAAAGCTTGGAAGACAGCTACCTGGCCAACAGACTGGAAGAGATTCATATTTATGTTTATTTCCAAGAAAGCAATTTGAATGAATGTGGAAATTATCGAACAATATCATTAATATCATTAAAAAAAAAAAAAAGGAAAACGTTGCCGTCAAGTCACTTCTAACTCATGTTAATATGGTAAGCAAGTAAGATTTTGCTGAAGATCATTCCAAAGTGATTGTAACAGTATGTTGATAGAGAACTGCCAGAAATTTAAGCTGCATTCAGAAGAGGATGTGGAACCAGGGTTGTCATTGCTGATGTCGGATGGATGTTGGCTGAAAGTACAGAATATCGAAAAAATGTTTACTTGCCTTTTATGGCTATGCAAACACATTTCATTGTGAGGATCGTAATAAATTATAGATAACATTGTGAAGAATTAGAATTCTAGAACACTTATGCTTATGAGTAATCTGTACTTAGATCAAGAGGCAGCCATCCAAACAAAATAAGGGGACACTTTAAAATCAGGAAAGCTACATGCAGAGGTTGTATCCTTCACCGTACTTATTCCATCTATATGCTAAACAATAGTCTAAGAAGCTGTATCAAGAAGAATGGGACATATATATTGCAAGGACACAGTACTGGCGGTGGATGTCTGGGGACCATGCTCTCAACAGACATCAAGGCCAATTGGCATAACTAGCCTATTGCTAAGGGAGTCTTCTCCACCCCATATTGGTGAGTGATGTTTGGGGTCTTAAAAGCTAGCAAGCTGCCAACTGGAGTACACCATATCGTCCCAACTCGGCAGGAACAGATGATCATCAAGGACAAAAATGACATGGGGGAAAGAGAACCTTGAAGACAGAAAGACCCACGTGAATGGGTCACTACATCAACTTGTGACCCGATGCACCAGATGGTGCCTGAGAACCAACAGTCACAGCTGTGATGGGGCTCACAAAGTTGAGTCCCAGTGGCAACATGAGAATAAAAAGGGGTGCACCCTGAGAACTCCACTAAAAGACCACAACTGATGGTCTGAAGGCCTTGGGGTTCCCCTTGGAACATGGTCCCTAGACCTGCTGCTGCTGCTTTTCACAAATCATTACTGATGTCAACTACTTGGACAGGCAGGAATGGACTGGACTCAGCAACACAGAGTGACCGTATTATGTGTGCACTTTATGGTTCTATGCATCTATAGAATGTCGTCCCACTGGCCTCTCACTAGAGGGGAGTGAAGAGGATGGAGAAGAGGGGACAGGAAATTGTTAAGAGGATATGATATGTATAGAACAGAAAAGAGGAGTGTGCTGTCACTGGGCAACAAGAGCAGTAGGAGCTACTCATAGGCAGACGTGAAAATTTAAACTGGATTGTACAATTTCTCTCAATCACAATAAATTAAATTAAGTTAAAAAAATTGTAGGCATTGCACAGAACAAGGCAGTGTTCACTCTGTTGTACATAGGTCAGTTGTAACTGACTCAGTGCCACTTAACAACAACAACAACTTGGAAATCAAAACTTTAAAATTAATGCTTTTTATGTACTTGCTTGAGCATTTAATGGTAATTTTTATCCTTATCAAATTGTTATTACTTGGAGAATTAATATTGTACTTTTTACATTGCTTAGAACTAGAGTGAGAGATTTAACGCCAACTGTTGGGTTGTAATGACCCTAAATCAACTTGACAACAGAAAAACAACATCTACAAGAAACTTACAATTTGCCAAAGATTACAATTTTCCTTAATTCGTATATACTCCATGTACTTTTTGGTCAAATTAACTGTGATGTACAAAATCATCTTTGAGTTATTCTATCCTGTCTACCATTTACATGTTTTCATCTTATGTCTATAGACACTAAAAAATTTATTCCAGTGATCTTGATGAGCAATATGTGTTACTCATTACACCCACTGTCGTCAAGTCAGTTTTGACTCATAATGACACTATAGGACAGAGTAAACTGCTCCACAGGATTTCCAAGGAGGGCCTGGTAGATTCAAACTGCCAGCCATTTGGTTAGCAGCTATAGCACCTAACAACTATACCACCAGGGTTTCCATCATTATGAGTTTCATAATTCCATGTACCTGTTAATCAATTCTTAAGGATGAAAGAACACATTAAATGTACACATAGCCCAGATGAGGGCACGTTGTATGTAGTTCATTGTTTTAGTCAGCTAGGGCGGCTCTAACAGAAATACCACAGAGTGGATGGCTTTAACAAAGAAAGATTTATTCTTACACAGTCCGGTAGGTTGTAAGTTCATATTCAGGGTGTCCGCTCCAGGGAAAGACTTTCCCCTTGACGGCTCTGGAGGAAAGTCCGGTATTGCATCAGTCATTGTCCAGGGAGTGTCCTAATGCAAGAACCTCTGGTTTGAACGACGCGCTCTGCTCCCGGTGCTGCTTGCTTGATGGTAGCGAGGTTCTCAAATTGTCCTTGGTTCTTTTTCCTTTTATTCCTTGCAAGCTAAAAGCATTAAGGGTGGGGCAAGCCATACTCCAGGGAAACTTCCCCCATAGCAGGAATTCACAGCCCCACCCAAATCCTTTAACATACAGGTTAGCAAAACCACACAATGGAGAACATTTCCAAGATACTGGGAACCATATCCCAGCCACATGGCTACACACATATTTGGGGGGACACAATTCAAACCATGACATTCATGATTATTTAATTAATAGTCTATGTTAACCATCGAACTGAGCGCTAGAGATTCAGAATATCTAACCTTCAAGAAGCCTGTATGTAGTCCATTAAGAAAGACAAACAAGTGAAAATTCAGAGTAATAAAATAATATGGAAGCAGAAGGGGAAACTATTTTACCTTAGTTAAGGGGATTGAGGGGTTAGAAGGAATTATGTGGTTGTGGTTATGTGGGAGGCTTCACAAAAAAAATTCATTTGTAGGCTGAGGTTTGAAAGATACTTAGGGGCTTACCATATGGTAAATGAGAGGTATGTAGAATCGATGTGTCATATTCTATTTGGAGAAAATCAAGCGGCAGCACTCAGAGGCAGATAAATATAAATAATTACTGAAAGGCTAGATTGATTTTTTTAAAAGACAACAAAAAAACCTGTTGCCATTGAGTTGAGTCTAACTCCTAGTGACCGTCGTGGTTGAATTGTGTCCCCTAAAAACCACGGGTATTAATCTGACTAAGCGTTCCTTCCTGGTATTATATGATGCGCCTTTATACCCTGCCTCTATATTATTAAGGGAGCAGCCACTGTGTTGGTGGGACAGGATTCAATGTGTAGGATTGTATGGTGCATTGGGGCAGCCTCTTGAGATGTAAAGGAAAGGCAGGCAAGC
The DNA here is from genome assembly GCA_028571685.1 of Heterohyrax brucei. Taxonomy (NCBI): domain Eukaryota; kingdom Metazoa; phylum Chordata; class Mammalia; order Hyracoidea; family Procaviidae; genus Heterohyrax; species Heterohyrax brucei. Next base: position 165,740,656 of record CM053143.1, read on the forward strand.
TGACAGTGGGGGATCTCCTATCATTCAGGAGCAGAGCGCATCCTTTAGTAAGAACCCATGGACCCTGGACTTCAGAAGTTCCCATCCCAAGGGAAGTTTGAGGACAAGGACCTTCCTCCAGGGCCAACACAGGTAGAATTCCCCTGGAGCTGATGCCCTGATTTAGATTTACAGCCTACTGGATTGTGAAAGAATAAATTTCTCTTTTCAAAGTCATCCATTTGCGGTATTTCTGTTAGAGTAGTGCCAGATAACTGAGACACTGTAGGACAGTGTAGAACTGCCTCATAGGGTCTCCAAGGAGTGGCTGCTAAATTCAAACTACCAACCCTTTGGTTAGCAAACTGAGATATTAACCATTATTCACCAGGGCTCCAGATTTAAAAAGCCATAGGTAATTTTGGTCTCCTTCTTGCCGTAAGCTACAGCTCATTCAGTGACCTCCTCCCATTTACCTTGGTACAGAGAAAAAAGTTTTCCACATTCTAATGTGTACCCACCTAAGGAAAATTAATTACTAACCTAAATGTCAAGGAGTTTATAAACAAAATCAAGAAATATGCATAACTCAGAAGAGTGCAAACACAAGTAAATGAAATGAAACAAATTCTTTTAAGCAATACTAATTATTGCTTTGAAGAACAGTATTTGTTGAGGTTCCATGATGAGTTTATGAAATTACTGCAATGTGCATGTATTTTTTGCTGTTTCCTTCCAAGTATGAAAGTTGTGTTTTACTAATGAGAAAAATCTCATTTAACTCCTCTTAGTAGAATATTAAAGGCAGCTTCTGATTAGTAAATTCTATTTGATATTTTATTGCTCTTGGTAACAGATAATTTGATTGCCCACAAAAAAGGTTTTCTTAGAATTTTTTTTTAAATAAGGTAATGAATGATAGTATAGTCTTTGTGTTAATACTTACTCATATATTGAATTTCCTAGATGTAATCATGTAGATTCTAAACTCATGTCATCTTGGTGGAAATTGTCACTATACCATTGTAAGTTTCATTAAAATTCTCAGCTATTTATTGTCTTTATTATATGATGGATGATACTGATATTCCATTGCAGTAGGTACGTGTGTGAGGTTCATGTCTCCATTCATTGGGCTTACTTCCTGCCAGGTGTTCTTGCTTATTCTTGCTTACCTATGACCTCACTAACAATGGCCACAGAACAAAATTGAATTTGACCCTGGTAGTATGCATATTAGAAGGCTCCTGATGCAGCAAAAGTTAACCTTGCTACTCTGGGTTTTTATGTAGCTGTATAAGCTCATAATATCAGCTCTAACTATAGTCCTAAACCTCCACGATCCACAGTAACTTCCTCCCACCTTCACTGTTGTTTTCTGTCTGCATGGCAACTACCTACTTAACATTCATTAGCTATTTCGTGTCCTTCTAAATTACATGCAGCCTTATACCTGCCTTGATTCATCCTGATGTCTAGAACTATCAGCTAGTATTGCCTTTACTTGAACCTTACACAAATGGATTCATACAACATATATATACATACATATATGTATATTTAGCACCTAGTGTGTGTTTTGTTTAACACATTCATGAAATTCATTCACATTTTTGCATGCATCCTTAGTTCCTTCTTTTTCCAATATGTACACAAATTTACAGGACTATGTGTAAAATGGTCAAATTACGTATGTTCACCTCACATAATTCCTTAATTCTAATTGCAATTAAAAACAAACAAACAAACAAAAAAACATGTTAAGTCCAAAAAGGGTCACGTGCAAGGATGTTCAACAAAGCATTATGGGTAATTATATGGTTACAGGGAAGTATAAGCCTGGCATTACAGTGATTTAAGCGCTCTGCTGCTAAATAAAAGTTTGGCAATTCAATTCCAGCAGCTGCTTCTTGGAAACCCTAAGGGCAGTTCTAAGAGCATCACTGTGAGTCACAATCTACTCAAAGGTAAAGGTTTTTTTCTTTTGGGGGAGAGCATCATCTGAAGGATCCCTGGAGGCTCCATGATTAAAACATTCAGCTGAAAACTGAAATTTCAGCAGTTTGAACTGACCACCAAAGGAGACAGACCTGGCAGTCTGCTTTCCTACAGGTTGCAGCTTATAAGTCTAACTCAACTGGATGGATGGCAAAGAGTGAGTTAGAGGCCATCTGCTTATCATGAAGTACTTGACAGTCATTAAAAGTAATTAATAAGGATGTATAACAGAAGCAGGAAAGAAGTTTTCAGGCTAGTTAACTGATATGTCCCATGAAACCATGATCCTAAAATTTCCGTTGAGGAACAAAATGTCATGTGGTTTCAGGAGCCTTGTAAGCTTGCTTCGTACCTCCTACTTCTCTGAGTAAGGAGCTTAAAATTTTGAAAACAGCCTACCAGAACATAACAGTTGGTCTCTATTCACCTGGAGTAACAGAAAAAGAAAAATCAGGAATATGAGGAGACTATGGAATGTGAGACTAATTGCTGTAGTGAACAACTGTGTCTTTCCCATCAGACTAGAAGAATTGAATGGTGCCTGGCTACTGTTACTGTCATTGGATCTGGACCAAAGATTCTATAGAGGACTCCTGACTAAAAGTGGAAAACACAGAACTTAAAATTCTTATGGACTGCAGACTTTATGAAGGCATGGAGGTTGGATGAATCCCTAAAACTATTGCACTGATATAATCTTTAAAAAATTAAACCAAAAATATTCCCTGAAGAATTCTTAAAACCAAACAACAGTTGGGCTTAACCAGTAAAGAAGTTCTACCATGACCACTACACTCCTTTAAGATCTATTTGTATGAGACAAAATTGGACAAAAACAACTTGAAAGATCAGAGAGGAATCTTAGTGGGTAATAAGTTTATGTTAATGAGGGGAGGAATGACTAAGAAGAGAAGGGTGAGAATGGTTGGTCAACCCAAAGAATATAATCAACTTCATTGAACTGTATATGTAGAAACTGTTGAATGGTGTATGTTTTGTTTTGTAATTCTCAACAAGATATACAGAATTTTAAAAAGCTAACTAGCTAAACATATTAAAATATAACTGAACACATACTAAAAAACCAAAACCAAACCTAGTACTGTTGAGTCAATTCTGACTCAAAGCAACCCTACAGGGCAGGGTAGATCTACCCCATAGAGTTTCCAAGGATCATCTGGTAGATTTGAACTGCCAACCTTTTGGTTAGCAGAATAGTGCTTATCTAGTTAGCTACCAGGTTTTCCAAACCCATTGCTCTCGAGTGGATTATGACTCACAGCGACCCCCCAGGTTACAATAGAACTGCCCTGTAGTTTCCAAAGAACATCTGATGGATGTGAATTGCTGACCCATTGGTAAGCAGATACGGCACTTAACCACTGTGCCACCAGGATTTCTAAATACATACTGATAGGAAGAAAATTAGAATCCCTGGATGATACACATGATTAAGTACTTTACTACTAACTGAAAGGTCAGCAGTTCAAACCCACACAGAGGCATTTTGGAAAACAGCCTATGCTTCTGAGAAGTCACAGCCTTGAAAAGCCTATGGATCGGTTCGATTTGGCAAATGGGGGTGTATTATGAGCTAAAAAGACTTGCCAGCTACTAACAAAACAGCAAAGAAAAAAATAAGCTGAATTTATACACATATAATGTATATGGTTAAACAAATTAAAAGTGAATATAAACAAAATATTAATTCACATTTAAAATAACACAAACTAACAAATGCATCAAACATATTAGAACATTTGCTTATGTAGGATGGAATGAAAGGGAGAAAAGTGCAAAGTGAGAAGAAACAAACTTTTTGTGGACCAATGATACTATGTCATTCCCTGAAAGCGAATATTTGTCAAAGACGTTGGATTTGAAATTGCAAAAAAAAAGAAAGCAAATTTATTTAATCCAAAACTTTTTGCTTGCTCTTGAATATATCCTGAATTCATCCATTTCCATTACTATATTAAAACAACAACAACAACAATAAAAAACAATGCCATTGTGTCAATTCTGACTCATAGTGATCCTACAGAACAACGTGGAACTACTCCATAGAGTATCCAAGGAGCCCCTGGCAGACTCAAGCTTCTGACCTTTTAGTTAGCAGACCTAACACTTAACCACAAAACTACCCTCACGCTGCATACAAATCACTGAAATAGCTTTGTAACTGTTTCCTGCTTCCATTTTTCACTCTCTGTGATCTTTCTCAGAAACCCTGTTGGCATAATAGTTAAGAGCTATCTCTGCTAAACAAAAAGATGGCAGTTCAAACCCATCAGGCGCTCCTTGGAGACTTCATAGGCAGTTCTGTTCTGTTCTGTTCTATAGGGTTTCTATGAGTAGGAATCAATTCAATGGGAGTGGGTTTGATTTTCTGTTTTATGATCTGTCTACACTTTTCTCTAACAGTCAGAGTAAGCTTTTGAAACATGCCATAGTACTCTCATATTTGTTTAAAACCACTGATAAGTAACTCACTTGAGAACGATAGTCAGATTGAGTTCGGTACATGTTGTAAACAGACGGAGCAGACACTATTGAGGAGCATGGGTCTTCACAATAAGAGGTTATTAGGAGGGGCTTCTTATAAGATCTGAACTTTTGTTCAGTAGTTTTATGAGAGATCAAAGAAATATGGTTTTATTCTGGGTTGACTACTGACAAAAATTAGAGACAATTTAAGAAAATCTATTTTATTGTGCTTTAATGAAAGTTTACAATTCAAAAACTTTTCCATATAAAACCACAACACACACACACACACACATGCACACTGCTATGCAACTCTAACTGCTCTATTCACCCTGTGACAGCATGTTCTTCCTTTCCCTGTACTTCTTTAATCCTTTCTACCAACTCCTGTCCCCTATCACCCTCTCATCTTACCTCTGGACAGAGGCTGCACAGCCAGCCTGGTCTTTTAATAGATTTCTAGTCTTGTACACTCATTTGTCTCCTGCTATGTCATAGATTGTACATTGTGTTCCCTGTCAGGGCAGTCATTGGTGGTGGTTGGGCACCATCTGGTTCTTCTGGTCTTATGCTGCTGTCATCTCCAGAACTTGTGGCAATTCCTGTCTCCTGGGTTCCTATTTTCCTCGTGTCTTTGATATCCTTCATTCTCCTCTGCTCCAGGTGTTCTAGGACCAATTGATGCTGCTTCAATGGTCACTTGCTCGCTTTTAAGACTCTACATACCACCCACCAAAGTAGGATGCAGAACATTTTCTTAAAAAACTTAATTATACCAATGGATCTAGATGTCTCATGAAAGCATTGTCTCCAAACCCCGTCTCTGCTACCCTGTCCTTCAAAATGTTAAACTGTACTTACAAAATGTTTTAGATTTTGGTATAATCCACCATTATTAATCTCCCTTCTACTGTGTGCTATCACTACCTTCACCTAACCGAATTTCTATCCGCTACCTAATCTATGTGCAACAATGGGCTTAACAATTACTACAACTGTGGACATGGCAGAAGACTGGGTAGTGTTTCTGTTGTGTATAGGGTTACTATGAGTCATAACCTACTTGATGGCACCTAGCAACAACAACAACAACAACATCTAATCTATGAATATTCCACTGCTTCCATCCTTACTCTTGCAGCCATCAAAGATTATTTTCGTCTATGCTTAACCTTTTCTTAAGTACTCTTAATAACAGTCTCATATAATATTTGTCCTTTTACAATTGACTAATTTGACTCAGTATAATGTATTCCAGATGACTCCATGTTTCCAGAGATCACCATTGTTCCTTATCATTGCATACTATTCCACTGTGTGAATATACATTTGTTTGTTTATCCATTCATCTATTGATTGGCACCTAGGTTGATTCCTTCTTTTTGCTATTCTGCACGATATTTCAGTAATGGTCATGTATCCAGTCATGTGACAGCCCTTATTTCTCTAGGATATATTCCAATCAGTGGGATTAGTGGATGATACGATATTTCTATTTCTATCTTCTTAAGAAAGCAACATAGCTAACATTGCGTAAAACGGGAATTCCAGAACACTTAATTGTACTCTTAAGGAATCTGTACATGGATTAAGAGCCAGTCATGAGATCAGAACAAGGGGATACTGCATCTTTTAAAGTCAGGAAAGTTGTGCATCAGGGTTCTATCTTTTCATTGTACATTTTTAATCTATATGCTGAAGAAATAATTGGAGAAGCTAGATTACATGAAGAAGAACAAGTGATCAGGATTGGAGGACAAATCATTAACAACCTGCATTACACAGACCACACCACCTTACTTGCTAGAAATGAAGAAGATTTGAAATACTTACTGATAAAGATCAAGGACCACAGCCCTCAGATCAAGAAAACAAAAATCCTCACAACTGTATCAGTAAGCAACATAGTCATACATAGAGAAAGGATTGAGATTGAAAGGATTTCATTTCACTTGGGTACACAATCAAAGCCCATGCAAGCAGCAGTCAAGAAATCAAAAGATGCATTGCATTGGGAAAATCTACTGCAAAGAGTTTCTTTAAAGTATTGAAAAGTAAAGAAGTCACCTTGAAGGCTAAAGTGAGCCTGACCCAAGCCATGGTATTTTCAGTCACATCATATGCATGGAACAAAGCCCTGAACAAAGCAGACAAAAGAAGAAATGATGCCTTTGAATTATGGTGTTGTGAATGTACCATGGACCACCAAAAGAACCAACAGATCTGTTATAGAGGAAGTTCAACCAGAGTGTTCCTTGGATCAAAGATGTGGCTTTAGTAAGGGAGTTACAATGCCACCCTAAACCTCTTTTACATAATCCAATTGTGCCCTGTTAACCTACAGGCTGAGATAAATATTTACCACACATGCAAAAATTACAACCACAAAATAAGGGACAACTATGCAATACTGGAAATGTTGGCCCAGCCAAATTGCTAAACATGTTTTTTTTGTAGGACATAACTCAGTCCATGATACCATCTTACCCGATTACATATAATGAACATTTTGAAATAGGATTCAGGAATTTCAAAAATGAATTTACTAGGAGTCAATGCAAAAGGAAGTTGTGAATAATTTAGTTGAGGGGGTTCTATGTAATTCTTAAAAGAACTGAAGAATGAAAAGGCAATAGTTGTACTTCTAGGTTAAATAGGTTAGATTTGAAGCTTTCCAAAAGAATGAATGTATTTTGAAAATTAATTAGAAAATACAGGGAAAAATACCACTGGGTTTAAAGAAATAGAAAAAAAAGATCTCCCTTTATTAGAGAAAAAAAAAGAGAATATCAAATTCAAGGAAAATGTGCATGTGAAAAGATCTATATTAAAATCAAGGTTTTTCTTTTTCATGACAGATTGCCTATGATAAAGCAAAAATCATTTTTCAAACTTTTGGTTTTCTCATTAATGATTTATGAAAAAGAAGGTCCTTCAGCAATGCATGCTTCAACAACAGTAACAAAAAAGGCCAGGCTTTTTTCCCCACTGACTTATCTATTTTCTGGCAAATTATAGCATATGTGAAACTCAAAAACAAAAAGCAAACAAACAAACAAAAAATGAGAAATCCAGTGTTACAACGTTTTAGTCAGCTAGGGGTGCTCTAACAGAGATACCACAGAGTGGATGGCTTTAACAAAGGAAGGTTTATTGTTACACAGTCTGGTAGGCTACAAGTACATATTCAGGGTGTCCGCCCCAGGGGAAGGCTTTCCCCTTGTCGGCTCTGAAGGAAAGTCCGGTATTGCATCAGTCTTTGTCCAGGGAGCATCTTGGCGCAGGAACCTCAGGTCTGAAGGACATGGTCTTCTGGTGCTGCTTTCTTGATGGTGTGAGGTTGCCGATTTTCAGCCTGCTTCCTTTTCCTTTAATCTCTTGTAGGATGAAAGGATTAAGAGTGGGGTAAGCCATAGTCCAGGGGAGCAGGGAGGTGATCTTATGAAGGGATTTACAGTCCCACCCTAATCCTTTAACATACAGCACTGGAAAACCACAAGATGGAGGACAGTCACAAGATACTGGGAATCATGGCCCAGCCACATGGATACACCTATTTTGTGGGGACATAATTGAATCCATGACAACAACTAAGTATGAAATAAAACAAAGATGGTAAAACTAAACAATCAGTAGACAGATAACATCTCTATGGTCTCTATTCTCAGAAAAGGGAAGTTTCTACCTAGTAAGAATATGTAGGAGGGGTGGAGTCAAGCTGGTGGACTAACTACGTATCTCCCTAAATCCCTCTGGAAAACAAGACATGGTTGATAATTAAACAGAGCCTTCTGGACACCTAGTGAGCCCTAGGACATGGCATAGGGCTGTTAATTTGGACTTCATGCTATTGAATGGAAAACTTCCTCTCTTCTGCTGAACCCGCTCTTGGTGAGTGCTAGCTTTCACAGACCAAAGATAACTTGCTGTTTTAACTTTTGTAACTTGCCATTTTAACTTTTTTTTTTCTCTGTCTTGGCTGGTGATCAGAGCTAGGACTTGACTAGCAGCAAATCTAAGATGCACTGCTGATGGGATAGGCAGGTGAAACTGCCATATTTTAAGAGCCTGGCCTTGGACTCTTTGCATCTCAGTACCTTTGGCCTGTCTTTCTGCATCCGCCATTGAGTAGCCTGTTTTGAGGCAGATGGGGAGCTTGTACAGGATCCCATATTATTCCACTGGGAGGCAGATATACTCATACAGAAGCCTCACCTGGACCTAGTGCCTAGGCTGGGAGGTAGCGTGTGTCTGGTGGAGAGTGCTTTTTCGGCAGAAAAACAGTATTCTACACAGTGTCACCTATGGCTAGGGCCCAACAGTGGAGGCCAGCAGGGCAATAACCTGTCTGTATTTTGAACTAGTTTATAACATCTGGGATTGGCTATAACAATGCTTATTTAGCTAGCTGGGAAGAGGGACCTGTACATCTGAAAACCTGACTGACTTTGGAAGTCGTCAGATGCCTTTTACCTTTCATTTTAAGACAGTTTAGAGAAACAACTGCGATTCATCTTCACAGCATCTCTCTTAGCCTCTATTGACTCACATGATGCCCCAAAAGCAACAAATTCTGGAGATAACTGTAATGCAGAAATCACCCATGGCTTCAGAAGGACTCCAAACAAAAGCACCAAAGAACTTCCCAGATGAAGAAACCTTTCTGAAATTATCAGAAGATGAATACAAAAGGACTATATAGAGAGCCCTCCTAGACCTTATACAAAATGCAGCAGAGCAAAATGAAAAATTAAGCAAGCTTTTCAATCTCATGGAACATCAGTACTCTGAAATCCAACAGATCAAGAACAAAATCAAAGACATAGAAATTTCCATTCAATGTGAAGAAAACAGAATGGAACAAATGGAAAAAACAATTTCTGACTTGGAAGACCCTAGGCCATGAGTGGGATCTGACTTGACAGCACTCGGCTTTGGCTGGACTTGGAAGACAGAGCTACTGACTACAGCATTTATGAGGATAAATAAGAAAAAAGAAACAAGAAAAATAAGGAAGCATTAAGAAACATGTGGGACTCTATTAAGAGGAACAAGCCACGATTCATTGGAGTTACTGAACAGGGCAAGACACCTGAGAACAGAGAGTACTGTTGCTGAGCTACTGATAGAAAACTTTCCAGGAATTATGAAAGAAGAGAATATAAATATCCAAGATGTATATTGAATACCACTTAATACAGATCTCAAAAGAAAGACTCCAAGACATATTGTAATCAAGCTTAACAAAATGAAACATATGTGGAAAGTCTTAAAGGCAACAAGACTCAAAGCAAAGCTAACATTCAGAGGGAAACCCTATAGGCTTTCATCTGATTTCTCAGCAGAAACAATGCTGGCATGGAGACAGTGGCATGACACATTCAAAGTCTTGAAGGGGAAGAACTTCCAAACAAGAATTATATATCCTGCAAAACTATCTTTCAAATAGAAAAATCAAATTAAGACATTTGCGGATAAACAGAAACTCAGAGACTTTGTAAAAACCAAAGAAAAGCTATAAGAAATACAGAAAGAAGCTCTTGGCTTGGAAGAACCAAACCACTAACTTTATACTTCAGAAGCAAATTGAAGACACATGATGCAGAAACCTACTCAGTTAGGGAAGGCTCCAAACTCAATCAAAGCTAAAATAGTGAAGGAAATAATTCAGTGATTGTATCGTGAAAGCTAGGATATCATCATATTAAAAAGAGAGATATACTACAGTCATTGTAGTCCCTCCAGATGGAGAGGAAGTTGATAAGACTGGTAGTAATTGAAATTGGGTTTATACATAGTTTACTAAGGGGGCTTCTAGAGGCAGCTGTAAAGCACAATAAAGATATATCAAATCAAGAAATATAATACTGGAGTCTCAACAACCACAAAACCAACCCTGAAAAAGGGGAAAAAATCAACTCACAAAGAAGACTGTCCCAGAACAGATTAATAAGAACAACAGAGAAAACATCAACACAAAAATAACCACGTCACAATGACAGCACTAAGCGCATACCTATCAATAATTACATTAAATGTGAATGGACTGAATGCTCCACTAAATAGACATCGAGTGACATCTTGGATCAAAAGACACTACCCATCCATATGTTGCCTACAAGAAATTCTCCTTAGACTTAAACATATGAACAAACTGAAAATCATAGACTAGAAGAATATATATCAAACTAATGATAAACAAAGAAGAGCAGGTCTGGCAATTCTCATCTCAGATAAAATAGACTTTACTGTAAAATCCACCATCATGGACAAGGATGGACACTATTGTTGAAAGGTTCAATACACAAGAAGGACTTAACAACACTAAATATTAATGCACTTAATATTAGAGCACTTAAATACATTGAAGAAACACTGACTACATTCAAAAAGGAGATAGATCACTCCACAATAATAGTGGGATACTTCAGCACTCCACTCTTGATGTTGCACAGATCATCTAGAAATAAGCTCAGTAAATACACAGAAGCTGTGTCTAGACATCATTGATGTATACAGAACTTTCTATCCATCTGCACACAACTGCACCTTCTTCTCCAGTGTAAATGGAACATTCTCCAGAGTAGACCATGTGTTAGGACATAAAGCAATTGTCAACAAAATCCATACCGTTAGGTTAATGCAAAGCATCTTCTCAAATCATAGAGCCATCAAAGTCTAAATCAATAGCAAGAAAAACATAGACAGAAATTGGAACTCACGGAAGCTGAGCAACATCTTGCTCAAAAATCCATAGGTTATAGACAAAATAAAGGATGAAATAAAGACTTTTATGGATTCCAATGAGAATGAAAACACTTCCTACCACAACCTATGGGATCCAGTCAAAGTAGTGCTCAGAGTTCAGTTTATCTCCATAACTGCACACATCTGGAAGGAAACAAATAAGCCAAATAAGAATATGTGAGAATCAGATTAACTAACAAAACTTCCCAAAGAATATATCTTTTACTGGGAACTAGAGTGACTTACAACTTTTCTCTGCATAAAATCACATGAGGATACTTTAATAAAATAAAGGTAGTTTCATTTCTGTAGGTCTAAAATACATTTCTTGTGTGTGTGGTTATTGTTGTTAGGTGTCATAAAGTTGATTCCAGCTTATAGTGTCTGTGTGCACAACAGACTGAAACACTGTCTGGTCCTGTGCTATCTTCACACCTCACAGGTGTGAATTTGCTTTAGCCCATTGTTGCAACCATTGTGTCAATCCATCTGGTTGCAGGTCTTCTACTTTTTCACTGACCCTCTACTTTGCCAAGCATGATACCGTTCTTCAGGGACCGATGTTTCCTGACAGCACATCCAAAGTGAAAACATGCTTGAGTAACTAAATATTTTATTTTAAAATAACTAATACATTGTGAGGTGTTTAGCAAATATCAACTTTCTGAAGAAAAAACATAGTAAAAAATTTCATACAGTCGATAAGATTCAAAAATCTCCAGGAAAAATTCATCTTATGTGATAATATTTGTTACTTAAAATAATATGTATAGGTGATTACAGTGAGATACTGTTGCTCAGTTAACCCAACAACAAAAAATGAATGAATCTGAATTAGATTCTAAGATGTCCCACATCTCCTTTTAATAATTCAGGAAGAAAACATTAGACTGTTTATTCTGCTTTACATTTTGGTTTTACTTTTGAATCAAAACTTGGAATTTGGTAAGCTAGTATGGAGGAAAATGTAAGAAGCAAAATACCTTATTGCTGTGTACTCATATTTTGGAATGAGACCTTAGAACACATCTTCAGGTGACAGAATATTTGGTGGAATATATATCTCTTAATATAAAAAAAGTAAGGATATCATAAGCAGAATGAAAATATGAAATTTTCATATTTTAAATCTAAAATTACACATGCAAGAAATGAAGTCTTCATACTTAAAAATTTACAAATATCAACAAAAATAGATACAAGCTTCCCGATACATTAAGGCACATTAAATTTGTGTTTGTTAAAATAAGAGAGGGAGAGAATTTTAAGGATTCCTGGGATTTAAATTGAATTTAAATTTCCAGCATATCTGTGAACGACCCTTGCAGCATTCTTGTTAAAGTATTTTACTGGAAGTCGAAGTTTAACTGCTTTAGAAGACTGTATCACTTACCTGTCATAAGCTATGAGTAAAATTATTTAAACTCTTAGTGTCTCATTTCATAATCAGTGCCAAATCCTTTTGCCATATGACACTGGGGTCAGAATATTGTATCTTCATAAAAGCTCATAGTTATTCCATATTTGACCTGAGCTCTTTCTCATTTTCCCGCTCTCATCACTGCTTTCAGTTAAGGAGACTGAAGCTAAATGACTTACTCAAGGTCACTAGGCCAGCGAACATTATCCTATTGATTTAGATTAGCAGCATTATTTTCCCAGTAGGCTTAACCTTCTGAGTCTTGTCAAGTCTAATTTCATTTCCATAAAATAGAGATAATAATACTTACCACCTCGCTCAATTCAGAGTCTCTACAATTATTCTTTTATCCATGTAAAATACTTGGAGCATAGAAAGTGCCATAATGCAAATTGTGAACCACTTAAAACAGAGAAGATGTGGCTTGAGAGATATAGCTCTGTTTGATTATGTGATAGACTGATATTTAGCAGAAGAATTTGATTTCTTTTCTGTTGCTCAAGATAGTATTTTTCTTGTTGTTGTCATTCTTTTTGAATTAAGTACATGAGGACTTTAACATCCAAATACTACTGATTGTCACAATTGTTACATGGGGGGTTGTGTTGCTCAAGTACTTTTGACCACTTGATTTAATAACCTTCTCACTTTCCTGCTAGTAACAAATCCTTTTGCACTGATCTATATTTTTGTCTTTCCTTGTTTTTTAAATTTATTTTTAATAATACAAGAATCACTTTTTTAACTGGTATTTTTTTTTTTTTAAATAAAGTTTATATTTTCTTTTCTAGGATTCCATCTGCTATTTCAATCATTCACAGTCTCCAATGTGCAATAATATTTTTTATTATCATTATTGTTTTGGTCATGGCTTTTATTATTATTTTAATGGATGTATCTTAAGCTTTTAGAAAAATGGCATTTACACATGCCAAATAGAACTTTGTTAAACTAATTGTGACTTTTTTTTTGAAATTATCTTTTAGATTACATATCGGTAATGGTTTCTGAGACCCCAGAAGCAGTCTCATTACTGTATGTGACATCATAATTGATCACCACTCCATATATTTGACTACAAATGAGCCTGAATACTTCCAAAAATCAATACCTCTTCTGAAAGCACACAATTCTTCTTTCCTTTAATTTCTTCCATAAAGAAATTAAAACAAAACAAAACTGGAAGAAACTGAAAATAATTCTAAAAGAAAAGTTCCCAAAATAAGTTTCAACAGACTTGGGATAATGTTATCATTAGAAATGACTATTTCAATGGGTGAATTAATTTTGATACTTGTAAAATATAATGAATATGTTTTCTAAATACTTTTTTCCAGATCTCATCAGACATTTTTCAAGATATTTTTTATTTATTGTGAAATAATTTAAGTGGAAGTGTAAGATCCTATATAAATTTTCATGCCTGCCTATATGCAGCTCCCACTGCTCTCCCTGCCCAGTGTCAGCACACTCCTCCTATCTGTTCTATGCATGTCATATCTTCCTAACAATCTCCTGTCCCTCCTCTTCACCCTCTCCCCTTCCTCCAGTAAGAGGCCAGCAGGACGACATCCTATAGATACATAGAACCATAAAGTTCACACATGATATGATCACTCTGTGTCCCCGAGTCCAATTCATTCCTGTCCGAAGAGTTGACCTCAGTAATGATTTATGGACAGGGGCAGCATCGGGACCAGGGACCATGTGCCCAGGGGAACCCCGAGGCCTCTGGACCATCAACTGTGATCTTTTAGTGGAGATCCCAGAGTGCACCCCTTTTTATTCTCTTGTTGCCCAATGAGACTCAACTTTGCAGCTCTATTTACAGCTATCACTGGTGGTAGCCGGGCACCCTCCGGTTCCTCCGATCACTTGTCGATACAGTCCTGTGCTCACATGGATCTCTCTGTCTTCAGGGTTCTTTCCCCCTCATGTCGTTTTGGTCATTGGTGATCATCAGTTACTGCTGAGTTGGGACCATATGGTGTGCCTCAGATTGCAGCTTGCTAGCTTTTAAGAACCCAGGCGCCACTCACCAATATCGGGTGCAGAAGACTCTCTTAACAATACGCTAGTTATGCCAATTGGGCCTCGTTGTCCCCTGAGAGCATGGTCCCCGGACCCCGCCCCTGCTACTCTGTCCTAGCAATGTTGGGTTAAGATTGGAGGAATAATCATGTTATGTTAAAGTCCAGTTAAACCGATCTTCTTTGTAATGTGTGCGGCCACTGATTTCACCCAACCAAATTTCTATCCACTATCTCATCTAAAACCAACCCTCTCCTTCCCTCTCTCCCCACTTTGTAGGCATCAAAGAGTCTTTTCTTCTGTACATGAGTCTGTTTTTAAGTCCTTATAGTAGGGGTCTCATACAATATTTGTTCTTTTGCTGCTGACTTCTTTCACTCAAAATAATGTCTTCCAATTGAAACCAGGTTATGAGATGCTTCCTAAAATCATCATTGTTCCTTACCACTGCACAATGTTCCTTTGAGTATATGTACCATAATTTATTCATTCATCTGTTGTTGGGTATCTGGGTTGATTCCAGCTTTTTGCTTTTGTGGACTGTGCTGCACTAAACATTCATGTGCATGTATCTGTTTGTGTGAATGACCTTGATTCTGTAGGATATATTCCAAGCAGTGGAATTACTGGTTCAAGTGGTATGTCTATTTCCATCTTTTTAAGTGCCAGATTGCTTTCCAAAGAGGTTGTACCATTTTGCAAACCTGCCAACAGTGTAGGAGAGTTCCAATTTCTCCATAGACTTTCCAGCATTTGTTGTTTTGTGCTTTTGGGATCATGGCCAACCTTGTTGGGTTGACATGATATCTCATTGTAGTTTTGATTTGAATTTCTTTAACAGCTAATGACTGTGAGCATATCTACATGTGTCTTTTGGCTACCTGGATCTCTTCTTTAGAGAAGTGTCTGTCCATCTCCTTTGACCATTGCTTAACTGGATGATTTACCTTTTTCTTATTGACATTTTGTAGTACTTTTTAGATTATGGAGATCAGGCGTCAATCTGACATATCATTGCCAAATATTTTTTCCCATTCTGTAGGTGATCTTCTAATTCTTTTGATAAAGTCTTTGGATGAGCAAAGTGTTTGATTCTTAGCAGTTTCCATTTATCTATTTTCTGTTGTTTGTGGTTTGTTTGACAGATTTTGAAGTCTGTCTGCGTTGTGTATTAAAACTTACACTGTTGATCCTATTTTACCTTGGATGAGCTTTATTGTTTTAGCTTTGATATTTAGGTCTTTCTTCCAATTTGAGGTGGTTTTGTATAAGGTGTGAAATATGGGTCTTGTTTAAGTTTTTTTGCAGATGGATATCCAATTTTGGTGGCACCATTTGTTAAAGGGATTGTTTTTATGCCAGTTTAAAGTCTTAGGACCTTTGTCGAATATCAAGTGTTCATAGGAGGATGGTGGCATCTCTTAGGTCTCAACTTTGTTCCATTGATCTACGTGTCTCTTTTTATACCAATGCCAGGCTGTTTTAACAACTGTGGCAGTGTAATAGATTCTAAATTCAAGTTGTGAGAGAACTCCCAGTGTGTTCTTTTTCTTCAGTAATGCTTTACTTGTCCAGGGCTTCCTCCCTTTCCAAACAAAGTTGGTAATTTATTTCTCTGACTCATTAAGAAATGACACTGGAATTTGTACCGGGATTGCATTACATAAGTAGATTGCTTTGGGCAAAACACACATTTTCACAATGTTAAGTCTTCCTATCCATGAGCAGAGTGGATTTGTCCATTTATGTAAGTCTCCCTTAGTTTCTTATAGTAAGGTCTTGTAGTTCTCTTTGTAAAGATCTGTTATTTCTCTAGTTAGATTTATTCCTAGATATTTTATCTTCTTTGGGACTATAGTAAATGGTATTGATTTGATGATTTCTTCATTAACAGTCTCATTGTTGGTATAAAGGAATCCTACTGATTTACTTATGTTTATCTTGTATCCTGAGACTTTGCTGAACTTTTCTATCAGTTTGGGTAGTTTACTTATGGATTTTTTAGGATTCTCTGCACATGCAATCATATCATCTGCAGATAGGGAGATTTTTGCTTCATCTTTGGTGATGCAGATGCCCCTTATTTCATGGTCTTGTCTAGTTTCTCTGGCTAGAACTTCTAGTCCAGTGTTGAATACAAGAGGTGAGAGTGAGCATCCTTGCCTCGTTCCTGTTCTCAGGGGGAATTCTTTCAGTCTCTCTTGATTCAGGATAATGTAGGCAGTTGGCTTTGCATAAACAGCCCTTATTACATTGAGGAATTTGTTGTCTATTCCAATTTTGCTGAGAAATTTTAGCAGGAATGGGCGTTAGACTTTATTAAATGCCTTTTCTGCATCAATAGACAAAATCAGGTGATTCTTTTGTGTTATTTATGTGGTTGATCACATTAATTGTTTTTCTGATGTTGAACCCACCTTGCATCCCAGTTATGAATCTAATTTGGTCATGATGGATTATTTTTTTGATACATTGTTGAATTCTGCTGGCTAGGATTTTGTTGAACATTTTTGCATCCAGGTTCATGAGTGATATTAGTCTGTAGTTCTCATTTTTTGTTGGATCTTTCCCTGGCTTTGGTTATGCTGGCTTCATAGAATGAATTCAGGGGAATTGCATCCATTTCTGTGCTGTGACATCGTCTCAGTAGTATTGGAGATAAATCTTCTCTAAAAGCTTGGTACAATTCTGCAGTGAAACCATCTAGGACCAGAGTTCTTTCTTTTGGCAGTTTTTTGATGACTTTTTCAATCTCTTCCTTGGTGATGAGTTTATTAAGTTGTTCTGCTTCACCTCGTGATAATTTTGGTAGGTTATATGAATCTAGGAATTTGTCAATTTCCTCCAGGTTTTCAAATTTGTTGGAGTCGAGTCTTTCATGGTATTTTGTTATGATATTTTTGATTTCTGTTGGATCTGTTGTAACATCTTGCATCTCATTTCTTATTTGGGTTATTTGTTTCATTTCTTGTTTTTCTTTAGTAAGTTTGGCTAATGGTTTGTCAATTTTGCTGATCTTTTCCCAAAATCAGCTTTTGGTCTTTTCAATTTTTTCAATTGTTCTTCTACTCTCTAATTCATTTACTTCTGCTCTAATCTTTATCATATATTTTATTCTGGTGCCTGAGGGGTTCCTCTGTTGCAGTCTTTCTACTTGTTCAAGCTGTAGGGTTAATTCTTTGGTTTCAGTTCTTTCTTCCTTCTGGATGTGTGCATTTACAGAGACAGACTGACCCTTGAGCACTGCTTTGGCTGTATCTCATAGGTGCTGGTGGGAAATGTTTTCATTCTCATTTGAACCCGTAAATTTCTTGATTTCTTTTATAACCCATGGCTTTTTGAGCAAGGTGTTCAGTTTTCATGAGTTCTACTTTCTATCTATGTTTTTTCTGCTATTGATTTTGACCTTTATGGCTTTTTAGTCAGAGAACATGCTTTGCAGTAATTCAATGGTATGGATTTTGTTGAAAATTGCTTTCTGTCCTAACACATGGTCTGTTCTGGAGAATGTTCTATGGACACTTTAGAAGAAGGTATAGTTATCTGCTGATGGATAGAAAGAGCTATATATGTCAGTGAGGTCTAGTTGGTTGTTACAATAAGATCTTCTATGTCTTTACTGAGTTTTTTTCTAGATCTATCCAGTACTGACAGTGGAGTGTTGAAGTCTCCCACTATTATTGTGGAGTGATCTATCTCCTTTTTGAATGTAGTCAGTGTTTCTTCGATGTATTTAGATGCTCTAGTATTTGGTGCATAGATGTTTAATATTGTTCAGTCCTGCTTGTGTACTGAATCTTTCAATGATAAATAGTGTCCATCCTTGTCCACGATGGTGTATTTTACATTAAAATCTACTTTGAGATTAGTATTGCCACACCTGGTCTTCTTTGTTCGTTGTTAGCTTGATGTATATTCCTCCATCCTTTAATTTTCAGTTTGTTCATATCTTTAAGTCTAAGGTGAGATTCTTGTAAGCCGTATATGGATGGGTCATGCCTTTTGATCCAAGATGTCACTTGTTGTCTCTTTACTGGAGTGTTCAGATCATTTACGTTTGGTGTAATTATCAATAGGTGTGTGTTTAGTGCTGGCATTGTGGTATGTTTATTTTTGTGTTGATGTCTTCTCTGTTCCTCTTACTATTCTGTTGTGGGACATTCTTATTTATGGGTTGATTTTTCCCCCTTTCAGTGTTGATTTTGTGTTTGTTGAGACTCCTGTATTATGTTTCTTGATTTGATATATTGCGTCATCATTGTGCTTTGCAGCTATCTGTGTAATCCCCTTTAATAATCTATGTTTAAACCCAATTTTAACTTCTACATGTCTTATTAAGTTCCTCTTCATCTGGAAGGACTATGACTACTGTAGTATATCCTTTTTTTTTTTTAATATGATGATATCATAGTTTCCATGATATGATCACTGGATCACTTCTCTTAATATTATAGTTTTGATTGAGTTTGTAGTCTTCCCTAACTGAGTAGGTTTCTGGATGATGTATCCTGTATTTTCTCCTAAAATGTATAGTTAACGGTTTTGTTCTTCTAAGCCAAGAGCTTCTTTCAGTGTTTCTTACAGCTTTGGTTTAGTTTTTACAAAGTCTCTGAGCTTCTATTTATCTGCAAATGTCTTAATTTCATTTTCGTATTTGAAAGGTAGTTTTGTAGGATATATAATTCTTGGTCAGAAGTTCTCCTCCTTCAAGGCTTTGGATGTGTCATGCCACTCTCTCTGTGCCAGCATCGTTTCTGCTGAGAAGTCAGACTAAAGCCTACAGTGTTTTCTTCTGAATGATAACTTTGCTTTGAGTCTCGCTACCTTTAAGAGTTTGTCCGTATTATGTCCTCATCATCTGGTACTGCTTAATGGAAAATATCACCCGTGGAAGGTTTCATGAAGAGAAGTTTTATTGAGACCGTCTGCTAAGCTGCAAATCCATTTATAAATCTTAAGTGCATTCAGTAAGAGAATTTATCACACTCCAGTAGGCTGAGTCCAAATCCCACAAGAGCATCTCAGCACAGGAACCTCAGGTGCAAAGGAAGTGCTCTGCTGTTAGTGCTTCTTTCTTGGTGGTACGAGGTTCCCAATTCTCTGCCTGCTTCCATTTCCTTTTACCTCTTGTAAGATGAAAGGATTAAGGGTGGGGCAAGCCACACTCCGGGGAAATTCCCTTTACAATGGAGCAGGGAGGTGATCTTCTGAAGGGATTTACAACCCCACACTAATTCTTTAACATACAGCATAGGAAAACCACAAAATGGAGAATAGTCACAAGATACTGGGGGTTATAGCCCAGCCTCATGGCTACACATATTTTTTGGGGGACACAACTCAATCCATGACAGGTTTCATTTTGTTAAGCTTGATTATAACATGTATGTGAGCCTTTCTTTTGGGATCTATATTGAGTGGTGTTTGATACCCACCTTGGATATCTATAATCTCTTCATTCATAATTTCAGGGAAGTTTTCTGTCAGCAGCTCAGCAACAATACTCTCTGTATTTTCAGGTGTCCCTCCCTGTTCAGGAGCTCCAATGAATCATAGATTGTTCTTCTTGATAGACTCCCACATGCTTCTTAATGCTTCATCATTTTTCTTGCTTCTTTTCTCCAATTTCTCCTCATAAATGTTGGAGTCAATAGCTTTGTCTTCCAAGTCAGAAAGTCTATTTCCCATTTGTCCAGTTCTGCTTCCTTGGCTTTGAATTGAATTTTCTATTTCCTTGATTTTGTTCTTGATCTGCTGGGTTTCAGAATACCGGTGTTCCATCAGTTCAAACGACTTGGTTAATTTTTCATTTTGCTCTGGTGCATTTTGTATAATGTCTAGGAAGACTCTATACATAATCCTTTTGTACTCAAGCTCCGATAATTTCAAAAAGGCCTCTTTGCCTGGGAAATTCTTTAGTTCTTCCCTTTGGGGCTTTCTGTAGCCCTGGGTGAATTTTCTTTAAGTTTCTTTCCAAAGTTTCCTGCTTTTTGGGCATCTGGAGTTTGTATAGTTTCTCCAGTGATACCTTAAGAAGATCTAAAGCACAGTCTGATAAGGAAGGGGATCACCAGTCACCTCTGCATATGCCACTGGCTGGACCAAGTGGAATCTCTGGGGTAGCAGTCTCCACCTCCTGATTGGCAAACACATAGCCCTACTTATGGAGTCATTGAAGGCCGTCAGCTCACCCTATGATGTGGGTCACTAAAGGCTGGAAGAGATGCTGTCAGGATGAACTGCAGTTATTCTTCCAGGGAGTCTTGTATTGGAATGTAATAGCTATCTGACAACTTCTCAAATCAGTCAGGCTGTCAGGTGTTGAAGCACCTCGTTCCAGCTGGCAAAGTAAGCACCTCTATATCCAACCCCAGATGCTGCAGACTAGTTCAAATTATGAAAAGGCTACTGCCCTGCTGTTATCTGGTGCTGGGCACCACTCATAAAGTCAGTCTGTGCTAAATATAGCTTTTCTGTTTTGTAAAAGTGCTCCTGGGCTGGCAATACCTCCTAGCCTAGTAATTAGTCCCTGCTGAGGCCTTTGTTTGGGTAACTCTGCCTCCCAGTCAGACAAGATGGCATCCTGCACAAGCTCTCTTGCCCACTGTGTAATAGCTGATTCAATGGCAGGGGGTGGAATAGCTGAGGTTCATAGAGGCCAGAGCCAAGCTCTCAAAATGTGGCTATTCTGCCTGCTTGTCCTCTCAGCAGTGCAGCAGAACCTTGCTGCCAGCTAGCCCAAGCCCTGCCTGCCAGCTAAGACAAAGAAAAAAATGGCAGGTATTGCCTCCTTGATTGGGAATTAGCTCCTCCTGAGGCCTCCATTTGGGTAACTCTGCATCCCAGTTGACTAAGATTGAGTCCCATATAAGCTCTCCCACTCACTGTGGAGTAGCCGATTCTACAGCAAAGGTTCAGAAAGGGAGGAGGACCCAAAGTGCAGAGAGTCCAGAGCTAGGCTCTCAAAATGTGGCTATTCTGCTTGCTGGTCCTGTCAGGATTGCAGCTGAGCTTTGCTGCCAGTCAGCCGGAAGCCCCGCCTGCTGCCTAAGACAGAGGAAAAAAATGTTGAATGTTAACTACCATCAATGAGAGCTAGCATTCAACAAGTGCAGGGGTCAGCCAAAGAGATGAAGTTTCTTATTCAGTGGCATGTAATCCAAATTGATAGCCCTATGCTGTGTCCTAGGGCTTGCTGGGTGTCCAGAGGTCTCCATTTAATTATCGATCCAGGCATTAGTTTTCAGAGAGAGTTAAGGAGACATGTGTTTAGTCTGCCATCTTGTCTCCACCTCTCTCAAGATGTGATTTAAATCTAATTGCACTATGCTTCTAATAAAGCCATTTTCATTTTGACACAATGAGAAAGGACATGAGTATAGTTCTAAACAAAATGAAATGTTTGCACAGAATCATCTGTCTCAACATTTGTCATTATACAGCTTTAAGATGATTCTTTTAATTATTAAAAATTTCAGCTAAATATTGATGTAGTCAAAACAAATATATACATATATATACACACACTTATGGTCTTCTTTCACCTGAATTGTCAATTCTAGTACTTGTCATAATGCTTTGGGTGTAAAAGACAGCCGAACATGTTGGTAGAATGAATTAGGCCTTTTGGGGTTGGTTTCTAAAACTATTACTGCTAGCTGCTCTCTAATATGTCCCTGACTCATTCATGCATGATGGGACCTGAACATTGTGATCCATAAGGTTTTCACTGGCTGACTTCTGGAAGTAGATTACAAGGCATTTCTTCCTAGTCTGTCTTAGTCTGGAAGCTCTGCTAAAATGCACTGAGTATCCCAGCCACACATGGCTTGGGGGACAGATGAGTGGTAGCTGCACTTGAGGAACATCGATCACGAATCAAATCCAGGTCTCCCACAAGGAAGGTGAACATTCTACCAGTGAACCACCACTGCAGCCTTCTAATAGCTCAGTGTGTACATTCTCCATAGATTCTTTCAGAGGTGGGATTATAAAGTTGGCGCATCAGGCTAGGAAACCAATAAGCAGAATTTTAGCCCAGCAAAATTCAGTGATTTATTATCTGATGTACAGAATACAATAGTGTGCCAAGGTGAATCTTTAATGATCTGATTTATAAAGCAAAACACAATTATCTGTAGTCTTTCTAATGAATAATTACAGATATTTTGTTATTCAGTGTACATCAGACTTGGATATTGTTCACTGCATTAAAAATTTAACCTTAGTTAAGTCAACAGTAATTGATGTTTCACACTATTGAGAAAAACTTTGCAATTGTTTGTAGGGAATTAAATTTTAATTAGTCTTTTTTCCAAACTTTATGTTATTATATACGATACCATTAGCTCATGGAAGGTACTATGGTTAATGTTTTGTCTTATCGTGCAACATTTGCACAGGTTAACCTCTATCTCTTACTTCAGTTAAATAACCTTACTTTATTTTATGATATTCATAAAGATGCTAAAAAGCTTCTTAAATCTCTCAATGTTAGGTTATATGCTCATGGTGTAATTGCCTACCTATCTAGTTAAACTGTAAACTATTTTGAGCATCACTATATCTCTGTTGTTGAGAAAACTATGAGTACCAAAACCATACTCACTGCTGTCATGTCAATTCCAATCCATGGTAACCATATAGGGCAGAGCAGAACTGCCACATACAGTTTTCCAGAAAGCAACTGGTGGATTTGAACTGCTGAGCTTTTGGCTAACTGCTGTAACTGTTAAGCACTATACCACCATGGCTCATACAGGTAATCAGAAGACCGTAACTACTAACTGAATATATAAATAGAAGAAATAATAAATGAAAGAAGCCTTGAATGTGAATAGTTTTATGAAGGACTATGAGAAGGATAGACAAAGGCGGTATATGCATTTATATTGCTGTTTTATTGTTTATACTAGTTTTTGATTTCCCAGTTGCAAATTACCATAAATTTAATGTCTGAAAATAATGCAAGTTTACTATGTTAAATTTTTGAAGTGAGAGGTCTGAAGTGGGTCTTACTAGGTTAAAAAAATCAATATGTTGACAAGGCTGTATTCCTTTCTGAAAGATCTAGGGTTGAGCTTTTTCAGCTACTAGACACTGATATGTGGCTCTCTTATCTCTTCAAAATCAGTAACTTTGGGCCTTTTGAATATCACAAAAATTGTAACTCTGAATGTTCTATCTCCGTTTTCCAGAGTTAAGGACCACTGTAATTTTACTGGGTCAGCTCAATCACCCTATTTTGAAATCACCTGAATAGCAAGGTTAGTGCTATCTTGTACTTCAGTTTCCCTGACCATGTAACATAATATAGCCAGAGGTTCTACATCTGAGGACATGGACAACACTGAGAGGCCATTATTTTGCCTCTCACAGTAGTCCATGAAACTGCTAAAAAATATCTCACTACTTTTGAATTGATTCCAAATCATAATGCTTGTATATAGGAGAGAGTAGAACTGTCCCATAGAGTTTCTAAGGAATACCTGGTAGATATGAATTGCTAGCCTTTTGGTTAGCAGCTATAGCACTTAACTACTACAACACCAGGGTTTTCAGTCTATGAGCAAATGGAGAAAATTTCTTTGTTCACATCAGTGACAGTGTGGGGATCCAGATTCTCTTCTCATATCAGTTTGAGAGACAGGCAAGAACCAGGGGGGAAAAAAAACAAAGCAAAAAAGACAGACTGAATCATCCACTGGAGAAGTAAGACACTAAGTGTCATTCTTCCAGAATGCAAAGACTATTTGAGATGTAGTAATTCTTCAAAACAGTGGATGTCTTGATAGAGAAGAGAGAGGGCTGTTTCTAAGATCAATTTTGGAGAATACCTGGAATTTAGAATATGGATAAACGGCTCAATCAACTAGCCACCTAAGAGATGCAGAGGAAGTCTTAAATAGGAGATGATCAAGTTGGAGAGAAAGTACAATGCTAAAACTGAAAATAAAATTATATTTTTCATATCAATAATCCTTTTTAAGTTGCAGTAGTCTATAAGCTTAAAAAATCCACATGTATTATTTCATTTTATTTTATCAGAGATTCTACAAATAAAATGGAACTCATTCTGTTTTTATAGGCATGGGATTACGGTTTAAGGTAAGTCAAAGTTGTTCTTTAAGTTACAAAGCCATTTATTGACAAAGTGAATACTTGCATCTAGATCTTTTGGCATTGTCTTTCACCTGCACTAAGGAGGTTAATTTATTGTGAAGCAACATTGAACGGAGTACAAGTCCCTGGTCTGGAAACAAATCTACCTCTGTTCTTCAGTTATTTCATCTCTAAAATGAGTGATTAGCATAAGAATCCCCAAGGCTCCTACAGTTCAGAATCTTCGCAATTAGACTTTTCACTGCTTCACAAGAGACCTTCCTCCAGAGTTGACATACAGAAAGACTTCTCGTGGCACTGACACCTTGAATTTAGACTTGTGGCCTACCGACTCAACGGCACTTGGCTCAGACTGTAGCATAGTGGTTAAGTACTGCATATGCTAACCAAAAGGCTGGCAGTTCAAATCTACCGGGCACCCCTTGGAAACTGTGTGGAACAGTTTTACTCTGTCCTATTGGGTTGCTATGAGCTGGAATCGACTTGATGGCAGTGGGCTTGGGTTTTTTTTTTGTTTAGACTGTGAGAGAATACATTTCTCTTTGTTAAAGGCATCGATGTATTGTATTTCTGTTACAGCAGCACTAGATGACTAACAGAATTTGTATGAGGAGTGAAGGGCTTCTCTAATATACCTAAAATGTAGAAGCAGTTTTAAAACTATGAATGGATAGAGAACTCAGAAGGCAATAAGATCTTACAGAGTAGACAGCAAGAGGCAGCAAAGAACTGGCAGCAGCAGAACCAGAAGAGGAATCTAAGAAGTACTGGGGCCTCCTCAGGGAAGGAAAGAGCCGAGGGCTTATATGTAGGATGCTTCCTAGCAGAGTAGGATGTCTTTGTACACTTACAGGTGGAGCTAGGTTTGCTGACTCATGGAGCAAGAGAGCTGAGTACCTTCCATGCACACTTACTGCCAAAGTGTGGTCCTCCAGGCAATTATCAGTGGAGTTAAAAAGCTTTGGAACACTCGCCCCAGCAAGGAAGACATCAGCAGTGACACCCAAAGAGCCAAAAGGCCAAGGAACCAGAAAGCAGAAAGTGAAGAAACAAGGTAGACAGGTAGCTGAGCTGCCTTCAGTCTCAAAGGGTATCATTATGACTTCTGGGATCTGAAAGGGTCCAACTGTGTCTTCTAGTGCTTCTAAGAGCACATTCTTGCCACAATGGACTAAGAAAATGGTGTGGCTAAAGCTCAGGGAGTAAAGTTGCCTTCCTAGTGGTCCTGGAAGGCAAAGCTGAAGCCCAGGACCCATGGCCCATGACTCAGAATCTGGAGATTATGGTCACTATCTAGAATCTGCAGGGCAGGGCTATCGTATAAATAGCCCCAGAGAACAGAAGATTATTTTAAAATCCTTGAGTGCTAATGTGATAACTTCTGCTGCCTTGGGTGATGTCTTTCCCTCCAGTATTTTCCATTGGTTATGGAGACTTCTAGCTTGTGCCTGTTCCACTGTGATAGCCGGGAAGCAGACAACTTACATTCCAGCTTTCACAGGTGAAGAGGAATTTTTAGATTTTGGAGGTGGACTTGGTTTAAGACTTTTGATATGGTAGGGAATTTTTTTTGGTGTTATGATTGAGTGAAAATATACATTCCCATATAAATTTGTATGCCCACCTATATGCAGATCCCACTGCTCTCCCTGTCCAGTGACAGCACACTCTTCCTCTCTGCTCCATACATATCTTATCTTCCCAACAATCTCCTACCCCTTCCTCTCCACCCACTTCCCCACCTCCAGTAAGAGGTCAGCAGGACGACATCCTATAGATGCATAGAACCATAAAGTGCACAAATGATATGGTCACTCTGTGTCGCCAAGTCCAATCCATTCTTGCCCCAAGAGTTGACCTCCATTATGATTTATGGACAGGGGCAGCATCAGGTCCAGGGACCATGCTCCCAGGGAACTCCGAGGACCCTGGACCATCAGTTGTAGTCTTTTAGTGTAGATCTCAGGGTACACCCCTTTTTACTCTTGTACTGCCAGTGAGACTCAACTTTGTGAGCTCCATCATGGCTATCACTGGTGGTGGCCAGGCACCATCTGGTTCTTCCTGTCACAAGTCAGTCTAGTCTCCCACTCATGGGTCTCTCTGTCTTCTGGGTTCTCTTTCTCCTGTGTCGTTTTGGTCCTTGGTGATCATCTGTTCCTGCTGAGTTGGGATCATTTGTTGTATCCTCAGATGACAGCTTGGCTAGCTTTCAAGATCCCAGATGCCACTCACCAGTGTGGGGTGCAGAGGGTTCTCTCAGCAAAATGCTAGTCATGCAAATTGGCCTTGATTTCCCCTGAGAGTGTGGTCCCCGGCCCCTCACCCCAGCTACTCTCTCCTTGCCATATTGGGTTAAGATGGGAAGAGTAATCACATTATGTTGAAGTCCAGTTAATACTGATCTTCTTTCCGATGTGTGCTGTCACAAATTTCACCCAACTAAATTTTTATCAACTATCTAATCTAAACCCTCACTGCCTCACCCTCATTCCCTCCCCACCCTTACAGCCATTAGAGTCTTTTCTTCTATGCATGAGTCTGTTTTTTAAGTTCTTATCATAGGGGTCTCATACAGTATTTGTCCTTTGGTTGCTGACTACTGTCAGTTACCTAACGTCCTCCACTTGAAACCGGGTTATGAGATGTTTCCTAAAATCATCATTGTTCTTTAACATTGCATAGTGTTCCATTGAGTATAGAATCCATAGTTTACCAATCCATTCCTCTGTTGTTGGGCATGTGGGTTGATTCCATCTTTTTGCTATCGTGGACTGTACTGTGATAACCATTCATGGGAATGTGTCAGTTAGTGTGAATGGTCTTGATTTTGTAGGATATATTCCGAGCAGTGAAATTACTGGGTCAAATGGTTTCTCTATATCCAGCTTTTTAAGGAATCACCAGACTGTTTTCCAAAGAGGTTGCATCGTTTTGCAATCCCACCTACAGTGTAGGACAGTTCCAATTTCTTCACAGTCTCTCCAGCATTTGTTGTTTTGTGTTTTTTGGATCATGGCCAACCTTGTTGGGATGAGATGGTATCTCATTGTCATTTTGACTTCAGTTCCTTTAATAGCTAATGATCGTGAGCGTGTCTGCATA
The DNA here is from genome assembly GCA_028571685.1 of Heterohyrax brucei. NCBI lineage: Eukaryota > Metazoa > Chordata > Mammalia > Hyracoidea > Procaviidae > Heterohyrax > Heterohyrax brucei. Next base: position 165,768,545 of record CM053143.1, read on the forward strand.
TGTTTTCGGCTGCCTGGATCTCCTTGTTGAGGAAGTGTCTGTCCATCTCCTTTGCCCAATGCTTAATTGGATTATTTACCTTTTTATTATTGATATTTTGTAGTACCTTATAGATCATGGAGATCAGGTGTCTGTCTGACATATAGTCACCAAATATTTTTTCCCATTCTGTAGGTGGCCTTTTAATTCTATTAAGAAGGCCTTCGGATGAGCAAAATTGTTTGATTCTTAATAGTTCTCATTTATCTATTTTCTCTTCTGTTGTTTGTGGTTTGTCTCACAGATTTTGAAGTCTGTCTATGCTGTGTATTAAAGCTTCCAGTGTTGTTCCTGCTTTTTCTTGGATGAGCTTTATCGTTTTAGATTTGATATTTAGGTCTTTTATCCAGTTTGAGTTTGTTTTTGTATCACGTGTAAGATAAGGGTCTTGTTTTAATTTAGTGCAGATGGACATACGGTTTTGCCAGCACCATTTGTTCAAGAAATTGTTTTTACCCCAGTTTACCGTCTTAGGGTGTTTGTTGAACATCAACTGTTCATAGAAAGATAGTGTCATCCCTGGGGTCTCAGTTCTGTTCCATTAATCTATGTGTCTCTTCTTGTACCAGTACCAAGCTGTTTTGACTACTGTGGCAGTATAATAGTTTCTAAAGTAGGGTAGTTTGAGTCCTCCCACAGTGTGGTCTTCTTCTTCAGTAGTACTTTACTTTTCTGGGGCTTCTTCCCTTTCCCAACAAAGTGGGTGATTTGTTTCTCCATCTTGTTAAAAAATGTCACCGGAATTTGTATTGGGACTGCATTATATAAGTAGATTGCTTTGGGTAAAATAAGTACTTTCACAATGTTAAGTCTTCCTATCCATGCTTAGGGTAGGTTGCTCCATTTATGTAAGTCTCTCTTAGTTTCTCGTAGTAAGAAATTGTAGTTCTCTTTGTAAAGGTCTGTTATTTCTTTGGTTAGACTTATTCCCATGTACTTTATTTTCTTTAGGGACTATAGTAAATGGTATTGATTTGGTGATTTCTTCTTTGATGAACTCTTTGTTGGTATAAAGGAATCCTACTGATTCACTTATGTTTGTTTGCATCCTGAGACTTGGCTGAACTCTTTTATCAGTCTGAGGAGTTTACTGATGGATTCTTTAGGATTCTCTGTGTACACAATCATATCATCTGCAGATATGGAGATTTTTAGTTCTTTGTCAATGCAGATGCCCTTTATTTCTCGGTCTTGTCTAATTGCTCTGGCTAGAACTTGTACTCCAATGCTGAACAGGAGAGGTGAGAGTGGGCATCCTTGTCTAGTTTCTGTTCTCAAGGGAAATTATTTCAGTCTCTCTCTGTTCAAGACGATGTCAGCATTTGGCTTTGTATAAATGGCTCTTACTGCATTGAGAAATTTGCTGTCTGTTCCTATCTTGCTGAGAGTTTTAGCATGAATGGGTGTTGGACTTTATCAAATGTCTTTTCTGCATCAATAGAGAAAATCAGGCGATTCCAGTCTTTTGTGTTATTTATGTGGTTGATCACATTAATTGTTTTTCTGCTGTTGAACCAGCCTTACATCCCTGGTATGAATCCAACTTGGTCACAATGGATTATTTTTTTGATATGGTGCTGTGTTCTATTGGTAAGAATTTTGTTGAAGTTTTTTGCATCTAGATTCAGGAGTGATATCGATCTGTAGTTCTCCTTTTGGTTGGGTCTTTCCTGGCTTGGCAGCAGGACTATGCTGACTTCATAGAATGAGTTTGGGAGTATGCAATCCCTTTCTATACTGTGAAATAGCTCAGTAGTATTGAAGATAATTCTACTCTAAAAGCTTGGTAGAATTCTGTCATGAAACCATCCGGGCCTGGGCTTTTGTTAGGTTGGTAGTTTTTGGAGGACATTTTCAATCTCTTCCTTTGTGATGGGTTTATTAAGTTGTTCTGCTTCACGTTCTGAATATTTTGTTAGGTGATAAGAATCAAGGAATTTGTCCATTTCCTCCAGGTTTTCAGACTTGTTACAGTACAGTCCTTAGTAGTATTCTGTTATGATATTTTTGATTTCTGTTGGATCTGTTATGACAACTCCCCTCTCATTTATTATTTGGGAATTTGTTTCCTTTCCTGTTTTTCTTTAGCAAGTTTAGCCAATGGTTTGTCAATTTTGTTGATTTTTTTTTTAAAAAAAACAGCTTTTGGTCTTTTAAATTGTTTTAATTTTTGTTCTATTCTCTAATTCATTCAGTTCTGCTCTAACCTTTATGATCTGATTTCTTCTGGTGCCTGAGGGGTTCCTCTGTTGTTCTCTCTCTACTTGTTCAACCTGTAGGGTTAGTTTTTTGGTTTGGTTTCTTTCTTCCTTCCAGGTGTGTGCATTTACGCAGACCAACTGACCTCTGAACCCTGCTTTGGCTGTATCCCATAGGTTCTGGTAGGAAGTGTTTTCATTCTCATTGGAATCCATACATTTATTTATTTCATCCTTGATTTCTTCTATAACCCATGGGCTTTTGAGTAAGACATTGTTCGGTTTCCATGAGCTCAACTTTCTATTGATTTTTTTCTGCTACTGATTTTGACTTTTATGGCTTTATAATCTGAGAAGATGTTTTACATTAATTTCATGGTATGGATTTTGTTGAGATTTGTTTTCTGTCCCAACACATGGTGTATTCTGGAGAGTGTTCCATGTGCACTGGAGAAGATGATGTAGTTGTCTGCAGATAGATAGAAAGGTCTGTATATGTCGATGAGGTTTTTTTAATTGCAGCAATAAGGACTTCTGTGTCTTTATTGAGCTTTTTTCTAGCTGATCTGTCCAATATTGAAAGCTGAGTGTTGAAGTCTCCCGCTATTATTGTGGAGTGATCTGTCTCATTTTGGAATGCAGTCAGTGTTTCTTTGATGTATTTAGGTGCTCTAATATTAGATGTAAATATTTAGTTTTGGTAAGTGCTGTTTGTGTATTGAAACTTTCAAGAATAAAAAGTGTGCATCCTTGTCCATGATGGTGGATTTTACATTAAAATCTATTTTATGTAATATGAGAATTGCCACACTTGCTCTTCCATCTTTAATTTTCAGTTTGTTTATACCTTTAAGTCTAAGATGAGTTTCTTGTAGGCAACATATGAATGGGTGGCATCTTTTGATCCAAGATGTCACTTGATGTCTCTTTACTAGATCGTTCAGTCCATTTCACATTCAATACAATATTGATAGATATGTGTTCAGTGCTGCCATTGTGACAGGTTTATTTTTGTGTTGATGTTTTCTCTGTTGTTCTAATTAAGCTGTTCTGGGAATTTCTTCTCTGTGAGTTTATTTTTCACCTTTTAAGGGTTGGTTTTGTGGTTGTTGAGACTCCTGTGTTATGTTTCTTGATTTTATATGTTGCATCTTTATTGTGCTTTATGGCTGCCCCTATGGTCCCCCTTAATAAACTATGTATTAACTCAATTTCAATTACTACCATTCTTATCAATTTCCTCTCCATCTAGAAGGATTATAATGACTGTAGTACATCCCTCTTTTTAGTATGATGACATCATAGTTTTCATGATATGATCACTGGATTATTTCTTTCACTATTATAGCTTTGATTGAGTTTGGAACCTTCCCTAAATGAGTAGGATTCTGGGTGATGTGCCCTGTATTTCCTTTTAAAGTTCAAGGTTAATGGTTTGGTTCTTCTAAGCCAAGAGCTTCTTTCACTATTTCTTGTATTTTTGGTTTGGTTTTTACAAAGTCTCTGAGTTTCTGTTTATCTGCAAATGCCTTCATTTCATTTATAGTTTTGCAGGATATATAATTCTTGGTTGGAAGTTCTTTTCCTTCAAGACTTTGAATGTGTCATGCCACTGTCTCCATGCCAATATTGTTTCTGCTGAGAAATAAGATGAAAACCTGCAGGGTTTCCCTCTGAATGTTAGCTTTGCTTTGAGTCTTGCTGCCTTTAAGTGTTTCTGGTTAGGTTTCATTTTGTTTAGCTTGATTATAATGTGTCTTGGAGTCTTTCTTTTGGGATCTACATTGAGTGGTGTTTGATATGCATCTTAGACATCTATGTCTTTGATTTTGTTCCCGATCTGTTGGATTTCAGAGTACTGATGCTCCATCAGATCAAATAACTTGCTTAATCTTTCATTTTGCTCTGCTACATTTTGTGTAAGGTCTAGGAGGGCTCTCTATATAATCCTTTTGTATTCACCTTCTGATAGTTTCAGAAAGGTTTCTATATCTGGGAAGTTCTGTGGTGCTTTCTTTTGGGGGCCTTCTGAAGCCATGGGTGATTTCTTGGGTTACAGTTTTCTCCAGAATTTGTTGTTTTGAGGCATCATGTGCATCAACAGAGGCTGGGAGAGATGTTGTGAGGATGGACCATGGTTGTTTGTCTAGGCTGCCTTAAAATGAATGGTAAAAGCTATCTGGTAACTTCCAAAGTCAATCAAGTTTTCGGATGTATAGGCCTATCTTCACAGCTGGCAAACTGAGCACCTCTGTATCAAAGCCCAAGTGTTATAAACTAGTTCAAAATACAGAAAGGCTACTGCCCATTTGGCTTCTGCTGTTGGGCCCCAGCTGTAGGTGACACTGCATAGAATACTTCTTTTCTGCTGGAAAAGTGCTCTCCTCTAGGCAGGTGCTGCCTCCCAGCCCAGGAATTAGGTCCAGCTGAGGACTCTGTATGGGTAATCCTCTTCCCAGTTGAACAAGATTGTGTCCCACACAAGCTTCCCACCCGCCTCAGTACTGGCTATTCTATGGTGGAGGTGGAAAGAGAGGCCCAAAGTGCTGAGATACACAGAGTCCAAAGCTGGGCTCTCAAAATATGCCAATTTCACCTGCCAATCCCACTAGCATTGAGTCCGAGATTAGCTGCTAGTCAAGTCTCAGCTCTGCCTGCTGAGTTAAAATGGTGAGTTCCCTTCAGTCCATGAAAGCCAGTGCTTGCCAAGAGCAGGGTCAGCAAAAGAGAGATTTTCCATTCAGTGGTATGAAGTTCAAGTTAATAGCTCTATGCCTTGTCCTAGGACTCACTAGGTATCCAGAGGCTCTGTTTAATTTTCAATTCAGGTCTCGGTTTCCAGAGGGATTTAGGGAGACATGTGTGTAGTCCACCATCTTGACTCCCCCCACGAATGTTTTATATGTGTCAAGGATATGAATTTTTAGGGGCCAAAAGTGTGAATGTCATGGAGTGAATTATGTCCCACCAAAATGTGTGTATCAATTTGGCTAGACCATGATTTCTGGATTGTGTGATTGCCTATCATTTTGTCATCTGATGTGATTTTTCTGTATATTATAAGTCTTATCACTATGATGCTGAAGAGATGAAATAGTGATAGCTCTGTTGAAATCTACAAGATTATAATGCATCTTAAGCCAATCCCTTTTGAGATATAAAAGAGAGAAGTGAGTAGAGAGTCATGGGGACTTCATACCATCAAAAAGTAGAGCCCAGCGTGCATGTCCTTTGGACCTGAAGTCCTTGATCTGAGAAGCTCCACTACCAGGGAAATATTGAAGACAACGACCTTTCTCCAGAGCTAGAAAAAAACTTTTTGAATGGAGCTGACACGTTTAATTTGGACTTGTAGCATACCAAACTGTGAGAGAATAAATTTCTCTTTTTCCAGAGCTGAACCCTGGTGGTGTAGTGGTTAAGTGCTATGGCTGCTGACCAGAATTTCTGCAGTTCAAATCTTCCACACAATCCTTGGAAACTCTATGGGGCACTTCTACTCTGTGTATGGGATTGCTGTTAGTTGAAACTGACTCAACAGCAATGAGTTTGGTTTGGTTTTATTTATACTTAATCTATTTATGACTTTGCACTTTCAGTTCTCAGAGTCTGAATTCCTAGAATAAAGGGGGTGAGGGTGATATTTTTTTCATAGTCTCCGTAACTGTTAACCAAGTGGGTAGATCAAGATCATTGAATGAATACAAGTTCTGTCATAATAAAAACTTTTCATTCCCAGACCAGTGAATTACACTTGACATCCTGGACCATGTGTTCACAATTGCACATTACTCATCTTCTGTTTTGTCTCAACCACATGAGTTTTCAGCAAATGTCTGTTCTTCCTATAAACTCCTGAAGTTTGGTGTAGAACACAACGCTCTCATCAACTTATCCTAAGAACGTGATGACCATAGATAGACACATTTTCTGTCAAACCACAAATTATACATCCAGTCACCCTTTTGTGTTTTTAAGTGTCATCCAGTCAATTTCAACTATGCACTTCAGTATGAAACACTGCCCAGTCCTGTGTCACACTTAAACTCATTGGTGTGACTGAGCCCATTGTTGCAGTCATTGTGTCAGTCAATCTCGTGGAAGGTCTTCCTCTTATCACTGACCCTCTACTCTACCAAGCATGATGTCTTTCTCCAGAAGCTGGTCCTTCCTGATAACAGTCCAAAATATGTGATGTTAAGTCTCCCTATCCTTGCTTTTGAAGATTATTCTTCCTGTACTTCTTCCAAGACAGATTTGCTCATTCTTCTGAAATTCTGTGGTATACTCAGTATTCTTTGCCAACATCATAATTCAAAAAAAAAAAGATTAGTTCTTCAGTATTCCTTTTCATTGTCCATTGTCCAGCTTTCACATGCAGAAGAGGCAACTGAAAATACCATAGCTCTTGTCAGGTGGACCTTTGTTCTCAAAGAGATGTCTTTTCTTTTTAGTACTTTAAAGAGCTACATACAGCAGATTTGCCCAGTGCAATACATCTTTTGATTTCTTGACTGCTTCTTCTAGGAGTGTTCATTGTGGATTCAAATAAAATGAAATCCTTGACAACCTCAGTCTTTTCTCCATTTATCACGATGTTGCTTATTAGTCCAGTTGTGAGGATTTTTGTTTTTTTCTTTTTTTTAAATATTATTGTGTAATGTATACTAAAGGCTATAGTCTTTCATCTTTATTTGTAAGTACTTCAAATTTACTTTCACCAAGAAAGATTGTGTCATCTGCATAACACGAGTTGTTAATCAGTCCTCCTCCAATCCTAATGTCTTGTTCTTCTTTATGTATTCCAGCTTTGAAGATCATTCGCACAGTATATAAATTTCCTCAGTGAAAGGATAGTACCCTGATGTACATCCTTTTTGACTTCAAAACACAGTTTCTCCTTGTTTTCTTCAAATGACTGCCTGTTGGTCTTTGATCAAGAACCAAAGGTACTAAGTAATCTGCTTAAGCTGCTATGAAAGCATTGACAAAAAACAGTGCTTTAGGATTTGACTAGATACTCACCAAACAGATTATCTAATTCCCCTCAAAAAGCTGTTAGTTCTGCTTAGCCCTGTCTATAAAAGACAAGCTATTTATTTTAATTATTATTTTGAGACACTTGGATATTTCTGAGTTGGCAGTGTCCTCTCTATTACAATAGTCTTTTTACATGATATCTCATTATCTACATCCAGATTTGTTTTATTTTATGTCATGATGTGTCATATGTTTGCCCATATGTGTAAAATGTGTATCTATCTCTTATTTGTATTTCTTCCTCCTCCTGTTCCTCTCTTTCTTTCTTTCATTTGTTCTTTTGTTCCACTCAGTCTCTATCCCCTTCCTCTCTCTTTTCTTCACCCCTTCTTTCTTTTTTTCTTTCTTTAATTTCTGGTTAACATGATTTCCTCTTCTCTCCTCAAGCCTCCTTTTTACCTTTGCTTTTTTCATTTTTCCTTTCCTTTAAGGACATTTTTTTTTGTGTGTGTCTTCTGTTTGATACCTCCCACCACTCAACATAAATAAATCCTCTAATTAAAATGTGGCTTAGAAAGACAAAATATTCATCAAAATGTTTAGCACTCAGAGTTGTGTATGGTTGTCCTGAGTTAGCAAATCATGAAGGGTTGTTTTCATTTTCCTCTCATTCGCTAAATAATCTCTTTCTAAGCTTAAATCCCAGTTGTGACAATTAGCTCAAATAATTGTGTGCATAGCATTTACATCACACTGCAAGACCTGTTTCACCTTACACTTTTAGTATCACCTCCACTGTGGCTCACACATTACCATAAAAAATGGATTTTGCTTAGGTGTGAAATTAGGCAGCATTTTTCAAACGAGGAAGGGTTTCCCACATGTATGAAACAGGATCACTGGAGACAATTATCAGTGTTGTTCTGCTTATTACATTATGTCCAGCAAATGTTTAATTAGCATCCAGTTACAAACTGCTCGTTTGATAAGTGCCAATGCAAATGCACTAATTTGTTGCCATAACACCCCTAAAAGAGAATGGTTAATATAAATATTTAAAAAATTTTATCAGCCTTGATGTATATAATCAAAAATAACAAGAAAACAACACACTTCACTGTGTTAAATATACCTCACACTTAGCTAGAAAGCATATTGTAGTGTGGTTTGCAAATAATTCATTGTTAAACTTTTCCTCTTTTAGTCATCCTGTTGAACCTTATAAGTTGAATTCTCATGCTATATATCATCCCATCTTTGGTTTTAAAATAAGAATGTGTTATTTTAGTGAAAAATATGGACATGCAGAAGAACCTTCATGTGCTGATAGTTTTTTAAAAAATAGAAGTCATTTATTTTCTGTCTGCTCTCAATTCAGGAATGAAGATGAGGATGGTAAATATTGCTATTAGACATATATTTATTTTTTAAAGTGACTCCATGACCTATATTATATATTGTAAAGTATGATAAGTGGACATTGCAATGTATATTACAATATGATGTTACACAATTCACAGCAGACATTGCTTCCAATTTGGAATGAATGCTATATATTATACATTATGTTAAAGGTAAAATAAATTCACTTTGTAATGAAATTGTATTCAAGTATAATTAACTGTAATTCATCAACACCTATGTGATATCTGGAAACCCTGGAGGCACACTGGTAAGTTCTATAGCTACTAACCAAAGTCAGCAGTTTGAATCCATGAGGCACTCCTTGGAAACTCTATGGGACAGTTCTACTCTGACCTATATGGTCCCTATGAGTCAGAATTGACTCAATGACAGTGCGTTTGTCTTTTTTTTAGCTTACGTGATATCTATGTTAAATATAATAAAATTAACACAAGTTAGTTGGTGCATTCACAAATTAAAGTCCTGTGTAATGAATGCTTCCCATGAAGGACCAAAGAAAGAGTAGTATCCTGCATATATCAATGAGTAGAATGCAACTCAAGCTTTCACTTTTTTATCATCAGAGGTTTGAGTTTGTCCTTCTATGAATGGGAATATGTGGATTATTATTATTATTATTATTTAAAACATCACATAGATTTTATTCATCAGATGTCCTTATGGGTATTGGTTTCTGAAAATTAGAGAACATGTTTTAACACACGTAGGAAAAGTTTTTGCTTTGGGTGGAAAATTTAAAATTAACAACAGCCACACTTGGTTTATGCATTGTATTAGATTACAGAAATAGAACAGCATGCAACTTTATGATATGCACTTTCATAATATTTCTTTTATTAAATAAACTTTAAACGTTTATTTTAATGTTTATTCAATATGTTTTAAAAACTCATTTTTTAAAAATAATTTTATGTCAACAAGGTAAGCACATTTCTTTTATATTAATATTGTTGATATTATTCCAGATTTGCATTAAAATATCCAAATGAAGGCAATTTATTAATGGTTTCTGCATCTGTGTTTGCTTTACTGCAGTTACTGGACTAATTCTTTTCCTACACTAACCTCCATATTTTGGTAGCAATTATTTATTCACTAAACATATCTGTATCAGGTCCCTGTAATTTACTAAGTAGTTCTTAAGCTTTGCCTGACTTTCCAAAATCAAAAGCCAAATCCATTGCCATCAAGTGAATTCTGATTCATATCAACCCTCTGGGACAAAGTAGGACTGTCCCATAGAGTTACAGAATGCCTTGTAGATTTTTAACTGCCAACCCTTGGGTAGCAGGCGTAACACTTAGCCACTATGTCACAAAATCTAAGGCCTTCCAACTTAACAACCGTATTTCCCTTATAGTCACAAAAAACTGTTTTGCTTATTGTTTGAAGAACTACAAATATATCATTATCATTTCCATACTTCTCTGTTTATTCATTTCATGTCTAATTTAACTTTGTTATCTTTGAGACTTGGAGAATGTTGTTTTGTTATTGCTTAAGCCATTCAAATTGTTCATCATGTGTGAATCATCTCTATTCACAACTCGACAGCACTTGGCTTTGGCATTCAAAACTGAAACACAAACTACCTGAGCTTGGAGATCATCATTTCACTTCTTTTCCTTATGAGGTACGCATATATTTCACACCTGTATAGGATCACTATGAGTCAGAATGGACTCTGCAACAGTGGGTTTGGGTTCTGGTTTACCACATACCAAACAGTCCTGTTGCACTTGGCTGCTAGCCAAAAATGGTGGCTCTAACCCATCAGCCACTCCATGGATGAAATGTCCTTTTTTTTTTGTCTTCATCACACAACCACACTTTCTATCCCCATTCTCTCTGATTATTTAATGTTCTCATCATCTCCAACATCTTTGTAAAAGCTTCCCAAGTGGTGGTCTTTCTCTCCTCCCTTGCACTGCCACAAGTCACATTTCAAACACAAACCTGCCACCCTGTTATCTTTCTAAGGAAGGTAGCATTCTACAAAAGCTTCCATAGAAGATAGGCCAAATTTTATGCACGTGAGACCATTCAGACTTGGCTTCTATCTTGTCCTTTGTTCTCTTTAATTGTCTGCTTCTCTCTGTGGGTTCAATGGATGTTTTACTGCCTTCAGAACATGTTTGGCTCTTACATTTCTTTCTATATATAAATATCTTCCTTGTTAGGAAAATCATAGAAATGAGAATAACAAATCATAATAAGAAATTTATTTTGAACTATTTGGAACTCTTATGTTGAAGAGAGATCTGTGCTGTTAAATTTCTTTGTTATCTCCTCCAGAATGGAGCATTTTAATAGCCTTTCAGATTACTGTGACTATATTCCACTAGACATTCTTCATTGGTATTCTTTGATATTCCACTAGAATTTACTGAAACGATGTTACAATATGGAATCTGAAACCACATCAATGAAATTTTCATACTCTGTTCCATTCACATCCAACTGTCTATCTTGTGCTTTGAAAATATCTTTTACCTAGGTATGATCATATAACATTTGCTTTGGTTAGCTAGAAAAGACTAACTAAGTTCACACACACACACACACACACACACACACATTTCCAATTTTGATACCGCTCAATATGCAAAATAAAAAAAATACACTGATTAATATAGCCACTCAACTGATCAGAAAAAAATCTGTACGTATTGAGAAGTTGTCAAGTTTATAGCACAAATTTTCCCAAATTCTTATATTAATTTGAAAGTGACAACATTCTCTTTTGCAGTAAAAACAATCAGTTGAATTTTAAAGTGACAGACTCAGTACATTTTCAACACAATATCTAACAAATAATTTAGAATCACTTTTTTCCCCTCAGGCATTTTTTTCAAGTAAAAAATGAGATTTAATGAAAAATACACTTATTTGAGCTTGTAACTGTGACAGCAGCATACAGCCTTCTCGAAAGAAACATTGTCCTATATATGTAGCACTAGTGTTCTATTTATACTTCTCATCTTATCACAACAAATGTAAAGGTCAGATATCAATAAAAATTAATAATAATTGATCCCTTATCAAAGTCAACATCTTAAATAAAGCTGGCTTGTTTTTATTGTTTGTTTCTTAGCTGAAAGAGTATATCAGTGTAGAACATATTACATAGCACAGTTTGCTACCAAGAAGATAGCAGTTTACCCATCACTGATTTGCATTATCAGCTGAAATGTCAACATTTTGAAAAATGTAAATAGCAACTCAATATTACTAAAAGTGAAACAAATGAGAGTTTGGGAATCTGGGCTTCTCTGACACAATTTTGGGGAATATCAGAGATTTGCAGATCAAACTTGGAGAATTCTGTTTCATAACATAACTTACTTGTAAAAACCTTTGTCAATGTGCATTACTTTTGATATTTTGATGCTTAACATAGGGAGTAACTGATGTCTTGATCTCCAATTCTTATGTACATTTCTTTCCTCACTTATGATATGATTCTGATGTGTTAACATCATTTTATCTCAAAGGATAAAAGATGTATGGAATTCTTGTAAAAACATAGGAAGAAGAGAATTCTCAGAATGAACAACTCTGAATTGGTGATGCAATCATATTTGCAAATTTTCTTCTCCATTTTTTCCTACCGACCTAAGATTTTCATTACTCTGTCGATTCTCTGCATTTGGCATGTACTTAGGTACTGAGGTTTTCCTAGATGGCTTATTTTCATCTGAATGGCATTTTTATAACCTTCTGGAACTGCAGGTTGAGATTTGAAATTCTTACTTTACTTACTAAAGAACATCCTTACTTTTATTTCATTCAGAATATTGGTCAAACTCTGTAGTTTTTACAAGTGAGATTGTGTAGTATCCTTCCATTGAGATGGGTTAAAAATAAATCCAAAGTCATTAGAGTTTATTATTATTGACTGAGTTAAATGGAGAGAATGGATGATGTCAGAAAACAAACTCGATGCTTTGAAGTTGATTTCTGTTCATGATAACCATGTATGGTATAGAGAAAAGCTGGTCTATAGGGTTTTCTTTTCTGTGATCTTTATGGGAGCAAAAAGACCAGAGACTTTTCATCATAGACTTGCTAAGTGGGTTCTAACTGCCAGTCTTTAGGTTAGTAGTCACGGACAAATCATTTGTGCTACCAGGGAACTTAATTGATTAAATTAAAGAGATGGCAGGAAATAATATTTCTTACTTTTGTATCCTTCATCTTATCTAGAATTGCAAATCCATGGTTCTACAGACATGTGAGGGATCAGGTAAAGTTAATGGAACTACCAAATGTAATTTATGCTAAATAGTTAATCAACAAAATCATGAGCAAAATAAATGGTTATTATTTAAGGCACTAAGATAATTGAGGATAGTTTGTTATTTTGAAATAGATGTCTGTGTGTGTGAGAGAGCACGCAGCACACACAATAACCAGTAAACCAAGTGTTGAAAAGGTTAAGTGCTAGACTACTAGCCAAAATTTTTTTTGCAGTTTAAAGCCACCCAGAAGTACTTTGAAAGATGGGCTAGACAATCTGCTTCCAAAAGATCACAGATTTGAAAATTCTGTGGGGCAGTTCCCAAAAGGTCAGCAGTTTAAATCTACCAGGTGCTCCTTGGAAACTCTATGGGGCCATTCTACTCTGACCTCTAGGGTCGCTATGAGTTGGACTCAACTTGATGGCAGTGGATTTATGGGGCAGTTCAGCTCTGCACACATAAGTCAAACTGACTCAATAGCAACCAACAATAGCATAATTAACGTGTCACTATCTGGAAATTGATTTTTGCCTATGATGTGAGATTAAACTGATGGAGTGTTGTTATTAGGTGTCTTCAAGTCGGTTCTGACTCATAGTGACCTATGAAGAGCAGAATGAAACGACACCCTGTCCTCCTGTGCTAGCCTCACAACATCATGTTATTCTTGAATTCATTGTCACAGCCACTGTGTCATTTCATCTCATAGAGGGTCTTTCTTTTCTTCATTGACCTTTTCTCTGCCAATCTTGATGTTCTTCTCCAGGGACTAACCATTTCTGATAGCATGTCCAAAGTATGTGAAACAGTCTTCTCATATTCATTTTTAAGTCGCTTTCTGGCTATACTTCAAAAGAGATTTGGCAGTTCATGGTACATTCAATATTCTTTTCCAACACCATAATTAAAAGATATCAATTCTTAAGTCTTCCTTATTCACTGTCCAGCTTTCATGTGCATGAGGTGATTGAAAACATCATTGCTTGGACCAGGTGCATCCTAGTCTCCAAAGTGACATCTTCATTTTTTGATGTTTTAAAGAGGTCTTTTTCATCAAATTTGCCAGTGAAATGGGTTGTTGGATTTCTTGACTTCTGCCACCATGGGCTTTGATTATGGATTCTAGTAAAATCAAATCCTTGACAAGTCAATATTTTCTCTGATTATCATGATGTTTATTGGTCCAATTGTGAGAATTTCTGTTTTCTGTGTGTTGAGGTGTAAACATACTAAAGACTGTACTCTTTGATCTTCAGCAGTAAAAGTTTCCAGTTCTCTTTGTTTTCTGAAAGTGAAATTGTGTCACGTGCAAATTGCCAGTTGTTAATGAGTCTTACCCCAGTATTGAGCCCCCATTTTTCTTCATATAGTCAGGTTTATCCGACTCTTTGTTCAGCATACAGATTGAACAAGCATAGTGAAAGAATACACCCACACCTTTTGTGATGCTAAACCATGGAGTATCCACCTGTTATGTTCAAACAACTGCCTCTTGCTCTATGTACAGATTTCTCATGAGCACATTTAAGTGTGCTGGAATTATCATTCCTCACAATGTTACCCATAATTTGTTACGATTCACACAATTGAATGATTTTGTGCAGTCAGGAAAATACAGGTAAACATTTTTCTGTTTTCATCTGCTTTCAGCCAGCATCCATCTGACATCATTAATGCTATCCCTGGTTCCACAACCTCTTATGAATCCAGCTTGAATTTCTGGCTATTTCATGTTAATATATTACTGCAACTGATTTTGAATGATCTTCAGCAAAATTTTGCTTGTGTGTAGTATTAAAGATATTCTGTGAAAATTTCCGTATTTGGTTGGATCACTGTTTTTAGGAATAGGCGTAAATATTAATCTCTTTCAGTTGATTGGCTAGGTAGCTGTCTCCCATATTTCTTGCTGTACATGAGTGAGCACATTCAGGGCTGTATCCATTTATGAAAACACCCCAGTTGGTGTTCCATCAGTTCCTAGAGTTTGTTTTTCACCAATGTCTTAAGTGCAATTTGGACTTCTTCCTTCAAGACCACCAGTTCTTAAACATGCACTACCTCCTGACATGACTGATTATTGACCAATAATTTTTTATGTGCTAATTCTGTATACTCCTTTCTTTTTTGATGTTTCCTATGTCATTCAGAATTGTGCCTATAGACTCCTTCACCATTGCAAGTTGAGGCCTGATATTTTCTTTTACCAGTTCCTTCAGCTTGAGAAGAGCTGATAGCTGAGAAGCTGAAGATTTTCACTAACTTCTGCAGTCCGAAACTAACTGAACATGCAATCAAGATGTATTGGAAAGTATTGGTGATTGGAATGCCAAAGTTGAAAGTGAAGGAGGATCAGTAGTTGAAAATGTGGCTTTGGTGACAGAAATGATGCTGGAGGTCTCATGATAGAGTTTTGCAAGACCTTTGACTTCTTCATTACAAATACCTTTTTTCAACAGCTTAAATGACAGCACCACATGAAGATTTTACCAGATACAACCTACAGGAATCAAACCAACTACATCTGTGGAAAGAGATGAGGAAATGTTAGTATCAGTCAGAACAAGGCTACGGGTCAACTGCGGCATAGACCACTTGCTCATAAGCAACTGCGAAGAAAATCAGAGTAAGTAAACAATACTACATCAGCATGAGACCAGAAGAACCAAGTGGTGCCCAACCACCACCAAAGACAGACTTAAACAGGGAGCAGACTTAAACAACATCGAATCCCTGATGAAGCATGAGAAAAAGATGTGTGCAGATAAAGAACTTTTTTCAAAGACAAGAAGCAATGGTCCAACAGCGTGGAGGGTCCCCTGAGAGCGTAGCCACTAGACTTGCTGCTAGCCTGGGCCTGAAACCAGTACTGGAGCCAACAGTCTGAACAAAGAATGGACTGGACTTGGAGACACAGAGTATGCTTGTGATGTGTGTACTTTATAGTTTAATATACATATGAGGCTGTCCAACTTGTTTCTAGAGGTGACAGGATAGGGTGGACAGGATGGGACAAATGATGGTTGAGTGGATACTGGAAGTAAAGAGTGAAAAAGCAGAGTGTGCTGTTACAAGGTGAGGAGAGCAGATAGAGTTGCAGAGAAGTGGGTATGCAAACTTGACTTGGATTGTAAACTTACAGAAAAAGAAAATGAGTCAACAAGAGTTAAAGTACTACCTGAAGTATATTCCACATGAACTTAGAGACAACCTCTTTAAACACTAGTGACCGAAGAACAGAAGAGCTGTGAAATGACATCAAGGACATCATACATGGAGAAAGCAAGATGTAATTAAAAAAAAAAGAGGAAACAAAATACACCAAAATGAACATCAAAAGAGACTCTGAAACTTGCTTTTGAATCTTGAGTAACTAAAGCAAAAGGAAGAAATTCTGAAGTAAAAGAGATGAACGTGCTTTAACAGGCTACTTGAGAAGACAAAGTATTATAAGAACGTTTAAAGTTCTGGAGTTAGGGAAAAGGGTAGGAAGTACCTGGCAAATATTCTAGTAGGAACTATAAAAGAAAATGACAAGCTATATTAAAAAAAATTCAAAAATGGGGTTAAGTAGAGTCATAATTTAGTTTGTAGACTTATGAAATTATTCCATTAAATGACATTTGTCAGAGGCTTAAAAGCATAGAAAGAAGAAAGTAAACTAGAAAGCTGGGAATGCAAAGGGCAGAAAGAAGAGATAATGTGTGTAACTGCATTAAGTAAGGAAAAACTTTGAGTCTGGAGGATACAAATGATCGGTATAGTTGGTCCTAAGTAAAAGACTGTTACTGGCCTCATGTGGAGTTCCTGTGTGTCACAAACAGCTAAGTGCTCAAGCACTAACTGAAAAGCTTGTATTTGTGTCTTGGAAGTTAAAGACTGGCTATCTACTTTGAATAGTCACAGTTCTGAAAATCCTGTGGGACAGAATTCTCGTCTTCTACTCTACACACATGGGGGGCACCATTAGTCAGAATCTACCTGATAGTAACTATTTTGGTAATTTTTATTGTTTGGTATATTCAAGGTTCTCTAGAGAAACAAAACTTATAGGAGAGATATATATTTATACATATATGTACACATGTATAAAACCAAGCCAAACCAAACCCATAGCTGCCTAGTAAATTCTACTCATAGCAACCTTATAGGACAGAGTAGAACTACCCCTTTGGGTTTCCAAGGAGTGACTGGTGGATTTGAACTGCTGATCTTATAGTTAGCCTGTATATGTGTATGTTTGTATAAACATGTATGTGTGTATGTGTATATATATATATAAAATGAGGGAGAGTAAGAAACAGATTTATTTTAAGGAACTGATTCATGTGATTATGGAAACTGATGAATTCAAAATCTGTAGGTCAGTCAGTACCCTGGAAGCACAAATACTCTTGAGTCTAAAAAAAAAAAAATCATAGACACAACAGACTGGAAATTCCAGCAGGATACCTTAATCCAATTTGGAAGCTAAATTCCATCTTCCTTATGAAACTTCACTTTTTGCTGGTAAGACTTTCAACTGACTGAATTATTTCCACCCTTATTATAGAGAGTAATCTATTTAATTCATCAGATTATAAAGATCTATCTTACATAAATCCTGCATAGCTACATCTAGACTAGCATTTGACCACAGATCTTAGTGTGACACACAAGACCAAACTGACACATAAACTTGACCATCACAGGTCCTAACTTACAATGGTAGGAGAGGGGAGGGCAGGGGACAGATTATGTGTATCCAAGTAGGACCATGGTACAGATTTTAGCATTTGATTCTAAGTGCATAGGGAGACAGTGAGGGATTTTAAGCTGGGCATGTGATCAAATACCCACTTTATTTTCTGTTTTTGTAAGATTCTGACAGGTAGAAACTGTAAAAATTGTAAATGGACATTCAAAGAATCCTAACAGCTGAACACATCTTTGTAACCTGCTCTTACTACCAGAGACTAGGTTTGTACTCTCCCTCTCTGTCTTTATCCCTTACTTTTCTTAAGGTTGATCCGTCTTTCGGCACCTAACACCTTAAAATTTTTTTTGGAATATTATGTAGTGGAAATGCACAGTGCATACACTTGTGTTTGGATTCTTTTCTTTTCTGTTATCCTGCATGCAGGAGGAGTTCATTCAATTTATTTTATGTATAATACTTTATGGTCTGACTTTGCCAAAGTTCCTTTATTCTATTATTGATAGGCATTTGGGTTTTTATCTAGTTTTTACTATACACCTAATGTGTCTATTCATTAACATTTATGAGCTGTTTTTCTGTTTGTTTATTTACATCTGGGCAAATGTTGACTATACACTGAAACAAAACTCATTGCTATCAATTCTGACTCTAAGTAACCCTATATGATAGAGTGGAACTGCCTTGTAGGATTTCCAAGGAATGGCTGGTAGATTTGAACTACTGATCTTTTGTTTAGCAGCCCTTGGTCTTAACCGTATAGGAGAGAAATCGTTAGAAGAGCGTATATATAACTCTCTATATATGTATTTGTGTATGTGTGTGTTTATGTATATATATATATTCAAATTTAGTAATGATAATAAAATAGGTTGCAAAGGCTGTTTTATTCAGTTACAATTTCACTGGTAGTATAAGGAAAAAGAGAAATAAATCTACTGTGCAGAAGAAAGTAACGAAAGGACTTGACCATTGAGATCCCAGCACTGGGTGGAAGAAAAATATCTCTCGAGAATTCATACTCACAAACTGGCCCTTGTCTGGATTTGCAGCTAGTGATATAAGAATTTCAAGCTGAAAATTTATTTTTAAGTGATCCCATGTAAGTACCTTCAGGCACCAGGCAGAAGCAAATGCAAGTGCTCTCTAGAGAAATTCTTCTTGCAGCTAGGCCATACAAAAACCTCTGTAGAAAAAGTTTCAGGGAAAATAAACTCACTGTTAAAAAAAAGAAAAAAAGTGATCCTGAAATTAACCAAAAAAGAAAGAAAAGTATGATGAGCAAAATTACATAGAAGAAACAGGAACAAAAAAGTGGAATACCCAACAGTACAGCTATTAGAATTATATATAAAGAAAAATTTTAAAAATGCTTATTAGTTCAGAGAAATAAATGCAATAATTAAAAAAATGAATGCTTAGTAAGACATACTGCCATGAGTATGTCTTTCGGATCCGACTCAACAGCAGTTGGCTTAGTAAGACATAACACAAATGTAGAAGCACATATGAAAAAGGAACAAGTAGAAATGTATAAAGTGTGTTATATTGGTGAATGCTATGTGTTGAATTATGTGCCCCCAAAATAAAATAATAATAATAATAAACAACCTATTACCATCAAGTCAATTCTGACTCATAGAGAACCTATAGAACAGAACAGTACTATCCCATAGAGTTTCCAAGGAATACCTGGTGGATTTGAACCACTGACCTTTTGGTTAGCAGTCACAGCACTTAACCACTAAGTTACTAGGGTTTCTATACCCCAAAAATATGTGTTATAAATCCTAAACAATATATGTGTATTTATAATCACCTTTGGGAGTGGCTTTTCTTTGTTGTACTAAGAAGACAGGATTAGTTTAGGATACATCTTAAATCAATCTATTTTCATAAATAAAAGACGTTAAAGAAGGAAGCAAGAGAAGCATATTTGGGGAAAGATGGATGCGAAACCACACAGAGATCTCCAAGAAACCAGGAAACCAAAGCTTATAAAGGAACCTCTTGAACGAGAGCCCTGTAATCAGAGTGTTAGCCTCCTAAACTGTGGGAAAATAAAATTGTTATTATTATTATTTTATTTTGGGGGCATGTAATTCAACACATAGCATTCACCGATATAACATCCACTTGTGATGTTTCTGTTATTAGCAGAACTAGATAACTAAGACAGTGAATACAGTATAAAACTAGAATCTTCCGTTGTTGTTAACTGTTACCTAGTTGGCTCCGACAAAGGGAAGGGGTGCTTGGTCCTGTAATATCTCCATGATCTTTGTATGTTTGAGGACATTGACAAATGTTGTGTCAATTCTTGTCATTATGAGTTTTGTTCATTTCTCCTGACTCTATGATTTACCAAACGGGATGTTGTTTTCTCACAGTGGGTCTTTCATGATGAGATGCCCAAAGTAAGCAAGCTGAAGTTTTGCCATCCTTGCTTCTGAGGAGTATTCCAGTTGCATTTCTTCTAAACCTGATTTGTTCCTACTTCTAGCAGTTTACGGAAACTCTGCTAGAGTAGTGGTTAAGTGTTATGTCTACTAACCAAAAGGTCAGTGGTTCAAATCTGCCAGGCACTTTTTGGAAACTATGGGGGCAGTTCTTCTCTGTCCTATAGGGTCACTATGAGTCAGAACTGACTCAGCAGCAATGGATCTTTGATTTGATCTAACAACTCACAGTGTATTCAGCATTCTTCGCCAACAGTGTAGTTTAAATGCACCAATTATTCTTCTGTTTTCTTTTTTCATTGTCTAGCACTCTCATGTACATAAAATAATCCAAAAGAACACGACTCCAGTCAGTTGGACCTTAGACATCAAAGTGACATCTTTTCCTTTTAGAATTTTAAAGAGGTCTTTTGCAGCAGATTTCTCCCAATGTAATGTTTCTTTCTATTTCTTAACAGATGCTTCCACAGCTGTTGATTGTGGATTCAAGTAAAATGAAATCTTTGACAATTTTATTTTTTTGTTCACGTAACATGATGTTTATTGGCTCAACTGTGAGGATTTTCATTTTCTTCAAGTTTAGGTGTAATTCATACTGAAGACAGTGGTCTTTTACCTTTGCCATGAAGTGCTTCAAGTTGTTTCCACTGTCCACAAGTAAGGTTGTATCATATACACATCACAGGTTGTAAACCGGTCTTCCTTCACTACTGATAACACATTTTTGTTTTCATATAGTCCCTCTTTTGGATTACGTACTCAGCATGTAGGTTGGAAATAAGGTGAAAGTATACGACTCTGTCTCACACCTTTTTCCCTGCTTAACTATAAAATATCTCTGTTTCTACCACTGCCTCTTAATTTATGTACAGGCTCCACATGACCTCCATTTGGTGTTTCTGAATTCCCATACTTCTTAACATTATCTATAGTTGATTATGATCTACACAGTTAAATGCTTTTGCATAGCCAATAAAAGACAGGTAAATAGCTTTCTGGTAATACTTTGCTTTCAGCAAATATAGATGCGATACCAGTAATGGCATCTTTCATTTTTCAACATCTTCTAAACCTACTTGAGCTTCTGGCAGCTCCCTGTTGATATACGGCTACAAATATTTTTGAATTATGTAAAATTATGTAAAATTTCGCTATCATGAGATATTATTGATTTATTCAATAATTTTTGCATTCTATCTGACTCTGTTAGACATACATGGCAGAAATATTATTGTGTGTGTATATGCCTGTATGTGTGTGTATCTGTTATTGGTAGGAGTCACTGAGTCAGTTCGAACTCATAGAGACCTTATCTACGTGCAACGAAACAAAACACTGCTTCGTCTTGCACCATCCTGACAACTGTTCCTTTGCTTGAGCTTGTTGCTGCAGTCATTGGATCAATCCATCTCCTTGAAGATCTCTTCTTCGTTGGTCTTCAACTTTAGGAAGCATGATGTCCTTCTCCAGGGACTGATGTCTTCTGATAACATGTTCAAAGTATATGAGATAGTATCTCTCCAACCTCGCTTCTAAGGAGCATTCTGGTTGTACTTCTTCTGAGACAGGTTTATTCATCCTTTTGGCAGTCCATGGTATATTCAATAGTCTTCAATAGTCTTCACTAACACGACCATTCAAAGGCATTGATTCTGCTTTAATCTTCCATACTTACGTATTGTCCAAATTTTGCAAACATATAGGGTGACTGAGAACATCAAGGCTTGCGTAGCACCTCAGTCCTCATGGTGATGTCCTGTTTTTTAACACTTTTAAAGAAATCTCCTAATGTTGATTTGCCCAATCCAGTGTGTCTTATGATTTCTTTATTTTTTATTATGACTGAGTGAAAATGTATATTCCCTTATAAATTTACATGCCCACCTATATGCCCTGCTCTCCCTGCCCGGTGACAGCACACTATTTCTCTCTGCTCTATACATGTCTCATCCTCCCAACAGCCTCCTTTCCCCTCCTCTCCACCCACTCCCCTTCCTCCAGCCAGAGGTCAGCAGGAAGATATCCTATAGACACATAGAACCATAAAGTGCATCCAATATGGTCACTCTGCGTTGCCAAGTCCAATCCATCCGTGTCCGCAGAGTGGACCTTTGTTATGATTTATGGGCAAGGGCAGCATCAAGGGCCAGGGGCCATGCTCCAAGGGGAATCTTGAAGCCACTGGACCATCATTTGTGGTCTTTTAGTGGAGATCTCAGGGTGTACCCCGTTTTATTCTTGTGTTGCCAGTGAGACTCAATTTAGTGAGCTCCATCGCGGCTATCACTGGTGGTGTCTGGGTACCATCCGGTTCTTCCAGTCCCATGTCAGTGTAGGCATCCACTCACGTAAGTCTCTCTGTCTTCTGGGTTGTCTTTACCCCATGCTGTTTTGGTTGCTGGTGAGCATCCGTCCCTACTCGGTTGGGACCATTCGCTGTGCCCTCGGGTGGCAGCTTGGTAATTTTTAAGACTTCAGACGCCACTCACCAATGTGAAGTGCAGAGAGTCCTCTTAGCAAAACATTACTTGTGTCAATGGGCCTCGATTTTGACTAAGAGCACGGTCCCCTGCCCCTGCCCCAGCTACTCTGTCCTTGCAATATTGGATTAAGATGGTAGGAGTATTCAAGTTATGTTGAAGTTCACTTAATATTGTTCTTGTTTCTAATGTGTGCTATCACTGATTTCACCCAACCAAATTTCTACCAATTATCTAATCTAAACCTTCCCCCCCACCCCTCCCTCCACTCCCTTGCAGCCATCGAAGAGTCGTTTCTTCTATACCTAAGTCTGGTTTTGAGATCTTATCATAGCGGTCTCATACCATGTTGGTCCTTCTGTCGCTGACTACTTTCACTCAATATAATGTCTTCCAGTTGAAACCAGGTTAGGAGATGTTTCCTGGAATCATCATTATTCTTTATGATTGCGTAGTGCTCCATTGAGTATATATACTGTAGTTTACTTATCCATTCCTCTGTTGTTGAGCATCTGGGTTGATTCCATCTTTTTGCTATCATGGACTCTGCTGTGATAAACATTCTTGTGCATGTGTCCGTTGGTGTGAAAGGCCTTGATTCTGTAGGATATATTCCAAGTAGTGGAATTACTAAGTCAAATGGTATATCTATATCCATTTTTTTAAGGAAGTGCCAGATTGCTTTCCAAAGAAGCTGGACCATTTTACAACCCCACCCACAGTGTAGGAGAGTTCCACTTTCTCCACAGCCTCTCCAGCATTTGTTGTTTTGTGTTTTTGGAATGGCCAACCTTGTTGGGGTGAGATGGTATCTCATTGTAGTTTTGGTTTCAATTTCTTGAATAACTAAAATCGTGAGCTTGTCTGCATGTGTTTTTTGGCTGCCTGGATCTCCTCGTTAGAGAAATGTCTGTCCATCTCCTTTGCCCATGACTTAGTTGGATGATTTATCTTCTTCTTATTGATATTTTGTAGTACCTTATAGTTTATGGAGATCAGGTTTTCCCATTCTGTAGGTGGCCTTTTAGCCAAGGCCTTTTAATTCTCTTTATAAAGTCTTTGGATAAGCAAAAGTGTTTGATTCTTAAAAGTTCCCATTTATCTGTTTTCTGTTGATTGTGGTTTGTTTGACAGATTTTGAAGTCTGTCTATGTTGTGTATTAAAACTTCCAGTGTTGTTCTTACCTTTTCTTGGATGACCTTTATTGTTTTAGATTTGATATTTAGGTCTTTTATCCAGTTTGAGTTGGTTTTTGTATAAGGTTTAAGATATGGGTCTTGTTTTAATTTATTGCAGATGGATATCCAATTTTGCCAGCATCATTTGTTGAAGATACTGTTTTTACCCCAGTTTAATGTCTTAGGGCCTTTGTCAAATATCAACTGTTTATAGGCAGATGGTGTCATCTCTGGGGTCTTGATTCTGTTCCATTGACCGATCTGTCTGTGCTTGTACCAGTACGAGGCTGTTTTGACCACTGTGGCAATGTAATATGTTCTAAGGTTGGGTAATGAGAGGCCTCCCAGTGTGTTCTTCTTCTTTAGTAGGACCTTACTTATCCAGGCTTCTTTCCTTTCCAAACAAAATTGGTGATTTCTTTCTCCGTCTCATTAAAAAAAGATGCTGGAACTTGTATTGAGATTGCATTATGTAAGTAGATTGCTTTGGATAAAATAGACATTTTCATAATGTTAAGTCTTCCTATCCATGAGCAAGGTAGGTTTCTCCATTTATGTAAGTCTCTCTTAGTTTCTTGTAGTAAGGAATTGTAGTTCTCTTTGTAAAGGTCTGTTATTTCTCTGGTGAGATTAATTCCTAGGTACTTTATCTTCTTGAAAGCTACAGGAAATGGTATTGATTTGATGATTCCTTCATTAACAGTCTTGTTGTTGGTATAAAGGAATCCTACTAATTTACTTATGTTTTATCTTGTATCCTGAGACTTTGCTGAACTCTTCTATCAGTTTGAGTAATTTACTTACAGATTCTTTGGGATTCTGTGCATATACAATCATATCATCAGCAAACAGGGAGATTTTTGACTTCTTCTTTGCCAATGCAGATGCCTTTATTTCTTGGTCTTATCTAATTGCTCTGGCTAGAACTTGCAGTACAATGTTGACTAGGAGAGGTCAGAGTGGGCATCCTTGTCTAGTTCCTGTTCTCAAGGGAAACTCTTTCAGACTCTCTCCATTCAGGATGATGTAGGCAGTTGGCTTTGTGTAAATGGCCATTATAGTGTTCAGGAATTTTCTGTCTATGCCTACTTTTCTAAGAGTTTTTAGTGTGAATCGGTTTGGGACTTTATCAAATGCCTTCTCTGCATCAATGGACAAAATCAGATGATTCTTGACTTTTGTGATATTTATGTGGTTAATCACATTAATTGTTTTTCTGATGTTGAACCAGCCTTGCATCCCTGGTGTGAATCCAACTTGGTCATGATAGATTATTTTTTTGATATGTTGTTGTATTCTATTGGCAAGAATTTTGTTGAGGATTTTTGCATCAAGATTCATGAGTGATATCGGTCTGTAGTTCTCCTTTTTGATTGGGTCTTTCCCTGGCTTTGGTATTAGGGTTATGCTGGCTTCATAGAATGAGTTTGGGAGAATTCCATCCCTTTCTATACTGTGAAATAGTCTCTGTAGTATTGGAGATAACTCTTCTCTAAAAGCTGGTAGAATTCTGCAGTGAAGCCATCTGGGCCTGGGCTTTTTTTGGTTGGCAGTTTTTTGATGATTTTCAATTTCTTCCTTGGTGATGGGTTTATTAAGTTGTTCTGCTTCACGTTGTGACAATTTAGGTAGGTGATATGAATCAAGGAATTTGTCCATGTCCTCTAGGTTTTCAAATCTGTTAGAGTATAGTCTTTCATAGTATTTTGTTATGATATTCTTGATTTCTGTTGGATCTGTTGTGACAACTCCCCTCTCATTTCTAATTTGGGTTATTTGCTTCTTTTCCTGTTTTTCTTTAGTAAGTTTAGCCAGTGGTTTGTCAATTTGGTTGATCTTTTCAAAAAACCAGCTTTTGATCTTTTCAATTTTTTTCAATTCTCTGATTCATTTCAGTCTGCTCTAATCTTTATGATCTGGTTTCTTCTGGTGCCTGAGGAGTTCTTCTGTTGTTCTCTCTCTACTTGTTCAAGCTGTAGGGTTAGTTCCTTGATTTGGTTTCTTTCTTCCTTCCTGATATGTGTATTTGTGGAGATAAACTGACCTCTGAGCACTGCTTTGGCTCTATCTCACAGGTTCTGGTACCAAGTGTTTTCATTCTCATTGGAGTCCATAAATTTCTTTATTTCATCCCTGATTTCTTCTATAACCCATGTTTTTTTGAGCAAGATGTTGTTCAGTTTCCAAGAGTTCCACTTCCTCTGTATGTTTTTCTGCTATTGATTTTGACTTTTATGACTTTATGATCTGAGAAGATGCTTTACAGTAATTCAGTGGTATGGATTTTGTTGAGAATTGCATTATGTCCTAACACATGGTCAATTCTGGAGAATGTTCTGTGTGCACTGGAGAAGAAGATGTAGTTGTCTGCTGATGGGTAGAAAGTTCTGTATATATTGATGAGGTTTAGTTGGTTAATTGTGGCAATAAGGTCTTCTGCGTCTTTGTTGAGCTTTTTTCTAGGAAATCTGTCCAGTGTTAAGCATGGAGTGCTGAAGTCTCACGCTATTATTGTGCAGTATTCTAACTCTTTTTGGAGTGTAGTCAGTGTTCCTTAGACATATTCTGGTGCTCTGATATTAGGTGCATAAATATTTAATATAGTTAAGTTTTGCTTGTGTACTGACCCTTTCAGCAATAAGTAGTGTCCATCTTTGTCCATGATGGTGGATTTTACATTAAAATTGATTTTGTCCAAGATTAGAATTGCCACCCCTGCTCTTCTTGTTCATTGTTAGCTTGATATATATTCTTCCATCCTTTAATTTTCAGTTTGTTCCTGTCTTTAGGTCTCAAGTGAGTTTCTTGTAGACAACGTATGGATGGATCATGTCTTTTGATCCAAGATGTCACTCGATGTCTCTTTACTGGAACATTCAGTCCATTCACATTCAATGTAATTATTGATAGGTATGTGTTCAGTGCTGACATTGTGATATGTTTATTTTTGCATTGATGTTTTCTCTGTTGTTCTTATTAGTCTGTTCTGGAACATTCTGTTTTGTGAGTTGATTTTTCACCTTCTTCAGAGCTATTTTTGTAGTTGTTGAGACTCCTGTGTTCCATTTCTTGATGTGGTATGTTATATCTTTGTTGTGCTTTATGGCTGCCCCTATGATCCCCCTTAATAAACTATATATAAACCCACATTTAGTTACTACCAGTCTTGTCATCCTCCTCTCCATCTGGAAGGACTTAACGACTGTAGTACAGCCCTCTCTTTAATATGATGGCACTGTAGATTTCTTGATAATCACTGGATTGTTTCTTGCAGTATTAAAGCCGTGATTGAATTTGGAGCCTTCCCTAATTGAGTAGAATTCTGAATAATGTGTCTTCCTAAAATATAAAATTAGTGGTCTTCTTCTTCTAAGCCTAAGTCAAGAACTTCTTTGAGTATTTCTTGTAGTTTTGGTTTGTTTTTTACAAAGTCTCTGAGTTTCTGTTTATCTGGAAATTTCTTAATTTCATTTTCATATTTGAAAGATAGTTTTGCAGGATATATAATTCTTGGTTGGAAGTTCTTCTCCTTCAAGGCTTTGAATGTGTCATGCCATTGTCTCTGTGCTAGCGTGGTTTCTGCTGAGAAATCTGATGAGAGCCTACAGGGTTTCCCTCTGAATGTTGGCTTTGCTTTGAGTCTTGCTGCCTGTAAGAGTTGCTGCTTATATTTCATTTTGTTAAGCTTGATTATAATATGTCTTTGAGTCTTTCTTTTGAGATCTATATTGGGTGGTGTACAATATGCACCTGTGATATCTATATTCTCTTCCTTCATGATTTCTGGGAAGTTTTCTGTCAGCAGCGCAGCAACGATACTCTCTGTGTTCTCAGGTGTCTCCTCCCGTTCAGGGACTCCAATTAATCGAAGGTTGTTCATCTTAATAGAGTTGCACATGCTTCTTAATGCTTCTTCATTTTTCTTGTTTCTTTTTTTTCTGATTTCTGCTCATAGACGCTGGGATCAGTAGCTTTGCCTTCCAAGTCAGAAATTCTTTTTTCCATTTGTTCCATTCTGTTTTCTTGGCTAGGAATGGAAGTTTCTATGTCTTTGATTTTCTTCTTGATCTGTTGGATTTCAGAACACTGGTGTTCCATCAGATCAAACAGCTTGCTTAATTTTTCATTTTGTTCTGCTGCATTTTGTATGAGGTCTAGAACGGTTCTGTATGTAATCCTTTTGTGTTCACCTTCTGATGATTTCAGAAAAGTTTCTTCATCCAGAAAACTCCTTGGCTGTTTTGTATGGGAGCCCCCGAAGCCATGGGTGATTTCTTGTATGCCACAATTGTCTGTTGCTTTTGGGGTTTCATTTGAGTAAGTAAAGGATGGGAGAGATACTGTGAGGAGGGACTGCAGATGTTTCTCTAGGCTGTCTTAAAATGTAAAACAAAAGGTATCTGACCACTTCTCAAGTCAGTCAGGTTTTCAGGTGTAGAGGTCCCTCTTCCCAACTGGCAAAGTAAGCCCCTCTTTATCCAACCTCATGATATGAACTAGTTCAAAATACAGCAATGCTACTGACCTGTTGGCCTCTGCTGACAGAGCCCAGCTTTAGATGACACTGTGTAAACTACTGCTTTTCTCGTAGAAAAGCACTCTCCTGTGGGCATGCTCTGGCTCCCAAGCTAAGAATTAGGTCCAGCCTTGGCCACCATTTCTAAGATAGTGTCCTCCACATGGTTGGCAGATAGAGGGACTAAAGGTGCCTCAGAGGTGAGTCCTCAGCCTCTGTTGTTGGGCCCCCACCGTAGGCGACACTGTGTAAACTCCTGCTTTTCTGTCAGAGAAGTGCTTTCCTGTTTGTAGACACTGACTCCCATGCTAAGAATTAGGTCCCACTAAAATCTCTGTATCTGTCATGACATCCCACACACAGGCACCATGGTTCCATACAAACCACGCTGTGGCAGCAACTCAAAGTGGCTAGAAGAACAGAGTCCTAAGCCTAGCTCTCAAAATATTGCAATTTCACCTGCTTATCCCACCACCAGTGCATCTGAGACTTGCCGCTATGCAAGACCCAGCTCCATCAGCCAGCCAAGACAGAGAAAAAAAGTATCAAAATGGTGTGTTACCTTCAGTCTGTGAGAGCCAGGGCTAGCAGGAGTGGGAGTCAGCAAAAGAGAGGAGGTCTTTTGTTCAGTGGTATGAAGTCCAAATTAACAGCCCTGTGCCTTGTGTTGAGTCTCACTAGGTGACCAGAAGGCTCCTTTTGATTGTCAGTTCAGGTCTTGGTTTCCAGAGGGATATAAGGAGATGTGTGCTTAATCCACCATCTTGACTCTGCCCCTGTCTTTTGATTTCTTGACTGTTGCTTCCATGGGTGTTGACTGTAGATCCAAGTCAAATGAGATCCTTGACATTCTCAATCTCAACTATATATATATATGCCAAGCCAAGTGCCATCGATATATTCAACATTTAATAAAATATTAAAATTAATATGTAGAAATGTTTATTTTTCTCACAACAATAGAGAATTCTTAAGAAAGGCAAACAAACCAAAAAATTAAGTTTTGTAAGATATCTATATACTAGGTGAAAAGTTATTTTATATGTGCATAGTTGTTTGTGGTGCTATATAAATGAAAGGAGAGTTGTTTCAGCTTTGGCAGAACATGTCATATCAAGATTTTAAGAAAAGGGAAGACGTAAAAAAGAGTTTCTGCTATTGGCAACAACGAAACTATGCAGAAGTCAACTCAAGAATTTGATC
This sequence comes from Heterohyrax brucei, assembly GCA_028571685.1. Classification (NCBI taxonomy): domain Eukaryota; kingdom Metazoa; phylum Chordata; class Mammalia; order Hyracoidea; family Procaviidae; genus Heterohyrax; species Heterohyrax brucei. The sequence continues at coordinate 165,797,961 of CM053143.1, forward strand.
TCTCAGTGCAACTCAGATACCATCATGAGAGAGAGCAAATAGAAAGCAAATAAACATCTTTGACACAGAATAAATATATATTTTTAATTATATTCTTCTTTATAGGGTTTCTTAATTTAGAGTCTACATCACAGCAGTGCATTTGGATTTTGGAGGGATTAGGTTAAAATGTATGGCTCAAGTGAGGTTCTCATTCATAAATTTACAGATAAATTGTTTTGTGACATTGGTTGCAATGCCAACAATGTGTCAGCACCCTTTCCGTTTGCTTTTCCACCCCAGATTCCCTCTGTCTGGTCATCTAGTTTTTCCATCCCTTCCTGCCTTCTTGTCTTTGCTTTTGGCCAAGTTTTGTCTACTTGGTATCATGCTTGATTGAAGTAGGAAGCACATCCTTCACAAGTGTTACTGTTCATTTTATACCCCTGTCTAATCTTTGGTGGACAGGTGGATGTCTAAATTAGCCAGGTTTTTGGAGGTTCCTCCCAAATCTGTTAGATTAGCATGTCTTGTCTGTGTGTGTGTGACAGAGAAAGAATTTGGATTTTGTTCTGTGTTCTTCTTCTGCTCTATCCAAGACCCTCATATTGTATTCCCTGTCAGCAAGGTTAGTGGCAGTAGTTAGGCACCATCTAGTTCTTCTGCTTTCAGGCTGGTGAAGGTTGTGGTTTATGTGGTTCCAAAAATATGAAACACTTCATGAATTTACATGTTATCCTTTTGCAGGGCCCATGTTAATCTTGTCTGCATAGTTCCAGTTTTAGTAATGTGCTGCTGAAGCAAGTACTTACATAGAAATTTTAATGAGGGAATCTATTTTAATCTGATTTTGACAGTTCTATTATTACAAGTCATCTATTAGAACAATGTAATGATTTTGCTATATACAACCGTTGCATAAAATGACATTTGTATCAATAGAATTTTATATATGATTCAAGTAAACAAACAAGTAAAACTTTTTATCCACCCCCTCATATTTATTCACTTGAAACTTCACAACCTCTGCTTTACTCTTCCTGGCTTTATATAGCCAAATACTAGATTTATCTGTATTACAAGAATAACTTGCCCTGTAAGAAAAGACATTTGGAACAAACTTATTTTCTATTTTTACCTGATAATTGCCCACTCAAATAGAATTTTAAAATGCTATCCTAGTCTATGCCCTTATTTCCTTACGCTATATGCAATTTCTGCTACTTCATTTAAATGTTATGTCATCAACAGTTATCATCTAGAAGTGAAATTTGCAGTCTATCAGATCACCCTCACCTATACCAGTCATGGTAAATTTGAACATCACAGGCCAAGTGATACTGCATTCTATAAAGTTTGGGCACTACATTTTACATTTCCCAGTTATTAAGGAGTCTGATGGAAAATGGGCTATTCTGTTAAAAAAAAAATTGCCTTCCTAAGTGAACTCTTTGTTGTAAAGGATTGATAGGTTCTTGTGTATACAAACTAATTACTTTTGTCATGTGTTGTTTGTGGTTGGTTTCATTTTCTTGGCAGAAATGACAGTATCTGTTCTACATATGGGTCAGGGTGGAGGGCAGGCTGGGAAAGGTTAGGTCTTTCTCTGTTAGCAATTAGAAGCATTTTGATGCTTTAAGTGCTTGTGGATAAATATAACTACTGTAATTGGAGAGCCATTTATAGAATCGCATAGCCACTGAGACATTTTGACCTGCAGCAATAAACTACTAGACAATACTTGAACTGTTTGTATCAGTTAATTAGAAAATGAACATGTAACTGAAAAGATTACTTTAACAACCTGCACATAAGCACCAGCCAAGCCAAGTGCCATTGAGTTGGATCTGACTCATGGCGACACACACACATCACTTTTGTATCTCACATCTCTCCTACTTTTATGTTGTTTTTGTTTCCTTTTCCTCTTTTTCTTTCAAGAATAATCACCAAACAGAAATCAAGTTATTTGTCATTTTTTTCTCTAACTCATAAGCTTTTTTAAAAATATGTCTTCCCACAGAGACCATGTCATGCACATTCATGAGTTTACAATACCCAACTTTATTAAATCATCTAAAATTACTCTTCCTCTCCTTCTGGAGAAAATGCAGCCTACCAACAAGGGAAAACTTGGATATTCAGTCATTCATTTATTCCACCAACAGTCGTTTGGGTGATTCTGTGCCCTAGGTAACACAATGGCATTTTATTCTTGTTATGCTGTTAGCTGGCCTGTGACTCATAGCAACTCTGTGCAAAATTAAACTAAAGGCTGCCAAGTCCTGTACCCCATGATCTGTTGTGTATCAGACAGTTATGATCCATAGAGTTTTCACTGACTGAATTTGGAAGCAAATACCCCAGATTTTAATTCTTTGTCTATTTTGGTCTGGAAGCTCCAATAAACCTGTTCAGAATCATACCATGCAAGCCTCCACTGATAGACAGGTGGGGGCTGCAGTTGAGGTTTACTGGCCAAGAATTGAACCTTGGTCTCCAATGTGAAAGCCAATAATTCTACCATAGAACTACCACTGTCCCTCTGTATAATGGATACTGTGATGAAGCCGAATAACAGGGCCACTGTCTTAGTCATCTAGTGCTGCTATAATAGTACTACCACAAGTGGATGGCTTTAACCAAGAGAAAATTATTTTCTCCCAGTATAAAGTAGGCTTAAAGTTCAAATTCAGGCCTTCAGCTGCAGACGAAGGCTTTCTCTCTGTTAGTTCTGGAAGAAGTCTTTGTCTTTAGTCTTCCTCTGGTCAAGGAGTTTCTCAAGTGCAGAAGCCCCAGGTCCAAATGACTTGCTCGGTTCCATGTGCTTCTTTCTCTGTTGTCTGAGGCCCCCAACTCTCTCTGCTTGTTTCTCTCATCTATATCTCAAGAGATTGCCTTAAGATCCAATTCAATCTTGTAGACAGAGTCCTGCCTCACCAACACAACTGTCACTCATCCTTCCTCATTGATATCATAGAAACAGGATTTATGACATACAGGAAAATCACCCAATAGTGGACATCATGGCCCAGCTAAATTGATACACATGTGTTTTGGGAAGACCGAGTTCAATCCACTACAGTCACTTATGCAGAAAGTTCAGTTTCTATTTGGGGTAAAAACTAAAACAAACAAACAAAAAACACTACAAGAAGCAGATCCCAACTTACAGCAACCTCATAGGGCACAGTAGAACTGTCCCATAGGGTTTCCAAAGCATGCCTGGTAGATTCAGACTGCTGATGTTTTTGGTTAGCAGCTGTAGCACTCAACCACTATGCCACAAGGGTTCCCTTTATTTAGGGTAATGTAGAAAAATGAACATCTAGAATGTGAAACATGACAAAATTTGATTTGTTCAATTAATGAAATAATCCATGTTCACATGGAAGATAATGAAAAGTGGATTAATGTTAGGTATGGTGGTCAGAAGAGGTCCCCACGAGGAGGAATGTTTAAGTCATGAACAATTCAGTGTTAGTCACACCAGAGAGATGGAAATAAAAATCGAGGTCATCAGAAAAGGAAACACATAACAATCCCCGGTCCAACTACTCAGCCTTCAGTTTTAGAAACTGGTAAGACCTGCTAATGACAACTAAGTGAGAAAAACATGGAGTTGCCCAAGGTCAAATACACTGGCAAGAGACTTGGACTTCTTAAACTGTGATAAGGCTTCTAGATACATACCAAAAGGTCTGTAGTTAGAATACACCAGGTACTCCTTGGAAACTCTATGACGTGGTTTTACTCTGTCCTATAGGGTCCCTATGAGTCAGAATCAACTAGAAGGCAATGAGTTAACCTACATGTTTCAGCAAACAAAAAGTGTTAGTTTCATGCTCTGATATTTCCTAAGTAATATGTAGGCTGTTAGGTAAAATATGAATTTGTGCTGGAAAGAAGATACAAAATCAATTATTAGTTGAAAAAAATTGACTTGCATTAGGGTGGCAATGAATGATATGTTGTCGAAGGAGGGCTTGACATTTTGTCTTTAGCAATAGGATGAATGATAACACTATTTCCTAAAATGAAATACCTGTGCGAGAACTATACTGACTGAAAAATCATCACTTACATTTTGAATATACAAAATTTGAGATAAATGTCGTTGTTCATAGATGCCTTAGAGTTGGAATTGACTTGACAGCAGTGGGTCTGGTTTCTAACTGAAGTTATTTCTAACTCATGATGACCTTGTCTAAAACAGAATGAAAAACTTCCCAGTACTGTGCCATCTCACAATCACTGCTATGCTTGAGCCCCCTTGTTGTAGCCGCTGTACTTGTTGAGGGCCTTTCTCTTTTTTATTAAGTCTTTACTCTAGCAAGTGTGATGATATCCTTTTCAATGGACTGGTCATGATAACATATCCAAAGTATGTGAGATGAAGTCTTGCCATTCTTGCATCTAAGGAGCATGCTGGTTTTACTTCTGCCAAGACAGACTTGCTCATTCTTCTGGCAGTCCATGGCATATTCAACATTCTTCACAAACACTGTAAGTCACAGGCATTGATGCTTCTTCATTATTCACTGACCAGCTTTGACACACATATGAGGCAACTGAAAACACCATGGTTTGGGTCAGGCCACCCCTTAGTCTTTAAAGTGACAGCTTTGCTTTTCAACACTTTAAAGAGATTGTTTGCAGTGCATTTGTCCCTTCTAATGTATTGTTCGATTTTTTGATGATTGCTTCCATGGGCATTGATTATGGATTCACGTAAAATAAAATCCTTTATACCTTCAATTTTTTTTTGTTGTTCTGATGTTGCTTACTGGTCCAACTGAAAGAATTTTTATTTTCTTTGTGCCACACTGTCATCCGTTGAAGGCTGCAATATTTGATCTTCGTTAGTTAGTGCTTCAAGTCCTCTTCACACTCAGTGAGTGAGGCTGCGTCATCTACATAATGCAAGTTGTTAATGAGTCTTCCTCCAATCCTTTGTCCAGTTCTTTTTCAGATAGCACAACTTCTGAGATTATTTGTGCAGTGTACAGATTAAATAAGTATGATGAAAGGATACAGCTGTGACATATACCTTTCCTAATTTTAAACTATTCTGTATGCCTTTGCTGTTTGAAGGACTGCCTTTTGATCTATGTGCATGTCCCATGTGAGTACCATTAAGCATTCTGGACTTCATATTCTTTGCAATGTAATCCATAATTTGTTATGGTTAATATAGTTGAATGCCTTTCATAGTCAATAAAACAAGTAAACATATTTCTAGTATTCTCTGCTTTTAATTATGAGCCATCTAACATCAATAATGATATCTTTTGTTCCAAGTCCTCTTCTGAATCTGGTTTTAATTTCTCACATTTTCCTGTGAGTATGCCGTTGTAACTGCTCCTAAACGATCTTCAGCAGAATTTTACTTATGTGTGATATTAATGATATTGCTCAACAATTTCCACATTCTGTTGGATCGCCTTTCTTTGGAAAGGTACAAATACGAATTTCTTTCAATAGGCTAGCCAGGTAGTTCTTCCAAATTTCTTGGCATAGACAAGTGAACACTTTCAGCACTGCATCCATTTGTTGAAACATTTAAATTGGTATCCATCTATTCCCAGAGTCTTATTTTTTGCCAATGCCTTCAGTGCAACTTGGACCTCTTCCTTTTGGAACCATCAGTTCCTGATCATATACTACCTTTTAAATACCTGAATGTTGACCAGTCCTTTTAGTATAATGTTTCTTTGTATCCCTTCCATCTTTTTTGGATGTTTCCCTCATTGTTTAGTATTTTGCCCAGACTCCTTCACCATAGCAATTCAAGTCTTGAATTTTTAATTCAGTACTTAGAGCTTGAGAAATGCTGGGTATGTTCTTTCCTTTCGTTTTTTCAGTCTCCAGATCTTTGCGTATTTCATTACAATACTTTATGGTAATTAAAAGACATTTAAGTAAAGTTTTTAAGGAAGTTGCTGAAAATATTTTCTGAGCTATCTAAAGCTCAGAAAGGACTAAAGATTTGGTGTCTGTCATTGTTTACAGGAGATTTTTAAATCTGCTTAGGAGAAGCACAAAGGGAAGAGAGACAAGGACCATTCCCTGAGTAACTTCTAAGATTTAGCTCTTTAGGTACAAATTGGCCCCTCTAGAAAGGAGGCTGTGAGAGAGTTGTTAGGAGGAGTAGAGAAAACCTGGGAGACTTATGACATGACATAGAGGAAGTACTAAAAAAGAATAAAGAGAAGAAACTCAACATATGAGCAAACATCAATAATGCTAAGTTTTTATTTGCATAAAGATAGATTTTATAGATAGTTATGAGTAAGATTTAAGGTAAGATTGGAATGTTTCTGAAATTGAATATAATTTAATTTGGTGAAGGCTTTACGTGCACTTAAAATGAAAGTGTATTCTGCTGTTGGGTGGAGTTTTGCAATGGTCAGTTAGCTCACATGTGTTGTATATTTAAAAGGTCACTAAATTGAGAACGCATGTCTTCAAGACCACTCTGCCATTTATTAATTTTAAAGTGAATTCATTCTACTTTTTAGAACTTCATTTTTGCTTCTTTAAATTTGGGGATGACAGTAGTCTAATTGTAGAATTTTGTGAGAGTTGTTTTTTTTTAAAGATATTTAGATAACCCCAAGGCATTACATAAATGAAAATATTTATTATGAATTCTACATTAATATATCTGAGTGACTGTATAATTCTAACATAAACCTAAACATAATGTTTACCACATTAACATTCCTTTCAACTGGTTTGGTCTGTTGAACTGACTAGGTTACTTATATACATTTCCTTTTACCTAAATTTGGAAAGGATTTAGCTTCAAAGGAACTGAATATCCTTAATGTTCTTATTCCACCTTGATAATAGTGTGTTAAGTTTTAGGGAAAGTTCACACATAAAATAATCCAGTGTCTTTAGAGATCATGTCCATACCTGTATTTTGCATGTCTTACAGGCATACATGTTGTGAAGAGGTGATGTGGAATAATGGAAGGAACACTAGGGGAAGAATTAGAATACTGCTTTGAGTTCTGGATCCTTTGCTAATTAGCGTGTATACTTTGGAGAATGTTTACAGTGTTGAGAAGCATGAACAACATCATCAGTAAAGCCATCACATGCATGAATCTAGCTCTATTCCACAAAGTACACCTAAACTAGGCAAGTTATTCTTTTTATTTGAAATTCTCTTTCTCTTACAAATTGCTAGTTAATAATTATGAAATCATTAACTATGATTAACCCATACAACAAAATAAATATAATGTCTGGCAAATACTAGTTAGGTTGAATTAATTTTCCTTCTTCCCTCCATCTCTACCTGCATTCTTTCCTTCTTTCTTTCTGATGCTGTTTTTAAAATGAGAATATTGAACTATCTGATTCCTTAAGTCCTTTCTACCTCAAGGACTCTAAGTTAAGTTATGGAAGCTTCAGCACTCTGAGCATCTCTGAGAATTTACAGAGCCATGTCAAGGTGGTGCCTTTATTCTCTGTATGGGAATATCAGAGTTTCTGCCTTGCTAGCAGAAACACCTTAAAGAGCTAAAATAATGAACTTCTGGATTTGGCTTCTTTCCCATACCTAGAGCATATCAAAATTACTGAGATGAACAGTTTTGGTCAGATTCCCAGATATGAAGCCCCTATGCAGAGAGGTCAAAAGAAATTAGAGGAGTCTAATATTATAACAACAAAGGCTTCTCTAAGACTTTCTGTATTTCTTTTGGTAAAGTTACAGGCAGGAAATAGGTAGTTAACAAATCAAACACAAGAATAGCAGTATTCCCATTATTATTTCTACCAATTATAATCATCAAAATGCATGAAATGCAGAGCAAAATCTTTTCTGAGTTTCCATACAACATTAAGCCAGATTTTCTCAATTTAAAATGTCCCACAAATATATGAGCCAATTATCAGAAGTCATATGAAACCTTTCATAGCACTAGGGTAGTATTTTTAATACTTTTAATAGTAAAGAATCATAGGAGTAAAGGAGTCATTAACTTCTAGTATAGGGAAGTCTATGACACAGATGTCATAAAATGGGTATTATGGTTTAAATGCCTGAATTGAAAACTCACAGACACCGGTCAGCTTGCTAAGTTGATAGGACCATCCATGCCCCACATACACCTAGTATAAAGTAGAAAAGAAACAAAAAAATCAAATTACATGATTGCATAATGAGAAATAAGTAGGATTGCATGTAAAAAAGGACTTAGAATAACGCTATGTAAATGCTTGATGAAGACAATTTTAAAAATGGAATTACTGACGATTTACTTTACATTGGGAAACATACCCTGAAAAGGTTAGGTGACTTGGTCAGTGTTACATAGCTTGTAAATGGTTTTTTAAGTATAGAAATCAAATTTCAGGATCCTTTACTTGCAATGAATTGTGCTAGAGAACATTACTCACAGCATTAGAACAGGGTTTTTTTTTTTTTTTTGAATAGTTTTTCTTATCTTTGCCTTTGCAAATAATATATAGATCAATTATTTGAATTTGCTTTGTCTCTGCTGACTATTGAAAACTCTGGTGGTGTAGTGATTATGTGCTATGGCCACTAATCAAAATACCAACAGTACGAATCTGCTCCTTGGAAACTCTATGGGTTAGTTCTACCCTGTCCTAAACGGTCATTGTGAGTTGGAATCTATTCAGTGGCAGTGGGTTTGGTTTTAGTTTTGTACTGTCTACTAGGAGAAAATTATTTAGAGGGTTTTCATTAAATCTGGTAAATCTTTTGTTTCTATTCATACTGTCTTTCTTCGTTTTCATTGTCACATGATGTGAAAAAGAATAATCAACTATCTATAACCAGAGAATGAGTTAATTTTGCTGGTAATCCAGCAAGTACAAGTGCTGTTATCTTCAAAACAGCAGATCTGCTTAAGTGTTTTGCATATTAGAGTTTAAATAGTTGCTTACTGAAAAATGCGAGTAAACAGGTAATGGGTTCCAGAATTAAATTATGATTTTTGCTTATGCAATACAGTTTAGAGAAGTATATTATTTTTCAGCATGCGGTCTGTGAGTCATTAGGATCAGGATCTTTTTGGGTGCTTAATAAAAATGCCTTTTTGCTGGACGTTGTCTTACACAGGCTAAGCCAGACCATTGGAGTCAAGGCCTCTTATCTCTACGGTGAATCAATTCCAAGTCATTCCTATACCTACAAATATTTGAATTCCTCTGGTGTCAGGTTTCTATGTGTCACAAGTGGCAAATGAGGTATTGGAGGTTCAAACCCATTCAGAATCACAGTGAAAGAAAAACCTGGTGATCTGTTTCTACAAAGATAAAACTCACTTCTCATTTATATGACTAGCTCAATTTGTAAAAATTGGTGCTATATGAGAAGGAAACATAACCACATCAGATCACAAAATGAAAGATGAGTATGACGTTATATAACTTTCAAATAACATCATTACTTAAAAGCCAAACCATTGAGAATCATGTCCCAGTGAAGTTGACTTTAAACTTTAACCACCACAGCAGTGTACCTAGATGGTAATTTTTGGCCAGACATGCCTTTAATGCACAAAACAGCTGGATAGTAGATTGTTTACTGTATTTGTAAATGGAAAGTATCAGATAACAACAAGAAATGAGGAGTAAGTATATAGCCAGGAAAACCCTATGGAGGAGTTCTGCTCTAACACGTGCTGCCATCGTAAGTTGGAGTCAGATGGACAGTATGAGACAACAAAAACAATGACCTGAGTAATATTTTGTACTTTTATACACAAAGTCACCATGCATTGGAACTGACTGAGTGGGAACTAAGAACAACAATGCTTGAATACAAGGACTCGTTTGACTTCAGTACGAATTTTGCATCACATAGTTGCAAAATGTTAGGAAAGTTAATCTCTTTTCTATTCAGTTTTCTCATCTTTGGAAAAGAGGGGATGTGAAACTTCCTCATGAGATCATGTGTGTGATGGATTTGGCACTTGATGGGTAACACACTATGGGATTTGAAGGGAGTCTCTAAAGAGGTTTGATTACACCTTCAATCTTCTATTTGCAAACAAAATGAATGATTTAGATTGTGACAATCTCAAATTCAGCATCTGATTTGTACCACGGTCTACCTCCGGTGGTGAGAAAAAGGAATACATTAGAGGAGATCTGCTGTTGTTAGATGCCACCAAGGTGATTCTGACTCATAGCAACCCTATCTACAACAGAACAAAACCTTGCCAGGTCCTTCACCATCCTCAAAATCTTAGTTACATTTCAGCCCATTGTTGCAGCCACTGCATCAATCCATCTTGCTGGGGGTCTTTCTCTTTTTCACTGACTGATGTGTTTCTCCAGAGACTAGTCTTTCCTGGTAATATTCCAAAGTATGTGAAATGAGGTCTTGCCATCTTTGCTTCTAAGGAGCATTTTGGCTGCACTTCTTCCAAGGCAGATTTGTTTGTTCTTCTAGCAATCCATGGGATAGTCGATACTCCTTGTCAACTTTGTAATTCAAAGACACAATTTCTTTGCAGTTTTCCTTCTTCATTATGCAGCTTACCCATGCACATAATGCTACTGAAAACACCATGGCTTAAGTCAGCGTCACCTTAGTCCTTAAAATGGATGCTGTTGCTTTGTAACGCTCTAAAGAGATACCTTGCAGCAGATTTGCCCAATGCAATGTGCCAATTGATTTCTCAACTGCAGCTTCCATGGACTTTGCTTGTGGATCAAAGCAAAATGAAAACATTGACAATTTCAATTTTTCCTCCATTGGTCATGATGTTGCTTTTTGGTACTGTTGTGAGGATTTTTGTTTTCTTTAGGCTGAAGTGTAATTCATGCTGAAGGATGTGACCTTTGATTTTCGTCGATAAGTGCCACGTTACTCTTCACTTTCAGCGAGCAATTGGTGCCATCTCATAGCACAGATTATCAAGGAATTTCCTCAAATTCTGATGCCCTGTTCTCTTCATATAGTGCAGCTTCTCTGATTATTGACTCAGCATGAAGGTTGAATAAGTATACCAAAGGATACAACCGTGACACAACTTTTTCTAACTTTAAACACTTTGGAAACTCTGGTAGCACAGTGTTAAGAGCTACAGCTTCTAACCAAAAGGTCAGCAGTTTGAATCTAGCCACTCTTTGGAAACCATCTGGGACAGTTCGACTATGTCTTTTAGGGTCACTATGAGTCAGAATCAACTTGACAGCAATGTGCTTGGTTTGGGTTTGTATCACTTTGTTATGTTCAAATGACTGCTTCTTTATCCAACTATAAGTTCCTTATCAACACAGTTAATGGTTCTGAAATTCCTGTTCTTTAAACTTTTATTGATAGTTTATTATGAATCACTGACATCAAATCCTTTGTACAGTCAATGAAACACAGGTGAATATTTTTCTGGCTTTCTCTGCTTTTAGCCAGGATCCATCTGACACTGACAATGGCATTTTTGGTTCTGCATCTCCTATGAATAAAATCTGAAGTTCTGGCAGTTCCTTGATAATATACTTTCATACTGCTTTTGAGTGATCTTCAAGAAAATTTTACTTATGCGTAATATTAATGATACTGTTGATAAATTTTGAATTCTGCTGACTACCTTTCTTTGGAATGTTCAAAATATGCATCTCTTCCCGTTGGTTGACCAGGTAGCTATCTTCCAAATTTTGTGGCACAGGCAAGTGAGCACCTACAGCATGGTATCTGTTAAAACATCTCAGTCATTATTCCCTCAAGTCCTGGAGCCTTGATTTTCACCAGTGCCGTTGGTGCAGCTTAGTCCTCTTCTCTCAGTACCATAGGTTATTGATCACATGCTACTTTGTAAAATGATTGAAAGTCAATCAGTTTTCTTTGGTACAGTGATTCTGTGTACTCCATCTGTCTCCTTTTGATTCTTATTGCATCATTTAATAGTTTCCCCCTTAGAACTCTTCAGTATTTGCAGCTGGGGAATTGACATTTTTCTTCAGTTTTTTCAGCTTGTGAATGTCTATCACGTTCTTTCTCCTTGGTTTTCTGTCTCCAGGTCTTTTCACACGTCAATATAATATTTTACTTTCTCTTCTCAAGTTGACCTCTGAAATATTCTGTTCAGGTCATTTACTTCTTCTTCTTCTTCTTTTTTTTTTTTTGATTTGTTTTAGCTATTCTACATTCCAGAGCAACTTCCTAAGTCCCTTCTGGCATTCATTGTGGTCTTTTCTTTCTGTCCTGTATTTTTAATGATCTCTTGCTTTTGTCATGTAGCACATCTTTAATTTTATTACACATCTCATCTCGTTTTCTATCATTGGTGTTCCTCATATGGTTTCTAAATTCAGATGGGATGTACTCATGGTCATTCTTGTCTCTTGTGGCCTTATGTTAATTTTCTTCAGCTTCAGCATGAACTTGCACATCAGCAGTTGACAGTTTGTTCTGCATTCAGCCCTTGTTCCAGTGGATGATCTTGGGATTTTCCATCACTTCTTTTCACAATTACACTTATTTTGATTCCTCTGTACTCTATCTGGCAATGTCCACATTTATAGTAGCTGTTCATATTGTTGAAAACTGATATTTACAATGAAGAAGTCATTGGTATTGCAGAATTCTACAATGTGATCTCCAGAGTCATTTCTATCACCAAAGTGATATTTCCCAACTACCAATTTGTCTTCATTTTCTTCAAATTTTGCATTTCAATCACCAGTAGTTATCAATGCATCTTAATTGTGTGTTTGATCAGTTTCAGACTGCAGTGGTTTGTAAAAACATTCAGTTTTTTTCTTCTATAGTCATTCCTCTTCAATTTGTCATTCCTGGCATCATAGTCCATATGATTGTCTGATTCAAAATGGCTGCTATCAGTCCATTTCAACTCAGTTATGCCTAGGATGCTGATGTTTATCTGTTCAGTTTCATTTTTGACAGCTTTCAATTTTTCTTGATTCACATGTTTTTACTTTCTATGTTTTGATTGTTAAAGGGTGCTTCCAGCTGTTCTTGTTTTGAGTAGTGCCGCTTCACTAAATGAGGGTCCTAAAAGCTGCCTCCATTCACATCATTAAGGTAGACTCTACTCTGAAAAGGTAGCTCTTTCACAGTTGCATTCTGAGTGCTTTCAATTTAAGAGGTTTATCTTCTATCATTATATCAGACAATAACATACTGCTATTCATAAGGTTTTAAGAAGTGAGGCCAAGATGACAGAGTAGTCTGACACGTTCTGTGATTCCTCTAACAACAAAGAACAAAAAGAACAAATAAATCAATTATATATGACATTCTGGGAGCCTTAAGCATCAAATAAAAGGTGAGAAATTGGACTGAGTGACGTGGGACGGATAGTAGGTTCTGAAATACATAGGATTGGCTATTCCTGACCCATCAGCTGTAGCCAGTGAGGTGAACACAGCAGCAACGTTCAGAGAACATCTTCCTCAGTGGAAGAGACTAAGCAGTGGAGAGTCCACTTGTACCTCACAAACCAGTGAAAATCAGCACTCAAGCATCAAAAGTGATTTGCTTCTAACCTACCATATTCATATCTAAAATCTTCTTTCAGAATAAACCTCTCTCTGTCTTTCCCCTGAACTTTCCTCTCCCTTCTCTGCACATCCCTTCTATGATGCCATTACTTGAGCAGAAAGTAGAACTCCTTAAGTGCACCCTGAGCAATTCTTCTAGACTCTCCTAGAGAGAGAAAAAAATTACCAAACAGGGGACATGGGGAAAAACTCTTCTGAGTCTTCTGATCCAGAAATTCATGGCAGATTCCTTTGCTTAAGCTCAGGTATAAGGAGACATAGCTTGCTTACAGACACTCAAGGACAGCTTTCAACCCCCTGCCTTTCTTAGTGCATGCAGCCAGATATCTTTGCCTATGCTAATCACACCGCTGTCCACCTATGACAGTAGAGGAAATATGCACCGCATGCTTGGTGACTGACTTACCTGGACACCTGAGCTTAATCCATACAAAAAAAGTAAATGGACTCCTGAGCTCACATGTATAGTAACAGCTTTAACAACCTGGTGGCAGGATGTTAAACCTTCAGAGGTGCCAGTAACTAAATTAACACACCCAGACAGCCTATTCTGACATTTCTAAGCAAAACAAAACAAGACCCTAGAGCCCTGTAAGTAAACATGAAATAAATTCAATAACTACTGATAGGTCAGAGACAACAGTCAATATCAAATCACTTACAAAGACAGACCACGATGGCTTCAGAAAGTTCTCCAAATCAAGAAATTTTCCAGATGAAGAGAACTTCCTGGAATTATCATAGGTAGAATACAAAAGATAAATATTTAGAACTCATCAACAAATCAGAAAGGAGATGAGCAAAATACAGCAGAGGATAATGACAAATTGAACAGGCTACAAGAGAACATATAGAGACAGGAAGAAGAAATTCAAAAGATTAGCACTAAAACTACAGAATTGGCCAAATCAATAGAAAGTCTAAGAAACAGAGCTGAGACAATGGAAAGCAGAATTAGTGAAACTGAAGGTGAACCAACTGACATCAACGTATCTGAGAAAAAATGAGATTAAAAAAATGAAACAAAATGAAGAAACACAAGAATTATGTGGCACTCTATCTACAGAAATAATCTGTGAGTGACTGGAGTATCAGAACAGGGAGCATAACAGAAAATACAGACATAACTGTCAAAGATTTGTTGACAGAGAAATTACCTCATGTCATGAAAGATGAGAAGGCATCTATCCAAGACTCTCATCAAACTCCACATAAAGTAGATCCCAAAAGAAAGATACCATGGAATACTATAATCAAACTTATCAAAACTAAAGGTAAGAAGATAAGTTTAAAAGTTGTTAGGAATAAACAAAAAATAATCTACAAAAAAGAGTCAATACAACCCTTGGACTACTTAAACTAAGCTCAGACTATTCAGCAGAAACCATACAGGCTAGAAGGGAAAGGGCTAACATACACAAAGCCTTGAAGGAAAATAAATGCTAGCCAATAATTACATAGCCAGCAAAACTCTCTCCATTATGATGATGAAATTAAGACATTTCTAGATATGCAGAAATTTAGAGAATTTGCAAAAAACAAACTAAAATAATACAAAATACTAAAGGGAGTTCTTTGTTTAGAAAATCAACAGTATCAAATAACAACCCAAAACTCAAATGCAGAACAGAGCAATAGGGCATCAACCCAGATTGGGAAATCATAAGAAAAAATCAAAGGCAAAACACCGAAAATAGGTAACAGATGTCATTATGTAAAAGATCACAACAATGTAGCAAAAAAAGAGGGACTTGAAAAAATGTAGTCATAATCCTTCATAGGGAGAGAAAGTCAAGGTGATACAGAGACTAAAGACTGACTCATAAGGTTTTTACTAGCCCAGTTTTTTTCAGAGTTAGACTTCCATGTCCTTCTTCCTAGTCTATCATAGACTGGTAACTCAATAGAAACTTTTCTACCCAGGGTAACACTTGTGCATTTGAAACTCTGGTCTTAAAAATTCCAATGCCTTATAACATGTAAGCTACCACTCCAAGACAACTGAGAGACATGTTGGAGGAGTGACATAGATTATTCAATGTTTACTGTAATCTCTTATCATCATAGACTCAAATACCTGAGCCTATAACTTTTCTAAATTTTGGAAATTTGTTGATTTCACTCATTCCATACAAATACAAAGGAACTTTAGCATCATTCTTTGTATGACATTTATTGTGTTTTATGTGACAGTTTATACAGTACATTAGATTCTCATTCAACAATTCATACACAAATTGTTCTGTGATATTGGCCACAATCCCAGCACTCTCACCACTGCCACCAAGCCCATTCCATTTGCATTCATCAGGTTTCCCTGCCCCTTTTTGCAGTCTCATCTTTGCTTTTGTAAAACTACTGACTATTTTGTCTCTTACAGTTGTTTGTTTAAAGGAGTATGTTACTCAAGGGTTTTGTGGTTTATTTTATAGGCCAATCTATGACCTGGGTAAAAGTCACCTCTGGAAGTAGCATCAGTTTCAGACTAAAAGTGTGCCTTAGTGATATAGTCTAGGGGATTCCTCTATCAGTCCAATAAGTCTGGTCTAGTTTTATAAATTTGTGTTTTCCTGTACATTTTTCTCCCATTTTAACTGGAATTGACATCATTCTTACTTCCTGCCTAAAAGTATGCCATAAGTACATCTTATAGAAAACTAAAATTATGAGCTGCTTCCCCCAAAATATTTCATAATCAAATGTGCCTGAAAAATGCTACATCCTCTATACAGTCTCAGAAATTACAGTAAGAGATATGCCAAAGGCTAAAAGAAGTTCTTTAACAAAGAAACTTGATTTCTTTCTTTAACCCAGGATTACCTAAAGGTACCTGATTAAAGGACATTTTTATTGCGCAATACCTACTAAGCTCTTTTATCAAAAGTGATCATTCAAGATCACTCTTATGTTTAAAGATGTTTTAAAAATTATCTTTTTTTGCCTTAGTCTTTTCCTTTTTATATTTTTCAGAAGCTAGCATTCAGATTCTGATCTAGATCATGGATGGTCATATTCAAAACCCTGGTTTCTTTAGTTAGTAGCTGACTTACCTAAGACAAGTTAATTAGACTCCTCATTCTTTTAAAATTGAGCTAATAACACCAATTATGCAGTCCTGTTGCTGGGATTCTAGTCTATGATATACATAGAGTGTTTACCTGAGTTTAAGAGCTATTAGAGAAATCTGTTAACCTTTACCTTATTGATCCCATTATTTACTGGAATGCAAAAAGCAAGTTGAAACACTCACTTTTGCTTTCATTATAACTTCAAGCCACTGCTTTTTCTTTAAATCATCTCAAGCATCCATTGAAATGAATTTCACTTGACTGTCAAGAGTGTCAGAAGCAATTTCATTCTCATATTTCTTCAAAGGGAGAGAGGGAGAAACGAGAGGGAGAGGGAGAGGGAAAGAGAGAAACTAAGCAAGTTTTAGAACCCAAAACTCTTCAGTCTGTAATAAAACCTTTTTTCAGTGTTATTTCTAGATTCATCACTAGTTTCTCTTCTGCTATGGATGGTATCAATATCTGCTAAATTCTCAGCAAAGTACAACAGGGTAATGATAGTCGGGGTCACATAAAACATGCATTTGATGTGTAAGTCTTGTGATTTTGAAGAGTACAGTGGCCTGGTTACCTTCTCTTTCCATTATTACTTTCTTGTGCTGACTGCTGACTGTGATTAGGGGCAAAGGAAAGAGGTAAATGGACAAAAAAGTGCTAGCCCTCATGGTAATTTAAAAGAAAAAGTAGTGAAAACAGCTTTCTCTTGATATCGCTACTGTGTATTAAAGGCAAAATGTCATCAGAAACAAAGTAACAATGACATCTTTCAAAACTACCACAGTTATTTTGGGTTCTACTCATTGCTTATGACTTGGATTGAGCTCTGTTAATTTAAGGCTTACACCCCAAAGGTAAGAGCTGCCCACCTGTCACCTCGGTGAGCACTTCTACCCTGGACAGAATATCTTGTGCTCTACTGTTTCAGTTTGCTTCATCTTGAATAGACACATTCCAGTTAACAAAGTGGAAGAAGATTAGAGTCAGGGAGAGCTTGACTGTACAACATGTAGGGCCTAGGAGGGTAGAAACACCTTAGTAACTAACTTAACTGCCACTTTATATCTAGTTCCCGGTTGTTGTTTTTCTTTTCTTTTCTTTCTTCTTTGTTTCTGTATCTAGTAGCATACTAACAGTTACCCCTGTATTAGGATCAGATTCACATTAAACATGTTCATCAGACCGTTAGAACAGCTAACAGACTGATTTGTTTTATTAAATGAGAATGAGATACATAAACTTTTAAAAGGTTTGAAGTATTAAAATTCCCTTTGTTAAAAGGACTACTTGGGAAGCCATATTATAACACAGAAACTGATATGTGATGTCAAAACTTTCATGGTCATAAAGCAGATTCATTCATGCTTGTCAGTCATTTGCATGCTTTAACTGAATTATTGTTACTTCTTCTGTAGACATAGTGCCACAACACTAAGGAGCCTACATGGTGACCACAGAGTATTTTCTTTCCTGATTCCTGAGGGTGCTGTACAAGATACTGTCTTAGGCTGGGTTTTCTAGGGAAGCAAAACCAGTGACACGAGTAGGTACAAGGAAAGATTTATAATATATAGATAGATAGATACAGATATAGGAAACAGCTCATGTAATCACAGAAGCTAAATATCTCAAGCTCTGGCACAAGCCTCACGTGGCCACGGAAGCTGAGGAACCCAAAGTCAGCAAGTCAGAGACCAGAGTTCTAGATCACTGGTTGTGTAGGTCAGTGGATCCAAAGCTTGTGGCGAGACGAAGCGACAGAGGCTGGCAAAATCAGGATCAGCAGGTCAGGGAGCAGCAGCAGCAGAGGCTGGTGAGCCCAGGAGCGGCAGGTCAGGGAGCAGGACTCTCAAGTGCCGACTGTAAAGACTGATGAGTCCAACAGCTGCTAGTTCAAGTCCTGGAACCAGACCCTGGAAGAAGAGAGCAGAAGCTCCTGGCCACGTGAGCGACCAGCCGCTGTAGTAAAAGGTCGCGAGATGAGAGCCAAGGGGCAGGGAGCCACCACAAACCCCATCCTGCCACTTAATACAGCAGCCAAATATGTAGTAGCCAAGTTGACATAATCCTGACCACCACAGATGCCAAGCCAGCCAAGTGCGGTCCAGATAGGGACACATAATTTGTTGATGATTTGACCCAAAATGTTTTATGCCTGGGTTTTATTTTGTCAAATAGTTGTTTTTATTTAGCATATTTTTTTTTGCCAAATGCTTAATGAACACCTACTAAATGTCAGATTTTTACTATGTGCTGGCATTATAGTTCCTGGCCACAAGAAAGCTAAAATGTTAGTTTGGAAAGAGACTTGATCAATCACAGGGAAGTTGTAACATCTAATGCTGACAATGAGTGGAAGCTGATATTAATGATGTTATTTAATAAACAAAATGAAAGTCCAGACACTTATTTAATATATAATATTTAAACAAAGATAAATAACAAAATTTTGGAGAGTATAGCAATTAGGATCAACTAGCAACCTAAATAAGCAGGAATTTGGTCCTTATTGGAAATTCTGGTGATGTAGTTTTTAAGATTTATTCTGCCAACCTAAAGATCAGCAGTTTGAATTCATCTGGTGGTCCTCAGAAACTCAGTGGGGCAGTTCTACCTTGTCGTGTAGGGTTGCTATGAATTGGAACTGACTCTATGGCAATGGGTATCTCTCCTATAGTATCAATAACATGACTGAAACCTAATTATAATCTAGCTTTTATAATTATTATTATTGCTCTATTGCTAAAAGCCCTGGTGGCATTGAGTATCTGTGTCTGGATAAATCAGCGATGACAAAAAGAGTAAGATCATGGAACCTGGACATAATCATTGAAGATTCAACTTAATATATTGGGTGACTCTGAAGATAGATGCCTGGAATGAGTTGCATAGTCATCCAAAGAGACTATATCCTATCAAGATCTAAATAGTACTCTTTACTGTATAGTAATGACCTCAACAGATAATCAGATGGCTTACTAGCACTTTTACAAACATAGAATGTCTCTGCTTACCTCTCTGGTCTTAAAGCCTTAGACCACACCTTGATGCTCCATCTGTCACAAGAATGTAGCTATGCTCTTTCTCTCTATTGACAAGTTGCTAAATTATCACCTTGATACATATTCAATATTTTCACTTCCTCTTTTTCCCACACTCTCTTCTATCAGTTTAGCTCCTAGATATGAAGTCAATTCTATTAAAAAAATTTATTGATTCCAAAGAACACTCCATTCAGTTCCCATTGAAAACTGAAATTATTTCCCTCATACTACAAGCCTGTAATCTATGAGGTCGGATATCGTATGTGTCTTGTTTAGGCTGTATCTTAAGGCTGTATCAGCAGGATGTTAGCATACAGCAGTTACTCAAAAATAATGCGTTAAATTACTAAAATGAATAGCAAATTTAAATCTCAGATGTCCATTTTTTGTATTTTTCGTAATTTGTAAAAGGAACAAAGTGATCATTGCCTGGTTTAAGATCAGGAAAGATGCACAGCAGGGTTATGTCCTTTTGCCATATTTATTCATTCTGTATATTGAGCAAATAGTCAAAGAGGCTGGATTATATGAAGAAGAATGGGTATCAGTGGGGTATCAGGATTGGAGAAATGCCCATTAACTACCTTTGATATGTAGATAAAACAACTGCTTGCTGAAAGCAAAGAGGACTTGAAGCACTATTTGAGGAAGATCAAAGACTATAGCTTTCAGCCATGGAAAGCATCTCAACATAAATAAAGCAAAAATTCTCACAATGGGACCGATAAACAACACCACAGCAGAGAAAATATTGAAGTTGTCAAGAATTTCATTTTATTTGGATTCACAATCAATGCCCACGGGAGCAGCAGTCAAGAAACCAAATGACTTAATGCACTATCAAATATGTTACAAAGCCAAGAAAACACTGAAGACAAAGATGCAACTTTGAAAAGGAAGGTGTGCTTGACCCAAAGTGCGGTACTTTCAATAACCTCACATGGATGTGAGAGCTGGATAATGAACAAGGCAAACCAAAGAAGAATGAACGCATTTTAATTACCTTGTTGGTGGAGAATGCTGAATATACAAAGATAGTGCCGTTCAGAACCATTTTTTTCCTGTAAGATGTACAAACAGAAGGTTCTCACAGAGACTGGGCATGTTATCAAGAGGGAGAATGCCTGGAGAATGACACCTGGAGAAGGGCATCATTCTTGGTAAATTAGGTTAGCAAAGAAAAAAAAAAAGGAGGAAGACCCTCAATGAAATGGGTGGATGCTACAAGCACCAGTGGGCTCAAACATAGCAAAGACTGTGAAGATGACATAGGACTGTACTCTGTTTCCTTCCTCTGTACCTAGGGTTCACTAGGAGTCAGAATCAACTTTGTGGCCCTAACACAATTACCCTATTTCACTATTGCATCTCGATGGTACAGAGTTTGGCACATAGTAGGTCATCAGTAAATACCATCTCAATAAACACCAATGAATTCAGTCTTGGAATACCAGAAAATGAAGTGTTTTTCGTAAAGTATACGTATGATTTCAGAAATGTCTCTTTTTTTATATCTTTATTTCTTCTGGTTCTGGAATAGTATCTGCCATATTGTAGACTGTGAATACTTTTTACTGAGTTTATAGAAGAAATAATTAACTGTAGTGAATGCCAATACAAGATTGAGAAGCATGAAAGTATTCCTAATAGGAGGAATTAAGGCTCAGAGTCATTGTCACAGTCCCCTGTTGTAACTCTACTGTAAAGCATGGCAGCAGTGGTGTAGAGGGTTTGCAAACAGAAAATTCAGCAATGGTTTAAGAATTGCTGAACATTATTACATCCAGTAAATATCAAGGAATTCCCTATAAAATATGTGTTTTAGTAGTCTATTATGTTCTGTTATTTTGTTGTTGTTAAAGAAATAACCAAAAATGCTTCTTATTTTACCTCTTAAGTCTTTGTTCAGAACAGGAAGCACAGAATCTCGAATATAGTGAAAATCTAAGATTTTCCTCATTTGGTTGGGAATTGTCTTTCCCAGCCCTATTCTCGTTTTTTCGTCTTGTTTATTACCAAGCAGGCAGAAGTCTTCACCTTTGTGTGTGTGTGGTTGGCCATTTGGCAAGTAGGTGATGTCATTTAATTTTCTGTGAGTATCTGACTAGCAGGTTCAGCTTCTGTGTATATCAAACCTGAAATCATATCCTTGAGGAAAGAACAATAATAGGAGAGCAAAATTGGCCTTGAGAGCAGCAGCAGTCTTAAGGTAGCCTTCCTTGAATATTATTAAAAGAAAAAATGTATGTGTGTGATTCCTCCAATTGTAATGGCAAGCACAAAAGAAAAAAAAAGTTCCAAGTAGCAGGGTTTTTACTTCTTCATATTCTTAAAATAAAGCTTAACACATAATCATCCAAAACACTAAACGAGGGGGGTAAGGAAAGATAAGTTTGTTTTTTTTTTTCCTTTTGTATTCCGTCTAGAAAGTACAGAGACAGACGGTCCGAATGAGAGGGTCCCTGGTCATATAAATCCTTAACAGTGTTCCTTTGGTTTGACAAAGGAAAGTATATAGTGAACTATGTGGTGACATTGTCCTCCCAGGGGAAAGTATAACGGTGAGGAGAGAAAGATGCCTGAAAGTGGCCACATCTTGACAACATGGGTTATAACGCTTCCTTTTGTTAAAGTAATAAAAGCACAGTAAGAACATTATCATTAATACTTTGAACTATCCTTGTGGGGGGAAAAATCCAAAGACAAATGTCCAGAATAGTATAATTCTTCCCCCTCTTTTATATAATGAGGGTAGAACAAAGAAACACGTTTGACTCTGTCTCTGGGTAAGGAATAAGGGCAAAAACAAGGACAGGAAGCAGAAACAGCCCAAACTAACCGAATGCTAAACTAAATCCAAGATTCGCAAGTGTTATCATACACAGGGCTGTTTGTGGAGTCCCAAACAAATCCATCGACAGCAACTAACTGACCTGGATGACAGACAGCCTTGTTTCAGAGTTTGATTTTCTCCTGTCAATACTGCCTATGGCCTGAGATTCTGGACTAATTAGCATAAATCCTTTTAACCTTGCAGCCCTGGTGGCTTAGTAGTTAAGTGCTTGTCTGCTAATCAAAAAGTCAGCAGTTCAAAGCTACCATCTACTTCTTGGAAACTCTAGGGAGAAGATTTATTCTGTTCTGTAGATTCTGTATGAGTCAGCAGCCACTCCAAGGCAGCAACGGGTTCTAAGTGGAAGATGGGAATCCCAGTGGTGCAGTGATTAAGAGCTGGACTGGTAGACACAAAGTCAGCAGTTCCAATCTACCGATCACTTCTCGAAAACCCTATGGGGCAGTTCTACTCTGCTCTATAGATGTTGCTCTGAAGCCAGCAACAACCTACTGGAAAATAATTTATTCATCAAAAAATAGGTATGACTATAACCAAACAAAGTTAGCTTTTGAAAGGGGGACAAAGAAGAGTTCTTAAGAGGCTGTTTCACCTTCTTTGTGCTTATTTCTTTTAAAAAGGACTTTGTGTCAATAATAGAAGTCAAAGAACATAGACAATTTTAAGAAGTTTTTTTTTTTTTTTTTTGGCAAATTCCAAATTTGTGATAAACTGGACATCATTTTTTTTCTCCTCCTACCTATTTCTGCTGTTAGTAGCACTGTCTGCATTCATCCTTGGCTGACAGAAATCATTAGTCTTGTTTCAAAATCTCCTATTCTAAGCTTTAGGTCAGGAACATATATATGCGTGTGTGTGCATATAAACAAAGACTTGCCAGTAAGTAGTCTCTAACTCATAGTAATCACTAACTCACAGCAAAGTCTAATGCATGATGTGAATTGCACATCTTTGGGGTACAAATACTTATTATTTTCTCATCTAGTTTTCTTTTTTCTTTTTCAATTAGGAATACTGTGGACAAAAAGAAACAAGATACTCTGCGTCAACAGTGTAAGTAATATGAAAGAGAGCAATAAACAAGAATCAATTATTGCTAATACTGGTTCAGAGGTTCAAACAAGGAAATACCAATGTTTCTGTGATTCTGTTGCCATGTTTCTTTTGCTTGTTGAAAACAAAAAATAAGTCAAGATGCCATCACACAAGTCCTTACTCTGACATGTATTAGTTATGGGGTTTTGGGTAATTTAGTTAACATGCTCATGGCTTCTTTTTGATAATGAAATACTAACCCCTAGCACCTGATTTGCCAAAAAATAGACTTGTAATTGTGATCTATGGCAGTGGTATCATGTGTCAAAATATGACACAGCTGCCAACAGCAGGAATGATTGAGTCATGTTTGCATTGCCCTCAGAGGAATGAAAACACATTCCCAAGGTCACAAGACTAACAAGTATCAGAACCTGCATTAAACCTAACTGAATGGTTTTCTTTTCGTGTATCCGCCAGCAAAGAAACAAAACTAAACCTGATACAGAATTGAAAGTAGAGGAAATTCTGTCACCGGAGCTGTGAAAGAACAGACTGAATAAAAGAAAGAAGCTAAAATTTTAGAGAACTTCCAAAGTTATATATATATTTTTCTTCAAATTCATAAGTGTTTATGTATTCATGGTATTAAATATCCCATTGCTGCTGAGTAGGTTCTGGCTCATAGTGACTCTGTAGGACAGAGTAGAACTTCCCGTCATGTTTTCAAGGAGGAGCTGGTGAACTGAAACTGTTGACATTTTGGTTAGCAGCATGAGCAGTTAACAACTATCCAGGTTTCCACAAGTATATTTGAATTGCTATCATCATTTAATACGCTCATCTTTAAAAATCTTTCCACTCAATAATACAGATAAAAAATATGTATATATTTTCATTCTTTTGACTAGATTTTTTTTCCAAGTGTAAGTAATGACTAGAGTCTTAGACAATTCTAAAAATCAATAATGGAAAATGCATTTTGACTAAAGCCAACAATTCCTCTAGTCCATCAACCTCTCCCCCTTCAATTTCTGTTCAATTACTTGCCTGTGCTTTACTCTGTGTATAGTATCACAGAGGAAAAATCTCATTTCTGCAGCTGAAAAAAGCAAAAGCTAGAATCACCATTACGTAATTCAAAACAGTCAATTTAGAGAAGAAACTGAGTCTCAGAGGATGACATGAACCAAGTCTTCATTGTTGACTTGCTTCGGAGCTGAAAGGGCTATCCAGAAACTAGACTCCTGTATTTATATTTAAAGTGGATTTCTTGTAGAGAACACATAGTTGAGTTCTGATTTTTTTAATGTACTTTAGTTGCAAGTTTACAGCTCACATTAGATTCTTGTACAAAAATGTATAAACATGTAATGCTTTCTTGCTGATCTATTTCAAGAATATGCCTTCATTTAACACCTTTATTTCTTCAATTTTCAATATTGGTCCTTATTATGGATGGAATTGTGTCTCTTCCAAATACACAGTAAAAGCCTAACCCCTATACCTGTAAACAGCTGGAAATAAGAATTTTATTTTATTATGTTAATGAGACCATACCAGAGTAACCAAAAAAAAAAAAAAAAAAAAAACCTAAACCCATTACCTTTGAGTCAATTCTGACTCATAATGACCCTATATAACAGAGTAGAGAGTAGGATGGATCTTAAACCTAATCACATCTGAGCAATAAAAAGAGAAGAATAGGAATAGAGACAGTCACAATGGTAAGTGGAAGATGAATGATGAACACAGATGCAACTACAAACCCAGAAACACCAAGGATCACTGCTACTAGAAGCCAAAATAGAGCAAGATGTTGTTCAGTTTCCAAGAGTTCCACTTTCTATGTTTTTTCTGCTATTGATTTTGACTTTTATGGCTTTATGATCTGAGAAGATGCTTTGCAGTAATTCAATGGTGTGGTTTTGTTGAGAATTACATTATGTCCTAACACATGGTCAATTCTGGAGAATGTTCCATGGGCACTGGAGAAGAAGGAGTAGTTGTCTACTAATGGGTAGAAAGTTCTGTATAGATCGATGAGTTTTAGTTGGTTAATTGGGGCAATAAGATCTTCTGTAACTTTATTGAGCTTTTTTCTAGATGATCTGTCCAGTATTGAGCATTGAAGTCTCCCACTATTATTGTGGAGTAATCTAACTCTTTTTGGAGTGTAGTCAGTGTTTCTTTAACACATTTAGGTGCTCTGATATTAGGTTCATAAATATTTAATACAGTTAAGTCTTGCTTGTGTACTGAACCTTTCAGCAATAAACAGTGTCCATCTTTGTCCATGATGGTGGATTTTACATTAAAATTGATTTTGTCTGAGATTAGAATTGCCACCCCTGCTCTTCTTTGTTCATTGTTAGCTTAATATATATTCTTCCATCCTTTAATTCTCAGTTTGTTCCTATTTTTAAGTCTCAGGTGAGTTTCTTGTAGACAACATATGGATGGGTCATGTCTTTTGATCCAAGATGTCACTCGATGTCTCTTTACTGGAACATTCAGTCTGTTCACATTCAACATAATTATTGATAGGTATATGTTGAGTGCTGCCATTGTGATATGTTTATTTTTGTGTTGATGTTTTCTCAGTTGTTCTTATTAGTCTGTTATGGGACATTCTTTTTTGTGAGTTGATTTTTCACCTTCTTCAGAGCTGTTTTCATAGTTGTTGGGACTCCTGTGTTACATTTCTTGATAT
Source organism: Heterohyrax brucei (assembly GCA_028571685.1). NCBI lineage: Eukaryota > Metazoa > Chordata > Mammalia > Hyracoidea > Procaviidae > Heterohyrax > Heterohyrax brucei. Next base: position 165,824,166 of record CM053143.1, read on the forward strand.
GGTGTGTTGCGTCTTTGTTGTACTTTACAGCTGCCCCTATGATCACCCTTAATAAGCTATATATAAACCCAATTTTAATTACTACTAGTCTTGTCATCTTCCTCTCCACCTGGAAGGACTTAATGACTGTAGTACATCCCTCTTTTTAATATGATGGTACCATAATTCTCATGATAATCACTGGATTGTTTCTTTCAGTATTAAAGCTGTGATTGAATTTGGAGCCTTTCCTAACTGAGTAGAAATCTGAATAATGTGTCATTCTAAAATATAAAGTTAGTGGTTTTGTTCTTCTAAGCCAAAGCCAAGAACTTCTTTCAGTATTTCTTGTAGTTTGGGTTTGGTTTTTACAAAGTTTCTGAGCTTCTGTTTATCTGGAAATGTCTTAATTTCATTTTCATATTTGAAAGATAGTTTTGCAGGAGATATAATTCTTGGTTGGAAGTTCTTCTCCTTCAAGGCTTTCAATGTGTCATGACACTGTCTCCTTGCCAGCGTGGTTTCTGCTGAGAAATCTGATGAAAACCTACAGGGTTTCCCTCTGAATGTTAGCTTTGCTTTGAGTCTTGCTGCCTTTAAGAGTTGCTGCTTATGTTTCATTTTGTTAAGCTTGATTATAATATGTTTTGGAGTCTTTCTTTTGAGATCTATGTTGGGTGGCATACGATATCCATTTGGGATATTTATATTCTCTTCCTTCATGATCTCTGGGAAGTTTTCTGTCAGCAGCTCAGCAACAATACTCTCTGTGTTCTCAGGTGTCTCGTCCTGTTCAGGGACTCCAATTATTCGAAGGTTGTTCCTCTTAATAGAGTCCCACATGCTTCTTTTATTTTATTTTATTTTTTATTATGACTGAGAGAAAATGTACATTCCCATATAAATTTAAATGCCCACCTATGTGCAGCTTTCAGTGCTCTCCTTGCCCGGTGACACCACACTATTCCTCTCTGCCCCATACATGTCTCATCCTTCCAACATTCTCCTTTCCCCTCCTCCCCATCCACTCCCCTTCCTCCAGCCAGAGGTCAGCAGGATGATATCCAGAGTCAAAATGGCAGACTAAGCACACATCTCCTTATATCCCTCTGGAAACCAAGACCTGAACTGATAATCAAACAGAGCCTTCTGGTCACCTAATGAGCCCCCAGGACACAACACAGGGCTGTTAATTTGGACTTCACACAACTGAACGAGAAACCTCCTCTTTTTCGCTGACTCCTGCTCCTGGCTAGTCTTGGCTCTCGTGGACTGCAGGTAAACACACCATTTTGACTTTTTTTCCTCTGTCTTGGCCGGTGGGTGGAGCTGTGTCTTGCCTAGTAGCTAGACTCAGTCACATGCTTCTTAATGCTTCTTCATTTTTCTTGTTTGTTTTTTTCTGATTTCTGCTCATAGATGCTGGGATCAGTAGCTCTGTTTTCCAAGTCAGAGATTCCTTTTTCCATTTGTTCCATTCTGTTTTCTTGGCTTTGAATGGAAGTTTCTATGTCTTTGATTTTGTTCTTGATCTGTTGGATTTCAGAGCACTGGTGTTTCATCAGATCAAACAGCTTGCTTAATTTTTCCTTTTGTTCTGCTGCATTTTGTATGAAGTGTAGAAGGGCTCTGTATATAATCCTTTTGTATTCACCTTCTGATGATTTCAGAAAAGTTTCTTCATCCAGAAAACTCCTTGGTTGTTTTGTTTGGGAGCCTCTGAAGCCATGGGTGATTTCTTGTATGCCACAAGCTTCTGTTGCTTTTGGGGCTTCACGTGAGTAAGTAAAGGCTGGAAGAGATACTGTGAGGAGGGACTGCAGATGTTTCTCTAGGCTGTATTAAAATGTAAAACAAAAGATATCTGACCACCCCAGTCAGTCAGGTTTTCAGGTGTAGAGTTTCCTCTTCTCAACTGGCAAAGTAAGCACCTCTATACCCAACCCCAGATGATACAAACTAGTTCAAAATACAGCAATGCTACTGTCCTATTGCTGAGTCCCCATTGTAGGTGACGCTGTGTAAACTACTGCTTTTCTGTCAGAGAAGTGCTGTCCTGTTTGCAGGCGCTGGCTCCAAAGCTAAGAATTAGGTCCCGCTAAAATCTCCATATCCAACATGGTGTCCCACACAAAGACATCGTGGTTCCATATAAACCACGCTGTGGCTTTGATAAAAAGAGAGGCCCAAAGTGGCCAGATGAACAGAGTCCTAAGTCTGGCTCTCAAAATACGGCAATTTTGCCTGCCTATCCCACCAGCAGTGTGTCTGAGACTAGCTGCTATTCAAGACATAGCTCCACCCGCTACCCAAGACAGAGAAAACAAAAGTCAAAATAGTGTGTTACCTTCAGTCCACAAGAGCCAGGGCTAGCCAGGAGCGGGAGTCAGTAAAAGAGAGGAGGTTCATCATTCAGTGGTATGAAGTCCAAATTAGCAGCCCTGTGCTTGTCCTGAGGCTCACTAAGTGCTCCAAAGGCTCCATTTGATTATCAACTCAGGTCTTGGTTTCCAGAGGGATATAAGGAGATGTGTGCTTAGTTCACCATCTAGATTCCACCCCCTAGAAGCTGAAATAGAAAGACTTCTTCTAACTTGGACTTCTAGCTTTCTAACACTGAGAAAATGCATTTGTGTGCTTGTAAGCCACTCAGTTACAATGTCTGTGTTAGGACAACACTAGCAAACTAAGAAAATCCACAGGCCTTCACTGCAATCTCAAATAAGCCATATCTAAAGACGAATCCATTAACTCTATTTCCCTATCAAGCTTCAAAATTTCCCTGTTGTAATTTGGGAGGGAGTATGTGACTAGATGGCTTCCATTTTATTTTGTGCTTCTACTCCTCAGGCTCTCGTGATTTATATTCTATGGCCATGTCCACACTCCTGCTATGAGTTGCTGGCTTGTCAACAACACTTGGCAGTCAATCCATGTAATTAGTTCCTCTTGGTACTCTTCTAGTTCTATTGCTCTGTGGCAGCTGACTTCTTGTATCTTTCCTTCTTTTGGTTATTCTTTCCTCTCCTTATTCCCATGAAGATGCTTGCTTGTAAGTGTCTTCCTCGCATTCCACCTTTTCTTCCTTTCCTTTCAGAGGTGTTTTGTTCTGATGCCTTCTCTTATTCTTTTTATTTAATGTCTGGAGTTACTTGTTTAGAAGGTAGCAGACAGACTGGGAATAGGTAAAATTAAGCCAAAAAAATAAAAATAAAAATAAAAATAAAAATAAACCCACTACCGTCATGTCGATTCCCACACATGGCCACCTTAGAGGACAGACTAGAACTGGCCCCATGGAATTTCCAAGGCATGCCTGGAGTATTTGAACTGCCAACCTGGTTAGCAGACATAGTACTTGACTATTATGTCACCAGAGTTTACAGATAAAGCCATAGGTGAGTGTAAATTTGAGCCCAGTGAAGCCTGGAGTCACCATGATAGCTAAATTACTCTTTGAGGACAGCTGGTACTTGCCAGTAGCAATATATGAATATTTGTTGTTGTTGTTCATTATGTATAGTTGTTTGTTTTTTTCCCTTTGAAAACTTTGTGCCACAGTGTATAGCCTGAGATGAGAGGACTGCCAGTTATGTTCATGAACTCATCCTAGAAAAAGTACTGCATACCTCATTGCTGAACATCACTATGGTCACCCCCAGAATACCATCCTTGGGAAGCTATGCACCATGTGTCTACTTTTTCTGTATTTCTTTAACTTACTCTTCACATTCAAAATTATTATTTTTTCTTTTGTTCATACTTCTTTCATAATTTTTTTGTGTGTGTGTTGTTCTTTTATATCTTATGTAGCCTTTTCAGGAAACTAGTTTTTATTGAGTAGCTAAGCTTCTTTTTTGTTTTTACTTTTTTGTGTTAATTTCATCATCTAGTGCTGCTGTAACAGAAATAGCACAAGTGGATATCTCTAACAAAGATAAGCATATATTCTCACAATCCAGTAAGCTGCAAGTCCAAATTCAGAGAATCGGCTCTATGGGAAGTCTTTCTCTATTGGCTCTGGAGAAAAGTCCTTCTCTTCAAATTTCCTCTAGACTGGAGTTTCTGAGATGCAGGGACTTCAGGTCCAAAGGACAAGCTCTCACTCCAGGGCTGCTGTCTTGTGGTATGAGGGCCAGAACTCTCTTCTTTCTTCTTTTCCCTTTGTATCCCAAGAGACTGCCTCAAGGAACAATACAGTCTTACAGTCTTACACATTGACTCCTGCCTCAACAACACAACTGCCACCTATCTTTACTCACTAACATCACAGAGACAGAATCTACAACATACAGAAACATCACACAGTAAGAAATCATGGCCTAGCCAAATTGCTACGCATATTTTTTTGGGGTCACAATTCAATCCATCACATCTTTCTGGTGGTCTTTTGTTGTCTTTCGGAGTATTATTTCACTCCTTAATCTCATTTTTATTATAAAAAGATTGCAAATGATTTGATTTTGAGTATTTTGCATTGCTCATTTTTATGCAAAGTCTATTATGCTAGACTTTTAGAAAGCGGCTTGGGTCATGATAGCTTTTTGTAAATCTACAGAGTTAACTGCAGACATCTCTGTTGTTTCAATGAAATGTTCAAAATTATGATGACTTGCTTTTTTGAAATTAGTTTGTATTCCTTTCAGTACTTTTATATTGGTCTTCTCCTTCCTTGTACTCTGTCACTATCCTTCTTAAAACACAGAAAATACACAGTTTGATTTTTAAAAACTACATATCCTTGTATGGAACTTTCCAAAAAATACTGAAAATTTCAACTTCTTATTTACTTATTTAAGGATGCTTGTTGGTGCAGTGATAAAACTAATGGATGGTGACCAAAGGGTGGCCAATTTGAACCCACTAGCTACTCCAAGGGAGAAAGATGTGGCAGTCTACTTCCGTAAATATTTTAGCCTTGGAAATCTGGAGCAGTTCTACTGTGTTCTACAGGGTTGTTATGAATATGACTTGCCTACAGAAAAATGTTAATTGTTGTTACTTCTAGTATTTATTTACTAACTCATTCATTAACTTAGTCCTTCATTTGTATATTTAACATATATTTATTAATCACGTTCATTGTTTCTGATGAAGTTCTTGGACCTAGCAATTTAGTAGCGAACATAATGGTTAAATCCTTTCTCTCATAAACTTTACATTAAGTAGGGGGCATAAACAATAAATCAGTAAACAGAGACATATGTCAAGTAGGGATAAACATTATCAAATATATGAAAAACAAACCAACCCAGTGCCATTGAGTCAGATCCGACTCACAGTGATCAAATTTATAGTAAAATAAAAGTCTAGGTAGTAATTATTGAGATTAGGAAGCCTCTAGGTAAAAATGACTTCTGGGCAAGGGCCTAAATGAAGCAAGAGAGAACTCTGTAAATATCTGAGAGAAGTATAACTCGCTCACTCACTCACTGCTCCAACATTATAAAGAATTCTTTTTCTAAAACCTCTGCCAGGCTTTTCGAGATGAAGATATATGAGTGAGAGTTGCACTTTCGAAGAACCTCAGAATAAGTAATAATTTTTATTGTTCTGCTAATTGTTTCTACAAATAATATGCAGATCATTCGTTGAAGAAGGATCATCAACAAAAGAAGGAAGAGCACATGAGATCAATTAAAAAAAAGTAGAAGAATCCAATTATCATCAAGCTGATTTGATTCTTAGCCACCTGTGTATACATAAAAGTAGAACTGTGCTCCACAGGCTTATTTTTGGGTGGTGATCACCAGGCCTTTCTTTTGAAGTGCTTCTGGGTGAACTCTAACCTCCAACCTGTTGGTCTGCAGCCAAGCATGTTAACTGAGAGCACCACACATGGACTCTGGAATACATTAAAGGAAACTCTTAAGTCTATCGTCAAGAAGGTGTTCCATTGCATGAATCCTTTTACTTCTTGGTATTTAAGTCATTTTTAAATCGTAGTGTGTTTTCTGAAGAGTTGTTACAGAACTTTGTGCTCAAGAATTCGTTCTCATCTACGCATAGTGCTTTTATTCCTACTGATTGTTTTTTCTTTTGTTCTAAGACAGAAGTTGCCTTAACAACTCTTCTGAGGCGTACAAAAGAGAAGTAGCAACTTTCCAAGAAACTGAATTTTTTGTAATGAGAGCACATGACACTTCTCCCTCAAGGCAGAAGAATAAGAGCTTGTCTTTTGAGCTCTGCATGTGAAATGATGCACTAATTAGTAAGCCTAAATGTTAGGGGAAGAGAAATGTAGGGATAAAAATCACCTGTGAGATGTTTTGTATATGATGTGAGTGTGATACGCAACTTGGCTTCTTCATGGCAAATACAGCTTTGTAAAAATTTCATCCCATAAACTGTTACTTAAGCGGATTCCTACAGCCACAGACTGATTAAAACACAGCAGGCAAAACTATAATAAACAAATACCGCATGCTGCTGAAACAGGTGTTTGTGTCCTCATTTAGAAACTAAACTAAGTAAGAGGATGCAGAGGGGGCACAACATACCATTGTCTGCATTACAGGAGCCTGACATTCTGTAATTCATTCCTGTGTGTCCTTGAACTTAATGCTGTGGATTCTGACCTACACGTTAGTTGATGATGCCTTGAGGAATAAACTTTTGACACAATTAAAGACCTATATACTTTCCTGGTGGGAATTCCTACACTCAACATTGGAATTTTTTCCCTTTGTTTTTTTTGTTGACACCTTTTCACTCTGCACTACTAAGAAATCAATTACAGAACACAAATGTGGAGGAAAGTTCAGGTTACCTCCTAACAACAAAGACAAAGAAATTACACAGTGGATAAATTAAACTAACCAGAAAACCAAACCCACTGTTGTCGAGTCCATTTTGATTCATAGCAAACCTGTAGTTAACAACTTCCTCACAGAGTTTCCATGGAACATCTAGTGGATTCCAGTATTTTGGTTAGCAAACCATAGCACTTAACCACTATGCCAGCAGGGTGTCCAGAATACATTAAGGAATACTATATATTGAATCAGAAACCTTGGTGGCCAAGTGGTTAAGTGCTACTGCTGTTAATCAGAAGGTTGGCAGCTCAGTCTGCCAGGTGCTCCGTGGAAACTCTGTAGGGCAGTTCTACTGTCTATAGGGCCCTTATGAGTCAAAATCAATTCAATGATAGTGGGTTTGGTTTTGGTATAGTGAATGGAGCCCTGGTGGTACAGTAGTTAAGTGCTATAGCTGCTAACCAAAAGATTAGCAGTTCAAATCCACCAGATGCTCCTTGGAAACCCTGTGGAATAGTTCTACGTGGTCCCATAGGGTCATTATGGGTTGGAATTGACTGGATTGTAACTGAACTGGCTTGACCTGGATATATTGCACAGAAGTCCCTGGGTCATATAAGTGGTTAAGTGCCCCACAGCTAGCTAAAATGTTAGTGATTCAAGGCTGCCCAGAGATGCATCACAAGACAGGTCTACCAGACTATGTAAGAATAAACTTTCCTTTATTAAAGCCATCCACTCTGTGGTATTTCTATTAGAGCAGCCTTAAATTTGGTTTTAGTCAGCTAGGGCTGCTCTAACAGAAATATCACAGAGTGGATGGCTTTAACAAATGAAAGTTTATTTTTACACAGTTAAGTAGGCTACAAGTCCATATTTAGGGTGTCCACTCCAGGGGAAGGCTTTCCCCTCGTCAGCTCTGGAGGAAAGTCCGATATTGCATCAGTCTTTGTCCAGGGAGCATCTTGGCACAGGAACCTGGGGTCTGAAGAATGCGCTCTTCTCCTAGTGCTGCTTTCTTGATGGTAGAGGTTCCGAGTTCTCTGCCTGTTTCTTTTTCCTTTTATCTCTTGCAGGCTGAAAGGATTAAGGTTGGGGCAAGCCATACTTCAGGCAAACTTACTTTACAATGGAGCAGGCAGGTGATCTTATAAAGGGATTTATAGTCCCACCCTAATCCTTTAACATACAGCATAGGAAAACCACAGAATGGAGGACAGTCACAAGATACTGGGAATTATGGCCCAGCCACATGGCTACACATATTTTTTGGGGGACAGAATTCAATCCATAACACTGGTTTTCTTTTTCACTTTGGTAAGAGTAAGCTACTGCATTGATATGATTGTCAGAACAAATAAAAATTTAGATGTAATAGTGTTTTGACAATTTCCACATGCTCTGTGGCTATAAACCACCATCTTTTGTACAGCGGTAGCTTGTGTTTTGCTGTGACAGTGGCAGCTATGCCACCAGTGCTGCAAACAATGGGAGCATCACCTACAGTGGGGAAGTTTCAGCAGAGCTGCTAGCTAAGAGAGACTAGGAAGAAAGGCCTGGAGATCAGCCAGTGAAAATCCTATGGATCTGCAGTTTGATTGATTACTTTTGTGTGTGGCTTTTCTAGTCATGATCTGTATTTCTCACACAGGGGACTGAGTAAGACTCTGGTAGGGTATTTATGGCTTACCAAGGGGATTTGTGAGTTTTGCACTAAAAGAGAGCCAATTCCAGAGAATGGGGAAAGATCCTTCCATCACCAAGGAAGAACTGACTTCCACAGGTTTCTATTATTTATGGTGAAAGAAATCTGCAAAAGTATTTAGAACAATGATGCATGTTCTTCTCTCCAACAAAGTGATGAATGTTTTAGATTACTTGTGAAGAATGAAAACAAGAAAAAGGAAAAAGTGAGAACACAAGGGTTTAATACCATATAAGACAAGGATATTTGAACAGAATTCACAAATACTTTGGTGCCATTCTTCCTGAAATGTGGAGTTTCCGAGAGTGCATTGTTTGGAGTTGGATCCTTGCACTGATAAACTGGAAGCAGGAGACTGAAAGAGGGAGAAAGAGCAAAGCACGTCCTTGAAGACAGTAGCAGGAGAGACCTAATAATAGGAGATGGTGTAGTGGGCTTCCTGAGCATGGAGAGAGAAAGCTGGTAAAGGGTTAAGGCCAGGGGGATGTTGGAAAGAGGGTATCTTCATGGAAGAACTGTTTCTTGAGTGTTCTTGAGCCTCAGTTAGAACTGTTACTTTCCTATTAAATTCCATAATCAAGAGTATTGTCTTCAAGTTCTATATAGCTGTTTCAATGAATTATCAAAACCAGCAGAGAAGTAGAGAGGGCTTTGAGGGATGATTGGTGTCAGAATGAGTAAAGGTGGGAGAAGAAGGAGGTGTTCCTGACTTCTGCCTCATAGACATCAGACTTGGACTATTAGCTTGATTCTCCTTTCTTCTTGTGGGGCTGGAGGAGATCACACACTGACCCCAAGCCATTTTCCTGGGATCTCAATAGAATGTTGTCCAGCACCATGCTGAAAGATAAGCCCCCTAGTGGAAGTCACTCAAAACACACAGCAGCCACAGCAATGTTCTCAAGTGCACCAACTGGATGCACATGGCCCAGAATTCAGCAATGTTTTGTCCAGTTGTAAATGCATATTAAGAACAATAACAACATACGAACAGGAAACCTGCTGCTGTCAGGTTAATTCTGCCTCACAGCGACCCTATAGGACCGAGTAGAACTGAATCATAGAGTTTCCAAGGAGCTCCTTGAACTGCTAACATTTTGGTTAGCTAGCAGCTACAGAACTGAACCATTGGACCACAAATGTTTCCATGAATATAAAATAAAGTTGAAACAGACATTTTATCTGAAGTCTACAGAAAACAGATACCTGCATTTCAAAGTAGGTTGAGGCATCTGCCAAGAATTCTCAAAAGAAGGTAGAGGGGAGATTTCCTAACGCTTAAAACCCTTCGGTGGTGGGGAGGGTAGTTAAGAAAGAAAAACTTTAGTTAAAATACAGATTATATATACTGTTAAGTTTTGACATCACAAGAACAGAATGTCTTTCTCTTACATGAAAACCAGAAAAGGCAAGACATAGCCTGTAACTGTTTTAATGAGACAGCAAATGACAATTCGTGTGCTCAAACTTCGTCAGCACACATAATATGGAAGGTTTACTTCTGACCAGACTTAAGCCCGGATCAAGAAGCATAATACTTAAAGATACAATGGTTCTGTACCTGAGAGTGCCTGGAGGCCTATTTGAGTTCAGACATTGCCTTGTTATCCTGGTAAAGACACAACCACTGAGATTTCGAAGACGTGCCAAAACAGAATTGTTATTTCTTGCTCATGTGAGGTCCAAGCCAGCAGGAAATTGGGCTTTCTTTCTTGAAGCCACCAGGAGATACAGGGACCTTGTATCTCATGTCTGCTTCTGACTTGAGGCCTTTGGAGTTCTCCCCATTCAGCCGACCACGAAGTGAGGCACATCTTATCCATTCTGATCCAAAAATGACATAAGTTGAATTTCCTAACAGTCTGTCTTCCCACACAGAGGCAATGAAGTGCTCCATGGATGCAACCTGCCTCAGTTACCACTTTGAAGAAACAACTCCATACTGCATCGGGGAACACATTTCCCAGGTGGTTAGCTGTCAGTCTCTTCCACAAGAGGCAACGAAGCTTAAGTCAAAAATAGCTGCAGGGATTTCCAGGTGCCGTGGAGCCGGTGGGGATGTGAAAGATCTTCCAGGAAAGTGGGTCTCATTCACCTGAAGGGAATGCTGATGAGAGATGCTCCCCTACGGAACGTGAGGGAGTTTTCAAGGAATCTGACGCAGCACCTAAGAAAGAAAGAGTCAGCATTAAGAACTTTCCATAGCCAGAGGAGACAAAACTCAGGCCAGTGCTGGAAAGACCACACCTTTCTACTATCTAACACTTTTTCCTGTCCCACCTTGTCTGTGTCCAACTGCAGCCCCTACACTGCTGGGGTTGGAAGAAGCCGGCAACAAAATCAAGAAAGAGAGGAAGAAATGCAAGTGAAGAGGGAAAAGGGGTCAACCCTGCCCTCTCACTGTGTGCTTACAGTCATGTTGAGATCGAAAAGGAGAGTAGCCTGAAATACAGGCTGAAGATTTTACTTTGTTATTATTATATTAAACTTGGCTAGATATTCATTGGCAGAAACCCTGGTGATGTAGCAGTGAAGTACCATGGCTACGAATCAAGAGGTTAGCAGTTCAAATCCACCAGGCACTCCTTGGAAACTGTATGGGGCAGTTCTACTCTGACCTATACAGTTGCTATGAGTCAGAACTGACTCACTGACACCTAGCAACAACAACAACATAAAATATTGCTCAGAAGTCTTATGATTACTTGAAAACACAAAACAAAAAGGTGCACCTATAATTTTATTCCATAACAAGGGAGAAAACTTACCCCGCAGAATGCATTCAGAGAATCAGACGTATCTTTTTTTTCTTTTTAAAGTCCACTTACAGTTGTGTCCTTCGAATTGTGCTCATTCAGCCTGAGTGTGACATAAATAGGAGAGGTTGTATTGACTAGATGAGAGAAAACCTCCAGCAAGTGGCTGAAGCAAAAGGTTGTAGTTAATTTTCTGGTTAGATGAGTACTGATTTCCATACTGAGGGTATTTATTAACTATACGTAATCATACCTGAATATATTTTCTTCTTAGTACTAAAAACTAAACAAAGTTTACTCTGTAACAATATATGATTTGGAGATTTTCAGAATCACTTTAAAATCACATAATTAGAGAAGGTACATAGGACATATAGGAAAAATTGACTTATTTCTTTAACTTTTCTTAATGCTTTCTCCGTTCCAGAAGGAATTGATCTATATGCCTTGTTTTCTAGTTAGCCATTTTGTAAATAACTACTCCTGCCCTTGGGTTTGAGCTCTTTGAAGACAAGTGCTTTCAAATCTCCCTTATCTGTAACAGTAACTGATATGTGGGGGACTCGGTAGGTGGAGGGACTCACTAGGTTGAAAAAGAGTCTGAAAGTTGAGGTTTTATATATATAAAAAAAAACCTCTGAAATTAACTTTTTGAAAAAGCGTTTTTAATGAATTTCCTTTCTATCTTAAAAGTGGAACACAGAAAAAAAACTCAGTTAATTGATGCCTTTGGATCTTAAAGTTTCTATTAATCAAAGTTTTAATGACTATAGACAAGGAAGGTAGATGAAGACTTTAATAAGACAACTGCCTTGATATCATAATGAGGTTTAACATGTTATAAAATCCCCATAGCAGAGACCACGTGGGAGATGGCTTTCAAAAGTTTCATTACGAATTTCAAAATTCTGTGTTCCTTTCTCATATATGAGGTGATTTGAAGCTAAGTGCATTACTTACAGAGGCTGAACAATCCTAAGAAACAGGGGGTTGTCCAAAAGCGAATGTTATCTCAAATGGGCTATTTAACCTTCGACACAGGTAGCACTGCAATCTTGACAATGACTATGACCTGTAAACCAAAAAAAAGAAACCCACTGCTGTCGTGTCAGTTCTGACTAATTGCGACTCTATACCTGTGCTCAGCAAAACTTTATGAGGATCTTTGCCTTCTCTTTCAGCTCTTGAAGTCTGTGATGTTATTTCTCTTCCAAGTAAAATTATGAAATCTTTTGTTTACGATATGAGGAAGCAGAGGAGGCTTTTATTTTTCAAGAACTGTGTTGTTAGTAAAGCACATCTGTGTCTTTTCTTCAGTTTAAATTGAAACAAAAATTATTTAAGATTCCTGATAATATAGAGAGAAGTCAGTATGAAAGCAACACAAAGCTTAACATCTGTTGTCACTGTCAACCTAATTGATAATCTTAGGGAAGCAGGTTGTACAGAAATGACAAAATATAATTTGAAAGGAATAGTGTATTATCAAGGTGTTAAATTAACTATAAAGCAATCTTAGAGCCTCTAAGTGTTTACAGTCCTTCTGTTAGATGCAAGAAGGAAGTAGATGCGATATGCTGGGTAGCTTTTTAGTGTTCTTGCCTTTAGAGGTCACCAAGATTAGTTCTGTTTGCCAATTTCCTTCCTGTTAGGTAGCACATCAGGGTAACTGCCCTGTCAAATTTCTTTGATGCTGGACATTTATGACATGCTGGACTTTTAGTGCTTGAGGCTGTTTCTAGCACATTCTCTAATTATGTTTAAATAGGAGCTGACTCATATTAAATAGCAATTCAGGATTTTTAGAGCAGAACAGTTAAAAAAGCATTAATGCAAATCCAAGAAGAGTCAGGTTAAACTTGAAGCCCATTCAAACAGGTGTAACACTACAGTAGAAAGCAATTAATTCTTCCTTATTTTGGAGGGGGCATATTTCAGGTCTTCATAATTTTGGCCTCGCTTAAGCACATCTTTCCTTTAACATGCATGCAGTTCACCACTGGCCAATACCATTTCAAATAGACAGCCTCAACAATTTAAAAGGCAGACATATTGTGCTTTATTGTTTTTATTCAGTGATGTAAGCCACAAAAGGTAACATTTGCCATCTTTTTCACTACCTCCAATACCAAAACCAAGGTTTGGGTGTGACTCCCTCTTCAAAGGTTTCCTCTATATCAGAATGTAGGACCAAAAATGGCTGAGGAAAATCTCTACTCATGAAAGAGAAGCAGGCAGAGAATAAGAAGACACAGACTTAGTCTGAATTATGGCCCTACCTTGATATTCATTTAGGCAAGTTACTTAGACTTCTTTGAGTCTTTTACTACTTATGGAAATCTGGGTGGTGCATTGATTAAGTGCTGTATCTGCTAACCAGAAGGTCAACAGTTCAAATCTGCCAGGCACTACTTGGAAACTCCGTAGGGCAGTTATACTCTGACATACAGTAAGGTTGCTATAAGTCAGAATCAACTTGATGGCAGTGGCTTTTTTTACTATTTAGAAAATGACAATTCCAGTTGAATCACTTATTTTCCTCAAATTTACCACTTTTTCTAGTTTTTTTTAATGTAATTTTTTCTTCTTTTTTATTGAAGTATGATTTTATACAGGAAAGGAACGTATGTGGGTTAGGCTGTGATTCTTAATGGGTTTTCGTTGCTATTAGGTGCCTTGAGTCAGTTCCTGCTTAGCGACCGTATGTTCAACAGAACGCAGCACTACCCAGTCGTGCCTCCTGCTCCCAGCTGCTGCAGTGTTTGAACCCACCATAGCATTCGTTGCATATGAGGCAACTGAAAATATAACGGCTTAGGTCTCAGACTTACCTAGTCCTCTAAGTGGCATCTTTGTTTTTTTTAACCCTTTAAAGAGTCTTTTGCAGCAGGTTTGTCCAATGGAATAAATACATTGCTTCGTTTTAGTAGTTTGGTAGAAATTATGTAGCTATTTTCTATTTTGTGGTCTGATGTGAGCAGCTAATTCAACAGAAAGGAGAATTTCCTTGGAGGTGTGATCTGCACTCAATATATATAGATGTCCTGGCAAAGCTTTCTTTCTCTCTCTGTCTTTCCTTCTCTCTCTCTCTTTCTCTTGGACCTGTGTCTAACATAATCTTATGACCTTTGGGATGTGAGGCAGCTTCCCGTTGCCTGCTGCCTATCTGCAGGTTTTGGGATTCACCAACTCCTACAAGCCTGTAAACCTGTGACATACTTCCCTACCTGGCACTTTAGTATTCTGCAACCACACAAGTCAGGAGAAGCCTCCAGCCTGATGCCCATCTCATGGATTTCAGACTCACCAGTCTATACAACTGCATGAACTATTTCCTTGAAATGATCCCTCTCTATATATTTACATGTGTACTTCATTGGCTTGGCTTCTCCAGAGAATATAACCTAAGAAAATGACTGAGTCTTCAGTGCACAGCTCAGTGAACTTTTAAATATGTATGCACGTGTATAACTACTACTCAGATCAAAGGTTTCTGTGTTTCAGCAGGTTGCCTGGTTCCCCTACTGAGTTCTTATTGCTTACTCCCAGAAAATGACTCTTCTAATTTCTAACACCACATCATAATTTTGCCTACTGTTTTTACTTTATGTAGATGGAATCCTTAAGTATATGGTTCTTTGTGTCTATTTTTTTTTCCAACATTGTGTGTGTGAACTCCATCCATATTATAATGCATAGCAGTATTTGTTCTTTTTTGGCTATGGTGTATCCCATTGTATATACATGCCATCTGAAGTGTTTTCAGGTTTTGCTATTCTACATAATGATTCTATTATTTTTGTAAGTGTCTCTGGGGAATTATCCATTTTTATTGTTTAGGTAGTGGGGTGGAGGGTATATCCAGAAGTAGAATTTAGAAGTTGTAGATTACTTATATTTTGAAATATAATAATTATCTCTATATGGTTTTCTAAATTTGTTATACCTGCACCATTATTTACATTAAATATTTATTTAAATTTGTTTTATTTTAATTTGTCTCAAATCTATGGGTTAAAATAATATGTTACTATGTTTTTTAAAATGTTCAGACATTTTTGCTTTAAAAACTCAATATCTCCTGTCTTGTTCTTCTTTAATAATTCTTTAATTATCCACGGAATCTTTACTTCCCATATGAAATTTGTGATTAGTATTTCATCACATTAAAGAATGCTATTGGAATATGGACTGGGATTGCATTATATGTATATATAAGTTGTTTTGGATACTACTGACATTTTCACCATATTAAATCTTCTTATCTATGATCATGGTACATTTTTCCAGTTTTGTAGGTCTTTTTTATTTCTTGCAAAACCAAAGGAACTGTAGTAAGGTTTTGTAGTTTTCTTTGTGCAAGCTTTTTATATCTCTGGTTAGATTTATTTGTAAGTATTTCATTTGGGGAAGATCTCTTGTAAATGGTATTTTACTGATTTATTTTTCAAAGTTCTCTTTGTGTAGAGCATCTGACTGATTTTTCTATGTTGGCCTTGTATCCTGTTACTTTGTTATATCCTTCTGTTAATTACAGCAGATTTCTTGTGGAGTCTTTGGGATTTTCTAAAAGAATCAAGTAGCCGGCCTTCATTTTCTCACCTCTGAATTTACTAAAGGGGTATAGTATCTGAAAGAGCCTAGACCTGGTATAGCAACTCACACATAGACTAATGGAACAAAACTAAGAACAGTAAAGTAAGTCTAACCAACTAACAGCAGCAGATCTTTGATAAAAAGCCTAAGTTCCTTAAATGGGAATGGGCAGTCTGTTTAACAAATGATGTTGATAAAACTGGCTATCTGTAGATATTTGAAATAGGACCTGTATCTTACACTATACACAAAAGATAACTTAAAGTGGATCACAGACCTAGATATAAAACCTAAAATTATAAAGATCATAGAAGAAAAAATAAGGCCAATCCTTGAGGCCTTAATGCATAGCATAAATAGTATATTAACTGCAACTAAAAATATATAAACAATAGAAGATAAATTGAGAGGCCCCTAAAATTAAGCCCATATGCTCACTGAAAGGAAACACCAGTGGTGTAAGAGTTAAGAGCTGCAGTTGCTAACAGCAGTGAAAATCCACTGGGAGCTCTTTGGAATCTCTGTGGGTTTTTCTTTTTTAATCCTGTCTATCAGGTCACTATGAGCTGAAAACAACTTGGCAGAAGTGAGTTTGGTTTTCAGTTTGCTTATCAAAAGATTTCTCCAAAATGTTAAAAAGGGAATCTACAGAACCTACAATATGTCTGACACGGGGGTTGATCTCTAAAATTTATAGATTATCTAAAAACCTCAACTACAGAAACACAAACAATCCAGCTGAAAAATGTGCAACTAACATGTGCAGACTGTTGTCCACAGATAAAATCTTTGCTTTTTAATACTTTAAAGAGGTGGTTTGCAGAAGATTTGTCCAATGCAGTATGCCGTTTGATTTCTCGACTCTACTTCCACGGGTGTTGCTTATGAATCCAAGTAACGTGAAACCCTTGACAAGTTCAGTTTTTTCTATGTTCATCATGACATTGCTTATTGCTCCAGTTGTAAAGACTTTTGTTTTCTTCACACTGAGTTGTAATCTACACTGAAAGCTGTAGTCTTGGCGACGCATCTCTAAGTGCTGCAAGTCCTCTTTACTTGCAGCAAGCAAGATCATGCCGTTTGCATTAAGCAGGTTGTTAATGAGTCTTCCTAAAATCCTAAATGCGTTGTTCTTCTTGTTATAGTCCAGCTTCTCAGAGTATTTGTTCTGCACACAGATTTCATAAGTATGGCAAAAAAACACAGTCTTGAAGAGCAACTTTCCTGACATTAAACCATAAAGTATACTCTTGTTTTGTCTGAATGCCTACCTATTGATCTACATACAGGTTTCCATCCTTCTCAGTGTTATTTGTAATATGTTATCCACACAGCTGAATGTTTTTATGTAGTCAACAAAATATAGGTGAAGATCTTTCTGGCAATTTCTGCTTTCAGCCAGGATTCATCTGACATTAGCAATGATGTTGTTTGTTTTAAATTAACTTCTGAATCTGGCTTGAATTTCTGGAAATTCCTTGTCAGTGTACTGCTGCAGCCAAGATTCAATCTGTGTTGAGCAAATGACCCAAGTAGCTTGACTGTATGAAGAAGACGGGACATTTAAAATGTTAAAAACAAAAGGTATCACTTTGAGGACTAAGGTCCATCTTATCCAAATCTTGGTGTTTTCAGTCACCTCGCATGCATGCGAAAGTGAGACAATGAATAAAGAAGACCAAAGAATAATTCATGCCTTTGGATTATGTTGTTGGGGAAGAATATTGAATAAACCATGGACTTCCAGAAGAATGAACAAATCTGTCTTGGAAGACATATACCCAGAATGCTCTTTAGAAGAGAAGATAAGAAGACTTTGTCTCATATACTTGGCTTGTGTTATCAGGAAGAACTAGTCCCTGAAGGAAAACATCATGCTTGGTATAGAGTCAGGGAGAAAGAGGGAGACCTTCAACAAATGCACTGACAGTAGTTTCAACAATGGGCTCAGATGTAACAATAATTATGGGGATTGTACAGGACGAGGCTATGTTTTATTCTTTTGTTCATATGGTCACTGTAAGTCATAGCCAACTTGTTGGCACCTAAAAACATTACAGTAGGATGAGAGAGTTCTTTGTTTTTCTGTTAACATAGAGTATCTGTAATCAGAACCAACTCAATGGCACCTGACAACAACAGTTAGAGGGGGAACTTAGTGGTACCAAGTAGTGAATGAACAGAATCATAGCTAATGTCTGGCTCAAAATACTCCCAACGGATATATGGTCACTTGCCCAGTTCCTGAGTGTACGATTGGGGTTTATATACTTTTAGTAAACTCCATATTGAGATTGCAGGTCAGAACTATCACAGTGAGATGAGTCTAGGGGAAGTGTTTGAACTTGTACTTCTGCCCCAGCCACGACAGTAAACCTAAAATAGTGTATCTCCCCCAAAAGTAGAAATATCAGTGGTTAGTGTCACTTTAATAGGGGATCCTATTTTTATCTCCATTTCATTTGCCTGTCTAGTCAATGCAGACACTTACCGAAGCCAGAGAATGACTACGGATTGTTACAGGTTAACTAAATAGGGGGCCCAGTCTCAGTTGTTGTGGTGACGTGGTGTCACTGTTATAAAAGAAGAATAAGGTAGCAGTTACATGGCATGCAGCCACTGAGTTATTGAATATTTTCTTTTCAATTATAATTACAGTTACAAAAAAAGATTCAAAACCAGATTGCATTTACGAGAGATGAACACAACTATTTATTTATAGTCATATTTTAGGGTTATAGTTATCCTTTCTTCAAATAGTTTGATGGTATCTTTGTCTCTCAGGCATCCTAAGGACCATTATACTTATGCTTTATATCAATGAATTTATCAGCCTGAATAAAGAAGAGTAGTTAGTATGTATGTGCCCTTGGTAAGACACATTTGTTTCATAGGATGGAGATTAGCCCTACAAAAATTCAGGAACCTGAGTATTTAGGAACCAGTGGTGTTTTGGGAGAATCCACTGGGATGTATATTTACTACAAAGTAAAATACAAATTACTGTATGTTGCATCTTTGATTACGAACAACCAGGAAGAGCATCTAGAGAAACCACATTCCATTTCTAGAAATACTACTTCAGCCCGTATACCAGGTAACATGAAAATTTGCTTCATGTGAGTAGATCTGAAGCAAGAAAGGACACTTCTGGAGGTCTATACTGCAATGCAAGGGTTGTATATTTTGACAACATTTCAGTGTTGGAAGAATCTGCAACAAGAATAGGTCTTACATGAAGTTTGTGGCAAGGCCTAGTGGGGAAATTAGACTTACGTATAATGGCAAAATAGGCTTCTGAAATAATGGCTGACCTCACAGATCACAGGAAACACTCAGGATGGTATTCCCTCCCTCTGGATGTAGTATATGTGTTAACTCAGAGCCCTCTATCTGGTGATGTGTTCTCAGTAGGAAGAAGACCCAAGAAGTACGATGCAAGCATACCACGTAACACATACCACTGCACACTGAGGGCTTATGTGCTTCTCATACCTACATCTCTGAGATCTGTAAAGCTGTGGTTGCTGGACCCCCCAAATAGTGCACTTATGCCAAAGAACACAGCAAAGTTTCCAGTGAGCTATGAGTTGCATGGTACTTTGGATTCTTTGTGCTTAGCAGCTAGTGGTTTGGAAGGAGGGGCACATTGACAGGAATCTATAACACTGAGTCACAAATGGATGCAATACTGCTTTGATACAATGGGGGAAGGAATATTACATGTGGGACAAAGCTGAACCCCTTGAGTGCTTCTATACTCCCTTGCCAGTTTATACCATGTGACAGCTTGGTGTGAAAGGAGTATGATTTTCAAGATTTCAGAGTAATCAGGAATGAAGATTTTCTTACGACACCAAGTAAATCACAGATACCAACCAAGTTGAAATTCAACAGTGAGACTTTATAATGGATAGTACAGGAAGTAGTCTATTAGTATCAGTTGTGAAACTAGTCAGTGAGCTGATAGAGTTTGTAGTTTGTTCCACAAATTTGATATTTTAAATATCCCCTATGGAAGAGAAACCACTGGAAACTTTGGAGGAGCTAGTTCCTAGATCTGTGTGAGAATTACATTTGTATGGTGAAGGATATGTGCTGTTGTGGCCATAGAATTTCAGCTCTCAGATCTCCTATAAATAGGAGCATTACTCTCTCAAATCTGATTCAGTTGCTGTTTTCTGAAATCCATCATAATTTATCAATGAAGCATAATTCCCTTTGGTTGTTCCCAGCTGGCAACTAAACACAAAGATATAAATGAAGGCTTTTTTTTTTTTTTTTTCTGAGAGCAACTGAACTTCTCTAATAGCAATTTTAGCTCAACAACTTTCTCTCCATAAGGTTTTTTTCTTAATTTTTTTATTAATTACAGTAAAAATAAAATTTCTAGCATCTATCAATTGTCTCATCTCTGATAAACTCCCAGCTCCCCCCGACCCATGTAGCCAACACAGTCATTTTCTTCTGTGGATAATTCTCTTTTTAAGTCCTTATAACAGGGGTCTCATACAAAATTTGTCCTTTTGACAATGATTGATTTCACTCAGCATGATCTCTTCCAAATAAGACCATGTTATGAGATGTCTTCTGAAATTGTCATTATTTTTTATCATAGCATAGTGTTCCATTGAGTATATGTGTCATAGTTTGCTTACCTGTTCATCTGTTGATAGCATCAGGGTTGATTCCAATTTTTGCTGTTGTGAACTGTGCTGCAAAAAACATTTGTGTACATGTGTCTGTTTGTGTGACAACCTTTGCTTCTGAAGGATAAATTCCAAGGAGTGAAATTACAGAATCAAACAGTATATTTATTTCCAGCGTTTTAAGGAAGCACCAGATTGTTTTCCAAAGAGGTCGTATCATTTTGCAATCACCAGCAGTGTAGGCAAGTTCCAATTTCTCCACAGCCTCTCCAGCATTTGTTGTTTTTTTTTGTTTTTTGGATCATGGCCAACCTTGCTGGGGTGAGATGGTCTCTCACCATAGTTTTGGTTTGAATTTCTTTAATGGCTAATGATCATGAGCAATTCTGTATGTGTCTTTCAGCTGCCTCGATATCTTCTTTAGAGAAGTGTCTGTCTATCTGCTTCACCCATCACTTAATTGGATTGTTTATCATTTTCTTGTTGATATTTTGTAATACCTTGTAGATTATGGAGATCAGATGTCAGTCTGACATATAGTTGCCAAATATTTTTTCCCATTCCATAGGTGGTCTTTTAATTCTTTTAATGAAGTCTTTGGATAAACAAAAGTGTTTGATTCTTAGTAGTTCCCATTTATCTATTTTCTCTGCTGTTCATCATGCTTTGTTAGATTTTGAAGTCTGTCTACATTGTGTATTAAAACTTTCATTGTTGATCCTACTTTATCTTGGATGAGCTTTATCACTTTAGATTTTATATTTAGGTCTTTTATCCAATTTGAGTTGGTTTTTGTATAAGGTGTGAGATATGGATCTTGTTTCAGTTTTTTGCAGAAGGATATCTAATTTTGCCAGCACCATTTGTTAAACAGACTATTCTTGCCCCAGATGAAAATCTTGAGGTCTTTGTCAAATATCAACTGTTCATAGGAGGATGGTGGCATCTCTGGGGTCTCAACTCTGTTCCACTGGTCTATATGTCTCTTTTTGTATCAGCACCAGGCTGTTTTGACTACTGTGGCAATGTAATAGGTTCTAAAGTCAGATAGTGAGAGGCCTTTCAGTGTGTTCTTCTTCTTCAGTAGCACTTTACTTATCAGAGGTTTCTTCCCTTTCCAAACAAAGTTTTTGACTTGTTTCTCCATCTCATTAAAAAGTCTCACTGGAGTTTGTATTGGGATTTTATTATATATGTAGATTGCTTTGGGTAAAACAGACATTTTCACGATGTTGAGTCTTCCTATCCATGAGCAGGGTAGATTACTCCATTTAAGTGACTATCTGTTAGTTTCTTGTAGTATGATCTTGTAGGTCTCTTTGTAAAGGTCTCTTATTTCTCTAGTTAGATTTATTCCTAGGTATTTTATCTTCTTGGAGGCTATAGTAAATAGAATTGATTTGGTGATTTCTACTTTAATAATCTCACTGTTAGTATAACAGAATCCTACTGGTTTACTTATGTTTATCTTGTATCCCATTACTTTGCTAAACTCCTCTGTTAGTTCCAATAGTCTACTTATGGATTCCTTTGGATTCTCTGTATAAACAATTATGTCATCTGCAGATAGGGAGACTTTTACTTCTTCACTGGTGATACGAATGCCCTTTATTTCTTTGTTTTGCTCTAATTGTCTGGCTAGAACTTCTAGCACAATGTTGAATAGAAGTGGTGAGAGTGGGCATCCTAGTTTGCTTCCTGTTCTCAAAGGGAATTCTTTCAGCTTTGCCAACACAATTCTAGTATTGAAGGGCAGTCTATAACTTTCTTTTTTATTTATTTTCTTCTTCTATTTTCTCTTTCTCCTTTCTATGGTTCAATCCTGTATCATATTCTGAAGATTCTCCTGTCTTCCTCTGTCTTCAGGCTCAATTTCTGTAACAGGCTTTGTCCTTAATAAATCTCTTCTGTGTCCAGTCTCATCTTGGTAGGTGCGTCTTGGAGGAGATAGACTAAGTAGAATTTTTTTTTCTTTTTTTGTTTGTTTGTGTTAGTTGTTCCAAACTGTGTGCATTGGCAGGTTAACACAGTTTTAATAAGAAGTTGTCTTTTTATTAATTTTGAAAATATTTGTTTAGGAGTATAGCATTCTCTAGGGTAAATGATTTCCTTTATTTCAATAATAAATGAACTTGTGAAATAAAATAGGTTAACTTGTTAAGTCACCTACAAAACTTTATTTAGTTTCCCCCCCAATAGCATCATTAACTATCTTTGATTACATCATTTGTTTATTGTATTGTTCATCTTATATTTGAGATGGTTTGTATTCTTCTATTTTATTATGACTGACTCAAGTTCAGTATTTCCAAGGCAGTTACTTAGAACTGTCTTGAGGTTTAGTTTGTTACAGAACAAAACCCAGACTGCCTACTCATAGAGTTTTAAACTGGTGAGTTCTGTGTCCTTGATTTGGAAAATTTGTTTTCTTATTCTCTGGAATCAGAATCTTGAGTACTAGTTTTTTATGCACATCACATCATTTAAACTTCTCAGCAACTGAGAATATAATTGAGAACTCACTTCTATTTCTCTAAGAATATTATATCCTGAAAGGTTAACCTACCAAAGTTTCCTAGCTCTTTGTATCTGTTTTCAGATTCAGTATTATTTTCATCATAAACTCCAATTGTTTGCCAATGTTAGCTACTTCTCCTTGAGTATTTTTCTTATTATGTTCACATATTTTGCAAAAGCAGTTTAAAGGACTTAAGTGTTCCACTCAACAATAAAAGCAAATGTATCACTTTTATGAGTAAGATGTGCTGGATCCAACCTATGATATTTTCTATCACCTCATATACAAGTGAAATCTAGATAATGAATATAGAAGAGCAAAGAATTGATGCTTTTGAAATATGGTGTGGATGAAGAATATTGAATATACCTTGGATTGCCAGAGGACAAACAATGCTGTTTTGGAAGAACTGTATCCAGAAAGCTTCTTAGAAGTAAGGATCGCAAGACTTTCGGGTACTTTAGTTGTGTTATTGGGAGGGATCAGTCCCTAAAAAAGGACACTGTGCTTGGTAGAATGCAGACCTCCAAAGAGGTAGATGACGTGCTGGCTGCAACAAAGGGCTCAAATGTAGCAACAGTTGTGAGGATGGAGCAAGACTGCAGTGTTTGGTTCTGGTGTACTTATGGTTCAATAATTGGGAACCAGCGTAAGGGCAACTAATAACAACAACGCCTATCCTCCCTTTCATTAAGTGCTCGACAGGCAGTCCTTTGCTTTATAAATAATGGAGAGGGAACCTCAGTTCTCTTCTTGCTTTTTGCACCCTCCCCCAACAGGAAGAGACACTGAGAAAAGAAATCAAGCACAGAGGACAAAGGTGTTTTTTTTTTCCCTTGCTGGTTCAGACAGTAAATTCACCAGAATGCAATCCGTCTTTGATAGGGAAGCCTTCAAAAGTCTTGTTGTGTTTGTGTGTCTAGTTAGGCAAGCATGTTCTAGACAATTCATTTGGCTGCAGTACCAAAATATGTCTCTGTGTCATCTTTATTAGAACTGAAGATGTTCTTTTCATATCTGTTTGTCTGATTGTTATGTCTACTTACTGAGAGGTTTTTGCATTGAGAAGGGAGAGTTAGGAAAACTATATGGTTAATTTTAAACCCTACTCTGAATGCTTGAAGAAAAAAACAACCATATCATGGCAATAAAATAGTAAGAAAGAGAACAAATAAAATATAGTACAATGACTAGAGGTAACTGCTGAGACACTGAGTAGCTGGAACAAGGACAATTGCCTCACTTGAATTTTTATCCCATAGGACAAGAGTAAACTTTGTTTCTTAAGCCACTAACTACTGTTCATGAGCTTTTTTATTACATTAAGTTGTAAGCAATTCACAGCATAAATAAGTATAAACTGATTTGGGACTTGTAAGGCAAATGTACAGGTATTCTGCTATTCCTTCATTCAAATCCTGAGTGTATTATGCTACTTTATATACTTTAATTTTGAACATATTCACTTATTCCATATCCTCATTTGACAAAATGAAACCATTATGTTTCCTTTTGTAGCCACAGTGCTTAAAACACTGTTATTATAGAGTAGGCATTGAATAAATAATTATTGAATGAGTAGGTAAGTGAAAATGAAGCTAAGTTATCTGATACCAATTATGTATACAGAGATAAAATAATGAGGAAGACATTTAAAAACAAATAAATGTAATCTAGCATTACAGGTATGATCATGCACTTATACTTTAGTTATGTATTAAAACTATGAATCTGATATAATATGAAGAACAGAGTTTTGCTTCTCACAATTCACTACTCTGAAAATTCTCTTACTTCATCCCTATGGGAACCATACTATTATCTATTTTCTAATGACTTTTTGAAGTATAATTGAGGAACAGCAAACTACACATATTTAAATTAAACAATTTGATCAGCTTTAGAATATATGCACACCAGTGAATCCATCATCATGATCAAGATAGTATTTTTATCAACCCCTTGCCTCCCCCTAAATGCTTCCTGTGTTCCTTTTTAACCCATTTTTTTCTCCAGTCCTGTCCACTAATCTGCTTGGGTCATAATGAATAAGTTTGCTTCTTTCATAATCTTATGTAATTTATTCCCACCAGGCACTCCTTGAAAACCTCCTGGGGTGGTTCTACTCTGTCTTATAGGGTCCCTATGAGTCAGAATTGACTCAGCAGCAATGGGCATACAGAACATACTCCTGTGCTTACCCTTTTATTCCCTTGGCAAAATGAGACCCATTTATATTGTTATGTATCAATAATGACATTGTAAATTGAACCCATGATTACCAGAAAATTTCCATTAGTCCGTCAACCAGCCCAGTCTAGATTTGGCCTGTCCCTTATATGTAGGACTATCTGTGATATATAAAAAGCAGGAAAGAAAAAGAAGGAACAACATCTCCTGACCCTATTCCAAAGCAAGATGTCTGACAAGAACAATCTCACCTCTTGTTCCCTGGCCGCCGTCTAGAATTTTCCTTCTCCAACTGTTCTGCATGGACTCCATCTTGCTGCCCAAATCTTATTTGAGGCTTCTTCCCCATAGCTTGGGGGCGATATGTAAGGAAATTCCTTCTGGTTCCTTCCTTTGAGCATTGCAATAAAAGTTTTTTTTTTTCTTTCTCAAAAACCAGTGCCCAGATAATTGGCAGGTCTGAGTGTGAGGGACAAATACTAA
Source organism: Heterohyrax brucei (assembly GCA_028571685.1). Lineage (NCBI taxonomy): Eukaryota > Metazoa > Chordata > Mammalia > Hyracoidea > Procaviidae > Heterohyrax > Heterohyrax brucei. Next base: position 165,849,797 of record CM053143.1, read on the forward strand.
CCTTCCCAGGTCCAATAACAATATTTTTATATAATTATGCTTGGTATATTCCAGTATAAGACTGTACCAAAATTTGAGTACATTTCAATTGTTTACAGGTTTGAGGTATTGCAAATAAATTTGCCCCAACATTTGTATATAGCATTTTCTATGTATGGGCACGTGCTTTTTGGTTTTCCTGACTAAACACTTAGTAGTGAAGAAGCTGACCCGTATGCTAAGTAGAAGTTTAAATTCTGAGAATGTTTAAATATAGTTTATCATTTACATTTCGTTCAGCAGGGTTTGATACTGTTGCCCATATTTGCCAATATTTGTATGTTCAGGTTTTTGTTTTTGATTACTGTTTGTTAACTTTAGACTTTCTAATAGACTTGTAGTATTATGTCATTGGGTTTTGATTTGTATTTTCTTGCTGATTAAAGATGTCAGTTACCTTTTCACATGGTTAATCATCTTTTCATATGCTTATTGGTCATTTACATGTCTTCAATCATAACAGATCTTGTCAAATTTTTTGCCTATTTTTGTTTCACTGTATGTCTTATTGAATTGTTAGAAATATTTATGCACTGGATACAAATCTTGTTAGATATGCATGATACGTGTTTCCTTCTGGTTATGACTTAACATTTTCACTTTCTTAGTCATTTGTTTTGAAGAGAACAAATGTTTACTTTCATTTTGTTGATTTTTTTCTTCAATAATTTTTTTATTTTTTTTGTCTAATATATCTTTGCCTTCTCCTGGTTTGTTAAGATTTCCTCTGGGTTTTCTTTTAGAAGCTCAATGTCCTGGGTTCATGTGTTTTATATTACATTTAGGTCTATCATCCATTTTATTTGTTTTATTACTTGAGGCATGAGTTAGTGCTTAATTCACTTTTGATTTTGTTTTCTCATATGTATGTTCAACTAATACAGTAATATTAATTGAAAAGACTTCTTTCCTTATTGAATTGATCTTGGCATTTTTGGTAAAAATCTCTGTTCTATTGCACTCATTTATATTGATTGTTATCATATTTTTTGTTTGTTTATTTGTATTCCAGGACACAACTTTCTTGATTATGGTTGCTTTACAGTTTTTAAGTTATGAAATTTGATGATGTCAGCCAACCAGTTTTGTTCTTTCAAAAACTTGCTTTTGATTATTGTACGTCCTTTGTATTTCCATATAAATTTTAGAATCACTTGGTCAGTTGCCACATGTACAACAAACATTGATAAAATTTGGAATTGTGTAGAATTTGTAAATCAGTTTGGGAGAATTGTCAGTGTATTTGCAGTGAGTCTTCCAATCCATGTACTTGTTATAAATTTTGCTTCTTTAATTTTCTCAGCAATATGCATAATTTTCTAAGTAAAGATATTGGATTTGTTTTTGTGGTGTTTATTCTCAAGTATTTCATATTTTTTCCATTATTATAAAGGAGATTTTTAAATGTCATTTTAAAATTGTTTATTGTTTGTATAAACTATTTGGAAACCTAGTGGTGTGGGTTTAAGTTCTCTGGCTGCTAGCAAAGTGGTGGGCAGTTCAAATATACAAGGCACTCCTCAGAAACCTTATGGGACAGTTCTCTGTGTATACGGTTGCTAGCAGTTGGAATCAGCTCAGCAACAGTGGTTTAGTTTGGTTTGGGAATACAATGGATTAATTTTATGTTAATCTTGTGTCCTGTGCACTTGCAAAATTCAATACTGAATTCTATTGGTGGCTTTGTAAAGTCCTTGAATTTCATTTGGACACAAATCTTCAAATCAGAAGCTTGCTCTGTTTTCTAATCTTTGTGCATTTCTTTCTTGTCTTTTAGCAACTAGGGTCTCCACTAAAATTTCAACAAGAGTGGTTATGTTAACCATATTTTCCTTGTTCCTTATCAAATAATTTATATTCAATTTATATGATCATTTTAATAAATGAAGAAAAATAATTGGTGATTGCATTGGGAAGACATATGAATATTTATAGCAATATTGTTTTAAAAATGAAAATGTTAAAAGAGCTAAATATAATCAATCATATAATGTTTAAATATCTTGTGGTATATTTAGCCATGAGATGGAAATATGGTGATATGAATCAAATGATGAGTTTGAAAAAGAAAATATCAAATGGAAAATAAAACAAGTTAGAACACTGCTATAGTATAAAGTAATTTTTAAAACTATCAAAATCATGTGAGACTAAACTGTATCCATTTAAGGGATAGAAACATATGTAGTAAAGTACTTAAGAAATCAAGGAAATGAAAAATGTAGAATTAAGTCTAGTGATTACCCCTAAGAGGTAGTGTCATGGATTGAATTGTGTCCCCCCAAAATACATGTAGCCATGTGGCTGGGCCATGATTCCCAGTATCCTGTGCTCCATTTTGTGGTTTTCCTATGCTGTATGTTAAAGGATTAGGGTGGGGCTGTAAATTCCTTTATAGGATCACCTCCCTGCTCCACTGTAAAGGGGGTTTCCCTGGAGTATGGCTTGCCCCAACCTTAATCCTTTTAGCCTGCGAGAGATAAAAGGAAAGAGAAGCAGGCAGAGATTTGGGAACCTCGTACCATCAAGAAAGCAGCACCGGGAGAAGAGTGCATCCTTCAGACCTGAGGTTCCTGTGCCAAGATGCTCCCTGAACAAAGACTGATGCAATGCCAAACTTTCCTCTAGAGCCAACCAAGGGGAGACCCTTCCCGTGGAGCAGACATCCTGAATTTGGACTTGTAGCCTACCAGAGTGTGAAAGAATAAATCTTCCTTTGTTAAAGCCATCTGCTCTGTGATATTTCTGTTAGAGCAGCCCTAGCTGACTAAAACAGGTAGAAAGGAAAAAGTGGTGAGAGAGGTATACATTGTAGGTTTAGAAATACAAATTTGGGTTTGGTAAGCTTTATAGTAGCTGCATGAGTTTTCTTTTACTATTTTTTTGTGGTTTATAATTAATTTAAAATATTAAAGAAAATATGAGTTAACCATCTAGGAAGTAGTAAAAGGTGACTTCCATATCCAATAACTAAAATACGTTTTGGTAGATTTTATACAGCAATGGAGCTGATAAAATATATGGGTTTAAGTCTAAAAATAAAGTTTCTAATTCTTCCTATAATTACTTTCTATGTAGAAAAGTTTTAATATAAATCTTCTTTTGAGGCTTTGAGTGACACTTGTGTACTTGGATATTTGTATAAAAGTTCTCACGGCCACAGTATATCCTGAAAATGTTTACTATTTACAGTTATAATTACATAAAAATAACTACTGAAAATATAAAAAGGTAGTTGCTTTTCTCTCCAGTTTGAAGAAGTAGGTTCTTGGGCCCCATATTATGATATACACTTTATGCATAAATTCTTCAATATTACTGAAGAGTAAAATAAAATATCACCTTAATCTCTGTATTTTGTGAAAATGGTTACCTCAGTCCTCTAATGTAGGGTGATTATTGGGTTCCTCTGAAAGGTTTAGACCTTGTGTATGCTACTCTTTGCATGCTGGGGTAAAAAATATACATGGTGCAAAACAAACAAACAAACTTGTAACTTAAAAAAAAGTGACAATATTCCACAGTCTCTGTATTCAGTGGGGTAAAATTTCAATGGGCTAAAATTAATAACTGTCTTAATAAGAAAAAAAAAAGTGACACATCTCCAAATGAAAAGAAAATAGGAGAGAGATAAAATGAAGATAAATTAGATTAAATTTGTTATATCCAAAGGCTGCTGAGCATTCAAAAAACTCTGACTGGTCTGCTCACCATCATCCCCTTCACTTGTTTCTTTTCTACACTTCCCACGTACGGTCTGAGCCAGTTCTCCCATGCTCACAACTTTCTACTCCAAATGGGTCCTTTGCTTTGGTTCATGTCTAGTCCTATAGACTCAGTGGTATTAGCAGGGTGAGTGACTCTGGGCCTCCAGTTTAAAAGCATGTGTTTTCAAAAATAGATTCTTCAAAATAATTTCAGTGTACTAATGATTGCTCAGAAACCCTGGCGGTGTAGTGGTTAAGTTCTGTGGCTACTAACCAAAAAGTCACCAGTTCAAATCCACCAAGTCCTCCTTGAAAACTCTCTGGGGCAGTTCTACTCTGAATCAACTTAACAGCACTGTTTTTTGTTTTTGTTTTTCTTGATGATTGCTTACTTTCAGTAAGAAAGATACAGCATCTGAGTGTGGTAGATTAAATAAGTGTTTGCAAATTCCAGTTGTGAGACTGTTTTCTCCTCTAAGCGATTAACATACAACTTACTGGTTTGAGAAAATATTATTTCCTCACCATAAATATTTACAAATCGTATAACAACATTCACAGTGGAAAGCAATGTATAAATCACTTAAGGAAATATCTGTCATCACTTTGCATATGAGCTGATACTGGGTGGGGATGTGACGAAGTCTTTGAAGCACGTTGACAGTAGAAGAATTGGTGTTTGAGGCCTCTCCACCATAGTTGTTGACAGTGTGTTACCTCTTAATGAACTCTGCTAAGTTACACTACAAAAAGGAAAAAAGAAAGAAAGAAACTTAAGGGAGAAGTAGGTTAAACAGGCCAACTGAGGTATCTGATATCCCTTTTTGCCTTGTGCTTTTTTCTCTTTTTAAACATAATTTCTAAAATAGTTATTCACTCTCACTTTTATTCAAGTAAAAATCCATTATTCTCTCTAATATGTTCTAGCGTAATAACTTAGTGGAAAAAAAGTCATATCCAGACAATTATTTCTAATTTTTATGGAATTGTATTTTTAAAACTTATTTTAAATGATAAAAAAGGAAAATCATTTATATTTTTGTTCTACACAGTAGTGTGGGTAGTAGTTTTGTTCTTTGGAGCATCAATAATATAAGTACACATACGGAGACAATACTTCAGAAATGGGTATTGTTTCATGGAAGCCTTGATGGTCTATTTCCTGAGCATTTTTATCTGCAATAAAGCCTTTTTGAAAGGACAATTTTGAGCAGAAAAAAAGCATCTTAGAAATGTCATTTGCCTTTCAACAATTATATCTTTGAAAAATAGTACTATGCCTGAAGCAAGAGATTTTACCAATTAGAATTTTTGACTCACTCCACTCTGGTGGAGCAACTTAAAGCTTTGACAGGTCCTCAAATTGTGATTACTAAAATAAATTATTGTTGAAATTTATTTTAGTAAATAATTACTAAAATAATTATTTAACAATAATTTATTTTAAGGAACAAGACAAAAACTCTTCTCAACCATATTTGTGTTCAAAAGAATATTAATTGTTTAAAGCATTTATTGCTTAAATATCAGTGTTCTCATCAGTGTAGAGTGTTTTTCCTCGTGAAGTTTTTCTGTTCTTGCTATATACTAGAGAAGCAAATAAAAAAGTTGTGTACTGATGCCCTGACTGGGAACACAAAATAGTGTCCCTGACGTAGCAGGAGAAAGATCAATGTGTAGAACTTGCTGGTCTGAAAGAATGGAAGATTCCCAGAATGCATGGTCCCTGGGTTTTCTGTTAGGCCAGAGCTGACCAGTCTCAAAGCTAACTCTCCAGATTGGACCGTACTATAAGGCACCAAATTTTGGCTTAAATACATCCATGAGGCTATCTGAGTATATATGAGAGATATGAGAGTAGTGGGGGACAGGAGTTGGTTGAATGAACACAGGAAGTGCAGAGTAGAAAGTAGGAATGTGCTGTTACAGGGTGAAGTGAGAGCTAGAATTACACGGTTGTGTGTGCAGGCTATTGTGCATAACAAATTGACTTGTATTCTAAATTTTCACTTAAAATGTAGTAAAATATTTGTAAAAAGTTGTATGTTGAATCTACATTTTACCTATATGTGTGTATGTCTGTGTGTGTGTACAGATATGTACCTGTTTTGGTATGTAACACATAATATTATATTATGCATTTTTTAATATATTTTCATACTACATCAACAATTTTCAGAATTCCTTCTCCTCTACATTTATTTCTAAATTTATAGATTTTCAATTGCATCTTTATCAGCACTCCTCCTACTCTGGACCTGTAATATTTGACATTATATACACATATATACTTCATTTTTAAATTTAACTTCCTGTCTCCTCACTTCAAATGTTAATTATCCTACCTGCGTAACATGCTTTACTATTCTTTTAAGCCCTACGTGAATATTTTCATTTAATATCCAGTACTATTCCTACAAAGACTGAGTTACAAGTCAGAAGAGATTTATGCCCTTGTCTGTGTTATTTATTCGTGCTTTTCAGTAGATAAAACATGATAGTGCTCTATTATGTGTCACCTACTAAATAAACAGATGTCTTAGACTGGGTTATTGCTAATAAGCAAAACCTAAGACAAGAGTTTATGTGAAAGGTGCTCGCAGAGACAGGAGTAGGAGACTGACACAATAAAACAGAAAACAAAGGGAAGTTAGTACCAGAGTCGTAGGGTGGCAGCAGTTAAAAGTTCAGCTGCTAGGCAAAAGGTTAGGAGTTTCAACCCACCAACTGCTCCTTGGAAACCACGGGGAAAGTTCTGCTCCGTCCTCTTGGGTTGCTCTGAGTTGTCGTGACTCGAGGGCTGTAGGTGTGTGATTCACCAGTCAGTGAAACAGTACGCAACTGAGGCTCAATTTCAGTGGACCTTGTGAGGTTCAATTTAGAACGTGCTTGGAATTATACACCAAGAGTATAGAATAAGAGAGAATTCATTCATTTGCTCCATCACCAGTTTTTCAAGGATTGCACGATAGTGTGTTTCATCACATTTTCAAGACTCATATGAGTGAGTGCTGGGGCTAGACTACGGGAGAAATATTAAGGAATGAAAAAAAGATACATGGACTTGTGAAGTGTGTGCTGTCAATCACAACTGTGCAAAACATTTCTTAATGAAACAGTGACTGAAGTAAAAGGTGAACCAATGTGATGTGAGGCAAGGATGTTTGATTTCCACAGGTGTAAATGCATGCTGACTCCTCAAAACAGAAGATGGCTTTTGTTATGAAATGAATTGTATCCCTTCACCACCCCAAAAAGATATGTTGAAATTCTAACCCATTCCGAGTCAACACATCCTTGTGTAGAAATAGCGTTGCTGAAGGTGTTACTGGTTAACATGCAGTCATATTCTAGAAGGGTAGATTTTAGTCTATTATAAGTGGTGGTCTTAAAAGGAGGACACACACACAGAGAAGTGAAGCTGGAGGCATAGATTAGGGGTCAACTGAAGATATGCCGGAAACCTAGATTTTTACTTGCCCATGGCACTAATAAGATGTTACTTTCTCATTCTCTGCAAAAGTGGTATCAGAAAGCTAGCTAAAACTTAAAGTTTAAATAAGGTCCAAAGTTTCACAACATAATACTCAAAATAATCAAGATTCAAAGATATGAGAATCATCTAACAAAAATTTTAAAGCAGCTTTCATAAACACTTAAACAAATGATTGGAAACATGCCAGAAACAGATGAAGAATGTGAGGAGTCCTTCAAAAATATATGTTATCATAGAATTTTCAGATCTAAAGACAAAAGTAATAGAAATTAAAAAAACAGTGAGTGAGCACAAAGGTAGAACAGAGGGGACAGAAGAAAGGTAAATGTATTAAAACTAAAATAATCAAAATCAATCATTCCAGCAACACAAAAAAAGCTTGAAGAAAAAAAGTAAACAGGGTATCATAGACTTTTGAAGTTTAAAATGAAATACATGTATATAGCATCTGTGCTGCTGGAATCCTGGAAGAAGAAGAAAAAGGATAGAGGGCTAAAAGTATACACAAAGAGGTGATTGCAGAAAAGTTCTCTTATTTTTCAAATGCCTTAAGCCCACAGATTCAACAATGAACAAATACCAGATAGAAAAAAACCCAAAGCAATCTACACCAACAAAGATTACAATCAAACTTCTGAAAATTAAGACAAAGAATAATCGTGAAAGGAATGTGAAATAATACTTTAGCTATAGGCAGAAAAACAGTAGGTTTCTCATAAATGGTGTAGGACAGAAGGAATTTGCACAATATTTTTCAAATGCTGAAATAAAAGCATTGTTAACCAAAAACTCTAAACTGAGGAAAATTAGTTTTCAGGAATAAAGGGGAAAATCGAGATGTTCTCAGATGCAGAAAGACTAACAGAATTTTTGGCATAGTAGTTAACTGCTACGGTTGCTCACCGAAAGGTCAGCGGTTTGAATCCCCCAGGTGCTCCTTGGAAAATCTATGTGATAATTCTGCTCTGTCCTCCAGGGTTACTATGAGTCAGAACTGACTTGATAGCAGTGGGTTTGGTTTTCTGTTTGTACCTTAAAAGAATAGCTAAAAAAAATTCTCTAGACAGGAAAATATAAAATAAGGAAACTGGGACCACCAGGAAGAAAGGAAGAAAAAAACATTGTCAGCAAAATATGGGTGAATTAAACAGACTTTCTTGTTCCTCTTAAGTTTCCTAAATAAGTGTGAGTTGAAGCACTAATTATGTCACTGTCTGTTACAATCTTAAATGTATATAAACAAAGTATTTAATGCAGTTTTATGATAGACAGTGGAAGATAAAGGTACAAAAAGAGGCAAATTTTCTCTACTTCACTCAACTAAAAGCCAAGCCAAGTGCCGTCAACAAAAAAAAAAACCCTATAGACTATGATAAATCACGTACATCTAAAGAGAATGCTACAGTAACCATAATAAAAGGTATATGAAGAGATACACTTAAAAACACTGTAGATAAATCAAAACTGAATTCTAAAAAATCTCAGGTATCCCACAGGAAAGCAGCAGAAGAAAATAAGAAATGTCAGATGAAGCCTTGTATTATTTTCTTATTGTCACTGTACCAATTTGTCACAAATACATTGACTCAAAACAAAGCATATTTATTATTTTGTATGACAAGGCTAGTTCCTTCCAGAGCATCTCGACACAATTTATTTTCTTGCTTTTCTCAGCTATTAGAAACTCACTGTCATTGATTTGATTCTGACTCACAGCAACCCTGTGGGACAGAGTAGAAATGCCACATAGGGTTTTCAAAAGCACCTGGTAGACTCAGTTACTAGGGACACTTGTATTCCTTAGATTGTAGACCTTTTCTCACCATGACATCACTCTAACTTGTACACACATCATCCCGTCTTCTCTCTACGAACCTTCTGTCTCCCTCTTGAAAGGGTCCTTATGATCACCCCAAGTAATCCAGAACAATCTTCTCATTTTAAAAGTTTTAATTGCATCTCCAGAATTCCTTTTAATTTGTAAAGAACATATTCACAGGTTCTGGGGATTAAGTTATGGCCAGTATTCTTCCACAGGTCTTACCAGATCAAAAATTACATTACATGACAATAGTCTAGTTAATGGGGGATGTTAGAGTTAATTTAAAAAATGTATTCTGTATGCCATGTACAGGAAACTCACTTTAAGTATTACAAAATAGAAGGTAGAAAGATGACAGCAGAGATGTATTATGGAAACATTAATCAAAATAAAGCAGAGATAGCTACATTAATAGAAAATAAAGTATGCTTCAGATTAAAAAAAAAAAAAAAACTTACCAGAGTCAGAGAAGGACTTTATATAGTAATAAACAACTAATTCCATCAGGAAAATATAGGAGAAATGAAAAATATGTGAAGTCAAAATGATAAGACTGAAAGGAAAAACAGACAGACCTACAATTATAGTTGGAGAGTTCTCTATTAACAATTGATGGCACAATGTAAAGCTTTTGAAAGATATAATTATCTGCATCAAAATCAGAAGAAATGAGCTTTAATCAAATTTTCACATAGTTAAAGATACTTTGGGTGTTCAGAACTTCTACTTTTCAAAGAGATTTTAAATGAGCACAAAGAGACTAGTTAAGAATTTTAAAGTATATTCCCCCCCCCAATTCACTCTTACTTTTTAAAGTCAGTGCTCTTATTAACTCAAAAACTGTATTGAATGATACAGGAATCTATGTTTTCTTGTCAAATATTGCATAGTAGTATTGTGGTACAAACTTAGTTGTGACACATTCGAGATTTCAAGTATGGTGACATAATTAAATAAAAGTTAAATTAATGAGCTACTAAAAAAAAAATAATCAAACCCAGTGCCACTGAGTTGATTTTGACTCACAGAGATTCTATAGGGAAGAGAAGAAGTGCTTTGTAGAGTTTCCAAGGAATGCATGGTGGATTTGAATTGACAACCTTTTGGTCAGCAGGCATAGCACTTAACCACAATGCTACCAGAGTTTCCAGGGAGCTATAGTTCAGTCCATGACAGTAATCTATTTACATTTATGATGTCTAATACCATATGATAGGAATTCTACTCAACAAAATTCCTATCATGTTACTAGACATCGTAAATATAAATGTAGATAGAATTGTGTCCCCCCAAAATACTTTTTATAAATTCTAAACTCTATATATATGATAATAATCTCATTTGGAAATGAATTTTCTTTGTTATGTTAATAAGACAACATTACTGTAGGGGTAATCTTAAGTCAACCTCTTTTGAGATATAAAATGACAGAGTAAGGAAGAGCCAGAAAATACAGATGGGGGAAGACAGATGCCATTCTATATGAAATCTCCAAAGAACCTTGTAACAGAAGCTGAAAAGAGACAAAGACCTTCCCCCAGAGTGAATAGAAAGAAAAATATTTTCCCTGGAGCTGGTGCCTTGAATATGAGCTTCTTTTGTCCTACGTTATGAGAAAATAAAATCGTTCTTTAAGGCCATCCACGGTGGCATTTCTGTCACAGCACCACTAGATAACTGAGGTAGGATTTGTTCCTTAAGAGTGAGATGCTTCTCTAACAAATACTTAAAATGTAGAAGAGATTTTGCAACTGGGTAATGGGTAGAATCTGAAAGAATTTTGATGTGTGTCGTAGTAAGGCATTACATTGCCTTGAAGAGATTGTTGGTAAAATTATAGATGTAAAAGGCACTTACGGTGGGAGCTCAGAAGGAAATCAGGAAAGCTATAGAGTAAATCTCTGTAGCCTTTGGGAATACATATGGAGCCATTAACAGAATTTTGCTAGAAATATGGATGATGAATGTGCTCCTGGTAAAGCATTAAAGGGAAATTATGCACGCACGATTGTACAGTGGAAGAAGTATGATGCTTTTCATAACGTGGCCAAAAACTTACCTGAATTGTGTCCAAAGTTTTGTTGGAAGGTAGAAGTTGTATGTGGTGATTTGTGCATTTGGCTACAGATTTTCTAAGCAGAATTGTAAGGGGGAAGGTTTGTGTCTCTTTGTCACTTACAGTAGAGTGCAGGAGGTAAAAATCAGATTCGAAGATGACTTGTGAAAAATTAAACCAGAACAAAGTTCTGTTGTATGAGCTAAGGGTATGTGCTCCAAAACTCTCGCCAAAGACTTGGTAACTCAATATTAATACTAACATTAATATTAGTATTAATATTAATATTGAGGCTGTTGACTGATTGATTTAACCAACTGCCACATCAGAAAATCCATACAAGGGGATAGAGACAAAAAAGAAAAGCCGTCTTCTTCTTGGAATACTACAAGCAGGAAACATTCCTGTAGCAGCTCTGAGATCAACAGACCTACAAGAAGGAAAACTGAGAGCAGCGCTGCGTGGTTTTAAAGGTTGGAGCTGTGGACTACTAGGTTTCAAGGAGTCAGATCTCCACTAACTTGAGTTTTGTAGTGTGGAGCTAACCTCTGGATGGGTACAAAGGAAGGAGCCACCACCCAAACCAATAGACATCTACCATGCCAAAGGCACAGGAGGATGAGCCCCGTGGGATTAAGGAGGTGGCCTCATGCCACTCAGATTGACTCAGATAACAGGACCACCCAATCCTGAAGGCCTAAGGTTTCCACACCAGTGGCTCTGAAAGCTAGGACCCTCACCTAGGGTTGGGGAGCCTAGTCCCAGAATCCAGAGAACATGGTCGACACTCAGAATCTGGAGAGAAGTGCCATTGCCCAGATGGCCCCAGAAAAGAGAGGACTATTTTCGAGGCTTCACAGCTCATGTATTTTTTGCTGTTCGATTGGTGCCTATTACCCCCTCTTAGCCTTCAGTTTCTCCCGTTTACAATGGCAATGCCTACCTCATGCCTATCCCGCCACTGTACTTCACAGAAAGGTATTCTAGATTTAACAGCTTCATAGATGAAGAGGAATTTCACCTCAGGGTGGAAACACCGTAAATTCTGATCCATATTTGAGTGAGATGGTTCAGAAAATGATATTTTGGACTTGGAGTTGATTTACTTTCTTTAGTGTGATCTAGTGGGGTAAATGTACTGAGGGTGAAGGACATGAATTTGGGGGGGGCAAAGTGTGTAATATTATGGATTGAAGCATGTCCCCCTTTAAAAATGTATGTGGTGAATCATAATCCCTCTACCTGTGGTTGGAAACTCCGGTGGTGCAGTAGTCAAGGCTATGGCTGCAAGCCAACAGGTCAGCAGTTTAAATACACCAGTCACTCCCTTTAAACTCTTCCCTATCTGGTTCTCTGCCTACTCTGTCGGTTCCATCTGCCCTATGATGTTGCTATGAGTTGCAATTGACTAGACTAGGGTAGGTTTTGGATACCTGTGGTTAGAATGTCATTTAGAAATTATTTTCCTTTGTTATGTTGATGAGGCAGTATTGATGTAGGGTGTTTCTTAGGTCAATCTCTTTAGAGATATAAAAAGAGTAGATGGAATAGGAGCAAAAAAAGCAAGAACAGACAGGAAAGACAGATGCCATGACACATGAGATCCTCAAGATATCAAGAAATAAAAGCTGGAAAGAGACCAGTACATTACCCAGATCCAACAGGGAGAGAGAAAGCACTCTGAATTCAGACTTCTAGCCTCTAAAACACTGAAAACATAAACATCTATTTGTCAAAGCCACCCATTTGTGACAAAGTAATAAATTGACAAGCTTTATGAGAACATACTTACTGCATACTAACTGCAGAATAACTTTTGATGAAGGTTAGTTGCCAGACTACCAGGTTCTGACAGTTTAGTCGTATATATCTTTATATTTTAATATATATGACATAATTAAATTTTTTAAGTCACTGAAAAGAAAGGACTAATTTTAAAAATATGTTAATTATACTTCTATATTGCCTGAGTTTCTAAATTATGCCATAAAGTAATTTAATGTAATATTTTAAAAAATATTTCTTGCATCTCAGTATCACCCTGTTACTGTAAAAATTTTGAGTCTGTGCTAGCATGTTTAGATAAAGAGAATTACTGTGTGTGTCTCATCCCTGAGTATGCTATACAATAAATAGCCCAAGTCCTTCCTGGGTACCAGCTCACCAATTACTAAGAAAACAATATCATCTGCCCTGTCTGTTTAAGACTACTGTAAATCAGAGTACAAACATTAATTTTCTAAAAAATGAGTTCATCTGTATCTGTCCCTCAACCATACCAACAATTGTGACAATGACACAGACCAGGCAATATTTTGTTCTGTCACACATAAAGCAGCCATGAGTCAGAGATGGGTATTCAGCAATTAACAATAACCCTTAAAGAGCACATGGTGTTAAGTGCCATTGATGTGGATTCTCAAGAGACCTGACAGAAGTTTCTGATCACATGGTCAGTTTTTAAAGCTTTATTTGTACAACTTTCAAAAAAGTCAATTTGTCCTGGCTTCCTGCTTCAGCTAGAGTTAAACAATCTCAGGAGGTAAATGTTTTACTTTTCATTATGGTATGTGGAAAAAGAATCAGCAACAACCTTCAGTAACCTTTTCTAATGGATCACCATCTTCTCACAATATTGTATAATGAATCATGAGTGTCCCTTTGAAAATGAAGTTTTACCTCTCTTGACTAGTCACTGATCACTAAATAGTGTCACATGCCAAACATTTGAAGATTTTGTATGTCATTTCCTTATGAAAAATAGCCCTGGTAATTAATTTCTATGGCTTATAATTCTGTGTATTTTCTCATAGATTCCATTGTGTAAAACTATTTTAACATTTTTATGTGCTCTAACAGTACATGGGTATGCTTTCTTTGTACAAATATTCAAAATAATAGAAAACAATCAATAACGGACAGTGTTTCCCGTTTAGCTCCCATTGCAATTCAATGAAAAGCAACCCAAACAAAAACTAAACCTGTTGGCATCAAGTTGATTCCTACTCCTAGAGACTCTATGTGACAGAACAGAACTTCCCAGTAGGATTTCCAAGGTTGAAATCTTTACAGATGCAGATTGTCACATCTTTCTTCCATGGAATGGCTTTCTCAGCTAGTTTCATGAAAGCCACTATTACCTTCCTAAAGTTTCAGAAACTCTTGAGGTCTTTTATAAACGAGATTCTCCTATAATCCTCTGGATAGGAGCAGTCGTGGTTCAGTAGTAAAATTCTCATTTTCTATATGGATGAACCAGTCTCAATTTCTGATGACTGTACCTCTTGTGTACCAATCACCCATCTGTCACAAGAGGCTTGAAGGATTCAGTGATTCTGAACAGGTTTCAATGGTGCTTTTAGACTAAGATGGGTAAGGAATGAAGGCTTGGTAATCTACTTCTGAAAAGCAGTTAGTGAGTGAAAATTTTATGGATCACAACAGGTCCGCCTACAACCAATCTTGGACATGGCACAGGACCAGGCATCATTTTGTTTTGCTGTGTCTAGGATCACCAGGAGTCAGAGGTGTCTCAACGGAAGCTTAGAACAACAACTACAACAGTCTCCTATAACCTTAGAACAAAGAAAGTCTGCCTAGGACAAGGCTAGATTTTGTAGCCCTTGCATACTCAGGTCCACGTGACCTCTCAACTTGGGCAGAAGCTAACACATATTTGCAGTAAAGGATTTTGTCTGATGTGATTAAACTTCAAGTGATCAAAAATTCAGACATGTTTTGCAGAAGAAATCCTCAAGCCCATTAAAATAGCCTTCAGGGCCTGGATTAAGCCAGTCCTAAAGTATGTTCCATTTAAATAAATAGTGCTTGCTTAATCAAATAAAAGCTCCCCTAAAGAGCTCACTCATTGAATGAACCTTTTTCCTCTTAGGATTCTCTTTACTGCACCCAAATGTAATTTCTTTGGAAACTGCTTCTGGCAGTATTTTTTTTTTTTTTTTTTAGTCTTAATATACAGAGTTGAAATTTTTACACTTCTCCACCATAATGTTCAGTGATTCCCAACAGAAGAAGATCCCTTTGAGAAATATTTCACACAATGGGAATCCACTAATCAAAGCTACCCGGTCTACCTAACCTTGTAGTCCTGGGTTGTAATTTTATGCACACAGGTCTAAGCCATAAAAGCAAGTAATTAAGCATTTCCAATTCTTTAAATTATTTTTGACTGTTAACCAGAGCAACTATGTCAGATTAATGACTGTTTGGTTAAGCATCCTAGAAATGAAAACTTATGAAACTGGGTCGCATGTGACCACACAGAGTAGGGGTGGTAAGGAATGTCTGCAACTTCAGATTTAGCTCTGAGAAGATTGGCTCTGAGTCAGTTTCTGTTCACTTTTGTTGCTGGTTTTGAACACAGCTTTATAATGGGAAATTTGGTGGTATAGTGCTTAGGTAATTTGCCTGCTAGCCAAAAGATGGGCAGTGACTCGATGGTGGTGGGGTTTTTGTTTGTTTTATAATAGCTGTAGGAATTTCGGCAACTAAAATTTTTGGAGCCTCCGTCTCTCAAGAAATACAATGCTAACAATCATATCACACTGTTGTGTGGATTCATTAAGCCCCCAAATAGTGTGTTACACATAATGACCAAGACCAAACCTACCCCATTGCCAGCCAGTCAATTCAGACTCACAAGGACCCTATAGGACAAAGTAGAACTGCCCTCTAGGTTTAGGAAGGCTGTAGGTCTTCATGTAAGCGGGTTCCCATGTCTTTCTCCCAAAGAACAACTGGAGCATTTGAACCAATGACTTTTCATTTAACAGCCAAATGCTTCATCACCAAGCCACCAGGGCTCTTACGTGTAACAAATATTCACTAGATGTCATTCTCTTTTCCTTCAGCCTTGTTCTCTTGTGACGGGACTTGTGCTCTGTCACTTTCTTCTTCCTTCTCTCCCTCCCTCTGGTAACTTCTTTCTCCTTTTGTCCTTTTCTCTCTTTCTCTAAAATGAGACTAGTATCATTTTGCTAGCCCTTAGTGTTGAGTTTGTGTTTTTATTTAACATGACGAGGTAGAACAAACAGAAGTTTGGCTACTTATGAGGCTACTTTATAATTGAACATCTTTGAAAACTATCTATCATGTAATTGTTACACCTAAAGCAAACCAAACTCATTCACATTGAGCAGATTTCAACTCATAACAACATGATAGGACAGCGTAAAACTGCCCCACAGGGTTTCCAAGGAGCACCGGATGGATTCAAACTGCTGACCTTCCAGCCATAGCTCTTAACCACTATGCTACCAGAATTTCCATAGTAATCAGTAGTGGTCAATAAATACTGATTCTGTTTGATAATCACAAAAAAAAAAAAACATTGCTCCTAAAATTATTTTCTATTTTATCACAGATTTTCACAAAAGATTTTTGAGACTGATTACCATTGCAGTTGTTGTTAGTAATAACAGCATAAATAAATTTCTAGCAGTATTAATGGTTTAATGTACTACAAGCACTGTGTTAGGAAAATTACTATAAGAACTTTGGTAGGAAAATTATATATACCCTTTGTTTAAACCTCTCAAGATTTTATGTACACAGAATGGAATTTCAGATAGGTTAACAACTGTCAAAAGTTAAACAATTAATAAGTAGCACAACCAAAATTCCAACTCCAGCTTGTCATCCTACTTCAATTTTTTATTTTTTTTATTATGATTGAGTGAAAATATACAATCCCATATAAATTTGCATACCTGCCAATGGGCAGCTCCCATTGCTCTCCCTGCCCAGGGACAGCACACTCCTCCTCTCCATTCTGTACCTCCCTCAATATTTTTTAACAGTTAAGTGAATTTCTTTGTTTGACCACCTGGAGGAAGGGTTGTATTTGCTGGCTGCCTAGAAGTCACTTTCCCAATCCCTAACAGGATGAAACAAATCTGCTCCTGTGCCATCCCCACGGTCAGTTGCTGATAAGGTGATTGCAATCCTCAGGGTTTTCATTGACTGATAATTAGAAATAGATCACCAGGCCTTGCTTCCTAGTCTCTCTTGGTCTGGAAGCTCTGTTGAAACCTGTTCAGTACCATAGCAACACAGAAGCCTCCACTGACAGATGAGGAGTGGATGTTCATGAGATGTATTGGCTAGAAAGTGAAACTTAGTCTTCCTCAAGGACTAGAAAAAAATTACCACTGAATTACTAACACCATACAGTATGAATATGGGCACTTAATTCATCTATCTTTTTTCGACTTTCAGTTATCTTTATCCATTCGTCACACAGATCCTGAACAGTGTATCTAAAGCGGAACTCTGATCTTGTCCTTTCTTAATTTTTTTCTCCTACAGTTCATCTATGATTTTCACCTCTCTTGGAGCAAATTCCCTCCCCAAATCATTGATCTTTGACTTTATGAAATGTTTTCCATTTACTCTGAGAAAAACAAAGTAATGTGTTATAATAAAACCTGGACTTAGAAAACCAAAAGAGAAGACTATACTTGGAATTTCTCAGGCTTAAAGAACTGGAAAAAAAAATATCATGTTTTGAGTTGCAGTACTGAAGGATTCTATGAGCAAAATATTGAAAAATGCATGAAGATGCAAAAGCAGATGGAAGAAATACATAAAGCCACTGTGCCTGAAGTGTAAGTCCGTGTTCACTCATTTCAGGGAGCAGCATATGATGAAGAACTAGTGGTACTGAAGGAAGAAGTCCAAGCTGCACCGGCAGTATAGGAAAAATACAAGGGCTTCAGGACCTTACGGAACATCAATCAAGATGTTTCAATAAATAGATGTGATGTAGAAGTACTCACTCAATTTCACTGCCTGACTGACTGGAAGAGAAGGTGATTCAGCAGAATGTGAAAATTATCGAACAAAATCACTAATGTCACATGATGGTAAAGTTCAAAATTGTTTTCAGCATTCACTTCACAGAGAACTGTCAGAAATCCAAGCCAGATTCAGAAAATATCCAGAGGTATCACTGCCAATGTCAGATGGACCCTAGCTAAAAGTAGAGAACAGCAGAAAGATGTTTTCCTGCATAGCATTGATCAGACAAAGTCATTTGACAGTGGATCATAAGAAATTATGGATAACACTGGGAAGAAGAGGAATTCCAGAACACTAAATTGTGTTCATGCAGAACTTCTAAATAGACCAAGAGGCAGTTGTTCGAAAGAAGAAGGAGATACTGTTTGGTTTAAAGTTGAGAAAGCTGTGCTTCAGGGTCTCATCCATTCACCATACTTATTCAATATGCATGCTGAGCAGAGTCCAAGAAGCTGGACTATCTGAAGAACTGATATATTTGAATATGGTGAAGAATACTGACAACACCATTAACTGCTAGAAAAAAATGAACATATCTTCCTTGGAAAAGTATAGCCAGAGTACTCCTGCAAAGGAGGATTGCTAAACTTAGTTTCATACACTTTGGACATATAATCAAGAGGGACCAATTCCTGGAGAAGAACATCATGCTTCGTAAAGTAGAGGATCACCATAAAAAGGAAGACTCGGAAGAAGAGGGATGGATAGAAAGGATGCAACAGAGGGGTCAAACACAGCATCATTGTGAGGATGGATTAAGACTCAACTGTGTTTGTTCTGTCGTGCATAGGGTCATGGTGAGTGGGAACCAACTTGATGGCAGCTAAAAACAATGGCTCTACATGTGTTGTATTTAACTATTTGTAATTTCTTTGGAAAAACTAGTGACTGCTCAGGCCTGCTGACTTTTGTACCCGTTATTCCTTCTGCTTGATTTCCCTGTCTAGCTGTCATCCCCTAACACATACTCACCTTTCAAACTCGACCCATGTTTTACCAGCCCAAGAGAGCTTTCTGTGATTAATCCAGGCTGAGTCAGATGTGTGCTAACTTCCCGTGTCCCCAGAACATCTAAAACAAGCTTCCATTGTAGCGTACGCCCTACTAGAACTTTAATTTATTTGTTTTATGTAATAGGCTACGATTAGCCTGAAGGCAGGATCGTATTCTGTTATTAAAATAGCTGTCACAAAGCTTGTATTTTATAAATAGTCATTTAATTAAAATAGAATAAAATTAAACATCCTCTGGAAAAGTACACTGCCAAATCTGAACTCACAGTACTGTCACTTATCACACATAAGATGGCTTAGTGGCTTGGCACTATCAGGGATTTCTCTGTAAGAAGGCGAGCCACTCTGGCACTGTGTTGTGGTGGATAGGGTCTATCTCTACCATTGGCTTATGACTTATAGTTCATAACTCAGGGACCACAGAGCAAATGATAAAACCTTTATAAATCAAACCCACAGCTGTTGAGTCAATTCAGACTCATAGTGGCCCTGTAGGTCAGAGTACAACTGCCTCATAGGGATTCCATGGAGTGCCTGGCAGATTTGAGCTGCCGACCTTTTGGTCAGCAGATTAACACTAAACCACTAGGCCACTGGGTTTCCCTGTACTGCATTGCCAAACTGTCTTATGTAACCAGCTCTAACCTTGACACATCAAGAAGACTTGTAACGTCTGGATTTATCATGAAGAACCCTGAAACTACTGAGGAAAAGGAGCAGCATCAGAGAAACACAGAGACTTAAATACATCAGACTGCATTCTTCAAATTTTATTGTTTCCAGTTTGAAAATTCATTATCTATACAGTGGCAATGAAATCCCGACGGTGGTTACCAAATGTTATGATTGTCACAAGCCTTGCACATAGTTAACTTCATTTTCGTTCTTACCATGCAAAATTGCCTTCGGGTTGTACTCAACAGAGTCCCCACTTCAGTTTTTATCCTCATGGCTGAAATAAAATGCAACTGACAGTTGATCGGGGTGTTGGACATAATTACCTACAAGTCTACTACAGCAGAAAAACGCCACATTTTTCTACTGCCTGATAACTCTCGTTATTCTGTTCTGGAGCCTGTCCAAGTCTCTCAGAATAATTTTAAGAAGGAAAGTCCAAAAGTGGACATCACATTTCTTTTTAATAGGAAAATGATTTTCTAACTGAGATTTACTCTCCTCTCTGTCACTAGTACTTTAATCCGATCTCAAGGGATGGTGAAAGAGATATTTATAACATTCCACTTTCTGCATTTCTGCATTCAGCTCTTCCATTATGGAACAGACAGAAGCATAACTGTGGAGCCCTGTTTGACTCACCCTATCAGCTTGCTTTAATTAATGTAAGCATGAGAAGGATTGGAAAGTTGGCAGCCAAGCATTTTTGAGGCTAGAAATTCCTTAGTCAGTAAATGCCTAACTTAAATTGGTACATTAAGTTATCAAAGAAGTTTTAAAAATCTAGGGACTGAGAGTAAGCAGAAACTATGCCTTGCAAAATTTATGTTTGCATAATAATGTATTCTTAGGAGGATTTTTGTTCATGAGTTTCCATAGAAAATGTTCTTGAGACAGGCTGTGGGCTATCATTATTATTATTTTCCTGAAACCAGGGTAGATAGATGATTTGTTTAGTTTTGACATAAGCTGGATTATTTGGATTCCACAAATCTATATTCTGTGTGCAGTCTTGCATCTTTTAAAACAAACTCAGTAAAGACAGATTTAACGTGGATTTGTACTGGGCCGTCTGTCAGCCTCTTGAATATTTTAGTATCAGAACTAACAATAATAATTTTCTGAGTCTCAAGTTCATGCTAGTAGCTGAGCTAAATCACATTCAAGAATGAGCCATACGTTTATTAGGTCAACATTTACACAAGGGGTGAGGGTAGGGGAGGCAAAACGCATAGGACTTTAGACCATGCAACTCGCCAGTCACCTCCTGTGGAGTGATAGAGACAAACCTGTTTTAATTGATTTTAGAAAAATATCTATGCAACATTGATAATTTCAACATGAACAGTTTCAAATTTTTACATTCAGTGTTCCGAGGGAAAGTCTTTTTCTACTGAAGTTAAGCACTGCAGTTTACAACAGTGTTTAGAAATACAATGCACTAAAACAAATGCAGAAGGAAAAATGTAAGTACTGAGTCTCAGATGGTCTTCAGGCATGAACATGCTAACCATTATCACCAAATTCTAACTAAGGCCCACTCTTGTTTTACAGTCTCTTCAGAGACTTACTCTCTGACTGTGGTTACCGATCACAGTTTTCAACCTGATCTATTAGAGTCAGCAGTTAGCACTGGAGGAGAAGTCCAAGCAGGCCAGATACCTCTCTACTTCTGAAAAACTGAAACCATACAAACAAATAAAAACAATTAAAGTTATAAAATGTATAAAAGTAACATTTTTAAGCTGACACCTCTCTTTTTCCCAACTTTTAGGCTGTGCATCAATTGATTACCTCTTAAGGTAATTTTAAAAATTATTTTTACATTTAGAATATAGAAAATGTAGATTCTCCTTTGCAACTGATCATCTTTTTTGTTAAAAATAGTTTCTAAAAATTTGTTTATACTTTGTAATTCTTTATTATTAATCATATGTATGCTTTTAGAAATGTTTTCAAATTACAAAAGTCTGTATCAAAATACAACCTCTGTATTGATGAGACACAGATATGAATTAAATTTTTGTCACACTGTTTTATATATCCAGTGATTAGAAGAAATTTTTAGAGCTTATGGCTTTAGGGTTGCTATGAGTGGGAAATGACTCCATGGCCATGGATACGGCTCAGAACATTTTCAACTTTGTCTCCAATGAGCTACGTACTCTGGTTACTGTGTGATTTGTCCTCTGGTGCAGGACTTTTGAGTCAAAACACAGAGTGAGTTGACACAACATCTTGCTAGAAGACATTTACCTGAACACTAGGATGGATAATAATGACTTAATATATACACAGACCATATAGATCTACTGTATTAAAACCAAATGAAATGCATGTCCAAGTCAACAACCCACCACTTTCAAGCAAAACAGAAAAACAGAAACTCAAGGTTATTCGAACACCAACAGATATAATGGAAACTTGAGTAGAAATAATGATCTTAACTGATAGAGCTAAAATATCATGGTGTGAAAAGTTTGCAAAAATACATGGCCAATTTATTGCAAGTATTTTCCTAGATCCTAGAAAGGGTTCATGTGACTGAGGGGCCTGAAACTCACATTTCATTAACTTCATGGTGAATCTATTTCTCTTGCTAGATTTTATCTGGGAATTAAACATCAGGGTTAAGAAAGAAAGATCAATATGAAATGAGATAGAATTAAAATAAATAGAATAAACCTCAAGACCTGATAAAGTACAAAGAGCTTTCAGCTATAAATACCAGTCATAGTCATAATGGAAAACCTAGTGGTGTAGAGAGTTAAGTGATGCACCTGCTAACCAAAAGGCTGGCAGTTCAAATCCACCAGGTGCTCCTTGGAATCTCTATAGGGCAGTTCTACTCTGACCTCTAGGGTCACTGTAAGTCAGTCATGACTCGAGGGCACTGGGTTCGTTTTTTTGTTTGTTTGTTTGTTTTTTGGTTTATAGTGATAACAATGATAATAACAGAAAAGCGCATGGCATTTATTATGTATCAGTGTGTTTTCTATCACAGGGAAAATATTTTATAATACCTGTAAGTTATAGCATGTATTGATACATGCTAGGAATTCTGAAAATAATCTGCCATTTTATAGTAGATTATAGTTCATCTATACTTGAGAGTACCTTTTACTCTACTAAATTTGATCTCAGAGATAAGCATACCAAATCCACATTTTAACATACAATAAGACTTAGAATGATTCTCTTAGACAATGACATTCATGCCAACCTTCTTTTTTGGCATATTATGGCAGTGATCACAGGCAATGACAGCATGTGTAACAAGATTTCCAAGGAACAAAATATATGTGAATATGGACAAGAAAGATTTAAATTCAAATATGTTGTTGCTGTTGTCAGGTGCTGTCCGGTCAATTCTAATACAGATCCTGCGCACAAAAGAGCAAAACGCTGACCAGTCCTGTGCCATCCTCACAATCGATGCTATGCTTGAGTACATTATTGCAGCCACTGTGTTAATCCATCTCTTTGAAGATCTTCTTCTTTTTCTCTGACCCTCTACTTTACCAAGCGTGATGTCCTTCTCCAGCGACTGGTCCCATCTGATAAAAATTCTGTCTTAGCCGTTTAGTGCTACCATAACAGAAATACCAAAAGTGAATGGCTTTTACAAGATGAATTTTATTCTGCCACGGTCCCATAGGCTACATGTCCAAACTCAGGGCATCAGCTCCAAGGGAAGTCTTTTCTCTGCTGGCAGTAGAGGAAGGTCTTTGTTGTCCATCTTTCCATTGACTGAGAACTTCTGAGGCACAGGGACTCCAGTCCCAAAGGATGTACTCTAATGCTGGCACTGCTTCTCTCCTGATGGTTTTAAGTCTCTGCTTGCTTCTCTTTCCTTTATATCCCAAGAGGCTGCCTCAAGGCACAAAATAATGTCCTCCCTCACTGACATCGTAAAAGCAGGATTTACAAGACATAGGAACACCACACAATACCAGCAATCAGGACCTAGACAAATTGCCACATATTTTTTGAAGGACACAATTTAATCCATGACATGCTATCTTTTGGCCCTCTCAAAAATCACAGTAGTGCAAAATGCAAAACATATTCATATCATAGCAAAAGTCTTAAGTCCAAGTCCAAAACCCACAAATTCTTTCTTCAGCTGTGAAATCCACAACACATGTCATTTGTTTTCAAAGGTGAGATGTCTGAATGGGCACAAGCTAGACAATTCCATTACTAAAGAGAGAAATTGCAGGGTAAAAAAGTATACCAGGCACCAAGCCAATTAGCAGAACATGCTACATTAACCCTCAAGGATTTGAGTATAATACTCTGTTCTCTGAGACATTTTATACAATGGCCCTGCCCACCAGGCTGTAGGCAACACTCTGTAGAGTCTGAGTGGAGGTCCCTTGGTTCTGGGCTATAGCTCTACATTCCAGGCACATGGGATAGCACATCTGTTCCCTGGACTTTAGGTGCACCATTTTCTAATTCCACTTGATTGGCAACTCCACCCTTAGAAGCAACAGAGTTTGTGGCTCCACCTTTTGAAACCCCAGATGTCATGGCCATATCTTTTGAGACTGAGGCATCTCAGCTTCTTGTGCTACTTATCTCTTCAGCTTCTGCTTCCTGAGGCCTCTTGGCCTGGGCTACACGATGTGTCACATGTGCTCTGCTGGGGCCAGTGTTCCAAAGCTCTGAGCTTCACTGATAGTGCCCAGAGGCATCCCACTCCACCAGGAAGCCTCCTGCACACAGGCACTCGACTCTCTAGCTCCATGGGTTGGCACCAAAGTTGTCTTGTACTGGTTTCCTGGCTCCACATTGTGTGTTTACTGCTGCTATTTGTCATTTGCACCTTCCTTGGTAACAACAGTTTTCTGCTCCTTCTGAATCTGCTATCCATTTAGACTTTCAAAACATTAAGGTGTCTCTTAGAGCAGCACCCTACTCTCCAGTTTCCAAATTCTGCCTTAGTAATCTAGTGCTGCTATAACAAAAATATCTCAAGAGGACAGCTTTAAAAGATAAATTCTATTCCATCACAGTTCCATAAGCTTCAAGCCCAAATTCAGGACATCAGCTCCAGGGGAAGTCCTTCTCTGTTGGCTCCAGAGGAAGCTCTTTGTTGTCCATATTCCCCTGAACTGGGAGCTTCTGAGGCACAAAGACTCCAGTCCAACTGATGCATTCTGATGCTGACATTACATCTTTCCTGATGGTGTGAGGTTTCCAAGTCTCTGCTTGCTTCCCTTTCCTTTATATCCCAAGATATTACGTCAGGACACAAAACGGTCTGTTCAATTGAGTTCTAGCTCACTAATGCAACTGTTGCCCAACCTTCCTCATTTACATTAAAGAGGTTAGGTTTACAAGATATGGGAATAACACACAATACTGGGAATCACTACATAGCCAAATTGCTACACATATTTTGGGGGACACAATTCAATATACAACAATATCTGAAATATATGAGATATAATCTCAGCATTCTTTCTTCTAGGGCATATTTTGGTTGTACTTCTTCAAGATTCAAATACAGGAAGTTTTTGTTTAACACACATTATGTGGTAGGCAACACATAACAACAACATGAGGTAGACTTTGTGATTAAGTGTTCTTGAAAATATTACCTTGGTTCACTCTTCAAGAAACACATCTCATTTTGTATGCATTAAGTTTATACATACCTGAAAGAAATTCAACCAGAACACACCTTAGAAATGAGGACTTAGTGTTGCTTACTTTGGACATACCATTAGGAAAGATCAGTTGTTAGAAAAAAATATTGTCATGTACTGAATTATGTCCTCCCCAAAATGTGGGCAGTAGTTTGGCTGGATTATGATGATACGATTGTCCATTTTATGTGATTTTGTATATGTTGTGAATCCTAATTTCTGCCTGTGTTTAACAGGGCAAGACTCGACTGTGTTAGACATTATAGTTGGTAAAGTACAGGGTCGGTGAAAACAAAAACTACAGTGAGATGCGTTGACCCAATAACCTTAACAATCAGCTCAGATATATAAAATATCATGTCTTGGGGATGGAGGAAGTGCACACACTGTTTCTGTCTGTCATATACAAGGTGGACGTAAGTTAGAGCCAATGCAAAGACGCAAACATGAAAAACAACAAAATTAAATTTATGTGATATAAAATTTTCATGAAAACTGGAATATTTCAGAATTGTTCAGCAATTCCCAGTCATCACTATACATTTGACAGCTATTTTGAAATCAGAATGTTTGTTTTTTCCTTTTTTATTGTGATTGAGTCAAAGTACACAATCCAAATCAATTTTGCGTGACTGCTTATCTGCAGCTCCCTCTGCTCTGCTTGCTTCAAGACAGCACACTTCTCCTTTTCATTCTATAGTTACTATTCTTTTAATAAGCTCTTGTCCTCTCTTCTCCATCTGAATGTTTGAAAAACTAATCAGTTACATATAGATTTTCCTTTAGTCCTTCTTATAATCTAGTTCAAGGACAGGAAAATTTTTTCTATAAGTCACCAGATAATAAATATTTTAGATTTTGCAGGCCAAATGTTGTATTTTGCTTGTTTTTTTGCAATCACTTAACTGAAAGGTAATACATAAAGGAAAGGGCCTGGTTGTATTTCGATAAATCTTTATTTACAAAAACAGAAGACAATGACCCATATTTAACTTATGGGCTTTACTTTGCTGACCACAGTACAATTCAATGAAGCTAAAATTTCTAAAACTACCGATTACACCAGCAAACAAATCTATATTTTACAAGCAATTTAGTGTTTTTAGGGATACTTTTTACAATCATGATATTTGCCTATGTGGTGACTTGTAATTCTGCTATTAGTATGTATCACCACTCTGCTGTCTATACATTATTTAGAATCTAGTAAACATAGCACGTTCCCCCCCAAAATGGTTGCTGAATTGAACTAAATCTCAGAAAAGATAAAGTAGTACATAAAACTGGAGAAATCCCTAATGAGTACGTTAATAAAGCAATAATATTTGGATGAAAAAAATAAGTGGAATTCCAGGAGATGCAATTTACCTTTTTCTAAAATTAGTCTAAATTGCATTTAGCCAATTTATTTCTTATGTGAAATCCCATGCACTAAAAATTTTATTATTTGCACTGACAAATACGTATCAGGGAAAAAAAAAGAAACCTGGCATTTTACTTTTTAATGCTTTTCATATCTTGAATTGGTAAAGCATGCATTCTTGTCTACTGCTTTATTTCTCTGTTTTCTTATTTTCTGTTTGTTATTCAGTCTTGGAAATGAGTAAGGATGTGATCATGCTGGCAGATCAACTCAATAAGCACTGAGGTAATGGTAATGTTTGAGACTTCTACGGCTGTAAGTAAAATGTATATGAAGTTCACAGTTTCATAAAACCTATAATTATTGGAGACAAAAATACTTATTTTATGCAAAATTGTAAGTATTCTAGAAAAGAAAACAAAATAAATACTTGAAGAAAAATCTCACTTTAAGTAATACAGAAAAATAATGTACTCCCTTGGGGATTTCAGTGCTCATGACTACCAGCATAAAATTAAAACAATAACAATTATAATAAAAATGCTATTCTCTCTTCCATTCATATGTTCTTTTATATTGCACACACATGACTGAGAGTTACCTTTCCCCCTAATGCTAAATAATAGCTGCAGATAAAATGCAAAGCCCATTTTACTGTATCAGTGATATTTTTACTGGTTAAAGAACTATTGAAGAGCAATCAGATGCACATGAAATTGCTGCTTAGCTCATATTTTGTAACATGTTATTTTAACAGTACAGCAAATGTTTTCTGTTCAAGAATATTCTTGATGGTTTCTCAGTGAAGTAGTGCCAGGGTAAAGCACAAGTGTTGGAGCTGTTAGCCTTCACACGTGTATTAGCCAAAACTGCCAAGGCTTCAGTTTCCTACATTCCTCTCATTTTTTAAGAAAACAGTTTAAAAACCTATGTGGAGCAATATACCTGGCAGATAATTAATGCATGTCTTATACAAATATAATAGATTGCTAGACTTTAGGAAAAAGGCTTTTTTGGTAAGCAGACATAGCACTTAACCACTGTACCACCACGGTTGTGAAGCCACTGAGAATTTGGAAAGGAAATATACATACAAGTCTTGTCCCCTCCCCAGTAGAACAAGCTAGGATGTCAATGTGCGTAAAATCCCCGGAATCACTGCTTTGGAGACTTCTCACAGCCATCACAAACACAATTTAAGCCATTTGAACATCTGTAGGAGACATCACCTAGCAGAAAAAAGACACAAACAAACAAAGAAAAAACAAACAAACAAAGAAACCCTTTGGTTATCTAAATGATTTCAACTCATAGCAGCCCTGCAGGACAGAGTAAAACTACCCTGCCTCATAGAGTTTCCAAGGTACAGCTGGTGGACCATACTGGCCACCTTTTTGGTTAGCGTCTGAGATCTTAACCACTGTACTACCTGAACTCACATTTAACAGTCAAACAAAAAAACCAAACTCCTTGCCATTAAGTACATTCTGACTCATAGCAACCATGTAGGACAGAGTTGAAGTCGCCTGTGGAGTTTCCAAAGAGTTTCTGGTGGATTTGAACTGCTGACCTTTTGGTTCACAGTTTGAGCTCTGAACAACTATACCACCAGGGTTTCCATGTAGTAGTAGTTACTGTAAAATATTAGAATTTCCCTCAGCCTCTTCCAACAGGACGTAAAAATCAAGGTATTAGGTTTTCAGTAACCCTTTTTCTTTTAAATTTTTATTAACTAATTTAATTCAAGGTTCTCAGTCAGAGCCCCTGAATTAATAATAAGAAAGGCCTTCTGACCAAAGGGGATCTGGAAGATCAAAAGAAGTAAAAATCACTGGCAAGTAGCAGACACTAACACCAGCTACTTAGTTTACAGCAATGCTAAAAATGCTAATGCAATGATAAATATTTAAATATAGGTTATTGACAAAACTACCAAAAAGCTGAAGCAGATGAAACTTATCTTTTTGGGAATAAGAAGAATATGAGAGAAACTGGTACTAAGAAAAAGATGTGAAAATAAGTCCCATATAACAACAATTAGACTTCAGAATTTTATAGGTTTTGTAGCACATTTAGGATGAATAAATTTAAACTGTATGGGGAATAGGAAACAAAGATAGATTGGAGCAATAGAAAGGAATTCAAAGATGCTATAAAGAATATATATGAAGGATTTTGTAGAGAATGTATTGCGGTGTAATGTCTCGTAGATACATTTCCAAATATAAAAGTCAAACTAACTAAAAAAACATATACTAATGGATAACTTTCAACAGCAGGTCATACTGAATTCCCATTTTCTGGTGAAATTAATGTTTTCTATCCATTTCCAAGTTTGCAGGGCTTTTGATCTGCCTTTACTAACCTCTAAAACAAAGTAAAACAGCAACAACAAAATGATGACACACAATCTTAAGATCTTGCCTGTGTCAGAAGTATGGTGATTTCATTTCCAATTTCACTTATTATCACTATAAACAGTTATTATTTCAGTAACCTTAGCTTGCATGGAATGGGGCTATAAGGTGTTATAATAGCGAAGCACTATTTTTTTATTTTGTCCTTATTGTTAGTAGGCATTAAAAAAAAAAAAACAAATTCCTTAATAAATAAAACTCAAAATTAGCAAGAAGTTATCTTTTTTTAAATTTCATTATATTTTTATGAGTAGTAATGAGCCTCAGTGGCCCAGTGGTTAAGCACTTAGGCTGCTAACCAAAAAGACAGTATTTCAAATCTACCAGCTGCTCCTTGGAAACCTTATGTGGGCATTTGACTCTGTCCTACAGGGTTGCTATGAGTCAAAATCAAATCTATGGCAACAATCTTTTTTTATTCTTTTTAATAAGTAGTAAATGATCTCTAGTGGCACAATGGTTAAGCACTCAGCTTCTCAACTGAAGGTCAGGGATTCCAACTAAAGGTCAGGGATTCCAACCCGCCAGTCACTCCTTTGCATCTTACATATTTTAGACATGTTGTCAGGAAGGATCTGTCCCTGGAGAAGGATATCATGACTGGTAGAGTGGAGGGTCAGCGAAAAAGAGGGAGACCCTCGACTAGATGGGTAGAAACAGTGGCTGCAACAATGGGCTTAAGCATAAAAACAATTGTGGACATGGCGCAAGACCTGGTAGTATTTCGTTCTGTTGTTCATAGGGTTGCTATGAGTCAGAACCAGCTCAACGGTACCTAACCAGTCACTCCTGACAAGAAAGATATGGTGGTTAGCTTCCTTATATATTCTTGCTATTGTTAGGTGCGATCAACTTGGTTCTGACTCATAGTTACCCCACATGCAACAGAATGAAACACTTCTTAGTCTTGTTTCTTTCTGCCTCTGCAATAACTGTTGATGGAGAATGGGCAGCAGCTGTGTTGGTGAGGCAGGACTCAAGCTACAATAAGCTTGTAGGATATAAGGGAGAGAAGTGAGCAGAGGAAGCTGGGAACCTCACACCACCAAGAAAGCAGCACCGAGAGCAGAGCGTGTCCTTTTGGATCGGATGTTCCTGTGCTGAGCTGCTCTCATTGAACTTGGACTCAGCCTACCGGACTGTGACAATTTATAATACCAAATGGACTTGTGACTTATAAATGGACGTGTGGCTTAATGGCTTATTGGGTTGTGACCAAGTTTCTCTTCATAAAGCCTTTCACTCACGGTATTTTCTGTTGGAGTGGTACCAGGTGACTAAAGCAAGGGTCTTTCTCTTTGTTGCTGACCCTCTACTTTACTAAGCATGATATCATTTCCTAGGGCCTGATCCTTCCTGACATTATGTCCAAAGTACATGAGACAAAGTCTCACCGTCCTTGCTTCTAAGGATCACTCTGGCTATATTTCTTCCAAGATAGATTTGTTCATTTTTGTTGAAGACCATGGTATATTCAATATTCTTAATAAATGCCAGAATCCAAAAGCCTTAATCATTCTTTGGTTTTCCTTACTCATTTTCCAACTTTTGTAAGCATAGTAAAACCAAACCCAAACCCACTGCTGTCAAGTCACTTCCAACTCATAGCAACTCTATAGAACTGAGTAGAACTGCCCCATAGAGTTTCCAGGGAATGCCTGGTGGATCCAAACTGCCGAGCTTTCGGTTAGCAGCAGCAACACTTAACCACAAAGCCATTTGAGTTTCCACCAATATATGAGATGACTAGAAGTATCTTGGCCTGGGTGAGGCTTATCTTATTCCTCTAAATGACATCTTGGCTTTGCAACACTTTAAAGAGATCCTTTGCGGTAGATTTGCTCAGTGTAATGCGTTCTTTGATTTCTTGTCTGATCCTTCGATAGGTGTCTGTTGTGGATGCAAGTAAAATGAAATCCTTGATGACTTCACTGTGTTCTCTCTTTATCACGATGTTGATTATTGGTCCAGTGCAGCTTGGACTCCCTTTGTTACTATGAGTTCTTGATTATATGCTAACTCCAGAAACTGTTGACTGTATACCTATTCTGTTTATCACAGTGACTCTGTATATTCTTTCCACCTTTTTTTGGTGCTTGCTGAGTTATCCAATGTCTTCCCCATAAAGTCTTTCAATATTGCAACTTGAGGTTTGAATGTTTTCTCCAGTTCTTTCAGCTTGAGAAATGACAAGCCTGGTCTTCCTTTTTTTTTTTTCCTAACTCCAGGTCTTTTCATATTTCACTGTAACAGTTTACTTCCTCTTCTCAAGTTGCCTTTGAAATCTGCTCATTTTTTTGTTTGTTTTAGCTGCCCTATGTTCAACAGCAAGTTTCAGAGAGTTTTCTGGCACCCATTTTATTTATTTTTTCTTTCTTTCCTGTATTTTCAATGACCTTTTGCTTTCTCCTGTGTTATGACCTTGATGACATTCCACGACTCATCTGATCTTTGTTCATTAATGTTCAACAAATCTAGTCTTGAGATGGTTTCTAAATTCAGATGGGATATACTCAAGGTTATATTTTGGCTCTCATAGACATGTTCACATTTTCTTCAACTTCACCTTGAATTTGAATATGAGCAACTGATGGTCTGTTCTGAAATCAGCCCCTGGCCATGTTCTGACTGATGATATTAAGCTTTTCCATTGTTTCTTTCCAGAGATATAGTTGATTTAATTCCCATCTATTCCATCTAAATCCTTGAAGTCCACTTGTGGGCTCACCGTTTTTATTTTTAAAAGATAGTATTTGCAATGAAAAAATCATTGGTTTTACAAAATCTTTCATGTGATCTCAGTTTTCTTTTTGCTTTTTTTTACCATCACCAAGGCCACATCTTCCAGCTACCAATCTATAATCCATCTTCATTTCCAACTTTTTTGTTTAACTTAACAGTAATTATCAGTGCATCCTGGTTACATGTTTGATAAGTTTCAGACTACAGAAGTAGGCAAAAATCTTCAATTTGCTCATCTTTGGCACTAATGTTGGTACATAAATTTGAATAATAGTCATATTAACTGATATTTCTTGTAGGCTTATGGATACTATTCTACCTCTGGCAGAACAGGATCTTTAGGACTGGTCTTGAAATGTTCTTTATGATGATAAACGTGATGCCAGTTATCCTCAGTTTGTCATTCCCAGCATAGCAGACTGTCTGTCTAATTTAAAGTGGTCAATACCAAAGGGTCTTCCACTAAAGGTGTCTGATCTTTGAACTTGAATAAAACAAGTTGTATAAATGATACAACTTTAATTGTTTTCTTATTTTGAAGTACATTTGATACCAGTATGTGTGGAAAAGAACTTTGGGTAAATGGCCACACTGACACCTTCCACATGGGGCCAAGAAATAATCAGTCATCATAGGCCGAGATCTTTCGTCATTGACAGTCGCAGTTTTTTCTTGTTCCTCTTGGAAAAAAACAAAAGCCCCAGACCTGTTGTCTAAAATTTTTTTTACTAATGGTACAATTGTTCTCTCGATGGGAGTATTATGCAGGTCATCAATTTTATTTAACACATAGAATGTTTGGGGAACGGAATACCATTTTGATAATAAACTTTAATAATTTCTATGCATTGTAGAATTGTGTGACTTTTCATGGCTATTTGTCAAGACTAATTAAAAAAAAAAAGATAAATATGGCCACTGTAGCTTCGCAACTATGGCCACCATGAGCTGTCAAAAATAGGACATCCCTGTTGGTAGACCCTTTAGTTGATTTCAGCTAACTAAAGCCTAGGATATTGATATGTATGTCTTCTATTTCATCTTTCCCTACTTCCCATTTTCCTAGATTCATGCTTCCTACATATCACATTCCTGCATAAATGGATGCTTGAGACTCTTTCTTTGCTTTCTTTTTTTAATTGTGATTGAGCAAAAGTGTACAATACTCTTTAAATTTTCATGCTCTCCTACCTACAGCTCCTTCTGCTCTTATTTCCTGGTGACAGCACACTCCTCCTTTCCATTCTATACATGACATATCCTCTTAACAATCTCCTGTTCCTTCCTCTCCACCCTCTCCACTCCCCTCTGATAAGAGGCCAGTAGGATGACATCCTATAGATGCATAGAACCATAAACTGCACACATGATATGGTCACTCTGTGTCCCTGATTCTAACCCATTCCTGTACAAAGAGTTGACCTCAGTAATGATTTATGATCAGGGACAACATCAGATCTAGGCGCCATGCTCCTAGGGGAACCCCCAGGCCTTTGGACCATCAACTGTGGTCTTTTAGTGGAGTTCTCAGTGTGCACCTCTGTTTTTTCCTTGTGTTGTGAACACTGTGAGCCCAATCGAGGCTGTCATTGGTGGTGGCTGGGCACCATCTGATTTTTCTGGTCACATGATGTAGTTACTCATTCATGTGGGTCTTTCTGTTTTCTGGGTTCTCTTCCAACCATGTCATTGTCCTTGGTGATCATCTGTTCCTGCTGAGTTGGGACCATTTGGTGTACCTCAGATGGTAGCGTGCTAACTTTTAAGACCCCAGATACCACTCACCAATATACGGTGCAGATGTTTCTTTTCTCTCTGAGTCAACATCTCAGCAAATGTGAGTTCCAAAAGCTTTACTCCAACTGCATCATTAAGGACAGGTTTAACTTGAGGAGGCAGCTTTTCCCCAGCTATCCTTGGTGTGTCTTCATCTCGAAATACCTGAGTGGCTCATCTTCCAGCATTATACCAGGCAATGTTTTGGTGTTATTCGTAAGGTATTCACTGGTCAGTTTGTTCAGACATAGTGTGCTAGATCCTTTTTTTAGTATATTTTAGTCTGCAAGCTTCAGTGAAATCTGTTCACCAAGTGTACCCAGCTGACTTTTGAAATAGTGTCCGTTAGTATATATCTTCCAACATCACAACAACATGTTAAGTCATGACATTTTGATAAACTGACACATTTGTGGAGATAATGATTACAGTCTTGGCAACTCTATAGGATAGTTTTATCCTGTTTTGTAGGTCATTGTGAGTCAGAATTGACTTGACAGCAATGGGTCTGGATTTTTGGATTGGTGCATAAGTAGTATGAGCAAGGTTGATCAGTTTTAAGTGTTCTGCATTTACCTACTGGAGAAAGTGCTTAAATGAGCAGAAATCATGAGATGGTAAAGGAAACAAGAGAAACAAAAATCTATTGATAATCTAAAGTGATAAAAATACCCAGGTAGGTCAACAAGGAATATAGACATTTAGAATATTTCTTTTAACCAAAGCAAAATTATTATATTTGAGACATTTTTCATAAATCTTCTCTTAAAATGGAACTTCTCCTTTCTTCTGTTTTTCCTCTGATTTTTGTGAAAATATACACAGCAAAACACAGACCTATTAAACATGTCTACTTGTACAAGTCAGTAACATCAGTTACATTCTGCACGTTGTGTCTCCATTCTTCCTGTCTCTACCCTTATTGGTTTCATTAGCCTTGTTTTAGGCTGCCTGTCCCCATCAACTTCTGATCTGTGCTTTAAAGTTACCGTTGTCAGTTTGATCTCATCTAGTTAATTCTTTAGAAGAGCACAGTGTTCGTGGTGAACATTCTTTACTAATTTAGCTAAACCACTGTTTAAAGATGCCTTCAGGAAATGATTCAGTTCAACATTTGAAAATTTTCTCCAAGGAATAGATTTGAAGTTTCTTTCCTGGTTGCCTAGTGGTTAAGTGCTACATTTGCTAACCACAAGGTCAGCAGTTTGAATCTGCCAGGTGCTCCTCAGAAACTCTATGGAGCAGTTCTACTCTGCTCTTTAGGGTTGCTAGGAGTCAGAACTGACTCTGCTACACGGGGTTTGGGTTTGGGTTTGGGTTTTTCTGTCTGCATACATTCATTAAGTCAGATTTTGAAAGAATTTGAAATTATAGTCCATGTTTTTCCCCTTTTGATTACAACTTATTGATTCCTTGGTCAAAACCTACAGAAATAGTAAGCAGATAGCATCTGATTCTTCTGATCTCCTGGCAAAGGATGCCTTAGCCCCTGAAGGTAGTTTGACCTGAAGTCTAGTTCCTTCACCAAACCCTCAATCTCCTCCTTCTGCTGTGCCGGGTAAATAGATGTCCATTGTTTTATTACAGTTGTTGCTAAGGTTATAAATCCTCAGGCATGCTAGGGAGTAGAACAGAAATTCTAAAAACAGAATTAGGCCAACTGACTGAACAGCCCCATGAAGACTTGACCCAGAGTTTTCCAACCAGTGAAATTAATCCCATGAGCTGTTTGTATATACTTAAGTGGTATGGGTAAACTTTTGGCTGCCTAGTTTCCCTTTGTTTCTTCCCATATTTGGAGCCTGGTTCTGTAGGCATTCTTTGGCAGTTCTTTGAGTTATTAAGTATCATTGCATTAAAATTATTTTCTGCTTAAGTTAGGCTAAGTTAATTCTGTTTATTGATTCTAGTGACTAAAGCTATCACATGGGATGTAATTTGTGAGTAGTTTGACATCTGATAGGAATGCTATAAGTGATAGTTCTTATTCTAACTTTTTTATTTCTTATTTGAACTATGAAAATAGATTATAACTCTCTTAATAATAACATATTTACTTAAGGTAAGTCTAGCATCTCTAACAAAAAGTGCTAGATGTATAATGCTAGTACACGATATTTTTAAAATTAATATATAGTCTAAAACAGGTGTTTCTGATGTGTAGCTTTTCCATAAAGAGTAATGAAGTGACCCAAATTCTTCTATCAAGTGCTTCTTCCAACTTTATTATACAGTTTCAAGAATGCTGGGCTTGTCTGCACTAAGATGGTGGGCAAAGAAAGGGCTGGGATTATCTCTCAAGGGACGTTTCCATGGACCAAGCCTGGATATGTTGCATACCATTTCCCACAGTCCATTTGCTGGAACTCAGTGACATGCCGACATCTGAATGCAGACAAAGCTGGAAAACGCTGTCAATCTGTAGCCTAAAAGTAAGAAAAAATGAATTTGTCCCAGAGCTAACATCTCTTTGACACAAAACAGTAACCATCCTTTTTACATACCTTCTAATAGCCAGTAGAATAAAAACATATCAATAATCTAACTCTTTAAATCATCACAAAAGCAATGACAAATAGACATTATTATGCCCACTTGTTTACATTTGTTAACTTAGGTTTAGAGAATTTGTCTGAGGCCATATAGCTTTGTGGTAGAATCAACTGTAAAATGTACACCAGTGGTCCTGTTTTTGGCTCAGAACCCCATATTTGTTGCTGCTATGACACACAATAGTTTAGTTTAGATCAGAACTCTTTTGTTAATTACAGTAGATTTAAAAGCAAGACCAAAGTTCAGTCAACATTACAGCTGACCTGACCCTTTTAACCATAGCCAGGTGGGCAAATTCTCAATGATGTATTTCTTACTAAGCTTTATTAGGAAACCCTGGTGGTGTAGTGGTTCAGTGCTATAATCTGCCGACCAAAAGGTCAGCAGTTTGAGTTGCCAGACACTCCTTGGAAACTCTATGGAGCAGTTCTACTCTGCCCTACAGGGTCGCTATGAGTTGGAATCGACTCAAGGACACTTTTTTTTTGTTTTGTTTTGTTTTGAAGCTTTATTAAAAAAAAATTGCTTGTACCAGAACCACATAAACTGTCAGGATGCTGGGAGGATGCACATCTTCTCTTATGTGAAATGCCTGAGGTATTCTACAATAGCAGCCACTCAACACCTTTCCCTTAATAATCCTGAGTTGATTTGGGAAGCAGAGCACAATTACTAAATACTTCATGAACTGAAATTGGAGAAGATAGTTTCAGGAGAATCTTGATAATTTAAGTTTTAATGTCCCATAGAGTAAAATCAAAGACATAAGGATATAACACATACTCATTTCTAAAGTCCTACCAAGGCTATTCAAAATAATTATGCCACTTGTTTCTATAAGCTGCATGTTCAAGACTATTCCTTCTTCTATAAAGAAAAAGGTCTTTTTTTTTTTTTTTTTTACCACTAATGGGATGACTGTAATTTTTATTTTCATACTGATGGGACAAACAAAAATGAGTTCACATGTCATAACCATAAGTGAAAAACATGGTAAAATTAACAAAGAATCAAAAATATATATATAACTCATTTTCATAAATTACACAACTCATTCTGTGAAAAGTCTACAGCGGCGCAGGCCAGTGTAGGCACCTTAAATGGGTTTTTATTCAGAAAAAGTCCTGTTGAAAGAACACGTACTTTGAACGGCAACTGAAACTTACCTGGAATGAATGTACATGGAAAGAATACTTGGTAAAGTAACAAGTCTCATTACCCATGAAGCAGAAAGTATAATATAGTTCAAAATTGTTCAGTTTTACATAATAGATTTTTCAGTAGACTTCTTCAAACAATAGCTCAGAAGGTAATAGTCCTCTTAAATGAAAGTGTTACAAAAATCAGTTTATGAAACAGAATATCTTTTCTTTTTTGGAGGAGAAAAGTTTCCCCTTAGCTTCTTTCTATTCACAATGAACTTTACAAACTATAAGATCTTGCCAGTTAAAAGAAATTCATATACAAATACAATAGATCTTTGAAGCCAGACTTTAACAAATTGTGAATTATAAAGCTTTTTTTTCTTTCATTCAGTTAAAACCATAATGTGTTCTTTTGTGCTTTCTTTCTCCTCTTAAATAACAAAAAAATATGCATATATAAATATTCATTTTATTTGCTATCATCAAGCAATTTTCACACTTACATAGCTATCCCTGTGGTAGGGCTATCCATGTTACGTAGAAAAGAAGTTATTAGGAAGAAAAAAAAGAGAAACTGAAGAGACATTATTCAGTAACTCATCTTTAATATTTTCCACTATGGAAAAGGTAAATTATCTGTAATTTAGAGCCAACATTCTCACATTCATGATTAGAATTGCCTTGTTAATTGAAGCCTTTAGGTCATAAATCTCTCTTTAACTTTTTCTTCTTTTGTTGGAGACATGATTTACATACCTCCTATAGGTCTCTTAAAACCTTGGTTGTATAGTGGTTAAAAGCTATAGCTGCTAATCCAAAGGTCAGGGGTTCTAATCTACCAGCCGCTTCTCAGAATGCTTATGGACACTGTCCTATAGTGTCACCATGAGTTAAAATCAACCTGATGGGAACAAGCTTTTCTGTTTTTTTTTTTTTAAATTTGTCTTCGTAGTGCTGTTAGAGACTTTCATATCTTTTGTAATGAGTGAGTTGATATTTAATATGGATATATAATAAGGTTTTGTCTACATGTAGATTTGTCCCTTTCATCAATATATAATACCCGTCTTTGTCTTTCTTGGTGGATTTGAAGTCTATTCTGAGATTAGTACTGTCTCTCCTGCTCTTTTTTGTTTCAGTTTCCTTGATATATTATTTGAATTCCATGATTTTCTTTTTAAAAAAATCTTTATTGTGCTTTAAGTGAAACTTTACAATCCAAGTCAATTTCTCATACCCCAAATTACACAAACACTGCTATGTCACCCTAGCTGCTTTCACCACATCTGACAGCACACTCCTCTTTTCCAACATGTATTTCACATATCCTGCAACTGACTTCTGTCCCCTTTTACCTTGTCAGGTCTCTGGACAGAAGCTGGCCCAATAGTCTCATGTAGCCACTTGACCCCAGAAGCACACTCTATACCAGTATCATTTTATGTCTTATAGTCTAGTCCAATCTTTAGCTAAAAAGTTGACTTCGAGAATGGTTTCATTTCTGGTCTAACAGGGAGTCCAGGGACTGTGTCTTCCAGGGATCCTCCAATGTGTCAGACTACCAGTCTGGACTTTTTAACAGAGTTTGAGTTCTGCACACCCATTTCTCTCCCAGTAGGTCAGGGATTCTGTATTGCATGTCTGTCAGGGCAATCATTAAGGTTAGCTGGGCACCATCTAGTTCTTCCGGTCTCATATTGATGCAGCCTTTGGATTATGTGGCTCTTTCTGTCCCTTGGGTTAATATTTTCCTTATCTTTGATGTCTTTCAGTCCCCTCTGCACCAGGTTGTTTGGGATTAGTTTATGATGCTTAGGCGGCCACTTTCCAGCTTTTAAGACCTTAGACTTCACTCACCAACGTGGAATTCGGGATATTTTCTTAAAAAAAATAAAGAATTGTTATGACAGTTGACCTAGATGTGCCCTGAAACCACAGTTGCCAGACCCCTGCCCCGACACTCCCTCCTTCAAAGTGTGGGCTATATTTAGGGAACCTCTTACCTTTTGGTTTAGTCCAACTGTGCTACTGTGCACAGCTGCTCCCTTCACAAAATCCAACTCTTATCTACTGTCTAAAGAACTATTGCTCTTCTTCCTCCCCTAACCTTGTAACCATCAAAGACTGTTTTCTTCTGTATTTAAGCCTCTTCTTGAGTCCTTATGATAGTGGATCTCTCTCAGTAGGTTAGCCAAGTGACTGTCTTCCCAATTTCTTGGCATAGACAAGTGAGTACTTCCAACACTGCATCTGTTTGTTGAAGCATCTCAGTTGGTGTGCCCTGAGTTCCTGGAGCGTTGTTTTCAGCAACGCCTTCAGTACAGCCTGAAGGAAGAGTTCTGCACAACCGTTTTTCTCCCAGTAGGTCAGGAATTCTGCATTGCGTGCTCTGTCAGGGCAGTCATTAAACTTCACTCACCAAAGTGAGCGACGTCTTCCTTCAGCATCACGAGTTCCTGAAATAGATGAACATCAACTGATTCTGTTTGTGCAATGACTCTGCGTTCTGTCCATCTTATTTTGATGTTTCCTGTGTCATTCACTATTTTCCTATAGAATCCTTCATTATTAAATTAGAAGCTTGAATTTTTTAATCAGTTCAGTCTTTGTCACCCAGTGCTCCTCGAACAGAAATACCGCAAGCAGATAGCTTTAACACAGAGAAGTTTATTCTGCATACTCCAGTAGGCTGCCAGTCAGAATACAGCATGCCAGATCCAAGGGAAGGCTGTCTCTCTCTGCTGGCTCTGCAGGAAGGTCCTGTGTTGCATCAGTCTTTCTTTGGTCTGGTAGCATCTCAGCCACAGGAACCTCAGGTCTGAAGGATGTACTCTGCTCCTGTTACTGTTTTCTTGATGGTATGAAGCCTCCATTTCTCTGTTTTCTTCTATTTCTTTTTTATCTCTTGTAGGGTAAGAGGTGGTGCAAGCTACATCCCAGTGAAACCCTCTTTACATCGGGTTAGGGAAGTGACCTTAATAAGGGCATTACAGTGCCACTAGAAGCCTCTCTGATGCAATTCAGTCTCGCCCTATTAACCACAGGCAGAAATTAGGATTTACAACATAGGAAAATCACAGAATACAGGACAGTCACACAATAGTTGGGATCACAGCCCAGCCAAATTGATACACACATTTTTGGGGGTTATAATTCAGTCCATGACCAGTTATTTCAGCTTGAGAAATGCCTAGTGTGTTGTTTCATTTTAGCTTTCTATCTCTGGATCTTTGAACATGTCATTATAATAGCTTGTCTCTCCACAGCACTTGGCTGGCTTCTTGAGCTGTCCTTAAAAGCCTTTTATTCAGCTTTTTACTTGTATCCTTTTAATGCCCTCTTGCTTTCTATGTAATACGATGTCTTTATACAACTCATCTGTTTTTCAGTCATTACAGTATTCAGTGTGTCAAATCTATTCTTCAGATGACCTCTAAATTCTGGTGGGATATACTCAAGGTCTTACTTTGCCTCCCATGGACTTTTTCTAATCTTCTTTATTTTCTGTTTTTGTTTGTATATGAGCAATTGATGTTCTGTTTCACTGTTAGATCTTGATCTTGTTTTAACTGATGACATTAAATTGTTCCATCTTCTCTTTCCCCAGATGTAGTTTGTTTGATTCCATATGAGGAGGCCCAAATGTATCTTTGTTGGTGAAGATAGGTATTAGCAATGAAGCTGTAGAAGTATTATGTCAGGAAGGTTATATTTTCTAAGCCTCTTACAATGACAAATTGATTTTTCTGAAAGATTGCAAATATACATAGTAATAAGATGAGTATATTTGCATCAAAGTCTTTCAAAAAATACTTTCCAAATGTGAAAGGAACCGTGTACTGTTTCTAGTCTAATCCTTTACCTGCACTTTGCATGTGCTCGTAATATACCTCTGAAATGATTTTCCCAGTTTTCCTGGTTTCAGGGAGTATAGAATTTTAATCAGAAACCTTGGTGGCATAGCGGTTAAGTGCTCCATCTGCTAACCCAAAGTCATCAGTTCACATCCACAAAGTGCTCCTTGGAAACTCTATGGGGCAGTTCTACTCAGCTTTAGTTATTGAAAAGAATTTCCTTCTAGTGAACATCAATTTGCCTCACTCAAGCACCTTGCACATTTTAGCTAGTATTAACTACACAGAATCCATAGTCCAGCTGAGGATCCAGGTAAAATTGATATGCTTCACACAGAACAGGCATGGAGATGTGGGGACTTGGTCTGCTCTGCAAAATGTTCACTTCTCTTTGGGCTTCACTGCTATTCTGACTGCATATCTGCCTTTCTTTGAGTGGCAAGACTAACTTTCTGATTTACAATGAATATAAAACAATTGGCTCAGTGATTAGCACATTTCAATCAATAAATATTAGATTTTGTTATTATTAAAATGCAATATTACTGGTAAGTGTGAAATACGTATTTATGATTTATATTCTCAATTGTGAAAAACAGTGAAGTAAGTTTACATGCTTATTTTTCTGTCTCTTTTTATTTGTTGAATCCTTTTAATGGACAACTTTGTCTGGAGCAAAAAGAAACAGTTTTCAGTCTTAGTTTGCAGAATTCAACAAAACTAAGCACACTATTTGGTAATGTGGGAAATACAGAGACATTTAGCAGTTTACCGTCTTAATTTGAAGGGCCACATGAGTCGACCTAGAGATCATTTTTTTTCTGAACAAACATCCCACGTTAGAGGTAGGCTGAAAAATTATTTTGCAAAAATCTAAAAGCACTCTATCTGAGCAAATTACGTGGAAAACTTAAAGAAGAAAGCACTAAGCTTTCATTCTCAGTGTTAAAAGTCATCCACCTCTCCTTCATGTCCATTTGACTGAGAGCCTTAATGCCAGTTTTAAGTCAGCGTGAGTGTAACTAGAAAAAGAAGGCTTCTGGGACTCACATGAAATCCATAGTTTGAAGAGCAAGAAAAATTACTAGTTAGTGAGAAGGAAGCCGTTTTTGGCAATTACTTTCCTGAAGACACCAACTAGAAGTCTCAAGGGTAAAAGAGACCTTCACTGACCCTTGTTGGCACCCACTCACCCACTCCCTCCAAAGAAAAGCTTTTCTAACTTTACAGAAGGAAAATCACCAGTTTTGCCAAGTTGACCTTTATTTTTTATCAAGTTTCTTTTCAGTGGCAGAGTATTCCTCCAACATCTCAAGAGACTGTTTTCAAGAAGATATTAGTTTATTTTGGAGAGGCACAGTGCTTTACTTTCTAACACTGCACAGGATTAAATGCATTCAAATACATTATCTCCTTTGAAATGTATTTTCTGAAATACTTTGCTACCATCCTGCATTCATCTGTCCTGAAGCAGAAATTAAGTATACATTTCTCTGTGCATTCAGAATATTTGTATATATCCTTCTTATAAGTTCTTTGTATCACTATAATTTCAAAGAGTATATCGGAGTAGCTTCACTAGGATATGTTTAAAAATATTATTCACAGTTATATAATTTAATAAGATAACATTTTGTTGGAACTGTATACTGGAGTTTCAAATAAATTTCATACTACTTTAAAGTACTTCTCTGCATTTGAGATAATCCTTGTTTTAAATAGAAGTCAGAAAACAAAACAAGAAAATTCTTATTT
Organism: Heterohyrax brucei; assembly: GCA_028571685.1. NCBI lineage: Eukaryota > Metazoa > Chordata > Mammalia > Hyracoidea > Procaviidae > Heterohyrax > Heterohyrax brucei. The sequence goes on from CM053143.1 coordinate 165,892,686, forward strand.
CTATGTTATATTTCTTGCAAATAAAAATGAGTTACGCTTTGCACAGTTCCTAGGAAGTTTCTGGAACTATTCATTCCTCATTTATTCACCAAACTTTGAATCAATGGCTTCCATGTATAAAAATATATATTCTATAATTAGATTGTATCATTACATCATAATTCTGCCTTAGACTATGTCTCATTTCTGTGTAACATGGAGTTGTATCTTTTATGTGAACTGTGATGATTACAAATCACAAAAATTTGGAGTTTGACAGCTTGACTTGTCCCAGCACCATCGTTATCCAACAGCTCCTTCTAAAATCAGTAATCTCTTTGTATCGCTTCATTACTGGAAAAAAATAAAATAAAATAATGGCTTTCCACTAATCTTATGTATATAATGGTTCTGAGAAATAGCAATCAAGAACAACAGAATGAAATCTCATCAGGATATCCAAATCCAGGAGCCAGACTCACTTTAGGTCACTATGTCATGGTTCCCTTTAATTACTGTGGTCGTTGTGAAGATTTTGTATGTACTACATACAGTCTATACAGGTCATTGTCTTTGATTTTTTACATCTACAAGTAGCTTTTGGGTAATTGAGACTTCTTGAATTAAACTCTCCTTCCAGGTAAATGATATTCTCAACAACCTCAGTCTTTTCCACTTATTATGATGCTGCTTATTGGTCCACCTGAAAGGATTTTTGTTTTCTTGATATTTAAGTGCACTCCATACTGAAGGTTGTCGTCTTTGATCTTCGTCAGTGAGTGTTTCAAGTCCTCTTCACTGTCAGCAGGCATGGGTGTGTCATCTGCAGAACGTAGGTTGTTAATAAGTCTCTGTCCGATACTGATGCCTCATGCTTTTTCATATCGTTCAGGTTCTAGAATTATATGCTCAGCAAACAGATTGCATAGGTATGGTGAAAGAGTGCAACCCTGAGAACACATTTCCTGACTTTAAACCCTACAGTGCCCTCTTGTTCTGTTTGAACCACTGCCTTGTGATCCATGTGCAGATTCCTCAAGAGCACAATGAAGTGTTCTGTAATTGGCATTCTCTGCAATGTTATCCATAAATTGTTGCAATTCACACAACTGAATGCCTTTGCATAGTCGACAAAACACAAGTAAACATCTTTCTGGTATCCTCAGCTTTCAGCCAAGATTCATCTGGCATCAGCAATGATATCTCTAGTTGCACATTCCTACCTTGGATTTTTGGCAGTTTGCTGTTAATATACTGCTGCAGCCACTTTTGAATGCTTTCATCTGTATTTTACCTGCATGTGATATTAATGATATTTATTAATGTATATTTATGTATGTATACATAAATATATATTTGTAGTGGAGAGATTTATATCAGTTTTGATTTGGTGGCAAAATTTCTTGAGCTTATTTAGCAAAGAATTTCAGTGAGCATTATAGACATAATGAGATATTCCTTAAACTACGATCAGAGTAAATGAGGAACAAGACAAAGAAAACTAAATTTGCTGTGCATGATAAAATAAGAAGAATTAATGAATTTGGGTAACTGTCAAAGACAGACAAAGGTTAGTGGCCTGATAAAGAAACAAGTTTGACGAGGACAAGTGTCATTTAGAATAGGGATGGGAAATTAAATCCCACTTAGAATGCGGCCCCTTCAGAAGGAAGAGCATTCCCAGTGATGCAAGTAGTCATATTTTCAGGTCAAAATTGTCTAATATTCAACTTCAAATTTTTTGTTGTAATGAGTTGTGCAGTAAACTCCTTCTGTCACTTCCCAAATATGTAGTAAAGAATTTATATACAAACAATCCTACCCTTCTAATATATAAGATGTGTTCAATAGAGATGTGCCCAGAAGGTGAGAGCGTTGAATGGAAAATTCCACAGGAGCAAGAAGGAATACTCTTGCTCTCAGAAACAATCCTATGCTTTTTCTCTATTCCTGTGACAAATTAAGGAGGGAACAGAAATGTCAATCATGAGAAAGTGGAGGACTCCGTGACATTCTACCTTCTAGTAGCGGTTAAGAGGTTTTCTATGGTTACCTGTATAAAACAGACACTCAATAGATACATTTCATTCATTCAAAAGCAAATATTCAGTTTTGTACTTCTATGTTTGTTGCTGTTGTTTTTGTCTTTACATAGAGAAGCCTAAGAGAGAAAAGGATTTTCACCCCTTTGGTGAACACTGCATGTTCAATTCCATGATCAGGAAATAGAATAGAATTCCCTTAGGCAAATCCTAAGCTGTCACCACCCTTTATCGTATCTTTGTTTCTCCCCCTCCCCCAACTGTGCATCCCCTTCTGTCATCAGCTGTATCTTAAGGCTGGAAACAATAATGATAACAAAGTCACTGGTAAGTCTCACAACATGGTCCTCCAAGAATTTCATCTTTGCTCCCTTGCAGCAATTAATGTGAATTTTCCATCAGAATGTAGATATGGTGTCTGGAGGCAAGGAAGAGGCTAAAAAAGAATCTCTGGCTTTTAATCCATTGTACGTCTCATGAGAATGAGCAAAAGTAGAAGAAACATATTTAGGATGGTGAGTATATGCTAGGGATATCTCATTGTATGTTAGAATATTTAACACTGTGTGCTGTATATACCTTATGTAAAGGTACATCTACTTTATAAAAATTGCAAACTAGCTAGTCTTTTATTTGAGTCTGATTCATTCAACACTATGACCAAGTGTTCTTTTAGCTGTTGGTGATTCAGCAGTGATCCACACACAGAGTTTCTGCCTTCATAGAGTTTGCATCTTAGATGGGGTATGACAAATACAGAAATAGATAAACAAGTTGATTTAGCCGGATGGGTAGGTATGCCTGTAGGTAGGTAGGTATACATTCAGACTGATTATTTTACAAAGAAGTCTGTTTCAATATAAAGGTAGAAAGTGACACAATGAGGCTAAGTATGAATCACTTAGGGAACGTCTCCTTAGCAAATGATGTTTCCAATGAGAGATGGATTTAAGTTCAAGATTAATATGAAACACAAGACATGATAGCTTTTTAGAACTTAAAACATCCAGTTAATTAAGTTAAATCAAAACTTTACATTCACAGTGAGCTTAAAACAAAATGAATTTGCCACCACTGAATGCAAAACTCCAAGTGATTTTTAAATCACTGCGCTTTTCTTTTCCTAAGAGACATTCATTTTTAGAAATATATTTAAAGCAGAAGTTTCTTATTATTTTTATACTTAAGCAGTTCAATTTCCTCCTGAAAATACATTAATGTCAATAATCTTTGCCTGTGAATTTTAATAAAATAAATTAACCCAATGAACTGTTGCCTAAAATTTATAAAGAATATCTTGTGCTTCTAAAGCACCATAATTGAAACTTTACATATATAACAAGAACTGTAGCCCATTAAATGAGAAAGTCACTGTTTATAAAGTACTCCACAGAAAAAAGTGTGTAAAGTAGTAGTGTATAAAATAAAAAGTCTGAAAATGCTGAACCTTGGTGTCACCTTGAATATTAAGATATATATGATTCAAACCATGGTAATTCTAATTGCCTCATATGGAGCAAAAGCAGGACAATGAATGAGCAAGATCATACAAGAAACAATGAATTGTGGTGTTGGCAATGAATATGGACTATATCATGCTCTGACAAATGGCAAAACAAATTTGTTTTGGAGAAGCACAGCCACAGTGCTTCTCAGAAACAAGAATGGTAAGACTTCATCTCACACACTTGGACATGTCATCAAGATGCACTAGTCCCTGGAAAAGGAGATCATGCCTGGTAAAGTAGAGGGTCAGCAAAAAAAAAAAAAAAAAGGCTCTCAGGGTGATGACTAGACAGCATGGCTGCAACACTAGATGCAAGCATAACAACAACTGGGGATGGCACAGGGCTGGACAGTGTTTCATTTTGTTGTACATATGGTTGCTATGAGTAGAAACTGACTCCATCAAAACACCTGACAACAACAACATGTAACCATGGATTAAGAGATCAGGATCTTTGATACAACTATTAGCCTGATGTAAATGACATGGGTAGATGCTAGGGTACAATTCAAAGAGATGGGTGGGCTTTTTTTTTTTTTGCCTTCAGGCTAAAGACAACATTGAAGGAAGGTTGGATAAGAGTCAGTTAAGCTTTGGTCAGGATTTTTGGCTGCAAAGATGTATTTCTACATGTAAGATTTATATCTTACTCTACTTGTCTGTTGGTTTGTCATACTGTGTGGACTTGCCTGTTACTGTGATACTGGAAGATAGGCCACCAGTATTTAAACACAGCAGGGTCACTATGGTGGAAAAATTTCAGCTGCACTTCCAGACTAAGACTGACTAGGAAGAAGGACCGAAAAGTCTGCTTATGAAAAGAATTAGCCATGAAAATCCTATGAATAGCAGTGGAACAGTGTCAAATACAGTGTCGGCAAATGAACCCCACAGGTTGGAAGGAACTCAGAAGATTATTAGGCAAGAGTTGCCTCCTCAAAATATAGCCAACCATAATGACATGGATGGAATGAAGCTTTTGGGACCTTCATTTGCTGATGTGGCACGACTCAAAACAATAGCTGCAAACATCCATTAATAATAGGAGCATGCAGTGAGTGAAGAATGAGTCTAGGAAAGTTGGAAGTCATCAAAAATGAAACAAAATACATAGACATGGATATCCTATGCATTAGTGAGCTGAGATGGAGCTGGTATTGGCCATTTGGAATCAGACAATCATATTATACCAGAAATGAAAACTTGAAGAGGAAGAGTTGCATTCATCATCAAAAAGGACGTTACAAGATCCATTCTGAAGTACAGTGATGTCAGTGGTACAATAAAATCCACAAGCCTACAAGGAAGGCCAGTTAATAGAACAATTATCTAGATTTATGTACCAAACACTAAAGTCAAAGATAAAGAAACTGAAGACTTTAACAGTTGTCTGCAGTCTGAAGCTGATCAAACATGCAATCAGGATGCATGGATAATTACTGGTGATTAGAATGCAAAGTAGGAAACAAAGAAGGATTAGTAGTTGGAAAATACTGCCTTTGTGACAAAGATGATGTCAGAGATCCCATCATAGAATTTCACCAGATCAATGGCTACTCTATTGCAAATGTGTTTTTTTTTTTCAGTAACGTAAATGGATCCGACTTGACGACACTTGGCTTGGCAAATGGTACTGTACAAATGGATCTCATCAGATGGAATACACAGGAATGAAAGCAACTGCTTCTGTTGGAAGAGCCTATGAGAAAGCTCAATATCATCAGTCAGAACAAAAACAGGTGCTGACTGTGGCACAGACCACCAACTGCTGCTATGCAAGTTCAAACTGAAACTGAAGAAAATTAGAACAAGTCTAGGAGATCTAAAGTATGATCTTGACTATATCGCACCTGAGTTTAGAGACCATCTTAAGAACAAATTTGATGTGCTAAACACTCATGACTGAAGACCAGGTGAGTTGGGGGGAAATTCAAGATAAAATTTATCCAAGAATTAATTTCCTTCCAAATTGACTCTTCAGAGGAGAATGTACCCTTATTGGGAGGGAAACAAAAATAGCTATTCAGTGATAATACTGAAGGAAAACTTAACTTCTATAATGTTGAAATCTTTCTATTGTGGTTTCTTCAATGTATATTTGTCTATGTCATCAGAATATATGTTGTGTGATAGAGTGACAGAATTTTAAATTTATACATTTTTAATGATTTTTTTTTAATTTGGTAGCCAAATGATGCCTTTATTTTTAAGAATATATTTCTTCAAAAGATTGGCAAAGTCTATTACAAAATCTTAATTTTCTGCACTATTAAGAGGTGTGAATAATTCTGTTAATCAAATAAGTAATTTGATGTTTTTAAAAATATAGACAGCTACTTATTGAAGCATAAACATAACTAATTTGATTTTCGTTTACACAGTTTCACATATTCTAAAATATCCCAAATGATTTCTGAGGTAATTTCTAGACGTTAAAAAATGTAAGGTTTTTCTTGTGTTTTAGTTTTACAGACTTTTCATAAAAATTTTCTGCAAAGTGAACTTTAGAGAACAGGAGTTTCTCATCTCACAGGTATGAAGGCTGAAATCTAAATCAGGCTGTAGAGGGGATTTCTTCCTTGTCAGTATTTCTGGGCATTCTGTGTTAGTACTCAGAGTGTAGAGGGATCTTCACGTGGTCTTTTTCAGCCTGTGTGTTTATGTGTGTATGTTGTTCTGTTTGTATAAGACACAATGCAGAAGTGTTTTCACTGGCCAGTTATTCTGAGTAGATCACTGGGCCCTTTTCTCTCGCCTATCTTCATCTGGAAGCTCTGCTGAAGTATATCTGCTACGAGAGGGCTTGCTGGTATTTGAAACAAGTGATGTAGCTTTCAGCATCACAGCAACATGCAAGCCACCACAGTACGACAAACTGTCATATGAGAATGATTCATTGTTTTGAGCTTCCTTTTTCTTAATGTTGTCAATGATTTGCTATGATCCACAGAATTGAACGCCTTTGTATACAGTCAATAAAACGCAAATATCTTTCTGGAATTCTCTGCTTTCAGGCAAGGTTTGTCTCACACCAGTGATGATATCCCTCATTTCATATCATCTTCGGAATCCACCTTGAATCCCTAAAGGTTCCTTGCCCATGCTGCTGCAACCATTTTGAGTTACCTATAACAAAATTTTAGTTGTATGTGATATTAATGATATTGTTCAGTAATATCTGCATTCCACTGGATCATCTTTATTTGGACTGGGCGTGTACATGAATACCTTCCAGTCAGTGTGCCAGGTAGCTCCCTTTTGAATTTCTCATCGTAGACAAATGAGCAATTCCAGTGTTCCATAAATTTGTTGAATCACCTCTGCTGATAATCCGGCAATTCTTGGAGCTTTGGTTTTCGTCAGTGCTTTCAGTGAAGTTTGGACTACTTTCTTTAGTGTGATTCATTGATTACATGCTAATGGTTGAATATATGCCAGTTCTTCGTGGTATGATAACTGTGGGCACTTCCTTCATCCTCTTTTGATGCTTCCTGCATTGTTCAAAACTTTGCCCATAGGATCCTTCAGTAATGAAAGTTGAGGCTTAAATTTTTTCTTTAGTTCTTTCAGCATGCGAAATGCTGAGTTGTGTTCTTCCTTTCTGGTTTTTTAACTCCAGGACTTTGCACATTTCATTGTAATATTTTACTTTGACTTCTGAAGCAGCCATCTGAAATCTTCTCTTTAATTCTTTTACTCCATCATTTTTTCCATTAACTTTAGCTACTCTACATTTAAGAGTTAAGTTCTGGAGTCTCTTCTTACATACACTTTATTCTATTCTTTCCTTCCTTGTTTTCATAAAGACCTTTGGCTTTTTTAAAGTGTGATGCCCTGGAAACCATTTCACGTGTGGGTAGATTTTACAAAAGACTATTTTAAGGTGCTTTTGTTACCCATGCCTCTGGGACAGTTACTTAGTATGAAAGTCTCTTAGGCTTAAGGGACTACTCTTAACATTTTCTTGTGGTTGTTTTAGAAGCTTCCTAACAATTCCTTTTTCTACCCTTTCTCTTCCATGATACAACTTCTTCCAGAGCTACTTCACCACCATACAAAACATTTACTTCTAAATTTACTTTAAAGACTTCTCACAACTTGTAGTTCATCTTAACTTCTTCGCTTTGCTCCAAATAAACATTTCTATCTCTGTAGTGGACTTGAAATTTTCCTCTCAAATCCATATTCTTTGTGTATAAAAACAAACTCCTCATATTTCTCTTACACACAAGTTTTTCTAAGCCAGAACTTCCTCTTAGTTTGTTGTTTCATTATACTTTGCTGTTTCATGTTTCTACAGAGCAGTTACCATAAAATACATTCCTTGTGCAATTCTCCGTCTATATGTCTGTCTGTTTGTCTGTCTGTCTGTGGCCCTCTTTTCCTCTCCTTTCTTTCTTTTCTTTAAGAGAGGCACCAACTCTTACCTAAACTAAGTGCTGCCTTCCTGTCTCTTGCCCTCTAATCTAGTTTGGACACTCCAAAATCTATTTTCTTCAGTGTTACCATAGTTAATGTATTAAACAACCTATTATTGTCATTATAATACTCTGTCACTCAAAATTATTTTTAGAGACAGATTAATTTTGTCAGAATAAGTTTTTTTTTGTTTGTTTGTCCTTTCCAAATGCAGATTCTTTAGATTTTTCTCATTTTCTTTCTGGATTGTGCAGTACTCTTTATCTAGAACCAATTTTTATTTACTACTCATTGATTTTGCCAGCTGACCAGACCACCCTACCTTTAAGTTTACTGTAATTTCTCAACTGCTGCCAAGGGAAAGAATATTGCCAACCTGGAATACAATGCAGAAGTACAAGTAAAGAAATTGTCTTTCAGTCATAATGTAACAAATTCTCAAGTTGCTCAGGGCCCGTGCAAAACCCATGGGTACACTCGGCTTTCTGTCAGATAGCAACGCTCTCCGTCGGTGTTCTGAGTACTATTTTGTGGTAATGGAATCATCAGAAGATAAATTTTCCCTTAAGACTATCTTTGTTCAAGAATATCCTTTATGTGAAGAGGAGAAAGAAAAATTGCTTTTTGACAAGATTTTTACAGCCATAAGGCAATCATGTCCCTGGGTTCCACCCATTCTGACTGAGCTTTTCTCAGCCTACTCTGTCTTCCCTGTTCATTGCGATCCTTTATAGATCTTTGGGGAACTTAGTACCTAGCCCACAGCTTGTCAGTTTGGCATGCTGCTGTTGCTTGTGTATTGCTGTGATGCTGGAAGCTGTCCACTAGCATTTCAAACACCAGTTGGGTCACCCGTGGTGAACAGGTTTCAGCAGAACTTTCAACCTAAAACAGACTGGCAGAAAGAACTTGGAGGTCTACTTCTGAAAAAAGTGGTCAGTGAAACCCTTACAAATAGTGATGGAACATTGATACAACGCAGGAAGATGAGCCCCTCAGGTTGAAAGACACTCAGTGTGTGACTGAGCAAGAGCTGCCTCTTCAAAGTAGCCAGCCAGCCAAGTGCCGTCACGTTGGTAGAGTTGACCTTAATGACACAGATGGAGTCAAGCTTTTGGAATCTTAATTTTCTGATGTGGCAAGACTGCAAGTGAGGTGAGACAACTGAAAGCATCCATCAGTAACCTGAACACAGAATCAACAGATGTGGTCTTCAGTATGGATTACACATCAACACAGAGAACCATAATCCTCACAACTGGACCAACAAGCAAAATAATGATAAATGGAGAAAGGATTAAGATTGTTAAAGATTTCACTTTACTTAGATCCATAGTCAACATCCATGAAAACAGCAGTCAAGAGATCAAAGAATGCATTGCACTGGGCAAATGTACTGCAAAAGCCTTCTTGAAAGTGTTGGAAAGCAAAAGATGTTACCTGAGAACCAAGATGCTCTTGATCTAAACCATGGTTTTCTCAATTGCCTTATCTGCATGTCATTTCTGGACAATGAATAAGGAAGATACAAGAAAAATTTATGCATTTTAATTATGATGTTGGTGAAGAACATTAAATACATCACAGACTATCAGAACAGAAACCTTGGTGGCATAGTGGTTAAGTGCTATTGCTGCTAACCAAAAGGTCAGCAGCTCAAATACAACAGGTGCTCCTAGAAACTCTATAGAGCAGTTCTACTCTTCTTAGTGTTGCTATGAGTCAGAATTAACTTGATGGCCATGGGTTTTACCAGGAAAGCAATAAATTCATCTTGAAAGAAGTAAAGTCAGAATGTACTGTACCTTAGAAGGGAGGCAAGGAGATTCCTGTATTCCTGAAGAAGTAAAACCAGTATGTTCCTTAGAGTCAAAGACAGGCAGGCTACATCTTACATGCATCAGACGTGTTCAGGAGGGACTTGGTAAAAAACAGAGCATCTCTCAAGGAGATGGGTTGCCACAGTGGCTGCAAACATGGGCTCAAACATAGCAATGATTATGAGAATGGTACAGGACTGAACCGTGCAGTGTTTCATTCTGTTGTACATATTGTCGCTATGAATCAGAACCAGCTTGACAGTATAGCAGCACGGGGCCCTGAATTCTGAATCCTGAGTAGTTGCTGCGATAGCAAGACAAGAAAAGGACTGCTTTCTGTTCCAGATAATGGAAATCTAGAAGAAGGGTTCAAATACAGGAAGTCTCTTTGTCCTCCCTTCTAAGATGCATTCTGACCTTACTTCTTTCGAGACAAATTTATCATTTTTCTGGTAAAACCCACTGCCATCAAATGCTGTTGCTCATTGCTCAGTGTACAGTCTTTAGAGCAAATCCTGGAGTCTTTCTTCATTGATTTTACACAGTCTTGTGATCCTTTGTGTAATGTATTGCCAGGTAAAATCCCTGATAACTCACACACAATCCAAATTTGAACCGTTTCTCATTTGGATCCACCATACATGAGTGCTTTCTTCTCACGACTTTTTGTTTTCCTTGCTGTTGTTGATAAAATACTATCTGGCTTTTCTAGAACTTTTAGAGTATTGATCATACTAAGAATATACTTCTAAACTTTATTCTTTAACATCTATCCTCTTTTGTTACCTCCAAATCATCCTGAGACATTTATTCAGTGCTTAGATGAGGCTATATTGTAAAACAAATCAATATGAAAATGGTGTGTTCCTCATAGAAGTTGACTGGATCCTAAATTAAGATCATCAAGAGACCTATTCCTATAAAAGTTATCCACCACTTGTTTTCATTTATATGGAATCAATTAAAGTCAACATCTAAGCTCCTGAATATCTTAATCATTTCTCTATTGCGAACTACTTGTATCTATGAACAACTGATTCTCTTTTTAATTATTCAGTGTCTTTCAACATTTTTAGATTTTATGTACTCTGATTTTCACAGCATTCTTCAGACATGATAGCTGTTTTGAATAAAGCAATACCATCTGTAAACCTATTTTATTTTAACATTTTTATTTAGAACCACTTTTCTTAATATCTGCACCTTCCAGCCCTATGTCAGAAATGGCTAGTTATCATATCTACCAAAAAACTGACCATTCCCATAGCATAGAGCTGTTACTCAAAGAGAGCTTTCCAGCCATGTAACAAAACTGTCCAACCTTCAATTCATTTAGATGGGGCTAAGTGACCAGTTTTTGTTAATGGACTGAATAGAGGTTTCCAGATTCTAGTCCAAATCGTTAAAACATGAATGTGACTCCTCTATGCTCTGCTGTGACTTCCAGTGTGTAGGCAGATACTGACAAGGAAGGAGAAGGTGGCAGAGAAGGAAACATGAAATCAAAGCAACCTGGATCATGGGATCGCTACCTGCAAGAAAGACACTTTCCAAATAAGAATAGCAGCCTACAACCGGCTTGTGAAAGAATAATGAACAACATTGCTTGATATGTTATACATTTTTGGATAGTTTTTGTATCATTACATTCTTGACTGGGCTAGCTAATACAATCCATTTACTTTAATTTGAATTAAGTTGATGGTTTTTCTTTCAAAAATCTTCTGTGGATACTCTTGGAGTATGTTAGATTTTTTTTTTTTTTTAATGTTCTCCTCTAGCCCACTGATTCGAAGTCACCTGTGACTCACAGAGATCCTAACAGACAGATAAATTGTCCTATAGGGTTTCGAAGAAGCAGCTGGTAGATTCAAACTGCTAACCTTCCGGTTAGCAGCTATGCTCTTAACTACTACATCATGAAGACTACCCTAGCATACATTATATCCCATATCATATCCATTAGTAAGCCACAATGTATTTTAAAAGTTAATTTTCCCAAATAGCCCATATCTGGTTTAACTCACAGAACTGTAGTAGTTTTTGCCTTGTTCAAGATAACATTTTCAGAACTCAGCCTGGCACATAAACCAAATTCAACACTGTTGCCTTTGGGTCCATTCTGAGGCACAGTAATCCTGTGAGACTGAGTAGAACTGCCCCACGGAGTTTCTAAGAAACAACTGGTGTATTTGAACTGCTGAACTTTTGATTAGCGTCTGAGCTCTTAGCTGCTGTGCCAGTAGGAATTTAATTGCCTCCTTGTCAATTAAAAAAAAAAAATGTTGTCATTAAACTGATTCCAACCCACAGCAACCCTAGAGGACAGAGCAGAACTTCTGCATAGGGTTCCAAGGCAGCAGGGGGTGGATTTGAACTGCTGACCTTTTTTGGTTAGCAGTCATATCACTTAACCACACCACCACCAGCACAGGAATGTGGACAGAGGAAGTGTTAAATAAACATAAAACCGAGTAAAAACAGAATTATGTACATAGAAGTGATTGAAAAGTTATACTGATTTAAGATCATTAAACTTCAGTGGAAACCCTGGTGGTGTAGTGTGATTAGCCTGCCAAGTGCCGTCACTAACCAAAAGGTCAGTAGTTTGAATCCACAAGGTGCTTCATGGAAACTTTGTGAAGCATTTCTCTGTGCTACAGAGTGGCGATGAATCGGAATCAACCCGACAGTAGCTGTTTTTTTAGACTTCAGTGATGCTTCCCAAAGTCAGTTGGTGGGTTACTTTGAAAACAATATCTTCTTCTTGTTTATTCTTATATTTCTTTAAAAATAAATGCCTTACTATTTCAACAGAAATATTGCCATGAGAATGTTTGTCTGTATGTAAGATTGGCACAATTTGAATATATTCAATAACACTCATAGCATTGTTTGAGAGTTAAAGAATCTGAGGAAAGACCTTGTTAATTTTCTTATTTTCTGCAAAATAGTAGTCCATACTTGTGTCAAGCCTATCAATATGCCTCATAGACTTATTTAGCATTGATGTATGTGGACTATAAATCAATATTAAAAGTGTTAGTGCCTGTGCATCTCTGCATTCAGTATGATTAATTTTCCCCAAAGGAAAAAAAAAATTATCAGCAGCCAAAACACATAAAAAATGTAGTTCAGAAACGCAAAGAAGCTTTTACTAGATTAGCCAACCATATGAAAACAGCATCTTTGAACTATAGATAGTTTGCTTAATGTGACAGCTAACTGAGCTTGTTTTAGTATTTTTTTTTCCACAGAATCTAAAAAGCTTTTCCAATTCATTTATAAATTGGAAATTTTCACTTATTCAAGGGGAGATGATGTTTTTATAACTCTTCAATTTTAAGTGCTTGTGCTCCATTTAAAAAAGAAAGAAAGAAAGTACTTTTTCAGGTTTATCTTCTTAGAATCTGAATTATTTCTTGTTAAGTTCTCTTGCTGTAAGTCTTAACCTACTCCTTAGATGTCTTCTTTTATAATTAAGATAAAATCCTCAATTAAAATTTCTTCTAAAAGAGCTCTGAGTTATTGTCAGTGAGTTATTGTCAGAATACATGGTTATCAGATATAACTTAATTCACTGTTATAGCACTAGACTTTATATTCTAACCAAAAATGTACAATAATTCTCATTCATATGAAAACGGTTGCCAACTGCAAGCTGAACATTTCTTGGAGACTTAATGAGCATGTTCTTTTCTTTTTAAAAAACCCTATTTCAGAATTGCACCTCACTTTTGAATTTGTCTATCCAACCAATTCTAGAAACATCAGTAATTCATCACTAATTCTTTTGAGATTTCTATTTTTGAATTGTTCCTAGGAAAGAAGAAAGGTTTAGTAAATTGTATTTTTGTGACTAAGCTTTGTCTGTAAAATATATTTTTCTTGGGAAAAGTTATGCCACCTATGATTCTTAGTATAGATACTACTGAACATGAAAATCAACCTGCACATATCACTTTTTAACAGAATATTTGTGAGTTTCACGCATGCTTATAAACATGTATCTAAATTTGGTCTATCACCAACAAAAGCATTCTAAATTTATCATAAGTTGTGTATTGAATTTTGAAAGCTGAAACTGAGAACTCATATAACCAAGAATGTATCACAGAGACCTAAATAGGTAATTCCTTCTAAAAATTGAGTTACAATATGGGCTTTATGAGTTAGTTTGTCATTCTATACTTCAGAGTATCTAAAAATTTTAGAAAATGATACAAAATTCCTGCAGTACAAGAAAATTATATATCTAATCAATACATACTTCCAAGTAAAAACAGAATTAAATAAAAGATAATTGTTAATGCAATTTCATTTGTCAGTGAAAAGTAAACCACTTTTGTAAAAGCTCAGTCTGTCCATTATGTTACTTTTCTTTTTATAGCCTACTAAGAAAAAGGAAACCCTAACGGCATGCTAGTTAGGTGCTACAAATACTAACCAAAAGGCTTGCCGTTTAAATATCCCTGGTACTCCTTGGAAACTCTGTGGGGTATTTCAGCTCTCTTCTATAGGGTCACCATGAGTTGGAAATGAAGGGAGTGAGTTTGGTTTTTTGGTTATTCAAGGAAGAAAAAAACCTATAATTTTTAATGTTTAAATTTCTGTCCATTTTGGGGTTTTTTTGGTTGCATATGTGATCAATATACATGATGTATTTCAAGGACACAAGGCTGTGTGCAGTTGAAGTATTACCTTTCAATATAATCATACTTGTGTTGTAAAGGAGATGGTCAGTGAAAAAGAGGAAGACCCTCAGTGAGATGCACTGAGACACTGGCTGCAACAATGAGTATAAACAGAGCGGTAATTGCGAGGATGACTCAGGACTAAGCAGTGTTTTGTTCTGTTGTACATGGGGATGCTGTGAGCAGGAGCAGACTCAAGGGCACCTAACAACAACAACAACATAGTCATACTTAGATGGCCTCTCACCATCTTGCTGCTTCTTTTGCTTCCCTATTTAAATATTTTTGGTACTGACCAATTTCTTGGGATCTGAAGTTGAGTTTTTTCCTTATTTCACTCTTTCAATATAGTGAATTTGTTGTTTCTTTAAGAACATGCCCAGCTGCATTCTAGAAAATAAAATAGACTCCATATAGTTTGGTCTTACAAGGAAACTGGTTACTCAAAAGTAGTTCAGAAAATATCATGAAACCATTTGGTAAAGAGAAGGCCATTGTTAGAGGATGAGTTCCCTGAGAAGCCAACTCAGAGGTGGAGATCAGCATTTTGGGGACTTTGGGGGGCACAAGCCAACTTCACAACTTCACATCAACAGACAAGTTGCCCTACAAAAAAGCCATGAGTACCTCAGTTTATCCCACAGCTGAAGCTGTTGGGAACTTTCTGAAGTTTCCCAAGTTGAGGAAACAAAATAAAGCCTCTCTGTACCAGTGTCTACCTGTCTTTGGATGAAGGCATCTCAGGGAAGGGAGTGCTTTCTTGGCCATGATGGCCATCATTGGTCAAGGCGATTTAAAAGTGAGCTCACGGCTGAGAATTGACAGCCAATAACCTTGCCTAGAGCTGAGGGAATAGGTCTTTTAAACCTGACAGGGGACTTTAGAAGCACAACACCCACAACAAGCATGGTGTGTGAGATGATGAAGTTGGTGAAAATGAATAGTTGTGTAAATGGGATCATAGGAAAATTCAAAGTTTCTAGCCATCCATGAAGGAAAGTGAGAACAATTATTTCTCTAAAACAGAGTTTCTCCTTTTCTGTTTTCTTTTTGAACCCTATTGTCTCTTCTTAAGGACCTCTGGCATGCAGCTGTTAGGCACTTGGACGTTAACAGAAAGGAAAGTGAACAAATCCTCTAGCAGCTCCATGGAGAAAGATGTAGCTGTCGGCTTCTGTAGATTACAGTCTGGAGACCTAATGGGCACTTCTAGTCTGTCCTGTAAGTCGGAACCTACCTGATGGCAATGTTTTGTGTGTATATGTCTTATCTCTTCTTAAGCCCCTTCTCTCTCTTTTCTCCTGACAAATGTCTATTTTCCTCATATTCTCACTCTTGATTTGAAATCTGGCTTCCCTCGTGTCACCTGATGTCTTTTCTTCAAACACTCTAGATGAAACTATACTCTGCTTTGAAATTTTTGTTAAAACCATGGGTTTTCAGTAACAGAAGGCATTGTGGTATTAACAAACAAAAATTTATGGTGATGTAGATTTTGATGCAATTGAAAAACAAATCCAAACCAGTTTCCATCAAGTTCATTCTAACTCACTGTAACAGTATAGGTCAGAGTAGATCTGCCTCACAGGGTTTCCAAGGAGTGGCTAGTGGACTCTAATTGCTGACCTTTTGGTTAGCAGTTGGGCTTTTAACTGCACATCTGAGATGGGACATTACTCACTGAGATATAATTAGTGCTGGGATTTTTCATATCAGGCACATTTCTTCAGATTCACTTGGATAACAGGCACTCATCAACTGCTAGCAGGTGCTCGAAGTGGTAAGAGTTCCTCAATAAACCCCGGAGCTAGAAAACTTAGGTGGGACATATATGTCTCACTGGACGAGGAACATACTCCTTCACTCTAACTTCAGACTTTTGAATAAATCATTGTTTATTGAAAGGATATAGTATAAAGTGTATGATTAACACTTAAATATTCTTTATAATACTAATCATAAAACAACAATTCTCAAGGCTGTTGCTGTTTCTCAGTACTGTTGAGTGAATTCCAACTCACAGCAACTGCCTGTGACAGAGGTGACCTGTCTGATGGAAATTCCTAGGCTGTAATCTTTACAAGGGCAGATCTACAGCTGGCTTCTTCTGTAGAGCCACTGGCTGGGTTCCAACCACCAACTTTTCATCTAACAGCCAAGGGCTTGTTTAGGTCCTGGTGTAGGAGTAGGAATAGTGCTCTAGAGTCTACACTTCTAACAAGCTCCCCAGTGATTCCTATGCTGCTGGGACATAGATCACTTTTCTTTAAAGTAATGTTTCAGGAGAAGAGATTATAGTCATAAGTCACAGATTTTAATTCTCAACTTTCATTCTCACCTATGCCACTGAGTCTTTCTGTCTACTTTACCCTTAATACCCATCACCAGAAAAGCAGGACATCAGTGTTACTTCATTATTCTCACTTACACCTCAAAACTTCTGATTTTACAAATTGAGGAGATAAAAGACCTTCAACCCTTCCCCCCAGTTACAAACCCGGTTACTGATGTTTTCATTATGTCTTGATTTCTAGCGAGTGCCCCTGTGGCTCTCTTAGCAACTAGAGTATAGAGAGTTTTTGATAAATATTTGTTATTGGAAGTTTAGTAGAAAGTAGAGTCAGCCAAAAAAAAAAAAAAAAAAAAAGCCAAGTGTCGTCGAAGAAAGCAGAGTAAGGAATAAAAAAGAAAATGGCTTATAATAATGGAATACCAGGCAACAAAACCAGCTGCAAAGTGAGTTATTTTGTGATCAAGAAATTAGAACTTCCATACTATAATAAAACTACACAATGTGTGAAAGGTTTTGTTAAAAGTTATTTGGCAGTTATTCTGGACTTTAAGCACACTGGACAGCAACTGAGTACTCATAAGGAAGTTAGTTGTGTTCCTGGTCATCACTATATTAAGGGTTCATAGATTCTAGGACAAATAAGTAAATTAGATAGGAAGCAGAAACATTTACTGACTTTATCTTTCTCTTTACAAGAATTCACTTAAGAAAGTGAGCAATAGAGTACATTGCTGGTCAAATAAATAGGACCAAACCAGATGAGTTGTGGTTGACTTACAGCTACTCTGCAGGACAGAGTAGAACTGCCCAATGAGGTTTCCAAGGAGGGAGTGGTAGACTCTACTGCCGACCTTTTGATTAGCAACCATAGCACTCAACCGCTACACCACCAGAGTTTCCTAAACAGGGCTGGAAAACACACCAAATGCACTGCCATAGAGTCAATGCTGACTCATGATGACCCTATTGATAGAGTAGAACTGCCCCATAGAGTTTCCAAGAAGTGTCTGGTGAGTGTGAACTGCAGACTTTGTGATTAGCAAACATAGGACTAAAACACTAGTCTACCAGGTCTCCTAAGAGGACTGGATAAATTTAATAATGACTCTAGTGATCTTACCACATTGCTTTGCCTCAGGACCATATCAGTTAAGCTGTATAATGCTTCTGAGCTTTAGTTTCCTGCAGCTGCAAAATGAAAGGCCTGCTCTATGGTTTCTGAAGGCTCCCCAAGTGCCATAATTCCCTGAATTTATGCAGTGTTTCTTATACATTTTTCTTGCTTTTTTGCATATATTTCTAGTTTCCAGTTTATAATAGTATTTTTTGCCACCTTAAATATTTCTTTGGTTGCATTTTCCAATATGTCAGGCATGTTTGTGATTAAAACAACAGACAGTTTTTAGACTATCTATATATTTAGCTTTAAAATGTTGATATCTTTGATGATGAGATTTTGAAACAAACCCTGAAAATGATGTCATCTAAGATATACACATCGTATTACTTTTCTAAAATGAAACAAAAAGAAAATATTCTGAATTCCAAAATACTCTTCTGGCTCTAAAGAATTTTGTTATCTATTATGGGCCTCATTATACATTTTACAGAATAAATAAAAAGACTGTGGTTCTTGTGACGTAAATTAGGATTTTTAATTAGGATTGTTTTTCGTTCTTTCCACAGTTTTACCAGTATATAAGGACTTAAAAATAGAATTATCTACAGAATAAATAACTTTGTTGGCTACAAGTGTGTGGGGTGTGTGTGTGTGTGTGTGTGTCTGTGTGTGTGTGTGTCTGTGTGTGTGAAGGTTTATCATAGATGAAATAGTTGACACATGTTAGAAATTTTATTCATTTACTGTAATAAAGAAATAAAAAAGAAAAAATAAATAAGAAAATCTTTTATTACTTCACTGGCTAATGTATTCCGTTTATCATCTCCTTTTGTTTATTGTTTTAGGGTCTTCACTAGTTAATCAGAGATTCCAATTTAATATTTAACCACTACATAATGTCAAAATAAACATTCACCTTCCACTTGCCCAATATATTACACATTTAATACTCAGTTTCAGAGTAAGTACTAGAATAGACAGAGTTTGCAAAGATTTTCCATTAAACCTAAGCCAGATCTGGGTTTAGGTCATTGAACTTTTTTTTTTTCCTTGTTGATAGGTCTTTCAGAAGTTTCTGAATCATTCAGTCCACTGAGATTCCTAGTTTGAGTACTAGTACTAATTTCTGTAGCCAGACTCCACCGAGTACACAATTTTCCAAGTCTTGG
This sequence comes from Heterohyrax brucei, assembly GCA_028571685.1. Classification (NCBI taxonomy): domain Eukaryota; kingdom Metazoa; phylum Chordata; class Mammalia; order Hyracoidea; family Procaviidae; genus Heterohyrax; species Heterohyrax brucei. The sequence continues at coordinate 165,911,729 of CM053143.1, forward strand.
TTGCTTGCTACCAACTTTCATCTTCCAGAGAGCTCCGTCTGACAGAAGTAGTTACACCAAAAAATATAAAGTGTTCCTAGGATAAATCTATGATATACGTTTTTTTGAAATAATTTATCTCTAAGTGGGCCATGGGGAGAAATGCAACAAACAAGCGAGACACTCACTGAAAAAGATAGAAATGTAATTGGATATTGTTTTCTACAGAGAACGGCATAATTAATTCTCCAGATTATTGCTATACTTATTTAAATTCTAACTTGTCTTAACAAAAGTCTTTGCAGTATGATGATAAGAACTTTTAAAATAAGTGGATATTGTGTTAAAAAACAAACAAACAAAACCGTCATAGTGCTGGTATATTTCACTGTATGAAATCACGCAAGTAACAACTCGATGTTACAGAGGTTCCTATTGCTTTCTAAGAAAATAAATCTTTTTTAAATTCTCCAGCCAATTACAAGTCTCTCTTCTCCCTCAACTTTGTTAGAACGCAGAACAAAAGAAATAATATGAAAAATTTTATTTTTGCTGTTAGGTGCCACTGAGTTTTTTGTTTAGTTTTTTTTTTTTTTTAATGCCAATCCCATGTGAGAAAGTAGAACATCCTCATAGGCTGTACTTTCTAATGAAGCAGATCACCTGGTCCTTCTCCCACTAAGCTGCTGGGTGAATTCAAACCACCAACCTTTCAGTTAGCAGCCTAGTGCTTGATCAGGGGGAGAATTTTACAGAATCGAATAGTGTTTAATAACAGATTGCTTTTGTCTCTGAGCTGCAGTTTTTGAGACTTTTCTTCTTCATGACCTCATAGAGAAGAGGTGACAAAAGGTGCTTGAACTTTGGAATCAGAGGGACCTGATTTCAAGTCTAAGTTCCCAACAGTGCAACTTCAGCAAAAATCAAAAACAAACAAAAAAACAACTCAGGTTTCTCATGTGTATAAAGGAGTATAATGCCAAGCCAAGCGTCTAATAACATGAATAATAATGATGCACCATTACATGTCGTATTATATTTAATATTACTATACAAGTTAAATGAGGTCATGTCTAAGAATCACTCATTCCCCTGGCACACCTAAGTCGATTTTCTTTTCCATTAAGAGAAAGAAGAAACTTTGCCTGAGAAGTATAACCTAAACTCTGAGATTTTGTAGTGAAAAGTTATAATCCTTTTACCAAACAGTTCAAATATAAATTTTAAAGTTCTTTAATAATGATAAATAAATAAATGCATTTATTGAATACTTATTTTTTTAGACATGTGACACAATCAGAGAAAAAGGTTAAATCCTTTCTCTTAAATAGCTCAGAATCTGTTGGGAAAGATACACTAAAATCCCCGGTAAAATGAGTGTAATAATAGAAGTAAACTCTAATGTCAGTATCCACTTGTGGGTACACAGGCTTGTATTTGATTTATTAGTATTTTCAGAGATATTAGAAATCTTGGTGACCAACAATTTTCCACTTCTATTCAGAGTAATCGTACAAAAAGTTGGGAGTCATGATAATATTCTTTTGTATGTATATACCACATTTTGTTTATTAGTTGATCTGTTGATGGGCATTTGACTCTTAGTTTTTGGCTACTGTGAATCGTGCTTTGACGAACTTTGGTAGGAACTTTTGTCTGTTCTCACCACCATTTTCAGGCCTTTTCTAACTCTGTTTTAAAAATAACGTATGCATCCATTTATTTCCTCATCCACCAGTTTCATACTTACTTGCTAATTGATACCTTTGCCCTCTTAAAGTATGCTTTATCTTATATCTATGTATCATATTATTCCTGGCTGGCTGGCTTGCCATTTCTCCCAAAATTAAAATATCACAATTTGAATTAAATGCTTTGAGAGATTACCATATTGCACCTGTATGCTTCAGTCACTTCAAATTCATGCATACGTATCAGTTTGTATATATTTTTGTTAGAGATTAAATGCACCTTTTTAAAATTATGTACTTAGATTCAGAGAAATAATCTCTTGTTTATTTTGGAAAGCCAGTTTATATCAGTCATCTAGTAATATTTAATTTCCAAACTCTCATACATATCATTTTACTATCACTTTAATAAAATTTTTCCCTGGTGAATTCTCTCAGCATCATCTCTTCTGCTCCAATCTGAACTGGTTGCTGTAGTTTTAATGCAAATCTCATGCCCTGGACTTTCCCATTTCTAATATAGATACTCTTTGTTTCTAGATCTTGTATCTTACTGTTCCTTGGTTTTCTAACAATTAGTTTATGATAGATAGTCCTGAGTCCTTTCATATGTGAGGATATTTCTTCTTTCTAGATATTTTTGCCTTCTTTAATATTATTTTTATAATTTAATTTTGATGAAAGTATATACGTCCAAAGGGATACCATTTCAACAATTTCTACACATATAACTCAGACACATTGGTTACATTCTTCAAGTTGTGCTACCATTCTCAGAATCTTTTTCCAGATTAGTCTACCAACATTATCATCAACTCACTGCCCCTTAGGCTTCCCATCCAAACTTTCAAGTTGCCCTTGTCAATTTAATCCCATATAGATAATTCTTTAAAAGAACATAATTTTCAAATAGAGCATTGCCGTGAGTCAGATCTGACTCAACAGCACTTGGCTTGGCATCCTTTACCAACTGAAATAAGCTATATTGGTTTAAAGAAGACCTTAGACAACAACTTTGGTTTAAGATTTAAAATTTAAAGATTATATCTGGGCAATAGTTCCATGAGCTCATCATGCCTTAATGGTTCCAGAAAGTACTGACTTCATTAAAAATTTGAAATTCTGTTCTACATTTTTCTGCCTTTTGATAATTCTTCCATAGAATCTTTATCAAAACATTCAGTAATGGTAGCCAGCCTCCTGGCAGAGGAGCCAGTTGATGGTGGAGGCAACCACACTTGGATTTGATCTCCTCCTTTGATTCCTGACTTTCCTTGCTCTGTTGTTTAGGGTAAATGGAGACCTACAGAGACCTGTAGTATCCTGGATGGCTGCTTGTTAGCTTTTAAGACTCTAGCCACTATGAGATGAACCAGGAGGCAGAACAAAAGTACCAAGAATCAATATTAGGGTAATTGATCAGGATGTTGGCTAAATAAACAAATTCTGTGACCCGTTTCATTGGGCATAAGCAGCCTCCTCAACTGCCTATTTATGGGGGAGGGCAGGATATATTACAAAGTGTTTATGAAACCAAGATTTATCAGGTGTACTATTTAGTAGTAACAATTACATTAATCTTTTGTGCAACCATTACTCTTAATTCATGCTGGATTTCCTGTTACCATAAATAAAAACTCACTGTTTTGCAAGCAGTGACTCCACTTCTCCTTCCTTCCACTCTTGGTAGCCACAAACAAACTTTGGGCTCTATCTATTTGCTTACTCTTGTCAGTGAGATTATACAATATCTGTTCTTTTACAAAGATTTATTTCATTCAGTACAATGCCTTTAAGGCTCATTAGTGTTCACTGCAGCATTGTTCACAATAGCCAAAAGGTGAGAACAGTGTAAATGTCCATCAAGGGGACAATGGAGAAGCAAGGTGTTGTACACGCATAGATTGAAATATTTTTCAGCGAAAAAAAGATATGAAGTTCCCATACATGCTGTGACACGAATGAAGCTTGATTACATTTTGTTGAGTGACATGAGTCAGTCTTTCTGGATTCTTGATTGAGAGTTTGTCAGATACGGAATACTAGGACAAAAAAAGAATTTTTATTATTTAAAAGGCATAGTTCTGTAATCTCCTGGGGTCATTGTGGCTATTTAATAGTCTAATCTGCTTCCTAATTATTCATAGTGAATTTGTTCCCCGCCCTCCCGAATCATTTTTGGTCTCCTATTTATATTTGTTTTCTAAAAATTCACAATCAGATGAAGAGTTTTATGTTTTGATCCTCTGCCTATGTGTCTAATCCCAATAAGGAGAAAGTCACATTAGTTAATTAGTATTAGAGTTTATTATTTAGATGATAAATAGCTTGTCATTGTTAATGGGGCTAGGTTTCAGGATTACAGATACGAGCAGGCAACAAGCTTTCTGAAACTTAATGACAATAATACTCCATTTTGGATGACTTATTTTTAGGGGTTTCTTTCAATTATGTGAAGTGACATTCACCTTATATTTATAGTAGTAGTATCAAGTTTACTTTATATATGTTTATATCACTTAAAAATAATAGTCCATAAAAAATACTCAGTGGGCAAAATGTTGATAAGCATGTATGGCTAAAATCACAACATGGCACATGAATGTAGCAAAATTTTAGAAAAACTATGAGAGTAATTGAAGATAGCATTCCAGTCTGTGGTCACCTTTTCTTTGTGTTCAAGTTTGATATCTTCAGTGCTCAAGAGTTATGGAATTTCCCCAATCTACTTACCTATTATGTATAAGAGCCATGCTATAATTCAGTGTCAATATTTTCATTAGACTGTTTATTGTATTGCAGCACAGGAATATTGAATGCAATTTATTTAGCATCATTTTGCGCCAGTGACATTGCAGCTTTGAGGCTAGCTGTTGGTTGGTTTTGTTTGTCTATGTTACCTGGTTAGATAGGTCCAAAGAGATGGCTTTTATTTGACATTATCTGGCCCCAAATTTATCAAATATTGACGTAAGAGTTAGAGTTAGACTTTTATGTCTCCTTATGCCATGTTGTTGGGATATGGATTGTGATCACTACGATTTACTAAGCCTTTATGGTGCATAGAATAGAGAGATAATGATGACATGGGTGAGTGGCTGATGACTCATTGTTGGCTCTTCAGCAAGGCCCTCAATCATTGCTCTTTATATGAATGTGCAACCAAGAATGATTTTGCCTAAGGGTCAGTGGCCCATCAGAAAACCTTATTTCCATGCCTGCACATTTTGAAAAGCAAAATTGAAGTCATCTATCTCTCAAACACTGGTTTCCTTTTAACTAGTTGGGTTAGTAAAATACCCCAAGTCTCTTATAGGAGCCACAAACCACTTTCTTCTATTGTACCAATGTCAAAGTTTTAGACTGCTAGCCAGAGGTTTTTAAGACACTTAGTCTCCTCGTACTTCTATCATACAAGATAGAGTCTTTGCAATTGGGCTCTCAGTTTTTTTTTTTTTTTTTCTACTATACAGTCTCCTGTGTTTGTTACCGAAAACCTGATGGCATAGTGGTTAAGTGCTACACCTGCGAATCAAAAGGCTGGCAGTTCCAGTGCACCAGGCACTCCTTGGAAACTCTATGGAACAGTTCTACTCTGTCCTATAGGGTCACTATGAGTCAGAGGCAACTCAACGGCACGGAGTTTCGGGGCCAGGGTGTTTGTTATGAAATGACTGAAATTGTGTCAACATAGCAAAATAAGAGAGAGTACGTGCATATGCACACACACATGAACACAGCTATATGGATGTATGACAAATATTAGGAAAATAACCCACAGTGATTAAGTATTATATCTGCAGACCAAAAGGTTGGCAGTTTGAATCCACTAGCCATTTCTTGGAAACCCTGTGGGACAGTTCTACGGTGTCCTATTGTACCTCTATGAGTCAGAATTGACTTGACAGAAATGGGTTTGTTCTTTTTTATGTAAATTAGAAAAGAAGCTTTTTGTAATAATTCACAGTAATCGTAATATTATAAAGAGAAAAAAATCCCAGAACTGCAACAATCACTGAATATCTGCATTTGATAAAAATTACAACGACAGTTTGAAATAGTAGCTGGCAATTCACATTTGTATTTCAGATACTCCTTTAATTCGTGTTAGAGTGTCTCCTTCTGGTGCTCATAGAAGTCAGCATTCCTACTGCTTCCCAATAGCTTCACAGGCACATGTGTTATTAAACGTCCCCTGAAAACTTTGATCTCTGCTGTATCATGTTAATATTTCATTTTTATCTGTGAAAATGGTAGGAAAAAGCATATTAATCTTCACTTTCTTTAAAATTGACTTGTTATATTAATAACATAAAATGTACATGCATATCTTGCTATTTCTCTTCACAAAATATCATTTAACCTATTTTTAAAAACAAAAATTTTAGGGATGAGTCATCATGTAATTTATCATAATTATTTTGATCTTTTGAATGCTGTTTGGTTTACGTTCAGAAAGAACAACTGCCTCTATTTGGCGTTCTCCCAGCAGTGAATATTTCCTCTATCATTTTGCTAATCTCTGAGTTTAAGAATAATAGACTTTAACTGGAGATCAGAGGAAACAATTAACCTTGAGAAGAAACACATAGAGCTCTAGTTAATGGAAATATGTTTCACATTTTATTCACATGAATAAAATGTCCTTAAAACACATCCTAGTTACCCTGCTACAATAATAAGGATTTCTGTTAAATTACTTTAGGCAACTAAGAAATCAATGAAATGATCAAAACCTTGTTAGTGGAGAAGTTCCTAATACTAGGCCATGCAGAGCACTTTGTCACATTGATATACACAGCTTAGTGTAAGCTAAAAGGCAATAATGATTTCTTTCAATACAAAGTGTAATCCTCAGTGGGCTGGGAGATGGCATTATTAGAAGGAATGAAATACATGGTATAAAGCACTTAGTAAAAAGCTTACAATTTTTGTCTAAAAAAAATACTGCCTTTTTTAGACTATTTTATTTCATTTTTACATACTGCCATTGTGTCACTGAGGTATTAAAATACCCTCTCCAGAAATTTGACAGTATAAACACATGTAGATGCAGAAGCGTTCTTTGTCCTGACCTAGAGAGATAGTTACACCAGCAACATCATAAGGGTTGGGTGACCTAGTGGTGTAGGGCTCCACATCAAACCAAAACAGCTGCTGCTGAGTGGGTACTGTCTCATAGTAACCCTACAGGACAGAGTACAACTGCCACATAGGGTTTTCAAGGAGTGCCTGGTGAATTCAAACTGCTGACTGTTTGGTTAACAGCTGTAATACTTAACCGCTGCACCACTAGCATTTCTGCTGTAGGACTAGGATGATGTTATATCATTGCCAATCAAATTAGTTGTTTTCAAAATTTTCTACACATCAGAATCACCAACAGTGCTTGCTAAATCAAAAAATCACTCATCTGTACCCACAGAGTTTCTGAATCAGTAAGTCTTGAGCATTTGCATTTTTATCAGATTCCAGAGTGATGCTGATGTTACTGGTCTAGGGACCAATGACTTAAACATCTTACTGTTCTAAACAGTGGTTACCTCTGCATGAAACACTGTTTTCCTTTTATCCTCTTAAGTAACATCTTCTCAACGTACAAACTCACTTGTTATGGGGGGGGGGGACAGAAAACAAGTCTTTTCAAACTCCACTAACTGAGGTTTAGTGCCTGTATACATCAGAAGACAGAAACCATACAATGGAAACAGAAAGCTTAAAATAAAGATTAATTACAACAGGGATTGAATTAGTGAGCAATGGGCAGTAAGAAATAAAACTCTAAAGAACAGAAGAATAGTAGCTATAAGAAGCAATCATTTCCTCAAGGTCTATAATCCAGGCTTCCTTAGGGAGAACATGAACAGGGCTCACTGAACAGCAGAGAAGTCCCTCTGGAGCTCTGCGGGTCGAACTTGCTGGAAATCACCTCGTAGGGCACCAGAGGAAGCTGGCCATGGTAAAGGAGTACACGGCTCTGCACTGCAGAGCTGGGCACTGGAGACACTGCACATGCTGCAGGAGGCTGGCATTTGAAACAGCTGTTCCTGCAGCAGCTGCTGGGCACGGAGTGCACTGCAAAACCTGGTTGAGAGGATTCCTCCAGGATCAGGAAGCCAAGTCCTTCCGTCCCGCACTGTTTCTGCAGTGTCTACTACTGGACAGAGATTAGTATTGTGCCATCTGGGAGAAGTCACCGTCTATCAGTTGTCATAACACAGTGGCTTTTGAGTTTCTATGATGATGAAAGCTGGCCACCAATATTTCAAATATTAGCAGTCTCCAGCTGAGGATAGGTTTCAGCAGAGCTTCTAGACTAAGACCAGGAAGAAAGGCCTGCTGATTTTCTTCTGAAAATTGTCCAATAAAAAATCTTAGATCTTATAACAAAATGTTGTCTGATACAGTGCTGGAAGACGAATCCCCTGGGTTGGAAGGGACTGCACAGTAGACTTAACAGTGGATGGAAAGGCACCAACGATCCTGCAGATGGCGCAGAGAGAGGCGATAATGCCGTTTGGTCTGTTGTACATAATGTCTCCATAAATAGGGGTCTGCAGGACAGCAATGAACAGCAAAAACAAAGCCGAGAAAGAAAAACAAAAACATTTAAAAGTCTCCTGTTAATTTTCCCAGAGCAAGCAATGAAACTTGAGTCTGAAGCTGAGAGTTCCAGATAACTGTTATGATATCAGTGACTTTTCTGTCTGATCTGAGGACTATATTATGCATTCAAGAAATACATGTTGAACTGAACTCCCATGGTGTCTCTGCATACTTGATTGACATATTTAATGATCCATTCAATAGATATTCTCGAATATATAATATCACTTAACGTGTTACATTATTATTTTATCCTCAGTGTTCACTAGGTTCCTGGAACATTTTAGCTCAGCAAATATTTATAGAATGTGTGGCTTACACACAATAACATTAAAATGCCATGTCAAATATTTCAAAATGACTTTAGATGTTTATATCCCGACTCTTTCAGTGAGAGGTAATAAGTAAAACTGTAACTAGGTGAAGCCTTATCTAGCCATCCATGTCTGCTAGCACGTTACGGTTGTAAAATGGAGAAAATCTAACAAAATAATCTAAATAACATGGAAAATGCACTGTATTCACTTATGCATATTTTATTCAGCAAATGGTGCTGTTTTCAGGAGAGGCTTGATCCGGTCATAGTCTCCGTATTGTACTATTTCTTGTTTTAATTTCATCTTCATTTTTAATATGGTCATATTACTTAGATTCAGTATCTGCATTAATATTTACAAATTGTCATATATTGAGACTTACAAATGGTTTTATCTTTTACAACTATTAAATGTTTCAGGATCTCATCATATGATCAAACTTGGACACAGTTTGTATTTCAGCACTCTAAACAAAATCTAAAGTTTCCTCTTCACAGCACTGGTGTTGATCATATATTCACTACTGTGCTATTTTATCACTGCAGGCAAAGAAAAGAGCTGATTGGTTGCCTGAGAGCCAGGTTAAGCATCTACACTATGAACCTGTCTTTGAAAATTTTTCTATGGAAATGCTTTAAAAAAAAAAAAAAACTAACTTGTGAAAAATATCAGTAAAGTCACATTTACATTGTTTAATCTGTATTCAAAAGACAAACAAACAAAAAAAAGCCCATTGCTGTTGAGTTAGTTCTGACTCCAAGCTACTGTATAAGACAAAGTAGAACACCCCATATCGTTTCCAAAGGGACACCTGGTGGATTCAAACTGCCAACCTTTTCATTAGCAGCTGTAGTTCTTAACGATTATGGAACCAAGATTTTCAAATTGTACAAACAGCAACTATTTGCCCAATTAAAAAAAAAAAAAAAACACAAAAACCAGTACCTTAAGATGGGCTAAAGATTGTACTATTGGACAATTACTTAAATATTGATGCTATGCCTTAGGAGAGTCACAAGGAGCAGTGGCAGCACGGTGGTTAAGCAGTCAGCTGTTCACCAAAAAGTGGATGATTTTTCCACACCAGCAGCACCAAAACTGGAGATCTGGTCCCATAAAGATTATAGCCAAGAAAAACCACTGGATGGGGCAATTCTACTCTGTCACATGGGGTCACTATGAGCATGAACACTATTAACAGCAACCAACAACAACATGATAGTTATGAGAACTCATTAGCACTGAGTCAATTTCAACTCACAATGACCCGATAGGATGAAGTAGAACTGCTCTATGTGCTTTTCAAGGCTGTAATCATTATGGAAGCAGAGTGCCACCTCTTTCTCCCATAAAGTGGTTGGTGCACTTCAGCTGCTCATCTTTTAATTAGCATTCAAGGCCTTAACCACCAAGCCACTAAGGTGTCATAAAAATTAGAATGTCCATGCAATCCAGTCGTTCTAAAGGAAAAGAAAAAAAAACTAGCAGGATCTTGGTTGAAAGTAGAGAATACCAGAAAAATGTTTACCTGTGTTTCACTATACAAAGGCATTTGACTATGTGGATCATAACAAATTATGGATAATATTGCAGAGAATGGGAATTTCAAAACTATTTATTGTGCTAATGAGGAATCTGTGCGTGGACCAAGAAGAAGAAGTGCAAACAGAGTAAGGGGACACTGTGTGGCTTAAAGTCAAGAAAGGTGTGTGTCAGTGTTGTATCATTTCACCATAACTTTTCACTCTGTATGCTGAGCAAATAACCTGAGAAGCTTGGCTATGGGAAGAACAAGGCATCAGGATTGGAGCAAGACTGACTAATAACCTGAGTTATGCAGATGACACAACACTGCTTACTGGAAGTGAAGAGTGTTTGAAATATTTGCTGATGAAGATAAAAAGCCACAGCTTTCAATATGAATTGCACCTCAACATCAATAAAACAAAAAATCTCACAACTGGACCAGTAAGCGATATCGTGATAAAGGGAGAAAGGATTGAGGTCATCAAGGATTTAATTTTACTTGGTTCTACAACTAACACCCTTGGAAGCATCAGTCAAGAAATCAAAAGATTCATTACATTGGGAAAATCTGCTCCAAAAGACCTCTTTAAAGAGTTAAAAAGTACCAGTGCCATCTTGAAGAGTAAAATGCCCCTGACCCAAGCCAGGATACTTTCAATCATGTCATCTGCATACACAGGCTGGGCAATGAGTAAGGAAGACAGAAGAAGAATTGAAACTTTTTTAGAGAAGAATACTGAATATATCATAGAGTGCCAAAAGAATGAACAGCTCTGTTCTAGAAGTACAACCAGAGTGGTCTTATACTCAAGAATGGCAGGACTCATTTTAAATACTTTGGACATGTTGTCAGGAGGGGTCAGTTCCTGGAAAAGGACGTCATGCTTGGTAGAGGGTCAGTGAAAAAGGAGAAGACTCTCAAGGAAGTGCATTGACGCAGTGACTGCAACAATGGGTTTAAGCATAAAAGTGATTGTGGGCATGGTGCAGGACCAACCCATGGTTTGTTCTGTTGCTCGTATAGCTGCTATGAGTCAACGGCACCTAAGAACAAAAACAACAGTGTGAAAAAGAGAAAAGTTCATCTATTTTTGAATTGCGGCTAATTTGAGAGAGAGATAGATAACAGGTAGAATCACATCACTGGAATCAAATGAATTATCAGAAATAAAGTAATAATTTTTGTTAATATATGTGGCACTGTATGAAAAATGACATATTCTATCAAAGTATATTGAAAGTAATGGAACATGTTATATCACTTTCTACATGGTGTCACATATACTAACGTATTTAATCCTTATAACCAACTGTTTTCATTTCTCTGGGCTTCCATAACAAAATGCCACATAGTTAATGATTTTAAAGAACAAAACATTATTCTTCATGATTTTGGAGACTGGAAATCCATGCAGAAGAAATTCCCAGGCATGCTGATTCCTTCAGAAGATTTTGAAAGAGGAAGTATCCCATATCTCTATCCTAGTTTCTAGTAGCTTCCAGAAATCTTTGGGGTTCATTTGTTGCTGAAGAATGCATTTGTCCATCATCACATGCCTCCTATCCTCTGACCCCTCCCCAGGACACCACTCAAGGGGGATTAGGATCTACCTTAAAGCAGGGTGGTATTAATTGAACTGATAATATCTGAAAAGAAAACTCATGCTTCCCCAAACAAGAACACATCCACAGGTACAGCAGTTAGAATTTCAACGTATCCTTTGGGAAACATAATTCGATCTACTGCAGCAGTGAAAGAAAGATGAAACCTTATCACCACTTTGTAGAACACAGCAGAGGAACTAAGAGATTGACTACTTAGTGCAGTACTCCTCCTGAGAACTGAGACTGGGCCTTAACCGTATGCTCATCTGCTTCACAGTTTTTTCTCTTAAATACACATCCCATTTCTATGTCAGGACATACAACTAAGTAGAAACACTATGATCCTACTTTTGTGAAGAATATCCTCCTTCCACACCATCAAATACAGATTAACTTTCGTTTCTTTTAGGTCATTTTTATACAACTTTAACCACCCTTCCTTTTCACTTTTACCTTCCATAATCTATATGGAAACCCTGGTGGCAGAGTGGTTAAGAGCTATGGCTGCTAACCAAACAGTCAGCAGTTCAAATCTTCCAGAGCCTCCTTGGAAACTCTATGAGGGTAGTTCTACTCTGACCTGTGTGATATTTAAGCTACACAATCTACTCAACAATCTACTCAACAGTGATGTTTTTCGGTGCCATGAAGTCTGCCACTGACTCAAGGTGACTGAGGCACATTTTAAAAAAATTTCTTATATCAACTGCTGCCTCTGATGAGTGCCATTTGTTAAAATCTATCCATATAATTTGTTCTTTCCTTTAAACACTTCAGTGCTGATGCCTCATGCCCATGTTGCCATTTCAAATGTTTTCCCACTATCCCATAAAAAGTTTTCCGCTCTTATTGCTCCATCATTGTCATCTCCAATTACCTAAAAGATACTGAATGTAGAACCCTGCTGGTGCAGTAGTTAAGACTGTGTCTGCTAACCAAAAATTCAATAGTTCAAATCCACTAGCTGCTCCTTGGAACCCTATGGAATCGCTATAAACTGGAATTGACTTAGTGGCAATGGTTTAGTATTTAGCACCACGTTTTGCCATTAGCTGTCATCGATTTGGCCACTAACTCATAGCAATCCATGCACAACAGAAGGAGACTCTACCTAACCTTGTGCCAACCCCATGGTCATCTGTTAGAAACTGTTTGGAAGTGGATCACTAGACCCTATTTTGTCTTACTCTGGAAGTGTGTCTGAAACATGTTCAGAATCATAGCAACAAGCAAGCTTCTGCTGGCAGACAGGTGATGGCTACATGTGGGGTACATTGGCTGGGCAATGAACCCAAGTATTACCTACGGAATCATCCATATTCCTGTATAAATTTAAACTATTTTCTCTCTGCTAGTTTAAGCCAATGCCTCCACAATTTTTCTTCCTCCCATTATGCTCCTCCCATATACTCTTTAAAATCCCTTGTTCAGACAGTCATTAAAACCATATTATAATACGAGTGACAAATCAGCTTAATGGCAATGGGTTAATAGTGAGGTAAATTCAGGATCAATCAACAATTGAAGATAATTAGTCTGCCTCTTCTACACTAGTCCCATTGTGGCTATTTTAATTTAGGTTCTCTCATCTTCCCACCGTGGTTGCTTCAGTCTCTTAACTTTCTTGACTTGCGCCAGTTAACACAGTCCTCAGTTCATCCTTTTCCTTGCTGACAGACTGATCTTTCAACCTCATTTAAATACTCGATGTGTTCTGATATTGTTTCAGTGGTTTTTATATTCCTTAATTGGTCAGACAAAACTCTGAACACAGTTCATCTCATCTCCAACTAATCCTTCACCATTTTCTTTACTTCTGAACCATGAAACTACAGCGATCCTGAAAAGATGATCTTCCATCTCTGCTTGATGCTCCGGCATTTACTATTCAACATATTTGAATCACCTTTCCTTTTTTTTGGCTTGGGTTCCTTTTTTTTCTAATTATATTTACTCTTAGGGTTTATCCAAGGTCTGCTAGGTGATAAATCTTTCATTCAGTTTCTCTGAACCTAGAAAAGGAGCCTATGATTTCTATCTTCGCAGTGCTCCAGAATCCAGTTCATTAATCTGCATCCAGATAGGAAAAAATACTGTTAAGTTGCTATTGTTGTTAGGTCACAGAGTCAGTTCCAACTTACAGTGATAACACGCACAACCGGACAAAACATTGCCAGTCCTGCACCATCCTCACAATCACTGTTATGCACTGCAACACATAGTTTCTAAATTTACCGTTTTCTCCCTTTTAATACTTTATTGTGCTTTAAGTGAAAGTTTGCAATCCAAGTCAATTTGTCATACAAAAACTCACACACACAAGGCTATTTAACTCTTGCTGTCCTTTCCACCCTATGACTGCATACTCCTCCTTTTTACCACGTATTTCCTGTGTCCTTTCAACTGTCTCCTTGTCCTTCTCTGTCCTCTTATCTTACCTCTGGACAGGAGCTATCCAGTTAGTCTTGTGTATCTACTTAAGGCAAGAGGTATGCTCTTTGCCAGTATCATTCTGTGACTTGAAGTCCAGTCCAATCTTTGTCTGAAGAGTTGGCTTTGGAAATGTTTCCAGGTCTAGACTAACGGAGAGTACCGGGGCCATGTCTTCCAGGGATCCTCTAGTCTCTCAGGTCATTGAGTCTGGGCATTTTAATAGATTTTGAGTCCCCCCACCCAAAATATTTCTCCTGCTACCTCAGGGACTCTGTTGTGTGCCCTGTCAGGGCAGTCATTGGTGGTGGCTAGGAATTATCCAGTTCTTCTAGTCTCATGCTGAAGTGTTCTCTGGGTTACATGGCCCTTTCTCTCTTGTATTTTCCTTTGATGTCTTTCATTCTGCTCTGCTCCAGGTAGGCTGAGATCAACTGACATTATTTAAATGGCCACTTGCTAGCATTTAAGATTCCAGATGCCACTCACCAAAGTGAGTATGGAACTCCAAATTTATGTTTTTGTTGACTTTTGAAGTAATTCTTACATAATTGTTGCAAACATAGAAGTCACAACATGTTTGAGAATGAAAAATAACTTCGTTAACAATATCCACACTATGAAGAAACTTTTTATTGTTAGTTACCTTTAAGTTGGCTCCAACTGATGTTGACCCCATGTGTGCAGGATAGAACTGCTCCACAAGTTTTTCAGTGCTATGAAGTCTCAGAAGCAAATTGGCAGGCATGCTTTCTGAGGCATTTCGGGGAGGGGGGGTGTTTGAACCACCAACTTTTTGACTAGTAGTTGAGTTCTTAACCATTTGTGAATCCATGAAACTCCTAAGAAGTAACTATTGTTGTCATTTTCTTATATACTTCCGCAATATTTTTCTATGATGAATGTTGCATAATACTTTCTGAGATGTCTTTTTTTTTTTGTCCTTTGGATTTTCTGAGTCAATTAGAGTTCTCAAGTTTGCATGTAATGCATACAGATTTATCCAATGAATGTGGTATGCCTATATTATTGAGAATTTATGTCTACTTCACTAAGCCAAAATTCACCCCTAATGTTCTAAGTTTAAAACAGTCTTTACAACCGAGAAGACAGAGAGACCCACAAGAGTGGGTGCCTACATCGACTTGGGACCTGAAGAACTGGATGGTGCCCCGCCACCACCAGTGATAGCCACGATGGAGCTCACAGAGAGGAGTCTCACTGGCAACACGAGAATAAAAAGAGGTGCATCATGAGATCTCCACTAAAAGACTTCCATTGATGGCCCAGAGGTTTTGGGGTTCCTCTGAGAGCATGACCCCCGGCCTTGATGCTGCCCTTTCCCATAAATTATAACAAAGGTCCACTCTTTGGACAGGAATGGATTGGACTTGGCAATGCAGAGTGACCATGTATTGGAAGCACTTTGTGGTTCTATACATCTACAGGATATCATCTTGCTGACCTCTGGCTGGAGGAAGAGGAGTGGACGGAGAGGAGGGGAAAGGAGGTTGTTGGGAGGATGAGACATGTATGGAGCAGAGAGGAATAGTGTGCAGTCACCGGACAGGGAGAGCAGTGGAAGCTGCATATAGGTGGGCATGTAAATTTATACTTGAATGTACATTTTCACTCAGTTACGTTAAATAAAAATAAAAAAAAAGTCTTTAACTTCATTGCATCTCTTTGACTTCCTCTTCATCTAAAAGGTCTATGAACACATTAATATGTCCCTCTTTATAGTGTAATGTCATAACTTACATACTGGAACCTCTTTTTCCCTAATTTGAATATTTTAGCTTTGATTTAGCTTTGTTACTTCCCTAACCAAGTAGGTCTCTGAATTCTGTGTCCTGGATTGCCTCTTTGAGTATATGTCTGATGTTACTGATTTTCTAATTGAAGAGCTTCCTTCATTATTTCTTGTAATTTTAGTTTGGTTTTTGCAAAATCTCTAAGCTTCAGTTTGTCTGGAAACATCCTAATTTCACCATTGTATTTAAGAGACAGTTTTGCAGGATATATAATTCTTGATTGAAAGGGTTTTTTTGCTGTTGTTGTTTTCCCTTCAAGGCTTTGGCTGCATCATCTTACTGCTTTCTTGGCAACATGGATTCAGCTGAATAAGTGGAGGTCACTCTAAAAGACTCCTTTGTGAGTTAGTTTTGGGTTAAGCCTAGCTACCTTGAAGAGCCTCTCCTTATGCTCCATTTTGTTAAGCTTGATTATAATATGTCTTGGTGTCTTTCTTTTGGGAGTTTGTGGAGTTTGATGAGCATCTTGGATAGATACCTTCTTACCTTTCATGATGCCAGGGATATTTTCCATCAGCAACTCTGTATTTTCTCTCTGTATTTTCTGCTGTCCCTCCCTGTTCTGGTACTTCAGTCACTCATAAGTTATTCCTCTTGATACAGTCCCACATAACTCTTAATGTTTCTTCATTTTTCTTGATTCTTTTATTGGATTTTTCCTTATAAATGCTGGTGTCAGTTGCTTTATCTTCAGTTCCGCTAATTCTGCACTCCATTTCACAGATCCAGAATTTAGATTCTCTATTCTTATGTAATATTGTTACTGTTGTTGTTAAATTTCCTTGAGTTGGTTCCAGCTCGTGACAACCATATATAAAACAAGCAAAACAGTGTTCTGTCCTGTGCCATTCTCACAGTCATTGCTGTGTTTGAGCTCATCATTGCATCCACTGTTTCAATCTGTCTGCTGAGGGTCTTCCTATTTTTTGCTGACCCTCTACTTTATCAAGCATGATACTTTTTCCAAGAACTGGTCCTTCCTGAAAATGTGGCCAAAGTATGTGAGACAAAATTTCACTACCCTTGCTTCTGAGATACAATCTGGGTTTATAAGAAGAACTGATGTCTTGATTTATGGTTTTGGGGAAGAACATTGAATATACCATGGACTTCTAGAAAAACAAACATATCTGCCTTAGAAGAATTTGACAATAATGACAGCAAAAAGAGATTCCTGAGCATTTATCTTGTGGAAGGCATCGTGAGGTTTAATTTCCTCAATATCCCCATGAATTTTGTGTTACTCTTTTTCACATTTTCTGAAGAAGAAATTAGTCTCAACGTGGTGAAATAATCCATGCACATCATAAACCAGCAACTGGGGTACCAAAACTGGAAGCATTTTGATCCCAGAGGAGGCATGTCTTTGAACATGAAAACCACAGTGGCTTTTACTTTATGCTCTCTAACACGTTCTGCAAAATGCTGATTATCTGCTTTACTTATTAGTTGGTTTGTGTGCTTTTCCCTGAAGCTCTTCCTGACCTGTGTGACCCATCCTTTGCTTTTTCTTTCTTCTGCCTAGAATCCTCTCTCCTACTGCAGTAATGAAAAACACAGTACATTTGCCTTCTTCCAGGGAAGACAGATACTTGTAGATTAGTATCTAAAGAGGGGAAACTAGGCAATGAACAAATAAACAACATACAATAAAGCCAAGCCAAGTGCCGTCAAGTAACGTAACCATTTTTGTGAAGTTAAGTAGCTACAACTTCTTGACAGTTCTGAGACTGAAGGTAAATTAGGGGTAATCATTTAACCATTTAGTAGCCAATTATTTTTAATCTGCAACACCATAATGTCATTAAGAAAAATAATAAACCTTTTTCTTGCCCGATTAGTGTCTGTTTTTTAGCTATTTCTGTATTCTAAGGACTGACACAGAGTCAAACATATAGTTTATTCAAGAAATGTTTATGCAAATGAGCTAATAAATGAACACATGAGCAAATTATAATCTGCGAGAAAGAATATTCCACAGCTATTGCGAACCGTTAGCTTGCATGCTGAAATAGTGGCAATGCACAGAGCTGTTTTATGTTGTGCCAGGTCATGAATGTTCAGCTCTTAAGATAATTATTTCTTCTTCCAGCCATTGCTACTTAAAAGGCAAGCTTGACTGCATGGAAAGACTATAATAATCAGTTACTCTATCTGTCAGGTATTGTCCTCAGAAGAAGTGGTTAAGAACTGCTAAAACATGTGCCTCAGTTATTGAGTCTATCTAATTACTGGTTCAGATAGGCATCATAGGGAAGCCAGATGAGTGAAGTTATATCTGTGTACATACTTAATAAAAGTAGATTATTGTTAGCTCTCTATTAGGAATGAACATGAGCATAAACATGCCATGACTGCCAAGCGAGCACCGAGCAAGAATACAAATGATCATTTCCATTGTATGAGTTTAATTTTACAATAGAGCGTATCATCAATTTTATAGTTTGAATAACTGAAACTCAGTGCTTTCATGGAAACCCTAGTGGTGTAGTGGTTAAGAGCTAAGGCTGCTAATCAAAGAGGCTGGCAGTTCAAGTACACTAGATGTTCCTTGGAAACTCCATAGGGCAGTTATTCTCTCTTCTATAGTGTCATTATGACATTATAGTGTCATAAATTTGATAACAATGGGTGTGATTTTTTGGTTAATGCTTCCCCAGGAAACAAACACATGACTAATTTTGGATCATTAAAGATATAGGGAATATTTCTAGGGGGAGACTTCAGCTATCTCTTTCTCATATGTTTTTGGAGTCTCAGGTTAAGATTTAGAATAAAGTCATCATTATATGCATAAAAAGAAATAAAGTTGAGCAAATAACATTAGATTTTCTAGCAAATGAGATCTTCTGGCAAATATTCTGAATGTTTGGTCTATGAATGTTTGATCTAGTCTTATATTTAAGAGCCTAAGGGTCACATGAGTTGGAACTCACTCAACGGTAATGGTTTTTTTTTTTTTTTTGAGTGGGTGGTGATGAAGGTGGCATGCAACAGGTAAATGCAAAGTTCTTTTTCTCATAGTACCAATTTTTCTGGTGGAGGAAACTCAAGCAGAGGAACTGAATCCTGGAGAGTAAAAAGGCAAGTGGGACATCTGGCATTTGAGAGGTGCGATGAGCCAGATGAGGCAGGGTTATCTGCAATGATGTTAATCTTTTATGCTAAGCACTTCAAGAGGCCATCAAAAAATTTGAACAGGACAAGCGTAATGCATTTGGATTTTGAAGACCCTGCTAGGTGCTGGAGACTAAGCTGCTAGAAGATCTCTAGGTAGGAGAGATGGCATGCGCTCAACTACAAATCTAAAGTTAACAGTTTTGTTTTAGTCAGCTAGTGCTGTTCTAACAGAAATATCACAGTGTGGATGGTTATAACAAAGGAAGGTTTATTTTTACACAGTCCAGTAGGCTACAAGTCCAAATTCAGGATGTCCTCTCCAGGGGGAGGCTTTCTTCCTTGTCGGCTCTGGAGGAAAGTCCGGTGTTGCATCAGTCTCTGTCCAGGGAGCATTTTGCTGCAGGAACCTCAGGTCTGAAGGATGCTGCTTTCTTGATGGTGTGAGTTTCCCAGTTCTCTGTTTCCCTTTCCTTTTATCTCTCGAAGGATGAAAGGATTAAGGGTGGTGCAAGCCACACTCCAGGGAAATTCCCTTTACAGTAGAGCAGGGAGGTAAGGTTCTGAAGAGATTTACAGTTCCACCTTAATCCTTTAAGATACAGCACAGCAAAATCACAAAATGGAGGATAATTGTAGAATACAGAGAATCATGGCCCAGCCACAGAGCTACACCTACTTTGGGGGGGGGGACACAATTGTATGCATGACAAGTTTGAACCCTCCCACTCCCTCAGTTATAGTCACCTGGTATTGCTCCAACAGAAAATGCCACCAGTGGAAAGGCTTCATGAAGATAAACTTTTATTGTCACAGCCCAGTAAGTCACAAATCCATTCATAAGTTACAAGTCCATTCAATAGGAGAAACCATCACAGTATGGTAGGCCAAGAGTCCAAATTCAAGGAGAGCATCTCGGCACAGGAACCTCAGGTCCAAAGCACATGCTCCGCCCTCGGTCATGCTTTCTAGGTGGTGTGAGGTTCCCAACTTGCTCTGCAGACTTCTCTCCTTATATCCCACATACTGATTGCTTGAGTCCTGCCTCACCAACACAGCTGCAGCCCATTCTCCATCATCAATATCACAGAGGCAGTGTTCACAACACATGGGAGGAATGGCACCATACTGGGACTCACAACCAGGTCAAATCAACACACACATTTTTGGGGGAGACACAATTCAATCCATGGCAGACATCTTGCTGCAATACAGAAGAAAGGACTAGAGACCTGCTTCTGTAAGTATTGCAGCCTAGAAAACCCTATGGAGCAATTCTACTGTGTTACACAGAGAGTCATCTTGAGTTATGATCAACTTGTTGGCCATGGGTTGGGTTCTCAGTTTTTCTGCTTGCTGTTCATGGGAGGAATTGGAAGATGTCAGAATATTTTTTCTGGGAGATTAGTTGTTGATTTGGCTTACAAGAATTGATTGGTGACTATGTAGATTAGGGGAAAAAATGGAGGAATAAAATAAACAATGTACTGTATAATGGGATATGGGTGATAAGGAACAGCTAAAATAGCAAGAATTCCTTAGGTTGTCAAAACTAAACTCACTGCCATCGAGTCACATCTGAGCACCTATATTTTTCTTGCCTATAACTTTATAAGAAACCCAAGTGGCAGAGTGGTTAAGTGTTACTAAGTACTACTCTGACCTATAGGGTCACTGTGAGTTGAAATTGAAGCGTTGACAGTGGCTTTTTTGGTATAACTTTATCAGTCAGACTAAAACCGAATCAAACCCAGTGCCGTTGAGATGATTCTGACTCCTAGTGACTTATTACCCAGAGGATGAATAATTTGTGTGTTTAAGTAAATCTGTTTTGTAATTTTCTGGTCATTAAATTTCTTAATAATTTTTTTCAGAGCAAAAATCTAGGATTTTGTAGAGACATGTCAATGAGAAGAGTGGCATGCCAAAAACACAGTGATAGGACTGAAAGAGTCAATTCTAGTAGCAGACGCCAGTGGGTTTCAAAGACTCCGTGTTATGCGATGTTATCCCAAGGACAAACCTAGCTGCTGTATTCAGGAATCTGCTAGTCTGTTTAGCCTGCTCTGCTTTCTCATTGACAGCTGCACTCTGCCCCGTAAGTGAAAAGGTATTTTTTGAACAATGAAGGTGAATTTATGGTAACTGGAGTTAAACTAATGGAAAGCATTGAATTGATCAGCAGGAAACGTGAGAAAGGTTAAAATAGCCTCCATTTCTCTGCTGCTGTACAGTAGTGAGCAATGTTAATTGAATTCCCCTTGTGAGAGTCTAAGAGATTTTTTTCCACAGGATACTGCGTTGCATAAAAAGGAAACAATGGCTTGTGGTAAAGTTAATTCAAGCTGAGATACATTAACTGCACCACATTATCAGCCTCTAAGAGTGCTATTAACATATATCCCCCACTGTGTATGTTTGTGAATTAGGAGGTTTCCTTGTTAATGGAAATGATACACTTTCCTTGAAAATGCCAAGCACTGTAGATGTTGACACCTTTTTTCAAAAATCACAAAAAGGTGAGATTATTTTTGCTCCCCATATGATGCTGCTTCTCTTCCTTTGTGACAAAAGTGTTTTTACAACTAATTCTTTGGGCTGTGTGGTTGTTTGCTTGCTTCCTTTCCATTATTATTATTTTTTTTCCATCTCTCTTTTGGTGGTGATGGTGGGTGCCACTTCCATCACAGTCACTTTATGAGAACACTTGCATTCACATGTACTAACCCACATAGAATTTTCTTAAATAACAGTTGCTTATTTCAAACCTGAACTGTCTCAGATGAAGAATCAGGAAATTCAAGTTCAAGTCCTGGCTTTACCTGCCAGTGTATGTCTGCCTGCCTTTGATAATGGGAAAGGAAAGGGGAGCCACATTTATTGAAAGCCTGTAATACGACAGGAAGTGAGCTCAATGCTTTACTTAGGTGCTTTTCTTTTAATTTAATTTCTTTTCACCCCCGTGACCTATATAGTACATTTTTTCCTTCTTCAGGATTGAGCTACCTATAGCTCAGGGAAAAAAAGCACGTAATCGAGCTATAAAATAAGAATGTTATAGACTGAATTACTTTTGTGTCCTTTCTGATCTAGAAAAGTGACACAGACATACATTTACTCTTCTATCCACTCCACTACACACAAACAGAAAAACAGATACTTATTTTAAGAAATATTAAGAAAAAATAGCTATTTTGATTGGATAAGTTATTTTTATCATTTTTTTATTGCAATGGCACTTAAATATTTCAGTACTTTTGTTTGTTTAATTAACCTCCTAGTTATGTAATCAGGCTATGCATCAATGTTATTCTACCAAACATTTCTTACAGTTGGTCAAACACAAAAACATAGCACTTAGAAGCATAATTCAAATGTATGCTACTGACATTTTCACACTACATTTGCTTCATTTCAAAGTGGACCCAGGGTCTGACTAGAAATATCCTTCACCAATTACAACAAATGACAGTACAATTACATGATTAAAAATGTATTTTATTTATACTTGTTCATGTGTGAAATCTACATATATTCTGCCTCGTTTGTAAACAGTCTCTGAAGTACTCTCCTGAATGTAAAATAACTTTCATTGGTGAATTGCATTAAAATTGTGGTTGAAATGTATGGAAAAAATTTAGAATCCAGAAATTTAAGATAGAAATGAATGGGAAGCAACAAGACATAAATTCAGAAAATGGGTTTTGAATAGGGCAAATTCTGTAAGTGGGCATACGACTCACAGAGATTTATAAAGCCACCACTACAATACAAATGCAATTAGTTTATTGATTTAATTTTTTAAAAAATTTATAAAAAAGTAGTCTGTTGTTCACCAACAAAAATTCATTGATTATTGTTAAATTAATCATTTACAAAATGGTTAATTTTCTAAATATAAAAACTTTTATCTCTTAGGTGCATGAAAGTAATGGAATGATTCTTTTGCAGTTAAAGATACACATACACACATATGCACACACATGAAATGTTTTCTGGAAGATTTTGTCTTAGATAAATAATAGTAGCAATGTTGTTGATAAATATTGAGTCTCTTTCAACTCGTAGAGAAACTATATTCAAAGAAATCAAACACTGTGTGATCCTGCATCATTGTCACAACTGCCACCATGTTTGAGACTGATGTTGGAACCACTGAGCTAATCCATCCCATTGAGGGTCTTCTTTTCCTTAACCCTACATTTTACCAAGCATGATGTCCTTCACCAGAAACTGATCCCCCCCGATAACTTGTCCAAAAGATATAAGAGGAAGTTTCACCATCCTTGTTTCTAAGGAACATTCAGGCTGTACTTCTTCAGAGACAAATCTGTTCCTTCTCTGGCAGTCCATGATATATTCAAAATAATTCATCAACACAATCATCCAAATGCACCAATTCTTCTTTAGTCTCTCTTCTTATTAGCAGTACTATTATTAGCAATGGCTAATAAGATAAGGGAGCCCTGGTGGAGTCGTAGATAAACGCTACAGCTACTAACCAAAAAGTCAGCAGTTCAAATCCAATGCCAAGTTTTTGGAAACCCAGTGAGATAGTTCTACTCTTTTCTATAGGGTAACTATAAGTTAAAAATCAACTTGATATGATTTTCTTTTAATAAGAGGAGGCCTAATTGTACAGTTGTTAAGAGCTCAGCTGTAAAACAAAAGTTGACAGCTCAAGTCTACCAGCTGCTCCTTGGAAATACTGTGGGGCAGCTCTACTTTGTTTTATAGGGTCTCTGTGAATGGGACGGATCTCAATGGCAATGTTTACCTTGTATTTTTCATACAATAAGGAAAAAAATATAAGATGTAGACAAAATGAGGTGAGCCAGTCCTAAAACAAAATATGGGTAATTCTGAGCATTCTATAGGATGATATCCCATTTTTTTCTTTCTTTTTTTTTTTATTTAATATGACTGAGTGAAAATGTACATTCATGTATAAATTTACATGCCCACCTCTATGCAGCTTCCACTGCTCTCCCTGTCCGGTGAAAGCACACTATTCCTCTCTGCCCCATACATGTCTCATCCTCCCAACAGCCTCCTGTCTGCTCCGCTCCACCCACTCTCCTTCCTCCAACCAGAGGTCAGCAGGATGATATCCTATAGATGTATAGAACCATAAAGTGCATACAATATATGGTCATTCTGCATTGCCAAGTCCAATCCATTCGTGTACAAAGAGAGGATCTTCATTATGATTTATGGGCAAGGGCAGCATCAGGGCCAGGGGCCATGCTCCCAGGGGAACCCTGAAACCACTGGACCATGAATTGAGGTCTTTTAGTGGAGATCTGAGGAGGCACCCCTTTTTATTCTTGTGTTGCCAGTGAGACCCAACTTAGTGAGCTCCACTGTGGCTATCACTGGTGGTGGCTGGGCACCATCCGGTTCTTCTGGTCCCAAGTCGATGTAGACATCCACTGATGTGGGTCTCTCTATCTTCCAGGTTGTCTTTACCCCATGTCATTTTGGTCCTCGGAGAGCATCCATTCTAGTTGAGTTGGGACCATTTGCTGTGTCCTTGGATGGCAGCTTGGCAGCTTTTAAGTCCCCAGATGCCACTCACCCATGTGTGGTACAGAGAGCTCTCTTAGCAAAATGCTAGTTGTACCAATCGCCACCCCCCCCCCATTTCTTGTTCATATTATTTGTGCAAGAGACAACTAGTTGCTCACCACAACCTATTTTCTTTCTTTCTGGGACGTAGAGATAGACCACACTTTTTAACTTTCTGTGCTGTTATTTTGGGCTCTGTTTTTGTTAGTAAAATATGATTGGGTTATTAGGCATCTTTCCTGGGTCAGCTTCTTTATTACTACCTGTGCATAATCCACCTTGCTGTTTCCCCTTTTCCTGATTAATCATAGAAGCCTGCATAGTATTAGGGGGCATGTGCTCAGAATGTAGAGCCTCTTCCAGCTTCACCGCTGAATAAAAACGGGGAAGAGAACCAAACATCAGAAGATCCGGAATCATTTTGGACAGCCTATGTAAGAAATATCATCCTATTTTACTTGTTGGTGATGGTGGTGGTTGCCATGGAAATGCTTCCAACTAATGGTGACCTCATGTGTGTCAGACTAGAACTATGCTCTATAGAGTTTTTAATTACCAGTATTTCAGAAATGTATCATCAGGCCTTTCTTCCTAGGTGCCTTTTGTTGGGCTTGAACTTCTGAGTTTCCATTTGGCGGAGGAGAACAGTAACTGCTCCAATTGTGCCTAAGCCACTATCTTGGAATTCTATTCTCAAGTAATTAGCCTATGGTTTTTACAGAGTTCTATTCTGTCCTGTTTAACATTGTGGGAACCATGGTGATCTATTGGATAAATGCTATGGATGCTAACCAAAAGGTTGACAGTTCAGATCCACCAGGTGCTCCTTGGGAACTCTATAGAACAGTTCTACTTTGTCCTACCGGGTTGCTATGAGTCAGAAGTGACTCAACGGCAATGAACCAGTCGTCACTGGATTCCCAGTGATACAACAGTTGAGAACTTGGCTGCTTGCACAAATAATATGAACAAGAAATGGGGGGGGGGGGGGGCGATTGGTACAACTAGCATTTTGTTAAGAGAGCTCTCTGTACCACACATGGGTGAGTGGCATTCAAATCAGTCACTCCTTGGAAACCCTATGGGACGGTTTTACTCTGTCCTATGACGTCTCTCAGTTGCAGTTAATAATTAGTATGTTTCACTGTTTCTTAATCAAATTTTATGGAATTTACACAGAAAACATACTACTAAATTAGAATGTTTTAAGAAAGCAACTATATATATAGTGAGTAAATGAATGAAAGTTTTGGCATTAGAAGTAGAAAATACATGGCAATACCTGGGCAATATATATTTTCTTGAGAATTTACCAAAAGACTAAAATAGATTATCAAAAGATCATCAGACTATTAAAAAATGACAGACTATATAGCTATTCATAATTACATAATCAGAAGGCTAATCCTATGAGTGTTGCCACCACCATTTAGTTTATTTTTACTTACATACACTGAAGGAAGCAGAGTGGACTTTGTTAAGAGCTTGATTTTCAGCCTGAATGATGCAAGAGAACATAATACAGCAACCTACTTCATTTCCTCTCTTGCTTGCTTTTGCCCAGGCTTGTTCTCTTTCGCTGCTGATTAGCTCTTCCATTGAAAGTGGGTGAGGACAGGGAAGAGAAAATCAGCACTCTCCAGTATTGATCCGTGAGACTGGTATTAGTCCTATCACCACTACCACCTTGCCTCGATGGCCACTCAATGTCAGTCATGTTTCGACAACACCACTCTAGGGCATGGATTCTAATTTGAAAAATGGGACAAGCCTTGGCAGCAGCAGACACTAGACTGCATTTACTGAGTGCTGGCGACAGAAAGCACCCCGAAGGTGGCATTTTTCAAGGCAATGCTCAATCTATTTGTTGCTATAAAGACAACATCTCCAGTGTTAAGGATCCCGTGTTGCAAAAAGCTGAAAAACATTCATTAGCTAAAACCAATGCTTTCCTTTTCTTCCAAACAACATTGTTTGCTTTTTGAAAATGTTGAAATTTTCTGCTGCTCACCAAGGTGTGTTTTTATCCTTTCTCAAATATAGACATTTGGCTTCATTTATAGTTTTAAATGCTCTGTACAAGATTTTCATAGATTTCAAAGGTGTTTATAAAATTTCATTGTAACTAAATATTTTTGAAATCTACTATTTGAATATGTTGTTTTTATAAATTGAAATTTGCATGACTGCCATGTTGTCTTTTTCTATAACTGTAGTAGTAGAATAACTGTAGCTAACAAATACTTTGTTTGTTCAGTTAATATGTGTGTTGTATGCTTGTTACATTCAAGGCCCTCTGCTAGGTGCTGGGAATCTGTAGATAGAGTAACAAGCTGATTGAGCATCACAGATGCAAACAAAAGGACCAAGATACAGCAATGTTGCTTAGGGGAAGGCTTGTATGTGAGAGCCAGCCTCAAATTTAAAGAGAACAGTGTGCTACAATTTATGAGATATTCAATAAATGTCCTAGAGGCTGATTGGTCAATGATAGTCGTATACATCTAGAGTGGAATAACTAAGTAGGCGGAAGACTTTTTATTTATTCACAGCATCAATAGTATTATAAAGTAATATCATCTGTATTTTGTTATTGCTTTATATAAAGTTTTAGTTGCCTATGAAGTCATTTCATTACAATTTGTTAGACTGACTGAGAAATTCAAAGTTAGGCTCTAGACATGTATCACTGATTTCTATTTTATTTAGATACTTATTTCATTTTGTTTGTACTTTGAGATTGACAATCAAAGAACAGGAAACCCTGTTGGTGTAGTGGTTAAGTGCTATGGCTAGCAATGAAAAGGTTCACAGTTCAAATCCACCAGGTGCTCCTTGGAAACTCCATGGGGCAGTTCTACTCTGTCTATAGGACCACTATGAGTTGGAATCAACTCGACAGTAGTGGTTTTGGTTTCTTTTGGGGTGGGATGGGGCTGTGTTACCATTCTTATTGTTTTCAGTATGGTATGTTTCAGTATAGTCAAAAATAAATATGTCTGAAACAAGGTGTAAAAGGAGCCTACAAATTTGTCCTTAGGCCTTCCGAACTCTATTCAAGAGTGCTGGCAGTATTCTTTCTGTGTTATTTTCAGTTAAAAAAATTTTCATAAATTGAGTATTATTTTCATTTTATATATAACATGAAATATTAAATATAAGATCAAGAAAATATTTTAGAGATGGAAGTAACTAAGTGTTCTGTATTAAACTGTGTCATACCTCCTACTCCAAGAAAATGTAATATTGAACTTCTTAATGCTGTATCTGTGGATGTAATCATATTTGGAAATAAGTTCACTTTTGTTATGTTAATTAGAATATTCCAAGTGGATCCCCAAAACTCACTGGTGTTGAGTTGATTCTGACTCATAACAACTGGATGGAGCAGAGTAGTAGGGTCCCATAGTTTCCATGGAGTGGCTGGTAGATTCACACTGCTGACCTTTGGGATAGTGATGGAGTTTTGACCACTGTGTCACCCAGGATCCAGAGAAAGTAGGGTGGGCTCTAAACTGAATCACTTCTGAGTTACGAAAAGAACACAGGGGGCGGAGTCAAGAACACACGTCTTCTTAATTCCCTCTGAAAATGAAGATCTGGAATGATGATTAAACAGAGTCTTCTGGACACCCTGTGAGCCCTAGGACACAGCATAGGACTGTCAGTTTGGACTACATGCCACTGAATGGGAAACTTCTCTTTTGCTGACCCCCATCCTTGCTGAATGCTGACTCTGGCAGACTGAAGGTAACCTTTAACTTTTTTTTCTCTGTCTTAACAGGCAGGCAGGGCTTTGGCTTAACTGGCAGCAAAGCTCAGCTGCACTGCTGATGGGACCAGCCAGTGGAATAGCCACATTTTGAGAGATTGACTCTGGACTCTATGCACCTCAGGTCTTCCACCCTCTCTTTCCAAACCTCTGCCATAGAACCAGCTATTCCACAGTGGATGGGAGAGCTTATGCAGGACACCACCATCTTGTTCAACCTGGAGGCAGAGTTACCCAAATAGAGGCCTCCGCCAAAGCCAAGTGCCATTGAGTCAGATCCAACTCATGGTGACAGAGGCCTCAGAAGGCCCTCATTCCCAGGCTGGAAAGCAGTGCCCACCATTGTTTTTCTTATCCTAGCCACCAGGCAGGGCTTGAGCTTAACGGTCAGCAAAGCTCAGCTGCCTGCTGACTGGACCAGCAGGTGGAATCGTCACATTTTGAGAGCCCGTCTCTGGTCTCTGTGCACCTCGGCTCCTCCAATCTTTCTTTTCTAACCTATGCCATTGAATTGGCTGTTCCATAGTGGGCTGGGGAGCTTGTGAGGGATGCCATCTGGTTCAACTGGGAGGTAGAGCTACACAAGTAGAAGCTTCAACAGGTACTTGTTCCCAGGCTGGGAGGCAGTGCCAGCCAGGGAGTGCTTTTCCAACAGAAAAGCTGTTTATTACAGTGTGACATTACAGGTGAAGCCCACCAGCAATGACAGCAGGGCCATAGCCTTTCCGTATTTTGAACTAGTTGACAGTATCTGGGGTTGGATATAGAGGTGCTTACTTTGCAGCTGGAAAGATGGGCTTGCACACCTGACAGCCTGACTGATTTTAGAAGATATCAGAAAGCTTTAACTTCCAGTATAAGACTACGTAGAGAAATAACTACAGTGCATCCTGATAGCATCTCTCCCAGCCTTCACTGACCCACAACATAGTGTCAACTGACAGCCCCCTAGGTGACTCCATAGGTAGGGCCATGTCTTTGCCAATCAGGTGGTGGAGTCCACTACCCCAAAGATTCCACTGGGCCCAGTCAGTAGAGTACATAGAGGTGACTCATGATCACCTTCCTTATCAGGCTGTCCTTCAGATCATGTTAAGATAACACTGGAGAAACTAAATGTCCTCTAGCCAGCCAAGTACTGTAACCTCTAGGTGCCCCCAGAGCAACAACCTTTGGACAGAATCTTAAAGAAAACTTCACCTATGGCTCTAGAAAGTCCCCAAAAGAAAGAATGAAAGAACTTCCCAGATGAACAAGGCTTTCTGAAACTTTCAGGGGTTGAGCACAAAAGGATTGCATAGAGTCTTTCTAGACATTATAGAAAGTACAGTAGAGCAAAATGAAAAATTAAGCAAGCTGTTCCAACTGATAGAACACCAGTATTCTGAAATCCAACAGATAAATAACAAAATCGAAAAACCAGAAAATTCAATTTAAACCAAGAAAACAAAATTGAACAGACGGAAAACAGACTTTCTGACTTGGAAGACAGAGCTACTAACTCTGGCATCTATGAGGATAAATCGGAGAAAAGAAACAAGAAAAATGAAGCATATAGGATTCTATCAATAAGAACAATCTACAATTAACTGGAGTTCCTGAACAGGGAGGGACACCTGAAAACACAAAGAGTGTTGTTGTTGAGCTGCTGACAGAAAACTTCCCAGAAATTATGAAAGAAGACACTATAGATATTGAAGATATAGATATAGAATGCCACTCAACATAGATCCCAAAAGAAAGACTCCAAGACATATTATAATCAAGCTTAACAAAATGGAACATAGGCAGAAACTCTTAAAGGCAGTGAGACTCAAAGCAAACCTAACATTCATAGGGAAACCCTGAAGCCTTTCATCTGATTTCTCAGCAGAAACAATGCTGGCATGGATACAGTGGCGTGACACATTCAAAGCCTCAAAGGAAAAGAACTTCCAACCAAGAATATATATCCGACCAAACTATCTTTCAAATATGAAAATGAAACAAAGACATTCAAAGATCAACAGAAACTCAGAGACTGTGTAAAAACCAAACCAAAGCTATAAGAAATACTGAAAGAAGCTCTTGGCTTAGAAGAACAAAACCACTAACTCTGTAATTCAGAAGGCAACACAGGACATATCATCTAGAAACCTACACAGAGAAGGCTCAAAACTCAATCAAAGCTATAATATTAAGCGATCTAGCAATCATATCATGAAAATTATGATAATATCTTATTAAAAAGAGAGATGTACTATAGTAGTTATAGTCCTTCTAGATGGACAGGAACTTAATAAGACATGTAGAAGTTAAAATTGGGTTTAAACATAGACTACTAAGCGGATTACTAAGGGGTAGCTGCAAAGCACAATAAAGATGTAACATATCAAATCAAGAAACATAATACAGGAGTCTCAACAAACATAAAACCAACACTGAAAAGAGGGAAAAATCAACCAATAAAGAAGAATGTCCCACAACAGAATAGTGGGAGCAACAGAGAAAACATCAACACAAAAATAAACACACCACAATGACAGCATTAAACACATACATATCGATAATTACACTGAATATAAAGGGTCTGAACACTCTGGTGAAGAGACAATGTGTGACACTTGTATAAAAAGGCATGACCCATGTATAAGTTGCTTACAAGAAACTCACCTTAGACTTAAAGATATGAACAAACTGAAAATTAAAGGATGGAAGAATACATACCAAACTAACAGTATACAAAGAAGAGCAAGTGTGGCATTACTAATTTCAGATAAAAGAGATTTTCATGTAAAATCCACCATTGTGGATAAGGGTGGTCACTATTGCTGAAAAGTTCAATACACAAGCAAGAATTAACAATATTAAATACCTATGCAACCTGTACTAGAGCATCTAAATACATAGAAGAAACACTGACTACATTCAAAAATGAGATAGATCACTCCACAATGATGGGGGAGACTTCAACACTCTACTCTGAGTACTGGACAGATCTTCTAGGAAAAAGCTCAACAAAGACACAAAAGACCTTATTGCCACAATTAACCAACTAGACCTTATCAACATATACAGAACTTTCTATCCACCAGCATATAACCACACCTTCCTCTCTAGTGCACATGGAACAGCCTCCAGAATAGACCATGTGTTAGGGCATAGAGCAAATCTCAACAAACTCTATACCATTGAATTATTGCAAAACATCTTCTCAGACCATAAAGCTATAAAAGTCAAAATCAATACCAGGAAAAACATAGAAAGAAATTGGGACTCGTGGAAACTGAACATCATCTTGCTCAAGAAGCCATGAGTTATAGAATAAATCAAGGAGGAAATCAAGAAATTTACGGATTCAACTGAGAATAAATACACTTCTTACCAGAACCTATGGGATACAGCCAATGCAGTGCTCAGGGGTCAGTTTATCTCTATAAATGCAAACACAGGAAAGGAAGAAAAACTCCAAACAAAGAACTAACCCTACAGCTTGAACAAGTAGAAAGAGAGAAACAGAAGAACCCCTCAGGTCCCAGAAGAAAACAGATCATAAAGATTAGAGCAGAACTAAATGATTTAGAGACCAGAAGAACAATTGAAAAACTTGAAAAGACCAAAAGCCAGTTTTTTTGAGAAGATCAACAAAATTGACAAACTACTGGCTAAACTTACTAAGGAAAAACAGGAAAGGAAACAAGTAACCCAAATAAGAAGTGAGAAAGGAGGTGTCACAACAGAAATAAAAAATATCATAATAGAATACTATGAAAGACTCTGCAATAGCAAATTTGAAAACCTAGAGGAGGTGGACAAATTCCTGGATTCATATCACCTACTAAGCTATCACAAGGTGAAGCAGAACAACTTAATAAACCCATCAGAAAGGAAAAGATTGAAGAAGTTATCCCCCTCCAAAAAAAACCTGGGCCCAGATGGCTTCACCACAAAATTCTACTAAGCATTTAGAGAAGTGTTATCTCCAATACTACTGAGACTATTCACAGCATAGACATTGATGGAATACTCCCAAATTCATTCTATGAAGCCAGCATAACCCTGATACCAAAGCCAGGGAAAGATCCAACCAAAAAGGAGAACTACAGACCAATATCACTCATGAATCTGGATGCAAAAATCTTCAACAAAATACTAGCCAATAGAATTCAAGAACATAAAAAAAATAATAATCCATCATGACCAAGTTGGATTCATACCAGGGATTCAAGGCTGGTTCAACATCAGAAAAACAATGTGATCAACCACATAAATAACACAAAAGACAAGAATCACCAGATTTTGTCCCTTGACGCAGAAAAGGCATTTGATAAAGTCCAATACCAATTCATGCTAAAAACTCTCAGCAAAATAGGAATAGACTGAGAAGTCCTCAATGCAGTAATGGCCATCTATGCAAAGCCAACTGCCTACATGATCCTCAGTGGAGAGAGACTGAAATAATTCCTCTTGAGAACAGGAACTAGACAAGGATGCCCATTCTCACCTCTCCTATTCAACATTGTACTAGAAGTTCTAGCCAGAGCAATTAGACAAGACCAAGAAATAAAGGGGATCTATACTGACAAGCCAAAGAAGATTTAAATATCTCCCTATTTGCAGGTATATGATTGTATATGCAGAGAGTCCTAAAGAATCCATAATTAAACTTCTCAGACTGATAGAAGAGTTCAGCAAAGTCTCAGGACGCAAATAATCATAGGTAAATCAGGAGAATTCCTTTACACCAACAAAGAGTTCATCAAAGAAGAAATCACCAATTCACTATGATTTACTATAGTCCCCAAGAAGATATGATACCTAGGAACAAATCAAACTAGAGAAATAATAGACCTTTACAAAGAGAACTACAAGATCTTACTACAAGAAACTAAGAGAGATTTAGATAAATGGAGAAACCTACCCTGTTCATGGATAGGAAGATGTAACATTGTGAAAATGTCTATTTTACCCAAAGCAATCTACTTATATAATGCAACCCAAACACAAATTCCAGTGATATTTTTTAATGACTTGGGGAAACAAATCACCTACTTTGTTTGGAAAGGGAAGAACCCCCGGATAAGTAAAGCGCTACTGAAGAAGGAGAATACACTGGGAGGCCTCTCACTACTTGACTTTAGAACCTGTAACACTGCCGCAATTGTCAAAACAGACAGACTGGTACGGGTCTGTTTTGACAATTGTGGCAGTGTATGGGTATAGAAAGAGACACATAGATCAATGGAACAGAGTTGAGACCCCAGAGATGACACCATCCTCCTATGAACAGTTGATATTTGACAAGGGCCCTAAGACATTAAGTGGGAGTGAAAGCAATCTCTTCAAAAAATGATCTTGGTAAAATTGAATATCCATTTGCAAAAAAACTGAAATAACACCCCTATCTTACACCTTATACAAAAACCAACTCAGACTGGATAAAAGACCTAAATATCAAAAGTAAAATGATAAAGCCTATCCAAGAAAAAATAGGATCAACAATGGAAGTTTTAATACACAACATAGACAGACTTCAAAATCTGTCAAACAAAGCACAATCAACAGAAGAGAAAATAGATAAATGGGGACTACTATGAATCAAATAATTTTGCTCATCCAAAGACTTTATCAAAAGAATCACAAGACCACATACAGAAGGGGAAAAAATATTTGGCAACTATATGTCAGACCTATGCCTGATCTCCATAATCTATAAGGTACTACAAATTACCAACAAGAAAAAGGTAAATAATCCACTTAAGCAATGGGCGAAGGAGATGGACAGAGACTTCTCTAAGAAGGATATCCAGGCAGCCTAAAGACACATGTGGAAATGCTCACAATCATTAGCTGCTACAGAAATTCAAATCAAAATAATGATGAGAT
This sequence comes from Heterohyrax brucei, assembly GCA_028571685.1. NCBI lineage: Eukaryota > Metazoa > Chordata > Mammalia > Hyracoidea > Procaviidae > Heterohyrax > Heterohyrax brucei. Next base: position 165,946,020 of record CM053143.1, read on the forward strand.
ATCATCTCACCCCAACAAGGTTGGCCATGATCCAAAAAAACACAAAGCAACGAATGCTGGAGAGGCTGTGGAGAAATTGGAATTCTCCTACTGGCGAGTTGGAACACTGCTGGTGAGATTGCAAAACGGTACAACGTCTTTGGGAAGCAATCTGGTGCTTCCTTAGAAAGATTGAAATAGATATACCATTTGACCCAGTAATTCCACTGCATGGAATATATCCTACAGAATCAAGGGCGTTAACTCCAACAGATACATGCACAGAAATGTTTAGCAGCACAGTCCACAATAGCGAAAAGATGGAATCAACCTAGATACACAACAACAGATAAATGTATAAACAAACTGTGGCATGCATACTTAATGGAACAGTATGCAATGGATGTTTGTAGCTGTTTCCTCTAGTTATGAGTCATGCCAGATCAACAAATAAATATGCTGAAAGCATAGTTCTACCCACTTCATTAAGATGAACTCTACTTTGAGGGGGCAGCTCTCAGCCAATCATATTTCCTGTGCCTCACTACTTGAGGAACTCGTCCTCTAGCATTGTATCAGGCAGTGTTCCACTGCTTTTCATGAGGTTATTTTAAAATTTGATCACCAGGCACTTCTTCCTAGTCTGTCTTCATCTTGAGGTACCACTGAAACTTGTTTACACAAGGTAGCCCTGTTGGCATTTGAAATGCTGGTGGCGTGACTTCCAGACTCATAGCAATACACAAGCCCTCATAGCACAACAAATTGACAGTACTAGGTTTTAGAGAATAGAATGATAATCCTTAACTCATCTGATCTCCTTCTTAGACTTTATATCCAAAAAAAGCATATAAACTAGAAATACTGTCAATAAAGAAGATTGTAATTGATTGAAAACTAGGTGCTTTTTTTTAGTTGTGATTAAGTGAAAGCATACAATCCAAATTGGTTTTTGCATGCCCACCTAGCTGTAACACCTTCTGTTCTCCCTACCCAGTGACAGCACACCCCTCCTTTTCCCTCTATATTTCTAGTATCCTCGTAGCAAGCATCTGTCTTCTCCTCTTCACCCTGTTCTCTCTCATGTAGAAAAAGACCAGTAGGACAGACTCCTATAAATGCACAGAACCGTAAAGTATGCACACCATATGGTCACACTGTGTCCCTGAGTCCAGTCCATTCTTGTCTGAAGAATTGACCTCATTACTGGTTTCTGGCCAGGGACAGCAGTGGGCCTAGGGGTCATATTCCCAGGGGATCCTCTGGGCTGTCAGACCACCAATTCAGGTGTTTTAGTAGAGTTCTTGGGCTGCACTCCTCTTTCTGTCATATTGACTCAGGGACTCTACATTTTGTCCCCCATCATGGCTGTCTTTGGTGATGGCCGGGCACCATCTGGTTCTTCTAGTCTCAGGTTGATATAGTCTCCCAATCATATGGTCCTTCTGTCTCCTAGGCTCTTTTTCCCTTGTATCTTTGTTGTTCTTGGTGATCATCTTTTCCAGATGAATTGGACCTATTTGGTATACTTCAGATGGCAGCTTGTTAGTTTTTAAGACCCCAGATGCCACTCACCAATATGGGATGCGGGAGACTGTTTTAGCAATAGGCTAGTTATGCCAATTGGCCTTGATGTTCCCTGAATACCTGGTCCCCAGATTCCAGTCCCTTCTACTCTATCCTTTGAAATATTGAGTTGTGTTTAGAAAACCTTTTAGTTTATGGTGAAGTCCAGTTAAGTTGTTCTGCTCTTTACTGTGTGCTGTCACTGCTTTCACTTAATCAAATTTCTATTGACTATCTAATCTATGAGCAACCCTCTCCCTCACTTCCCACCCTTGTACCCATCAGAGTCTTTTCTTCTGTGCATAAGTTTACTTTTAAGGCCTTACAGCAGAGGTCTCAAATATTTGTCCTTTTGCTGCTGGCTGATTTCACTCAGCATAATGTCTTCCAGTGGAAACCAGGTTATGAGATGCTTCCTAAAATCATTATTGTTCTTTATCATTGCATACTGTTTCATTGAGTATATAATCGATAAATAGTTTATTTATCGATTCAACTGCTGATGGGCACCTAGGTTGATTTCATCTTTTTGCTATTGTGGATTGTGCTGCAATAAACATTCTGTGTGTGTTTCTGTTCATGTGATCACCTGTATTTTTACAGGATATATTCTGAGCTGTGGGATTACTGGATCAAAAGAAATTTCTATTTTTAGCTTTTTAAGGAAGTGCCAAATTGCTTTCCAAAGAGATTGTACCTTTTTGCAATCCCACCAGCAGTGTAGAAGAGTTCCAATCTGTCTGCAGCCTCTCTGTCATTTATTGTTTTGTGATTTGGGGATTATTGCCAACCTCGTTGGGGTGAGATGGTATGTCATTGTAGTTTTGACGTAGATTTCTCTAATAGATAGTGATTGTGAGCATTTCTTCATGTGTCTTTTAGCTGCCTAGATCTGTTCTTTGGTGAAGTGTCTGTCCATCTCCTTTGCCCATTGCTTAACTAGGTTATTTATCTTTTTCTTGTTGGTATTTTGCAGTACCTTGTAGATTACAGAGATCAGACATCAGTGTGACATATAGTTGCCAAATATTTTTTTCCCATTCTGTGGGTAGTCTTTTAACTTTCTTGATAAAGTCTTCAGGTGAGCAAAACTGTTTTATTTGTAATAGTTTCCATTTATCTATTTTCTGTTCCATTGTTCATGCTTTGTCTGATGTTGACGTCTGTCTAAGCCGTATATTAGAACTTCCATCGTTGACTCTATTTTTTCTTGCATGATCTTTATCTTTTTAGTTTTGATATTTAGGTCTTTGATTCATTTTGATTTAGTTTTTGTATAAAATGTGAGATATGGATCTTTTTGTAGGTGGATATCCAATTTTCCGACATCATTTGTTATAGAGACTGGTTTTACCCCAGTTTACAATCCTAGGGCCTTTGTTGAATATTAGCTGTTCATTGGAGGATAGTAGCATCTCTGGGGTTTCCACTCTGTTCCATTGGTCTGTATGTCTCTCTTTGTACCAGTTCCAGGCTGTTTTCACTACTGTGGCAGTGTAATAGGTTCTAAGGTTGGGCAGTGTGAGGCCTCCCACTGTGTTTCTCTTTTTCTGTAGTGCTTTATTTATCTGGGGGAGTACTAGGGAATTTTTTAATACCATACAGTGTGAGGCTTGGTGAATAATTATACTTCAGTCTAATCTGGCTAATCTGAGAAGGCCAAGATATGTTTGTTTCCTTTGCTCTCTTCTCGATTTACTGTTGTCTGATACTTCTAGATTTTTACTCTTTACAGATGTGAGACAAGAAGAGTCTGAAAAGGACATAAAAGGGATCAGGTGATTTTATCACTCATTAACTTACTAAGGAAACATACCCAATGGTTTTATACTCTCTGTTCATTTACATTAGCAGCCAGGGCTTTGGATACAAGTTAAGTCAAAAAAGCCAAACCCGCTGCCATCAAGTTGATTCTGAAGAAAGTGACCCTGCAGGATGGAGTAGAACTGTCCCTTAGAGTTTCTGAGGAGCACCTAGTGGATTTGAACTACAAAACCTTTTGGTATGCAGTCACAGCCGCCAGTGTTTCTGCGTATGAGATAGGAAAGGGAAAATTAGCTCCTTTATCCATTCCAGTGTTGTAATTTAGGGAGAAGGAGAACCACTTATTCCCTAAATGTTCTCTGTCTGGAGTAGCCTGACACTGATACCTGATACCAAACCAATAACCCAAAGCCATTAAGCTGATTCTAGCTCATAGTCGTACCTGATAGATACACTGTATCCCAGGAGTCAGAAGACATAAGTATACTTCCCTTATAGCAAAGTTTTATTAAAAGAAAATTTTGGAAAACACTGTGGTAGTGAAATTTGAGTTTTGTAACTTGAGAAGGTAAAGTAGAGCTGACACAATACGGTTGCTAATGCACATTTGAGCGAAAGCAGCAGAAGGAATGCTTTTGGAAAAAGGAATGCCACCAGTCTCCCAAAACCGTATCTCCTCCACTCCTCCGTAGCACCTTGATTTTATTTAATTTTAATAATGGTAGTTACTTATGACTCTTGTTTAGGATACTAAGCAACTAACAGAATTTAAATAGTTTCTTTTTTTTTTCTTTTTCAGTATATTTGTTATAGGACACACTGTAAACTTTTAAAGAACAAGCAGTTCTTGGCTTAGTATCTAATACCTTCAGCACATTATTAATGTGTTGTCATTAGTCATCTGCTCAGTTCTAATTCATGGTGGACCCAAGTTTCAAGTGTAGAAATGCACTCCATACCAGTTTCAAGATTGGAACCTTTCAGAAACAGATTGCCGGACCTTCTTTCCAAAGCATATCTGGGTGGGTTTGAAATGGGAAACTTTCAGTTAGTATGCCAGTGCTTATGCACCCATGTCACCAGAGAGTCTTATTGTTAATACAGATGGAGATTCTAAAGAGACATTGAGACTTACCTCATCCATTATATAACAGTTGCTATGATGGATTACGTAAATAGATAAGGTTTTCAGTGAGTTTCCCTCTGGAACATGGCCACGGTCTTGACACACTGAACTACTTGTTCTTTTTTTTCTTTGCAAATGGGCAAACTTTAGTATTTGTGGAGGTCAATTTTATGTATCAATTTGGCTAAACTATGGTGCTCACTTATTTGGTCAAAAATTAGTCCAGATTCTGATGTGAAATAGTTACTTGTGATTTAATCAATCAGCTTAAGTAAAGCAGGCTAACCTCCATAATGTGATGGACCTCATTTTATCAGCAGAAGGCCTTAAAACCCAAAGAATGTTTCCCTTGGGTGAAAATTCTGCCTCCGGACTATAAACAGACACTTTGCCAGAACTCCCTCAGTCTTTACTTTTCCAATCTCCTGACTTACAGATTCTGGGACACTAGACTAAATGAATCACCTGTCTATTGTCTGACCTTCAGATTTTGGACTTGTTAGCCACTAAAACTACATGAGGTAATTCATTAAAATCAATCCCTTTTTCTCTATTTCTCTTGTTCCTTTTTACTCCAGAAAACCCAGATTAACATAGTATTATCACAGTTAAGCTCTCAAATCAGAATGCTAGTGGCCCATTGATTTTTTCTTTGGTGATTTTGTGACAGAGTTGTTTTTCTTTTTTCTTTTTTTGGTCCTGTGTTTCTTATCTTAAAATGTTACAATTGGAATATCAACCTTATATAAAAGAGACTAATTAATGTATATAAAGTCTAGGAACAATCCCTGTAAATATAACATATACTGTAAAAGTGTGGTCTATCTACATCATGGATTGAATTATATCTCTCCAAAAATGTGGGCATCAGTTTTGGTGGTACTGTGTGATTATCTATGTGCTGTAAAACCCGCCTCTATGTTGTTTGTGAGGGAGAATGGGTGGTGGTTGTGTTGGTGAGGTATGATTCAATGTATAAGATTTTCTTGTGCCTTGAGGTGATCTCTTGGGATGTAAAGGAAAGAAGGTAGTGGAGAGATGTGGGGACTTCATACCATCAGGAAAGTAGCAGTGCCAGGAACAGAATTCATTCTTTGGTGTTGGAGTCACGTGCCTCGGAGGATCCCAGGCCAGGGACAGCATTTCTCCAGAGCCAACAGAGAAAGATTTCTCCTGGAGCTGATGCCCTGAATTTGGACTTTTAGCCTACGTTTCTGCGAGAAATTAATTTCTCTTCGCTAAAGCCATCCACTGAGGGTATTTCTCTTATGCCAGCAATAGATAACTACAACATTTTAGTTTTGGCCAAATCAGTCTTTAGTAAGCTACTTGATACATGTCCTATCCAGTTTAATCTAAGTATTAGAAGGCCGTGGACTTTGTGGGTGCTGCTCTACCGGGCATGGTGCATAGGGCAATGTCTAGGACAGCCTATGTGTCCAAAATTATTTTCCAAATTAAGTAAATTAATAAGCAAACTGAATGAACAGAAATGTAATGTTGGTTACATAATAGCAATTTAATACTAATAATGCAGTTAGAAGATTTTTCAGTAGAGTACACAGTGACCATAGGCAACCCCTTATGTGTTAGAGCAGAAATGCGCTCTCTGGATGTGTATAAGATTTTCAATGGCTGATTTTTTTCAGAACTAAAAATTGCCAAGAGTTTGTTCCAAGGTACCTCTGGGTGGTCTTGATCCTCCAACCTTTTGGTTAGCAACCCAACCTGCAAACTATTTGCACCATTCAGAAACTTCCTAGTAACACCATAGCTACCATTTTTGATCACTTATAGGTCAATTCTTCAACTATTTTGTGAAACTGAAGTCACACAAGGATATTTTGAGGAAGTTTTTACCTTATACTCACTTTAGATGTAAAAACCCATTGCTGCTGAGACAATTCCAACTCATAGCAACCCTACAGGATAGAGTAGAACCAACCCATAGAGTTTCCCAGAAGTGCCTGGTGGATTCCAACCGCCCACCTTTTGCTTAGAGGCCATAATATTTAACCACTACTCTACCTGGAAGCTGCTATTCAAAAAAGTAAAGTATATTTTGCTAAAGCCTCCTCACTTGGTTACTGTTAGAACCAAGATTTACTACAAACTCAGTTATGAACTGTAAACAAAATATGATTTTTTTCTCATTGACAGGAATTGCTCTCATTTTCACATTTCTACAGAAATCTTCATGCCAGAAAATATAATTGAATTTAAGTTAGAAGTTAGAAGCTATTATTTCAAAGTAGACTGTCTGAAACATTCTCAAAAGTGAGTCCTTCCATTGTATCTCAACACAGACAATAAAAGGGACTCAACATGGTATCTCAAGAAAAACAAATCTTTAAAACTTTAAGAAAGTGTTTTTCATTGATTTTTTTTCTCTTGGCTGAAGGCCGTTTTAAAATAAGTTGGTATGTAGCTCATAAAACATACAACAAAAAACAACCAAAATATAAGAAGGTCAAGTTGAAATTATTCAGCAGTCAGAACATTCAAGAATAAAAAAATACACAGTCTACTCTCAGATACATGGCAGGAGTTAATTATTTTGTGCCTGATGAAGGACACATATAAAATAGCATCACGTTATCTCTATAGAAATAATAGATGTTACTATATAAAACAGAGAAAGAAAAATGTAACCTTTTTTAAGGAAAGAAGATTTAGACAAAAATCAAAGATGAGAGACTCTGAATCTAAATTTGCAATGATATATTCATTTACAAAAGTTTGTATCCACTTTATGTAAAATAAGTCTGATTTAAAATTATAAATATTAGATATAAACTTCAAAGAGTTAAAAAACTTCATGAGCTATTTATAGTTGCAGTCCAACACGAAGAGTGCTTGGAAGTCATCAGTGCTCTCCTCAAAGCTGAAAAAATCTGAAAAGTCAAAAATCAACCACTTTTCTTCTGTGTGTGAGAAAACTGTGGCTACAGGCCAAACTGCTGTCCCTCAAAATGGAGATATAAGCAGGTACAGGATATCAGTGTATAAAGACCAGCAAAGAGTGTTGAACACAAAATCAGGTAGAGATATTTAAAGGCTAGTTGACTAATTGCTAGAGACTGAATGTGGACAACCCTGAGACCAGATTTACTTACTGGGGCCATTATACTTTTATTTAAGTTTTAACTTCATAAGTCCAATTAGCTTCTCACTGTGAAGATGAGAGCCAAATCCCCTTTATTGCCAGAGGGAAATGAGCAGACAGGTTGGGCAGGCCATGAGGCAGAGATAAGGGAAATAACCATTTTGAGATATACCCAGAGAACTACTTTCTTCTTTCAAAATTCCCTGCCATCAAGGGAAAATCAGGGCTTAACCACATAGATTTCACCAGACACTAACCTATGTAAAAGAGGGAGAGGACTCGACTCCAGTCCACTCTAGCCTTCTAACCACATACAAGTTGTGAGAATATATCTATGTAAACCTAAGAAACTCTGTACTGGTCACACAACCCCGGGGGATTGGCTCATAAAAGACTGAGACCTACTTGTAGGTTTATAGCCCATTTCCCCCAGCTTACCTCATTTTGCTTTCACATACATAGGACTTCTGTATGATAACAAGAGATATAGCTGCCCAGAAAGAACCACAAGGCTCAGATTGTTTGCTTTTGTTGTGTGCTATTGTGTTGTTTCCCACTCGTAGAAATCACATATGACAGAATGTAACTGTCCCATAAAGCTTCCTAGGCTGTAATGTCTATGGAAGAACATTATCAAGTATTTTATACTGAAGATCTCTGCTGATTTTGAACTACCAACCTTTGTGTTAGCAGCTGAGCGCTTAACCATTAACAACCAGAGTTTCCCTAAAATGTCTTAAGGAAAACCAAAGACAACAGTGGAGACAAACAAAAGGATTCTAGAGGTCGCTTTAGCATCTGACACCTAGAGCTACAGCAAGCAGTAAGCACAACCTAATTCCTAGCCAGAAAAACAGAAGCCATGACATGAAAACACTTTTTACTTCTGTCTCTCAGCTCTGACTCGACGGTACTTGGCCATTGCAGTCAATAGACTATGTTCACCTTACAACCAAAAAATTAATAGATATTCTTCAAGGGAAAAAGCAAAAGAAAATAAAACAAAATAGAAAACCCACAATCTGAAGAGAAAGGACCAGCATCAAACCAAGACTTGGATATGGCAGAAATGTTGGAAGCATCGGAAATAAATTTAAAAAAAGAAAAAAACATGATTAACATGATAAGGAGAAACCCTATTCGCATTGTGATTAAGTGCTACCTGCAGCTGCTAACCTAAAGGTCCACTGTTTGAACCTAGCAGGCATCTCTGGAAACTCTACAGCGTAGTTCTACTCTGTTCTATAGGATCACTAGGAAATGGAATCAACTCAGTGGCAATGTGTCTGGCCTGGGTTTCATTAATGTGCTAAGGAGCCTAATACAGAAAATAGGCAAGATACAAGGGAGAATGAAAAATGTAAGCAGAGATTTGGAAACCGTCAATTCCAAAAGAAATTCTAGAAACTAAAAACACCATGACAGAATTGAAAAATGTCCTTGATGGACTCATTAGCAGAATGAAGGAAGAACCAGTCACTTAAAGAAATGTCAGTAGAGATGTCTCAAACTAAAAGGCAAAAAGAAAATAATAACAATAAAGAAGAGAATACCTACAAATTGTGGGCCAATTACAAAGTTGTAATACATAATGGGAATGACAGAAATAGAAGAAATAGAAAAAGGAACAGAAGATGAACTTGAAATAATAATGGCTAGGAATTTTTCAAATGAACAACAGATTCCAAACCACCCATACAGTGAGTCTACAGAAGATCAAACAAGTTAAACACACCAAGGCATGGCATCCCACAAATGTCCATCAGTTTGTTCTACTGTGAGGGCTTGATTGGTGCTATTATGCTGGGAATTATGCCACCAGTATTCAAAAACCAGTAGGGTCACCCTTGGCAGTCAGGCTGCAGCTGAACTTTCAGACTAAGACATACTAGGAAGAAGGACCCAGTGGTTTACTTTAAAAAGAATTTGCCAGTGAAAATCTTCTGAAACAGCAGTAGAACATCATCTGATTTAGTGTCAGAAGATAAACCGCTCAAGTAGGAAGACACTCAAAATATGACTAAGAGCTGCCGTTGGTTGACACAATGGTTGCAATGGTGGGCTCAAGCATAACAATGATTGTGTGGACAGTGAAAGTACCACACAGTGTTTTGCTCTGTTGAACATAGATTAGGTTGCTGTGAGTCAGAACAGACTTGATGACACCTAGCCTCAGACAACAAATGACGCTCAATGTACTCAAATCCTAAGGCAATATTCTTCTATATGCTTCCTCTCTTTCTCACATGCAGTTTTTTAAAAATTTGATTTGGATATAAACATTTAAAAAATAAAAAAGACCAGGATTAAAAACCCCACAGGGAGATGAGAAGAGAGCATGAGGACAAAGGAAATGTGATGCTTAATATTTGTAAGTTTTTCTTTTGACGTGTATAGAAAAAAATCATTTTCAATCACAATTATGGCTAAATATCACATCCCATTTAAATCTTTGGAAAATGTTATAGATCAATGGATAGTACCTGACTAAACGCATGCTTTGTCAGAACTGCAAAACTCACAATTTGTTGTGCCATACTACCCCCTGAAAGAGGGGTTTGGACAATGCTACCCCTAAGATAACTACCAAATTCCATTGTATCACCATTCTTTATAACGGTCATAAATATGGATCTGCTCCAGTCAGTTGGCCAGGTAGCTGTCTTCCAAGTTTCTTGACATAGCCAATTAAGCATCTCCAGCATGGCATCTGTTTGTTGAAACATCTTAATTGATAGTCCTTAAGTTATCAGAAACTTGTTTTTCACCAATGCCTTCAGTGAAGCTTAGACTTCTTCATTCTGTACCACTGGTTCTTAATTATATGCTGCCTCTGAAAATGGTTGAACGTTGACTTATTCTTTTTGATACAGCGACTCTGTATATTTCTTCCATCTGCTTTTAATGCTTCCTGTGCCATTCAGTATTTTGCCTATAGAATCCTTCAACTTTGAAGCAAGAGGCTTGAACTTTTTGTTAATTCTTTCACCTTGCAAAATGCCAAATACATTCTTCACTTTGGTTTTCTATCTATAGGTCTTCACATGTTTCATTATAATATTTCACTTTGTCTTCTTCAGTTGTCTTTTGAAATCTTCTGTTCAGCTCATTTACTTCAATGTTTTATCTCCTCTTTGTTAAAGATCAAGTTTCAGAGTCTCACCTGACATCAGTGTTGATATTTTCTTTCTTTCCTATCTTTTTAATGATATTGTACATTCTTCATGTGTGATGTCCTAGATGTCTACCCTCAGCTTGTCTGGTCTTCAATCATGAGTGTTCAATACGTCAAAATCTTTACTGAGATTACTCTCTAAATTCAGGTTTGATATATTCAAGGCCATACATTGGTTCTTGTGGACTTGTTCTAACTCTCTTCAGTTTCAGCTTGAGTTTACATATGAACAATAGGTGGCCTGTCCCTGGTCTTGTTCTGATTGATAACACTGAACTTTTTCAACATCTCTTTCCACAGATTAACGGATTTGATTCTCATGTATTCTATCAGGCAAGAACCACACGTATAATGGCTATTTATATTGTTAAAAAAAAGGGGAGGGATATTTGCAAAGTCATTGGTCTTGCAAAATTCTATCATACATTATCATTTCTGTCACTAAGGTGATATCACCCAACTACCAGTCATTCTGCATTTCCAATTTTTGCATTCTAATCACAAGTAGTTATTGGTGCATCTTGATTGTATGTTTAATCAATTTCAGTCTCCAGAAGTTAGTAAAAAGTCTTCAGTTTCCTCATCTTTCCATTAGTATTTTGTGCATAAATTTGAACCACAGTGGTATTAGCTAGTCTTCTTTGTACATGTTTAGATACTATCCTAGTACTGACAGCGTTATATTTCAGAATAGATATTGCAATGTTCCTTTTGATGATGAATATAGTGCCACTTCCCTTTAATCACCTCATATGCAGGTGATAGCTAGGCAATAATCAACTCACAGGCTGTGTCAGGTGCACCTCAGTCTTCAAGGTGAAATCTTTGTATTTTTAACACTTTAAAGAGCTCTCCAGCAGTCCATTTGCCCGATTCAGTGGGACTTTTGGTGCCTTGACTGGGGCTTCCATAGGTGTTGGTCGTGGATCCAAGTAAAATGAAATCCTTGATAATTTCAACCTTTTTTCCATTTAACATGATGTTACGTCTTGGTTCAGTTGTGAGGATTTTTGTTTTCTTGATGTTGAAGTGTAATCCACACTGAAGGCTGTGGTCTTCAGTTTGTAAGTGCTTCAAGTCTCCTTCACTTTCAGCAATCAAGGTTGTGTCATCTGCATAATGCAAACTGTTAATGAGTCCTCTTCCAATCCAGATGACATATTCTTCATACTGTCCACCTTCTCAGATTATTTGCTCGGCATACAGACTGTATAGATACAGTGAAAGGATACAGTTCCAAAATACAGCTTTCCTGATTTTAAACCATGCAGCATTTCCTTGGTCTGTTTGAATGACTGCCTCTTTATTCATGTACAGATACCTTAAGAGCACAATTTCTGTAATTCCCAGTCTCTGAAATTTATCATAATTTGTTATGAACATGATAGTCAAAGGCCTTAGCATAGTGAGTACCACACAAGTAAACATCTTCCTGGCATTCTTTGTCTTCAGCCAGGATCCATCTGACATCAGCAATGATATCCCTAGTTCCATTTCTAAATCTGACTTAAATTTCTGGCAGTTCCCTGTTGATACACTGCTGCTGCCACTTTTGATTGCTCTTCAGCAGTGTGATATTAATGATTATGTCTGATAATTTCCACATTTGACTGGATCACTTTTCTTGGGAATAGGCAGGTATATGGATCTCTACCACTCAGTTGGCCTGGTAACTGTCAAATTTCTTGGCATAGATGAGTGGGGGCTTCCAGTGCTACGTCTATTTTTTGAAACATCTCATTTGTTATTCCATCAATTCTCAAAGCCTCATTTTTTGCTAATGCCTCCAGTGCAGCTTGGCTTTCTTCCTTCAGAGCCATCAATTCCTGATCACGTGTTACCTCTTGAAATGGTTGAACACTGGCCAATTGTTTATGGTAGAGTCCCTCTGTGTATTTCTTTCATCTTCTTTTGATGCTTTCTGCATCGTTTAACATTTTCCAGTGGAAGACTAAACTATGGCAACTCGAATCTTGAATTTCTTCCCAATTTTCCTAGATTCACACTTTGTACATTCCATGTTCTGATTATTAATTGATGTTTGCAGCTATTTCTTCTTATTTTGAGTCACGCTGTATCAGCAAATGAAGATCTCAAAAACTTGACACCATTCACATCTCACAGTTTGCTCTACTCTGAAGAGGCGGCTCTTCCCCAGTTTGTATTTTGAGTGCCTGTCAACCTGAGTAGCTCATCTTCTGGCACTATGACAGACAGTATCCTGCTGTTTCATAAGATTTTCACTGGCTAATTCTTTTCAGAAGAAGACTGCCAGTTCCTTCTTCCTAGTCTGTCTCTGTCTGTACACTCAGCTGAAACCTGTCTGTTATAGACGACCCTAATGGTATTTGGAAAACAGTGGCACAGCTTCTGGCATCAAAATATGAGTGTGGAATATACATATTAGGTGTACTATGGCATTCTCTGGGGGCCGACTGTATCAGTGTACAACCATATTCCTTGGGGTTTTCAATGGCGGACTTTTCAGAAGCAGATCAGCATCCGTTTCTTCTCCGATGCCTCCAAATGGACTAAAATCAGCAACTTTGTGGTCATAAGAGCCCTCTTTTGGGTTAACCACAAGTGTCTTAACCATTTGCTGTACCCGGGAACTTAGTCACCTGATTTAGTTACTTCGTATATCCACTTTACTGATTGAGATATACATGTTGTTATGGATTGAATTGTGTCTCCCCAAAAATGTATATATTGCTTTGACTTGACTAGGAGTCCCAGTATGGTGCCCTTCCACCCATGTGTTGTGAATCCTGCCCCTGTGCTATTGATGATGGAAAACAGGCGGCAGTTGTGTTAGTGAGGCAGCACTCAAGCTACAAGCTTGTGGGATAGGAGGGAGACAAGTGAGCAGAGGAAGTTGGGAACCTCATACCACTGAGAAAGCAGCACTGAGAGCAGAGCATGTCCTCTGGACTCAAGGTTTCTGAGCTCTCACTGGATTTGGACTTAGCCTACTAGACTGTGATAAGTTCTCTTACTGAGTGGGCTTGTAGCTTGTTAGTGGATTTGTAGCTTACCAGACTGTGACAATAAAATTTCTCTTCATGCAGCCTTCCACTTGTGGTATTTTCTGTGAGAGCAGTACCAGGTGACTGGTACACATGTAAAGAACAGTTCTCAGCAGATGCATAGTCAATGCTAAAATCACACCAAACCATCTCTTTTAGGGTTTTTTTTGTTGTTAGGCACTATCAACTTGGTTCTAACAGATACCAACCCCTCATACAACAGAACAAACACTGCCTGCTTCAGTGCCATCCTCCTGTGGGTGTACTTATGGCCCAGTTGCTTTCAGTGGTGTTCAATGAAATTTTTGCTTGTATGTGATACTACTAACATTGCTAATTTCGTTATGAAGAGCAGACGAACATTGTCTGATATAGTGCTGGAAGATGAGCCCCTCAAGTTGGAGGACACTCAAAATACTATTGAGGGAAAGCTGCCTCCTGAAAGTGTGGTTGACGTTAATGAAGAGGACTTGAAGCACTTACTGATCAAACTGAAGACCACAGCCTTCAGTACCGATTACACTTCATCATCAAGAAAATAAATCCTCACAACTGAACCAAGAATTAACATCATGCTGAATGGAGAAAAGGTTGAAATTTTCAAGGATTTCATTTTACTTGGATCCACACTCAGTACCTATGGAAGCACTAGTCAAGGAATTAAAAGTCCTGTTGGCTTGGGCAAACGGACTGCTAGAGATCTCTTCAAAGTTTTAAAAAATCAAAGATGTCAGTCTGTGATGTTTTTGATGACCTCATATAAAGGTGATATCTAGGCAATAATTAAGGAAGGCCAAAGAAAATTGATACTTTTGAATTGCGATGTTGGCAAGGAATTTTCAATATCCCGTGGAGTGCCAGAAGAATGAACAAGTCTATCTTGGAAGAAGTACAACCACAACATTCCTTGAAAGCAAGAATGGTGAGACTGCTTCTAACATACTTTGGACATATTGTGAAGAACAAAGATCAGTCCCTGGAGAAGGACTTTGTGATTGGTAAAGTAGAAGGTCAACGCAAAACCCCCAAGGTGATAAATTGACACAGGGCTGCAACAATGGGTTCAAGTGTAGAAATAGTTGTGAGGATGGCACAGGATACGGCAACATTTTGTTTTGTTGCGCATAGGGTCACTATGATTTGGAACTGACTCAATGGCACCTAACAACATTAACCACAATACAGAGGGAGTTGTCATGAGTCAAAGATGACTTGATGACCACTGGTTTAATTTACTGCTGTAAGCAAAAAGACTGTTACATACAATATTTTTCAATCTCTCTCTGTAAACAATAGCTATGATTTTTCACTGTGCTCTAGTAATATTTCTAGACATTTACACTGGAGATTAATAAGAGAAAATTCACACCTTAGGAAGAAATAAGAAATTCAAGCTGAAATCACTGTGTATTGCTTTTCTTATGAAGGGACAAATTCATATTTTAATTCTCTACAAGTATTTATTAATTGCATTTATTATACTATCTGTCAGTGGTACAAGTTACTCATTATTTTCTCTGGGAATGGCTAAAATGCTTTTATTCAAATAATGGTTTATATAACTGATCATTTACAAACCTTTTGTTGCTTTTCCCAGTCACATTCTTGAGGTACTCAGTGACAGTGAGTATTGGTAGCAAGATAAAGTAGAAAGCTCTTTTTTAGATTTTATTAAGATACCTCTTTGCTCATGCATGCTTTACCTGTTGGCCTCCTTTCTTTCAGAATTAATATGTGTGTGTATATATGTATATATATATGGTCTATGAATTTGAATAGCTTCTTCAAATACTGTGAATTTAGGCTTCTCTTGCCTAACAAAGAAGATCAAAGACTAGAATGGTGCAAAATGATGCACATTCTAAAAGTGATGTTGATTTTTCTATGAAATTTATGTCTGTTTTTATATACCACTTCCATTACTTAAATGTACAGGCATTAATTCTCAACCTGTAAAATAATGAAGGCTCATGGTCCTTTGTTTCCCAGTAGCTCTAGGCTGTCATTCAGATTACTTGTGAACAGCATTGTTGATGGTGTTATCAAAGATTTTACCTATACTTAAGAAGTGAATATTCCCTCGTGAGCATTGTTTTTGAATCTACCCAAGGCTTAAATGCTTAATCACATTGACGCCTTAATCATACATAAAGCATTTTAAGATTTGAAATAAGTAATCTTCCATTAGCAGTGAGTTGGAGAGCTGGTTTATTTTCTAAAATATTAAGTTATACCACACACTCTGTGTGCTATGATCTAGTAGGGGAGAGAGGCTTATTCTACTGTTTTCCCTCCTCACACCTGAAATATTAATTTTTGAATAACTAATATATTTTTTTGTAATTTACAAAAATACCAAACAAAACAACGGAAACAACATTTTGAAATGGAACTGACCCACCACTTCCAATACAGGATACACGTGGTCCCAAAACTACCATAGAAAATAAGTGAACTGATAACGAAATATTGGTTGGAAAATTGTAGTGAAGAAGACCATTTACTGAAAATCTGTCTGGCACCAGAGTCAAGATAACTAAATTTTTACCATAAAGTTACTTCTTTCAGTTAAAACATTATGCCATGTATGTCTTTGTTATTAGGTGTTACCCAGTCAGTTCTCGCTCTTGGTGATCGCATGTACAACAGGAAAAAAAGAAAAAGAAAAAGCCCAGTTCTGCATCAAGCTCACAATCATTGTCGTGCTTGAACCCACCGTTGTAGCCACTGCGTCAGTTCAACTCAGTGAATGGTTTATTGATCCTCTACTTAATAGGCATGATGTCCTTCTCCAAGGACTCATCCCTCCTGATGACATGTCCAAAGTATTTAAGGTACATTCTCACCATTGCTGCTTCTAAGGAGCATTCTGGTTATACTTCTTTTGAGACAGATTTGTTTGTTCTTTGGTAACTTATGGTATGTTCAATGCTTTTACCCAACACTACAATTCCAAGGCATCAATTCTTTCTCTGTCTTCCTTGTTCATTGTCCAGCTGTCAAATAAACACATATGAGATTATTGAAAACACCATGGCTTGGGTCAGGTGCACGTTGGTCCTTAAGATGACATTTTTGCTTTTTAACACTTTAAAGAGTTCTTCTGCAGCAGATTTGCCCAATGAGCTTTCTCCCCCCCTAGCTGCAGCTTCCGTGGGTATTGATTGTAGATGTAAATGAAACTAAATCCTTGACAACCTCAGTCTTTTCTCTGTTTGTCGTGGTGTTACTTATTGGTTCAGTTGTGAGAATTTCTGTCTTCTTTATACTGAAGTAGAAACCCTGGTGGCTGAGTGGATTAAGTGCTACATCTGCTAACCAAAAGGTCAGCAGTTCAAATCTGCCAGGCACCCCTTGGAAACTCTGTGGAGCCGTTCAACTCTGACCTCTGGGGTCGCTATGAGTCTGACCCAACTCAACAGCAGTGGGTAGGTTTATATTGAGATATAATCCATCCCAAAGGCTGTGATCTTTGATCTCAGTAAGTGCTTCAAGTCCTCTTGACTTTGAGCAAGCAAGGTCTGCATAAGGCAGATTCCGTGAATCTTCTTCTGATCCTGATGCCTTGTTCTTCACATAGTCCAGCTTCTCAGATTATTTGCTAAGCATACAGATTGAATAAGGATGATGAAATGATATAATCCTGAAGCATACCTTTCCTGACTTTAAACCGTGTGGTGTCTCCTTCTGTTCCAACAACTACTTCCGATCTGTTTATAGGTTCCTCATGAACATGATAGTGTCCCTGAATTCCCATTCTTTGCAATGCTACCCATAATTTGTTATAATCCATATAGTCAAATGCCTTTGTATAGTCAATAAAACATAGGCAAACATTATTTATGGTATTCTCTGCCATCTATAGTCCATTGTATATTTTATTATGTCTTCATACTTTGAATAGATAATTAATAACTTTAGTTGACAATTGTTTACATTTTATTTTCCAACTCTTCTGTATTGTGTATCACTTATTCTATTTCATAATAGATAGAAACCAAGAGAATTGCCAGCAAAATGCAATCTCTTCTCTTAGAAGCAGAACTTCTGAGATAAAGGCTTCCTTTTCTTTCTACTGGTGGAGTATTCTGTGCTGCTAGTGGAGTATCTTGAGCTCTCTTTAAACTCAGTTCTCTTTTGTTGTTTTATTTTCTTTCTCTTCATTCTGGATGATCGTTCAAGAGAACAACTGATATAATTAGTCACACAAATACAACACTAAGATAAAGTGAAAAAAAACTCTCCTACAATCGTTCATCGGGAGACATGAAGCATGCTAGATGATTTGCGTTGGTTTATGGAGTTAGGCAGGTCTTCAAGTGGTTGAAATTGAATTCCAGAAACTGGAGAAATAAACCTTTGGCCAAGCCAAGTGCCATTGAGTCAGATCCTTTGGCACTGAAATAATATTGAGAATCTGTCTGAAAATCTCTCTCCCTCTCAATCTTTCTAAGTATCTACCTCTCTCTGTCATCCATGTATTTATCATTTCTCTTTCTAGAATGAATTTAGATTTATTTCACCAGAAGACAGTGCACGGGGTATGATTCTCAGTATATCAACCAAAGGCTGATGGATTTTTAACAGGATCACTGTAGCCAAAAGTTACAGCAGCATTCTATGACCGTATAATCAAAAGACTGGAAGCCTCCACAAACACTCTATGTCATGACTTCTCATATATTTTTTGTATCATGATGCATATAGAAAATAATTATGTTTACCTGGTATTCTAAAGTAGACTGGATTTGGGTACATTTGTCAGAGGCTTGCAGAAAAGGCTTATTTCCTTTTCTAATAAAAACACCTCCAATTTTAAGCAATACATTTAATTTTCAAATTGTTGAAAGTTTTAAAATAAAATACTCCTAAAATTTTAATGAGAAAAAAATGTTCATACATCACTTCTGTTTTTACAAAGAACTTGATTTTGTCTTTCAATCAAGTTTCTGAAAATAACTCCAGCAATCAAAATACTTTTGTTTTTCAAAATAGTTCAGCAAGTAAGACCTACACTGGCTTCACATTTGCAAAACTAACTTCAGGTAGAAAAGAGAGCTTAAAGGAGTTCTGCATACTCATCAAGGCTCCAATGACAAGGTGACCTGAGGACTTTACAGGCCTCTTGCATTGTCAAGAACATCCATGAACAGGAAGGAGTGGCATGTCCGTGGAGCCAATAAAAGTCTTGAGCCTGGAACTCTCTCAGGCTTTTCTTGACACTCTCTATACTTGTGTTTTTTTGGGTTATAATAAATCGGTAATTGTAAGTATAGGTAATAGTTTTTGTGAGCTTTGTGAGTCATTCCACTGAATTCTCAAAACCATCAAGAATAGTGTGCACCAGCAGAGTTGCTAGGATTTGCCTGTTCTGTGGGAACTGGAAGTACAAAGACTCACCCCTGGATGGTTAAGTTCAGAATAAGAAAATACCATGTGGTAGCTGGTGTCAGAATAAGAAGTAGTAAGATGAGTTATCCTCATATGTTAGAAATTCGCCTTATGTGGACTATTATTCTTAGAGCCTGCTTAATAAGATGCCTAGTGACAGTATCTTCAATTTCTTCAAAGACACCTTTAACAAAACATTGGATTTTGGCTAAAACAGATAGCAATATTACAGAAAACATTTTCATTTATGAATTTTATTTGAATAATCTAATATTAATTATTTTTTTTCACCATTGGCAGACAAATGTTAGCAGTTCTTCCGATTTTAAGAACAGAAGATAATCAGATTCAGCAAGCCAAAGGACTGGCAAAGATCTAAGTTCCAGAGCAAGCAGGCGTAGTTAGAGCAGTTGCTGGGTAGCTAACTTGAAATGGCCTTAGAGACAAAGAGAAAAGGCATTTAATAAATGTGAAGTCAGCCAGTTAGGTCAATAAACTACAGCTTTGTCAGGAAAGAGTTCATTCATAGCCATCCTGGAGCCCTACTCTGGACAGGCTGCTATCCTCTTGAAAAAAAAAAAATTCTCCTCCGGCACCTAGGTCATGAAAATGTCCAGCAGCTCTGGGGATTTTGTTCACAGGTGTGTGATATTAAATCGTGAAGTTGACTACCAAAACAAACATGTATCCCTTGCACAGGAATGTTCTGCACATCACAGTAGACTGGATCTCCGTCATTGTCCTCACTGACTGCTGAGGCTCTGCCAGCTCCTGTATCCTCACAGCTAAGCCCATACTCTAAGGAATATCCAAAGAATTCAGTGTCTTGGGTGATAACTGTAACCCAGTCAGATTTAAGGACCGTATTTCACTCTTTAAGAAGCACTACTTTAGCAACATATAAGCAAAACAAAGAAACAAAGAGAAACCCCACTGCTGTCGAGTCCATTCCAACTCACAGTGACCCTGTTTGTCAGAAGAGAACTGTTCCACAGAGTTTCCTAGTAGTGCCTTGCAGATTCAGAGTGCTGACTTTTTGCTTAACAGACATAGCACTTAACCACTATGCCACCAACATATACCCATGGAACATATACTCTGGAAGAAAATTGACTAGCGCATTTTTAGCATAAATCTTTCCTTAAAAATGCCAAGCGTGAGAAGTTTTTGAAACAGCATTCTGCCTTGGAGGAGTAAAGCAGAATTTTTCTAATTGGTCTGGGAGCACAGAGGCAAAGTTTGGATGATATTAGAAATGATTGTTTAGTCCAAGATAGTTCATCAAAAAAGGAAGACTATTTTTGTAGATTAACAGACATGAGTTTGGCAAATCAGACTGCATCCAGTAGTTTGGGGGTAGGGGGAGTAGGGGGAGATTTAAGAGCTAAGGTCAATTATTTGAAAGGATGGGGAGAAACAGCTATTCATATTAAGGGTATGCAGTGGCCAGAGTGAAAAATTCTCATTTCTTCATGGTTTTGGACAATGTCTTCATGAGTATCTGAAACATTATTGCCAAATGCCTTTACTTTTCTAGCTCCCTTAAATCTACAGTTTCAGATACCAGTTCTGGTATGCCTCAGTCTGTAAAGGGAGAGGACAAGAGGAATAGAATAGAGAGGGAAAAAAGCAATTTCTTTTCTCCCTGCTAACTGTTTCTAGGATACAAACAGTATTTGCATTTTTCCATTTAGTATTTTCCCCCCAAATGGTCTGCTATTACTCACGAATTGTCCAAATAGAATTTGAGCTGATTAAATATGATTTCATTAGAGTCAGTGGAAATAATCTACCTTTTGATTCAACTGACTCTAGTTTTAATTTGACTTTCTCACTTTTTACAAGACATTATAGGACTAGTGAAGCTATAGGGTCCTCCTTTTGGGAAGTTGCCCTTGTGGAGTACTCTGAAGATTAAGACATGGATAGTCTGAAAACTCTTGAGCATAATGAGAGACCAGACATAGATTCATCCCCCCCTTCTGTCTCCTCTTTCTCCTGCCATTTTCTTTGTTCT
Organism: Heterohyrax brucei; assembly: GCA_028571685.1. Lineage (NCBI taxonomy): Eukaryota > Metazoa > Chordata > Mammalia > Hyracoidea > Procaviidae > Heterohyrax > Heterohyrax brucei. The sequence continues at coordinate 165,967,170 of CM053143.1, forward strand.
GACTAGAAAAGTACCAATTCTAGACAATGCAAATAAGCTCAAAGCAACGTGGCTTCCAAAAAACAATTTTGAACTTCCTTTTTCGTGATTTTTACTCTTTTAGAAAAATTCCATTGTACTGATATTCTTCACTGCATTAAAGAAATGGTTATTGGAATTAATTGTGGGAAACAATCAATTTATTTATTTGAATAATTACATGTATAACCTTTATTACGTGTTTGGCAGTATTATAGTAGTTGGAATTTAATCAGTGAACCAAACTTGTGCTTATAAAACTTGCATATTGGACAGGGTGACAAGCGTTAAAGAAAACAATGTCTAATACAATGGCATATGGTAATAAGTGCAATAAAGGAAAATAAAGCAGAGCAAAAAGTACAGAATGGCAGATATGGAGAGGTCATGAACTGCTATTTTAGGATTCAGTACTATAGAAGAAGCTAACCCATTTAATGCCTTATTATTTTAAAAGAGAGATTTCTCCAAAATTATAAGTCAGTTACATAAATCTTACTTTATTAAGCTTTACCAAACGCAAAATGAGTCTGAACAGGAAAATACAAACTAAAATAATTTTTGGCACTGGCAGTCTTGAGAATGGCCTGAAAAAAAGGACGTGAAATTAATCAGTAAAAAGCAAAAAATGTCTTTTGATGGGATAATAAGAAATATTTTAGGATGGAGCAGCTGACCATTTTTCTTACTTCTTATATTATCTGTCCAATCAGTTCAGCCTAAAATACCCTGAATATGTGAAGGCATCAATTTCTTCCAGATCTTTTTCCATTGTGTGCCTCAGCAGGTATCTTTTTAAAGGTAAAATGTTCTTAGTTGTCATTAACAATAGTTGAGATCTGTGACCAAGGTGAGTGCTTCTTTTGTTCCCTCTGGAACTTTCTCTGACAGTATTTCAATTCTCACTTGTAAAATTGAATCAATTTTTTTCAACTGCTCATCATTGGGTAATTGCATCCCTATTTGGCTAATTATCTCCTTAATGAGAAAAATTGGAATTCTTCTCAACTTCTGCCATATTTCTGAGAACTGATTCATTTAATTCAGTCTTAGCAAAGGTCAACTACGTAGAAATATTTACCCTTCTTAAATTTTAAATCTGTTTCAGACTAATTCACCTATGTTTTTTTAAATATGACTCATCTCCTTTTAGGAACATTTTGATGCAATCACTCATGGCCAGCATTCAGATTGTGAAAGCACACTCTAAAACTTAGATGTCTGACACAACTAAAATAGCTAATAAAGGTTCAAATTTGATAAGGTTACCAAGACAACCTGATCTACCACATACCTGCAGTTCTTCCTGGTAGTCTGTGATACAATTCTTCCCCACAATTGTGATACAAATATAACAATCCCTCCTGGTAGTCCTAAAGTGGCTACTGTAGCCTTTCCCAATCAAAAGCCAAGCTATTATCTTCCCCTCCCATGTATGACATCACCACCTGCATTTGCTAACAGAAAGCACCCCCCAAATCTATAGTGGGTCTTTTTCCTCTCATGAAAAGTGACCCATTCCCTCTTTGGAACGTATTTTCCCTTAATGAACTGTTCCATTGTTTGCTACCCAAAAGGTTGCATCCTCATGTGCCTTGGGGGAAAGGAAGCCCAATTTGCTACCTGCTGGGAGGCCAAACTTGTTAGCTCAGTCTCTGGAACCTGAACCAGGTCACCGGGTCTAATCAGTTATAGGATCTAAACAAAATTGATTCATTTTGTCCTAGGCCCGTGTATCTGCTTTTTATGAGTATGTGATCAAGGAGTACCATAACTTCTTCCACAACACTCTAGGGTGACACACCCAAACTTTGGAAAAATTAGCTCTGGAATTTTGGAAACTATGGCTAAAGATGAGTACCCCAGCCAACAGATATTCCTGGTAAATGAGTTTTAGCAACCATGTTGAATATCCTTCAATCAAATGCACCCCATGCCCAGCCAACAGATATTCCTGGTAAATGAGTTTTAGCAACCATGTTGAATATCCTTCAATCAAATGCACCCCATGCACCTTCAAACTCTGAAAGAGTTCTGTAAAATTAACTACAAATGATGTGTGCCTACACTCTCTCTTTGGAACACAGTTTTAAACTTCATTTGTACTTCTCAGTTTCTAAATCTTTGAATATGAATAAAGCTCTTCTTTTACTTTACATAAATTTTGTTATGAGTTGAATTGTGTCCTCTAAAAATGTATGTCAACTTGTCTAGGCCATGATTTCCATCATTGTGTAGTTATCCATCTGTCTTAGTCTTCTTGTGCTGCTAGAACAGAAATACCACATATGGACAGCTTTAACAAATAGACATTTATTGTCTCATAGTACAGTGGCTAGAAGTCCAAATTGAGAGTGTCAGCTGCAGTAGCTTTTCTCTTTCTGTCAGCTTTAAGGGAATACCCAGCGATCAATCTCCTCATGGTCTAGGAGCTTCTCTGTGCAGGAATCTTGGATCCAAAGAATATGTTCTGCTCCTGGTATTGCTTTATTGGTGCGGTGAAGTCCTCTACTCTCTGGTCTCATCTTTGCTTCCCTTTTCTTTTCTCTTCTGTAAGATAGAAAGTAGTTGAGGCCACACCCGAGAGAAATTCCCTTTGCATTTGATCAGGAAGGTGACCTTAGTCAAGGTGTTACAATGCCACCCTAATTCTCTTTAACATAATTCAATCATTTCTTCTTAACCACAGGCAGAGATTAGGGTTTACAACATGTAGGAAAATATAGGGATCACAAAGCGGAGGAAATGTTTATTGTATACCAGAGTAAGAAATCTTACTTACTCTGTGTTCGTCTTCATCAAAACGAATCATTAAAACCTGTCGGTTCCTTTTGGGACGTTAAAAAAAAAAAAAAAAAAAAAAGAGCCGGAGGTGGGGTGTGGCGGTGGGGGATGGGATGGGAGTGGAGAGAGTGTACATATAACGTCTTCAAACATTTTTGAAGATGGCACAATGCTAGAACACAACTGTCAAATACATTTCAGTGTCTTCCATTGTAAATGCTGTGGGAGGTGCGCTGGCTCAGCCCTGAACGGGGCCCACACTCGGAAACCCTGCGGGGCGGTGCTGCTGTGCCCTGCAGAGCTGTGTTAGTTAGAATCGGCTCAAGGGCAGTGACTCTGCTTGTTTGTTTTAAGAACAAGATAAATATAGTTTTAACTTTTTTTTTTGGAAAATAAAATCATAAAATTAAGCAGTGATGTTTTTTAAAGAACCAAGCATAATTTTTTTTTTTTAAATGCCATCAAATGCAACTCACAGCTACCCTATAGGGCAGAGTAGAACTGCTTCGTAGAGTTTCCAAGGAATGTCTGGTGGATTTGAACTGCTGATCTTTCGGTTTACATCTGTGGCTCTTAACCACTATGTCATCAGGATTTTCATAATGCATATTAAAGTTATGCAAGTGTATTTGAGTCCAATATCTACCACTTTCTAACATCGTGTCCTTGAAAAAGTTATTCAACATCTCTCAGGTTTTGGTTTTGCATTTGTAAAATAGAGATAGTAACACTTGTCACCTGAGATCATTGTAAGGATAAAATACGACACTGTGAGTAAGTTGAGAACAGTGCCAAAGAAACCATGAGCAGTTGATAAATTGTATGTTGCTCATTTGTTTACTGAGCATCTGTTCCTCTTACTACCTCTAGAGGTTGAAAGAGTAAACATATACGTGACAGATAAAAGCTCTGTAAGAGAAATTTCCTACGACAGGAGTAAGGTATGGCATTCTGTGGATGTGAATTTAATGTTAAATAGTATGCTTATAGAAGACCTAACTAATAAGATCAAATTTAAAAAAAGTTATAAAAAGAAATTAGGAAAGATGCCATAAGACTACAAGATATCGACATATTTGGGGAGAGGCAGAACTCAATAAGTACAGGAGAATAGCCATTTGGGGTACTTAGGCTATTTCTTTGAGAATATGAGCCACTGACTTAAAGATTTTGAGGAGGAGCATGCCATGATTTGACGACTTGTAATATCAAAAGTGAGAGAGATGGTAGTAGCTTAGACCAGAGTGGTGAAAAAATATTTAGATTCTATAAATATCTTGAAAATGAGGTCAACAGTATTTGCTCGTAGAATGGATGAAGGATGTGAAGTAATATATCTAAAGATAACTCTAGTTTTCTGTCTCAACAACTAGAAAAATGGAATTTCTATTGATTGTGATGAAAGGATGGGGTTAAAAGGTGTCTGTGACTAGGCTAATTTTAGATATTCTACATTTAAAACCACTATTACATCCAAGTGGAACTCAACTCCAAGTAGAGTCCATTGTTGGATAGAAAGCCCGGATGCTTATCACTGAGACACAAGTAGGGGCACGAAGCTAGACAAAATCACTAAAGGAGGGTGGATCTCAAAACACTGAGCTCAGGCACCTAAGCTAAGGGATATACAGTAAAAAAAAGGAAGAAATAATGTGTCAGTGTTAATGCAGATAGAAGACTGGATATGATGAGAATCCAGAAATAGTGCTTTGATTACTTCTGTTTTCTTAGCAGCATAAAAGAGAAAGCGTAATGTTTTAAATGCATTTAGAAGGGAGTAGAGAAAGGAAAAACCAAAGAAAGATACTGTCATTGAAAACCAGCATTAAGAGATCACTTGAGGTTAGCAGTCCTCGAAATAGGACTAGTTAATATGGCTGTGTGTTTTTCTTAAGCATTCTTCTGATATAAGTGTTCTAACTGTTAATCAAAATTTACATTGTATTTAGCTCACAGTATTCAAATTGAGTTTCTTTGTTCATCTACCAGGACTTTTATTTCATAGACTCTGTTTCTAAGTGTAGCCATGTCACTAACTTGTCACCTGGGAATTTGAGCTGAAGTGGTACTGGAAACTCCTGCCTCACTTGCTTCAAAGGAGATTATTAACTTCTTTGCAGTAATAGGCATATACCTCACCCAGCTCAGACCACAAATATAAGAACAGTGAAAGAGAGCCAAATGGCCTGGGTGTCTGTCTGAATCAGAGACTCCCTGTTAAAACTGGACTGTTCACATTGGTAGTGTTAGATGAGGGAGAAAAAAGTAATGATGACTCCTGTAACTCGTTACATTTTTTAGGTTAGTGTATTTCTTAGCATATTTCTTATAGTGTAGTATAGCATAGAATAGCGTAGCACACCATAGTATAATATAGTATATATATACTATATACTTATTTATCCGACTCGACGGCACTTGGCTGGCTTGGCTATTTATATATAGTATATATATTTATATATAGTATAGTCTGTATAGAGTATAGCATATTTGTTAGTATATTACATTCTTTAATACACACATGAGGATTCAAATTAAGAGAAAAAGTTATGTTTTAGTCAAATTTAGAGTCTTGCTAAGAAATTAGAAAAAAAGCAGGACAAGAACTGAGTTTGTATAAATGGTTACCTGAGAAGCTTAATCTATGTAAAGAGGGTAAATGATTTTGCTTTATTTAAATCAACAATCAACCTCCATGAGAAGCAGCTTTCAAGAAATCAAAAGCGATCACATTAGGGAAAACGTTTGAGAAACACACTTTGAAGTTTTACAAAGAAAGGATGTCACTTTGGTAGAATGAAATGAGTCTGGCCCATCCCATTGTCTTTTTCAATTGTCTCCTATGCTTTTGAAGGTTCAAAAAGGAAGACATTGGAAGAACAGATGTGTTCAAACTGTGGTGCTGGTGAAAATATTGAATGTATTGTGGGCTACAAAAGTCTTATAAGAATGGCCCTTAGAAAGGAGGATGCTAGCACTTCAAATCAGTTACCTGAAACGTTATCAGGAAAAATGATTCACTATGAATCAGAATCTACTCAAAAGCAGCAGGTTTGGTTCTTGTGCTGGACATATGAGGTCTGACAAGTCCATGAGCTTAATTGTTTTAAGTGCTACATACCTCACTGATGAATATCACTACAATCACCTTCAAAGTACTCCCCTTTGGAAGCTATGCACCAATGCCAGTACTTAGTCCATCCGTCTAAGCAATTTTGGAACTCTTTCTGGAGTGGTCATTGGGCATAGTGGCAAGGTGGCAAGTTTGCAAACTTAATTGTATAGTTGTCTGTCAGGGAGTTTTTAGCCAATAGACAAAGAACTGTATTAGAACACCCTCCCTAGTCATCTGATCCGGTCCCCGATGACTTATTTGTTTACCTGGAGAAAAAGGAAGTCTTGAACGGAAGACAGTTTAATATAACATTCAGGACATCCAGGGTAATACAATGACAGCTCTGATAGCCATTCCAGGAAAAGCGTTCTAAAATTGCTTTCAAGGGTGGACTAGGCACTGGAGTCAGTACATAGCTTCTCAAGGGGAGTACTTGGAAGGTAACTATAATAATATTCAACATCACTGTTTCTAGAATGAGTTTGTGAACTTAATTGGCAGCCTTGTATACATCCAACTGCCTTTTTCTTTTCTCTTTATTTTTAAATTTTATATATATACACACACATACATATTTAAATATATGTATATATACATAAATACATGTATACATAAAATGGTAAAGTGAGAAGAGGTCAGTGAAAGCAAGGAACACCTTTAATGAGATGGACACAGCAGCTGTAACAGCGGTCTCAGTCATACCAACAATTGGGAACATGGCACAGGCTGAGACCACCTTTTTATGCATAAGATTGCCTTGAGCCACAGTGGACTCAATGATAACTAACCACAAACACAAAAAAGAAAGTCAGTCCATCAGTGGGAGGTAATAAATCATGGAACAATCAAGGGACACAGGACCAAAGAACTGTGAAAATGGAGTTTCCGAGGAAGTGAGAGAGGGCATGGTGGTGAAGATCGGAATGTTTGAAATTGAGATGTTAGAAAACTGCAGTTGTTTGTAACAAAAAGGTTTAGGTCATAACCATTGAGTTAGATTGAGCTAGAGTAGATGACCAGATGCTAAGAGAGAAAACCTGAGAGACAAAACTATTAGGATGGTCATCTGCCTAGATGCTGAAATCATCAGGAATTGTGACAGACACAGTGCTGGAGAAGGTAACATTAAGCCGGGAGTTAATTTTTCACGAGATAAGGAGGAGTGACTCAGGGGTGGCTAAATGTCCTCAAAAGTAGGAAATGCTCCTTGTGACAGTTGGGTCCTTTTGGCACAGTGATTAAGCACTTGACTGCTAAGCAAAATGTCTCCAGTTTGAGTCTACTAGCTGCTTCTTGGAAGTCGTATGGGGCAGTTCTACTCTGTCCTCTTATGAGTTGAAATATGTCCAGCTATGTGTGGGAACCAATAAGAATTATTATTATTATTATTTGTTTTGGTGGTATGTGTTTGAGCTTCACCCTTTTAACTTATTCTTCTCAAACTTCGTAAGCATAGTGTTCTTGATATCAAATCTTCTCCTTGACTTCATTAGAGAAGCTGAGTATTACAGATAATTCCATACCAGAGGAAAGGAACAGACCTGCTCATATTATTACAACAGTGGGATAATGACAAGTGGTGACTTTTGGAGAAGTTGGTATTTGTTGAAATAACAAACTTTTTTTTTTTTCCTAGCTAGTGTTCTGAATTTTTTTTTTTAGCCCAAAGCAAAATGTCCCATTGTCAGCAAGCAAAAGCAAATCATTTGTATCACAGTAGGAAACAGACACAGTAACAAAAGCCAACCACAAGTTTCATTCCTCTGATCACTCTCCTCTGATAAAAGGAATTCAGTAATTAAACAGAAACTGGCTTATTTATCAGACGCCAGGAAAAAGCATTCAAGGAGAAAAATAATGTCGCTTAAGGAAAAAAAATAACAAAGGATTAGATATTTGAAACAGTATTGTAACTGATTAATTTTAGCAAGTTCCAGAGTATCTGTTTTCAGGACAGCTTTCTAGTAGCAGCGTATTCAAAAGCATCCTTTCAACTGAAAAAAAATAAATAAATCTTTTACCTTCATTTTAGGTCCCTGACTAATCCAAGCAGTTTGTGATCTGCTGCTGTTCTATAGGTTTGTAGTTCAAACCTTCCCAGTGGCACCACAGCACAGAGGCCTGGAGGAGATCTGCTTCTGTCAAGATTAAGCCAAGAATGCCCTGTGGAGTGATTCACCTCTTTAAAACACAGGGTCACCTGAAGTCAGATTTGACTGGATGGCAACAGGTAACCAGCGGTACATCCATTTTTCCCTCTTGAAACCTGGAAAAAAATATTATATTATATTATATTATATTATATTATATTATATTATATTATATTATATTATATTGTATTGTATTGTATTGTATTGTATTGTATTGTATTGTATTGTATTGTATTATATTATATTATATTATATTACATTACATTACATTACATTACATTACATTACATTATATTACATTATATTACATTACATTATATTATATTATATTATATCATATCATATTATATCATATTATATTATATTATATTATATTATATTTATAAAAATATTATATCATCATATCATATCATACATATCATATCATATCATATCATATTATATGAGAGAATATTTTCCATGTGGGTGTGGATGTGGTTCAAAGGAATGTCTAGAATTCCTGGCTGTTGTTAGCTGCCACTGAGTCAGCCCCTACTTATAGGGACCCCAGGGTGAAACAGAATACCACCATGAATAAGCATTCTGTTTCTTAGAAACTCTAATCAGCTAATCGGCTATCAAGTGAAAAATATTTTATGAGAATTTTTAAATGGTTAAGTTGAATCATGAAGCAGAGTAGATGAATGTACTTAATAATATGACCTTACTATCAAGTAGAGTTAACAGATTTGGCATACAATCTTCCAAGTTACACTTAAAACGCAGAATTCTCTTTTCAGTTAGTTGATGCCTATGAAAGAATGTGTAGCACGTATGAAGCATAACAACAAAATTAACATCTGTAGACCATAGATCAAAGTAAGAATTACAGCATTGCATAAATATTTGCAACTCCCTGTGCACCAACTAATATCTTTAACTGTCCTTCAAAGCTAACACTGAATATTTACTTAAACTTTATTTTTTAGTTGTTCCTTTACTTCTCCTGGAGCCTTGGTGATGCAGTGCTTCAGAACTCAGCTGCTAAGCTAAAGGTAGGCGGTTTGAATCTATCAGCCACTCCTTTGAAACCCTAGGGGACAGTTATAGTCTGTCCCCTAGGACTGACTGCTGTGAGTTAGAATCAGCTCCAAGGCAAAGTGTGTGGTTTCTAGATTTTGCTTTTCTTTACATTATTACTAGGTATGTATGTATTCCTAAATAATATCTGTATTTAAAATTGTTTGTTTCTCTGTGACTTGGATTAATTTTTGTGTGTTTATTATTATAAACACGATCTTTAAGCATTGATTGTCTGCTGGTGTACATGGCCCAGATTTTCTACAGCATACCTAATTCCTCTTATGTAGAATCGATGGGTTAAATGAACTGGCATGCAAAATGTCACAGAAAACATCAATTTTTTTTTTTTTTTAATATTGCTATTGTTAGCTGTAACAGCCTCCAGTGCATGGCAATTCCATATACCACAGGCTGGAGCTGCTTTGTAGGTTTTCTAGGCTGTAACTCTTACAGAGACAGATTACCAGGGCTTTCCTTTGCCAGAACTGGTAGGTGGGTTGACAGTGCCAACTTATTGGTTAACAGTTGATCACAAAGCATTTATACCACCTAGACAAATAATTTCACAAATTGTTTTTAAAAATTTTATTTGGACCAGTATTGTTACCGCAGCTCCCCTAGTATGGCCCCTTTGAAAACGTTTAGTATTACCAAACATTTGAAATTTTTGCCTACTTAAGATTACATTTCTTTGTAGTTTTAACATTCATTTTGGTTATCATTATTAAAGTAAAAACTCATTTAATTTATTGACTCATCAGTCATGTTTCCCTTTCTCTGAAGTGACTTTTTGCCTTCTTTGATCATCTTTTAAAAATTGGCTTTATTATTTATTTCTTATGCATTTTATAAATTATTTTTCTAGTCTAATCATTCATGAAAAGTACAGAAATATTATTTCCTGAGGTGTGATTTGTCACCTCATTTGGACTTAAAAACTGGTGCTAACGTAATAGCATTTATATTTTAAGAAATTAAAATGTTATGAAAATTTTTATAATAACAGAGGATCATAAAAATGACTAGGATAATATTTAAAAAAATGCCAAAACATAAAATAAAGCTCCAGTTTTAGGAAAACAACGTAAAATGTTTCAAAGTAATCACTCACGTGAAGGTATAAGCCATAAAATAAACCCAGCTGAAGGGGAAATTAGTAATCCAGGTGTCCAGTCTGAAGTACACAGAATGTAGTACAATAGTGGAGAATTATGAAGAGAGCCAGAGGCATGGAGGCTGGTTAAAAATGTTCAACACAAAAGTAATCAGAGTTTTAGAAGAAAAAAAACAGGGAACATGGTGGGTAGGCAGCATGAAAAGGGCTTGTCCTGAGCCTTTACCAAATTTAGAGGCATAAACCCTAAATTATGGAATCTCATATCAGGAGTAGCTAACTCTTTTGTTGAAATTTTTGAATATATCATAGGTTATCCAAGAGGCAAAAAGAGCCATGTGATTTGTAGTATTCTAGAACTATGTGAGAGCTTAGAAATCATTAATTTCTGTATATATCACAGTCTTTTATGGAATGATGGATTGGGAATCAATACTTTTCCTTATAGATTTTCAATATATACAATTTATATACACATTATATATTTATATAAAAATATATAAATTATATATATTGAAAAAATGCATGTATACACATACACATTGTATATATGTAAAACCAAAAACTGAACCCACTCCCATCAAGTCGAGTCCAACTCATGGTGACCCAACAGGACAGGACAGAAATGCTCCATAGAGTTTACAAGGTGCATCTGGTTGATTCAAACTTCTAACCTTTTGGTTAGCAGCTGTAGTACCTAATGGCTATGCCGCCAGGGTTTCCTATATATAAAATACTATGTGTATAAAGTTACATGATATATGATATTGTGTATATTGCCATTATTATGTGTAATAAATGCATAATTATTGTTTTGTACAAATATACGCAGCCAACATACACAAATTTAATAATCTCTAACACACAATTCAGTGACAAGCATTATATTCTTCCAGTTGTATAACCATTCTATCATTTTCCAGATTATTTCACTACCATAGCATAGATTCAGTTGTGAGAGATACCGAGGCTTATGTTCAAGTCAATGGTTATTTCAGGCAAACAGAGTAAGGACTGCACAACTCTAGAGGTTTCTATCTACATAGACTACATGGTGAATTGTTCCCCTCAGAGCAGTCCAAAGCAGTGGCTTCCTCATCAGTCATAAGCATTACCCAAGGCCACACAGTCAGGAATCCAAGCAGTCAGCAATAATAAGTTGTTTTCTCAATCTCCTCAAGCAAAATTGCCTTCTTAAAAGGCAAGTGTATTCAACAGACAGTGTTGTCAGAAAATCATATGTATTAAAACCTCACACTTGGTGTATTAAGAAATACTTTCTATGGAGAAGAATTATAAATTATCCCCCTTTTTCTTACTTTTACCTTGGTAAGTTGAAGGCTTGTTAGACTTTCCACCATAGATTTATTAAGCCTCTAGGTGCTGGGTGGGAAAAATGAAGCTTATATGTGGAAAAACCATCAGTGCTATCGATTGGGTCATCTAGCCCCAGAGAATTACTAAATGTGTTATTTTTCAGCTCTGTCCATAGAACCTGTCCCATGGAGGTGTATCCTTTCCTTCAGAAAACGATGAAGCTTTTTCTGAGTTTCAGCAGAACCGATATTTTGTCATTTTTTTCAATAACTGAGAAATCAAAGAGACAGATTACTAACAACGACCTAAAAAAAAAAAGAGCAATTTAATTCTCAAACTTGTGTCAGAGGGTAGAAAGGCATGGAAAAGTGAACATTTTTCCACTGACTTTGTTTGATATATCTCCATGATTGCTTCATACAAGGTTTCAGATCTCTACTTTGCTGTACATTTCGTTCACAAGATAAAAAGATAAATCATTTTTTGGCTCCCTTATAGATCTCTGTCATGCCTAAGTCCTTCAAAGTTTCCTAAAACTGATTTTTCTTCTCTAGATGTACAACAGACAATTATATAAAAGGAGATATCAATTTTATGATTCAAGAACTCAACTTCAGCCACCAGATATCAATGTTTTTATTCACATTAGGATTTTATTGATGGAAGAGGAAGGCATTCTACCTCATTTGCAAGCTATTTGCCTATTTTATATAATATATGCAACTTTAACAACTTTAGGATCTTGAAAGTCTTTGTGACATGCTACTGTCACCCAAACGCTATATCGAAGTTCAAATTAAAACTAGTTAAATACGAAGGGAGGGCAGAGTATCTTTTCTCATTGTGCTCTCTAACTTTGAACTTGAAACCAAATGCAGTTGCCTGGTGTCTGCTTGCTGTGAGGTAACCTCAAAGGCAAGGCTGTTCAAATGACTGGTTTTCCAGGTTGCTTCTTAATGGTACTACCTAACCTCTTATGCCCGTGCTATATGGCCTTTGTACAATTGGTTTAATGAGTATATCCTTTAATTGTCCCCTAAAGTGGCTTTTCATCTGGAACATTAAGGATTTTAATAGGTTAGTCAACCTTTTGAACTAAGATCTGTCCTTGAATCAACAACATGTATATCCTACTCTATATATTATTTGATTCACTTCTGATGGGGCAATTCTTGATATAAAAGTTTGAAAAATTGTTTTCATTATTAAAGAGCAAAGTGTAATGTTTTGTCTAGTTTTAAGTAGGTTTCTCCACTTCATTTCTTTATGTTAGCCATTATGATTCTCACTTCTTGGTTCAAGAGAATAAACAAGCAGGCTAACAACCGAAATGTATTTAGTAAATACCCACCAAGTGCTTGGCAGTACTTTACTGGAAAGGCTCAGATACTAATCACATCAATCAGTAATAGAAATAGTTAAAGCACTAAGAATAGAAACAAGGAGATAAGCAGTGTAACAGCATAGTGATAAGAATAGGGGAACATTATTTTTAGTTTGAAATTTCTTCTACAGATTTTCTGAAAAAATGGCATTTAAGTGAAGAGTTGGCCATATGAAAAACTAGTTAAAAAAGAAAGAAATTTGCAGAAGAAAAATCAGAAAGGTCTAGGTAATGGAATGTCTCAAAGACTGTGGTAATGAATCTGGGATTCCATTCTAGTATCAACAGGAAACAAATGGACTTTACAAGGAAATAGTATTTTATAAAGTCAGCTCTACCTGCTATGTTGTTAGGTACCATCATGTTGATTCTGACTCATAGTGACCCTATGAACAACAGAACAAAACACTGCCCAGTCTTGAGTCATTTCCACAATCGTTGGTAGGCTTAAGCCCGTTGTTGCAGCCACTGTGTCAAATCCATCTCATCAAGGGTCTCCATCCTCTTCACTGACCTACTCTACAAGCAGAATGTCCTTCTCCAAGGACTGATCTCTCTCTGGTTGTACTTCTTCTAGAACAGGTTTGTTCTTTCAGCAGTCCATAGTGCATTCAACATTCTTCTACAACACCACAATTCAAAGGCATCAATTCCTCTTCTATTTTCTTTGTTCACTGTCCAGCTTTCACATGCATATGATGCAACTGAGAATACCATCCTTGGATCAGGTGGACTTTAGTTTTCAAGGTGACATCTTTACTTTTCAATACAGCCGCTGTGTAAAGAATGCATTTTAACGGAGCTACAGAGTCAAGGCAGACACCCTGCTAAGAGTCTATCATTTTTTTTTGGTACTGGGCTGGGGACATTGAGTTGATTTGAACTCGTAGTGACTCACATAATTTTCTGGTCTATAATCTTTATGGAAGCAGATCACCAGCTCTTTCTCCAGTGAGTTCTAAACACAAACATTTCTGTTAACAGCCAAGTATATAACCATTCTTACCACCAGCATTTCTTATGTTAGTCTAGGTGGGAGAAAATAGTAGCATAGCTTAGTATTTTAGCAGACAAAGTAGAAAGAAATGGTTTGTAGCAAGAATAATTGTTAAGGTAAACCTGGAGGATCCTACCAATGAGTCCTCACGAACAGATTGAGGAAAAATAGATTATCAACGCACTGTCATTGGTTTTTACACTGAATCACTTGGTGGACAGACCATCAATTACAGAGACGGATAGACTTTCAGATGCACGGCAGGCATGAGTGACCCACTGACAGTTCTTTTAGACATTTGTGTCTCAGATACTGTTGAACAACTCAATAGGATGTTAAATGGATAGTCAAATTTGGAGCTGAAGAGTTAGAACTGGACTGAGAATACAAATTTAGAAATCCTCAACAAAGAAAAATAAAACCATGGGACTAAGCTGAATCTACTGAACAATAAACAGAAAGTGCTTAGGTTTCTTCTGCCCATAGCTCATAGAGGATCATTACGGTCCTGAGCCGAGAGCCAAGTGCCGTCGAGTCAGATCCGACTCATGGTAAGACTTCACATTAAATATTTTGATACAAGCACTATACAGGCTTATGCATTCTGTATGACAGTTGAGTGGCAATTGGCCAGTTTACAGTCTTTAAGATGAAAAGAGGACAAGGGGTCTAACATAGAAGATTTACTCTGCCAGAAGCTGTGATGAATTATTCCAGTAAGTGTTTCGTATAATCACTATACTATCTCCATGTGTCTATGTGGAAGCTATAATTTTCATTTCAGAGAGGAGTAAACTGAGCCTGGGAGGGGAGGAAAAAGTTGTGACAACTTTCTGATTTAACATTGCAGAGACAGGATTTGAAGACACATTTTCCTGGTTAAAAGGCTTGTGAGTAATCCACTAAAAGAAAAATGTTTTAAATCCTATATTAAATAAATAAACATGATGCCATCGATGGCACTTGGCTTAGCTGGCTTGGCTTTAAACATGATGCCATTGAGTTGATTTCCACTTACAGCAATCCTATAGGACACAGCAGAACTGTCTGAAAAGGTTTCCAAGGAATGCCTGGTGGATTCAAACTGTTGAACTTTGTTAGCAGGTGAACTCTAACGCCTATGCTACCAAACTAAAATCCAAACCCACTGCCATCTAATCTATTCTGACTCACAGCTACCTTATAGGTGAAAGTAGAACTGTCGCATAGAATTTGCAAGGACTGTGTATCAGAATTGTACTGCCAATCTTTTTTTTTCTAATTTTTTAAATTATGATTGAACGAAAGTGTGCATTCCCATATTAATTCGCACACCCACCTATATGCAGCTCCAGCTGCCCTCCCTGCCTGGTGAGAGCACGCTCTGTCTCTCTGCTACATACATGTCTTATCCTCTGAAAAATTTCCTGTCCCCTCCTCTCCACCCACTCCCCTTCCTCCAGTAAGAGGTTAGCAGGATGACATACTACAGATGTGTAGAACCATAAAGTGCACATATGATATGGTCACTCTGTGTCACCAAGTCCAATCCATTCCTGTCTGAGAGTTAACCTTCATTCTGTTTTATGGACAGAGGCAGCATCAGGGCCAGGGGCCATACTCCCAGGGGAACTCTGAGGCCCGTGGATCATCAGTTGCAGTCTTTTAATGGAGATCTCAGAGTGTATGCCTTTTTATTCTTGTGTTGCCAGCGAGAAGTAAATTTGTGAGCTCCATCACAGCTGTCACTGGCAGTGGACAGGCACCATCCCCTTCTTCTAGTCACAAGTCAATGTAGTCGCTCACTCATGTGGGTGTCTCTGTCTTCTGGGTTCTCTTTCCCCCATGTCATTTTGGTCCTTGGTGGTCATCTGTTCCTGCTGAGTTGAGGCCATTTGCTGTACCCTCAGATGAAACTGCCAACCTTCTGGTTAGTAGAGGTAGCACTTAACTACTATGCCAACAGGGTTTCCCCTGTGTTACCCAACCAACCCATTGCCAGGAGTTGATTCTGATTCATAGCAACTATAGGACAGAGTAGAACTGCTCCATAGAATTTCCAAGGAGAACTTGGAAGAACTTTTGGTTCACAAGAAATAGTACTTAAACATTATACCACCAGGATTTCCCCTGTGCTACCAAAACCAAATTCCACTGACATCGAGTGGGGTGTGGGTTCAGATTCATAGTGATCCTATAGACAAAGCAGAATGGCTCTGTAATTTCCAAAGGACACCTGATGGATTTAAACTGCCAACCTCTTGGTTTGCAAATGCATCACTTAACCACTATGCAATCAGGTACCCCAAAGTCTAGACAGATGGGAATAAATTAGTATCACCCCACATACATAAAACTGTCCTTACAGTAATTGTTATTTTTCTCCTTGTATTGAAGACTCCTGAAATTAATGTGCACAAGCTGGGAGGAACTGGCTTTAAGGTGAGATATGCTACCATCCATATGTTTACTTAATGTGGCTACTGTAACATTGTATGTAAGAAAACAAAATGAATAGTTTCACACTAGTTTAAGACTGCCATCCTGGGTACACATATGTCTCTCCAAATGAACTGTGGCTCTAGTTATTCAAAATAAAATGCCTTACTTCACTGTTCATGGCTCATTATGCTTCGCATTAAGGAGTTATATTTGGGCATTTGTTTTATCAGAGCTTAGAAGACAGCGGCCAGTCAAGAGTAATGTTTGATTTAGCAGCACCCCTTTCTTAGAAGTTTATGATGGGACTGACATTTACTTTGAAATCACAGTCAGTTGATAGTGTGTATAACTGAGTTCTGTTTTCCTGAACTGCCTTTCCTGTTGACAAGTATCTGACTTTGCTGTGTTGTTACCATTCTACAATACTACCCAAATATATTCTTTTAAATGCTGGATTTTGAGGAGGGGGATTGGAAAGCAGATTAAAAAACGTATCTATATTTTTTCAACCTATTAGTTGCTTTGATATTCTGTTGACACTGAATGTGGTATGCACTTGTATTCTTAATTCATTTCACCATGCAGTAGATAGATAACAATTTGTTTTAATATGATAATTGATGTAAAGGCTACCAGGTACATAATAAATGTAAGGAACTAAACAAATTACTGGAGTGATTCACACGGAAAATTCAGAAAAGAGTTCCAGTCAGGAGCACATTTCAAATGTTTCAACTGTAGTACTATGGTGAGAGATTTAGGGAGGGGAGAAGATAGATAAAGTTGGAGTGGCATTTGGGAATGAATGACATACGGACTTTTAGTTCATAGTGTGCATAGATATACTGAGGTTTTTACATGTACATCCACATTTATATAAAAACAAAACCAAATGAAACTCACTGTTGTTGTGTATGCATACATTTATATACGTATATATGCGTATATATATATATATATATAGTGCATATACGAGGACTGCCAATTAAGTTCACAAACTCATCCTAGAAAAAGCATTACATACCTGCTGAATATTACTATAGTCACCTCCCAAGTACTCCCTAGGGAAGCTACGCACTGATGCCATTTCCTAGTCTACCCTTCAAAGCAGTTTTGAAATTCTTTCTCTGGAATGGCCATCAGAGTTGTCATCATGTTACCCTCGGTGTTCTGAATGTCATCAACGTCATATGGGTACACACATGCCTCCTTCCTCTCAATATTTACTTTACCTTCAGGAAAAGAAAAAAGTCATTGGGGGCCAGATCATGTGAGTAAGGAGGGTGTTCTAATACAGTTATTTGTTTACTGGCTAAAACTCCCTCCCAGACAACTATACCATTAAGTTCACGAACTTGCCACTGTGTCACCATGTACAATGGCCATTCAAGAGTTTCAAAATTGCTTTGAAGGGTGAACTAGGCACTGACATTGGTGCATATCTTCCCAAGGGGAATACTTACAAGGTAACCTTAGTGATATTCCTCAATGAGGTATGAGGACATAGAACAAGTAAGTTCGTGTACTTAATTGTTAGACCGTATATAAGTGTACATGGATATGCATATGTGTTAGACACATGTTCTTGTTAGGTGCCGTTGAGTCAGTTCCAACTCATAGTGACACAATGAACAAGAGAACGAAACTGTGGTCTTGCACCGTGTCCACATCATTTTTATGCTTAAGCCTGTTGTTGTGGCCCCTGTGTAAATCCATCTTATTGAGTGTCTTCCTCTTTATTGCTGACCCTCCACTCTGCCAAGCATGATGTCTTTCTCCAGGGACTGATCTTT
This sequence comes from Heterohyrax brucei, assembly GCA_028571685.1. Classification (NCBI taxonomy): domain Eukaryota; kingdom Metazoa; phylum Chordata; class Mammalia; order Hyracoidea; family Procaviidae; genus Heterohyrax; species Heterohyrax brucei. Next base: position 165,985,325 of record CM053143.1, read on the forward strand.
CCTGACAATATGTCCAAAGTATATAAGATGCAGCCTTGCCATCTTTGCTTCCGGGTTGTACTTCTTCCAGAACAGATCTGTTGGTTCTCTTGGTGGTCCATCATACATTCAACATTCTTCTCCAATACCAGAATTAAAAGGCATCAGTTCTTCTGTCTTCTTTGTTTGTAGTCCAGCTTTTGCATGCATATGATGCAACTGAAAATACCATGGCTTGGGTCAGGTGCATTTTAGTCTTCAAGGTGACCTCCTTACTTCTGAATACTTTGAAGAGGTCCTTTGCAGCAGATTTTCCCAGTGCAATGCATCTTTTGATTTCTTGACTGCTGCTTCCAAGGGTGTTGATTGTGGATCAAGTAAAATGAAACCCCTGACAACCTCAACCTTTTCTCCACTTAGGACAACGTTGCCTACTGGTTCAGTTGTGAAGACTTTTGTTTTCCTGATGTTGAGGTGCAATCTACAGATCAAGTAAAATGAAACCCCTGACAATCTCAATCCTTTCTCCATTTATGACAATGTTGCTTACTGGTCCAGTTGAGAAGATTTTTGTTTTCCTGATGTTGAGGTGCAATCCATACTGAGGCTGTGGTCCTTGATCTCCATCAGTAAGTGTCTCAGATTTTCTTCATTTCCAGCAAGGAAGGTGGTATCGTCTACACAGCACAGGTTGTCAATGAGTCATCCTCCAATCCTGATGCCTCATTCTTCTTTGTATAATCCAGCTTCTCGTATTATTTGCTCAGCATACAGATTAAACAGATATGGTAAAAGGATACAATACTGATGCATGTCTTTCCTAACATTAAACCATACAGTGTCCCCTTGTTCTGTTTGCACTACTGCCTCTTGATCCATATACAGATTCCCTAAGGGCACAATTAGGTGTTCTGGAATTCCCATTCTCCACAACGTTAGCCATAATTTAGTGTGATCCACACAGTCAAATGCTTTTGCATAGTCAATGAAACACAAGTAAACATCTTGTTGGTATTCTTTGCTTTCAGGCCAAATCCATCTGACATCAGCGATGATATCCCTGGTTACAAGTCTCTTCTGAACCCAGTTTGAAGTCTGGCAGTTCCTTGTCAATATATTGTAGTAGCTTTTGACTGATCTTGAGCAGAATTTTACTTGTGTGTGGTATCGACAATATTGTTTGGTAATTTCCACGTTTGGCTGGATCACCTTCCTTCGGAATGGGCGTAAATATGGATCTCTTCCAGTCAGTTGGCCAGGTAGCTGTCCTCCAAATTTCTTAGCACAGATGAGTGAGCACTTCCAGTGCTGCATCTGTTTGTTGAAATATCTCAATTGATATTCCATCAGATACATGTATTAAAAAAAAAAAAAAAAAGCACGGATACCAAGTAAATTCAGATTCATAGTAATCCTGTAGGAGAGAGTAGAACTGCCCTATAGGGTTTCCAAGGCTGTAAATCTTTATAGGAACAGATTGTAACAACTTTCTCATCTGTAGCAGGTGGCAGGTTTGAACCATGAAAAATTTGCCAAGCTGCCGACTCACATCAAAGTTCACGAGGAAGGCCTAACATGAGGCACCATTTCCTTCTATTACACATGAAGTTTCCAAAACTCATAGTCAACAAGACAGTACCTGATAACCACAAAAGTGAACTGTGAGACATGTTGTTAGGTGCCACTGAGTTGGTTCCAACTCATAGCAACCCCGTATAGGACAGACAGAAACAGTACTTGGTCCTGTGCCATGTCCACTGTCATTGTTACGCTCAAACCCAAATGGTTTGCTTATCTTGGTATCTCTTTCAGTGCCTTTGTTCTACCATTTGTTAACTGTGTAAGGTTAGATATGATTTTTAACATGTCTGAGTTTTTCTTGTCTAAGAAGTGGCAAAAGTAACCATAGCTGTTTCAGGTAGTAATAATATTTTGGAAAACATCTGCTCAAGAAATATTCTCCAAAGACATTGTAATATGAGCTTTTAGTCAGAATAACAACAACAAAACATATAAAATGTGCCAAATCTGTGAAAAAAGTTTGCAGTTACAAATGAATGACAAAACACCTTAGAAATTTTTGTATTTAAAGGAAATTTGAAGGCTAGAATGAGAGTAAGAAGGAAAAATGTGAGAAGGCACATGAAGAAGGAAGGATATTAAAGCTATTTTGTACTATCACTTAGAAGAGTAGAATAATAAGAGCTGACATTTTCAAAAAGCCAGAGTCTATTTTAAATTAAGTCAATTCATTCTCAAAGCTTCTAAATGAGGTAACTAGTGATTTTAATCTCAACTTTTCAGAAAGAAAAATTAAGACATGGACTTTGGGTATCTTGTCCAGGCTCAAACAGCAAACAGCCCTGGGTGGTGCAGTCAGTTAAATGATCAAGTACTAGTCAGAAAGTTAGCTATCTGTGTCCGCCGGACTCTACTGCAACACACTTAGTTGTTTTGTTTGGAGGTGCTCTGGTAAACAGGCCTGGTAATCTGCTTCTAAAAAGTCACAGCCTTGAAAACACTATGAAGCATATACTGGCTTGTCACAAGTTGAAATCACTAGCAATTACAACAACAAGCAACATGGCAATATTAGCAAAGTTTAAGTTCTGCATCCTAAAAGAACTCCATTAATTATGAGCTTTATGCTTCTGAACACTGCATACAGATCCTCTGAACCTCCACTTCATCGTCTTTAAAATGTGTATTTGTAACTGTCTCATAATTATACCTTCAGTGTTCAAAAAATAAGTTATTTCCTACACTGAGATAAAAGAGCCTAGATGGTACAAGCAATGTGCAACTAGTTGCTAACCTAAACGTTGGCAGTTCGGATGTGTCCAGGGGCTTTGTGGAAGAAAGTCTTGGCTAACTGCTTCCTTAGAGGTTACAGTCAAGAAAGCCCTGTGGAGAATTTCTACTTTATAACATGTGGGGTCACCCAAGTTGGTGGCTAACTTGAAGGCAGTTAGCGGTAATGACACACAGATTAAAAAAAAAAAAATCCCCAAATTTATAAGTATCGCTTACTATATGTTATACATGTGTCATTGTTGTTAGGTGCCGTCAAATCAGTTCCAACTCATAGTGACTCTATGCACAACAGAATGAAGCACTGTCTGGTCTTGCACAATGTCCACAATCACTTTTATGCTCAAGCCTATTGCTGTGGCCACTGTGTCAGTCCATCTCATTGAGCGTCTTTCTCTTTTTAGCTGACTCTACAGTCCACCAAGCATGACATCCTCCTCCAGGGACTGATCCTTCCTGACAACATGTCCAAAGTATGTAAGATGCAGTCTTGCCATCTTTGCTTCCAAGGAGCAGTCTGGTTGGACTTCTTCCAGGACACACTGGTTTGTTCTTTTGGCAGTCCATGGTACATTCAACATTTTTCTCCAACACCACAATTCAAGGCATCGATCTTCTGTCATGCTGTACACGTAGTTGTTAGCTAATTTTTACTTTATAAATGTATGCTTTGCATACCTTGCTTCTTTTTTTAGAATGGAAGTTTGTAATAAAGACACCTAAAAGTATAAATTACAAAATAATTCCTACATCTTAAAGTAGGATGATAAAAATACAACCTTCTTACTTCTCTGAGTCTGTAGGCATTGTTCAGCATCTGAGTTACCATGTAATAATTTCATTAGCTTATTGAAAAGTACTTAATCATTTTTATTAAAAATATTGTAATAAAATGACAACAGCCCATCAAACATAACTACCAAGAATATATTCAGCCCCAATAGTGTGATCTTAGCTTATGATCTTTTTAATACACTTGGATTTTATATAATTCATTAGTGTTGAGAATCAGTTTAAGTGCACAATTTAATATGGTTACATGCCATGTTGACAAGGGGTAGACTGTGGTGGTCAGGATTATGTCAACTTGGCCTCTCCATGTTTGGCTGCTGTGTTAAGTGGCAGGGAGGGCCTGTGGTGGCTTCCTGCCCCTCAGCTCTCATCTTGCTACCTTCCACCACCTACTGCTGGTCTGCTCACGAAGCTTGCCAGCAGCTCCTGCTTGCTTCTGGAGTCTGGTTTCTGGACTTGAACTAGCAGCTGTTGGATTCATCATCCCTTACAGCCAGCATTTTAGAGACCTGTTCCATGACCTGCCAATCCTGGGTTCGTCAGCCTCTGTGTCTCCATCTCCCTGCCAGCTTGGTGTCCACTGACCTACATAACCGGCGATCTAGAATTCTGGTCTCTAACATGCTGACTTTGGGTTCACCAGCTCCAATGGCTAGGTGAGGCTTGTGCCAGGGCTTGCGAAGTTTAGCTTCTGCAATTGTGTGAGCTGTTTCCCACACACATACATACATACATACATACATACATATATATATCTTTCCTTGTACTTTTTATATATAAATCTTTCCTTGTACATATACTTGTTACTGGTTTTGTTTCCCTAGAAAACCCAGCCTAAGACACCAAAGTAAAATGAAATCCTTGAAAACCTCAATCCTTTCTCATTTATGACTGTGTTGCTTACTGGTCCTGTTGTGAGGGTTTTTGTTTTCTTGATGTTGAGGTACAATCCCTACTGAAGGCTGTCATCTCTGATCTTCATCAATAAGCGTTTAAAATCTTCTTCACTTCCAGCAAGTACAGTGGTATCTTCTGCACAACTCAGGTTCTTAATTAGTCGCCCTCCAATTCTGGTGTCTCATTTTTCTTCATATAATCCAGCTTCTCTGATTATTTGTTTGGCATATAGATTGAAAAGGTACGGTGAAAGGATCCAACTTTGATGCACACCTTTTGTAACTTTAAACTATGCAGTACCCTCTTGTATTATTTGCATGACTGCCCAATGATCCATGCACAGATTCCTTAAGAGCACAGTTAAGTGTTCTGGAATTCCCACTTTATGCAACGTTAGCCATAATTTGTTATGACCCACACAGTCAAATGCCTTTGCATAGTCAATGAACCACAAATAGACAACTTTCTGGTATTCTCTGTTTTCAGCCAAGATCCATCTGACATCAGCAATGATATCCCTGATTCCACATCCTCTTCTGAATCCAGCTTTAATCTGGCACTTCCTTGTCAATATATTGTTGCAGTCACTTTTGAATGATCTTGAGCAAAATGTTACTTGTATATGATATTAATGATACTGTTCAGTAATTTCCACATTTGGTTAGATCACTTTTACTTGGAATGGGCATAAATATGGATCTCTTCCAGTTAATTGGCCAGGTAGCTGTCCTTCAAATTTCTTGGCATAGACAAGAGAGCATTTCCAGCACTTCATTTGTTTGTTGAAATATCTCAATTGATATCCCATCAACTCTTGGATCCTTATTTTTTGCCAATGCCTTCAATGCAGCTTTGACTTCTTCCTTCAGAACCATCGGTTCCTGATCACACGCTACCTCTTCAAATGGCTGAACATTGACCAATTATTTCAGGTATAATGACTCTGTACATTCCTTCCATCTTCTTTTGAAACTCCCCAAGTCATTTAATATTTTACCTGTAGAATCCTTCACTATTGCAATTTGAGGCTTGAATTTTTTCTTGAGTTCCTGTAGCTTGAGAAATGCAGAATGTGCTCTTCGCTTTTGGTTTTCTATTTCCAGCTCTTTGCAAATGGCATTATAATACTGTATTTTGTTTTCTTGAGCTGCCCTTTGAAAGCTTCTGTTAGTTTTTTTACTTCATCATTCCTTCCTTTTTTAGCTGCTCAACATTTGAGAGCAAGTTTCAACATCTTTTCTGACATCCAGTTTGGTCTTTTTTCTTTCTTTCCTGTCTTTTTAAAGACCTCTTGGTTTCCTCAAGGATGATGTCTGTGATGTCGTTCCACAGTTTGTCTGGTCTTTGGGCATTAGTGGTCAACACATTGTTCTTGAGATAGTCTCTAAACTCACGAGGGATACACTCAAGGTCATATTTTGACTCTTGTGGACTTGCTCCTGATTTTTCAGTTTCAATTTGAATTTTCATATGAAAAAAATGATGATCTGTGCCACATTCGGCAGCTGGTCTTGTCCTGACTGCTGATATGGCGCTTCTACATCATCTTTTTCCACAAACACAGTTGATTTGGTTCCTGTGTGTTCCATCTGGTGAGGTCCCTGTGTACAGTTGCCGTTAGTGTTGGTTAAAAAAGGTGTTTCCAATGAAGAAGTCATTAGTCTTGCAAAATTCTATCATGCAATTTCTAGCATTATTTCTATCACCAAGGTTATATTTTCCAACTACCAATCCTTCTTTATTTCCAGCTTTTGCATTCCAATCACCAGTAATTTTCAATGCATCCTGATTGCATGTTCCATTAACTTCATACTACAGAAGCTGGTAAAAATCTTCAGTTTCTTCATCTTTGGGCTTAGTGGTTGATGTGTACATTTTAATAGTAATTGTATTAACTATCCTTCCTTGTAGGCATATGGCTATTATCCTATCACTGACAGCATTGTGCTTCAGGACAGGTTTTGAAATGTTCTTTTTGACAATGAATGCAACTCTGTTCCTCTTTAAGTTTTCACTCCTGGCATAGTAGATCACAAGATTGTTGGATTCAAATGGCCAGTAACAGTCCATTTCAGCTCTCTAATGCCTAGGATACTAATGTTTATGCATTGTTTCCTTTCTGACAATTTCCAGTTTTCCCAGACTCATACTTTGTGCATTCTATTTTCTGCTTGTTGATGGAGGCTTTCAGCTGTTTCTTCTTGTTTTGAGTGTGCCACACTTTAATATGGTTACATTTTATAACATTATAACTCATTATGGCTAAATGAATTTTATTTAAATCAAAATCAAAATAAATATACTGTTCTTTGAACCTGACTTGAGAAGTGGAATACAGAATAGTAATGGAGGAAATGGTCATGGAGAGTGATTGAGGATTGATGAATGCTTCTAATAATAGCATCACCTGACTTCCATCATGAATCTGTTTTTTAAGCATACTGTGAAATCTTATATGTCATTAGATGCTTACTTGTTGCTATGATACTGGAAGCTATGCAACTGGTCATTAGGTACCAGTAGGGTCACCCATGGTTGACATGTTTTAGCTGAACTCCCAGACTAAGACAGACTAGGAAGAAGTATCTGACAGACTACTTCTGAAAAGAATAAGCCAGGGAAAGCCTTATGAATAGCAGTGGAACACTGTCAGACGTAGTGCTGGAAAATGAGCCCCTGAGGTTGGAAGGTACTCAGGAGACAACTGGGGAAGACCTGTCTGCTAGAAGTAGAGTCAACCTCAACTAGGATGGAGTGACGTCTTTGGGAATACTCAACAAAAGCAAGAATACTCAACAATTACAGTCCTCGGTTCTGCAACTGGTCACATGGCTGTAACGGATATTTAGAACTACCTTCTTCTACAATCCATTCTGTATTCTCTTTGCACTCAGCAAGCACCTCATCTCTCTCACTCTGTGTATCAGCAAGGCTAGCTGCACCAATTCAAGTGCCTGGAGGCACCCTGTTCCCTGAAGAAAACTGTGCACAGGCAGTTAGCTCTCTTGCTCCATGGGTTGACTCCAGTGTTGTCTCTGGTTCTGTTGCTGCCTTTGCTGCTGCTGCCAGTCCTCTGTTGTTTCTCACCATCTGTGCCTTCTTCATTCCTTCTGAATCTTCTATCCATTCATAGTTTTAAAATGACTACCACATTTCAGGTATTTGCTCAACCAGCACTCCACCCTAACTTGGGTCCACAGTCAATGCCCACAGAAATAGCAGTCAAGAAATCAAAAGACACATTGCATTGGGAAAAATCTCCCGTGAAGGACCTCTTTAAAGTGTTGAAGAGTAAAAATGTCACCTTGAAGACTATGATGTGCCTGATCCAAGTCACAGCATTTACAATCACATCATGTAGATGTGAAAACTCAACAGCGAACAAAGAAGACAGAAGAAGAATTGATGCATTTGAATTGTGGTGCTGGAGAAGAATATTGAATGTACCATGTACTGCAAAAAGAAAAACAGTTTGTTCTAAAAGAAGTACAACCAGACTGCTCCTTGGAAGCAAAGATAGTGAAATTGTGCTTTACACACCTTGGATGTGTTGTCAGGAAGGATCAGTCCCTGGAGAAGGACATCATGCTTGGTAGAGTGGAGGGTCTGCAAAAAGGAGAAAGACCCTTGACAAGATGGACCAACACAGTGCCCACAACAATGGGCTTAAGCATAAAAATGATTGTGGACCTGGTACAAGACCAGTTATTGTTTCAATCTGTTGTGCATAAGGTCTGTATGAGTTGGAACCAACTTGACAGCACCTAACAACCTCACGACAAGGAAATTGTGATTAATCTTCATATGTGTGGATTTTTGTTTCATTGCTGCTATTTGCTCATTTGTTTTGGGCAGAACTTAGAAGGTGTACACATTTTGTTGAAATACAATAGAGTAAGAAAATAGGTAGTTAAAATTAGAGGTATTACTACTAACTAATTTGAGGACAGCATGAAGGGTCTTACTCAGATTGTCCTCAGATGCACAAACCCATGGTTGAGTCCTATAATGACAGTGCAGAGATGTTTTCATTGAAAAAAGTTATGCTTTTCACTAAGACTCTTCGAATAATGAAAAGTCTGTGTTAACAATTTTGATTCTATCTCCATAAAAATGGAAAAAGTTTGTGCTCCATTAGAGACAGATACAGACACATGGTCATGGTTGGTGATGGAGAGGCAGAAAACCATTATAAATAGACCTATAAGGGCAAATACAAAAGGATCACTGTCTTCATGTGCCCTTGTCATCAAGGTGACAATTTTGATTTCTCCATGAACCAAGGAGATGGAAGATACTGAGGACTCTAGCAGGTTTCCAAAACATTTTTTGGAGCAATTTGAAGGTGAATTCAATTCATACACAAGGTTAAAATAGAGACAGGGAACTGCTGCTTGTTAATATTTTTGTCTATATTTAATCACAGATACATGTCATCTGGAAAGCACTAATGACTTTAAAGTACTCAAGGTCATCCAACTTAGTACCAAATATGTTTAGCATGTTAACTGATGGCTAGAGGGATAAATCAGATGTTAATCTCTCTGTTACAGGAAATACTGACTCCAAATCTAATTTTTAAGAAACAAAATCATTTTCCACAAATACCTGTGAGTTCTTTTGAGGGTTTAATTCTTAGAGCCTCCTATTGCCTTGAGTTCCCATTTCCCAGAAACTACAGAACTCTCACTCTTCCATGCATGATGTACTTCTCTATCAGTTTGGTAACCAAGGAGTTGGTTATCCAATGAAGTGAAATAATGCTGCACACATGTAAGGAATTTTAGTTGATTCAATCTACTTTGTGTGCAGAATAAAAGTGTGTTTCTATACTGAACTTTTTGTATTGTCAAATCTGGAGTTGAAAACACACAGCCATGGCATCCAGTCAACTAAATAAACATACACATATCAAACAAGCTGTCTAGTCACTTTTAACCCATAGGGATTAAATAGGACAGAGCAGTACTGCCCCACAGAGTTTCCAAGGAGTGGCCGGTAGATTTCAACTGCCAAGTTTTTGTTTAGCAGCTAATCTGTGCCACTCACAAGAGTGCCATCCAATCAACTACCAGGCTGAAATTCTCACGTTTGCTGTTCTTTCGTCTCTGTTGCTTATGTTCTCCTTCTTCCCTATTCCCAGCTCTTTAGAGTCTTTAATGTTGATTGAAGAATGCTCCTAGAATATTCACTTTTATTTGGGGAAAAAAAAAAATTACTCTTTTGTAAAGGGTTCTTTTTAAATTAGAACAACAATAAAATGTTCAAAATATCACGAATTATCTGTGTGACACCTGTAATTTTAAATTTAGAATTTCCACCAATTCATGAATCTCTAGGAAAATTTGATAGAAATGTGTCTATTGGCATATCAATTTGTACTCCTTACTAAGAGAATTTCTGATTTTTTTTCTGACAGTAAGAGAAAGAAAAGGGTTCTTCAGCACTTGCTTTTCATTTACATTAAAGGAAAAATACAGATGTGAGTTTACCTTTAAAATATTTCTCACAGTATTTTAAAATAGTCATACTCTAAGCAAAAACTGTGAATTTCATTCCAGCAAAATCCTTTTAAATTTGAACATATATTTCAGTCCCTGGCAAGAATGGCAAGTGTTGCTTGATCTTTAAAAGGAAGATGAAGTTGCAACAATCTTTTACGTGTATTAAAAGCTGTATACAAACAACATATATTCTCATGTACTGGCAAACCTTATGAAAACTATATAATAACACACTGTAGTTTGGGGATTAATATGTATAAGCATTTTCATTTAGGAAAAAATAGAGAAAGTTGTGCATTCGTAGTGTATTGTGGATGGGAAATCATAAAATTTTAGAAGTTGCAAAATAGAACATCATTTTCTTTATATATACTGTGATAGAACCGTAGCAACCTTTAACTTTGATCTGATCTGATCTGATGTGGAGGTAGATTATGAAAGACAAATCCAGTTCACTGTAGGCTGTCAACATATTGTTCGAGGTAAAACTGTGCATCTGTGTCCTCAGTAGGCGTAGGGTCAAAGATGAAGCCTGGCAGATGAAGCTGGAACAGCTCAATGTTCCCGTCCAATTCTTCAACAAATGTGTGGACACAGGGAGTGCACAGCCCAGGGGCATCTCAGTGGTCTGGACTAGTGGTAAATCACAATATAGTCAACCTTCCCTTGTCTTTCTCTTAGTGGATGTTTACGTGCTGACAAAATCAGGTTAATGTGAACATCGAGGTCGACGAAGAAAAGGAAAAGACTTTCACAGAAAGATAACGTAAGGAAGATGGATGGTTAATGATAGTAAAGCAAAGGTTGTTGACCAGTCATATACATGTGCAACACTTGTTGTTTGCTTTTAGGTGCCCTTGATCTGGATTCAACTCATAGCAAGGGAGCAAAACACTGCCTGGCCCTGTGCTCTCTATATAATACTTGCTATGTTTAATGTCATTGTTGCAGTCACTGTGTCAGTACATTTTGTTGAGGGTTTTCCTCTTTTTTTGCTGGCACTGGAAACCCTGGTGTTGTAGTGATTATGTTCTATGGCTGCTAATCAGAAAGTTGGCAGTTTAAGCCGACCAGGCACTCCTTGGAAACTATGAAGCAGTTCTATACGGCTATTATGAGTTGGAATCAACTTGATGGCCGTGGTTTTGGTTTGGTTTGGGTTTACTTTACTTTAACCCTAGTAGAGTGGTGGTTAAGTGCTATGTCTGCTGAATAAGAGGTCAGCAGTTCAAATTCACCAAGCGTTCCTTGGAAATTCTATGAGGCAGTTTTAGTCTGTGCTGTATGGTTTACAAGCCTTAAATAGACTCCAAGGCAACTGATTTTTGGTGTTTTGGTTTATTTTATCAAGCATGATGTCGTTTTCCAGGGACTGGTCCCTCCTGATCACATGTCCAAAGCATGTGAAACAAAATCTCACCATCCTGGCTTCTTGGAAGGATTGTAGCTGTGTTTCTTCCAAGACAAATTGGTTGTTCTTCTGGGAGTCAAAGGTATATTCAATATGTTTTACCAATACCATAATTCAAAGGCATCAATTCTTGTTAAGTTGTCCTTATTCATTGTCCAGCTTTCACATGCATATGAAACAAAAAATGAAACTCATTGCCATTGGGTCTGTTCTGACCTGTAGTGACCTGATAACACAGAGTATAACTGTCCCACATGGTTTCCAAGGAATCTATGGTGGTTCCATAGTTAGCAGCCATAGCTCATAAACACTATACACCAGGGTTTAAGGTGATTGAAATGCTGTGGCTTTTTTTGTCCTTAAGGTGACAGTGTTTGCTTTTTGACCCCTTAAAGAGGTCTTTTGAAGAAGATTGGTTCAGTTTAATATGTCATTTGATTTCTTGACTGCTGCTTCCTGGTACATTGATCATGGATTCAAGTTCAATGAAATCCTTGACAACTTCAGTGTTTTCTCTGTTTATCGTGATATTGCTTGCTGGTACAGTTGTGCGGATTTGTTTTCTTTACATTAACATGTAATCTATACTGAAGGGTGTAGTCTTTGATCTTCCTTAGTGAGGGCTTCAAGCCCTCTTCACCTTCAGTAAGCAAGGTTTTAATCTGCATATTGCAAGTTTTTAAGGAGTCTTCCTCAAATCCTGATGCTCTGTTCCTTTTCGTATAATCTAGCTTCTGGGTTTTTCTCAGTACACAAATTGAATAAATGTGACAGAAGGATACAACTTTGATGAACATCTTCCTGATTTTAAACCACGTAATATCCTTTTTTTCTTGCAACAACTGCTTGTTGGTCTATGGATTCCTCGTGAGCACAAGTGTTCTGTAATTCCTGTTCTTCCCAATATTCTCCATGATTTTCTATGATCCAGTCGCACAGTTGAATACCTTTGCATAGTCAGGAAAACACAGGTCATCATGTCTCTGTTACTCTCTGCTTTCAGCCCAGATCCAACCACTGAAGCACCACCGGAATTTGACTGTCAGGAGTCACCCTGCTGGTGTTTGAAATACCAGTAGCATAGTTTCCAGCATTGCTACATGGAAGTCATCACATTTTGACAAGCTGACAGATGAGTGAGGGGGTTGCAATTCTCGGATGGTGAGAAGTTTTTGACCATGTCACCACTTTTCCACCTGTGTCACACAATTTCCCAGCACAGAATCATCTGCTGTCTCTAATTTCCTAAGATTAGTTTGTAAATAATCTAGATAAAAGAATATTATTGCATTAAAATCCTTCTTACCTTTCAAAAATAAAGTTGAATCGTGAAAATAATACCCTATTAAATCTTGATTGTTGAACTGATATTAGATCATATTTTGAGTGTTTACTTTTGTGTAACGAGAGTCCTGCAATTACCTGAAGCAAAAAAACATTTACCCAAATCATCGCAAAACTGCTTTTTCTCTGCAGAGTAAAAAATACAGAAAGCATACCCACTTAAACAGGAAACGGAAACCTGCAAAGAAAATTTCTTTTCAGTGTATGAAGATTCACCTTGGCTCACATTACATCAGCGTTTTTAGAAAGCTAACAATAAGATTTATTAAGTCTAGAAAGACTGTATAAAACATTTTTTAAATTGTAATGGTGTTCTGTCTCATACAAAATTTAAAGTATTTACCTTCAATATTTTGGCCAGTTACGCTAATCACTCATTCGTGTTTCTAGAAATTGTGGCTCCGTTGGATAGCAACAATACACTCAATGACATCTCACCTTGCCTGGTTTGTTCTTTCCTACTTTTGTTCCTCCCATGCCCTAAGAGAGAATCAGGTAATTGTAAATTTCACAGAATATCCTTCCCAAAGCATTGTAGCAAGCTGGTCTAGGAGATTATGCTTCTGAAGTTGTCAGTTCTTCTATGGAATGACCTCTAAGAGCAAATTTCACTGTAATCACTTACTTTATACGAGAGGATATGGAAGGTTAAAAGCACAGCTGAACCTGCTGTTCCGTAGTTACACTGAGGCCAGAGAAAGAGAAGCATTTGCTTGCCCTGAAATACCTGCAGTGTAGGTTGGATAAAAGAAAACATCTCCCGGAAGAAGGTAAAGTTTTACTAAGGAAAGTTGTTCTCTCAGAATTGTTATACTGTAGGGGCAATATTTATAGTTAACACCCTAATTGAAGGAGATATCTAATTTCTAAATAATTTAAGGATAGCAAACTACATGTAGAAGCCTTTTTTTTCTTTTTGGTGAGTTCTCAAAAATGTAAAAAATATGTAGAAAATGTGGTTCAGGAATTATCCAGGGAGTTCATGTAGCTTACTACAAAATCCTGTCCTTTGAACATAACAGTGCAAACATGAGGTTTAAAAATCAATCCAGGATGTGTGTATAATGCTAGTGCACATGGAAGTATATGCAGGTAAATACAGGCCTGTTTCATTTTTATATTTGTACTAGATATTATATAAATCTTTAAGAAAACAGAAGCCCCCAAATAAAGCACTAACAAGCTGGCTGCAGCTGCTCACCATTTATGTGAATTCTTCACAAACTTTCTTGATTCACTTTGTCATTGACCTGAAACTCCCTTACTATTCCAAATGGGGCTTCTCTTGAACTCCACGAACCTAGGCAAGCATTTCTGCTGAATTGGGCAAATTGTATAGTAGCTTTGTGATTTGAACAAATTTCTATTAGCTGCTATGAAGAAATCACAAAATTGATTTTCATCTGTGACCTGCTTCATAATGTGAAAAATTCTCCGGGGGGGGGGGGGGGAAGATTGCAGGTTGGGCATGTGATGCTGAAAATCATTTCAAATTATTTAACACAGAATATAGCTGCAATGAGCCTTAATTTAGAATGTCATGATACCCCTTGTGTATGTTTGTATAATATGTTTCTTGCACATCTCTGTATTGTTGTATTTAATATCTGCTTTTAAACAGTGATAAAGGGGACAATCAGCAACAAGGGTATATTTGGGTTGGGGTTGGAGTGTCCAAATCACTTAAATGTTTCTTCAGTGAGATTTCAATCCTCCCAAACCAATCTTCTAATACACATTTCATGAGCATGCAGACACTTAATAAGTACCATTGAATGATGATTAACTTCTCAAATTACTAGCTAATTAATCTGCTGTGAATTTAATTGGTGAATTTAGCCCTCCAAGTCAGAAGCTACTAGGTTGGGAAGCCTAGAATTAATTTCCCTTGGAAAGCTAGAAAGCTAGAAAAACTCCATTACTTCATACTATACACAACTCATTAGGGAAAAATATTTTGATAATGTGCAGCTTGTTTTGTCCTATCTTTCCCTTAGTATTGAATCATCAAGGTGCCAGGTTGAATCTACTTTTAATGGGAAATCTACAGTCAAAGTTTATTTTTGAGCAAATACTATCAGCTTAGAGGTTCAGCTAGTTTTACAATTGGGTCACACAAAGTGATTTTCAAAATAAAAATCAGTTCAGTTGTAAGATGCTCTGATGTAATCTTGTAAGAAATCTACAGAAATGAACAAGTTGTTCAAGTGCACAGGTTTTAGGAACAGCCAAAACACATTCTTAATAATAGAGATTAGAGTTGCTCAACAGTTTCCTATTAGAAAAACCTCAGTTAATAAAATATTAATAGTTATCATTTGTTGTACCATGTTCTGGGAATGTATATTATTTGTAATTGGTAAAACTCTTTGCACATGTTTAACAATATTTTAGAAATGAAGGAAATGGATTACCGGTAAATTAATTATCCACACTTATAAAACTAGGATTTAAAGCCAATTATGTGTAAATTCAAGACATTTTTTTAAAACTCTTTTATTACTCCCTCTCTAAAACAAAACAGAACAAAATGAATAAAAATAAACATATGCCTGCACACACTGCTGTAAACACTAAAGAAAGTTTGTCTTTACAAGACTTTAGCTTTTGCCACTCTATATGCTATTCTAGAATCTGACGAATGTCAAATATAACTGTTTTTATCTTTACATTGGTTGTCATCAGTGTTTCATTCAATTATTAAATTAGATATTACAGCAGAGTCAAAAATAGGTAAGACGAAAAACCCAAAAGAAATAGATTGTCTTTTATACTTGGTTTCCTGTAGAACACATACATTTTGAGTGAGAAGGAATCAGCTCATTCTGTTAATTATTAGAATTCATAAGTTATATACAGGAAAAAAAGAAAAACTATCGTCTATGCCCTAAATTGGAAATGCTGGTGGTACAGTGGTTAAATGTTACGTCTGCTAACCAAAATGTCAGCCAGTTTGAATCCACCAGGCAACCCTTGGAAACTCTATGGAACAATTCTACTCGGTCCCGTAAAGTCACTGCGTTAAAATCAACTCTACGGCAGTGGGTTTGGTTTTGTTTTTCTTATGCCCTGGATTTGTAAATTATTAAAGGATGTCATTTTTGGCATAGTGATATCTGTGCCTTCTTGATGACAAGCTATGAAAAAAGCTCAACTTGTAAAAGAGTTTGGAAAGAAAATATAACTTTATTCCTCACCTATTTTCAAAGAGTTTAAAACACTATTGGAACATAATGTAAACATAATGTGAACCCTAGGGTCGCCATGAGTTGAATCCAACTTGACAGCACTTGGCTTTTATAAATCTTCACTTCCTCCTTCTTGATGCGGAGTTTCCCAACCATTTGAAATTGTTTGAGTCATCTAGTGCTGCTGTAACAGAAATTACCACAAGTGGACAGCTTTTAAGAGAAACTTGTTTTGCCACAAAGCAGCAGGCTAACAAGTCCAGATTCAGAGGACAGCTTTTTCTGCTGGCTCTGGAGAAAGATCCTTGTCATCAATCTTCTCCTCAACTGGATGCCTCAGAGGCACAGAGACCCTCATCTTTTCCAAGGATGTACTCAGCTCCATGCTCTGCTTTCTTCTACATGGTAAGAGGTCTCCAGCTCTCTGCTTCCTTCTCTATTCGTTAAATTCCAAGAGGGTACCTCAAGGCATGAAACAATCTGCCCATCCACCCTCATTAATATCACAGAGGCAGGATTTACAATATGGAGGAAAATCACACAATACCAGAAATCATGGCCCAGATAAACTGCTACACAGATTTTTGGGGGAACAAAATTTAATCCATGATACTGAGATTCTCTTGAATTGCATGAATGAAGGAAAATATCTTACACTGGATAGATAGTTTGTCAGTCATATTTTTGAAATGACTTCCTTATTGCTAAATTCATTTTTAGTGTTTTATTGAACCTTCTTTACTGAATAGTTGTTGAAAAACAGGTAGTGAATTCTATTACAATAGAAAAGTACCAGAGAAACCTGAATATCATTGTTACAACTCGGGGGCTGAAGTTGTTTAATATGTTTCTTATGTGATTCATAGTTATAGCTGTTGGCAATGCAAAGACGTATATGAGAAAATGTGTGTCTGACACAGTTGGTTGTTGTCTACATCCGTTCACCCAGATTCTTTATCTCCATCCTCTTTTTTGTGTCCAGCTTGCCACTGTGTAACTCAGGGAAGGTAACCTGTGCTTCTGGTCCATACATAAATCTTGCTTAAT
Source organism: Heterohyrax brucei (assembly GCA_028571685.1). Classification (NCBI taxonomy): domain Eukaryota; kingdom Metazoa; phylum Chordata; class Mammalia; order Hyracoidea; family Procaviidae; genus Heterohyrax; species Heterohyrax brucei. Next base: position 166,002,298 of record CM053143.1, read on the forward strand.
CTAGGAGATCACCACGGTTTTATTTGATCTATTGGTATAATGACCACTTGGGACAATCATGGTTAATGTTACATGGGATGAACTCAGCAGAGAAGCTTTAAGAACATTTTCATTATTTCAAAAAAAAAAAAAAAAAAAGGAGAAGGGAAGAAAAAGGAAGGGAGAGAGGAAGGGAGGAAAACAACAGGTGAAAAGGGAAAGACATTTCACCACCTTTATCTAAAGGTGATACAAATTGATACATACTCTGGAAATACTAAAGGAAGTTTATATTTATATACAGTTTATCTAACAGTTTACAGTTCTCTGCCTTTACCAACAACTGATCAGAAATAAGATAACTAATAATTTAGGCGTTGTTGTTAGGTACTGTAGAGTTGGTTCCGACTCACAGCAACCCTGTGTACAACAGAACCAAACACTACCCAGTCCTGCATCATGACCACAATCGTTTTTATGCTTAAGCCCACTGTTGCAGCCACTGTGTCAAACCATCTCATCGAGGGTCTTCCTTTTTTGTTGTTGACCTTCCACTCTACCAAGCATGATGTCCTTCTTCAGGGACTGATCTTTCCTGACAACATGTCCAATGGAAGTAAGATGCAGCCATGCTTCTTGGAAGCACTCTGGCTGTACTTTGTCCAGAACAGATCTGTTCGTCTGTCTGGCGGTCCATGGTACATTCAACATTCTTCTTCAACACCACAGTTCAAGGGCATCAATTCTTCTTCAGTCTTCTTTGTTTATGATCTATGCATATGATGTGATTGAAAATACCATGGCCTGAGTCAGGCATACCTCAGTTTAAATTCAGCAAGCCTTGATTTTACTTCAGTCTCTAGAGTCTAAAATAGCTGATGAAGGTTCTCATATTGAGCATTACATACCTATGAATTTACCATAAATAGTGGAAACCTTGGTGGCTTAGTGGTTAGCTATTAGGTCTGCTAACTGAAAGGTCAGCAGTTTGAATCCGTCAGGCATTCCTTGGAAACTCCATGGAGCAGTTCTTCTCTGTCCTTTAGGGTTGCTGTGAGTCAGAATTCACTTGACAGCAGTGGGTTTGATTTTTTGTTATTGTTTAGTAGATGAACATGGTATGAAACACAATATTCTTATTTATCTCAAAGTCTACGTCACATGTTACAGTTAATCAGTTATACATAAACCAATCTATGAAGGACATTAAGCCTTCAACGATCAGCATAGAGTAAAAGTTCACTGGCATTAAATAACATTGACAAAATGAATAGTAGTTCTAAGGCTTTCTTCGGCATATTGAAGTTTGATTTATACAAGTAAATATTTGAATCATACAATATTTTATATGAAATTAAATAGCTTAAAATTTCTTCCAGTCAATGAAAATAGAAGCTTATCCCAACTATGCAAAATAAAGATCAATCTCAAAGTTTTTCACTTCATGTGGTGTAGCCAAGTAAAAGAAGCAAGTTGAATGTTTTGCCCAAGTAATAACAGTTTAAATTGATTCTTAGCAGGATGTGATACACTCGTGTACTAAAACTACTTCATTTCTCATTTTTTTAAAAGAGACAGGTTTGCTTTATCAATAAGCATTGAAACTGAATTTTAGAAATATGTCACATAAAGCACATGTAAGTAATTCTCATCTCCTTTAAAATACCTAGAAATAGAAAATATTTTTTAAAAAATTCATACTAATTTTAAAAACCAGGAAGTTACATTCCCAGGGAAAAATAAACAAATGCAAAAGCAAAAAGAAATATACCCTTCCAGATACAAAACAAGCAGATGTACTCAGCTAAGAAATTAACCCCCAAGTTCAAAAACAATAGAGGTAAAGAATAAGTTAAAGACTTGGAAGTAATTATCTAGAAACTAATGCATGGCAAAACTGGAGAGCTTGATATATCTTTCCTACTCTGCTTGTGCTAAGCTTCGGATTACTAGTCTTTATTCACAGATTAAAACTAAGAGGTTAGCTATCTGAGTTAGAAAGAATGTAAAGTGCCCTGGAGTACTAAAATTTTTCTCCGTACTCACAACAAGTGCTACAATTGGAACACTTCAGCAGCACATCTCACCTATGTCTCACAATTTATGGAAATAAATTCTTTAAAAATAAAAAAAGTCACTCTTTCTTTCACCTCTAAATCATGCACAAGCTTTTCTGGCCCATCTGGTGCAGGGAATATATATAGCAAAGGGGATTCTGTAAATGGTGAATCTAGATCATACAAGTATTATTGCCATTTTAAGACATCCTCCAAAGAAACTTTCAAAAGACCAGTAAAAACTACACATTTTGCCAAAATGCATATATTTCATTCATACATACATGCATACACACACACACACACATACATACATATACACATAATTATATTTGGAAAACACTTTTCTTTCTGAACAAAACTGGTATTTGAGGAAAAGAAACCTTTTTACAAGTTAGATTACCTACTGTCATGGTTTGAATTGTGTCCCCCCAAAAATGTGTGCAGCCACGTGGCTGGGATATGGTTCCCAGTATCTTGGGACTGTCCTCCATTGTGTGGTTTTGCTAACCTGTATGTTAAAGGATTAGGGTGGGGCTGTGAATTCCTGCTATGGGGGAAGTTTCCCTGGAGTATGGCTTGCCCCACCCTTAATGCTTTTAGCTTGCAAGGAATAAAAGGAAAAAGAACCAAGGACAATTTGAGAACCTCACTACCATCAAGCAAGCAGCACCGGGAGCAGAGCGCGTCATTCAGACCAGAGGTTCTTGCGTTAGGACACTCCCTGGACAATGACTAATGCAATACCGGACTTTCCTCCAGAGCCGACAAGGGGAAAGTCTTTCCCTGGAGCGGACACCCTGAATATGGACTTGCAACCTACCGGACTGTATAAGAATAAATCTTTCTTTGTTAAAGCCATCCACTCTGTGGTATTTCTGTTAGAGCAGCCCTAGCTGACTAAAACACCTACATTATCAAATTGGGGGAATTCCAATGAGAAAATACATTTTTGTTACTATGATACTAATACTGAAGTATGTAAGGGCAATAGCCACGTGAGGTGCCTTTACTCCTGTGTAATAATATCGTATAAAGTCAGGTGGAAAGTAAGTGGCTCATGGATTGCACATTCCTCATTACCAATCTCATCCTCAAGCTCAATAAAAAAGTATAAAAGACATGGTTATATTTCCCTGTGTTTGTCCAGACTTATTTACTAGCATAGGAGAGAAAGTGGACAAAATAAGTTTACAAAATTCTAGACATTTTTCTCAAAAGTAAAAGAGCACACAAACATTCTACCCTTGTGACAGGCAGGTAAATATCCTATCCCCTTCCACGATGTCCACGTGCTGGTATCTGAAACCTCTGAATATTTTAGGTTACGTAGCAAAAGGGAATTAAAGTTATAAATGGACTTAGAGCTGCTATTCAGCTGCCCACAAAATGGAGAGATTATGCTGACTCAAGTCCTATGCCTAATGTAATTACAAAGGTTATTAAAAGTGGAAGAAGGAGGCAGAAGGAGTGCCATAGGGAAGCGCTTAACACCTGCTACTGGTTAAAAACGCTACAGAATGTAGCCAGGAGCCAAGGAATGCAGGCATCCTCCAGAAAATGGGAAAGACAAGCAAACATATTTTCTTGGAGTCACCAGAAGAAATGCAACACTGACTGCACTTTGCTTTTATTTAGCCCTTTCAGTTCCGTGTCTGATTTCTGACCTACAAAACTGTGAGACAATAGGTTTTGTGCCATTTTAAGACACTGAATTCGTGGTAAATGTTACGGCAGCAATAGAAAATGAATGAAACTCCCATCCCTGGCAATCATTTACTTTTACAATATTAAGAATAAAAAAGAGGATGTATTGACAGTTTAAGAGATAATAATCTAAATAAGGGAAAATGCACTAACAATTTATGGCAATGATTTTCAAAAATCAAGATAAGAGAGGTGCTGCTTTCAAAAGATATAAATGTAATAATTTAATTAAGATATACTAGAAATAACTGAATAAACCCTCACACATAGGAGAAATACGGATATTTGTTAAAAATTTAATTTTTCTTTTTTTTTTTTAAGCACCAGTGTCATGTATGGAATTGTGTTCTCCCCAAAAATGTGTGTAGAAATTTGGCTGAGGTGTGCATCCTGGTATTGTGTATGCTGTAAATCCTGCTCCTATGATGTTAATGAGGGACTAAGGGCAGCAGTTGGGTTGGTGGGGCCGCACTTAATGTTTCAGATTGTTTTGTACTTGAGGCAGTCTCTTAAGATGGAAAGGAAAGAAGCTACCAGAGAGATTTGCATTTATATCTCTTGAAAACAGCATCTCTCCTATCTTGATTTTCAAAATCATTGCTACAAATTAGTAGTGTGTTCTCTCTTATACCCCATGCTATCAAGAAAGAAAGCAGTGCCTGGAGCTGAGCATGTCCCTTGGAAAAGACCAGGGTCCCCATGCCTCAGAAGCTTCCAATCCAGAAGACTGCCAACAAGGACCTTTCTCTGGAATCAGCAGAGAAAGTCTCCCTCTGGAGCTCACACCTGAGCTGGAACTTACAGCCTACTGGACCATAACAAAATAAAATTTCTATTTTTAAAGGCAGCCACTTACAGTATCTCAAAGCAGAGCTAGCTGATTAAGACAGTCAGATATAGAAATTTTTTTCAGTGTATTTAAAAAGATTTAATAAACTGAATAAAGTTATCTCATTTCAAACTGTTTCAGAAAATATTAAGAAAGTTGCTAAGTCTTACTAAGTTCCAACTGTATGTTTTAGCAAGATGAAGAAATAAATCACCAAATACATACAGAAAAAGGAAGAAGTATCAGATAAGGAAAAGACTATGAAGAAAAACAAAGTGGAAGTTTCACACTACCTAATTTTAGAAACTTTTACACTGCCATGATAGTCAAAACAGCCTTGTACTGGTACAGCAACAAACACAAAGGCCAATGGAACAGAGCTGAGAACTCAGATATAAATTCGTCTACTTATGAATAGCTTTTATTTGACAAAGGCCCAAAGTCCCTTAAATGGGAAAAACTCTCATTAGCAAATGGTGCTGGCATAATTGGGCATCCATAAAAAAATGAAACAGGACCAACACCTCACACCATACACAAAAACTAACTTAAAATGAAATAAATATCTAACTATAAATTCTAAAATGGTAAAGGTCATGGAAAAAACGAACAGTGTTAGGAGTCCTAATACATAACATAAATAGTGTACAAACCCTAACTAACAATGTACAAACAGCAGAAGATGTACTAAATTACTCAAAGTCGTTGTCATTGAATCAATTCTTACTCACAGTGACCCTATAGGTCGGAGTAGAATGGCCCCATAGAGTTTCCAAGCAGTGCCTGGTGGATATGACCTGCAGGCCTTCTGGATAGCAGATGTAGCGCTTAACCACTATGCCACCAGGTTTTCCACTAGATTGTTAGAGTTTGTAAAAGCCAAAAGCATGTTCATCAAGACTTTGTCAAGAATTAGAGAGAACCTATGGACAGGAAAAAGTTTTTGGATGTGACATATTTGACAAGGGTCTCATTTCTAAAATCTATAAGATACTGCAACACCTCAACAATAAATGTCAGTCCAATTAAAAACAGGCTAAAGATATGAACAGACACTTTACACACGAAGACATTAAGACAGCTAACAGCCGCGTGAAGAAATGCTCACAAACATTAGGGAGATGCAAATCAAAGTCACAATGACATACCATCTGACCCCAACAAGGGTGGCACTAGTCCTGAGAACACTAAATAACAAATGCTGTAAAGGCTGTGGGGAGACTGGAACTCTTACGCACTTCTATTGGAAATGGAGAGTAATACAACCACTTTAGAAAACAGTACAGTACTTCCTTAAGAAGACAGAAACTGAGATACTGTAGAATCCAGCAATCCAACTCCTTGGAATATGCCTGAGAGAAGTAAGAGCTATCACATGAATAGAAATTTGGAAACCATGTTCATGCAGCACAATTCACCAAAGCAAAATGATGGAAATATCCTAAATACCCATCAACATATGAGTGGACTAAAGGACCAAATAAACCGAAGACTCCACCAGTCTGAGACAAGAAGAACCAGGCAGTGGGCTGCTACCACCAAAGACTGCCCAGAGACGGAGCATGAAAGAGAGCCCTAGACAGAGCAAGCCAAAAGGAAATGGTGAATAGAATTCAGATTCATGTAAAAAGATTACATTAATGGTCTGACAGAGATTGGACGAACTCCCAAAGCCAGGGTCACCAGATGCTTTAACTCAGAACTAAAACCATTCCTAAAGCCTATTCTTTGGACTAAGAAGATAAGACTATTAAGAAAAAATAATGCAGCCAAGGAATGTGTTTTCTTAATTCAATCAGGTATATAAGATTAAATGGGCAGCTGTTGTCCAAAAGCACGAGAAGGCAGGAACGGACAGGAACTGGTAGCGTGGATGCTGGGAACCCGGGATGGAAATGGGTGTCACATTACGGAGGTTGCAGCCAAGCCACAAAACAATATGTGAATAAGTTTTTGAATGAGAAAATAACACGAGCTGTAAACTTTCACCTAATGGACAATAAAAATAAATGAAAAAATTAGACCATTTCAGGAAAATATTTTTAAAAGTGTTGTCAATAAAAGCTTCTGTCTTTACAAAAATAACGCTAACCTTCTACATTTGTTTGTGAGTTGTGCATTTGCCCTGAGAAGCATTCTTAAGCACACTATGCTATATATATATACATTTACAGTAATATGTAGAGAGTTAGCATGGCTGCACTTAGGAAAATATCTCTTAGAGAGAGAGCTGTTGGAAAACAGACATAGCAGAGCTGCCAGATGAGTTTATAAATTTGTCCTAAAAAGAGTGCTACATACCTCATTGCTGACTATCACTATGGTCACCTTTGAAGTACTCCGCTAGGGAAGCTAAGCACCGACACCAGCACCTAGCCCACCCTTCAAAGCAATTTTGCAGCTCTTTCTGGTTTAGCTGTTGTGTACAGTGGCAAGTTTGTGAACATAATTGTATAGTTGTCTGTGAGGGAGATTTTAACCAGTAAACAAATAACTCTATTGGAACATCCTCCCTAATCATCTGATCTGGCCCCCAATGACTTTTGTCTTTACCTGAAGATACAGGAAATACTGAAAGGAAGACATTTGGGTGACATTTAGGTCTTCAAGGGTAATATAGCAACAGATCTGACAGCCATTCCAGAAACAGTTCCAAAATTGCTTTGAGGTGTAGACTAGGCCCTGGGTCAGTGCATAGCTTCCCAAGGGGAGCACTTTGAAGGTGACGGTAGTGATATTCAGTATGCAGTACTTTTTTCTAGGATGAAGTGATGAACTTAACTGGCAGACCTTGTACAGGGTGGAAAGGAGGAGTGTGTGTAACAGGGTGGGGAGAGCAGCTAGGGTCACATAACTGTTTGTACGCATTTTGGTATGACAAACTGACTTGAATTACACACTTTCACTTATAGCACAATAAAAATGAATAAACAAATCATTCACTTTCAAATGTCTTCAATTCTATCTCAAGTTGTTACTTTACATTCAGACTTTGGATCAGACTGGCCCTTTCACTTCTGAATCTGATAATTATCTTAAACTCAGTGTCTTCTAAACCATGCAGTCAAGTCTCCCTGGCCCATAATGTGCCTCCCCACTTATATTCCATATCTCAAGGAATGGTACTACAACTTATTCATATGCTTGGGTCCTTATGTCATCTACCCTCAAAGAGTCACAGAGCCCTATAGATTCTTTGCTCCTATTATTGTTGGAATCCATCCATTTTCCTTAATCTTCACTGATACGCCTTAATTTAAAACCTGATTCAATTTAGCCTGAATTATGTCAATCATATTTCTGCTAGTCTTCCTATCCTCCCATTCTTGACTCGTATCAACATATCTACTATATTCCTAAGAGTCAGCTCTAGAAGATGCAAATCTGATCATGCAAATTTCCTGACATAAAACTGTGCAGAGGCTCTCTCCATGTGAAGAATCACAAAGCTTTCCATAATCTGCTCCCCTCCACCTTACATTCTTGGTCTAATTAAAATTGAAAATTTGAAATTTGAAAATCCCTTCTGCTTACTTATTAAATCCTTATCATAAACAAATAATTGGAGAAGCTATGGTATGTAGCACCAGGGTTGGAGGATATCTCATTAACAACCTGCGATATGGAGATAGTACAGCTTTATATCTGCAAACTTCCCTGCCAAAAGTGAAGACCACCTGAACTACTAACTAATGAAAATTAAGTACTGCAGATTTAAATATGGATTACATTCTGAATATAAAGAAACCAAAAACCTCACAACCGGACCAGTAAACAATATCATGATAAATGGAGAAGAAATTGAAGTTATCAAAGATTTCATTCTATTTCCATGGGAGCAGCAATCAGGAAGTCAAATGATATATTGCATTGGGAAAATCTTCTGAAAAAGACTTGCCTGTAATACTAAAAACCAAAGATGTCATTCTGATGACTAAGTTGCACCTAATCCGAGCCTTGGTACTTTCAATCACCTCATATGCACGCACAAGGTAGTCAATGAAAGAGCAATTCTGATGAATTAAGGTAGTTGAATTACACTGTTGGGGAAGAATATTGAATATATAATAGACTTGCAGAACAACAAACATGTCATTCTTGGAAAAAATATAGCCAGAATGCTTTTTTTAGAATTAAGGATGCAGAGAATTCATCTTGCTTACTTTGAGCATATCATCAGGAAAGATCAATCATTTAAAAGGATATTATATTTAGTAAAGTACAGAGTCAGTAAAAACCAGGGGAAAACTCCATTAGATAGACTGACACAGTGGCTGCAACAGAGACTCAAACATTTCAAATGTTACACAGATTTTGTGGATGGTGTGGGACCAGGTAATGTTTCATCAGCATATAGGGGCAACTCAAAGACAACTAACAACAGTAACAACTCTGTATTCTAAGCAATCATTCCAAGCTAGTGACCATTCTCTATACAAAGAAGACTTTCCTTCACACTTTGAAAGCTAGTTTTCCCTCCTCCTCACTGGCCTTTTCTGACCTCGTGCTCACAAGCAACCTAAAACCTACTGTTACTGAATTGATTTGGACTCATACCAAACCTACAAAATGATCACTTTTTCTTTTGTTTCTCTCTTTTATCTGTACTTGTTTATGCCACAGGGTCTGCAATGTAATTATGCAATCAATTGCTTACATACGTGACTCAAATTATTACTTTAGATGGCAAGCACCTTGAAGGCATAAATCAGTTGCTTAATTAATGGTGCTTGAAATCATTCAATAAATAATGATTCTGGGGACTTAGAGAATCTTTGTAAAGTGTAGAAATCCTCAGAGTATTCTTCCTCACATTGTGCTGAGATATGATCTCTTTCATATATTATACTCCTTGGTAGAAGTTCAGAATATGGATTAAAAAGGAAAAACAAATTCAATGCAGCTTATGCACTAAACTTAGAAAATGGCATGGAACATGAAAATATACTCTATTTTAATATAGTGAGATTTGGAATGAATTGCAGTTATCTGCAAAAAATTGATATAATTAATTTTTATAAACATTTCAATATTCATAACTATATATATGTGCTTTTTCAACCTTTAAATTAAATGTTAACCTTCATATCACCTAACCAACACAGCATAAGTTAGACGAAGAACATTATGGCTCACCATGAAACCAATATAATTTACTCACACTAATAAAACACAAACCAATATACGATTGCAATCAATTTATTATACTATGTAAAGCATTGCCTGTGGAAAACAATTTACAGTAACCCCAAAGCCTTGCCAAGCCAAGTGCTGTCGAGTTGGATCCGACTCATGGTGACCCAAAGCCTTAGTGCCAAGTTAAAAGAAAAAAAACTTCACATAATATTCAAATAAATCTCACACACAAAAATTAAGCCTTTATAGATAATTCAGAAATGAATACTGTGCTTCCTAATTTCCAAACCCATCAACTTCCATGAAACTGAGATATTTATAAAAATGTTTATTATTTTGTCATTACGAACATGAAAAGATGAGTCATTAACAAACAAAAATGGATTTTCCTAATTTAAAAGCTTAACAGTTCTCCGACTATGATAACTGCTACTTACTTCCTTCAGGGTGATTCTGACTCATAGTGACCCTGTAGGGCATCCAAGGCTATCCATTCGATTGAAGCAGACTGCCACATCTTTCTCCCACTAAACCATTCCTGTTAGGTGTCATCAATTTGATTCTGACACATAGCAACCACATGTGACAGATTAGAATTCTACCAGAGGGTTTTATTGACTGAAATCTTTTATCGGAATCTTTTATTCTTCCCCCAGTCTGACAAGTAGAGGAACTTATTATGATACAGTGGCACTTGTTGTTGTTGCTATGTACAGTCTAGTTGGTTGTGACTCATGGTGACCCCACATACAGTAGAACAAACCACTGCTGTGACAACTTTAATCTTTCCATCATTTGTTACAGTGTTTCTTATTAGTCCAGTAATGAGGATTTTTGTTTTATGTTGAGGTGTAATACACACTGATGGCTGTGGTCTTTGATCTTCATCATTAAGAACTTCAAGTTTTCTTTGCTTTAGGTAAGCAAAGTGTATCATCTGAGTGATGCAGGCTGTGGGTGATTCTTCCTCCAATCCTGATGCTTCACTCTTTTTCATATAGCCCAGCTTCTCAAATGATTTGCTTAGCATACCAATTGACTAAGTATGCTGAAAGGACATAACCCTGATGCACCTCTTTCTTGACTTTTAACCACACACTATCCCCTTGTTCTATTTGGATGACTACCTCTTGTTCTATGCACAAGTTCTTCATGACTGCAAGAAGTGTTCTGGAATTCTTATCCTTTGTAAGGTTATCCATAGTTTTCTATGATCCAGGTAGCTGAATGCCTTTGCATAGTCTATAAAACACAGATAACTGTCTTCCTATCATTCTCTTCATTTAGCCAAGATCCATCTCACATCAGCAATGGTATCCTTCATTCTACATCCTCCTGTCTATCTGGCTTGAATTTCTGGCAACTCCTCTCCATGTACTGCTACAACCACTTTGCATATCTTCAGCAAATTTTGTGTGTGGTGTTAATGAAATTACTTGTTAAATTTCCTCATTCTTTTGGACAAACTTCCTTTGGAATGGGCACGAATACAAATCTCTACCAGTCAGTTGGCCAGGTAGCTGTCTACTAAATTCCATGGCATAAAAAAGTGAACACCTCTTGTACTATATCTGTTTGATGAGACATCTTATTATTCCATCACTTTCTGAAGCCTTTTTTTTTTTTTCACTAATATCTTCTGGAAAGCTTGGACTTTCTACATTAGTGGTATTTGTTCTTGATCATATGCGACCTCCAGAAATTGTTGAGCAACAATCAATTATTTCTTGTCACCATGACTCTGTGTATTCTTTCCAGCTTTTTATTAAAAATCTTTTCTACTTTGTTCAAAGTTTTTCCTATAAATCCTTCAGTATAGCAACCTGAGGCTTGAATTGTTTCTTTAATTCTTTCAGCTTGAGAAATACTGAGGGTGCTCTTTTCATTTTATATCTCCAGGCATTTGCACATTTCATTATGATGCTTTGTCTTCTCTAGCTGCTTTTTGAAATCTTTGGTTCAACTCTTTTACTTCCGTATTTTTTCCACTTACTTTAACTGCTCTATATTAATACCAAATTTCACTGTCTCTTCTGACATCTGTTTTGATCTGTTCTTTCTTCTGCCTTTTTAATGACTTTTTGCTTTATTTATGCATGATATCCTTGATGGCATCACACAATACATCTAGTCCTTGGTCATCAAGATTGGAGAAAAATGCACTAATAGCATGCCGTATTCAGATGACACAAACTATCTTGCTTAAAGCAAACAAGAAGTTGAAGCCCTTACTGGTAAAAACAGAATACTTCAGCCTTCTGCATGGATTATACTTCAACATATAGAAAACAAAAATACTTGAAACTAGACCAATAAGCAGCAACACAATAAGTGCAGAAAATATTTGACGTTCTCAAAGATTAAATTTTACCTAGATTCACAATCAATGCCCTAGGGACTAACAGTCAAGAATTCAAAAGATATATTGAATCAGACAGCTCTATTGCAAAATACTTCCTTAAAGTGTTAAAAAGCAAAGATGTCACTTTGAGGGCAAAGGTGCCTCTAACCCAAGTCATCATGTTTTTAATCAGTTCATATGGATGTAAAAGTTGTACAGTAAATAATGAAGATCAAAGAAGAACTGAAGCATTTGAATTACAGTGTTACAAAGAATTTTGCATATATTGTGATTGTCAGAAGATGAAATAAATTTGCCAGGATACCTCTTAGGGGTGAAGATGGCAAGACTTTGTTGCATGTACTTGGAACAAATTAACAGGAAGGACTGGTACCTGGAGAAAGATATCATGCACAGTAAAGTAGATGGTCCAGCAAAAAAGAGGGAGACCCTCAATGAGACAAGTGACACAGTGGCAGCAACAATGGACTAAAACAGCAAAAATTGTGAGGATAGTATGGGACTGGGCAGTGTTTCATTTTGTTGTACACATAGGGTTGTTGTGAGATAGAACCACCTTAACAACAACTAGCATTAATAATAACTCTAATTTTAAAATAAATACATTATACCCAATAGGAATTATACTTTAAAATACAAATCAATCATTGCTTTGGGATATTCTGCATTTTACCCTTTGATACGGGCAAATGCTTCAATTCTGAAAGATACTTTCTTTTATAAACATCTTTACATTTTCCTTTAATAAAGAATTTTAGTAAATCTTAAGAGTTTTGTATTCTCTATTTAAAATATTTTCTAATGCACTTTTGGTCAATCAAAATTCTGGCCTTTCCCTCTCTCTTCAGCATAGAATTTTATTTTAGTGTCTTTATTATGCCTACTATAAGTTTAGAAAGAACACCTAAGAACTCAAATACATACCTTAATTTTCAGAGGCATAAAATGAAGTCTGGGGATAATAACCCATTCAGTCTATTGTCAACAAGCTATACAACTGTCTTTACATAGCACAGTATTCTGAGACAAGCAGGGACGAAAGTAGTAGTAACACTGTGCAGGCATCTGGAAGAAAAATCAACAGCCTCAGCAGGGTTACTATTAACATGTAAGGTGACTTTGTAAAGTGCTTAACATAGGTAGGTGCACTGCAAAAATGAATCGTCCCTGGGCAGATCAATTAAGGAAAAGGTGCTCTTTCTTGGATGATCAATTAGAACAAGGTGCCCCTTCTGAGCTGGTGCAGCCTTGTGCTGGGGTACACGGTGCTGCAAGCGGGACTCAGCTGGAATTCAGCCTATCAACCTGGCTGAGTGCCCATAAATAGGAGACAACTTGCACAAATGTACAGGGTGGTACTGAGACTCAGGAGAGTGGCAGAACAATCACACAACCAGCACAAATAATTACAGTCAACCCAATCACTCAGCGACTTACACGTGCCCCTAGCTAGCGTGGTGTAAACTTATTTCCTCTGTGCCCTACTTGGGTGGGAAGGCGTAATCTGAGGCTGGCTGGGTATTGCAATGTGAACAGAGATAAGGAACAAAGGGTATATTTTATATGATGGGGAGCTTAAAAATTTTAATTTGCTTTATTACTTTTATTATATTGTGAGAGTAAACTCAACTGCACCTCAGATTTCTTGACATATGCAGTTTATTTTTTAGTATTATGTTACAGTTTCATACATCCCCATCATTTCTTTCACATGAGTTTCGTGAAGGTAGGGATTTTGTCTTTTGTGGTCATTCTTCTACCTCTAGCGTATAGCAATTCTTAATACAAATATTTTTTAATGGATAAATGAATGGTATATAAAATATGTGTTTGTGATGCTTTATATATTACTTAAACATGTTTATAGAGGTGTGCGCATGCGCGCGTGCACACACACACACACACACACACACACACACACACACACACACACACACACACACACACACATACAGTCTGACAAGTCTCCAAACTTAACTTTTCTGAGTCCTGCATACTTCGTTGCCGAATATCACTACGCAGTCACCATCAAAGTACTCCCTTTGGGAAGCTATGCACAGATGCCAATGTCTAGGTCACCCTTCAAAGCTGTTTTGGAGCTCTCTCTGGAATGGCCACTGTGCACGGTAGCATGGTGACAAGTTCACAAACTTAACTGTGTAGTTGTCTGTGAGGGAGTTTTTAGCCAGTTAACAAATAACTATATTGGAACATCTTCCTCCTCACTTGATCTGGCCCACACTGACTTTTTTAACAGAAGATGAAGAAAATCTTGAAAGGAAGACATTTTGATAACATTCAGAATATCCAGGGTAATAACACAACAGCTCTGATGGCTGTTTCAGAGTCCCTTCTTACAACCATTCAGATCTTTTTATTCTCTCCTTTCTTTTAATAACCTCTTACATTCTTCATGTATAATGTCCTTCTTGTATTTCCACAGCTCATTTTGTCTTAGGTCTTTAGTTTTCAACATGTCAAATCTGTTCTTGAGATGGTCTCTACATTCGGGTGGGATATACTCAGGTCATATTTTGGCTTTCATAGAGTTGCTCTAATTTTCCTTCTGCTTCAGCTTGAATTTGCACATGAGCAATAGGTACTCTGTTGCACAGTTGATGGTATTGATCTCTTTTGTATCATCTCTTTCCAGGAATGTATTCAATTTGATTCCTGTGTAATCCAAACAGTGAGGTTCACATGAGTAGTCACCATTATGTTGCTGAAAAAAGATATTCGCAATGAAGAAGACCTCAGTCTTCCAAAAGTCTATCATACGGTATCTGGAGTCGTTTGTATCACTAAGGCTATGTTTTCACGCTACTGATGCTTCTTTCCAACTTTAACATTCTTATCAACAGTAACTATTAATGCATATTAACTGCATGTTGGATCAATTTTAGACTGCAGAATTGTATAAAAATCTTCAGTTCTTTTATCTTTTGCCTTAGTGGTTGGCTCATAAATTTGAATAATATTCTTATTAACTGATACTCCTATAGGCATATGGATATTACCCTGTTATTGGTAGTACTGTACTTTGAAAGTTCTTTGTAATGATGAATGCAATACTGTTCCTATTCATTTGGTCATTTCTGACACACTAAACTATATAACTGTCCAAAACGGCCAACACCAGTCCATCTGAGCTCACTGATTCTTAGGATATTGATATTTATATGTTCCATTTCGTTTTTGCCAACTTTCAATATTTCTAGTCTCATGGTTGGTATGTTTTCAATTATCAATGGAATGTTACAGCAGTTGCATCGTCTCATTTTGAGTCCCACCTCTTTAGCAAATGAGGTCTTGAAAGCTTGATTACATACACAAGGTTGATCACTTGGAAAAGGCAGCTGTTAATCCTATTTCGAGTACATTCTGATCTGAAGGTCTCGTTTTCTGGCACTGCATCACACAATGTTCTTCTGCAATTCCTGAGATTTTCAGTGACCATTTTTTTCAGAAGTAGACTCCCAGGACCTGCTTCCTAGTCTGTCCTAATCTGGGTGCTCGGTTGAACCCTGTTCACCGAGTATAACCCTGTTGGTATTTGAAATACTGGTGCAAAACTTCTGGTATCACAGCAACATGCAAGCCAAAACAGTATGACAAACTGACAGACATGTGGTGGCTTCTATACAGGTTAAGAAATACACGCTTTGAATGAGATGAGCTCTCCTTACTACATCTCAGTTTCGAAGGACTTTGTTGAGAGCCTTATCCCTGTGAGCAATATATTAGTTTGACAGACAGGTGCAGTGGTATAGAGTATGAAGTCAAATCTGTGATTCCGTTTTTATTCTGTAGGAATCAGAGAAGTTTACAAATTAAATACGTTTTAAAATTAATTTAAAGGAAGTGGCTGTGTTTATTGTTTCAGGTAGCTAAAAGTTGATCAACAAAATCCAAGACTGTATGAAGAACCAAGCCACATTTATTTTTTGAGTGTCTATTAAGTTTTTTTTTTTTTTTAAATGTGCAGGATAGGTTATAAACATAAGGCCAGTAACTTATATAGCTGAAGAATTAAGGATAATGTGTATGGTGTTATTATTAAAGTGTGAAATTGATACATAAGTGTTAATTTATGATTAAACTTGTAGATATTTATTGTCGTAAGAGATAGAAAAAAGGAAAGTAGACTGAATGAGTCAAAGTGTATCAACCGTTCTACCAGCTGCCACTGAGCTGATTCTGACTCCAGGTGACTCCATAGACGTCGGAGTACAACTATGATTCATAGGGTATTCAGTGGCTGATTTTTCAGAATTAAATCACCACGCTTTTCTTACACATCTCCTCTAGGTAGACTTGCAGCAGCATCCTTTCAGTGAGTAGCTGTTAACTGTTTTTATAGCACAGAGACCCTGTTGGACTCTTAATCCTCCCCCATTTCACAGTTTTAGCTCTTTGAATACACTTCTCACTTCCGTTCCTGAGCGGCTTGCGCCTCAGGTTTATCCTGGAGTTTATATGCTATAGAAGTCAAATGAATAATTCAGTATAAATCATCAGGTGCTGAGTAACTTTTCCTCGAGCAGGAAGATCTTGTTTTCTGAGAGATTTGTTTGATAATATCATAATGATGTACAGATAGGAGATTCTCCAGCTGGACTATAGAACAACCGTCTTTGGAAATTCCAGACCACAAGCAAAGATTGATTACAGTTAAGACAAATCCCCCTCTTTGAAGAATTTAGCATTTGTGGATGATTTATTGCAGCTTACCTAGGCTTGTAACAGGCTTAAGTGTGTCTTACATAGAAGCACGCCTACATATGCAAACATGGATTTATTTTAAATCCCTAGAATTATTATTTTTGTGCTAACTGAATAGAAATACACAAATTTCTGGTTTGTTTCAGGTCCCAAAATTCCTGCCCCTGTAAACAAATTGAAAATGTTAGTGTTTTAAAGTCTAGCACAGAAATAGTAATTAATCTTCCTAAGCTTGTCTCATCAGTTGCTGAAGGGTCATTGTGATATACTCATTTCAGGGAGACAAACCATTCTGAAATAGTTTTTGCAACCGCTAAATTTTAATTGCCTTTTTTCTTATTAAGTAGAGTAGCCCAAGACTAAAAAGGAACATAAAAACTCAAACAACCAGAAGTTTTAGAGATGATTTATCATTAATATTGCATATTAAATATTGTCTATTTAAAATAACAGCAAATACTTGCTGAGAATTTAGTGTACCAGACACTCTTTCAAATGTTAACTCGCTTGATACATATTAATATCTTTAATCTTAGTAACAACTTCCTTCTTAAAATTGATGAGAAACATGAACTACAGGAAGGCTAAGTCACTTGCCTAAGAGCACACAGTTAGAAATGTTAGAGCCAGTAATCCGGTCCAAGCTGTCTGATCACTCTGCACTCGTGTTCTTTATTCCTGCTCTGCACTCTCTCCTATTGATTTATATTTGTGTACCTTATAGTTCAAGGAGAAAAATAATCTATAGTTTTGTCTTGTTGAACTTCTCTAGCACCAGAGAAATTTGTCATCATGTGGGGGAAAAAAAAAAAATTCCTCAGACATGAGAGCACACTGAGGGCATTTGAGATATTTTATCATCTACTTTAAATAAATGAAAGATGACTTCAACCAAGGCATCAGAAAAGTTGCAGACTTGAATGAGTTTGAAGATGAAGAAGAACAAAAACTACTCCTAATCATTGGGTCACCGTCTTCTTTCTTGGAGACCGTGGTGTCAAAATCCTACTGTGTATCAATAGGAGATGGATTCTTATTTTAAAGCTCTTATCTGAAATTGAAAATCACAGGTTTTATTGTTGTTCGATGTCATTAAGTCCGTTCCAAATCGTAGCGACCCCACGTGCAATGGAACAGAATACTGCTTCGTTCAGCAGCATCCTCGCAGTCATTGCCATGTTTAAGCCCAGTGTTACAGCCACCATGTCAGATGTTCCCAGCTTGGTGCATCTTTGGACTTCTTGATTGCTGCTTCCATGGGCATTGATTGTGGGAACCAAGTGAAATAAAATCCTTGACAACCTCACTCCTTTCTCCATTTATGACGATTTGGTTTACTGGTCCAGTTGTGAGGATTTTTTGTTTCCTGATGTTGACGTGCAATCCGTACTGAAGACTGTGGGCCTTGATCTTCGTCAATAAGTGTCTCAAATATTCCTCATTTCCAGCAAGTGAAGTGGTGTCGTCTGCCTAACACAGGTTGTTAATGAGTTGTCCTCCAATCCTGATGCCTCGTTCTTCTTCATATAATCCAGCTACTCAGATTATTTGCTCTGCATACAGATTAAAAAGGTATGGTGAGAGGATACAACCCTGACATACACCTTTTCTGACTTTGAACCATGCAGTGTCCTCTTGTTCTGTTCGCATGACTGCCTCTTCATCCATATACAGATTCCTTAAGAACACAGTTAGGTGTTTAGGAATTCCCAGTCTCTGCAATGTTAGCCGTAATTTAGTATGATCCACACAGACTGATGCTTTTGCATAGTCAATGAAACACAAGTAAACACCTTTCTGAAATTCTTTGCTTTCAAGCAAGATCCATCTGACATCATTATTGATATCTCTGGTTCCACGACCTCTTCGGAATCTAGCTTGAGTATCTGGCAGTTCTGAGTCAGCACACTGTTATAGTCACTTTTGAATGATCTTGAGCAAAATTTTACTTGTGTGTGATATCAACAATATTGTTCGGTAATTTCAACTTATGGGGCTACATTTTGACACGCTCATTAACAGTATATTAGTGCATTTTTCCCTTCCTTAGATACAGTTTGTAGTCCTGAGGACTTCTCTGCAGAATTATGGCTTATTTAAGTGAAGAGGTATGAAAATAAATCTGTAGTATGACATTACTGCAATAGATAACTTAATAAAATAAGCCATAAGTATATGAAATTACAGATATGTATATACATGCTTGATGTAAATTATATATAAGATATAAAATACCTAAAAATGTATTAATAAAATGTATGTATCTTCGATAAGACTATTCTGTGTTTTATTATTCTAAATAAACTTCAGAAATGCATGTTTTATTTTATGATTTTTTGATGGACTAGCTTTATGTATAAATCCCTTCATACATCCACATACAAATATTGTAGCACTTTAAAAATTCACAAATTTAAGATTTGTATTCTCCAAGATCTTTGCAAAAGATCAGCAGTTTGAATCCACCAGCCACTCCTTGGAAACTCTGTGGAGCAGCTCCACTGTCCTAATTATGGTCGTATGAGTTAGAATTGACATTCTGGCAATGGATTTAGTAGTTCAGTTTGGTAACTGTCAAATAAGAGTTACCGGTAGAGACATACTATATTCAAAAATCAAATCTGTCATTTAAATTTATTTTTCATCACACAACCATCATCATCATCTTCTTTTTTGTTGTTGTTGTTGACTGTCAGCTATCACCATTCCATTTTTCATTACAGCTAGTTTGTGTATTTCATACACATTTTTCTTTATACAAATGCTTGCTCTTCATAAATACCTGTATGAAATGAGAAACAGTAAGTTTTGCTCATCTTAATTTAGCCTTTTTATTTTCTTTAGATTTTAGAAAAAAGAGTGACTTTGATGCTCTCCTGTATTATCATCATATCTAGTTTCCATCACATCTGTTTTTTCCCACCTCTCCTCATTTCCTTTCACAAATATTGTGGCTTGAAAAACTTTTCCAGTAGCTACAGGTTAGCGAGGGAGCCAGACATACAAATAGACAATAAATGCTATGAGAAAAGTAACAACAAGGTATACAAAACTACATAAAACACTCCTCCCTAGCCTTAGGAATTAGAGTGTGATATCTATGGGGTAAAAAACACACACCCATATACATATTTGTATGCTTTTTAAGTTGAATCTGGAAAGATGATTACATGCTGTGAATACTACCAAAATTAATATTGGGAAACCTGAATTCAGATGCTTCATTATAAATTTATTCTGTAATTTTTCAGTTCTTTATTGCTGACATCATAAAAACTACATGCCGGTATTTTCTGTTTGGAGTTGACTTTTAAGTCTTAGCTTGTTAAAGCTGACTGGTTCGACTACAGTTTAAATTGGGGTCACACTATGGGTAATGATCTAAGATCTTCAATAACTACTAAAGAGTATCCTCTTTTTCATCATCAATACAGCAAAGACAAATAAAGCACTCTATATTTTTTTGACACACTTCTAAAAGGAAATGAAATTGCCTGAAAAATTCAATGAACATGCTTTCTTATCACTAGGTAGCCTTCAGTTCATTTTGTGCTCTGATGCAAAAGAAGAGGGAATGATAAACGTGAACCTTGAGACTGCATTAAATAATGTTTTATGAATAGACTATAGCATATAATATCTGAGGCAAAAAACATAGAACATAAGAATGGAGAGTAAGATGTAATTTGTTTCTTTAAAATGGTTCTTGTCTATTACATTTCAGTTCTGTCTCTCTTTATAACGGCCATTCTTATCAGATGTTTATCTGCCACCACTTTCAGACATAATACACATCTTGTGTCTAATTTTACCACACAATAAACCTCCCTCATGTTCTCAAAAAACGTGAGTTAAAATTGACTAGAAATAATCCACGGTATTACCATAGATATTTCAGCCATAAAACTGATTTTTTTTGTAGAAGCAAATACAAGTGTGAATTTTGAAGGACTTTGAAGGATTCTACCAAAATATCCTCAAAGGATTTTATGGCTTTTATTATACTTAAATTACAGAGATAATTTGTTTGAATCATTATACCAAAACAAAACAAATAAAAAAAATAACTTGTTTTTCTATTTCAGCCTGGGCAGTTTAATCAATATTAACAGCTGTGGCTGTTAAAATATTAATATCCTTGACTTTGATGATTATTTGTTATTTTGCTTGTACCAGACCTTCACTTAAAGACTTGCAGCAGCTTTCTGCATGTATCTATGACAAAACAAAAAACAGGTTGAATATCAAGCATTACACAGAGATGGTGTGTGTTGCTTGAATTTATCCAACGCAAAAGTTTTTTGTCCTATCTGTGAAATGCCTCTCTACACCATTTTCACTTGTGCAAAATGAAGACAAAGATTTAGAATACTTTATTTGTCCTTAGTTTATTCAACAGTGATAAAGAATGCTGTCCAGTAGTTACTACAGATTTTAGATCATGACCTTCAGTGACATCAGTATCACTTTATAAATAGTTTTTAAAATCTTGTTTCTTCTAAAAACCCATACAAATATCATAATATGATCTGTGTCTTGTCCTTCTCAATTAATCTTGAAAAGTCCATGTATTCTTCTTCAGAGTCTTTGGTTACCAAAGGAGGCAACATAGTACAGTTTCCCACTCTTGCCATACTCATTTGTTTTATTAAATTACTGAACAACAAATGCTAATTATTTTGTAATTAGGAGGTCTGTTGGAGTAAAGGATAGATTACCTCTACTGTAGCCTTATGAACATTTTAGGGAGATTACACATTCACACTTTATACCCAATCTTCTGCCAAGAAGTTATAGATGTGCCTGTCCACATTGTAAACAATACATTCATCAAAAAATCACATAGCCATGCATTCTTATCTGTTCATTGTCTTTTATTTCATCTTACCTTAAGTCAAACGGTACTTAATATATGTAATAGTATAAGTAACTTCAAATGACCTGGCACTTTAGGAAGTTTGTGATCTAGTGATTTACTAGTTCTGAACAGTTTTCATTTACATGAAGAGTATGAATTCCATGTCAGATAGCCAGGGTTTGAATTCTGGTCTAAAACTGCCTTATATTGTTTCTAAGGCTGTAATCTTTTAGGAAGCAGATGGCTCCATCTTTCTCCTGCTGAGGCATGGGTGGATTCCAGCCACCAACTTTTCGATAAGCAGCCAGCCCCTGACCAATGACCCCTCAGCGTCGTGTCCCATTATCATCAGCATCATGTCATCAGTCTGTAGTCACATGCGGTGTGATGTGTTCTGTTGTCTACAGAGAGATGTGCACGGGTCTGAACAGCTGGATTCCCCACGGAATATTCACCAAGACACAGACTCAGCTTCTTGCAGCCTCCTCTTTTTACAGGAACTTTATGAAGGTGTAAGAAATGTCAATCTGAGCTATGTCAGTGGGGCATTCTGAATTAATGAAAGTGGCTTTGTTATTTGTTGCAAACTGAAGTCTTATCTTGATTCCAACTGCCTCAGTGAAGAGGATTTGAAATACCTGCTGGTGAAGATCACCAACCGCAGCCTTCAGTATGAGTTGCACCTCAACATCAAGAAAACAAAAATCCTCACAACTGGACCAATAAGCAACATCATGATAAATGGAGAAATAATGCAAGTCTTCAAGGATTTCATTTTTCTTGGATCCACAGTCAACATCCATGGAAGCAGCAGTCAAGAAATCAAATGCGTTGCACTGGGAAAATCTGCTGCAAAAGACTTATTAAAGTGTTGAAAAGTAAAGATATCACCTTGAAGAATAAGGTGGACCAGACCTAAGCTGTGGTATTTTCAGTTGCATCCTAGTCATTTGAAAACTGGACAATGAATAAGGAAGACAGATGAAGAATTTATGTCTTGAATTGCAGTGTCGGAGAAGAATACTGAATGTACCACAGACTTCAAAGGAAGAAACAGGTCTGTTCTGGAAGAAGTACAGTCAGAGCGCTCCTCAGAAGTAAAGATGAGGAGCCAAGCCAAGTGCCGTCGAATCAGATCCGACTCATGGAGGCTGTAACCTAAATACTTGAACATGTTGTCAGGAGGGGTCGGTCCCTGGAGAAAGGCATCATGCTGGGTGCAGTAGAGGGTCAGTAAAAAAAAAAGATCATCAAAGAAATGAGTTGGCACTGTGGTTACAACAAGGGGGTTAAAGCATAAAGACAATTGTGGGTGTGAAATAGGACCAGGCAGTGTTTTGTTCTGTTGTGCATAGGGTCTCTGTGAATGGGAAGTAGCTCAAAGGCCCCTAACCAGAAGTTGTGAAGCAGTGCTCCGAACATTCGTGCGCCCTGTGGAAAGTAAACCTACAGCACCTCTTACTGATGAGAAAGGAAACAGCTAGGCCCAGATACAACCAGGCAAATGCAGAGGTATCAAAATCTTTAGAGGGCAGTCTTTCCTTGTTTTGTTGTGTGTCTTTCTCTCATAGGATAATAGCAAATTACTCGCTGACACTATTTATCGCTAACTTATTTTGTGTCAAGCCATTTACACATACTTATACATAATAATCCACTGGATCCCACTACCAACATATAACAGAGCTACTATTATTATCACCACTTAAAAGTTAGAAAACTTAAACTTTGAGGGGGAAAAAAAAAAGCTAACAACTTTCCCCAAGGTCACCCAGGTAGCAAGGGATACAACTAGGAATTGAACCTGGCCTTTGATTCCAAACACACTGAGTCACTTTCACTAAAGCTGCTCTAAGAAAAGGATTTTGTTTTTTCTTTAATCATTTTTGGGTGGTTGGGGAGAAGGTGTATCTTCAAAACGAGAGGACAGAATTCAGCAGAAGACATTCTGCATACAGGAGTTTCCTATTATTAGCTCAGTCCACCAAACATTCTGTTGGTTCTGCCCTTTAGTTTAGTCCTCTATATGTTCTCTGCCCTAAATCCCCTTGGAGAAGTCCTGTCTTTGATCCTTTTATCGCAAGATCATAATGCCTATTCTTTGTACTTTACAGCTCAAAGGATTTTTTAGATCCACAAACACTGTTCACTCTAAGCATTATCTTCTTGCTTTCTGGGAGAGATGTTCTGGAAGCACATTTTCTCCCAGGAAAGAGGAAGCTTTTATCATTTTATAGTGTAAAACTGAACACATTTTATAAAAATCACAGCTTTCTTCTAAACTGCTCTATCAATTTAGTGCTAGTAATAGGGAAGAACTAATAGCCCCCAAAACTAGAAAGTGCTACATACATAGTTAAGTAATTTTCTAATGTTAACTTGCCACTCTGCCTGGACATTTGACCTTCAGCTTCTTGACCTTGACAATTACAGTCCTTTTCTAGTGAGGAACTAGAAAATTGCCCAGAACAGTGTAAAGCTCTGTGAAGCAGACACATTGATTCCAGAGCAAAAGCTGTAGCTAACCACTAAGTTGCCCTTCCCTGTGAGTCAAGAAATACTTCAAATCATGCATCCACATTTAGGGGCAGCTGGAAGATGAGACTGCACCTAACCTATTGATGGTTGGATGGGGAAGCAGTATCCTGAGAAGCATTGACAGAGAATGGAAGAAAAAATTAAATACTACTTAAATGATGGGATAACTTCTCTGACATCCTCTTGCATTTCCTGTGTGAGCTCAGTACAGTGAATAGATTAGCACATTTAGTTTTTGTTACAGTAGCTCAGTCTTGCTATGAAAGTCAAGCGATACAGATGGCATGCAATTATTCATGCTGCATCAGAAAATCACTATGAAGACACTATTAAAATATGATTGTTAATTAGTACTCATTATGGTTTCCGGGGAAAAAAAGACTTGACAAAAATGAAATTCTTAGTGGGTTCAAATGTTTGCTAGTGCATTGAGCTAAGGCTGGGTTAAGATGCCAGTGTAATTACCTGTGAAATCAGATGACCTGGAGTACTATTTTCCCTTCTAAAGTCTGCCAATTTAAACCTATTACTTTTATTACTATTGTTATTATTAATGTACCTTTGTAATGTATCACAGCTTTCATGCAGCCTTACAGCCGCTAATCCACTTCTCTTTTTTTAAAACAAAACACAAAACTAACCCTTTCCTCATCCTTATTAAAACAACCATTTAATTTGTTATTACTCATGAGTTTGTAAATACATACTTCATGACTTTTCAGTTGGTGAGTAATCTACATGTGATGTTACAACAGCTTTCATTGGTAATAATAATGACATACAGTAGATTCGGTTTTTGACTTAATTACAGATTGATATGTAGTAAATGATACACAACATGCTTTTTACAGATTATTCCTATTTTTTCAACAAAACTTCAGCAAGATAAGTATTAGGGAGTCTGTTTGATGGAAAGAGAATTGAGCTGTCCAAGTTCAGTCTACAGTATGTCCTGTAATGACTGCTGAAGAAATCAACCCAGGCTTGATTCAACTAAAACCATTCCAAACACACAGCTTGACTTCAATCACTGTATCTACAAATGGTCTTTTGGGGCTAAAAATTATTTTAATTTAATTCTAAGTGCTTCTGAGACATATGTCATTTGGGGAAGGGAATAGCTATATAAAAATATATACTGTTGTTTTTATAAAATTGTGATACTTGATTCTACTATCCTGGTTTTCAAGACAGGGATTCACTGGTATTTTAAAAGAATTCTGATCTGTGCATTCATTCATTTGATTCAACTATGTTTATTACTCATTTCGATGTTTCACCCCTGCTGTGTGTCAGTTTGCCGTATTTTGGGGGCTTGTGTATGGCTGGGGGCTATGCTTCCGCTATGCAGATGCCCGCAGGGTCACTCTTGGTGGACAAGTTTCAGCTGAGCTTCCAGCCTAAGAAGAACCAGACAGTCTACTTCCAAAAAGAATTAGCCAGCAAAAACCACATGAGCAGCAGTGGAACATTATTTGATAAGAGTGCCAGATGAAGAGCCCCCAAAGTAGGAAGGCACTCAAAACTGGGGAAGAGCTGCCTCCTTAAAGCGAAGTCCAGCTTAATGAAGTGGGTGGGATTAAGCTTTGAAGACCTGCGTTTGCTGATGTGGCATGGCTCAAAATCAGAAGAAGCATTTATTCCATCAATAACTGGAATGCATAATATGTGAAGTATGAATCTAGGAAAATGGAAAATCCTCAAAAATGAAATGAGACCTTTAAATAGCAATATACTAGGCATTAGTCCATCTGAAATGGACTGGTATTGACCATTTTGAATCTGATAACCATATACAGTCTGCTGTGCAGTGAATGACTTGAAGTAAAATGTTGTTACATTCATTGTCAAAAAGAACATTTCAAGATCTGTCCTAAAGTATGATGCTGTCACTGATTGGATAACATTCATACACCTATAAGGAAGATCAGTTAATAAAACTATTATTCGAATAGTCTTTACCCACCAAACATTAGGGACAAAGATGAAGGAACTCAAGATTTTTACCAACTTCTGCAGTCTGAAATCAATCAAACTTGCAATCAGTATGCATTGATAATTACTGGTGATTGGAATGAAAAACTTGGAAACAATGAAGAAGGATCAGAAATTAGAGGATATGACTTGGTGACAGAAATGATGCTGGAGATTGTATAATAGAATTCTGCAACTTGAGGCTTGAAATTTTTCTTCAGCTCTTTCAGCCTGAGGATGTCAGACTGCAGTCTTCAATTTTGGTTCTCTATTTCCAGCTCTTAGCACATGTCTTTAAAATGCTTTATTTGTCTTCTTGAGTCACCTTTTGAAATTTTCTTCCTTGACTTCTTCACCGAAAATACCTCTTCAAACCAACATAATAGGTAACTATAGACATGGACTTCACCAGAGGGAATACACAGGAATCAAATTGACTACATCTGTGGAAAAAGATGATGGAAAAACCCCATATCAGCAGTCAGAACAAAGCCAGATGCCAACTGAAGGACAGGCCATCAATTCCTCATATGCGAGTTCAAAGTGAAAGTGAAGAACACATACAAAAAGTCCATGAGAGCCATGACAATAACACTGAATATACCCCACCTAAGTTTAGAGACCATTTCAAGAATGGATTTGATGTACTGAACACTAATAATCAAAGACCAAATGAACTGTGGAATGACATCAAAGATATCACACATGAAGAAAACAAGAGGCCATTAAAAAAGGTAGGGAAGAAAGAAAAGATCACACTGGATGTGAGAAGAAATTGTGAAGCTTACTTTTGAATGTCGAGTAGCTAAAGCAAAAGCAGGAAACAGTGAAATAAAAGAAATGAACAAAAGATTTCAAAGGGTAACTCAAGAAGACAAATAAAACATTATAAAGACACAAGCAAAGAGATGGAAATAGAAAACCAAAAGAGAGGACTGCACTCTGAAATTCTCAAGTTGAAAGACCTGAAGAAAAATTTCAAGCCTCAAGTTGCAGTAGTGAAGGATTTTATGGAGCAAATATTAAATGAAGCAAGAAGCATCAAAGAGGAAAGAAAGAATACAGAGTTATTATACAAAATGAACTAGTTAATGTTCAACCATTTCAAAAGGTAGCAGATGATCAAGAACTGATGGTATTGAAGAATCAAAGCATCATTGAAGACATTGATGAAAACAGGGCTCTAGCAACTGATAGAATGTCAATTGAGCTGTTTCAACAAGTGTATGTAACACTGAAAGTGATTACTGATCTATACCAAGAAATTTGGAGGATGGCTACCTGGCTGACTGAGTGAAAGAGATTCAACCATTCCAAGGATGGTTATTTAACTGAATGTGGAAATTATCAAACAATATCATTAACATCACACACCATCAAAACTGTGCTAGAGGATCATTCAAAAGCAGCTGCCACATTACATTGACAAATAACTTTAGAAAGTCAAGCTGGAAAGTCAACCTGGATTCAGAAGAGAATACAGAACCAGGGATATCATAGCCGATGTTGATGGATTCTGGCTGGAAGCAGAAAATACCACAAAGATATTTACTTTTGTTTTATTGACTCTGCTAAAGCATTTGATAGTGTGTATCATGACAAATGACAGATAACATAGCTGAGAATGTGGATTCCAGAACACTTACTTGTACTCATGAGGAATCTGTACGTGTATCAAGAGACAGTCATTTGAACAGAACAAGGGGAAATTGCAAGATTTAAAGTCAGGTTTCGGGGTTGTATTCTTTCATGATATCTATTGCCTGTATGTTGAGTAAATATTCCAAGAAATTCTGCTATGTGAAAAAGAATGAGGCATCGGTATTGGAGGAAGACCCGTTAACAACCTGCATTATGCTGGTAACACAATCTTATTTGCTGAAAGAGAATGGGGCTTGAAACATACATGAAAATCAAAAACCACTGCCTTCAGTATGGATTACACCTCAAGATCAAGAAAACAAAAATCCTCACAACTGGGCCAATAAGCAATACCATAATAACCAGAAGAGACATTGAGGTTGTCACGGATTTCACTTTACTTGAATCCACAGTCAACACCCATGGAATCACAGTCAAGAAATCAAAAGACACATTGCATTGGGAAAGTCTTCTGCAAAATATCTCTTTAAAGTGTTAAAAGGTGCATATGTCACCTTGAAGACTAAGGTGTACCTGACAGAAACCACGGTATTTTCAATCATAACTTAGGCATCCAAAAGGTCTACAGTGAATAAAAAAGATAGAAAAAGAACTGATGCCTTTCAGTTATAGTGCTGGAGAAGAATATTGAATATAACATGAACTGTCAGAAGAACAAAGGATCTTTCCCAGAAGAAGTGGTCCTTATAAGCAGGGATGGGGATACTATGTCTTTAATACTTTGGACATGTAGTCAGGAGGGATCAGTCCCTGGAGAAGGACATTATGCTTGTTAAAG
The DNA here is from genome assembly GCA_028571685.1 of Heterohyrax brucei. NCBI lineage: Eukaryota > Metazoa > Chordata > Mammalia > Hyracoidea > Procaviidae > Heterohyrax > Heterohyrax brucei. Next base: position 166,030,900 of record CM053143.1, read on the forward strand.
CAGAAGGTCAGTGAAAAAGAAGACCCTCAATGAGATGGATTGATGCAACGGCTGCAACAATGGCTCAAGGGTAACAACTGTGGGCACAGAGCAGGACCAGACAGTGTTTAGTTCTGTTCTACTTAGGGTTGCTATGTGTCAGAATCAACTCTGAAGTACTTACTAACAACAATGTTCCAGCCATTATTCTGTTATTATTGATGCAGTAAATAAGACATAAACCTTCAGTGAAGAGCTCCATGCCCTCGTAGGCCAAGGGGAAAAATAGACACAAGAAAAACAATTCCAATCTTCTTTGGAAGTTGTTTTAGTCAGCTAGGGCTGCTCTAATAGAAATACCACAGAGTGGATGGCTTTAACAAAGGAAGGTTTATTTTTACACAGTCCGGTAGGCTACAAGTCCATATTCAGGATGTCTGCTCCAGGGGAAGGCTTTCCCCTTGTCAGCTCTGGAGAAAAGTCCGGTATTGCATCAGTCTTTGTCCACGGAGCATCTTGGCAGAGGAACCTCAGATCTGAAGGACGCGCTCTTCTCCCGGTGCTGCTGCTTCTCGACAGTGTGAGATTCTCAATTCTCTGCTTGCTTCCCTTTGCTTTTATCTCTTGTAGGATGAAAGAAGTAAGGGTGGGGCAAGTCACACTCCAGGGAAACTTCCTTTACAGTGGAGCAGGGAGGTAATCCTATGAAGGGCTTTACAGTCCCACCCTAACCCTCCAACATACAGCACAGGAAAATCACAAAACGGAGGACAATCACAGCATACAGGGAATCATGGCCCAGGCAAATGGCTACATATATTTTTTGGGGGACACGATTCAATCCATGACAGAAGTACAAGTAACTGTGATGTTTCATCTTGTCTGCAAAAGTTTTCTAGTCTGTCACTCAGTGAATTCAAAGTTTGAGAGTAGGTGTTTAGAAATTCGTGGAGCACTTTGTCATAATGGCAAAAACTAAACATGTGCTTTTTCTAAATCTAGAAATTTAGTGACCAACTCATGACCAATTAAAAAACAAATAGCAAACAGTAGTCCTTCTCCATAGACAGAATGAAAGGAAATCCTCTATAGAATAACTAGGAGATGGAAAACACAATTCAAACTGCCAAGATACTTACTGAAAGTTTTCTACATTCTTAAATTTTTTATTTCCAAATGGAAGAAAGGTAATAAAATTAATACAAGTGGTCTTCAAATTTTGATGTGATTCTGTTCTGATGACTGTCATAAGTTGGTTCTGAGATAAGTTGAATACTTCAAATTTTTTGTTTGTTTTTGGTTTCCACTGCCAGCCAACCAAGTGTCGTTGAGTTGGATCCGACTCATGGCAACCCTAGGGGCCAGGGTAGAACTGACCCCCAGAGTATTCCATTTTATTATAAATGGAATACGTTTTATTATAAATATCTTCAGAAATTCAATCTTTGAGAGTCGGCGTGACAAGGGTAACATTAGTACATTAAGTTCTGTAGCACTGTGTGTAGTGTGTATTGCAAACAATAAGATGTACAATAAAAGAAGGACTAACATATGTATTTGCCTTTGAATTGCAGTGCTGCAGAATACTGAATGTACCATGAATTGCCAAAAGAACAAACAGATCTGTTCTGGAAGAAGTACAATCCGATGGTAAGACTGCATCTTACATACTTTGGACATGTTGTCAGGAAGGATCAGTCCCTGAAGAAGGACACGATGCTTGATAGAGTGGAGGGTCAGTGAAAAAGACGAAGACCCTCGACGAGATGGATTGTCGCAGTGGCCACAGCAGTTGGTTTAAGCATAAAAACTATTGTCGGCACAGCGGAAGAAAGGGCAGTGTTTTGACCTGTTGTGCAGAGGGTCACTATGAGTTGGAGCTGACTCAATGGCACCTAACAACCACAACAACAGCAGCGTATGTGTGGATCAACACAACTGGTCCATGTTACAAGCCTGGGACAGTCTGTATTATCTACGTTTGGGATCAGGTATTGAATATATTTTGTTTTATATCTAAAATAAAAAATTGAAAAAATGAAAAAAAAATCAAAGGTAAGTTTATGGAGACAAGTCCTGATTAAAAGGACTTTCCCTTTTTGTATTAGGTACTTTTATCACAACCAGTAAAGTATAGCAATTGAGCTTAAAGAATAATTAGCTGCCCATGCCTCTGCCTGTTTTACAAGGAAACGAAGGATTTATCTAAGACCTCTGTTTCCTGTATTTGAGCTCCATAGTCAACCAATTAGAAGCTTCCTCAGCTTTGAAGGCTGGAGAGAAGTGTAGACTATACCTGGGGAGAAATTTATTTCATGCTTTACTTCTTCAAGCATTGCCCAGCCCATTCTTTTCTGACTTCGACAAGATGAGGAAGTTCAAAATACACTTGCCCAGTCTTGGACCAGAGGAACCCAAGATCATAACATTGACTGCCATTCATTTGCATCCTGAAAGAAGGACTGCCTATATTGAAAGAATATGCAGTTTATAAGCAGGTTTATGAGCAGGTCCTGCAGTATCTTCACTGTTGTTGGTAGGCCCTGGGTCAGCACTGGGGCCACTGTGCATTCTGAGTTTCCTCCAACCCCGGCTCATCTGCTGTCATTATATCAGACAGTCTTTTGACATGGTCTGTAGGGTTTTCAATAGAAAAGCTGCTGGGGTAGTGGTTAAGTGGTTCGTCTGCTCACCAGAAGGTAGGAAGTTCGGATCTGCGAGGCACTCCTGGCAAATGCTACTGGGAGTTTCTATCTAGAGCCCCTGGTGGTGTAGTAGTTAAGTGCTACATCTGCTAACCAGAAGGTCAGCTGTTTGAATCCTCCAGGTGCTCCTTGGAAAATCCACGGGGCAGTTGTATTCTGTCCTATAGGGCCACTATGAGTCACAATCAACTAAACGGCAGTGGGTTTGGTTTGCGTTATAGGGTTTTCAATGGCTGATTTTTCTGATGTAGATCCCCAGGCCTTTCTTCATAGTCTGAAGTTCTGCTGAAACATGCCCACCACAGGTGACCCTGCTGCATTCAGAATACCCACGATGTAGCTCCCAGCAACATAGCAACATGTAAACATTTAGACCAGGGCAGGCAGTTGCCTCACAGACTAATTGGTATTGTTATAATTAAATTTTAAACATTTTGAATGAAAGGAAATGAAAAGGAATAAAGAAAAGCTGTATAAGAAAGGTTGCATAGAGTAGTCCAGAAGATTATTTGGCAACTCATGCAGCAGAACATCGAAAAGTTAAAGATAGTTATAAACTGTTTTGGTATCATTGACAAGCAAGTAGTTAATCCTGATGTGCTCACAAGAAGTGTAAAGTTCTGAATACTTAATGTGGTGATTTTGATAGAATGTATGGAGAAAAAAACTACCTATACACCCAATAAGCATTATCACAAATGAAGAATTACTAGCAAACTTTTCTCTTTCCTCAAATTTAATTGAAACAATGCTCAAATAGAAAATACTCCTGCTATTTAGAATTTCTTTTCAGTCTGCTCTAATCTAGAAAAGCAATTGATTTTTGCCAGTGTTTTAAGAAAATCATACATCTCTTTTCCTTTCTACAAAGTAAAGCCCGTTTCGTTTGGCTTTTGTCTTGGCAAATCTGGAAGACAGTGTAATAGCAAACTCCCCACATTTGTCTAGATTTATTGTCTACTAGGGATAAATCATTTTCTAGAAGCTGTTCTTCCTCACCCACCCCCCCCCAGGTCCCCTTTTCCTCCACTGAGAAGTTTATAAAATCCAATTTAAATCTAGGATATAATTGGTTTCTTTATTGGTTTCTGAAGGCTTTTTGATACAATTGCAGGCATTTTTCTAAAAGAATAGCCTCCTGTTTAAGTGCTAAGTTTCATTTAACTTTGTAATGTCAGAGTGTTTGAGCATGACATTGATGTTTTTAATGTGGATATATGAATAGTTTCTTCATGCAATACATCATCATTTATTTTATTATTTTTATGATTAATAGAACAAAAACATATAAATTGTTTATCTAGGTTAGATACAAATTATGAAGAAACTGGGTACCAATGTGTAAGATAGAAGATAACATTTAACAATTTTATTATTATAAAACAAACCAAATCCACCGCTGTTAGGTCAAGTCTGGCTCATAGGGACGCTGCAGATGAAACTTACTATAGTTTCTGTAAATTACCTGAAAAATCTTGGAAATACAGGTTACTTTATGTAAATGGTATTGTCACTTTCCCTTTTTCCCCCCAAACATAACACACAAGTGAAGAGAGATCTGAACTGCAGAATACTTGGCTGCAGTTAATAATACAGTTAGCTCTTCTCCATTTGGGAAGAATTGTTTTATATTTGAATCACATAAGAATTGATGATTTTCTATACTGGGCTCCTGTATAGGATCATGGATTTGTTATTGGTTATTATCTGAAACTTAGAAACTTGCTTAACATCTCCTGATCCCAAACTGGGACTAATAAAACTTTCAGTATTTTTACGTAACTTAAAGGAGATCAAATATGAACATAGGTATTATGGACTGAAAGCATCTATATAAATACTGATTATTTTTCATTTCTTGATTTTTATTTATACCTCTTTCCATTTAGTGCTCGAAATATATTTAATTTTATGTCTGCTTAAAGGCTTATGTGGATAGTTTGTTTTTATATTAATATGGTCACTGTGCCATGAATCGGATCCGACTCGAAGGCACTTGGCATGCTAGTTTTTAAACTGTTGCTGTAAAGAAATTAGCATGATGCATTTAAGAAAATACATTGTTGGGGGAGGGCATGAAAGACAGACAAATAGATAATTAAGATACCTGTTTTCCATGGGTTTATCTGGTACCTTCTTGAATATGCTGCTATTTTCACTCTTTACTACCAATTTATCTCGTGAAATTATTTTTGCCAGAATAAAGTTTTCAGTTGATGCTGTTGTTAGCTGGCCTGGTGTAGACTGATTCATGACATGTGAGTGGAGTGCCAGGTGAGTGAAACTCATGGCAGCATAATAGTCTTAATGTGACATTAGTGACAATGATAACAACACAAGAGAGGAGGCCTGGTGGTGCACTGGTCAAGAGGTGGGCTGCTAAGTGAAATATCGCAAGTTCAAATCCACCACCTGTTCCTTGAAAACCCTATGAGGCAGTTTTACTCTGTCCTATAGGGTCACTATAAGTCATAATTGAACAGCAACAAGTTTGATTTGGTTTTATTTTAAACAGTAATCTTCAACATTTATGTACTTAATCTCATGGTTTTCCCCTATTCAAAATTCTTATCACCAAACCTACCTGCTCTCTATACAAATCCTTTTCTAGTAATAATACATTATTCCACTACAACTAAAAAAAAAAAAAAAAATACATTACTCATTAATGCAAATATATGCAAATTATTTTACTCTTCAGTTCAGAAGTACTTTCAATTACTTTGACTTTGCATTTCCTCGCCCCAACGCCCAGAGAAGATCTCCTTTCATCATTTTGACAATAGGAATGATTTTGTAAATACTCTTTGAATGTATTTCACAGGTCAGCAGTCTCATTCCGATATAGATCTACATCTTAGATTAGACAATAATTTGTTTTCTGCTTTACCTTCACCAGGACATGCTATTTTATAGAATGAAACAGTAAATCAATAGAATCCTTTCGAATGGAATCCTGTAAAGAAAACGCTTGTGTTCTGCTTAATTATCAACTCATTAAAACAAGAACATGACATTTGTAAAGCACTCATTTATTCTTAGAAAACAAATTCCCCTGGAAGACAAATGTGGGGCTTACTGTCCTAAAAACCAGCCTGCTGAATAAAAGCCCACATATGAAAAGACACCACTGATCTTGTTGGATCTAAATAAACCACTGATTTTGTTCTTCAAATGAGCAGGCACAGTAGGCCACAGATATGTTCTCTGGTAGATGACGGCTGTAATTACGCCCTAGGATAGAACATTATTAAATAGGAGAAAGATCTAATACCATTCTTAGAACAAACTTCATTTTTCTTATATAACTTCTGAGTGGTCCATGGCTACAATTTCAAGGAGGAAACACTAGATTATGCCTTGCAATCAATATTGTGCATATGGTTAGCATTGATGCTTAACAGTACTAATGTGTACATCTCCCATGTGTCTGTCAGTTTCTCATACTGCGGGGGCTTGTGGCTTGCTATGGTTCTGAAAGCCATGCCACCAGTATTCAGACACCAGCAGGGTCATCTATGACAGATGTGTTTCAACTAAGCCTCCAGACTAAGACTGACTAGAAGAACCAGCAGTCTACCTCTGAAAAGAACTAGTCAGTGAACACCTTATTAACAGCAGCAGAACATTGTCAGATATAGTAAAGCATCTTCCACTGAGGATGTCCTATTTTGATAGTCCACAGAAGTAATATTTGTGAAGCTATAGCTGCTGTATTTACCATGTTTTATTGATTAGTCTAGGGTAGCCATGAGTCGGATCTGACTTGATGGCACTTGGCGTGGCTTTGGCTTGACAAATAGCCACGAAAAGTTACATGATTCCACAATATGTAGAAATGATTAAAGTTTATCATCAAAATGGGTGTTCCCCAAGCATTCCTTGCATTAAATTCACAATGTGTGTAACTGTCCCACTGAGAGAACAATGTGACATTTAATCAGAGTTTGAGACAACTGGGTCTGTTGCCAATCATATAATGCCTGTGTGTCAACAAACTACATGCTCCAACAAAAAATTGCCTCCATTCGTCAGAGTGTACCCGAGAATCCATCCCAACGAGTTTATCACTGAACACAAGAAATGGGCCTTTTGTCAACCAAATTTGGCAGATTTTAGATCTGGACTTGAAGCTTTACCCTTACAAAATTGTTTTAACTCAAGAACTGAAGTCCAGTGACCATAGATTGCACCTTACATTTGTTGACTTGGCTCTGGAGCAACTGAAAGTTGACTCTGTGTTTGGCTGAAAAATCATCTTCAGCTACAAGGTCCATTTTTGGATGAATAGTTTCATTAACAAACAAAACTGTTGTAATTTGGAGTGATGAGAATGCAATGGAGATTCAAGAAAGTCCACTGCATGCCCCCAAATTTACCTTTTGTGTGAATTTTGGTCTGGTGGAATCATTGGTCCTTATTTTTCTAAAGATGAATGAGGAGAGGCTGTGACTGACCATGGTGAAAGACATTGGGCTATAAAAACTGATTATTTTTAGCCCTATTTGGAAGGTGCCACAGGGGCCATTTACTTGAAGTTCTTTTCTACACATAATGCTGTCAAATGTACTTCAAAATAAAAAAAATAAATAAAAATAAAACCATATTATTTGCACAACTTGTTTTACTGAAGTTCAAAGACAACACACCCTTTCTGGAAGGCCCTTTACAAGAAGATGAACCACCACCACCCCACTCCATCCTGTTGGAAGGCATTCAAAATGAGAAGGAACAGTTGTAAATATCTATTAATAATTAGAATGTGGAATAAATGAAGTACAAATTTAGGAAAATTGGAATTCATCAAAATGCAATGAAACTCAAAAACATTAATATCCTGGGCATTAAAAATGAACAAGAACAACAACAAAAAGCCAGTGTTGGCCAGTCAATTCTGACTCACCGCAACCTTGCAGGACAGAGTAGAACTGCTCTGTAAAGTTTCCAAGGAACAAGTGACAGATTCAAATATCTGACTTTTTGGTTAGCAGGCATGGCAGTTAACCACGACACCTCCAGGGTTTCTCAGGCATTAGTGAACCGAACTGACAGCAACCACTCGGAGTCAGACAATCATACGGTCTCCTAGGCCAGGAGTGACAACTTGAAGAGGAAAGGAATTGCTGCATTCACTGTCAAAAAGGACATTTCAATTTTGTTTGTGCATTCACTGTCAAAAGAACATTTCAAGATCTATTGTGAAGTACAGTGCTATTCTTGAGAGATCAATATTCACTTGCCTACAAGGAAGGCCAAATAAAATGCCTATTATTGAAACTTACACACAAACCATTAAGGCCAAAGATGAAGAAACTGAAGGTTTTTATCAGCTTTTGCAGTCTGAAATTGATCAAATGTGCTGTCAATGTGCACTGATAATTACCAGTGATTAAAGCAAAAATGTTGGAAATAAAGAGCAATTGGTAGTTGGAAAATACAGCCTTGGTGATACAAAAGATGCTGGAAATTGCATTGCAGATTTTGCAATACCAATGACTTCATTACTGCAAATATCTTTTTTTTTGTTTTCCTCCACCAGCAAAAATGGCTACCATATGCATGGACCTTACCACATGGAATACATAGGAATCAAGCAGACTATATCTCTGGAAATAGATGATGGAAAAGCTCAATATCATCAGTTAGAAGAAGGCCAGTGACCAAATGTGGAACAGATCATCAGGTGCTCATATATAAGTTAAAATTGAAACTGTAGAAAATTAGTGAAAGTGGATGACAGTCAAAGTAAAATCTTGAGTATATCACACCTCAGATTAGAGACCATCTAAAAACATATTTGATGCATTTAACACTAATGACTGAAGACCACAAATGTTGTGGAAGACATCACACATGAAAAAAGCAAGAGGTCATTAAAAAGACAAGAGACAAAGAAAAGATCAAACTGGATGTCAAAAGGGACTAAAATTTACTCTTGAATGTCAAGTATCTAAAGCAAAAGGAGGAAATTATGAAGTAAAAGGACTGAAGATTTCAAAGGGAAGCCCGAGAAGACAAAGTATTATAATGTTATGGGCAAAGAGCTGGAAATAGAAAACCCAAAGGGAAGAACACACTCTGCATTTCTCAAATTGAGAGAATTGAAGAAAAAAATCCAGCCTCAAGTTGCAATAGTGAAGGATTCTATTGGGAAAATATTAAATAATGCATGAAGCATCAAAAGAAGATAGACTCATTATACCAAAAAGAATTGGTCAACATTCAACAATTTCAAAGAGGTAGCATAGGATCAGGAACCAACAGTGCTGAAGGAAAAGGCTGAAGCTATACTGAAGGTCTCGGAAAAAAACAAGATTCAAGGAACTGGTAGACTACCAACTGAGACATTCTGACAAATAATTTCATCACTGGAAGTGCTCACTTGTCTATTCCAACAACTTTAGAGGATATCTACCTGGCCAGATGACAGGAAGAGATCCATATTTCTGCCTATTCCCAAAAGAGGTAATCCAATTGAATACAGAAATCACTGAACAATATCATTATAATCACATGCAAGTGAAATACTGCTAAAAATCATTCAAAAACATTGTGGAACCAGGAATATTATTGCTAATGTCAGATGGACCTTGGCTGAGAGCAGAGAACACAAAAAAGATATTTACCTGTTTTTTATTGACTATGCAATGGCATTTAACTGTGTGGATCATAACAAGTTATGTATAACATTGCAAACAGTAGGAATCCCAGAACACTTAGTTGTGCTCATGAGTAATCTGTACATGTATCAGGAGCAGACAACCGTCTGAATAGAACAAATGGACACTGCATGCTTTAAAGTCAGGAAAGGTGTACATCAGTGTTACACCCTTGCACCACACTGATCCGATCTGTACGCCAAGAAAACAATGCAAAAAGCTGGACTATATAAAAAGAATGTGGCATCAGGATTGGAGGAAGACCAGTTAACGACTTGCAATATGCAGATGACACTACCTTGCTTGCTGAAAGTGAATACGACTTGGAACATTTACTGCTGAAGACCAAAAATCATAGCCCACAATGTGGATGACACTTTCACATAAAGAAACCAAATATCCCCATAACCAATAAGCAATATCATGAGAAATGTCAAAAAGATTGAGATTATCAAGGATTTTGTTTCACTTGTTTCCATAATTAATGCACTTAGAAGCAGCATTTGAGTAATTAGAGATACATTGTATTAGGCAAATGTTTGGCAAAAGACCTCTTTAAAATGTTGAAAAGCAAAGATGTTACTCTGAAGACTAAGATACACCTGACCCTAGTCATGGTGTTCTCAGTGGCATCATATGAATGCAAAATCTAGAAAATTTAAAAGGAAGTCAGAATGCGACTTGACATCATTGAACTGTGGTGTTGGAGAAGAATATTGAGTATACCATGCACTACCAGAAGAATGAACAGATCTGTCTTGGAAGAAGTACAGAGTGCTTCTTAGAAACACGGAGGGTGACAGTGTCTTACATACTTTGGATATGTTATCAGGAGGAATCAGTCCTTGGAGAAGGACATCATGGTTGGTACAGTGGAGGTTTAAGGAAAAAGAGGAAGAGCCTCAACAAGGTAGACTGACCCAGTGAGCACAGCAGTCAGCTCTGGGCTAGCAACAGCTGCCGGCGTGAACAGAACAGGGCAGCGTTTTGTTCGGTTGTACATAGAATGTCTGTGAGTTGGAACAGCCTCGATGGCATCTAACAGCAACTCCTATGTTCCTGGAATTCTCCTGTTATTCCAGGCTCAGCAAATAAGACATAAACCTTCCCTGAAGAGCTCCAGGACCTTATTGTTCAAGGGGAAAAATAGACATAAGAAAAACAATTCCAATCTTCCTCAGGAGTACAACTAACTATGGTGTTCCACCTCATCTGCAAAAGTTTCCTAGTCTGTCACTCAGTAATTTCAGAGTTTGAGGAAAAGCATTTAAAAATTTCTAGAGCGCTCTGTCATAATGGCAAAAAGCAAACGTGCTTTTTCTAGTTTACAAAGTATTGGTCTCTGACCAATTGGTAACCAATTAAACAAACAGTAGTCTTTTACCACAGATAAACTGAGAGGAAATTTTCTATGTAATAACTGGGAGGGAAGATGGAAAACAAAATTCAAACTGTCAAGCTACTTACTGAAAATTTTCTACATTTTTAAAATTTTTACTTGCAAATGGCATAAAGATAATAAAATTAATATAAGCAGTCTGACTTTCAGTGAGGTTCTGTTCAGATGTTGGTTCTGAGACAAGTTGAATGCATTATTTATTTACTTATTTATTAAGTTTTCAACAACAATACTTGCAAACAGATGGTGCCTAATTTATCTGAGTTGATCTAGCTGCTTGTATGTAACACACTTTAATTGTGTTCATTCTTCCTCCTTCTAATCTTTCATTATTCAGTATTTTATCTCTTGGAGGAGACAGCCATGCCACAGTGAGGCCAGTTGACTAAACAAAGGTCAAAAAGGTAACAAGTGACAGAACAAAGGGATTGCAGTGTTGCTCTTGCCTTTTCTGGAAAAGTGAACACCCAGTGTCTCCAAATACTTGGACACCTGAGACGTCTTCTCTCAGAACTTACTTCCATGCCTGTGACTTCCCTGATTCAATGATCATAAGTGACTCTTAAAAGGGTTCTCTGTTCTGTAACTTTTGCTGGGGGTTCAGTGTTGATTCTACACGAATAATTTTACTTAGCACGGTGCATTTCCATAAGCAGCAGTGCATTCTGAAATTTAAGCTAAAATGGATCTTATTTTAAGTTTTCATATTTCAACAAGTATTTGGAAAAAGCAAAAACAAAACAAAAGAAAATAAAAAAACAGATACATAATTTCTTTTGTTCTTCTCTTCTAATCCATTATTTTCAACCAACCTCTTCTATAGTTTGAACACTGAATAATTTAAAAAGGAACTCCAGTAGGTTTATATATATTGTTACAAGCTCACACTTTCAGTTTTAATACTTGCTGGATAATGAAAAATGGTGAATTCTATATATAATGATATATAAAACTGATTTACTTGAGAATGAATGTAATATGTTAAATTCTAGACTGTCCGTTTATAGTAAAAGGTTAATATGAGGTCTGACAATTAAGTTCACTAACTCATTCTAGAAAAAGTGCTACATACCTCACTGCTGAATATCACTATAGTCACCTTCGAAATACTCCCTTTTCAAAGCTTTGCACTAATACCAGTGCCTAGTCAACTCTTCAAAGCAATTTTGGAGCTCTTTTTCTGGAATGGCCATCAGAGCTGTCATCACATTACACTTGAAGTCCTGATTATCATCAAAATGTCTTCTTTTCAATATTTTGTTTATCTTCAGCTAAAGGAAAAAGTCACTAGGAACCAGAGCAGATGAGCAGGTAGGGTGCTCCAATGCAGTTATTTGTTTACTGGCTAAAAACTCCCTCAGAGACAACTGTGCACTTAAATTTATGACTTGCCACCATGCCACAGTATGCAATGGGCATTTTAGAAAGAGTTCCAAAACGGCTTTGAAAGGTGGACTAAACGCTGGCATCGATGTATAGCTTCCCAAGGGGAGTACGTCGAAGGTGACCACAGTGATATTCAGCAATGAGGTAAGCAGCCGTTAGAATAATTAACTTTGCAGACTTAATTGCTGGACCTCGTACATCAGAAGAAACAGTGTATAGAACAGTTGAATTGAAATGCATGCATTTTACATCATTATCAAAGAGTGATGGTCTTCTTACATAACTTGGGTGAAAAAAGCACCCTGTAAGCTATTACGTTCATGTAACTGGCCTTCCACTCATTCTATTTAACCCTAAGTGAATCTGATCCTCAGGAAACAGTGAAAAAAGCTGTCACAAGGAAGTGGAGAGTGTTCTTTGGTCACTGATATAATTGAATGGGATATATTTACATTTTAGTAAATCAGGGTCAAAGACAAATTGAATTTTAAATTGCATTATAATTATCTCTAAATGAAAAAAGAAAATAGGAAGAAATTATCTCTGTGGACTTGCATAGTTAAGAGTTGAACCACTTTAGCCTGTAGTAGCTCTACCCTTGAAATATACATCTCCCTGAGGGTCAGTATCCTGAACAAAGAAATCAATGTTTGCTCCGCACTACAGGTTACTGGTAACTCATAAACTGGGAGTCAAGGGAGTGTTTAAAGCTGACTTCTCCACGTCTTCTTTACATTCAAAGTAAAGTGACCAAGATGGTAGAGAGAGAACTACTTTTGAGTTTTTGTATTATCTAAAAAATGTTTTCTTATGGAAATTACATACATGTGCATATGTCATATATACATACACATGTGTCATGGGTTGAATTATGTGTCCCCAAAGATGTGTGTAGCAATTTAACTAGGCAAGGATTCCCAGGGTTGAGGGTTGATTTTGTGATGTTTCTACATGTTGTAAATCCTGCCTCTGTGATGCTAATAAGGTGTAATGGGAGGCAGTTGTATTGGTGGGACTGGACTTAATGTGTAAGGTTGTATTGTGCCTTGAGGCCGTCTCTTGAGATATAAATGAAAAGGGAATAAGCAGAGAGTTGGGGACTTCACACCATCTGGAAAGCAGTGCTGGGAGTAGAGCGTCTTCCTTTGGAAAAGACTCGGGGTTCCTGCACCTCAGGGGCTTGCAGTCTAGGGCAAGAAGGCCAACAAGGAACTTCCTCCAGAGGCAAAAGGAAAACAGATTTCCTTTGTAGATGATGGACTGAATCTGAACTTTCAGCCTGCTTCTCTGTAGAAAATAAATTTTCCTTTGTTAAAGCCACTCCCTTGTGGTATTTCTCTTATAATGTCACTAGATCACTAACACAACATGTAATACACTTGGCTGTTAGTTGAAACAGTGGTTTGAATCCACTGGGAATTTCTGTGGAAGGAGAAGACTGATGACCTGCTCCTGGAAAGATTATACCTACGAAATCCAGTGTGGCAGTTCTGCTCTGTCCTATAGGATTGCTGTAGGCTGGAATGGACTCAATGGCACCCAGCAGGTATTTTAGGAGACCAGGAGCAATGATTAAGCACTTGGTTGTTAACCAACAAGTTGGCAATTTGAACCCCTCAGCTGCACTCCAGGTGAAAGACATGACAGCATGCTTCCATAAAATTGTAGTCCTAAAGACACTATGGGATAGTTGTATTGTGTCCTATAGGGCTTCTATGAGTTAGATTTGACTCTACAGCAATGATATATACATATCAAATACATATACATATAATTTTTTGAAGAAATGAATATCAAACAACTTCTTTTTTATTTTAATTCTTCTTAAATACTATTTTCTAGAGGAAAGGCGGAAACCCTGGTGGCATAGTGGTTAAGCGTTACATCTGTTAAATCAAAAGATGGCAGTTCACATTTGCCAGACAACCCTTGGAAACACGATGGGGCAGTTCCACCCTGTTCTAAAGGGTTCTGAAGCAAACTAAGCAGCTGCAGCTACTGACTGAAACTTGATATATTTAGTTTTATAAAGCCCAAATGAGTGAGAAAGCTAGTCATTTGGGTTGGATGCACAAATTGAAGCATATATGATAATTCTGGATACTTAACAGAGCCTACACAAAGTCCTACCAAATAGGAGATATTAGCTTAGGAAGTATTTCATCATTTCTGTATAGCTACAATGTAATCAATCTGTTGAAAAACCATAGCTTCCAAAATATGGTGACATAAAGGGACATTTCAGTGATGTATCACCTTTTTGTATTTGCAGCCATTGCATTATAGAAGCCAATCCAATGTTTCTCTGTAATGAGATGGAACCAAGGGGCCTTTCCAAAGAAACCCATGGAAGAAAGAATTTAGAAATCCGTGGTTCACTGATTAACTGAGCCCAGGTTTCATTTAAAGGGTAATGAACAAATAATGTTTTGATTTAAGGGACAGTGTTAGGTTTCTAAGTTTCAAATAGCATTTTGACGAGCAGCTGAATACGTTATATGTGTCATTTACTACCCTGCATGCTGAGGTAAACTTTCTCAGTGTCACCTACTTATGATATTTGCTTCATTAACAATAGCTTTTAAAGTCCTTTACATGCAAACACACCTCATCACAGATTTTTTTTTTTTTCCTGTGTTGTCTTTTTCAACTATGCAACTCAAAGACTTAGGATGAATCTGTCAATATCAACTGAAAATTGCATATCAATGAGTCATTTTTCTAGAGGTAAAAGCTAAATGAACATACATGTATAAAATGCCTAGCCCAGTGCTTTTTATAACACGAATGTTTGCAGTTTGTGCTTGTGCAGTGGATACATACAGAGTTAATATAAACACATAGTACTTCTGGATAAAAGAACTTGAAAAATGATTATGTATGAGTACATTTCCAGGAGGTTGTTTTTACCCATGGAACCCAAGAGAAAGTTTCATTGAGTAAGATCTTAGCTGTGTTTCTCCTGTGTCTCTTAACAACCTCCTACAGGAGGATTTTAATTTATCCAATCTAAATCAGGTGATTATATGGGTTGAACTATCATCCATCCTTGGTAAAATGTGGAACCCACTCAACTCCATTTATAACCCTCCAGGATCTCCAAGGCTTTTCAGTAGTCATCAAGGGGGCATAGGGGAATTAAACAAATCCAGTATGAATTATGTAGACAAACATTTTTTAGAAATCATATCTATCCAAAGACTGATCAATTCCATTTGGGGATAATGCATCATCCTGATTTGCTTTTAGTGCTTTATGTGTATCTTATGCTATAACTCATCTCCAGCATCTCTCTTCCAGATAAATGATGTTTACACTCCTCTCATTTTTCAGATTTCACATAGTTGTTTTCTTTGTTTTTATTGGAGTGTGTGTGTGTTGTGTTTGTTTTCAGTTTTGTTTGTTTTGTAATTTAATTAAAATGGCATCATACAGAATATGATCTTCCATGTACAACTTCTTGTGTTTGTAAGAATCACACATATTCTTGAATGCGACTATTTTGTTTCTATTTCTATGCCATTATATTTTAAAAAGTACCTGGCTTTATGTACTCTTTCCTCTATTAAATCACACTTGGATTATTTCCAGTTTTGAGATATACTAAACAATGCTGTTCTGAGCATTCTTGTATAAATTGCATTTATGTACCCATTTCTGCTGGGTTTAAGTTTAAGAGTAGAATTTTTGAATTATGGAATACAAGTACATCCATCTTTAGGAGATAATATGAATGAGTTTGTGAAAGTGGTTGCAACAGTTTTCACATAGCTTCTTACAGGTACCTTTCCAGTAAATTATACTTCACAGCTGATAGTTCTCAATTCAATAAAAATCTTCCTGATTAAGTAAATTGTCTGGTTATTAAAAAAAAAATCCTAACATTAACAGATTTCTTGCACCCAGTGACAAACTCTCAAGACATTTTATATGAGCTTACTTCTTTTCTATCTTAAATCCTGGGATACTTTGGATCCTGACATATACACATCTTTCAAAAGCCTCAGTAGTAGCTGACAAAAACACAGATGATTAACTATGGAAAGAGTCTTACATAAGGTTAGAAGTATACAAATTGATTATGATGGGGAATTCAGGCAGATTTTTCCCTTACTGTTTTTCTACCCCAAGCCCATCAGAGTATTTTCTCAAAGTACTGTATACTCAGCAGGCAATCAACACAAATTAATGAAAACACTTCTGATGTATAGGAGGAATTTGTAAAAATTAAGTCATCATAAATAAAAACATGAACACTTAATGAAGAGTACATTCAAACTGTCAGATAGGTCTTTTTTTTTTTTTTTTTTCCTTTTTGGGGTGAACCTGATGTAATGCTCAAGAAAATACCAAATGGCATGAGCTGAGGACAGAGTCTTTGTATTTCCTCTATCCATTTCTTTCCAATTGGATGGTGCTCTTTGAATCTGAGATCCAATTATCATCATTTGGGGAAAGATTCTGACTGCCAATTTGATATAGTTCTTTTTTTAGCAGTCAGCAATGATACATGGAGGAAATGTAACTATGTCCTTATTTAGTGTTAAATTATCTACTTCATGTAATAAGCAAATGAAGGAATTGAAGAAAGGATGTTCTGCATAATTTTTTTCAAATGACACTGATTAGATGCCCAGTAATTGGCCCAAGTTCCAATTTCTGTGCAATTACTTAAATTTCAGACCACATTTTATTGGAGTTTACTCTTAGTTTTTGCCCATTTAACAGAGAGCTTCCTATTTATAAAATGCTTGTGTCTAAGAAATGTAATTTTAAGGATTACATCATTAATCCTGATAAGATGACTGCAAAATTAGAGGTTAGTGCCTCTATAATGGTGGAAACTGAGGCAGATATAATTTCTGTAGCTTCCCTTAAGTCCTACAATCGCCCATTTGTGACAGTCTGCCATCTGGGAAAAATTGTCACCTCATGCACATTCAGCACCAGCAGGTCACTATATTCAAAAGTTTCCATAGAGTATGCCACAAACTTTTCTATTCTGTAGCTCATTAGCTGAAGGGAATGCTTCAGTTTTTGTTACTGCATATACTTATGCAAAAAAAAAAAAAAAAAAAAAATCTTCTCTGCAGTAACTACAGCATAAATGATGTGAAGATAGAGAGTGCTCAAGAGGTTCACGGACAAACCACAGGGCAAATTTCCTTTCCTCATTATTAATCCATTACATCAAGTTGTGAAGCAAGTGCAGTTGGCCCCCAACACATGTCTAGTAGCTTAATGTCTCCAACAATAGCATCCATGCCAGCAATGAAGCACAGCACCCAGGTCTGGTCATGAGAGTCCTAGGAATCCTATTAATGGAACTTCCATTTTCAATATATTCTGGAAAATGAAAGCTTCAAGTGTTCAAAGGGAAGCAGCATAGATAGCAGCCACAGTCCCTTATAGCTTTGTGAGCCTATCAGTTCATCACTTTTCTGTATACAAAGTGAGATAACAAGCAAAGAGTCTCAGCAATTTCCTCTTTGAATGCACATTCTGAAGGGGAGAGATCAAGTATCTATACTGAAATTTGTCTCCATACAGACACCTTGCTTTTAAAGAAAGAGAAATACATAGTATGATACAATGCACCAAACAAAATCTTAGTGTCAACACACAGGTAAAATTAACGCTAAATTCAAATAACTAAACAGTGATAATCATGAATATTGTTGAAAGGCAACTAAAGTAGTCAAAATAGGGACATAGGATATAAATTTTGATGGTTGTTCCATAGTGAAAAGTTGGGGAAATACACTGCAAAATACTGCATTGAATAAGCCTGTTGCAAAAGACCATTTTAAAGTGTTAAAATGCCAAAACATCACTTTAATGACTAAAGTGCACCTGACTCAATCTGTAGTATTTTCAGTCATCTCATATGTATTTGAATGCTGGACAATGAATAGGAAATACTGAAGAAGCATCAATGCCTTTGAACTAAGATGTTGTTGAAGAATATTGAATACGCTATGGAATTCCAAAAGAATGAACACATCTGTCTTGGACTAAGTAAAGCCAGAATGCTGCTTAGAAGTAAGGATGACAAGACTTTGTCTTATGTAATTTGGACATGTTATCAGGACAGAGCAGCTCCTGGAGAAGAAAATCGTGCTTGGTAAAATAGAGTCAGCAAAGAAGAGGCAGTCCCTCAATGAGATGTTTTGACACAGTGTTTGCAACAAGGGTCTCAGACACAGCAACACTCTGAAGACGGTGAAGGACTGCATTGTACTCCACTCTGCTGTACATGGGGCCTCTATGAATCAGAACTGTTTCAACAGCACCAAAAAACAACACCAATAAAGCACGGTTTCATGATATTTGCCGTAAGATGCTAAAGCTTTTTTTTTGAAAGTCTCATTTCTGAAGCTTGCTTTGATGCCTTATATTCTTTTTTTTCCTTTAGTTGGCTTAAATAATGGCATGGTTTACTATGCCCAGAATGACAACTTGAAGAGAAATAGCTTTATGTTCATCATAAAAAATAGAAAAATAGCATTTCAAGATCTATATTGAAGAACATTGCTGTCAGTGATGGGATAATATCCATATGTCTTCAAGTAATGTCAACTAATTTGATTATTTTTCAAATTTATGCATCAACCACTAAGACTGAAGATGAACACATTGAAGGTTTTACCAGCTTCTGAGGTCTGATCAAACATGTAATCAGGATGCATTGAAAATTACCGGTGAGATCTGTTACTGGTGAGATAATTATTATTAGCAGCTGTTGGATTCATCAACTCTTGCAGCTGGCTAGTGAGAGTTCTCTTCCCTGACCTGCCAATCCTGGGTTTGCCAGCTCCTGCAGAAACTCCTCACTGTCTCCCACCAGCTTGGGATCTGATGATCTACACCACCTGTGATCTAGAACTCTAATCCCTGATCTGCCAACCCTGGGTTCAGCAGCTCTTGTGGCCACCTGAGGCTTGTGCCAGGACTTGGGACATTCAGCATCTACAACTGGGTGAATTGTTTCCTTTATATAAATCTTTCTTTGTGCATATATGTGTTACTGGTTTTGCTCTCTAGAAAACTCAGCCCCAGACTCAAAGTGAAACACTACTAGCAACGCTACCAACAAAAACAAAACTCCTATTTCTTTCAGTTACAAAATTTAGATTTGTAGGCAATGTGATGGTTACAGTTGTGTATTCATTTGACTGGGCCACAATTCTCAGTGGCCTGTCAGTTGTAAGAGGTTGTGGTTGCTTTCATTATGAGATTTGATAAGACACAGTGTTATCTTCTCCATGACGGGATCTGCTATGAGTAGTCAATCAGTTGAAGGAAAGTTTCCTTGGGTGTGTGGCCTATATCGAATATAAGTGGACATTCTGGCAAAATTCATGAGCTTTTAAGGTGGCTCCCGTTTGTCTGACCTCTGCTTCTTGGGGTTTGAGCTAGAGCTAGGAGTATACCTGCAGTTTTACTAGCCAATCTTGGGATTTGTCCATCCTTACAACCTATGAGGAAGAACTGTGCTTTATGGGCTCCTAATCTTAGGTTCACCAGCCCCTGCAGGAACATGAGTCAGGAGAAACCTCTGTCCTGACCCATGGACTTGGGGCATTGCAGACCCTACAATTGTGTGAGTCACTTCTTTAACGTAAATCACTCTGTTTATCTTTATATTCTTCCCTGGTTTAGTCTCTCTGGAATACCCAGACTAAGACAGTCACAAAATCTGATGATCTGGACACGAGTCACATGAACGTATCATGGATCAAGGACAGATGAAGCAGTTGAAATCTCTGTCTATATTAACTCTTTATTTCAGTGGCCAAGAAAGTGTCTTGTAAGCAAAGATGTAAGGGACAGAGTGACGAGTGAATAATACCTAGACAGTATATCCCCTGGATGTTCAGACCATCACAGTGATCAATAACATCACACCACTAGGTGTCTGAAGTACATGCATTTATACCCGACATGCTCCCCTTTTTTCCAAATCAGCCTTAATGAAGATGACAAACATTTCTTTTGAACTTCATCTAGTTTTGCTCACTTCATGGTATGACTACTAGTTGTCATACACTACATTTAATTGTATGTAGAGGTAAGTGAAGCAGAATTGAGAATTGCATCAAATTTGCTGTTAACTTTTCAAAAATGAGCAAATTGGATTCTTCCCCAAGTACCCTTTCTCTTTACAGTCATGTTTGATGTTCACTTTTCTCAGAAAGATCTTGTCTATTTTAAAAACAAATCAATATACTGATGAAACAAGGTGAGCTTCTAACTTGTGTTCATTCAGAGATATTATCTAATGATTGAGTGTCTTATATTTCTTTACTTTTCAAAACAATCAATTATGTTGTTTCCCATAGGCAGGTGCTTGATATTTAGGAGAACTGTATGAGTCCTCTCCTTGAATGGTAGATTAACAAGAACAGTTAAAACACTGGTTTTGGAGCTACCATGATCAGTATGCTGATGGTTAGATTTTTTTTTTTTTTTCAGAGAAATGAATATGTTCTTACTGTGATGCTGTATAAAGTTTGGGAGTTTGATTTCATTGAGATGAAGACGAAGAGAAAATAGCCTAAATTCTTTGCTCTGCATTCCCACAGGAAGCAAAGAAAAAGAACCTATGTATTTATATATATCCTTTAACAATTAGAGCTTACTTACAAAGTTCAACTTAAGACCCAATTACTGACATACACTGATTTAATTACAGTTTCTATTTAGGGAGATATGCAGTACCAAATTGTGTTGCTCTGTGGACATAATCAGGGCAATAGACTCGACTTGTTACTAACTCTGGGATTTTGAAAGTAATAATGATAGCGTTACCTGGAAACTTCCTCCTGATTCTTAGCTGTAGCTCTCTTAACCATAAGATAACTTAAGGAAAAGGGAGAGAACATTTTGTTACTGCTATTTTACCAATTTTAAAATCCTCACAACTGAACCAGTAAGCTACATTGCCATAAATGGAAACAGGATTGAGGCCGTCAAGGGTTTCATTTTACTCAGGTCCACACTCAACACTCATGGAAGCAGCAGTCGAGAAATAAAAAGACACACTGCATTGGGAAAATCTGCTGCTAAGGACCTCTTTAAAGTATTCCAAAGTAAAAATGTCACCTTGAAGACTAAAAGTACTCCTGACCCAAGCCATGGTATTTTCAATCGCGTCGTATGCACTCAAAAACTGGACAACGAACAAAGAAGACAGAAGAATTGGTGCCTCTGAATTGTGGTGTTGGAGAAGAATGTTAAATGTATGATGGACCTCCAAAAGGACAAACGGATCTGTTCTGGAAGAAGTCCAACCGGAGTGCTCCTTGGAAGCCAAGATGGCAAGACTGCGTCTGTGGACACGTTGTCAGGAAAGATCAGTCCCTGGAGAAGGACATCACACATGGTAGAGTGGAGGGTCAGTGAGAAAGAAGACCCTGAATGAGGTGGACTGACCCAGTGGCTGCAACAATGGGCTGAAGCATAAAAACGATTGTGGACATGGCGTGAGACTGGACAATACGTCATTCTGTTGTTCATAGGTTTGCTCTGACTTGAAACCAACTCAAGGCACCTAACAACATTTTATCAATCAATTAGCGCTTACTGCCTTGTAGAAAAACTGTTTCCATGCCTTCTGCTACATTTCCCAAAGAGAAAGTTTCACCTATATCTTACAAACTAAAATATTAGAGTAACTTCATCAATTCTTTCCTGAACTCTACACCTTTCATAAATATGGGAAAACCGTGGTGGCGTAGTGGTTAAATGCTACATCTCCTAACCAAATTCAAATCTGCCAGGCACTCCTTGGAAACTGTATGGAGCAGTTCTACTCTGTCCTATAGGGTTATTATGAGTCAGAATCGACTCAATGGCAGTGAGTTTGCTTTTCGTGAATTATAGCAGTCTAAATATACAAAGGGGCAGGACAAGCTGGGCCTGCTTCTCCCTGGTCCAAGTGTCTCGTGTGGTTCTTTCATATTCCTTGGTTCATAGCTACAGAAGTAAACTAAGTATAACATGTTTGTAATCTAAATGTTTTTAATCATTGTTTCTGCATTTGAAGCTACACTACTAGCTATGAGCATACAGATTATGAGCTATAACTTCCTTTAAATTGTCTTATCTTGAATATTGTGTCAGTAATCTTATAATTAAGAATCCCTCCTGAAAGACCAAAATATGTATCTCCAAAGAGTTTTATAAAATTAAACTCCGTTTTCTTAGACAACTGTACAATGGAAGAACAGGACGGATTGTACAGTGCAGTAGAAACAAAATAAATTTTGATTGCCACTGGTCTGTTTCCAATCCCAGCCCTGCACATTATACTGGAATAAACTTAAGCATGTCACTTCCATACCAGAGTTTTTGTTTCCTCATTTTCCAAACAGGGGATCTCTTCTAAGACACTTCTCAGAATCACTGAGATGACTTAAATGAGAGAACAAGGTAAGCTGAACTACAGGAAATTGTGATGATCGGTATTGATCAATTTTCTCTCCCTTTTTACAGTGATAACATACAGTGGAAACTGAGAACTGCAGCATATTTTCCTTTATGGACAACTGATAAATACACAGTAAAACTTCACGGAAATAATTTTTCTCTTATTCATCTAGCACTGCTATAAATGTAAACCTACAGGCCGATAGCTTTAACAGAGAGAGGTTTATTCCCTCACAGTCTAGAAGGGTGGAAGCGTGAATTCAGGGTGTCATCTCAGAGTGGAGCCCGCCTCTCATTCTTGGCTCTGGAGGGAGGTCCCTGTCATCATTTTTCTCTTGGTGTAGGAGCTTCTCTGTGCAGTTACTACGTATCCCGAAGACGCACTCTGCTCCTGGAGCTGGGTTCTTGCTGGTATGAAGTTCCCGACTCTCTGCTTCCTTGTCTTTCTTCTCATATAAGACAAGAGTTGATAAAGGCCACAGCCCAGAAAAACTCCCTTTACTCCAGATCAGAGATCTGACCTGAATAAGTGTGCTATATTCCACCTTAACCTTCTTTAACATAAACTAATATAGCTTCATTAACCACAGGCAAAGATTAGGCTTTATAACACACAGGAAAATTAAATCAATCACAAAATAGTTGAGGGAAGGGCAGTGAAGAGGGGCAACCACACATTACTGTCTATCATGGTGTTTTAGTCAGCTAGGGCTGCTCTAACAGAAATACCACAGTGTGGATGGCTTTAACAAAGGAAGGTTTATTCTTACACAGTCGGGTAGGTTGCGAGTCCATATTCAGGGTGTCCACTCCAGGGAAAGGCTTTCCCCTTGTCAGCTCTGGAGGAAAGTCTGGTATTACATCAGTCTTTGTCCAGAGAGTTTCTTGGCACAGGAACCTCAGATCTCAAGGATGTACTCTTCTTCTTCGTTCCTTCTGACTCTTCTATCCATTTGCAGTTTCAAAGTGGCTTCCACATTTTAGTTATTTGCTAGAGCAGCACTCCACTCTCATGGTACCAAATTCTATTTTAGTCAGCTAGTGCTGCTCTAAAAGAAATGCCACAAGGTGGATGGCTTTAACAACGGAGGGTTTATTCTTACACAGTCCGGTAGGTTGCAAGTCCATATTCAGGGTGTCCGCTCCAGGGAAAGGCTTTCCCCTTGTCGGCTCTGGAGGAAAGTCCAGTATTGCATCAGTCTTTGTCCAGGGAGCGTCTTGGCCTAGGAACCTCAGGTCTGAAGGATGCTCTCTTCTCCCGGTGCTGCTCTCTTGATGGTGGGAGGTTCCCAATTCTCCTTGTTTCTCTTTCCTTTTATCTCTTGCAGGCTGAAAAGCTTAAGGGTGGGGCAAGCCATACTCCAGGGAAAATCCCCCTACAGCAGAGCAGGAAGTAATCCTATGCAGGAATTTACAGCCCCACCTGAATCCTTTAACATACAGTTTAGTGAAACCACAAAATGGAGGACAGTCACAAGATACTGGGAATCATGTCCCAGCCACACGGCTGCACATATTTTTGGGGGGACACAATTCAACCCATGACACATGGCCCGACCATGTTGGCACTTATTTTAAGGGGACACAATTCCATCCATGATAATATCTCTTAGTATATTAGTAGATCCCTTATATTGTTCCTATATGAGTCTCAACATTTATTTCTGTCACCAACAGTGGAGGCATTATCAGCTACCATTTCACTATAAAGCTGTCATCTTCATGAACTGTCTGAAAGTCTCCTGTGTCCCTCCATCACTCAATAATTCCACATCTGGAAAGGGCACTGAGTCTGAGTGATTCTGAGGCCATAAAACCAGTAAAATGAGCTGGCCTTTTACAAGCTCATTCCAAACTCTATAGAATTATCATAAGAAAACAGGTTTGGCTAGCACCATACATCACTGACTTCCTCAGTATTGGATGCTGTTCAGGAAGCAGCTAAAGCCTATCTTACTTCTCTGTGAAGCCATCAGTCCCATGTGGAAATTTATTTTCCAAGTAGCTAAGAGATTATTTCACATCACATGTCTCTTCACATTCCCGTCATGAAAAATAAGAGAAACTTTCAATGGGATGAATTAATACAATAGCCACAGCCATGGACTCAAACATACTAAGGATCATGAAGATGCAGCCATCAGACGAGGTTTTGAACAGCTGCCCGAAGCATCACTTTGACTCAGAGCCAACTCAGTGACAATTAAAAACATGAAGAGCTCTTCTTCTTGTTGTCTGGTGCTGTCAAGTTGCTTTCTACTCATAGTGACCATATGTACAATGGAATGCAACACTACTTGTTCCTGTGCCAGCTTTATGTTGTTGCTATGTTTGAGACCATTGTTGCAGTTACTGTGTCAAAACATCTACATAAAGGCCATCTTCTTTGTCACTGACCTTCTGCTTTACCACACATGATGTCCTTCTCCAAGGGCTGGTGCCTTCTATTAACATGTCCAAAGTAAATAAGACAGTGTCTGGCCATCCTTTCTTCAGTGGAGAATTCTGGCTGTATTTCCCCTAAGACTAATGTATTCATTCTTCTGGGCTCTGAAAACCCTCTGCTGTTGAATCAATGGTTCATGGAATATTCAGTAGTCTTCAAAATACCATAATTTGTAGACATTAATGCTTCAGTTTTCTTCATTGCACAGCTTTTGTTTGCAGATGAGGTGATTGAAAATATCGTGTTTCAGGTCAGGCACATCTCAGTCCTCTAAGTAACAGCTTTGCTTTTTAACACTTTTCAGAAGACTTTTGTATCACTTATGCCCAATGCAATGTGTTGATTGATTTGTTGACTGCTGCTTCTGTGAGAATTGATTGTGAATGCAAGTAAAATGAAATTCTCGACAACTTCAATATTTTTCTGTTTATTATGATGTTACTTATTGGTTAGTTGTGAAAATTTTTCTTTTCTTTATGTTGACATGTAATTCATACTGACGACTCTATTCTTTGATCTTTATCAGTAAGTGTTTCAAGTTTTCTTTGTACAGCAAGCAAGCTTGTATCGTTTGCATGGTGCAGCTTCTTAATGAGTCTTCCTCCACCCTGAAGCCAAGTTCTTCTTCATATAGTCTGCCTTCTAGGCTTATTTGCTTGACATACAGATTGAATAATATGGGGAAAGGATACAACCCTAACAGACACCTTTTCTGATTTTAAGGGGCTCCGTATCTCCTTGTACTTTCTTAACAGCCCAAGCCAGCCAAGTGCCGTCGAGTCGGATCTGACTCAACAGCTGTTCCTTTTTCTCTGAAAAAGTTCCATGCAAACACAATTAAGTATTCTGGAATTCTTGTTCTTCGTAATTTTATTCTTAATCTGTAATGATCCACGTAGTTGAATGCCTTGCATAATAATAATAAAAAAAAAAGGTTAAACATCTTTCTGGCATTCTTTACTTTTAGCTAAGGTCCATCTGACATCAGCAATGATATCCCTCACTCTGGGTTCTATTCTTAATATAGATAGAATTTCTGGAAGCTCCCTGTCATTACTGCTGCACCTGTTTTTGAATTATTTTAAGAAAAACTTTGTTTCCTTCTAATATTGGTGATATTGCTTTCTAATTTCTACTTTTTATTGGGCTGTTTTGTTTGGAATGGTCAAAAATACAGATCTTTTCCAGTGGAATGGCGAGATGGCAGTCTCCCAGATTTCTTGGTGTAGATGAGCAAGCTCTTCCAGCACTGCATCGATTTGTTGAAACAACTCAATCTGTATTCTGTCAGGCCCTAGATCCTTGCTTTTCACCAGTTCCGTCAGCGCCAGTTGATCTTCTTCTTTCAGTACCGCTGGCTCTCGATCATATGTTACCTCCTGAACTATCTGAACGTTGACCAATTATTTTATGTACAGTAACTCTGTGTAATCTCTTCCGTTTTCTTTTGATGCTTCCTGTGCTGTTTGATACTTTCACCATTGCTGTTAGGTGCCATTGATTTTGTTTCAACTCATTGTGATCCTGTGAAAAACAGAATGAAACTCTGCCCTGTCTTGAGCCATCCTCACAATTACTGTTACACTTGAACCCATTGTTGCAGCCACTGGGTCAATACATCTCTTCAAGTGTGTTCATCTTCTATGCTGAAGAAGTCTTTTATGCTTGAAGAAGTATGATGTCCCTCCAACGACTAGTCTTCCTCATACCTTGTATAAAGTGCATGACACAAAGTCTTGCCATCTTTACTTTGAAGGAGAATTCTGACAGTATTTCTTCTAAGACAGACTTGTTCTTTCTTTTGGCAGTCTGTGGTATATTCAATATTCTTCCCTAAATCAGAATTCAGTGGTATCAATTCTCCTTCTGTCTTCCTCATACTCTGCCCAGCTTTTGCATGCATATGAGATAACCAAAACTATCACGGCCTGGGTCAGTAGCACCTTAGTCTTCAAGGTTATATCTTTGTTCTTAATGCTTTAAAGAGGGCTTTTGCAGTAAATTTGCCCAATGCAATGCATCATTTGATTTCTTTGTCTGCTGTTTCCATGGATGTTGATTGTGTATACCAGCAAAATTAAATCACTGATAACTTTAATCTTTTTGCCAATTTATTTTTCCCTGTAGAATACTTCAGTATTGCAACTCACATCATTCATTTTTCTTCAGGTTTTCAGCTGAGAAATGCCCAGCATGTTTTGCTCTTTCGTTTTCTAGCTTCAGGTTCTTGCACATCTCATTATAATACTTTATCTTCAGAAGTTGCTTTTTGAAATCTTCTCTTTTTCTCTCTTACATTATTATTTCTCCAAAGGGCAATATCAAGTCTCTTCTGACAACTATTTTGGAGTTTTCTTTCTTTTATTCTTTTCTTTTAATGACCTTTTGTTTTCCTATGTATGATGTCCTTGATGTCAACTCACTATTTCTCCAGTCTTCAATCATCAGTGTTGAATGCATCGGATATTTTTTTGAGATGACCTCTAAATTCAGGTGGGATATACTCAAGATCATAATTTCTTTCTTATGGTCTTGTGTTTTAATTTTATTCAGCTTCAGTTAGAACTTGCATGGGAGCAGTAGATAGTGTGTTTTACAGCCAACTCTTGGCCTTGTTTTGACTGATGACATTGAGCTTCTTTCTTGTGTCTTTCTGTAGACATACTAAATCTGATGTCTGTGTATTATACTTGGCCAGCTCCATGTTTATAGTTGTTGCTTATGTTGTAGTAAGTAGTATTTGCACTGAATAAATTGCTGATCTTACAAACTTAAATGATGCAATCTCTGGTGTCATTTCTATCACAAAGGCCCCAATTTCCGATTGCAGATCCTTTTTCTTTGTTTCCAGATATCACATTTCAGTCACCAGTAATGATCAGTGTATCTCTTGATTGCATGTTTGATCAATTTTTGACAGCATAAGTTGGTAAATGTCTTCAAGTTTTTCCTCTCTGGTGTTAGTAGCTGGTGTGCAAATTTAAATAATAGTGTTATTAACTGGTCTTCTTTACAGGATTGTGGATTTTATCTTTTCATTGACAGGACTGTACTTCAGGATTGATCTTGAAATGTTCTTGTTAAAGATGAATGTGATGCTATTCCTCTACAAGCTGTCATTCTCAGAATAGTAGACCATATGATTATCTGATTCAAAATGGTGAATACCAGTCCATTTTAGCTCTTTAGTGTTTAGACTATGAATCTTTCTGTGTTCCATTTCAGTTTTGACAACTCCACATTCTCCTACCTTCATGCTTCCTACATTCCACACTCCAATTATTAATGGATGTTGGCATATATTTTTTCTCATTTTGAGCCATGCCACATCAGCAAATGAAAGTTCCAAAATCTTGACTCCATTCATGTCATTAGACACTGTATTTTAGGAGGCTGCACTTCTCCAGTCGTATTTAGAGTGCCTTCAAATTTAAGAGGCTAATCTGTCATTATGTCAGACAGTGTTCTGCTGCTAGTCATAAGGTTTTTAACTGGCTAAGTCTCTCTCTTTCTCTCTCTGTCAGTGTATCACCATGTCCTTCTTCCTAGTCTGTCTTAGTCTGGAAGCTCTTCTGAAACTAGTCCATCATGGGTGACCCTGCTGGCTTTTGAAATACTGGTAGCATAGCTTCAAGAATCACAGCAACATGCAAGCCACCATAGTGTAATAAGCTGATGGATGGCTGGTGGTGAATAGCCCTCTTAAAAAAAAAAACATTGTCATCAAGTCAATACCAATTCATAGCAACCCTGTAGATAGAGTAGAGTAGCCATGTAGAGTTTCTAAGGAGCACCTAGTAGATTCGAATTGCTGAGCTTTTGATTAACAGCTGTAGCACTTAACCATTGCACCACCAGGGTACCCACATAAACCCACAGACTAAATGAGTACAACTAAATTTTAGATCTGCCTCTGGATTCCTATTTGAATAGCTAAGTTACGTACTGAGAAGTAGATCTGAAACCACCGAGGCCATGTTGATGTGCTAGCAGTCATTTTCTAGTTGTTGTAAGGATGTCCATATTAGCTGAATATGGTTCTCATTGCAGTCTATCAGGATGCAATTCTATTAATTTATGTAAATCATTCAGCATCTCTGTATGTAAGGCCCCTCATTTATATAGAATAGCTTAATTTTGAGTTTCATCCAGGACTAAGATTTTACAGTCTGTACCCTCAATTTGGCATTGCTCCCGTAGCTGGTATATTGAATGTTCCTTCAGAAGTGCTAACAACTGCAATTCTGTGGACCACTGTAGCACACATAGTTATTCCGCTCCCCCCCCCCCAAAAAAAACCATTGTGCATTGTGGTCTATTCAGTACCAACTTATAGTGACCGTATATGACATTATAGAACTTCCCTATAGAGTTTCCAAGGAGCACCTGGGAGATTCATATTGCTGACCTGGTGGTTAGCAGATACACACTTAACCTCTGTGCAACAGTTAGGTAAATAAAAAAGTTGTTGTTTGCAGAAGATTAAAAAAAAAGCCACGCTATGGATTCTTATTAATGTTTAATCCTTTAATTTTATAAAGAATAAAATCCATACACACAACCTTTTGTGTCCCTTTTGGTTTTTCTCTACAAATGTTAATTTTGTATGTGTGAAGTGACAAACACCTGATCATTTTTCAGTAGCAGGGCTCTTTATACACCCCCTCTTGCTCAAAGTACCGTTTGCTAATTGTCTTTTACTGATAACTATTTAGCAAGGGTGAGATTATCTTTTTGTTGCCCAAATTACATTTATTATTAGTTCATCTCCAAACTCAAGATACATATTACACCAAAATTTAAGATGAATGACTTATTTTTCCTTTAACATTCAAGTGAATAATATGAAGACTTTGGTTTCCAGAAATGCAGCCATTAATCATTACTGATTATCTTCACTGACACAAATCTAGCTATGATTCATGTTTTATGATGTCAATAATTGTACTTCTCATCTTCTATTGCCTTTCATTCCATTTCACAACACAGTGATGCAGCTTAAATTCACATCTATCAAACATCTCACAGTATTTTCACAAGATTTCACTGGAGTAAATTGCAACATACAGTACAATAATAACTGCAAACTTCCGACACCCAAGGCTCAAGATGAATGAGAACAGGCCTGAGGCTAATCACTTCCATAACTCTACCTTACCTTAACTGCAACTGTGAAAATAGTTAGACAAAAACTTACCAAAGATTCATTTCATAATTTGCAGAGGGGAAAAAATGTTACAGGTGAATTATTTATCCATATTTTCACTGAAAATACATATACCCTATATGTCTTCAGATCTATTTTTTTATATCTTTTTTTAATTTTTCTCCTTACTTTGTGCTTCAATTTCCTAGAATTCAGTCCTGTTCTAATACCTGGTTTCCATAATCACAACAGCAATTAACGCTACAGAACTCATTTAAAATTAAGAGACCTGGGCTAATAGCTTTCTTTTTAACCAGTCAAGATGTATCATGTCTTAACTGGAGTGGCTTATGCTTCCCTAGACTTCAATTGCTTCAGGACAGAGTTATGCCCAGGCCAAAGAATATCTGAATTATCACTTCAGGGACCTTATAGGACTTTCAGGTACCTCAGAAATAACCTATATAGGCGACACAGGAAAGAGGGTGGCTCTTCCTTTTCAACAAAATGTGTAGATTTCAATGCAGTTGTCATACATGAAGTGTCTATAAAATAGCAGCCACTCTGTTGCCTAAGATGAATGCAAAGAAGGCCAAGTTATGTCTGGGGTCTTAAAAGCTAGAAAGCTGCCATCTGAGGTACACCAAATGGTCCCACCTCAGCCAGTACAGGCGATCACCAAGTATACCAAAGACATGAGGGAAAAAGAACCAGAAGACAGAAGGACCCACATGAGTGGGTAACTGTATCAGCATGTGACCAGAAGAACCAGATGTTCCTGGCAACCACCTGTGATGGGGCACACAACATCAAGTCCCAGTGGCAACACGAGAAAAAGAGGGATACACCTCGAGAACATCACTAAAAGACCACAGCTGATGGTCCAAAGGCCTGGGAGTTCCCCTAGGAGCATGGCCCCTAGGCACGCTGCTCTGACTAATCATAAACCATTATTGAGGTTAGCTCTTCAGACAGAAATGGATTGGACTCGGTCACAAAGTGACCATATAGTGTGTCCACTTTAAGTTCTATGCATCTATGGGATGCAGTCCTACTGGGAGAGGAGAGAGTGATGAGGAGGGGACAGGAGATTGTTAAGAAGACATGACATGTATAAAATGGAAAGGAGTGGTGTGCTGTCAGTGGGCAAGGAGAGCAGAAGGAGATGCAGATAGGCAAGCACGCAAATTTAACTTGGATTGTATACTTCCACTCAACCACAATAAAAAAAAAGGGCCAAATCAATAGCATTTTTTTTTAAATGCTCCAAGTAGTGGTGGAAATGAGAAAACAAGTAAGTACCAATTAGTATGATTGGTGTTATTTTAGAGGTCAGTGGCAAATACCAGTTAGGGTAGCCAGCTAAATCTGAACAGGCCGAGTAATGCCCCACAAATGAGAACATGTCCTTCTTTCAATATCCAAAAGAGGGTTTTTGAACAATCAGAAGGATGCCATCACTTAATCAATATCAAAGTAATATATTAATGTCTTGGCTTATATATACAGACTTTAGTGAATTTGATCAACATGAATTTTCAATCAAATACGGTTCATAGATAAATTGATTTGCTAATTTCTTTATCTACAAACTAAAGCACAGGACCAGTGCTGAATTACCATAGAAGTATAATGTTAAAAGTTAACGAGTCTTCCTCTTAGTCTGTACTTCTCAGCCTCCCAGTAGATATAGCATGAGTTCACACAACAATAAGTAGCAATGTACAATGTAAAATGTGCAATGTATGTACGTGTGTATGTGTGCATTACTAATATTGTTGTATGAACTCCTAATCACACATATACATATGGGCATATGTGTGTGTTTGTATGTATATACTAAGGAACACTAGCGGTGCAGTGCTTAAGTCTCAGCTGCTAAGCAAAAGATTAGAGGTTCAAATGCACCAGTTGGCATTAGTTATCTAGTGCTGCTATGATAGAAATACCACAAGTAGGTGGCTTAACAAAGAAATTTATTTTCATACACTTGACAAGGCTAGAAGTCCAAATTCAAAGCAACAGCTCCAGAGTGAGTCTTTCTCCCTCTGTCACTTCTGCAGGAAGGTCCGTCTCATCAATCTTCCCCTGGACTAAGGAACTTCTTTAGAAGTTCTAGAGAGTTCTTTAAGAATTCTCAGTTCAAAAGACAAGCTCTGCTTCTGACACTGTTTTCTTGGTGGTATAAAGTGCTCCTGTTTTTCCACTGGCTTTTCTTTTTATGTCTTTAAAAAAACTGGATCAAGACATAATCCAGTCTTGTAGATTGAGTCCTGACTCC
This sequence comes from Heterohyrax brucei, assembly GCA_028571685.1. NCBI lineage: Eukaryota > Metazoa > Chordata > Mammalia > Hyracoidea > Procaviidae > Heterohyrax > Heterohyrax brucei. The sequence goes on from CM053143.1 coordinate 166,063,332, forward strand.
TCAGCTCAACTTCTGGCCACTCCCCATCACCTCTCATTGACATCAGAGAGGCAGGATTTACAACATGCGGGAAATTCTCATCAGATGTCTTAGTTATCTAGTGCTGCTGTAACAGAAATATCACAAGCGGGTGGCTTTAACAAAGAAAAAATAATCTGCCACAGTCTAGCAGGGTACAAGTTGGAATTCAGAAAGGTCCCTGAGCTACATCAGTCTTTGTTTGGCCCGGGAGGCTCTTGGAGGAGGATCTTCAAGCCCAAAGAACACACTGCTACTGGTGCTGCTTTCTTGATGATATGAGGTCCCCAACTCTCTGCTTGCTTCTCTTTTATCTCTTGTAGGATAAAAGGTAGTACAAGCCATACTCTAGGGAAACACTATTAGGAAAGGTGTTACAGTAGTCCCACCCTAATCCTCTTCAACATAATCCAGTCTTGCCCTATTAACCACAGGCAGGCATAGGATTTACAACACAGGAAAATCACAAAACAGTGGACAACCATACAATGTTGGAAATCATGACACAGACAAATTTCTACATACATTTTCTGGAAGATACAATTCAACCCATGACAATCGTACAACCCAATTGATGCACACATTTTTTGGAAGATACGATTCAATCCATGACACCAGCTCATTTCTCAAGAGAAAGCTCTAGTGGTCAGCTTCCATAAAGATCCTAGCCTTCAAAAACTCCAAAGGGGAGTTTTCCTCTGTCCTACAGGACTACTGGAAACCCTGATGGCATAGTAGTTAAGTGCTGTGTCTGCTAAGTAAAGGTCAGCAGTTCCAGTCTGCCAGACACTCCTTGGAAACTCTATGGGGCAGTTCTACACTGACTTATAGGGTTGCTATGAGTTGAAATCGACTAGATGACAACTGGTTTTGCTTTATAGGGTTACTATGTGCTGTAATCAACACAACAGCAACAAGTTAATGCATATTCCAGTTTCCTCTGCTATCTGAAAGTACAGCATGCTTATGAAAACTTTCCTAAATCAAGAAGCAATTAACATTAATTTACATGGGCGATTCCTTTCCAGATCTAAAAAATAATGTATCAAACATGTCAAATAACACACAGAAAAACTAAGATTGCAGTAATATATTGCAAAAGCAGGGATGAGAAGATAAATACACAGCCCATATAAAGCAAAAGTAATATATGGTATAGTTTCACTTAACAGAACTGGGAAAAGAGTGTAAACAGCATAAGGCTGAGAGGCAGTGGTGGTGCTGATGGCAGCCCCCAGCCTAGCTGGCAGTGGCCCATGGCCCGTGGGGCCAAGTTGAATGGTCAGAGCTTGAATCCCACAGAAGAGTGAGATTTATAGTAACTACATGTGTGGAAAAATAAGTCCTACAATTAGAGGCAGAAACAAGGGAAAAGTACAGAATGGGATCCTCATGCATGGTGCATTTATATGTCACTGGACATTTGATTGGGGGTGACTTGGTCATTCAATAAAGGCAGAGGAGTTTGAAAGGAGGCACTTGGTCAAGTAGCTATGGCGGGCAAATGAAGACTTTGAAACAGATACTTCACCAATTGTTTCATTGCTCCTGAGGAGTGAGAATGAATGTGGCTTTCCTGCCACTTAGCGGTCAAGTTCATTCACTGTCCAGAGGGGACACCGGACATCTGATTAACCCTCCCATGTCCATCCCATCCTCTAGAGTTGGTGGGCAATGTTTCCCCTGGAATAGACGCGCTACATGAGCACCACATTGATAAATGACAAGAAACATTTGTTGCTTTTTTGAGGAGTTTTCAGTGGGTGTGACTCTGCACAACCTGCCGACTGGTGTGGATCTCCACCTCATTGACTAGTGCCTACCTGATTGGCTAATCTTGCCCTGCTGAACAGGGTATCAAATCCATTACATATTAGCAAGTTTTCCCCTACCAGTAAACCAGAGATCATTGAACAGATGGCTGCAAACAAACAAACAGGCAAGAAACGATAATGGTGTAGGAGAGAGAAGAAGAGGGGAAAAGGGGACTCTATTAACATCTCAGTGTCTCCTGAATTCATCAAAGCAGGTCTTCAACATCTACACCTTCTTCTATGTCTGCTTGCCTCCGTGTTGAAGGTTGAAGTTCATGGGCAGTTGTGGCTGATGTGGAAGGCCTCAAACACAACAGTATGCTTGCCTACTTACCTTTCCCATTATTCCATCACGCAACTCTATGTAGGTACTCTAAACATGGTGCATATTATTCTAAACCTATGTGCCTTTTCAGACTTAAAGTCATACTTTACAATCATCACTGGAGCACTGTAAATTGTAGCAAAAATCTCATGCAAGTGCTTTACTTTCAGTTTCTGAACGACCTTAGGGCAATTTGCTATGACCTTCAGTTTTGATTCATATCCTTTTCTCGTGCAAATGGCATCAGTCCTTCAGCTGGGTCAGTTCTTGGCCACAGAGTGCCCAAAGCTCTTCAGCATCATCTTTCTCAACTTCCACAAGACCCACCTTGTTAGACAAATTCACTATTGCCATGCTCAGTGTTGGTGGTTGAGAGCCTTTAAAATCATTCGCTGCTACGGGCCAGTTTCTTCCAAATGCCATTTCTTGCAAGACTATTAGCCTATCAAGTGCATCTGTATGTTTGGTGATTGCCAGTTTTAGGGAAGCATAACACTTTGCTGAGTTTTCTAAGGGTATTCTGATACATTAGGATTTGTCTTTCTAATTGATGCACAAAATAATTGAGACAAGGGACAGATGTTCACAGATGCAACTGAAAGCCACAGCAGCTTGATGCTGACATGCTTAGTTCCTGGGGGAAGAAGCTTGGTGCAGCTGCTCTTGCTGCTCAGGGCGTACACTGCTTCTTTAGCTGCTCACTGTCCAACAAGCAATAAACCCTGTTTCTGCTTTTTTTGCCTCTTTATAAAAGTGAAAATATAGATTTCTTTCAGTTAGAGAAAACAAGTAGTAATATAGGTCCTTCCTAAAAAAAAAAAGGGGGTGTAGAGTAAACTTTGCAAAGTGTGTTATATGAATATGGAGCTGGAAATACCTAGCTCCTGCTTCTGAGGCATTCTGAGGAGATAAATAGAGAAAACTTTCATACTATGATTTCCAGATATGCAAAATGGGCATACGAGTAGTCTAAAAATGAGTTACTATTAGAATTAAGTAAGATAGGTCAACCATGCATATTGCTGAGGAAAATGAAATGGATCATAGTCTTCAAATACTAATAACGGTGAAGATATTCATTATTACCATCTACAACAGTAACAAAGTGATAAAAGTGAGACTAAGTAAAACCATCAACTATTTCAGAGAAAGACATGTGTCTTGGATGCGACAAAACAAAAATGCAAATAGTCACAAGTAATCAAATACTTATTAGTTTCCTGATATATTTTGGGGAAAATGGAGTCCCTATTGCCCCCTAAGATTAGATATTTTCATGAAATTTTAATGTAATTAAAGTATTCTAGCAGTAAAGTCAGAATTCACTCAATGGCGATTGGTAGCAATAAACTCTAAGAATGTTTCATAGTATTTTTTAAAGAACGAATCAAGACTTAGAATGTATTTTTTTCAAAATGAGGAAATAGTCTTCAAGTAACTCTTATTGTCACTATAAAAACCAAGATCTTTCTCTTCTACAGAAACATATGAAGAATTCTAGTTTCTTTGGACATTTTGAGTTAACATTTCTCTATTTTTTTTCCGATTTCTCTTAATTTTTTTTTTAAAGTCTGACCATATTTGTTGAAGGTTACAAAAGGAGACAATGTCAACATCATTTTTGTCTGTCCAGTTTGTAGAAAGTCAAGATGCTGTTATGTAAAAAACATGCTCAGCTTAAATACTACCCACGAGCCATCTGATCTTGTCTTTTGAATTCAACCTGCATATTGATGTTAAATGTCAAGTACTTTCTCAGGAAGGCAAAGATCTAAGTTTTTGCCCACAAAGAAAAGATTCACATAGCCTTCTAAATACATCAGATACATTTTTCCAGTGTATACTTGACATGAGGCAGATAATACATCCTGATGACAATAAGAACTGAGATAAATATGTCATTACATATCTGCTTGAATGAATCAATCAACAAGCATTTATTAACCTTATATGTCTTTGAGCCCCTATTCATAAAGACAAAATACATTAATCACAAATAATTTTTAAAAGTCTGTAAATTTACATAGTTTCCTTTTTTGAATATTTGCTAACTGTATCTTTCATCCCGAAAGTCTATCCACCCTAATTTGTGTTGATATTCTTTCACTATATTGCATGTATTTTAACAGTAGTTTAAAATACAGAGCAGGGATTCTGTATGCAACAAATTTGGGTCTACCTAGCTGGTGCTGCTTCTTGTACTACAGTGGAGAGCAAGATGCATAAGACACCATTCCAGTGGTACATATGCTGATGGCTTAGCTGTGCAGACAGGTCTAGACACATGTACCCACAACACTGGACTGTATGTGATAAACAGACACTTGGTTCAAATGAATGTGACATCTTTTCTAACTGCTAGAGTTGGAATAATTCTTTTCTAGTTCTATACAAACAATTTTCCTTTTTAGAGTAAGTTTCAGTGCCAAGCACATACCTGTCTCTGCGTCAGTATTATTAAGAAGTCGTTAAATGTTACTGCGCAGGGAACGTAGAAATGAAATAACTGAGGGATGTAGCAGCTTCAGCAGACAAGATGATGAATTGCTTTGAGGAGAGTTGGCTCAAAGAAAACAGCAATAAAAGCTGGTGGTAGCAGCAGGCTTCACAGAGAACACAATAACCCAGCTGTCATAAGTTACTGGGCCCTTGGAATGCTGACAGTAAACCAAACGTGAAGCTGATTCCATACAATGACTCAAACTATAGCCTTAGAAATACTCTGTATCCTGGAACTCAATATTGCCACACGTTAACCTGGACCGATTCCCAACAACCACAAAAATATCATCACTCAGGACATCCATATGGACTTCAGTCTGCTTTGGGTCATGAATATGGGGCATGACAGAATTCTGGAAAAGAAAGCAAGTCATAATGAAGTTTATTTCATTTTTATAAGAGAAATCACCTTGCCCACTTCTATTAGTAGCTTCTCTTGGCTATGAGAAAGAAGACAGAGTGACAAGGCATTCTTAAAATGACAGAGGAGCCAAGACTTAAGCTTTGAATAAAGGGATTTGGTCATTTGCCCAGGCTCGATTTCCCTGCTAGGAGAAACTGGCAAAAGGAGGAAAATAGAGAGACTGAATGGTCAGAAATCAGTGTAGCTCTTTCAGTGTGAGTACTGACGTTGGCCCCCAAAGTGGAAGTTTAAGCACAACACACATAGATTATGAGCAGTACAGAGGCAAGAAGAATGTTGACTGTCCCATGGACTGCCAAGAGAACAGATCTGTTCTAGAAGAAGTGTAACCAGCTTGCTCCTTGGAAGCAAAGATGACAAGACTGCATCTCACATATTTGGGGCATGTTATCAGGAGGGATCAGTCCCTGGACAAGGACATCGTGTCCAGTAGAGTGGAGGGTCAGTGAAAAAGAGGAAGAACCTCAACAAGATGGATCCATATGGTGGCCACATCAATGGACTTACACAGAAAAACAATTGTGGACATGGCACGAGGCCCAGAATTGTTTTGTTCTGTTATTCATAGGGTCACTGTGAGTCAGAACCAACTTAATGGCAACAACCAACAAGGACAACAACAACAACCGAGGCAATGTTTTAAGGAAGTGGTCTTGAACCACAAGTGTACTTTAGAATGACCTAGAGCAGAGGATGTGTAATAACCCAATCATGGGTCTCATGCCGCACCAGGTAAATCAGAATCCCTGAACAGATAAATCTCTGTAAGAGATGCTATCAATATTAATTCAGTGAAAGTTGGATCTTACTGCTTAAAGGTATGTAGATTAAACTGAGGTGTGTGTGGTAGAGCTGAATATTCATTGTGGTTCTTGAATTTGTTCAGATATGCCTTTATGGTTATAAATAGCCATGCTTCACATAACAAGACAGAGTATAATGAACCTGTTGACATCAGATACTTAGACATAATAAGGTTTATTACAGATGCTAGATATTCGTTACTTTCTCTGGCACTATGCTTGTCTAAGTATTCTACTTATGCTTATATATGTAAACTTGATAACTTGCAAGAAATTGAGTAGGTTGGCATTCTACATTTTAATTACTATTGCTTCTAGGGTTGGATGCAAAGATAAGCTGAAGTATTCTTTTTGTGATGCATGAAGAAATGTTTTTTTCAATTTTATTATTTTGTGACTCTTCTAAATATGTAAGAAAAAATTTTCCATCAAAACCTGTTTCACATGTACAGTGACATAAGATTGTGTTCCTCCTGTTGAACAAACATCACCATTATCCATTTCCAAGATTTTCCACCACCTTTAACTAAAACTCAATCTCTCCTAAGCAAGTGTTGAACTAATTATCATCAGACTTGTTTTCTACTCAAGTTCTTGTTGCGATAGTTGTGTGACCGCATCATCTAGCTGAATATCACTGTCCAATTCATAAAATTGGCCTAATAACTTTTACTGTGACCATAAAATATGGTCTTTTTAAAGATAAAATTAAATATAAAATAAGAATCTGCTAAATGAAAATTATTATAATTAATAATTGTAGGAAATTATTTTGGCATGCTACTCAGTTTAGATCCTCTCTGATACCTTTGTTAGGCAGGAGGCATATCTCTTTGATTTTAAGAGCTGAAGAGTAGGTATAAGACTAAAAATATTTGGGAGAATATTTGATGGGGTTGAATTAGACTAAGAAAGTATGTGGCTTAAAACTGTGTGTGATAAGCAGGAAACAAAAGGCCCATGTGAGGATGCTTCTTGAAAATTGATGTTATAACTCATCCAAACTCATGGGAACAAAAGGACACTAGAAAATGTATGTAAGTTTGGGGGAATCTGGAAGAAAATGGCATTAATTCTACTCTTTAGAAGTGTGCCCCAGGAAGGATAAAACTCCATAAAGGTAAGGAAAAAGAGATAGGAACCTAAGTTGATATTGGTAGGTAGTAGGGACTTGAAGCTTCAGCACTGTTTTAAGAAACAAAGAGAATATAAGAGCATTTTGCTAAGTCCAGAAATAGGGAGATGTTATTGTGGATATTCAAAGGGAACATAGATGCAATCTTCACATAAAAAAAGATGGGGCAGAATTGTGGACACCTTGGTGGACACCAGAGTGGCTATATGGTCAATGGAAGCCAGATCAACCACCTTCGCATCCAGAACTACAACTCAGCATCACTACCACCATCCCACACCTCCAAAACTTAAGTACAGCCAAGTAAATAAAAACCACGATTCAAATATAGCTGGCATTTCTTCACCATCCATCATAACTTAGTTTTAAATTAGAATTTGTTTTGTGGTGAAATATTAAATTCATACTTCACATCTGCCTAGATTTGTATCTAGTACAATACTGGTATCAATAGCGTCCAAATATATACAGACACATCGACAAAGTGTTGATAGGATAAACTTCTCTAGATCTCTTCATATTGTTGATAATCTATGTCACAGAAATTTTGCTGTGTTAAACTTGTCATATCAGCTATTAGGTTTTTGCTGTATCTCTGAATTTGTGTGTGACAAATGGTTTCATATTTCCTTTCCTTTGTTTTCATTGTTTGAGTCAACATACTTGGATCTAAAGCATACTGTCATTTTCAAGGCGATCCCAGTAAACTGGGCCACTGAGACCATGCAGCACATAGCTCAGACATCACACACATTCACTTTCCACTCTAGTGGCTAGTATAACAAATAGAAGAACAGTAAACACAGCTCCACTACATGAAGGGAAGATATTCAATGCTTTGAACTAACATCAGGAAGTTATATCTCTAAGTGTTAATTGATTTTAGTACTGACTTTTCCCTCAGAGATACTGGGTAAAATTGAGCCTGGAGAGGAGTAGGAAGGTCAATTGCTAACTAAAATTAAATGAAGAGGGAGAATGATGTGAGACTGGAAGAGAGATGTGTCCTTCTATTGCAGAAGAGAAAAACCCAAAACCAAATCCACTGCCATCAAGTCAATTCTGACTCACAGCAACCTTACAGACATAGTAGAACTGCCCCATAGAGTTTCCAAGGAGCAATTGGCAGATTTGAACTGCTGACATTTGGTTAGCCGATAGGACACTTAACCACTATGCCATCAGGGTTTCCTCTGCAGAAGAGCAGGGAGCATAGCACATGGCCTCAGGGAGTGAATTGCCCTAGAGCAAGGATTCCCCTGCCACTCAACAGAAATCTATGTGCACTGAAAACTCCCTACTCTATCCCAAATCAACCAACCAAACTAAATGGACAACAATTATAAACAAAACAAGACTAAGGAAAGAAAACTTGGATTCACTGAGTGGAAGGACCCTTGACTTCTGTTTGTAGACATATAAGGAATTCTTTCACCTAGACTGCCCCTTCAGCTTACAGCTGTTTTCATCTAAGGTAAAAAGTAATATGCTTCAACAGAGATGCTGAAAAATACCATGGCTATGAGAGAGCTAGTCTTGATGATCAATTACAGTGAAAGTGAACTAAAACAATAGTGGGTGTCTGTGATTGGCAGCAGCAGTGCCACCTCAATTAAGCAAGGCAAAAAAAAAAAAAAAAAAAAACCCACCACGAAGTAGAATCGGCTGTGCATTCGAATGACTGCTTTCTGTCTCGCATCTCAGACTGGCCATATGCCAGCTGCAAAGAATACGAATATATTCATGAGCCAGTTGGAATTTGTCCTGCTAAATTCCTGAGGGATGAAGGTCAGCATCTGCCCTGTCATCTTCATTTAATACTAAACCAAAAGCCAAACCCACTTCCATGGAGTGGGGTCCGACTCATAGCAACTCTAGAGGTCAAAGTAGAACGGCCTCATAGAGTTTCCAAAGAGTGCCTGGTGGATTTGAACTGCTGACCTATGCCACCAGGGTTTCTGCATTTAATACCAGAGAAGACAAGTTTGAAAAGAAAGTTGTGTCATAGGTGTCAGAAGAGGAGAGGATCTGTGTCGGGAGAGGTGAATAAAATCTGCTGCACTGGTCAAGTCTTTCCAGAGTCAACAGTTAAACTCACATGGAAACCCTGGTGGCATAGTGGTTAGTGTTGCCTGTGCTAGCAGAAAGGTTAGCAGTTCAAATCTGCTAGGTGATCTTTGGAAACTCTGTGGAGCATTTCATCCTACAGAGTCACTATGAGTCATACTTGACTGTGGCAGTGAGCATAGACCGTATAGAAACTTGGTGATGGATGTGGTGGTTAAGTGCTGCAGCTGCTAACCAAAAGATTGCTAGTCAAATCCACCAGGTGCTAACTGGAAACTCTGTCGGGGAGCTCTACTCTGTCGGGGAGCTCTACTCTATCCTACAAGGATGCTGTGAATCAGAATCAACTCAATTGCAGTGGGTTTTTTGGGGTAGACCATGTAATGCTTGTTAAAACTATAGGTGACTTTAGTATATTCTTATTCCCAATGCATTTACATAAATAAATGGTTGATGTGGCTTTCATAGCTATGTTTCTAGTTTTAATGTCTATGTATTCTGAACATTTACACTACCTTTTTTACTCTGCAGAAACCCTGGTGGCATAGTGGGTTAAATGTTATTTCTGCTGACCAAAAGGTTGGCAGCTCAAATCTGCCAGGCACTCCTTGGAAACTCTATGAGAGAGTTCTACTCTGACCTCTAGGGTCTCACTGAGTTAAACTCGACTCATTGGCAGTGAGTATTTTTTTTTTTATTCTACAGTCACAAGCTTGCCTCAATACACTGAAACATATTCAGCCTTCTAAATCTACTTTAACACCAAAAAGCCTGGAATACACATAATTTGAAGAGTAGAAATGGCTCAGGAGTATGAAGTCTCATTATCTATCAGGAAACAACCAAAATCCATGTCTAGATATTTAAATGTAAACAGTTCCTGATATCTGAACTGTGACAGATATAATTCCTATTATCACTTCTTAATTGCTTTCATTACTAACTTCATTAATTCTTTGTAGCTTTAAAAGGACCTTATGTAAGCTCATGGGGCCCAACTGCTTCGGGTGAGAAAGAAATGAGCACTTCCCCAGGAGTACATGGCTGTGATTTTATTGATACACATCACACTCCAACCCCAGGTTATGCCGAATGAGTGACTAAAGTGGTCCTTGGGGAACTTCCTGAATACGTGGGCTCCCTTAGCAACACGAGTGCCTGAAGCCAGCCCTGCTGATCATATATGCCAGTCTCTGCTGTTCATATCATCTTGTCTCCCGGAGCCCATGGGGCAGTGTTGTACCTAGAGGGGCATTTTGCCATTCTCATATAACAGGTGTATTTTACCATCAACATTCTTCTCTTGGCATTGAGATACAATTTATTTTTTAAGACATATCTCCATAGTGTCATGACATATTAAGCAATGGAACTTTAACTTCCCCAGAAGTATATAAAGGCTGAAGGGTTTAGTTCAAAATGCAAGATCACATTTTCCTTACTTGCTAATAGAAATGGAACAATTAGCTCTGTCTTCAGTGTGCATATTTCATTGGTAGTTGGTATTTTTGAATAATACCCTCTCTAGAGCTTTTCTGTCTCTGATTATCAGTTGATAATCTTCAAATCCCTTTGCCCTTTTGTCTTTTATGCAGATGTTTAAGCTCTTTCATTTATAGGTTTATGTAATATATTCACTAAATGCTTGTCAGAGCTGAAGGCTTTTTCTTTTTTTTCCTTCAGAATCTTTCTTGGGTAATTGTAAACTAAATTTTTCATCTCTACAGAAAAGGACTAAGTTTACATTGAAATTATGTCAAAATATCTCACTGAAAGTGAAAAAGTCAACTCCATTCTTTTAAAGTCTATAGGAAATTATTTAAAAGGCATACACTGTGCTCCTAATATTCGCAATCTTCGAAGCCTTTGATTGTCTGTAATAAGAAATTTGGAGGACAGCTACCTGGCTGAATAACTAGAAGACATCTGTGTTTGTGCCCATTACAAAGAAAGGTGACCCCACAGAATGTGGAAATTATCAAACAACACACAAGTAAAATTTTGTGGAAGCTTGTTCAAAGATAGTTGTAGCAATACATCAACAGGGAGATGATAGTAATTCAAGCCGGATTCAGAAGAGGACATCAAAGGACGTGTCGGATGAATCTTCACTGAGAGCAGGAAATAACCAGAAAGAAGTTTACCCATGTTTTATTAACTGTGCAAAAACATTTGACTGTGAGAATCACAAATTATGAATAACAGTTCTGAGAATGAGAATTCTAAATAGTTAACAGTGCTCTTGAGAAATCCAAATATGAATTAAGGGGTGGTCATTTGAACAGAACGAGGGTACACTGTATGTTTTAAAGTCAGAGAACATGTGTGTCAGAGTTCTATCTTTTTACCATACCTATTTAATCTGTATTCTGAGCAAATAATCTAGGAAGCTGGACTATATGAAGAAAAATTGAGTATCTGAATTAGAGGAAGACTCATTAGCAACTTGTGTTAGGCAGGTGACACAATCTTGTTACTTGAAGAATTTAATGATGATGATCAAGCATTAGAGTCTTCAGTATGGATGACACCTCAACATCAAGAAAACAAAAATTCTCATAAATGGACCAATGAGCAAGATCATAATAAATGGAGAAAAAATTGAAGTTACCAAGGATTAATTTTACTTGGATCCACAATCAATATTCATGGAGGCAGTATTCAAGAAATCAAAAGATACATTAAATTGGAAAAATGGACTGCAAGAGATTTTTTAAAGTATTAAAAAGCAAAAATGTTACCTTGAGAACTAAGGCATGTCTGACCCAAGTCATGGTATTTTTGTCATCTTATATGCATGTGAAAGCTGGACAATGAATAAGAAAGACCAAAGAAGAACTGGCACCTTTGAACTGTGGTGTTCTTGAAGAATACTGCATATGCCATGGATTGCTAAAAGAGGGAACCAACATGTCTTGGAAGAAGTACAACCAGAATACATGGATGGTGATACTATGTCCCACATACTTTGGGCATGTTTTCAAGAAGAATCAGTGCCTAAAGGAGGACATCAGACTACGTAATAAAGAGAGGATCAGTGGAGAAGAGGAAGACCGTCAATGAGAGACGTGGACACAGTGTCTGCAACCATGGACCCAAGCATGACAACGACCTTGTAGATGACTCCGGAATGGACAGTGTTCTGTGCTGTTGTATGTATGGTTAATACTATTCCAAACAATTTCAACAGCACCTAACAACAGCAACAACAACAATGGGACGTAAAGTAATTATGGAAAGGGTAACATTTCAATCAACGTCTGTTTGGTGTACTAGTTATGAAACTTGGGCAGATTATTCACTTTGAACTTTGCTTTCTCATTTTCCTAGTAGGATAATTACAATAATACTTTCTATAGCAAACTGTTCAGAGGAATTAACAGGGTAATTAATAGAAAGTCCGTCAGACAGTGAGTGGCATGTGAGCATTAAATTAAAGTCAGTTATTTTAACTCTTATCTTTAAGGCAGAGTCAGAACAAAGGATGGTACTGAAAACCTGTGAACTGAAAAAAGGCAGAAGTTATCTGTCTTTGACAAAAGTAGCATGTACACGTGGCCAAAGATGAGATAATTGGACTGGAATTCTGTGTATTAGTCGAAGCCTCCTTTGACTTGGCCCAGGTGTTAAATGTGTGTTGTGTGTTTCTGTATGTGTGTGGGTGTTCAGAAATTACTCTAATTTGCTTTATTGTTTTATATTTTTTCAAGATAATGAAATAATCTCATTAAAACCTTTATGTTATCTATAATTCTTTTCTTGGAACATAATCCATCTTTGATTAATTGCTTAAAAAGAAAATGTATTGAACATTTTTGGGGGAATTCACATCACAGAATTTGAGGTTCAGATAAGTAATACATCTATCTAGCAGTTTTGGTAGCGGGTGTTACTCAAGGTTATTAATAGTGCATATCTGCTATAAATTCTACTTTCTACATCCTTGCCCGCAAGATTCAAAGTTCCTCTTATTGCTACCTCTCCCTACTTCCAAGGTATGCTGGCCTTTCCTTTAGCAACTATCAACACCAAAACATACCATCCTCATTCTCAGGGGCCTGGAGAGCAAGGCCACCACCCACCCAACTGACTCATAGAACAGACGATTGCTTTAAATCCTTGGAGTCAAGTGGAATTTGCTCAGGGTTTCAGATTTGCTTTGAATCCAAGGCCTTTTCCTTCCCTCCTACTTCTCCATTTTCTAATGGAGTGCCTACCTTGTACCTATTTAAACACTGTATTTTGAAAGCAGAGAACTAGTATTCCACTTTTCAAAGACCAGCAGACAGAAAGTAATATTATCCTACAATGGTACACACCAAAAGTCTCATTTACACATGATTTAGGTGATTTGGAAGATGAAATTTTGGATGTAGATGTGAAATTGGCATGGGTGAAGAGTTTGGAGGATGCTGATACGGGGAATGTTTTGCACTACGGAAGAATAGGAATTTGGGGAACACAGAGATGGGCTCTTATGGATTGAACTGTGTCCCCCGACCCCTGCAAAAGATGTGTTGAATCTTAACTCCTGGTACCTGTGAACGTGATCCTGTTTAGAAATGATATATTTTTTAATGATGTTGATTATGTTAATATGAGGATAACTAGACTGAATCCTAATCCCACAGGAGTGCTGTCCCTGTGAAAGAGAACAGACAGAAACATGGAGGAAGGATGATGTCATGTAGTGCTGTAGCTACAGGCTAGGGAATGCCTGGAGCTGCCAGAAGCAGAAGACAGGCAGACACAAAACAGATTCTCCCTCAAGGCCTCAGAAGGAGTCAACACTGTCATCATCCCAATTTTGAATTTTCAACCTGCAGAAGTGTGAGGTAGTGAGTTTCTGCTGTTTAAAATCAACCACTTCTATGGTATTTTATACCGGCAGCCCCCTGAAACTAAGGAGCCCTGGTAGCTTAGTGGTTAAGTGCTATGGCTGCTAAGCAAATGGTTGGCAGTTGAAATCTACCAGGTGCTTCTTGGAAACCTTATGGAGAAGTTCCACTCTGTCCTATACAGTTGCTTTGAGCTGGAATCAACTCCAAGACAATGAGTTTGGTTTCAATAATTTCCCCAAGGAAACCCTATCAGTGTAATGGTGAAGTTCTGTGACTGCTAAATGAAAGGTCAGCAGTTCGAATGCACTAGGAGCTCCTTAGAAACCCTATCGGGCAGTGCTACTCTGTCCTATAGGGTCATTGTGAATTGAAATTGACTTAGTGATAGTAGATTTAGAAAAATAGTAAAGAACTCCACTGCTAAGTGAAAGACTGGCAGTTCAAACCTGGACAGTGGCTCTACACATGAAAGGCCTGGTGATCTGCTTATGTAAAGACTACAACCTAGAAAACCTCATGGGCCAATTCTATTCTGTTGCATGGGATCCTTATGAATTAAAATTAATTTTACAGAATCTAAATATAACAATGACAGTCCCCAGTAGAAGAAATGAGCATGGGGCAGTCGTATGAGCAGGAGCAGCAGTTCTTAGTATCTAGATTGCCAGTCTATGAAATATTTTGAAAATATATACATTAATTCCCAGTTCTTTTAATCAATTCAACAATGAAGAACACATTTTCATTTTTAGTAAAATATTGTAAGCTATGGGGGAGCAGAGATGAAGGAGATAGAAGGGTATAAAAACAGAGAAATTTTAAAAATAGAAAAAAACAAAGTGGAAATGAGAATTAGTATTCTGACATTAAATTTACTTTTTCTCTTTGAAATCTGTATCATACACAACACACACACACAAATCTGTGCGTATCTCTAATTACATAAAACAGCTTTCATTATTTGTTATATTGGCCCTTTAACAATTTTTTAAACAAAATGTTTATCACAGTATAAACAGGAATTTTTGTGAGCATATTACTCTTAATAAATCTTCACAGTAATTTCCATGTAAATACTCTGTGAGGTTTTCAACACTTTAAAGTGTCCCACCACACACCTACATACATATGAAGGGGTCCTGTGGCACAGTAGTTAAGTACTCAGCTAGGAACCCAAGGGTTGGCAGATCCAGTCCACCAGCCACTCTACAAGAAAAAGATGTGGTGGTATGCTTCCGTTACAGTACAGACTTAGAACCCCACAGCGTAGTTCTATTGATATTACAGGTCGTAAGCAACTCTCTGAAACGGGTTTGTATGCATATGAAAACATTTAATACAAACAGTGTGAAAAATAACTTGAAAACATGCAAAATACGTAAAAACTTCCTACATTTCAAAGTAAGTGATTAAAATATTTTTTCTATTTCTGTAGTTCTCTGCAAATTAACCAACTCAATCTCTCTTGACCCATTCACTTTTACTATAGTTGGAGCAAAGGACAATAATAGGTTCCCCATAGATCAATACATTAAAAATCAGAGATAACATTTAACACAAATCATGAAAGGACAACATAAACATTCATCTGAAATATATGATTTTCTGAAATTAGTGATTTTATATCAAATTCAAAAATTGATTCAAAACTAGATTTTATTATGTGTATCACTGAACAGAAGTTATTTTGTGACACTTCTGACTCATGAGGTAAAAATAATTTCCCACTGTGCTTAGCCTCAATATGTTAATAACCCTATTGCGGCACTAATACCAGTCACATGGTGTCTCCCTTGGCTCATTTCTGAAGGAATTAGAGCAGAAGCTCACTTCCATCCTTATGATCTCAGCACTTAACGAAAGACATTTGCCTATAGAACTCAGTGTGACTGACCTCCTTATTAAACAATAAAATGATCACAGTAGGTATACTGCAAGGGAAGAAAGAAGGATCTAGACCCAGAGCCTCGTTTTCTATGGTCCCACCTTCACTACTGATTAGTTCTATGACCTTGGAAATTATTCTTATTATTTTCTTCTATAAATATGTACGACTCAGTGTGCTGTTTTGAGGATCAGAAGAGATAAACTTCTAAAGTACATCTTAATATAAATGCAAAACATTATTGTTATTGAATTTAGCATACTTCTATATAACCCTGAGAATAGTTATTTTGTGTGAAGTATGTAAAGAACTATATGGGCAATCCTGGTATTAAAAGAGATTGAGCATGTAGCTAAAACTGTTTTGAGATTTTCCTTAAAATATTGGGGAACTCTGAGCACCTAAAACATGTTCTTGTTGAAATCAATTTTGACTCCTGTCTGTTATTCTTGGAGTGAAGTGAGGGAGGATTAGATAACTCAGGGAAACTCTTGCAGCATGTTTATGGGGTACTTATTAGGGTTAAAGCATTCTGCTAGTTATCATGGATATGAGCGAATCAACAGAAAAATATCCTTTACTCTAGTAAGAGATGCAGACACGGGAAAGTAACAGGAACACATGGCTGATCAAAAGAAGTAGAATGCACTACAGGGAATTGTTAAATCATTTTTCTAAGGGCTTTTGCTATTGAGTTTTTATGATAATGGTGCTATTAAACCAGAGAGGTGCTTGATTCACTTTCTGCAGACTCCCGAGAATTTTTTATATGCTTTGTTTCCCAACTCTTTTATCTGTAATGTCAAGGCAGTAGCCAGAGACTGGCCAAGGTGGGCATATTTATACCATGGAAACAGGCAAACACTGTAAGTCAGGTCTTTCTGCAACTCCCAGAGGGCCACTTTTTAAACACTCGCCAACATGTCTGTAGATAGAATTCCAAAAGAAAAGCTTAAAGATTAAATATACATGCAAATTTGTATTTTTTTAGGCTAAACATCTTGAGTTAACTTATTTTTCCCCTTTCTCGGTGAAGTTGCGATTTATTGCCTCTAATAACCTTTGAGTAAACTTTTATCTTTTTGCTCCTTACTCTGAACTACAAAGCAAGTAACAAACATCTCAGTGCTATTGAAGGGTGATTTTCTTAGTAAAACATAAGATAAATTAAGTGCTAATTCAAATACGTTGTTAACTATTTTTTTTTAATTTCACTTTAAAATGGTAGACTGCTTATTACATGTCACGTTCCACAATAACTCTTGTCATATGTTACAAATCAATGCAGACTGAAAATAAAATGTCCAGATGGAAGATTGGTAAAAACCGATCAGGCAGAGGCTGCAGTGCTCAAATGCCCTGAGGTGATAATAACTTAAAAATCAACTGAAATTCAAAGAACTGCTTCCTTGAATAGAGCGGTTTTGCTTAGCACAAATTAGTTTCACAGTTTCCTTGTTCACAAGTGATTACCAAGGATCCAAATCTTACTGCCAATAAATAAAACTTCATTTGTTTCTTGAAATAATTATTTGTGTGAAACAGAACTTCCAGAAGCTACTTTTGGTAGCCTGCAGCTTTTTCTCCTTCACAAGAACACTGGAAATGTTTTGGCTTCCCTACCAGACCATTATCTTTCTAACCTGATCAATTGTCCACACTTTCATCACTGAAAAGTCTTTAGGCTGGGGGGCAAAAATACATCAGTTTGGACACCTTGCAGAGGTCAAAGTTCTGTTTTAGAGTTGTTCCTTTTGAATTATAAAATTGAAAAACCTGATGAATTCTTTAGTAGACATTCTGTCCTAACAATATTCTACCACCCCCACAGGCTTCATTTATCATTGGAAAAGGTTGAAAGTCTCTCCAGGAATATGTAGAAGGTCGCTGTTCTTTGCAACTGAAATTATCATGATGTGAGTCAGACACCCCTTAGTCCTCAAAGTTGTTTCTTTGCTTTTCAGTACTTTAAAAAGGTCTTTGGCAGTAGATTTACCCAGTGCAATACATTGTTTGATTTCCACGAGCATTGATTGCAGATTCAAGCAAAATGCAATGCTTAACAACTTCAATATTTTCTCTGTTTACTGTGATGTTGCTTATTGGCTCAATTGTGAGGACATTCTTTTTAAGTTGTGGTGTCATTCATACTGAAGGCTGTGGTCTTTGATCTTCATCAATAAGTTTTTCAAATCTTCTTCACTTTCAGCAAACGCACATTCAGAAAGCAAGTATCTGCACATTCCAGGTTGTTAATGAGTCTTCCTCTAATCTTGAAGTCTGGTTCTTCATATAATCTAGCTTCTCAGATTATCTGCTCTACATACAGATTGAATAGGAATGATGGAAAAATATAACCCTGACTCACACCTGTCCTGACTTTATACCATGTAGTATCTTCTCATTCTGTTGAAATGACTATCTCTTGATCTATGTACAGATTCCTCATGAGCACAATTAAATGTTCTCAAATTCCTATTCTTTGAATCATCCTAATTTGTTGATATATATTGTGGCAGCTTCTTTTGAATGCTCTTCAGCAAAATTTTACTTCACTTACAGATGATGTTAATGATATTGTTTGCTAATTGCCATATTTTGTTGGAATATTTTTCTTTGGTATAGGCGCAGACATGAATCTCTTCCAGTTGTTTGGCCAGGAAGATTTTGGCAGACTTCATGGCATAAATATAAGTTTCCCCAAATTATTAAAGGTATGGTCAGGTTGCAGGGTGCTGCTAATATGTTATAGTGATCTGTGCACTGAAAACTGGTCTATTCAGTTCTCTCTGGTCTGTTTGTAAGTGGGAGCTGTTCACACTTTGAGGTGAGCTTTTAATTGATAACACTTTTCGAAAGCAGATGAAGGTTTGCAAGCAAGGGAAAGAGAGAAGGTGGAGAACATAGCAGCACACTCCCCGAAGCTCTAGCCCAAAGGGCTAGAAAACAGGAGTTTCTCACTACATTTTACTAAGAATATTTTAAAACGCTACTATGTTAGAGACCTGGAGCTCTAAGTTACACGCAAAATTATGAATGTACCTCTAGACTCCTTTCCCAAAATATAAAATGTTAGTTCTGGAGAAGTGAGAAATGGATACAACCTAAGGACAGACATGTAGGACAGTATTCCAAGGGTAGCAATGAAGAGACTGGGATTAATTCAGCAGGAGCAACGGCAAAGATTGAGAGTCAGGAAGATGTGAGCGGAACCTGATTCTACAACTTAGTATGTTAGACAGTTTGGCTGAAATTCTTCACTCTTCCAAGTTTTATGTTTCCTTCCCTTTCCTTTTATTTTCTTAAAGTCACATTGTCCCACATAACACAACCTGATTATAGGAATGCAGTCCATCATATTCCCAGTTCTGGAGTAACTTTAAGGATGGTAACCCTGAGTGTCGCCTTAGAATTTTCTCTACTACATGAGGTGTCAGTAAGAATTTCAAAGTGTTGTGGAGATGAAGGGTAATACTCTTAGGTAAGGAATGCGGCACCTTGACTTGCATACAGCATTTGAAACAGTAAACTTATAATCGTGATGATGATGTGTTGATAACGTGTTGATGTTACAATAAGAGACTCATCATCAGATCAAAGAGATAGTCATAGATCCCCAAACAGGAAATAGAAACAAATACTCAGAATTCAGGAACACTGACAATGAGATGAGATGTACAAGAAGGATCTATATTTTTTTGTTAGAAACTGATTCTTATAATTTAGGGACTATTTATTAGGTGTTGGAGGCTTTCTAGGCCAAGATTTAAGGCAGAAAACCAAGGTCACTGCTATCCTTAAAAATTTCTAGGCCTTGGGTGGCTAGTTCAATTACATCTGAGCTTTGTGTCTTTTCTTCAACCTCACCTGACACTTTTATAATAGACTACTGGTATTCCTGTATCGGGGATTTTGTTACTCCCTTCACATATTTCCAGACTCCCAGGTACTAGATCACCTTTGTGTGTGGTGTGCTATTATCAGTTAACACATCATTATTTTAGAGACTATTTGAGTTGGATCTATGAAAACAGATAGAAGGATCAGTAGTTGAACAACATGGCATCAGTGGTATAAATGACATCCGAGATAGTATAACAGAATTTTACAAAACCACTGACTCCTTCTTTGCAAATACCTATCTCACAAACATAAATGGTGACTATCCACATGGACCTCACTAGAAGGAATACACAGCAATCAAACAGATTACATCTGTGGACAGAAATGATGAAAAAGTTCAATATTAGCAGTCAGAACAAGACCAGGTGTCCATTGTGGCACAAACCATCAGTCATTCACATGAAATTTCAAACTGAAACAAAAGTTAGAAAAAGTCCATGAGAGCAAACTATGACCTTGGGTATATCCTAGTTGAGTTTAGAGACCATCTCAAGAATAGATACGATACACTGAACACTAATAACCAAACACCAGAAGAATTGTGGAATGACATCAAAGACATCATACACGAAGAAAGTCAGAGGACATTAACAAAACAGAAAAGAAACAAACAAAAAAAATGGATGTCAGAAGAGACTCTGAAACTTACTATTTGAACATCTAATGGTTAAAAGAAGAAGCAATGAGGTAAAAGAACTGAACGGAGGACTTCAAAGAGTGACTCAAGAAGGAAAAGTAAAGTATTATAGTGACACATGCGAAGAATTAGAGACAGAAAACCAAAGGGGAAGATGATGATCATTTCCCAAACTGAAAAGAACTGAAGACAAAAGGTAAATCTTTAGTTGTAATAATGAAGAATTTTATGGGGGAAATATTAAATAGCACAGGAAGCAACAAAAGACAGAATGAATACATAGAGTCAATATACCAAAAAGAATTGATCAATGTTGAACCATTTCAAGTGGTAGCTGATAATCAGAAACCAATGGCACTAAAGAAGTTAAAGCTGCTTTGAAGGCATTGACAAAACAGCAAGGCTCTAGGGACTGACAGAACAGCACTTAAGATGTTTAAACAAATGGATTCCTCACTGGAGGTGCTCACTCATCTATGCCAAAAAATTTGAAAGACAACTAACTGAGCAACTCAGTGGAAGTTATACATATTCACACCTTTTCCAAAGGAAGGTGACCCAGGTAAGTGCAGAAATTGTGGACCAATATCATTAATATCACACACAAGTAAAACTTTGCTGAAGGTTATTCAAAAGCAGCTGCCACAATGTATCACCAGGGAACTGTTGGAAATTCAAACTGGATTAAGAAGAGGACATGGAACCAGGGATGTCATTGCTAATGTGAGATGACTCTAGACTGAAAGCAGAGAATAGCAGAAAAATGTTTACTTGTGTTTTTACTGACTATGCAAAGGCATTCAATTATGTGGATCATAACAAATTATGGATAACATTGTGGAGAATGATAATTCCAGAACACTTAATTGTGGTCATGGGAAATCTGTACATAAATCAAGAGGTAGTTGTTTGCAAAGCACAAGAGGTTAATGCTTGATTTAAAGTCAGGGTTGTATCCTTTCACTATAGTATTTATTCTGTATACTGAGCAAATAATCTGAGAATTTGGACTATATGAAGAAGCACAAGTCATCAGGATCGGAGAAAGACTTGTTAACAACCTGTGTTATGCAGAAGACACAACCGTGATTGCTGAAAGTGAAGAGGATTTGAAATACCTACTGATAAAGACCAAAGACCACAGTCTCTGGTATGTATTGTACCTCAACATCAGGAAAACAGTATCTTCACAAATGGACCAATAAGCAACATCATGACAAATGGAGAAAAGATTAAGGTCATCAAAGATTTCTTTTTGTTTGGATTTACAATCAACCACTAGAGGCAACAGTAAAGAAATCAAAAGATACACATGAGGCAAACTGGGCAGCTCCTGTCTAGGGGCAAGATGAAAGAGCAGAAAGGAACAGGAGATAGTTGAATGAAAATAGGAAATACAAGGCGGAAAGGAAGAGTATGCTGACACAAGGTAGACTGAGTAGCTAGAGTTACATAGCTGTGTGTGTCTAAGTTTTTGGATGATACAATAACTTGGATTATAAACTTCCACTGAAAGCACAATTTTTTTTTTTTTTTAAAGTAGAAAAGAAAAAAGTCAAAAGACTTGTTGCATTGGGCAAATCTGCTGCAAAAGACCTCTTTAAAGTGTGGAAAAGAAAAGGTGTTGTCTTCAAGACTAAAGTATGCCTGACTCAAGACATGATATTTCCAATGGCCTCACATGTGAAAGCTGGACAATGAATAAGAAAGACTAAAGAGAATTGACACCTGTCATGGATTGAATTACATCCCCCCCAAAGAGTGTGTATTTGTCTGGTTCATGATTCACAGTATTATTTGACAGTCCTCTATTTTGATTGTAATTTGATGTTAAACAGGATTAGGTTGAGATTATAACACTATTACTAAGGCTGTAACTCTGATCCAATGTAAACAGAATTTCCCCGGGGTTCACCCACACCACCTTTCATCTCTCAAGAGATGAAAAAGAAAGGGAAGCTAGCAGAGAGTTGGAGACCACATACGAAAAGGAAAAAAGCTCAGGGAACAGAGTGTGTCCTTCGGACTCAGAGTACACATGCCTGAGATGTTTCTTGACCAACATAATATTGACGACAGGGACTATCCTCCATAACTGAAAGAGAGAGAAAGTCTTGTCCTGGAGATGACACCCTGAGTTTGGGATTGTAGCCTAACTGACTGTGAGGAAATAAATTTCTCTAGGTTAAAGAAGTCTACTTGTGGTATTTCCATTATAGTAACACTAGATAACTAAGATTACACATTTGAATTATAGTGTTGGTGAAGAATATTGAATATACCATGGTTTGCCAAAGGAACAAGCAAATAGTTCCTGGAACAAATCCAACCAGTACACTCCTTAGAAGCAAAGATGGAGATGCTATGTCTCACATACTTTGGACAGGTTATCAAAAAGAACCTGTCACTGGAGAATAATATTATGCTTGGTAAAGTAGAGGAAGGCCTTCAACAAGATAGGTTGACATAGTGACAGCAACAATGGGTTAAAGCTTAGTTATTGTGAGTATGGCACAGGACAGGTCAATGTTTCTTTCTCTTGTATGTCATGTCCCTGTGAGTCAGAAACAACTTGACAGCACCTAACAACAACAGCAGCTTCCTTGCTGCCTTATGTTCTCTTCTTTAGTTTAGATTCAATGTTGACATGTAGAACTCACACAGATTGGTTTTTAGTAGAGCACTGATGTTCCAGGTAATAGCAATTGTTTTTGGTGCTCCTCTGCTGTTTTGCTGAAAGTTAGCCTCAGAGGATAGCTGTTCTTTGAGGTTTAAGAGTGTCTCAAGACAATAGTCTCAGGGACTCCTCTGGTCTCAACTAGTCCAGTTAGACAGGCCTTTGTTAAGAATTTGAGTTTTGGTTTGTATCTGTCTCCGTTCGGAACCACCTATTATCACCCGAGTTGGAATAATCAGTGTAGTAATCAGATATCACCTAGTTCTGGTCTCAGGGTAGATGATGTCATGGCTTGGGTAGGCTATCAATCCTCTGGACTTGTTTCTTCTCTGATATTTTGGTTACCTTCTTGCTCTCACTCTCAAGGAGTGAAGACTGATAATTGTATCGTAGATACCATTTACAGCCTTTTAACAATCTAAATGCTACTCACTTCATTAGGTTGTAGAACTTGGACTTTGTGAGTTACATTATGTCTTTTGACTGAGCTGTCCCATGAAACTTTGATTTTAAGCCTTTAGTCTCCAAAACCACTTTTGGAGCCAAGTGCTGTTGAGTCGAATCTGACTCATGGCGACCCTAAAGGTGTTTGATTTTTTCTGAGGAGTCTCAGTAGCTGTTTCATCAATGAATATATGTGCCAGAAAACACACACATCTTTGCTTTTTAACACTTTGTGGAGGTCTTTTGCAGCAGTTTTGCCAAATGTAGCTTGATTTCTTAACTGCTGCTCCATGTATATTTATTGTGGATCCAAGTAAAAGGAGATCCTTGACAACTTCAATTTTTTTCTACTTTTCATGATATGTTTGTTGATCCTGTTGCAAAGATTTTTGATTTACTTTGAAGTATAATCTATACAGAAGTCTGTAATCTTTGATCTTCATCAGTAAGTGCTTCAAATCGTCTCCACTTTAAATAAGCAAAATTGTGTCTTCTGAGACAACTGAAAAATCTATGGCTTGTATAAGCAGCACCTTCATTATCAAGTGATAGTTTTGGTTTTAAAAACTTTTAAGAGGTCTTTTGCAGCAGATTTGTCAATACAACACATCATTTGAATTCTTGGCTGCTGCTTCCATGGGTGTTAATTGGTGATCAAGTAGAACAAAACTGCTGACAACCTTAATTTTGTCTGCTTTCATTGTAATGCTATCAGTCTGATTTTGAGGCTACTCATTTTTGTCACTTTGTAGTGTGATCCACACGAAAGGCTGTAGTCTTTGTAAGTTACATGTGGACAATTCAAAAATTTTCCCTCATAATAAGTAGGTAGATAGAGAGGTCAGTTTGTAGGTAGATGGTGACAATCCAGAAAAATTAAAATATGTGATGTAGTTTATTTTATGTACTAGAGAATCACACATTAGAGAATTCCCTATTAGTTGGAGAGCTGTTTAAACCCCCTGCACACAGGCCATACCCAGTGCATTTAAACTGGTGTCTATGGTGTGGCAAATCAGTCATCGGTACATTCTGCTGTTTCCCAGAAGTGCAGCCAAGTTTAAGAATCACTGATTTTGAGTGAAATTATACTTTCTTTATTAAATTGCAGAAGTGAATACATTGATAATGTGTGTTTATGTACATATTTACATATATGTGTTTATATCTTGAATCTCTATCCAACTACTTTGTTTTCTAAGACAAACACTGAAAAAATGTTGGTCTATTCTCGTGCTACTATTGTTTAACATCTCTGTGTTACTAAATTGCTGTGTGTTTTGTTTATTTATTTGTGTATTTTATTTATATATCTTTTTAAAAACATTAAATAAATATATGTAGAAAATTAAAACAACAACTACTGCCATCAAGTCACTTCTCACTGTTTTATAGTTTCCAGAACATAACCAGTAGTTCATATACAGGTAGACAGATAGAAAGATAGACAGATAGATAGATGATAGATAGGTAGATAGATGATAGATAGGTAGATAGATAGATAGACAGATAGATAGGGGAGAGAGGGAGCTCTTATATCTTTTATGTTTCTTTATCATTACAAATGATGATACATTCACTAAAGGTTTTTCATGTATTATTTCTACATAGAGAAATAGCTTGCTCTTTAACTGACCATTTCTAATTACAATAATTTTTTGGAGATCTCTGCTTTGTTTATTTTTATACATCTTATGTATGGAAACAATGATATATGGTGTTTTTTTATTCTTTGAATGTTTTGATGACATTGCACTTGAAACTTCTAGTCAGGGAGAATAATATAGTAAATTGAACATTTTTAAGTGAAAGAGATTTAAACATCATCTATTCCCATGCTTTTCAAAATGTTTTACCAAAACTGACAGTATAAAATACAGTTTAGATCACAACCCACTATACTGATACACAACAGAACAAACTTGCATGATGCAATATTTACCTTTATTATATGTGGTGCTCTGTGACATTTTATCTTTTATTCTGTTCAAACTCAGTTTTTAATATTTGTTCCAATACACAAAATTGTTTTCACAACTCAGTTAAGTATTGAGATATGGTTGAAAAACAATTTTAGTCCAAGATCAACACTTTTTCAGAAAGTAAATGTAAGCACAGCAGTTTAGAAATTTGACTAAGGTTATATAACTAAATGAAGAACAAGGCATCAGGATTGTAAGAAGAGTCATTAACAACCTGCATTACACAGATGACATCACCTTACTTGCTGGAAGGGAAGAGGATTAGAATCACTTACACATGAAGATAAAAGACCACAGTCTTCAATATGGATTGCACCTCAACATCAACAAAACAAAACCCCTCACAACTGGACCAGTAAGCAACACTCCCATAAATGGAGAAAGGATTGAAGTTGTCAAAGATTCCATTATACTTGTTTCCATAATCAATGCACATGGTAGCAGCAGTCAAGAAATTAAAAGATGCATTGCCTTGTGAAAATCTACTGCAAAGGACCTCTTTAAAGCACTGAAAAGTAAAGATGTCACCTTGAAGACCAAAGTGCACCTGACCCAAGTCATGGTATTTTCAATCACATCATGCACATGCAAAAACTGGACAATAAATAAGGAAGATAGAATTTATACCTTTGAATTGTAGGGTCAGATGAGAAGATCGAATGCACCGTGAACTACCAGATGAAAAAACAGGTCTGTTCTAAAAGATGTGCCACTAGAGCACTCCTTGGAAACAAAGATAGTGAGACGGTGTCTTAAATACTGTGGACATGTTGTCAAGAGGGATCAGTCCCTAGAGAAGGACATCACGCTTGGTAAAGCGGAGGGTCAGTGAAAAAGAGGAAAACCTTTGACAAGATGGATTGGCACAGTGGCCGCAGCAATGAACTTAAGCATAAAAACAATTATGGACATGCCACAAGACTGGGCAGTGTTTCATTCTATTGGGTATAGTATTGCTATGAGTCTGAACCGACTCAACAGCACGTAACAACAATAACATACAACTAAATGGTAACATTCTTTTCAGTGGCTAGATATCCTTATTCAACATTTTATTTTACAAGAGCTTCTCAAAGTTAACTATTCATTACACTGGGTGGATGTTAAAAATGTATATTATCAAGTCAAGCCCCTACTGTTGGAATTAAAGAGCCCTGCTGGCACAGTGCTTAAGAGCTCAGCTGCTAACCGAAAGTTTAGCAGTTTGAAGTCACCAGGCACTCGCTGCTGTCAAGTCAATTTCAACTCACAGGAACTCTGTAGGACAGGATGGAACTGCCCCATAGAGTTTCCAAGAAGTGCCTAATGGATTGAAGCTGCCAGCTTTTTGGTTAGCAGCCATAGCATTTAACCACTATGCCACTAGGATTTCCAGTCAATGAGTAGCTAACAATAATAGCCAAATAGCAATTTGTATCAATCATTTTATAACAGAAGCAAATTGTGTGGACAGCATTATTTGGGCAAGTTAGGCAGATGACTGTATCAATTTGGTAACTGGAGAGAAGATCTTATAACCATTCTCTGCAGTAGCCAGAAAAAGACCTGGCATACTATTGGCACATATTGGCATTGCACTGGTGTGAGTTGCAATACAGACTGACCAAATATCTAAATGGCTGAAGGATGGGTGAATTAAAAAATAAATGAATAAAAAATGATTCCACACCAAGGAATCTATTTTGCTTACTTCATTGTTCTATTTACCAGAGCTCCCTAGTTCATTTTGCATTATTGTTTCTTAAACCCCACTGGCATAGTAGCTACGAATTTGGCTGTCAACCAAAAGGTCAGCAGTTCATATCTACCAGGTACCCATTAGTGATTCAGTGGGGCAGTTCTACCTGGTGTTATATGGTAATTCAGTGTTGAAATCAACTAGATGGCAAGAGGTTTTGTTATTGTTTTTATGTCCTCTAGCAGCTAGTACCATGGTACTTGACCTTGACAGTAAGAAGTATAAGTTTTTTAAAAATAAATAGCATCTGAAAAGGCAGCCTGTACTCATCTCTTTAACTGCTTGAATGTGCCCTAGGCCTACTATTCTGAGTATGGAAAATTCCTGAATAATATTAAAGGAACAAAAATCTCTATATACAATCCTATCAATTACCAGATTTACTGAAACTTGCATTTAATCTTTTAAAATATCTGCTTTGTAAATTTTGAGAAGTCATTGAATACATTTCCTGCATAAATACAATTCAACAACATTCTCTAAAACACCGAAGAAGAATTTTAAAGTAGGTATCACTTACATGATCCAATTTATTTTTAAGCATTTCATTGAATGGGATATTTCTTAGAACTCATTAAACATAGACAAGGTAATGGAGAAAAAAGGTGAAATAATAAAAAGGTAGATTTTAGTTTTAAAAAAGTTGAATATATATTGGAATGTGGGTCAAGAGAATGAAACAACAGTTGCAAAGCATGGTTGTTCTTAGTAAAAACTCATTACTGTAAATAGATTCACCCTTTAGCTTAGCAGGTACAGTGCTGCTTCACAGGGCTGCCTTAAAAATTCAAATATATTTAGTGGCTAGCTTAAAATTGACCTCAGACAATTTGAATATACTTATTATGATTTGGCTGGCTATTATGATTAATACTTATCAAGCACACACTATATGGTATATACTATGCTGAGAGTTTTAAATAATAACTGATCATTATTTTAAATGCGCTATTGTCATTTCCAGTTTACATATAAGGAAACTTTAAGTTTGGAAAAGAAAGTACATTGCTTAATTAGAAATGGCAGATTTGGAACTTAGAGCATTTTCTCTCTGATTTCAAAACCTACACCATTAAGGATAATTCTATTCATTTATTGGTGCAGCTCTTAAATAGAGAGAGAGGACATATGAGTGCTAAGTTCTGGTGTAGGCACTGTGAAAAAGAGACCAATGAAATAACAACCTTGCCTGTGATGGAATCCCTATATGGCACAAATGATTAAGTGCTTGGGTATTGGCTAAGAGACTTGCTGTTTGAACCCACCCAAAGTGAAACACCTCAGCAGGTGGTCCTAGGGATCTGTTTCTGAAAGCTGATAGCCTTGAAAACTCTGTTCCTTTGATTTTACCTCCTAAGGACTTTGGAAATTCATCATTGCCTTTCTGTTACTATTAGCAGTGCTTGGTTATGATGTAACTGCTGGAGAAATCTGCTATCTGGTCTCCGTGCCTCTCATTTTGCGCTTCACATAGCATGCCCGCCTAATTCACTGCATTATCCATGAGCAACTAGAAAGGGTTAAAACGCAGATCTGTTGTGGCATTTCCATTACACAATGTTCTATCTTCTATGATATTTCACTGCATTATATGCAGATGACAGTAGTCCCAAATAACTACCAGTTCCTTGAACTCAGAATGCATACCTTATTCACCTATGGATTGCTGTAACACCCAGTAACTTCTACATTACATAGGCATTCAGCAAATTCTGTTGAACTGAACAGAAATTAGCACACATTGACTTTGCAAAGAGAGGAAAACTAGTCATTATTTGGTATATGACTGTTATTCTTCCTTTTTCCCTTTAATTTATTGAATCACTTGTATAATGCATTTAAAGTGCCCATTATCACCAGACTTTTGATGTGGGAAATTTGCTACTACAAAGTCTCTGCACTACTGAATTTAAGTTTTAAAGTGAAGAAATAGAGAATGCATGGAGAATGTCATAAATAATTTACTAGTATATGATCTGGTTTTAAGTCGTAAGGTCAGGGTGGTAAATAAAAGTTGTTAGTAGATGTCATTGAGTCGGTTCCAGCTCGTAATGACTCTGTGTACAATAGAATGAAACAGTGCTGGGCCCTGCAGTATCCTCACAATCAAATAAAAAAATCAAATAAAAGTAGATCCAGGTAAGCATGATGCAGAGTACCAAATAATGAGAGCTGGGGCAGGCTGAAATATTAAACAGTCTTCAACGAGATGTGAGCCAACACTAAAAAGAGATGAAGGAATGAGCCATACATATATGACAATAAAAATCATTTCAGCAAGAGAACAAAACTATAGCAATAGTCATTTCATACACAATAACTCCCTTTTACCTCTTTCTTACCAGCTAAAGCTACCAGTCCAATCTCCTCTGCAAGTCTTTAAAACTAGTGTATCACCTTTGTCCTATAGCATGACTATAGGATTTGTATTGCAGTTTACATTCACTTGCATAGGCTTCTGTTTCTAAGCATTTGAAGAAAGACTGAACCAGGAATGGGCACAGTGTGAGGCAAGGAGGGGAGCTTGCGTTGCCAAAAGATGGCTGTTGGGGAAGACGACAGTCAGATGAGGCCACAGAGGGGCCAGGATGCCGAGCATCCCCTATCAAGTGAACTCACAGTAGCCTGAAATGAGGCACATGGCATTAACATAGAAAGGGAAAACTTTGTAGAAGAGGTGGATCTTAGGCATGTTGGGGTTTTTTGTTTGTTTTAACAAAGTATACAACGACAGAAAATTGCGTGTAGAACAGAGCCTCTGAGAAATTAAAATGAGGGAGGAAACAAAGAGGCAAGATTTTCGTCTAAGGCATGTCAAGTCAAAAAATAATTAGATTCACCAAATGTTACTTTTCTGTGAACAAAGGCTTAATTAAGGATTCATAAAACTAGTAAAAGAGATGCAAATTGTGAGAACAATGAATAAGACTTCTTTAGAGTAACGGGTATGGATTCATGTGCTTGTGACACGTTAGAGAAGACGAATTTCTCTGGGTAGGTCAAATCATGAATATGTCCTTTTTTTTCTTAAGTATTTTATTTTTGTAGTGAATAGAATTTCATTTTAACTCCTTAAAAACTAATGATGTCTTTTCCCTTACAAATCTGCAGAGAGAAAACGATGTTAGGATGTCTTGAAAAGCATGAGTAGCCACTTCTTTTTCTTGTGATTTTATTAAAATAAATAATAATACCAAGCCAGCCAAGCCAAGTGCTGTTGAGTCGGATCTGACTCAACAAAGCCATATAGCAACGCAGAAAAAACAAACAAACATACAAAAAATTGCTGACAAGTGGATTCTGACTCATAGCGTCTCTATGTGAGTAGAATTGTGCCAGTGAATTTCCAAGGAGTGGTTGGTGAAGATGAGCTGCCAGCCTTTGGTTGGCAGCTATGGTTCCTAACCACTGTGCCATCAGGGCTCTTATGCTTTAAGGGTAGTTTTCTGTTTTTTTTTTCCTTTTTAAAATTCAATTGGGGTTGCTAAGGGAGTACCTTAAAAGAAGAGTTTTGTGACTGAAGCTACATAGGTGATTTTGGGGTTATTTAGTTGGAGTTGAGAATGATGTAAAGGCAATAGCATACCACACAACCCTCTCCCCAACCCTTCTCTTGCTCCACAAAAGGAAGAACATTTTCAAGTTAAGAAAAAAAAAAGCTGCCACCATATTAACAAGTTCATAGACAGAGAAAATAACAAGTCATAAAGCTATAGAGTAATGTTTCCAGAGGACACATACACAAAAGAATGTAGCTGACAGTGAGAAATGCATGGAGAATAAGAAAGGGACAGACAGATGAAGAACTGGAAGAGGATGAGGTCTCACAAAGTTTGGGAAAAATGATAGAAAGTACTCTGTGATCAGTGTTAAATGTTATGGAATGACAAAACAGAGCGTGCACTGGGAAGAGGCCCCTGTGCATTTGTGACTGAGCACAAAACAGCAAGGTGACGAAGCAGCAATGGGAGATGAGATGAGGCCAGGAATGCAGCGAGGGCGGTCAGCAGACACTAGGTTTCCAGGGGATTAGCGATACGAGAAAAGACAGAAGGAAAGAATTATATACCGAGACGGTAATGTGGGCCAGAAAATTATCTATTAATTTTGAGGACATTAGGAATAGATGAGAGACGTGTATTTAAAGGCTGAGGTTTAAACCATAAAGGGGACAGTTATGAAATAACTCTAATAACAATAATAGTAATGATAGCTGTCATTGAGTATTAGGTACTCACTTGCTTGAGTGATTGATACATTTTATTTCTTTTAATCTTCCTTTTAAAAGCTGAAGTTACTCACGCCTTCAGTTTTCAGAAGAGGAAATTGAAATGGTTATTTATGACCAATATCAAGAAGCTAACAGTTTACAGAGATGATATTTAAATCAAGTTTCATTAGATGCAAAAATCATGATCACAGTTGTAAAACTAAGGGCTAGGTCCCTGAAAATAGAATCAAGGGGACAGTTGAAGGCTTCATGGTGGAGCTGAATAGTGATTAAGAGACCAAAAGTTAAGGGTATAGGTACTTTGTGTGTCTGTGTCTGTGTGTGTGTGACACAGAGAGACAGAAAGGCAAAGAAAGAAGGCAAGGACAAGAGTGAGAGCACAAAAGGATTATTAACCTCGAAATCATGCTGATGTTTGATTTCAAACTTTTGGAGCAGACATTGTGGAAAGCAAAAATACAGCTGGTGAAAACTAAGCGAAAGGTTTGCTGAGTAATATTGCGAGATTAGCTGTTGCCGGTGAAAAAATAAACCCGATGTTTTCTTCAAGAATACAATGAAGCTGAGGAGGAAAAAGAAAAAAGTTCGTATAAGCCTGTAACTTTATAGTTACTGCTTGAAAGGCTTCAGGCTCCAGACAGTTTCTGACAGCTTGCCTGGGATGGAAGAGGGATCAATTTGATTGGGAGATCTCAAAAGTCTAAGATTAGCAAGAGAAGTTATGGGTCTGCTGCTCTCTCCTTACCCCCGGGAGAAAGTGTCAGGGCTCAGGTGCACTTAGGCTCTTCAGAATTCTATTCGTATTTCAAGGCAGTGTAAATTGCAAGGGTAATATTTTTTGTTTGTTTTTATGTTTTTTTGCACAGTTTGGCTTGAGAAAGTGAATTGCCATGCTAGAGAACTTCCCTTTTTCTCCGAAGTCATTTGTTTTTCTCATTCCAAGCACGTTGGTCCTGGAACCATCTACTTCAGTTCAAATGGTAATAAAACATATCTTACTGCTGGAGATTGAATTGCATATCCCCCGAAAAATATGTGTAGTAATTTGGCTGGGCCATGATGCCCTGTATTCTGTGATTGCCCTCCACTTTGTGATTTTCGTATGCTGCAAATCCTAATCTCTGCCTGTGGCTAACAGTGTGGATTATGTTATAGAGGATTATGGAAGGACTATCACACACTTCCTGAGGTCACCTCCCAGCTGCAATGTACAGAACATCTCCCTGGCCCATGGCTTGCACCACCTTTTATCATTTCATCCTGCAAGAGATGAAAGAAAAGGGATGCAAGCAGAGAGTTTGGAACCTCATATCATCCAGAAAGCAGCACCAAAAGTAGAGTGCATTCTTCAGACAACAGTCTTCTGCGCCAAGATGCCTCCTGGCCAAACAATGATGCAACACAAGGAGCTTTCGCCAGAGCCAATAGAGAGGGAAAGCCTTCCTCTGAAGTGAACACCCTGAATTTCGAACTTAGAGCCAATTGGACCGTTTAAGAATAAACTTTTTTTTTTCAAGCTGTCCACCTGTGGTATTTCTGTTAGAGCAGCACTAGATAACTAAAACACACACCCTTCGAACCA
Source organism: Heterohyrax brucei (assembly GCA_028571685.1). Classification (NCBI taxonomy): domain Eukaryota; kingdom Metazoa; phylum Chordata; class Mammalia; order Hyracoidea; family Procaviidae; genus Heterohyrax; species Heterohyrax brucei. Next base: position 166,096,340 of record CM053143.1, read on the forward strand.
TGGAGATATTACTGGGATTGCTAACCTGCAGATTTGCCTTCTTTACACTCTAGAGACATAGATGTCCATTCTAAATGACAAGAACCCAGGGTTCTCGGGCTTCCCTTCCTCAGGTGGATTAGTTTAGGCAGAGTAAGTTTTGTTCTCTTTCATCTCAAAGATGAAAGGACCAAGGTATATTAAGCCTTCATATTCCTATCTTCAGGATTTCTAGCCCAAAATACAGACCCCAGTACATGTAGAATGACACCTGACCTTCTCACACAGCCCCAAAAGAGGGAAGAATGGAAGCAAGTGGAAACTGGTATTGTAATTTCTGTAGCTATAGTAACCTATCCCTGACCAAGAAACTCTCAATTTATTTTCAAAATAATATGAAAAAATATGGATATTATAACTTGTCATAGAATGTCTGTATCTTATTTTGTTGTGATTGTTCTTAATAAGTCAGGCATGCAAATACAGTTAGTATTATGATGAAAAGCATTCTGGGTTTGGGTGCAGCTGTTACCAGGTATTGTGGAGGAAAGTCAGTACATAGCACACACAGGTCAGAACCCAGGATCCATGGAAAATTATAGTCCCTTCTTGAGGGAGGTGGAGTTGAAAGGAAAACACTAACTCCATGGAAAATGTAGCATAAGCATAGCTCTTTTCATTAACAGTTAGCTCACTGTTTGATTCAATCTTCAGTGAGCATGAGAGTTATTTTCAGGCAGAACTCTTTTTTGCAGTACAGATAATAAATCATGGTGAGTTGATACAGTGCTGGTAATTTGCACATGGTAGAATTGCAAAAGAACGTAAGAATGGAGGATCCTATATGACAGCAGCCTTGAAATGATTTAGCAAATTCTTTAGGTTAAATAGGAAGAACAATGATGTTAGCTGAGAGTCTTGAAGAAAATCCAAAGTTAAGAGGCGTTCTTGGTAGTATGGTGGGTAAACAGGCACTTGGCAGTTCCTACATGTCTTTTAAGAGCCTTAATTATGCGAAGGTTAAGCACTGGGCTGCTAACCCAAATGTTGGCAGCTTGAATCTACCAGCAGCTACTTAGAAGAAAGAGCTTGGACTCAGCTTCCAGAAAGATTGTTGGCATTTCCAGGTATTGTGCAGTCAGTCTCGACTCACAGTGAGCCTCTGTTCAAGAGAATAAAATGCAGCAGTGTTCTGTGCTATCCTGACAGCTGTTGTTATACTTGAGCCCATTGTTGAAGTCGCTGGGTCAGTCCATCTCACCAGAGATCTTCCTCTCCGGCTGATGCTCTGCTTTACCAAGCGGGATGTCCTTCGCCATGGACTTGTCCTTGAAGATGACATGTCCAAGTACATGAGAAGTAGTTTCATCATCCTGTTTCTCAGGAAAATTCTGGTTGCACTTTTTCCAGCACAGATTTGTTCCTTCTTTGACAGTCCATTCTATATTCAGCATTCTTCCCAATACCACAATTCAAAGGCATCAGAGTTTCTTCCCTCTTGTTCATTGTCTAGATTTAAAATGTGTATGAGGTAACTGATACTATCATGCTTGGATTGGATACACTTTAGTCCTCAGACTGACCTCTTTACTTTTTACACATTGAAGAGGTTTTTCTTTTTTGCAGTAGATTTGCCCAAAGCTGTGAGTCGTGATGTTGCTAATTGGCCCAGCTTCAAGAATTTATTTTTTTTTTCAATTGACATGTAATCCACACTGAAACCTGTGGTCTTTGATCTTCCTCAGTAAGTGCTTTGAGTCCTCTTCACTTTTAGCAAGCAAGATTTTGTCATTTGCATACTGCAGATTGTTAATGAGTCTCACTCCACTCCTGAGTCCTCACTCTTCTTCACACAAACCAGCATCTCAGATTACGTGCACATGGACCAAGTAAGTATAGCAAAATGCTACAATCCTCACATAATCTTATACTGACATTAAACCACACATTATACCCTGCCTGTTGGGACTGCTGCCTCTTGGTCTACGCACAGATTTCTAAGGAGCACAAATAAATATTCTGGAATTCCCATTCTTCCCAGGGTTTCTCATCATTTGTCATGATCCACACATTCCATAACACACAGTTTAACATCATTCTAGTATTCTATGCTTTCATCCACGATCCATCTGACATAGAAATGATATCCCTGGTTCCACATCCTCCTCTGAATCCAGCTTGAGTTTCTGGAAATTTCCTGTTAATGTACTATTACAAAAGTCTCTTTGGAATGATAATCAGCAATGTTTTACTTGTTTGTGACATTAGTAATGCCACCCAAGTGCCGTCGAGTCGGATCCAACTCATGGCAACCCTAGGGGCCAGGGTAGATAGTAATATTGTTCAATAATTTCCACATACTTTTGGATCACCTTTTTTCTTGCAATGAGCACAAATGTGGATCTCTTCCAGATGAGTGGCCAGCTTGCTGTCTTCCAAGTTTCTTGACACAGACAAGTGAGAACCTCCAGTACCACAAGGACTTGTTGAAACAGCTCCATTTGTATTGCACCAGTTCCTGGAGGCCTAGTTCTCACCACTGCCTTAGCTGCAGCTTGGACGTCTTTCTTCAGTTCCATTGGTTTAAGATCATATGCTGTCTCCTGGAATGGCTGATCCTTGACCAGTTACATTTGATAGAATGATTCTATTTATTCCTTCCATCTTTTTTTTTTCATGCTTCCTTTGTCATTCAATGTACTCCCCAAAGAATGCTTCAGCACCGCAACTCAAGGCTTGAATACTTCTTTAGCTCCTTCTGCTTGAGAGATGCTGAGAGTGTTCTCCCTTTCGGTTTGCTGACTCCAGGTCTTTGCATGTTTCTTTATAATAGTTTGCTTAGTCTTCTTGAGCCACCAATTGAAATCTTTTGTTTAGTTATTTTATGTCATTGTTTTGTCCATTTACTTTAGCTACTTGATGTTCAAGACCAAAGTTCAGAGTCTACTCTGATACTCATTTTGGTCTTTTCTTTCTTTGCTGATTTTTAATGACCTCTTACTTTCTCGGGGTATGATGTCCTTGATTCCTTGACGTGAATCCACAACTCCTTGGGTCTTCAGTTGCTAGTTTTCAATGCATCAAATATATTCTTGAGATGGTCTCTAAATTCAGCTGGCATATTATCCAAGTCATATTTTGGCTCTCATGGACTTGTTTTAATTTTCATCCGTTTCAACTTGAACTTATATATGAACAATTGATAGTCCTTCTTCAGTTACCCCCGATCTTGTTCTGAATGATGACATAGAGCTTCTCCATTGTCCCTTTCCAGAGATGTAGTCAGTTTGATTACTGTGTATTCCACCTGGTAAAGTCTATATGTATAGTCATCATTTGTTTTTGTTTTTGTATTTTTTAAAAATAAGGTATTTGCAAACAAGAATTTATCAGTATTGCAAAATTTTTCATGTGGTCTTTGTTGCTGTTTGTATCACCAAGGCCATATTTTCAAACTACTGATCCTTCTTTATTTCTAACTTGTTCATTCCAATCAGCAATAATTATCAACACACATTTTGATTGCACATTTAATCAGACTCTGCTTGCAGAACTTGGAAAAATCTTCAAATTCTTTATCTTTGGCATTATCTTTATCTTTGGTTCCTTTGTAGATTTGAGTAACAGTTACATTAATTGATCTTAATTGTAGGCCTCTGGATATTGTCCTACCACTGACAGAGTTATATTTCAAGACAGATCTTAATTTTTTTTAATAATAAATACAATGTCATTCCTCTTCAATTTGTTGTTCCCTACAGAGTAGACCATATGATTTTCTGATCCACGATGATCAATAGCAGTCCATTTCTGCTTTCTAATACTTCAGATGCTTATGTTTCTGTGTTCCACTTTACTTCTGGTGACTTCCAGTTTTCCTAGATTTATGCTTCATATATTCACTTTTCCTATTATTAATGCTTTTTTCCCCCATTGTATCTTCTTATTTTGAGCAGTGCTACATCAGCAAATGAAACGTTCTGAAATCTTGACTCCATCCGTGTCATTGAATTGACTCTCCTTTGAGGAAGCAGATCTTCCCCAGTTGCATTTTGAATGCCTCCCAACCTGAGGTACTCATCTTCCTTCACTAGATCAAATCATGTTGTGCTAATATTCATAAGTTTTCCACTGGCTAATTTCTTCAGAAGTAGATCACCAGGTATTTCTTTTTTTTCCTTTTCTTTCTTGGTGTGGAAGCTACACGGAAAGCAGTCTGCCATTGGTGACCCTCCTGGTATTTGAAATTCAGGAGGCATAGCATTCAGCATCATGGCAAAACTCAAATCACCACCAGTTTAACACACTGACAGACTAGGAAATCCTATGTGGCAATTCTACTGTGTCACATTGGTTCACTGGGATTAGAAATTGACCTGACGGGACTGAGGAACAAGAAGAACAACAACAAAGTGCCAAGTCTTTTATCTGCAGTCAAAATCATAATGCTGGATATCTGGCGTTACACTAGTCATTTTGGTTTAACCCTTAAAGACAACATTCCTCTAGTTTTTGACTGCAGGTGTTCTATGATTTTTTGTATTTTGCTTCTTAGTATAGAAATATATCAGGCTTTTTAATATCTGTATTACCTATATGATATACCTTCATACATCAGTGAGCAGGTGGACTTCTATGTAGCATACCTTGTTTGTATTACCATGTGGTTCTAAAAAAAGGAGTTGAGGTAAGGGGTCCATCTCAGAAAACAAGATTACATGACTTTGAATAGTGGTCTGGCTAACAGATAATATGGATTTCCTGCTTGCTCATTGTCACACAACAGTCCTTTTAGACAATCGTAACAATCACTTGATTTAGGCTATTATCCTTATACTTCCATGGAAATAAGAGTTATTTAAACACCACAGCAGAACCACTTACCTGGCAGTGGTCAGCCAAATTGCATATACAGGAGACAGATAAAAGTAGGAGCTTAAAGCTGCATTCTGAGCAGACCAGAAATTAAAAGTAATCTTTAAAAACCCTTTGCCCTGAGGAAGTCTTCTGGAAATGTAAGCCAACTGTCCTGGGAGAATTTGGCACGCTCTGAGCATCTGTGCATCTGTGATTATATCCTTGGGGAGCAAGTTTCCTACATGCTAACAAAAACCTGTGTTACTTACAGAGCTTCCTCTCACCATGAATGCAGTCTTGTTTAAACCGTATGAATTAGTGCATCAAAATCCAGAGAGAGTCATACTCAGAATATTTCAAAAAGATGAAAGGAATTGTCTTGAATGAAGTGATGATTATTGAAGACTGAACAGGTGCCACCCTAAGCACATCAGTCATGCCAGCTCCTAACACACGTGTGTTATCTCATGTGCTTATGCATGTAAGCATACAATGGGTACTATAAACCAATAATAAAGTAGTTTATTATTATTACTACTACTACTATTATAATTATTACTATTAGACAAATGAGCTTCAACCTGAAATAGATACTTTTCACCTTTTCACATATGTTCTACCGTGGGTATAGTCAAACCTCTACCTTTCTCCCCACAACCCTCCTACAAAAAAGTAAACAAATAAATAAAAAATGGATTACTTTCCCTGAAATCTCCTTACTTCCCCCTAACCCATTGCCATCAAGTTAATTCTGACTCATATCATCCCTATCTGGCAGAGTAGAATCATCCCCATCGGGTTTCCAAGAAGCAGTTGGTGGATTCGAACTGCTGACCTTTTGGTTAGCAGCCAAACTCTTAACCGTTATACCAACAGGTTTTCCTATTGCTCACTAGTACTGCCCACTAGTGAGAGATAAAAATAATTGAAGCATAAATAGACAATGAAAGGTCTATGATTCTGCCTTCAAGTTTATTTTTGTTTCTTGTCTATGCCCAGCTCTCAGCAATATTTTTCTATAATTGGGGGGTTAGGGAGGTGGTGTGGAGTACACTAGCTATTTTCGCAGATTGTAAGGTATATCCTTCCATTCTTCCTTCCTAATTTATTCAATGCATTTTTGTTAGGGAGTGTTTCATGCAAAACATAATAAATGTATTGATTAAAGTATAAGTTTTGCTCTTGAGAGGTTTATGGTCTTAAGAATGAAATTTCATCTATGCCAAGAACTCATCTTCAGTGTTTTTATCTTTTGTGCAAAGCTTAATTGCCTGAAGCTCACGAGCCAAGTGCATATTCTTCCATAAACCATTCAACATATTAGTTCATAGCTACCAGCTTGATGATCATGTTCTCTTGTTACAAAATACTTCTTTTTAATTAGAATATGTATCTTATATAACACTTATTTATATAGTATAAGTTTATGTTTAATGATGAGAAAAAAATAAATGTATTCTTCACTATTAGACTTCGCACTGTAAGTTTACACAAACATTTTTGTTTTTATGGTTGTGAATACTTAACCCTGTGCATAATGAAGAAGAAAACCTAAAAATTGGGTATCCTAGGGTTGCCATAAAAAGTTACTACAAATAAGGTGGTTTAAATGGAAATGTATTTTCTAACAGTTCTGGAGGACTGATGTGCAAAATTATGGCCTCAGCAGGTCCATGCTCCAAACAAAGGCTGTAAGGGAGAGTCCTTCCTTGTCCTAGTTTCTGGTGGCTTATAGTACTCAGTGTCAACTCAATGGATACCATGAACCATAGTCTAAGGGAAAAAATTATACTGTTCTTGAATTCCACAATGAAATTAAGGCACATCCTCTAACCAGAAAAATATATGGACTCCTAAGAAACAATTTTGTTATTGTTGTTGTTGTTGATTTCCTTTTCATTTATAAACACATTAATAGTAGACTTCTAGACCATACAAGGAGCCCTGGTGGCATAGAACTAAAGAGATCAACTGTTTGAATCCTTGGAAAACTCAGCAGATTGAATCCTTGGAAACCCTGTGAGGCAATTCTTCTCTGTCCTACAGGGTCACTATAGGTGGTAATAGACTGAATGGCAACAGGTCTTTCTCTAGGCCTCATTTAATTCAGTTCAAAAAGTCATGTAAATGGTATCTTTGGTTATGAAGTTTTGCCAGATTATCTTCCTATTTTCCATAAATGTAAATGAAAGTGCATGTTAAAAATGTAACCAATTACTGAAAGATTTACATTAATAAACATTTAGAGAATAGAAAATATGATGGTGATTCTCATTTAAAAAATTTGCCGTGTTTCATCCTAAGACTAGAAATGCAAAAAGATTTTGTTCCAATCGACCGGTTATCAGACAGGTAAGCAAACCAACACATAGCTCCTATTCTGGTCAGCATTTGGGCTATCATCTTTAAACTGGAGAGACAGCAGACCACAACAAATGCCATAAAGGTAGCAGATCTTTGCTATCAATTCTCACTATAGCTTTATGCCTTCTACCTGGGCCACTTGTACACTTTTAAAATGAGTCAAACGTACCCCCAGGTTTGTGCAAAACTGAAGTGTCAAAACTGTTCTAAGTCCTTATTTCATTATCCACACACACCTAGTTTCTTACTGGCAATTCAAAAAAAATGATAAAAATAAACAAGCATCATGACTTTTGTTTTCATATGATTGTTGACTTTTAAAATTAAATATTTGTAAACTAGCTGAGCTAAACAAGTACAGCAGAAAGAAATACTCATGTTTGGTCTTAAATGTGCTGGACTTGAATTCTGCATGTTTGACATAAGAAAATACTTAAATGCTAGGTTACTTGTGACTTCAAAACTAGTGGTCATAAAACCAAATTATGCATACTTCAAGGTGGGCTAGATGTAAAACCAGTTTTTAAAAAAGTTGCTAAAAGTAATATAAGTTTCTACTTTACTAAAAAGCCCAGATGTAACAGTCTGGCAAACTAGAGGGTATCCAGAAGATGTAGGCCCTGGACTCTCTGTTAGTACAGATCTGAAGACTTTCCTGAAGTCAACTCTTCACACAGAGACTGGACTATACTGCAAGACATAAAATGATACTGGTGAAGAGTTTGATTCTTGGCTTAAGTAGATACCTGAGATTAACTGGACAACTCCAGTCCAGAAGCAAGATGAGGTGGCAAAGGGGGACTAGAACTAGTTGAATGGATACAGGGAATACAGGGTGGGAAGGCGTGTGCTGTCATAGTGTGGACAGAACAGCTAGTGGTATATAGTAATGTGCGTGTGAGTTTTTGTACAACAGATTGACTTGGATTATAAATGTATACCTAGCACAATAAAGTACTTTTTAAAAAGTAATATAGAGTTCTACTCTACTAAAAGATCAGAACTGATGGTTTGACAGCCTAGAAGTCCCCCTAGACTTGTAGTTGCCCCAGATCTGAAACTAGTACTGAGGTCAAAACCAGACAAAGAATGAAGTGGACTTGGGGACACAGAGGGAGCACGTGGTGTGTGTACTTTATGGTTTTACACATTTATAAGAGGCTGTCCGACTGGTTTTGTTCTAGAGAGGAGACAAGAGAGTGAGGAGGAGGGGACAAGTGTTCATTAAGGGGATGCTAGAAGTAAGAGCGAAAAAGAGGAGTGTGCTGTCGTGGGGTGAGGAGAGCAGATAAAGTTGCAAAGAGGTGGGCATGCAAAAATGACGTGGACTGTATATTTTCACTTAGCCATAATAAATAAATAAATAAATAAATAAATCTAAGATATAAAAACAAACCAAAGTAATGTAGACTTTGAGACACATAGGTGTTGATTTTGACCTAGAAATAAACTGAAAAAGAAAAAAGTTAATTGCGAGCATAATTTAAGTTTATACTTTTGTGGTTCTTTGTGAAATGTTTCAGGAACTATAAGAAATGTATAGAACTGTCATCTTTCCAAACTTAACACCTCTATTGACCTAATGGAAAAAACAAAGAAACAAACAAAAAACTCCTCCTTGCAATCAAGGGCATTTTATTCACAGTGACCTTATAGGACAGAGTTGATCAAAACTGTAAGGCTTTCAAGTCTTAAGTCTTTACAGAAGTATGCCCCATCTTTCTCTCTCAGAGAGGCTAGTGGGTTTGAACCACTGACTTTTCAGTCAGCCAGACAGTAATTAACTACCATACCACTTGGACTTCTTAACAATATTCCCACAAAACGCTGTAGTAGAATTTTAAAGTATAAAATGATGAACTAGGTTCATTCCAAGGACATAGAAACTAGAGAGAAAAAATGCAAGATATGAGATAGTATCACGCAAGAGATGACAGTATTAATAATGAAAACATTCTAGAAGAGAGATGTATTTTGGAATTTCAGAAGTGCCATGAAAATTGGTATTAACATTTTGAAAAATGGTTCCCTCCCCAGTTAAAAAAAGTCCCACCAATTATAAATAAATATATGCGATAAATCCTTGACAATTTTAACAGAACTCAAAGGGTATTCTTAAATAATACGAATGTTCTAGAATTAAATGACAAAGAATAGTCTTCAGGAAGTATATGTTTTAGATGAAATCAGTCTCAGATATCAGAAATTTTCCTAAAGAAATAATCATAGTTATAAGCAAAAACTAGTCTAGATACATCTATCACAGTGTTGTTCACACAAAGAAAAACTTAAATCATTACAAATATCAAACAGCATAGGGTTTCTGAAATAAAATCTACTTATATAACTAGTGGAATATTTTATAATCATTAAAAGCAGGGTGTAGAACAGATGTCATCAATAAACAAGTTAAAAAAATTAAATAAAAGTGAATCAATTTGGATTACCTCAAATTTTTTATATAACCTCCCCCCACCAGAAATGTATGTATTTGTTAATCAACATTTTGTGAAACTATTCCCTCCAGCCAGGAGCTGGAAGGTCTCAGTCATCTGCAATTGTGGAAACTTGGTTGAGCAGTCTAGAGATCAGGTTAGAAGTAGATTTTCCTGGTAGGGTTGATTTCTTCCTCAAAAATTTAACAACATTCATGGTTCAGAAATAACAAGCTATGTTCCTGTTACACACAATACATAAGTAGCAAAGAAAACGGTGTTGTACAGGAGTTGAAAAGTTTTTAACGGCTGTGTATGTATATGTTTATGCAGCTACCAAAGTGAGGACTCAAAGATGAAAACTACAGGGGAAAAGAAAACAAAACAGATCATGCAGGTTAGAGGTTGGTTCACCTATAACAACTGAGAGAAGGCAAGGAATCTCATTAAATGCTCTCCAAACCACCGGGTGAAAGAATGAAGCTCTGAATTAGATTGGATAAAAATTGCAATGACAAAATCAGTGTGTCTTATTTATTTTGTCATTATTGTTGCCTACAATGTGAATTCCAGAACGCTTAATTGTGATCTTAAGGAATCTTTGTACATGGGTCAAGAGGCGGCCACCCATGTGAACAGAACAAGGGGACACTGCATGGTTTAAAGTCAGGAAAGTTGTGTGGCAGGGTTGTATCCTCTCACCATATCTTTTAGATCTGTGTTCGCCATGAATTGGATCCAACTGGGCGACACTTGGCTTTGGCTGGTGGAAGAAATAATCTGAGATGCTACATTCTATGAAGAAGAACGAGGCATCTGGATTGGAGGATGGCTCATTAACAACCTGTGTTATGCAGATGATGCCACCTTACTTGCTGGAAGTGAAGAGGATTTGAAACACTTAATGGTGGAGATCAGAGATCACACCCTTCAGTATGGATGGCACCTCAACATCAGGAAAACAAAACTCCTCAGAACTGGACCACTGAGCAACAAACATTGCCATAAATGGAGGAAGGATTAAGGTTGCCAAGGATTTTATTTTACTTGGGTCCACAATTAATGCCCATGGAAGCAGCAGTCAAGAAATCAAAGGATGCATTGCATTGGGAAAATCTGCTGCAGAGAATCTCTTTAAGGTATTGGAAAGTAAAGATGCCACCTTGAAAACTAAAGTGCACCTAATCCAAGCCATGGTATTTTCAATCACATTGTGTGCATGTGAAAGCTGGACAGTGAACAAGGAAGACACAAAAATTGATGCCTTTGATTTGTGGTGTTGGGGAAGCATATTGAACGTATCGTGGACTGCCAAAACAGCAAACAGATCTGTTCTGGAAGAAGTACAGAGCGCTCCTTGGAAGTGAAGATGCAAGACTGCATCTTATGTACTTTGGATGTGTTGTCAGGAAGGATCAGTCCCCGGAGGAGAACAGCGTGCTGGGTAGAGTGGAGAGGTAGAGAAAAAGAGGAAGAATTTTGACAAGATACACTGACACACTGGCTGCAATGATGAGTTTAAGCACAAATTATGATTGTGGACAGGTCACAAGACTGGGCACTGTTTCATTCTGTTGTGAATAGGGTCATTATGAATTGGAACTAACCAGGTGGCGCCTAACAACAACAACAACTATTGTCAGGAAACCCTAGTGGCATAATGGTTAAGCGCTACACTGCTAACCAAAAAGTCAGCAGCTCAAATTTGCCTGGCAATCCTCGGAAACCCTGTGGAGCAGTTCTACCCTGTCCTATAGAGTGGCTGTGAGTCAGAACCAAATCGATGGCACTGGGTTTGTTTTTTGGGGGGAGGGGAGATTGGTATTGTTATTAGGTGCCATTAAGATAATTTTGGATGCATAGTGACACCATTTGCAGGGAAAACTTACCTCATAGTGTTTTCTAGTCTGTAATCATTGTGGAGCACACTGCTAGGTCTTCTTCCAACACAGCCAGTAAACCCAAAAGGAAATTCTTTGTGATGGAGTCAGGTTTGACTGTGGGCTCAGACAGGTGACATTTTGGTTGGCAGCAGAGGACTTAACTCTTGTGCCACCAGAGCACTTTTTCTTCGTCATTAGCAATTTAGAGGAAAAAAGCTCTACAACTGATTCTTGAAATTTTTGATTGAATATGCTTTATTTAAAATAATAGGATTTAATGAATGACTAGTAACATAAATTTCTGACACACAGCCAGACATCACCTGTTCCAAATAAGTTGCAAAGTAACAGGGCATCATAACCTATATCCATAAATATGTTATTTCCTTATTGTTTATGAGACATACATTAATTTCATGGTGGATATCAAAATATATTTCTTGCTTGCTTGATTTTCCTTATAGATTCATTTCTTTCCTGAACAGAAAATGATATAAAATATTGTTTCCCAGATTTGTAATCTTATATATCAACTGGTAGTAAAATTATAATGACTTAATATAAAGGTAGAAACCCTGGCACTGTGGGGATTAAGAGTTCTTTGCCAACCAAAAGGCTGGCGGTTTGAATCCACCAGATGCTCCTTGGAAGCCGTAGGGGGAAGTTCTACTCTGTTTTGTGGGTGGCTGTGAGTTGGGAGTAGCTCTGGGGCAGTGGGTTTGGTTTTGGTTTTACTGAAGAGGCAAAAAGAGAAAAAAGGGATGATGAGCCAACACTGTACAATATATTTTACTTTGTCTGATTATTCATCAAATTCCACCCTAGTAAAAACAGATCAAATTCTTCTATGTCCTCAAAATACAATCCTCAAAATGCAATAATAGTTTTCTCCTTTGGGCACCAGATAATTCTGTAGATGTGTCCTGTGAAGCCCGAGAGTAAACAATTTTTCTTAGTTTTTGTCTTAATATAAAGCCAGAGAGTACCCCTCACCTCAGTGAGCTAACACAAAATTAAAAACAAAAACAACAACAACAAAAACCCAGTGCCATTAAGTCTCTTCTGACTCACAGTAACCCTATAGGACAAATCAGAACTGACCCATAGAGTTTCCAAGCCTGGTGGATTTGAACTGTTGACCATTCAGTTAGCAGCCAGAGCTCTTAACCACTATATCACTAGGGTTTGTGAACTAGTACAAGACACTAGAATTTGTTCCCAGAGTCATTAAAATAAAACAGACTAAGGAAAACAACTGCACACAGAAAGCACCAAACTAAAGAAAGACAAAACGCCAAAAAGCATTTTGCCCTGACACATAAGCCCTCAAAGCAAGCACAGAAGTTTGGAATCCCACATACAGAGTGCTGAATGTTCATTCTTCTTTAAATTATTGTGTGATATTTGTTGTACCAGTGCAAAGTTAAAGCTGTGACAATGGCTTGCTCTTGTTACTGAAAGCAGAAGCACAGAGCCCAGAAAGGTCAAAGTGCTCTGATAAACTCCTCTGAGAAGACAGCACGTATGTCCAAGATTTCAATTCTCCGGAAATCAATAAGCTTCCAAATGTCTCCAGGAAGCTATGCCTCTTGTGAGGCAGGCTGTTCTTTCAGACCTACAGCCTCCTCACCTTGGGTGCCTCAGCACTCAGCAGGTCGATTACCTGTTACAAGAACTGATTCCCCTAAGGAAATGGGTCCTTATCTTTTCAGGCAAGCAAGCAGAGGGATGGTGAATCAGGAAGGGGAGAAGTCAGCAAGGGGGCTTGGTAGCAAAGCTCATAGCAGAAGAGGAGACCAGTTTAGTTTAAAAAGTGGATTTGGTTGGCTGCCTGCCTCTTTTTCCTCCTATTCTGTGCTCACATCTCAAGTCCCATTTATTTGTCTTTTTTTATTATTTTTTTCCTGGTGGAAAAATATTATAAGCCTAGCTGAAATCATCCATGATAGCAAAAACAGCAAGACCATCTGCAAAACAACGGCTCCCCCCAGACACATTAAAAGCTAGTCAGAAATTGGTTAATATTTCTCCAGAAGCTGTTTTGCTGTGGACGTTCCCCTGGGAGGTCATAACACTTACTGTACGTACATTTCCACTCCTTGGAATCACAGTCAACTGAAATAGCTGTAAATCAATTAATAATTTGTATGAGCTGTGCTGTATTTCAAATGTAAAATCAGCAAAATTCGTATGCTTAAATCATATATTTAAAATATTTTAATAACACTGTAGAGAACAAAAAATTTCTGATGGAGAAATGTGCTGCACTGAGATTTACAAGGGAAAATGTGTTTTGTTTTTCTTTTTTCCAAAGTATTGGATCTATTCACATTTCAATAAGCCTGCAAATAATTGAAACAGGTTTATAGTCTCTGTTTTCTTTTCCCATTTTTTAAAATTTGTCTTTACTCAACATTTTTTACTTTATAACGTTTAAATGTTATTTACTTTAATTTGAATGGAAAGAGTTCATATACTTTAGGAAAAAATTTTATTTTTAATCCCTGGGCGTTCCGTAAGTATGTACTGTCTTCATCCCACATACCTCCCCTGACTGCCACCTTTTCACCCATCAAGATTAGACACACACATCACCATTGCCATGGCGGCTTCTGTAATCCAAGCAAAACATTGTTTTATATTTACATCTTAAAAAAAATTTACACAGAGTCACTTTTACAAAGATAGACTGATCTCAGCACTTTTCCTCTAAATGCCTGTGTAATTTCATCAACAACTAAGTCAATATTGTATAAAACAAAACAAACAAACAACAACTCATTCCCGTCAAGTGGATTCTGATTCACAGCAATCCTATAGGACACAGAAAAACTGCCCATAGAGTTTCCAAGGAGAGGCTCGCAAACTCAAACTGCAAACCTTTTGATTAGCAGCCGTAGCACTTAACCACTACACCGTCAGCCACCAGCGTCTCCAGTATGGGGCTCAGCACCTAAAAGCAGACCTTTGTATCAGATCACTTTTGCATAGTGTTTTCACCATTTATTTCTTATATAACCTTGGAAAACTTTGCTTAAATTTCTCTCTGCTTTGTTAATTCATTTGTAGAAAGAGAATGAAAATAGTAGTGTACTAAATTCAGAAGATTTTTATTGGAATGAAATAAGTGCACACATATGTAACAAGATTCTCCTTGGTAATGTAGGCAGTAGATAATAGACAGATAAGCAGATAACAGATAAATTAGTACAATATATGTTAGCTATAGTTTGTGATTACACTGACATAGTATTCGCTCCATGTAAATTTGAGATTATCTTTAACACTGACAAGAAACTGTTTATAGGTCAAAACTCTTTCCATAATTCTTAGAAGAATGTTTATATGCACACGTAACTATGGTAAACATTCAACACTCTAAACATAACATATTATGGAGTTAAAATCAAAATACAGTTTTTCATACATAGTAGGCAGTCTGGAAATGCTTGAATTGAATTCAAGGGAAAGAGTGGAAAGAAGACTCCTTTTACCTAAGACTTTCAAAAAAAAAAAATCTGTCATGGAGGTAATTATTTCATTTATGCATCCAATTTGGACATTTTCTATGTGTCAATCAAGTACCAGGGATAGACCAGCTTCCAAGAATACAAAGATGAATGAAAAATGTGTATGTGTGTTAATGTTACTAAGGCACTACATTAGTAGTTCATAGTTAGTGTTGCTAAGAACAGGAATTCCAGAACTCCTAACTTTGCTCTTCAAGAATCTGTATACATAGCAAAAGGCAAACATCTAATGCCCAGGATGTCAATGTTTATGTGTCCCATTTCATTTTTGATGATTCCAATTTTACTAGATTCATACTTCATACATTCTATGTTTTGATTGTTGATGGATGTTTGCAGCTGTTTCTTCAGTACTTATCCCCTTTTATAGCTAAATAACATTCACTTTATATGTACAAAAGAGACCTGGTAGCATAGTAATTGGCTGCTAACAGAAAGTGTATTGTTCAAACCCATCAGCCACTCAAGAAGAAAGATGCAGAAGTCAGTTGCCATAAATATAACAGACCTGGAAACCCTCTGGGCAGTTCTACCCTATTTTATAGGATCACTGTGAGTAGCATTCAACTTTACAGCAAAGGGTTTGGTAGGTGTATTGCACAATATTTTTACCCATTTATATTTGCATTGTTTTCACTTCTTGGTTATTGTGGATACTGCTGCAATGACCATTTGGTTTACTTGTATCAGTTTGAGTCCCTGCTTTTAATTCTTTTGAGTACATATGTAGGAGTGGAATTTCACTATTGTTTGCTAATTCTATGTTTAATTTTTGAGAAAAAAAAGGCCAAGTGTTTTACACAATGACTTCCTTGGTTTATACTGCCACCGCAATATATGAGGGTTTCTGTTTTACCATGTCCTTGCTGAAAAATTCTTTTTTGGTATAGTAACTCCCCTTCCATCTTCTTTTGGTACTTACCAAGTCATTTAATTTTGGGAGTTACCATATGAGCAGGAACCAATTTTACCAAATGAGGAAGTCCAAGTTGCACTGAAGGCTCTGGTGAAAAACAAGGCTCCAGGAATTAAGGGAATACCAACTAAGAAGTCTCAACAAATGAATGCAGTCTTGGAAGTGCTCATTCATCTATGTCAAGAAATTTGGAAGACAGTTACCTAGACAACCAACTGGAAGAGATCCATAGTTATGCCTATTCTCAAGAAAGGTGGTCTCACCAAATGTTGAAATTATCACACAATATCATTAATGACAAGTGCAACTAAAATTTTGCTGAAGATTATTCAAAAGTGGCTGCAACAGTGCATTGATGGGAAATTGCCAAAAATTCAAACCAGATTCAGAAGATAACCCAGAACCACAGGGATGCCCTTGTCCATGTCCATGTCCTGGCTGTAAACAAAGAATATCAGAGAGTTTTTACCTGTGTTTTATTGACTATGTGAAGGCATTTAACTGTTTACATTATGATATACAACACGTAATACTTTGGGAAGAATAGAAATTCCAGAACACTTAATTTCTTTTTTTTGTTTGTTTGTTTTGTTTATTTATTTATTTTTTATTTTTTTATTTAACATGACTGAGTGAAAATGTACATTCTCGTATAAATTTACATGCCCACCTATATGCAGCTTCCACTGCTCTCCCTGTCCGGTGACAGCACACTATTCCTCTCTGCTCCATACATGTCTCATCCTCCCAACAGCCTCCTTTCCCCTCCTCTCCACTCACTCTCCTTCCTCCAGCCAGAGGTCAGCAGGATGATATTCTATAGATGTATAGAACCATAAAGTGCATCCAGTGTATGGTCACTCTGCATTGCCAAGTCCAATCCATTCCTGTCCAAAGAGTGGACCTTCATCATAATTTATGGGTAAGGGCAGCATCAGGGCCGGGGGTCATGCTCTCAGGGGAACCCCGAAACTGCTGGATCATCAATTGAGGTCTTTTAGTAGAGATCTCAGGATGCACCCATTTTTATTCTTGTGTTGCCAGTGAGACTCCTCTCTGCAGAACACTTAATTTCTTTCATGAGGAAACTGTGCATAAATTAAGAGGCAGTTGTTCAAACAGAACAGGGGGGCTCTGCATGGTTTAAAGTCTGGAAGGGTATGTGTCAGTTGGCCTAACCAAGTTTACTAAGAAAATATTCTACATCCCACTTTGCTGAGTGGTGTCATGGGTTTAAAAGCTAGCGTGTGGCCATCTAATATGTAATAATTGGTCCCAACCCACTTCGAGCAAAGGGCAATGAAAACACCAAAACATAATGAAAATATGAGTCCACAAGACAGAATGAGCCACATAAATGAGAGACTACGTCAGCATGAGGCCAGGAAACCTCGACGGCACCTGGCTAGCACCAGTGACCACTCCAATATGGAACACAGCAGAAAGTCCCTGAAGAAGTGGGAGAAAATTTGGATGCAGAACTCAAACCCTAGATTAGACTGAAAACTAAAAAGACTAGACCTGGTGGTCTGACAGACTGAAGGGTCTCCAGAAGACACGGTTCCTGGACTCTCTGTTAGCCTGGAACTAAAACCATCCCTGAAACCAACTCTTCAGACAAAGACTAGATTGGATTATAAGATGTAACACAATACTGGTAAAGTGTACTTCTTTCCCCAAGTAGACACAGGAGACTAACTAGGCAGGAGGCAAGACGAAAAGTCGGAGAGGGGACAAGGGGTCAACGAATGGACATGGGAAATTCAGGATAGAGAGAAGGAGTGTGCTGTCATGTGGTGAGGAGAGCAACTAGGGTTCCAAAGCAATATATATAAGATTTTGTATGAAAAGCTGATTTGAATCATAAACTGTCACTTAAAGAACAATATTTTTTTTTCTTAATAAGTAGAAGAAATCATCTAATAAAAATACTGGAATTCAGTATTAGATCACTTTGATATTCAGTATTAGGTACTTGGAATTCAATATTAGATTACTTGGATAAAACCAAAAGCCAAACTCATGGTCACTGAGTTGATTCTGACTCACAGAGACCCTATAGGATGAAGCAGGACTGCCCTGTAAGGTTTCCAAGCAGAGGTTGGTATATTCTAGCTGTTCATGCTTTATTTAGCAGCTGAGCTCTTCACCACGAGTTAAAAGGGATCTGGAAACAATATAAGAAATAAAGAAACTGAAATCATGAAATATAGTCTTAGATATTATTCAACTTATAGTGTGTAAAAAGTAGGTCAATTCTTCTATCAGCCTATCTGTATCTATATGTCTGTCTACCTACCTATATACTATCTATTCCCAAAACAATAAGACTCCTTGCAGCCATGACTGTCTAATATGTATTGAAGTATCATTAATATCAGCTTTATGTTGCAGCTCTGAGATTATGTAAGTGCTTTTGAATATATGACATGCTTTCAAGTGATGTGTGCTCTGCAAGATATGAGCATGCCTTTGTACCTAAAGAAGAAATTAAGTTCTGCCATGGCACCTTGAAGTTAAGACACTCGTGGGTATAATTCCAGAAGAAATAATTAGAAGAAAGAATGAATAAGAATAATATCCACAATATTCATGATGAATCATTCAGCATATTCTTTTTCATAAGTGAAGAAATTCCTTTGCTAGTTACAAAAGAATACAAAATTACTCTCACATCTTACCTTTACTTTTCTTAAAAAATTGTAGACAGCATTATAGCCCTGCAGCTATTCACTGGGCCTCAATTCAGTGATGACCTTGACTCTGTGTCATTATCCTTTAACACTTAAAATCTTTGACAATGACAGCAGTTGGTAGCAATGTGGCTCATCAAGCCTCCTATGCAGGGACACACAAGTATATAAAAGACTTAACTTTGTTCCAGATAGTACTTGTTAGAGAGTTCATGTTTTCAAGCACAAAGAATTTTCAATAGATTCAATGGAAAAAGAAGTACTTATAAGAAGTGCTAAGTGTTATTATCTTTCTTCTTTACGATTCCAGTATCAGCCAACTGTCTTCTTGCTTTCGGAATGAAAACCTAACAAAGTCAGTATATATTTATTTTCCCTCCATGATTTATAAATTGCTGGGCAATGTTTACAATGTATTAAGCTCACTCAGTGTTAAATTTGTGCCAGAGAACTAGAAATAACAGAAGCAATTTTGAGGCTAAGTTTATCAAGAAGCTATCAGAAAGTGGAATTGCTAACCTATGAGCTACAACAGAACTTAGCTTTTGTAAATTCATAATAATGACATTCAGAAGTAACATGATGTTTTCTTCTAGAAAAACATAAATGCCCCAAAGCAGAAATTTTGCTCATATAATTTACGATGATTTTACTTTTTAATATTGGGATAAAAGTATTTTAAAAGAAAGATTTAAATGAAACTCAAGATGTTTTTGACACCTACATTTCTTATTTCTCCCTCTTCCCTTACATAGAGGAGTGAGGCTTTGGTCCTGCAACTGATTTTTAATGAGGCAAATCACTGAGATGCAGAGTAGGACCCCCAAAGGCCCTCTGTCAATTCCCTTCGATTCAGTTAATGACTTTTTAAAATGAATTATTTTAGGGAAAAAAACTAATGGACTTAGAACTGCTGTTTTCATAATAGTTGAAGAATCTTCAGGCAAACATATGCTTTATGAAATAATATCTCCTTTTCTTTATTTCTAATAAGTGTGCTTCCCAATAATCACAAAAACAGAGGAACTAAGTGCTATGAGCAACTTCCCACAGGTCTTGGAGTTCTTCAACCACATTTTGACCTAAACCGTAAGAAAATTTTCAGCTTAAGTGGAAACTGATTAATGTATTCTTTCCATAAATATCTTTATTAAAAGATAATTTCTTAGCTTTCCTTTTCAATCTATTTGATTATTTAAAAAAAAAAAAAACAGATTAGTTAAATTCTGTTCCCTGGTATAAATAATGAACTCCAAGTATTATTCTTTCTCACTCAGGTTCCATTATTGGTTCATTAGTCTTCTTTTCCCAGACTGAGAGAACTGACTACATTTTTCTTATTGAGTTAATAATATTCCAGGACACAAGTCTGTCTCTCTTCTGTATATAGCCATTGTCTTCAGATCTCTTTGGGTTAATGGAAACTTCATTGTCTGTATAATATTTTTTGCATCTGTAAATATCAAGATAATTGAGCAATATTAGCTTTAAGAAAACCCAGTGCCATCGAGTCAGGTCCGACTCATGGTGACTCTAGAGGCCAGAGTAGAGCTGCCCCATAGAGTATCCAAAGAGCGCCTGGTGGATTTGAACTGCTGACCTTCTGATTAGTAGCTGTAGCACTTAACGCACTATACCACCAGGGTTAGCTTAATCCACAAATAAAACTTATATAAATCATGAAGCACAATGTCCACGATAGCCCATTATTTTCTTCATCTATTTATTACCATCATCCTAAGCACATCACAATAGTAATTATTTCCTAGTGTTGTTGCAATAAATTACTACACGCTTAGGGGCTTAAAGCAACCCACATTTAACACCTGACACTTCTAACGTTCCAAAAACCAAACGAAACCCACTGCTGTCAAGTTATTTCCAATTCATAGCTACCCTGCAGGTCAGAGTAGAACTGTTCCACAGAGTTTCCAAAGAGTGTCTGGCAAATTTGAACTTCTCCTTTTTGGTTAGCAGATGTAGAGCTTAACCACTACGCGACCAGGGTTTCAACATTCAGAAGTCCTAAAATCAAGGGCTGCCTTTTTTTACTGGAGCCTCTAGGGGCTGACCTGTTTTTCTGCCTGGCTTAGCTTCCAGCAACCACCTGCATTCCTTGGCTTCTGGCCCCTTCCTCTTACTGTTTCACCCTCTCTTTCCTTTGATGCATCTCCTGTGATTCCAACCCTCTTACTCGTCTTATCTGGCCTCTCTTGATTGCGTTGATAACCCTTCCGTCTTAAGATATTTCACCTAATTACATCTCCAACATGTTCACAGATTTCTAAGATTAAGACGTGTGCATGTTTAAAATAGAGATCATTGTACTCTAGTATTTTAAGAGTAAATATGTCTAAAATAAACAATTAATAAAATGCTACCTCTTTATACATCTTTTGTCGTTAATATGACCATCCATTCATTCAAAAGCAGGCAGTTTATTGAAGGCTTCATTGCATCAGAAGAATATAGATTTTTGTTGCTGTTGTTATTAGACTCAGGTATAAATGCCTCCCGAAGTAGTTAGTAATAAAACAAAAAGTAGTGTTTTTTTTTTTTTTTTTTTTTTTAACTTTTTTTATCTGGATTAAGAAATTTCAAATGTCAAAGCTTTCTTTTGATTCAAAGTTTATCCATCCTCCCAGTTTAGGCCACCCTAGGCTGGGATACCTACAATGGAGACAGGATGACGTTAGCGGTTTTCTCTCTTTCTGTCTCCTTACCCAGACTATGCCTGTTGTTTGGAACTTCTAGAACTACAGACAGGATGGGAAAGAGGCTAGAACAGAAGATTTCTCACTGCGCTAATGCAACAGGTGTGAGCTGGTATCTCTGCTAAAGAGACACACAGGAAAGTCTGCCTCTTGCCAGGAGATACATTTAGAAACATTTTTGGAAAGACAGTCATGGAGAAAAGTCCTGAGTGGTGCATGGTTGGACACTTAGCTGCTAAGCAATTAGTTTCAGTCTGCCACTGAAAAGCCTAGGTATTTAATTCTGAAGAATCAGCCATTGCAAATCTTATGGATCACAACTCTACTGTGACACACATGTTGTCACCGCTAGTTGATGGCCCTGTGTTTTGTTTTTATGATCGGGAGAAGTCATAATTTCAGTGATGTGAGTGATGCCTCCTCCAGGTAGTCACATAGAATTCCATTATAGCCTTTTAGATTTCAATAGTAAGTCTCCCCCCACCCCCATAAGTCCTCTTGTTCAGGGTCCCTTTAAAATAAAGCTGTCTGAGTCTTGTTCATTAGTTCATCATACAGCCCATGAAAAAAATGCAGTCATTCTTGTCTCATTTGGATATTTTCAGTTTTTCCTTATTCTTTGATAAACCTGCTGCTATCGAATCGATTCTGACTCATAGAGATCCTATAGGTCAGCACAGAACTGCCTCATAGAGTTTCCAAGGAGTGTCTAGGGGATTTGAGCAGCTGACCTTTTGGTTAGCTGATGTGGCACTTAAAACAATGCACCATCAGGACTTCCGTTCTTCCATAATACAAGGGCAATTTCAAAGTTAGATGCCCAGCTAAAAACGTCAGTACTTACCTTTCAAATTTCAAGGGACACATTTCAAACTTTCCATGTTATTTTTTTTTTGTTGAGTCCCTCTCCTTCCCACTTTGTTTGGTATGTCTTCTCCTAGAAATCCCTCAACAAATCCTCACTGCCCATTCTTTGTTTTCTCTTCCTTAGACTGAAGTGTGTGTGCATGTGAAAGAGAGAGAGAGAGACAGAGAGACAGATCAGCAGCTATCAGTGTACTTCTCAAAACATACAGCACGTTCTGATGGGTGGTCTGGTGTTTCATGTTATTATATAGAACTACTGGAAAACTATCAATTATTCTTAGAATCTGTGGTGGTTTTGCCAATATCCTAAAACTAAAATATTCTCCTTCTTTTAACATTGTTTAGCATTAATCTAGGAAGGATAAAGCCTAGCTGTTAAAAAAAACAGGCTCTAAAATCACACTACAGGGATTCAAACCTAGGGGCACTAGTACATAATCTTTGTGGTATTGGATAAGTATTAATTCTTTCCTAAATTCCAATTTCTTAATCTGTAAAATGAGAATGATTTACTAGTGATAAAAATTTAATGATATAATACAAATAAACTGCTTAGCATTAATGTTATATGTGTGTAAAGATAAATTATATACTGTTAACCCAAAACCCAGTGCCGTCGAATCAGATCCAACTCATGGCAACTCTAGAAGCCAGAGTAGAACCGTCCCCTAGAGTATTAAAAGAATGGCTGGTGGATTTGAACTGCTGACCTTTTGTTAAACACTATTAAGTATATTCAAATATATTTAGTGACAAATGTGCTCATTTATCTGTTTATAAATCCTACTGTGTAGGGGTCATTAAGACAGAGGAGATGAGACTTTACATCAGAAGCTGTGAAATCTATTTTGGAACTCTAGACACCTCAAAGGAGAGGAAAAAAGTGTAAACAGCTAAGTTTTTTTTTTATACATAGTAAGCTAACAATAGATATATTATTGTTAGGAGCCATTTAGTCATCTCTGCCTCAGCACAACCTTACAAAGCAGAAGGAACAGTTGTTTGGTCCTGCACTATCCTCACAATCTTTGCTGTATTTGAGTGGATTGTTGCATCTGCTGTATTAATCCGTCTCATTGAGCGTCTTTCTCTTCTTCGTTCACCCTATACTTAATCAAGTATAATTTCTTTCTCTGGCAATTCATCCTCCCTGCTGACATAATAAAGAGCATTTTATCTGTACATTCTCCATGACTGACTCTTCTGTTCTTCTGGAAATCCACAGGATAGTCATTATTCTTCACCAATGCCATAATGCAAATTCATCAATCCTTCTTCAGTCATCCTTTTCCACTGTCTACCTCCTGCATGACTATGAGGCTATTGAAAATACCAGGGCTGGGTTTTAGGCATATCTTAGTCATTAAAGGGCCATCTTTGGTTTTCAGCTATTTAAAGAGGATTTTTGCTGAAAATTTACCCGGTGCAGTAGACTATGTGATTTCTTGACTGCTGCTTCCACTGGCACTGAGTGTTGGTACAAGAAGAATAAAATCCTTCACAATTTAAATTTCACCATTTATCAGAATGCATTTACTGGTCCTGTTGTGAAAATTTTCATTTTCTTTCTGTTCAGATATAACGTATACTTAAGTTGATTTAAAAAACAAAACCAAAAAAAAAAAGTACGGACTTTGAAATTCATTTGGTATGATCACATGGAAAAGTATAGCAACACCAGTCTTGGAAGGTAAAATCAGGAGACGTAATGTAGTTGAAAAGTTTGTGTGTGTGTTTTCTTCTTGCTAAGTAGCAGAAATTACTATGATGATGGAGAAATCTTTCACTGTAAGGCTTTTTGTTTTTATTTGTGTAAGGGTTTTTTAGAGATGGGTCAGAATCAAAGATGATTCCATGGATTTGGGGCAATGAACACTGAATGAAGTAGGATGAAGGGGACTATGTATGTTTAGGAGAGACCAGTCACTGGAGAAGGATACCATGCTTAGTAGAGCAGAGGATTAGTGAAAAAGAGAATGGCTCTCAAGGAGATAGATTGACATAGTGGGTGTAACAGTGGACCCAGGCATAACCATGCTTGTGAGGATGGCACAGGACCACACAGTGTTTTGTTCTGTTGTACACAGGGTCACTATGAGTCAGAAAAAACTCATGTGCACCTAATAACAACATACACATTTAGAGGAGGAACTGTAGGGATTTAAGAACATAGAGTTACTTGCCTGGTATCCATGAAATCGACTACTTACCCAAAGATTGTCCATTAAAAATCATCAGTGATTAGATGGGAAAAAGGTGTGACAATCTGCTCCCATAGAGATTTATAGGCTTGGAAACTCTATTAGGTTGCCATGAGTTGCAACAGACTTGATGGCAGTGTAATAGATTAATCACTCAATTGGAGAAATTTAATGGGCAAATGGATGTTTAAAAACTGAGTTAAGAAAAGTTGGATATATAACAGTAAATATATTAAGAAAGTGTCACAGTCATCTAATGCAGCTATGACAGAAATATCACAAGTGTGTATCTTCAACAAAGAGAAGTTTGTTCCTTACCAGTCTACAAGGCTAGAAGCTCAAATTCAAGGTGTTATTTCCAGGCAAAGCCTCTCTTTCTGTTGGCTCTAGAGGAGAGTCCTTGGGATGCATTCTTCTTCTCTTGGTCTGGGAGTATCTCAGCTCAAGATTCTTAGATCAGGGGGACTCATCTGCTCCTAGCACTGCTTTCCTAGTGGTATGAGGCCCCTCACTCTCTGCTTGCTTCCTTTTCCTTTTACCTCTTGTAGGATAAAAGGTAATGCAGGCCATACCCCAAGGCAACTCTCTTTACATTAGATCAGTGATAAAACTTTAACAAGGATATTACAGTCTCATCCTAATCCTCCTTAACATAATCCAATCTTGTCACATTAATCATGGGTGGAAATTAGGATTTACAACATACAGGAAAATTACAATTACCAAATAGAAGACAAATGCACAATACTGGAAATCATGGCTCAGCCAAATTACAACACACATTTTGGGGGGACATAACTCTTTCCGTGTCAAAAACTTTAAATATGTATCTCACTAGATTCTGTTTTTCTGTCTCAATATTTCCACATTTAGTTGTATTTAAACAAAACCCAAGAGATTAGAAGGCATGTTTTGAAAATAAATTGTTTTTATAATTGTCATGGATTGAATTTTATCCTTCCAAAATATGTGTCAATTTGGCTAGGCCAAGATTCCCAGTACTGTGTGGTTATCCTTCAGTTTGTGATCTCATATGATTATCCCACGATGTTAATGACGGAAGATTAGAGGCAGTTGTGTTGTATCTTGAGTCAACCTCTTTTGGGACATAGATGAGATAACTGAGCAGCGAAAAGGGGGCTTCATTCAACAAAGAAAGAAGTACTGGGAGCAGAAACTTGGGTCCCTGCATGAGAAGCTCCTGCATCAGGGAAAGGTTGACGACAAGGCCTGCCCAGAACTGCCCAAGACAGAAACCTTCCTCTGAAGACAGAGTCACCCTGAATTCAGACTTCTAGCCTCCTCAGCTGTGAAAGAATATTTTTTATTGATGATGATGTTGTTAACGCTACTGGATTCTTGTATTTCTGTTACAGGAGGACTAGGTAACAAAGACAATCACATACAATAATAATTTCATATTATTGAAATTACAAAATTGTTATATCCTCAAGATTTTCTTCTTCCTCTTTCCAAGTGTTTTAGTTTATCTTCTAATTTTTATTCTAATATTTTTGGAGGAATACTTTAAATAGTTGAAGTTGCACCTCATTTTCTTCTTTGTTCTTTCCAGACATAACTTGCATTGCAGTTACCATTTTCCTTAGTCTTCCTTTTCTTTTTGACATTTAAGTTTTACAAAGTCTTTCAGTTAAACACTGGGCATCTTAATGACTGACAAACTATTTGAGGTAATAGCTAGCTTCTTTTTTGTGGTCCATGTTTAACAGTAAATTATTACCTTGTATCTATTCCCAAGGTGTTCACAGATTCTTCAGAAAGTATCAGACATCTAAGCTCAAAGAATCATGACCTCCCATACATACTTGCACACGTATTTGATGACAGTGGCTAACCCCACAGAGTTCTACAAGAAGTGTTGGAAAAGACACTGTAGCATGTGCTTTAGAAAAGTGTTATGCTCAGCCTCTTGTTCATAAAATTGCACTCCCTCAATATTACTGAGAATACAACCACAGAAAATGTTTGGTACACAGTGTTTCTTTACTTATCTCTGATGACAATTTTTTTAAATCTGTTTTTATCAATATTTGTATAATACACAATAAAAATGTTATATTAGAAAATGAAATTTTCTGAAGAAATATAAAATCCACTCCCCACTAGATTCAACAGGCATAAAATTATTCTGGCAAAATTCTATTTAAAAAAATCCAAATATTTAACCTCAATTTGACAATTTTTTTAAATCTGTCTTTACCAATATTTGTATAATACACAATAAAAATGTTATATTAGAAAATGAAATTTTCTGAAGAAATATAAAATCCATTCCCCACTAGATTTAGCAGACATAAAATTATTCTGGCAAAATTCTATTTAAAAAAATCCAAATATTTAACTTCAATTTTTCAAATTAGGTCATTATGAGCACTAGTCCACATGACACACTTTCAGCAGGACTGTTAGAAAATACTCAGTCTTCTTGTCTTAAACGTGCTCCATTGCTCAAAAATTTTTGAAAACTCCATTACGTATGATCATACAGAAAGGCAAGCTGATTATGACTACGCTAGGTAAAACAAGGAAATGTTATATGATTAAAGTATGTATGCGTATTTTCTTCCTGTTAACAGGAAGAAATCACAATTACTATGATAATGGTAATGCCTTTTATCACAAAGTGCTTAAAATTTATTTCAAACTTGTCTTTGAAATTTCAAATAATCCTGTGAGCTTGTCAGGAATATTACTATTTTATAGTTAAAGAAACAAATGTGGTGCCATCAAGTGACTTTCCTAAAATTACATGTCTCATAACTGGCCATGATGGCTCTAGAATTGTCTTAAGCTTCAATGCAAGAGGTGCACAAAAAGTCGTGGTAATGGCATGGTTTGTTCTCAATAAGCTTCTTAGGAAAGAACTCGGCTGCTCCTGGACTGGTGTTGTGGTGTACCAACAGAGGATTGCTTAGAGAAGAAGCAGATCCACTTAGGGTGTGAGACTCCGTTTGTCCTCCTGTCCAGTTTTATTCGGGGGCTGAAGTGGTGTATTGGAATGCAAGTTAATGCAAGTTCCTAGAATTCCACCAAGACGATACTTTAATGTAAATATTTTTGCTTTCAACTACAGTTGTAGATAGAAGAGAGACAACTTTTGATTGAAGACTCCAAGCCAGATCTGGTTCTGTAGACAATAATGTATTAATGTGTGAGTGTGTGTGGGCACGTATGTATGTGTGTGTGAGGGAGAGGCTGTCCCACTCGCAGAGAGCGTGATTTATGGTGCTCTAAGGACAAGGGGTTAAGTATATTACATCTGGGAACAAACAAACCCCTTTTTGAGACAGCCAGCTCTGTAGTAAATTAACCCCTTAATGGCCAGTACTTTAATCATGTCCTCTCTTCATTACAACAGGTCTCAGTAAATAAGTTTTGAAAGTAGAGATGAGACAGAATAAATTAAAGGAAAATGGAGAAAAATATTTAAAACTGATCAGTCTGTACCGTGAGCTTCCTTTTTATCCCCCTAGGGTTCCACTCTCTCAGGCTTAATGACTGCAGTATTTACTATTCCTGAAGGGGCATTTCCTTAGATCACATACATGAGGAGTGATGAATATCTTCTGTTCTTAAGATCACCCCATAAAAAACCATCTCAGCTTCTACTTTCTGAACTAGCATCTGGTGGCTTAAATCAGGAATTTACTTTATTCAAAGTTACAATGTCTTGCGAAGCAAGTTAAGTCAAATTCTTATTGTTACACAAAAACCAAAGCAAAATTTGGACAAATTGGCAATATCCAAGGATACAATGTCACAAATAGCATTTGCAGAAATACAAAGGAACCAAGCCTTGTACAGATCAGTGACAAATACGAGACCAGAGTCACAAGAACAAAATTAAAAATTTAGATCCTTTTATATCTTCTAAACTTGTTAAACTTGTTGCATAGTGAATTTGCATTTATTATGTGACTTTTGCTATATTTCTTCTGTCAGTAGTATATTGTTCTATCTTTTTTATTTTCCAATTTTTACTAATGGAGATAGAGTCAACTTATTAATACACTACTCCTGAATTTACTTACAAATATATAAATAGGCCCCTGTGCTATCACCAGAACTACTCTGTTTTTCTAATATGCAGGAAAATCTTAGACTGCAGGGACTAAGGAAAAATATCTAATCTTGTCAGTTAGTAGCTTCAGCAGGACTAAACCTAAACTTAAATTGGGATTTTTCATTCCTAAGTTTATATCAACAACAACAATAACAACAACAAAAAAATCACAGCATCTATTTCATTGTTCAGGGCTACACTGATATTTACATGAGATAATTATGCATGTCAACATGAAGTGATTATGCATATCAACAGTTCTGAATTTTCTTCATAGGTGACTACTGAAGTGATATAAAGCATACAACAATTCTTAATGTGTGAGGCTAGTACCAAAGCCGAGAAAGTAGATTGTGTGTGTGTGTGTGTGTGTGTGTCTGTGTCTGTGAGTGTGTGAACATGTGCATGTCTTGGAAAAGAGACAAAAGAGTGAAACTTTTAGCATATTAGAAAAGAAAATGACCTTGAAACAAACTTCATAAAAGTTTTTATTCTGTAAATGAGTGCATGTAAACTCTAAAGGAGTAAAATACTTGAACAATGTCCCAAATAATGGCTAGTATCTAGTTGGCAGTTTATCTATAGTTTCTTGATGGGAGAGGGAGAGACTTAAACACAGTAATTATGGCTATAAAATTTTATTTAACACAACTACATTTCATTTTATGCCATACAGTATTTTGGTTACATGTACTTATGGTCGTATTAGTTACAAACATTATTTAATTATAATATAAGAAATTGTCAGTGATAATTTTAATAGATAACATTCTTATTTTATGTTGCATAGACAATAATTTTTCAAACATGCATTTTTTTAAATTCACGTATGCCTTCATTCTAAGAAATTAAGCCCTTAGTGTAAAATACTCCAATGGAAATCATGTACTTACTCTGTTTCTTTCATTAAGAAGAACATACATTATGCTAGTCAACAAAAATAATCAAAGATACTAGTGTACTATACTTTAAGTTCTCGAAAATAATGCAATACGTATACTCAAAATCCATTGCCACTGAGACAATTACAACTCAGAGTGACTCTATGGAACAGAATAGTACTATCCCATAAGATTTCCAAGGCGCATCTGGTGGACTTGAATTGCCAGCATTTTGATTGGCAGTTTAAATACTACTGAGTCGGATCCGACTCGACGGCACTTGGCTAAATACTTTATTAGTCTGAACAAGGATGAGGGTCAACTACAGAACAGACCATCTGTTGCTTACGTACATGTTCAATTTTAATCTGAAGAAAATTAAAACAAATCCAAGAGACCCAAAGTATGAGTGTATCCCACCTGAACTTACAGATCATCTCACTAATGACTGAAGAACAGACAAGTTGCAGGATGACATCAAGGACATCTTATATGCCGAAAGCAAAAGATCATTAAAGTGACACAAAAGGAAAATATACATATATCAAATTGTGAGACTTTCTCAGACCAAAAAAAGAATCGACAGCTTGAATTCTGGTATTGATGAAGAATATTTATATACCATGGACTACCAAAAGAAGGAAAAAGTCTGGCTTAGAACAAGTACAGCTGGAGTTCTCCTTAGAAGGGAAGATTATAAGACTTAGTCTCATGTGCTTTAGCATGTTATAATGAGGAACCAGTATGTAGAGAAGGACATCATGCTCGATTATACAGAGGGTCAAGGAACAAGAGGAAGACCTGTAACAAGATGAATTACTACAGTGGCTGTAACAGTTGTGAGAAAGGCACATGATCAGGCAATATTTCATTCTACTGTACATAAGGTTGCTAGGAATTGGAAACTACTTGATGGCACCTACAAACAGCACTTAGATAGTATTATTTTTTAATCTAATATTTGTGTAATAATTTATGTTGTAATTTGAAATAAAGCAGTGCATAGCCATGATTATTAATTGCAAACTCTACTTACAACTTGTGGAGTAACAATAATTAGTTTCCATTGATTCTTGTCCTTTCCCCTTTACATTTTTCCCTTCCTCATTCTCCTAATGAAGTCATTCTTTCGAGTATTCCCTGAACACAATCATATGAGGGTCTTGTTAATTTGCAAATTTTATCCTAGATTTACGTAATTAAAAGTTAGGAGTTTCTACTTTTTATTTTTAAAATAAATTCCTCAAAGAAGACTTATTCAGGAAAAAAAAAAAAGAAGAAGCTTTTAACACCTCTATTCTAGGAGATCCAAATGGTATCAATCAACTATTTATATGAAGATGCTAAGAATTAAAAAAAAAAATCATAATGGATTGTTTCTCCGGTTTTTATAACCATTTTACAATAGAACACATAGACAGGGAAGTGATTCATGCAAAGGAATAGGATCTTATTTTATAGAATTGAGTACATTTTACATACAAGTTAAACCCAGATAATTACTACTGACAAACTTGGAAGTTGTTCATATTAAGAATTTTGACTGATAGAATGACAGATAAATCAATTGTTTCTGGCAAGACATCATTTTCTTATTAATTGTAAAGATGTCATAAACTGTCAATTAATGTTTAAATCTTATTACTAAATTAATTAGCATGCAGCTAAAATCTGCCATGCAGATTGTAAAACAAACAAATTACATAATGCATGATTATTCATCCATAATAACAAAGAAATTTTCATTTAGCTTAAGGGAGTTTTCACATTACTAATTAATGTTAATCCAGTTGTTCTTTTCTTCTTTACTAATAAATTTAACATGACTCCTATCATATCCAATAGAGTAAAATAGTTATATTTAACTTCTTTTACTGATTCTCATGATCCTTTTTTTCCTTTCCAAAATAATTGTAAACCAGATCAATTTTTTTTTTCATATTTTCTTCTAAGTTCTCATATAACTTGATACCAGGAATGTTGCAACAAATAACTAATGTATACCCCAGTTGAGATTTCCTTTAAAAATCAATAAATTTATCATTTTATATAACTGGCAGCCCAGCTATAATAGAGTTTCTGGTGTGAGCTGGTTGACTGACTCATTGTTTTCCAAAAAACAGGGTTCCTTCTATCTCTTAAGTTCATTGGGTTAAATTCACCTTAAAGCTTGTTCCTCCTTATTGCAAGACGGCTGTTAGTGTCAGTGAATGCTGTATATTTTCATTTAAAATGGCCACCAATTATTTGACAATTTTCTGTTAGAACAAGAGTGTATCACACCTCTTTTTGATTCAGGATGGGCCTCTGCTTAAGCAATCAAGTATGGCAGAAGTGACTCCATCCTTGCTTGTAAGCCAAGATTGTAAAATACTGATAGCTTCTACTTTCTTTCTCTTGGAACACTTGCTTTTGGAATTCAGTTTCCACACTGTGGGAAAAAAAAAAAAAAAAAAAAAACCATAAGGCTGGAAGAGACACAGATTAAGAGCAAATATGACTTCTAGCTCTGTTCAGTGAAAGTAGCCAGAATAAAGTTATAAGCAACATAAGTCACCTATCATGGAAGAAAATCCTCTTATCTCCTGAGTTCCTGGCAAGAAGCGATTGATGCCACACGGAGCACTTGTTGATGTTAGGTGCTGTCGGGTCAGTTCTGACTCGTGGTGACCCTGTGCACAAGGGGACAAAACCCTTCCTGGTTCTGCACCACCTCCCAGTCCTTGTTAGGCAGAAGCCCGTTGTGACAGCCCGTGTGTCAGTCTACCTAGCGGAGGGTCTTCTCTGTTCACTGACCTTCTGCTCAGCTGAGTATGATTCTCATGGGGGTGACCGCACATAAACTCTGAGAACCATGGCCCAGCCAAGCCGATACGTGATCCTAAGTATTACACCATTCTTTAAAACAACGATGTTGAAGTTTTTATAAATGTGCCTAAGTCATAAAGGTAAGGAGGGACCAACAGAGCAAAGGAAATAGTGAAAGCAAACCACTGCTGCTGAGTCAGTTCTGACTCACTGTGACCCTGTTTGAGAGACTAGGTGAAAATCCACCAGTGGGAGCCCTCATTCTAAGAGAAAAGCTCCATCTAAGGTAATTCAAAAATTCTATTGGCCTATTTCCATAAGGTTTTCACTAGCCATTTTTTTTTTTCTTTCAGATGTAGACTTTCATTGTGCTTTGTTCTGTTTATTCTAGTATGTTTTATTCTGAAGGATTTCCTGAAAACTTTCCTAGGGTAACTTAATCTTTATGCTGAGAAAATAATATAAGAAGCTGGACTATATGAAGGAAAACACAACATCAAGATTGGAGGAAGATTTATTAACAGTCTACACTATACAGATGACACGACCTTGCCTACTGAAAGTGAAGAGGACTTGAAGCACTTATTAGTAAAGATTAAAGACCATAGCCTTGAGTATGGATGATACTTCAACATCAAGGAAACAGAAATTCTCACACCTGGACCAACAAACAACATCATGATTAAGGGAAAGAAAAGTTAAGTGGTGGAAGATTTGCTTTCACTTGAACACACGATGAATGTCCACAGAAGCAACAATTAAGAAAACCAGCAACACAATGTGTTGGGCACATCCGCAGCAAAAGACTTCTTTGAAGTGTTGAAAAGCAAACATGTCCCATTAAAGACATAAAATGTACCTGATTGAAGTCATGATGTTTTAGTTATAAGGAACCAAATTATATTCTCAAACTTTTAGAGATCGGCAGGGGCAGATTTTCACAATGGAACTGACTAAAGCGATTTGTAGCATACATCTATCTCATTTATGTCCAAAGTATAATCCTTCTTGATTTTACATTCAATTTAATTTGATTAAATGTTGTAAACAGTGTTTTAGCTAGGCTTAGAGTTGTTATGCATATAACACACATAGAGTAGGTACATATGATTTTCATTCATCTTTTTATAAAAAACACACAGATTATAACATCAGTGACTCGCTACAATCTGCTGCAAGTTCACAAAAATGTTTTAGTTTTACCTGTTTTTATTTTTTCCTACAACTGGAAAAGAAAGGCGTTGTCCCCAGAGAATATTTTCTTATGTCTTCGCTGCAATTTCTGACTCCTAAACAACTGAAATTTCAACAGCAGCCAGTGACTGTGAAGAGCTGTAGTGGGAGGCAGAAAGGTTAATTCTTCCCAAATCAGTGTCTCCAGCTGTCACTGTGATCATGGAGAGTGTGAGAAGGACAAGTGATTCCATGGCACAGAAAAGAATTTCTTGAATATTAAATTAAAGGGTTTGATAGGTGCAGTTATGCTTGTGCCTACTTGCACTTATGGGAAAAACTAACTGAAGAAAAATACATATTCTTAATCGCCTTTCAGTATTCTCTTAATAATGATAAGGCTCCAGCATATGTGCAGACAACATAACTATCTCTACTTCAAAAAGTAATAACTACCTCAGAGATTTTTCTCTAAAAGTCAGTGGGGTTTGTGCTTAAATGGAGGACTTACGGTTACATATGGCAGCTTGCCTATTATAATGAAACTAGTACAAAAGTCCCTGTGATTCCCCAGAGGACTGGTTCCAGACTCCTCTCATACCCTAATCTCTGGATGCTCAAGTCTCTTTTCTAAAATAGTGTAGAATTTGCATGTAGCCTGAGCAATCTCTCCATTTACTGTAAATCATCTCTAGGTTACTTAAAACACATAAGGGATTGTTCTGAATCTTTTTTCTTTTTTAAAAAAATTTTTTTTTTTTTCAAAGAAATAAAGGGTGCACACAACACAAGATGCAGGGCAAACGGTGCTCAAGCCATGGGAACTGGAGGGAGACTGAGAAGTGTCAAACCCCAGCAGGCTAGCAGGGGTGCCTACACATCCCTTTATTCACGGGGATTCAGCTTAGTACTCACTGCATGGCAAATGCAAGTTTTGATTTTTTTGGAATTCTTTTTCCCTCAAATATTTTCCATCTGAAGTTGACTGAATCTGTGGATGTGGAACTTACAGATACCCAGGACTGATTATATTTCTTTAGCAGATCAGGTTCAAGTCTCTTGCTAGTCCTTGCTGTGTAAGCCACTTAAAATAAGCTCCTTGACTTGTGTGACCCCTCCGTTGGGCCTCCTATTGTAGGAATATTTGTGGCACTAGTCAACATTTGTGAAATGGCTCCTGTAGTAGATGAGTTCCTTTCTGTGAGCTTTTGCCTTGGGTTTTGACAAAACAATTTGAGAAATTTTTTTTCCCTAAACTCCAAGAAGTTACATTTTCCCTAGCTTTCTACCTCAGAGACTTTGTTAGTTTTGTCTAGATTGACATTTCCTAGGCAAGCTGGGAACAACTTCCCTTGATGACTGGCCCTGGGCTGCAGCCTACCTTAAGACTAGTATGCACCATGAAAGGTTTAGTTAATATGCAATGCCAAGGAAGTGACTACGGACCATGTAACTGAAGTGTGTGTGACCTACCGAGGGGGAATTTATCAGTTCATGGCCCTAGTGGGAAGGCCATGCCTTGATATTGACAAGGATTTGTTTATATATGGAATCTTCCCCCACAGAGGTTGACAGACAGACACAGAAGTAAGAAAGACTGGAGAAGGAAGAAGCAGCAGAGGGAGAGAAGGCAAGGAATCTCCTACAGGAAGTGTAATCCAGGTTAAGGGCTGTAACTGGGAAAACAGGAAGAGGCCAGAAGACGTGCTGCAGCAGTCTGTGGTGATAGCAGGGAGACCAAGCAGAGAGGTCTGCCCTGGGGGACATGAAGAGGCCTGCCCTGAGGTAGCTGTGGGGAATATTTTTACAGAAAGTTGAGTGGAAGTTTGTCCTCAGGTGGCCTAGAAGAAGCTTGTCTTAAGGAAACTAGGAAGGCTATCCTCAGTGGACTGAGAGGAGGCCTGTCCTGAGAGAACTGAGAGGAATATTTTTACAGTGAGCTGAGTGGAAGCTTGTCCTCAGGTGGCCTAGAAAAGGCTTGTCTTAAGGAAGCTAGGAAGGCTATCCTCAGTAGACTGAGAGGAGGCCTCTCCTGAGAGAGCAGAGAGAGTTGCCCAGCACTGAAGCAGAGAGGGATGTATACACTTCTGAGCAGGGAAAAAAAAGACATTGTACACTTTGCCTACCTGCCTATTCTATCCTTTTATGCCCTACTCTATCTTTTTTATCCCACTCTTGAGTTGTACTTTTATACTAACTTAATAAAACACTTAATTGTCAAGACAGTTCCTGAGTTCTCCGAGACGCTGTAGTAAATTGCCAAATCCCAAATGAAGACGGGAAGGGTAGTGTGTTGAGGGGCTGGGAAGTGGACAGTGTCAGAAATAGAGCAGTACACCAGCTTGGGGAATGTGGAGCTCTGGGGCGTATTGGTCCTCTGCCTCACAGGAATTGACTTTGTATTGATTGTTAATTTGATGTTATTTGTACAGCTTGTCTGTCACAACTTTGAATAAAAATAAATAAGGACAACACTGTCCTTTAATTGGTCATAATGGAGAAATAAAAAGCCAGTGAGTAAAATTTTACGGACTTGTAAACATAGCTGGGTATGAGTATTAACTCTGCTGTTTTATCAGCTATGACAGTTCAGTCTTGTTAAATTTACTGGTCTACCATTTAGTGTCCTGGTCTGTAAAGTTTGGGGATTTAAAATGATAGTTGACAACACTGTTTGAGCATTGAGTGAGATAATCCATGTTAAGTATTTAGCATCGGAAATATATTAATTAATAGTAAGTAATGGTGAGACACTGATAAATAGACAGAAAGAATATCAAGATATGTTGCAATGTTCACTTGTCCATGTTGCTCAGGGCTGAGAGTGCAGGCTGGACCAATGTCCCTGGCTAACTGGCAGCTAGATCCCCAGGTTGTGGATGGTTTTATCAAGCTAAGTAGGTCTCGTGTTATTAAGACATTGGAACCGTATATACATTCTCACTTTTTCATTTGGCATTTGATTTTATCATCTTCATCTATTTATTATCTGACTGTCTTATTAGAATAAAAACAACGTGAAGATCTTGCCAGGCAAAAATAAATAACTGAAGTATTTATTAGTTGCAATTCTCATTTTGAAGAATAAATAGGTGACCTGATTTTATAACTACTCTTCTAGTATATCCTCTGGATTTGCAATACAACTCCTAAACTTCCAAGCTGAGGTTGTGACCTTGAAATGGGCTGATCACATTAAGATATGGCCTCTTTTTAGGGGTTTATCTTTAAAAACATGGTAGTTTTCAAGCTCTTTGTATAATTTCCAATTACATGCCTGCTTTACTGAAATTACTCGGTTTAGTCCAGACTTCAGTGAAAGAATATAAAGGAAAATACAGAATTCTGGAAATACAGAATTCAAGGAAAGTGATATAAGCCGTGGTTAGGGAATGGATTAGCATGTGTGAGTGGGGAAAGGGTGCATTATATGTTATTACTGCATTACAGTGATTGCTTATTATTGTTACATTAAGGAAATCACAGAAACAAAAGCATAATGTAAGATAAATGCAATTTGGATCATTTTAAAATTCAACATAAATAAAAGATACACTGATAAATTTCCCTATCTTTTTTGACTGTTTGGATGAGGGTTGATGTGACTTAGAGATCATCTTCAAAACTTCATGTTACTTAGCAGCGGTCCCTCTTTAGGGAATTTGTTTTAATAAGTAACAACCCCCAATTAGCACATCAGAATTGTGGCCTGTGCGTGGTTGATATTAATTTACTATTATGTCAATCAAAATAATTTGTTTTCCTAAATATTTGAAACAATCATCCAGGATATTGTTTGTAGAAGTGCTTCATTCTATCCGCAAATGGTTTTATAAGTAAGGATAAACTTCTAAGAATCTCTGATTTAAATTTTCATAAATATAGAATTGTGAAATATCAAAAGAAGTAACTTTAACTTAGCATCTAAAGTGATTAGTAATTACAAAGGAAGAAGTCAATACCCAGGAATTTTGCAGCAGAATTACTATAACATTACTCATTTTCAAAGCACTTACAAATATTGTATCAGAAAAACTAACACAGAGTCTATGCAGTGAAACTTCTACACAATCAGGTATATTTTGTACATTAGTTAGTTGTCATTTGTACTAATTAATGAGGTTAAAGTTGGTTAAGCTTCCAAAAACATTAGGTAGAAATACTAAAATTAAATATGCATACAAAAATATTATTCAAAATGTTTAATTTTAAAAATCAGTTTCAAGCATTTGCAAGGACTTTCAAAGAATTTTTCAAAATGGATTCATATTAAATTAAAAATGTTTCATTATTATTTATTTACTTCAATGTGTTTAGGGTAAATCTGTTTCAAGTAATCTTGTCGATCTTCTGCTTACAGGAGTTGGTACACTGATTCAAAATACTGCTTTTTATTTTTTATTTATTTATTTATTTATATTATCACTGAGTGGAAACGTACATTCCCACATAAATTTACATGCCCGCCTATATGCAGCTTCCACTGCTCTCCCTGCCAGGGACAGCACACCATTCCTCTCTGCTCCATACATGACTCATCCTCCCAACAGTCTCCTTTCCCCTCCTCTCCACCCATTGCCCTTACTACAGCCAGAGGTCAGCAGGATGATATCCTATAGATGCATAGAACCATAAAGTGCATCCAATATATGGTCACTCTGCATTGCCAAGTCCAATCCATTCGTGTCCGAAGAGTGGACCTTCTTTATGATTTATGGGCAAGGGCAGCACCAGGGCCAGGGGCCATGCTCCCAGGGGAATCCTGAAGCCACTGGATCATCAATTGCAGTCTTTTAGTGGGGATCTCAGGATACACCCCTTTTTATTCTTGTGTTGCCAGTGAGACTCAACTTAGTGAGCTCCATCATGGCTATCACTGGTGGTGGCCGGGCACCACTCGGTTCTTCTATTCCCAAGTCTATGTAGGCACCCACTCATCTCCTAACCTGGTTTCAACTGGAAGACATTATGTTGAGTGAAAGTAGTCAGCGACAAAAGGACAAATATTGTATGAGACCCCTATGATAAGATCTCAAAAACAGACTTATGTATAGAAGAAAAGACTCTTTGACGGCTGCAAGGGAGGGGAGGAAAGGAGGGTGGGGGGGGAGGGTTTAGATTAGACAGTTGGTAGAAATTTGGTGGGGTGAAGTTGGTGCTAGCACACATTAGAAACAAGAACAATATTAAGTGGACTTCAGCATAGCTTGAATACTCCTTCCATCTTAACCCAATATTGCAAGGACAGAGTAGCTGGGGCAGGGTACAGGGGACCATGCTCTCAGGTGAAATCGCGGCCAATTGGCACAACTAGCATTCTGCTATGAGGGCTCTCTGCACCCCACATTGGTGAGTGATGTCTGGGGTCTTAAAAGCTGCCAAGCTGCCATTAGCGCACAGCAAATGGTCCCAACTGAGCAGGAACAGATGCTCACCAAGGACCAAAATGACATGGGGTAAAATATTGTTTTTAAATTAAAAGTTTGTATTTTCATGAATTTTTATGATCTTTTCAATCAACCATAAGATGTAAAATGAGTAGATATTATTTTTCACAATTTAAATTTGAGAACACTGAGACTGTAAAAGACAATGCACCTTATCCAAGGTGGCCCTGCTAATAATGTCCAGTAAAGATACCAGTGTTCTGACTCTTATAAAGGAGCTGTCCCTGTAGTATTAATCCTGTGAAATAATGTGATACAGTCAGTAAAATACGATCTAGATTACTATGATATAGAATAAGAGTTCCTCTAATTCATATGAAAATTCATTTAATTGAAAATGATAACATAATAGTATATCTAATGCATCAATTAAAATAGCAAAAATAATGCAAATGTAATAAAGTGACATATATACAGTCATCTGGATAGTGTTTTAACACTTGAAATGGAATGGAATTGGAAGGAAGTCGCTTTTAAGTGGTTTACATTGGCTGAAGCAAAAATACATGGGAGTTGCTAACTACATTTAAAAAATTGTCTTTACAGTTTTCCTCTAACTTTAGATGTCATAAATATAAATTCTAATGACCAATTTGCTAATTATTGTTTGAGATATTCTTCCCCATAAACAAATAATTTAGAAGTGTGAAGATTTGCCTTTTGTTTTTGGAGCTGTTCTCTCCCTGACCACTGTAGAGGCAGCTCAGCTGGCCCCCGGAGATGCCCAGGCTAGGAACACGAGGGCGACAAACCAACTCCAGGGACTTGGTCCAAATCTTTAGAATTGTTTCCTATCTAGACATTCACAACTTACTAAAAAGGTTTTGTCTCTTTTCAACTGAAAACACAACAGGAGAAAAAGAATCAGGCAAAAGGGAATCCTCTTAGTCTTAAAATAATTGCGCAGAAAATTACCCTCATGCCTCTGGGCTCTTAAGAAAAAAAAAAAAAGATATGAAATGAGCAAAGAGAAATACCTCAGCCCACTCTTTTATTACTAGGGATGTGGATAATAGAAAACATTGAAGTAGAATGGCACTATTTGCAGGCTTCAAAAAAAAAAATCAGATAGTATTCCTCTCTGATTAAAAAAAAAGAGACCCAAAGGATGTGCAAAGCAGCTTGAATGCGTTGCAATAAAAAACTTCTCCCTTTATTCCAACAGAGGGGCTGTTTTTCTCCTAAGATCCCCAGCTTTGTACAGACAAGTTACTTAATCATTGTCATCAGCATAACTAAAGTTTTTAATTTTATCACAACTAAATTTTTCTTTGTGGTTTCTTCATTTTTTATTGCTGTTGTATTTTAAAAAGTCTCACCAACCTAAAGGCTACCTAAGTGTTTCTTCTGTTTTCTCTTGGAAGTTTTACAGCTGTCCATTTTACATTTATGTCTATGATAGATTTTGAGTTACATTTTGTGAAAGATTTAAGAGCTCATACACCTGTGTCTAGCTCGGTTCAACTTTTTGTTTGTTTTGTTTTTTTGCAGACAGACTTAACAATTGTTTCAGCACTATTTCTTGAAAAAGTCTCTTCTTAGTAAACATGTGTCCTATGCCTGAGCTGCAATTGCTTGTTATATCTCAGATTTTGTTTTTTATTTGCCAATTTTTTTTTGTTTTTTTTTAGAATTTCTGTGTAGAAAATCATGTTATTTGACAGTAAAACATTTTTATTTATTTCTCAGTATGGAGCTCTTTCAAGATCTTCGGATCTTTCTTTTCTTTTTCCTGTGTATTGCACTTAGTAGGACTCCCAACTAAAATGTTCAACATGAGTGAGGAAGCAGGACGTCCTTGGCTTATTCCCAAGTTTAGGGTCGAAGTATCTGGTATCTCTACCACTAAGCACATTGTTATCTACTGGATTTTTGCAGATACATATAATCCATTTGAGGAAGTTCCTCTCTGGTCTTACTTTGCTAAGAGTTTTTATCGTGAGTATGTATGGACTATGTCCAACACTTTGTTAGCATTAATTAATCTAATTCTCTTTTTTCTTCTTTGGCTTGTTTTGTGTTGAATTACACTGATTAGTTTTCAAATGTTTTACACGCCTTATACCCCCAAATACACTCCCACTTGTGATGCTCTCTAATCTTTATATATATTATTAAACTCCATTCACTATTATTTTGTTGACAATTTTTGCATCTATGTTATTAGATGTTGTTGCTATCATCAACTGCTGTCAAGTCAATTCCAGCTCTTGGTAACCTCACATACAGCTGAATGAAAGCTTGCCTGATCTTGAATCACTCTCACAACCATTCTTGAGCTCATTCTTGAGGCTGTTGTCACAACCCATCTCACTGAAGGTCCCGCCTGCTGTCCTTCCTCTGCTTCATCAAACGTGATGTCTTCTGACAACTGACTTCTCCTGATAATAATTCAAACAGTGTTCTGATGTCATCCGCAACTTTCATTGGCTAATTTATTAATACATTGCCAGGCCTTTCTTCCTAGTCTGTTTTAGTCTGGAAGCCCTGCTAAAGTCTGTCCACCATGTGTGATCCAGCTAGTACTTCAGACAAGTGACGTAGGTGTCGGCCTCAGCGCTCGGTCCACTGCGGTACCACAAACTCGCAGACAGGTGGTTGATGGGGGATAGTTGTCTGTGGGTTTCCTCTCACACAAGATCTTTCTCTGGTTTGGGAATGAGGGAAATGCTAACTTCAAAGAACGAGTTAGAAAATCCCCTCTCTGCTTCTATTTTCTGGAAGAGATTTTATGTAGGAAAGACTCTACATGTATTCCACAGTCTTTAAGCTTTCTCTCCTACTGCCAGAGCCTTGAGAGGATCTTTCTTGATTCTTCATTGAGAAAGTTTGGTCTAATTCCCCAAAGTAAAATGAACAAAAGTGTGTTCCCTCTTCTTTTCCAGAGTTGCAACTCCCAGCAGTTTCTTGCTATTGTGTTAGTCTACATTCAGCTTCCAGCTATCAGTCAAAAATGCCACTTCTGTTTGTATCAGCTTAGCGTCCAAGAGACCTTGTGGTTCAGACAATTAGGTCTTGGCTGTGATTCTCTGGATTCTCCTATCTCCATATTTGGAGCAGCAGTTTGCCCTGCTTCCTCACATTTTGCCCCAGGTTGTTTGAGGAGCCCAACAGAAGTCATTTCTTTGCCAGTTCGCTGGGCTTTCTCTATAGTGACAATTTCTAAGTTCTATACATTTGGAGCTGAAACCCAAAGACGGCCATATGCTTTTAAAACTGAAGTTTCTTTTTTCTTTTTTTAATTATAGAAATTGTGTGTGAATTTTGTGCTGCACATGATGAGTTTTAGCTGTTTTTCCTTGGCTTGCTCAAGCTTGGAAAAGCTGGGCAATAAATAAGGAAGACCAAACAGGAATTGACTCATTTGAATCACGGTCAGTTGAACGTATCATGAGCTACCAGAATAATGATCAGACCTGT
The DNA here is from genome assembly GCA_028571685.1 of Heterohyrax brucei. Lineage (NCBI taxonomy): Eukaryota > Metazoa > Chordata > Mammalia > Hyracoidea > Procaviidae > Heterohyrax > Heterohyrax brucei. Next base: position 166,138,592 of record CM053143.1, read on the forward strand.
CTCAGCAGAAGTACAACCAAAAGGCTCCTTAGAAGCAAGGATGGTGAGACTTCATTTCACATATTTTGGACATGTTGTCAGGAAAGACCAGTTCCTGCAGGAGAACATCGTGCTTAGTAAAATAGAGGGTCATCGAAAAAGGGTAATACTCTCCAGAAGACGGACGGACACAGTGACTGCAATAATAGGCTCAAGTGTAGCAACCACTTTGAGGATGACACAGGACTGGGCAGTACTTTTTGCTGTTGTAGATAGGGTTGCTTGGTACCTAACAAGAACAACAAAGGTTAGGATGCATAAAATCCAATGAAAGCTTATCCTGATGACATTTCTAAGTCTGCGTATGGCAGTAGAGTTAGTAACCATGAAATCATGTGATACAAATAAGAGATAATGGTGTCTATTGAAACTAATAATGCAAAAATAGGAATAACTTTAATAATATTAATTGATAACATGTATGGTAGAAGTTAGAAGCATTCAGTATAGTTTAAGAAAGTGGAAATAGATACTTGGGAGCAGCAAAATATCATCAAATATAAGGTATATTTGTATTTATGATAAAATTATCTACATTATGAGTAGCATCTGAGTATGGTATAGTAGAATCTTTTCTTCAGCTAAAGATGTTCAGTCACTGGCAAAGTTGTCAAAGAAGGATTTGCAGTCCTGTTGGAGCAGTAGTTTGACAGTTTTATAATGGATAATAGTATCACTTGATGTGTCAATTTAAATTCAGATTTCTGGGCTTCACTCTTTAAGAATATAATTTTATGGGTGATTTTTTGATGTGCTGGTGAAACACAGTTGAGGCAAGAGCATTTGAGAAAATCTTGTCTAGGTATATGACATGACGGGTTCTAAGATTTATTTCAAACTTTATATCCCATAAATTTAATCAGATGAATGATTCTAGTAAAGGTGTGACTCAGTCTAGGCCTCAAGAGCTGAGAATAATTTCACAGTGAGCCTCAAAATTGTACAAAATGACATTGCCCTGGCAAACATTATCTAAATCAAAGCACAAGCAATCATTTATCCCTAATATTTTTTTTAAATATTATCAAATCCAAAAGAGATATAAAAATACTTGATCTAATGACAATATCTTTCCAGTTATATTAAATCTAATGAAACAAAAGTTAAGTGGCATTTGTTACATCTGAGACAATATATTAATGTATACTTAATGTGCTTTAAGTTTATTAATTTCAAGTCATTGCAACTTTGCTGAGTAACCTGCAATTTTGATTTCAGAGTATAATTATTTCATGCAGTAAGAAGACCCAAACACACTTTTAAAAAGTATAAGCTATTTCAGAAGTGTATGCAAGCTCAGCACTCTACTTTTTAAAGTTGACAGGACGCAAAGACCAGTGAGTTGGAATGAATAACAATAACTTTTCCTTCTCAGAAAAGCCTTTTCTTTATTATTAAGACTGCATAGTAAGTGGAGGTATAAGAACCTTATCGTTCTGTAACTTTCAACCTGGTAAAATCAGGATTTGTTTGAATAGCATTCCCTGGAATTCATTTAAAATAAGAAGGGCAAGGAGTTTATGTGCAATTACAATATTATGGAGCATGTAGTAGTAATTCACACCTATTAAATATTTAAAACACATTACTATTTAAATATTTTTGAAGACGTTACATAACTAATTTTTCCCTCATTTCTCATTCCATTACCTTTAAGTAATGGTAAGCAAGAAGTAAAGTCAGCTAGAATATAGTAGGTCACGGCTACTTTAGATGCTAAAACAGACTTTGTGAACAGGTTTGTTATATTAGTTTAAATATTTGAGATTTAAAAATAAATGATTTTCCAAAACAGAAGACATGAGTAAGAAGGAAATCCTTTATGCTTTAAGACAGGGTTACTTTCATATTACAAATTAGAAAATGTTGACTTTATTGCGTTAATTAATATACAACTTAACTGATAACTTAAAAACACAATGCTTTGAAATAGCACAGCATTAAGAGGTGCCGTGAAGTCAGTTCTGACTCATACCAACCCTATGAACAACAGAATGAAACACTGCCTGGTCTGGTGCCATGTCCACAACCATTTTTATGCTTAAGTCAATTGTTGTGGCTACTGGGTCAAACCATCTCATCAAGGGTCTTCCTCTTTTTTGCTGACCCTCCACTCTGCCAAGCGTGATGTCCTTATCCAGGGACTGATCCTTCCTCACAACTTGTCCAAAGTGTGTAAGATATATAGTTTTGACATCTTTGCTTCTAAGGAGCACTCTGGTTGTACTTCCAGAACAGACCTGTTTGTTCTTTTGACAGTCCATGATACATTCGACATTTTTGTCCAACATCACAACTCAAAGACATCAATTCTTCTTCTGTCTTCTTTGTTCATGGTCCAGCTTTTGCAGGCATAAGATACAGTTGAAAATACCATTGCCTGGATGAGGTGCACTTTAGTCTTCAAGGTGACATCTTTATTTTCAATATTTGAAAGAGGTTCTCAGCAGCAGATTTTCCCAATGCAATACATCTTTTGATTTCTTGACTGCTACTTCTATGGGCGTTGATTGTGGACCCAAGTAAAATGAAGTCTTTGACAACCTCAATCCTTTCTCCATTTATGACTGTGTTGCTTACTGGTCCTGTTGTGAGGATTTTTGTTTTCTTGATATTGAGGTAAATCTATACTGAAAGCTGTGGTCCTTGATCTTCATCAGTAAGTGTTTCAAATCGTCTTCACTTCCAGCAAGTAAGGAGGTGGTGTCTGCGTGACACAGGTTGTTAATGAATCATCCTCCAATCCCAATTCCACATTCTTCTTCATATAGTGCAGCTTCTTGAATTATTTGCTTGGCACACAGATTGAAAAGGTATGTTGAAGAGATACAACCCTGACACACACTTTTCCTGACTTTAAACCATGCAATGTCCCCTTGTTCTGTTCTCACAACTGCCTCTTGATCCATATGCAGATTCCTTAAGAGCACAATTAGGCGTTCTGGAATTCCCAGTCTCCACAACGTTAACCATAATTTATGATCTGCATACTCAAATGCCTTTGCATAGGTAAACATCTTTTTGGTATTCTCTTCTTTCATCCAAGATCCATCTGATATCATCAATGATATCACTAGTTCCATGTCCTCTTCTGAATCTGGCTTGAATTCATGGCAGCTGCTTTTGAATGATCTTGAGTAAAATTTTACTTGTATGTGATATTAACAATATTGTTCCATAATTTCCACATTTAGGTGGATCAGTTTTTTTTAGAAGGCACATAAATATGGGTATCTTCCAGTCAGTTGGCTGGGTGGCTGTCCTCCAAATTTCTTGGCATAAATGAGTGAGCATTTCCAGTGCTGCATCTGTTTGTTGAAATATCTCAGTTGATAATTCCATCAATACCAGGAGCCTTGTTTTTTGCCAGTGCCTTCAGTTCAGCTTCGATGTCTTCCTTCAGTAGGAAGAACTGATGCCTTTAAATTGTGGAGTTGGCAAAGAATATTGAATATACCATGGACTGCCAAAAGAAAGAACAAATCTGTCTCGGAAGACATTTAACCAGGATGCTACGTAGAAGCAAGGACTGTGAGGCTAGGTCTCACCCACTTTGGACATGTTGTCAGGACAGATCTATCCCTGGAGAAGGACACTGTGTTTGGTAAAGTGGAAGTTTAATAAAAGAGAGGAAGATTCTTGATGAGAAGGAGGGACATAGGGACTGTAGTGATTGACTCAAGCATAGTCAAAATTATGAAAGCAGGATTCCACCTCTTTCTCCTATTGAGTGACTAGAGAGTTCAAACCACTGGCATTTAGGTAAACAGCTGAGTGCTGTAGCTATTCTGCCACCAGGAATCGAAGCAACATGATAGCACCACAAGTTTTATGGAGTGGTTTCATTAAAAGTAATCAAATATGCAAAATGTCTAATAAAGTCTACTATACAAGAGGCATTTTAAAATATTAGAGAAGCAAAGAAACAAAATCTAAACTTTCCTTTTTCAGTTCTTCTTACCTTCCACCAAAATATCACAGTCAGTGGGAGAGGTGAGAAGTCTTTAGATTCAAGGATCACAACTGGACAGCCATCCTGGTTATGAGAGCCCCAGCATGGAATCCAGTGCCCTGCCATCAGGCACTGGACCAGCACAGGAGAAAGTTTTAATTACTTGCAGTATAGATGTCTTGCCAGTAGTCATCGGTGTGTGCTTCCCTTAATATCCCCCTGTAAAGTACATGGAAGCTGAAGCTTTCAAACTGCTCATTACCATTCCAACCTAAGATAAGTCAGTCTTAATGGAATCCCTTTCAGTATGGAAATGGCAATAATTTGGAGCCCTGAGCCTCCTGTTGTTTAGGTCGATGTTATTGCCACTGCTGGGGCCTAATAGATCACCGGTGCAACACCTCATTGTGTGCAAGTGTATGCAGAATGATGATTAAACAAAGCAGTTATTTTAGTCAAATCAACCAGATATTGTATCTACTGGAAACAATGATGTAAGCCTAATTAATAGGGCATAATTAATGACTATCCAAGGCTGCTAATAATGAAATGATAAGAAAGCATGAGAGGGGAGAACTTCAACAGCACGTTTGCCTCATTTCCTCAAACCACTGGAAACTTCTCTTGCTGCATTTGTAACCACAGTCACATCTGGGGAGTCTGGTCATTTGCTGATTGCTCTGTGAAAGCTTTCGGGAGGCAGTGAAGTGAATAAACATTTTGGCACCAAAGAATCCTGACTAAGTTTGAATCTGGGGTCTGTCTGTATTGGAATCCTGCTTCTAACAGGAACCAGTCAGTATGACCTTGTGAATGCGATGAAACCTCTCTGAGTTTCACCTGCCTAACTTATAAAGTGATTGTTATGTAACACTACCACTCACATATGGTTGTGAGAATTAAAACAAATACTGAGTATAGAAGAATTAGATAAGTTCTATGAATTCAGTGTGTGCAAAATAAATGTTTGCTGATATTAATATTTTCATTATTTTTGAAACCTCTTTAGCTCTTCATTTTTGGGAGGGAGGGAAATGTCATAGGAGGTTATTTTGTCACAAAGATTTAAACCACATTTATTGCTGTTTCTCCCTAAATTCTGGGGTGAGGAATGATTGCTTATGAATACAGACTCAATCTTACCAACTTTCCCGATTAAGGTAGTATCTCCAGTTTCATTGATTGCCTTCCTCCTACCCCCGTAACTACTCAAAGCGTCTGGCAAATTACAGCTGGTTCTGGAATCCTCTGCTCACTGAAATTCTAAGTGTGCTTTCTTTCCTTTGAATTCCATTGTCCTTCCTGTTTATTTCCACTACAGAATGCTTTCTGGTTTCTGAAATGTAGATACCAAAACCAAAAAAAAAAAAAAAAACATCATTACTACATTTCTACCTACTCAAGTAAAACTTACATTCTTACATCTGTATAACATTCTTCCCCAACAAAATGTTAAAGTTATGCATTAAACATTTAACAGACATGTGCTGTATTCATTATATCAGTGCTACATAATAATTACCCCAAAATTCAGCGGCTCTAAACAACGAGCTATTAATCACATTACAAAACTGAGAACAAGAGAGGTAGGTCGGTCTTATCTGGGTGTTGCTTTCAGTTTCTGCCAGATACAACCTCATGTCATGGATGGGCTGGGTGATCTTTGCTGGAGTGATTGGGTTCTTGGGCCTCTCGGCTGAGTGCAGAGGTAGGTCTCCCTGCCCATATGGATTAGTACTGAAGAGTTATATGGCAAATGGTATGAACTAAAGGAAGCGTTAAGAATTAGCACCAATGTTTTAGTTTTCCGGATAGATTCACTGCCTGGTTTTATTCTTAACCAGTTTTAATTGTACCATATATAAAAGGTAGATTGCTTGAATTTATCCAAAAAATAACACAAGGGCAATAGCTTAAAAGTAAAAATTCGTTTGACACCTTCTGACTTTTCTACTATTAACCAAGAAAATTCCTCAGAAATTAATAGAAGTGTCCCAGAGATATCACTTAGGTTATTTTCTTTTGTGCATGCAGGTAGCTCATTGAGCCGTCAATATACAAATCTCTGGCTGTCTTGCTTACTTCTCCATGACATACTGGGCTTCTGTAAGGTGCCACATGGCACTATTCTTGACCTATACATGTGGAAGTGTTTCAGTTGTCACACTGCATACCAAGTGACCAAAAAAACTCAGTGTCTTCAAATATCAACATTAATTTTGTTCACAAATCTATAAATTTGGGTAGGGTTCTATAAATACAGCTCTTTGTGTTACATGGTATCATCTGGGACAGTATGAGGGTTGGGACTGGATCATTCACTTATCTTTCTAGAGGTTGATACTAAGAAGTTGTAACTGGATACTGTAAGAGTTGGAGCTGCAGAGGGATCTTTCTGTTTTTACGTGACCTCTCCACATGGTTTCTCCACAACGGCTGAAAGCCTTATAGTGTATGTCCCAAGATACAGAGAAAGAGAGCCAGGCAAACTCTTTATTAGTTCTTATTACCTATCCATGGCATCCATGCAGTGTCACTTCTGCCACATCACACACATCACCAGAGGTGATTCTATTTATGTGGACAGGATTCAAACTTTACCAGGTACTAGGAGAGTATATGTCTACTGGAAATATCACTGTGTCCACCTTGTGGAGCACATAATTAGCCGTAGATGTCCAAGCATGTACTGATGCTATATTACCCACCCGTGTGTCCAGAACAAATGTCTACCTCACAGCACTGTTTCAAGTCTGACATTTCATGTGATACTTTGTACTCTGTATAACCTGTGAGATAATCACCATGCAGTTCCTTTCTTCATGACTTCTTTATCTTTCAGGAAGGCAACTTTAATAAGAGCAAATCAGATAAACTCAGACACTGAGCAATGATTTTTAAAACTTACATTAAATTGATAATTAACATGTAGGCAATAAAATACTCCTTTTAGCTTATATGATGGTGGATTCTAATTATCCTATTTAAGAAGATGCTTGATACCTTATCAGCTTTATACCACATACCTGAAATTAACTTCTTTTTACTGGTAATTGTACCTCAAGACTTCCCTGATGCCATCACTAGGGTGTATGACCCATGAAAACAAGCAACTAGCATATTATCTTGAATTTTATTAGATAATTTCCATCATGGAAAAGCAGTTATCATAACGGAGACTTAATTCACACTGTTGAATGAATGATTAAATTAAGGACAAAATCAATTATAGCTACACTAAGAAAACATTCCAGATCTACATGGTGCACGCAGGGTATACCCAGTTTCTATATTTCCAGGAGGCCATTAGCAAAACAGCAGCAATAGCTAATATAGATTGCTCCATAAATATCACGTCCTTCAGATCAGAGCCTGAACACCTGTTAGTACATGGAAAGTAACTTTTATTACTTACAAGAATCAAGACAGCAGAACATCAGGAGCACTGAGTATGCCCTTACTCAAAAGCTGTCCTGGCAAAAATCATGACTCTTCCGTGTACACAGATGCCAGTTTGGGGTGTTTTCTTGTGTCCATGCAAGTAGCTCACTGAACAGCGCCATCGGTGAGGGTCTAGATGGGGTCCCACCTATTGCTGGTCTCCCACTGGCCAGGTAGATCTGCAATCATCAGGCCTCAGTGAGGGTGGTGGTTTGTTCTGGGGCCTGAAGATGCCACTGGGAAGAGGAGCTGAGAAAACCATTGCAGCTTGGCTTATTTAGGGACTTGCTTCCCACAGCTAAAAGCACATACATGAGATATTTGGGCAGCACAGCCCTTCACACACTACAGATGACAGGTAAAATTTTGCCCACAGGTTTGACAGCAAATGGAATTAGAACCGTTATGTGGAAAGGGCTTCTTTTCTCTTTCCTGGCAAAGAAAGTGAGGCCATTTTACTCAAATTTTTCTTGAATACAGTTCATGACTCAAGAGTTCTACAGTACTAAACAAGGAATTGGTCCTTTTCAAAACAGTCTTAATGACTATTAAAGTATTACAGAAATCTCCAGAATGTTTATGAAAATATACTTAATAAAGGAGGAATCCGAAGGCCCTTCAAGGTTTCTTAAAACACTTAAAAACTGAAATCAGCCATCCCTATTTCTGTAAGAACCTGTATCAGTTCTATTTATATATGAGGTCAAGTATTTAATGGCAAGAGTGTCCACTGAAGGAGAAGCCCTTAAATATTTTTTTTTTTTTTTCGGATATCGTGGTGTGTAGGATTATGAATGTGAGTTTAAGTATCATTAAAATATCATTGTTTCACAAACTAAGGGTAATTATTAAAATATTAATGAAGATCTTTTTTCAAGTTAGATTAACTCTGTTTTATGTAAGTCTGAGAACATCTTATTTCTGTTAATTAGTACTGGTACAGTACAGAGGAACAACATAAATGCCAGAGGCAGACACACCTGGGTTTATATTCCAACTTTGAAAACTATCAGTTGAATTTCTTTGGACAAAATTTTGTCTTTTAAAATTGAACATATAAAAAGGTAGCCGATATTTGGGTTTTAAGATGCAGGGACATAAACACAACAGTTAAGTATAACTAGTGCCTAATTAGTAAACGTTGTGTGATCTCCAAATTCTTATTGAAATATCTTTATAACAAAAAAGTTGTAACCTTTGCTAATGTTGCTGTTGGCTGTCCTCAAGGTCATTCCATCTGATATTGGTGCCATGTGTACAGAGCAGAACCGCGCCACTGGGTTTTCAAGGCTGAGATCTCTCAGAAGCAAATCACCAAGCCTCTCTTCTGAGGTGCCTCTGAGTAGACTCAAACTGCCAACCTTTTGGCCAGTAGCCAAGCATTTACCCATTTGCTCTGCCCAGGGGCTCTTTCTTTCCTAATAAAGGAGTGAGAAATTAGTAAGTATGAACACAAACAATTGAGGAAGAAGAGCAAAGTGTACTAACCACAGCAAGGCTATAGAAAGATGTGAATAATGAAGCAGTTTCACCTACTTGAGAGCCCTGGAGACTACTGAATTTTATAATAATCTACGGAGTCACTTAGGTAACAAATATTTAATGAGCTTGCATCATGTGCCAGGAATCCTGGTAAGCAAGATAATATATCCTCAGAGCTGATCTCAGATCCCATCATCATAAATAAATAAATGTCTCAACAGTGATTTCTCTAGCCTGTGATTTTGTGATATGAACAAGCTCCTATGCCTTTCATAAACAGAAGGTAATGCTGGCATAATGGAGAAGGCACATTAGTTCAAATGTGATTTCTCCCAACTAGTTATTTCTTGTGTAGTATCCGTAGGCCACAGAAAGCAACTGAGTCAAACAGTCCTGTAGGTGATGTCCACTCTTCTGTGGTGCAGATTGACCACCTGTTCTGTTTTGGGAGAGATGTTCCTGATATCTGTGCATTTGACCTTGTTGCCATGGACTGGATAGTCCAGCTGTTCTTCAATCAGTTTTCAGAAATTACTTTTCCTGAGAGGTACAGAGAATCAAGAGCTTACGTTCTCTTAGCAGCTTATGTGCTGACAGTTTGGCAGTTTGAACCCAACCAGACATACCTTGGAAAACAATTCCACTGATCTGATTCTGAACAGTCATATCCTTGAAAACCCTGTGGAGCAGCACTAGAACGAAACACTTGGTTTTTCCACGGATTGCAATAGATTCAATGGTTCCCAGAAACGATTACCAGAGCAGTTTGTTTGTTTCCACAGAATTCAGCATATCTTTTTATGATGCTATTTGTCTTAGAATTGTAATTGTTTCATTAGAACTCTGATTACAGTAAAATTTAAGCGATCAACCTTGATGGGCTTTTTTCAGCTAATAGTTTTTTAAGAACACTATATCACATTATAGAAGAAATTTCACCTTCCAGAAAAGTCATAGAATTGGAAGTTGAACTTGAAGTCTTAGTCACCAAACTTTCCCTGACAATTATATCTCAACTTTCAACACTCCCACCAACTGTGAACAAAAACAACTTAATCTCTTCTGTTGGAAGTTTTCTTCCTGAAAACCTCGTGTGCTTGCTATGTGGTCCCAAAGCTCACTGAGATGATATGACAACATTAATCATATTTTTATGTTCTTGGCCATTTATTTCTCTATTTCAAACACAGATTTTCTTTAAAACAATAGGAACTATAACTGTTCACCTGAATAGCGTTTAGTCCAGTGACTTGAACATAAAACTCCCCCCCCAAAAAACGGTAGTCATTGATTCAATTCTAATTTCTGTTAACCTTATGCATTTCAGGGAAATCTTGGTGGCATACTGGATAGTGCTGTGGCTGCTAACCAAAATGTCAGCAGTTGTAATCCACTAGGTGCTCCTTGGAAACTCTAAGTGGCAGTTTTCCTCTGTCCTATAGGGTTATTATAAGTCAAAGTTGAATCAATGGCAATGTGTTTGGTTTGACTTTTAGATGGATTTCAGAGTAAACTGCCTTCTACAGGGTTTTCAGTGGCTATGATCTTGCAGAAGTAGATTTCCAGGCTTTTCTTCCAAGGTGCCTTTGGTTGATGTGAGCCAGCAAACTCTCAGCTTAAATATTTGTGCCATCCAAAGACGCCATACCTGACACACAGAACAGTTCAAAAAATAGTTCTTATGTGGTAGAATGTAATAGCTCTTTGTAGTTTGTGCCAGTATCAGTGGCACAGAAGGCTTAATCAAGAAAGTCTACACACAAAAACATTTCATAATCGTGTCAACATCATTCTTGTTTAAATTGAATCGGTAATTGCAGGTTATATGCTGCAGCATTTACAAGATATAAAATCCCACAATTTCAAATGTCTTGTCTTTCATAACAATCATTTTTAAGGCAAAACTATCAATACTTCTGTTGTTTGTACTGTTGAGTGCTGCCAAGTCTGTTCTAACTCATAGTGGTCCCGTATACAACAGAAGGAAACTCTACCTCATCCTGTACCACTCTCAGAGGCATCATTAGACGGGTGCCCATGGTTGCAACCGCTGTGTCAAACTATGTAATGGAGAATATTTCTCTTTTCCACTGACCTTCTGCTTTACCAGGCCTGATGTCCGGGTCCTGATCCCTTCCGATAACATATCCAAAGTATGTAAGATAGAGTTTCACCATCTTTGCTCCTAAGGAACATTCTAGCTGTACCTGTTCTAAGGCAAATTTCTTTTTTTTCAGCCCATGGTGTATTCAACATTCTCCACCAACTTGACAATTCAGTTATTCTTCCGTCTTCTTTATTTACTGTCCAGCTTTCATATGCATATGAGCTATTGAAAAACACATGGCTTGGGTGAGGCTCCCCTTAGACTTCAAAATAACCTCTTTGCTTTTCAATACTTTAAACAGGTCTTTTACATCAGATTTCCCCAAAGCATTGGATCTTTTCATTTCTTGATTATTGCTTTCATAAATATTGATTGTGTGTTCAAGTAAAATTAGTAATGGACAATGTCAGTCTTTTTCCCATATATCAAGATATTGATTATTGATCTAGTTGTGAAAGTTTTTGTTTTCTTGATGTTAAGGTGTTATCGGTACTGAAGGCTGTGGTCTTTGATCTTCCTCAGTAAATGTTTCAACTCCTCTTTACTTTCAGCAAACAATACTGAGTCATCTGCATAACACAGGTTGTTAATGAGTCTTGCACCAACACTGATGCCTCATTTTTATATACTCTAACTTCTGGAATTGTTTATTCAGCAATACAGATTGAATATCCTTACACACATCTTTCAGTATACCCTTTTTCTGTTCAAATGAATGTCTCTTGGTCTAAGCACAGGTTATTTATGGGCACAATTAAGTATTCTGGAATACCCTTTCTATGAAATATTGTCCATAGTTTGTTATGATCCACACAGATGAATACCTTTGTTTAGTCAATAAAAACAGGTAAACATTTTTCTGGTATCGTCTGTTTTCAGCTAGGATCTGTATGCTATCATGAGTGAAATCTCTGATTTTATGTTTTCTTCTGAATCTGACCCGAATTTCTACAGCAAAATTTATTTGCATGTAGTATTAATGATATGATTTGATAATTGCCACATTTTGTTGGATCACCTTTCTTTGGAAGGTATACAAATATGGATCTCTTCAAGCTGATTCGCAATGTGGGTGCTGCATCCATTTTTCAAAATATCTCAACTGGTATTCTGTCACCGACTAGAGCTTTGTTTTTTTCAGATGTCTTTAGTTCATCTTGGACCTTTCCTGTATTACCATCAGTTCCTGATTTTATGCTACCTCCTGAAATGCTTGAACATCAACCAATTTTAATTTTTTTTTTTTTTTTTTTTTTGTGGCGAATCTGTATATTCTTTCCATTTTCTTTAAATTTTCCTGGGTTGTTAAGTATTTTCCCAATGGATTTCTTCACTTTTGTAATTTGAGGCTTGAATCTTTTTTATCATTTCTTTTAGCTTGAGAAATGCTGAGTATGTTCTTTCCTGTTGGATTTCTTTTTCTTTCTTTAAATATTGTATTGCAATTGAGTGAAAGTATACAGTCAAAATTAAATTTACATGCCCACCTATTTGCAGCTTCTTCTGCTCTGCTTGCCTGGTGACAGCATACACCTCCTTTTTATTCTATATATGTCATATCCTCTTAACAATCTCCTATCCCTCCTCTTCACCCTCTCCTCTCCCTTCTTGTAAGAGGCCAGTGGGACAGCATCCTACATAGATGCATAAAACCACAAAGTATATGCAGCTTATGGTCAAATTGCATCCCCAAGTCCAGTCCATTCCTGTCCAAAAATGTCAATAATGTTTTCTGGTGAGGGGCAACAGAAAATCTAAGAGCCATGCTCCCAGGGGAACCCCCAGGCTGTCGGACCATCAGTTGAGGATTTTAGAGGAGTTCTTGAGGGGCACACCTCTTTTTCCCATGTTGTTACTGGGACTCAACGTTGTGTGCCAGTCTTGGGTGGTGGCCAGGCACCATCTCATTCTTCTGGTCACATGTTGATACACTCACACATTCATATGGGTCCTTCTGTCCTGGGCTGTTTTTCCCTCGTGTTGTTGTTGTCCTTGGTGATCATCTGTTCCAGCTGAGTTGGGACAATTTGATGTATCTCAGATGGCATCTTGTTAGCTTTTTAAGATCCCAGACGCCACTCACCAGTATGGGGTGCAGATGACTCTCTTAGCGATATGCTAGTTATGCCTATTGGCCTAGATGTTCCCTAGAAGCATGGTCCTCAGAACCCTGCCCCTGCTACTCTATCTGTGCAATACTGGATTAAGATTAGAGGAGTTTTCAGTTTATGTTGAAGTCTAGTTACATGTGTCTTCTTTCTAATATGTACCATCACTGCTTTTACTCGACCAAATTTCTGCCAGCTATCTAATCCATGACCAGCCCTCTCCCTCCCTACCCTCCCTTGCAGCTATCAGACTCTATTCTTCTGTAAATAAGTCTATTTTTAACTCCTTATAGTAGGGGTCTCATACAATATTTTCCCTTTTGCGGCTGACTGATTTCACTCAGCATGTCTTCTGGCTGAAAACAGGTTATGAGATGCTTCCTAAAATCATCATTGTTCTTCATCATTGTATAGTGTTCCAACTGAATATATATACCATGGTTTTTATGGTTTTTTCTCCACTCATCTGTTGTTAGGCATCTAGGTTGATTCCATCTTTTAGCTATTGTGGACTGTGCTGCAATAGACATTTGTGTGCATGTATCTGTTTGTGTGACTGCTCTTGATCCTGCAGGATATATTCCAAGCTGTGGGATTACTGGGTCAAATGGTGTATCTATTCCCAGCTTGCTAAGGAAGTGTCAGATTGCTTTTCAAAGAGGTTGTACCATTTTGCATTCCCACCAGCAGTGTAGCAGAGTTCCGATATCTCCACAGCTTCTCTAGAACTTGTTGTTTTGTGTTGTTTGGATCATGGCCAACCTTGCTGGGGTGAGATGGTATCTCATTGTAGTTTCGATTTGGATTTCTCTAATAGCTAATGATCGTGAGCATTTCCTCACATGTCTTTTGGCTGTCTAGATGCTCTCTTTGGTGTAGTGTCTGTGTGTTTCCTTTGCCCATTGCTTAATTGGCTTATTTACCTTTTTCTTGTTGATATTTGTAGTACCTTGCACATTATGGAGATCAGACATTGGCCTGACATGTAATTCCCAAATATTTTTTCACATTCTGTAGGTGGTCTTTTAATTCTTTGGTAAAGTATTTGGATGAGCAAAAGTGTTTGATTCCTACTAGTTTCCATTTATCTACTTTGTCTCCTGTTGGCCATGCTTTGTTTGTCAGATTTTGAAGTCTAAGTTGTGTATTAAAACTTCCATTGTTAACCCTATTTTTTTCTTGCATGATCTGTATCGTTTTATGTTTGATACTTAGGTCTTTTATCCAGTTCGAGTTAGTTTTTGTGTACGCTGTAAAATATGAGTCTTATTTCAGTTTTTTGCAAACAGATATCCAATTTTGCCAGCACTATTTGTCACAAGAGACTGTTTTTACCCCAGTTTGCAATCTTAGGGGCTTTGTCAAATATCAACTGTTCATAAGACGATGGTGGCATCTCTGGGCTCTCCACTCTGTTCCACTGGTCTATATGTGTCCTTTTGTACCATTACCAAGCTATTTCGACTACTGTAGCAATGTAGTGGGTTCTAAGGTCAGATAATGTGAGACTGTCCACTGAGTTCCTCTTCTTCAGCAGTAATTTTCTTATCCAGGATCTCTTGCCTTTCCAAACAAAATCTGTATTTTGTTTCACCATCTCATTAAAAAATGACACTGGAGTTTGTATTGAGATTGCGTTGTATATGTAGACTGCTTTCGGTAAAATAGACATTTTCACAATGTTAAGTCTTCCTATCCATGAGTAGAGTAGGTTTCTCCATTTACCTAAGTCTTTCTTAGTTTCTTGTGGTAAGGTCTTGTAGTTCTCCTTGTAGAGGTCTCTTATTTCTCTAGTTAGATTCATTCCTAAGAATTTTATCTTCTTGGGGGCTACAGTAACTAGAACTGACTTTGTGATTTCTTCCTTAATAATCTCTTTGTTGGTATAAAGGAATCCTACTGATGTACTTATGTTTATCTTGTATCCTGATACTTTACTGAACTCTTCTATCAGTTTGAGTGATTTGCTCATGGATTCCTTGGGGTTCTCGGCATATACAATCATATCACATGCAGATAGGGAGATTTTCACTTCTTCTTTGTCGATGCATATCTTCTTTATTTCTTGATCTTGTCTAATTGCTCTAGCTAGAACTTCTAATACAATGTTGAGTAGGAAAGGTGAGAGTGGCCATCCTTGTCCAGTGCCTGTTCTCGAGGGGAATTCTTCAGTCTCTCTCCATTCAGAATGATGTAGATGGTTGGCTTTGTATAAATGACCCTTATTGCATTGAGGAATTTGCCATCTATTCTTATTTTGCTGAGAGTTTTTAGGACGAATAGGTGTTGGACTTTATTAAATGCCTTTTCTGCATCAATAGACAAAATCAGGTGATTCCTATCTTTTGTGTTACTTATGTGGTTGATCATATTAAATGTTTTTCTGATGTTGAACCAGCCTTGCATCCCTGGTATGAATCCAAGTTGGTCATGATGAATCTTTTTTTTTTTTTTTTTTTTTTTTTTTTGATGTGTTGTTGAACTCTATTGGCAAGAATTTTGTTGAAGATTTTTGCATATAAGTTTGTGACATTGGTCTGTCATTTTCTTTTTTTTAATGGGATCTTACCTGGCTTTGGTATCAGGGTTATACTGGCTTCATAGAATGAATTTGGGAGTATTCCATTCCTTTCTATGCTGTGAAATAATCTCAGTAATATTGGAGTTAACTCTTCTCTAAAAGTTTTGTAGAATTCTCAGTTGAATCCAGCCGGGCCAGGACTTTTTTGGTTGGTAGTTTTTTGATGACTTTTTCAATCTCCTCCTTTGTGATAGGTTTGTTAAGTTGTTCTTCTTCTCCTTGTGATAATTTTAGTAGGTGATATGAATCTAGAAAATTGTCTATTTTCTAGGCTTTCAAATCTGTTAAGAGTACAGTCTTCTGTAATATTCTGTTATGATATTTTTTATTTCAGCTGGGTCTGTTGTGACATCTTCCATCTCATTACTTATTCAGGTTATTTGTTTTCTCTCTTGTATTTCTTTTGTAAGTTTAGCCAGTGGTTCATCAGTTTTGCTAATCTTTTTAAAAAAATAGCTTTGGTTTTGTAAATTTTTTCAATTGTTCTTCTATTCTCTAATTCATTTAGTTCCGCTCTAATCTTTATGATCTGTTTTCTTCTGTTGCCTCAAAGATTCCTCTGTTGCTCTCTTTCTACTTATTCAAGCTGTAGTGTTAATTCGTTGGTTTTGGTCCTTTCTTCTTTCTGGATGTGTGCATTTATAGAGATTAACCAACCTCTGAGCACTGCTTTGGCTATACCCCATAGTTTGTAGTAGAATGTGTTTTCATTCTCATTTGATTCCATAAATTTATTTCATCCTTGATTTTTCTTCTAGAACTCATGGCTTTTTGAGCAAGATGTTGTTCAGTTTCCATAAATTCAAACTTCTTTCTAGGTTTTTTTTCTGCCATTGATTTCGACTTTGATTGCTTTATGGTCTGAGAAGATGCTTTGCAACAAAATCCACTGGTTTGGATTTTGTTGAGACTTGCTTTATATCCTAACACATGGTCTATTCTGGAAAATGTTCCATGTGCATTGGAGAAGAAGGTGTAGGTATCTGTTGATGAATGAAAAGTTCTGTATATGCCAATGATGGCTATTTGGTTAATTGTTGCAATAAGGCCTTCTGTGTCTTCACTGAGCTTTTTTCTGGATGATCTATCCATTGCTGAAAGTGCAGTGTTGAAGTCGCCTATTATTGTGGAGTGATCTATCTCATTATCCAGTGTTGTCAGTGTTTGCTTGATGTAGTTAGATGCTTTGGTATTGGGTGCACAAATATTTAATACTGTTAAGTTCTGTGTCTATATTGAATCTTTCAGCAATAAACAGTGATGATCCTCGTCCATTATCATGGATTTTACAATGAAATCTATTTTATCTGAGATTAGCATAGGCCACACCTGATCTTCTTTCTATGTTGTTAGCTTGGTACATATTATCCCAACCTTTAATTTTCAGTTTGTTCATAAGTTAGATAGTTCAAATCCACCAGGTGCTCCTTGGAAACTCTAGATGGCAGTTCTACTCTGATCTCAGGGTCACCATGGGTCATGGGTCAGACCTGACTATAACTACTATAGTATATCCCTCTTTTTAGTGTGATGGTGTCATAGTTTTCTTGATATTATCACTGATTCCTTTCTTTTAACATTGTAGCACCTATTGAGTTCTGTGACTCCCTGAACTGAGTGAGATTCTGTATGCCGTGTCCTGCATTATCTTCTTAACGTACACTTAAGAGTTTTGTTTTTCTCAGCAAAGAGCTTCTTTCAGTATTTCTTGTAGCTTTGGTTTGGTTTTTATAAAGTTTCTAAGCTTCTGTTTATCTGTGACTATCTTAATTTCATCTTCGTATTTGAGAGACAGTTGTGCAGGATATGTAATTCTTTGTTGGAAGTTTTGCTCCTACAAGGCTTTAAATGTGTCTTCCCACTCCCTCCTTGCTAACATCATTTCTGTTGAGAAGTCAGGGTTTCCCTCTGAATGTTAGCTTTGCTTTGAGCCTCTCTGTCTTTAAGAGTTTCTGCTTATGTTTCGTTTTGTTAAGCTTGTTTATAAATGTCTTGTGTCTTTCTTCTAAATTCTGGTTTTGTGGTGTTCAATACACATCTTGGATGTCCATATTCTTTTTCATAATTTCAGGGAAGTTTTCTGTCAGTAACTCAGCAACAATTTTCTCTGTGTTTTCAGCTGTCCTTTCCTGTTCAGGAACTCTGATTGATTGCAGATTATTCCTCTTAGTAGAGTCCCACAAGTTTCTTAATGCTTCATCATTTTTCTTATTTTTTTTTTCTCTGATTTCTCCTCATAAATGCTGGTGTCAGTTGCTCTATCTTCAAGGTCACTAAGTCTGACTTCTATCTGCTCAATTCTGTTCTTTTGGCTTTGGATTGAATTGTCTAATTCTGTCATTGTGTTATTGATCTACTGGATTTCAGATCATTGTTATTCCATCAGTTCAAATAGCTTGCTTAATTTTTCATTTTGCTCTGCTGTGTTTTGTTTAATCACTAGGAGGATTCTCTATATAATTCTTTTGTACTTAACATTTGATAGTTTCGGAAAGGCTTCTTCATCTGGAAAGTCTTTTGATTCTTTACTTTGGGAGTTTTCTGGAGCCATAGTGGACAGTTTCTTTAGATGGATGGGAATTATCTGTTGCCTTTCAGCCATCCAGAGGCTGTTTAGTTTCTCTGATGGTACCTCAACAGGAGCTGAGGTGTAGTTCTGACAAGTGAGTTGGTCACCAGCCATCTCTGTGTACTCCAGTGACTGGCCTCAGTTGAACCCCTGGGGTGGCAGTCTCTGTCTCCTGGCTGACAAAGACAGCTTCTACTTAAGAATTCACTAGGGGGCCATCAACTCACCCTATGATGTGGTTCACTAAAGGCTGGAAGAGATGCTACCTGGCCACTCACCAGTTAATTCTCCAGGTAGTCTTATTTTAAGAAGCTGCGAGCTGACCGACAGCTGCTGAAATCAGTCAGGCTGTCAGGTGTGGCAGTCCCTGCTTTCCAGCTGACAATGGAAACACCTCTTCAGCTGCCCCTAGATAGTATGATGTAGTCCAACTAGTGAGTGGTTATGGCCTTGCTGCCGTCCTCAGCCAGGCTACTCCCATAAGGTAACACTGTCCTACACAGATTTCCTGCTGGAAAAGCACTTTCTGGACAGGCACTGCTTCTCAGCTTGGGAATTAACCTCTGCCAAGGCCTCTAATTGGGTGACTCCGCCTCCCAGCCTACCAAGATTGTGTCCCAGCTGAGCTATTCTTCCTGCTATGAAACTGCACGATCTATGATGCAGCTCAGAAAAGAGAGGGTGGAGGGAAAGTGGTAACTTCGGTCAGCAGTCTGGCTCTCAAAATGTGGCTATTCCATGTACTATCTCTCTGCTGTACTATACGCTGTTTAGTTTAGCACTGCATTTCAGCATGTTTGCTGGCTCATGCATATCCCATCTCCCAGATAACAAAGATAGTGTCAATACCTGCAGTCCACTGAAGCAGTGAGTCAGCAGGAGTGTAGATCAGCATGCACTGCCTCATCAGAGAGAGGTAGTTCCCCATTTAGTGGAGCATAGTCCAATCTGACAACCCTATGCCTATTCTAGGGCTTTGTAGGTGTCTAGAATGCTCCTTCAATTATTAATTCAGGCCTGAGTTCTCAGAAGGAATTGAGGAGACATGTTTCTAATCCACCATCTTGGCCCCACCTGTCCTGTTGGGTTTCTGTCTCTAAGTCTTTGAACATTTCATCCTGATATTTTACTTTTTCTTTTCATGCTTCCGTTTGAACTCTTATGTTCAGCTCTTTTACTTCATCATTTTTCCCTTTTACTTTAGCCACTCTGCATCATAGAGAAGCTTTCAAAGTCTCTTCTGATATTCTCTTTGCCCTTTTCTTTATTTCTTGTCTTTTTTGATGACCTCTTCTTTCTGCATGTATATTGTTCTTCCACAATGAATCTGGCTTTCAATCACTAGTTCAGTGTGTGAAATATATTCTTGAGATGGTCTCTGAATTCAGGTGGGTTATACTCAAAGTCAATACTTTTATTATTGTAGACTTGTTCTAATTTTCTTAAACTTCAACTTGAACCTTCATGTAGAGTGGCTGATGGTTTGCTCAATAATTGGTCCCTGGCTTGTTCTAAACAATGATTTTGAACTTTTCCATTGTCTTTTTCCATAGTTGTGGCCTATTTCACTGCTGTGTATTCTATCTGGCTAGGTTTACATGTGTACTCACCAATTATGTTGGTGAAAAAAGGCATTTGCAAGGTAGAAGTTGTTGGTCTTGCAAAATTCTGTCAAGTGATGTCTGACATTGTTTCTATCTGATGCCATATTTTCCAATTACTGATCCTTCTTTGTCTCTAACTTTTTTATTCTAATCACCAGTAATTATCAATGCATTTTGATTGCAAGTTGGATTGATATCATACTTCAGAAGTTGGCAAAAACCTTCAGGTGTTCATCTTTGTCCTTAATGGTTGATGCATAAATTTCAGTAACAGTTGTCTTATCTGGTCTTCTTTAAAATTATAGGAATATTATCCTATCACTGATAGCATCACACTTCAGGATAGATCTTGAAATTTGATTTATGGCAATATTCTTTTTGACTCTATTTTGAGGAAGCAACCCTTTCTCAGTCATTTTTGAGTGCCTTCTAACCTTAAGGGCTCATATTCTGGTAATAAATCAGACAGCATTCACTGCATTTCATAAGGTTTCAACTTACCAGTTTTTCAGAAGTATACTGTCATGTCCTTCTTCCTAGTTTGTCTTCGTCTAGAAGCTCTGTTGAAATCTATACACCAAGGGTGACTCCTCTCATACTTGAAATACAGGTAGCAAAGCTTCCAGTACCATAATAGTATGAAAGCCACACAGTATAACAAACTGACAGACAGCTATTTTACAGTAGTTAAATATGAACACTAGAGTTAAAGAAGTTTGTTTATAGTTACACAATACTTTACAGCTCTTTGCCTTCAGAATCCAGGTACTCTATTTCCCAAGCCAGATCTTCTAGAATAACTACAATTATTCCCAGGGATTTCTGCTCAGTAAAGCTTACGAAAAGATTAGTTAGAAAGAAAAGTTTTGATTCCTGACACGTTATCCTTTCTGTTCCTGTGGTCTGTGTAGACCAGGAATTAACATATCTTGTATGGACTAATGCTTTCCATTAATGTCTATATGGAGAAGGTCTTAGAGTATTGTGCAGCATTTCATGCATGCTGGTTTGAGAAACCAGAAGCAAGAATGCTTGTTTGTCGCCATCTTGGCTTGGTAAATAAGGCGACCTTTAAATTTCAGTCGCTCACTTGAACTTAAGTAGAGATAAATGAAAGCCTAGAAGCCTTGGCTAACAACCAAAAATATTTGTGATGAAGCGTACCTTGTTCTTGGAGGAAAAACAGTTCACTTTTCTTTACAAATCTGTTGATAGCAACAATTCCTAGATAAGACCAAGTTCTTTTAATAGACATGTAACATCATTGCCACTAGCACAGCACCTTTATATATTTGTTCAAGGAAAATATACTCAGTGTACTTTATGAGTGAGGCACTGTATTAGGTAGTAGAGCTATAAAGACAAATAGAAAACAGAAAGCAATTAGAATCTATGCTTGTTAAAAGAAAGTATTTTAGTCTTACATCTATATTGTGAGAGCACGTCCACTGCCCAGGTCAATGTAAACATGCAGGCATAGATTTAGCCTTATTTTAGAAAAACTAAAACTGTGCATCCGGTTGATATTAGTGTAGTTTGTAGAAAGAGCCAAATACTAATTGCCATTCAGAGCTTTTTAGTGGACTCACCAATGAATTCAAATGCTACCTTTCCTAACCCCAACTTTCATTTCCCACACAAATGTATTTTGTGTTTTCCTTCTTACCTTAAGTTTTAAGGTTCATGTTATAACTTTCTCAGAGGCAGTTCCTACTGCTCCCAGCTTCTCTGCTAAAGTCTATCTCTTATCCTCTGCTTTGTTTTTCCTCACCACTTCTAGATCCTTTCCAGGAAAATCTGGATCACCATCTTCCTTTACAAGGTGCAGTTTCATAAATAATGAGTACATAAGAGTAATGGCAAAAAAGTGATGATGCACAGACTGTATCCTCCTTTGTCTCCTTCTAACAATCTTATACTGTAACACTAATACTGTCTGGTAGGTGTGGGTAGCATAAATAGAAGAAAAAAGATATACAGAGAGTCAGACAGAGGAAGTAAGAAGGAAGGGAAGGGAAAAGAAGGAAAGAACAAAGAAAGATGAAAGTAGAGGGAGGAATGAAGGAATGAGGAAAGGACGGAGGAAGGAAGGAATTAAATTCTTAATAAAAGGACCCCTTCACAAGATAAACAGTATTTTCATCTTTTTGTTAGGTGCCGTTGAGTCAGTTCCAGCTCACAGGAACCCTATGTATAACAGAAAAAACACTACGTGGTCTTGCTTAGCTTTGTTCTATTTCTTAGTTTAAGATTGATCTTGTCTCTCAGTCCGCATCCTGCAGGGGAGAAAGAAACAGACAGCAAACACACTACTTTATTTTGTTACTGTGGCTTTCCACTGTCTTTGGAGCACTTATCTTCTTCCCGTGAAACTTGCTCTCAGTCTAGCATCCCTACGATTTCTCTCACTCTAGCAATGGCACGTAACAATCTAGAGCAGTACCTTGTTTATTCTCTGAGGTGTCAAACGTTGTTGTTGTTAGGTGCTGTTGAGCCAGCTATGATTTATAAACAAAAAAAACAAACCACTGCCTTCTAGTCGAGTCCGACTCATAGACTCACAGTAACCCCATACTCAACAGAATAAAACTTTCTGATCTTACGTCATCCTTGCAGTTGTTGTGTTTGAGCCCACTGTCACGAGGCACTGTGGCAATCAACTTCACTGAGGATCATCTTGTTTATTTACTGACCCACTGCTTTGCCTGGCATTATATTGTTCTCCAGGGATTTTTCCTTCCTGATAACGTGCCAAAGTATGTGAGACTCAGTTTCACCATCCTTGCTTTTTAGGAGCATTCTTCTGTACTTCTTCTAAGGTTTGTTTTCTCTGGCAGTCTGTGGTATAGCTATTATTCCCATCCAACACTATAACATAAAGACATCAATTCTTCTTCAGTCTTCCTTCTTTGCAATCCATATTTCACATGCCTACATGCCCAAGGGCTAGTTGTATAGTTGAAAGTACCATTGCTTGTGTCAGGTGGATCTCAGCTCTCAGTGTCTCAATGCAACATCTTTTTTTGTTTGTTTTAAATAATACTTTAAAGAGGTCTTTTAAAGTAGCTTTGCCCATTGCAATTAGTCTTAACGAATATCCGAAATATTTTCATTATAACAACTCAACAGTGGGTATTTGAATCTTAAATTGAGTCCTATAGTCTTGTAGGCGATGTGAGGTGAAGATCTGTATGTATGTTGCTATTCTTCTGGTTACTTGTGTACTTTTAGGGCATGTACATATGTATGTACATGCATGCACATACATGCACGTACATACACACATACACACTCAAACTTACACACACATTCCCAGTGCCCTATGAACCCAGATGTCACTATAATCCATAGGCATGTCCATTTCTACTGGACACAAATAGTGTTAACATTTCCCATGATCCTGCAGAGTATTTCTAGTTTCCATTGTTATTGCTCTCCTTTTCTACACTCGTTTCTGAGGCCAATTTTTGCATAGAAATAATTTTTACAGAGTTTTTTTAAAAAATTTATTGTAGTTTTATTTCCAAAATTTGGAGTCATCATTCCTCCTCTTCCCTCTATATATCAACAGCCACCAATTAGGCAGACGCTTTGTAATTTAAACTTTTTTGCCTCTTGAATATCTGAATTGAATTAGTTAATGTATGTATATTTTCTTCCTGGCATATTCCTCAAGTGGAAGAGGGGTAGTATAATAAGGATTTTTATCTACCATTTCCTGAGTGTTTTTGTCAACTAGTGCTACTGTAACAGAAATACCACAAGTGGATGGCTTTAACAAAGGAGAGTTTATTCTTACACATTCTGGTAGGCTACAAGTCCACATTCAGGATGTCAGCTCCAGGTGAAGGCTTTCCCCCTTGTCGGCTCTAGAAGAAAGTCCTTGTGTTGCATCCGTCTTTGTTCGGGAAGCATCTTGGCCCAGGAACCTCAGTTTTGAAGGACACACTCTATTCCTGGTAGAGCTGCTTTCTTGATGGTGTGAGGTTCCCAATTCTCTGCTTGCTTCTCTCTCTTTTTACCTCCCATAGAATGAAAGAATAAAGAGTGGTACAAGGCACACTGCAGGGAAACTCACTTAGCAGGAGTGTTCCTGTCCCAACCTAATCATCTTTTAACATAATCATTCTGTTAACCACAAGCAGTGATTAGGATTTACAGCATCAGAAAATCACAAATGGAGGGCAATCACAGAATAAAGGGAATCCTGGCCCGGACAAATTACCACAGATCTTTTCTGGGGGACACAATTCAATCTATGACACTGAGAAAACCATCAGATCTCCCAGAATCACAGAGCTGCATGGGAGACGTCTCCTTATATTCAGGGTTGTGTATCTCAATGCTGGGAAGCTACTAGATAGAATTACAAACGCAACGACTCTGTCACTCCTACAGTATTAACACATTGAGGACAGATATTTGATCTGTTTTGTCCTTTGTCTCATGCCAGTCCTTAAAACATAAGCCTGAACACAGTGAGTGCTAAACAAGTAAATGTTGAATAGATGAAACAATTACAAGAATTCTTGCATTCAAAGTACATTTCCTAAAATTCTCATGGATGAATCTGGAAGGGATTCCACTGAGTGAAGCAAGTCAATCTGAAAAGCAAATACTGTATGAGACCACTATTGTAAAAATTCACTTAAAGATTTATACACAGAAAGAAACAATCTCTGATAGTTAATAGGGAGAGATTGTGTCATGGATTGAGTATGTTCTCCAGAAGATCTTTAGCAATCTGGCTGGTCCAGGATTTCTGGTATTATGTGATGTTCAGCTGTGTTGGAATTCCTGCCTCTGTGATGTTAATGAGGGGGTTCAAGTGACAATTGTGTTAATGGGAAAGGATTGAATATGTGGGATTGTATGTGGTTTAGGATGGCTTCTTGGGATATAAAAACAGGAGGGAAGTAGAAAATTCAGCAATCTCATATCATCAAGAAAGCAACACTGAGAGCAAATTACATACTTTGGACCTGAGGTTCCCGTGCCAGGATGCTCTTCTATTGAATTTGGTATCTTAGCCTACCAGACTGTGATAATTTCTCATATTGAATTTGAACTTTTAGCTTACAGGGCTGTGACAAATAAAATGTCTCCTTAAAAGCCATCCACTTGTGGTATTTCTGTTAAAGCAGCATGAGATAATTAAAACAAATGGCAAAGAAAAAACATTTAACTAGACAATGATAAGTTCCACTGTTATTCAGAAGGTTTGTACTAGCTAATTCTTTTCAGAAGTAGATTGCTGAGTCCTTTTTCCTAGTCTTTGTCTGGAAGCTCAGGTGAAATCTGTCTACCATGAGTGACCCTTCTGGTATCTAAATACTGATGGCATCGCTTGCAGCATCACAGCAACACACAAGCCCCCACAGTACAACAAACTGACAAGTGGTCATCTCTTCTGGAAGAAGTACAACCAGAGTGCTCCTTGGAAGCAAAGATAGCAAGACTGCATCTCATATACTTGGTACATGTTGTCGGGAGGGATAACTCCCTGGAGAAGGACATCATGCTTGGTAGAATGGCAGGTCAGAGTAAAAGAGGAAGAAAGACCCTCAAGAAGATGGACTGGCACAGCGGCTGCGACAGTGGGCTTAAGCGTACAAATGATTGTGGGCATGATACAGGACAGGGCGGAGCTGCGTTTTGTTGTGCACAGGGTCACTGTGAGTCAGAACTGACTTGATGACACCTAACAACAACAACAACAGAAAAGAGATAAATGGTAAATTTGGCAAAAGGTAAAACAGAGGACAATACTGGGAAAGTTAGCACAACGTGACCAAGACAAGGTCGTGGAAGCTTCATAGACACATCCAAACAGCACGTGGGACTGAATTACTGGGCTGAGGGCTGGAGACTGTGGTTTTAAAAGACATCTAACTCCATTCAGACACTCATAATTTCTGAAGAAAATGTTCCAAATCCTACTTTTGTGGATAGTATCTACAGTCATGAAAGCTTGTGAGTAGCCATCTAAGACACTTCGTTTGGCCTGCCTCATCTGGAGTAAAGAAGAGTGAAGAACACGAAAAACACAAAGGAAAGAGTAGTCCAGAGGACTAGGGGACTACTACAGCTGCAGCCTCCCGCAGACTGAGTTCAGCATAGCTAAATGGTGCACAGTTATCATCACCAGTGGCTTCAGTGGGGAATATAACAGAGGCTTATGGATAGAGCTGGAAAAAATACAGAAGAGGGGAAATGATGCAATGTGTGGTTGGCAACCAATGTCACAAAGGAGTGTGTGTATTAATTGTTTAATGAGAAGCTAATTTGCTCTGTAAACCTTCATCTAAAGCCTACATGCACGCACACACACACACACACACACACACACACACACACACACACACACATTTCCTGATGGCAGTCTACTTCCAGGTACTCTGAGAAGTAGGTGATTAAATAAAGCAAGAAAGATTCAAGGTTGAATATGGAGATGAACAAACTAGTAGAAAATATGTGAGCCACCACCCATCTGTCAGTCTTCCAGTGATTTGAGTGTTCCCATGTTAGTGGAAGTTATGCCACCTGTATTTCAACTACCAGTGGGGTCCCTCATGGTGGACAGGTTTCAGTGAAGCTTCCAGACTAAGACAGACTAGAAAGAAAGATCTGGTAGCCTACTTCCAAATTTAGAGTCTAAAAATCATATGGATTGCAACAGAACATTGTCAGATGTAGAGCTGGAAGATTAGCCCCATAAACTGGAATGCATTCAATATACACAGTCGTCACAACAAAGTAACCAACCATATTAACAATCATGAAGATGGCCCAGGACTTGGCAAATTCTGTTCTGCTATTCAAGGAGTAGACATAAGTCAGAGCAGACTGGACAGCAACTAACACCAGCAAAAATGTAAAAACAGTCACAGACTTGGCAAAAAACCTGATGATCGGTTAACAGGAGGAAAATAGCATACTCAGGGGTCTATGACCCAGCATAGTCTCCTGATTTGTAGTTTGTTGAATTTGAAAGGCAGGTTCCACTTTCTCTGTCAGCTCATCTTCCATTTATGTGCAGTTAAGCAATGAGGCATTTTATCTTATTTTCTAGGTCTAATATTTTCATAAAAATTGAATTATAGAAAGAAGAGATACCCATGTAGCAGGACTACAGTAATTTCAGAGTGTGTTAAAAAGATGATAGATTTTTAAATTTAACCATACCAATTGTGTCATGTTGTTATTAATCTGCTTGGTATTTATCTGAAAATGTTATTTTTTTTTTAATAGCAAGAAACACCGACTCATCTATCTCAGAGTATTTATTGTAATGATAGGTTACTGTCAGTTTCTATGAAATCTACAGTGAAGAACCCATTGTTTAAGTGAGTGGATTTTAAATCTATTAACATGGATGACAGAAAGAGACATGGTGAACAGTTGCAGGAGTTCTACATTGCTTCCTGGAGACTAACTTGTAAAACTGGAGTGGGTAGGATGTAGAGATTATTCTTAATAAATGTTAGTGGGTTTGAGAAGGAACTGAATGGGAAATTTAAGTGAGGTAAGAGACCAAATGTAATATGCCTGTGAAATTAAAGTTTACCATCTGTGAGTCCATGGGTCACAAAGTGAATATGCCTGTCTCAGTCTGAGCATAATGATAATAACAACAACAACTAATATTCATTCAGTGTTTATGCTGTTTAAAGCTCTGTGCTAATTATACATGATTTAATCTGGAAAACAAAACTATGAAGTATTTAATGGACTTGAGCATACCAACTACAGTGAAGGTAGTACATGTTCTAACATTCACAGGGTCACCATGATTCAGAGATGACTTGATGGCAACTAACAACAATAATGATATGGTATTTACTCTTACTATGTGTTTTAGTTACCTGGTACTGCTTTAACAGAAAATACCGTGAGTGGAAGGCTTTATGAAGAGAAATTTTGTTCTCACAGTCCGGTAAGCTGCAAATCCATATATGAGTTATAAGTCCACTCAGTAAGAGAAATTACCATAGTTAAGCAGGCTGAGTCCAAATTCAATGAGAGCATGTCAGCACAGAAACCTCAGGTCCAAAGGATGAGCTCTACTCCTGTGCTGCCTTCTTGGTGATATAAGCTTTCTGTGCTGAGATGCTCTCATTAAACTGGGACTCAACCTACTACACTGTGATAACTTCTCTTAATGAATGGGCTTATAACTCATACATGGATTTGCAGCTTACCAGACCGTTACAACAAAATTTCTCTTCATAAAGCTTTCCACTTGTAGTATTTTCTGTTACAGCAGTACCAGGTGACTAAAACAGAATTTGGTGCCAGGAGTGGGGTACTGCTCTAACAAATTTGGAAGCTTTTTTGAAACTGTGTGATGGATAGATGACTCAGAGGAGAACTGTTAACATTGAGGAAGGCACAAGTGGTGAGAAGCAACAGCAGGAGACTAGCAACAGTGGCAGAATCAGAACTAGAGGCAGCACTAGAGCCAACCTGTGGAGCAACAGAGCTGAGTGCCTGTGTACAGAGGCTTCCTGGTGGAGTAGGGAGCCTGTTGGCACTTGAATTAGTAGAGCTACAGAACTTTGGAATGCTTGCCTCAGCAGGGCAGATGCAGGCTTCAGGTTCAGGCTATGAGGCCACAGGAAGCAAAAGCTGAAGAGACAAAAAGCATGAGAAGCTAAGCTTCCTCAGTCTCAAAAGTTAAGGCCATGACCTCAGTGATTTTAAAGGGTGGAACCATGGCTTTCTGTGTTTGCAAGGGTGGAATTACCACTCAACTGTACTAAAGCTGAGAGGCCAGACTTGCCATCCAAGTGGGCCAAGAAAGCAGAGTTGTAGTACAGGGCCAGGGTCTCCACTCAGAATCCAGAGAGACTGGCAAATACCTAGAGTCTGGTGGGAAATGCTAAAGTGTAAATTGTCTCAGAGAACAGATTATTTTCAAAGCTTTGACGGCTAATGTAATGTGTTTTACTGACTTGTTTGTTGCCTGTTTTGCCTTCCTTCTCCATTTATAATGAAATGTCTAACTTATTCTTGTGCTGACTTTGTACCTTTAGAAGCAGATAGTTTGTGTTGTGGGTTTCCCAGATGTGGAAGAGTTTTTGTATTTTGGATTTGGAAGTGATTTAAGACTTATGGGATGGATATGTTTTTGCTATGACTTTTGCTACTATGAGATGATTGTGTTACATATTTCAAAAATGTGATTTTGGGGGATCCAAAGGGTGCAGTGTCCCCCAGATTGAACTGTGTCCCCCAGAAATGTGTGTGGCCATGTGGCCGGGCCGTGATTCCCAATATTTTATGATTGTCCTCCACTTTGTGATTTTTCTCATGCTGTATGAGGATTGGATTGTGGCTGTAAATTGCTTCAGAAGATCACCTCCCTACTCCACTGTAAAGGTGGTTTCCTGGGAGTACAGCTTACACTACCATTTATCCTTTCATTCTACAAGAGATAAAAGGAAAGGGAAGCAAGTAGAGAGGTGGAAACATCACATCATCAAGAAAGCAGCACCAGGAGTAGAGCGTGTCCGTCACACCTGAAGTTCCTGCTCAGACATGCACCCGGACTAAAGACTGATACAACACAAGGACTTTCCTTCAGAGCCGACAAGAGGGAGTGCCTTCTCCTGGAGTGGACATCCTGAATTTGGACTTGTAACCTACTGGACTGTGTAAGAATAAATTTCCCTTTGTTAAAGCCGTGTACTCGTGGTGTTTCTGTTAGAGTAGCATGAGATAATTCAAACACTATGTCTAATGAATGAGGCACTGAGGGTGCCCTAGCTAAGCATTTGGTTGTGTTTTAAAAGGTCAGCAGTTCAAATCCACCAGCCACCTCTTGGAAACCTTATGGGGCAGTTCTGCTCCATTCTGCAGAATTTCTGTAAGTCAGAATCTACTAAACAGTAGTAGACATTTAATAGACAAAGCTATAGTATAAAGGCTATAGTGGTTATGCTGCTGTACAAGATTAATTAGGATTAGAAGTTGTTTTAAATCTTTTCAGAGTTAACATTCTTACTTGTTAGGTTGTGCTGCCTTTCATTCAGAAGAGGAGAAAGAAGTACAAAGGAAATATTGCAGGGTCTAATAAAAGTAAATTTGTGGTTCTGGAGAGCACTTTATGACCTATATAGGTCAAGAGAGAAATTCACATTTAAGGTGTTTATGTCTTTGCAGGCTTCAGTTGCAATTCTTTAGCTTTAAATTTTGCTTCTACCACTGACTCACCAATTTGGGTGCCACGGCACTGCGTTCCTTTGTTTTGAACTACTGACTATTCAAAATTATCTCAACCACAAAGTAATTTCAATATTTTATTCCAGAACCTCAGCCCAAGAGACAGCACCAGGTTTCTTGTGTCTGGAATGAGAGTTCAAGGGCATTTTGTTATTAGACAGCCCACTGGAGACATTTTCAGAAAATTCTTCAAGTGAATCTTAACTTTAATTTCTTGATTCTGTCATTTGTACACAATAGCCATGTGTCAGTTTGTAAACTAGTAAACCAACTGGTAAAACCAGAACTAGTTTTGTTCCTAAAAAGAATGCTGTTGTTAGTTGCCGTTGAGTTGATTCTTACTCATAGCAACAAGAAAACAAAACACTGTCTGCACTATACTTAGAATGTTTGTTATGCTCGAGCCGTTGTTACAGACACTGTGTTAATTCATCTCACTGAGGGTCTTTCTGTTTTTCACTGACTGTCTATTTTACGAGGCATGGTGTCCTTCTCAGAGGACAGATCCCTCCTGACAACGCGTGGAATGTGTGTGAGATGTAGTCTTACCATCTTTGCTTCGAAGCAACTTTCTGGTTGTACCTCTTCTAAGACAGATTTGTTCATTCTGCTGGCATTCCACAGTATATTCAATGTTCTTCACCAGCACGACAACACAAAGACATCAGTTCTTCTTCAGTCTTCCTTATTCACAGTCCAGCTTTCACATGCATACAAGGCAATTGAAGGCCTTAGTCCTCTAGATGACAGCTTTACTTTACTACACTTTAAAGAAGTTTTGGCAGCAGCTTTATCCAACACATTAAAAAAAAAGCATGGTTATCAAGGTATTAAAAGCCTGTGAACTTGCCTAATTTTCATCGAGGTTTATTATTCATTTTCACTTTGGTTACTGCTGAGAATGAAGAGTGGCCCATGCATGTTTTTAATCAATCAGGAACCTTTCTTGGCTCACTTTGAAGAAAAAAGAAGACTTGGCATCGCCATTCCACTTTGCTGTTCATTTCTGTTATTGTTCATCAGTCGTTTTCAGACTCCTGAGGGTAAGGAAAATACATATTTGCCCACCTTGCCGAGTCACCTGCTGTGGGATTAACTTTACCTGCTGTTTTAGATTGCCCCATCCAGCCCCTTAGGTAATTATTTACTCTTGATCACTGAATTATATTTCCAAGTTTCAACCTTTCACAGAAATTATCCCCAAAAGAAATTTATAAAAAATTACAAATTCACTGGTTTTAACAAGAGGGAAAATAAGTGTCCTTTTGTGTATTTTTCACCCATTTAGTTTCAAAATGTTAATTTTTAAACATTGTACTTTAGATGAAGTTCTACACAGCAAATCAGTTTTTCATTAAACAAGCAATGAACATATTGTTTTGTGACATTGGTTGCCAACCACATGACATATCAACTTTTTCCTCTTCTGTACGCTGGGTTCCTTATTAGTGGCTTTCCTGTCCCCTCCTACCTTTTTGTCCTTGCCCCTGGATTGGTGTGCCCATTTAGCCTTATTTCATTTTATGGGCTTGTCTAATCTTCGAAAGAAGAATGAACTTCAAGAGCAACTTTGTTACCGAGCTGTTAGGGTGCCCTGGGTCCATGGTCTCAGGTTTCTCTAACCTCTGTCAAACCAGCAAATCAGATCTCAAAAGATTAATTTCCTAGCTATAAAGACAATATTGCACTCAATAGTTGCTATACAATATTTGGAAACCCACCCTAATGTTTTTTCAATCAAATATTCCTCTGAATAAATTGTTTAGCAGATAGAGTTTTAGATCTCTTTTAAGGTAGAGTTGAGTGTTCTAGTACAAGAAAATAATCTGAGTGATCCTAGGTAACTGTGGCGTACAGTATAGTGATAATCAAGTTTGACATTCCAGGCCACAATAAGATTTCCTTGGGTTTTGGACATTTTTGTCCTCACAGGCCCCTTCTTCCATTTTAAAAAAGTAATAAGCAATTAGCTAAATTGCATGTTAAAGCTGTCTTGACACAAACATATGTTCCTGACTGGTGCAGAAGGTTTGTGATCAAGTAGTAACCTAAAGGTTGGCAGTTCAAACCTACCTAGAAGTTGCTAAAGAAAGACCTGGTGATCCATTTCCATAAACATTATGGCCAAAAAAAACTTACGGAGCAATTCTACTCTGTAACATGTGAAGTCACATGTTAGAAGAGACTTGAATGCAGTGAGTTTGACATAAATGTGAAAGTAATCCAGACTAGTAATATTCATTCCTTTCTTCTGATTTAAAAATAGATGAAACCGTTGTATGGGTCTCTAAAATATTATGCATCCTAAAATCATATGGCTGCGTACCGTGCATGAAGAGTAAGTCACTCTTCGTTGCCCTATGCAAGGATAATACACACAAGGTATGTTTCAGAGCTCGTCGTGAGATACTGACTTTATGAAAACAACTCAGCTTATTTTGATAACCTTCTAACTCATCTAAAACGCTGAGTTTTTGCCTTGCTTGTGTGACTCTCGATCTCTATCGACTGTGGATATTATGAAGATGTAATTTAAACCAGGCAGACAAGAGTTTTCACAAATGAAATATTTTTTTTTGCTTCTATGAAAGTCACAAAAATTTAATTTTTCAGGTTATCTATTTTGAACCTTGAAAGAAACAGGGTGTTTGGTGCTATAAGCCAGCATGACAGCAATCGAGTGGAGACGTTGGAAGACCGGGAACAGGGTACTGAGAACACATCCCTGATCTCTGTCTCCAGAACCTGCTTCATCTGCAATCTTCCTCGGCTCAGTAAAAGCCAATAGTCTCCTTCCAGCTGTGAAGCCCTCAAACCCTGCCGACATTCTTGAATCCTTTCTTTCTCTTACGGACTGTGTCACTCAGTTAAGAAATTCCATTTTCTCTAACTTCAGTAAAGATTCAGAACACCCCCCTCCAGCTGTGTCACCTGCTATCAGCCTGGTCTAAACAACCATCACGTCTTGAATGGATTATTGCAGTCACCTCTTAACTGGTCTCTATGTCTTTGAATTTGCTGCTTCTCTTGCCTTTACTATTCTCAGCACAGTGGCCAAAATGTATCTTTTAAAGAAAAGATAACTACATTACCTCATGCCTTTTTGTGTCCAACAGTTTTCTCACAAAATAAAAGCCAAAGTCTTTCCAATGTCTCACATAACCTGACCCTTCACTACACACTGATGTCTTCTCTCATATCTTCCATGGTCACCCCATAGTAGATACATAAGGCCCCTGGAACCCATTAAGCACATTCAACTTTGCAGACTTTGAACTGATTGTTTCCTCACTTTCCCTCCTAGGTCAAGGCCTTCTTGCAAGGCTTTGCTCTATGTCATATTCTTAATGAGACTTGCCTTATCCGCTATGTTTATCATTTCTCCTCTAGACTTTCTAACTTCTGGATTCATCCCAGATCTATCTAGCTATAACATTTACCAATTTGAAAATTACTTATTTTAATAGATATTGTTTATTGCTCACCGTCACCTCAGACAGATATTGCTGTCACTTTGTATTACTTGTGTAGCCTCAGCCACTAGAGCCCTTGCTGGAAGATGACAGCACTCGAACATTTGTTTAATGGACGGAGTGAGTGAACATTGGAACTAGAACAGACTGTAAGTAATGGGAAACCAGAGTAGTAGGCAGGTACATAATCAACAGGCACCACGTGTCATGCACTGGTTACGGAAAGAAGGGGCCAATTTTAAAAGTATACCCACAACTGGTGCTGTTGTTATTGTTGTGTGCCATCAAGTCAGTTAAGAGTTGTGGGGAAGCTATAGGACAGAGTAAAACTCTCCCACAGGATTCCCGAGGCTGTAAACTTTATGGAAGCAAATCACCAGGTCTTTTCCCTACAGAGGTGTGGGTGAGTTTCCACAAATGACCCTTTGCTTAGTGGTTGAACCCTTAACTGTTGTTGCACGAAGGTTCTTGAACTGGTGTTAGAACCCAAAATTATATGAATTGCCTTCTCTTTTATCTTTTTAAGAAACCCTGGTGGTACGGTGGTTAAGTGCTTTATCTGCTAACCAAAAGGTCAACAGTTCAAATCCACCAAGTATTCCTCAGAAACTCTGTGGGACAGTCCTACTCTGTCTACAGGGTTGTTATGAGTGAGAACCAACTTGAAGGCAGTGGGTTTGGTTTTCTGTTTGTTTTCTTTGTCTTGAGTCTTG
The DNA here is from genome assembly GCA_028571685.1 of Heterohyrax brucei. Taxonomy (NCBI): domain Eukaryota; kingdom Metazoa; phylum Chordata; class Mammalia; order Hyracoidea; family Procaviidae; genus Heterohyrax; species Heterohyrax brucei. Next base: position 166,172,885 of record CM053143.1, read on the forward strand.
GTGGTGCTCTTAGGTGCTAAGCAAAAGATGGCTAGATCAATAATTGGAATCCATCCGGCAATCTACATGAAAAAGATACGGCCATCTGCTTCACGAAACTTAAGAGTTTTGCAAGCCCTACGGAATAGTTCTACTTTGTCCAGTAAGTTTGCTATGAGTCAAAATCATCTCAACAGCATCTTTTTTTTTTTTTCTTTATCCAATTTCTTCAGGTCAAGTAAAAATCAAAGTTTGGTTGAGGCTAGTATTTTCTGTTCTTCAAGTGATGACCCATGACCCTGACTGAGTACACATATTGAATAGTCCCAACAGGAGATTGTTTGAAATGTATTTAACGGTTAGTTAACTGGGTAGTGCTGCACTTAGCACTGACGGACCTCAAAAGAGACTACGGTCAGCAAGAAAGATGGGACTTCTAGCCAGAGGGTCATTAATGCTCAAGAAGTTGGCTGCTTTGGTGACTTCTTCCCCTATATACTTGGAAAGAGGAATTTATCAGCCTGCACTAGATGAACTTGAACTCCATGAAAGCACGACTATATCCTGGATGTAAGTATTTAGAGACATAGTCCTGCTGTAATAAAATGACACAGAATAGGTAGATTTAAAAAACAGAAATTTATCTTTTCACAGGTCAGAATCTTCAAGTCTCTATTCAGGGTGTCAGCTTTAGGAGAAGTTCCTTCTTGGGCTTTTTCAGTTTCTAGTAGCTACTAGCAATCTTTGGGTTTACTGGGTTTGTATATATCTGTCCCCCCATGGATCTGTCTTTCCATTCAGCTTTTTTAATACGATGCCACTGAAAAGAGGCTAGGTTTGTGGCTTTCTCCGTGAAATCATCTGATTTAACAAAAGAAAACCCCTGTTTCCAAACAGTACCACACTCACAGGCACAAGGATTAGTTCTTCAGCAGAAGTTCTTCAACTTTTTGGGGGACACAATTCAATATATAACAAGCTTCAAATTAAAAAAAAAGAACAAAAAGCACTGTTTTATAATTTTTATATATGTTTAGCTATTTCAATAATTCCATAAAAATTAAACTGTTTCTAACAACTGTTATGGAAGCTTTTATGGAGAAATTTGGTGTTGTCTTCCAGGACCCTATATTAAGGACTTTGGGGACTTTTTAAAATAGATCCAAGCCAAAATTTGAAGAAGATAAATTCAAAACCGTTCAAATGTTTACCCTGAAAATCAAAGCCTGTATCCCTCTTCAGAAAACCAATTTGCAAAGGGATATTGTGTTAAAATAGAATAGATCAATCAGTCAGCACTGCTATCTTCTCCTTTATAAAGTTCCATAGAGAAAGGTAGAATATTGATTACTTACTTCTGCAATATAAGGTTTTCTTTTATGTTTAGAAACCTCATACTTTTTGATGTATATCATCATATTTTATCTGTTCATATCACAAGCAGTCTACTGACAAACCAGAAAATTTTTATTATGTAGACTATTTCCATAAAAAGTAAATACATTTTTTGTCATAAAAACAAAAACAATATTAACATGCATTTACCCGTAAGACACATTAGTCAGATTTTACTTGTGCAACAATTAAGAAAATGATGTGCTTGGCTAGGCAGCTTGACTAGGAAGCTCCACTTAATTCTGAGGTCAGCAGGTGAAACTTTCCACCACATGACTCTCAATCTCTATTTGGGACCAGTGGGAAGGATAGAAATGTTTTTTGTTTTGTTTTGTTTTTTAATGCTGGTAATATAAGCACTAGAAAACTAGCTGAAATATGTAGGTCTCTTGAGAATTAAACTAATAATATGTGGCCACTTATTTCTGCCCTCCTTCCATTAGCCAAAGCAAGTTTTGTGATGAAATTCACAGTTAAAGTCAGTTGTGATGTTTACTCAAAATGGTATGATAAATGTCTTACAAAGAGGAACAAATGAAGTGTTGGGACCAATGACACAAACTTCTTCAGAAGATTTGGAGGTTCTTTTCTGTTATATAGGGTCACTATGAGTTGATATCCACTTAACAGCAACGTTTTTTTATGTATTATTTATTTATTTATTGTTATTCACTGGAAGTGTACAATCCGTTTGAATTTGCATGTCCACCTATGTACAATTCCTACTTCTCTCCTTGCCTGATAACAGCACACTCCTCCTTTCTGTTCTATACGTGTCATATCCTCTTAACAGTCTCCTGTCCCCTCTTCTCCACCCTCTCCACTCCACTCTAGTAAGAGACCGGTAGGATGACATCCTACAGATGCATAGAACCATGTTTGAGTCAGCTAGTTCTGTTCTAACAGACACACCACGGAGTGGATGGCTTTAACAAAGGAAAGTTTATTTTTACGTAGTCAGGTAGGCTACAAGTCCAAATTCAGGATGTCCACTGCAGGGGAAGGCTTTCTCCTTGTTGGCTCTGGAGGAAAGTCCAGTATTTCATCAATCTCTGTCCAGGGAGCATCTTGGCACAGGAACCTCAGGTCTGAAGGATGTGCTCTTCTCCCAGTGTTGCTTTCTTGATAGTGTGAGGATCCCAGTTCTCTGCCTGCTTCCCTTTCCTTTTATCTCTTGTAGGACATAAGGATTAAGGGTGGGCAAGTCACACTCCAGGGAAACTCTGACAGGATTTACAGTCCCACCCTAATCCTTTAACAAAATGGAGGACACTCATAGAAAACAGGGAATCATGGTCACATGGCTACACCTATTTTGTGGGGGACACAATTCAATCCATGACAAACCATAAAGTACACACATGATATGGTCACTCTGTGTCAGTGAGTCCAATCTATTCCTGCCGGAAGAGTTGACCTCAGTAATGACTTATGGACAGGGGCAGCATCAGGTCTAGGGGCCATGCTCCCAGGGGAACACCAAAGCCTTTGGACCACCAGTTGTAATCTTTCAGTGGAGTTCTCAGGGTGAACCGCTTTTTATTCTCGTGTTGCCACTGAGACTCAACTTTGTGAGCCCCTTCACAGCTGTCACTGGTGGTGGCTGGGCACCATCTGGTTCTTCTGGTCACCTGTTGATATAGTCACCCAGTCACACAAATCTGTCTGTTTTGGGGTTCTCAGCTTCATCCACATTGTTGTCCTTGATGATCATCTGTTTCCACTGAGTTGGGAACTTTTGGTGTACATCAGACGGCTGCTTGCTAGCTTTTAAGACCCTGGATGTTACTCATCAATATGGGGTGGAGAATAAGAGTCTCTTAGCAATACATTAGCTATGCCAATTGACCTTGATGTTCCTTGAGAGCATGATCCCTGGACCCCTACAACTGCTACTCTGTTCTTGCCATATTGGGTTAAGACTGAAAGAGTATTCAGGTTATGTTGAAGTCCAGTTAAACTGATCTTCTTTCTAATGTGTGCTGTCACTGATTTCACTCAACCAAATTTCTATCAACTCTCCCTCCCTCCCCTCCCTTGCAGCCATCAAAGAGTCTTTTTTTCTGCACAAGTCTGTTTTTAAGTCCTTATCAAAGCAGTCTCATACAATATTTGTCTTGTGCTACTGACTAATTTTACCCAACATAATGTCTTGCAGTTGAAACCAAGTTATGAGATGCTTCCTAAAATTGTCATTGCTCTTTATCGTTACATAGTGTTCCACTGAGCATATATACCACAGTTTATTTATCCATTCATCTGTTGTTCGTCATCTGGGTTGATTCCATCATTTTGCTTTTGTGGACTGTGCTGCGATAAACATTCATGTGCATGTATCTGTTCACGTGACTGCCCTTGCTTCTGTAGAATATATTCCAAGCAATGGGATTACTGACTTTTTAAGGAAGCTCCAGATTGCTTTCCAAACAGGTTGTACCATTTTGCAGTCCCACCAGCAGTGTAAGAGAGTTCCAATTTCTCCACAGCCTCTTCAGCATTTGTTGTTTTGTGTTTTTTGGATCATGGTCAACCTTGTTGGGGTGAGATGATATCATAATTTTGATTTTAATTTCTTTAATAACTAATTATCATAAGCAATACTGCATGTGTCTTTTGGCTGTCTGGATCTCCTCTTGAAAAAGTGTTTGTTCCATCTCCTTTACCTATCACTTAATTGGATTATCTATTCTTTTTTTTGTTGGTATTTTGTAATACCTTATAGATTATGGAGATCACGCATCGGTCTCATATATAACTGTCAGATATTTTTCCCCATTCTGTAGGTGGTCTTTTAATTCTTTTTTTTTTTTTTAATAAAGTCTTTGGATGAGCAGAAGTGTTTGATTCTTAGTAGCTCCCATTTATCTATTTTCTCTTCTGTTGTTTGTGGTTAGTTTCACAGATTTTGAAGTCTGTCTATGTTGTGTATTAAAACTTCCATTGCTGTTCCTACTTTTTCTTGGATGAGCTGTATGGTTTTAGATTTGATATTTTGGTATTTTATCCAATTTTAGTTGCTTTCTGTATGAGGTATGAGTTATGGGCCTTGTTTCAGTTTTTTTTTGCAGATGAACATCCAATTTTGCCAGCGCTATTTGTTAAAGAGATAGTTTTTACCCCAATTTGAAATCTTACAGCCTTTGACGAATATCAGCAGTTCATAGTAGGATGGTGACATCTCTGGGATCTCAACTCTGTTCCATTGATCTCTATGTCTCTTTTTGTACCAGCACCAGCTGTTTTAACAACTATCATAGTGTAATAGGTTCTAATCTTTTGGGATCTATATTGTGTGGCATTTGATACACACCTTGGATATCTATATTCTCTTCTTTCATAATTTCAAGGAAGTTTTCTGTCAACAACTCAACAACAATACTCTCTGTGTTGTCAGTTGTCCCTCCCACTCAGGAACTCCAATTAATCATGATTTGTTCTTTTTGATAGAGTCACACATGTTTCTTAATGCTTCTTCATTTTTCTTGCTTCTTTTTTCTGATTTCTCCTCATAAATGCTAGTGGCAGTAGCTCTGTCTTCCATGTCAGAAAGTCTATTTTCCAGTTGTTCAATTCTGTTTTCTTGGCTTTGAGTTGACTTGTCTAATTATTTGATCTTGTCCTTGATCTGTTGGATTTTGGAATGCTGGTCTTCCATCAGTTCAAACAGCTTGCTTAATTTTTCATTTTGCTCTGCTGCATTTTGTGTTATATCTAGGAGGGCTGTATATATAATCCTTTTGTACTTGACCTCTGATAGTTTCAGAAAGGCTTCTGCATCTGGAAAGTTCCTCAGTTCTTTTGGGAGTTTTCTGGAGCCATCTCTAGATTTTTCTTTAAGTGTCTGGTGAAGGTTTGTTGCTTTTTGGGCATTTAGACGTTGTTTAGTATTTCCAGTGTTGCCTTAACAGGGTCTGAGGCCCAGTATGATAATGAAGGTGATCACCAGTCACCTCTATATCCTCCAGTGACTGGGCCCAGTGGAATCTCTAAGATAGCAGGCTCAACATCCTGGCTGACAAAGACACAGCGCTACTTATGGAGTCACTGGGGGCTGTAATCTGATCCTATGACGTGGGCCAATAAAGGCTGGAAGAGATGCTATCAGGATGAACCTCAGTGGTCTTATTTTGAAAAATAAAAGTTATCTGACAGCTTCCAAAATCAGTCAGGCTGTCAGGTGTGTAAGCCCCTCTTTCCAGGTGGCAGTGGAGTCACCTTTATATCCATCCCGAGATGCTGTAATCTAGTTCAAAGTACCAGCAGGCTACTGCCCTGCTCTTATCTCTGCAGAGCCCCATCTATAAGGCTACATTGTGCTAAACACAGCTTTTCTGCTGGGAAAGTGCTCCCTGGGCTGGCACTGCTTCTCAACATGGAAATTAGCCCCTGCTGAGACCTCCATTTAGGTAACTCTGCCTTCCAGTCAAACAAGAAGGTATTTCATACAAGCTGTCTCACCCACTGCAAAATAGCTGAATCAATGGTGGAGGTTTGGAAAGAGAGAGTGGAGGGGCTGAGGTGCTCAGAGTCCAGAGCTGGGGTCTCAAAATGTGGCTGTTCTGCCCAGTGAGCTTTACTGCCAGTTTAAGCCCAACCACAGCTGCCAAATAAGACAAAAAAAAAAAAAAAAAAACAGCTAGAAACATCAGTTATCTTCAGTCCAAGAGAGCCAGCCATTCAACAAGGGTGAGGGTCAATGAAAGAGAAGTTTCCAGTTCCATGATCAAGCCAAGTGCTGTTGAGTTGGATCTGACTCATGGCAACCCAAGAGGCCAGTTCCATGACATGTAGTCCAAATTGACAGCCCTGTGCTGTGTCCTAGGGCTCATTGGGTGTCCGGAAGTCTCTGTTTTATTATCAGTCTAGGCCTTAGTTTTAAGAGGGAATTAAGGAGATGTGTGTCTAATCCGCCAGCTTGACTCCATCCCCCAACAGCAATATTTTTACTACAATTGGGCAAATATGCTGCAAAAGACTTCTTAAAAGTGTTTAAATAAATAAATAAATTAGCAAATCCGTTACTTGGAGGACTTAGGTGCAACTGACCCAAGCCTGGATTTTTCAGTTGGCTTACATGCATGTGAAATCTGGAAAATGAATGAAAAACAATCAATGCTTTTGAATTGTGATGCCGGTGAAGAATATTGAATATATCACGGACTGCCAGAAGAAGGAACAAATCTGTCTCAGAAGAAGAAAAATCAGAATGCTCCTTAGAAGAAAGAGTGGTGAGATTTTGACTCATTTACTTTGGACAAGTTATCAAGAAGACCCAGTTCCTGGAGAAGGACATCATGCCTGGTAAAGTAGAAGGTCAGCAAACAAGAGAAAAACCCTCGAAGAAATGGATTGACAGAGTTGCTGCAACAATAGCATCATACATAGCAACAGTTATGAGGATGATGCAGGCCTAGGCAGTGTCTCATTCTATTGTGCATAGGGTCACCGTAAGCTGGAATCATTATAAGGCACCTAACAATGATAAGAATAGCTATCAAATATTACTCACAGATGTCTTTATGGTTTTAACCATGAGAATAAAAAACAACTCTTGTAGAAACCAAAATACAAGAAACAAAAAGCATTTGCCTCTACTCCTGTTTCTCCTATCTTGGTTTAATGTTTAGAAAATTCTTTCATTCATATAGAATGCTCTTAAAGTTATCCTAACTCTTCGTTTTTGTTGTTCTCATACCTTCTCCCTGAAGGAGCTCCTAAGACCTATGAATTTGATGCTTTCAGTAGCTGTAATGTCCTCCTTCTGTCTCCTTTGCAATAACTACCTCCTCATCTGAGAGGCAGTATAGTTGGAGAGATAGAGAATACTGGTTCTATGCTTATATTTACTAGGTTTTACTCTACCACTTCCTATTTGTGTCAACTCTGCATAAGTTAAACAAATTTTATCTGTCTCTGTTTCCTCACCTCTAAAATGAAAAAAAATTACATATTCGCAGAATATCCCTCACCAGTCTCTAGTCAGTCTTTCATACTACTGGTACAGGTATTCAATTTCTGTAATAGTATCTCATACTGGTTTTCTTATCCCATCCCTTCCTACACTCTCTTTAACATCCTGTGTGACAGTTATCAATGCAAACAGGCCATGCACATAAATTACCTTCATTATGGATAGTCCATCTTATTCTGTGTCTGTCTTTGCCAGCCTTAAGACTCACCTAAACTACTCTGTCCTTGCTGAAGTTTTGCCGTAACGTCTCAACACAAGCTTGTGGACTACTGAGTTTCAGTGGCACATTTTATAAACTTTGATTTGGTGCACATATTACCTGCCTAGTATTAAGAATCAGTATTTCTCAGGCTATTGTTATCTATTGATTATCTGCCAATGAAAGCAAGATTAGAGTCTGCATTATAATTCTAACACCTACATAGTTACAGGAAACCCTGTTGGCATAGTTAAGTGCTGACCAGAAGGTCAGCAGTTCAAATCCACCAGGCACTCCTTAGAAATTCTGTCGGGCAGTTCTACTCTGTCCTATTGAGTTGCTATGAGTTGGAATTGACACAATGGTACTGGATTTTGTTTGAGTTTAGAAATACTTGCATGGAAATCCTGGTGATATAGCGGTTAAGTTCTACCATTGCCAACCAGAAGGTAGGCAGTTCAAATCTGCCAGGTGCTTCTTGGACTCTATGGGGCAGTTTTACTGTGTTTGTGATCCAACTCATAGTGAGTTGGAATCAACTTGATGGCAGTGGGCTTTTTTGATTTAAATACCTACATATAGTAAGATTCCTGTAGATATTTGCTGACTTGAAATGAGAAGACTGAACAGGACCCTGATACTTAGCTTCAGAAATGTGAAAAATTATTCTTTGGAAGGACTTACACTAATCTTTCTGGCTTCAGAAGCATTACTTGTGAAAATGAGTGGAAATTCAAATGAAAATTTAACAACGATGTAGATGCTCAAAAGTAGAACTGCTATCTTCATAGCAGAGGGACACATTGTAACTTGCACTGAATGAACACGCATCAGAAATATTGAAAAGCCATTGAAGCACTATGTATTTAACTACTAGAAGGTCTCTTCGATATCTAATATTTCCTGCTATGATTCTGTAATCCATGACAACAGAAAGCATGATTTAATCTAGGGATAATAGTTCACTTGTTAATAGTACTTAATTCAGAGGGTTGTTTTGGGTTGTTGTTGTTAGTTGCCATTAAGTCAGCTCCAACTTGTTGCCACCCTATGTACAACAGAACTAAACACTGCCCAATCCTGTGCCATCTGGAGAATTTTTATTATGCTTCAGCCCATTGTTGCAACCACTGAATCAGTCTGTATCATTGAGAGTCTTCCTTTCTTTCACTGAAAAGAAAATTACGTAAACAAAGCACAAATGTCTTGGAAAGCAAATGCACATAATAAGTATATTTTCAACAACCCTTGAAATCACTATATAATACTTAAAGCAAAAATATAAACATTTTTTTAAGGTTATTACACATACAGAAATAAATACACTATTTTTTAATTGTACATTAATGGCTAAGAAAGTGAAAACATCATTTTGGATGAGGGTCCTTCTCACATATCTTGGATATAGTGTGGTTGTGCTGGGCTGCGGATTCTTGTGTTCAATTATTTAGTGGTGTCCCCTACCTGTATGTCCCACTGCATTTTAAAATTATCCAAAATAGGACGGAAACCCTCACATTCCACCAAAATGTTCCACTTTTGTTGTGTTCTCTGGCATCAAAAAGAGAGTAGTTATCTACCCAGTTGCCACAAAATTTGTAATTTTGACTCCTTCTTCGCATCCCTTGAGTCTCGTTAGTTGGGGTCTCCAGAAAGGCACCCAATAAAGTCAACAAATGTAAAATTAAAATCGATTGTGTGTAACTGCCAAAATACATTTTCTATTGATGAAAATTTTTGCAGATATGGTTTTGGATCAAACTCAAATGTATCTTTTCACGTGGAAACCCTGGTGATGTAGTGGTTAAGTGCTACATCTGCTAACCATGAGGCTGGTAGTTTGACTCGACCACACACTCCTTGGAAACTCTATAGAACAGTTCTACTCTCTCTTGTAGGGTTACTATGAATCAGAACCAGTGCAATGGCAGTGGGTAAGTGGGTGCCTTTTCATTATGCACTAGAATTAGGCAGCCTTATCCATGAGTCGGCTTCGAGTCGACGACACTTGGCTTGGCTTGGCTATCCACCCAATAACAAAAAGAACCAAACTGAGCTAGTATCTCCAGGTTTATAGATTTGCCAGAAGATACAGGCTGTAGTCTCTTAAGTGGTAGCTACTAGCCACATGCAGTCAGTGAACACTTAATGTGTGGCTAACTCCAGTCGAGATGTGAAATAAGTGTAAAATAGACATCAAATTTTGAACATTCAATGCTAAAAAAGAATTTAAAATATCTCATTATTTTTATATTTATTTTATGTTGAAGTAATAATACTTAGAATTATGAGGTTAAATAAACTATATCATTTTGTTTGCCTTTCTGTAGCTTATAAAGCTTTCTTAATGTTCTTCAATGCAGCATCATATGCTGTTTATGATTAAGTATAAATTTCATAGCAAGACATAAAAGAGCCTTCATGATATAATGCCTCCCCTAGTCTCATATTGGCACTTTCTGTTCCAGCAGCAAGAATTTCTTGAGGATGACACACACAGTAGGAGGTTTTATTTTTTATTTTTTTTCTTTTGGATCCTTGCATGTTTACTCTTTTAGCTTGGAACAACTTTACCTACTTCTAAGTCTTGTTATATCCTGTTGACCTTCAGTTTGTCAATGCAAATATCACGTCATCTATGAGAACCTGTAGAATCTCAGATCTAGGTAAGTGGCCTTCCTACATCATCCTCTTATTCTAGTTAGTAGCTGTCAAGTTGATTCTGACTCACAGAATCAATTATACATGACCCTATGTATAACTCCTTGGATGTAATCTCTACAGAAACCAGTCACTAGAGCTTTTTGTCCCCAGTAACACTGAATGGGTTTGCACTGTGGACCTTTTTGGTGAGCAGTCAAGTGAAAGCTGTTTGCCTCATATATTGCATATATTGCCATGAAAGGAAACCCTGGTGGTGTAGTGATTAGCTGCTGTGTCTGCTAACGAAAAGGTCAACAGTTTGAATCTGCCAGGCGCTGCTTGGAAACCCCATGGAGCAGCTCTTCTCTGCCCTATAGGGTCGCTATGAGTCTGAATCAATTTGACAGCACTGGGTTTATTTTTTACTGCCATAAGGGTAATGAGTTTTTTACTATACAACTTAATCACTGTCACAGATTGAACTGTGTTTATGTAAAATGTCTGTCAAGTTGGCTAGGTCATGATTCCCAGTATTGTATGATTGTCTGCTACTTTGTCCTCTGTTGTGATTTTCCTAAGCACTGTAAATTCCGTCACTGTGATGTAATGACATAGATGAATGGCAGTTACATAGACGAGATCTACAAGATTAGATAACGACTTAAGTAAATCTGTTTTGAGATATAAAAGACAGAAGTTATCGGAGAGATATTAGGACTTCATACCATGCAGAAAACAGTACTGGGAGGAGAGTGCATCCTTTGCACCTAAGATTTCTGCATTGAGATGCTCCCAGACTAAGATAAAATGGATGCATCACAGGGCCCTACCTCCTGAGCTAACAGAGACAGAAAGGCTTCTCCTGGAGCCAGCACCCTGAATTGAGACTAAGAGCCTACAAAAGTGTGAAAGAATAAACTACTCTCTGTTAAAGCCATCCGCCAGTGGTATTTCTGTCATAGCAGTGCTAGATGACTAAGAAAATGAGACAGCACTGACTTTACCTTTTGTTTGTTTGTCCTACCCACTTCATTCAAGTTCTTGGAGGACACGTTGTGTATTTTATTTGACTTTCAGTGCCTAGGACCTTGCCTTATATAACAGATTTTTAAAACATGTGTCACACAAAAAGAAATACATGGCACTAAAAGAATCTCACCATTTTCTTGTGAGAACAAAGTATCATTATGTAGATGAAAAAAAACTGTAAACTCCAGCTTGTATTTTTATTATAGATGCAAATATATTTGTGTGCTCTGTCCCTAACATTTTCCCTACACAAAATTTATGTGGAATATATTTTTTTGAATGAATGAGTGATTAAAATAGTCAGTCCTACAGTTTGAAAAAGAAACATAAAGTAAGTTATCAGAGCATGAAAATATGACTATGATATTGTTCTTTGTGAGCTGAATTAGCTTTCTAAATCATTTTGCAGCATGCAGTTCTTACACATCTGAAAATACACAATTGGCAAGTTTGAAAATGGGTATTTCTTCCTATTTGTCTTTTGCTTTTCATGAATTAGGCCAGCGAGCGTCACTTCTACACTGTCCAAAGCCAAACTCTTGAGCCATTTCTATTATACATTCATTGCAATGGAAATAATGACTTCCATTTACCACCGAGTCAGAGGCCAGTAAAGCCAAATCGGTTGCAGCTGCATTGTTTTATAACAGAAGATAATGTTATCCCCACTGTAGTTACAAATGTGATTTCCTCAGAGTTCAAATACACTTGGAGCTAAAATGTGATTTGATGTCTAATGGTCAACTCATGTACTGGGGATTAAGTTAATTAAAACAGTTGCCCTACTCTATTAAAGCTCCCTGTAGACTAATTATTAAAGTGCCAAGCACCATTACAGACCTATAGCAATTGAAAGTCACAAAGGGAGTTGCTTATATTATGGGAACTCCAGAACTCAGTAGATTATCGCCTGTAGTAAAAGAACACGCACAGCACGCACACTGAGAAGCAGATTACCTTCTCTGCAGCCACTGAGCTATTATAAAATGTACAAAGGAAAAGCCAAATGTACAAGCATTTGGATTCATTGCCCTTTGAATCCGCAATTTCCAAAGCTAGTCAAATATCAGAAAAGCAGTTTGGTAAAGTGGAAAGTGCGCTGTTCAGGGAATCAGGAAATACAGCTTCAAGTCCTAGATTTCCTTGTAACTGACTGCCTAAGCTCAGGTAATTCTTTTCACCTTAGGCATCAGATTTCTCATCTGTAAGATGAGTAGGATATATGTTACCAGTGATTTTGTCTTAACTTATTTTGAAGTTAATAGAGCTTCTTGCAAGCAAAAATTTCAGCTGAAAAAGAGTAAGGCACACAGCACCTAAATCATTATACATCCTCCTCTTTAAAAATTCCAGAGAACTTTTTTCCACAGAATAGGCTTTAAAAGCTTTTGCTCTTTATTTACATAGAAAGGTTATGGTTCATTTTTGCTTCCTTTCTTAATCCTACAAGAGTTAAAAAACATCATTAAAAACACTTGCATTTTCAGCAGGCTTTTTCCTTAAAATGCGTATCTTTCTTGCTATCTTAGTAAACCAAAGCCCATTGCCATCAAGGTAATTTCTGACTCATGGTGACACTCTGGGACAGAGTAGGACGGCTCCATAGAGTTTCCAAGGAGACCTTGGTGGATGCCAACTGCTGAAATTTTGAGTTAGTAGCATTAGCACTTAACCACTATGCCACCAGGGTTTCGACAATCAACCAAAGGCCTCTTCAAATTCTTGAAAAGCAAATCTGTCACCTTGAGGACTGAGGAGTGCCTGATCCAGGCCATGTTGTTTCCAATCACCTCGTCTGCTTGAGAAATCTGGACAATAAAAATGGAAGACCAAAGAAGAATTGGTGCCTTTGAATTATGGTGTTGATAAACAATACTGAATATACCATGGTCTGCCAGAAGAAAGAACAGGCCTGTCGTGGAAGAAGTATAGCCAAAATGTTCATTGGAAGCAAGAACGGTGAGGTTACCGTCTCAGGCACGCGCTTCATACATGTCATCAGGAGGGACCATTCCCTGGAGAAGGATGTTGTCCTAGCCATCTAGTGCTACTGTAGCATAGATACCACAAGTAGATGAGTTTAACCAAGAGAAATTCATTTTCTCACAGAAAAAATAAGCTAAAAGTCCAAATTCAGGGCATCAACTCTATGGGAAATCCTCTGTCGGCTCTAGAAGAAGGTCCTTACGGTCAGTCTTTCCCTGGCCTGAGAGCTTCTAGATTCAGAGACCTCAAGTTCTTTCCAAAGGGTGTGCTCTGCTCCTGGCACTGCTGCTTGTGGTATGAAGTCCTCGAATCTCTCTGCTAGCTTCCTCTTTCTTTATATAGCAAGAGATTACCTCAAGGTACAAAACGATCTTACACTTTGAGTTCTACCTCACTAACACAACCTTGTATCTCCTCCTATGTTAACGTCATACCAGCGGGATTTATAGCATATTGGAACATCACACAGTATCAGAAATCATGGTCCGGCCAAACTGACACATACATTTTGCTGGGACGCAATTCAATCCATGACAGATATCATGGTTGATAAAGTAGAGGGTCAGTGAAAAAGAAGACCCCTGATGGGATGGATTGACACAACTGCTACAACAGTGAGCTCAAGCATAGCAAAGTTTGTGAAGATGGCAGGTGCAGGCAATGCTTGTTCTGTGACACCTGTGGTCACCACGAGAATCAACTAAGAGCAACAGCTTAGTTGCAATAAGGAAAAAAAGTTGATTATTGTATTAAAAAAAACAGAAATAGCATGGGTTATCAAGTTAAACTGACCTAGATTTCCAAAGCTACTGTAATGGTTCTGTGCACTGCAATCACAATTTTTTTTCTCCTTTATGAGTCTCTGAGTCCATAAGCAAAGTGAATTCATCTACAATGTGCTCATTTATATCACCTACTGCACAGATTAAGGGAAACAACCCACCCACACATATATCACATAGTGGGCATTAAAGTTACTTCTCTTTCACCTTCTTAGAGTAGAGGGAAAATACTAGTTTTACTCTGTGCTTCATAGCGTCAGATTTGATTTGATTTCTTAAGGTTGGGCTGTGGTTGAAGACACTTAATGGATGGGTACATGGCACTGTGTGTTGTATTCTGATAAGAATGTCATTATCACAGGCATAGGAACACAAATTGCAGAGACTGTTGGGATGAAAAAAATCAAGTCAAGGAACTGAATAGGCCTGAAGATAATTATGCTTCCAAGGTTATCTATGAATTATCACAACATCAGGTATTTGACTATTCATATTGCATGGAGTTGATTTTCAAGCCTGGAAGCCATTAAGATACAGAGCTTAGATCTTTTTTTCACTTTAGATATGTCAACACAGAAAAATTTTTAAAAATCAGTCTTTTCTGTTAACTTTCCATTTATGTAAGTTTAAAATCAACTGGTGATATTATTGTTACTTGTCAGCCAGGAAATCAGTTGGAGAATCATTTTCTATAGTCCAATAAATCATCTTGTAAAATCCCTTTTCTCACTAGAGTTAACAGCAATACCTATTAGGAAACAGCCGTTCTCATCATTACTCCAAGAGGTGCTAGGCATCAAAGTATATAAGCTCTGGCAGAGCTCATTCATCAAGGTAGAAAATCTGTTTCTAGCATTAAAACAGAGGCTAAGAAGCAATAGACCAACATCTGAGTGAAATAAGTAGAAAGAAAAACTGGGAAAGCAAGTGCTAGTAGACAAGACAGTCTACTTAAGGGCACTTGCATGAGCATATGTATACAATTACTGAGAAAGCCCTGTCCAATACAAATATACAAAATGAAATGACCTGATTTATAAACTATGCCTCTAGAAAATAAGAAAGATATCTAGACTAATGTAAATGATACTGTCAAAGAGATGTTTTCTTTACTCTGATAATGAGTCTAGATATTTAGAAATGTTGTTCAATAATACTATCCATTTATTGATGGCAGATGTGTGCTCATCAAATTCAATATGAGACAAATTAAACCACATCTGGAATCATGCTGGAATAAACTCAAGGTGTACTTTGAGTCTTTGAATGAAATCCACAAGCAGGGTACATTCATTTTAAAAGAATCAGGGGTAGTATTGCCCCCAAATTTCAATCCTTCTGATAAGTATGAAGTATTTACTAACCATGATAGTGAAGATGAAATACCTCTCAAAATTTACTTATTGATACACAGATTCTAAGAAAACAGAATCAAAGATATCTATGATGAGTATCATTTTTTTTTAATAGAATTCTACACAATAATTGTTGGTCATGTTTTAAAGAGATTCAAAATATCAGTAAACATAATTATTGATAATTAATGTGACAGACAATTGGGTGATAGCAATATTATCAGTCATTAAGATGTGAATTATCCATGGGCCATCATCTATTTGGATTGGTCTCCTTAACTGAATTGTTGATGACTTTTCACGTCATAATGCCATTATAAATAGATGAAGTTGTTGATTTTGATTAGCTGTGCTGGTACAATAACGTGGTTTACCACTTAGAGTCTACAAAATAAGAAACGAAAAATATAGCACCATAGTAATCTTACTCTTTCAAACCTGGAAAATACACCTATAGAGGTCTGACAATTAAGTCTGTGAACATAATTGTTCTATGTGCTACATATCTCATTGCTGAATATCACCACAGTCATCTTCAAAGTACTCCCCTGGGGAAGGCATGCACTGATGTCCGCACTTAGTGTACCTTCAAAGATATTTTGGAACTCCTTCTGGAACTGCCATCATGCATGATGGCAAGGTGGCAAGTTCACAAACTTAATTGTATAATTGTCTATGAGGGAGTTTTTTGCCAGTAAACAGAGAACTGTATTCAAATACCCTACTTACTCACCTGACCTGGTCCTCAATGACTTTTTTCTGTACCTGAAGATAAAGGAAATATTGAAAGGTAGACTTTTTGATGACATTCAGGATGTAGAGGGTAATATGATGAGAGCTCTGGTGGCCATTCCAGAAAAAGAGTTCCAAAATTGCTTTGAAGGGTGGAGTAAGCCCTAGCATCAGTGCATGAAATCCCACGGGGAGTACTTCGAAGGTGGCCGTAGTGATAGTTCAGCAGTGAAGTGTGTAGAACTTTTCCTAGAATGAGTTCGCAAACTTAGTTGTCAGACTGTCTATCACCACTGCTGTAGAAAAATGAGAACACCAGCTTGATCTATGGTGAAACATGGACCCAAGTCTTTCTTCCAAATATGATTGGAGAACTCTTCTCCAGATGAATAGAGGTTCTGTGAGCTTTCAAGAGGGTCTTGGCTGTAGGAGACCAGAAAGGATTTGGACAGCTGTGGAGAGCAATAATTCCACATACAGTCTCTGTAGGCATTTTAGATCCTGATGCAGTCCTTCAGCATCTAGTGTGGCTGCCATGGCAATGCTTCTACTCATAAAAGACCTTTTTTTATATGGAAGCCTGTCATCTTCAGTCTGACATCACAAATCAGAGTCAGCATTAGAAGTCACCGAGAAGAATTAGAGACCTGTGTTAAATCACCACCCAGAACTTTACATAAAGCACTTGGTAAATCACAAAAACGTAACAGAGTTATTTCAGGATGGCACAGTAAATAACCAACAACACTTCCATAAATCAGCATGTGGCATAGCTATATTTTCAGGCACAGCATTTCCAGCCTGAAAGACTCTCAATTTAAATAAAATGGTTTCCTGATGTTTCCTGGTTGTTCACTGGTTAGTGACACTGCCACACATTGTAAAGTACATAAATTTAGAATGAATGTGTGTGGCAGGACCATTTCAATGTCTAACAGCAGTTGCTATCAAGACATACTTTATTTTCTCATCGTCAAATGAATATGAGCTGGAGTATCTTCAATACTGCTGTTTTATTATCACTTAAATGTGTTTCCAGCACAGAAGATACTGGCAGTATTGGGCAGCTGGGTTTTGACCACAACACCAAAAATCTAGTTTTCAGCTCCGGGCCATTGCCTTCAAATAACAACTGCTTGAAGAATACTAGGAAACAGAGGATGTTCAGCATAATTTGTTTTCCTACTCTCATTCTCTATCTAGCTCTGACTCACTCTGTCTTCGGCTTTCTCCCTTTTCCCTTCTATTTCCTCTCTCCTTTTTCCCAAGTTGCTGACAGTATATATGTGTATGTGTGTGTGTGTGTGTGTGTGTGTGTACATATATATGATATATGTATGTTTATTTTCCCACATATTATTGAACACTCAGTGTTTTATTATAAAACAGAATCAAAGTATACATATATAGCATGCATATGAATGGGTGCATGAATGTCTGTGTATCTGTGCATATTACTCAGCAACTTACTCTTTTACCATAATGAAAAACAGAAGAAAAGCCTTAAACAATAGCAATAGAGAAGATGCGGAATCCAGAGAGACACAGATTGTGATAATTCATAGGATTAAAAGCTTAGATGTATCTGTTAGGATCTAAAACAAGTAGAAAAGTGAAAGCTTAGTATAAAGAATTATTATCTTTTAAATGTGACTGGAGTAATGTGGAAAACCCTGGTGGTAGAGTGGTTGAGTGCTACATCTGCTAAGCAAAAGGTTAGCAGTTTGAATCTGCCAGACACTCCCTGGAAACTTTTATGAGGCAGTTCTACTCTGTCCTATAGAATTGCTATGAATCAGAATTGACTCAATAGCACTAGGCTTGGAGTAATGAGGAACTACCTGTAAGAGGTAAAGATAGCCCTTAAAATATGGAACAGCAGATTTAAAGTACCCCTAGTGCTGAAGCAGTCCAAGAAAGGGCCTTGCCGAGGCTGAGATCCCAGTCTTACTGTAGACTGTATCACCAAGGTGCACCGCACGACAAAGAAGTCACTGAGGTTGGTCCTGTGATAGCAGCACTTGAAATCTACATTCTAGGAAGTTAGGTGAAGATGTTTACAGACAGAATTCCCTGAGCAGAGTATCAGGGGGAGGTTCTCAATGCCGCTAAGTTGATTAGTGTCCAGGACACAAACTCTGAAATGGAGAAAAGTATTATATACAAAGACCTGGTGACGGAAAAGCCACCCCTGCTATTAGAACCAGTTGCTGGAGAAGCTGTCCACACCGTGGGAACCAAACAGTGGCAGAGTCTTTGGCTTCAATGGAGCCCGCTGAGACAACATTCTAGAACCAAGAAGAAAATTTTCTTTCTCCGATCGCTATCCAGTGCCCTCTGTTGGTGAAAAGAAGCTGGACAGTCTCTGAAAGACAACTAAAAGACATCAGCTACACTTTCTCAGGAGAACCTAGTGGTATGGTAGTTACGTACTATAGCTGCTAACCAAAAGGTCAGCAGTTGACATCTGCCAGCTGCTTCCTGGAAGCTCTGTGGGACAGTTCTGCTCTGTCTATGGGGTTGCTATGAGTCAGAGTCAACTCAGTGGCAGTGGGTTTAGTTTTGGGTTAAACTTTCTCAAGATAGGCAATGAAGAGTTAATTCATAATTACAAATGAATAGCTAACAATATTTCAGAAATAAAAAAAGATTAAATGAAGATTTGAAAAAATATGTGCAAGGACTGAAGGAATTAGTTGAGAGAATAACTATAAAAAAAGAAAGAAAACAAAACCACTGTCATCGAGTTGATTCTAATTCATAGTGACATTATAGGACAAAGTAGAACTCTTCTATGGAATTCCCAAGGAGTGCCTGACAGATTCAAACTGCCACCCCTTTGATTAGCAGATGTAGCACTTAACGACCACACCACCAGCGTTTCCAAGAAACTAGATGGAATTACTTCTAGGTAGAGATGAACATGTTGGAATATTTCTGGTGTTATAGTAACAACAGATAAATCAGTGTGGTTTGGAAAAAGTAAGTGATGGTAAAAAATTTGCAGGAAAAATGCTCAGAGAGAAAAGAGAGCAGCTGTACCATGCATGGCATTTTATGTCTGCAAAATTCTAACTATAAAGGAGTTATTTTAGAGTTTTGAGCACAGAAAGGATATTGTCTGGATTTTACTTAAGAGAATTACTCTGTTGTTTTAGGAACAAACTACAGAATGCAGAGTCAAGTACAGTGGCAGAAAGAGTTAATGTTGCATTAACTCTAATGGAAAAATAATGAAAAATATGGAAGTAGTAACAATCCATGTAAGTAATTTCAAATCAGTTTAATTAAGCGGTGATGTGGTGTACAGTTAAACCAGCAAATGGGGGTTCTGGAAGCTTGACTCCATCCACATCAAGACTCAAGTTGTGGTGCTGAAGGACTCTAAGGGGAAGATATTAAGCAACAACGAGAGCATCAAAGGATGTAAGGAACACACAGAGTTACCATGCAAAAAGAATTGTTTGACACATAACTATTTCAGGAGTTGACACATGCTCGAGAATTGGTCGTACTGAAGGAAGCTGTCCAAGCTGCACTGAAAGCACTGGTGAAAAGCAAGTTTCCAGGAACGGATGGCCTGTCAACTGAGGTGTTTCAACAGATAGATGCAGCATTGGAAATGCTCTCCCATCTATGTGAAGAAATTTGGCTACCTGGCCATGAAAGAGCAAAGAGCCCTATTTACGCCATTCAAAGAAAGGTGACTCAACCAAGTGTACAGCTGTCAAACAGGATCACTAATCCCCTATGCAAGCAAAATTTTACTAAAGATCATGTAACAGTGGCCAAAGCAGAACATGGACAGGAAACTGCCAGAAATTTAAGCCACATTTAGAAAAGGATTTTGAGTCAATGGTGTCATTGCTGACGTCAAATGGTTCTTGGTTGAAAGAGAGTATAACGGAAAAATGTATACCTATGTTTTATTGACTATGAATGATAAAATTTACTACTTATCTATATATCTGACTAATTTTATTAATCGTACTGTCCTTACCTATTTTTCACAATTACTCTTTCAATGTCAAAGAGTTTAGTTACAACATACACACACTCAAAATATTCTATTTATTTTTTCATTACCTTAATTACTTGTTTACACAGTTTAGTGCTATATTATGGATAAAAAAATACTGTTATCTTATTCTTTTTCTTTTCATGATATTGTCATACTGTTAAGTAACTATTTTTTGCTTCATTATTTGTATCTGGTTAGACATTGGTATTCTTTTTATTTACAAGTTCATGATATATAAACATCCACATTTTACTATCAGTTATTTGAATCATGATGTTTTAGTCATAACTATTAAAGGCAGTCTATAATTCATTTATTATTTTAGTGCTGCTTCAAAGTTACATAGCCTGATTTTGAAGTTTGACAGTAGTGTTAACTTTATACCTCACTGTTTATACACATTCCTGAAATGGTAGACCATATAACTGATTGATTAAAAGTGGCCAACACCAGTCTTTTCAGCTTACTAATTCCTAAGATATTAATTTTTACGGGTTTCATTTCATTTTTGATGATTTGCAATTTTCCCAGATTCATACCTTGCACATTCTGTGTTCCTATATATTAATGAATGGATGTTTGCAGCTGCTTCTCCTCCTTTTCAGTCATGCTAAATCTGCCAATGCAGCGCTATCCACATCGTTAAGGTGGATTTTGTTTTGAGGAGACTGCTCATCTCCAGTAGCATTTCGAGTGCCTTCCAACCTGAAGGGCTATGTTCTGTCACTGTATCTGATAGTGTTTTGCTCCTATTCATAAGGTTTTGGGGCCAATTTTTTCAGAAATAGTGTGCCAGGTCCTTTTTTTCTAGTCAGTCTAAAAGATCTGGCAAAATCTCTCCACTGTGGGCAACCCTTTTGGTATTTGTGATACATGATAAACAAAGATGATATTAAAGTTGAGGAGCATGAAAGCAGCAGTCAAGAAATCAGTGTATTGCATTGGGTACATGTGCTACAAAGAACCTCTTTGAAGTGTTAAAAAGCAAAGATGTCACTTTGTGGATTAAGGGAAAGCTTCCTGTATTATAGCAACATGTGAGCCACCACAGTACAACAAACTGGCAGACCAGTGGTGGACAAAGAAAAGACATTTAATGCCATCAAGAGAAAAGGAGACCCTCAGTGAAATGGATTGGCAGAGAGGCTACAAAGTGGCTCAAGGATGGTAGGTATTGTGAGACAGACACAGTACCAGGCAGCGTTTCTCCCTGTTCTTTCCTCTACATAGACAGACTCACAATGAGTCAGAACAGGCTCAGGGAACCTAACAAAAACAATGTTTACATACATGCATGTATTTACATGCACAATCATAAATACATTTATACAAGTTTAGATGTATATATTTTTTAAAATATAAGTTTAAGATTCATCAGAAAACAATTAAGATCTATTTTTATTTATCAACGTTTTATACCAGGTAGGGCCAAGATGGCAGAGTAGACAGTTCTTGTGACCCCTCTAGCAACAAAGACCCAAAAGAACTAATGAATCTTGTACATATGATATCCTATGAACCCTGAACATAAAAGAGATAATTGAGAAACTTGACTGAGCAATGGGGAAGGGAGAGTGATGCTAGAAGTACTTTGGATTTTGCAGACATGACCTGCCAGGAAATGGCCACAGTCACTGCATGGTAAGTTAGGTGTGGAGGTTGGTGGGCATCCTCCTCGGTAGTAGTAATTGTCTGGAGAAGCTACTCAGTTATTCTAGAACCAGTGAGAAACAGCATCAGGTTATCAAAAGCTACGTCTTTATGTGTAGCATAGCAACCATGTATCTAAATCTTTACCTGGTGACAGGCCTAATTCCTTCTCCCAGTGCGCCCTCCTCCATTCTCTGCACTGAGCCCAGTGCTAGAGTCTCATGGCCATTAGCTGAGCCAGAAGTAGCACTCCTTGAGCCTGCCCTGAGCCATTATCCCCTTCATTTCTATTTACTCTGCCCAGCTCTGAAGTCTGATGTCAATTATGGAGCCAGAAGTGAGACTTCTTAAGCCTCCCCTGAATCATTCTCTGAGACTCAGAGGGGGACCATTTAACAAACTTGGCAAACAGGGAGAAAAAAATTCTGATGACTCTCATAAAACAGAAAATCAGGGCAGAAACTGTTCCTTCACCTAAATTCAGAAGCAAGGGATATATCATCCTCACAGGCACTTAGGGATGGCAGTTAGCCCCTGCCTTTCTCAGCGACTGAAGCCATATGTCTGTGTCTATATCAATCTCCTCTGCCCATTTAGGACAGTAGATGTGAGCCTGCACCACATAATTGGTGACTGACTACTTGGCTTGTGGGTTCCTGTATCCAGTAAAAGCTCTATCAACTGGTAAAAGGGCATCACGGCTTCAAGGGCAACAACAACCAAACTACTGACAGTAGTTTGTACATTTCAAAACAAGAAGCTATAACATAATAGACAAACATAAAATAAGTAAGTACAGTTTACTGATGGCTCAGGAACAACAGTCCACATCAAAGCACTTAGAAGAAGATCATGATTTCTTCCAAAAGCTCCCAGAACAGACTCAAATTTTCCAGAGGAAGAGAAGTTCCTAGGATTATCAAAGGTAGAATACAGAAGATTAATATTTAGAACTCTTCAAGAGATGAGGAAGGAGATAAGACAAAATATAGCAGAGCATGATGACAAACTGAACAGGCTACAAGAAAGCAAACAGTAGCAAGAATTAGAAATTTAATTATAAAATTACAGAATTGGACAACTCAATAGAAAGTCAAAAGAGCAGAATTAAGGCAATGTAAGGCCAAATTATTGAGACTAAAGATAAAGCATGTTGTATCAACATATTTGAGGAAAAATCATAGGAAAGACTCTTAAAAAAATCAAGAAACTCTAAGAATTATGTGGGACTCTATGAGGAGGAACAATTTATGAGTACTTAGAGTACCAGAACAGCAGGGCAAAACAGAAAATACAGAGAGAATTGTCTTGCTTTACTGAAAGAAAACTTCCCTGATATCATGAAAGATTAGAACAAAGCTATCCAAGCTGCTCCTAGAATTCCACATAATGTAGATTCCAAAAGAAAGACGAATTAAAATCAAAATTGCAAAAGCTAAAGAAGACACTTTTAAATGTGATTAGGGATAAATTAAAAATAACCTACAGAGGAGAATCAATAAGGCTAAGCTCAAAACACTCAGCAGAAACCACGCAGGCAAGTAGGCAGTGGGACAAGATATACAAAGCTCCACAAAAATAGCAGGGGACTTCAATACAGCCCTCTCATTATGGGACAGAACATCTAGAGAAAAGCTCAATAAAGATAAGAAGATCTAGGTGTCATAAACAACTAACGTGACCTTACAGACATACAAAGGCTTTACCCAACAGCAGCTGAGTATACTTTTTTTTTGGTCCAATTCACATGAAATGCTCTCCAGAACTGACCACATATTAGGCCACAATGCAATCATTAACAAAATTCAAAGTATTGAAATACTACAAAGCCACTTTCAGACCATAAAACCATTAAAATAGAAATCAATATCAGAAAAAGTGTCAAACATGTAGGAACTGAACAACACCTTGCTTGAAAATGACTGATTGTAGAAGAAATCAAGGATGTAATAAAAAAATTCAAACTCAAAGGAGAATGACAACACGTACTACCAGAAACTATGACATACAGTGATAGCATGCTCAGAGGTCAATTTATTTCAAGAAAGGCATACATCCAAAAAGAAGAAAGTCCTCAAATCAAACAATTAACTTTACAATCCAAAAAGTGAAGGGACAGCAGAAAAAGAACCAGTAAGGTAACAGAAGGAAGCAAATAATGAAATTAGTGTACCAAAAAAATGAATTAGATAGTACAAAAATAACTGAAAGACTAAACAGGACCAAAAGCTGGTTTTCTGAAAAGATTTTAAAAAAAGATAAACCATTAGGCAAAATGCCAAAACAAAACACCCAGGAGAGACTGCAAGTAACACAAATAACTCAAATAAGAGATGAGACGAGTGACATGACAAGAAACCCAACTGAAACTGAAAGAATCGTAACAGAATAGTATGAAATATTGTAATCTAACAAATTCAAAAACCTAAAGAAAGTGGACAGGTTTCTCTGAAACACATTACCTAGAAAAAGCTAGTACAGAGGCAGAACAACTAAATAAACCTGTTGCAAAAGAAGAGATTGAAAAGATAATTAAAAAAAAAAAAAAACTCCCAACGAAAAAAAACCTGTCCCTCATGCCTTCACTGGTGAATTCCACCAATTTTTCAGAAGAGTGTTAACACCGTCATTACTAAAGATATTCTAGAGAATCAAAGAAGGATGGAATACTACCAAGTTCACTCTATGAAGCCAGCAGAACCTTGACACCAAAACCAGCTAAAGAGAGGACCAAAAATAGGAAAACTATAGATCAATATCTCTCAAGAACTTAGACACAAAAAACCTTCAACAAAATTCTAAGCAATAGAATTCAACAACTTAACAAAAAAATAATTCATCATGACCAAGTGGGACTTATACTAGGGATGCAGGAATGTTTCAACATTAGAAAAATAATTAATGTAATCAGCCACATAAGTAAAACAAAAGACAAGAGCCACTCGTTTTTATCAGTTGACGCAAAAAGCATTTGACAAAGTCCAACACCCATTCATGTTAAAAACTCTCAGCAAAATAGGAATAGAAGGGAAACTCCTCAGCATAA
Source organism: Heterohyrax brucei (assembly GCA_028571685.1). Taxonomy (NCBI): domain Eukaryota; kingdom Metazoa; phylum Chordata; class Mammalia; order Hyracoidea; family Procaviidae; genus Heterohyrax; species Heterohyrax brucei. The sequence continues at coordinate 166,197,673 of CM053143.1, forward strand.
TAAGGAGCATTTATGCAGTCAACAGCCAGCATCATCCAAAATGAAGAGAGTATGGAAGCATTCTCTTTGAGAACAAAAATCAGACAGGGACACTCACTGACACCACTTCTATTCAACATTGTCCAGGAGGTTCTAGTCAGAGCAATAAGTCAAGACACAGAAATAAAAAGCATAACAATTGGTAAAGAATAGGTGAAAGCATCTCTATTTGCAGATGATATGATCCTATACAGAGAAAACCCTAAGGTATCCCCAGAAATCTACTGGAACTAATCAAAGAGTTCAGCAAAGAATCAGGATATTAAATAAACATATAAAAATCAGTTGGATTCTTTTTCAACAAGGAAAAGACCATCAAAGAAGAAATCATCAAATCAATACCACTTACAATAGCTCCCAAGAAGGTAAAATACCCAGTAATAAATCTAACTAGAGACATAAAAGACTTATACAAAGAAAATTATAAAAGCCTACTTCAAGAAACCAAAAGACACCTACATAAGGGGAGAAACCTACCTTCCTCACGGATAGGAAGACTTAACATCCTGAAAGTGTGCACTATTCCCAAAGTGATCTATAGATATAATGTAATCCCAATAAAAATTCTGTCATTCACCAACTTCATATGGAAAGGGATGAAGCCCCAGGTAAGTAAATCATTACTGAAATAGAGGAACAGAGGAGGAGGCCTCAAACTACCTGACTTTAGAACTATTACACAGACACAGTAGTCAAAACACCCTGGTCTTGGTAAGAAAACAAATATGAAGACCAGTGAACAAAATCGAGAATCCAACTATAACAACGTCCACCTATGAGCAATCTATATTTGATAAAGGTCTCAAGTCAATAAACTGGGGAAAAGACAGTCTCTTTAACAAATAGTGTTGGCATAACAGGATACCCACCTGCAAAAAAATGAAGGAAGATACATATGAATTCACACCATGAATAAAAACTAACTCAAAATGGATCAAAGACCTTTTTTTTTTTTTCTTTCATCTTTGTAGGTAGTATCTTTTACTCTTTGCTGAAGACTCTGGAGTTTCAGTTATGTATCTTTTCTTATAGTGTTTATGCAGTATTAGTAATATTTTGTAGTCTGTTTGTATAATGTATTAGGGCTCCCAATGTTCTGCCTTTTTTTTCTTCCATGATATTTGTTGTTTTGTTGTTGTTAGGTGCTATCAAGACAGTTCTCTCATAGCAGATGATAGCACCTTACTTGCTGGAAATGAAGAAGATTTGAGACACTGACGAAGATCAAGGATCACAGCCTTCAGTATGGATTGCACCTCAACCTCAGGAAAATAGAAATCCCCTCAGCTGGACCAGTAAACAACAGTGTCATAAATGGAAAAAAAGATTGACTTTATCAAAGATTTCATTTTATTTGGGTCCACAATCAACACCCATGGAATCAGCAATCAAGAAATAAAAAGACGCATTGCACTGGAAAAATCTGCTGCAAAGGACCTCTTCAAAGTATGCAAAAGTAAAGATGTCACCTTGAAGACTAAAGTGTTTCTGCACCAAGCCGTGGCATTTTCAATTGCATCATACAAATGTAAAAGCTGGATCATGAACAAAGAAGACGGAAGAATTGATACCCTCAATGAGATGGATTGACACAGTGGCCACAACAGTGGGCTTAAGCATAAAAACGATTGTGTTGTGGACATGGCGCAAGACTGGAAAGTCTTTTGTTCCGTTGTTCATAGGGTCACTATGAGTTGGAATGACCGGATGGCACCTAACAACAACAAAATAGTGAAGATCATGGAAGAAAAAAAAAGGGACAACACTGGGAGCCCTGATACATTATATAAACAGACTACAAAATGTTACTAACTGCATAAACACTGTAAGAAAAGATATGTAACAGGAACTCATGAGTCTTCCATAAAAGAATAAAAAGACACTACCTATAAAATGAGAGGAAAAAAATGGCTACCACAAATCCTATTGACATTTAATCCCCCAAATCTGCAAGGTACTGCAAAACCTGAACAAGGAAAAAGACCCGTAACTCACTTAAACAATGGGCAAAAGATATGAACAGACATTTCACCCCAAAAGACATCCAGGATGTTAACAGATACATGCAGAAGTGTTCATGTCACTAGCCATTTGAGAAATTTAAATAAAAACTGTGAGATACCATCTCACCCCAACAAAACTGGCATTAATCCAAAAAACAGAAAATAATAAATGTTGGAAAGGTTGTGGAGATAGAGAATTCTTCTATACAGCTAATGGGCACGCAATGTGATACAATCACATTGGAAGTTGATTTGGCACTTTCTTAAAAAGCGAGAAATAGAAATGCCACATGATCTAGCAATCCCCCTTCTTGGTCCTAGAGAAATAAGTACTGTCACATGAACCAATACATGCACATCAATGTTTATTGCAGCACTGTCCACAACAGCAAAAAGATGGTATCAACCTAGGTGCCCATCAACAGATGAATAGATAAACAAACTATGGTATAGTCACACAATGATAAAGAACAACAATGATATTGAGAAACATAACATAGAGTTATCTGAAAGACATTAGGCTGAGGGAAATTAGTTGCAAAAGGACTAACATTGCATGAGATCACTATTATAAAGATTTAATAAAAGTTTAAACACAGAGGAAAGTAGTTTTTGGTGGCTACAAGGGTAGGCAGGCAAGGAGAGGAGTATTCATAGATCAGATAGCAGATATGAATTGGATTTGGTGAAGGGAGTGACAACATACAGTGAAAAGGTGATTAGCACAACTGGACCGCACCCAAAGCTTAGAGGTTTTCTAAACACACCCCATCACTGAAGAACAGAGTAGCAGGGACAGGATTCTGGGGATCGTGACTACAAGGGATATCTAGGCTAATTGGCATAACTAATTTTTTTGTTAAGAAAATGTTATGCATGCCACTTCAGTGAGTAGTGTCTGCGGTCTTGAAAGCTAGCAAGCAACCACTTAAGTATCACAACTGGTCCCAATCTACCTAGACCAGAGGAGAATGAAGGACATCAAAGACATGTGGAAAATATGAGCCTAGAAGCAAGAAGGCGTCATGTGATCCAGAGATTACATTTGCATCAGACCAGAAGAACTAGATAGTGTCCTGCAACTAACCATGACTGCTCTGGTAGGGAACACAACATAAAGTCCCTGTAAAGTGGGAGAAAAATGGATGTGCAAAACTAGAACTCTATTAAAACATCAGACTTGATGTCTGACAGATGGAGGATCTCCTGAGGATATGCTCCCCAGGCTGTTAGCCCAGAGCTTAAAACAGTACCAAAGTGAACTCTTCAAATGATGACTGGACTGGACTATAAGACATAGAGTGATGCTGGCGAAGAATGTGTTTCTTGGCTTAAATATAAACATGAGACTGTGTGAATAGTTGTTGTCCAGAGGCTAGATGAGAGGGTAGAAGGGACAGGAATTGGCTGAATGAATGAATGAATACCGGAAGTGCAGGATGGAAAGGAGGAGCATGGTCTTGCAGGTCAGAGGTTGGACAGAGGGGAAGCAGCTAGAGGTGCACAGTGGTGTGTGTAAGGAGTATTATATGGCAATTTGATTTGGATGGGCTTTTTAACCAACTCCTCAAATTTTTTAAGACCAACATGTCAGAAAGTTTAAGAATTTTATTATTATAATTATAGAAATGTTCAGAATTTTTAGGGACATAAATAAAGTATATGTAAATATTACAATATAAAAGAGCCCTATTGGTGTGGTGATTACACAATCTTCTGTTAACTGAAAAGTGGGTAGTTTGAGTCCAGAAGCCATTTCTTGGGAGAAAGCTGCAACAGTGTACTTCTATAGAGATTACAGAGTACAGAGTGCTATGAGGCAGTTCTACTCTGTCCTATATGGTCAGTTGGAGTTGGCGTGAACTCAGTGGCATACAACAACAACAAAAACATAAGTGACGCACACACCCACCTACCCACCATAGTTTTACACAAATAATGTGTGCTTTCTATGTTCGTCTACACACCACAACCTGACCCCTCAGGGGTGTTTTTTTATGAGTGGGCTGTGCTAAATTTTTACAGCCAGGAGGAGAGTATGGTTGACAAACAAACACAGAAGTCATGCATTATTTTTGTATAAACAACATTGTAGAAGGGAGCTAAGACGAGTTAGGTGAAAGACAAATTATCAGCCAAAAGTTAATGAAACATTGATAATACTTTTTTAGTTTGAATTAAGAGACTAAATTATTTTTTCTTTTGTCTGCAAACCTCTTTTTTCAATAGAAGAGAATGAGAGATGTTTGTTCAATTTTTGCAAAATGTACATGAGATGCAATCTTAGAAATCATGAGGGATGGTTGATCCATTTCACCTAGAAAATAATTGAGAAAAAAATAAAGAGTTGTATTTTAAAACCAATAATGAACTGATTTATATATATAAAAAAATACATGAGACGTGGAGGAGAGAAAGCCTGGGAACTAGAATTATTAAGATTAGAGCAGCTCAGAATATTTGTTGGAATACTTCTGAGACAATGATACAGAGACTAGATCAAGGAAATTTTCTTTGTCTTGTAAAGGAGTTTGAACTTTTTGTCAAGGTATGCAGAGCCGTTGAAAGGAGGTAACTTGATCCCAAGATGCAAGGTACTGCAATTGAAAACACCAGCTTTCCCACGTGTTCTTGGATATTCTTTATGTTCTTAAATTAAAAGAGAACTAAGTTAAAAACCTGTTTTACTGACTACCTGTAGGATCTTTGACAATTACTTATTTTCAGCTAACTGGTATTTCTTCTTCAAAAAAATGTTAAAACGTTATCAATCCTAAAGTCTATGGGAAAGATTACTTAAAATATTGTCTTAGAGTACTACACAAAGCCAGACAATTAAGGTTGCAAACTCATCCCAGAAAAAGTGCTACATACCTCATTGCTGAATATCACCATGGTCACCTTTGAAGTATTCCCCTGGGGAATCTGTGCACCAACTCCAAGACCACCTACCCTTTAGAGCACTCTTTCTAGGATGAGTTCATGACCTAATTGTCAGACCTTGTCCGACAACAGATCTGATGGACAGTCCAGAAAAACAGTTTTAAAATTGCTTTGAAGGATGGACTAGTGTCAAAATGCAGGTGTTCAAGGTCAGCAATGCAGGTTCAAGATAAGGCAGACCCAGTAACTGAGGCTCATTTGTTATGGTCATGGCAGATTTATTGTTGTAAAGGCAGGAGACAGTTACAACATTCAGTGGGCAGCAGGCAGGCAGCTCACTCACTTAACAGTGGACAGCGGCAAGCCTTAACAAACACCCAGGCAGCAGCAACAGGATCCAGCAGGACACACACAGGCAGCAGCAAGCAGGACAGTGCCTCATGGCACAGTGACCTTATATACTAGTTTTACACAAAGGTGACTGGTTGCCAGATTTGAGCTCTCAAGGCTGAGCCAAGTGTAAACAGCTATGTCATGTTGCTTCTATCCATAAGGATCGTACAGAGTCAGAAAGCCCAAGCAAGATACCCTCCATATTGTCCCCACAACTAGGCTCTGGCATCAGTGCACAGCTTCCTGAGGGGACTACCTCAAAGGTGACTACAGTGATATTCAGCAGTGATTTGTGTAGCACTTTTTCTAGGAGGAATTCACAAACTTTGTTGTCTGACACCATAGGCTACATGCCAGATACAAAAAAGATTTTCAGTAAAAATAGCTAACTTTTTCTACATATGTACTATGTGTTCTCCCCTTAGTCTGCATTTTTAATACGTATACTAGGCCTACTAACTCTGGAAACCATGGTGACATAGTGGTTAAGTACTGTCTGCTAACCAAAAGATCAGCAGTTCAAATCCTCCAGGCACTCCTTGGAAACTCTGTGGAGTGGTTCTATTCTATCCTATAAGGTCATTATGAGTTGGTATTGACTTGACGGCAGTGGGTTTGGTTTATTACAGGTTTACAGATGTGAAATAAGTTTCCCAAAGCCATACATCTGGTCAATAAGCAGTGGATCTAGAAATTAAACTCATGGAAATTGACTTCTAACACTGTTATACTACCTCTAATGGTGATTAGAATTTAGAAATCATTGTAGTGTCTCTAGTTAGAGAAGAAAGAGACAGGGATATCATTTCCCTGAAGATTACATATATTAAAAGATATAATGTTAACAAAGTCTGTAACAGTTAGTACTGCTTTGGCTCTTCCTTCTCCAGTCATCATGACTGAATTCACAAACTTTGTTGTCCAACCCCATAGGCTAGATGCCAGGTACAAAACAGATTCTTAATAAAAATAGCTAATCTTTTCTACATGTGTACTATTTGTTCTCTCCACACATGCACATACACCCTATAGAAGGCTGGAAATAGGAAAGAAGATGAGTGTGCGACTGAAATTTTAAATTGAATAAACTTGTGTTTTAAGTAACTGAAAGTGTTGTAGGAGCTTCTTGGTGTGTTGAAAAGTGACAAGAAGTAGAGATACTTAAGGCATTACCTAAACACACAACTGAAAAAAGTATAAATTTCATATTTTCACACTACCAAATTAAGTTTGTTTATTAACTGGGTTGCTTCTTCAAGAATGGCTTCATTGCTAGAACTTTTTTGAAGCTATCATAGAAAGATTTTCTAAAGCAATGCCTTTCTGTTTCTAGGACACAGTGAAAGGTGACAATGAGACTCCTGTGGATCTGCTTTTGATAAATCAAGAACATTTAAGTTCTGTCTTTATTCTTCCATTCCATCTAGACCAGGAAGGCAGGTGCCACGTGTTCTCAGGACATGATTTCTGTAGGTTGAATTTTTGTTTTTTCTATAGCTCTTGGCATATCTATGGCTGTCAGCTTCCCCCAGGTGCTTAGTTTAGTTACTTGTCCATCTGTTTGACTACCATTTGTGGGGGTGTGTGTGTGTATAGCTTTGAGTTGAAGGGAAAAGGCTGGCAAGACTGGCATATCCTAGAACTTAAGAAAATGGACAATTCAGGTCTGCCAGGCTCTCCTTGGAAACTCTATGAGGCAGTTTGACTCTGTACTATAGGGTCTCTATGAGTTGGAGTAGACTCAACAGCACTTTTTGGTTTTGTTTTTTTTTTTTATTTTTTTTTAGTTCTTAGAAGCTTCAATCATATAAAGATAGGAAGAAATCAAGGTTGCAAAGTTAAAAAGGTATTTTTAGAAATAGATTTTCTTATTTATGAATCTTGTATTCAACAACATTGAGGCAACAGCGATAAATTGAATTTCATACAAATTCTCTCGCTTTCAGTGCTAGTTGAAGGCTTTAGTAATAGAAGACTGAGAGATATACAATGATGATAATGATTCATGAAGAGTTGACATAAGTCTCTGCTGAAATTATATTACAGTTTGACATGTTTGAAACTCAATCCAATTGCAGAATATCACTGATCTTTATTTACTTAAAAATACTTCCCTACCTACTCATAAGTTATTTTTGTTTTGTTTTAAATGTTCTCTTTTGTACTGGAACTGGCATCACATCTAATTTGATGTGCCAGTTACTAATTAACTAAGTAAAATTTAGGTTTTCCGTGATTAAAAGGCCTAACACTTTATTCAAGTTACATTTGCTATTTTAATTGTTTTCTTTGATTTAAAATATAGCTGGCAGTGGGCGATTCTGGAACACAGTTTTTACTCTTAACCTTGAAAGAGTTTCTTTTTATTACGAGGTTTATAGCCACTTAGGGCCTTCAAAACCTGTAATTTCTACATTTAAGGTTGCTGTAAGTCATGAAAAAAATACTACTTCACAATGCTCAGGCCAACAGAATGAGCAGAGGATTCCAGAATGTACATTCTCTGGTGCATCTCACTGAAAACTTTCATTTTTGAATCATATGCACCACTTCAATGTGATTATTGACTGAATTATGCATTTCTGTCAAAGGCCAACCTCCACTGCATCCCTGTGGGAAACAAGACTTAATATTCAGTTAATTACATTTTTCCTATTAAGCCAGAAAACCTCATTGCTTCTCCAAGTTCTCATTTACTATTGCTCATAGGTGAGTTTAATGATGGGTCGTACCATGCTTTGCAATCCCCACTATAGTGCACACTGCTATTCAATTGTCTGTCGGTTTAAAAGGAGTCTTAAGTTCATTGTGTTAAAACTGTGGAGGTCGGGAGTTATAAATATGTTCCTGCCTCTTCTTCTAGTCTGTGCATTAATTTGCAAAATGCATCTCAAAAACTGTGAGTTCACATGGATTGACTTCCCATAAAATTCAGTAGGATTTTCTACCATTTGTTTGCAGATTGCCCACACGTATCTTGGCATTCAATTATCTACGTCTTATTATTAGCCCAGTTTTGCAAATGAAGAAATGAAGGCCCACAGTGTTGAACTATCTTACTTAGTGTACAAAATGATGAACCCACTTGCCGCATTTGGTGGGGGGGAACTACCTTTTTCCGTTTCACTGAGAGGTATTTAAAAAGCCAGGGTTCCAAGATGTGAATTCAAGCTTGGTCATTTACTAGATCATAATCTTAGTGAAGTTGTTTCTTTTCTCAGTATCCTCATTTGTAATAGGAGAATTATAATAGTGTAATGACCATATATAGCCACTGTAAGGTTAAAATTATTTAAAGCATGTAAAACATTGAAACCACTCCTGGCATATCTCTGCTCTATGTCACTATTTAGCTTTGATTATTAACAGAGTCAATCTTTTTTTATTCTAATCTAGAATGGAGCTAGTAGAATTCATAATAATGGGAGAGCATTATTATATTATGTTACAGGCTAGGTTCTCTGGAGAAGCTAAACCAGTCAAAAGTATACACGCAGAGAGATTTATATCAAGGAAATTGCTCACGTAATTGTGGAGCCCAGAATGTTCCAAGACCATTGATTAGGATAGAAGCTTCTGATTCAGCTAGCCACAAGGGCTGGCAAACCCAAGATTAGCAGGTTAGAGAGCAGAGCTCTTGCTCACAGGCTATACAGATCAATGCCTCCCAAGGCTGGCAGGTAAGACCACAGGTAACCTGCTTGCTCAGGTCTCAAAAACCAGAGGTCAGACAAACAGGAGCCAGCTACAGTAACAGGAGAGCACACATGTCTCTTAATTCCTTTCCAGAATGGAAATTGCCCTGCACAACTGGCTCTCCTTGATGAATGACGACATTTGCAGACAAAACAACTAAAAGCATAGTACATACAGTTCTCTCTATTTGAGAAAGTAGTGTTCAATAGGCATTCAATACCTTGCAGTGGCTTTGCCTGTCTAGTTGCTGGGGGGGGGAGATAGATAGTTGAGCACATCTAATTAACTATATCACAAGGAACTCGAAGAACACTTATAAACAACTGACTTGCAAAAAACTTACACTTTCAGTTGGACATCAACACTGCAGCAGCAAAGGTGGTTTAGAAAGTCATATTTGTTGTTGTTACTGTATGTTCTTGTTTGATTATGATATCAAAGAACAGATTGGAATAAATATTAAATCACTGCATTGAATTTAAATCAGCTATAAAAATAATAAAGTGTTACCTTTGTTAGTGGTTTCTTATTCTCCTTTTGATTTACATGTAAGTACAAAATTGGCACATAGAAATGTTACACTATTGCTAAGACTTAACCCAAAATAGGAGTTTCATGATCAAGGTGATATTTAGTTTTAAGAATTATTAAGTATATCCATTCAGTCAGAACTACACAGAACTAATAATCGTTTTGTATTTAACTTACATTCAGGCATAGAACATTCAGAATGCCAACTCCAGCTTCAGGAAGGTGTTGACATACGGAAACTCGATTGGCCTCTCTAAATCCCGGTTAACTTGCCTGCAAAATAGAGATGGGGATATCTATCTCAGAGCACTGTTGTGAGATTTAAAAATGAGACACATAATTTGACCACAAAGGTATTTTGCTGTATTTAGCTTTTATTCCTTTTTTTATGCTCTAGATGAAGGTTTACAGGGCAAAGTATTTTCTAATTAAACAATTAATATGCATATGTTTTGTAATATGGTTTGCCAGCACTCTCTCCCTCTTGACTTTGGGTTGCTCATTTCCACTAGTTCAGCTTCCTTGTTTCCTCCGGCTTTCCCATCTTTGCTTCTAGGCTGCTGTGCCCGTTTAGTCTTACAAACGTGGTCGAATTACACGTTTTCCTACCTGTTTTAGGGACTGTTTAATCTTTGGCTGTAAAGTGAACCTCAGGAGTGATTTTAATACTCAGTTAAATGAGTGTCTGCGGGCCATAATCTTGGGGTTTCTCCAGTCTCTGTAAGAGCAGTAAATCTGGTCTTCTTTTTTTATTATTATTTTTTCCAGGGTTTGAACTTTGTTCTACAGGTTTTTCCAGCTCTGTGCGTAACAATAACAGAGTAGTCACTAGTGGCAGCTGGGCACCGTCAAGTTTTCTAAACTGCCTGGTGGAGGCTGTGGTAGTCATGGTCCATTAGTCCTTTGGGCTAATCTCTCCCCTGTCTTCGGTTTTCTCCGTTCTTTCTTGCTCCAGATGGGGTAGGACTAGTGAGATGCCTTAGATGGCTGCTCACAAACCTTTAAGGCCACAGATGACACTTACCAAAGTAAGATGTAGACCGTTTTCTTGACAAGCCATGTTATGTCAATTGTGTAGATGTCCCCCAATGTTATTCAGTTTTTATCATTTTATTTTCAACATTGTCATTACTTATTTTGATGACGGAAACCCTTGTGGGTACAGAGATTAAATGTTATGTCTACCAACCAAAACATCAGCAGTTTGAATCAGCCAGGTGCTCCTTGGATAGGCTATGGGAGACTTCTATTCTGTCCTATAGGATTGCCATGAGTCAGAATCAACTCGACGGCAGTGAGTGCTTTGTTGTTTGTTTTCCTTAATGATAGCTGGAACATTAAAGGTACTACATATTATTTTTTTTTAATTATTCATCTCTGGGGTGCAGAACTCAAACTCTCTTAAAAAGACCAGTTTTGCTGGTCTGACACACTGGAGAGTTGTTGGAAGCTCTGGAACCTGGACTCTCCGTAAGGTCAGAACAGAAACCATTCTGGAAGCCAGCTCCTCAAATATTGAACTGGATATAAGACATAAAGAGACACTGGTGAAGAGTGTGTTAGTCAACAGACTAACTGGGCCGCTCCTGTGCAGAGGTGAGACAAGAAGATAGAGTAGGGCAGGAGCTGGCTGAGTGGACATGGGAAATAGAGGGTAGAGTGGAAGAGTGTGTGATATTGTGTGGGAAGAGCAACAAAGCGTGTGTAAGTTTTTGTACACAAAATTGACTGAAATTGTGAAGTTCCACTTAAAAGAAAAATGTAAAAACTAAACAAGAAAAGATGATCTGATTTATTCTTACAAATAAAGTTATGATCAGATAGAATTTGCAATTTAAAAATGTTCACAAAACTTGCAAGGAGAAGTCGTAGACTATACCCTTCTCACTACCTTCAGTTCTCTCTCCTCAGAGGCAATTAGTTTCAGTAACTTCGGTCATTTATTCTGGTCTTCATTTCTCTGCTACCATATAAAGTGGCCTTACTATTATTTCTTAATTTCTGTTTGAATATTTAGTTCGCTTATATAACTCAGCTTCACAAACTCCAGTGTTCACCTGTCATAATTCTGTGCCAGATTAATATTCAGTAACTATATAACTTTTGCCATGTATGTCTCTACCGTCTCTCTTTCCTCTCTGATCTTAATTTATTTATACTTTATCCATGTTACTCTTGTATTTTGAAGGATGTAATTTTTTTAGTTAGCTTTGTTATTTTCTGTTCAATATTTTGTTTACTTTTGTTTTCCCTTTGTCCAATATTTGTATATCCTTTGGCTGTCAACTGACATTAAAGAGTGAGGCAAAGAAAAGTAGCAATTGCTATCTGCATATATATATAGTATTTTTTTTAAACTGGTGTTCTCCATTCTAGAAGAAGCTTGATAATTCTATTTCTGGATGTCCAACAACTGTCACCATAAATAAATATTTTATTTGGAGCTGGTTATTTCATCAGAAAGGAGTCACTCAATAAATCCCTTTCCTGAAAGGTCTTACACAGTATGATCTCATTATTCAGTGTAAAAAAAAAAAAAAAAATTGCCATCAAATCAGCTTCAACTCATAGTGACACTATTAGAATACAGTAGAGCTTTCCCATAGGATTTCCAAGGAGCAACTGATGGATTTGAACTACAAACCTTTCAGTTAATTATGCTGTGAGTGAGAGACTAGCCTTACTTCCATAATTTTATCCATGATATTCTCACTCTGAACCACGTCTTGTGTCACCTAGTGAAAGCATTCCTAAGATGATGTCTACAGTGAACAAACCTAGGATTTTATGTAGTTCATGGTGGCAGTCATTTAACTGCTCAGCAGGGTTGAGGGCATCCAACTTTTCTTACTCAAAAACTTGAGGAAAATTCTGTTTATAGACACACTGTACCATCAAATTTAGAATTAAATGGAGCCTCTAGTGCCCACAACTTTCTGGAATTGTTGGACCCTAATCATCCTGATTCTGGGCCTACCTTCCACTAGCTTGTGTTTCAGATTTCTTTGTACAAAGTCTGTAGTATTGGCCTGTCTGCTTTTCAGCTTTCAAAATATTGTTTTACAGCATTCTTAATCTTTTTGTTCTTGAGGATTCACACCTTTATTTGTCTGCTTATAGTCACTTTAATAGCAGTGAGGAAAAGTACAAGAATGGACAATTAAGTGTGCAAACTCATCCTAGGAAAAAAGTTACATACCTTGTTGCTGAATATCACTACAGTCGCCTTTGAAGTACAACCCTTGAGAAGATATGCACCAATACCAGAGCTTAGTCCACCCTTCAAAGTAACTTTGGAACTCTTTTTCTGGAATGTCCATCACAGCTGTCACTGGATGAGGTCTGACAATTATTTTCACGAACCGATCCTAGAAAAAGTGCTTTGGATGATGGACTAGGTACTGGTGTTTGTGCAGAGCTTCCCAAGGGGAGGACTTTGAAGGTGACCATAGTGATATTCAGCAGTAAGGTATGTAGCACCTTTTCTAGGATGGTGTTTTAGTCATCTGGTATTGCTCTGACAAAAATACCACAAAGTGGATAGCTTTAACAAAGGATAGTTTATTCCTACGCAAGACCAGTAAGCTACAAGTCCAAATTCAGGGTGTCTGCTCCAGGGGGAGACTTTCCCTCTGGTAGCTCTGGAAGCAAGTTCTTGTGTTGTATCAGTCTTTGATCAGGGAGCATTTTGGCACAGGAACCTCAGATCTGAAGGACGTGCTCTTCTTCCAGTGCTGCATTCTTCGTGGTGTGAGGTTCCTGATTCTCTGCTTATTCTCATCTCTTTTTATCTTCTATAAGATGAGAGGATAAAAGGTGTAACAAGCCACAGTCCAGGGACATTCTCTTAGCAAGGATGTGGCAGTCCCACCCTAATCTTCTTTTAATGTAAGTGTCCTATCTATGAGACACAGGTGGAAATTAGGATTTGCAGCATCAGAAAATCACAAAATGGAGAGGAATCACAGAACATAGGGACTCTTGGCTCAGCCAAATTACTACAAGTATTCTTTGAGGAACGTAATTCAAACCCAAAGAAGGGTTTGGAAACTTAATTGTCAGACTTTGATGACAGCTCTGATGGCCATTCCAGAAAAAAAATGTTCCAAATTGCTTTCCAGGGTGGACTAGGCACTGGCATGGTACACAGCTTCCCAAGGGAAGGACTTTAAAGGTGACTATAGTGCTATTTGGCAGTGAGGTGTGTAGCACTTTTTCTAGGATGAGTTCAGGAACTTAATTGTCTGACTTCATAATTGTGAGTTGTCAGTAACAAATTCTAAAAAATGTTGTTGTAGGGCTAGAAAAAGAAAATTATAGAAATTAAACAGGTGTAAGTACCATACTCATCTTTATCAGACTGTATTGCTATAAACTACATGCTTTTTTATACACAATTCCAAGACATGCAGAAGTGTCATTGCTACAAACTCCAAATTATTGAAGCAGAGGGCTAAAGAAAATTATCACTAAATGGGAAAAATGTTATTGGTTTGGCCATCGAACTGTGACACACAGTACTAACGCATATTTCTGCCAGAATGCATGAGTTAGAATTCTCTTCACCTAATGACAGAGAGAAACAAACCAGCACTTCACTAAGAACTTCCACAAACTCATTTATAAACTGTAATATCACATATACAGCATTGTATCTAGAAAATGAAGCACTAATTTCAACTATTTGCTAGCCACATAGACCTTATTTCCTGAAGTTTCATTTTCTGATAAAACTGTGGAATATGGTGACAGTGTTTAATGATCTGTGAAGATTCAGTGAACTAAAGTGTGTGTGTGTATAAAACCAAAACCCAAATCACTATTGTTGAGTGGATTCTGACTCATAGCAACCCTACAGGAAAGCATACAACTGCTCCATAGAGTTCCCATGAAGCACCGGATAGATTCGAAGTGCCAACATTTGTTTGTTTAGCAGCCATAGTGCTTAACCACTACACCACCACGGTTTCGAGATATGTATCCACAAAAGCACACACAAATAATACACTTTCATGACATTGTGAAATGGCCAGACTTTCCTGCCCTTCCCACATCCTCCTTGATTTCTTCAGCAATGGGCATAACTAGGGCACTTGAAGTCTCCCAACTTGACTTCAAGACAAAATTTCATTCTGTGTATCTCTTCACAGGACTGAACTTACTAGTAAGGTAGCAAGACAAAGTCACAGTTTCATATGAGACTCAATGTGCTCACATAAAATGCCTGTCAGATTCCCATTCCCTAAGGGAAGAGCAAAGCTCACACACCAGAAAATGAGCTGAATGACATACTGTACCACTGGCTGCGCTGCTGTGAACTGGAAGAAACCGGGCCAGCATCTGCCCTTAAGTGTTCGCAAACTGGGTTCAAGGCCAAACTCTGAGGTTAAGAGGGAAATGGTAATTCATCAGGGCCCAGCCAACATCCTGTCTTGTCTAATTACAGTAATTAAGTGGATCTGTCTTAATATTTTTATGGATAAAA
This sequence comes from Heterohyrax brucei, assembly GCA_028571685.1. NCBI lineage: Eukaryota > Metazoa > Chordata > Mammalia > Hyracoidea > Procaviidae > Heterohyrax > Heterohyrax brucei. Next base: position 166,212,703 of record CM053143.1, read on the forward strand.
GAGGAAGACAATTATTTATCAAATTTTTGGTACTACAGCATATTACTCATCATAGGAATAGATCTTAACATTTCACATGATGTGAATTAGATTGAAAAATGACTTGAAAAATGAAACCCTGGGGGGGCTGAGTCAAGATGGCAAACTAAGCACACATCCCTAAATCCCTCTGGAATCCAAGACCCGAACTGATAATTAAACAGAGACTTCTGGATACTTAGTGAGCCCTAGGACACGACACAGGGCTCCTAATTTGGACTTCATACTACTGAATGAGAAACTTTCTCTCTTTCGCTGACCCCCACTCTTGGTGAGTGCTGGCTTTCATGGACTAAAGATAACTCACCATTTTAACTTTATTTTTTTCTTCTCTGTCTTAGCTGGGGGACATAGCAGGGACTTGACTAGCAGCTAATCTCAGATGAACTGCTGGTGGGATTGGCAGGCAAAATTGCCATAATTTGAGAGCCTAGCTTTGAACTCTGTGCATCTCAGCACATTTGGTCTCTCTTTCCACCTCTGCCATTGACTAGCCTGTCCTGAGGCAGTCAGGGAGTTTGTGTAGGATGCCATCTTGTTCCACTGGAAGGCAGAGATATCCATACAGAGGCCTCAATGGGACCTAATCCCTAGGCTGGGAGGCAGCACCTGCCTGGAGGAGAGTGCTTCTCCAGCAGAAACCAGTATTCTACACAGTGTCACCTATGGCTGGGGCCCAGCAGCAGAGGCCAGCAGGGCAGTAGCCTTTCTGTATTTTGAACTAGTTTATAACATCTGGGGTTGGATATAAAGGTGTTTACTTTGCCAGCTGGGAAGAGGAACCTATAAACCTGAAACCCTGACTGACTTTGGAAATTGTCAGATACATTTACCTTTCATTTTAAGATAGCCTAGAGAAACAACTGTGGTCCATCCTCACAGCATATCTTCCAGCCTCTATTGACTCATATGATGCCCCAAAAGCAAGAAACTCTGGATACAAGCATAACCAAGAAATCACCAATGGCTTCAGAAGGCCCCCAAAAGAAACAACCAAAGAGCTTCCCAGACAAAGAAACTTTCTGAAACTATCAGAAGGTGAATACAAAAGGATTATATAGAGAGCCCTTCTAGACCTTATATAAAATGCAGCATAGCAAAATGAAAAATTAAGCAAGGAGTATGATCTGATGGAACACCAATACTCTGAAATCTAGTAGATCAAAAACAGAATCAAAGAGATAGAAACTTCAATTCAAAGCCAAGAAAACAGAATGGAACAAATGGAAAATAGACTTTCGGAATTGGAAGACAGAGCTACTGAGTCCAGCATCTATGATGAGAAATCAGAAAAAAAGAAACAGGAAAAATGAAGAAGCATTAAGAAGCATGTGGGACTCTGTTAAGAGGAACAATCTATGATGCATTGGAGTTCCTGAACAGGGTGAGACTCCTGAGAACAGAGTATTGTTGCTGAGTTGCTGACAGAAAACTTCCTAGAAATTACAAAAGAAGAGAATATAGACATCCAAGATGTCATATAGAATGCCACTCGATATAGGTCTTGTTTTAGTCAGCTAGGGCTGCTCTAACAGAAATATCACAGAGTGGATGGCTTTAACAAAGGAAGGTGTATTCTTACACAGTCCGGTAGGTTGCAAGTCCATATTCAGGGTGTCCACTCCAGGGAAAGGCTTTCCCCTTGTCGGCTCTGGAGGAAAGTCCAGTATTGCATCAGTCTTTGTCCAGGGAGTGTCTTGGCACAGGAACCTCAGGTCTGAAGGACACGCTCTTCTCCCAGTGCAGATTTCTTGATGGTGCGAGGTTCCCCACTCTCCTTGTTTCTCTTTCCTTTTATCTCTTGCAGGCTGAAAAGCTAAGGGTGGGGTGAGCCATACTCCAGGGAAACTTCCCCTACAGCAGGGCAGGGAAGTAATCCTATGCAGGAATTTACAGCCCCTTTAACATACAGTTTAGCGAAACCACAAAATGGAGGACAGTCCCAAGATACTGGGAATCATGTCGCAGCCACATATCTACACATATTTTTTGGGGGACACAATTCAACCCTTGACAGGTCTCAAAAGAAAGACTCCGAGGCATATTATAATCATGCTTAACAAAATGAAACCTCAGCAGAAATTCTTAAAGGCATTAAGACTTAAAGAAAAGCTAACATTCAGAGGGAAACCCTGTAGGCTTTCGTCAGATTCCTCAACAGAAACCATGCTGGGACACAGACAGTGGCATGACACATTCAAAGCCTTGAAGGAGCCAACCAAGAATTATATATCCTACCAAACTATCTTTCAAATATGAAAATGAAATAAAGACATTGGCAGATAAGCAGAAATTCAGACTTTGTAAAAGCAAACCAAAGCTACAAGAAATACTGAAAAAAATGTCGGCTTAAAAGAACAAAACCACTAACTTTATATTTTAGAAGCAAATACAGGACACATTACCCAGAATCCTACTCACTTAGGGAAGACTCCAAACTCAATCAAAGCTATAATAGTGAAAGAAATGATCCAGTGATCATATCATGTAAACTATGATGTCATCATATTAAAAAGAGGGATGTACTACAGTCGCTATAATCCTTTCAGATCGAGAAGTTAATGAGACTGGTAGTAATTAAAATTGGGTTTATACATAGTATATTAAGGGGGATGATGTAGGCAGCTGTAAAGCACAATAAAGATACAGCATATCAAATCAAGAAATATAATCCAGGAGTATCAACAACCACAAAACCAGCCCTGAAAAGGGTGAAAAATCAACTCAAAAAGAAGGAAGTTCCAGAACAAATTAATAAGAACAACAGAGAAAACATCAACACCAAAATAAACACATCACAATGACAGCACTAAACACATACCTATCAATAGGTACATTGAACATGAATGGACTGAATGTTCCAGTAAGGAGACACTGAGTGACATCTTGGATCAAAAGACACAACCCATCCATATGTTGCCTACAGGAAACTGACATTAGAATTAAAGATATGAACAAAGTGAAAATTAAAGGATGGAAGAATATATATGAAGCTAACAATAAACAAAGAAGAGCAGGTGTGGCAATTCTCATCTCAGATAAAGTAGATTTTAATGTAAAATCCACCATCATGGACAAAGATGGGCACCATTTATCGCTGAAAGTTTCAATACACAAGCAGGACTTAACAATATTTATGCACCTGGTATTAGAGAGCCTAAACACATCGAAGAACCACTAACTGCACTAGAAAATGAGGTAGATCACTTCACAATAATAGTGGGAGACTTCAACACTCCACTCTCAGTATTGTACAGATTGTCTAGAAAAAAGCTCAGTAAAGACACAGAAGACTTTCTTGCCACAATTAACCAACTAGAACTCATCAAAGTATACAGAACTTTCTATGCATCAGTGGACAACTACACCTTCTTCTCCAGTGCACATGGAACATTCTCAAGAATATACCATGTGTTAGGATAGAAAGAAATTCTCAACAAAATCCACACCACTGAATTAATGCAAAGCGTCTTCTCAGATTGTAAAGCCTTCAAAATCTAAACCAATGGCAGAAAAAACATAGAAAGTGGAACTCATGGAAACTGACAACATCTTGCTCAAATCAGGGATGAAATAAAGAAATTTATGGACTCCAGTGAGAATAAAAACACTTCCTACCAGAATCTATGAGATACAGCGAAAGCAGTGCTCAGAGGTCAGTTTATCTTCATAAACACACACATCTAGAAAGACGAAAGAAAACAAACCAAAGAAGTGACCCTATGGCTTGAATAAGTAGATTGAGAACAGCAGAGGAACTCCTCAGGCACCAGAAGGAAACAGATGATAAAGATTAGAGCAGAGCTAAATGATTTAGAGACTAGAAGAACAAATTAAAAAACTGAAAAGACCAAAAGCTGGTTTTTTGAAAAGATCAAGCAAATTGACAAACCATTGGCTAAACTTACTAAAGAAAAACAGGAAAGGAAACAAATAACCCAAATAAGAAGTGAGAGGGGAGTTGTGATAACAGATCCAACAGAAATCAAAAATATCATAACAGAACTCTATGAAAGAATGTACTCTAACAAATTTGAAAACCTAGAGGAAATGGACAAATCCTTGATTCATATCACCTATCAAAATTATCTCACAAGGTAAATCAGAACAACTTAATAAACCCACCACAAAGGAAGAGGTTGAAAAAGTTTTCTAAAAATTACCAACCAAAAGAAACTCTGGCCCAGATGGCTTCACTGCAGAATTCTACCAGTCTTTTAGAGAATAGTTATCTCCAGTACTACTTAGACTATTTCACAGTACAGAAAGGATGAAATACTCCCAAATTCATTTCATGAAGCCAGCAGAACCCTGGTACCAAAGCCAGGGAAAGACTCAACAAAAAAGGAGAACTACAGAATGATATCGCTGATGAATCTAGATGCAAAATTCTTGTCAATAAAATACAACAACATGTCAAAAAATAATCCATCATCACCAAGTTGGGTTCATACCAGGGATGCAAGGCTGGTTCAACATCAGAAAAATAATTCATGTGATTAACCACGTAAATAATAAAAAAGACAAGAATCACCTGATTTTGTCACTTAATGCAGAAAAGGCATTTGATAAAGTTCAAAACCCATTCATGCTAAAAACTCTCAGCAAAATAGGCATAGACAGCAAATTTCTCAAAGCAATAAGGCCATTTATACAAAGCCAACTGCCCACAGCATCCTGAATGGAGAGACTGAAACAATTTCCCTTGAAAACAGAAATAGACAATGATGTCCACTCTCACCTCTCCTATTCAACATTGTATTAGAAGTTCTAGCCAGAGGAGTTAGACAAGACCTAGAAATAAAGGGCACCTGCACTGGCAAAGGGGAAGTAAAAATCTCCCTATTTGCAGATGATATGACTGTATATGCAGAGAATCCTAAAGAATCCATGTGTAAACTACTCAAATTGATAGAAGAGTTCAGAAAAGTCTCAGGATACACGATAAACATAAGGAAATCAGTAGGATTCCTTTACACGAGCAAGATTATTAATGAAGAAATCACCACCAATACCATTTACTATAGCCCCTAAGAAGAAAAAGTACCTTGGAAGAAATCTAAACAGAAAAATAACAGATCTTTACAAGGAGAACTACAAGTCTTTACTACAAGACACTAAGAGAGATTTATATAAATGGAGAAACCTACCCTGCTCATGGATAGGAAGACTTAACATTTTGAATATGTCTATTTTACCCAAAGCAATCTACTTATATAATGCAATCCAATACAAATTCCAGTGACTTTTTTTAATGAGATGGAGAAACAATTCACCAACTTTGTTTGGAAAGGGAAGAAGCCCCAGATAAGTACAGCACTACTGAAAAAGAAGTACACACTGAGAGGCCACAAACCACCTGACTTTAGGAGCTGTTACACTGCTACAGTAGTCAAAACAGCCTGATATTGGTACAAAAAGAGACAGGTAGATCAAAGGAACAGAATTGAGACCCCAGAGATGACACCATCTTCCTATGAACAGTTAATATTCAACAAAGGACCTAAGACATTAGCCAAGCCAAAAACTGAGGTAAAAACAATCTCTCCAGCAAACTGTGCTAGCAAAATTGGATATCCATCTGCAATAAATTGAAACAAGATCCACATCTTACACCTTATACAAAAACCAACTCAAACTAGATGCCCAGTCCAGCCCATAAAAGACCTAAATATCAAATCTAAAACCATAAAGCTCCTCCAGGAAACAGTAGGAACAGCAATGGAAGTTTTAATACACAACATAGACAGACTGCAAAATCTTTCAAACTAACCACAAACCACAGAAGAGAAAATAAGGAAATGGAAACTACTAAGAATTAAACACTTTTGCTCATCCAAAGACTTTATTAATAGAATTAAAAGGCCACCTACAGAATGGGAAGAAATACTTAGCAACTCTATGCCAGACTGATCCCTGATCTTCATCATCTATAAGGTACTACAAGATATCAATAAGAAAAGATAAATCATCCAATTAAGTGATGAGCAAAGGAGATGGACAGGCACTTTTCTGAAGAGGAGATCCAGACAGCCAAAAACACATACAGACATGCTCACGATCATTAGGTATTAAAGAAATTGAAATCAAAACGACAATGACACACCATCTCACCCCAGCAAGGTTGGCCATGATCCAAAAAATGCAAAACAACAAAAGCTGGAGACACTGTGGAAAAATTGGAACTCTCCTTCTCTGCTGGTGGGTTCGCAAAATGGTGCAACTTCTTTGGGAAACAATCTGGTACTTCCTTAAAAAGCTGAAAATAGATAACCACTTGAGCCAGTAATTCTGCTGCTCAGAATATATCCTACAGAATCGAGGCCATTCACACCAACTGATACATGCACATGAATGTTTATCGCAGCACAGTCCACAATAGCAAAAAGATGGAATCAACACAGCTGCCCAACAACAGAGGAAAGGATAGGTCAACTATGGTGTATATACTCAATGGGACACTATGCAATGATAAAGAACAATGATGATTTTAGGAAACATCTCATAACCTGCTTTAGACTGGAGATCATTATGCTGAGTGAAAGTAGTCAGCAACAAAAGGACAAATACTGTCTGAGACCCCTATGATAAGAATTTACAAACATTCTCATGTGTAGAAGAAAAGATTCTCTGATGGCTGCAAAAGTGTGGGGGGAAGGAGGGCAAGGCAGGGAGGGTTTAGATGAGCTAGTTAATAGAAATTTGGTTGGGTAAAATCAGTGACAGCACACGTTAGAAAGAAGATCAATATTAACTAGACTTCAACATAACATGATCACTCCTCCAATCTTAACCAAATATGGCAAAGACAGAGTAGCTGGGGTGGAGGGCCAGGGAACATACTGTCAGGGGAAATTCAGGCCAATTGGCACAACTAGAATTTTGCTAAGAGAGCCTTCTGCACTCCACATTGGTGAGTGGCATCTGGGATCTTAAAAGTTGCTAAGCTGCCATCTGAGGGTATACCCAATGGTCCCAACTCAGCAGGAACAGATGATCACCAACGACCAAAACAGCATGGGGGAAAGAGAATCCAGATGACAGACAGACCCACATGAGTGGGTGATTACATTGACTTGTGACCAGAAGAACTGGATGGTGCCCAGCCACCACTACTGATAACTGTGATGAAGCTCAAGAAGTTGAGTCTCACCGGCAACACAAGAATAAAAAGGGGTGCACCCTTAGATCTCCACTAAAAGACCACAACTGATGGTCCAGGGGCCACGAGATCCCCCTGGAAGCATGGTCCTGGGCCCTGATGCTGCCCCTGTCCGTAAATCATAATGGAGGTCAATCTTCAGACAGGAATGGATTGGACATGGCAACACAAAGTGGCCATATCATGTGTGCATTTTGTGGTTCTGTGCATCCGTAGGATGGTGTCCTGTTGACTTCTTAGTAGAGGCGGGGGAGTGGGTGGAGAGGAGGGGATAGGAGATTGCTGAGAGGACAAGACATGTACGCAGCGGAGCGGAAGAGTGTGCTGTCACTGGGCGGGGGAGCAGTGGGAGCTGCATATAGGTGGGCATACACATTTATATGGGAATGTACATTTTCATTCAATCATAATAAAAAAATAAAAAAAAAGAAAGGACACATGGTGCAATCACAAACTCTGCCCCAACCCTTTAGAAATAACCAGACCTTGCTTAACTGACAACTTTCCAGAACATACTCTTCCCTTTTTCAGCTGACTTCCTTAAAGCTTTTTATATAAGGATACTGCTGCGATTTTCAAACCAAAGTCCTTGATAACTACTTCTGAATGCCAGTTTCCTTGTGGCTAAAATTCTGCTTTCTACCAAATAAAATCTTTATTAAATTTAAAAGAAAAGAAAAATGAAACCTTTAATCACGGCAGCTAATTATCTTGCTGCTTCTTTTCTGCCCTCGTGGATTTCTCTCACTTCCCCCACTTCCCACTTTCTTCTCTTCGCCTTACTCTCCACCTCCCACTCTCACACCTTCACATCTGGCTTTCCAGGCATCTTTCAGAAACACAGGACAGCTGTGTGTGACAGTTCTCATCCACTATAATTCAGAACGTTCCCCTTTTGTGTAGTAATGCTTAGACGTCTGCACAAACTATGCATGCACATCTTAGGCGTTGTGTCTTGTTAGACCCGTGATACAATTAGATTATACTGTAAACTGGGCAGTGGAAAGGTTTGCAAAGAAAGAATCATGTTCATTTTGTTGTTGTTGTTTCAGTTTTTTTTTTTTTTTCCATTTTACAGCAGGGGCCAACTGCTGAAGCCAGTATATCCTATTTGCATGTACAGCCTTTCTTATTCATTGCAGATTTCATTTATTCAGCTTTGTCTAGGTACCAGGCTCCAGGCTAAGGTGACCAATGAATAACAGTTAACAATGCAGTATTGTTTCTGAATTCGAAGCAGGGATTTAAATGTATAAATTTAAATTGCTCCCAGAAAAGTCAGGATAGAGTTCTATGTTTATGCATGAGCCAAAAACCAAACCCTCTGCCATCTAGTCGCTTTGGATTCCTAATGACCCTTTAGGTCAGAGTAGAACTGCCCCATTGAGTTCCCAAGAAGCACCTGGCAGATTTGAACTGCCAACCTTTGGGTTAGTAGATATTGCATGGAACTGTTACACTATCAAGGTTTATACATACCCAAACCAAACCAAACTCACTGCCATCAAGTCAATTTTGACTCATAGCGACCCTATAAGTCAAAGTGTAACTGCCCCATAGAGTTTTCAAGGAGTACCAGGCAGATTCAAACTGCTGACTTTCTGGTAAGCATGTATATAGCATTTATTTAATCACCACATCACCAGGATTTCCCATTACCTGATTAGAGTTTTAAAAGGTTTATGCATAAAGGGGAAAAATTTTGTTTGATTGCTGGAATCATAAAAGTTTCGTAAAGGAGATGACACCTGGCTTGCATCTTTAAATTCAAGTACCAGCATACCAAGTGGCTCCAGACAAAAATGTGTAGATGTGAGATGAGTTTTACTCATCAGAAAAAATAAAATAAAATAAAAAAGACAGGCTTGCATTTAATATATTTCTAGAAAATGAATGTTTGTCTCCATGTATGACTAGAGATTGGGACTGAGAGTGAAACAATACCTGTTACGTAAGTCCTGCTTTGCCAAAGTAAGGACGTGATACTATATCCTGTAGGCTATGAGGAGCCTGAAACAGCCCTTTCACCATGTTAGTGTTCTGCTGAAATGCATTTTAGGAACTCCCCTTAACTACAGAGTGGTGAGTGGGAAACATGAGGAAAAGCTGGAGTCTGAGATACTAGATTCCTAAAACTGTAGCCCTTAACCACAACATTACCAGAGTTTGCACTGTAAGTAGTAACCAGGAACTTAGAGGAAGTATTTACAGTAAAAATAGAAATGAGATAATTCTTATGAATGAAATCAAAGATGTAGAAGAGGCATAATAAAGGGATAAGGGAGGAGAAACAGGAAAGAGTTCTCTAGTGTCTAACTGAAACTAAAGAACAGCAACAACAAAAAAAAAGTTGCTGACTTCAGTTTCCACTCCTCAGTACCCATTTCCATCCCTTTTCAGAAATCAGATAGATTATAGCGTGATACTGTGCAACATTTCTTAGTGTTTTCAAATTGCTATCTGTAAAATTCCTGGATTTAAATACAGGCTATACACTGAAGCTGCGTGATTGTGAGCAAGCTAGCTGCTAAATATCTCTGTGTTTCAAGTATTTGTGTGTAAAACAATGTCATTGATAGTACTTGTGGCTGTCGTTTAAGTTTGTGGGCATCTAGTGGGCACTGAAGGCTTTTATTTTTGTTATGTTGTTATCATCATCAATATACATGTCTGGTGGCAGAGAAAAAGCAGAGCTAGCAGAACTTATCATCAAAAGGCATCAATTGACATGAGTTTTTACTGTCCGTATGATATCTTCAAGATTACCCGACTTCTACAAACTGTATCTCTGCCAAGTAAAGACACACTGACTTATTTGTCTTATTTGCACAATCTCCAACCATTTTCATACAATCTCTTTACCTGAAATCCCAACATAACCAAATTTTTATCTACCTCTTTCCTCTGTTCTCTGTCTTTACAGATTCTCTCTAACCTGTCACAGTAAAATGGTACATCTCCCAAAATTCCCTCCTGGATTATGTACTCGAATATGTATAATGTTTTATAATAAATATTTAAATGTTACATTTCAATGCATTCATATTTCCACTTTATATTGCAGAGTGTCAGATATTGATGTGCACATATAAACGTATATCTTGCCACCCCATGTCTTTGTTCCTGGAGGACAAATCTCCTGCCTTTGTATTTTTTGTATCACTGAAACCCTGGTGATGTGGTGGTTAACTGCTGCATCTGCTGACTGAAAGGCCAGCAGCTTAGGCATTCCTTGAAAACTCTATAGAGCAGTTCCCCTCTGTTCTATAGGTTTGCTATGAACTGGAATCAACTCAGGGGCAGTGGGTTTGATTTTGGTTTTATATTGGCATAGTGATTAAGTGTTATGGCTTCTAACCAACAGGTAGGCAGTTCAAATCCATCAGGTGCTCCTTAGAAACTCTATGGGGTAATTCTACTCTGTCCTATAGGGTCTCTATGAGTCTGAATTGAATTGACTGCAATTTTTCTGTTGTTGCTTTCTTTCAGTCTAGCTGGAATATAGAGTCACCTTCACAGCACTAGTACAGTAAATATACATGGAACAAGTAAATACAAATAAATAAATTAATGACCACTTAATTCTAAATAGAACAAGTATACATTAATAGATTTCAAAATAGTCTGAATTAAGATTTTAGAAACAAATGAATTAAGAAGAGTGAAGACTCAAATGAGGTCAACCTGTCTTCAAATCTCTTGTTTTGCTTTGTTTTCTACTTGAATACACCTGACTCCATGACAGTATATATATATATTTTTTTAATAGTTATTAGTTAGACTTTGCAGGGAGGGTGGCAAGATTAGCTCCAGGATCGTACAATTTTGCTTCTGATTTTAATCATTGAACATAAAGATAGTTTAGTCAATCGGCAAAAGCAATTTAAGCATTTTATTTATGAGTATGAAGTTAAAGAGAAAAAATGTGATTGAAAAAAAGAGGAAAAATTCCGAATGCAGTTTTAAAATACCAAGAAATTAGTAAGATTAAAGAAAAAAAAGTCAACAAAAAATAATGCTGTAGACCATTCCAAAGTAAGTCCAGTATAGAGTAATAAATGCAATCATCACACCATATTTATCCTACTTTAACTCATAAACAGTTGCTCAGGTATTACAAACTATGTATTAAATGATGCTTGAGGATCATGTTCTTCACTAACCTGGATAACCTTGATGTTAGAATTTTTTTTTCTATGTTGCCATTAGTAAGCAAGAGTAATTCCACTTCATAGAATGAGGCCAGAAAGCAATTGACCCAATCAGACTGTAGGATTCCCCTATGTAATTTTTTAATTAGAAGTTTTTGAGCTTCTTTCTGCTAAATTACATAGACATATGAGGGGGAAAGAAATAAATAAAGCCTGCTGATCTTGTAAAACAAAATTCCATGAGAATGAGCTCATGTGACGATCCTGAAAATGCGAGTTCTTTGCTACTGAAGCTGGATGCGTTATTCAGCTGCCCCGAAATGGCATTCCATTTTTCCTGGGGTAACGTATATAGATCACAACTGGTAGATAAATTCCTACATTGCAGTATTTTTATATTCTCCCCATCGTTAGTTTTTGATTCAGGGTAAATTCTTACATTCTGAAAATATTAGCACATATCTACTACAATACTTCAAAGCCTTGTACCCCCTAAGTGTTTTTTAATAGACACTAAAATCTGAATATTGCATAATTTTTGGAAATAGATTGCCAGGTCTTTCTTCCTAGTCTGTCTTAGTCTGGCAGCTCTTCTAAAACCTGTCCATCTTGGGTAGTCTTCACGATATTTTAAGTACTGGTGACACAGCTTCCAACAACGTAGCAGTGTACAAAGTACCACAGAACAACAAACTAACAGATAGCAAGTTTTATTTTTTTGTCCAGGCTATTCTATGTAAGATATGGAGAAAACTGAGAACTAGCTAGTGTTGGTCTGGGTGATCCTCTGCTTGCCTCAAAAGTACCAACTACAGTGTAAAAGGGTCATGGCTGGGTCACATTTATGGCTGTCATCAATTAGAATCTCAAGCTTCTTCCAATTGGAATGGTACAGTCAAACTGAACCAGTAGCGAGTTTACTGATGTCAGTGATCAGGAGTGGTGTCACTCTCAGCCATGCACGTCCAGCAACATCCAACAGCAAATGAAATATTCCACTTCAAACACTATGCTAGGGAGTGGGAATAGAACTAGATGGGGACACATGAATAAACAAGACTATGCCCTACCCTACAAGAGGTCAACTGATGATCTAAGCCTAACATTTCATGAAAACGCAAATGAAGGCCCCTAATCACAGTATGGAGTGATCACAAAGCTGGTAAGTAGAAGCTGGCAGGTGGGAAATATTCTTTCAAAGTTGAAAAATGAAATATGCAAAGGTGTTGTAGTAGAATGGAGCATGGGAACAATAAATCTGCATACAAACACATTTGGTAAGTTCCTATTTGAGGTCAGAATCTGTGCCTTTCTCTGATCAACTTCTGTGTGTAAGATTTCCTGACAATGCAATCAGTGTGAAGCACATTAGCACTCTGCATTGCTAGCTACAGGTATGTCTCCCCTTAAATACAGATAAGCAGCTACTGAAAGCAGAGGCGAGTAACCACGAAAGATGCATAAAAAATACAGTGATGGGAGACAGAAGGGTCCATATGATTGGGAGACTACATCAGCACAAGACCAGAGGAGCTAGATGGTCCACACAAACCACTAAAGACTGCCCCGACAGAGAACACAACGCAAAGTCCCTGACAAAGCTGGAGAAAAAGGAAATGCAGATCTAGAACTCTACTAAAAGACCACCCCCGATAGTCTGACGGCCTAGAGTCTCCCCTGAGAAGATGGCCTCTGGACTCGTGTCTGGCCCAGCGCTGAAAACAGCACTGAAGCCAACTCTTCAGACGAAGATTGGATTGGACTATGGGACACAGTGATGCTGGTGGTGTGTGTACTTCTTGGTTTAATATGTGTGTGAGGCTGTCCAACTGGTTCTTCTCTAGAGGGGAGGGGGAGGGTGGAGAGGAAGGGACAAGTGTTGGTTATGCAGATACCAGAAGTACAGAGTGGAAAGGAGGAGTGTGCAGTCACAGACTAGGGAGAGCAAATAGAGTTGTACAGAGGTGTGTGCTCAGGGTTTTATATGATAAATTGATTTAGATTGTAAGCTTTCAGTCAATCACATAAAAATCAAATAAAATAAAATACAGTGAGCATTAACAATTCACTGGAGGAAATGATCACAGAAGTCCTCTTGCGGGACTTCTGGAAGAACATGGGAAACAAACAAAACAAACAAACAAACAATCCCCCAGTTCCAACCTATAGAACAGAATAGAACTCTCCCTAAAGGTTTCTAAAGAGCAGCTGGTAGACTCAAACTGCTGACCTTTTGGTTAGCACCCTGGCTCTTAAGCACTGGGCTACGGTAGTCATTTCTATTCTTCTTCTGTGCGTAGTAACAATACTGGGTTATTCATGACAATGTTCGGAAAGAAATGCCTTGAGCATTAGTATTCTAAGGAAAGGATGAAATGAAATTCACAGCGATTGGACTAGGCATTCCAGAAATTTAGAATATCATGGCATTCTGAGAAGGTTCTTACTGCCATTTGAGGTCTGAATGAAGGACTAATGAGGTAAATGTTCCTCTTTTCTTTTCATTCCAAGGAGACTGTCATCCCACATAATGCCTCATTTAACTTGGTAGCTCCCCATGGATTTCTGATTGTTCTCAATACTGTGCTCCTGCATACTATTTGCTTGGTAATATTTCATTTGTTTCACATGGTTGTCTGGAACTTGGAAAAAAAGTCATGTGTTAGACTATTAACCGCAAAATGTTACTCTAAAAACTTGATTCAAATAAATAGCAACTCTTTATCTTTTCTGTTCCTATTTCTGTAGATTAAACAGGAAAATTTATGTAAAAATCTTGTTATAGTAACTGGCACACAGCTGTAATTCAAAGCACGTTAGTTGTATATTCATCTACAATTTTTATTATTTTTATCATCATTATCAGTTTTTTATAGTGTGGCAAGTGCTGCAAATATCTGCCACACTAAGTATAGATTAGAAAGATTGATGATTGTGATAATTAGTATTTTTATTGCTATAAATTAGATTGAAAGAATAAACACTTTACAGAGTTACAAATTTTTCATTTTTAAAGTATTTTATCTGGAATTGGATAGACAAACAAGAGTAATTTAAAATGCCTTTTATGATAAATAGAGTTCCTGTGTGGTACAGACAATTATGAAGCTTGGCTGCTAAGCAAAAGGTTGTGTGTTCGAGTTCATCTAAAGGAACCTTGGAAAAAGATCTAGTGATCTACTTCTGAAAAGGCTCAACCACTGCAAGTATTACAGAGCACAGTTCTGCTATGATACACAGATCAAGATGAACCAGAGTAAGCTCAACAGTAACTAGTTTATTAAGATAAATATATTAATGATGGATGCTATTAATGTCAATTATATATGTGGAGAATGTTGAGACAGAAAGTGTTTTGGGTTGTGCGTTGAACCATGTCCTTGAAAAATATGTGGAAATTCATCTCTGCCATGATTTCCAGTACTGTATAGTTGTCCTCTATTTAGTGATTATGAGTTTTGTATATGTTATAAATTCTAATCTTTGCTTGTGATCAATGGAGCAAGATTGGGTTATGTTAAAAAAGATTAAGATGGGACTGTAACACCCTTACTGAAATCACACCCCTGATCCACTGTAAAGTGAGTTTACCTGGAATATGTCCTTTACCATCCTTTATCTCTGAACAAATAAAAAGGAAGAGAAGGAAGCTGAGACCTGAGGCCTCATTCCACCAAGAAAGCAGTGCCAGGAGCAGAGGAAGTCTCTCGGACCTGAGGTTCCTAGGTAGAGATGCTTCCAGACCAAAAAAATGATGATGATAAGGACCTCTTTCCAAGGCAGATAAAGTCTTCCCCTGAAACTGACACCCAGAATTTGGACCTGTCACTTACTAGACGGTGAGAGAGTAAATTTCTCTTTATTAAAGCCATCCACTTTCAGTATTTCTGTTAGAGCAGCACTAGCTGACTAAAACTTTGTGTTACATATTTGCCAAATAAGAAAAAAAAAGATAAATATAATACAAAATATTCTGGGCACATTAATATTTTGACAAAATAATGTGTATTAGAGAAAATCATGGCTTAGGGTCAGAGGATGCATATCTGAGACCATGCCTTACCTTTTACTTCCTTTTTTTCCCTGATGTTTGCAGTTTTATTCTTAGCCATTTTATCTATGGGATCACTGCGTTAATCCATGGAATTATAAGAAAGAGCTAGTTTGGGAGTAAAATAATCTCCACCTATGGTGTATGGTGGTTAACTGTTACGGCTACTAACCAAAAGATCAGCAGTTCAGATTTTCCTGGCACTCCCTGGAAACTCTAAGGGGCTGCTCTGCTGGGTCCCATAGGGTCGTTATGTCAGCATCAACTCGACAGCACAGGGTTTGGTGTTTGTTTCTTTTTAATCTATTTAAACTTGGATAACCTTTCTGTGATTCAAAATCCTCTCCTATGAAATAGAAATAGCATCTAAACTCATAGGGTTGCTGCAAGAATGATGACATGTAAAGATAGTTGTGCTTAGCATAGTGCTTGGGACAGAACCTGTGTCAAAAATGGCGGAGCATTTGCGACCATCCTCCTCCTCCTCCTGTTTATCATCATCATCATCATGCAAGTCTCTCAGTAAATACTTGATAACATGAAGTAAGAAATCAACTCATAGCTTTAAGGCAGCTTTAGGAATAAGAGCCAGTTTTAGAAAGAAGACTCTGATGAAATTTTCTACTCTACAGAATAGAGCATGACCTTGAGACACTAATAGCGAACTTTCAAAACCCATAGTTGTGCAAACAGCAAGCATTGCTGTGAGGACAGCATCCATTCTGGGGTGGAATAATGAGACCTGCAGTAGAATTGACCCCTCGACTTCCCTCTCCAGTGCTGGAGACTCAAGGAGAAAATTTAGACAATTTTGTCCTGAATTTTAAGGTAGAATTCAACAGACAGTTCAACAAGTAGTTCAACTACCTTTGGTGCCAAATAAGCTTTTGTGATGCAGCCTGGAGAATTAACAATCCTGTAGAGTATTACTTCTTGAAGAGTACAATAGTCAAGCTCCAAGCAGTTGATTTATACATGAATGTTAAAATTCAAATCTTTGCTGGTTTGGGAAAATCTGAGTTAATATTAAAATATCAGGATGGTTAGACAACTTTAAACTATTTAAAAATATACCTAACATAACATTTGCCAATTCAACATTTGTTGTATGTACTGTCCAGTGATAGTAATTGTGTTAATCATGTTGTGCAAGAATCTCCAGTGTTCCCAGCCTAGTTTTTGTCATGATAAACAGACAATACTAATTCCCAGTAGTAGATGCTGAGCAAATAATCTGAGAAACTGGACTGCACAAAGAAAAACTGGAGATCAGGATTGGAGAGAAACTCATTAACCACCTGTGTTACACAGATAACACAACCTTACCTGCTGATAGTGAAGAAAAATTGAAACACTAATGAAAGATCAAAGACCACGGCCTTCAGTATAAATTATACCTCGGCATCAAGGAGAGAAAAATCCTCACAACTGGACCGATAAGAAACATCATGAGGTTTCCTATTCTTTGCTTGCTACCTTTTCATTGTATCTCTGATAGGAGATAGTGCAAGCCACATCTCAGAGAAGTTCTGTTTATATCGGATCAGGGAGGTAACCTTAGTAAGAGTGTACAGGCCATCCCTAATCTACTTTAACATAATTCAATCATGCCCTGTTAGTGAAGAGCAGATATAACAATTTACAACACAGGAAAATCACAAAACAGGACAATCACACAATACGGGGAATCATAGACTAGCCAAATTGCTACACACGTTTATTGGGGGAAACAATTCAGTCCATGACATGCACATATTCTCAAGTACACTAATACTGATGAAAAGTGAAACAAGATACAAAAAGTCCAACTTTCTTTTTCAAATAATCAGTCAACCAAGTGGACACTTGTTCCAATTAGAAAAATTTATACTGCTTCTCCTTAGCCTACATCAAAGTTTTGTTAATTATACAAATTATTTAGTTACAATTTATTATTTCAAAATAGATTCAAGAGAAGACATCATCTACTTCTTCGTTTAGTATCTAAGAACAAACATTTCAATGAGATATTCAGTGTCTGGGAAATGACATTGGAGTGCTTTAAGGGGTGAGGGTTTTAGCTTAGTTCTGCCCCAAAACATTTCTGTGTATTATGAAAGGTACTTAACCTATCAGAATCAATACTCCAAAAAAGCAATGGAACTAGATGATTTCCAGTACTCTTTCCTACTAGTTGTGCCCTCAAGAACATGAAGAGTATATTTAAAATCAATAACACCCCAGGTGTTCTCAATATTTTTTTTCAGTTACACTTTAGAAGAAGGGTTACAGAATGAACTATCTTCTCATTAAGCAGTTAGTCCATGCATTATTTTTATGGCATTGGTTACAAAGCCCACAGCATGTCAGCACTCTCCCTTCTTGACTTTGGATCCCCTATTATCAGCTTTCTTGCCCCTCCTGCCTTCTAGTCCTTGCCTCTGGGTTGATGTGCCCCTTTAGTTTCCCTTTGCTTTACAGGCCTGTCTAATCCTTGGCTGAAGGGTCAACCTCAGAAGTGGCTTCATTATTGACCTAAAATGTTTTCAACATTTTAGAAGCATATACCTATGTATAAATGATGATCTACTATTAGTATATTAGTATACTGTTAATATATTGATATGCTAATAACTAACAATGAGGAATTTCCTTCTATTAATTAAGGTATAATCTCTTATAAATAATAGTCCATAAACATATGCCACAGATTGAACTGTATCCCCCCAAAAATGTATGTATTGCTTTGACTTGTCTATGAGTCCCAATATGGTGCCATTCCTCCCATATGTGGCGAATCCTGCCTCTGTGATATTGATGACGAAGAATGGGCAGCATGTGTGCTGGGGAGGCAGGACTCAAGTTACCAGCTGGGAGATATAAAGCAGAGAAGTGAACAGAGTAAGTTGGGACCTCAAACCACCAAGACCGAGAGCATAGCAGATCCTTTGGACCTGAGGTTCCTGTGCTGAGATGCTCTCCTGGAACTTGGAGTCAGCCTACCAGACTGTGACTATTTCTCCTATCAAATGGACCTGTAACTCATAAATGGATTTTGTGGCTTACTGGACTGTGTCGATAAAGTTTCTCCTCACGTAACCATCCACTCATGGTATTTTCTATTAGAGCAGTACCAGGTGACTAAAACAGAATTATAGTATCTATGCTATTAAAATGCTATATTCTATAATTCAGATATACCTTTGCCCAGGCTCATCAGAATTACAAAGATTTCTTGGAGGCTTTATTTTAAAAATTGATGATTTACATTGTGGTATTGTGAAAAATATTGAATATTCTGTGGTCTGCCAGAAAAACAAACAAATCTCTCTTGGATGAAATATACCCAGAATGCTCCCCAGAAGTGAAGATGGACATATCAACAGGAGGGACCAATCACTAGCAAAAATTCAAACTTGTTGATTAAATGAGTGTATTTGTTGATATACACCAGGATGGGAAATAATTGACATTTTTTAAAAGATATCTTCTGTTTTGTGGCAATTTCTTTTAGGCTAGAGATAACATTCATCTTTGGGAAGGCCAGCTCCACTGTTTAGCAAACAAAGTGCCACAATGCAGAAGTGCATTTGTTCACTTTACACACTCATCACACACTCAAATGGGCCTCTTAGTTGTGCCAAGTAAAGCCCATTCTTGGAAGAATATCCATGACTGCTAAAGTAAAGAGTAAACAAAATAATGAAGACCCTTGAGGAGACGAGTGGACAGAGTGACTACAATAACGGCAGTAAACATACCTGCGACGGTGACAATAACAAAGGGATGGGCATTTTGTTCACTATGAGTCGGGAACATAGCTAGCATGTAACAACCACCAAGAAATTTGGAGTGGGACAAAAAAGTGTGTGCAAGATTAGGTTATAGATTTCAAATTACATTTCATGCTCAGCTCTTGACTTTCACTTTTAAAGCTACTCCTTGGTTTACAATTTTTCAAAGACATGACTGATATTAAAAGTATGTTGAAGTGGGAACTAACAGGCTATCATAGAATGCAATGTCCTAAACTGTTGACATTAATTTATTCACTTGGTTATTCACGGAATTGATACCACTTTGTAGTTAGGATTATATTAACTCCAAGAATACAAAGAAAATAAAGAGTTTCAGTCCTTCTGGAGCTCTTGTGGTATACTGCTTAGGAGCTTGAAATGTTGGCAGTTTGAATCCACTAGCTGCTCCTGGGAAACACTACAGGGAGGTTTTAGTCTGTTGTGTATATGGTTACTGTGAGTTGGAATTAACCCAACAGAAACAGTTTTTGGGGTCTCTCTTCTAAGGTGACTTAGTGGCACGGTGGTCAAAGCACTTGCCTGCTAACTGAAAGGTTGGCAGTTCAAACCCATCAGCTGCTCCATCACAGATGTTTGTGGCCTTGGAAACTCTATAGGGAAGTTTTACTCTGTTCTCCATGGTTATTCTGTCTTCCATGGTAAATTCAAAGACAGCGGGTTTGTTTTGAGAAGGGTTGGTCTCTCTGACAGTGGACTATACAACTGACTGGAATTCTGAAGCTGTAATAATTCTGAAGCTGACAGAGATATGAGCTGTAAATAATCATCTGTCTGGTCATTGCTGGTTAAAAGGGATAATTGTTCTAGTAAAGTGGGAGAAGAAGCCAATGGGAAGAGGAGGAAAATATGGACGGAGAAGAGAAGGAAACCACACTGGGACTTCTTTGGAAAGGAATGACTTAGTTCTTTGGTCTGACAGAGAGGGATGCAAAGATAATATTGATGACCTAAATATCTAACTAAAAATTATGGCTTTGACATCTGCAAATCTGAGTGTAACATTAGTATGTATGAAATGTGTAAGCATTCCCATTTTTTTAATTTAACTATCAACTAATATATGCTGAGAATCTACCACATATCATATTTAACATTTTGTTTAGCATACAGTAGAGTTTTAGCAAATTCTTGATGATGGACTAACTGCTCTTAATGTATCATGTCCGTACAATAGAGAGCTGGGTGGTACTGATGGTTTAGACTTAACAACCAGAGGAAACGTTGTAGTTTGAATTTCCCCAGAGGTATCTTGGAAGACAGGCCTTGTAATCTGCTTTCAGAAAGACACAGCATTGAAAATCCTGTGGAAGAGTTCTGCTCTGTACACATGGGGTTTCCATGAGCTAGAAACAACAGAAAGTAGTAACAACAATAACGTGCCAGTACGGGATAACTAAAAGCGCATATTAGACAATGAAGCCTGTGAATAACCACTACTGATGTCGTTATCGTTGTGTACATTTAGTTTAAATGTTTGATATCAAAATTAAACTACTTTAAATTGTCTGAAAAAGTGAGTCTAAACATGCCTTCCTTTGAGTGATTGCATGACAGCCAAAATAAAAGTAGGATTGGAGAACCAAGGACAGCCTTCCAGGAAGACAGCATTCAGTCAGAGAATAAAAGATAAATAAGAGCTTTAAGGAAAAAAGGAGGCAAAATGGTGTGATGGCATACGCAGCACACGATGAGACGAAGAATATCATTCAATAACTCAACACCGTTTATATTCCAGATAATCTATAGGCACTCTGATGGGTTTCAGATTCAGAAAATTAAAATAATATATCTGGGGCATAATATGTGTCTACATGTCAAAACAGGCAGAAAAAGGAGGTTGAAGAGAGGTGATTCACAGGAGCAAGAGAGAGGTCAAATTACAAAAGCAAGGTCTACCGAGCAAGGCATTTAATTTTGGTTTGTAGACACTGATAACTATCAAAGAATCTGAAGAAATCAGTGAATTTATTTTAGAAAAATCACTTGACAGCAGGATAATGGAGCAGTTAAAGGGGTACCATCAGAAGCCCACAATCCATTTGTCAGTTTGTCATGCTATGATGGTTTATGTGTTGCTCTGATGATGGAAGATATGCCTAGTATTACAAAGGCCAGCAGGATCCCCCATGGTGGACAAACTTTTTTTTTTAATTATTTTTATTTAACATAACTGAGTGAAATGTACATTCACATGTAAATTTACATGCCCCCCTACATGCAGCTTCCACTGCTCTCCCTGTCCGGTGACTGCACACTATTCCTCTCTGCTCCATACATGTCTTATCCTCCCAACAGTCTCCTTTCCCCTCCTCTCCGGTGGACAAACTTTAAGAAAATTTTCCCAACAAAGAAAGAGAACTACAGAATGATATCACTCATGAATCTAGATGCAAAAATCTTCAACAAAATTCTTGTCAATAGAATACAACAACATATCAAGAAAATAATCCATAATGACCAAGTGGGATTCATACCAGGGATGCAAGGTTGGTTCAACATCAGAAAAACAATCGATGTGATTAACCACATAAATAACACAAAAGATAAGGATCACCTGGTTTTGTCCATTGATGCAGAAAAGGCATTTGATAAAGTCCAACACCCATTCATGCTAAAAACTCTTAGAAAAATGGGCATTGACAGCAAATTCCTCAACACAATAAGGGCCATTTATAAAAAGCCAATTGCCCACATCATCCTGAATGGAGAGAGACTGAAAGACTTTCACTTGAGATCAGATCTCCTATTCAACATTGTGCTAGAAGTTCTAGCCAGAGCAATTAGACAAGACCAAGAAATAAAGGGCATCTGCACCTGCAAAGAGGAAGTTAAAATCTCCCTGTTTGCAGATGACATGATCGTATATGCAGAGAACCCCAAGGAATCTATAAGTAAGCTACTCAAACTGATAGAAGAGTTCAGCAAAGTCTCAGGATACAAGATAAACATAAGTAAATCAGTAGGATTCCTTTATACCAACAATGAGACTGTTAAGGAGGAAATTATCAAATCAATACCATTTACAATAGCCACTAAGAAGATAAGGTACCTAGGAATTAATCTAACCAGAGAAACAACAGACCTTTACAAAGAGAACTACAAGTCCTTACTACAAGAAACTAAGAGAGACTTAGATAAATGGAAAAACCTACCCTGCTCATGGATAAGAAGACTTAACATTGTGAAAATGTCTATTTTACCCAAAGCAATTTATTTATATAATGCAATCCCAATACAAGTTCCAGCGTCATTTTTTAATGAGATGGAGAAACAAATCACCAATTTTGGTTGGAAAGGGAAGAAGCCCAGATAAGTAAGGTACTACTAAAGAAGAAGAACACACTGGGAGGCCTCTCGTTACCCGACTTTAGAACATACTACACTGCCACAGTGGTCAAAACAGAGTGGTACTGGTACAAGAACAGACAGATGGGTCAATGGAACAGAATTGAGACCCCAGAGATGACACCCTCTGCCTATGAACAGTTGATATTCGACAAAGGCCCTAAGACATTAAACTGGGGTAAAAACAGTATCTTCAACAAATGGTGCTGGCAAAATTGATTATCCATCTGTAATAAACTGAATCAAGATCCATATCTTACACCTCACACAAAAACCAACTCCAACTGGATAAAAGACCTAAATATTAAACCTAAAACGATAAAGTTCATACAAGAAAAGGTAGGAACAACAATGGAAATTTTAATACACAATGAGGACAGACTCCAAAGTCTGTCAAGGAAACCACAATCAACAGAAGAGAAAATAGATAAATGGGAACTATTAAGAATCAAACACTTTTGCTCATCCAAAGACTTTATTAGTAGAATTAAGAGAACACCCACAGAATGGGAAAAAATATTTGGCAAATCTATGTCAGACCAATGCCTGATCTCCATAATCTATAAGATACTACAAAATATCAATAAGAAGAAGATAAACCATCCAATTAAGCAATGGGCAAAGGAGATGGACAGACATTTCACTAAAGAGGAGATCCAGGCAGCCAAAAAACACATGCAGACATGTTCATGATCTTTAGTTACTAAAGAAATTCAAATCAAGACGACAATGAGATACCATCTCACCCCAACAAGATTGGCCATGATCCAGAAAACACAAAACAACAAATGCTGGAGGGGCTGTGGAGAAAGAGGAACCCTCCTACACTGTTGGTGGGGTAGCAAAATGGTTCAGCCTCTTTGGAAAGCAATCTGGTGCTTCCTTAAAAAAATGGATATTGATATACCATTTGACCCAGTAATTCCACTACTTGGAATATATCCTACAGAATCAAGGCCTTTCACACCAACGGACACATGCACGAGAATGTTTATCGCAGCACAGTCCACGATAGCAAAAAGCTGGAATCAACCAAGATGCCCAACAACAGAAGAATGGATGGGTAAACTATGGTACATATATTCAATGGAGCACTACACAATGATAAAGAATAACGATGATTCCAGGAAAACATCTCCTAACCTGGTTTCAACTGGAAGACATTATGTTGAGTGACAGTAGTCAGCGACAAAAGGACAAATTCTGTATGAGACCTCTAAGACAAGATCTCAAAAACAGACTTGTGTATAGAAGAAAAGACTCTTTGACAGCTGCAAGGGAGGGGAGGGGGGGTTTAGTTTAGATAGTTGCTAGAAACCTGGTTGGGAGAAAGCGGTGATAGCATACATTAGAAACATTGAGTGGACTTCAGCATAATTTGAGTACTCCTTCCATCTTAACCCGATATTGCAAAGATAGAGTAGCTGGGGCCGGGGGCAGGGGACCATGCTCTTAGGCGAAATCAAGGCCAATTGGCACAACTAGCGTTTTGCTAAGAGAGCTCTCTGCACCCCACATTGGTGAGTGGCGTCTGGGGTCTTAAAAGCTTCCAAGTTGCCTTTTAAGGACACAGCAAATTGTCCCAACTCAGCAGGAACGAATGCTCGCGGAGGACCAAAATGACATATGGTAAAGACAACCTAGAAGACAGAGAGACCCTCAAGAGTGGGTGCCTTCATTGACTTGGGACCAGAAGAACCGGATGGTGCCCGGCCACCATCAGTGATAGCCACGATGGAGCTCACTAGGTTGAGTCTCACTGGCAACATAAGAGTTAAAAGGGCTACATCCTGAGATCTCCACTAAAAGACCTCAATTGATCGTCCAGTGGTTTTGGGGTTCCCCTGAGAGCATGGCCCCCGGCCCTGATGCTTTCCTTACCCATAAATTATAACAAAGATCCACTCTTTTGACAGGAATGGATTGGACTTGGCAATGCAGAGTAACCATATATTGGTTTCACTTTATGTTTCTATACATCTATAGGATATCATCCTACTGACCTCTAGCTGGAGTAAGGAGAGTGGGTGGAGAGGAGCAGAAAGGATGCTGTTGGGAGGATGAGACATGTATGGAGCAGAGAGGAATAGTGTGCTGTCACCGGACAGGGAGAGCAGTGGAAGCTGCATATAGGTGGGCATGTAAATTTATACGGGAATGTACATTTTCACTCAGTCATGTTAAATAAAAATAAAAATAAAAAAAGAAATTTTCAAGCTTGGACAGGTTAAGAAGAAAGGTCTGATGAACTATTTCCAAATAATAGCAAAGGAAAACTCTTTTTCTATATAGTGTTGGACAATGTGCCCCAGAGATTGGAAGGCATTCCTTCAGCAATGGACTCACACATACCAAGGATCATGAAAATGGAACAGAACCGGGCAATGTTTGGTTATATTTTATTTGAGCCCAAACTATGGCAACTAACAACAATGACATATTAGGTAGAAGGCCTGGACATTCTCTTAATCCGGAACTAAAACCATTCTCCAAGACCATTCCTCAGAAAAAGTTTAGACTGGGTTATAAAAAATAAAATAATACTCATATAGACCGCACTTCTCAGGTCAAGCAGACATACGAGACTGAAGGATTGACTCCTGTCTGGAGGCAGGATGAGAAGGCAGGAAGGGACAGGAGCTGTTTGGACAGGCACAGGAAACTCAGGAAGCAAAGGAGGAGTGTGTTTGCCACATTGAAGGAATTGCAACTAGTATCACATGACAACACATGCATACAATTCTGTATGAGAGATTAACTGGAGCTGTAAACGTTTACCTAAAGTACAATTTTATATGTATACATACGACATACAACAATTAAGTCTGCAAACTTAAGTGTTCTAAGTGCTACATACCTTATGGCTGAATATCACTACGGTCACCTTTGAAATACTACTCTTGGGAAGCTAGGCACTGATTTCAGAGCCTCATCTACCTACCAAAGCGATTTGGGAACTCTTTCTGGAATGGCCATTGCACATGGTGGCACAGTGGCAAGTTTGCAAACTTTATTGTATAGTTGTCTGTGAGGGAATTTTTAGCCAGTAAACTGTGTTGGAACACCCTGACTACTCACCTGATTTGGCCCCTAATGACTTTTTTCTTTATGCTAAGATAAAGTAAATATTGAAAGGAAGACATTTTGACGACATGCATGACATCGATGGTAATACAATAGCTCTGATGGCCATTCCAGAAAAAAGAGTTCCAAAATTGCTTTGAAGAGTGGACTAGGCACTGGCATTGGTGCATGGATTCCCAAGAGGAGTATTTCCCCAATGACTATAGTGATATTCACTACTGAAGCAAATTGAACTTCTTCTAGCATGAGTTCACTAACTTAATTGTCATGAATTATAAATCCTTCAATTGGAACTCACATCTTATAAAAGACATTCCCCATTCCTATCATGCCAAATAGCATTTTCAAGTTTCTCTGGAATTCTCTCCCTCACTGTAAATTCCTGAGTCTGATTGTGTTAGACTAAGCACTTGTTTCTGCTGGGTTTGCACTAACTAGGCTTTGACACATTCATTTCACAAACACTTTTTAGCTTCCACTGAATAAGACATATATAATTAATCTTAATGGAAAAAAAAAGTGAGGATCCTAATACAAAGTTTTTATTACATTTACTATTTTACCAGAGGAAACCCTGGTGGCATCATGGGTTAAGTGCTATGTCTGCTGACCTTTTGGTTCAAATTCACCTCCTTGAAAACTCTATGGGGCAGGTCTACTCTGACCTGTAGGGTCACTATGAGTCAGATCTGACTTGATGGCAACTTTATTTTATTTTTTTTTTACTGTAAGCATCATTTCTAAGAAGTTCCTTCTAGTCTTCATTTGATTCCAGTTTGTACAACTCACACTCTGTCCATAGGAGAATGAAGAAACTATTTAGAGAGGTTAAAAGTACAGCCAGCACACTAGCTCACTAGCTGTATAGATTTTGGAAGGCTATATAATTTCTTTGGGATTAAACTTTCTCATCTGTAAAGTGAAAAAAGTGTCATACCTACGATGTTGGGTTATTTTTAAGAATCAAATGAGTTAATAGTTTAAAGTGCTAAATAGTGTTACTGGCCAAAACACAGAGTTCTCATTAAATTTATGTTTTAGGTGAATAATAAATAATGTTTTAACATAAATTTGTTCCTCAGAAACATAGTTTTTCTCCAAATGGAGGTAGTCCCACGCTTAGGACAGGTTCCATTGGAACTACTACTACTACTCTGCAGTAAATCAGCTCTGACATAAAGTCACATCTTTTTAGTTTTGTTATTGACTGAATTGTGCTTCCCTCAAACAAAAAATGTGTGTCAAATTGACTAATCCACAATTCTCAGTATTGTGTGATTATCCACCATTTTGTTACCTAATGTGATTTTCCTGTGTTTTGTAAATCCTACCTCGATAATGTTAATAGAAACCCTGGTAGCATGCCAAGCCAAGTGCCGTGGAGTCGGAACCGACTCATGGCACCCTGGTAGCACAGTGGTTAACTAAGTGTTATGGCTGCTAAAACAGTTCCAATCCATCAGGGACTCCTTGGAAACTCCATGGGGTAGTTCTACTCTCCTAGAGGGCTATTATGAGTCTGCATTGACTGGATGGCGATGTTTCCTTTTGTTCATTTTTTATGATGCTAATGAGGTGAGCTTAATGGTTGTTACCTTACTGAGGCAAAATTCAATCTTCAAGATTAAGTCTTGTTTTAGATCTGCCTCTTTTGAGATATAGAATAACAGAAGTAATGAAACAGATACAGAGATCTCCTACCACCAAGAAAGTACACCAGGAGAGAGTTCTTTCTTTGGACTTCTCATATCTGCATTAAGAAAGTCCTACACCAGGAGAAGATTGATGGAAAAGACCTTCCTTCAGAAGCAGCAGAGACAGAAGGCTTTTGCCTGGAGCCAGCACAGTGATTGGGGACATCTAGTCTTCTAGCCTATGAAAGAAATATTCTCTTTTAAAGCCATCCACCTGTGGTATTTCTGTTATGGCACTATTAGAAAATTAAGATGAGCTTTCATTATTGAATGTATTATCAGTATTTTTATAATTCCAATTTTGATTTGTCATTGGGTGTTAAAAACATCACATGCGACAATCATAACATCTGAAGACCATGCACTGCAGCCTTGTATATAGCACATATTACAAACAATAAAATATGCTTATAGTTCAGTGTAACTCAAATATTTTTTAAGCTAGGGACTACTCGCATTGCATGGACTAAAGTCTACCAATTTATACTTACATAAAAAAATATTTTGCTCTGAAATTCACCATTAACCCAATGTTTATCCGAATGTCCTTTATTTTTATTGGCTGACCCTACCGACTGCTTTGCATATAATAGTCATTATATAAGTCATACTTATTACTTAAACAGCTTTTTTTACACATTTGCAGTTATATTCCAGGCACTGTTAGGCATTATGAACTGACATTTCTGTCTGAGAAGTTTTGGAGACATTGTTCAATATCTCTCATCTTATCAAGGCACATTTGTCAGGTTCTATTAAAATACACAATGTTGCTCTGATTGTTGTGAACCTACTTGTTTATTACAACAGCATAAACTGTGTTTCTGAATTTCATGTAAAGACTTTGCATATGCCCTTATAGACAGTTTCTCAGATTTTTCTGTATTGTTACTATCAAGAACAAAATTCAACAGACAGCTCAGTACCTTTATATAATTATGCACTAAGTTAACTCAGAGTCTGAGTTAATGAAAAAAAATTTCTTTTTGTTGAGTAACGAGGTTTATATTTTTTACAAGTCAAAGCACTATAAACTCTTCTTCTGCCTTTGTGTGTCTGTTTGTCAGAACAGAAAGAGCTAAGTTTTCTGACTCTTAGTCTGAGTTTTTTCTCTTTTCCCCTGTAACGTGATACTTTCCTATTATTCTGATTCTAATTTATTTTTTTCCTGCTTTTTCGCTATGTGAGCTTATTGTTACAAACTGTCAAAAATTATTTAGGAAAAAGAGCCAGAGTTTAAGTGTGAGCCAGAGTTTTAAAAAATTACATGAAATACTGAAGTTTTAAATTTATTCACATTTTAACACATGTCTTCTATTTGTCCGCTTAGTTTCCAAAACACTTTCCCATTTCTGTGTGCCTTTGCCCATTGCCATTGAGTTGGGTTCAACTCATGGCAACTCTGGAGGTCAGAGGAGAACTGCCACACAGAATTTCGAAGGAGCACATGGCAGATTTGAACTGCCGACTTTCAGATAGCAGACGTAACACTTAACCCACTATACTACCAGCGTTTCCGTGCACCCTTAGTAGTCAGCTGTAACACTAGGACACTCATCAGTCAACAAGAAGGAAAACAAAATTCTTCTCATATTTCTAGCATTGCTGACCGTTTGGATGCTAAAAATTGTTATTACAATTATACATGGAAAGTGAATGAGTCCTTGAAATATGAATGTATGACGATAGTGCTCTTTCTCTCTCTGCGTCTCTTTAACTTTACATATATATGTATTTTTAATTGCTGTTGAGTTGATTCCAACTCACAGAGTCTAGAACTACACTCCATAGGATTTCAGTGGCTGGTTGATATATGTTAGCTAGATTTCCAAACTTTGGTTCCAAGGAGCCTCCAGATGGCCTAAAACCTCTGACCTTTATTTTAACAGTCAAGTACATTAACTATCCAGAGACTCCAATTTTGCAAGTACACTAAAAAAATGAGAAAACAGAAGATGTCTTTAACATTTCACATCAACCTCTTCTGTTGTCTCTGGCATCCACACACTTGCTCCATTCGATTCCAACTAATAGAGAACCTCTAGGGCCAAAGGAAAATCCAAGGATGCCAATCTTTATGGAAGCTGACTGCAACACCTTTCTCCTGAAGAGCAAGCAGCTTGTGGGTTCCAGCCATGAATTATGCTTAGCAGGTGAGCACTTCAACCACTGCACTGCCAGAGCTACTTACACACATAGCCTGTTGCACATCTACACAAAATTAGAAACCTGGTGGTGTAGTGGTTAAATGCTGCACCTGCTAACTAAAAGGTCAGCAGTTCAAATCTACCAGGTGCCCCTGTGAAACTCTATGGGGTAGTTCTATTCAGCCTTATGCAACCTCTATGAGTCGGAATTGACTCAAAGGCACTGGGTTTGGTTATTTTTATTTTTTTTTAAGTCAGAGAGAAAAGATTTAATAAACTCATTGACACCAGAGTGATAGCATTGTCTGTCCTCCGTCATGTATACATACATTTTAGTGTATAACAAAAGGCTGAGGGAGACACTGCTCCATAAAAGTGGCTTGCCACCCATAGGAGAAATGTCGGCACTGTGGTCCTAGGGTCTGACGGATGCTTGAAGTACAAGAATTGACCTGACAGCTCTTAAATCAAACAACGCTGGCCATACTTCTCCAGGGAATAAATCTGCAGAGTTAGTAGAAAGAACCCTTGTCCTGTGGTGAGAGAAAGAAATCGTGAAACATTTTTTCTCTTTTGCCTGGGAAGAGAATAAAATCTTGAGAGTTATTATTTAATTATTAAATATTAGATTTTTTAAAAAAGGGATTTAATAGTGTTATCTTTAGTATAAACAATATTAATTGCTTAATAATAGAGAATACACAGATAGCACATTATGGCTGAGGAAAGTACAGTAATTATAGAAAAAAACACAAAGCATTTTTAAGTAAAGGAAAAATACTCCAGTTCTCTTAGAATGCTATCCTATAAAGCTTAAAAAAAAACCTTGTTAACAACTTTATGAATATTAAATAATTCCATGAAAAATCTCTTTGCAGGAATGATTTATTATTTAATGTTTGTCTTATTTTTTTGTTGTTGCCGAGCAAGCAACTTCCTGGTGGTCAAATAAGAACATTTTCGTATTTTAATGTTACAACATCACTTAATCTATTATTAATCTGACTCATAAATACCCTCACCATCAAAAATAGCCTCCAACAGCCTTATCTGTTCAGACTTCACTTCTTCCCCAGGGGTTTCCAGTTTCTGGACTATAATTAGTTGTCATCTATTCTGACAGAGAAGATTCTACCTACCTTCCCCCACATCTCAATAACGCACTTGACGGATTTCATATCCTAAGGCAACCTAAACAGTTTACTAAGTGAGACCCACTAGAAGAGAAGGAAAAGGTAGAAGGCAGAAAACTCACTATTTTTAGCAAAAAGTTAATTAGGTGCTTTTGTGGGATTATTTTCCCCAAAGCATTCATATTTTGCCAAATATGTGACTCACATCATGCCATCCTTTATAATGGTTTTAGCTCCTTCTTTGCACACTGTAATTGTATCTCTGTGAGAAGGGGAAAAGGTTTTTTTTTTTTCTTCTCCTTTGCTAATTTAACATCTTCCATTAAAAATTTTATGTTGTTAAATAATTCTTACAGATATAACACTCATATTTTCTATACAAAGTTTCAACTGTCATTTATTTCCCAAACACAAGCCACTGAGATAATAAATGGTCATATAAAAATTTCAGTAGATTCTACCCATGATAAATAACACTGCTTGGCAGCCACTGTTAACACAAAGAAGCTGGTCTTTCTGTCCTGTCTCATAGGATACAGAAGCCCATCCTCCACAGTCCAAACATCAGCAAATATTTCCAGGAGAACAATTAAAATGATCATTGTCTAATTAGGCTATAGTGTCACTCTAGAAGCAATAGTGAAGATAGGAACCACATTGCTTTGAAGGCATATCTTCAAAATATTGTGTACTTCATCCTACAAAATACTGTATTCTTCAATATTCATCATTGCACAGAGCATGTAGAAGAAAATTAAAAAGCACTGGCCTCCTATTAAGGTACAGCAGTGACAGATGCAAGTTCTGGCTTTCAAGGAATGATATTGAGTCTGGAGGTCGCAGGCAAACAGGTAAAGAGATTTATTATAAAGTGGTAGTATAGATAAATCCTAAATTAATAATTCTAGATATGACTATGTTACTTGCCAGAAAACATCCTTAATGATTTCCAATTATTGCTGCTTATAGAAGTCCTCCTATCCACAATCTACTTCAGGCTGTGTTTTCTAACTTTTCTAAATGCTTCCATTTTTAAACCTGTTTTATGGGGCATAGGAGAAGAATGGCTGAAAGTGCTTACTCATCTATGCCAGGAAATTTGGAAGACAGCTACCTCGCCAACTGACTAGAAGAGATTCACATTTACAGGTAATCCAATGAAATGTGAAAATTATTGAATAACATCATTAATATCACACACAAGTAAAATTTTGCTGAAGATAATTCAAAAGTAGCTACAGTAGTATATTGACAGAGACTCAAGAATTCAGAGATTCAGAAATTCAAGCCAGATTCAGATTCAGATGTGAAACCAGACCTAACAGTGCTGATGTCAGAGGAATCCTGGCTGAAAGCTGAAATTACCATAAAGATGTTTACCTGTTATTACTGAGTACTCACAAACGTTCAACTGTGTGGATCATAACAAATTATGGGTAACATTGTAAAGAACAGTGTCTTAGTCATCCAGAGCTGCTCTAAGAGAAATATAGCAAGCGGATGTCTTCAGAAGAGGGTTTTCATTCCTTCACAGTCCAGTAGGCTACAAGTCCAAATTCAGGCATCAGCTCTAGGAGAAGGCTTTCTCTACTG
Organism: Heterohyrax brucei; assembly: GCA_028571685.1. NCBI lineage: Eukaryota > Metazoa > Chordata > Mammalia > Hyracoidea > Procaviidae > Heterohyrax > Heterohyrax brucei. Next base: position 166,244,899 of record CM053143.1, read on the forward strand.
GCTCTACAAGAATCTCCCTGTCATAAGACTTCTCCTGGATTGGGAGCATATGAGGCACAGTGACCCTAGCCTGTTTCCAAAGGATACCTTCTGTCCCTAGAGCTGTTTCTTTTTTGATTCTATGAGATCCCCACTTTCTCTGCTAGTGTCTTTCTTTTCTATTTCAGGACATTGCCTCAAGGCACAAATGCACTCTTATGTGCTATGACCTGCCCCACCGACACACTTGCCACTTATCCTCCCTCATGAATGTCATAGAGGCGGGGTTTATAGCATATAGGAACATTACGTGATACCAGCAATCATGGCCTAACCAAATGGCTGCACACATTTTGGGGAAACACAATACATTAGGTGACAAATAGGCATTCCAGAACACTTAACTGTGCTCCTGAGGAACCTGTACATAGAACAAAAGGCAGTAGTTGCAACAGAAGAAGGAGACGCTGTGGTTCAAAGTTAGGAAAAGTCTGTGTCAGAGTTAAGTCTTTTCACCATTAATGTTCTCTGTTCAGTCTGTATACTGAGCAAATAATCTGAGAAGCTCGCCTGTCTGAAGAAGAATAGGGCATCAGGGTTGGACAAAGACTCATTACCAGCCTGTGATATGCGAATGATACAACCTTACTTGCTGAAAGCAAAGATGATTTGAACCACTTATTGATTAGGATCAAAGAACAGCAGCCTTCTGTATGGATTACACCTCAACATAAAGGAAGCAAAAATCCTCACAGATGGACCAATTATAAACATCTTGATAAATAGAGGAAAGATAGAGGTTGTCAAGGATTTCATTTTTATTGGATACATAGTCAATATGGAAGAAACAGTCGAGAAATCAAGAGACATATTGCACTGGGCAAATCTGCTGCAAAAGACATCTTTAAAATGTTGAAAATCAAAGATGTCACCTTAAAGGCTAAGGTGCCCCTGACTCAGGCCATGGTGCTTTCAGTTGCTTCATATTCATACACTAGCTGGAAGATGAATATGGAACATCAAAAAAGAACTAACACTTGAATTGTGCTATTGGTGAAGAATACTGAACATGCCATGAACTGTCAAAAGAACCAACAGGTCTGTCTTGGGAGAACTGCAACCAGAAAGCTCCTTAGAAGCAAGAATGGCCAGACTGAGACTCACACACTTTGGACATGCTGTTTGGAGGGATCAGTCCTGGAGGATATCACACTTTGTAATGCACAGGGTTAGCAGCCAAAAAGAGGAAAACCTTCAGTTACACAGATGACACAGTGGCTCCAACCATAGGCTCATGCGTAACAGGGACTTTGAGGATAGAACAAGATCAGGCAGCATTTTGTTCTGCTGTGCACACAATTGCTATAAGCGGGAAATAATTCTACTGCACCCAACTACGGTGGCAACAATTGCCATAATTGAGATAATAAACATTGTCACAATAAAAGATGAACATATGGAGACCAAAAATCAATGGATATAGTAAAATAAGCATCCAGATAATCAAAACTCTCCTTAAACTAAATTAAAATTTAAGAGTGTTATCTATCTGAAAACATACAAAAATGTGTTATCACAGAGAAATTATTTATTTCCCAAACATTATGTTTAGAAGTTTGATGTTTGTTGTTTGCTTTGTTTAGTTTTTGCCTGAAAGACCATTAATAATTTTTTTAGTACATGGTAAAATGATCTTTATTTTTATAATAAACCTTTATTTCCAAAGTTTTAAATAACTCCAAAGAATTAAGAAGTCAATAAGTATATAAGAAATATCAAAGAAAGAAAGAAATATAAAAAAGTGCATATATCAGTGTAACTACACCCTGGCTAAGATACAGAACCCTGCCTCCTTCACGCTCTCCCAAGTAACATCTCTTCCCTGTTATCTCTGCAAATGATGTTCTGGGAATTTTATTCAGATCTATGTTATGGATTGTAAAAATTAAAATAGCTGAAACTATAGCTTGTGGTTCAATTTAACAGAAGATTGGACATAGCTGAAGAAATTATTTGTGCCTCCAAACAGAGCAAAGGAAGATATTCATTTCCAGAATTTCCATTTGAATCCTGAGTATAGTCTTTTGACTTCTCCAGTATACATTGCAATTTTTTTTATTTATTAATCAAGTTGATTTAAAGACTGTGACTATAACTCCATTATCTAGATTTCCTTAAGACTGGTATTTATGTTCTGGTTTTGTCTTTAGAGTAATAAAACTCCTATTTTTATATACCTGGTAATTATGAATTCAGTGTCAGGTATTATGTATGAAAAATTATAATCTGAAGCTTTGGATGAATTAATGTTCTCTCAGAGATGATTTTTTTTTTCTTCCTTTTACTAGCAGCCAGTTAAGCTGGATGAACCAGAAATTTTATATACACTTAGTCTCATCAGGGAATGCGAGGACTCAATGACGAGCTTGACTCTTCTGAGGACAAATCTACTTCCACTTCACACTTGCTTTTGGTGTATAGCTAATGCAAACCCTTGAGGCATTACTAGGCTCATCCTCCTTGGGAGACTCTGTACCGTCCATCCCTTTGGCTTCAGGAGCCTGTGAATAGCTGTTGTAACTTCTCAGCATCTCAGACTGCGTTTTAAATCAGCAATTAGCCCAAGGGGAAAATATCAACAGGAGAAGAGAGCTAAATGGAACATTTATAATAATGTGCCATTCACTTCCAATTAAGACTAGTCTAGAGAAGGCAAAAGAAAAAAAAAAAATGACTTAAAGCCATTGTAATGGAAGCCACCTGAAATACATAGGAAAAAAGATAGAGAAAAAAATGAACAGTACTTCACTCATCTCTGAAAAAATACTGAGCAGCCAAATATCAGATTAAACATATTATTATCTCTGTCTTAGAAATAGTTTGCTCAGATATCTTCTAAACAACACATTCTCTTGTTTTCCTCTTTCATACTAGTGATTTTACATGTCTTTTGAGAATCCCAGTTATAACTTAGACTGACCTGTTACTGTTGTTAGGTGCCGTCGAGTCGCTTCCTGTCTACAACAGAACAAAGCACTCCCTGGGCCTGAGCCATCCTCACAATTGTTGTTCTGCTTGTGCTCACTGTTACAGCAACTGTGTCAATAAACCTCACTGAGGGCCTTTTTATTCATTGAACCTCTACAATGCCAACATGATGGCTTTCTCCAGAGACTGATTTCTTCTGACGACATGTCCACGACATCCTTGCTTCTAGAGAACATGCTGGCTATACTTCTTCCAAGTTAGATCTGTTCATTTTTTAGATCTGTTTCTGATGCAAAGGCATCAATTTTTCTTCAGTCTTCCTTAGTCATCATACAATTTTTACAAATATGAAAGGTGATTAAAAACACTGTGGCTTAGGACAGGCCCACTTTAGTCTTCAAGGTGATGTCTTTGTTTCTCAACATTTGAAAGTGGTCTTTTGCAGCAGATTTGCCAGATGGAATACGTCCTTCAATTTCTTTCTTTATTTTCATTTTTTAAACATTTTACTGTGCTTTTACGTGAAAGTTTACAGTCCAAATAAATTTGTCATACAAAGTCTTACACGCACTACCATGTAACCCTAGCTGCACTCCTTGCTCTGTGACAACACACCTCTCCTCCTTCCAACCTGCATTGCCCCTCCTTCCCACCCAGAATCTCTCACGTCCATTCAACCAGCTCCCGTACTCCTCTTTCTTCTGACCTCACCTCTGGACAGGAGCTACTCAGTTAGCCTCACGCACACACTAAATCAAGAAGCACGGTCTTCACCATCGTTTATGTCTCATAGTCTAGTCCAACCTTTGTCTGGAGAGAGCTGGCTTCGGGAATGCTGTCATTTCTGGCCTAACAGAGATTCCAGGGGCCGTGTCTTCACAGCCTCTTCCAGTCTATCAGACAAGTCTGGTCTTTTGAAAAGAGTTCTAGTTTTGCACACCCGTTTAAATCATTTCACATCAGGGACATTATGTTATATTTCCTATCAGGACAGTCATTGGTGGTGGCTGGGCAACATCTAATTTTTCCTCTCTAATGAGGCAGTTCTACTCTGCCTGTAGGGTTGCTATGAATCAGAACTGACTCAGTGGCTGTAGGTTTTTTTAATGATGATGTAGTCTCTGGATTACGTGGCCTTGTCAGTCTCTTGGGCTCACATTTTCCTCTGCCTTTGATGTCTTTCCTTCTCCTCTGCTCTTGGTGAACTGGGACCAACTGGTGATACTTAGGTGGCTGCTTGGTAGTTTTCAAGACTCCAGATTCCACATCAGCACCGTAAACTGTTTTGGAATTTCCATTCTTCATAATGTTATTCCTAATTTGTTATGATCCACAAAGTCAAATTATCTTGGTATAGTTGATAAAACACAGTTATCCATCTCCCTGGTATTGTCTGCTTGCAGTCAAGACCCGTCTGACATTAGCAATGACATTTCCCATTCCACATCCTCTTCCGAACCCAGCTTGAACTTCTGGCACTTTCCCATTGATATACTCCTGCAAACTCTTTTCAATGATCTTCACCAAAATTTTACTTGCATGTGACATTAATGATATTGTTAGATAATTTCTGCATTCTGTTGGGTCACCTTTCTTGGGAAGAGGCATAAATGCAAATCTCTTCCAGCTGGTTAGCTGGCTAGGTAGCTAGGTAGTCTTCCAAATTTCTTGGCATAGATGAATAAAAATTTTCAGAACTTCATTATTTTGTGGAATCATCTCAGTTGCTGTTCCTTCAATTCCAGGAGCCTTGCTTTTAGCAAGTGTCTTCAGAGCAGCTTGGAGTTTTTCCTTGGGTGCCATTGACTCCTGATTGTATGTTACCTCCTGAAATGGTTGAACATGGACTGACTCTTTTTGTTATAGTGACTGCGTGTATTTCTGCCATCTTCTTTTGACCCTTCCTGTGTCATTTAGTATTTTCCCCATAGAAACCTCCATATTGCAAATCAAGGCCTGATATTTTTCTTCAGATTTCTCAGCTTAAGAAATGCTGAGAGTGTTCTTCCTGTTTGGTTTTCTATCTCCAGATCATTATACATGACCTAGGGATTACTTTTTAAACATTTGTCTTTCACAATTTCAGTTTTAATCTATGGGCTGAAGACTAAAATGTATGACTCTAGTCCATACATCTCTGTTGAATGATATAGATCTATATACAATTGTATATGTCATATATTTACTTAAAATAGCCCAATTTGAAACACTCAATGCCTGAGATGGGATCCACCCACACATACAATTCCACATTATTGGACTAAGTCATTCCAGTCATTAGGAAAAAAACTGGGTTCATTCTTGAAAATTTACATTTAGATTCCACATCTGATATATCAGCAAAATTGCCATTTTTTCAAAATATATGTAGTAGACAACCATTTCCCACCCCTTCCCAAACTCCCCCAGCCCCAGGATACTACTACCCCTCTCGTCTGTGTTACTGTTCTTGCTTCCATTCCTGCCTCCCCAAGTCTCTTTGAACCCTTGCAGCCAAAGTGATCTTTTCAGCATCCAAGATCAAATTACTCCTCTGCTGAATATCCTCCAGCGGCTTCTCTTCACACTTGGAATAAACTCAGTGGTGTCCTAGTGGCCCACCATTCCCTGCCCAAATTATATCCCAGTCAAATCTCTAACTTCATCAGCACAACATCTCTTACAACAGCATCCTCCTTCCTGTTACTCAACAGGACAGATATGATCCTGACTCAGGGCATTACCCTTCTCTGTCCCCTTTCTTTGAAACACTGTGTCCCAATGTCACCTTCTTCTTAGTTCCTCTCATGATTTCTTAAAAATAAGAGACAGAAGTGTCATGGATTGAATGACACAAACAGCTTTAACAATTTTTCTGTGCCATAATTTCTGCTATTGTGTGCTGTTCCTGAATGTTGGAATTCCTGCCTCTATGATGTTAATAAGGGTGGATGGGCAGCAGGTGTGTTGGTAGAGGAAGATTGAAAGTGTAAGTTTGTTTTGTGCCTTGAAGTAGTCTCTTGAGCTATTTAGAGAAAAATATGGGAGAGAGATATGGGAACCTCACACCATCAAGAAAGCAGCACCAGAAGTAGAGCGTGTCATTCAGACCTAAGGTTCCTATGCCGAGGTGCTCCCTGAATAAAGATTGAGGCTACACAAGAATTTCCTCCAGAGTCAATTAGGTAGAAAGCCTTCCCCTGGAGTAGACATCCTGAATTTGGACTTGTAGCCTACCAGATTGTGTAAGAACAAACATTTCTCTTTCTTAAAACCATCCAGGTTGTGGTATTTCTGTTAGACCAGCATTAGCTGACAAAAACAAGAAGGAACCTCCTCATGGGATCCCAGACTCCTCATCATGCTTTAATTTTCTCCAGCATGTCTCGCATTTTACCATACTATACAACGATCTTACTTACATGTTTAACTTTTTTCATTTTCTATTAATGGATACACTCTAATCAAACCAAAACTCATTGCCATCAAGCCAATTCTGACCCATAGCAACCCGATAAGTCAGAGTTGAACTTCCCCAACCTTTTGATTAACAGACATAGACAGCACTTAACAACTACACCAACAGGGCTTCCAGGTACACTCTATGAATTTATAACTCTTTTCACTTCTTGTTGCTTTTATGAGTCTACTATACAGCTAGGGTCACGATGAGTCAGACCCAGCTCAATGGCAATGGGTTTTAGGTATACAGTATTTGGCACACAGTAAGGGACATAAATAAATATTTACGGCTTTAATTAATCTGTGGTGTTGTTGTGTGCCATCAAATGGATTCCAACTCATAATGACCCTATATAAGAGAGTATAACTGCACCTGTATGACTTCCTAGGCTGTAACCTTCACACGAGCAAATCTCAGTTTTTTTTCCTCTGCATGTGGCTGGTAGGTTAGAACAATTAGTCTTTCAGTTAACAACTGAGTGCTTAACCACAGAGATATCAGGGCTGCTTAATTTATAATTAAGCCAAGCCAAGTGCCGTCGAGTCAGATCCGATTTATGGTGACCCCAGGGGCCGACTTATGCTGACCCCCAGAGTATTCAAGGAGCGTCTGGTGAATTTGAACTGCTGACCTTGTGGTTAGCTAGGCAGATGAAAAGAAAAACAAAAAAAATGGCCTGGAACCCTTCGGTCTTTGGTAGTGGCCTCACCCATCCATAGTGTTTTCAAATGCCTCTTATGCATGTGAAAGCTGGGCAGTGAATAAGGAAGACTGAAGAACTGATGACTTTGAATCATAATGTTGGTGAAAAATATTGAATAATACAATGAACTGCTGGAACAATGAACAAATCTTTCTATTAAGAAGTACAGCCTGAATGCTCCTTAGAAAATGAGGATGGCTAGATTTTTCCACATGTACTTTGGACATATTATCAGGAAGGATGAGTTCCCAGAGAAAGATGTCACGCTTCATAAAGCAGAGGTCCTGCAAAAAAGAGGGGACCCTTAAAGAAGATGGATTGGTGGAGTGGACTCAAACACAGCAGTAATTGTGAGGATAGTGTAAGACCCAGCAACGTTTTGTACAGTTGTACATAGGGTTGCTATGATTTAAAACCAACTCAGTGGCATCTAACAGCAATAACGACAACAAATAATATAATAAAGAAGCCCACTGTGCTACTTCAACAGTTATAACTGAAAGTACTACTAGTCCCTAGATGTTAAATGCTGTAATTTGTAACAATAGTAAAAGGATACAAATCACATTACATGAGAATCTTGAAGTAATAACACACCAAGATAAAAGAAATCAGAAAGAAATGTTCTTAATTTTTTAACTATATACTAGTAAACTGATCTGTTAAGAAATAATAATAAAAAAAAATAACTAAGCCCTGAACTTCATTTGATGGCTGCCCTTGAAAAAGTCATCTTTATTATGAGAAGAGTAACTGGAAATATCTAGGCAAAGAAAGGTCTCAGGGGATTCTTCTGCCGCAGACAGCAGAAACAGCTGAGTTGGGCTGAGGATTGGACATGACTAGTTCAAAGTCGGGGAACTGTGGGTGGCATGCAGAGAATAGAGACCTTTTTTTTTTTTTTCTGAGAGAAGGTTATAAAAGTTATTCCAAAGGGAGATGTACCTGTCATCGATTTCTTATACTCAGTACAACAGAAATGAAAGAGGACAGTTTCTATCTGGAAGATTAAAAACAGGAGATTCCAAGCTGGCCCTTTTACTGTTCTGAAATTCTGTGTGAGCAGCTATAATTGTTATTGTATTTCTTACGTGAAAGGGTATTCAGTGGAAAATTTTTAATTAAAACAATCAATGGCACACTTATTCTACTTTTTTCTGCTTGTAGAGGAAAATATCTTAAAACCAAAAGACAAAGTCTGGAAGTCACTTTGCTTACAATCTAAAGCAAACAAACAAACCTGTCTATCTCCTTCATCCAAATGTAATGGCTACATAGATTCATTAAATTTGTTAAGACTAATTAAATATCAAATCTCCTTTGAAATGCTAAGTATGTCTATAAAATTAAACAGCACTGTCATTTCAATTCACCTCATATTGATGCATTCATTACTACAAATGTAAGCATTAACTTGTCCGCGAAGATATGCCATTTTTCAAATAAAAATTTAGAACAAAATATCTTGATTTATAGTGTCCATTAAAACATGCATGACTCTTTTATATATTGTTCGTGGTTGATTGTAAGTTAGTGCACTGATTCTAAACAAAGGAGTAATAATTTTCATTTCTTAAAGATCTGAAAAATAAAATGAACATGCTTCCATGTGGTGTGCTTTTACTGTTAAGTCTTGTTTGTGAATGGATGAGCTACAGAGACACATTTTGCTGACAATCTGATCACCATTATTCAAATCTCACCCACAAAACAGGATATACAACCAATAACCATGAGCCAATACTACAAGTGTAGGTTCTTGGTATCAAATGGTCCTCTCAGAATAAAATTTAGTGATCAAAACTTTAAACTTGTACAAATAAAATTAGACTTCTTTCACTTGAGATTGTCTTATCTGAGAGGGACTGAGCAAGAGGGTCAGATCACAAAACTGAACAAGGAAAGGTTTGTTTAATGTGGAAGCACACTCCCAAAATGCTGAATTTAAAACTCTAGCAAATACTTCAGGAAATAGTGCAAGTGCTTAGAAAAAGGAGTGGTGCATACCAAGCGAAACCGAACTGCCAAAATTCCCATGAAATATGATAGAGAAAGAAATTTATCAGAGACATTGATATGCTTGAAACAATAATCTGTTCACATCCAAATCACTCACCAACTGATTGTTTCATGGCACGGTGAGGACAGGCTATGAAAAATGCACTATTGAGAGGGATGCCATGAGGATGCACAATGGTGTTTTTCTACAGTCAAGAATCAAGAATATGGTTGCTGTTGCTAAGAGAATGATAGTAGAATCTGAAAACAATACTTAGTCACCAGAAGCCAGAGATCACAATTACTGCAATGAATATCACGGGCAAGCAATCTCATTCACAGATATTTAATGGTATAATTAATGGAATAAAGTATACTGAGTGAAATAGGATAGGCACAGAACAAAGATACTAGTCAGACCAAAAAGTAAAACAAATGAATGACAGTCACTCCACTAAAAAAAAAAAAAAAAAAAAAAAAGTGATAATCCTCATCTGTAGTTTTCAAATTTGAGGCACTTTTTCATTGAAGATGGGTCAAAGACCAAAATAGAAAACCAAACTATGAGGATCACAGATGAACAGCAACACTCACCGTTAACATGATACTGACCATAGTTAACAATACAAAAACTCCAAAAGATAAGCTGGGTAACCAGGATCTTTTAAAAAATTAAACAGGCTCTTCAATAGACTTCACCAAAAGAGTAAGAAGAAAACATTCAGAGTGGGGAAAAAATATATACGTATGTGTATATATATATATCTATGACAAATCTGGCAAACATCTAATTTCTAAAATCGATGGGAAAATCCAATACTTCTAAACAAAAAGACAAATAATCTGTTTAAAACATGAGCAAAGAAATGAATAAGCTCTTCATCAAAGAAAATATTAAACTAGCTAACAGACACACAAGGAAATATTCTCAATCACTAGCTGTTAGAGAAATGACAGTCAAAACTATCTGCATTACTTATTCGAATCAATAGAAGAGAAAATAAATTTGGGGGAGATTATGGGTAAATTATAATTCTTATGCACTGCTGATGGGAATCCAAAATCATGCAACCATTTTGGAAAACAATATGACAGCTAGAAATAGAAATGTCATATAATCCAGCAATCTCACTAAGAGGAATATATCCTTGAGCAATAAAATATGCCACATGAATAGTCATTTGCACACCCAAGTTCATTGCAGCATTGCTCACAATAGCAAAAAGATGGAAACAACCTAGATGACCATCAACAGATAAATGGAAAACAAATTATGCTGTATACACACAATGGGGTACTACCCAATGATAAGGAGCAAAGAAGAATCTGTGAAGCATCTCACAACACTGATAAATCTGGAGGGTGTTATGCTGAGTGAAATAAGTCCATTCTAAAAGGACAAATATTGTATGAAACTACTACTGTATAAAACTCATGAAAAGGTTTAGGCAGGAAAAGATGGCAAAGAGGGAGGAGAGGTATAGGGATGGAAAAAAAAACTAAATGCCAAGCCAAGCCAAGTAGACAATAGATAAGTAGTAACTCTGATGAAGGATAAGATACTGGGGAAGCCAGCACAATGTCAAGGGCAAGGTCACGGGAATTCCGTAGATTAAGCCACACTCCCTGAGGGACAAAATGACTAGACTGAGGGCTCTGGGAGCCATAGTCTATGGGAACAACTAGATGAATTGGTATAACATCATTTATGAAGAAAACGTTCTACATTCTACTTTGGTGAGTATTGTCTATGGTTAATCAGGAGCAAGTGAGAAAGAATAAAACCAAAGACAAAAGGGAGGGATTAATCCAAAGACTAGCAGATCACAACTATCACAGCTCTACCAGACTGAGTCTAGCATAAGTACGTGACGTACAGCTACTGCCCTGATAAGTGATCACAAAAGAGGCTGACAGAGACGGAGAAAAATATAAAACAAAATTCTAATTCACAAAAAACTACCAGACTTGCTGGCCTGACAGAAAAACCCTGAAAGTATTTCCTTCACACATCATTTGGCCCAAGAATGAAGTCACTCTGGAGGTTTGCCCTTCAGCCAAAGATTAGGATGACTTGTAAGACAGAAAGGACACAAACAGGACAGACAAGCCCTGACACAAGTACAAGAAGGCAACAGGAGACAGGAAGGTTGGTAATAGTGAACTAAAGGTCAGAAGGGAGACTATAGACGTGTCGTGGGGTTACTAACCATGTCACAAAACAACGTGTGTGCTAATTGTTTAATAAGATGCTAGATTGTTCTATAAACCTTCATCTAAAATATGATCAAAGGAAAGTGAAGCAGTTTTCATATCCAGAAACCAGTGTATAAATTGGTAACCAGGCTTCAGGAGAAATATCTCTGAAACTTCTTGGCAAAAATAAATGACAAAGATTTCCACAGTTTTCCCCCAGGGAAACTTAGGCCCTGTATTCACATAACTGTATTAGAAAGAAAGAATACCCAGATATTTCAAAAATATTTGAATACAAAGACTGATTTGAAGAGATGCCAAGAGACCTAAAACATCACCATGACCTCTCACCATTGGGAAACTTCCTATAGAATCGGGTTAGAGCTTTAAAGATGAATCTAATTCGAATGTGAAAGACAGTTATAGATTTCCTGTTGTTGTTAGGTGATGTCAAGTCAGTTTTTAAACTCATAACAACCCCACTTGACAGACAAAAACTCTGTAAGAGCAGGTCTCTGGTTCTTTTACTCACAGAGCTGTTTGGTGGGTTTGAGCTGTCCAACTTTCAGTTAGCAACCCAGACCTAAATTCTTGTGTCATCAGTGCTCCTTGACTATAGACTACTGAAAAATAATTCAAGTATCAACCAAAATTGTCATTCATCATACAAGATGATCATATACAGTATGTTTGTTCTTGTTAGGTGCTGTCAAGTAGGTTTCAACTCATAATGCCCCTATATAAAACAGAACAAAACAGTACCCAGGCTGTACCATGCCCATAAGTGTATTCTGTGCTTAAGCACATCATTGCAGCCACTGAGTCAGTCCATTTTGTTGAGAGTCTTCCTCTTTTTCTCTGACCCTCCACTCTACCCAGCATGATGGCCTTCTCCAGGGACTGATCCCTCCTGACAATATCATCAAACTATGTAAAATGTCATCTTGCCATCCTTCCTTCTAAGAAGCACTCTGGTTGTACTTTGTCTAGAACAGAGTCCTTCCTTTGGTAGTCCAAGGTATATTCAAGTTCTCATCTTCAAGTAAATATTGGACACAATATTACTAAGCTTTTTGACATTGGATAAGAATTTCCCTTTCATCAATCTTTCATCTTTCTTATTCCTTGCCCAGCTTTCACATGCATATGAAGCAATTGAAAATACCATGGCTTGGATCAGGTGCACCTTAGTCTTCAAGGTGACGTCTTTACTTTTCACTACTTGAAAGATTTCCTTGGCAGAAGATTTTCCCAATGCAGTGTTTTTTTGGATTTCTTGACTGCTGCTTCCAAGGACATTGATCATGGATCTAAGGAAAGCGAAATCTTTGACAGCCTCAATCTTTTCTCTATTGACAGTAATGTTCCTTATCTGTCCAGTTGTGACAATTTTTGTTTCCTTAATGTTGAGGTGCCATCCATATTGAAGGCTGTGGTCTTTGATCTTCATTGGTAAGCTTTTCAAGTCTTACTTTCAGCAAGCAAGGTTGTATCCTCTGTTCCATGTCCTCTTTGGGTTCAGCTTCTATTTTTGGCAAGGATTTCATTTTCTTTAATCAACAATCAATGCCCAGGAAACAGCAGTCAAGAATGAAGTGATGCATTATATCAGGCAAATTTGCTGCAAAAGACCTTTTTAAAGTGTTAAAAAGAAAAGATGTCGTTTTAAAGACTAAGATGTGCCTCACTTGAGCCATGATATTTTCTATACTTCACATGCATATAAAAGATCAATGCCTAAAGCAGACTGTAATAACAGGAAGGAATATCTGTTTCATTATAGCAAATGCTACTAGATGTAGGATAAAACAAAAACAGAACATTAATCATCATTTTTGATTATCTTAATAAGAATAATACAGTCGACAGATAGTCAAGTAAAAGCAGATGATAAAATAATAGAAATAAACAAGTGGAGAAAATGAATGAGTAAATTATTATAAATGTTCCGAAAAGGTGGAAAACACAGGATAATTTTACTTTCAAATGTTAGCTACAGTTTTCAGTAAGCTGCTCAGTGCTTTTTGTTTCTTTTTCACCTCCAGATAACTTTGTAGTTCTATTTTCCATATATGAAGCAAAGATTGCAGTTGATTATTTTCAAAGACAAACTTCAGTGGGGATATATTTTATCTACGGTGTTTACAGATATTTAGATACTTTGTAGTACATTTGGAACCCTCCTGACACAACACATAAAATGTACTCTGCTAACCAAAAGGTTAGTAGTTTGAATCCACCAGCTGTTACTTGAAAACCTTGTGGAGCGGTTCTACTTTGTCCTAAAGGATCACTACTGGTCTGAATCAATTTTATGGCAATGGTTTTGGTTTTATGTCTATGTGTTTACACATATTCCAAACGTATACCCGTATTTTGAAAAGATTGGGATAGTGTTTAGATGGGGACTGGGAATCAAAGAACATTTTTTTCTTTATTTTTTTTTATTGTGATTGAGTGAAAGTGTATAATCCAGTTTAAATTTGCATGCCAGCTTATCTGCAACTCCCTCTGGTCTCCTTGCCTGGTGACAACACACTCCTCTTTTCAATTCTATATATGTCATAACCTCTTAATAATCTCCTGTCCACTCCTCTCCACCCTCTCCACTCTCCTCTAGTAAGAGACCAGTAGGACAGCATCCCATAGAACCGTAAGGTGCACACACCATATGGTCACTCTGTGTCCTGAAGTCCAATCTATTGGTGTCCGAAAAGTTGACCTCAATAATGACTTACGATTAGGGACAGCATCAGGTCTAGGGGCCATGCTCCCAGGCCTTCAAGTCATCAACTGCAGTCTTTAGGTGGAGTTCTTAGGGTGCATCCCCCTTTTTTCTCATGCTTCCAAAAGAACTTTTTAATTCTTACATTTGTTCCCATCATTTGTGAATATTCCCCTCCATGATGCATTTAACACACATTATAAGTTAACATGATCCATTCATTAAAGAGGGAAAAGTTAATATGGAAAATGAAGACAAAGTTGAAAGAAGAAAGTCATCGAGAAATGAAGACTGGAAGAAATGTAGAGCACTAATGAGAGTCAGGTTAGCTCTTGACAGAGGCAGAAAAGTATCCTGCACTTTAACATAAATAAAGAGTGGCTGCAACAATGGGCTTAAGCATATAAATGATTGTGGACGTGGTGCACAGCTGGGCAGTGATTCATTCTGTTGTGTGTAGGGTCACTATGAGATGGAAATGACTTGACGGCTCCTAACAACAACAGCAACTCAAAGAATAATAGATGAGATTTTCTAAGGAAGAGTGGAAAGGTAAGTCTAAGTTTGAGATTTGTAATCATTAATTATAAGCCCCAGGAACTGACAAAAGACTGGCTGAAATGCTTCAACAAAAGGATGAAATAGGGAAGGTACTCACTAATCTATGTCAAGAAATTTGGTGTGCGGCCACCACCAGTGATAGCCACGATGAAGTAAGTTGAATCTCACTGGCAACACAAGAATAAAAAGGGGTACACCCTGAGATCTCCACTAAAAGACCTCAACTGATGGTCCAGCAGTTTAGGGGTTCCCCTGGGAGCACGGCCCCCAGCCCTGATGCTGCCCTTACCCATAAATTACAACAAAGGTCCACTCTTTGGACATGAATGGATTGGACTTGGTGATGCAGAGTGACCGTATATTGGATGCACTTTATGGTTCTACACATCTATAGGATATCATCCTGCTGACCTCTGGCTGGAGGAAGGAGAGTGGGTGGAGAGGAAGGGAAAGGAGACTGTTAGGAGGATAAGACATGTATGGAACAGAGAGGAATAGTGTGCTGTCAGCAGGCAGGGAGAGCAGTGGAAGCTGCATATAGGTGGGTGGGTAAATTTATACGGGAATGTACATTTTCACTCAGTCAAATAAATAAATAATAAATAAAAAGTTTTTTTTAAAAAAAAGAAATTTGGAACACAACTACTTGGACAACAGACTAGATGAGATCTTATTTGTGCCCATTCCAAAGAAAGATAATCCTACAGAATGCAGAAATAACAGAACAATATCATTAATGTTACACTCAAGTAAAATTTTGATGATGATCATTCGAAAGAGATTACAGCACTTTATCAATGGATAAATGCTGGAAGTTCAAGCTAGATGCAAAAGAGGATGTGCAAATGAGAGACATCACTGATGACGTCAGATGGATCTTGGCTGAAAGCAGATGATACCAGACAGATGTATACCTGTATTTTATTGTCTATGCAAAGGCATTAAATTGTGTGGTTCATAAAAAAATTAGGGACAGCATTATGAAGACTGGGAATTCCAGAACAATTTATGGCACTCGTGTGAAACCTGTTAAGAGACTGTCCTTGTAACAGAACAAGGGGATACCTAGTTTAGAGGGAAAAAAAGATCTGCATCCTTTTAACATACTGGATCAATTTATATGCTGAGAAAATAATGTAAGAAGCAGAGCTATATAAAGAAGAATAAGGCACCGAACTGAAGGCAGGCTTATCAACAGCCCGCATTATGCATATGACACAACCTTGCATGCTGAAAAGAAATAAAGGACTTGAAGCTCTTACTGATGATGATCAAAGACCACAGTCTTCCATACAGCTTAAACATCAGCATCAAGAAAACAAAAGTCCTCAAAACTGAATCAATAACAAAATATCATGATAAGTGAGAAAAGATTGAAGTTGTCAAAGATTTCATTTACCTTAAATCTATAGTCAAACAACCCATGGATTGGGCAAAGCTGCTGCATAGGAACTCTTTAAAAAAAATTTTTTTTTTAAGAGAATAGATGTCACTTAGAGGACTAAAGTGTGCTTAACCCAAGGTATGTTTTTTTGAATAGCCTCTTATGCATGTGAAAGCTGGGCAGTGAATTGAGAAGACTGAAGAAAAACTGAAGCCTTTCAATTATGTTTTGGCAAAGAATATTGAATACACCATGGCCTGCCAGAAGAATCAATGAATCTGTCTTGGAGGAAGTACAGTGAGAAAGCTCCTTTAAAGCAAGGATGGCAAGACTTTGTCTCACATTCTTTGAACATGTCATCATTATGGACCAATGGCTGGTAAATAAATGATCACCAAATAAATAAGATGCCTAACAAGATGAGTTGACACAGCAGCTGCAACAATGGACATAAGCAGAACAATGATTGTGAGGATGGTGTTGGATCAGTGTTTCTCCTCTGTTGTATGTAAGGTCATTAACAGTCAGAACTGACTAGATGCACCTAAAAATAACAACAAATTTGAAGTGAACTTAGATATATTGTGTAATTTTCTCCAAAAGTAGTCAACTGCGTAGACCCAGGAAAGTAATACAAGTGTAGTCAGATGAAACCATACATGACATATTAGAAAGCAAGTAATTTGAAAAACATAGAGTTATAAAGGAAACTCAAATACATGTGTTGTAACATGGAATTTACATTGTATAAGGAGGAAAATTATCACCTGAGTTGAATAAGACATAATTAATGTAAGAAAATGTACCAGAAAGCTTGAGCAGTCAGACAAGGTTGGAGAAGAAGAAACAGAGAAAGTTAAATAAGAAATTTAGATGATTAACAGAGAGTGAGTTATATGAAATTGGATTTAATTTTTGAGGATAACAAGATTTTGTGCTTCATTGAGATGTAATTTAAAAAAGAAGAAGAAGAAGGAAAAGCAACAGTATTTGAGTAAAGTGTGTTGAAACTGGAAGACCAGAGTGCTGTGACTTATTTACCAGGTAGAATAGTCAAGTGGGAGACAAAGAGTTAAGTAATGAGAAGATGAGGGCAAACACCTTTGCATTAATGAGTGTTTTTAAGAGAAAAAGAAGTAATAAAATATATAACATGTGTGTTACACACACGTATGTGTGCACGTGTACACACAAGGTATGACATCCTAGAAAATGTGCCACATACCTCATTACTGACTGTCACTGTGGTCACCTTTGACGTACTCCCGTTGGGAAACTGTTCACTGACCCCAGCGCCTAGTCCAACCTTCAAAGCCATTTTGGAACTCTTTCTGCAATGGCCATCAGAGCTGTCATAGTATTACCTTTGACGTCCTGAATGTAATCAAAATATCTTCCTTTCAATACATCCTTTATCTTTGGGTAAAGGAAAGTCACTGGGGGCCAGATCAAGTGACTAAGTAGGGTGCTCCAGTACAGTTAACTGTGTACTGCTAACCCCTCCCCACAGACAACTATACAATTAAGTTAACGAACTCGCCACGGCGCTCAATGGCCATTCTAGCAAGCGTTCCCAACAGTGCTTTGAGGGGTGCACGAGATGCTGGCATTGGTGCAGAGCTTCCCAAGGGGAGTATTTTGACGGAGACTCAGTGATATTCAACAATGAAGTATGCAGCACTTACTACAATTAAATTTGCAGACTTGTAAGACTTTGCATAGCTGTTAGGATTTATAATCTATCACGAAATAGAAGACAGCTAAACAATATTGGGAAAATGGCTTAGGCAAGCAAACTAATAAAATTTTGTGAGGGCACAGTTCGGTTTATGACATCAACTCCCTTCGTTCGTTCGTTGGTTTGCTCCTTTGTTCCTTCGTTCCTTCCTTTATTTTTATTCTTCACTTACGGATATGAGAACTTTTTCTGTTGTTCAGTACTCCACTGCTGGCTCTCAGTTTACACACTTTAATGTGTACTAACGAATAACTGAAAGAAAAATTCAGAACTTCAGAAAATTACTAAAATGCTGAGGGACACTGGATATCCAAGGGATAAAAAGGTTGTATTATTTTTCAAACATGACATAAACTTTTATTATGATTAGTATTCTTGGAGAAAATCATGGGACAAGGATTTTAAAGGACAGTCTTGAGGGAGATTCGCTAAGGTGGTCTGGAGTCTTGTTTCCTATCCTTAGGGAGGTAAGTTCTGATGAGTGACATCATTAATAAGCCACTTATTTGATCAACATTCTCTTATTACATCATCTTAATGGTTATCACTATCATTATCTGTTTTGATTAACTTAGTGCGATGGGTTAGTAAACCCCAAAATGCTTATGATTCTTGAACCACATTATCTAAAAAGTGAGTGACATCATAATAGCTTTTCTATTTTTTGTTAAAATATTTTGTTAATATAATTTTAAATGTATGATTAAACAACTACGGAATACAGGATCAGAGTTTGCAAGACACATTTGTTAAAGTTCTTACTACATTTTATACTGTTTCCCAAGAGGATAAACAAGTTGAAGGACTACATTTCACTGTCATTAAGTTATTGCTATAATTGTGTAGTTACCCCCTGGATGCCACCAACTCCATTAAAGCAGGCTTTGTATGACTAAGGCTCTCCATTAATGTGACCTCATAAATTTATTAAAAGCCAAAATGAGAGTTCTTGTGTTTATCAAATAATAATTTCATGTTGTTGACTCTAAAAGCTTACCTCAAAATAATTAAAAGCAGTAGTTATGTCACCCAATGACAATTACTGCTTATTTATTTATTGTCTTACAGTTTATTTTTATTAGTTCAGAGTGACAGGACCAATTGTAGAACAAGCATTAGGTTATTAGGATGTTATGACCAACTGGACTCAAAAATTCATTGGAGGATACACTGAAGGCAAGGCAGCTATTTGAATTTACAAAACGCAAATGATGTATGTCTTAAACAGTAAAGAAAAGCACACAACTGAATTTGATCAAATTGTTTATTCTTGTACCTTCAAATAAAAAAAAAACATAAAATAAAAGAAAACCTGAAGTTGAAACAAAGTATGTGCACATTCATATCGAAGTAAACCAAGGTAAGCTGCAGAAGTGGATGTGTTTCCTTGGCTGAATAACTCACACTCCATCTAAAATCATCTCATGTTATCTCTAGAACTGCTGAAACCTGATCAAAGGTTATCTATGAGCATCTTTACTTATACCTCTGTGTGTCTCTATTGTTTCTCGAGAAATGTGTGCCTTAGCCTCAGATTTAGGCTTCAACAATCATTAAGTACTGATTCAATTCCAAGTTGAATAAATCTGTCTCCTCAATCATCTTCAGGAATTTAAAATTATACTTGAACACATATTTTTTGCAGAGAGTTCTGGTACTATGGGTTCAAAAAGTTTAGACAGATAAACAAATAGAACTAGAAAATACACAAGCAGTAGTATTTTTACTTTGTTCTGTACAAACTTTAACTGAATAGCCATTAATTTGATTGTTTAAGTAAACATGAGCTAACCATCTATTGGAAACCCTGGTGGTGTAGTAGTTTAACTGCTACAGCTGCTAAGCAAAAAGTCAACAGTTCAAATCCTCCAGGGGCTCCTTAGAAACTCTAGGATAGACAGTTCTACTCTGACTGTAGCGTCTCTATGAGTCAGAATCAACTCGACATCAGTGGCTACAAGCAACTTTTAAATTCTGGGTCTTGAGAGTTTTCCAATGTTCAACGGAAATATCCAAGATATAGTACTCAAGTAGACTACAGTAAAATATTAGTAAAATAATAACAGGTGATATTATCATTATTACCTTATTTACAAAGCATTATAAACTAGGCACTATGGTAAGTTCATTGTCTGCATTAACTCAAATAATCTGTGAAATAAATAAATTTGGGTTCATGTTTTCCAAATAACAAAACAGAATTCCAGGGAAGTAAGGTATCTTGTTCCTTGTCACAGAACTATTAAATGGCTGTGCTGAGAATTGAAACCAAATAGTCTCACGAATGTCTCAACTACCATATTTTGCTGTGCCCTTTAATAAAAGTAGAAAGATATACGTATACCTATAAAAGTGAGCTACAGATACCATGATTTCTGCATACTATGAACTATGAGGCTAAGGCGCACATTTCTCAAGAAACAACAGAGACACACAGAGGTATAAGTAAAGATACTCATAGATAACCTTTGATCAGGTTTCAGCAGTTTTAGAGATAACATGAGATGATTTTAGATGGAGTGTGAGTTATTCAGCCAAGGAAACACATCCACTTCTGCAGCTTACCTTGGTTTACTTCGATATGAATGTGCACGTACTTTGTTTACGTTTCAACTTCAGTTTTTCTTTTACTTTATGTTTTTTTATTTAAAGGCAAAAATTTAGGTGAGAAATCAAATTCATCTTCGTGACTTGAATGGAGCAAGTCAAGAAACAAATTATGCAAGATCTGGCTCTTGGACTGGGTCTTGAGAAAAGAATTAGTGTCACAGTGCAGATCAGTTGGCAGGAACATAGAACCATATTTGTTGAGAGAGTCATCTGAAGAAAGAATTTTGGTAGAAAGCAATCTGGCATCTCAAGGCAATGCAGATAGTTCAGTAAGACTGAAGGGTATGGGACCATGGAGATGGAGAAGGGAAAGAGGAAAACAGCAATCTGAGAAGGAGACATGTTGCAGAGATGATTGCATTTTTAGGCAAAGCAAATTCCAAAATACCATAAGTACATTTTATACAGTGAGACTTCAAAGATCTTGTGACTAGATGACAGTTCAAGACCTTTGGATCAAAATATCTAGATGCACTAAAAACAGAGCTCTGTATTGTAAGCCAAATCTATTCACTCAGAATTTACAATTGGGACTGCTCATGACTTTGAATTGTTAACAACTTTCTTTTATAATTTATCAACACAACATAGGTTATAAATCACTACTCTTAAATATGTTTGAGTATTCTCCAGACCCTTCCACCATTTTGTATTGTGAAAAGGTCACATGAAGCACTAACTAGAAAAAGAGAGGAGATTCATCTTAACTCATTTTAAGGAATCACAATAGAAATATCTACAGGATCCGGGGAGACAGAATTTATTAACAAAGCAAACTAGAGGTAAGAAAATTGGGTGTATACTGCTCTCAAATTGAAATAAGTCACTGCTATTCAGCTTCAGGTGATTGTTGCCTTGCTTGCATGTAAGTTTAGTTTTACAAGTGTGTATAATCTTTAAATGCTTAAATTAGCACCTAATTAAAATAAAAACAAAGAAACGCCATTGTATATATGGACTAATTTCAGGTCTTAAATCTCTAGTGGAGCTCCTCATTTGATATTCTCCCTTGTTCCGTAAAACCCCAGTATGTTTTACAGAATAAGGAAGAACATGAAAAGATGTTTTAATTTTCATCCCCACTTTCATATAACTGAAGGACTTGGCATGATGGAAGCATTCATTCCTCCATGCCGAGAAATTTGGAAGACAATTTCCTTGCCAACAGAGTGGAAGAGATCTATATTTCTGCTCATTCCAAAAAAAGGTAATCCAATAGAATACGGAAATTATCAAACAGCATCACCTCCAAGTGAAACTATGCTGAAGATACTCACATATGGTTGCAGTGTTATACGAAAAGGAAACTGTCAGAAATTCAAGACAGATTCAGAAGAGGATGAGAAACGAGTAATAACATCCCTCATTTCAGAAAGGTCTTGGATGAAAGTAGAAAATGCCAGAAATCTGTTCACCACAGTTTTATCTACCATGTAAAGGTATTCAACTGTATGGATCATAACAAATTATAGATAACATTACAAACTATAGATGACATTATTCAACCTGTATGTTGAGCAAATAATCTGATAAATACCTATATGAAGAAGAACACTGCATCAGGATTGGACAAGGACTCATTAACATGTAGGTAAATCAACCTTGCTTGCTGAAAGCAGAGAGGACTTGAAGTGCTTAGTGATGATCAAAGACTGGAGCCCTCAGGATGGACTGTACCTCACTAGGAAGAAAACAAAAATCCTTGCAACTGAACCAATAAACAACATCATGACAAATTGAGAAAGATTGAAGTGTCAAGGATTTCATTTGAATCGGTCACCGTGGATCGAAGCAGCAGCCAAAGAATCAAATGATGTATTACACTGAGCAAAGCCGCAGTAAAAATTGTCCTTAAAGTGTTAAAAAGCAAAGGTGCTTCCTGGAGGAACAAGATGAGCCTGACTCAAGTCATAGCATTTTCAGTTGCCTCATTTGCAAGAGAAAGCTAGACAATGAATGCGGAGACCAACCAAAAATCGATAACTTTTAATTATGATTTTGCCAAAGAATACTGAGTACCACAGACAGCCCGAAGAACAAACTAATCTGTCTTGGAAGAAGCACAAGTCAAAATGTGTTTAGAAATAGGGAAAATAAAACTTTGTCTCACGCACTTTGGACATGTTGTCGGGAGGTACCACTCCCTAGAGAAAGACATCATATTTGGTAAAGTAGATGATCAGTGAAAAAGAAGGAGACCCTCAATGTGATAGATTGACACTGATGGCTGTAACAACAGGTGCAAACACAGCACTGATTGTGAGGATGGCAGAGGACTAGGTAGTATCTTTCTCTGTTTCAGGTGACATAGCTCTGAGTTGGAACCAACTCAATGGCACCTAATAACAACACGATATAATTAGAATTAACTTCTGAATATCACCTTGCAATCAAGTCAATTACAACTCACAGAGGACAGAGTAGAACTGCCCCACAGAGTTCCCAAGGAGTACCTGGTAGAGTTGAATTGCCAACTTCTTGGTTAGCAGCTGTAACACTTAATCACTACACAACCAGTGCTTATTTCAGTGTATTAAATCCCCAAGTAAACTTCTAAGTTTTAGGGATAATTTAGTTACCAGTGACTTAGATCATTTTCATTAACAGTGTGCCTTTCCAGTGTTTTCCCTAGTATCGCTGTCTTGGATGGGAATGTGAAGACTGGAGCACTGTTTAGCATGTGACAGTGACCCTATGGACACCCTGGTGCCAGTATGTTTGGACATTCTAAAACTGTCAAATTTGCTGTTGATAATCAATTTCGTTTCTTAATGAAAGATATTAAATGAAATAATCCAACTACTTATGTTCCCCAGATGTTAGTTAATGGCTAATTTCTCTCTGTCTTTCAATGTGGTCAGAGATATGCATAAACCAGTTTCTTCAAATAATGACTCTGATCTGATCTATTAATCCTAATATTCAAAAGATGAAATCCATTGCTATCCCATCAACTCTAACTCAGCAATCCTATAGAATAAGTACAAGTGCCCTATAGAGTGTCCAAGATTATAAAGGTTTACAAAAGTACACTGCCACAGCTTTCTCCCATGAAAAGGCTGGTGAGTTTGAATCTCCAACTTTTACATTACTGAGCACTTAACCACTGCACCACTAGGGTTAGTATTAAAAAAAAAAAAAAAGACATTTCCTTCTTGGTGATTCCAACTCACAGTAACCCCATGGAAAGAGGCAACCCTATAGAAAAGAGCAGACCTGTTCCACAGGATTTCTGCCAAACAGTTATTTTTTATTTGGCTGATACAAGTGGTTAAGAGTTCTGCTCCCAGCCCAAAAGTTAGCAGTTTGTATCTAGTAGCCACTCCTTGGAAACTCTATGGGGCAATTCTGCTCTGTCCTATCGTGTTGCTCTAAGTCCGAATTTAGTTTAAGGCAATGGGGTTGGTTTTTGGTTTTTAGTTTTTGGTTGTTACTTATAAGAACTTTGGCCTTTTATATTGAATATCTCCCATTTTTCTGTTCAGATTTACTCTTTACACTTCTATATCTTACTCTTCACCCCAGTGGGTCCCCTCCTTGTACCTTCTGGTACATGGACAATTCCTGAAGGATTTCTGAAAAAGAAAAGTATAAGAGTGAGTTTGGAACATATTTTCCTGAGATCCTACCAGCAGGCTTCTACATCCCTCACTTCAAGACACAACACCTCCCACTATATCCTTTTCTTCATAATTGCTACACAGATTATGGTCCATAGTCCAGAAGAGACAACAAAAAGGTCTCTAAGAAGTTTTCTTAAATTCATAAAACTTAATTTTAAAAACAGAACTTGGATTTTTCTTGCCTTTTTATTTCACTTTTCTAGTTATTTACTTTAGTTATATTTTGCAACACAAAAGTTATGTTTATAAAGGATCAGAAATTAAACAACACAAACAAAAGCAGAATTCAGCCCTTCCCCACAGATCAAGTTTAGATAAGGCTGTATTTGTTGTTGAGCCACTAGATTTTCATTGGCTGATTTTTGGACGCAGATTGCCAGCTCTTTTCTTCTTAGATATGGTGGTTAAGTGCTACATCAGCTAAGCAAAAAGTTGGCAGTTCAAATCCACCAGGCACTCCCTGGAAACTCTGTGGGGCCATTCTACTCTGTCCTATAGGGTCGCCATGAGTTGGAATTGGCTTGACGTCAGTGGCCTGGCTTGGGTTTGGGTTTGGACTTTTCCTCTTAGACTGTTGTAGTCTGAAAGCTTCACTTAGATCTGTTCGGTATCACAGTCAAACGCCTCCACGGACATGTACAAAGCAACCCTTTACTGACAGGTGGGGGGTGGTGCATGAAATGCCTCGGCTGGAACTCCAACGTGGGTCTCCTCTACAAAAAGTGAGAATTCTACCACCTTCCTACATGTGAGACTGACTAAAAAAAAATACAGGGCCCTCAGCTACATTTTCATGTCAGATGAGCAACAAATAACTTTTTTTAGTGTAAATCTACCTCAAATATCAAGTTTTATCTGATAACCCTAACACAGATCATTGGAGAAGCACTGCTTTGCATTATTCTCTGTTCTGAACTCCAACACGCACTTCCAAGTCCTGTCCCTTTGAATGCACGGGTGGTTACAGATGGGGCTTGTAGCATCCCCATGGTTGCCAACACCACACCCATCCCTTGTCAACGTTCCTTCGATTATCCTGGTTTAAATGAGCCATCTGTGTTTTGCTGGGACATTGACTGATACACCTTCCATACTAAGTTCTTCTGAGCATTTCTAAATCTCAATATGCACTGCTTTCTGCAGTTTTGTCACTAGATTGGCCCTCCTCAACATTGCCACATCGTATGTCCCAATGTGTTGAGAAAGAATAGAAACAGTCGCTGGATGCCTCATTTGGAGACTTGAGCTGTTAAACTACCTGTCAGCATTCCCTCAGTGTCTGCATCTGGAGACTTGCTTCCTCAGCTTCTCTCCCTCTGGCTAACTGCTTTCAATCCATAGTTTGCTTGCTTTCAGGCTCTTGTCACAGCCGCCTCTTAATTGCCTTAATTCCTATCCTGCAACTGTGCAATGTGGAAAATGAATAAACTTGCTGTGAACTAACACTTGCCAGGTGTGACACTGAGCGCTCTAGGATTCCATTTTTAGCAGTGTGCACTTTTTCGAAATAGATTCCAGACCTCCCCAAACAGCAATTGTTTCTCCCACTTCTCTCACTCTCACAAAAGAATGTCACCAATACTCACCTGCAAAGTTCTTTGCTCACCTCCTTATAAGGTGACCAGTTCTACTGTAAGAAAACTCGTTTCAGACAGTGGCTCAAGTTGAGCTCAAGTGTGATTTCTTCTTAATTATCAACTATTAACTTCCAGTTTTGCCCTTAAGGATACTGAGAGTATGAGGACTGCCCATTAAGTTGGTGAACTCATCCTAGGAAAGTGCTACTAACCTCGTTTCTGAGTATTACTGTGGTCAACTTCAAAGTACTCACCTTGGGAAGCTATGTGCCGATGCCGTAGCCCAACACACCCTTCAAAGCAGTTTTGAATCTCTTTCTGGAGTGGCCATCAGCGCTGTCTTTGTATTATCCTTGATATCCTGAATGTCAAAAAACATCTTCCTTTCAGTACTTCCTTTATCTTTGGGTAAAGAAAAAAATCACTGTGGGCCAGATCAGGTGAAGAGGGAGAGTGTTCCAATACAGTTGTTTGTGTACTGGTTAAAAACTCCCTAACAGACAGCTGTACAGCTAAGTTCATGACCTTGCCGCCATATCACTGTGTCACTGTGTGCAGTGGCCATTCCAGAAAGTTTTCCAAAATTGCTTTGAA
Source organism: Heterohyrax brucei (assembly GCA_028571685.1). NCBI lineage: Eukaryota > Metazoa > Chordata > Mammalia > Hyracoidea > Procaviidae > Heterohyrax > Heterohyrax brucei. The sequence goes on from CM053143.1 coordinate 166,271,017, forward strand.
GGGTGTAGTAGTTGCTGTCATAGGTGCATAGCTTCCCAAGGAGAGTTTTTCAAATGTGACCAAAGTAATATTCAGCAATGAGGTATGTAGCACCTAGAACAATTAAGTTTGTGGACTTAATTGTCAGACCTCATATATGTGCATCTTTTGTACATGACAGTCCTTCATACTGTCAACATTTGTTTTGTGACTAAAACAATTACAACACTGTATTAGATATTCTTAAGTACAATATATTCATATAACATAGTTGTTCACATAACGATGTCATACAGACATACGCACACACACATAAAATATGTCTTTCATGAAACCATATAAACGTGCCTTACATTCTTAATACCAAGCTATCTAATATCGTTACAAATCTCCTCAAAACAAGGAAATAATTGTTTCCTATTTTTGAGTAAAATCATGTTCCCAGAATTAAAAGATACCAGCACACCCATTTGGAGTGAAATGCCACATACTAGCAGCATGATCGTGGACACGCCATTTAACCATTTTATAATTGGTAGGTACAATACTACTTTTTTTTTTTTAAATTGCAGTGAAAATATACAAAACATGAGCAACAGTTTCTACATTTGTAGTTCAGCAACACTGATTCACTCTTTTAAGTTGTAAAATCAGTTTCACTATTCCTTCCAAATTATTTTATCTTTAACATAAACTCCAAAGCAGACTCCCTCCCCTCTTCACATGTCCTTTGACCCTTTGTAATCACTGATAAAGGGAAGACTTCATTTATCCTTATGACTGAGAGATATTCTGTTGTATCCATATACTGGATTTATACCCATTTATCTGTTGATGGACGTGTTTAATGTTTCCACTTTTTACTATTATAAAAAGTGCTGCAATGAATGCTGATGTAGAGGTTATTATTTGCCCTTCTTCATTTAATCCTTCTGAGTATATACATAGTACTGGAATTGCAGGGTCTTATGGAGTTCATGACATTGAGCATGTTTTCATGTGCATGTTGGCTACTTAAAAATTTTCTTGGATGAACTGCCTGTTTGAGTCCGTTGTTCATTTTTTGATTTGGTTATTTGAATTTGTGTTATTAGGTGCAACACTCCTACCAACAGAAGGACTCATTTATATTTTTATTAATCTTGTGATGTTATATTCATTTTTTATACTGCCTAGTGTATTCCAGGAAAACTACAAGATAAAATATATTATTAATATCTTTAAATGTGTTGTCATATTTCATACATACAAGTGTGCATAGTTTTTTTTTTACAAATGTGTGGATATGTGAGCATCTACGTTAACATGGTAACGGCATCACTGACAGCATGGTCAGATCAAGTGTGTAATGCTAAAACAAGACAAATGATGTTGTGAAAGGCAGTAGAAACTACTTGCCTGTACAGCGACATCTCTTTTGTATTTGCTTTTGTTTATATAACCACTTCATTTTGGGAAAATTAAATTATGCTGAAAACTTAAAATTACTTAGTACTTAGCTCAGTTGAGGAAACAATTTCATTTAGAAATTTACAGCCCCGCCCTGTCCTGCTCCACCCTCAAGGTTATTGCCATGACTGAGCCCTTTGTTGCAGGCGCTGTGTCAATCCATCTCACTTGGGGTCTTCCTCTTCCTCCCACTGGTTGTAAATATTCTTTTCCTCTAATTGTAACCCTCCCTTCCCTAATAATTATTTTTCTAAGGAAAAAAGGAAAAGCTATATTGTTTAGAAATGCTGCATGGCTTCAGAAGGTAAACAAACATGCGGAATATATTTTTTATTAAACTCATTGTCATTTTCTCTCACTCCCATGCCCTGACTCAAGTGTTGACAAGTGGGGAGAATGACAGTATTGCTTTAGAATCATGTCTTTTTTAAAACAGGGTGTCACAGATGTACGCGGCTTAAAGACGAGAGTCCAGGCTTTATTTGTGATACAACTGCCAACCATTCTGGTATAATACAATTTTTTTTTCTAATGTATGTATTTGTATTAGTTCCTTTGTAACACATAACTACAGCCTTATTTATTCTCAAACAGTTCTGAGGCCTGGATGCCTGAAATCAAGTTGTCAGTAGTGTCATGTACCTCTCTTAACTTCTGGTAATTGTCTACAGTCCCAGACATTCCTTGGCTTACACGTGATTATCTCTAATCTTTGACTCTTTCATCACATGACATTCTCCATCTCTCGCTCTGTGTCCAAATTTCCCTTTGGTTACAAGGACATCACTACACTTAGGGCCCACTCTAATTTTATCACGGAGAACATTGGTTGTGCTGTGGTTCAGAGCTCAGTTATTAAGCAAAAAGTGAACAATTTGAATCTACCAACTGCTCCTTGAGAGCTCTGTGGGTCAGTTCTACTGTGTCCTATAGGATCACTATGAATCAGAGTCAGCTCAGTGGCAATGGGTTTATTTTATTTCTTTTGGTAATCTGACTATATCTGCAAAGACCTTGGAAACCCTGGAGGCATAGTGGTTAAGTGCTACAGCTGCTAACCAAAATGTCAGCAGTTCAGATCAATCAGGTGCACCTTGGAAACTCTGTAGGGCAGATCTATTCTGTCTGATAGGGTCACTATGAGTCAGAATCAACTCAACAGCAGTGCGTTTGGACAAAGACCCTATTTTTAGATGACATCACACTCACAGGTTCCATGTGTCTGAATGTTGGTGGACACAGCTAACCTAGTACAAAATTACTGTTGCATAATGACTTTATTCCTTTCTTGCTTCATTCATTCAGCAGAGTCTATCACTTTCCCATCTACCATCCAAGCCTCTGATTTTGCTACTCTCCCCCTCGAAACTGCTGCCTAAGACTTTCTAGATTTTTAATCTGACATTGCTGTCCCCATGTTTAAATCATTTAGTATATGTGTAATATGAAGCCTGGCAATTAACATCACAAACTTGTCCTGGAAAAAGTGCTACATACCTCTTTGCTGAATATCACTGTGATGACCTTCCCTTTAGGAAGCTGTATACTGATACCAGCATCTAATCCCATAGCAATTTGGGAACTCTTTTTCTGGTATGACCATCAGCCCTGCTGTTGTCCTACCTTTGATGTCCTGAATGTCATCAAAATGACTTCCATTCAATAATTTCCTTTATCTTCAGATAAAGGAAAAAGCCACTAGGGGCCAGATCAGGTGAGTCAGGAGGGTGTTCCAATACAGGTATTTGCTTACTGGCTAAAAGCTCTCTCACAGACAACTATACAATTAAGTTCTCAAATTTGCCACCGCGCCACTGTGTGCAACAGCCATTGCAGAAAGAGTTCCAAACTTGCTCTGAAGGATAGACTAGGCACTGGCATTGGTGCATAGCTTCTCAAGAGGAGTACTTTGAAGGTGACCATAATGATACTCAGCAACAAAGTATGTAGCACTTAGCTGATTAGATTCGCAGATTTAATTGTGAGACTTTGTGTGTGTGTGTATATGTATATATACATTTCTATATATATGTATACATTTCTAAAGTGTAGAGTATGCCACCCTTAATAAACTTTGTTCTTAGCTTTTCACATAACTGTCATATTGTGCCTGTATTTGTTCTTATTCTGTTTACTCTGTTCTATAGCCACATCGAACTACTTATGACTCCCCAAATGTACTCTACTCCCTTACATTTTGCAGATGTCATTTTTTCTAATATTTTACCACATTTGCCTGATAAAGTCATGCCCTAAGTGGCATTAATAACCCTTTAGTGAGGATTTTATTTGCACCATGCCCTTATTTGATCCCACATAGAAGATGCATTACTTAATTTTGCAACATCCATGCAAAGAAAGAAATTATAGTCTAATTTTGGACAGTTAAAACTGAGGCCCAGAGGTATTAATTTATCCACAATACCAAAACATCTTTAGTTCCACTTCAATGTAGCTATTGAATCCATTCTGTCATGCTTACTTGTTTGCTATATTATTAGTTGTCTTCAAGTCAGTTCATATTCATAGCTATCTCATGTATAAGAGAACAAAATATTGCCCAGTTCTGTGCCATCCTCACAACCGTTGTTATGCTTGATTAATTGTTGAAGCTACTAACTGCATGTGGCAGTGTGAGAAACAGTAGGGACAGAAATTGTAGGGGCAGTATGAAAAAGGAATTGTAAAGGCCTGTTTTCCTGGGTAACTATAGCATTGTTTCTGTATGGCTTACACAGTTAACTTTCATATACTTCAGTGATTTTGTGATTTATGATTTGTTTCCCCTTTTTTCCCTCCCTTTTTTGTTTCCCTTCTATTCTCCACATTCTATGAAGTTGAAAATTAACTTCTGTACCTGTTAGAGCAACCAAACCAGAGAAACTTCTTGGAGAATCCAAAGAGCAACTGCCAAAACTTGAAGGGGGACAATCAGACAATTAGGGCCCATCTTGTAGCTGAAATCAGGGTGATATCAACGAACCTTGAAAGAATAATCACAGGAGGTCAACCTGCCCACCTTAAAGGGACATTAACAATTCAAGAACTGACATTCTTCAAATCAATCAAGCTTAAGTCCCAACCCTATAATACCTTCCAGTCAGTCTGCAGTAAGCAGAAAGATTTTCAGAGCAGCCCATTCCCCTCTGTACACCAGTATACAATAAAGCCCTCTTGCTACTCACCTCAGCCTGGTCTCAATATTGGCTTTGTGGAATGCTGCTTGAATCCATGTTTCACGAATGTTGCCAACTCACTTTGGCAACTCATCCTTCAAAACGTGCTACATATTTCATTGCTGAATATCACTATGATCACCTTCAAAGTACTCCACTTGGGAAGCTATGCGCTGATACCAGTGCTGAGTCTACCCTTCAAAGCAATTTTGGAACTCTTTTTCTGGAATAGTCATCAAAGCTGCCATGGTATTATGCTTGATGTCCTGAATGTTGTCAAAATATCTTCCTTTCAAGATCTCCTCTATCTTCAAGTAAAGAAAAAAGTCTTTGGGATAGGGTGAGTATGGAAGGTGTTCCAATACAGTTATTTGTTTACTGGCTAAAAACTCCCTCCCAGACAACTATGCAATTAAGTTTGCAAACTTGCCACCATACCACCGTGTACAATGGTCTTTCCAGAAAGAGTTCCAAAATTTCTATGAAGGGTGGACTAGGTGCTGACATTAGTGCATAGCTTCCCAAGGGGAGTACTTCAAAGGTGACTGTAGTGCTATTCATCAGTGAGTTATGCAGCACTTAGAACAATCAAGTTCGCAGACTTAATTGTTGGGTCTCGTCTGGTACCACTACGTGTGGATTCTTGTTGTTGAGGGTCTTCCTGTCTTTCGCTGATCCTCTGCTATACCTAGCATGATGTCCTTCTCCAGGAATTGCTCCCTCCTGATTATATGTTCAAAGTAAGTAACACAAAACCTCACTACTCTCACTTCTCAGGAGCAGTTTGGCTATAGTTCTTCCAACACAGATTTGTTCATTCTTCTGGCCGAACATTCTGTAGCCTTCATCAACACCATAATTCAAATAACCTTTGGCTATACAATACTGAGCCCTGGTGGTGCAGTGATTAAAAGTTTGCCTGCTAACAAAAAGAGCAGCAGTTTGAATCTATCAGTTGCTCTTTAGCTTTTTAGAAACCCTATGGAGTAGCTCTACTCTGTCCTGTGGTGTTGCTATACTCTGAATAGACTGAACAGCAATGGGTTTGTTTTTTTGTAAATTACTAGATTTGCTTTGTTAAGTAGGATTTTTATATCTATTTTTACTTTACACAGAATTGGTCTTTAACTTCTTTTCTTACACTGTCCTTGCCTTGTTCTGGTAACACAATGAAACACAAACATACCTACACACACACACACACACACACACACACACACACACGCACGCACGCACGCACACACATTGTGTTGTTGCTATAGGCTGTTCAGTGGATTCTGACTTCTAGACCCTATTGGATGAAGTAGATCTGCACCACCATAGTATTTCCTAGGCTGTAATACTCAAGGAGGAAACTCAGATGGTACAGGGACTTAGAGCTACAGCTGCTTAGCAAGACGTCAGTAGTTCAAATCCATCAACTCTCCCTGGAAACTCTATGCAGCAACTCTACTATCAGTCAGATGTGGCAAAGTCTTTGATTTATTTATTAATTTATTTTATATTCAAAGGAGCAGATTGCCGTGTATTTTTTCCCACACAGCTGCTGGTGTGTTCAAGCACCAATTTCTGGTTAGCATTTAAGCTCTTAATCATTGTACCACTGGGTTCCTTACACACATACTTATGATGATAAAAGTTTCGTTTCTTCCTATCTCCTTATCCTTGTGATCTTAGACCCTTTGGAAAAATTTCTTTATTATTATAGAAACCATGTCCAAGGAGAAAAGATTTTTAATCATGAAATCTTCTTCCGCTAGATACATTCATCAATTTTTTTCCTATAATTTTTTTTTAATAGTAGGAGTGTTGGGATGGGTAATGTTTACATGAATCTGTACACAATGTTTCCTGGACCTGAGGTCAACTATTCTTTTAGAAAAGAAGTTTGTAAGCTCCTTATCTTGATACGAGTTCCTGAGCATTGGTTCTCTGTCTCTTGTAGCTATATACCTTGGAAGTAGCTCATGACCAGGTACATAGCAGGGACCACACATGCGTTGAGTGAATATATGTACACCGCACTAATCTGTGTGCTCTAAAATCTCCTCCATGAGGTCCTTTTTAACAGTTATTCCATGCACAATGTCTTCATAATCTGGCTCACTGCCATGGTTAGTACTTCTCTCCCTACAACCTGCTAGCTGGAAATCACTCCAGACCAAACAACCTGTTTCTTGAGAACACTTACACTGTCTCCATCTTTGTGTCTTCTTTGTACAGTAAAGTGTAGCTTATTTTTTATAATTACATGAGATAACCTAGGGGAAATTGCCAATTCTCTCTGTATTCATGGAAATGTAGCTACATAATTCCCAATTTGGGAAGATAACTTGAAAGACATACAAATTATCTTAAGTATTCATTTTCACTTTAAGCAGTTGTCTTTTCCCACACAAAGACTTCCAAGGTCTACGTTGTTGAATGTTATGATTGCTGAGAAAACTTAGGAAGGTGTCCATGCCAAGCAAAGCCAAGTGATGTCGAGTCGGATTTGACATAGAAATATTTTTTATAAATGACTAACCAAATAAAAATAATAATAATCTATGAGTAGATGTCTTTAGGAAGACCAAACCATTTTTTTTTTTTTAATTCTTATTTTCATACTAGGCTCTTTACAAGCCATTATCCACCAAGATCTTAGAGTAATATTTTGACCTATAAATAAATTAATTATACTTCTTTTCTTAACATACTTCCATAGCCCTTTTTTCTCAGAAATAATGGAGTATTTCTGTGTCTAGCTCAAATTTTGACCTGTGTTAAGGATTTCAGTTATTATCTGTCGTATTCATGGTGAGTAATCCTGAGCCTTTAAATTACTTGATATTCCCCAAAATACATGTCTGGAATCATATTTTCTGCTATCATTTTCAATGATTATGAAATACTTAAAGATTGAATACAATTTTAATAAGTAAGACCACATAATTTTCAATCTGGAGACTGAGAGTAATTACAGCCTATATAAATGTTTTTAAACGACATTAGAAGACTGCAGGTAACTGACATGGTTTTCAGGGTCAGCAAACTAAGGCCAGTTAGAGAACAGAACATTTTCCATTTTGATAATTTGAAAACACTCCTTAAAGGAAGAAAATGATGTTATGGTGTTCCTTGTTCTATGTTAAAAAAAAAAAAAGAAAGAAAATTATTGCTTTTATCACTCAGAAGAAAGGGACACTCTCTGCTAAATATTTAAAATCTGTCTCTAGACCAAAGAAAAGGTTTGCATGAATTCTTTGTGGAAATGGCGTCTGCGGGGAAAGAAGGAAATACATTAAACTTTAGCATTCATTGTAGTTTATTATAAGAATTCATATGAGACTATGAATATCATTTAACATACCATATACTATGTAGTATCACACATTTCAATACATTTAAAGGACACACTCTGAAACTCTGTGCTAGTGAAGTATGACATTGCTCTTAGAAAATGGCTTATTTTTACCCAAGCCCTTACTCTCTTTTTTTTGCTTTTAGTGAGGATTTAAATGGCTTTGAGATACTCACTCAAAGAATTTTATATGTTACCCACAAAAAAAATTTGTACTCATCTCCAAGTCTGATGTTATTTCATTCTGAGCACCTCACCAACTAGATTTCTACATTACTACCTGTCTTCAGCCTTCTGCCTTTTGATTTAGGTGGGAAATACAGTGCCATCCCATTTCAGACTTTGAGAGACAATTAGTTCTCTTTTCTCAAAATCATCTCCCACAAAGGAGCCAGGGAATGGGTTTAAAAGAAACTAATGAATCCATCCTAAAGAGTTTGTGAGGGCTGCTGAAAAGGCAGGATGCTGATCTTTGTGTGCACATAACAGATATACAGGAGAGAGGAGGAACCGGTCAACGTGTCTCATGAAATGCTGATTTAACATTCTGAGATTTAAGCTTTCCTGGCCAAACTTGAACAAAAATATAACGTGCTAGGAGAAGAATACATAAAAAAAACACCATTTTGTCTGCTTCCTCCTCTGTCACAGATTTGTGGCTGTCAAGTATCACATTTAAGGAGAAAGACTGCCCTAAAGTTCAGAAAGACAAATTACCTCATGGCAAGGAGTCTTGTCCGCTTACTTCAAATTTGTCTAGGAAAAGAACAATGTAAAGGAACAAGCAAAGATTTTAGTGATGGTAATACTGTGTGAAGGGCAGAGGGGCTTCAGTGGTAGTTTGCCGTCCAAGAAGGAGAGCCTGGCTGGATTTCCTGCCAGTGGAGCTCACGGGTGACAACCACTGACCTGCCTGCCTGGAAACAGAGGTTTGCTTGTTTCTATGAGGCTAACCAGGGTTCACTGGGCTCAATTCAGAGGCACTTAACAGCAGCAATGTTTAAGAGTCATTATGTAGAATTAAATAAGCACAGGATGGTGACTTCATTTTTTTTTTTTTAAGTTAGTATGGAATTCCACACATCTTAGCCACCTAGGAGAGGATTCTTCTTTCAGAGTTGTTTTGTTTTCTATACCAAGCATTTATAAACCTGATTGCATATTAGAATTGCGTGAGCAGGTTTTAGAAATTCTAATGTTCCTGTCTTACCACATATCATGTTTATGCCTTTAAAGAACATAAATTTATTTTCTTATCATTTAGGAGGCTTCTAGTCTGATTTTGCTCTGTGTGCTCTGAAACAAAGCTTTATCTCCTGTAGCCACAGAAATAAAATTGTTGGAAACTAAACCAAAGGTCTCATCCTACGTGTACGTGAACTGCAGTGGCATTGAATTCCCAGACTCACAAAGTGTTTGGTGTTAAAATTGGGAATGTTGTTTCGAAAGAAAGGTGATACTGAAAATTAGCGTAAGAACATATGGGCAGATATGGTTGAAAGTAGGAACATAAATTTCATAAATTCTGTTGAGACTTCTTGGCCAGTAGAAGCAGCTCTTCCAGCTCTGTCCGAGAATATTAATCCAGCTTTGCCTGAGGAAATTCAAATGAATTTCCCAGAAGCAGATGCCTTGAAAAATAAGGCTTATTGTCCTTAGGATCCAACTTTCCCACCTGTCTTTGTTTTTACATGTAAGACAAGACTCACCTCCCAGTAGGCCCTAAAAGATAAGTTACAAGGTACATGCTACACTTCAAAAGATTTACATGATTTTTTTTCTAATTTAGACTGCAAAAAGTAACTAAACTAGTTATTAAAGGTGTAGAGTAGTGATGGAAAGAACATAAAGTTGGATCAGTAATTATTTAATACATGAGTCCACAGATTTTCAATCTGTATGCTAAGAAAATAATCTGAGAAGATGGATTACACAAAGAAGAATGAAGCAGCAGGATTGGAGGATGACTCGTTAACAACCTGAGTTACACAGAAAACACTACCTTATTTGCTGGAGGTGAAGAAAATTTGAAGCACTTACTGAGGAAAATCAAAGGCTACAGAATTTGGCATGGATGGCACCTCAATATCAAGAAAACAAAAATCCTCACGACTGGACCAGTGAGCAACATCGTCACAAATAGAGAAAGGATTGAGGTTATCAAGGCTTTTATTTTACTTGGGTCCACAGTCAATGCCTGTGGAAGCAGCAGTCAAGAAATCCAAAGACACATTGTTTTGGGAAAATCTGCTGCTAAGGACCTCTTTCAAGTACTGAAAAGTAAAGATGTCTCCTTGAAGACTAAGGTGCACCTGATCCGAGCTATGGTATTTTAAGTTGCATCAAATGCATACACAATCTGGACAGTGAACAAAGAAGACAGAAGAAGAATTGATGCCTTTGAACTGTGATGTTGGAGAAGAACGTTGAATGTTCCGTGGACCACCAAAACAACAAACAGGTGAGTTCTGGAAGCAGTACAACCAGAGTGCTCCTTGGAAGCAAAAGCGGCAAGACTGCATTGTTCATACTTTGGACATGTTGTCAGGAGAATCAGTCCCTGGAGAAGGACACCATACTTTGTGGAGCAAGGGTGAGCAAAAAAAAGGAAGACCATAGACCATATGAATTGGCACAGTGGCTGCAGCGATGGACTAAAGCATGAAAATAATTGTGGACACGGCACAAGACTCGGCAGTGTTTTGTTCTGCTGTGTATAGTGTTGCTGTGAGTCAGAACTGACTTGACAGCACCTAACAATAGCAACATATGTCCACTAAGCAGAGATTCTTCACTTAAAGTTTCAGCTTGAAGGATTAGAAAGGCATCAAAATTTGGTTAGTCTTACTTGGGAAATCAATTTGGTGCTTCCTTAGAAAGCTAGAAATAGAAATATCCTATGATCCAGCAATCCTACTCCTTGAAATACATCCTAGGGGAACAAAAGCTGTCAAAAGAATAGATACGGGTACACTCATGTTCATTGCTGCACTGTTCACAACAGCAAAAACATGGAAACAACCTAAATGCCTGTTAACAGATGAATTATGGCATGTTCACACAATACAAAACTTCATGATGATGAAGAACAATGATAAACCTGTGAAACATCTTATAACATGGAAGAATCTGGAAGGCATTATGATGAGTGAAATTAGTCAGTTGTAAAAAGAAAATATTGTATGAGATCACTATTATAAGAACTCAAGCAAGGGTTTAAGCACAGGGAAAAACATTCTTTGATGGTTTTGAGGGAGGGAAGTAAAGGAGACAGAAGTACTCACTAACTAGATAGTAGGTAAGAATTGTTTCCGGGAAAGGGAAGAAGAACACACAACACTGGAGAAATCAGAACACTGAATTAAATCAAAAGCCAAGAATGGTCCTTAACACAATCAAACATTTTGAGGGACAGAGTAACAGGGGAAGAGGTCTGGGGAACACGGTTTCAGAGGATATCTAGGTCAATTGGCAGAATAAAGTTTTTTAAGAAAATGTTCTGTAGTCCTCTTTGGTGTGTGGCATCTGGGTCTTAAAGCTAGCAAATGGCCATCTAAGAAGCATCGATTGGTCTTAACCCACCTGGAGAAGAGAAGAATGAAGAACACCAAAGAACTACAGAAAATATGAGCCCAGGTCACAGGAAGGGCCACGTAAACCGGAGATGACATCAGCATGAGACCAGAAGAACCAGATGTTGCCCAGCTGGTGGCACCAAGGACTGCTGTGACAGGGAATGCAACAAACAAGGCTCTGATGGAGTATGAAGAATATGGCATTTGCAGCACTCACACTCCAGTAAAATTACTCTACTTCATAGCTTCATAGTCTGACAGACTGGAGCATCCCCAAAAGACCTGCTACCCAGACTTTCTACTGACCCAGAACTAAAACCATTGCTGAAGCCATTTCTTCAGACAAAGATTGTACTGGATTATAAGACATAAAATTGTATGGGTGAAGAGTTTGCCTCTTGGCTCAGGTAGATTCATGGGACTGAAATGCACAGCTTTCGTCTTGAGGTGAGTTGGGAAGGCAGAGATGGACAGGAGCTAGTTGAGTGGACTCAGGAAATATAGGCTCAAGAGGAGGAGTGTGCTGTCACGCTATATGAGGAGCAACTAGGGTCACATGATGATATGTGTGTGAGTTTGTGTATCACACACTGACTTGAATTGTAAACTTCCACTTAAAGCACAATACAAAAAAATAAAATAAAAAGAAGTTTTCTTGGTTGGTTGTATGAATCAGGTGCTAAAAGGTGGCCAACAATGAATAAAGGTAAAATGTCAGAACTGCCTTTGTGTACTTTAGACAGAGGGTGTACAGAGACTTACAGGAATTAGACCGTGGATTTATCATTTCAGATCTACTCACTTACCCCGAAAATGTCTAAATGACAAAACTTTCAACATGTTTGTGAGAAATAGATTTGTAAGGAAACCGTCAACATATTTGAGGAAACAGTGTTGTGATCACCCTTCTATGCTGATCAGTTATTACACCGGAAACTACTGCCACCGAACTGGAAAACCTAAATGCAGTGGATATGATCAGTAAGCCACCTGGTAGCAGGTTGATTACATTATGAAAAGAGTAATGTTTTGTTACTGATAAAGTTATCTGCTCTGAATATGGATTTAGCTTCCCTACACATAATTTTTTATACTGAAACTATCTTATTTGGACTTATAAAATGTCCTCTATACCCTCATAGTGTTCCATACAGCAGTGCTTCTCATCAAGATACTCATTTCACAGCAAATGAGGTGTGATATTGGACCCATTACATGAAATTCATTGGTTCTGCCATCTTTTCCATCATTCGTCCGTAAATTAGCTGTCTTGCAAGTACCGTGAAATGACCTTTTAAAATCTCAACTATAGTGCCAACTAGGAGGTGATACTTTGCATGATGTTCTTTGGGAGGCTATCTGTGCTCTAAATCAGTGTCCACTATACAGAGCTCTTTCTTCAAAAACCAAAATACACAAGTTCGGGAATCAAGGGGTAGACATGGAAGTGGCATCACTCACTAATTTTATTAGTGATCTACTCATAAAATGTTTGCATTTGGTGCCTACTACCCTGTGTCCTATTACTCTAGAAGCTGTGATCCCAAAGAGTGAAAATTTTCTTCCAGGAGACACAGCAATGATTCCATTGTACCAGATGTTAAGAATGCACCAAGCCACTTCAGATGCTTCACACCATGCCTCTGAATCAGCAGTCATAGAAGGGAGTGACAGTACCAGCTGATATGATTGCTGCTGATAACCAAGGGGAAATTAGGCTATTATTATACATTATAAGTAAACAAGAGCATGTCTGGAATGCAGGAAGTCTCTTAGGGTACATCTTAGTACTGTTATGTCCTGTGATTAAAGTCAAAGAGAAACTACAGTTAAATTCCGGCGAAACTGTTAATTGCTTAGACCCTTCAGGAATAAAATTTTGGGTCACTCCAACAGGCAAAGAACCTTGACAAGCTGAGGTTCTTGCCAGAGGCAAAGGAAATATGAAATGTTTAATGGAAGAAGACAGTGAAAATACCAGTTATGACAATGTGACCAATTGTAGAAATGAGGACTGCAATTTTTGAGTATTTTTCCTTGTTACGAATGTTTGTGAGTATATATATATATATTTATAATATACATGTATATATACATACATGTATATGCGTATACAATAAAGAATTAGACTGGCAAGGGGTGGATTGTAATAGTGTCATCTTGTCTAGATGATAACTTATCTAGGCTATGGCCTCTTTGGTTAAGTAGTAACCAAGTTGCTATTGTGATCACATTTGACTAAATCAGTCAGCTCTAAGTAAAGCAATTTATATTCTATAATACGGGTGGGCCTCAGGGTCTCAGTCAATTAACTGATAGCATTAAGAACAAAAAGGGAGTTCTCTAGGTTGCCTTTACCTTTGGACTATAAATAGACATTTTCCTGAAATCAACTTGCTTTATGCTTTCTGTCACCTGATTTTGGGACACAATTGTGCAGCAATCTCTAGCTTGTCGTAAGACTACTGATTTCAGACTGGCAAGTCCCCGTAATCGCATGAATAATAAATTAGAATATTCCAATTTAGAATAAGTGGCTCAATTTCCTGAGATCTGCATATTTACAGGAACTGTAAAGAGCTCGATATATCTAATCTGATGCTTATTTTCAATATTTGATTAACAGTGTTGTGTTGAACTAGAAAAGAAATGTAAAGCCAGTGGTAGAATGTGTAACAAGATTGGAAGTATGTGGAAGATATGGTGAATAAACAGTGATATTGGAACAAATACAGATGGAATGTTCTCTGCCTTCTGAAAGAACAAAGTTTTCAGTCATTTACAAAGCTACAAAGAGTAGAAGATATTAGATAAGGGGCATCTAAAGTCTGTCACATCTCCAAAGGTTTTTGATTTAGTGATCAAATAATTGAAAATATCATTGAATTGTAAAGCAAGAGGCCAAGACAATATCTATGTTGTAATCTTTAAACAGCTGCTTAGCGATTTCAAGATAATTTTTTTTCAGTCATTTTTGTTTCATTTGCTAATGAGAGGATAAACCTGGGGTTTTCCTACCTACCTTAAATGTCCATTTTATATCATTCTTCATCATAGTATATCTTTGATAGAATTTTTCTTCATCTTAGTGAATATCATACTTTGATGAACAGTCTACAGTCACATTAGAAAATGAAATAATAAGCCCACAAATGCTAAACTGTCAAAATAATGAAAGCAAACCACAGGTATACAAATTAAATGACATTAAATTTCTGGTAAAAAGTAAAAACTCTGATTGGTACGTATTTAACATGGTCCTGTAATTAACAATTAAGGAATGCATGTCTAGCAACAATCTAAATTTATTAAATTATTTTTTGCTACCGATTTTTAGAAAGATAGTTCGAAAATTACATCTCTCTCTTCAAACAAGAACAATATAAATATCATTAACTCTGCATTTGGAGATTCAACATAATAGAGAAACACCATCACTAATTCTGCACTATTTTTATGGAAAAAAAATACAGACATGTATTATAAATATTATAATCCTTCAACTAAACAAATTGAGAAACAACACACAATTTCAGAAAACTTAAAGGGACAGAATTAGGTGCACTGGTTTACATGGGTGATTTGACTTTGAATTTTTTTGTGATTGAATGAAAGTATACAATCCAGTTTAAATTTTCACATCTGCCTATGTGCAGCTCCTTTCTGCTCTCCTTGTCCAGTAACAGCACACTCCTCCTTTCTGTTCTGTACATGTCATATCCTCTTCATCTCCTGTCTCCTCTTCTCCACCCTTTCCCTCTGCTCTAGAAAGAGGCCAGTAGGACCTCATTCTATAGATGAATCGAACCGTAAAGTGAACACACAATATGGTCACTCTGTGTCATTGAGTCCAATCTATTCCTGTCTGAGGAATAGTAATGATTTATGGACAAGGGCAGCATCGGGACTAGAGTCTATGCTCTCAGCAGAACTCCGAGGTCACTGGACCATCAAATGCAGTCTTTTAGTGGAGTTCTCAGGGTGCACCCCTTTTTATTCTAGTGTCACCAGTGAGAATCAACTTTATGAGGCTCATCACGGCTGTCACTGCTGGTGGCCAGGCACTATCTGGTTCTTTTGGTCACGTGTTGATGTAGTCACCCATTCACACTGGTCTTTCTGTCTTCTCTGTTTGCTTTCCCCCATGTTGTTTTGGTCCTTGGTGATCATCTGTTGCTGCTGAGTTGGGACCATTTGGGGCACCTCAGATGACAGCTTGCTACCTTTTAAGACCCCAGATGCCACTCACCAATATGGGGTGCAGAAGTCTCTCTTAGTAACACACTAGTTATGCCAATTGCCTCAAAGTCCTTTGAGAGCATAGTCCCAAAACCCTCACCCCTGCAACTCTTTCCTTGCAGTATTGGTTTAAGATTGGGAGAGTATTCATGTTATGTTGAAGTCCAGTTAAATGGATCTTCTTTCTAACGTGTACTGTTACTGATGTCACCCAACCAAATTTCTATCAACTATCTAATCTAGAACCAGCCCTCTCCCACCCTTCCTTCCCTCCCTTGCAGCCATCAAAGAGTCTTTTCTTCTGTATCTGAGTCTGTTTTTAAGTCCTTATCTTAGGAGTCTTGTACAACATTTGTCCTTGTGCCGCTGACTAATTTCACTCAACATGACTTCCAGTTGAAACTGAGTTATGAGATGCTTCCTAAAATCATCATTGTTCTTTATCATTGCAGTGTCCATTGAGGACATATAACATAGTTTATTCATCCATTCATCTGTTATTGGGCATCTGGGTGGGTTGCATCTTTCTGCTATTGTGGACTATGCTGCAATAAACATTTGTGTGCATGTATCTGTTTGTGTGAAAGCCCTGGATTCTGTAGGACATACTGGGTCAAATGCAGGACTACTGGATCAAATGGTGTATTTATTCACAGCTTTTTAAGGACGTGCCAGATTGCTTTCCAAAGAGGTTGTGCCATTTTGCAATCCCACCAACGCATTTGCTGTTTTGTGTTTTTTGGATCATGGCCAACCTTGCTGGGGTGAGATGATATCTCATAGTAGTTTGAGTTTGAATTTCTTTAAATAGCTAATGGTCATGAGCAATTCCGCATGTGTCTTTTGGCTGTCTGGATATCATCTTTAGAGAAGTGTCTGTCCATCTTCCTTGCCCATCACTTAATTGGATTATTTATTCTTTTCTTATTGATAGTACCCTATTGTAGCACCTTCTTGTTGTAGTCCCTTATAGATTACGGAGATCAGACATCAGTCTGACATATAGTTGCCTTTTTCCCCCCATTCTGTAGGTGATCTTTTAATTCTTTTGATAAAGTCTTTTGATGAGCAAAAGTGTTTGATTCTTAGTGGTTCCCATTTATATATTTTCTCTTCTGTTGATCATGCTTTGTCAGTTTTTTAAGTCTGTCTATGCTGTGTGTTAAAACTTCCATTGTTGATCCTATTTCTTCTTGGGTGAGCTTTATCATTTTAGATTTGATATTTAGGTCCTTTATCCAATTTGAGTCGGATTTTGTATAACATGTGAGATCTGGGTCTTGTTTCTATTTTTTGGAGATGGATATCCAATTTTGCCAGCACCTTTGGTTAGACTGTTTTTACCCCAGTTTAAAATCTTAGAGCCTGTATCAAATACCAACTGTTCATAGAAGGATGGTGGCATCTGGGGTCTCAGCTCTGTTCCATTGGCCTATATGTCCCTTTTGTACCAGAACCAGGCTGTTTTGACAACTGTGGCAGTGTAATAGTTTCTAAAGCCAGTTAGTGAGAGGCGTCTCTGTGTGTTCTTCTTCAGTGGTTGCTTTACTTATCCAGGGTTTCTTCCCTTTCCAAAGTTGGTGATTTGTTTCTCCATCTCATTAAGAAATGTCTCTGGAATTTGTATTGGGATTGCATTATATAAGTAGATTGCTTTGGTTAAAATAGACATTTTCATCATGTTAGTAAGTCTTCCTACCCATGGGGAGAGTAAGTTTCTCTCTTTGTATAAGTCTCTCTTAGTTTCTTTTAGTAAAGTCTTTTAGTTCTCTTTGTAAAGGTCTCTTATTTCTCTAGTTAGATATATTCCTAGGTATTTTATCTTCTTAGGGGCTTTAGTAAATGGTATTGATTTCATGATTTCTTCTTTAATAATATGTTTATTGGTATAAAGGAAACCTACTGATTTACTTATGTTTATCTTGTATCCTGATACTTTGCTGAACTCTTTTATCAGTATGAGTACTTTACTTACAGATTCTTTAGGATTCTCTGCATATGCAATCATATTATCTGCAAATAGGGAAATTTTTACTTCTTCTTTACTAACACAGATGCTCTTTATTTTTTGATATTGTCTAATGGCTCTGGCTAGAACTTTTAGCATAATGTTTAATAGGAGAGGTGAGAGTGGACATACTTGCCTAGTTCCCCTTCTTAAGGGGAATTGTTTCAGTCTCCATTCAGGATGATGTAGGTGGTTGGCTTTGTATAAATGGCCTTTATTGCATTCAGGAATTTCCCTTCTGTTCCTATTTTGCAGAGAGTTTTTAGCATGAATGGGTATTGGACTTTATCAAGAGCTTTTCTACATCAAGTGACAAAATCAGGAGATCTTTGTATTTTGAGTTATTTATGTGGTTGATCACATCAATTTTTTCTTGATGTTGAACCAGTCTTGCATCCCTGGTATGACTCCAACTTGGTTGTGATGAAGTTTTTTTGTTTTTTTTTTTTTTTTTGATATATTGTTGAATTCTATTGGAAAGCATTTTGTTAAGTGGTGTTGGTCTGTAGCTCTCCTTTTTTTGTTGGCTCTTTCCCTGGCTTTGGTATCAGGGTTATACTGGCTTCATAGAATGAATCTGGGAGTATTCCATCCCTTTCTATGCTGTGAAATAGTCTCAGTAGCATTGGAGTTAACTCTACTCTAAAAGCTTGGTAGAATTCTGCGTGAAGCCATCCGGGCCAGGGCATTTATTGGTTGTAGTTTTTTGATGAATTTTTCAATCTCTTCCTTTGTGATGTGTTTATTAAGTTTTTCTTCCTCACCTTGTGATAATTTTGGTAGGCAATATGAATCTAGGAATTTGTCCAATTTCTCTAGATTTTCAAATTTGTTAGAGTACAGTCTTTCATAGTATTCTGTTATGATATTTTTGATTTCTGTTGGATCTGTTGTGACAATTCCCATCTCATTTCTTATTTGGGTTGTCTGTTTTCTTTCCTGTTTTTCTATACTCAGTTTAGCCAATGGTTTGAAATTTTTGTTGATCTTTTCCAAAAACCAGCTTTTGGTCTTTTCAATTTTTTCAATTGTTCTCTTCTTCTCTAATTCATTTAGTTTTGTTCTAATTTTTATGATCTGTTTCCTTATGGTGCCTGAGGGGCTCTTCTGTGGCTCTCTTCCTACTTGTTCAAGCTGTAGGGTTAGTTCTTTGGTTTGGGTTCCTTCTTTCTTCTGGATGTGTGCATTGATAAGATAAACTGACCCCTGATCACTGCTTTGTCTGTAACCCATAGGGTCTGGTAGGAAGTGTATTCATTCTCATCTGAATCCATACATTTCTTTATTTCATCCTTGATTTTTTCTGTACCCTATGGCTTCTTGAGCAAGATATTGTTCAGTTTTCATGAGTTCCAATTTCTGTCTAGGTTTTTTCCACTATTGGTTTCAACTTTTACGGCTTTATGGTCTGAGAAGATCCTTTGCAATAATTCAGTGGTATAGATTTTGTTGAGATTTGCTTTGTGTACTAACACATGGTCTGTTCTGGAAAATGCTCCATGACTGGAGAAGGTATAGTTATCTGCTGTTGGATAGAAATTTCTGTATATGTCAGTGAGGTCTAGTTGGAAGATCTTCTGTGTCTTTATTGAGCTTTTTTCAAGAAGATCTATCCAGTACTGAAAGTGGAATGTTGAAGTCTCCCACTATATTGTGGAGCGATCTGTCTCATTTTTTAATGTAGTCAGTGTTTCTTCGATGTATTTCAGTGCTCTAGTATTGGGTGCGTAAATGTTTGATATTGTTCAGTCCTGCTTGTGCATTGAACCTTTCAGCAATAAATAGTGTCCATCCTTGTCCATGATGGTGGATTTTACATTCAAATTGATTTTATCTGAGATTGGTGTTGCCGTATCTGTTCTTTTTGTATATTGTTAGCTTGGTACATATTCTTCCATCCTTTAATTTTCGTTTTGTTCATGTCTTTAAGTCTTAGGTGAGTTTCTTATAAACAACTTATAGATGGGTTGTGTCTCTTGATCCAAGATGTCACTAGTTGTCTCTTTAATGGAGCATTCATTTCATTTACATTCAGTGTAATCATTGATAGGTATGTGTTTAGTGCTGTCATTTTGATGTATTTAGTTTTGTGTTGATGTTTTCTCTATAGCTCTTAATATTCTCTTTTGGGATATTCCTCTTTTTGGGTAGATTTTTCACCCTTTCCAGTGTTGGTTTTGTGTTTGTTGAGACTCCTATATTAAGTTTCTTGATTTGATAGGTTGCATTTATTGTGCTTTGGGGTTACCTCTATGATCTCCCTTAATAATCTATGTTTAAACCCTGTTCTAACTTCTATATACCTTATTAACTTCCTCTCCATCTGGAAGGACTATAACTACAGTAGTGCCTCTCTCTTTTTAATGGAATGATATCATATTTTTCATGAGATGATCGCTGGACCACTTCTTTTAATACTACAGCTTTGATTGAGCTTTGTGCCTTCCCCAACTGAGTAGGTTTCTGGATGATGTGTTCTGTATTGTCTCCTAAAATATAGAGTTAATGATTTTGTTCCTCTAAGCCAAGGGCTTCTTTCTGTATTTCTTGTAGTTTTGGTTTAGTTTTTACAAAGCCTTTGAGTTTCTGTTTATCTGAAAATGTCTTAATTTCATTTTCATGTTTCAAAGACAGTTTTGCTGGGTATATAATTCTTGGTTGGAAGTTTTTCTCCTTCAAGGCTTTGAATGTGTCATCCCACTGCTTTCTTGCCAGCATCATTTCTGCTGAGAAGTCCGACGATAGCCTACAGGCTTTCTCTCTGAATGTTAACTTCGTTTTCAGTCTCATTGTCTTTAAGAGTTTCCACTTATGTTTCATTTTGTTAAGCTTGATTATAATATGTCTTGGTGTCTTTGTTTTGGGATCTATATTGTGTGGCTGTCTATACACATCTTGGGTATCTATATTCTCTTCTTTCATAATTTCAGGGAAGTTTTGTGTCAGCAGCTCAACAACAATACTCTCCATGTTCTCAGGTGTCCCTCCCTGTTCAGGAACTCCAATTAATCATAAATTGTTCCTCTTGATAGAGTCCCACATGCTTTTTAATGCTTCTTCATTTTTCTTGCTTCTTTTCTCTGATTTCTCCCCATAAATGCTAGTGTCAGTAGCTCTGTCTTCCAAGTCATGAAGTCTATTTTCCATTTGTTCAATTCTTTTTTCTTGGCTTTGAATTGAATTTTCTATTTCTTTGATTTTGTTATTGATCTGTCAGACTTTAGAATATTGGTGTTCCATCAGTTCCAACAGCCTTGCTTAATTTTTTATTTCACTCTGCTGCATTTTGTATAATATCTAGGAGGGCTATATATATAATCCTTTTGTACTCAATCTCCAATAGTTTCAGAAAGGCTTCTTCATCTGTGTAGTTCTTTTTGGTTCTTTCTTTTTGGAGCTTTCTGGAGCCATGGGTGGATTTTTTTTTTTAAGTGTCTATGCAGGGTTTGTTGCCTTTTAGGCATCTAGAGGTTGTTTAGTTTCTCTGGTGTTACCTTAACAGGATCTGAAACACAGTCTAAGAAGAAAGGTGATCACCAGTCACTTTTACGTACTCCAGTGACTGGACCCAGTGGAATCTCTGAGGTAGCAGCCTCCACCTCCTGATTGGCAAAGATGCAGCCCATCTTATGGAATCACTGGGGGGCTGTCAGTTGAACCTATGGTGCAGGTCAGTAAAGGCTGGAAGAGATGCTGTTAGGATACACTGTAGTTATTTCTCTAGGTAGTCTTATTTTGAAGGGTAAAAGCTCTTGGACAGCTTCCAAAATCAGTCAGGCTGTTAGGTGTGCAAGACTCTCTTTCCAGCTGGCAATATTGGCACTTATATATGCAACCTCAGATGCTGTAATCTAGTTCAAAGTAAAGACAGGTCACTGCCCCATTGTCATCTGCTTCTGAGTCCCGCCCATAGGCTACACTGTGCTAAACACAGCTTTTCTTCTGGGAAAACACTCCCAGGCTGGCACTGCACCCTGATGAGGCCTCTATTTGGGTAAATCCACCTCCCAGTTGAACAAGATGGTGTCCCACACAAGTCCTCCCACCCACTATGAAACAGCTGAATCAATAGCAGAGCTTCAGGAAGAGAGGTTTAAGGGTCCAAGGTACTCAGAGTCTAGAGCTAGGCTCTCAAAATGTGGCTATTCTGCCTGCTGAACACATCAACAATGTTGCTGGGCTTTGCTGCCAGTTAAGCCCCAAGCTCTGCCTGCCAACTAAGACCAAGAAAAAAAGTTAAACATGCCAGTTACCTTCAGTCCGTGAGAGCTGGCCATTCAACAAGGGCAGGGGTCAGTGAAAGAGAAGTGTCCCATTCAGTGGCATGTGGTACAAATTGACAGCCCTATGCAATGTCCTAGGGTTTACTGGGTGTCCTGAAGCCTCTGTTTAGTTATCAACCCCAGCCTTAGTTTTCAGAGTGAATTAAAGAGACATTTGTCTAGTCCACCATCTTGACTCCCTGAAAATAACTTTTGTAATGAAAATATCTTACCAGCAAAATGTTTGCCTTAACAGGAAAACCTTGTATAATTCCTTGTTAGGTTAGATACACGTGTGGTCAGAAGGAATCAATTAGAGATTTCAGCAAGATTGTGCAGCTTTCTCTACCATAAATTGCCAAAGAAGTGAGTTACAGTCAGGACTTGGGAGAATATTTTGCCATATTTAACAGTTATAAATGATCTACAAGAAAGAATGTTTGACTTCCCAATAATTCTAATCTCTTCCACATCCTGAAATATCAAGCCAACTGGGATACATTTTAAAATTTATCTGTCAGTGTGAGTGGGTAGGAATGTGGCAGACAGTACAGGCAAATGTAAGGTCATATTTTGGGAAAAGCTATTTATACGAAGTTGGAACCTGAGGAAACTGATTTGATACTTTCCTCCACCACCACCACCACCACCACCAAAAAATTCAATACTTTAAAAATAGTTTTAAGTCAGTGAACTAATATGCAATTTGGTCTAAAAAGACTCTGTGAGCTACGCTTACTAAAGGAAAAAAAAAAAAAAAACCCAAACCAGAAAATAAACATAATTATAATTAGAAAAATAACAACCATAGAAGTCTACTCTGTGCCAAACTTTATGTCATCATGAAAACTCTTAGGGGTCTCATTTTATGTATGGAATAATCAGGATTTCTTGATAGCTAAAAGTAATTATTCTCAGCCATGAGTCAGGATCCTCCAGGGGACATTTGTCACATTTGGTTGTGAGGGAGGTCCTACTGGCATTTCATGGGATAAGAAGGATGCTACTAAATAGTCTAAAATGAGTAAGTCATAGCTCAGCAAAAACAAAGAATTATAAAATCCATGACATCAAAACTACTGTGGCTAACAAACCCTGTTGAAGAAACATACTGAAGAGTTTTGTTCTGACATTTTATTCTGTTTTAATTTTGTGTTTATAGCTGTTGTACTTTAAAAAGACATGGAAAGTTTTCAGGTATCAGTAATGGTACACAGGGAGTTGACATAAAGCAGACTAAAATATTAAGAAAATATTCTCCTAGAAAAGAAGGTGCCATGGATTGAATTACGTCCCCCAAAAGTATTTGTATTAATTTGGCTGGGACATGATTCCCAATATTGTGTGACTGTCCACAATTTTGTATTTGACGGGGCTTTCCTATGTGTTATAAATTCTACTACAACATTTAATGAAATGAATTAGCAGCAGCCATACCGATGAAGTCTTCAACACTGGATAGGATCTTACGACAATCTTTTTGAGATATGCAAGATAGAATCAAGCAGAGAGACATGGGAACCTCGTATCACCAAGGTAGCAGAGCCAGAAGCAGAGTGCAAGCTTTGAGTCTGAGGTTCCTGTGATGAAAGGCTTCCAAACAAAAGGAA
The DNA here is from genome assembly GCA_028571685.1 of Heterohyrax brucei. Taxonomy (NCBI): domain Eukaryota; kingdom Metazoa; phylum Chordata; class Mammalia; order Hyracoidea; family Procaviidae; genus Heterohyrax; species Heterohyrax brucei. Next base: position 166,294,658 of record CM053143.1, read on the forward strand.
AACAGATGACCAGGATCCTTCTCCAGAGCTGACAGACCAATAGAGAGAAAACCTTTACCTAGAGCCAACAACCTGAATTTAGACTTGTAGCCTACTAGACTGAGAGAGAATAAACTTGTCTTTGGTAAAGCCATCCATCTGTTGTGTTTTTGTTATACTATCACTAGATAGCTGTTTTCCGCTACATCTGTGAAAAAAAGACAGTGGAAGAGCTCCATATTAGTGGTCAGAACAAGACCAGTTGCTGACTGTGGCAAAGATCAACTGTTCATATGCAAATTGAAACTGAAACTGAAGAAAATTACAAGTCCACAAGATCTAAAATATGACCTTGAGTATATCCCTCCTGAGTTTAACGATTGTCTCAAGAACAGATTTCATGTGTTGATCACTAATGACTGAAGACCAGATGAACTGTAGAATGACATTAAGGACATCATCCATGAAGGGAACAAGAGGTCATTAAAATGACAGGAAAGAAGGAAAAGACCAAATTAGATGTCAGAAGAAACTCTGCAACTTGTTCTCAAATGTTGAACAGCTAAAGCAAAAGGAACAGCAAACTAAAAGACCTAAATAGAAGGTTTCAAAGAGCAGCTCAAGAAGACAAAGGGAAATGTTATAACGACATGTGAAAGAGTTGGAAATGTAAAACCAGAAGGGAAGGAAATGGTCTATATTTCTCAAGCTGAAAGAATTGAAGAAAAAAATTCAAACCTCGAGGTGCAATAGTGAAGGATTGTACAGGGAAAATAGTAAACAACTCAGGGAGATGGAAGGAATACACACAGTCATTCTACCAGAAAGAAGCGGTCGATGTTTTTCCATTTGAAAAGGCAGCCTATGATGTGGATTTGATGCTACTGAAAGAAGAAGTTGAAGCTGCATTGAAGGCCTTGGCAAAAAGCAAGTCTCCAGGAATTGATGGAGTATCAGTTGAGATATTTCAACAAACAGACACAGCACTGGCAGTGCTCACTTATCTATGCCAAGAAATTTGAAGGACAGCTACCTGGCAAACTGACTGTAAGACATCCATATTTATGCCTATTCCAAAGAAAGGGATACAATTGAATGTGGAAATTACTGAACAGTATCATTAATATCACACACAAGTAAAATTTTGCCCAAGATCATTCAAAAGTGACTGCAATAGTATATTGGCAAAGAACTGCTGGGAATTCAAGCTGGATTCAGAGGATGACATGGAACCAGAGACATCATTGCTGATGTCAGAGGGATCTTGGCTGAAAGCAGACAGTACCAGAAAAATGTTTACCTGTGTTTCATTGACTATGCAAAAGTATTTACTGTGCGTATCATAATAAATTATGGCTAACGATGCAGAGAACAGGAATCCCAGAACACCTAGTTGTGCTCTTAAGGAATCTGTATATGGATCAAGAGGCAGTCATGTGAACAGAACAAGGGAACATTGCATAGTTTAAAGTGAGGAAAATTGTGCACCAGGGTTGTATCCTTTCACCTTACTTTTTTAATCCGTATGCTGAGCAAATGATCTGAGAAACCAGGTTATAAGAAGAAGAATGAGACATTAGGATTGGAGGATGACTCATTAACAACTTGTGTTACGCAGATGACACCACCTTACCTGCTGGAAGTGAAGAGGATTTGAAACAATTACTGATAAAAATCAAGGATCACAGCTCCCTATATGTATTGCAGCTCAACATCAAGAAAACAAAAGTCCTCACAACTGGGCCACTAAGCAGCATTGTCTTCAAGGTAGAAAGGATTACCATGATCAAGGATTTTGTTTTACTTGGCTCCACAATCAACAGCCATGGAAGCAACAGTCAAGAAATCCAAAGACACATTGCATTGGGAAAATCTACTGCCAATGACCTCTTTAAAGCATTGAAAAGTAAAGATGCCACCTTGAAGACTAAGGTGCACCTGACCCAAGCCATGGTATTTTCAGTTGCATCATATGCATGGGAAAGATGGACCATGAACAAAGAAGACAGAGTAAGAATTTATGTCTTTGAATTGTGGCGTTGGAGAAGCATGTTGAATGTACCATGGACCACCAAAAGAACAAACAGATCTGTTCTGGAAGATGTACAATCAGACTGCTCCATGGAAGCAAAGATGGCAAGACTGCATCTGACATACTTTGGCCATGTTGTCAAGAAGGATCAGTCCCTGGAGAAGAACATCATGCTTGGTCGAGTAGAGTGTCAGAGAAAAAGAGGAAGACCCCTGATGAGATAGATTGACATAGTGGCCACAACAACAGGCTTAAGCATAAAAACTATTGTGGACATGGCACAGGACTGAGAAGTGTTTCATTCTGTTTTTCACAGAGTTTCTGTGAATCAGAACAGACTCAACAGTACCTAACAACAACAACAATAGCAGTAGATAACTAAGGCAGAAGGGGACATAATTTTATTTGTTTTTACATTTTACATTCAATGTAGAACAACGCTGAATGAAATGATGAGTAAACCTGTATTGTATCCTTAGGGATTTTGAAAGTAGTTATTATTACTTGTGAAAGGAATGAAGAGAGAGAAGAAGGGAGGCAGGAAGGAAGGGAGAAAGAAAATGAAAAAAGAAAGAGGAGAAAAAAGAAAAGAACAATATATGTGACATAAATGCATGTGTTGTCATTTTTAGGTGCCTTCTAGTCTATTCCAACTCATAGTGATTCCATACACAGTATTCCAACTCAAAGTGACCGTATGTAAAAAACTGCCCTGTCCTATATATTCTCCTCAACTATAGCTATGCTTGAGCCTAGTCTTCCATTTTGCTAATCTTCTACTTTACAAAGGATGATTTCCGTCTCAAGGGACTGATGCAAAACATGTGAAATGAAGTCTTACCATCCTTGTTTTGAAGGAACATTCTGGCTGTACTTGTTCCAAGAATTCATTCTTCTGGCAGTCCATGGTATACTCAATCTTCTTTGCCAACTGCATAATTTAAAAACAAACAAAACAACAAAAAATGCTGTCAAATCAATTCTGACTCATAGCAACCTTCTAGGTCAGAGTAGAACTGCACCACATGGTGTCTATAATTCAAAAACATTCTTTCATCTTCTTGTTTCATTAACAGCTTTCCCATGATGATCGATGGAAATACTTAAATTTTTAAGGAGTGAGAGTATGTGACTTGGTAAATCAGGAAGACTTTATCAAGAAAGTTTTTTTTTTAACACGATGCATATATATATATATATATATATATATTTTATTATGATTAAGTGCAGGGAGCTAGCCTCGGCAGGGTCTGGGATTCACGAAGGGATGGGTGGCATCGGCGAAGAAGAAGTGATGAGACTGAGACAACCAGGAATCTGGATATCGGCTGCCCGTCAGGGCCTGTCTTTCTTTATTTTTTATATGATCAGTGACATGATTTCACCCTGCCCCCTTGACCACACAAGCTGTTGGCTAACAAGGAAGTGATACCTTGTGGCCTTTTTTCATGTTAATTATTGGGGCCTACTGGATAATGGCCTCAGACAAGTGGTCTCTTTACGTGTGAATCATTAGGGCCTTCTAGGTAGTGACCCGAGACAAGTATGCCAAGCCAAAAGCCAAGTGCCGTCGAGTCAGATCGAGACAAGTATATTGTGATTATAATCAACAGTGAAAATAAAAGTTATGTCTTCAGCTTAATCAGTTCTATCTATGCTTCAAGGTTAAAAGGTGCAGGAGGGTAATCTGGCTGTCTCTATTTGTTCCTTCTTTGCTCTTTATTTTATCTCTTCCTGTGGGGACAGTAAACACCTACCATCCCCCAACCTATGCCTTCCTTAAGCTCTTCTAAGAAGGGTATTTCTTTAGTATTTACTCATTTGTCATACCAAATATAATAGACTTGGGAGCCTATCTATCTTCCTGATGAAGGGAATGGGATGTCCATATCCAAGAGTTGTGCAGGGGGTCATCCCCAGGGAACTTCCCAGGGCCTTCCTGCAATCCAGTTTTTCACATGTGGATGGGATGTGCAGTTGGGGGAAGCCAGCGGGGCTGGGCCGGCCTTGGCATTCCCAGGCTGGGCGTTCTGTGTTGGGATTCATTAAGCCAAGGGGATTGTAAAACCCTTCTTAAGGGGCATCTTCCTTGTGCTGGGAAATGAGGGGGTATTTTTGAGGAAAGTTTATTTAGGATGCAAAATATTATCAGGGATAATACAGCCAGAAATATGCCAGGGGTGAGATGCCTCCGCCCACCATCACATAGGCGTATAGTTTTGCTCACAGAGGGCTTTGTGGGTGATGGGCCTCAGCAATAAAGTAAAAGTATACAATCAAAATTAAAGTTGCATGAATCTGCAGTTCCTTCTGATCTCCTTGCCTGGTGACAGCACATTCCTCCTTTTTGTTCTATATGTGTCATATCCTCTTAACAATCTCCTGTCCCCTCCTCTCCACCTCTCCTCTCCCTTCTACTAAAAATCCAGTAGGACAGCATCCTATAGATGCATAGAACCGTAAAGGACACATACCATATGGTCACATTGTGTCTCCGAGTCCAATCCATTCCTGTCCAAAGAGTTTACCCCCAGTAATGTTTTCTGGTCAGGGGCAATATCAGATTTAAGGGTCATGCTCCCAGGGGAACCCTCAGGCCATTGGACCATCAATTGCAGTCTTTTAGTGGAGTTCTTGAGGAGTGCCCCTCTTTCTCTTGTGTTGCCATTGGAACTTGACATTGTGTGCCCCATCATGGCTGTCTTTGGTGGTGGCCGGGTACTACCTTGTTCTTCTAGCCATATCTTCATTCAGTCACCCATTCACATAGTTCCTTCTGTCTCCTGAGCTCTTTTCTCCTCACATCTTTGTTGTTCTTGGTGATCTTCTGTTCTGGCTGAATTGGGACCATTTGGTGTACCTCAGATGATGCCTTGCTATCTTCTAAGACCCCAGGCACCACTCACCAATATAGGGTGCAGAAGATTCTCTTAGCAATAGGCTAGTCATGTCAGTTGACCTCGATGTTCCCTGAGAGTATGGGAAGTTTTTTGGTTCTTTATTTTTGGAGTTTTCCAGAGCCATGGTGGACAATTTCTTTGTATGGTTAGGAATCACCTATTGCCTTTGTGCCATGTAGAGTTTCTTTAGTTTCTCCAGTGTTACCTCAACAGGAGCTGGAGTTTATTTTTGAGAGGGTAGTTAGTCATCAGCCACCTCTGTGTACTCTAGTGTCCCAGTAGACTCTCTTGGATAGAGGGCTCCACCTCCTATCTGATAAAGATGGTACTCTACTCATGGAGTTCCTGGGGGGATATCAATCAACCCTATGATATGGGTCAGTAAAGGCTGAACGAGATGCCACTGGGTCAGTCAGCAGTTACTTCTCCAGGCAGTCTTATTTCAAAAATCTAGGAGCTATGCAACAGCTCCCCAAATCAGTCAGATTATCAGGTGTGATAGTCTCCTCCTTCTGGCTGACAATGGAAGTATGTCTTTGGTCATCCCCAGATGCTATGATGCTCTTCAGAGTAGGGAGTGGTTACAGCCTTACTGCCATCCACAGTCAGGCCCTAGCCACAAGGTAACAATGTGCTAAACATAGCCTTTCTGCTGCAAAAGCACTTTCGAGACTGGTGCTTTTTCTTAGTTTGGAAATTATCCCTGCTGAGGACTCTGGTTGGATGACTCCATCTCCCAGCTGACCAGTGTGGCATCCCAGTTGAGCTGCCCTTCCCACTGCAAAGCAGTAGAATCTATGGCAGAGCTCAGAAAAGACAGTGGGGGGCACAGTGGTGCCCTCACTTGGGAGCCAGGCTCTCAAAATATGTCTAACCCACATACTGTCTCTCCGCTCAGCAAAACTGTGCTGGCAGGAAGACATATGGCATATACAGAGCCTTGAAGGAAAAAAGTTGCCAAAAATGACGTATCTAGTAAATCTGTCTTGATGGAGAAATTAGGACCTTTCCAAATAAACAGAAATTTTGGAAATCTGCAAAAACCAAACTAAAATACTAAAGGAAGTCATTTGGTTAGGAAATCAATAGCAATAGGTAAAAGCACAAGAACAGAACACAGAACAGAGCAACTGGATATCAACCCAAATAAGGAAATCACAAAAAATAAACACAGACAAAACACTGGAAATAGGAAAACAGAGCTATCATTATGTAAACACTATAACAAAAAAGAGACTCAAAAGAAAATGTCATATATCTTTCATGTGGAGAGGAAGTCAAGGAAATGTAAAGAAATTTAAGACTGGTCTAAATTTAGAAAAATGTAGGGAAATATTAAATATTAAGATAATATGAACCAAAAAGAAAAATCAATCCTATGCTCCAAAGCTAAAAAAGAAAAGAAAGAAAAGCAGGAAGTCTCAGCAAATACAAAACCACCAACATTTAAAACAATGAAAAGACAATGTATGAAAAAAATAGACAAGGCACAGAAAATTAAATGGAACAAAGGAACTTCCTACAAAACACATAAAAAAGACATCAAAATGACAGCACTGAATTCATGCCTATCAGCAATCACAATGAATGTAAATAGATTAAGTACACCAATAAAGAGATGGACAGTGGCAGATTGTGTAAAACAAACCAATCAACCAACCAAAAAGAAAAAAGAAAAAAATTACCCATCTATATGCTGCCTATAGGTAATACTCTTTAGAGTTAAAGACACATATAAACTAAAACTGAAAGGATGGACAAAATATATCAAGCAAACAACATTAAAAAAAAAAAACAGTAGGAGTAGTTATTTTAAACTCTAATGAAATAGACTCTAAAGTAAAATGCACTATGTTGGAAAAGGAAGGATTCAATGTAATGATTAAAGGATCAATACTCCAGGAGGACATATCCACATTAGATATCTATATGCCCAATGACAGGGCTCCAGAATACATAAAACAAACACTAACTGCATTGAAAACAGAAATAGGCAGCTCCAAAGAAAATTCAACATGCCACTCTCAGTAAAGGGCAGAACATCTAGGAAAAAAACTCAACAAACACATGGAAAATCTAAATGCCACAGTTAACCAACTTGACATCATAGACATGCACAGAAGACTTCACCAAACAGCAACTAAGTATGCTTTCTCTTCTGATGCACATGGAACATCCTCCAGAATTGACAACATATTAGACCACAAAGCAATCTTTCCCAAAATTCAAAGTATTGAAATATTCCAAAGCATCTTTTCAAACCATAAGACCATAAAAGTGGAAATCAATAACAAACAATGGAAAGAAAGAAAATCAAAAACATGAAAACTGATCAACAGCTTACTCAAAAACAATGAGGTTACAGAAAAAATTAAGAATGGAATAAAGAAATTTATAGAATCAAGTGAGAATGAAAATACATCCTACCAGAACCTGTAGGGCACAGAAAAAGCAGTGCTTAGAGGTCAGTTTATGTCAATAAGTGAATACTTCCAAAGAGATGAAAGAACCCAAATCAAATAATTAACTCTCCAACTCCAGTGAAAGAGAACACCAAAAGAACCACCTAGACACCAGAAAAAAGTCAACAACAAAAATTAGATCAGAAATAAATGAGTTAGAGAATGAAAAAGAAAACAACTGAAAGAGTAAACAAGACCAAAAGCTGTTTTTTCTGAAAAGATCAACAAAATAAATAAACCAGTGGCCAAACTAACAGAAGAAAAGCAGGAGAGGAAGCAAGTAACTTGAGAAAGAAATAAAATGGTACTATAGCAGACCCAATTGAAATTAGAAGAATCATAACAGAATACAATGGAAAATTGTACTCCAAGAAATTAAAAAAACATACAGGAAACAAATAAATTTCTAGAAAAATACTACCTACCTGAACTAGCATCAACTGAAGTAGAATAAATAAATCCACCACAAAAGAGATTGAAGAAGTAATTGAAAAACTCCCAAGTAAAAAAAAGGCTGGCCTAAGTGGCTTCCCTGGAGAATTACACTAAACTGTTAGAGAAGAGTTAACACTACTATTATTAAAGGTGTTCCAGAGCATAGAAAAGGGTGGAATACTCGCAAAGCCATGCCGGGAAGTCAGCATAACCCTGACAACAAAACCAGATAGACAACACAAAACGGTCTCATAAACTTGGATGCAAAAATGCTCAACAAAATTCTAGGTAATAGAATGCAATAACATATCAAAAAATTCACTGTGACCAAGTAGGATTCATATCAAGGATGCAGAGATGATTCAACATTAGAAAGTCAATGTAATCAACCACATAAATAAAACAAAAGACAAGAACCACTTGATTTTCTCAATGGATGCATAAAAGGCAATATCAGTTGATTAAAATAGAGTGTTACCAGGAGTGGGATACTGCTCTAACAAATACCTAAACTATGGAAGATTTTTGAAACTGTGAAATGGATAGAAGACTCAGAAGGAACCAAGGAGAACTGTTAACAGTGAAGAAGGCACAGATGGTGAGAAACAACAGCAGAAGACCAGCAGCAGTGGCAGCAGTAGAACCAGAGGTAGCACTGGAGCCAACCCATGGAGCAAGAGAGCTAAGTGCCTGTGCACAGAGGTTTCCTGGCAGAGTGGTATGACTCCAGGCACTTGAGTTGCTGGAGCTAGCCTTGCTGACCCATGGAGTGAAACAGTTGAGTGGCTGTGTTCAGGATCCTTCCTGGCAGATTGGGGTGCCTCCAAGCACTTGAATCAGTGGAGCTACAGAGCTTTGGAACACTTGCCTCTACAGGGCAGATGTGGGCTTGAGGCACAGGCCATGAGGCCATAGGTAGCAGAAGCTGGAGAGACAAAGAACATGAGAAGTTGAGCTGCCTCAGTCTCAAAACATATGGCCATGACCTGAGGGGTTTGAAATGGTGGAGCCAGGGCTTCCTGTGTTTGTAAGGGTGGAATTGCTGCTCAGTTGGGCTTAGAATGCACCTAAAGCCGAGGAGGCAGAGTTATTGTCCAAGCGGACCTAGAAAGTAATGTAGCACAGGGCCAGAAATCAGCCCTCAGATCCAGAGAGTGAGGCCAATACCTAGAGTATGGATGGCCAGGCAAATATATAAAATGTCTCAGAAGGTGGAAGATTGTGTTCAAAGCTCTGAGGGCTATTGTGAAGTGTTCTGAAACTCGCTTTTGCCTGTGAATGCTTTCTTTCACAGCAATTTCTCCATTTACAATGCAAATATGTAATTTATGCCTGCCTGTCCTACCACTGTATTTTGGGAAGATAACATGTGTTCTGGATTTCAAAATCGAAGATAAATTTATGAATTTTGGACCTGAACTTAAGACCTTTTATATGCTACAAATGAATATATTTTATGTGTTCTAATGATATGATTTGGGGTGGGGGGGCAAAGACTGAAGTGTCATAAATTGCATTGTGTCCCCCACAAAAAATGTGTACATTGATTTGACTCAGCTGTGAGCCTCAATACGGTGTGATTCCTCCCATGTGTTATGAATCCCGCCTCTGTAATGTTGTGCTGGTGAGACAGGTCTCAAGATACCACCTTGTGGACATAAGGGAAAGCAGTGAGCACAGTAAGCAGTGAACTTCATGCCACCAAGAAAGCAGCACCTAGAACAGAGCATGTCCTTTGCAGCTGAGGTTCCTATACCAAGATGCTCTCCTTGAATTTGGACTCAGCCCACCAGACTGTGATAATTTTCACAATCATTAGCTATTAGCGAAATTCAAATCAAGACTACAATGAGACACCATCTCACCCAACAAGGTTGGCCATAATTTGGAAAACACAAAACAACAAATGCTGGAGCACCTGTGGAGAGATTGGAACTCTCGTACACTGCTAGGTGGGATTGCAGAGTGGTACCTCTTTGGAAAGCAATTTGGCACTACTTTAAAAAGCTGGAAATAGATATACCATTTGATTCAGTAATTCAACTGCTCAGAATATGTCCTACAGAAACACAGGCTGTCACACGAACAGATATATGCACGTGAATATAATCTAATACATTGCAACATGTTTTCTCCTCTGCAAAATGGGTAACTGAGAGCTTCACATAACTAATGCCATAATAATCTGTGGTTTTTAGTGCACCAGCTACTCTGGCCTCTGCACTGCCCTCTTTCCAAAGGAGCACAGAGCCCCCTCAGCTCCTGTGACCTTGGTCTCTCTTGTCTTATTTGCTCTCCTGAGAAATGGCCGTCAGCCTGGAAAATGGCAGCTAGGAAGGCTGCCTGATGTTGTTGGTATCTACAACTTTTTTCTTGCTCCTTATCTCAGAGTGGACCTGGCAGGCTAATTTCCCTACCTGATGAATTTTTGTATGTTACAAACAGGTAGATTAGAGTCAGGGTGTCTGACATACATATCTGTAGTTTTTTTTTGTGTGTGTGACTATTTTGTGATGTATACAGTTATCTGTAGGCTGTGCTTAAAAAAATATTCTTTGCCGAAATGCTATGTAAAATTTGATGTAAAAATAGTCTTTTGAGACTTCATGGAGAACGGCCTTTGTTGCTGTTGAGTCTCCTGTGGTATCATACCTCCTAATAAACCTTCTTCCTCTTTCTAATTTGGAGTATGTTTCATTGGCTCAGCTGCTCCAGGACACAGACCCAAATAGGGTAACACAAATGCTTATTGCAGACAGTCCAAATAGCAAAAAGATGGAATCAACCTAGATGCCCATCAACAGAAGAATCAATAAACAAAAGATGGTATATACACGCAGTGGAACACTACGCAGTGACAAAAAAAAATTATGATTTTAGGAAACATTGTATAACCTGGTTTCAGTTGGAAGACATTATGCTGAGTGAAAGTAGTCAGTGGTAAAAGGACAAGTATTGTATTAGATTCCTAGTATAAGGACTTAAAAATAGACTTCTGTACAGCAGAAAAGACTCTTTGACAGTTACAAGGGTGAGGAAAGAGGCAGAGGGTTGGTCATAGATTAGATAGTTGATAGAAAGTTGGTTAGGAGAAAGCAGTGACAGTTCTGAGTAGAAAGTAGATCAATTTAACTGGATTTCACCATAAACTGAAAGCTCTTCTAATCTCAACCCAAAATTGCAAGGATAGAGTCATGGAGTCAGGGTTCTGGGGTCCATGCTCTCAGGGGACGTCAAGGTCAATTGGCATAACTAGCCCTTTGCTAAGAGAGTCTTCTGCACACCATATTAGTAAGTGGCATCTGGGGTCTTAAAGCCAGCAAGCTGCCATCTGAGCTACATGAAATAGTCCCAACTCATTTAGAACAAATGATGACGAGAACAACAAAGACATGAGTGAAAAAAGAGTTCAAGAGACAGAAGGATCCATGTGAATGGGAAATTGTCAGCATGTGACCAGAAGAACCAGGTGGTGCCTAGCCACTACCAAAGATAGCTGTGATGGGGCACACAATGCAGAATCCCTATGGCAACACTAGAAAAAGAGGGGTGCAGCTTAAGAACTCTGTTAAAGGACCACAACTGATGGAGTGTTGCCTGGAGGATCCCCTGGGAATAGAACCCCTAGACCTGCTGCTGCAGAAAACATTAATGAGTTCAACTTTTCAAACAAAAATGAACTGGAACTTGGGGACACAGTGTGACCATGTGTGGTGTGTTTACTTAATGGTCCTATGCATTTATAGGATGCCATTCTACTGGTCTCTTTCTAGATGGGAGAAAAGAGGGTGGAAAGAAGGGGACAGGAGCTGGTTAAGAGGTTACTGCAAGTATAGAATGAAAAGGAGGAATGTGCTGTCACCAGGCAAGGAGAGCAGAAGGAGTTGCAGATAGGCAGGCATGCAAGACTGATATGGATTGTACACTTTCACTTAATCACAGTACAAAAAAAAAAAAAAAAAAAAAGGCAACTCGATGGCTTGGCTATACGAAACAAGACCTGTATCTCACACCATGCATAAATACTAACTCAAAATGGATTCAACATCTAAATATCAAATCTGAAACAATCAAGATCATGGAAGAAAAAAATAGGGAAAATGCTGAAGCTCTAATACATGACCTACAGACTACAAAATATTACTAATACTCACAGAAGATAAAACGGAAAACTAGGAACTCCTAAAAATCAAACACCTGTGCTCATCTAAAGATTCACCCAAAGAGTAAAAGGACTACCTACAGACTGGGAAAGAATCGTTGGCTACCATGTATCTGATAGGCATCCAATCTCCATAATATGCAAGCTACTGCAAAACCTCAACAAAACAAAACTAAAAAAAAGATTAAACAATGGACAAAGTATATGAACAGTCACTTCCTCAAAGAAGACATCTTGGCAACAAACAGCTACATGAGAAAATGCTTATGATCTTTATTAGCCTTTATAGAAATCCAAATCAAAACAACAATGAAGTACCATCTCACCCCAGCAAGACTTACTTTAATGCAAAACAAAACAAAACAACAACAACAAAAAAAAAACACAAATAATACATGTTGAGAGGTTGTAGAGAGATGAAATCAACCTAGGTTCCCATCAACAGATGAATGGATAAACAAACTGTGGTACAGTCACAGAATGGGATACTATGGATGATAAAGAATGACAGTGATGTTAGGAAACATTTCCCGACGGAGTCACGTTGAAGACATTATGCTGAGTGAAGTTAGTCAGTGGCAAAAGGATAAATATTGTATGAGACCACTATTACAAAGACTTAAGGAATAGTTTAAGTGCAGAAGGAAATAATCTTTTATGGTTACAGGGGTGAGAAGGATGGAGAGGGGTATTTGCAGATAAGACGGTAGGTAGGAATTGAGTTACGTAAAGGGAGTGACGGGACACAGAACAAGTGAGGTTAGCACTACTGAACTACACAGAAAGCTGAAAGGTTTCATAAATATAAGCCAAGGTTTTGAAGAATAGAATAGCAGGGACAGGGCTCTGGGAACTATAGTTTCCAGGGACAGCTAAGTTAATTGGTATAACTTTCTCTTTAAGAAAATGCCCTACATTCTACTTCGTTGTGTGTTCTCTCTGGTCATAAAAGCTGGCAAGCTGCTGTCTAAATTGCATCAAATGGGACCAATCTGTCTGCAGCACAGCAGACTGAAGGATGTCAAAGACATGAGGAAAATATGAGCCCAGCTAACAGAAGATGCCGTATGACTGGAGACTACATCACCATGGGACCAGAAGAACTAGATGGTGCGCAGCCACCACTGACTGCCCTTATAGGGACAACAACATAACGTCCCTGATGTAGCAGGAGAAAAACAGGTGTGCAGAACTAGAAAAGACCACAAGTGATGGTCTGTTAAACTGGAAGATCCCCCAAAGACGTGGCCCCTCGACTCTGTTAGTCCAGGGCTGAAGCCAGTAATGAAGCCAACTCTTTAGGCAAAGACAGGGCTGGGGTATACGACAGAGTGATGCCGGTGAAGAGTGTGCTTCCTCGCTTAAATGAGTACATGCGGCTGTCTGAATGGCTCTTGTTCAGGGATGAGATGAGAGGATAGAGGGGGACAGGAGCTGGCTGAATAGTTATGGGAAGCACAGTTTAGAAAGTAGGAGTGTGCTCTCGGGATGGAGTGAGCAGCTAGGGTCACATAGCAACGTGGATGCAGGGTTTTATATGGTAAATTGACTTGGTTTATAAACTGTCACTTAAAGCACAATGAAATACTAAAAAAAAAAAAAAAAAAATCTATGGGACAGTTCCAGTCTGTGCTAAAGAGCTGCTGCCTTAAAGACAATGAGTTTGGTTTTGTTTATGATGAAATTATCTCACATAGCAACTAATGATATTATTCACATTAGGCAGGAAAAATGTTCTTCAATTTTTTTCCTTAATCTTTTATATTTCTTAAATGATTGTGGTGCCACTGGATATGATATAAACTAATAGATGTTTTACTATTCTTCTGAGATGCTCTTCCTTTGAGACAATTTACTGCAAGTCCATCAACACATTGTTGTGCTCTAGAGAAAATATATTCTTCAAGCATGAAATCCTGTCCTGACATTATAAATGATGCTGCAAGGGAAAGCTAACTGCATGATGTATTATCAAAGTCTTAAGACAATTTATTATGGTGCATTTGATTTAAAAATGGAGCCATAAATTACATGCAGCACTAAAAATTATAAGGTTTGGTGATGAGCTTTACTGTAACTTGCATCTGAGACAAATGTTGCCATAAAAAACTAAATCAGTATTTAATGAATTGACAGAACCTGGAGAACATGAGAGCAGCATTATTTAGGAAAGTATTAAAAGACATAGAAAAAGAACCTAGATCAGGAAATAGTAATCTGTACCTCTCCTTTCAATCCTCTGGGTATAGAGGCTCTGAAATTGCATCTCTCCAGGGTATGCTCAAGGTTCCGAGACTGAGGGGATAGCCTTGATCTGCATGGGAACTAGCCTCTCATTTTTTCATGCTCCAAATGAGACAAAGAATTAGTAGCAGGAGCATCTGTTCCTGCACACGCTGAACAAAGAATAAATCCTGTATTTAGTGTAGTCACAAGGGGAAAGTGATCTGGAAATGCAAATTACCAAAAAGATTTTCCCTGGAGTGCTAACAGGTCAGTAATTACTCTAAAAAGGAAGGAGACAGATAAAACTCTATCAAGAATCCAACCCACCCAGTTATACACCCACATTGTTTTCTTTTGGAGGAAGTAATTTAATTTCAGTGGGAAAATATATTTTCTGGCTTTAATCTTTATTAAATGTTTAATTAAAGTTAATGGAAAGCCTCCATTTAAAAAATGAATTGAATGGTAGACTACTAGAGGAAGATTTTTTTTTTTCCTTCTAGCTTTTGGCTACTATCCTTTTGGAAATAATGGCATTGTTATTGATCTCAGTGCTAAGAAAAATCCAAATTAACTGTGTAACTTTGTCCTCTTCTCAAGATTCTCAAGCTTATGAGGAAAGAAAGTTCTCCCACTAAAAAAAAAATTATAATATGATCACTTATGACAATATTCTGTAAGGAAGCTACACTAATTGTTATTCCTTTTATTATGCCATTTTGGTAATGCACATACAAAGGCATTATAGTTACAAGAGAATTGTATCTGGTTCAGACGACAATGCCATTGTTGTTGTTGTTGCTAGGTGCCATCGAGTTGACTCTAACTCACAATGACCCTACGTACGAAGGAGAAAAAAAACACTGCCAGTCCTGTACCGTTGTCACAGTCATTATTAAGCTTGAGGCCATTGTTGCAGCCACTGTGTCAACTCATCCCTTTAAGGGTTTTCCTCTTTCACTAACGCTCTACTTTACCAAGCAGGATGTCCTTCTCCAGTGACATACCTCCTGATGATATCCAAATCATATGAGACATAGTCTCGCCATTCTTGCTTCCAAGGAGCATTCTCATTATACCTCTTTTCAAGACAGAAAAGTTTCTTTTTTTGGCAGTCCGTGATGTATTCAATATTCTTCACCAGTATCACAATTCAAAGGCATCAATTCCTTAATTTTTCTTATTCATTGCCCAGGTTTCATGTGCATATGAGGCCATTGAAAAGACCATAGATTGGGTCAAGTGCACCTTAGTCTTCAAGGTCAGAGATAGTAATAAATAAGCTAAAGAACTTCATCAGGCATCATACTCTGCCAGACAGGTTTCAAAGGATGATGAATATCTGAGACCTTCTTGCCAGCCAGACCTTCTTGGATATTAAATTAAAACTGACTTTTCTCTGTGACAGTACTGGAGAAAATCCTCACCTTGAGTTTTCTGGGGTGGTGGTTATATTTAGAAATTCACAAAGAAAGAGATTCAGTGGCCTAAATATGTCCTTAAAAACTAAAATCTATTGCTGTCAAGTCAATTCCAACTCATAGTGACTCTATAGGACAGAGTAGAACTGCCCCATGGAGTTTCCAAGGAGCTTCTGGTAGATTTGAACTGCTGACCTTTTGGTTAGCAGCTGAGCTCTTACTATACCACCAGGGTTTCCTGATGTTCTAAAAAGGAAAAGAAAAATATGTTTTGCTTTAAGTGAAAATTTACAGTCCATATCAATTTTCCATATAACTCCCCCAACAGGCACCACTATAGGATTGTAACTGCTAACCACCCATCGCACTCCTCCTTTCCACCTTATATTTCTCATACTCATTCAACCAGCTTCTGTCACGTCACCCTCCACCCTCTCATCCGACCTCTAGAGAAGAACTATTCAGACAGCCTCATGTATATACTTAAACTAAGCAGCACATTCTTCACCAGCACCGCTCCTACGTCTTATAGTCCAGTCTAATCTTTAAAGAGTTGATGTCAGTACTGGTTTCAGCTCTGGGCTACCAGAGAGTCCAGGGGCAATGTCCTGAGCAGATCCTCCAGTCTGATGAATCATCAAATGTGATCTTTTAATAGAGATCTAGTTCTGTACACCTATTTTTCTCCTACTACATCAGGGACTTTACATTTTGTTCTCTGTCATTTTTGGTGGCTGGAGCAGTGTCTCGTTCTTCCGGGCTCACAGTGATTCAGCCTCTGGATCATATGGCCCCTTCTGTCTGCTGGGCTCATGTCTCTGACATCCGTGATTGCCCTGTTCTCCAGGTGGACTGGGACCTATTGATGTTACTTAGATGGCTGCTTGCTAGCTTTTGAGACCCCAGATGACACTCACCAAAGTGGTATACAGAACACTTTTTAAAAATATATAAATAAAACTTAGTTATTTCAATTAGCCTAGAAGTCCCCAGAAATTGTGGTCTCCAGACCCCTGTCTCTGCTACTCTATCCTTCACAATATTGTCATATTTAGAAAACCTTTTGGCTTTCGGTGTATTCCAGTTATGCTAACCTCCCTTCTAATGTGTATCATCTTGCCTTTCACCTAACCCAATTCCTATCTAATCTACAAATACCCCGATCCCTCCCTCCCCATCCTTGTAACCATAGAAGATTATTTTCTTCTGTGCTTAAATTTTTTCTTAAGTCCTTATAATAGTGGTCTCATACAATATTTGTCCTTTTGTAGTTGACTAATGTCACTCAGCATGTCTTCCACATGATTCCATATTATGAGATGTTTCCTAAGATTGTCACTGTTCTTTATCATTGCATAGTATTCCGTTGTGTGAATACGCTTTAGTGTGTTTATCTATTCCTCTATTGATGGGTACCTAGGTTGATTCCATCCTTTTGCTGTGTACTGCAATAAACATAGGTGTACATGTATCTGTCCGTGTGGCAATCTTCATTTCTCTAGGATACAGTTAAATAAGTGGGGTTGCTGGATCATATGGTATTTTTATTTCTAGTTTTTAAAGTACCAAATCAATTTCCAAAGTAGTTGTACTATTTTACATTCCCATCAGAAGAGTGGAAGAGTTCTAGTCTCTCCACATTTTCTCCAACATTTATTATTTTGTGTTTTTTGGATTAATGCCAGCCTAGTTGGGGTGAGTCCAAATATGTTCCTATGTCTCCTAAACTAGTCAAGCCAAGTGCCATCAAGTTGTTCCGACTCACAGTGACCCTAAACTACAAGAATCTAAATAGGAGGCTTGATGTTTCAAAGACTCTGTACTCTGTTTAAGATCCATAAAACAGGACGACATTTGCGTGATTTGTCTTTGAATCACCAGAACCTAGCAGAGGGCCTCTCACACAATAGGAACTCAATCACATTTTGTTGAATGAATAAATATATTTTACTCAGTTTTTATTTACCTTAGAAAAAAATGAATTTTATACAGTGATGTGTACATATGTCTGTTTAAAGCAATACCTAACCAGTTGACCCACTTAACTAGGATTTTGTCTTTCTAAAGTAGTAACACTAACAGTACATAACTACAACTGAGACAATAAAAGTGTCAGAAAAATAACTGAAGTGAAAGACTATTTTATGGCATTATGAACAATTATTTTTATTTTGCCACTTTAAGTTTACTATACATGGTAGTACAGAAATGAAAGA
The DNA here is from genome assembly GCA_028571685.1 of Heterohyrax brucei. NCBI lineage: Eukaryota > Metazoa > Chordata > Mammalia > Hyracoidea > Procaviidae > Heterohyrax > Heterohyrax brucei. The sequence continues at coordinate 166,312,491 of CM053143.1, forward strand.
AAAATTGATGTGAAATTTCAACGATTCAGCTCACCATTCTTTCTCTCACTTAAACACTTCTCTATACTTTATCATGCTAGAAATTGACTGAGCTATCCTGCAAAATTAGGAAGCCAAAAGACTTTTCTGCAAAAACATGCAGACTCTCATCTTTTCTAGAACAGAGATAATTAAGTGAACTTCCTTGTCCTACTTCTTTTAAATTGGACTAAACCAAAAACCTATTATGTTAGCAGAGTATTTGATTGAGAGAGGTATTTGCCAATCTAGGAAGAATGTGAAAACAGGACGTAAAGGACAAAAGGCAAACCTTGTGGCAGGTGGAAGAAGCCGAAGAGACAAATGAGATAACGACAGGAATGACCTGCAAAGGTTGATGGCCCACCAGAGTAGACGCCGAAGGAAGAAAATGTGAACAAAGAACTTGGAGAAATGAGGATAGGGCAAGAGAAAGAGAAAACCAAACCAAGCCAGACTAGTACATTGGAAATGAAAATATAAGTACAGTTTTAATATTCAAGAAGACAGATTATTCTTATTTAGATTTATCTAGAATAAGAGACATATGGCAAAAGAGGGAAAATATAGGTTACATTTTAGGAAATAAAATAGTTTATCTATAACTTTGTTGTTATCTAAGGAAGCGCTGTCTACTTGATTTCTACCATATAGAGTAAAATAGTAATCTTTACAAAAAAAGGAAATTACCAGATCTTTCCACCATAGAGCTGCTGGACAGATTCCAACTTCCATCCTTTTCATTAGCAGCTGAACACTTGAGTACTTTGCCACTAGAACTACAGTTTAGAATATACTTTACAATTGACATTACTTAAAATTTACAGGTACCGTATATACTGAGATTTTCGACATGTGTTTATTTTTACTGAGGGCATAAGCAGAAAAGGAAGGCTGACTGTAAGGGCTAATAATCCTTGTTATTACAAGGAAGAGCTCTAGAAGCAGAACGTGACTGTGTTCTCTATCTACTATTTACTATGTATCGCCCACGCAATTTCTGTTGACACTTTTCCCAAGTATTTCCCAAGTTAACTCATTTTTCTGTTTCCATTATTACCCTGATACAGCAACCCTGCATTATTCTCTCTTTGAATAGCCACAGAGTTAAAACTAAACATCTTTCATTAATTCTTAATTCAGTGCAATCTATTTACCCAACTACCAGAACTTTAAACAATAGAAATTAAATTACATCAATCCTCTACTTAAAACTCTTCAATGGCTTCCAATCACACCTCAGAGAAAGTCATAATCCTTCCTTTTTGTGTAGAGGCAAGGATAACACACAATGCAGGTGATGTCAGCATACCTGAACCACAGCAAAATCAAAGACGTCTCCTGGCCACATGTAGGCACTCTGAAGGACAGAGTGGCTGAGGCCGGGACCTCATGGTTGTTGTCTCAGGGAACATCTAGTTTGATTGGCATAACATGGTTTATTAAAAAAATATTCAACATCCCACTTTGGTGAGTCGGGGCTGGAGTCTTAAGATGCAAGGGGCCCTCTAAGATACATCAATTGGTCCCATCCTATTTGGAGCAATAGAGAATGAAGAAAACCAAAGATACAAGGAAAATGAACTAGATACCCAACAAGGAAAATCAACTAGAATCCATACAAGAAAAATGAATAAATGAACTAGAGATACAACAAAACTTAGACTGGAAGAACTAGATGGAACCAAGAACTGCCCTGACAGTGATTGCAACAGAGAGCTTGGACAGAGCAGGAGAAAAGTGAACAGAACTCAAATTTATGTAAGAAGACCCAGATTTAAACGTCCGACAAGAAACTGGAGGAACCCTAAAACAATGACCCCAAACCGAAACCTTCCCCAAATCCCACTCTTTAGACAAAGATTAGACAGGATATGAAACAAAAAAATAATAGAAGTGAGAAGCATACTTCTTAGTTCAGTTAGATACGTGCAACCAAGTAGGCAGCTCTGTCTCAAGAAGGATGAGAAGGCAGGAAAGGACAGGCGCTGGCTGAAACACAGAAGCCAGGGTGGAAACAGGGCATGTGCAGTCATGTTGTGGGGATTGCAACTAATGTCACAAAACAATATGCGTATGAATTTGTGAATGAGGTATTAGCTTGATCTGTAAATTTTCACTTAATTCACATTAACATAAGACACAGAGAGAGAAGGATCTTCTCCCAGAGTCAACAGAAAAAGAAAGCCTTCCGCTAGACACCTTGGATTTTGTACTTTTAGCCTCCTACCTTGTGAGAATTTTTGTTGTTGTTAAAATCAAATATATATATATATATACATATATACACACAAATACACACACACACACATACATGTCTCACAGAGCAAAAGTAACTGGAAGGTTATGTACTAAAATATCAACAGTAATTACTATTAATAGTAATTTATGTTTAATTTTAATTATTTAATTTTAAATTAAATAATTTAAAAATAGTAATTATAACAGTAATCATCTTTGAGTGATGAGACTATAAGTGATCTTTATTTTGTCAATTTTATTTATTTTATCCTATAATCATCTTTTTCCTTCTCTAATTATGTGATTTAAAAAATAAAATGAAATAAATGTTGACAAGAAGTTATTCTAATGTACTGTGTTGCATGACTTATAATATTGTTCACAATTATCTGCTATCATCCCTGTGAAAGTATGGCAAGTATAGAGAGTAATTTTATCCACATGTCTTCATCACCTAGTGCTCCCATAACAAAAATACCACAAGTGGGTAACTTGGAAGATCAGAGGCTGTAAGTTCAAACAAGGTTTTCACCCTGTAGATTTTCCTTGTCAATATCTCCAGGTAAGCCTCAGTTCCTTAGGGTTTCTTGGCTTGTAAATAATCCTCATGCAGCATCTGTCTTGCCTAATATATATGTTTTTACTTCTTAAGCCCTACCCTACACTGATATGACCTTGTTAACACACACACACACACACACACACACACACAGCCTTTTCAAAACGGAATCAGGTACTTAAAAAAATAAAATGAAAAAGCATTGCCATAAGGTTGATTCCAACTCACAGGAACCCCATAAGACAGAGTAGAAATGCCACACAGAGTTTCCAAGGAGCAACTGTTTGATTCAAACTGCTGACCTTTTGGTTAGCAGCCTTGGTACTTAAACACTATGGCACCAGAGTTTTGAAATTGGGTAGATGGGCTGGAAATTCAACATATATTTTGAAAAGATACAATTCAATCCCTAACACCACGTCATTGCTATGCCTGGCCATTCATACTCTGCTGGCTGAAGCTGGTTATCAGCCACAGCTAGGCACACAAGCTACGAAAGAACAGAGCACAATATACATCCTTGTCTATCTTCAACACAGTGTCCATTGACTCATGTCAGAGCCTAAAAACCACAAGATCAACAGCATTTCAAGAGGTCTAGGGAGTGTAAGTTGATTTTCCTTTGAAATATAGACTACATAGCGTACCAGTGGAATGATAGTCTCCTGTTCACTTCAGCAGGAGTAGCTTTGTCCTGTGGAAGATTCTTGTGCATATTAAAGTGATCTTGTAGGAATGCCTAATTTAAAAATAAAATAAAACAAAATAAAACAAAAATAAGTTAAAAATAAAACAAAAAACAAACAAACAAAAAAACCCTTCATGAACTCACAGAATTGTCTGGGGAAAAGATAAAAAAAAAAAAAAAAAAAAATTTGTTCTTTGTTGCCCCGACCCGCGGGGCGAATCAACGGAGGGACGAGGGGGAGCCTGCGAAAATGAAAGTGGGGCAAGAGAGGCGAAGAAATGGAGGCAAGACAAGGTTCTGATCAAGCCTCAAGGTTTTATTGTTACAGCGCGGTATATATAGCAACGGGAATGGAGGGAGGGATTAAGTGACGTAGGGATAGGGTGACATTTGGAGTGAGGTAGCTGTCGGCTCGGGATTGGGTATGCATAAGGCTAAGGCAGTGACATCAGGCGGGAAGTTTTCCCGCGGGCGGGAAGTTCAAATTTCCCGCAGGCGGGAAGTTTTCGCACGCGTGGGCTTTTCAGGGGCTTTCCAGACTTCCTGTTTTTGGGGGCCTGAAGTTTTTTCATGGCCCCCGACACTTTGTCACAACAACTAGAAAGATGTTGTTTGACCAGGAAATAGATACTAACAGAAACTTTTAAGCCCTAAACATTTTAACATGTACTACAATTCTTATTAAATGCCAAAACACTTAAACGGTGTAAGATCAGGTGTTCACTAAACTTCAGTAACAGTATCATTTCACTTTGCTTTTGTGCTCTTTGGTAAAGACCAAGTTGTTGCTGAATTGACAGGTTCATCCACCTGCCACTGTAACTGAAAAGTGCAGAGACAGTGTAGGGTTCAAGGAATAATTTATTGGCAGTTTTCTGCTGCAAACCTGGGGGAACAGTGGCCAATTCAAACTTTCCCATTTGAATTACATTTTCCAGGGGTTTTCACAGCCAGAATCCAAAGGGGAGGGGGTTTGTCACAGAATAATAGTCAGGAGTTACAAGACTTCATTGCATCGTAAGATTTCATTACATCTAACAAACAGTATGAGTTGTCTAAAGTTTGTCAAGGAAAATCAAACAGAGAAAACTATTATTTACATTTAACAAACAGTGTGAGTTGTTTAAAAGTTTGTCAGGGAAAATTAAACAGGGCAGACTTAAAGTCTATCACAGGATAATCAATCAGAGCAGATCTAAATTTTACAGGATGATCTAGCAGGGTAACCTATCCAAAAATTTTTATCTCCCTCTGAAGTCTTAATCAATTCTACATCCTCTGAGATTGTGACGGGATGAGGCAGGGAGAGGAATGCGGTCCTGTTCGCCCAGTTAGAATGTAAAACCTGAGCGACCTTTGTCAGGCCCTCACATCTACTGTCACCTCTGAGGTCTCAGTTAACTGTATTTTCAGAGATTAGGGGAGCAAAAGATAGGGAGAGGAATCGGACCTGTTTGTCAGGTTAAAATGTAGCTTAACAACCTAAGTGACCTTTGTCAGGCCCTCTCATCCACCATTACATTAGTTTACTTTACCCAGCATTTAAACTAAGTGGGATACTGAGATCATCCAACACACCAGTCTGAAGTTTAAAGGACTCCTTTAAGTAAATCTGAGTGAGAACTTCATAAATGCTTGTGAATAGAAGCTGAAAATGGCTTAATCTAAATCACAGCGTGAGTAACTTCAGTAAATCCTCAGTGCGGTAGCCACCAATGCACCCGAGGCCGGCTCTGTGACAATCTTGTTCTCTAGCAAGGAACTGTGACAGGGGCCTTTATTATAAATATCCTTTCATTTGTGAGTACATAGTGTGTTTCTTTCTAAGTTATTATCTCCACATTCAAGATATTTGTTCTATTACATAAAATATATACCACCATTTCACTTTAATTAAAATAATAGAATAAGTAAAAATTAAATTTTTAAAACACTACATGTAATTTATTGTAAGTTATCTGTACCTGATTTTTGATGTGGTAACTGAAGATTTTAACTGGACTGGCTAGCTGAAGTATAAATAGCCCTAGTGGCACTCAGAAACCCTGGTAATGAAGTTCTTAAGTGTTAATTCTGATAACCAAATGGTCAACAGTTCTAATCCACCAGGAGCTCCTTGGAAATTCTATAAGGTATTTCTACTCTGTCCTTTAGGGTCGCTATGAGTCAGAATCGACTGGACAGTAGTGGAGGTATGTGTAGGAGTGTCACTTGGCTGTTAACTGAAAGACTGGCAGTTCCAACATACCCAGTGGCTCTGTAGGAGAAAGACCTGACATCCGGCTTCTATAAAGCAGATCAAGCAGATTACATACAGCTAAGAAAACCTAGGCATCAACTCTGCTCAGTCAGATGGGACTACTATGAGTGAAAAATCTGCTTGAAGTCATCTAACAACAGCAGGTTAAATATATTAGAACTGAAACTAGGAACTGAAGACTTTACATAAGTAGCATTGTCATTTTAAGTTACAATTCAGTAAAATACAGAGACAGATTTTATTTGTTTATTATTTATCTATTACAGTAAATGAATAAAATTTCTAACATCCATCAACTATCTCATCTACGATAAACCTTCACCCCTGCCGCTGCTCTTGTAGCCATCAAAGTGATTTCCTTCTGTAGGTAACTCTATTTTTAAGTCCTTACAACAGAGGTCTCATACAATATTTCTCCTTTTGACACTGAGTTCACTCAGCATGGTATCTTCCAATTGAAACCATGTTATGAGATGTTTTCTCAAATCTACATTGTTTTTTTTATCATATCATAGTGTTCCTTTGAGTATACGTACCATAGTTTGTTTATCCATTTGGTTGTTGATGGGCAAGTGGGTTGATTTCATCTTTTAGCTGTTGTGGACTGTGCTGCAATAAACATTCATGTATATGTGTCTGTTGCTATGACAGCCTTTGTTTCTGAAGGAAATGACTCAAAATCAATTTGATAGCAGTGGATTCTGGGGTGGGTATACCAGGTACTGCGTACAGTAGCTTTTGGTCGATGCCAAGCCAATAGCTTTTGGTCGATATGAAAGAAAAATTTAATTTTGCTCAACATCTGGTTTCTCTCTGTTTTAAGGGAACTAAACTGACTGCTCAGACATAAATGGATTAGTGAGATTGTCGAGGTGAGCTAGGGAACCTGATCTCTGCTGCCACACACTAGCATGTTTTACTCCAGAATCTAACATTTTCGAGGGGTAACAAAGGTCATGGTTTGCATTATAGAATATACACAGTATTCATAAGGTTGCCAGGGAAACCTGATCTGCCACACATCAGCAGCTCTCCCTGGCAGTTTGTGATGCAGATGTGGGCTCTTCTGGCAGTTGTGATGCAAATAGAACAGTTCCTCCCAGCAGTTGTAAGGTGGCTATGGTGGCCCAGCTGGAAGCCAAGTTACCACCTCCCCTCCCGCCTATGACATCACCTCCTGCTTTTGCTTGTAAAAAGCAGCCCCCAAATCTATGTGGGGTCTTTTCAGCTCATGGAGACTGACCCATTCCCTCTTTGGAACGTACTTTCACTTAATAAACTTTTCTGTCATTTGCTACTAAAAAAGATGCACCCTTTCGTGTGCTTTGCGGGAGGAGGATCCGAGTTCGCCACGTGTTGAAAGACCAAACTTGCTAGTTTGATCTCTGGAACCCAAATCAGGTCACTCGGGGTCTAAAGCTGTATGACCTTAACAAGATGACTGAATTGAAATTCATTTATTCTAAGGAAATTTACTCTAGAATATTTGTACTCAGAGAAGAGCAGAAATAAGTTTCAGATTTGAAAATGTTTTCACTAAGCTGTTCTTAGTAAAATTTTAATATATCAATGATTAAAAATAACAAGGTTTAAAATACAATGCTTGTGAAGATGGCACAGAACTGGACAGTGTTTCTTTCTGTTTTATGCAAAAAATTAGGGAGTCAGAACCTATTCAATGACACCTAGCAACAATAGTAAAGTTTTGGTCTAATTGTACAGGAAAGTGAAGTACATTCCAATAGTCAGCTCAAATTATTTCCATGTTTCCATATATGGAGGAGATAATATCTGTATTTTGCTGCACAGTGGCATCAAATATAACCATCTAGTTGTGAAAGTTACATTTGTTTAAGGATTGTGTAGAAATCTCTGTCTGCTAGCATTCATCTCTTTTCAACTTTGTGTTAGAAAACTGTGTAACGGGTACCACATACAGATGACCAGATATCAGGGATGTAAATTAGCCTTAACAGTCTAAAGAAACTTCATTACAAACAGTGCTATGCAGACCCTACATGTTTTGCTGTTCTTGCTGATTTTTGTTTTCTCTGACTTTATTGTACTAGTTTCATGACCTCGGCTTCATTTTCTAGCTTTTAACTGAGATTGATCTTGTAGCATTCTCTTCATCTTTCATTCATTATTCCTTTTTCATAGAAACTTTCCACCCACATTCTCTTACTCTCTCTTTCCTTCTCCTACTCTGATTCTTCAGAGTCCACAGGCTATAACAGATCTACTGACTGCTCAGAGGATACAGGACATAACCGATACTGTTAGGGAAAAATCTGTTGTAAGGAAAAAGATCTTTTTACAACTTTCCTCTAGTTACCCCCCCCCCCCCCCCCAGCACTCAGCCCATACATTCATGACTGTTGAACGAAAATGGGAAGGGCCACTTCCCTAACCACCAGAACTAGTTTTGGAAACAACAGGACAATATAGAACCAACCCCCCTTCAGAGTTCTAGGAACTTACCCAAAAAGGCTGGTTTCGGGAATAACAAGAAGGAACTTACCCAAAAAGGCTAGTTTCAGAAATACCAGGAAGTAGATGCACCCGAAATATCCGCCCTGAGCTAATACAAACCAACTCCACGGGGAACCTTCCCCAACCCCACCTCCCCCAAGAATGTAAGACCCTGCCTTTATATACTCTGTACTTTCCTTGTTCGGGGCCCATTCCCTCTACTCTGACAAGAGTATGGATTGAGCCCCAGCGCGCTGGAATAAAAACCTCTTGCTGTTGCATCAAGCTGCAGACTTCGTGACTGATTGGGGTTACGCCGTCACCTGTGACTTGAGGAGGGGTCTCCCCTGTTGGGGGTCCTTTCAATACTATTATTAAAACAATGATGTATCAGAGGGAGGGGCTGAAATAGCACTACGACAGTCACAAAATGATACTGAGCAATGACTTTAAAATGCCACAGCCACTGCGGAAAAGAGCTTGGCAGTTTCTCAAAAAGCTAAACACAGAATGGTGATATGATCCAATAATTCTCTTCCTACATACATATTTAAAATAATTAAAAGCAGGAATGTAAACAAGTTACAAGTATGTTCATTTGTAACACTATGTGTAATGGTCAAATGGCAGAAACAGTGTAAATGTTCATCAACAGATGAATAGATAAATGAAATGTGTTACATATATACAATGGAATGTTACTCAGCCATAAAGAGAAATGAAGTCCTGATACATGCCACAATGTGAATAAACTTTGAAAGCATTATGCTAAGTGGAATGAGGTAGTCACAAAAGGAGAAATATTGATATGATCCCACTTATATGAAATACCCAGAAGAGGCAAATGTATACAGATCTGGGGTTTTTAGTAGTTACTGGGGTTGTGGGAGGGAATAGTAGTTAGGTAATACTGAATTTCTATAAAAATAATGAAATAAAATGTGGTAATGGTTAATGGCGATAGTTGAAGGACATAATGAACATCATTAAAGTTACTGAATTCTATGAGTGAATTTTATAGAAACAGCCAAATTTTCATTACCTGCGTATTTCGTAGCAAATCCTGGTGGCATAGTGGGTTAAGTGCTACATCTGCTAACCCAAAGGTCGGCAGTTTAAATCCACCAGGTGCTCCTCGGAAACTCTATAGGGCAGTTCTATTCTGATCTCTAGGGTTGCTGTGAGTCGGTTTTGGTTTATATATTTATATAAATATATATTTATATACTTACTGCAATTTAAAAAAAAATTAAAAATGTACTGACCTATAACGACAAAGCCCACATAAATATCTTATAGATGAGAGTGGATGAAAAATAAAATGAAGAGCTTTCAAGTCTTTCTATCTTAACATCAAGGTAGGTTCACCTTTCAGAATTTTCTCTTGTCCTGCAAATTCCCCTTGATGTGTCCATTCTTAGGAGAGGGTGCACACTGGGCTACTTGTAAGATATTAGCAGTACCAGACACCCAGACAAAGCTTCTGTATTGAAGTATCAAGGCACAGTGCTGTGGTTTCTAAGATGTTTTTAAATGCTGCTATGGTGTGTGATGTGCATTCCGAGGGTAGTGGGTGAAGTATATTTTCACATAGTAAACCTCTAGGAAATTTCATCTACTCTCTCCATACATCTTCATGAAGTTCTACTATCATTAAAGTTTCTAATGAACAGGTCAGCTTTACACTTGTGAAACACGACATCAAGAAATAGAAGAAGGTGAATCAATAATTCAACGAACCATGCAAGATAGTACACTTTAATCCCATGGTCTACAGAGGGCAATTTGTAACCTTTAAAGTTTGTGAGTTCTGTAGCTGAAGCTAATTCCTCTCCCACCTCCACTCACATCCATTCTGAGAAATGGTGAATTGGGAAATGCAATCATATCCTTTAGCGTTGGATAGAAAATAAAATAAAAGAAGAAAATATGTAGCCTTTAGCAGACTCGACAACAGGGACTACAGATTGTAAGAATGATGTGATTCTTCATGCCATGTAGTTTTCACACAAACCCAAAGAATCTAAGCGTCATTTTAAAACACAAAGGACAATCAGCAAAATAGAGAAGGTTACAAATCCTATACTACTATTTGTCTTCGAGAAGAAACATTTGAAGGATTTAAGGATTTCTTCTTGCCCTGGAGTTTTATCTCAGCACCTATGTAGCTCTGAAAAAATGCAAGCAAAACCCAAAACGGAGACAAGAGAACAACAGCAACATACACCATGTCTGAAGGTGGGAATGCAGAGTAAAAGCCACTTGTTCTGTTTCCTCTTTTCTAAGTAGTTTGTGGCCCTGTAATTGTTTGTATTTGGTTTCCATCATTTCTTATTTGCATAATAATGTTCTCATTTTAGTTGATAGGCAGTTCTAACCTCTAAGAATAATTAACTTTGCAATTAGAGATTTTCTAGATAGTGAGGTTGAGAGGTTTTTCATTCTTTGTACCTTTATAAAAAATATAGTAATCCAGCTGTCAGAATATTTTACTGTAAAATTGGTGAACTACAGGGCTACTGTTAATGAACCTGAGCTATCAGGTACCCTGAAGCATTTCGTGATGGTTTAACAGAATTTATAACCTTACTGTGTGATTAAAATTGAAGTGAGCATGTTATTGTATGAAACTGGCTCCAGAATTCAAGCTAGAGACAAGCAAGAAGGGATAGTCGAAAATACAATATATGCAAATGGGGGCCGATTGTTGTACCTTGGGTGGCCACTTGAAAACTTTTAAGACCTCAGAATTATGAGACAAATGAGGAAGATCTGACTAGATGGCACTTGGCTTGGCTTGGAGGAGGAAGAACAGAATATCACTAAAAATGGTATTAGGCAAGTTGTTTAGAACAGCTTATGAAACTATGATCCGACTCGACGGCACTTGGCTTGGCGTGGCTGTGAAACTATGAGGCCAGACCTCCAAACAAAGAAACCAAGTCCCCGGAAGTCTTTGTGGATGAGCAACCACAGCGGCCGCTCTTTTTGTTGTTGTTGTTGTTATTACCTACCACACAACATTTGCCAATTCAACCACAGTTACTGTTGCCCTGAAGTAACCTCTAAACTTTAAATTAAAAATATCTTTTGAAATCTTGTTTAAAATAACAATACTTTAGCTTAATTAGTAAAGAAGATCTGTCTGGAGTGTTGTGCTGTTTTAAAGAACTCTCTACTTTAGACCAGTCAAGAAATCAAAAGATGTGTTGCGCTGGACCAGCCTGTTGCAAAAGACCTCAAAGGGTTGAAAAGCAAAGATGTCATCTTGAAGAATAAAGTGCGCGTGACCCAAGCCATGATATTTTCAGTTACCTGCTAAGCATGTGAAAACTGGATGATGAATTAGGAAGATGGAAGAGTTGACTCCTCTGAATTGCAGTGTTGAAGAAGAATATTGAATAGACTATGGACTGTCAAAAGAAGGAACAAATCTGTTTTACAAAAAGTGCAACCGGAATGCTCTGTGGAAGCATGGGTGGCAAGACTGTTGAGCTTGTGCAGCTGATTAGGCCCCCAGTGACCTGATTCGGGTTCTAGAGATCAAACTAGCAAGCTCAGTATCCAAACAGGTGGCACACTGGGATCGCCCGCCCCCAGCAGGCGCGAGGATGCATCATTTTTAGTAGCAAATAATGGAAAAAGTTTATTAAGGGAAAGTAAGTTCTAAAGAGGAAACGGGTCAGTCTCCATGAGTGGAAAAAAGACCCCACGTAGACTTTGGGGTGCTTTTTATAGGCAAAAGCAGGGGGTGATGTCATAGATGGGAGGGGGAGATAGTAATTTGGCTTTGAATTAGGCCACTATAGCCACCTCACAACTACCCATAGGAAATGTTCTATTTAAATCACAGCTGCTGGGAAGAGCCCACATCTGCAACACAAACTGCCAGGGAGAGGTGTTGATACTTGGCAGATCAGGTTCCCCTGGTAACCTTATCAATACCGTGTGTGTTCTATAATGCAAACCATGACCTTTGTTATCCCTAGAAAGTGTTAGATTATGGAGTAAAATATGTTAGTGTATGGTGGCAGAGATCAAATTCCCTAGCTAACCTTGACAAAACTATGTCTCACGTGCTTGGAAGATGCTATCAGGAAGTATCAGTCTCTGGAGAAGGACATTGTGCTTGACAAAGTCTATGGTCATCAAAAAGGAAGATTCTCAATGACATGGATTGATATAGGGACTGCAGCGATGCACTCAAGCATGACCAGTGTCGGGAAACTGACCTAGCACCAGGCAGTGTTTCCTCCTGATGTACACAGGGTCATTACGAGTCAGACCTAACTCAACAGTACCTAAAAACAACATATTTTTTTCTCTCCTCTATCACCAAACCTCATCATGGCAGCATTGTGATCATTCTGGTTCATTTTTGTTATACACGTACTCTGCACAAACCCTTGCCTATTAGTGAGCATTTAGTGAATATTTTGGTAAGGATGAATGAGCCTTACATATATATGTTCTTTATAAAATAAAGCGCTTGGTGTAGAACAAGATTCCACAGTCTCAACACTGTAGTCATTTTAGACCACTCATTGAATGCCAGTAGCAGCTGCTCGCCCCTTTAGTAGTGACCACCAAAAAATTTCTTCACCCATTGCTAACTGTCCCAGGTAGTGGGTGGGGGCAGGAAGAATCATTCTTAGTCGAGAACCACTGTCCTTGGTGGTGCAGTGGGTAAGAGTTCAGTTGCTAAACCAAAGGACAACATTTGGAATCTACCAGGCACTACTTGGAAACCCTATGGGATAATTCTACTTTGTCCTATAGGGTCACTGTGGGTTAGAATCAACTTAACAACAGTGGATTTCATAAAACAATGCTTTGAACATCTTATCTACTGTTCTAGTTGATGATTGAGATATCTCATTCTCTCTCCTGCTGTCTTCTTTTCAATAGAGATTTGTTGTTACCCAATTGGATAATATGTTGCTTTGATTTGAAGTTAATGTGTATAGCTTTAATGCTTCTGTATTTCCTTCCCCTTTTTAAGCATCTTTTGCTGTCACTCACTATTATAATATATATATTTTTAATTATATACACAAAGATAATATCTAAACTACCAAGAACCTTGTAGTGAATTGTCCTGCAGGTTGGAACAGGAAACTGTTATATGTATCAAAACAAACACACACACACTAAGCTTTATCTCTTATCTAGTTTTCAGGATAATCTTGATGGTTAGCTTATCTCAGAATCAAACCTGGAATTGACAAGACTTCACAGAAAGAATATCAAATATTTTGGTATTCTTACTGTTATATTTTTGAAGTAAAATGAGCATAATGTGTTCTGTTTGTTAGGACATATTATGTTCTTTGAATGAAACATTATAGATGAATTATCTTTCCAGTAACTGCTATCTTCTAGAAGATTCCAAATAATTTATCAGCTGAAAATGAAGCTGTTTCTTTAATAAAGTTTAGCATCCGAGAACACTAGCCAAGTGACTGAGCAAATAATTCAACTATGAATTCAAGTTTAAATTGTATGGCATGCAAAACAGCCAGATTGGAATTTTATCTAAACCCCTTAGCTGTATCATTCCAGCTGTGGACACAGCAAATCCCTACAGACAATCAACAGTGTAACAGACCAAAAAAAAAAAAAAAAAAACTACAGATTGTTGAGCCCATTCCAACTATGGTGACCCTATAGAATTTCCAAAGGGATATGTCATGGATTGAATTGTGCTCCCCCCCCCAAAATGTGTGTGTTGAGTTGACTTGGTTAGGAGTCCCAATATGGTACCATTCCTTCCATGTGTTGTGAATCTTGCCTCTGTGATACTAGTGATGGAGAATGTTTGCAGTTGTGTTAGTGAGGCAGGATCCAAGCTACAAGCTTGTGGAATACAAGGGAGAAAAGTGAGCTGAGGAAGTTGGGAACTTCATGCTACCAAAAGAGAAGCACTGAGAGCAGAGCACTTCCTTTGGACTCTAGGTTCCGGTGCTGAGGTGCTCACACTGGATTTGGACTTACCCTACCAGACTGTGATGATTTCTCATACTGAATGGACTTGTAACTTGTTAATGGATTTGCAGCTTACTGGGCTGTGACAATAAAAGCTTCTCTTCATGAAACCTTCCACTCGTGGTATTTTCTATTGGAGCAGTACCAGGTGACTAAGACAGGGTACCTGGTGGACTCAAAGTGCTGATCTTTTGATTAGCAGCCATAGCACTTAACCACGACACCATCAGTGTTCCCACCAGTGTGACAGGGTATTATTACAAACAAGAGGATTTCCTCCCTCCTGTCTTTCTTTGCATTATTCCTTCACCTTCACTCCCCATATCACAATAAAGATATTACTAGTAAAAACTGTAAAATAAAAGACAATTTAGGGTTTGTCTTCTGTTGTTTTTATTTATAATTTGCCCATTTACCTGTCAAGGTCCGTCATCTAACTGCTAGCTGGTGGTAGCGTAGTCTGTGGTTTCTTTGAATCTGGCACAACGACGTTGGCGTTTCACATACCAGCAGGCTCACCTGTGGTGGACAAGTTTCAGCAGACCTTCTAGACAAATACAGACTTGGAAAAAAGTCCTGGCAATCTACTTCTGAAAATCAGCCAATGAAAACCTTATGGATCAGGAAGAATGTTGTCTGAGATGAAATTGACTTATTTTGAGTGTGTCATTAGGAGAGACTCTTCAGTGGAAAAGGACCATGGTTGATAAATTTGAGGGCCAGTGGACGTAAAGAGAAACGCTAATGAGATAAATTGAAAAGTCACTGCAACAACAGATTCAAACACACCAGTGATCATGAAGACAGTACAAGAGTGGGCAATTTCATTCTATTACATGAAAGCTCACCATGCACCACAGGTGCATCAACAACAACCAATGAATAACAACGTGCATCATGATAGACTAGCATACGCTGAAACAGCAAATAACATTCTCAATCACAGTCATTTAAAACCACCAAAACTTTTTTCTTACGCTACCTTTCCCAGTGAGTAAGTTGAGATATCTTCGTGTTTTCCAAGGTAGTGGATCTCCCAGTATCTGGAACATTGCCGACATAAGAAGAGAAGATGTTAAACTGTGAATTAGGATTTAACAGCTCACATTTGGTTAGTGAAACCAAGTCATACAATTACACCCCACTTCAAGGGCAGTACAGGGGAGCAATCCTGCACTCGGCCTGCACAGTAGGAGAAGAACCAGAAATAAAGCTGAATAGCAAAAATTACTTTCTCAGGCCTCTCTTTTCCATTTGCAAGTTTTCTATTGCATTGTTGTCATCACATTCCTTTAAACATTTTTGTTATGAACACTTTTTTTCTGCTACCAACATTTTCTATGATAATAGACACAAACAAAAAAGGGAGCTAATTAAGTTATTTTAATGGAGTAAAAATTATGTAGTTCCTAACTGCAGAGAATATGTCTTAGTCAGCTATATTCTGAACACCTAAATATGCCTGCAATGAAACTTAGAGGCACTCAGTGATGCTTGGGGGAAGAGAATATGAAGGACGGAATGAGCACAAAAAAGTAAAAAATGGAGAATAAACACTGTCTCTGAAATTTCAAACTAAGAAAATTGTACAAGTTTAGTCATTTTTGATAAGTCACAGCCCTTAGGTAATTACCTTAAATTCAGAAAGAAAGATTAAAGTAAAAAGAATGCATGATGTGTTTTCTCTGATTATATTGAAATGCTGGTATTATCATGACTCTAGACCCTGTATTTTTCTCTTACTCTACACTCACATCCTAGATAGAATGGTAGAACCATGAAAGCAAAAGCCATAGCCAATGTATTTTGTTTGCCTATCGTGGTGGAACCAGCATCTTGATCAAAGCCCATCACATACTAGGAAATCAGTAAAAATTAGCTGAAGGAAAGAATTTTCTTCGTAGTTTGAGGCTAAAGATATCCTCAACTGGAAAATCTTCAACTATATATGCATAGAAAGCCAAAAAAAAGCAAACCCACTGCCATCAAGTCGATTCCAACTCATAGCGACCCTACAGGTCAGAGTAGAACTGTCCCATAGAGTTTACAAGCAATGCCTGGAGGATTTGAACTGCTGACCTTTTATTTAGTAGACATAGTGCTTAACCACCAAGCCACCGGGGTTTCCACGTATGCATACATACATAAATATTTCGTATACGTACATACACAAATACAGTTGTCATGTGCTCTTGAGTTGATTTTGACCCATAATAGGATCTCCCAGGATGTGATCCTTATGTGAAGGATGCCTGGTGGCACTGTGACTAACCAGTCACTAACTGAGAGATTGGTGGTTCATGGTTCACATATACCCAATACATACCTGGGAATCTACTTCCAAAAGAGTGACAGCCTAGGAAATCTTATGGAATGGTTGTATTCTGTCACACTATGTTGAGCTGAAATCAACGAGGCAGCAACAACATAGCAAATCTTTATGGGACGACCATATTCTTACATAAGTAACTCATGCTTTCTAAGTTTGTCAACTACAATAGGTATTTTTTCTAAAAATCACTACACAAATTATTTTTTATATGATTTGTAAAAATAAAAATAAACACTACCCAGTCCTGTATCACCCTCATAACTGTTGGTGTATCTGAGCTCATTGTTACAGCCACTGTGTCAGTCCGTCTCCTCGGAAATCCTCCTCTTTTTTGCTGTTCCTCTACTTTACCAAGCATGATACCCTCTCTAGGGACACTTCCCTCCTGATACCATAGCCAAAGTAAACCAAAAATAATCTCACAATCCTTTCTTCTAAGAAACATTCTGGCTAGAATTCTTCCAAGACTGATGTGTTTATCCTTCTGGCATATCCCAAATTCAAACTGGCTGCAACTGAGTTGATTCCGGCTCACAGTGACCCAGTCTGGTATCTCTATGGAAGCAGACTGTCCCTTCTTTTCTCCCACATAGCAGCAGTCGTTTTGAACCACCAGGCTTCCAGTAAACAGCTGATCACTGTAACCACTTCACTACCAAGGCTCCGTATTCTGAAAGACCGCGGTTATATTCAGCATTCCTCATCAACCCTGGAACTGGAAAGCATGAATTCACCTTTAGTCTTCCTTTTCACCGTCCAACTTTTGCTTGCATATGAGAAGATGTAAAATACCATGGCTTGGCTCGGGTGCACCTGAGTCCCTACAGATGCGTCTTTGCTTTATAACAGTTTAAGGAGGTCTTTTGCAGCAGACTGGCCCATTCACCCAATGTAATGTCTTTGGTTCTTGACTGCTACTTCCATGGCTGTTCATTGTGGATCCAAGTAGAATACAACCACT
Source organism: Heterohyrax brucei (assembly GCA_028571685.1). Classification (NCBI taxonomy): domain Eukaryota; kingdom Metazoa; phylum Chordata; class Mammalia; order Hyracoidea; family Procaviidae; genus Heterohyrax; species Heterohyrax brucei. Next base: position 166,330,007 of record CM053143.1, read on the forward strand.
GACAACTTCAGTCTTTTTTCCATTTATCAAATTGTTGGTTATTTCTCTGGTTGTGAGGATTTTTCTTTTTTATATTGAGGTATAATCCTTACTGAAAATTGTGGTCTTGGATCATCATTGGTAAATGTTTCTGAGCTGTGTTCCCTTTCAGGAAGCCAGGTTGGGTTGTTTATATATTACAGGTTGTTACTTGATCCTCCTCCAATCCTGAAGCTGCAATCTCCTTCATATATTCCAATTTTTCATGCTATTTACTCAGCATATAGATTGACTAAATATGGTGAAAGGATAGAACCCTTACACACACATTTCCTGATTTTAAACCATGTAGTAGAATCCTGTTCTGTGGAAAGAATTTCTTCTTGGTCTGTGTACAGGTCCACCACGACCACAATTTAGTGTTCTGGAACTTGCATTCTTTGTAAATTATCTAACATTTGTTGTTATGCACACAGTCAAATGCCTTTGCATGGTCAAAGAAGCACAGATAAACATATTTCAGGTATTCTTTGCTTTCAGCCAAAATCCTTTTGAAATCAGCAACCATATACCTCGTTTTAAACCTGGTTTGAATTTCTAATAGTTCCCTATTCATATACTGTTGCAACCATTTTTTTAATTATCTTCAGCAACATTTTACCTGCTTGCAATGTTAACTATGTATCTGCATGTGTGTGTGTCTGTGTATAAGAAGAACGTACATTTCACAGTACAATCAATCAGTAAGTAGTATGAAATCTACTTTCTTCTTATATTTTATATTCCATTCACTGTGTCCAAATTCCTAACAAAAGCCTGGATTAAACCATCATTGTCTTATTTTTAAAAAAAAATATTATTTCACCTACTTGACATTTTACAATCCAAATCAATTCATCATGCAAAATCTTGCGCACACAGACACACGCACACACACACACACACACTGCTATGTGACCCTAGCTGCTCGCCCCAGCCTGTGACAGCCCACTCCTCCTTTCCACCCTGTATTGCTCTTGTCTATTCAAACATCCCCTGTCCCTCTTTGCCCTCTCGTTTCACCTCAGGACAGGAGCTGTCCAGTTGCCCCCACATATCTACCTAAGGCAAGAAGCGCACTCTTAGCCAGCATCATGCTGTGTCTTATAATCCAGTCCAGTCTTTGTTTCAAGAGTTGGCTTTGGAAACTGTTTCAGTTCTGGGCTAACAGAGAATCTGGAGGCCATGTCTTCTAGCAGAATTCCAGTTTGTTGGATCATCAGGTCTGGTCTTTTTAACAGAATGAGTTCTGCAGAATCATTTTTCTCCGTCTGTGTCAGGAACTCTATGTTGTACTCCCTGTAAAGGCCGTCACTGGTGATGGCTGGGCACCACACAGTTCTTTCGGTCTCATGCTTACACAGTCTCTGGTTTATGTGGCCCTTCTGTCACTTAGGTTTATGTTTTCCTTATGTCTTTGCCATCTCTTGGTTGCCTCTGCTCCAGGTGGGTTGGAATGTGATTTAGATGGCTGCTTGCTAGCTTTGAGACTGCAAACAACGCTCACATAAGTGGGAGGGAGTTTATTTTCTTAAAAAAATTTGTTACTCCTTTTGACTTCGATACCCCCAGATACCATAGTTCCCGGACCCTTGCCCCTGTCACACTGTCATTTGAAATGTTAAGTCATATTTAGGCAAACTATTAGCTTTTGGGTTAGTCCAGCTATGCAGACCTCCCCGTACTATGTGCTGTCTATCCCTTCACCTTGTCCAATTTCTGTCTGTACTCTAATCAGTTAATACCCCTCTTCCTTAATCTGTACCCTTGTAACCAATGAAGAATGTTCTCTTCTGTATTTAAATATCTTGAGTCCTTATAATAAAGGTCTCAGACAGTATTCGTCATTGTGCAACTAATTTTACTCTGCATGATGTTTTCTAGGTGACAGGTATTTCCAGATACACTGATATTCTTTCTCATTGAATAGTAGTCCATTCCTCTGTTGATAAGCACCTTGACGATTTCATCTTTTGTCCTGTTGTGGACAGTGCTGTAATAAACACTGGTGTGCACGTGCTGTTTCTACGACAGATTTTAATATATATTCCAAGCAGTGGGATAGCTAGATCACGTACTATTTCTATTTCTAGCATTCTTTTTCTTTTCTTCACTGTGATGAAGCCAAAGTATAGAATTCAAACTAATTGGGCATGCCTGCCTATCTGTAGCTCTTTCTGTATTCCGTACCCAGTGACAGCACACTCTTCTTTTCACGCTATACTTGTCAAATCCGTTTAACAAGCTCTTGTCCCCTCCTCCCCACTCTCGTCTACCATCTAGAAAGAGACCAATAGGACAGCACTGGTCCTACTGGTGTGTGCACGCACCATATGGTCATATTAGGTCCCCAAGTCCAGTCCATTTTTGTCCACAGAGTTGACCTCAGTGGTGTTTTCTAGACAGGGGCAGCAGCAGGTCTAGGGACCATGCTCCCACGGAAACCCGGGTCTGTGAGACAATCAACTGGGGTCTTTTAGCAGAGTTTTTGAGCTGCACCGCTCTTTTTCTCATGCTGCCAGTGAGTCAACACTGTGCGCCCTATCTCGGCTGTCTTCGAGGGTGGCCAGGCTCCATCGGGTTCTTCCGGATACATGGTGATGCAATCTCCCATTCACATGCATCCTTCTGTCCCTTGAGCCCTTTCTGCCTCACGTCTTTGCTGTTCTTGGTGTCCATCTGTTCTGCATGAGTTGGGACAGTTTGGTATGACTCAAACGACAGCTTGCTGGCTTTTAAGACCCCAGACACCACTCACCAATATGGAGTACAGATGACTCTCTTAACAGTAGGCTAGTTATGCCAATTGACTTTGATGTGCCCTGAGAGTGTGCCCCCAGACCACACACCTGCCACTTAATCCTTGCATTACTGGGTTCGGATTAGAAGAGCTTTCAGTTTACGGTGAAGTCCAGTAAAGTTTACCTACTTTCTTTTGTGTGCTCTTACTGATTTTACCTAACCAAATTTCTATCAACTATCTAATTATGACCAACCCTCTCTCCCCTTCCTCGCCCTTGTAGCCATTGGTCTTTTCTTCTGTACAGAAGTCTATTTTTAAGTCTTTAAAGCAGGGGTCTCATACAATATTTGTGCTTTTGCCACGGACTGATTTTACTCAACTTAATGTCTTCTAGTTAAAACCGGGTTAGTTGATGCTTCCTAAAATAATCATTGTTCTTTATCATTGCATAGTGTTACATTGAGTATATGTATCATAGTTTGTTTATCTGTTCATCTGCTTATGGGGATCTAGGTTGAGTCCAACTTTTTGCTATTGTGGGCTGTGCTACAATAAACACTGGTGTGCACGTGTCTGTGCATGTGACAGCTTTTGTTTCAGTAGGACATATTTTAAGTGGTGGGATTATTGGATCAAATCATGTGCATATTTCCAGCTTTTTAAGGAAGCGCCAAATTGCTTTCCAAAGATGCTGTACTGTTTTGCAATCCCACCAGCTGTGCAGGAGACTTCCAATCTTTCCATAGCCTCTCTAGTATTTCTTATTTTTTGTTTTTTGGATTACAGGCAACCTTGTTGGGGTGAAATGGTATCTCATTGCAGTTTTGATTTGCATTTTCCTGATAGCTAATTATCTGAGCATTTCTGCATGTGTTTTTTTGGCTGCCTAGATGTCCTCTGTGGTGAAGTATCTATCCATCTCCTTTGCTTATTGCTTAATTGGGTTATTGACCTTTTTCTTGTTGATATTTTGCAGTACCTTGTAGATTATGGAGATCAGGCAGCAGTCCAACAAATAGTTGCCATACATTTTTTTCCTTTTCTGTAATTGGCCTTTTAATTCTTTAGATAAACTCTTTGGACGAGCACAAATGTTTGATTCTTAGTAGTTCCCGTTTATCTGTTTTCTGTTGATCATGCTTTGTCAGATTTTGAAGTTTGTCTAAACTATATGTTATAGTTTTCATTGTTGACTCTCTTTTTTCTTGCATGATCTTTATTGTTTTAGGTTTGATATTTAGATCTTTGATCCATTTTGATTTATTTTTTGTGTAAGATGTGAGATAGGGGTTTCAGTTCTTTGCAGATAGATATCCAATTTTGCCAACACTATTATTAAAGAGACTGTTTTTACCTCAGTCGACAATCTTAGGACCTTAGTCTAATACAACTGTTCAGGATAGTGGCATCTCTGGGGTCTGAAGTAAGTTCCATTGGTCTATATGTTTCTTTTTGTACCAGTATTCCAAGCTGTTTTGACTACTGTGACAGTGTAATAGGTTCTAAGTTTGGGTAGTGTGAGGCCTCCTGCTGTGTTTGTCTTCTTCAATAGTGCTTTGCATATCCAGGGTTTCTTCCAGTTCCAAAGTTGGTGCTTTGTTTCTCCATCTCGTTAAAAAGTGTCACTGGAGTTTGTATTGGGATTGCATTGTTTATGTAGATCTCTTTGGGTAAAGTAGACATTTTCACAATGGTATGTCTTTCTATCCATGAGCTGAGTAGGTTTCTCCACTGTTATAAGTCTCTTTTGTTTTCTTGCAGTAAGGTCTTGTAGTTCTCCCTGTATAGGGCTCTTATTCCTCTAGTTAGATTTATTCCAAGATATTTTATCTTCTTGGGGGCTATAGTAAACAGTGTTGATTTGGCACTTTCTTCTTTGATGATTTCTTTGTTTGTGTAAAGGAATCCTACAGATTTACTTATGTTTATCTTATATCCTGATACTTTGCTGAACTCTTCTCTTAGTTCCAGTAGTTTACTTATGGATTCTTTAGGATTCTCTGTATATTTAATCATCTCATCTGCAAATAGGAATATTTTTACTTCTTCCTTGTCAACGTGGATGCTCTTTATTTCTCTGCCTTTGTCTAATTGCTCTGGCTAGTATGTCTGGACCAATGTTGAATAGATGTGGTGAGAATGGACATCCTTGTCTAGTTCCCATTCTCAGGTGCATCCTTTCAGTCTCTCTCCAATCAGGAAAATGTAGGTGGTGGGCTTTGCATAGATGCCCTTTATTGCATTGAGGAATTTCCCCTCTATTCCTTTTGCTGAGAGATTTTAGCGTGAATGAATGTTGGACTTTGTCAAATGCCTTTTCTGCATCAGTTGACAAAATCAGGTGATTTTTATCCTTAGTGCTGCTTGTGTGGTTGATGGCATTAATTATTTTTCTGATGTGGAACCAGCCTTGTATCCCTCATGTGAATCCAACTTGGTCATGATGAATTATTTTTTTGATGTGTTGTTGAATTCTATTGGCAAATATTTTGTTGAAGATTTTTCCATCTAAATTCATGAGTGATACTCATCTGTAATTTTCCTTTTTTGTGGGATCTTACCTTGGCTTTGCTATCAAGGTTTAGATGGCTTCATAGAATGAATTTGGGAGTATTACATCCCTTTTTATGCTGTGAGATAGTCTCCATAGTATTGGAGTCAACTCCTGTCTAAAAGTTTGGTAGAATTCTCACGTGAAGCCATCTGGGTGAGGACTTTTTTTGGTTAGTAGTTTTTTTTATTGCTTTTCCAATCTCCTCCTTTGTGATGGGTTTATTAAGTTGTTCTGTTTCTCCTTTTGGTAATTTTGGTAGGTGATATGAATCTAGAAATTTGTCCATCTTCTCTAGGTTTTCAAATCTGTTAGAGTACAGTCTTTTGTAGAATTCTGTTAGGATACTTTTGATTTCAGTTGAGCCTGTTGTGACATCTCTTATCTCATTTCTTGTTTGGGTTATTTGTTTCCTCTCCTGTTTTTCGTTTGTAAATTTAGCCAATGGTTTATCAATTTTATTGATCTTTTCAAAGAACCAGCTCTTGGTTTTGTTAATTTTTTCAATTGTTCTTCGATTCTCTAATTTATTTAGTTCTTTTCTTCTGGTGCCTGAGAGGTTCCTCTGTTTCTCTCTTTCTACTTTCTCAAGCTGTAGTGTTCATTCTTTGGTTTTGGTCCTCTCTTCATTCCAGATTTATGCATTTACAGAGATAAACTGACCTCTGAGGACTGCTTTTGCTGTATCCCATAGATTCTGGTAGGATGTGTTTTCATTCTGATTTGACTCCATAAATTTCTTTATTTCATTCTTGATTTCCTCTATAACCCATGGCTTTTTGAGCGAGGTGTCATTCAGTTTCCATGAGTTCAAATTTCTGCCTATGTTTTGTTTGCTGTAAATTTCAACTTTTATGGCTTTATAGCCTGAGAAGATGCTCTGCAATAATTTAGTGGTTTGGATTTTTTTGAGACTTGCTTTCTGTCCTAACACATGTACTATTCTGGAAAATGTTCCATGTGCATTAGAGAAGAAGGTGTAGTTATCTGCTAATGGATAGAAAGTTCTGTATATGTCAATGAGGTCTTGTTGGTTAATTGTGGCAATAAGATCTCTTGTATCTTTACTGAGCTTTTTTCTGGATGACTGGTCTGTTACTTCTTGCCTCCATAGTTTCTGCTGAATAGTCCAAGCTTAGTCTTATTGATTTTCTTTGTAGGTCCTTTTTTGTTTATACCTAACTACTTTTAAAATTTTCTTCCTATCTTTAGTTTTGGAAAATTTGATCATAATATGTCTAAATGTCTTTTGTCTGAGATCTACTTTGTGTAGGGTTTGATGAATGTTTCAGATACATTTCTTCTCATCTTTCATCAAGTTGTCTTTCAGTACATCTTCAACAATTCTCTGTGTATTTTCTATTAACCCCTCTGTTCTGGTACTTCAGTCTCTTGTAGATTATTCCTCTTGATAGAGTCCCACACAATTCTAAATGGTTTTTAATTTTGTTTAATTATGTTATCTGAGCATTCCCCAGTTATGTAGGTGTTCTGTGCTTTATATTCGATCTCACTAATTTGACCCTCCATTACTTCCATTCTGCTCCTGTAACTTTCTATTGAGTTGTCTAATTCTGTAATTTTATTAATTTTTGTAATTTCTACTTTCTGTCTCTGTATGCTTTCTTGCAGCTTGTTTAATGTGCTATTATCCTCTGTTTCATTTTGCCTTATATCTTTCCTGATCTCTTGAAGAGGTTTAAGTATTAGTATTTTATACTCTGATAATTCCAAAAAGCTGTCTTCACCTGGAAAATATCTTGATTCTTTATTTTGGGAGCTTTCTGAAATCATCACGGTCTACCTCTTTCAGATTGTCTCTGACCCATCAGTAAGATGTTGAATTTATTCGTCTTATGTTTGCCTACCGTGTTCTAGCTTCTTGTTTTGTTTTGTTCTGAAATATCCAAATATGCTGGCTGTGTGTACTAGTTTGGTTATTGGTGCCTGGGAAGCTCTAACATCTTATTTCCAGGTGGATAGAACTTTTATGAGACATGGCAGCCAAGGAGTCTGTTTACTTTGGTTGTATAGATTCAGTGCAGGTGTCCAACTAGTCAGTCACCAAGTGTATGGTTCACAGCCTCCCCTACTGCCTAGATAGGAAGGAGTGTGGGCACAGATATCTGGCTGTAGGCACTGAGGAAGGTAGGGGTCATCAGCCACCCCTGAATGTCTGTGAGGATGGTGTGTCTCCTTATGTCTGATTCTAGGCGAAGGATCTGTTTCATTCATGATTTTCTGGCTTAGGGGATTCAGTAGTTTTTGTTTCATTTTATTTGCCCCTCTTCTCTCAGGTTGTTAAGTTATTCCATTTCTGAGTCTAGGAGAATGGTTCAGAGTGTATTTAACGAGTCCTACTTCTGCCTTATGTAATGGAGTAGGATTCCAGAGTTAAGTGCAGTATAGAAGAGGGAAGGGAAATTGCTGTTAAAAGAGAGAGAGGTTTATCCTGAAGGAAAGATTTAGATCTGCTTACACAGTACATTAAATGCAAGACAGTTGAGTGCCGCTTTTGGTGGTTATGGAGGCTTAAGTGTCCTTTCTGCTTCTCTGTCTCTCCCACTGAGGATGATACCCTCCAAATGCCACTGTTCCAATTACTACTCTGGCTGCTGCCAATTCCCAGTGTATCAGATCTTGCCAGTCTTAGGCTCTTTCAGACCTGCTCTCCCTTTTCCATTGCCCAGTCTGACTTCTCAACTTTCTTTTTGATGTTCAGGGCTTCTAGAATATCATATAGTAATCAAGTCATTTGCTGTTTTGGGTCTTTATTGTTAAAAAGGTCACAGGAAACATCCTACTACTTTACCATCTTGTCTCCACTTCTTCTATCATTATCTTTTATTGAATTAATGAAACATTCTCCTGAATGTTTCCTCTTGCTCTTTTGTAATTGCCTACTTAAGTGATATATATTGATCTGGTTGTGCTATTTCTCTGCTTAAAATCATTCAATAGCTTTATTTTGTTCACAGAACAAAATGTCTATGTAAAATGTCCTTTTTTTAATGTTTAGTATTTTTAAACTTTGTTTTCCTTTCTGCTATTAACTCTAAGTGTCAATGGATTGTTCTTTAGCAGCTGTAATTGTATAAATCTTTGATAGTTTGGATAATATGACAAAAAGAGTTTTGAACAGGAATCATACTTTTGTCTTTTTAAGCACTTTTCATCTCTTCCTGAAGAAAAATTATGAAATACCAGGAAAACTGAATGTCTTAAAATCCATTAGTCAAAGCCCACTGGATGCCATGATATCAAGCTCAGTGCCATTTATTTTGCCTGGTATAACATACAAAGTTTGGGTTATTACTCCAGGTCTGAAACACAATGAAATTATAATAATCCTCTCTGAGGTACAAGGAAGATGTCATTATTGCTTTATTTCAGCAACAGAAGCTAAATCCCCACTGAATTAAACAATTTGCCCAAGATTTGTTTATTATTTTGTAACTTTTCAGAGATGAGCTTTTAGGTGTCTTTTTTAAAAAAAAATTGTTTTTCCCACTCTACCTGAATGATTTTGAAGGACATAAGAAAATGAGAAGATGACCTACAAGTTTCTACATCTAAGATAATTAAAACTAAATTTAAAGCAAAAGAGGAATTAATAGAAACTATGAGGATAGTATGATTTTAAATGATTAATTTTTCTCGCTTTTTCTGCACTATGTTATTTCCAACCTAGATAATCATTTCAGTATGTCCAGTGTCCCAAATGTTAGCTGTATGTTTTCTAGACAAATGATATCATTAAATAAATAAGACTATGGAGAAAAACAACTCCAGGGATAATAATGAAGTTTCCAACATGCTTTCATGTGTATTATCTGACTTATTTCTAACCATACTTTCACTTACAAACTCTCTACATATGGAAACCCTGGTGGTAAGTGGTTAAGAAGTATGATTGTTAACCAAAAGGTAGACAGTTCAATTCTACTGCTTGCTCCTTGGGAACGGTACAGAGCAGTTCTAGTCTGTCCTAGGGAGTTGCTATGATTTGAAATCACATATATTTCCTGACTGTACAATAATACTTAATGTGTATGTGTGAACTTGCATAGTTTTATGTAAAGGAAAGAGACATTATTGTTAGGAAAATAATTAAATAGCCTCAGAATTTATTGCTTCTGATGTTTGGTAGTATTTGCAAAACCTGTTACTTATAACATTTTTAGTGATCCTCCTTGACAATAAATTATCTTTTTAAACCAGAAAATACTTTCTGTGTTTTTTTTCTTTAAAATCTATTCTTGATTATTGTCTAGTGCCAAAACCAGTCTCTAATAATTTACCTTCTTCCTGTCAAAAGTAAAACACGTAATTCATTTGCAAAGTTGATTTTTCTAGCCATGAGAGTGAGTTTAAGCAATTTTTAATGAAAAAGAATCTTAGGACATGCATCTAACAACATACAGACATTTTATTCTGTAATCCAGTCCTAAGTCAACAATTTCATCTCCCTATTTCTCTTTTCATTTCTTAAGTTTCCTACTCAATCTAGAAGGTCTCAGGCACAGTTTGTATGGTACGAGGGAAAGGAATTAATGGCATAAATAATTTTGGTTACACTTTTCTATTTTATTGTCGTCTAAAAGGATGTTCCCTATTAAAGGGAGGGCCTGAAGGTATGATTGTCAGCACACCCCCTCCCATAAAAAATGAAGCAAATGTGTTGTTTTCAATTCAAGGGACTGTAATATTTGGCAGTATCTTTAAAGCTGACAATAGAATTCACAAATATTGCTTTCACGGCTGAAAGTACTTCACTCCTCTGCACATGAGCATTTCCTCTGGAAAATGTTAGAAATAATATTGACCTTTCTCACTTTTAACTAATACCAATGATTGCCATACTCTTAATGGATGAAAAGTGCTAGTCAATTGTTAATTCTAGATGAGGAAATGAGTCTTATGGAATATTTTTCTGCTCTGCTAAAACATTGGTTATGTTACTTTTCTACAAAAAGAAGAAAAAAATCAGTTTACATTATCACTACAGAAATTTTATTAATGAAGCTATGGTAAGGTGCATTGATTTTTTTTGAGTGAAAAAATAAAGTACTTCTTCTATATAAAGTCAGAGTGCTGTGGAGACATTTATAGCAAAAGTTTACTTAAAAATGAATAGCCTAGGAGTGACTGGTGAAATATTGAGCAGGTGATTTGGGCCAAAGACTCTATTGATTTTTTGAAATAATGTTTTCTTATTCTAATGTGTGGGTACTAATTCTTACTCCCAAATCAGCTAATGTTACTAAGAAAAATTGCATGACATATATACACGTCACCTAGTGTTCCCTGGAAAAGTTGGCATACCTGTTTAGAGCCGGCACCAGTAAGGAATTATGAACATGAAAAATGCGGTTGGCTTAATTGTCCTCACTTGCTGCAAGCCAGTTTAGAATAATCTAGGGATTCATAAATAAAAGTTAACATATGACTGTCAAATTTGAATGCCTAAAGTAGACCATATGACTTGCAGTGGCCCTACCTGACAAGCTGAAGTGCCCCTGTAGGGTTTCCAAGGCTGTAATCTTTATGGAAGGAGATTGTCACATTTTTCTCCCTGAAATGGCTTTCTATTTGAACCACCAACTTTTGGTTAGCAACCTGAGCTTAACCACTAAGCCACCAGACCTCCTTTGTCAGAATTGACTTGACTGTAAACAATGGGAAATGGGTTAATGTGGGTCAATCTCTGTGTTTTCAAGATCTCAGTTAATCCTCACAGTGGAACCATTAAAAAAAGTGCTGTGATCACATTTTACAGAGAAAGAAACAGTTTAGAAATGGGATTTCCAGAATCAGACTGCTCCAAGGAAGCTCAGATTTCAGTTGATATCTCTGTAATTTTAGATATCCTGTAGATATCCTGTTTTGTTTTGTCCTCCTTCTACAGAATGGTAAAAAAAAAAAAAAGAAAGAAAGAAAGAAAGAAAAGAAAAGAAAAAGTGTTGTTGTTAGTTGTTGTCAGTCATCTCCTGCTCCTAGTAACCCCATGTGTACAGAGTAGAACTTTTCTCTGTAGGGTTTCCTTGTCTATCATCTTTGAAAGCCTGTCACTAGACCTGTCTTCCTAGGTGCCTCTGGGAGGTTTTGAACCACCAGTCTTTTGGTTAATAGTCTAACACTTAATCATTTGCAACATATGGGTACTTCATGTAATAGAGGTAGCAAAAAACAAGAATCTTTTGGTGAGCAGCTGAATTCTTAACCAGTGCATCACCAGAGCTCTGAGTTTGCAAAACATATACACATTTTTACTTTGTCATCATCTATTATTTTCAGATAGCAGAAACATTTCCTAAGGGGTGAATTTGTCACAGTTATAAAATGTTAAGAGTCAACTTAAAATTAGGTGGATCAAAGTAGGTTTACTTGTAAAGATTTTGTGCAATTCACATTTATTGAGCAACTTTCTGTCAGGAATAATGCTTAAGCCTGGAGATACATGACTAGCTAAAAGATTACTTTCCTGTGGTAGGCATATTAAGTCTTTTATATTTATTAATAATACAGTCCTTACAACTATTCTAAAAGTACCCATAATTCTTATACCCATTTCCAAACTAGCAAAAGAGAAATTAAATAATTTTCTCAAGGTCAGCCAGACACTAAACTGCCAAGCAGAGAATCAAACCTTGGTAGTTAGTTCTAGAGTGAATGTTTTAACTACTACTCTAGTGACCCAATCCCACTGCCCTTTGTTTGTATTTCAACCCGGTAAAAAATAGGAGAAGGGAGGATGACATTTTGAGTTTCCCGTGGTATCTCTGTGGGAGGTGATGACATATTGCCCGCACCTAGTTATATCAAAGATATTAACTACACATGTTCAAGAAAGGGCATTCATCTGTTGTAAATGTAAAGGTACATGAAGGAGTTGGACTAGATGGCCAAGTTCTATTACTTTAATTTCCTAAAGCTTAAGGCTCTGTGCTGTTAGCTTGATTGTGTGTCCTTCACGTCCATCAACAACAATGCAAGGAAGAACACACCAAATCCAAGGCAACGTTAGGTAAAAGTCTCCCTTATTAACAATGAATTTCCTTAACTACAGTGACTGCCTGCTATGGCTTAGCACATTTACCAGTGTCTATTTTTTATTTCAGAGACCAAAAGATGTTGGAAGGGATCTCAATCAAGTTGCATGAAAGATGTTTCTAAGTACTCCAATAATTCGTCCATTACCATTGAGTGGATTCTGACTCATAGCAACTCTCAGTACAGAGTAGAAGTGCCCCATAGGGTTTTCAAGCAGCTGGTAGAATCCAACTGTTGACCTTCCGGTTAGCAACGGACCTCTGAATTGCTGTGCCACTAAGATTCTGATAATTTACAATACACCTTATTGTAAATTAAATAAATTAATAAATATTAACAGATTAGAATAGTGGCTGACAGCGTTAATTGTTATACTAGTAATGTGTATCTGATTGACATTACCTGCCAATATAATCCATATACATTGAGTTTTCAACTTTAGTTGTTGTTTTGTTGCTTTACAGCTGGTGTCTCACCAAAAAGATGACTCAAAACTAAGTACTGGCTACCAAGTGTTTAAACTGAACTTCAAAATAGTAGTCTATAATTCTGCAAAGTATTATTTCACATTTTATTTTCAGCATATAGAAGAGAAACAGACTGTAATATTTCTCTAAAGCTAGTCGTAAAACTGAAGTTGGGGGTTTAGAAGAGTAACACTAACAGAGCTTTTTGTGATACTACTGAATATTGTTGCATATTCAAGGGACTTGACTTAACTTGAACCCTATCCACCAAGGAAGAGCCCTAGTGACGAGGTGGTTAAGAACTTGGCTACTAACCAAAATGTTAGCACTTCAAATCTACCAGCTGTTCCTTAGAAGCCCTAAGGAGCTTATCTACTCCAGTCTATATGGTAGCTAGGAGTTAGAACTGACTCAATAGAAGCAGGTTTTTGGTTTTATCCAGCAAGGAAAAATTGTTGCTTACAAACTATGTCCAAGCTTTGTTTCTAAACTTAGTGACACCCAAACCTCTTAGACTTCATCCATTTTACTTCCCTTCTACTAAAATATTTTTTTATTATGATTGTGTGAAAATGTACATTCCCACATAAATTGGCATTCCCACCTATATGCAGCTCCCACTGCCCTCCCTGCCCAGTGACAGCACACTCTTCTTCTCCGTTCTATACATCTCATATCCTCCTAACAATCTCCTATCCCCTCCTCTCCATCCTCTACCCTGCCTCCAGTAAGACGTCAGCAGAATGACATCCTATAGATGCATAGAACCACAAAGTACACACACAATGTGGTCACTCTGTGTCATCAAGTCCAATCCGTTCCTGTCACAAGAGTTGACCTCCATTATGATTTATGGACAGGGCTAGCATCAGGGCCAGGGTCTGTGCTCCCAGGAGAACTCCGAGGTCCCTGGACCATCAATTGCGGTCTTTTAGAGGAAGTCTCAGGGTGCACTCCTTTTCATTCTCGAGTTGCCAGTGAGACTCAATTTTGTGAGCCCCATCATGGCTATAATGCTGGTGGCTGGGCACCATCCAGTTCTTCTGGTCACGTGTCAATGTAGTCACCCACTCATGTGGGTCCCTTTGTCTTCCAGGTTCTCTTTCCACCATGTTGTTTTGGTCCTTGGTGATTGTCATGGATTGAATTATGTCCCCTCAAAAATATGTGTAGCCACGTGGCTGGGCCATGATTCACAGTATCTTGTGACTGTCCTCCATTTGGTGATTTTCCTATACTGTATGTTAAAGGATTAGGGTGGGACTGTAAATCCCTTCATAGGATCATCTCTCTGCTCCACTGTAACGGGAGTTTCCCTGGAGTATGGCTGGCCTCACCCTTAATCCTTTCTCCTACAAGAGATGAAAGGACAGAGAAGCAAGCAGAGAACTGAAACCTCATACCATGAAGCAAGAAGCACCGAGAGAAGGGCGCGTCCTTCAGACCTGGGGTTCCTGCACCAAGACGCTCCCTGGACAGAGACTGATGCAATACCGGACTTTCCTGCAGAGCCGACAAGAGGAAAGCCTTCCCCTGGAGCGGACACCCTGAATATGGACTTGCAACCTACTGGACTGTGTAAGAATAAACCTTCCTTTGTTAAAGCCATCCACTCCACAATACTTCTGTTAGAGCAGCCCTGGCTGACTAAAACAGTGATCATCCATTTGTGCTGAGTTGGGAGCATTTGTTGTGCCTCAGATGGCAGCTTGGCAGCCTGCTAAGAGATTTCTGCTACCAGATTTTCCAAAGAGAAAATTAATTTAATTTTAGTCAAAGATTACATATATAATATCTCCCCACCAAAGCTGCTGTCAACATCCTTTCTCTTAATCTTCAGTACCCTAAGGTATTGTGCTATGAAGATACAAACCATATTTAACCTCTACAAAAGCACTCTCCTTTCTTTTTAGGACACATTGCTGCTCCATATTACATAAGTTTTTCCATTTTTAAGTGTAGACCTGAAGACAGTCGTATCAGCTTTTCTTGTTATGTGCACTGTGAACTGAGTGCTTTCTAGAGCAAAGGACGAGAACGAGCAGATCAAAAAGAACAACTGAGCCAACGACAGCCTGAGGCCAGATACTGGTTGATCTGTCACAATGGATCTCAATAACTTGAACTATGAGCTTGCTTAAAATTCAAAACCCTTAAACTTTATCAGTAACATTTCAAGTTCATTACTCTGTAGTGGGGATGCTACATTTTTAAGTATCTCCAAAGCTGGGCCATAGGCTACCTCTGAGGACAACTGGTCTAGTCATTACAGATCCTTAGATTTCCAAAGTGTGTTCCTAACTTAGTGGACTTTTGGGTTATTTCACCTAGGAAGTAGGACACTATAAGTATTCAGCGTATTTCTCCTTCATCATTCTTTTTTTATTTTAACCAAAGAGGGGATTTTTTTTCCAGCACTGTTCATTGGATGAATTTTGTTTTGAAATATTTTATTGTGCATTAAGTCAAAGTTAATACTCCAAGGCAATTTGTCATACAAAAAATTATATACACTTTGTTATGTAGCTCCAGCTGCTCTCTCCAGCCTGTGACAGCATGCTCCTCCCTTTCCTGTATTTCCCATGTTCATCCAGCCAGCTGCTATTTCCCTCTGCCTTCTCATCTTACCACTTGACAGGAGCTGCCCAGTTAGTCCCATCTATCCAGCTAAGCTAAGAAGCACACTCCTTGCCAGCATCATTCTATGGTTTATAGTCCAGTCTACTCTTTGTATGAAGAGTTGACTTTGGGAATGGTGTCAGTTCAGGTCTCAACAGAGAGTCCAGGAGCTGTGGCTTCTAGGAACCCTCTAGTTTGTCAGACCATTAAGAGTTATCTTTTTAATAGACTTCAGTTTCTACACACCCATTTTTTTCTTGCTGTAACAGGGACTGTGTGTTGGATTCCTTGTCAGGGCAATTGTTGGTGGTGGCCAAGTACAAACTAGTTCTTGTTTTATGGCGATATAATCTCTGGATTAGGTGGCACTTTCTGTCTCTTAGGCTCATATTTTCATTATGTCTTTGATGTCATTCATTCTCCTCTTCTCCATGTAGGCTGGAACCAATTGATGCTACTTAGATGGCTAATTACTAGCTTATAAGACTCAGACACCATTCACCAAAGTGGGATATAGAACATTTTCTTCAAAAAAATTGTTATGCTGGTTGACTTTGACGTCCCCTGAAACCATGTTCTCCAGAACTCTGCCCTGCTGCTCCGTCCTTTGAAGTGTTAGTTAGGTTATATTTAGGAACATTCTTAGCTTTCAGTTTAGTCCAGTTGTAGTGACTTCTACCCTACTGTGAGTTGTCCCTCCCTTCATCTAAATTACTTCTTATCTAACTGTCTAACTAGATAATGCCCCCTCAGTCCTTTTTTACCCTTGAAACCATCCAAGATTGTTTTCTTGTGTTCAAACCTTCTCTTCAGTCCTTATAATGGTGGCATACAATGTTTGTCCTTTTTCATCTGACTGGTTTCACTCTGCATACTGCCTGCCATGTTCCTCAATGTTGTTTTCCAAGTTCGTCTTCATTCTTTATCACTGCGTAGTATTCCATTGTGTGAATATACCTTAGTTTGTTTATCCACTGGACACTCTGGTGGCATAGTGGTTAAGGGCTATGGCTGCTAACCAAAAGGTTAGCAGTTCAAATCCACCAGGCTTTCCTTCATAGTCCTATGGGTGTGGCTGTACTCTGTCCCATAGGGTCACTATGAGTCAGAATTGACTCAACAGTAACAGGTTTGATTTACCTTATCTATTCATCTGTTGATGGGCCCCTAGGTTGAGTCAATTTTTTGCTATTGTGGACAATGCTGCAATAAACATTCATGCACATGCATTTATTTGTCTGGAATCTCTTATTTCTCTAGGATACATTCCAAGAGGTGCAAATGCTGGTTTCTATAGATCTGAGGCCAAATCAGTTTCCAAAATGGTTGTATCATTTTACATTCCCACCAACAGTAATATAAACATTCTAGTCTCTCTGCAGACTCACCAAGATTTATTATTTTGTGGTCTTGGATTAATACCAGACTTCTTGGGGTGAGATGATATCTCATTGTAGTTTTGATTTGGACTTCTCTAATGGCTAATGATTGTGTTTTCTCATGTATCTGTTAATTGCCTGAATGTCTTCTTTGGTGAACTGCCCGTTCATATCCTATGCTCACTTTTCTGTTGGATTGTCTTTTTGTTGTTGAGGTTTTGCAGTGTTTTACAGATTATGAAGAAACTCCGGATTGCATAGTGGTTAGGTGCTAAGTCTGCTAACCAAAAGGTTGATAGTTCAAATTCATCAGATACTCCTTGGAAACTCTATGGAGCAGTTCTACTCTGACCTATAGGGTCACTATGAGTTGGAATTGACTTGATGGCAGTGGTTTTATACATTATGGAGATTAGATGCTGATTGGGTTTGTCATAGTCAAAATTTTTTCCCAGTCACTAGGTTGTCTTTTTACTCTGTATGTGGTATTTGAATGAGGGTAAGTGTTTGATTTTTAGGGGTTCCACTTACCTATTTTCTAGTATTTGTACATTATAAGTATCATTTTGAATTCTGTTCATGTTGTGTATTAGTGCATTGTCCCTACTTTTCTTTCCATAATCTTTATTGCTTTAGGTTTTATATTTAGGTCTTTGATCCATTTTGAGTTAGTTTTTGTGCATGATGTGAGATCAGGGTCTTGTTTCATGTTTTTGTAGACGAATATTTGCTGTTCTCTTTGTTTATGTAAAGTAATCCAACTGATTTTGTATGTTTATCTTACTTTTCTGTTTATAAGAGCATAGAATCTGCCAGTAGAGATATTTTTACTTCTTCTTTGCCAGTTTGGGTGTCCTTTATTCTTGTTTTCATCTGATTTCTCTTGCTACAACCTCTAGCACAGTGTTGAATGGAATGGTAACAAATGACATCTTTGTCTGGTTCCTGTTCTCGAGGAGAGTGCTTTTAGACTCTCTCTATAGGATGATGTTGGCCGTCGGCTTTGCATAAACATTTTTTACTATGTTGTGGAATTTCCTCTCCAGTTCTATTTTGCTTAGAATTTCCAACATGAAATGTGTGTTAGAGGTTGTTAAAGGCTCTTTCTGTATCAGTTGATAAAAATCAAATGGTTTTTGTCTTTTGTTTTTCTACATTGCTTGTTTTTCTAATGCTGAAGCATTTCTGTACCACTGGTATATATCCCACTTGGTCATGGTGAATTATTTTTCTGGATGTCTTGTTGAATCCTATTGACTAGCATTTTGTTGAAGATTATTGCATCTAAGTTCATGAGAGACACTGGTCTGTAATTTTTCTTTTTGTTGTGTCTTTACCTGGTTTTGGTAGCATCATAGAATGAATTTGGCAGTATTCCATACTTTTGTATGTACCAAAATACCTTTATTCATAGTGGTATCAGCTCTTTTCTAATAGTTTGGTAGAATTCATCAGTGAAGTCATCAAGGCCAGAACGATTTTTGTTTCTTTTCTTTTCTTCTTTTTTTTTTTTTTGGTGGAAGTCTTTGAATTTCCCTTTCAAACTCTTATTTTATTATGAGTTTGTTTAGTTTTTCTATCTCTGTTTTAAATAGGTAGCATGTTCCTGGAAATTCATACATTTCCTGTAGGTTTTCATATTTGAGTACAATTTTTGTAGTATTCTGCTGTTTTGTTTTAAATTTTGGTTTGATCTTTTCATCTATTGTGATATCACCCATCTGATTTCCTATTCAGGCTATTTGCCTCCTCTTTTGTGCTTTTCTTTTTTCTTTTTTTGCCAGTTTAGTGAATGGCTTAGCAGTTTTGTTGATCTTTACAAGGAATCTGATTTTGGTCTTGTTAACTCTTTCAGTTATTTTTCTGTTCCGTAATTCATTTAGTTCTGTTCTCATTCATGTTATTTGCTTTTGTCTGGTGCCTGATTTGCTGTTCTCTTTCAACCTGTTCAAGCTGTAGGGTCAATGCTTTGATTTAGGCTCTTTCTTCTTTTTGAATTTGTACATTTAGTGAGTTATATGGACCTCTGTGTATTGTTTTTGCTAAGTCCCAAATGTTCTAGTAGGATGTGTTTTCATTCCCACTTGATCATGTGACTTTCTTTATTCTACCCTTGATTTCTTCTTTAACCCAGTAATTTTACATGTCTTTGATTTTATTTCCTTGCATTTTTGGTTATTGATTTCTACTTTCAGGATTTTATGGTCTGAAAAGATGCTTTGCAGTATTTCAATGCTTTGAAGTTTGTTAAGCCTTGCTTTATGGCCTAATATGTGGTCAATTCAGAAGAAAGTTCTGTGGACTTTGGAAAAGAAAGCATACTTTGCTGCTGTTAAATGGAGTATTCTCTATGTGTCTATGAGGTCAAGTTGGTTGACTGTGTCATTTAAATAATCCATGTTTTTACCTTTGGTTGGATGACTTGTACTTCACCTAAAGTGGCATGTTGAAGTCTCCTCTTATTATTGTAGAGCTATGTCTCTTTTCAGTGCACTTAGAGTTGGTTTTATGCATTTTTTATTTATGTCTTCTTAGTACACTGACCCTTATTATGATGTTTTCTGCCTTCTCCAGAAGTCAATCTTGTCAGAAATATTGTCACTCTTGTGCTCTTTTGTGAACACTGTTTGCTTGGTATCTATTTTTTTCCATCCTTGGAGTTCTAGTTTCTTTTTGTTTGTAAGTCTAAGATATGTCTCCTGTAGACATCATCTAGATAGATCATGTTCTTTGTTTTTTTTTTTTTTTTGGTTTGTTTATCCAGTCTGCCACTCTTATTCTCTTCATTGGTGCATTTAACCCACTTACATTCAATGTTGTTATTGATACGTACATTTTCATCTTTTTCACAGTTGTTAGTTTTGTATTTACTGAAACTTCATTTTTTTGAAGTGTACAATGGTTAATTTCTTCTATTGTTACCTTAATATTTCCCCCTATTTTTCTAACTTTAAAACCATCTTCAATTTCATTGTATTGCCTTGATTTCTCCTCTATCTGATAGATTTATGAGTATATTTTTAAGTTTCTCTTTTTTTATTATAATTTTGTTACCTTTCACATAATGATACCTGTTTCCTTATTTTAAGCATTTTGCCTTTGATTCATTTATTTATTTATTTATTTATTATTTCTCTATCTGAGTTGTTACCCAGATTCTCTGTTCAGGATTCTAATCTTGGGACATTATCTCATGTTATTGATTTTCTAACTAAATGACTCCATTTAGCATTTCTTGTATATTGGTTTAATTTTGGTAAATGCCCTAAATTTTTATTTATCTGGAAATGTCTGACTTTCACCATCATATTTTGGAAAGTATATAGTTCTTGACTGGCAATTTTTTTTCTTCAAGGTTTTCTATGTGTTGTTTCTTTGCTTTTTTGTCTGCGTGGTTTCTGCTGAGTAGACCAAGCTTAGTCTTATTGATTCTCCCTTGCAATTTATTTTTCTTTTATCACCACTCAGCTTTCAAATTGTCTCATTATCTTTTGCTTTGGTAAGTTTTATTTTACTACGTATTGGTGTCTTTCTTTTGGATTTGCCTTGGGTTGAGTTTGATAAATGTCTTGGATAGATATCATCTCATTTTTCATGATATCAGGGAAGTTTTCTATCAAGGAATCTTGGATAGTTCTCTCTGTATTTTTGTTTTCCCTCCTCAGTTTTTGTACTCAGTCAGTTGTAGATTATTAGTCTTGATAGAGTCCAAAATAACTCTCAATGTTTCTTCATTGTTTTAACTTTTTTTTCTGACTTTTCCTCAGATATGTTGTCATATGTTTTATCTCTAATTCCACTAATTCACCCTTCCATTACCTCAGTTCTTCTCCTTCGACTTACTATTTTATTATCTAATTCTGTAATTTTATTAATCTTTTGAATTTTTACTTCCTGTCTCTGTATGCTTTCTTGCAGTTGTTATGCTCTGCTGCATGTTTTCCTTCCTGATCTCTCCAAGAGTTCTCTGTATTGACCTTTTGTATCTTACCTTTAATAATTCCAAAAAGTTCTCTTCATCTGGAAAATCTCTTGATCCTTTGTTTAGGGAGCTTTCTGAAACTACTATGGTCTGCCTCCTTAATTGATTTTGTATTGACCATTGTCTCCAAGTCATCAGTAAGTTGTTGTATTTACTTATTTTATGTTTACTTACTGTGTTCTAGCTTCTTTTTCTGTTTTATTCTAAATACCTAAGTAGACAGTTGTGTGAGCTCTTTTGATTACTGGAAGCTTTGAAGGTGGTTAGAGCTGGTACTAGGCATGCAAGCCCATGAGTCAGTTTATTTTCCTTGTATGGTTTCAGTTCAGGTATTCAAATAATCAGCCAGCAAGTGTGTGCCATAGGCTTTCTCCTACAGTCCTAGATGGACAGTGGTAATTGGTGTAGACATAGGTATCTGGCTGCACATGCTGAGAAAGTCAGGGAGCTATTAGTCATTCTTGAGTCTCTGTGTGATCCTAGGTGAAGGAACTGTTTGTGCCTTGATTTTCTAGCTCAGGTAAGTTGGTGGATTTCCCTCCCCTCACTGTTTGTTAAGTTGTTCTCTCTCTGAGTCTAGGAGAATGGCTATGGTCATATAAAGTGTCCTATTTGGGGCTCAGGGAATGGCATCAGCTTCCACAGTGGAATGCATTGCACAGAAGGGGAGGACATGCTGGGAAACAGAGGGAAGTTTATTGAGAAGGAAACTGTTAGACACATGTGCTATAGTTTAAATGCAAGCCACTTAGCGTTTGGCTATCAAGTGCTGTTTTTCACTGTTACACATGAGAGGACTCTGCTCTTCCTTCTATCCTACTGAGCAGGATGCCCTAAAATCCTTTGCTCCATTCATTATGCTGGGTACAGCCAAATCCTGGTGGGTGATGTCTGGCTTTCCCTTCCTTGTCACTCAGTCCAAGTTCTCAACTTTCTCTTTGATGTTTAGGGCTCCTAGAATGTCATATATAATTGATTCATTTGTTCTTTCATGTCGTTATTGCTACAGGGATCACAGGAAGTATTGGACTATCCTCCATCTTGGTCCTGTAACCCTCCTTCATCATTCTTATAAACTTTGTATATTTCTATTTCTAACCACTTTTTCTTAGTTTCTGTAAAGTCAGTCTCCAACTCCTGGTAACCTCATGAATTGAGGCCACAATAGAAAAAGAAAATCGTTTGGTCCTGATGCATTCTCATGATCAGCTGTAGATGAAAAGGTTATGATCCATAGGGTTTTCATTGGCTGATTTTCAAAAATAGATGGCAGGACCATTCTTCCTAGGCTATCTTAGTCTGGAAGAACTAATGTGATGGTTAACATTGTGTGTTAACTTAGCAGGGCAGTGATTCTCAGTGCTCACATGTGATCACCTCCATGATGGGATGTGCCTTGAGTATCTAATCATTTAAAAGAGAGTTTTCTAGGGTATGTGGTCTGCATCCAAATAAGTGGACATTCTAGCTTTTGTCTGCTCTGGATCCTAGAGCCACCTCCTCTTCCTCTTATCTAAGTTTCTTGGGACTTGAGCTAGCAACTTAGTTGCGAATCTTGGGATTCATAGATCTTCCAAGTCTGTGATAAAGACCCCCTTCTCTCTGACCTGCTGATCTTGGAATCTGTCAGTATTCACAGCCTATGAACAAGAATTCTGCCTGCCCTCTGACCTTCTGATCTTGGGTTTTCCAGGCTCTTTGACTACCTGAATCACTAGAAACATCTATTATGATTCACAGACTTGGAATGTTCTATTTTCTGTAATCACTTGTACTGCTTTGTTGATATAACTCTCTTTCTGTTTGTGTACTTGTTGGCTTTCTTTGTTTTAGTTCCCTGGAGAAATGTCTCAGCTAAGACAAATGGTCAGACCTCCTAGAGTAATAGCTATACACAAGATTCCATTGACAGATGGGTGGTGGCTGTTCAAAAGGTACATTGTGTTGGCTGATAGTCAAACTTGGATCTCCCCCATGGAAGGCAAAATTTCTACAAATGAAAACAAATGCCTCATAGCTGCTTTGGGGATGGTTTAAGTTCTTTGATATCAAATATCCTACATTTGCGCATTTTCATTCATTCCTTTCCAGCATTTTTTAAGGCTTATTGCTTTGACTTAAATGTGTCAATTAGCTAGCACTTCCACTTGCATTGCAACAACCTACTGTAACATCATATACAAAATTCTCACATCCAGGGGGGGAGTCAAGATGGCAGACCAAACATATATCTCCCTAAATCCCTCTAGAAACCAAGACCTGAATTGATGATTAAATGGAGCCTTCTGGACACCTAGTGTGCCCTAGGACACGGCATAGGGGTCTTAATTTGGACTTCATACCACTAAACAGAAAACCTCCTGTCTTTCACTGATCCTGTTCCTGTTGAGTGCTGGCTTTCATGGACTGAAGGTAACTTGCCATTTTAAGTTTTTTTTCTCTGTCTTAGCCAGCGGGCAGAGATGGGACTTGACTAGCAGCTCATTTCAGAAGCACTGCTGGTGGGAATGGCAGGAGAAATTGCCCTATTTTGAGAGCCCTGCTTTGAACTCTGCATCTTGACACCTTTGGCCTCTCTTTCCACCTCCACCATAGAGAAGCCTATACTGAGGCAGGTATTGTGCATGTGAAGGATGCCATTCTGTTCCACTAGAAAGAAGATATACCCATATGGAGGCCTCAGCTGGACCTAATTCCTGGACTTGGAGGCAGTGTGTACCTGGAGGAGAGCACTTTTCTGGCAGAAAAGCAGTATTTTACACAGTGTCACCTATAGCTGGGGCCCAACAGCAGAGGCCAGCAGGGCAGTAGCCTTTCTGTGTTTTGAACTAGTTTATAACATCTAGGCTTGGATATAGAGGTGTTTACTTTGCCAGCTGGGAAGAGGGAACTGTACACCTGAAAACCTGCCTGACTTCAGAAGTGCTTAGATACCTTTTACCTTTCATTTTAAGATGGCCTAGAGAAACCACTGCAGTCCATCCTCACAGCATCTCTCCAAGACTTTGTTGAACTCCCATGATGCCCCAAAGCAACAAACTCTGAAGAAAAGCATAACTAAGAAATCACCCGTGTTTTCAGAAGGCCCCCAAAAGAAACAACCAAAGAACTTCCCAGATGAAGAAATCTTTCTGAATCTATTAGAAGACGAATAGAAAAGGATTATATAGAGAGCCCTTCTAGACCTTATACAAAATGCAGCATAGCAAAATGAAAAATTAAGCAAGCTATTCGATCTGTTGGAACACCGGTATTCTGAAATCTGACAAATCAACAAAATCAGAGACATAGAAACTTCAATTCAAAGCCAAGAAAATAGAATGGAACAAATGGAAAAGAGACTTTGGGACCTGGAAGACAGAGCTACTGACTTCAGCATCTATGAGGAGAAATCAGAAGAAAGAAACAAGAAAAATGAAGAAGCATTAAGAATCATGTGGGACTCTATTAAAGAGGAATAATTGACTATTAATTAGAGTTGCTGAGCAGGGTGAGACACCTGAGAACACAGAGACTATTGGTGCTGACTTGCTGACAGAAAACTTCCCAGAAATTATGAAAGAAGAGAATATAGATGTCCAAGATACATACTGAAGGCCACTCAATATAGAGCTCAAAAGAAAGACTCCAAGACATATTATAATCAAGCTTAACAAAATGAAACCTAAGCAGAACTCTTAAAGGTAGCAAGACTCAAAGCAAAGCTAAAATTCAGAGAGAAACCCTGTAGGTTTTCATGGGGTTTCTCAGTAGAAGCAATGCTGGCACAGAGACAGTGGCATGACCCATTCAAAATCTTGAAGGAGAGGAACTTCTAGCCAAGAATTAGATATCCTGCAAAAAACTATCTTTCAAGTCTGAAAATGAAATGAAGACATTTGAAAGTAAAAAGAAACTCACAGACTTTGTAAAACCCAAACCAAAGCTACAAGAAACACTGAAAGAATCTCTTGGCTTAGAAGAATCAAACCACTAACTTTATATTTTAGAAGCGAATACAGGACACATCACCCAGTATCCTACTCAGTTAGAGAAGGCTCCAAACTCAATCAAAGCTATAATAGTGAAAGAAATGATCCAGTGATTGTATCATGGAAACTATTGTGTCATCATATTAAAAAGAGGTATGTACTACAGTCATTACAGCTCTTTCAGATGGAGAGGAATTGATAAGAATGACAGCAATTAAAATTGGGTTTATACACTGATCATTAAGGGGGATCATAGGGGCAGACATTAAGTGCAATAAAGATGCAACATATCAAGTCAAGAAATGTAATACAGGAGTCTCAACAACCTGAAACCTACCCTGAAAATGTTGAAAAATCAACCCACAAAAAAGAAAGTCCCAGAACAGATTAACAAGAACAACAGAGAAAACATCAACACAAAAATAAACGTACCACAATGACATCACTGAACACATACCTATCAATAATTACATTGAATGTGAATGGTCTGAATACTCCAGTAAAGAGAAATCAAATGACATCTTGGATCAAAAGACACAGCCCATCCATATGTTGCCTATAAGAAACTCACCTTAGACTTAGAGATAGGAACAAACTGAAAATTAAAGGATGGAAGAATATATATCAAGCTAACAATGAACAAAGAAGAGCAGGTGTGACAATTCTAATCTCAGATAAAATCGATTTTAATGTAAAATCCACCATCGTGGACAAAGTGGACACTATTTATTGCTGAAAGTTTCAGTATACCAGCAAGACTTAACAATATTAAATATTTATGCACCTAATATTAGAGCACCTAAATACATTGAAAAAAAACACTGACTACACTCAAAAGTGAGACAGATCGCTCCACAATAATAGGGGGAGACTTCAAGACTCCGCTCTCAGCACTGGACAGATAGTCTAGAAAAAAGCTCAGTAAGGACACAGAAGACCTTATTGCCACAAATAACCAACTAGACCTCATTGAACTGTCTATCCATCAGCAGACAACTACACCTTCTTCTCTAGTTTACATGGAACATTCTCCAGAATAGATCGTGTGTCAGGACACAAAGCAATTCTCAACAAAATCCATACCACCGAATTAATGCAAAGCATCTTCTCAGATCATAAAGCCATCAAAGTCAAAATCAGTAGCAGAAAAAACATAGATAGAAAGTGGCACTCCTGGAAACCAAATATCTTGCTCAAAAACCAATGGGTTATAGAAGAAATCAAAGATGAAATAACTAGATTTATGGATTCCAATGAGAAAGAAAACACTTCCCACCAGAACCTATGGGATACAGCCCAACAGTGCTCAGAGGTCAGTTTATCTCCATAAATGCACACATCTGTAAAGGAGAAAGAAACATACTTCTCACATCCTTCTCGTATTTTTCCAAGTGTACCTTATAAAGCTTGTATCAGGCCTATCTTGGCCCTGGCTCGTTATGACCTGACATTCCTCAGCAACCAATATTTATTATAAGACAGATGCTACCAGTAGAAAATAGATGAAGACTAATGTGGAACAACTCTCAGGTCCAGCTGTGTATGTCATGTTATCTAGTGATTGGTGATCCTTATTCCCACAAATCTGTAAGGACAATGTGCATCATGTGTGACTACATAAGAAAAAGATTCAGAAATTTCCATTCTCCAAGGATACACATTTGCCCTTTTCACCCGAGACAATAAAGCTTTTAGCTTTTTGGCATCTATTCAGTCAACTCAGATGACATTTCCTTTGTCATCTGGTTAATGGATGTACAATAACCTTATGGAAGTGTGAAAGGGTGTCTCTAAAGGCACTCCAGTATTACCACTATATCTAGTACTTTGAGAAGATGACATGACTGATGAAGCAGACCCAGATGGAGCCACAAGCACTGTCAGTTATAAATATGCAGTGCATACACTGCTGCTAGCTCATATGTCAGGAGCACAAGGCGCTTTTCCCCCTCAGACCATAACTTAGAGTTAACTTCTTTTTTTTCTTAGTGCGACAAAATAGAGTTAAAATAGCCATAAAAGTATAATTCAGAATTACCATAGAGGTTTATTTTCCAGATTATTTAGAATATTTATTGATAGCACTCAATAAACATGTGGGGTATAAAGAACTTTGTGTATAAATTTCTCAGTGGTATCTGGGATCCTCAAGACCAACCTAGATGTTTCATTTACATAGATGAAGGTAGCTGTTTATTTAGGCTAGGGAGTAATATGCTCACCCATAGACATCTGTACTGTAGTATGGAATTCAAAATTATGCAGTACTCTTTGAAGGAAGATGTCTCCATATGACTTTCTCTGTTCGTCTGTACAAAACTACAATAGTGGCATTGTAATGTGACTGAGACTTTCATGAAGAACCATGTGTCTCATTGCTTCTTTCCACATCTTGAAACACAATCATCACAGAATGTTTGCATTAACCCATTGTTGTATTATGTACATGTGAAAAGTATCCTATTGGCAAATATATACTTTATACTTTTAAAGTAATATAAAATGTATAAAGAAACAGAGGAAATCTCCCCAAATGGTGTCTTTAGAGAGATGAAGTAGTTAAATTTTCTTTTTATGTTACCCTCAGACCACATAGAACACTACCAGCCTCCTGATTGCCATTCTGAAGAATAGAAAATTATACTATTAGTGTAAACTTTTGTGATATTTATTTCACAGAGATCACGTTAAAACTTCTGAGTCAACAGGTTATTCTAATAGAACCATGGTGTACACTACATTACCTCCTATATTGATTTCATTTCCCATGTGGTCTAATATGCTGAAAATGAAGAGAGAAAAGTGCCTAATTCATCATACCTCACACTGGCATCTTCTCACACAGGTAAGGGAGGCTACAGAGCTGTAATCCCTGCCTAATGCTCTTGCTTTAGAAAACACCTCTAGCCATCCATTAGCCAATGTTTTAAGAGAAACAAGCCAGAAAAGACAGCTCTATAAGCACTAAAGGGGCTGCTTTTAAAAGTAACCTTGGATATTGAATACGCAGCTTTGAAAAGAAGCAGCATTTATATATGTGTGTGTGTGTATATATATATATATATATATCCATCCTCTGGAAAATTCTGTGCAGAGAAGAAAGCTCTAGAGAATGATAACATGTCTGTTAGCAGAAATGAAACTTGTTAAAATGTGACCTAGACCAAGCCTGCCATCAAATCAGTGGAGCAAAATCCTCTGTGAGCTAACAGAAAGCATTGCGCTAACACAGTACAAGACATCACCTGGATACGTGCCTCTGAATTCCTTACTATCCAGGCTTAGAATTCTGCACCATTACATATTCTCTAGCGAGATTCTGGCAACTCGATGAAGAATTTAACAATTTGGAAGGTTAGCTTAAAATAAATTGAATTGAAAATAATACTTATATTAATCAAATACCTGAAACCAAATGGGCATTTCCCATCCAAAGCAGAATGAGAAGGTGAAAAGGAACAGGAATTGGTTGAATGGAGCCAAGATGGAAAGAGAGAGTATATTGTTATGCTGTGGGGAGTGCTACCAAAGTAAAAAACAAAGGGTATAAATTTTTGAATGACAAATTAAATTCAGCTATAAAATTTCACCTAAAGCATAATAAAAATAAAGATAAAAAATGTAGGTAGTGCGTTAAACCAGGAATGATTTCATTCAGTTTCAAAATCATATTATTTTACCACTTAATTGTTTTGATTTATTAGTTTTGTTAAGAAAAAGTGTTTTGTATTTGTATTTGACAAAATGGTTACATATATCCTGTATCAACTTATTGTCTGTGCTTAGCTGGTTTCATTCTATGTGTATAGAGCTTGGATTACCAATCTGTAAACAGACTGATGTAGAATGAATGCCTTTTTTCTTGTTCACAGTGAATCTAAATATATAACATGTCCCAACCATGAAATGTACATACTGTAAGTTCATATAGCCCATGCAAACTTACTGTTACTTATTTTACCACCAAGTCAATTTAAATATTTTGAATAAGGGCTTCTGGGATATCATATCCACATAAAATAGTGCCTATCTAGGTGCTGGAAACCCTGGTGGCATAGCGATTAAGTGATATGTCGCTGACCATATACTCAGCAGTTTGAATCCACCAGGTGCTTCTTGGAAACTCTGTGGAGCAGTTCTACTCTGTCCTATAGGTTTGCTATGAGTTGGAATCAACTTGACTGCAGTGGGGGGTTGATATCTAGGTAGTAAATATAAGCCATTAGCTGATGTTTGAGTTGATAACAACTCATAATAACCCTATAGAAAACAGCAGAACTGCCCCCATACAGTTCTCAAGGATGTAATCTTGATGACAGCAGACTACCACGTCTTTCTCCCTTGGAGTGGCTGCCCCTCACATACCCACTGTCATTAAGTTAATTCTGACTCATAGCAACCCTGTAAGACAGAGTAGAATTGCTCCATAGAGTTTCCAAGGAGTGCCTGATGGATTCAAACTGCTGACACAGCACTTAAGCACTTAACCACCAATGGGGTGGCTGGTGTATTTAGAGCACCAACCTTTTGCTAGCAGTTGAACTCTTAGTAGCAGAGCCATCAGAGGTCTAAATAAGTGTTATACATGTTGTTAGAGCATTCACAATCACTTACATTTCAGGAACTAAAAATATTCTTCTCTAAAGCTATGTCAGTCAAAACATTTTTTAAATATAATTGAGCAATGCTAACTTATCGTCTTAGTCATCTAGTACTGCTCTAACAGAAATACCACTAACAAAGAAAAATTTATTCTCGCATAATCCGGTAGACTAGAATTCCTAATTCAGAGTGCCACCTCAAGGGGAATTTACCGTCTTTCTATTGCCTCTGGAGGAAGGTCCTTGACATGCATTAGTCTTTCTTTGGTCTGAAAGCATCTCGGCACAGGAACCTCAGTTCTGAAGTACTTGCTCTGCTCTTAGTCCTGCTTTCTTGATGGCATAATGTCCCCGACTATCTGCTTGCTTCCATCTCTTTATTTTTTTTGTTAGATAAAGTGATAAATCATTGTGCAAACCACACTCTAGGGAAAGTCTCTTTACACTGGGGCAAGGTGATGACCTTAGGAAAGGTGTTACCATCCCACCCTGATCCTCTTTAATGTAATCCAGTCTATTAACCACAAGCAGAGATTAAGATTTACCACATAAGAAAATCACCAAATGGAGGCCTATGACACAATACTGGAAATCTCAGCCCATTAAAATTACCACATACATTTTTGGGGGAGCACAATTCCATGTGTGGTACCTATATACACAGCACTATGCAGGAATCAAATCAACTTCATCTGGGACAAGAGACAACGGCAAACCTCAATATCACCAGTTAGAACAAGGCCTTACCCAATTGTTGAATATATCACTGACTGTTCATATGCCAGCAGACGTCGAAGTAGGAAAAAAGTAAGACAAATCCATGAATGTCAAAGTACAACTTGAAATATATTCCACCTGAATTTAAAGACCATCTCAAGAGTAGCTTTTATGCTTTGAACACTAATGACCAAAGACCAGATTAGTTGTAAAATGACATCAGGGAAATTGTATACAAAGGAAGCAAAAGGTAATTTGAAAAAGCAGGAAAGAAAAAAAAGATTGAAATGGGTGATTAGGACATTGAAACTTGCTCTTGAACATAGAAAAGCTAAGACTAATAGAAGACATGAGATCAAAGAGATGAACACAAGATTTCAAATGGTGGCTCAAGGAGAAAAGGGAAATACAATAGTGAAATGTGAAAGGATCTGGAGTTAGTGAACCAAAAAGAAAGAAAATGCTCAGTCTTTCTGAAACTCAACAAACTGAAGAAAAATTTAAGCCTCACATTACAGCACTGAAGGATTCTACAGCCAAATACTGAATGACACAGAAAGTATCTAAGGAAGGGGGAAAGAATACACAGAGTCACTGTACCGAACAGAACTAGTCAACATTCGGCCGTTTTAAGAGACAGCATGTGATCAAGAACTGATGGTGTTGAAGGCAGTAGTTTAAGTAGTACTGAAAGTATTGGTGAAAAACAAGGCTCCAGGAATAGATGGAATACCAACTGTGATGTTTCAACAAATGAGGCACCACTGGAAGAGCTCATTCATCTATACCGTGAAATTTGGAAGTCAGCTACTTGGCTAATCAACAGAAGGAGATCTATATTTTTGTCCATTGCAAAGAAAGGTGATCCAGTAGAATGTGGAAGCTGTCCAACAATATCATCTTTAAGATCACACACATGTAAATTATACTGAAGATCAAAGACAGTAGCCGTAGAATATCAACAGGAAACACTTACAAATTCCAGCCAGAACTGGAAACAAGATATCGTTGCTGATGCAGATGGATCTTGGCTGAAAGCCGAGAACACCAGAGAGATGTTCACCTATGGTTTATTGACTAAGAAAAGGAATTCAGTCATGTGGATCATGACAAGTGATGGATAACAACGGAGGAATGGGAATTGCAGAATGTTTAACTGAGCTCATGAGGAACCTGTATGTAGACCAAAAATAGTCATTTGAACAGAACAAAGGGATACCATGTAGTTTAACATCAGGAGAGGTGTGCATCACGGTTGCGTTATTTCACTTTACTTATTCAATCTGTGTACCGAGCAAATACTCTGAGAAGGTGAACAACATGAAGAAAATCTAAGCATCAGAATTGAAGGGAGACTCATTAACAGCCTGTGATATGCCAATAGTATAACTTCACTTGCAGAAAGCCAAGAGTACTTAGAGAACTTACAGGTGAAGATCAAGGTTGATTCCAATTCATTGGGACCCTGTAAGAGAGTATAACTGCTCTGTAGAGTTTCCAAGGAGTGGATGGAAGATTTGAGCTGATTACTTTCTAGTTAGCAGCTGAGCTCTTAACCACTGTGCAACCAGGTTCCTAATATGGTACAAAAAGTTGTTTTGATTAAAGTGTACAAAGAACATCGAAGCTCACACAGTTTTGGAAACAGCATAAAATTTAATAGTATCTTTAGAAAACTGTAGCTTTTCTTCTTTGACACTATATCAAAACTTGTTCAATGACAGTTTCTTAGAGTTACTTGTACCCTAAAATCTGAAATCATAGTGAATTTCTTGGGCTCTGCTACATGAAAATCCATTGATTTATGTTATACTTAGAATGAATATTTTATCCATGGATGAATTTGTGAAATAATTTATTGATCATCAATTTACAAATATTTATGTATGTTTGCGTATGTATGTTATGTTATATATGCTTGTAAATGTTTATATGTATATATACACCATATATGTTTATATGTGTGTGTATATATATATTTATATACATGTCAACAAACCCATGGCCATCCAATGAACGTCAATTCATAGCAACCTCGTAAGACAGAGTAGAATTGTCACACTGTCCCATAGAGTTTCCAAGATGCTCCAGTGGATTTGAACTGTCATTCTTTTGGTTAACAGATGTAGCACTTAACCACTATGCCACAAACATAGCTCTGTTTTATTACACTACTTAAAAATTATTCATATTACCACCGACCTCATTAAAAAAATTATAATATTGGAAAGCTGTCAACTTGAGATTGGCTAATAAGTGTTTTCCAAAATTCTTGCTTAAAAGCTTTGATTTGTCATTGGCAACAAGCACACTGGGTTCTTTTCCACGAAGTGGCTCACTGTGTTCACTTATGAGGTAATGTCTGCCAAACACACAAAGCTGAATAACCATATTTTGTCTCAGTTATTTTTTTTCCAAGATTGGTATTTCATGAACAAAAACGGTTTGCAATTTAAAGGATTACATAGCAATTTTTCTAAAATAACTAGTGTACTTTAGTTGCCAACTAAAGTACTTTGCTAGGTTCTTCCCATTTCATCATATAGAATACATCAAGATTTTAAGTTTTTTAAAACTATAACTCACTCTTCCACAGATAAAGTCATTAAGTGAAACTAGTGTATGTGCCTCTGTGTCTGTGTCTGTGTATTAATCCGTGCACACTTGTAAGCACGTGTTTCTTCAAGTGTGTAGTGGGAGAATAAGCGACTACAATTGTTATTGGAAACCCCGGTGGTGTATTGGTTAAGGGTCACAT
This sequence comes from Heterohyrax brucei, assembly GCA_028571685.1. Lineage (NCBI taxonomy): Eukaryota > Metazoa > Chordata > Mammalia > Hyracoidea > Procaviidae > Heterohyrax > Heterohyrax brucei. The sequence continues at coordinate 166,362,866 of CM053143.1, forward strand.
CTGCTAACCAAAAGGTCAGCAGTTCAAATCTGCCAGGTGGTCCTTGGAAACTCTGTGGGGCAGTTGCACTGTGTCTGTAGGGTTGCTACGAGTCAGAATCGACTCGACAGTAATGAGTTTGTTTTTTCAGTTTTTTGCTGTTGGTTGTCATAAGAGTCATTTCCAACTCGTGGCAACCCCATGTGTGCAGCATAGACCCACGCCACAGAATTTTCAAGGCTGTGACCTTTTAGAAGCAGATTATCAGCCTGTTTCCTAAGGAGACTCTGGGCGAGTTCAAAGCACCAACCTTTCAGGTACAGTCAAGTCTAACTATCTGTAACCTCCCTCCACCATCCCAGGGACTTCTTAAGTGACTACCTGTAAAATTTAATTCTACAGCATTCAATTGTGGTAAATTTTATCTGGTAATTATTTCTGTAATATTGACGTAAATGTTATTGCAGAGAAACAAGGCAAAAAAGAAGTCTCGGTGATGTTATGAAAATAGCTTTGACTTCACTTTGCACCCCTCTGAAAGTATCTCAGAACCTCTAATGGTCAATGGATCACATTTCTAAAATAGTTACACAGATCAGTAGTGCCTTAAGAAAATGGAAAAGATAACCACATGTTACGATTGTATTTATACATTTTCAATATTAAAATATACTTCATATTGAATAAAATTTTCATCTTCAAGTGTACTTCTGATTTAAATCTTTTATTTTTTGTCCTAAAATTAGTAATGCCTTTAATTGTATTTTTTTTCTCTTTACAACGGCAGGTAAATTTTTCCCAAGAAGTTGTGACTTGACACAAAACTTGCACCTGACAATATTCTGTTAGGATATTCTTCTTCCTCATGTGCTAATCAGTATATATTGGTGACAATTTGAAATTTGAGCCTTTTCCTCTGGACCATACTAATGGTAGAAGTTCTCATTATGATTTTCAATCCAAACAGAAATTGTTCCTGATAGTTTGAACATTCATTAAAAAATAAAAAATATGGATGGCTATTTTCTTACCTAAACAGGAAGAAGACTTCATTCTTTCCAAAATTTAAATTTAGCTGAAGTTTTAAGTAGTGATAACCATATCCCTTAATGGATGTTACTCTAGCAGTAAGTCTGGGAACACATGAAAAATGAATTTCTTCTCAAGAAATCATAAATTTGAATTTACCCTCAGAAAATCATTCTGAGAAAATGACAGGTGGTATTCACAAAAACTCGTTTCATTTAAAAAAATCTCTATACTCCGTATCTAGTCTGTCTGTCTATCATCTATCATCTATCTACCTACCTGTCTATCTTTCTATCTATACACACATACAAATACATATCACTCCTGTTAGGCTTTCCTATCTCTTCTCATCACTGAAGTCTGCTTTTAACTTAACATAACTCTTCTCTGGAGCAAAGTCTTTAATTACTCTTAATTGTAGTATAAAGTAATATTACTCTAATTTAGACAGATATATTCATTAATCACAATAATACTAATATAGCGGATCTGTTAGATCAAACTAATAGCATGCCAACCATTCACTCATTCACCTATGTGTGTCAGGAACTGTTCTTGACATTTGGGATAAATCACTAATCCAGATAGTTAAGTGTACTTTGGTGTCAGGAACTGTTCTTGACATTTGGGATAAATCACTAATCCAGATAGTCAAGTGTACTTTGTTTCATGGATCTTACACTCTACTGAGGAAGAAAATAAGAGATAATATCAAAGTAAACAAGGTAATTTCACAGAGTAAGAAGAATTCTGAAGAAAATAAAAAGCAGGGTTGGAATAGACAATGGGGATAGACTTATCTTTAGCAGTGAATGAAAAAATCTCTACCATGTCGACTTCAAACTGGAACCTGAATACAAAGTTGGTTATATACAGAAGTCAAAAGAAAGACTTACGAATCTACTTCCAAAAGCTCATGGCCACTGAGAAATCTACGGAACAGTGTTCTACTCTGAAAGATGTGGGATTTCCGTGAGTCTGAATTGACTCAATAAAAACTGTTCTCTTTTGTATGTGGAAATAAAGGAGATGAGAGGTTCAGATACAAGTTGGAGAGTCTAATGTTGGAACAGAGGAGTGATCATTTCATACTGCAGGAGGATTAATTATTTTTGTGTGGCTGTTCTAGCCACGGTCTTGTAACTCCCGTTCAGGTAACCGTGATAGGATAATTGTGACACACCAAGGGAACTGGTCAGTTGTGAATTAAAAGAGAGCCAATTTCAGAGGGGAGCCGCCACCAGCACTAGAAATAGGAGATCAAAGTGAGACAACCAACAACAGAGACCTAGCACCAGGAGAAGGCAAGGTAGGCTTGCCAGCCCACTGAGGGAGGAAGGTGAGAGCCTTTGGGCGGAGGCCAGGGAGAGGCATGCAGGGAAGAAGCTGTCCTGATGAAAGAACCATATCCTGGCAGTTCCTGAGCTGGAATTTAACTGTTACTTTCCTTATAACAAACCCCATGATCATGAGTATGGTCTTTGAGTTCTCTGAGTATGGCCACTGCAGTGAACTACTGAACCAAATAGACAGTGCCATGGATGGGACATTTGGTGTCAGAACTGGTAACTGTGTCAGGGAGGGGAGGCTTGCCTGGCTTCCACCTCAGTGGGAGCCATCCTTTCCCTGTTAATCTTGGTTCTCCTGCCCCTTGTGGGGCTGGGGGAGGTCAGACACTGCTCTCTGTGCTGTTTCACACATATGCAACATTTGGGATATTTTTGCCTTTGACATAAAAATGAAATTAATGAAGTAAAGGTACCTAAATTTCAGTTAAAGAGGGCAGAATGGAGAACAAAGTAAGTAAATCACTTAGAAAATACAGATAACTCTTTCATGAAATGTGTATAAGAATGGAAATAGAAAAATTTGGAGTAAAATGGGGGAGAATGTAGCTATTAAGGGAGACATATTTTAAGACAGCTTATGTTATAGCATGTGTTATACTGATAGAAAACATGAGAGGCTGAATAATGGCTTCCCAAACAAGACCACATCCTAATCTGTGGATATGTTACCTGGCAGGGGGAAATTAATTTTACAGAAATAAATTAATCAATTGGTTTTATATAAAGAGATTTCCATGGATTAAACACATGGACCCAACTTAATTCTAAGAATCCTTATAAGAGGGAAGCAGGAAGACTAGAGACAGAGAAGGAAAAATGGTATTAAAATCAGGGGCTGGAGTGACACATTCATGAACCAAAGTAGCTGGAGGCCTTTACAAGGTAGAAGAAATGGGAAAAGCAGATCCTTCCCTAGAATTTCCAGAAGTAACTCAATATTTCATACCTTGATTTTTGCCCATTTAAACTAATTTTCACACTGCTGAACTCCAGAAATGTAAAGTAGTATATTAGTGTTCTTTATTCTAAATTGGATCAATTATGGTTATATATCACAACATAAATAGTAAGCTAATACATGAATGATCCAGTAAGGGAGCAGAAACAGAAAATGTATAATGTAGTGCAAATAATCATCTTAACGAAACTGCTAACAAAATAAGGAGGAAGGACATCCAAAGCAAGTCCAAGGTTGCCATTTAACAAAAACAAGAACATTCCATCCAAAGTAAAAAAGAGAAAGGAGAATGAATCTGATGGTGTAATGATGAGAGAATTAAAGTGTGAAAACACTTAATTTTCTTATGAACCTATATGCAAGTCATATTTTGAGAATGTAGAAGTGAAGGAATTGAAAGATGATTGAAAAGAGCAGCCATAAGCTTATTAACTATAGAACATGGGAAATAAAGTACTTTAACATAGGTTTGTGTGGGAAAAAAGAATTGTCACATTTAGATTAATCTTAAGTTATTCCATTCAGTTTCCTAACTCCATTCTATAAATCTGCAGTTTCCAAGATCATAAATGTCAGTGCATGGAATTCAACTGACATTTGTCCAACTTCTGATATGAGCAGAGTACTAGGTCAAACTCAGGGGTTACCATGACTAATGATATGATCACTGCTCAGGCTTCATAATTCAAGGATCAAGACTCCAAGTCAAAAGGTGAATTATGCTAAAGATGTATAAATACTGTAAAAATTGATCCATATTTTACTAGCAATGTGCAGAAGAATAATTTCAAAAAAAAATTAATGTCCAACATGAATCTTGAAGGACAAGGATAATTGGAAAGCAACTGGTTTCTTTGTAACTATTACTCTTACAATATTATTCCAATATTTATACTGTGAAATTTTTTCTTGTTGTTGTTAGGTACTGTCCAGTCAATGCCAACTCATAGTGACCCTAACAGAATAACACACTGCCAGGTCATGTGCCATTCTCACAATCCTTACTATGTTTAAGCCCATCATTGCAGTCATTGTGCCACCCATCTCATCTAGCATCTTCCTCTTTTCCACTGATCTTCTAGTTTACCAAGCATGATATACTTCTCCAGGGACTGGTCCACCTGATAATATGTCTAAAGTAAATGAGAGGAAGTCTTTCCATTCTCACTTCTAACAAGCATTCTATTATATCTTTTCCAAGACAGACTTGTTTATTCTTCTGGCTAACAGGTCCTGATGCCACTGAGTCAATTTCAACTCAATTCTGACTCATAGTGACCCGATGGGACAGAGTAGAACTACCCTATAGAGTTTCCAAGGAATTGATAATCTTTTCAAATCGACCACCTATTGTTCAGGAGCTGAGCTATTAACCACTTTGCCACCAAGGCTCCATTTTTCTGGTATTTCATGATATATTCAATTCATATTCATATATTCATATATTCAATTCAATTCAATTCTTTGCCAACACCATAACTCAAATGCATAAATTCTTCTTTAGTCTTTATTACTCATTGTCCAGTTTTCACGTAAGTATGAGGCAATTGAAAATACTATGACCGAGATCAGATACACCTTGGTTACCAAAGTACTTCTTTTTAACACTTGGGAAAAAAAAAAAAAAAGGCTGTTAGAGCTGATTTGATTTCTTCACAGCTGATCCAGGGGTGTTGATTATGGAACCGTGTTAAAAAAAAAACAAAACACAAAACTTTGTCAGCTTCCTTTCATTTATCATGGGGCTGCTTATCATTGGTCCAGTTATTTTGTTTTCTTCTTTATGTTAAGGTGTAATCTATACTCTCTGACTTGTCTGTCAGTATGTCACAATGTGGGGGCTGGCGTGTTGCTGTGATGCTGGAAGATAAGCCGCCAACATTCATATACCACCAGGGTGTCCCACAGCGCACAGGCTTCAATTGAGCTTGCAGACTAAGATGGAATAGGAAGAAGGAGCTAGAAGTACACTTCTGAGATGAGTTAGTCAGTGAAAATCTTTTGAACATTGTCAGATATAGTGCTGGAAAATGAGCACCCCAGGTTGTAAAGCATTCAAAAGATGACTAGAGAAGAGCTGCCTCCTCAAAGAAGAGTAAAATTTAGTGATGTAGATGGAGTTAAGCTTTGGGGACCTTCATTTGCTGATGTGGTACGACTCATGAGATCAAACCGCTGCAAGCATCCATTAATAATAACCAAGCCAGGAATGTGGAATGTACGAAATACAAATGTAGCAAGATTGGAAACTGTCAAAAATGAAAAGGAACATGTAAACATTGATATCCTAGGCATTAGGGAGCTGAAATGGACTGGTATTGGCCATTTTGAATGGAACGATCATATGGTCTAATTGGGAATGAAAAATCAAAGAGGAATAGTGTTGCACTCATCATCGAAAAGAACGTTTCAAGATCTGTTCTGAAGCACAGTTCTGTCAGTGATGGGATAATATCCACACATCCACAAGGAAAGCTAGTTAATATGACTATTATTCAAATTTATGTACCAACCACAAATTCCAAAGATGAAGAAATTGAAGATTTTTACTAGCTTCTGCAGTCTGAAATTAATTGATCATGCAATTAGGATGCATGACTGGAATGTAAAAATTGGAAACAACGAAGAAGGATCCGTAGTTAGAAAACATGGCCTTACTGGCAGAAATGATGCTGGAGATTTCATGACATAATTTTGCAATCCAATGACTTCTTTGTTACAAATAACATTTTTTTTTTCACCAATATAAATGGTGAGTGCACACATGGACCTCACCGAAAGACACATGCTAAGCTAAGTGCCATCAAGTTGGATCCGACTCATGGCAACCCTAGGGCTGGAATTAAATTGACGGTTATCTGTGGAAAGAGACAATGGAAAAGTTCAATATCAGCAGTTAGAACAAGACCAGATGCACTGTGGCATAGACCATCAACTGCTCTTATGCAAGTTCAAACTGAAACTGAAGAAAATTAGAGGAGTCCATGAGAATCAGTGTACAACCTTGAATATATCCCACCTGAGTTTAGAGACCATCTCAAGAACAGATGCACTGAAGATTAATGACCAAAAACTAGACAAGCTGCAGAGCGTTATAAGGCATCAAACAAAGAAAGCAAGAGGTCATTAAAGAGACAGGAATGAAAGAAAAGACCAAATTGGATGTCAGAAGAGACTCTGACACTTGCTCTTGAGTGTTGAGTAGCTAAAGACAGGATGAAGTAGAAGAACTTAACAGAAGATTTCAGTGGCCAGCTCAGGAGGACAAAGTATTTTAAAGACATGTGCAAACAGCTGGAAATAGAAAACTAAAAGGGAAGAACATGCTATACATTTCTCAAGCTGAAAGAACCGAAGAAAAAAATTCAAGCCTCAGAATGCAAGAGTGAAGGATTCTACAGGGAAAATACTAAACAAGCATCAAAAGAAAATGGAAGGACTACATGGAGTTATTATGCCAGAAAGAACTGGTTTACATTCAGCCATTTCAAGAGTTAGCATATGATCAGGAATCAGTGGTACTAAAGGAAGAAGTCAAAGATTTGTTAAAAGCTTTGGCAAAAAACAAGTCTCCGGGAACCAGTGGAATACCATTTGGGACATTTCAACAAACAGATGCAGAGCTAGAAGTGCTCATAGATTTTTGCAAAGAAATTTGGAGGACAGCTACCTGGCCACCTGACTAGAAGAGCTAAAAAACCAAAGCCACTGCCAGAAAGTCCATTCCAACTCAGAGAAATCGTGCAGAAGAAAGTAGCACTGCTTCATAGAGTTTCTAAGGAGTGCCTAGCAAATTTGAACTGCCAACCTTTTGGTTAGCAGCCATAGTACTTAACTACTGTGCCACCAAGAGATAGATATTCATGCCCATTCTCAAGAAAAGTGATCCAACTGGATGTAGAAATCATTGAAAAATATCATTAATATCATACACAAGTAAAGTTTTGCGAAAAATCATTCAAAACAACTGGAACAGTGTATTGACAGGGAACTGCTAGACATTCAAGCCAGATTCAGGAGAGGACTTGGAACAAGGGATATCATTGCTGATGTCAGATGGATCTTGGTTGAAAGCAGAGAATATCAGACGTTTACCTGTGTTTCACTGACTTTGCAAAGGCATTCAACTGTATGGATCATAACAAATTATGGATAACATTGCAGAGAATGGGAATTTCAGAACACTCACTGTGCTGTTAAGGGATCTGTACATGGCTCAAGAGGAAGTCATTTGAAGAGAATGAAAGGACATTGCACGGTTTAAAGTCAGGAAAAGTGTGTGTCAAAGTTATATACTTTTACCATACCTTTTCAATCTGTATGCTGAGTAAATAGTCCAAGAAACTGGACCATAGGAAGAAGAACAAGGCGTCGAGATTGGAGGAAGCCTCATTAATAGCCTGCTTTATGCAAATAAAACAACGTAGCTTGCTGAAAGTGAAGAGGATTTGAAACATGCACTGATGAAGATCAAAGACCACAGCCTTCCATATGGGTTACATGCCTACATCAAGAAAACAAAAATTGTCACAACTGGAGCAGTATACAACATCATGATTAATGGAGAAAGGACTGAGGTTGTCAAGGATTTCATTTTACTTGGTTCCACAATGGAAGCAGCAGTCAAGAAATCAAGACGCATTGCATTGGGAAAATCTACTGCAAAGGACCTCTTTAAAGTGCTGAAAAGTAAAGATGTCACCTTGAAAACTAAGGGAAGCCTGACCCAAGTCATGCTATTTTGAAACACAGTATGCACATGCAAACACTGGACAGTGAATAAGGAAGACAGAAAAAGAATTGATGCCTTTGAGTTGTGGTGTTGGAGAAGAATATTGAATATACAATGACTGCCAAAAGAATCAAGAAATCTGCTCTGGAATAAGCACAACTAGATTATTCCTTGGAAGCACAGATGGTGACACTGCGTCTTACATCCTTTGGAAATGTTGTAAGGAGTGATCAATCCCTGGAGAAGGGCATCATGCTTGGTAAAGTACAGGGTCAGCGAAAAAGAGGGAGAACTTCAAGGAGATGGACGGACACAGTGGCTGTAACAATAAGTTTAAGCATAAAAAGTGATTGTGGGCATGGCACAGGAACAGGTAATGTTTCAGTCTGTTCATTGGGTTGCTACGAGTCAGAACCAACTGGATGATAGCTAGCAACAACAACAACATAATCCATACTGAAGTTTGTAGTCTTTGATCTTCACCATTAAGTGCTTCAAGTTTCTATCCCTTTGAGTGAGATTGCATCATCTGCATCCTACAGGTATAATGAATCTTGCTCCATTTCTGATGCCAAGTTCTTTTTCTTGTAGTCTGAGTTCTTGGGTTGTTTGCTCAGCATACACTAGGACATATTATTCTCTTTAAGTTTTCTGACTCTTTCCTGTATATTTCATTATAATACTTTGTCTTCTTGAGCTGCCTTTGAACTCTTCAGCTATTTTACTTTACAGTCAAGAGAAAATTTCAGTCTCTTCTGATACCCATTTTGGTCTTTTCCTTATTTCATGTGTTTTTAAACATACTTTGCTTTTTTTCGTGCACAATGTCCCTGATTTCATCCCACAAATCATCTGGCATTTAGTGGGTAATATTTAATGGATCAAATATATTCTTGGGTTGCTCTCTCAATTCAGGCAGGATATTCCCCAGGTCATACTTTTGCTCTAGTGGACTTGTTTTAACTTTTTTCAGCTTCAGTTTGAACTTGCATATGAGTAATTTATGAACTGTTCCAGAGTCAGCAACTGGTCTGTTTCTGACTGATGGTATTGAGCATATAAATCACTCTTTCCACAGATGAAGTTCATTTGATTCTTATCTATTACATTCCAGGAGGTCTTTATATATAGTCAACAATTATGTTTTTGAAAAAGGTTTTTGCAGTAATTAAGTCCTTGATCTTAGATAATTCTATCCTGTAATCTCTGGTATCACTTCTGTCACCAAGGCTATATTCAACTCTAATCCTTCTTTGGTTCTAACTCTGTCATTTCAATCATCAATAATTATTAATGAATCTTGATTGTGTATTTAATCAATTTCAGACTGCAGAAGTTGGTAAGAATCTTTAATTTCCTCATCTTTGAATTTAGTGGTTGCTATATCAATTTCAGTGGAAACCCTGGTGATTTCATGGTTAAGTGCTACATCTGCTAACCAGTAGGTCTCAGCAGTTGGAATCTACCAGGTGCTCCTTGGAAACTCTATGGGGTAGTTCTACTCTCTTCTGTAGGGTTGCTGTGAGTCAGAACCAGCCTGATGGCAGTGAATTTTTGGTGTTGTATAAATTTGGATAATGTACAAATTGATCTACTGTGTAGCCATGTGGATATTGTCCTATCAATGACAACACTGCACTTCTGGATAGATCTTAAAATGTTCTGTTTGATGATAGTAACGCTATCACCCCTGTTCAGTCTGTCATTTCCTCTCGTTAGACCACATGCTTGTCAAATTCAGAATGGCCAATATCAGCCCATTTCAGCACATTAATGCTTAGGATATAGGTCTTTATGCATTCCATTTCATTTTTGATGATTCCCATTTTCCTAAACTCATACTTCATACAGTCCGTGTCCCAATCATTAATGAACATTTGTAGATGTTTCTTACTTTGAAATGGGCTACCTCTGGAAATGACAGTACCTGAAGCTTCATTCCATCTAAATCATTAAGATCTACTCTAATTTGAGGAGGCAACTCTTCCCCAGTCTTATTTTGGGTGCCTTATCATGAGTGAGGAAACCTTAGTGATGTACTTTTTAAGTAATATGACTGCCAACCAGAAGGTCGGCAGTTCAAATCCTCCAGGTGCTCCTTGGAAACTCTATGGGGTGGTTCTACTCTGTCCTGTAGGATTGCTATGAGTTGGAATCAGTTATAAAGCACTGGATTTGGTTTTTGGTGTAAGAGACTTCTAACGTAAGGGATTAGTTTTCTAGCACTATATTAGACGGTGTTCCACTGCTATTTGTAAGGTTTCACCAGTCAATTTTTAGATTTGTTTTATTTTAGAAATAATAGCCAGCTTCTTCTTCCTCATCTCTCTTACTCTAGAAGTTCCAACGGAACCTGTCCACCATGGGTGACCATGCAAGTGTTTGAAACAGCTGCTAGCTGTATAACACCCACTGTCACATCAACATGCAAGTCACCACAATATGACAACCTGACAGAGGAGTAGTGGTGTAGAGACAAGGAGCACTCAGTTCATAACTGCCCTTACTGTTTTCATTTTACAAGACTTTATCATGCTATTTTCTAACTGCTAAGTCATTTGTTATATTTTAGTCTTGAAGACATAATTGCTTTCCTGTTTCTCTAATTTACTAATTGAAGTGACAAATCCCTTAAACTTCTAAGAAAAATTGCAGTCCATTCTTCCATTTATTCATTGCTCACTAACATACTGAATGTTCACTTTATTCCTACAGATAAAGGGGAAAATATGATAGAATTTAAGAGGATGAGTTATAATTCAGTGTGTTTATAATCCCTTTGGTTTGTAATATTTTCTAATATAGGAAAAAGAGACCTACTTCGTCATGAAATTGCCTAGGGTCAAAACTTCCAAACAAAAAATATTCACAACAAAGTACACAGAGATACGGCAATTAAAATAGCATAGTAATAAAGTATCACATTGTGATGCCTTCCTTTAAAGTAAAAATGCTACACATTTTACTACATCATTAATTTTACATGAAAAGATTCGTAGATCTTTCCCTTTGCTATCTGCCTGGAGTCAAACTTGTGCATATTAGGAAATAATCCTTTGAGCCTGACTAGATGTAATTTGTTTAATATGACAACCTTTTGTTGCTGTTGTTGAGCTTTATTTATTTATTTTCACTGTACTGCTATTTTGAAATTAGAAAAGTAATACATGTTTGTAACAATTCAAAGAATACAGATATTTACAAATTAATTGTTAATGGTTTCCTCTTTCCTTTCATCTCCCTCTGTACTGGAGAATGTTAAACAATGTTAGCAATTTTTGTTTCTGCTTTCAAATTTTAATTTTTTTTAGCCTCACACAAATACATGGTTTATTTTTCTTTTTTATGTTTTACCAAAATATAGAGATATACTTCTGGATAAATTCACAAATAACTTATTTTAATAGCTGTATTGATTTTTCTGACTACAGACGTAGCATAATTATTCAATAATTGCATAATGTTTGAGATTCAGGTTGCTTCCAGTTTCTTAATTTGCATCAATAAATAAATATCCTTGTATACATTCCCTAATCTGTTTTTTCTTTTTTTTTTTTTTCCGGTCTTATTTTGATTGATTTGTTTTGTGGGTTTTGTTTGCAGCGAAGTATATTAGATACCAGGAAAGTCTTTTCCTGAAAGGCTGTTCTACCATATTCCTCTACGAGCAATGTATGAGTATGTTTTTCCCTCATATACTTAAAAAGAATGAATATTATTAATCATAAAAACACTTGCCAATATAATAGAAGGAAAAACTATCATACATTTCTACCAGCAATATATGAAGATGTTTCTCCCTTATACACTTAAAAGCAATGAATATTATTAATCATTAAAATACTGATCAGTACAAGAGAAGGAAAAACTGCACTTTTTTGGTGTTTTAGTTTGCGTTTCTTTTAGTACCAGTGATGTTGAATAGTTTTTTTTGCATATATTTTCTTTCTGTCATTTGTACTTCTTTTATTTTTCTTTTTGTTTTTCCCATTGGACTACTACTTTATATCATTTGTGCACTTTACTGGAACTTTGGTATGTTTAACAAATTGTTAAATTTTTTGTTTGTTAATTTAATTCTATTATATATACATAGTATATAAATATTTACATTAACACAATGAAATTTTATATGTAGTGTTTATTACTTTATTACACAATTATATGTGATTACTTACCAAATCCTTGCAGTTTCTTAATATTCAGTTCCTATAATTCAAGAATATATTGTATCACTTTTTCCAAAATTTTTATTAATAGGTAAAGTTTCCTGCATTTATTGTGGAAAAAAATGGTAGAGCCTAATGTTAGTTCTGCGAACAGCACTGATGGAAACAGGAGTCAAGAAATCAAATGAGGTGCTGCACTGGAAAAATCTCATGCAAAGTCTTCTTTAAGGTGTCAAACAGCAAAAATGTCACTTTTGTGCCCGAGAGTCACCTAACTGAAACCAGGGACTTCTCAGTCACCTCATACACTTGAGGACTAACAATTCAGTTCATGAACTCATCGTAGAAGAAGTGCTACATATCTCATGGCTCCCCTTAGGAAGCTGTCCACCAATGCCAGCACGTAGTACTTCCTTCAAAGCAATTTTGAAACTCTTTTTCTGGATTGGCCATCAGAGCTGTCTGCGTATGGCCGCTGATGTCCTAAATGTCACCCAAATGCCTTCTTTTCAATATTTCCTTTATCTTCGGGTAAAGAAAAAATTCACTGGGGACAGACCAGGTGAGTAGGTACAGTGTTCCAAAACCGTTATTTGTTTACTATAAAAACTCCCTTACAGATAACTAGACAATTAAGTTCGCAAACTTGCCACCATGCCATGGTGTGCAATGGCCATTCCAGACAGAGTTCCAAATTGTTTTGAAGGGTTGACTTAGGTGCGGGCACAGGTGCACAGCTTCCCAACGGGAGTAGTTGGAAGGTGACAGTAGTGATACTCAGTGATGAGATAGGTAGTGCTTAGAACAGTGAAGTCCACAGACTTAATTATCGGACCTCGTGTGTAAGATCACTATTAAGGTGAAACCAACTTGACAGCAACTAACAACCTAAAAGTTAAATAATAATAATAATACAATGATGGCTCTTATATCAAAGATCAAAGTTTGATAACTGTTGATAATTTTATTACACATCATTTCTTAAGGCATAATTTCTTAATTGGTCTATATCTATCTGTCCATGTCTATCTGTCATCTGCATCTATCTGTTATCTGGCTATACCTGTATTTGTTGAGTTACTGCAAAGTAAGTTACAGAATGCTGACATTTCACTTCAATATCTTATATGCATCTCCTTTAAAAAAGGACATCCTTCTAGAGTTTGTTCCATCAGTTGCTCCATTTCGTACAGAAAATCATCAAAAATTGCCTGATATCCAATTCGTACTTAAATATCTTTGTTTATTCTCAAACTGTGAAATTCTTATTTTTCCCCTAAATTCACATCCAACTGTTAATGCTGCTAAAATTTGATGACTTTTTAAAGAAAATGGCCAGCAGATCATATCAAGGAAAAGAAATTCACTTTTTTCTCTTTGGCAATTCTCAAGCTATCTGTGGAATATCTCTTGGACACTATTTTAAGTTTTGTGTTCTGAAATCCCTCGTGTTCAGCCCTTGGCCTTAGCCTTTGTCTTTCTGTTTCTTTCAGTCATACAAACATAAACACAAAGGGCTTTGCTTTCTCAATCTCTTACAATAAATTATACAAATTAAAACAATAAAGTAGTAATGTTGTTGTTGATATTATTACTCAAATATTTCCAACTTAGCCAGTAAGAGCCCCTTGGGCTGAACTGGTTGTCCTCTGGCATGCCCTTGTGTTAGTTTTGGCATCCTTGTCTGTTTTCTGTGTACGACATCCTATCATTACCTGGTATTTTTCTTTTCCTGGTCCTGGAGCCTAGAATCCTTTGATTAGGGGAATGATTCTGAGAAACTAATGTCCTTTCTTCTAATTCACTGATACTGTTTTGTGTCTGTAACTGCTTCCGTTTCTCCTTCACCGCCAACTCTCTGAGTGATGTTTCCTATTTCCAGGTACCTCTCCAGTTCTAAAACTGGAGATTTTACTGACCTGTGCACTTTCCATGCTTCTTCTTTCAGATTTCCATTGGCTAGGAGACTGAATTACTGGTGTCAGATTGTTTGAGGCATTTTTCACCTTTAATGGGAGCTTTCTTTTCTTTCCACACTATCAAAATGTAACTTCCTGTTTAGATGGCTAGTCTCAGAAGGTCCACAAAAATGGATTTTTTTTTTTTAAACACCATAGTTGCATAATCCATAGACGTACTCTCTTTATATATCTATTTTATCTGTGTTTCTCATTTATTTATTTCTTTGTTTGGATAGTGTTACAATTATTCTATTTTTGTGGATATGCATGTATTGTCACATGCCATCCAGTCAGTTCCAACTTACATCAACTTTATGTGGCAGAATAAAAATTCCTCATAGGTTTTAATTTTTTTTATTTTAACTTCTACATTTCTAAAAGTAGTTTACTTTTTTAAACAAGAACATTATTAATACTCTCAGTTTCTTCAAAAGGAGACTTCAGTTCTATACATTCTCATACAAGAGTAATTTTTAAGTGTTAATTTCAACTGCTTTTATAAACATACAGTTATATAGTTGTTCTATAAAATCTCGTAAATATATTTTTACAAGTCTACTGATTTATTTAAACCTACATATTTAGAAATATTTTGTCTTCTTGAAAAATCAAGACATAGAATAGGTTAATTAAACTAATCCATTATAACTGTGATTTCAATTATAAATTATATCACAGAACAGGACTGCCGAGGATTATATTGTGCCTTCCCCATGTGTGTATCAATTTTGCTTGACCTTGAGCCCAAGCATAGTATGATTTCTCCCATGTGTTGTCCACACTGCCTCTGTGATGATGTCCACGCTGTCTAATGAAGGAGAAAGAGTGGCAGCTGTGCTGGCGAGGTGGGACTCAGTCTACAAGTGTGGATTGTGCTGAGCTCATCTCTTGAGAGGTAAAAGGAAATGGATGTGAGCAGAGTGTTGGAAACCTCCTACTACCAATTAAGCAGCACCTAGAGCAGAGCATTTCTTTTTGAGTATCCTGTGCCAGGATACTCTCACAGTAAATTTGGACTCTTAACTTACTGGGCTGTGATAACTTTTCACATTGAATTTGAACTTTTAGCCTACCAGGCAGTGACACAATAAGATTTCTCTTTTAAAGCCACCTGCTTGTGATACTTCTGTTGAAGTAGTACCAGCAAAACCAGAACCAGTGTGAAATAGTGCTGGAGCTAACCCGTGAAGCAAGAGAACTGAATACCTGTGCACAGGTTTCCTGGCAGAGTGGGGTGTCACTGGGCACTTAAATTGGCGGAGCTACAAAGCTTTGGAGCACTTGCCCCTGCAGGGAAGATGTGGGCATGAGACCTTGGCCAGGAGGCCACCGGAAGCAGAAGATGAAGAGACCAGGAGCTTGAGGAGCTGAGCTGCCTCACTCTCAAAAGGTATGGCTATGATCTCAGGGGCTTCAAAGGGTGGAGCTATGGCCTCTGGTGTTTCTGAAGGTGGAACTGCCACACAGATGGACTAGGAAAGTTGTGCACCCGAAAGCGAGAGAGCAGGGTTACTGTCCCAGTGGGCATGGGAGGTGGATCTGTAGCACAAGGCCAAAGGGCCTCCACTCAGAATCTGAAGAATGTGGGTAATATCTAGCTTTTGGAGGGCAGAACCTTTGTGTAAAATGTCTCAGAGAAGTTAGATCATGTTAGAGAGGATTACGGTGGAACTATAACACCCATCCTAAGGGCATCTTGAGGTTTTCCGACATAAAGGGGGTGTGGCTCACACCACCTTTTATTCTTTCATCCTACAAGAGATAAAAGGAAAGGGAAGCAGACAGAGTTGAGGACTTCATACCATCAAGAAAGCAGCACTGAAAGCAGAGCAGTCTTTTAGATCTGAAAGTCCCACTCTGAGATGCTCTCAGACCAAAGAAAAACTGATGTAATACAAGGATCTTCCTCCAAAGCTGACAGAGAGAAAGGGCATTCCCATGGTGCTGGCACCCTGAATTCAGACTTACAGCCTACTGGACTGTATAAGAATAAACTTTTCTTTGTTAAAGCTATCTACTTGTAGTGTTTCTGGTATAGTAGTATCAGATGACTAAGACAAGGACCATGATCTTAAATTATCCTAAATATCCAATAAACCAAAAAAACCCACTGCCACTAAGTTGATTCTGACTCAGAGGGATCGTGTAGAACTAAGTGGAAACACATGATCAGAGTTCCACGGAGCACCTGGCAGATTTGAACCAACTACCTTTTGGTTTGCAGCTGTAGCACTTAACTACTACATCACCAGGGTTTCCAAAATAGCTAATATGCCATAGCACATTCTGAAAAGGAAAAAAAATGATAAGATTTAAAAATAATCAGAAATTAGCCATTGAACTACCTTCTTCCAGGTGATTACTTATGAGCAGCCAGTAAATCAAAATAAGCATCAAAAAAGAATATTTGTTAAATATAAATAGAATTATAATATCATAGCTTGCTTTATACTCCCACACAAATAAGAGGTGTACTTCTCCATGCCCTCCATCTACATGTACACAAGTCACATGTTCTAGCATCATATGCAGTCTGTAGTGTTTAGAGATTTTTATTCATTTTACTCTTGGATAAAATAACTTCAAATAGGTATTATTTCTCTATTAATGACCTTATGTATACATCTGACACTTCAGACACATACATATTGAGTTTGTAATAAGTCATAGTAGTTAGTTATGCAAATACATCTTTTTTGTTAAGAAAAAAAAGATTATCTTCCTTAAAGAATTCTGGAGTTAAAAATTTCACATTACTGATGCCACTTCACCCCAACAAGGTTGGCCATGATCCAAAAAAAAAATACAAAACAGCAAGTGCTGGAGAGGCTGTGAGGAGATTGGAACTCTCCTACACTGTTGGTGAGATTGCAAAATGGTGCAACCTCTTTGGAAAGCAATCTGGCACACCCTTAAAAGACTGGATATAGATATACCTTTTGATCCAGTGATTCCACTGCTTGGCTTACAACCTACAGAATCAAGGCCATTCACACCAACTGATGCAAGCACATGAATGTTCATTGCAGCAAGCACAGTCCACAATAGTAAAAAGATAGAATCAACCCAGATGCCCAACAACAGAAGAATGGATAGGTAAACAATGGCATATATACTCAATGGAGCACTACGCAATGATAAAGAACAACGATGATAGCAGGAAACATCTCTTAACCTTGTTCCAACTGGAGGACATTATGTTGAGTGAAAGTATTCAGTGACAGAAGGACAAATATTGAATGAGACCACTATGATAAGAACTTAAAAGCAGACTCATGCGTAACAGAAAAGACTTTTTAATGGCTGAAAGGGTGGGGAAGGTGGGAAGGCGAAGTGTGGAGGGTTTAGATTAGGTAGTTGTTAGAAATCTGGTTGGGTGAAATCGGTGACAGCACACATTAGTAAGAAGACCAACATTAACTGGACTTCAACACAACTTGTGTACTCCTCCCATCTTAACCCAATATTGCAAGGACAGAGTAGCGGAGGCGAGGGGGCCAGGGCACTGCTCTCAAGGGAAATCGAGGCCAATTGGCACAATTAGCACTTTGCTAATGAGGGCTCTTCACACCCCACATTGGTGACTGGTGTCTGCGGTCTTAAAAGCTGCCAAGCTGCCATCTGAGGATATGGTCCCAACTTAGCAGAAATGGATGATCACTGAAGTCCATAATGACATGAGGGAAAGAGAACCCAGAAGACAGAGAGACCACATGAGTGGCGTCTACATTAACTTGTGACCAGAAGAACCAGATGGCACCTGGCCACCACCAGTGATAGTCACAATGGAGCTCACAACGTTGAATCTCACTGGCAACACAAGAATAAATAGGAGGGCACCCTGAGATTTCCACTAAAAGACCACAATTGACGGTCCAGGGGTTTGGGTTCCCCTGGGAACATGGCCCCTTGTCCTGATGCTGCCCCTGTTCATAAGTCATAGTGAATGTCAACTTTTCGGACACCAATGGATTGGACTTGGTGAAGCAGAGTGACCATATTTTGTGGGCACTTTATGATCTAGGCATCTATAGGATGTCGTCCTGCTGACCTCATACCGGAGGAAGGGGAGTGGGGTGGAGAGGAGAAGATAGGAGACTGTTGGGAGGATAGGACATGTATGGAGAGAAGAGGAAGAGTGTCCTGTCACTGTGCAGGGAGAGCAGTGGAAACTGCATATAGATGAGCATGCAAATTTATAGGGGAATGTACATTTTCATTCACTCATAATAATAAAAAAATTCTCATCATTGACAATACCTTGCAAAATGTGTTGATAACAATGCTACAAATTCCTGATGTGACATTGAAAGTTTAAAGAAAATAAATCAGTAAAGGATAGAAAAAATTTAGCACAATTATAAATCACATAACGGCACTTGGCTTGGCTTACGTAATATTTTATGTTACACTTATTTATACTTCATAAACAAATTCTGCTTAATCTATTACACTAAAATCATTATTTGTACATGGCAACTATTTAGTTCAGTATTTTCCCAGTAGAAGCCTTCAACATTGCTCTTGAGGCTTGAATTTTTTCTTCAGTTCTTTCAATTTGAGAAATATCAAGTATCTTCTTCCTTTTCGGATTTCTGACTCAAGGTGTTTCTATGTTTAATTATAATACTCTGTCTTCTTGAGCCAACTTTGAAATCTGTTCAGCTCATTTACTTCATCGTTTCTTCTCCTCGCTTTAGCATGTTTCAAAGCATGTTTCAAAGTCTCTTCTGACGTTCATTTTGTTCTTTACTCTCTGTCCTTTTAATGACCTCTTGGTTTCTTCTTGTATCCTGTCCCTGATGTTATTCCACAGTTCACCTTGTCTCCCACACTTGTTATTCACCCATTGATCTGTGAGTTTATCGTATGGTGGATGCTTGTGTGTTGCTGTGAGGCTGTAAGCTATGCTACCGGTATTCAAACACCAGCAGAGTGAGCCATGGTGAACAGCTGAGCTTCAGGGCTAAGATAGACTGGGAAGAAAGACTTGGAGAGCTACTTCTGAAAAAAAATTAACCAAGGAAAGCTGTATGAATTGCAGTAGAGCGTTTTCTGATCTGTTGCCAGAAGATGAGCTACTTAGGATGGCACTCGAAATATGACTGGGGCAGAGTTACCTCTACAAGGTAGAGTCAACCTTAATGATGTGGACAAATTCAAACTTTCAGGACTTTCATTTGTTGATGTGGTACAACTCAAAAAAAGAAGAGAGAGTAACAAACATCTATTAATAATCACATGATAGAATTTTATAAGACGTATGACCCATTAATTGCAAATGCCATTTTTCAATAACTAAAAATGACTGTACGTGTGGACCTTGCCAGATGGAATACAAACAAATAAAATCAACTAAGCCTGTGGAAGTCCCTGCAGAACTAAGTCCCTGGAGAAAGCACCACACTTGGTAAAG
The DNA here is from genome assembly GCA_028571685.1 of Heterohyrax brucei. Classification (NCBI taxonomy): domain Eukaryota; kingdom Metazoa; phylum Chordata; class Mammalia; order Hyracoidea; family Procaviidae; genus Heterohyrax; species Heterohyrax brucei. The sequence continues at coordinate 166,382,459 of CM053143.1, forward strand.
TACAGGGTCAGTGGAAAAGAGGAAGACCGTTGATGAGATGAGTTGACACAATGGCTACAAAAATGGGCTCAAACATAACAACAATTGTGAGCGTGATGCAGAACCAGGCAGGGATTTGTGCTTTGGTACATAGGGTCACTATTTGTTTGAACGAGTTTGACAGCACCTAACAATAGCAACTAACAGCAAGTCTGTGGAAAAAGAAAATGGAAAAGCACAACATCATCAAAATAAGATTAGGGACTGAATGCATAACAGGCCATCAGTTGCTCACATGTAAGTTTAAGGTGAAGCTGAAAAAAATTAAAACAAGTCATAAGAGATAAGAATAACCTTGAGTTAACCCAAGGTCGTCTCAAGAATAGATTTAAATCATTGAACACTAATGACCAAAGACTAGATGAATTGTGGAATGATGTCAAGGACGTCATACATGAAGACATCAAAAGATTATTAAAAGGAAAGAAAAGAAATGAAAAACCAGCGTGGATGTTGAAAAGACTCTGACACTTGCTCTGGAAGATATAGCAGGTACTAAAAGGAAGAACTAATGAAGTAAAATATCTGAATAGAAAATTTCAAAGATCACCTTGAGAAGACAAAGTACTGTAATACAAGACTTGGTGTTAGAAAACCAGAAGACAAGCTCATGTTCAACATTTCTCAAGCAGAAAGAATTGAAATTCAATTCTCAAGTTGCAATTCTATGGGCAAAATGGAAGGATTCCATGGCAAAATGGAAACACTAGTGATGTTGTGGTTAAATGCCACAGCTGCTAACCTTTTGGTTGACAGTTCAAATCCATCAGGCACTCCTTCCAAACCCTATAAGGCAGTTCTACTGTGTCCTACATGGTTACTGTGAGTCAGCAATTGACTCAACAACAAAGTTTATTTTACTTTATTTTGTGTGTGCGTGCATGCATGTGTGTGTGTGTGTGTGCGTGTGTTGCTGTTGTTTGTTTTGGTTTATGGGCAAAATATTGCAGGAAACAGGAAACGTGAAAAGAATATGAAAAGAATGCGCAGAGTCACTGTCATAAAAAAGAAGTGGCTGACAGTCAATGATTTCAGGAGGTAGTGTATGATCCACAATCAATAGAACTAACACAAGAAGTACAATTACACTGAAGGTATTTGTGAAAAATCAAGACTCCAGGAATTGGTAGAATACCAGTTACAAGGTTGTCAGTACATGAATGCAACTCTAGGAGCTCTCAATTTTCTATGTCAGGAAATTTGGAAGATAGCTTTCTGGCCAGCTGACTGACAGTGATCCATACTTGTACCCATTCCAAAGAAAGATGATCAAACAGAATGTGGAAACCTTAAAAAAATATAATTAACATCACACTCACATAAAATTTTGCTGAGGATAACTCAAAAACAGTGGCTACAGTACATCAACAGGAAACTGCCAGAAATTTAAGCTGAATTCAGAAAAGTATGTGGAAAGAACAATATTATAGGCAATATCAGATGAATTTTGGCCAAAAGCAGAAAATATCAGAAAGATATTCATCTATTTTTATTGACTACACTAGGGCATTCAACTATACAAATCATTACAAATTATGGATAACAGTGCTAAGAATAGGAATTCAAGTCTATTAAATTGTGTTCACATAAACCTGTACATAGACCAAGAAGGAGTCATTTGAACAGGACAAGGATATACTGAGTGGTTTAAAAACAGAAAGAGTGTGCATCAGAGTTGTATCCTTTCATCACACCTATTCAGTCTGTGTACTGAGCAAATAATCTGAGAAGATGGATTTACAAGAAGATCACAGCACTGAGATGTGAGGAAGGCTCATTAGAAATCTATGATAATCAAATGATACACCATCACTTGCAGGAAGCAAACAGAACTTGAAGTGCTCACAGATGAAAATCAAAGAGCATAGCTTTCAGTATGGATTATATCACAATCCATACCACAAATATTCTTACAACAGTACCAATAAGCAACATCATGATAAAAAGAGAAAACATTAAAATTGTCAAAGATTTCATTTTACATGGACTCTCAACCAATGCCCTTGGAAGCAGCAGGCAAGAAATCAAAAGACAATATTACATTGGGGAAATGTGCTGCAAAGAACCTTTGGAATTGTTAGAAGGCAAAGGCGTCACTTTGAAGACCAAGGTGTGCCTGATCCAATCCATGGTATTTTCAGTTGCAGCATGCATGAGAAAGCTGGAGAACAGTGAAGGAAGAATGAAGAATTGATGCGTTTGAACTATGGTGTTGATCAAGAATGGTAATATACACCATGGTCTGCCCATAAAAGGAGCAACTCGGTCTTGGAAAAAGTGCAACCAACCTTGGCAGGACTTCATCTCACTTACTTTCGCCACCCTATCAGGAGTGAACAGTCACTCTGTAGAAGGACATCTTGCTTGGTGAAATGTGGAAGATCCTTAATATAGATTGATCCAGTGGCTACAACTGTGACTCAATCCTAACAGTGACTGATAGTGAGGACACGCAGGATCAGGTAGTATTTTGTTTTTTAGTGCACCAAATTGCAATCTGTTGGAAGTGAATCAAAGGCATCTAACAGCAATAAGAATTTTTGCTTTTTATCTTCATTCTTGATGAACACTTGCTTTCTAAGCTAATTTTGCATTTGTATTTTTTTTTTTTTTTAAAGAAGTCCCTCCCAATTGTGGAATCTTTAGGTTTTACTGAACTTGGTCCTATATCTCATTTTAAGTTCTATTCATAAAGCCAGGACAACTTGTGACTGAATTAATATTCACTGTCTCTAACTTTCAGAAGTGTTTTCTACTGATTTAAGAGTTCTATAACAGTACATATGGTATGGGATTGTGTGTTAATTAAATGTTATAATGAATACAAAATGGCTAGTACAGTCTCCTCCCCTCTCCTTACTCCTATTCAGTGATTTAATGAGCACCAAAATTTGGCTCACAACCTGAGTCATACCATTATAATACATTATCTCACACACACACACACACACACACACACATACATGAATTTAGATTAAATAGCGTATGGTCATAGACAAATAACTGAACAATAAACATTTAATAATTTCATCATTTAGTAAGTATAAACTCTTAACAAAGTTAGGCACAGGAGAATTTGCTCAAAAAGGAAACATAAAGTCACCAGCATTTACTATGAATAAGAGCAAGAAAAAAAAAAAAACACAAACTGCGAAGCAGAGAGCTCAGAGACTGATTGCACGTATTTGTTCTCGGTCAACCCAGTCAGACACAGAAAGAGCCCTATCATTAATACCAGCCTCAGTAAATGACAACCAATGTTTCTAGAGTATTTTCTCCTATCAAGAGTCCAGTCAATGTACACAAATAATGAGCTAGTGGCCCTTAAGTCAATTCTGACTCATGGTGGTGGTTAAACCATGTGTGTCAGAACAGAGCTGTGCTTCGTAGGTTTTCAGTGAATGATTTTTGGAAAAGCAGATCAACAGGTCATTTTCTGAGACTCCTCTAGGTAGATTCAAACTGATGACATTTTGATTGATAGCCAAATACATCAGCAATTTACATTACTCAGCAACTCCATGCAACATTAGATAGAACTATGTAAGTCAAGTTCTAATTTTATGGGGTTTTATAAAAGAAAAGAGGATGTCTGTTCCTATGCACATAAAACTCTTTTCTCCTATTATGTGGGAGTTTGACCATTTAAGTTTCTAAAATGTAACTGCCAACATACTGAAAGCTCATCCATGCAATTGCTGTCTGAATATCTTTAGTAAGTTACTTTCCTCGTTTTCAAACTAAGTTCTGTACTTGAATTTGAGAAAATTTTCAGTTAAACATTCAGTCTAAACTCAATATTTCTTGTGTTTCTATCTCTTTTGACACTTCTGTCCCCTTTAATATTTTTCTTTTTTTTTGGCCATCCATCATTTCACTTTCAGTTGGCCTCTTAAAATCTGGGATATGCTCAGAAGGAAAAACTAAAAAATAAAAAATAAAAAAAGGGAGGGGGAGTTGAATTGGAAAGTGTGAAGTATATAAATGAAAGTGACATAGAAAAAGGTTTCAAAAACTAGAGAAGGTAACAGAAGGAGGCATTTTAAAATTAAATGCAAACAGTGCATCAGAGAACACAAACAAAAGCAGGTGGGAAGAAGACCGTCTCCCACAGCCAGAACCAGGACGTGTTCTGAAAGGTCAGTGTAGGGAACAAACATCCTTTCTCTCCTGGCCAGAGAAGTAAATAGAAAATTCACAGGAGACTTGATCAGTACGGGAACACCAAATAAAATTGCTACTCAGCAACCGAAAAAGAAGTTTTCTACCAAAAGATAGTTTTAAGTTTCAAAATCCCACCTGAGGCTGTATCTACTAGAACTTCTGAAGAAATAAGTATCCTCATTGGTAGCTAAAGTGTTGTTGGCATGAAAGTGATATGGCCTTAATTTCTTTCTTTTTTTCTTTCTACTAGCTGTAAAGTCCTCCTGAATTAATTTTTTTATTGCGATTGAGTGACAGTGTACAATCCAGTTTAAATTCACGTGTCCACAATGTGCAGCTCCTACTGCTCTCCTTGCCCAGTGACAACACACTCCTCTATGTTCTGTACATAGCATATCCTCTTAACAATCTCCTGTTCCTCCTTCTTCAAAAATTTGACCTGCACTGTAGCCTTTTGGGAATTAGTCAGCTTTTCAGAACTTCTGTTAGTTAATGGACAGGTTTCTGACTGGGTCATTACACTTGGGTATAGGAAAAAAGTGCTGAGGACAGTGAAATGCACATAGTGAAACATCAAAAAACATTACAGTTTGCTTCCTTAGAGTCTGAACCATCAGGCTGAGAGTCTGTTTTCACAGCTGAGGAACAAGAAGAAAGACTAATCTGTGCAGAGATTTGCATTGTTATTTACAATGTATGGAGGAATTATAAATGGCCTGTCTACACAGGAAGCCGCTACAAGATTATATCCAGCTTTCTTTCGGTTCTGCCACGGCTCGAGCTCTCCATGGCCAAAAATTAATTAGGGAAATGAACAAATTTTGAGTAAGATCTAAGTACAGACTCATCTGAGTACTTTAGAAAAAGGGTAGTATTGGCCAGAACTGTTAATTTTTTCCCTCATACTTTGAAATAATTCTAGTGAACTTTTCATTGGCAGCTCAGGTGGATTATGGGAATAATGCTGATGAATAAAACCTAAAAATTGCTTAGGCAGAGGGCTTAGTGTTTCACACACTGAGCAGAGTTACTAGAGTAATAGTAGATAACAGCACTCTGCTTTGTTCTGGGAAACCCTGGTGGCATAATGGTTAAGTGTTGCTTCTGCTAACCAAAAGACCGGCAGATTGTCTTCAGGTGCTCCTTGGAAACTGTGGGGCAGCTCTCCCCTCACTCTGAGTCAGAATTGACTCAGGGAAGTGGCTTTTTTGGCTTTGCTTATTTCCAGAACATTCCATCATCACAAATAAAAACTTGATACCCATTAAGAAATTATTCTTCCTTCTCACTTCTGGACAGTCTTTGGTAAACTCTAATGTACATTCCATCTCTATGAACCATATATTCTAAATATTTTACACACATGGAATCACACCATAATTGACAATATTCATCTTTTGTGTCTAGTTTATTTCACTTAGCATTTTTTTTTAGGTTCGTCCATGTTACAACATGTAGAATTTTATTCCTTTTTATAACTGAACAATATTGCTTGTGCGCAGATACACATTTTGTTAACCCATTCATCTGTTGATAGACATCTGGATTGTTGCCTACTTTTTACTACTGCATTTAATACTGCAATGAACATAGGTGCACAGGAGTGTTTTTAGATCATGTAACAATCTTTTATATACTATCTTCATATCAATAAATGCATATTTAAAATATGAGATCACAAAGTTTCAAAACTTACGGTCTAGCAACTTTTTTAGTATTTTTTCCATAATTCCCTGAATTTGAATTACTTAGTTCCGTTATTTAAAATGACTAATCAATTTTAAGTGAGTCTGCTTATTGTGAAATACATCTTTTTGGCAATTAGTACCTTCCACGTAGCTGAGTTATAGTTTCAGGGTTTTTTTTTTTTTTTTCTTTTTCCTCAAATGCATCTAATTCATTTTTTCAGGCCTACCTTGGCAGAAATTCAATGGCATAAATCAGCCTATCAATGAGGTGTATGTATATGTACATATATATACACTTAACTGAGCCAGAAAAAAATGCTTCTATTTTTTTCCTGTCTTTTACTAGATGCCAGAAAACTTTCTGAGGGGCTAAAAAACTCTATTCATTTATGGAGAGCCACTTTCCTATAATGAAACGCAGAATTAAAAGTTGAAGCAGTGAAAATTCAATAGCTAATTATAATGCATGGTTATTGAGGTCTTTGAACTAGTAGAATGATTCGTAGCAAACAGAATTATTACTGGGAAACAGCAGAATTATTATTCAAACAGATTTAGAAAGAAATATTTAACTAAAGTAGATGGAAAGTGCAGAAAACTCAAGGTATGATTTATTAAACAATATAATATCCAATGCCAGATCCTGAGTAGGTAGGAGTTTTGGTAAGTCCTTTTGACTAATTTAAAAATGTTTTATAGAAGCCAGCTCAATTTTTTTGTGTTGAGTTTATGTGTGTATGTGTGCCAACTTAAAAAATAAAATAATAATACAATGGAGTTCTCTTCTTAGAGAAATTTCTACATCTAATCAGCGATGAGGCCATTAAAAACAATGTTGAGTCATCAACAAAGACCAGATTTACGCCAAGGCCCACTGATCTGCTAGGAGGCTGCAGTTTTTTGGGGCTTCCAGCTATTTACTGAGTACCTGCCTCCTCGGTCTGCGTAGTGGTTAAGTGCTACATCTGCTGACCAAAAGGTTGGCAGTTCATATCTGCCAAGTGCTCCTTGGAAAGCCTATGGGGCAGTTCTACTTTGTCCTATTTGGTAGCTATGAGTCAGAAATTATTCGATGGCACTGGGTTTGGTTTTTGGTTACCTCTTCAGTACCAAGCATTATGCTAAACTTAGAGAATGAAAAGGTAAATAGGAAAAATCAGTGAAATTTCAGTATGTGGGGAAAAGAAAGTGAAACATAATCACTGCATGAATTTTTAAGATACTTAGGCAAAATAGAGGAGAGTTTAGGATGAGGCAATCTTTGATTACATAGTATTATGATGAGTAATGTTGCAGGCGTACTTGAGTAGTCTACAATTATCAAAGATTTGATAGACATGATGTATTACCTCTCACTTGGTGGTCTGATGTGAGCAGCCCATCTGCTGCAAGAGAAGTGTCTTTGAATTCGTGATTCATGATTCGTGAATTCAAGAGTCAAATAAATGTTCTGGCAAGCTTTAACTCTCTCTGAGTCCCGCATTCCTCTCATCGTCCTCAGACCTCTGGTTCATAGGATGTTCAGCCTGCTGACTGATCTACAGGTTTTGAATTTTCTAGTTTCTGCAGCCCGACAAGCCAGTAGCCTGTCTCTAGACCTGAAGATTTGGGTTCATCAGCCCTGCAACTGCATGAGTCAGAAGAAGCCTGCACCCTGTCATCTGACACACAGTTTTAGGACTTATAAGCTTCCACAATTGTGTGATCCATTTCCATTAAATAAATCTCTCTATGTAAACTTATAAAACAATGGTACAGTGGTTAAGAGCTTGGCTGCTAACTAAAGCACAGGTAGTTTGAATTTACCAAGCACTCCTTGGAAGCCATATGGGACAGTCCTACCTGTTCTGTCATATGATGTCGTTATGTGATCAATCAGCTCTACAACAGGTCTGGCTTTGTAATTTAAATCTATGTATCTCTATATATGTATACATGTATACTATACACATATATAGTATATAGTATACTAGACCATAGTATAATGTATAGTGTATAGCATAGTGAATAGTTACAGTGTATAGTACATAGTATATGCCACCAATATGTATTTGTATTTATATACATGTTTATATACCTGTATCTCTACTTTTGGAAACCCTGGTGGTATAGTGTATTAAGTGCTACATCTGCTAACCAAAAGTGCTACATCTGCTAACCAAAAGACGAGCAGTTCAAACACACCAGGAGAACCTTGGGAACTATCAGGCAGTTCTGTTCTGACCTCTGGGGTCACTATGACTCTGGCCTGACTCGATGGCAGTGGGTTTTACCACCACTTTTGTTCACCTAGAGAAAACAGGCTAAAACAAGCATCATCATTCACAAGTTATCTCTACATTCAGTGAAGATTTTCCTAATTCAAATCCATCACAGATAATACACCACGTTGAATGAGTCCACTGTTCCATTCTGTAGGTGCAAAATGTACAGCTGTTATACAGTTCACCACAACTTAATGCATTATTAATATACTTGTTTTTCTTTTCTCTCTCTCTCTCTCCTTTTTTTTTTCCCACTTTCTAGTTTTCCCTGGGAACCATGATGGCTTAGTGGCTAAGGGCTACATCTGCTAAACAGAATGTCAGCATTTTGAATCCACCAGGAGTTTCTTGGAAACTCTATCAAGCAGTTCTGACCTCTGGGGTCGCTATGACTTGGAATCGACTCAACAGCACTGGGTTTCTTAGTTTTCTCCACTATACTGTGAAGTGCATGCGTCTTAACTCAGTTTTGTTATTTATTGTTCATGCCAGCCAAGTGCTGTCGAGTCGGATCCGACTCATGGTGACCCTAGGGGTCAGGGTAGAACTGACCCCCAGTGTATTCAAAGAGCACTTGGTGGATTTGAACCGCCGACCTTGTGGTTAGCAGTGATAGCACTTATTTTGACTCGACGGCACTTGGCTTGGCTTATTTTTGTTTTTAACTAATCTATGTTTTGTGAATCAGTTGTGGTAAGCTTCATAGGAAAAAGAAGATGATATGCTTTATTTTGCAGTGAACTGCTAGTGCTTTGCTTGGTATTTAATTACACATAGTAGACATTCTTTGTGAAGACTGCCACTTAAGTTGGCGAACTATCCTAGAAAAATGCTACATACCTCATTGCTGAATATCACTATGGTCACCTTTAAAGTACTCCCCTTGAGAAGCTATGTACTGACACTGGTGCCTACTCCACCCTTCAAAGCAATTTTCGAATCATTTTACCGGAATGGCCATAAAACCTATTGTGATATTACCCTTGATGTCTTGAATGTCGTCAAAAGGTCTTCCTTTTGATATTTCCTTTATCTTCAGGTAAAGAAAGAAGCCACTAGGGGCCAGCTCAGCTTGATAGGGACTGTGTTCCAATACAGTTACTTATTTAGTGGCTAAAAACTCCCTCACAAGCATCTATACAAATAAGTTTGCAAACTTCCCATCATACCACCTGGGCAATGGGCCTTCTAGAAAGAGTCCCCATATTACTTTGAAGTGTGGACACTGATATTGGTGCACAGCTTCCCAGGGGCATACTTTGAAAGTGACTGTCGTGATATTCAGCAATGAGGTATGTAGCCTTTGGAACATTAAATTCTTAGGCTTAATTATTAGACCTGGCATATGGGTTGAACAACTGAGTGCAGGAATGAAGTGTCGAGTTGGTGCACTATAGTGCAATATTTTAATAGAAGGGTAGAGGATAAAGAAAGGTAACTAGAAGCTAGAAAAAAATAGTTAACCATGTAGTGAAGTCACACCCAGTGACTAGGGCACCAAAAAAGATCAATAGTTTGAAATCATTTCAGTCAGTGAAAAAAATACGGAAATAAAAACCTATCAAAACACTTATATCTTTATACCAAATGTTATTGAGCAATATAATTAATATAATGCAAGCAAAATTTCACTGAAGATGATTCAAAAGCAGTTTCAACATTTACAGAGACTGCCAGAGATTCAAACTGGATTCCAAAGAGGATGTGGAACAAGGAACATCATTGCTGATACCTGTTAGATCTTGGATACCAGAAACTGTTTACCTGTGCCTTATAGACTATTCAAAAGCATTGGACAGTGTGGATCATAACAAATTATGAATGATATCATGAAGAATAAGAATTCTAGAAAACTTTATGCTCATACAGAACCTGTTCATAGAACAAACGTGTCTTATGCAGAACAAAAGACCATCATTTGAACAGAAAAAGAGTGCACTGAAGAGTTTAAAGTCAGAAAAGTTGTGCATCATGGTTTGTGTTTTCAGCATCATTATTCAATCTGTATGCTGAGCAAATAAAATCTGAAAAACTGGAATCCATGAAGAGGAATGTAGAATCAAGATTAATCAAAAGAATTAGTGAGAATCTTATAAACAACAGTGGAACATGCAGATGTAGTGGCAGAAAATGCTCCCCCTGCACCCGAGATTGGAAGGTCCTCAAAAGGTGATGGGGGAAGAGCTGCCTCCTCAAAGCAGAGTCAACCTTAGTAACATGATTGGAGTCTAGCTTTCAGGACCTTCATTTGCCAATGGGACACAACTCAGAATGGAAACAAATAGTGGCCCACATCCATTAGTAGAATGTAGAATGTATCAAGTACGTATCTTTGAAAATTAGAAATAATCAAAAAAAGAAATGGTATTCATAAGTATTGATATCCTAGACTTTAGTGAACTGACATGGACTGGTACTGGCCATTTTTATTCAGGCAATTGTATGGTCTAGTGTGCTGGGAATGACAACTTGGAAAGGAATGACACTGTATTCATCATCACAAAGAGCATTTCAAGATTTCACCTGAAGTACAACACTATCAATGATAACATCCAGATGCCGACAAGGAAGATCAGTTAATACAACTACCATTTAAAAGCAAACGTTAAACACTAAGGCCAAAGATGAAGAAGTTAAAGATTTTTTTTTACTAACATCTGCAGTCTGTAATCAATCAAATGTGGAATTATGGTGCACTCATAATTACTGGTGATTGGAATGAGAAAGTGTCAAATAAAGAAGGAGGATCGGTAGTTGGTAAATATGGCATTTATAACAGAAATAACACTGGAAATTGCCTGACAAAATTTTGCAAGCATCAATGACTTCTTCCTTGCAAATGTTTTTTTCAACAATACAAATGGCAACTATGCATATGGACCTCTTCAGATGGAACACACAGGAATCAAACTGACTATGTCTGCAGAAAGAGACAATGGAAAAACTCCACATCATCAGTCAGAGCAAGTCCAGGGGCTGACTGCAGAACAGACCATCAATTGCTCACGTGCAAGTTCAAGTTGAAGCAGAAGAAAAGTTGAATAAGTCCAGAGGAGCCAAAGTATGACCTGGAGTATATCCCACCAGAATTTATACACCATGTAAAGATAAACTTGAAATGTTGTACACTATTGACCGAAGACCATATGAGTTGAGGAGCAACATCAAGGATATCATACTTGAAGAAACCAAAAGGACACTAAAAAGAGAAGTAAGAAACAACCAAGACGGATGGCAGAAGATATTCTGAAACTTGGTCTTGACCATCCAGTAGCTAAAGTAAATGAAAGAATTGGGTAAGAGCTGAACAGAAAATTTTAATGGGCAGACCCAAAGATGAAGTATTATAACTGTATATGCAAAAACCTGGAGTTAGAAAACCAAAAGCAAGAAGGTTGATATGTCTCAAGCTAAAATAGCTGAAGAAAAAAATCAAGCCTCCAGTCACAATATTGAAGGATTCTATGGGGAGACTATTGATGGACACAAGAAGTGTCCAAAGAAGATGAAATGAACACAGAGCAACTATATCAAGAAGAGACCATATCATGTGGGTACTCATGGTTCTACTCATCTGTAGGATGTCATCCGACTGGCCTCTTACTAGCAGGGAGTGGAGAAGGTAGGGAAGAGGTGACAGGAGATGGTTAAGAGGATATGACATATATAGAACAGAAAGGAGGGGTGTGCTATCACTGGCAAGGAGAGCAGCAGGAGCTACACATTAGGTGGACATGCAAATTTAAACTGGATTGTACACTTTCACTCAATCATAATTAAGAAATTAAAAGAAAAGATTTGGTAGATATTCAGCCATTCCAGGGGGTAGTGTTATGGTCAGACACCTAGGGTACAAAAGGAAGAGATCCAAACTGTGCTGAAGGCATTGGCAAAAGATGAAGTTCCAGAAACCGATAGAATATCAAATCAGTTGTCTCAACAAATGGATACAATAAGGAAAATGCTCATTTGTCTATGCCAAAAAGTCTGAAAGACAGCTACCTGCCAAACAACTGGAAGCGATCTATATTTATGCCTATTGCCCCCCCAAAAGGTGATCCAACCCAATGTGGAAATTATTGAACAATATCATTAATATCACATGCAAGTAAAATCTTGCTGAAGATAATTCAAAAGCAAATGTTGCAGTATATTAACAGAAAACTGCCAGAAAGTCAAGCCAAAGTCAGAAGAGGATGTGGAATCAGGAATACCATTGCTCTGTCAGGTAGATCCTGGCTGAAAGCAGAGAATACCAACAAAGATGTTTACCTGTGTTTTGACTATGCAAAGGCATTAAACTCTGTGGATCATAACAAATTATGGATGATATTTTGAAGAATGGGGATCCCTGAAGACTTTATTGTGCTCTTGAGGAATCTGTACATGGATCAGGAGGCAGCCTTTGGACTGGAACGAGAGATATTATCGGGTTTAAGTCAGGAAAAGTGTGTGTTAAGACTGTATATTTTAACCTTATGTATTCGATATCTGTGCTGAACAAATAATACATGAAGTTGGGCTATATGAAGAAAAACGGAGCATTAATATTGAAGAGTGACTCATTAGCAGCCTGTGAAAGTGAAGTAGACTTGTAACATTTACTGGTGAAGTTAAACGACCACAGCACGTGGTATGGATTATACCTCAACATCAGGAAAACAACAATCCTCCTAACTGGGCTGCCTTAGTCATCTGGTACTACTTTAACTGAAATACTATGAGTGGATGCTTTTAACAAAGAGGAGTTCATTCCTGTGTCAGCTCCAGGGAAAGGCCTTTTCTTTTTGTTGATTCTGGAGGAAGGTCCTTGTTTAGCATCAATCTTTCCTTGATCAGGAAGCATCTTGACACAGGAACCTCAAGTCCAAATGACGTACTCTCCTCCCAGCACTGCCCTCTTGATGGTACGAGGTTTCCACCCTCTGCTTGCTTCCCTTTAATCTCTTGTAGGATGAAAGGTGGTGCAAGCACAGTCCAGGGCAGCTCCCTTCACACTGGAGCAGGGAAGTGACCTTAGGAAGGGTTGTTATAGTCCTGTCCTAATCCTCCTTATCATAATCCAGTCTCTCCAAGCAGAGATTAGGATTCACAGCATAGGAAAATTACAAAATGGCAGACAATCACACAACACTGGGAATCATAGCCCAACTAAGTTGTCACACACATTTTGGGGGGGGGACACAATTCAATCTGTGATGTGGGCCAATGAACAACCTCATGATAAATGGAGAAAAGATGGAATATGTCAAGTATTGCACTTTTCTTGGGTCCACAATCAGTACCCACACAAGCAGCAGTCAAGAAATCAAGAGATGCATTGCATTGAGCAAATGTACTGTAAAAGATGTCTTTAAGGTTTAGAAAGCAAAGACGTCACCTTGAAGATTAAGGTATGCCTGACTTAAGTCATGGCATTTTCAATCACGTTACACGTATGGGAAAGACTAAGAATGAATAAGGAAGACTGAAAACTTGATGCCTTTGAATTATGGTGTTGGGGACAAATTTTGAATATACTATAGACTGGCAAAAAAACAAAAAATCTGTCTTGGAAGAAGGACACCTGAATCGATAGCATCTAATATCAACTACAGCAGAGACTGCCAGAAGAACAAGCAAACTTGTGCTGCAGGAAGTCAGCCAGAATGCTCCTTAGAAGCAAGCATTGGCAGACTTTTTTCCCCAAGCATTTGCTGGAGGAAGACATCACGCTTAGTTGCAGAGTAAAGGGTCAGTAAAAATGATAAAGGACGTGGCTTCACACAGTATCTACAACAATGGGCTCAAACATAGCAGTGATTACGAGGCTGGTGCAGGAACAGGCAACCTTTCCTTCCATTGCATACAGTGTTGCTGTAATGTGGACCTGATTTGAAAGCACTTGACAATAATAGTGCAAATAATCCCCACAGCTAGCGCTCTGGGAATCAAGACCTTCTGATTTATAAACCTGAATGTATTCCCTCTTTTCATTCACATTGCAGTTTCTGAAGCTCACGACATCATCTTGTCTACCATGAATTGCTGTAACAGTCTCTTAAATGATTTCTGTCTCCTTTACATTCTGTCCTTCACACTGTCCAACTGAGCTTTTTAAAATGCACATACTATCATGACATTTACCCATTTAACACTTTTCAGTAGTTTTCCGTTTTCAACTCCAAATTCAAACTCTTTAGCATGACATGCTATGGTCCCTTACCGGTTGCTCAGGCTCTTTCACCATCTCTATGGAAATTTCTACAAGCCAGCCGCATAAAATGTCTCTAGTTTCAAGAAATTGTCATGGTTTTACTCCTCTTTCCTATCACATTTCCTGTTGGATGTGGCTGGCCTCACTTGCTTCTCATTTTCACCAAGTTTTCCCCTACTCATTAGCTGAGATGCAGCTGGAAATCACATTCCTGATGTTTGTCTCCTTTTCTTCCATCCCATGTCACATCTTTCACTACTTTCCTTCTACCTTACCACAACACGTTTCCATTTACAGTTCTGTTAGACTGTAAAGTCCTTGAGGCTAAGAATTTGGTCACTTAATCATTGTATTAAAGTAGAATATTAGCATCTATTTGAAGAATAAATAACTGAAAGAATGGCCAGCTTTAGGTGTTTAATTAAATGGATTCTAAGAAAGGTGATCTAAAAGAAACAGTTGTCCAAGATATAAAAATATTCTTTTGAATAGGTGTTTTAAGAGTGTAAAGATCAAACATTTTTAGTGGTGCTTAACTATGTCCCAACTCAAAACACTATGTCATGTTTAATTAACCACACTAATACAAACACATACACATGTATGAATGCAGTGCTCCCTACCATTATCTTGTCGGATGTGCAGAGGTATTATTTGTTCTTAAATTTTTCATGAGTATCACGTGGGTTAGTTAGTTCAATGTTGGTGAAGGAGATTCTCAGCAAAGACTGGAGTCTCTGGATGTTGTCTTGTCTGGTGAAGACCTTCACATACCCAAACACTGGACTGTCTGCAGATACACATCTGTGCTATAGAACATGTGAAAACCCCACTTAGGAAAAAAACAATAGTCTTCTGAGTCTGCTCCAGCTTCATCTCTAAGACTCAAATGGTGCTCCCCTCTTACCTATTTGACAATGGCCCCAAAATCTAGGAACATGATTTCTTGCTCAGAGCCCCTAGGCTCTTGTCCCTCTAACTTCCTTAACCAACTATATACTTATGCAACAAAATCTCTTTTGTCAACTTTGAAGTCATTGTTAGTAATCTCACTGCTTTGTTAGAACTGTGACCCTAATCACTAGCAAGCTACAATAACCTCACTATGCCTCCAGGGCTGAAGGCTAGCAAGATTCCTTGGCACACAAATGATAAATCTCTACTCATTCGTATGGAGCAGAGATGTTCTCTCTGAGCCCTGAAAGTATGTTGTTATCCTCTGTCTTCTCGCCTCTATCCTCAAAACGGACCTGCAAACTCTAAAGTATGTAGAAAAGTAGGAACTGACTTGAGGGTTATACAAAACAAAAAAATAAAAAACGAAATAGAAACAAACTATTCCTCTTAATATTTATACTAGGAATGTGTTAAAACTGTCTGGAATTTTTGGTGGGTTTTGTCTTTTAACTGTATTTTCCACTGGATAGTAAAGACCTTCACGCTAAGAATTTGTCCTCCTTCTCTTTGTGTTAAAGTAGAATATCTGCACGTATTTGAAGAATAAATAACAAAAAATGGCTAGCCTTAGGTTTTTAATTAAGGGGATCCTAAGAAAGTGAACTAAAAGAAAGAAATTGTCCCATGACATATAAATGCTCTTTTGAAGAGATATTGCAATAGTATAGAGTGAAGATCAAACTGCTGGATCCAGGATTGTGTGGAGATGTACATGAAGAATTACGACAACTAAGTCATGAACTACTCATGACCCTGATATACACAATCAGATTAAATTTTTATATAAGGGTAAAGAAGAAACCAATTGCAAAAAGACAGTGAATTTGTTGAATATATGTTCCAAAAGGGAAGTTAGTGAATTATTAACCATCTTATTTATGTTGCAAATATGGAAACCGAGTTTTGGAAAGCCTATTCAGCTTTAACAAATATCTAAATCTAATTGGTAAGAAATTATTCTGAATTTCATAGCAACAGCCTTTCTTCTACATCATTGTTTCTCCACATGTAGTGCTAGACTAGTTTTCCATCTTTTACATAGTGTAGTAACCACCAAAAGAGGAAACTTGTGGAGATAAACAAGCGTAATCCTGACCACGCCACTGAGTATGGATGGCTAGTATTTCCTGTTCAGTGGGTTGCTACTATGGCCATAATTCTATTTCCATTCTTCCAACCCCTTGTTATTCTCTAAGCTCCACCTCTAAGGGTCTCTGTGACATCTTTCTTACTCAATGAAATATGTCCCTCCTTCCCTTTCAGAGGAACCTTGGTGACATAGTTGTTAAGGTCTGTAGGTTTGATTTTGGTTTGTAGCTGCTAACCAAATGGCCAGTAGTTCAATTCCCCCAGGCAGTTCTACCCTGTCCTATACAGTCACTGTGAGTTGGAATAGACTCAGTGGTAATGGATACGCATTTCCAGTTTGCCTTGCAAAATATGTGTACTTCTGTTGTTAAGATAGTAGTAAGTTCCTGCTGGGTATTATCTCTGTATTGTCCTCCACTTGCTGGAATGAACAAAACAGTGTTTATCAAATAGTCACATGGTTATATTAGGTATCACCATGAGGTATAACAAGCAGCCCTGGTGACCCAGCTGTTAAGCACTGGGCTGTGAACCAAAAATCTTGGGTTCAATCCCTCCAGCTCCTCTGGGAGAGAAAGATGTAGTAATCTGCATCTGTAAGATTATAGCCTTAGAAAGCTTATGGGGAAGTTCTACTCTCTCCTGCAGTGTTGTTTGAGACAAACTCCACTTGAAGGCAACAGGTATGGTTTTTGTTTTGTGAGGCATATCACAGTTTTGGAAATGCATATGGTTGCACAGTAGTTAAGGTATAGACTGTTAATTTAAAGGTCATCAGTTTGAACCCTCCATTTCAAGGAAGAAAAAACCCTGACTATCTGCAGCCTAAGGAAGGTTGTAGCCTAGGAAACCCTATGGGACAGCTCTACTGTGTCACGTAAGGTTACCAGGGGTCAGAATCAACTGGATCTCACACAACAACAGTAAATGTAGTGAATTGTAGAATGTAGTGGAGCTGTGAAGGATAACTGTACTCAAGCTCATTGGTTAGACCTTACCACCAAGATTTCCTCATCAATCATTGATTACACAGGACAAGCAAACTCATCTTGAAAGAAGTATAGCTAGAATGCTCCTTGGAAGCAAAGATGGCAAGACTACACCTCACATATACATTGGATGTGTTATCGAGAAGGATAAATCCCTAGAGAAGAACACCATACTTAGTAAAGTAGACGGTGAGCAAGAAAAAGGAAGAGTTTCAACAAGATGGATTAACACAGTGGTGGCAACACTGGATTCAAGTGTAGCAATGTTTGTGAGAATGGCATTGGACCAGACAGTATTTCATTCTGTTTTATATAGGATCACTGTGTGTGGGAACCAACTTGCCAGCACCCAATAGTAACAATGTACAGAACTTAGCCTAAAACTACAACACAAAAGTGGAAATTAAACACAAATCTGGATTTCAGCCCACATATAATCTGTTTGAGAAAGCATTCAAATAAACCTCAGCTTTGTGTAAAACGTTGTTATATAGAGATATATAGAGCACTATATAAAATGTTAATATGCTTATAATTTACAGAATTCATGCACATGAAACTCTAATGATAAATATAAAACAGTATTCAAACCTACAAAAACCGAACTCTTTTCTCTGCTCACAGCAACATTATGGAACAAAGTAGAACTACTCTACAGCATTTCCAATGCTGCAGTCTTTATAGAAACAGACTGTCACATCTTTCTCCCCGTGAGCAACTGGCAGGTTCAAACCTTGGAACTTGGGTTAGCAGACAAATGTTTTAACCATCTTGCCACCAGGGCTCCTTAAAAATAGTATCCAATCTTTACTAAATTATTTATCTAGTATAAAATTTTTGAAATGTTTATCAATAGAACTACAGAAAAAAACAGATTATTGACTGCTGGAATGATCAGAGATGAAACTAACCTGGACCTAAAGGGTTAAGAAATATTTAATAAGATCTTATCAATGTTTCTCAAATTTAAGCTAGAAAATAACTGATTTTGGCTGCACCCAAAGCAAATTTTTTTGAGCATAACTCTTTACTCTAAGGGTGACTAAATCCTAGAACAGGCCACTGAAAGATCTGACAAAGCCATGTGTGTGTGTGTGTATTATAATTTTTCCAGAATCTGATTGTTGGTGTTTTTGTCTGTACTTATCTGGAGAAATTGAGTTAGATCACATAGAACGCAATCCGTCTTTAACCTGTGATTCTGTGAATAGTTTTACCAATTAATTAAGATTCTATTAGCTATCTCTTTGTGTGTTAGAGTGAAGGATATTTCTGGAAATTCCTGATAAAGGAAGCATAGATGGATAGGCTACTTGGCCAGATGGATAGGAGATCTAGCCAAGCCAAGTGCCGTAGAGTCGGAGATCTAGGGGGCAACAATCTTTATTTATCTATTTCTTATCATTTCAGAATGTAACTATAAAGAATGATACAGTGAGAGTAGAATTACATTAAGTGTTACTACTTATTTATTTACAAGCCAATTAATTATTGGTAAATTTACCTAACCTTTTAAATCTTTACCCCTTCACATAAAAAATGGAAATAATTATAATAATCATCTACACTTTTAATAGAATTATAAAACGAATACTTTTAAAGCATTTTGTTAATCATTGAAAATCTTCCATATTTTAGCAAATTTTTATAATATTTATTATACTATAACATTAATTCAAGTGAATCTTATAAGAGCTATCTGTAAGCTATTTGTAAGATTTATAGTTTACTCACATATATCCAATGTCTTTTATTATTCCTGACATGTGATAGATGGATTGTAAGTAAAAGCATGTTAAATAAATCAGAAAATTTTCTTTCTTTTTCTTTTTTTTATGATTGAATGAAAATGTACATTCCCACATAAATTTGCACGCCCACTTATATGCAGCTCCCACTGCTCTCCCTGCCCTGCGACAGTACACTTCCTCTCTGCTTCATACATGTTTTATCCTCCTGATAATCTATCCCCTCGTCTCCATCCATTCTGCTGCCTCCAGTAAGAGGTCAGCAGGACAACATCCTGTGGATACATAGAACCATAAAGTGCACACATGATATGGTTACTCTGTGTCGCCAAGTCCAATCCATTCCTCTCCGAAGAGTCGATCTCCATTACGATTTCTGGACAGGGGCAGCATCAGGGCCAGAGGCCATGCTTCCAGAGGAACTCCGAGTCCCCTAGACCATCAGATGCGATCACTTAGTGGAGATTTCAGGATGTATCCATGAAACTCAACTTTGTTAGCACCATCACGGCTATCACTGATGGTGGCTGGGCACCATTCAGTTCTTTCAGTCTCAAGTCGATGTATCGCCCACTTACATGGGTCTTTCTGTCTTCCGGGTTCTCAGTCCCCCATGTTGTTTTGGTCCTTGGTGATCATCCATTCCTGCTGAGTTGGAACTATTTGCTGTACACTCAGATGGCAGCTTGGCAGCTTTTAAGACCTCAGATGCCACTCACCGATGTGGGGTGCAGAAGGCTCCTGTGGCAAAATGCCAGTTGTGCCAGTAGGCCCTGAGAGCATGGTCCCTGATCCACCACCCCAGCTATTTTATCCTTTAAATATTGGGTTAAGATGGGAGGAGTGATCATGTTATGTTGGAGTCCAGTTAATATGTATCTTTTTTCTAATGTGTGCTTTCACAGATTTCACCCAACCAAATTTTTATCAACTATTTAATCTAAACCCTCCCCCCTCCATCTCTCACTACCTTTGCAGCCATCAAAGAGTCTTTTCTTCTAAGTATGAGTCTGTTTTTAAGTTCTTATCTTAGGGATCTGATAGAATATTTGTCCTTTTGTCACTGACTATTTTCAGTCAGCATAATGTCCTCCAATTGAAACCAGGTTATGTTTCCTAAAATTATTATTATTATTTATCATTGCATAGAGTTCTATTGAGTATATATACCATAGTTGACCTATCAATTCCACTATTGTTGGGCATCTGGGTTGATTCCATCTTTTTGTTACTATGGACTGGGCTGCAATAAACATGCATATGCATGTATCAGTTGGTGTCAATGGCCTGGATTCTGTAGAGTATGTTCTGAGCAGTGGAATTACTGGGTCAAATGGTATATATATATCCAGCTTTTTAAGGAAGCTCTAGATTGCTTTTCAAAGAGGTTGCACCATTTTGCAATCCTACCAACAGTGGAGGACAGTTTCAACTTCTCCACAGCCTCTCCAACATTTGTTGTTTTGGGTTTTTTTGGATCATGGTCAACCTTGTTGGGGTGAAATGGTATCTCATTGTAGTTTTGATTTGAATTTATTTAATAGCTAAAGATCATGAGCATGTCCACATGTGTTTTTTGGCTGCCTGGATCTCTTTTCGAGAAGTGTCTGTCCATCTCCTTTGCCCATCACTTAATTGGATTATTTATCTTTTTACTTATTGATATTTTGCAGTACCTTACAGATTATGGAGATCAGGCATCAGTCTGATATATAGTTGCCAAATATTTTTTCCCATTCTGTAGGTGGACTTTAATTCTATTAATAAAGCCTTTGGATGAACAAAAGTGTTTGATTCTTAATAGTTCCCATTTATCTATTTTCTCTTCTGTTGTTTGTGGTTTGTTTGACAGATTAAAGCTTCCATTGTTGTTCTTACTTTTTCTTAGATGAGCTTTATCGTTTTAGATTTGATATTCAGGTCTTTTATACAGTTTGAGTTGGTTTTTGGATAAGGAGTAAGTTATGGGTCTTGTTTCAGTTTAGTGCCGGTGGATATCCAATTTTGCCAGCACCATTTGTTGAAGAGATTGGTTTTACTCTAGCTCAATGTCTTAGTGCCTTTGTCAAATATCAGCTGTTCATAGAAGGATGGTGGCATCTCTGGGGTCTCAATTCTGTTTCATTGATCTGTCTGTCTCTTTTTGTATCAGTACCAGGCTGCTTTGACTACTGTGGCAGTGTAATAGTTTCTAAAGTCGGGTAGTGAGAAGCCTCCTAGTGTGCTCTTCTTCTTCAGTAGTGCTTTACTTATCTGGGTCTTCTTCCCTCTCCAAGCAAAGTTGGTGATTTGTTTCTCCATCTCAATAACAAATGTCACAGGAATTTGCATTGAGATTGAATTATATAAGTAAATTGCTTTGTTAAGTCTTCCTATCCAGGAGCAGGGTAGTTTTCTCCATTTGTCTAAGTCTCTCTTAGTTTCTGGAATTAAGGTCTTGTAGTTCTCTTTGTAAAGGTCTGTTATTTCTCTGGTTAGATTTACTCTTAGGTACTTTATCTTCTTGGGGGCTATAGTAAATGCTATTGATTCAGTGATTTCTTCATTAACAATCTCATTGTTGGTATAAAGGAATCCTACTGATTTACTTACATTTATCTTGTATCCTGAGACTTTGCTGAACTCTTCTATCAGTTCGAGTAGTTTAGTTACAGATTTTCTAGGATTCTCTGCATATATAATCATATCATCTGCAAATAGGGAGATTTTTACTTCTTTGCTGATGCAGATGCCCTTTATTTCTTGGTCATGTCTAATTGCTCTGATTGCTCTGGCTAGAACTTCTAGTACCATGTTGAAAGGGAGAGGTGAGAGTGGGCATCCTTGTCTAGTTCTTGTTCTCAAGAGAAATTGTTTCCATTTCTCTCCATTCAGGATGATGTAGGTAGTTAGCTTTGTATAAATGGCCCTTATTGCATTGAGGCATTTGCTGTCTACTACTACTTTGCTGAGAGTTTTTGGCATGAATGGGTGTTGGACTTTATCAAGTACCTTTGCTGCATCAAGTGACAAAGTTAGGTGGTTATTGTCTTTTGTGTTAGTTATGTGGTTGATCACGTTAATTCTTTTTCTGATGTTGAACCAGCCTTACATCCCTGGTATGAATCCAACTTGGTCATGATGAAGTATTTTCTTTCCCACTGGACTCCATAAATTTCTTTATTTCTTTATTTTTGGATATGTTGTTGTATTCTGTTGGCAAAAATTTTATTAAAGATTTTTGCATCTAGATTCATGAGTGATACTGGTGTGTAGTTTTCTTTTTTTGTTGGATATTTCCCTGGCTTTGGTACTAAGGTTATGCTGGCTTCACAGAATGAATTTCAGAGTATTCTGTTCCTCTCTATACTGTGATACGGTCTCAGCAGTACTGGAGATAACTCTTCTCTAAAAGCTTGGTAGAATTCTGCAGTGAAGCCGTCTGGGCCTGGGCCTCTTTTTGTTTGTAGTTTTTGGATGAATTTTTCAATCTGTTCCCTTGTGATGGGTTTATTAAGTTGTTCTGCTTCACCTTGTGATAATTTTGGAAGGTGATATTAAACAAGCAATTTTTCCATTTCCTTTAGGTTTTCAAATTTGTCAGAATACAGACTTTCGTAGTATCCTGTTATGATATATATATATATATATATATATTTCTGTTGGATCTGTTATGACAATTCCCTTTCATTTCTTATTTGGGGTATTTGTTTTCTTTCCTGTTTTTCTTTAGTAAGTTTAGCCAATGGTTTGTCAATTCTGTTGAGTTTGTCAAAAAACCAGCTTTTGGTCTTTTCAATTTTTTCAATTGTCCTTCTATTCTCTGATTCATTTAATTCTGCTCTAATCTTTATGATCTGTTTTCTTCTGGTGACGGAGTGATTCCTCTGTTTTTCTCTCTCTACTTGTGCAAGCTGTAGGGTTAGTTCCTTTATTTGGTTTCTTTCTTTCTTCCAGATGTGTACATTTGTGGACAGAAACTGACCTCTAAGCAC
The DNA here is from genome assembly GCA_028571685.1 of Heterohyrax brucei. Lineage (NCBI taxonomy): Eukaryota > Metazoa > Chordata > Mammalia > Hyracoidea > Procaviidae > Heterohyrax > Heterohyrax brucei. The sequence continues at coordinate 166,405,567 of CM053143.1, forward strand.
TGCTTTGGCTATATCTCATAGGTTCTGGTGGGAAGTATTTTCTTTCCCATTGGACTCCATAAATTTCTTTATTTCATACTTGATTTCTTCTAAAACTCATAGCTTTTTGAGTAAGATGTTGTTCAGTTTCCATAAGTTTCACTTTCTCTCTCTGTTTCTTCTGCTATTAATTTTGAATTTTATGGTTTTATGATCTGAGAAGATGCTTTGCATTAACTCAGTGGTATGAATTTTGTTCAGAATTGCTTTCTGCCCTAACATGATCTATTCTGGAGAATGTTCCGTATGCATTGGAGAAAGTGTAGTTGCCTGCTGATTGATAGACAGTTCTGTATATGCTGATGGGTTCTAGTTGGTTAATAGTGGCAACAAGGTCTTCTGTGTCTTTATTGAGCTTTTTTCTAGAAAATCTGTCCGATATTGAGAATGGAGTATTGAAGTCTCCACTATTACTGTGGAGTAATGTATCTCATTTTTTAGTGTAGTCAGTGTTTCTTTGATATCTGACTCGACGGCACTTGGCCTGGTTTGGCAATATTAGGTCCATAAATATTTAATATTTCTAAGTCCTGCTTGAGAAACTTTCAGCAATAAATAGTGTCCATCCTTGTCCATGATGGTGGATTTTACATTAAAATCTTTTTTATCTGAGATCAGATAGATAAGTAAAAAGAAGAGCAGCCATACCTGCTCTTATTTGTGTATTGTTAGCTTGATATATATTCTTCCATTTTTTAATTTTTAGTTTGTTCAGGTCTTTAATCTCAGGTGAGTTTCTTATAGGCGTCACATGAATGGGTTGTGTCTTTCAATCCAAGATGTCACTCAGTGTCTCTTTACTGGAGCATTCAGTCCATTCACATTCAATATAATTATTGATAGGTATATATTTAGTGGTGTCATTGTGATATGTTTATTTTTGTGTTGATGTTTTCTCTGTTGTTCTGATTAATCTGTTTTGGGATTTTCTTTGTGAGTTGATCTTTTGCCTTTTTCAGGGTTGGTTTTGGATTGTTGAGACTGTTGTATTACATTTCTTGACTTGATATGTTGCATCTTTATTGCACTTTATGGCTGCCCCTGTGATCCCCCTTAATAAACTGTATAAACCCAGTTTTAATTACTACCATTCTTATCAACCTCCTCGCCATCTGGAAGGACTGTAATGACTGTAGTACATCCGTCTTTTTAATATGATGACACCATAGTTTCCATGATACAATCACTGGATCATTTCTTTCACTAGTATAGCTTTGATTGAGTTTGGAGCCTTCCCTAACTGAGTAGGATTCTGGTGATGTGTCCTGTATTTGCTTCTAAAACAAAGTTAGTGGTTTGGTTCTTCTAAGCCAAGAGATATTTTTGGTATTTCTTGTAGTTTTGGTTTGGTTTTTACAAAGTCTCTGAGTTCCTGTTTATCTGTGACTGTCTTCATTTCATTTTCATATTTGAAAGATAGTTTTGCAGGATATCTAATTCTTGACTGGAAGCTCTTCTCCTTCAAGGTTTTAAATGGGTCATGCCACTGTCTCTGTGCCAGCGCTGTTTCTGCCAAGAAATCCGATGAAAACCTACAGGATTTCCCCCTGAACATTTTCTTTGCTTTGAGTCTTGTTGTCTTTAAGAGTTTCTGTTTCTGTTTCATTTTGTTAAGCTTGATTATAACATGTCTTCGAGTCTTTCTTTTGAAATTTATATTGAGTGGCATTCAATATGCATCTTGGATATCTATAGTCTCTTTTGTGTAATTTCTGGGAAATTTTCTGTCAGCAGCTCATCACCAATACTGTCTGTGTTCTCAGGTGTCTTGTGCTGTTCAGGAACTCCAATAAATCATTGATTGTTCCTCATAACAGACCCCCACATGTTTCTTAATGCTTCTTCATTTTTCTCATTTCTTTTCTCTGATCTCTTCTCATAGATGCTGGAGTCAGTCCTCTGTCTTCCAGGTCCAAAAGTTTCTTTTCCATTTGTTCCATTCTGTTTCCTTGGCTTCAAATTGAAGTGTCTCTCTTTAATTTTGTTCTTGATCTGTTGGATTTCAGAGTACTGGTAGTCCATCAGATTGAACAGCTTGCTTGATTTTTTGTTTTGCTCTGCAGCATCTTGTATAAGGTCTAAGAGGGCTCTAGATATAATCCTTTTTGTATTCACCTTCTGATAGTTTAAGAAAGGTTTCTTCATCTGGAAAGTTCTTTGGTTTCTTTTGGGGGCGTTCTGAAGCCATGGGTGATTTCTTACTTATACTTTTCTCTAGAGTTTGTTGCTTTTGGGGCATCATGTGAGTCAATAACATCTGGGAGAGATGCTGTGAGGATGTAGTGTAGTTGTTTCTCTAGGCCATCTTAAAATGAAAGGTAAAAGGTATCTGACCACTTCCAAAGTCAGTCAGGTTTTAGGTGTACAGATCCCTCTTCCCAGCTGGCAAAGTAAGCACCTCTATATCCAACCCCAGATGTTATGAACTGATTCAAAATACAGAAAGTCTACTGCCCTGCTGGTCTCTGCTGCTGGACCCCAGCCATAGATGTCACTTTTTAGAATACTGCTTTTCTGCTGGAAAAGCACTCTCCTCTGGGTAGGCACTGCCTCCCAGTCTAGGAGTTAGGTTCCACTGAGGCCTCCATATTGATATATCCACCTCTTAGTGGAACTAAATGGCATCCCTCATAAGTTCCCCACCTGCCCTAGCAAAGGCCAGTCAATGGCAGAGACCAAAAGAGAGGCCAAAGGCACCAAAATGCACAGAGTCCAAAGCAGGGCTCTCAAAATGTGGCAACCTTGCTCACTGATCCCACCAGCAGTGAATCTGAGGCCAGCCACTAGTCAAGTCCCAGTTCTGCCCGCTGGTCGAGACAGAGAAAAAAAAAGTTAAAATGGCAAGTTACCTTCGGTGTCTGAAAGCCAGCACTCACCAAGAGCGGGGGATGGCAAAAGAGAGAATGTTTTCCATTCAGTGGTATGAGGTCCAAATCAACAGCCCTATGCCACGTCCCAGGGCTCACTAGGTGCCCTAAAGTTTCCATTTAATTATCAGTTCAGGTCTTGGTGTCCAGAGAGATTTAGGGAGATGTGTGTTTAGTCTGTCATCTTGACTCTGCCTCCAAAAAAATTTCTGATGATATTCCTACTGCAAAACTTACTAGTCATTTAAGCTCACAATGAAACCTAAGTAGTGTAGTTTTTAAAAATCTATTAATGAGCTATAATTTAGTCAAAACAAAATTAGCATTTTTCCCAAAGCTTTGTTCCTGTTCCCCAAACAAACCCCACTGCTTTCTAGTCAAAGCCTTCTCTTAGCAACTCTGTAAAACAGAGTAGAACTGCCCCCACAGACTTTCTTTTTCTTTTTTGAACATTAGTCATTGATTTATCCCTGCATGTAAGAGAAAATACATATGCACATGACCAACAGAGTCAGAAAAAAAATTGTCTACAAATAAGGCATAGCAACATTTACCCATGTATTGGCCATTTTTTAAAGTTGTTTGAACTTATTCCTGTGATTTTCAAAATCTGGTTTTACCCCATGTGTATATTTCTCATCCACATATACTTTCATCTATCACTGTCATAGGAAATCCTCTGCTTAGAAGAAATCCAGAGGCAGTGACAGAAAATGTTTTTTGCAACTGACCTAGGGAATATGAAAAGTCATTACACTTGTCGTGTGTCATCTAATTTCATTAGAATATGTGAAAAATCCAGATGTCTTGTGGATTTTGTCAGACTTCTCTTTGCACATCAATTTCCTGTGGTTGCGTTCCATGCTTAGCTTGGGGGGAAAAAGACATAGTGTCAAACTATACCTTTAGAGATGCTTTTTTTAAGACGGGGTTTGAAAAACAAGCCTATAGAAGTTTATCTTACTTTTATTGACTCCATAATTAGTACTTGATCTATTGCCTTGGTAGGGAAGCATACATGGAAGATACTACATTGTTTTATGTATTTCTGAGAATAACTCCTCTCTAACACATACAGCAAACCCTGGTTGCATAGTGGTTAAGTGCTACAGCTGCTAACCAGAAGGCTGGCAGTTCAAATCCGCCAGCTGCACCTTGGAAACTATGGGGCAGTTCTGTTCAGTCTGTGGGGTCACTGTGAGTTGGAATTGACATAACAGTAGTGGATGTGGGTTTAATACATACAATCTTAATATAATTTTTGTTCAAACCAATTTTTGTTCATTTACTTTCTATAGTTCTCCACACCAAAGAAAAATGTAAGATAACATGTAGATATTTATAATAACATTTTTTCTTGAAAAACATGTACAAACTAATGTAAGATCAGGGATACAGAAGGGTTGATGGGGGCTGTTGCCAAGGCTTTTGCAGGATGAAGGAAATTAAACAGTTAAGAAAAAAAAATGGTTTAATTATTTAACATTTCTGAAAACTCCCTGTCTGGTTAAAATTTCCAGTCATCCTGGGAGAGTGACGCGTCATTTGTCATCAAGAAATTTGCATTGCCACATCTTTCTAAAGAGCTCAGGTTCTAACTGTGGGGGTTGAGCTCTCTCAGCATGTATGACTGTGTCATCATTGAAGTGCTGAATGAATTAGAACTGCCCATATTAGAATCATTATTCCTGGTACTCTGACATGATAATTTTTCCTTCACAATGAGGTAGTGTCTGACCATCTGACTCTTCCCAGCATGATGCCAGGTCAGACTGATCCAGAAGTTTTAAACTGTAGATGGATAGGCCTCTCAGATTTAAGGCAAATAATCTACTGTCAGATTTATAGAACCAGAGATCTTCAAGGCTGCAGCTACAAAGACAGCACTCCCTACAAAGTCAAAAAAAGGAAACCCTTGAGTCAGCTTTGTCATTTCTGTTTGAATCACAATGAAACTCTTTTATTCCCCCCAAAAATGCATTTATTTGAAATCTCAGGTCTCACCTTCGCAAGCTCTGTATTACAGTGTTTTTTGTTCAAAATTGGCTATTAAATGTACCATCTATATAGAACGGCCTGGTAAAATCCTAAATCCTCTAAATTTCATAGTCATTCTTCGGCATCGGGGATTATTATCTACATTTATTCATATATGCAAATCTAACAGCCTAGGATAAAGGGAGGGAAAAAAAGTCGTACTGGGACAAATACTGAAGACACTCCTATACAATCTATAGTATAAATAGAGTGAGTTTATTATCTAAAATAGTAGGAAAGAAAAACTAAATAAGAAGAAAGTTGTAGTAGAAGAAAGTCGCGATAGTTATAATTCCTCGTATTTCCTGATGATAAAAATACTGAGACTTTTCAGCTAAGACACTGTGTTAGCAACTTAAATTCCGTAAAGGAACTTTCTGTGTGTGTGCATGTTTTGTTCTTTTCTCAGTTTTGAGTCACTCTCAAAATTATCTCTTCAATGCAAATCAAAATAAATGCAAAAGAAGATACATTGCTGCCTATGCACTGAACCACTGCAACTATCTCTTTAGCTAGAAAAATGGTGTTTGTGTGCATGTCTGCCTCTTCTGCTTAGCTTAATTCCTGTTCCTTTACTGAAAAAACTGTTATTATTGTTGTTAGGTGCCCTCAAGTCAGGTCTGACTCACAGCAACCCCATGCGCAACAGAACAAAACACTATCAGGTCCTGGGCCATCTTAACAATTCTTGCTATTCTTGAGCCCATTGTTGCAGACACTGTGTCAGTCTATCTCCTTGAGAATCTTCCTCTTTTTTGTTAACCTTTACTTGACCAAGCATAATGCCCTTCTCCAGGGAGTAATCCCTTGTGATAACTTGTCCTTTTTCCTCCTAGAAAGTTTATTTTTCTCCCTGTATCCCCAAGTCAGGAAGAAGTACATATGCTGTTCAAAAAAATAATAATAATAGTGCAGGCATTTACAAAAATATCTCTTGGGGTGCTGGGAGCAGTGGCAAACAAATGTGTTATTCACATAAAAGTATGGTAAGTTATTTCCATTACCGAGTCTTTGGCAATAGCATTCAGGTCATTGTGCCAGTATTTTCTCCAGGGCAGGCTGTATCTTTGGTGCTAAGTCTCAGATTTTCAGGCAGACAACACAGCTGCAGTGGGACTGAAATTTGTTTGGTGACTTGACCCTGTGTCCCCTTGGCCCACCTGCAAATGAGAAGAGTTATGAGAACTGACAGGGACAGTTTTAATTCAGCCAGGAGTAGAAAGACTGTAGTTTTTCCTGCACAGCATTCCAGCTTAGTTCTACTTGCCCAGAAAAAGCTAATCAATATCTCTCTTTCCACATGGAGACTGAAGTATTGGAGCCCCACTGAGGCAAAGGCGCAGATTGGAGCTCTCCACTGGCTACTAACAACTGTGGGAGCTGGCCTTGGAACAGGCAGAGTAAAATTAGTGACCACTTCCTGAACAAACTTGTACCACTGTGTTTCTTATTTTGTCTATAAGTGTCTATGGCCAAGCACGAGTCCATTGTTAATGATGAATCTATGCTCTCTTTAGAATGTGGAAAAACAAGTGATAATTATCTAAAAGTCATAAAAGCAAAACGAAGGAATTCTGGGAACCTATATGAAGGCCAGACTATTAGGGTCCGCGATTTTCAAGATGCGACACTGTTACTTTAAAGGTTAAATTTTATTAAAAAAATATGCCCAATAGGAAAAATACTGGTGCACCAGGGATGCACCCCAGGCTACACAGAGCAGGGGGTGACGACGAGTTTCCTCAGTGCCCAGTATTTAAGTCGTGAGATTGCAAAGCAGGGAGGGTAAACTGACCTTTACATTGATTGGTTAACTCCTATTAATTGTAAAATGTGGTCAAGGTCTAGGGGTCACTTGCAGGCTGTCACTTGCAAGGTTGCCCCCAGGCTTGTCTTGTGACAGTGTTTTGTAAGACAAAAGTGAGATTATTCTATGACATTTTCTGCTATTAAGCTGTTTCCTGGGGCTTTCTTTAATACCTCAAATTTTTACCACGCCCTTCCTCATTTCAACACAGGCCACCTTTGGGTCCAAAATACCATTTAAGAGATCAACACATCTGGGACGTGACTCCTGGGAGCACTTAAAAAAGAATTAACATTCTATGCATTTTAGGGTTCATATAGCCTTATCCCCATTTTCTATAAAATCTCCAGCTAATCTCCATTTGGGGTAGACAGACTTTGGAGGAATATTTCCCCTCTGTCTCTTTATGGAGCAGTTTGTGATACTTCTTGCTTCTCACCACAGCCCTGTCTTACAAACTGGCTATTTACAGTAGGTGGCAGAAACTACACTTAGGTCTATGGTAACAGCCTAACACCTGGTCCCAGGCTAAGAGCTTTACCTAATGAGATCCAAGCACTTCAGCATGAAAACTTTTCTTATATGAATGATGAAGAAAACTGAGCAGAAATAAATGAAAGAAGATGATCAATATCTTCTTAGAAAAGAGAAAAAATCAAGGTCATTGTCTTTCCTCCTCTTTTTTTTCCAATTTGCATATTTCTTGGCAACCCTCTTGTTGACATCTCCCTACACCCTCCCCTGTGTTTGCATGGGTGCCAAAACTTTTGCAGCCCAGCTACGGTCACTGTGCCACTAAGTCTCCTTACATGCACGCAAATTCCTCTCATGTTAGAATCTTGAAGTGACTTATAACTTCTACTGTAGAAAACCCTCTTTCCTTTGTGACTTCATCTCCTTAAAATTTAGAGCCTGCTTGTATATCGTGTGTCACAGAGCTGGACTATTATGAAGAAGAGAAAGACACCGTTTTCTTCATTCTCTACCCGGAGACCAGTTTGTTTGACCAGTTTCAAAGAAAACCTTGTAAACGCGTCTAGGAAAATAAATGAACAAAACAAAACATGCAATCGCCCATTCTCTATTTATTGACTAAATGTGTTGGAAAGGTATTCATTGGTTTTTATTCTTCAAATTTCCCTGCAAAGAAAAAAAAAATCAGTATACTCTGGTGTTCACAGTTCTACAATTAAGAAAAAAATAATACAATGTATGCAATTATCAGTTTTCATCTCATACTCTTTTGTATTTTTTTTAGCCTAGATACAAATTTGTAGTGTAGAAAGAATAAATATAAAAACTGGAGTATAATCATATTAATAAACAATTTAATTCCAAAACAGTGAAAGAATACAAAATATGTTAGCAAGCAGCCCATGAAATTTATAGGTATTAAAAATTGCAGGAAGTTATTGTTCTCAGTAGAGACAGAAATAAGCCTACATATGTGAAGGAATGTAGGTATTATTGAATCTGTGTATCGTTGACAATCAGTCCAAGAATTGTTGATCATTTTTATGATTGCCACCAGCAGAGATGACTTAACGACAACTAACAATAACAAGTAATACAATAGTAAGATAATAATAAAAATGGATCATTTTATGATCCCATCTGTTCCTAATGCACTCTTTAATAATGTGGGACTCAGTGATAGGAACGGTTTGTTTACAGACAAGAATGGAGGAGGGGAATATATGGGTGGCTGTGTGTCACCTAATCAATTCAAACTTGCAACAACACTGTAGGGAAATTTAGAACTGCCCCATGGAGTTTCCTAGGGTGTAATCTTATTGTTATATTTTGGATGCAGGTTTACAGAACAAACTAGCTTCTCGTTAATAGTTAGTACACATATCATTTTGTGGCAATGGTTAACAACTCCACAACACGCCGGTACTCTCGGTTCACAAAGTTGGGTTTCTTATTGTCAGCTTTCCTACCCCCTCCTTCATTCTCCACCTTTCCCCTGGGCTGGCATGGCCCTCCAGTTTTGCTTTATTTTGTGGGCCTGTTCAATCTTTTGCTGAAGGGTGAACCTCAGGTGTGATTTCATTACTGAGCCATACGTGCTTCCCGTGGCCGTACTCTTGAGTTTCTCCAGTGTATGTCAGGCCAGCAAGTTTGATCTTTCTTTCTGAGTCAGAATTTTGTTCTACACTTTTCCCCAGCCCTGTCCGGGGCTCTCTGTTGTGATCTCTGTCAGAGAAGTCAGTGGTAGAGGCCTGGTATCATCTAGTTGTACTGGACTCAGTCTGATGGAGGCTGTCATTAGATGAGGTCCCTTAGTCCTTTGGACTAATCTTTCCCTTGTATCTTTAGTTTTTGTTTTCATTATACTTTGCTCCCAAAGGGGTGAGACCAGAGGAGTATCCTAGGTGGCTGCTCATAGGCCTTTAAGATCCCAGACACTAGTCACCAATGTAGAATGTAGAATGTTTTCTTTATAAACTGTATGATGCAAACTGAGCTAGATGTTCCCAGAGGCCATGGTCCCCACAGCCTTCAGCCTAGCATTTCAGTCCCTCAGGGGTTTGGGCATATCTAAGGAGCTTTCATGACCTTGCTTTGTACGAGTTGTGCTGGCCTGCTGAGTATTGTATACTGTCTTACGTAGGATGTAATCTTAATGGGAGCAGATAGCTAGGTCTTTCTCCCTTGGAGCTTCTTGTTGTTGTTAGGTGCTGTCAGATTGGTCTTGACTCAGAGCATTCCCATGTACAACAGAAGGCAACAGTGCCAGGTTCTATACCATCCTCACAATCATTGCTATGCTTGAGCAGATTGTCACAGCTGCTGTGTCAATCCATTTCATTGAAAGTGTTTCTCTTGTTTTTTGCTGATCCTGTACTTTATCCAACATTACTTTCTCCATGGACTGATTCCTTGTGTGAACCCTCATAGGGTGTCTATGAGTAAGAACCAACTTGATAACACTCAAAACAACTATATATATATATACACACACTTGATGGCATTGGGGATATGTATCTATCTATATGTTTGTTTTAGGTGACACTGAGTCATTTCTGACTCACAGAGATGCTGTGTAGAACAGAACCAAATGTTGCCCAGTTCTGTGCCGATATATGTATTTCACTAGTTTCTATCTTAAGCTTAGTTTTAGAGAAGATTTAAGACAATGTCCAGGGATATAAAATATAACCAGTTACTACAAGTAGAAATGAATATAAACAAATTGTGTACCAGATTGGAGGGTTAGAAATGCATTCCTTAAAGCTAACATGTCCTTATGCCCGTTTGTCTGTTCCCCATGACTGACAAATATACACAGAGGCAAATACATACATCCAGATTAATTCATTGTCTTAACTGTTAGCTTCCTATAGAATGTTTTGGTTCATTTTTAGCTGTAAATTTTTATCCACTATTTATTTCCACATCAAACTTTCAAAACTAACAATATTTTATCACAAAGAAGTCTAACTTTAGTATATTTAAATTAAGATGGAAGTCCCCAGGTGTCAGAAAATGCTACTGCTTCAAGTAGCTTGCTTGGCAAGTCCTGGAGCTTGGCGTTAGTGTCTTAGTTCCCCTTTCCTTGACTGCTTACCAAGATAGAGGAGATGAACAGAACTCAATTTGGGTGCCATTTGACATTCTGGATGGCTTTTAGCTTATTAAATACCTCATGCATAGTAACTTCCTTGTCACTGGTAGAATGTAACCACCATTTTCCAAACATGCAGTGCGTGAAGTTATACACAATTTCCATTTTGCCTGTTTAGTATGATTGAGAATGTTGTTGATTTGGCTTATATGAACCTTGTAGTTGTATACCCCATAGAAGAAACCTTCTCTCTAGCTCTCACTGAACAGTCCTGGCAAAGGAGCCCTTCTCCTTGCACAGTTAGATAAAGGTCCTTTTCTAATCTTCCACTTCAGCCTCTCATTTACTGGCTGAGACAAGTTGCACCCAGCAGAACCTGGGATTTTCACCCTGCACCAGTATAGTCACTAGATTAATTGCATGCAAATCAGTCATTGTCAAGAATATTGTCAAAGTAAACTAACAATCTCCTATGGTTGCTAGGAAGTACCATCTTTTTGTTTTATTTTGCTAATAAGAAATGGGAAACTATTAAGATAATACAACCATATAAATTTGAGTTTGAGATTATTGTCTATGGGGTGAAGAGTAAATTTTTCTCAAATAATAGTCTTTTTACTCAGTTCTTGGAAATTCCTGAGTGACTGGAGTGTCTTTGTTATTATGGAGGGCACCTAGACCACACCTGAGAGTCTGGCTAGAATAATAGATGGCAAAGATGTGGCAGAACAAGGACCTTAATATAATGTTATTTGGAGAGTAAACTGACAGAAACTTTTGATGATTATTTTATTAACGTTAGGTAAGGTGAACAACGGACATGTCTTTTGAACCAGAAATTCCTTTCCTAGAGATGTACATCCTTATGAAACTGTATTTTATGTGTCTGGAAAGACATGTTTAAGAAAGTCCATGGCAGAACAGTTTCAGTAGCAAAAGAAAACAAAATCTTCAATAAGAAATTAGAAATTCATAATGTGGAAAATGTATGTAACATATACTGTATCAGAGTATACATGTAATCTCTTCTTGTGAATTATATATAGTCCATTACATGAATCAGCTCAAAAACTTTCCAGATAGTAAAAGGATCTCTAAAACTTTCCAGTTAGTAAAATGAAAAAAAAAGGTTACTAAAGTATATAATAGAATCATATATAGAACTGTGACCATTTTAAATACTTTGAAACCATGTAAAAAGAGAGCATGCACTTTTTGAGTTTTATATGTTATTTTTTATATATTTTGTACATATTCTCTCTATATAGTGCATAAGAGAATATTTGGCTCATAATAGAAGTCAACAAATTTTTGATTAACAAGTAACAACAGATGGAATAACAAACAACCAATGTAGGATAGTGGTGTCTAGGAGGAAAGGACAGCAGAATTAGATTTAACCTAAACAGATTTTTGTTAAGCCTACACAAAGACAGTCATTTGAATGAGGTGAGAGAGACCATCAGCATAAAGGCCACTAAATCATGGTCACAATGTCTGTTACATCCTATAGAGGACAAAGAAAATCATCACAAGGTCATGCTTGGTAGAAGGTCAATTCATCACTGTCAAAGGAGGCACTACAGAAGCAAGAGAGGGATCATAATGAAGGTACATACATAATTACAGGTTAAAAATGTGACAGAATTGGTTCTGGGGTTTTAATTACCTGGCTACCTTTAATTTACACTAGATAATGTGCATTGTGGCATATTTCCTTCTTTGTTTTCCTTAGATTCATTAATTTAATAACTGATGGTAAAATCTGTTGTGACAGTTTTTGTATCACATAACTAGGGGAAAGGAAAATTGAACTTTATCCTAGCTTTCCCTATAATGGCCAAGCACTATAAGATTTAGTGGGCCTCCACTCTCTGAATCAGTGGTTTATTCTGAAGTGATAGGGATGGGATAATAACATGATGGAAAGGTACCTGATGGCCGTCTACTACGTCTGTCGGATTTATTCCGTGTAACATCTCTCTCTGGAGAGAGAGACAGAGAGACAGACAGAGACAGATCCCCTAAATATCTTGAAGTCCTAACCACATACCTTGTTTGCAATTAGTGTTTGAAGATCTTAGCAGCTAGGTTAATGTAAGGTTATACTGGAATAAAAAAGAATGTAATACCATCTGAGCAGTCGCCATATAAGAGAGAAGAAACAGAAAGAAAAAGAGAAGTAGGTTATATGAAAAACTGAAAAATCAAGGAAGGCTAAGACATGCCTGGGGCTACCAGGAGCTGGCAGCACATCAATTAATACTCAGATAACCAATATGTTGGGCAGTTTGAACTCATTCAGTGAACCCTTGAGGGGTTTGCTCCCCTAAAGATCACAGCTAGAACATCATATGTTGTTGTCAGATTTCATTGAGTTGATTTCCTTTCATAGAAACCCTGAGTACAACAGAGGAAATGCTGCCCATCCTGTGCCAGCCTGCATTACCTGCTGTCTCTGAGTCCCTTGTTGCAGCCACTGTGTCACTGTCTCACTGATAGCCTTAGTCTTTTCTTGCTGAGCATCTGCTTTACCTAGCATGATGTTGTTTTTCAGGGTCTAGTCTCTACAAATACCACATCCAAAGAAACGTGACAAAGTCTTGCTATCTTTTCTTTGAAGTAGCATTTTGGCTATATCTTTTCCAAGACTGATTTGTTGGCTCTGGTAGTCCATGATGTAGTCAATATTCTTCATCAATGTCTTAATTCAAACGTATCCATTCTTCTTTGGTTTTCCATTTTTACTGTCCAGCTTTCATATACCTGCAAGGTCATTGAAAGTATCATTGCTTCAGTCAAGTGCTTCTTAGTCCCTAAAGTGACTGATATCTTTGCTTTTCAGCACTTTAAAGAGATCGTTTATAGCATGCTTGACCAATACAATATGTCATTGATTTCTTTCTGCTTCTTCCATGGATGTTGATCGTAGATCCAGGTAAAATAAAATCCTTCAAAATTTCAGTATTTACTCTGCTTATAATGATGCTGCTTATTGGTACAGTTGTAAGGATTTTTGTTTTCTTTATATTGATGTGTGATCTATACTGAAGGCTGTAATCATTATTCTTCATCATTAGGTGCTTCAAGGCTTTTTGCTTTCAGCAAGTAAGGTTATATCATCTTCATACCAAAGGTTTTAAAAAGTCTTCCTCCAATCCCAGTGTCACGTTCTCCTTCTTATAGTCAAGGTTCTTAGATTCTTTGCTTAGCCTACAGACTGAATAATTATGCTGGAAACATGCAGACTTTTCGTGATTGAAACAAATCACACAGTATCATCTTGTTCCATCTAAGTGACTACCTACTGGCCTGTGTGCAGATTCCTCCTGACTGCAATTAAGTACTGCAGAATTCCTGTTCTTAGCAATGCTATCCATAATTTGCTATAATTCACGCATGCAAATACCCTTGCACAGTCAATAAAACACAGGTAAATATATTTCTGGTGTTCTCTATTTTCAGCCAAGATCCATCTGACTTTAGCAGTGGTATCTCTGGTTCCATTTTCTCCTCTGAATCCAGCTTGAATTTCTGGCAGTGCCCTATCTGTGGACTGCCGCAATCATTTTTTAATTATCTTCAGCAATATTTTCCTTCAGTGTCGTTTTAATGGTATTTTACAATAATTTCCACATTTGATGAGATTGTGTTTGTTTGGATTAGGTACATATTGCATTTTTTGACTGTGATTGTTATCCAAGCAGATCATCAGGTCTTTCTTCCAAGTGCCCCCGGATATGTTTGAACTGGTAACATTTTGGTTAGCAGCTGAGACCAAACCATTTGCACCACGCAGATGGAAAGCTACCTGGTGAACCATTTTTATATCTGTAGGCTCTTTTCCTGTTGGTTGTCTAAGTAGCTCTTTCAAATTTCTTGGCGTAGACCAGTGAGGCCTTCCAGCATTACATCTGTTTGACGAAACATTTCAATTATTATTCTGTCAATTTCTAGAGCCTTGTTTTACATCAGTGCCTTCAGTGCAGTGTGGACCGCTTTCTTGAGTACCTTTGGTTCTTGATTACATGCCACCTCCTGAAATGATGGAACACAGTCCAGTTATTTGTGGCATAGTTATTCTGTGTATTCTTTTCATCATCTTTTGATGTTTTCTGTATCTTTTATTTCAAACTCGTAAGACAGTTCTCTGCTGTCACAGGATAATAGTTTTCTTAACTGTGACTGTTACCCAAGCAGATCATCAGGTCTTTCTTCCCAGGCACTTTTGGGTGCCTCATAACCACAACAACTGGAAGCTGGAAGAGACTATGAAGGATCTTTGCTTATAAAGTATAAAAAGAATACGGCTCAGCTGATGCCGGACTCCTGGCCTCCATATCTTTGAAGCAATAAATTCTTGTTACTATCAGTGATCTACTTTTTCATGTTTTGTTATAGCAGCTCTAAGAAAGTAATATGTGTATGTTATATACACATACATACACTAGCATTAGAGATATTCTTATCTCTTATGAAATATTTTCTATATTTTAAATATGTGATGCATATGTTTGAAATAATTAAAATAAAATAAAGTAGTTATGTTAATAAGCAAATAAACACTAAAAAAAATAATTTAAAAGATGACCAGATTTAATTATTCTATAAACTGGAACATTTCATAAACCAGAAGGCAACCTTGAAAAGTAATAATTTTTTTCAACAAAGAACAGATGAAGGAACTGACTGGGCATGTTAGGGGTGAGATCTCTGGGTGGTGCAAATGGTTTGTTCTCAACTAGTAGCCAGAGTGTTACCAGTTCAAACATACCCAAGAGTGCCTGGGAAGAAAGACCTAATGATCTGCTTGGGTAACAGTCACAGTTAAGAAAACTGTCTGGAGCTCAGTTCTACTCTGTAATACGTGTAGTAGCTGTGAGTTAGAATTGACTTGATAGCATTGGTTAGTATTTTTTATTTATTGGGTTAAAGGTTGAGGAATGTTTATCTACATGTTATAATTATGTGCTATGTCAGCTTACTTTTCAAACATAGATAATATGTATTCTCTATGGGCTATATAGCCCTAGCAAAGTAATGCTTGGAGAATTGATGAGAATCAACTCTTTTCTCAAAAATAAATTTATTTTTTCCTAATAGCAATAAAACTTCACAATACAAAAGAAAACATTCAGATTTAAGAGATATTCATGTGTATGCGTAGCCTAAAACAACCAAACCTCTTACCGTCAGTTAATTCTGACTCACAGCAATCCTATAGATTTTCAAGAGTATAAATCTCTAAGGAAGCAGTTTACCATATCTTTCTCCCACAGAGCTGCTGGTGGTTTTAAATCATCAGTCTTTTGGTGAGGAGTTGATACTTTAACCACTGCTCCTCCAGGGTTCTCTATACATGCAGATAGCTATAGCTATAGATACGTATAAATATGCCAACATATAGAAGAGAGATAGATACACACACACATACATATGACCTGTTGCAGTCAATTTGATTCCAACTCATAGTCACCCTGTAGGGCGGTATAGAACTGTCACATAGGAGTCCCAGAGGGTTTCTTCTTGGTATCTCTCCAGTGGAGCAGCTGGTGAGTTTGAACTGCTGACCTTTCAATTTGCATCCCAGGGTTTAACCACTTAGCCATCAGAGCTTCTTACACACACACACACACACACACACACACAGTATTTTAAATTATGTTTTAGTGTTTATTTGCTTATTAACATATTTTATTATAATTAATGTATGTGTGTAAGTACATACACATATACATATACATTTATGCATATTCTCTCCTTGTTAACTACTTCCTAAAATTGTGAAATACTAGTCAGTACATATCTGTCTAATCTAACAATTCCACTTTAGTCCAGAGCAGAACCGTAAAAGGTTTTTTGACAATCAAAAGAAGTTCAGATTTTTAAGTGTCATTTTCAAATCTACAACAATGAAAATATTTCAAGCCATTTTTTCTGTTTCATATTTGAAGCTTTTTATTATTTAATGTATTGAAATAGCAGTAAATGTTCTCTTAATTTTTATGTATACTGTAGTCATGATATAAATTTTTATATTAACCTGTAATTTAGATTATGGAAAACAGTGGGTGTGTTTGCATCTCAAGGTAGATTGAAAGCAAAACAAATTGTATGATCTGAAAGATTTTTAAATTTTTTTTTTTAATTAATGTCTTTGGAGTACTTGAGTCTGACATTTAGGTACTTGAGAAGCTTGATGATTCACTCAAGCTGTTAACAGAATTGTAAGTGACTGGAGCCTGGAATAGAGATTTACATTGTTACAGAGCAGAATACACATTAAAAAAACTTGTATTTAGATGAATTGTTAGTGCAAAAAATTAATTCAGTGTTCAACTATTTACTATTTACATATAGTAGCTTACTTACTTATTTACATAGTAAATAATAATTGCCCTACTAAATAAATAGTATAAATAGTAAATAGTAAATACTATTGCCCTACTCACTGTTTTTTTTTTTTTTTTTAACTTGTGGTATGCTGTTAATTCTCAAGTATAAACCAAAAACTCAACCTACTGCCATCAAGTGAATTCCAGCTGACACCGACTGTATAGGTTAGAGTAGAATTTCCTTTTAGAGTTTCCAAGGATCCCCTGGCAGATTTGAACTACAGATCTGTTGGTTAGCAGATGTAGCATGTAACCACTATGGCACCAGGGTCAAAAGCAAATGTATGCAGCCATAGCGTACAACACAGAAGTCCCAGGGTGTCACAAAATGTTCAATACCCGACTGTTAGCCAAAAGTTGCCAGGCCAAACCCACTTTGAGGTGCTTGTGAAGAAAGTTCTGGCAATCTGCTCCTGAAAGGTCACAGCCTTAAAACCCCTGTGAGGCAGTTCAACTCTGCGTATGTGAGTGCAATAATTAACCATACATGAAAAATCTGTCTTTATTTCAATCTACTGTCTGTAGTTCTAAATCCTAATAGAAAGTTCAGAAAGAACATAGGGTTTGAAAAAACAGTGTTTATCACTTGATTTATTTTTAAGCATGTAAATCAAGCATAAATATAACTGAAGTATTGGTAAAGCTTTAATTATCATTTTAAAAGTTTTGGCAATAATGAATTTTCCATTATTCAATATTTCTTTAAAAGGTTTCATTAAAATGATTTATAATTTTCAATTAGGTTCCAGGAAGATAAGTACGTGCAGTTCCTCACAAACAACAAGTGAATGCGGATGGGTTAAAAATAAGAAATAATGATGAGGGAAGTGGTAGCCAAGCCAGCCAAGTGCCGTCGAGTTGGCCATTTAAATCAACAGGGAAGTTGGATCTCATACACACACACACACACACACACACACACACACACTCAGACATTCATGCATTTTAAAAGAATTACTTTGTAATTTTAGGCATAAACTTTTAAAATCTATTGTTGATTGCATTAGATAAAACTCATCTAACATTAATGCATTACATCTACCTTTCTGTTTCCAACATGTTCATTGATGCAATAGCCCATTAAACATGGTGAGAAACATTGCTGTTTTATTGCCCTTTAAAGGCTTCAAGCAGAGCCCTTACAGGAGCCAAGAAAAGAATGTATGTATTAGATTGTGAATCTAACTGGAATGTGACAGAACTTCTTTAAGCAACCGATGTTCTGAATATGCCTGCCTCAACACAATGTTGCACTGTACTGCATCCTAGAAATTATTAATCCAACTCCAGAATGATCTGCAATTGTAATGGACATGAAAACTCACTTACCCAGTACCCCTTTCATTCAAGGAGCTGTGTGTCTTCTAGATAAAACAAATTCTGTTCATCCAAAGAGACTGAAGTCTTCTCCTGTTTTCCCTGTTTCTTGTCTAATCACATTTAAGGCAGTATGACCTAGAAATGAGCAATTCTCTGTATACTCCACCTGTCCTCTACTCAATATATCATTCTTCATCATTTCTAGTTCCTTCTTGAGGTTTGAAATAAGTGATGACGTCAGCTGGGATCACTGAAGCGTGTGGTTAGGTGACAGGTCAGTTAACTATTAGATTGTTTAAGACGAACTCTCTCACAGGTTTGATGGTTTCCTGGCATTCATTTGGGCCATTAGGAAAAACTGGATCATGACATGTCTTTCATGATCTAGCAAACTTATCTAGACTTATTTCCATGGCAGTACCAAGATTTCATGAATAGCAAGGAGTCAGCCTATGGAAACCCTGGTGGCATAATGATTAAGTGCTACAGCTGCTATCCAAATGGTTGACAGTTCAAGTCCACCAAGAGCAACTTGGAAACTCCATGGAGCAGTTCTACTCTGTCCTATAGGGTCGTTAGGAGTCATCATAGCCTATATGGCACTGTTTATTTCTTTGTTTGTTTATTGTTTTTGTCATTTTTAAGGAGTGAGCCCCAGAATTTAAGTATTTTTCAAGTCTCTGCTTCTATTATCTTGGCTGTTGTCCATTAGCTAAATCAAATCACATGGCAAATCCGGAGACTGTGAAACGAGATTATCCAAGAATGTGACTACAAAGACGTGTGAGCAACATGGAGACATTATTGTGACCACTTAAAGGAGTAGGGAAGAGGAGAGATCACTCTGATTAGCGAATTTTGCCTGGAATAAATAGATGATGTATGTGTGAGAAATTAAGACAAGGAAGAGATGTAAAAATTGAAATGTAGAGTATTAGATTAACAAATAAAAAGTTTATCATTGTGGGGCCACAGAACATTTCTGATTAATAACTGAAGAAATCAGAATAAAACTTTATTTCCAGGACTTACTAGGCAGCAACATATAAGATGAACATGAATAGGTAACCTCTAAGGTGTGTTTTACTCCTTTACAAGTACAAAAGGAAGACTATAAGTACAATGTTGGAAGTTCTGATAATATCAGTAACTTAGTATCTTGAAAATCAGACATTCAAGATTAAGCAGATTTTGTAACAGTCAAAAACATGATAAACAATGAAAAAAACTGTACATAAAATTATTCTCTTTGATCAATCACATGAATAGTTATCATTACATATCCGTAATAGACAAATGTAAACACAATGAAAATTAATTTAACTTCTTGGAGAGACGTACTACAACACAGTAAGTCAAACTACCCAGTCCTGCCCTGGTCTTCAATTTGGTCATTGTTATGGATTGAGTTGTTTCCCTTTAAAATACGTATTGTAAATCCTAATCCTCTGCCTGTAGTTATAATCTCCTTCGTGAATGAATTGTGTTTGCTATGTTAATGAGGCAGGGTTAGGGTATATTTTGAGCCAAACCCTTTTGCTATATAACAGATTAAACAAACAGACAAGAGAGCAGAGATGGGGGAGATGCCTGCCAAGCTGCACAAAGTTTGCCTAGGCACAGAAGTTCAAACAGACAAGGATTTCTAGTGATTCTGGAGACCCTGAGTAGAACTCCCCCTCGGATTTCCTCAGAGTGACTGATGGATTTGATTCCAACTCCTAACCTTTTGGTCAGCAGCCTGAGCTGTAGACAATTGTGCCATTAGGGGTCATAGTAAGTGGTAGGTCTGGTTTAATAAAGGAGACTAAATCTTTGACTACTGCACCATACATCTCTCCTGTATATATCTTAATATTCATCTGGCTAGATTTTCCAATGTTCCAAATGTTAATTTAAGGTTCTATGAATCCTGTTATTATACTCTTACATCAAGTAGAGTTTTGTTTGTTCCCCATCTCCCTCCCTCCCCCGAATGCTGGCTAAAGGGCAGAGATGGACAGAAATACCAATGAGTTCACTGTGAGTCACCAGTATTAGGACATACTGAAAAACACTCATTTATATCTTTTGCGTACTGAAGCAGTCGTATAGACATACTATTTCTCTCCTTTTGGTAAGTGGAAAGAAATATTCTATCCCTGGAACCCATGGAGAAGGATTCCTAAGACTCACCAGCAAAGCTGGGGAGTTTCTTAAACACTGAAAGGTTGGTGCATTCATTTTTTTGTTTAGATGACTATGTAGCTATTATAACTACAAATCTGTAAATCTGCTAATAAAATAGGGGAGCTGAGAATTCAGGAGAAACATCATGTGGAGAATAATCAAGGTGACAGAAGACAGGAAGAATTCCCTTTGAAATATCAAATCATAACAAGCAATGGATCATCACCTGTTTGTCATTGTTTCATACCATAGTGGCTTGTGTGTTGCTGGGATGCTGGAAATTATGACACTGGTATTTCAAATATGAAAAGGGTCACTCATGGTGGACATGTTTGAGTAGAATTTCCAGACTAAGACATACTAGGAAGAAAGGCCTGGTAATCTACTACCAACATTTAGCCAATGAAAACCTTATGGTTTTCAAGCCTGATATTTGGGATATATCACTTGGAGGGCTCAATTTTTGGAGGAGGATACCATGTTTGGTGAAGTAGAAGGCCAGGACAGGCGAAGATACCAGGTGCTAAACCCTGGAACCTATAAATGCTCATTTAAAAAGAAGATGATTCTTTGTAGATGTAATTCAAGATTTTGACTTGAGATTAATCTGGATTACCCAAGTGGACACAATTTAATCACATGAATCCTTAAAATCAGGTAACTATTTCATGCTAAAGAAGGTTAGAGTGATACAGAGTTAGGTGAATTTGACCTGCCATTGCTGCCTTTGACAATGGAGGAAGGAGCCGTGAGCCAAGGAGCGTGATTGCCTCTAGAAGCCAAAGGAGCATGATTGCCTCTAGAAGCAAGAATGGCTCTCAGTTTACAGCCAGCAAGAAAATGGAGACCACAGACCTGTCTTCTGCCAAGGAACCAAATGAGCAGGAAAAGGATTTTCTCCTAAATTCTCTACCTTCCAGCACTTTGAATTTACCTCATAAGACATGTGTCAGACTTCTGACCTGCAGAGTTGTAAAATGATACCTATGTGCTGTTTAAAGACCCTAAGTTTGTGGTGGTCTCCTATGACAATAAAAGAAAGCTTAATACTGGTGTCAACATTGGAATTCATACATCTTCACTTTAGAAGTCAATTTTCCAAAACCAATTACTGATATTAAAACTCATAGTCATTCATAGCCACGCTTCCAGAGACCCTACCAAATTCCTCAGTTCACATACGCTAGCTTAGAGCACATCTTGCCAAAAGATGTTATGTACAAGATCAGTCAGAATAAAAAAGAGAGTTTGTAATGCAGATGTTGGGCAGTCATCCAGACTCTTCCACAGGCTCAGATATGTAGTCTCTCCCTTTAATCTCTGTTAGGCTGAAGCCCAAGCCCCCTCCCCCAATCATTCCCGGAATGGCCCGAGTCAAAACTTGTTATCCACCAGCTATTCCGTAAATTCCATTCAAATGAGACTAGCTGCCCGGGCCAACTAGCTATCACTTCTTTCCCATAGGCTCAACTAGACCTTTTTTCACCTCACTTCACTGAAATAATACCTCCTTAGGTTAATTAAGCGACTCTGATTGTCTACAACCCCATAGGCTACTTGCCGCGGGCACTGTTTGCATCCTTACGGAGCTGTTTTCAGCGCTGTCCTCAACAAGGTCCGCCGGCACCCCTTTATAAACCCCCAGCCCCCAAGCCGGAGCGTCGTTCTGCAGACTCCTATCCAGGAACTCTGTAAAGCCTCCCGGGATGCAAATAAACTCTTCCTATTCTTTTTCCTCCTCTGTTTGGTTTTTCCTCTACATAAACTTGATTAAACGAAACCCACTGCATCCAAAAATCTCTAACAATCTCCACATGGGCCAGACTCTATCATACTCTGGATCCTGCTCCAGGACCAAATTCTGACGACTTTTCTAAACAGAAGAATAAGCTCATTTGTCTGCCATTGTGATTGTTTCAGAGATGGTACTAACCTAGACCTAATCTAATCTCTGTGTGCCTTGCTCACCCAACTAAAAACCAAAACCAACTGAGTTGATTCTGCCTCATAGTGAACCTATAGGACAGAGTAGAATTGCCTCATAGAATTTCCAAGGAATGCCTGGTAGATTTGAACTGCTGGCATTCCTCACAGCTGTACCAAATTAGGAGCATTCAGCTTGATGCCCGGGACTCACATTTTATCATTGAGATAAGAAAAACTTTCTCTTCTTATGGATGATGTGCTATATGAATATGTGGATTGGAACAGCTGAAATTATTTTGCTGCCAAAAGAAAAATCACCCTGAGAACAGAAGTCACATAGAAAATAAGCAGTGTAAGAGGAATACAGTAAACAGAGTAAAAGTACAGGACTAAATAAAGCAATACAAAAACAAAAAAAAAGGAAAATTCTAAAGTATGTGTGATACTGTAAAATAAATACCCTTCACATTCAAACTGGCTTCACTTGGGTTTTCTATTAATCTACCAGAAAGCAATTTAACTTAGTTTTCAGGAAAATTACCAATTTCATGGTTTGGATCTCTAGGGTCACTCCTCAATAGCTGGAGTTACACATAACAAATTTACAAATGCCAAGCATTTATCGTATAATGATAGTCATAGAAATAATTAAGACAACAAATAAAGTTAATTCTAGTAATTGTCCTATTTGTGTCTTGTTCTATGTTTCACATCAGACACCTTCTCATCAAGGAAATTGCCCCTGACTCTTCAGGCGTGGCAGGGCCCAGTCTAGTGCCTCCTTAGTACCTTGTGTGCATATATATTGTGTAATTTAACAGGAGTTGGAAGTATCTATTGGTACATTTATCTGTTGCATTTAAATAAACTAGGCTACATTAGGATACCAAATACACATTAGTGTCTGACATACAGAAGGTATTTAACGTATATTTGTTGAATTGAATCACCATGAAAAAGCCAGCATAACCCACTTTCCACTTGCTGTGTTAAACTAATCATCCCATTTATAGATCTCTTAGAAACAAATCTATAAGGCGTTCTACCAGTCCCTGAAACATGCTTACCTGGGTCTCCAGAGGCAGAAAGATCCTGAGAGTTATCTGAAATTCTTAAGATAGCTGTTGCCAGTTTGAGCATTTAGCCACTAATTTAAGATTCTTTTAACTCAGTCAGATGACAGAACCATTTGATTCACCTGGAATCCAGGTTTATGGGTTCGTAGGATGAGGATGACCCACCCGGAACATCTGCCTTTTGAATCTTTGAGCCTTTAAGGAACCCTTTATCCAAAGTCACTTCCA
The DNA here is from genome assembly GCA_028571685.1 of Heterohyrax brucei. Lineage (NCBI taxonomy): Eukaryota > Metazoa > Chordata > Mammalia > Hyracoidea > Procaviidae > Heterohyrax > Heterohyrax brucei. The sequence goes on from CM053143.1 coordinate 166,429,002, forward strand.
TAAATTGAATTGAATTGAACTGAACTGAACTGAGCGGAACTGAACTGAGCTGAACTGGTGTCTCTCCAAGTACAAACTTGACTAAGCCATGATTCCCAGTTTTTTTTAATTTTTTTTTTATTTTTTGGTTTTTTTTTTTTAATTGTTCACAATTTTGTCAGTGATGGCACTAACCTAGAGATAATCTAATTTCTCTGCATTCCTCACAGGTGGACCTTCAACTTGATATATGGGACTTATATTTTATGACTGAGGTAAGAGAGACTTTCCCTTCTTGTGGATGATGTGCTATATAAATATGTGGGTTGGAAGAGGTGAAATTACATTGAAGTAGATATTGTATCATATATACTGATATTACATAATCTCTTGTGTTGTAAATCCTACCTTTATGATGTTAATGAGCTGGGATTAGCAGCAATGATGTCAATGAGATAGGACTCAGTCTACAAAACTAGGTTTGGTTTTAAATCAATCTTTTTTAAGATATAAAAGAGAGAAGCCAGAAGCATTGGGGGTGGGGATGGACCTCATACAGCCAAGAAGTAGCACCAGGAGCAGGGGTGTCCTTTGGACCCAGGCAGTCTTCCTACACAGAAAGCAACAGAGACAATTGAAGACAAGGACCTTCTCCCAGAGCTGACAGAAAGTCTTCCCCTGGAGCTGGTGCCCTGAATTTGGACTTCTAGCCTCCTAGACTGAGAGAGAGTAAATTTCTTTTTCGTAAAGCAGTCCCCTCATGGTATGTCTATCATAGCAGCACTAGACGGCTAACACAGCCACTTCAAGTCAAACAATAGCCTAGCAAGCAGTTCAGTGGAGCTTTTGTTTGTTTGTTTTTCTTTGACTTAGACATTCAGTGCTTTTACAAAATTATCTATATGCAGGCAGTTTCAAGGACCAAGAACACAGCTTGTGCCTGGAAAATGTGTGGTATGTTCTCAGTGGCTTTGTTTCCTCAGCCTACTGGAAACCTACACGTGTTCTAAGGCTATCTCCTACAAGATTAACGGGAAATAAGCTATTTAACTGTTTCAGTGTCCCTTCTTTGAAGTACCTTCCCAATATCTTCAGGTTGATATTGCCAGATTCAAACTCCTCAGAATCAATATATGATGTTACATTCATTTTTGGTTCTTCCCTATGCATTTAAGTTTTGGACATAGATTATTTATAGAGTGTTATCAAGAGATCCCAAAGGCACCAATGTTGCCAGGGCTCTTTGAAGGTACTCAAGTATCCCTGTCACACTCGTGAGAAGGAATTACTAAGCAGACACTTGGCTGGCCTGTGAGAGAACCCTTTATTGGAAAAGGAAAGCACATTGAAGTACGGCAGAAGGTGAGTGTATGGTACTCCAGTAGGCTGCACCGCTGAGTAAGTTCAGGGTAGGATTTTTGTGGTCCATCTACACCCAGGTTATAGCTGGGGACAACAGATCAGTGATGGAGATCTGAAAGTGTTGTTTTTTAGACTGCAGGCAGATGTTTGTGTCTTGTTTGCACGTCCATGCAGACGTCAAGAAGTTTCCTGCCACAAGGGCTTCTGGGACTGGTAGAAGGACTTACGCGACACAGCACTTGCGCAGTTTCTTGCTCCCTTGGTTCCATTCTGGTCCTGTTTGTAGCTCTCTGGTGCCCCCATTGGAAGCACACAGAGAGGTCATTTCTGGTCTGTCTGCTGACGTCTCTGAATTGGGTCTAAAGTAGCTTTTTTGAAAAACAACTTTGGGGATAATTTAAGGGACGCATCCCCAGGTACAGTCGCTAAAATAAGTTGCTTATCACAGGGTCTCCACGAGTCAGATCTGACTCGACGGCACTTGGCTTGGCGGGCATCACTCTGGAATGCCCCCAGGTGTGGTTTGGCTGGCTTTTTGTGTCCCCGTCTCACTGCTGCCTGTTGTACTTACAATATGCTGCCATGTCGGGGAAACCCTCAGTCCACTTCAGTTTCTGCCTGCTTTCACAAAGAACCCAGAACTGCAAAAGTTTTGCAATAAAGAGGATTCTATAAGAAAGTTGCGGATCAAGTGAACTGAATTTAGACAGCTGACTGTTCCGTTGATTATTTGTCTCCCACCCTACTCAGACCCCTTAGGATTCGTTTGGTTTGATTCCTCTGCTGCTGTCCTTTCCTCCCTTATTTCAAGCAAACTACCGTATAAAAATTTCAGGTTAGCCGTGGAAGAAAGATCATTCAAACAGAGAAAAGGAGAATCATGCTTCCTACTTCTTTCAGCTTAAGACATTAGCATTTCCAAGTTTGGCTTTGAAATTTAGCATAATGTTTCTTTAGAAAAACCATGTGTTAAAGACCAATATTTTGTGAACAGTTACATCAGCATATGGGTATATGTTGAAGTAGTAACGAAGCTGTAAAAGGCATGAATAATAATCAAACTGATCCAACAGAGCAGGAAATTAGAAGTCAAGGTCAAGATGGAAAAGAAGTGGTTCGAGGCCCAGTGTGAACCTAACAAAATATATGCAGCAGCTTTCTGAATGTTATCTTAAAGGAACTCTTAGGTTGCATGTATTACCAATGCTTTTTATTTGTTTTGATTACCTTTTAAATTTTATAACGTATTTTAGAGCTCTTTTGTAGCAAAGGAATGCATGATTATATCCTATTTTGTTTATACTAGAAATTTTGTTTGCATTGAGTTTATTTAATTTTTTATAAAACTCAATAAATTGCCTAGTTTATTCATTAATAAATGTTTCCTGTTAACATTTAAAATATTTTTAATTGTGCATGTTTGAAAGCAAAATACAGTACTGTTCCTAAGTTAAATATTTTTGAGTTCATGCTTGAAAGGAAAAGAGAAAAAAGCATCCCCAAACATAAATTCACTTAGCTTCATTTACCTTAGCTATGCTTCCATAACAAGTCTAATATTTACTGCTTTCCTAACTAAATCTCTCAGTGTTTAAACAAAGGCTTGTACTCTTCTGAACTAGTTCTCTGTTTTATCTCAGCCTTCTGTGAAGCTGCAATACCACATAGATGGTATCATATCATATATAAGACAAACATGCTCATGGGGAAGTTCAGGAATCAGACTTAAAAGTCTGACATAGAGAGAAAGAGGTTTCAAATGAAATGAAGTATTTGCAAATAATCATAATGCAATGTTATCAAGTTTCCATTAACAGTACAATAATAAAATATGACATAATTTTGGAAACTGCATTTAAGACAAAAAAAGATGTATCTACTGTCCTTTCATTTTAATACCTTTAGTTAAATATAAGCTTAGTGCTATTTACTAAAACCATTTATTTATTTATGGTTGTTTTTACTTTTAAGAAAGATACACACTTAAAAAAAAGCATTTTACAAATTTTAATCAGTTCTGTTCATATTGCGGAAACCCTGGTGCCATAGTGGTTAAGTACTATGGCTGCTAATCAAAAGATCAGCAGTTCAAATCCACCAGGTGTAGCTTAGAAACTCTATGAGGGCAGTTCTCTGTTCTATAGGGTCACTATAAGTCAGAATTGACTCTGTGGCAATAGGTTTGGTTTGGTTTGGTTTTGATTGCTCATACTGGGATTAATCAACTTCTGTCATAGGTTATTACAGTGTTTTCAGTCTTTTGCTATCTGAATTGACTAATGTGGGTAAAATAGATTTATGGAAACTTTAGTCAGGCTTCTTCCTTTACCATAGGTCTTTGAATCTCAATGTATATATGATTACACCTACTCTTCATTTATTGGTATGGTTAGGTTCCAAAGACTAGGTCATGATGCAAAAATTTGATAATTTCTGAAAATAGAGGATGGTCACATCAATCACAAAATTAAAGAATATTACATTATTATATAACTGTAAAATTACAGCAGCATGTGACTGTGAAATTATATCACGATATAACTGCCAAACCACTGAGAATCAGGGCCCAGCCCAGAGGACCCATAACCTTATCTATCATGAACAGCCTTCCTCTCCTCTCACATTTCTTTTTACAATTTTTTACTTCCCTAGTCATTTTACACTGCCAAACGTATGTCTTTAATACATAAAATAGTCCAATAGGACCTACTTTTATGATTGATGTAAATAGAAAATATTAGATAATGACAATGAATAGTTGGTGTGCTTAATGACTTCTCTTAAGAATCAACTGCCCTAAGTGAGAAAAATGGTTGATTATGCCTGTTGCCCATCCCACTTCCCCACGCCAAGTCCTGTCTTGTCAATTGCTTTCTGTCTTACCTTTGGGACACTTAAAGATCTTACCTTCAGAGTGCTCTCCTCATTGCAGTAATCAAAACCTAAACCCACTGTCATTAAATTGATTCCAACTCTTAGTGATCCTGTGGAAGGAATAGAAGTGCCCCATAGAGTTTCCAGGGAGTGCCCGGGGGATTTGAACTACCAGACTTCTGGTTAGCACCTAGAGTACTGAACTACTACACCACCAGGGCTTCCTTATTGCAATAGTCTTGTCACATAAAATCTCTTCTCACCTAAGTTCAAATTTGTGTTTCAATAGTTCTCAAGATACTCTTTAGTCGTGTTAAATAAAATTACAATACAGTTTTGTGGTTGAGAAAATGTCATGAGTAACCCAGTAGACAACGTCCTTAATTAAGGCTTGTCTAATAAAACCTCTTGTAACTGCTTAATTTTCTTAAAAATGAGATCATCCTTGTCAGCCAATGATAATCTGATAGTGCATCTTAGAAAATTGTATCAGCCATTCAGAAATAAACTTCTTTTACTTCCTTATTTTGTCAATAAAAGCTAGTCACACTAATACTCAGCAGAGAACCTTTCTGTTTCCCGTCTGGTGCTTTCCAATTAGCAAATCTCTTGCTCAAACAAACCTTACCTAATATCTGTCCCATAAGGTTGCTGTGAGTCAGAATCAACTCGATGGCACTGTTTTTTCCCCTATATCTGCTAGGTGCTCCTTGGAAACTCTGGAGCAGTTGTACTCTCTTCTCTGGGGTCTCTGTGGCAGTGGACTTGTTTTTAGTTTGGTAATATGTTAATTTGGTTGTGCTGTATTTCTTTTGGCAGTTGATTCCAGGCCAGAGAATGATTCACTGGTTTCTCAGACAAGTAAAGTAGCATTTCAAAAATTGAATTAAAAAATGGTTCTTAAACTTATGCCAGTTTTCTTGACATATATTATTTCTATAAGACTGTCTAAGGTATATTAAAAAAAAAAAAAGCCACTGACTTCCAGTTGATTCTGACTTGTAGTAAACCTATAGATCATAGTAAAACCATCCTGTAGAGTTTTGAGGCAGTGCTAGAAGATTTGAATTGCTGACCTTTTGGTTAGTAGACATAGCACTCAACCACTATGCCGCCACAATTTTCTTCTAAGATATACATGCTTTTGTTATCCCTTTTTCTGTAGATGAGAAAACCAATAAGTTTAGCACCCATGTAGGTGTGAGTCCTTCTATCCATGTGCTTAGCCACAATACTATGTTACCTTCCAGCTGCCTCTAAATAGCCAACTCGTTCCTCTCTTCCTATCAACTGTGTTATCCGTTAGAAAGAGGAACACTATTGTATTATTCTCCCAAACACTGTTGAGAAAGGATTCTTCTAAAATTCCATTTAATTTTGACCTTGAAAGTTTAACTTAATTCAGTTGTTAAAGTTGCAGTATTTTAACCTTCTACACTTGATGTTAAACTCCTTTAAAGTCGTATTCAAATTAAGTAAATTGGTGTGTATATTTATGCAAAATGAAATGCAAATGTGCCTACCTAAGTGCTTTCAAAGACATCTGGTAGCTTTAAGATAGAAATGATGGTTTTAAAGGAGTGCACTCGTTTGCTATGGCTTTTCCATAGCTTCTACGTCAAGTAAGAGACATTAACCTAATTTTTCCATGTTTAGGGTTATCAGCAAATCTTTTTTTTTTTTATTTCTGTAAAATTTTCTTAGTAAAAAACTCAGAAAACCAAGTAAATAATACACTAAAGTTTAGATACCAAAATTCTAGAATTGCAAATATATACATTTGAATGGTTCAACTATTAAAATAAGTAAAAAGAACATCACAGGTACAATGGAGATATATATTTTTCTCAGCAATTCACTTTGTCTCTCTCCAGAGCCAGCTCCATTTCCGTGTTCATAATTTTTTAAAAATGTCCTCATTTGAATTTTCTTTCTTTCTTTTTTGATGTTTATGCTTGTACAACAGTGTATGCCTTTTTAAAATTCACGTCTAAAATTTCTTGCCATGCCTTGTTTTTCCACACAACATGTTTTAGAGACAGCTATGAGTCAGAATCAACTCAATGGCAATGAGTTTGGATTTTGGGGTTTTAAGCCACATTAAAGATGTACATAGATTTAATTTTGTTATTTGGAATGATATATAGTAGTAATAAATGCCACAAACAAATTTAGACATACTTATCTGTGAGTATACTTATTGGTATTTCCTCCAATAGTTTATTGTGAAAAAGAATGTAGCAATGAACACGTGTCTATTTTTATAGGACACACGCATTTTTCAACTTCCCAAAACACTACCAAGTATTTTTCAAATCTATTTATGCTTTGACAACTAGTGTTCATTAGTTTTCTATGTCCATTCAGGGCATTTTAGCTCACCAGGGAAATCACCAGGCCAAGAAGTTCTGTTTTTCTCCTGCCCCTTTTCTTTAGCAAGTATATAGCAGAGCATAGACCATAACATTTTGGGTTAGAAATGTCCAGTACCAGTCCATTTCAGTTCATTAATGCTTAGGATATCGATCTTCAAGTATTTCATTTCATTTGTGACAACATGTAATTTTCCTTGATACATACTTTGTACATCCCATGCTTCAATTAACATATTCCTACAGCCATTGATTCTAATTTTGAGTCTTGCTGTCTCAAAAAATAAAGATCCATCAGCTTTTACTCTGTCCATGTCATAAGCTCAACTCTACCCTGAGAATGTAACATTTTCCCAGTTATATTTTGCCTGCCTTCCAACCTCAGAGGCTCATTTTTAAGCATTAGCCCAGACAATGTTCTGCTATTATTCATAAAGTTTTCATTGACTTATTTTTTAAAACAGAGTCCCAGGACTTTTTCTTAGTCAGTTTTAGTATGGAAGCTCCCCTGAAAGATGTCTACTATGTGTGGTGCTATTGATATGTGAGATCTATGTGGCACAGCTTTGAGGTACATGTGGTTTAGCAACATGCAAGCCATTACTGCATAACAAAGTGACATACCAGTAGTGGATTAATATTTACAAAATATGCACTGGGTGATACGAATAATGCTGTAGATTGCATTATAAAATTTTGCAAGACCTATGACTTATTTGCCAGAAATACTTGTTATCAACAACACAATAACTATACATGTGGACCTCACAGGATGGTTTAAATGCCAAACAAATTGACAATATCTGTAGAAAGAGACAATAGAGAAGTTCAATATTAACAGTGAAACAAAGTCATATAGTAGGATATTAATTGCTGGTATGTAAGTTCAAGTTGAAGCTGAAGAAGAGCAAAACAATTTCAAGAGAGCCAAAATATAAACTCAAATACATTCCACCTGAATTTAGGGACTGTTTCAAGAATAAATTTGATGTAGTGAACACTAATGAACAGAGAACAAGAGAAATGGGTGCTGACATCAAGGAGACGATACATAGATAAAATAAAATGTCATTTAAAAATAGGAAACAATGAAGAGATCAAAATGGATGTAAGAAGAGACACTGAAATGTTCTCTTGAGCACAAAGTAGCTAAAGGGAATAGAAGAAATAATAAAGTAAAAGTTGAAGAGATTTCAAAGGTCAACTTGGGAAGCAAGGTAAGATATTATAAAGAAATGTGCAAAGACCTAGAATTACACAATCAAAGAACAAGCCCAGCATTGTTCAGATGAAGGAACTGAAAAAAATTCAAACCTTCAGTTGCCACATTAAAGGATTATCGGGGAGGGAAGGGGAAGAATATTGCAACAACATCCAAAGAAGATGGAAAGAGTACAGTGGATCACTGCACTAGAAAGACTTAGTCAAAGTTCAACTATTCAAGAGGTAATATGTGTTAAAGAAGTAATGGTAGAGGAGGAAGCAGTACAAACCATGCCAGAAGCACTGACGACAAACAAGACTTCAAGAGTTGATGGAATGCCAATTGAGATGCTTCAACCAGTAGATGCAAAGCTGAAAACTCTCACCAACCTTGGTCAAAAAATTTACAAGACAGCTACATGGCCAAATGACTTGAAGAGATCCATATTTACGACTATTCAAAAGAAAAGCAATCAGATGAAATGTGGAAATTATCAAACACATCACATGCAAAATTTTGCTGAAGATAATTAAAAAAATGGATGTGCATGTGCACTGACAGGGAGCTGCCAAACGTTCAAGTTCAGTTTAGAAGGTGTAGAATGAAAGATATCATTGCTGATGTCAAATCTATCTTGACTGAAAACAGAGTAATACCAGAAAGATCCTCACCTGTGTTTTATTGACTATGAGAATGCATCTGGCTGAATTGATCATAAAAAATTATTGATAATTGTGAATAGTGGAAATTCAAGAACACTTTAAATGTGCTCGCACTTGGCTTGGCTTGGCTTAAATGTGCTCATGAGGTAACTGTACACAGATCAAGAGGTGGTCACTGAAACACAACAAGGGGATGCTGCATGGTTTAAAATTGGAAAAGATGTATGGGAAGAATACAGTCCTTTATCATACTTATTCAGTTTACATCCTGAACAAGTAATCAGAGAAGTTGGACTATATGTGGCAGAATATAGGATCAGAATTAGAGGAAGACTCATTAACAACCTGAGATATACAGGTGACACAACCTGAGATGTACAGCTGACACAACCTGAGAGGTACAGCTGACACAACCTGAGATGCACAGGTGACACAACCTTGCTTGCTGAAATTGAAGAAGAGTGGAAACACACTGATGAAGAACAAAGATGACAGGCTTCGTTACGGATTACCCCTTAACGCAAAGAAACAAACATTCTCACAACTGGACCAATAAGCAACATCATGATATACTGAGAAAAGGTAGAAGTTGTCAAGGATTCATTTTACTTGGATTCATAATCAACGCCTACGGAAGCAGGGTCAAGACATCAAACAACATAATGCACTGACAACTCTGTTGCAAAAACACTTGTTACAGTGTTAAAAAGCAAAAACATCACTTTCATGTCTAAAATGACCTTTACACAAGCTATAGTATTTTCCACTGCCTCATGTGCATGTGAAAGCTGGACTATAAATAAGGAACACATGAAAAGAATTGACACCTTTGAATTACGGTGTTAGCGAAGAATACTGCACATACTGTGAACTGCCAGAAGACCAAACAAATCTGTCTTGGAAAAAGTGTAGTCAGATTGAACCTTAGGCGTGAAGATGTGAAAACTTCATCTCACATCCTTTGGGTGTGTTATCAAGAGGGTCCGATCTCTGAAGAAGGACATTGTGTTCATTAAAAGAGAAAGCCAGTGAAGAAGAGGAAGACCCTCACTGAGATGCGTTGATTCAGCAGCCGTAACCATGAGATCAAACTTAGCTAGGACTGTGATGAGGGCTCAGGACCAGGCAACATGACGCTAAAGGAAGACGTCCAAGCTGTGCTGAAGACACTGCTGAAAAATAAGGCTCCAGTAGCTGACAGAATACCAGCTGAGATGTATCAACAGACAGATGCATGCTGGAGTGACTCACTAGTCTATGCAAAGAAATTTGAAAGACAGCTGCTTAGCCAACTGACTGGAAGAGATTTATATTTAAATGTCTTCCAAAGAAAGGTGATCCAACAGAACATGAAATTTATCAAGCAATATTATTAATACCACACACAATTTTGTTGAAGATTATTTCAAAGTGATTGCAGTAGTACATGGACAGGGAATTACCATATTCAAGGTTAGATACAGAAGAGAACACGGAATGAGGCATATTGTTACTGATATCAGAAGGATTCTGACTGAAAACAGAGAACACTGGAAAGATGCTTACGTGTGTTTTATTGACTGTGCAAAGGCCTTAAACTGTGCAGATCATAACAAATCATGAATGACATTGAAAATAATGGGAATTCAAGAACATTTAATTGTGCTCACAGGAAGCTGTACATAGACCAATAAACAGTCCTTCAAATAGAATAAGGATACACTATATGGCTTACAGTAAGCAAGTTATGTGACAAGATTATATCTTTTCACCATATGTATTTAGTCTGTGTGTTGAGCAAATAATCTGAGAAGTTGGACTCTGTGAAGAACTTGGCATCAGGACTAGGGGAAGGTCACAGTGGAGATGATACAACCTTGTTTGCTGCATATGAAGGGACTTGAAGAATTTATTGATGAAGATCAAAGACTACAGCCTTCAGCTTGGATTATACCTGAACATGAAACAAACATCGTCACAACTAGAACAATAAGCAACATCATGGTAAATGGAGAAAAGATAGAAGCTATCAAGGATTTCATTTTACTTGGATCCGTAATCAACATGCATAGAAGCAGCAGTCAAAAAATCAAAGGACACATTACAATGGGAAAATCTTCTGCAAAAGGCCTCTTTAAAGTGTTAAAAAGCAAAGATGTCACTTGGCGGACTAAGGTTAGCCTGACCCAAGCCATGGTGTTTTCCATCACTTCACATACATGTGAAAACTGGACGATGGATACAGAAGACCAAAGAAAAATTGATGTCTTTGAATGATGTTGTTGGAGAAAAATATTGAATATACCATGAACTTCCAGAAGAAGAAACAAATCTGTCTTGGAAGAAGTACATCCAGAATGCTCCTTAGTAGTAAGGGTGGTGTCATGGTTTGAATTGTGTCCCCCCAAAAATGTGTGCAGCCATGCGGCTGGGATATGGTTCCCAGTATCTTGGAAATGTCCTCCATTGCGTGATTTTGCTAACCTGTATGTTAAAGGATTAGGGTGGGGCTGTGGATTCCTGCTATGGGGGAAGTTTCCCTGGAGTATGGCTTGCCCCACCCTTAATGCTTTTAGCTTGCAAGGAATAAAAGGAAAAAGAACCAAGGACAATTTGAGAACCTCACTACCATCAAGCAAGCAGCACCGGGAGCAGAGCGCGTCGTTCAGACCAGAGGTTCTTGCGTTAGGACACTCCCTGGACAATGACTGGTGCAATACCGGACTTTCCTCCAGAGCCGTCAAGGGGAAAGTCTTTCCCTGGAGCAGACACCCTGAATATGGACTTGCAACCTACCGGACTGTGTAAGAATAAATCTTTCTTTGTTAAAGCCATCCACTCTGTGGTATTTCTGTTAGAGCAGCCCTAGCTGACTAATACAGAATTGGTACCGTGGAAGTGGGGTGCTGCTCTAGCAAATACCTAAAATGTGGAAGCCACTTTGAAACTGCGAATGGATAGAAGATTCAGAAGGAACGAAGAAGGCGCAGATGGTGAGAAACAACAGAGGACCGGCAGCAGCGGCAGCGGCAGCAGCAGAACCAGAGGCAGCGCTGGAGCTGACTTGTGGAGCGAGAGAGGTCAGTGCCTGCGCAGAGCTTTCCTCGCAGAACAGGGTGCCTCCAGGCACTTGAATCAGTGAGCCGCCTTGCTGACCCACGGAGTGAGAGAGTTGAGTGCCTTTGGGCAGGACGCTTTCCAGCAAGAGTGGGGTGCCTCCGGGCACTTAAACCAGTGGAGCTACAGAGCTTTGGAACACTTGCCCGGCAGGGCAGATGTGGGCCTGAGGCCCAGGCCATGCGGCCATAGGAAGCTGAAGCTGAAGAGGCAGATAGCGTGAGAAGCTGAGCTGCCTCAGTCTCAAGAGGTATGGCCATGACCTCAGGGGCTTGAAAGGGTGGAACCATGGCGTGCTGTGTTCGTAAGGGTGGAATTGCCACTCAGTTGGGCTTAGGGTGCTCCTAAAGCCGATGGGACAGAGTTTCTGTCCAAGTGGGCCTTGAAGGCAAAGTTGTAGCACAGGGCTGGAGGTCTCCACTCAGAAACCTGAGAGTGCGGCCGATACCTAGAGTCTGGAGAGCATTGCTGTTGTGTAGAATGTCTCAGAAAATGTAAGAGTATTTCCAAAGCTTTTAGGGCTAATGTAATGTGTTCTGTTGACTTTGCCTGTTGCCTGTTAATGCCTTCTAAGTTTCACAGATGTAGAAGAGTTTTTGTATTTTGGACTTGGAACTGATTTAAGACTTCTGTTATATGGATGGACATAATTTTGCTATGGTGAGATGAATGTGTTAAATGTTTTGTGATGTGATTTTTGGGTTGTCAAAGGGTGGGATGTCATGGTTTGAATTGTGTCCCCCCGAAAATGTGTGCAGCCATGTGGCTGGGATATGGTTCCCAGTATCTTGGAAATGTCCTCCATTGTGTGGTTTTGCTAACCTGTATGTTAAAGGATTAGGGTGGGGCTGTGGATTCCTGCTATGGGGGAAGTTTCCCTGGAGTATGGCTTGCCCCACCCTTAATGCTTTTAGCTTGCAAGGAATAAAAGGAAAAAGAACCAAGGACAATTTGAGAACCTCGCTACCATCAAGCAAGCAGCACCGGGAGCAGAGAGCGTCGTTCAGACCAGAGGTTCTTGCGTTAGGACACTCCCTGGACAATGACTGATGCAATACTGGACTTTCCTCCAGAGCCGTCAAGGGGAAAGTCTTTCCCTGGAGCGGACACCCTGAATATGGACTTGCAACCTACCGGACTGTGTAAGAATAAATCTTTCTTTGTTAAAGCCATCCACTCTGTGGTATTTCTGTTAGCAGCCCTAGCTGACTAATACAGGTGGTCAGACTACTTCTCATAGACTTAGGACACGTTATCAGGACTGATTAGTCCCTAGAGAAGCATATCATGCTTGGTAAACTAGAGTGTCAGAAAGAAAGAAGAAAACTCTATGAAGTGGATTGTCATAGTTGCTGCAACAATGGCCTTAGGAATAACAAAATTGTGAGAATGGCACAGGAGCAGGCAGTGTTTCATTCTGTTGTACATAGGGTCGTTGTGTGTCCCACAACTCTATACCGACTAACAACATTGTCGTCAGAAATTCTTTCATAGACATTCAGTTATATAATTTACTGTTCAAAACACTGCTGTAAAGTTTAGTTTTCTACATGAAATCTGGGGCTTTAGTTGCTTGAAACCACAGACCCGAACAATGATCACTTTGTTAAGTCCATCAGCCAGTTTGAGAAGGAAGCAACAAAATGTCACCGTGAAATAATGTGCAAAAGAAAAGGACTATACAGGCAACCTTCACTAATCTACTGACTAGAAATGCCATTCCCATTCCCAGGGATAATCCAGATGATTTAGAACCTTTGACGTGTGGAGTTAATAGCTCAACTGACAAAGTTTCGACATTGCCCAGTTCTTCACCACTGGACTAAATTTGTTTTAATCTGTGTATTTTTCTATGTATGTATATATGTGTTAAAATAGACCTGTAAGTTTGTATGTACTTTTTTCAGCCCCCAAAGCAAATAAAGATTAGATTAATAAAGATACTCATAAGGGAAAACAATAATAATGAAAACTAGAATAAATAAATAAATAAACGAGGTAGCTTACATCAGAGCTGACTTACAACGGAGTCACTGGCACAGTACTGCCTGTATTCCCAATTACCTCCTGGGCCCATGGCACTAAAAAGGACTCTTCAAAGTGGAAGAGAGAAGTTGAAAGGTCAGTAACAGATGTAATTATGGAAGAAAGCACAGTAGACAGATAATGCTTGCTGAATTTGAAGCTGGAGAAAGAAATTAGAAGCTGAAAAAAATCACAGAAAGAGATTTTCATTAGAATCACAATAAAAGTACACAGCCTTGCTGATACCTTGATTTAATTCCAGTTTAATCATTGTCAGACTGAAAATAGTGACTTTGTGATAATTTGTTACAGCAGCAACAGAAAACTCATACAATGCTCAGCACTGACTCTTTTCATCTATAAATGACAGAAACAACATTGTGTCTAATTTAAGCAGCAACAAACAGCAAAGATAATTCATGTAATATCTCACAGAATCTAAAAAATGGGTAAGAAAATCAACACTAGAAATTTGTTGAAGCAATAATTGGAACAATTAACTCGGATATTTTAGGACTGTTCTCCATCTCTGAGTTTGTTGCTTCTGTGTGTCAAACTTCTCTTTTCCCATAAAATACTCACAGCTTTACAGTAGTTCCCTTTGAGAGTGAGTTTACTAACTATGCAGCGATATGACTAACAAAGAGTACCTGTTCTTTCTTTGGCCTAAAAGGACCAATACAGCTTCAAAATGTACCAAAAGATCATGGCCTTTGGATTGGTCAAATTTTAGAACTAACAACGATGGCAAGAGACCTGGGTTATGCGAATGTATCGGTTCCTCAAACTACATATGAGCTGGAGATAGTTCCTATAATATGGAGCTTGGAAGACCACCCAGGTCATTCAGGCTTATCTTTTCACCTCAAGACAAATAACCTTAATAACCTCTGAATATGAATACTTAACATATTCACAGGTTCTACAAATTAGTGCCAAGCCAAGCCAAGTGCCGACGAGTCGGATCCAACTCATGGCGACCCTAGGGGCCAAGATAGAACTGACCCCCTTAGTACATGAAGTTTTTTTTGGAGAGAAGGGCATTTTTTATGCCTACCACAGCGATATAAATTTAGGCCAAATTTAAGATCTACTATAATTCTGCATTCATTTTTCATATGTAAATATTGAAATATGTTGGAGATTCAAGTAGAAGTAATGTGTACATTATAACAAAGCCCATCTTTACGTCTTAAAATTTTCAGCAGTTGGATAGATCTGTGACTAATAAAATCTTAATTTTCTAATATTTTGACTTTTTATTTAATTCCAGTCCCAGTGACATTTATAGCCACTATTAAGTGATATTTCTGTAAGGAATTACATCATTCTTTATAATTTTGTGCTTTAAGACTGAGATTCTCAGTTCCATAGCTGTGTGACTAATAAAGAATATTCATTCTTCTAGGGTTTAAAAAGACTAATGTTTCTTTAAGATGGTAAAAGCAGTAATACTGGTATTAATACATGTTACAAAAGGCTCTTGAAACTCAGCACTGGAAGAAACTCTAAAAAGGGGGTAATTGTCAACCAAAAGAAAACAGACTCTTTAGAGCGTTTACGAAAATTTGTTTCCTAGCCAAAAACTGGTGAAATTCACAGGGGTAAAAAAAAAAAACACCAAGGAGAAAGCAGCATTTCTTTTTTTAAGTAATAAACAGTTGTCTTGTTTTGTCTTGTTCAACAAATGAGTAAAATTTAGTGTCTTCAAACATCATGATTGCAGTCTCCCAGACAATACCATAAGGAACATTTAATAAGATGATGTAAATAAAGAAAAGTAGTTTTCAGTTGACCATATGGTTTTATTTTCTCTGAAAACATAATTATTGTTCAGGGTTATGTGATTTCTTTCAGATTTCAATAAATTTTATTTCTTTTGTTATTGTTATTTAACACTTTGCCATAATATTTACATAATTGGAAAAGCATTCTTAATGACTCTTTTTTTTTTTCTCTTAAGATTATTCTGGTATCAGAATTAAAATAATCTTAAGCTATGTGAGTGAGTTTATTCGGAAGTTGCATAAACTGAGTAACTTAGGTGGAGGGTAGTTACACAGGGACGATGATTATTATAGATAATTAAAGTCTCAAAAGAAGGGACGCAAATCCTGCTGTTGAAGTCTCAGAGTTTTATGAATCCATCTTCCAAAAAGATGCACCTGATACCTGTGAATGTGAGGTTATTTGGAAATGAGGTCTTTGCACATGCAATTAGTTAAGTTCGCATGAGCTCTTCCTGGAGTTGGGTACACCCTAGTACGACATGTCCTTAAATAAAGAGAAGTGGCAGAAGTACAGACAGACCCAAGCGGAAGATTGTTATGTGAAGACTGAGATTGGTGTTCTTCAGACCCAAATGCAGGAAATATGCGCTACTAGAGGTGGGAAGGGTAAGGAAGTGTCTTCTTCTAGAAACTTCAGAGAGGATATGGCCCTACCACTGTGTTAAATTCAGACTTCTAGCCTCCCAAACTGGAAGTGGAAAATTTTCTTTTGTTTTAAGCCACCTACTTCATGTCTGTACAAGTTGATATGGATCACATAGCACGTAGAGGTAAATTAATACACAGAGTCACATGATAGCCTCTTTGTTCTCTCCTTTTTTCGCTTGTCCCCACCCACTTCACAAATGTTCCTAAATTTACTTAAGGGGGAAACCAGGACATTGTTCTCGTGGTTAGGCAGCATTGAGTTGGTTCTGACTCATAGAGACCCTACACACAAAAATCATTGTGATCTGTAGGAAATAGTTATTATTAGTGATATCAGCACTAGTTTTGCGAAGCTTCAAAGTGAATTATTCAATCTGTGTCCCAAGAGTAATGAGGCACACTTACAATTATTCTGTTCCTTGAGATTTGCCATTTTCGTATGATATACATTCTTGACTGAGAGGGTAAATTAGATCAGATTTTCTCAAGTATTTGCATAAAGATTCACTTAGAAGACAGTTACTGATACATTGAATTGAAGAAAAAGAAAACTGATTTTCATTTTTTAATTGATTAATCTTTAATCCCTAGAGTGAATTGTCATTCAACTGATTATTAAGTTGTGGGGGACAAAAATGAATTAAACTCCTTTTGCTACTTTAAGCATTTCCGTTCTAGATAATACTCATCTGTTTTCACATTAGTCTTTAGAATGTTACACTCATTTTAAGACAATTTTAACACAGCAACTCAGTATATGCTAATATGGAAAAATCCACAAGGTATATTATTAGTCAAAAAAATATGTACAGGGAATGGTAGTATCATGTAGAAAAAAATGCATGTGCACATGTGAATATAAACGTTTGTATGAAAGACAATTTCTGGAAGCTTACATAAAGAATTTTTATCAGTCATAGTCAAAACAAGAAACAGCATACTCAAATTAGGATAATTTGAAGAGAGTTTATTTACAGAGAGATTAATTATAAAGGTGTGGATGAGTATAAAAAAACTGAAAAACCAAACCCACTGCCATCAAGTTGATTCTGACTCATAGCAGAGTAGAACTGCTCCATGGAGCTTCCCATGAGCTCCTGGTGGCTTTGAACAGCAGCCCATGGTTAGCAGTTGCAGCATTTATCTGCTACATCACCAGGGTTTCCGGAAAGAGAAGCAGGGGGATAGTACAGTATTCTGGGCTGTTGTTGCCCTGAAACTGAAGAGACAAGGAAAGGAAGAATTTCCAAATACCAGAAAGAGAGTCTTGTAGAACAGGCTAGATTCCAACAGACAGAGACAGTCTAAGTTACTCTCATCAGAAAGTTGCTTCAGTTACTGCTGAATCTATTCTGATACACGGCTCCCTCCTGTGTGCAGACTAGAACTGTTCATGGGGCTCTCAAGGCTGTGACCTCTTAAAACAGGTCACCAGTTCTGTCCTCTGAGACACCTGTTTTAGTCTATCTTTCAACTGGTAGTTGCGTACTTGGTAGCAAAGAGAATAAATACCACTGACCTCCCTTCCCTTTCCCCCTTCCTATTCCCTTCCTTTTGTTCCCTCCTTCCCTCTCCTCTCCAGCTAGGATTCAACAAACTGAACCCAATAGACTCAATCCCGAAAGCCCAGGTGCTCTGATTTTGAGTCAGCGCCAACCATAAGAAAGGAGGAGGAGAAGAGTGAAGAAGGACTATGGAGAAGCCAATGGAAGACGCCTACTGCGTTACTGTTAATTTTGCCACAGTAGGCTTATTGTCCCATGGAAACCCTGGTGGCACAGTAGTTAAGTGCAGGTTAGTGGTGCAGCTCCATCAGGTGCTCCTTGGAAACTCTATGGGGCAGTTCTGCTGTGACCTATAGGGTCCTTGTGAGTTAGAATCAACTCGATAGCAATGTGTTTGGTTTTGGTGAGCTTAGGCATCTTGCAGCATAGGCAAAATCTTGCTTATTTCTGTCAGGAATATTTTTTACTTCTAGGACTTTTTACACTTGTAGCTCTTGCTCACATATTAAAAAGGACACACAAATGAATTCTAGTAAAGAGTTAATAACAACAACAAAATAATTTCGCAAATCCCTTCAGAGTTTTGTCCTATCTAAATCTTATTATTTCATTAACATTAAGCCTGAATTTTCACCTGGTAGGCAAATTATTTTAATTTTTTGGGAGAAAAATGCCATCACTGTGATTTAAAACTCCTTTCACAGTCTCTCTAGAGAGACCAGGGAATTGGTCATGACAAAATCAAATTGGTCTGCCTATCCATCTGTGTATGCAGACAGGATTACCCTTGAGAACAGTAAGCCCAGTGGCTGTATAATTAGCTATCCCATTTTATGGAAAAGTACATCTTGTGGGCCAAATTGCTGTGGCAGGTACTGAATCCAGTTCTGTTGATTCAACCATGTAACGCCAGGATAATATGAGAATCAGAGAGAGGAATTAATAACTTCGTTTTAAATTCCAACTTCATGGTTTGCTAATTTTTTTTTTTATCAAGTCATGCAACTTCTCTGATAAGTTGTTGGTTTAATAGACATAAAAACATTTCCTCATATTGGCTGATATGAAGATAATGTAATACAGTTTCTGAGACAGCAATCAGTTAATACAAACATAAAGCATATTCCTTCCTGCAGGATACAAGTTAGATTTCTCTCTCTGTCTCTGTCTCTCTCTCACACACACACAGGTGTGTTCACAGCCTTGCCTTAGTGTTTTTATTTGTTACAACCTAAACCCTGAAAGAGGCAATTCTGCCTCTAACAGTCTTGCTCATGGTACAGACTACTGGTTAGCACAGGGCTTTGTAAAGCATCACAGCCCTTATGAAGTTTGCTCACTGAATTGAACAAATCAAAATAATTTTAGCAAATACTTTTTAGACATGGAACACTTTGCACCATTGTGAAAATTTTTAAGATAGCAATTTCTTTTTCTTGTGATTTCTCCTCTCCTTTCCTTCTGCCTGATTGTAACAGACTCTGAGCGTATTCTTCTTAACTAAGGCAGTTTGGGGCAGGAAGAACAAGCAGAAATTGTCGGCAAGGCACTGTCTTTATTTTGCATTCGTTTGCTAAAACCAAAATCCACTGAAGCAATTAGTTCAGGTTGCCCGAAGGAAGAGGAGGTGGACAGAAAGGAAGGATTTCCTTCTGAGTGAAAATAGAATTAGGACACTGGAGAAGGCTGATCATAGAACAATTCCAGAGTTAGGACAATCAATAAAATCCAGTTGCTATCCAGTCAATTTTGACTTACAGCAACCCTATATGTGTAGAACTGTGCTTCCTAGAGTTTTCAGGGCTGATTTTTCAGAAGTAGATTACCAGGTCTGTTGTCCAAGGCACCTCTGAGAAGACTTGAATTTCTAACCTTTTGGTGAGCAGCCAAAAGTGTTTGCACCATGGAGGAACTCCAGTACAATCACCCGGGTACCACAGTTCCCTCTAGCAGGTTTCTGGGTGCAGGAGAGGAACTCCACATGGCAAAATTGCATGATTCCCAGTCTTGATAAGGACTTCTGAGGCAGAGAAGGTGCAGATTAGTGGGTACTGAGTAAACAATATAAAATGAACTGATACTTTTCTTGGAGAGAATCAGTACACACTAATGATTGAAGAATTATACCAGGGGACTTGCCAGAGTTTTCTTGTTGCTGCCCTCGGCCAGAATTGACTTTCTAACCTGTTAAATAGGATGGAGACAGATAGTCAAGATTAGATTGATTACAAAAGCAATTAAGTTGAAATTAAAATGTGTCTTGCTTGTGGACAATGAGACTCAACTGATAGCTTTTTATCAAAAAGAGAGTCTATGCTTATATGTTGAGGAAACTAGAAAAAGCAAATATATAAGTAAATAAAGTACCATCATAGGGTGACAGATATTGCCCTGACAGTCGTTAAAGGGGAAGAAATAGTAGGAATATACCAGACTTTGCAAATATTGACCTGCAAAGATGTTTTAATATGCATACGTTGAACTTTGAACATACCAGTCAGGTCTTGTATTTTCAGTTTGAATTTGGTTAAGTTGAATGAAACCACTTAACCAGATGCTATGAGGAGATTTTCTTCAAATGTTCTTTTACACTTTTATTCTGTGTTTACTAAATATACGCACACATGCACACACACAATGTCCAACAATGGTGTCAGCAAACTTAGTTGTTGTTAAGTGCTATACCCTTCATTGCTGAATATCACTACAGTCTCCTTCGAAGTACTCCCTTTGGGAAGCTATGCACTGATGTCAGCACTGAGTCAACCCTTCAAAGCAATTTTGGAACTTTTTATGGAATGGCCATTGAATGTGGTGGCACAGCAGCAAGTTCGCAAACTTAGTTGTATTGTTGTCTGTGAGGGAGTTTTTAGCCAGTAAACAAATAACTGTATTGGAACACCCTCCCTGCTCACCTGATCTGGCTCCAGTGTCTTTTTTCTTTACCTGAAGATGAAGGAAATTTTGACAAGAAGACATTTTGATGACATTCAGAACATCAAGGGTAATATCATGATAGTTTTGATAGCCATTCCAGAAAAAGAGTTCCAACATTGCTTTGAAGGGTAGACTAGATGCTGGCATCGGTATATAATAGCTTTCCAAGAGGAGAACTTCAAAGGTGACTGTACTGATATTCAGCAAAGAGGTATGTAGCACTTTTTCTAGGATGAGTTTGTGAACTTACCTGGCAGTCTGCATATATATATATATATTTAAAGGTAAAACTGGACTGCTAGAAGAATGAACAAATCTGTCTTGGAAGTAGTACAGGTAGAACGTTTCTTGGAAGCAAGGATGGTGAGACTACATCTTACACACATTGAATGTGTTAGGAGGGATCAGTCCCTGGAGACTGACATCATGTTTGGTTAAGTAGAGGGCCAGTGAAAAAAGGAAGACCCTCAATAAAAAGGATTGACACAGTGGCTTCAAAAATGGATTTAAGCGTAACAGTGATCTGGAGTATGGTGCAGGATCGGGCAGTGTTTCCTTTCTTTTTTAATCATACTTAGATGAAGGTTTACAGAATAAACTAGTTTCACATTAAACAGTACACATGTTGTGACATTAACAATCTCATGATACATCTACATGCTCCCTTCTCAAACTTGGTTCTCTGTTGTTGGCTTTCCTGTCCCCTTCTGCCCACTAACCCTTCCCCCCAGGCTGGTGTGCCCCTCCACTCTCACTTTGTTTTATAATCCCACCCAAGCTTTCGTTGAAGGGCGAACTAAAATGGTGATATCATTACTGACCTGCAAGGGCATCTGGGTGCCACACACTCAGGGTTTTTCCAGTCTCTGTCAGGTCAGCCAGTCTGGTGGTTTTTTTTTTTTTTGACGGAACACTTTTCTACATTTTTCTCAAGTCCTGCGTGGGGTGCTCTGTTGTGAACCCTTCAGAGCTGTCAATAGCAGTAGCTGGGCACTATCTAGTTCTTCTAGATTCAGCCTGCTGGAGGCTGTTGCAGAGGCAGTCGTTAGTCCTTTGGACTGATGTTTCCCGGTATCTTTACTTTCCTTCATTGCTCCTTGCTCGCAAAGGAGTGAGACCAATGGAGGATCCTAAGTGGCCCCTCACTGGCCTTTAACACCCCAGATGCTACTCACCAAAGTATGAATGGAGAACATTTTCTCTATAAACTATGTTATGGCAACTGAGTTCAATGTTCCCTAAGACTGTGGTCCACACAGCACTCACCTAGGCCATTCATTTCCTCTAGGAGTTTGGTCATGTCTGTAGGCCTTCCATGACTTCACCTTACACAAGTTGTGTTGACTTCCCCAGTAGTGTGTACTGTCTTACCTTCACCAAAGTTACCACTTACCTGTTGTCTAGTGTTTTTCCTTTCCCCAACTTCCCTCCCTCATAACTATGAAAAGTTGTTTCTTTTTGTGTGTAAACATTTTCATGAGCTTTTATAGTAGTGGTCTCATATAACATTTGTCCTTTTGCGATTGACTGATTTTACCCAGAATAATGTTCCCCAGTTTCCTCCATGTCACGAGACGCTTCACAGATTCATCACTGTTCTTTATTGTTGCATAATTCTCCCCTGTGTGTATGTACCACCGTTTGCTTACCTGTTCATCTTTTGATGGGCATCTTGGTTGTTTCTATCTTTTTGCTCTTGTGAACAGTGCTGCTGTGAGCACGAGCATACCTGTGCCCGTTTGTGTGACAACTCTTATTCTTCTAGGCTGTATTACTAGGAGTGAGATCACCAGATCATTCTTTATTTCTATTTCTAGCTTTCTAAAGAAATGTTTGTATCATATTGTATTCCTACCAGCAGTAGCAATAATCATTTTAATCAGCATTTTCTCAAGAGGGACTGAATTTGATCTTCATGTCCACCTAATAATTTAGGTGTTATTATTGCAATTTTTTTTTTCCAGGTAAAAGAACTACTAGCCTGAATTGCCCTACAGAGTGAGCGTATAACCACTCGATCTATTGCTGTGTGATGCTGAGTGTGGGCAGAATTTCACTGGTTGAGAAAAAAAATAAGAGTACGAAAAAAGGAAGAAAGAGTGATAGAGGAAGGAAGGAAGGAAAGCAGGGGAAAAAACAACGAAAAAATAATTAAAAATTAAATAATTCATTTTTTCCTCTTTAGTTTGCTGCAGATCGTCGTTCAGCTCTTCTACAATTTCTCTCCCAACAGAATTAATCCACTGTGCACATCTAATTTTATTCTATCTTACGCTACTTGTGGTGCCAACACCAGAGATACATGAAAACACAGACCTGTCCTACTAGACTGGAAGAAGTTTTCAGACGCAGCTCCAGGATCAATTAATTATAGTGCTAATACCCTGGTGTTCCTGTGCATGTTTATAGAGCACTACATACTAATGGGAACCACTGTTCTACAGTTGAATGTTGTATATATTATTCATAATGCATGGCAGTAAAACTGAATAATTAATATCTCAATATCACTGATAATCCACCCTCCCTTCCACATGCCAATATACAATTTGAAAATTCTTTTTGATGCATGCCCAAAGCACATATCACACTGTGTAAGAGTTCTGCATTCTGAAAGATGCATGCATGGACTATCAATCTAAACTGTGGCTATTGTGAGTCCTATAACACAACAGTTATTTCTTCCAAGATCCCATAAATAAAAACAAGAAAGTTTTCCTATATACTTTTATGAAAACTGGAGGGTTGGTACAAGACTGGTAAACTATTTTAAATGAACAGTTATCGTACGTAATAAAACACCTTAATTTATACACAGAAATCTTCTTTTGACAGCGCCATCTCAGGCTGATGTGTTTCAAAACTGGAAACGCTGGTGGAGTGTGGTTAAGCCTATACCTATAACCAGAAGCTTGGCAGCTTGAATTCACCAGGTGCTCCTTGGAAACTCTATGGGGCTGTTCTACTCTGTCCTATACGGTCACTGTTCATTGGAATCAACTCAGTGGATTGTATCTGTGTGTTTGCGCACGTTTGTGTGTGTGTGTTTCAGAATTAGACTCACAAGAAAGTGTGTGGAGGATTGTTCCCCAGGGGACAGAGCCCTAGAATTTACATGACTGACTAGGCCTGGCACCAAACATTTTTGGAAAAAAAGAAGGGAGATTTTTTTGCTGTTTGTTTGTTTTAATTTCTTTTCTTTTCCTATGTAGATAGCTGTAGCATGTGAATTATTACATAAAAATCTAAATTTAAGTTAAGAGATGATTTGCTCCCTTTTAACCAATATAGTGTTTTTTGTTTTTTTTTTTTACTTTTCATCAGTATTTTAATTACCATGTATTAGTATTCATTTAATACCTGAAACAGCTGTGGTACTCTAGCAAGAGATCTGATTCTTCTGGAATACTGAATTTTGATCTAAAGTCTGATAAATTGCTGTAGTAACCTCGAGGTCAGAGTTAATTACTACAATGATATGAATTATATAAGAATGATATGATTTATATAAGAATGACATGAATTATAAATTTATAAGAAACAGCATTTCCTGACTGCTGCTTGTGTTTAGGCACAATGCGGTACAGCTGTTCTTCTCGTATCAAATGAGGATTACAACTGAAATGAAAAAGACAGAAGAAAATGTAAAGGCATAGAGAGGGACTCAAAATGGATTCCCAAAATAGCACCCTTGTCAAAATGACTTCAAATTAGGGGGACAGGCAAGAGATATAAAAATAGCACATGGAAATAGCCAAGTTGATTAAAAAAATAGATTTCTGAATTAGTGCCATTTGGAGGTTAATGTCAAATTCTGATTCTGTTCTGACGTCCTAGAAAGTGTGTCATATTTGTACCCCAGGCCATTTAGATACCTTCTATCTGGTGGTACCCAAGTTTCCCAGCGAGGTGTTTTTATTCCTCTTGAGAGTCCAAAATCGTGCAGCATAAAGACCTAGATCAACTCTTAACAGAAACGCTTCCCCACCATGACCAAGACATGATTATTTCCACTTGCATGTATAGGAGAACTCCCTGTCGTTCCTGACGCTGTGTGAGTCATTGCCGTTCACTCTCCCTGACGTTGCAGAGCTTATTTATTTTTTTTTGTTCCATTTCAATTCACTTGGTGTTCCTTTAGTCACTGAGATGACATGACCACTAACAGTAGTCTGAAATGGTTACAGTCAATGTTCAGATCGCAATACTCACTTATATCCTTACTAACTGTAATGGTTTTCAAATAATACATCTGTGAGAGACAGCTTGGGAATTAACCTGGGAAAGTAAAGCAGCGGAGGTAACTCTCTGGCAAGGTAAGGCTTTCCTGTGACTGTAAAATCCTTTTATGCATTGGCTAAACCCTAAGTGGACTTTTCCTAAAGGCTAACGGTACTTCTGAGAACAACGTAGTCGGGTAATTGAAAACTCGTTTCCTTCAAATTGAAGTGAATTTCTAGAACAACTGCTGGAAAGGACAATCTCTTCAGAAGACCGGGTGGAAAAGTTCTGCTGTGTTCCTCCTCCAGCTGGGTGAAGTTAGAACTGTCACCCGTTCCTGGACCCGCTAGCCCAGTCCCTTAAAGTATGCAGGAAAACAATGTGCTTCAACATGCTACTGTGACCCTGTGACAAAGGTCAGCTCTTATCATTTGTGTCATCATTAAATATCTGTTACTGTCTTCCTGATCATTTAGCACCATGATCCTCCAAATAATTGGCATCTCTGTAAATACATAAATAGACACTTGTGTGATTTTTATTTAATATTTTTATTTTAGTATATGTGCAAGAAAATAAATAAATAATGTGTCAAAGTCCCAAATGATTCCCCTTGGGGCTCTAAGTACATTTACTAGATGCTTGCAGTGTGCCCTAGTCTGATGGACGGTGTCTCTAGGTTGACATTTCTTCCTGCTATTTTGCACAGGTTGGCTGCAAAGAGGTTTAAAAAAGTGACAGGTATTTCAGCATTCCTTGATTCCAAACTCAGAGGAATGCTTAGAATTTCATTTGCATTTTTTCCATGTATGAATACTCATTCTCAGTATTAATTATGGTCTTTGATTACCATCCAAAGGACATTATTTTGTTTTTCTTAAAAAGGGAAACAAAAATCCACATAAATCAATCAAACAAAAATAATCAATTTCTCTTTCACAAATTCAGGAGAATAATGCCATTTTGCATGTCTAAATTTTGCCTGTTTCCCTCCTTAGTTTTGCAGGCAATGGATAGGTCTTGGGTGTTTGCTTACTTTTTTTTTTTTTTTTTAATATTTTGCAGTCATCTTCCAGATATTAAAGTATGCAAATACTCTAAAACTATTGCTTCTGGGAGTAAATATATTTTATCAAAATATTCCAGAAAGATAAAAAACAATAAAAATTATTAGTGGATACATTGGTCAAAAAAAAGGCCAATAGATATAAGGCCTTTTGCTACATTCTGCAGACCACAGCTCTGAACCAGAGCATAAAGAATGATCGTTTTTAAGAGTAAGGCACTCAGAATAGAATTTGAAGATTATTCCTGGCTATCATTCTAGATTTTGAAATCATTCTCTTTCATTTTGCTGTCTTAAACAGAGAGCTTAGGTTGATCTCAGTTGCCTTCTAACTGGTTCTGCCTCAGTCAATTTCCTATTTTACAGAGTAAAATCACCCCAACAAGTTTCCTTGTCTCTAATCTTAGTCATCGGCTTGTTTTCTTCTGCAGTATTGCTGGGTAGGTTTGAACTGCCACCTTTTTAGATTAACAGTCCATCACAGTTTGTGCTACTAAGGGAACTTACAGCTTAGGTACTAGTCCCAAATTCTATTTAGAAACTTTCTTACTCAAAGTAATGACTGCACCTATATTAATCACCCAATGATTGTGTGCTATTCATGAAACAAGACAGTAACTTTACCTAACTTTTAGATTAGGCTCAATCTTTAACTCTTATATAGAAAATAATTAATAATTAGTTATTACTGAAGAAATTTCAAAGCCAGGAAGCTGGTGCTTGGTTTAAATATAGAAGGAAGCCTTTATTGTTATGGTCCTGCAAAAGGTTCTTTCCAGGTTTACAATACTGGAATGGGAGAGATACCGCTCAGGAAAAGTAAACTGGAAGGGAATAGTAGGTAACTTTGTTTGGCTAAAAGCCGGGCTGCTAACCAAAAGGTTGGTAATTTAAATCCAGCAGCAGCTTCTTGGAAACACTGGGAACAGTTTCACTCTGTCCTCTGTGGGTCACTATGAGTCAGAATTGACTCAAAGGTAACGGGTTCGTTTTTTTGGTTTCATTTGGTGTGATCATCATGTGAGGTCACCTCAGCGACATTCAAGTGAAAATACACTGAAATGAAAGTTTAAAGTAAATGAGGAAAGTTAGTCTTATGAAAGTCTTCACCTTCTAGAACTGAAGTGAGGCTTATGATAGTGAGTGTCATATGAATTTGATCTTGAGCTCTCCTGACATGACTTTTGGGACAAATTTTCCGTAAAGAGTGTGGTCAGGAGAAAGGCATCATGGAGATAGGGAAGGCTAATTTAATTGCTTTTGTTCCTCAGTGACATATCTTAAATTGAGCTTGCATTTCTGAGAGCACAGGGATATTTGCATGCTTGGATTTTTCATAAATGGAAAATGAACTCAAAGCACTTGGGCTCCAGATACTGTATCGCTGTATGTTTGAAGGACAAAACATGTAACAGAGAATCAGAGATTTTGAAAATTCTCCTTCTTTCTTTGTCTCTCTCTCTCTTTGTTGCTGCTGTTCTGTTTTTTGTTTTCTGGATGAGTCATGAGATTCAGTTTAAATGTAAAGTAATAATTACAATAAACATAGTAACAAAGGGGCTGTGTCAGCAGAGTAGTGAAGAGCTTGGTTGTTCATCGAAAGGTTGGCAGTTTGAGTTCACTAGTTATTTCGTGGAAACCCTATGGGGTAGTTCTACTCTGTCCTATAGAGTTTCTATGAGTTGGAATTAACCCAGCCACAATGGGATTTATATTAATAAGTACCATACAATAAGTGAAGTGGTTAAAAAAAAAGTGAAAGCTGAAATACACACCCTTATTGCATGTTCTTGAGAAAGCTGGATAACTTGTGGCTATAGGAAAGGAAATCAGTTTACTCCCTCATTGACTGATTCATTTACCTTTTAAAGCAAGATAAGCTGATTGATTTCTATACTGATCTGGCACTAAATTATTATGTGAAAGACACTGTCTTTCTATGTGTCTCAATTTACTAGAAATCAAAGCTATGCAAGAATAATGATTCAATGCTAGCCTAGGAAAAGTTGGAAAATTTACAGTAATACTCAAAGGTTGAAAAACTTAGAAATTTTCACACTAAATATCTGGGTATCAGTGCCATTTCCTGGTAAACCAAAAATCCACTGCTGTAGAGTCGGGTCCAACTTATAGTGACCTTATAGGTCAGAGTAGAAGTGCCTCAATATAGTTTCTAAGGAGTGCCTGGTAGATTTGAAGTGCTGACCTTTTGATTAGCAAACCTAGCACTTAACCCACTATGCCACCAGAGTTTCCTGTTTCCTGGTAGTGACGTATAAATTCAAATACTTGGAAAAGGCAATGTACAAGTCGAGGTTTCAATTCCTCCAGTAAACATGGGTATTTATTTGAGATGATTTTTTCTGCATTTCTTAACTTTTGCTGTCACTTAAATCTCCTGTCTATGATCATTGTTTGAGAATTTACTAATATTCAATCATACCTAGTTAAGAAAAATTAATAGAGCTATTAGGAATATAATGAAAACTATAACTTTGCTGGAGAGGTAAATAATTAAGTGTTTTTGAAACACAGAAACATAGTTCAGTGAGATTTATGTATGATACAAATTTATAAATACAAATAAGTGGAATCTCAATAATTATGAACTTTTGTTGCTACTTGAGGATGTCTTTTTTTCTGCTGAAGCTGGGAATCAGTTAAGAGACCTGGGAATCAGACAAATGTAGATCCAAAGAGTACTGCGAATAGAGGCTGAATTGGGGACCTATGACTTTCAGATTGCTAGCTATGTGAATTTCCTTATATGACACCCTGAAAGTGAACTTGTGCAGCTTTAAGCTAAGAACCTGCACGACTTCGCTCTGGAGTCCTGCCTTGGCAAAGCTTCAAGGAAAGAGATTCAGGCAGTGCGTTCTACCTTCTGGTAGGTGTGTCAGAGAAGGAAGAGGCCGGGCTTAGCTTGTCCGTTTCCTTCTCTCAGTGTCAACAATTCCTCCAGCGGAGAAAAAGGAGCAAGAGGGCAGAGAAGGAGCCAGGTATTACTCTACTCTGTGTGCTGTTATTATTATTAGCCACTGGAATTTCAAATAACAACAACCTCTTGAGATTTCCAAGCATGCCTGGGATGAAGTAGATGAACTGTCTGAATATTTTCAGTTTTGAGTTGTATACTCCCAGCTTAACTGTCAAAGTTAATAGTGATAGGATAATATCTACTTCATATTATCTTCTCACATGGCCATTCCTTTAACTTTACCACAAAAGGAGACAATGATGAACAACCAGTTGTATAACTCTAGATGTCTGCTACACTAATTGTGTGCCAAGAGGAAGAAGGACTGGGATAGACGACATAGATGTCACATGTAAAAACCATCACTGTAGTTTGTCCTCATTGGTCCTTGCTTGTGAAAAGTGTTTGATGTGCTGAGAGAAGGAGAGAAAAAGGACTTTCACAGGCAATCGGGAAAAGCTAAGCTGTTTCACTAAGAGTAGTTTCTAGAAAACTCCATCAATTCCCCTGGTAAATTTTTGAACAGAAATGACAAGTATATATTCTGTTTAAAGTGATGCTGGTATAGGAAATGTATCTACCCCGACCCCCACCCCAAGTATTATTTTGGGGGTGTTGGGGAAGGTAAGTTTCCAATGTGCAACATTATGAAAAATGTAAAGCAGAATACAAAGGTAAAGCATTTGAAGTCCGTTAATCTTGCATTTGCTGTTGGGTTTAATTGCAAGAGCATGAACAGAGAAATCACCCTTTTATGTTGTATGTAAAACTCAATAAAGTGAAACTGATGTGACATAGTCTTATTGTCTGGGTAAACTCATGGTACAAAGTAAGTGTTGCGTGGGCAATAAATGTGTTAAGACCATTGTTAAGGTAATTGGAAAATGGAAAACATACTGAAAGAAAGTGAGGTTGTTGTACAATAGTCATAATAACATATTGTGTTACATTTCTATACAAAATTACTTAATTCTTTTTAGGTTTCTTATCTCCTATTAGATGTTTCAGGACATAGAAAGATCTAGAAAGATTAGAGTTTATTAGAGTCATAATGAAGCCAATGGATGCACATAGGAACTGAGCAAGGGAGAGAGTGTGTGTGTGTGCATCTATCTGCAGAGAGGGAGACTACATGTCATGTATAGAGACTTTATATGGGATGGAGTGGGAACATCCACTCTCTTTTAGAACTTACTTAAAAGAACTGTTTAACTCCAACACTTAGTGACATTTTCCAGATCAGTTGTTATCATTAAATGGAATGATATTTTGTCCTCTATTTTTTAGTACTTTGTTTTAGATCTCAATGTTTAAAAATCCATTTAAGAACAAAATGCCATTTTTTTGGAAAGAATCAGAGACTATAGTTCTCTGATTCAGGTACCATTTCCAACCTGACAATAAAAGGAAATAATTCATAACCCTTAAACAGATGCAAAAATCCTGCAAGGCGGACCTCACGGCATATATTCAGATTCTGTATTGGCCTATATTCATCAGCTCACAAATACAAACACTGAAGATTTTGGATTATTTCTTTCTTGAAAAGGATTGAAGGTCACTCTTTTCCCTCTAGTCAATGAAATGTGCTCAATGTGTAATGTAATTCCAAAGCTGAAATGAACGACACAGGAGCAGAAGACAATTGTTTTACTGGTTTGATTAATTTAAGCCTAAGCAATACTGCAAGCACTTAAGCTCATGGGTGTGCCAAAACTAATAATAATTTTTTTGATACTAATATTTCATTCCTTATTTTAATTTGGTCCTGTTTGTAAGAAGTTTGTCTATTTGGCTTTCTAAATCTTGAAATTCAGAAGATTTGGGTAATCAGTAATACTATAATTAAAAACTATTGTATTTACTTTTAAGAAAAGTATTGTTGCCTACCTGTTGTGATTTAGTAGTAATCAGTCTAATTTTTAAAAGAAATATTTATATGAGGCCTGACAGTTAAGTCCACAAACTTAACTGTTGCGAGTGTTACGTACCTCATTACTGAACATCACTGTGGTCACCTTTGAAGTACTCCCCTTGGGAAGCTAGGCACTGACACTAGTGCCTAGTTAACCCCCTTAAAGGAAATTTGGAACTTTTTCTGGAATGGCCATTGCACACAGTGGCAAGATGGCAAGTTAACAAACTTAATTGTATAGTTGTCTGTGAGAGAGTTTTTAGCCAGTAAACAAACAGCTGTATTGAAACACCCCACCTACTCACCTGATCTGGCCCCCAGAGACTTTTTTCTTTACCCTAAGATCAAGAAAATACTAAAAGGAAGACACTGTGATGACATTCAGGACATCAAGGGTAATATGACAACAGCTCTGATGGTCATTCCAGAACAACAGTTCCAAAATTGTTTTGAAAGATGGACTAGGTGCTGATATTGGTGCATGGCCTCCCAAAGGGAATACTTCAGAGGTGACCAGAGTGATATTCAGAAATGAGGTAGGCAATACTTTTTCTCAGATGAGTTCCCAAACTTAATTGGCAGTCCCCTTATAAGTAGTTGTGTGAGCTTAGCTTTCAGCCTGCCAGTTCCCATATTTCTTCAGTGTCTCCCATCATTAGCTCTCAGATAGCATTACAAGCTAAGAGCAAAGGTAAATAAAAATGAAAGCCCTGGAGTGTGGCTCAGTCCTCATGTCCCACCGCCGGATGGGAAATGTTATTTTTTTTTTCACATTTCTGAAAGCTATTACTACACTTGGGCCTTGCTGCAGGGTCCCTTACTTAGCTTATTAACATCAGTTGTATCCTGTTGTGTATTGATTTCCAAGCTGCCTCAGGTTTGTTCAGCATCTATTTCCAACAGCATCATGTCCAAGTGTGAAGTCAGTTTGAACTGAATCTAAAATGCTGCTAGATTGTCTAGGGAAATCTCCAGAGGTCAAGGGCCACTACCGTTCTTGGAAAGGCACACAAAACGGCAGTATCTCTATTAATTATCAAGATAAATGCTTAAGGAATTATCTACCTTTGGGTGGTGTTTTGGATTGAATTGAACTGTGCTCTCCAGAAAACACACATGGATGTCCTAACGCTGTACCTGTAAAGAGGACCCTGTTTAAAAATAGTTATTTTGTGATATTCATGAGGTCATCAGACTAGAGTAGGATGGATCCTAAAACTAATCGTTTCTAACAGGTGCCTTATAAATAAAGCAGAAAAGACACAGGGACGTAAACACAGGGGAAAGATGGATTCCATGCAAGAATTCATCTCTAAACAAAAAAGTCCTGAGGATTTCTAGCAGTCTTTGGAAGTGAGAGATGCCCACGCAAGACATCGGTATGGCAGGCAGGGATGGCGATTTGGAATTTTAGCCTCCAAAGCTGTGAAAAATAAATGTGTATTATTTAAGGCCATCCACTTGCAGTATGGACAGGGAAGCCAAGGCAGATGTCTTATATAAAATAAACTGTCTGCAGCAAAGGATTTAATAGAAGGTGATCCCAAACTGGAAACACATGCTGAAACCCTGAGGCTATCCCAGTTCTGTATATGATCCTTGACAGTTCTTTAATTTTGTACATGTTTCTTCCCTTCATTTAAAAAAGGAGAGGGAGACTATTATTAATGGCTGTCATCTGTGGAAATATTACTCCTTCTTGGCTTGTCTATGCTATTTATATCTGTTATATACTTTAATCTTAAAAACAATTGTATGAGAGATATATTAATATTATTCCATGTTACATTTGAAAAAAATGCCTTAGAGAGCTGAAAACATTCTCCTGGGCTCAGAGCTAGTAAACGATGGAACCAGAACAGAAACTCAGGCTCTCTCTCATCACAGTCTGCACTATAGAGATAAGGGCCTCTTTTGTGTTAGCATTCTGTGATTGCTGGTTATTTTGATGGCATATTTTGTCAGTGGGGAGAAGTAAAGGGTCTTGGCATATAAGCTGGCCTAGATTCTCTTGCAGCACTTATACAATTTCAAAAGGAAAGATTAACACTTTACTACGGTATAAGCTAATGTATCTTTTCCTATGTCATTTCTTTTAGATTGGAAGCTTACTGTAGTTGCATTTTTGGAATAAATGTGGTACGGGACTTGGTAAGTTATAGGGCCTCAATGTAATTTAGGACTAATTGAAAAAGGCAAGGCAATCATCCCTGATTAAATTCGTAAATGGCTGTCTGGAGAACTCGTATAATTTATAAGGATTTGTTACTCAGAGTAAATAATACCAGTGACAGCATTTCCTCAGAGAACAGAAGATCAGATCTGATGAGAAGTAAGTGCCAATACTTTTCTTTCAAAACACAGTGGAAGAGACAGAGGGAATAAATGATGCTCCATTGGTCTCAACGCCTGTGACTCTCCCGGCTGCTTAAGAGCAGAGAGACACGATTTAACTCCTCCAGTATAACTGACTGACTGTTTTCTCCTGCCTCATACAGAAGCCTCAAATTCTCAACAAATAGTGATTAGATAAGGCAAATGGTCTAGGTGAGCAAAGCCTGTTCAGTCACACCTGTCGTTTCAAGCATGTAGAGAAGGGCTTGTCAATTTCATATTCTACTTATTGTTTTCATTTATTTTTCAATACTAATGATGATAATAAAGATCTTTATGACATGATTTCAGCCATGCTGTGCTTATGTCATTTTAGAAACTGACAGATATTTTACAATTAACATTGCTGTGTGGTCTGGTAATTCTGGCTGAGTGCTGAGAAAAATAACTTGTGGTTGTATACTTCAGAGCCCAAGGTGCAGATTCCAGCAGATTGAATTCCACCTTCAACTCCTCTATGGTTTATGAATGGAAAGCTATGAAACTTGTCTTTCATGTTAGTTACTAAAAATTGAGACCCCAGATCTCACTGTTTTAGAATTCGGTGGTGTCAGCACATATTAAGAAGAATTTATGAATCCTGGGGCTTTCTTAGTCTTGTATTAGCCATATGTACTGGAGTTGCCGTTTTAATTAATGCATTTTCTGTTTTAAAATAAGTACGTAATATATAAAATATTGTTCTTTTTATCTAGCAAAATCTGGCCCTTAAGTGGCCTCTTATTATATAGCTTTAATAATCACTTGACATTTAGCATTTTCTACTTGACAATAAACTGCAATGAGTAATAACCCTCAAACAGATTTGAAAATTCTACAAGGTAGCCATCATCTTCTATATTCATTTTATTAATTGATTAATCCAACATAGATTTAGAGGCATTGGTAAATAACAGAAGATTGATGAGTTCAAGTTCATGAGACGATACATGTGTTTTGGTAAATTTAACATAAAATGAAATAATATATGTAATTCAGTGTCTGTAATAAAATAGATTGTTTAATACATATGATTTCCCTTTTATTCACTGTCCTTAATATTACATTCCTATTAAAATTTTTGTATGTTTGCATGGAAAACACATGCATATAATTCTTTTTAAGCAAAATCTTGATTTCTGTGTGGGCACAATGGACACACCACGATGGTCTCATTACAGGTAGTGCACATAATGAATCTTCTCTGTGCTCACTACCCTGTGTAAGAGTCCAAACTGAACCCCACGTAAGCAGACCAGAGAAATGAGAAAGAAGAATGGTTTCTGTGCATTTTGTCGAGAAAAGACCACCACGATGAATTGCTTTCTTGGGGGTAATGCAACACAGGTCCAGCTTCAGAACAAAAGCAATACCAGCTTCTCATTTTTGTATTTCACAGCAATTTGTCCAAATTTGGTTTGGTTGATTGCACTGAATCATCTTGTTTGTGAAAAATAGCAAGAGATTAAAAGACAGCTCTCTGCAGGGGAAAATGTGCTTCAGGGGAGAAGAAGAGCAGAGAAGGAGTTATTAATATGGCTAGTTATATGTTTATTCTCTTTATACTCTTTTCCTCTAGAGCCAAGCAACAGCTTTTTGAATTCACTTTGTTGGCCACAACATGATATAGATTACCAAGAAATCAAAGCAGTCTTCATCAGACAAAATTAGAGTATGCCTGGCTATGAGGAAACAAACATATACACAGAGGTCGGCAATACTTGAGAATTAATGACATTTCCTACTTTGCCACGTGTGCAGTAATTCAGAGTAAATGACAATATATTATACTCAGAGTCCATAACCTCAGAAAATAAAAGCCTAGCTGGTGCTTGACTTACAAGAGCAAAACAAGCTCACAGTGCAGGGGTCTGTGTTGTTTGGCAAGTAGTCAATAAAACTGTACCTTATGACTTTCTCTCCTAAAGGTTCTAATCAAAACAATTTATTTCAAGCATGTAAACTCTGCTTCTCAGACTGTAGCTGTTGTCGGTGTGTGTAGCAGCATCAGCCATAGCTGATACAATTTTTGGATTGAGAGTCTCAGAGCTCCCCCATCTGTCTCAGTAATTGTTAGATTTCGTTCTAGATCAATATAGCATGTCAACCATAGGACACGATTACCCCTGCCCCTCCCGTTTATAGAAGCAATTTCCTTACCTCTGATCTTGCCTAGCTGAAAAGCAATGTCTTAGAATATTAGGCAAAGAGTCCGAAGTTGAAAGACCTGAGAGGGTATTTACTTCCAATGCCCTAATTACTAAGGCCCAAGCATCGGGTAGCCCATTTGAATTTCTCAGCTTCATTCACCACAACAGAACACTTTTTCATATTAGAAAGGTAATTTGCTTGCCGCTACAAACATAGGGCTATAGGTAAAGACAAAAAAGAGATCTGTAAACAAACAAAGCTATCGTTGTGTCTGTCTGTCTGTCTGTCTGTCTATGTGACTGCTACCTGGCTACTCCGGTTAGCTCACTGAATGTATTCCACTCCCATCAGCAGTGAGCAAGGAGAATTGAATGCGATGTCTTTGTCTTAGTGAAAAGTGTAACTAGATTCTGGGGGGAGACAAAGTGGTTTGCTTTGTTTCTGCTCCAGTTCACTGCAGAGAAATAAAACCAAGAGGATTCAATCCGTTGCCTTGCAATGGACTTGTAGCTGCCATGACTCACTGCTCAGGCCCACAGCGTGCTGATTGCTGTGCGTCACTGCCCCTTAGTGGTTGGCCGATACCGCACCTTTTTAATACTGGCCATCACAGGTTTGTAGGTAAACCACACAGACACTCCTGTCTCTTTCTTACAACAGACAACAAAAACTCAATGTGCACACCTACCAGCTGCCCTGCAGAGGAAACGATCTGGCTATCTGCGCCAGTAAGGATGACTGCCTAAGATCCTCTATGGGACAGTTCTACTTTGCCCTAGAGGGTTGCTATGAGTTAAAAATCAGCAGGACAGCACAGAGCAATACACAGGCATTATGAAAACCAAACCAGTTGCTATCAAAGTGATGCTGACTCACTGGTACCCCTGTGTGCTACACAATAGAACTGTGTTTGATAGTATTTTCATGGCTGTGGTCTTTCAAAGGCAGACTTGGGCAAAAAATATTGAATAAACTGTGAACTGCCAGAAAAATAAGCAAGCCTATCTTGGAAGAAGTACAGCCAGAGTGCTACTTAGAAGCCAGGATGGCAAGACTTCTCACATACTATGGACATGCTATTAGGAAGGACCAGTTCCTGGCGAAGAACAAATAGAGAGTCAAGGGAAGGATAAATACTCTCAGCAAGATGTATTCCCGCAGTGGCTGCCATGGTGGGTTCAAACAGAGCAAAGAGAATGAAAATGGTGCAGGACTGGAAAGTGTTTCATTCCGTTGTACACTGGTAGAACCAGTGTACGAGGTAGAACCAACCAGACAGAACCCAACAACAGCCATTGTGTTGCAAGGAGCCCTGTTGCCACGGTGATAAAGTGCTCGGATGTTTACCGAAATGTCAGCAGTTTGAGATGACCAGCCAGTCCATGGATAAGTGACCGGGTGATCTGCCCTCCTAAGACTTCAGCTTAGGGAACCCAATGGGGGCAGTTCTACTCTATCCTACAGGATCATTGTGAATTGGGATCAACTCCACTGCACACAAAAATTGTGTTGATCATCTTGGATCATCACTCACTGATCATTAGAGTAGAAAACACCATAAGCATCCATTGGATCATTATGCTTGTGCAAAATCTCTGTCTTACGGATATGAAAAAATTTATATAAAATCCCACTGAGAGATGATTGGCATTGCCCAAGGAGCCATACAATGATAGTTTGATATAAAATATACACCCAAAGTCTATCCATTTCTCTTCACTGTCACCAGGACTATTCAGGTCCAGAACATCATCAACTGTCACCTAGTCTATTTCTCGTGTTTGCTGTTGCTAGGTGTAGTCTTGCTGATTTCAACCCATAGTGACCGCATGTGGCAGGGTATAACTTCCCTGTAAGATTGTCTTGGCTGCAATCTTTCCAAAAGCAGATAACCAAATCTTTATCCCATGGAACAATGTGGTGCATTTGAAGCATCAACTTTTTGATTATCACTGAGTACATTTTATGCTACCAGATCTCCTTTGTACAGCCAGGAATTATTTTAAATATAAAAAACTAGCTGAAGTTACCTGCTTAAAAATCCATTTGATTACCTGTTGTGTGCAAAATGAAATTTGAACTTTTAATCTTGCCTCACAAAGTCTTTATTACATTTCCAAACACATACCCATGTTTCTCTGCAGTCATTCTCTTATAGCCCCAAAACATGTCCTGATCTTCTAATGAGCAAATTCTTTACTACCACAGGGCCTTTGCTTCGCAATATTTGCGATGACTGATTCTTCAGAAGTAGATCACTAGGATTCTTCTGAAGCATCTTTGGGTGGAATCAGACCTTCAACATTTTGGTTAGCAACTGATGGTGCTGTTTGTATCACCCAACTAAATCCAAATCCATTGCTACTGAGTTGGTTTTGACTCATTGCAACCCTAAAAGGACAGAGTAGAACTGCTTCACACCAAAATAAATAAGTAAATAATCTAATGCCGTTGAGTTGGATCCAACTCACAGCGACTCTATAAACAGAGTAGAACTGCCCTCATAGAGTTTCCAAGGAGCCTCTAGTGGATTTGAACTGCCGACCTTTTGTTAGTAGCTGCAGCACTTAACTACTAAGCAACTAAGGTTTCCAAGGAGATCCAAGAAGCAGGTGATGAGTTCATACTGCTTTCCTTTTGCAGTGATTCTATTTCTAGATGAGGTCTACTTAAATTTAGATTGACAAAATATAACCAATAAGGCTTAGAATTAACCTGCCTGCCTGTACCTCCACAGACTCCAGGGAAACTAGCCCAAGGAAGTATGACAAGTTCACATAAGCTGCATATGTGGCACTCACAGGCTGAAGGAAGAGACAGTCTGTGCCTGTGTAACCCAACTCCACATGGCAGGTGCCCCTGGCAAGTCATAGAGCAGAGTTCTGGCAATTCCAGGGACAGGCAGTGATGTTAAGAAGCCTTGCTATTAGATGACATGAGATTAAATTTAACAAGTTGGATTTTAATGCCAAGACAGTGTTCTCTCACAGAGCAATAAAAGACGGGAGACAGTGAGGTGAGGAGAAAATGGCATAAATGAGATAGGACCAAAGTTCTGGAAATGAAAGATATTATGTACATTGTTGTTTTGAGAATTTTAACAAATGAGTGAATCAGAAGCCAGTAAAATCAGAAAGAAGGATCAAGATCAGAGTTACATTGATAGATATTAGATGCTGTGTGTTGGCTGTTAGTTTAGATACTTCTTTAAATTAGAAAACAACTCAGCAGTAAATGTTCATATTTTTGTTTAGTTTTATGTTTTAAGGCAGCTGTTGGCATGGAAGCTGACCTTACAGGTGTGAACCAAAGGCCACAAACTAACATGGGAGAACTATAAAATCTGGAGTCAGATCATTCAAGTAAAAGGTAGCAAATACTGACGTTCAGTCCAGTTTTTGTTTCTGCTGGTAAATTGTAACATTGCCTTGCAAATGATTTCGTAAGTTAACTATCATTTTCTAGTGATACTTGTTGCAAAAATACCTGTTTAGACCCTTTCCCTCCTTTAGGCAAAGTACTTACAGAAATATCAGTTAGCTAGGAATATGGATTCATGTGACCCAGAATGTAATAAATTTATAAGCACTAAACTGGAATGTGAGAACCACATGGCATGTGACACAGGGCTGTGCAGCTTCTAGGCAGGAAGAAGTGCCTGGGATTAGAAATAAATTCATGGGGAATAAAAGAACAAAAAGAAAGAATTGCAGATTTAGCATAAGAAAGACAGATTAAGGTTAAGAAAAATAAAGATAAAGGGAGATTTAGCAAAAGGCTGAAGTGTTTTTAAATCCTTGCAAATAACTGACAAGGAGAAGTGAATAAAGATAAAACAATGTGCCTAAGACAATGGTCAGAAACAAGGACAAAATGTTAAATAATCCCTCTAGCATGAGTTATGAAAGCTGTGGTGGCAAAGTGGTTAAATGCTTTGTCTGCTAGCCAGAAGGTCAGTGGTTTCCATCTGCTAGGTGCTCTGTGGACACTCTATGGAACGGTTCTGTTCTGCCCTATAGTGTCATTATGAGTTGGAGTTGACTCGACAGAACTGGGTTTATTTTAGTTTTAGAGTGGGTTGTAACTTACCTAAAATTCACTGTGAAATGCTCTCAATAATATACAATAAATACAATAACAAACAAATAACATTAATATTAAAAATGTACATACAGTGCTGCTGCAGAATTGATTCCAACACATAACAACCACATAGGACAGAATAAAACTGTCCCATAGGGTTTCCAAGGAGGGGCTGGCAGATTTGAACTGCCTACCTTTTGGTTAGCAGCCAAATTCTTTAACCAATGTGCCACCTAGGCTCCAACATTAATTTAGTAAGAAGAAAAAAATCAGAGTGACCTGGCAGTGTTATACAAACAGAGGAGGGACTTTTGCTAAAATAAATGAAAAACAAAAACAAAAACAAAACTCATAATAAATCTTAAGTGGAGTACCTCGAGGGAGATTGTTACCTTGTGCAGTGTGAATTTTGAATGAAATAGATAACAATATTTACAATACTTACTGCATATGTATGGAAAGGAGTAAACAGACCTGTTGACCACACTGCAGAGCAATAGGGGTGCCTTCCAATTTGATAGAGATTTAGTGATAACTTGAAAATCCTGGGCGGTGCAAATGGTTTTCATTCAACTACTAACCTAAAAGTTGATGTTTCAAATGCACTCAGTGGCACAGTGGAAGAAAGACTTGAAAATCTACTTGCGTTAAAATTATACCAAGAGGAGCTGATGGAGCACTTCTGCTCTGTAGCACATGGGACCCCCAGGAGTCAAAAGGAACTCGATGGCAACAGCACTCTTGCAACATCATAGCTCCGATATTTTGCCTCTGAAGTTACTCAAAATGAAAAGACATTAGTGTAGTGTTTATTTCTATGGATGGCTTTAGGGTACAGGGAGGATAATGATTTGTAAATAAGTGAAATATGACAGAACTGAAGAACAGAGCCTCCTGCTGTCAAAATTTTCACAAAGGAGACTTTGACTAACAAATGTAGAAAAAAGAAATGATTACTAAATTATAGTATGAAAATCCTAATCTAATATTTATAGATCATAGTATGTATGTATCATTATAACATAACATATGTAAATCACACGTGTGTGTCTATACAGTGTATGTGTATTTACTTCATTATCAGGTATGATCTATATATGTTATGACCTAAAAACATTTGTTCAAAATTTCATATAATTATTTGGTTACCATTCATATACACAATAACTTGAGCAATTGAGATGAAATGGGGAAGCCAAGTTAAACAGGGGACACATTTTTTGGTAGCTCTTTCAGTGCTGCAACAAAGAATTGTCAATAAAGGTGTTCACTACATAGGCAGTGATCTCCAAAAGAGTATCCTAGTAACCATGTTTTCATTCATTGTCTTAACATCGCTAAACATAGGTAGTGATTACACCTATTGTGCAACCAGTTTAAGTATTTTGTTCAAATTTCAAATCAATCAATATTTTCCTTATTTAGGAATAGCAAATTTATCACTGATTTAATCAGAAGTTCAATGTTTTGCAATGAAATTACTAAATATTCTGTGTCTATTTTATATTCCCATTTTACTAGTTTTTTTTCCATTGGAATGGCCAGAAATAATTTCCAGCTGGAAAAAGCTTACATCTCTGAAGTCATAAATTTCCTCCAGAAAAATGAAAGTCTTGACCCAACTGTCTATAAAGCCATATAGCTAATTAAACTGAACACTATGATGTTGATATGGCGTGATAATTAATCATGGAACAAGGCTAGAAACCTAGATTAAAAAAAAAATTCTGTTCTCAGTGGAGTCAAAATAGTGACATGGTCACAGCGTGGATTAAAAATTTAGAGCAGCAGAATCCAGTAACTCTTTATGGAGTACTGAACTTAAGGAAAGGGTAATCAGTTTAAACTACCACATGAATTCATTTGCTTTGAGACATAGCTTGAGATTCT
This sequence comes from Heterohyrax brucei, assembly GCA_028571685.1. Lineage (NCBI taxonomy): Eukaryota > Metazoa > Chordata > Mammalia > Hyracoidea > Procaviidae > Heterohyrax > Heterohyrax brucei. The sequence continues at coordinate 166,470,132 of CM053143.1, forward strand.
GAACACTGGAGTGAACAATTTTCGGACTGAATCCTTGCCCTGTTTCAGATGTAAAATTCTTCCTCAGTTTTTTCCTTTCTTTGCAATGCAGAGGACATGAGTAGACTCAAACCTCCAGCCTCTGAATTAGTAACCAAGCTTGTTAACTACACCAAATATTAATAGCACCAGAGCAGCATTTTATTACCTAGATTGGGTTGCAATAGATCCCTGAGCACAGAAACCAGCTTTCTTACGAGTTTAGAGTCCAGGGCGCGGGGTGGGCAGTGGGGAGTGGGCAGCTGTTTTTTGGTAATGAAAATTTCTAAGTTTGGACAAGACATTCGTTCACAGAGAAATTGTTTCTTTCCTGAAAGAAGAGGATGTATGTTTGGCCATGCCCCAGGGAAAAGTCTAAGAAAGTGTACAAAGGGTGAATAATTTAACCTCAAATTATTTTTTAAATAGGATTGAATAAATGGCAAAAGTAATTCACATGGGTTTACCTAAAAAAAAAAATTCATACATTAGATTTAAAAGCAACAGTTTATTTTAAAAGTCAGATGAATGCAGAAATAAGCTTCGAGATACTCTCATCCCCATTGTAAGGAATTTGCCATAAAAGTCTGTGCTTTTCAAGTATGTATGTTTCTAGTGTACAGTGACTTCAAAGGGAAGGAAAGAATATTCTTTCTCTTGACTATGCAAATAACCATATTATTGTTTTAATTGCTTTTCAGTCATGAGTCAAAATTAAACTTATGAAGGAGAAAATGTTTGAAACCTTAAAAAGAAAAAAGTTATCAGAACTAAGGCATCATTTTGTAATATAGAAAACAATGATTCATATGTAATGTTTTCCCTGCCCGCTCCCAATAGAAGCTGTTGTTCAGTTTGAACTTGGTGCATGTGTGTGTGCTTGTGTGTGATTTTTCTGGCTTGGAAACATCACTGAAACTGTATTTCTAGTTCTTCTTCTTTGGAACTCACCAATCAACATGGGGTAAGGTTTGTTTGATGGTTTGGTGTAAAGTCAAAGTAGTGTCTCTATTTTAATCACTATTCTTTTTGGTAAATTAACTTTTGCAAACATTTTATGATGTATCATGAGAAGAATTTTCATCCAATTAAAGTCTCCTCTGTTTGACTAGCAATCTCTAAGAAGTTTAATATTGGAAAAGTTTCAAGGCCTCTTGACGAATAACTTGGAAAAATAGTCACATTAAATTGTTTGGTACGTAATGTAGTACCCAGAAAGGTTTACTAATCAGGAATATTAATTTTACTTTTCCACATATAATTTTCTTTCTCTTTTCTTTCAAGTCTTACTTAGACAGTGGTTCCCAAAATTGTACTGGTTGTTTAGCAGCTGGATGTCACAGTTTTATCTATGTAATGCCATTGAAGTATAAAGATTTTGATTATAATAGGGGAAGAGGAGAGCGTGAAGAGGAGGGGACAAGTGTTGGTTGAGTGAATATTGAAAGTAAAGAATCCAAAGGAAGAGAGTGCTGTCACAGGGTGAGAGGAGCTGATAGAGTAGCACAGAGGTGGGTGCTCAAGGTTTTAATGGCAAATTGGCTTGGATTGTAAGCTTTCACTTAATCACAATGAAATTTTTAAATCTATCTATATACATACAGATTATAAAGAGTTTTGTTTAAAATCCAAATGGATATCTTCATAGCATATCGTCTTAACACACATATAGGAAAGACAAGATTCAACAACAGTCAAAGTGTCAAGAAAAATAAATTTGAAAGAAAATGCAAAACTAGAAACCAATCATCACCATTAGTTCTCCTCCTCTCCTCTGTTGGGAAATGATTCATTACTCAATTATAACAGCAGAGCACCTTGGTGCTGCTAATGTAACGTGTTCTGTCTGATAATTGTTTACAAACCATCTTCCTATGTTAGCACATTTTGAAAAATGAGGGGAAGTAAAGAATATTCACACGGCATATTCACATGGCTGTAATCAAGATGAAAATTCGATGGACATTTAGACATCTAAAATTCATGGTATACAGCACAATTTATGCTCCTAGACAGGAAGTTCCTAGTAAATATGAGAATAATTCCTTTAAATCTGCTTTCATTCTACTCATTTAAACATTCTCTAGATAATAACTTATAGAAAGATTGATAAGCAGTGGTCCAATAATTGGGGGTATTAATTTTGTAAAAGGATAAAATAAAAATAAGTCATGCACAAATTCTTTAAACAAGTACAATAAATACTGCTTAAGAAAAAGGAGTTATTTCTTATAACACAACACTGCATGTAAATGACATATATTCTTTTGGGTGCTACATTTTGAACTGAATCCTGGTAAAAGGTAGTCTCAGATGATGAGGTAAATCAAAGAATATTCAGGCCAATATTCATAGTCTATTCTGTGTTTAGTAGAATTTATTTAAAGTGGAGTTTTTTTTATCACTAGTCTGGCTTAATTTCTCAAGATGGCAACCAAATAATTAGGAAACACAGTTCTTATTCACATAGGTGTACAAAAATAAAACGGGAAGGTTAGGTTATACATAGATCCTATGTGGAGTTGGTATCAACTCATAGCAACCCTACATACAACAGAATGAAGCACTACTGGGTGCCATACCATCCTCACAATCATTGTTAAGCTGGAGCCCATTATTGGAACTAAAGTGTTAATCCACCTTCTTGAAAGTCTACCTGTTTTGTTGAGTCTCTACTTTACCAAGCATGATATCCTTCTCCAGGGACTGATCCCCCCTGATAACATGTCCACTGTATGTAAGCTGAAGTTTTGCAATCTGTACTTCTAAGGAACATTCTAGCTGAACTTCTTTTTTCTGGCAACACCACAATTTGAAGATTTCATTTTTTTTTTTTTTCCATTGTCAAGCTTTTGAGTGCATATGAGATGAGTGAAAACACCACGACTTGGGTCAGGTACAACTTAGTCCTCAAAGTGACACTTTTGCTTTTTATTTTTTAATACTTCAAATACGTCTTTTGTAGATTTGCCAAATGCATTGCGCCATTTGACTTATTGACTGAGACTTCCATGGGTGTTAATTGTGAATTCCAGTAAAACAAAATCCTTGACAATATCAGTCTTTTCTCTGATTATCATGATGCTGCATATTGGTCCACTTGTGAAGATTTTTATTTTTTTATGTTGAGGTATAATATACACATATATATGTGTATATGTGCGTGTATAAAACTTGTTGAATGAAAAGTATCAACTGTTACTGAAACATTTAATAGGTGTAACAACAGATTTTTGACCTAAGAAAACCAAAACCCAAACACATAATTTTATAAATAATAAAGCTGAGGCTTGAAGAGAATAAGTGACAAATCCAAAATATCAGTGCTAATAGGTCCAGACTCCAAGTCTCCTATGTCTAGTCAGTTTTGTTGTTGTTGTTGTTGTTGCAATTTCCCAGGTTGCAAACACCATGTGAGTTACTCATTAGAATCCTCTATTCAATAATGCCATCTTTCTGCTGTTATTGACCTATAGTGACTAGAATTTTTTTTTTTTTTTGGTAACTCTAATTTTTAAGAAAATAGAATTAGAAATGTAAGTATTAATTTATTCAGTCATGGAGAATAAACACACACATGAGATGCTGTGTTGCATACTATGGAGACAAATGAAAGAGCACACAGTCTTTCTCCCAAGGAGCTTATAATTTACTAGGAAGAAGTGCAAGCACATGAGTAACTGGAGTGCACTAATCTAGGACAAAGGATTATGATAACAGATGCAAAAAATGTGAGATAGAAAACCTAAAGGGAATAATCTTTTCATTTCTCAGTGTGTGAGAACTGGAGAAAAAATTCAGTCCTTGATTTACAGTACGGAAATCATCAAAAGAAGATAGAAGGAATACACAGAGTCACCATACCAAAAAGAACCAGTTGACATTCAACCACATTAGGAGACACAATGTGATCAGGAACCACAGCATCAAAGGCAGGAGTCAAAATTGCACTTCAGGAATTGACAGAATACCAATTGAGAGGCTTCATCCCATGGATGCAGCACTAGATGTGTTCATTCATCCATGTCTAGAAATTTGGAAGACAGCTTCCTGACCAACCGATTAGAAGAGATCAATATTTATGTCTAGTTGCAAGAATGGTTATTCAACAAAATTTAGGAATTTTCAAACAATATCATTAATATCACCAGCAAGTAAAAGTTTTACTGAATGTCATTCAAAAGGGACTGCATTAGTACATCACCAAGGAAATGCCAGAAACTCAAGTTTGATTTGGAAGATGTTGTGGAGTGAGAGATATCATTGCTAACACTGATGGATCCTGACTGAAAGGAGAGACTACCAAAAGATGATTGTCTGTTTTTTATTGACTATGTGAAGGCGTTTGACTGTGTGGATCATAATCAGTTTTGGATAAAACTGCAAAGAATGGGATTTCCTGAGCACTCAGTTGTGCTCATGAGGAACCCATGCAGGGATTAAGAGGCAGTCATTCAAGTATAACAAAGGTGTATTGCTTGGTTTAAAGTCATGAATGTATGCAACAGAGTTATGTCCTTTCACCATAGTTATTTATCTGTATGTTGAAGAAATAATATGAGAAGCTGGACTATGTGAAGAATGGGACATTAAGATTGGAGGAAGACTCAGTAACAACCTGTGTGTCATACACATGACACATCATTGTTTGCAGAAAGTGAAGAGTACTTAAAACGCTCACTGATGAGACCAATAGGCAATATTATAATAAATGGAAAAAAAGATTGAAGTTGTCAAGAATAACATTTTACTTGAATCCACAATCAACATCCATGGAAGCAGCAGTCAAGAAGTCAAACAACAAACTACAGTGGGCAAATCTGCTGCAAAAGATTTCTTTCAAGTGTTTAAAAATAATAATAATAAAAATTTCACCTTGAAGACTAAGGTGTACCTGGCTCAAGCCATAATGTTTTCAGTCAACACATATGGATATGAATGCTAAATGATAAATAAGGAAAACAGAAGAAGACTTGATACCTTCGAATTGTGGTGTCAGTGAAGAATATTGAAAATACTGTGAACTATTGAAAGGACAAACAAATCCATCTTCAAAAATGTACAGTAAGAATACTCCTTAGAAACAAGGATGGTGAGACTTCATATCAGATACATTGGACATATACTAAAGAGGGAGAAGACCCTGGTGAAGGACATCACATTTGGTAGAAGGCCAGTGAAAGAGAGAAAGACCTGAAGGAGATGGATTGGCAAAAGGTGGCTCAAGCACAATAAGGATTGTGAGAATGCAACAGGGTTGGACAGTATTTTTTTTTTCCATTTTACATAGGGCTGCTATAATTTGGAACTGACTAGACGGCACCTAACAATGACAACAAGCACACGGGACTTCCAGGCTTGTGACTTCATTAAAATTACACTGTCTGCTGTTCCATGGAACCGCAGGCAATTCAGATCTCTGAGGAGTGGCTAGTGCACAGAGACCACTGATGTTTACGTTGGTCTTCGCAGCTCACCGTCTACCAAAAACTCCTGTTCAGTAAAAGTGTGGATTCAAATCACAGAATAACATTTTCAGAAAATGCACACGATTTAAAAATATTTTCACAAGTAATTAGGTGAGAATTTTGTTTAGTAAGCAAGCACCTTGACCTAAATATTCCCTTCAAGAAGCCTGTTTTTTTTTTTTCAGAATGAGAGTCTTAATTGTGTAAATAAATATACAGCCATGTTACTACATTTTCCTTATTCTTCATAAAGATGAATTTATATGGAATTATTTTTGTGTAATGGTTCTCAAACTAAAAAATACATATGTGGTCCTACAATTAAGTCCGCTAACTTAATTGTTCTAAGTACTACTTGTCTCAGGGGTGAATATCACTAAGGTAACCTTTGAAAAATACTTCCTTTGGGAAGCTATGCACTGATGCCAGTGCCTAGTTCACCAGTCAAAGCAATTTTGAAACTCTTTTGCTGGAATGGCCATCAGAGCTGTCATTGTATTACCCTTGATGACCTGAATGTCATCAAAATGTCTTCCTTTTAATATTTCCTTTCACTTTAGTTAAAGAAAAAAGCCATTGGGAGCCAGGTCAGGTGAGTAAGTAGTGTGTTCCAATACAGTTATTCGTTAGTGGCCAAAACCTCCCTGACAGACAGCTATACAATTAAGTTCACGAACTTGCCACCATGCCCCTGTGTGCAGTGGCCATTCCAGAAAGAGTTCCAAAATTGCTTTGGATGGTAGCCTAGGTGCTGGTATCTTGTTTAGGTACCCAAGGGTAGTACTTTGCAGGTGACCATTCATCAATGAGGTATGTAGCACTTAGAACAATTAAATTTGCATAAGTGTAGATATAGATATACATAAGCAAAAGGAAAAGGATTTAACAATATGTTATCTGCTAAACTCTATTTGGAGGTATAAAACATTTTCTTAAAGAAATTACCCAGAATGGCTCTAACCTTGCTGGTTTGGGGTAGACTTTCACTATGTTCCCTATATTCATCTAAGGCTCACTTTCACATTTTTTAAGTGATAAATGGAAGCTACTCCTACAGCTAGTGTTTCTATATGGACATCTGATTGCAGAGTTTCAGTCAGTTAGAAACTAAGATATTGTTGTGTTGCCAGTGAGACTCAACTTAGTGAGCTACACAAGAATAAAAAGGTGTGCATCCTGAGATCTCCACTGAAAGACCTCAACTGATGGTCCAGCGGTTTCAGGGTTCCCCTGGGAGCATGGCCCCTGGCCCTGATGCTGCCCTTGCCCATAAATCATAACAAAGGTCCACTCTTCGGACATGAATGGATTGGACTTGGTGATGCAAAGTGACCATATATTGGATGCACTTTATTGTTCTATGCATCTATAGGATATCATCCTGCTGACCTCTGGCTGGAGAAAGGAGAGTAGGTGGAGAGGAGGGGAAAGGAGACTGTTGGGAGGATGAGACACGTATGGAGCAGAGAGGAATAGTGTGCTGTCACCAGGCAGGGAGACCAGTGGAAGCTGCATATAAATGGGCATGTAAATTTATATAGGAATGTACATTTTCACTCAGTCATATTAAATAAAAAAAAAAGAAAGAAACTAAGATATTGAGTTTCAAAATTGAAACTAAATCTGACAGATTTAAGTAGAAAATGAATTTATCAATGTAGGACCAATGTAGGACTCCTGAAATCATAGTGGGAGAGCTATGTCAATGTGTCTGTCATTTTGTTGTAATACAGTAGCTTTCTTGTTGCTGTTATTGCCAAAACCTTTGCTACTGGTATTTCAAATAAAAACAGGACAATTTTCGGTATAGGTTTCAACAACATTTCCAGATGATGACAAACTAGGAATAACAATCTGGCAATCTATTTCTGGAAAAACTAGCTACAAAGACATTATGAATAGCAGCAAAACATTGCCTGACATAGTGTCTGAGGATGAACCCCTCAGGTTGGAAGACACTCAGAAGACACCTGGAGAAGAGCTACCTCCTCAAAGCAATGTCACCTTTTGTGACAAGAATGGAGCCAAGTTTTCAGGAACTTCATCTGCTGAAATGGTGTGACTCAAAACAGGAAGAGTTGCAAATATCATGAGTAGAATACAGAATGTACAACTCAGAAATCTAGGGAAATTGGAAATTGTCAAAAATGAAATGGAATGCATAAACATCAATATTCTAGGCGTTAATGAGCCTAAATGGACCGGTATTGGCCATTTTGAATCAGGCAATCCCATGATGTAATTTACTGCAGTTGACAAATTAAAAAGAGTGATGTTCTGTTATCATCAAAAGGAACATTTTATGATCTATCCTGAAGTACAAAGCTGTCACCGATAAAACTAATATACATATAACCTACAGGAAATACCAGTTTTTACAATCATTAGTTGAATTTACATGTCATCTACTAATGCTGGAGATAAAGAAATTGAAGATTTTTACCCATTTCCACATCCTGAAATCTGTTAGGCATACAATCAAGATGCATTCATAATTGCTGCCACTTGGAATTTGAAAGTTGGAAACAAAGAAGAAACGGTAGTTGAAAAATCTGGCCTTGGTGACAGAAAAAATGACTAAGATTTCATGATAGAATTTTGTAAGACCAATAGCTTCTAATTAGCAAATACATTATTTCAGCAACATATAGACCTCACTGTACTGATACACAGGAATAAAATCAACAACATTCATGGAAACAGATGATAGGCAAGCTGCATATTACCAGTCAGAACAAGGCCAGATTGTTAATTGCTCTTATGCAAATTCAAGTTGAAGTTGAAGTTGAAGAAAATTAATTCTGAGAGAGAATGTGTGGCCTTGAGTGTAATCCACCTGAATTTAGATACCTTCTCAAAACTAGATTTGATGTATTAAACATTAATGACCAAAGACTAAATGAGTTGTAGAAGGACATCAAATATGAAGAAAGCAAAAGGCCATTACAAAGACAGGAAAGAAAGAAAAGAGGAAAACTGATGTCAGAAGAGAATCTGAAAGTTACTCTTGAATGTAGAGGAGCTAAAGTCAAAGAAATAAGTGATGAAGTAAAGAAGCTAAACAGAAAATTTCAAAGGACATCTTAAGAAGATGGAGTAAAACGTTGTCCAGAAATATACAAAGACCTAGAGATAGAACACCAAAAGGGAAGAATCTGCTTGACATTTCTCAAACTGAAAGAACTGAAGAAAAAACTCAAGCCTTAATTTTCAAGTGAAGGATTCTATGCACAAAATATTAAGCAATGCAGAAAGCATCGAAAGAAGACAGAAAGAATGCACAGAGTTATTGTGCTACCACTCCAGGAGGTGGTGATTAAGCACCACTGAGACTGAAAGAAGTGAGTCAGGCTGCTGCATAAAGTCAGGCCGCACTGACGGCCTTTGCAAAAATCAAGTTTCCAGAAACTGAGAGAACATCAATTGAAATTTTTCAACAAATTGTTGCTGTTTTAGAAGCTCTCATTCTTCTGTGCAAAAAATTTGAAGACAGCTACTGGTCAACTAACTGAAGGAGATCCACATGTGTACCTATTCCAAAGAAAGGTGACCTAACAGAATGTAGAAAGTATCAAACGATATCAAGGATGTCACTCTAAAGTGAAATTTTGCTGGAGAGCTTTCAAAAGCAGCTGCAGCACTATATCTAGAGTACACTGCAAACACTCAGGCCTAATTCAGAAGCATTTTTGTTGTTGATGACGTTTGGATCCTGGCTGAAAGTAGAGAACGTCAGGAAAAGGTTTACCTGTATTGTGATGACTAAGCAAATGCATTCCTCTGTGTGAATCATGGTAAACTATTCATAACATTGCAAAAAGTGGGAATTCCAGAAGGCTTAATTGTACTCATTAGAAAACTGTATGTAGATCAAGAGACAATCTTTCCAGCAGAACAAGGGATACTGCATGGTTTAAGGTCAGCAAAGGTATACATCAGGACTGGATCTTTCCACCGTATCTATTCAATCTGTATGCTGAGCAAGTAATCCAAGAAGCTGGACTATCTGAAGAAGAGCGAGCTATCAGGATTAGAGGAAGATTCGTTAATCGCCTGCATTATGCAGATGACACACCTTGCTTACTGAAAGTAAAGAAAGCTTGAAGTATTTCCCAATGAAAATTAAAGCTCACAGCCCTCAGTAAGGATTATATCTTAACACAAAGAAAACAAAAATCCTCACAACCAGACCAATGAGAAGTAACACAAAAAATAATGAAAAAATAGAAGTTGTCAAAGGTTGTCTTTTACTGATCTCCACAAATCAAACCCCATGGAAGCAGTAGTCGATAAATCAAAAGACATACTACATTGGGGACATTGACCACAGAAGACTTCTTTAAGGGGTTAAAAAGCAAGATGTCCCCTTGAGGACTAGCTATGAATACCTAGTGGTGTAGTGGTAAAGTGCCACAGCTGCTAATCAGCAAAGGTCAGCAGTTCAAACCTGCCAGCTGCTTCTTGGAAGCTTTCAGAGGCAGTTCTGCTCTGTCCTATACGGTTATTGTAGAGGTGATGGCAATGGGATTTTTTAAACATAGATATCTATATATATCCCAGATTTCATCAAAATACGAATACTCTTTGCCCAATACCAATTCTAAATACCATAAATCGAGTGTCCTTGTCATGTACCAGACTGTTACCACTCATCTCACCACAATAGGGACTCCAGATACTTGAGACAGAAACAAGACCTATTACCAGCAGTGTCAGGCTCAAGTCATCATTCCAGAGAAAACTGTTTTGCAGTAAGCCGAGCATTCATAAATCTGATTTTTTTCAGAAACTGAAGAGTGTGTGATCTTACCAGATGGCCAGACCAAAGTGGATTTGCCTATTCATCAATGATTTTTTTTTCATTATTTATTTCTAGTTATGGGTACTGAGGTCTAAACTGTAGCAGGCACATGTAGATAATCTCACTAATCCTATACCATGCCTCACATTTTCCCGTTGTCTTTATTAATGTCCTCCAATACAGTGTTCTCAGTTCTTGCAGTCCTACACAAGTTTAAAACACCCAAAGTATCAAATGTACACATGGAATTGTATCTTTTAACAAAATTATCTATTTGAATACCCTCTCCAAGCCCACAGGTTTCCTGTCTATATCCTTCCCTAGATAAAAGTATTCTACAGTTCAATAATACATATAGGTATAATGTCCCAGAGCTAGTAATAAAGTCAGTTCTAAAGTATCCTGGGATGCACTGGCTTTCCAGTTGGAAAACCAAGATAGGATTTATTACTTGGGAACTGCTGGGCAAAGTAGCCATTCTTAGCAAATATCTGTGAAAGAGACTGGAAATGCATTCCAGCTCAATGTTTTACATGTGTATGTGTCTGTATACACACACACACACACACACACACACACACACAGATATACACATATATATGAATAATATATATTTATGTGTATAAAAATATTTTTTATGTATATAAGAATAAAATAAAATAAAGTAAATCAATGCACTGTTAACTATGTGGCTTTAGCTGTCAGGCCTCATCCAGTTGATTCAGACTCATGACAACCCCATGCACACAGAATGGAACACTGCTTAGGCCTATGCTATCCTCACAATTGTTGTTATGCTTGGATCCATTGTTGCACTTTTTCCTTGACCCTGTGTTTTACCAAGCGTGATGTCGTTTTCCAGAGACTGGTCTTTCCTGATAACATGGTCAAAATGTGTGCGATGAAGTCTCACTATCCTTGCACCTAAGGAGCATCCTGGTTGTATTTCTTCCAAGACAGATTTTTTCGTCCTTTTGTTTGCACATGGTATAGTCAACATTCTTCTCCAACACAGTTTAAAGGTACTTTATGGAGACCTTTTGCAACAGATTCACACAGCTTGACAGTTGCTTCCATGAGTGTTGATTATGGATCCAAGTAAAATGAAGTCATCAGCTTCAATCTTGTCTCTATCTGTCATAATGTTGTTTATTGGTCCAGTAGTGAGGACTTCTGGTTTCTTGATGAAGAGATGTAATCCATACCGAAAGCTGTGCTCTTTGAACTTTATCAGTAAGGTTTCAAGTCCCTTTCCCTTTCAGCAAGAAAGGTTGTTTCATCTACATAATGAGGGTTGTTCATTCGTCTCCCTCCAATCCTGATGCCTTGTTCTTATTCATACAGTGCAGCTTCTCAAATTATTTGCTCAGCATATAGACTGAATAGGTATGATAAAAGGAGACAACCCCCTCATTTACTTTTACTAAATTTAAACCACACAGAATCCCCTTTTTCTCTGTCAACAGCTTTCTCTTGATTATGTATATGTTATTTATGAATACAATTGAGTCTTTTGAAATTCTTATTCTTTGCAATTTTGTCCATAATTTACTATAATCCATAGAACTGATTGCCTTTTCATAATCAATAAAACACAGGAAAACATCCTTCTGGAATTTTCTGTTTTCACTTGTATTAACTGGCAAATAAATGTGATTGAGGTTCATTCTGTGCCACATTGATAGGCGTATGAAACGGTGAGGTCTGTATCTTTATACGCAAGGGTCAACATCTGTAAATATTGAATACCTTAATATGTATTGGTGCTTACTTCCTTTTTACTTCATTGTAAGAATTTGTTTATGTGAGTATGTTGTTATTATTGTTGTTAGCTGCCACGGAGTCAGTTACAGCTCATAGTGACCTGTGTACGACAGAATGAAACACTGCTCAGTCCTGTACCATGCTTGAGTCAGTTGTTACAGCCACTGTGTCAATCCATCTAGTTGAGGGTCTTCCTCTTTTTTCCTGATCTTCTGCTGCATCACGCATGCTGTTCTCCAGGGACTGATCTCTCCTGATAACATGTCCAAATCATCTAAGACACAGTCTCATCATCCTTGCTTCTAAGGATCATTTTGGTTGTCTTTCTTAAAAGACAGTTGTTCGTACTTCATAGATGTCACAAAGGGCATGCTTAACACTAATAATTGTCTTTAAAGTATTGCTAATTTCAAATTCAAACTTAACTGAGTGCATTATATTTTTATTTTCCATATCTGAAAACCCTACCCACAAAATAACATTACACCATAAATAGTTTGAATCTCACTTTCATACTTTGACTAATCAGAGTATCTCAACCTCATTGTTGTTAACATTTGTGACTAGATTATTTGTTACTAGAGGGATCATGTCATGCATTACAGCATGTTTAACAGAATCCCTAGCCTCTAACCACTAGATGCCAGGAGCACCTGATCTCCCCAGTTTTGACAACAAAAAACTTATCCAAACATGGTCTACTGTCCTCTGGGGACAAAATCCATCCTAGTTGAGAACCCCCAATCTAGAAACAAAGCATTCAAGATATAACTGATTTAATTATCAGATTATTCCTGTCCAGTACTTCTCTTTTAGATACATGCCAAGCCAAGTGCCGTCAAGTTGGATCTGACTTTCAGTTACATAGATGAAGCAAATATAAGACACATGTGGAGCTGGTTCAATCAGTTGCTTGGATCAGATGCAGCTTAGTACTCAAGGGTGTATCTTTGCTTTCCAACCCTTTAAACAAGTCTTTTGCAGCCAATTTGCCTAATGTTATATGTCTTTTCATTTCTTGACTGTTTCTTCCATCAGTTTTGATTTGTGGAACTCAGTAAAAGATAGCTTTCAACAACAGCAAAGGGCAACAGATGAGGCTGTCATAAACATACACGGTTTCATTGATTAAGCATGTTATCCAATTAGATATAGTGCCATATGTCACCTTAGCTATAAATTTGTAATTATTAAAGGAAAAACAAAGCTCTCACCATCTCATACTTAGTAAGTGATGAAGCACTTATTTAAAGTTAACATTATCATTCCTTAAGACATACTGCAGAGTTTCAGTTTCACCACTCACCCTAGATTTCCTATGCTTTACTTTGTAACACTTAGATTCTGGTGATCTGCTGCAAAGAATCTCTTTAAAGTATTGAAAAGTAAAGATGTCACCTTGAAGACTAAAGTGTGCCTGACCCAAGCCGTTATATTTTCAATTGCATCATATGTATGTCAAAGCTGGACAATGAAAAAAGAATTGTGGTGTTGGAGAAGAATGTTGAATGTACCAGGGACCACAAAAAGAATCAACAGATCTGATCTGGAAGAAGTACAACCAGAGTGCTCTTTGGAAGCAAAGATGGCAAGACTACATCTTACATATTTAGGACATGTTGTCAGGAAGGATCAGTCCCCAGATAAGGACATCATGTTTCGTAGAGTGGAGGGTGTTTTAGTCAGTTAGGGCTGCTCTAACAGAAATAACATAGAGTGGATGGCTTTAACAAAGGAAGGTTTATTCTTACACAGTTTGGTAGGCTTCAATTCCAAATTTAGGCTGTCCCCTCTAGGGGTAAGCTTTCCTCTTTGTCAGCTCTGGAGGAAAGTCCAGTATTATATCAGTCTCTGTCCAGGGAGCATCTTGGCACAGGAACCTCAGTTCTGAAGGACGAGCTCTTCTCCAGGTGCAGATTTCTTGATGGTGCGAGGTTCCCAGTTCTCCGCCTGTTTCTCTGTCCTTTTATCTCTCATAGGTGAAAGGATTAAGGGTGGGGCAAGCCTTATTCCATGGAAACTCTCTTTACAGTGGAATAGGGAGGTAATCCTATGAAGGGAGTTACAGCCCCACCCTAATGCTCTAGCACATAGCATAGGAAAACTGCAAAATGGAGCACAGTCACAAGATACTGGGAATCATGACCCAGCCACATGGCTACACATATTTTTGGGGGGACACAATTCAATTCGTGACAGAGGATCAGCAAGAAAGAGGAAGCCCCTTGACTAGATGAACTGACACAGTGGCCACAACAATGGGCTTAAGCATAAAAATGATTGTGGACGTGGCACAAGACTGGGCAGTGTTTTGTTCCGTTGTGCATACAGTCACTATGAGCTGGAATTGTCTTAACGGCACCTAACAACAAATTCTGATTCTATGAGTAGGTGAGAAACAAAATATCAAGTGCCATTATTCATTAATGAAACAGGGCCTTCTATGTGAAGATGAGGTTGGGGGTGCAGGAGTAGAGACAGAGAAGGAGAAGAAAGTCATTTGGGGGAAGAAAAACATCATGAAGTTTGTATTAAATAGTGCAATAAAATGCTGCCAATATTATGACTTAAAAAAAGAAAAAGGTAAATACCTGGACAGAGTCCTGGCTGTATTGTTCATTATTTTACTAAAACAGTTCAAATTTTTGTAGTTCCCAGCAATTTTGGATAATAGAGCAATTAAGTATGCCCTAGTATAACATATTTTAAAGGCAGGTTATGTCTCAAGTTGAATGTTAATGAGTTCAATGATGCCGGTTTTATCATTTGCAAACCTCTGGTATGGCATGACTAATTGGATAAAGAATAGTGGATTAAAAATTCTGAAATATCTCCTTTATATTTTATTATGAGGAAACAATCCCCTGTAGAAGTAATGTTGGGGCAGGGGGAGCAGTGGTTAACAGTTCAGCTGCTAACTGGAAGTTCAGTAGTTCACATTCACCAGTCTCTCCATGGTAGAATGATGTGGCAAGACCATGGATAGCATATAGTTAGTGACAGATGTTATTGTCCGGTGCTGTTGAGTCTATTCTGACACACCACAAGTCTATGTACAACAATGAAACCCTGCCTGATCCCATGCCATCATCGTAATAATCACACTTGCGTCTATTGCTGCAACCACTAAGTCACTCCCACCCATGGACCGTCTTCCTCTTTGTCGCTGACAAGCATGACTTCTTAATCCAGGAGTTGGTCTCTCCTGATAACATTTTCAGAGTATTTGAGATGAAGTCTCACTATCCTTGCATCTAGCAATTTTGACTGTACTTTCTTGAAGATGGATTTGTTCATTCTTCTGGAAGTTCATGGTATAGTCAATATTCTTCACCAATACCTAAATTTGATATCATAAATTCTTCTTTGGCTTTTCTTATTCCTTGTCCAGATTTCACATGGCTGTAAGGTGATTGAAAATACCATGGCTTGGGTTAGGCTTACCTTAGTTCTTGAAATGACATTTTTACCTTTTCATCCTTTTAAGAGATCTTTTGTAGCAGAGTTGCTTAATGCAATGTGTTTGATTTTTTACCTCTTGCTTATGTCATCACTGATTGTGGATCCAAGTAAAATAAGGCCCTTTACAGTTACAATATTTTCTCCCTTTATTGTGAAGTTGGTTACTGGTCCAGTTGTAGGGATTTTGTATTTTCTTTAGTTGAGAAGCAAATCACATTGAAGTCTATGGTCTTTGATCTTCACTAATAAGTGCTTCAAGTCTTCTTCACTTTCAGTAAGGAAAGCTGTGTTATCTGTGCATCTCAGGTTGTCAATGAATTTTCCTCCAGTTCTGATGTCAGGTTCTTCAGGTAGTCCAGTCTCTCAGATTATTTGCACAGCACACACACTGAACAGATATGGTAAAAGAACACAACCCCTTTGCACACTTTTCCTAACTTTAAATGAAGCAGTATCCTTTTCTTCTGTATGAACAACCTTCTGTTGATCTATGAAAACACAATTAAGTGTTCTAGAATTCCAATTATTTGCAATTTTATCATTGAAACAGTCATTTTATCATTGAAACAGTGCTAAACATCTTTTGGTAGTCTCTGCTTTTTTGGCATGATCCATCTGAAATTAGACAGATACTGCTTTCTCCGTGTGTGGTTTTCCAGGTAACTCCAATCCAGATATCAAAATATTCATTTTATTTAAGTAAATGCTTTCTACTGTTGTGTAAAACTTTGTAGTTTGATATATTGCAGTATTTGTTGGGAAGTTTAATCATGTGGCTTGTGTCCTTTGTTGCAGTGACTGTGTCATTCCACCTTGTTTAGGGTCTTTCTTTTTTTGTCTATTATCTACTTTTCCAAGCATGGTGTTCTTCTACATGGATGGGCTTTACCACTGCATTCTCAAAAAGTCTATGTGAGTAGATAGGCAGTTTGTGGGTGTTGGTGTAAAAATGGATCTGTACTTTGGTGGCAGTTTGGTGCTTTGCTTTGTTTTCTAAACAGTGAAGCTTTTACCCAAAGATGAATGTTACCTCTAGCCCTAGAGTAACTGGCAGAACAAACAGCAAATCGTACCATTATTTCACACCCTGGCCACCCATCAACAGATGCATTCGTTTCATCAACGTTTGTTCATTTAATCAACAAATATTTACTGTACACTTAGACATTCTGATAAAAGTTGGGAATACACTGACAAGAAAAACAGGCAAGGCCCAGCATTTTCAGAGCTCACATACAGCTGTATCTCCAGATGTAAGTCAACATGGACACATGTTCAAATTATAATTCCATGCACATAGCAACATTACACATTACCTTTCTTCCATGTTTGTCTAAATTAATACAGTTATTATTTTACATCCTTGTAAACAGAAAAGTTTCAGTTTAGAGACACTTGAATCAGACTTAAGAATGATGGGATCAACTTACATACTCAGAAAACAAGTGGTCAGGAAGTATATTGTTTTTTGGGGGGAAGAATATACAACGATTTAATAAATTTGTTTTTAGGATGAATATATACAACCAAAACCAGCTGACACCTCTCATTTATGGAGTAAAGCTCATCCTGCTCCTCTTAAAATGGACAAATTTTACATTTTAGAGGACCATGAGACTAAAGTTGAATCATTTTTTAACCATTTGCCTTTCCTTTATTCTCTATGTACAAAACCCTCTAACTCAACAGAGATGACAGAATACTCTGCCCAGAGTACTCTGCCTAGCTCCAGTTGGATAAATTTCTCAATAGACTTCTTTTTAATTCACTCCTAACAGAGTGAGAGATTTTCTTTGACATTTCTGGTACCAGAAGTGGGTCTTTGAGAGTATGTTATCTTTGATGATCTTTGGAGCATTCAGACACAGGCAAGATAACTCCTGAGTGCTTTGACTCTGTTTCTGCAAATTCTCTGAAGTCATTTAAAGTAAAAATCTTCTCAAATTCAAGTTCTTGTCCCTTGCATTGATAGCTCTTTGAGTTTTCCTGTGGATTTGTTTTGGTTATTGCAATTAAAAGTTTGCTTTGTTGTTAGTGTCCTTGAAAAATATCCAGTGTCATGTCTGCAGGAGATTTGGGGCCACCTTCTGGAATCCTACTCACTACATGAACAAGCTTTATGGACCCTTGTCCTGTATATTCTTATTTCTCTGGCATAATATCACTTGAGACAGTTTGGAAAACCAGTGGCCAATCTGAGATTCTCCTGTTTTCTCTACATTAACTTTTCTGTGCGGTAAATTAGAGAACTGATGCTCACTATGTTAAACGGCATCAGTGTTAAACAGTATTTTGATTTGTATTCTGAGGCCTCTAAGAAACATCAAGACAGTAAAATGGCTTCCCAATAGGACACTGTCTAAACTAACTAAGCAGAATAAAGAATCACAATGTCAAATTTCAGCTCCTCACACCTTCTACTCTCCTGCCAGCTGCTACCCATTTATGTTCTTCTTTGCCCTCCTACTCCCATGATAGCAAATATCTGAACTTCCTTTTGTTTTTCCATAAAGCCACTACATCACACACTTCTCTCAACACAAATAAACCCTTTTCTGAAGTGCCCTTTTAATTCACCTGAATAATAACACTGAGGATTTTTCTCATATCACTTGACCCTATGGACACACTAAGAATTGTGTAGCATTATGATAGATTATCCTAAACTCTATGAGGACCTTTACAAATTTACTAAACAATGTAAAATCCTTTTTGAAGTCTACCAGCCTAGACTCCCTGGTTCATAACAGCCTATTCACATGATTACTTGCCCAGGGCAAGCTCATTTATAGATAGAAGAGACTGAAAGACCCCAAGGACAGGTTAGTGTTAAATATTGATTAAATTGACTCTAGTGCTTCACCCAGACCTTGAGCACAGAACTGCTGAAGGTTATCCCTAAGGCTATTCCTGTAGTGGCTCTTAATCCTCCAGAAGAATCTCTGTTACTTATTTAAAAAGAACCCTACCAGATTTTTAATGGACACTGGACTATCACTGTCAGCTGTTAATCCTACATGTCTAAGTAAGTGCTCTGTCCTGTAGGGTTGCTATGGGTCAGAATCCACTCAAAGGCAGTGGTTTCTTTTGTTTTGGTTTAGTCTAGAAAATACTATCTCAGAGTACTAAAATCTCAAGAGTAGTGGAAGTCACCAGTCAGTAACAAGAGTTAATTCATTCCCAACCCAATCTGATATCTTCTCTTGGTTCTTTGGAGATTTACACTCACTTTTGCTCAATTCTGATACTCTGCTCAGTTTATTGGAAAGAGATAATTTACCCAAATGGAACTGCCATTTACAATTTAATGGAAAGGGGAAAATTTTATCAAGTCTTCCTGATATCCCTAAATCAACAGAAACAAGTTTGGATTAAACAGTATTAATAAATAAACCATTTGCTATATACAACCACTTGTCATATGCATATGCAAGCCTCTCCAAAATTCAACAAAACTAATCCTCTCCATTCTGACATCCTTTTCCTAAAACCAAAAACCAAACCCACTATCGTCGAGCTGTGTACAATTCATAGTGACCCTAGAAGTCAGAGTAAAACTACCTTGTAGAGTTTCCAAGGAACGCCTGGTAGATTTGAACTGCTGACATTTGGTTAGCAGACAGAGCACTGAACCCATTATGCCACCAGCGTTTCCATCTTTTCCCTAGTTCCTAAAAATATACAAGCCACAACATCCACAAATGTATGCCAAATTTTGTTGGCTGAGCTGATTAAAATTTGTTTGCTGGTGTCATGGATTGAATTGTGTCCCCCCAAAAACATATGTGTTGATTTGACTTGGTCACGAGTTCCAATATGGTGCCCTTCCTCCCATGTGTTGTGAATCCTGCCTCTGTGATATTGATGATGGAGCATGGTTTGCAGTTGTGTTAGTGAGGCAGGACTCAAGCTTGTGGAATATAAGGGAGAGAAGTGAGCTGAGCAAGTTGGGAACCTCATACCACCGAGAGAGAAGCACTGAGAGCAGAGCACGTCCTTTGGACCCGAGGTTCCTGTGCTGAGATGCTCTCACTGGATATGGACTCAGCCTACCACGCTGTGATGATTTCTTATTCTGAATGGACTTAGAATTTATGAATGGATTTGCAGCTTACCAGACTGACAATAAAGCTTCTCCTCATGAAACCTTCCACTCGTGGTATTTTCTGTTGGAGCAGTACCCGGTGACCAGGACAGCTGGGAACAGTTTAATCACATGCATATGAATAACCCTGCAGTCATCAGACCCATGAGATGGCTTCCAATATCTGAAGGTGTGTTGATTGCATAGTGAGCTACTGATTGGCTCACTACCAACTGCCTATGATGCTGAGTAATCTGTTGTGTATTCCCTAACTACTTTTTGTCTATGTGGAACCCTTTGTCCCTGGCTCTGTCAGACTGGACTGAAAGATGGATTCTAGGTCTACACTAGACTCACATAAATATTTTAACTGAACTTCCTTTACCAGATAACGTACTTGTATTAAGCACTTAATGGTTTCAGTTGGTGTTTCACTGGATAGATCCTTTAGTGGCAGTATTTTCATCTCCAGTAGGACTATTGCAACTCAAAGCTTGAATTTCTTCTTTAATTCTTTTAGCTTGAGAAATACTATGAATGTTCTCCCCTTTTGGTTTTCTATCTCCAGCTCTTAACATGTGTCTTTATAACATTTTACTTTGTCTTCTTGCGCTGCCCTTTGAAATCTTCTATTTAGATCTTTTACTTTGTGTTTTCTTCCTTTTGCTTGAGCTATTCAGTGCTCAAGAGCAAGAATCTCTTCCGATATACATGCTTTTCTCCTTTCTTTCCTGTCTTTTTAATAACTATTGCTTTCTTAATGGATGATGTGTTTGATGCCATTCCACAACTTGTCTGGTCTTCAGTCATTAGGGTTCAATGCATCAAATGTCTTCTTGAGATGGTCTCTAAGCTCAGGTGGGATATACTCAAGACGGTACTTTGGCTGTCATGGACTTGTTCTAATTTTCTTCACTTGCAATCTGAACTTCCCTGTTAGCAATTTATGGTCTGTTCCACAATTGGCATGTGGCTTTGTTCTGAGTGATGATATAGACTTTCTACCATCTCATTCCACAGATACAGTCAATTTGATTTCTGTGTATTCCATTTGGTGATATACATGTGTATTAAAAAAAAAAAGAAATCTGGTGCCATTGACTCAATGCCAACTCATAGCAACCCTGTAGGGCAGAGTATAATTGCCCAATAGAGTTTCCAACTTGCATTTGGTGGATTTGAACTGTCATCCTTTTGGTTAGCAGCTGTAGCACTTAGCCACTACATCACCAGAGTTTCCAATCCATGTGTATGGTCACTGTTTATGTTGGTGAAAATGGTATTTGCCATGCAGAAATCACTGGTCTTGCAAAATTCTGTCAGGTAATTTCCAGCATTGTTTCTACCACCAAAGCCATGTTTTCCAGCTAATGATCCTTCTTCTTGTTTCTAGCTTTCACATGCCAAACTCTAGTAATTAATGCATCCTAATTTCATGTATGAGTCAATTTTATATGGCAGAAGTTGGTTAAAGTCCTCACTATCTTCATCTTTGATCTTGGTTGTTGTTGTGTAAATTAGAACACTAGTCATATTAACTGGTCTTCCTTGTTGGTCTATAAATATTATGGCACTGTACTTCAGAATAGATCTTGAAATGTCCCTTCTTGATGATGAGTACAAAGCCACCCCTCTTCAAGTTGTCATTCTTGTGATTCAAAATGATCAATACCGGTCCATTTCAGCTTATTAATGCCAAGGATGTCCATGATTTTGTGTTCCATTTCATTTTTAACAGTTTCTAATACTCCTAGATTATACTTCATACATTCCAGGTTCTGATTATTAATGAATGTTTTCAGCTGTTTCTTCTCATTTTGACTCATGTCATATCAACAAATGAACCACCCACATCATTAAGAAGCAGTCTAATTTGAGTAGGTAGCTCTTCTGTAGTCTCTTTTGAGTGTCTTACAACCTGGTGGTCTTATCATCTGCCACCATCTCAGACAACATTTCACTGCTGTTCATAAGGTTTTCACTGACTAAGGCTTTTCAGAAACATCGAAATTTCCTTCTTCTAGTCTGTGTTACTCTAGAAGCTCCGCTGAAATTTGTCTACTACAGGTGACCCTGCTGGCCTCTGAAGACTAGTGACATAGCTTCTGGCGTCACAGTAATACTCAGGCTCAACACTGTAAGAGAAAGTGAAAGACACTTAGGGTATAAACATACATAGTTACATAAAAGGCTTTAAGTACTACAGTAGAAACCCTTACAAAGTTCAGATAAGTGATAAGGGAGAGATTGAAGGATGTTATCTACGGAAAGAAAATGCTCCATTGTAGACTCCTCAGAAGAAGGGATACTTGAAATAAAATTTGAAAGGTGAATAGTTGTATTCTAGGCTATTGGCCATAGAGGGTCAACCATTTTAAAAAGAGAAAATATATTTTTGTAGTAAAAAGGGATAAAATGGTTTTATTTTCTGAGAACTAAAAGTTGTCTGGTATAAGCACAGACTAGCTGGCAAAGGAATGAAGAAATAGACATAAGTGTGATTGTATATATACACACACTTGTACAATAGGCACATAGCCAAAAAGCCACTCACACATACACACACATACACAAAGGCACACACATTTATACAGTGGGCTACAGAGTATGGGCTTTTCTCATGAGTGATACTGAAGTTTCCTACTTTCAAAGACTTCTGTACCTGTAATGTGGAAGTTGTATTGTTAGTGAAATGTGCAACATAAACCCCATAGTGTTTCTAAGGACGCAAATCTTTATGGAAGGAGACTGGCATATTTTGATCCTGCAGAGTGGTTGATGGATTCTAACTACTGGTTACTCTCTGTCTCAGCCATCTGGTGCTTCTATAAGAGAAATATCACAGATGGATGACTTTAATAAAGAGAAGTTCACAGTGTGGTAGGCCAGAAATCCAGATCGGCATTCTACCTTTAAGGGGAACACTCTCTCTGATGGCTCTGGAGGCAGGTACTTGTGTTGCATCAGTCTTCCTTTGGTCTGGGACCATCTCAGAGCAGGAGCCTCAGGTCCAAAGGATACATTGTGCTCCTGGTAATTTTTTTTTAATGTACGAGGCCCCCAACTCACTATTTATTTCTCTATTATCTCTTATGGGATACAAAGTGCTGCAAGCCACACCCCAGGAAACTCCTTTTACACTGAATCAGGGATATGACCATAATAAGGGTATTATAGTTGCATTCTAACCCTGTTTAACATAACCCAATACTGCTCTATTAACCACAGGGAGAAATTAAGATTTACAACATAGAAAAATCACAAAATGGAGCACAGTCACACAGTACTGGGAATCATAGCTCAAACAAATTGCTATACATGTTTTTCATGGGATATAATTTAATACACGACTTCAGCTGACTGCTTATGTCCTGTGCTACCAGTGGTGCACTCTCTATAAATCATGTCAAAGGAGTGCCAAAGAGGGGAGAGGCTAATCTTCAGATGGCTAATTATCTTTGCTCACAGACAAATACAGTAATAGCCTTTTCTTTTTCTTTGATAGAGAAGTATACTTCATAGTCTTCTACATCAGATTCCACATTCAGTTGCTGAGGGCTTGACATTATAGCATCAGGAGAAAACACTGCTTTCATTTTTACCTTTTCCAACATCAAGTCAGGATGCAAAAACCTTTGCCAAACATCCATTTGAACCAAACTTTGCTTGTTAAACATCTCAACTGAAAAAGGTCTTGTTATGCTACATTCCTATTCAGTTTTCTAAACAATAGGTCATTTATTTTTTTTAAAGTTGTCATATAACAACTTCAAAGAATTTTAAGTAACTGGCAAGTTGTGCATAAAATGTTGAAACTTAAAGGTATCTGCTTATACAAAGGCTAGTAAATATGTAAATTTTGTCTGAATGTCAATTTTGCCCACTTATTGAGATTCTGACTTGGACTGTTAGTTTAATCCATAGGGTAGTGGAATTCTCTAGGCTATTTTTCTTCCTGTATTAGGAATGTTTCTGAGACAGTTACAAATTCACCACAAAAACAATGATTCTAAGGAGTAAGTCCATTAGAGGAACAGCTTTGAAGAGGAAAAAACAAAACAAAACAAAACACAAAATTTCTGATAATTTTGAAATCATTTTAAAATATAGCAACACATAGGCATGTCTAAGGCTATCACATACAGAAGCAGTCTTTAACAGTGACTATATATTTTTGAATTAATCTCTTCTGCATCAATATTTGGCTGGCTGGCATCAATATTTGGAAAATTTTTAAAACATTCCTAATTTTTTAACACTGTTTTGTAATCTCCCTGTATCCATATAAATTTGTTTCTCAAAAATGAGCTTTAAATAGAAACATTGAGATAACCCAACAATAAAAAGAAACTGAAGAAAAGTGGTTTTATATGATAGCAAAATGAAATAGTGATCATTTAATCCCCTCAACCATTATTAGTTCTACTCTTAGTAAACTCATGGAAACAAACTAAATTTTCCAGTCTATGTCTCCAAATGGTTGCATTTTATTCTCATGTTTCAGTTTTACTATTTAACCTCTTTTAACTCCATCTCTTCTATCAATGTTGAACTCATCCCTCATCCTAGATCTTTTTTATGAGCTTTTATCCGGTTCTCACGTGGTGCAGTCACACCGTAACTAACAGTGACTAACGCTTCTTTCAAGAACGCATTGCCGGTTCAACAGAAGCAGTGCAGCACACCGGGCTGAAAAAATTCATTCAAGTTTGGCAGAGCAGAGTTCTTGGTTTATTTCAACCATGTGTCTAGAAGATGTCAGAAATCAGTCCATGCTGTAAACTGACTCCAGCAATTATTTGGCTTTTTCTTAATCTCTAATGACAGAGGACTCAGTACTTTCCTCAAGTTAGCAGACTTCTGCCTGTTACAAAGTGTGGCTGGTACAGAGATGAAATTCTTCTTTCTTTATCTTATAATCCACTTTAAGGCTATATGGGAAAGTCTATTTCAGATTTCTTGTAGAAGTACATCAGTTACGAGAAACATCATATCATGCATTCTTTGACTCTTATATGCCTCCCAATGGCTACACTGTTTTTCCCCGGACAGTTCACTACTCTACTTTCTTCAGGATTAGTTCTTGATCCATATATGTCTTTTCCATCTGAGGAGCCACAAAACACGTGAACAGTACTTTCCTGCAACACCCCATCCAAAAATAAGTAATTATAACAGGAAATAGCTTATTAAACGTGTCTTAGACAGTGTTTTACCAAAAAAAAAGAAAAATTTTTTTTGATGAAAGTAATCTCCAAGAAAGCTTCCCCTGCAACTGTATAAAGATTCAGGTGCTATTGCTTCAGAATGCTGATGAGAAAAGGATGAAAACATTCAGTTGGAGAAACTGTTTTCTTCCATCTCAAAGTCGGTGGCTGGCAGTCTGGCATCTTAGTTTACATCCTGAACATTAAACTGGGCTATAAATACACCGAATGAGATTTTCAATAGTTTTGTTTATCTGCCTGAGGACAGAAGAAGCCTGCTGCTTAGAAATGTCAGATCTTAAGCCTTGTTTCCATGAGTTGTTTGTATTTATGTTCTATCTTGTGTTTCTCTGAAGCACACACAAAAGTCAGCTTCAAAGAGCTATTTGTCATATTTGAAATTCTTAAGTAGTTTGTCATATTTGAAATTCTTAAGTAGTTGACGTTTAGTTTGAAGAACCACCTGGGAAAGCGTAGGCCAGCAGTACCTCCAGCACACGCCATCCAGGCACTGAAGATATCTAACATTTTCTCTATCACGTTGAGTATTCCAGAAACCCAGGCAAATTCTGTATTATGTTACATAAATATAAGCAGCATTATATTACAAAACCAACTCACTACCAGCAAGTTGACTCAGACTCAGAGCTACCCTACAAGATAGAGTAGAATTGCCCCATACAGTTTACAAGGAATGCTGGGTGGATATGTGCTGCTGATCTTTTGGCTTGCAGCCACAGCTCTTATCCACTACACCAGAATTTTATATTATAGAACATTATAAAATATTGGAAACCCTGGCAGCATAGTGAATAAGTTGTATACCTGCTAACCAAGAGGTCAGCAGTTTGAATCCCCCAGATGCTCACTGGAAACTCTATAGGGCAGTTCGGCTTCTGTCATATAGGGTTGCTGTGAGTTGGAGTCAACTCAGCGGCAATAGGTTTAGGTTTTTGATTTTTTTATATAAATATTGCTGTACTCATGTTCTACTCAGAAGTGAGTTCATTGTTGCTTACTGTTGCATTATTTTTAACAACTAGGCAGATTCTGTGATATAGTTTACAACATTTTCCCTTTCACACACGCAGAAAGTGTAGATAATAAATGAAAGTAATACTGAATATCAAACAGTAGAAAATGTGTTTAATTCACACACTACTGGCCAGAATTTTTTTTAATTAGTCTGATCTACTTGTTATTAGATTTTAACAATCACTGAGAGTACTTCGTTCTCTCTCTGAGAGTTTCTTAGATTAGATAAATTGTTGTGCCATTGAGCAAATTTTGACCTATGGCACCCCCATCTATTACAGGGTAGAACTACTCCATAGGATTTTCTTGGTAGATTACTGGGCTTTTTCTTTGGTAATACCCCTGGATGGGCTTGAACTGTCAACCTTTTGATTACCAGCCCAGTTCAAACCATCTGTGCCACCTAGGGAGCTTAGATTACATGTAATAATCATTGACTATTATAGTTGTAAGAAGTTTGGAGTAAATCTCCTACAGATGTCTAATTTTACAAAAATATCTTTGAAAATGAGATCATACCGTTATCACGCATCTATGCCAAGGCCTGGATGCAGCATTTCTACCTCTTAATATCTACCTTGGCCTCTGGCCCAGAATTTTAAGCTCTATTGTATCAGTTTTTTTTTTTTTGGTCTCTCTCTCACCTATAATCAGTTTTTGCTTTCTAACATGCAAAGAAATTATTTCATGTATTGCTCATTATTTATGTGCTATTTGGCATTATACAATGTAAGAGCACGAAATCCTGGTGGCATAGTGGTGAAGTGCTACAACTTCTAACCAAAAGCTCAGCAGTTTGAACCCATCAGGCGCTCCTTGGAAACTCTGGGGGCAGTTCTACTCTGCCCTGTAAGGTTGCTAGGAGTCAGTGGCAGTGGCAATATAAGCACCACAAGCCAAGGCTCTTTATCTGTCTCATTTACTAATATGTTCCAAGGTCCTCATACATGCTCAAAAATATTTAATGAGAGAGTGAATAATTTAATAGTGCTTGATGCATATTAAAAATTTTGGGGATTATCAATTTTTTCATTCATATATATGCGTATATATATGTATGTTGTTATTGATGTTTCTGTTGTTAGGTGGCCTGATGTGTCCAACAGAACAAACCACTGCCTGGTCCTGCACCGTGCTTACAATCATTATTATGCTTGAGACCACTGTTGCAGCCACTGCATCAGTCTGTCTCATTGAGGGTCTTCTTCTTTTTTGCTGACCTTCTACCTTACACTTGGCTTGGCTGGCTGGCTACCTTACCAAGCACAGTCTTCTTCTCCAGGGACTGACCCTTCCTCACAACATGTCTGAGACATGTAGGATGTAATTTTGTCATTCTTGCTTCAAGAGAGCACTCCTGTTGTACTTTTTCCAAGGCAGATAAGTTCATTTTTTTTTTTGTCACACTGTGGCTACATTCAATTTTCTTCTCCAACATCACGATTCAAAGACATCAATTTTTCTGTCTACCTTATTTATTATCCAGCTCTCTCATGCCTAAGAGGCTATTGAAGGCATAATGATTTGGGTCAAGCACACATTAATCTTCAAGGTGACATCTATGCTTTTTAACAATCTGGAGAGGTCTTTTGCAGCAGACTTATCTGGTGTGCGATGCATCTTTTAATTTCTTCACTGTGTCTTCCACAGGTGTTGACTGAGGATCCAAGTAAAGCAAAATCCTTGATAATTCCTATAGTGTGTTGTATAGCTATAGCTATAGATACAGATACGTGCTAGATGTGAGGACTTTGGTGGTTTAGTGGTAGAATTCTCATCTTCCGTGTTAGAGACTCAGTTTGATTCCCTGACGGTACGCCACATGGGCTGACACCACCCTTCCATCAGTGAAGGCTTCCATGTGGCTATGATGCCGAACAGTTTTCTACTGGCCTTCCAGCCTAAGATGAACTAGGAGGAAGGGCTTTATGATCTACTTCCAAAAATCAGCCAGTGAAAAGCCTACACGTCACAATAACCTGATCCCACAAATGATCCTGGAGATGGCACAGGATCGGGCAGCGTTTCGTTCTGTTCCATTATATATAGGGTTACCACGGGTCAGGGACCAAACGGACAGCAGCTAAAAACATCATGTTACAAATACTCACCTAGACACTTTGTTTACAGTGATAAAGAACATCGAGTGGACCCTTCAGTCAGGTATTGAGAAGTCTAATTACTATAAAAGTAAATATAAAAATTAGTATGTGCTTGAAATTAATAATTAGCAAAGTAAAAATAAATAGCAGTAAAAGTTTAGAGTGTAAGATCAGGAAAATTTGAGAATTGAAGACTAAAGAAGGTGCACCTACCAAAGCAGGATGCATGTCAGGATACAGAAAATGTTAGGTTACCCCTGTTAATTCTGAACTTCTGTATCATGCATTCCATATTTGCAAATTATTGCATTTAAAACATAAACCTTTAATGTTAGGTACACTATTAAGCAAGTAATGTAACAAATACAATAGTTCCAGTAAAGAGTAAGTGATTAAGTGTGCTTCTCTTTTCTTTCTTTTTTGTATCCTGTGAAAATTTTTCTTTAAGTGCTTTGTATATTGGTTAAGTGTTGTGGCTTCTGACCAAAAGGTCAGCAGTTTGAATCCACTAAGCAATGTTTCAAAACTTGGTGGGGCAGTTCTACTCTATCCCTTAGGGTGTCTATGAGTCAGAATTGACTCAACATCAATGGGTTATAGGTTACACATGACCTACCAACAATTTTACTTGTAGATTTACGTATTGCTGTAATTCTGTCACTTAATGTTTTAAATACTGTCTGTTATTTTTTTAAATTCTCTGTTGCCTCACTTAATTCTCATATAAAAAAACACACTTTTACTTCTTGTATCTAATACCCAAGGCACAGCCGGGGAAATGATTTAGATAATGTTGTTTGTAATATACCCTTGAGATAAATCTGGTCATGTTTAATATTTAAAGAAGGAATGAGGGTAATTGTTAGCCTTATTGCTTAGCAAAATGTAATAATGGGGAAACTTTTTTTTGAATATGAGTTTATACTAATTACCTATATTTTTAAAATTCCTTTTAATTGATCTTTATGTTGGCGAGGATGCGATAGACATGACACAATTTGCACACGGAAACACATCTTACACAAGTGCAAGAAACAGTTGAGAGAGGTGAATGGTCTTGTCTAAAGATACCCAGCTAGAATTCAACTCAGGTTTCTTGACACCAAACCTGTTAGGTTTGCACTTGATGTCTGAAGACAATTTATGGTTGATAAGAGAGAATAAAACACAGTAATCAGAAAGACTTATATTCCAAGTGAGATTATGACATATGTATTGTCTGTGGAACAATCTTTAATAATGAACACAAAATAAAAGAATACCAAGTTTTATGTGTGGATACATCTATGTGCATTTTTAATTTAGAATGAGAGGAAAACAAAAATGAGGACAGAAAGAATAGTCAGTTAACTCTTTTCAGTATCTTTATTTTATTTCACTTGATGGAACTTTCCGAAGCCGAAATGTATATTTTGCAATTTAACACATGTTTCAAATTTCTAAGGCATTTCTTTAAAATAAAAACTTGAAACAAAGTAGTATGATGTTAAATAGGAAAAAAGATGTCAGAAAAAGTTCATAAAGATAAGCTGCACATGGATGGACATGTGTGCATATTTTAAATATGTACTTTAAATATCAAATACTTTAAATATCAAGTATAAATATGTATTTATAATATAAATATGTACTTTAAATATCAAGTAACAATGAGACTGTTAGATTGAAGACTCGATTATTTAATCCCATTTTGTCATGAACACAAAATTCACCATTCTGGCAATTGAAAGACATCATTATTATCTATAGAAGGTAAGTGGTAAACAACTAGAGCACATTATTTTCAGAAAGTAAACAGTAAATAAGAATAGCTCTGAGGTGCACTGACTCTTTTTACCTCCTACCAATATCCTACTTAATATTAAGAGGGAGGAATGCACTTAGGTCTAAAAGGAGATCTGCTTACCCTTCCCAAGTTACCCGTGATCATTTTTATGTCACTGGGTGAACATACCAAGGACAAGGTATCACCAGGTACCCTGTTTTCTCTCTCTCCGCAGGTGTATCCTTAAGTCAGGTCAAGTCTGGCATTGCTGTATTCGTTGTCTGTCTTTCTGTTTCTGTGACTTTTCTTGGCATATCCTGGCCCCCTGTTTTTACTGTTCCAGCTGTCATTCGGGAGCTTTGGGACAACCCTGGGCCAACTCCAAGGTTAGGCCAGCATTAAAACAGCTCTGGAAGCAAATTATTTGCTGGTATCCTCTGTATGGCATGTGCCTAAGCTTGTACTCCACTGGCAATCTCCCACCTGGAGATGTCCAGCTCTGCTGGTCAGTAACTGCCCAGAGGTGTCCGGCTTTGCTCTGTGGGCTGAAGCTGCTCATTGCTGTCAGGTGCTGTTTCACAGGTTCATCACTTGTACTGATGATGTTGTCTACTTCAGTCTTTGGTGTCACCAGCTTGTTGAGTGTTACCACCTCTGAAGGATACACTCCTCTTTTGACTCTAGTTGTTCAGGAAGCTCTGACAAACCTTTGTGATATTGCCTGTGCATATAGGGAAACTGTGAATTTCAAGTTGCATGGCTTTCATAAACCGACCAATCACTTATGTGGAGAACAAACTATTACCTGCAAGTGCTTCTGCAGATAGTAAACTGACCAATCTCTTTCAAGAATGCTACCCAGACAATCATTCTGGGAGAATTACAATCCCGGGGTCAAAAAGGATATATGAAAGAAAATCCACTGTGCCTCACAGGCATTCCATTAGAATTGGTGACAGGTAATCACGTAAGAAAAATAGAAAAATCTGAATTAAAATATTATGATGGTTAATAGACATTTGGGTACAAAATAAGGTAAGCATATTTCAGCAATCATTTCTTGTATTTATTGGTGCTATCCAACATGTATGATGCACTTGATGATTTTGATCTAATTTCCTAACTTAATTTATAAAATTATAAAAATCAATCCAAATGACCCTAAATGTGCTTAAACTCTAAAATCTTCAAGTTTTATAAAATTACTTCTAAATATTGAAGAGAAATACTTTATCAATTACATTATTTCTGCAGGGTATGTCAGAAGCATGCAAAAACTGAACTATGGCAAAAGACCAAAGAAGTGTCCTGTATTAGTTTCATGTTAATAAAAAATACTGCATATATCACAGACCACCAGAAGAACAAATTCATCTTGGAGGAAACACAGACAGAGGTTCCTTAAAAATAAGCATGTTGAAACTTTGTCTCCCTGACCTTGGACATGTTATCAAGGAGGACTTATTACTGAAAAGGACATCATGCTTGGTAAAGCAGAGGGTCAATGAAAAAGAGAAAAGCCTTCAGTGAGATGGATTGGCACAGTGGCTGCTATCGCGGGCTCAAACATAGCAGTGGGTGTATGGATGGTGCACGACTGGGCAGCGTTTTGTCCTGCTATACATGAGGTTGCTAGGAATTGGAGTTAGCTCAACAGCATCTAATAACAATAGCAGATTTTAGGTTTTGAACACTCAAAATCTCTAACTTGAACACTATGTACTTTCATATCCTCATTTACAAATGTGTCTCTATTATTATCTATTATCTACTTTGTAATCAACAATATAATTGACATTATGAGTGTAAAACAGCATGGTGTCTGGTATATGGTTATGATTGGGGGTTAATATCTCTCTGGATATTCTTGCCTAATCCAAACATTTCAGGATCACTCTTTGGTGGTTCTGTTAGTTGACACTGAATCAGTTCTTGGTCATGGCAGCCCTATGCACCAGAAAACAAAAAGTTTGCTGGCCCCACCCCATCCTCATTATGGCTGGTTTACTAGAGCTCCTTGTTGGGACCCTTGTGTATTTTCAGTGCCTTCCAATTTAGGACATTCATCTCCTAGCACTATGTTCAATAGTATTCTGTTTTGATCCATGAGATTTGCATTGGCTAGTTTGCAGAAGTAGAGTATCAGGCCTTTCTTCCTAGTCTTGGTCTGAAAAGTCTACTGAAAATGTGCACCATGGATGACCCAGCTACTGTTTGAAATGTACTCATCATTTAGTACCCAGAATCATAGCAACATACTAGTCACCACAGCACAGCAAATTGATACTTTAGCAAAAACAATTAACTTATCACATATATTTTTTTCAAACATTTCAAACCTTCACAATAGTGACATAACAACAATAAATATCTCTAAGAATTTTCTAAATTTTACAAACATGTCTTTCTGGAAAGGATGAATCAATTCATTTCTTGAATAGATACAGTAAAGAAGGATTAAATTGTTTTAACCCTCTCAGGCTGATCTGAAATCATTGTGCCTGTATATGATTACACTTTTATTGAGTGATGCCCATGATAACAAACAGCTCATAAATCTAAGTAGCTTAGAACAATAAATGCTTGTGTTTTGCTGTTACTACATGTCAGTTCTAGATGGGCTAAAGTCTGACTCTGGGTGTCTTCTTAATAATGAGACCTAAGTTGTAAAAGCAGCCCCTATTTGGGACATGTTTTGTTATGGCCAAGGGAAAAAAATGAGTGTGAGAGAGGGTGGACATGGCTATGGAAGTCTTCCATGAGTAAGGACCATATGCTTCATTTTCTCATAATATATTGGCCAAGAATATTATATGAACAGATCTGTTATTAGTAGAGTGGTAATCTAATAATAAAGAGAAACCAATAAACCAACCCCCCAGCCATTGAGTTGATTCTGACGCATAGAAACTGTATAAGATGCAGGAGAACTGCTCCATAGAATTTCCAAGGAGCACCTGGAGGATTTGACCTGCCACCCTTTTGGATAGCAAAAGTAACAGTTAACTACGAAGCCACCAGGGTTTCTAATAAAACAGAGACGAGAGTAAAAATTCAGAAATATAATAACCTACTGCTGCTTTTTGTATAACAAAGGAGAGCCAGAGAAGACTTCATTTCTCACCACTTCAGTGTGGTAAAGTACCCATGAAAAAATTGAATATCCTCTCAGAAATTTAAAATAAAATTAATAGTAAAAATTACAAACTTCAGAAAAAGGCTAAAATGGTGGAGTAGTCAGACACTTCCTGTGGTTCCTCTCACAAGAAAGACTTGAAAGAACAAGTGAATCAGTTATATATGACAATCTAGGAGCCTGGAATATCAAAGGCAAAGCTGAAGAATCAAATGGAGTGGTAGAAGCGAGGGAGACATGTTCAAAGCAACAAAGTGTTGCCAGATCTGACCCAGTGGGAATCAGCATTTCATAGGTGGATCCATTAATAAGAGCAAGATGAGGTGAGGGATGGTGTTCAGGACAGGCTTTCCACGTCAGGAGAGACTATACAGCAAAAGAGTCCACTGACGGCTCCAGAATCAGTAAAAGTCAGCACCTGTGTTTAGCTACTCCGTGGATCAACAATACATTCCCCAAACACACCCTGTGTGGTGTCTGAGCTGGCTTCAGTAACGGAAAGGGCCATGGGCCAAAAGTAGGATCCATCACACATCCTGTGCCGTTTTCCCAGCCTTGGAGAGGGGACATATTGACAGACAGAAGACAATCAACTGGCTCCCCCAAGCTAGGTAAACAGAGCACTAACGGTTCCTTTGCTTAGGCACAGGCATAAGAGGTTCACAGAGTCTGAAAGCCTTTGACCCCTGAGTCGACCAGTGAGAGCCCAATTCAACAGTGCTAGTCCTTGTTAGCATAGCACAATGGGGTATATACCTGAGTCTAACTTCACCTGTGACTGCTGTTTTGTGGAGAGGCAAGTCTGTGACATTTGACACAGCACTGCCAATCAAGCAGGGTCCTTACTCACCCACATCACTGACCCGAGGATTGGTCACTACATCCATACCATGACATACCCATGACAGGGGTTCAAGAAAAATGCCTCAAAGTCCTTACAGCCAATAGCTCTGGGTGTCCATAGGCCAGTGGCAAAACCCACCCACCTACAAGCTCTAGAGAACAGGGACACACTTTCCTCACAAACACTCAGTAGTGACTGTCAACCCCCTGTCTTACTCAGCACATAACCCAGTATGACAGCCAGATACTTATGGCTATTCCAACCATCCCTATGCATCTAGGACTGTAGGTGAGATTCTGCATCACACATTTGGTGACCAACTACCCATACACCAGGGTTGAATCCTTACGAGAAAAGTAAATGGACTTCTGGGCTCATATAATTAATAACACCTCTAATCACCTGATGACAGGATGTTAGAGGTTCACATTCCCCAATAAGGAAAATAGTTCACATGAGCAGCCTATTTGGGCATATCAAAACAGAACAAACAAGAAGATAGGACCCAGAAAGCAAACATAAACAAATGCAACAATTTATTGATGGTTCAGAGACAAAAGTCAATATCAAACTGCATATAGAGACAGATCTTGATGGCTTCTGCAAGCTCCAAAACAATCAAGAAATCTTCTACATGAACAGAACTTACCAGAATTACTATATATAGAATACAAAAGATTAATATACAGAACTCTTCAAGAGATAAAGAAGGAGATCATATAAAATGTAGAAAAATCCAAGAGAGACACAGCAATTGAAGACCTTAAGACGTTTAGAGCACTGTATAGAAACAAACTGAACAGGATACAGGAATCCTTTGAGAGACAACAAACAGAATGGAAGAAGATTAACAATAAAATTTTAGAATTAGATGACTCAATAGAAGGTCACAGGAGCAAAACTGAGGCCAAAGAAGATACGATTAGTGAGATTAAAGGTCAAGAACTTGACATCAACATATTAGAGTTAATTCGATTAAAGAATTCCTAAGAACTATTTGGAATTCTATTAAGAGGAATAATCAACAAGTGATTGGAGTACAAGGAAAGGATAGGATAACAGAAAATGCAGAGAGAATTGTTGAAGATTTGTTAGCAGAAAAGTTATCAAACTTAACACAAGGTAGTCTCTCCTCCACCCCCAGAAGATACTAAGACATATTACAATCAAACCTCCAAAACCAAAGGAAAAGAATGTTAAGAGTGACTGGAAATAAACAAAAAATAATCTACAAAGGAGATAAAATAAAACTAAACTCAGACTACTCAGCAGAAACCATGCAGGTGAGAAGGCAACAGGATGACATACATAAAATCTTGAACAAAAAGTATTGCCTGCCAAGAAACATTCAAAATTGTTTCTCAAGTATGATGGCAAAATCTGAACATTTCCAGATAAACAGAAATTTAGAGCATTTGCAAAAACAAAACATATGAAATCACAGGAAATACTAAAGGGAGTCCTTTGGTTAGAAAATTGGTAACATAAGACAAAAACTCAAGACTAGAATACCAGACAGAGAACCAAATATCAAACTGGATAAGAAAATCACAAAAATAAATCAAAGATAAGCACTGATAACAGAGAAACAGAAGTCATTATGTAAAAGATGACAACAGTATAACAAAAAAAGGGAGACTGAAAATGTTGTCATAGATCTTTCATATGGAGAGGAAGTCAAGGTGATATAAAGAAATAAAAGAGTGGTTTAAACCTAGAAAAACAGGGGCAGTTATTAAGTTAAACACAAAGAAAACTAAAAATCCTGCACATCAAAATAAAAAAAAAAAAATGAATAACATAGTCTCAGCAAATACAAAACCAACAATGAAAAAGTTGAAAAGAGAACCCATAAAGCATAAAGGAAAATGATTTAGCACAGAAAATTAAATGGAACAAAGAAGCTATCAACAACTCACAGAAAAAGACCTCAAAAGACACCACTAAACTCACATCTATCATTGTTAACGCTAAATGTAAATAGATTAAACACGTGAATAAAGAATCAGACAGTGGCAGACGGATTTTAAAAAAATTCATCTATATGTTGCCTGCAAGAGACACATTTTAGACTTAAAGACACAAACTAAAACTCCAAGGATGGAAAACACATATCAAACAAACACTATTCAAAAAAAAGCAAGAGTGGTAATGTTAATTTCCTACAAAATAGACTTTAAAATCTACCACTAAAATGAAGGACATTAAAAGATTAAAGAGTCAATACACCCAGAGGATATACCCATATTAAATATTTACACACCCAACAGGACTTCTAAATATGTAAAACATACTGTAATACAATTGGAGTGAGAAATGGCTCCATAGTAACAGCAACAGATGTCAACACAGCACACTTGGTCACAGATAGAACACCCAGAAAGAAGCTCAGTGAAGACACTGAGGATGTATATACCACAATCAACTAACTTGACCTCTTAAATGTGTACAGTATATTCTACCCAGCAGCAGCCAAATGTACTTTCTTTTCCAATGCACATGGAACATTCTCCAGAACAGACCACATATTGGGCCTTAAAGCAAACTGAAGTATCAAAATATTACAAAGCATCTTTTCTGATCAAAAACCAAGAAAACCAAATTCAGTGCTATCAAGTCAATCCTGAATCAGTGACTCTATGTGAGAGACTACCACTTCTCCACAGAGTTTCCAAGGAGTATCTGGATGATTTCAACCGCTGGCCTTTTGGTAGCAGACATTTAATCACTATGCCATCAGAGTTTCCCTTTTCTGATCATAAAGCCATAAAAGTAGAAATCAATAACAGGAGGGGGAAAAAAAAAGAAAGAAAGAAAAAGAAAAAAAACCCAACATACGGAAACTCAGCAACAGAGTCCTCAAAAACTACTGGGTTACAGAAGAGATAAAGAAGAGAATAAAGAAATTCACAGACTCAAAAGAGAACAAAAACACATTCTACTAGTACCTTTGGAGCACAGCAAAAGCAGTTCACAGGGGTGAATTTGTACTACTAAATTCACATATCCATAAAGAAGAAAGGGCCCAAGAACATTAACTTTAGAACTTGAAAAAATAGGAACACAGGAGCAAAAGAAGCCCTTGGGAGTCAGAAGAAAACAAATAATAAAATTAGACAAGGCATAAATAAAACAGAATATGCAAAACCAAAAAAAATTTAACAAGATTAAAAGCTGGTTCTTTGAAAAGATCAACAAAATCAATAAACCACTGGCCAAACTAACAAAAGAAGAAATGAAGCAAACAACCCAAATAAGACATGAGACAGATGATATCAAAACACACTCAAATGAAATTTTAAAAATCGTAACAGAATACTATGAAAACTTGTACTCTAACAAATTTTAACACCTTGAGGAAAGGGACAAATTTCTGAAAACACTACTCTCCTAAACTGATGCAAATGGAAGTAGAACAACTAAAAAAGTCCACAAAAAAAGAGTAGATTGAAAAGGTAACTGAAACACTTGCCAAAACGAAAAAGCCGTGGCTCTGATGGCTTCACTGAAGAGTTCTACCAAACTTCTGAAGTGTTAATACCACTATTGTAAAAGATATTTCACAACAAAAAGGAGAATTGATAACCTTCAAACTCATTCAATGATGCCAACATAAGCCTTATACCAAAACCAGGTGAGGACACCACAAATTAAGAAAACTACAGACTAACATATCTCATGAACTTAGACATGAAAATCTTAGAAACAAAAATATATATATATATATACATATATATACATATATATATATATATAAATTCACCATGGTCCAGTGGGATTCATAGCATGGATTCAGGGACGGTTCAACATTAGAAAAACAATAAATGTAATCAACCACAGAAATAAAAGAAAGATATCATCTGATTATGTCGATTGATGCAGAAAATGCATTTGACAAAGTTAAACCCATTCAAGTTAAAAACCATCAGCAAAATAGGAAGAGAAGGTAAAATCCTCAACATAATCAAGCATGTTTTTACAAAGGCAACATCCAGTATCATCCTAAATGGAGAGAGTCTGAAAGCATTCCTTTTGGAAACAGGAACCAGACAAGGATGCCCTCTGTCACCGAGTTTATTTAACGTTGTGTTGGAAGGTCTAGCCAGATTATTCAGGACAAAAAAGAAATACAGGGCATCTAAATTGATAATAAAGAAGTAAAACTATCTCTATTTACAGATGATATGATCTTAAACATAAAAAAAAGCTAAAGAATCCAAAAAAAATTTATTGAAACTAACAGAAGAGTTCAGGAATTTATCAGAATAGAAGAAAAACAAACAAAAATGAGTTGGATTCCTCTACGCCAACAAAGACAATATCAAAGAAGAAATCACCAAATCAATACCATTTACAATAATCTACAAGAAGACAAAAGGCTTATGAATAATTCTAAATGGACACACAGAAGACACAGCTGAGGAAAACCAAAATATGGCTAAGTGGAAAAACTGACCTAGCTCATGGGTAGTAAGACTGCACATTGTCAAAATATCTGTTCTACTCAAAGCAATCAAAGGTACAGTGAAATCCTGATCCAAATCTTAATGACATTTTTTAATGAAATGGAGAAATAAATCACCAGTTTCACGTGGAAAGGGAACAGCCTCCAGCTATATAAAGCATTACTGAAGAAGAAAGAAGTTCTAACACTACCTGACTCTGGAACCTATTATACTGCCATGGTAGTTAAAACAGCCTGGGACTGATAAAACAGATACATAGACTAATGCAATAGAATTGAGAATCCAGATATAAAATCATACCCAAAGTATTTTAATTAGGGAAAAGACATACTCTTTAATAAATGATGTTGCTATAACAGGATACACATCTGCAGAAGGAAAAACAAAAGATCCATACTTTGCACCATGCTCAAAAACTAACACAAAATGGATCAAAGACCTAAATATAAAACCTAAGACAATAAAGATCAAAGAAGAAAAAGTATGGACAATGCTAGAAGCCCTAATAGATGGTGTTATCAGAATATAAAACATTGCTAACAATGCACAAACTTCAGAGGAGAAAATAGTTAACGGGAAGCTTCTAAAAATTACTTATGCTCATTTAAAGACTTCACCAAAAGAGCAAAAGACAACCAAGAGACTGAGGGGAAAAAAAATTCAATGCAACAAATCCGATCAGTGTCTAATCTCTGAAACCTGCAAGACACTGTAAGATCTCTACAACAAAAACACAGCCCAAGTATAAAGTGGATAAAGGATAGGAAGACGTGCTTCACCCAAGAAGACATTCGGGCAGCTAACAGACTCATAAGGAAATGCTCATAATCATTCGCCATTAGTGACATGCAAATCAAAACTGCAATGAAATATTGTCTCAGCCCAATAATGCTAACACTAATCCAAAAAAAAAAAAAAACACAATACATGTGGAGAGGTTGTGGAGAGACTGGTACACTTACATATTGCTGATGAGAACATAAAAATTGTGCAACCACTTTGACAATCAACTTGACACTTCCTTAAATAACATATGATCCAACAATCCCTCTTCTTGGAATATATTTTAAAGAAATGAGCTGTCGCACAGATAGATACACACACGCTCATGTTCAGTGTAGCACCACAGTAGCAAACAGATGGAAACCACCTAGGTGCCCATCAATAGATAAATGAATAAACAAGTCATGATATATTCACACAATGGAATATTATCCATTGATAAAAAAAATGATACATTTGGAAAATACCTCACAACATGGAGGGACCTGGGAGGCATTATTCTGAGTGAAATTAGTCTCAAAAGACAAATATGAAATCAAGAAAACATTAAACACAGACAAAAACATTTGTCTACAGTTATGAGGCCTGGTGGGGTATTCACTTACTAAATAATAGACAAGTATTGCTATAGATAGAGGAAAGCATGAAAATACAATCTAGGAGAAGACAGCACAATTAGATTAAATCAAAAGCTAAGAATTTTCTTGAGTAAAATGAAACACTTTGAGAGACAGAGTAGAAGGAGTGCGGGTCTGAGGACCATGGTTTTAGGGGACCTCTAGGTTGACTGATCTAACAAATTTTATTAAGAAAATCGTTGGTAAGTAGTGTCTGGGGTCTTAAAATCTAGCAAGTGGCCATCTAAGAAGTATCAACTTGCCCCAACCCATCTGAGACAAAAGAGAGTGAACAGTATCAAAGGCATAAGGGAAATAAAGAACTCAAGAAACAGAAAGTGACACAGAAACCAGAGACTACATCAGAACGATAGGGGAAGAACCAGATGGCCCCGGGCTACCACCCATGACTGCCTTTCCAAGGAAGACTACAAACAGCCCTTGAGAGTGTGGGGTAAAAGTAGGGCAAAGAGATACAAATCTATTAAAAAGACCAGATTTGATGGTCTGGGAGACTAGAAGGCGCCTGGTAGACATAGCTGCCAGACTCTCAATTAGCCCAGAACTACAACCATCCCTGAAGTGAACAATTTAGACAAGAATTAGGCTGGACTATAAAACATAAAATGAATGTGTTTCTTGGCTCAAGCAGATACAGGAGACTAAATGGGCAGTTCTTGTCTGGAGGCGAGAACAGGTGGAAAAAGACAAGAGTTGGTTGAATGGACACAAGAAATACAGAGTATAGAACAGCAGTGGAAGAAAGGCCTGGAGGTCTCCTTATCCGCCTTGAAAACTTCATGGAGCTGTTCTATTCTGCACACACGGGAACTTCCATGAGTCAGGACTAATTGACATCAACTAACAATAACACATATGTAAATATGGCTGTATAATAAATATAACCATTTGCCTGGCCCCTAGGGCTGCCATGAGTCAGATCCGACTCAAGGGCACTTGGCTTGGCTGGCATTATTCTTAGTTTCTTAGTGCTGCTATAACAGTAATATTATATAGCTTTGATGAACAGAAATTTATTTCTCACAGTTGAAGACACCAGACACCCAGATTCAGGGCAGGAGCTCTAGAGAAAGCCTTCCTCTCTTTGCTGGCTCTAGAGGTGTGGGATTAATGCTTTTCTCAGGTTCTCTACCCAGCCATCCTTGGTGTGCCTGGGTTTGTAGACTAGTCTATGCCTTCTGTCTTTAGATAGTGTCAGCCATCCCCATTTCTCTGCTTTCTTCTATGGCTAATCTGTTCTGCCATATCTCAAAAGTGATTGTTTTAAAACCTAAGATACATCCTACAGTGTTATGGTCTCATTAACATAACAAATAATACCCCATTCCCAAAAGAATTTACATCTGTAGGCATAAGTGCTTGAAATTACAATACATATTTTTAGGAATATAATTCAATCTACGACAACGTTTTTCAGGTATCTTAAAATTTTAAAGTCCCTCATCATTAAAAGGTTATGTCAGTACTCTTGGTCTCTTAAGCTAATGCAAATCAATTTGGAGCAAAACCTAGAAGTACGATTGTGTTAAGATACTGAAAACAATAAAGAGAAAAAGGGTATGCATTAGGTGCTCTCAAGACATCAAGAGTTACAGAATTTTACTTGAACATTTTTTAAGTCAACATCTAGTTGTCAGTTATGTCAATTCACACTCGTAAGTTCATTGCAATAATGCTTCATTTGAGTATTAAATAATCCTTTTTACTGCAGGAAAGCAAATTGACTATTAAGATGCTAGGAATAGCAGCACATTTAAGGCTGTTGTGCAATTATGCTTGGTTGGCTAGGTATGGCGTTGGTGTCAAGCCTCACCATGACAGCATATTTATATCAATCTTATATCCATTTATATACCATAGCTCTAGTACTCTGAATGCACTCTCATTTCTTACACATCAATCATGAGCTAAGGAAGGATTCATCAAATTCTTGTAAGATTAGTACTATTCCAATATCATCAATGTTTTCCAAACTCTTTTTCAATATATCAACTGTTTAAACAAAAGATTAGAGAAAATTTTGAAAATCATTAAATCTCTCCCTGAAACAAACCTTTAGAAGCCCCAGAGACTTGTTTTGGAAATGTTCCTTTAGTATTTAGTTAAATTGTTACATGGAATTGCTTTCTCTAACTTTCATTAAAAATTCAATTTACCAATATCTTCATTTCAAATACTGTAAACAGTCTTTAAAAATTCATGGTTTCAAATGTCTACTAATCAATTAATTTGAATTCTCATAACATTGAAAATAATAACAATATTTATCATTAATTTTATTAAAAACTTGAATTTTTCAATCATTTGATTATGATCAAAAGCAATATTGAGATACACAATATAGTTATTTTTTTATAATATTTTCTTGAGCTTTCAGAAGCTTACACAGTAACTTAGATTCCCATTTACCAATTTCCACACAAATTGTTCCCCATCACTAGTTACATTTATCATAATCTGTCACCGTTCTCTTTGGTGCATTCCTAGCATTCTCACTGCCCCCTTATCTTCCTATCTTTATTTTTCAATAATTGTTG
Organism: Heterohyrax brucei; assembly: GCA_028571685.1. Classification (NCBI taxonomy): domain Eukaryota; kingdom Metazoa; phylum Chordata; class Mammalia; order Hyracoidea; family Procaviidae; genus Heterohyrax; species Heterohyrax brucei. The sequence continues at coordinate 166,512,242 of CM053143.1, forward strand.
ATTTTATAGTGTCAGGCTGATGATTTTTAAGTAGAACATGGGTCTTACAGGTAATTTGTTAGGTGTCATACAGCTGGTTTTGACTCAGAGTGATGCTATATGCAAGAGGAGGAAACACTGCCGAGTCTTGTTACCTCCTCACAATCATTCCCAGGCTCGAGCCCACTGCTGCAGCCACTGTCTCAGTCCATCCTACTGAGGATCTTCGTCCCTTTTGCTGATCCTCTCCATCGCCTGGTTTGTCCTGATAGCATGTCCAAAGTATGAGTGCATATGATGCAGTCTTATCATCCTTGGGAGCACTCTGGCTGTACTTCTTCCAAAACAGAATTTTTTCCTTCTTTTGGCAGTCAGTCCATGGTATAGTCAGTATTCTTTGCCAACACCATAATTCAACACCATCAAGTCTTCTTCAGTCTCCCTTATTCATTGTCCAGTTTTGCTATGCATATGAGGTGACTGGAAATACCAAGGCGTGTGTCAAGCACACTGGAGTCCTCATCGTTTAATTTGTGTGCTGTGCTGCTCTGTTAGTGCTCCTTCTTGTCTTGTGATTTTGTTTGTTTTACTATTTTTGTTGGACTTGGGCCATTTTACTATTTGTTATCTTTTTTTTTTTTTAACTTTAAATTTTGAATTCTAGCTTTATGGGAAATTTCTCTGATTGGTACCCTGGTGACACAGCAGCTAAGTGCCTGGCTGCTAATCAAAAGGCCACAGCCTATAGTCACCAGTCACTCCTCAGTTGAAAGATCGACAGCCCGCCTCTGCAAAAACGCACAGCCCTAGGGACCCCATGGGGCAACTCCACTCCAACCCACTGGGTTGCTATGCATCGAAATTCCCCCAGCAGCAGTGGAATTTTTATCTTCTCCTAAGAATCACTAGAGGACATTCTTAATTTTTAGATTTGTTTGATTGCTGATTTAGGTGCTTTGGATACTTGATCTCAGGAATTCAGGGACCATGCATGATTAAGCTAGTTGCAGGTGTTGACACAAACAGTGGTATTTGACTTCCCTGTAGCTAAAGGTGGAGGTTCTCCCTGTCTTTCCTTAAACAGACCATTGTGCTCTGTCCTACTGTGGACCAGAAGCAAGCCATTTCCCTCTGTGTTGCTGTCTGTCTGATGTGCTCCCCTCAGGCTGCTTACCTTGCAGTTCCTCCCAGTCCTAGCTCTCATTCATCTCAGATAGCATCAAGATTCAGCAGCGCTATCCCACATCACCACAGCCTCCCTTCACCCTCTTCCTACTGTGTAGCTGGCATTGCTGTGAAACATCTCGCTACAGCTTCCTTTCTGTACACAAAGGACATGTTATCACTGGAGATGATACAGAGTTCAAATGTTAATAATTCTAATTTGTTATTAATGCATTTTCAAAAGTAGAAGGTTTAAAATGTTAAGGAAATTATTGACATTTTGACATAGAGGCATTCTTCCCTGTTAACCCTTGGAGTTCAACAATCATTCTTGCTCCAGTATCACCTGGAATCCGTCGAGGTGTTTTGGGTAGACATGATGTGTGTGACACAACTGGCAGTTAACTTTCTGGCTGATATTCTTAGGTTCATCTACCTCCACTCCCCAGAACATTCTAATCCTGAATGATTAAGTTGCCTACACCAAAGAATTCAAATTAATAGTCAAAATCTCTTGCTACCATTTAATGTAAATTTAAAACATTAAATTTGAAAACTAATCGCTTATAATGCAGTCTTCACATCAAATACATTTTGGCTAGCAGATGAAAAGAAACAAGTTTTAAGACAGTATATATTTGGGCTAACTGTGTGAAGTTATTTTTCAGTCTCATCAGTTACTAAATATATCATGGCACATAATGTTAAATGCAATTTTGGTGAGTTCTGTTACCATTACAACTTAACACAACAATGTTTTATTACTTCTTACAGTTACATATAGTTTTAAAATTCATGAAATATTGCATTATTGGGATAGTATGAATAGCTTATAAAATGTTACTTTAAACCAAAAAAAAGAAAAAATTGATTTTGAGTCAATTCTAACTCAGTGATCTATATAGGACAGAGTAGAGCTGCTCTATAGAATTTTCAAAGAGAAGCTGGTGGATTTGAAATGCTGACATTTTGGGTAGCATTCTAGCTGTTAGCCACTGTGTCACCAGGGCTCCAAATTTATAGGAAAAAAAAATCCAACCTCTGCATACCCCTCCATGGGAAAAATATACTCCCTGACCTATTGACACTTTCCTTGACCTTGGCTTGCTATGACCAATGGAATGTGAGCAGACATGACATAGGTTGAGTCTGGGTTAAGGTTTAACAGGCTCGTGATCAGTTCAGTATAGGATTTTTCCTACCTTTATCTGCATTAAGAAAAGCAAACTATGCAACCACTTTCTTTTCTATTTGACAGACAAATAAAGTATAGAGAAAAGCCTGTAGAACACCATCCGCACTTGCCTAGCAAATCTAAGAAGGAGAAATGCCAGCAGGCCATTGAAATATTCAGTGCAGCATCATCTCAGAAAAAAACTGACTCAAATATGTTCTCATAAAACGAATACTCATTCATTGTCATAGCACACTGATTATGCCATTAAAAGGTATTGAAAAATATTGTGGCCTAAAAGTTATAACGGGACGATGTAAAAACTAAAATGAATAATTTAGCTCACCGTTATATAATTTAACTTGATTTTTTTTTCTGAGATTATTTGCTCAGTCTAATTTTATTGAGAGCATAACTGCCAAGAGAAGTGAATCTATTTATTCAATTCTTGTTCAACAGATACTTTTAAAGTTGGATTATTGCTTGGTTGCTGGTGGGTTCAGACATTAAAAAACGGGGGGAGGATGGTGGTGGATGGTGGAGACAAAGAATGACACAAAGAGAAATGGACAAGCCTACCATTCGTAGACCTGAGCACTGCTGTTTTATATTCACAGTCCCTAGTTTTTATCTTTTTTATTTTTCTTATTCTTCTTACAGTCATTTGAATTATATTAGATATGACAGACATTTAAATGAGACTATGAGAACATTTTGTTATTGTTAATATTTACTTTAGAAATCATAGTTCAGAATACTTCCATAAATAATAATGAAAATAGTAATTTTAATGTAATGGGTCAAATACTGAATGTTTATTTGAATTAACCTTTTTGAAAAATTATAGAAATTCATTTAGGTAAGCACTATCACTATGTGCGTTTTCCAAAGTAAGAAATAATGGTTATTTATGTAATTTACCCAAATATAATTAGTATGATAGTCATGGAAGGGCAGTTTGAACTAGTTTCCTTGGATTCTGTGATTGTTCTGATCACCGATCATCTGCACCTGACTTCACTGTGGTGATGGGAAGTGAGTAGTGATGGGCAATTGAGTAAGCATTTGATGAATAATGTTTCACAGACTCTCTATAAAGGCATTTTTTTACCAGTTGCCTTTGACGTAATTCTGAATCATGGCTACTTAGGTGTGTCTGAGTAGAATCGTTCTCCATAGAGTTTTCAATGGTTGGTTTTTTTGAATTAGATCACCAGGTAATTCTTCCTAGGCACCTCCGGATAGACTCAAACCTTTGACCTTTCAGTTAGCAGCCAAGGGAGTTAATCATTTGCAGCAGCCAGGGGATAACATTAGGCATACAGAGGTCTGACAGTTATGGTCATGAACTTATGTTAGCAGCACTGTACAAACAACAAGTTGTTATAACCTTGGTCTATCAGTGTCTCGCAGATATGTTCATGTTGACATATGACAGTGTCTTGCTCAGTGGCATTCGTTATTGTTGTGTCTTTTTGTGTGCTGTCACAAGATGTCAGAGCTTCAATTAGAGCAATGAACAAACATTTCATTTCTTGTCACACTTGGCAAGAGTGGAAGTGAAATCAGGGGTGTGTTAGTCCAAGTTTATGGAGATAATTACACGAAGAAAACAGCAGTGTAGAAATGGATTAAACATTTTCTAAGGGGAGAGAAAGAGTCATTCATGAAGACAGGTCAGAGCCATCAGTAACGAGCAGAACTAATGAAAATATTGCAAAAATTTGTCTATTCACTGTGAGAAGTATAGCAGACGAAGTAAACTTGGGTAGAGAAATGGGAAAATCTTAACTGAAAATCTAGGCATGAGAAAGGTGTGTGCAGAAAAGGTCCCGAAGGAGCTCACTGATGAACAAAGCCAAAACCTTCTGGAGAGGCAAGCCGAAGTTTTAGGCTATGTTGTAACTGGCGATGAAAAATGGGTGCACCAAGACAACCCTGAAACTAAGCATCCAGATGCACCAAGTCAGCTAATTCTCTACAACCAAAGAAGTTCTATCAGTCCAAATCAAGAGTCAAAATGATGTTGCTAACCTTTTTTTTGATATCAGAGAGATTGTTTATTACGAATTTGTACCAACTGGACAAAGAGTTAGCCAAGTTTTCTATTTGGAAGTACTGAAAAGGCTGCGTGAAAAAGTTAGATGAAAAAGACCTGAACTTTTCACCAACCACTCATGCTACTTGGCATCATGACATCGCAGCAGCTCACATGGCACTGTCTTTGAGGGAGTTTTAGCCAATAAACAAAAAACTGTATTGAAACAACCCCCCCCCCCAACACACACACTCACTTGATCTGGCCGCAGTGACTTTTTTCTGTACCTGAAGATAAAGGAAATATTGAAAGGAAGACATTTTGATGACATTCAGGACACCAAGAGTAATACAATGACACCTCTGATGGCCATTCCAGACAAGAGAGTCTCAAATTTGCTTTGAAGGGTGAACTAAGCATGGGCATCAGAGCATAGCTTCCCCAAGGGAGTACTTGGAAGATGACCATAGTGATATTCAGCAATGAAGTAGGTAGCACTTTTTATAGGATGAGCTCACAAACTTAATTGTCAGACTTGTAAATATGTTCCAAGATCTACCTGGTAAGTCAAGGGTCTCAAAAATTTAAATTTAACTTCTATAATTCTAAAACTATTTCAACAAGTTGAACAATTTCTGTTACTCAAAAATTTTGTCTCCATGCAGTTTTCTTAATGTTCCTACTATATGAATTTAGCTAATGTTAAAATCATTGTTAATTATTAAAAAAAAAAAAACCCACTTTATTCACTTCTGCAACTGTAAGGTTTTGAGAAAATCAGATTTTGAATACCTTATTTTATTAGAATAAAAGCCTTGAAAACGCATACACTGTTGCTTTCTTAACCCAGTTAAGAACAGCCTGACACAAGAAATGATTTTTCTTAATTGCCTTATATGCCTGTCAAAGCTGGACAGTGAATAAGAGAGACCAAAGAAGAGCTGACATCTTTGGATTGTAATGTTGGTGAAGAATATGTAATATACCATAGGCTGCCAGAAGGATGAACAAATAAGTCTTGAAAGAAGTGCAGCCAGAATGCTCCTTAGAAGTGAGGATGATGAGACTTTGCCTTATGTACATTGGACATGTCCTCAAGAGGGACCAGTTCCTGGAGAAGGCACATCACACTTGGCAGAGAGTCAGCGAAAAAGAGGAAGACCTGTCGAGACATTCACTGACACAGTAGCTGCAAAAATGGGCTCAGACGTAGCAACTTGCTGTCAGGATGGCACAGAACCAGGCAGCGTTTTGTTTTGCTGTACCTGGTGTCTGCTGTGTGGCACAACTGACCAGACAATATCTAACGGCAACAATGGAATCCTCTTTTCTTTTGTGTTGACTTCAGGGAAAAGAAAACGCTGTTCTCCATGCCCCTAAAGTATTTTGTACTTGATTTAGCTCCTTTCATTTCAGCCTCATTTTTATGAACGATCCCTCAGAAATAAAATTGGAATTAAAGAGGATCACAGTGAAAACTGGTTCCATCTACGAACCACAGCAGAAGAACTGTATGTAACAAGGCAACAGAGCCCTGCTGGTGAAGTAGGTAAGAGCTTGAGTGCTAACCAAAAGATCGGCAGTTCAGATCCTACTAGCTGCTCCTTGGAACACTTAACGGGGCAGTCCTTTCCTACCCTACAGGGTGGCTGTGAGTCAGAATCAACTTGATAACATCTTTTTTTTTTTAAACAAGTGAGTGTTAAATTTCCATTTGAGCACTTCTGGTAACAGGAGATTCACTACGTCGTCAGCTCATTTTCAATCAGTTCTAATATTTCATTCTTCTATGTACTGAGTCAAAAGCTGGCTTCCTGGAATATATATACCCATTGATTATGGCTTTTCCAGTGTGAATCGACACAAAATTTATTCTACTAAACTATGAGACTTTAGTGATTTACAATCATTTAGCATATTTCTAAACTAAGACCCCTTAAACTCCTCCACTGCTAATGATTATAAACTACTACATCCTGACTTCTTACCTAAATGACTAATCCATGTGTTTTTATTTTTGTCAAAGTCCTCCACATCGAAGAGTGCTCTCTCTCATAGTACTTGGAATATAGTGAGACTATTACTTTCAGATATTGGAAAACATATATCTGACAACACAGTATGAAGTTGAAATGATTTGAAATTATATTGAAATATTCTTGAATTATATAAACTTTGCTTCAAAATCTCTAGTTGTCTTTTTAACTTCTCACAAGACAAGCCATCAAGTACCTTCTCTGCTTCTGCATTAGAAATATTAATGTGTTAACTGAAAAGACAAAAAGCATACACATTTTTGATCAATATCATTTTCCTGTTTACTTCCTGCATTCTGTCTTAGAGTCTGGGTAGCAAATTTTTAAGCTGTATGTGTAAAGACAGAAAACTCATATGTCATGCAAGATAATGCTTGTGGCTTCTTTAGTACAAGAAACTTGATCCCAACATGAAAATTGGTCACTTACCAAAAACACATAAACAAAAAAGGATACTTTTGGTTGGGTTACTAAAATAACCAAATCAAGCCAGCATAGATAGACACCCAGCCAGGGACCCAACTCAGCTCTTCATTTCCAGCCATTGACTACAGTTTGGCAGCATCGGGTGGCAATCTCCAACTCCTATTTAAGAGTAAATCCTTGGTATTGATTCCAGACAAATACTGATGAGTTGAACAATTTTATTGTCCTAATTTGAGGAGACAGTGTAGGGTTAGTAGTGGGGTACAGGAATTAATCTTGCACCTTGGTGACTCCTCAAGTCTGTGTTGTCAACTGTCTGATGAACCTCACAGCCATCCCAACCATTCTGCCTCCCTAAACACAAATGTTCAGGAGAGATTTAGCCTGCCCTCTTTTGAAAGATGCTGGGAAGTAAACAGTTAATAGCCAACTATAAGCTGTTAAATAATTTTCTCATTATTGCAAGCCCTGTTATTCTGGTTTTCCTGTAAGTCCTTCATCTTCTTTTGCTATCTGTTATTTATGGACTTGATAATGGACCTTGAATCTTCCCCTTGACTGACATTTGCTTACTTTTTGAGACACTACATCCTTATTTCTAAGTCTAGCTTTAACTTGAATTGCCTGTGACTAAGGGAAGAGGATGGACAGGCTAAATAAGGAGTAGTTTTCATAAGTTTTTGTTGTATTTTTTAATATTTAATGCTTCCCTCATGCTTCTTCTCAGCTTGTTTTTTTTCTTAGATATATGTTGTTTTTCTTCTTTCTTTAGGGACTCTATTTTCCTGAAGTTTAATCATTTTTATGGCTTTTATTATTGACTAAAAAGCATAACACATAAACACAATATTTCTTATACTTAACATCTGACAAAAATGTAGTGCTTGATGATCTACCATAATGCTACCCACTTTAATGTTATTTCTCCAGGAAAAGCAATAACTCAAGGACAGTATAAGGACTCAGTAAGAGAACAAAACATTAGCTAATGTGTCAGTATTCTTAGTCATGGAGTCTCCTGACCATGAGAGATATTACTGACACTGGCTAATATGTAGGAGGCCTATAACACAATTACTCTTAATAATCTCCCTACTATACAAAGTGGTCCTTCAGCTCATTTGAAAGTTTTAGGTTAGAAGATACTTATGATTTTTTAAAGCTGTCTATTTTCTCTGAATAGCTCTGTGTATCAGAAAGTTCTTTTTTAGTGTGATATCTTTTCATTTCTCTAAAGTCCCTTTTTTAGTTCTACCATAATCCTTGGTGTTACACAGTGGGGAAAATCGAATTATTCTTTCACATGATTATCTCATTTCACCATGGAGTCCCCTCTGTATTCTTCTAAAGATATAACCTAACCTAAAACTGCTTCCTCTCTTTTTACTTCATTTATTAATGTAACATGTTATTGCTTTTGTGAAGCAAATAAAGCATCACTTAAAGTTGATAGAACAGTTGCTGAAACTCTATTGTCTGGGAGCTCTACTGCTTACAAGCTGTGTGATTTGTGGGCACAAAATTAACCTTTATGTCTAATTTCTGCAGCTGTAAAATGAAAATAATAATACTCCCCTCAATGAGTTGGCAGGAGAATTGGACGCGTTCACATATGTGAAATCATAGAAAAATGCTGTGCTCAGATACGGCACCATTAAAATGCTAGTGACTTGTGAATTTTGGTGTCCCCGTTAAAAAAAAAAAAAGTCTCTTATTCCTATCAGTTGAAATGATATCTACACTTTCAGTTAATGACTAAATCTTTTAAGTACAACATTGTCATAGTAGTTCAGATTTACAGCACAAAACAACTGAGAAGAGCACTTGTTATTCTGTACACGGAAACCCTGGTGGCGTACTGGGTTAAGTGCTACGTCTGCTAACCACAAGGTCGGCAGTTCAAGTCTGCCAGGTTCTCCTTGGAAACTCTATGAGGCCATTCTGCTGTGACGTATAGGGTCGCTGAGTCAGACCCAACTCGACAGCAGTGGGTTCCTGTATACACTCCAAATAAAGAGCTTGTTGGTTTTCCAGCATATATTTACATATTTAACTTGAGCACCAAATGTATTAGTTAAAGTGGATCTATTCCTTGGAATCACACGAATGCTGGAGAAGTATGGGAAACAGCACTGACTAAATGGTTATTTTTGTAGGATGACTAAAGATTTCAAAGGGAATTGTTATTCAACATATTTGTACTTGGGAGAGTTAGTGATCTAGGTGCAGTGATTAGTGAAGAGAAAAAATCAGAGCAAATGTCAATCCTGGTTCTCATGGAGAATAAATTTGATACCAGGAAAAAAACAATAAAATAAGAATTCGGATCAATGGGTAATCAAAACAGTTAAGTGGGATCTTGTGATTCTCACTGAATTCCAGCTCATTTCTCACATCTCTCTCTCACCCTACAATGTAAAAAGTCCTGAAAACTTAACATAGAAATTGTCCTACATTAGAATTGCGAGTTCTGCAAAAACACTGAAATATCAGGTGCCAAAGTCAAGGTTTAAGGCACATTTTTGCCACTTGCTAGTTGTAAAGATTTATTTTGTGTCATATTCTTCTGGATCTCAGGTTTCTCACTCTAAGCAAGCCAGCCAAGTTTTTCCAGAGGACACGAATTGATTTTTGGATACAGTTTTTAGTCTTCAATAGATGTGTATGTATCATGTGTATATAACTTATAAACATTTGCAATCGCTTTTAAAAAAAACATGTTGTAGATTATTTAACTGTTTAGCTTATGCACTTTCTTGGAAATTTGGAGACAAAGATGTTTGAGTAGTTGGAAAAAGGTAGAGAAATTAAATATGAGAGGGAAACATAAAAATTAAGAAGATATCTACAGTGATATTGAAATAAGTATATTAACCATGTGTTTTAGTCAGCTAGGGCTGCTCTGACAGAAATACCACAAAGTGGATGGTCTTGACAAAGGAAAGTTTATTCTTACACAGTCCGGTATGCTGCAAGTCCATATTCAGGGTGTCCACTCCAGAGGAAGGCTTTCCCCCTTGTTGGCTCAGGTGAAAAGTCCGGTATTGCATCAGTCTCTTTCCAGGGAGCATCTTGGCGTGGGAACCTCAGGTCTGTAGGACGTGCTCTTCTCCCAGTGCTGCTTGCTTGATGGTGTGAGGTTCCCAGTTCTCTGTTTGTTTCTGTTTCCTTTTACCTCCTGTGGAATGAAAGGATTAAGGGTAAGCCATACTCCAGGGAAACTCCCTTTATAGTGCAGCAGGGGAGTGATCTTATAAAGGGATTTACAGTCCCACCCTAATCCTTTAACATGTGGTATAGGAAAACCACAAAACAGTGGACAATCACAAAATACTGGGAATCATGGTTCAGCCACATGGCTCCACATATTTTTGGGGGGACACAATTCAATGCATGACACTATCTAAATCCAAGGAAGAAATATGATAGGCATGGAGCACTCATCTTAACATGTCTCTAAAAAATCAATGAATATGTGTTCTAAAAATAGGTTAATAAATTGCATTTAAAGAGTTTTGGTTAATGTCTACATCACTTAGCTTCTACTTTGTAAAAAGCAATTCAAAATTTCATGAGTTACAAGTACAAACACTAGTTTATAATTCTTGAATCAAAAATTGGGGCTGGGCTCAGCTGGAATGTTCTGTTGATCTAGCCAGGCTCAGCTGCTTTAAGCTGTTCTCACTCACATATGGAAAGAATTTTCTGCAGCCAGTGTGGCTGGCGGATGGCTCATCTATACTTCACTTATTTTCTAATCCTTAATCAGCTTCTCTTTGACTTATTTTACAAATCATCAATGGCAGGAATCTCAAAAGCAAGATGGAACACAGCTTACTGAGGTTCAGGTTTGGAACTCACACAATGTTCCCTTTACAATCAAAGCAAGTCATAAGGTCAGCCTAGATTTAAGGAGAGGGAAATAAACTCAGCCTCTCAGCGGAGGAACTGGAATACATTTTGGATATTTTTGTGCCTTATATAGTGCCACTCACAGGCATACAACTTTACTAAACAATTCAGGGCTTTGTTTGCTACCTTAAACTCTTTGTTTTATCTTACAGGCCAGTTGGGCCATAGGTGAAGTATAATTCATTTGTTAAAGTACATTTGCAATAAGGAATATGACCAAAGTGTACAATTAAAATATTGGGTGTGGAACAAGAAAATCACAGAATCTCTGGAGAGTTAGGGGAAGTGATGTTGACAACTCAAATTTATGGCTGAAGAAACTGGGGTGTTTAGTTCAAGAGAAAAATATTAGCTTGGGAGGGTAGTAGAGAAGAGACAACAACCTTAGTTTATATTATTCCAGACAGAAGAATTACATGACAGACTTGAAGCTATAGGATTCAAGATTTAAATGCAACATAAGGAAGACATTTGTAACAATTACAACCTTCTGAAAACAGCACAGACAAACTTGTAACAAACTTAAGGTTGATTTCAGTTACAAAGGTGCTAAAATGAGAATGCCTTTAAGGTCTTTTATAACTATAAAATTCTTTGTTTTTGTCTGTGATTGCTCCATTTTTAAAATCTCTCAAATTTATTAGGCCTTTCATACTCCATCAAAACCTGAACTGAAATACATAAATATATTTTTGTTTCCTCCTCAGCTGATAACCAAAAGGTCAGCAGTTGAAACCTGTCAACTGCTCCATGGGAGAACAATATGGCAGTCTGCTCCTGTAAAGATTTATGTTGTTGTTGGGTGTTGCTGAGTTGGTTCTGACTCATAGCTACCCTTTAGGTCAGGGTAGAACTGCCCCATAGAGTTTCCAAGGAGCTCTGGTGGACTTGAACTGCTGACTTCTTGGTTAGCAGCCATAGCACTTCACTACTAGGGCACCAGGGTTTCCATAAAGATTTAATGTCTTGGAAATCCCGTATGGAATTTCCCTTCTGTACCATCACAAGGAGTCTGAATCGACTTGATGGCATTGGGTTTGAGTTTATTTATTTACTTTGTGCTAGAGGTACACTGTTTTCTTGTCGGTATGAGATCTTCAGATCTCTCTGCTAGCTTCTTTCTTTCACATCCCAAGAGACTGGCTCAAGGCACAATACAACCTAATACATTGAGTCCCGCCCCACCAACAAAACTGCTGCCCATCCTCCCTCATTAATATTATAGAGGCAGGATTTACAATATATATGATCGTCTCACAATACCAGGAATCTTGGACCAACCAAATTGCTGCACACATTTTTGGGAGGACACAATTCAATTCACAACATTCAGTGACTAAGTTACCTGGTAACTACGGTCCATTTAACTAATCTGTGTCCCAGTTTTCTTGTCTGTAAAATCAAAATCATGCTAATGCCACATTATTATGAAGCTTGTAACAATGGTCTCAAGCACACTGATCAAGATGAAGATGGCACAAGACGGTCCAATGTCTCGGTATGGATGAGTGCCAACTTAAGGGCTACTAACAACAACATGAATATTAAATTAAGATGGTACATTTAAAATTCTTAATGTAATACTGGAAACATAGTAAGTACTCCTAAAACATAAGCTACCATGATCAATAGTAAGTTTTACAATAATAGAATTGGATTTTATCTTTATCCTGTCAGATGAAATAACTTCTTGATGAAATAAACTGGGTTCATAAGATTCTTTCCCTCTTTTTTTGGTTTTGTAAGCAGACAACTAAATATTTCTAGCATCATTTATACATTGATTTAATAATTTACACTTTGTGTAAATATAACATATGGCTAACTTGCAAATGAATAAACTAAAAATTGTAATCACCACTTAACGAAATACTTTGACTAGAGCTTTTTAATTTTAGCTACTTGTACTTCATTCACTTATTCAATATTTATGATAAAAATATTATATGTGAGAAGTGGAAAATACAGAAGAAAATTGTATATTAGGCATTCATGCTCTCATTGAGCTTACATTCTTGTGAAGTAGTGAAATACCAAACATTGTAAAAAATGTATTTTAGTGCTTAGTTCTAATTTGCCTAGGGATATTAATTGATTAAGTAAAGAAAAATTCAAGGCTCAAATTCAGACTTAAATGAAACAGACAAGTCTAATATGCTTTAACTTTTTAATTTTAGTTTTCCACCTGATGCACTCATTTGCATAACTATCCCATAATAAAGACTCCAGTTCTGTCTGTACCAAATCCACCCTCTATTAAATGTCCTCTGTTATTCAAAAAGAAACTTATTGTAATTGTTTACACGTCTCCCTCTCTGTAGATCATATTTTCAATGAGGGCAGTGATCCATGAAATTGGTTTTATGAAATTATCAATTGAGGCATGGACTTCAAGAAAGTAAATGGTTCCTCTAATTGAAATTATAGAGACACTGTGATTCATCCACAATTTATGACACACAATACAATAATAGGTAGGTAGGTAATTTCTGCATCTTAAATAAGACATGTATTATATTCACAAATTTTAGTAACATGTTCTGTGCTGCTAAAAATGTTACACTACTTTTTGTCACTAACTCATAATTCGCATGTAACCTGATGACATGACGTACAGTCTTCTTTTAATAAAGTATGTTTCTGTCGTTTGTTTTAATTTTCCTAGTCAAGGAACAGGAACCCTGGTGGCACTTTAGTTAAAGGCTCAACTGCCAACCAAAAGACTGGAAGTTTGAGTCCATCAACCACTTGAACACACTAAGTGGCAGCTCTACTCTGTCTTCTGGGGTCATTACGACTTGCAATCTGCTTGATGGCAAGGGGAGTCAGGGCACAAACATTCGATATGGAGCACAAACTCTCACTGATCTCTGAGGAACTTACTGGAAGAGAAAACAGAAAGAAAGAAAAAAATACTTCCTTAGATAACACAGTTTTGTTTCAAAATCTTGTGTGGAAATAGCCTGATTCACATTAATAAAAAGTATTTATTGATTTTTTTTTCTTACAGAAGTGACTGACTAAATCCCTTTCTGCATAACATTTTAAAACATAGGAATTAATTTCACTTGCAACATGTTGTCTATAAGAGTTTTAAAGACTCTTCCCAAAGGCAGAAACATAAAACATGAAATCAAGGCAATTGTCCTGAGAGTTTTGTCAACGTTATCCATCATTTTCCGTCTTCAGTGTAAATGGTACTGTGACTCTTGACTCCTGACTTCATTCTTCAATCATCTTAAGAATAACTTAGAGATAAGCCTTACATCAATAATGCTGTGAATAAAATAAAAATACCCTTGTGTTATTTTCATCAAGTGAGGTGTATCCAGTTTTCTAGGTACATCAACTTTAATATTTTTAGTGGTATTTTATTTTACATTTTTCAGCGGGCAGAGCAAAACCACAGGCCATGTCAAACAGTTTATCACTTACTCTCTACCTACTGATTATGTGCCTGAGTCAGAATGGAAATGAAATAATAGTCTAAATGAGTAGGGTGCACTAAGTTTACACATTTCACTTGATCCATGTAAACTCGATATAATTACTTCATCCAAAGGTGACAAAACTGACGCTGTATCAGCTTCTCTGAAAGATAAGACTACAGCCACTCTCAATTCTGTAAATAGTTCTATTTATTTGCCTTAAGAATTCATATATAAGTATATACATACACTTTTTTTTCTTAATACTAACTCAGGTATCCTCGCATTAAAATAATCATAAGCCTTACCTGTGTAATCCATACCCGGTTCTTGAATGTTCTCCACAATATTTCCGCCAAATGACGAATATAGTACTTTCCAAAGCAGTAGTTTCTGATTTATTGCAATTAAAATTTATTTTTATGGAGCCCAAATATAAATCTTTAAGCAGTCAGTCCCAGGGTTATTATCATCTGACTTATGAACAACACATCCTTGCCGTTTCATGTTATGTAGATTTGCCGTCACTTTGAAATGATGGAACCGGTACCTACTCATGAAAATTCTTCATCCCAGTCATCTTTTCTTGCTGCGTGTGCAGCTTTTAAATTACTGAGAAGGTTTAGAGACTTTTCTTGTACAAAAGTAAGTCTAACTAAGAACTGTATGCATTTGTTGCAACTTACAGATTCAATTTAAAGACATCCTGAGGAGTGGCTCACCTTCATAACCCAATGACTGCCTATGACTTTACACAGTAACAAAGTTCATTTACTCATGGTTTTATTTATTTATTGAAAATATACTTAGTGATTACCAAGAAGAAGGATTATGCTGGTGAGAAAGATAGACTGGGTTCCCACCTTCCTGAAGATTCAAATCTAGTGAGTGTATTGATAAAATAATTCACAAATGAATGAGAATTTATAACTCTAATAAATGCTAAGAAGAAAAAGGCTTAAACACTGTTAGTTTAATAGACATTGTTGTTGTTAGGTTCTGTCAAGTTCTGGCTCATGACCTTATGCACGACACAACAAAACACAGCCCAGTCCTGTGCCATGCCCACAATCATGTTTATGCTTAAGTCTTCTCGTGCAGCCACTGTGGCAGTCCGTCTCCATGAGGGTCTTCCTCTTCTTCACTGTCTACTCTCCCAAGAATGATGCCTTCTCCAGAGGCTGATTCCTGGAGATAACCTGTCTCAAGTATGCAAGATGCAGTCTTGCCATCCTTGCTTCCAAGGATCATTCTGGTTGTGCTTCTCCCAGGGTAGAACTGTTGGTTCTTTTGGCAGTCCATGGTCCATTCAATATTCTTCTCCAACACCATAATTCAAAGGCTTCAATGCTGAACGGGGTGGGGGGGAATAAAAGAAAAAATGTACAGAAAGTTCCTATTGGGATAGGGACATGTCCCGCACCCCAACTTATAAAAAAGACTAACAAATGTGTTGTTCTTAAATCAGTTCTGACTCACAGCTACCCTATATGGACAATGAAGTATAAATCTGAGAGATATTTTCAAGACAACAAACAGATGTGAGGGTGGAGGCTGGAGCAGGAATCAAGGGTAATTCCAAATCTCTGGCTGATGAAACAGAATGCAGGTGGTGTTACTCCAGTTGAGGTGAAGTTCAGACAGAAGGGAGCTGAATTCAAATACTAGTTTTGAAAATACAAGTATGAAACATTTGAGACAATAAAGAAATACTTTAATACTAACTCAGGTTAGTATTCAATTTGAGACAATAAAGAAATGTTGAGCAGGCAGCTTGATACATTCATTTATCAAATATTTACTAGTTACATGGTCAGCAACTATCTTAGGTGTTAGAAATACATTACTGACTAAACATGCTTATTACCTGACCTCCTGGAGTTTAAAGTCATCAGGAGAAGATATCTATTATATATCAGGTAATAATTTTAACTGGAAAAAGTGGAATGCTGGTTATAGATGTGGAGGATGTGCTATTATAAACACACTTGTCATAGAAGGTCACCCTGTTCCAGCAGCATTAAATCAGAAATCTGAGCAACTCCTTAATATAGTCAATGAAACACAGGTAAATCTCTTTCTGGTATTACCTGCTTTCAGCCAGGATCCATCGGACTTCAGCAACATATTCCTTTTTCCATGATTTCTTCTGAATCTGGCTGTAATTTCAGGTAGCTTTTGTCAATGTGTTGCTGAAACTGTTGCTGAATTACATTCAGCAAAACTTTACTTTCATGTGATATTAATAATAATGTTTTATAATTTCTGCATTTGGTTGGCTCACTTTTCTTTGGAATGGGCACAAATGTGGATCACTTTGAGGGAGTTGACCATGTACCTCTCATTCAAATTTCTTGGCATAGACAAGTGAGTATCCTCAGCTCTGCACTCATTTGTTGAAAAGTGTCAGTTGGTATTCCATAAGTTCCTAGAACTTTTTCATCAATGTCTTAGTTGCAGCTTGGACTTCTTTTTTCAGTACTGTCAGTTCTTGATCAGATTATCTCCTGAACTGTCTGAACATTCACCAGGTTGTTTTGGTACAGCAACTCTGAATTGTTTCTGCCTTCCTTTGATGCTTCCTGTACTACTCAGTATCTTTACTATTGCAACTGGAGTCTTAATTTATTTTCTTCCATTCTTTCAGCTTGAGAAATCCTGAGCATGTTCTTCCCTGTTGCTTTTCTAACTCGTCTAAGTACATCAAGTACTTAGTACATGTACTTAGTACTAAGTACTAAGTACAACTAAGTACTTTTACATTATAACTCATTTTGTCTTCTTGAGCCACCATTCACTTTGGCCACTTTTATGTTGAAGAGCAAATTTAGAGTCTCTTCAAACACCTGTTTTGGGCTTCTCTTGGTTTTTTCTGTCTTTAAAGATTTTTTGCTTTCTTCATGTATGATGTCCTTGATGTTATCCCACAATTCATCTGGTCTTTGGCCATTTGTGTTCAATGTGCCAAATCTACTCTTGAGATTATATCTAAATTCAGGTAGGATTTATTCAAGCTCATACTTGGCTCTTGTGTACTTTTACAGTTGTCTTTAGCTTTAACTTGAAATGTGTAGGAACAACTGATGTTCTGTTCTGTAGTCAGCCACTGGCTGTTTTGTGACTGATAATATTTAGCTTTTCTATGGCTCTTTCCACAGGCATATTTTCAGTAAGTCATCAGGCTTAAAAAATTCTATCATGTGATCTCCTGAATTATTGCACCATATTTTCTGACTGCTGATCCTTTATTTCCAACTTTCATACTGCAATCATTCATAGCTGTCTATACAAATTGATTGCATACTGAGGTTTTCCCATTTAACTTTCTTTGGTAATATGTCTGTATATATTACAGATGCCTTGGTGACGGCACTCGGCTCGGCTGGTGCTGGTCAGTTTCATATATTTCTCAACTGCATTAAAGTAATTCTTAAGTAAAAGATTTACAGGCTTTACATGGCTAATCCAATGGTCTCTTAAGGTCTCCCTTTGATTGAGAGTCACAGGACTCTTATGAGACACCTGAAGTTATAGTTATATTTTTACAGGTATATGCATTTTTGTGTTTTGGGCAAAGTTCTAGAGCTTTTCAACTATGGTCATAACATTCACTCGGGAGAATTTGTGAATATGAAAATTAACATGTTATTTTTTCCAAATATTTAAGCTTTTTCTATTACCTAAGGATCCAACATAATGGCACTTGGTGTGGCCTGCAAGGATTAAAAACAAAAGTGCTGTCAAGTGGATGCCGACTCATGGCAACTCTGCAGGATAGAGCAGAAGTGCCCCACAGAGTTTCCAAGGAGCACCTGGTGGATGTGAACTGCAGAACTTCATTGGTTAGTGACCTTAGCACTTAACCACTACACCACCAGGGTTTCCTAAGGATTATTCAGTGATAAATCATCTATTTATCCAATACATTAAAAGGTAAAATCTATCATATACACATTTATTATTAAATCTATATTTATCACTAAATCTTTATTCTTCTGTTACCTTTGTACTCAGGATATCTTTTCACTGACTTTTCCATTTTTGTGTAATTTTTTTTCAACTCTGAGTATTTGATAACAATGTACTCATTTGTTTACTTTTCCCTACTTTTTTTTTTTAAGCCTGGTGTATTTTTCTAGATATACTACAAAATAACTTTGTCACATATCAGAAACTGAGGGTTTTTTATTAAAATTTTCTTAAATGTATAAATGTAATCTGGAATGACTAATCGTATCTGCAATATTGAAAAATGGCATGACTCTATACCTTCTCAAGGTTTCATTTCAGTAATGCATTGGGTAGAGATGTTTCTTATGTGTGTATATAGGTATTTATTTGTTTGTTCATTCATTTATGCTGTGTATTCATATTTCCTTTCTTTAAAATAAATGACTCTTTTTAACATTATGTGTTCCACCAAAAAATAACTTATATATAACATTTTTGTATGTATATATGTATATGTACAAACAAATGCAAAACATGAAATACAAACCACAAACAGAAATATTGTAAGCCGCCTTAAATTTTAAATCTTTAGATTACAGAAAGAATAGTTTTATTTTAAAAAACTGTATATATTTGTTATACATATAACTAAAGCACTAACTATTGGTATACAAGTTAAAAACCCTGGATGGAAAAGTTTTAGGCAGCTGTCTGTTCACTCTTTTAAGGGATTGAGGCTGGAAGGAGGAATGCCTAAGGGAAAGGAAAGACAGCAGATTTATTCTTCCAGAGACCTTCTCTTTCAGTGCCTTTAGCAGAATGTTCCCTGGATAAAGAATTATTTATAGTAAATAAATCCAGAACCTATGAGGCATGATTCCCTGGGGAATGTTACATAAGCTACACAGTTCTCTAGGGTATTACTTTAACTATTTCTGGTGTTTGAGAATACACTAGTGATCTCACTTAGAGACCTTATCTACTATTCTGGGCCAGAAGTGCTTGTCTAATAAGGATAGAAAGGGCCAGGGCAATCTTATTCCCAAGTCTCAGAATCTTGCTGTTTCATATGTGCCTCTTGATGCTATGTACTACTAAGATTATTAGTAATCCTGATACACACACACACACACACACACACACACACACACAGACACATACACACACTGCTGTTGAATCAGTTCCAAATCATAGTCACCCATAGAACAGAGCAACACTGTGCATAGGAGTTCCTATCATCTTTATGATAACAGATTGTCACATCATTTTTCTGCAGAGTGGCTGGTCAGTTCCAACTGCAGAATTTCCAGTCAGCAGCCTAGCGTTTTAGCCATTGCACCTCTAGGGCTCTCTAGGCTAAAGAATGGCCAACAAACAAATCCAGATCTTAATACTTACAATCCATAAATGTCATATTATATGACAAAAACTAGCAGATATGATGAACAAAAGGATTTTGATGTGGAAGACTGCCCCTGATTATCAAGATGTATCCTAGATGTAATCTTAAGTGTCCTTACCAGTGTACAACAGAGGGACATTTGACTACAAAAAATGACAAAGTCACAAGGGAAGTAGATTTGAGTGCTGTGACCACAGGCCAAAGAATGTAGAAAATCTGTAAAATATGAAAGAGTTAAGGAATTGATTCACTGTTGGAACCTCCAGAAGAGGTCGGCCATGCCAACATCTTAATTTGCGCCCCGTAAGAGTCATTTTGAACTTCTGATCCCCAGAAATGTAAGAAAACAAATTTTTCTTGTTCCAGGCCATCAAATTCATAGTTGACAACTCATCTATCCCTTTGTTCTACTGTGGTGGCTTGTGTGTTGTTGTGATGCTGGATACTACGCCACAGAGATTTCAAACACTAGAAGGCTTACCCATTGTGGACAGGCTTCAGCAGAGCTACCAGACTAAGACTGGTGAGGGAAAAGGACACGGTGGGCTGGGTCTTAAAAAAAAAAATGTCCAGTGAAAACCTCATGAATAGTGGTGGATCAATGTCTGATACAGCAGCAGAACTTCAGACCTCAGGTTGGAAGGCATTCAGAAGAAGACTAGGGAAGAGCTATTTCCTCAGATAATTGATATTTATGACATGCATGGAATATGGCTCTCAGGGTCTTTATGTATTGACATGGCATGACTCAAAAAGGTGAAAAAATAGTTGGAAAACATCCATTAATAACTGGAACATGGAACATACAAAGTGCGACCATCAGAAAATTGGAAGTCATCACAGGTGAAATGGAAGTAACAAAAATTGTTATCCTGTGCATTGGTGAGCTGGACTGAACTGGTATTGGCCATTTTGAATTGGAAAGTTGTGAGTTCTACCATGCCAGGAACGACAAACTAAAGAGAAATGACATTGCATGCATTGTCAAAAAGAACATTTCAAAATCTATCCTGAAGACCAACACTACCATTTAAAGTAGAATGTCCATAAATCTAGAAGATCAAAAAGCCAAATCCATTGTCACTGAGCTGAGTCCAACTCATAGCAACCCCATAGAAGCATTATACTTTGTTTCCAAGGAACAATTGTTGGATTCAGACCCCTGACAGTTTGGTTTATAGCCAGCTTTTAACCACTACTACACCAGGGTTTCCAAAAGGAATACCAGTTAATAAAAGATTATTCAAATTTACATGCAAACCAGCTAATGGCAAAGGTGAATAAATTGAAGATTTTTACTAACTTCTACAATCTGAAATTGGTTAAACATGCAATCAGATTTCATTGATAATTACAGGTTACTGGAATATGAAAACTGCAAACAAGGAAGGTGGATTGGATCAGTACTTGGAACATTCAGCATCTGTGATAGAACTGATGCCAGAAACTGTGTGACAGAATTTTGAAAGACTAATGATCTACTCATTGAAAATACTAATTATTATTACAATTTTTCTGCAATATAGACAGAGATTATACATGTAAACTTCCCTAAATGGAATACACAGAAATCAAATAGACTACATCTAAGGAAAGAGATGATGTAGAAGCTCAGTAAGAAAAGTCATGACAAGGTCATGGGCTGACTGTAGAACAGACCGTCAGTTGTTCCTACGCTTAAAATTGGAGCTAAAGAAAAGTAAAAACATATCCATAAGAGCTAAAATATGACCTTGAGCATATCGAACCTGAATTTACAAACCATCTTAAGAGTAGATTTAATGCACTAAACACTAATGACTGAAGACCAGACAGGTTTCATTTCTGTGTATTCCATTTAGGGAAGTTTACATGTATAATCTCTGTTTTTATGGGATGACATCAAGGACCTCTTACATTAAGAAGACAAAAGGTCTTTATAGATAGGAAAGAAAATGGAAAATGGAAGTCAGGAGATACTAGGAAACTTGCTTTGCAATGTAGAGTAGCTAAAGCAAAAGGAAGAAATGATACAGTAAAAGAGCTGTACAGAAAATTTCAAAGGATGGCTCAGAAAGACAAAGTAAAATATGATGAAATGTCTAAAGACTTGGAGTCAGAAAACTGAGAGGGAAGAATACAATCAGTAATTTTTAAGCTGAAATAACTGAAAAAAAAAGAACTCTTGAGTTGCAATCTTGATTTGGGGGGTTTGGGGGGAAGTATTGATCCACACAGGAAACATGTAAACAACATGGAAGGAATAGACAGAGTGACTGCACCAGAAGTAGTTGGTTGACATTCAGTTATTTCAGGAGGTAGCATTTGATCAGGAACTAATGGTTTTGATGGAAAAAATCAAAGCTGCTCTGAAGAGCTTGGCAACAAAAGAGGCTTTACGAATTGACTGAATTAACCAATTTAGATATTTCAATAAATAGATGTAGACTTAGGATACTTAATCACATGTGCCAAGAAATTTGGAAGATAGCTGTCTGGTAAATCAACTAGAAGAGATCCTTTTTTTTGCCCATCCCAAAGAAAGATGATCAAACAGAATGAAGAAATTATCAAAAAGTGTTATTAATATCACATGAAAGTGAAATTTTGCTACAGATTACACAAAAACAGTTGCAGCAGGACATCAACAGGCAAACACCAGAAATGGGAGATTCAGGAGAGGATAAGGAAGGATGGAAATCATCAGATGAATCCTGGCTGAAATCGAAGACTACCAGGAAAATGTTGACCTGTGTTTTACTGATTACACAATGCATTCAACTGTGATGATCAAAATGAATTATGGCTAGCATTGCAGAGATGGGAATCACAAAACACTTAAGTGTGCCTGTACATAGGCCAAGAGGCAGGTCTTCAAACAGAACAAAGGGATAATGCATAGGATAAAACAAGGAAAGGTGTGGGTAAGGATTTTACACTTGTACGATCCTTCTTCAACCTGTACACTGAGCAAATGATTCAAGATGCTGAACTATATGAAGAAGAGTGTGATACCAGGATTGGAGAAAGACTTATTAACAAAACCCTGGTGGAAGTAGTGGGTTAGGTACTACCTATGCTAACCAAAAGGTCAGCAGTTCAAATCCGCCAGGTGCTCCTTGGAAGTTGTAGGGGGCAGTTCTACTCTGAACTTTGCAGTCACCATGAGTAGGACCTAACTCGATGGCAATGCATTTGGGTTTTTCTGCACTTATGACAACTTCCTTTTTGAAAGAAGACTTGAGCACTTACTAATAAAGATCAAAGGCTTCCTTTAACAAACTTTGACATTTTAAAAGGAGAGACCACTCCCTGGAGAAGAACACTGTGCTTAGTTTGGCAGATAGTGAAGGAAAGAGAGGAAGCCCCTCAAAGAGAGAGATTGATACAGTAGCTGTAACAACTGAAATAAACATAGCAACAATTGTGAGGGTACTGTAGGACTAGGCAGTGTTGTTTTTCTTTTTCTGTTGTATATGAGGTTGCTGTGAATGTAAGCAGCCTTGAAAGCACCTAGTAACAAGAATGATTACAACACGGTTTTTACAATTTGTTTAGTAGCATTAGAAAGCTTACTCATTAGCAAATGGTGGAAACACAATTCTGTTTCCAATACATAAATATATGTATTGAAAAAACTGGTGGCATTCTGGTTAAGAGCTACAGCCACTAACCAAAAGGTCAGCAGTTTGAATTTACCATGCACTCCTCAAATACTCAAGGGGTCAGTTCTACTCTGTCCTATAGGGTTGCTATGAGTCGATATCAACTCAACAGCAATGGGGTTATATGTACATGAAATATATATATGTACATATATTAAATCTAACAAGTCCTCAAACTTAACTATTGTAAGTCCTACGTACCTTGTTGCCAAATATCACTACAGTTACCTTCAAAGTACTCCCCTTGAGAAGCTATGCACCAATGCCATTGTGTAGTCTACCCTTCAAAGCAGTTTTGAAGCTGTTTCTTGAATGGTCATGGCACAAGGTGGCAAGTTTGCAAAGTTAAATGTATAGTTGTCTATGAGGGAGTTTTTAGCCAGAAAAGAAACAAATGTATTGGAACACCCTCCCTACACACCTGTTCTGGCACCAAGTGACTTTTTTCTTTACCTGAAGATAAAAGAAAGGTTGAAAGGAAGACATTTTGATGACATCCAGGACATCAAGGGTAAAAGGACAACAGGTTTCACGGCCATTCCAGAAAAAGAGTTCCATAATTGCTCTGAAGGGTAGACTACGTGCTGACACTGGTTCTTAGCTTCCCAACGGGAGGACTTCGAAAGTGACAATAGTGATATTCAGCAGTGAGGTGTGTAGCACTTTTTCTAGGATGAGTTTGTGAACTTAATTGGCAGTCCTCATATATACACACACACCACACAAATTATATATATATATATACACACACACAACATGTTCTTCATATATACTCATGTAATCAACAAGGAAGTAATACTATTCTTTAATAAACCTGAAATGTACAAAAAATTATAATATAATCTTATACAGAACAAGCAACAAACAAAAATATATAAAGATACATAGCAAAACCTATGACTGTAATTACTTTGAATGTTTTAAAGAAAAAAGTTAAATTATGTTATGTAACATTGTTTTGAGAAAACATAAATTATGTGTAGGTAGTAGAAGAAATAATTAAATTTTAAAATATTTAGAACTGAATAATACTGAGAAGAAAATATTGGGCAACATGTGGCATTTAGTGAATCTGCTATTCTAAGGGGGATTGTGACACTGTGGGCTTGTTAATAAAGAAAACATTCTAAAAATTAACAGCCAAGATTCTAACAACAATATAGAAAGAAATAAAATAAACAAAAGGAAGTTATTTTTGAACATTCAGAAGTAAATATAAAGTTTTAAAAAGGAAACAGAGTGATTAAGAAATCCAAAAGTCGATTATTTGGCTCAGCTATAGAAATGGGCAAATTTTTTGAAAGGTGGGCAAATAAAAGTAACAATTGACTGCTCAGTAATATTAGAAATAAGATGAAATGATGACGCAGTTTGGCAGTTACATAATGATGTGGTCACCTTCATGATGAGAACAATCAAGAACAGCCTAGCAGTTGAAATGGAATTTTCTTGGGATTGTAGCCTGAATTTTGTTATAAATGGACCTTCTGGCAAAGCTCGCCAGCTGTTGCTCTGTTCTAGAGCTTACGTTTGGCTTGTTTTTATGTGACCTGGTCTTTGGACTTAAGCCAGCAGCCTGTCCTCTTACCTGTCAATCTCGGGTCTGTCAGCACCGTCAGCTATGGGAGTCAGCAGAAGCCTCCAGCCTGACACCTACCCTCAGACTTAGGGCTTTTCAGGCTCCACAACCACCTCCGCCGTTTTCTTGCTTTAACTCTCTCTCGCCCCATATATATATATGAGAACCACCAGTTAAGTTTATGGACTCGCCCTAGAAAAAGTGCCATATGCCTCATTGCTGCAGATTACTCCGGTCACCTTCAAAATGCTACGTGCCAATACCGGTGTTTTGTCCACATTTCAAAGCAATTTTGAAATTGATTTTCTGGAATGGCCAACAAAGTTGTTATTTGTTACTCTTGATGTCTTGAATGTTATCAAAATGTCTTCCTTTCAATATTTCCTTTATCTTTGGGTGAAGAAAAAAGTCACTAAGGGGCCAGAACAGGTGAGTAGGGCAAACCCGCAGTTGTTTGTTTTCTGGATAAAACTTTGTGAACTTGCCACCTTGACCAACAGCCATTCCAGAACGGATTTCAAAATTGCTGTGAAGGGTGGACTAGGCACTGTTGTCACTGTATAGCTTCCCTACGGGAGTACTTTGAAAGTGACCATAGTGACATTTAGTAAGGTAGTATGTGGCACTTAGAACAATTAAGTTTATTTTCTAGAGAATCTAGCCTAATAGTAATACCGTCAACAATTTATGGCCGTAAAATTGTTAATTAGATGGAATAAAAATATTTAAAAGAATATATTATTTGCCACTTCTGATTTAAGTGGATGTCCTGAATATTGCTATAATTTTTAAATAAACTAAAAAGAAAACCATATCTCAGTATCTTTTTTCCAAAGAAATTATCACTTAAGTTTTAGAAGACATTTCTAAAACACTTTGAAAATGCAAATCAATTTTACCTTCTTCCAGCTTTTCCAGAAAACCAGTGAACATTCTTCTACTAATTCTGTAAAGTCACCATAACCCTAATTACTGAAAGGAGACAAAGAAAGAGAATGATAATTGTAGGCCTACTTAGCCAGTGGGTAAAGATGCAAAAAGAATAATCAAGTTCTGTCAAATTTATAAAAACCTACATAAGAAAACCAGACAAATGACCAGTTGTTTCTATCTTGGTCAGCTCCCCCTTCTCCTGAAAAATAGAGTTGAATTTGTGGGTTTTTTTTTTTTTTTTTTTAAACAAGGAAGAGCACACAGATAGGAAAGAGGTCTGCCAGGGAAATGACGTACAATTTCATTTGAAAGGCATGTACAGAGAGTTTAGATTCTTGTGTATCTAGAAATTCTGAGGTCAATAACTTCTGACTGGGTCGATAATGTTGGCTTTTATAACGTCTGAAAGCTTTGATATAAACCCAAGATACATTGTTTTCCTACACTTTTATGGAAAACCTAGAGGAGTAGTGGTTAAGAGCTGCAGCTGCTAACCAAAAGGTCAGCAGTTTGAATCCACCACATGCCCCTTGGAAGCTCTATGGGACAGTTCTACTGTGTCCTTAAATGTCTCTGTAAGTAGGAACTGACTGATGGTAATGGAATTTATATATAAAACCCTGCACGAGAAATCAAGACAAATGGTCAGTTGTTCCTATCCTGGTCAGCTCCCTCTTCTCCTGGAAAATAAAGAGTTAAATTTGGGGGTCCTTAAGAAGGAAGAACATAGCATAGCACTAGGGAAGAGGTTTGTATATTCACAGGCACCATGTTGTCACAGTGGTTAAGATCCCTGCTGCAAATCAAAAGCAGTGTTAAAACTCAGCCTCTCTGAAGAACAAAGATACAGCAGGTTAAGATTCCAGCTTAGAAAACCCTAAGAGGCAGTTCTACTCTCTCCTATAGGGTTGCTATTAAGCAGAATCAACTCAACAACAATCAGCAATTCTCTGTCTCCCCACCACTGCATAAATTTACTTGTATCACTTTCTTAATGTATACATATAGACACATGTATGTGTGTATACACACATACACACACATATATGACTATCTCAATAGATGTAGAAGAGTTTTTAAAAAGTCAACATACATCACAATTGACAAAAACTAAATAAACTACTGGTAAACCAGTAAACTCAAGAAAGTAAGTTTCATGAAGATAGGAATTTTGGCATAATCTGTTTGTAAATGTCTTAGGCACACGGAACAGTTCCTTGCAAAGTGAAGTACTCAAATGGAATAAACTTTTAATTGAATTAATAAGAAGAAACTTCTTGATGAACAGCTATAAAGTCTAAATGATTAATAACAACCTAAATGGGTGTTAGTTGTCATTGTTGTAAATTGCCCTTGAGTAGCAGTATTTGCTTTAAAACAGTGAACAATATCAAGACAACTTCTATCTTATTTTCTATTCAGTTTTCACCAGAGGCTTTACTCATCCCAATAAATCAATAAGCTAAATCAAATACATAAGAAATGGAAGAGAGAGAAAAATAATCATGATTTGCTATTAATGATTTTCCCTGTGGAAACACAAATATGGAGATAAATCATTATGAATGACAGGAAAATTAGAAAGCTCACCTGATCTAAGATAAATATAAAAAGACAATTTGTCTACAAACATTTGAACAAAAATTACATAATTTATTTTGTACACGGGAATAAGTTTAGCAAACGATGTGCAAGAAGTTTGTTGTTGTTAGGTGCCATCGAGGCAGTTCCTACTCACAGCAACTCAACGCACAGCAGTAGGAAATACTGCCCAGTCCTGCACCACACCCACAATTGTTTTTATGCTTAAGCCCATTGTTGCAGCCACTACGTCAAAGTCATCTTGTTGAGGGTCTTCCTCTTTTTGCTGACCTTCCACTCTCGCAAGCATGATGTCCTTCTCCAAGGACTGATCCTTTGTGACAACATGTCCAAAGTATGTGAAAAGCAGTCTTGCTATCTTTGCTTCCAAGGAGCACTCTGATTGTACTTCTTCTAGAAAAGAGTTGTTCATTCTTTTAGCAGTCCATGATACATTCATTATTCTTCTTCAGCACCACAATTCAAAGGCATCAATTCTTCTTCTGTTTTCCCAGGTTTCATGTACCTATGATACAACTGAAAATATCAAGTCTTGGATGAGGTACACCTTAGGGTTCAAGGTGACTTCTTTGCTTTTCAACACTTTAAAGACATCCTTTGTAGTAGATTTTCCCAATGTAATGTGTCTTTTAACTTGACTGCCGAGTCCATGAGTGTTGATTGTGAAACCAAATAAAATGAAATCCTTGACAGCCTCAATACTTTCTGGTCCAGTTGTGAGGAGTTTTGTATTCTTGATGTTGAAGTGCAATCCATACACAGGCTGTAGTCTTTGATCTTCATCAGTAAGTGTCTCAAATCTTCTTCACTTCCAGCAAGTAAGGTGGTATCATCTGTGCAACACAGGTTGTTAATAGTTGTCCTCCAAACCTGATTCCTCATTCTTCTGTGGATAGACCAGCTTCTGGGATTATTTGCTCAGCATACAGATTGGAAAGGTATGGTTAAAGGATACAAACCTGATAAATACCTTTTTTGACTTTAAACCATACAGTGTCCCTTGTTCTTTTTGCACAACTGCCTCTTGATCCATATACATATTTCTCATGAGCACAATTGTTTTGGAATTCCCATTCTCTGCAGTGTTATCTATAATTCGTTATGATTCACACATTCAAATGCCTTTGCATAGTCAATGAAACATACATATATACCTTTCGGATATTCCCTGCTTTCAGCCAAGAGCCATCTGACACCAGCAGTGATATTTTTGGTTTCACATCCTCTTCTGAATTTGGCTTGAATTTCTGGCAGTTCCCTGTTTATATTGTCACATTTGTTTCTTAATGATTTTTAATGAAATTTTTCTTGTGTGTGATATTAATGATATCATTCAATAATTTCCTTTGGACATGAATGGATTGGAACTGGCCATGCAGAGTGACCACATATTGGATACACTTTATGGTTCTACGCATCTACAGGGTATCATCCTGCTGACCTCTGGCTGAAGTAAAGGGAGTGGGTGGATAGGAGGGGAAAGGAGACTGTCGGGAAGATGAGACCCGTACGGAGCAGAGAGGAATAGTGTGCTGTCACCAGGCAGGGACAGCAGTGGAAGCTGCATATAGGTGGGCATGCAAATGTATATGGGAATGTACATTTTCACTCAGTCATAATAAAAAAATAATAATTTCTGTATTTGGTTGTATCACTTTTCTTGGGAATAGGCATAAATATGGATCTCTTCCAGTCTGTCGGCCAGGTGGTTGTCCTCCAAATTTCTAGGTATAGACGTGTGAGCACTTCCAGTACTGCACCTGTTTGTTGTAACATCACAATTGATATTTCATCAATTCCTGGAGCTTATTCTTCACCAACACCTTCAGTGTAACTTCTGCTTCCTCCTTGACTACCATCAATTCCTGATCATATGTTATCTCTTAAAGTGACTGAATGTCAACCAGTTCTTTCTGGTATAATGACTCTGTGTGTTTCTTTCATCATCTTTTGATGTTTTCCTGAGTCATTTGATATTTTCCCTACAGAATTCTTCAAGATTTCAACTCGAGGCTTGAATGTTTTCTTCACTTACTTCAGCTTGAGAAAAGCAAAGCGTGTTCTTCCTGTTTGGTTTTCTGTTTCCATTCTTCGCACGTGTCATTATAATACCTCGTCTTTGCGAGCCACCCTTTGAAATCTTCTGTTCATTGCCTTTACTTCCTCATTCCTTCCTTTTGCTTTAACTGCTTGACTTTTGAGAGTAAGTTTCAGAGTTTCCTCTGACATCCAGTTTGTTTTTTGCTTTCTTTCCTGTCTTTTTAATGACCTGTTGCTTTATTTATGGATGATATCTTCTATGTCCTTGTACAGCTTGTCTGTTCTTTGGTCCTTAGTATTCAACGCATTGAATCTGTTCTTGACATAGTCTCTAAATTCAGGAGGAAGTGTTGTGAGAACCTTATGAACTGAATAATGAAACTGTATGAAAGTCAGAAACAACTCAATGGCAGTAGTTTTTGTTTGTTTGTCTTTTAAGTAGTTATCTCCTGCTCTTAATTCAGAAGGCTTAACATTATACATGGTCAGTTTTTCCTTGCTGATCACATAATGTTCTTACTACTCAATAAAATATCTTTAATAAATATACCAGTAGCAGTCTGTATCACATTTAACAAATTGTTGAATAATTTTTTAAATAAAAAGTATACAAACTAAGACAGAAACAAACCAAGACAGAAAGACTTGCACAACCAGAGATGTGTCCAGCAAACGGATATAAGGACACATCTTGAGGAGAAAATAGCGTTGTGCTGTGTTTACACAAGGATAAACAAACCAGAAAGAGACCAAAACTAGACCCAGCTATATATGCAGACCTGATGTGTAACAAATGGAATGGTATATCATTGAGACTCAAAACTACTCAATGAATGAAGTTTATTCAGTGGTTATTTACAGAGAGAAATGGCATTTGAGAACTGCTACTCAAAATGTATCATTAAGTTTTCATATGCAGTTGGAGCTGTTTCCGGGTGCCTCGTTATGTTCCTTTGGTCAGCTTATCTTTACTTTCCTATACTTCATGCTTCTTTAGATTGTTGTTCTGTTTTGATATCACATCTTATTGTTTATTCAAGTTGTTTGGTTTCCTTTCATCACTTTGTTGCTTGGCTCAACCAGTTTTCAATAACAGAAAAAAATACATTTCAGGAAAAACCCAATATAGTAGACATGCCTTTAAAGTATTGTTTGAATGACTGTGCAGCGTTCAATAGGTAATTTAATGGAAGCTTAACAATTTAAAGTTTACAAATTAAAGGGATTATAAATGGGTTTCTGGGGATCTGAGAACCCCACAAAACTGTGAGAAATTCTGTTTTATGTGTGTACATTTTCTGAAGAGATATAAGAGGTTGTTCAAGTGGATATAACCTATTTACTTTAGCATTTTATTCATCTTCCATTAAACTATTTTAAGAGGCACACCTTTCTTCCCAGGAGTCCGCGGTGGTGCAACTGGTTTAGCTGTCCATTACTAGCAGAAAGGTTGGTGGTTCAAAGCCACTGAGATGTGCCTGGGAAGACTGTCCAGGCAATCTGCTTCTTGAGGTCTCCAAGAATTGGCATTGACTCAATAGCAACTAGTAATAATAACCCTCCTTTCAAGTTTCCACACGCTTTTGCATTTTTATTTTATTGAAAACACACAGTATGCATACATCCCCACATAAATTAGCATCTCGAAATGTTTATGGACCCTCCATTCAAAGACTAAAAAAAGAAATACTAAGGTAAACTCAATGTTTCCCATAACAAAAAATATGAGAAGTAATCGAACTTCTTCTAAGCTTCTTTTCAGTGCTAAAACTTAGATTCTTGCAGTATTTTCAGTCTTCATTTCTCATGGAGTTATTTTCACCTTCTTTAATAAGTGAATCATGTGAAAATCAATAATACATATCATTTAAAGAGGATAAAGTATATAATTCTGTAGTTCACTTATCTAATGGTTCTTTTAAATACTGAATAAGGTTAATAGAAATGATAATACATATTCTCCTCCTGTGACTTTATTGCAGTACATGAAGCTGTAGCTTTGACACTACATTTAATGCAGAAAATATCTATTCTGGGGGGTATATGCAGTGAAACATTGACATTTTTACACAATTTCACAGACCCTTCAGATCCTGTGAAATGAGATTTAACGATTGATTGAAAGAAGCTTACTTTTATTGATAAAAGTTTGTAAACTTTTTAATAATAAATTTAAAAGCCCAAATCAAATTAAATTCTTCTAATATCAGTGTGCCTCTCCAAAGTTAATCAACTTCCATGATATGCCTATGAGGCAAGAGGAATGTTTTTAATATACATATCTCTGCTAGTTATTAAAAAACAAACAATGGTAAACTTTTCAGTACTGTTCTCATAAAATATTACATGTTTGTGTCTGGATTACTTTAGATAGATGTCATCTTCAGAGTTCACAAAATTATCTGAGAGTTGGCAGGTAATTTCAAAAGGTGTGACATCCCTGTGAGATTTGAGAAAGAAAACAGTACAATCAACTGGCATCTCTGAAGACAATAATCTCTATAAAGCCCAATTAGCAAGCTACATGCCAAATCATATATCTTGAGAAACAAGTGAAATTTCGATGACTTTTTGCATGTTTTCTCTTACAAAGGAAGCCCTGTTTTACTCCATCTTTCTGGCATGAATATTTTCAGGAAGCAAAAACAAAAGTTTGAACTGTAGCTCTAAATTTATGAAACACCTGATTGGTAGGCAAAATAAGACACTTTTAACATGAATTGCTTTATCACTATAGAAGGAAGAAGATCATTGTTTCCTTTGAACTTGTGCAGAATAATGTAACCATTATGTCTGATATTTTAAATGTGTACTGCATAACAAATGCATCTTAGTTTTTGACTAGGTTGTGAAGATGCTCAGACATGAAAAATATAATCCAAAGCTCTAGGCTGTAGTTTGATTTTAACTTACAAAAATGACTGCCAGGATCTGTTTTATCAGAAGTAACATGTAAGAAAATTCTGTCTGTGAAGTAGAGGGAGTTTATTACTATTTCATCTATTCATAAATAAATAGACTACTTGATCAAGCAGTATTTAAAAACCATATAATCTAATTTTCAAGATGAAGAAATCTTAAACTCACAGAACTTCACCCTCCTTCCTCTCTGACTCTATTTCTGTTATGTAGAAGACACATCCAAGGTACTTCCAATGTACAGCTCCATGTCACACACTCTGCTTCTTCCCTTTGAGCATTTATCAAATGCTCTAGATCATTGTCTCAAGTTTCTGCTCTCAGTAAATAGCTAATAAACCATCTAATGAACTATGCCTCAAGTCAGAATTGGGCTCTGAATAGGTTATGATTTTAATAGTGTTTCTGTTACAAAGATACTAATAAGAATGTATTTCTAGCTTCCTTACATAAAGGGATTCAAGATAAAATTCAGAGTCTTACCACATAAACATATGTACATTTCAGGGAACAAGAATAAGATGTCTGAGCCTTAGAAAACGGAACAATCAATTGGGAATAAACATTAAAACAGAAGAATTACATGAATCAGGGAGAAATTGGAAGCTCAAGATGCCAAGCAGGTTGGCATTTAGTACTAGTATGAAGGCCTCTGAAAAGCAGCAAGAGATTTGGTAAGACACAGTTTAGATAAGTTATGCCTAAATTCGTGTTAAAATGGTCAGATTATTATGAACTAATATAAATATTTAAATATATGGGCATCTTTGAGGAAAAAATGATCTTTATATTTGAGAATCATTTGTTAAAGCTACCTAAGTCATACAGCATGGTAAAAATAATTTAATAAACATTAATTATTAGTTACTTTACATGAAAGAGGCCAGTTTGTGAGTACGTCTCCCATCTAAATTTGCTAATTGTGTCATTAATCAATATTTTGGTTCATTACAGTAGATTAAGGCATGTGTCAGGGTTGTATCCCTTTACCCTGGTTACTCAATCTCTAGGCTGAGGGAATCATTTGAGAAGGTAGACTGCACGAAGTCTGACAATTAAATCCGTGGACTTAGTTGTTCTAAATGCGACATACCTCTTTGCTGAATATCACTATGGTCACCTTCAAAGTACTCCCCTTGGGAAGCTATGCAGCAATGCCAGTGCCTAGTCCACCCTTCAAAGCCATTTTGGAGCCCTGGAATAGCCATTGCACATGGTGGTAAGGTGGCAACTTCATGAACTTTATTGTATAGTTGTCTGTGAGGGAATTTTTAGCCAGTAAATGAATAACTGTACTGGGACACCCTCCCTACTCACCTGATCTGGCCCCCTATGACTTTTTCACTTACCTGAAGATAAAGGAAATTTTGGAAAGAAATTTTGATGACATTCAGGACATGAAGGGTAATATGATGACAGCTTCAATGACCATTCCAGAACAAGAGTTCCAAAACTGCTTTTAAGGATGGACTAGGTGCTGGTATTGTTGCATAGCTTGCCAAGAGGAGTTCAAAGGTGACTGCAGTGATATTCAACAATGAGGTATATGGTACATTTTCTAGGATTAGTTCCCGAACTTAATTGTCAAACTGCGTATGAAGAAGAATTGAGCATCAGAATAAGAGAAAGGCTCATTAATAACTTGCATTGTGCAGATGATACAAACTGGCTTAATGAAAGGGAAGAAGACTTGAAGCACTTACTGATAAAGATTAAAGACCGCAGCCTTTGGTATAGATTACACCTCAACATAAAGAAAACAAAAATCCTTATACCGAACCAAAAAGCAACATTATGATAAACGGAGAAAATATTGAAGCTGTCAATAATTTCATTTTACCTGGATCAATAATCAATGGCCGTGGAAGCAATGGTCAAGAAATTCAAAGGATGCATTGCACTGTGCAACTTTGCTGTACAAAGAACTCTCTGAAGTGTTAAAAGGTAAAGCTGTGACTCGGAGGACATCAGGGATACCTGAAGCAAAAATGCTGAGACTTCATCTCAAATCCTTTGAACATGTTGTCAGGAGGGATCAGTCCCTGGAGAAGGAACTATACCTAAACTAGAGGGTCAACGACCAAGAAGATGGACTGACAGTGGCAGCCACAAAGGGCTCAAACATAACAACGATTGTGAGGATGTTGCAGGAAAAGGTAATGTTTCATTCTGTTGAATATACGGTCACTGTGAGTTGGAACCTACTACAAGGCATCTAACAAAAACAGCCAACCAAAAACCAAACCCACTGCCATCTAGTCAATTCCAACTCATAGTGGCCCTATAGACATAGTAGAACTGCCCCATAGAGTTTCCAAGGAGCACCTGGTGGATTTGAACTGCCGATCTTCTAGTTAACAGCCATAACAGTTAACCACTATGCAATCAGGGTTTTCCACAGTTTTCAGGGAAAACAACACTAAATTAAATTCAATTCTAGGCACTGATTAGGTATATGTTGCAAGAAAGTACAAAAGAAGGTGGTGGATAATAAATGGTTGTTGAGGAGAAATAAATGCAGTGTGATTTTAATTAAACATTAAGAACATTACAGAGAATACCAGACGCTGACTAAAAATCACATTATTCTACACGTAACTTTTGGGAAGTTTTACCTTTTATAGTACGGATTTTTATGAGGCTCACTTTTTGTCAGACTCAGTTTTATCTGAAAGAAAAACTGGTAACTTTCTGAGAGAATGATAACACTTTAAAGGTGGTTACAACACTCTGGATCTAACTTTCAACAAATAGTTTGCTGCATAAAAATGGAAGCTAATGCTTAAGACTTGTTCTGAGGTGTCACACTGCCAAGAAATTCTTGCAAACCAATTTACTCTGTAACACATAGCGTCTTGATAAATCAGAATTGACTCTACAACAACTAAAAAAACAACAACATTTAAAAAATGGTTGTTGAATTATACACAGATCCGGTGTCTTTCACTCCTTAAGTCTGTGTCTTAGAATTGTTCCCAACACTTATCACCCCTAACCCAGCCAAATAAAACAACAAATGTCAGAATATAACATACTCTGCTCATTCATACCATAAAAATTCATACTAAAATCTTGAATGCTTTCACGAATTGCAACAGTGTATGGAAATTTAGTGAACTAAATAACATAAAATGGAAATGAATTAGCTAACAATATATGTAGACATGTAATCTCATTACATGGAATTAATTGTAAATAAAAAAAAATAAGGAAAAAGACAAATTGAAAGATCTAAGTATATAAACATTTAAAAGAAGTGCATCTTAAAAATAGTAAATGAATAATATTCATAGTAAATTTGAAAATAATTTACTACATATATTATCGAGGTTAATTTCTTAGTAACTCAATAAATTAAGAAAAAAAGACACTGAGAAAATTACCAGCTGCTGTGACTCCACCTGTGTGGACATCCTGGAGAAATAGAAATGTTTAATGAACACATGAACATACTCGAAGTGGCTTGTAATTAACAAAATGCTAATAAGTAGTCTAATATGCTGCTTCTGAGAATAAAAATGTATGGAAAATTTCTGGAGGGCAACTTAGCAACATTTATCCAGATTATTAACATTGACCTAATTGTTCCACTTTTAGGAATATATCCTGAGGAAATGATTAGAGATATAAGCAATCAATTATGCATGAGAATGTGTATTGCTGCATTATTTATGATACCAAAAGGCTAGAACCAAGCACAATGTCTAATATTTGAGTAATAGCCCAGTATACTCCAAAATAAGCCAATACAATACAATTAAATATGCATTACTCAACACAAATTTTTACATACTAAAAAAGGTGTTGAAATCTATGAAAATAAGAATACATAATAGAAACTGTCAAACATACATTACCAACTTTCCTTAGTTATGTATCTACACACAGAGACACATGCAAACATAATCTTGTAAGGAATTCAATAAAATTTAGTGTTTTACATTAACATGTCCTGCAGTTTCTTCTCATTTTTGCATTTTATCAAGATTTTACATTAAACTTGTATTATTTATGTTAGTAAAAAGAATACATTTTCAAAAAGCTGTAACCTCTGACTTTTTAACATACTGATACAAATGAATTATCCTGAGACAAAAGACACATGAAAAACTATATTAACATAGTGCAAAGTAGAAGAGCCTATTTATAACTGTTATTGTATTGAAGAACTTAAAAATGACAACAAATAATATGTTTATCAACAATGGTTGATTACATAAAGCAACACATAAAAATTTATATCAAATTCCCAATCATAATTTTAATGCTGTGATAAAATGTTATCTAATTTACAATTATGAGTTTTAAATCTGTAAACATTAAGTGTTCATAGTTTTTTTATTATGATTGAGTGAAAATGTACATTCTCATATAAATTTGCATGCCCACCTATATGCAGCTCCAACTGCTCTCCCTACCCAGTGACAGCATGCTCTTTCTCTCTCCTCCGTACACATCTTATCCACCCAACAATCTCCTATCCCCTCCTCTCCACCCACTCCCCCACCTCCAGTAAGAAGTCAGCAGGGTGACATCCTCTAGATGCACAGCACCATTCCTGTCTAAACAGTTGACCTGCATTACGATTTATGGACAGGGGCAGCATCAAGGCCAGGGGCCATGCTCCCAGGGGAACCCTAAGGCCCCTGGACTATCAATTCCAGTCTTTTAGTGGAGATCTAAGGGTGCACCCCTTTTTATCCTCATGTTCCCAGTGAGACTTAACTGTGTGAGCTCCATCATGGCTATTTCTGATGGTTACCGGGAACCATGTGATTCTTCTGGTCACAGGTAGATGTAGTCACCCATTCATGTGGGTTTCTCTGTCTTCTGGGTTCTCATCCAGCCATGTCATTTTGGTCCTTTGTGGTCAGCCATTCCTGTTGACTTTGAACCATTTGCTGTACCCTCAGATGGCAGCCTGGCTGCTTTTAAGACCACAGATGCCACTCACTGATGTGGAGTGCAGAAGGCTTTCTTAGCAAAATGCCACTTGCATTAATTGGCCTCGATTTCCCCCTGAGAGTGTGGTTCCTGACACCCTACTCCAGCTACTCTGTCTTTGCAATATCGGGTTAAGATGGGATGAGTAATCATGTTATGTTGCAGTCCGGTTAATATTAATCTTTCTAATGGGTGATGTCACAGATTTCACCCAACCAAATTTCTTTCAACTATCTAATCTAAACCCTCCTCCCCTTACCATCCCTCCCTCCCATACCTTGCAGTCATCAAGCAGTCTTTTCTTCTATGTATGAGTCTACCTTTAAGTTATTATTGTAGGGATCTCATAGAGTATTTGTCCTCTTGTCACTGACTACTTTCATCAAGCATAATGTTCTCCAATTGAAACCAGGTTATGAGACGTTTTCTAAAATCATCATTGTTCTTTATCATTGCATAGTGTTCCACTGAGTATATATACCATAGTTTACTTATCCATTCCTCTGTTGTTAGGCATCTGGATTGATTTCATCTTTTTTGTTTTTCTGGACTGTGCTGCGATAAACATTCATGGGTATGTATTAGTTGGTGTGAATGGCCTTGATCCTGTAGGATATATTCTGAGCAGTGAAATTACTGGGTCAAATGGTATATCTATATCCAGCTTTTTAAGGAAGTGCCAGCTGGCTTTCCAAACAGGTTGCACCATTTTGCAAACCCACCAACAGTGTGAGGGAGTTCCAATTTCTCTACAGCCTCTCCAGCATTTGCTGTTGTGCGTTTTTGGGATCATGGCCAATCTTGTTGGAGTGAGCTGGTATCTCACTGTAATTTTCATTTGAATTTCTTTAATAGCTAATAATCATTAGCATGTGCAGATATGCTTTCTGGCTGCCTGGATCTCTTCTTTAGAGAAGTGACTATCCATCTCCTTTGCTCATTGCTTAATTGGATTAGTACCTTACATATTATGGATATCAGGGGTCAGTCTGATATATATTAGCCAAATATTTTTACCATTCTGTAGGTGGTCTTTTACTTCTATTAATAAAGGCTTTGGATGAGCAAAATTGTTTGATTCTTAGTAGTTTCCATTTATCTTTTTTTTCTTCTGCTGTTTGTGGTTTGACAGGCTTTGAAGTCTGTCTATGTTGTGTATTAAAATTTCCATTGTTGTTCCTACTTTTTCTTGGATGAACTTTATTGTTTTAGATTTGATATTTACGTCTTTTATCCAGTCTGAGTTGGTTTTGTATAACATGTGAGATATGCTCTTGTTTCAATTTATTGCTGATGGAAATCCATCAGCAATAAATTGTTTTTAACCTCTGTTTAATGTCTTAGGGTGTTTGTCAAATATCAACTATCCATAGGCAGATGGTGTCATCTCTGGGGTCTCAATTCTGTTCCATTGATATATCTGTCTCTTTTTGTACCAGTACCAGGCTGTTTGGACTACTGTGGCAGAGTAATAGGTTCTAAAGTCAGGTAGTAAGAGGCCTCCCAGTGTGTTCTCCTTCTTCAGTAGTGCTTTATTTATCTGGGACTTCTCTTTCCAAACAAACTTGGTGATTTGGTTCTCCATCTTGTTAAAAAATGTCATGGGAATTTGTATTGGGATTTCATTATATAGGTAGACTGTTTGGGTAAAACAGACATTTTCACAATGTTAAGTCTTCCTGTCCATGAGCAGGGTAGGTTTATCCATTTATGTAAGTTGCTCTTAGTTTCTTGTAGTAATGGCTTGTAGTTCTCTTTGTAAAGGTCTGTTATTTCTCTGGTTAGATTAATTCCTAGATACTTTTATCTTCTAAGGGGCTATAGTAAATGGCATTGATTTGGTGATTTTGTCATTAATCATCTCATTGTTGTTATAAAGAAATACTGCTGATTTCCTGATGTTTATCTTGTATCCTGAGACTTTGCTGAACTCTTCTAACAGTTTGAGGAGTTTATTTATGGATTCTTTAGGATTCTCTGCATATACAATCATAACATCTTCAAACAGAGAGATTTTTACTTCTTCTTTGCCGATACAAATGCCCTTTATTTCTTGGTGTTGTCAAATTGCTCTGGCTAGAACTTCTAGTACCATGTTGAATAGAAGAGGTGAGAGTGGGCATCCTTGTCTAGTTTCTGTTCTCAAGGGAAAATGTTTCAGCCTCTCTCCATCCAGAAGGATGTAGGCAGTTGGCTTTCAATAAATGGCTGTTATTGCTTTGAGGAATTTGCCATCTATAACTATTTTGCTGAGAGTTTTTAGCATGAATGGGTTGTGGACTTCAGCTTCAATAGACTAAATCAGGTGATTCTTGTCTTTTGTGTTACGTATGTGGTTAATCACATTAATTGATTTTCTGATGCAGAACCAGCCTTGCATCCCTAGTACAAATTCAGCTTGGTCATGATGGATTATTTTTTGGATATTTTGTTGCATTCTATTGGAAAGAATTTTGTTGAAGCTTTTTGCTTCTAGATTCACAAGTCATGTCTGTCTGTAGTTCTCCTTTTAAGTTGGATCTTTCCCTGGCTTTAGTATCAGGGTTATGCTGGCTTCATAGAATGAATTTGGGAGTATTCCATTCTTTTCTATACTGTGAAATAGTCTCAGTAGTATTGGAGATAACTCTTGTCTAAAAACTTGGTAGAATTTTGCAGTGAAGCCATCGGGGCCCAGACTTTTTTGGGTTGGTCGTTTTGGGATGACTTTTTAAATCTCTTCCTTTGTGATGGGCTTGTTAAGTTGTTCTGCTTTACCTTGTGACAATTTTGGTAGGTGATATGAATCATGGAATTTGTCCATTTCCTCTAAGTTTTCAAATTGTTTACAGTACAGTCTTTCATAGTATTCTGTTATGATATTTTTTTATTTCTGTTGGATCTGTTACGACAACTTCCATCTCATTTCTTATTTGGGTTATTTGTTTTCTTTCTTGTATGTCTTTAGTAAGTTTAGCCAATGGTTTGTCAAGTTTGTTGATCTTTTCAAAAAACCAGCTTTGGGTCTTTTTAATTTTTTCAATTGTTCTTCTATTCTCTAATTCATTTAGTGTTGCTCTAATCTTTAGGATCTGTTTTCTTCTGTTGCCTAAGGAGTCCTTGTGTTGTTCTCTCTCTACTTGTTCAAACTGTAAGGTTAGTTCTTTGTTTTGGTTTCTTTCTTCCTTTCAGATGTGTGCTTTTATGGAGATAAACTGACCTCTGAGCACTCCTTGGCTGTATCCCATAGGCTCTGGTACAAAGTGTTTTCTTTCTCATAGGAATCCATAAATTTCTTTATTTCATCCTTGATTTCTTCTAGAGCCTACGGCTTTTTGAGTAAGATGTTGTTCAGTTTCCATCAGTTCCACTTTCCATCTATTTTTTTTCTGCTATTGATTTAAACTTTTATGGCTTTATGATCTGAGAAGATGCTTTGCATTAATTCAATGGTATGGATTTTGTTGAGAATTGCTTTCTGTCCTAACCCACAGTCTATTCTGGAGAACTTTCCACATGCACTGGAGAAGAAGGTGTAGTTGTCTGCTGA
This sequence comes from Heterohyrax brucei, assembly GCA_028571685.1. NCBI lineage: Eukaryota > Metazoa > Chordata > Mammalia > Hyracoidea > Procaviidae > Heterohyrax > Heterohyrax brucei. The sequence goes on from CM053143.1 coordinate 166,552,942, forward strand.
TGTGTGGAAAGTTCTGTATATGTCAATGAGGTTTAGGTGGTTAATTGTGGCAATAAGGTCTTTCGTGTCTTTGTTAAGCCTTTTACCAAATGATCTGTCCAATGTGGAGAGAGGAGTGTTGAAGTCTCCCACTATTATTGTGGACTGATCTATCTTCTTTTTGAGTGTAGTAACTGTTTCTCCAATGTATTTAGGTGCTCAAATATTAGGTGCATAAATATTGTTAAGTTCTGCTTGTTTTTTGAATATCTCTGCAATAAATAGTGTCCATTCTTTTCCATGATGGTGGATTTTACATTAAAATCTATTCTTGGTTGGAAGTTCTTCTCCTTTAAGGCTCTGAATATGTCATGCCACTGTCTGTATGCCAGCATTGTTTCTGCTGAGAAATCCAACAAAAGCCTACAGAGTTTGCCTCTGAATGATAGCTTGCTTTGAGTCTTGCTGCCTTTAAGAGTTTCTGCTTGGGTTTCATTTTGTTAAGCTTGATTACAATATGTCTTAGGGTCTTTCCTTTGAGATCTATATTGAGTGGCATTCAATATGCATCTTGGATATCTATATTCTCTTCTTTCATAATTTCTGGGAAGTTTTCTGCCAGCAGCTCAGCAACAATACTCTCTGTGTTTTCAGGTGTCTCACCTGGTTCAGGAACTCCAATTAATTGTAGATTATTCTTCTTAATAGAATCCCACATGCTTCTTAATGCTTCTTCATTTTTCTTGTTTCTTTTTTCTGATTTCTGCTCATAGATGCTGGAGGCAGTAGCTCTGTTCCAAGTCTGAAAGTCTCTTTTGATTTGTTCTATTCTGTTTTCTTGGCTTTAAATTGAAGTTTATATGTCTTTGATTTTGTTCTTATTGGTTGGATTTCAGAGTATTGGTGTTCCATCAGATCAAACAGCTTGCTTAATTTTTCATTTTGCTCTGCTGCATTTTGTATAAAGTCTAGGAGGTCTCTATATGTAATCCTTTTGTATTTACCTTCTGATAGTTTCAGAAAGTCTTCTTCATCTCAGAGGTTCTTTGGTTGTTTCTTTTAGGGGCTTTCTGATGCCATGGATGATTTCTTCATTATGGCCTTCTCCAGAGTTTGTTGCATTTTTGTCATCATGTGAGTCAATAGAGCCTGGGATAGATGCTTTGAGGATGGACTGCAGTTATTTCTCTAGGCTATGTTAAAATGAAAGTTAAAAGGTATCTGACCACTTCCAAAGTCAGTCAGGTTTTCAGGTGTACAGATCCTTCTTCCCAGCTGGCAAAGTAAGCACCTCTATATCCAACCCTAGATGTTATAAACTAGTTCAAAATACAGAAAGGCTACTGCCCTGCTGACCTTTGTAGCTGGGCCCCAGCTATAGGTCACACTGTGTAAAATACTGCTTTTCTGCTGGAAAAGTGCTTTCCTCCAGGCAGATGCTGCCTCCCAGACTAGGAATTAGGTCTAGCTGAGGCCTCCGTATGGGTGAATCTGCCTCATAGTAGGACAAGATGGCGTTCTGCACAAGCTGCCCTCCTGCCTTGGTAAGGCCACTCAATGGCGGAGATGGAAAGAGAGGCCAAAGGTGCTGAGATGCACAGAGTCCGCAGCCTCTGTTTCTGGGCCCCAGCCATAGGCAACACTGTGTAAAATACTGCTTTTCTGCTGGAAAAGTGCTCTTCTTCTGGCAGGTGTTGCCTCCCAGCCTAGGAAATAGGTCCAGCTGGAGCCTCTGTAGAGGTACATCTGCCTCCTAATGGAACAAGATGGTGTCCTGCAGAACCTGCCCTCCTGACTTGGTACAGGCTACTCTATGGTGGAGGTAGAAAGAGAGGTCAAAGGTGCTGAGATGCACAGAGTCCTAAGCCAGGCTCTCAAAATGTGGCAATTCAGCCCTTCAATTCTACCAGTGGTGATCTGAGATTAGCTAGTCTAGTCCAAGCTCTGTCCACGGCTAAGACAGAGAAAAAAAGTTAAAATGGCGAGTTACCTTAGGTCCATGAAAGCCAGCATTCAACCAGAGTGGGGGTTGGCAAAAGAGAGGAAGTCTTCCGTTCAGTGGTAAGAAGTCCAAATTAACAGACTTATGCTGTCTCCTAGGGCTTACTAGGTGTCCAGAAGGCTCTGTTTAATTATCAGTTCAGGTCTTGGTTTCCAGAGTGATTTAGGGAGATGTATGCTTAGTCCACCATGTTGACTCTGCCTCTGTTCACAGTTTTAAAAATGTATCTATAGTGCCTCTTTTATTCTGTATTGAGTTATGTATTTAAAAAAAAATGCAACTGTTCAAATATCCATAAAATATTTATTAATACATGTTACATACAAAGTCATAAATAGCCAAGTGCTGTTGAGTCAGATCCAACTGATGGTAGAACTGACCCCCAGGAATGCCTGGTAGATAAAATAGACATTAAATAATTGGAAAAAAATTGTAGTATATCTTCTCTAGTAAAAAATTACCAAATTCACCACTATGGAGTTGACTCTGACTCATAGCAACCCTGTAGAACAGAGTAGAACTATAACACACTATAGGTTTTCAGAGAAGGGTCTGGTAGATTTGAACTGCCAATGTTTTGATTAGCAGCCTGAGCTCTTAACCACTGTACAATCATGGCTCCATTTTCCAATAGCAATACAATAAAAGTAGATATTATTTGTGCCAAATAATTGCCATAAATGCCTTAGTAGACATCCCTGGTGATGTACTCAAAGTTCACAGCTTTGAAAACCCTGTGGAACAGTTCTACTCTGCACATATGGGGTTCCATGAGTCAGAACTGACTTGATGTTAAGTAGCAATATATATATATATATATATATATACACACATATATATATTGCTGTTGTTAGTCTGGTTCACTATATACACACATATATCGCATCAAATTTGTTGAAATTATGTTGACACACATATAACTATAATGAGCTCAGTTGGAGCTGCTGTTAAAGTCATTGCTAATGAAGGGTCAGTAGTTCACCACTAGTGGCTTAGCAGAAGAAAGATGTGATAATTTCAGTTTCCATAGTGATTTACAGCCTTGAAAACCCTGTGGGATCCATAGGAGTAGGAATCCTCTCAGTGGCAGTGGGCTTGATTACTATTATTAGTATTTGTATGTAATTACATATATTTACATCTGTGTATCAATATCTATATGACTATTTACTGATGCAGTTTTCCTGGTCAAATTACTTGATTCCTATGGTCAGTGGCAAATAAAACATAGCTGATGTACTTGTTAAGAACGTTGTATGGAGAGTTTATTGAAAATAAATAAATAGATGTGAGTATTTCACAAGTAGAAACAGGTCACTGATGTGTTAGTAACAGCAAGGGGAGTTAAGCAAAGCCAAAAAGATTTTTATCTTTCTTAACACTGAAAGTCCACAATGCTATTTTCTTCTTGGAATTACTAATGCACAGGAGCCTGATATTATAGGTTTCTCTTGTATTTAATTTAATTTAATTTAATTATTTAATTCACTGCTCCATTTTCATATCTTCCTCCCAAAATTGAGTATTTTTAATTGTTTTAACTGAACTGAGTTATCTTTTGAAACAAAAACAAGGTATGTGACCAGCAGAGTGTACAGTAATTATGAAATTGTGGTATGCACATGTATGTACGTGTGCTTATGTGTTTTATCATTTACCCTTTCAGTACTTTATAACTCAGAGATAAACTAGTTCACCATATTTTTCTATTACAATTCTCTGGAGACTTTTCTCTGGAGACTTTTCAGTGGAGAAATAAAATCTGAAGATGTATATGTTGCATTAAATATCAACCTGCCATGTAATTTCTTATTGCTGTCATCATACACTCTATAAAACTGAGGACATGAATTTCATTAGATGCCATACTATTTAGAAATTTTAGAGTAGGATTTGTTACTTGTATTTTTTACTTCTGCTGCTTGAAACATCGGAAGATGTAGGAAGCTACCTCATGAAATAGAACTTAATAAAACAAGAAAATGCCTCATGCAGAGTGTTTCATTATAATTGGTACCATAATACAGATTAATATGTGTCACATTAAAATTTAAAACTCTAGAAATAAAGTATATCAAGTGGAATATTGTTTTAATAAACTATTGATTAAAAATATTCTTCAAAATGACACATTTAAAGCAGAACTATTCAAATAATCTTAAATTGTACATCTGCACCCTGTACAGAGTATATCTGAGTTTTTAAAAACTACCTATTTCCAAACTTTAGTTTTCTGTAAAGTATCTTTGATTTTAGCTTTGAGATGTTAGAACTCAATGAAGAACATTTTTTTACATTCCCAACTTTCCCACTCCATCAAGGGAACTCAGTGCTCCTTCTTATTACAAATTCTATGTGCAGAGTGAGGTGTGGTTAGATGACTTTAAGTTGGGACACCTAACAACAGAACAAAACACTACCTGGTCCTTTGCCAAACTCACCAATCCTTGCTGTTCTTGATCCCACTGTTGAAGCCACTATGCCAGACTGAAGCCACTATGTCAAATCATCTTGTTAAGGATCTTTTCTTTTTCACTGATCTTCTGCTTTACCAACTGTAATGTCCTCCTCCAGGGACTGATGCTTCTGACAATGTGTCCAAAGTACACAAGATGAAGTCTTGTCATCCTTGTTCCTAAGGATCACACTTGCTGAACTTTTTCTGAGATATATTTGTTCATACTTCTGGCAGTTTATAGTATATTTAATATTCTTTGCCAACACCATAATTTAAAGGTTTTCACATGCATATAAGGTGGTTGAAAACACTGCGGCTTGAGCCAGTCACCTTAGTCCTTAAGGTGACATCTTCACTTTCTAACAGTCTAAAAAGGTCTTTTGCAGCAGATTTGTCCCATGCAAAGAGTACTGATTTCTTGACAGCTGCTTCTACAGGTATTGATTGTGAATCCAAGTAAAATTAAATCCTTGACAACTTCAAATTTTTCTCTGTTTAACATGATGTTACTTATTGGTCCAATTGTGAGGATTTTTATTTTCTTTATCTTGAGGCAGTCTTTGATCTTCATCAGTATTTCAAGTCCTCTTTACTTTCAGTGAGCAAGTATGTGTTGTCTGCATATCACAGGTTGGTAACAAATCTTCCTCCGATCCTGATGCCCTGTTCTTCTTCATACAGCTCAGCTTTTCAGATTATTTATTTGGCAGACAGATTAAATATAACACAACTTTCCTGACTGCAAACTGTAGAGTATCTGCTTGTTCTGTGTGAATAACTGTTCTTGGTCCAAGTACAGTTTCCTCATGAGCACAATTAAGTTTTCTGAAATCCTTTCTTTACGGTGTTATCCACAATTTGTTATGATTCACAAAGTCAATAAAACACAAGTAAACGTCTCTGTGGTATTAAAAGAAGGGACAGCTGGTAGAAGTTTTAAACACTAAAATTTTGTTGCAAAAAGGATATTATTGAATCATCATGACCAGATGATATCTACTCTATTTTTAATTCCTGTATAAAATATCTCACAGCCCTTCACTGCATTCTGTGACTAGAACCTTAACACTTCTAGACTCTTGCCACACATTATGCATCAGAAGCACATGAGGTGCTCGTTAAAAATTAAAAATCCAGTGTCTCATCATCAATCTATTAATTCAAAATCTCTGATGATTTGATAAAATAAACAGCTATTTAATAACTTCCCAGATGATTCTTATGCAAAGAGAATTTTGAGAAAACATCATTCTGGAAGCATATAATTGTCCCCTCCATCTATCCTCTTTTAATATGAGTCCCTGGGTGGCACAAAAGATTAAGCACTCTATTACTTGTCCATCGTTGGTGATTTGAACACACCTAGAAGAAGCTAGGAAGACAGGTCTGCTGATCTGCTTGCTAAATAAAGGTCACAACCTTGGAATTACTATGGATGACTTCCACTTGATGCACATGGGATCACCACGAGTCAGAATCAACTGACAGCACCTAATGACAATAACATTTTTTAGTAATTCTTCCACCTCTGCCAGAACAATTAAACAAGACCAAGAAATAAAGGGCATCCACATCAGCAAAGAAGTAAAAATCTCCCTATTTGCAGATAATATGATTGTATATGCAGAAAATCCTAAAGAATCCATAAGTAAACTACCAGAACTAACAGAAAAGTTCAACAAAGCATCAGGATGCAAGATAAACATAAGTAAATCAGTAGGATTCCTTTATACCAACGCTCATCAAAGAAGAAATAACCAAGTCAATACAATTTACTATAGCCCCAAGAAGATAAAATACCTAGAAATAAATCTAACCTGAGAAATAAGAGACCTGTACAGAGAGAATTATATGACCTTACTGCAAGAAACCAAAAGAGACTTACGTAAATGGAGAAAACTATCCAGCTTGTGGATAGGAAGGCTTAATGTTGTGAAAACATCTATTTTACCCAAAACAATCTACGTATACAATGCAATCCCAATATAAATTCTAGTGTCATTTTCTTAATCAGATAGAAAAAAAAAATCACCAACTTCGTTTGGAAAGGGTAGAAACCCTGGATAAGTAAAGCACTACTGAAGAAGACGAACACAGTGGGAGGCCTCAGACTATCCAACCCTAGAACTTATTAAACTGCCACTGTAGTGAAAACAGCTTGGTGCTGGTACAAAAACAGACATATATACCAATGGAACAGGGAGACGCCACCCTCCTCTTATAAACAGATGATATTCAACAATGCCTGAAGATTGTAGACGGGGTAAAAACTGTCTCTTTAACAATGATGTTGGCAAAATTTGATATCCATCTGCAAAAAAAACTGAAACAAGATCCATATCTCACACCTTACACAAAAATTAACTCAAAATAGATCAAAGGCCTCAATATTAAACTTAAAACAATAAAGATCATGTAAGAAAAGATAGGATCAACAATGGAAGTTTTAACACACAGCTTAGACAGACTACAAAATCTGGCAAAGTATGATCAACAGAAGAGAAAATAGATAAATGGGAACTGGTAAGAATCGAACACATTTGCTCGTCTAAAGACTTTATCTAAAGGGTTAAAAGATCACCTACAGAATGGAAAAAAAATATTTGACAACTACATGTTGGACCGACATCTGATCTCAGTAATCTACAAGGTACTGCAAAATATCAACAAGAAAAAGGTAAATAGTCCAGTTAAGTGATGGGCAAAGGAGATAGACACTTCACCAGAGGACATTAAGGTAGCCAAAAGATACATGTGAAATGCTCACAATCTTCAGCTATCAGAGAAATCCAAATCAAAACTACAGAGAGATACTATCTCATCCCAACAAGGTTGCCATAATCCAAAAAAAAGCAAATGCTGGACATGATGTAGAGAATTCAGTACTCTCCTATACTGCTGGTGGGATTGCAAAGTGGTACAACCTCTTTGGAAAGCAATCTGGTGCTTCCTTAAAAATCTGGAAATAGATATACCTTTTGTTCTAGTAATCCTACTGCTAGGAATATATCCCATAGAATTAAGGACAGTCACACAAACAGATACACGCACATGAATGTCTATTGAAGCACTGTTTACAATACCAAAAGATGGAATGAACCCAGATGTCCAATGACAGATGAATGGATAAGCAAACTGTGGTACACCTACTCAGTGGAAGACAATGCAATGATAAAGAACAATGATGATTTTAGGAAGCTTCTCATGACCTGGTTTCAACTGGAAGACATTATGTTGAGTGAAATCATTCAGCACCATAAGGACAAATATTATATGAGACCCTTATTATAAGGACTTAAAAACAGACTCATATACAGAAGAGAAGACTCTTTGACAGCTACAAGGGTGGGGGGGAGGAAGAGGGGTCCATATAGATTAGATAGCTGATAGAAATTTGGCTGAATGAAAGTAGTGACCGCCCACAGTAGAAAGTAGATCAATTTAACTGGACTTCACCATAAACTGAAAGCTCTTCTAACCTCAATCCAATATTGCAAGTACAGAGTAGCAGTGGTTGGGATCTGAGAACCATGCTCTTGGGGGATATAGAGACAATTTGGCATAACTAGCCTATTGCTAAGAGAATCTTCTGCACTTCATATTGGTGAGTGGCATCTGGGGTTTTAAAAGCTAGCATCTAATGTACACCAAGTGGTCCCAACTCATCCAGAACAGATGATGACCAAGAACAACAATGACATGATGATAAAAGAGCCCAGGAGACAGAAAGACCCATGTGAATGGGAGACTGTATCAACACATAACAAGAAGAACCAGATTGTGCCCAGCCACCACCAAAGACAACTGTGTTGGGGCACACAATGTTGAGTCCCCATGACAACACGAGCCAAAGAGGGGTGCAGCTCAAGAACTTTACAAAAAAAAAACAAAAACACAGTTGATGGTCCAATGGCCTGAAAGGTTCACTGTGAGCACTGGCCCTAGACCTGCTTCTGCCTCTGTCTAGAAAACACTATTGAGGTCAACTCTTCGGACAAAAATGGACTAGAGTCAGGGACACAGTGTGACCACATGATGTGTGTACTTTATCGTTCTACGCATTTATAGGATTCTATTGTACTGGTCTTTTTCTTGATAGGAGATAAGTAGGTGGAGAGCAAGGGATAGGAATTGTTGAGAGGATATGACAAGTATAAAATGAAAAGGAAGTGTATGCTGTCATCAAGCAAGGAGAGCGGAAGGAGCTGCAGATATACAGGCTTGCAAAATTAATTTAGATTGCATACTTTCACTTAATTGCAATAATAATAATAATAATAATTCCACTTCTTCTTCCCCTTTTCTTCCTATTTGCTTTCTCCTAGAAACAACTGTGAGGATGACACAGGAATGGGTGAAGTTTCTGTTCTGTTACACATAACATTGCTAATAACAATTCCTTCTACCACTTTTTCCTCTTTCTTCTTTTACTTTATCATTATAAATCAGACCCAAATTGATGGCAGTGAGTTAAACAAATACTTCTTATGCTGTCACACCAGACAACTTGGGACTCCTTGGAGTAAAAAATGCAAGATCCTCTCTTATCTATATGTTTAACTGAAATCAAAACTTCTCTGATTGTTTTTTTTAAATAAGATATTTTGTAAAATTTTTTTTTTTTTTTTTTAATTTTCAGCTATGCATATAACTCAGAATATAGATTCTAGCTCGGGCAATTAGTCATTTTTTTTCTCGAAGTGTTATGCAAATAATTTAAAGTCTCAAAAGTTGTAAAATTAATATTTTTCATGCTTTGTTATATTTCAACACTCAGGATATAAGAAAACTCTTTATTAAATAGTACCCCATTATTATTCATAGACTGGATTATTTTGTATTTATGCTGTAGAATTCTAAGGTTCTTTGGCAGTAGAAAAATTAGCCAATGTGTGAAAATGGATGTGAAAAGAAGTATTAATCTTCAAATATTTGCTTACACAGATGTGCTAAAGTAGAGTAGCTGCATGTTCCTAAACAAAAAAAAAAAAAAAAAAACAAAACAAGCAAACAAAAAACAAACCTTTTGCTGTCATGTTCCTGGTAGAGCACAAACTGGAAGTCCATGGAAGTCTAAGTTCACAGAGTGATTAAAATTCTACAGCCAAACATATTCTCTCAAAAGTTGAAAACAAAACAAAACAAACAAACAACAAAAAAAAACACAGAAAACACACTATTTTGACCTCCTTCTCTGAGTTACCTAGGAGAAGCACATCACATATTTTGAAAAGAAGTATGCACGGCCGTCTTTAACTTAGATATCTTTCCTAAAGCTCAAGGTTTTGATTCCAGTAATGACATTCCCTTCTTTACTTCAGTTTTGATATTAAATGGGGTGCCTGGCACTTCTTAGGGAAAGTCTTAAGAGAAAAATTTGAAAGAAGGAACAATTTAGTATAATTTAACCTATAACTCAATAGCCAAAAAAAGCATGGATTTTAAATTCTAATTCTAGCTCTGCCATGGGTGGTAAAGTAAAACTACCATATTTTTTTTCTTACAATAACATGTCAAATATTTGCATAGAATGCTTATGAAAATACATCAGGTATGGAGGATACAACTGGTGAAAAAACAGTAGAACACATTCATTTTTCACATAAAAATATGCATCTGACTTTTTGGGAAGGGAATCCCCCACTTCTACCTCACTAGCATATTTGCATAATTAATTTAACCAAACCAAACCCACTGCTGACTTGATTCTGGCTCATACTGACGTTATAAAGTACCCTAAACCTACTGGCATCAATTCAATTCTGACTCATAGCAACCCTAGAGTTACTTTAAAATCTCTCACAGGACCAGCATCTAGAGGTAAGACCAAGATGGCTGAATAGTCAGATGTTTCCCATCATTCCGTTCACAACAAATACCTGGAAAAAAAAAAGTGAATCAATTATGAGGACTGCCAATTAAGTTCATGAACTCGTCCTAGAAAAAGTGCTACATATCTCATTGCTGACTATCACTGTGGTTACCTTCGAAGTACTCCCCTTGGAAAGCTATGCACCCATGCCAGTGCTAATCCAACCTTCAAAGCAATTTGCAACTCTTTTTCTGTAGTGGTCATCAGACCTGCTGTCATATTACCCTTGATGTCCTAAATGTCATCAAAATGTCTTCCTTTCAACATTTCCTTTACCTTCAGGTAACAAAAAAGTCATTGAGGGTCAGATCAGGTGAGTAGGGAGGGTATTTGTTTTAGTCAACTAGTGCTGCCTAACAGAAATACCATGAGTGGATTGCATTAACAAGAAATGTTTATTCTTACACAGTCCAGTAGTATGCAAGTCCAAATTCAGGGTGTCCATTTCAGGAGAAGGCTTTCACCTCTGTCAGCTCTGGAGGAAAGTCCTTATGTTGCATCAGTCTTTGATCAGGGAGCATCTTGGTGCAGGAACCTCAGATCTGAAGGATGCACTCTACTCCCAGTGCTGCTTTCTCGATGATGTGAGGTCCCCAATACTCTCCTTGCTTCCTTTTCCTTTTATCTTTTACAGGAGAAAGGATAAGTGTAGTGCAAGCCATACTCCAGGGAAATTCCCTTTACAGTGGAGCAGGGAGGTGATCTTATGAAGGATTTATAATCCCACCCTAATCCTCTAACATACGGCATACAAAAATCATAAAATGAAAGACAATCATAAGATATAGGGAAACATGGCACAGCCACACATCTACAAACATTTTTGGGGGAACACAGTTCAATCCATGACACTCCACCCTTTGGACCTCAAAAATTACATCTTTGAAATACGTGGCACAATCATCCCATCATAGCAAAACTTATAGCAAAAATATGTGAATCTCATATGATAGAAGTCTTAAATCAGTTCCAAGTCTAAAACACAAAAACTCTTCTACATCTGTGAAACCTGGAATACAAACTATCTGCTCCCAAAGGTACAATGGTAGAATGGGGACAAGTTGGGCATTTCCATTACAAATGGCAGAAACTGAAGAGAAAAAAAAGGCATTAACAGGCTACAAGGAAGCAGAACATATTACAATAGCCCTGAAAGCTTTGAAAATAATCTTCAGTTTTCTGAGACATTTTACACAATAGCCTTGCCCTGCAGACTCTAGGTATTATCCACACTCTCCAGATTCTGAGTGGTGATCCCCAGCCCTGTGCTACAACTCTGCCTTCTATGCCACTTAGACAGTAAATTTGCCCCCTCAGGTTTAGGTGTACCCTAAGCCCAACAGAGTAGCAATTCCTGCCTTAAAAATACAGAAAGCCATGGCTCCACCCTTTCAAACCCCTGAGGTCACGGCCATACCTTTTGAGTTTGAGGCAGCTAAGCTTCTCATGCTCTTTGTCACTTCAGCTTCTGCTTCCTATGGCCTGTCTGCCCTGCTTGGGCAAGTGTTCCAAAGCTCTGGAGCTCCACCAATTCAAGTGCTCAGAGACACCCTACTGTGTCAGGAAACCTCTATGCACAGTGCTCGTCTCTCTTGTTTGGTGCATCGGCTCTAGCTCTCTCGCACTGCTCTGGTTCTGAGGCTGCCCATCTGCCACCACTGGTCCTCTGCTATTTCTCACCATCTGTGCCTTCTTCAGTGTTAACAGTTCTTCCTTCTGAGTCTTCTATCCATTCAGTTTTAAAACCACTTCCACATTTTAGGTACCTGTTAGAGCAGCACCCCATTCTTGGTAACAAATCTGGTACCAAATTCTGTTTGAGTCAGCTAGTGCTGCTCTAACAGAAATACCATGAGGTAGATGGCTTTAATAAGGAAAGTTTATTCTCACACAGTCCAGTAGGCTACAAGTCCACATTCAAGATGTCCCTCCAGGGGAAGGCTTTCCCCTTTGTCAGTTCTGAAGCAAAGTTCTTATGTTGCGTGAGTCTGTTCTTGGCACTAGAATCTCAGGTCCGAAGGATGCGTTCTTCTCCCAGTGCTGCTTGCTTGATAGTGTAAGATTCCCGACTTTCTGCTTGCTTCCCTTTCTTTTTGTCTCCTGTAGGATGAAAGGATAAAGGGTAGTACAAACCATATTCCAGGGAAACTCCCTTTAAAGTGAAACAGGGAGGTGATCATATGAAAGGATTTATAGTCCCATCCTAATCTGTAAAATAATCCACTCTTAACCACAAGCGGAGATTGGGATTCAAAGTATCAGAAAAGCACAAGATAGAGGGCAATCACTGAATACAGGGAATACAGGGAGTCCTGTCCCAGCCAAATTACTACATATATTTTGGGGGGACACAATTCAATCCATGACAGAGTTCCAAAGCAGTTATTTGTTTACTGGCTAAAAACTTCCTCACATGTAACTACACAATTAAGTTTGCACATGTATCACCTTACCACCATGTACAGTGGCCATTCCAGAAAGAGTTCCAGAATTTCTTTGAAGGGTGGACTAGGCATTGGTGTCAGTGCATAGTTTTCCAAGGGTGATATCCAGCAATGAGGTATGTAGCACTTAGGACAATTAAGTTGACAGACTTAATCATCAGACCTAAATTGTATATATGACAATCTAGAAACCCTAATCATTAAAGAGATAGACGAAGACTAGGACTGAGCAGCAGGGGGAAGGAGAGACAACACAAAAGCAGAGTAGAACTGTAAACCACAAGATCACCAGCACCTTGCTAGCTGAGTTAGAGCAGTGGACACCCACTGGGGCAAACAAGAACACTCAAAGATGAGCCTTACTGTACCAGTGTAGCTAGAAGTGTCGAATCTGCACACACATCCAGATCCAAGTAGGAGCAACACATGACCTGCAAAGTTAAGTGAAAGCTTCTGACAATATCAGACAACAATCTAAGGCTAGACAGCAGGATAGATCAGCCACTTATTAACCCAGATAGGGAATTCGCACATAAAAAGATCAAAGCTGAAAGACTCAAAATGGGGTACCAGCTATAACAATGTGTGAACGACGATAACATCAATACAAAAAAGAGAATAAACAGAACTTACATTTGGAGAGGAAGTTAAGGTGATATCAAGAAACAGAAGATTGTTTCAAATTTAAAAAAATAAAGGTAAGTTTCAAGATAACCCCAAAAGTAACTAATAAACTTACTCATGAACTAAAAAAGAAGTGGAACATAAAGACTCAGAAATCACAAAATCAACAATAATGGAAAACTTGAAGAGAAAATACTTAAAGTAAAAGACCTCAGCATAGAAAATTAAATGGAACAAAGAAACTGGTAACACCACAAAAAGCTGCATCAAAATGACAGCAGTAAATTGATACCTGTCAATAATTACACTGAATTGAAATTGCTTAGCTGCACCTATACACAGACAGAAAACAGCAGAATAGGTTAAGAACAGACAAACAAACAACAACAACAAAAAAAAAATCCATCTATTTTTCCTTTACAAGAAACACACCTTAGACACAAAGACACAACACAATAAAACTCAAAGGATGGAGATATATATATATGTACATATATATATGTCAAGCAAACAACAATGAAACAGAGAAAAGGAGTGGCAATATTAATCTCTGACAAAATAGGTTTTAAAGCAGTATGTGCCATACAGAATAAGTAAAGATACTGTATAATGATTAAATGGTCATTTACATGATGAAGATATAACCATAATAAATATATATGGACCCAATGACAGGGCTCCAAAATACATAAAACAAACAGGATTGAAAAGAGAGACAAGTAGCTACATAATAATAATAAGAGGCTTTAACACAACACTTTTGGAGAACAGATAGTGTGGAAAGAAACTTGATACAGATCCAGAAGATCTAAATGCCACAATCACCTTGAACCGACAGACTCATAGAGAATACTCCATCCAACAGCAGCAGAATACACTATTGTTTTCTAATGCACAAAGAACATTCTCCAGAATAGACCTTCCAAATCTGTGGCACCTGGGTGCACATTAAGCCACCACAACTGAAACCATTCTTGAAGCTCACTCTTCAGACAGACAGTAGACAGGAGTATAAAACACTGGGAGACCTAATACAGGGCATAAACAGAATACAAAACATTACTAACAATCACAAACACCAGAAGAGAAAACAGATAACTGGGAAATCCTGAAAATCGCACTTATGTTCACCCAGAAACTTCACTAGTCCATTCAGCATCCAATCTCTAAAATCTAAAAGATACTGTAAAACTTCAACATCAAGAAGTACAAATAGCCCAATTAGAACAATGGACCAAGGGTATGAACGCACAGTTCATCAAAGCAGACATTCCAGGCAGTTAATACATACATGAGGAAATACGGTCATTAAATAGCATGGAAATTCAAATGAAAATGATAGTGAGATACCTTCTCAACCTGACAAGGCTGGCATTAATCCAAAAAACACAAAATAATAAATGTTGGAGAGGCTATGAAGAGATTGGAACACTTACACACTGTTTGTAAAATGGTACAAGAAGTTTGGAAGTTTATTTGGTGCTTTCTCTAAAAGCTAGTAATAAAAATACCATACAATCCAGCAATCTCACTTCTTGGAATATATTCTAGAGAAATAAGAGCTGCCACAAAAATAGCTACATCTATACTAATGCTTATTGCAATAGTGTCCACAATAGCAAAAAGCTGGAATCAACCTAGGTGTCCACCAACTGATGAATGAATAAACAAACTATGGTATATTCGCACTTTGGAATACTATGCAATGATAAAGAACAATATGAGTTTAGGAAGCATCTCACAATATGGAGGAATCTAGAAGGCATCAAGATGAGTCAAATTAATCAGCTGCAAAAGGACAAATATTGTATGAGACCACCATTATAAGGACTCAAGAAAAGGTTTAAACACAGAAGAAAATAGTCTTTGATCATTATGAGAACAAAGAAGGGAAAGGGATAATCACAAACTCTTTAATAGATTAAAATTATTTCAGGTGGTGAAAGGGGCAACACACAGTAAAAGAGAAGCCAGCACAAGTGGACTAAACTGAAAGCTAAGGGGTTTTCTCAATACAACCACATACTTCAATAACAGAGTAGTTGGAACAGGGATCCAGGGACCATGGTCTCATGGCACACCTAAATCAATTGTCTTACATTATTTTTAAAGGAAATATTCTGCATCCCACTTTGGAGAACGCTGTCTGGCCAGCTAAGAAGCATCAGTTGAACCTAATCTACCTGGAGCAAAGGAAAATGAAAAGGATCAAAGACCAGGAAAATATGAGCCCCAAGGACAGAAAGAGCCACATAAAACAGAGACTACATCAACATGAAACCGGAAGAACTAGATGACGCCTAGCTACCACCAATAACTGTCCTTATAGGGAACTCAACAATGAGTCCCTGATGGAGTGGAAGAAATATGGAGTCCACAACTCAAACTCCAGTGAAAAGACCAGACTTGTATGTCTGAGAGACAGACTGAAGGATTCCCAGGAAACATGCACATCAGATTCACTGTAAGCCCAGAATGGAAATCATTTCAGAAGCTTACTCCTCAGACAAAGATGGAACTGGTCTGTAAGACATAAAATGATATCGGTAAAGAGTGTGCTTGTTGACTTAATAGATACAGGACATAGACTGGAAAACTCCTGTCTAGAGCAAGATAAGAAGGCAGAACAATAAGGGACCTGGTTGAATGTACATGGGAAATACAGAGTGGTAAGGAAAAGCATGCTGCTACAGTATGGAGACAGCTGCTAGGGTCACATAACAAAGTGTGTGTCAATTTTTGTATCAAAAACTGACCTCAGTTATAAAGTTTTACATAAAACACAATGAAAAAATTTTATAAAGTGATAAAAAATTCAACAGAACTATACACTGAGAAAAAAAGCACCATTTACAGACGGTGAAATCTTCTTTGTACAAGGTTGGACAATTAAGCCCGTGAACTTAATTGTTCTAAGTGTTACCCACCACATTGCTGAACACCACTATGGCCACCTTCGAAGTACTCCCCTTGGGAAGCTAGGCACAGATGACAGCACCTAGTTCACCCTTCAAAGCAATTTTGGAACTCTTTCTGGAATGGCTGTTGGGCACAGTGACATGGTGGCAAGTTTGTGAACTTAATCGCATAGTTGTCTGTGAAGGAGTTTTTAGCCAGTGACAAATAACTGTACTCGAACACCCACCCTACCCACCTGCACTCACCCCCAATGACTTTTTTCTTTACCCGAAGATAAAGGAAATACTGATAGGCAGACGTTTTGATGACATTCAGGACATCAACAGTAATGTGACAACAGCTCTGATGGCCATTCCAGATAAAGAGTTCCAAAATTGCTTTGAAGTCTGGACTAGGTGCTGGCACTGGTGCATGGCTTCCCACGGGGAGTAGCACTGCAAAGGAACTTGGTGATACTCAGCACTTTTTCTAGGATGAGTTTGTGAACTTAATAAGCAGCCCTCATAACTCTTTCCTTTTATCATTATTTCCACTTGCTTGTGTTGGAGGGCAAGATTCAGTCTTTGAAAGCCAAAGGGAAGGACAAAACCGGTGGAGAACAGGCTCTGAAGCACATCTGAACATCTCAGGGAAACAAGTATTAAAAAAAAACATCGCTTTGGCATGGAGTCCATTCCAACTCCCAGAGATTGAAATGGTAGAATATAATAAAACAAAACTATTTCACAGAGTTTCCAAGAAGGGACTGGTGGATTCAAACAGCTGATTCTTCAGACAGCAGTTTTAGCATGAAACCACTATGCCACCAGGAAGTACTAATAGAGGAAAAAGAGTCACTTCAATGGTTACCCTAGTAGAAATTCAGAAAGCAAAGGCAAAGAGAAAATTACAAAAGAAATTCAATATTTTGGCCCAAAGTCCTTTAATATTTCAACTCCTACTTTGAATTTTTTCTTCAGTTCTTTCAGTTTGAGCCATGCTGAGCATGTTCGTCCCTTTGGATTTCCTATTTTCAGGTCTTTGCACATTTCATTGTGCAAAGACATTACTTTATTTTGTGTCTTTGCCCATGTATGAAATCTTTTGTTCAGCTCTTTCACTTTATCATTTCTTCTATTTGCTTTAGCTACTCTGCGTTCCGGAACTACTCTCAGAGTCTCTTCTGACAAATATTTTGTTCTTTTCTCTGTTTGCCGCATTTTTAATGACCTTTCACTTTCTTTATGAACGATGTTCTTTACCGCATCCCACAACACATCTGGTCTTCAGTCATTTGTGTTTCTGGGTCAAATCTACTCTTGAGATGGTCACTGAATTCAGGTGGGATATACTCATTTTTTTTCTGCTTCAACTAAAACTTGCATATGAGCAATTGATTCTCTGTTTTTCTGTAAGCATGTGGCCTTGTTCTAACTGACGATAATGGGTTTCTCCATTGTCTCTTTCCACAGATGTAGTAGATCTGATTTATATGTATTCCAAATAGTTAGGTCCAAGTGAATAATCACTGGTTATGAGGTTGAATAATGGTGTTTGCAATGAACAAGCAGTTGGTCTTGAAAAATTCTACCATGCTCTGGGGCATCATTTATTCACCAGTCTTCAAACTACTGATTCATCTTTGTTTAAAATTTTCACATTTCAATCACCAGTAAGTGCCAGTGCACCTTGGTTGCATGTTTGATCAGTTTTAGATTGTAGAAGTTGGGAAAAATCTTCAACTTCTCATCTTTGGTATTTGTGGTCTGTGTATAACTTTGAATAATAGTCTTATTACCTGATCTTCTTTGTAGATATATAGATATCAGCTTATATCACTGACAGCACTGTACCCCAAGATAGGTCTTGAAATTTCTTTTTGGTAGTAAATGTGACGCTCTTTCTCTTCATTTTTTTTTTTTTTTTATTCCCAGCATAATAAGACAATATGTTTGTTTGATTCAAAATGGCTAATACCAGTCTGTTTCAGCTCACTAATGCCTGGTATATCAAACTTGATGCATGCCATTTAAATTCTGATGAATTCCAATTTTCCTAGATTCATACAATATACATTCCTGGTTCTGATTATTAATGGATATTTTTAGTTGTTTTTTCTTACTTTCAGTCACATCAGCAAATAAAGGTCTCCAAAATTTGCTCCATCCAAGTCTTTACGGTTGACTCTACTTCAAGGGTTAAGCATAAAAAGAGTCGTGGGCATGGTGCAGGACCAGGAATGTTTTATTCTGTTGTGCACAGGATTACTCTGAGCTGGAACTGACTCGACAGCACCTCACAAGAACAACATGTACTTTGAGGAGGCAGCTCTTCCACCTTTTTACTTGGGTGTCTGTCAGCCTGAGGGGTTCATTTTGTAGGCCTTTATCAGATAATGTTCCCTAGTATTCGAAAGGTTTTCACTGGCCAGTTTTCTTAGAGCTCTTTCTCCCTACTCAGAAACTCTGGTGGTATAGTGGTTAAGTGCTACATCTACATCTGCTAACCAAAAGGTGGGCAGTTCAAACTCACCAGGCCCTTTTTGGAAACTCAACGGAGCTGTTCTACTGTGTCCTATAGAGTTTCTGTGAGTCAGAATCAACTTGAAGGCAGTGGTTTTAGGATTTTGGGGTTTTTCTTCCTCCTAAGTCTTAGTCTAGAAAATCCACTGAAACCTGTTTTAATGGTTGCCTCTGCTGGTATTGGAAATATCAATGGCATAGCTTCCAGCATCACAGCAACTCACAAGCTGCAATCTGACAGATGAGTGATGGAATTAATATCAGTACAGTACTACTGACTAATGCCCAGATTTGTATGTATTTCACCAGTTTTTGTTTATGTCCTTTTTCAGTTTCAGGGCCTCGTCAGGGATGTCATGCTGCACTGAGTTGTCATCTTACCACTGACTGAAACAATGACAAGTTTTTGCAGGTAGATGACCTTTGAGGATTCAAGCTATTGCTTAAAATAAGAAATTGTGACAAGAAGGTATCAGTATGTTAAAAATAATATAAAGATTAAATCTCTGAATAAACAAAGTTGATAACAGTGTATGTCATTAAAAAATGACTAGCATTCCTGTAAAAGTGGATAAAGCAAATGCAAGTTTTTCTATAAAGGGTATTATTCTTATTTCTTTACTATAAAATAGTTGTACAGGAAAAGGGTCAAATACATATTGCGGGCAATGCTTACATTGAAGAACCAAACTATTGAACCAAAATCTAATTAATAAGGCAAGTTAAGAAAACATACTGATTGGGAGAAAAAGAGTTTTATAACCATGTGACGCTATTTTTTAAAAAAATTAAAACAAGAATAACATCCCTAAAATTGCTACACAATAAATGATTTGTTGCTTTATTTGTTTCTTGGCCTAATAAGTTAGAGAAAAAAATTAAAAATGGTGCAAGAAAACAAAGAGGAAAATGGAAATAAGAAGACAAGAGAGATGAAAATGAAATTGAAAAGACTGGAAAAGAAAGAGACTCAAACCATGAAATCCCTGGAATACTGAGAACTAGGTGTCAGAGAGTTTTCAGGAATTATAAAGACACTACAGAATGAAGTGTCTAGAAATGACCCTAAAAGGTTACATTTTGTTTATCTTATTAATAAGCCTCAGGGAAATTGTGGAATTATTATAGGGAGGAGCATGATTAGACTTAGCAAAATATTTGAGGGTGAAGAGAGGGTAGGCACGAATTTATAAAACTGCCTTAAAAAGGAAAAGATCCTCTCCATGTATACAATATCATCATCTGGCTTTCAGAAAGGTATTATGGAGATCAAAGTGTCTTCTTAGAGACAAGGCAGCATAAAAACTTTCCATCAATGAGCTGATTATTGCTGAGATTTAAGACAACAAATAGTAAGATGGCAGAAATAAGTTCTTCTTTATTGGTAATTATGTTAAATGTGAATGAAAGGCACAGGATGGCATAACAGACAAATTAAAAAAAAAACATTAAAAACGTGATCCATCTGTATGTTGTTTATAAGGAATTCATTTAAAAATCAAAATATGTAACTAGATTGAACATGAAAGTTTAGAAAAAATATTCCATGAATATACAAAGCACAAGAGACTGTGAGTGGTTATATTAACGTGGGGAAAAAGAATTTTATGTCAAAATCTGTGATGACAAACAAGAAAGAATATCATATAATGATAAAAGATGAATGTATACAAAAGAGATAACAATTACAAATATTTATGTGTTCCTATAGGGTTGCTATTCATTGAAATCAACTTAACTGCAAAGTGTTTTTGTTTTTGCTTTTCTGACTTACATGCACCTGATAGCCTAGCCCCAAAATACGTGAAACAACACGGACAAAACTGAAAGGAGAAATAAGTGGTTCTACAGTAACAGCTGGAGACTTCAAAACACCAATTTCAGTAATGGACAGAATATCCAGACAGAAGCTGCATAAGGAAATAGAAGATTTGAGTGATGCTATAAACAAACTAGACCTGACAGACACTTACACAATATTTCATCCAACTACAAGTCTCCTCTAATGATCTTGGATCATTCATACAATAGACCATATGTTAGGTCACAAAAAAGGACCAGTAATTTAAAATCCTACAAAGTATTTTCTCTAAAAATAATGGAATGAAATCAGAAATCAATTATAAAGGGAACAATGGAAATTCCGTGACCAAAAAAGAAAGGTAGAAACTAAACAAAATACTGTTAAACAACAAAAAGCTAAAAATAAAAAAAATTACCTACAGACTAATGTAAAAGCAAAGCATACCAAAACTACACAATTCAGCAAATACAGTACTCAGAGGCAATTTACAGCTATAAACACCTACATTAAAAAAGATGAGCCCAAACAACAAGCTAGCTTTAAACTAAAAAAGTTAATGGTAGAAATGCCATAAGGTTCCACTCCTAGGACTATTCCCCAAAGAATTCAGAATACCAGCTAACTATTTATTGCCAGGTGTATTCAAAATAGGTAAAATGTGAGAACTCAAGTACCCACTAACAGACAAATGGACAGACAAATTGTGGTTTATAGAGTATTAATGTATTGTAAAGTGAAATGAAATTCTGATACATTCCTCCACATGGATGAATTTTGAAAACACTGCACTAAGTGAAATAATGCAGACAGAAAAGGACAAATAACGCATAATTACACTTACAGAAAATGTCTGGAACAGGTAAATCCACCCAGACGAAAGACTGACGGTGACTAAGGGATAGTGAAAAGGAGAATGAGACAAAATAATCACAATGTCTACTTAAAATCGTATGTAAAGGGGAAACCCTGGTAGTGTAATGGTTAAGTGTCTGCTAACTAAAAAGTTGGCAGTTTGATTCCACTAGATGTTTCTTGGAGACTCTATAAGGCAGTTCTACTCTGTCCCGTAGAGTCTCTTTGAGCCAGATTGACTCGACAACTGTGGGTTTGATAAAGTAAGAGAGATCTTGTGGAGGGATGGGGAATCACTTGACTGCTAAATGGAGGGGTGGTAGTCCTATCTCACCCAGCAGATCCATGTGAGAAAGGCATAACCACCTGCTCTCCTAAAGATTAAATAAACGGGAAAAAGAAACAAACCAAAGGAAAACAAGGAAAAAGCCCTTTACCACAGGGTAGATTTTAACTCATGGTGCCCCATAATACAAAGTAGAACTAATCCATTGTGTTTCCAAGGAGCAACTGGTAGGTTCAAACTGCTGACTTTTGGTCCTGCAGTTCAGTTGCTTCTCTGTTTCTTGGGTTTCCTTCTTCCTCCAATGCTTTAAGTGAATAGAGAGCAGCTGTTGTGTCTTGGGTGGGCACTAACAAGCCTTTAAGACCTCAGACAGCATTCATCATGATTGGGAAGCAGATCTGAATATTTAAAAACAATATTGTGCATATTGACTGGATTGTTCCACGAAACCACAGCCCTATTGAATAAGGTTTTATTGAATTTCTTGTAAAGTCTAGCTTGTTGGGTTATCTTTATTCTTAGTTATTTGATAGTCTGGTATTACTTTAAGTGATACAGTAAATTATATTCAATTGTTACTGATACAGGGAAATTTCTCTGAAATTTTTGTAATATACTTATGTTTTGCTGTTGAGGTAAAATGTATACTTAAACATAATAATGTAGTTAATAGTTTTTCGGGGTAAATGATCATATGCTCTACAAATGATGGCAATGTAGCACTTTTTTTCAATGCTCAGGCATTTAATTCCTTTTTATTATATCATCATGTGTCAGTGGCTTTAAAGCACTCATATGGTGAAAATGTGCTTTGATGTAGAGCTTTAGACTTTAAACAGGAAGCTGTCTAGATTTGCTCATTTAGAATCCTTGTTGATATTTTTTATTACTTTTTTTTTTAACTGAGGTACATTCACACAGTGTAAAAGTAACCATTTTAAGAGGGAAAAATCCAGTGGCACTAACAAATATATAATGTGCACCCACAATCTTTTCCTGGTTCCCAAATGTTTTATCACCCCAACTGGAAGCCTCTCTTCAAGAGAGGTAGTATTCCTCCCCTCCCATCCTCCCGTCTTCCTCCCCTCACCCTTCAATCTCCCCATCCCTTGCCCCCGCCCCACTCACAACAACTTACATAGTAATTTCCAACCTGTATTTCAACTCTATGATTTGATCTTTTCTGTATATTTCATATAAAGGAAATCATACAATGTGAGACATTTTGTGTTTGGCTTTTCTCCCTTAACGTGATGTTTTACAAGTTCATCCACACTGGAGTATGTATCAGCATTTCATTATTTATATGACTGAAAGTTATTTCCTTGTATGTATAGACCACAATTTGTTTTTCTTTTCATTTGTGAATGAACATTTGAGCCCTTTCCACCTTTGGCTACTATGAATAGCGCTACTATGAACATGCATTTACATGTATGCACAAGTTTGAGTACCCGTTTTCAATTATTTGGGGCATAGATTAAGGGCAGAATTGCTGGGTCATAAGGTTATGCCTTTGTCTGGTACTGACAGGAGCTTTACTGCTTTTTAAGACATCAAATTTTTCAACAATTTGAAAACTTTGACTTCACGTATGACTTATAGAATCCTCGGGTTATATTTCTTTGCAAATTTAAGTATTTTTTTTCTAAAATTATATCCATTACTTGTACATTTTTGGCAACATTTCTGAATACTCATTTGTCTGTAAGTAATACCATTTCCATTTGTGCTGTCTTGACACAGTTTGTATGCCCCATCTTGAGGCCAGTCTGTTCATTCCATTTGTTGAACAGCTGATTAAACACACTCACCAACCATACCTCTCTCAGGTTCTTACCTCCTGGGCCATTACGTACGCATCCTAGCTACTCCAGGGCCAAGTTCACAACCATAAGGGACAGTCCTTATGTAACCTGAACCTGCAGCAAAATCACTCAAAATGCACAAACCCAGGAAGCCTTGCAACCTTCCTAAATCCACCCCACTTTCCACACATTAGCCCTCTCCTTCAGTTCCACCATTTCTCCGGGTGCATCCCCCGGGTGACCCTGCATCGTGGTGCTCTGTGCCTTCCCGTCTCTGGGAACTGAGTATAAGGAACGCGGCGTTTTCCACCAGCTACCCGCCTCCTTTTTCTGTACCGCACCTGCCTTACCGTCTCAGATAACTGTTAGAGCACCGAGAGCCTCATTCCACTTTTCGTTCCATTTGAAGAACGGTTCGGCTATATAGTATGAAGACTGCCAGTTAAGTTCACGAGCTCATCTTAGAAAAGGTGTTACTTACCTGATTGCTGAATAGCCCTACAGTCCCCTTCCAAGTCTTCCCCTTGGGAAGCTATGCACCGACACCAGCATCTAGCCCACCCTTCAGAGCAGTTTGGGAACTCCTCTTCTACACTGGCCATCAGAGCTGCCAACGTGGTACCTTCGATGTCCCGAATGTCATCCAAATGGCTTCTTTTTAATTTGTCCTTTACCTTTCAGTAAAGAGAAAAGTCACTGTGGGCCAGAGACAGTGAGTAAGGAGGGTGTTCCAATAGTTACTTGTTTACTGGTGAAAAACTCCCTCACGAATTCCCATAGTGATACTCAGTAATGAGCTATGTAGCACTTAGAACAGTTACGTTCCCTGACTCAATTGTCAGACTTTGTTGAAAGTTAAACTCCTGGTGTATATTTATTTAATACTTTAAAAATATTACTTCATTCAATTGTTACATCCAGAGGTGTTGGTAAAAAACTAAAATGTCATTATAATACATCTAAATGTAAATCTATCTCTTTCTTTTCTTTGATAAACTATGTGTTTATTCCACCTGCAATCTTTCACCGTTAATTCTGGTAAATGTAGCTCCACTGTTTCTCCAGATATCCTTCACTACATTTTAGGCAACCTTTTGTCCGTGACATTAAACTTTACTGCATTTAGGCCTTGGTATTTTATCCCCGTGGTATTACATTTTTAATATATTTTGGGGCTTCTTTTGAGACCACTATTGGACCAAATATATAGGTATTCCAGTTTAAAGATTTTAAATTCACTTGATGGCACTTGGCACTTGGCTAATTGTTATTTAATAATTAGTTTTACAAATTCATTTGTTAGATCTTATAAGACAATTGTTCCAAAACATCTGTTCCTTCAAAAAAAAGATTAATCTATGTGAATCATTCCTGATTACATGTATTAATTTATTAATCTCTTGTAATAGTTTTGTATATGTATTTCAAGTATATTCAATTTTAAAATGTGCTTATCTATGAGTATTCATTTAGCAATATGAAGTATTTTATTCCAATATTGCTGTTGTTCCTCTGTTTTCCATTTAAATTACTACAGAATGTTTTACATTTAGCAATTCCTGTATCACAAGCATTCTGTAAGAGTCTTAGAACAGGAGTAAAAGCCATGGCCTCTTTTTCCTGGAGCCTACAGTTTAATAAAAAACACACAAAAAAATTAATATGCATATTTGGGCTGTGTGTTGGCATTTGAAAGATTGAACAAGTAAGTAAGGAACATTATTTTCCATCTAGTAACTTCCTGTAACAGAGGTCATAGAGAGAATAAACATAAATTATCATGTAATTACCAATCTCATTTATGTGGAGTAGTCAATGATGCCATTGTGCAGTAATACAGTTCTATTTCTCCACTGATTCTGTATCAGTATTCAAAACTATAAACTGAAACAGAACTTTATCTTGGAGAGCTTAATGTACTTAGACATTAATATTCAAATTATTCTGTGCACATACAAAAAATGAGAAAAAATTGGGTTTCATTAGGTTGAATATTTTAATCTTGGCTTCATTATTCCACCTCCATTTTTTTGAAGTATCCAGATCTAGCTCATAATGTGAAATGTAAATACATGATCTTATACATACATATGGATAACAATAAACTGCCCTTCTCATCTCAGTGGACACATCCAAAGAGAGAAAAATGGAATGATTTATTTATGTGAATTATCATTATTATTTGAAAGCATTAAATTAAAAAACAAAAACAAAAAAACCTCAGATTAGTGAACAGGATTATTACCAGGAAAAAAGAAAAAAAAGAAACGAAGAAAAAGATTTGATTCCCAGAGATGTCATTACAAATAATATAGTGTTTCTTAAATTTTTATTTTTCTTTTCACAGGGCTTTTAGGACCTACAGGAATTTTTTACAAGGAGACAGCTCACTCTTTACTTACCTACCAAAGAAAAAGAGAAGTCCTGTCTGCTACTCTGTGTTAACGAATCCCACTACATGAGTAAGTGACTTCTCAACAATGCAAAGTTATTAAAACAAGGTTTCATCCTGAGCTCACATATTCCAGCAGAAATGCCCTTTTTATGAAGAATTTATTGAAATGTTTTATTTATGAAAGACTGTGGCAGGCAGCTCCATGCTAAGACAGCAAGCAGAGACTAAATAATTGGCTAAGAATTTTGTATGATTTTATTTAAAAGGAGAAATTCTTTAGACAAATGCATCATGACCTTCCAAAAATTGATAACGATCCTAATTAATTCCACAGCTGTTCATTTTCTTAAAGGAAGAATAATTTTTCTCAATGTTCTTTAATAAGTAAGAATGTATTTAGAAGGCAGCAGACAGTTGGAGGCAGGGATGAAAAGCCGCTTTACGTCTGCATGTTAAGTTACACACCCAACAGGACTGCTTCTATTACTATCCAAGTTAACTCTAATACTGAAGACAGCTTTCTCATGTCATCCAACCTCAAAATGATCAATGAAAATATGTGATTTTTTAAATAAGACAAAATACAAACAAATGTAGATAAGTTACTCTCAGGCAATACACACTTTTCTTTTTTGCAAGGAACTATGCCCCTGTAGTGTTATCATTTTAATATATGATTGAATAGCATTTTTGCTGACCTAGTACATGATGGTAATATTCTATTTTCATGATGATAATATTCTATTCTCATTTCTGTGGTCCTGCTCTTGCTTGGTGTGGAACATACCCCTTTCCTGTCTTCCATCATGAACTACTCCATCTCTTTGTTAAACTTATCCACTTGTATTTTCTGTTTTAGCAGCACTAGATGACTAAGATAAATTCTCAACTTTTGTACCTATAAATGAGATCTCGTTTGGAAATAAGATCTTACTTTGAAGATGATACCAGTTAATTTACCAAGATCACCCTGGAGTAGTGTGGGTTCTGATCCCAACTGAGTGGTGTTTTATGAAAAGGGAGGAGAAACATAGATGATCACACAGAGGAAAAGAGAGACCATATGAAGATGCATTTAAAAGCTCAGGAACACCAAGACATAACCAAGGCCAGAAACTGACAGTAGCTCTGGTATGGGAGTCCTTAAACACCTGTCCTCTAACCAAAAAACTGAAGGTTCAAAACCACCAGCTGCACAAGAGAAAGATGTGGTATTATGGTTCAGTAAAGGTTAGTCCTGGAAACTTTGTGGAGCAGTTCTGCTCTGTTATATACCGAGAAAAGAAACTCACTGTGGTCGAGTTGATTCTGATTAGTAGTGACTCCACAGAACAGAGTAGAACTGCCCTCTAGAATTTCCAATGAGCATCTGGTGGATTCTAACTGCCAATATTTTGTTTAGCACCCATAGCACTTAACCACTATGCAACCAGGCTTTTCACTGTGTCATCTAGGGTTGCTATGAGTTAGAGTCACTCAGTTTAGTTTATTTTCTTAGTGTCGAAGGTCTTCATTCAATCTCTCTTGAGATACAAAGAGCAGATTTTACAAAGAAAAGCACAAGGGAAGATGGTACTGAGGACTGGTGCCAAGCTACAAGGACTTTTCCCCAGAGCCAACAGAGAAAGCTTTCCTCTAATGCTGCTGCCCTGAGTTCAAACTTCTATATTCCTAACTATGAGAAAATAAACATCTGTTAAAACCAAACACTTGTGACACTTCTATTACAGGAACACTGGATAATTAAGATGCCTAAAGAGCAGTGTTATATGGTAACACAAGGGGTCATCATGAGTTGGGGACCAACTGATTATAGCAAACAAAGCTCCATGTTTTAGAGATATGACATATTCTGTTTATTATTGTGGTATAGTGGTCAAAGTTATCCACTGATGACTGCAAGTTGGCAGTTTGAAAACCCCTGTGACTCCATGGGGAAAAAAAAATGTAGCAGTTTGCTTACATATAGAGTGACAGCCTTGGGAAACCCCATAGGATAAATATGAGTCAAAATTGACTTGAAAATAGTGAGTTTTTGTTTCTTTGCTTTAAATGGAACTATCAATTTTTGTGTTATTTTTAGTCTCAAAAGCCAGTGAATGTTTGAGAATGCATCTGAATTGTTGAGATGCAATAACTGTTACAGGATAATATTAAGTTTAACTTATGTCTTAATATCGACAGCACTTGGCTGGCTTGGCTATATCTTAATGTTTACTACAGTTAGCTGTTGAACATCAAAATGTCATTGAGAAACTCTTCAATAAATCATTACAACTAGTAGCTTCTTAATGTTTTGATCAGCTTGCAGTCTGCAACAATTTCATCTGTGATTTTTGCAAGATACGTGTGAAAGTAGAGATTTGTCATAATCTACTTTGTTTCTTCCAGGCCCTGGGAGGTAATCCCAATTGGAGTGTTATCAGAGATATCCATATGGCAATGATAATAATCCTTCAGCATCTAGATGAGTTCTCTGTGTTATTCCACTAATGAATACTCTGGAGAAATATGTTCAATTTTACAGAACAAATTAACCTTAGAGCACAGCTACTTACAACGTTCATTTTATTGGACACCTATGAAGCAGAATAAATTTAAATACTGTTTAATCGACCCTTCTAAGCCCAGTAGAGATCAAACAACAAGGACATAAATATAATGGTAATTAACCTAAAAAAAATGGCGAAATGTTTATTTTTTTTAGCATACTGATAAATATACATTGGGATCCTTATTCCAAGCACATGGAAAAGAATATAGAAGTCCACAAAGCCACCTTGTCCGATGTACTGCCTGTACCATAATGGTTTGGAGGGTCTTCTTGCTGGCAAAAATCTGATTTTTTAATTACTCTGCTGTTTTCAGCCTATGCTAGTCGTAACTTGTTCAGTGGGGAGCACTACTATGTCACCTGTGTGGTGTTTCTCGCCTGCCCTCATTTCACAACAGAATTTGCAAAACAGAACTCTTCGACCTGCTAATGGGGCATCATGGAAACTAATTGGCATTCTATATTTTCAAATATTTGTATCTTCAAGCCTCTGTGCTTAAAAAACCTGACAGTCTCTTCATTATCTCATTACACTATAATTATTGCATACTCAGTTATCAAGACCTAAGAGTAATTTGTTTATGCTGTGCATCAATATAAGCTTGTGCCTCTAAAACTAGATTTAACCAACTTTTAAAATTCTAATTTAGAGCACAATATTACTTGTCTCCTGATGATTCAACACATGAATAATCTTTTCATTTTATTAAAGGAGGGAAAATCAAAATCAATATACTAACTATCCTAGCCTTTAAAGTTGTGTTGAGATTTCCATGCTATGTTCTAATACCACACTCAAAAGCCCAAGAAAACAGATTGGTGCACACATGCTCACCATGCCACATTTGACCAGGCATTTTGTTCTTCTCATCCATCAGTGCAGATTGGGAGAAGGAAGGTAAAGGGACAGGAGTGAGGACCAGGGGCATCTGGGCCACCTCCACTTCCTCATCTAACTTACTTTGGTCTTCAGGTCCCACTCAAGAATGATCTCAGATATACTGCTTCCATTTAATGAAGGAGTGCTGTTGTGGACATCTGACTATGGGACTCTGTGGGTCGGTATGGGTCAGACAACGCATACTTCATGATGGGAGCTGGGGCCTCCTGGTGATTTGGTGTCCTATGGTTAAACACTCATTCTCTGCTAAGACCTGGTAAAAAGTCAACACCTAGTTCTTAAAAGTGAAGTAGGAATCTCTGTTAGACTCCAAATAGCAACTCTATCCATCACTGCCACTTCGCGACACAATGGAAAGGGTTAATGAAAACGAAGGAAACTCTCAATGATGTGTGTTGACACAATAGCCACAACATAACAATAATTATTAATAAGGCATAGAACCAGGCAAAGTTTTGTTCTATTATATGTGAGGTAACCATAAGGCAGAGTTCATTAGAAGGCAACAAAAATGACACCACCACTATTTAATACCACCATTACAATATCATACATTTGAAGATTAATAAATTACTTAAAGAGGGAAATATTTGTTGTACATTATTTGGTGAAAAATAACGCCAAATGCAAAACAATTAATCAAGATATACCAATGTATCTTCTAAACGCACTGTGTACTTGTACATATATGTGTGTGCCAGTGTGTGTGTGGATCCAACTCGACGGCACTTGGCTTGGCTGGCAGTGTGTGTGTGATATTACTGCAGTATTTTAATGGCAATATTGCTTTTTAATGGATATGAATTCTTTTTTATATATTTCTGAATTGCCAAATGATTCAAAATAAGTGAACATAAATTTTGTAATAATAGAATATATACATTTACAGACATACATGTATGCCTGTATATATATTACAGAAAACTAGCCACTAAACCCATTAGGTGTTTCAATCTAATGATCTTTTGAAAGTTGTAAAAGGAAGTAAGTTTAATGTCACAGCAACCATTTCACCAGATACTCTGTGAATGAAGTAAAAAAGGATGTCATCAAAATTACCACTTGTGCAAGTGTGTTGGCACTTGACAGAGTGTTCTGTGTGACTGACAGTTATTTCCTACTTGTGTGTGGTGCCTGAAATTGAAGGGGTGTTCTGGGGCAGGATCCGTGTACTCTGACGCTGTGAGCTGTAAGAAAAAGCCTGAATAGACTTTGCTTTGTTATCTCGCTGGTTTACACAGGATCATTAAAGCTGTTTTCCTTGAACTTTCAGTTTGCTTTCATGTGGAGAAAATATTCAGTTTTTTTCCCCACAGATGGTTTCATGTTGAAAGCGAAGATAAAGTTGATTCTCAAGGAAGTCCAACTAGTTCTAGTAGCTGCTCACTCAGGGCATTAAAAAAATTAAAAAAGACAATCTTTTTTTTTTTTTTTTTTTTAATTTCAAACTATGTCGCTAAATATATCCACCCCATAGAACCGAAGGAGCTACTGGTGGATTTGAATTGTCATCCTTTTGATTAGCTGCCATAGCTTTTAACCACTGAGCCTCCACAGCTCCATATCTCTCTATATATTAAAACCCAAAGCCAAACCTACTGCCATCAATTCTGACTTATAGTGACCCTATAGACAAAATAGAACTCCCCAGAGAACTTCCAAGGCGTGTCTGGCAGATTTCTACTGCTGACCTTTTGTTTAGCAGCCATAGCACTTAACCACTAAACCAGTAGGGTTATTAAGTACTAAATAGCCATTGAAATGGCAATTGTTTTATTAGTTTCATTGTCTATATACTTAAAATAGAATTTTTAAAATAGATTAAATTAAAATATACTTTACTTTCAATGCAATAAAATCCAAAGTAGGGTTATTTTGTTGTCATGGATTGAATTATGCCCCCCGAAAATATGTGTAGTAATTTGAGCTGGGATTCCCTGTATTCTGTAATTGCCTTCCATCTCATGAATTTCTTATGTTGAAAACCCTAATCTCTTCCTGTGGTCAACAGAGTAGATTATGTTAGAGAGGATCAGGGTGGGATTATAAATCCCTTCCTAAGGTCCCCTCCCTAATCCATTGACGTTTCCCAGCAGGGTGGCTTGCACTATCTTTTATCCTACAAGAGATAAAAGGAATGGAAAGCAAGCAAAGAGTTAGTTGGAAACCTCACACTATCAAGAAACCTGCACCAGGAGACGAGCTCCTCCTTCAGACCCAAGGTTCTTGTGCCAAGAAGCTTCCTGACCACAGACTGATACAACACGAGGGCTTGCCTCCAGAGCCCACAGAGAGCAGACACCCTGAATTCAGGTCTGTAATCTGGATTACAAGGAACAACATGCGGATTTGCATCCTAGATGTGCTGTTAATAAGTAGTTTATGCTTCCTGAGCTTTGTCTCCTCTATATAAAAATGATACCTGAGTTATTTATATATTTTATCTATATATTTCATCCTCATGTTGTGAATACCAAGTGAAACCATGTACGTAACAGCACTGTGTGTCAACAACTTCAAATGTTTTTACTGTTGCGTCGCACAGCATGGCAGACACTGTTCACAAGCCTCCACCTCTCTCTGCCTGCTCCAGCAATTTTTCATCTCAAAGGAAAATTCAAATTTCTAACAACAGCCTACAGTTCCTCTTCAGTCTGCCTCTATTACCCTGAACACACCCCCATCAGCTTTCCTTTAGCTCACTCCTCTCTGCTGGGCTCCGCTCCAAGCTGATCACTGAAGATATCATGGAGTCTTACGAGGTCTGACAACTAAGTCCACAAACTTAATTGTTCAAAGTGCTGTGTACTTCGCTACTGGTATCACTATGGTTACATTCAAAGTATTCCCTTTGGGAAACTGTGCACCGATACTAGTGCCTAGTTCACATTTCAAAGCAATTTTGGAACACTTTCTGGAATGGCCATTGCACACAGTGACACACTGGCAAGTTTGCAAACTTAATTGTACAGTAGTCTGTGAGTGAGTTTTTAGCCAGTCAACAAATGACTCTATTGAAACATCCTCCCTACCTACCTGATCTGGCTCCCAGTGACTTTTTTCTTTGACCTGAAGATAAAGGAAATATTGAAAAGAGGACATTTTGATGACATTCAGAATATCAAGGATAATATGATGACAGCTCTGATGGCCATTCCAGGAAAAGAGTTCTAAAATTGCTTTGAAGGGTGAACTAGGCACTGGCATCAATGCGTAGCTTCCCAAGGGGCATCCTTCGAAGGTGACTGCAGTGACATTCAGCAATGAGGTTTGTAGCACATTTGCTAGGATGAGGTCCTGAACCTAATTGTCAGATTTCCTATAATGTTGCTTTATAGTTCCCTTTAAATGAAATATTCCCACATATGAAATCCAAATGCTTTAATTTTTCAATGTCTCCAGGTCTCTACGCAGAGGTTTTCTTACCACTGAGTTCTGCCGTTCTAGTCAGTCTCTGACTCATAGCAAGCCCATGTGACAGAGTACAACTGCTCCATAGCGTTTTCTGGGCTCTGCTCCTTATTGGAGCAGATTGCTACTTCTTCCTCCTCTGGAGCTGCTGAGTGGGTTTGATCTATCAACCTTTCCATTAGCAGACAAGTGCCTAATCTTTGTCTCCAGTAGGGCTTATTCACTGAGTTCTACCCTCATCATGTTCTTTAAAATGGCATCTTTTCGGTTGGTTATTTCGTTTTTATGTTTACTTTTTTTCCCCCTCAAAGCAATTACTATTAATCACCACATGAAATATATTACTTGTTCGTTTAGTAGTCTATATCACCAAACTAAAATCTAAGCTTTATAATGATGTCATGGATTGAATTGTGTCTCCTTGAAAATGTGTAGCCACGTGCCTGGGCCATGATTCCCCGTATTCTATGACTGTCCTCCATTTTGTGATTTTCATGCACTTTTATGTTAAAGGATTAGGGTAGGACTGTAAATCTCTCCATAAGATCATCTCCCCGCTCCATTGTAAAAGGAGTTTCCCTGGATTATGGTTTCTACCACCCTTAATCCTTTCATCCTACAAGAGCTAAAAGGAAAGAGAAGCACACAGAGAACTGGGAGCCTCACACCATCAACAAA
The DNA here is from genome assembly GCA_028571685.1 of Heterohyrax brucei. NCBI lineage: Eukaryota > Metazoa > Chordata > Mammalia > Hyracoidea > Procaviidae > Heterohyrax > Heterohyrax brucei. Next base: position 166,586,430 of record CM053143.1, read on the forward strand.
GCAGCACTGGGAGAAGAGCAGGTCCTTCAGACCTCAGGTTCCTGCACCAAGATGCTCCCTGGACAAAGACTGGTGCAATACCTGACTTTCCTCCCGAGCTGTCAAGGAGAAAGCCTTCCTCTGGAGTGGACACCCTGAATATGGACTTGTAGCCTACCAGACTGTGTAAGAATAAACTTCCCTTTGTTAAAGCCATCCACTCCACAGTACTTCTGTTAGCGCAGCACTAGCTGATTAAATGACAGTGTCATTTTTCCGATTTATTTTTAAAATTCCATACTTCTGCTAAAACAGACTAGGCACTCAGTAAGTACGTGAGGAATTAATAAATAAAAATATAGGTTGGCCCACTCAACCAACTATCTCTGGCCTTTCTTTATCAGAAAATGAATACATTCATGTGATGCTTAACATCCATGATACATTCTGTGAAACAGGAAGTGATCAATTTGTATTTCACACCAATGTCATTTTATATGCTGGTAGTCTGTATACAACCTATAATCAGGAACTAACCCCTAAAAGTTTATTATATTAAAACCTTATGGGAACTGATCAAGAAAAGCTAGAGAGCTGGGTCTACGGGCTACAGGAGGCCAGAGCAAACGTGGACTTTGTGAACACACACACGCAGGACAGGGCCCACAGGTGGTGGGGCTAGGTGGGTACAGGGACCAGGTAGGAGAGTAGTGTTTGGGTGTCCAGAGTGTGGTGGTGGTCCTGACTGCTGCAGGCCTTCCTCATCATGTGCAGCATCACTAACACCTGGATCCTGAAGCTCAGGAGTGCCCTGGCATGTGGCCCTGTTGGTGACCATGGCAGGAGCAGAGGAACCATGGCAGACAGAGAAGGCAGGTTGGGAACGAGTAGGAGAGGGTGCTGTGAGGACTGGAATGTACACTGCAACTCAGCCACTTATTCACTTTGGGAGTTTGGGGTGTTTAAAACCATTTGGGGGAAATAATAAACAAAAGGAGAGCTAATTTTTTTAAAAAAACAAACAAAACAAAATTATTGACCACAGAGTATGAAGACTGCCAATTAACTTTGTGAACTCGTCCTAGAAAAAGTGCTACATACCTCACTGCTGAATATCACTATGGTCACCTTTGAAGTACCCTCCTTGGGAAGCCGTGCACAGACGCCAGTACCCAGACTACCCCTCAAAGCAATTTTGGAACTCTTTTTCTGGAATGGCATCAGAGCTGTCTTCGTGTTACCCTCAATGTCCTGAATGTCATGAAAACATCTTCCTTTCATTATTTCCTTTGTCTCTGGGTTAAGAAAAATGTCATTTGGGGCCAGATCAGGTGAGTAGGTAGGGCATTTCAATACACTTACTCATTTACCGACTAAAAATGCCCTCACAGACAGCTAGATAACTAAGTTCGCAAGCTTGCCAGTGTGCCACTGTGTGCAATGGTCATTCCAGAAAGAGTTCCAAAATTGCTTTCAAGAGTGGACTAGGTCTTAGTATCAGTGCATAGCTTTCCCAGGAGAGTACTTCGAAGGTGACTGCAGTGATATTTGGCAATGAGGTACGTGGCACTTAGAACAATGCAGTTTGCAGATTTAACTGTCAAACGTCCTGTATGCCATCACATCTTGCCCAAATAGATGTTATACAGCATCTAACACAGTTCTCCTAGCTACCTTCCAGCGCACGAAGAGAGGTTTGGTGTGAAGGATTCTCAAATAAAAAGTGAACTTGCTCCAAGCCAGCCAAGTGCCAAACCTGCTCAGGGAAGTGCTTTTTGGATGTTTTGATTTTTTCCATGCCTAGAATTGAAAACATGACACGTGGAGGCTAAATAGTCACTATGTGATTCAAATCTCAGTTCCTCCTCTCATGACTTGTGACTTTATATACATTTATCTGATTGTCTTGATCTCAACACCTGTAAACTATAGTCATTCTCAATTTGTATAGTTATGGGATATATTAAGAGTTATGGTAAATATAAATTTTGTTTAGAATATTGGTTTCTTTTCTGAATTAGTTTCAAGAAAGTAGAGGTCAGGGAAAATTGTGCATTGTCTGTAAATCTGTTTAGCATTGACTATTACTAATGAGAGAAACAGACTAAACCAACAATTCTAAAAGTGTGGTCCAGAAACCCGTTAAAAAGTCTCCCAGACTACCAGCCACCGCGGCGTCATAGACAGAAGCAACGTGCCAAATCTTCACAACAGAGACCTGAGAAACGAAGTCAAACAAAGATCAACAGCCGTGTTGGAACCTGAAGCATTCAAATGAAGAAATAAAAATTTCAGCCAAACACTGAATGGAATAAGAAACTGACAGAGAGCAGAGACCGAGAAGAGAGACAAGCAAAAGTTCTCTATTGGCTACTTTGGTGCAACTTCACCACCTTGGACTCCTGTCAGAGTCAGGCAGACAGGAAGCACGGGAAGGCAGACTCACAGAAATACAGCAGAAGACAAAGCACCCAGTATCCAGAGATGTGCGCTTTCCTACACCCGTCTTCTCCCTGCCGTTCTACCTCCTATACTGCTTGGCTAGCCGGCTGGCCAGGAGGATTCCTATCACCTATACTGGAGATCAACAGACGGCAAGTACGGGAAAGCACCTTCAGGAGTCCCCAACAGGACACAGATGACTTTTCTAACTTCACCTTTTCCCCTTCCCTTAGCTTCCTCTGCTTCCTGCTGGCTGAAGCCTCTAGGCTGGAAGGGAACTCAGCATTAGCTGCTTAGATTCCCCCCATCCCACCCCTAGTGTCCAGCTCCCTGTATACCATTTGTAGCTGGTATTGCTTTTTTCCATTTCTTTTGGTTTCTTTCATGGCTCTCATCACCTCTTTGCTTCTTTCTCCTGAATACCTGGCACCCCTGATGCCACTCTGGTGAAATCCTCTGGGTTTTTGTTTTGTTTTTGCTTAGTTTTGTCTGTTCCTCTTCTTTTTCTCTTCACAGCCTGGGAGTCCCTTCTAGCCAGGCTGTACTGTACAGCTTGGGACCCACAAACACAGTCTGGGTATCTGCATCAAAAGGATCCCCGGGAGCATGTCTTTTTCACCTTGTTTCTCTTTTATCCTTCCTGTCCCCATTTTGCAGTTCTCATCGTTCTGTACTTGCTTGCTTTCCCTGTCTCCTGAATAACTGACCCTTTGTGACATTGATATGCCTTCTAGTCATCTTATACCTTGCTTCCTGGGAGATATTTCCCTGATTTTCACAGCACCACTAACAGGACCTTGAAGGTCTGTCTTTCTTTCTTCCAAATTTTTAGCTAGTTTTTCTTTTTCTTTTCCTCTTTTAAAAATCTTTTATTTTCCACAATTTCTCAGTGTCTCATCTCTCCACTCAGACAATGAAGTCCCTTAGCATTCTTTGTTTGATTTCAGATTCTGTTTCTCTCCTACTCTCCAGTTTCCCATGCTCCTCTTAGCTCCTCACATCACTATCTCCTTGCTCTTTCCCATCTACCTATACTATGTGCTGAATATCACATACCTAAGCAGCACAAGCATAACCAACTAGAACTTTCCCAGCACTGATTCCAGTTCCATTCAGTCAGTCCTGGTACATAACACAAAGAACACATCCTAACCCTTCCCTTTCAGATGGACCTGCCCTGTTGCACCATAGCTGAGTAACTCACTCTACCTCTTGGATACAGAGATGAAATATATCAGAAACACAGAAAAGCAAACAACAATGTACAGCCTGATTGCTCGGGCACAACCAAATAAAGCAAAAAAAGATGGACAAAATGAGCATAACTACAACCGATAAGCAAAGAAAATAATTATAGAATAGCCCAAATACAGTAGACTATATCAAAACTTATAAAAAGAAAGAAAGAGACGGTTCCAGTAAGTGCTCAAAATAAAATATCAAATGATTTCCAGTAGAACAAAAAGACATAAGAATTATCTGACAGAGAGTGCAAATGTTTAATAATCAGAACTATCCAAGAGCTGAAGCAAAAAACAAGCAAAAAGGAGGAAAGCGTAGACACATTAATGGAAAAGCAAACAAATTCATGGAATCATTTATGGAAATAATATAGAGGCAAAATGCAAAAATAAATTCAAAACTAGAAATCATGCAAAAGCAATTAAAAATCCAAAGGATAAACAAGAAGATATCAGAAACAGACAGTATCATAGAAGCACTGAGGAGTAGGTTTGAAATTATGAAAGACGGGATCACTGAAATGATGAAAGATGGGATCAAACAGGGATACAACCCTGTCTGAGAAAAAAAATCAGAAGAAAATGAAGAAACTCTCTGAATTATGTAGGATACAATCAAAAGCAAACATTTGAGAGTGATCAGTTTTAGAATGGAGGAGAAAATGGAAAACACAGAGAAAGTTGTTAAACTGCTGACAGAACATTTCCCTAATATCATGCAAGATAAACTATGACCATCCAAGAACATCAATGAACTCTGTATAGGATAGACTCCTAAAAGTCATCAAAGCATATCATAATTGCACAGACTAAAATCAAATAAAGAAATTTAAGAGCACCTAGAAAAAAATAAAAATCATATACAGACTAAGCACTGATTATTTGACAGTAACCATGATGGCAAGAAGGCAATGGGATGGTAATAAACCTTGAAAGGACATAATTGTCAATCAAGAATAATACATCCTGCAAAACTCTCATTCAAATAAGATGGTGAAGTTAACATTTTTCCTGATAAACAAAAATCGAGAATACATAAAAATTATTAAAGGAAGTCCTTCAAATTGAGAAAAAACAGTATCAGACTACAGCTTGAAGCTAGGCGGCAAGATTGTACCAGCCAGATAGTAGCCTAGGACATGAGATCTCAAGAACTATAAAATATCAAAAGAATTACAACAGGGAACCAGGTAAGTTAAGCTGTAAATAAAAACATCGCACCAATAAAAGAGTGAATAAACTGCATAGTTACAGAACTCTCTAAAGGAGTGAAAGGCCAGGCAACACCACATAATAATAGACTGGTTCAAAGCTAGGAGGATAAGGATAAATGTCAAGGTAACCACAAAAAAGTTAACAAACTACTTATCAAAATAAAGAAGAAACAAATCCCAGTAAAAGCAGAATCTACAAAAACAAAAGAAATCCACAAATGAAAGGAATTCAGTACAGGAAAATACCTGGTAGATTTGAGCTGCCAACTACTACACTACTAGAATTTCCAAAAATAACTTAGGAAACAGAGAGAGAGAATGTGTCTGTCAGTTTGTTATCCTGTGGGAGCTCGTGTATTTCTGTGAAGCTGGAAGCTATCCCACTGGTATTCAAACACCAGCAGCATCACCCCTAGCAGACAGGTTTCAGAGGAACTTCTAGACCAAGACAGACTAAGAAAAAGATAATGGCAGTCTACATCCAAAAAGAATTAGCCAGTAAAAGCCCAATGAAGAGCAGCAAAACCTTGCCTTACGTAAGTGCTTCAAGTCCTCTTCACTTCCAGCAAGCAAGGTTGGGTCACCTGCGTATGGCAGATTGTTAATGAATCTTCCTCCAGTCCTGATTTCTTGTTTGACTTCATAAACATCCCCATACTCATACCAAAAATCCAGGGAATTAATGCTTCTTAGCATATGAAAAGCATAGCATTCTACAGAATTGAACTGCTGGGGCAATATAGCAAGCACGTTTATATTATGACTAGAAAAATTTTGAATTTCTTTGGCAAGTTAGTTTTAGCTTACCATGCAATAAAATCATCCCTGTGTTATTTTAGTCACAAAAGGTGATCCACACAAATTATGTGGCATATGCATATACATATATATGTCTATATCTACCTATATCCAGAGACATATCTTTTTCATTTTTGTTCTGTTTCACTCTTACATAAATTGGATTATAGGTAACAATAATGGAATGCAGTAAATTTAAGATCAGACTACTGTATCCTGAAATGTCAATGTTTTGTCTATTGCTTTTCAGATGCTTTCGTCTCTGCTTTGGTCCAGACCAGAGGTGGCTGACTTCCATGGGCTATGTTATCTCCATATCTTCCATCCTCAGTTTAAGCTTTGCTAGTGTAGACCAAAACCAGAACCAAAGACATCACTGTCAAGTAGATTCTGACTTAACATGACCCTGTACTAACCAGGTCAGCAGTTCAAATCCACTATCCTTCCCTGGGAAACTCTATGGGGCAGTTTTACTCTGTTTTATAGGGTCACTATGAGTTGGAATCAACTGGATGGCAGCAGGTCAATGAAGAAAGCAGCATATGATTGGTGAGATAGCGAAAGACAATTAACAGATAAATAGGTAGACAAATAGAATAATTCATGCTATCAAGCTGGTTCTAACTCATAGCAACCCTACAGAACAGAATAGAACTGCCCCATAGGGTTTCTAAGCCTGTAATTTTTATGGAAGTAGGCTACAATATGTTTTTCCTGGAAGGCAGCTGGTGGATTTGAACTGTTGACCTTTCAGTTCATAGCTGAGAGCTCACCCACTGTGCCAAAAGGACTGCTCGATATATAGATACCAAAGCCAGGAAAGCTACAGCCATCGAGTTGATTCTGACTCATAGCAACCCTATAGGTCAGAATAGAACTGTCTCATAGAGTAGCCAAGGAGTCCCTGGTAGATCTGAACTGCTGACCTCTTAGTTAGCAGACATAGCACTTAACCACTATGCCACCATGGTTTCCCAGATAGATATTTAGATGAATTAATAGATGATAGATAGATAGAACAGATGATAGATAGATGATACATGGACAGAGGCAGGCAGACAGACTTATTCCTGTCCCTTGCTGACAGGTTACAGTTTTTTCACTGGCTGCTTTCCTCTAACCTAGAGAGAGGATTACACTCCTACAGGTGTTGCCCCCCAAAGGTGCCAGGTTACAGGCCTTCTGAGCTTATTTCACTGTCCCTTTGGGCTTTCCAGTAGTACCAGAGCCCAGTGTTGGGCCATCCTGGGATGATTCACCATTCCCTTTTTCACTCCTTAATCTGAACTCTACTTCTATAAGCAGGCCCTCCATTATACTTTTACTAGAGCTTCTTGAATTAACATTTTGAATATGTCCTGCTGACTGCAGCAGCTGTTGTTTCAGAATGTTCCACATTCCAGTTGATTTTCAGATACCACAGAAGAGATTTTCTTTTTACCAAATTGCTGCTTGGTCAACTGAACTGTTACTGAAGGCTCATTATGGGCCTAATTTATTCCCACTGTAAACAAGCAGGTGTAATATTTGTTTTACTAGACATTGAAACCAACCAACTTATTTCATATATTTTTATCTCTAATACATATATAGAAAATGTTTGCCTAGATTTTTAAATTTTCCTTCATCAAAACAAATTTGATACATGGTGAAAACTGTATAAACATAGTTGTTGCAAAGTAATTGCAGGCTCTTTTGTTATGTGTTATGTATTTCCACTAAATACATGGTTTGTTTGTAGGATCCCAAGGGCATCTCTAAGAAATTGAAGCTCTACAGTTTCAAATACAGTTCAGATTGTGAACTAATGATAATAATAACATCCTAAGCATATTAAATATATCAGTACATTTTAACCTAGTAAACCTCTTATGAGGTAAATTCTACTATTCCTCCAATTTTATAGACAAGGGCTTGGTCACAGAGAAGTTCAGTAAGTGCCCCCAAATCATACAGAAAATGTTTAAACTGGAAATACAATGAGAGTGAAATCTAATTAAATTGTCCTTTGTGAGTGCCTCTTTTTTTAAACTTCTTTTAATAAAATTAATTATCACATTTCCAGGGAGATGAAGAAATTGACCTTTTCAGTAAAAGCTGAAATACTATGACCTATATAAGTCAATTTTATCTTATTTCCATTCAATTTTGTTTTAGTTGAAGTAATTTTCACCTTAATATTATTTTAAGCTGATCTCTCATTATTTTGTCTCATTTTATGAGAATAGAAAAATGAATAATACTGTAAGTTTATCACAATAAAAGATAAAGAGAAGAACAAACAAAGAGAACCACATGACAGCTGAACACCAGCATCACTGACATTGCGAGCTCGCCCTTCTGATGCTGATGCCTTTGTTCCTTCATCACAAGTAGCTGATCGAGTGCCGGGGCTGGGGTTACAAAGGAGGCAGTGCAAATAGTCTTCCTTTCTTAGACATATCATGAGGGAGACACACGTGAACAAAACAATTGTGTCTGTGATAATTCTCATCCAAAAAAAGCATAACATGAAAGCAACTTTTCTATATCAGGAAAAGAGGAAGCATTTTCCTCAGCTGAATGGAGATCTCAAGCAAGAAGAGGGCTCGTTGAAACAGGAGGTGAGGCTGAGGCCAAGCACTGGGTGGGACTGTTATGACTGGTTACCGTCTAGTCTGCCCTGGACTCATGGAACCCCACGCACAATGGCGCGAGACCTTTGTGATCCATTAGGTTTTCTCCTGGCTGATTTCCAGGCGCAGATCGGCAGGCCTCTCTTCTTAGTCTTTCTGAGCCTAGAAGCTCCACTGAAACGTGCTCATTATCCTAACAAAGTGCAGGTTCCCACTGACAGAAAGACAGGGGAGTAAAGGCCCGTGTGGGACAGACGTCAAAATCTTCTGAGAAGTAAAACACAACCACCGTGTCTAGAATGCGAAGTTCTGTATGGTGGGGTCTGAACCCTGTGTTTGCAGGAAGAAAGTGGATTGTTTTTTGGATTTTGCTGAAGGAACAGAAATGTTAAGAGAAGCACCTTTAAAGTCTGAGGTCAAGGTCATAGTTCTAGTCTGTGTAAAGCCACGTACTTGCCTTTTCCAAGTTTTCCCGAAGGCAAAGAGAATTGAGTGAGGCTGCAAAATGTGGTCAATGTTCCTGACAACACACTATGAAGGAGGCATCTCAGTACTTTTTACTGAGAAATTTAATTCAAAGAAAAGACTGAGTAACAATGGAGAGTAGAGGACATTCTGACACGACATTTTAGCAGGGTTAAAGGAGTTCCAGTTTAATGAGTACCTGGTAGCCGTGAGTCAGAATCTACTCAGAGACAACTAGTGACAACCAACAGCAGGTGTTTTGAATCTATGATACGTAATTCTCATCGAATCCTACAACAGTGGCACTTTTACAGATAAGAAAACTCAGACAAAATTTACCCAAGTCATATACCATTAAATAAAATTAAATAGCTAGTATTATAAACATGGCTTGTCTGCTTGCAACTCATAACAACCACATGTGTGCTGAACAGGACTTCACCACAGGGTTTTCAAGGCTGTGACCTTCTGGAAGCAGATCCCAGGTTCACTTCCAAGGCTTTTTTGGTTAGGTTCAAGCTGCCAGGCTTTTATTTAGTTGTTGAGCATTTAACTATTTGCACCATCCAGAAACATAGATTTCCCATGAACTGGAATGGACTTGAAACCAGCTGACAACAGTCTGACTCCAAAACGCATGCTCTTTTTACTACACTCTTTTCTCTGATGAAACATCTGTCTCCATAGTTAAAAGTTCAGCACTGAAACGGGAAAGAAACAAGAAGTGTAGCAGTTACAGATAAGAGGTCTAGGATGCATGAAAGTACATCACATATAATAGACTAGACCTGGTGGTACAGTGGTTGCATTCTCAGCTGCTAACCAGAAGATAGGTGGTTCAAACCTGTTAGTGTCTCCACGGGAAAAGGATATGGCAATCTGCACCATTAGAAACCCTACAGAGACAGTTCTATTACGCCCTATAGGGTCACTATGAGTAAGTTGACTCAAGCACAGCAGGTTTTATAATTCCCGGGTGGCTGTGAGTATGTTTGTTACTAAACAGAAAATTGGAGGACAGTATTTACACACAGGAACCTCAGAAGAAAGGACTGGCATTCTACTTCTTAAAAGTCAGTCATTAAAAACTACTGAGCACAGGTCTATTTTGACACACATAAGACAATCATGATTCAAAATTGACTCAGTGGAAATAAGTTTGTTTTTTTAACAATATTTTTCATTGGAATTTTTCTTTTAACTTAACCAAAGATTTACTGTTTTAGGGAAATGTTTCCTATAAAATAAACACACTGTTCTGTGATGATTCTGTGGGGCAAGATTCAGCAAGACATAGGAAAAAAGGAAGAATGAAAACACACAGCCACTGGTTTTTAGTCTTAGAGAACTAGTCCTCCTTAAAAGTACATTCCACCTAGCTCTGACTAGCTGCTCTGTGAAAATATTCTTGGATTTCTGAAGTTGGATTCAGTTTTATATCTTATGCTATATGCCAGGTAAGCATAACACAGACATTATTCAAATTTCCTTCTGTTGAAAACCTGGAAAAAGGTATTATTGTAAGCTGCATTTGAAATGTGGGCAATCTAAGGCTTAGAAAGTTTATGCAGCTTCTTACTATTTTACTTAAATAGCAACTAGAGAAGCCAAAATCTAAACACACACGCTTACTTTAAAACCTATATTTAATCCATTGTTGTTGTTGTTGATAGGTGCCGCCAAGTCGGTTTTGACTCAGAGGGACCCTGTGAACGGCAGAACGAAATCCTACCCGGTCTTGTGCTGTGTCCACAGTAGTTTTTAGGCTTAAGCCCACTGTTGTGGCCACTGTGTCAGTTCATCTCGTTGTCATGGATTGAACTGTGTCTTCCCCAAAATGTGTGTAGCCCTGTGGCTGGGCCATGATTCCCTGTATTCTACAACTGTCCTCCATTTTCTGATTTTGCTGTGCTATGTATGTTAAAGGATTGGGGTGGGACTGTAAATCCCTCCCTGCTCCACTGTAAAGGGAGTTTCCCTGGTACAGTAAGGCTTGCCCCACCCTTAATCTTTTTATCCTAGACAAGACAAAAGGAAAGAGAAGCAGGCAGAGAATTGGAAACACCACACCACCAAAAAAACAGCACCGAGAGAAGAGTGTATCCTTCAGGCCTGAGGTTCCTGTGCCAAGATGCTCCCTGGACAAAGACTGATGCAATATCAGACTTTCCTTCAGAGCCGACAAGAGAGAAAGCCTTCCCCTGGAGCAAACATCCTGAATTTGGACTTGTAGCCTACCGGACTGTGTAAGAATAAACCTTCGTTTGTCAAAGCCATCCACTCTGTGGTTTTCTGTTAGAGCAGAACTGGCTAAAACACTCGTCCTGGACCTTCCTCTTTTCGCTGGCCCTCCACTCTGCTGCACATGATGCCTTTCTCCAGTGACTGATCCTTCCTGACAACATGTCCAAAGTATGTCAGACACTGTCTTGTCATCTTTACTTCCAAGGAGCACTCGTTGTATTTCTTTCAGAACACATCTATTCATTCTTCTGGTGATCAATGGGACATTCAGCATTCTTCTCCAACACTACAATTCAAAGGCATCAATTCTTCTCTTTGTTCATAGTCCAGCTTTTGAATGCATATGATGCACTTGAAAATACTGTGGCTTGGGTCAGGCGCATTTTAGTCTTCAAGGTGACATCCTTAATTTTGACTACTTTGAAGAGGTCTTTTGCAGCAGATTTTCCCAGTGCAATGCTTCTTTTGATTTCTTGACTGCTGCTTTCATGGGCATGGATTGTGGACTCAAGTAAAATGCAGTCCTTGACAGCCTCAATCCTTTCTCCATTTATGACAATGTTGCTTCTTAGTATGGTTATGAGGATTTTTGTTTTCCTGATGTTGAGGTGCAATCCATAATGAAGGCTGTCATCCTTGATCTTCATCAGTAAGTGTCTCAAATCTCCTTCATTTCCAGCAAGTAAGGTGGTGTCATCTGCGTAACACAGGTTGTTAATGAGTCATCCTCCAATCCTGATGCCTTTTTCTTCTTCCTATAATCCAGCTTCTCAGATTATTTGTTGAGCATATAGATTAAAAAGGTATGCTGAATGAACACAGTCTTGACAGACAACTCTCCTGACTTCAAACTACGCACTGTCCTCTGGTTCTGTTTGCAATGTAATCCATTAAAAAGATAGAATATTCTGGGTGGTGCAAACTATTAAGCATGTGGTTACTAACTGAAAGACTGGCTGTTGGAATCCACTAAAATGTGCATCAGAAGAAAGGGCTGGCAGTGTACTTCAGAGCTCATGGATGTTGAGAATCCTCTGGAGCACTGGCCTACTCAAAAACAGAAGCTGTCACTGAGTCAGAATCACCTCTGTGGCAACTGATTTAGCTTTTTGTTTGTTTCCTTGTATGTGATTACTACCTCCAAGGGATGTGCCAAATGCTTTCACAGAAATCACCTCAATAAATCCAACACTATTAGATAGTACTATAAAGATGATAGTGAGGCTGTTGATGACGTCAATGATGGTGAAAATGTCCATTTTACAGATGAGGAACTTCAATAACGTTGCCACCCACTAGGCTTCCATGCTGAATCTCAGCAAATTACATGTCTGCAGGAGGGCATGAAGACTGAGAAGCCCAGAGTGTCCATTCAGGGAATCATAAATTTATCACCTTTCAGCACAAGAATATTTTCTTGCCCCGCTCTGGTGACTAAAAGACTTCTTCAAGTAACAGGGCCATGAGACTTGATTACTATCCATGTGTGGCAATTAGACTAATGGCCTCCGTTCTAAGAAGAACCTTTTCTTGGCATGTCATTTATCTCATTACTGAAGCTCACTTTTCCAAGTTTAATCATATATGGACTGGGATACACATAAATAAAAATCACTAAGTTCTAAATGCCATAATACATGTATTTGTTTGAAATACAATACTTTGGAATCATCATGGGAAATGATTTCTTGTTTAGAAATATTTTAATGATCTTGGCCCTGAAATGTTCTTAGAGGACCAGTTCAAACAGCAGCTGATGAGATAAATGAAAGCATATTTATAATGGTTTTTAGGCTAGAAAATAAGTTAATGCAAATTTATATGTGGAATTTAAAGTGTTTAGGGTGTTAAGATGTCTTATAAGATGAACCTGTGTTCATCCAACAGTTCATAGAACCTGTGTTCTTCCAACAGTTACGCATTTTTTTCTGTTTCATTTGATCCAACCAGACTGAATGAATCACTTATTTTGTAAGGATTAGCACAGAGCTGGTTTCTACGAGACAGAGGTTAAAGATGCTCCCAAGGCCTTAGGTTTCCAAGCTGCTGTGCTACTCCTTCATCTCTGACATCACCTGCTCCCTCTCCCTCAGTACTCTCTCTCTTGTGTTTGGGTGCCCTAACTTCTTGTAACATCTCACAAAACTCAGAGACCATATAAAGGGAATGGCTCATGCAACTTTAGAGGTTTGAAAGTCATAAATTTGTAGGCCAGTTGTGGACTTCTCCGTAGCCTTTAGTCTCTGCCCAAAGACACTCCACTTTCTTGGTCCACGGACCAGGAAGCCCACTGTGCCTTCTCCTGTGGGTCTCTGCTAGTTTCCGCTGCATGTTTCTCCTTCTTTGGAGATAGTGTGCTCTCCTCTTTGCTCTGGAATTGGCTCTCTTTTAAGGCAAAACTAACCAATCCCATTGGTAGGTCACAGTTACCCATCATATAATCACCTGGGTGGGAGTGACAAGACCGTGACTACAAATGCTATACACAAAACGAATGCAACCGCCGCACAGACTATCTTTGCTTCTTTCCGGTTCTCACTGCATCACAAACATTGCATAAGTTTATGCTTCCATCTGTCTTTGCTAGAAAACACGGTGGATGTTATACATTTTTGTTGCTTTCAGTTGTTGTCAAGTCATTGCTAACTCATAGCAACCCCAGTGGTTACAGTAGAACTGTACACTTCACGGGGTTTTCAAGGCTGTAACTGCTTGGAAGCAAGTTGTCAAGCGTTACTTTGAAATGACTCTGGATGAGTTTTTTAACCTCCAGCTTTTTGTTTAACAGCCCAGTGCCTAACTATGTGCACCATCCGGGGCCTCCAGTGTTCATTTATTCCCACTCAGTATCCATATTTTTGTTTTACTGCTCATCTTTTATTATTATAATAATTGTGTATACCTGACAAAGCCAGTATCATTAAATTGGTATGTAGTCATTTCCAATCATTAAATTGGTATTGGTAATCACCAATATTGGTAAGTGATTAAGTGGAAAGATAAATAAAGAGATACAGATAGAGCATAAGTATATTGATTGAAGAAAAAATGTGTTTACCTTGTTGCTGCTGTTGTTAGGTGCCATGTAGTTGGTTCCAACTCATGTTGTTTTTGTTGTCAGGTGTTGCTGAGTCGGTTCTGCCTTATAGTGACCCTAGGCACAACAGACAAAAGCACTGCCTGGTCCTGCACCACGTCCACAATCATTTCTATGCTTAAGCTCATCTTATTGAGGGTCTTCCTCTTTTTTCACTGACCTTCTGCTTTATGGAACATGATGTCCTTCGCCAAGGACTGATCCTCCTGACTTTGTGATCTATGTGACCCACTCCCAAAAGAAAGAATTGTGATGCAGGCTAAGTCAGTTAATATAAAATTTGCTATCATATTTCCAGTTTTTGACCATATGTGTATGTCTCATGCAATAATTGAAAAGTTACTGAGTGCTAGCAATTGAAATAAGAGCCCATATAAATGTCTGATGCTGCTTTACTGAATTTAACTAAATCGAATCTGGTAGATTCCTTTCATGTTACAGTGTTATGTTAGACACAGTTTGCTAGACAAATAGAAGAAATAAGAAATCACACTTAACAAACACTCAGACTCTGAAGAAGCATCTGTGCTCTGCTGGAACCTGGATAGATCAAATGAAAGAATCAGCTAGAGTCAGTAATGACAAAGACCTCTCTCTGAGCTTAGTGACCTTAAGGTGACAAAGCTATAACTGTGTCTGTGAAAAGGTACCCAAGAAAAGAAAGCCAATTCTCATATTGACCTCTCTCCAAAAAGTCTTTTATCATCAGGACACCACTCAAGATGACCAGAGACTTCTGTGTTGCTGAAAAAAACGGTAGTGCCTCATCCTTCACCTTTCTTGAGTTAACAGATGAATTTGGTGCATTTGGTGTTTTCCTGCTTGAAATAGTCCCTCCATATGGCACCTGGAACATCTTTCTCTCTTGGTTGTTGTTTCTTTTTTTAAAAAATTAATTCCCCAACCCTACTGCCGACTTCACCAAATTGTTCTTCTGCTGTATTTTTTCCAAAGGCAGTTACATCCTTCTAAGTCCTTTAACAAAAGCACTTGCCATTTCTTTCTCTTGTTTATTATTCCCTCTCACTAGTGCCATGGTTTCAATCATAAACCTTCACTCAGTTTTGATAAGAGAATTCTAAAGTGAGTTCCCATGAGTGCCTTTCCCTCCCTCTTAACAGAATATT
The DNA here is from genome assembly GCA_028571685.1 of Heterohyrax brucei. NCBI lineage: Eukaryota > Metazoa > Chordata > Mammalia > Hyracoidea > Procaviidae > Heterohyrax > Heterohyrax brucei. The sequence continues at coordinate 166,601,652 of CM053143.1, forward strand.
CTTAATTCAGTGCCAGCATGCTCCTATGAAAATGTAAGTTAAATGATTTCATTTCTTTACAGTTTTCTGTTTAATTCATGCAAGACCCCATACAAATGAGTCCCTGGATACCCCTCTGACAGTGTTATTCCAACTTTGCGCATTCAGCTTCAGCCATACTGCTGTATCATTATTTCTGCAGTACCCTGAACATTAATCACTCTTTAAATGCCCCCAGAGCATTTACATGTGTACTCATCTGGGAATGGAAGGATCTTCATAAAAATATGAAGTGACTCCCTTGCCACGTCTTTCAACCTTCTGCTCATATGTGTTCTTCTCTGTGAGTTCAAGTAGAATCCAACACAAGACAGCAACTGCCTTCAAGCTACATTCTTTACTCTGCTTTATTGATTTGTTTATTTATGCATTCAGTATCACCTATGTCTCTAAAAAATATTATTTATGTAATGTTTAGTAGTTTGATAGTGTCTTTTTACTAGAATGTAAATTTCACAGTTACAAGTATTTTGTTTCCAGTAAATAATTGTTAAACAATTTCATATTTGAGAGTGGTATCTGTGTTTATTTTAAGTGCTCACCAGGAAATAAGTCTCTCCTGATTTGTTCTTTTAGAAAAATAACAGCAAAAATTCTCAAACCTATTATTAGATTGAATACCCAGATGGCAAGATTAACTGGATGATCTTTGCCACCTCTTTATATCCTCATTAGTCTCAATGCAGTGTCGTATCAAGTTAAAGTTCCTGAAACCCACCATTGTCTCTTCTTGGTAAGTGAGAAATTGAGAACTGTATTTTAGTGTGGAAAGAGTCTAGCTGTGTTTTAGAACTATTACAAAACAGCAGAGACATTAAAGCTCAGAGCTGTTTAAAATACCTTGCCTTCATTATCCTCATCCATCATCATTTTCATAGTTACAGCTAACATTTAATCAGAATTTGCCACATGCCACACATCAGTACATGCTTTATACATGCTGACTTATTTATTCTTCACTGTAACTGTACGTGGATTGTTGTTGTGTGCTGTTGAGTCAATTCACAGTATAAAAATATCATGGCATCAGTAGGGGGAGAGAAAATCATCTCTTGCTTCACAAGGGGGAGAATCATCTTCAGAATCAGCCCAAAAGCAATTCCTGTGAGGTGGAAGTCAGATACACTTTCTCTCCACCCTTTTTATCAATTCTAACACCAGCCATCCCTCCCAGCAACTGCTCTGCTGAGTTCAATAACTCTTTGTAATGACCATACAGAACTCACAGACCATACTCACAACTGAGGAGTTCATTAGGGTGCTAACAGGTTACACTCAGGACCAGGAACAACTCCATCCGGATAGTTTTCTTCGGTTGAGACAGCTGTTCCTTGCCGTCTGGTGCTGGGCCCTGATCAGGACCTTCTGCTGCTGGCCCTGCTGGGGTCTTTCTTGGTCAAGTGTCATACCTCTTGGTATGACATGGGTAGGCAAGCTCCGCCACAGCTATTCTCTTGTCTCCTGGTTTTGGTATCTTTGCTGCCACTGTCTTTCTGCTGCTGCTACTTGCCGTCTCTCACTGTTTTCTGTGTTACAGTGCTCTCTCTCTCTCTCTCTCTCTCTCTCTTTTCTTTTCTTTTTTGGAGTCCAGAAGGCTGTTCGTATAGGACCCCTGGGCCAAAGCCTGCACTACAGTCCTAGTTCTCCTTCCTTAATTGTAGTGAGATCCCACCTTTTCACCGCTGGGACGGCTCACTTTTAGCCTAGTGAATGGCAATGTAATCAATCCCTCATCAGGGTTCCATACACCATCGGGTGCTTCCACCTAGTGGAGCCATGACCACTATTTGTATTATCAGAAGCGCTTCTACCCACTTGGGGGGCCACAAGCACCTCACTCTCTTAGCTCTGTTGGGAAGTGGGCCGTCGTGAGAGCTGTCTAGAGCTGGCAGAAAGGGGCTTGGTGTCAGGGCCGACTCTCCTTGGTGCCACTGTCGGTGGAACCCAGCAGAGAGGTAGGAGGAATGGTGAAGACAGGGGCGGGGGCCGGGGTGCAAAGAAAAGGGCACTAGAGTAGTTGTTACGCTGGTTCCAGGAAAACGGAATTGCCTTGATTGGCAGTCACAGCTGTTGTTCCCCAGAGGGGTGGGTGTTGCAGAAGTGCCATCCTGCCGTAGGCTCCAGCAGCAGTTGTGAGATCCTCCTAGCAGGGGGAGACCATCTGGGCTTCCCCTTGGGTTGCAGCCCGTAAGTATGGCGTCACTCAGGTCTGAGTGTGTCTGAGTTGTACCTCTGCCTCCTATCGGGAAGTCCACGGAGCTGCCTTTCTGCCTTGGGGCTGTCAGCATCACTCCAGGTTGGTGATCCTGAGTCACGTTGTCTAGTCAGGAACCTCCGCTAGGTAGCTCTAACCCTTACCTGTTTCCTGTCAGTTCGTTCTGCTCCTTAATGGCTCCCAGTTCAATACCTTATCCCTCCTTTTGAAGGTCAGAGTTCTAGAATTACTATCTGTGTCTGTTTGACTTATTTTTTCAGGTCTTTGTTGCAACAAGATGGCTCAGTGTGTCCGTCTAGTCTGTCACCTTGACTCTGACTCAATGACTCTGCACAGTCCTGCATCCTGGCTCTGCCTCAACATAACGCTTTTAAAGCGTCTTGTTACATCTTCTGCCATCCACATCTTAACTATCTTCTGTTCATATGCTCCTGGCCTTTGGCCTTGTAGAAGATCCTGGGCCCCTATCAATCCTCTTCTTTAACTGGGGTGGCTGTTGACCACTCTCTCCAAAAACAAAGCAAACAAACTATTAACTTTCAGTTGAGTCCTACTCCACAAGTATGTCATAAGCCATAATTTGTACCATTAGAAAGTCCAATTCAGTTAGGGGGGCACCAATATGCCATTTTCATAGCCCTACTCAGTCATTTGGTGGGAATAACAAAACCATTAGGAGAAAAGACTTATAAAGACAACCCATTGTATCTCATCTAGAAACACTGGAAAGAGCAGAACTGCCACATAGGGTTTGCTAAGCAAAAATCTTTATAGAAGCAGATTGCCAGGTCTTTCTCCAACAGAGCAGCTAGATGAGTTTGAACTGTCAGCCTTTTAGTTAGCAGCTAAATGCTTAACTATTGAGCCACTAGAGTTCCTGACTTTACAGGCTATTTTTGTCATTGTTTACTGACATAGAGTAGGCTTCTACTCATCAAGATCTTATGTACATAGGGATAGTCAGTCATGAATGATAAAAATGTTCATGCTATATCCCATGAAATAGGATGTTGTATGATTTGGATGTTATGAGAACATCATATCATAATCTTGTCCTGCTTTTTCTTTAAGCACCCCAAACAAGCTTGATGCCTTAACAGTGATCATCAGTATGTAGAGTGGGATTCTCCTTTGTGTTTGGCTGTGAATCCACCTTTTTTTTTTTTTCCTGAATTCACCTTATTAGCAACTTCTACAAACTAGATATAGGTACCTCATGCATTTTCTCTAACCTTGTAGCTTTCAGTGCAGCCATTCTTTAACAGTTTAGAGAATTTGTCTTTGTAAGGAACATCATGATTGTCAAGTGCGACATGTCTAAGTCACTTCTTACTTTCATGTTGTTTAATAATAGTTTGTTTAACTTCCAGAACCATGCTTCTCCTTTCTTTTTTTGCTACTGTTATCACTGTCAGTGGTTTTGTAGCTTTTGGGAGCTGTGATACACTTCACGGTAATGTTGTCAAAAGAAAATTAAACAGAGATATACAGCTACAACCTTCAAGTGATAGGTAATGCACAAAATTGAATGCTATTGCCTATGAGTTGAAGCATACACTGTTACACAATAAGCTTCATAGATGGAAAGTACATTACTATACATACATAAACCAGTAAAATAGGCCTTTATTATGACTATCATGACTTACGAATTCTAGATTATATGCCAGCGCCAAGTGCCATTGAGTCGGAGCCATATATCCTGCACCATTATATCACCTAGCACTCAGTTGTTTTGGAAGTAAGCAATGTGAGATATATGTGTTGTATGTGGAGAGATGTTGCATTTGCTATGCCTCATTCTTTAGTTGGGATTTCTGAAGACTCTGCGGTCCAACAATTAAGACTGTGAACTTAACTGTTCTACATGCTATGTACCTCAATGCTGACTAGCACTACAGTGGCCTTCAAAGTATTCCCCTTGGGAAGCTATGACACCAGCACTTAGTATGCCCTTTAAAGCAATTTTGGAACTCTTCGGGAAATACTCATTGCACACAGTGGTAAGGTGGCAAGTTCATGAACTTAACTGTATAGTTGTCTGTGAGATAGTTTTTAGCTAGTAAGCAAATAATTGTATTGGAACACCCTCCCTACTCACCCGAGCTGACCCTCAGTGACATTTTCTGTACCTGAAGATAAAGGAAACATTGAAAGGAAGACATGTTGATGATATTCAGGACATTAAGGATAATACAATGACAGCTCTGATGGTCATTCCAGAAGAGTTCCAAAATTGCTTTGAAGGGCAGACTGGGCACTGGTGTTGGTGCATAGTTTCCCAAGGGGAGTACTTCAAAGGTGACCATAGTGATATTCAGCAGTAAGGTACACAGCACTTTTTCTAGGATGAATTTGCCAACTTAACTGACAGACCTCGTATTATAGCCTTATGGGAACATGGGTGTACACAGTCAAACATTGAGTTGACATTATGCAGTGCATGACTATATATACGTACATGTTATCCTGTTTTACAGATTACTCTTCTATTTTACAAATGTTGTCACTGAAACAAAGTAGCATAAACATTTAATCTGAAAGTGGTTGGTGGTTAACAAGAATCTAAAAAGTAAACACTAGCCTATATCTTAAATCTACAACCACGGAAAAAGACAAGGAGACTCACTGGTGTCCTGCTCTGGTGGATGCGGAATGACCAGCTCACAGACTGGTGCATCCTCAGTAGCATGGCAACAAGGAAACCCAGAGGGAGAGTCGCTGTTTACCTGAACTTTGCAATTGCTAGTTCTGTACGACGAATTGTGTCTCTCAATCACTTTACACCAATCCCATTAAAAAAGTCCTTAGTGATAATCAGTTGTGTATTTCTGGATTTTGCCTCACAAACATATGTTTTCCCAGGTCCACTGGAAAACAAACTAGCCATCTCAGTCTCCTAGACATTCAACTTACCAAATTAATCGCTCATTTTATCACTCACTAGTCGTTATCCCCTAAAACTAGCAAATTTGGGGACCAGGCATCACCATCTAAAATATGCCACCATTTTTCTCTCTCTCTCTGTGTGTGTGTGTGCTTTAGATGAAGTTTCACAGAGCAACTTAGTTTCTCATTAGACAATTAATACACATATTGTTTTTTGACATTGTTTGCCAATCCTGTGATGTGTGAACAATCTCCTATTCTTGACCATCAGTTCACCATTTCTACTTATCCAGTTTTCCCATTCCTCTTTGCTTCTCATCATTGCCCCTAGGCTGGTGTGCACATTTTTTCGTCTGGTACACGTGGTTGAACTACATGTATTTTTTAAAACATTCCACGGTTTCATTTGCATTTTCAAATGCTGTCATCCTTTGCAAAACATGCAGTTTCTAGGTCAATAAGCCCTACTTGAATGATTAAGTCAGCAATACTAGGCAAACAGTGAGCAACACCTCTATGATCTAAGATCTGATTGTGAGAAGTATTATCTACAAAATGTGAGATGCCATCAGCATTGTATAGTCATACAAGGCTAAAGCTTCTACTAATGAAAACTGCCCATATAATACTCAAGGTTAAGTATCTCTTACAAGGAGAAATAATAACTCACCTTGTCCAATTAGTGGAAAAACAGAAGTAAATATCATCTATCTGATGATAAGGTCAGTGGCTGCCATCATTTTTCCAAGTCTCTTTCAAAAAATTAATTGTTGCCTGTGGGCATAACAAAATGGACAGAATGACAAAATCAACAGAAACAATTCTGTTCTGGAAGTTAGCCACATCTATCAAGTCTCCAGCTTATATGGAATACTGACATTATTGTAATTGAGTATTTCAACCTTTTGATAAAAAAGTGAAGTTTCGGGCCACCTACCAAATGGGAAAAAATATTTGGCAAGTATATGTCAGACTGACATCTGATCTCCATACTCTATAAGGCACCACAAAATATCAACAAGAAAAAGATATATCATCCAATTAAGTGATGGGCAAAGGAGATGGACAGATATTTCACTAAAGTGGAGAACCAGACAGCCAAAAAACACATTCAGACATGCTCATGACCATTAGCTATTAAAGAAATTCAAATCAAAACTACAACAAGATACCATCTCACCCCAACAAGGTTGTCCATGATCCAAAAAACATGAAACAACAAATGATAGAGAGGGTTTGGAGAAATTGGAACTCTCCTACAATGTTGATGGAATTGCAAAATGGTGCAACCTCTTTGGAAAACAATCTGATGCTTCCTTAAAAAGATGGATCTAGACATACCATTCGACCCAGTAATTCCACTGCTCGGAATGTATCCTACAGAATCAAGGCCATTCACACCAATTGATACATACACATGAATGTTTATCGCAGCACAGTCCACAATAGCAAAAAGATGGAATCAACCAGATACCCAACAACAGAGGAATGTATAGGTAAACTAGGGTATATATACTCAATGGAACACTATGCAATGATAAAGAACAGTGATGATTTTAGGAAACATCTCATAACCTGGTTTCAATTGGAGGACATTATGTTGAGTGAAAGTAGTCAGCAACAAAAGGGCAAATATTGTATGAGACCTCTATGATAAGAACCTAAAATTGGACTCAAGGATAGGAGAAAAGACTCTTTGATGGCTGCAAGTTTGGAGAGGGCGGGAGGGCGGGGGGAGCATTTAGTTTAAATAGTTGATAGAAACTTGATTGGTTGAAATATGGGACAGCACGCATTAGAAAGAAGATCAATATTAAGTGGACTTCAACATAACACAATTACTCCTCCCATCTTAATCCAATATTACAAGGAAAGAGGAGTTGGGGAGGGGGGCCCCGGACTATGCTCTCAGAGGAAACTGAGGCCAATTGGCACAACTAGTGTTTTGCTAAGACAGTCTTCTTCACCCCACATTAGTGAATGGCATCTGGGGTCTTAAAAGCTGCCAAGCTGCCATCAGAAGGTAAAGCAAATGGTCCCAACTTAGCACAAATGGATGATCACCAAGGAACAAAACGACATAGGGGAAAGAGAACCCAGAAGACAGAGAGACCCACATGAGTGGGTGACTACATCGACTTCCAGAGAACCGGATGGTGCCCGGCCACCACTGATGATAACTGTGATGGAGCTCACAAAGTTGGGTCTCACTGGCAACACAAGAATAAAAAGGGGTACACTCTGACAGCTCCATTAAAAGACTGCAATTGATGGTCCATGGGCCTCAGGGTTCCCCTGGGAGCATGGTGCCTGGCCCTGATGCTGCCCCTTCCATAAATCATAATGGAGTTCAACTCTCGGGCAGGAATAGATTGGACTTGGAGACAGAGAGTGACCATATCATGTGTGCACTTTATCATTCTATCTGTCTATAGGATGTCATCCTACTGACCTCTTATTGGAGGAAGGGGAGTGGGTGGAGAGGAGGGAATAGGAGATTGTTGGGAGGATAAGACATATATGGAATGAAGAGGAAGAGTGTGCTGTCACTGTATGAAGTGGGAGCTGCATACAGGTGGGCATGTAATTTATATGGGAATGTACATTTTTATTCAGTCATAATAATAATAATAGTAAAGTGAAGTTTCAAAAACATAGTATGATAAAGCTACTTTTAGATTTATTTAGCCCCAAGTCTGGGATCTGTCTCGGCTTCCCAAAAATAATCATGTAAAATATCTTAGAAACCTTTTATAATCTTTCCTTCAATTGTAAATTGCAAGGACTCTAAATGGACAAATAAAACCCAAACATCTCAGTTCTATTGATTAATTCTATCGATGTACTTTGATGAATAGATATGGCTTCCTATAGACAGCTCTGTGTGTTATGATGATTTTTGCATCAAGATGCGTGGCATGCAAGTGAGACTAAAGGTGAGATTTAATTCCACTGCTGCATAAAGCCATATTTGGGTCACAGTCAGTATCTGCCAATAATAATAATAACCAGTTAAGTTATAGTTTCTTGTTGGTCATTGGTGAGGGCAAATAGTGTGAATTTACTTCACAGGTGGGAGCAAGAAATTTCAAGAGCTATCTGTGCTTGCATAATTATCCACAAACCATGCTCTGGGTCTCAGTCCTGTAAGTTAGGAATTTGGCTTTGTTGGTAGCTATCATTCCAGAATATACATCATATAACAAATCTCATAAGACTAAAATCATGAATTCCAATTTACTGAGGTAGAGGAGGAATTAATACGTCAATTGGACATTTGCAACAGCCTAGTTACTGTTTTTCTCTTTGCAATAAAAGTACATGAGCATTCAAAGCTCACTGCGGTAACCCACATACCAAACTGAACTGGTACAACGTAAATTAGCATGGTCCCTGCACAAGGATGACATCCAAATTCACAAAGTGATCCATAATTTTCCTGGTTGCCTGTTATGAAGAATTGTAATCAATGTCACTGTAAAAATTGTTGAATTGACAAATGTTTTGTTATGTGTATTTTTATCACAGAAAGAAGAAAAGAAAGCTAAAACAGTACGTGGGCATTCAAATTATTAGAATGTTTATTGATGAACTCAAAATCCTGAATATTGGAATTGCTTTTATGTCAAAAAGCAAAAATGTCAGAAACTCTAATAGACCAAGCAGTTTTCTCAGTGGTTAGTGGGCAGACAGCTCCACAAGTATGCTCAGACAACTTAGCACTACCACCATCAGCATTTGGAGTTGTCCTTTTCTCTTTTACATAGATTAACAGTTGCCTTCTGTCTTGTTCAATCCTGTCAGCCTACTCATGATTCCAGCTTGCATTTACCAGCCTCTCATTCTGAGCCATGCATGACTCTTGGATTTCCAACCAATGTAAAATTTGCTTGTACTTTTAGGAAACTTGGCATTCACAAACCAGCTCGTTTTTAATTTAACATTCATCACAATTGTCTGGCAACATGTAACTTATGCATATGGCTCTCAAAGTGAGAATTATAGAACAAGAATATGAGTTGGTATTTAAAAACTGGTCAGTGTAATCCAGTACCTTAACTTAGATGTAATATTTTGTTATAATTCAATCTACCCTATAGAATTTAAACTATGACAGAATTCTAGAATCTTCCCACAATCTTCTTGTTTTTTTTCTTTTTAAGTTGTACTTTAGAAGATTTATCGAGCAAATTAGTTTCTCATTAAACAATTAATACACAAATTGTTTTGTGACATTGGTTGCTAACCACATGACATTTCAACATTCTCACCTTCTTGATCACAGGTTCCCCATTACCATTTTTCCTGTGTCCCCTTGCATTCTTGTCCTTTCCTCTGGTCTTGTGTGTCCATTTAGTCTAGTTTTGTCGTGTGTACCTATCTAATCTCTGGCTGAAAGGTGAATTTCAAGAGTGGATGTCCAATACTGAGCTGAAAGGGTGTCTAGGGCCCACACATAGCTATAAGGTTCTGAGTCAGGGAGTGTCAATCCTACTTTGTTCTTTCTCTTCAACAGTGCTTTACTTATTTGGAGGCTCCTCTGTTTCCATGTATAGTTAATGGTTCATTTTTCCATCTCTTTCAAGAATACTGTTGGTATTTGAATTGGGCTTGCATTGTATTTGTAAACTGTTTTTGGTAGAACTGACATGTTCAGTGTTACCTATCTATGAGTATGGTGTCTTTTTCTGTTTCTGTAAATCTCTTTTTGTTTCTTATAGCAGTTTATAATTTTCTTTGTACACGTCTTTTATATCCCTGGTCACATTATTCCTTTTTTTTTTTTAAGGAGCTATCATAAATGTTATTGTTTTCTTGATTTCCTTTCTGTTGTTCTCTCTATTGATGCATCAGAATCTAATTCATTTTTGTATGTTTAGCTTATATTCTGATAATGTGTTTAATCTTTCTACTAGTTCCAGTGGTTTTCTTGTGAAGTCTTTTGGATTTCCTATGTATAGTATCATATCATATGCAAATGAGGACCATTTTTCTTCTTCATTATCAATTTGAATGCTTTTTATTTCTTTTTCTTGCCTTATTGCTCTACTAGAACATACAATACAATGTAAAATAGGAGTGGTGATACATGGCATCCTTGGCTTTTCCTTGTTCTCAAAAGGAATATTTTCAGCTTCTCTCTATTAAGAATGATGTTAGCTGTTGGTTTTGCATTGAAGCCCTTTATCATGCTGAGGAGCTTCCCTTCTATGTGTATTTTATTGGGAGCTTTTATCAGGAATAAGTGTTGGACTTTGTTGAATGCCTTTTCTGTGTTGATTGACATGATAATGCGATTCTTTTATTTATATTCTAGATTATGTTGATTGCTTTTCTAATTTTGAATGGTCCTTGCACACATGGAATGAATTCCACTTGGTCATAGCTAATTATTTTTTGGTATGTTGTTGAATTTTATTGAAAATGTATTATATTCACGAGAGCTGTTGGTCTGTTTTTATTTTTTTGTGGTGTCTGCCTGGATCTGGCCTGAATTCTGAAGTGTCCCTTCTATTTCCATTTTCTGAGATATTTAGAGTAATACTTGAGTAAGCTCTTCTCTGAATGTTTGGTAAAATTCTCCAGTGAAGCCATCTGGTCCAGGGCTTTTTTTTTTTTGCTGTTGTTGGATTTTTATTTTATTTTATTTCAATTTCTCCTTTACAAGTCTGTTAAAATTTTCAACATTTGTTTGTGTTAGTTTGGGGAGGTAGTGTGTTTTTGAAAATTCATCCATTTCCTCTAGGTTTTCAAATTTGCTGAAGTATAGTTTTTTCACAGTATGTTGTTATAATCCTTTTTTATTTCATTTGGGTCTGTTTTAATATCCTCCATTTCATATCTTGTTTGGTTTATTTGTGTTCTGTCCTGTTTTTCTCTTGTCACATTGGCCATCAGATTGCTGATTTTGTTGGTCCTTTCAAAGAACAAATTTTGGCTGTGTTGATTCTTTCTATTCTTTTTCTCTGCTGTGTCTCACTTGTTTCTATTATGACCTTTATTATTTCCTTGCCACTGGTGGTTGTGGATTTCTTTTGTTGTTCTCTTTCCATTTGTTTGAGTTCTATAGCTAATATTTCATTCTGTCCCTTTCTTCTATTTAATGTGTGCATCTACTGCTATAAACTGACTTCTGAACATTGCCTTTGCTGTGTTCCAAAGGTTTTATTATGATGTGTTTTTATTCCTGTTTGATTCTAGAAATTTTTTATTCCATTTTTTATTTCTTCTATTACCTAGTGGTTCTTAAGTTTCCATGTATTTGATTTTTTTTTTTTTTTACTTTGATTTTTCCGGTCTTAATTTCTACTTTTACGGCATCGTGATCACTGAAGATATTTTGTGTCAATTCAAATCAGTGTTTTGGACTTTGTTGAATTGTTTTGTGGCCTGAAAAGTGTTCTGTCCTGGAAAATGTTCCAGGCACATTTGGCCAGAATGTTGATTATGTACCTGTTGAATGCCTGTTGAATAGAGTGTTCAATTTAGGTCTATGAGATCAAGTTGGCTGATTGTAGCATTTAGATCTTCTGTATTTTTGCTGAGTTTCTTTCTTGATATTCTGTCTTTTTCCCAGAGTGGTGTTGAAGTTTCCTGTTCCTATTGGAAACTGTCATTTCTCTTTTCACTGTTGTTAGACTTTGTTTTATGGATTGTGAAGCCCTGTCATTGGCTGTGTAGACATTATTATGCTTATGTCTTCATGATGGATTGTACTTTTAATCATTATATTATATCCTTTGTCTTTTACAGTGGATTTTATTTTAAGGTTTATTTTATCTGAGATCATTATTGCTACTCTTGCTCCTTTTTTAGTAACTCTCTGCTTGATATATTTTTCTATCCTTAGATTTTTTAATTTATTTGTTTATTATAGTAAATGAATAAAATTTCTAACATCTATCTACTGTCTCATCTATGATAAACCTTCATCCCCTCACCCCCATCATTGTAGCCATCAAAGTTTTATTCTTCTGTAGATAATTCTATTATTTAAGTCCTTATAGCAGGGTCTCATACAATATTTGTTCTTTTGACACTGACTGATTTCACTCAGCATGTCTTCCAATTGAAACCATGTCATGAGATATTTTCTAAAATCAACATTGTTTTTTATCTTAGCATATTGTTCCATTGAGTATAAGTACCATAGTTTATTTATCCACTCATCTGTTGATAGGCATCTGGATTGATTCCATCTGTTAGCTATTGTGGACTGTGCTGCAATAAACATTTGTGTACATGTATCTGTTCGTGTTACAGCCTTTGTTTCTGAAGGATAAATTCCAAGCAGTGGAACTATTGGATCAAATGGTATGTCTGTTTGCAGCTTTTTAAGGAAGCACAAGATTGCTTTCCAAAGCATTTGCACCAATTTGCAATCCCACTAGCAGTGTAGGAGAGTTCCAATCTCTCCATGGCCTCTCCAGTATTTGTTGTTTTCTGTTATTCAGATCATGGCCAACCTTGTTGGAGTGAAATGGTATCTCATTGTAGTTTTGATTTGGATTTCTCTGATAGCTAATGATCATGAACATTTTCTCATGTGTCTTTTGGCTTCCTGGATGTCCTCTTCAGTGAAGTGTCTGCCCATCTCCTTTGCCCATCACTTAATTGGGTTGTTTAACTTTTTCTTGTTGATATTTTGCAGAACCTCACAGCATGACATGTAGCTGTGCTAGAAGTTCTAGCCAGAGAAATTAGACAAGAGAAAGAAATAAAGGGCATCCATATCAGCAGTGAAGAAATAAAAGTCTCCCTAGTGGCTTGGCTTGGCTATTCGCAGATGATATGATTGTATATACAGAAAATCCTATGGGATCCATAAATAAACTACTGGAACTAATAGAGGAGTTCAGCAAAGTATTGAGATACAAGATAAACATAAGTAATTCAGTAGGATTCCTTTATATCACCAAACAGTTCACCAAAGAAGAAATCACCAAATTAATATCATTTACTATAGCCCCCAAGAAGATAAAATATCTAGGAATAAATCTAACTAGAGAAATAAGAGACTTATACAGAGAGACCTTACTGCAAGAAACCAAAAAAGATTACAAAATTGGAGAAATCTACTCTGCTCATGTTTAGGAAGACTTAACATTGTGAAAATATCTATTTTACCTACAGCAATCTGCTTATACAATGCAATCTCAATACAAATTCCAGTGTCATTTTTTTAATGAGATGGAAAAACATATCAACAACTTTGTCTGTAAAGGGAAGAAGCCCTGGTGTAGTAAAGCATTACTCAAGGAGAGGAACACAGTGGGCGGCCTCAAACTACCCGACCTTAGAACCTATTACACTGACACAGTAGTCAAAACCACCTGGCGCTGGTACAAAAAGAGATGTATAGACCAATGGAACAGAGTGGAGACCTCAGAGATGCCACCATCCTCTTACAAACAGTTGGTATTTGACGAAGGCCCTAAGATTCTAAACTGGGGTAAAAAAAAAAGTTTCTTCATCAAATGGTGCTGGCAAAATTGGATATCCATCTGCAAAGAACTGAAAAAAGACCCATATCTCACACCTTACACAAAAACTAACTCAATATGGATCAAGGACCTAAATATCAAACCAAAAATGATAAAGATCATGCACGATAAAATAGGATCAGTGATGGACATTCTAATACACAGCTTTGATTTTTAATAAATAAATGTATTTGTTTCTAAAGTGTGTCTCTTATAGACAGCACTTTTTTGTATCCTGGTTTTTTTTTTTTTTTTTTTTTCCTTAAATCCATTTTACCACTCTCTATCTCTTTATGGGTGGTTAGGCCATTTATATTCGGTATAATTATTGATAGCATGAGATTATTGATGTCATTTTGTAGTGATTTTTCTTGTTCTTGTTTCTGGTGGCACTGACATTTTCTGTGTTCTTCTTGCTCTCATGCTGAATTCCATTTTTCAATGATTTTTTTCTTTTTGTAGATTTTGTGTTTACTGAGACATTATGTTTTTCTTCCTTATTTTAATTAGTAGGTTTGTTAACTTCCTTTGTGGCTAACTTGAAATTTACCCCTATCTTCCTAAATTTGAATGAATCTTCTTTTACTTGGTATCCCTTTCAGGTATATTGTGACTATGTTGCTTTGTGGTGCAAAGCTCCACACATGGTGCGGGCAGACAGGCGGGAGTGGGGAAGTTGTGATATGTTAAGTGGGTACAGGAAAGAAGAAGAAGAGGAGAGGGAAACAGGAAGAAGAAAAAAAAGAAAAATCTGAGGGAGCCTGTCACTGGCATGGTACAGACCTGGAGAGGTATGTGTCAGTGACTTTCTGGCTGGGTGGTTTGGCATAACTCATCAGGAAGGGTCATGTAAGTCACACACTGCTAGGTGGGCAGGAGAAAGGAAAGGAGGCAGAGACAGGAGACTAGACAACAAAAGAGAGACAGAGACCAGAGACAGACTGGATAAACGAGAGAGGCACACATCACTAGATAGTCATGAGAAAAGAACAGAAGTAATAGAGAAAAGAAACTTTGAAAAAGAAGGATAAAAAGATGTCAGGTTGTTGGGAGGAAGAAGTTAGATAGAACCAAAAAACAAAAAAGAATGAAAAAGAAAATGGGAGCCCATCAGAAGCAGGTCCCTAGCTGAGCAGCACTGCAGTCTGTCTAGCAGAGGAGATGGCACACAGAAAGAGGTGCTCAGGAAGAAGGAAGGTAGAGAGACAACAAACGGAGGAAAACAAAGAGAAAAATAATCCCCAAGGTAGCCAACTGACTTGGGAGTACAGATCGAAGAAATGGTTTCCAAGCTGAGTGGCACTGCACAGCCCGTCTAGAAGTAGTGCAGATGGACTAGTCAGACACTCAGGGGACAGGAAAAGATGGAAGGGAGAGAGAGAGAAGAAACTGAGAAATGAAGAAAAAGCCCCCCAGGGGGATCATCAACTCTCCAGCCACATGGCAGTTCACAGACTGTCAAGAAGGAGCAGAAATAGGTACCCAGAGCCAGATGTTTAAGACAAAGGAAAAGAAGAAGACAAAAAGGGGGTGGGGGTGGGGAATACTAAAAGAAGCCTCGAAAGTGGCAACAGCAAAATAAGTTCACTGAAAGAGCTGGCCTGTTTGGGTGGGGTGAATTCAAGTGGCAAGGAGGCACAGCCTCGCAACTGAGTGACCTTGACTTGCCAGAAAGAAGTGGAGGTGGAGCACGGAAAGAAGGGTGGAGGGTGGGAAAACTTATTTCACTGTTTGCAAGGTGCTCTGCCTCCTCCTGGGAGCTTCCTGAATCTGCTTTCCTGTACTTGCCACCTGCTATCCTTTGTGGATGAGGAGTCCGAGAGGCCAAATCTGCATTGCATTAGCTAACAGAGGACCCCCACTTGGTATCTATCTCACTGTTTGCTCTCCATCAATTTCTTATTCCATTCGGTGTTTGGTTGGGTTCTTCATCCTTTCATTTGATGCTTGCATTTCCGTGACTGACATCTGTATTTATGTTGCTTAGAGTTTTGGGTCTTTGCTGTGGAGGGGCAGGATGGTGCTCTTCCTCCACATTTAAGTTGCTTTACTATCTGGCTCTTGGGCCTTGGGTGTGGTCAAGTCTTTGTACTCAACTACTAAACTGTAGGCAGGCAGTTGGAATCCACTCAGTGGTACCACAGAAGAAAGGCCTGGTGATTTGCTTGCATACAGGTTATAGACAAGAAAACTGCGTGGAGTATCTGTAACAGATGAAGTCTCCATGATTTGGAATTACCTAGACAGTAATGGGTTACTATATAACCACACTCTTCCTACTGACCATGTCATAGCTTGCTAGCAGGTTTAAACAACATACCCTTGATATTTGTAAAGCTGTATTTAGAGACCTTTTATATTTGCTTGAGCTCCAAATTCTCTTTCATATCTTATTTTTGTCTAGGGGTGTATAAGTTGGTCGTATTCTTATACCTTAAGACTTTTACAAATTTCACTAACATTTTCTTACTTTATGAGAAAATTTTGATCTAGCTGTGGTTTTTGTTAAAATACCTTAACTAATTACTGTTTATTAATGTCACAGAGTTACAGGAAAGTTTTGTTCCTTTTAGGCTTTAGTATTTTAGGCTCTATAAAAAGTGACTGTCTTCTGACTTACAAAAAAAACAAATCTAACATTTGGCTTAAAATCATCACTCTTTCAGACTTTTTCAGTTCTTTAAATTTTTATATCCATGACTAAATTTTGTTTTGGTTCTTATTCTTGTGAATATATTTCTTTGATTGGGCAGAAGCATTTTTCACAAGGATACTACGAGTCTCCCTTTTGTGTGTGTGCTTATTTTTATGTGTATTCACTTTGGGAGCTATGGTGACAAAATCTTGTATTAAATTCAGCAGCTAAACTTATTCATCGAAAAGTCATGTGATTCTACAGACCAAATAGAGAAAATGCCACTGTGTGTCTCCTACCATTGTACCCTAAAGTCATTTTAGTGTGTGTGTGTGTGTGTGTGTGCGCACGCCTGTGTGTGTATATATACTAGGTTAAAAACAACCATATAAATAAACAACTTCACAATTTCCCTTATTTCATATTCAGATTTGCCCATGCACATATTGTACTTCTCTAACTTGCTTATGTGCTCCTCGAGAATAGGAATCTAATTTACTTTTAAGTTTCCTCATGATACACTGACTGTAAGTACTTTATAAATATCTTGCTAGTTTGCACATTTCACTTTAAGGAAATAACACATGGATAAAAAAATAAGCAGAACAGATATATAAAAGAATAACGTTAGATACATTTCTTAAGTCTTCATACTAAGAAAAATAAGAATCTTGCTCCCTTGAAGTTGATTCCAATTCCTAGTGATCATATTGGACAGAGAAGAAATGCCCCATAGGATTTCCAAGGATGTGAATCTTTACAGAAGCAGCCTGCCACATGTTTTCCCTACAGTATGGCTGGAAGGTTGGGACCACTGAATTTTCAGTTAGTAGCTGAGTGCTTTAACCACTCACTGCATCACTACTATTCATTTTATTCTTTTTTTTATTTGATATGACTGAGTGAAAATGTACATTCCCGTATAAATTTACATGCCCAGCTATATGCAGCTTCCACTGCTCTCCCTGTCTGGTGACAACACACTATTCTTCTCTGCTCCATACATGTCTCATCCTCCCAATAGTCTCCTTTCCCCTCCTCTCCACCCACTCTCCTTCCTCCAGCCAGAGGTCAGCAGGCTGATATCCTACAGATGCATAGAACCATAAAGTGCATACAATATATGGCAGGATGCCCACTCTCTCCTCTCCTATTCATTTTATTCCTAAGAAAAAAACTGCCTCCTCCTCTTTTTTTAAAGATTGAAATAGGTGTACCATATTTGATAAATGTTTTATTTACATTTCAATAATCTGGCTCTCATTTTCATGTGGATTCTGAACTGAGCTGACCATAATAATTAAGATACAACCTCTACATTGTACTATAGTTAGTTAACAAAGCAATTTGAACATTTTTGCCAGGGGCCATTGAAAACTGTGAGGAGATAGTGGTAACCCCCCAAATGAATTGCCACTAAAGCAATGGAGACATTGGTCATGAAAGATCCTCACCAATGGAAAAATACAAATGGTAATCATAAGGAGTGGTGAAAATGATAGACTGCAGCATCTGTTTTTATTTTTAGAATATCAGAAATGCCTGTGGGAGGCTTACCTGGTCAATCAAGACCTTTTGGCTCAAGAAAACAGATCTTTATCAAAATTCCTTTAACAAATAAAAATACAACATCAAAGTTATAACATCTAAAGTCTGATTTGGTAACAAACCAAAATACTATTTTCTATCATTTTTATCAAATAACCATTTTATTGGTATTCTTTATATCCTTCCTGTGTTGCCAGAGAATATTGAATATACCTTGGACTATCAGGACAACAAATGTCTCTTGGAAGAATAATAGCCATAGTGTTCTGTGGAAGTGAGGACGGTGAAGCTTTATTTTACATACTTTGGACATGTTATCAGGAGGGGCCAATCCCTGGAAAAAGTAGATCATGTTTGGTAAGGTAGAAGATCACTGAAAATGAGGAAGACCCTTACCATGATGGACAAGCTCAGTGTTTGCAACAATGGGCTCAAATAAAGCAATGATTAATGTGAGGATGAATCAAGACAGGGCAGTGGTCTGTTCTGTTGTATACAGGTTCACTATGAGTTGAAAATGACTCTATGACACTTAACAACAACACATATATCTTCTATGTTGGTGTCCAAAGTATCTTCTAAGTTACTGTTCTTTCATTTTTCAACAGTTTTAACTTTGTTCAGTTTAATACCTACTCTTTCTACCTACCACAATTCTTGGTAAGGCATATTCAATGAATACGTTCAATGAAAGTTTGCTTAAAATATGTTGGCTTGTTTGAAGGTTCTGGATAACCAGTAACCCAACTCCTATTCTGGCCCCCAGAATCATTTTAATACTCAGAATCAACTGGACAGCAATCGTTTTGTTTTCAGAATTAATAGTTGTCATGGAATGAGTTGTGTTCCTCTAGAAACGTATTAATTTGGCTAGGCCTTGATTCCTGATATTGTGTGATATTCCTCTGCATTGTAAATCTTGCCTCTATGATGTTAACGAAGGAGGATGTGCAGCAGTTGTGTTGGTGGGACAAAACTCAACATGTGAGATTATACCGTGCCTTGAGACAATCTCTTCAGACATAATAGAAAAGAAAGCAAGCAGAGAGCTGAGGATCTTGTACCATCAAGAGAGAACCAGTGCTGAGAGCAGCATTCACCCTTTGGAAAGGACTTGGGGTCCCCGAGCCTCAAAAACTGACAGTCCATAGGAAGACTGATGACAAAAACCTTTCTCCAGAGCCCGGAGAAAGCCTCCTGCTGACACTGACCCTTTCTGACAACATGTCCAAAGAATGTAAGATGCAGTCTTGCCATCTTCCCTTCGAAGGAGCACTCTGATTGTACTTCTGGAACAGATCTGTTTGTTCTTTTGGCAGTCCATGGTACACTCAATATTCTTCTCCATATCACAATTCAAAGACATCAGTTCTTCTTCTGTCTTCCTTATTTATTGTCTAACTTCCTGCCACCAATGCTTTCCTAAATGATTCCAGACATTGAAATTATCATATGTAGGCATCAGGGATTTAATCAAAGCAATTTTTCCATAGCTTCATTGAAAAGAGAAGTTTATTTCATCACCTTTTTCCCTACCGTTTCATAACAAAAGATTACGCACAAGATAAAGTCCTTCTGCTTTATTCCTAATTTCAAAGGAATCTATGACCTGACTTTGACTAACTTTATGAGCTTCACTTCCCTAACTTTACTTCAAATAGTCTAAGTTATAGACCAGGCCTTAGGTATGTAATCATGATCTCTCTGTTCCACAGCAATGACACGCCTCTTTAAAATAGTATTTATGACTTCTATCTGGCAAGTTATTTGCACCCAAATTTATAACCTGCACAAAATAAGAAAATGATAAAATATTTTCATCAACCTCCCCAATAAAATGAAGGACTTATTAATTTTATAATTAATTTGCTTTGATCTTCTTTTCAAGGAACACTGGTGGTACAGTGGGTAAGAGCTTGGTGCTAAGCAAAAGCTATGCAGTTCAAATCCACCAGCCACTCCTTAGAAACCCTATAAAGCCAAAACAAACCACTGCTATTGAGTCAATTCTGTCTCATAGTGACCCTATAGGACAGAGAACTGCCTTATAGAGTTTCCAAGGGGTGCCTGTTGAGTTTGAACTGCTAACCTTTCATTTAACAGCCACAGCACTTAGCTACTACACCACCAGGGTTTCCAAAAAACCATATGGGGCAGTTCTATACTGTCCCATAGAGTCACCATGAGTTGGAATTGATTCAGCTGCAATGAGTAGCACACAGATACTTGTTTCAAAATGTCTTTGAGAATACAATTTTTTAACAGTAATGAAAATCAGTTATTTTACTGAAGTTTATCTCATATAACACTAGTTTCATGAAGAATCTCCTGTCAGCTAAGTATACGAGATCAGCATGTTATGTTTTCGATGTGACCACCTTTTGCTTTCATAAGTATCACATTTCATACTGCTAGAAAACAAAAGCACTCATTATTTAAAGACAGTCACACTTTCCATTAATAAGTTCATTAGACGTTTTGAAATACAGTAAATGTAACAAGTGAGATGCTCATTATTGCTTAATCATGCTCATTATTTGAATATTCTTTCAGGGCAACTCCATCAATGTATTTATTGAAAACCTCCATTTACTTTTCCCATTGCTCCTATTCTGTGGGCTCATATGAGAGTTCTTATTAAAACTAATTTGTTTTATGCACTGACAATCATGTTTAAAAGTCAGCAGGAAATATAAATCATCCAATTATTCCGATTGAAGAAACAGCATGGAAGTGTTGATGGATTTAGACAGATGATTTGTTCAGCTTTACCTCACTGTGAGGTCTGAGGGGCTTTGATAACTTGACTCAAAACGGAATCTGCTCTTCTGCCTTTGTTCTCCAAGAGATTCCTATGTACTCCAGAATGCACAGGATGATGGGGAAAAAACAGAGGAGAAAAAATGAAGATAAATTATTGTGTGGGCCTTTGAGTAGAAAAGCATCTGCTGGGGAAACAGAAGAGATTTTATCAGTCTGGAGCAATTATCAATGCCTTTCTAAAATCAATGTCAACTAAGCCACTTTCTGTGTCAGAATTTCCCCAAATCAGATTTACTGGGGACATTAGAGTATACAAAATAATGATCATCTCCCTAACTGAAACAGCCAGAAGCCAAAAACCACACCTCTCCCCTCTGACACAGACACCAGGAGAGAAATCGCTCATTAAAAATCCAAAAAAAGCAAATAAAAATTGGTGTCATTCTCTGAAAAGGTAAAAATCCTATGTAGTACACAACTTAGACTTAATAAAGTGCTGTAGAGAAGAGCACAGTGGTTGCCTTGAAATGCAACATTATCTTCTGTGTTGTCTTAGTGTTAGTCTTTGATAATGAATAAAGAAAACAGCCAATTTGAAACTCAGGGATGTCCTTCGAGCACAGAGAAAGCTGAATGACACGCTGAGAGAATATTAGAAGGAAGTAAATGTCACCATAACACTCCAGATGGTTTAGAGAACTTTCTCAATAGACACGTACTGTTCCCACTGGGAATAGAGGGTTATGTGGGCCCAAAATTCTACCAAAGGAACTGGGCACAAGTATATTTACCTCTTGAAAAACTATGTTCTATGCTCCAGTTTTATTTAAAGTTCTTGGGTATAGCAAAAGAAAGATTCTGTTCACTGACTAAATTCTGTCCTTAGGTAAACAGTCACAAACTTTCCTACAGGTCCTTCTTACATATTAGTCGCCGACTCACAGAACACAGATTCAGGCAAGCGTTCCCCACTCCTAAGGACATGGTGATTCCAAGGTGCTTAATGTGGCCCTGCTTAAGCCATATCCCCTCCACATCTCAGAGTTAGCAAGCCTTGGCACCAAGAAGTCATAGCACTCAGAAATTCATCTTCCTCTGTATTATCCCATATTTCCTAACTATGTGACATCAATTCTGCTTAAAGCAGCTAGTGGTGGCTGTCTTTCCCAGAACAGTTCCTTACAAGGATATATTATGCAGCCAGTGCACATATTGCTAGACTCAGGGTGGCAAATGGTTATTTCTTGGGAGTTACAACTTGTGGGTTGGAATATCTAGCTGAGGGTATGCAAAGCTTCACATACTTTAGAAGCTGGAAGTGGAAAGAAAAGAGAAATTATTTATGAGCCAGGAGATGGCCTTGCCTGACTCTTTTTGTATTGGGGGAAAAAAAAATCACTGTCGTTGAGTGTATTCTCACTCACAGCAACCCTACAAGACAGAGTAGAACTGCCCTATAAGAGTTTCCGAGGAACATATGGTATACTCTAACTGCTGACTGTTTGATCAGCAGTTGTAGCACTTAACTACTACACGATTAAACCAAAATCCAAACCAAACCCACTGCTGTTGAGTCAATTCCAACTCATAGTGACCCTTGAGGCAGAGTAGAACTGCCCCTTAGAATTTTCAAGGAGTGTCTGCTGGATTCAAACTGCAGACCATCTGGTTAGCAGCCATAGCATGTAACCACTACACCATCAGAGTTTCCATTTGGGGTAGAAGTCTGTATAAATTTGTGCTTGATTTATTAGATTGCTATGAATGTACTATTTGTCAGAGAAAGAATAAAATTTTAATAGTTGGTTTTCTTGATACATAACTTAAAAATAATTTATACTCTCATTATTGACATTTCTGTTCAAATATTAACATTGGACCTGTCTGAATTAGGTTACAGGTTTCTTGCCTCCTAACTTCAAAAACAACTCTTTTCACGGTTGATACAATCACTGAAATCAAATCTTTGATACAAGTCTGTATTACTGTTTCTTCTTTTCTGTAATAGTTGGATTTCCTGAAGATAGCTTCTTTAGGAAACTTTCAGATGGACACATTACTTTAACCTCTCTTAGTTCTCTATGTTGTTTTTTTTTTTTTTCCTCTGACATACAACTATTTCATGCACAGATTGTTCTTTTTCATCAACTGAGGATGAGTTGTCTTGAAATCTTGTTGGGTTTTGGTCTTTTGAATTTCTCTCTAGAAACTAAAAGTACAACAATGATAAAGACAAGAACAAGAGGAGAAGAAGAATAAGAGAAGTTAAAAAAAAAGCTGTTGTTGAGTCAGTTCCAATTTACAGTGACCCTACCAGACAGAACAGAACTACTATAGAGTAGTAAACCCTATAGAGTAGGAAACCCTATAGAGGGTTTCCATGGAGAAGCTGTTGCATTTAAACTGTTAACTTTTTGGTTAGCCACCAAGCTTTCAACCACTGTGCCACAGGGCACCTACGAAAAGGTGAAGACATCCCTATAATGATTAACAGTTGCTTCGTTCTCCTCCGTGGGAGAAAGACCTGGCAATCTGCTCCTGTGAAGGATAATAGCCTAGATTGCCCTATGGGGCAGTTCTACTCTATAGCATAGTGTTTCTGTGAGTTGCAAATCAGCTTGATGGCAGTTAACAACTTATATAAGATGTTATGTTAATAAACTGAAGCAAACTCACTGTCACTGAGTCAATACTGACTCGTAGCAACCCTGTAGGTCAGAGTAGAACTGCCCTATAGTGTTTCCAAAGAGCCAAAAAACCATACCTCCCCTCTCTGACACAAACATCAGGGAAAAAACTGACCATTAAAAATACAAGGAAATGGATGAAAACTGGTGTCACTCTGGAAAGCTGAAAACTCAATGTTGTACATGACTTACAGACTTTTAATAAAGCATTGCTGAAGATATCACAGCTGTTGCTTTGAAATCCAACATTATTTTCTGTTGTTGTAATATTAGTCTTGGTAATGAATAAAGAAAACAGCCAATTTAAAAATCAGGAATATTATGAGCTTCCCCCTGGTGTCTGTGTTAGAGGGCAGGAAGCATGGTTTTTCAGTTTTCAGCTGTTTCTATTAGGAAGATGATCACCATTTTGAAATACCTATTTAAGTCCTTCACCCATTTTCTGATTGGACTGTTTCTTTTGGATCTTTACCAAATATTCAAATGATACAAATGCCAAACAAGCTCATATAAAGATACTCTGTATCATTAGCCATTACTTATCATCACTGAGTTGATTTGGACTCGCAGCGACTCTAAAGGATAGAGTAGAATTGCCCCATAGAGTTTCCAAAGAGCAGCCAGTTGATTTAAACTGCCAGCCTTTTGATTAGCAGCAAAATAACCACAGTACTCCAAGAGCTTTTCAATAAAAACCAAACCAAACCACTGCCATCACATCAATTCCAACTAATAGCAACCCTATAGGACAGCAAGGACTGCTCCGTAGAGTTTCTAAGGAGCATCCAGCTGGATTCAAACTGCTGACCCTTTGTTTGGCAGCCACAGCTCTTAACCACTATGGCACCAGAGTTTCCATTAGTTATTAGGAGAATGCAAACTAAAACCACAGTGAAACATCACTTCATATCCACTAAAATGACTATGATAAAAACAAACAGAAAACTTCTGATACTGATCAGGATGTGGAGAAATTCAAACCTTTATCCATTGTTAGTAGGACTGTAAAATGGCACAAACCATTGTGGGAAACAGTTTAGTGGTTCCTCAAAAGGTTAAGCTTAGAATTATCATACATATGATCTAGCAATCTCACTCCTGGATATAGGAGGACTGCCAATTAAGTTCATACATTCATCCTAGAAAAAAATGCAACATATCTTGTTGCTGAATATTACTACAGTCACCTTTGAAGTAATCCCCTTGGGAAACTATGTACCAAGGCCAGCACCTAGTCCTCTCTCCAAAGCAATTTGGGAACTCTTCTGGAATGGCCATCAGAGCTGTTGTCATATCACCCTTGATGTCCTGAATGTCATCCAAATGTTTTTCTTTCAATATTTCCTTTATCTCAGGGTAAAGAAAAAAGTCACCAGGGGCCAGATCAAATGAGTAGGGAGGGTGCTACAATACAGTTATTTGTTTGCTGATTAAAAACTCCTTCACAGACAACTAGACAATTAAGTTCAAGAACTTGCTACCACACCACTGCATGCTATGGCCATTCCAGAAAGAGTTCCAATATTGCGTTAAAGAGTAGTCTAGGGACTGGCATTAGTTCATAGCTTCCCAAGAGGAGTACTTCAAAGTTGACCGCAGTGATATTCAGCAATACGGTACGCACTCAGAATAATTAAATTCTCAGACTTGATTGTTGAACCTTGTATACCCTAAATAGTTGTTTGTTTTGCCAGTAGGTTCATAGTAAAGCGTGCTACCTGTCCAAATATTCTTTTCATAGTTAAGCCAAAAGTCTTAAATTTTCTCTTCCTATCCTACCAACTGTTCAGAGAAAAAGCAGCAGGATTTTACTAGCTGAGAGATACTAGAAAACATATTCATGTTTTAAGACATGATTTGATTTCAGAGTCCTCCTCTGCTTGTCATGTCTTCTTGGTTCTATGACATTTCCCTTCTGAGTAACTGTGATTCTGACTTTTCTAATTTCTTGATATTCTAATTGTTTTCTTACATTGTTCCACTGCCTAAGACACAAATAACTTGTCTAGAGTTCTGACACTATGTGTCAGGATGAGCTTTCTAGACAAAGAAGCTTAGAAAGGTTGGGGTTTAAAAATGGTAATTAGAGATCAGCACCTACTAACAGATAGCAAGGAAGAAGGACTGGGAGAAGACATCAATCTTCTAGAACAACTAAAACCAAACTCATTGCCAATAAGTTGATTTTGACTCATAGCGACTCTGCAGACAGAGCAGAACTGCTCCATAGAGTGTCTGAGAAGCACCTGGTGGTTCACAGCTGTAGCACGTAACGATTGTGCAACATCAGGGTTTTCAAAGCATCTAAAGAGCTCCAAAAAAGGCTGAGTCAACCCAAGTAGGAGCTCTCAAGTGTGAACTGACCAGTAATGCAGCCCAGTCTATGGATCATTGTCTGATTCTAGGCTGCCCTGGCAGGCACCATCCCTATGATCACAAATGGTGTGATATTTGAAATCATACTGATAGATGAGTAGGAAATGACAGATGGGAAAACTCTGTAGACTAAAGAAAGAAGCAATGTAAACATAGCATAAAGAAGCCTGACATAATTGGAAAGCAAAACATGGTTTTAGTGTTGCTGACACATAATGTGTAATAATGAATGTGGTAGAGCAGGTTAAAGGGTTAATGGAAGCTAAATTGATGACACACAGCATTTGATGATGTTTTCCTACGTGTCAGACATTATTTAAGTGTTCCACATTTATTAATTCCCCATAGCACTACTATAGCAATCAGATGATGTATTCAAATTACTTACTCTGGGTAGGACTACTTACATAATATAATTTTTGGGAGCTTCTTTTGTGACAAGCAGTGCTCTAAAGGCTTCATACGTGTGAAGTTATGTAGTCATCACAGCACCTTGTGGACAGATCCTCTGTTTTTATGTTTTAGCTATAACATTACCAAAGCAGGACAGGGTTAATAAGGGACACACAGCCTGTAAGTGGAATTTTCTCCTTTTTGAATACTTAATCCCAAGGAAATATAATTTTCAAACAGTAACTTGTGAAAGTGTTAACAGTACTTTAAGTTTGATAAGTATGTATATACAGGTAACAAACATTCTGATCAGAATATAGAATATTTCCATCATGCCAATAAGATTCTTCATGCCATTTTCCAGAGGCAAACAGTTTTCACTTCCATCACCATACATTAATTTTGTTGAGACTGGGTTTTCTTATAAATGCATTTCCAGTCACAGCGTAGTAGAGGATCAGTGAAAAAGAAGACCCTCAACGAGATGGATTAACACAGTGGCTGCAACACGTTGCTCAAATATAACAACAATTGTAAGGATGGCACAGGATTGGACAATCTGTCATTCTGTAGCACATAGGGTCACTATGAGCCAGACTGAATTCAATAGTACCCTACAACAACAATTAGTGGAATCATACACTATGAATTTTGTGTGTCATCTTTCAGTAAATGAAACATTATTGAGATCTGTCCATGTTGTTGCATGTATCGACGGTTTGTGATCAACAGTTAATTTATAGGTTGCTGATTCAAACCCACTCAGTGGCTTTGTGGAAGAAAGGCCTGGTGATCTACTTCCAAAAAGATCGCAGACAGCCTTTTCTTTTGATTGGTGAACAACAATACGAATATACCTGCATATGTTTATCCATTCTCACATGTATGAGTATTTGGATAATGTCTGTTTCTTGGTTATTATGAATAAACTTGCTATGAATATTCTTTTTTTCCTTTTTATTTATTATGGTACAAATACATGTAACAAAGCGCATGTCAACTCAGCAATTCTGAATGCAGAATTCAGAGACATTGATTATATTCTTCAAGTGGTGCAACTCAGGGACCACTAAGCAAAAATACTCCCTTGTTCCACCTCCCACTTCTGGTGACTACTAATAAGCCTTGGTTTCCATACATTTCCATATATTTATATTCATATAAGTACAATCATACAGTCTGTTCTTTTGTGACTGATTTATTTACCTTAGCATGACTTTAAGGTTCATCCATGTTATGGCATGTACCATGACATCATTTATCTTTACAGTTGAATAAAATTCCACTGCATGGATAAACCACATTTTTGTATGCATTCATCTGCTGATGGGCAGTTAGGTTGTTTAAATCTTTTTTTAAACTACATTTTACATGAAAACTTACAGAACTACTTCCTCACTAGACAGTTAATATACATATTGTTTTATGACACTGAGTGACAATACCACAACAGGTCAACATTCTCCCTTCTGAATCTTTCCCGCCCCCTCCTGGCTTCTAGTCCTTACTCTTGGGTGGCTGTGCCCCTTCAGTTTTGTTTTGTTTTACAGGCCTGTCTAATCTGTGGCTAAAGGGTAACCTCAGGAGGAACTTCATAACTAAGCTGAGTATCCAAGGACTATACCCTTGGGGTTTCTCTAGTCTCTGTTAGACCAGTAAGTCTGATTTTCTTTTACGTTTGTGTAAGTTAGAATTTTGCTCTACATTGCTCTCCAGCTCTGTCTCAGACCCTCTATTGTGGTCCCTATCAGAGCAGTCAATATGCACCATCTAGTTACACAAGAGTCAGTCTTCTGGAGACTGTCGTAGTTATACGGGGTTAATTATACATTAACAGTTAGTACATTAGGACTAATCTTCCCATTGTGTCTTTGGTTTTCTTTATTCTTCCTGGTTCCTGAAGGGGTGAAATGAGTGGAATATCTTAGCTGGCTGCTCACAGGCTTTTAAAATGCCTGATGATACTCACCCAAGTAGAAAATGTAGAAGATTCTCTTTATCAATTATATTATGCCAGATGAGCTAGATGGTCCTCACAGCCCTCAGCCCAGCAATTCAGTCTCTCTGGAAGTTTGGATGTGTTTATGGAGCTTCCGTAACCTTGACTTCTACAAGTTGTGCTGGCTTCCCTAGTGTCTTATTCTAGTGTGGCTTTAACAGAAATACAAGTGGAGGACCTTAAAAAGAGGAACGTTCTTCTGTCACTTCCCAGGAGGCTAAAAGTCCAGATTCGGGGTGTCAGAAGCAGGGGAAGGCTTTCTGTGTTGGCTCTGGAGGAAGGCCCTTGTTGTCAGTCTTCCTCTGGACTGGGAGCTTCTGAGGCAGAGGGGCCCCAGGTCCTTTCCAAAGGACACATTCTGCTTCTGGCACTGCTTCTTTCCTGGTAGTACGAGTTTCCCGACTTTTTGCTTGGTTCTGTTTGCTTCATCTCCCAAGAGACTGCCTCAAGTGACCATACAATTTTATACACTGAGTCCTGCCCTACTGACACAAGCCCCACCCATTCTTACCCATGAACATCACAGAGGCAGGATTTACAGCATACAGGAGAATTATACAATGCCAGGAATCATAGCCTAGCCAAAGTTCAATAATAATGAAAATAAATATTTCTTTTGTTATTGAATGCATTGCTGTTTCGGTTCAGCAGAAAGTCATCCAGTGGAATACTGAAAGGCAAAAACATGTATATGTGCATTGTGTGTGTGTGTGTAAAATATTTTTCTGTTATTTAGTCATCTGGAGCACAACACCTTGTCATGTTTCAAGGAGCTTACTCTTCATTATACAATGAAAAGGACAAAAAAAAACCTATACATGTATTTTTTTTCCCATAAAAACTTTTAACAAATATTTCTACTCTTTAAATTTCAAGTGACAGATTAGAATAACCCAAGAAGGATCTATGAAGTGTAAAAGAAGAGCTATAAAGGAGTCATTACCAATGAGATGTGCCATCACCTGACAACAGGAACAGCTTCAGTAAAAAGGTTAAGGGTGAGAAAAAAAGATTTTTTCTTCTTAATTGAATGGTTAAACACAGATTTTTGAAGACTCTCTGTGCAAGAAAACTATACTTGGTTCAAGTACCTTGCCCAACATTGTTTATAAAGGCATGCACTTTGCACTTTGATTTACTAGGACATGATCTAAAAGAAGGCAGGCTGCTATCTCACAAGCATCTCACAAGTATCACACTCTGCACATACATTTGAAAACTATACAGAAACTAATGCTATAAATATATAGCAAATGAACTGAAATTTATCTAGTTCATCCATTTTAATTATGTAGGATGGGAAGGAGTGAGGGAATGGAAGCTTCGATAATTTCAGTAACTTGCCTAATGTCTAACAGTCAAGCTGCGGCTCGTACAGCAATAGCGTCAGTAGTAACAGTAACAGTTAAGTTTATAAATATGCAAGGTGAAATCTATTTGCCATAATGTACAGAAATATCCCTAGCACAGATTACTAGGATGTTTAGTGAAATGTAGACATATCATATATGACAGTGTTTGAAAGGTACTATTAAAAATGATAATAAGAATGAGTTGTTACTTCCTAGTTCTCTCAACTGAGCACAAACATAAACCCTGGAAATGACACATGAGATAAACAAACAAATAAGATCTATAAAAAGTAGTTACAGGAAAACTAACCTGTTTGGGGCCCTGGGATTAGAGGAACGTAGTAACAGAATGCCTTACATCCTGCTGACAAAAATAAGAAGGCCACCAAGACTAGGCATTTCCAAAACCCTAAGGTAGCAACAGGGAGGATCATTCCTCCCTCAGCGATGAACAGAAGTCACTCTGACAGTGTGAGGTGAGCCACATCACTAGGAAGGAGTTTGCTCAGGAACCCTGCCAATAGGAAGGGCCAGGAGAATAAATTTCATCTCCAACCATGCTGTGAATTCCCTGCCCCACAGAGATACGAAAAAACAGAAAAAACCAAACCCACTGCCCTCAAATCAGGTCCAACTCATAGAGACCCTACAGGTCCAAGTAGAACTGCCCATAGCATTTCCAAGGAGCACCTGGTGGATTTGAACTGCTGACCTTCTGGTTAGCAGAAGTAGCATTTAACCCACTATGCCACCAGGGTTTCCATAGGTAAACAAAAGGCAAGTGAAAGAACAAAATCAGAAGGAGATACTTTGTCATAATGAGCTGTCTCATCTATTATCTTTTTTGTCCCACAACAGCCAGAAGGACACAGTCACAACAGGCACCAGCCCCCAAAATCTATTTCATTCCATGTTTCTCAGCATCTCCTCCCATCCAGAAGTATCCCAGCGGACAGGAGGAAATGGTGAAAGGTTTTCTGCCACAAAAAGTGGCTCGTGCCTGGAGACTCCTTTACCCCTGAAAATTATTCAGGTAATTATTTTTCAGGCCTGAGATTATCTGTAGATCCTTTTTTCCAGCAGGGCCTGGCAGATGGAAATGACAAAAGTACCCAGCCACTGCAAGAAGACAGGCCCCCAGAGATCTTCTATCCAAAGGCTTCAAGGTAGGTCATATAAAAGCTATGGGATAAAACTAGCCACAGCAAGTACCTCCAGCAATGCCTCTTTGACTCCATGGACCTGAAACATTCTCTATTACCAAAGACACAGAGTAGACAGACGTTACCACACCTCTCTGCCTGTGGCTAGCTGTACTTTCTCAGGTAGCACCAACAGAGAACTGTGAGGGCCACAGATAAACAAATCAGACCAAAAAAAAATGTCACTAAGGCTCTGGAAATTAAACTATCTTTTGAATGACAAACGCAAGCAAAGACTTCCAGATTGAATCTAAACAGATAATAAAAAAAACAAAAAAAAAAAACAAAAAAAAACCACAGTCATGGAGTCGGGTCCGACTCATAGCGACCCGAGATAGAACTTCACCATTGAGTTTACAAGGAGTACCTGACGGATTTGAATTGCTGATCTTTTGGTTAGCAGACTTAGCACTTAACTTGTTACACCACTGGGGTTTCCAAACAGATAATAGCCTGGAAAAATAATAGGACTCAGAGTCATCTAATATAATGGACAAAACACAAATAGTACAAGAAAAAAATGACTCATTACACCAAGAACCAAGAAAATCACAACTCGAATGAAAAAAGAAAATAAACTGATGCTAATACTTCGGTATTGGGGAGATTCAGTTGTTTAAATCATCTGACAAAGACTTTAAAGCATCTGTCACAAAAATGGAAAACCCTAGGTACATAATGGTTAAATGCTTACAGCTGCTAACCAATTTGTTTTTGAAAGCTCATGTGAAGAGGATAAGAAAACAAGCTACAAACTGAGAGGAAATATTTGCTAACCCTAGCTCCAATAAGGAACTGTATCTGGAATATATCTTAATGGTAAATATATTAAACAATTCAAATAAAAAATTGATAAATGACATGAACTGACATTTCATGAAAGATGATATACCTTTGCCACCGAGTTGATGCCATGTTTGGCACCAGTGCTGATGTCAAGGTCATGTTATACAGAGTACAGCTGCTCCAGGAGGTTTTCTTGGCTGTAATCTTAACAAAAACAGATCACCAAGACTTTATTATGGAGTACGGGTGGGTGGACAGGAAACACCAAAGGCTGGGTTAGTAGAGTACAAATTGTTGGTCTCACTTACAGACCAGAAGGTGATAAACATTTGGCAAAATTCACATGAGAAGATAATCAACATCATTAGGAATTTGCAAATTAAGAACAGAATGAGAAAAACTAGACCTCTATCAGAATGACTACAAGAAAACAGTGACAACACCAAACGCTTGCAAGGATTTAGAAAAACTGAATCACTCATACATTGCTGGCAGAAATGTAAAAATGTAAGAACACTGAAAAACACTGTCCATTTCAAAACACACAAACACAACAACAGCAACAAAACTAACCATGCCACTTCCGTGTTGTTGTTCTTATTAGTTGTTATCTAGTTGTCTCTGACTCGGAGGGGTGTCCTCCCTAACGGAATACAAGGTTGCCCCACCCAGTAGCGTGTTCCCTATAGTGGGTATCCTTGGCCAGTTACCTGCAGTCACCACATCAGCCTATCTCATCGAGAGGTTTTGTTTTTTTTCCTTTGACCTTCTACTTTATCAAGCATGATAGCCTTCTCCAGGTACTGGTCCCTCCTAATAACATGTCCAAAGGAAGCCAGACTAAACCTTACCATCCTCATTTTTCAAAAAAGCATTCTGGCTATATTTCCTCCAAGAGAGATTTATTCATTCCTCTGGAAGTCTAAAAAAAAAAAAAAAAAAAAAAAAGCCACTGACGCTGAGTTGGTCCAACTCATAGTGACCCTGGAGGTCAGAGTGGAACTGCCCTATACAGTTGCCAAGGAGCACCCGGCAGATTTGAACAGATGATGCTGGGGTTAGCAGACGTAGTGCTGAACCCACTATGCCACCAGGATATCCCTGGGAGTCCACAGTACATTCAATATTTTTGGCCAACACTGTGATGTAAACGCATCAGTTCTTCAGTCTTCCTTGTTCATTGTGCAGCAGTCATATCCACACGAGACAATTAAAAAAAAAATTACTATGGCTTAGGTCAGGTGCACCTTAGGAGTCAAAGTGACATCTGTACTTGCTAAGATTTTAAAGAGGTCTTTTGCAGCAAATTGCCCCAAAATAGTACCACTCATTTGATTTCTTGACTGCACTTGATTGCTTCAACTGCATTTCAATTTTTCTTTTTAATTCCTGTATTTTTATTTTAAACATTTGTATTATGTTTTAACTGAAAGTTTACAATTCAAAGTTCGTGTCTCATGCAAAAATTTAGGTGAACATTGTTACATGTTCCTAGTTGCTCTTCCTGTGATGTGACCCCACACTCCTCCTTTCCACCGTTTTCCATGTCCACTAAACCAGTTCCTGTCCCCTTCTACCTTTTCATCTCACCTGCAGACAGGAGCTGTCCATTTTTTCTCATGTATCTACTTGAGCCAAGAAACACTCTTCACAAGTATTGCTTTATGTCTTATAGTCCAGTCTGTACTACCTCTGAAGAGTTGGCTTCAGGAATGGTTTTAGTTTTAGTTTAACAGAAATTCTGAAGACCCTGTCCTCTGGGGTCCTTCCAGTCTCGGTCATATCATCAAGTCTGGTCTTTTTATTACAATTTGAGTTCTGCATCCTACTTTTCTGTTCTTCCTTCAGAAACTCTCTGTTGGGTTTCTTGTCAGAGCTTCTTGACTGCTGGTTCCATGTATATTGATTGTTGAACCAAGTAAAACGAAATCCTTGACAACTTCCTCATTTTCTTCATTCATCATGATATTGCTTATTGGTTCACTTGGGTAGATTTTTGTTTTCTTTATGTTGAAGTATAATCCATACTGAACGATAGACTCTGATCTTTAGCAAGTGCTTCAAATACTCCTTATTTTCAGCAAGCAAGGTTGTGTCGTCTGTATATGGCAGGTTGTCAATGAGTCTTCTTTCAAACCTGAAGCCCTTTTCTTTGTCCTATTGTCCAGCTTCTAAGATTATCTGTTCAGCATATATAGTGAATAAATACAGTGAAAGGATACAACCCTGACATACATCTTTTTAATATTTTAAACCACTCATTATCCCCTTGTTATGGTCAGAAGTCTACCTCTTTCTCTGCAGTAACACTATTACCATATGTCCCAGAAACTGCATCCTTAGATAATTAGGAATTTACTCCAGAAAAACAGATGTTTGTGTTTACTAAAAAAAAATATATATATATGTATATATTTACACAAATGATAATAGCAGTTTTATTTGTAATAACCCCAAACTTGCACCAGCCTAGATATTTATTTTTCAGCAGGTTAATGGCTAAAAAATTTGGTTCATGCATTTCATGAAATACTGCTCAGAAACAAAACTGGTTAAATTTTTCATAAATGCAAGACTTTGGAGGAATTTCCAGGGAATTACATGAAGAATGGAAGAGAGCTGGATATGGTGATGAATAGGCAATAGGAGAGAAATGTGTGTGAGGAAACTGTTTAGTATCTTGACTGCAGTAGCAGACACATAAAAAAATACCCATTTGACAAAACTGTAAAGAACAAATACACAGACACACACACAAGAATAAGAAAAAGCAAGGAAATACGAGCAGAATAATGGATTGTAGTAATGGAAAAAGTCTTCTCATGCTATACAAAGTATTACCAAATGTCAATATGTGGGAAAAACTGGGTGACATGAGTGCGTATGACACGCACGGCAATACCATGTGGCTCAGAGTAGAACTGGGCTCTACAGAATTGTCAGTGGCTGATTTTTCAAAAGTAAATCCACACCTTTCTTCTGAGCTACCTCTAATGGAACTCAGACTTCCAACTGCTCAGTTAGTTTCCAAGTGTTTTAACTGTTGCAATCACCCAGGGATTCTCATATATGAAATTACTCTGTTTTATTGTACATGGCTCCATGTGAATCTACCACTATCCGAGTAAAAATTCCAACTAAAAGTCAAGTGATTTTAAATTTTCAAGGTGGGTCCTATGAACACTTTTTATTACCGCATTCCAGACTATGAAGGGTAATGGTACTGTGTCATTTGTCAAATTAAAGCAGTCTAAGCAAAGATGCAATGTAAAGTGTGTGCCACTTCATAAGATGAGCTACCAGGCAATGAGGTGATACCAGCATCTGGGAGGTTTTCTGGAATAGTCTAGAGAACTGACCTCCCTAATACACCAGAGCATGATGACCCATGTGAGTCAGAACAGAACAGTGCTCCATGGTGTTTTCAGTGGCTGATTTTTTTGGAAGTGAATCATCAAGCCTTTCTCCCGAGGCACCTCTGGGAGGATCAAACGTCTACTATTTCGATTACCTGTCAAGCATGTTAACAGATTTTACCATCCAAGGACTCCTCCTATGTGGTTAAGCTAGTATTTCTTTATATGTATAAAATGGATTGCTAATAACATATTAAAAGATATTCAAAAAATTTTTCATTGCAGATTGCCGAATTAATAGTTTTTTGACATAATCATCAAAAGAGAAATGTATATAGTACTCTATGTAGTAGATATTCTTTTTTACTCCTGCATGCTCTGATATATATGTACATAGTTGATCATTCATGATATTAAAAAGCTTTTGTGATCTGGAGCAATTCACTAACACTGTGATTCTCTAAGGTCATCCTGTTCCGAGCACATTGTTATTTTTTCTCATTTCACTGCAGTGATTTGACTTAGCATAATGCTGATTTGACGCTATTTTTGACTCTGAATTTTCCTGCAGGCATGTGTCAGCTTATTCTTAAAGTGGTTATACATAAGCCTCTCACAAATATTCACTGTCCTATTTTGTGGCTTCTTTTCAAGCCACACTTTCATTGAAAGCAATGGCTCTGCCTTAGCTCTTCAGAAGTCTCACCAATCAGGACACAGGTTGTATTTCTGGTTGGATGAGCTATTCAGTCGAACACATCCCCATGAAGAGAGGAAGGCAGCAGGTTCATTAATATTCAAGTTTTCTGAAGATGAGAGGTTTCTCTTAAGCCCATTAATCTTTTCTTATGAGTGTGCTTTACCAGTGATCCACACCACGTACCTTTCTGTAGCTTTCTCTGTTTTAGAAGAAAGTCGCAATGCAAAGACAATTCCCTCTCCTCAGCCCCATTAAGGCCTCACAATTCTTCCCTATCTTGAATAGTCAGTCATCCTGTTTGCACAAGCTAACACTGTTGACATGGCATAGAATCTAAGAACAAGTGTGTGACTTATGTACAATGTTGAAATGTGTCTTCCTCGTAGCTAATAAAATCCTTGTTAAGTTTACTGGGGGATAGTCTCAGGATTTTTTTTTTTTTAATCTAAAAGTTACCACCTGCATTTATTTAAGAAGAAATGGCATGGTAAATTTTTATTATTAATCTATGACTATTTTATTCTCCCCCTCTATTAATCTCCTGTTCTTCACTGTTCAATCTTTATTAGCTTTTCTTTTCCTTAAAAAAAAAAAAAAAATCCACATTAATAAATTGTTTTTTGAATGTTTATTCCTGAATCAGGTAAAAATAGCTTGGCAAATTATCATCAGATTTTCATGGTATGCTTGGAGTGGTCTGAGTTAATAGAAACATTTGTCAGCTTGTTGCTGTGAAATCTATTCCAACTCATAGTAACTTTGGGACAGAGTAGAACTGATCGCTAGGGTTTCTAAAGCTGTAATCTTTCAGGAAGCACATGACCACAACTTTCCCCTGTTGAGCAGCTGGTGAGTTTTAGTTGTGTACCTTTCAGTTAGCCAGTTGCTTAACCACTGTGCCTCCAGGGGTATGCAAAATTCACTTTGGACGTTCCTAGGAAAACCTAGTGGCATAGTTGTTAAGTGCTATGGCTGCTAACTAAAACATCAGCAGTTCAAATCCACCAGGTGCTCCTTGGAAACTATACGGGGCAAGTCAACTCTGTCCTATAGGGTCACTATGAGTTAGAATTAGTTTGACTACAAAAGGATTTGGTTTTGGGGACACTACCTGAAAAAGTTGGTAATACTCATCTGAAATGAAACAAGCATGCATTGGGAGGTCATGTCACTCTGTACTGAAAAAATTGGTGCATATCAAAATTTTTGTACAGAAAAGTGTGTTCTTAAACATCAGTCCTAAACTGAAAGTCACCAGAGCAGATACACTGAATTTCAGGCACTGATTTGTCACTGAGCTGTTTCTGTTCAGGTAATTCTCATGGAGGGCCAGTGAAAAGGAGATTGATCCTCAGCAAGATGGATTGACACAGTGGCTACAATTATAGCCTCAGGTGTGACAGCTGTTGTGAGCCTGGCACAGGACTGAGAAGTGGTTCCATCTGTTGATATAGGATAGCTGTAAGCTGGGACCAACTCAATGGCCCCTGACAACATCCAGCTACGTGTTGATGGTTCTAGAGTGATTATCAGTAGAAGTTTCTATTTTCTCACACAGTTCTAGAGGAACCGTCATTTCCCTACCATTTTGATCGAGTTTCTAATGTTTACTTCGTACTGCTATATCTCTGATTGTTTTTTTTTATAGTCCTCGTGACAATGCAGGAGTGAGGCAGTATCTGTATAACTACCTCATTTTAGAATGAAGATATTTAAATGATTTGCCACTGTTACATCACCAGTAAAATCAGAGAGGAAGCCCAGTCACATTTCTCACTTGAGGGTTACATAACATAATTCTCAGTTTCTCATCACTGATTTCTGATGAGTATGTTTTTTTCTTTCTTTCTTTCTTTTTTCCTGCTGAAAAACCTGCTTTCTTCACTTTATCATTTAAACTGTGATACCAAGGGAGTAATGGCTTCCTCTGCTCATATACGAGAATTTTAGGTGGGCACAGGTTTCAAGATAGGAATAGTCGCAGTATAGCGAGTGAGGAAATAGAGTGGCCCACTTGACACTGGTGCGATGACAAAGACCAGGGACTTCAATGCAAAGTGGAGCATTAAAAGGAAGGTGTAAAGAATTTAAAGCAACGTGGACAATTCTAGAGGAAACACAGAAGCATTTAATATAAGAAGGAAATAACCGAGCCAAGAAAACTAAATTGTAGCTATACTATGCAGCTCCAAATTCACTCTTTGGTTATGTTTGTCATCACTTTTTTTGATGCTGTGGCTGACACCATACAAATTGATGGCCTTTGCTACTTGGCACCTCACTAAATTGGCCCTGTAGGAAGCACACAGGTGATTTTTCGAAAAGGCAAAGGAAAGAAGGGATCTCCTTCAATTGTCTTGTAATGCTGTCTTAAGAGGGTCCCCCTAGAGAAGTAACACGTTATCTCAGCAGCAGGACTGCATTAAAGCATCATCAGTTGGTCCCAGCCTCTAGCATCCTTCAAGCACTTACAGGTCCGACAGCATGGCATCTCCCAGAAGTACCGGCAGCACCCAGGTAACCCCACCCCCTAACAGAGTTCTGAGTTCCAGCTCCATCAGGCCACTTCTCTGAGCTTCTTGTTCTGATCACCCTAAATCCATCTCTTTGTTCCCCAACCCTAGAGATGGTAGTCCCATCACTCAGCTATTATTTTTACTTAGTCAGTATTTCTGTATTGCTTTCAGGTGTCTAATACCTTTACTACAAGTTCCGTTCACAAATTACCTATAGCTATAACTAAGATCATCTTTAATTTATCAACTTACCTATTGCCTTCAAGTCAATTCTAATTCATAGTGATCCTATAGGATAGTGTAGAACTGCTTCATAGGGTATCCAAATGGCTGGTAGGTTTGAACTGCTGACCTTTTTTTCACTCAAAGTCTGAGTTATTGATTGTTTCAACATAAGAAATTTTTACCTATTTGGTCCTGACTAATGAAAGGCTATTTCAAGAAAGGTAATATAAATATCAAAATAAAATCCTTAAAAAGACATTAAAAATTTCCTCAACTGTTATATCTCTAGGCATTTGTGAACCATTTTTGTCCTTATTTCAGACTGAGAATTTTCTTCTTTTCTAAACAGCTTGTTGAGAAATTGGAAATGTATAAATTAGGCCAAAGCTATCAGGTTTTTTTTTTGTTTTTTTAATTGGACTTCACTTTCCATTTTGATATATAGTTATAGAACAACATTATCAGAAAACAGACTTGAAGTCTTTGGAAAGGGAGGTCATTTGGAGCAAAGATTTAGTTAGCGTGTGCTTATTTATGCTGGTGTGTCTGTATGTATACATATAAAAACATTTTACAAAACATACATAATTCAAGTAGGTGGACATCGTAAAAAATACACTCACTAAAGTTTAAATATAAGCATAAACCTTATAACACAAGCTTTTTTTTTCAAACTTCTTTATTATGATTTATTGCCAATATTAAATTCACTGCCATGGTGATGCTAAAATTGCACTGCATGGTTCCAAAAAATGGCGTCAAATGCTCTTAGGTAATTCATTTTAGTCATATTCTAAAAACATCAAGATTTCAGCAATTTAAAAACCATTTGTTGGCATGGAAACATCAATTTAATTAAAACTGGATTAAACTAATTAACCTAAAACATATTGTACCACTGAGTGTTTGATTTAGAATACTTTGGAAGAAAAAGAACATTTTTCACAATCATTTTAGGCCTTTTATCTAATGGAAGTGTTTAGGTTTTATAATGGACCAATACATGCACTAATGTCTCAGATGACTGCTTTCATGTGAAATGGATGGTTATGATGAAGGGTCCTACTAAATAAAACAGTAGTCTTCTTCCAGGAATTCAGAGAACAGAGCATTTGATTAATCCTGCTTATTGTTTTGTTTAGCTACAGTATCCAGATTGAATGAAAATAATCACTGTGTAGGTTTTTATATTTCATCCTGATAGACTAGGATTTTATTTCATAATAAGGAAAATCATAAAATGATGAACCATAGCAATATGGGTTTAAGTGTGTATATGCAGCATGGGTACAAGCAGCATTACTAAGAAATTTGTGGTAATAATAATCTTTTCAGCATTTTAATACCCATTGTTTATTTCAGCAAAGAAACACAGCAAGTGCACAGATGAAGTTCACTGAATACATTTTACACAGTGCAATATGTAGTTTGTAAGTCAATTTTTGTGTGTGTGTGTATGTATGTGTGTGTTCATTTTATTAACACTGAAGACATCATGTGATAGGCTCAAGGTCTCTGGTAGTGGTTAAATGGTTGGCTGCTTACAAAAAAAAAATGGCTATTTGGACCTACCGGCTGGTTAGCAGGAGAAAGATGTGGCAGTTGGCTTCTGTAGATTTACAGTGCTGTCATCTGGGATCTTAAAAGCAAGTAAGTAGCCGTCTAAGATGCATCCATTAGTTCCAATCCACTACAAGAAAAGGAAAATGCAGAACACCAAAGACACAAAGCGAGCGAAGTGCCGTCGAGTCGGATCTGACTCATGGCGACCCTAAGGATCAAAGATGATATCTAGCTACCACTAATGGCTGCCTCGACAGAGTGTCCCTGACAGAACAGGAAAACTCAAATTCTAGTCAAAAAGACCAGGCTTATTGGTCTGACTGAGACTGGAAGAATCCTAGAAGACATGGTCCCTAGACTCTCTGTTTACCCAGAATTAAAATCATTCCTGAAGCCAACTCTTCAGACAAAGAATAGACCAGACTATAAGTCATAAAATGACACTTGTGAAGAGTGTGCTTTTGAGTTTAAACAGATACATGCAACTAAATGGTAACTTCCTCTCCAGAGGTGAGATGCAGATGAAGAAAGGAACAGGAGCCGGATAAATATACATGGGAAATCTGAGGTGAAAAGGAGGAATGAGTGGTCGCATTATAGGCATAGTAGCCAGGTAACATAACAATGCATGTTTAAATTTTTGTATGAGAAACTAACTTGAGCTGTAAACTTTTACCTAAAGTGCACACACATACACACACACACACAGGTTTACAGACTTGGAAACACTATGGGGCAGTTGTACTGTGTCATATAGAGTCACTGTAAGTGAAAATCGACTCCCACAATAATGAGTTTGGTTTGGGTACTGGAACAAGCCTTATTACTTGGCTATCACATCCACATTACCATTCTTTTAGCAGAAATTTTCTGGTTTCATTCCCTATGCTTTGACAAAGCTGACTGCCATTATACTGGCTCTGGGGTGGTATAGCCAGCCAAGTGCCATCGAGTTGGATATGACTCATGGTGACCCTAGGGGCCAGGGTATAACTGACCCTCAGGGGTTGTATAGGGACTTGGCAATTTGTCAACTTTGTTAGGCTGAGATATACTTTCAAACTCCTTTATTGTGTGTTTCTGGCTAGGGAGGGACAAGGGAGATATTTTGGAGAGCTGGAGGACAGAAGTGATGCACTAGTCATCCATAGTTTATACACACTGATGCTGATTATCAGGCTCATCTCATGACCTTGAAAGAATATTAATCTTGAAAATTCTCCACCTTCTGCTAGATTCTCCTGAACCTTCCCTGACTCCTGGACCAGGGTGTGTGTGTGTGTGTGTGTGTGTGTGTGTATGCTGGTGGAAAAGGGCTGTTTCTATAGGATACTCCCTCCACCAACACTAGCAGCTAGGAGAACTGACAGGGGTTTCAGCCTGTCTTCACGAGCTTTCACCTCCTGCTGTGTGTTCCAGTCTGTGCTATGTATTCCTCTTATTTCTTTACTGCCTACTTTGTAGACTTCAAGCTCCAGATCCAATCAGATGTGAAGACAACAGCAACATAGACACAGTTTAACCCACTCCTCTAATGGTCGATGGACTTATACCTGCAAGAAACATATGAATACACTTATACGGACACTCACATACACACATTCACCACCTGTCAGTTTGCTACACTGTAGTGGCTTATGTGTTGCTACATCATTGCTATTTCACATACTAGTAAAATCACCTATGGTAGGCAGGGTTCAGGGACTTTCAGACTAAGACACACAAAGAAAAATGGCTTGGTGATCAACTTTTTAAATGTAGACAATGAACCCCTACAGATCACAGGAGAAGATTCTCTATTATATTCCTGGAAGTTAGTTCCCCAGGTTAGAAAGCACTCAAAATACACTGTAAGCCACATCGATGAACTTGACCACATCAATGATTGTAAGAATAGAACTGGACCTGACAATATTTCATTGTCTTGCACATGGGGTCACCATGAGAGGGAGATGAATTCACAGAAATAAACATGTGTCTGTGTCTTCTGGTGATAGTACTTCCCTGATTGAAACCTGACTCATACAGATGCATCTATAATCTAAGATAAAGCCAACAAGCTCGCCATTGTGTTAGGCATCACTGTAGGTTGTTCATTGATTGGTGGTTAACTCAATTTGGTCAATGTCATTCTAACAGCTTGTGCATTAACCAATGTTCTCTTACCCTCTATACTAACACCTTCTATTAAAGCAGCTGGATGATTTCTAAATCTTACTATACTTTATTTCATATTCTCTACAATGCTTTGAGGACAGTATTTCTATGTCCACTTTACTTACAAAGCATGTGGTAACTGAGGCATGAGAAAAATAAGTAATTTATCCAATGTCACGAAGCCATTTCCTACAGAAGTTGTATTTTAACATAAGTTTGTTTAGTTTCAATTAGTTACATTTTTCATGATTAATTTAAAATGATACCTAAAAAGGGTGGGGAAAAGGTAGCAGATTAGTGACATGCTTTCTATGACCCTTCTAACAACAGAAGCCCCAAAGAACAAATGAATCAATTATATATGAACATCAAAGCGAGAGTTGACAGATAGAACTGAGTGATGGGGAAGAGAGAATAGGTCAAGACATATGTAGGACAGGCCAGAACTGATCTGCCAGGAATTGGCTGCAGTCAACATGGTGAGTAGAACAGTGGCATTCAGAGGGTGTCCACTTCAGCAAGAGAGATGGAGCAGTGGAGAGTACACTTGCACCTTCAGAACCAATGGCAAATGGAACATGATCACGAAAAGCTAAGTGGCTTACTTCTAACCAATCACAAATGGATCTAAATCTTTCCCTAGGTATAAACTTCTCTCCCTTTGCCAGAACTTCCCTGTCCTTTTTCTGCACTGCACCCAGCTCCAGAGTTTGACACCATTACTTGAATGGGATGTGAGACTGCTTATATAGCCCTGAGCTATTCTCTAACAGTTGGAGTGGACTTAACAATTTAACAAACTGGGGGAAGGTACAAAAAGGAAAAAAAAAAGTGCTGATTTCTCTGAGCTGGAGATCAAAGGCAGAAACAGTTCCTGTAATTAGAATCTGCCATAAAAGGATACAATTTGCCTGCCCATCTAATACAGTAGGAGAGGACCTGCACTACACATCTGATGACTGACTAAATGGATACCTAAGCTGAATACACACAAGAACAGTAAATGGACTTCTGGAATCCCAAGTCTAATTAACAACTCTAGCTACTTGGCAGTAGCACATTAGCATACTGAAGACACAAATAACCAAACTGCAAACATAATCAGCCTATTTGGACATTTAAAAACAAAGGAAAAAGCTAGAACACAGTAAATAAACATAAAATTTAAAAAAAATACAACCATTTACTGATGGCTTGGTAACAGTCAATGTCAAATCACTTAAAGAAGCAGACCATGATGGCTTCACAAAACTCGAAAAACAAAGAATCAAGAAATTTTTCAGAGGAAAAGAACTTTCTGGAATTATTAGAGGTAGAATACAAAAGACTAATATTCAGAACTCTTCAAGATATCAAGAAGGAGATGATGCAGTAGTTCATAATGACAAATTGAACAGGCTACAAGAAAAGGTAACAGAAATTAAGAAAATTAATAATAAAATTACAGAATTAGACAACCGAACAGGAAGCCAAGGAAGCAGAATTGAGGCAATGGAAGGCTAAATTAGTGAGACTGAAGATAAAGCATGTGTCACCAATACATAAGGGAAAAAATCAGATAAAAATCAGATAAAATAATTAAAAGGAATCAAGAAACACTAAGACTTATACAGGACTCTAATTAGAGGAAAAATCTACAAGTGATTGAGTACCATTACATAAGGGTATAACAGCAAATAGAGAGTATTGTTGAAGACTTATTGACAGAAAACTACCCTGATATGAGAAGATACCTATCCAAGATGCTCATCGAACTTCACACAAGGTAGATCATGAAAAAAAGACACCAAGACATATTACAATCAAGTTTGCCAAAACTATACCTAAGTAGACAATTTTAAAAGTGGCTAGGGATAAAAAATTAAATAAATAAATAAATAAAAGGCTAAAAAGCAAAATCAATAATACTAAGCTAGGACCACTCAACAGAAACCATGTGGGCAACAAGGCAATTAGGTGAGATATATAAAGTGTCTTGAAGAAAAATAATTGCCAGCCAAGATTCATATATCG
Source organism: Heterohyrax brucei (assembly GCA_028571685.1). Taxonomy (NCBI): domain Eukaryota; kingdom Metazoa; phylum Chordata; class Mammalia; order Hyracoidea; family Procaviidae; genus Heterohyrax; species Heterohyrax brucei. The sequence goes on from CM053143.1 coordinate 166,645,549, forward strand.
AGCAAAACTGTCTCTCAAATACGATGGAGAAATTAGGACATTTCCAGATAAACAGAAATTTAGAAAATTTGTAAAAACTAAACCAAAATTACAAGAAATACTAAAGGGAGTCTGTTGATTAGAAAATCAGTAACATCAGGTAACAACTCAAGACTAGATTACAGAACACAGCAACTGGATATCAACCTAAACAGGTAAATAATAAAAATAAAACAATAGAGAAACAGGAACATTATGTACAGACATTATAAGAAAAAAAGAAAGACTGAAAATAGAGTTCATGAATCTTTCATATGCTGAGGAAGTGAAGGTGATATAAACACGTTAAAGACTAGTTTAAATTTAGGGGGAAAAAAGTACAAATATAAAGGAAACTATCAATTTTTTTTTTAAATATTGAAGTTGTCAAGATTTTTTATCATTACTATTTTTTAATTGAATAAAAAATGACAGTGTACATACTCTGTGCTTACAATATTGGGTTAAGATAGGAGGAGTACACAAGTTGTGTTGAAGTCCCATTAATATTGATCTTGTGACTAATGTGTATTGTCACCAATTTCACCCAACCAAATTTCTAACAACTATCTAATCTAAACCCTCACCTCTTGCCCTCCCATCCTCCCCCCCACCTACCCTTGTAGCCATCAAAGAGTCTTCTCTGTTATGTAGGAGTATGCTTTTAAGTTTTTATCATAGGGGTCTCTTATAATAATTGTTCCTCTGTTGCTGACTAGATTCCCTCAACATAATGTCCTCCAGTTAAGACTAAATTGAGAGATGTTTCCTGACATCCTCGTTTTTCTTTATCTATGTATAATAGTCCATTGAGTACACATACCAAAGTTTACCCATCCATTCTTCTGTTGTTGGGCATCTGGGTTGATTTCAACTTTTTGCTATAGTGGACTGTGCTGCAATGAACATTTGTGTGCATGTATCATTTGGTGTGAATGGCCTTGATTCTGTAGGATATATTCCAAGCACAGGAATTACTAGGTCAAATGTTATATCTATATCCATTATTTTAAGGTAATGCCAAATTGCTTTGCAAAGAGGTTGCACCATTCTGCAACCCCACCAACAGTGTAGGAGAGTTCCAATCTCTCCACAGCCTCTTCAACATTTAGTGTTTTGTGTTTCTTGGATCACGGCCAATCCTGTTGGAGTGAGATAGTATCTCATTGTCATTTTGATATGAATTTCTTTAATAATTAATGATCATGAGCATGTCTGCATGTGTTTTTTGGCTGCCTGGATCTCCTCTTTAGAGAAGTGTCTGTCTGTTTCCTTTACCCATCACTTAATTGGATGATTTGTCTTTTCCTTATTGATGTCTGGAGTCGGATCCGACTCGACAGCACTTGGCTGGCTGGCCATAGATTATGGAGACCAGGCGTTGGTCTGACATAGAGTTTCCAAGTATTTTTTCCCATTTTGTAGGTGGTTTTTTTAATTCTTTTGATGAAGTCTTTCGATGAGCAGAAGTGTTTGATTCTTATTAATTCCCATTTATCTATTTTCTCTTCTGATGAATGTGTTTTGTTTGTCAGATTTTGAAGTCTGTCTATATTGTGTATTAAAATGCCCATTGTTGACCCTATCTTGGATGAGCTTTATTGTTTTAGCTTTTATATTTAGGTATTTTATCCAATTTGAGTTGATTTTTGTACAAGGTGTAAGATATGGGTCTTGTTTCAATTTTTTGCAGATGGATACCCAATTACGCCAGCACCATTTGTTAAACAGATTGTTCTTACCCTAGTTCAAAATCTTAGGACCTTTGTCAAATATTAGCTGTTCATAGGAGGATGGTGGCATCTCTGGGGTAACTACTTTGTTCCATTGGTCTATATGTCTCTTTTTGCACCAGTACCAGGCTGTTTTGACTACTGTAGCAGTGTAATAGGTTTCAAAGTCAGGTAGTGAAAGGCCTCCTAGTATGTTCTTCTTTTTCAGTAGTGCTTTACTTATTCGGCGCTTCTTCCCTTTCCAAATAAAGCTCATAATTTGTTTCTCCATTTCATTAAAGAATGTCACTGGAATTTGTATTGGGATTGCATTATATAAGTAGATTGCTTTGAGCAAAATAGACATTTTCACAATATTGAGTCTTTCTATCCATGAGCAGGGCAGATTACTCCACTTATGTAACTCTCTCCTAGTTTCTTATACTAAGGTTTTATAGTTTTCTCTATAAAGATCTCTCATTTCTCTAGTTAGATTTATTACTAATTATTTTATCTTCTTGGGGGCTATAGTAAATGGAATTGATTTCACTGTTGGTATAAAGGAATCCTATTGATTTAGTTATGTTTATCTTGTATACCGATACTTTGCTGAATTCTATTAGTTCTAACAGTTTACTTATGGATTTCTTTGGATTCTCTGTATAAACAATCATATTATCTGCAAAGAGGGAAATCTTTACTTCTTCATTGCCAATATGGATGCCTTTTATTTCTTTGAGTTGTCTAATTGCTCTGGCTAGAACTTCTATCACAATGGTGAATAGAAGTGGTGAGAGCGAGCATTCTTGTCTAGTTCCCATTCTCAAAGGGAATTCTTTCAGTCTTTCACCATTCAGGATGATGAAAGCAGTTGGCTTTGCATAGATTCTGCTGATTATATTGAGGAATTTCCCCTTTATTCCTATTTTTCTGAGAGTTTTAAGCATGAATGAATGTTGAACTTTGTCAAATGCCTTTTCTGCATTAATTGACAATATCAGGTGATTTTTATCTTTTGTGTTATTGCTATGGTTGATTACATTAATTGTTTTTCTGATGTTGAACCAGCCTTGCATCTCTGACATGAAACCAACTTTATCTTGATGAATTATTTATTTATATGCTGTTGAATTCTATTGGCTAGAATTTTGTTGAAGATTTTTGCATTTAGATTCATCAGCAATATTGGTCTGTAATTTTCTTTTTTTGTGGACTCTCTCCCCTGGTTTTGGTATCAGGGTTATGCTGGCTTCATAGAATGAATTTGGAAGTATTTCATTTCTTTCTATGGTGTGAAATAGCCTCATTAATATTGGAGTTAATTCTTCTCTAAAAGTTTGGTAGAATTCTCCAGTGAAGCTGTCTGGGCCAGGACCTTTTTTGGTTGGTAGATTTTTGTTGACTTTTTCAATCCCTTCCTCTGTGATAGACTTATTAAGTTGATCTATTTCTCCTTGTGATAGTCTTGGTGAGTCATATGAATCTAGAAATTTGTCCATTTCCCCTAGGTTTTCAAATCTGTTACAGTATAGCTTTCATGGTATTCTGTTATGATATATTTTATTTCAGTTGGGTCTGTTGTAACATCTCCCAACTTATTTCCTAATCATGTTATTTGTATCTTCTGTTGTTTTTCTTGTGTAAATTTAGCCAATGATTTATCAATTTTGATCTTTCGAAGAGCTAGCTTTTGGTTTTGAAGACAGCAAGGCTCAAATCAAAACTAACATTCCGAGGGAAACCCTGTAGACTTTCATCTGACTTTTCTGCCAAAACAATGTTGGCTAGAAAACAATGGGCAGACACATTCAAAGCCCTGAATGAGAAAAACTTCCCTCCTAGAATTATTTATCCTGCAAAACTGTCTATCAAATATAATGGTGAAATTAAGACTTTTGAAAGTAAAGAGAAACGTAAAGACTTCATTAAAACAAAACCAATATTACATGAAATATTGAAAAAAAGGTCTTCCTTAATTGTATGTTTTAGTTGATAACTCAAGGCACTTCATCCAAATTTCTAATCAGTTAAGGAAGGCACAAAGCTTTGTCAAACCAAACCAAAAGCTACAATATTATAATAAGGGAACTCATGATCATATCATGACAACTATAATACCATCACATTAAAAGAGGGATACTGTCGTGGTTTGAATTGTGTTCCCCCAAAAATGTGTGCAGCCACGTGGCTGGGATATGGTTCCCAGTATCTTGGGACTGTCCTCCATTGTGTGGTTTTGCTAAACTGTATGTTAAAGGATTAGGGTGGGGTGGTAAACTCCTGCATTGGATTACTTCCCTGCCTGGCTGTGGGGGGAGTTTCCCCGGAGTGTGGCTTACCCCACCCTTAATGCTTTCAGATAAAAAGGAGAGAGAAACAAAGGACAATTTGGGAGCCTCGTTACCATCAAGAGAGCAGCACCGGGAGTAGAGCACGTCTTTCAGACCTGAGGTTCCTGTGCCAGGTCGCTCCCTGGACACAGACTGATGCAATACCAGACTTTCCTCCAAAGCCAACAAGGGGAAAGCCTTCCCCTGGAGCGGTCATCCTGAATATGGACTTGCAACCTACTGGACTGTGTAAGAATAAACCTTCCTTTGTTAAAGCCATCTACTCTGTGGTATTTCTGTTATAGCAGCCTTAGCTGACTAAAACAGCTACACTATAATAGTTACAGTTGTTTTTCATGCAATGAAAATTTCAGACTTATAAAATAGTTAATTGATTTCAATAAATATATGTTAAGGGGAATTACCTATGTAGCCATAAAACAGATTAACAATACATCATTTGAAATTAAAAATCACAAGAGTCTCAATAAATATAAAGTCAAAACTCATACCATCCATAAAGAAGAAAGTTCCAGAACAGATTAATAAGAACAACAGAGAAATCATCAACATGAAAATAAACATATCACGATGACACCACTAAACATATACCTATGAATAATCACATTGAATGTAAATGGACTGAACACTCCAGTAAACAGACAGCGAGTGACATCCTGGATCAAAAGACATGACCCATCTATATGTTGCTTACAAGAAACATATCTTAGGCTTAAAGATAAGAACAGGTTGAAAATTAAAGTTTGGAATAATATATGCCAAGCCAAGCACCGTCAAGTCAGACCCAACTCATGAGTTGGAATAATATATATCATGAGTTGGAATAATATATATCAAGCTAATGATACACAAAAAAGAGCAGGTGTGGCAATATTAATCTCAGATAAAATAGACTTTAATGTGAAATCCACTATTGTGGACAAGGATAGTCACTATTTTATTGCTGAAAGGTTCAATACTCAAGCAAGACTTAACAATATTAAATATTTACGCACTTGGCTTGGCTCATACCAAAGTACCTAAATATATTGAACAAATACTGACAACATTGAAAAATGAGATAGATCATTCCACAATAATAGTTGGAGACTTTAACACTCCCTTTCAGTTAAGGATAGATCATCCAGAAAAAAGCTCAGTAAAGATACAGAAGATCTTATTGCAACCATCAATTCTGTGTTTTAAAAAGAGAGAGAGAGAGAGAGAGAGAACCCAGGAAATACAAAGCTGCTAACAATGAAAAAGATGAAAATACATAAGGAAAAAAGACTTAGAGCAGAAAATTGAATGGAATAAAAGAATTGCCTATAATGCACAAAAAAGACATCAAAATAACAGCACTGAACTCCTACCTGTCAATTATCACACTCAATGTAAATGGATTAAATGCACCACTAAAGAGTAGAAGAGTGGAGGATTGGATTAAAAACATGACTCATCTCTATGCTGCCACAGGAGACACAACAGAAACTCAAAGACATGAACAAACTAAAACTCAAAGGATAGAAAACTACATATCAAGCTAACAATATTTAAACAGAGCAGCAGTGGCAATATTAACCTCTGATTAAAAAAAAAAAAAAGACTTTAAAGTAAAATTCGCCACATTGTATAAGGAAAGACACTATATAACGATTAAAGGATCAATACTCCTGGAAGACATAACCATATCAAATATTCATGCACCAAATGACATGGCTCCAAACTGCATTAAAAAATAAATAAATAACTGCATTGAAAACAGAAATAGACAGTTCAACAACAACAGTAGAATATTTCAACATACTACTTTCACTGAAAGACAGAACATCTATAAAAAAAAACTCAGTAAAGCCAGAAAATATCTAAATGCCACAATGAACCAACTCAACCTTGTAGACGTAAACAGAACACTACATCCAACAACAGAAAAGTATATCTTTTTTTGTAGCACACATAGAGTAGACCACATATGAATGTATTAGGCAATAAAGCAAGACTTAACAAAATCCATAGCACTGACATTATAAGCATCTTTTCAGATCATAAAGCTATAAACACAGAAATCAATACCAGGAAAAAAAAAATCAAACACCGAGTAACTGAACAATACCTTGTTCAAATACTACTGGGTTGTTGAGGAAAACAATGATGGAATAAATTCTAGAGTCAAATGAAAATGAAAGCATGTAATAAAAATTACAGCAGAACTAAATGAATTAGAGAAGAGAAAAAAGTTTGAAACAGTTAACAAGACCAACAGCTGTTTTCCTTTAAAGATCAACAAAATCAATAAATCATTAGCTGAACTGAAAAGGAAGCAAATAACTCAGATAAGAAATGAGACAGGTGATACACAACAGACTCAAATGAGATTAAAATTACTGTAAACTAACACTATGAACAATTGTACTCTAATAAATTTTAAAACTTAGGGAAAATGAACAAATTTCCAGAAACATACTACCTACCTAAACTAACCCAAGGAGAGAGAAAACAATTAAATAAACCTAGAACAAAAGAAGAGCTTGAAAAGGTAATTTAAAAACTCCCAGCCAAAAAAAAAAAAAAAAGAAAGAAAGAAAAACAAACACCCTGGCACTAAAGGCTTCAATTAAGAGTTTAAGAATTTTCCTAAACTTAGAGAAGAGGTAACACCACTATTACCAAACTTAGAGCATAGAAAAGGATGGAAAACTCTCAGGTTCATTCTATAAAGCCAGCATGACCCTGTTACTAAAACCAGGTAAAGATAAAACAAAAAAGGAAAATTATAGACCAATATCTTTCATGAACTTAGATGTAAAAATCATTAACAAAATTCTAGCCAATACAATTCAATAGCATATCAATAAGAAGAAGAACAACAACAACTCACCATGACCAAGAGGTATTCATACCAAGGCTGCAGGGATGGCTCAAACATTAGAAAAACAATTCATGTAATAAACTACATAAATGACACAAGAAACAAGAGCCACTTGCATTTAACAATTGATGTAGGAAAAGCACTTGAAAAGGTCCAACACTGATTCATGTTAATAACTGTTAGAAGAATAGGAATATAAAGGAAATTTCTCAACATAATAATGGGCATCTATGCAAAGCCAACAGCCAGTATCATCCTAAATGGAGGGTCTGAAAGCCTTCCCCTTGAGAACAGGAACCAGACCAGGGTGCCCTTTGTCATTACTCTTATTCAACAATGTGATGGAAGTTCTAGATAGAGCAATCAGGTAAAATAAAGAAATAAAAGGCATCCAAACTGGTAAGGAAGAAGTAAAAGTATCTCTATTTGCAGATGAAATGATCTTATATACAGAAAACCCTAAAGAATCCTCAAAAAAACTTACTGGAACTAATAGAAAAGTTCAGGAAAGTATCAGGATATAAGATTAAAAAAAAAAACAAAACAGTGCTGTCAAGTTGATTCCGACTCATAGAGACCATATAGGTCAGAGTAGAACTGCCCTGTAGAGTTTCCAAGGTGTGCCTGGCTGATTTGAACTGCTGATCTTCTGGTTAACAGCCATAGCACTTAACCACTATGCAAACAGGGTTCCCAGGACATAAGATAAACATAAATAAATCAGTGGGATTCTTTCACACCAACAAAGACAACACCAAAAAGGAAATCATCAAATCAATACCATTTACTTTAGCATCTAAGAAGACAAAATACTCAGAAAGAAATCTAACCAGAAATGTAAAAGAGCTATACAAGGACAATTATAAGATTTGACTGCAAGAAACCAAAAGAGACTTACGTAAGAGGAGAAACCTACCTTGCTCATGATAGGAAGACATAACATTATGAATACGTGTATTCTCCCCAAAGTGATCTATAAATACAAAAAACCCCAACATGAATATTAATTTTAAGGGCATTTTTTAACAAGACAGAAACAAATCACCAACTTCCTATGGAAAAGGAAGAAGCCCTGGAAGAGTCAAGCATTAAAATGAAGAAGAACAGAGTAGACAGACTCACGTTATCTAATCTGTATTACACTGCATAGTAGTCAGTTGCAAAATGACAAATATTTTATGAGACCACTATTATGAAGACTCCAGAAAAGCTTAAGCACAGAAGAAAATAATCTTTGATGGTTTCAAGGGCGAGGAGGGCGGGAGAGGTGTATTCATGGTAGATGGCAGATAGAAATTGGGTTAGGTGAAAGGAGTGACAGCCCAAAGCAGAAGGGATGTTAGCACAGCTAAGATATAACAAAAGCTAAGAGGTTTCCTAAATAAAACCCAATGTTTTAAAAGACAGAGTAGCAGAGACAATGTCAGGGGACCGTGGTTTCAGGGACAATCTAGGCCAGTTGGTATAAGACAGGTTTTTTTTTTTTTCAATAAAATGTTTCGAATCCCACTTTGGTGAGTGGTGTCTTGTATCTTAAAAGCTAGCAAGTTGCCATTAATTTGTCCCAATCCATCTGGATCAGAAGAGAATGATTGATGTCAAAGACATGAGGAAAATATGAGACCAACAGACAGGGGTGGGTGATAAGACCTGGAGACTTCATCAGCAGAAGACCAGAAGGAATAGATTGTGCCCAGACACCACCAGTGACTGCCCTGGCAGGGAGCACAACACACAGTCCCTGAAGTAGCATGATAAAAATGGGTATGAAGAACTAGAACCTCTATTAATAAAGACAAGACTTGATGTTCCAACAGACTTGTAGCATCCCCTGAAGACACAGTCCCTGGACTTGCCGTGAGACCAGAGCTGAAACCAGTGCTGAAGCCAATTTTTCAAAGATTAGACTAGACTATAAAACATAGAATGATTCTGGCAAAGAGTGTATTTGTTGGCTTAAATATGTACATGACGCTATCTGAGCTACTCCTGTCCAGAGGAAAGATGAGACGGTGAAGGGGGACAGGAGCTGGTTGAATGCATATGGGAAGTACAAGGTAGAAAGCAAGAGGGTGCTATCACTGGGTAGGGAGAGCAGCTAGAGTTACAAAGCTGTGTGGGTGCAGGGTTTTAAGTGGCAAATGGACTTGGATTGTAAACTTTTACTTACAGTAGGATAGAAATTAAAAAAAATATTTTTCACCTAAAAACAAAGAAAAGAGAATGTTAATGAGAGGATTAAGAAAGGTTGAAGGCCCAGCTTTTGATATAACTGCTCGCTTCCCTATCAGCTGTGACTCACGGTAACTCCACCTGTACCAGAGTAGAACTGTGCTCCATAGGGTTATCAATGGTTGGATTTTGTCAAAATACATCACCAGGCTTTTCTTACGAGCTGCCTCTGGATGGGTTTTAACCACAACCTTTCAGTTAGCTGCTGAGGGTGTTAACCCTTTGCCCCATGCTGTGGTCTTGCTTTACTCTCATACTATTATCAAGAGGACTTCAGTAGTAGTAGGGAAAGAGTGATTTAGGTGGAAGTAGCTATATGAACAAAGATACTGAGATACTGAAAAATGAATCGGGTTCAAGAAACAAAAACATTTTGCTTGGTTGGTGCATTAGGAAAATAAAGGGGATAATGGGAGACATAAAAGCATTACGAAATGCAAGTGAGACAGGAATGAAGAGAACATTGGATACTGAATAAGTTTACTCTCTTGGTAGGAAAGGCTTCAGCAATGTCTGGCAGAGGTTAGCGCTGACAAGACTGTTGGCACAGTATTTACATTAATTATTAACTTCACTGCCATTTTAAAGTAAATTTGCTGGGGGTCAGCAATGTGTAAGATGATACAGATTATTCTCTCTGAGCAATGCATATTCTAATTGTTGAATCAAAAGACAATTTTAACAAACAATGACAAAATGAGTTGCAGCACCACTCAATTAAGACAGATGCTTAATGAATTACGGCAGTGCTGCTGCCAGAATTAATGTAAGCCTGAAATATTGACCGTTTACATCATCAAAATATAGACGAATGTATTTACTTCCCTTAGTCCACGTCGGATCCGACTCGATGGCACTTGGCTGGCTTGGCTTGTCCATGTCTGTGAGACAGAAAAAGAACTGATGCCTTTGAATTATGGTGTTGGAGAAGAATATTGAATGTACCACGGAGTGCCAAAAGAACAAGCAGATCTGTTCTCGAAGAAGTACAAACCAGAGTGCTCCTTGGAAGCAAAGCTGGTGAGAGTGTGTCTCACATACTTTGGTCATGTTTTTAGAAAGGTTCAATCCCTGGAGATGGACATCATGCTTGGCAGAGCAGAGGGTCAGAGAAAAAGTGGAAGACCTGCAATGACATCAGCTGAGACGGTGACTGCAACAACAGACTTGAGCATAAAAGTGACCGTGGGCACAGTGCAAGACTGGTTAGGATTTCTGTTGCGCATAGTCACCCTGAGTCGTAACCAACTTGATGGCACCTAACAACAACACCATTTGATCCCTTCCAAGTGCTTATGACATTTTTTTGTATTTCTTTTCAACAGCTGCAGGAATTTGGTCTTAGGAGATTAATTAGATAAGTTATGTTGTAAAGTAGATAAGAAGGAAATATGATAAAAATTACTGAAGTGATTATACCCAAATCCTGTGACCAGCAAAGACAAATCCTCATTTTTTAACCTTCCCACACAGTCTGGATTGGTGGAATTTAGCAAAATATGATGATAGACTGTAGATTGTTAACAAATTATTTTAGCATCATGTAGATATAGCTTGTAGGTTATTTTTGTTATTTGTTGTCAGGTGTCATCGAGTTGGTTCTGACTCACTGTGACCTTATATATGACACAACAAAACACTGCCTGTCCCCGCCCCAGTCTCACAATTGTTGCCATATTTAAGTCCATTGTTGTAATCACCATGTCAGTCTATTACATTGAATGTCTGCTTCTTTTTTCTTTTTCTTTTTTTCTTGAGTCTCGACTTCAGCAAGCAGGATGTCCTCCTGCAGGGCCTGTTCCCTCCTGACAACATGTACAAAACACATGACATGAAGTCTTGCCATCCTTGTTTCCAAAGAGCACTCTGGCTGTATTAGTTCCAAGATAAACTTGTTCATTCTTCTGACCGTCTATGGTATATTTAACATTCCTCACTGTGGCAACAGTTCAGTTATGTGCATTTATCTGAAAGTCTTGGAGATCTACTTCTGAAAAACCAGCCATAGTAAACCATGTGGAGCACAGGTGAAACCTGTGGGGTCACCATAAGTTAGAACTGACTTGATGGCAACTGGTTTGGTTACTAGCAGTCTTTGTCATTTATTCTGAGCAAGACGAGTAATTACTGGACGGTTCTTAACAGTTCATTGAAATACTCTCTTGAGTGTAGACTACAGGGTAGTAGAATGAAAGCAAGAAGCCCAATTAGGAAGCTATTCTGGTAATACAGGTTAGAGATGATGGTGGCTTGAACGAGAGTGGCAGTATGAGAGGTGATGGTAAATAAATGAGATTAAAATATTTATTCTTAATCTATACCAATAATCACGGCATGAAAATAGTCAATGATTATTAAAGTTGCTATGTATGTCATCTTAAAAGGTTTTATCTTGAAATATTAAGTGAAAAGTTAGATGTTATTTGTTTCTTTCATTAAATATTCTAAGTATTTATCAAAACAATAATGTGCTTATGTAAAAGACAATTGACCGCATCATTACAGAAATGTGTAAGCTAAAAATTTGTAGTTACGTGAGAGAGAAGAGTTAGAGGTGGCTATTTCAACCTTAATATGATATAGATTAAATGGTCTTTTTCAGCTCCGTTGTTATGCTCTGTGGGAATATATAAAATTATTCATACAACTCTAAATTTCTGAGCATTTTCATATTGCTTTATGACTCCAAATGGAATACGAGCATCACTGAAATTTTCAGAATCAAATGATGAAAACTTGTGTGTAAAATTGTCTCTTACTAGTAACTAGAAAATAAGCAGTAGTCTGTGATGCTGAAGTGGGTGCCATGGTGGTTGAGTGGTAGAATTCTTGACTTCCATCAAGAGGTCCGGGTTTGATTCTTGGCCAGGTCATCGGCTGTGCTGTCATCAGCCTCTGGCAGTGAATCAGGACCAAGCAGTCTTTTGTTCCATTGTATGTGGAGTCACAGTTACTTTAGATCAGCTAATGAACAAAAATGATGTTACAAGTGTGCTCTTGCTGGTTAGATTGCATATTTTTTATCCAACATGTTATCTTCTTTGGCTGTAATAAGCCAAAATGATAGTAATGGAGGAGAGGGACTATGTGGCTCACAATATTTCTCCCAGGAACCATAAGTTATCAGTCACTTTTAGGAACTATTCTTCATTTCCCTGGAAAAGCCAAAAGTTCTGAAAGTAAGCTTAATTCTGATTTCCTTACCTTCCCTACACAGCCATACTTGACAATTGATAGAAATTCCTTGCAAGATGGCCGTGTCAGAGTCCTTTCTCCCTATTTTATTCAACTAAGACTTGTCATCATAATTTCTTTTCTTTCGATTATTTGGCTCAAGAAATACAAACACAGACCCATCTCAGAGAGAGAAGTCCTTCTGAAATAGACAGCATTAAAGGCACAGTTACAAAGATAGAAAGCTAGAGTGAATGACAAAGAGAGCAAGAGGGTAAGTAGGAGAGAGTGAGAAAGGGACAATGAGAGAATGCTGTTTATGCCCAGAGTCCAGTCACTGAAGCCACCTCGTCAGGCTGTGCTCTTGTGTCTTTTTTCAACTTTAGTGACCTCCCCAATAACTTTCAAATAATTCCCTCTCTCTGCTAATGTTTGTGAGATTTTTATTTCAGTAAGACATGAGTAAAAAATACTGTTTTAGTATTTTAGCCTACAATTGTGTCAAATCTTCCCCCTCTTTAATGACAGTAATATTTGACTTAAAGATGTCTATGAAACAGATTTTAGAGTACATTTTATTCATTTATTTCGCTTCCTTCATACGTCACATAAAACCATCAAGCTCTATATACGTATTCTTCATAAATATGCATACCATATCTAAAACTTTTTACACTGCTGATTAATTCATCTTTTACAAATTGATGTATAAAATAAGAGGAGAACTTTAACTTCAGCTCATGATGAATTTGGGTAAATTTCTTTACATAACTTGTTTAGACACGTACTTCGGGTATATTGAAATTCTATCAATATGATATTTCTTTATCCACAAAGGAAATTCTACAGAAGTACAATATAAGAACATTAATTAGCATCATTCTTATTAAACAATCATACAACAGTGAATATTTATATAGTGCTCTAAGCTCAGCAATGTTATGATTCTAAAGAGTATCATAAAATGTTCTGATTAAAATTGTATACACTGTAAGTTATTTCAATCACTTATCCTCATTTTGCATGCATACCTAATAATGAAGCATGATGATAATAGATGGACACTCAGACAGATATACAGACAGTTAATGGAGAGTGGGGAGCAGATTATATTTAAACATTCTATAGTCTAAGATTGGAAAGGATTTTAAAGTCTTTCTTTTTCCTTTTCTGTCACTGAAAATACAGAATTTGAGACAAAGTGATATAGAACAAAAACACAAAAGATCATGTGCTCGGAGATATTACACTTACTCAAAATGGAAGAGGAGAACTTTAACATTTAAAAACTGACCAAATTAATATTTACTGACCAAAACGGGCAGAAAAGTTGTGGAATATGTCTCAGATATGAAGAGTTGAAGAAACCAGTACAAATGGAACATCAACGGAGCGCAGTTAAAAACAACAAGGACACTAAAACTTCCCCACGTTTACACTCTAGTTGAGATCTGATTATGTTGTCACTATCTTTGCTATTAACCAAAAAGTTAGCAGTTCGAATCCGCCAGGCATTCCTTGGAAACTAGAGGGGGTAGTTCCACTCTGGCGTCTACAGTCACCACAGTGAGACCAGCCTCAATGGTAACGGGTTGCTTTTTGTTTTTTGCTTTGTTTCGTTTTTATCTTTGCTATTGTTAACAACTAGCTACCAAAACCTAGTATCTCTTCTAACTCCTCTCTAAATCTGACTATAAAGTAGTATTTTCTACTCATCCTTTACATTTCTATAAATATTAACACAGAAACTCAATTATTTTAAGTATTAATGCTAACTGCAGCAGAAAAACATACAGAAGATAACTAAAGAATCACTTACTGGAAAAGATCAAAGATTAGTATGCATTACAGCTCAACATAAAGAAAGCAAAATTCTTCATGTTGGACCAATAAGCAACATCGTGACATATGGTAAAAGAAAAAAAAAATTGAAGTTGGCAGGGGTTTCATTTTACTTGGACTCACAATCGACATCCATAGAAGCAGCAGTCAAGAAATCAAAAGACATATTGTATTGGGTAAATCTTCTGCAAAAGCCCTCTTTAAAATGCTGAAAAGCAAAGATGTTATTTTGAGGACTGAGGTGTGCTTGACCCAAGCCATCATATTTTCAGTGGTGTCTATGCATGCAAAAGCCAGACAGTAATTAAGGAAAACTAAAGAGGAATTGATGCTTTCAAATTATGGTATGGGTAAAGAATACTGGACACACCATAAACTGCCAGGAGAATGAACAAATCTGCGCGTTCCTTATAAACAAGTATGGTGAGATTTTTCTCATGAACTTTGGACATGTTATTGAGAGGAATCAGTCCCTGGAGAGGGACATCATTTTTGGCAAAGTAAAAGGGTAGTGAAAGACAGGAAGACCCTCCACCAGATTAAGTGACACAGTGGCTGCAACAACAGACTCAAGAATATTGATGATTGTGAGGATGACACAGGACCAAGCTGCGTGTTGTTCTGTTGTAAATAAGGTTGCTCTGAGTTGGAGCCCACTCCAGGCACCAAAGGCACCAAATACCAATTAAAGAATAAACATAAGGAAATGATATAAGCTTAATGATCCTACTAAATTTTAACAGCTACAGACCAAGCTCTGTAACCTCAGTGCTCTTTACTAGTGGGTAGTTGTTGCAGAGTGATATCTAAAAACTCATCATCTCTCCTTCCAGGCAAATGAATTACTAAATTCACTGTTGAAAGTTCTGTCTACTGAGAAAATTTCCTTTTGCTGATACCCTTTAGGACTATCCTGAATTGAGTCATTAATGCTGGATTTGTGCAGTTTTAGTAATGTCTGATTATTATGCACAATATGTATAAGCAAGCCCAAGTTTTTCTTTCTCACTCAACTGTTTAACACATAAGTATAGAAACTGGTAAGAAAGAGGGTGCAGGATAGGAATGCAGGTCATGAGCATCTGGACCACTTCTTCCTCACATAGTTTATTGGTGCCTTCAAGACCTGCTTGAAACTGGTATCACGTGTATCACTTCCATTTGATGGAGTCACTACACACATAAAACATTAATGACTGAAAAATGAACCAATACTTTTTTCACGATAGGCAGCTCAAGTCACCCGTTAACTTGGTGGCCCACAGTATTCAGCCCGTTAAGATCTTATGATGAGCCAAAGACCATTGCTCAGAGGGCAACACCTGACAAATACAGCATAACTTTGCTTTCAAATCTTAAGAGCCTGCACTATGATTCATCTACAAGAACCTGACAAATGCTTCTCAAAACATCCTTGTTTATCACTTACACAACAAGCACCCTCAGACCTGCTGAATTATGTGATTTCAATGGGAGAACAGCTTTCAAGGTAGCCCGGATTCTTTACAGAATAAAGAAATGCAACGGTGATCAGTACATGGGATAGTATGTGATATAAGGTTGGAGAGTTGGCAAAGTAAAGGGGCAGTGAAGCTACAAAGTAGGCTAAGAAAGGTGTTTTGCTGGCCACATCAACAATAAGAAAATTCCTTTCGATGCCTTTTATTCACAGGTACAGAGAAACATGTAATTGGATGATCAATGGCTGCATTACAGGCGCCAAAGTTATGTAGACTTGCTCCAGCAATGAAATAACATTTTGAACAGCAGCTGCTCCTAACTGTTAATAACAATTAAATGTACAGAACTCTATTTTTATTCTCCAAGTCCTATCTTCTGCTAAGGCAGGAAAAGAGTGAGGACTGGCAGAAATCACTACTCTTTATCTTTTATGCCAAGTAACCATGGCACTAATCTCTGCAATTTTCTGTAACAATATATTGTTTTGGACTTAATATTTTTGCATGTAAAGACAAGTATGTTTATTCATCTGATACAGGAGCTTACAGTCCACAGAGCAGCAGTTACGGAGAAAGATGAACATAAAGCTGAAGACAGCAAGTGTCACTGCAAAGGTGGCCAATTTTGCTGGTAAAGAAACACTGAGAGGGTTTTTTGTTGTTGTTATTGTTTGTTTTTTAAGTAGGAGAGTGTATTACGTATATAAAGAGAGAAAGTAAGAGTAACCAAAGGTAACAGCTTTATCTCAAAGTGTGTCGAAACCAAGAGCAAGATGGCAGCGCAACATGAATGGCAGGACACCACATTGCTGACAAGCTTGTGTCATGCTATAAATAAGACTATAGCTTCATTTTAGTTATAGTGAGGTAAAAAACCTCATACTTCATCAGAGCCTTGGAGGTGTCTGCTTCTTGGAGAACCTAAACATGATAAAATTCAGAATTTAAGGACAAAGAAGTCAGAGAAAGAATTACTAAGAAACAAAGATAAAATAATGCTTTAAGTATGCCAAGTCAGATTAAAATGCGAGCACGCCAAGGTTCTTGGGGAAGTGAGATTCTTTGCCTTGCTTCAGGTAGTGAACTACAACTGATGAAAGACAACTATTTTAACAAAGTACAGAAACCCCTTGCATGCTTCTAGACATTCTTCTAATTGTAGGAACGTGAACTTGTTCAAGCCTCTAGCTCAACCTGACTCAGTATCTCTTTCTACTGAGATACAAGAATGAGGTGAAGTTCAGGAGGAAATGCTCAAGACAGACTTCTCTTTGAAAATGAAACTCAGATGTAACATTCTTCTCCACTCCCTTTGCCTTCTGATTTGGAAGATGTACTCTTTGTAGCTGGAACTCCGTTTTCTGAAAATATAGGTGAAGGGAATTTCAGAAAAGTACAAGAACATAAAATAATTTGGATGCTAAATCATTTACCTTATCACTTTATCAGGCTTTATGCCACTTAGTGTTAGATAATAATTGGTATCCTTAAAGATAAGGGATGAGAAATTAGGCTACTAATGAGACATAATTTTTTTCTACATGTGGATCTCATATGCAAACTGGTATCCGAAAACAATAGCAGGAGCCCATTTACGTAGTATTTAATGTGCATTAATATATTTATAATTTTGTTATGTGTAACAGGGCTATAACACTAATAGTAATTTGAGTCCATGAAGAAAAATTGGTGCTGGTTTTCTGACCTATTAATGAAATTTTAATAAAACTATAGTTAATTTTAAATGTTCTCCCAGCCCCCCCAAAAAAATCTGTTGCAGTTGAGTCAATTCCAACTCACAGCAACCCTATAGGACAGAGTACAACTGCCCCGATGAGTCTCCCAGGAGCACCTGGTAGATTTAAAGTGACAGCTGTTCAGTTAGCAGCCACTGAACTTCACGACTATGCCAACAGGGTTCCCTAAATATCCCCAGTATTTCTAAATATTAGTAAAGTTACCCTCAAACATGTTCCAAAAACTGTAGCTGTTTAATTTTTTTCCCTCATTTTAATGTTTGTTTCTCTTCTTATTCGTATATTTGTCTTTAATAAACAAACAGTGTGAAACTCCTGAATGATGAGATTGGTAGATAGACTGCCTACCCATTAGCATGAGGCAATCCCAACTCAGAGTGACCCTATATAGACAGCTGCCCCCATAGGGAGCAAAGAACTCCCAGTGAATTCTAACTACCGAACTTGGGTTAGTAAATGTAGTTCTTAACACTACACCATCAGGTTTCCGTTGTCTTTTTAAAAAGCTGTAATAAAGTAGCACAGTTAAACTCCAGGCAGAATAAATGCTCTCTCAGGGTTGCATAAGAGTTATCAAATTTAAAGTATAGCAATTAAGTTATAGGTATCTCTCTACTATATACAAGGTCTGACAAGTTACTCTGCTAACTTAGTTATTGTAAGCTCTAAATACTTCGTTTCTGAACATCACTAGAGTCATCTTTGAAGTTCTCCCCTTGGGAAGCTAGGCAACAACACCAGGGCCTATTTCACTCTGCAAAGCAATTTTGGAACTTTTTCCGGAATGGCCATTGCTGCATGGTGGCATGATGACAAGTTTATGAATTTAATTATCTAGTTGCCTGTGAGGGAGTCTTTAGTTAGTAATCAAATAACTGTATGGAACACCCACCATTCTCACCTGATCTGGCCCCAGTGACTTTTGTCTTTACCCCAAGATAAGGAAATATTGAAAGGAAATATTTTGATGACATTCAGGACATCAAGGGTAATGTGATGACAGCTCTGATGGCCATTCCAGAAAAGGAGTTTCAAAACTGCTTTGAAGGGCACTGAACTAGGTGACGGCATCAGTGCAAAGCTTCCCAAGGGAAATACTTCGAAGGTGACAGTAGTGATATTCAGCAATGGGGTAAGTAGCACTTTTTTAAGGATGAGTTTACAAATTTAATCGGCAATCTTCATATAGCATACTAGACTGGGTGTTTTCTTAGAGTAGAATTGTTGTCTCTTTTTATGCATATTCATAAAAGTTAATACATCAACATCTTTTGACATCTAACCTGTACACGTCCAATCAGACACACAAACATACATATACAGATACACTTGTTAGTAGATGCTGCTTCCAAAAAGCTTTTTTGAAGGCTAACAAATCAAAACACTAGATTATCAAACAAACATATCAGCTTATGACTTCTGTTGTTATAAACTATTTAAACATTGGTTAGTCATATTATTTAACACTGTTGTTCAAGCTTTCTGCTCCTGAGTCAAGTTTGAAAGTGAATAGCATTCCAGTGTCCTCTATCCCTTCAATGTTAACCCTGGATTATAACTTTAGTTAGCCAGAATGGATGTTATAAAAAGCAGAAGTGATTAAAAAACATCATTTCCAACCAAGATATGGAGGGGCCCAATATCTTCTGCTGAAATTTTCTATACTGGGGGGCATTGTCAGATATATACAAAATGAAGATTGAAAATTTATCTATAAACTCTACCAAGTTTTTCAATAAATATATGAAGTAATTTAAAGTTGTAGAACTAGTTATTTGTGTGCTAGCCTTATTGTGTAGTAGAACTCAAAAAAACTGAAAAGTATTTCATTGAGTTAAACTTTAGATTGGATTTAGAAGTGTATCTCTGAATTAGACATTTTCAAAGCCACAAAAAATAATCTATTTATCTTAGAGTTGATAATACACTCTTCTGATATCTGCCTCAGAGAAAAATAGGAAGACATGTGTTGAGAGCACAGGGAGAAAGGGTCTTAGAATTGAGTGTTAGAAAGTGTTCACATACCATGTGTTTCTATACTATGTACTTTTTTTAAAGCAAAAATGTCAACAAAGATTTGCTTATTTGTTTGTAAATAACTGATACTAAATAAACAACAATATTTATTATTGTTCATATAAAACTTTTCTTTCAGATGCATATACCACCAAAAAGCTGTGGTAGGAGTAGAATGCATCCTTTGGAAATAACTGGGGTTTCCTGAGCTCCAGAAGCTACCAGTCCCGAGGAAGACTGACGATGGGAACCTTTCTCCAGGGCCAACACAGAAAGCCCTCCCTTGGAGGTGATGCCCTAAATTTGTACTTGTAGCCTACTGGACTGTGACAAAATAGATTTCTCTTTGTGAAAGCCATCCACTTGTGATAAATAAAGAGTTGTAGTTGTCAAGGATTTCATTTTACTTGGTTCTGCAATCAACGCCCATGAGAGCAGAAGTAAAGAAATCAAAAGACACACCGCATTTCGAAAATCTGCTGCAGAAGACCTCTTTAAAGTATTGAAAAATAAAGATGTCACCTTGAAAACTAAGATGCGCATGTCCCAAGCCGTGGTATTTCCAATTGCATCAAATGCATGTGGAAGCTGAACAACTAATAAGGAAGACAGAAGAAGAATTGATGCTGTTGAATTATGGTGCTGGAGATGAACACTGAATGTGTCATGGATTGCCAAAAGAACCAACAGATCTGTTTTGGAAGAAGTACAAACAGACTGCTTCTTTGAAACAAAGATAGTGAGACTGTGTCTCACATACCTTGAACATGTTATCAAAAGGGGGTAATCCCTGCCGAAGTACATCATGCTTAGTAAAGTGTAGGGTCAGTGAAAAGGAGGAAGATCCTCAACAAGATGGATTGACATAGTGGCCGCAACAGTAGGCTAAAGCATAAAAATGTTTGTGGGTATGGCACAGGACTGGGCAGAGTTTCATTCTGTTGTGCATAGGGTCGCTCTGAGTCAGAACTGAGTTGATGGCATCTAACAACAACATTTGTGATACTTCTGTTGTGGCAGCCCTAGATGACTAGGACATGAACAATACAAGGTAATGCTTGCAGGATACTGGCAGCTCACAGGAAAATAATCTAGCCTGGTCTGAAAGGTTGAAGAAAGCTTTGGGATAAAATGACACATGAAATAATTTATAAAATATTAACCAGTGAAAACCTAAATGAAGAGATTCTCAATGAAAAATAAACAAGAGGAAACAAATAAAAAAGGCCACTGAGATTGAAAGCCTAAAATAATAAATACAGAATGTGCTTCTATATAGAGTGTGCTCATACAGAGACAGAATTTGGGTTGAGTAGTTGAAGTGAAAAAGGGATGAAAAAATAGATTGAGAAAGTTAAATTTCTTAAATTCCATTTAAATATTTAAGAAAAAAAGGGAAAGGCTGAAGGAATTTAAGGAAGATCAGGCTTTAAATTAGTGTTTGTATATTTACAATCATGCAAATACATATGCATATGTACGTGTGTGTGACACACTGTGTGTAATATAATCACAAGGAACCCTGAGTGTTGCGTTTAAGCACTTAGCTGATAATCTAAAGGTTTGTGGTTTAATCTCACCAGTTACTCTGTGGGAGAAAGACATTACAGTCTGATTTTAGAAAGACTACAGTTTTGGAAACCCTATCGGTCAGTTCTACTCTTTCCTACAGAATCACTGTGAGTTAGAATCAACTCCATGGCACTAACCCAACCCACTGCCATTGAGTGAATTCTGACTCATAGAGACCCTATAGGTCAGAGTAAAACTGTCCATGGCAATAGGCTATATACTATCTCAAGGAAGATTATAGTACTAGACCTCAGATTTGTAAACATCTCATAATACATAAATAACTATTAATTTCATTAAATTAACAAAGCTTATTTGTTCTAGTTATTCATTTCAGCCTTAACAGAAGCGCCACAAGTGAGTGGCTTTAAGGACAGACACTAACTTTTTCACAGTTCCAGAAGCTAAAAGTCTAAATTACGTATTTTGTTGATTTGACTATTTCTTTCTTGTAGGCAATTTGGGGCGTTCTTCGGTTCCTTGGGTTTCCTTGGCTTGAAAATTATTATGACATGACCTTGATCTTCCTCTGTATATGCATATCTCTATGCCTAATCTGCTTTATTTGTAACTTAAAAGTTATTAGATTTAGAATTGATTATATTTGGGTATAATCTATAAATATAACAATGAAAACCCTATTTCCATATAGGATTGCTTTCTCAGGTGTAGAGGCTACTACTCTACCACATAATGTTTGTATGTATGTATATGTGTTTATTGGGGTGGAGTGATCGTGGTTGAAGGTCTCCTTACATAATATTTGTAACCACTACACTGGTGATATAATCTCACTTGTGAGTAGGATTTTCTTTGTTATATTAAGAAAGCAATATTAGTGTAGGTTCTGTCTGAATCACTTTTGAGAAGCAAAAGAGTATAAACACTGAAAGATAGAAAACAGATATCCAAAGAAAGATAAGAAGAAAACTAGAGAAACTGAGACAAGGATCCCCTTCCAGTCAGGAGTAGACATAGAGGGGGTTCTCCTAGAGCTATATCCTAATGTTATCCTTCTAGATTCCTAAACTCTGAAAATAAATGTCCGGTCTTACAGCCACTGACTTGTGGTAATATTTGTTACAGTAGCACTAAGATACTAAGATGCAATTTCTTACCAAGAGTGTGGTATAGCTTCAACAAATACATAAAATGTGGCAGTGGTTTTACAAGTGAGTAACAAATAGAGGCTAGAGAAATTTTGATGTACTTTATATTAATTAAGGCTCTGGTTTTCCTTGAAAAGACTATTGGAACAACTAGATACTAAAGGTGACTCTGTTAAGGGGTCAGAAATAACTGAGAGCTCTGGAGAAAGATTCTACCCTTACAAACAAAGTAATTTATATAATACATATAATCTTGGTATAAACACAGACATTAAATATGCTTCTGGAGAGGCTTAAAACAAATGATGTACCCATGATTAGACCTTGGAGGAAAGATGGTGTTTTTTACAAAGTGGCTAAGAACTTCCTGAGTTATGTTATAATGTTTTGTGGAAAAAAAATTGTAAATCATGGACTTTGATGTTTGAGTCAAGAGATTTCTAAGTAGGATATTAAAGGAATCATGTGATGTCTCCTTGCCACTTGTTGTAAAATGTAGGAGGAAAGAGATGGACTTAAAAGTAAACAGTACAAAATTAAATCAGAACTTAAAGATCTGGAACTTTCTGGTATATGAATTAAGGAAATACGCCCCGGAAAACTTTCCTAAGTGTGTGGCCACTGAATATTTTGTTAAAGAGAATAATCCTGTGACCACTGGATCCATTCAATCATTGTAGCAGGAAGGGGAAGAGGCAGAACAAAATGAAATGTAGCTGTCTTCTGGAATTCTATAGACATGAAACAGAAAATGGAGTGACTTGACTGTGAACATCTGTGTCCTCCAAACAAGGAAGACATCATCCCAGCAACTGTCTGGAAATCAGCAGAACTGTTGGAGTGAACATGGAAAGCAAGGCTGCCTTCCTGGTGGAATAACCACCTCCTAGTTTTCAAGGAGGCAGACCTCCACTAATTTGACTTTGGGGTATGGGGCTGCCTTTTAGTGAAGCAAACAGGATGGACATGTCTCCCAAAGTTAACAGGGCGAGGCTGCTATATTCAAGGGTCAGGAGAGTAGAAACACCCAGGTCTAAGAGTCTGGAGTTCCCTGGCAGATGGATTAGAAGATCTGTGCCACCCAAAGCCCAATGTGTGAGGCTGTCATTCCAGTGGGCCTGGAGGACAGGACCACTGTCAGGCCTGAGGGCCTCCACTCAGAATGTGGAGATCATGGCTAACATCTAGAGTCTGGGAGGCACAGTCGTTTCCTAGCTTATTCTGGAAAACAAAGGATTATTTTCCAAAATGGATAGCTAACGAAATTTTCTCTGCTTGATTTTAGATTCTCTTGGTATCCACGACATCTCCCATTTAAAATATGCCTGTTTTGTGCTTGTCTCATTGTACTTTGAAGCAGATAGCCTAGGCTTTACAGATTGACAGATGGAAATAAATTTTGCCTTGGAATAGGACACACTCAATATTTCAACCACACATGATTTAGATGATCCAGAAGATAAAATTTTAGATGTACAGTTGATGCTGGAACAGGATAAGACATATGGAATGATATGACAGAGTGAATGTGTTTTTCACAGGGCAAGGAAAAATTTTGGGGGTTCAAATCAACAACTTTTTTTAAAAGATCACATGCTACAAATTGAATTATGCATCCAACATTATGTACTGTAGGCAGGCAGGGTCAAGATGGCAGACTAAACGCATGTCTTCCTAAATCCCTCTGGAAACAAATGCCTGAAATGATAATCAAACGGAGCCTTCTAGACACCTAGTGAGCCCTGGGATGTGGCATAGGGCTGTTAAATTGGACTTCTTACCATTGAACACAAAACGTCCTCTCTTTCACTGAGCCTACTCTCAGTGAGCACAGACTTGCACAGAATGAAGGTAACTCACTATTTCAATTTTTATTTCCTCTATCTTGGCTAGAGGGCTGAGCTGAGACTTAACTAGCTGCTGGTCTCGGACGCACTGCTGCTGGGACCAGCAAGCATAATTACCAGGTTCTGAGAGTCTGGCATTGGACTCTATACACCTCTGCTCCTCTGGCCTATCTTTCTGCCTCCACCATGTGGTAGCTGTACAGATGCGCTGTCCGGGATGCCATCTGGATCCACTGGGAAACAGAGAAGCCCAGGCAGAGGCCCCAGCCGGACATGGTTCTTAGGCTGGGAGGTGGCTCCTGACGAGGGGAGTGCTTTTCTAGCAGGGAGGCAGTGTTTTGCACAGTGTTGCCTGGGGTTGGGGCCCAGTGGCAGAGGCTGTAGACTCAGGGCATTTCAGCACTCTTGGCCTCTCTTTCCACTGGGACCCTGATCCAAGAACTGGCAAGCTTGTGCAGGATGCCAAGCTTTTGCTGGGAGGCGGGGTTACCTGCAATGGGCATCAGAGCTGTCACTGTATTACCCTGGATGTCATGAGTGTCATCAAAATGTCTTCCTTTCAATATTTCCTTTATCTTCAGGTAAAAAAAAAGTCACTGGGCGTCCTATCAGGTCAGTAGGTAAGGTGTTTGAATAGTCACTTGTTTACTGGCTATACACTTTTTCACAGACAACTATACAATTAAGTTTGCAAACTTGCCACTGTGTCACCATGTGTAATGGCCATTCCAGAAAGAGTTCCAAAATTGCTCTGAAGGGTAGAATAGGCCCTGGCTTCAGTGCACAGCTTCCCAAGGGGAGTACTTCAAAAGTGACTGTAGTGATGTTCAGCAATGAGGTATGTAGCACTTACAACAATTAAGTTCTGCACACTTAATTGGACCCCACAGAATAGGTGAAAGATAGACACCACATGGAAATCTCCAAGCAACCCAGAGAAAAAAATCAGAGATGCTGAGACAAGAATTTTCCCAAGATCAGACAAAAAGCAGACAGCCTTTCTTTAGAGCTAGTGGCCTAAATTCAGACTTCTCGACTTCTATAGTGTAAGAATATATATATACATGTATGTGTATACGTATGCATATACATCTTTTTATTTATTAAAGTGACCCACTTGTGGTTTTTCTTCTATAGCAGGACCAAAAAATTAAAATCATGTGATACAATTTAATGTATAACAGTACTACTTATTTATTTTTAATAAAGGATACAGTACTATGATTTTATAATCAAATATACAAGATAATATCCATCAAAAAACTCTATAAGTTTCATTTCCTTCCTGGAGACCAAAAACGTTATCAGTGTCTCATATTTCCTTATTAAACATTTTTTACATCTAAATAGAAACATTTTAACTTCACATTATATAAAAATAATGGCAAAATACAAATTCTATTCTTCACTTTATAAAATCTTACTCTTAGAAGTCCCTAGACTTCTATCTTCAGTTTAAATATTCTTCAAGTATGAAGAAGGAATAAAGCCTTTTTAAAAATGCAAGAAAATCTCAAATACCTATGAGCCTGTGTGAACTGTTTCTCAGAAAGCTGCAGGAGGGGGTAGTCCTCTTAAACAAAGAATAAACTAAAGGGAAAAAAAATATACAATTCAAGTCAAAGGAAAGAGACAAAAGGAATCTGCAAGATGATGTTGAAGAGAAATCCTAGGATAGTAGCCAGGAGGAGGCAAATAAACAAAAAAATGCCCAACATAGGCTGGGAGCAATTTATTTTTCTTGAAGATCTTGGAATATATCCAAGAGAGAAAATAAAATTTCAGCTTACCTGATACATTTCAGCATAATGAGAAGAGATTACTAGTACTAAATCTAACAGAGGGTTGATTGGTAAGAGTGCACAGAAACTTATGAAGGGAACTTCAAGGCAATTACTAATTCTATAGAGAAAAACAGAATGCAAAAAAAAAAAAAAAAAGATTGCAGTATATTCCAAGGATCAGGTATGAATCTTAAGTCATTGTAAGGTAATAATAAAGAAAATATAGAATATTTCACCATTACTGGGAAAAAAAGGGAAAGGAAATGTATTTGTGTGTACGTGTGTGTGTGTGAGAGAGAGAGAGTGAGCGCGTGTGCACACTTTTGGTTTATGTGTACCCAAATGAGACAGCTGGAAGAGACAAATCTGTCTCTTAAATAAAAGGACATCTATAGATAATACCACAGATAATACCTACATCTGAAAAATCACAAAATAGTAACTATGAGTATATTATTAAGAAATATGGAATGTAAAAAGTAGAAGACATATTTAGAGTTTAAAGAAATCTTGGTGGCATAGTGGGTTAAGAGCTATGTCTCCTAACCAAAAAGTTGGCCGTTCAAATCCACCAGTACCTCCTTGGAAACTCTATGGGGGCAGTTCTACTCTGACCTTAGGGTCACTGTGAGTTGGATCTGACTCTACAGCAGTGGGTAGTTGGTAAACAGTCTTTGTGGAGAACAGGATAGGAGTGTGAGTGGCAGGATGAGAGATTTTGATTAGAACATACAAACCTTTAGAATTCTTATGCCTCAAAAACATATGTGCTTTAATACTTTAATACAAATTTTAAAATAAATAATGAAAAATTCTATTCACTATTATTTTCGAAAATAAGGTACTAGCAAAAAAATTTTATACATTTTGAATAAAAACAAAACAAAAGTGAAAGACTAAGAAAACTTAAAGCCAGGAACCTGTTCAAACAAAATTATCAGTGAAGAAATGAAGAAAAATATGCATAACAATAAAGAGCTAGAAGTTATCTTTAAAAAAATATTAACTTTAGTTTGGATTTCAAAGTTTTTCTCTTTTATTTTTTGGTTTGTAGGCTTGAATCTTGCCATGGACATACAATGATCTTGTAGATAAAACAAATTATTGAAAAAAGAATTATCTGTTTCAGTAAATTATATTCAGTAAAGAGCAAGTTAGAGAATTTCAGACTTTTAAAATAGTACTGGCCGTAATAATAAGATAAACATGTCCAAATATACAGCATAGAGTTAAAGCAGTGATTCAAAAACAATGTGTAACATTAGAAATATAAATTACAAATTATATTGAAAATAAATGTATTGCTCACTCTTTAAATACAAAAAGAACTACAAATAATTTAAACTGGATATAGGTAAAGAAAAATTATGAGGAAAAAGGAAATATGTAGCTTTAGAAATAATAGAAGTCAAATAATCATTAGAGCAGAGAAAATATGCTGAAGATCTCTGTTCATCTGTTTATATACATACACTTAGAAACATTAATAAAATACATAATTTTCTCAAAAAATATATATTCATCAAAGTTGATCACAAAGACTGTACTTGACTAACTGCCACAAAAGCAAAAAGAAAAATTAAAGAATCCTCTAGAAGGAAGCTACTAGACCCAAACTTTAACAGGATAGTTTCGACACTACATAAACTCCTCTAGACCATAAATAAATATCAACATCTAACTTCCTTTTGTAACCTGACCTATAACTTTAATCTCCATACTGAATAAAGATTTCAGCCAAAAATAAAAAACTTATACACCAATCTAAATGATGAATATAGATGCAAAAATTTTAATTGAAATGGTAAAAAAATAGAATGCAAAACTGTATTAAAAATATAATATATAATGACCAAATGGAATTTATTCCAAGCATGAAAAAAAAGTTAACAGAAATTTCAGTAATATACTCATGTAGTAACATGAATAGAACTTAAGATAAATTATACTTATTATTTCAATAAATGTTAAAAACATATGTCAAAAAGTCAGCAACTAGGGGTGGAGTCAGATAGCAGACTAGACACACATCTACTTAATTCCCCCTGAAAACTACATCCTC
The DNA here is from genome assembly GCA_028571685.1 of Heterohyrax brucei. NCBI lineage: Eukaryota > Metazoa > Chordata > Mammalia > Hyracoidea > Procaviidae > Heterohyrax > Heterohyrax brucei. Next base: position 166,673,333 of record CM053143.1, read on the forward strand.
ACTTGATAATGGAGTCTTTTAGACACTCAGTGAGCCCTAGGACACAGCATAGGGCTGTCAATTTGGACTGTGTGCCACTGAACAGAAAACTTCTCTTTTGCTGACCTATGCCCTTGTTTAATGGCTGGCATTTGCAAATTCAAGGTAATTGGAGTTTTTAATTTTTTTTTTTTTGTTAGTTGGGAGGTGGGGAATGGGCTTAACTGGCAACAAAGCTCAGACACACTGCTGATGTGATAAGCTGGCAGAATAGCCCACATTTTGAGAGCCTGGCTCTGGACTGTGAGTACCTTGGCCCCTCAACCCTCTCTTTCCAAACCTCAGCCATTGATTCAGCTGTTTCACAACAGGTAGGAGAGCTTGTGTGGGACACCGTCTTGTTCAACTAGGAGGCTGAATTACCCCAATGGAGGTCTCAGCAGGGGCTAATTCCCTGGCTGGGAGGCAGTGCCAGCCCAGAGAGCACTTTCTCAGCAGAAAAGCTATGTTTAGCACAGTGTAGCCTTAAGGGTGCGGCTGGCAGTGGATGACAACAGGGAAGTAGCCTGTCCATACTTTGAAATACATTACAACATGTAGGGATGGTTACAGAGGAGCCTCCTTTGCCAGCTGGAAAGATGGGCTTGCACACCTGACAGCCTGATTGATTAGACTACTTACAGACTACTTAGAAAAATAACTGTGGTTCGGCCTGATGGCATGTTTTGCACCCTTTCTTGACCCACATCAAAGGTCAGTTGATGCCCCCCCCAGTGATTACATAAGTAAGGCTGTGTCTTTGCCAACCAGGAGGTGGAGCCTGCTACCCCAGATATTCCACTGGCCCAGTCACTGGAGTACATAGAGATGACTAGTGATCAACTTCCTTCTCAGATGGCACCTCAGAACCTGTTAAGGCAACATCAAAGAAACTAGACAACTTCTAGATGCCCAAAAAAGAACATACCCTGGTCAGACACTTAAAGAAAGAAAAATCCATCCATGGCTCCAGAGAACTCCTAAAAGAAAGAATCAAAGAATTTCCAAGATGAAGAAGTCTTTCTGAAACTATCAGAGGTCGAGTGCAAGAGGATTATATATACAGGGCCCTTCTAGACATTATACAAAATGCAGCAGTGCAAAATGAAAAATTAATCAAGCTGTTCAAACTGATGGAACACCACCATTCTGAAATCTGAAAGATCAGTAACAAAATTAAAGAATTAGACAATTCAATTCAAAGCCAAGAAAACAGAACTGAACAACTGGAAAATAAACTTTCTGACTTGGAAGACAGAGCTAGTGACACTAGCATTTATGAGAAATCAGAAAAAAGAAACAAGAAAACTGTAGAAGCATTAAGAAACATGTAGGACTCTATAAAGAGTAACAATCTATGATTAATTGTAGTTCTTGAACAGGGAGGGACAACTGAAAACACAGAGAGTACTGTTGTTGAGTTGTTGACAGAAAACTTCCCGGAAATTATGAAAGAAGAAAAAATAGATATCCACGATGCATATCAAATGCCACACAATCTAGAACCCAAAAGAAAAATACCAAGACATATTACAACCAAGCTTAGCAAAATGAAACCTAAGCAGAAACTCTTAAAACCAGTGAGAATCAAACCAAAGCTAACATTCATAGGGAAGCCATGTAGGCTTCCATCTGACTTCTCAGTAGAAATGACGGTGGCATGGAGGCAGTGGGAAGACACATTCAAAACCTTGAAGGAGAAAAACTTCCAACCAAGAATTATATATCCTGCAAAATTGTCTTTCAAATGTGAAAAAGAAATTAAGACATTCACAGAATGTCAGAAACTCAAGAGACTTTGTAAAAACCAAACCGAAGCTACAAGAAATACTGAAAGAAGCTCCTGGTTTAGGAAAACAAAACCTTTAGCTCTGTATTTTAGGAGGCAATGCAGGACACATCATCAAGAAACCTACTTAGTTAGGGAAGGCACAAAACTCAATCGAAGCCATAATATTAAAAGAAGGTATCCAGTGATCATATGATGAAAACTCTGATGTCATCATTATTAGAAAGGGGGATATGCTATAGTAGTTATAGTCCTTCTAGATGAAGAAGTTAATAAGACATATGTAAGTTAAAATTGAATTTATACTTAGATTATTAACGAGGATCATAGGAGTAGCCGCAGAGCACAAAAAAAGATGTAACATATCAAATCAAGAAATGTAGTATAGAAGTCTCAACAAACACAAAGTCAACACTGAAAATGGTGAAAAATCAACCCATAAAGAATGTCCCAAAACAAAATATTAAGAGCAACAGAGAAAATATCAACCCAAAGATGAATACATTAAAATGACAGCACCAAACATATACCGATCAATAATTACATTCAATGCAAATGGACTGAATGCTCCAGTAAAGAGACAATGAGTGATATTTTGGATCAAAAGACATGTCCTGTCTATATGCTGCTTACAAGAAATTCACCTTAAAGAGAGGAACAAACTGAAAATCAAAGGATGGAATAATATATACCAAGCTAACAACATACAAAGAAGAGCAGGTGTGGCAACACTAATCTCAGATAACATCGATTTTAATGTAAAATCCACCACCATGGACAAGGATGGACACTATTTATTGATGAAGCGTTCAATATAAAGCAGGACTGGCTAACAATATTAATATGTATGTATTCAATACTAGAGCGCTTACATACATCAAAGAAACACTCACTACATTCAACAATGAGATAGCTAATTCCACAATAATAGTGGGAGACTGCAACACTCCTCTTTCAGTATCGTACAGATCTTCTAGAAAAAAGCTCAGTAAAGACACAGAAGCTCTTACTGCCACAATTAAATAACTAGGTCTCATCAACATATACAGAACTTTCTATCCATCAGCAGATAACTACACCTTCTTCTCCCATGCACATGGAACATTTTCCAGAATAGACCATGTGTTAGGACATAAAGCTACTCTCAACAAAATCCAGATCATTGAATTATTGCAAAGTCTTCTCAGACCACAAAGCCAAAATCAATAGCAGAATAAACACAAGTAGAAATTGGAAAACATGCAAATTGAACAAAATATTACTCAAAAAGCCATGGGCTATAGAAGAAATCATGGATGAAATAAATTTATAGATTCCAATGAGAATGAAAACACTTCCTACCAGAACCTATGGAAGACAGCTAAAGCAGTGCTCAGAGATCAGTTTATCTCTATAAATGCACATATCCAGAAGGCAGAAATAACCCAAACCAAAGAAGTAACCCTACAGCTTGAACAAGAGCAACAGAGGACCCCCTCAGGCATCAGAAGAAAACAGATGATAAAGATTAGAGCAGAACTAAACAAATTAGAGAATAGAAGAACAATAAAAAAATTTGATAAGATGAAAAGCTGGCTTTTTGAAAAGATCAACAAAATTGACAAACCATTGGCTAAACTTACTAAAGGAAAACAGGAAACAAATAACTTGAATAAGAAATAAGATGGGAGATGTCACAACAGATTCAACAAAAATAAAAAATGTCATAAGAGAATATTATGAAAGACTGTACCCTAACAGATTTGAAAGCCTATATGAAATGGACAAATTCCTTGATTCATATTACCTATCAAAATTAACACAAGGTGAAGCAGAACAACTTAATAAACCCACCACAAAGGAAGAAATTGAAAAAGTCATCCAAAAACTACCAATCAAAAAGCTCTGGTCCAGAAGGCTTCACCACAGAGTTCTTCCACTCTTTTAGAGAATCTGACTCATGGTGACCCTAGAGGCCAGGGCAGAACTGACTCCCAGAGTATTCAAGGAGAACCTGTTGGATCTGAACTGCCAACCTTGTGGTCACCATGAGTTGGACCCAACTTGACAGCATTCGGCTTTGGCTTTAGAGAATAGTTAACTTCAATACTACTGAGACTATTTCAAAGCACAGAAAAGGATGGAATACTCCCAAATTCATTCTATGAAGCCAACGTAACCCTCGTACCAAAGCCAGGGAAAGATACAACAAAAAAGGAGAACTGCAGACCAATATCACTCATGAATCTAGATGCAAAAATCTTCAATAAAATCCTTTTCAATAGAATTCAACAACACATCTAAAAAATAATTCATCAAGACCAAGTTGGATTCATATCAGGGATGCAAGTCTGGTTCAACATCAGGAAAAAATTAACATGATCAAGCACATAAATAACACAAAAGACAAGAATCACCTGATTTTGTCAATTGATGCAGAAAAGGCATTTGATAAAGTCCAATGCCCATTCATGCTAAAAACTCTCAGCAAAATAGGAATAGATAGAAAATTCCTCAATGAAATAGGGCCATTTATAAAAAGCCAACCACCTGCATCATCCTGAATGGAGAGAAACTGAAAGAATTCCCCTTGAGAATGGGAACTAGACAAGTATGACCACTTTCACCTCTCCTATTCAACATTGTACTAGAAGTTCTAGCCAGAGCAATTAGACAAGACCAAGAAATAAAGGGCATCTGCCTCAACAAAGAGGAAGTAAAAATCTCCCTATCTGCAGGTGATGTGATTGTATACACAGACAATACTAAAGCATCCATAAGTAAACTATTCAAACTGATAGAAGAGTTCAGCAAAGTGTCAGGATGCAAGACAAGCATAAGTAAATCAGTAGGATTCCTTTATACCAACAAACAGTTCATCAAACAAGAAATCACCAAATCAATACCATTTACTATAGCCCCAAAGTAGATAAAATACCTAGGAATCAATTTAAATAGAGAAATAAGAGACCTTTACAAAGAGAACTGCAATATCTACCCAAAGCAATCTACTTATATAATGCAACCCCAATAAAAATTCCTGTGACATGTTTGACTGAGATAGAGAAACAAATCACCAACTTTGGAAAGGGAGGAAACTCCGGATAAGCAAAGGACTACTAAAGAAGAACACACTGGGAGCCTCTCACTTCTTGACTTTAGAACCTATTACACTGCCACAGTTGTCAAAACAGCCTGGTACTGGTACACAAATAGACATATAGACCAATGGAACAGAGGTGAGGCCCAAGAGATGCCACCATCCTCCTATGAACAGTTGATATTCAACAAAGACTCTAAGATTGTAAACTGGGGTAAAAATATTCTCTTTAACAAATGGGGCTGCATAATTGGATATCCATCTGTAAAAAATTGAAACAAGACCCATATCGTACACCTCATAAAAAAACCAACTCAAATTTGATAAAAGACCTAAGTATCTATAAAACGATAAAGCTCCTCCAAGAAAAAGTAAGATCAACAATGGAAGTGTTAGTACACAATTTAGACAGATTTCAAAATCTGACAACAAAAGCACCATCAACAGAAGAGAAAATAAATAAATGTGAACTACTAAGAATCAAACACTTTTGCTCATCCAAAGATTTCATCAAAAGAATTAAAAGGCCACCTACAGAATGGAAAAGCTTACTTGGCAACTATATGTCTGACCAACGTCTGATCTCCGTAATCTATAAGGTACTACAAAATACCAACAAAAGGATAAATAATCCAACTCAGTGATGGACACAGAAGATGGACAGCCACTTCTCTAAAGAGGATATCCAGGCCACCAAAAGACATATTCTCAATTACAATCACTAGCTATTAAAGAAATTCAGATCAAAACTATGATGAGCTATCATCTCACCCCAAGAAGGTTGGCCATGATCCAAAAAACACAAAGCACCAAATGCCGAAGAGGCTGTGGAGAAATTAAAACTCTCCTACACTGCTGGTGGAATCGCAAAATGATACAATTTCTTAGGAAGCAATATGGTGCTTCCTTAAAAAGCTGGAAATAGATATATCATTTAACCCAGTAATCCCACTGCTTGAAATACATCCTGCAGAAGCAAGGGTAGTCACACGAACAGATACATACACACAAATGTTTATTGTAACACAGTCAACAATAGCAAAAAGATGAAATCAACCCAGATGTCCAACAACAGATGAATGGATAAATAAACTATGGTACATATACTCAGTGTAACCCTATGCAATGATAAAGAAAAACAATGATTTTAGAAAGCTTCTCATCACTTGATTTCAATGAGAAGACATTATGTTGAGTGAAATCAGTCAGTGGCACAGGACAAATATTGTATGAGACCCCTACAATAAGGACTTAAAAACAGACTCTCATGTATAGAAGAAAATACTCTTTGATGGCTGCAAGGGAGGGGAGGGGGAGAGAGAGGGCTGATTATAGATTAGACAGTTGATAGAAATTTGGCTGGGTGAAATCAGTAACAGCACACATTAGAAAAAAGATCATTTTAACTGGACTTCAACATAACCTGAATACTCTTCCAATCTTAACCCAATATTGCAAAGATAGAGTAGCAGGGACAGGGTCTGAGGACCATGCTCTCAGGGGACATCGAGGCCAATTGGCATAACTAGCCCATTGCTAAGAGAGTCTTCTACACTACATCTTGGTGAGTGGCATCTGGTGCCTTAAACGCTAGCAATCCACCATCTAATGTACACCAGATGGTCCCAACTCAGCAGGAACAGATGATCACCAAGGACCAAAATGACATGGGGGAAAGAGAACCCAAAAGACAGAGAGACCTACATGAATGGGTGACTATGTCAACATGTGATCAGAAGAACCAGACGGTGCCCAGTCACCACCAGTGATGTCCGTGATGGGGCTCACAAAGTTCAGTCTCAGTGGCAACATGACAATAAAAAGGGGTACATCTTGAGAACTCCAGTAAAAGACTGCAACTGATGGTCCAACGGCCTTGGGGTTCCCCTGGGGAGCATGGCCCCTAGACTTGATGCTGCTCTTGTCCATAAATCATTACTGAGGTCAACTCCGCAAACAGGAGTAGATTGGACTTGGCAACACAGAGTGACCATATCATGTGTGCACTTTATGGTGCTATGCATTTATAGGATGTTGTCCTACTGGCCTTTCACTAGAGCAGAGTGGAGAGGGTGGAGAAGAAGGGACAGGAGGTGGTTAAGAGGATATGACATATATAGAACAGAAAGGAGGAGCGTGCTGTCACTGGGGAAGGTGAGCAGTGGGAGCTGCACATAGACAGGCATGCAAATTTAAACTGGATTGTACAGTTTCTCTCAATCACAGTAAATAAATAAAATTTTAAAAAGTTAACAACTATTCAAATTTACAACTCAATACAATAGAAATTAATACTTTTTAATGTGATCGCACTTGGCTTGGCACTTGGCCATATATACGTGTTGATATAAACATACTGAATTCTGGCTGGCGTTCTGCTGGCAGTATGCACTTTGTCCTGAAAGCCAGAATAATCCTCAATAGGCAAGACATGAGGCAAGGTCAAATACTGAGAAGTATCTGAATTGCAATTAAAAACACATAATATCCCTGTGTGCATTCAGTATGATTAAGTTCTGGAAAGCCTAAAACAACTAATATGAAAACTACAGAAAAATGACAAGATAGTAACTGAATCCACAAAAAATAGTGCCTATACTTACTGGTACTGTGTTGCTTCAGACTCACAGTGACCATAGAGGACACAGCAGAACTGCCTCATAGGGAACAGGGTATTCAAGGAGTGGCTGGTTGATTTAAACTGCTGGCCTCTTGCCTAGCAGCAAAGCTCTTAACCACTACATAGTAAGCCACCAGAGCTCATCAAAATCAATAAATCAAGAATAGGTCTGGTATAAACAAACCACCATGAAAGACAAAATGGTAGACATGAATAAAGAAAGATAGACTATAAATGTTTGGTTCCAACAATGTAATTTTAGCTATGAAATTGATATGAGACTGAGGAGTACAGGGTAGAATTCAGGATTAATATTTCAGGTTATGCACTAAAACAAAAAAGAAAATAAATCTGTTCCTATCAAGTCGATTCCAACTCATGGTGGTATCAGCTGGACCGAAGGAAAAATGACAGGAAGTAGGTATCAGATACATTTAAAAAATTAGAGCAGACAGGATTTATTGACATATGCAATGTGCAGCGATATAAGAATCAATTAAAGCAATAAATGAAACCAGCAATAATCTACTTCATCTCCTTTGGTTGTTTTTCAGTTTTTCTTAAGATGCATGTAGAGAAAGAGCTCTATATCTCCCCTGAGTAGGAAAATGAAGTAACAATGTACTTATACATTTTCTGTTTCAGCTCCACAAACTACCACAATTCCAGTGACTTAAATAGCACAAATGTACCTCATCTTCTACAAGAAATTCTGGAAGTCAGTCATTTGTAATGAGTCTCACTGGACTAAAAGCAATGTGTTAGCAGGACTGTATTCCTGCTAGGTCCTCTAGGAAGACTCTATTCCCTTGCATTTTCCAGCTTCTAGAGGGTTCCTCAGAGTCATTGGACTATGCAAATGGTTGTGGTGTTTGGGTGTTAACTCAAAGTAAGAAACATCTAGTAATCTATTTCCAAAACATAATATTTCAATAGTGCTTGGTGTATAGAATATCTCATACATATTAGCTACCACAATGATTTCATTAGTGTCTATGTTAGTGAAATATAGGATTACATAATGGAACCCCCCCAAAAAATGCTCCAGGAATTAATGGACTATCAACCAAGGTTTTTTAACAAGTGGATGCAGTGCTGGAAGTGCACACTTGTCTATGCCAAGAAATTTGGAAGACAGCTTCCTGGCTAACTAACTGGAAGAGATCCATACTTATGCCTATTCCTAAGAAAGGTGATCCAACTGAATGTGGAAGTTATTGAACATCATTAATATGACACCCAAGTAAAATTTTGCTCAAGATCATTCAAAAGCAATTGCAACAGTAGATTGACAAGGAACTGCCAGAAAATCAGACTGGTTTCAGAAGAAGTTGTGGAACGAGGGATATCATTGCTGATGTCAAATAGGTCTTAGCTGAAAGCAGAGAATACCAGAAAGATGTTTACCTGCATTTCATTAACTATGCAAAGTCATTCAGCTATGCAGATCATAACAAATTATGGCTGACGTTGCAGAGAGTGAGAATTTCAGAACACTTAATTGTGTTCTTAAGAAATCTGAGCCAGCTTGGCTTAAGGAATCTATACATAGATCAAGAGGTAGTTTTGCAAACACAACAAGGGGACACTGCATGGTCAGATAAAGTTGGGGCCAGGTGGACCATGATCTCTGATGGAGAATCATGGACACCGGTCTGTGAACACAAGCTTTATTTAAAGGCTTTACAGGTAGGAAGTCAACAGGGTGGTACATAGTCCAAAATGGTCATGATCTTTGTTATGGAAAGGACAGGAACGTGCAAATAGTTTTAACCTGAGCCATTAACCTGTAAACAGTTCCAAGGAAATAGTTCTTAGCTAAGGACTTATTTTACAAATAGTTTTGCCTGAGTCAATTAAACTGCAAACAGTTTCAAGGAAACAGTTTTAACTTGCAAATAGTAGCCTACAAACATTTTCAAGGAGATGATTTTTATTATTCTGTAAACAGTTTCTAGGCACCAAGCAGAGAAATACAAAACATGGTGAGAGAGAAGAAGGGACAAGTGGGCTAGGGCACAGAGGCTTCCAGCCTACAGCACAGGACTACACCCTTCAGTACCTCAACATGGAGAAAACAAAAATTCACGCAACTGGACCAGTAAACAACATCATGATAAAGGGAGAAAAAACAGAGGTGGTCAAGGCTCTCTCTTTACTTGATTCCACAACCAACACCCATGGAAGCACAGTCAAGAAATCAAAAGATGCATTGCACTAGGAAAATCTCCTGCAAAGGACCTCTTTAAAGTGTTGAAAAGTAATGGTGTCACTTTGAAATCTAAAGTGTGCCTGACCTAAGCCATGGTATTTTCAGTCACATCACATTGTGCAAATGCTGGACAATGAATAACGAAGACAGAAGAAGAACTGATGCCTTGAATTGTGGTATTGGAAAAAAAATACTGAATGTACCATGGACTGCCAAAAGAACAAACAGATCTGTTCTGGAAAAAGTACAACCAGAGTGTTCCTTGGAAACAAAACTGGCAAGACTGCATCTTACATACTTTGGACATGTTGTCAGGAAGGATCAGTCCCTGGAGAAGGACATCATACTTGATAACAGCGGAGGCTCAGCGAAAAAGAGGAAAACCCTCAATGAGATAGGCTGACACAGTGGCTGCAGTGAAGAGCTTAAGCTTAAAACTGTATGTGGGCATGGTACAAAACTGGGTGGTATTTTGTTCTGTTGTACATAGAGTCGCTGTACACAGAATCGACTCAACAACACCTAACAACAACAGGGATGTAGTAGTTAAGAGCGTAACTGTTAACTAAAAGGTTAGCAGTTCTGAATCCACCATCTGCTCCTTAGAAACCATAAGGGTCAATTCTACTGTGTCCTATAGGATTGCTGTGAGTTGAAATTGAGTAAAGAGACAGGCTTGGTATCTGTCACTTTATTCTTCTGACTCTTTTGACTCTTATTCAATAAACATCCAAAAGGCTCATTTCTAATTCAGATCAGTGTTGAATTTTGTGTTTGCTCTTCTCAACTTTCATTAGCAAAACTTCACGACTTCACTCCTTTGAGAATGCTTATTGATCCTTTCTATTATTTATCATGACAAGAATAGCTGCCATATTTTGAGTCATATATAATTATAATGCAACCATGTTATCATTTAAATCATTTATGAAAATTTGAAGAAGACTGAGAACAGAAATCTTAGGAAAGCAATTGTAAAACCTCTCAAGGCTGACATTTGTAAATCCACTGTTTCTCAGTTCTAAATCTACTCTTCCGTAATTTTTATGAAACTTGAACAGGAATTCTAAAAATTACCTTTCCCATTTGTCACCCACCCTCCGGCTGGGTTTTACGAATATAAGCAACCAGAGAAAACTGGAAATCAGAAAGTGAAAAAGAATTTTCTCTTTTAAGTTTGCTGGTATTCTTGGGTCATCCTAACAATAGCCTTTCACACCAGTGGCGGCGGTTGGTTACAGCAGCAATTGGGTCCAGCTGGAACCAGCAGTTTCTTTCAACACTCTTAGATCTGGCCTCGTTGTGTCCACTTGGAGGTACCAGCAGCAGCCAATGTTATTCCCTCCTCAAAGCTTTCAGATTTAGCTCTACAGGGTCCTTTCTTCTTGTTTCTGAACAAATACCATCTTCTCAAAGTTTTGTTATCAAACTACACAGGTTTTCTTCTGCGAGCTTCTAATTTCTAGTCCCCCTAAAATGTTCCCTTCTGTTCTATCTCTAGGGATGTTAGCTGCTTGATGTTATTATATCTCATGAAAATAATGCCCCAGAGCTCCCATTCTGCATTTTAATTTTTCCAATATATGTTCAATGAGTTACATAAAACTCTCTCTTCTAAAACAGTGTGATTTCTCTTTTCTTTTTTGATTGTATCAAAACTGAAACAAATAACATCTTCACACAAATCTGTAAAACTAGTTAAAGGTTTCTTTAAGTATCCTATTAGAAAACCCATGCTTGTTTTCCTTTTTAGAAGAATAAAAAGAGACTATGAAGAAGAATCTATTCCAGGAGGAAAATCTGGACAGCCTGCTGAAATAGTTACCTGCTTTCCTCCTCCCCAGTTCCCTGTTTTTCACCAGTTGAGTATCTCTGTGCACCCACCATGGTCTGAGCATCTCTGCATCCATTCCACGTGTTTTGTTCCCAGATGTAAACTGAGTTCCCACCTGTGCATTGAGCTGATAAAGGATAAAACAGATTTTAAAAGACAACCCCTTTCAGCAATATTTTATAGCTTTTACTGTATAAGTCTTTAGTATCTATGGTTAAATTAATTCCTAAATATTTAATTACTTTAGCTACTATTCTAGGTGGGGAGATTGGTGGCATTGCGCATAAGAGATACAGCTACTAACCAAAAGGTCAGCAATCCAAGGTGGTCCTTCAAAACTCTATGGGACAGTCCGACTCTGCCCTGTAGAGTTGCTCTGAGTTGTAAATAACTTGACAGCAGTGGATTTGGGTTTTTGTTGTTGTTGTTTGTTTACTATAAATAAAATGTTATATTAATTTCCCTTTCAGATTTCTCATTGCTGGTGTCTTAGTAACCCAACTGATTTACTAACCAAGGGACTCTTATAGTATTTCTTGTAATTTTTGTTTGTTTTTTGCAAATTTCCTACATTTCCATTTATCTGGAAATGTCCTAATTTCTCTGTCATATCTGAGAGACAGTTTTGCTGGATATATAATTCTTGGTTAGCAATTACTTTCCTTCAAGGTTTTATATATGTCATCCCATTGCCTTCTGGCCTGCATGATTTCTGCTGTGCAGTCTGAGTTTAATCTTATTGACTCTCATTTATAGATTGATTTTTTTGTTTGTTTATCCCTAGCCAATTTTAAAATTATCACTTTATCTTTTGTTCTGGTAAGCTTGATTATAATATGCATTGGTGTCTTTCTTATGGGATCTACCTTGTGTGGTGTTCACTAAGCATCTTGGATAGTTATCTTCTCATCTTTCACAGTATCAATGAAGATTTGTCAAGAAATCTTTGACAGTTCTCTCTGTATTTTCTGTGATTCCTCCATGTTCTGGTACTCCAGTTACTTGTAGTTTACTCTTCTTGATAGAGTCTCACATAATTCTTAATGTTTCTTGATTCCTCTGAAATTCTTGTATCTTATTTTTCCTCAAATATGTTTCTGTAGTATGTTTTATCTTCAGTCTCACTAATTTGATCTTTCATTGTCTTGGTTCTTTTGCTTTGACTCTATTGAATTGTCTAATTCTGTAATCTTATTAATTTTCTGGATTCGTATTTCCTGTCTCTTTATGTTTTCTTGCAAACTGTTCAATTTGCCATTATGTTGTGCTACATGTGGCTCATCTCCTTTATGATCTCTTGAATGCTTATAAATATCAATCTTTTATATTCTACCTCCAATAATTCCAGGAAGTTTCTTCATCTGGAAAATTTCTTGATACTTTGTTTTGGGAGCTTTCTGAAACCACTGTGATCTGTCTCTTTAAATGATTTGATATTGCTATTGTGTCCAAGTCATTGGCAAGTTGTTGAATTTGTTTATTTCATATTTGCTTACTGTGTTCTAGTTTCTTATTTTGTTTTGTTTAGAAATGACCAAATAGGCTGGCCATGTGTGCTGGTTCGGCACCTTTGAAATTCTAAATTGCTGTCACCAGGTGGTTAGAGCTGTCACTAGACATACTAGCTCAAGAATCTGATTACTTTTCATATATGGATTCAGCTTGGGCATCCTGGTAGTCAGCAAGTGTATGGTACAGGCTCTCTCCTACTGTCTTTGATGGGCAGAGGTGATTGGTGGATTGATTTAAGTATAGATACCTGGCTGAAAATGCTGAGAAAGGCAGAGGGTTTACAACTGTCCCTGAGTGTCTATGAGGAAGGCATGTCCCTTTATGCCTGCCACTAGGTGAAGGAAGTGTGTCTATAGTGAATTTCTGGGTCAGGGTAGTTGGCAGATTTTTTTTTCCCCTATTTCCCTTATTTGTTAAATTATTTCCTCTCTAAACATAGGAGAATGGAAACCCTGGTGGTGTAGTAAGTTAAGTGACACATCTGCTAACCAAATGGTCAGCAGTTCAAATCTGCCAGGTGCTCCTTGGAAATTCTATAGGGCAGTTTTACTCTGACCTCTAGGGTCACTATGAGTTGGACATGACTAGAAGTCCAAAAACATCGAGTCCATGACACTTCTGGATCAGGTAATGGCATCAGTCTCTGGAGCCAGGCGCATTTCAGAGAATGGAGAGAAAAGTACTAGGAAACAGGGAAAAGGTTTATTCTGAAGAAAGTTGTAGATGCATAGTAGGTTGGTGGTAAGCCACTTAGCTTTTGATGATTTAATGCCATTTTCCACTGATTCTGGGGATGTAAATGTACTGTCCCCTGCTCAGTCTCTCCTGCTTAGGCTGATGCCTTGCAAATGTTCTGCTCACCATACTGGCTGAAACTGATTCCTGAAGGGTCGGGTCTAGCCCGTGCTAAGCACTTTTGGACCTACTATCCCTTACCCATCTCTCAGTCTGATTTCTCAATTTTCCCTTTGATGTGTAGGACTCCTAGATGTGTATTTAATCAGTTCATTTGCTCTTTTGAGTCTTTGTTTTTAGAGGGATCACAAGAAGTATTTGACTACTCCATTGGAGCTCCACCCCTAATTCTATTGTTTTTTAGTGTGATGTAGTACATTAACTAATTTTCTAATGTTGACTATCCTTGCATCTCTATAATAAATACCATTTGCTCATGATGCACAATTCTTTTCATATGTTGTTAGATTCTGTTAGCTAGTATTTTTTTGAGACTTTTGTGTGTTATTTGCAGTGCAATGAATCACTTATATAGGAATTTCTATGTATAGTCTTATAACTCCTACAAATTGATTGGCTGGCCCATAATCTTGCAAGAGATTGATCTAATTACAATACAAATAAGCCAAAGCCACCACTGATGAGTCCATTCCAACTCATAGCTACCCTGTAGGTCAGAGTAGAACTGCCCCATAGAGTTTCTGAGGACCACCTGGCAAATTTTAACCACTAACCTTTTGGTTAGCAGACACAGCACTTAACCAGTATGCTACCAGAGTTTACACTATACACAGTGGCTTAAAAATCCGCCCATTAGGATTGAGTCCCTTGTGGTTCACCTAGGGAATGGTGGTTTGCCATCATGCTAGGCTTGTATAAGGGCCAAAGTCATAGAAGTTCAAGAAGACCTTACTACTGCCAAGGTCAGTCTGGAGCATGGTCCCTGCACTGACAACATCCTAGACTGCCAGCCAAGTGCCGTGGAGTCAGATCTGACTCAGGGTCACCATGATCCTAGACTGAGAAGAGAGAATTGTAACACTGAAGATAGCCAGTAGCCGATTGGCCTACACGGAGAGTTCTGGGTGCCTCCAAGCAGGATGTACACCCACTGCAAAGGAGCTGTAGCACTTGCCCCTAGAAATTGGAGCCCTTATCCACTACTGGTGGCAATACTAAATGATATAGCTGCTGTGGAAAACAGCTGGGCAATTTCTAAAAGAGTTAGAACTACCATGTAAAAAAATCTAAAAACTCATTGATACTGAGTTGATTCTGACTCATAGCGACCTTATAGGACACAATAAATTAACCAATGAACAAAATATAGTTTCTGACCCTCCACTCTACTAAGTATGACATCCTTCTCCAGGGATTCATCCCTCCTAACAACATGTCCACAGTATGCGAAACGTAGTCTCTCCATCCTTGCTTCCAAGAAGTGCTCTGGTTGTACTTCTTCCAGAACAGATGCTTGTTGTTTTGGCAGTCCATAGTATACATATTCTTCTCTAACACCACAGGCAGTTTTTAAAGTACATATATTAAATTGAAGACAAAAGTAAGTGGACTTAAGCAAAAACAAAAAATGATATTGTACATGTTATGAAAATAACACAAGTACGAGTAGTGCAGCACACAGATAGTGTTTTGTATAGCACTGTTTTGAGCTCACAGTTGAACAGATGAACTGATCTGTTCTAGGTAAACTTTTGATAGCTTCCAGGGATCATTGTTATCTTTTCTAATTCACCTAAATCGTCAGTTTTATCACTATTTATCTTCTTTGGAAAGATGCCAATCTCATCAATTTAAATTTATTTACAAAAGTCATTGCTCTCCACATTTATAAAACCAGTATAATGTTTGTTAATTGCCATTTTTCCTTGGCATAGTACATTAGTCACCATTTCTGAAAGCTTAGTGACAGCCACTTAATGTTCTCATATGCAAGTTCTCTGAGTTCCCTAAAGAGGAAATGATTAGAATTGATTTCAAGTAATTAAGATTTTTGTATAGATTCAGAGATCATGCCTTTTAATTCGCTATTACTGATATTTGTTTTGTTCCTGACAGTTTAAAGACCTTCTCATGACTAACTACAAAGACAGAAGCAAAACTGGTTTTGGTAGCTATGTGTCTAAAGGATCTTTGACTTTAACAGATTGATTTGCTTATTGTTGTCTTTTTAAAGTACCTAATTATAACATGCAATTACACATGAAGTAATTGATAAATTTTAATATTTATTCTATTATTTTAATGACCACATTATGTAAGCAAATATATTTTTCTGTAATAGTTGTTGTCAGGTGCTACTGAGCTGGTTCTAAATCATAGGGACCTTATGTACAACAGAAGGAAACTGCAAATGTGCTGATCCTGCATCAGGATGACAATCATTGCTATGTCTGAATCTGCTGTGGCAGCTGTTGTGTCATACTATATTATTGAGGGTCTTCATCTTTTACAATGACCCTTTACCTCACCAAACATGCTGTCCTTCCCCAGGAAAGGTCCCTACTAATAATATGTCCAAAGTATCTGCCATGAGTCAGATCTGACTCGATGGCACGTGGCACTTGGCAAAGTATCTGAGACAAAGTCTCACCATCCTTGCTTCTAAAGAGCATTCTGACTCTTCTTCTTCCAAGATAAATTTGTTTATTCTTCTGGGCAAAACCCATTGCTGCTGAGTCAATTCCAACTCATAGAGACTCTATACAACACAGTAGAACTGCCCATAGTGTTTCCAAGGAGCTGATGGTAGATTCAAACTATAGATCTCTTGGTTAGCAGCCAAAAACTTAAACAGTGGGCCAGGTTTCCATTCCTCTGGTAATCTATGGTATATTCAATATTCTCTAATGACAACATACTTCAGATGTACTAGTTCCTCTTTGGTGATCCTTATTCATTGTTGACCTTTGTGACTGAAAATACCATGGGTTGGGTCTGCTGCATCTTAGTCCTCATAATGATGTCTTTGCATTTTAACACCTGAAAGAGGTCTTTTGCAGCATATTTGCCCAGTTTTTGATTTCTTAACTGTTCCTTCTATGTGTGTTGATTGTGGATCCAAGTAAAATGAAATCCTTGACAACTTCAATATTTTCTCTGTTTGTCATGATATTGCCTATTACTTGTTTATTGGTCCAGCTGGGAGCATTTTTATTTTTTTTATGTTGAGGTGTAATTTTTATTAAAGGCTACAGCTTTGGTCTGCAATAGCTACTATTTAACCAAAAAACCACAATCTGTCATACTTTCAAGAACGTATTTAGAATTTGTACCTTCTTGTAACTTAAAGTTAGATTTGCTCTGAGATTTTATTGCTGGTCTCAGCCTCTTCCTAACGTTCAACACTAATATTTAATGTCTACTGAAGCCAGTGTTTGCATTTGGGCTGAAATCAAAATGAGAGTTTCTTTATAATGTTCTGTCCATCCTAGGAAAATTCTGCTCACTTGAGAATGATCTAATTATGTCCAGCAAAGCATCAATCTGAATCATATCAATATAGTTATTTTTTTCTTTTCACATTTAGGATGCACCTAAGTAAAATGCCCTTGAAAATTAATTATTAGGGAGGAGATGATAATGTAGGAGAAGTTCATTTAGGTCAGGCGATATTGGTAATAATAAGCAGGAGACCCTGGTCATAGAGAATATGGTTTCTTCAATTAGAAAACTTGAGTTAAAAGTATTCAATCCAGCAGTAATGTGTTACCTCAGTATTTAGTTCTCTATTGGAATAAATCTGCCAGGCACCCCTTGGGAACTCTATGGGGCAGTTCTACTCTGATTTATACAGTTGCTATGAGTCAAAATTGACTCAGTGGCAGTGGGTTTGGTTTTATGGGAATAATAAAAATACACATGGTACAGATTTTTGGTGAAACTGGATTCATAGGATATTTATAAATAATGTGTAAGAATGGCTAGCCACAAACAATTCTCAATAATGGTATTATTTTATTCATTTTATATTTCAAATGTCTACATTATATTTTCCATGTTGATGCTAAAAATTATATATGTCAGCAATAAAAAAATAAAATTAACAATAACGAAAGCATTTAGTCATGCTTCAAAGAAACTGGGACAAAAAAGAATTGAGTCCCTCAACAAAAAATACACTTACTAATGCTTCACAAAAAATCATAGACAATAAAAACTGTTAATATGTGTTGAGCTCTTGCTCTGAGCCAGCGTAGTATAATTACATCATAACACATCTCTGATACAGTAATTATCATATACATACATTTCAGAAACCGTAGATTGGGAAATTACATGTCTTCTTTAAAGTTACAGGCTCCGTATGAAGAGTGTTGCTGGTATGCAGACACAGATTTTTCTATTGCCAATGTCCATGCTCTTAAACATTATACATACTATTTATGTTTGGCATGGGATCACTTTCGGAAATTCAGAGTTGAAATGATGGTGTCCATAGCTGGGTAAGGTTAACCACCACAGATTCTGAACTCACAAAGTAATCATTTCAGCCAACTGAAATTCTAAAAATACCGTGGAAGACTCAGTTCTATCTAGCTTAGATTCTGTGACCTCTTCTGTAGCAATACAAGTCACTAGGAAAAGGAAATACTGTGTCAGGATGACCTTGGGGAATAGGCTCAACTCTGTGTTGAGGACAGTGTGGTTCTTAGATTAAAAGCCTTCATTCATACTCTCAGGACTGTTTCTCAGAAAACTGTACTCTCACTTTATAAGGCAGAACTAACAAAGTGTTAAAAAGCAAAGATATCACCTTGAGAACTAAGGCGTGCCAGACTCAAACTATGGTATTTTCAATCTCCTCATACGCATATGAAAGCTGGACAATGAATAAAGAAAACAGACGAAGAGTTAACATCTTGGAATTAGTGCTGGTGAAGAATACTGATTACACCACGGTCTGCCAAAGGAATCAAAAAAATTGTCTCGAAAGAAGTAGACGCAGAATGTTTCTTAGAAGCAAGGATGGAAAGACTTTGTTTCACACTCTTTGGACATGTTAACAGAAGGGACCAGTTCCTGGAGAAGTACATCATGCTTGGTAAACTAAAAGGTGAGTGAAAAAGAGGAGGACTCTTAACAAGATGGATTGACACAGTGGCTGCAACGATGGGTTCAAAAGTAGAAACTGTTTTGAGGACAGTTTTGTATGTAGGATTGTTGTGAGTCTGAACAGACTCAGTGGCACCTAACAACACCAATAAACAGTTTACTTCCACTAGCAGGGCCTCTCTTAACCCACAGTATGATTTATGGATCAGAAAATAATTCCCTTTTCCTGAAGACTACCATGTTAGGTGGTTTTGTTTCCAAGTCTAGCAAAGGATGATTTAGTCCCCCACTTAAGCTCTTAGTTGACTGTCTTGTGCAGTGACTGTATCTACTACCAACATTCTGAAATGACTGAAGAAATTCTGAAAGGATAGTGCAACCTGGAGAAAGAATATAGTAGAAGTCAGGTAAAGAGTTCAGGATATCTAGATATCTTTTTCCCCCACTTATCCATTCAGGTTATGAAAACTATCCTGCTTTTTTTTTTTTTTTTTTGCTTAAGGAACACGAACTCATAGATGTCACAGTAGATTTTGGGGAAAATGTCACTGTGTCTGAAAGTATGGGAGTACTTTAAACATGCAGTCTACACCCACTGCCACTTCTGACTCACCTAAGTGGTGCAAATCATGAAAGTGCTGGGCTGATAATCAAAAGGTTAGCGGTACGAGTCTACCTAGAAGCATGTTGAAAGAAATGCCTGGAGATTTACTTTTGGAAAAATCAACCAATTGAAAACACCAGGGAACGCAGTTCTACTCTGACAAACCTAGCGTCTCCATGAGCGGAAGTTGAGTAGTTAGAACAACTGGTTTCAAACGTGGAAGCAGCAGCAAGTCAAAGCAGTCACTAGCCACCTGAGTTTTCTGGCACGGGAGCAGTCTGAAGAAAACTCTCAGCCTTCCTCGTAGATGCACAAGTTGCCAATTTTAGTGTTATTCCATGTCCTGCTTGAGCGGAGTCTGTGTTGTTAGGTGCTAGCCAGTTGATACTCACTCATAGCAACACTATGTCCAACAGAGCAAAACACTGCCTGGTTCTATGCCAACCACAGGATCTTTGCTATGCTTGAACATATTGTTGCAGCCGTTGTGCCAATCAATCTAACTGAAAGTCTTCCTCTTTTTTCCTAACTCCACTTTACCAAGCATAATGGCATAATGTACTTTTCCAGGGACTGATCCCTCTTCATAACATGTCCTAGGTATGGGGGACAAAGTCTTACCATCCTTGGGAGAATTCTGGCTATATTTCTTTCCAGACAGATTTGTTATTTCTACTAGCTATCTATGGTACATTCAATGTTCTTTACTGAATTTTTGAATTTGCTATGAAATGTTGGATTTATCGTGTCCTGTTTCAGCGGAGTCTATGTTGTTAGGTGCTATCCTATCCTGTCGGTTCTTGCTCATCTCAGCCCTATGTCCACCAGAACAAAACACTGCCTGGTTCTGTGCCATCATTGCTACAGAGGCTGCGACAATATGTCCAATACATCCAAGCATCGCCAAGATCCTCTGGATGGCACAGAATCAGGCAGTGTTTTGTTCTGGTGGATGAAGGGCTGCGCTGAGCAAGAAGTGACTGGACGGCACCTAACAACATAGAGTCTGCTTAAACAGGACGTGGTAAATTTAATATTCTTTATTGAACGATTTAAAGCTGTCACTTCTTTGGTTTTCTTTATTCATCGTTCGACCTTCAGTTGCATGTGATGTGATTGAAAATACCATGGCTTTGGGTTGGGTGCCCCTTAGGCCTCTAATTGTTTTCTAGCACTTCAAGAAGGTATTTTGAAACAGATTTGTCCATCACAATATGCCATCTGATTTCTTGACTGCCGTTTTCATGGGCACTGGTTGTAGATCCAAGTAAAACAAAATCATTGACAATTTCAATCTTTTCTCCATTTATCGTGATATTCCCTACTGATCCAGTAGTGAGGAGTTTTGTTTTCTTTATGCTGAGTTGTAATCCATAGTGAAAGTTGTTTGGTCTTTGGTCTTCATCAGTAAGTGGTTAAAGTCCTCTTTACTTTCAGGAAACAATGTTGTGTCATCTTCATATCACAGGTAACAGTGTATTTTCCTTCAATCCTGACATGGTCCTCTTTTTCAAACAGGATAACTTGTCCACTATACCAATTGAATACTATGAAAAAGATACAACCCCATTGCACACCTTTCCTAACTTTAAACTACGCATTATCCCATTGCTCTGTTCCAATGACTGTCTCTTGGTCTAAGGGCAGGTTCCTCTTGAGCACAAGTAAGTTTTCTGGAATGTCCATTTTTTCCAATGTTGTACATAATTTGTTATGAACCACACAGTCGAAAGCCTTTGCATAGTCAATAAAATACAGGAAAACATCTTTCTAGTATTATTTGAAATGGGCAATACAGGGTTCGCTTCCAGTCATTGGGCCAGATAACTGCCCTCCAAAATTTCTGGCATAGACAAGTGAGTACTTCCAGTGCTGCGTCTGTTTGTTTAGACACCTATTAGCTCCTGGAGCCCTGTTTTTTGGTCTTTCCCTTCAAACCACTTGAAGTTTTTCCTTCACTACTCTTTGTTCTTGACTATATACTACCTCCTGAAATGGAGCAGACTATATGGTATAGCTACTTCTCAGTCACCGCTATTAAGTAAGGTAATTAAGAAAATAGTACTAGAATAATTTTCCACTCCTCTAAATCATTTCCTGCCCTGTACAAGATTACTTGGAAGTATGAACATAAGGGTAAGATCATTTGTGATAAACCTTCAATCCTTTCTCCTATTTCTACTTTCATACAGGTCCTACCAAACTCTGTGGTCACCCAAAGTTCCTAAGGCATCTAAATATTTGACTTTAATAAGGTTGATAATTATCTTTCTAAAGCCATAACATTCGACCAATGATGATATTTCTTTTAGCAGACTGAATAACATAAGTTTAACTTTCTTTGAGATTATCATTATTTATCTATTCAAAACATGGATATTCTAGATGGACAAGAGTCTCTTCTTACCATAAAGGTTTTAGCATGGCTTTGGCTTGGCTAGGTACAGACTAACACCTGTCCATCTAACATGTTTATTGTACATGAGAAATCCTCTTGCATTAGTAACGGGAGGTGGTTGTAATGGCAAGAAACACGGTACAAAATAAGTGAAGCCTCAGAATCGTTTAGAAAAATCTGAGCTTTTCCTGGAAGTGAACTGAATAAATGAAGTCCTGCTGAACTAAGTCATTTTGAAACAAACTTTTTCCTGTCGAGATTTACAATAATTTGGTAAATTAAATCAAATGAAGTCTTGCCAACTGCTCACAGTAATTTGAGATCTCTGCTGTATCACCCAGAAGAATTGTGTCATTCTTATACAGTCTTTCTCCCTCTATGAAAGTAAAGGAGTTCACTTTATAATAACGCATCCATCATAGACTCTCCTAGTCACCAAGGAATGATTCTGTAGTCAGCATGAACTGGCCTCATTCTAAAATTTTGTGCGATGACTTCATGCTATCATTTCTTAAGATTAAAAATTATTGTCAAGTTCATTATCTCAGTGGGCAATATTTGTGATGATGAAACTGCCAAGCTTCATCAGTTTGTTCAAGCTTTTTACATTCTATTCACATGACTCAATTCAGCTTCCCTCTGACACTGACTCGTTTTGTTTGCAACTCACTGCAAAAATGATTTTTAAAACCTTGTTGATTCAAACTCATTCTAACATTTTCTGATATATCTTTTGATACATCTTTGTATTTTAGCAAAAAAAAAGTTCTCTTGACTCAGTTCTTAGTAGAAA
Organism: Heterohyrax brucei; assembly: GCA_028571685.1. NCBI lineage: Eukaryota > Metazoa > Chordata > Mammalia > Hyracoidea > Procaviidae > Heterohyrax > Heterohyrax brucei. The sequence goes on from CM053143.1 coordinate 166,696,000, forward strand.
AAAGTGAAAAAGTAGAAAATCGACAAATGTGGTTCAAGTAGCACCAGTTTATTACTCTTCATTTTTTTGTTTAATTTTTTCTTCCAACCGGTAAATTTCTTCTGTGATGCACCACCATTCTTAAAACTCCCTTTAGTGTTAATTCTCAAATCACAATTCTGGCCTAATTCAAGCTATCTTTTAATCCATTCAAATGACTGTGTCTTGACTGCAAGTTATCGTATTTGGTACAAACGGAAGAGTCTAATACAGTAAGCTGAGATCCTGACAATTCCAGCAAAACTGCCAGCAATCATGAAACATGATTTGCCCCATTACATTTTTATGACACTGCAGTCTGCTAACATTTCTAGCTGCTCCTTGTTTCATTCTCGTTTTGCTTTTTCTAAGATTTTCTCCAATGTTCTCTGACACATACAGAATGCTAGTGGCAATATCTTAGCAACAGTTTGGATCACAATTCTGCAGTGTCTAATACTGCTACTAGAGAACTCACAAAAAAGAAAGAAAAAGAAAAAATAGTGCCATCAAGACAATTTTTAAAAAATTTTCCCATTTGAAATTCTTTTATCAAACAGACATAACTATTGCTGGTGGTTAAATTCCCAGGTTAGCCCAAAACATACCTAAAATACTATGCATTTTCACTAACAAGCAATAGTAATTAAGAATTTTCAAATATTAACTGCAAGATAGCAATAAATTGATTAAAATTGATTGTTTTCATGTATCCTTAACAGACATTCTTCATATAACTACACATAGGCAATGTGGCAGATACATACAATTTTTAGAAGCATAAGAGGACTTCAGAACATTTAGAATCAGGGAGTCATAGCGTGTTGAATTGGGGAAGAAATTTCAAATCTTCTGGTTTCCTTGCATTCAATTTGTTTTTTAATTTGTTTGCCAAGGAGGGTAGCCATGAGTTGGATCTGACTCGATGGCACTTGACTTTGGCTTAAGGACACATCCAGATCTGTGACAGCAGACACTGAATTTGTTTATGGCATCCTCAGTGCAATTACATTCTTGAAATAATTCAGCTGTTACTGTAGCTTTAACCCTTCTCTAATCCCTCAAACTAGTAGGGTTTCTAATAGGACCAGCCATGATGCATAAACATTAACTTGCTGCAGAAATCTTTCAAATGGCCAGTAAGTTCCGGGGACCTAGAGCCCTCAGGATGGTCCAAGAAAAATCTTTACATTATAAACCTCTCATTCACTACTCATGCATTGTTCTGTCTTAGTCTGTGTTAATGAAATTTCTGCTTATGACACTGACTAGCACTGTATCTTCCCAAAAGACTAGAGGCTTGATTTGAATATCAACTCATTTGGATAGTTGTATGTGTATGTACACATGTACTTGCACACCTATGCATACTTGCACAACAGAGAGGAGGAGTTCACGGTTAGTGTTATATTTCAACTTGGCACCACCAAGTATTACGGTTTCCAGTTACTTAATCAAACAGAATCTCAGTGTGGGCTCCCTGGGTGCCGCCAAATTGCCATACAAAGGGATAGAGATTAGAATCTACCCAAAGGCACCTTGGAAGAAATATCTGGCAATACGTATCTGACATATCAAGCACTGAAAACTCTATAGAGCACAGTTCTATTCTGACACATGTGGGGTTGCCATGAGTCAAAATCAACTGAACGGCAACTGGTTACATTATAGGTTAATGTAGGCATTGCTCTGAAAGTATTCTGTAGACGTGATTAACCTCTAGAATCAAATGATGTTAAATAAAGGGTTTACTGTTGATCAAGTGGGTAAGACTTTTCCAACCAGTTGAAGGCCTTAGGATGAAAATCTAAGGTTTCCTGAAGAAGAAATTTTGCCTCGAGATTGCATCTTCAAATCTTGCTTCAGCTGGATAGTTGGCTCTATGGTTTTCAGACTCGGCAGCTTCCACAATCTTATAAAGTCAATTATTTAAAATAAATCATCAATATTTCTGTATGTATTACCTTTACATATACATGCAAATACATTCATAGCATAAATGTATATGTGCTTACATACATACTTACACACAGGTACATCACTGACTGGATATCCTAATGACATTCATCCATACTGTTGATCCTGTTTTTCTGTAGAACACTAAGAGATGCAAGAGAAGAGGTGGTATTCTGCTTACCCTTTCAAGGACACCAATGACCCAGCCACCACACAGTTGTGAATGTTACCTCTAATTTATTTCACTTGGACATTCAGGTGTTCAGTTTCCCGGATTCCAAGAATCTGTTCAGTTATGAACTTATTAGCATTCCAAAGTCAAGCCTTCTCTGACCATATTTCTAGCTTATTAATTCTCTACTGCCTGTTCTGCCCAATAGATTGATTTTGTGTTATATTTTGTCTGTTCTCCACCACTTTACAACTAACAGTAAACCTACCATGTGGAGTTGATTCCCTACGAATAAAAACACTCGACATACAGCTTAACTATTCTGCTATATGAGATATGTTTCTGAAACTATGTTATCAAACTAGCAACTGTTCCTAGACACTACTTTTCAGTTCTCACTGCCTTTACTACAGAAGAGCCTAGCAGTACATACATCCTTAAAACACCTTATCCATGCAGACTATTTTGAGTTGTAGTGTGAGGTGCCTTTGAGTCAGCTCTGACTCACAGTGACCTTAAATCAAAAACCTGTTGCCATCAATCATGACTCATACTGATCTGTAGTGACCTTGCCGGTGAGTCAGTTTCAACTTATAATGCCCCAATAGGACAGAGCAGAACTGCTCCCTAGAGTTTCTTAGGAGTGTGGGTAGATTTGAATAGCTTACGTTTTCATTAGCAGCCAAACTTGCACTCACTGTGCCATCAGCACTCTGTAGCAACCTTAGATATAACAAAATGAGGTGTTGCCCAGTCCTGCACCATCCTTGCAGTCATTGCTATAGTTCAGCACATGGTTACATCTGTTCTGTCAACTCATCTTATTGAGGGTCTCCATTCTTTTCACTGAACCCTGACAATGTAATGGTAAGAGCTGCAGCTGTTAACCAAGAAGTTGGAACCCACTAGGTGCTCCTTGGAAACCACATGGAGTAGATACTCTGTTCTATAGGATTGCTAAGGAACCCACTCAACAGCAATAGGTTTAGTTTGGTTTTGGTTATCTATTTTACCAAGCATGATGTCTTCTTCCAGGGATTGGTCCTGCTGATAACATGTCCAAAGAAAGTGAGGTGAAGTCTTGCCATGCTAGCTTCTAAGGAGCATTCTGTTTTCACGTCCTCCAAGACAGATTTGTTCATTCTTCTGGCAGTACATGATGTATTCAACATTTCTCACCAGCACTGCAGTTCAAACATGTACTTTCTCTCAGATTGTCATTTGACATTGTCCAGCTTTTCATACTTCCAAGGGAATTGAAAAGACCATGGCTCGTGTCAGGCTCATTTTAGACATCCAAGTAACATTCTGGCCTTTCATCACTTTCAAGAGTTCTTTTGGAACAGATTTGCTCAATCAGCTATGCCATTTTATTTATTCACTGCTGCTTCCATAGACATTGGTTGCTGATGCAAAAAGAATGAAATCACTGAAAACTTCAGTTTCTTCATATTTACCATGAAGCTGTTTAGTAGTCCCACTGTAAGGATTTTCATTTTCTTTATGTTGAAGTGTAATACATCTGAAGAGTATAGTCTTTAAATTTCATTAGTAAGCATTTTCAGGTGTCTTCACTTTATGCAAGCAAGATTATGCTATGTGCATCTCAGGGCGTTAGTGAGTTTTCCTCAAATCCTGTACTGCCTTCTCTATGTAAGTTTTCAATGTTTTCCTGTAGGATTGCTTACTTCTTAAAGGAGTCCTCCCAGGTACTAAGGAGTTAGGTGGCTGACTGACAGCTGAAAAACTGAGGGCTTGAACCCAGTCGGAGTCACTTCAGAAGACCAAAGTAGTGACCTGTCACTGAAAGGCTGCAACCTTGAGATTTCAAAGTCAACTTTTCTCTGACTATGTTTCCAGCTTATTAATACTATGCCCAGTGGATTGATTCTGTGTTATGTTCTGTCTGTTCTCTCTTACAGCTAAAAGTAAACCTACCAAGTAGAGTGATTCACTACAAATAAAACTTTACGGAGCAGTTTTACTCTGTGCACACGGTGTTGGCATGAATCCGAACCAACTTGGCAGAATAACAACCAAGTACTAAAAGCTATGTATGATATTTGTATTCAGACTATATACAATCAAATCCTAATTAAGCCATCTTCTGGTCATGTGATCTTAAGCAAATAACGTGATCTTCACAACTACCAATTAGGCTGCTTTGGTATTTATGTAAAAGGCAAAAACCAAAAGAACACAGGAAGAAAAAAAGAGAAGGAACATTGCTAAGGAGTTCATTGTGACTCATAGTGACCCTATAGGACAGAGCATGATGCCGAATTGAGTTCCAATGAGTGGCTTTGAAGATTTGAACTACCAACCTTTTAGTTAGCAGCCACAGCACATTAACTGTAAAAGCTATGAAAACATAACTATTAACTATAAGAAGTGCATAGTAGGGGCACCTGGCAACCTCTGAGTTCACAAGGGGGATAGGAATCAAGATCAACAGCCAAGGCTGAATCCTGTGGGGCAGTGATCAGATATGCCAGTTCTGCCCTCCATTCTTTTTTTTTTTTTTTTTTTCCAATTCTGACACCAACTATCCTTTCCACGGCACTCTGTACTTCTCTGCTGGGTTCATTAATTTGCTGCAGTGCCACACAGAACTCACAAACCATACTCATGAATAATGGATTTATTAGAAAACTATTAGGTTGCAATACAGATTTAGGACACTCAGGATATAAAATTTTCATCAGGGCACCCTCTTCTCAGCTGTGACTGGAGTTATGCCTCTGTCTGGCTCCTTGGCCTCTAATCTGCTTGGGCAAGTGTTACACAGCTCTTTTAGCTATGCTGTTAAGTGCCCAGAGTCATCCTACTCTGCCAGCAAGCCCCTCTCAAAGCTGCTCAGCTGTAGGTCCTTAGGTCAGAAAACCTAGTTCCATCAAGTGCTCAGAGGCACCTGACACCTCCAGCAAACGTCCTGCTGGAAGGGACTAGGTTTTCTGCTGCTGTGGGCCAGGAAGCCTGCCCTGCCGTCTCCTGACAGTCTTCCGGTCTCTTGTCTCTGCTGTCTCTGTTTCTCTGCTGCTGCTTCTTTTCATCTTTGGTGACAGCTTTCTCTCTCTCTCTTTTTCTCTCTCTGGGTCTCCTGGTTCCAGGAGGTTTTTAGAGCAGACATTGTAGGTCCAAAGCATATGCTCTATGGGATGGCAAGACTGAGCAATTTCCTCGTTAGAGTTTCATACGCCTTACTTTCACGGTCCTACCCCTACAAGTGTGCCATGGGCCTTATTTACATTATTACCAAGCTATTTAATATTCTTGGTAGACCATAAACACTCAAATTCTGTAGCTACAAGACTATGGCTAAACCCATAGTCATTTGCTGGGAGTTACAATACTATGGTTAAACCCATTGCCACTGAGTCGATTATAAATCATAGCAACCCTACATAACAGAGTAGAACTGCTCTGTCTCCATAGGGTTTCCAAGGAGTGCCTAGTGGATTCAAACTGCTGACCTTTTAGTTAGCAGACATAACACTTAACAACTAGGCCACCAGTGTTTCTAGACTATAGCTAAGGGGGCCATATTAAGTAAATCACTGCACCACAGAAACTAAGACTAGTAAGTCTTTCAAGAGGAATTTCTGTGAAAGTTCTTAACAGTCTTTAACAGGAGCCACTTAAAAGGTATGTATGCATTTCCCATTTCTTAACCTGTTTATTCAGCTGACCAAGTATTTTATTTGAGTGTGTCTGTCTAGCTTGTCTTTTTGAATCGTAGATTTCTTTGAAATTATCTCTTTAGAAATATACATGTATTGAACCAAATAAAATTTAAAGTGTTGACTGGCCATAAAAGAGAAATTTCTGGGAATTAGAGCATGGTGGACACTGATAAAGCCAAATGTTCGAAATCTAGAACCAAATATGACATAACTTGGGGTCATTAGTTTTTAAGGTGGTTGTTGTTGCCTTTGCCAGCAAGCAGGTTCCAACTCGGTACAAACTTACGTGGGATGGAACACACCATGGCTTGGTCCAGTGCCGTCTTTGTGATCACAGCTGTGTTTGACTCCACCGATGTAGCTATTGTGCCACATGATCTCATGGATGGGTTTCCTCACTTTCACTGACCCTCTGCTTTACCAATCACGATTTCCTTTCTCAGAGATTGGTCTTTTCTCATGACATGTACAAAAGCAGCAAACCAAAGTCTAACCATTCTCTTTTCTAAGGAATATACCAGTTGTATATCTTCTAAGAGGGATTTGTTAATTTTTCTTGCAATCCATAATATATTCAAATTATTCACCAACACTGTAATTTAAATGCATCATTTCTTTTTCACACGCATAAGACGTAATTGAAAAGAACAAGTCTTCTGTAAAAGGTGTCTTTAAAATTTTAAAAGGTAAAGATGTTACTTTGATGACTAAGGGGCTTCTGACTCAAGCCATGACTTTTAACATACTGTTTGATACAATTTAGTTCATGTTTGTTTTGCACTTAGTGCTGATTTGACCTGGAATGTAATAAGCAGAATTTCCTCTCTTCAGATTCCTGTTAACCTAGTAAGCATCTATCACCACACAGGATACCTTCAGATCTCTGGAACCACAATGGTCATTATTTTTTTATGTTGTTTCCATTATTTATTTGCAAAAGATCAAACAAACATTATATAAGCAAAATCATAGCTCATAGTCTGTTCCCAAACGTGGACTATCCTTAAGGTCTGCCCTAACTCATATATTCATGAAATGCTGTAGTTGATTGCCAGTGGTTCAAAGACTATCATAGACCTCAGATAGGAAACACATGAGCTAGTCATTGAGGATAGGAATCATGAAGCTTGTTAGTCAGCCCAAAAGGTGCTGCATGAGTCAATTCAGTGTTCAAGAGTTCATTCATATTTTGAGGCTTTCCACATACATTTTAATTTTCTTATATATATTTTGTCTTATATATGTATATGTTTTTCCTAGTTCTTATTCTGCCTCTACTTAAAAGAACACCAAAACAGCATTCCCAGTGCTATTCATTTTAATTCATAATGACCCTGTAGAACTGCTGTGTAGGGTTTTCAGGGAGTTCCTGGTAGATTTGAATTGCCAGCCTTTTGGTTTGCAGCTGTAGCTCTTAACCACTACACCACCAGGATTTCCTTTTCTGCACAGGTAAGGATGACAATAAATCCATTCTCTGTTCCCAATTAAAATGGTGAATACATTTATTTTACATTTATTTTACAACCTAAGGAATCAAATTGCCTTCATCATTTTCATTATGGCATAACTTATCTACTTCTAATATTTTTGTTGTCTTAGATTCAGTTTGAAAGTGCATCTGTATATTTTTAACAAAATGAGTTGAATAGAATTGTACATAGTACACTTATATATTAATATCTAAATAACAGATTTGCAATTTTTCTTTTTCTATCTCAGTCACACTTGAAGGACATGACTAAATTTTCTTCAGTAACAGTAACTCAGTATGGCATTTAAATGAGTCTCAAATAGGATGGCCTGAATTCTTAGATAATGAAGTAGAATTTCTAATGGAGGAGGAGTTTATCTGACATAAGTACCAACAGCGAGTTGTGCTACAAGCTGTAGTAGAAAAATATTGCTCTAGACACTGTTCCTTTTCTAAAGAGATTTCAGTTTTTGATATATTTTAATTGCCACTCTTATATTTATCTATAATAACTTGGAGGTGGGGTCAAGATAGCAGAGTAGTCAGGATACTTCCTGTGGTCCATCTTATAGCAAAGACCCAAAGAAAGAAGTGAATCAATTATATACGACATTCTAAGAGCCCTGAAATTTGAGGACTCAGACTTAGTGGCAGGGGAGGGGAAGGCAATTCAGAATCAGCTTGGAAGTGCCAGACCTCACTCTTCAGGAAATGGCACTCCGCAGGTGTATCTGCTGGCAAGAGCAGTGACATTCAGGATGTGTTCTCCACACTGGGAGAGACCATGCAGTGGACAGTCCACTCATGCCTCCAGAATTCATGAAAAGTGGCATATGACACAGTAAGCAAACATAAAATTAATAAATGCAATAACTTACTGATAGCTTGAAGACAACACTCAATATCAAATCACATAAAAAGACAGAATCATGACTTTAGCAAATTCCCAAAACAAACAGTCAAGAAATATTCCAGATGAAGAGAACTTTCTATAACTACCAGAAGCCAAATACAAATGATTAATGTACAGAAGTCTTTAAGAGATCAGGAAGGAGATCAGGCAAAACACAGAACAAATCAAGAAGCACATAGATACAGCAATAAAAGAACTAAAAAACATTAGACAAGAACATAATGACAGATTTAATAAGCTGAAAGAATCCACAGAGAGACAGGAAACAGAAATTCAGAAGACTGACCACAAAATTTCAGAGTTGGACAACTCAATAGAAAGTCATAGGAGCAGAACTGAGGCAATGAAAGTCATTAGTGACAATGAAGATAAAACAGTTGATACAATATTTGAGGAAAAATCAGATAAAAGAATTTTAAAAAACAATGAAACATAAAGAACTATGTGGTATTCTGTCAAGAGGAATAACCTATGAGTGATTGAAGTACCAGAACAGAGGGTGCATAATAGAAAATACAGTGAGAATTACTGAAGATTTGTTGGCAGGAAACTTCCCTGACATCATGAACAATGAGAAGGTATCTATCCAAGATGCTTGTCAAAGCCCACACAAGGTTGACTCCAAAAGAAAGTCACCAAGACAATTATAACCAAACTTACCAAAACCAAAGATAGGAAACTTTGAGAGCAGCAAGAAATAAATAAAGTCATCTACAAAGGAGAGTCAATAGACTAACCTCAGACTACACAGAGTAAGCAATGCAGGCAAGAACATAATGGGCTGAAATCCACAAAGCCTTTAAGGAAAAATTTGTTAGACAAGAATTATATAGCCAAAAAAGCTGTCTTTTGAATATGATGGCAAAATAAAGAAGTTTAGGGAATTTGCAAAAACCAAACCAAAAATACAAGAAATACTAAAGGAGGCCTTTGGTTAGAAAATCAATAATATCAGATAACATCTATAAAAACTTAAAATTTTTTTCACCAGAAATCCTAGGTTGCTACCATTTTATTTTCTGAACATTGCCACTTTCAAATGAGGTAAATAATTTTATATTTCTTCCCAATAAATGTCATTGGTATAAATTGTCATAGTTTTTACCTAACCAGAAAAAAATTAATTTCAATTTAATATTACCTAACTTATAAATTTTCCAAATTATATTTTCCTATATGGTTAACAGGTCATCATTATCTTCATAGCATTTAGATTGGTTTTATGATAACTATGGATTGCTGATAGATTGATTTTAATAATTATAATGTTCATTATTATCAATATAAACTATTTTAAAACATGAAAGCAATATTAATAATCACAATGTAAGATCTGCACATAGAGACAAAATTAAATTTATGTTTCTGTAATTCTTCTGGATATACAGTTAAGGTAGATTTGTTAATCTTATTCTTTTACATCTTTTTTATGCTTTACTATATAGATATCGTTAGTTTTTAGTTTTGACTATTCACAGTAAGATGAATTCTAAAGTTAATAATTTTTTTTCTCACAAACCCATCCCTTAAAAAAGTCAACTATTTTCATTTTTCTGGGCTTTATTTGTTTATTACCAAAATTCTCTATGTGTCTGTGTGTATGTATCTGTGTGTGTGTGTGTGATGGAATCACAGAACCTTCTGATTGGCAGTCTCGTTTACTTCACTTAACATTAGTACCAAGGCATTTTTCTTGGTGTCTATAGTGGGTTATATTGTTTCCAGAAATGTAATTTTATTGATTGTGTAACACATCAGAGAGTTTACATTTCTTTTTTTACTTACTCACTTAGGTTATTAAACTACATTCCATCATCTGCCCCAATTATCACCCCCAGACTGAATTAGCAGGCCTGCATTCCTCTCCGTATCTCTGGGAAAATAATCAATTAAGACCTCAGAGAAACAATGAAATTTTGGCTGATTCACATTGTTTGATAAGATGTAATAGAATCTTATGATGTAATGGAGTCTTGTGACTCCTCATTACTGTTCTGTGACAATCTTCAGATGCCATTCCCTTTGAAATCTGGCTATGAAAACCACTGGAAATACAACCCACAGAAGATGGGTTTGGAGAAGTTATTCTCACTGCTCCCGTAGTCTCACATGCTTGTCTACTAATAAAGCATCCCTTGAACTCTTCTCCATTTCTGAAGTTTTGGTTGCAGTGATAGGTGGAATGAACTTGTTTTGGTTTGGCAGCATCATCATGTATGTACATAAATTATATATGTTTATAATGTCATATAAAATAATTTTTATATAATATATTGTAAAATTGAAATACCCAGTAATTTACAATTAAAGTTACATTACATAATTGTATATATGTTAGGGTGTATGTATATGTGTCCACAAAAATATGTAAACAATTACTAGGTTTTAGACCAAGTTTGAGACCAGGGATCAGGGGAATGAATAAAATGTTTTTTGTTTGATAGGAGTCAAATGGTTCTATGATACCCAAAATATTTTAGGCTCAGAAATACCGTGTTTTGGAAAAGATGACTGGCATTTGGTTCTCAAAACAAAGAATGTGCTCATAAAAATTAAATCCACCTACTTTTTTCTGTAAAAATAATTAGCAAGGAGCACTTATGAAAGCATGTTTCAGGAGGGTGGAGTTTGCAAACAAGTGTAAAAGGTGTGTTTTATTTTCATAAAAATAAGGTATAGCTTACATTTCAATTATTTTCTATAAAAATCAGAGCAATTCTGAGATTTAAAAAATATATATTTGGTATGACTTTTTTTTTTCCTTTTAGCACAAGCACAGATATATTTGAAACTTTGTGGCAAAATGGTTACGTGCTATTGCTGCTAACCAAATGGTTAGCAGTTCAAATCTACTGGGTGCTCCTGACAAACTCCATGGGGGTAGTTCTACTTTGTCCTATAAGGTCTCCATGAGTCAGAATGCACTCAACAGCAATGGGTTTGGGTTTTTATGCCTATATAAAGGACAAAAAAACCCATTGTTATTGGTTTCAACAATTTTGGTTTTACTCTTAAAGAATATGTTTGCTTCCAATAAAAAAAAAAAAAAACAAATGTAAGTATCATACTCCAAATCAGTTTTCCCTTTAAAAATAAACATTTAAAAACATACTGTAAATAAATAAAATATTAAAATTAGTCTCCTAATTAAAATGTTTTACAGGTCAAAAACTAATTTTTATCAAATATCATAAATCAATGAGAATAATTAACTATGAAAAAATTGTTAACCTTTCTATTTTGTTAAATTATTTAAAGATGTATTACAATTACAGAAACTTCTTGAGTAGACAGACAAATAAGCACACAGTAATGTTTACACACTTCAAAAAATTTCAGATTCATGATGTTTGAAATTTGCATTTTTGGAGTAGATAATCCTATTACTATACATAAGCTCCAGGAGAAAAACCCCCACAAAGTGATTTTAAGATCACTAGGTTTCAGCACCCCTTTATCCTATAAACATTGCCTGAAGACATCATTGAGTTTTAGTCTCTGTAGGTTATATATTTACTGATATTTATTCTATTAAAAATAGAATTAAAAATTAAAATAGGAAAGCTTCATGTATACTTATTAAATTAAATGAAATGAACATTGATGTACTACTTATTTACACTGATCCCATTTTATGAAAATGAGTATATTTTCCAAACAAGAAATAATAAAAAGAATACCACTGTTTCTAATTTTATAAATATCTTTACTATCTAGCTTAATGATATTATTATGAAACCAGTTTCTACTTTTTGGGAACTCTTGAAATGGTCTTAGAAACTCTAAGTGCTCCTCAGCATCTATCAGGAGAAACTCTAATCATTGTTTTAAATTATTTGATATTTTGGATTTGTTCTCCTTCATCTACATCATAATCACATTTCAAAACATTGTCTGAATTTCAAGAATGATGTTTCCCGTCCAGTCAATTTCAACTCATAGCAAACCCTACAGACAGAACAGAGGTGTCCCAGAGGGTTATCTAGGCTGTATTCTTTATGGGAGCAGATCATCAGGTCTTTTCTCCCACAGAGCCACTGACGAGTTTGAACAGCTAATTACCAATCTTTTAAGTTACCAGTGAATGTTCAACTGTTTTGTCACCAAGGCTCCTTATAAGTTGTAAGAATAATGAAACACAAGTTTGTCTCTACCTCCCTTTGAGTCCAGTAGGTGTCTAACTTCTGGCACTTGTTTCAAGAACCGCATTTGGTAGCTCAAGAGTCCCTGAGTTGTACAACCAAACGAACTCTGCAAAAGGCACGTCTTCACCATGTGTTCCAAACTTGTTAGCACCAGGGATTCTATTCAGAACTTTCAGTTATCAATAAAATTTGCTTTAGAGAAAGTGCATTTGAAAGAATTCCAAAAGAATTCCAGCTCTGGCTCTCTAAGAACAGCCTAGTCATAGTGGATAAAGAAGATAGACAGTGTAGATTTTAAGACTTTGGTCTAAGCACTCCTAAGTGTGTTGCAAATATAATGGCCTTATTAATAAATAGAATCTTTCAATAAACACATTGTTAACTGTAATGTACTTGGACCTATTAATTCTTTTCTTTCATTGATGGCCTGTTCGTGTTGTAAGGAACTTTCCCCGAGATAGTATCATGTATTATCTTTTAAAATTTTTTGTTTGGCCTTATTTTGTCTTTCTTATGATTCAAATCTCTTATATTTTTCCCTTCTGATAGTTAACTATTGCAGTATCAGTTATTGAAAAGACCATGTTTTCCTAGCTTATCGTCAGTGATCCTTGCTACACGTCAAGCATAGATACACGTGTGTTGTATTTCCAGGCTTTCTGATGTTTATCCCTGTACTGCTACTACTCTGTCAGAACTTACGTGGCTATCATGAAAAATGTTCTTTACTTTCAAGAGTAACTTGTAGATCCTTTGCAGCTGATTTCATGTAAATTTTGGAGAGTTTACAAAAAGGGAAAAGAAAAAAACTGTGTTGCAATTTGTTTTGGATTGCATTAAAGCTATAAATTAATTGGAAGAAAGTCAATGCATTTACAATACTGAATTGTCATAACCATGTGCAGAAGATATTCAACAGATTTATTTAGTTCTTTAAATACTTTCCCTTTAAGTATAATTGTTTGCTGGAAGAAAATAATTCTTTTCTATCTTTTTTTTTTTTTTTTTTAACGTACAAGAAGCAGTTTTTAAACTTTCAGCTGCTAACAAAAAGATGGGCAGTTTGAATCCACCAGCTGTTTTTTGGAAACCCTATGGGGCAGTTCTACTCTGTCCTAGAGAGTCTTTGTGAGTCAGAATCAACTAGACAGCAATGGACTTAGTTTGGGTTGTGTATGTGTTAACTTTGATGATATACAAATTATATCTTCAGTCAATGTTGTTGTTTTTTTTTTTTTCCCCTGCTGTTGTTATGTAGAGATTTCATTAGTTATTTTGTGTCATTTTGCATTTAAAAATCAGCCAATGAAACCCTATGTATCGTAGCACTCCTATCAGCAGCCGATAGTGGGATTAGCACAGGGCTGGGGGGCCTTTCCTTCTGTTGTGCATATTGTTTCCATGAAGTGAAGGTCAACAACATTGCAAACTCTTGTATCACTAATAATATCTGAATTGATTTTTTAAAAATTTCTGGATGAAGTAATATTAATCCAAAAATTATCACACCCTTGAAACAGAGGTAGTAATATTAGACACCTTCATTTCATTGGTGAATTTAATGAGAACCCATGAAGCATTTCAAAATAAAATGTGACGTTTCTCCTAGGTTCTTTTAGGTATATTTATGGATAAGAAAGTTTCCTTCTGACCCCAATTTGCTAACACATTTTCTCAAAAATGTACACTGATTTGTATTACAAATATTTTATCTATCGAAATGATCACACATTTCTTCTTCAAAACATTAATAAAATGAAATTTACTGATTTAATAGTATAGTGATTTTCAAGAAAAGAAAGACATAAAAAGTTTAATAAAAAAATTTTAAAGACTTAAAACACTTTGGAAAAAAAAGGAAAACCAAAACAATAATAACACGAGACCAAGATGAACTTTGTTTCCTACCCTGTACTTTCTCTCTTTTTAAATTCTCCCTTCCCCTGCACATACGGCCATTCACTTGCATCTGATAATGGAAGTTCCATGTTCATTTCACCAGAGTGTGCTCGATCCATCACAAATACTTTGAGACTTTAAAAATAAAATTTCTTTTCTTTTTGTTGTTAGGTGCCATCAAGTCAGTTCCAACTGAAAGCAACCCTATATACAACAGAACAAAACACTGTCAGGTTCTGAGTCATGTCCCCAGTAGCTGCTACACTTGAGCACATTGGTGCCACCACTGTGTCAATCTATCTTGTTGAGGGACTCCTCTTTTTTTTCACTCATCCTCTGTTTTACTAGGCATAATATCTTTCTCCAGGGATTGATCCCTCCAGACAACGCATCCAAAATATCTAAGACGTAGTACTTCCATCCCATCCTTGGTGGGATTTCTTCCAAGAGAAATCTATTTGTTCTTTTCACAGTCCATGGTATATTCAATATTCTTCATCAACATCATAATTCAAAGGCATCAATTCTTCTTCGATCTTCCTTATTCACTGTCCAGCTTTCACATGCATATGATGGCAATGAATATACCATGCCTTGCGTCAGGAAAACATTAGTCTTCAAGGTGACATCTTCAGTTTTTGACACTTTAAAGAGGTCTTTTGCAGCAGATTTTCCCAGTGAAATGTGTCTTGATTTTTGACCCTGGTGGTATGGTGGTTAAGAGCTACAGCTGCTAACAGAAAGGTCAGGAGTTCAAATCCACCAATCCACCAATCCACCAGGTGGTGCTCTTTGGAAAATTTATGATGCAGCTCTACTCTGTCCTATAGGGTGGCTATGAGTTGGAGTTGACTTGACAGCAATTTTTGGGGGGGGGAGTGGGGCTTCCACGAGTATTAACTGTGAATCCAAGTAAAATGAAATCCCTGAAAAACTCAGTCTTTCCTCCATTTATTATGATGTTGTTTATTGGTCCAGTTGTGAGGGGTTTTGCTTTCTTGATGTTGAGGTACGATCCATTCTGAAGGCTGTGTTCTCTGATCTTCATCTGTAAGTGTTTTAAGTCTTCCTTACTTTCAACAAGTAAGGCTATGTTATCTGCATAACATAAGTTGTTAATGAGTTGTCCTCCAATCATGATGCTCTGTTCTAGTAAAGCTAGATCAGTAGGTAGGACATGGCTTAAGCTTGAGACAAGAGACACAAATTCCTCTAGTGCCTTAGCTCACATCATTGTATGTCTTAGATAATTAACCTTTAGAACAAAGTGTTTATGTCTACTGTGTCTGTGCCATATATAGACTGGCTTATTATGCCTAACGTTCAAGAGTGGTTCAAAGATGAGCCAAGAAAACAATCAAAATACAGGAGAGGTAAAATTCACAAAATTTGCTGTTGTACCTGCAGTGTTCTTCTTTTTCTTCTCTTAAATAACTTGTTATATCCAGGGAAACTTCCAATTCAATCAAGTGAATAATATGATTTTAGTCTCAAGCGTTTACCTAAAAAGTTGTCATGGAGCCAAAAACAAAAAAAAAAGAAAAAAAAAGTTTTGGAAATTTACAACTTCTTGTGTGAATCAGATTAATTTTTATAGACTTTCTTATGAAAAATTCATATTTAAGTATAGTGTTTTTCTGGTAGTTAATGCCATTAGAATGCCTAGAAAAAAAGTACTGGAATAGTTTCTTTGTTTTCCATTTTAATCAGGGCTCAGATTTGTTGTTTGATGAAAGATAGACTTGTTTGGTCATCTTTGGTGATACATGACTTCCAGAGAGACAGCTTCAAAATTTCCCAACCATAGAGTTCACATTTAACTCTGTTGCCAAATACCCACCCACATCTAAAAATAGTGAGCCTTAAAGCCATACCAGCAACCTCTGTGTCAATATAAGGAACTGTATTAAGAATTACAGCCACAATCCTAGAAACTAACAAATGCTTGGTCTCAGAAACACCTGCTGAAGTTGGAAGATACTTTCGGCGAACAGGGTAACAGAGTAGATACATGCCAGAAGCCCTTAGAGGTGGAGAACTGGTATTTTTAAATTCTCCAGTGATTGGGCATCTCAGTCTCAACTTTGTGAAATTTCAAGTGTTCATATGAAATATTGCATAATTAATTTCAATATAGTTCTAAACCTTTATTTTTAAATGGACTACATGTCTTATTTTCTCCATCAACTGCAATATGCCTGATCTTATACCAGATTTTGTCACAATAGCAGCCATTTTTAAAGTCTCAACTGGGACAGTATTTAAGAGTCCTTGAAAAGTAAATGAGATGCATTCAATTAGGCTAAAGAAATAAGTAAAACAAGTATTATTTAGTGGGTTTTTAATGAGATGACTTCTATTAAGTCAGTCTCTAAAAGGGATTTCACATCCTCCCAAGACTGTGCTAGTTACAAATGAGACCATAAAAACTCCACTTAATTCTACCTTCTGAGAGCTCACTCACAGGTGGTGTATTTCTCAGTCATCAGCATCCATATGCCTGGTTTTACATCATTAATTCTCTCAGTGGTGCTCTAAAGGTAAAACAAGGTAGATTATCCATAGAGGATACAGCAAAGAGACAGACTTTGTGATTATAACATACAGTGATCTCTCATCTTATATTCTTGTAGTTTTCCAACATCAGAGGCCAAGTGTCTCCAGATCATGATTAGAATTTCTTCATGGCTTGAAAGTATTCAAGGTAGAAAGAAGGATATTTATGTTGTATTTTACTGGAAAGATGAATAATCTCTCAGGGGTGTCTTATTTGTATTTCAGTAAACAGCCTTTCATGTGTTGCCCGTTTGTCTTTCTAGTCTTATTTCCTTCCACTCCTGCATATTTCTAAGTTTTTATGCTGGAAATAATGAGCTTCTTACTGTTCTTGCTCCTTTCATCTCCACTCCTGTGCAATTTTTCTCACCACCTGGGATGAGTGTTTGTAGGAGAAATGTTGTCCATTCTTTACCATACAGTTTTAGCACTATCTTCTCTGATTCTTCCCTGGATACAATGTGCTCTCTCCTACCAAAAGTCCCTGCCCTAAAAGATTGAACATCTTGTTTCCATTTGCAAGTTTTGTCTTGTGCACACATATTGTTCTTATCATTCTATGCTGTGACGTATATGTTTCACACCAGACTGTATTACTTTTGTGGCCAAAGATTTTGTGATTCATATTTTTATTTCAATAATTTTAGTAGATGTTCAATAAAGGCTGGCTAACTTGAGTTAATAATGTGTGAGCTTCCTTCCTTTTTCTACTAAAATACTTGCCAACTGTCAGTTCAATGTTTTCAGTAAACAAGGGCCGAACATTCGAGTACACACACACACACACACACACACACACACACACACACACACACAGTTGTTACTGTTAGGCGCCACTGAGCCATTGAGTTGGTTTCAACTCATAGTGATTGCATGAGCAATGTAAGGAAGCACCACACTGCTCAGCACCGTCCTCACACTTGTTGCTATCTTGAGCCCCTTACTGCAGCCACTGTGTCAGTGCATCTCCGTGACAGTCGTCCTTTCTTTTGCTGACCCTGTATTGACCCTTTAAACACGATGCATTTCTCCAGGAACTGGTTCCTCCTGGTAACATGTCCAAAGCATGTGAAAAGAAGTCTCATCAACCTTGTTTACAACAAGCATTTGGTCTATACTTCTTCTTTGTTTCTTTTTCTGGCAGTCCATGGTATATTCAATTTTCTACACCAGCAACATAATTCAAAGGCATTGATTCTTCTTCATATTTTGGTATTAATTGTCCAGCTTTCATCGGCTTATGAGGTGATTGAAAATTTCATGGCTTGGGGCAGGCTTACCTTATAGTCCTCAAAGTGACATTTTTGCTTTTTATCTCTTTAAAGACATATTTTAAAGCAGATTTGCACAATGCAAAACATCATTTATTTCTTGACTTCTGCTTCCATGGGTATTGGTTATGGATTACACAATTAGTTCATATTAAAGTAGGAAAAAAGTACAATTTTGATTTTCATAAACCTCAATTTCTTTTTCTGTAAATATAATAGCTATATCGATTTCCAAGGAAACTTAACAATCAGTTAAATGATAAATGTGAAATAATTTTCTAAACTGTTACTATGGTGATAATCACATGACCAAAATTATATACACGCTGCACGCCAGTCCCTTGACATACATTATCTAATTTGATCCTTACTACAAACAAATGTAAGTATTTTAGTCATTTCTACTCTACTAACTGGTGAACTAATGTCTAGACATGTCAAATACCTTATAACATATAACTACTAAATGACTTTCCCTTGGATTTAAACCCAGAAAGATTAATTCAAGAAATCATGCTTCTAACCAGCATAATAACACACAAAGGAATACTAACACAAACAGATCCTTATCATCGGCACGCTGAATGACAGTATATCTAGGTCGTATTCAGTGACACTCCGATATTTCCTGTCAGTTATATCCAGGTCTTGTAAAATTCAGGTCCATTTGACTAAACTACTCAGAGCTCTAGAGCTGAGCTGCTAGCCAGCAGACTGGCAGATCAAATCCCCCAACCACTCCTTGGAAACCCTATGGGAGAGTTCTAGTCGGTCTTATCAGGCTGCAATGAGTTATAATTGGCCTCACGGCAATAGTGTGGGTTTTCTTTTTCTCCTTTCTCCTCCTCCTTCTTCTTCTTCTGCTTTTTTGGCTTATTTTACCCATAGTATAATTTAGTACTATGGTAATTACATGGGTTGCTGTGTCTTTTTATTAATTTAGCATTTGTAATCAACATATTGCTGTTGACAGATTTTTTTTTTGGTGTGTGTATGTGTGTGCATATGCTTTAGGGAAAGAAATTGATAAAAACAATCTTTCAAATATTATGATTTATGTATTAAGACAATAAAAATGTAAATTAGAGGTCAGTGCTCAATTTCAAAAATTTCTTTCAGGGTAACTTGACATTAGTATACTTAATATAGTATGTGAAGTACTAGTCACTAGGGTCAATTCCAAGGTCCCAAGTCTTTCTAAGCTCATTCTCTTTATTGCCTTCCCTTTGAATATTCTCTCCCTTCTCACTGACACACACAGAACCCTCTTAAATCTTGGCTATGATGTCCTTCTAATCTTTCAAACCCCATGCTCAAATCTTCCAACTATTTTGCTGACTGATAACAGCAGAGTGATTGTTAACAGTGATATGGAGGTCTGACAGTGCAGCAGTTAAAGCACTAGGCTGCTAATAGAAAGGTTTTTTTTGTTTGAACCAGCTGCTCTGTGGGAGTAAGATGTGGGAGTGTGCTTCTGTAAAGACTTGCAGCCCTAGAAGCCTCATGGAGCAGTTCTGTCCTATAAGGTTGCTAGGAGTTGAAATCAACTCAATGGCAGCAAGAGTGAGTGTTTCCATTTATATTTAGTTATCATATACCAGGAATACTGAAAAGCTATTTTAAAGTCTGTTTTTCCATTTACTTCTCTATCCATCGTGAAATTTGTATAACGTTATTACCATTATAAATGAAGAACCTGAGCTCGAGGAGCCTGAGATATTCCAAGATCAGACAGCTAGAGAATGCCAAGCTAGTGTCTGACTTCATAACAGAGCTGTCACATGCTGTGGCCTTCCTGAACGAGTCACATTGGTTTTATTCGATGGACATTTATTGAGTATGTCTGAGGACAAGTATGGCATCTGTGGTTTGTTTGGGGGGCGGGGAAGCTAAGATGCAGTGATTTGGAAAAAGAACTCTGGATGATGACCAAGTAACTGAGATGAAGGGGGACATCCAGAGATATGTCAAGCACCACAAAAAATAATCCAGAACCTTGCACAAGATGATTCTGAAATATTTCCAAGTAATGAAGAACATTCCTGTTTGGCACCACTGGCTAATTTTCTCCTCACTTTTACTAACTTTGTGAAGAGCCAGCTCAAAAGAAAAGAGTTCATATGAATGAAAAATAAGAGTAGTATTAGGGGAAGAGTCAAGATGGTAGACTAAACACACATCTCCCTAAGTCCTCTGGAAACCAAGACCTGAAATGATAATTAAACAAAGCCTTCTGGACACCAAGTAAGCCCTGGGATGCAGCATAAGGCTATTAATTTGTACTTTATACCACAGAATGCAAAACCTCCTCTCTTTCACTGACCCCACTCTTAGCAAGCAGAGGCTTGTGTAGACCGAAGGTAACTCACCATTTTGATTTTTTTTCTCTGTCTTGGCTGGTGGGCAGAGCTGGGACTTAACAAGCTGCTGGTCTCAGATGCACTGCTGGTGGGATCACCAAGCATAATTACCAGGTTCTGAGAGCCTGGCTTTGGACTCTATACACCTTGGCTTCCCTGGCCTATCTTTCTGCCTCCACTATGTGGTAGCCATACAGACGAGCTTGTGTGGGATGCCATCTTGATCCACTGGGAAATGGAGAAGTCCAGGCAGAGTCCCTGGCTGGATTTTATTCCTAGGCTGGGCAGTGGCACCTGCTGGGGGCAGAGTGCTTTTCCAGCAGGGAGATGGTGTTTGCAGTGTCCCCTGGGGCTAGGGTCCAGTGGCAGAGGCTGTGGACTCTGAGTATTTTGGCACTCTTGGCCTACCTTTCTGCCAAGAGCTTGGGCCGGCCAGCTGGAAAGCTTGTGTGGGACGCCACCTTGTTTTGCTAGGAGGCAGATCAAACCATACAGAAGCCTCAGCTGGACCTAATTCCTGGGCTGGGAGGCAGTGCCTACCCAGAAGGGACCGCTTTTCCAGCAGAGAAGCAGAATTCTACACAGTATTGCTTACAGCTGGGGCCCGACAGCAGAAGCCAGCAGGCCAGTAGCCTTTCTGTAGTCTGAGCTAGTTTATAACACCTAGGTTTCAATATAGAGGCACTTACTTTGCCAGGTGGGAAGAAGGATGTACACACCTGAAAACATGACTGACTTTGAAAGTTCTCAAAGACTTTTTACTTCTCATTTTAAGATGGCTTAGAGAAACAACTGTGGTCCATCTTCACAACATCTCTCCCAGCCTCTATTGACCCCCATGAAGCACCAAAAGCAACAAATGTTAGAGAAGATGGTAACCCAGAAATCATCCATGGCATCAGAAGGTCCCCCAAAAGAAACCACCTCAGAACTTCCCAGAGAAAGAAGCTTTTCTGAAACTATCAGAAGGTGAATACAAAAGGATTATATAGAGAACCCTCCTAGACCTTACACAAAATGCAGCAGAGCAAAATGAAAAATTAGGCAAGCTGTTCAATCTGATGGAAGATTGGTACTCAGAAATCCAACAGATCAAGAACAAAATCAAAGACATAGAACCTTCCATTCAAAGCCAAGAAAACAGAATGGAACAAATGGAAAAGAGAATTTTCGATGTGCAAGACAGAGCAACTGACTCCAGCATCTATAGAGAGAAATTAGAAAAAAGAAACAAGCAAAATGAAGAAGCATTAAGAAGCATATGGAACTCTATCAAGAAGAACAATATATGATTTCAGGAGTTCCTGAACAGGATGAGGCACCTGAGAACACAGACAGTATTGTTGCTGAGCTGCTCACACAAAACCTCCCAGAAATTATGAGAGAAGAGAATATAGATATCCAAGATACATACAGAACACCACTCACTATAGATCTCAATAGGAAGACTCCAAGACATATTATAATCAAGCTTAACAAAATGTAACATGAGCAGAAACTCTTAAAGGCAGGAAGAATCAAAGCAAGGCTGACATTCAGAGGGAAACCCTGCAGGCTTTCGTCGGATTTCTATGCAAAAATGGTGCTGGCGTGGAGACAGTGGCATGACATATTCAAAGCCTTGAAGGAGAAGAACTTCCAACCAAGAATTATATATCCTGCGAAACTATCATTCAAATTTGCAAATGAAGTGAAGACATTTGCAGATAAACAGAAACTCAGAGATTTTGTAAAAACCAAACCAAAGCTACAAGGAATACTGAAAGAATTTCTTGGCTTGGAAGAACAAAACCACTAACTTTGCATTTTAGAAGGACACATTATCCAGAATCTTACTTAGTTAGGAAAGGCTCCAAATACAATCAAAGCTATAATAGTGAAAGAAATGATCTAGTGATTGTATCATGTAAACTATGATTTTATCATATTAAAAAGAGGGATGTACTACAGTCATTATAATCGTCCCAGATGGAGAGGAAGTTGACAAAACTGATAACAATCAAAATTGTGTTTATATATAGTTTAGTAAGCAAGATCATAGGGTCAGCCGTAAAGCATAATAAAAAACAACATGCCGTATCAAGAAATGAAATACAGGAGTCTCAATAACCACAAAACCAATTCTGAAAAAAGTGAAAAATCAACTCACAAAGAAGAAGGTTGCAGAACACATTAATAAGAACAACAGAGAAAACATCAACACAAAAATAAACATATCACAATGGCAGCATTGAACATACACTTATCAATAATCACACAGAATGTGAATGGACTGAACGCTCCATGCTCCGGTAAAGAGACATTGAGTGACACCTTGGATTAAAAGACATGATCCATCTATATGTTGCCTACAAGAAACTCATCTTAGACTTACAGATGTGTGCAAACTGAAAATTAAATGATGGAAGAATACATATCAAGCTAACAATGAACAAAGAAGAACAGGTGTGACAATTCTAAGCTCAGATAAAATTAATTTTAATGTAAAATCCACCATTGTTAACAAGGATGGACACTATTGCTGAAAGGTTCAAGACACAAGCAGGACTTAATGATATTAAATATTTATGCACCTAATATTAGAGCACCTGAAAACATCAAAGAAACACTGATTACACTCAAAAGGGATAGATCACTCTACAATAATAGTAGGAGACTTCAACACCCCACTTTCAATATTGAACAGATCACCTAGAAAAAAGCTCAGTAAAGACACAGATGACCTTATTGCCACAATTAGCCAACTAGAACTTATAGACATATACAAAACTTTCTATCTATCAGTGGACAACTACACCTTTTTCTCCAGTGCACATGGAACATTCTCTAGAATAGACCATGTGTTAGGACATAAAGAGATTCTCAACAAAACTCATACCACTGAATTAACGCAAAGCATCTTTTCAGATCATAAAGCCATAAAAGTTGAAATCAGAAACAGGAAAAAACACAAAACACAAATAGAAAGTGAAACTCATGGAAAATGAACAATACTTTGCTCAAAAAATCATGGGTCATAGAAGAAATCAAGGATGAAATAAAGAAATTTATGGATTCCAACAAGAACAAAAACACTTTCTACCAGAACCTATGGGGGTACAGCCAAAGCTTCAACACAGAAGTGTACCAAGCTTTTAAAGAAGAGTTATCGCCAATACTACTGAGACTATTTCATAGTATAGAAAGAGATGGAATACTCCCAAATTCACTCTATGAAGTCAGCATAAGCCTGATCCCAAAGCCAGGGAAAGACCCAACCAAAAAGGAGAACTACACACCGATATCACTCATGAATCTAGATGCAAAAATCTTCAACAAAATTCTTCCCAATGGAATACAACAACATATCAAAAAAATAAACCATCATAACCAAGTTGGACACACACCAGGGATACAAGGCTGGTTCAGTATCAGAAAAACAACTAACACAATCAACCACATAAATAACACAAAAGACAAGAATCACCTGATTATGTGTATTGATGTAGAAAAGGCGTTTGATAAAGTCCAACACATTCATGCTAAAATCTCTCAGCAAAACAGGTATAAACAGCAAATTCCTCAATGCAATAAAGGCCATTTATACAAAGCCAACTGCCTACATCATCATTAATGGAGAGAGACTGAAACAGTTTCCCTTGAGAACTTGAACTAGACAAGGATGTCCACTCAGGCATCTCGTATTCAACATTGTACTAGAAGTTCTAGCCACAACAGTTAGACAAGACCAAGAAATGAAGGGCATCTGCGTCAGCAAAGAAGAAGTAAAAATCTCCCTATTTGCTGATGATATGAATGTATATGCAGAGAATCCTAAAGAATCCATAAGGACACTGCTCAACTGACAGAAGAGTTCAGCAAACTTACAGGATACAAGATAAACATAAGTAAATCAGCAGGGTTTCTTTATACCAACAATGAGACTGTTAACGAAGAAATCATCAACACAATACCATTTATTATAGTCCCTAAGAAGATGAAGTCCCTAGGAATAAGTCTAACCAGAGAAAGAACAGATCTTTACAAAGAGAACTATAAACCCTTACTACAAGAAACTAAGAGAGACGTACACAAATGGAGAAACCTACCCTGCTCATGGGTAGGAAGACTTAACATTGTGAAAATGTCTATTCTCCCCAAAGCAATCTACTTATATAACACAATTCTGATATAAGTTCCAGGGACATTTTTTTAATGAGATGGAGAAACAAATCACTAATTTTGTGTGGAAAGGAAAGTAGCTCTGGATAAGTAAAGCACTACTAAAGAAGAACACTCTGGAGTGCCTCTCATTACCCCACTTTAGAAACTATTATACTGCCACAGTAGTCAAGCAGAGTGGTACTGGTATGAAAAGAGAGGATAGATCAAAGTAACAGAATTGAGACCTCAGAGATGACACCACTGGCCTATGAACAATTGATACTTGACAAAGGCCCTAAGACATTAAACTGGGGTAAAAACAACATCTTCAACAAACGGTGCTGGCAAAATCGGATATCCATCTGCAATAAATTGAAACAAGACCCATATCTTACACCTTATACAAAAACCAACTCCAACTGGATAAAAGACCTAAAAATCAAATCTAAAACGATAAAGCTCATCCAAAAAAAAGTAGGAACAACAATGGAAGTTTTAATACTCAACATAAACAGACTTTTAAATCTGTCAAACAAATCACAATCAGCAGGAGAGAAAATAGATAAATGGGAATTATTAAGAATCAAAAACTTTTGCTCATCCAAAGACTTTATTAATTATTTTAAAAGACCACCTGCAGACTGGGAAAAAATATTTGGGAACTACACATCAGACTGATGCCTAATCTCCATAATCTGTAAGATACTACAAAATATCAATAAGGAAAAGATAAATCACCCAATTATGCAATGAGCAAAGGAGATGGACAGACACTCCTCAAAAGAGGAGATCCAAGCAGCCAAAAAACACATGTAGACATGCCCACGATCATTATTAAAGAAATTCATATCAAAACTACAATGAGATATCATCTCAGCCCAACAAGGTTGGCCATGATCCAGAAAAACCCAGAACAACAAATGCTGGAGAGGCTGTGGAGAATGTGGAACTCTCCTACACTGTTGGTGGGTTTGCAAAACGGTGCATCCTTTTTGGAAAGTAATCTGGCACTCCCTTAAAAAAAGAGATATAGATATACCATTTGACCTAGTAGTTCCACTGCTTGGAATATATCCTACAAATTCAAGGCCAATCACACCAACTGATACATGCACACGAATGTTTATCACAGCACAGTCCACGATAGCTAAAAGATGGAATCAACCTAGATGTCCAACAATAGAGGAATGGACAAGTAAACTACAGTATATACACTCAATTGAATATTATGCAATGATAAAAACTATAATGATTTTAGGAAACATCTCGTAACCTGGTTTCAATCGGAGGACATTATGTTGAGTGAAAGTAGTCAGCGACAAAAGGACAAATACTGGATGTGATCCCTACAATAAAAACTTAAAAATAGACTCATACATAGAAGAAAAGACCCTTTGATGGCTGCGAGGTCATGGAAGGTTTAGATTAGATAGTTGATAGAAAGTTCGTTGGATGAAATCTGTGACAGCACACACTAGAAAGATCAATATTAACAGGACTTCAATATACCATGATTGCTCCTCCCATCTTAATCCAACATTACAAGGACAGAGTAGCTGGGGGGAGGGAGGTGCTCGGGACCATGCTTTTGGGGGAAATCGAGGCCAATTGCCACAACTAGTATTTTGCCTAGAGAGCCCTCTGCACCCCATATTGGTGAGTGGCATCTGGGGTCTTAAAAACTGCCATCTGAGGGTATGGCAAATGATCCCAACTTAGCAGGAATGGATGATCACCAAGGTCCAAAACAACATGGAGGAAAGGGCACTCAGAAGACAGAGAAACCCAGGCCAAGTGGGTGACTACATAAACTTGTGACCAGAGAAATCGGATGATGCCTGGCCACCACCAGTGATAGCCATAATGGAGCTCATAATATTGAGTCTCACTGGAAATACAAGAATAAAAAGAGGTGCACCCTGAGATCTCCATTAAAAGACCACAAGTGATGGTCCAGAGGACACGGAGTTCCCCTGGGAGCATGGCCCCTGGCCCTGGTGCTTCTCTTGTCCATAAATCATAATGGAGGTCAACTCTCAGACAGGAATGGATTGGACTTGGTCACACAGAGTGACCATATCATGTGTGTACTTTATGGTTCTATGCATCTATAGGATGTAATGTGTCCTGCTCACCTCTTACGAGAGATGGGGGCGTGGGTGGAGAGGAGGGGACAGGAGACTGTTGGGAGGATAAGACACACATGGAGCAGAGAGGAAGAGTGTGCTGTCACCAGGCAGGGAGAACAGTGGGAGCTACACATAGGTGGGCATGCAAATTTATATGGGAATGCACATTTTCATTCAACCATAATAATAATAATAAAAAGAACAACCTCAGAGACAGAGACTGACACAATGGCTGCAAAAATGGATTGAAGTACAACGACGATTATGAGGATCGCTTAGGACCAGGCAGTGTTTCACTCTGTTGTACATAGATCACAAGGAGTCAGAACCAGCTGGATCGCACTTAACAACAGTAACCACAATAAGAAGCAAAGCCAACACAATGAATACAGAAGAAAAGTAGAAAAGTATAGAGCTCTTGAGCTAACTCTGAAAACTGCTTCTTCTGAACTTAGTTACTAAGCATGGGTAGCCCTCAGTATACAACCTTGCCACTTGTAATTTGCTAATGTTATCACTCTCAAATGTTCATTCACAGGTACATGCATATAATGTTTCTAAATTCCCAAAGACAAATAAAGATATAACTTATTAAGGTACAGATAATAGAAGCCAATACAAATGAAAACAACAGATAGATCACAGATAGATTGGCTAGATGATGAATAGATAGATGATGGATGGATGGATGGATGGATAGATAGATGGTAGGTAGGTAGGTAAATGATAGACGGACGGACGGACGGACGGACGGACGGACGGACGGACAGACAGACAGACAGACAGACAGACAGACAGACAGATAGATAGATAGATAGATAGATAGATAAGACATTCTACTAACCCTAGTACTCACTTACCACAGTCATCAGGGACTAGCTGTAGATTTAATAGTACTTATTGTTTTCATTGTTAGGATTTCTCTTGCTATTTTTTTGCATCTTAATTGACAGAGATGTTTTACAAACAAAGAATAAACAAACTCCAATACTCTATGGAAAGAAACAACTCTGTTCTAAAAATGCAGATAGTAGGAAGAGTTTTGCCAGGCAACTGCTACTCCCGGGATTCCTATCTTCTTCCTCCTTAAGTGTTATGGCTGGCATCCACCAAATTCTAACCTAATGGTGAGGAGGGGTAGAGAAGAATGAATAGACTCAGAAACTACTAGACATTCACATCAGACCAGCTGTATGTCAAGAGTGAGGATTCCCTGCTATCATGGTGACACATATCCCCAGCATGTGTCTTCTTTTTTGCCGATTAAATTGTAGGTCCTGGCACGAGCAGTAGAAGTTGGCATCCTTTCTGACTTCACAAGTAATATACTAAGTGGAGCATGATATATAGCTTCATTAACAAATTTGGGGCATGTTATTTAGTAAACTTGCACAACTACTTGCTTATTGTCTGTCAACTACAATTTAACCACAGCTATTTTTAGCAAGGGAGTAAGTTGTATAGTATTGGTTGGGAACTTGATGGTGGCTATGTCAAAAGTCTTAATCAACCATTGAATAGCAGTGTTACTTATATGAGCTTTAAAAAATGTGGTTCTGGTCTCAGGCAAGTTGCACAATGACTTTTCTCGAAGGTCTTAAAATTTATAACAAAATAAAATGGTTTTCCTGACGTAGAAAATAATTTTTCTTTGCTTTTTCTTTAAAATTATGTTTTCTCACAATGAAAGCTCTGATACATGGATTACATGTTACCAATGGGTGACTTATTCTTTAAGATGAATATCCAGCAGAGACTAACCAATTACAGAAAACACTTTCAGTCAATACCAAAGTCAATGTTTTTAATGATTAAGTGAATAGTTTCCCTAAGGGTTTTGCTACTATTCCTCATCCTTCTTTATGCAATTCAGGCTCTTAACTTATAGCCAGTGAATATTCTTAGAAGTACATGCATCTCCTGTTTCGGAATGAGAAATTTTGGATGTGAAAGTCATAGCTTTATTCTGATTTTCAGAGGTATTATCTGTAACAACAACTATAGTTGATAAATAGTGCTCTAAACCCTCTTTGTGGCGTATTAATACTTCTATATATTTACTGAATACAATGATACCTTCTAAATATGTACCTACAGGGCAAATAAAGGTCCTCAAGTCTCTCAAATAAAAATAATGTTAGGCATTTATAATTCTTTTTTTTTAATTCTAAACCCTTTTCTTTTTTTTATTTTTATTATGACTGAATGTACATTCTCATATAAATTTACACACCCACCTATATGCAGCTTCCACTGCTCTCCCTGCTGGGTGACAGCACACTATTCCTCTCTGCTCCATATAATTCTTTGAAACTCACTATCTCTTCTTCTATCCAGTTACTAGTGTGATAAACCAAGGGGAGGAAAAACAAACAAAAACAAGTCCCTTTACCCACGTCTCACATTCATTCATCAAGGTCTATGTGCAATTTATTCACATATGTGACAAATTGACTTTTTTTCCCCCTTCTTCAATCCAAGTCCTCCTATTCTCCTGCTATAATCAGTGCAACAACTTCCCTATTAGTTTTCCTGACTCTGATATTCTCTGTTAAATCCATTCTCCATGTAGCTACCGAATGCTGTTTCTGAAACAAAATCACTGTGTCATCTCTTTGCTAATTATGGTTCCATGTCTCACTTCACCTTTAAATAATCTGAAATTAGTTGGCTTCCCACTATATCCACAGGGTTGACTACAGTGTCCACCTAGCTAATTAAGTATTTATCTCACTTGGTTTCTGTTCTATCTTCTGTCACAGTGCTATAGCTGGTTGATTTTTCCACCGATTCAAACTAAAGAGTGTTTCCTAAACGTTCTGGTCTTTTACTACTCATATTTTTGTGTATGAAATTGACTCTCTATACCATCAACTTCTGTTGAATGATTTTTCTGAATGAGTCACGAAGCATCACTTCCCTTAATAGCAATCACTGGTAGAACTATTGTCTTTATTTTCCCATGTGAACTTTGTAAAGCATCACTGCAAACTCAGAGTATAAAAACTGCCTGTTCTTTTGCCCAGTAAGCTGCGAGGTTCTTGTGGATGAGACTAACTTTTTATTCATCCTTGCTTCACTAGGATCTGGGCCATAGTAACGGCACAATAAATGTACTTTGAAGAAATGAATGCAAATATGGGAGCTTGAGACATATGTGCATGATTGAAAACTTTGCTTTAATATATAGAAACCCTAAATTTACTTCTAGAACCATATTACCTAAGATATTTCCTCTTAGGCAGACAACCAGGGCTTCTTCCCAGATAACTCAGTCTGAAAATAAAGACATGAATTACCAGACTCAAAATTCATATCTTCCATGCAAGCATATAAACATATCCAGATATTTTCCCTCAACTTTCATCAAACAGAAGATAAAACTAGAATACTCTGAATTTCACCACTTATATTCTGTTCCAGTACATTTTTAAAAGATATAGAAATACACATATACCCACAGTATTTGTACAGATAGATATACAAATCACACAAATATAAGCATATGTGTGCATATACATAAACAAATCATACACACAAATATATATTTATACATATGTATGCAGTATGTTTGAATTATATGCATGTGTATATGTATATTATTATTTTTTTCAGTAATTGGGAGCCTAAATTTTGTGAAGCCTACAATAATGGGAAACAAATTTTGAGAAATGCATTTTGGTTATTTTTTTTTAATACAAAGGCAATTTATTGCCTTAGGAAATATATTTAAAATATAAGCTTATCAGGAGACACTATTTTCTGACCTCTTTATTTCTTATCAAATACTTCCTGAACTATTGAACAGCATTTTCATTTTCTATGAATTCCACAGAATTCTAAAAGTAAAGCTCTCTACCATTAAAGCTGGCCTTTCATCTTCAGTTCTCATTTGGGGAGGAACATGTGGTTTTAAATTAGAAGAGATGACATCAGTCAGGGAACCTACTGATACTGACAAAAACAGCAATAAGAGAAAGTTGTTTTTTTTTCCATCTAAGATGTTTGAGTACAGCCCAGTTCAAAAAACATTCTTTTTTCTAAGAGCTACCAACCAGCAGATAGTGAACTGATACATTCTAGAAACATAAACTGGAGTTAGGCATTTTCATCATAATGAACTGAGTATCTGAGAACTCTAGGACCCAGAGCAAAACCTCATTTGAGATTTGCATAACCTATTGCTGGTGAGCCATCACTCAGAGGTGGAAGCATTTAGAACTGGCCATGGAAACCCTGGTGGTATGGAGGTCAAGTGCTATGTCTGCTAAACAAAAGGTTGGCAGTTCGAATCCACCAAGTGCTCCTTGGAATCTCTGTGACATTGTTCTACCCTGACCTATAGGGTTGCTGTGAGTCAGAATCAACTTGGTGATGGTGGGTTTTTGGGTGGGTGGAAGCATTTCCCATTTGCTGTAAATTCTGAAATTTACATTTGGTTAGATTTAATAATAATATGATATTCTACTTTTATTAGTATGTCTGGAATTGAACGTATAACTTAGATCTAACCAATTCATGAACTTCCTGTCATGTGTACTAAGGGTGTCTGATATTTTCTAGTTTGGTTTATTTAGCAATGCTTTTGTTAGAACCTGTTCTGTGCCAAACTCTCAGCTATATCCTGGTATTTCAAAAGTCAATTTAAAACATAATTTATGCTCAAGAGTCTCATATTTTAATAAAAGACAGAATTATAGTTACATTTGAGTGGAACAGTGTGGTAGTATAACAATTGAAGTATGTAACAGGCCCTTCATTAATTATTTTTAAATTAGGGGGGAAAATAAAAAATTGCATATGTGAGTAATGTATTTGGCCTCAGAAGTCAGATGACAGCTACACTGAGCTCCCAGCACTAAAGGGGATGTTAGAGAAGGGTTTATCCACCAGGTACTGTTTGAAAAAGCATTCTAGGCAGAGGCACTGGTGAACAGATAGGGATTTATGGACCAACATATTTATTTTTTTAGAAAATAATAAAGATTTTGCTATCTATTTAAGATGCAACCTGGAAAGCGAGACTGAAAATGAGGCAAAGAGCAGGTGAAGATGTGATTTTATGACATGATATTTGAGACTAATTCTTGTTTTCTTTCTCCCACATGTTAAAGTGAACTCTTAAAGACAAAACTACTGAGAATTTTAAGCATGAAAACTACATGTTTATATTTGTGCTTGAGAGAAATCACTTAACCACTGGTAAGGAGACTTGTCTCAAGAAGGGATAGAATACAAGCAAAAATAAAAGTTGGAAACCTGTTGAGCCTGCATGTAACAGCCTGAAGCAGTGGAACGGAAGGATGGCCAATGTGAAATATATTAGATTGATTAACTAATGGATTATAGCATCATCAATAGACTTTTTTTCTTTTTTTTTTGCTTAATTGTATTTAGCACCATAAATACAATGTATGTATGTTTATTTCATATGCTTATTTCACTGGTTTCTATAAGGTTAGTCTCACAGTTTTTGTGACTCTTAGGATAAATCCTCCCCATCTTCCAAATAAATTAAAAGACTTTATGAGGACACTGCGAGTGTCTAGGCTACATAATAAAGAACAAGAAACCAAGCTGAAAGCAAATCCTTTGTCATCTAATCGATTCTGACTCATAGAGACCATATAGGATGGAGTAGGAGTTTTGAAAGAGCAGCTGGTGAATTCAAATTAATGATCTCTTGGTTAGCAACTGAGCTCTTAACTCATCAAACTATATACTTGAAAATATTTAATTATATATAATATCTTCATAAACTTGATTTCAAAAAAATAAGGGGAAAAAAGACTCTGTAGAGCAGTCCTAGTCTGTAACATATGGAATTGCTAGCAGTTGAAATAGACCGTAACAACCATGAGTTTAGTGTTTGGGTTTTATTGCAGATTATCTTCTAGTGGTGACAGTTCATGACATTATTCTTCATCACATCTGAACCATCATCGGAATCCGGCAACGCCTGTGGTCAGTGAATCATGAAAAGAATGATCTTTACTCTTGATGTCAATAACAATATACAGAAGAAGTTGTTTAACTCTGAAAGAGTCATCTACAAATGAGAAGTTGACAAAATCAAAGGACCTGCCATATCTGCAGAGGGAGGAATGCAGTCACCGCAAAGTTTTACTTTCTTATTAAATTTTAAAGATTATATTGCTGTCTTTTGTAATCTACTTTTGCCCATTTTGAAATACGGTTCATGAATAAAATAAGCATTTTTTGCCCTGTGTCATGGATCCAATTACATCTCCCAAAAATATGTGTATGAATTTGGTTAAACCATGATTTTCGATATTGTGAGACTATCTAACATTTTGTCATCTGATGTTATTTCCCTATATATTGTAAATCTTATCACTATGATGTAATGAAATAGATTACTGACTGTTATATCGATACAATCTACAAGATTAGTATCTTAAGCCATCTTTTTTGAGAGACAAAAGAGAGAAGAAAGCAGAGAAAAATAGGGACTTCATACCACTAAGAAAGCAGAGTTGGGAGAAAAGTGTTTCCCTTGGACCCAAGGTTCCTGTAAAGAGAAGCTCCTACTCCAGGAGAAGACTGAAGACAAAAAAAATCTTCCTCCAGAGCTGACACAGAGAGAAAGCCTTCCGTGAACTGATACCCTGAATTTGCGCTTTTAGCCAATTTGACTGTGAGAAACTGATTTTTTCTTCATTAAAGCCATCCACTTGTGATATTTCTGTCATAGCAGCACTAGATAAGTGTTATACTTTTTATTTTGAATAGAATACATTCCAAATGCATTCTATTTGAAATGACCTAGAGATGGTTGAGATAACCTTGAGAATCAGAAAATGATGAGCACATTTCGGGGGGCAGGGGACAAAAGTCATTATCACAGCTGAAAGGATTCTGATTGATCTGAACTACAGCATTATAGCATTCAGTTTCAGATGTTGAAAGAATCAAAGTTGTTAATATATCTATCTTAGCCTCAGTTACTATAAAGCTTTTAGCCCTGGTAAATGTCATTCAGGATCTCTGGTGGAGTAGTGGTTAAATGGTATGTCTGCTAACCAGAAAGTCAGCAGTTTAAATCTGCCAGGCACTCCTTGGAGACTCTATGTAGAAATTCTACTCATTCAAGATCTATGCTAGCCATGGGACATACAACGGTGAAAAGAAAAGAGAAAAAAAAGCAACAGTAACAACACAACACAAGAGGTAGACTAGAACATCTTTCCCTTATGTTCTTAAGACTTGCCCACAGAAATGCTGTAGTGTCACACCAATGAAACCTGAAAACCTTGTTGCTGTTAAGTTGATTCTGACTCATAGCCAACCTATAGGACAGAGTAGAACTGCACCATAGATTTCCAAGGAGCAGCTGACCTTTTGGTTAGCAGCTGAGCTCTTAACCACTGCTTTTAAATCTAATTGCTTTCTGTTTCTGAATTATGGGATAGGAAAAAAAAAAATCAACAACAGAAAAAACTCAAAACTCAAATCACAAAGCTGTGATTCCCAGTCTCTGTCCTTCTCTAACCAAGTTGTGTGATGGTTGGCAAATCTTACACTTATCCTGTGTCTTCCTTTTCAGCAACATTAGGATTTAGGGCAATAGTTTCTCCATCATTTCAATGCGATTCTTCATTGAATGTAAGAGAAAAGTGCAGAACTAGATGGATTTTGGAGACAAGTGTGTATCAAGAAGAATTTTATATTTTCTAGATTCATAATCAACAAAAGGACTTAAAACAGTTCATACTAAAATATATACACATATATGCCAGCCAAGTGCCATATATATATGAACTGTTTCTTTAAGAATTACCTATTGTTGTGGAGGAGTCAATTCCAACTGTCATGGATTGAATTGTGTCTCCCTCAAAACATATGTGTTGATTTGACTTGGCTGGGAGTCCCAATATGGTGACATTCTTCCCATCTGTTGTGAATCCTGCTTCTGTGATATTGACAATGGAGAATGGGCTTTGGTTGTGTTAGCAAGGCAGGACTCAAGTCACAAGCTTGTGGGATACAAGGGAGAGAAGAGAGCAGAGGAAGCTGGGAACCTCACACCACCAAGAAAGCAGCACTGAGAGCAGAGCACATCCTTTGGACCCGAGGTTCCTGTTTTGAGATGCTCTCCTTGAGCTTGGACTTAGCCTACTGGATTGTGATAACTTCTCATGTTGAAGAGATTGTAATTTATGAATGTATTTGTGGCTCACCAGACTGAGACAATAAAAGCTTCTCTTCATCAAGACTTCTGCTCATGGTTATTTTCTGCTGGAGCAGTACCAGGTGACTAAGACACCAACTCCTAGAAACCCTACAGGATAGAGTAGAACTGCCCCTTAGGGCTTCCAGCTGCTGACCTTTACAGTAGCAGCAAAATGCTTAACCACTGAATCACCAGTGTGCAGTCTTTAAGGATTACAGCTAAAACAATCACAGATGTGAGTGGAAAGGTAAATTTGGGATCTGAGGAGCGATACATTCACTTAAACTCTATCACCAAGCTACTTTTGTCTCTCTCACTGATTTTTCAAATGTTTTGCCTTTGTCTTCCCAGTCTTTTTTCCTTTGTTAAATGGTGATGCCAATTCTTACTATTTACTGTTCAGAAGAGTAGAGAAGATCAATGGTATGATATTTATCAAGTGTTTGGGGCTGTTTGGTTGATAGGGCTATATAAATATCATACATTGCACTGGAGTATATGGAAGAGACTTGCCCCAGACTTCAAATTCTTTAGGGAGTTACTCATATAACAGAATCTGTCCCAGTAAAAGTGAGATTAATGAAAAATATGAGATCGTCTGTAGTGCGCCATGCCAAGTTTCTACCTCTACCAATAAAGCACAGCTTTCATAAGTCCCACATCCATTTTTTGTTTTTCAAGGGCAAATTAATGAAAGTGACTGTGATAAGTTTGCCTTATGATATTAAGCAGCAAGTATATGTAATTTTAATAATATGATAAATAAATAAGATTCTTTATATGGCGTTTGGAATAAAGCTCCTATCAAAGAATCCAAAACAAAATAAAGTTATTATTGTATATTCTGAAAACTTACAAGGCCCCAAGTGTAAAAGGTATTACATGTAAAGTTAATTTGTTAAGTAAGCTGTTATTAATACAGAATATACTGTGTGTCTGGTACTGTTATTTCACAATCATCTCATTGAAGTCCATTGTCCTCTAGTCAATTCTAACTCATAAGGACACTTTAAGATAGAGCAAAACTGTCCCGTAGGTTAACAAGGCTGTAAACCTTTATAGAAGAAGACTGCTACAGCTCTTCACCTTAGAGCCGCTGTTGTCTTTGAACTACTGGCATTTTCGTCATCAGCTGAGCACTTAACCACTGCACGACCAGGCACACACTACTGAATAAAAAAACTAGATGGTCTTTGCCCATTTTGAACTCTGAAACTATGCATATGTCACCCAACAAAAGAAATAACTGTGGTCTATTATTCTACACTCAGTGTCTTCATTTCTGAGGATTGTCATAACAGAATACCACAAAGTAATTGGCTTTAAAAACAACAATCTGTTGTTTTACAGTTCTGGATTCCAGAAGGCCAGATCCGAGTTTGTCAGCAGGGCTATGCTCTCTAACTGCTGACTAACCAAAAGCTTACTGCTGCCAAGCCAATTCTGACTCACAAGAGACCACAAGGCTGTAGGAGAGAGTACAACTCCCCAATGGAGTTTCCAAGGCCATGTAGTCTTTATGAAAACAGATTGTCACATCTTCCTCCCATGGAGCAATGGGTGGATTTAAAACACTAATTTTAGATTAGCAGCCAAGCATTTGACCACAGTACCATTCAATTTCCTTCTGCTGACTTTAGAAGGAACCTCCCCTTTTTCTCTTTGTCTCCCCCAGCTTCATGGCTGAATCTGATATTTCTCAGCAGTCCTTGGCCTATAGACAGATCCTTATATGTCATTCCTCCTATGTATGACTGTTTCTATGTCTATCCTTTCATAAAACATTATTCAGAAGAGATTAGGACTAGGATCCATCTACTCTTGTATAACTTAATTAAAAATGTCTTCGTAGGAAGACCTCATTTTCCCCAAACAAGGGCACATTCAGTACAGGGGTACAGACTTCAGCATACCTTTTTGGGGGACACAGGTCAATCCCTAATACCTCTAAGGATATGTAATGAAGTAATGAAGAAACCACTAGGATCTTGTTAGGAACAAGCAAATTATTGAAATCTTGAAGATGAAGCAAAAGATAAATACACAAGAGACATAAACGGATTTAAAATTAATCAGAAAAGATGCTGCAAGGGTTAGAGCAAGCTTGTGGAGGCTCCTGGGAGGGCTAATGCAGTGGCATTTGCCCCTTGTCTATCTGGAATACCATTTGATCAACTACAGCCCCCTATTTATACCTAACTAGCACAAATAACTTTGCCTAAAATGTAAGTAAAAGCTGGAGATACACATCGTGCAATCTAAAAAAGAGGTGCAGAATGACCTTCAGGTTCCATTTAGATAGAAGAACCTCAGAGAAAATTCTGTTGTTTTCTAAATTAGTGTACTTTACCAGTCCATCCCTCTGAGAAGAGCTACTTTTTTGTTTCTCAGAGCATCAGAGGAAAAAGGGATTAGGGAACCGCAGAATAAAGATAACTTTGTTGTGAGCTGCAAATGCCCTAGAGGAATGATGAATGGTACCCCAGAGGAAGCAAAGAATTGAAATTTTCTTCCTTTTGAAATAACAGCTAGAATTATGGAGATGGAAAACAGACAGCCAAATCTTTTTTCCACCAGAAGAAAGGCAATGTAATAGGATGATGAGTTTGGTGACACTCTGTAAAAGATTTATTCATGAAATAGTTCAATCATTTATTTATACATTGAGAATCTACAAGTTAAGTAGTTGTTGTAAACTCTGGAGGCAGAGTAGCTAAAGCAACAGACAGGATTCCTGTTCTCCTGTATTTTTCATTTTAGTGAGTTGGAAAGCCATTAAGTAAGAAAATAAATGAACAACGCAATTTCAGCTGAGGACAAGTTCTATGAAAAAAGTAAAAAAAAAAGGCTAAAAGAATGAAATATTTGAAATAGTTTCATGTGAAATGGACAAGGACTCTCTCTGGGAATATAGGCTGAATGTCAAGAATGGCAACATCAAATGAATATTTGGGAAAAGCATGTTTTACACCAAGGGAAAGCAAGTGCAAAGGCCCTCAGGCAGGTAATGTTAGATGAAATTAGATACCAGTGAGCAAAAAACAGAACAGAAAAAGCTGGTGACTAAAAGTTAGACAGAGATTATACACTAGAACATTTACAACTTGAAAAGCAGTTTGCACTTTATTATTTAATTGACAAACCTATGGCAGATACAATAAAGACCTACAAAGATGTCTACATCCTGATTTCTGGACCCTGTGACTATGTTATCAGGGCAAAGGGAAATTAAGCTTTTAGATGGAATTAAGATTGCTTATCCCAAAACAGCTGTCATCAAGTTGATTTTGACTTACACAAACTGCATGTCTAGAGGGCAAACTCGGCTCTCCATGGTTTTCCAGGCTGTGATCTTTTAGAAGGAGATCACCAGAATTTTTTTTTAAGGCACCTCTGGGTGGGTCAAAACCATTCATCTTTTGTCTAGTAGTTCAGAACTTAACTGCTTACACAGCCTGGGTATTTGGCTGCTGATCTGTTGACCTTAAAACAGGATAATTTTATTCTATGTTATCTGAGTGGGTTCAAAGAAATCACAAGGGTCTTTAAGAGTAGGAGAAGGAGACTGAAGAAAGGTCATTGCCTGAATGATGCTGCCTATAAAAGACATTATCAATCATTTCTAGCTGTGCAGATAAAAATTATCCAAAGTACAAGGGATGTAGGCAGTCAAATCACTGCTGGAAAAGGCAAGGGAACAGATCTCCCACAAAAAGAAAAACAAACCCATTGCTGTCAAGTTGATTCGAACTCGCAGTGACCCTACAGGACAGAGTAGAACTGCTCCACAGAATTTCCAAGGCATACATGGCAGATTCAAACTGCTGATGTTTTGATTAGCAGATGCAGCACTTAATCACTATGCCACCAGAGTTTCCAAAATATGGAACAAAACACAGATCTGTATGTCATCCTCGAACCTCCAAAAAAAAAAAAAAAATGCAGCCCTGATGATGCCTTGAAGGCAGCCTGGTGAGATTCATTTTGCATTTCTGACCTCTAGAATTCTAAGATAACATATACGTTTTGTTTTATATCATGGATTTTGGGTTACTTTGTTACAGCAGCAGTTAGAAACCAACAGAAAGCAAAGGGAAGTTTTAAAACCAATTAGCGTCTTAATTTTATTTGAATGTTAAACTATCATTCTGACTGTCATTGGAGAATAGATTATAAAGATGCAAAAGTATAAACAGAAAGAATAAATAGGAGGCTACTACAATAGACTAAATGAATGATAATACAGTAGAAACCCTGGGGACAAAGAGAAATGAAGGACTTTCAGACATACTTCCAAAATAAAGCTCAGAGAACATTTTTAGGAAGTGGAAGACAGTGAGAAAAATAGAGCAACCAAGTCTAAACTTTAAATGGAACATTTGGGTAAGCTGTGGTACTACTTGTTGTGTCTTCAAGTCAGCAAAGATAAATCTTTGGGGAAAACAGCAGTATTCTTTAGACACATTAAGTCTGAAGATGTAGATACAGATCCCGTGGTGAGTTAAATAATTAAAAGCTCAACTATTAGCCCCAAAACTGGAAGATCCAACCCACTCAAGGATGCCTTGGAAGATAGGCCTGGTGATTTGTTTGTGAAATGTTACAGCCTTTAAAATCCTATGGATAAGTTCTATTTTACATACCTAGGTCCATCATAAATCAGAATCAAATCCACTGCAACAGACAACAACAGTGCAGATATGGAAATTTGGAAATTAAGAGAGAGATTAATGCATATACAAAGATTTGAAGTTAGAAAGCCAAAAGGAATGAACATTCTCAGCATTTCTCAAGTTAAAAGGACTGAAGAAAACAATCAAGCCTCAAGTTGCAAAGCCGAAAGATTTTATGGGCAAAAAACTGAATGACACAGGAAGCATTAAAAGCGGATAAAAGAATATGAAGCCACTGTACCCCAAATTGTCCAAATCTGTAATCATTTCAGAAGGTAGCATGTGATCAAGAATGCACGGTACTGAAGGAAGATCAAATTGTACTGAAATCACTGGTGAAAAACAAGGCTTCAGGAACTGATGGAATACCTTCTGAGATGTTTCAGCAAATAAATGCAACACTGGAAATGTTTACTTATCTGTGCCAAGCAATTTAGAAAAAAAGTTACCTGGCCAACTGACTGGAAGGATACATATTTGTGCCCAATCCAAAAAAAGGTGATCCTCTGAAATGTGGAACCTGTTAATATCGTATGCAAGAAAAAATGGGGGGGGGGGAGAAAATTCAAAAATTGTTGCAGATATACATCAGCTGGGAACTGTCAGAAATTCAAGCCACATTCATATTCAGAACAGGGCATGAAATGAGGAATATCATTGTTGATGTCATGTGGATCTTGCAGGAAAGCAAAAAATGCCACAAAGATGTCCACCTGTGTCTTATTGACCTGACAAAGGCATTTGAATGTGTGGATCATAACAAATTATAATAATTTGTGATAACCAGGAATTTCAGTGCACTTAATTGCATTTATGCAGAAACTGGATATAGTCAAAGAGGTAGTCTTTCAAATGGTCCAAAGGAGATTCTGTGTGGTTTCAAAGTGGACAAAGTGTGGGTTGGGTTTGTGTCCTTTCACCATACTTATTTAATCTGCATGCTGAGCAAATGATCTGAGAACCTAGAATACAGGAAGAGGAATATGGCATCAGGATTGGAAGAAGAGTCTCTAATTACGTGCCATATGCAGATAACATAACCTTCCCTATTGAAAGTGAGGAAAATCTGAATCTCATATTGATAAAGTTCAAAGATTATAGCTTTCAGCATGAATTACACCTCAAAAAAAATAAATAAAAGTCCTCACAACTACAGCAATAAGTATTGACATGATAAACTCAGAAAATACCAAATTGTCAAGGATTTCACTGTGCTTTAATCAAAAATTAACACCCATTGGAAGGAGCAGTCAAGAAAATAAGTAACGTATTATTCCATCGTGTATATCTTTTACAAAAAAACTCTTTCAAGGGTAAAGACACAAGGATGTCACTTTGAGGATTATGGTGTACCTGACCCAAGAATGGAGTTTTCAATCACCTCATATGCATGTGAAAGCTGGACAATGAATAAGAAAGGCCAAAGAGGAACTGATGCCTTTGAGTTATGGTGTTGGCGAAGTACGCCAAATATAACATGGACTTCCAGAAAAAGGAACAAATCTGTGCATATTTGGAAGAAGTACAGACAGAATATCTCTCGCAAATGAGGATGGTAAGACTTCATCTAGCTTACTGTGGATGCGTTATCAGGAGACACCAGTACCTGAAGAAGGACATTGTCCTTAGTAAGACAGGAAGCAAAACAAAAACCAAATCCACTGTCCTCGAGCCAATTCCAACTCAATTCCTGTAGATACCCTACGGGACAGAGTAGAACTGCCCCATAGAGTTTCAAAGGAGTACCTGGTGGATTTAAACTGCCAACCCTTTGGTTAGCAGCTGTAGCACTTAACCACTACGTTACCAGTGTTTTTGGCAATGTAGAAGGTCAGTGAAAAAGAGAAAGGCCCTCAAGAAGGTGGGTTGATCCAGTGGCCACAACAATGGGCTCAAACACAGCAGTGATTGTGAGAATGACACAAGACTGGGCAATGTTTTATTGCATTATACAAAGTGTTTCTAGAGAAGCTAAACCAGTAAAGTGTATAAATATGCACAGAGAGATTTACATCAAGGCAACAGTTCACACAACTGTAGATACTGAAATGTTTCACGTTCTGAATCAGCATAGAGGTCTCTGCCAATTCCCACAGCCATGGAAGCTGATGACCTCTTGGTCAGCAGGATTCCTGCTCACCAGCTGTGAAGGTTGATGATTCCCAGGATCAACATGTAAGCTGCTAGTTCAAGTCCCAAGAACCAGAGGTCAAAAGAGAAGAAAGGCAGCTGCTGGATCCCCAACAAGACCCAAACCTTGACAGTGTGAGGAGGAAGGAATAGGCTGCAGAAGGCAAGAGAGATGAAGGATGAGGGGATAGTGACCTACCAATGGCCCTGCCTCCACTGGTGACACTCAGTAGATTCCATCATTGGTGTGA
The DNA here is from genome assembly GCA_028571685.1 of Heterohyrax brucei. Taxonomy (NCBI): domain Eukaryota; kingdom Metazoa; phylum Chordata; class Mammalia; order Hyracoidea; family Procaviidae; genus Heterohyrax; species Heterohyrax brucei. Next base: position 166,737,967 of record CM053143.1, read on the forward strand.
TCACAACACTGTACAACTGCGAAAACAATGAGAATCCTTGCCCAGCCAAGTTGATACACAGTCTTAAACGGTACAGATAGGTTGGTTCATTCCTTTGGGTGCATATCATATACTGAACATCCTTTGCCAACACCATAATCAAAGGTGTCAATTCTTTGGTATTCCTTTTTCATTGTCCAGCTTTCACACACGTAGAGGTGACTGAAAATGCCATGGCTTTGGTTAGGCTATACCTTAGTTCTTAAAGTGACATCTTTGCCTTTTAACACTTTAAAGAGGTCTTTTGCAGTAGATTTGCCCAGTGCAATAGCTCAAGTGATTTCTTGACTGATACATCCAAGGTTGTTGACTGTGTATCCCAGTAAAATGAAGTCCTTGACAATTTCAGAATTTTCCCTGTTCATCATGATTCTACTTATTGGTCCAGTTGTAAAGATTCTTTTTTTTTTTTTTTTTTTTAACTTAAGGTATAACCCATACTGAAGGCTGCGGTTGCTGAAGTTCATCAGTAAGCATTTCAAGTCCTCTTCATTTTCAGCAAGTAATATGTAATATGTCACCCGTGTAAAGAAGGTTGTTAATGAGTCTTTCTCTGATCCTGATGCTCCAGTCTTCTTCATGTAGTCCAATTTCTTGAATTTTTGCTCAGCATACAGATTTGAATAAGCATGATAAAAGGACACAGGACACAACCTGACAACCTTACTTGAAACTGTATACTATTCTTGTATTCTTTTTAAATTACTGCTTCTTGGTCTATGTACAAGTTCCTCATAAGCACAATTAAGTATTCTGGAGTTTCTAGTCTCAGAAATGTTATCCATAATTTGTTATGAGCCACACACTCAAATGCCTTTGCATTGTCAATCAAACACAAGTAAGCATCTTTCTGGCATTTTCTATTCTCAGCCATGATCCATCTCACATCAGCAGTGATATACTAGCTGCATGTCCTGAATTGAGCTTGGATTTTTTGGCAGTTCCCTGTCAATGTAATCCTGTGACTGCTTTTGAATGATGATCAGTAAATTTTACTAGTGTGTGACATTGATGATATTGTCCGATAATTTCTATATTCTGTTGGATCATTTTTCCTTTAGGATAGGCATAAATACGAATCCTTTGCATTCAATCCATCAGGTAGATATCTTTCAAATTTCTTGACACAAAACAGTGAGCACTTCTAAGACTGCGTCTGTTTTTTGAAACCTCTCAGTTGGTAGACTGTCATTTCCTGGATACTTGTTTTCACTAATGCCTTCAGTGAAGTTTAGACTTCGTTCTTTAGTACTTCCTTCTTCACGTACTTACTCCTGAAATTTACTGAATGTCAATCAGTTATTTTTGGTATAGTGACTCACTGTATTCCTTCCATAATCTTTTGATGCTTTGTTCATCATTCAGTATTTTGCCCATAGAATTCTTCACGATTGCAACTCCAAATCTGCAGATTCATCTACCTTTCTTTTAGCTCGAGAAATGACAAACACATTGATCACTTTCAGTTTTCTGACTCCCAGTCTTTGCATATGTTGTTATAATTTATGTTGTCTTCTTAGATACCCTTTGAAATCTTTTCGTTGGATTATTATACTTCATCACATCTTCCTTTTGCTTTAGCTACTCAGTGTTGTTGAGCAAGTTTGATTCTCTTATGACAGTCAGAAAAATTTATATAGTGCATAAACTGAAAGAAGTTAAGTAAGTAGTGAAACTCTTTCAGTGACTAGGCAACAAAATGAAAACTAGACAATAAAAAATATTGATGCAACTGTAACTGATCAGTAATAATGATATTTTCTGAATCTTTGGAGCAGGGTTTCCAAGTGCTTTGATGTTGAGTGCTTCCTCCCATATAGTTAAATTGAAAAGATCTATAGCAAAAACAATGACCCCAAAGAAAGTGATCAGCCTTAATACTTTGGTATAACTCTGCCTATTGGATTTTCCTGTTATCATGGTCTTGAGTTCTATGACTACCTCTGGATTTCTGAACATTAACAGTCCATCACTAACAACACAAAATTGATTTTATACACTTATGGTTTGTCTTACAATCTACTAAATGCTTCCAAGATTGTTTTCAAGTTGAATGTCAACATGGGGCCACAATAATGTGCCCAATAAGATATAAGTGTTAAAGTTCTAGATCATATAGGAATTATGGAAAACCAACTGAGGAAAACAGGAAACAGTAAAGTAAGAGGTGTTTGGTGAACAAAAGTTAGATCAGATGAATTCAGAGACAATGAAAGCCAATGTGCAGAATGTAGCTTTTACCTACTTCCAGTTGGAGCTCTAAACACTGTTTAGGAGTATAGTCTCTAGAGTCAGACACACAAGATGCCTGGTTCTGATGTACCTACCTAAATGAATTGTGACAGCTGGCATTTACCAAGCCACTCTGAATTATGGTTTATTTATGTACAATATGGAATATGTTATTATACATGCTTCATGATGTTATTGGAATAAATATAATATGTGTAAAGAGTTAGCATGTAGATACACAAAAAAAGCATCCAAGGATTTTCCAGATATTGTTAATATTAACATCAGTAACACTACTTGTATCAGAAGGTTACGTCTCCTGAAAAATGCCAGGATAAAAAAGTTTATTTCATCAATAGCTTTCTCATCACTGGAATTATTTTCATTTGAAAGGATTTGTTCTCATAATTCTTCTCTTTGTATAATTTTTACTTTTTGTAGAAATCAATTGTACACAGCAAACAGATATCACCAAAAGACTATAAATCACGTGTTCTTGCAAAGCTTTGTTGGTCTTCTCAGTATTTCTGATGTATCTGATTACGTTGGGGTAAATAATCCCCCTATTAAGTTTAAAATTTCAGTAACTGCTTTGCTCTGATAATGTCACAGAAGGTTTTATAGCAGAGGAAGGGCACAGGCTACTTTTGATCAAGACTGATATCACAGAATGGGAGGGAATTAGAAATGATATTTCACATGTTTTTTCTCATGGCCTACTAAAAAGTGATTTTTAGGTATCCAGATCCTTTTATTTTATATGAGAAATTTATTAGAAACACAAAATGAAGATTTTTTTTTAATCAATTGTTTGTGACCAGTGATACATATTTCCTTCTTATCTTTTCTCTTTAAAAATATTTGCTGCGTTTTCTTTTTTTATTGGGGTAGAGATAATGAACTAGATGTCATGGATTGAATTTGTCCCTCCAAAATATCTGTCCATTTGCCTAGGTCATGATTCCCAGTATTGTGTGGTTGTCTACCATTTTGTCACCTGATGTGATTTTCCTCTGTGTTGTAAATTCTGTTTCTATGATATTGATGAAATGTGATTAGCCGTAGTTATTTTAATGAAGCAGGACTCAGTCTATAAGATTGTATTGAGTTTTAAGCCAATCTCTTTTTGAGGTACAGAAGAGAGAAGCAAGCAGAGACGTGGGGACTTCACAGTACCAAGAAACTATGCCAGGAGGAGAATGTACCATTTGGACCCAGGGTTCCTGGACTGTGAAGTTCCTATTGCATGGAAGATTGACAACAAGGACCCTCTAGAGTTGACAAAGGGAGAAAGCTTTCTCCTGAAGCTAACATTGTGAATTTGAACTTTGAGCCTACTAGACTGTGAGAGGATAAACTTCTGTTTGTTGGAATTGTACTCTTGTGGTACACCTGTTATAGCACATAGGTAGTGCTAGATACTGTAGTGCTACAGATTCACTATAAAGCATCAGATAACTAAGACAGAAAATTATAAGACTGGACCCCCTAGAGAGAACACATGTGAATGTTGCAGTTCTAATATTTCACAGCTGGAAGAGGTCTGGGGAGCATTATGATTTGTCCTGTAGTAGATCTAGTCTACTTGTCTTGGAGAATGAATAGTGAGTTATCAATAGAATTTACAAAAAATAATAACAATATTTCCATTGATACAGTGGAGTATAGAGTTAGGAACCAGGCTCTGCAGCCATATTGTTGAGAGTTCCAGCGTTGGATGCATGATGAAACACCTATGTAACAATTGCCCTGTTTGTTAAATTCTTGTTTAGTAAATTTCCTTATCTGTGTATCTGATTTTTTTATAATTGCTTCAGACACTGGAATAATATAAAAAGAAATTCCCTGGGCCTTCTCAGTACAATGAAGAGCAGCTCTCCAGAGCCTGAGAGAAGTGTCTGGAAATGAACCTGGTGCCTCTGGTGGGAAAGCAGATCCACCTGCAGAGCATCCCAGAGGAGCTGCTTCACAGAGTGCTGAAGTCCCCAAGTTGCCATTGAGGGCAGAGTCAAGATGGTAGACTAAGCACACATCTCTTTATATCCTTCTGGAAACCAAGACCTGAACTGATAATCAAACGGAGCCTTCTGGTCACCTAGTGAGTCCCCAGGACACAGCACAGGGCTGCTAATTTGGACTTCATACCACTGAGCGAAAAATCTTCTCTTTCTTTGACTCCCGATCCTGCCTAGCCCTGGATCTCACAGAATGAAGGTAAATGCACCATTTTGACTTTTTTTTTTCTCTGTCTTGGCCAGTGGGCTGAGCTGGGTCTTGCCTAGCAGCTAAACTCAGACACACTGCTGGTGGGATAGACAGGTGAAATTGCTGTATTTTGAGAGCCAGGCTTAGGACTCTGTTCATCTAGCAACTTTGGGCCTGTCTTTTTATCACTGCCACGGTGTGGTTTGTGTGGAACTGCTGTGCCTGTGCATGGGATGCTATGTTGGATATGGAGATTTTGCCAGCCAAATGCCGTTAAGTCGGATCCGACTCATGGTGACCCTAGGGGCAAGGGCAGAAATGACCCAGTGGAATGTAATTCTTAGCCTGGGAGCCAGCGCTTGCAAACAGGACAGCACTTCTCCAACAGACAAGCAGTAGTTTACACAGTCTCACCTACAGTGGGGGCCTGGCAACAGAGGTGGAGGACTCATTACCTCTTGGCACCTTTAGCCCATCTATCTGCCAACCATGTGGAGGGCACCATGTTAGATGCAGTGGCCACAGCTGGACCTATTTCATAGCTTGGGAGCCAGAACCTGCCCACAGGAGAGCACTTTTCTACCAGAAAAGCGGTAGTTTACACAGTGTCATCTAAGGCTGTGCCCTATCAGCAGAGGCCAACAGGTCAGTTTGTATCATCTGGGGTTGGATATCGAAGTGCTTATTTTGCCAGTTGGGAAGAGGGAACTCTACATCTGAAAACCTGACTGACTTAGGAAATGGTCAGATACCTTTTGTTTTACATTTTAAGACAGCCTAAAGAAACATCTGCAGTCCACCCTCACAGTATCTCTCCCAGCCTTTACTTACTCACGTGAAACCCCAAAAGCAACAGACACTTGTAGCATACAAGAAATCACCCATGGCTTCAGAAGGCTCCCAAACAAACAAGCAAGGAACTTTCTGGATGAAGGAACTTTTCTGAAATCATCAGAAGGTGAATACAAAAGGATTATATACAGAGCCCTTCCAGACCTTATACAAAATGCAGCATAATAAAAGGAAAAATTAAGCAAGCTGTTTGATCTGATGGAACACCAATACTCTGAAATTCAACAGGTCAAGAACAAAATCAAAGACACAGAAGCTTCCATTCAAAGCCAAGAAAACAGAATGCAACAAATAGAAAAGAGAATTTTTGACTCAGAAGACAGAGCTACTGATGCCAGTGTCTATTAGCAGAAATCAGAAAAAAGAAACAAGAAAAATGAAGAAGAATTAAGAAGCATGTGGGACTCTATTAAGAGGAACAATATTTGATTAACGGGAGTCCCTGAACAGGCTGACACCTGAGAATACAGAGAGTATTGTTGCTGAGCTGCTGACAAAAAACTTCCCAGAAATCATGAAGGAAGAGAACACAGATATCCCAGATGCATACTGTATGCCATCCAATACAGATCTGAAAAGAAAGACTCCAAGACATATTATAATCAAGCTTAACAAAATGAAACATAAGCAACAACTCTTAAAGGCAACAAGACTCAAAGCAAAGCTAACATTCAGAGGGAACCCTGTAGAGTTTCGTCAGATTTCTGAGCAGAAACCACGCTGGTGCAGACACAGTGGCACGACACAGTCAAAGCCTTGTAGAAGAAGAACTTCCAACCAAGAATTATATATCCTGCAAAACTATCTTTCAAATATGAAAATGACATTAAGATATTCCCAGAAAAACACAAACTCAAAGACTTTGTAAAAACGAAACCAAAACTACAAAAAATATTGAAAGAAGTTCTTGGCTTTAGCTTAGCAGAACAAAACCACTAACTTTCTATTTTGGAACAACACATTATTCAGAGCTCTACTCAGTTAGGGAAGGCTCCAAATTCAATCAGCTTTAATACTGAAATGATCAAGTGATTATCATGAAAACTATGGTGCCATCATATTAAAAAGAGGGATGTACTACAGTCGTTAAGTCCTTCCAGATGGAGAGGAAGATGACAAGACTGGTAGTAATTAAAACTGGATTTATATATTGTTTATTAAGGGAGATAATAGAGGCAGCCATAAAGCACAACAAAGATGTAAAATACCATTTCAAGAAATGTAACACAGAAGTCTCAACAACTACAAAAACAACTCTGTAAAGGTGAAAAATCAACTCACAAAAAAGAATGTCCCATAACAGACTAATAAGAACAACAGAGAAAACATCAACACAAAAATAAACGTATCACAATGGCAGCACTGAAAACATAGCTATCAACAATTACATTGAATGTGAATGGACTGAATGCTCGAGTAAAGAGACATCAAGTGACATCTTGGATGAAAAGACATGACTCATTCATATGTTGTCTACAAGAAACTCACTTGAGACTTAAAGATAGGAACAAACTGAGCATTAAAGGATGGAAGAATATATACCAAGCTAACAATGAACAAAGAAGAGCAGGGGTGGCAATTCTAATCTCAGACAAAATCAATTTTAATGTAAAATCCACTACCATGAACAAAGATAGACACTACTGCTGAAAGGTTCAGTACACAAGCAAGACTTAACTATATTAAATATTTATGAACCTAATATCAGAGCACCTAAATATACCAAAGAAGCACTGAATACATTCAAAAAAGAGTTAGATTACTCCACAATAACAGTGGGAGACTTCAACACTCCACTCTCAATACTGGACAGATCATCTAGGAAAAAAGCTCAGTAAAGATACAGAAAATCTTATTACCACAATTAACCAATTAAACCTCATCAATACACATAGAACTTTCTACCCATCAGTGGACAATTATACCTTCTTCTCCAGGGCACATGGAACATTCTCCAGAACTGACCATGTGTTAGGACACAACACAATTCTCAACAAAATCCGTACTGTTGAATTACTGCAAAGCATCTTCTTAGATCATAAAGCCACAAAAGTGAAAATCAATAGCAGAAAAAACATAGAAAGTGGAACTCTTGGAAACTGAACAACATCTTGCCCAAAAAGCCATGGGTAAGAGAAGAAATCACGGATGAAATTAAATTCATGGATTCTAATGAGAATGAAAACACTTCCGAACAGAACCTATGGGATACAGCTAAAGCAGTGCTCAGATGTCTGTTTATCTCCATAAATGCACACATCTGGAAGGAAGAAATAAATCAAACCAAAGAACTAACCCTACAGCTTAAACAAGTAGAGAGAGAACAACAGATGAACCCCTCAGGCAACAGAAGAAAACAGATCTTAAAGATTAGAGCGGAGCTAAATGAATTAGAGAATAGAAAAACAATTTAAAAAATTGGAAAGACCAAAAGCTGGTTTTTTGAAAAGATCAACAAATTGAGAAACCACTGGCTAAACTTGCTAAAGAAAAACAGGAAAGGAAATAAATAACCCAAATTAGAAATGAAAGGGGAGTTGTCACAACAGATCCAACAGAAATCCAAAATATTATAACAGAATACTATGAAAGACTGTACTTGAACAAATTTGAAAACCTAGAGGAAATGTACAAATTCCTTGATTCATACCACCTACACAAATTATCACAACGTGAAGCAGAACAATTTAACAAACCCATCACAAAGGAAGAGATTGAAAATGTCATCAAAAAACTTCCAACCAAAAAAAAGCCAAGGCCCAGAAGGCTTCACTGAAGAACTCTACCAAGCTTCTAGGAAAGAGTTATCTCCAACACTACTGAGACTATTTCACAGTATAGAAAAGGATGGACTACTCCCAAACTCATTCTATGAAGCCAGCATAACCCTGATACCAAAGTCAGAGAAAGACCCCCCAAAAAAGGAGAACAACAGACAAATATCACTCATTAATCTAGATGCAAAAATCTTCAGCAAAATTCTTGCCAATAGAATACAACAACATATCCAAAAAATAATCCATCATGACCAAGTGAGATTCAGACCAGGGATACAAGGCTGGTTCAACATCAGAAAAACAATGAATGTGATTAACCACATAAATGTCACAAAAGAATGACCTGATTTTGTCCATCGGTGCAGAAAAGGCATTTGATAAAGTCCAACATCCATTCATGCTAAAAAACTCTCAGCAACATAGGCATAGACGGAAAATTCCTCAATGATATAAGGGCCATTTATACAAAGCCAACTGCCTATGTCATCCTAAAGGGAGAGAGACTGAAAGACTTTTCCTTGAGAACAGGAACTAGACAAGGATGCCCACTCTTACCTCTCCTATTCAACATTGTGCTAGAAGTTCTAGCCAGAGCAATTAGAAAAGACCAAGAAATAAAGAGCATATGCATCAGCAAAGAAGAAGTCAAAATCTCCCTGTTTGCTGATGATATGATTGTATATGTAGAGAATCCCAAAGAATCTATAAGTAGACTACTCAAACTGATAGAAGAGTTCAGCAAAGTCTCAGGATACAAGATAAATATAAGTAAATCAGTAGGATTCCTTTATACCAACAACGAGACTGTTAATGAAGAAATCATCAAATCACCATTTACTACAGCCTCTAAGAAGATAAAGTACCTAGGAATTAATCTAACCAGAGAAATAACAGATCTTTACAAAGAGAACTACAAGTCCTTACTACAAGAAACTAAGAGAGACTTAGATAAATGGAAAAACCTACCCTGCTCATTAATAGGAAGACTTAACATTGTGAAAATGTCTATTTCCCCAAAGCAATCTACTTATATAATGCAATTCCAATACACAAGTTTCAGCGTCATTTTTTAAAGAGATGGAGAAACAAATCACCAAATTTGTTTGGAAAAGGAAGAAGCCTTGGATAAGAAAGGTACTACTAAAGAAGAAGAACACACTGGGAGGCTTCTCATTACCCGACTTTAGAATATACTACACTGCCACAGTGGTCAAAACAGCCTATTACTGGTACAAGAACAGACATATCAATCAATGGAACAGAATTGAGACCCCAGAGATGACACCATGTGTGTATGAACAGTTGATATTTGACAAAGGCCCTAAGACATTAAACTGTGGTAAAAACAGTATCTTCAAAAAATGGTGCTGGCAAAGTTGGATATCCATCTGCAATAAATTGAAACAAGATCCATATCTTACACCTTATACAAAAAGCAACACAAACTGGATAAAAGATCTAAATATCAAATCTAAAATGATAAAGCTCATCCAAGAAAAGGTAGGAACAACAATGAAAGTTTTAATACACAACGTAGACAGACTTCAAAATCTGTCAAACAAACCACAATCAACAGAAAATAGATAAATCAGAACTATTAAGAATCAAACACTTTTGCTCACTCACAGACTTTATTAATAGAATTAAAAGGCCACCTACAGAATGGGAAAAAATACTTGGCAACTCTATGTCAGATCGACATCTGATCTCCATAATCTATAAGGTACTACAAAACATTAAGAAGATAAATCATCCAATCAAGCAATGGGCAAAGGAGATGGACAGACATTTCTCTGAAGAGGAGATCCAGGCAGCCAAAAAACACATGAGGACATGTTCATGATCTTTAGTTATTAAAGAAATTCAAATCAAGACTACAATGAGATACCATCTCGCCCCAACAAGTTTGGCCATGATCCAAAAAACCCAAAACAACAAATGGTGGAGAGGCTGTGGAGGAAGTGGAACTCTCCTACACTGTGGGTGGGGTTGCAAAATGGTCCAGCCTCTTTGGAAAGCAATCTGGCACTTCCTTAAAAAAATGGATATAGATATACCATTGGACCCAGTAATTCCACTATTTGGAATATATCCTACAGAATCAAGGCCATACACACCAATGGATACATGCACAACAATGTTTATTGCAGCACAGTCCACGACAGCAAAAACACTGAAGCAAACCAGATGCCCAACAACAGAGGAATGGATCGCTAAACTATGGTATATATATACTCAATGGAGCACTATGCAGTGATAAGGAATAATGATGATTCCAGGAAACATCTCATAACCTGGTTTCAACTGGAAGACATTATGTTCAGTGAAAGTAGTCAGCAACAAAAGGACAAATATTATATGAGATCCCTATGGTAAGATTTCAAAAACAGACTTATGTATAGAAGAAAAGACTCTTTGATGGCTGCAAGAGAGAAGAGGGAGGGAGGGCGATGAGGGGAAGGTATAGATTAGATAGTTGGTAGAAATTTGGTTGGGTGAAATCTGTGATAGCACACATTAGAAACAAGAACAACATTAAGTGGACTTCAGCATAACTTGAGTACTCCTTCCATCTTAACCCAGTATTGCAAGCACAGAGTAGCTTGGGCAGGGGGCAGGGGACCATGCTCTTAGGTGAAATTGAGGCCAATTGGCACAGCTAACGTTTTGTTAAGAGGGCTCTCTGCATTCCACATTGGTGAGTGGTGTCTGGGGTCTCAAAAGCTGCCAAGCTGCCATCCGAGGACATAGCAAATGTTCCCAACTCAGCAGGAACGGCTGTTCACCGAGGACCAAAATGACATGGGGTAAAGATAACCCAGAAGATAGAGAGACCCACATGAGTGGGTGCCTACATAGACTTGGGACTGGAAGAACCAGATGGTGCCTGGCCACCACCAGTGATAGCCGCGATGAAGCTCAGTAAGTTGAGTCTCACTAGTAACACAAGAATAAAAAGAGGTGCCCCCTGAGATCTCCACTGAAACACCACAACTGATTGTCCAGGGGCTTCAGGGTTCCCCTGGGAGCATGGCCCCCGGCCCTGATGCTGTCCTTGCCCATAAATCATAAAGAAGGTCCACTCTTCGTACACGAATGGATTGGACATGGCAATCAAGAGTGACCATGCACTTTATGGTTCGATGCATCTATATGATATCATCCTGCTGACCTCTGGCTGGAGTAAGGGGAGTAGGTGGAGAGGAGAGGAAAGGAGACTGTTAGGAGGATGAGACATGTATGGAGCAGAGAGGACTAGAGTGCTCTCGCTGGGCAGGGAGAGCAGTGGAAGTTGCATATAGGTGGGCATGTAAATTTATATGGGAATGTACATTTTCACTCAGTCATAATAAAAAAAAAGAAGAAATTCCCTGGCAATTATTGTTATGCATGTTACTACTTATAAGTAGCCCTCTACTTATGCTATATTTGAGTTACAAGGAACCACAGTTGGATTTGTCGGTCTAAGTCTTCTTCACCACTGGAGAAAACTGTTATGATTCTTGCATTTCCTTGAATATATAAAAAAACAAAAACAATTACTGTTGAGTCGGTTCCAACTCATAATGACCTACAGACAGAGTAGAACTGCCTGATAGAATTTTTGAGGAGCATCTGATGGATTTGAACAGCTGACTTTTTGGTTAGCAGAAATAGCATTTAATCACTACACCACCAGGGTTTCCAAAACGAAAGCCACTGCTGTTGAGTGGATTCTGACTCATAGCAATCCCACAGAATAGAACTGCCCCATAGTGTTCCCAAGGAGCACTTGGTGGATACAAACTGTCAACATTTTGGTTAGCACCCATTGTACTTAACCATTACAGTACCGGGGTTTCCATTAAGTGTGTGTGTGTGTGTGTGTGTGTGTGTGTACGTATAAAATATGTTTGTAAATGTATAAGTAACTGAAATGGATTGAATTGTGTCCCCCAAAAATGTCTTTAGCAATTTTGACTGGGCCATGATTTCTGGTATTGCACAATATTTCTATATGCTATAAACCCTGTTTCTATGACGTTAATGAGGGAGGATAGACAGCAGTTGTGTTAGTTGAGCAGGACTCACTGTGTAAGATTATATTGTGTGTTTTGGCAACCTCTTGAGATATAAGGAAAGTAAGCAGAGAGTTGGGGACCTCATACTACCAAAAAAAGCAGTGCCAAGATCAGACTCTGTCCCTTGGCAAGGACCCAGAGTCCCAGTGCCCCTAAAGTTCCCTCCCAATCCAGGTAAAGTCTGACAAATGACAACAAGGACTTCATCCAGTGCAGAGAGGACTTTCCCTGAAGCTGATGCCCTCAATTCGGACTTCCAACTTGCTTTTCTGTGAGAAAATAAATTTCTCTTTGATAAGGCCATCCACTTGTAGTATTTGTTTTAGTAGCATGAAGTGACTAAGATGTTAATGTTTCTAATCTCCAAAGACAAATAAAAATCAGTTTTATGAAGATACTGATAATAAATGGCAATAATCATGAAAACTAAAAAAAAAAAAAAAAAAATTGAGTTATATCAGAACCAATTTACAACAAACTTATTGAAAAGTAATCCTGTTGCAAGTTGGGGTCTGTCTATAACAAACATCTGTGTAGTCACTGAGCCTCATGGCAACACGACGCATGACAAAAAATGCTACATTGTCCTATGCCTTCCCCTGTCCAATCTGAGAACAGACAGTGATGGTTCAGACCATTGTCATTGGCTGATTGTTCACATGTGTATCACCACTCCTTTCTTCTTAGTTCATCTTAGTTTGAAAGCTCTGCTAAAATCTATTTAACCTCGTAGCAATATGCAAGCAATATGGAAGGAAAAAAATTCTACCCTTAATCCACCAATGTTACATATGTCCTTTTACTAGAGAGTAGAACCTCATGATTTAGATTTCTTAAACAGACCAGTTTGTTCAGGGTGTGATCACCCTCTTGGCTGTTGTTTGAAGTATTCCAGGCAGAATGATCAAATCTGGAATGACTCAACCAAGTCAGCTCAGCAGTCACTTTTTTAATGTTGTTGTAAGTTCATATTTTTTTAATATTGCTATAAGTGTTTAAAATGTTATAAGTTTACTTCTAGGAAATACTAAACTATAGCCCTTCCCTGGGCTGTCCATGCAAATGAAGATTTTTGGACAAGAGATGGACAATATCCAAGCAATACTGTCTTTTTTTTTCCTCTGCTTTAATTGGAAGTCTGAGCTACTTCTGGAGGCACAGTGGGAGGGACTCTGATGATTAACATTTCAAAATGTGTGCAAAATTATGAATAAATACAATATTAAGACATTTGAATGTAAAAGATTAGGAGGAGAAATTAAATACAAAAATAGTTACAAGGGATTAAGCTAGTGAAATGCAAATAGAAGATGGATTTTTAGGAGAATCAAAAGAACACAGAAGACAAAAAAATGTACTATAGGATTCAGGACTCATTGCTGTTGATTGACACATTTATAAACAAACATTTTTAATGTCCAAATCCAGACCAGCAAACCTAGAGTCACCAGAAATCTTCAAAAAGCAAGATCCTTTGCTTCTGTGGTCTTTCTGGTAACAGTACTGCTTTCATACCAACCAAACTGAAAGCAAACAAGTGGGCAGGGACTGACCTTGTAACATTTTTCAGACAGGAGTAATTTTTTGCTGTAGGACCTGTTACAGGGTGACCCTACTGTTTAAGCCATTTAATTTCCAGAGTCAGTAACTTTTGCAAGGAAACAGTATCAGTAGCTGGAACTCTGTCCTATGGCACAGGTCTAAGCCAATGCTCACAGACCTGATGTCTAGTTTATTATAGACAAACCGTTAGCATTAGTGGAGTCTCAGAGACCCAGGATTCCCCGTTTTCTCATTCCAGTCTTTTACCAAGAAACAGTGTTGACCTAATTGTGTCCTTGCACCTCTACTCCTAAAAATGATTCAAAACCAAATCTGAATCCCAGCCATCTAACTTGATACACTGATAGGTTGCCTATTTCCTGCTACTTCCTTGGATTCTGCTCCTTCTCTTTAGAATAGCCTATTACAGTGGGAGTGAGCAAAACCAGCACCAGACTTTACTCAATCCCTACCTGATTTAGAGTAGGTAAAGTGATAACTTATGATAGACTACTACATTTTAAAATCACACCAGAGTTAACTGTATTTTCTCAATGCCCTCACAAGAACAGTTCAAAACAAAGATGGTATATATTGCCACCTAGTCCAAAGGACATCATCCAGGAATGGGAAAGAGGCTTGATTATGTATCAGAAGGATGTTGCTACTGTTAGTCATCCTACAGTTGATTCTGATTCAAGCCAACCCCACATGCACAGAGTAGAACTATTCCACAGGGTTTTGAAGACTGAACTTTCAGAAGGAGATAATAGGACTGTATTCTGAGGCAACTTCGGGTGGACTGGACTCCCCAACATTTTGACAAGCAGTTGAGTACCTAACCATCTACACCACCCAACAGTCTACCAGAAGAATAAACCAAACTCACTGCCGTTGAGTTGATCTTGACTCATTGTGCCCTTATAGGACAGACTAGATCTGCCTCATAGAATTTCCAAGGAGTACCTGGTGGATATGAACTGCTGACCTTTTGGTTAGCAGCTGTAGCACTTACCTTCTACACCACTGGGGTTTCCACCCAAAAAACAGCAGAGATAATTTGAGCTTTTGTAGAAATGAAATGAAATGCAGAGAGGACACAAGTATTTCTGCCCCCTGCACACCATCTAGATAACGACGAGAGCAGCAGGGTGAGTAGGAACACTGTCCTGATATTTGAGGTGAGACTGACAAGTGGTCCAGATCGTCACCCATATCTGACTCACCCAGAAATTCAGGAGGTGATGATCTTAGTGTGATGACTGCTCCAAACATGGCAATGGAGAGACAGAAAAAGTTGCAGTAGAATCCACATGTTATCCTTAAACCTGGGACAGTTACAGTCCAGCAAGAACCACTGCACCCACCTGTCTCCATCATGAATCAGTCAGGGAAGCAGAGTTACAGAGTCACTCTAATGCTACAGAATAAGGAATTAGTATAGAAATTAGATCTTATAACTTGGAGAAACTGGTTAGGTCGAAGGCCCAAATTTGTATGTCATTAAGGAGAAAGAATGGAGGCCTTGTGAATAATTAGTCAATCTGAGAAGTTAAACACTTCCAGCTACACAAGTGGGACCCCAAAAGGGGAGTTTGTGCAGAGAGAGGTCTATGGTAGACCATCCTGTCAAGTGTAGCTACATCTTCTGCGGGTCCTCAGTAAAGGGTGTGGTGGTGGGCCTCAGGGTGAAGCGAGTTTAGAGCAGATGAAAGTGAGGACACATTGAAATGTGATGGTTGCCTCTGTAACTCTCTATTACTCCTTCCCCCTTCAAAAAACACTCCAGAAGCAACGGCTGCTGATTGACTTCTGTCTGCCAAATCACGTGTTTCCTTCTTTGCCTCCCGTAAACCAGCACCCGGACATGAGCAGTTCAGTGGAAGAATTCTCATCTTGCATACAAGAAACCCTGGTGGTGTAGTAAGTTAAGTGCTACGTCTGCTAACTAAAAAGTTGGCAGTTCAAATCCACCAGGCAGTCCTTGAAAACTCTATGGGGTAATTCTACTCTGACCTCTAGGGCTGCTATGAGTTGGCCCCAACTTGACAGCAGTGTGGTTTTTTAGGAGGAGGAGGAGATTACCAGAGACTACTTCATCACCTTTCTGTTAGGGGAGGCTTGTGTGTGGCTGTGCTGTTAAGCAGGTTCCAATGGACCTTCCAAACTAAAACAGACTAGGAATAAAAGCCTGGTGATCTATTTCCAAAAATGGTTGATGTCAGATGTCATCAACTTGTTTGAGACTCATAGCAACCCTATACACAACAGAAGAAAATACCACCCGGTCCTGTACCATACTTCAAATGCTTGAGCCCATTGCTGCAACTTTTGTGTCAATTCATGTCTTTCAGAATCTTCTTTTTTTTTCAATGACCCACTACTTTACCAAGCATGATGCCCTTCTCCAGGGACTAGCCCCTTCTGATAATGTGTTCAAAATACGTGAGACAAAGTCTCATTATCCTGGCTGTACTTCTTTCAAGACAGATTCGTTGGTTCTTTTGGCAGTCCACGATCTGTACAGTATTATTCACCAACACCATAATTCAAAGATAGCAATTCTCCCTCAGTCTTCCATATTCATTGCCCAGCTTTTCAATGCACTTCAAGTACTTGAAAATTCCATGGCTTGAGTAGACACGACTAAGTCTTCAATGTGACATTTTTAGTTATCAACATTTAAAGAGATCTTTTCCAGCAGATTTGTCCCATGCAATGTGTCTTTTGATATCTTGACTGCTACTTAGAGGAGTGCTGATTGTGGATGCAAGCAAAATGAAATCCTTGACGGTTTTAATCTTTTCTCCATTTATCACGATGTCACTTCTTGGTCCAGTGCGAGGATTCTTGTTTTCTTTATTTTGAGGTGTAGTTCATACTGAAAGCTGTGGTCTTTGATTTTCATCAGTAAGTGCTTCAAGTCTTTTCCACTTTTAGCAAGTAAGGTTGTATCAGCTGCATAAAGCAGGTTGTTAACAAGTCTTCTGATTCTAATGTCCCATTCTTCTTCACACAATCCATCTTCTTGGATTATCTGTTCACTACACATATTGAAAAAGTGTAGGGAAAGGATATGTGGCACACATTTTTCCTGACTTGAAATCACTCAGTACACTTGTACTGTTCAAATCACTGCCTTGTAATCTATGTAATCTATGTACAGAGTCTTCACAAGCCCAAGAAATGTTCTGCAATTCCATTCATCATAACGTTATCTATAATTTCATATGATCTCCACACTCAAATGCCTATGAATAGTCAATAAAACTCAAGTAAGCATCTTTCCGGTATTCTCCACTTTCAGCCATGATTCATCTGACATCAGCAGTGATATCATTAGTAGCACATCTTCTGAATTTGGCTTGAATTTCTGGCAGTTACTTGTCACTGTACTGCTGCAGGTGCTTTTGAATAATCTTCAACAATATTTTATATGTGTGTGATATTAATGATACTGCTTGGCAACTTCTTCATTTGACTTGATCACCTATCTTTGAAATAGGCATAAATATGGATCTCTTCCAGTTATGTAGCTCTCTTCCAAATTATATAGCATCAACAAATGAGCATTTCCAGAGCTGCAACTGTTTGTTAAAACATCTCATCTGGTATTCCGTCAATTCCTGGACGCTTCTTTTTCTCCAGTGCCTTCAGTGCAGCTTTGGCCCCTTTCTTCAGTGTCAGGATTTCCTGGTCACATGCTACCCCCTGAATGCTGACCAACTCTGTCTGACACAGTGACGGTGTATTCCTTCCATCTTCTGCTGATACTTTCTGTATCATTTAATATTTTTCCCTTAGAATCCTTCACTATTGCAACTCAGGGATTGAATTTTTTTCTACAGTTTTTTTAGCTTGAGAAATGTCAAATGTTTTCTCCCCTTGCACTTTGCTGTCTCCTGGCCTTTGTACCTGTCATTATAGTACTTTACTTTGTCTTCTGGAGCCGTTCTTTAAAATCTTCTTTTGAACTCTTTTACTTCATCATTTTTCCGTCTCCTTTAGCCACATGACATTTGTTAGCAATTTTCAAAGTCTCCAAAAATTAGCTATTGAAAATCCTACAGAGCACAATGGTGTGGTTTGCAATTAGTCATATTCCTGACCCGGCAATGTTTTGTTCTGTTGCACACTGGGCAACATAAATGACATGCCAATTCCACAATCACTAACAACAACAACAGACTTGCACTATAGAAGGAAAGAGTCTCTGGGAAATGGAGTTCCAAATTCTCTTAGTCATCTAGTACTGCTGTAACAGAAATACGACAGATGGATGGATGCCTATAACACAGAGAAATTTTTGGAGACTAAAAGTACAAATTCAGGGTGCCAGCTCCAGGGAAACTCTCTCTCTCTCTATTGGTTGTGGGGGAAGGTCCCAGCATCGGTCTTCCCTTGATCTAGGAACTTGTCACCACAGGGAGTCGCAGTCCAAAGAACACTGGTTCTCAGCTCTTCTTGCTTGTTGATAATGAGGTCGCCCTGTCTGTCTGCTTCTTTTCTCTTCTATATCTCAGTATAGATGGACTGAAGATACAATCTAATCAGGTAGATCAAGTCCTACCTCATTAATATAACTACCTATAATACTGCCTCATTAATATCATAGAGGTATGATTTACAATATACAAGAAAATTATATCAGATGACAAAATGGTAGACAATCACACAAAACTGGAATCATGGACTAGCCAAACTGACACTCATTTTGTGGATACACTATTCAATACATAACACAAACACAACAGAGCTAACACAACTCAGTACACCCTTCCACATCAAGACTCTGACTGGTAGACTTAGAACATAGCAGTTTGAATCACCCACCTTCTGGCTAGCAGCAGAGTACTTCAACCATTTCCCTACTAGAGCTCCTTGAATGCAGCAGTAGAGAGATGTAAAGGAGGAGTGGTAGCTAAAATTCTGTGGTGTTCTTGACATCAGAGAACGGATGGAATTCAAGTCTTACAAAGCTATTGAGAAAAACTCCCTGGAATAAAAGGTGACTGTTTGGAAATTGGGAATTGCCTAGTATCATTCTACAATTGAGGGTCAAATGCCATCAAAGTCAGTAATAAGCACACCCATTTGTGCATGTACATAGGCACGTGCATACACACACATGCATACACACAGAGAAACACAATCACATTTGCTACTCACTCACTCAGCAACAGCTGGGAAAGCTTTTATTTGCATTGGAGTCTTCCCAGGAGTGACAGGGTTGGACCGGCACAAGGATGGACATTGAAATTGGACTGGGATTAAATTAAATTACAGATTCTAATGAAACAGTGGGCTGGACTGGACTAAGACGTCTTGAATTAGCAAGGTCAGTTTTTCTAGCGCTAAGCAGTAACAGAGAGAACACAAGGTCTAAAGAAAGGGAACATTTTTAAGCATATAAGTCAGCGACTTTTTGGTATCACGGTCACCAGGTAGACTTCTTTGAAGCTTTATCACAAACGCTGAATGGACATGACCTCATTCCCTGGGTACACTGCTGAGCACGAGCTTGTCAAGACCATCAGCCTCTACTTTGGTCTTCTAAGCCACTCTCCTAAGGACCAGCCTCTGAAACTAAGTCTGTTTTCCCAGCCCCCAAACTCTGTGTCTCCCTGGCACTTTTTGATCCTCAAAGACACATCTACTGTGGCTCCTGCATGCTTTGCCTCAGAGCCTGCTCCTTGTATGACATTCACAGAAGCCAAAAGAACTTTTTCTTTGAGTGGTTTACATTCCAATGACTGACACTAAGTCCCTTTAAATATCTGCTCAGCTTGGAGCCTTTCTATTGGCTTAAAACTTCTCTTCCATAAAACAGAAAGTGATTTCATCTTAAATATGGGGAAAATGCTGTGCCATGTTCAGAGAGATTAAAAGCAGCTTAGAAGGCATTTGCCATGAGAATTTTGCAAAGGAAATTATCAAAATGTGCAATTCTAATACCTTGCAGAGGGAACTTTTTTAAAACCCTCCATAAATGTTTAGGTCAGGGGTTATACTATGAAGCATAATTTGAATATGCATAAGAAATGGTCACCTAATGTGTTAAAATAGAAGCACTCTAATCACATAGACCTGTTGATTCCTTGTCCAGAAAAATCATTCCTGTATACTTCTGGTGTATTATTGAGGAGGTCCAGGTGGGGTCCAATCACTCACTTATTGTTTTAAGCTTGGCTTATTGTAGTTTCAATCAGGTTAATCTAAGCTTTAGAAATAGGTTAGACCACAAAGGCTGCTTTATAAAAGGGTAAAGAAATAAAATACAAAAACTTAAATCAACAGAGTAGCAACTTATGCCACATATTGTTTATTTTCTTAATCTACTTATAAATCAATAAATGTTGTGGTGTTATTTTTTAAACAACCAATTCTACATGATATTCATATTTTTTTCTCTCAAAAGAAAAACAAAAGAGCAGAAAGAAACCATGCAGTAGCAGCTGCAAATATACATATTTCCTTCAAGGATGCTATATAGGTTACTAGATAAGATCTGTCTAGGAGAAATAGATATAAACTGTAAATGGTAAGATTATTGATTTTTAAGAAAAGTTGTAAAATCATTTGGGTGAACATATTTTTAGTGATCCTAATTGTAACACAAGGAAAACCAGTTCTGAACCATGCCCCTACCAGGGCCTGTCAGAGCTGTTAGGGTAAAATAAATAAATAAATAATAGTTGTCTTTAGTCTGTGATTTGAAGGATGACTGGAATTCTTCTTCTTTCCAAAACACCAAAATAGTAACCACTGTGTTTGAAAAAATTATAGATTTCTTTCTTTCACTAAAATATTTTCTTTACAAAGAACAAGCATAATTTGTATCATCAGTAAGTTTTGATAAGACAGTATGTACCATGTGTCATGATAAATATCTATTGTTTCATATAATCCTGAGAGCAAAACTATGAGGACACTATTAATTTTCTCCTTCTCTAGACTTAAAAACCAAAGAGTTAGTTATATTAAATAACTTGCCCCAAATCATGCAACTGGAGAAATCTAGGGTAGCATGTGAACTTGCATGCCTATGAAGGGGAATACATATTAAATGTTACTTATGATACAGAAAGAGAAAAGGAAAAAAAAAGATTATGGAAATTATTTGTGGCTTTACCCTAGAATGAAGTATTTTGTGCTGGGTAGCTCAAAACATCCTAATAAAGTACTTTAGGTGGCAATCACAAAGAAAAGAGATTAGGACCTTAAGTCAAAATTAGCCGATTGAAACTTAAATCTAGATCAATGGTATTAAGTGGCTAAAAGTAAATTCTCATGAACAAAAGCAGTAAAAGACAGGAAAAAATAAAATTAAGGACATCCAAATTGGCAAGAAGTAAAGCTATATATATTTGCTATGATATGGTACTATACATAAAACCGTAGAAGACACCCAAGGAAGATCACTGAAACTAACAGAAAGACTAGTGGGCTTGCAGGATACAAGATAAACATAAAAAAGTAGTTAAATTGGATACACCAATAAAAAGAAAATGCAATAAGGAAATCAATATCATTTATAATACCAAAAACCATATCCACTGCTATGAAGTTCTTAAAAATTAAAATACTTAGGCATAAATCTGACCAGCAACATAGAAGATCTATACAAAGAAAACTATGAAACATTACTACAAGAACCACACCACCAAAAAACCTACATAAATGGAAAAAACATACCATACTCATCTACCCTGAACAATCTACAAATACAATGTACTCTTGGTAGAAATACTTCCAACATCCTTTAAAAAGATGGAAGCCCAAGTAATCATTAACTTTATGTGGAAAATACAGTGGCCCTGGATAAATAAAGCACTACTAAAAAAAAAAAAGAAAAGAAAAAAGAAAGAGGCTTTGCACTACCTGACCTCAGAACCTACTATTCACCTATGGTAGTTAAAAATCACTGGTACAACATCAGACACATTTACTAGCAGAACAGAATGGAGTACCCAGATGCAAATCCAGTTACCTACAGTCACTTGATCTTTAAAAAGGCCCAAAGTCAATTAAATGGGAAAAATATAGTCTTTTCAGTAAATGGTGCTGCAAAAACTAGATGTCAATCCATGAAAAAGTGAAGCAGGAACCACGCCTCACACCATACACAAAAACTAATTCAAAACAGATGAAAGGCCTAAACACAAAAGAAAAAAACTATCAATATCATGGAAACCCAAATAAGGTCAATACTAAAAAAGCTAATATACTACAGAAATAGTATATGAACCATAACCAACTATTCCAAACACCAGAAGATTACCTAGATAACTAGGATCTTGTAAAAAATTAAACACACTCATCAAAAGCCTTTACCAAATGAATAAAATGAGAACCTATATGCTAGAGGGAAAAAATTACTGTGACATATCTGACATACTTTAATCTCTTAAAATCTATAAGAAAATTTAATGTCTCTATAACAAAAAAGAGATATATTTCAATTAAAAATAAGAAAAGATATGAACTGACACTTCAGCAAAGAAGACATTCAATTGGCTAACAGACATGAGAAAATGCTCAAGATCACCAGCCATTATAAGAAATGAAAATCAAAACCCTAATGAGAAACCATCTCACTCTGTTATTACTGGAACCAATCAAAAAAAAAAAAAAAAAAAACAAAACAGAAAATATTTAAGAGACTTCAGGTAAACTGTCACTTAGTAAAAGCAAAGTCATAGAAGCTTCATAGACATACCCCAAAGCCCCGAGGAACCGAGTTAGTGTGTCGAGGGCTAGAGGCCATGGTCTCAGGTTTCATCTAGCTCAGCTGGCAAAGCATAAGTGATAAAGAAAATGTTCCACATCTGACTGTGTTAAGCGCTGACTGGGGTCTTAAAAGCTCTAAGTGGCCATCTAATCTATGTCTACTGGTCCCATACTGGCTAGAGGAAACAAGAATGAAGACAAAAAACATAAGGGAAAGATTAGTCCAGAGGACTAATAGACTACAATTACCACAGCCTCCACCAGATTACTCCCAGAACAACTAGTTGGTGCTAGGTTACCATCACTGACTTCACTGGCAGGGATCACAATAGAAGGTCCTACACAAGGCATGAGAAAAATATAGAATAAGATTTAAATCCACAAAAAATAAAATGGATGAAGCTTGCTCATCTCACAGACATTGGAGGGAAACCCCAAGAATATGGCCCCCAGACACACTTTTAACTTGGCACTGAAATCACTCCTGATGTATACTCTTCAATCAAATATTAGCCAAAGTCAATAAAACAAATAATAATATAGTTCAACCATCAGCCTTAATTTTTACAAGATCCCAGTTATCTAGGTAATCTTCTGGTGTTTGGAATAGTTAGTTATGGTTCTTATACCAGACACATCAGCTTGGGAAAAAGAAAAAGAATGCAGAAGGGGAGGAGAAAACTGGTTGAATAGAAAAGGAAAACCCAAGGTTGAAAAGGAAAGACTATTGACACATTAAAGGTTTGGCAACCAATGTCACAAAACAATATATATATATTAACTGCTTAGTGAGAATATAAATTGCTCTTTAAACCTTCTTCTAAAACACAGTTAAAGAAGAAAGGTCAAGCTCATCAATGATCATATGCACATAAAAAGAAAAGATAGCCGCCAAAAAAAGAACATCCAGGGAACAAAAAAAAAAGTACTTAAGCAGGGGTGGGGGTGGGTGGGTGGAGTCGAGATGCTGGGCTAAACAAAAGTCTCCATGAATCCCTCTGGAAACCAAGGTTTGAACTGATAATTAAACAGAGCCTTGTGGGTACCTAGCAAGACCTAGGATACACATAGGGCTGTCTATTTGGTCTACATACCACTGATCATGAAACTTTTCATTCACTAACCCCTGACCTTGTTGAGTCCTGGCTCTCGCAAACTGAAGGTAAATTGTCATTTTAACTTTTTTTTCTTCTGTCTTAGTCAGTGGGAGGGGCTGAAGTGATTGGCAGCAGGGCTAAGATGCACTGCTGATGAGATCAGCAAGCAGAATCACCACATTTTAAGAGCCTGGCCTTGGAATCTGCGTAACTCAGCACCTCAAACCTCTCCCTCGGAATCTCTGAATCTCTAACATTGAATAGCCTTCTCTGTGGAGGCCAGGGGAGCTTGTGGGTGATGCCATCTTGATCCTCTGGGAGGCAGATTTTCCTATATGGAGGCCTCAGCTGGACCTAATTCCCAGGCTGGGAGGCACTGCCTACCAGGAGATCACTTTTCCAACAGTAAAGCAGTCTTTGATACAGAGGTGCTTATTTTGCTGGCTGGGAAGAGGGACTTGCACAGTTGAGAGTCTGACTAATTTTGAAAGCTGTCAGATACTTTTTACCTTTCAACAGAGAAATAACTGCAGTGCAGCCAGATGGCTCCCCTTCCAGCCTTTACTGTCTCACATTATAGAGTCAGATGACGGCTTCCCAGTGACTCTATAAGTGGGGCTGTGTCTTAGCCAATCAAGAGGTGGAGCTTGCTACCACAGAGATTCCACTGAGCCCAGTAACTGGAGTAAACAGAGGTGTGTGGTGATCAACTTCCTTTTCAGACAGACCCCATTAAAGTAACACCAGAGAAGCAAAACAACCTCCAGATGCCCAAAAAGCAGCAAACTCTGGACCAGAACATTAGGAAGAATTCACCTATGGCTTCAGAAGACCATAAAAGAAAGATCAAAAGAACTTTCCAGATGAAGAAACCTTTCTGAAACTATCGGAGGCGAGTATAAAAGGATTATACATAGCACCCTCCGAAACCTTATACAAAATGCAGCAGAGCAAAATGAAAAATTAAGCAAGCTGTTTAATCTGATGGAACACCAGTACTGTGAAATCCAACAGATCAAGAACAAAATCAAAGAGGTAGAAAATTCAGTTCAAAGCCAAGAAAATAGAATTGAACAAATGGAAAACAGACTTTCTAACTTTGAAGACAGAGCTACTGACACCAGCATCTATGAGGATAAATTGGAAAAAAGAAATGAGAAAAATGAAGAAGCATTAAGAAGCATGTGGAACCCTATTAAGAGAAACAATCTACAATTAATTGGAGTTCCTAAACAGGGTGGGACACCTGAGAACACAGAGAGTATTGTTTTTGAGCTGCTAACAGAAAACTTCCCCAAAATTATGAAAGGAGAGAATATAGACATCCAAGATGCATATCAGACACTGCTCAATATAGATCCCCAAGGAAAGACTCCAAGACTTATTATAATCAAGCTTAACAAAATGAAACACAAGCATAAATTCTTAAAGGCAGCAAGACTCAAAGCACAGCTAATATTCAGAGGGAAACCCTGTAGGCTTTCATCGGATTTCTCAGCACAAATGATGCTGACATGGAGACAGTGGCATGACACTTTCAAAGCCTTCAAGAAGAACTTCCAAGAATTATATATCCTGCAAAGCTATCTTTCAAATATGAAAAGGAAATCTAGATATTCGCAGATAAACAGAAACTCAGACACTTTGTAAAAACCAAACCAAAGTTACAAGAAATACTGAAATAAGCTCTTGGCTAAGAAGAACAAAACCACTAATTTTATGTTTTAGGAGGAAATACAGGGCACATCATCCAGAAACCTACTCAGTTAGGGAAGGCTCCAAACTGAACCAAAGCAGTAAAATTAAAAGAAGTGATTTTCAGTGATCATATCATGAAAACTATGTTATTATATAAAGAAGAGGGATGTAATACAGTCATCATAGTCCTTCCAGATGGACAGGAAATTAATAAGACTTATAATACTTAAAATTGGGTTTAAACACAGACTTTTAAGGGGGATCACAGGGGCAGCACAAAGCACTATAAAGATGCAACATATAAAATCAAAAAACAATACAGGAGCTTCAACAACCACAAAGCCAACACTGAAAATGTGAAAAATCAATTCATAGAGAGGGTTCCAAAATAGAATAATAAGAACAGAGAAAATATTAACACAAAAATAAACATATTACAACGACAATACCAAACACGTACCTGTCAATAATTACTTTGAATGTGAATGGACTGAAACTACAGTAAAGAGACAATGAGTGGCAGCTTGAATCAAAAGACAAGACCTGTCCATATGTTGCTGACAAGAAACTACCCAATAATTCCACTGCTTGGAATATACCCTGCAGAATCAAGGCCATTCACATTGACTGAAAACACACACACGAATGTTTATTGCAGCACAATCTACAATAGCAAAAAGATGGAATCAACCCAGACACCCAACAACAGAGGAATGGACAGGTAAATTATGGTATATATATTCAATGGAACATTATGCAATGATAAAGAACAATGATGATTTTAGGAAACATAATCTGGTTTCAATTGGAGGACATTATGTTGAATGAAAGTAGTCAGTGTCAAAAGGACAAATACTGCATGACATGCCTACGATTAGAATTTAACAACAGACTCATGTATAGAAGAAAAGACTCTTTGATGGCTGCAAGGGTGGGGTGGGAGGGGGGAAGGGTGGGAAGGGAGGGGAAAAAGGGTGGGATACAGATTAGATATTGCTAGAAATTTGGTTGGGTGAAATCTGTGACAGCACACGTTAAAAAGAAGATCAATATTAACTGAACTGTAACATAATATGAGTACTCCTCCCATCTTAACCCAACATTGAAAGGACAGAGTAGCTGCGGCAGGGGGCTGGGGACCATACTCTCAGGGGAAATTGAGGCCAACTGGCACAACTAGCATTTTGCTAAGAGAGTCTTCTGCACACCAAATTGATGAGTGGCATCTGGGGTGTTAAAAGCTGCCCAGCTGCCATCTGAGGTACACCAAGTGGTCCCAACTCAGCAGGAACGGGTGATCTCCAAGGACCAAACAACACGGGGCAAAATGATCCCAGAAGACAGAGAAACCCATATGAGCTGCATCGACATGCGATCAAAGAACTGGATGGTGCCTGGCCACCACTAGTGATAGCCGTGATGGGGCTCACAAAGTTGAGTCTCACAGGCAACATGAAAATAAAAAGGGGTGCACCCTGAGATCTCCACTAAAAGACTGCAATTAATGGTCCAGGGGCCTCGGGGTTCCCCTGGGAACATGGCCACTAACCCTAATGCTGCCCCTGTCCAGAAATCATAATGGAGGTCAACTCTTTGAACAAAAATGGATTGGACTTGGTGACACAGAGCAACCATACCATGTGTGCACTTTATGGTTCTATGCATCTATAGGATGTTATCGAGCTGACCTCTTACTGGATGCAGAGGAGAGGGTGGAGAGGAGGGGATAGGAGATTGTTAGGAGGATATGACATGTACAGAATGGAGAAGAGCTGTGTGCTGTCACTGAGCAGGGAGAGGAGCGAGAGCTGCTCATTGGTGGGTATGCAAATTTATATGGGATTGTAAATTCTCATTCAATCATAACAAACAAATATATAAACATAAAAAAGTACTTAAAATATTTTTTAAAAAGTTGCCATAGAGTCAATACTGATTCCTACTGACCCTATAGGACACAGCAGAACTGCCCCACAGAGCTTCCAAGGAGTACTTGTCTGATAACTGCCAACCTCTTGGTTAGTAGCTGTAGCACTTAACCACTACACCACTAGGGTTTCCAAAATTAATACACATCAATCTTAACTAATTTTCATATTGTCTTTAGATCTTGGGCTTTGATTTATGTGCTTTGAGCCATGGAGTCTGAAATTATATTCAGCTATCATTCATTCCTTTAGCTCTCGAGTTTGGAGAGTTCTTTTAACACAGTGAGTTATAAACTCATGATTCTTAGCATCTCTATTTGACAATTTTTTTGAGAAAACTCTCTTATGGCTTCTTTCTGGTTTTGGATACTCTAATCCTTCTAATTAATTGTTCCTTAACATATGTTTTAAAATAATTATAGTTGCTTTTTTTTCTGCAGGAGTTTTGTTCAACTGCATCACCCTGCCATTATGGATAGATTTCCCTCACCTTTCTTTGAAGAATATTTTCTGAGAATAGTAATTTCTATGTTAACATTTTTTAATTACTTTAAACTTTTTTATTATTTTTTTAAATTCACATTTCCAATGAAAATTCTCCCACCATTTACAGCATTGTTCTCGTGTATGTCAGTTGTCTATTGCTGCATAACAAACTACCCCAAGTCTCAATTCCTTACAGCAAAATTAGTTTTATTATTTCTCACAATGCTATGGGACAACTGAGCTCAGATGGACAGTTCATGAACTCTGTATGAGTTTGGTTCTTGGGCTCAAGTCATCAGGCTCAATTAGACTTGAATATCCAAGATGGTTCCTTTCCCTGGCTGGCAGTAGACACTAGTTCTTGGCTGGAATTATCAACTAGAATGCCTACTAGTAGCTTCATGACAAGGCTTGGATTCTTACAACGTATAATATGCTGTACAACACAAAGCATCCCAAATGTAAGTATTCTAAAAGAAGGAGCACTGTGTGACAGACCTAGAATTAAAATTGCATCATTCTGGCAACTTTTAACAGTTAAGGTTCACAGCACCAAGCACACAGTCATGGGCAGGATAAATAAACAACTCCCCTAGATGGGAAAATGACAACTGGGGGATATCTTTAATCCAGTCTGTATGTAGGGGCACAAAACCTTTTTTTGTTTGTGAGCACTTATTTACCCTAAGTTTGATTTTCAATACTTTCTGTATAAGGTGTCTGGTTACAGTTTTCTTTATACTTATCTTGTTGAAGTTTCACTAATCGTCTTGCATACATGTGTTGGCCAAGTGCCGTCGAGTCAGACTATACGTGTTGGTGTTTTCACAAAGTTTGAGAAATTTTTGGAAGTTAACATTTTTAAGTATTTTTTTTGCTCTTTTATCTCTGTCTTTATAGTCCAGGATTCCCAAATTAGGATTCCAGTTTCATATATGATATAAAACTTGATAATTTATCTAAGGCAATGCATCTTTGTTCACCTTTTTCTCCAATTCTCTTTCTTTATTGTGGTTTATATTGGACTAGGGGACTGGCATTGGCGCATAACTTCCAAAAGAGAAACTAACAAGGCATATCTAAGCAGGGTGTTTGGTAATCATGAGATAACACTCTAGAGGGATTAGAAGCAGGAGACTGAATTTCTGCCAAATTATCAGCCCATGATGACCCCTTCCTCCTTGTCACACCTGACTGCCTAATTCCTACCCCAATTAAACATGATATTTTCTGGTGATGTTAGCAATTTAAGTACATATTTTCTTTTTATCTAATAGCCTCTTTGGAAGATGGCTCACTGAAAACTGGAGATGTCTTTGTTCTTCAGATACTTTCATATATACTTGGTGAGGAAAAAATTCCAGTACACACAGGACTGACAGGTTCACAAGCCCATTCTATTAAAAGTGCTACTTATCTCATTGCGGAATATCACTATGGTCACCTTCGAAGTACTCTTTTTGGGAAGCTATGCACCAGTGCCAGTGCCTAGTCCACCCTTCAAAGCCATTTTGGAGGCTCTTTTACTGGAATGGCCATCAGAGCTGTCATCGTATTACCCTTGGTGTCTTGAATGTCATCAAAACGCCTTCCTTTCAAAATTTCCTTTATCTTTGGATAAAGGAAAAGGTCACTGGGGGCCAGATTAGGTGACTAGGGAGGGTGTTCCAACACAGTGGTTTGTTCACTGGCTAAACACTCCCTCACGGACGACTATGCAATTAAGTTCTCAAACTTGCCACCTTGCCACTATGTGTAATGGCCATTACACAGAGAGTTCTAAAATTGCTTTTAAGGATGGACTAAGCTCTGACATCAGTGCATAGCTTCCCAAGTGAAGTACTTCAAAGGCAACCATAGTGATATTCAGTAATGAGGAATGTAGCCCTTAGAAGAATTAAACTTGTGGACTTGTCAGACTTCATATATATCTATATGTATGTATTTTAAAAAACTCAATATCATCGAGTCAATTCCAACTCATTGTGACCCTATAGGACAAAGTAGAACTTCTTATAACATTTCCAAGAAATGCCTAGTATATTTGAACTACCAGCCTTTTGGTTAGAAGCCAAGTTCTTGACCACTGTTCTACCAGGGATCCATAGATGTGTGTGTATGTGCGTGTATTTTATTTCATGTGATTTTCCATTTCAAACCTTTTTTTTTTAAATCCTTGAACATATTTATAACTTGCTTTAAAATCCTTGGCTGATAAGTTTAAAATTACAATCATCACAGTGTCATGTTTTAGAAACTTTTCTCCGACTATAGGTAATATTTTTCTTTTTCAAAGCATGTCTGTTGGTTGTGTGTGTGTGTGTGTTTTCTGTATGTTGTATATCAAGGTTGAATTATCTGATCTTCTTTTAAAAGTTCCTGAGCATGACTCTTGCAGGCGGTTACTTCACAAGTGGTGCCCTTTGATATGATCAGATTTTATTCTCTGTTAGTTAGAGTTGAACAGGTACTTGGATGTGTCCTTACTTCTAGTCATTTCTTCTTATCTCTGAGGAATGACATCCCTTTTCAGATCTCACCTGAAAAACTGATGTGTGATGGCTCCAGTCTGGTTGTACAGTGACCACTTTCCTATTTTCCAACATTGTACATTTTCTGCGATCTGGCAATCTTTACAAGATTCTCCGTATCTTTTCCCGCATATTGTCCAGCAGCCACTGGCCACCACCATGGTGAATCCCTAAACAAACTTCTGTGGCCTAACTCCTGCATAGCTCCTTCTCTTCAGTTATCTTCTCCCACAAATTAGCCCTATGCCATTCCCTCACACCCTGGTTATCTTCTGCTCACTGAAATCATTGCTATGGTTAAAATCTACATCCTTGTTTCTTGCCAGAAAAGTGCTCCAAGATGAATGTTTATGGTTCTTATGGAAGTGATTGTTGGGCTCATTCTTTGTTTTCTTTCTTTCAAGGATCACAGTTCTGCTCTGCCTACTGTTCAATCCCTTGGTTTTATCATAACATATTTATTCTAGCACTAAAAATATTACAGTTATAAGGGTGTGTTACCAGCTACAATTTCATGGTTAGAAGCTGAGAAGGATCAATTTTCGTTTTTAAAAATAAATTCCTTTTTTTTTTTTTAATGATCACAATTTTGGACACTGTTGATGATTGGCTTTAGGTTGCCATTGTAACTGACATCATTCCAGGTCTTGATTCTTTCTCCCACCCACCTCTGAAAATGGAATATTTACATTAGTCTTAGACATCTGACTGTTCACAGTCATCTGGCATAATACTCTGAAAATAACATGTGTGAGTGACATGCTTGTAACTTAGCAACAATCTGATGAAACAGTAAACTCTTGGCTTTTCTGACTGTTAACCTAACCAATAGAAACTACATTGGCAGTAGATAATTTAACTAAGCTTATCTGCCTCCATCATATGTGGTATTTCTTCAGTTTTTCATAACTCTGCCCCTGCATCGCAGACACTAACTTCCTTAGAAGTTAGAACTTCTGCCTTCATGAATGTTATCTAGCTAATCATTGTCCTAGTAATGACAGTAGACACAAGCTACTATCTCAAAACTCTTTTCGTCTTCTTAAAACTCTTGAGTCTTGTTATTGTCTTCTTTATTGTCATCAGCATACACACGTACTCTGTCCTAATTATTTGATCTGTGGCAACAGGAAGGTCGAGCTGCCATTTGTTAGATTTGCTCAGTGTTTTTCACAGTTGCTAGGTGACACCAGGCAGCACCAACGAAAAAAGGCAATAATCTTCAGATTAAATTTTCCCATTACTTTTTCTTTAAGTAGCACAAGGCACCTGGACCTGAGTGATTTAGATTGCGTTATAAAACTCTTTGGCTTAAAGAAAACATTCTGATTGGTGCAGAGATTAATGTAAAGAGGTGGTTAATTTTTGTGGACTACTAGTTCAGCTGAAGCAGCTGTTCATATTTTAAACTGCTAACATCATCATATTCTAGCTCATCGAAGTACTTTTTTTTTCTCCTAAGAATGAAGATACCCAAAAGAGAAACTAACAAGGCATATCTAAGCAGGGTGTTTGGTAATCATGAGGTAACACTCTAGAGGGATTAGAAGCAGGAGACTGAATTTCTGCCAGATTATCAGCCCATGATGACCCCTTCCTCCTTGTCACACCTCACTGCCTAATTCCTACCCCAATTAAACATGATATTTTCTGGTGATGTTAGCAATTTAAGTACATATTTTCTTTTTATCTAATAGCCTCTTTGGAAGATGGCTCACTGAAAACTGGAGATGTCTTTGTTCTTCAGATACTTTCACATATACTTGGTGAGGAAAAATTTCCAGTACACACAAGGACTGACAGGTTCACAAGCCCATCCTATTAAAAGTGCTACTTATCTCATTGCGGAATATCACTATGGTCACCTTCGAAGTACTCTTTTTGGGAAGCTATGCACCAGTGCCAGCGCCTAGTCCACCCTTCAAAGCCATTTTGGAGGCTCTTTTACTGGAATGGCCATCAGAGCTGAAATCACATTACCCTTGATATCCTGAATATCATCAAAATGTCTTCCTTTCAATATTTCTTTTATCTTTGGGTAAAGAAAAGAAAAAGCCATTGGAGACCAGATCTGGTGAGTGGGGAGAGTCTTCCAATACAGCTATTTGTCTATTGACTAAAGACTCCCTCACAGCCAACTATACAATTAAGTTTGTCAACTTGCCACCTGCGAACCATGTGCATTCCAGAAAGAGTTCCAAACTTTCTCTGAAGGGTAGATTAGGCACTGGCATCCGTGCATAGTTTCCCAAGGGGAGTACTTTAAAAGTGACCACCGTAATGTTCAGCAATGTGGTATGTAGCACTCAGAACAATGAAGTGCAGACTTAGTTGTCAGACTTTATAACAGAAGGGGCCTGACTACAGAGCAGAGGAATTTGTTTTCCTGGGTCAAGAGCATGAATACACATTGTTTGAGGCAAGGTCCTAAGACTCTTGACTCCATTTTTCCATCTCAACTACTATTGAGAGCTGTCAGTGTATTCTCAAGGAATTCCTTTTTTTTTTCTTTTTGCAACTAATTAGGTTGGTAGTTTCTTTTACGACTTAAAAACTTAGAACCAGGTATCTTAATTCTAAGTGATGGAGATAATATACATTGTATTCTGTGTAAACTTTGTTCCCCCCCAAAAAACTTTTTTTTTTTTTTTTTTTCTCTTTCCTTAGTTACTGGTTGCTTCCCAGTTGATTTTGACTCATGGTGACCTCATGTGTGCAAAGCACTTCCCTTCACAGTGTTTTCCAGGCTGTCACCTTTCAGAAGCTGTTACCAAGTATTTCTTTGTAAGTGCTTCTTGGTGGGTTCAAATTAAAAACCTTTTGGTCAGTAGCAAAGTACTGAACCAATTGTGCCATTCAGGAACTAATTTGATGGTTACACACACACACACACACACACACATCCATATATACACAAAGTCAACTGATTAAACATTTGTGTCACCAAGGGATACCAGGAACTTTACACAATTTCTAAAATATTTATTTAAATAATATTTAACCACATAGTTTCAACCTAGGGAAGTCTAAACTGTTCTTCTGGTTGACAACGGAGCCATTCAGCTCATCAGTAGTAATGCATCAAATAACTGCAACTATTTTTAGCATCTTACTATTTACAACAAAAAAGAGCAAAATATTGAGATTTTCTAGGGATCATCTGGGAAACATCAAAGGTAATTTTAGGTTCATATGATATCATTAGATTTGAATTTGGAAAGGCAAAATAATAAAACTTATCAGGAGGTTTGGAGGACTTGATTTAATAGAATTATAGTTTACTGAGGAATGATATAGGGCTATCTATTTAATCAAGATGACAAAAGATTGTAGAAGTAAACATAAGAGGCAAAACAATTGTAAAGAACTTTGACTCTTGCAGAAGTGAGATTTTTTCTTATTCAAAATTGATCTGATAAGAAAGATTGCTCAGAGTATTATAGAAAAACCTTTATCAAACTCTATTAACAGCAGAAAAACAATTCCATTTTTTATATTGCAAAATATTTGATACTAAAAGCTCATTTAGAAACTCATATAAATAAGGCCAGTAAATCTTATCCAGCTTTCATATGGACAAATAAAATTCCCTTTCCTCACGTCTTAGACAACTTTCTATGTGAATTTTGATTCTGTCCCACATTTTTACCTTCTCATCCTGAAACAGACAGCCTATTTTATCTCAAAAAACATTATTCTCTTTTCGTCTAGTACATCCTGTATGGTTCCATATAAAATTGTTTCTCTGTCATTGTGCTAGTAGAGTATCATTCACACACACTGATTAAAACTGTTAACAACAGTAATTTCCATTTCAAAAGAAAATACATTGTTAGGTTCCTACTCACAGTGACCCTGCATACAACAGAATGAAACACGGTCTAGTCTCACACCATCCTCACAATTGTTATTCTTGAGCCTAGTGTTGTGCCACTGTGTTAGGAGGTAGTTAATTTTGATCTTTCTGTCATATACCAGTATTTCTTAACAGAGCTTATTAATATATATATCAGAACTTCTTACTGTCATATATGTTCCTTAAAATACTTCTCGAAGTGACGAAGTATGTTTTTCAACAGACCCAAAGCCCCTGTCTGTATGACATAAAATAAGAGAGAAATGTATACATAATTAAACTTATAATTAATGTTTCAGTATCCTTTCTTAGGAGTGGTGTAGGTGTCAAATTAGTATTCTTTAACTCACTTGGTAGAAACTTAGCTAAGTTAGTTTCATAAAGATCTTGAAAACTAACTTCAAGTTGACACACTAACATAAATGGTTACTGCTGAGATAACGTGTATCAACATAAAGTTTTAATCTGAACAAGTTAAGAAATGAGACGGGAGGTGTTACAACAGACCCAGCTGGAATAAAAAATATCATAACACAATACTAGGAAAGGCTGTTCTCTAACAGGTTTGAAAAACCTAGGGAAAATGGACAAATTTCTAGATTCATATAATTCACCAAGATTATCACAAAGAGAAGTAGATCAACTTAATAAATTTATCACAAAGGAAGAGATTCAAAAAACCATAAAAAATCTACCAACCAGAAAAGTCCCAGCCCATATGGCTTCACCAGAGAATTCTACCAAACTTTTAGGGAAAACTTAACTCCAATTCTATTGAGGCTATTTCACACCATAGAAAGAGATGCAATATTCCCAAATTCATTCTACGAAGCCAGCATAACCCTGATACCAAAACCAGGGGAAGATTCCACAAAAAAAAAAAAAAAAAAAATTACAGACCAATATCACTCATGAACCGCTTGGCTGGCATCACTCATGAACCTAGATGCAAAAATCTTCAACAAAAATCTAGCTAATAGAATTCAACAGCATTAAAAAAAAAAATCATTCATCATGATCAAGTTGGTTTCACTCCAGGGATGCAAGGCTGGTTCAGCATCAGAAAAAATGGTGTAATGAACTACATTAATGACACAAAAGATAAGAATCATCTGATTTTGTCAATTGATGCAGAAAAGGCATTTGACAAAGTTCAACACCCATTAGAGGGGAAATTTCTCAGTGTCATCAGTAGCATCTATGCAAAACCAATTGCCTGCGTCATCCTGAATGGTGAGAGACTGAAAGAATTCCCTTTGAGAAAGGGAACTAGACAAGGATGCCCACTCTCACCACTTCTATTCAACATTGTGCTAGGAGTTCTAGCCAGAGCAATTAGACAAGACAAAGAAATAAAAGGTATCCGTATTGGCAATGAAGAAGTAAAGATCTCCCTCTTTGCAGATGATATAATTGTATATAAGGCGAATCCAAAGGAATCCATAAGTTAGCTATTGAAATGAATAGAGGAGTTCAGCAAAGTATCGAGATACAAGATAAACGTAAGTAAATCAGTAGGATTCCTTTACACCAACAGTGACATTATTAAAGAAGAAATCACCAGATTAATTCCATTTACTATAGCCCCCAAGAGGATAAAATACCTAGGAACAAATCTAACTAGAGAAATAAGAGATCTTTACAAAGAGAATTACAAGACTTTACTACAAGAAACTGGGAGGGACTTACATAAATGGAGTAATCTGCCCTGCTCATGGATAGGAAGACTCAACCTCTATTTTGCCCAAAGCAATCTACTTATATAATGCAATCCCAATACAAATTCCAGCAACATTTTTTAATGAGATGGAGAAACAAATCATCAACTTCATTTGAAAAGGGAAGAAGCTCTACTGATAAGTGAAGCACTACTGAAGAACACCACACTGGGAGGACTCTCACTACCTGACTTTAGAAACTATCACACTGTCACAGTAGTCAAAACAGCCTGGTACTGGTACAAAAAGAGACATATAGACCAACAGAGCACAGTAGAGACCCCAGAGATGACGCCATCCTCCTACGAACAGCTGATATTTGACAAAGTCCCTAAGATTTTAAACTGGAGTAAGAACAGTCTCTTTAACAAATGGTGCTGGCAAAATTGAATATCCATCTGCAAAAAATTGAAACAAAACCCATATCTCACACCTTATACAAAAATCAACTCAAGTTGGATAAAAGACCTAAATATAAAATCTAAAATGATAAAGCTCATGCAAGATAAAATAGAGTCAACAATTAAAGTTTTAAAACACAATACAAACAGACTTCAAATTCTGGATAAAATAGTCACATTCATCAGAAGAGAAAATAGATAAATGGGGATTACTAAGAATCAAACACTCTGCTCATCCAAAGACTTCATCAAGAGTTAAAAGACCACCTAAAGAATGAGAAAAAATACTTGGCAACTCTATGTCAGACCGATGTCTGATCTCCATAATCTATAAAGTATTACAAAATGTCAACAAGAGAAGGATAAATAATCCAATTAAGTGATGGGCAAAGGAGATGGACAGACATTTCTCTGAAGAGGACATCCTGGTAGCCAAATGACACATGCAGAATTGCTCACAATCATTATCTATTAAAGAAATTAAAGTCAAAACTACAGTGAGTATCATCTCACCCCAACAAGGTTGGCCATGATCCAGAAAACACAAAGCAACAAATGCTGGAGAGGCTGTGGAGAAATTGGAACTCTCCTACACTGCTTGTGGGATTGTAAAATAGTACAACGTCTTTGGAAAACAGTCTGGCACCTCCTAAAAAACTGGAGATAGATATACCATTTGATCCTGTAATTCCACTGCTCATAATTTATCCTCCAGATACAAAGGCTGTCACACGGACAAACACATGTACATGAATGTTTGTTGTAGCACAGTTCACAATTACAAAAAGTTGGAATCAACTCCAATGTCCATCAACAGATGAATGGATGAGCACACTATGGTATATATACTCAATAGAACACTATGCTATGATAAAAACAACAATAATTTTAGAAAACATCTCATGACATGGTCTCATTTAGAAGAGATCATGCTGAGTGAAGTCAATCAGTGTCAAAAGGACAAATTTTGTATGAGACCCCTGTTATAAAAACTTAACAAGAGAATTATCCATAGAAGAAAATGACTGTGTTGGTTATATGGGTGGGTGGGGGCTGAGGATTTATCATAAATGAGTTAATTGATAGATGTTAGAAATTATATTCTTTTATTATAATTAATAAAAAATAAAAAGTAAAGTTTTAATTTGACTAACAACAAATTTACATTTTGCGTACTCTTAAACATCTAATAGATGTCATGATAGCTCACTGAAACAGTATACTAGTATAAGTTTAGGAAGAAATATCTGAGTAAAAGTGTGTGCTTATATTCAACACTGACTACTCAGGAGACAGATGTTAATCTAGTCTCATTTTGACAAAGACTTTTCCAAGTTACTTCAAGTTGCCAAGCCAAGTGCTGTTAAAATATTTGAGTTGGTTTTGAAATAATACATTTTTGCCACACTGAAAGTACTAGAAGTTCATTTCCTTTTATTTCTGAGAATTCTAGTAATATTCAGTTTATCTAAGCACTTATTTTCCCCTAAGCAAATCAGAATAGAACTCATATAAGAGAAGATACAACTGAATTGTGTAATGCTGACCAGCTCATCCTAAAAAGATATTCTTTCTCCAGTGGATTTTCTGGGGTAGTAAAGTTAAGCAGGAGGCTATGCTAGTTAGAAAAACCTTCTAGAGAACTTTTAGATATAGGCAAGTCTTACATCAGGTTATCAAGTGATGTCACAGGTAGGATTTCTTTACTATGAGTGAGAGTGGTAGAAAATGCAAAGTGGAATATGTTGCTTCTCCCTCAAGTGTACGTCATTCTGTTGTACTGTGGGGGCTTGCGTGTTTCTGTGCTGCTGGAAGCCATGTCACCAGCATTCAGGCACCAGCAGCATCACACAGGGAAGTTAGGATTCAGGTGAGCTTCCAGACTAAGACACTCTGGGAATAAGGACCAGGCAATCTACTTCTAAAAAAGAATCAGCCAGTGAAGATTTTATGAATAACAGCAGAACACTGTCAGATATAGTGGCAGAAAATGAGCCTGCTTGGTTGGAAGGCACTCGAAATATGACAGGAGAAGAGCTGCCTCCCCCAAACAGAGTGGACCTTAAGGATGTGGCTTAAGCCAAGCTTTCAGGACTTTCATTTGCTGGTCCGGCATCATTCAAATTGAGAAGAAACAGCTTAAAACATCTACTAATAATCAGAACATGGAATGTATGAAGTATGAATCTAGGAAAATTGGAAACCTTCAAAAAGGAAATGGAATACATAAACATCATTATCCTGGGCATTAGTGACCTGAAATGGACCAGTATTGGCCATTACGAATCTGACAATCATACGATCTACTACGCCAGGAATGACAACCTGAAGAGGAACGTGGTTGCATTCATTGTCGAAAAGAACATTTCAAGATCTATCTTGAATCACAATGCTCTCAGTGATAGGATAATATTTATATATCTACAGTGAATACTGCATGTTTTAAAGCCAGGAAAGGGTTGTACCCTATCACTATACCTATTTAACCTGAATGCTGAGTGAAAAATCTTAGAAGATGGACTATATGAAGTACAATGGGGTATCAAAACTGAAGGAAAACTGGTTAGTAATCTGCAATATGCAGATAACACAACCTTGCTAGCCGAAAGTAAAGAGGACTTGAAACACTGAAGGAGACAAAAAACCACAGTATGGATTATACCTCGACACCAAGAAAAACAAAATCTGCAGAACTAGATAAATAAGCAACATTATGGCAAATAGAGAAAAGATGGTGTTGTCCAAGATTTCATTTCACTTGGTTACACAATCAACACCCGTGGAAGCAACAGTCAAGAAACCAAAAGATGCATTTCATTGGAAAAATCTGCTACAAAATACCTCTTTAAAGTATAGAAAAGCAAAAATGGCACCTCAAAGACTAAGGTGTACCTCACCCAAGCTATGATATTTTCAATCACATCATATGCATGCAAACACCAGATAATAATAAATAAGAAGGCAGAAGAAAATGTGATGCCTGTGAATATAGTGTTGGAGAAGAATAATGAATACACCATGGACTGCCAAAAGAACAAATAGATCTGCTCTAGAAGAAGTAGAACCAGAGTGCCCCTTGAAGCAAGGATACTGAGATTGCATGTTACACACTTTGGACATGTTATGCAAAAGTAAAGGTTGTCAAAAAAGAGGAAGACCCACAATGAGATAGATTGACACAGTGGCTGCAACAATGAGCTCAGCCATAACAACAAATGTGAGCATGGTTCAGGACTGGGCAGTGTGTTGCTCTGTTTACACAGGTTCCCTATGAGTCAGAACCGACTCAACAGCACCTAACAGTAGCAACATGTTGTTCCTGTGTCTACTAGGAAGGTGACGGGATTTCCACTGAGGAAGTTAATTTATCAGGATAAATCAAAAAGTATTGCTATAGAATTATAGAAATCTTTACTAAACAAAATCATTGAAATGTGAAGCTATTTTTTCTCAAAACATTCTCTAAGTTTATACATTTTGAGGGCAGTGTTTCTATCATCCTAATCCTTCCCATAAAGAATTCTTGTGCTCTTCAATTTACATGACATCAAAAGGGCAGTTTGGGCATTCTCCAGGGACTTAAGTCATGTTTTCAGTGTTCTTTGAGTTTTGGGAACACAAAGATATCTGATAGAGTAAGATCAGGGTTGTAGGATGAAGAAAGTAGGATTTCTAATGAAATTCTTGTAGACCAGCCCTTGCTACCCTTGAAGATGCATTGCCATGATGGAAAAACATACCTTGGCACAACTTCCCTGGCCTTTGTCAGCAAAATAGTTTTCAATTTTCTTAAAATTTCTTTGTAGCAAGGCCCTATGATTATCCTGCATCATTCAAGAAAATCTATCAAGAGCACTTGATTGGAATCCCCCCAAAAAAGTCACTGTAAATATTTCAAGAATCTTTCTTCTCTTGCTTTGTCTTTGAGGTCTTTCCAACTTTCCTTAAACATTTCATTCACCTAAAAACTGCTGTTATATATAGGGGAGCATGCCTATATATTTGTTGTGAAGTTACAATAATTTGAAAAGTTACCTATTTCAGCTGTGTTAAAAGTTTGATGCCAACCTTGACCTCAAAAATGACTTCTTCCGTGACATAAAGTTTTCCTGTATTTGAAGGCACCCTAATGAAACTAAGACAAGTGTATTACTGAGATAATTTGTCTGCAGCTACTCATTCCACTGTTCACGGAGACATGTTTAAACAGGTTTTTGTGGAATAAACCTGTGCACGTGTGAACTGAAACCTTAGTAGCAATAACTTTAGACTGACTCTTTTATTTCCCCTTGCCAGTTGAAAGTGAATTTTGGACACAGGATAGGTACTTATAAGAAAAGTCATTAGGTAGATTGATTTTTTGACTATTTTCTTTTGCATATTGGAGTCAAACAGCCTAGAGTCCTATATTTATTTTTCATGATATCTGCAAGTAGAAATTTTATCAAGAGTAGATTTGCCTAATGTGTTTGTTTATTTTTAATTGTTTAAGTTATAAAACCATGAGTTTGTTCTGTGTTGATCTGATGTTTTTTGCAATGCAGTCCACATAGTCTTGACTTAGGGGGGTATTTCACAGAAAGAGATGATTTACTAATTTCATATTGTACTTGGTTTATATCTCTGATTTCTTGTTATAAGCTGTTAATAAAGCCAGCGACCATAGTGATCAAGATGGAAGTCATTTTATTTCGAGTGAACTAGAACAGTTATTGAAACATTTACTAATCTATGTCAGTCTATAGAGACTGATTTATCCCTTGTTTTCTGCAATCTTAAATCTGTAGTCAATATTCTTTAAGAAGGAGGCAGCAGTGTTGGATTCCAAAAGTCTCTCACCCTATGGTTTTAGCCTTTACATAAAGGTATGGGGTGTTCTAATTTCTTTAAGAGTTCATTTCTGAGGGTCATTAGCAGTTTAAAAAGTTGAAACAAGTCAAAGAATCCAGGACAATAGGTGTTAAGTGCCAGTCTGAACAAATCACTAAACATTTCTGGATCAAAGAAGTCTAAAAATGCCATGTAGATATGAGTGACACAGGCTTAAGGATTACTCGTTTGGTTGGGCATTTAGGTTGTTGGTCTTTGGTCATGAGGACAAAGTCCAATAAAACGGTTAGGCTGGGGGGCAAGGAAGAAATTGAGGGCAGGCAGGATAGAGAAGGGAGAAGGGGCAAAGAGATAAAAAGAATAAGAAGTGGGTAGGTAAAAGGGGCGGAGTAGACACATAGCGATTTTGGAGTATGAAGTTACGGTGAGGAAACAGAATTGGACTCATGGTGAGAAAGAGAAAGCCCTTAAATACAACTCTGTCCGTTTTGACGGAAATGAACTGAATATTAGTTTATTAATTTCCTGTGACTTCCGTAATAAATAGTGGGGCAATTGCAAAAGCACTTGGCTGCTAACCGAAATGTTTGTGGTTCTAATCCACCAGCCACTCCGTGGGAGAAGGATATGGCTGTCTGCTTCTATAAACATTACAGTCTTGGACTGGGGCAGTTCTACTCCATCCTACAGTGTTGCTGTGCTCTGGAACCTACTCAGTGGCAAGGGGTTTGGCTTTGGGTTTTGTTACTGTAACAGATAACTGCACAGTTGGTAGCTTAAAATAACAGAAATTTATTCTTTGACAGATCTGGAAGAACAAAGTCGAAAATAAGTTTCACTGAACCAAAGTCTGGTTCATTTCCTTTGCTTTGGTAGGAGCAGGGCCATGGTCCCCTCAGAGGCTTCAGGGCAAAATCTGTTCCTTGATTTTTCTGGCTGTCAATATTGTTTAGCTCACTCCTACATCATTGCAGTCTCAGCCTTTGTGATCGCATTGTTTCTGCCTCTTTTGTGTATATCAAATATCTTTCTACCTCTTTCTCTAAAAAACACTTATAATTGAGTTGGAGTTCACCTGGATGATCCAGGGTACTCTCCTGATTTCAGGACATTTATTAACATCTTCAGCTACCTCTGAGGGATAATCTGATGAACAGTTTTAAATCAGTTAATCTTTTGTGAGCCAAGTACAGGAAGTTTGGAGAGTTTGTATCTGCTTTTACGAGTATGCGAAAGGGGACCGTTAGTATATGGCATTATCACAGATAAAGAATGGGTCCTCTGTGAGTCTTATGAGAACCGTGAGAAAGGGCAGACTGTAAGACTTATCTAACTGATATGGCTAAAGATTTTTTTTTTGTGTGTGTGATGAGCCCTTTCACAGGAAACAAAAAAGAGAGTGGGGGATTTGTAAGACAAAAGATGTATGTCTATTCTCAACAAAGGTGATCCAACTGAATATGGAAATTTTGAAAGTCACTAATATCACACATAAGTAAAATTTTGCTAACAATCATTCAAAAGTGACTGCAACAGTGTATTGACAGAGAACTGCTAGAAATTCAAGCCATATC
Source organism: Heterohyrax brucei (assembly GCA_028571685.1). Classification (NCBI taxonomy): domain Eukaryota; kingdom Metazoa; phylum Chordata; class Mammalia; order Hyracoidea; family Procaviidae; genus Heterohyrax; species Heterohyrax brucei. The sequence continues at coordinate 166,780,524 of CM053143.1, forward strand.
CTGAAGAGCGATGTGGAATCAGGGATATCACTGATGACGGCAAGTGGATCTTGGCAGAGAATCGCAGCAAGATGTTTACCCGTGTTTCATTGACTATGCAAAGGCATACAGCTGTGTGGAGCATAACCACTAATAGACAACATCGTAGAGTATCTAAGTTGCAGAACATTTAACTGTGCTCATGAGGAATCTATCCAGGATCAAGAAGCACTCTCACAAAGAAAACAAGGGGAAACTGCATGGTTTAAAAGTCAGAAAGTGTGTGCCAGAGTTGTATCCTTTCACCCTACCTTTTCAGTCTGTTATGCCAAGCAAATAGTCTGAGAAACAGGGTATCAGGATTGGAGGCGGACTCACTAACGACCTGCATTATGCAGATGACACAACATTGTCTGCTGAAAGTGAAGAGGACTTGAAACACTTACTGATGAAATCAAAGCCCACAGCACTCAGTATGCGTTCTGTGTCAACATCAATAAGACAAAAATCCTCATAACTAGACTTGGAAACAATAGTATGATAAATGGAGAAAGGATTGAGATTGTCGAGCACTTCATCTTACAGGGGGCCACAACTGATGCTCACGGAAGCAGCAGTCAAGAAATCAAAAGATGCACTGCACTGGGAAAATCTGCTGCAAAGGATCTCTTTAAAGTGTTGAAAAGCAAAGATGTTACCTTGTAGACTAAGGTGTGCCTGATTTAAACCACGGTATTTTCAATCACATCATACACTTGTGAAATATGAACAATGAATAAGACAGACAGAAGAATACTGAACATGTTACGGACTGCCCCAAACAACAAACAGATCAGTTCTGGAAGAAGTGTAGAGGCCTTTTTGGAAGTAAGGATGGCGAGACTGTGTCTTACATATTATGGACATGTGGACAGGAGGGATCAGTCCCTGCAGAAGGACATCATGCTTAGTAAGCTGGAGGGTCAGTGAAAAAGAGGAAGACCCTCAACAAGACAGCCTGACACAGTGGCTGCAACAATGGGCTTAAGCATAAATAGTGCTGTGGGCATGGCATTAGCCCAGGCAGTATTTTATTCTGTTGCACTTATGGTCACGATGAGTCAGAACCGACCTGATCGTTCCTGAAAATAACAATAAGAGTGGGGGATATTTCTTAGGTGTTTTCTGGTAGCTCAGGACTCAGGTAAGGTTTGACATGATCACTGTTTACCATGTTCACAGGTTTTAAAGTATATGCTCATCACACTTGACAGAGAAAAACTTGAATATAAAAGAGCTCATCATTCTTCCAGAAGATTCTTTCTTTAAGTTAGGGAAAAAAAATAACAAAATACATATACAGGTAACTCCTAACAACCATTGCATTGCACACGGACAGCAGGAAGCTTTCAGCAACTAATGGGTATTCATATAAGGGCAACAACAGTAACAGTGAGAGAAACAAAAACCGCATATGAGTATTAAATGCCACAGTTCTATGTACAGTATTATCTCATGTATACATATGAAAATATCACAATATAGATTTAATTATTGCATTTTGATTGATGAAGAATTTCAGATTTAAAAAAGTAAATTAAGGAACAGGTCTGATTTACTGAGTTGACTAATACGCCTCAGTATTTTGTTCTGATTGGCTGGAAATTTTTGGCTAAATTAGAATGCAATGGTTATATTCTCTAGACTTTTTGTTTCCTATAGCCTCCTGCAGAGTGTCACCAGCCTTAGTACAGAAATTTCAAAACTGCTGTCACCAAAATGAGAACAAAAATATTTTCTTCATCAGTTTCATGAAGGACATTAGCAAACAATATAAAGTATCTCAACAAGCTTTCAAATGAAAAATTTCATTTGCAGTCTTGCCCCAAATATGGCACAGACCTGGGTATTAATAGCATTTCTTCTTTTTAATCTTTTATTATTATTTTTTTTATTCTTTAGTTTTTGAGCCTATGTTCTGGCAATACACAAGTTTTATTTTAACCTCACTTAGCTTTTTATTTTAACCTTTTCCTTGCTTTCAGTGTTTGGTAAAGCCACAGATGAATATTTCTGGTCTAAGGCAAAGATACTCATATATGAAAAGTCCCTCAGAAGGACAACTAAAAATGAATGAAAGTACATTCTTCAGAAGAGAAAATAGATAAATGGGAATTAATAAGAATCAAATACTTCTGCTCATTCAAAGACTTCATCAAAAGAATTAAAAGACCACCTTCAGAATGGGAAAAAATATTTGGCAACTCTATGTCAGACCGATGCCTGATTTCCATAATCTATAAGGTTCTACAAAATATAAGAAAGAGAGAAATCATCCAATTAAGCAATGGACAAAGGAAATGGACAGACACTTCTCTAAAGAGGAGATCCAGGCAGTCAAAAAACACATGCAGACATGTTCACGATCATTAATTATTAAAGAAATTCCAATCAAAACGACAATGAGATACCACCTCACCCCAACAGGATTGGCCATGTTCCAAAAAACACAAAACAATAAATGTTGGAGAGGCTGTGGAGAGATTGGAACTCTCCTTCACTGTTGGTAGGACTGCAGAATGGTGAAACCTCTTTGGAAAGCAATTTGGCATTACCTTAAAATAATGGATATAGATATACCATTTGACCCAGCTATTCCTCTGCTTGGAATATATCCTACAAAATCAAGGCCATTCACACCAACTGCTGCATGCACACGAATGTTCACTGCAGCACAGTCCGCAATAGCAAAAAGTTGGAATAAACCCAGATGCCCAACAACAGAAGAATGAATAGGTAAACTTTGGTATATATACTCCATGGAGTACTATGCACTGATAAAAAACAACGATGATAGCAGGAAACATCTCTCAGTTTGGTCTCAACTGGAGGACAGTATATTGAGTGAAACTAGTCAGCGACAGAAGGACAAGTATTATATGAGACCCCAATGATAACCATGAGTCGGATCTGACTCAACGGCACTTGGCTTGGCTTGGTCATACATAATAGAAAAGACTCTTTGACGGCTACAAGAGTGGGGAAGGTGGGAGGGCGAGAAGGCAAGGGGAGAGGGTTTAGATTAGACAATTGTTAGAAATTTGGTAGGGTGAAATTAGTGACAATTCACATTAGTAAGAAGATCAATATTAACGGGATTTTGACACAACTTGTGTACTCCTCCTCTCTTAACCCAATATTGTAAGCACAGAGTATGTACACTTTCATTTTTTTTATTTAATAAAAAAAGAAAAAAAAATAAGAACAAACAGGACTAACAGAAGATTAGCAATAAAAGAAAGAAGTATACTCCCGGGGCCTCATATGGTTAAGGATTCTTCTGCTAGCTGAAGGTTGGTGGCTTGAAGCCACTTGGTTGTGCAGCACTGGTGATCTGATTCTGATAGATCACAGCCTTGAAAACCCTGTGGAGCAATTCTACTCTGCACACACAGAGTCACTCTGAGTCGGAATTGATCCAACGTCCATAACAACAGTATATACAGTACTGGAAAAGTGAAAGAGAGGTGATTTACTCTCTACTGGAAGAACTAGAAGAATAAGAAAATGCTATTAGCAAGATAGTAGCTGTTTTAATCAGCTAGTGCTGCTCTAACAGAAATACCACAGAGTGGATGGTTTTAACAAAGGAAGGTTTATTTTTACACAGTCCAAATTCAGCCCCAATTCAGTCCACAGCCCAAATTCAGGATGTCCACTCCAGGGGAAGGCTTTCCCCCTTGTTGGCTCTGGAGGAAAGCACGGTACTGTATCCATTTTTGTCCAGGGAGCATCTTGGTGCAGGAACCTCACGTCTGAACAATGCACTCTTCTCCCGGTGCTGTTTTCTTGATGGTGTGAGGTTCCCAATTCTCTGCCTGCTTCTCCTTCCTTTCATCTCTTGTAGGATGAAAGGATTAAGGGTGGTGCAAGCCATATTCCACGCAAATTCCCTTTATAGTGGAGCAGAGAGGTGATCCTATGAGGGGCTTTACAGTCCCACCCTAATTCTTTAACATACAGGATAGCAAAATCACAAAATTTGGAGGATAATCATAGCATATGGGCAATCACATCCCAGGCACATGGCTACACATATGTTTTAGGGGCAACAATTCAATCCATGACAGAAGCTTTTTTATTTTTCATCATTTTGTGTCCTTAGTTCCTCAGTTTCTCTCCAAGAAATGTGGTCAATACCACAAAAATTTGGTAAATGATATATGGTGGCGGTAGAGACTGAAGGAAACACTGATTGGAGGATGTGTCATACAACATTTTCTCACCTTCTTCTGTCTTTTTCATGCATGTTAAGTAAATAATTATTTGACTTTTCAAATGTTTAACTAAGTGTGGGCTATAAGTTTTAAATTTATTTTGCATGTAACTCCTCCAAAAGCTAGGTTTCTGCTACAACCCAAGTAAAACTGAAAATTCATATATTTAGTCCATGGACTGGAAGACTCAATATTGTAAAGATGTTAGTATTCAAGTTACAGATTCTATTTAATTCCAATTAAAATCCCAGCAGATTTTGGTGTAGACACTGACATGTTAATCTTTAACTTATGCAGAGTGATCTAATCAACCTGGAAGAAGAATGAATTTAGAAAATGAATATAAGTATCAGGAGTTATCACAAAACTCAAGAATCAAAAGTACATGTCATTTGTTAAAGGTAGACAAATGGCACCATGGTATAAAATATACAGCCCCAAAATTGGACTACACATACAGCCAGCCAAGCCAAGTGCCATCGAATCAGATCCGACTCATGGTGATCCTACGGGCCAGGATACAGGTCACATGATATATGCAAAAGGATCGTCTGTAATGCAGTCAAGAAGGATGTTTTCCATAAATTCAGGATAAATTGGACACTAAGATGACAGATCCAGGTGGGAAAGTAAAAGCAGTAAGATTACTTTTACCTGGAGAATATCTTTGTAGCAACGACAAGAATTTATTAATTATGGCCAACCAAGCCAAGGGCCATCGAGTCGGATCCAACTTGTGGCGACCCTAGAAACCACAGTGGAACTGCCTGCTAGAGTATTCAAGGAGCGCTTGGTGAATCTGAACTGCAGAGTAAGATTTTTAAAAAAGAAAAGTAGGCATTCTAGTGTACACGAGGAGAAATGGACTTTAGAAACACAGATGGTTTATGCCTAGTAATGACTGGAAAGACAAAGCACACAGACCCAGCTGAAACAAGAAGGGATGTTACAGTATAAGACAGTAGACCTTTTCTTGAGATTTTTGTTTCCATTTCCAATGATATGCGAACAAGGTTATGAGCTTAAACTGGAAATAGAAGAAATGGTAGTTGATATTTGAAGAATAGAGGGAATATACAATATATTTTTCTTGAAAAATTGAAGAATTTGGGGATGTTTTGATATGTGGGTAACATTAAGGGCCACCTGGATGGTAATGATCATGAATTTGAACTTGTAGACTTTTTCTTCAACTTGCATATAGACACAGAGTTGGCTGAGCATTTAATTTACCAAGGTTGCTATTACTGTTGTCAGTTTTCACTGATTTGATTCCGACTCGTGGTTACTCCACCTGCACAAAGCAGAACTCTTCAGTTTTCAAGGCTGTGACTTTTTGGAACCAAATAGCCAGGACTTGCTTTTCAGGTGACTCTCGATGGCTTGGAATCAACCTTCCAGTTAGTAGTTTAGTGCTTGATCATTTGTGCCACCAGGAGACCACTTTACCAAGGTTGAGGATTGCCAATCCAGTTGAATGAACTGAAAGAAGACAAGAGTTAGGGTTTATGCAGGATGACAGTTCTAATCAGAGACTACAGAATTCAGGCTGGATTAGAAGAAACATGAGGGCGTTAGGGTTTTTACATGATAATGAGAAGCCAATACGGGTAGCTGGTCCGGGTGGGGCAAAGAATTTTGAGGAAATTGAGTTTGGAAAGTGTACCAAACCCACTGCTGTCAAGTCCATCCTGACTCATAAAGACCCTATAGGACAGGGTAGAATTGCTCCATAGAGTTTCCAAGAGTGTGCCTTGCGGATCTGAACTGCTAACCTTTTGGTTAGCAAAAGTAGCACGTACCCACTACATCACCAGGGTTTCCACAGAAAGTATAGGAAATGGTAATTATAAAACAGAATATTTAGTGCTAAGATTATCATGAAGGAATTGCAGTTGTTTGTAAGGATATTCTTTTAAGTAACAGAAGAGGCATGTCTTCCACATGTGGCCTTGTAAATGTTTCTTTATACCTATTCAACAGGAATGAGCCCAGGCTGTATAATGGTTATGACCCAGGCTCTAATCAAAAAGTGGGCAGTTCAAACCCCCACCCCTGTTATTCCTTGAAAATTCTATGGCTATCTAATTATGACACATAGAGCTGAAGGCCTGTAAACATGATCCAGAAACATTGATATGTTGGTAAATGTGGTCCCTGAGGAGACAAAGATGAGACGCTGATTAAAGCACTTGTCACTTCCATGGGGTAAATATTTTTACCATGGCCAGCGTCAAGCTACCAACATAATATCGCAAATTGTAGAATGGGAAAATGTGCAAATTATCTCTTGTGAGCTGGTGTGATCTGATTCTAGCACACGAAACCTGCTCTTTTTTAAAAAAAACTGAAGATAGGTAGGTGAATTTCGTATCCTCTTAATATCTTTTTCCTAGACTCACAGGAAAATATTTTAATTATGACTAAATGTACTTATGTATTAAGATTTAAGAAGATTAGTCTTAATATAAAATACAAGTTAAAAAGCATGCACATTGTACTTTATGAAATTTCATTCTTCATCATCCCAATTCCCATTTTATAGACACATCAAACGAAGGTAGGTAAAAGATAATTAGTGATACTTTAGTGATCGTAAATTAACCCATGGAAGGTGATTTATAAGAGTAAGGTTATAAATGATTAAACAAAGAAGAGATATTTAATGTGGAGGATTATTTAAATTAAAAATAAAAAAACAATGAGAGTAGCTCAAATATCTAGTACAATCTTTCATAAACTACTTATACATTAAATTGTAATTATTTTATTTTTTATGTTTGTATTTCTATGCACAAGTTACATAACACTTTTCCATATATTTTCTCTCTTAAGCAGTTTTATCACTTTTGTTTTGCTAGGATAGTTTATAAAGATATGGAGCTATCAAATTTATTGTACACAGCAACCATGACCCTGATGATACTAAAATCTAATCTTTTTTTTAAAGAGAAAACAAAATCATAGACTGTTTTCCCTTATTAATACAGATATGGAAGTCTGAAAGCACTAGTACAGAATTCAGTAAATATTAAAAAAATAATTTCCATATCATTTAGCTTTTAACTCAGCAATGTAAGAATTATTTAACATAAATAAATCCATTAATATTAATGCAATAGAAAACCAGAAGAGTGCAGTGGAAAAGTGCATTAGCTCTGGAGCTAGACTCTTTGCATTTGTATCTTTGCTCTGGTGTATTAATTCAAATTTTATTTTTTCTTCCGCATTCTTGCCATTCACTTTCCTTTAAGAATGCATACTTGCCCTTATCATATTGGACCTGATCATGTGTTTCCTTTCCTAGGGATGTAGATGCCAGTTCTAAGCCAAGATTCTTAGAGGCACGGCAGGTGGACACCAGCCTTCCTGAGACTACCAGCTGTCTACCATGAGAATAGGATGCTTGAGCCCATGACCCTTTAACCTGAGTCCCAAAATGAGAGACATGGGGAAAAATCAAAGCTTACAGTTCAGCTGGCCCAGCTTATCCCAGCCCAAATCCAATGAACTGATATGTTTGCAAGGGTATAATAAACACAAAACTAACATTTGTTGGCTTATACTACTGATTCATTCAAGTGATTTGTTATACTGCATTATACGCAACAGCTTAGTAGTACACTAGCTGTGACCTTGATCAATCTCTGCAATCCTGGACAAGTTAGTTAAGGCTTACACATGAGTTCTGTCTTCTGTAGAAGGAAAGATAATAGTACCAATGGCAGAGATTAGAGCCCTGGCGGTGTAGTGACTGCGAGCTAGCCTCTAACTGCAAGGTCAGCAGTTGGAATCCAAAAGATACTCTTTGCAACCCTATGAGGTAGTTCTACTCTGTCCTCTTGGATTTCTAAGAGCTGAAACAGACTCAGAGACAACCAGTTTAGTTTTGATTTGCCTATACATGAGATTATAGTAAAAACTAGATTCTTTAATCCAAGGAAAATACTTATTTATACACCTAGTATTCAATATATGTGAAAATTATTACTAAAAACTTCAATATTGTTGCATTAGATGCTACAACATGAGACAATATTTCTAGTAAGATTTTTAACACAGGCAATGTTACATTTTTATATAAAATTATTCATTATCTAAAAGAGATTATTACAAAACATACAGATTATTTGTGAATTAAATTCCATTTGATGTTGATTTCCAGAAAATGTCTCTGAGTGATGGTTTCCTTTAGACAAAAGTAAAAAATACATAAGGTCATCTTATTTTTTATTGTTACTGCTGTTGTTAGTAGCTGTTGAGCTGATTTTGACTTATGTAAACTTCACACATGCAGAGTAGAACTACTTTCTAAGGTTTTCAAGATGACCTTTCAGAAGCAGATTGCCATCAGGTCCGTTTTCTGAGTTGCCTGTGGGTGCATGCAAACAGCAAACATTTTGGCTAGGAGTCAAGTGCTTAGTGCCACCTCACCACAGTGAATCTTAAAAGTAAATAAACTGTTCACTTTGCACTTGGCTGGCTTGGCTTGAGAAATTAAAACACTCCAGATATGCATTAAATCTATTTTTCTCTTTTCAGTCATTTTCTTAGTTCTTAAGTACCCTAACTGTTTTACTAAATTTACAATGTTTTTAGAGTGTGCATGATGATTTTTAAAAACTCGATACTGTTTAAATAGCAGAAACAGTCCATCGTAGTTGAAACAAGTATTAGAAATAACTGGATTCTACTCTTGGCTCCATAAATATATTATCATCCATCTTGTGGGATAATAAAGTTTTTTGGGTTTCTTTCTCTACTTGTACATTGCTACTAATAATAATTCTTTTCTAAGACATTCCAATTGTCGAAAAGATCAAATTAGAAGCCTGAAAACATTTTGAAAAATATGAACTTCAAAACAAAGTAAAGGATTATTATTTTACTAAAATTCAGACCAAAGGGTATGTTACTTAAATGATCAAAATTCTATTTCCCTATAGATATCTGTATTTTTATATCATTCCAGAATTCTGCTTTCTAAAGAGCCAATGGTTTACTTAATAACAAAGTCAGCAACAAACTTTTAATTACATCTTTTCTCAAGGTAATACAAAACTTCCCTTAATCCCTCAACAATACAAAAATGAACTATAGTAATACTCTATAATCAATAGTTCTTTTTCTTTTTTAAGCAAGGTGAATAAAAGTGAGCATGGTAAATCCCAGAATACTTTATCAGAGTTAAAGTTGTTACTTATGTAGGTTTCAAACTGAAGGTAGACATAAACCCCATATACAGTAGAAAACTAATGGAGCTATTTCTAATGACATGTATCAATGATCAACAAATGTATGATACTTAAAAATGTGACATAACTCTAAAATTTACCCCATTTAAATACTATCTTTTGAGTATTCAACCTAAATTTAATCTCACAAAATATCCTGTTTTCATGACTCTATAAAATTCTTTTAACAATATTCATAAACTCCAATGAAATCAGGACAGACACATACAAGGTGAAATCAACGTAGTGGGTAACCTGGTAAATTGGAATATGTATGATTTACCCAAGTGGGTGGGAGGTCAGTAGCTTCACTTATTGTTGCTAATTAGAAATATGTTAAACATCTCACAAGTATTTTTCAAGGGAACACTAAAATTTGAATTGTGCTAAGCCTCTTAACTATCATACATTGACAAAATAGCTAATAATTTTTTAAATCATAGGACAACCCAAACCAATTCTATATTCCAATAATTTTTAGCTTCTGATGATAGTGTCCAAATATTATGGTAATACGTCACGCTTTCCCTTCTGCTTTCTCTTCTACTCCATTATTTCAATTCCTTTATTAACATGATCTGTCTAGATGTTACTATTCACTATTAACAAAACTCTCAGATCTAGCTGTATCATCTAGTAATCTAGCCTCTAATAGAAAGTATATTGATTCTTGATGTTATGTATTTTCATGGTACACATCATAGATTGAATTGTGTCCCCCCAAAAATATGTGTAGTAATTTGGCTGGGCCAGGATTCCCTGTATTCTGTGGCTACCTCCTATTTTGTGCTATTCTGATACTGTAAATCCTAGTCTCTGCCTGCGGCTCACAGATATGATGATTAGGTTAAAACAGGATTGGATGGGACTGCCACACCCTTGATCAGGGAGTTTCCCTGGAGTGTGGCTTTCACCACCCTTTACCCTTTCATTCTACCAGAAATAAGAAGATGGAGATGCAAGCAGAGAACTAGGAACCTCACACCATCAAGAAAGCATCACTGGGTGAAGAGTTTGTCCTTCAGATCTGAGGTTCCTCCACCAAGATGCTCCCTGACCAAGGACTGACACAACACATGGACTTACCTTCAAAGCTGACAGAGGGAAAGACTCTTCCTGTAGTGGAAACCCTGAATTCAGACTTGTAGCCTACCAGACCATGCAAGGATAAACTTTCCTTTGTTAAAACCACCCACTCTGTGATATTTCTGTGAGAGCAGCTCTAGCTGACTAAAACAGGACACATCAGAAAGTGGATTAAAACTTGATTTCACATGTTATTAGCAACATTTTTTGAAGGTTTAATTTAAAGAATCAGGGACATAAACAAAGGACTCATCTTGGTATTCATGTTTCACACTGAAAAAATTTAGGACATCATGAAGGTATTTTACCACCCTCCCTACTATACTGTCAGATCATTTAGCACCACATTTTACAAAGAATGATGAGAACAATCTAGTTGTAAGTGCTTATTATATATTCATAATGTGATAATTACTAGAGACACAGAAATGACAAAATTTCTAGACTCTCCTCTCGGAGATTACAATCTAGCAAAAGATAATAGAAAAATAACTGTACAAATTTCATTATATTTCTGAAAGCTGTCTAGTGTGCTATCACATAATGTTTAATGAGAATCTCACATATATCAGGAGACTATGGATGCTAGGCTTTATTCTTGGACCCACAGAATGCATAGGAGTTAGCAAAGAAAAGAGAATAAGACATTTAGACCCAGGAGATAGTTTAAATAAATTGTTTATAGTTTACTCTAACTGCTCTACTGCTCTGCGATCCTCTCTCAGTTACTGTCCAGTTGATTCCAACTCATAGTGACCTCATAGGACAGAGTAAAGTGTCCTATAGAGTCTTCAAGGAACACCTGGTAGATTCCAGCTGCCGACCTTTTGGTTAGCAGCCATAGTACTTAGTCACACCACCAGGAAGTCATACATACTTGCATTTATACACACACACATATACATGTATATACCCATAATCAACATTTTGAGAGCAGTCAGGAAATTATGCCTCTTTAAATTTAAAATGTTTCCATCTGCCATTTGTTTGGAAACAACTGTTAATTTTTTATTAAATGTAGATTCCATCAGCAGTTAATTCTATTTGAAATTTATCATTCATAATGAACTAGAATTTTAGTTTCTTTCAAATGGAGATATAGTATTTTTTGAGCTCTTACAATTATCTCACTCACACCTCATCATTTAACAGACTCTTGTAAGTAACTTGGCTTTCTTCATTATTTAAAGTGTATTATCTCCGAGAGGAGGAGCTAAGATGATAGAATAGTCAGATGCTTTCTGTGGCTCCTCTCACAACAAAGATCCAAAGAAATAAGTGAATGGATTATACATTGGCAATGTAGGAGCCCTAAACATCAAAGAAAAAGCTGAAGAGTCAGACTGAGTAACAGGGAGAAAGAAAGACAGTTCAGAAATGGCAAGGTTTTACCAGACCTGATGTAGTTAACACCCTACAGGCTGGATCAGTCGGCACACACAGGCTGAGGCAAGCAAGAGCACTTGGGATATGTTTTCTACATCAGGAGACACCAAGTGATACAGAGTCTGTATGAGCCTCCAGAGCCAAGGAAATAGGAGTTGGATCTAGAAAAGTTAAGTACAAGCTTCTAACTTACCTCATGAGATCAAAATAAGACTTGCTCTTCTATAAAATGCCTCTCTCTCCCTCACCAGCCCTCTCCAGTCCCTGTTCGGCTTGACTGATTGCCTCACCTCCTGGGCCAAAAGTAGGATATGTCACACATGACAGAGGAAATCTCTGGCTTTGGAGAGGAAACAAATGAACAAACATGAAAGAAGAGTCTGCCAGCTCCCTTAGGCCAGGATCTCAGTACAGGCACTACCCTTCTTCCCTGGCACAGTTATAAAGTGTCCACAGACTTTGAAGGCCTTTCATCACTGCCTAGACCTACGTGGGCCCATTTTAACAACACAAGCCTTTATTAGCATTGTACCATCTAGTATATACCTGAAGCCTACTTTCAACTGCAACAATTAAAAGGAAGTAGAGATTTTAACATTTGACACTACCCTGTACATGAAACAGTATCTTCATCTACCCATATCAGGAGCCTGAGAAATGGTGGCTCCACACACTTCACCTAGCCACCTAAGATAGGTGTTCAATAACAGGTGGTGATTCCCAGTCCTCAAAGCCAATGGCAGTGCACAATCAAAGTCTGGCTGCAATACCCACTCACCTATGTGCTCTAAGGTAGAAGGACACACTTTCTATCCAGATACGTACTTACCACATAATCCCTTACTACAGCCACATACCTGTGTCTGACCCAATCACTCTTACTCTAGGACTGTAAGGAACAGCCTGCACCCCACACTTGGTGACAAATGACCTAGACATTCGAGCTGAAGCCACACAAGAAAAGCAAATGAGCTCACGGGCTCACATACCTAGTAGCAGTTAAAACCATCTGGTGACAGGACACAAGAATTCAAGCCAAGCCAAGGCAAGTGCTGTCAAGTCAGAAGTTCAAAGACACACATAAGCAAATGACTCACATTGGGCATATCAAAATAAAATAAGAAGCTAGGACCCAGTATGTAAACACAAAATAAATAAATATAATAACTTACTGATGGCTCAGAAACAACAGTGAATATCAAATCACATAAAGAGACAGACCCTAATGGCTGCAGTAAGTGATCAACACAAAGAAGCAGAAATCTCCTGGAGGAAGAAGAGGTCTTGAAATTACTGGAAGTAGAATTCAGAAGATTAATATGCAGAGTTCATCAAAAGATCAGGAAGGAGACAGGACAAAAACCAAAATGAGACAAGGAACACACCAACAAAGCAAGAGAGGAATTTAGGAATGGCAAACAAGAGCAAAATGAAAAATTTAAGATGCTGGAAGAACCTGTAGAAAGAAAGTAGAACTCCAAAAGATTAACAATCAAATTTCAGAATGAGGCAACTGAATAGAAAGTCAGAGGAGCAGAGCTGAGGCAAAGGAAGTCAGAATTAGTGAGACTGAAGATCAAGTACTGGATATGCATTTACTTGAGTAAAAATCAGGTAACATAATTTTTAAAAATGAAGAAACACTAAGAATTAAGTGGGAATTTTTAAAGAGGAATAACTTGTGAGTGACTGGAGTACCAGAATGGGTTGGGTGGGGACTACTGAGAGAGAATTGCTGAAGATTTGTTGGAAGAAAAGTTCCCTGATATTGTGAAAGACAAGAAGTATCAATCCAAGAAGTTAATCAAACTCCGCACAACATAGATTTGAAAAGAAATTCATCAACACATACCACTATCGAACTTGCCAAAACCAAAGACAGAGAATTTTAAATAAAAGTCACCTACAAAGGAGAATCAACACTGTGGCACTCTGACTACTCAGCAGAAGCCATGCAGACAAAAAGACAATGTGATGGAATACGTAAAGCTTTAAGGAAAAAAAAAAAAATGCAAGCCAAACTGTCTCCCAAGTATGAAGATAAATTTAGGGCATTTCCAGATAAACAGAAATTAAGGGAATTTGTAAAAACCAAACCAAAATTACAAGAAAGTACTAAAGGGAATATTCCACTTATAGAATCAATGATGTCAGATATCAACTGGAACTAACACAGGACAGAACAATAAGATATCAACCCAGAGAGGGAAGTCACAAAAACAAGTCAAAGGTAAAACACTGAAAATAGGAAAAACAGAGATTTCAGTGTGAAAAGATAACAACATTAAAGCAAAAAAAAGAGAATAGTGTTGTCATAGAACTTTCATAAGGAGAGGAAGTTAAACTAATATCATGAAATAAAGGACTGTTTTAAACTTAGAAAATTATAACCAGAGATATAAAATGACTATACAAGAAAAACTGTAAGAAATGACTGCAAGTAACCAAAAGAGACCTACACAAGAGGAAAAACATAACTTGCCCGAAGATAGAAGATTCAATTCTGTGATTTCAATTCTATCCAAAATAATCTACAGATAATACAATGCAATCCTGATCCAAATTCCAATGACATTTTTTAAGGAGATGGAGAAACAAATCACCAACTACATATGGAAAGAGAAGAGGTCTTGAATAGCTAAATTGTTAGCAAAGAAGAACAAAATGAGAGACCTCACACTACCTGATTTTAGAACCTATTATACCACTATGGCAATTTAAACAGCCTGGTACTAGTACAATAACAGATACATAGACCAATGAAACAGAACTGAGAATCCAGACTAAATTTATCCACCTACAAACAGCTGTTATTTGCTAAAGGGCCAAAGTCTGTTAATTGGAGAAAATACAGTTTCTTTAACAAATGATGCTGGCATAACTGCAAAAATACGAAACAAAAGCAGTAACTCAACACCATACAAAAAAATTAGCTTAAAATAGATCAAAGACCAAAATACAGAATCTAAAATGATGAAAGTCATAGAGGAAAAGACAGGAACAATGCTAGTAGCCCTAATACGTGGCATAAACAGAATATAATTAACAATGTACTAACACCAAAAGAGATAACAGATAACTAGGACTTCCTAAAAATCGAACACTATACTGATCAAAAGACTTCACCAACAGAGTAAAAAGACAACTTACACACTGAAAAAAAAGTATTGGCTACAAATATCCACTCAGTGTCTGATGTCTAAAATCGACAAAATGCTTCAAAACATCAAAATAAGACAAAACCCAAGTAAACAATGGGCAAAGGATGTGAGCAGACACTTCACCAAAGTGAGTAACAGACACATGAGGAGATGCTTATGATCATTAGCAATTAGAGATATTAGCCCCAATAAGGTTAATATTAATTCAAAAAATACAAAATAATAAATGTTGGAGAGGTTGAGGAGAGACTAGAACACTTACACGCCTCTGGTGGGAATGTAAAATGGTATAATAACTTTGGAAATCAATTTTGTGCATCCTTAAAAACTAGACGGAAGTAAAACACAATATACCAATCTCGTTCCTTGGAATACATGCTAAAGAAAGAGGAGTCATCACACAAAAATATATATGCATACCCATGTTCACTGAGGTACTGTTCACAACAACGAAAAGATGGAAACAACCTACATACTCACCAACAGACAAATGGATTAAAATCTTACGGTATGTGGCTACATCAACAGGTGACCAGAAGAACCAGATGGTGCCTGGCCACCACCAATGATGGTGATGTGGCTCACAATGTTGAGTCCCAGTGGCAACATGAGAAAACAAAGGGTGCACCCTGAGAACTCCACTAAAAGACCACAACTGATGGTCTGAAGGCCCCAGAGTTTCCCTGGGAACATGGCCCCTAGACCTGATGCTGTCTCCAATCATAAATCATTACTGAGGTCAACTGTTCGGACAGGAAAGGATTGAACTCAGGGACATGGAGTGATCATATCGTGTATGCACTTTATGGTTCTATGCATCTATAGGAAGTCATCCCACTGGCCTTGTACTAGAGGGGCATAGGGGGGATGAAAAGGAGAGGACAGAAGATAGTTAGGAGGATATTACATCTATAGAACAGAAAGGAGGAGTGTGCTGTCACCAGGCAAGGATAAGAGAAGGAGCTGCAGATAGGTAGGCATGCAAACTTAAACTGAACTGTACACTTTCACTCAATCACAATTAATTATATATATATAGTATGTACTCAATGAAAAACTACACAATGATGAACAATAATGATAAATCTGCAAAATATTCTTTCAACAAGCATTGTAAAGAACAAAGATTCTGTGCAACGTAACGTGGATGAATCTGGAAGGCATCATGCTGAGTGGAATCAGTCGCAAAAGGACAAATATTGTTAAGAGATCATTATTGTAAGAACCGAAGACAAAGTTTAAACACAGAATAGTTGTGATGGTCACAAGGGTGGCAGCGATGGGGAAGGGAATTCACTAACTAGACTGTTGTGTTGTTCTTAGCTGCCATCCACTGGGTTCCAACTAATAGCGATCCTACAAACAACAGATTGAAACACCGACTATTCTTACATCTTCACAACTGTTGCCATCCATCTTACTGAGTGATTTCCACCTTTTCTCTCATCTTTCACTTTACCCAGCATGGTGTGGTTCCCCTGGGACTGATCCCTTTTGTTACCATGCCCAAGTATGTGAGACCTAGTTTCCTCACCCTAGCTTCCAAGGAGCATTCTGGAATGCTTCCAAAACACATTTGTTCATTCTTTTAGCAAGCCATGGCATATTCAATATTCTTGCTAACACCACAATTCAAAGGTGTCAAGTCTTCTTCTGTCTTCCTATTTCATTTTCTGGTTGTCACATGCATAGGAGGTGGCTGAAAACACCATGGCCTGGATTGGGTACACCTTAGTCTTCAAGGTGGCATCTTTGTTTATCAACCCTTTGAAGATGTCTTTTGCAGCCAAAGTGCCCAATGAAATGATTTTTCATTTCTTGACTGCTGTTTCCATGAGTGTTGATTACAGATTCAAGTAAAATTAAATCATTTACAACCTTAATTTTTTCCATTTTTATCATAATGTTGCTCATTGGTTCAGTCATGATGATTTTCTTTTTCTTTATGTTGAGAAGTAATTCATATAAAGACTGTAGTCTTTGATCTTCATCAGTAAGTGCTTCAAGTCCCCTTCACTTTCAGCAAGCAAAGTTGTGCCATCTGCATAATGCAAGTTGTTAAGGAGTCTTCTTTCAATCCTGAAGCCATGTTCTTCTTCATACAGGCCAGCTTCTTGGATTATTTGCTCAGAATACTGATAAATAGGTACGGTAAAATGATATAACCTTGATGTAAACTTTTCCTCACTTTGAAACATGCATCATCCCCTTGTTTTGTTCAAACAAATGCCTCTTAATCTGTACACCTATTTTTTCGTGAGTACAATTATTTGTTCTGGAATTCTCATTCTCCTGAATGTTATGAAAAATTTGTTATAATCCACAGAGTAAAATGCCTGAGCACAGTCAATAAATCACATGTGAATATTTTTCTAGTACTCTCTGCTTTCATTCAAGATCCATCTGACATCAGCAGTGATATCCGATTCCATATCCTCTTCTAAACTGATCTTGAATTTCTGGCAGTTTCCTATTGATAACTGTTGCTGACATTTTTGAATGATCTTCAGCAAAATTTTGCTTGCACATGGTATTAATGATACTGTCCCATTATTTGTGCATCCAGTTAGATCATTTTTTTCTTGGGAATAGGCATAAATATGGATGTCTTCTAGGTGAATGGCCAGGTAGCTGTCTTCCACCTTTCCTGGCATAGATGAAAGACCATATCCAGTGTTGCATCTATTTGTGGAAACATCTCAATTGGTATTATTACATCAATTCCCAAAACCCCGTTTTCCACCAGTTCCTTCAGTGCAGCTTCAATTTGCTCCTTCATTATCACAGGTTCTTGATCATACATTACCTCTCAAATGATTGAATATCAGCCAATTCTTTTTGATCTAGTGACTCTATGTATTCTTTCTATCTTTTTTCGATGCTTCCTGCATCATTTAATATTTTCCTTGTAGAATTCTTCAGTGTTTCAATGTCATAGATTTTGTCATCTTTTGCCTTAATGGTTGGTGGGTAAGTTTGAATAATAATCTTAAAACTGGTCTTCCTTGTAGGTGTATGAATATTATATTATCATTGACAGCTTTGTCCTTCAGTATAGGTCTTCAAATGTTCTTTCAATAATAAATGCAGCACCATTTCTCTTCAGGTTTCTCTTCAGCAGACCATACGATTGCATTAAAATGGTCAGTACCAGTCCATCTCAGTATACTAACGCCTAGGACAATGATGTTTATGCATTCTGTTTCCTTTTAGAAGATTTCCAATTTTTCTAGATTTATGCCTCATACATTCCAGATTCCAACTATTAATGGATACTTGCAACTGTTTCTTCTCATTTTGAGTTTTGCCACACCTTCAAATGAAGGTCCTGAAAGCTCAACTACATCTATATCTGTCTTAGGCTGGGTTTTCTAGGGAAGCAAAACAAGGAAAGATTTATATACAAAGTGCAAGGAAAGGTTTATATATAAAAGACACAGCCCATGCAATTGTAGAAGCTGAACATTCCAAGTCCTGGCACAAGCTTCACATGGCCATGGGAGCTGGTGAGCTCAAGGTCAGTAGGTCAGTAGGTCAGAGCCCAGAGTTCTAGATCACCAGCTGTGTAGGTCATGGATCTCAAACTAGCAAGACTGTGAGGTCTCTGCTGACTCACGGAGCTGCAGAGGCTGGAGAACCCAGGATCAGCAGATCAGGGAACAGGACTGTCAAGCACCAACTATAAGGGTTGATGAATCCAGCAGTTGCTGGTTCAGGTCTAGTAACCAAATGTAAAAGAGAGCAGAAGCTACTGGAAATGTGAGCAAGCAGGAAGTAGGTGGTGGAAGGCGGAGAGATGAGAGCTGAGGGGAAGGAAGCCACCACAGGCCCTGCCCTGCCCTTGATACAGCAGCCAAACAGAGAGCTGCCAAGTTGACACAATCTTGACCACCACAATGTCATTAAGGTCAACTCTGTTTTGAGGCATCCCTTCCCCAGTTGTATTCTGGGTGCCTTCCAACTTGAGGGATTCATCTTTCAGTGCTCTATCAATATTCTATTGCTGCTCATAAGGTTTTCACAGGCTAGTTCTTTTCAGAGGTAGACCAGTGGGTCCTTTCTCCTAGTCTTTCTTAATCTAGAGGCTCATCTGAAACCTGATCACCATGAGTGACTCTGCATGTATTTGAATACCAGTGGCAAAACTTCCAGCATCACAGCAACACACAAACTCTCACTAAACAATAAACCAAGACACACGGAGGATTAAGTGGTAGACCAGTATCATCTCAGGGGAAGGGAAGGACAACACAATACAGGAGAAGTCAGCATAAATGGACTAAACCTAATGCTAAGAAGTTTCCTGAACACAATCAAACACCTCAATGCGCAGAGTATCAGAGCATGGGTTTGGGGACTATGATTTCAGGTAACAAATAAATCAGCTGGCATAACAAAAGTTTATTAAGAAAAATTTCCATGTGTCACTTTGGTAAGTGGCATCTTGGCTACATTAGCTGATGTCAACCTACCTGGAGCAAAGGATAAGAAATAACACCAATGAAACAAGAAAAACACTACAAGAGACAAAAAGGCCACATATACCAGAGACTCCGTCAAGCCTGAGACCAGAAGAACTAGATGGTGCCCGGCTATAACCAACGATCTTCCTGACAGGAAACACAACAGAGGGTCCCTGATGCAGCAAGAGAAAATTTGGAGCAGAATTCAAATTAACGTAAATAGACCAGACTTAATGGCTGACTGCAGCTGGAGAAAACCTCAAAACTACTGACTCCTGACAATCTGTTAATCCAGAATTGAAACCATTCCTAAAGCCAGTACTTCAGACAAAGAACAGACTGGTCTGTAAAACAAAATTATACTTGTGAAGAGTGTGCTGCTTAGCTGCAACAGATGTACAAGACCAAACATGCAGTTCCTGTTCTGAGGCAGGGGAGAAGGCAGAAAGACACAAGGGCTAGTTAGATGGATATGGCAAGAAGAAAGTGCTATCACGTTAAAGGGATTGCCAGTAGTGTCATGTAACAGTATGTGTACCAATTTTTTTGCATGAGAAATTAACTTGAGTTGTAAACTTTCACCTAAAGTACAATACTAAGTAAAAAAGCAATAGCATATTGCCTCTTCTTCCCTCATAATTTATCAATTAGTTTAGGACACCTTATTAAGTGAATATCTCCCTGGAGTCTTGCAACTCTGAGTTAGTTTCATCACATGGTTACAATGTTAACTTCAAGTACCCCCAAACAGGATGAAAACAAACACACTTCTTGACAAAGTGTTTATCTTGCCTAAAAGGAACAGAAGCATATGAATGTATTGTAGAGATGCTCCTACATAGCCAGAAGGATTTGGAATGTTGTGCATATTAGCAGATTTCAGGGAACGTAATTAGAGCGATAGTAATTTACATAAATCCTGAGGTAGGTGGCTAAGACTGAATCAAGTATATTTTGATAGTCTTTAAAATTTAAAGTACACATATATATGTGTATATATACACACATAGTCTGTTACTATAGATTATGCTCTATATTGATACGTTTTTTAAATATTTCATTGTGCATTACATGAATGTTTACAGGCTATATCAATTTGTCTTATAACCAACCCCCCACACCACTACACAACTCTAACTACCCTACTATCCCCTCTACCACAGCACACGCTTACTTTCTGCTCTGTGCTTCCTATATCCATTCAACCAATTCTTGACCCCCACCACCCCCTCTCTTACTTCTGAACAAGAGCTGCTCAGAGCCTCACGTATACATTTAAGCCAAGAAGCACACGCTTAGTCAGCGTCACTCTATGTCTTATAGACCAGCTTAGTTTTTGTCTGACATGTCAACTACAGTACTGTTTTAAGCTCTAGGTTGAGAGTTTGGGGCCATGTCCTTGAAGAATCCTTCACTCTGAAGGACCATCAAGTGTGCTCTGTTAATAGAGTTCTATTCTGCACAGCCATTCCCCATCTTCCTCTGCCCCACCTCTCCCTGCCTTTCATCAGAGATTTTTCTTTATGTTCCCTGTAATGGTGGTGGCTGGCCACAATCTAGTTTTCTCTGGTCTCTTGCTGACGTAGTCTTTGAGTTATATGGCCCCTTCTGTCTGCTGGGCTCATATTTTCCTCATGTCTTTGATATCCTTCAATCTCCTCTACTCCAAGTGGATTTGGACCAACTGATGCTACTTAGGTGGTAGCTTACTGGTTTTAAGACCCAGATGCCTCTCACAAAAGTGGGAGATGCAGAACATTTCCTTAAAAAAAATTTAAAATGCCAGTTAGTCTAGATGTGCACTGAAATGGTCCCCAGACATGTGTCCCTCCTAGGCTCTTTCAAAATGTTGCATTGTATTTAGAAAACCTTCCAACATTTGGTGTAGTCCAGTTGTGCTAACCTCTCTTCTATTGTATGCTGTCACTCCCTTCACCTAACCCAATATCTATCAACTATCTAATCTATGAATATCCCTCCCATTCCCTCACCATTCTTATAACCATCAAAGATGATATTCTTCTTTGTTTAAATCTTTTCATAAGTCCTTATAATAGTAGTCTCATGGAATATTTGTCCTTTTGCTACTGACTAATTTCATCTTTTTCAGTGTTGGTTGTTTCGTATTTTCAGGAACTTTATGTTTCCCTTGTTTATTATTTTGATGCATATAAGCTCTGGCAATTAAGTTTGTAAACTCATCCTAGAAAAAGTGCTACATACCTCCTTGCTAAATATCACTATGGTCAGCTGTCAAGTATTCCCCTTGGGAACCTATGTATTGATGCCAGTACCTAGACCACCCTTCAAAGCAATTTTGGAACTATTTTTCTGGAACAGCTATCAGAGCTATGGATGTATCACCCTTGATGTCCTGAATGTCAGCAAAATGTCTTCTTTTATCTTCAGGTAAAGAAAACAGTTATTGGGGGCCAGATCAGATGAGTATGTAGAGTGTTTACTGGCTAAAAACTTCCTCACAGACAACTATACAATTAAGTCACCACCGTACCACTGTGTGCAAGCCATTCCAGAGTTACAAAATTGTTTTGAAGGGTGGACTAGGCACTGCCATCAGAGCATAGCTTCCTAGTGGAAATACTTCAAAAGTGACCACAGTGATATTCAGTAAGAAGTTAAGTAGCACTTAGGACAATGAAGTTTGTGTATGCAATTGTCAGATCTCATAGGATAATTTCTTTGGGCTTACCTTTTATATATACTCCTATTTTTCTAAATTTAAACCAGTCTTTTAATTTCTTTGTATCACTTGACTTCCTCTCCATATGAAAGAAAGATATATGCCTACATTTTATAGTTCTTTTTTTTTTTTCTGTAATGTGCACATAGTGACATCTCTGTTTCCCTACTGTCACTGTTTTGCTATGATTTATTTTTGGTGATTCTCCTGTTTGGTTGATATCCAGCTTCTGGTCTGCATTGTTATCTGGTGTTATTAATTTCTAACCAAAGGACTCCTTTTGGTATTTTTTGTAATTTTGGCTTGGTTTTTGCAAATTCCCTAAATCTCTGTTTATCTGGAAATGTCCTAATTTTGCCACCATATATGAGAAACAATTTTGCTGGACATATAATAGCTGGCAATTATTTTCCTTCAAGCCTTTGTATATGTCACCCAATTGCCTTCTTGCCTGCATGGTTTCTTATGTGTAGTTATGTGTAGCTTAGTCTTACTGACTCACTTTCCTAAGT
Source organism: Heterohyrax brucei (assembly GCA_028571685.1). Taxonomy (NCBI): domain Eukaryota; kingdom Metazoa; phylum Chordata; class Mammalia; order Hyracoidea; family Procaviidae; genus Heterohyrax; species Heterohyrax brucei. The sequence goes on from CM053143.1 coordinate 166,803,302, forward strand.
TATTTTTCATTTACCCTTAGCCATTTTTAAAAGCATCTTCTTAATTTTGGCAGTTTTGATTACAGCACGGTTTGGTGTCTTTCTTTTGGGATCCACCTTGTGTGGAGTTCAATGAGCATCTTTGACAGATTCCTTCTCATCTTCCATGATACCAGGAAAATTTTCTATAAGCAAATCTTGGACAATTCTTTCTACACTTTCTGTTATTCCTCATGTCCTAGTACTCTAATCATTTGTAGATTACTCCTCCTCATAGAGTTCCACATAATTCTTGATGTTTCTTGATTTTTTAAAATTATTTTACCTAGTTTATTTTCAAATATGTTTATGTCATATGTTACCTTGAATCTCACTAATCTGGCCTTCCATTACCTCAGTTTTGTTCCTTTGAATTTCTATTTAGTTGTCTAGTTCTGTAATTCTATTATTAATTTTCTAAATGTCTATCTCTCACCATTCTATGCTTTCTTGTAGTCTTTTCAATTTGTTATTACACTCTGCTGCATTTTTCCTCTTCTCCTTACTGATCTCTTAAAGCCTTCTAAACATTAACCTTTTGTATTCTACCTCTAATCATTCCAGAATGTTCTCTTTCTCTAGAAAATTTGACTCTTTGTTTTGGGAGCTTTCTGAAGAAATCATGATCTGCTTCTTTAAGAGTTTTGATATGGACTGTTGTTTCCAAGCTTTCAATAAATTGTATTTATTTTGTGTTTGCCTACTATGCTCTAGCTTCTTGTTTTGAAATGTACAAATAGGCTGGTACTTGTATTAGTTTGGTTATTGTTGTCTTTGAAGCTCTAATATCTTTCACCAGATAGAGCTTTTACCAGACATGGGAGCCCAAGAGTCCATTTAGTTGATTTATATGGATTCTGCTCAGGTGTTCAGGTAGTCAGTTGCCAAGTGTGTGTTGCAGGCTCTCACCTACTGTCTTAGATGGTTGGGGGTGATTGGTATAGGCATAGGTTTCTAGCTGCAGCTGCTGAGAAAGGTACGGGGCTAATAGCCATCCATGAGTGTCGGTGAGGTTGGTGTATCTCTTTATTTCTGAATCTGGGTTAAGGAACAGCTTTTGTCTCAAATTTCTGGCTGAGGACAGTGGGCAGAATTATTTTACCTTCTCTTATCTGAGTTTGTTAAGTTTTTCCCCTTCTGAGTTTCAGAGAGTGGTTCAGGGCAGGCTTAAGGAGCCCTACTTCTGGCTCACTTAATGGTATCAGACTCTAGCCCTGAATTCAGTGTGGAAAAGAGAGGAAGAGTGCTGGAAGAAGAGAGACAAGTCAATGTCAAAGGAAAGATTTAGATGTGTGCTTGGTAGGTTATACCCAAAGATTTAGCTTTTCATGATCTGGTGCTGTTTCTAACTGATTCTTCAGAAGTGAGTAGATTTTCCAGACAATTAGTCCACCAACCTCCATGCCCAGCTTACCACACAGTGGCTGTGGTCATTTCTCAGCAGATCAGGTATTTGGAATCCTACATACTTCTGGTTCTACCCTCTCTTCCCCATTACTCAGTCCAATTTCTCAGCTTTCCCTTCAATGTTCAAGGCTCGTAGGATGTCATGTGTACTGGATTCATTTGCTATTTTGAGTCTTTGCTGTTAGAGGGGTCATCGGAAATGTCTGTCTACTCCAACATCTTGGCCCAACTCCTATACTGATACATTTTAAGTCAAAATATTTAAGGTACGTATGTTTCAATTTTGGTTTTTTTTCTTTTCTCTCTCTCTTTTTTTATTATGATTGAATTTATTATGATTAAATGTATATTCTCATATAAATTTGTAAGCCCACCTATATGCAGCTCCCACTGCTCTCCCTGTCCGGTGACAGCACACTCTTCCTCTCTGTTCCATACATGTCTTATCCTCCCATCAATCTCCTATCCCCTCCTTTCCACCTACTCCCCTTCCTCCAGTAAGAGATCAGTAGGATGACATCCTATAGATGCACAGAACAATAAAGTGCACACATGATACGGTCACTCTGTGTTGCCCAGTCCAATCCATTCCTGTCCGAAGAGTGAACCTCCATTATGATTTGTGGACAGGTGCAGCATCAGGGCTAGGGGCCATGCTGCCAGGGGAATTCCAAGGCCCCTGGAGCATCTATTGTGGCTTTTTAGTTGAGATCTCAGGGTGCACCTCTTTTTATTTTTGTGGTATCAGTGAGACTCAACTTTGTGAGCTCCATCACAGCTATCACTGGTGGTGGCCGGGCAACATCAGGTTTTCCAGTCACTAGTAAATGTAGTCACCCACTCACGTGAGTCTGTCTATCTTCTGGGTTCGTTCCTCTATGTCATTTTGTCCTTGATGATCATCCATTCCTGCTAAGTGGGGACCATTTGCCGTACCCTCAGATTGCAGCTTGGCAGCTTTTATGACCCCAGACACCGCTCAGCAACATGAGGTGCAGAGAGCTCTCTAACAAAATGTTAGTTGTGCCAATTGGCCTTGATTTCTCCTGAGAGCATGGTCCTTGGCCCCCTGACCTAGCTGCTCTGTCCTTGTAACATTGGATTCAGATGGGAGGAGTAATCATTTCATGCTAAACTCCAGTTAATACTGATCTTTCTAATCTGTGTTGTCCCAGATTTTACCCAAGCAAGTATCTATCATCTATCTAATCTAAACCCTCCCTGCCTTGTCCTCTATCCCTCCCCACCCTTGCAGCCATTAGGGAGTCTTTTCTTCCATGCATGAGTCTCTTTTTACATTCTTACCATAGGAGTCTCATACAATATTTGTCCTTTTGTTCCTGGCTACTATGACTCAACGTAATATCCTCTAATTGAAACCAGGTTGCAAAATGTTTCCTGGAATCATCGCTGTTCTTTATCAGTGCATAGTGTTCCACTGAGTATGTATACCCTAGTATACCTATCCACTCCTCTGTTGTTGGACATCTGGGTTGATTCCATCTTTTTGCTATCATGGACTGGGCTGTGATAAACATTAGCATGCATGCATCAGTTGGTGTGAATGGCCTTGATTCTGTAGGATATATTTTGAGCAGTGGAATTACTGGGCCAAATGGTATATCTAGATCCAGCTTATTAAGGAAGAACCAGATTGCTTTCTAAAGAGGTTGCACCATTTTACAATCCCACCTACAGTGTAGGAGAGTTCCTATTTCTCCACATTCTCTCCAGTATTTGTTGATTTGCATTTTTTTGGATCATGGCCAACATTGTTGGGCAGAGATGGTATTTCATTGTAGTTTTGATTTGAATTTCTTCAATAGTTAATGATTGTGAGCATGTCCGCATGTGTTTTTTGGCTGCCTGGATCTCCTCTTTAAAGAAGTGTCTGTCCATCTCCTTTGTCATCACTTAATTGGATGATTTATCTTTTTTTATTGATATTTTGTAGTACCTTACAGATGATGGAGATCAGGCATCAGTCTGACATATGGTTGCCAAATCTTTTTTCCCCATTCCATAGGTGGCCTTTTAATTCTATTAATAAAGTCTTTGGATGAGCCAAAGTGTCTGATTATTAGTAGTTCCCATTTATCTATTTTCTGCTGTTTGTGGTTTGTTTGACAGATTTTGAAGTCTGTCTGTGTTGTGTACTGAAACTTCCATTGTTGTTTCTACTTTTTCTTGGATGAGTTTTATCATTTTAGATTTGATATTTAGGTCTTTTATCCAGTTTGAGTTGGTTTTTGCATAAGGTGTAAGGTATGGGTCTTGTTTCAGTGTTTTGCAGATGGATATCCTCTTTTGCCAGCATCATTTTTTGAAGAGACTGTTTTTACTGCAGTCTAATGTCTCAGGGCCTTTGTCCTATATCAGTTGTTCATAAGAAGATGGGGTGATCTCTGGGGTCTCAATTCCATTCCATTGATCTGTCTGTCTCTTTTTGTACCAGTACCAGGCTATTTTGATTACTGTGGCACTGTAATAGGACTTAAAGTCAGGTAGTGAGAGGCCTCCAAGTGTGTTGTTCTTCAGTAGTTTTTTACTTACGCGGGGCTTCTTCCCTTTCCAAACAAAGTTGGTGATTTGTTTCTTCATCTCATTAAAAAATGTCACTGGAATTTGTAATGGGATTGCATTATATAAGTAGATTGCTTTGGGTAAAATACACCTTTTCACAATGTTACGTCTTTCTATCCATGAGCACAGTAGGTTTCTCCATTTATGTACATCTCTCATAGCTTCTTGTAGTAAGGACTTGTGGTTCTCTGTGTAAAGGTCTGTTATTTCTCGAGTTAGATTTATTCTAACTGTTGGTATAAAGGAATCTTACTGATTTACTTATGTTTATCTTGTATCCTGAGACTTTGCTGAATTCTTCTGTCACTTTGAGTAGTTTACTTATGGAATCTTTAGAATTCTCTGCATATACAATCATATCAGCTGCAAATAGGGAGATTTTTACTTCTTCTTTGCCAAGGCAGATGCCCTTTGTTTCTTGGTCTTGTCTAATTGCTCTGGCTAGAACTTCTAGTACAATCTTGAATAAGAGAGGTGAGAAAGGGCATCCTTGTCTATCTCCCATTCTCAAGGGAAACTGTTTCAGTCTCTCTCCATTCCAGATGACGTAGGCAGTTGGCTTTGTATAAATGTCCATTACTGCATTAAGGAATTTGCCATCTATTTCTATTTTGCTGAGAGTTTTTAGCATGAATGGGTGTTGGACTTTATCTAATAACTTTTCTGCATCAAGTGACAAAATCAAGTGTTTCCTGTCTTTTGTGGTATTTATGTGGTTGATCACATTCATTGTTTTTCTGATGTTGAGCCAGCCTCGCATCCCTGGTATGAATCCCATTTGGTAATGATGGATTATATTTTGATTCTGTTGTTGTATTCTATTGGCAAGAATTTTGTTGAAAGTTTTTGCATCTAGATACATGAGTGATATCAGTCTTCAGTTCTCCTGTTGGCTTCATAGAATGAATCGGGGAGTATTCCATTCCTTTCTATACTGTGAAATAGTCTCAGCAGTATTGGAGATAACGCTTCTCTAAAAGCTTGGTAAAATTATGTGGTGAAGCCATCTGAAACTGGGCTTTCTCTCCTTGGCAGCTTTTGAATCACTTTTTGAATCTCTTCCTTTGTGAAGGGTTTATTAAGTTGTTCTTCTTTACCTTGTGATAATTTTGATAGGTAATATGAATCAAAGAATTTGACCATTTTCTTCTGCTTTTCAAATTTGTTAGAGTACAGTCTTTCACAGTATTCTGTTATGATATTTTTGATTTCTGTTGGATCTGTTATGACACTCCCCTCTCATTTCTTATTTGGGTTATTTGCTTCCTTTTCTGTTTTTCTTTAGCAAGTTTAGCCAATGATTTGTCAACTTTGTTTATCTTTTCAAAAAACCAGCTTTTGGTCTTTTCAATTGTTCTTCTATTCTCTAATTCATTTAGTTCTGCTCTGATCTTTAGGATCTGTTTTCTGCTGGTGCCTGAGGGGTTCCTCTGTTGTTCTCTCTCTACTTGTTCAAGCTGTGGAGTTAGTTCTTCGATTTGGTTTGTTTCTACCTTCCAGATATGTGCAGTTATGGAGATAAACTGACCTCTGAGCACTGCTTTGACTGTATCCGATAGTTGCTGGTAGGAAGTGTTTTCATTCTCATTGGAGTCCATAAATTTCTTTATTTCATCCTTGATTTCTTCTATAACCCATGGCTTTTTGAGCAAAATTTGTTCAGCTTCCATGAGTTCCACTTTCCATCTGTTTTTTCTGCTACTGATTTTGACTTTTATGACTTTATGACCTGAGAAAATGCTTTGAATTAATTCAGTGGTATGGATTTTGTTGAGAATTGCTTTATGTTCTAACACATGGTCTATTCTGGAGAATGTTCCATGTGACTAAAGAAGGAGGTGTAGTAGTCTGCTGATGGATAGAAAGTTCTGTATATCTCGATGAAGTCTACTTGGCTAATTATGGCAATAAGGTCTTTTGTGTCTTTATTCAGCTTTTTTCTAGATGATTTGTCCAGTACTGAAAGTGGAATTTTGAAGTCTCCCACTATCATTGTGGAGTGATCTATCTCATTTTTTAGTGTAGTCAGTGTTTTTCCGATATTTTTAGGTGCTCTAATATTAGATGCATAAATATTTAATATTAAGTCCTGCTGTGTACTGAATCTTTCAGCAATATTGTCCATCCTTGTCCAAAGTGGTGGATTTTACATTAAAAATTTTATCTGAGATTAGAATTGCCATACCTGCTCTTCTTTGTGTATTGTTAACTTCACATCCTTTCATTTTGAGTTTGGATTTCTGAGTACCAATCTTCCATCAGATCGAACAGCTTGCCTAATTTTTCATTTTGCTGTGTTGCATTTTGTATAAGGTCTAGGAGGGCTGTGTATATAATCATTTTGTATTCACCTTTCAATAGTTTCAGAAAACCTTCTTCGTCTGGGAAGTTTTGTGCTGCTTTCTTTTGGGGGACTTCTGAAGCCGCAGGTGATTTCTTCATTATGTTTTTCTCCAGAGTTTGTTGCTTTGGGCACATCATGTGAGTCAGTAGAGGCTAAGAGAGATGCTGTAAGGATGAGCTGCAGTTGTTTCTCTAGGCCGTCTTCAAATGAAAGGTAAAAAGTATCCGAGAACTTCCAAAGTCAGTCAGATTTTCAGTTGTATAGGTCCCTCTTCCCATCTGGCAAAGTACGCACCTCTACTTTGAACCCCAGATGTTTTATACTAGCTTAAAATACAGAAAGACTACTGCCCTGCCAGCCTCTGCTGTCAGTCCCCAGCTGTAGGCAACACTGTAAAATGTAAATTCCTGCTTTTCTGCCAGAAAAGCGCGCTCCTCTGCACAGGTGCTACCTCCGAGCCTAGGAATTAGGTCCAGCTGAGGACTGTATGGGTATCACTGCTTCCCAGTGGAACAAAATGCTGTCCTGCACAAGCTCCCCACCTGCCTTGGTACCAGTTACTGTACAGCGGAGGCTGAAAGACAGGCTAATGGTGCTGAGATGCACATAGTCCACAGCCTCTGTCGCTGGTCCCAAGCTGTAGGCAACACTGTGTAAAATACTGCTTTTCTGCTGGAAAAGCCCTCTCCTTTGGGCAGGCACTGCTTCCCAGCCTAGAAACTAAGTCCAGCTGGGCCTCCATATTCGTGTCTCTGCCTCCCAATAGATCAAGGTGGCAACCCACACAAGCTCACCACCTGTGTCAGTACCAGATATTCTATGGTGGAGGCAGAAAGAGAGGCCAAAGGTGCTGAGATGCACAAAATCTAAAGCTGGGCTCTTAAAATACGGCAATTTTGCTTGCTGATCCCACCAGCAGTGCATCTGAGATTAGCTGCTAGTCAAGTCCCAGTTCTGTCTGCCATCTAGGATAGAGAATAAGAAATTAAAATGGTGAGTTACCTTCCATCCATGCAAGCCAGCACATGTCAAGTGTAGGGTCAGAGAAAGACAAGAGGTTTTATGTTCAGTGGTAAAAAGTTCAAATTAACAGCGCTGTGCCGCATCCGCGGGCTTGCTAGGTGTCCAGATGGCTCTGTTAATTATCAATTCAGGTCTTGGTTTCCAGCGGTTTTAGGGAGATGTGTGTTTAGTCTGCCATCTTGACTCCGTCCCTTTTTTCTTTTCATTTGACTGATTTCTTCAGTTACTAGTTGACTATCCAAATGTCTGCCAGTCCAAATAGAATTTATAAAGAATATTTCTACTGTATTCTACAGGGACTTACATTTAATTTTTATTATTACTGACTAAAATGAGGATTGAGGAAATATTTTGGGGTAGCAACTAACTGTGGAATCTATATTGCTCCACACAAAGGGTTAATTTAAAATAACTTGCAAAATCTGATTTGATGATCTGGTATTATGCTTACAACTACGTTTTAGCTAGAAATCTTCCTCTGCAATGAGTCACATCACATCTCTTATAAATAAGCTGGATGAAGTGTAGGATAAACATTTCCCTTTACCACTGTGCTTTGAAGGCCTGGAGTCTAGCTGCATAGGTAGAATTTCTCAGAGATCTCCAAGAAAGTGATCCTTGAGGTGAGAACTCTGATGAGAATCATATTCTGGAAGAAAGGAATAGCTGCAAATAGTTTTAATATGTGACCTGTATCTGAATTACCAGATCAGTATTCTTCATTTACTCAAAATTAAATTTATTCAAAGTTAAACTCAAGTGTTTTTTATGAGAATAAATTATGGATGTGAGTGACTCTAAAATGAAAAAGAAATGTTAGAAACATGTGATTTGAAGAAGGAAAATGAAAGACTTAGTGAAGGGCCCATATTAGCACAGGTGTATTTAAAGGCAGAAATAATGAATTTCTGTTACAGAATTAAATGATATTTATATTGCCCAATAATGGATTTGGCATTTATAATTAATAATAAAAAATAAAGTTCATTGGGATTTAGCTCAGCCTTGGAACTAATATAGCTGAAACTTCCTTCAATATACCTTTTTTCTTCCTTAAAACTAATATTTGATGTTCCTTGGGTTTGATTCTATTTTCTTATTCTTTGGACTCTTTGTAATGTGAATTAAAAGTTTCAAGATTATGACACATACTGTAGATAGAAAAAGTTTATTCATGAAAGAAATTATTGTGCTTTGTAAAAATTCCTTTTTCACCTAAAAATAAAATTCACTCCAAATATGAACTTAAAAAAATTATGTATCTGGTCAGCTGTAGATTCACATCAGAAAATAGCTTATGACAGAATTTTAATTCTATGCAGTGTCCAGTTAGAGCTAACTATGTAATACTTTAGAGCTATCTAGCTGATATTTTAATTTTATGTGTCATGAAACATGCTTGTTATATTGCTAATTATCATCTCCTTCAGTATGCTTATATATTTATTTTCTCACTTTTTCTTCCTCATTGAGACATAAAATGAGAAGAGCAGATTGTCTTTGTTTTAACCCCAAGGTGGTCTGTTAATGTCATGGGTGGCGTTCTGTAAGGTACAATAAGAGTATGTGAGGCTCATACTGTAAGGGCAAGAAGTAAATATAATTTATTACTCACATGTCCTAGAGTGGAAACTATACCACACCTTGAGGTAGGGTCCAAGCTGTTGGCCCTGAGGACAAGGAAACAACAATCTGGAATTATAGGAGAGTCCTTTTTGTATGACACACAGAGTAAGTTCTGAATTCTTTTTGGTCAATTAAAAAATTTCTAGGGCATTAGCATGTGAAAAGGAGAGGCAAAAATTGGTTACAGCCAATGAAAGAAAGAGTTATAAGACCAAAGCTGATTCTTATCACAGAATACTATCTGGGCATGTCTAGATGGGCCAGTTAGAGATCACAACTATTGACAGTCTGTGACAAAACTGAAGTAGCTATGTTAGAAGCTGGGTGAAAGCACAGCTAAAAAGCTTGATTGCCATGGAGTGAATCCCCACCCAAAGTGACCCTGTACCTAGTGTATTCAAACTGTTGACCTTTTGGTTAGCAGCTGTGGCTCTTAACCACTACACCACCATGTTTTCCCAAAGGGTAACTAGGAAGAACCAACTGATGTCAAGATAGCAAACTACGTAAACCACAATTTGGACTTTTGACATACAAGGACTGTCAATTAAGTTTGTGAACTCATCCTGGAAAAAGTGTTCCGTAACTCATTGCTGAATATCACTACAGCCACCTTTGAATAACTCCACTTAGGAAGCTATGCACTGACATCACTGCCTAGTCCACCCTTCAAAGCAAGTTTGGAACTCTTTTTCTGGAATGGCCATCAGAGCTGCCATCATATTACCCTTGATATCTTGAGCATTATCAAAATGTCTTCCTTTCAATATTTCCTTTGTCTTTGGGTAAAGAAAAAAATCACTGGGGGCCAGATCAGGTGAGCAAGGAGAGTGTTCCAATACAATTATTTGTTTACTGGCTAAAAACTCTCTTACAGACAATTATACAACTAAGTTCGTGAACCTACCCACCTTGCCACTGTGTGCAATAGCCATTTCAGAAAGAGTTCCAGAATTGCTTTGAAGGGTGGACTAGGTTCTGGCATCAGCGCATAGCTTCTCAACAGGAATACTCTGAAGGTAACCATAGTGATATTCAGCAATGGGGTATGCAGTACTTCAAACAAGTTCACAACTTGTCAGAACACATATATAACATTTCTCAAACACATATGTAACATTCCTACAGATGCAAAACCAGTTCTCTGAGCTAGTCAATACTGCCGACTATGAACAGAACCACTTCTAGAGTACAGGTATGCTGATTCTCCAGTCAGTCCTTACAGTCGTTACCCCACTGTTGTTGTTCTATGCCACAGAATCAGTTCCAACTTATAGTGGTTCCACGTGACAGAACAGAACTACCTCACAGTTTCCAATACTCGACTCAATGGCAATGCTGTTGTTCTTTGTTTTTTGTTTAATATTTGTGGGAGCAGATCACCTGGTCTTTTCTTCCACAGAGCCGTGTATATGTTAGAACTGCTGAACTTAAGCATCGAAGTGCTTAGCCATTGCACCCTCAGTGCTCCTATATTCAACTAAATCTGCTGCCTTCAAGTTGATTCCAACTGATAGCAACAATATAGAGCAGAGTAGAACTTCCCAATATGTTTCTCAAGGCTATAATCTTTAGGGAATCAGACTGCTACATCTTTTTCCTTTAAAATAGGTGGTACGTTGGAACCACTGACCTTTCAGGTAGCAACTGAGCATCTATCCACTGAGCAACCAGATCTCCTTCAGCTACACCTACTTGTTGTTGTTATCAGGTGCTACTGAGTGGGTTGTGACTCACACAGCGTGTGTACACCAGAAGGAAAAACTGCCCAGTCTTGTATCATCCTCACATAAATAAGATACCTGTATTCAGGTTCAAAGATTCAAATGCACAATATACTGAAGAAAGTTTTGAGAGACTCAGAAACAAGTCCATGCTATAACTTACAGAGAATAATTTGGGGCAGTTAAATTCACACAAGTTTAAAAAAAAAAATCAGAAGGCTCAGTGCAAAACCAGAGAATAGCAATGGCTGACACTGACTGCACCCTTATTAGAACTGTGTGAACCATTCCCAAACATTTAATGCTATTCTTTAATTTATATGTTGCTAAATAAATGTGGATATTAAATGTAGACTAAATTTATAAATGTTGCTTCAGGTTTGAATGAATTTATATCAACATTCAACTATATAAATAAGCATGCTATAGCAATGTTATCATTATGCCAATTATGTTCCTTACTTACTTAAAATGGAAGAAGCACAGCCAGGATGTTCCTTAGAAACACTGATGGCAAGACTTAGTCTCACATACTTTTGGACATGTTACCAGGAGGGACCAGTACCTGGAAAAGGACATCATATGACACAAAGTAGAAGATTAGCAAAAAAGAGTAAGTCTTTTAAAGAGGTGATTGACACAGAGGCTGCAACAACAGGCTCCACACAGCAACAACTGTGAGGATGACACAGGACCAGGCAGTGTTTTGTTCTATTGTTCATCGAGTCATTATGAGTTGGAACTGACTCAACTGCACCTAACAATAACGTATTATAATACATAAATGAAATATCTTTAGCAAGTAGAAAAAAAGTAAAGATACCTGCTATTACATGGATGAAGGGGCACTGGTGGTGCAGTGGTTAACTTCTCAGCTGTTAAATGATCCTTACATAGAAAAAAGATAAGGTAATCTGCTTCTGTTAAGATTACAGCCTTGGGCATCCTGTGGAGTAGTTCTCCACTGTCAGATAGAGTCACTGTGAGTTGTCCAAGAGTCAGAATGAACTTAATGACAACAGGTTTAGTTTGCCACTTGAAAACATGCTAAATAAAAGAAGTCAGTCATACAAGATCTGATCATTAAGTCCACAAACTTAATTGTTCTAAGTGCTACACACCTCAGTGCTGAATATCAGTACAGTCACCTTCAATGTACTCCTCTTGGAAAGCTATACACTGATGCTAGTGCCTAGTCCACTCTTCAGATCAATTTTGGAACTCTTTCCAGAATGGCCACTGCAGATAGTGGCAAGGTGGCACATTCACAAACTTCATTGTACAGTTGTCTGCAAGAGAGTTTTTAGCCAGTAAACACCCTCCCTATTCAATCTGGCCTCCCGTGACTTTGTTCTTTACCTGAAGACAAAGGAAATACTGAAAGGAAGATATTGTGATGGTATTCAGGACATCAAGGATAATATGACAACAGGTTTCACGGCCATTCCAGAAAAAAGAGTTCCAAAATTGCTTTGAAGCATAGAGCAGGTGCTGACATTGGCTCATAGCTTCCCAAGGGGAGTACTTCAAAGGTGGCAATAGTGATATTCAGCAATGAGGTATGTAGCATTTTTTCTAGGATGAGTCTGCAAACTTGTCAGGCCTCGTAAGTGCTCACAATGGGTAAATCTAGAGGGACAGAAAGTGCATTAGCTGTTGTCTATGACAGGGGTGGGAGGAAGATGAGGAATGAAGAATAACTGCTAATGAGTGATGTCACATTTAGAGGTTATGCAAATATTCTAAAATCAGATTGTAATGTTGATTGCATGACTGCAATCACTCAAAAATACATAGAACTGTTTTAGTAGATAAATTGTACAGTATGTCAAGTATATATCAATAAAACTTCCTTTTTTTAAAAAAAAAATCCTGATCTGTGTCAGTAGATTGACTAATTTTTTTTTACATGAAAAGGAAAGGATGAGGTCTTGGCTCAAAGAGTAAATAAAAGCAAGAGAGCTTGTTGTAGATATAGTGTCTATATTTGGAGTTTTGGAGTGGGTGCGGGCTAAACTCACTACTAAAATGCATCCAAAACTAATTAAGGATCAAAAAACAATTATTTTAAAACAAATGGTAGAGATAAATGTGCATTAGGTAATTTTTAAGCTGTTCTCTTAAAGCAATTCCTATAAATAAAAATTAAGTCTGTGCATAATATTTGGTACTGTGCTCAGAAACCATTTGCTTCCCCTAGAAGCAGTATGTTGGCAGAGAACTTCTTCCAGTTACTTTCAGATCTGTTCTATTTAAAGTTCTTATATCCAGATAAACTAACGAGTTAAATTTTGAGGAAAAAAAGTATTTAAAGAAAAAAGAAGCATTTCTTAAGCCTTTTACCTTTGTCTATTCATTTATAAGGGCCAGAATAGTGAGCTCTGGTTCTGGTGGAAACGATGGGAAAAGCATTTGTGTTTCTTCCGTGACTTAAATTTCTGAATCAAATGATTCTATCTCCAGTGTTTGGTTTCCCCATCTACCAAATGACCTTTTTATGATCAAGACAGTGATATGGACAAAATGATCTCATATGTGAAAATTGGCATTTGTGGTTCAAGATAAGAAATAGTAAAACAGTTCATTCAACCATAGATAAGTTGAATGCATTCTCATCTTTCATCTTTTTTTTTATAATACTGAAGATGAAAATAAAGCTATGTTAAGGAATTCTCTGTTTAATGTAAAAGTCTGCGAAAATACCAATGGCATATGTAGTCTCTAGAGTATGTATCATCATATTGACTTCCTGTGGGTGTTGGTTTAGACCCCTTTGCACACTCTCGTTTATTACCATATCCAGTCAAACACTATATTGAATCCCTCAACTTCTGTGTATCCCCAATGTTGCTTCCTTACTAAAATTTGTTAATATCTCTTCTTAGACTAGGAAAACATTCCTTAGATTTTGTTTTGTTGTGTTTTCCTTCCAACAAATTAGAATAAAGTCTGTAATGTGAAATGTCTCATTAAGGTTGGTTTACTACTATACCTAATAAACGCCTTCCCTCATGCCCACAGAACAGCCATAATAGACATTTCCTTCTTGGTCACATACAGCCATGAGGAGCCAAACCTATAAACTGAGTAAGACCCCTGAATATAGTCTACTTAGGACATAAGCTGGCAGGTTCTTTTGCATCTTCAACACATGGCCTCCGAAGTTGATCTCACATAATCTTTTATGCAACTGGTAGGATGAAATAAGATGAAAGAGGATGGTTTAAAATAACTTTGCATCAGTCCTAGGAGCATGATCCATCACTTCCACTCATATTTTCTGGCTACCAATAAATCAGCTAAGCACAAGTAAATGTAAGGGAACCTGGGAAATTTAGGATACGTCTTTGTCCATGAAGATGAGGAAAATACAGATTCTGATGATGAGCTAAGCTTTTTTTTTCCTCTTTCCAAATACCATCCTTCCTTCTAAGTGAAAATTGGAAACCCTAGTTTCCTAGTGGTTAAGTGCTACATCTGCGAACCATAAGGCTGGCAGTTCAAATCTGCCAGCACTCCTTGGAAGCTCGATAGTGCAGTTCTACTCTGATAGGGTCACTGAGAGTTGAATTTGATTTGATGGCATCAGGTTTTCATTTTTAAATGGAAACTATTTTAAGCAGAGCTTAGATAAAACAAGATTTAAGAGAGTAGTAAAGAAAGGAAACAAACAGGTGAGAGGTCTTAGTCATTAGTTTTCTAGAATTGAAGGGTTTGCCATGGCATCAAATGCTGTGTCCACAGAGACACCCACAGGGGGAAATGGCCGTATGTAGATGAATCCTCGAGGTACAGAATACCTGGGACTGCTTAGAAAGGCAAGCAGGGATATTATCCAACGTTTTTCAGAAAGAATATTGTTCTATAAACATCCTGAATTCAGACTATTGGTCTCTAGAACTGTGAAACAATAAATTTCTGTTGCTAAAACCATTCTGTTTTAGTAGCCCTATGAAACTAATACAGATTTTGGCATTACTAAGTAGGATCCTGCTGTAATAAATATCTAAAAATGTATAAAGGACTTTGGAATTGGGTAAAGGATACAGACTAAAAGAATGCTATGAAGTACATTAGAAAAACCATATTGCACTGAAGAGACTGTTATTAAAATTCTAGACATTAAAGGTGATTCCAGTGAAAGCTCAGAAAGAAATAAGGAGAGCTATAGAGAAACTTCTACTATTTTAGAGAATATAGTACTGTCATAAAAAGAATAGAAATGTGAGCATTAGATGTGCCTCCTGTGAGATCTTAAAAAGAAAGAGTGAACATGTTATATGGTACTAGAGGAAAGTTAACCCTTGTTATAATGTGACAAAAAAAAGTGGCAGCATTATGTTTGAATGTCTTGTGGAAAGTAGAACTCAAAAGTGATTCTATAAGTGTTAAATGAGAATATTTCTAAGCAAAATTTGAAAGACAGAACTTGATATCTCTTTGCTGCTTTTAATGAAATACAAGAGAAAATAAATAAATTACCGAGGTACACTCAAACAACAGAATTTGAGGATTTAGAAAACAATCAGCTTATCGATAGTATAAAAATAACAATGAATATTCTGATGGGCTAGTAGGATAAGGTCAATTCCCAGCTGGTTGAAGAGGACAGTAGCTATCTTTCTTTTGCCTCTAAGAACTTGGTGTGGATTAATTTCTTAGGACTGCAGTAACATAATACCTCAAACTGGGTAGTATATAACAATACAGGTTTAACAATACAGTTCTGGAAGCTAGAAATCTTAATTCCTAGTGTCAGCATAACCATGTTCTCTCTGGAAAATCTAGGGAAATAAAATTTCTTGTCTCATTCACTTCTCTGTCCCATTGATTCAACTGCCTCTTGATATAAGTACAATCAAGTATTCTTGATTTCCCATTCTTTGAAAAATTATCTGTAGTTTTTGTGATCCTCACAGTCAAATGCCTTGCATAGTCAATAAAACATAAGTAAACATCTTTCTGATACTCTCCACTTACAGCCATGATCCATGTCACATCACCAATGATATCTCTGGTTCTATGTCCTCTTTTGAATCTGATCTGAATTTCTGGCAGTTCCCTGTCAATATATCATTGCAGCCACTTTTGAATGATCTTTAGCAAAATTTTATTGTATGACATACTAAGAATATCATTCCATAACTTGCATATTTGGTTGGATCACCTTTCCAGAAATAGGTATAAATATGGGTCATTTCCAGTCAGTTGGTCAGGTAGCTGTCCTCCAAGTTTCTTGGTGTAAACAGGTGAGCACTTCCTGCACTGCGTCCATTTGTTGAAATATCTCCATTGATATTCTACTGATTTCTGGAGCCTTGGTTTACACCACTGCCTCCAATACAGCTCCCATTTTGTCCTGCAGTACCATTGGTTCCTGATCATATGCTACCTCTTGAAAGAGATGAACACTGATCAATTCTTTTTGGTATAATGACTGTGCATTCCTTCCATCTTCGTGTGGCACTTAATAACTTCCCTGTAGAATCATTCACTATTACAACTCCAGCCTTGAACTTTTTCCTTCAGTTCTTTCAGCTTGAGAAATGCAGTGTTCTTTTCTTGTGGTTTTCTATTTCCAGCTCTTTGCACATATCATAATAATACTTTACCTTCTTGATCTACCTGTTAAAATTTTCTGTTTAGTTCATTTACTTCATCATTTCTTCCTTTTGCTTTAGCTACTTGATGTTCAAGTTCCGGAGACTATTTTGGTCTTTTCTTTCTGCCCTGTCTTTTCAATGACCTCTTGCTCTCTTTACATATAATACCCTTGATGTTATTCCACAATTTGTCTGGTTTTTGGTCATTAGTGTTCAAAACATTGAATGTATTATTGAGATGGTCTCTAAATTCAGATAGGATATACTCAGGGTCATACTTGGGCTCTTGTGGTCTTGTACTCATTTTCTTCAAACTTAAACACACCAGTAATTGATGGTCTGTGCTGCAATCGGCAGCTGATGTTGTCCTGACTGATGATGCTGAGCTTTCCCATTTACCTCTTTGCACATATGTAGTCGATTTAATTCTTTTGTGTTTTACTGGAAAGGTCCACTATTTACTTTGGTGAAAAAGGGTATTTGCATTGAGGAATTCATTGGTCTTACAAAATGTTATCTATCATGTAATCTCTGGCATCATTTTTATCATCAGGGTCATATATTCAATTACTGATCCCTCCCCTCTTCTGTGTTCTAGTGTTTTTCATTCCAGTTGCTAGTAATTGTCAATGCATCCTGACTGCATGGTCAATCAATTTCAGACTGCCAAAGCTGGTAAAAATCCTCACTTTCTTCATCTTTTGCCTCCTTAAGCAAATGAAAGTCCCCAAAGCTTGACTGTATCTAGGTCATTAGGGTCAACTTGACTTTGAGGAGGCAGTCCTTCTCCAGTCATCTTCTGCCTGCCTTATACTCTGGAGGGCTCATTTTCCAGCACTATCTCAGACAAGGAAACCCTGGTGGCATTGTGGTAAAGTGCTACAGCTTTTAACCAAAAGGTCAGCAGTTCAAATCCACTAGACACTCCTTGGAAACTGTATGGGGCAGTTCTACTCTGTCTGTAGGGTAGTGATGAGTTAGAATCAACTTCATGGCATGGGTTTGGCTTGGATTTTTATATCAGACAACGCTCCAGCATTATTCCTAAGATTTTGTTGGATAATTCAGAAACAGGATGTTATGTCCTTCTTCCTAGTTTGTCTTAGTTTGGAAGCTCAGCTGAACTCTGTCCACCAATGGCTGGCTCTGCTGGTCTCTGACTCACAGCACCACAGTATTACACTGTATCACAGCAACAGGATCCGATGCGATGGCACTTTGCTTGGCACAGCAACAACTGACACGCAAGTGGGAAACTGGAGTTAGTAGTCAACGTATGCTGTTAAGGCAGTTCCAGGGAATTAATACACACCAGTTCCTCAGAGGAAAGGAAAACATAGGTATTGAGAGGTGTAACATTGTTTAGGAAATATCTTTTTCTGTGGCAGTAGCAGTTGTGCAAGAATTGTCAAAGAAACTTTGAAAGTTACCCTGGTGCTTCTCCATTCTCTAGAGATGCTTTTGGCTAATAGTTCGTCCACAAAATACTAATGAAATAAAAGAATAAACCCCACGTCTTTACAAGCATCTCATAAAATTGTGTGAAGGAGCACATCTTAACTAAAAAATAAATAAATAAATGCTATCAGAAGATAATAAAAACTGTGACACAACATTATACATTATGACCCTTACTTCTACTTCTGAAATTCTATCAAATGGGTTTACTTGCATATGTGCTAAATATTATATGCATATTATTATTCATTGCAATGGTGGATGTAATTTTTAAAAGTTTGGAAATAGTCTAAATGTCCATTTATGAAAAACGAAAAGCTTAACCCTGTTAATGTCATGTAGATTCCAACTTATAGAGAACCTGTATGACAGAGTAGAACTGCCCCACAGAGTTTCCAAGGAGTGGCTTGTGGATTTGAACTGCTGACCTTTTGGTCAACAGCAGTAGCACTCAACCATCACGCCACCAGGATTCCATTTATAAAGGATGGGTTATGAGTCGAGCTCATTTAATGGCAATAGGGTTAGTTAAGTAAACTGGTATATAAAGACAATGGCATACAATGAAGCTATAAAAAGATGAATCTCTTTTACTGACTCTCATGGACTGAACTGTGTCCCCCCAAAAAACAGGTGTAGCCATGTGGCTGGGCCATGATTCCCTGTATTTTGTGAATGCCCTCCATTTTGTGATTTTGCCGTGTTGTATGTTAACGTATTAAGGTGGGACTTTGAATCCCTTTACAAGATCACCTCCCTGCTCCACAGGAAAGAGAGTTTCCCTGGAGTATGGCTTGCCCCACCCTTAATCCTTTCCTCCTAGAAGAAATAAAAGGAAAGGGAAGCAGACAGAGAATTGGGAACCTAACACCACCAAGAAAGCTGCACCGGGAGAAGGGCGTGTCCTTCAGACCTGAGGTTCCTGTACCAAGATGCTCCCTGCACAAAGAATAATGCCACACCAGACTTTCCTCCAGAGTCGACAAGGGGAAAGCCTTCTGGAGTGGACATCCTGAATTTGTAGCCTACTAGACTGTGTAAGAATAAACTTTCCTTTGTTAAAGCCACCCACTCTGTGGTATTGCTGTTAGAGCAGCACTGGCTGATAAAATACTGACATGGAAATACTGCTAATAAGAAAAAGGAAGCATTGGTTGTGAATGAGCATCATATATACACACAGAATCCGACATAAGCTAACAACAAGAACAAGAAAACTCTTCTATGTGTTCCTTTTGGTGCTCTTTGGATTTTAAACTGGCCAAACACATTATCTATTCAAATAATGGCATTTTTATATATATAAAAAGAACCCATTGCTACTAAGTCAACTCCAACTCTAAGACACGCTATAGGGTAGGATAGAGCTGCCTCATAGAGTTCCCATTGTATATAAGAGGTATGTTTATCAGACACCTACCAGTAGTGAGTTTGTACCATCGGTAAAGCTTTCAATCAGCTAAGGCCTTGCATCTCAGAGTGAGTGATTCAGTTCTACTTGACAAATGGTATCGTTCATATAAAAACAGTCTTTTAATTATGACTTTTCTAATCCCTAGGGTCGCCATGAGTCGGATCCGACTCGACGGCACTTGGCACTTGGCAGTTCTTAACTAATTCCAAACTCACATATTATGAATGTACCCCATTTTACTGAGCTGTTTTTAATTAAGCCATAAAAATTAAAAAATAAAACAAACAAAAGTGCTATTAAGTCAATTCCAGCTCACAGCAACCCTGAAGAACAAGGAGAACTGCTGCAGACTGTTTCCAAAGCTTCCACTTTACAGAAGCAGGCTGCCCCCTCATTCTCCCACGGAGCAGTCGGTGGGTCCACCCAGGTTTTGGCTAACAGCCTAGCAGCCACTGGCTTGTCCACTGAACTTTCAGAGCTTCTGAAACCACAGAGGGCTGAAAATAATGAGAGTACGACTTAATCATGTTCAGAGATGAACAGTTAAATGCAATTCTTTGAAAGATTTGTTAAATCATAAAGAAGGGCTATAAAGATTGCCAAGCTGTGCAATGCCAAAAGCCAAGCCAAGTGCCGTCGAAATCTGTGCAATAAGGTTAAATAAAATTTTGTGAGAAATTGGAAAGGGAGGTGATTGCCAGTTATCAATTAAAAACAAAAATATCTGTACTGTTTAATATGAAAGGCATGCTTAAGCACCTTTTGAAGTCTAAATTTCTAGGGATAACTTGAACTTCAGTCTTGACTTTAATTAAGTCAGAACTATTGGTATAATTTCTAAAACAGCAATTACAGGACACAATTACTCTGCAGGAGTCCAGTTTAAGTTGTTGTTGATTAGCGAATGCTAATCCAAAGTGTGAGTCACTAAACTAATATAGTGTTCATAGAGAATTGCAAACAATTTGATTACATGACAACATTCTTGCTTGCTCTTAAGGAAATAAACAAACGACATATGAATTGATTGTATATTTTACCCAGAAAGTAAATCTAAAGTGCATATACCAAAAATAGTGACGTATTAAAAAAATTAGATTAATAATAAAGCTAGTGACTGAATAGGAATGGCAATTCCAATTAAGGAGCAGAATTTGCCAGCAGTTTAGGTGGTTCTTTCCCTAATCCCACCCACACCCACCCCCACTTCTATCCCAGAGGTTTACATTGTACCTAAGTTTTATTAAACCTTCCCTCGTCATTTTGAAATTTCTGTAAAACATGTATGCAGTTTATAAATACAAGATAAATTTAAAATCACTGTCCATGTTTTCATTTTATGTCTTTTGCTAATATGATTTTAAATACTTTAATTTTATACTTTTTTAATTATAATGAATCCATTTTTGATGGTGTATTCTATTGTATATAAATAAGCCATGTATTTTTACTCTAATACATTACAAACAACCTTTGAATAGTTTGTGTGTTTCTACTGGTATTAATAATTTTCATATGACACGTTGTACATACTTGGGAATGAAATCAGCAGATCCTAGGTTATCTCCACCAATATTTTTTTCCTTTACCATCTACCTTTCTCTACACTAATGAAGCCTCTCCAGATATTTTTGTTTAGTGTTTTCCTTGTAAATTTTATTTTGTTTATGCTCAGTGAAAAAATATGATAATAGTGGCAACATAAAGAATTTACAAACCAAAGGCAAATATTGCTTATTACCAACAGACTTGCTCCAAAAGAAAAAAATCAAAGGCTGAAGGAAAATGATATAACCACAGAAATGGAGAGAAGACAGAAGAGTTACAGGAAACAATAAACAGAAATGAGTATTTCTTAGACAAACAAGTACTAATATTGACCTATGTTTTAAAGTAGCTATAGAATTTAAAAGTATAAAACAGTAGCGCAACATACAGATGCTATTAATGGACTAAGAATTTTCTAAGTCTCTGGCATTATCAGAGGAGTCCAAAGAAAATTTTTACTTATTTGTAATAACATGTGATTTGTATTAGCTATGCTAAAGAGCAGCCAAAGCCAAGTGCCGTTAAATATATAGGGGAGTGTTTTACAATAAAAGATTCTATGAGGATACAAATGTTCTATTTTTGCACTCTTCAATAGGGTAGCCACTAGCTACATATGGTTTTTGTTTCTGTTAATTATTCTTCATTATACCTTAAATGAGGTTTACAGAATAAACTAGTTTCTCATTGCATAGTTAGCACATATGTTGTTTCATGAGATTGGCTAACAACTTGGCAACATGTCAACAATCTCCATTTTCAACCTTAGGCTCCCTGTTACCAGCTTTCCTGTCCACTCCTGCCTCCTAGCCCTTGCCCCTGGGTTGATGTGCCCCTTTAGTCTTGTTTTGTTTCATGGGCCTGTCTAACCACTGGCTAGAGGATCACCTTCAGGAGCAAGTTCATTCCTGAGCTAACAGGGTGTGTAGGGTCCTTACTCTCAGGTTTGTCCCCTCTCTGTCAGGCCAGTAAATCTGGTCTTTTTTTGTGAGGTAGAATTTTCTTCTACATTTTCTCCAGCCCTGTCTGGGAGACCTCTACTGTGATCCCTGTCAGAGACTTCAGTGGTGGTAGCTGGGCACCGTCTAGCTGTACTGGACCAGTCTTGTACAGGCTGTGGTCTGACAATTAAGTTCATGAAATCATCCTAAAAAAAATATTGCGTAATTCATTGCTGAACATTACTATGGCCTTCTTTGAAGTACTCCCCTTGAGAAGCTATGCACTAAAGCCAGGACCCAAAGCCACTGTGGAACTTTTTGTCTGGAATGGCTATAAGAGCTGCCATTGTATTACCCTTGATGTCCTGAATGTCACCAAGATTTCTTCCTTTCAATATTTCCTTTATCTTCAGGTAAAGAAAAAAGTCACTGAGGACAACAACAGTTGAGTAGGTATGGTATTTCAATACAAGTATTTGTTTACTGGCTAAAAATGTCCTCATAGGCAACTATGCCATGAGGTTTGCAAACTTGCCACTGTGCCACCACATGCAACGGCCATTCCAGAAAGAGTTCCAAAACTGTTTTAAAGGGTGGATTAGGCATTGGCATCATTGCATAGCTTCCCAAGGGTAGTACTTCAAAGGTGACCATGGTGATACTCAGAAATGAGGTATGCAGTACTTAGAAAAATTAAGTTCATATACTTAATTGTCACACCTCGTGCATCTCACATACTTTGGATAACTGTTATCAGGAGTTTCCAGTCACTGGAGAAGCATACCATGCTGAAAGGACCCCCAACAGGGGAGACCCCTCCTCAAGTCACAGGTGACGGCGTAACCCCAATCAGTCACGAAGTCTGCAGCTTGATGCAACAGCAAGAGGTTTTTATTCCAGCGCGCTGGGGCTCAATCCATACTCTTGTCAGAGTAGAGGGAATGGGCCCTGAACAAGAGAAGTACAGAGTATATAAAGGCAGGGTCTTACATTCTTGAGGGAGGTGGGGTTGGGGAAGTTCCGCATTCTGTTTCGACAGGGCTTGGGGCCAAAGCAGTAACTATTCGAAACTAGTTCTTGTGGTTAGGGAAGTGGCCCTTTCTCTTTCGTCAGGGGCTGTTTCAATAATCAGGAATGCATGGCCCAGTGCTCCAGAAGAAAGTTTGCTCATCAGGAATGCATGGCCCAGTGCTCGAGAAGGAAGTTTGCTAACAGACTCTTTGTTTTTCTGACCAAAGATTTTCTTACAAAAGTTTTTCCCTAACAATGCTTGGGAAAGTAGACAGTCAAGCAAAAACCAGAAGACCTTTGATGAGGTGGAATGACACAAATGACTGCAGCTACAGACCAAGTATAACAATGACGTTGCAGTGATCTTGTTCTACATGGGGTCACTGGGATTCGGAAGTGACTCAAGGTGCTTGACAGTGACCATTTCTTGCTTATGGGGCATTGGTGCTCTAGCGGTAGAATTTTTATTCTTTGTGTTGGAGACTTCCCCACTTGTCTGTAAGTTTTTAATACTGTGTGCTGCTGTGATTTTAGAAGCTGTGCCACTGACTCGTATTCAGATACCAACAGGGTCACACATGGTAGATAGGCTGTGGCTGTAGGCAACATGGCCTTCACTGTGAACAAGTGAAAATAAACAGCCACAAACAGCTGGAATGTGTGACATCAGACTCTCTCAAAGGATGAGTCCTGCCTGAATGTGACCTTGGCATCCACACATGGGCCTAAATGCTTTACCTCCTAGAGAGATGAATTTACCTGAGGAAGTGGCTTTTGTTATGTTAGTTAGACAGGAAGACACTCATTTGCTTTGTGAGGAACTATCCACACCCTATTCAAATTAATGCCTGCTTTACTGCACATATAGCTATTTTGTTCACTAAATACAAGGGAGCTGCATGATGCCTGGAAGGAATGAGTTGGGGCATCAGAGATGCCAGCTTCCCTCCTCACCAGCAGGGTTTCTTGTGTGGCATTCTTCATTGCTGATCAGCTGTGGGCAATGCAGACCCACGGAACTCAGCAGATAGGTTTCAGCTGAGCTTCCAGACAAAGACAGACTAGGAAGGAGGACCCACTAATCTAGTTCTGAAAAGAATTAGCCAGTGAAAATTTTATGGATAGCAGTGGAACACTGTCAGATATAGTGCCAGAAATGAGCCCTCACAATGAAAGGCACTCACAAGGCAACTAGGGAAGAGGTGCCTGCTCAAAGTAGAGTTGAAGTTAGCGATGTGGATGGAATGAAACTTTGGGGAATGGTAATTTGCCAATGAAGCACAACTCATAATGAAAATAAGCAGCTACAAACATGCATTAATGAACAGAACATGGTATGTACAAACTACAAACCTAGGAAAATTATAAATCATCAAAAATGAAATGGAACACACAGACATTGATATCCTAGGCATGAGGATGCTGAAATGGACTGATACTGGACATTCTGAATTGGACAGTCACATAATCTACTATGCTGGGACTGATAACTCCAAGACAAATGATGTTGCACTCACCATCGGAAAGAACAATTCTAGATCTATACTGAAGTACAGTGCTGTCAGTGCTAGAACAATACTCAAACACTTAGAAGGAAGGCCAGTTAATATGACTATTATTCAAATTTATACACTAATCATTAAGGCCAAAGATGAAGAAA
The DNA here is from genome assembly GCA_028571685.1 of Heterohyrax brucei. Lineage (NCBI taxonomy): Eukaryota > Metazoa > Chordata > Mammalia > Hyracoidea > Procaviidae > Heterohyrax > Heterohyrax brucei. Next base: position 166,827,662 of record CM053143.1, read on the forward strand.
TTGAAGATTTTTACCAACTTCTGCAGCCTGAAATTGATCAAACATGCAATCAGAATGAATTGATAATTACTGGTAATTGGAGTGTAAAAGCTAGAAATAAAGAAGGAGGATCAGTATTGGAAAACACGCCCTTGGTGACAGGAACGATGTCAGAGATCATGTGATAGAATTTTGCAAGAAAAATGACTTCTTCATTACAAATACCCTTTTTCACCAACATACACGGCAACTATACACATGGACTTCACCAGATGGAATACGCAGGAACCAAATCAACTACATCTGTGGAAAGCGACCATGGGCAAGCTCAATATCATCAGTCAGAACAAGAGCAGATGCTGACTGTGGAACAGAACATCAATTGCTCATGTACAAATTCAAATTGACTGAAGAAAATTAGAACAAGATCACAAGAGCCAAAGTATGATCTTGAGTCACCCCTCCTGAGTTTACAGACCATCTCAAGAATAGATTTGATGCACTGAACAACAATGATGGAAGACCAGATGAGCTGTGTAATGACATCAGGTACAACATTCATGACGAAAGTAAGAAATCATTTAAAAAGATGGGAAAGAAAGGAAACATCAAACTGTATAACTGAAGAGACTCTGAAACTTGCTCTTGAACGTGAAGTAGCTAAAGCAAATGGAACAAATGATAAAGAAAAAGAACTGAACAAAGGATTTCAAAGGTTAGCCTGAACAGTCAAAGTAAAGTATTATACTGATATGTGCAAAGAGCTGGAGATTAAAAAACAAACAAACAAAAAGAATACATTCTGCCTGCATTTCTCAAGCTGAAAGAACTGAAGAAAAAATTCAAGGCTAGAGTTGCCGTAGTGAAGGATTCTACAAGGAAAATATTACATGACTCAGGAAGCAACAACAACAACAAAAGGTGAAAGGAATACTCCAAGTCATTGCACCAAAAATAATTAGTCGACACTCAGTCATCGCAAGAGGAATTGTGTGATCAGGAACTGGTGGTACTGAAGGAAGACGGCAAAGCTGCACTGAAGGCACTGGGGAAAAGCGAGGCTCCAGGAACGGATGTTTCAACAAACAGATACACTCGTGGAATTTCTCACCATCTACACTAAGAAATTTGGGAGGCAGCTACCCGGAAAACTACCTGAAAGAGACCCATATTTATGCTTATTCCCAGGAAAGATGATCCAACAAAAAATAAAAATTTTTGAACAGTATCACTAATATCACATGCAAGTAAAATTTTGCTAAAAATCCAAACCTAACCCATCGCCATCGAGTCGGTGGGCAGTGTTTCCTTCCATCGTGCACAGGTCTGTGTGAGTTGGAACCGACCCAACGCACCCGGAAACAACAATATATTGGAGACCAGGACTAAATTCCTAGCCAAATCACCTCACACGCGGCCATCACTGACTTGTCTGTCAGAGGAGACTTGCTTACTGACGTGTAATGTTAAGCAGGTTTCAGAGGAAATTCCACCTAGAAAGAAAGGCCTGTCCATCCAATTCAGAAAACCAGCCAGTGAACATCTTACAGGCTGGTCTACAACCAAATCGTGGAGGTGGTGCTGTGCACCATTTACAGGTAGCCCTGACTTACAGTGGGGTCCAGTTTCTCCCTCTGCCTGTTAAGTCAGTTCTGATGTAAGCTGAATACTTTTTTCATTGTTTTTAGTTTTCATTATTATTATTATTTATTATCAGTATCTTTATAAATCTTTTTGAGGATTGGAAGGAATACATACAAAGTTACAGATATATTTTAATAATACACATATAGAAAATATACAAATCATAACAGTGTATTCCATAAATGAAGAGTTATACAACACATAGTCAATTGTGATAATACCTGTATTTGTGGAAGGTTCTAAACCATCTAGATTGTTCTTGGGAATGGGGAGAGTGTCTGAAGTTAGAACATTTGTGAGAATTGTCTCTGTGGTAATATTTTCACTTTCTCATATGTTCTGTGGTAACATCTCACTGAAGACTGAATCTGTTTATGGACTTAAGAAAAGTGATCAGTTTGGGTCCATGTTTTTCAATCAACTAGAGCCCTTGATTTAGTTTAGAAAAAAGTCAGCTAATTCTTTCACTGTAAATTTTTTTTGATAATTTCTCTTTTATAATTCTCACTATCGTTTCATCTTCAATATTTCTTTCTTCTTCAAAATCCATTACACCCTGAATTCTGCAATTCCTCTCATCATATACAAGCTGTTCCACATCAGTGACACAAAATTCTGTATCAGTGTTCTCACCATATGAATGTTTTCACTCATCTCTTTCATATTACCCTGATCTATTAAAATAATAACATTAGCAAATCATGTACTGCAACATTTATGTGGTACATATTATTAACAATAAGACATAAAAAATATGCCATAAATGTAGTTTTTCATAACTCAACTACATCATAAATTGGAGATTACCTGCAGTGCTTTTGATTGTGGGGTTTGCCATGATTTGGGACTAACTCCAAGTCAGCTAACTACAGTTCTTGCTTACCCTCCTGACTTACCATCTATATAAGGTAGTTGTTTGTTAGGTTTCTCTGCTGCTCATTTGTTTTATTTATTTATTTATTTTACAGTTTTATTCAGAGTCCCTGATGGCTCAGTACTCAGCTGCTTACTTAAAGATCAGTGACTCCAACCTTTCAGTCTCATGGGAGAGAGACGTGGCGATCTGCTTCTATAAAGATGACAGCTTTGGGAACCCTACGAGTAACTTCTGCTCTGTCCCACAGGGTTGCTGTGAGTCACAACTGACTTGACAGCAGTTGCGTATGCGTGTGTGTTGTGTCCTTGGGAAGGAAATCACTATACAAAAATTGTTTCAGCTCTAGTCATTGGTAAATCTTTCAGCTAGATCCTGTGTCCTTTCACTTGCTCCCTCCTACCCCGACCCGCGGGGCCAATCAACGGAGGGACGAGGGGGAGCCTGTGAAAATGAAAGTGGAGCAAGGGATGCGAATAAATGGAGACAAGACAAAATTCTGATCAAGCCTCGAGGTTTTATTGTAGCAGAGTAATATATATAGAAGTTGGGGAGGGGAAGGGCTTAGGACCGGAAGATAGCTGGTATGAGACAGTTGGCATTTTATGATTGGGCAGACGGTATGCCTGTACAGTTGACATTAGGCAGTGACGCTGGGCAGTGACGCCGGGTAAAACTTCGCGCACGCGCATTTTCAGGGGCTTTCCAGACTTCCTGTTTTGGGGGGCCTGAAGTTTTTTCATGGCCCCCGACACCCTCCATTGTGGATTTTTGTTTTGTTAGATCCCTTTGTTCGTCTTTCCTTTCTGACCCTTCGGCCTATTTCAGGTTTAGCTTGTGTATTTACCACCCCAGGCCGAGTACCAGGCATTGTTTTAAGGAGCCTTGACTCCTTCTCTTGAAGAACGACCTTTGAAACCAAGACCTGGACATTAGCTGTACTTTCCGATTTTTCCTACTATACGTTTATAAACTTCTTTTAATGACTTTAATTCTGTTAATGTAGTAATTTTAAAGTCTGAATCTGATAATCCAAATAACTGAATCATATGTGACCTTGTTTTTATTTACTCTTGTTTCATTATTGTTCTGTCTGAGGGTATGTTTTCTTTTTGGTATGATTTTAGAAAGTGAGTGAATCTTTACCTTTGGAACTTGATTGAATTTTTTTTTCAGAGAAATGTGTATTTGCTCCCTCTGGTTACTCATGGGTTTCCTCAACCTGATGTCACTTTACATTAAAATATCTCTTTGAGGTTTCCAAGACTACAGAGGAAGTTTGAATTTTCACTGCACAAGTATAAGGAGACTGTGGTTATGAATTCTTACGGGAAATATATAACTTTTCTTCCTCTTCCAATGCCAAGTTTGAAGTAGGGACATCCCTGAAGTGTGACATTCTTCAAAGAAGGATTTATTTCTCTATCACCCTTACATTGCAACTTCAGCTTTTGAATTTCCAATGGAATTCATTACATAGGCTGGATCTGAAGTTTATCTCTTATATACAAATTCTAAATTCATGGCATGTATTCTGTGACTCAAGATTTGGGAATAACTTTCAGGATAAAGTCATCTTTGGCACAAGCCATATCATAAAATATCTAGTTTCATCTTTTCTTTGGTTCTGAACAGGATTCTAAACTCTCTCTCTTTTTTTTTTTTCTTGGAATTGTCCAGAATTTAGACTTTCCCATTTCCTGCTACACCATGCCATAGAAAGACACAGGGTAACGTGTTCTCTGTGACGTTTTAGCATTGACAGCAACTGTTTCTTCTAGGCCCATCTGTGTGTTTAGAGTCATCATCATGGTACCCAAATTAATTGTGCTGCTAAAAAAATTATGACTCTGCATTATTAATAATGCGGTAGCAAGAATAAAATATTCAAAACTTATATTCCCCATATTCTAACATGTAGTCCCTGGGTAGCACTGGTACTATCAAAGTTGACAATTTTAACTAACTCAGCTGCATCGTGGATGAATGTCCTAGCAACTGGCTTCTGTAAAGATTACAGCTAAGCAAACTTTATTAAATCACTTCTATTCTGTAACACATAGGGTCACCATGAATTGAAATTGTCTGGGCACAATTTTATTTCATCTTTTCCCAAATAAATCTTAAAACTTATATTCTACATTTTTTTCAAATTATGTTTCAAATGAAATTTCAAAATCTGAGTCAGTTTGTCGTACAAAAACCTACAGAGACATTATTATGTGACCTCAGTCTCCCTGTAATGTGGCAGCACACTTTCTCTCTCTACCTCATATTTCCTGTGTCTATTCAACCAGCTCCTGCCTCCTCCTGCCTTCTTACCTTGCCTCTGGACAGGAGCTGCCCATTCAGCTGCATATATCTACTTCAGCCAAGAAGTGTGCCCTTCATCAGGGTCATTTTGTGTCTTACAGTGCAGTCTAATCCTTATCTGAAGAGTTGGCTTCAGGAATGATTTTACTTCTAGACTAACAGAGTCTAGGGGCCATGTCTTCTGGGAAGCCTTCAGTCTGTCAGACCATCAAGTCTAAAATGTTGTAGATAGTGTTATATCTTAAGACTTCTAGGATGCATATCTCTGTTCTTAGTTTTACCATTGTGGTGACCAAACTAATGTGCTATTCAAAAAAAAATTATGACTCTGTATTTAGTTATCCAGTGGTGTTATAACAGAAAAGTCACAAGTGGATGGCCTTAAAAAGAGAAATTTTGTCACAGTCTAGTAGGCTACAAGTCCAGATTCAGGGCATCAGCTACAGGGAAAGTATTTCTCTGCTGTCTCTGGAGGAAGATGCATGTCAACTAGCTTCCCCAGAATGGGAGCTTCTGAGGAACACGGATGCCAGGTCCCTTTCACATAATGCTCTTTGCTCCTGACACTGCTTGGTGATAGGAGGTCCTCAACTCTGCTGGCTTGCTTCCCTTTAGTTTATATCCCAACAAATGGCTGCAAGGCACAGTACAATCTTATACATTGAGTTCTGCCCCATCAACACAACTTAGATCCTCCTTTGTTAACATCATAGAAGCAGGATCTACAGCGCATAGGAACACTATGTAATACCAGGAATTATGACCCAGCCAAACTGATACACCTATTTATGGGGGGATACAATTCATTCCGTAACACTCTGCATTATCATCACTGAGGAAAAATACTTATTCTGGAATGAATATTTGAAAGTTACATTCTCCATGTTCTAATAAATACCTTGATACCACTGTCAATATAAGTTACACACACACACGAGGTCTGACAACTAAGTCCACAACTTCATTGTTCTAAGTGCTACATAACTCATTGCTGAATATCATTATGGTCACCTTCAGAATACTCCATAGCACTTGGCTGGCTGGCTCAAAATACTCCCCTTGGGAAGGTAGGCACTGATGCCAGTGCCTAGTCCATCCTTCAAAGCAACTTTGGAACTCTTTCTGAAATAGCCATTGCACACGATGGCATGTTGGCAAGTTTGCGAACTTAATTATGTAACTGTCTGTGAGGGTGCTTTCAGCTAGTAAACAGATAACTGTATTGGAATACCCTCACTACTCACCTGATCTGACCCCTAGTGACTCTTTTTAAATCAAAAATAAAGGAAATATTGAAAGTAAGACACTTTGATGACATTCAGGACATCAAAGGTAATATGACGACAGCTCTGACGGCCATTCCAGATAAGTGTTCCAAACTGCTTTGAAAGGTAGGCTAGGCACTGGCATTGGTACATAGCTTCACAAGGGGAGTAATCTGAATGTGACCTTAGTGATATGCAGCTGTGAGGTAAGCAGCACTTTTTCTAGATGAGTTCTGCAACTTAACTGCCAGACTTCACTCATACACACACACACACACACACACACACACACACACACACAGTCTCAAAAGAAAGAGAAAGAAGCTAAAATTGGTAAATAACTTGTGAGGTACTGTTGTATGTACAGAAATAACCAATTTACATTATCATTGAGATTGCTGTGATTCTTTGTTCTTTGTTTTGGTTGTTTTGGACTTTTTAAGGACTGCTAAGGCTGGTGTAGTGCTAAGTGCTACATCTGCTAACCAAAAGGATGGCAGTTCAAATCCGCCAGGTGCTCCTTAGAAGCTTGATGGGGCAGTTCTCCTCCGACCTCTAGCGCTGCTTTTGTAATGGGATGTACTATTTTTAATTCCTCAATGATATCTTTTTTTTTTTCCATGAACAAAAAACTAAAAAAAACAAACTCTCTGCTGTCGAGTTCGGTCCGACTCATAGTGATGCCAGTGTAGTGAGTTAAGTGTTACATCTGTTTCCAGCACTCCATGAGACAGTTCTATTCCAACCTCTAGGGTCTCTATTAGTTGAAGAAACAAGGCCCTTCCTAGAATAGTCTAACAACCACAATACAGGAACACAAGCCAATCAAACTGTTTCAAGTGAAGACAGACTGATTTCTCTGTGGCCATTGCCATTAATTTCATATGTCTATTCCCACTTTTTCAATAGCAAGGACAGTATTTGTTACCTTTCTCTGTCTTCTCCCAGTAGAATGAGTAGGTCATTGCTATTTAGTATAGAAAAGAGTTTAAAACATGTGTCTTAAATCTGTTACTAGTTATATCACCTAAGCACTGAATAATAGAAATCAAATGACTCAAAGACAAAAATGTACAGTATTCTTTAAAGAGAGGGTTATAAAAAAGAAAGAAAAAAATTGAGGGCATAAAATCAAACTAGTTGTCACCTCCACTTCCCTATGAATTGTATTGATAATAATCTAAAGATAACGTGATTGTGTACTTCCCAAACCCAAACCAAACCCATTGCTATCTAGTTGATTCTGACTCACAGCAACCTTATAGAACACAGCAGAACTGCTCCATAGAGTTCCCAAGGAGCGCCTGTTGGAACTGAACTGCTGACCTTTTGGTTAGCAGATGTAGCACTTATTCACTATGCCACCAAGGTTTCCTGTAAATTCCTGGTACCCACAAATACATATTTATAGGATATCTTAACTAAATTCATCATTTGTTGTTATTATTGTGAGGTGCTGTTGAGTTTATGTCAACTCATAGCAACTCCACTTGATAAAACAGAACTGTTCCATGGGATTTTCCAGGCTGGAATCTTTAAAAGGGTAGATTGTCTAGTCTTTCTCCCACAGAGTAGCCATGTGTGTTCAAACCACTAGTTTTTCAATTAGCAGCTGAGCTCTTAACCATTGAGCTACCAGGTTTCCTTAAAATTCATTATAGAACTTCTAATGCTTTATTTTGCAAACTTTTTTTCTTAAGAGTTTCACTAAATGTGATTCTCATACTTAATATAAATCATACGATGTAAGAGTTTTAGACTAGAAATTAACTGTTAAAGGAAAACTCTTTGCAAAACATAGGACTGCATTTGAGATATTCTTCATCTATAGCCTGTGGCCTTAGACATGTTCAGTTACCCTCCCTGTCCTCAGTTTGCTGGTCTGAACAGTTAATATGCTTGGCTGCTAACTGAAAGGCTGGGTTGGAAGTTTGAGTCTGCCAAGAGGTATCTTAAAAGAAAGGCCTAGTTACCTACTTCCAAAAAAATTATCCACTGAAAGCAGAATCTCGTCCATTGAAATAAAGCCTTACTCTGACACACACAGGGTCATGATGAGTCAGAGTTGACTCAAAAACAACAGATTATTGTGCTTTACATATAGTAAGTATGTGCAAATCCTTATTACACAAAGAATGTAGAATATGCGTTTTCATGGTACAGAGCTTATATCCCTACTATTTAGTTTTGTCTGGATGGTTTTAATTTTCTCAACAATGAACAAGGAAAATGATACCTCTCTAAAAGTGCCATGCTGAAAGGAATATGAAATTATATAAAGTATTTAGCACTGTTGTTTATATAGATGTAAAATAGATGTTACCTCTTATTCCTCCTCTAACCTTTTGCTTTCCATTATCCCCAAATTCAGTCTTTAATGACATGATAACTGAGACCCAGTGAGAGTTTCTTTCTTGCTTTTTTGGTTCTCTCAGAATCAGGAGCTAGCTGTGAACAGTGGACACTTGCACTATGATTTTCTTATTCTTGGCAAGACACAAATTGTTAACTAACATTTTGACAGTAATTATGTATTATTGTGAACACGCTTCTGTTTGTTCATATATTGCTGCATTTTGAATGCGCTCATGTAGAGTCTCCTTGTATTACAGCTCACCTACTTTGTTTGCATGGAGTCTTTGGAAACAATCAGGTTTTATTCTCTTTTCTCATTATAGGAGAATGAGGAAGACTAGCAAAAATGTAATATTTTTTTTTTTACTTCACATAATTTTCAAGGTGACTAACCCAGGTTTTACCTCCCAATTTTAAGATACACAATATCAAAAATCACACTCTACATTCAGTTTTTCTTTGGGTTGTTATTTTAAATAATAGTAAAATATAAAAGTTATAATGATGCTTTAAATGTTTGAGTCATAACGTTTTTTCCCAGTACTTTTGAATGTCATTCTCTTACATTTTAGGACCAGTTTATTTTTAATTCCCTAGAGGAGCATATCTCCAGGCATATCTATGCTTATAATGAAAGCCAATAAGAAAATCAATTTTAATACATGGGAATTTGATTTATAGGCAGCTTTTCAAAACATATCTATTCAGCAAAATGAGATATGCGTCTATATTTGAATATATAAGAACTTATCCAAATAAAAAAAAAATACTTATATGCTCTCATCTAATGATTTTTCAAAATATGGTGAGAGAGTCAATGAAATTCTTATGGAAGTTTATAGATAAGAAATCTGATGAATGTTTATACATACGATGCAAAATAAAGAATTAAGTTAGGTACTTCAAATTAAAAAACATTGTTGAATCTAAGCTGTATGGTGAGTAGAAATTAGTTTTGGCTTGTATTGTCTGGGTTATCCAGCTTGTTCTTCTTTTACAACATTAGCCAAGCCAAGTGTCGTCGACATTGAGATATACAATAATGATTTGCCCATAAAATATTAAAGGCCTTTCAAGCTCATGATCCTTTCTGAAAAGGAGGCCTCCTGTCTCTTCGTAAGATTCTTTACTTTCTTGCATGTAACTTTTGCAGACTACCAAACCTCAGTAAAACAGAGATGAGTGCACAAACCAAAGGGTAAATGAGGATGAACCTCACTGCTGTCAAGTCAATTCCGACTCACAGTGACACTATAGACAGAGTAGAACTGCCCTATAGAGTTTCAAGGAGTGCCTGGTGGATTTGAACTGCCGACCTTTCAGTTAACAGCTGTAGCACTTAACTACCATGCCACATGTGCCTAATTACCATTCAACAGCAGTTAGACAAACCAATTAAGGTGCCACTGACTCAAGCCTTGCTATTTGCAGTCACCTCATATGCACATGAAAGCTGGATAATGAATAAGGAAGACCGAAGAAGAATTGATGCATCTGAATTGCAGTGTTGGTAAAGAATGTTGCGTGTACAATGGACTGCCAGAAGAATGAACAAAGCCATCTTGGAAGAAGTGCAGTCAGAATGCTCCTTAGCAGTGAGGATGATAAGACTTTATCTCATTTACTTTGGTCTTGTTATTAGGAGGGACCAGTCCCTTGGGAAGAACATTATACTTGGTAGATTGTCAGCGAAAAATACGAAGATCCTCAATGAGATGTACGGACATCAGGCCTTCAGCAATGGGCTCCTGCATAACAGTGCGCACGAGGATGGTGCAGGACCAGTGGATTTTTCTGTTGTACGTTTGGTTGCTATGAGTCTGAATTGACATGACAACAGCTAACAACAACAAGCTGTGCAGTCCTCATGGAAGATGAATAAATTAGCCATCCCATTTGGATTTGAATTTTCAGGACAGTTGTTTAATTTCTCATCTTAAGTATTTATTAACATACAAGTAGACTTTCACAATCTCTCAAATCAAATAAAATGTAAGGCTCATGTTTCACATTCGTTCACTCTTGGCTAGTTGTCACATGTATAGTTAACTGCGTACTTTTTTTAAGGCTAAATGTGTGTCTGACAAAAGCTGTGGCCTTTTCAAACAAGTCATATGGATAAGAAAGCTAGACAATAAGGAAAACAGAAGAATTGATGACTTTAAATGGTAGTGTTGGAAAATAACATCGAATATATCACGGACTGTGTTTCATTTTGTTGTACATGGGGTTGCTATGAATTGGAACAAACTCGAAGCCATGTAACAACAACAGCAATGACATAGTTAACTGTGACCAAAAGTATAAACATTCCAACTCTCATAATTTCATGGGGGACTATGAGTCAGAAGCAATTCCAAAGAATGACTCATTTTACTTCAGCTCCAGAGTAACTGTTTCAGTCAGCTAGTGCTGCTTTAACAGAGATACCATAAGTGGATGGCTTTAAAAAGAGAAATTCTATTTCATCACATTGAGTAGGCTAAAAATCCAAATTCAGACTGTCAGCTTCAGGGGAAGGCTTTCTCTGCTGGCACTGGAGGAAAGACCTTATCCCCTGGACTGGAAGCTTCTGAGACACAAGGACTCCATTCTTTTCTAAAGGATGCACTTAGCTTATTGGTGGTATGGCCAGCCAAGCCAATGAGGTACCCCAATCTCTCTACTAGCTTTCTTCTTTTATATCCCAAGAGACTGCCTCCAGGCACAAAAAATGTTTATACACTGAGTCTTGCCCCATCAACAGAACTGCCACCCATCCACCCTCATTAACATCATAGAGGCAAGATTTACAACACAGAGGGCATCAGGCAATACCAGGAATCATGGCCTAGCTAAATTGCTGCAGATTTGGGGGGAAACACAATTCAATCCATGAGAGTAACCATAGTGCTGGCAAAAGAATTCATGATAATTTCTAGCTTCCATCCCGAGGTCACAGTGGTTAACTTCTATATCTGCTAACTTGTAAACTCTTGGTACCAAATTCTGTCTTAGTCACCTGGTACTGCTCCAACAGAAAATACCATGAGTGGAAGGTTTCATGAAGAGATGCTTTACTGACAGAGTCTGGTAAGCCAAAAAGTCATTTATAAATTGTAAGTCCATTCAGTAAGAGAATTTACCACAGTCCAGTAGGCAGAGTCCAAATCCAGTGAGAGCATCTCGGCACAGGAACCTCAGGTTCAAAGGGATTGCTCTGCTCTCAGCATTTCTCTCTTGTGGTACAAGGTTCTCAACTTCTCTGCTAATTTCTCTCCCTTATATTTCACAAGCTTGTAGTTTGAGTCCTGCCTCACTAACACAACCGATGCCCATTCTCTGTCATCAGTTATCACAGAGGCAAGATTCACAACACATGGGAGGAATGGTACCATATTGGGATTCATAGTCAAGTCAAATCTACACACATATTTTTGGGGGAACACAATCCAATGAATAACATCCCACCCTTTGGCACTCCAACAATCATATTACAATATACAAAATATATCCATTCCTAGCATAGCAACAGTTTTCACTCATAGTATACACCAAGCAAATTATAAGAACACATTATATTAGCCTTCATGGCTTCTAAAACAATACTCCAAACTCTGAGGTATTTTATAACCATGCCCATCAAACTCTTCATATTAGCCACACTCTCCAGATTCTGAGCACCTGGGCTTCAACTTGGCCTTTCCGCCCCACTTGGACAGCAACTCTGCCCCCTTGGCTTTAGGTGCACCCCAAGCCCAACTGAGTGGTGATTCCACTCCCACAAACACAGAATGCACTGGCTCCACCCTTTCACGGGCATACTTTCTGAAACTGAGGCAGCTCGGCCTCTCACCAACTTTGGGCCATAATCCCACATCTTCATCAATCTTGTCTCAGTTTCTGCTTCCAATAGTCTCATGGCCTGGGCCTCAAGCTCACATCTGCCCTGTAGGGACAAGTGTTCCAAAGCTCTGTAGCTCCACTGATTCAAGTGTCTGGAGACATTCCAGTCCATCAAGTAGCCACCTGTACACAGGCACTCAGCCCTGTTGCTCCGTGGGTCAGCAAGCTTATCTCCACCTGTTCAAGTGCCCAGAGGCATTCCGCTCTGTCATGAAGCCTTCTGCACACAGGCATTCAACATTCTTGCTCTGTGGGTCAGCTCCTGGTTCTGCTGCTGCCAGTTCGTTACTGCTGCTGCTGCTGTTTTTCTTACCATCTGCTGCCTTCTCAGATGTTAGAGGTTCTATTGGGTACCTTCTTCCATCCATTCAGTTTCAAAAAAAAGCTTCCACATTTTAGGGATTTGTTAAAGCAGTACCCCACTCCAAGTACCAAATTTCTGTCTTAGTCACCAGGTACTGTTCTAACAGAAAATATCAGATAGGCAATTCAAATTCATCTTTTAAGGTAGGCAGTTCAAATTCACCAGGTGCTCCTTCGAAACTTTGGAGATGTTCTACTCTGTACTATAGGGTCACCATGAATCATAATTGGCTCGACAGCAGTGGGTATCGATCCCTAGGTGATATAAGCATACCCAGCAGCACTGCAAAAGAAAGACCTGGCAATCATAGCCAAGAGAAATGGCCATTAGAACAGCTCTAATCTGTAATACTTTTTCACCATATCTTTCCAATCTGTATGCCAAGCAAATAATCTGAGAGGCTGGATTATATGAAGAAGTACGAGGCTTTAGGATTGGAGGACAACTCATTAACTGCCTACATTATGTAGATAACACAACATTTTCACAAAGTGAAAACAATTTGAAATACTGATGATCAAAGACCACAGCCTTCAGTATGGATTACACCTCAACATCAAGAAAACAAAACTCCTCACAACTGGACCAGTAAGAAACATCATCATAAATGGAGAAAGGATTGAGGTTGACAAGATTTCATTTTACGTAGTTCCACAATCCACACCCATGGAAGGAGCAGTCAAGACATCAAATGATGCATTGTTTTAGGAAAATCTGTGGAAAGGATCTCTTCAAAGTATTGACAAGTAAAGATGTCAACTTGAAGACTAAGGTGCACCTGACCCGAGTCATAGTATCTCCAATTGCATCATATGCATGTGGAAGCTGAACAAGAAATAAGGAAAACAGAAGAAGAACTGACACTTTTGGTACTTGAGAACACTGCATATATTGTGGACTGCCAAAAAATAACATGCAGATCTGTTCTGGAAGTAAAGGTGGCAAGACTTCATCTTACATACTTTGTACATGTTGTCTGGAGGGAACAGTCCCTGGGGAAGGACATCATGCTAGGTAGAGTGTAGGTTCAGTGAAAAAGAGGAAGACTCACGATGAGATATAGTGACACCGTGGCTACAATGATGTGCTTAAGCATAAAAATGATTGTGGACATTGATTCAAAATTATAATTGATTCAAAAGAAACCCTACCCATCCTGGGTGTTCTCTTAGCAGCAACCGGCAAATCAGCACAATTCAGCTTGCACCCATGAATATCTTCCGAAATAGAAGGCCCAAAGCCAGTACCAGCCCTACTCCACTCCAGCACAACAGCTGTCGCAGGAGTATTCCTCCTGATCCGATTTCACCCCTTACTAGACTGGGAAGTGTTTTATCTGTTGTGCATAGGGTCACTGTGAGTTGGAACCCACTTGACAACCTCTACAAACAACAACAATCTGTAATACATGGAGTTGCCATGAGGTAAGACTCACCAACAAGTTTGGTATGGAAACCCTGGTGGTGTAGTGGTTAAGGGCTATGTCTGCTAACTAAAAGGTCAGCAGCTTGAATCTTCCACAGATGCTTCTCAGAAAATATGGGGCAGTCCTACTCTATCCTACAGGGTGGCTGTGAGTTGGAATTGGTGGATTGGTGGTGTGAGTGGATTTGGTTTGGATTTTTTTGTAAATTCTTATAATTGATTTTTATTACATAAAAACTTTTTGATTTGACATATGTTTCCTCCTGAAATACTCTTCAAACAAATCATAACATAGTAGATTTCTCTTGCACATTTATGCTTAGCTCAATGCTAAATCCATTTCTAGCCAACCTACACAAGGATGCCTGACCTCTATCACTTCTAGTCAATCTATATCCTATTCTACAATTGTACTACTCAAAATTATTCTGATCATTTGTTGCAATGCTGTGGTCTTTCTCTCCCTCTGCTTTGTAACTTTTCTGTGGGCAAGAATCTTCCATTTTGCTCATCACTAAAATCACAACACTGAATACAGAAGACATCCTATACAAAGACTTCAATACTCTTTGAAAGACTAAGACAACATATTCTAAAATGTTTACAACAGATAACATTCATTCCTGTAAAATATAAAGTAAAAATGTGCAAAGATGACTAATACACTTTGTTACTTAAAGTTGTGTGCCAACTTCTCTGATCCGTGATTATTAATGGTTTTACAGTTATGAGGTAGTTTGGCAATGGTATGATGTTGTGATCACTTCCACAACATGATTTGATATAACGTGAGTACCTCCATGACAGAATCTGCTGTGAATAGCCAATCAGTTGAAAAGAAGTTTCTCTGGATATGTGAACTGCACTGAATGTAAGTGAACATTCTGGCAAGTCTTGTGGGCTTTTGCTAGCACTGGATTCAGCATCTGGCTCTTGTTCCTCTGACTTCCAGTTGTTGAAACTTGAGCTAGCAATTTACATGCAGTCTTACCTGCTGATCTTGGGATTTGTCCATCTTCACAGCCTGTAAGTAACAGCACTGCTCTTTGACCTGCAGATCTTGGGTTTGCCAATCCCTGAAGCTGTGACTCTGGAAAAGCTACCTTCCCCTAATCCATGGACTTGGGAAGTTCTAACCTCTACAACTTCATGAATCATTTTCCTTGATATAAACATTTCTATATATTTATACTGTGTACTGGTATTGTATTTACCTATCTTGAGATATAAGCTTCACTCTAAAAGAAAGCCATACTTCAATTTCAACATACTAAAGGACTTACTGAAGAAGTTTATTGGAGCCCTAGAGGCACAGTGGTTAAGAACTCAGCTTCTTGCCAAAAGGTTTGCAGTTCAAATCAACCAAGCATTCCATGAAAATCCTGTGAGGCAGTTCTACTCTGTCCTATAGGGTTACTAAGAATTGAATAGAGTTTATGGTAATATGAATGTTTTTTGCTATTGTTGTTGTTTTATAGAAGTTTAATAGCCCTGGAATTTTAAAAAGAAAAATAATAATTAACTAAACTTTAAAGTTCTTATATTTTTACAGAGATTATTTGGTGTAACACACCTATTGCTGCAAAATCAGTATTCAGAGGAACGCTTTATTCATTATTAATGTAAGGTAATCTAAGTATGCTTCTTTTTTGAAAGTTAAGAGATTGATTAATACAGGGGAAAGTCAATTAAGGTAGCTGCGGCACCTTAGATTCCATGTGGCAAACATTTTAATTGCATTTAATCTTTCCAACTCTTTGCCTGAAATGATGAATTCTGGGCTGTACATTTTGTCTCAAGAATGTTATTTAGTAGGATTATAGGTGCAACAAAATCCAGTCAACTTGAAATAAAGCAATCTGAAATCTCTTTTAATTATCATGTCTCAAAATTTATTGTATGCACATTCATGATGACTCTACAGGACATCATTATTAGTTCTCAAAATTGTATACATTATTAGCTGCTAAATTTATATTTAATACAATGTATTTGTTTGAAATAAGATAATCAATGTATTCACCACTAATCTGGACTTTTGTTCTACTGTGGTGGCATATGTGTTTGTGTAAGGATAGAAACTGTATCACTGGTATTTCAACTACCAGCAGGGTCACCCGTGGTGGACAGGTTGCAGCAGGACTTTAGAATAAGACACATTAAGAAAGAGGACCTAGCAATCTACATCTAAAAAAATTTGGCCAGTGAAAATCTAAATAGCAGCAAAACACTGTCTAATATGTTGCTTGAAGATGAGCATCTCAGCTTGGCAGGCAACGAAAATATGATTTGAGAAGAGCAGTCTCCACCAAATAGAGCCGACCTTAAGGAACTAATGGCAGTAAAGCATTTGGGATGTTCACTTGCTAATGTAGTACAACCCATAAGGACAAGAAACAGCAAAATCCATTAAGTTGTCAAAACATAGAATGTATGAAGTATGAAGATAGAAAAACTGAAAGTAATGAAACGGAATGCTTGCAGATCAATATCATAGGCCTTAGTGAGAAAAAAATGGACTGGTATTGGCCATTTCAAATCAGACAATAATATGGTCTACTGTGCAAGAATGATAAATTCAAGAGCAATGACACTGTACTCATTTTCACACAAAAAAATTCAAACTATATTTTGCAGAATACTCTCGGAATGGCAACATGCCTACACTTATAAGGAAGACTAATACTACCATTATGCCAATTTATGCACCAACCATGCACGTGAAAGATGAAGAAATGAAGACTTTTAAGAACTTCTGCAGTCTAAATGTGATGAAACATGAAATCAAGATGCATTCATAACTACTAGTAACTGGAATGCTTAAGGCAAAAACAAAGAAAGATTACTATATGGGAAAGGTGGTCTTTGCGATAGAAATGACAACAGAAATTGCATGATAGAATTTTAGAAGACCAAGGGCATATTTGTGGCAAGTATCTTTTTTCAACAATGTAAACAAAGACTAAGAGGTCAAACAATTAAATCTGCAAACTCAGTTGCTCTAAATGCAACATACCTAATTGCTGAGTATCACTACAGTCACCTTCTAAGTACTCCCTTAGGGAAACTATGTACCAAGGCTAGCACCTATTCCCCCTTCACAGTAATTTTGGAACTCTTTCTGGAATAGCCACTGTGCACGGTGACACTTTTCAAGTTTCAGAACTTTGGTTTCCCTGGGGTAAGGTAGTATCTTATTGGAGTGTTAATTTTCATTTCCCTGGTTCCTAATGATCCAAAGCTTTTTCTCCTGCTATCAGTCAGCTGCCTGAATGTCTTCTTTGGTAAAGTGTCTGTTCCTATCCTTTGCCCATTATTTAATTGGGTTATTTATCTTTTCATTGCTAAGGTTTTGCAATACCTGGTAGATGACAGAGATTGGACACTGATTGGATTTTAAAGCCAATCTTTTCCCCCCCATTCTGTAGACAGTCATTTCACTATTTTGGTATAGTCTTCAGTTCTGCACAAATGTTTGATTTTTTTTGGAAGGTCTCAGTTATCTATTTTCTCTTTTAGTGTTTGTGGATTTTTGAAATCTGCTGATACTTTTATTAGGGCTCTCAGTATTTTCCCTATTTTTTCTTCAATGATTGTTATTATTTTGGATTTGATATTTCAGCCTTTGATCTATTTAAAATTGGTGTTTGTGCCTGGTGTGAGATATGGGTGTCGTTCGATTTTTTTGCAGACTGACATCCAGTTACACTAACATCATTTATTGAAGACACTGTCATTTCAGAAGTTTTCAGGGTTTGGGCCTTTGTCAGGTATCAGTTGCACATAGGTGGATGATTTTACAAGTGGATTCTCAATTCTGTTCCACTGGTCACTGTGTCTGTTGTTTTGACTACTGTAGTAGTATAACAGGTTCCCAAGTAAGGTAGTATGAGTCCTCCCACTTTGTTCATCAATATTACTTTACTTAACTGGGGCCTCTTACCTTCCACTATGACGTTGGTGATTTGTTTCTTCATCTCAATAGAATGTGCCTTTGGAATTTGGATTGGGATCCCTTTGTATCTATAGATTGCTTCGGGTAGCACAGACATCTTCACAATGTTGAGTGTCCGTATCCATGAGCAAAGCAAGTCTGTCCACTTATGTAGGTCTCTTGGTTTCTTGCAGCAGTATCTTTTAATTTTCTTCATATAGGTCTTTTACATCTATGGTTAGAATTATTCCTAAGTACTTTATCTTCTTGGGGGCTACTGAAAATAGTACTGATTTGAAGATTTCTTCTATGACATTCCTTTTCTTGGTGTACAACTGATCGTTATACAAGGTCTGACAATTACCTATGGAAAATCATCCTAGAAAAAGTGCTATATACCTCACTGTGGAACATAACTAAGATCACCTTCAAAGGACTCCCCTTGGAAAGCAATGCACCAATGCTAGTGCCCAGCCCGCCCTTCAAAGCAATTATGAAACTCTTTCTGGAATGGCCATTGCACGTCATGGCATGATGGCAAGTTCATGAACTTCATTGTATAGTTGTCTATGAGGGAGTTTTTAGCCAAAAAACAGATAACTATATTGGAACAGCTTCCTGATTCACCTGACCTGGCCCCCAATGACTTTTTTCTGTACTTAAAGATGAAGGAAACATTGAAAGGAAGACATTTTGATGACATTCAGGACATCAAGGGTAATAAGACAACAGCTCTGATAGCCATTCCAGAAAAAGAGTTCCAATATTGCTTTGAAGGGTGGACAAAGCGCTGATATTGATGCATAGTTTCCCCAGGGTTGTACTTCGAAAGTGACCACAGTAGTGGTCAGTGATATGGTATGTAGCACTTTTTCTAGGATGAGTTAATGAAATTACTTGTTAACCTGCATATATACACATGGATCTCACCAGTTAGAATACACAGAAATCAAATTGGCTACACCTGTGAAAAGAGGTAAAAGAAAAGCACAATAAGGCCAGTCAGAACAAGGCTAGGGGCTGACTGAAGAGAAGACAGTCAGTTGCTCACATACAGGTTCGAGTTCAAGCTGAAGAAAATTAGAACAAGTCAAAGAGTTAATGAAACCCCTCCTGAATTTAGAGATCTGAAGAACAGACTGATGCACTGAACACTTGCACAATAAAGACCAGTTGTACTGCTGGATGACATCACGGACATTATACATCAGGGAAGCAAAAAGTCATTTACAAGACAGGAAATAAAAAAGAAAGACCAAAATGGGTATCAGAAGAGACTCTGATACTTGTTCTTGAATGCACAATAGTGAAAGTGAAAGGAATAAATGATGAAGGAAAAGAACTCAAAAAAAATATTTCAAAAGGCAAGTGCAGACTACATAAGTATTATAGTAAAGTATGCAAACACCTGGAGTTAGAAAACCAAGGAAGAACACGCTCAGTATTAATGAAGCTAAAAGAGCTGAAGCAAAATTTCAAGGTTTGAGTTGCAGTGTTGAAGGATTCTACGGGCAAAATATTGAGTGAAACAGAAAAAAAGGTGGGCAAATAATCCAAGAAGCTAAACGGTATTAAGAAGAGCTTAGCATCAAGTTTGGAGAATGAGTCAATAACAGTCTGCAGTATGCAGATAATATCACACTACCTGCTGAATGTGAAGAAGATTTGAAGTATTTACTGATAAAGATCAAAGAACACAAGCTTTAATATGAATTGTTCCTCAACATAAAAACAAAAATTTCCACAATTGGCCCAATAGGTGAAATCATGATAAACAAACTGAAGAATGAAGTTGTCAAGGATTTCATTATACATGGATCCACAATCAACACTCATGGAAGCAGCAGTCAAGAAATGAAAAGACACATCACATTGTGCAAATCAGCAGCAAAAGACCTCTTTAAAATATTAAAAAAAAAAAAAAATGTCACTTTAAGGAGTGAAGTCTTCTCATTCCCCTCACATGCCCATGAAACGTGGACAATAAACAAGGCTAAAAAAGAATTTATGCCTTTGAATCACAGTGTTGGCAAAGAATATTGTATTTACCATGGATTTCTAGACAAATGAACAATTCTGGCACGAAAGTACAGCCAGAATTCCCCTTAGAAGAGAGGATGGGAGACTTCATCTCACTTACTGTGTACATGTTGTCAGCAGGAATCAGTCCCTGAAGAAGGACATCGTGCTTGGTAAAGTAGAGGGTCAACAAAAAAGAAGAAGAGACTCAAAAGTAATGGACTGGCCTGGCTGCAACAATGGACTGCAACACAGCAAAGATTGTTAGTGTGGCACAGTACTGGGCAGGGTTTGGTTTTTTTTGCAGTTGTACATAGGGTTGCTGTGTTTGCAGTGAACTCAACAACACCTGACAACAACAGCAATGATTTTAATAGCTTATATGTTGCAAAGAAGTAATTTATACCCATTATTTCCTTTGTTAGGCGCTGATACATGGATAGACATGACAGGCAATGTTATCATCCCCAGTTTAGAAATGATCTCAGGTCTAAAGAAGTTTAAAAAATTGTCTAATCTCCTACTGTAGTAAATTTCTTGAAGCAAGAAAGAAACTTGTTTTCCTTATTCTAATTTCTAGGATGCTAGACATTTGTTTTCTAGGAGCTCCATTTTAAGAATAAAATAGAACTGTCCCATAGAGTTTCCAAAGAGAAGGTAGTAGGGTCAAACTGCCTATCTTTCTCTTAGCAGCCATAACTGCTAGTCAACATACCACATAAAAAAGTCATATTTGGTTAAATCACATATGGCCAAATATAGAAATTAATGAATAGAAATATCATGAAGAATGGTGATTCTGATATTTTGCTTAAGCCTCCACTTTGTCACTATTTCACTCAAAGAACTGAGGCATTTCTTTTAAAACAATCCCAAAATTGTACCTGGTTAAATATAATTTTTAACCACCTCCACCTTGGCAAGGAGAAATTCTGAAGATAAAATTTCATGTTTGACATTTACTACTAATAAGTTTCAAAAGCAAAAATTAGTAAATAAAATAACGAAGATTAACTACAGATTTAAAAAAATAAATACATTTGGATCATCAGAACATAAATGTGAACAAAATAAAAATAATTATATTTAATAGTGTTTTATTGTTGTTTTTTGCCTGTGAGCTGTTTGGGAAAATACTGTATTCTTCCTCAGTCTCAAAGATCAGACACTGAGAACAGCAGAAATGTTGTTTTAACTGTCTTTTGCAGAACACAGAAATGGCAACTGCTCGCTCTGCATATTGAGTGATTAATGAACCCTGCATTAGTTTTGACTGATTTGCTGTTGCACTTTTGTCTGAGATAGTTTGTCAGCACTAAAGTCATCCACAATGTTTTATAAAGGAATTAAATCATTCCAAGGGTTTGCAGAAGGCTTATATAACATTCTCGACAGTACTGAAAATTAAAAATACCCAAACAATATATATGCTGATGAAATCACAATCATTTGGCAAAAAAAAAAAAAAAAAAAAATTGTACATATTGACTACGCTAAACTAATAGCAATACATTTTGGTTCAGTGAAGGTACAGCAATAAAACACATTCATGGCTCTCATCATGAACCATTTAGAACAGTGTCTCAATGCAGAAGAAAGGATATGAATTCTTTAGAGTAAAACATCACCAGTTGCAGACATGGATGCTGCTGTTGGCAACAAAAGACCTTACTGTTTGTACATCCTGGTATTTCTGAACCATGTAGGATTGACAACTGGTCTTTCAGGTGTTGCTCTGAGCTTAAAACATATATATAATATATACATTCCATCTAATACTTGCATAAAAAAATACATACTTCAGAAAAACTGAAAAATACTTAATAAATGAAAAGCCAAGTGCCATCGAGTCGGATCCAACTCATGGCGACCAAAGTGGATAAATAAAAATGCTTTTGGCTACCACATTCTGGGGAAAATCTCTGTAAACACTGTAATATATTTTATGTCAAGAATTTTCTACTTTATATATATTCAGAGTTGGACCTATAGATCCACAATTTTATTTCTAATTTTTCCAGTGGAAACTTTTTATAGCATATAATTCAAAATCTGATTTTCAGAGCTTACCATGGTGCCATCTTCTAGTTATATCAAGCTATGTTCCTTATTCCTTTAGTATAAAATCTTATGACTTCTTCCAAGTTTTATTACTATAAATAATAATGTATATACTTTTATAACAAAAGTTGCAGTGCCGATTATTATAATGGAACAGACGAAATCTTCAAAGTCAGGCTGATCTTGTTCTTATTCTAGCTAGGCCGTAATCATCTATGTGAACTTACAAGTTTTTCATAGCTCTGCCTCGTAGTTTTCTCCTGTAAAGCATATCAATACATTAAAGGATATTAAATATAATATGGACTGCTAGCGAAACACTTAAATCACTATTGAAATAAACACAACCAGAATGCTCCTCAGAAATTAGGATAGAAAGATTACTTCTTGCTGACTTTGGACACAGTATCGGGAAAGACCAGTCTCTAGAAAAGGACATCATGTCTGGTAAAGCAGAGGGTCAGGAAAACATTCAGTGAGATGAATTGACAAAACAGCGTCATACCAGGCTTGAACATACAAAAGTCATGCAGACCACATAAGACTGGACAACATTTCACACTGTTATGCATAACATTTTCAGGCTGCCTCATTGGCAACTGACAACAACAATGAAATGATAGCAGTAAACTCTGAAATCTCAATACTTTGAATGTTTATCTCATTTCATAAGAAATTTGATTCAACTATCCTTCCTAGGTGGCTCTTCCTTAAATGGAAAAGTCAGGATTTTCCTTTTTCCTTCTTGGGACTATTCTATCTTGGAGTCTTTTGCTTCCAGCACCCACAGTGGAGAAGAAAAACCAGAGAAAATGGCAGAAGTTGTTTAATGATCAACTCAAAAAGTAGCACACATCATTTCTCCAGTGCATCCTATTCAAAACTCCATCACATTATTTCCACCTAATTACGAACAAAGGAGGCTTGAAAATATACATTTCCTGAAACGTGTATTTTATAGATCCAGACCTTACCTGGTCAATAAGAGTAATCAGTGAAATAATAAGTGCACCACCACCAGATAAACAGCATTACCAGAGTGAGAAATTTTACTTAGTTTTTAATGTCTGAAGCATGAAACTAAATAATTAATTGTTTGCTCATACACAAAGGCTAAGGTGCAGAAAACCTGGGATTCAGTCCTTGTGGTTTCTGAATAAAAAAATTGATGGACAAAACTAATGGTGCTGAAGCAGATGACACAATATTTATATTGAAAGTATCAGACTTGGAAAGCCTCAGATTTTATCTTATTACCTTATTAAAATTTAAAATATATATGTGTATTTTTTTCTAAACAGTATGGACAGCAGAATTATCTAGTTTCTCATGTTATTGAATAGATTATTTAAGTGGCATTTTTAGGCTTTGAAAATATTCTATTGAATTGCATAATTGCAAATTTTATAATTCAATAGCGCTAGGATGAACACTTACTTAACTCCTATGAAACATGTTTTCTTAATTAGGGTTAGTTCCCTGGAATAGATAAATATATGTGAAATCCCTGTATATGCACATACAGGTCTTCTTCTTTTTTGTGTGTGTGGATTATGCTGTTTTCTTAAATGTTCAGATGTTAGAGAAACTAAATACATATTGGTCTTAATCACCTAGTATTGCTTTTACAGAAACACCACAGTGGATGGCTTTAAAAAAGAAATTTTATTTTGTCACACTGCAGTATAGGAGAAAAGTCAAAATTCCAGGGGAAGGCTTCCTTTGCTGAATCTGGAGGAAGGTCTTGTCATCCATTGTCCCTTGGACTGGAAGCTTCTGAGGCACTAGGATCCCCAGTCCTTCCCCGAGGACATGCTCAGCCTCCAGCACAGCTTATTGGTGGTCTGAGGTCTCCAAATTTCTCTGCTGGCTTCTTTTCCTTTATATCTTAAGAGACTGTCCCGAGGCACCAGACAATATTATACACTGAGTCCTGCCCTAACAGCACAACTGCTGCCAAGTGCCCCTCGTTAACATCATAAAGGCAGGATTTGCAACAAGGAAGAACACCCCACAGTACCAGGAATCTTGTCCTTGCTAAATAGCTACACAGATCTTTTGGGGGGAACACAGTTCAATTCACGACAATATTCAACATTTTTACACTAATTATTTACTGAATATTTACTATATGTGAAAACTATATATAGCATCACTATGAATCAGAATTGACTCAACTGTAATGTGTTTTTTTTTTTTTTTTTTTAGTTTATATCAGGTGGTAAGTACCCAAAGAATTACATTCTTCCTATATTTGAGAAAGTACAATCAGCTAGAAAAAACAGGTTTGTTTCTTTTCTTTTTCTTTTTTTTAAGAGTGCCTCTGTCTGTCCTTGATTTTTTTTTTTTTTACCATGTTATTGAAAGTTCACAATTCCGGTCAGTCTGTCACATAAACACTTGGCCAAGCCAAGTGCCGTCGAGTCGGATATTAATACCATCCTAGTTGATGTCCTTACAGTGAGACAGTGAATGCTCCTCTCCACCCTGTGTTTCCTCTGTCCATTCAACCAGCTCCTGTCTGCTTCTGCCTTCTCATCTCGCCTTCAGACAGGAGCTGCCCACTTAGTCTCATGGATCTACTTCAGAGTCACTGTGATCTGGAATCAACTCAATGGCACCAGGTTTGGCTTTGGGGAATTTACTTCCACCAGGAAGCACATTCTTCATCAGTATCATTTCATGTCTTAATTGTCCAGTGTAATATTTGTCTGAAGAATTGGATTCAGGAATGGTTTTGATTATGGGCTAACAGACAGTCCAGGGACCATATTTTCCAGCAATCCCTCAGTCTGTCAGATCATCAAGTCTGTTATTTTCTCTAGAGTTCAAGTTCTGCGCCCTACTTTTCTCCATCTCCTTTAGGAAGTCTTTGTTGTATTCCCTGTCAGCACCATCACTGATGGTAGCCAGGCACCATCTACTTCCTCTGGCCTCATGCTGATGTACACATGGTCCTTTCCATCTCTCAGGTTCCTATTTTCTTGTGTCTTTGGTGTTCTTCATTCTCCTTTGCTACAGGTAGGTTGGGACCAATTGATACGTCTTACATGGATGCTTGCTAGATTTTAACACTCCAGACACCACTCACCAAAGTGGGATACAGAACATTTTCTGACAAACCTTGTTATGCCAATTGACCTAGATTCCCACTGAAACCATGGTACCCAAACTCCTGCCCCTACCACTCTTGTCTCTCAAAGTGTTTGGTTATTTTCAGAAAACTTCTTAACTTTTTAGTCCAGTGGTGCTGTCTTCTCTTGTACTGCGTGTTATCCTTCTCCCATAACCATAAAAGAATATTTTCTTAAATTCTTATAATAGTGATTTCTTACAATTATTTGTCCTTTTGCACCTGCTTAATGTGACTTAGCATCATGTCTTCCCAGTTCCTACATGTTATGGGATGTTTCACAGATTCATCATTGCTTAGTATTCTGTTGTGGGACTACACCATAAATTGTTCACCCATGCACTTGTTGATGGGCACCTAGGTTGTTCCCAGCTTTTTGCTATTGTGAACAGTGCTACAGTGAACATGAGCATGAGTTCCTATGACAGCTCTTAGTTTCTCTAGGATATATCTCGATGAGAGGGAATGCTGGATCTAAAGGAATATTGGTTTGTAATTTTCTTTTTTTGTGATTTCTTTACCTGGCTTTGGTATCAGGGTCATACTTGGTCCATTGAATGAGTTTGTGAGTATTCTATCCATACTATACTCTGAAATATCTTAGCAATAATAGCATGAAGTCTCCATAGAAAATTTGGTAGATAGCTCCAGTAAAGTCACCAAGGCCAGCTCTTTTTGTTCTTGGGTATTTCTAAATTAGATTTTCAATCTCTTCTTCTTTTGTTATGAGTTTATTTGGTTGTTCTACCTTTTGGGTTTAGTTCAGGAAGGTAGTATGTTTCTAGAAATCCGTCCATTTTTTGGCTTTTGAAATTTGCTAGAGTACAATTTTTCATTGTATTCTATTTTCAGTTTCAGGTGGGTATGTTGTGCTATCTCCCATCTCATTTCTTATTTAGGTTATTTACTTTCTTTCAAGTTTTTCTTTTGTCAGTTTGGCCGATAGTTCAATGATCTTTTCAAAATGTCATCTTTTGATCTTGCTAAATTTCAGAACTGATTTTCTATTTTCTGTTGTATTTAATTATGCTCTATTTATTATTATTTGTTTTCTTCTGGTGTCTGCAGGCTTCTTTAGCTGTTCTCTTTCTATTTGTTTGAGTTGTAGGGTTAATGCTTTCATTTATGCACCTTCTTTTTTGACATCTGCATTTATTGTTCTAAATTGACCTCTAAACACTGCTTTTGCTGCACAATGAAGGTTCTGGTAGGATGTGTTTTCACTCTTATTGATTCTGTGAATTTATTTATTCCATCCTCTTTTTTTCTATAATTTGTTTTTGAGCCAGCTGTTGTTCAGCTTATGTGTTTGATTTTATATCTATATATATATATTTTATTATGACTAAGTGAAAATGTACATTCCCGTATAAATTTACACGCCCACCTATATGCAACTTCCACTGCTCTCCCTACCCAGTGACAACACACTATTCCTTTCTGCTCCATACATGTCTCATCCTCCCAACAGTCTCCTTTCCCCTCCTCTCCACCCACTCTCCTTCCTCCAGCCAGAGGTCAGCAGGATGATATCCTATAGATGCATACAACCATATAGTGCATCCAATATATGGTCATTCTGCATCATCAAGTCCAATCCATTTGTGTCCAAAGAGTGGAACTTCATTATGATTTATGGGCAAGGGCAACATCAAGGCCAGGGGCCATGCTCCCATGGGAACCCTGAAACCGCTGGACCATCAATTGAGGTCTTTTAGTGGAGATCTCAGAGTGCACCGCTTTTTATTCTTGTGTTGCCAATGAGACTGAACTTAGTGAGCTCCATTGCGGCTATCACTGGTGGTGGCCAGGCACCATCTGGTTCTTCTGGTCCCAAGTCAGTGTAGGCACCCACTCATGTGGTCTCTCTATCTTCTGGGTTGTCTTTCCTCCATGTAATTTTGGTCCTCGGTGAGCATCCCTTCCTGCTGAGTTGGGACCATTTGCTGAGGCCTCGGATGGCAGCTTGGTGGCATTTAAGACCCAGGACGCCACTCACCAATGTTGGGTGCAAAGAGCCCTCTTAGCAAAATGCTAGTTTTGCCAATTGGCCTCGATTTCACCTAAAGGCATGGTCCCCTACCCCAGCTACTCTGTTCTTGCAATATTGGGTTAAGATGGAAGGAGTATTCAAGTTATGTTGAAGTCCACTTAACATTGTTCTTGTTTCTAATGTGTTGCTATCACCAATTTCACCCAGCCAAATTTCTACCAACTATCTAATCTAAACCTTCCCCCCCCCCACGCCCTCTGTCCCTCCCCTCCTTTGCATCCGTCAAAGAGTCTTTTCTTCTACACATAAGTCTGTCTTTGAGATCTTATCATAGGGATTTCATACAATATTTGTCCTTTTGTCGCTGACTACTTTCACTCAACATAATGTCTTCCAGTTGAAACCAGGTTATGAGATGTTTTCTGGAATCATTGTTATTCTTTATCATTGCATAGGGCTCCATTGAGTATATATACCATAGTTTACCTATCTATTCCTCTGTTGTTGGGCATCTGGGTTGATTCCATCTTTTTGCTATCGTGGACTGTGCTTCAATAAACATTCTTGTGCATGTGTCCGTTGGTGTGAAAGTTGATTCTGCAGGATATATTCCAAGTAATGGATGATTCTTTTTTTTCACTGTCTTGTTTGTTAATGATTTCTACTTTTATGATTTTATGGTTGGAAAAGGTGCTTTATAATATTTTGATGATTTAGATTCTGTTAAGGCTTGCATTATGACCTAATAGTTGATCCATCCTAGAGAAGGTGCCATGTGCATCGAAAAATAACAGTATATTTGTCCACAACTGGGTGAAGTGTTCTATGAGGTTAAGTTGGTTGTATGTGGCATTTGATCTTTTCTGTCTTTATTTAGCTCATTTTGTGATGTTCTGCCCCTAACCAAAAATAGTGTTTTGAAGTCTTCCACTACCACACTGGAGTTACCTATTTCTCTTTTTAATGCCATTAGAATTTTTTTTTTTTTTTTATATTTAGGAGCCCTGTCATTAGGTGCATAAATATTTAACATGGTTGTCTTCTTCTGGCATATTAACTCTTTAAGAATTATATAGTGTCCTTCCTTATATCCATTATGGTGGATTTTACTTTAAAGTTTACTTTGTCACAAATTAACATTGCCACTGGCATTCTTTTCGGTGTGTTGTTTGCTTGATATGTTTTTTTCATTGTTTGAATTTCAATTTGTATATGTTTTTAAATCTAAGGTGTGTCTCTTGTAGGCAGCATATATATGGATCATATTTTTTGTTTGTTTTTAACCCATTCTTCCACTCTCTGTCTTTGTATCAGTGCACTTAATCCATATACATTCAGGGTGATTACTAATTGGTACATGTTTAGTGCTATCATCTTGATGCCTTCTCATGTCTGTTGTTGACAATTTCTTTGTTCCACTTTATTTTCTAAGTTGAGTTATTTTTCTTCCTGCATTTCCTTTTCATCTTTTTCATTGTCAATGGTTTTATATTTGTTGAGTCTTTGTGGTTTTCTTTTTTTTTTTTTTTTTAATTTGTAAAATTTTGATGTCCTTTGTGGTTACTTTAATGTTTACCCCTATTTTTCGAAGTCTAAACTGGTCTTTTATTTATTTATTTTTTTACATCACCTTGACTTCTTCTCCACATAAAAGATTTATAACTAGTTTTTTATTCCCTCTTTTGCTATAATGTTGTCATCTTTTACATAATGACATCTCATTTTTCCCTATTTTTAGCTTCAATTTATTTTTGTGATTTCTCCATCTGAGATGGTATGTTTGTTCAATCCTGCATTCTAGTCTTGGGTTTTATCTGATATTATTGATTTTCTAACCAAAGAACTCCTTTTAGTATTTCTTGTAATTCTGGTTTGGTTTTCGAAAATTACCTAAACTTCTGTTTATCTAAAAATGTCCTAATTTTGTCATCATATTTGAGAGACAGCTTTACTGGATATAAAATTCTCGGCTGGTAATTTCTGATTTTCTTTTTCCTTCAAGGCTCTGTATATGTCACTGCAGTGTATTCTTGCCTGCATGGTTTCTACTGAGCAGTCCAAGCTTAGTCTGAATGACTTATTTGTAGATGATTGTTCATTTATCTGTAGCAGCTTTTAAAATTCTCTCCTTATGTTTAGTTTTGTTAAATTTGGTTATAATATGTCTTGGTATCTTTCTTTTGGAATCTACCCTACGTGGAGTTTCATGAGCAAGTTGCATGGATTTCTGCCAACAAATATTCAACAATTTTCTCTGTATTTTTGGCTATTTCCCTCAACTCCTGTACCAATTCTGGTACTCTAGAATGGTTATTCATAATGTTAAGAGAAGCCTTAGGGTGTCTTTATATGTTTTTTAATTCTTTTATCTGATTTTTCTTCAAATACGTTGATGTTAAGTGCTATATCTTCAGTTTCACTAATACTGACTTCTATTGCCCCAATTCTGCTCCTATAACTTTCTATTGCCTAAAGTAAGCCAAGTGCCATCAAGTTGGATCCAACTCATGGCGACCCTAGGGGCCAGGGTAGAACTGACCCCCAGAGTATTCAAGGAGTGCATGGTGTTGTCTAATTCTGAAATCATATCGTTAATATTCTTAATTTTCATTTATTGTCTATGGATTCTTGCAGCCTGTTCAGTTTGTCATGATGCTCTATTATAAACTTCTTAAATTCCTCAGTTGTCATGTCTGTGTGTCTGTGTCTTCCTTTGGTGTTTTGCTTTTTATCAGATCTCCTTCCTGATCTCTTAAAGAGTTCTATATATTAATCTCGTGTATTCTTCAACCAGTAATTCTAGGAAGTTCTCTTCATCTGAAAGATTTCTTTTTTTTGTTTGTTTTAATTTTTTGCTGCAATTAAGTGAAAGTTTACAGTCCAAGTCAATTTGCCATATAAAACCCTGGGTATACTCCTCTGTGCAACTCTATCTGGTCTGCTCACCCTCTAACAGCACACTCTTCTTTTCCACTCTTTCCTTCCAGTATCCAGTCAACAAACACTATCTCCATCTCTCCACACTCTCCTCTCCCCTCAAAAAGGAAATCAGTAGGACAGCCTTGTATGAATATTAAACCATAAAGTACACACAGCACCTACTTTGTTCTGTGTCCTTTAACCCAGTTCAAGCTTTGTCTGAAGTGTTGTCTTCAGCACTAATCTCAGCTCTGGGACAGCAGCAAGTCCAGGGGCGATGTTCTCCAGGGACTCTCCAAATTGTCAGACCATCAAGTCTGGTCTTTATAGAGTTCTTGATCTGTACATCCTTATTTTTTGTGCTACATCAGGGCCTCTACATTGTGTTCCTTGACAAGGCTGTCTTTGTTGGTGGCTTGGCATGATCTAGTTCTTCTTGTTGCATGCTGAGGTAGTCTTCCAATCATATGGACCTTTCTTTCTCCTAGGTTCTTATTTTTCTCATGTCTTGGTTTTCACCTGTTTCAGGTGGGTGGGGACCAACTGATATTTTTTTTAATGCTTTTAAGACCACAGACCTGAAAGATTCCTGGATTCTTCCTTTTGTGAACTTGTTGAAGTCATCATGACTTGCCTCTTTATATGACTTGATATTGGTTGTCATCTCCAAGCTATCAACATGTTATTGTATTTATTTGTTGTGTACTAGCTTCTTGTTCTGTTTGATTTTGATATGCCCAAATAGGCTCCTCATGAGAGCTATGTTATTTATTGAGGACTTTGAAGCTCTAATGTCCTGTTACCAGGTCATTATAGCTATTAATAGTGTGCAAGCCCAGAAGTCCATTTACTTTCCTTGTATTGATTCAACTCAGGTGTCTAGGTCTGTGTAACACAGGCTCTCACGGTTCTAGATAGGCAGGGTTGGTTGATGTAGGCATAGGTATCTGGCTACCATAGTGATTCCCATACTGAGCAAAGCAAGGGATTAACAGCCACCCCTGAGGGTCTGTGAGGTCAGTGTGTCCCTGTTCCCTAGAGTATGTGGGTGGGTAGGTTGTACAGTTGGACTATGGGCACCAAGTGCTTTTGGGAGGCACTGTTTGTTCTTGGACCCCTGTTGTAGGTAACTAAGTGGCCTGGATATAGCCACCAGTCCTCAGGTATCTGATGTGGATAGGTGAGGATCCTGTTTGATAGGCAGAACAGAGGCAAACATCACAAACCTCCTCTCTATCAAATAGCTGAAATAGTTGAAGTTAGACTTTAGGTATACATGTTATGCTCTGCTAATGATGACCTACACTATTGAAATGGGCCCACACAGTTCTATATGTAAGGGTGAAAAACAGTCAAAGTCTGTGGACCTCTTACGCCTGTGCACAGGCAAAGGAAATGTTACTGCTGTGTTACCTGGCTTAGAAGATCCAGCAGATTATTTTTGCCCTGTTTTTTAATTTGTTCCCTCTTGAAGCCTGGGAGAACAGCTTAGGGTACTTGGCAGGTCCTACTTCCAGGCTGGAGACACATTAATCTCTGAAGCCATCTTAGATCAAGTGCAAACCAGACAGGGGACATGTAAATGAAAAGACAGATTTTTTGCCAAGATGTACCTTTGATCAACGAGGTAGGATAGATGCAACTCACTTATCTTTTGCCAATCAAATGCTGTGTTTCACTGATTCTGGAGGTGTGAATGTATTGTCTGGCATGAGAGTACAGCTAGAAGGCTACTGCAAGAAGAAAAACACATTTCTAATGCCACTGCTTGTCTCATCAAGCTTCCACAAGTGGATCTGCCTGTTGGTTGCTGAGTTTCAATGGTTTAGACTGGCAACTCCTCTCTGCTTCTGAAGCCTCTCTCCATCCCGACTGCTACTTAGTTCAATTTCTCAACTTTGTCTTTGGCATTCAGGTCTCCTAGATTGGTATATTCAATTGATTCACTTGCTTTGGGGTGTCTTTGTTATAAGAGGGATCATCGGAAGCATCTGACTACTCTGCCATTTTTGTTCTGCGTGTTCCTGATACTTCTGATAGTCTGAAGACTGTCTAAAATTAACACGGCTTCTGTGGCTTTATTTTGATTACTGTTAGCATTGTGCATCGTTCTCCAGCCTTTTACTTTTAACTTATCAGTCTTTATATACATAAAATGGGTTTCTTGTATGTGACGTATTGTTGGATATTTCTGTTTTATAAAAACATATTTTGACAGTAAATAAGTCTGGTTTTAAATATTGAGCACTGCTGATTAGCTGTATGACTTTGAAGAAATTTAACCCATTTGATTTTTTCTTTTTAGCTTTAAATTAGAAATAATGTATCCTTGGGTGAAATTAAATAACATACATAATATGTTTAGCAATGTTATTATCTGTATACTATTTGTAAAGTTCTCATTATATGCCAGAGGCTCAATGAACATAAGTTTAATTATTATTATTATTGAAAACTGATGTGATAACATGGATCAAACATAAAATTAAAAAATCATAGCCAAAAGCCAAGCACCGTCGAGTCGGATCCGACTCATGGCGACCCTAGGTGCCAGAGTAGAACTGTAGTATGTGGCTAGATGCTATGAAAGTAAGAGACTGTTACTAGAGTGCCAACCAAGCCAAGTGCCGTTGAGTCGGATCCAACTCATGGCTACCAGAGGGCAGATAAACGCTTATTCATGAGAGTGCATGTGCTTAAGAAGGCTTCAGGCTCACAGTACAACTAGAATGGCAGTGCTAAACAAAAGGCTCAACATAAAAAGTTTCAGAGGTACACTGAGATTCCAACACACAAATGCATATAAATGAGTTCAGCTCACGGAATAGAGAAGAAAATAAAAGACAATGACGGCTGGGCATTATTTCACATCAAACAGAAGATTTGGAGATGTCAGGTGACATTCAATGTCTTCTAACTGATGTCTGTAGATACAGAGATACAGTCAGTGTTCTTCTGTAAGGATAAAAGCTTTGATATGTCATGCAGTCACAGGAGATTATTTGTGCCAATCTTAATGGAAAAATAGAAATTAGTGAAAAACATGGAATGGGATAAATGAGAACACATTTAACATGTCAGTCACCATGTCATAGACATCTTTCTAGAGACAACCTAGTTTCAAGGGGAAAAAGTATGTAACATAAAGGTTTTGATGACTCTACATGAAACAAGAAAAAGTGAAGTTCACTCTGGCCAAATCATTTAATATATCGTGTCCTCAACATCTTATCAGTTAAATAAACAAGGTAAACTTATCAAAACATTTTTGTTCTATTGTTTGGCATTGTTAAAAAATATTTACTTTCATTCTGTTTTCTCATTCCAAATACTGATTATGATATTTAAACTACAGACTCATTGTCAGTATCAAAGTACTCAGCATGGTATCTTATGCTTCTTGCTATTGTTGGCTGTTTCTGAGGTGACCTTAAGTTGAAGCAATCCTGTGCACAATGCAACAGAATTCTGCCTGCTCCTTTGCCATCCCCATAATAGGTTACAGACTGGACCACTGTGATCCATAGATGTTTCTTTGGCTGGGTTTTGGAAGTAGGTTTCCATGTCCATCTTCTTAGTCCATTTTAGCCTAGAAGCTCTCCTGAAACCTGTTCAGCTTCGTAACAAGACGCAAGCCTCCACTGACAGACATGTAGTGGCTACACGTGAGATGCACTGGTGGTAAATCAAACCCACATCTCTCTCACGGAAGGCCAGAATTCTACCTCTAAATTACTCTGTGCATACTAGACTCGTAATAGATCTTAAATGGCTCAAAACTACAGTCAGGTCCTGGTGTACTTGTTGCATTTACCTCAGTCTTTGGGTGGGTCAAGGGAACTCACACTGACTCAGACCCTAATGTTGACTGGGTAAGAAGGGTGTCATTGGGCCACAGATTAAACCACGCAGTGTCATGTGCCCCATCTCAGTCCCTGATTCACCTATCTCAACAAATTTCCGGGTGAACCAAAGAAGATAATAATGCTGAAAGAAACCTGACAACTATAAAGTGCCAGCCTGATGCCAAAACCAAAATACCAAACCCATTGTTGCTGAGTCAATTCTAACTCATAGGGACCTTCTATTACAGGTCATGGTAAAACCTCCCCATAGCATTTCCAAGGAACAGCGGGGGGATTTGAACTACCGATTTTTTGGTTAGCAGCCATAGCACTTAACTACTGTCCCACCAGGTGTCCAATGCCAGATATGCTAAAAGTTATAACAATTAATTCTGCTATTCAGAGGTGTTGGCTCATATACTTTGTACATTCAATGGTGCCACACAAAAGAAATAGTAATATCCTTTATTATTCTGGTTATTATTCTAGTCATTCATGATCTAATCTCACTAAATCTTCTGGATACTTCACAAAACAGGGTGATAGAGCAATCATCTCAATCATGACAGCCACACAGAGCAAGGACAGAAAGCAAACTATCCTTTATTAAATCTTTTCCAATATTGTACAACTCTACTGAACAGTGCCATTCTCCAATGGAACCAGCAATATTTTGTGCACATTTCTTAGGAGTTACTTCCCTGTGTCCTGATCTTTGTCAGATTTTTTTTTTTAAAAACTAGGCTAGGATTATCTGACTGCATTTGACAATCTGTAGTCAGGTGAAGAATTTCAAATGAATTTTCAGACAGGAGGTCAGCTCGTGAAGTGCCTTGCTGGGAAAGCTGGTGACATAAACCTGCAGGGTATGAATGAAAGCAATCTGGTGCCACTGAGCCAGCACATGCCACCTAATCAATTCCGATGACTTTTGGTATGACCTTTGTGTAAAGAAGTGTACGTTTGTATCATTGTAACCTTCTTTCCTTCCACGCTGGAACTACATGGGAAGCACAGCACAGCCAGGGACCACCAAGAAAGCAGAGAGCAAGTGGGGAGATCTTGAGAACTGAAGTTAACATCCACATTTTCGTGCCAAAACATAAACCTTTGAGGGGGAATTTCTAAGATCTTTGCTTTTCTTTTTGACTCAGGTATGATCAAGACTCAAGTAAAGGGAAACAATTTATTGATTGGGAAAGTATCACGTGATGAGAGTTTAAGGAGAAATTTCAGAATTAAACGGAAGCCTGCTCATTAGCATGTACGATATGACCCATATAAGTAAACATTAGTGACCACTTCTTTCATCTCTGTACTTGCTATCGATCCAAGGGCTGGTGGCACAGTGGTTAAGTATTTGCCTGCTAACCAAAAGGTCAGCAGTTCAAATCTACCACCTGCCCCTTAGAAAGCTTATGGGGCAGTTCTATTCTGTCCTGTAGGTTCACAATGAGTCAGAATGAACTCCATGTCAATGAGGATTCTTTTTTATTATTGTCTCAATTATGCTATTTAACAACAGGAAAACGAAAAAGAAAAACTTGAGGCCTCAGTGGTGCACAGCAATAAATATTTATTTTTCCTCACAAATCATTAAGTTAGCTTATTAGTTCTGGTTATGGAGCCTGGGCTAGGCTAATCTAGGCTGGACCACTTCAAGGCTTCAGGCACTGTCATGGATTGAATTATATCCCCTTAAAAATGAGTGTAGCCCAAGAATAAAAAGGGGTACATCATGAGATCTCCACTAAAAGACCTCAATTGATGGTCCAGCGGTTTTGGGGTTCCTCTGAGAGCATGGCCCCCGGCCCTGATGCTGCCCTTTCCCATAAATTATAACAAAGGTCCACTCTTTGGACAGGAATGGATTGGGCTTGGCAATGCAGAGTGACCACATATTGGAAGCACTTTGTGGTTATAAACATCTACAGGATATCATCTTGCTGACCTCTGGCTGGAGGAAGGGGAGTGGACGGAGAGGAGGGGAAAGGAGGCTGTTGGGAGGATGAGACATGTATGGAGCAGAGAGGAATAGTGTGCAGTCACCGGACAGGGAGAGCAGTGGAAGCTGCATATAGGTGGGCATGTAAATTTATACGTAAATGTACATTTTCACTCAGTTATGTTAAATAAAAAAAAAATAAGTGTAGCCATGTGGCTGGGCCATGATTCCCAGTATTTTGTGATTGTCCTCCATTTTGTGATTTTCCCATGCTGTATGTCAAAGGATTACAGTGGGAATGTAAATCCCTTCATAGGATCACCTCCCTGCTCCGCTGAAAAGGGAGTTTCCCTGGAGTATGGCTTGCCCCACCCCTAACTCTTTCATCCTACCAGAGATAAAAGGAAAGGCAAGCTAGTGGAGAATTGGAAACCTCACACCACCAAGAAAACTGCGCCAGGAGAAGAGCACATCCTTCAGACCTGAGGGTCCTGTGCCAAGACGCTCCCTGGACAAAGACTGATGCAATACCACACTTTCCTCCAGAGCGAACAAGGGGGAAGCCTTCCCCTGGAGTGGACGTCCTGAATTTGGACTTGTAGACTATTGGGCTGTGTAAGAATAAACCTTCCTTTGCTAAAGCCATCCACTTTGTGGTATTACTGTTAGAGCAGCCCTAGCTGACTAAACAGGCACCAACATGGAATGGGTGAGTTGATGGGCTAACTAATTTCCCCTAAAAAAAAAAAAAACCATTTCTATCAAGTAAATTCAGAATTATAGAGACGATCTGACTCGACGGCACTTGGCTGCTTTGGCATAGGACAGAATAGTGCTGCTCTATATGATTACTGCCTTAGCTGGTTTGGCTTACTGAGCTTCCTCCAGCAGACTAGCTGGAGCTTTTTCACAAGGCAGTAAGAAAACAAGTCCTCTTATGGCCTTGGAACTGGCACACTTCACTCCACTGTATTGTGTTGTTCAAAGTATGTCACTGCACCAGTTTAGATCCAAAGCCTAGGAAAACGAGAGGAGCTGCAAGGATACATTATAAACAGTTCGGATACAGGGGTGAGCATGGAGAGTTCTAGAAACTTTTGCAATAAATAAATAAATAAATAAACTACATTCTTTTACTAAACAGTTTGTATCAAGAGATCTATCTATAGTACATTTCTTTTACTATTTTCAATCAGGATATTCTGATAAATTACAATAGTCAAAGCATCATACATGGTTCTATATTGGATTGAGACACTGACAGTTTCAACCAAGGAATTCACCATCCAATAAAGAAACCAGAATGTGTACATGAATACTACCAATTGCTCTCCAGTCAGTTCAAACTCATCATGACCCTGTATGTGTCAGAGTAAAACTGTGGTCCATGGGGTATTTGGCAGTATTTTTTTTTTTTTTTTTCAGAAATAGAATATCTGGTCTTTTTTTCCAAGGAAACTCTGAGTGGACCCCAACCTTCTGTGTAACAGTTAGCAGACGTGTGTGTTCATCGTTTGCACCACTCAGTACACATAACGTAAGAGGGGAAGACACAATATCAGAGAGTTACAACTGCTCACTGAGGGAGCCAAGCCAAAGAAGTTTTAGTAGAGAAAGTTATACTTTTATGAGATATGAGATATGGGATATGGAGTCAAAGCATTCCATATGTATGTAAGGCAAAATATGTTTTCATTTGAATAAAAGGAAACACAAAAACTCTAAGCCTCATGAAAATGATAGGAAGTGTGCCTCTCCCCTCACCTCCTGCACTGGGGACAACTTCTTGGATAAGCAACACTTGTACAGAAAAAAATTATAGCTGTAGTTATAAACATTGTTAAGCCTATCAGTTGCAGACCTGAGCCAGCCAGCCACCTGAGGTAGACTTTTCCTATTAAACATGGTCCTAGACTGCCAGGCAGAAGACGAGCACAGGAAAAGAATTATGGTGATATGACTTGAAAGCCTTCAGAAAATCTCCCATACTTTCTCACAAATGTCTGTGGTGATCAAATATATCAGTCATTTCCAACAATTTCCAATGGCATGTAGGTGATTTAGGAAACCTCAGGACTTCTATTCACATAATGTTTGGGGAGGGCTTAAAGGATATGTTTCACATCCCACAAAGCAGAAAAGTGCTTCATCACTGGACTAGTTCTCTGCACACGTTGCAAAGCAGTAGGTACGGAGTTTGTCTCACTAGCATTAGCTGGTTCTATGTCTCACACCAAGCAGCTATTCATTTACCTCTGTTCAAATCCCAGGTATGTTTGGAATTGCCTGGTTGCCAGTAATTCTGCCTTATGTTTCATTCTGAATCTTTGAGAAAGATGAGAGTATGGATAAAAATTACTGAAAACAATACATACATAAATGTATGTATGTGTATATGTGTGTGTATGTGTAGAGCACACAATAGAGCACTGTAGAGCTGTAGAACTTCAGGATTCTACCTCTCTCTCTTATTCTACAGTCATAATGTTGTTTTTTAGAATTGCTTAAGTCATCTCCATTTTTGTCCTCTCCCTTCCAGGTAGCATGTCACTCATTTATAACAAACTTACATTCAGTCTTCATACTCTGCATTCTTAGTTTTCCCCCATATACACATTAGGATTGGATTTTTTTCTTACATTTTCATTCAGTAAAATTGTACTCTTTGTAGTATACAGTTCTGTATTGCCAAAGCACACAGCTGTGTATACATCACCATAATAAAAAAAAAAGAAAAGAAAAATGCCATTCAGTTGACTCTGACTCATAACAACCCTACAGGGTAGAGCAGAGCTGCCCCATGGTACCATGCAATAGAGTTCTATCATCTTCCAGCTCTCCTCATGCTGTCCCATTCTGAAGCCAAACCTCACCCAGAATCCAAACCCAGGCAACCACTGATGTGTTTTCCATTCTAAACCTCTGCCTTTTTTAGAATCTTAAATGAATGATAGAATATATAGTCCCTGTGTCTGGCTTCTTTCACTTAATGAAATGAATTTAAGATTTGTGCTGTCACCAGGCAGGGAGAGCAGTGAAAGCTGCATATAGGTGGGCATGTAAATTTATACAGGAATGTACATTTTCACTCAGCCATAGTAAAAAATAAATAATAATAAAAAAAATTACTAACAAGTCAAGGAAATTTTGGCTTGCTAAATCTGAATTATCTTGCAGTATAAATTAGAAATGTTTCTAAATTTCAAAGTAAAAATATTTGAAGCATAATGCATCTCAGTCTAAGCCAGTATAATAAAGCAAAGATACACCCCCCCCCAAAAGATTTACTTTTGTTTCTTCTAATTGTTGAGAAGTATTGAGCTGTATGGATTTAGTAAAATTAGGGCACTTTTCACAAATATTTTCTCCCAGTCTTTAGCTATATTTTGATTCTCTTCATAGTGTACTTTGAAGAACAGAAGTTTTTATTTATTTATTTTTTAATTTTGATTAAACCTAATTTAAGATTTACTTTTCTCATACAGATTGTGCTCTTAAATCCATGTCAAAATTGGTGTCACGTTTTGTCTTGAATTAGTATACAAATGTTTTATAATTTCATGTTTCACAGTTAGGTCTATAGTGTATTTGGGGTCATTATTTTTTTAGAAGATGTAAAGAATAGATTGAGGCTTATTTATTCATCCACTGACTCAAGAACTATTTTTTCAAAAGATACTCTTTTGTCCACTGAAGTGCCATTGTGTCTATCTCAAAAATAAGTGAGATTTATTTCTGGGGAATCTGTTCTATTTCATCCATTGCTGTCTGTGCTTTAGAAAATACTACACTCTCTTCATTCCTGAAGCTTTACAATTAGTTTGGACACCAGATGACCATACAAACCTTTCCACTTTGTTTTTCTTCTATGAAAATTTTGTCCATTCTAGTTCCTCTGTCTTCTCATGCAAATTTCAAAATCATCTTGTCAACATTTCAAAAAAAAATCTCAAACAATTACACTGAAATTATTCATCAAATAGGAGACAACTGAGTTCTTAACAATACTGAGAATGCCAGTTCAGCAACATTGTTTCTCCCTTCATTTCTTAGATATTTTTGAATTGTATCATCAGTATTTTGTGTTTTCTGACATAAAGACACAGAACATACTTGGTAGATTTAGAGTTATTTTAGAGTGAGCTGTATCTCACAAATTTTGATATACAATCTTTATTTTCAGTTGAAAATACTTTAAATCTCAAGACATCTTTTTTGGCTAATTGGTTAGTCAGATCTTTATAAACATTTTCATAATTTGAGGATTTCCCAAGTATCTTTCTGTCATTTCTTTCTAGTTTGCTTCTATTATGGTCCAAAATAATCTTTGGATTTGCTAGTCTGTTAAGGTTTGCTCTATGGTGTAGTAGATAGCCTGTCTCAGTCAATCAGTTATAGAAAGAGGAAAGCTGAAGTCTTTAATGTACACTTTTTGATTTTCTTATTGATTTTCAAATCATCATTTCTGCACATAGAAATTTGGGAGAAATCTTTGTAGGT
Organism: Heterohyrax brucei; assembly: GCA_028571685.1. Classification (NCBI taxonomy): domain Eukaryota; kingdom Metazoa; phylum Chordata; class Mammalia; order Hyracoidea; family Procaviidae; genus Heterohyrax; species Heterohyrax brucei. The sequence continues at coordinate 166,868,115 of CM053143.1, forward strand.
ATTCCATACGTATTCACGATGCTTCGTGGAAAAAAAGGACTCCTTTTCTCATTTCATAATCTCTTGTTTCAATTTCTCACAATAATCCTTGTTATGAAGTACATATTACCTGATACTTCATGATTTCAGTTTTATTTTAGTTAGTGTTTGCATGTCATATTTTTTCATCAGTCTAATTTTTCATATCTTTGTACTCATATTTAAAGTGGGTTTCTAGTAGACCTCTTATGGCACATCTTGCATTCTTTTCTGATCTTACCCTTAACTGGTATGTTCGGAGGATCTGTATGTAATGTAATTATTGATGTTGTTGGATTAAAACCTACCAACTGGCTACATATATTTTATTTTTCCCATGTGTTTTAGGGTTCATTATTACTGCATCCCTTAGGATGTAGGAATAATAAGTTAACTGTTAGGAATAATGGGTTGAGAATTTGTTGTGATTTCATTTCACTTTCTCTACTGTCTTAATATTTATATCTTTTATTTTTTACAATGTTTCCCTAGGGTTTATAATATTCATGTTTATATTCAAGTACTATTATCCTACTTTGTGTAGAACACAAAAATCAGTGATAGCAAATATCCTCCTCCCTTTGATCCTTTGTGCTAAAACACACAATACATTGCTACAGTTTTGCTCTAGATAGTAAATTAATTAGCTTTTATAACAATGAAAACTTAAAAAAAAATAGTATGGCATGCAGAATTATAAGATCACCCTCAAGATTCCAGGTCACTGTCCTGTGCTGATTCTGCCTCATACACCTGCCCCACAGGGATTCCCAGCTGCAGACCACTCGGTCTTTTGTCTTGTGCAGCAGCTGTTAGGTTCAAGCTGCAAGCAGCTGAAAATGTACCCATCATGCTACCAGGTCTCCTTCCTCAGGGGACAGCCAAAATACCAAACACCTACTGCACTTTCCATGTCAATTATGACTCATAGCGACTCTGTAACATGGTAGAACAGCCTCACGTGATTTTCAAGGTCTAATCCGCGTGGGAACAAACTGCCGTATCTTTCTCCCATGTATTGGTTCCTTGATTGGAACCACCAAAATTTCACTTAGCAGCTGAGTACTTTAACCACTGCATCACCAGGGTGCCTCTCCTGGTTTTTACACACTGTATAATCACCACCTCTTGAACGTGGGAAACATCTATGAAGAGCGACCACTCCTACCATTTTTATATTATACACCAGAAACAATTTTGCAGATGTATTTCAAGTCCCTGATCTATTGAATTTGGAGTGATATCAAAAATTGAGGTTATTCTAGATTAACCTAATCAGGCTAGGTCATTTAAAAAGGAGGAGAGATCTTCCTACTGGCCCGGGAGAAGCTAACAGCCGTGTTGTGAACTGTCTATGGAAGACACCACATGACTAAGACCTAAAGTTGATGTCTAATTGCTGACAGCAGTCCCCTTCCTACCAACCAGCAAGAAAAAAAGATTTCTATCACTGAAAGGAATTGAATTCCGACAAGTCTTGTTGAACTGGGAATAAGATACTGAGTATCACATGAAGTTGCTGTCCCAGCCTTGTGTGAATTTGAGCCAAGAAACCATACAGTGTCCTGTGACATTAACTGGGTAGTGTTTTCAGGGAAAAAGTCTATCGTAAGTTGTTACACAACAGATAACTAAGAAATACATTTTTATTTGTCTTCCTTTACTTCATCACTAGTGCTCTTAAATTCTTTATATATATATAAATTTCTGTCTGGTAACTTTTTTTTTTTCTTTTTTTTTGGCCCAAGAACTTTGTTTAGTATTTTGTGTGTTGAGATGATGCTGTATGGTTTTCCAAACATCACATTAACTCTTCTGTGCACTCGTGCATTCTATTTGATTAACCTTCAACTTTAGTTCTTCCCTTCACAATCAACCCTCGACTTTAGGCGTTACCTTTGAGAAAATGTTCATAGAGGCCTCAAATCTTTCTAGTTACTTGATGGTTGGTAGTGTGATGGAGTCAGGGTGATGGAGAGGGGGTGGTTTCTTGTGATGCTGATTAAGCCTCAGCCCCAGGCTGGCTCTAAGTCACTAGTTCTCAGGGCTCTTTCCCTTCCTCATCTCACATGGTTCTGAGTCCTATTCATGACCCCTTTCCCAGGAGAAGTTTTCTGTTCTGTTTTGTTTTGTTTTTTCCCCCTGTTCTTTTCCCCTAGCTCACATGGATTTTCACCAGTGCCTCGCAGGTGGCAATGTTTGCTTCTCTTGCCCCTTTAAAATAAAGGAAGGAGTCTGAAGTCACTCCTTCAGTGGCTATTGTTCCCTTTTTCCCAGGTCTGCACCATTAGCGTGATTTTCTGAAGGGTCTCTCCCTTTTCTGAGCCTGCGTACTAGCCAGTCTCCGACAGTGCTGAATTCTGCTTCCCAGTGTCTGTCCGACACTTGCCTTGGTGAGTCACTGATCACGTTTGGTCACTCTGTCCTTAGAGCTCTCCCCCCAGATTTGTGGGCATATGCTCTGCAAGTTCAGCCCACAGAGAGATAAAGAAATGTTGTAAACTCGCTTTTTATCCAGCTTTTCTAACTTTAGCTTTGAGTTACAAGTTTGACAGCAGTGCTATTTCTTGTTCCCCAAGTCATTTCTTTCTTTCTTTTTTAAAGTAATTAAATGACCCATGGATCCAAGTTTAAGAATCCATTTTAAAAAGCAAGCAAGGAATAAGACTGCAACCAACTTTCCACTTACTCGTAAATGAATGCATCCAAATTTTAATCTATCAGGAGCTCCTCGTATGAAAAGCATTTTCCATCACTCCTTGATACCTTAACTGTTCTGGAATATTGTTCAGAGTCCTGTCTAGGCATATGATCAGAAAGTGCATTCTCAAATGCCAGCATGAACATTGAGGTTGACACACCTCCCAGGAAAGGAACTTATGTCAGTCACATTTTATCCTGATTTATGTGGAGCTATATTTCAAAAGAGGGGCAATTCTCCCCATCTGTCTATCTTGTAATACAGATATTGTGAAATCCAGTTGCTTCTGACATTGCATCCTTGTCTACTGTTTTATATTCCCCACACACTGCACCTCTTCCAAAGACAGTCAAACAGCGCAGCTGGAGTTAATAAACTAAAGGAGGATGCCCATTACCAGTTACAGACATTTCTGTTGTTTGAGGCTTTCAGTATTTCATTATCTCTGCATCAGCACCAATACTCTCACAGCTGAAAAGCCATCAAAATAACACAGCCTGAAATGATAAATGAAGGGAATGTAACAACTCTGAGCACTGAACATCTGATTCTTCAGACCTTTTTTTCTCCCCCTTGGACAAACTTGTTTATCTACACTCCTTCTTTGTTGACAATTGCGTCCCACCACTCTAGATGTGATAGTGGGACAGGGTCACTGTATCATTCTTTCTCATTAAAAAATAATAATAATAATACAGATGTGAGATGTTCTTTGTCAATAGGACAGTCCACAATTTCAAATTTCCACACAAATACCTTGAGACAGAGTGGAAAAGTAAAAACTGTCACAATAATAAGTGTGCAGTCTGCGTAAGCATAGGTTTGGGTGTGCGAGTTGCTTTGTTTTTCTTTTTTCTTCTTTTATTTTTGGACCTGCTTAGTACTTACAGGTTGTTGGTTTTGTCTTGTTTTACAGTGCATTGGTTTAATACCCAAAATCCTGCGCACTCCAGCACACCAGACTGTAAATCTGAATATGTAACTCTATTCGTCAGTTGTGTATATCCCCCCCTTATTGTTTCCATTATACTCTTTAACCAGGTTAGTGTTATTGTCTATTATTATAATCATTTGCCTAAAGCATCTAAACCTATACTCCTCTCTTAGTTTGTTATGTTCACTTAGTGACAATCAGATCTCAGTTAAATCCATGTGTCTACCTACCAACCAATAGAACTGTAATGACTAGTTTCATTACACACACATCCACGAGCTCAGGTGGGCACTTTATGGCGCTTGACTGTATTTTCTTGACTCATTCATTCTCTTTCTTTCCTAGATAACTGTATCATATCATTTTTTTCTTTCCTAAAATTCCAAACCTCTTGTCCCATCATCATTCTCCATTTGTTTTTGACTTTCTTGAAAAGATAAATGCAATCAGAAGAGATCTCCCTAACATTTCATTTCCACAGCCACCACCTACTAGTGTCTACAGCAGTACATAGCACTTGCTTCCTTCCAATACAGAACTACAGTATTCATGCTCTGTAAAGCCAGTCCTTCTCCTTGCCACTATATGCCATCCCTTCTTACTCCCATAATTCCCACCACTGTATTGTATTCAAATGTGCTCCCTTTCTTCTCGCTCAAACTTCCCATCAGTACACATTCTATTTCACCTTTAAAAAATAAATAAGTTCCAACCTTTTACCTCCAATTGACACATAAAAGTTTTCAAAAGAGTTGCCTATTCTTGAAGACTGCATTTCTTTTTCTATCACTGATGCATGTTTTCATTCTAGTTAGTATTTTGACACATCACCATTATTATTTTTTGGAAAGTCATTAAAAACATGCACAATGTCAAGTGAAATGAGAAAGCTGCCACCTTCATATCACACAGTTTATACGAAGCATTTGACAGTTGATCATGTTCTCTTCCTAGAAATTATTATCTTCCTGGATGCCATGCTCTCTTTGGTTAGCAACCAAATGCTCTAACCATTTGTACCTTCCAGAGATGTGCACAGCTACAAACCAAAAGTTTGGGAGTTCAAGCCCATCCAGAGGTGCTTCGGAAGAAAGGCCTGCTGATCTACTTTAAAAAAAACATCAGCCATTGAAAACCTCATGGAGTCACTATGGGCTAGAATCAACTCAAGGACAACTTCTCTTTTAGCTACTCAGAACAAAAACCTTATGTCATCCTTGACTCTTTTGTTCAAAGACTTCACGATGTCATCAGGAAATAGTATAAATTCTAGTCTAAAAGCATATTCAGAATGCATGAACTACTCATGGCCTCCACTGCAACTAGGCTGGCTCAAATCACCTTTACAGTCAGTTAACCGGTCCCTTATACAAGGGTAGCATTATGAAAGATTCTCACTAAGTCACATCAAACATGAATTCAATTTAAATGTTGTTGGCTGATATTTGAGTCAGTCCCAATTTGTGGTGACCCCATGAGTTTCAAAGTAATAGTGGGCTTCACAGGGGTTACAAGGGCTGATATTTCAGAATTCAATCACCAGGCCTTTCTTTTGAGGCACCAAGTATTGTAGCTGCAGTGGCTGTTGGCAAGCTTTACAGCACATGTATTACTCACTGAACTAGGAAGTAAAAGAGAAATGCTATAGTGTGCAGCCTTTCACTTACCATTACTTCAACAGAATTACTTCCCATTTGTATCTTATATGATTTAGAAGTCTCTCTCGCTCTCTCTCTCTCTCTCTCTCTCTCTCTCTCTCTCTCTCGGTTACCTTGAATAATTTAACTCACAAGTTAGAATGTTAGGACTGTGTATGCTTGATATATAGGATTAACTCTGTTATATTTTGGTATCTTGTAATACATGAATTATTTAGAAATAAAGGGAGAGGTGAGAGGTATCAATCAGTCCTAAGCCCCAACCAAAATGCCATAATCAAAGGTAGTTTCTTTTCACCATAATTCACATTAATTTACAAAGTGCCTGCTAGTAGTCAAGAACTATGCTATGTAATGGGTGTCCTGGCGACAAACATGACACAGTCCTTAAACTCAAAATGTTTCTAGTCTAGCGCCTGTTACAAGCTACTAACCAAGTTAACAGAAGGCTTAATCATGGAAAGTGCTTTGAGGTAGTAAGAACAAAGTGGAGGAGAACACACAGCACTGATGCTTAACCCAGGCCTGAGGCACACTGACTTCTCATAATGTTTTTGGATTCAGCTTTTTTTTTTTTTTAATTTTCAAAATGAGAAAATGTATGATGAATGATTCTTACCCTTTAGTCTCAATAGTCTGAAATTTTAAAGGCACAAAAATGAAAATTGTATTCAGTGAGAGTCCACTGTCACTAACTGCTATAGTCTGAATAAAGGCAAGGTGACTGTTACGGCAACCACCTAATTAGAAGTATTATGCTAAAAAAAAATAAAGAGGGAAGTTTTGCCTATAAATAGAGAGAGAGAACAAATCGTCTTCTTTGAAAAGAGTAATTTTGATTCTCATGGTGAAAGAGTTCTGGAGCTGGAATCAAGAGATCTCACCCACCACGTCCTTGACAGAATTATTAGCTCTGTCTCTCTTTTAGGCTCATTTTAACAGAGAGATTCAGTTCAGTCTATATTTAGAGAAACAAGGACGTTTTAGCTTATATGTCTGGCACTGTGCTAGGATCCCTGAGAATGCAAAGATGGTCAGACACAGAATAAAGATTTCACAACACATTGGAGAAGATGGATGCCTACGAGGTTAGCTAAAATACAACACAGACCTTTGGGACAATAAATTAAAAAAAAAAAAATAGTGACAAAGGTCCTGAGGAAACTGAGTAATCAATTCTGTCTTTGAGGATTGGAAAAGCTTTTTTTTTCCCCCGACACTTTCTTCCCCATCCTCTCTTGCAGCCAGACTCTCTCAGACACTCTCGAGCAAAGAATCCAAAGCCACTGCCATCAGGGTAGTTCTGACTCAGGGTGACCTCGTGTTCTATGGATTAGGACTGCTGCATATAATTCCTCTGACTGACATCTTGGCTGAAGCAGAATACCAGATTTTTCCTTTGCAGCACACGTGGGTAGGTTTCAATCACTGATTCAGGGGCCTTTCGGATACTTGAGTTTGGATTTATGTAGAAAAGACCAACGCAAGGAACACTCATCCTACTTACATGGCTGTAGAGCAGTAAGGGCACTCCAGAAGGATGCAGTGTGACCCTCCCTTCTATGTCATCTGGTGTTCTCTCCAGTTTGAAAGCTGTGCTTTCTTGATGTGTAGCCCCTATTTCTGATTTTCTGTCCCTCATGGAGATTATGGAAACTTCCTGATACACTTTGCTCAATTGTTCTTCTACTTTAACTAAAGAGAATTTTATTTTATGTAGCTGATACTTAAGTGACAGAAATAAAGAAGCAGTATATTCTTGTAGTTAAGTGCAAAGATTTGGGATTATAATTTGTGCTTTAATCCTTTTAATTTATTACATGTTTAGGGGCAATTTACCTTTATTTCTCAAAGTCTTAGTTCCTCATTTTGTATTTGGAATAAACTAATACCAAATTCTCAGTCACAGCAATGATTGTGGGCACGGCACACACGAGGCAGTGTTTTGTCCTGTTGTGCATAGGGTGTCCGTCTATCAGTTGGAACCAACTGGATGTCACCTAACAACAACAATACAAAGTTCATGGAATTAGTGCAACTATTAAGTGAGTTACTGTACACAAAACACATAGAACAATGTCTGTCACTTAGTAAAAAGCAACAACAAAAAACCCCAAACACAATGCTGTTAAGTCAATTTCGAGTCACAGAGACCCTATAGGACAGAATAGAATTGCCCCAAACAGTTTCCAAGAAGTGCCTGGAGGATTCAGACTGCCAGCCTTTTGGTTAGCATACATAGCACTCAACCACTACACCACCAGGGTCTCTGTCACATAGTAAACACTCAATTAAAAAAAAAAATTAGTTTTTATTATTATATGAGTTGTAATCTACATAATGGCCTTGTTGTCCCCAAAGACAGTTTTTTTTTTTTTAACTGTTACACATTATCTTTCATGATATTATAATCTCCCAATCTGTCCTTTGGGATTTGTCCTTTGGAACAAGTTTCTAAGAAGTTGTTCTTATTGAGAAAGGATGAGTTTACTTTTTTACCTCTGGAATTACGAATCACTGACTTCAAATATAAAAGCAGTAACATACTGTCATGATTCAGACTTTGCTTATTATGTTAACTTCAAAGCTTTTTTTTAATCATGGTTAACAGTTCCTCACTATTGGGAAAAAAATGCTCATTTCAATTAAACTTTAATTGACAAAAAAGAAAAGCATATAACTATTCCATCTATGATTACCCAACAAACTGTAACAGTATCCTGTGGAAGAGATAGACGTACCTGGCTCCAGGGAGAGACTTTAAGATGAGGTTCTTGTTATAAATACTGATTATCCATTAAAAATGGTATAACAGATACATTAAAAGATTCATGGAGCTTCAAAGAGCTGCTTCTCATTTTGACATTAATTAAGGTTTGAGTCACTGAACTTTCAAAGCATAACCATAGTTGATACTTTGTAATGATTCCATATATATAAATGGAAACTGTGGTAGTGTAGTGGGTTAAGTGCCACATCTGCTAACCAAAAGGTCAGCAGTTCAAATCCGCTGTGAGTTTCTCGGAAGCTATGGGGCAGTTCTACTCCGACCTCTTGAGTAGCTGTGAGTCAGATTCGACTCAACAGCAATGGGTTTTATATATATATATATATATATTGAATTAGGTATATTTTATACTGATTGTGTAGAATATTTTAACAAAAATAAAATGCATTGAATTTGCTGAAAGTTATTTAACTTTTTTCACATTTCATTTACTGAAAACAACTTTTGTTTAAAAATTATTTAAAATGCATCTGTCATGGACTGAATTGTGTCCCCCCAAAAGGAGATGTAGCCATGTGGCTGGGCCATGATTCCCAGTATCTTGTGACTGTCCTCCACTTTGTGGTTTTCCTATGCTGTATGTTAAAGGATTAGGGTAGGGTTGTAAATCCCTTTATAAGATCACCTCCCTGCTCCACTGTAAAGGGAGTTCCCCTGGAGTATGGCTTGCCCCAACCTTAATCCTATCATCCTACAAGAGATAAAAGGAAAGGGAAGCAGACTGAGAATTGGGAACCTCGCACCATCAAGCAAGCAATGAGCACCAGGAGAAGAGCGTGACTTGAGGTTTCTGCGCCAACATACTCCCTGGACAAAGACTGATGCAATATTGGACCTTCCTCCAGAGCCAACGAGGGAAAAGAATTCCCCTGAAGCGGAAATCCTGAATTTGGACTTGTAGCCTCCCGGACTGTGTAAGAATAAACCTTCCTTTGTTAAAGCCAGCCATTCTGTGTTATTTCTGTTAGAGCAGCTCTAGCTGACTAAAACAGCATCTGAGCAAGACAGCGATTATTAATGTCTACATGATTCTTATCTTTGCTTTTTATTTTCACTTGTTCTCTTCCCTTCCCTAAATTTCCATCTAAGTCAAATGTTATCTATCCAGAGACACAACAAAATGGAAGGAAACTATTGGCTAGAGAAAATAAATAATACAGAGCTTAGAATAAAGGGGATGAAAAATAAAAAAGAAGAAAACAATAAACAACACCACCAGCAAAAAACCAAATCTGTTATTGAGTTGATTCTGACTCATATTAAACCTTTAAGGCAGACTAAAACTGCCCCATGGGTTTTCCATGACACTGCTAGTGGATTCAAACTGCCTAACTTTGGGGTAACTGCCCAGTTCTTAACCACTGTGCTACAAGAGATGCTGCAAAGCCTTATAAGACAGTTGGGGGAATCTAGAGGACTTGATGAGAGAAAGATGTGTTCGTTTCCTTCCCCTGAGATTTACATCCTTTGGAAATCTGTGGGGCAGTTCTACTGCCTTCTTCAGGCTTGCTATGAGCTAAACTAAAATCATCTCAAAGGCAGTGTGTATAGGACTTAATGAAGAAAAGAATCTTTCATCAGAGAACTTGAGAGGAAAAGAAATTTGAAGAGCATGACTTTGGGTAATGAACTGGAAGTACAAAATTTCTCAAGCAATGTACAAACATGGGAATTAGTTTTAACAGATTCAGTTACTGAAATGCATGTATTTACACACAATTCTTTTCAAAGACTAGATCACATGAGAGTTTGAATTTCATTAGGATTGTATATTAGAGACTTGTGTGTAATTTCAGACATAAAATAAAGTACCTGATTATAGATCTGATTAGAATAATTATTTTATATTTGATCTAATTAGGAAACCCTGAAAATGAATTTAAGTTTTTTGTTTGTTTTTTTTTTTAAGATTGTAGCTACTGTACAGGCAATCAGATTAGTTCTTGCTTCAAGTATTAACCTCTGTATTTACCTTCATATTACTTTTGTTTGTGAATAGTGGTTCACAAACACTGAAGAATCATTCTGATTTTTATAGAAAATACTTACCAAGATATTGTGCTCTACTTTCCACTGGAAGGATCTCCACCTTCCTTCCCAGTGTTGAGAATGATGGCTTTAGAGAAAAGAATGTGTTACATTCCCTGGTTTACATTCATGGGGAAGGGCAACAGAATATAAACAATAACAATAGAATTCTCACATATTGCCTGCACCTCGGGATGAAATACAGATATACAATATATTTCATTCAGACTAGTTTTGACTATTTCAGTGAAATAAGCCTATTTACTATTTCCTGATTATTTCAGTGAGAGTAAGCTATTCCCCACCTTGACTGAGTCTTAGTGGCCATTTTCCCTCCAGTGCCATTCATTGATTCCAGGTATTACTGGCTCCTTGCTTTTTTAGCTTCTAAACAGTAAGTAATGCTTTTTCAATAGAGAATAATGCATTGCACTGGTATTCTTCAAGAGAATAGAACTTCGGCAAGTTATTCTTACACATGCATTCAGTATTATGGTCCCATCATGGGTTCCATGTGTAGTAGGTGGAATACACCACTGTGAGGCAGGTCTACAAAATTCCAAGGCAGGTATTTCGGTTGTTAGCTGTTAGCACTGCTTCATTATAATGAAGAATACATGATAGTGGCAATTTGTCTGAGATGAAAATTCCCTTTATTCTATTTATTTGGCCTGTCATAGTTTGAAAATTTTCATCAAAAATAATAAAAATGCTAAGGAGACTAGAATAAAATGTATATGCCGTATTGTCAAGTGTCTTCATGTTTTATCTCACATTTTGAACATGCTGACCTCTGGCTGGAGGAAGGAGAGTGGGTGGAGAGGAGGGGAAAGGAGACTGTTGGCAGGATGAGACATGTATGGAGCAGAGAGGAACAGTGTGCTGTCACTGCATAGGAAGAGCAGTGGAAGCTGCATAGAGGTGGGCATGTAAACTTATATGGGAATGTACATTTTCACCTCAGTCATAATAAAAAAAAAGAAATAAAATTAAATTTTTAAAAAAAGATTTTATCATCGACTCATCTCAGAAGGATTTACAATGTCCACGGTCTTGTGGAATGTGATCTCAGAGAATGGCTATCAAAATCCACAGTCAAAGCCAAGTACCATCGAATCCATAAGTCATAACAAAAAATATGAATTGGTCCTTTAATTAGCATACCTTCCATTAGTGAAAACACATGGTTATCAACAAAAAATTCAAAGAAGATAACTGGGTCTTGAAAGGGATATGTCTGACTTGTTTAACTGATTTTCTCCATATACATATCAATCTATCTACCTGTCTACCTACCTACCTGCATCTACAGAGAGAGAGAAAGCCCTGGTCGTTAACAGTTTGGCTGCTAGCTGAAAGGGTGACAGGTGGACACCACCAAAGACTCCACAGGAGAAAGGTGAGGTAGTCTGCTTCGGTAAAGACTATAGTCCAGGAAACCCTATTGGGCAAGTTCTACTGTGTGCTGTAGAATCATTACGAGAAGAATTGGCTGGACAACAGTGGATCCAATTTGCTTTTTAATCATCTATTCTGACACTTACTTGTATATAGGTATATACATGTTTGTGTATAATACATATGGTATTCTTATTATTCACAGTAGTTATGTTCTATAAAGTCACCATGAACACTAAATTGTTCAACAGAGTCACAAATAATAGGATTGCTATGAGTCAGGATCAATTTCACAGCATACAACAATAATAAAAACATTCTATTGGTCCAAGGGAAATACAAGATTAGGTTCCTGCAAGGTTGTGATTACAAAATTTTCATCAACCAAAGACACTGTTATGTATGCTTGTTTTTAAAGATGTATAATTTAATATATATTGTAAATTCACTATATTAAAGTCCTAGTCAACAGTATTACAACTTATCCCTGACCCAAGATTATCAAACACATCTCTTTTCTCTGTAATAACACCTCCTAGTCATTTTTCCTTTAGGAACAGTAGGAAATACTCCAGGACTGCACTTGGAAGTCATTTTAAACATTTTAAACCAAGAAAAATCATAAAAATGGAGGAAAAAATTGTGGTGCTAACTACATCATGAAAAAGATACTTGTATACAGCGAAAACTGAAGCAAAAACAGTGTCACACTGTTTGACCTCCTCTGGGAACAACTTCAGTGAGCAACCCAAATTTTTCTCAGCTCTGTGCATGTTCAGAAATGACTGCAAAAGTGTTACAAATTGACTTGGGGGTTACAAATCATATCTAGCAAGTGAGAGAGTTTGCAATCAGGTACCCATAAATAATAAGGATCCACTCTGTATAGATTTTATAGGTGTATATATGCTGAAATGGAAACTCCATGGGGCAGTTCTACTCTGACCTCTAGGGTCACTCTGAGTTGGACCCAATTCCATGGCAACAGGTTTTTTTTGTTTGCTTTTTTTTTTTTTTACTGGCTTATGATTATACAGTAAAACCCATGAGAGTTGAAACCTGTGACTACAATGTTTATCCAGCTGTCTCAAGTTTTCCCCCTTTGATAGGGTTCAGTGTTACCACTTTTCTATCACTCATTTTAGTGGAAAATATTTATGTCCTTTTCTGATGGGTTTCTACCTTATGCAGTGCTATGGACTAAATTGTGTCCCCCAAAAAGGCATATAGAAATTTGTCTAGGGCACGATTCCTGGTATTATGTGATGTTCCCCTAAGCTGCAGATCCTGCTTCTACATGCTAATCAGGGACAAAGGGCAGTGGTTGTGTTAGGGAGGCAGGACTCCATCTATAATAGTGTATGGCCTTGAAGCAACCTCTTGGGACATAAAGGAAGGGGAAGCAAGCAGGCAGTTGGGGACCTAATGCCATCAAGAAAGAAGCAGTGCCTGTCGCAGAGCGCGCATGTTTGTTCTTTGGACCAGAGTTTCCTGCGTCTTAGAAGCTCCTAGTCTGGGATAAGATTGATGACTAGGACCATTCTCCAGAGCCCACAGTAAAGTCCTTCTCCTGGAGTTGATACTCTGCCTTTGGACTTTCAGCCTATTTTTCAGTGAGGAATTAAACTTCTCTTTGTTACAGCCATCTGCTTGGAGTATTTCTGTTACAGTGGCACTAGATGACTAAGTAAATATCTTTCTGGTATTCTTTGCTTTCAGTCAAGATCCATCTGACCTCAGCAATCATATCCCTTGTTCCACTTCCTCTTCTAAATCCAGCCTGAATTTCTGGTAGTTCTCTGTTAATATACCGGTGCAGTCACTTCTGAACGATCTTGAACAAAATTTTCCTTGTATGTGATATTAACAATATTGTTTGATAATTTCTACACATGGTTGGATCTCCTATCTTAGGAATAAGCATAAATATGGATCTCTTACAGTCAGTTGGCTATGGGGCTGTCCTCCAAATTTCTCGGCATAGATGAGTGAGCACTTTCCAGCCGTACATCCATTTGTTATTACAATAAAAACAAGGATCCAGGAATTGATGGAATATCAGTTGAAATATTCCATCAATTCCTGGATCCTTGTTTTTTGCCAATGCCTTCAGTGAAGCTTCAATTTCTTCCTTCAGTACCTTCAGTTAGTTTGTCTTAGTATAATGACTCTGCATTCTTTCCAGTGTTTTTTGATGCTTCCTGAATTGTTCAATATTTTCCCTGTAGAATTCTTCAGTATTGCAACTCAAGGCATGAATTTTTTCGTCAGTTCTTTCAGCTTGAGAAATGCAGAATGTATTATTTCCTTTGGGTTTTCTATTTCCAGCTCTTTCCATGTGTCATTGTAATACTTTGTCTTCTCTGGCTGCCCTTTGAAATCTGTTCTTCAGTTACTTCCATTCATCATTCCTTTCTCTTGCTTTAGCTACTTGACAGCACTTAATGACAACAACAACAGACGACTAAGACACATAAGCTCTGGTTTTTGAAAGTTTTACTATAATAGACGATAACCAAAAAAAAAAAAAAGAGAGAGAGAGAGAGAAACCCAAATCCAAAGCTGGTCTGTTGATTCTGACTCATAGTGACCTTATAAGACAAAGCAGAATTGCCCTAAACAGTTTCCAAGCTGTAATCTTTACAGATGCAGACTGCCACATCTTTCTCTCCAGGAGCAACTGGTAGGCTCAAACCACTGCAGCCAAACACTTTTAACCACTACACCATCAGGGCTCCTTGTAATAAAAGATATTATAGATTAAAGATAGTAAAAATATTCTATCAATTCCATATTCGGTCAGTGCTTCTAAGACGAAAAAGAACACAGTATCAGCACAAATATCCTAGTGGCATTTTACAAACAGAAACAAATATTAAAATATTTTTGGAACAATGTCGTGATTGTTAAGAAGAGGTGTCAATTTGGCTAGGTCATGATTCCCAGTGTTGTGTGGTTGATCACCATTTTTGTGACCTGATGTGATTATTCTATAAACCCATTGCCGGCAAGTTGATTCTGAGTCATTACAACCCCATAGGACCAAATAGAACTGCCCCATAAGAGTTTCCAAGGAGTGCCTGATAGATTCGAACTGCTGACCCTTTGGTTAGCAGACATAGTACTTAGCCACTACACAAAATGGGTTTCCTCAGTTATCCCATGTGTGCTGTAAATTCTAAACTCTATGATGTAAATGAGGCAGAATTAGATGCAGTTTTGTTAAAGAGGCAGGTCTCAATCCATAGGATTAATTATGTTCAGCTTGTTATACAACTTCCACCACTCCGTTTTCAATTTTTTTCATCATCCTTAATGGAAACTTAGTGCCCTTAAACAATAAACAGTAACCACTAAAAACTTTGGTCTCTATGTATTTGTCAATTCTATAGATTTCATATAAGTGGGATCAAATAATATTTGTCTTTTTTGTTACTCAGGGTAATGTCTCATTTTACTTATTTCACTCAGTATAAGGTTATCCATGTTACAGCATGCAGAAGAAGGTAATTTCTAACAACCGAATAATGTTCCATTATATGGATACACCATATCTGATCTCTTTATCATTTCTCTATTAATGGATCCTTGCGTTGTTTCTACCTGTTGGCTATTGTAAGTGATACTGTGCTGAACATTTGTATAAGAAGTATTTGTTTGTGGCCTAGCTTTCAAGTCTTTTGAGTATATTACTAGTGAAATTGTTGGGTCATATGTTAAATTGTGAAGTTCAGCATCTTCTCATGTGCTTGTGGCCACTGGTATATCTTCTTTTATGAAATGTTCATTAAAGTCTTTTACCACTTAGGATTGGGTTGTTTGTATTTCTGTTGTTGAACTATAGAAGTTCTGTATATAATTTGTATCTTAAACACTTACTGGCTATATTGTTCTCAAATATTTTTTGTCATTCTTTTTGTTGCCTTTTCACTTTTTTTATAAAGTGTTTTTCAGCAAAAAATGATAATTTAATTTTGATGAAATTGAATTTTATCTATTTTCTCTTTTGTTCTTCATACTTCCCAGGCTAGTATTGCTAGATTTGTCTATTCACTGTAACAACTGGGCAAGGGGTACCAAAAGACTCCTAATCATCAATTCAGTTTTACATTTAAGTCACTGCTTCATTTTTTTAGTTGATTTTTACAGATATTGTGAGATATGAGTTCAGCTTTATTCTTTTGTGAGTGGAAATCCAGTTGTCCAAGCACCGTTTATCGAAGAGACTCTTCTTTTTCTATTGAATGGATTTTACACACTTGTGGAAAAGCAAGTGACCATAGATGTTTGGATTTATTTCTGAACTCGCAACTCTATTCCAATGGTCTATGTAACTGTTACTATGCCAGTACGAAGTTGCTCTGATTACTGAAGGATTACATTACTTTTCAAAATTGGTTAGTGTATGATCTCCTATTTTAATCTTACTTTTCAAGATTCTGTTAGCTCTGTGGGGCTCTTGAAGTTCTATGAGGACTGCCAATTAAGTTCACAAACTTATTCTAAAAAAAGTGCTACATACCTCATTGCTGAACATCACTATAGTCACCATTGAAGTACTGCTCTTAGGAAGCTAAGCACTGATGCCAGTACCTAGGCCACTCTTCAAAGCAATTTTGAAACTCTTTTTCTGGAATGGCCATCAGAGCTGTTGTCATATTACCCTTAATGTCCTTAATGTCATCCAAATGTCTTCTTGTCACTATTTCCCTTATTTTCTGGTAAAGAAAATGTCATTGGGGGCCAGATCAGGTGAGTGAGGATGGTATTCCAATACAGTTATTCACTCACTGGCTAAAAACTCCCTCAAAGACAACTACACAATGAAGTTTGCAAACTTGTCACCATGCCATAGTGTGCAGTGGCCATTCCAGAAAGAGTTCCAAAACTGCTTTCAAGGTGGACTAGGTGCTAGTGTCAGTGCATAGCTTTCCAAGGAGAGCACTTCAAATGTGACTGTAGTGATATTCATCAGTGAGATATGTTAACAGAACAATTAACTTTGCAGACTTGTGAGACCTTGTATATAAATTTAAGAATTTACTTTCCCATTTCTGCAACAACAACAACAACATGCCATTGAATTTTAATGTAGATTGAATTAAATCTATAGATTGCTTTGGGTAGTATCTCAGTCACCTAGTGCTGCTATAACAGAAATACCACAAGTGAAAGACTTTAACAGTGAGTCATTTATTTTCTCACAGTTGAGAAGGCTTGCAGTCCAAATTCAGAGGGCCAGCTCCAGGGGAAGACTCTATCTCTCCGTCACCTCTGGGAGAAGATCCTAATCATCACGGGGAATCCAAGTCAAAAAGCCACTTTCCATTCTTGAGTCTTCATTCTTGGTGGAAGTAGATCTCCATATCTCTCTGCTCATGTCCTCTTTTACATCTCAACAGTGATTGACTTGAAAGGCAGCCTAATCTTGTAGACTGAGTCCAGCGTCATTAATACAACTCTTTTTAATCCTACCTCATTAACATCACAGAGGGAGGATGTACAACACAGGAAAATTGCACCAGATGACCAAAGGACGGACAATGACATAATACTGAGAATCACGACCTAGCCAAACTGACACACATTTTCAGGGCACACAGTTCAATCCATAACTAGTAGTACTGACATTTGGTAGTATGAACACTCCGTGGCCATAAACATAGACTTCATCTTTGAAGGCAGTAGAAGTTACTTTTCCTATTTGCTGATAAGAGGCTTACCTGAGAAAGATAAAGTGGGAGAAAACAGGCAGAACAATGAAAGCCTTCACACACTGTTATAGATCCGACAGGTATGAAAGGAAACGGAGACAAGAAATTCCACATGTCTTTCGCCCTTATGTCTCACCATGTGTCTGTGTCCTCTCCTTTTCTTATAAGGTCACCAGCCAGTACTGGATTGGGATCCACCTTAATTGAACATGACCTTATTGAAACCCTGGTGATGTAACAATTAACTGCTATGGCTGTTAATCAGAAAGTCAGTGGTTCACATCCACCGGGTGCTCCTTGGAAGCTCTATCGGACCTCTGTCTACTCTGTTCTACTCTGTCTATCAGGTCCCCCTGAATCGGAATCAACTCAGTGGCAGTGAGTTTACTGTTATTATTACTTATTTTAACTAGATGACGTCTATGAAGCTCGTATTTCCAAATAGGATGACAGTCACCTGTGCCAAGGATTAGAACATCAACATAATCTATCTGAACTCATGAATTTCTTGACATCCCCATTTTCCTTCCATCTTTTAATCACTGAGCTGATTTACTTATCTGAACTGGAAGGATTCTTTTGTTGTCCTTAAAACAGCCAACTCCCATGCTGACCAGAGAGAAAAATAGCATCGACTCTTTAAATATGATATTACAAATAACTTTGAAATATCACAACTATATGTGGAAAGTCCGTTTAGGGTCTACTTGATAGCTTCAGTACAATGAAAGAAAAAAAATCAGCCAAAGCCAAGTGCTGTCTTTTTTTAAATCTAAATGGTTTTTATAGACAACTTTTTGTTCACATAGAATACAAATAATGAAATGTGTTCCACTTAGAATTTTGCGAGTCAAACCAGAATTATCAGTAAATATATTTTTACATGTATTGCAGTATTCCAACTATTATCTGATATTCTCTATGCTGATTTAATATGCAGGAAACTGAAGTTGTCTTCTTTAAAAACTATATGGATCATTTTAATACAGAATCTAGAGATGAATTTGAAAAAGATCTTTCTTTATCCCCTCATTGTGCTATGAATTAACTGGCAAGTCATATAGAGGACGTGAGAATATTAACCACATTTGAGGTGAGTAGTAATATAAAGAAAGCTCTCTTAAAGGCCTTAGGTACAAAATAGAGAATATATTTTGACTCTCTATATGCATTCACACACAGAATTCATTAACCTTTTCTTTCAGTGTATACGAAGTGCTACCTGCATAACTTTCTAAACTTTTAAATTCATTAAAAAAAATGCATTGGGTATTCCATAGTTCAGTACAATGATCTCAATGTCATCACGATAATTTTCAGAAGTAAATAGGAGTGTTGCTATTTTCACAAAAATGGTTAATTTGGGTTTTAATAATTTAAATTGAGTTTTAATTTTAGATAAGCAAACAAGCTTACATAGATTTATTAAATCAGTGACTTGTATATAAGTACATGTCTGTGTCATGTGTGTTTTTAAAACTGTGATGATGAGGTTATCACACACAAATGCAAATATGAAATTACTGTAAAAGCACTAGACACGAATGCTAGCTACAGACTTTTCACAATAGTCGAAAGGTGAAAACAACCAAAATATCCATCGACAGATGAATGGATAAACAAAATACGGTATATGCATATAGTGGAACACTACTTAGCCATAAAAAAGAAATGAAATGTTGATGCATGCCACAATACAAGAGAACCTAGAATATATCATGCTGAGTAAAATAAGTCAACTGCAAAGGACAAGTAATATATGATGTCTGCTGCATGAAATAAGCAACCATACAGAAACCAAAGATTATTACTAGTTATCAGGGAAAAAGGGAGGAGGACAGGCAAAAAGGGACATTTCTGTTTAGGGGGCAATGAGTCTGTGTTAACAGTAGTTGAATCATCTGGAAAAGGATCGAAATAATGGCTCTACCTTGAATATAACAATGTTGCTGTATTATACATGTAAAAACTGTTGGTTTCAATTTTGTTAGGTATATTTTCACCACAATAAAATTACAAAAGGTTATCATAAAAGTTATACAGTTCTACAGCATAACCCATTGTGATCAAGGCAATTTTGAATCACAGTGACCCTAGGGGACAGAGTAGAACTGCCCCAAGGAACACCTGGTAGATTAAAACTGCCCATCTTTTGACTAGCTACTGTAACTCTCCACCACTATGCCACTATGGTTTTCATGTAGAAGCACAGAACTTAAAGGTTTCAAAGGATGTTGTATTATATAAGAATAACCATATGATAGATATTATTACTATTATTTTACACTCAAGAAAACATTCTCAGAGAAGTTTAATAATTTGACAGAGGCCACAACTAATATTTTGTGTGTGTGTTTAGGTGAATGTCTATATAGCAAACCAGTTTTTCATTAGACAATTTATACACAGATTGTTTTGTGACATCAGTTGCCAACTTCATGATTTGTCAATACTCTCCCCTTCTCGACTCTAGATTCTGTTTTCATTCATCCAGTTTTCCTGTCCAATTTTGCCTTTCCCTATTTAGTCTCATATGATCGAACGATGAAACATGTTCTACATATGTGTTACTGTGTGCCTTATAGACCTGTCTAATCTTTGGCTGAAGGAGAAATCACAAAAGTGCCTTCAGTACTGAGTTAAAAGGGTGTCCAGAAGCCATCTTATTGGGGTATCTCCAGTCTCTGAAATACCATCAAGTCTGTTTTGGCGGGGGGTTGGGGGGTGAATTTGAATTTTATTTTACCTTTTTCTCCCATTCTGTCCAGGACCCTCTAGTGGGACCCCTGTCAGACTCATCAGTGGCACCATCTCATTATAAACCACAATGAACATTTTATTAAGAAAAACTGAGAGTTAGCTTTAGAACTTCAGAACATACAGTCTGGACAAAATAAAGGAAATAAGAGGTGAATAATCCACTCACCTATCTTCTCTGGCCATACCTAAAGCAACGTTTACAGGTGTTGTTTGTTGTTTTGGCACAGACACATGCTAAATGCATTGATCATTATTAATCTTAGACGCCACATTTAGAAGAAACTATTAAATCTCAGAGGTCTTCAAATCTTGTCATATAAGCTATGACTAAAATAATCAATGAGCTTGGTTTATGGAAAAGTAGGGTAGGCATGACAGCAGTGGGTACTTGATAGAATGTCAGAGTAAACTGATATACTTGTCTTTCATGAAGCAGAATTTGAATGAATGGTAGAAATTACCTGGAAGGTGGCTGTGTCTCAAAATGAGGAACTGTCTCATAATTATAAGAATCTGACATTTGAGTTGTCTTGCACAGGAGGTATTCTATAATAGATTTTTCAAGCAAATACTGCATGATGTTCTGGCAGAGATTTCATTAAAAAATGGATTCCTACAGTGAGCACAAGATTAGATTTAAGAGATACTGTGGGACTGCCTAAAGGCCTAGTACCACAGTGGTTAAAAAGCTGGACTGCTAATTGACAGGTCAGCGATTACAACTTACTAGCCACTCAGTGGGAGAAGGATACAGCAGTCTGCATCAGTAAAGATTTCAGCCTTAGAAACCCAACTGAGCAGTTCAACTCCATCTTAGGGAGCGGTTCACTGTGAGTTGAACTCTCATGGACTTGTTTTAATATCCTTCAGTTCCAACTTCAACTTGAAAAGATCATTGAAAAGCAGCTGCAGCAGTGTACTGACAGGACACTTCCAGAAATTCAGGATGGATTTACAAGAGGACATGGAACCAGGGATATCATTGCTGATGACAAATGGATTTCGGCAGAAAGCAGAGGATACTAGTTTATCTGCATTTCATTGCCTACATAAAGGTATTGGACTGTGTGGATCATAACAAACCAAGGATATTGCAGAGAACGGGAACTGCAGAGCACTTAATTGTGTGCATGAGGAATCTGTACATGGATCAACAGGCAGTTTTTTGAACAGAACAAAGGCTTAAAGGGTTTAAAGTGAGGAAAGCTGTGTGTCACGGTTGTATCCTTTCACCATACCTATTCAATCTGTAAATTCTTTCAGTTTGAGAAATGCAAAACATGCCCTTCCCTTCTGGTTTTCCATTTCCAGCTCTTTGCACATGTCATTGAAATACTTTCTTTTGTCTTCTCGAGCTTCTCTTTCAAATTTGCTATTTGGGTCTCTTGCTTTGCCATTCCTTTCTTTTGCTTCAGCTGCTTGTCTTTCAAAAGCAAGTTTCAGAGTCTCTACTGACATTCAATTTGATCTTTTCTTTCTTTGCTTCTTTTTAACGACCTCTTGCTCTCTTTATGGATGATGCCTTTGATGTCATTCCACAATTCATCTTGTCTTCAGTCATTAGTGATCAACACACTAAATCTGTCCTTGAGGTGGCCTTTGAACTCAAGAGGGATATACTCAAGGTCATATTTTGGCTCTTGTGTACTTGTTCTAATTTTCTTCAGTTTTGATTTGAATTTGCATGTGAGCATTTGATGATCTGTGCCACAGTCAGCACCTGGACTTGTTTGGACTGTTGATTTGGAGCTTTTCCAACATCTTGTTCCACAGATGTAGTCAATTTGGTTCCTGTGTATGCCATCTGGTGAGGTCCATGTGTACAGCTGCCATTTGTGTTGATTAAAAAGGGTATTTGCAATGAAAAAGTCGTTAATCTTGCAAAATTCTACCATGCGATCTCTGGCATTATTTCTACTACTAAGGCTGTATTTTTTAACTACTGATCCTTCTTCTTTGTTTCCCACTTTTGGATTCCAGTCTCCAGTAATTATCAATGCATCCTGATTGCATGTTTGGTCAATTTCAGACTGCAGAGGTTGGTAAAAATCTTCAGCCTCTTCATCTTTGGCCATAGTGGTCGATGCGTAAATTTGAGTAATAGTTGTATTAACTGGCTGTCCTTGTAGGCATATGGATATTATCCTACCACTGACAGCACTGTACTTCAGGACAGATCTGGAAATGTTCTTTTTGATGATGAATGCAACACTGTTCCTCTTCAATTTTTTGTCCCAGCATAGTAGACAATATGATTGTTGGATTCAAAATGGCCAAAACTGGTCCATTCCAGCTCACTAATGCCTAGGATGTCAGTGTCTACGTCTTCCATTTCATTTTTGACAATTTCCAGATGTTTTAGATTCATACTTCATACATTCCATGTTCCGATTATTAGCAGATGTTTGCAGCTGTTTCTTCTCATTCTGAGTCGTGCCACATCAGCAAATGAAGATCCCAGAGGTCTTACTCAATCCATATCATTAAGATCAACCGTACTTTGAGGTGGCAGCTTTTCTCCTGCCATCTTCCAAGTGCCTTCCAACCTGCAAGGCTCACTTTCTGGCACCATATCTGACAACATTCAGCTGGTATTCATATGGTTTTCCCTGGCTAATTATTTTCAGAAGTAGACTGTCAGGTCTTTCTTCCTAGTCTGTCCTAGTCTGGAAGCTCAGCTGAAACTCATCTACCATGGTTGATCCTGCTAGTACCTAAATACCAGTGGCTTAGCTTCCTATATCACAGCAACAAGCAAGCCTCCACTGACAGACAAGTGGGGGCTGCTCACTCCCTTTTTACCTAATAGTGTTACCCTGATTACCTGATGATAATGGCATATGCAAAGAGCTGGAAAAGGAAAACCAGAAGGGAAGAACATGTTATGCATTTCCCAAGCTGAAAGAACTGAAGAAAAATTCAATCTTTGAGTTTCAATAGTGAAGGATTCTACAGGGAAACTACTAAATGACTCAGAGAGCATCAAAAGAAGACAGAAGAAATACACAGGTCATCATATCAGAAAGAACTAGCTGATGTTCAGCCATTTGAAGAGGTAGCACATGATCAGGAACCAATGGTACTAAAGGAAGAAGCTGAAGCTGCATTGAAGGCATTGGTGAAAAACAAGGCTCCTGGAATCGATGGAATATCAATTAAAATACTTCAATAAACAGATGCAGCACTGTAAGTACTCACTCATCCATGCCAAGAAATTGGAGGACAGGTACCTGGTCAACTGACTGGAAGAGATTCAAATTAACGCCTATTCCAAAGAAAGATGATCCAACCAAATGTGGAAACTACTGAACAATATCGTTGATATCATATGTAAGTAAAGTTCTACTCAAGATCATTCAAAAGTGACTACAACAATATATTGACAAGAAACTTGCAGAAATTCAAGCTGGTTCAGAAGAAGATGTGGAAACAAGGATATCATCACTGATGTCAGATCGTGGCTGAAAGCAAAGAATACTAGCAAGATGTTTACTTGTGTTTCACTGACTACGCAAAAGCATTCGACTGTGTGGATCATACTAAACTATGGCTAACATTGTGGACAGTGGGAATTCCAGAACACCTAACTGTGCTCTTAAGGAATCTGTATATGGATCAAAAGGCAGTTGTGGGAACAGAACAAGGGGACATTGCATGGTTTAAAATCAGGAAAGGCAGATGCAACAGGGTTGTATCTTTTCACCATATCATTTTAATCTGTATGCCAAGCAAATAATGTGAGAAGGTGGATTATATGAAGAACGAGGCCTCAGGATTGGAGGATGACTCCTTAACAACCTGAGTTATGCAGATGACACCACCTTACTTGCTGGAAATGAAGAACATCTGAGGCATTTACTGGCAAAGACCAAGGACCACAGCCTTCAATATGGATTGTACCTCAACTTCGGGAAAACAAAAATCCTCACAACTGGACCAGTAATCAACACTGTCATAAACAGAGAAAAGATTCAGGTTGTCAGATTTCATTTTACTTGAGTCTGCAATCAATGCCCTTGGAAAAGCAGCAGTCAAGAATCCAAAAGACGCTTTGTACTGGGAAAATCTGCTGCTAAGAATCTCTTCAAAGTACTCAAAAGTAAGGAGATCACTTTGAAGATTAAAACATGCCTGACCCAAGCCATGGCATTTTCAATTGCATCATATGCATGTAAAAGCTGGACTATGAACAAAGAAAATAGAAGAATTGATGCTTTTGAATTGTGGTGTTGGAGAAGAATGTTGACTCTACGATGGACCACCAAAAGAACAAACAGATCTATCCTGTAAGAAGTACAACCAGAGTGCTCTTTGGAAGCAAAGATTGCAAGACTGTGTCTTACATACTTTGTACATGTGATCAGGAGGGATCAGTCCCTGGAGAAGGACATCGTGCTTGGTAGATTGGAGGGTCAGTGAAAAAGAGGAAGACCCTTGACAAGATGGATCTACACAGGGGCCACAACAATGAGCTTAAGCATTAAAACAATCGTGGACATGGTGCAAGACTGAGCAGTGATTCATTCTGTTGTTCATAGGGTCGTTATGAGTTGGAACTGACTCAACGGCACCTAACCACAACAGTTCAGTCTGTGTGTCAAGCAAATAATCTGAGAAGCTGGACTATAAAGAATAAGGCATCAGGATTGGAGGAAGACTCATTAACAACCTGTTATATGCAGATGACACAACTTTGGTTGCCAACAGTGAAAATGACTTGAAACACTGATGAAAATTAAAGAGAACAGCCTTCAGTACGAATTACACCTCAACATAAGGAAAACCAGAATCCTCACAGCTAGACCAACAAACAACATCATGATAAATGTAAATAAGATTGAAGTTGTCAATGATTTCATTTTATTTGGACCCATCGTCAATGCCCATGGAAACAGAAGATAAGAAATCTGAGGACAAATTTCACTGGGCACATCTGCTGCAAAAGACCTCTTTAAAGTGTTGAAAAGCAAGACTAAGGTGGTTCTAACCCAAGTCATTGTGTTTTCAATCATATCATATGCATGAGAAAGCTGGACAATGAATCAGGAAGACAGAAGAAGAATTTGCACCTTTGAATTGTTGTGTTGGAGAAGAATATAGAATATACCATGGACCGCCAAAAGAATGAGCAGATGTGTCTGGGATGAAGTAAAATCAAGAGTGTTCCTTAGAAGCCAAGATGGGAGACTACATCTAACACACTTTGTACGTACTATCAGGAGGGATCAGTCCCTGGAGAAGGAGATGACACTTGGTAAAGTAGATGATCAGTGAGAAAGGGGAAGACCCGCAATGACATGGGCTGACACAGTTGCTGCAACAATAGGCTCAAGCATCACAAGGACTGGGAACAAGGCTCAGGACAAGGCAGCATTTCATTCTATTGTCATAGGGTTTCTGTGAGTCAGAACTAACTCAAGGGCATCTAACAACAGCAACATGAGTCAAAATCAACTCGGCAGCAGTGATTCGGGGTCTGTAGGGAGCTGTCCAACAGAACTGTTTGTCTGACAGACTGTTAGAAATTAAAGAAAGCTGCATAACTCATTTGTGTTCCTCTCATTTAAAAATGAAAAACTAGGATTGTAGAACTTATTTTACCAATCTAGTATTCATCAGAGATCTTTATCAGCAACATCATAAAGGTATCATTACACTGAAAGAAAGGATACAGATTTCTCAACTCCATCTAATAATCTAGTGATTGCCAAGTAGCTCTGATAGTTTTCAGAAAAGTAAGTTTTTTTTTATTGTAGTGCTGTTTCCAACACTGTGTGTTTTTTACTGAGAAACTAATGCAGCTAAGAAGCAATTGCCTAAATTTACACTGCCCCCTTGGCAAAGATTTATTTCCGATTTGCTATGGTTCATTTAGTCGAATCTGTAACATTCACCAAACCTAACAGTAGAGAGAAGGCCTGCCACTGTGACTTAGAATCTAATAAACACAAGAGTCATAACTGCAACCATGCAGAGGCCAGTTCATCAGTTCTTGATGACTCCTTGGTAGAAAAGACCCATGGAACAAAGCTATGAAGAGGACATGAATACAAGGACTGCCAGTTAGGTTCAAGAACTCATCCTACAAAATGTGCTACATAACACACTGCTGAGCAGCACTGCAATCATTTTCAAAGTACTTCCCTTGGAAAGCTATCCACCAACATCAGTGTCTAGTCTATCCTTCAAACCAATTTTGGAACTCTTTTTCCGAAATGATCATCTGAGCTACAGTTGTACTACCCTTGATGCCCTAAATGTCATCAAAATGTGTTCCTTTGAACATTTCCTTTATCTTCAGGTAAAGAAAAAAGTCATTGGGGGCCAGATCAGATGAGGAGAGAGGGTGTTCTAATACAGTTATTTGTTTACGGCTAAATCCCCTCCCACCCAGGACAGCTATACACTTAAGTTCATGAACTCACCACCATGCCACCATGCACAATGGCCGTTCCAGAAAGAGTTCCAAAATTGCTCTGAAGAGTGGACTAAGTGCTGGTGATGGTGCATACCTTTCCAAGGAAAGTACTTCAAAGGTGACCATAGTGATATTCAGCAATGAGGTATGTAGAACTTAGAACAATTAAGTTCATGGCCTTAATTGTCAGACCTTGTATATTTATTCATCCATCCTATCATTAATTCATTCATTCATCAATACCTATTAAGCCCCCACCACATATTTTTCTCTCTACTTTTGCACTTACATTAATTTAGAAGGAACCTTGGTGGTGCAGTGGATAAGTGCTTGGCTGCTAACGGAAGCGTCAGTGGCTGACACTCACCAGCTGTTTCATAGGAGAAAGATGTAACATTCTAATTCTGTAAAGATCACTACCTTGGAAACTCTATGGGGCAGTTCTACTATTTAAATTGAATCTTTCTGAGTCAGAATAGAATCAATGGCAATGTTGTTTTAATGAAGCCAAGTGCCGTCAAGTCAGATCCGACTCTTAATACATGAATTTAAAACAGGTAAGTTATGATCTCAAATAAGAATTTTTTTCCAAAAGAAGTCTAAGGAATAACTCATTTACTCTCTTTTAAGACTCATGTTGCTGTATCTGAAAGGACAACACCAACTGAACAGTAAAGTTTTGATTGAACTAATCCATAATCTCTATATTCCCACATCAGCAAAGTAACAGCAGCTGCCAACGTCTCAGCATATTTTAGGGGTATCTGAGGTCAATGTATCTACTTACACAGATAAAAAAGAGGAAAGATCATATGAACTTCAAATAAGGGAAAAATAATAAATTAATTGATTACTAAGCTAGTACCATGCACCATGGTCTCTACTGGACCAATACCACATACCATACTTCATTTTACTTGTGCCATATTCAATATTTCATTTAATTTCCACCACAACAGTCACAGTATTAGTAATCTACTTAATAAATAAGAAAGTTGACGCTTGAAATGAATGCATGACTCGTAATTGTTAGAACACAAGCATGGCTTCTAACCAGAGTCCTGTTTTTTCATTATGAATAAAGCAACTGTTGGAAAAATAAGTGAGAAAATTATGATATTAAGAAGAAAATATTTTATTTGAATGACGAGAGGCTGGCAAACCTTACATAATCTCACAAAAATCTCATAAACAGAAATTAAATACAATTAAGAGATAAATTCTATCCTCAGTATGCCAAGCCAAGTGCCGTCGAGTCGGATCCTCAGTGTATAGATACAAAAATAAAGCTGAAGGAAGCTTGTTAAATAAGAAGTCACTAGCTAAAACAGTCAAGGTAGATTTGAATCCTTCATCATCCTTACTTCTAAATCAGAGATTGTTAATTCTTATTTTCCACTTCACGCTTTTATCATGAATTCTGGCTAATCTGATTCTGGTTTTGGTGAAAACTGAAGGTTTCCTAGACCAACATCTGAATCAGCATTCAGGAAATCAAATGATACACTTTAGTGGGAAAATCTGCTGCAAAACACCTTTATAAAGTACTGAAAGGCAAAGATCTCACTTTTTGGACTGAGATGAGCCTGACTCAGACACAGAATATTCAGTCACCTTATACTCATGTGGAAACTTTGGTGCCATAGTAGTCAAGTCCTGCGACTGCTAATCAAAAGGTTGGCAGCTTGAATCTGCCAGACACTCCTTGGTAACTCTATGGTGCAGTTCCGCTCTGTCCTACAGGGTTTCTATGAGTTGGAATCCATTCGATGACATTGTGTTTAGTTTGTTTGGGGGTCATAAAAGGTCAGACAATTAAGTTTGTGAACTTATCCTAGAAAAAGTACTGCTGAATATCACTACAGTCACCTTTGAAGTACTCCCCTTGGAAATCTACTAAATGATACCAGTGCCTAGTCCACCCTTCAAAGCAATTTTGGACCTCTCTTTCTGGAATGGTCATCAAAGCTGTTGTCATATTACCCTTGATGTCTTAGGTGCCATCAAAATTTCTTCTTTTCAATATTTTCTTTATCTTCAGGTAAAGAAAAAAGTCATTGGGGGCTAGGTCAGGTGAGCAGGGAGGGTGTTCCAGTATAGTTATTGGTTGACTGGCCAAAAACTCCCTCATGGACAACTATACAATTAAGTTTGTGAACTTGCCCCCTGCACAATGGTCATTCCAGAAGCAGTTCCAAAATTGCTTTGAAGGGTGGACTAAGCACTGGCATTGGTGCACAGCTTCCCAAAGAAAGTACTTTGAAGGTGAATGTAGTGATATTCAGCAATGAGGCATGTAGCACTTGGAACACTTAAGTTTGTGTTCTTTATTGCCAGATCTCATATACATGCAACAGCAGAATGGTGAATAAGGAAGACTAAAGAAGGATCAATGCCTCTGAATTACAATGTTGGCAAAGAATAGTGAATATCCTATGAACTACCAAAAGAATAAGCAAATCTACATTGGAAAAAGTACTGCCAGAATGGACCTTAGAAGTGAGGGTGATGAGACTCTTTCTCACATACCGTGGATGTGTTATCAGGAGGGACAGGTTCCTGGAGAGGACATCATGCTTGGTAAAGTAGAGAAAGAATCAATGAGAGAAAGGAAGACCTCTGAAACGGCTTCACATAGTTGCTGCAACAATGGGCTCAAACAGCAATGATCGTGAGAGTGGTATACAGGACTGGGCAGTGGTTTGTTCTATTGTGTCTAGGGCCACTGTGAGTTGGAACCAACTCAGAGGCACCTAACAGCAACATATCTACTCTAAATGTTCTTCTTCTACTCTCATGTCCCTCACCCTTAGCCCATGTTGACAACCTGGACTAAGACTACATTTTTTATACTCACTTGGAGCTAGCTCGGATTATTTGAATAAGCTTTATTGAAGGGACAAAAGTGTAATTTCTTCATAGCCTTCTCTGGATAATCTCAAGAAGATTTATGTACTATACCCTTCAACTGTTTCTCTTGTGTCTTCTATTTTGATAACTGGAACGCAGATATGACAGCTGGCACTTTAACATGCATCTTAGACCAAAATAAAAGAAAGAAAGGAAAAAATAAAAATAAGAAAGAGCCACATTTTAGGGGCAGTGGAACAGAAAGAAAAAAAATGGCTTGAGACCTGGAGAAACATACAGCATTAACAAAGAAACCTACATTACCTACCGCTACCACGTCTTACAAGAGAAAATAAAAACGTATGCTTAATCTATTGTTGATTTTTTTCCTTATATAGGTTGCCAATTGCTGAATATACAAACACACCTAAATTAACATTTAATTACACAAGTATTCATTGAAGGATCACTGGGTGAATAGCACTATGGTTAATACTGTGGAAAAGTTAAAAAATAATTACTAAAATACAGCAATAGTGTAACAATATCCATCATAATAAAGACTTCACAAGGAAAGCCAACAAAAATCATGACAAGCAGCATTTAGGGAAGTCTATTTTGAACAAAGTCTGTGAGCCCTTGCTATTACTGATTAAAACATAAACAACACCATCAACTGTGATGTAGAGAACCAAGAAGCAGGAATTAATTTCAACATGTAACATATAAAGAAAATAATTCAGAAAACTATCTCATTAATTTGTAATGAGTTCTCACTGACTTCTTCCTAGTAAGATTCAAGATTCTGTAAGACACCAAAACATGCTTTCACTTGCTGTATTATCAGGTATACTGACCATAAATGGATGCTTTTGTAGAAATATATGAAACATCAAAATTATGTCTTTATTGAAAGTTGACATACTAGTATAATGTCACTGGCTACCTGACCTCAATGTGACCTCTGCACACAAACACACACAAATAGTAATGCATATATGTATAAATTCATTTTGTGTTTTTGTATGTATATATGCATTTGTTAAGTAATACAATATGTAAGTTGAAAATAAGTTCAGTGTGAGCTATGACAAAAACAATGTAATACATGTATTCATCACACACACACAGACACACACACATAAATCAGAAAATCAAATCCATTTCCATCAAGTTGATTCAGACTTATAGAGACCCCGTAGGACAAAGTAGAACTGTCCCATAGGGTTTCCAAAGGAGTATCTGGTAGATTTGAACTGCTGACCTTTTGATTACCTGATAAACTCTTAATTACTATGTCACAAGTTTATATATGTGTATATGTATGTTACTACGTACATATCATGTATGTGAATGTGTATGTGTAAACCAGCCAAATCTTGATAGTAATAGATAGTAAATAAAGAAGTAGCTGAGAAACCGTCCTTTGCGATATCTCACAAGTGTATGTAGGTATAGCATAAACCAAATCTGTTGCCATCAAGTCAATGTGGACCCATAGTGACACTACAAAACAAAGTGGAACTGCCCCACAGGGTTTCCCGAGCTGCAGCCAGTGGACTCAAACTGTCACCCTTTTGTTTAGCAGTCAAACACGTAACCACTGTGTCACCAGAGTTCCAATTATAGCACAGACGGCACATTAATTCTTTAATGTACTTTCATTCGACTCCTGCTTACAAAGTTTTTACAAGGCACCTTGTCACAGATGTTATTATTCACCAAATATCCACATGTCTGTTGTCTTCTCAGCTCGCTCTCAGACTGAACACAAGGTTTAGGTGAAAGTCATTTACATGACTTCTGTCAAAAACCCTAAACATCTCAAATGAACCTTCAATTGTCTCTTCCCTTGCCCCAGTAATCAATGAGGCCACACAGGTCCAGGATGACACAGCTCCAACTGGAACACCAAATGGTTGACAACCGACTATGATGTGAACAAGAATTAAACCTTTGTTACATTTGTCCTTCAAGATTTCAGGCTTCATTTACTTCAGTAACAAACGTCAGTTTACTTTTGAGTACTAAAAAACTAGTCCTTTGAATAAAGTAGTGTTTTAAAAACTGAAACTTGTGGCATTGACTTAGCGGTTAGGCACCAGGCAACGAGGAAACTGATATTGGCAGGAAACTGATATTGGCAGCCGGAAAGTGGTCAGTTGTGGCAAGACATGTACAAATATTTGGAAAATACATTGAATAAAATATTTTTGTGTTGTTGTTGTTAAGAGTGTACTAAGACAATGATGAGATTATTGATGTGATGAGTCCTATCCTTTCTCAAGCAACAGAATTAAGGGACAAGATCTAAAAAAGAAAGTTGCTATGGTACTGAAGAAAATATATAGGAACAAGAAAGAATTTTTTTGTGTGCTAACAAATAAAATATAGATTCTTGACAACATGCACTGCCAGGAGGATAAATTGATACACACCCCCAGAGAAATTATTCAGTGATACATTTTAAAGCTAAATATATGCATTTCTATGATTCAGTGTTTCCACTCTTAGATATACACCAAACAGAAGTATACACATATGTTCATCAAAATACATACAAGACGATGTTCATAGCAACCCTCTTCATAAAAGCAAAACCTAGAAACTATGACTATAATAAATTAAGGGTAACATTGCAAAGAATGGGAGTTCTGGAACACTCAGTTGTATTCACGAGGAAACTATACATAGACAAAGAGGGAGTTCTCTGAGCAGAACGAGAAAGTACTGCATGACTTAAAATTAGGAAGGATTGTGTCTGCATTGTATACTTTCACTGTACTATATGCTGAGGAAATAATCCAAAAAGCTGAACCATAGGATGAAAAACGGGGCATCAGGATTCATTATGGGGACAGTTATACTCTGTCCTATAGGATGGCTATGAGTTAGAATCAAATTGATGGCATTTTTTAAAAAATGCAGATGACACAATTGTGCTTGCTGAAAGAGAAGAGGACTTAAAGCACTTACTGATAAGGATCAAAGACTAAAGTTTTCAGTGTGGCTTAATCCCCAACATTAATGAAAACAAAAATCCTCGCAAGGGGTCCAATAAGCAACATCATGATAAATAGAGAAAATACTGAAAGTTTCAAGGCTTTTATTTTATTTGGATCCATAACCAACACTCATGGAAGCAGTAGTCAAGAAACTTGATCACACATCACATTGGGCAAATCTGCTACAAAAGATCTCTTTGCAGTATTGAAAACAAAGATGTCAATTTGAACACTGAGATGTGCCTGATCAAAGTTATGATATTTCTCAAGCACTTCATACGCCTTTGAAAGCCAATCAACGAATAAGGAAGACAAAGAGGAACTGACATTTTTGAACTGTAGTGTTGGCAAAGAATACTGAATATATCACGAATTTCCAGAAGACCAAACAAGTCTGCCTTAGTCGTAGTACAGTCAGAGTGCTCCTTGGAAGCAAGAATGGAGAGACTTTATCTTACAAAGGGTCCTGTGAGTTGGGACGGACTGGATGGCAACTAATAACAACAATACAATCCAGATGCCCTTCAATATTTGAATAGAGAAATACATGTGGGATATTATCAAAACAGAAATTTATATAGCAATGAACCACATACTGTATATAAAAGCATACTTTAGTTTCACAAATCTAAGGTCAAACCAAACAATCCAGGCTCACAAGTACACATACAGATGGATTCCCTTTGAACAAAGTCCAAAAATTCATCAATGTGAATCAATCATATTACACAATGTTCACTCTTGTGGGTAGTATTAAAATAATGCCCATTAAGGGTCATGAAGATAGGTTTTGAGAGAGCTGTTAATTTTCAATTTATGAATATGGAAATGCAATTACATAGGTGTGGTCAAATTTGTGAAAATTGATTGAGCAGTATACTTACGACTTACACCGTTGTTTTTTTTTTCCCCGTGGCTATGAGAATTCAACTAAAGGTAAAGACAGGTAGATAGAAGATACACTGATACACAAAGAGAAAGGTAACTGAAAACCAAACTAAATCCACTGCCATCAAGTCAATTCTGACTCACAGTGGCCCTGTAGGACAGAGTAGAACTGCTCCATAGAGTTTCCAAGAAACACCTGGCAGATTCAAACTGCTGACCTCATGGTTAGCAGACATAGCCCTTAAATACTATGCTATCAGGATTTCCAGATAACTCAAAGTCTTTCTAATTTGGGGAAAATATATTTCTTCTAGAAATTATTTTAAAACACATTTAAGAAAAAAGTGTCAATAAAAACTTTCAGTTGTTCATAGCGGACTAAAACAAAGATAAGGTTACTGATGTGACTGTTAAACTAGATAAACCTAAGGAGGACATTAAGTTTGGAGAGAGCTCAGGTGTTGTTCAAGTAAAGAAAAACAAAATTAAGGCTTAAGTGTATTTCTCAGATGAAATTCTGGTTATTGTTTTAACAAGCAGAGCTCAATAGAGACATAGAAATCATAAACCTACTCAGTTATTGAATAAAACACACTGCAAAAGGAACGCACAATCTCCATAACCATGAGCATACCCAGAGCCCTGATAGTGTTTTCTAAATGCCAGTCTCAAGAGTTCTTTAGAAAAATGACTGAGTTCATAGCTGGGGAAGACTCATTATGGAGACAATTCTACTCTGATTATGAAAATTTGGCTACCATAACTTTCAGTGCTCACTCCAGATTTGGTCAAAAGCAGAGTGCCAAGTGCCGTAGTGGGTAAAAAAAAAAAAAAAAAAAAAAACAGCTCAGAGATCAGAGACTAGAGCTGGCACCACTGTCTAGAAAGAAATCCAAAAAATCCTCTTATGGAAGAGGAACAGGTTCACTCTTCCATGTGTCTTGGTCTTTCCTTTCCAAATTGGGAGGTTTATTACCATCATAACATCTCTGCTCCACAATATTGGCTGTGTATATTGGAACTGTAGGGAGAGCAGTATCTTGTCCCTCATTTTGTTCATAAATCATCAGATTAAGGAGAACAAAATTCACATACTGGTCATGCTGATGGAGGACTGAAACACAAAGACAATATCAAGGCTAGATACTGTATCTGTACAAAAAGAAGAAAACAAATGCTTTGTATACATGTAAATATATAGAAATATATGTCGCTGTTGTTAGGTGTTGTCAAGTCATTTCCAACTCATAGTGACACTGCACACAACAGAACAAAACACTGCCCTGTCTTGTACCATGGCCACAAATATTTCTATGCTTAAATCCACTGCTGCAGCTACTATGTCAACCCATCTCGTTAAGGGTCTTCCTCTTTTTCTGTGACCTCCCACTCTACCAAGCATGATGTTCTTCTCCAGAGACTGATCCTTCTTGACAACATGACCATCTTTGCTTCTAAGGAGCACTCTAGTTGTATTTCTTCCAGAATAGGTCTGTTAGTTCTTTTGGCAGTCCATGGTACATTCAATATTTGTCTCTGACACCACAATTCAAAAGCATCAGTTCTTCTTCGGTTTTATTCATTTATTGTCCAGCTTTCAAGTGCACATGATGTCCATTAAAAATACCATGACTTGGGTCGGGCACAGGTTAGCCAACAAGGTGACATCTTTACTTTTCAATACTTTAAAGAACTCCTTTAGAGCAGATTTTCCCGGTGTAACACAGCTGTTGATTTCTTGACTGCTGCTTCCATGGGTGTTGATTGTGGACCGAAGTAAAATGAAATCCTTGATAACCTCAATCCTTTCTCCATTTATGACAATGTTTCTTACTGTTCCAGTTGTGAGGATACAAATATATGTACACACACACACACATAGCCCAGGTAGTGCAATGATCAAGAGCCTGCTGCTAACAAAGGAGTGGGCAGTTTGAATCCACCTGTCCATATGGGGTAGTTCTATTCCATTCTATAGTGTCACTATGAGTCAGAATCAACTTGACGGCAATGAGTTTGGGTTTTGAATATGTATATGTTTATGTCTGTGTGTTTGTGGGTGTACAAAAAGAGACAACTGAGGGATTGATAGTTCAAATGCTGCTGTGCTCCTTACCATTTTCCACCTTTGTTTGCACTTAGACTGAGACCATCTGATGTTTTGGCCAATGATTTAAGTTATGTCCAGTCTTGCCCTATAAAATACCCTACACAATCCTCCAGCTTTCTCCTGTTGTAGTTATACAGAGGTCACATGTTCAGAAGACCTAACTATAAGACAGAAGCAGCCCAACTCTTTGACCTACTGCTTGGAGTAGAAGCCACAAGAGGATCAAATACACCTTTAGATTGTGATACAAATGAAAATGAACTTTTGTAATATTAAGCCACTGAGAACGTGAACTTTGTTGTAGCAGCTAATATTCATGCACTGATACATATCTTGAGAAGATTTTGAGAAGATACAAGTTAAACAGAACAGACGCTGCCCCTAAAGGTTATTTCTTTCTTTTTTTCCTCCTAATGAAAAAGACAATATATAGCTACCGTAGTGGAGTACTGATTAAGTACTAGAGCTGCAACACAGAAGGTCAACAGTTCTAATCAGCCAGGCACTCCTTGGAGACTCTATGGGGCAGTTGTACCCCGTCTGCAGGTTCACTATATGAGTCAGAATCAAATTGACGGCAGCGAGTTTGGTTTTGGGGTAGTTTAAGGTTGGTCAAAAGTTCTCTGATACTCCTACTATTGAAAGATTAAATCCAATCCCCCTCAGCCTATATCTGGCTAGCCTTCTTGATGTGTCTCCACAAGTCAAGTATACAAAAAGAGTGATTTTTGATGTTAGGCTGCGGAGAAGTTTCTAGCTCTACATGGACCTTTAAAAACTCTCATCCCTAGAGCTCTGAGATTCCATATATGAACTGAAGCATGCTGTTAAGAAGCTCAAATTACCCATACAGACAGGCTATATGAAAAGAGATAGACAAAGACGATTTGCCAGTCTCTGAATTTTCCAGCTCCTAGATATCTGAGCCACCACAGCTGGGTCACCAGATATCACAGAAAAGAGACATCACTGTTATACCTTAGACAAATTTCTGTTTGAGGCTGACACTTTAGAACATGAGGTTTTTTGTAGTTTTTATAGACAGCAAAAGATAACTGGAAAAACTGCATTAAATATAAACATAAATACAAATTTAGTACACATATGTTATACACTCAGAAAGAACAGTGAACTAGAGGAAGAAAGTAATAAAAAGTCATAGTGGATATAAACATAGTGCTAAAGGAATACACTGAAAGCCCTGGTGGCATAATGGTTAACTGCTACAGCTGTTAACCAAAAGGTCTGCTGTACAAATCCACCAAGCGCTCCTCGGAAACTCTATCAAGCAGTTCTATTCTGCCCTATAAGGTCACTCTGATTTGGAATCAACTCAACACTGTGGGTTTTAGAGGAATACAAAGTAAATATCACATGAGCAAAAGCTGAGTCCACCTGATCCATCACTCTGTATCACCTGGTCCCATGTCTTTCATACTATAGATGCTTACGAATGGTACTTAAATTAATGCATGCAACAATTAATCTAATGCTGTTGAAATTGAGAAAATTCTTAAAGGAAAGACTGAATTTATTCCCATAAAGAGGGACGGAAATGGACATGAGAAAAATTCTAGGCCAGTAAAAAAGCTTCATTGTCATAAAACACGTAAAGAAGTACCTAAACTACCCACTGCTGTCAAGTTGATTCCAACTCACAGCAACCTTATAGGACAAAGTAGAACTGCCCATAGACTTTCCAAGCAGCCCCTGGTAGATCTGAACTGACAGCAATCAAAAAAGAAAAGTTGCAGTCTGATTCAGTTACATATCAAGGTACATGGATAGTGAGAAAGAGTAGAAAAGATGAGTCATGATTTGAAACCAAATGCAGAAGAATTCATACTTTATGTGACAGGCACTGAGAAACATTCAACATCTTCTTGGAAAAATGTAGGATCATGATAAGAACTTGGTGTTATGAAGACGAATAGAGCAGAAGAATCTGGAACAGATTGGTCAACTGTTTTCAGCAGCAACACGAGATATTTTGATTATCAACAAGAAGAGTGATTATCAAGCGGAATCACTAAGGAGGTAGTCATAGTCCATTTAATTATGGAGGAATAAAAGAGATGAAACACAACTCTATCATGCTATGATAATTTTGAGGGATATACTTAGCAAGGATACATTTTGACTCTTATTATGCACATACTTAAATGTCACAGAAATGTGTGGGCATTCGCACAGTGTGCCACGCATTGGTAACACCTACAAGATGGTATCTGAATATTACTTTCTCCTTCTTGGGAAACGTGAACATTGCTGCAGCAACAAGGATAAATTGAGAGCTTTGTTTACGACCGTGAGTATGCTGTAGATTTCAACACGAGGAAGATGGCTCTCTCCACTATCATCTTTTTGCTGTTCTGTAGGCTATATTAAGCCACCTATGTAAGGAAGAATGGAACGATAATTAAATCACTGGAGTGTCACTTTTCTCTCTCTGCCCCATTGCTTCTCCGGGCAGACTAACAAGAAAAGCCAGCTCTGAAGCTGCAGGCGGTGTAACAGTTTTTCCACCCAGATCATCATTTGAAGCAGCTAAGACCATCATCTCTCTGTGGGTCGGAATTGACTCGACAGCAAGGTTATTTTTAAAAACTATCCTGTTGCCACTTCGTATTTTTTAATATATGAAATATCTCAAGTAACTACAATGTCTAAAACTAAAAGATGTACAAACTGAGCCAGCATAGTCCTCTGATTATTAAAATGGCATAAAAGACAGGGTATTCTTCATCATGCAGACATAGTTACTGTGAGTTGATGTAAGAAAATGATGATTTCAGATTCAATATAGAAATTTTGTTTACTTTTAAATATGTTAACATGAAAGGTATGATATTTTAAAACAAGATCTAAAGATAATTTTTGGACATTCTTCAAAAAGAAAAACTAAAACCAAAAAGTACAGAATAATGGAAACACATCCTTGCAACTGTTTGTATTTAAAAAGAATGTTAGGATTATCAGGCTAAACTGTTTTTACATAAAAAAAGGCTTCAAAAAATGCATACAACGAATCACCCTCTATTTTTAAATGAATACACACTTATACAGAGAAATAGACAAACAATAAGTGCCAGAGAAAAGCACATGAATAATGGATCATTAGGAGAAAGTAGTCACAAAGGATCACCTTTTGTTTCTTTTTTTCTAAATCAATTACTTGGTTAATGTTTGCCCTGGTCTGGCTTTGGAATCTGCATTTCAGAGTGCCTGCTCTTGACAGTCGTAGCACTCAAAGAAGTCCAAGTACATAAATTCCTGTGTGCATTATCTATTTTTATAGCCCAGGCTGTTTTCTGCACAGATACATAATACCTACACAGCTCCAGGCACACAAATACTTGAACATATATAATACATGAAAACATAAGAAACTCAATTATCTTCACCTTTCTTTTATATACAACTCCAGGAACTTGACCTTTTATTGCATTTTTCTCTCTCTCTCTATTCCTTTTTGGCTTCTCTGTTTTTTCTTTCTAGTAGAGAAAAGAGAATATTTCACAGCTGTACTATAGGCACTTTTTATTGTTATTGTTTTAAAACCACTCCTCCCCCCACCCCCACAGTGACAGCCACCCTGATTAATCTTCTCCCTTCTCTTGCTCTCAGTGGTTCTCTTTTTTTCTAACCATCCCACTGCAAACCTGTAGATGGTAAAGAAATCATTTCTATCTTCCAGGGGTCATTGCTCAGCTGGGAATTAGCACAAGTTCTGGGCTTTATGTTGATCTCCCTTGGGCAAAAATGGAAAGAATGTACCAGTTGGACTGAATTTTCTCTGAAGAGCCAATATGTGCACAAGCATCTTGCAAATTCTAGGTCAGCAGTGAGCAGTCACAGAAAGTCTTCTTTTTAAAGAAACCTCATATTCTGCCTAATTATTCTCAGTTACAAGAAGGAGCTACTGTCAGTGTGCTTGGTTAAAGTAGTTAGTTTTAATGAATTTCATTCTTGCAATTGCATCTGGATTTCTAGTTTTCCAAGCCCATACCACTTATGTAGGTGGTTAACTATCTTTTAATAATGTCATTTTGATAATAGTTGAGCACAGGGTACACTGCTATCCTTCATCTGACAATTTCTCTACACTCTCATTTTGATTGTATAGTGACTGTTCTTATGGTAACAAGGCTAACAGAGTCATGGAGGACTTATTTTCCCTAGCTAAATTTCTAAAGATATGATAATGTATGGTTTTACTGACACTCATGGTTTTGCTTTCAAGTCAATTCTGACTCATAGTGACCCTACACACCACAACATGAAAACTGTCAGGTCCTGCATCATCCTCAAAACCAGTTATACTTTTGGTGATCTCGTCAATCCGTCTCACTGATGATCTTCATCTTTTTTTTTTTTTGCTGACTGTCTTCTTTAGCAAGAGGTCCTCCTGAAAACAGGTCCAAAGTACGTGAGATGAAGTCTTCCCATCTACACTTCAGGAGCACTCTGGCTATACTTCTTCCAAGACAGATTTGTATGTTCTTCTATAATGATGTTCGTAACAAGTGGAAAATGTAGTGGATAACATCTGTG
Organism: Heterohyrax brucei; assembly: GCA_028571685.1. Taxonomy (NCBI): domain Eukaryota; kingdom Metazoa; phylum Chordata; class Mammalia; order Hyracoidea; family Procaviidae; genus Heterohyrax; species Heterohyrax brucei. The sequence continues at coordinate 166,907,939 of CM053143.1, forward strand.
AGGATTGGTTCTAGAATAGAGAATGAGGGGTACAGGCTTTGAGAGTGTAGAAATGGCTTTGAGTTCCAGCTCCGGTACTTTGAATCAATGAACATTTGTTAAACTATGTTTTGTTTTTTGTTTTTCTTTCCCAAATGCAGTTTCCTTTTTTCTAGGATGGGAAAATTAGCAATACTTACACCCTGAAATTTCTGTAGACAATAAATATTATAATACATGTAAGACTATTACAATTTCAGTACATAGTAAACGTTTAGTATATATTAATTGCTACTATTATCTTGTCAAAGGAGGTATAATGTTTAAGCACTCAGATGTTAACCAAAATGTTGGCAATTCAGATCTATCCAGCGGCTCTGTGGGAGAAAGACCCAATGATCTGTTCTTGTAAAGATTACATTCTGGAAAACCCTATGGGACAAATCAACTGACTCTAAATCAACTTGAAGACACTCAACACCACCACCATCATCTTTCTCTTAATCATTATAATACACATTATAATACACAGAATTCCTTTGAATTGCAAAGCACAAAAAAGTAATGTGATTACTTTGTCACGTGTTGGTACTTAACTTTTGATAAAATTGATAAACTACAGAGATAAAAGACTAGAAAAAATCATATAGGTATTTAGTGGAAAAATTAGGCCAAAAGCTCTGAGCTCTTATTTTTTTTCTTTCATGATCTCTCTGAAGAATTTTAATAAATCAGTGGTATACAGTGTCAAGCTTAAGTTAGTACTCTTTATTATATTGATTTATTGGCCAATTCATCCAGAGAAAATGATTACAGAAATGTCACAATCATTTTGTTGCAATATGCAAGTACATTAATTGCAAGGAAGGTTAAAGATAGCTCAAAGTCACAGATCAAAGTAATCAGGTAGCTGAGTCAGTCAAATTTGACTATCAATTTTGCACTTTGATTTTATCTTGACACACAAATAAAGGTGATTAAAAATGGAGATCTACTTTTCAATGTCTATGTTGAAGATAACCAGTTAAACTCAGCGAAAACCCAGGGCCGTTGAGTCGAGTCCAACTCATGGCAGGCCAGAGTAGAACTGCCCCATAGAGTTTCCAAACAACTGGCAAATATCTAGTTAGTAACCCACCGATTTTTAATAACATATTGTTTAAATGACCCTGTTAGTTTTCCTACTGTAATGTGGTGTGGGTGTGGGTGTGGGTGTGTGCACACCTGCACATTGGGGGGTACAGTCACATAAGTAAATGTGACTTCTACCTCCATGACTGGGTCTCATCTACAAGAGATATTTAAGAAAGTCTTTTAAGAAAGACAGAAATGGGGGCAGAGACAAGATGACGGACTAGACACATATCTCCTTGATTCCCTTCGAGAATTAAGGCCTGGAATGATAACTGAACAGAGTAGCATGGACATCTGGGGAGCCCTAGCATCTGCCATAGGGTTGTCACATGGAACTGGGCACCATTAAAGGGGAACCTACCTATCTTTAACACAAGGCAGTCACATGCTGTGTCCTGCTTCTGCTGACTCACCGTTTCAGAGGATTATAAGTAATGATGCCTTCTTTGTTACAGCAGCTCTTAAAGGCAGCAAGGTACAAAGCAAAGGTAACATTCAGAGGGAAGCCTATAGGTTTTCATCTGATCTCTCCTTTGAAATGATGTTGGCAAAGAGGTAATAGAATGACATATTCAAAGCCTTGAAGGAGAAAAATTTCCAACCAAGAATTATATATCTTGCAAAATTGTCTCTTAAATATGAAGATGAAAGTAATATAAACAGAAACTTAGAGACTGACACATAAACAGAAACTTAGAGACTGTAAAAACCAAATCTACAAGAAATATTGAAAGAAGCTCTTTGCTTAGAAAAACAAAATCATCAAGTGTATACTTAAGGAGGAAATACAGGACACACCACCCAGAATCCTACTCAGTTAAGAAAGTCACAAAGCTAAAACAAGTTATAATACTAAAAGAAGGGAACCAGTGACTACATCACAAAACTATGACATCGTTACATTAAAAAGAGGACATATTACAGAAGTTATAACCCTTTCAGGAAGAGAGAAACTGAAAAGATATGCAGAAGTTACAGACTGTTTTAAACTTAGAATAGTAATGAAGATCATAGCAGTAGACACAAAACAAAATAACAATGCAACATATCAAAACAAGAAATGTAACACAAGAGGCTCAACAAACACAAAGCCAACACTGAAAAAGATGAAAAGTCAATCCATAAAAAAAGAATGACCCAGAACAGAATATTAAAAGGAACAGCGAAACCACCAACACAAAAATAAATACATCAAAATGCCAGCACTAAACACATACCTATCAATGATTATACTGAATGTAAATGAAAGGAACACTCCAATAAAGAGGCAATGAGCTGAATGCAATAAGGGCCATTTATACAAAGCCAACTGCCTACGTCATCCTGAATGGAGAGAGAGTGAAACAGTTTCCTGTGAGAACAGGAACTACACAAGGATGCCCACTCTCACGTCTCCTATTCAACATTGTACTAGAAGTTCTAGCCAGAGCAATTAGACAAGACCAAGGAATAAAGGGCATCTGCATCAGCAAAGAAGAACCAAAAATCTCCCTATTTGCAGATGATATAATTGTAAATGCAAAGAATCCACAAGGACACTACTCAAACTAATAGAAGAGTTCAGCAGAGTCTCAGGATACAAGATAAAAATAAGTAAATCAGTAGGATTCCTTTATACCAACAACGAGATTATTAAAGAAGAAATCAGCACGTCAATACCATTTACTATAGCTCCTACGAAGATAAAGTACCTAGGAATAAATTTAACCAGAGAAATAACAGACCTTTACAAAGAGAACTACAAACCTTTACTATAAGAAACTAAGACAGACTTAGATAAATGGAGAAACCTACCCTGCTCATGGATGTGAAGACTTAACATTGTGAAAATGTCTATTTTACCCAAAGCAATCTACTTATATAATGCAATCCCAATACAAGTTCCAGTGTCATTTTTTAATGAAATGGAGGAACAAATTAACAACTTTGTCTGGAAAGGAAAGAAGCCCTGGATAAGCAAAGCGTTACTAAAGAAGAACACACTGGGAGGCCTCTCATTACCTGACCTTACAACCTATTACACTGCCACAGTAGTCAAAACAGCCTGGTACTGGTACAAAAACAGACAGATAGATCAGTGGAACAGAGTCAAGATATCTGAGATGACACTGTCCACCTATGAACAACTGATATTCGACAAAGGCCCTAAGACATTAAACTGGTGTAAAAACAATCTCTTCAACAAACGGTGCTGGTGAAACCAGATATCCATCTGCATTAAATTAAAACAAGACCCGTATCTTACACCTCATACAAAAACCAACTCCATCTGGATAAAAGACCTAAATATCAAACCTAAAATGATAAAGTCTATCCAAGAAAAAAGTAGGTACAACAATGGAAGTTTTAATAGACAATGTAGACAGACTTCAAAATCTGTCAAACAAACCACAATTATCAGAAAAGAAAATAGATAAATGGGAACAGCTAAGAATCAGTCACTTTTGCTCTTCCAAAGACTTTATTAATAGAATTAAAAGACCACCTGCATAACGGGAAAAAATATTTGGGAACTATATTTCAGACCGACTCCTGATCTCTATAATCTATGAGGTACTACAAAATATCAATAAGAAAAAGATAAATCATCCAATTAAGTGATGGCAAAGGAGATGGACAGACACTTCTCTAAAGAGGAAATCCAGACAACCAAAAAATGCATGCGGACACGCTCATGATCATTAGCTATTAAAGAGATTCAAATCAAAATGACAATGAGATACCATGTCACCCCAACAAGGTTGGCCATGACTCAAAAAATGCAAAACAATAAATGCTGGAGAGGCTGTGGGGAGACTGGGACTCTCCCACACTGTTGGTGGGATTGCAAAGCAATCTGGCGCTCCCTTAAAAAAGTGGATATAGATATACCATTTGACTCAGTAATTCCACTGCTTGGAATATATTCTACAGAATCAAGGCCATTCACACCAACGGACACACACAAACAAATGTTCATCACAGCACAGTCCACAACAGCAAAAAGATGGGCTCAACCCAGATGCCCAACAACAGAAGAATGGATACATAAACTATGGTATATATACTCAATGGAACACTATGCAATGATAAAGAACAACGGTGATTGCAAGCAATGTTTCTTAACCTGGTTTCAACTGGGGGACATTACGCTGAGTGAAAGTAGTCAGCAACAAAAGGACAAACATTGTATGAGACCCCTATGATAAGAACTTAAAAATAGACTCAAGCACAGAAGACTCTTTGATGATTGCAAGGGTTAGGAGGGAGGGAGGGTGAGGTGGTGAGGCTTTAGACTAGATAGTTAATAGAAATTTGGTTGGGTGAAATCGGTGACAGCACACATTAGAAAGAAGAGCAATAATAACTGAAATTCAACACAATTTGAGTACTCCTCCCATCTTAACCCAATATTTCAAAGACAGAGTAGCTAGGGTGGGGGGCCAGGGATCATGTTGTCAGGTGAAATCAAGGCCAACTGGCACAGCTCGTATTTTGCTAATGAGAACTCTCTGCACCCCATCATCAGTGAGTGGTGTCTGGGGTCTTAAAAGCTGCCAAGCTGCCATCTGAGGGTACAGCAAACGGTCCCAGCTCAACAGGAACAGATGATCACCGAGGACAAGAATGACATGGGGAAAAGAGAACTCAGAAGACAGAGAAACCTGTATGAGTTGGTCTCTACATAGACTCGTGACCAGAAGAACCGGATGGTGCCCAGCCACCACCAGTGATAGCTACGATGGAGCTTACAAAGTGGAGTCTTACTGGCAACAAGAGAATAAATAATGGTGCACCCTGAGATCTCCAATAAAAGACCACAACTGATGGTCCAGGGGCCTTGGGGCTCCCCTGGAAGCATGGCCTCTGGCCCTGATGCTGCCCCTGTCCTTAAATCATAATGAAGGTCAACTTTTCGGACAGCAATGGATTGGACTTGGCAACACAGAGTAACTATATCTTGTGGGAATTTTATGGTTCTGTGCATCTATAGGATGTCATCCTGCTGACCTCTTGCTGGATGAAAGAGAGTGGGTGGAGAGAAGGGGATAGGAGGCTGTTGGGAGGATAGCACATGTACAGAGCAGAGAAGAGGGGTGTCCTGTAACCAGGCAGGAGAGCAGTGGGAGCTGCATATAGGTTAGCATGCGAATTTATGTGGGAATGTACATTTTCATACAATCATAATAAAAAATAAAAAGAGACAATGAGTGACATCTGGATCAAAAGACATGACCTGTCTATACGTTGCTTACAGGAAACACACCTTAGACTCAAACATATGAATAAACTGAAAATCAAAGGATGGAAATATATACACCAAGCCAATGACATACAAAGGAGAGCAGGAGTGGCAATACTAATCTCAGACAAAGTAGACTTTAATGTAAAATCCTCAACTGTGGACAAGGATGGTCACTATATCACTACTAAATATTTATGCACCCAATACTAGAGCACCTAAATGCATAGACCAAACACTAACTACATTTTAAAAAAATGATAATAGATCACTCTACATTAATTAATAGTTGCAGACTTCAACACTCCACTTTCAGTAACGGACAGATCATCCATAGAAAAGCTCAGTAAAGATGCAGAAGATCTAACTGTAACAATTAAACAACCAGTCAACATATACAGAACACTTTACCCATCAACAGATTAGTATGCCTTCTTCTCCAACACACATGGAACACTTTCCAGAATAGACCGTGTGCTAGGACATAAAGCAAGTGTCCACAAAATCCAAACCACTGAATTATTGCAAAGCATCTTCTCAGACTATAAAGCCATAAAAGTTGAAATCAATAGCAGAAAAAACACAGGTAGAAATTTGAACTTCTGGAGACTGAACAATACATTACTCTAAAATCCATGGGTTATAGAAGACATCAAGGATGAAATCAAAAAATTTACAGAATCAAATGAGAATGAAAACACATCATACCAGAACATATGGGGTACAGCCAAAGCAGTGCTCAGAGGTCAATTTATCTCTATAAATGTACATATCCAAAAGGAGGAAAGGACACAAACCAAAGAATTAATGCTACAGCTTGAACAAGTAGAAGGAGAGCAACAGAGAAACCCGTCAGGCACCAGAAGAGAACAGATAATAAAGATTAGAGCAGAACTAAATGAATTACAGAATAGAACAACAATTGAAAGTAACAAAACTAAAAGTTGGTTCTTTGAAAACATCAAAAAAATTGATAAACTAAAATTGAAAAAATAGCTCGAATAAGAAATAAGATGAGAGATAGCATAACAGACCCAACTGAAATCAAAAGTATCATAACAGAATACTATAAAAGACTGTACTCTAACAGATTTGAAAATCCACAGGAAATGGACCAATTCCTAGAATCATATCACCTACCAAAATTATCACAAGGAGAAGCAGAAGCAGACTAACTTAATAAACCCATCACAAAAGAAGAGATTGAAAAAGTCATCCTAAAACCAGCAACCAAAAAATGTCTCGGCCCAGATGGCTTCACCAGAGAACTCTACCAAACTTTTAGAGAGGAGTTAACTCCAATACTGAAGCTATGTCACAGCACAGAAAAGGACTAGATGAAAAAATTTTCAACAAAATCCCAACCAACAGAATTCAATAATGTATCAAAAAAAAATAATTCATTATGACCAAGTTGGATTTATACCAGGGATGCAAGTCCTGTTCAGCATCAGAAAAACAACTAATGTGATCAACCACCTAAATAACACAAAGGATAAGAATTATCTGATTTTGTCAATTGGTATAGGAAAGGCATACAACAAAGTTCAACACCCATTCATGCTAAAAACTCTTGGCAAAATACGAACAGAAGGGAAATTTATCCATGAAATAAGGGGCATCTACTCCAAGCTTTACACCAAGCTAACTGCGTACATCATCCTGAGTGGAGAGAGATTGAAATAATTCCCTTTGTGGACAGGAACTAGACAAGGATGCCTACTCTTACCACTTCTATTCAACATTTTAATAGAGATTCCAACCAGAGCAATCAGAAAAGGCAAGGAAATATGGGGCATCTGCATTGGCCAAGAAGTAGTAAAAAATCTCCCTATCTGCAGATGATATGATTGTATATGCAGACAATCCTAAAGAATCCATAAGGAAACTACTGGATCTAATAGAAGAATTCAGCAAATTATCAGGATACAAGATAAACATAAGTAAATCAGTAGGATTCCTTTCTACCAACAACAAAATTATTAAGGAAAAAATCACCAAATCAATACCATTTACTATAGCCCCCAAGAAGATAAAATATCTAGGAATACACCTAACTAGAGAAATCAGAGACCTACACAGACAGAATTACAAGATTTTACTGCAAGAAACCAAGAGAGATTTACATAAATGGAGACACCTACCCCGCTTACAGATAAGAAGACTTAATATTATAAAACTGTCTATTTTACCCAAAGCAATCTACATATGCAGTGCAATCCCAACACAAATTCCAGTGTCCTTTTTTAATGAGATGGATAAATAAATTACCAAATTTGTTTGGAAAGGGAAAAAAGGGGGGATGAATAAAGCACCATTGAAGAAGAGGAACACAGTAGGAAGCCTCACACTATCTGACCTTAGAACTTACTATCCTGCCGCAGTAGTCAAAATTGCCTAGTAGTGGTACAAAAAGAGACATATAGACCAATGAAACAGAGTTGAGACCCCAGAGATGCCACCATCCTGCTATGAACAGTTGATGTTCAACAGAGGCCTTAAGGCTGTAAACTGAGGTAAAAACAGTCACTTTAACAAATGGTGTTGGCAAAATTGGATATCCAGTTGCAAAAAACTGAAACAAGACTCATATCTCACACCTTACACAAAAACCAACTGAAAACAAATCAAACACCTAAATATCAAACGTTAAAACAGTAAAAATCATGCAAGAAAAAAACAGGATCAACAATGGAAGTTCTAATACATGGCTTAGACAGACTTCAAAATCTGACAAAGCACGATCAAAAGAGCAAATACCTAGACACACGTGAACTACTAAGAATCAAATATTTTGTTCATCCAAAGACTTTATTAAAAGAATTAAAAGACCATCTACAGAATGGGAAAAAAAAAATATTTGGTAACTCATGTTGGACAGATGTCCGATCTCCATAATCTACACGGTACTGCAGAATACTAACAAGAAAAAGGTAGATAATCCAATTGAGCGATGGGCAAAGGACATGGACAGACACTTCACCAAAGAGGACAAAGACACATGAGAAAATGTTCACAAGCATCAGCTGTTAGAGGAATCTAAATCAAAACTACATTGAAATACAATCTCACCCCAACAAGATCAGCCATGATTAAAAAAACTCACCAAATAACAATTGCTGGGAACACTGTGGAGAGATAGGAACACTCCTACACTGCTGGTGGGATTGCAAAATGGTACAACCTCTTTGGACACTGATTTACCACTTCCTTAAAAAGCTGGAAATAGACAGAACATTTGATCCAGCAATCCCACTGCTCAGAATATATTCTACAGAAACACATGCTGTCACCTGAACAGATACATGCACATGAATGTTTATTGCAGCACAGTCCACAATAGTGAAAAGATGGAATCAACCCAGATGTCCATCAACAAATGAATGAATAAATAAACTGTGATACATGTACTCAATAGAACACTAGGCAATGATTAAAAACAATCATGATTTTAGAAAGGATCTTATAACCTGGTTTAAACTGGAAGACATTATGCTGAGTGAAATCATTCAGCAGTAAAAATACAAATATTGTTTGAGACTCCTACCATAACGACTTATGTACAGAAGAAAAGACCCTATGATAGCTACAAGGGTGGGGAGGGAGGGAAATGGTTGGCCACAGACTGCCAAGCCAAGTGCCGTGGAGTCGGATCCGACTCATGGCGACCCTAGGATAGTCGATAGAAAGTTGATTAGGTGAAAGCAGCGACAGCACACAGTAGAAAGTAGATCAACTTAACTAGACTTTGCCATAAACTGAAAGTGCTTCTAATCTCAACCCTATATTGCAACGATACATTAGCAGGGGTGGGGCCTGGGGATCATACTCTCAGGAGACATCAAGTCCAACTGGTACAACTAGCCTATTGTTAAGAGTGTCTTCTGCACCCCATATTGGTGAGAACCATCTGAGATTTTAAAAGCTAGCAAGCCACCATCTGAGGTACACCAAATGGCCCAACTCAGCCAGAACAGATGATCACCACCAACAACAAAGATGTGAGGAAGAAAGAGCTCAGGAGACAGAAGGACCCATGTGAATGGGAGACTGTATCAACATGTGACCAGAAGAACCAGATGGTGCCTGGCCACTACCAAAGATACTGTGATGGGATACATAATGTAGAGTTCCTGTGGCAACACAAGAGAAAGCGGGGTGTAGCTCAAGAACTCTACTAAAAGACCACAGTTAATGATCTCATGGACTGGTGGATCCCCTAGGAGCATGGCCCCTAGACCTGCTGCTGTCCCTGACCAGAAAACACTACAGGAGGTCAACTCTTCAGACAAAAATGGATTGGACTCAGGGACACAATGTGGCCATCTGGTGGGTGTACTTTATGGCTCTATGCATTTATAGGATGCTGTCTTACTGGTTTCTTTCTAGGTGAGAGAGATGAGGGGGGAGAGGAGGGGACAGGAGCTTGTTAAGAGGATACAACAAGTACAGAATGAAAAGAAGCAGCATGCTGTCAAGGGCAGAGACAGCAGAAGGAGCTGTCGAAAGGCAGGCACACAACATTGATTTGGACTGTAGACTTTAACTTAACCACAATTTAAAAAGAAAGAAAAAACAAAAGAATTTTACTTGGCATATCCATGAATGGTTTATCTGGTTGATATTCAATTACATGTAATCATAGTGTGTTTTCTCTTTGACAGTGCCCTTGCAATCTTTCTTAAGAGCTTAAAAAATAGATACTTAGGAGTAAATGCCAAATCCTGATGCATTCTAAACTACTGTTTTCTAATGGCTATGTCAATAGATTAATGGATAGCCAAACAGATAAATGCTGCTTTTCTTTTTTTCAGTTGTAGGAACGGACTGAATGACAACAACACCATTGTTACTTACAACACTGATTTCATTTAGGTTCCAGACATTCTGCTTAGTTTGTCATTTTTGTTTTTCCAATCCTCAGGCTGAGTTCATGCAAGTGTCTTTACTTGAGTTTTACCTAAAGGAAAACCAAAGTGCAGAGAAATTACTTTGGTAAAGTTACACAAAAAGAAATATTGAAATTGGGCTTTAAACCCAGATCTGTTGAACGCCGTATGGGTATTTAATGACATGCTTCCAAGCAGAAAAGAATGTGCTCAGGGGAAGACTTGTTAAACTTCATGTTTACTTAAGAGTAAACATTTTTGCTTCCTTCAGTAAATATGTTGCTACTGTAGTTGTTAGGTGCCACTGAGTCAATTTCAACTCACAGCTACAGTAAGGTACGGCAGAACAAAACCTTTCCCAAACCTACGTCATCTGCACAGTCTTTGCAGTTTTATCCCGTTGTAGCCAGCGGTCCATTCGCCATTTACCAAGCATGATGTCCTTCTCCAGGGACTGAGCACTCCTGAAAGTATGTTCAACATAAAGTCTCACCGTCCGCACTTCTAAGGAGTACTGTGACTGTGCTTTACCCAAAACATACTTGTTTGTTCTCCTGGCAGTCCGAAGAATCTTTGATCTTCTTCCCCTAATTCAAAGTCATCAATTCTTTGATCCTCCTTATTCATTGTTCAGGTTTCACATGCATATGAGGCAACTGAAAGTAACACGGCATGGGTTCAGGTGCACTTTAGTCCTTAAAGTGACTTCTCTGGTTTTTCACATTTGAAAAAGCTCTTTTACAGTACATTTATTGGCCCAAAGCAGTACGTTGTTTGATTTCATAACTTGCTTCCACTGCCATCAGTAAATGTAATCTATTTGTAATCATTTTCCATAGCCTATAGATGTTGCTTAGATAAACCCATTTATCCATGGTGATGGTCATTTTATTTAGCTAGAATATTTATGACAATAATGACAATACAAACTAGCTTGAACACATCATTATGAAACATAGACTATCTGTTTTCCATGAAGTCACAAGTATATTATGGTGATTCTATGATTGAAAACCATTAAAATAAATGTGTAAGTGTTAAAACTCAAAAAATTTTTAATGTAGTTACCTGGTATTTATTGTGGAGACTGTGGTGGCATCATGGTTAAGTGCTATGGCTGCTAACCAGAAAGCTAGCAGTTGTATACCCCTTAGGAAATAAATCTGTGGTCTACTTTACTCCATTTTTATTTCTAAAACCCTAATCCACGTTACATCATATCTCATTGCAATTTGATTCTAATGGCTCTCGCCATTACAGTGCAATGATTTACAGCACAGAATCAAATTAAATGTAATTTAATTCAAGTCCTTTCTGCATTTGACAGTTTGGCTAAAAATCAGAGAATGGACAATTATGCAAAACACTTTTTATAGGTAGGTTCAATAGGACATTTGCTGTTATTTGGAAAGGTATTTAATCATCTAGATTTATTAATCACTTTTTAAATTATGAATAAATAGTAAAGGATAAGATGACATTATCCCTGAATTAAGGGAGCTTATAAAGTAACTGAAATGCAAATTTTTATTTAAATTAATTAACTATATGCAGCAACCTAGTAAAAAAAATGAAAATAGCAAAGTAAAAATAATGTAAATAAAGTTGACAGCCTCCACAAGTGCTCAGAACTGGATACCTAGTAGTGAGATGGCACTGATTATGTGAATGGACCAAATGATAGTGGACATTCACACACGGTTCTGGAAAGAGTATTGTCTACAATTGTTTTTCTATGTGTAATTATAAGAAGCAACAATGTAATATAATACACAGATGTAATACACATACACACACATACACACACGAGGTCCAACAATTAAGCCCATGAACATAATTGTTGTAAGTGCTGCGTATCTCTCTGCTGAATATCACTACAGTCACCTTTGAAGTACTCCCCTAGGGATGTTATGCACTGATGCCGAAGCCTAGTCCACCCTTCAAAGCAACATTGGAACTCTTTCCGGAATGGCCCTTGTGCACAATGGCAAGTTCATGAACTTAACCGTGTAACCATCTCAGAGGGAGATTTTATCCAGTAAACAAATAACTGTATTGGAACACCCTCCCTACTCACCTGATCTGGCCCCCAATGATTTGTTTCTTTACCCAAAGATAAAGCAAATATTGAAAGGAAGACATTCTGATGACATTCAGGGCTTCAAGGGTTATATGATGACAGCTCTAATGAACATTCCAGAAAAAAAAAAGAGTTTCAAAATTACTTTGAAGTCTGGACTAGGTGGTGGCATCGGTGCGTAGCTTCCCAAAGCAAGGTCTGCAGCACTTTTTCTAGGATGACTTCTCAAACTTAATAGGCAGTCTTCGTGTGTTTATATATACATATATATATATATATATATATATATATATATACAGCTTTTTAAAAATAATCTGGAATTTACGGGTATAAAAGCAGAGTTAGTTGAAAGTCACCAAATTCCCAATAGTTATGAGGCAGCATCTAGTGAATGTTTAGTATGTAAGATGTAACACGCTAAATACTTTCTCATGGATTGCCTTACTAAACCCTTACAATGTTTTGTGATAGGAATCATTATTGTCCTTTCTTTACAAATGAGAAAAGCAGAATTCCTAAGAGCTAAGCAACTCACAAAAGCCCACACAAAATTAGGCAGTAAAGTCAGGATCAAAGCCAGGTAGCCTTATTCCTGAGGCCAGTACCATGACCGTAGCACTTAAAAAAAAAAACAACTGCTTTATAATAGCTTAAGAGTAGATACAGTGCCACAAACTGCAAATAACAAATAAAAATTCTCAAGGCAACTTCATTAGTACTCTATGAAAACAAGCCCTATAATCAAATACACATGTAATATAACTTACTATTTCCCCCTTTGGGGATACTTACACTGGATATTTCAGACTTGGAAAATTTCGTTTTAAAATTATGACATAAATTGATTAAATTTTATAAGTCAATGATATAACCATCAGAATATTTAATTTATGGAAACAGATTCAAAAGAGTATGAGTGGCATTCCAAAATTAATCAGTGGAGTAAAAGCTATCATATCCTTTAGATAGTGAGGACAGTATTTGAAAAAAAGAAAAATCCTTACCATGGAGATGATTCTGACTCATAGTGACCCAAAAGGACAGAGTAGAACTGCTCCACTGAGTTTCCAAGGAGACCCTGGTGGCTTTGAACTGTTGACCTTTTTTGGTAAGCAGCACTTAACCACTATACCACCAGGGTTTTCATAAGAACAGCAATAATAAAAAAATAACAACAAAAATGTAGTGATTTATACTCCATGCTCTGCAATCTTGCCCCCACCAGCATCATCGATACTGCCAGGTAACCTATTAGAAATGCAGACTGTCAGACTTCACCTCAGACTTATGAAATCTGAATCTTGTATTTTAACACAACAACCAGGTAATCTGTATCCTCATTAATATTTGAGATGTACTGGCTAAAGTAGGAGGAGGCCTGGTGATGCAGTGGTTAAGTGCTTGGCTGGCAACTGAAAGGCAGACAGCTTGAAGTCACAATCTCTTTCACGGGAGAAAGATGTGGTTGTCCACTTCCTGGACGATTCACAACCTTGGAAATCCTCTGGAGTAGTTCTACTCTGTCCTATACGGTTGCTATGAATTAGAAGTCTTGACCACAATAGCTTGGATTTGCTTTGGCTACAGTACATCTTTCTCAGGTTTGGAATAAACTAAATTATCAGGAGAGCTGGTTGAAAATGCATCTTCTTGGAGTCTACTCTCAAACCAAAAACTAAATAAAAATATGCCCATTAAGTAAATTCCAATCCACAGGCGACCCTCTAGAACAGATTAAAACTTCTCCATAGATTTTCCAAGAAGTATCTGGTAGATTCTAATTACCAACCTTTTGTGGCTAGCCAGCTATAGTGTGTAACCTCTACATCGCCAGGGCACTCTCAGACAATTTCAATTCACTGTTGCTTGGGCAAGACTCGGGAATTCATTTCAACATATGGCCCAAGCGATTTCAAAGCAGATGACACCCAGAGGATACTTGGCAGTGTGCTGGGCTTAACTCTTCATTAATGTTTGGGTGTGTGCAGAGACACATATTCAGGTGACCTAGGAACTGAAGTTACTTTGGCCCCACCATTGTTGTAAAGAAGGAGTTTCTCAGTTCTATTATCCCGAGTTTCCCATGAGCGCTTCCATGTATTCTCACGGTTTTAATGATTATCTATATTCAATGGCTCCTAGATCTCAGTTGAGATTCCTCCTCCAAGCTTTAGAATCCTATTTTGTCTGCCTTAAAAACTCCCATTGGTAGGTTTAGAGGCCCCACAGACTCATTATCCTGCCAGAATTACATTTCTCTTTTGAAGGCACCACTGTGAGTAGTACAAGTGTGAAAACTGGGAGTCATCACAGGCCTTCCTTGCCTTTGCTGTGCACCCACCCTCCTCATCACAGTCACCAATTTCCACCGGCTTCATTTTCTATTTCTCAAAATCATTAGTTTCTTTTCATTCCTATCACTATTTTTACTTAGAAGCCAATCATTTCTCTAACACAGTTTCAAAATCCTCATAATTTATCTCCTTGACTCCAATCTCATCATCCTTGAATTCTTCTTTGCTAAAATAGCCATCTCACTATTCATATTCAATTGTCCCTTTTGCATATAAAATCCCTTTAATCTCCTAATTATTCTCAAACTAAAAGTTAAAGCTTCTGAACAGGGCACACCCAGGCCCTGAGAGCTGGCATTAGTAATCCGGTTTTGCAACTCAAGACTTTCCACTTTCCTTTGCAGCAGCACCAAACAGCTTGTGGTTTCTTTGTTTGTTTGTTTGTTTTTCATATGCAAGGTTATCTTTTATAGCTGTTGTTGCATATGGTTAAATCAATTCCCACTTATAGTGAAACTATGGGACAGGGTAGGGCAGCCAACAGGATTTCCTAGGCTGAAATCTTTGCAGTAGGAGATCGCTGGGTCTTTCTTCCTGAGGAACAAATGTGTTAGATCCATCATCCTTTTGATTAGTAGCAGCACACATAACCATTTGTCTTTTAGTCAATACCTTTTCTCACGAAATTTTCAAAACTACACTGTATGCTCATGCATGCTAGCTTCATTGTTTTCTTTAAGAATCAACCTTGGTTGATTCTATCAAGTCCCTCAAAAATCTTTCCTGACTTGGCTTTAAAACCTCATACCTAGCACTGTGAACCCATGTTTTATTGAAACATCCAGTCACCTTTGAGTTTAATTCTCAGGGACTCCTCCTTACAATCTGTGTTTTCCACTACAAAATAATTAATCATGCTGCGTAACCTATAACAACTTAATTCATCAATTTTTTGTTTCATTTTCTTTTTCTAGAAAGTAGAGATAATTGTATAGTACAGGATATCATGAGTAATCAGTAACATAATAAAAATAAGTGTTCTTAGCTGTTTTCCTGGACCTAAGTACACAATAAATGGAAATTGGTATTATCATACTATTATTATCATTTTATTGTATTCTCTAACTCCAGATATTTACAAGCTAAGAAACATCCCTCCGTTTATATTGTCTCTCTCTTTGTGTCTCTCTCTGTCTGTATTTAGTTTCCACTGAAACCAAAATCCGCTGTCATTAAGCTGATTCTTACTCATAGCAAACCTATAGTGTAAGACAGAACTGCCCATAGGATTTCTACTGTAAATTTTCTCAGAAGTAGAATGCCACATCTTTCTCCCTTAGAGAAGCTGCTGGGTTCAAACCACTAACCGTTCATTTAACAGCTGACTGTTTAACCACTGTTCCACCAGCACTCCTTAATTTAGACTTAGCATATATAACTGCTCAATATGTAAGTGTTAAATTGAAATGCATGATAATGCTCCCAAACTTTAAAAAGTCAAAACCATCAGTGGTGCTACCCATATTTCAAGAGATTAACTGTACATTTTAACAACTTTTCTACCTAGTGATGATTGATATTTTTCCTCCCAAAACTCAGTCTTTGTTTAGTAACAGCATCAACCTGAGGTCACCAGTGCCAACAAATGGATGTAGATTAGGGACCACAGAGTATAACCCTGAGAAAAGAGGATATATCAAGTTACAGAATCTATTACGTAGTGGGTGAGGGAGGAGAAGGACAGGGCTGTGTACAGAGATGTAAAGGGACGCTAGCAGACAATCTTCAGGATCAGGGCATGGAATGACAAAAGCTAAGCCATACTGTTACCTGCCATGAGGTTTTATTTCAATGAACAGATGCAGCGCTGGAAGTGCTCACTCATCTACACCAAGAAACATGGAGGACAGCTACCTGGCCAGCTGACTGGAAGAGATCCATGTTTACACCCATTCCAAAGAAAGGTGATACAACTGAATGTGGAAATTATTGAACAATATCATTAATATCATACACAAGTAAAATTTTGCTTAAGATCATTCAAAACCAATTGCAATAGTCTACTGACAAGGAACTGCCAGAAATTTAAGCTGGATTCAGAAGAGGATGTGGAACCGAGGGATATAATTGCTGATGTCAGATGAATCTTGGCTGAAAGCAGAGAATACCAGGAGGATGTTTACCTGTGTTTCATTGACTATGCATTCAATTCTTTGAATCATAACAAATTATAGCTAACATTGCATCTAATGGGAATTCCAGAACACTTAATTGTGCTCTTACGGAATCTGCATATGGATCAAGAGGCAGCCATGAGAACAGAACAAGGGACATTGCATGGTTTAAAGATGTACATCCAGCTTGTGTTCCTTTTCAAGCAGTATGCCGACTAAATAATCCAAGAAGCTGGATTATAAAAAGAAGAACACGGCATCAGGATTGGAGGATGACTCAGTAACAACCTGCATTACACAGATGACAACATCTTACTTGCTGGAAGTGAAGAAGATTTGAAACACTGATGAAAATCAAGGACCACAACCTTCAGTATGGACTGCACCTCAACATCAACAAAACAAAAACCCTTGTAACTGGACCAGTAAGCAACGTTGTCATAAGTGGAAAAAGGACTGAGGCTGTCAAGGATTTCATCTTATTTGAACCCACAACCAATGCCCATGGAAGCAGCAGTCAAGAAATCAAAAGACAAATTACACTGGGAAAATGTGCTGCAAAGGATCTCTTTAAACTATTGAAAAGATGGCACCTTGAAGACTAACTGCACGCGACCCAAGCCATGGTGTTTCAATTGCATTGTATGCATGCAAAAGCTAGGCGATGAACAAAGAAGACAGAAGAAAAACTGATACCTTTAAGTTATGGTGTTGGATAAGAACGTTGAATGTACCACGGACTGCCAGAAGAACTTAGAGATCTTTTCTAGAAGTACTACAACCAGAGTGTTCCTTGTAAGCGAAGATGGCAAAACTGCATTTTACATACTTCTTACATACTTTGGACATGTTTTCAGGAAGGATGAGTCCCTGGAGAAGGACATCATGCTTGGTAGAGTGAAGGGTCAGCATAAAAGAAGACCCTCAGATGGATTGACACAGTAACTGCAACAATAGCTTTGAGCATAAGAATGATTGTGGACACGGTGCAAGACCAGGCAGTGTTTTATTCTCTTGTTCATAGGGTCGCTATGGTTCAGAACTGACTCGACTGTCCCTCACAACAACAAAACAACATAAGATTTTAGTATTTTCAAAGTTCATTTTCCATAGCTCCACTGGTTGTTGTTGTTAGGTGCTGTCAAGTCAGTTTTGATTTATGGTGACTTTCTGTACAACAGAAGAAAATATTACCCTGTCCTAGGACATCCTAAGAATTGTTTCTATGTTTGCGTACAATGTTACAGCCACCGTGGCAACCCGTCTCACTCAGGGTCTACTCTTTTCTCGCTACCCTCTAGTGTAACAAGCATGATGTTCTTCTCTGGGGACTGATCCCTCCTGACAACATGTCCAAAGTATGTGAGATAACTTGCAAAGCATGTGGGACCCTTGCTTCTAGGGAGTATTCTGTCTGTACCTCTTCCAAGACTGTTTCTTCATTCTTCTGGAGGTCTGTGGTATATTCAACAGTCTTTACCAACACAATAATCCAAAGACATCAGTTTTTCAGTTTTCCTTAGTCATTGTCTTCACATCCGTATGAGATGACTGAAAACACTGTGGCTTGTGTCAGGCACATCAGTTCCTCCAGAAGCCATCTTTGCTTTTTACTACTTCAAAAAGATTTGCTCAATACAATGCACATTTCATGTCTTGCCTGTTGCTTCCATGAGTGCTGACTGTGGATCCAAGTAAAATGAAATCCTTGACAACCTCATCTTTTCTCTGTTTACCATGATGCTGTTTATTTGTCCACTTATGGGGACTTTTGCTTTCTTTATGTTAAGGTGCAATCCATACTGAAAGCTGTGATCTTTGACCTTCACCAGTAAGTGCTTCAAGTCCTCTTACTTTCAGTAAGGTTGTGTCATCTGCATAACACAGATTGTTAATGCGTCTTTCTCCAATCCTGATGCCCTATTTACTCTTCATGTAGTCCAACTTCTCAGCAGACAGAATGAATACGCACGGTGAAAAGATACAGTTGTGATAAACACCCTTCCTGACTTTAAATTATGCCATGTTCCCCTGTTCTGCTCACACAACTGTGTCTTGCTCCACGTACAGGTTCCTCACAAATACAATTAAGGGTTGAAGAATTTCCATTCTCTGCAATGATATCCATAAATTTGCTATGATCCCCATGGTTGAATGCATTAGCATAGTCAATAAAACACAGGTAAACATTTTTATGGTATTTTATGCTTACAGCTAGGATCTATCTGACATCAGCAGTGATATTCTTAGTCCCACATCCTCTTCTGAATCCAGCTTAAGTTTCTGGCAGTTCCCTTTTGATAAATTGCTATAGCCACTTTTGAAAGATCTTGAGCAACATTTTGCTTGTATGCCACATTAATGATATTGTCCAACACTTTCTTCATTGGATTCTTTCACAAACATGTAAATACAAATCTCTTCCAGTTGACTGAACAGGTAGCTGTCTTTCAGCTTTCTTAGCATAGATGAATGAACACTCCAAGGACTGCATCCATTTGTTGAAATATCTCAATTGATATTCCGTCCATACCTGGATCCTTCTTTTTTTTTGCCTGTCTTCTATAGCATTGTTATGGTCAGAATCAGCTCAATGGCAGAAGGTTTTTTTCAGCACAGCTTGGACTTCTTCCTTCAGTACCACCGGTTCCTGATCATACAGTACCTCTTGAAATTGTTGACTGTCAACCAATTCTTTTTGTTACAGTAATTCTGTATATTCCTTCCATATTGTTTTGAGGGTCGCCATGAGTCAGACCTGACTCGATGGTACTGGTTTTTTGTAGTGTTCTTAAATATTTCCCCCATAGGTCTTGAAAGCTAGCAAACAGCCATTTAAGTAGTATCTCTTGGTCCTAAACACCCTGGAGCAGAGGAGAATGAAAGAGACCAAAGAAATAAGGAAAATATAATCCTAAGAGACAGAAAGGACCACATAACCCAGACACTACATCACATGAGACAAGAAGAACTAATTGGTGTTGAGCTGCCACAAATGACTGCCATGACAGCGAATACAACATACAGCCCCTGATGCAGTGGGAGAAAGAGAGTGTGCAGAACTCACTCGATTAAAAAAGACCAGACTTGATGGTCCAACAGATTACAGTCTCCCCAGAAAACATGACCCCTGGACTATCAGACATAAAATGATACTGGCAAAGAGTTTGCTTCTTGGCCTCGTATACATGCAGCTAATTGGGCTAGTCCTGTCCAGAAATGAGACGAGAGGGAAAAGCAGGACATGAGCTAGTTGAATGGACATGGGAAATACAAGATGGAAAGGAGATACTGTCAGAGGATGGGGAGAACACTGGGAGTTACACAGCACAATATTTAAATACATATACAAAGTATAACAAGTCAGGGAACTTAATTTTTTTAAGTGCTACATACCTCACTGCTGAGTTATCACTACAGTCACCTTCAAAGTACTCCCCTTAAGAAGCTGTGCACTGATGCTAATCCACACTTCAAAACAATTTTGAAATTCTTTCTGGAATGGCCATTGCACACGGTGGCATAGCAGCAACGTGGCAAGTTCACGAGCTTAATTATACAGTTGTCTGTGAGGGTTTTTAGCCAGTAAACAAATAACTGTATTGGAACATCCTCCCTACTCACTTGATCTACCCCCAGTGACTGTTTTCTGTACCTGAAAATAAAGGAAATATTGAAAGGAAGACATTTTGATCACATTCAGGATATCAATGGTAATATGATGACAGTTCTGATGGCCATTCCATAAAAAGTGTTCCAAGATTGCTTTGAAGCGTACACTAGGCACTTTGGTCGGTGCAAAGCTTCCCAAGACGAGTACTTCAAAAGTGACTGCAGTGATATTCAGCAATGAGGTATATGCTCTTAGGACAATTTAGTTCACGGACTTCTCATACCTAGTAATGCTTTGTCTTCTCAAGCTGCCCTTTGAAGTCCTCTATTCATCCTTTTTATTTGATCACTTCTTCTTCTTGCTTTAGCTGCTCAACATTCAAGAGCAAATTTCTGAGTCTCTACTGACATCCATTTAGTTTCTTGGTTTCTCTCCTGTCTTTTCAATGTCCTCTTGCTTTCTTCATGTCATTCTACAAGTCATCCGTTCTTTGGTCATTAGTGTTCAACGCTTTAAATTTATTCTTGAGATGGTCTCTGAATTTCGCTGTGATACACTCAGCAGTGTACTTTGGCTCTCATGGACTTGTTCTAATCATCTTTAAATGAGCAATACATGACCTATTCTACAGTTGACCCCAGCCTTGTTCTAACTAACACTGTTGAGATTTTTCATCATCACTGTCCATAGATGTAGCTGATTTGATTCCTGTGTATTACATCTGGCAAGGTCCATGTGTATAGTCACCATTTATGTTGGTAAAAAATGTATTTTTAATGAAGCCATTGGTCTAGCAAATTTTAATCATGTGGTCTCCCACATCGTTTCTGTCACCAAGGCCATATTCCAACTAACATCCTTCATTGGTTTTGTCACATTCCAACCACTAGTATCAACCTGACTGAACGCTTAATCATTTTCTGTAGAAGTTGGAAAAGATCCTCAATTTTTTCATTTTTGTTCTTAGTGGTTGATACATAAATTCAGGTGGTCTTATTTGTAGGTGTAAGGATATCATCCTATCCTTGACAGCAACACCATTCCTTTTCAACTTGCCATTTCTAGTACGGTAGGCTATATGATTACTGATTCAAAACGGCCAACGAATGAAAAAACTAAAGCTCAAGTTAGCTAAAACACTTCTCTGAAAAAACACAAATAAATTACAGAACTAGAAATTTAGCCTAGTATCTGACATGTAATGTCCCGCTTCCATGCCAAAGTGCAACCACACAACTACTAGCAAAATTTGTCTAGGTTTCCTTCTTTCAGAATTCCAGTATAAGTGATGCATGACTTGGGAAATTCATGTTTGAGAAATATTCAGGTATTGCCAATTATGTTACTCAGCTGAATTATTTCATGTATCTGTGAGTGCTTGTACAAAATCACAATAACAAAAAGACAGCGTGAGGAAATAGTCTAATTTCTGCCTTTCCTCCTGAATAGAAGTCCTTTCAATATTAAGCAACTTTCTTAGTGTTGTAAATAATTCCAGTCCTAATAATAACTCTCAGTTCAAATCCACCAGGTGCTCTTGAATACTCTGCGGGTCAGTTCTACCCTGGCCCCTAGGGTAGCCATGAGTCGGATCCGACTCGATGGCCCTTGGCTGGCAATAATAACTCTCTCTCTGATTCATAATTTTCAGATTATTGGTTAACATTCTCACCATAATAGTCATGTCAGGATTATAATCCTTTCTAGCTTTTCCCCACCTCCATCTACTGAGACTCATGTATATCCCTTATATGTAAAAATCAGACACTGGTACAACAAAAAAACTCATCTTAATTTTTCTGAACTGTTTGAAATCTGTTCAGTCTTTCTAATTTTTCACCAGTCATTAAGCTAAAAAGTAGAAAAGACAGAAAATTGTCTTAAAATTTAAAGCAGGTTTTCTGCCAGGTCAATCAAGATTTGATATTTCATCTTAAATATTCACCCTTGATCTCCAGGCAAGTGGCTTTCATAAATCTCCCTTTGCTGAGGATTGCTGGAACCTAGCCGCTGACCCCTTGAAAAGATATGCATTGCAGTACTTTCAGCACAACCTCATTACCCTGTTTAGAAATGCAAAACTTCATCAGAAAAATTCCACGAGACCGTTTTAAAAGACTCCTTATCTCACAGGTACATGCCATTAAAAAAAAAGTCTCAGAGCATAATCCCCTAAACACTGTAAGACATGTAAAATGACTAAAGGCAACGGTGAACATAAATTCTCCCATCAAGGAGGCTATGGTCCTGTAGTCCACAGATACCATCGAAAATACTTTTCAATATGTTACCAAAACTAACTCAATGGGGAGAGCTACTGCCTTCAATTCAAATGTCAGTGTAAAATTCTCAGTTGTATTTACTCATAAAGTCATTTAACATACGATGGAGGGAAAGACTGTTGCTTGATGTTATATATGTAGTACAGCAAATTTGGGGCCAGTGACATACTTTGGACTTTGGGTGGCTTTTCATCTTAAAGTTCAGTTAGCTTTTTTTCTGAAGAGTTTGAAATTCATCTAGTCTTAAACACAAAGTGGTATTTCAAACTGGAATAATCCTAGAATTCTTTTTCTCTAAATAGTTTTGCAGACTTAGAAAACAAATTAAAATAAATGTTTCAAATGACTAGCCTTTGGCAACCATAGGAATTAGCAAATCCAACTCAGTGAGGCTTAGAAGACAAGCTTTTAGCTTATACATTTTAAACCACAATACAAACGTGGTAAGAATGTCTTGAGTTTTTGCCTTCAAATTTTAGATGTATATGGCATGTTATGTATTATGAGGCACACCAGAAGTAAATATTACAATCAAATTTGTTAAAAATAATATAGCCTCTATGGCACTTGGATGGCTACATTATAAAAACATTTTCTCTCACCTTATCAGTTTTTCCAATAATTCTGCTTCACATTGGTTTTTTAGCTAAGAAATCACAAATGCTGTGTTATAACACATTAAATGTATCAATGATTTTCTGTATGTTGTTCATAAATTATGGTAGGAGATTTTAATGTTTCAGTAAACATGAAATGCATTAGCATGCTGGTATCATGCCCAATATAAAACAAGAATAGTTAATATAATGTAGATTTCACTATATCATTGTCATTTTGTCATTTTAATGACTTATTATATAAAGAAAATGAAGGCATGGCTTTCAATGTGTTCTTGAAAATTGTTTACACAGAAAAACTTTTTAAATTTTTGTTGCCTATGAAAATAAATACATTATCATCCCCAATTCCTATTTTCTTTTCTGCATCAGAATTACATAAAACCCATTGCCATTGAGTGAATTCACTTCTGACTCACAGCAACATTATAGGACAGAATAGATTTGTCCCTTGTAGTGTTTCCAAGGAGTGACCAGTGGATTTGAACTGCCAACCTTTTGGATAGCAAGCCCAGTCTTAGCCTGTGCCACCAGGGCTCTGTAATAATATAAAATATGGTTAAGCCAAACTCATTGCTGTCAAATTGATTCTGATTCATAGCAACCCTATAGGACTGAGTAGAACTACCACATAGGGTCTCAAAGGAGCAACAGGTGGATTCCAACTGCTGACCTTTCAGTCAGCAGCTGCAGCTTGCTGTGGTTCTTAACCACTACACCGCCAGGACCCCAACGGAGAGAGAATTTAGTCATGTTTTCTTGTTATCATCTATGATATTTTGCTATTACTGCAGACATCTGTATGTAAATTAATTTCTTGAAATATAGTGTAAGTTTTCTTGCAGAATTCATAGATGGTACAAAAACAAACAAACAAAATCCATGGCTGATGAGTCAATTTCAACCCATAGGAACCCTATGGGACAGAGAAGAAGTGTTCCTTATAGTTTCCAAGGAGCACCTGGTGGAGTCAAACTGTCAGCTTCTAGTTAGCAGACATAACATTTATCACTACGCCACCAAGGTTGCCATAGATGAAGTAAGACTCAGCGATATTTTGTTCTATTATGTCTAAGGTCACCATGACTTGGCACCCACTCAACAACACCTAATAGCTGAATTCATAAATTAAAATATTACCATTTTAATCACTGATCTAAAATTATCATCTTATGTATCATATTAAGGAGTTTTTGGAAGATAGGCTTACATATTTCTTTCCAATGGATACAATAGGTTGATCTTAAAAGGGGTAACTTGGAGCCAGAATATAACCTTAGTATGTGTTTGTGTTTTCGTATGTAGATGTTTCAATTTAAAATAAGTGTCAATCCAAGAATTGAAAAAGAAGTTATCAAACAACTTACAGCAATGGTGCTGCAGTACTGTATCACAACAATGTTGATGAACCTCAGTCTAGACACACAGCAGACACTAGTTCAGAAAGAGGGTTCAGTCTAATACTCAATTACCCATTCACATCTCTGCTGAAGCTGTCTGCAGAATGAATAGAGTCTCTTATCTAATACATATCCCACCGCCACAGAGAACTACTGTTCTTTGTAATTGGTCAAACAGACATATTTATAATGGACAATGTACTGGAGCTTTAAGAATGATGGCCTAGAAACTAAAATTTCATATTATCGACTGATGGGACAAGATGAAATCCTGAAATTGATATGCTCCTTCTTTAATAATAGAAAGGTTTTCAGACATGGGCTTTAAATAAAACTAAAAATATAGATCTCACTTGGCTACAAATAATGTTCAGTTTAACCATAGATTATGACTTTTGGGGTGTATTGAACATATTTTTAAAATCAGCTTATGGTTGCCTTAATCTGTTACTCAAATTTTCATGCAAGTTTGGCTGATTTGAAGAGTTTGCTTTTGATTTATAAATAAAATAGCTATAGGAAAAGACAGTGTTATAGCCTCCTCTGCTCCACCCTCCCCCCTGCCCCGTTTTTCTTTACCCTTGTCCTCATTATGGTAGGATAGCAACAAACTAGCAGTAACGTATAGCAAGGGGCCTGGTAGCTCAGCGGTTAAAGATTTTAGCTGCCAACCAAAAGGTCAACAGTTTGAGTCCACCAGCTCCTCCTTGAAAACCCTATGGGGCAGTTCTACTCTGTCGTATAGGGTCACTATGAATCAGAATCAAATTTGGGGGCAATACTTTTTTTTTCTTAAACACACATCAAAAGTGTTTATAAATCCTATTTACTTTGAAGAATTTCTAAGAAAGTCATAGTATCTCTTTCAGTTAAGAAAAGACAGGAATTATTACCCCTATGTTACAGACGTATCCCTCTCTAGTGGCATAGTGGCTAAAGAACTTAGATGGTAAAAGGTCAGCGTTTTAAACCCACCAGCCATCCCATGAGTGAAAGATGTGGCAGTCACTTTTCAAAAGGATTTACAGCCTAGAGAAAAGGCAGGATTTCACAGTACTTATTAAGAAGGCCTTGTGGTTAAGACTTCTGCTGTTAACCAAAAGGTCGGCAACTTGAATCTACCAGATGTTCCTTGAAAACTCTAGAGGGCAGTTCTACACTGTCCTATAGGGTTGCTATAAATCAGAAATGATAGCAATGGGTTTGATTTTTTCCTGTTGTTTGTCTGTCTGTTTTTATTAAGTGTCTAAACTTTTAACAATTTATATTCCAGACAAAAGATGAGAAACTAGGATTGTATTGAAAAATCTCTGTAAGCCACAGCAAACTGATAGTTGAATCTTTTATTTTTCCTAACCACTGCACTATCCTTATGAGATTCTGGGCTTCATTTTTCACTAGAAAAGCCCAATGATGCCTTAAATTTCCTCATAGATAGCTTCATAAGATTTCTCTTAGATTTTTTTTTCACCCTTCATTCTCATTGTGGAAAAATCATATAGCCAAAACTTGACTAATAACATGCTTTTCTCCAGAACTTACTTTGTGTAGGAAATATGATCTTCATAGATGCACAAAGAAAGGAAAAAGTTTACTGCATCAGGAAAGTTAGGAAAAATATTCAAAAGCCCAGGGTAATTGGATTTTCATTCTAGAACTTTAATTTCTCTGTGAAACACATTCCTTAACAGTTTTCCACTATTTAAAAAAAAAAAAAGTATCTAGCTAGTGATTTCTAAGGTATTTCCCTTATCCATAACTCTTAATGATCTCACTCGGTTTGGACACAGTGACTCAGAGAGAATATGAAATATAGGAAGTAGAACTAGATCGAATCTTGTAAAAATTTCTTCTACTCAGAAGTCCAATCTCTTACTAGATTAAGCTCTTTTTTTCCCACATAATCTGCCTGTTAAAGAATAGGATAAACTTGCTTTGAAGAGACATTATACATCTGCAGACTAGTTATTTTTTCACACACAGTGTTGGACATTCAAATAAAATCTATTGTACATATTGAAACTAATGAATTAAAAAAAAATCCACAAGTGATGGATCCACTCACTGGGTGGGTTTAGAAGACACAATCTGTTGAAACAACAGTGGTTAATATGTTAGGGAGAAAGAATGACAAGATGGAACTTTCAGTGAATAACTGTAATGTTTGAAAAATACATTAATTAAATGAAATATCTAAAAGGAAAGCAAAAATCTGCAATTGAAAATAATTCAAGGCATGAGTAAGCTGTAGACCTGACACAGCAGAAGAAAGGATTATGAACCTGGAAAATAAGTCAGCAGAAATTACACAGATTGAAAATGGAAACATAAGATGATACAAAGGATAGCAGATACTGGGGACAAAGTCAGAGAGCTAAAGTACATTTAAATAGAATCCCACAGAAAAAAGTTTAAAGAGAATAGGGAAGACAAAATATATGAACATCTCCCAAAACTGATGATAGAAGCTAATAGTGGAAAGATTCAAAGATATACTGCAAACTTTAAGAAGAATAAATGCAAATAACGTTATATCACTCACATCATAAGAAAATGACTGACAATTGAAGACTAAGGTAAAATATTAAAGCTTGCCACAAATACACACACAAAAATACATTTTCTTTGAAAAAGAGATCTTATTTATCACAGGAATAGTAATGACCAGGCAATTTAAGAGCTGGAAAAAAATTTTTCAACCCAGAAATCTCTATCCGGAAACAGTACAATTTTAGAGTGACTATTACCCCAGGAATAAAAATGGGTAGATTTTTCTCACAAGTAAAGTTACCTTAAAAGGAATAGGATATTCAGTCACAAGTATAATTATTTCAGATGGAATCATGAAAGTGAAGGGAAAGTTAAGAGCAAAGATAAAGGGTTAATATGGTACGGATTCTAAGTTAACACTGGTTTTAAAATTATAGTAATATCTATAAATACAAATTAAATATGTAAAATAAAAATATATGACTACAATAACATAAAAAGACAGGAAAGGCATAAACAGAGCTGTGTTTCAAAATCCTACAATTACCTAGAAAGTGGTAAAAATATAAATTTATGTTAGAACAAATAAGCCAACGATACATGTTGCAGTTTCTCAAGTAAATTTAAGTAAAAGATTGAAACTATAACAATAATGAAATAACAAAACAAAAATAAAATATCATTTTCATTAAAAAGGAAAAAGAGAATAAGGGGCTATATACATACACACACATACATATACATATATATATACACACACATATATGACAAAGGGAAAACAAAACAATAATGGTTAAGTGTTTGCTGCTAAACAAAAGATTAGCAGTTGAAATCCACCAGCCACTACTTAGAAAACCAATGGGGCAATTCTGCTCTGTCCTATAAGGTCACCATGAATCAGAATCAACACAACAACCGGTGGTTTTAAATGAAAACACAATGTGTCAGTAAACCGCATGAAAAATAAATGCATTGTAATTAAAAAAGACTCAGAGGCGACTAAAGAAAATTCTGCATGTTCCTTGCAAAAGACACACTTAGAAAGAAACAGAAATATTACAAGTAAAAAAAGAAGAAAAGGTCAGAAAGTGAGAATGCTATTACTCAGTTGTGTTAGGGATTCTAAATGTCCCCCAAATGAGCTACTTTTCAATTCTGTGGCATGGGGGAGTGAACTGACCTCATAAACTTACATGTGACTTCCAAGGAGAAGAAGAATACTCCCAGCCTCCCACAAGCCCTCCCTCCCTCTTCATTTATCAATTTGGGACCAAAGAAAAAGGTCCCGTTTCTCACTCCCTCTGTTTTATTTGTTTGTTTTTTCTCTTTGCTTCCAAAGCCTTACAGATCTCCAGTTCTGCCAGTGACAGTGACAGTGAAGAGTCAGGAAAACAGTGTTTGTTGTTGTTGTTAGCTGCCATCAAGTTGGTTCCCATTCACAGCAACCCTATGCACAACAGACGGGAACACTGCCTGGTCTCGCCCCGTTCTCAGACTTAGTGCTGTGCTTGAGCCCCTGAGTGCAGCCACAGTGGCAATCATCTCATTCAGTCTCCTCTTTTTCACCAACTTTGTTCCTTACCAAGCATGATGTCCTCCAGGGATTCATCCCTTCTGAATACACATCCAAAGTGTGTAAGATGGAAAATTACTGCATCCTTGCTTCCAAGGAGCGTTCTGGTTTCACTTCTTCCAAGACAGATTTGTTCGTTCCTTTGGCAATCCAGGGTATATATAATATTCTTTGCCAATACCAAAAATTCAAAGGCATGGGTTCTTCAGTCTTCCTTAGTCGTTGTCCAGCTTTCACATGCAAATTAGGTCATTGAAAATCCTATGGTCTGGGTCAGGCTCACCTTACTCTCAAGGTAATATCTTTTTTTTTTTTTTTTAACAATTTAAAGAGTTCTCTTACAGTAGATTTGCCTTGTGCACTGCATCTTTTGATTTATTAACAGCTGCTTCCATGGGTGTTGCTTGTGGATTCAACTAAAATGAAATCCTTAACAACTTCAGCCTTCTCTCTATTTATCACGATGTTCCTTATTTATCCAGCTGTGAGAATTTTTCTTTTCTTCATGCTGAAGTATAATCCACACTGAAGACTGTGGCCTTTGATCTTCTTCAGTAAGTGCTTCAAGTTCTCTTAACTTTCAGCAAACGAAGTTGTGTTCTCTGCATAACGCAGATTGTTCAAGAGTTGTCCTCCCATCCTAATGCCCCATTCTTCACACAGTTACTCTCTCAGATTATTTGCTTAGCATACAGATTTAATAGGGGTGGTGAAAGAATACAGCCCTAACACACACCTTTTCTGACTTTAATCCACATAGCATCCCCTTATTCAGCTCAAATGAGTACCTCTTGATCCCTATGCAGATTCTTCAGGGTCATAATTAAGTGTTCTGGAATACCGTTTTCACAATGTTATCCATAATTAGTTATATACAGTCAAGTGTTTCAGTATAGTCAGTAACACACATGTAATGTCCTTCTGCTCATCCTTGCTTTCAGCCAGAATACATCTGACATCAGCAATGATATCCTAGGTCCATATCCTCTTCTGAATCTGCCTTGAATTTCTGACAGTTCCCTGTTGTTATACTGCTACAGTCACTTTGGAATTATCTTCAGCAATAGTTTGCTTACATGTAATATTAATGATATTGTTGGATAATTTCCACATTAGGGTGGATAACCTTTCTCAGGAATAGGTATAAATATGGATCTCTTCCAGATGGTTGGCCAGGTAGCCGAATTTCAAATTTCTTGGCAACACAACTGAGCAGTTCCAGTGCTGTGTCCACTTTGTTGAAACATCTCAGTCAACATTCCAAACAAAACTTCTAGAGCTTTGTTCTTCATCAATGCCTTCAGTACACCTTGGACTTCTTCCTGCCGTACTGTAAGTTCCTGATCACGTTACCTCCTGAAATGGTTGAACTTCAACCAGCTCTTTTTTGTATGGTAACTCTGTGTATTGCTTCCATCTTCTTTTGATGTTCCCAGTGTCCTTTAATATTTTCTTTGTAAAATTCTTCGGAATCACAACTCAAAGCTTGATTTTTTTTTTCCTTCCATTCTTTCAGCTTGATAAATGCTGATTGTGTCTCTTCTTTTTGGTTTTCTATTTTCAGATCTTTGCACATGTCATTGTATCAAACAATGTTCTGATAGTACTCATAAGGTTTTTAATGTCTAATTCTTATCAGAAGTGGACTACCAGGTCCTCTTATTAATCGGTCTCAGTCTGGAAACTCAGGTGAAACGTGTCCACCAGTGAATGTGGTGGCATGGCTCCCAGCATCAGAGCAAAACACAATCCCCCTCAGTATGACAAACTGAGAGACCTGTGGGTGAACAGTGATTCGAAAGACCATTTTGCCACTGGTCCAAATCTCAATTTTTAATCAACCTTTTACTCTGTGATTCATTTCTACTTGATTTTTGTAACTGATTTCTCAAGTGACTTGAACCCTTAAAGGAATTAAGAGGGAGACTAGTTGTTAATTGCTAGAACCCAACAATAAAGAACTGTGTAAGTTCTCAGGGAAAATACACATATTATCCATTTTTATTTCAATTCCCCAAACATACACATATGTGCTACAACACTCATAGAAGCAGATACAAATGAAATAATATATTGCTGTCAAGAAAAGCATAAGGGAGAAAATCAGTTACAAATGTGTAGCTTGAACATGGTGTGTATCATCCACAGTAGAGTCTTCTCCTTTGCTTTCTTTGATGTCTTGTGGAGGGCTGTCCTACAGAAGCTTCTTCAGGTGCTGATGGCAAGAGAATTGTAGAGGCATGACCTCCCCAAAATTAACTGCCACAAATTGTTGACAGATCATATTCGTAAAAGATGAACAGATTAATGACTGGTTTCAAAATATAGGAGAAAGGCTCTCCTGTTTAGTCTCAATTAGTCTTAAAGTAAAACATGAAAAATAATTTCTAAGATGATGTTTTTACCTGGGAAAATAGCAAAATATTCTTTTTCTTTTTAATAAACTATAATGGAAACCACATATACTTTTCTTGGTGGTAGCCCTTCTAACATTCTTTCTCCTAATTTCACCATATTTTTTCTGTTTTTGAGATTACTAATGTTCAATGATTTTTTTAAACTCTTTCTGCCCTACTTAATCATAGTTGGTCTTTATTTTAGTGCTACAACTTTTAAAAAATCTTATTAGTATTACTGATCACTCATTTAATGATGTACACAGGATCACCTTTATACTTCTACTTTTTGAAACCTTAGACTTAATTATATACAATTATTTGATATTCCTTTTTACAGACGTGTCACTGTTCTGACTTAGAGCTATTTTGAACTAGCTTTCATCTTTTAACATTTAAATGATCTAAGTC
Source organism: Heterohyrax brucei (assembly GCA_028571685.1). Classification (NCBI taxonomy): domain Eukaryota; kingdom Metazoa; phylum Chordata; class Mammalia; order Hyracoidea; family Procaviidae; genus Heterohyrax; species Heterohyrax brucei. The sequence goes on from CM053143.1 coordinate 166,939,493, forward strand.
TTCATGTATCTTGCTGTATTTTTCTTTATTATTTACTCTTCCTCCCACATTAATGTCATCTGTTGAAATTTCAGCTTCATTTTTAAACTTCTGCTCTTTGTCTTAGAATTTTCAAGGCAACCTTAGACTTCTTACGACTCCCACACTCTAGATGTTTTACATCTTACCTGAAAAACTTTATTTAAAAATAATTTACAATCTACTTTGAAAGTCTTAAAAGTTACAAAAGTACTTTTTAGGCAAAATAAGCTGAAAATGACATTTGGAAGAAGATTGGTTTTGAACTGCTTATTTCCAATACCTTTTCTTTATGAATAAGAGAATCAAATCTCAGAGAACTGTCTTTGTCAAAAGTTTTGCAGGCTTTATCAAAGTCACGACCAGAATGTGTCTTCTGATTATCAAGCTGACATCATTCTCTTTAGATTGCATTTCTTTTTATACTAGCCCATCAGCTGAAACTTTCCAAGAGTAGTGGCAGTTTCTCTCTCTCAGGTGACCATAATCAAAATACAGTTTAAAGCCTCACTAATAAGAACACTCTAAAGTAAAACATTCAGTGTTTATACATGCATACACACAATACATACACATGACAAGTTCTTGTTGTTAAAACATGTAACAGAATGAAACATTGACCAGTCCTGTGCCATCTCTACAATTGTTGTTTTGCTTGAGTCCACTGTTGCAATCACTGCTTCAGTCCATCTCATTGAGGGTCTTCCTCTTCTTCAGTGACCAAACATGATGTCCTTCTCTAGGCACTGGTCCGTCCTGATTAACACGTCCAAAGTATGTGAGACTGTACTTTGAGTATGCATATATATACACACTACATAAGAATCAACTGAAATGCCTTATTTTATCATTCTTATCTAAGTCCTCTTTATCAAAACTAATTTAGAAACAATCAAAGCTTTTTCCAAGAAATAGAATTAAATACGTAATACACAAATCAATAAATATGAATTGCTATGATACAGGTCCTTTACTAGAGGAATCAAGCTGATTCCCATCAAGTTTGAATGCTATCAAGAAACAATAATAACAACAGTAATAAGTTAAGGATTTACTGGTTCTTCTAAATACAGAAATAATCCCAGTTAATACAATTGTTCATACCTGTTGATTCCGTGTTATTTTTATTTCTGAAGCTGGTGGCAGATGATTACGTGTTTCCACAAGACCACCACATTGAGTAAGCTGTTAACTCTAAAATCTGAAGAAAGTAAAACATGTGGAAATAATACAGGACTTCAGAGAGTTTTTTCACTCCAAACCCATCATGCAAAACAATCAAGAATCAAGTGATCTAGGGAAGTTTAACAACCTGCTCAAGCTGACACCTAATACAGAACTGTCCAACATACAATGGTTAGTTTGGGTGTCAATAATGAGCAAAGTCCAGTTTTATGTAACTTTTAAACCATTTATTTTATTTATTTGAGGCACTGATGGTTCATTCAGTGGTAGAAGCCTCACCTTCCCCATAAGAGACAAGGGTTTAATTTCCAGCCTCATGCACAGCTACCACCCAGCTGTTAGTGGAAGCTTGTGTGTTGCTATGATGCTGAACCGATTTCAGCACAGCTTCCAGGGTCAAGAGGACTAGCGAGAAAGGCCTTGTGATCTTCGGAAAATCATCCAGTGAGATGCTATGAATCGCAATTGTGGTCTACAGTTTATTGTGAGGATGTCGCAAAACAGGTCAGAGTTTCCTTCTGTTGTGCATAGCTTTATTACGAGCTGGGGAATCACTCGATGGTAGCTGAAAACAAGTTTTATCTCCCAAGGGTGAATGTTTCAAATTCATTGATTACATTTAAGATGATTGTGTAAAACACATTCAATCACGAAAAGAGGCTCCATCATTTATGTCAGACTAGCAGAACAACACAGATGAGCATGCAGAGAAGAAAACCGAAAGAGTTTTCTTTTGTCTAAGGATTTAGAGGAAGGGAGGAAGGCAAAACTGAGCTCTTTATATGCATTTCTGTTACCCCTGTGGTCTGGGCACCAGAAGCACTGGAACCACAGAAGGCTGTTAGAATTACAGACTCATAAACCCTGCATGCAATCTGATTCAAAATCTTTTGAACAAGATTCTTCAAGTGTTTTGCACAATGAAGTTTGAGAAGCTCTCTTCCATTTCATCTCTTGAGAGAAAGACTCTCAAGAGTAAATCAGTAAAGCAGAGTAAGCACTCTAAAAAGCAGTCCATCCAGTACTTCATCTCAACACATTAGAACAATGTAGTGAATATGAGGGCTCTGAAGATTTCTTGAGGAAGTGGTATCTTGGCTTCATTCTGAAGGGTGAATTGGACTTAACCAGACAAGAGGGATGATGTATATTCTAGATCAGAACATAGCAAATTTTGGCTGTGAACTTTCATCTTTCTAGGGCACCTAGTCTCTCTCTGTTGCCAGCTTTGCTAAACCTGCTGCCGTTGAGTCAATTCTGATTCACAGTGACCCTACAGGACAGAGAGCAACTGCCCCATATGGTTCCCAAGGAGCTGCTAGTGTATTCAGACTGCCAGGCTTTTGGTTAGCAGCCGAAGCTCTTAATCACTGCATCCCCAGGGCTCCACCTCTGCTGCAGTTCCAAGACAGTCTTAAAAACCCAGTGCCGGCGAGTCAGGTCCGACTCATGGTGATCCTACAGGCCAGAGCAGAACTGCCCCATAGAGTATCCCAATAAGGAATACATAAAATTGGCAAATGGATGAGCACAGTTTAATAAAACTGTATTTATAAAAACAGGTGGTTAGCTGTATCTTGCTGTGATCTGGGGTAGCCGTGCTTGCTGACTCCTCTTTTCTAGACAAAAGGCTGTCTGTGTGAGGCACGAAGACATGAGAGAACATCGTATTTTCCAGCTATTTCTAGAGGAGTGGAATTACAATACCCAGAGTTGACTTTACCACATGATGAGCACTTGACTAGAATTAGCCTGAAACGGGAGACTTAAATCTGTTTTCAACTTTTGTTAGTCTCACTTCCCGTGTCAGAATGTGAGCATAGACACTATAGGATTACTATACTTAAAGATATGTATTTTTTCATATTGTGAAAACTATCTAGTGCTTAGTGAAAGAAACAGCAATCTGTCTTTAGAAGTAAATGATAGGTAACGTGATTATGCTGTATTTCATATGACTTAAACATAATCACAGCCATTAAAGGTGGTGAAAATTAGGCTGCCTAGATAAAGAACAAGAGTATAAAGCAATTGTGCCCAGAAAAGTAAGGGTCATAAATTTTACCTTGAATGAAAATGTTACATATTGAAAGCTTTTCATACCAGGAAGCAACATCATCTCACACAAAATGAGGAGGACAAGGCAGAATCCCCACGGAATAGATTCCTCTTTTCCTGAGGGCTCTGGGAAAGAGAGGGCGGCGAAAAATTGCTGATAAAATTACATGATTCAGTTGTTTTGACTGTTAACAGAATTAACCAAGATTGGAGAAACTGTAATTGTGGAAGAGTGATTGGACTAAATGGAGAGACACAGTTGGACTCAAATATAGTGGCTAAACCTAAGGTCCCTTAGAGGCTTTGCTAGGCTGCTGCCTTCTGAGACTCAAAGTAAGGAAATCATCTTCTCTCAGTTAAATAGTATCAAGACACCAGGTAAGATAAAACCAAGATGACTGTTGGACAACAGACAATCTGACCAAATCAGAAGGATACCTGCACAGACTTGAGTGGTGGGTACCTGAGTAACCTCCTGCTCAGTACTTCCTGGCCCACTGAAAAATTAATTGTTAATGAGTGTTTTGGACTGCTAAAATGATTGGGAGGGAGCATTTATCCTTCAAATATGAAAGAATCAAAGCTAGAAAAGACAAGGGGGGTAGACAGATCACTTTTGTATAGCCTGTTTAGCTATGGTCTTGTAACTTTCACCCTCACTCGAGTGACTGGTGAGACTGTGGGCAGGGGAACTATAGCTCACCCGAGGGACTGGTCAGTTTTATCAGCTCTCTGGGCTTAAAATGCAGAACCCCAGAAGCAGAAAAGAGGATACCACCACCACCAAAGAAAGACAACCAGGAGCCCGCATGTTCTTTGGAGCCTGGATCCCGACACTGAGAAACTCCTGGAACCAGGAGGCAGACAGATAGCTGCAACACTGGGGGTGGCAAGACCTGGCACCAGAGACCAGGCAGTAGAGGACCACACACTGGGCTTCCTGGCCTGTAGAGTGAGAAAGCCGAGTGCCTTTGGGCAGCAGCAGCGGGACAGGAAGAGGCGTGTCTGTGAGCATGGCTGGGGATAGGCGGTTCAGCTGCATGAATTGTATCCTAAACTTTCCTAAACTTGGCCTATAAACTATGACTTTCCTAATAAACTGCATAATCATGAGTACTGACTACAGGTTCCATTTAGTCACTGCAGTGAATTATTGAATCTAACAGCAAGTACTATGAGCATAGTTGGTGTCAGAGTTGGTAACAATGGCACAAAGAGGAAGCACTTCTAATTTCCATCTCAGCTATCAGCCTTGGGCTGCTCGTCTTGATTCTCTTGCCCCCTTACGAAGTGGGAGAACAGAGTACTCCTCCACGCTATTTCTATAGCAACTTTCCCGTTGATCTTTGCCATGGATTGCACTGTGTTCCTCTCTCAGCCCCCCAAAATATGTGTAGTAAATTGGCTGGGCTGGAATTCTCTTTATTCTCTGATTGCCCTCCATCTTGTGATTTTCTGATGCTGTAAATCCTAATCTCTGTCTGTGGTTAACAGAGTAGGTTAGTTAGAGAGGATTAGGGTGGGACTATAAATCCCTTCCTAAGGTCACCTCCCTACTTCATTGTAAAGGGAGTTTCCCTGGAGTACGGCTTGCAGTGTCTTTCATCCTTTCATCATACAACGGATAAAAGAAAAGGGAAACAAGGGGACCCTCACACCATCAAGAAAGCAGCACCAGAAGAACAAGTCCTTCAGACTGAGGTTCCTGCTCCAAGATCCTCCGTGACCAGAGACCGGTGCAACACAAGGACTTTCTTCCAGAGATGACAAGCAAAAGCACTTCCCCCAGAGCAAATACCCTGAATGTGGACTTGTAACCCAATGGACTGTGTAAGAATAAACTTTTCTTTGCTAAAGCCATCACTTTGTGGTATTTCTGTTAGAGCAGCACTAGATGAGCAAAACAATGTTCCTAAGACAAAATTCTGATTACTGCAGTCTACTTTTTAGTCTTCAGTGACTCTCATCCATGGCAAGAGAAGTTGGGTTATTTCTAGTCATTCATTAGCCCCTATCTCTTGGAGATTAAACATTAAGTCTAGATATTTTGAAATCCCAAAAACAGAACACTCATTTTCAGATCCATTACTATAATGATGCTTTGTGATTTCTTTAGAAGAATGCTCCATGTTTTGCTGGGCTACGTTATATTTAATTCCTATTTCCTCTTACAGCCAACCCATACTTTCAACATCTCTCAAACCTCCATATTGGGTTGGTACATCTCCTGGTATCATTTGCGGTCAGGGGAAACTATACCCATTTCTAATACCAATTTTAAATATATTGGTCACTCTTTCTTGTGTATCCCGTGGATGGAACTTGTGTTTAAATCTCACTGTATCTACTTAACTGTATTAAGGAATCACAGTTTTGTATCTTCAACTAGGACATCACAATACTTGTGATTTCTGAAAATCTTTCTGCCCTTTTTTTTTTTCCTCTCTCTCTCTTTCTTTCTTTCTTTTAAGAACCATCATTTATCCTCATTCTTGTGTCTACAGGCTGGTCAGGTTCCAAGTTGCAGACTGAGTTCTGGTCTGAACCTCTGTGTCTCTCATCTTTCTTGGGCCACAGTACTGCCCAGGGCATGCTTTTCTAATGGTGATGGCAGAAGCTCCTTGAATTCATTTCTGTGAAGTGTTTGTTGCAAGCTTGAACCTGAGTCACCCTTTACTGTTAGTCTTTTGTATCAGCAGCTGTCAAGTTTACACATGTCTCTGTAAGCACACTACATGAACAGCATGTGAGGAGCCTCCTTGCTAAAGGACACGATGGTTCTAGATAACATCCTAGCATATCACAAAACGTTTTGCTAAAAAAAGAAAGACCAAGTGAATGTACACATTTTAAAGTAGAGGAAGATGAACAGGGTATCCCCCTGGTCCATCAGACTTAGATATGTGAAAACCAAAGGCACTAGGACTCTGAATAATATGAGTTTAGAAGAATATATAAATAGTTCAGGCAAGAATCTCTAAGTCTTGGTAATAATTCTGTACTGAACTTCTATTCTTGTTAAACCAGAGTTGGAGATGGCACACCAGTAGGGGAAGATTTTTCTAATATTTTAAGGACAGGTGTTTTAGTCATCTTGTGTTGCTCTAAAACAAATACCACAAAGCAGACGCCTTCAGCAAAGAAAGGCTTCTTCTTACACAGACCAGGAGGTTACAAGTCCAAATTCCCCTGATACAGGGGAAGGCTCTCCCTCTTTGTCAGCTCTGCGGGAAGGTCCTCATGTTGCATCGGTTTCTGGCTCAGGAACCTCAGGTCTGACGGGTGGACATGCTCTACTTTTGGTAATGGTTTCTTGATGGTATGAGGTTCCCAGTTTTCTGCATGCTTCCCTTTCCTTTTATCTCTTGTAAGATAAAAGGGTAAAAGGCAGTATAAGCCACACTCTAAGGAAACTACCTCTCTTTGCATAGGAGCAAGGAGGTGATCCTAGGAAGGGTTTTATAGTCCCACCCTAATCCTCTGTAACATAATTGACTCTGTTAACCAAGGCAGAGATTAGGATTTACAGCATCAGAAAATCATGAAACGAAGGGCAATCAGAGAACACAGGCAACCTTGGCCCATGACAATGGGTTACAAGTTTACTTCATAAAACTCTGAGTATCGGCTGATTAACAGCATTGAAACACATTTAAAACAAGTTAGCAATTGTGAAATATTTCATCATACTATCAGCCAAGTGATTTAAAATGTCTTGAATTTAGTAGAGGTGCATTACATAACAGAACATTTAACCTGATAACTTAAATTATCATCTTGTCTATATGTATGCACTTAAAATTTTGAGTTTGCAGAGCAATGTGTATCTTAAGTCTGCCAAACTTTCTAATAGCATTGACTTGGTATTTTCAAAAAACTCATGCCAAATTTATAGCCAGCACACTAGATCAAGACGCCAGTAAGTTTTGTGGCTTATGATTCTTTCTCAACAACAAACATAAACATTTTAACATTTCTTATCCTACTCATAATTCTTGAGTTCCTACTTATTCTTTGTTGGTTTATTCTTTGACATTACCTAGGATGATAAGTGTAAGCTAACCAATTTTACTGATTAAAAGAAAAAATGAAGTATATTACTTCTGTAGGTTATTTAAAAAAATACTATAGCATAACTCACAACTTTTTTAAATAATGTTATATAGTTCATCAATATTTGGTTATGCATAAATTTTTCCCGTGAAGATCACTGAAGACAGCAAAATTTCTGTTTAACACTTTCAGATTTTAAAAGTAACTCAATTTTAATATTTCAGCAACGAAAACCATAAGACGCTCCAGCTTATATCGCCCTTCCATCCACAGGACGCATGAAAAAGTACTCTCAAGCTGCCAGTTGGACTAGCCCACCATCTGTGCACAGTTCTTTCCTTCTGCCTAATTTCAGAACATAAATTAGAACCAAATCTAGACAGCATCACTTTCTCTAATGTGTTAGATCTGTCCAGTTTTTCTCTTTCTACCAATGGCACCCACATCTAAATTTTTATCATCTCTTGCCTGTATTTTGCAAATGACCTAAGTCATTTTATGATGAACATGTTCTAAAACACAGAAAAATTGAAGTAACTGTGTGGTGACTACTCATACTTAGTTTCTCGTCTCTGCAGTTAACACTATGCTATATTGGCTGTAAGGAGTCTTGCTGGTACGATGGTCAAGCTCTCAGTTACACAAGGCTGGCAGTCTGAAACCACCAACGACACTTTAAAAAAAAAAGACCTGGCAATTCGCTCTCTTAAAGTTTACAGCCTCGGAAACCCTGTGAGGTAGTTCTTTTCTGCTCTACAGAGTAGCTAGGAGTCAGAATCGACTCAACACCACACAGTAACAACAACCATTCACCATATTTATTCCTTCCTTCATTTATCATCAATTTTGAGACACATTTCAAAATAACTGTAGACATCACTATACTTTATAACTAAACATTTCAATACACATATAATGAGAGTTTTAGATTTGCTTAGTTATTTGAGGCAAAATTTGTATTTATCAAAATATTCAAATCTAATGTATATAATTCAGTGAGTTTTAAAAAATGTATAAATCTACTTAACTACAGCCCCTATCAAGATATACAGCATTATCATCATTCTAGAACTTGAATCATGTTGCTTTCTGGTCATTTCCACTACCATTCAATCCTTCAATCAGAAGCAAACACTGTTTTTTTTCCACCATGGTTTCATTTGGTACTTACCCTTTAATTGGTTCCCTAGCATCTTCCCCGACTTGTCTCTGATACTATTTGCACCCTGAAGAACTGACTTTGATTTTTAAAAAGTCATTTCCAGAGTAGTTAAAAATAATTTTTCATGTGGTTCTTTGCTTCAAATGTGGTCCACAAGGCCCTGTACCAATTTAACATTTTCTGCCTTTTCAGCACCAACACCATTCTAAACAAGTTTAATTTTCTGAGTTCCAACCACACCAACATTCTTCAAATGTCCCTTGTTTCCTCATCCCTTCAGGTTTCCAAAAAGGTTCACCCTTTGCCAGTGATACTCTCTTCTTTATCCTGCCCAACCGTTTTGTCCATCCAAGTATTACACATACTGCAGAGCGCAGCTCCAATATCACTTAAGAAATTCTTCCTCCATTCCCCCATACCTCCATGTATATTTTCTGTCCAACATTTAAAATAATTTACCATGACAAGTGTAAGTGACTATGTTACTGTCCCCTCCTCTCACCATACTTTAAGCTGTACGTGAACAGGTACATGTGCCGGTTGTGTTCCTTCTAAAGCTGTTCTTACTGCACAGTAGTTTCTCAGTTTTATTTGCTAAATAATCAGATATTAAAAAAAAAAAAAATTCCTTTATCACACTGAATTGAACAACCTTATTTCCTTTCTTATTTAATGGATTATAAGTGTCTTGAGGACAGAGATTTAATCTTCTCCACCCCTGCTATCACTATAACCTTAGACTGATAATGAAGGGTGATTACAATAATAAATGTTGAGTAACTGGCCGAGTGAGACAATAAATGAATGGTTATTCTCAAAAATCTCAGTCAGTGAACCCTTTTCCATGCTATCCTAAACTAAGATATTTTAAGATGCATGCTTGTTTGTTTGTTTATTGTCTATATGGGTGTGCATATGTGGCCTGTCCTTCTTTGCTATTCTTTTTGCCTTTAAGAAACCACTTTGTGCAATTCTAGTTTGACCACGTGTGTGTATGCAATATGCTGGGTTTGCCACAAAGAAGTAAGAAACAGTTATTTGAATATTAAAATGCAAGCTTCACAACAGCTACATTTACGGGTCCACGCAAAGAAAAGTTTGATGAAATAAAGGGTAAAAATTGCAGGTAATTAGGGACAGAAATCCATCCTCTGGTTTTGAGACAGTCATCTTTGATATAATGACAGCTCAGGGAAACTAACAACTGAATGAAGAGTATCTCGAAGAAATCCTGAGCAGAAGCCTATCATCACTTCAGAAGATTAAAAGAGAATAGAAACTGACAGTGAGTAGGAGCAGAATCACATCACCTGAGGCAAAAAAGTCTACAACATGGTGCATACTTCTATTTCTGGGAACGTTTCCCTTAAGTAGGAGCTCTTAGCTGGCAGACACTAGGAGCTGAAAAGTTGACAGTACGAATATATACAGAAGTACCTTGGAAGATAACCAAAAACAAAAACAACAACAACAAAAAAAAAACACTGCCATGGAGTCAGTTGTGACTCATAGCAACCCTATAGGACAGAGTAGAACTGCCCCATAGAGTTACCAAGGAGAACCTGGTGGATTCAAACCGCCAATCTTTTGGTTATCAGCCTTAGCACTTAATCGCTATACCACCAGGGTTGCCCCTTGAAAGACATGCCTGGCAATTTGCTTCTGAAAGTTCACAGGTTTAAAAACTCTATGGACTCAGCACACACAGAGTTGCCATGAGCTAGAGCTGACTCAATGGCAAGTACCAGCAACAACAATGTCCATTATAGACATAAGATTGTGCTATTCCTGAGGATCCCACACAGAACAGAATGAAATGACATACAGTCCTGCACCGCTGTTGCTGTGTTTGAGTGCATTTTTGTGGGCATTAAGTCACTCCATTGCACCTGAGGGTCTCTTTTCACCTTGGGTCCCTCCACTTTCCCCTCCACGGTATCCTCCTCCAGCATTTGATCTCTCTCGGTAATGCATCCAAAGTAGGTGAGTCAAAGTCTCATACGATATTCCATGATTTGTAGGATTTTAACTGGTTAATTTCTTAAGCAGGTCACTGGGCCTTTCCTTCTAATCTGACTGAGTCTGAAAGTTCTGCTGAAACCTGTCTACTGTGGATTGCCTTGATGGTATTTGAAATACCAGTGATGTAGCTTCCAGTACCATAGCAACACGCAAGCCACCATAGCGTGGCAAACCAACAGACAAGTGGTGATGAGGCTGTGTATATCTCATGTATTAGAGAATTATTTTAATTAAAGCTGTACCAATTCAAAATTTGAAGTATTCACATATCTTTGAGAGTTTCAGTAATTCCAAAAGTAGTCAAAGGACTGTTTCATAAAACATAATATACTTTATGTATATTCACAGAATTTTAGAACATAACAGAGATCTTGAGACTGTGTAACTAAAATCTTTTAAAGATAAAAACCTAAGAAACTTCAGAAATTGCCTAGATAATTCTTTAGGAATATTCAGTGGCAGATCTCAGAACGAAACTTAAAATACTTATATTTTTTTGTTTACCACATCAAACACTTTCCCTCCCTTTCATAATATCAGAATTTCCCTCCAAATAAACCATGTTTCTCAAGTCATAGTTTGATGATCATGTGAAGATGAATTACCTTAACTAGCTACAGGGTAGCTATGATACAGATTTGGGTTGTTGTTGTTGTTTTAGTTTGTTAAAAATGTAGCATTATTGGCTTTTCCAGTGACATCATAGACAGACAGACAATGACGAGGACAGACAGACAGACAGATGAGCAAATAAGTAGATAGATGGATGGATGGATAGATAAAGAAATAAAGAATTGACAAACCCATTGTCATTGAATCAGTTCCAACTTATTGTGACCCTATAGGGCAGGGTAAAAATGCCCTTTAAGATTTCCAGGGAGAAGTTGGTAGATTCAAACTGCTGACCTTCTGGTTAGTAGCCAAATTCTTAACCATCACACAACCAGGGCTCCTTGCCAGTGACATACTAAAGCAGAAATTCTGGGATTGTTAATTGAAATATGCATTTTCATTAAGTTTTTTTAGATAAAGTTGGAGAATCATCAGGTTTTGAAATATAGGTCATTTACTTGTTTAATCATTGCACATGCAGTATAAAGGATTCTTGTTTGAGAAGAATTTTACTGCCTCAGTAAATCTAGACGTATTCCAAGTTTTTTTCTCAATTCTAAATGAAAATCAGCCATATATTCATTGATTACAAGGCCTGTCCAAGGCACCTAACAACAACAGGGATAAAAAAAGACCTCAAGCAAAAAGTTGTGCCAGTTAAAAATTGTCTAGGGTAGTATAATCATGTAACAGCGTTTGCTCCACTTAAAGAGCATCTTGAGGTTAAACTGTAAACATCATGACATGCCCTTTCTCCTAATCTTTCCACTTGCAGCTGTTTTTCAGATCAATCAACTAAAACCAGAATCCTAGGCAAGTGCAGTGAGAGACCACGCTGACCACCACGCAGCTCCACCACATAATGAGTATTGCCTAGAAACCAAAAACTTATGCCAAGGAACCTCACTGAGTGGTAACAAAGCCCATTCCAGAGGCAGAAGTCCATTAGTTACTTCTGTGCCAAATCCTAGCCAAGCCCCTTTGGAATATGCACAAAAAGTAATGAACATGTATGACTTCTCCTTTCACTGTGTAGGATATAATGTTTCCCAGCCCTTTGTTCTGGAAAAGCGGTTGGGAAAACAGGGAGGTGGGTAGGGGGGCCTGCTAAAAGATTGCTGTATTGACAGGGCCACAGTGTTTCAAGAGTGATCTCCTGTCTCTCTACTTGATGCAATTAACAAACTATGGCTTGTTTTTACGTCTACATGACTCTGAGTTATTCTTAATAAGAGTGCAAGTGACAAACCCATTACCTTTGGTAAAAATTTTAAAGGTAATTATTCTGGTATTCTTAGTAATTTTATTGTCTTTGAAAGCATACAGCATACCCTTGATTAGGACATCCTTTCTATTATAACCAAAATGTTCAAGCAATGTAAAAAATTATTTTAAAACCTGTACTTTATTTTTGTGCTTCATAACATTGAAATTCATAATCGCTTCCATTCAGAAGTTACAATTGCTTTTGAGATAATATGGTATTGAGTCACATTCCTCCTCTGTTTAAGAAATTACCTTTGTGGATTTGGTAATAACATCTAACAATTATCTAGTCTGGTTCTGTGAAATACACTGATGTGGGCACATAGCATACCTCTAATCCTCACATCTAATCTTCACAATACATACGAAGCTCACATCTCTGAGGATTTAAGTAATATGAAAATCACCACAGATGCTCTGTTGATAATACACCATAGTCACTTTGCTGATAATGTTTACTACACTGAAACATTGGACATAAAATTTGACATTAACATTTTCCTTACTGGTATTTATGTTTTCAGTCCCTACATATAAAGAATTTGGGAGTTGCATTCCCATCCATGCAACAAGACAATTCTGGACAAACTGAAAGTCAAAACAGTTTTTGGGAGCCATCAAATTACAAAGCAAACCACCACCTAAAATCTGGAGAGTCAGGAGAACACAGAGAATCACTGCTGGGAGCTGCTTACATGGAGCAAAAACTGCTACAGCTATAAACTCCAAAGGATATTTAAATAATAATGTTGAGAAATTGTTGTAGGATAAGTGAGGAAGAGACCCTTCTCTCTCATAGTTTCTTGGGCTTTATCTCCAGGAACCCAGGTAGGTTTTTTGTTTTTGTTTTTGTTTTTTTAACAGCGAAGACCTAAGAAAATTCCACTCATGATTCTGCCACAGTAAGAAAAAGATTAACCATTGTGAAATATACCTAGAACCTTCTCCATAGCAAAGACCTACTTTCTCTAGGGGTAAATACTTACCAGAGACTTACTCTATCCAGTGACAAAGATATCCCTTCACTCCAGCCCACACTAGCCTTCCTGTATTACCTTTGTGGAAAGCATACACACACACATACATCCACATATCCACACCCATATCCACAAATACGAAACAGTTAATATGAGTCAAGGCTTCCAGGAAATGGGTTGAGAATGCAGCAGTTAAGGAAAGGAAAAGAAGTAGTAACAGCGGGGAGATGGAGGAGGGAGTCGGGTAAAAGATTACCACTGCATCAACCAGGCCACATATAACAGGCGAATTACAGCCGAAAGAGACACAGGACATAGATTCTGTCTCAGGGGGACTACTTTGGAAAGCTCAACGTCAAGAGAAAAGACAAAGACAAGGACACTGGAGGAATCTGATACACCTGTTTAACTAAAGTAAGTAACAAACAAAGTCTAACCTTAGCCAGATTAACATGAATCCTCACATGTAAATTCAGTTCACCTCAGTTGCTGTTTTCTGATACAAAATGTTCTCTTTCATCAAAAAATTAAAAGGCATTACAAAAGGCAAGATAAGTCTGAGAAAATGTCACAGCCAAGAGGTGCCTAAGGTGACACGATGACTAAATGTAAGAAGGTACTGGGACTGCCAATTATGCAAACTCATCACAGAAAATTTGCTCCATACCACATTGCTGAATGTCACTACGGTCACCTTCAAAGTCCTCCCCTTGGGAAGCTAGACACGGATGCCAGCACTTAGTCTACCCTTCAAAGCAATTTTGGAACTCTTTCTGGAATGGCCATCAGAGCTGTCATCGTATTACCCTTGATGTCCTGAATGTCATCAAAATGTCATCTTTTCAATATTTCCTTTATCTTCAGGTAAACAAAACAGTCATTGGGGTTGAGATCAGGGGAGTAAGGAGGGTGTTCGCATATACTTACTTGTTTACTGGCTAAAAACTCCCTCACAGACCACTGTATGATTAAGTTCACGAACTTCTCACCTTGCCACCATTTGCAATGGCCATTCTAGAAAGAGTTCCAAAATTGCTTTGAACGGTGAACTATGCACTGGCATGGTTACGTAGCTTCCCAAGGTGAGAACTTCAAAAGTAACCATAGTGATATTCAGCAATGAGGTATGTAGGACTTAAAACAGTTAACTTTGCAAACCTGTCAGACTTTGTAACTTGGATAGCACCCTGGAATTGTTTTTGGAGATACTCTCTTTCATTTTTGTCCTTCAAGAAGAAGCTGCTGATGCTTTAGAACATTACTAAGGATTTCTACTCTGGGGACGTAACAGATTAGGTGAATAATTAAGTCATTTCCAACTATAAGAAACTATGATTCAAAGACATGGAGTGTTTGAAACTCGGTTGCTCTCTATGTCATTAATCTGCTAGATGTTAAGTATCAGTGCTAAATTCAAGAGTGACATACAAAATGAGAAACTGTATGATGTACATATTTGTAACAATATTTTATTATAGTGGACATTCAGCTGAATCCACTTATAAATTGTGGAGGGTATCAAAAGGAAGCCAATGAAAATAGAGTGGATGAATAAGAAATGGTATAATAATGGTATGTGTAAGAAGAAAAACAGAGTAAACTGGATGGAAATAAATAGTAATATGGAATGGGAGAAAAGCAACTGAATCAAGAGAGACTAGCCTAGGTTACTATGGACTCATAGAGTAAAACACATTCCACAACGCTGCTGTCATTACATGCCATACAGTCAGTTTCGACTCACAGAGACCCTGCGTACAACAGAACAAAACACTGTCTGGTTCTGCGACATGCCCACAACCTTTTTTATGCTTAAGTCCATTGTTGCAGCCACTGTGTCAATCCATCTCCTTGACAGTCTTCCTCGTTTTCAGTGACCCCCTTCTTTACTAAGCATGATCTCCTTCTCTAGGGGTTGATCTCCCCTGACAACATGTCCAAAGTACATAAGGCACAGTCTCACCATCCTTGGTTCCAAGGAGCACTGGTTGTGCTTCCTCCAGAATAGATCTGTTTGTTCTTTTGGCAGTCCATGGTACATTCAATGTTCTTCCCCAGTACCACAATGCAAACGCATCAGTTCTTCTGTCTTCCTTATTCATTGTCCAGCTTTCTCATGGCTATGATGAGATTGAAAATATCTTGGTTTGAGTCTGGTTCAACTTAGTCCTCAAATGACATCTTTGCTTTTCAACACTTTAAAAAAATTTTTTACAGCAGATTTTTCCAAGGCAAAGTGTATTTTGATTTCTTGACTGCTGACTCCACGGGCATTGATTGTGGAACCAAATAAAATGAAATCTTTGACAACTTCAATCTTTTCTCCATTTATCACGATGTTGCTTACTGGTCAAGTTGTGAGAAAAATCCTTTCACAATATCCTTGATTTATTTTTTTAAGAAATGCATTTGTAGGGAAAGCAAATAAAATACATTTCTACAGCTATCTTAACCAATTTTAGTTTAATATATGGCCAAAGGAGTACTATTTGACATCTCCCAAAGTGACGGTTCCGACTCGACGGCACTTGGCTTGGCAAAGTGACATTGCATTGATAATGGCCCCAATGATACTTTTCACTCAAAGGCCGATTCTAAATCCCTAGCTGCAAGAGCCTTGATTTGTCCTCTCAAGATGAAATTCAGCTTGTTCATTTTTAATTGACTGTCTGATGACCACTTTATTGTGTCTTTGACCACTTTATTCTTTGTTAGAAGTGCCTGGTAGGCATAACTGTTCACTTGATTGACAAAACCGAAATGACTTTCTGCATTTTAAGTAAAAGTAAAAATGAAATTACAAATTGTACTTTAAATATTCGATGTCAATTGACATACTTTTTAAACATTTGGAGACATAATGGTCATCATAATTATCAATATTTTATCCTAAATAGTTTCTTTCATTTCATTTTTGAACTATGAACGTTTTTGTGTTTTCAATTTTCCTGAAGAATAGCACTTCTAAATAATTTCAAACAACATAGAAAAACATAAATACATATTTACACATAAATAAAACCCAACATTCATATTGTATCCTTTTCAAAACCTGCCAACTATTGGAAAATGTATGTGTTTTATTCAGCAAACCTCATCACTTTCTTGTTTTAGGCCAAAGGCTTAGCAACTGGAGTTTCAAAACATCTAGCTCCAATGTTTTTGATTCATGTGGAGTTTTTGCTTATGCTATTTTATTTTATTTTTTGGTTAGCATTGCCTTTTCTCATGTATTTCCCTGTACATAATCACAAAGCTACGTAATTTCTTTGTGGATTAATAAATATTGTACTTTCTTTAAACCCCACTGCAGGGCAATATGTTCTTCAAAGCATGGGGGGAAATCCTTGTTTAATGTATGTGGACTTGCTGGATAATCTTTTATTTCGTTTACTCTACTGCATTTAAATGGGAAAAGACAATACATGCGGATAAAGAGCTGCCGATAAAGAATTACTGGTGCATCCATCACTCAGTGCAAGAAGAGCTTCTGTTTTAACTGCTTTATGACTAGCCAAGCCAACAAAAATGTCATATTTAAAAACCTATAATATTTTCATTTACTTTGATTCTTTAAGAAAGTAAAGGAAAAGATAATAAATTTTAATATGAGGTAACTATTATATACATTATTACATGAATAAGAAGACTGAATAAGAACTGACACCTTTGAACTGTGGTGTTAGAAAAAAATATTGAATAGATCATAGACTGTCAAAAGAACAAACAAATCCGTCTTGGAAGTACTGCCAGAATGCTCCTTAGAAGCAAGAATGACCAGACTGTGCATCACATATTTGGGATATGTTGTCAGGAGGGATTGGTCCCTGGAGAAGGATATTATGCTTGGTAGAGAAACAGTGAAAAACCTGAAGACTGTCAAGGAGAGGGATTGACACAGTCACTGCAGCAATAAGCCCAAGTATAACAATGACTGTGAAGACAGCACAGGACCAGGCAGTGCTTCATTTTTTGGTATGCAGCCACTTTGTCTTTTTGAAAACCAACTCAGTGGCACCTAACATCAACATTACTATATGTTCACATCATGGAGAGAGATCATGAAATGTGATTATGTTACTGTACATCAGATTTATTGGATATCTCACAATCCTGATGAAGAACTCTAGAATTAGAATCTCAAGGTACGTGTTTTCATTAATGCCATGTAATTAACTAGCCCTGTGATCTTGAACAACTAACCTAACTCACTCATTTTCAGTATCTCTACCTATAAAGGCAATTAAAGGACCTATGACTTTCAGGGCCTCATTCTAATAATAACATTCCACGATGTTACTATAATCAAATTGGCTAGTTAAATCGTGTCTGCTTCTGCCCTTATCTGCCAACTCACTATGTTCCTAAAAGCTACAGAGTAATTACATTTAAATAGTTACTTTAACTGTGACTGCCTTTGCACTACAACAGCAGAGTTGGAGACCTGGTGAGATACTGGTTAAGAGCTATGGCTGCTAACCAAAAGGTCCACAGTTTGAATCCTTCAGCTGCTCCTTGGAAACTCTATGGAACAATTCTACTCTGTCCTATAGCGATGCTAGGAGTAAGAATCTGATGGACAGCAATAGGTTTTATTTTATTTTAATAACCATATGGAATGATTTTTGCCATTTTTCATATCTGTTATTCTTTTCTCTAAAAAATAGAAATGTAGCTTTCTATCCAATGCAAATAAATATTAACATGAAAATGAATACAATAAATAACTGAAAATACCCACAGTTGACATACTAACGTATGCTTAGATATGCAGATAGATTCATATCTATTTATTCCAATTAAATTATTCAATAATTACACCCAGAAAAATTAGAGCATGTAGAACAAACCAACACAGCTAAGCCAAGTGTCGTCGAGTCAGATCCAAAAGAATAGTGTTCAGGATCTACACATCTAAGAAGGGAAGTCTTTGCAAATGCGACTTCAGGATGTAGCTGAAGAGATCCCACTGAGCAGATCCTTCACCGGTCTGTCAGTTTGTCGTACTGTGAAGGCTTGTGTGTTCCTGTGATGCTAGAAGCTACGTCACCGGTATTCAAATATCACCAAAGTTAACTATGGTGAAAAAGTTTCAGCTAAGCTTCCAGACTAACACAGACTAGGAAGGAGGACCTGGTGGACTACTTCTAAAAAGAATCAAGCAGTCGGACCTTATAAACAGCAGTGGAACTTTGTCAGATACAGTGCTGAATAATAACTAAACTAACCAAACCCACTGCCATTGAGTCGGGTCCGACTCACAGTGACCCTAGAGGTCAGAGTAGAACCACCCCATTGAGTTTTCAAGGAGTGCCTGGCAGATTTGAACTCCCCACCTTTTAGTTAGCAGATGTAGCACTTAACCCACTACACCACCAGGGTTTCCATCATGGATAATGGGCTCCTCCATTCTGGAAGGTATTCAAAAGATAACTAGGGAAGAGCTGCTTCTTCAAAGTAGTGTTGACATTCATGATACGGATGGAGTCTGGGACCTTCATTTACAGAGGCGACCTGCTTCAAAAGGAGGAAAAAGAGCTGCAAGCATCCATTAATTATTAGAACATGGAATGTATGAAGCATGAATCTAGGAAAGCTTGAAAGTTCCAAGAATGAAATGAAACATATAAACAACAACATCCTAGGCATTAGTAAACTCAAATGGACTGGTACTGGCCATGTAGAATCAGATAATCATATGGTCCACTATGCTGGGAATGACAAAAAGAAGGGGAATGGTGTTACATTCATCATCAAAAAGAACATTTCAAGATATAACCTGAAGTACAGTGCTATCAGTGATAGGATAAAATCTATCCATGAACAGGGAAGATGAGTTAATACAACTATCCTTCAAATTTACACATCAGACACTAAGATGAAAGATAAAGATTTTTATTAATGTCTGTAGTCTGAAATTGATCAAATATTTCATATTGAGGATGCACTGATAATTACTGGTGACTGGAATGACAACATAAGAGACAAAAAAGAAGGATTAGCAGTTGGAAAACATGGACTTGGTGATAGAAACTACACTGGAGATTTTATGATAGATCTTTGCAAGAACAATGACTGCCTCATTGCAAATACCTTTTATTCACCAACATAAATGGTGAGTATATCCATGGACCTCATCAGATGAAATACACAGGAATCAAATCGACTATATCTGTGGAAAGAAATGATGATAAAACTCAACATCATCAGTCGGAACAAGGCCAGAGTTGAACTGTGGAACAGACTATCAATTGCTCACATGCAAGTTCAAACCAAAACTTATGAAAACTAGAACAAGCTGAAGAGAGTCAAGGTGCAACCTTGAGCATGTTTCATCTGAATTTATAGACCACCTCAAGAATTAGATTTGAAATCTTGAACACTAATAACTGAAGGCAGACTAGCTTTGACTTTAAATATATATGAAGAAACAAGTCATAAAAAAAAAACATAAAATAAAAAATGGGGGGACAGAGTCAAGATGGCGGACTAAGCCCACGTCTCCTCATATCCCTCTGGAAACCAAAACCTGAATTGACAATCAAACAGAGCCTTCTGATCACCTAATCAGCCTCAGGACACGGCACAGAGCTGTTAAGTGGGACTTCATACCACTCAGCGAAAAACCTCCTCTCTTTCGCTGACTTCTGCTCCTGGCTAGCCCCGGCTCTCATGGATGGAAGGTAAATGCACCATTTGACTTTTTTTCCTCTATCTCGGCTGGCCTGCGGAGCTGGGTCTTGCCTGGTGGCTGGACTCACATGAGCTGCTGGGGGATAGGCCAGCGAAATTCCCATATTCTGAGAGCCAGGCTGGGACTCTGTTAATCTAGACACTTTGAGTCTTTCGTACTGTAACTGCCTCAGTGGGGTTTGTGCGGAGCTCCGCGGTCAGGGTGCGGGACGCCATGTTGGTACCGAGATTTTAGCGGGACCTCGTTCTTAGCCTGGGAGCCAGCACCGGCAAATGGGACAGTGCTTCTCCGTCAGAAAAGCAGTGATTTTGCACAGTGCTGCCTGCATTGGGGGCCCTGCAGAGGAATCACTGCCTCTCGGCACCTTTGGCCCCTATGTCTGCTGCCTGTGTGGAGGACGCCATCTTGGGTATGGTGGCCGCAGGTGGACCTAATTCATAGCTTGGGAGCCAGAGCCTGCCCACAGGAGAGCACTTTTCTATCAGAAAACCAGTACTCGATGCAGTGTTGGCTAAGGCTAGGCCCTGTCAGCAGAGGCCAATAGGGTGGTAGCATTGCTGTATTCTGAACTAGTTTGTTATCATGTGGGGTTGGATATAGTGGTGCTTACTTTGCCAGATGAGAAGAGGGACATCTACACCTGAAAATCTAACTGACTTGTGAACTGGTCAGATATCTTTTGCTTTACATTTGAAGACAGCCGAGAGAAACATTTGCAATCCATCCTCACAATACCTCTTCCAGCCTCTATATACTCACATGGGACCCAAAAAGCAACAGACAATTGTGGCATACAAGCAATCACTCATGGATTCAGAAGGCTCCTAAACAAAGCAACCAAGGAGTTTTCCAGATGAAGAAACTTTTATGAAAGCGTCAGGAAGTGAATACAAATTGATTATATACAGAGCCCTTCTAGACCTTATACAAAATGCAGCAGAACAAAATGAAAAATTAAGCAAGTTGTTCGATCTGATGTAACACCAGTATTCTGAAATCCAACAGATCAAGAAGAAAATCAAAGACATAGAAACTTCCATGCAAAGCCAAGAAAACAGAACGGAACAAATGGAAAAAAAGAATTTCTGACTTGGAAGACAGAGCTACTGATGCCAGCATCTATGAGCAGAAATCAGAAAAAAGAAACAAGAAAAATGAAGAAACATTAAGAAGCATGTGGGACTCTGTTAAGAGGAACAACGTTCGATTAATTGGAGTCCCTGAACAGGGTGAGACTTCTGAGAACACAGAGAGTATTGTTGCTGAGCTGCTGAAAGAAAACTTCCCAGAAATCATGAAGGAAGAGAACATAGACATCTCAGATGCATATCGTATGCCACCCAATATAGATCTCAAAAGAAAGACTCCAAGACATATTATAATCAAACTTAACAAAATGAAACATAAGCAGCAACTCTTAAAGGCAGCAAGACTCAAGGCAAAGCTAACATTCAGAGGGAAACCCTGTAGGCTCTCGTCAGATTTCTCAGCAGAAACCATGCTGGCACGGAGACAGTGGCATGACACACTCAAAGCCTTGAAGGAGAAGAACTTCCAACCAAGAATTATATATCCTGCAAAACTATCTTTCAGATACGAAAATGAAATTAAGACATTCCCAGATAAACAGAAACTCAGAGACTTTGTAAAAACCAAACTCAAACTACAAGAAATACTGAAAGAAGTTCTTGGCTTTGGCTTAGAAGAACGAAACCACTAACTTTATATTTTAGAATGACACACCACTCAATACTCATTTAGGGAAGGCTCCAAAGTAAATCACAGCTTTGATTTGGAAGAAGCAATCTAGTGATCATCATGAAAACTATTGTGTCATCATAATAAAAAGAGAGATGTACTACAGTTGTTATACTCCTTCCAGATGGAGAGGAAGATGATAAGACTAGTAATAATTAAAATTGGGTTTATAAATAGTTTATTAAGGGAGTTCATAGGGGCAGCTGTAAAGCATAACAAAGATGTATCATACCATTTCAAGAAATCTAACACACGAGTCTCAACAACTATAAAACCAGCTCTGAAAAAGGTGAAAACTCAACTCACAAAAAAGAGTGTCCCAGAACAGACTAATAAGCACAACAGAGAAAACATCAACATAAAAATAAACATATCACAATGGCAGCAGTGAACACATACCTATCAATAATTACATTGAATGTGAATGGACTGAATGCTCCAGTAAAGAGACACCGAGTGTCATCTTGGATCAAAAGACACGACCCATCCATATGTTGTCTACAAGAAACTCACTTGAGACCTAAAGACAGGAACAAACTGAAAATTAAAGGATGGAAGAATATATATCAAGCTAACAATGAACAAAGAAGATCAGGGGTGGCAATTCTAATCTCAGACAAAATCAATTTTCATGTCAAATCCACCATCGTGGACAAAGATGGACACTATTTATTGCTGAAAGGTTCAGTACACAAGCAAGACTTAACTATATTAATTATTTATGCACCTAATGTCAGAGCACCTAAATATGTCAAAGAAACACTGACTACGCTCAAAAGAGAGTTAGATGACTCCACAATAATAGTGGGAGACTTTAACACTCCACTCTCATTACTAGACAGATCATCTAGAAAAAAGCTCAGTAAGGATACAGAAGACCTCATTGACACAATTAACCAACTAAACCTCATGGATATATACAGAACTTTCCACCTATCAGCAGACAACTACACCTTCTTCTCCAGTGCACATGGAACATTCTCCAGAATTGACCACGGGATAGGCCATAATGCAATACTCAACAAAATCCATACCACTGAAGTACTGCAAAGCATCTTTTCAGATCATAAAGCCATCAAAGTTGAAATCAATAGCAGAAAAAACATAGACAGAAAGTGGAACTCTGGGAAACTGAACAATATCTTGCTCAAAAAAACATCAGTTATAGAGGAAATCAAGGATGAATTAAAGAAATTCATGGATTCCAATGAGAACGAAAACACTTCCTACCAGAACCTATGGGATACAGCCAAAGCAGTGCTCAGAGGTCTGTTTATCTCCATAAATGCACACATCTGGAAGGAAGAAAGAAATCAAATCGAGGAACTAACTCTACAGCTTGAACCAGTAGAAAGAGAACAACAGAGGAACCCCTCAGGCACTGGAAGATAGGAGATCATAAAGATTAGAGCAGAGCTAAATGAATTAGAGAATAGAAAAACAATTAAAAAAATTGAAAAGACCAAAAGCTGGTTTTTTGAAAAGATCAACAAAATTGATAAACCACTGGCTAAACTTACTAAAGAAAAGCAGGAAAGGAAACAAATAACCCAAATTAGAAATGAGAGGGGAGTTGTCACCACAGATGCAACAGAAATCAAAAATATCATAACAGAATACTGACTCATCAGCACCTAGCAACAGCACCAACGACAGTCAGAAGAAAGTATCTTTGCTAGTTCTAATCATGAGAGAAATTTAAATAATCTGAGATACAATGAAACTGAAGTTAAAATCTGAATCAGGCTAACAAATTTGAAAACCTAGGGGAAATGGATCAATTCCTTGACTCATACCACCTACCCAAATTATCACAATGTGAAGCAGAACAACTTACTAAACCCATCAAAAAGGAAGAGATTGAAAAGGTCATCAAAACACTGCCAACCAAAAAAAGTCCAGGCCCAGATGGCTTCACGGCAGAATTCTACCAAGCATTTAGAGAAGAGTTATCCCCAATACTAGTGAGACTGTTTCACAGTATAGAAAGGGATGGAGTACTCCCAAACTCATTCTATGAAGCCAGCATAACCCTGATACCTAAGCCAGGGAAAGATCCAACAAAGACAGAGAACTACAGACCGATATCACTCATGAACCTAGATGCAAAAATCTTCAACAAAATTCTTGCCAACAGAATACAACAACATATCAAGAAAATAATACATCATGACCAAGTGGGATTCATACCAGGGATGCAAGGCTGGTTCAACATCAGGAAAACAATTAATGTGATTAACCACATAAACAACACGAAAGACAAAGATCACCTGATTTTGTCCATTGATGCTGAAAAGGCATTTGATAAAGTCCAACACCCATTCATGCTAAAAACTCTTAGCAAAATGGGCATGGACTGCAAATTCCTCAACACAATAAGGGCCATTTATACAAAGCCAATCGCCCACATCATCCTGAATGGCGAGAGACTGAAAGACTTTCCCCTGAGATCAGGAACTAGACAAGGATGCCCACTGTCACCTCTCCTATTCAACATTGTGCTAGAAGTTCTAGCCAGAGCAATTCGACAAGACGAAGAAATAAAGGGTATCCGCATCGGCAAAGAGGAAGTTAAAATCTCCCTGTTCGCAGATGATATGATTGTATATGCAGAGAACCCCAAGGAATCTATAAGTAAGCTACTCAAACTGATAGAAGAGTTCAGCAAAGTCTCAGAATACAAGATAAACATAAGTAAATCAGTAGGTTTCCTTTATACCATCAACGAGACTGTTAAGAAGGAAATTATTAAATCAATACCATTTACGATAGCCCCTAAGAAGATAAAGTACCTAGGAATTAACCTAACCAGAGAAACAACAGACCTTTACAAAGAAAACTACAAGCCCTTACTACAAGAAACTAAGAGAGACTTAGATAAATCGAAAAACCTACCCTGCTCATGGATAGGAAGACTTAACATTGTGAAAATGTCTATTTTACCCAAAGCAATTTATTTATATAATGCAATCCCAATACAAGTTCCAGCATCATTTTTAATGAGATGGAGAAACAAATCACCAATTTTGTTTGGAAAGGGAAGAAGCCCCGGCTAAGTAAGGTACTACTAAAGAAGAAGAACACACTGGGAGGCCTCTCATTATGCGACCTTAGAACATACTACACTGCCACAGTGGTCAAAACAGCCTGGTACTGGTACAAGAACAGACAGATCGATCAATGGAACAGAATTGAGACCCCAGAGATGACACCATCTGCCTATGAACAGTTGATATTCGACAAAGGCCCTAAGACATTAAACTGGGGTAAAAACAGTATCTTCAACAAATGGTGCTAGCAAAATTGGTTACCCATCTACAATAAACTAAATCAAGATCCGTATCTTACACCTTATACAAAAACCAACTCTAACTGGATAAAAGACCTAAATATCAAACCTAAAACGATAAAGCTCACCCAAGAAAAGGTAGGAACAACAAAGGAAGTTTTAATACACAATGAGCACAGACTCCAAAATCTGTCAAAGAAACCTCAATCAACAGAAGAGAAAATAGATAAATGGGAACTATTAAGAATCAAACACTTTTACTCATCCAAAGACTTTATTAATAGAATTAAAAGAACACCCACAGAATGGGAAAAAATATTTGGCAACCCTATGTCAGACCAACGCCTGATCTCCATAATCTATAAAATACTACAAAATATCAAGAAGAAGAAGATAAACCATACAATTAAGCGATGGGCAAAGGAGATGGACAGACACTTCACTAAAGACGAGCCCCAGGTAGCCAAAAAACACATGCGGACATGTTCACGATCTTTAGTTATTAAAGAAATTCAAATCAAGACAACAATGAGATACCATCTCACCCCAACAAGATTGGCCATGATCCAGAAAACACAAAACAACAAAGGCTGGAGAGGCTGTGGAGAAAGTGGAACCCTCCTACACTGTTGGTGGGGTTGCAAAATGGTCCAGCCTCTTTGGAAGGCAATCTGGCACTTCCTTAAAAAAATGGATATTGATATACCATTTGACCCAGTAAGTCCACTACTTGGAATATATCCTACAGATTCAAGGCCTTTCACACCAACGGACACATGCACCAGAATGTTTATTGCAGCACAGTCCACGATAGCAAAAAGATGGAATCAACCCAGATGCCGAACAATAGAAGAATGGATAGGTAAACTGTGGTACATATACTCAATGGAGCACTACACAATGATAAAGAATAACGATGATTCCAGGAAACATCTCCTAACCTGGTTTCAACTGGAAGACATTATGTTGAGTGAAAGCAGTCAGCGACAAAAGGACAAATACTGTATGAGACCTCTACGATAAGATCTCAAAAACAGACTTGTGTATAAAAGAAAAGACTCTTTGACAGCTGCAAGGGAGCGGAGGGAGGGAGGGTGAGGGGGGGAGGGTTTAGTTTAGATAGTCACTAGAAATCTAGTTCGGAGAAAGCGGTGACAGCACACATTAGGAACAAGAACAACATTAAGTGGACTTCAGCATAACTTGAGTACTCCTTCCATCTTAACTCAATACTGCAAGGATAGAGTAGCTGGGGCGGGGGCAGGGGACCATGCTCTTAGGCGAATTCCAGTCCAATTGGCACAACTAGCGTTTTGCTAAGAGAGCTCTCTGCACCCCACATTGGTGAGTGGCGTCTGGGGTCTTAAAAGCTGCCAAGCTGCCATCTGAGGACACAGCAAATGGTCCCAATTCAACAGGAACGGATGCTCACCGAGGACCAAAATGACATGCGGTAAAGACAACCGAGAAGACGGAGAGACCCACAAGAGTGGGTGCCTACATCGACTTGGGACCGGAAGAACCGGATGGTGCCCGGCCACCACCAGTGATAGCCACGATGGAGCTCACAGAGATGAGTCTCACTGGCAACACAAGAATAAAGAGGTGCATCATGAGATCTCCACTAAGACCTCAACTGATGGTCCAGCAGTATTGGGGTTCCTCTGAGAGCATGGCCCCCTGCCCTGATGCTGCCCTTTCCCATAAATTATAACAAAGGTCCACTCTTTGGACAGGAATGGATTGGACTCGGCAAGGCAGACTGACCATATATTGGAAGCACTTTATGGTTCTATACATCTATAGGATATCATCCTGCTGACCTCTGGCTGGAGGAAGGGGAGTAGATGGAGAGGAGGGGAAAGGAGACTGTTAGGAGGATGAGACATGTATGGAGCAGAGAGGAATAGTGTGCAGTCACCGGACAGGGAGAGCAGTGGAAGCTGCATATAGGTAGGCATGTAAATTTATATGTGAATGTACATTTTCACTCAGTTATGTTAAATAAAAATTAAAAAAGAATAAAGAAATAAATAAATAATTAAAAATGACCAAAGAGGACAACAGAAGAGACTCTGAAACCTGCTCCTGAATATCCAGCAGCTAAAGTGGACAGAAGAATAAAATAAAATAAAACTGACCAGAAGACTTTAAAGAGTGGCTGGAGAAAATAAAGTATTATAATGCACAAAGACCTAAAGGTAGAAAGTCAAAAGGGAGGAACACATCATGAATCTCTCAAGCTAATAGAACTGAAAAAAAAAATCCAAGCCTTGAGTTGCATTTTGACGTATTCTATTGGGAAAACATTGAATGTTTCAGGAAAGCATTAAAAGAAGATGGAAAGAATACCCAGTCATTACATCAAAAAAAAAAAAAATTGGTCGATGTTCATACATTTCAGGTGGTAGCACACGATGAGGGACCAACGGTCATGAGGGAAGAAGTCCAAACTGCACTGAAAGCATTGGCAAAACACAGCAAATGACAGAATACCAAATAAGACAGCTCAACAAACAGATGTAACAGGGAAAGAGCCCACTCATCTATGCCAAGAAATTTGGAAGACAACTGCCTGGCTTACTGAGTAGAAGAGAGTCATATTTATGCCTATTTCCAAGAAAGATGATCTGCTCAAATTAAAAGGATTAGAAGAGAATAAATGAATAATTGTATGCCAACAAAATAATCTTCACAAAATGAATGAATTCCTTGAAACATGTAAACTACCTGAATCAACTCCAGTAGAAATAGAAAATATCAGCAGACCTGTACTAAACGAAAAGGTTGAAACAGTAATCCAAAACCTACCAAAAAAGATAGTTTCTGAAACAAATTACTTCACTGGAAAATTTTACCAATCAATGTAGAATTTGCAACAATTATCAAAATCATTCAAAGGTTTAATAAGGAGATATTAAGGCTTAATGGTGTTTAGTCTGTTCAAAGTCATTTGGTCCTTAGGTCTGCTCATAAATGAGTCAAAATCAAACTGAATTTTTTCTGATTCTACTCCATCAAGTTATAATTTACCATAATAGAAGGTCTGACAGTTAAGTTCATGAACTCATCCTAGAAAAAGTGCTACGTTTCTCATTGCTGAATATCTCATTGTTAAATATCACTATAGTCGCCTTTAAATTACTCCCCCTGGGAAGCTATGCACTGATGCCAGCGCCTAGCTTTAAGCAATTTTGGAACTCTTTCTGGAATAGCCATCAGAGCTGTCATCATATGACCCCTGGTGTCTTGAATATCATCAAAACGTCTTCCTTTATCTTCTGGTAAAGAAAAAAGTTATTGAGGTCCAGGTCAGGTCAGCAGGGTGAGTGCTCCAATACAGTTATTTATTTACTGGCTAAAAACTCCCTCACAGACAGTGTCACGTGAGCTCATGCCTTGTCATGAAGCAAAAGCCATAAGTTGTTGACGAAAAGTTCAAGTCATTTTCCTCTAACTGTTTCACGCAGCATTTTCAGGGCTTCCAAATAGTAAACTTGGTGAACTGTTTGTCCAGCTGGTATAGATTCATAAGGAACAATCTCTCTGATATCAAAAAAGGTTAGCAACATCATGGTGACTCTTGCTTTGGACTGATGGAACTTTTCTCATTGTGGAGAACTAACTGGCTTTCATTGCACACTTTGACACTTTGTTTCAGGTTAGTATTGGCACACCCATGTTTCATCAACAGTGAAAACATGGCCCAAAATATTGCCTTGCCTCTCCAAAAGGTCTTGGGAACTTGCGACTCTCCTCTGCTTTTGTTCATTGGTGAGCTCCTTTGGAACCATTTTTGAACAACTTTCTCATGCCAAGATTTTCAGTTAAAATTTTCCTCTTTCTCTTTCAGTGTTTATTTGGTCGGCTACACTTCTCACAGTCAGCTGACAATTTTGACTCAAAAATCGATGCAGTTTTTCAAGGTTTTCACCAGTTTTGCTCATTACTGGCCACCCTGACCTCCGTTCATCAGTGATGCTTTCTATCCCCTCAGAAAAACATTTAATCCATTTGCACACTGCTGTTTTCTTCACGGCATTATCCCCGTAAACATGGACTAACATGTCCCTGATTTCACTTCCACTCTTGCCAAGTTTAACAAGAAGCTGAATGTTTGTTCAATGCTCTAATTCAAGCTCTGACATTCTCACAACGGCACACAAAAATATGCAACAACAATAATGAACACTGCTCAGCAAAACACCACATGTCAACACAAACATAGCTGAAAGACACTGATACGCCAGGGTAATGACACCTCACCAAGTTGTTTGTACAGTGCTGCCAATGCAAGCACACGGTGGCAAGTTCACAAACTTAATTGTCAGACCTCATATCATTGCTGATGTCAAATAGTTCTTGGCTATAAACAGGCAATACCAGAAACCTGTTTTAACTGTCTTTTATTCACTATGCAAAGCCATTTGACTGTGTGGATCATAACAAATAACGGATAACACTGTGAAAAATCAGAATTCTAAAAGACTTAATTGTGCTTATAAGGAACCTGTACACGCATACCTGAGAGATACTGTAAGATCTCTTCCAGATCACAGCAATAAAGCAAGTGACAAGAGTTTCTGTTTCTTCATTTGTTTTCCAGTGCATACAAAAGTTGTGTTTACACTATGCTATAGTCTGTTAAGTTTGCAATAACATTATGTCTAAAAAAATGTATATACCTTAATTAAAAATACTTTATTGCTGAAAACTCCCATCATCCTCTGAGCCTTCAGCTAGTCATCATCTTTTTGCTGATGGAGGGTCTCGCCTGGATGCTGATGCCTGCTGACTGATCAGGGTGCTGGCCACTGAGATGGGGGTGCCTGCTGAAGACTGGGGTGGCTGTGGTAGTTTCTTGAAATAAGACAGCAATCAACTTTGACACATCCATTGACTCTCTCTTTCATAAAAGATACCTCTTTAGCACAGCATGGCCTTTGACAGCATTTTACCCATAGTAGAACTGTCAAAACTGGAGTCAGTCCTCTCAGATCTCACCACTGCTTTATCAACTAAATTTATGACATATTCCAAATTCATTGTTGTCACTTCAACAACATTCACAGCCTCTTAACTAGGAGTAGATTCCACCTCAAGAAACCACGTTCTTTGTTCATCCATAAGAAGTCACTTCTCATCTGCTAAGTTTTGATCATGATCATGAGCTTGCAGCAATTGAGTCTATCTTCAGGCTTCATTTCTAATTATTGTTCTCACGCTGTTTAAACCACATCTACATTGACTGTCTCTGCTAAATTACTGAATCCCTTAAAGTCATACCTGAGAGCTGGAGTTAACTTCCAGATTCCAGTGAATGTTGACATTTTGACCTCCCACGAATGTAGAATGTTTTAATAGCATCTAGAATGATTAATCTTTTCCAGAAGATTTTCAATACTTTGCCCAGGCCCACCAGAGAATTTATTACCTACAACAGCTATAACCTTATGAAATGCATTTCCTAAGTAATAAGACTTGAAAATTAAAATTACTTGATCCATGGTCTGCACAATGAATGTCGTGTTAGTAGAAATGGAAACAACATTAATGTCCTTGTCCATCTCCATCAGGGCTCTTCGATGATGAGGTGCATTGTGGATAAACCAAAAAAACAAGCAAACAAACAAACAAACAAACAAAAACCCATGCCACTGAGTTGATTCCAACGCATAGCAACCTATACACCTCATAGGACAGAGGAGAACTGCCCCTAGAAAGTTTCCAGAGAGAGCCTAGTGGATTTGAACTGCCTACCTTCTGGTTAGCAGCCTCAGTACTTAACCACTATGCCACCAGGGTTTCCATGTTGTCAATGAGACACAGTATTACATAAGGAATCTTCTTTTCCTGAGAGGTAAGCCTCAACAGCGGGCCTTAAAATATTCAGTAAAACATGCTATGAACAGATGTGCTGTCATCCAGGCTTTGCTGTTCCATTTACACAGCACAGGCAGAATAGATTTAGCATAACTTTTCAGGGCTGTAGGATTTTTGAACTGGTCAATGAGCACCAGCTGCAATAGCTCCTCTCTAGCTATGAGAGTCCTATATAGCATCTTCTAGTAAATTTGTTTTCTCTGTACATAAAATCTGTTTTTCTTTTGTTGTTGTTATTGTTGTTGTTGTTGTTCCAGTGCAGACACCACTAATTACATTACTAGATCTTCTCGATAGCTTGTTTCAGCTTTTACACAGGCACTTGATGCTTTACCTTGCACTATTAGGCAGATGGCTTATTACTGTAAGCTTTATGAAACAATATCATCTTGCTCAAAATTTTACTTTACAGCTCTCTAACCTCCCTAATCCTTCACAGAATTAATAAGAGTTAGGGTCTTGCTCTGGATTAGGTGTTGACTTAAGGGAAGGTTGTGTGTGGGTAATCTTCTATCTAGACCATTAAAACTTTCTCCATCATCAGCAATAAGCCTGTCACTCCCATACCATTCGTGTGTTCAGTGGAGTAGCACTGTTAATTTTCTTCAAGAACTTTTCTTTTGCATTCACTACTTGGCTAACTCTTTGGCCTAAGAGACCTAGCTTTCAGCCTATCTCAGGCTTGACATGCCTGCCTCACTAAGCTTATTCATTTCTAGCTTTTGATTTAAAGTGAGACATGTGATTCTTTTTGCACTTGAACATTTATGGACCACTGTATCGTTACTAATTGGCCTAATTTCAACACTGTCCTGTCTTAGGGAATAGGAAGGCCTGAAGAGAGGGAGAGAAAAGGAGAAATGGCCCACTGAGGGAGTGGTTAGAACTCATGCAACAGTTATTAAATTTGTCATCGTATTTGGGTGTGCTCCATATCACCCTCAAACAATTACAAGAGTATTATCAAAGGTCACTGATCAAAAATAACTATAATACACATAAAAATAATAAAAATTTTGAAATATTAGGAGAATTACAAAAAACATGACAGAAAGACAAGAAGTGAACACATATTGTTGGAAAATGGTGCCAGTAGACTTGTTCAATCGAAACTCAAACTGACTAGAACGAAAGGACTGGCAATCTATTTCTGAAGGTCAGCCAATGAAAGCCTCATGCATCCTAATAATCTGTAACCAGTCATCTGGGTCATGCAGGACCAAGCAATGTTTCTTTCTGCTGTTCACAGGGTGGCCATGAAGTAAGGGCTGACTTCACAGCAGCTCACAATAACACAAGCAAAACAGAAAATGAGCAACAGTGTCTACCAACACATGAAAATGTGCGTGACCAGGACCAGATTCTCAGTCAACAAGGTAACCACAGCCTTATTTGTGCATACTTGCTAATCTGTAGTTTCACACGTTTTTACATCACATGATGTAGGAAAAATGTTCATTCTAGAAATGTTGAGTCAAGCTTAATGTCCTTTGAAGAAAATCCCCTACTCTTAAACTAAATATCTTATGCAAAGGTTGAAAGCTACACAGATTCTATGATTTATGGTTTTCCCTGAGATTACCAGCAGAGGAAAAATCTCCCCCATTCCATTCCTTTTATCAAGTTAGAAATGTTTACTTTCTGTTCTTTTTCACACTGGAAAATGTATACATAGTGTCTGTATCATTACAACTTTATTAAAATGTCTAATACAGAACCAAACACTATGTTCTCATTCTATATATCTGTTTGGCTTGATGATATTGAATATACTGTGGACTGCCAGAAGAAGGAACAAGTCTTAGAAGACAGACAAGCAAAATATTCCTTAGAAGCAAGGACGGTGAAACTTGACCTTGCTTTGGACATGTCAACAGGAGTGATCTATCACTAAAAAGGATATCGTGGTTGGTAAAACAGAGGGACAACAAAAACAAGGGAAATGTTTAATGAGATGAATTGACGCCATAGCTTCAACAGTGGATCTAAAATCAAACCCACTATTAATTCTGACTTATAGAAACTCTGAAGGAGAGAGCAGAATTGTCTCATGGAGTTTTCAATGCATACTGGGTAGATTCAAACTGCAGACCTGTGGGTTAGCAGCTGTAGTTCTTAACCACTACACCACCAGGTTTCCCAATGGACTTCAGCATATCAATAACCATGAAGACAGTGCACGACCGGGCAACATGTTGTTCTGCTGGACATGTCACTGTTGGGTGGAGCTACTCAAATGTATCTAATAACAATGATGGCTTTGCGTTTTTATTCCATTGTCAAATTTAGTTGCACTTTCTACTTTTCAGAAATTTAAGTACATAATCAAAACTGTCAGTTCTTTGTATTTTCCAGGTACTTGGCTCAAAGAATTCATATCTTCTGCTCTGGTCTGCCCTGATTATTCTCTAAGCCTGTTTCTCATCTGTTATCCTAGGACTTTGCATCACTGACCCCTTTGGCATGCTTCCTTGCTTTTTAGATAAGCTACTTTTTTACATTATTATTATTTCTTTGTGGCAGGCCTTCGGATATTCTTCCTTAGAAGGAAGGTAAGAGAAAAACTGTCAGAGTAGCATTGCTCTGGATGAGTGTATAGTTCTCGACCAAACCTCTCTTTTCCTCGGAATATTAAGGATCCTGTTTGCCTGGTTCTAGTCTGACCAAAGAAGTTTTGATTCTGTTCTGATTTTCCTTCTTTGAGATTATTTCTTCTTGAAGTGCTTTTAGGAACTTTTCTTTATCTGCATTATTACGAAAGTTCAAAATGCCTTACCTGGGTATGGTTGTTTTTGATCTTTTTTATTTACTTATCTTTATTTCCATAAGTGCTGAAGCTGCCTTTCCAGTCTGTAGATAATGTCGTTCTTCAGTTGTGAAAAGTTTTATCATTTCTATGATACTTCTCTTTGATTATTTCTATTTTTCTTTTCTTTCTTTTTCTAACTCTCCTCTTAACAAGACGATGAAATTTCTGGCTTGATCCTTTTTAATTGTTAACATTTCCTACTTTCTATTCTTGTTTTTCTGTTCTAATTTATTGAAGATATATCCATCATATAGAGGTTTTAATTTCAGCAATCATACCCCTAATTTTAACTTTTTGGCAATTTTTTACTTTATATGGTGTTTTTGTTTTATAGACCCTCTCAATGTTTACCCTTTCAGAAGACACTGATTAGATTTTGGTGCGAAATGCTTTTATTGTGATTAAATTTAACACTCTCTTTAATTTTACCTTTGTGGTCGTTCTCTTCATTTATTTTCCTTGGTTTTTTTCTTTTGGATTGCTGCCTTTACCAAGTATCTATAGAACCTTTGTGATTTGCTCATGATCACAGATTTAGCCAGAGACATGCTGACTGCAGGGTTCTGTGAATGTGGTTGTATCTACTTGATGGGCAGCCCCAACTTTATAAGGAAGATCTAAAGAGTGTGCCTTTTATTTGTTAATGTCTTTTAATCTTGGAAACACTAGTGGCATAGTGTTAAGAGATATGGCTGCTAACCAAAAGACTAGCAGTTCAAATCCACCAGGTGCTCCTTAGGAACTCTTTGGGACTAGTTCTATTCTTTCTTACAGGGTCACTATGAGTCAGAATTAACTTGAAGGCAATGTATTTTGTTTTGTTTTGTTTTTTCCTTGAGTAACTAATTTTTAATTACTTATACATATCCAACATTAAAAAATAGTATTTTAGTACAAAAATGCCTTGCAAATAATAAAAAAGAAGAAACATCTACGTCAGAACCTTCCTACCATGAAGCCCCCAATGCAACTCTTACGATGTCATTGGTTTTAGGTGCTATCAAGTCAACCCTATGTCTAACAAAATGAAACTTCGCTTGGCACTAAATCATTCTCACAATAGTATGGGTGTTTAAGCCCATTGTTGCTGTCATTGTGTCACGATGTGTAACTGACAGTCTTCCTCTATTTTACTGACCATCTAGTTTAACAAATATAATATCCTTCTCTGAGTTTGGCCCCTCCTTATAAATGTCCAAAGAATATAAGACGAAATCTTGTCATACTTGCTTGTAAGGAGCATTCTGTTTGTACTTCCTCCAAGACAGATTTGTCTGTCCTTCTAGTAAACTATGGCACATTCAATATTCTTTGACAACACTATAATTAAAACATATCAATTCCTCTTTCTTCTTCTTTCTCCATTATCCAGCTTTTCCATGCATATGAGGTGACTGCAAATGCCATGGCTTGGGCAAGGTTCATGTTATTACTCCAGCAACATCTTTGCTTTTGATTTCATGGCAGATTTGAGGACGCAATATGTCACTTGATTTTTTGGCTTCTACCTCTGTGGGCATTGACTGTTGATCAAGTGGCTTTTATGACAGCTTCAAACACTGTGCTCCAAAGAGGTAACCAAGTATTTCATAAGATGTATACATATCCTTGAATTATATATTGCTCTTTTTTGTGTGTGTGTCTCTGACCTTTATAAAATCCAATGCCATCGAGTCAGGTCTGACTCATGGTGACCCTAGAAGTCAGGGTAGAACTGACCCATAGGGTTTCTAAGGAGTATCTGGTGGATATGAACCACTGACAGTGGAAACATATTGTATATTTATACTTCTGTAAGTTTTTCTTTCCATACATAATTATTTTTTTATGTGGCTGATCAATGCTGATATATGCAGCTGCATATCATTTATCTTAATTACTTCTGCAAGTCTTCCGGGGACATAAAACTTTAATCACTTTCAACTGTATTTCTGCCTTGAAAGTTTCAGTCCATATAACCAACCAGTTGCTAAGTCAATTTCAAATCACGGCAACTTCATGTGTGTCGGAGTACAACTGTGCCCCATAGAGCCTTTGAAAGCTATTTCTTTTAGATCTCCAGGCTTCTCTGCCAAGGTTTCTCTGGGTGGACCTGGAACTCCAGCCCACACATAGGAGCTGAATGCATTAATAATTTATACCACTAAATTTACATAGATAGAAGAAATCTTGACTACAAATCAGTGATAGGACTAACTTACTTTGGGTGTTTTCAAGGTATCTTATCCAAACTAAGTAGAAACAAGCACAGTTCCTCATAGTTCCCTTAGTAAGGGAACTTTTTTTTTTCCATCAAGTCATTCATATAGCATAGTCTCCTGCTATTCCTGGCAGTGTCGTCAAAGTCCATTATAAAAAAAGAGAGAGAGAGAGAGAGAGAGAGAGACAGGATCTATACCTTGTACCACGCACAAAAACTAATAATGAATCAAAGACCTAAATGTAAGACCTAAAACTATAAAGATCACGAGAGAAAAGGTAAGGACAATGCTAGGGCCCCACTTTATGGCATAAATAGGATATCAAGCATAACTAAATATGCACAAACTTCAACAGACAAACTGGATGATGGGGGCTTCCACTACCTAAAAACTAAATACACTCTTCAAAAGTCTGTCAAGAGAGTAAATAAAATACAGACTGAAAAAAATCTTTGGCAACTACTATCCAACAAAAGTCTAATTTCTAAAGTACATAGAAACTTCAGCAACTCTACAACAAGAAGACAAGAAATCCAGTCATAAAACTGGCAAAGGACATAAACACACACTTCATTAAAGAGGCCATCAGGCAGCCAACAGATGCATGAGAAGATTTTCGTGATAATACTAAGCAAAGATAAAGAACAAGGGTGAATTCAGGAAACATCTCACAACATGGATGAACCCGGAGGGCATTACGCTGAGTGAAACAAGAAAATCACAACAGGGAAATGTTGTGTGAGACCACCATAATACATATTCAAAGCAAGGTTACATGCAGCAAGAAACAATCTTTGATAGTTACTAGGGAGAACAGACATAGGAAAGGGAAATCAGTAACTATGTTGTAGAGGTGTGGTGTTAACGTGGGTAAAGGGAATGGCAATACACAGTACAGGGGAAGTTAGCATAACTTGACTAAGGCAAAGCAAGCCACTTAGAGACAGGAAAATCCTACGAATAGAAATGAGGAAGAGAGCAGGGGGAAGGGGGAGAGTGCTGACATATTGCAGAGATTACCCCAATCAGTGTCACAAAACAATTGGGGTACAAAAGTTTTTGAATGGGACCTAAAATGCTCTGTGAACTTTCACCTAAAGCATGATAAAATGTTCAAAGCATTTTCCTCATAGTTTTTCAACAAATCCTGCATTCTCAGTCCCATATTTCAGCACTATGTCCTCTTATGTCTGAGCTTTTCCTAGATGCATCAGGAACATGGTGTTGCTGTCGTTAGCTACTCTTGAGACAGCAACCTCTGATGCACTGCAACCTCATGAAAGATTCAGTGACACAATACCCCGTCATGAACCACCTCCATGATTAGTTGAGCATCAGATTGATTGTTGTCATTCACAGACTGTTCATGGGCGTTTTTTTTGGAAGCAGATCGTCAGTCTTTTCTTCCTAGCCTGTGTTAGTCTGGAAGCTTTGCTGAAGCCTGCTCGAGATCATAGCAACATGCCAACCTCCCCTGACAGGCTGGAGGCGGCTGGGCATGAAGGTCATTGGTTGAGAATCAGATCCAGGTCTCCGATGAGAAGATAACATTCTGCCAGTGAACCACCACTACCCACTCTTGGAACTCATGCTTTCTAGACTATAAATGTTGTTTCCTTTGCCTTCCTCGGACGCCTAATTCCGCCCCCACCCCCACCCCAGCCTGCTTGGTCATACCGTTACGCCCTCCTTACACTCAGGAATGTACTAAAACAGCTTTTCTTTTCAAGAGCCACTTCCTGTTCCTTTTATTGTTGTAGGCCTGTCACTTTTAAAGAGATTTCTTGTTTATCATTGAATGGTATGGATCAGACACCAAGAAATAGATGATATAAAATACAGTAGCCTGGTCTGTACTTAAATAATCTATAGGTCCTTGGCTTAGTGGTCAAGAGCTTGGATGCTAACCAAAAGGTCAGATGTTGGAATCCACTAGCTACTCCCTGGAAACCCTACGGGGCAATTTACTCTGTCCCATAGGGTCACAGTGAGTTGGAAATCGTCTTGATGGCAACGAGTTTAAACATCTTTCTGTTAAATTGTATCATGTACTCATCATAACTACCTTGTGAGGAACATCCTCATTACTGTAGTTATTAAAAAGTGTCAATATTAGAATTACATAAATAATAACCCATTGCATCATGTTGTTTGCTTTACCTTGTGAGAAAAAAAAATTGTTGTAGAGTCACAGTGACCCTATAGGAGCTTCCAAGGAGCATCTGGTGGATTTGAACTGCCATCCTTTTGGTTAGCAGCCACAGCACTTAACCACTACAACACCAGGGTTTCTACCTTGTAGACAGATGGAAAGAAACCCTTTGTTTAGCACCTTTTCCACACTAGATAAAACAGTGTTGAAATCCAAACTCAAGTGTTACACAGTCTGTGGTAAGAACATTCAAGGCCTTTGATACTTAAATAAAAACAGAAAAATAAACCAGTCCACATCAAGTTGATTCCAACTTGTAGTGACACCATAGCACTGTGTAGAACTATCCCGTATGTGATTCAGAACTATGACTGCCAGCCAAAAGTTTGGCCCACCAGGCATTCCTTGGAAACCACATGGGGCCTTAGATACAGGTAAATAAAATATTCATACCCATATTGTGTCAGGTGTGGTCACACTGATTGCTCTGGAGGATTTCCAGTGGCTGACTTTTGGGAACAGAGGTGGATTCAATCTTCTAATCTTTTGTTTATCAGCTGATTACATTAAGTGTACCACCCAGGGACTTAGTAAATAAGGTAGAAGTTGGAAAACTGTATTTTCGGACATGGGTGTATAGCTCAAGGTACACAGAGCTCTCTATAGATCACAAAGCAATCACTAAGCTGGGTAAAACTGAAACAAGCTACTTAATTTATCAGAAAATCAGTATTAAGATCTTAAAGTTAATTAAACCCTAATTAACAGAGTGAATCTGTTAGTGCATTGACTGATGATACCCCCAAAATGGTCAAAATTATGATGTATCTTTTGTATATCTTACTCTGCCCTGTACTTCCACTACTTTAGAGTAATTCCAAATTAAAAAAAAAAAAAAAAGGACTAATTGGACTCTTGGTAAAGCACACTCCAAGAAACACATTTTATAAACCTTTCCAGTCCATGCCTTTTTTACCATTATAATGTCACCTCCTCTGACACGTATTTACCCATCATCCCTAACTCAGCAGGAACCACTGTAGGGCCAAGGTGAGACGCTGTGTCTCTGTGTTAGGCAAGTAATTTTATTCCTTCATATGAGCCACACTTTTGGTTAATTCATTGTTTAAACTGTCAAAAAATCAATTCAGATGTTAAATACTGTCATTTACGATAATTTCAGAT
Organism: Heterohyrax brucei; assembly: GCA_028571685.1. Classification (NCBI taxonomy): domain Eukaryota; kingdom Metazoa; phylum Chordata; class Mammalia; order Hyracoidea; family Procaviidae; genus Heterohyrax; species Heterohyrax brucei. Next base: position 166,978,817 of record CM053143.1, read on the forward strand.
GACCTTTAGTTTTTGGAAAGCACATTTAACAATTATTCATCGATCAACTTGCTAATGTCTACAGATTACCCTTTTCCATTATGCATACACTTTAAAGGTGTTGTATAGAAGCAAATTATTCCCTCTACTTTGGAAGGGTCTTTCAATCACAGTCGGGGGCTCTACTCAGACATCAGACGCCCTCTCTCATCATAATGGTGGGAATATTTTCAAAAACTTGCCTTTGTTATTTCACATATTTATACCAACAGTCTGGATGTGATTTCTCACCCTTCCTGTGGAGTTACAAATAAATAATCAAAGCTTCATCACCTTTGGTGCTGAAGCATTCACTGAGATAACAATGGGAAAACAAGCACACTCTCTAGGAAATGATTGTCATGACTGTTATAAAGTTGATTTTCCTATCAAGAGGTTTTTTTCTCTAGAAGATGCAGGCAAGATTACATAGACTTATTTATTCTTTGACACCACTCAAAAATATCATTTTTTAATGCTTGCCATGTTAGATATAAGTATTAGGTTATACACGATGACTCTGACATAATCCGTACACTCAAATATGTTTAATACAATGGTATCTGTTGTAAAAATATTTTAAAAACCAAAGACTCAGAGAAAGTGCCTACAGACAGCAGGTTAGGATGTGCTTTAAGGAAGAGTCAGACTTTAAATGATAGATACGATTTGACAGAGAGATGTACAGAGAGGTAAACATTCTTAGCACTGGACAAGTTATGTGAGGTATTCATATAGTATATGTGGGTATTGGCACACTGTACTAGCTTGTGGTGTTTTAATCATAAGGAATTTGAGATTGATATAAACTTGCTTTAAGAAGAAAAACAGTATACTCTGAGGATACAATTAAAGTATGCAACACTTTGGGGATGAGCTGGACTCAGGTGCCCGGACACTGTGAAAATTTCACTGTCTCATATTTCCCCTTCTCTCTGTATTCTAGCTCACTGCATTGTTTTGGTGAGAATCAGAGTAGTCTTCCTTACTTTCTTGTCTACATGGCTTCCTAGGGTTCTAGAGTTTATTTCTCACTCATAAAAGGCTAACTGAGGAAGGGATATCTAAGCCTCAGTTACAAATCTTCCAGGAAAAATGGTCGCTGAACTGTTTTGTTTAAGTTCTTATCCCTACTCTGAGTTTTCTAAAGCATTAGGGTCATATCAAAGAAAGGTTTTTCTCTTTGAGTTCCGTAGGTATAACCAGGTGAACAGGTAGAATGAAAGACTATATTATATAGTTTCTATGAAAAAGAAACAATCTGGAATAAATGCTTTATGTGGGTTCATGTAAGTAGCAGATATTTGAGTTGTTTTAGATGCAATAACTTATTACTGCAGAGGTGTAAAGGATAAAGAAGATAGAACACTTAGTTGGTTATGAGAACTCCGAATGTTTCCAAGGTCTTAGAACTTTTTTCCTTATGAAAGGCAAGTCCCCTAAAATATTTAAATATCACATTTTTAGTAGTTCCCAATGTGTCTGTTAGTTTGTCATGCTGTGGGGGATTATGAGTTGCTGTGATCCTGAAAGCTAAGATATCAAAGTAGCAGCAAGGTCACCTATGGCAGATAGGTCTTAGCTGCAATTCCAGACTAAGACAGGCTAAGAAGAAGAACCATGTGATCTCACTGGGAAAAGAATTTGCCAGTGGAAACCTTGTGAATAGCAACAGAATAATGTCTGATGCAGTGCGGGAAGATGAACCCCTCCTGGAGGAAAGTACTCAGAAGAAAGATGGGGAAGAACTGCCTCCTCAGAGTAGCACTGAACTTAGTGACATGGGTGGAGCCAAGTTTACAGGAGAGTCATTGCTGATGTGGCACAACTCAAAATGAAAAGAAAGCTACCCGAATCCATTAGTAATCAAAACATAAAATGCAGAAAGTATAAATCCAAGAATACTGGAAATTGTCAAAATGGTTTTTTAAAAAATGTAATAAAGATTGACACCTTAGTGAGCTGAAATGGACTGGTATTAGCCATTGCAAACAGAACAATCATATCGTCTAATATGCTAGGAATGACAACTTAAAGTATGTCATGGATTGAATTTTGGCTAGGCTCTGACTCCTGGAACTGCATAATGTTCCTGTATGCTGTAAACTCTGTCTCTATGATATAGTGAGGGAGGATTGGTGGTAGCTGGATTGGTGGGGCAGGAGTCAGTGTGTAAGACTGCATTGTGCCTTTGTGTCAATCTCTTGTGAAATATGGGAAAGGGAGATAAGCAGAGAATTGAAGACTTCACATCATCAGGAAAGAAGCCTGCCAGGAGCACAGCATGTCCAGCATCCCTGTGCCTCAGGAGCTCCCAGTCCGTGAGAAGACTGATGACAAGGACCTTCCTCCAGAGCCAAGAGAAGAAGACTCCTCCTGGAACTGATGCCTTGAATTTGGACTTTATCCTACAGGACTGTGACAAAATAAATTTCTCTTTGTTAAAGTCATCTACTTGCAGTATCTCTGTTATGACAGCACTAGAAGACTAAGACAAAGAAGAACAGCATTGCATTCAACATCAAAAAGAACATTGCATGATCTATCCTGAGGTACTATGCTACTGGTGATAGGATAACATCTATACATCTACAAAGGTTACCAGTTGAGATGACCATTATTTAAATTTATGGGTCAACCACTGAGACCAAAGATAAAGGAATTAAAGAATTCTACCAACTTCTGTAGTGTCAAATTGATCAAAAATGCAATCAGGATGGACTGATAATTACTGGTGATTGGAATGTAAAAGTTGGAAACAAAAAAAAAGGATGAATAATTAAAGAGTGTGATCTTGGAGACAGAAACAATGCCAGAGATCACATGACTGAATTTTGCAAGACCATTAACCTCTTAATTTCAAATACATTTTTGCCAACATAAATGATGACTTACAAATGGATCTCACCAGACAGAATACACAGGAATCAAATTGACTACATCTGTGGAAAGTTACAGTGGAAAAGCTCAGTATCATCAGGCAGAACAAGATCAGGGGCTGACGGCAGCACAGACCATCAGTTACACATATGTAAGTTCAAATAGAATCTAAAGAAAACTAGAACAAGTCCATGAGTGTCACTATCTCAAGAACAGATTCGATGAGTTCAACACTGATGACAAATGATGAGACAATTTGTGGAATGACATCAAGAATGTCATACATGAAGAAAGAAGGAAGTCATTAAAAAGATAGAAGATGATCAAAATGCATGCTAGAAGAGATTCTGAAACTTTCTCTGGAACATCAAGTAGATAAAGAAAAAAGAAAAATGATGAACTAAAAGAGCTGAACAGAAGATTTCAGAGGGCAGGTGGAGAAGACACAGTAAAGTACTATGTTGACATGTGCAAAGAAGTGGAGATAGAAAAGCAAAAGGGAAGAACACTGCATTTCTCAAGCTGGAAGAACTGAAGAAAAAATTCAAGTCTTGAAGTTATAATACTGAGAGACACTACAGGGAAAATACAAAACTACAGAGGAAGTGTCAAAAGAAGATGGAAGATATACACAGAGTCATTAAATTAAAAAGAACTGTTGGACAGTCAACCATTTCAGGAAGTAACTTTTGATCAGAAATCAATGATACCGAAGGACGAAGTCTGAGCTACACTAAAGACACTGGCAAAAAATAAGGCTCCCAGAACTGACAGAATACTAGTTGAGAAATTTCAACAAATGTGTGCTGCACTAGAAGTGCTCACTAGCCTGTACCAAGAAATTTGGAAGACTGCTACCTGGCCAACTGACAGGTAGACATCTGTATTTCTGCCTATTCTCAAAAAAAGTGATCCAGAAATTACTGAACAATATCATTACTATCACATGCAAGAAAAATTGTTATGAAGATAATTCAAAAGTGGTTGCAGTGGTATATCCACAGGGAACTGCCAGAAATTCTGGCCAGATTTAGAGGAGAATGTGGAACCTGGGATATCATTGCTGATGTCAGATCCTGGCTGAAAACAGATAATGACAGAAATATATTTACCCGTGTTTTACCAATTATGTTTTTATTGACTATGTGAGCATTATAACAAATTATGGATAACATTTCAGAAAAGGTGGCTTTTGAAACACTTAATTGTGCTCATAAGGAATCTGTGCATGGATCAAGAGGTGGTCATTCAAATAGAACAAGAGGACACTGGATGCTTTAACATCAGGGAACACGTGTGTCAGGGTTACGAAGTAAGAAAGAAGTCATTATATCCTTTCATCAAAATCTATTCAATTTGTATGCTGGAAAACAATCAGAAAAGATGGGCTGTATGAAGAACAGGGTATCAGGATTGGAAGAAGACTCATTAACAACCTGCGTTATACATACGACACAACTTGTTGGGAGTGAAGAAGACTTAAAGCGTGTATTGAGGAAGAACAAAGACCACAATTTTTAATATGTACTATACCTCAACATCAAGAAAACAAAAATTCTCACATCTGGATCAATAAGCAAAATCATGATAAATGTAGAAAATACTATAGTTGTCAATGATTTTATTTTACTTGGATCTACAATCAATACTCTTGTAAGTGATAGCCTTGAAATCAAAAGATTCCTTGCACTGGGAAAATCTGCTACAAACGACCTCCTTTACATGTTGAAAGGTAAAGAAAGATGTCACTCTGAGGACTAAGGCACCCCTGACTCAAGTCATGGTGTTTTTAATTGCTTCATATGCATATGAAAGCCTAACAATTGAATAAGGAAGACCAAAGAACAGCTGATGCCTTCAATATTGAATATACTATGAACTGCCAAAGAATGAATAAGTCTCTCATGAAAAGACAACGAGAATACTAGCAAAACTATGTCTCACATACTTCAAGCATGTTCTCAGGTGTGATCAGTCACTGGAGAACTATGTCATGCTGGCTAAAGGAGAGGGTTAGTAAAAAGGAGGAAGAATTTCATGGAGGTAGACTGACACAGTGGCTGCAACAATGCGGTCAAGCACAGCAAAACCTGTGAGGATGTCACAGGACCAGGGAGAGTTTGTTCTATTGTACATCGGTTCACTATGAGTCACAGCCAACTCAGCAGCACCCCCAAAAAAAGCAACATTATTAGTAGTATTTTCGGTATACCCATACGGCAGGAAAACATAGAACGACCACTTCAAAACAGACTAGAATGATTCACCTAAGAAGTGATGGCTTAGAATTATGGCATGGTGACTGAGAATGAGGGAAAAAAAAACCAACCCCATTGCCATCAAGTTGATTTTGACTTATCGTTACCCCATAGGACGAGGTAGAACTGCCTCATCGTTTCCAAGGAGTACCTGATAGATCTGATGGATCTTTTGGTTAGAGCCATACCTCTTAAGTACTACACCACCAACTCTAGTGTAAAATCGAATTGACTGGATTTGGCGTCTGATTTTATGCAGGGTAAACAGAGAAATGGGGTGAGATTGCAAATACATAATGCTTCAAATAATGGCTTTCCTACATTGACAATGTATTAATATGTTTTAGAAAGATGTTTAAAAATGGCTATCATTTTCTTCCAGAATTATAGATCAAATGCTCATCCCTCTGAGTGTGTGCTTGGTAAACCAGGAGAATCAGTTCACCAGCTTTGCATTCCAGTTGAATTACGCATGTATCGTGGGTTCTCCAGAGGAGAAAATTGTACTATCTACTGAATTGTCCTAAGTAATCAGTAGGTATTACATGAGAAAGCGGGCTACATAGACAAATACCATTCAGAAATGGCAAATTAAATAAAGTTATGAAACTCCAGAAATTTTGTATATTAATGTGTCGCACAGCACTTCAAGAGCAGCATTATGGTATGCAGAATGACCAATATGGTCATAAAATCCCTTTTTAAAAGGAAATCTCTATGAACTAATATGGCTTAAAATAAAATGTGAAATTCTGCGAAGTATAGAGCTTATTTAGGATCAAAACTTTGTCTACATGGTTAATATCATTCAGAATATTTCATGTTAAAGTCATTCACCTAGAATTACAAGATTCATATTGTACTGCATCAACATGGCTTGGAACAACTGCAAACCCACTATCATCAAGTCAATCCCAACTCACAGTGACTCTATAGGTCAGAGTAGAACTGCCTCATAGTTTCCAAGGAGCACCTGGTAGATTTGAACTACTGACTTATTGGTTAGCAGGAGCCACAAACATGAAAATGGCTATCACCTGCTTTCAGGATGCGGTCTAACCATTCAAACCCTTGAGTGGTGCTCTCAGGATCAAGGGTTTGTACCATTTGTAAGCCAGTGGAATGAAACATATGTTCTCCAGAGGAGAAAAATTCACTATGTGCTCTACTGTCCTTGAATCATTTGACCCGAACTTTAACAGAAAAAGCCCTGCTTATATTGACATTCAGGATAAGATAAGGAAACAAAATCTCAGAGCAGTACATGATGAGAGACACAGAATACTAAGCTAGAAGGATTCAGAGCTGACATTGCCTGATAGACTGTCCTCTTATATGGCAGATCATATTTTAGGAAAATTATTTTAAAACATGAAAGTGAATGCTATTGACCTTTGGCCATTTAACTTTCAGCAACTTACCCATTCAGAAAGAACAACAGAACTTCTTTTAAAGAAGAAAGTGATTATAAAATAAATGCCCATTCTCACATTCTGTTTTCATAATCAATGTCCACTTCACATATAATTCAGAAGTTCAGGCAGCACCTGAATTTCTTGAATCATGTAATAATAAACATGAACCTGTGACACAGCCTTTTATCTAAAGCTGTTCCTTGAACTACCCACATCAGAATTATCTAGAGCTCCATATCTGTGGCAGTTCTTGACAAAATATTTCTGAAAACATGCTTGAGAATCCATAATGTAATAACCATCTAGATGAAATTTTGAGTTATACCACATTAGCTCTTTGTTTTGACCTAGGAATGCATAATTGTCATTATCATTTAAAAAAAATATTTAAAAGTATAGGTCAATGAAAGACTCACTCATTATTTCAGTTGACCATATCCTGAGTACTCTCACCATAAGGGCTTCAAAAGTGTAGAAAATATTGCCTCTCCTCCCAAATGTTTTTCAGTCTCTTTTAAAATAAATAAATAAACAAAATCTTAAACCAATAAATAACAAGAAATCTCTTGGGATATTCCAAAAAGCACTAAAATCTTCTTTGGCATTTTTAGAGTTCTGTTTCTACAGGAAAAAGTTTTTCTGCAAGTCTAGTTCTCAAAAGTGGTTTACAATTAGTTTATACTCTGTGGAGGTGGATATAAATGATAAGATTTTCAAATACAAAGTATTTTTAATATGTAATTCCTCTCAAGTCTTCTGAAGAAATGTCTATCAAATCAAATAGCGGATGCACTTTGAACACTTAGTTCCAAAAAGGAGATGACATTTTTTCATTAGTTTAAGATTTATATGCTAAAGTATCTGTCACAATAATAATAAAATCTGACAGTGCAGATCATACGGGTTTTGCACACGGTAGAGGTAATGTGTTCTTTGGAAAATATAAATGACAATTTGTTCAAATCAGAGTTAAAAAATTTAGAAAAGTGTAAGAGCTCTAGAAATTTATATTTCAGAATCAGTCATTACATGATATTTGTCATACCAACAGTACTGATTAATATTTTGTGTATAAGAATGAATGTAAGTTATTATTATTTCATCACATACTGTTTTGATTATTAACATTTTTAGAAAAGATCAGGTGACAGCTTAAATGCATGTACATGGAAGAAGATTTTTAGGTATAGATTCTGACATAATCATTCTGTACCATAACTGAGTTTTCTGTGTTGTTTTTGCTTCACAAGCTGCAGTCTTAAGAAATGTCAATTCTTTCTATACAAGAACACTGAAAAAAATATGCAAGTGTACAAACCTCTACACTAAGAGGGAAGAATGCCTTCTCAGAAACAGACACAGGACATTAAGGTAGCACTGTCTTTCCCTGCTATACTGAAATCCTCTGTTTATGGAACCACACCCCAACCTAGACTGCATTATTTGAATAAAGAGCCACACTTTATTCATCTCTGCCATCCCAGTGTCATATGCTGGACCAGAAAATGTACTTAACAGAAACCTAAAAGCACAGTGAAATGTTTACTACATGCCACTAACCTGCATCACTATTTAAATTTTAATTATGCAGATTTTGTTGTTGTCAACTGCTGTCCAGTGGATTCCATCTCACAGTGATTTCATGTGGTACTGAGTAGAATGCTCCCTATGGTTTTCTTGGCTGTAATCTTAATGGAATCAGATTTGCAGACCTTTTTTTCCATAGTACTGTCCAGTGGGATGGAATCACCAACCTTTAGGTTAGTAGGCTCTGACCAGTTTGCTACTTGGAGACTTTACACATATATTTAGGTGTAGCAAAATTATAACCATAACTTGTTGAACACCTACATTAAGAAAAAGAAACAAAAGAACAAAAGAAAGAAGATGGGAACCTATTGTCTCCACCACTGCTGTCAAATCGGGTCTGACTCACAGCAACCCTAGAGGTCAGAGCAGAGCTACCCTACAGAATTTCCAAGGAGCACACCTATAGTCTAATCACCAAAAAGCCACTACCTTCACGTTGATTCCAACTCATAGCAACCCTGTAGGGCAGAGTAGAGCTGCCCCATTGAGTTTTCAAGGACAGATGTGGACTGCGGATCTTTTGATTAGCAGATAGCTCTTAACAACTAAGCCACCAGAGTTCTAGGTTTCCTTTAAATTTGTCTCCCAACTATTGCACCTAAATGCATATTTAGTTTGTAAAAAATAGGGTGAAAATGTCGCCACTTAGGCCACAATTTAAAGCTAACAGGGAGTAATTCATCTTGAAAGAATTAATATAGCTTCTAAAATGCCTTACGTATTCTCAAGTAACAGCTTAGGTTGTGCAAGTTAACTTCTTAAGACTTAATTTTTCAGCACATGAAACACTTTAGTTTCTTTATCTAAAGAGACCTTTAGAATACTCAGTTTTTATTCTCTGAGCTACAGTCCTTTGTCAAATTGTATGTTACATGACTATTGGAGAAATTTCAAGTTGCATCTTTAGGGAAAAAATCTCATCACATCTCTAGTACAAGAAGGACTAATCAAAGATAAGCATAATATGGATCTAAACATTTTACAACATCACTAAAATGTCATTATATAAATAAAGTGCCAAGGACTTTCAGAAATGAAAAGAGAAAACTCTCATACTGAAGTTCACGCCAGAACTGCATTCATATCCAGGTCTCTAGAAATTGAGCAGTGATGGCAGGGGCATATAGTCAAACACCTGTCTCAAAGCCAGGCAATATCTCTGGGAGGAAACCTGTATACTCATCCTCAACATTCGTAGATCAATCTGTCTTCTATGCTTCAGTTCTTCTATTCTTCCCTTTTCGTTGCATGATCTATAAGTGCTGATTTCTTCCAGTGTGGTGTTGTTATTATCCGACTCGACGGCACTTGGCTTGGCTGGCGTAGGACAGAGTAGAAGGTTTTTCTAGACTGTAATCTTCACAGTGGCGCATCATCGGGTCTTTTCTCTCATGGAACCACAGTGTAAGTTCAAAGCACCAGCCTTCTGGTTAGCATCTGAGACCATAACTATTGCACCATTGGGGCTCGTTTCCATTAGCATATAGACTTTAAGTGAAGTGAAATGAATTTTGCAGAGTTTTGAAAATAAACTTTATTTAAAGTCAATTTTTAAAACACTGATAACTACAAGTGCCATACAATGAGCAAGTATCATAAACTACTTTTCAACAATCACATATTAAATAAACAAAAGAAGAAAGCAAAACTGCTTATACACATGTGTCTGAAAGCATATGAACGAGCTGCTCAATCTGTAGCTCCCAGCACCTGTTCAGTAATTCACAATGCTGGGGCAATATGTACATAAGTCTGAAAAAATAGGGAAAGGTAAGCATCATTCCCTCAGAACACCTCCTTTCTTTTGCACTCTTTTTCAATTTACATGAGCAAATAATTCTAAAGCTACTATAAAAAAATGTAAAAACATAGCATATTCTCGTTAATGTAGTAGTAAGTAACACCAAAGGCACAAAAATATCCATACTTTGCTCTATCTAACATGTCCTTTGAAGATCATCAGGGGGTGCTCTGAACAGTTTACTACTCAGAATCAGAGCAGGTACCGCCCTGAATACTGCTGGTTGCCGTACTGGAGGGAATGGACAGAGCTCGGCAGAGATTTGCTCTGTCAATGAAAATCGGACACCTAAAGCGGCATAAGATATTTCTACTGCATTGGGTATACCTACTAACCGAGGTGGCAAGACTAGGCAACATGGCTGGCATTTTCTTTTGATGAAAAGACCTAATTATCTCTTGCTCTTTTTTTCAGTACTATTGACTGCTTCTCACAAAAACTGACTCATCCCTCAGATTATGAGTTTTCTGAGAAAATTTATGATTTTTCATTTCTCTCAAGAGAGGGTCTGACAGATTGTAGGTGCTCAATAAATTTAATAAGTAAATGAATGGCTCTTGGAATGGCTGGAATCTTTAAATCAGAGGGTTGAACAAGATTCATACCACACTCAATTTTGATTATTTCTTTAAAATAACAGTAAACTGAAGGCTTTTAATAACATCACTTTATCCAATCTATTTATTGAATCAATAACTTCAGAATGTGGTTAGATCATCAATTTGAAATAGTTGAATTATGTTATACTCATATTTGATGTCATAGCCAAGGAGACATTTTTGTAAATTGGTTATTTTAGAAGCCAATGTCTACAATTTTAGAACCTGTTTTTAGAATTTGTTGCCAAAAACTTAGTAAGTCTTAGAGTTTCCTAAAGATTATTTTAATTAAAAATCACAGAGAGACATACACCTAAATTTTAATACAACTGGTTTAACAAAAAGTATGTGTTTTCTCTTTTCTGCCAACTCCCTTTTACTTGATATTTGTTCTAAATATTAGGCCTATTTTATCATGTGGATAAAGTACTGTACTAGACTTTATTTTCATTTTGAAAACTATGTGCTCTCTTCTCCATAGAGAGAATGCCAGAAGTCATTACCTAACTAAAAAATACAGCCCTCAAACCCAAGAAACCTTTGGAACAAATGTACATTAAAATAACTTAGGCTTCAGCTGTTGTGTCACAGTCGAATTCTAAATAGGTCATGAGTCACTTAAGAGCTTATTTATTTCAGAAATGAATAAAGGAAAAATGTTACTAAAGCTTCTAGAGCTTTGCCCTATTCAAACTTGAATAATGTTGGGTTTTGAATTTTGTTATTCATGATTTTCCTATTAATCCCTATGGTGAATAGATTCAGAAGCGATAAAGTAAGTTTACGATCTAAATGTTTATGAGAGTCAACCAGTAACACAGAATAGGGATTAGGATAATGCCTTTCTTCATAGTTTGACCTAATGAAATATAAATGCCTTCAGTAACTCCTATAAAAACAAAAACACAACAGAATAAATCTAAGTCTGGATACAAGGCAGATTTTAAGTAAGATTTGATTTAATAACTCGCAAGACAGCACAAGAAGTCATTTTTCTTTCTTCATCTTGCTCAGTCAGCACACTGCACACCTCACCCAATTCCCTAGCCATGATAATGCTCTCAGGTCTTTGTCGCTATGTAATAAACTACCACAAATTGAGTGGCTTCAAATACAGTTGTTTATTACTTCTCACAGTACTGTTGGCTAGCTGTGGCTCCTTCCCCATGCTACTCATATACCTTCATTAAGGTGTGTGTCAGTTGAGTTAGATGCTTCAAGACAGCTTGATTTACAGTTCTGACAGTTGAAGTTGGCTGCTGTCTTCAACACCGTGGATCTCGTCCGTATGATCTGTTACGCTGCAGCTGTCCAGACTGACTTCCCCTATGTGCCAGTCTCTCTCGGCAGAATTTCAATAGAATGAAAACGGAGGGTGGAAACACAGCCTCAGAGTCAAACAACGCCATTTGTTTCACTTTCACCATTCAAAACAAGTCAGAAGTCCAGCCCAGATTCAGGAGGTAGGTAAAGTGTCTCCATTTCTTGATAAAAGATGTCAAAAAAAAAGAAAAACAACCAGCAATAGAACAAGATCATAAGGAATTTGCAACTCATTGTTTCACAATTCCCAAATAGTTGCTTTATTGCCAAAGCTAATGTTTTCATGCAACCCCATATCAACCAACGAAGGGTAGTGTATAGTTTGGTAGTCCATGCAGAAAAAGGAAGAAAAAGATTCATTCATTCTTCCCTGAAGCTTAAACAACCATTGTAAAGCCATAAAAGCAGTATTTAAGCCAATAAGGACATAACTATGCAGGTGGGAACAGAGTCAGTAGAAGGGCTGTTTTACAAAACTAAGATTAGGATAATCTTTTCAGAACAAGCATGACCATATGGTAGATCTCAAAAACAAAGGAAGTGAAGTCCCACTACATACTACTAGGTGATGAGAGCGAGAACTTGACCTCAGATCTCTCAGCAAATAAACTAGTGCTTTTCTGTCCTACAATTACTCATTCTTTGTTAGCATTTTGCATTTGTAATGTGAATTAAGGACTATCATCCCATCTAGTATGATTAAGCAAGCTAATTATCACCTCCTATCTTCAGTTTCTTCAAAGAACATGGGCAATGATGATATTTGAACATAGAAAAGATTAAATGAGATAATATACTTATATGGTAAGCGCCTAGCCGATAGCCTAACACCTAATGAGTTCCTCCCAAAGGACACGTATAGCCATCAGCATCATAAACATCATTATCAGCAGTCCTTTAAAAATCACAGAATGATCAAGTTTCCAAATCCCATGTCTGTGTTTTGCTGAACTAAAAGCTTACAGATGCAGCCTAGAAACAGATGTCCTCTTGGGCTTGTATGGAACTTTCATAACCACGATATGAGTATAAGCAAAGTACATCAAAAGTCACTCTAATTTTGTGCATTTGAAGTGTACTCAGAAAATTATTTGTTAAGGACCAGTGAATACCGCAGTTTGGAAAGCTTAAAGATGACCTAGATAGTGTACTAGAAATTTTTCAAAATCGCCTTAGGCAGCACTGAACCAGAATTTTTCTCTGGATTTAAACTTGAGCATGCTTTTCGATTACATATTTCAATGCCTTACTAACAGAATTTAAAAACAAAATCCAGATACAAGCCAGGTTGACAGTCAGGCTCGACTCCTGCTAAAGATCTTCATTATTCTGTCATTTTCCACTTTCCAAATTTCACTTGCCTTAGTTTCTGATTTTGACCACCTCTACCCACTGCCGTCGAGTTGGGTCCAACTCATAGTGACCCTAGAGGTCAGACCTCTAGGTTTAATTATTGAGTTTTGGGAATCTGCTTTTAAAATACTAATGAGCTGAAAGACTTCCACTTTTTTTTTTCTTTAAATTGTATTATTTTTTGTTGTTGAGAATATACATAGCAAAACATACCTCAACTGAACAGTTTCTGCATATACCATTTAGTTACTATTGATTGCATTCTTTGAGTTGTACAACTATTTTCACCCTCTTTTTCTGAGACATTCTTTCCCCATTAATATAAATTCATTGTCTGCTAAAGTTCACATCCAGTTATCCCATAAACCGACTGCCATCAACTCCAACTCATGGCGACCCTATAGGACAGAGTAGAACTGCTCCACAGAGTTTCCAAGGAGTTCCTGATGGATTCAAATTGTTGACCTTTTGATTTGCAGACACAGCACTTAACCATTATGCCACCAGGGTTCCCTTTAGCTGCTGTAAATCTGGTTCCATATAGACAGTTCTTAAAAGGGCACAATGCCCAAAGTAGACTTTCTTTTGCTAGTTAAGCTACTTGTCAGTTTTAAGAAGAATTCAGGGGATATTTTTGGTTCAAGTTTGAAAGGTTATCTCATGGCAATGGTCTCAAGGGTTCATCTACCCTGGTGACTCCAGAAAGTCTACAGTACACAAGACTTTGAAATTCAGTATTGCATTTCCCTCCTTTATACCAGGATTCTTCTACGAAATCTTTGATCAGAATGCTCAGTGCTGATAGCTAAGCACCGTCCAGTTTTTCTAGTTTCATGGCAAAGGAAGCAGTTGTTCTTGGAGGCAATTAGCCACACATTCCAGACCCTCCTTCTTTTCCTGACTCTCTTTCTTCCTATGTTGTTCCAGGTGAGTCTAGATCAAATGTCGTGCCTCAGATGGTCACTTGCAAGCTTTTAAGACCTCAGACCCTATGCAACAAACTAGGAAGTAGAACAGAAGTACTAAATATGTTATTAGGCCACTTAACTGGAATGTCCCACGAAATCATAACCCTAAACCCCCCAAACAAGGAACCAAATCTTGTAAGGTATTTAGCTGTATATAGGCACCCTCAACAGCTAGGCTTTTTTTTTTTTTAATGGTCTGTAAATACGAGGTCTAACAATTAATTCTGCAAACTTAATTGTTCTAAGTGCTACATACCTCACTGTTAAATATCACTATGGTCACCTTCAAAGTACTCCACTTGGGAAGCTATGCACCAATGCTGGTGCCTAGTCCATCCTTCCAAGTCATTTTGGAACTCTTTCTGGAATGGCCATGTGCACAGTGGCATGGTGGCAAGTCTATGAACCTAATCATATAGTTGTCCGTGAGGGAGTTTTTAGCCAGTAAACAAGTAACTGTATGGGAACACCCTCCCTACTCACTTGATCTCACACCTAGTGAATTTTCCTTTACCCAAAGATAAAGAAAATATTGAGAGAGAGACATTTTGATGACATTCAGGACATCAAAGGTAGTAAGATGACAGCTCTGATGGCCATTCCAGAAAGAGTTCCAAAATTGCTTTGAAAGGACAGACCAGACATTGGCATTGGTGTATAGCTTCCCAAAGGGAGTACTTTGAAGGTGACCATAGTTATATTCAGCAAGGAAAAATATATCATGAGTCTGTGAATTTAACTGGAAGACCCTTAAGAGATATATACCTACAGTTTCTTTTTTTGTAGTGTCTTTGTCTGGTGTGGGTATCAGGGTTGTATTTACTTGTTATAGTGAATTAGGGAATGTTTCCCCTTCTCTGTCTTTGGGAGGAATTTAAATAGCATTGGTGTCATCTCTTGTTTAAGTGTTTTGTAGAATTCCCCAGGAAAGCCATCCCGTAGAGGACTTTTTGTTGCTGTTGGGAGGTTTTTGATCACTTTGTGATGGCTTCACTCATTATGGGTCTGTGGAGACTTTCTGTTTCCTCTTGAGTTAGTTTAGGTAGATTGTCTGCTTCTGAGAACTAGTCCACTTCAGCTAAGGCATCTAGTTTCTTAGAATACAGTTGTTCACAATATTCTGTCATAATTATCTTTATTGTTATAAGGTCACTTGTAATGTCACCTTTTCACTTCTTGTTTTGGTCATTTGTATCTTCTTTGCCAGTCTAGCCAAAGGTTTGCTAATTCTATTATCTTTTCAAAGAGCTAACTTCTGGTTTTACTGATTCTATCATTTTCTGCCTTCAATTGTGTTTATTTCTGCTCCAATCTTTATTTTCTTTCTTCTAGTAGTTTCACACTTAATTTGCTCTTGAAATAGTTCCAGAAATTGTTGAGCTAGGCTGTTAACTTGAGACTTTTCTTCCTTTTTACATAGCTATTTATTAATACAACTTTCCCTCTGAGTCTTGCCTTCACTGCATCCCATAAATTTTGGTATGTGTGCTTCTATTTTCACTTGATTTGAAGAAATTTATAATTTCTCTTTTAATTTCTTCCGTGATGCCATTGGCGGGTTGACAATGTGTTGTTTAATTTCCTTTTATATTTTTGTATATTTTCCAGTTTTCTTGTTGTTTGTTTTTTATGTCTAGATTTCCTCCAGTGTGATCAGAGATATTATTTTGTATGATTTCCCTCTTTTTTGTACTTAATGAAGACTTCCTTTGTGACCTAAAATGTAGTCTATCCTGGAGGATGATCCATATACACTAGAATGTACATTGTGCTGGTTTGGGGTTAGCCAAGCCAAGGCTTAAGTGTTCTATATACACCTGAAAGTCTAATCAGTTCATAGTATCATTCAGGTACTCTGTTTCCTTGCTGATCTTCTTTCCACTGCCTCTCCAACACTGAATGTGCAATATTGCAATTTCCAGTTGTTATTTTAACAAACCAAATACTCAAGCCTGCAGTTGAGTTGATTCTGACTCATAATGGCACAGTGGTTAAGAGCTCAAGCTACTAACCAAAAAGTTGGTAGGATGAATTCACCAGCTGTTCCTTGGAAACCCTATGAGGCAGTTCTACACTGCCCTATAGGGTTGCTATGAGTTAGAATTGATTTGACTGCAACAAGTTTGTTTTTGTTTTTGTTTTTCTTAAACTATTACTGTAGTACTACTTATTTCTCCCTTCAATTCTATCAGTATTTGCTTTATATATTTCAGTGCCGTGATGTTGGTTGCATATGTATTTATGATTGCTAAATATTTTCAATTAATTGACTGTTTTATCACTATGTAATGTCTCCCGCTTTATCTCTTGTGACAGATTTTGTCATATAATCTACTCTTCTTACATTAAGATTGCTATTCCAGTTCTCTTTTGTTATTTGCCTGAAGTATTTTTTCCCCCTTTTGTTCACTTTCAGCTTTTGTGCTCGAGTTTAAGGTGTGTCTTTTATAAATAGTATACAGTTGAATAAACACACACATGAGTGCACATGCACGTGCGTGTGCGCACACACACACACACACACACACACTAGGACTGCCAAATAAGTTCATGAACTCATCCCAGAAAAAGTGCTCTATGTCTCACTGCTGAATATAACTGCAGTCACCTTCAAAGCTTTTGAAGCTATGCACCAACACTAGTGCCTAGCCTGCTCTTCAACGCAATTTTAGAACTCTTTTCCTGAAATGGTCATCAGAGTTGCCTTCATACTACCTTGATGTCTTGAATGTCATCAAAATATTTTCCTTTCAATATTTCCTTTGTCTTCAGGTAAAGAAACAGTCACTGTAGGGCAGATTAGGTGAGTAGGACAGGTGTTCCAATACAATTACTCATTTACTGGCTAAAAACTCCCTCACAGACAACTATACAATAAAGTTTGTGAACCTGCCACCTTGTCACCATGTGCAATGGCTATTCCAAAAAGAGTTCCAAAATTGCTTTGAAGTGTGGACTAGGTGCCTAGCTTCCCAAGTGGAATACTTCAAAGGCAACCATAGTGATATTCAGCAATGAAGTCTGCAGCACTTAGAACAATAATGTTCGTGGACTTAAATGTCAGACCTCATGTATAGATATAGCTCTTCTGCCACTCTCTGCCTTTTGATTGGAGCACTTAGTTCATTTACATTCACAGCAATCACAGATAAAAAGTAACTCACTTCTTCCATTTTGTTGTTCATCTTTTGTGTATCTTAATTCTTTTTGTTTTTGTCCCTTAGTAGAGCTTGCTTTCTTGTTTTGTTAGCTTATTGTAGTGAACATTTTTGGTTCCTTTCTTTCCTTGTGTGTACATTATATGTATATTTCCTTACTGATTACCATAAATATTACATTTAAGAGTTTGTATTTACAACTTTCAAGGGTAAGTTGGTACCAACTTCAGTAACATACAAGACATTCTCTATTTACCCTTCTCCCTCTGCTTTTTGTTAATATCACTAATTACATGTTTATATTTTATTTGCCCTATAACAACTTTATCCTTACATTTTATGTATTTGTTATTAAATAACAAGAAAAACAAAACACAAACACCTTATCACTAGCCCTTATATTTGTGCATACATTCCCCTTTATTAGGGATACTTCTTTTTATGAATATGTTTGAATTGCTTTCTCATGTTTTTTCCCTTTCATCTATGGAACTCCCTTTAATACTTTGTAGAGCAGGTTAGGTGGGTATGAACTTACTCAGCTTCTATTAGTCAGGGAATGTTTTGATTTCTCTTTATTGTTTGAAGGATAGTTTTGCTGGGTATAGCATTCTTGGTTGATAGTTTTGTTTTTCTTACAGAACTTTAAATATATCATTCCATTACCTTCCGGCTTCCCATGTTTCTGAGGAAAAGTTGGGGATCCTTTGCTTTTCCCTCACTGTTGTAAGGATTTCCTCTTTATCTTTAATTTTTGAAAGCTTACCTATGCTGTGTCCTGGTGTAGATCTCTTTGGGTTTAATACTGCTTAGGGTTATTTGAGCTTCTTGGATTTTTAAACTCATGTCCTTTGTTAGATTTGGGAAATTTTCTGTCTTCTCTATTTTTTCAAATATTTTTTATGTCCCTCTTACATCTGTCTGGAATTTCCACGACGCATAAATTACATCTCTTGTTGTTCCATAATGCCATTAAATTGTGCTCAACCTTCTGGAGTTGCTGTTCTCGTTGCTCTTCGATCTCTGTGATTTTAACTGTGTTTTATTCTAATTTATTCATTCATTCTACTGCCTGATTAAACCTACTGATGTTCCTTTTTGTGTTTCTCATTTCAGTTATTGTCCTTTTCAGTTGCAATATCCCTTTTTAGACGCCTATTTTGTTCTTGCATTGTTTTTCTTATTTCTTTTAGCTCTTTGTCTATGTTTTCCCCCTAGTGCTTTAGTTATGTTTATGTTGTTGTATTATATTCTTCCATTTTTTTCATTATTTGGTCACTCCTAGGATCCGACTCGACGGCACTTGGCTGGCTTGGCAGGTGTACTTTCACTCCTTTATCATTAATTTAGACGGGCTATATTTTTTCTATTCTTTGGGTGTCTTGTGATTTTTTTGTTGGGGCATTGGAATTTTTAAGGTTATTAACTTTTTCAGTTTTTCCAAGTATTTGTTTTTGGCTTTTTTTAACCTTTTAATTATTTATTTATTTATTGCTCACATAACTTTCTGCAAGGAAAGGCAGAAACTTTGGCTTCTCTTCATCATTTCTTCTCTATTTTGGGACAGTTCCTTCTCCCTCCCTGGTTCAACTGGGACTCAAATGGTCTAGATCTCATATTTCAAATTTAAATCTCTCCCAAAAACACAGGAAAATGCACCATGGCCAGTATGGCACCACTCAGGAGAGATTTTTCTGATAGAGGACACAACTGTTTCTATCTGGTTATTACTCCCTTCCTTTCTCTTTTTAACAAGTTGTTAACTGTAAAATCCAAGCCCAGCAAGCCTCCATGAGGGCTGGATGTTGCATTCTGGTTTTGTCCAAAGTTTCCTTCCTTTCTTTGAGGGAGCTGTTTGTTTATTATTTGCCATTCCATTTCAAGAAGAGGTGGATCTGTCATGCCCCAGAAGGAACTCTGAAAGAGATCTTATTATTTTCAGAGGCCCAGTGGCCCTGCAGTGATTGGAGGAACAGTCTCCCCTTAGATAACCTACCTCCTGACTCCACAGAACAGAATCTTCTCCAGTAGTTCCTACCAGCCCAGCAGCTAACAGTTACCACTTGAGGCTGACCTACTCACACTTTCAACAGACCACCGACAGCTTTGTTGCTGTCAGAGCCCACTCTAGTATGTTGGTTTCAGGGTAGCCTCCAAACAAGATGCCTACTTTTGAGGACACAGCAGTCTCAGTCAGCAGTTCTCAGTGCCAACTGGAAAGGGCAGCGGCAAATACAAACTGACCCCTAGGGAGCTCTGTTCTGTTGGTTTCAGAGGCCTAAACAATGGGGTACACAGGGAGGCAGGGAGAGTGCTGACTACGGAGGCCTACAAAGCAACAATTACCAGGTAGGGTAGAGGGTCTGGTCACATTCCCACAAAGGTCTGCCCTGTTCCTATCACTGTCCCCCTTATAGATTCTTGGCTGTGAGTGAAGCCTCCATTCAAAAGTCCAGCTACCTAGAACACAACCACCTCAGTCAGCAGTCCTCAGTACCAACCGGAAGAGACAGAACAGCAACCCTAACTGACACCCAGGGAGGTTTATCTTGCTAGTTTCAGAGGTCAGAGCTGTGGGGTACACAGGGGTACACAGAGAGGCAGATAGAATGTTGACTATGGAAACAGACTTTACTGCAGAGCCCTCCTGTAGTAATTCACAGCAGGAAAACCTTTCACTTTTGATTGTGCTTACTTGGGGGATACAGACATGTCTTGGTAGCTTTATCCTTAGGCCCTTATTTCTTCCTAATAGCAAGCACCACTCAAAAGTATGAGAGCAGCTTGCATTAGCAGTAACATGCAAGCGCTCTCAGGGCCTAGGAGACACTCGGGCAATTTATGATCATTTGTTGCAAAGAGGCTCTGCCATTTCTCTCAGCCAGAAGGAAAATAGCATTGCCTCCTCAATTTCATCTCAAGGACTAAGTTAATGCAGCCCTGGTGCTCTACTCTGGATAGAAATATCTACAAAGGCTTTGAGAGTTTGGATCAAGTATTTCCACTCAGTTAGCCACCAAAGGCATTCTGCCCCCTGCCTGCAGCAATTACAGGACTTTTTAGCCAGCAGAAATAGGCAACCTGAAATTTCTTCTAATGCTCCTGTCAATACTGAACTATCAGATTGCCTGAAAGGGACTCGTTCTTTTCCCTTAGTGCCTCCAGTTTATCGTGATCAAGTCTATGACTGTCAGTTTGGGACATAAGACGTAGAGGCCTCTCTATACACAATCATTAATACCTCTGCAATATGCTATACAGAACTACTGACTTACTTCTGGATAAAAACAAACAAACAAAAAGCTATTATCATAGAGTTGACATTGACTCATAGTGACCTTATAGGACAGAGTAGAACTGCCCCATAGAGTTTCAAAGGAGCACTTGGTAGACATGAACCGCTGACCATTTGGTTAGTAGCCACAGCACTTAACCACTACACCACCAGGCTTTCCACCACTTCTGGAGAGACGGGACAACATGTGTATCTCTTGTTCCAGTCCATGTTTGTCACCCAGAGGATAATTAAGACACCAGCAAAGGAGCCAGAAGATGAAAATATGCCAAGTGGATTTGAAAGCATATATGGGTATTATAGCAATGAAATCTGAGAGAGAACAAGAGTCTGCATTCAATTCTGTCAATGAGGAGAGTGCTAAAGGAATTACCAGAGCCCAATACTTCAACTGGTTCTTTTACTTTCTAATATGAAGCTCTCCATAGATGTGTTCAAGTTCCCCATAACTAGGATTTGAGAAAGGAGTAGAAAAACACCTTGGTTACACAATGACTTTCCCTTTGGTGACAACTACTTTAAACCATTTCTTATTAAAAGTAACCCAGTTATTCTATATACCTAGGGCCACAATGTCATACGGTGTGAGATTCAAGAGCCAGCATTCATAAGGGCAGTATAGTTTATTCCTTCAAGGTACAGTTAACTTGCAGAAAGTAATTAAGAGTGTAGAGAACAATATGAGAAAAAGCACATTTGTCTGCCACGCATCACTGGTTATATAGGATTTCCAATTTATATAACAAAGAGAACAGTTAAGTGGCCTTGCTTACCTTAAATACTTGACGTTTCAATAGCTAATGCATTCCATAACTGTCACGTACTCTATCATCATTAGTTATACATTGAGAAAAATGGCTCTTCCTGTGAATTACTTTAGATATAAAAACGGGAAAATACTGTCTCCATTATACACAAAATATATATATACATCTATGATATATATAGTACTGTATATATATTATTCTCACACACATAGTGTTTTCAGACTGAAAGAACAAAATCAATCCTTAGCCATTTAAGTGGCACTCCTGTAGGTTAAATTAAAGTCTAACGGATAGAAAAAAAATACAGAATAAGAAGAAATCTCCACATAAGTTGAAAGTAAACCTTTTTCAAAAACATTTCAAACACAGAAAATGTCCTTTAACAATAATTGAGTTTTAATCTTTTTCTTATGAGGCAGGAGAAAGTAAGGCCCAGCCTCAAGGGTTATTCAGCGAGACATCCACATTTCAAAGTATTCATTGAGTGGCCTCAAAGGAAGTCAGACACACTGCATACTAAGAGCTTATAATTTGGTTGAGGATACCAACTCCATCAAACAACTGTAACTAAAGGAAAAAATAAAACCAGTTACTGCCCAGTTGATTCTGACACATGGGAAACCCCATGAGTATTAGAGTAGAACAGTGCCCCATTGGGTTTTCAGTAGCTGTAATTTTTGAAATTAGACCTCCAGGTCTCACTTCTGAGGTCTCTCTGGGTGGATTCAGACCAACCTTTGCTTAGTGGCCAAGAGCTTAACTGTTTGCGCCACCCTGGAGAATGCAGTATAAGTCAAGGTATGAATAAGCTTGAGACAGGAGGTACTTGATTGATTCTAAATAGGGATATCAAGAACTACTGTGAATGAAGGATCTTAGCATCAGACTAAGATTTCAGCATCACAAAAATGAGTGCAAATACAGTAGAAGGAGAAACAGATGAAGACATGTCTACAGCTATGAACATACATGGTCCATTCATTGAACGGTGAGTAGAGTAGAAAGATAGGAGCCTTGGAATCGTGTAGAGTTTGTTAGGACAGAGATTAATTCACCTGGGTAATTCAGAGAGGTTTATATGCATCTCATACAAGATATTGCAATCAGTTATTTTTTAGACTACACCGGAAGGATGACTTTATTAAGCCCATTTTTTAGAGACAGAAGCAAACCTGAAGAACTGTAGTAACTTCTACAACTGTTGTGCTTACTACTGGCACTGAGATGGATTCTGAAACTAAGATACAAAAATGTAAAATACCTGCGTGTATCACACAAGTTTTGGAGTTGTTGTATAAACAGTTAGCTTGGCTGACACTTGTGGAAGGATGAGACATGATCTTGTACCTTGATCTGCTGAACCTTATTTGATCTACCCAACTAGACAGTCCTGGAAATGCTGGTGGCCTAGTGGTTAAGCGCTACAGCTGCTAACCAAAAGACTGGCAGTTTAAATCTACCAGGCAGTCCTTGGAAACTCTAGGGCACAGTTCTGCTCTGTCCTCTAGGGTGGCTATGAGTCAGAATTGACTCGGTGATCATGGGTTTCATTTTTTATTACACAATCCATCCTGTCTATG
Organism: Heterohyrax brucei; assembly: GCA_028571685.1. Classification (NCBI taxonomy): domain Eukaryota; kingdom Metazoa; phylum Chordata; class Mammalia; order Hyracoidea; family Procaviidae; genus Heterohyrax; species Heterohyrax brucei. Next base: position 167,001,822 of record CM053143.1, read on the forward strand.
ACTAGATGCCTGAACCTCCACTGTGTGTACAACTTAAATCCCATTTTCCCCTCCTCACTTTTGAATTTATAATTTATTTAAATCTCTTTTTACCAAAGGCTCATTCTTTCCTTAAGCATGACATGGAGTCTTTCTTGGATTTGATTATCATATGCCATCTATGATAAGGGTATCCATGATTGACCAAGACTCACAGATAACTCTATCATTAAAAAAAAAAAAAAAAAAAAAAAACACTCTGCCATCAAGTCTGACTCATGGCAAACCTACCAGAGTAGGACTATTCCATAGAGCTTCCAAAGAGCACTTAGTAGATTCGAACTGCCAACCTTTTGGTTAGCAGTCATGGCACTTAACCACTGTGACATTTGATTTTTCTTTTTTTTCTCTACAGACCCTACAACAGAATCAAGGAAGGATCAAATTAATCCATAATATGATTCTGACAGAAGAGAGACAAAGATGCAAGGACAATGATTAAGAGGTTATTATAATAATAGTTAAGGGAAAGGATGATGAAGAGCTAATCTAATAAAAAAAAGTAGTAAACATGAAAAAAAGAAAAACAGAAATGACTGTAGTGGTTTAAAGAAGGTTTAGGAACCAAAGATGTCTTTGTGGCTAGTGGAAAAACAGAACTACTAGTGTGCATAAGCAGCACAAGGACAGGAGTAAGATAAAAGGAGAGAAATGATATTTAGACCTATAAAATATGGAGTACATGAGAAAATTTTACTTCGAAAATGTCTGACATAAAACAAGGTCAAGGATAGCACTGTAAAAATATACAACCACAAGAAGGTAAGTAGAGAAGAAAAAAAAAGAAGTTATGAATGAAGATTCATCCCGAAAAATATAGTGTCATAAAAAGCAAGCAAATTGCTAATTTCAAAGAATGGAAGAGGCTACGGCATTTGGTCGTCGAGTTTCATGAGTGAGCAATTGTAAGAGAGAGTGAAGACAGAATGCAACTGAAGGGGACTGAGAAACAAATCTTAGATGAGAAGTATAAGCAAAGCACATCATTTACACTACAGAGAATATGATGTGCAAAGTAAAAAGAAAATGGGAGAAAGATCAAGATTTATTTTGGCTCCTGAAAGTGCTGAGCATACAGAGAGGAAGAAATAGAACCTGAGCAGAAGATAAAGGCATGCTGTCCTACAGGATTCATCGGGGTGACAGAAACTTGTGCATTTAATTAGGAGGGTCTTGGAAAGCAGAAGGGTGAAAATTGTAAAAGAATAGGAACTCTTTTTTGGATACTTCTTTAAGGAAGATGAGTAAAGATTTGGAACTGTATGTAACTGGCATTTTAGTCAAATACACAAAATTAATTTATCAAAATCAGATATAATATCAGACTGCAAAAACACCAAGTGGGGGGGGGAGAGAGATGTCAGACACTTATGATGTTCTGAGAATGTGACAGCACTTTACACAGCATGCTCATAATTCCTCAGAGTGAGTCCAGGAGACCTTAGTGTCCCCATTTTAAAAATAAGAAATTTGACACTGACTGATGCTAAAGGACCTGTCGTTAAGGAGTCAAGTTGATGTAATATAAAAGGTGATGCTCTTTCCATTGAAGCTATAGTGGTTCAACAATTAATATATATTGGGAGAAAACAGACTGGACCTAAGTAGTCATTCACGTCAGGCCAATGATTAATAAATCAACAAGTATGTATTATGTACCTGTAATTCTAACCATGACTGAGAAAGAGAGGGAGCAAGCATACAGAAATAAGTGTACCAGGGTAAACCACAGCAGGACAGCTACACAAGAATCCTCGCTGAAAGCAGCCGGAGAGGGCCAGCCAGAAGGAAGTGTTGGCTTCACAGGGTGGTCCTGAAGAAATGAGAGAGATCCCACTCCTAGCCTCAGGAGAAGAGGAACAGTTAACGTATGCTAGACTAAGCAGCTGAGGCAGTAGGTAGCTCAGCAGTAGAAATCTCACCTTCCACGTGGAGACGAGTGTTTGATTAGTTGCAGCCTATACACTTCTACTGAACTGCCTCTACTGAACTGTCAGTAGAAGGTCAGCTCTGATACAGAACAGGTTTCTGGATCTTTCAGACTCAGACAGACTAGGAATAAACGCCTGGCAACATGTTGTTGGAGACCTTGAGTTCATTCTGACTCACAGCAATCCCATGTACAGCAGAACGCAATGCTGCCCAGTCCTGCACCATCCTCAAAATCTTTGATGTGTTTGATTCCATTGTTACAGCCACTGTGTCAGTTCTTCTCATTGATAGTCTTCCTCTTTTTTGCTGACCCTCTAATTTGTCAAGCATGACGCCCTTCTCCAGGTACTGGTTCATTACAATAACATGTCCAAAGTAGGGGGACAAAGTCTCACTATCTGTCATGGATTAAACTGCATCCCCCTGCAAGTATGTGTAGCAGTTTGATTAGGCCATGATTCCTGGCACTGTGTGAAATTCCTCCACATAGTAAATCCTACCTCTATGTTAATGAGGGAGTATAGGCAGCAGTTGTATTGGTGGGGCAGGTCTCGAAGAGTAAGATTATGTTGTGCTCTGAGGCAATCTCCTGAGATATAAACGAAAGGGAAGCTAACAGACAGTTGGGGACTTCACACCACCAAGAAAGCAGTGCCTGGAGCAGAGCACATCTTTTAGAAAGAACCTGGGGCTCCCTGTGCATCAAAAGCTCCTAGTCCAGGGGAAAACTGATGACAAGGACCTTGCTCCGGAGCCAGCTGAGAAAGCCTTTCCCTGGAGCTGACACCCTGAATTCAGACTTTAGCTTATTAGACTGACAAAATAAAATTTCTCTTTTTAAAGCCATCCACTTGTGGTCCTTCTGTTAAAGCAGCACTAGATGGCTAAGACACCATCCTTGCCTCTAGGGGACAGTCTGGCTGTGCTTCCTCTGAGACAGATTGGCTTGTTCTTCGGATGTCCAAGGTCTATTCAGTATTCCCCATCAACTTCATAATTCAAAAGCATCAATTCTTTGGTTTTCATTAGTCATTGTCCAGCTTTTGCACACACATGAGGTTACTGAAAATACCATGGCTTGATTCAGGCAGAACTTAGTCCTCAAAGTGGCATCTTTGCTTTCTAACACTATAAACAGATCTTATGCAGAAGATTTTCCTAATGCAACATGTTGTTTGTTTTCTTAACTGATACTTCCAAGGGCATTGACTATAGATCCAAGTAAAATGAAATCTTTGACAATGTCAATCTTTTCTCCTTTTATCATGATGTTGCTTATGGTCCAGCTGTGCAGCTGTGAGGATTTTTGCTTTCTTTATGCTGTAGCCTAATCCATGCTGAAGGCTGTAGTCTTTGATATTCATCCATAAGTGCTCGAGGTCCTCTTGACTTTCAACAAGAAAGGTTATATCATCTACATATTACCAGTTGCTAATGTTGCAATCGTCTTCAAATTGTCCAGCTTCTTGGATTATTTATTCAGGACATATATTGACTAAATACAGTGACAGGATACAAGTCTGACACACATCTGTCCTGATTTTAAATCATGCAGTACCCCCTTATTTTGCTCAAATTACTTCCTTATGGTCTATGGTACAGGTTCCTCATAAGCACAATTAAGTGTTTTAGAATTTTCATTCTTCACGGTGTTGTCCATAATTTTTTGTGATCCAGGCAGTCAAATATTTTCACATAGTCAGTAAAACTCAGCTGAACATACTTCTGTTATTCTCTGCCTTTAGCCAACATCTATTTGATATGAGCAAAAATATCCCTCATTCATGTCCTCTTCTGAATCCCCCTTGGATTTCTGGCACTTCTCTGTCCATGTGCTCACAATATTTTTTTTTTAATTATCTTCAACAAAATTTGACTTGGTTGTGATATTAACAAGACTGTTCAATAATTCTCCATTATGATGGGTCATATTTCTTCAGAATGTGCACACAGAGGTTTTCAAGTTGGTTAGCTAGGCAACTGTCTTCTAAAATCTCTTGGCATAGATGAATGAGTGCTTCCAGCGTTGCATCCACTTGTTGAAATAGCTCAAATGTTATTTCACCAGGACCTGGAGCTTTGTTTTTCACCAGTGCCTTCAGTGCAGCTTGGCCTTCTTTCAGTATCATTGGTTCTTAATCACATACTACCTCCCGTACTGGCTGATCACTGACCAATGGCTTCTGGTACAGTGACAGGGTGTATTCTTTCCATCTTCTTTTGATGCTTCCTGTGTCATGAAATATTTTGCCCATAGAACCCTTCAGTACTGCAGCTCATGTGTAGCTACCACCTGTCTGCCAACGGAAGGTCAACTATGATGCTGAAAAGTTTTCCATGAAACTTGTGAACTAAAGTGAACTTGGAAAACTGGTCTAATATTCTACTTCTGGACACCAGTCAATGAAAACCATGTGGATCCCAGTGGGCTGATCCTCACTTATAGTGATACTATAGGACAGAGTAGAACTGCCACACAGAGTTTCCAAGGAGCACTTGACATATTTAAACTGCCAACCTTTTGGTTAGCAGACATAGTACTTAACCACTACACTGCCATGGTTTCCAAGTTCAAGTGTATACATACAAAATCAAGAATGTATCATGAAAAAAATAATGAAATAGCCAACACTTTACTTTCATTTATTGTGCTCCAACAATGTGCTAACAAAATCCAAAATTTCATTTAATTCTGTAACTATGTAAGTATACAACATTATTAGCTCCATTTTAGAAATGAGGAAATAGAGGCTTCAGGAAGCAATAATGTAAGACCACACAGCCAGAAACTGACAGAGGCAGCACTGGAATTTATACTTGCCTAACTCCACGGTCTACAACCTTGACCATCTCAATCACTAATAGGTTGATCATGGGCAAGACAGTGATTTTATTCCTTTCTTCTTCTAATCTTTAGTTTCCTCAGTTTTACAAGGGAGACATAATGGTTCTTAGAAATTATTTTGGTAAATACAATATTTTATACATTATAATGCAGGGCCAGTAAACAGCATGTACTGAAATGCACACGTTCATCCATTTATTCCCCCAGAAGCCAAAAGCATTCTGCCTATAATGGTCTCTGCCAAAAATAACTCCAAATTCAAGTTTTCTCATGTTACAATTTTCCCTCAAGAAATTCTTAGCTGATTCCACAAATTCTTAGGTGTCCTAGAATTATGTTCCCAATATGTAGCCCTTTTATAATGTTTCAGTGATGAATTTTATATAGACTACTATGTCTTTAATACAATCTCAGAGATTGTATTTTACTCACCTCATATTTTCAGCCTGATAGGTTGATTTGTGGAAAAAATAGTTGTGGTTTGAATTGACTGCATTCTGATGGAAATTAATATATTCATCTTTTCCCATTCTATATATCTACTCTTTTCCATAGTATACATCTGACTATTTTTTCATTACCATTTTCTTTTAACTCCTATGGCACTTTCTCTATGTCATAATATGAATTTTATTCTGTTCATATCATAATACATTCTGTCAAATGTTACAGCTGATAGATTTATTTTCTATGTGATTGAAGGAACTCTGAGTGTCCAAAAATGCTCAGCGAAAGTACACGTGAAGGCTACAGCTAATGCTGAATCAATAAAACAGAAGAACAGGTTTAGTGATTTAAATGCCACACAGACATTTCTGCATGAAGTAAAATTTCTGATATGTCTGCTTGACCAAACATTAGGTTGTTCTAAGCATTTCAAACATAAAACAAGAAACACATGAATAAAAATTTCATTAACAATGAAAATGCCAACTGAAGAAACAGCAAAGGAAAATCAAAAGAAACAAAAATCATAGTAATCAGTTCTTTAAGAAGGGCAAATTGATGTTGACAAAAATCTTAGCATCCCTAGAACAGTAATTACATAGTAGGAAAAAAATCATCATGCCATTCGAAACTCTCAGGGACAAAGGAAATAGAAGCAAAGAATAATTAGAAGTTAGCTGTATGTGTGTGAAGCAGATTCTGGTCCTTTTACAAGCTTCAGCTTAAGCAGCAGACACTACCGATCTGTAGAATCAAAGCAATTTATCATCTATGAACAACTGCCAACAAAAGCATCACTAGGGACAAGCTGAGGTTGTGTTTTTTTACCAGGCCTGGGTTTTCATATAAAAGCACTGAATTTATCTGGGCTGTGGAGAGTTACCAAACCCAGGGTCAACAGGAAAGCCCAGTCTTATTAGTAGTGATGTTATTTTAGTTATTATAGTCTGTCATAGTCCGGAGGAGCAAGGAAGGAGACATGCACACAGCTGCAGCTTCACAAAAATTAGAATTTGATTTTAATAAGCCCCATGTCTCTAACCTTGCAGTTTTCACATAGAAAGCCTAATTTAAGCCAGAGATTTTTGAAAGCCACAAACTCACTTCCCAAATCTTCAAAAAAAAGTAAAAAATACAGAGAGTGAGTCTTAAAAGGGAAAGAAAATATTAAAAGTACAACTCTGTTCATCTCTTTTCAAAACTGGAATGGCATGTAGTCCCACTAACAATGCCTATAGAGAAACAGCCATTAATAGTTAATGAGAAGCTGCCTGTGCATGTAGAAAAGCCTGCATACAGCCACCAGAGAAGAGGAATGTGTAAAGTTTCCAGAAGGAACTTGAGATGCTCTGAAGTTGAGGACTTACTTCAGAATTTTTCAAAGGGCATGTCCAAAGGTACCACTGGCTGTGATATGGTAAAGGACTGCATTCTTCATGAGTTCAGGTGCTCTGCTAGATCTTAATGTGACAAATGAATGGCTTTGCGTGCAGATGTCAAACAGGGTGGATGGAATAAAGTGACAGGCATTCCTATCATTGGATAGACAAGACGTCTCTGTTTTCTCAGATTAAACACAATCTCTGCTGGGGGTCCCGCAATCAGGCTTGGCAAAACTTCTTTTAGTGAGAGCACAGATGCAGAATCTGTTTTGAAATTCCTCTACAATAAGGACATATAGAGGGAGCGCTCCAGAATAAATTCGTGACTAGCCATAGCTACCCGACACCCACCACCATGACTCCCCCGCCGATCTCCAGTTGCTCACCATGAACACACACTGTCTTGCCAGGCCCAAGGGTCAAAACGTCTAGTTTTGCAAACATATGATTGTACTAAGTAAGGATATGAAACAGAATTGAGTCTTTCTAAAGTTTTTGCATATCTACCTTTGGGCATTAGAGAGGGACTTGAGCTCTTGAAATGTTCTTTTTGACTTGACCGAGGTCTTAAACTTCTGAAAAATGAGCCCATTGCAAAATCTGAGTATGGTACTAACGTCCAACCTAGGTATAGAGAAAGAGTGCTGAAAAAGCAAACAGGAATATAAAACAGAGGCGTCCATACAGCCGCTACTCCAAACACTTATCCCAACATTTTATTAAGATTGCTTTTAAATGCAGAAAAAATAATACTGAACACCCAGATATCCACTCCCTAAAAGTAACATTTTACTATTCTTCAATTGTCACATACGTATTTATTTACCATCATTCTGTTTTATTATGAGCCCTCAAGTGAATTTCAACTCATAGCAACCCACTGTGACAGAATAGAATTGCTTTGCAGGGGTTTTGTTGTTGTTGTTTTGTCTGTAATCCTTATGGAAACAGACTGCCATGCTTTCCTACTTTGGAGCTCCTCGGTGGGTTCAAACGCCAACCTTTGGGTCAGCAGCCAAGTAATCAGCCATTTGTGCTACCAGGGCACTTTCCTCCTGCCCTATTCATCCATCAGTCCTTTTGTCAATGCACTCCTTAGCGAGGTGCCTGTTAACACTACCAAACCGAAAACTAACCAAACCCATTGCTGTGAGTCAATTCTGACTCATAGTGACCCTATGGGACAAAGTAGAACTGCCTCAGAGAGTTTCCAAGGAATGCCTAGCGGGTTCAAACTGCTGACCCTTAGGTTCGCTCTTAATCACTTTGTCAAAAGGATTTCCTGTGCCACTGCCAAACCCATACAAGCCCATTGTCATTGAGTTGGTTCCTACTCATAGTGACAGGGTAGAACCACCCCATAGAATTTACAAGTAGCACCTGGTGGATTCAAACTGCCAGCCTTTAGGACAGCAATCATAACACTTAACCATTATGCCAGCAGGGTTTCATAAATCACTACAGTTTCCACTATACACTTATGTAAATATCACTAAATAGTGTTTAACATTCATTTTGGTCTTTTTTTTTTTCTAAAGGTAAAATTTACATAGCATGAAATATAACTGTACATTTATGTACAATTCCTTGAGTTCTGGCAAAACTGTAACAAAATCCTCTATCAAAATAAAGACTATTAACATCCTCCCATACTGTTGCCTCATTCCCCTTTCCAATCAGTCTCTGCCTCTAAGTCTCTGAGAAACTACTCTTCTAAGCCTTTTTTTCCTTCCAAGATTAGTTTTGTCTATTATAGAACATTATTGAAAGGAGATTATAAAGTATGGGCTGTTTGACGTAAAGCTTCTTGTGGAAGGCGGGATACCAAAACCAAACCAAACCCACTGCTGTGGAGTGAATTTCAACTCATGGGGACCCTATAAGTAGGCAGGATAATGACCTCAAAAGATATCCATGCCCTAGAATCCAAACCAGGCCTTGAGGCACCATGGTTAAAGTGATTCATAATGTTTAAGTATGTTACATTACATGGTGAGGTGGAATTAAAGGTGTATACGGACATAAGTTTACTAATCAGCTAACTTTAAAATAAAGAGATAATCCTGAATTACTAAAAAGCCTTGGTGGCACAGTGATTAAATGCTCAGCTGCTACCCAAAAGGCTGGCAGCTCATATCTATTAGCTGTCCCACTGGGAAAAGAAGTGGTAGTCTGCTTCATAGACATTTACAGCTTTAGAAACCCTGGGGGGTAGTTCTACTGTATCCTATAGGGTCATGCTGAGTCAAAATCGACTAGATGGCAATGGTTCAGTTTTTGGATTTTGGTATCCTGAATTATCCAGTGGAGTCCAACATGATCACAAAACCAACCAACCAATTCATGACCATTAAGTTAATTCTGACTCACAGCAACCTTATAGAACAGAGTAGAACTGCCTGACAGGGCTTCCAAGGAGCGGCTGGGGATTCAAACTGTGAACCTTTTGGTTAGCAATCAAGCTGAAGAGTTTGAAAAAGAGATGGCAGTATGAGAAAGATGTGACTAAAGACTGCTGGACTGGAAGGCAAAAGGGGGCCACAGCCCAAGGAATGCAGGCAGCCTCTAGAAACAAGACACACAAACAGATTCTCCCCTAGAACTTTAGAAAGAAAGGTAGCCCTGCTAACAACTTGACTGCAGCCTGACAAGACTCATTTCAGACTTCTGAGTTCCAGAAGTGCCAGATAATACATCTGTGTTATTTTAAGCCACCAATTTTTTGGCAACTAGTTACGTCAGCAATAGGAAAGTAACAAGTTCTGTGACTCAGCATAATATACTTTGGGTTGATTAATGTCATTCTATGTATCTGTAGTTCAACACTTTTTATTGCCAAATAATATTCCATTTCATTCATTCTCATTTTGATAAACATGTATAGGCTACAGTTATTGTGTCACAATTTGTGCATTTTTAAAAGCACTATCGTTTAATGGAACTGCTCAAAAATTCTTAGAGAATTTGTTGGCTGTGACTTGCTCTCCTCAGTTGACAGTGCTCTGAGCTGATCAGTGGCCAAAAGAGGACATCAGTAGGTGATGTTTTAGGAAACAAGAAATATACAACTCTTACCTGGAATGAGAATTTTTGCCAAACTCTAATAGAAAATTTTAGCAAGATATATGAAAAGCAAAAGCATTTCCCGAGGGAGCAGGCTGTGGAGACCCTCGCATTGTGAAGAGTCTGTCCCCCCTCCATGTGACCAGAGGCGGTCACCCTTGAAGGAGAACTGGCAAAGTCCACTGTGCATGTCTTCAATTAGTAATAATAATGGCTGCTTCTCTGGTGCAGTATCAGAACCTGAGTTATTAAACTTTCAGCCTCAGTTGGTACACCTCTGAAATGAGGATAAAATTAGCCAAATTAACAGTTTTTTCTGAGAGGTGAGTTAAGTATGATAACGTAAGCAAAAAGGATCCATAAAATATGCATAGCAAGTTTTAATGGTCCTTAATTTTTATAAACTCAATGCAGGACAATCTTTAATTTTTCTCATTCTAGAAAAGTATTTTACATAAAACCTGAAAGTAAAATTATAAATTCAACAAATAAGGATTAGGCATAGACTACTTCCTAGATGTCTCCAGGGTTACAAAAAGTTTGACACAGCTCTTTTTCCCTAAAGAGTCTAGTGAGGAAGACACAGAGGCAGACACACAGTCACCATTTGGTGTAGCCATTCTGACAAAGATAAGTCTAGGAAATTACACAGCAATTTAAAGGGCATGGAGCTAAAAGTCTCCAAGTCTAGTTAGGGAGACTGGCCAGAAAGATTCAAGAGCAGGTGCTTCTAGATTACAACGAAGATGTTAATCAGATGTTGGCTTAGTGGAAAGAGGATAAGGGGAGGGCAAGGAGGTTAGGAAACACCCATTCTAAGACCAGAAGAGTTTGGCATTTTAGACAAATGCTCTATACTTACATAGAAGACCTGATGGTCCAGTGCGTAAAGTGCTCTGCTGCTAACCTAAAAGTACGAGGTTCAAACCCACAAGCTGCAGCATGGAAGAAAGATGTGACAATTAGCGTCTGTAAAGATTTATAGCCTTGGCAATCTTACAGGGCAGTACCACTCTGTCCTATATGGTAGCTGTGAGTTGGAAGAGACTTGATGGAAGTCAGTCTGGTTTGGTATATATACTGGGAGCTGGCTTGGAATTCCTAAGGGTCAATTCAGACACTAGTAGAAATAGATAATATTGGTCTTCAACTATTACGGCTTTTGAAATCATACTCAACAAAATGGGAGTCACATTCCAATCCGTCTTTTAGTTTTTAATCTGGAGCAAATATATGTATATATATATATATATATATATATATATATATATCATTGATTTTCAGGCCTCAATATATTCACTTATAAAAGGAGTATGGTAACATCCAACCAACAGAAACACTAGAAGAGTTAAAGGACAACAGGTTTGTAAAGCATTTAACAGAGTATTTGATAGACACTAGGCCTCCAAACAGCATGAGTTTCCCCGTTCATTCTCACTCATGTCACAGATACTACATATAGAAATGTACAGTGATACAGTTCAGAGCCCAACAATGGTGCAGACAGGTAGAGAAAAGACAAATACATAACCATAAGCTGGAAAACATCCCTGACTACTATTAAAAGGAAAGACAGTTGTAGTTGCAGCGGTAGACTCAAACATACCAGTGGTCCCAAAGATGAGACAGAACCAGGCAGTATTTCATTCTGTTGTAAGGAAGGGTGCCATGAGTCAGAGATGACCCAACAGCAACTAACGGCAATTTGCCTAGACACAGTACAAGTGTATTAGAATCTCAGTAAATTATATCAGAAGGTTTTAAAGTGGCCAATCTAAGGAAACGAGCAGACAGCACACACTAGATCTGACAGTTAAGTCCGTGAACTTAATTGTTCTAAGTGCTACATACCTCAGTGCTGAATATCACTATGTCACCTTCAAAGTACTCCCTTTGGTAAACTATGCACTGATGCTAGTGTCCAGCCCACCCTTCAAAGCAATTTTGGAACTCTTCCTGCAATTGCCATTGTGCACAGTGCTGTGCTCACAAGTCCACAAACTTCATTGTCTAGTTGTCTATAAGGGAGGTTTTAGCCAGTAAACAGATAACTGAATAGGAACACCCTCCTACTCACTCGATCTGGACCCTAAAGACTATTTCTTCTTACCTGAATATAAAGGAAATATTGAAAGGAAGACCTTTTGATGACATTCAGGACATCAAGGGTAATATAAAGACAGCTTTTGATGGCCATTCCAGAAAAAAAGAGTTCCAAAGCTGCTTTGAAGGATGGACTAGGTGCTGGCATTGGTGCATAGCTTCCCAAGGGGAAGACTTAGAAGATGAGTGTAGTGATAGTTAGCAATAAGGTATGTGGCACTTTTTCTAGGGGGAGACTGCACACTAATTGGCAGTCCTCACATCTCCATCAAGCCAAATTGGATTGAAGAGGACAAAGACCCACGATTCCTGTGTTGTTCTCCAATCCCTAATCCACAGCCACGTGCTGACTGCTGAGATAGTCACGTGTGCTATTCACCTACATTTTCAAGTATCAGCTTATTTATCTAAAATTTCTTTTTTGGAGTGCGTAATCATGTTTTTACCACAACTAAGGCCTAACTATTCTTCAGCAGGGATGCATCTTTTATTTCCTCCTTTTATGTAGTCAGTGGTGCAATCCAACTAATATTCTTTTTTTTGTTCCTACGGATGGTGGATTCACTAAATAATGAGGAAGTCTATTAACATTAAGAGATCAAGAGTCCCCTGGGAAAAGCCAACGCCATCAGAAAATACATCTATAACGCTTGGAGAGAAAAATGTAATTGTAGTGAAATATTTATCTAGCAATAAAACCAACATTCAAGGGTACTGAGGGAAACAGAGACAAGTCCAGCACATGTATATCAGTTTACCAATTACCACAGAGTTGACACCAACTCACAGGGACCCCAGGTGTATCACGGTAGAACTGCACTCCATAGGGTTTTTAATGATTGATTGTTTGGAAGTAAATTACCACCTCTGGGTGGGACTCAACTTCCAACCTTTCATTTACCAGCCACACACATTAACTATCTGCATCACTCAAAGACACCAATGGATGCATAAAACTATGTAATTCAAGGGCTGTCTTTAAGAAAACAAATACCAAATTATAAGTTCAATGCTAGACATGCATATTAAGTTTCTATTTCTGCTGTATCAAATTACCACAAACTTGGTAGCTTAAAACAAACAAATTTATTATCGTACAGTTCTGAGTGTCAGAAGTGGGAAATAAGCTAAAATCAAGGTGTCAACAGGTCTGTGTTCCTTTCTGGCGGCTTTAGGGGAAAATCTGCTTTCTTGCCTTTTCTAGTTTCTGAAGATTGCCCACATTCCTGAGCTCAAAGCACACCTCCTCCATCCTCAAAGCCCACAGTAACTGCGTAAGCCTCACACCGCATCACTCTGACACTGACTCCTCTTCCCCCCTCTTCACAGGTGAGGACCCTTACGATTAGTGTGCCCACCCGTGTAGTCTAGGATAGTCTCCATACTTTGAGGTCAGTTGATTAGTTACTTAATTAACTTCTGCAACCTTAATTCCTCTTTGCCACATAACCTAGCACATTCACAGATTCCAGGTGTTAGGATATGGCCATACTGGGGAGTCCACTACTGTATGTCTTAGGCTGGGTTCTCTAGAAAAGCAAAACCAGTAAAGCATATACAATATATAGAGAGATTTATATCAAGGAAGCAACTCACATAACCGTAGGGGCTGCAACTTGCCAAGTCCTGGATCATGATACAAGCCTCATGTAGCCATAGAAGCTGGAGGATCCAAAGTCTGTTCAGGTCACAGACTGTGAAGGTCAACAAATCAACCACGCCAGGCAAGACGGCAAGGTTTCTCCTGATTCACTCAGCTGCAAGAGCTGGCCAACCAGAGTTGGGAGAAACAGGACTCTCACTCTCAGGCCGTGAAGGTCCATGAATCCTGTCATCGAAAGGTAAGCTGCTGGCTCAAGTCCCAAGAACCAGAGACAGAAGACAAGAGAGTGGCAGCTGCTGAATCCACAACAAGCCAAAAACCTTGGTGAGAGGAGCAGGAAGGAAGCACGTGGTGAGAAGAGGAGGGATGAAGGCTGAGGGGCGGTGACCTGCCGCAGGCCCCGCCCCCATCTCCACCGTGCCGATCCCATGGGGCGGGGGTGATGACAGCAGTATACAACTACCAAAACCTGGAGAATTGTGGCCCACACAGTCTTAGCTATCACATTATGCTTACCACAGTATGAAAGTGAATATTTATTATTTAGAATAAGAAATGATATCATATTATTACCTATTTTGTTTACAGTCCTTTTATGTAATTTTTTTATTTACAAGGAATTCTAATATACAAATACTTACAATTAAACTCAACTTTTCTTGTTCACCTTGAATACTGTAATGCTGTCAACATTTTCTAGCACTCACAGGATACACACGGGCCCTAAAGCTTAGGTTCTTTAGGCTCCGGGTTAATCTGCTCTGGGAATTAAAGCACATCACAGCAGATATGATGTTTTGTCTGAAAAATTATTTCCCTAGAAAATGTGTAATTATGATACATTAACATTATTGATCAAATGTTTTGTTTTGTTTTACGAAATTAGTTTTATTGAGTAAATTCTAGCTTTCAGGATTAGAAAGGCATGGTTTATGATGCATCTCAATTTAAGAGGTTTTCTTCTAGCAAATGTTTTCTCTGTTCATATTAGGTCATGATTAAATGTTTCACTTATCAAATTTGAATCACTGAATTATTTTTCAGGATACATCTCCTTCTATCACTTCAAAACTGAGAAACAAACCCAGTGCTGTTAAGTAGATTCTGACTCATGGTGACCCTATAGGACAGAGCAGAACACTCCCATAGAGTTTTCAAGAAACAGTTGGTAGATTAGAACTGTCAGCCTTTTGGTTAGCAGCCATAGCTGCTTAATTACCACACCACCAGCTTCCCTTAAGATGCTGTTTTTCCCATTTCCCATATGAAAGGCTACATACGGGGAACTATTGTGAAGTGATATTTAAATTGTAGGATGTAACTCATATTTTATGCTGGCCGAGAAAGAGAAGAATGCTTCTTACCTCTGACCCAAAAGTGCAATGAAGAGGCATCTTTGTTCTATCTTTAGAAGTCTTGCATTTAGTGTGCTTACTTATAATGATTTTTCTGAAATTCTGACTTCTGTCTCAATATCATGTCCTGGAAATTTCATGATATAATGCCTCATCTCATGGCATTGCTCTCAGCCTGGCATATAATTTGTCTGCTGTTTCCTTTCAGTCTGAGGAAAAAGCATGGAAAAACCCACAAGTCATGCCAATCTCTGCATGGGAGAAACTATTACCATATCATTTCAATTTGAAAGAAGAGGAGGGAAACCAACCACAACTAATAGAGCATCAGCTGCCATTTCATGAGCACATGTCTTGTTTCAGACATGTGTTCCTTTTCTTGTTTGATTCCCAAGATAACGGTATTATTATCCCTGGTAAATGACAATACTCATTTTTCTTGGATTTTGCATTGGAAAAGGCTACCTGCGATGGGATGGAAAGCTAGATCCCTCTAGTTTCCAAAAGAGTCTCTAGGTCAGCACATTGTGTGACCCTCAACCACTCACTGCAAATAGTCTAAGACAAGGGCACGTGAGGCGCTAACCATTGCTGGTGGAAAGACAGGACCAATACTGATTAAGGGTCAGGGAATTGCTGCCAACGAAAGGAACCTGGAAACGTACCTACATTTAAAGTTAATGCCTTGGTTCCTTGTTTGCTCTCATAACCGAAGGAAAATTGAATTTCGGAAAATTGAAATCCAAAAAATTGGTAATGCACGACTACTAGTAGTCTTTGACTTTAAAGGTTTTGTTGTTTAACTACATGGAGTCTAGGATCTTTTTGTTGTGCTTATACTTCAAGTCACTATAAATCAGTCTTTTGCTGATCCTCTATTTTCACCCAGTCCTAAGACTACTGGAAGAATGAACCATATTCTCTTCTCCCTATCAAGGAAAAGAGCTCTGCAATAAGATATAAAGCTTTTTGGAGATGCAATTGGAAAGAGGACCATTTCCTCTATATAGGTTTCGTGAATAAGGGGTTTCAGACTCAAGGAGTCTTAAAAAATGGAGCCAGGTTTTGAGAGTTGAAAGAAGTGCGAGCATTCAAGTCCCCTGGGAAATTTCGCTATAGCCATTCTGCCACCTAGTGGGTTAGCGCTCCCTAGGTAACAAAACGAAGAGAAAATACGGACAAGGGGGCACTTGGTCCTTACCAAGTCATTCCTTTACTTCCACGAGGTCCTGAGAGGATCCTCCTAGAGCCAAATTCTGGTGTGAATCATGTTTTAAAAGCGCAGGATGATTTCCTCTGGAGAGCGCTAGAGAATAACATGTCTCAGTAAATACAACGTGAGCCAGAAACCTGCTGCATGGGTGCTAAAAAGAACCCTTCAAAACCCTTACTTTGTATTTGTGGTGTGGGAAATTAACATGATACATACAACTCCTAAAGGAGCAGAATGCATATTTCTGGAACCCCAGTCAGAAAACTGCACTGTGAGGCGTCCTAGAAAGGTTTACCTTATAGGGCAGGAAGCTTAGCCACGTGTTTGTTTCCTATTAAGTGTTAAGGTCTCTGTGCTGGCGTCAGATTAATACTGTGGAACGAATACTGCCTGATACTGCATTATATATCCACTGTTAGTTAAAAGAGGGACAAGGACTGTATTGCAAGGAATCACTCAGAATGTACAGAAATAAAATCAATGGATCCAGCTGACTGTAATGAGCTCAAATTCACTGTAAAAAGGGAGCTCAGGGAATCGGAGTGCAGTATATTTTTATGTAATTCTTCTTATAATTCTATGTTTAATAATATTCAAGGCATTCCTTTATTTCCCTTTAACATAGAGTAGTAAACTATTTGGCTCATAAAACCATTAAAATAAGGAAATGAGAGGGAGGAAACCCATTGTTTTTTGAAAAGGAGTCTTTTGTTTTTCTCCGGGGTTGTGAATCTGTCCCCTGAACTCAACTGCTGCCTCATTTAAAAATCTTTCTATTCTCCCAAGTGTCTCACTTGAAACTTTCCTTCGTGTTTAAAAACAAATGGAGAAACTGCTTAATTCATTTTGCTTTCCAGGGAGTAAAGGAAATGAAAACTCAAAGTGGTTCAATCTGTGGTAAAGAATGCTAGGATGTGGAGATTTCAAGCACAATATTACAGGTAAGATGGTTATTTACATGTTTGCCATTCATCCTTCTAAAACACACCTGCTCATCCACTTCAAACAGCAACATTCTGAAAGCTGAGATGGCCCAGGTGGACACAGTGCATTCTTACTAAGCCAGCACTGCTAGATACTATTTTTGCCATGATTGCAAGCTTTCCAATATCACTCATCTGTCAGCTTGTTGTACTGTGTTAGCTTGTATATTGGAAGCTATGTCACCAGTATTCAAACAGCAGTAGGGTCACCCCTTGTACACAGGTGTCCGTGGAGCTTCCAGGGTAAAACAGACTAGAAAGAAAGGTCTGGCTGTCTACTTTTGAAAATCAGCCATTGATAACCTTATAGAGCACAACAGAATATTTTCTGGTGTGGTGCTAGAACACGAGGACTCCATGTTGGAATAAAAACCAAAACCCACTGCCGTTGAGTCAATTCCAACTCATAGTGACCCTATAGGACAGAGTAGAACTGCTCCATAAAGTTTTGAAGGGGCGCCTAGTGGATCTGAACTACTGACCTTTCAGTTAGCAGACGTAGCACTTAACCACTATGTCACCAGACTTTCTTCCACGCCAGAAGGCACTCAAAATCAACAGCAGCTGCAGCAATGGACTTGAGCAGACCAAAGATCATGAAGACGGTGCAGGCCTGGATAGCACTTCTTTCTGCTGTTGTACACAGAGTCATCATGAGTTGGAGTCTACTCAATGACTGCTAACAACAACAACAACATAAGCTTGCCAAAGTTTGAAGCCACATTTATTTTAGTAACCTGTGTATTCTGCCCCCTGTTAAAATGCCGGCTTTATATATTAGGAACTTAGTATTTGTTCAAGTAATTGTTGTAATTTCTAACCTCATGTAAAACAATTACCTTTTGTGGCCATAGACCCTATCCTCACCCAGTGACCATGAATCTCAGAGAACACCATGGTTAAGCAAGGAAAAAGCAAATGGATGTTAAGCAGACCCCAGGGGTTTCAATTCTGGCTCTACATGATTCGAGCTATGAGAATTCAAGGAATTTATCTAATCTCTCTGTTTCCTCCTGTGTAAAAGTAAGCATAACTGCCTCACATAATTTTTAAGAATAAATTATATAATCTTCATGTAAAGGGTCTATCAGATTATCTGATATTAAAAAGCAGCACACATCATGTACTAATATTGTCATACAGTATTAGTTTCCTACGGCTGCTATAACAAATCACCACAACATACTTGCTTATAAAGCACACATTTGTACTTTTACGGTTTTGGAGGTCATAAGTCCAAAATGAGTATTAAATATCAAAAACAAAAACAAAAAAAACACTACCATCAGTTCAATTCCTATTCATAGTGACCCTATAGGACAGAGTAAAACAACCCACATAGATTTTCCAAGGAGAAGCAGATGGATTTGAACTGCTGACTTTTGGGCTAGCAATCTAAGCTCTTAACCACTTCACTACCAGGGGTGACAACTTAGCAGACTGTATTCAGCCAGGAGTCCCTGTGTAGCATAAACAGTTAACATTCTCTGCTGCCAGCCCAGTGATTACAGATTCAAATCTACCTAAAGTCACCCAAAGGAAAGGCTTGATAATCTACTTTCAAAAAAATCATTCAGTGAAAGTCCTGTGGAGCACAATTCTATTCTAACACACATAGGACTGCCGTGAGTCAAAATCGACACTACAACACCCAACAATACCAACCACATTCAGGAAGATAGTAACGTATAACTTAAATTCAGTAACATTTAGAAATTCATGACTTTGTGAATTCTCTGTGGTACTGCTCACCAGGATTGCCTATCTAGAGGATTTCTTTTCCGTTGTTTCTTTGCTTTTGTGTCTCATTTGTTACTTGTTTGTTTATTTACCTGTTTATACAAACCTCATGAAATTTGGAGATTTTATGATGCAGGTCTGTGATGGGTGTCCTGGGATTTCAGCTTCTTTTTTAGAAGCCTGTTTTAGTCAGCTAGGGCTGCTCTAAAAGAAATACCACAGAGTGGATGGCTTTAACAAAGAAAGATTTATTCTTACACGGTCTGGTAGGTTGCAAGTCCATATTCAGGGTGTCCGCTCCAGGGAAAGACTTTCCCGTTTTGTCAGCTCTGGAGGAAAGTCCGGTATTGCATCAGTCTTTGTCCAGGGAGCGTCCTCACGCAAGAACCTCTGGTCTGAAGGACGCGCTCTGCTCCTGGTGCTGCTTGCTTGATGGTAGCGAGGTTCTCAAATTGTCCTTTGTTTCTTTTTCCTTTTATTCCTTGCAAGCTAAAAGCATTAAGGGTGGGGCAAGCCATACTCCAGGGAAACTCCCCCCACAGCAGGAATTCACAGCCCCACCCTAATCCTTTAACATACAGGTTAGCAAAACCACACAATGGAGGACAGTCCCAAGATACTGGGGACTATATCCCAGCCATGTGGCTGCACACATTTTTGGGGGGACACAATTCCAACCATGACATCCCACCCTTTGACAACCCAAAAATCACATCACAAAACATTTAACACATTCATCTCACCATAGCAAAATTATGTCCATCCATATAACAGAAGTCTTAAATCAGTTCCAAGTCCAAAATACAAAAATTCTTCTACATCTGTGAAACTTAGAAGGCATTAACAGGCAACAGGCAAGTCAACAGAACACATTACATTAGCCCTCAAAGCTTTGGAAATACTCTTACATTTTCGGAGACATTCTACACAACAGCAATGCTCTCCAGACTCTAGGTATCGGCCACACTCTCTGGTTTCTGAGTGGAGACCTCCAGCTCTGTGCTACTACTCTGCCTTCAAGGCCCACTTGGACAGAAACTCTGTCCCATTGGCTTTAGGAGCACCCTAAGCCCAACTGAGTGGCAATTCCACCCTTACGAACACAGCATGCCAAGGTTCCACCCTTTGAAACCCCTGAGGTCATGGCCATACCTCTTGAGACTGAGGCAGCTCAGCTTCTCACGCTATTTGTCTCTTCAGCTTCAGCTTCCTATGGCCGCATGGCCCGGGCCTCAGGCCCACATCTGCCCTGCCGGGCAAGTGTTCCAAAGCTCTGTAGCTCCACTGGTTTAAGTGCCCGGAGGCACCCCACTCTTGCTGGAAAGCGTCCTGCCCAAAGGCACTCAACTCTCTCGCTCCGTGGGTCAGCAAGGCCAGCTCCACTGATTCAAGTGCCCAGAGACACCCCGTTCCGCAAGGAAAACTGTGCAGGCACTGACCTCTCTCGCTCCACGAGTCGGCTCCAGTGCTGCCTCTGGTTCTGCTGCCGCTGCTGCCGGTCCTCTGTTGTTTCTCACCATTTGCGCCTTCTTCGTTCTAAATCTTCTATCCATTCACAGTTTCAAAGTGGCTTCCACATTTTAGGTATTTACTAGAGCAGTACCCCACTCCTGGTACCAAATTGATCAAGGGACTCACTTCACAGCAAATGAAGTGCGGCAGTGGGCCCATGCTCACGGAATTCACTGGTCTTACCATGTTCCCCATCATCCTGAAGCAGCTGGCTTGATAGAACGATGGAATGGTCTCCTGAAGACAGAATTACGCTGCCAGCTAGGTGGCAGTACCTTGCAGGGTTGGGGAAATGTTCTCCAGGAGGCTGTGTATGCTCTAAACCAGCATCCAATATACGGTGCTGTTTCTCCTATTGCCAGGATTCATGGGTCCAGGAATCAAGGGGTGGAAACGGGAGTGGCACCACTCACTGTTACCCCTAGTGACCCACTTGCAAGATTTTTGCTTCCTGTCCCCATGACTTTATGTTCTGCAGGACTAAATGTCTTAGTTCCGAAGGGAGGAATGCTGCCGCCTGGAGACACATCAACGATTCCAGTGAACTGGAAGCTAAAATTGCCACCAGGCCATTTTGGGCTCCTTGTACCTCTGGATCAACAGACAAAGAAGGGAGTTACAATACTGGCCAGTGTGATTGATCCTGACTATGAAGATGAAATTGGATTGACATTACATAACGGAAGTAAAGAAGAGTATGTTTGGAATGCAGGAGATCCCTTAGGACGCCTCCTAGTACTACCATGCCCTGTGATTAAGGTCAATGGAAAACTACAGCAACCCAACTCCAAAATGAGTGATAATAGCCCAGACCCTTCAGGAATGAAGGTTTGGGTCACCTCACCAGGCAAGGAACCACAACCAGCTGAGGTACTTGCTGAGGGCAAAGGGAATACAGAATGGATTGTAGAAGAAGGTAGTTCTAAATATCAGTTACGGCCACGCGACCAGTTGCAGAAACGAGGACTGTAATTGCTATGAGTATTCCTGCTTTATATGTGTGTATTGGATATTTTGTTTACTTATGAAACATAAGATGTAAATGGGTTAATGCATTTTCAGTTGTACATGTGTTAGTTATATCATGTTGACATAAGTATGACTTTGTAACTGTACCCCTTCAGAGACTGTGCATGGTAAGGTGAGATGTGTGCAGATGCCAAGTTGACAAGGGGTGGACTGTGGTGGTCAGGATTATGTCAACTTGGCTACTACCTATTTGGCTGCTGTATTAAGTGGCAGGGCGGGGTTTGTGGTGGCTCCCTGCCCCTCGGCTCTCATCTCGTGACCCTGGACTACAGCTGCTGATCGCTCACGTGGCCAGGAGCTCCTGCTCTCTTGTTCCAGCGTCTGGTTCCGGGACTTGAGCTAGCGGCTGTTGGGCTCATCAGTCCTTACAGTCGGCACGTGAGAGTCCTGCTCCCTGACCTGCCAATCCTGCGCTCGCCAGCCTCTGCTCAGTCCTGCTCCCTGACCTGCCGATCCTGGGTTCTCCAGCCTCTGTCATTTCGCCTCGCCACCAGCTTGGGATCCACTGACCTCCAGCCTCTGTTGCATCGTCTCGCCGCCAGCTTGGGATCCACTGACCCACACAACCGGTGATCTGCAACTCTGGTCTCTGACTTGCTGACCTTGGGTTCCTCAGCTTCCGTGGACACGTGAGGCTTGTGCCAGAGCTTGGGACATTCAGCTTCTGTGATTACGTGAGCTGTTTCCTATATTTGTATCTATCTATCTATCTGTCTATATATATATATTATAAATCTTTCCTTATACCTACACGTGTTACTGGTTTTGCTTCCCTAGAAAACCCAGCCTAAGACAAAGCCCTTGAGTTATTATGATAATTCATTCAACTTTTATTCAATAAATATTTATAGCTGCTTCTCACTTATTGACATTCTTAGTACCTGACATTTTGCATTTATTACAAAGGTTAAAAATCTATTATCCTGCACTATTTTGCACATTAACAATATATGTCTGACAGTAATGCTCATAGCAAATGCCATGGTCAGCTTTATCAGCTTGGCTAGAGCATGATTCTTAGTGCTTTGACAGGTAATGAAGTAATATGGCAATTATGTGATGATGTAGTCATCCTCTCTTCTATGATCTGATGTGGTTATCCTCCATTTTTGTTTAACACTAATTTTTGTATAAAAACCTAATCTTTCGAACACAACCATGTCAATAAGCAAGGAGTTGGTTTATTAATTTTTTAGAGGCATAAAAATTTTTAAAATCTAACATTTCATATTGGAAAAATAAAAATTTAATAAGTATGACAAATGATATATGCCTTTCTTAAACTGCAGAATATCTCCACAAGTAAACTATATGGGGCAGTTCCAATCTGTTCTATAGGGTCACTGTGAATCAAAATGTACTCGACGGCAATAGGTTTGGTTTCGTTTGGTTTGGTTGGTTTGGTTTAATCATCATGAGACCAGGAGGAAAAAACAGTATGAAGATGATGAGTTACCAATGGAAAGTAGTCTAGTATTGCTGTTTACACAATGACACATCTATCCATCAGGAAAAACTTTGAGAAAATTTGCACCTGTCAGTCAATAAAGAACCAAGGTGCCAGATTTATGGATACAAGGAAGAAAAACTACTTTGTTTTTTCCCCAGTGTGCAATACATAGATCATTTGTATTAACTTTATTGATTGCCATATCCACAGCTTGAAATGGCTACCTAGTTTCTTTGTGCACAACTAATGGATACATTGTTTCTTATGATGATGTCCTTCTTGAAAAAAAATTAGGGAAGTTTTGTGATGTCACTAAATTAACTTTGTAACTTAACTCTATTTTTCATCAGATGACTTTGAGTCTTTTTTTTATATTTTAATGTAATTTTATTAATTATATTATTTTTGTCTACAATCCAACATCAATATTTCCCATGCTTCAAATTCTGTGTTAGAAACTCTAGTTGCCTAGTGGTTAAGTGCTATAGCTGATAACCAAAAGGTCAGCAGTTCAACTCCACCAGGCACTCCCTGGAAACTTTATGGGGTGGTTCTACTCTGTTCCAAGGGGTCACTATGAGTTGGAATTGACTCAGTGGCACTAGGTTTGGTGTAATTTCTGTGTTAAATAGACTATCTCTTCCTTCCCATACTTAAGGTAGCATCTTAGCCACACCAGCCAAGTGCTGTTACCACCCCCTCCAAAAAGTTTTTTGTGAACACAACGTGCATTATTATTAGCTGGAATTTTTTTTTTTTTAATTTTGCTATCTCCTTGCACCACACTTTAAAGACCAAGATGATATGGAGTATCTTAGTTTTGACCACCAGTGTAGACCCAGTGCCAAACTTGGAGTAAATACATTATGGAAATATCTTGATTGTAACGTACCTCTCACATCTCTTGCCTGATCAGTTGTTTGGCTTGAACATGTATAGGTCTTACCTTCTCTCTTTTTAGGATGGGAATTATTCTCATAAGCATATTTTCTATTCTGTATTATGGAAACCCTGGTTGCATAGTGGTTAAGTGCTATCATTGTTTACCAAAAGGACAGCAGTTCAAATCTGCCAGGCACTCCTCAGAAACTCTATGGGGCAGTGCTTTTCTGTCTACAGGGTTGTTATGAGTCAGAATCAGCTTGAGAGCTGTGGGTTTTTGTTTTTCATTGTAGAACATGGGCTTAGACAATCTCTGTGCTTGGCAAGCTGGCCTATAGTTTGGGTTAGATAAATTCAGTTAACAAAAGATACAGTTAGAAAGTGCTATAATGAACATTAACAGTTGGCCTAACTGAAGGGTTGGCAGTTCGAATCTACCCAGAGGCAACTTAGAGGAAAGGCTTGACAATCTACAAGTAACACAGTCACTGAAAACCTTCTGGAGGGCAATTCTCCCCTGAAAGACATAGGGTTACATTTTTTTTTTAAATATGAACATACAACTCAACTCTTTCCTGAAATCCAACACTTTTAATAATAGAATTGCCATTTCAATAGTTACCTGGTAATTTGCATATCTATTTTCTCAAACTTGTGTCTAACCTAAAAGGAAGGAAAGATACATTTATGATTGATTAGGATACTAAAAATCTCAATACATTCAAACTGGATGTTGTAGAAACCAACAATGGGCAGGTGTTACGTGCAACAAAATACTGTGTAGACAAGTCAATGCTTCCAGTGAGGCCAGATTAGTAGGCTCCAGTCCTTGACCTGCTGGGCTCATAGCAGCCGGCCACTTCAGCTTATTGCAGCAGATGTCTATGATTTAGCAGCTATTCTGTAAGTAGCAGAGAGCTTAGTAAGCGCATTGCACACTGACTTATGTAGCTGACCTTGACTGATGCAGGTGAAGCTTTGACCTAAGCAGGCATGAATGAGATGGGGATTAGATTATCCAGGGAAAAGGAGTCTTTTAGTTCCAGTTAAGGCTCACTTGATACAAGCTCTTCAAGCACTGAGGGGTGAAATTATTTTTGTTCCTTATAGTGTTTCTTGTGAAGGACAACAGGCTGAAGCTTCAGTCTGCAAAGGCAGTTAATATCCATGTAGGCTATAGAGTGAGTGGGCAAAGTTTAAGCCTTTGTATTGTATTTGACATCAATAGAGGCTATCTGTTTGCCTGCTTCAATTCTTTCCTCTTGGCATGTTTGAGACGGCATCTAATTCCCAAAAGACTGAAGATGAGACAGGTCAGGAACCATAAGCCATGAATTCATATGGCATACTCACGGTCTCTGAGAGATGCCTCCTACCACCTAGTTTCACACTGACTCTGATTCAGTCATTGAATGAGCTATGATTGTGACATAAGGTTGATCCATAAAGGGGTGCTAGATATGGTTAATCAAACAATAAGGAAGAGGCATATTAAGTCAGGATGATTTTCTCTGAACCTAAGTTTAAACAATATGAGAGGTTATGATAAAGTTAAAACTCAAAATTCAGCAATGAAACATTGTACCTGCTCTCATCTTAGAAATAAGACTGGCAGACAATTTGCAAAAAGAGAAAAAGAGGTAGCAGGATACTTGAAATGACAACCACACAGGAAATGGTTTTAACTTTGAAGAAAGCAAAAAACACGTTTACAAGAGACAGAGAAAAGGGTCTATCTGAGAGGTAATTTTAGGTTTTAATCACCTAATCAGAACTAGATGAAAGGGAAAATGGGCTACACTTACACAAAATGGTAACACGTTTCAGCAGTGAAGTGAATTTCTCAGGAAGGAGATTATACACAAGCAAGCATTGACAGAAGTCGTCTGAAAACCGTTTACGGGGAGCTTGTAGCAACATCAGTTAGGTAGCATCCTGTGAAGACTGGAGCAGCTATACCAAGCAGATACAGATGGTGTTCGAGAAGGAAGACCTAGACAGATCATCATAAAGCACTTGCAGTATTATCAGATTTTCATCAAAATACAGCTATCATCAAACTGAGAAATATAGATATTGCCCCTCCAAACACTGATTCACAGTAATTGTTGAGTATTTGCTATTTGCCAGGCACATGTATTGCTCCTGAGAATGTATAGGGAACAAAGACTCCACATCTTTATAGCCATGGAACTTAACATCTTAGAAGGACAGAAAAGACGTGAGATTAATAGGTGATTATGTAGTACAAGAGGGTGAGGTAAGTGATGAGTATAGGAGAGCAGGGAAACAAAGGCAGGACCCACTGATTGAAAACCACAGGGAAACAACAAATAGCACCAAGGAGGAAAAAAAAAATCCACTATGGCTGAATGAAGCTATTCTTAGGACTCCAAATAAAGGCTGAGAAAAAAAAAATCTGTTGTCATCAAGTCCATTCTGACTCATAGTGACCCTATAAGACAGGGTAGAACTGGCCCATAGAGTTCCAAGCATTCCCTGGTGTATTTGAACTGCCAACTTACCTCTTGGTTAGCAGATGCAGCTGTTAACTCTGTGCTACCAGAGTTTCCAAATAAAGACTAAAAATAGCTTATTCTCATGGTAAGTATGTTCTCACAAGAACATAGGGACTGGGAAGCACAGTGAGGAGGTTTATTTGACAGCAATATGGGTAAATTTATCAAAAGTTTAGAAAATTCTCACATCTATGAGGCATCACCTAAAATAATGTTCAGCCTACACAAAAATGAGACTCCGACTCAGGCTTCCATTCCCAGCATTTCAAAGGACACCCACACTGAGGCTCACTCAAATTGGACTGCTTTCTTCTCAAAGAATTCCAGAGGCATAAAAAGTGGTTAGGATTGTGTATGTCCCACGGGTCACAAAAAGGTTGAGAAGCACATGACAGTTTTCAAACTCAACTGGGTTTTCTGGAAAGAAACACCAGAAGGGGATCAAAGCATTGGAAGGCTAGTCCCTATCACAGAAAAAGAAAAAGTAGCAGAAGGAACACTTGTACTTTGCCACCAAAATAGAACAAGCTATTCCAATTCTGAAAAAGCCAAAAGCAAAGCAAAGGAAAGGTCGCCACTGAGGCAGAGACACATGTGTTAGGTCTTAGCTTTCATTAGGCTTCCAAGAAGCACTGCCTTCTGAAGTCTCAGCCACAACCGAGGTCATGGATCTGCTGATGCTGACTGGGATACTCCAGCTGAAACAAATACGTGACTGGGGAGCAATACCTGGACTTGCAAGGGGAATTTTAGGGGAAAAAAGAACCAATGGAAGGTTCCATGAGTACTAATTTACAGGCTCATCAGAAAGGCACAAATATCTGAGATATCTCTTTGAAAGATGCAGATCGGTTAGCAGAAGGGCGTTCTCTTCATCCCCAGTCTGCAAACACCACAGCTATAATTAACACAAAAATCTTTGGTGGTGCAAATGGTGAATGCACTCGACTGCCAACCGAAAAGTTGAAAATTTCAGTTCTCCCCAAGGGCTTAGGAGAAAAGGTCTAGCAATATGCTTCTAAAATATTAGCCAAAAACTCTTTGGGGCACAATTCTACTCTGACACACATGGGGTCAATAAGAGTAGGAGTGGACTTCCCAGCAATTGGTGTTTATAATTAATACTAGCATGTCAAGGAATATCCAACTTAACCACAACTGATTCAGCATTTAATGGTTCTGAAGAGCTTCAAATCTCCTGCAAATATGAAGGGACACTGGGCCTCCCGGATCTGATCTCTGGCAATAAGACTAAACAAGGTATCATGGATTGAACTGCACCCCCCTGAAAATGTGTGTAGCCCTTCCTAGGTTGTGAATCTGGGTATTGCGTGATGTTTCCGATACACTGTAAAGCCTGTCCCTGTGATGTTAATCGGGCTGGAGGAGCAGCAGGTGAACTGGTGGAGCGGGGCTCAGTGTGTGAAACGGCATGGTGCCTTGAGACAATCTCCTGAGACAAAAAAAGAAAGAGAGACAAGCAGAGAGTTAGAGATCTCATACCATCAAGAAGCAGTGCTGGAAGTAGAGTGAGTGTTTTGGGAAAGACCCAGAATCCCTGTGCCACAGAAGCTCCCAGTCCAGGGCAAGATTGATGACAAGATCTTTCAGAGCCAACAGAGAATGCCCTCCACTGGAGGTGACACCCTGAATTTTGGTCTTTAAGCCTTCTGGACTGTGACAAAATAAATTTCTCTTTCTAAATCCAGCCACTTGTGGTATCTCTGTTACAGCAGTGTTAGGTTACTAAGACACAAGTAGTCTCAACATTGATGCTTTTGATGTTTCACTCATCTATTCATTTCCAAAGAGATGAAAGTAGACAATTTATGACAAGACACCTATTCTTTTTCTGACAGTTGTTCATAAAATAAATGTACCTAATTGGAAGCTGTGTCCCAGGTTATTGATATTGCAATATGTATCTCTGTTATGTTCACTGAGGGTGATGCAAATGATTGTGCTCAACTGCTAACCCGAAGCTTGGAGGTTCAAGGTCACCTAGTAGAATCTCAGAAGAAGGGTCTGGTTATCTCCTTCCAAAAAAAAAAAAATCAACCACTGAAATTCCCATTGAGCATATTTCTTAGCTGACACACAAGGAGCTGTTACAAGTCAGAATTGACCAAAGGCAGCAGGTTCTGTTATTATGGAATTTTTTTTTTTGTATCAAGTTTATCAGTCATGTGTTCAAAACAGAGATTAGTCAAATTCAATTTTCTCCTGAAGAACTGATCATCTGTATCTACTAGATCTATTTAACTGTTCAATATCAGGGACCTTTATTTGGGAATTTACCAAGTGACACATCACTCACTTCCTGTCTTAATCAGGCAACACGTGACAGTATGGAGCCTGCTGTCCTTAAAGAGTTAATGAGCTCCTGTGAGCATCTGCTTAATTTCTAGAGTGACTCACGCACAGACGAAAATCTGATTCAGGGTTCAGTACCCAGCACGACAGAGCCTCTCTTTGCATATTTGTGAAGTGCACACCATTGCACAACATACTATTTGTCAAATTGTGTTCATTTGCGAGAAAGCAGTCCCAGACTTAGGCTTCCTTCCAGAGTTCCTTGTCTGTCATTTCTGAGACTTACAAAATGTTTCAGGACCAAGTACTGTCACTTAGATGTGATACTTCACCAGCCGCTGGTGATAAATAACACTTGTAACCAGTTGAGGTGCATTTACTCACAAATGATGTACATTTTACAATTCATGGCAAGCTTTATAACTCATCTGATTGGAAGTAGGTCACAAAAAAGTGCTAGACTTTCAAAACTCTCTCTGGTATGTGTGTTTTTCTACCAGGAAAAATCTTGCTATTTTTAGCTTTGAAGGGGACATTTGGGATGATCTCATGCAGTCCCCTCATTTTATAGATTAAGAACGTGAGACTGGGGAAGGTTAATTGATTCTCCCAAAGTCTCTGAGCTAGTTAGTAGCAAAGCCAATACCAGAACCCATCTTAACCGTCTCAAAGTCTCCCCTTCCATGCTACCAGGCCATCTCTGGTCCCTGGCTATGCAAATGAAGCTTCTGAAGTGCATTATTAAAGGATTATCTGTTCTACCCTTAGTGGCTGGGTCAGCCATAAGATTATTAAATTTTTATCTCAGAGTTCTCCAATGTGGGAGATTCTCATCTGCCAGATTCAATCTGCCAAAAACATGGGCAGGTAAGAATGGGCAAAGCACAGAAGTAACAGAAGTAGATACTGAAAGCCATTAGCTGGGCAACCCCTGGTAAAATCGACAGCCAAATTTTGTCTTCGTTAAAAAAGTACTTCTTTCCAGTTACACTCACACGACAAACTGAACCCAGATAGCCTCATCTGAGCCCCCATCAGTAGCTGCTGGAAGTTCCTACACTCTGACATCTGCAAATGCCAAATGAATCTGCCTTATGATAATGAATACAAAATGAATTAATAATGATATGTGAGTCATGAATACAATTTACAGTTCCTCAGACAAACTCGTGTCTTTTTAGCGTGCACCTGCTTGCATCAACGAGCTCTTGCAGACTTTAAGGAAAAACTGTCTTCTAGCACCTCAGCGCCATCTACTGCTGCCACGTAGAATAGCAGCCTTCTTTGTAACTTGCATCCAGCCCTTGCTCTGTTAGCCTGCAACTGCTGTTTCCTATTATCAAGCATTCATTTGTTTGTATTTATTTTAGAACTCTTGCTTTTCGAGAGTAACTACTCATCCTCCTTTCAGTTTTGTAACTTTTGTTACAAAATAGCCTAAGAAAACCTGAGAGAAAAAGTACCTGACAGCTTGTTCAGTTGAACTTCACAATTTAAACGCTGTATATAACCCCTGTTGGACTCAAACAGTTCTTTCTTAAGAAAAATAACAACGTATTTTCTTTCTGTCTTGCGATTTTTTGATAGAATTTTCTTGATGGAAGTCCACCAGTTTACCAAACAGGCTGAGGCTTTCAGTTATTTTCCCCACCCTGAATTCAGTCTTTGTAAATTCTTGAGACTACTATCTGCCTGTCAATTTGTTGTGCTCTGCTGTCTTACATTTTCTTGTGATGCTGAAAGCCATGCTGCCAGTATTTTAAATATCAGATGACTCACCCTTGGTGGACAGGTTTCAGATAAGCTTTCATACTATGACAGACCAGGAAGAGTGGTCTGGTGATCTGCTTCTGAAAATTAGCCAGTGAAAATCTTACGGATCTCAACAGAACACCGATGCACTTGCTTTGCACACATCATTGGGAGGGATCACTTCCTGAAGGACGTCATCATGTTGTGAAATAGAAGGGCAACAGGAGTATGGGAGACCCTTGACAAGATAGATTGGCATAATAGCAGCACTGATAAACTAGAACAGGCTGCTGATTAGGAGGGTTGTACAGACCTGGGAAGCATTTCATTCTGTTATACATAAGGCTTCCATGACTTGGAGCTGATTCAATGGCAGCTAACAACAATGACAGCAAACTCTTTAGGCAGCAATCCCTGAACGTCTAAGTGACGCTGACTTCATTCCCTCCATTCTGTCATGGACTTTTGCTCTTGACTTCCTGCTGTCCCTCCCCCATTCTCTCAGCTTCTATTCTTTCTCTGAAATGTGCCTTACTTTCTCCTGTTGGAGCAAAGGGATACAAGGACATGACTTACTTTTTGAAAAGGTCACTTTGGCCTCTAAGTGGTGAAAAGAGCAGACGGGAAGTGAGTAAAGAAGGGAGAGCAGCCAGTTAGGTGGCTGTCGTGCAAATCCAGATGAGACACAGCTGCATCTTCAGCTAGTGCAATGGTGGTGGAGATGATGATGGAGGGCAGGATTTGGGGCTTCGTTTAAAGGCAGAGTGGATAGAAATTCCTAATGAATTGGATTGGAGGTAAGACGGAAAAAGAAAATGCAAACATAACATCTAAGTTTTGTGCTCGAACATTGGATTTGGAGAAGAGTTCTGTTTTAGGTATTTTGAATTTGACCTTCTCACTTGACACTTAGGTAGAGATGGATGGTGTATACAGCATGCTCGTTTCCTTTGGGGAAATTAGCAATTCCCATTAGGTGCTGTCCAGGTAGGATTACAAAGTCAGGTTTGTTGTTTGTAAGAGTAGAGTTGTTAGGAAAATGTGCTGCATCTAAAACAAAAATCTCAATGAAAGGGTTCATATCTCAATTTTTTTTTAAGGATAGTTCAGGAAAATAACATAAACTTTTCAACCAGTGTTACAAGTCGTATGAAAGCAGTAATAAGCTCCTTTGGAAGCATATCTGTCTGTCATGTCTGCATACATTCTTCTGTATGCTTTGTGTGATCTATTTCTGATAAGAAAAATTTCAGTGAAAATGAACAAGCCAAACAAAGTCTGCTCTCTCTTCATCTACACAACACGGGGACTTAATAACTAAATTTCTGAGCCCTCTCCAGCTCTAACCGTCTTGATTCTGATACGGCACTTAACAAAAACAGACCACGTATTTCTACGTAACTAGGTCACTCGATTAAAACTTAGTCCATTTATTTTCCACATTACACTTTCACAATCATACCATCTTTAAAAAGCATTTTCTAAGATTTAGGAAGAAGAAATGTTGTTGCCAAGTAACCAGACTCATAGAAGTGAGTTAGGCTGCATACAGCAAAAACTGAAAATGGAATTTCCAAAGGAAATCCTTCAAAATCCTCATTAAGAATTTGATGTATGTGTTCCAATTTTATTCTTCCTACTAAAATATATCCATAATTGAATTTTTAAAACAAAACAGAGATTTAAAAAAAGAGGAGTAGATAAACAATGTTACCTTACTCTTATAATTACATATTAACCAAAATTTTCACAGTATAAAAATAGAGATATTGTAATGGATTGAATTGTGTCCCCTCCAAAACGATACGTTGACAGTTTAACCCCTGGTCCCTGTAAACATGTCCATTCACAGATTTGGCAATTGGCTTTTTGAATGTGTGATCAGTTAACATATGGTAACTGATGTGTTACCAACATCCTTATAAAAAGAAGAGAGAGACAGAGAGACAGACAGACCCAGCAGAAGATAGCCACATGAGGGGCAGAGGCAGAGACTGAAGGAAGGTATCTAGAAGGCAAGGGACCCCAAAGATTGCCACAAACCATCAGAAGCCAAGAAGAGCAGAGAAAGGGTATTCCCCTAAAGCCTTCAGAGAGAGAATAGCCCTACTGGTATCTTCATTTGGAACTTCTAGCCTCCAGAAATGTGAAATAATAAACATGCTTTTTAAAGCCAACCCAGTCTGCAGCAGTTTGTTGTGGTAGCACAAAGAAACTAAAGTAAGTCTATTGACCAAAAAAAAATGTACGTAAAGGCAGTGAATTGAAAGAGGTTTTGAAAGCTGCAGTGATTAATAAAATCCTTTGTAAACAGGGAAATCAGTGTATGCAGAAATAAACTTTCATAACAAATGAGTCTAAGAGGTGATTCAGTTGGAGTAGAAAACATTTATAATTTCATCACAATATCCATTTACTATTGATAAGGTTACACTCATTTCTAGAAATTTCACTTGGCCCTTGGCAATCTTTTCTACCATCCTTAGGCACTTAACACACACACAATTTCCTTTCTGTTTCTAAACTCTGTTCTTCCTGTCCATCAGACTTTAATTCTACAGATCATAGCACAATTTTTATTTTTTCCCGGTCCAAAAGTGACTGCTCATTTGATTGTCTCACCAAAATAGAAAAAAGAGAGTTTAATAACTTTAACAAAATCTTTTATTTTATGTCAAAGTTATTCTGGTCACACAGTGCATTTTAAGGTGCTGGCAAGATTTCATGCCATGCACAAAATACTCTATGCACTTCTCTGCGGTTTGGGGGATTTTTAATCTCATTTAATGTGGATAAGGGATATGCAGATAGACTGAAATCACCAATCAAAGAAGGAGCAGTTACAGCCAAGTCACACTGGTATGGGAACACTTCTTAGAATAAAATGCCATCATTTCTTTGTAGTACAGCATCAAACACCAATGACACACTCAACTTAGAAAGACCTAAGATATACTTAGGAATGAATAATACACATTTTTCAATTGACTGTATGCTCTATGCTGCATTTCATTTAAAGTTGTATACCATCTGTATATATTAAAGGAAAAAAAATGGTAGATTTTCCATCATTTTCTATATAAAAGCAAGTGTAATTTGATCATCATTTCTGTGGGAGAGACTGCTATATATTCATCAATACATACTCCCCGTCTTTCACGGCAGTAACCCTGGTGGCATAGTAGTTAAACTCTACAGCTACTAACCAAAAGGCAGGCAGTCTGAATCTGCCAGATGCTCCTTGGAAACTACGGAGCAGTTCTTCTCTGTCAGAGTCGACTCAACAGCAGTGAGTTTGGTTTGGTTTTCTTTCACTGTCATAGAATGTTTCTGTGCCACGTGGTCACCTGCAATACACACTACATTTTTTAGCATCTCTTGTAGCTGGCTGTGGCCACAGGACTAAATTATGAACAATGGAATGTGAGTAGAAAAGACATGCAAACATTCCATACTGGTTCCTTAAAGTGAAAGGAGTGTTTCTGTCCCCTTTCTGAGATCCATCCCATTACTGACCACTGCTAATGTTTGTGAATCATCTTGAGCTATCCAGAGAAATGCTTCCATCTTGTTAAAGTGAGTTTTGTTTGAGATTTCTAATTTGTAACAATTCTGTACACTTATGGATGCAATGTCTCTTTCTGCAGGCAGAGATACAATCCCCTTAAATTCTGTTTTCTAGGAGTGCTATCAGAAAAAGACTTACATTTTCAAGTATGAGCAGATGTGTTGTTACATTTAAATAGGATACATAAGGAGACAGGATATTCTAAAGTATCACACAAGAGTTCTTTTTTGTGATGTTAATGTGTACCCTGTATCCTTACAAAAAGGAAATATAAAAACTAAATTAGTTTTTTTTTCTTTGTGCTCTGGAAAGGTAAATTTAATAAAGGTGATTTTAAAATGTTCATAAAAGATTTTAATTCATTCACAGTTTTGTTCAAAGCATTTGTATTAATCATCTACTATGCACAAGTCCTATCTTGGCCTGCTGCTTGAGAAAGGACAGATAATGAGTTTAATTAAGGTAGACCTGGTGTGGAAAATAGCTCTAAATCCTAGTAGCTGTAAAATCCTATCAATTTATGAGACCTCTCTTGGGCCCAGGTCTGTCATCTGTAAAGGAGGTTAATGTTGGCTCGATTCTAACTCAGGAGTTATGAGGATTTAACCTGATAACATTAAGAGCACTCTCAGTGATGCATCTATATAGAAAAACCATTCAGTGTTTGTTTGTTAGTATAGTTGCTGGTGCTATTATTACTCTTGTTGCAATTTTCAGATCCTGGTGCTTGAGGGACTTATACCATCTAGAAGAGGAAATCAGATGATTTATAAAAACAGTGCCATGATAATTGTAAGCAAGTCATTATTTCTGGCCAGAGAGAATGGGGACGCTTCATTAACGAAGCAGCA
This sequence comes from Heterohyrax brucei, assembly GCA_028571685.1. Classification (NCBI taxonomy): domain Eukaryota; kingdom Metazoa; phylum Chordata; class Mammalia; order Hyracoidea; family Procaviidae; genus Heterohyrax; species Heterohyrax brucei. The sequence goes on from CM053143.1 coordinate 167,036,403, forward strand.
ATTTAACTGGATATTAAGAGACGAGAGATCTCTTCCTAGGTGGGGGCGGAAGTCGTCATGAAAGCTCTCCTGGTGGGTAGGTAGGATGGTGTGAGCCATCGCACAATGCTCATGCTGTTATATTGGTTTTCGAACTCTGAAGGGACATGAAAACGCCTTACAAAGCCAGTTTCAAAAGCAGAGGAAGATTTTGAAAGTGATTTAAAAACTGGCAAATGTAGCAACAAGCATTTTTTTTCCACAAGAAGTAGAGCCTTGGAAATGAGCTGAAGGGCCAGAGTAAATAGATATTCTCCCTGTGTCTGTAGTAAGATTAGAACGAGGACCAGCCATCGGCTTCCTGGGACCTCACCTGACAAGTGGTACACAAGCCTCACTGAAATGAATGAAAGCTAAAGCACAGGGACTCACAGGTCTGCAGCTGACTCCCTGCAGAATTTCATTTGTAGCTTTGTGAAATTAAATTGGTCTCCTTCAAAGTAAAATGGACCATAATTTAGGTAATGTATTACAAACAAGCAAACATTTCATTAACCACAACCAGTCTCAGGGGAGTGTAAGGACAAATGTTTCTCTGTAACCACAGCTTTGACCTCAAACATAAGATCCTGAAAATCTCTTGAATTTCCGAAAGATTGTCGTCAATCAGCTGAAATTCTGAAAACAGATAGTGCATGTCATACTGCTATTTTGCAGTGATATAGGATTTATTTTGGAAACCCTGGCAGTTTGAATCGGTGCTCCATGGAAACTCTATAGAGCAATTGTACTCTATCACATGGGGCCACTATGAGTCAGAATACACTCAATAGCACTGGGTTTGGTTTAGTTTTAGGATTAAAACTGATTTCACTTGTACTCCACTTAAACAAATTACCTCCATCTCCACTAAAGTATGAAACTGTGACTCCTATACCCCAATCTTCACATGCAGAAACACTCAAGAGGCAGACACCCATAAAATAAAATCACCATGACAACAACCACCACAGATAAACAGGTAGCGAAACAAGAGAGAACAGCGTCAGTCCATTGGTCTCGGCTCAGGACAGCAAAGCTTTTGTGTGCTTAGACTTTTTTGCTTGTTAGTTTTTCTCTTTTTGCTTTTCCTTCCTTTTTTAATGAATTGTTAATGAATTCCTTTCTATGTATGAAAATATAAAATTTATTCATTAATTCATTCAGCCAAATCATTGAGTCAGTCATTCAACAAATAAAACAGGGTATTAGAAAAACCATGTGGGGAGAAAATAATTTAAAAGTCAGATTTACTGAGAATAATTTAATTCATCCACAGAAACACTGATTTCAGAAATAGCCCTAGAAATACAACAATTTGTACTTGGTAATAACGGCACTGATACCTGTTAATTCAGCTGCTCTGGTGGTAGAGTGATTAGTGGCTACATCTGCTAACCAAAAAGTTGGCAGTCGAATCTACCAGGTATTCCTTGGAACCTCTTTGGGTTAGTTCTACTCTGTCTGTCGTATAGGGTCACTATGATTGTAGTTGACTCAGCAGCAGTGGGTTTGGTTTTAAGTCCCACTGGATATGAATTATTTCTCACCATGAGAGACCCTGTGAATGCAGTGATGAATAACACATGACCTTGAAATACAAGAAGTTTGCAGTCTAGTGAAGGAGCCTTACCCAAAAGTGCTGTAGTAGGGATATTCCATGAACTCTAGGAGATGCAGAAGAGAAGCCCTGGACCTCAACAGGCAGAGCCAGGGTCAGGGAGGCTCAGGGGATAGGATGATTAGACAGCAAAATCCCGGAGTACCCTTAGGGAATAAACTAGGACAGAGACTGTAATTTCAAAAATAAACAAAATCTAATCAAAAACAGGTTTAGCCTCTAATGACAGAGTAAGAAGATGGTGGAGTAAAGCCAGAATTTAGTAATGTGACAAAGGGACTTCAAAGACATATTCGCATTGTACCCCAAGAGCACTTTTAATGAGAGAAATAGAAGCCTTCTGTCTGTGCTCCGGTGGTGACATTGTGCTTTCCTTTGTAGTCTCATCTATTTATACTCTTACACTGTCCTCATTTATCTGCATCACATGACTTGAAAAAAGGACTCACCTGGTTTATGTTGGTTGAATTGCCAAATTAACTTTAGAAGCCCGTGTATCAACTAACAAAATAATGTTCCTAACTTTTTCATATAGCAAAGTACATGACAAAAAGTCTCTGGCCAGTATCCTCATATTAACCTTCTTGGTTAAATTAACTGCCTTCTTCAAAATCTTACCATTAAAGTACATTAATGTACAATCCACATACATTAAAGAAAAATAAACTTGTGATATATAAAATAACTTCAAAAACATAAAGCAATATTCTATGAAAGGCACAAATTATGTTTATCATTCTCACATTCATATTTAATAGGTCATTCTTCAGACCTGTCCCAAATTCTCAGCATTTCAATTTTTGTAGCTTATTTGATAACAAATTTGGAGTCAGTGGAATTTATCTGCAATGCCTACTGTTATTCTGATTAGAGTATTGTGTAAAATAAATCACAAATATATAAACTTACACTTGTCACTGAAGAGGTTTCTTCATACAAAGCTTACTGTTGCTACACGGCATACACAGTTTAGTAAAAATCTTCTACAATACTGTATTCTGGTTATTTTTCATGAATTTCATTAGTAGGTAACTATCATTTATAAAATGCTTACTGTGCTACAAGGCAAAGTATTAGTTCAACAGAATTTAAATCATATTTACAGAACTCGCTAAGTTAAGAATTTTTATTCCCATTTTTCAGATAATAAAGTCAAATTTAAATGAGTTAAATTACCTATCCAAAGACATAAATTTGAAAGTAGAAGAACTTGAATTAATGATGAAAATCACTGTCTAACACATGAGACTTATTTCTGTGGACTCATTATTTCAAGTGCCTTGGGCAATGTATATAAGATTGCCCAATATTATTAGCAACATCTTATTATGAATATATTCACATACCTAATTATGAATATACCTCTAATGCTTTGCATTACACAGAGAGAATCTATTTACTCAGTCAAATAGTTCATTAGTGGCATAGCTGACAGCACACCTTTCTCCTCTCCATGGCAAGATTGTCAATCAGACGAAAACTTCCATTTACATCTGCATCCCATTATTTGAATAATACTCATGCAAGTTCTACTCCTACTATTTCGATTTATAGATAGTAATATCATGTCCTTGACATGTGTAGGTGGTTTTGATAATTCAAGGGAGAACTATCATTAGGAAAAAGGAATATGCTTTTTTTTTATTCTGAAGGTTATACTTACTCTATTTTGTATTTGAAATCATATTTAATTAATGTATGGAATCTTTTACTTGGTATGAATATTCAGTGACCCAGTTGGGAGTCAGTTGGGAAAAAAATAGATTTGTTACAATATGAATCTGGATTTGACATACACTATTTTCCTCTCTGGAATCTAGTGATTACGTACGAGAAGCTTGGATGGCACACTTCCACTGTATGTCAGCTTCAGTCTTGTTGCTCAGTGACAAGACAATAAGCACTCTTTTGTCTTTTCTTTTATATTACTACTCCAGTAATACATTCATGTTAATATATTCATGCTGGCACTGACCTTAAGTATGGATGCAATGAGATGTGGCCACAATTTTAATTTGTATTTTAGACATAATCAATTCTGTTTGGTTCTTTAAAAATAACCCATTGCATTTTTATTTTCTCTAATTTTTGTTTGACATGATTCCTGACATTCTGCCATGTTTTCACAACCAACTGACTCAGATGCTAATGTAAACTTTCCTGAGGACTATCTACTTCATTCTACTGAGCTGACTAAGATCATGAATGTTTTCTTAACACTTTATCTATGAAATTCTTCAGTTTCTTTATAAGAATCACTGATACTACATAGTATGATGGGGTTATAGGTCCAAGTGAAATTATATTTTCCATTCAATTGCCGAATTTTCTTTAAAAGGTACTTAAAAGCTTTATAACACATGCTCCCCAGAGAGATGATGACAGTAGTTCCATTTATATCCCAGTGGATGACACTCTCAAAATTCAGCCTGTTAGAATAAGCACTCAAGTGCTTACCCTCTTTCTTCTCTCTTTCTCTGTGTCTTTCCTCTATTTCATACAAATATATTCACTCATCCACAAGTCAGTTATATTTAATCTTAAATTTCCATATATTAGGTGGTCCAAGATGGTAGAGTAGTCAGATACTTATTAAAGTCCCACTTACTATAAAGACCCAAGAAAACAGGTGACCAGGACACAGATGACAACTTTGGAACCTTGAGGAACTGAACCAAGTAACAAGTGAAAGGAGAGAGAATATAAAAACAGGGGAAACAGAGAAGTATAGATAGCTGGTACCTTGCCAGACTAACCATCACCATGAGACTGTATTGAGACAATGCAAGCAATTTTTCAACTGAAACCTCTACACTTACTGCAGTCGAGGAGAAGTGACCTATACTCACATTCAGAACCAGGCAGGAGTGGTGACGTCTACTTGTATCCTTCTATGCATTATCCCACACTTTCAACAATACTCCTGTGCTGCACTGCCCACCCTGGACTGTCAAAGAAAGTTTCCGCACCCTCCTCCCAGTGACCAATGGCCAGAACACCCTCACCTTGACCACCTAGCAAATGGCACAGCACACAAAAGTCATTCAACATAATGACCAGGGAGAACATACCCTGTACCTATGAACAGGTGACCACTGAAAGTGATACATCACTTCACCAGAAACACTAGCTACCTCCTCAGTAGCTCTGAAGACTGGTGAACAGAGGGTCATACTCACACACCCAGATGCTGACCCACCCACCTGAAGATGGCAGGTGAGAGCTTCAAAGTGGCCATTTTAGCAACAAGAGTGGCACACATACAACCTATTTGGATATGTCAAAACAAAACAAAAATTCAGAATACAGCAAATAAACTTATAATAAATAAATACAATGCACTCAATACCTCAGAGACATCAGACAACATCAAATTAAATGAAGACATAGGACGAGATGGCTCCAATGATTGACCAAAATAAAGAACCAGAAAATCTTCTTGAGGAAGAAATTGCAATGGAGCTACATAATAAAGAATTCAAAGCACAAGGATCTACATGTACAGGGATCTCCAAGAGATTGAGAAAGAGATTAAGGAAAACACAGACAAAACCAAGAAAAACACAAACACAAACAGAATTCAGGCAAACAATATGAGAACACAATGGTGACATAAACAGAAGCCATACAAAAACAAGTAATTCAAAATGTTAACAGTAGAAGTTCAAAAATAGACAAGTAGTTGAAGAATACAGGAGCAGAATTGAAACAGTGTAAGACACAATCAGCAAATTTGAAGACAAACCTTCACACTAATTTGTACAAGGAAAAATCAGAAAAAAGGATGAAGAATGCCTAAAAACTACATAGAACACTATGAAGAGGAAAAATTTGCACTGGCAGAAAACTTCATCCAAAAAACTCATCAAATTCTGTATAGGATTAAAAAAGACACTGCTGTTGAATAGATTCTGACTCAAAGCAACCCTACAGAACAGAGTAGAACTGTTCTATAGAGTTTCCAAAGAGCACCTGGAAGATTTGAACTGCTGACCTTTTGGTTAGCAGCTGTAGTACTTATCCATTACACCATCAGGGTTTCCCCATATAGGCTAGATCTCCAAAAAAAGGAAAAAGAAAAAAATTGCCAAGACACATCATAACCAACTAGCCAAAAAAAGAAAAAAGGTTTTTGGAAGCAGCTCAGAAGAAATGAATTGTCACTACAAAGGGGAAGCAATAGCCTAGGTTCTGAATACTCTGCAGAAATCATGCAGTCAAAGAGACCATGGAATAACATATATAAACTTTGAAAGAAAAAAAAGAAATCTTGATCACTGTCTTGGTTATCTAGTACTGCTGTGACAGAAATACTGCAAAAGGATGGTTTTAACAACGCAAAATATATTCTCTTGTAGTCCAGTAGGTTAAAAGTATGAATTCTGAGTATTAGCTCCAGGAGAAATCTTTCTCTCAGTGTTAGCCCTGGAGAAAAATCCTTGTCATCAATCTTTCCTTGGTCTGTGAGCATCTTGGGGCAGGAACCTCAGGTCCAAAGGATATGTTCTGCTGCCCGCACTACATTCTTGGTGGTACAAAGTTCCCGTGTCTCGCTGTTCATTTCTCTCTTTCATATCTCAAAAAATATTGGCTTCAAACACAGCCTAATCTTGTAGATCTCATCAATATAACTCTCACTAGTCCATCAGATTACATCATAGTATTAAGATTTACAACATATATGAAAATCATACAGAAGATGGAGAATCATACAATACTGAGAATAAGGACCTAGCCAAATTGACAGATACTTTTAGGGGACACAATTCAATTCATGACCTTTCACCTTTGGCCACCCAAAATTCATGTCCTTGTCACATGTAAAACATATTTAACCTGTCATATCACCATAAGACTCTTAATTCAATTCCAAGTCTAAAATCCAAAATTTTCTCTTCATCTGTGAAACCTATGTACAATTTATCTACTTCCAAAGTACAATGACAGAACAGGCACAAGTTATACATTTTCATCACACATGGGAGAAACTGGAGAAAAAAAAAATGTATAACAAACATCAAGCAAGTAAGCAGAATACATTACCTTAGCCTTCAAGTATTTAAAAGTAATCCCTTGTTCTCTGAGACTCTAGGTATTGGCCATACACTCTGAATTCTGAGTGCAGGCCACTTGGCCGCGAGATTTAGCTCCATCTTCCAGGCCCACTGGGACAGCAACTCTGGTCCCTAGGTTTTAGATGTGCCATTTTCCTAGTGCACTTGAGTGGCAACTCCATTCATCAGAGACCATGGTGACATCCTTTGAAACCTTAGACTTTCTGGCTATACCTTTTGAAATTGAGGCAGCTTCGCTTCTTGTGTTCATTGTCTTTTCAGCTTCTACTTCTTGGTTTCTTGTCACCTTGTCTTCTCAGGCCTCACACCCACATCTGCCCTGCTGTAGTGTTCCAAAACCCTGTAGTTCCAGCAGTAAGTGTTTGGAGGCATCCTACTCTTCTAGTAAACTTTGGCCAGAAGGTACTCAGCTCTGTTGATCTGTGGGTCAGAAAGCCTAGCTCTACCAATAAATGCTTGGAGACACCCTACTCCGCAAGTAAGCCTCCTGTACACAAGCACTCAGTTCTCTTGATCTGTGAAGTAGCTCCAATGTTATCTTTTGCTGGTTTTCTGGTTCTGCCACTGTTGTTTGTCACTACTGGTTCTTTGCCACACCTGGTTCTCTTCCATCACTGGATTTCTACTACTGGCTGTCCTCTACTGCTGATTCTCACCATTTGTGTTGTTTCTAGTGTTAACAGTTCTGACTTCCTTCTGAGTCCTCTATCCACTCACAGTTTCAAAACTTCTTCCACACTTTAGGTATCTGTTAGAGCAACACTGCACTCTATGTACCAAATTCCACCTAGGTCATCTAGTGCTACTGTAACAGATATAACACAAGTGGGTGGCTTCAACAAAGAGAAATTTATTGTCTCACAGTCTAGTAGGCTAGAAGTCCAAATTCAGGATACTAGCTCCAGAGCAAGACCTTCTCTCTCTGGTGGAAGGTCCTTGAGTTGATTCTGACTGATAGTGACCCTATATAGGTCAGAGTAGAAGTATCCCACAGAGTTTCCCAGGATGCCTAGCAAATTTGAACTCACAATGTCCTGGTTAGCAGATGTACTGCTTAACCACTATGTCACCAAGATTTCCAAAACCACTAAAAGCCAAGTGCCGTCGAGTCGGATCCAACTAGGTAAAAGAAAAAAATTGACCATGGAATAAAACAATTCCTGGAATCAAATGAAAATATATTTTACCAAGACCCTTGAAACATGAAAAAGAAAAAAAACAATGCTCAGAGGTCAAGTTATAACAGTAAGTGCACAGATCAAAAGACAAACAAACATGGCCCAAATCAAACAAATAACCCCAAAACTTGAACAAATAGAGAAAAGCAAAAGAAGCCTACAATCACTAGAAGAAAGACAATCATAAAGATTAAAGCATATTAAATGAAATAGAGAACAGAAAAATAATAGAAAGAATCAGAAAGACAAGAACTTAATTCTTTGAGTGGATCAACAAAATCAACAATTGGCCAAACTGACAAAAGAAAAGCAGGAGAGGAAGCAAATAAGCCAAAAAAGAAATGAAATGGGTGACATTACAACAGAACAAACTGAAAAAAAAATTATAACAAAATACTGTCAAAAATCATACTCAAATTTCAAAACCCAGAGGAAATAGACAAATTTACAGAAAGACACTATCTAAACTAACACAAAGCAAGGTAGAAAACCAAATCTGTGATAAAAGAAGAAACTGAAAAGGAAATTAAACAAAAACCCTTGGCCTGGATGGGTTCACTGAAGAATTCTAGCAAACATTCAGTGAATTATTCACATCGAAGTTACCCAAAATATTTCATAGTATAAAAAAGGTAGGAATCCGACTGAATTCATTGTATGAAGCCAGCATAATCTTAATACCAAAGTCAGGCAAAGACACCACCAGCAAAAAAGGAAAGAAAATTACACTTCAATTCCCTCGTGAATACAGATACAAAATGTATCAGCAAACTTTTAGCCAATAGTATTCAATGTTATATATAAAAAAAATCACTTATGACAACCAGTTTAATCAATGCCTTATGTTACGCTACTATATAAGATACTGACCTGTGAATACTATTGGTTTTGTAATCTTTGTTATATAGGCAGTACATACAAGGAGAGAATACTGCCTACTCCCCATACAAAGGAACACACAGCATAATTGCTCGTAACTTCCGTCTTCCTTACTGGCTTATAGGTGGAGGAAACTGCATGTCACTGCTTTGCAATTTTCTGTCCCCCTCCCTCTCTCTTTCTCTTTCACCCCAAAACTCAAACTAAGCAATCTCCCTTTCTATTCATGGTCAACTATCACCACCGCTTTCTTGTACAGACTGTAGAATAAAGTGTACCAGAATCCCCAAAATAATAGTACACCACAAAAATTTGGGATCCATATCATGCATGCAAGGATAGCTCACCACGGCAAAGTCAATGTCATAGACCACACTAAAAAAACAAAATAATCTCATAAGCATTTCAATCAGTGCTGGAAATGCATTTAACAAAGTCATTTCTTATAAAAATTCTCAGTAAAATAGGAATAGAAGGGAAGTTCTGCAATATAATAAAGGACATTTATGCAAAGTCAATGGTCAACATTATTCTTAATGGAGAGACATTGAAAATATTTCCCATGAGAACAGAAGCCAAAAAAGGATGGCCTTTATCATCACTTTTACTCAACATTGTGCTGGAAATCCCAGCTAGAGCAATAAGATGAGAGAAAGAAATAAAAGAAACACAGAATTGGAAAGGGAGAAGTAAAATTATCCTACAAACAGATGATATGATCCTTTACATAGCAAACCCCAAAGATTCCACAAGAAAGCTAATTGAACTAAGAGAAGGATTCAGCCAAGCATCAGGATACAGTAGCAACATTAAAAACAAACCAAACAATAATTGATTCCTCTACACCAACTAAGAGAACTTACAAAAGCAAATCCCAGGCAAACAAGACCATATATAATAGGCCTCCAAAACATAAAATACTTAGTAATAAATATAACCATGGATATAAAAAACTATATCAAAAAAATAAAAAAAAAACTCCAACATTCTACCACAAGAAACAAAAAAAGACCTACATAAGCAACAACAAAATACCATGCTCATGAAGAGGAAGACAATATTGTGAAAATGTCACTACTACCAAAAGTGATCTAAAGACACAATGACATCTCCATTCATTCTAGAAGGACGTGGAAAAATTAGACACCAACTTTATATGAAAAAGAAAGAGAGCCCAGATAAGTAACACATTGTAAAAGGAAGAATAAAGTGGGAGGCCTCACACTACCTGACTTCAGAACCTATTACACAATCACAATTACACAATTTTGAAATAGCCTGGTACTGGTAATGGACAGACATAGACACCATAAATCTATCCACCTAAGGACAATCGATCTTTGACAAAGGACCAGAGTCCATCAAATGAGAAAAAGATAGAATCTTTAACAAATGGTGCTGGCAAAAAGGATGCCATTTGTAAAAACAAAACAAAACAGAAAAACAAGGAAAGAAGAAAAGAAAAAGAGAGAAATAGGATGATACTTCATACCATGTGAAAACACAAACTGAAAGCAAATTGAAGATATAAGAATAAAACTGAAAATTACAGTTTACTTAAAAAACAAAACAAAACATTTAAAATGGAGTTGATTCTCATTTATAGAGACTCTAAAGGTGGGGTAGAACCACCTTGTAGAGTTTCCAAGGAGCACCTGGTAGATTTGAACTGTTGACCTTTTGGTCAGCAACCTGTACCTCTTAATCATTAAACCACCTGGCTTTCCATAAAGATTATACAAGGAAAATTCACGTCAATGCCTTTGTTAGATGTCTCCAAGTCAGTTCCAATTTATAGTGACCTTATAAACTACAGATCTAAATATTGCCTGCTCCTGTGCCGTCTTCACAATCATTACTATGTTTGAGAACTTTGTAGAAGCCACTGTATCAGTTCACCTCATCCAGGGTCATCATCTTTGTTGCTATACTCTACCAAACATGGTGTATTTCTCCAGGATATGATCACCCCCAATGATAGAACAACTGCCAATTAAGTTTTCCAACTCATCTTAGAAAAACTTCTGCGTATCTCATTGCTGAATGTCGTCACAGTCACCTTCAAAGTACTCGGCTTGGAAAGCTATGCACTGACACCAGCACCTAGTCCACCCTTCAAAGCCATTTTGGAACTCTTTCTGGAATAGCCATCAGAGCTGTTGTCATATTACCATTGGTGTCCTGAATGTCATTAAAATTTCTTCCTTTTGAGGAGGGCAGAGTCAAGATGGCAGACTAGACACACATCTCCTAAATTCCCCCTGAAAACTAAGGCCTGGATTGATAATTAAACAGAGACTTCTGGACAGCCAGTGAGCCCTAGGACACAGCATAGGGCTGTCGATTTGGACTACATGCCACTGAACGGAAAATTTCTCTTTTGCTGACCCCCACCCTTAATGAATGCCAGCTCTTGTGGACTTAAGATAAATCTTAACATTTTTTTCTCTGTCCTAACTAGCAGGCAGGGCCTGGGCTTAACTGCCAGCAAAGCTCAGCTGCCTGTTGATGAGACCAGCAGGTGGAATACCCACATTTTGGGAGCTTGGCTCTGAAGTCTGTGCACCTCAGCCTCTCCACCCTTTCTTTCTGAACCTCCACCATACAGCTGGCTATTCCACAGTGAGTGGGAGAGCTTGTATAGGATACCATCTTGTTCAACTAAGTGGTGGACCTACCCCAATAGAGGCCTCAGCAGACATTAATTCCCAGGCTGGCAGGCAATGCCAGCCCAAGGAGAACTTTTCCAACAGAAAGGCTGTGGTTAGCGCAGTGTGAGGCCCAGCAGCAGATGACAGCAGGGCGGTAGCCTTTTCATATTTTGAAATAGCTTTCAGCATCTGGGGATGGATATAGAGGTGCTTACTTTGCCAGCTGGGAAGACAGGCTTGCACACCTGAAAGCCTCACTGATTTGGGGATCTGTCACATAGCTTTTACCTTCCAAAAGAAGATTACCTAGAGAAATAGCTGCAGTGCATCCTGACAACATCTCTTCCAGCCTTTACTGACCCACATCATAGGGTCTACTGACAGCCCTGCAGTGACTGCATAAGTAGGGCCATGTCTTTGCCAATCAGGAGGCAGAGCCAATTACCCCATAGATTCTAGTGGGCCCAGTCACTGGAGTACATAGAGGTGACTGGTGATCACCTTTCTTATCAGACTGTGCTTTAGATTCTGTTAAGGTAACACCAGAGAAACTAAATAACTTCTTGATGCCCAAAAAGCAACGAACTTTGATCAGAAACTTACAGAAAAAATTCAGCTATCACTTCATAAAGCCCTCAAAAGAAAGAACCAAAGAACTGCCCAGACAAAGAAGCTTTTCTGAAACTGTTGGAGGTTGAGCACGAAAGGATTATATAGAGAGCATTCCTAGACATTATACAACATGCAGCAGAGCAAAATGAAAAATTAACCAAGCTGTTCAAACTGATGGAACACTAGTATTCTGAAATCCAAAAGACTAATAACAAAATCAAAGAAATAGAAAATTCGATTCAAAACCAAGAAAACCGAATTGAACAATTGTAAAATAGACATTCTGACTTGGAAGACAGAGCTACTGACTCCAGCATCTATGAAGAGAAATCAGACAAAAGAAACAAGAAAAATGAAGAAGAGTTAAGAAACACCTGTGACTCTATTAAAAGGAACAATCAATGATTACTTGGAGTTCCTGAACATGGAGGGACTCCTGAAAACACAGAGAGTATTGTTGCTAGGTTGCTGACAGAAAACTTCCCAGAAATTATGAAAGAAGAGAATATAGATATCTAAGATGCATCTCGAATGTAACTCAATATAGATCCGAAAAGACAGACTCCAAGATGTATTATAGTCAAACTTAATGAAATGAAACACAAGCATAAACTCTTAAAGGCAGTGAGACTCAAAGCAAAGCCACCATTCAGAGGGAAGCTCTGTATGCTATCACCTGACTTCTCAGCAGAAACAATGCTAGCACATAGGCATTGGGATGACACATTAAAGGCCTTGAAGGAGAAAAACTTTCAACCAAGAATTATAAATCCTGCAAAACTATCCTTCAAATATGAAAATGAAATTAAGACATTTGCAGATAAACAGAAACTCAGAGACTTTGTAAAAACCAAACCAAAAATACAAGAAATACTGAAAGAAGCTCTTGGGTTAGAAGAACAAAACCACTAACGCTATAGTTTAGGAGGAAGTACAGGACATATCATCCAGAAACCTACTCAGTTAGGGAAGATTCCAAATTCAATCAAAACTATAATATTAAAAGAAGTGATCCAGTGATCATATCATGAAAACTATGATACCATCACATTAAAAAGAAGGATATGCTACAGTCGTTACAGTTCTTCCAGACGGAGAGGAAGTTAATAAGACACGCAGAAGTTAAATTGGGTTTAAACACAGATTTTTAAGGGGGATCACAGGGGTGGCCACACAGCACAATAAAGACACACTATATCAAATCAAGAAATGTAATACAGGAATCCCAACAAACACAAAACCAACACTGAAAAGAGTGAAAAATCAACTCATAAAGAAGAGTGTCCCAGAACTGGTAAGTGCAACAGAGAAAATATCAACTCAAAAACAAAGACATCACAAAGACAACACTAAACACATACCTATAAATAATTGTATTGAGTGTAAATGGACTGCGTGCTCCAGTAAAGAGACAATGAGTGATATCTTGGATCAAAAGGAATAACACATCTATATGATGCTTATAGGAAACTCACCATAGACTTAAAGATAGAAACAAACTGAAAATTAAAGGATGGAAGAACATACACCAAGCTAACAATATATAGAGAAGAGCGGGTGTGGCAATACTAATCTCAGATAAAATAGATTTCAATGTCAAATCTACCATCATGGACAAGGATGGACACTAATTATTGCTGAAAGGTTCAATACACAAGCAGGACTGAACAATATTAAATATCTATGCAACCACTACTAGAGCATCTAAATACATTGAAGAAACACGGACTACATTCAAAAATGAGATGGATCACTCCACAATAATAGTAGGAGACTTCAACACTCCACTTTCAATATTAGACAGATATTCTAGAAAAAAGCTCCAAAAAGATACAGAAGATCTTAGTGCCACAATTGACCAACTGGACCTCATGGGCATACATAGAACTTTCTATCCATCAGCAGATAACTACACCTTCTTCTGTAGTGCTCATGGAACACTTTCCAGAATAGACCATGTGTTAGGACATAAAGCAAATCTCAACAAAATCCATACCATTGAATTATCGCAAAGCATCTTCTCAGACCATAAAGGCATAAAAGTAGAAATCAGTAACAGAAGAAACATAAATAGAAATTGGAACTGATGGAAACTGAACAACATCTTGCTCAAAAGGCCATGGGTTATAAAAGAAATCAAGGATGAAATAATGAAATTTCTGGATTCCAGTAAGAATGAAAACATTTCCTACCAGAACTTATGGGATACAGCTAAAGCAGTGCTATAAGGTAAGTTTATTGCTATGAATGCTCACATCAGGAGGGACAAAAGAACCCAAACCAAAGAACTGACTTTACAGCTTTAACAAGCAGAAAGAGAGAAACAGAGGAACCCCTCAGGCACCAGAAGAAAGCAGATTGTAAAGATTAGAGCAGAATTAAACAAATTAGAGAATAGAAGAACAATTGAAAAAACTGAAAGACCAAAGCTGTTTTTTTGAATAGATCAACAAAATTGACAACCCATTGGCTAAACTTTGCTAAAGAAAAACAGGAAAGGAAACAAATAACCCAAATAAGAAATAAAATGGGAGATGTCACAACAGATCCAACAGAAATAAAATATATCATAACAGAATACTACAAAAGACTGTACTCTAAGAAATTTGAAAACCTAGAGGAAATGGACAATTTCTAGTCATATCACCTACCAAAATTATCACTAGCTGAAGCAGAACAACTTAATAAACCCATAACAAGGGAAGAGATTGAAAAAGTAATCCAAAAACTACCAATGAAAAAAAGCCCAGGCCCACATGGCTTCACCGCAGAATTCTACCATGCTTTTAGAGAAGAGTTAACTCCAACACTGCTGAGACTATTTCACAGCATAGAAAGGAGTGGAAAACTCCCAGACTTATTCTATGAAACCAGCATAACCCTGATACCAAAGCCAGTGAAAGACTCAACTAAAAAGGAGTACTACAGACCAACATCATTCATGAACCTAGATGCAAAAATCTTCAAGAAAATACGGGCCAATATAATTCAACAACATATCAAAAAAATAATTCATCATGACTAAGCTGGATTCATACCAGGGATGCAAGGCTGGTTCAACATCAGCCAAGTGCCGTCGAGTCAGATCCAACTCATGGTGATGTGATCAATGACATAAATAACACAAAAGACAAGAATCACCTGAGTTTCTCAATTGATGTAGAAAAAGCATTTGATAAAGGCCAACACCCATTCATGATAAAAACTCTCAGCAAAATGCAAAAAGATGGTAAATTCCTCAATGCAATAAGGGCCATTTATACAAAGCCAACTGTCTACATCATCCTGAATGGAGACTGAAACAATTTCACTTGAGAACAGGAACTGGACAAGGATGCCCACTCTCACCTCTCCTGTTCAACATTGTACTAGAAGTTCTAACCAAAGCAATTAGACAAGACCAATAAA
This sequence comes from Heterohyrax brucei, assembly GCA_028571685.1. Classification (NCBI taxonomy): domain Eukaryota; kingdom Metazoa; phylum Chordata; class Mammalia; order Hyracoidea; family Procaviidae; genus Heterohyrax; species Heterohyrax brucei. Next base: position 167,051,845 of record CM053143.1, read on the forward strand.
TAAAGGACATCTGCATCAGCATGTAAGAGGTAAAAATTTCCTTATTTGCAGACAATATGATTGTATATGCAGAGAATCCTAAAGAGTCTATAAGTAAACTACTTGAACTGATAGAAGAGTTTAGCAAAGTCTCAGGATACAAGAGAAACATAAATAAATCAGTAGGATTCCTTTATACCAACAAAGAGATTATTAAAGAAGAAATCACCTAATTAACACCATTTGATATAGCCCTCAAGAAGATAAAATGCCTAGGAATAAATCTAACCATGGAAATAACAGACCTTTACACAGAGAACAACAAGACCTTACTACAAGAAACTAAGAGAGACTTACATAAACGGAGAAACCTACCCTGCTTATGCATGAGAAGACTTAACATTGTGACAATGTCTATTTTACCCAAAGCAATGTACATACATAATGCAATCTCAAAACAAATTCTTGTGACATTTTTTAATGAGATGGAAAAACAAATTACCAATTTTATTTGGAAAGGGAAGAAGCCCTGGATAAGTAAAGCACTACTAAAAAAGAAGAACACACTAGAAGGCATCTCACTACCCGACTTTAGAACCTATTACACTGCCACAGTTGTCAAAACAGCCTGGTACTGGTACAAAAAAAAGACATATAGATCAATGGAGCAGAGTGGAGACCCCAGAGATTCCACCAGCCTCCTATGAACAGTTGATATTCGACAAAGGCCCTAAAACATTAAACTTGAGTAAAAACAATGTCTTCAGCAAATGGTGCTGGCAAAATTAGATATCCATGTGCAAAAAATTGAAACAAGACCCATGTATCACACTGTGTACAAAACCCAACTCAAACTGGATAAAAGACCTAAATATCAAAACTAAAATGATACACTGAGGGGGGCAGAGTTAAGATGGCAGACTAAACACACACACCTCCCTAAGTACCTCTGGAAACCAAGACGTGAATCAATAGTTAAACACAGTCGTAGTTAGCCCTAGGACATGCCATAGGACTATTAACTCGGACTTCACACCACTGAGCGGAAAACTTTCTCTCTTTTACTGACCCCTTCTCTTGGTCAGTGCTGGCTTTCATGGACCAAGGGTAACTCATCATTTTAACTTTTTTGTCTTGGCTGGCAGGCAGAGCTGGGACTTGACTGGTGACTGGTCTCAGACACACTGCTGGTGGGATCGGCAGGTGAGGTTGACATATTTTGAGAGCCCGGCTTTGGACTTTGTGCATCTCAGCACCTTTGGCCTCTATTTCCGCCTCTGCCATTAACTGGCCTGGACCACGGCAGGCAGAGAGCTTGTGCCGGAAACCATCTTGCTCCACAGAGAGGCAGATATACCCTTACAGAGGTCTCAGTGGATCTAATTCCTAGGCTAGGAGGCAGCGCCTGCCTGGAGGAGAGTGCTTTTTCAGCAGTAAAGCAGTATTCTACACTGTGTCACCTATGGCTGGGGCCCAACAGCAGAGGCCAGCAGGGCAGTAGCCTTTCTGTATTCTGAACTAGTTTGTAAGATTTGGGGTTGGCTATAGAGGTGCTTACTTTGCCAGCTGGGGAGAAGGACCTATACACTTAAAACCTGACTGTCTTTGGCAGTTGTTAGATACTTTTACCTTTCATTTTAAGATGGCCTAATGTAACAACTGTGGTCCATCCTCAGGGCATCTCTCCGAACCTCTATTGACTCACATGATGCCCCAAAGCAACAAACTCTGGAGGAAACTGTAACCAAGAAATCACCCATGGCGTCAGAAGGCCCCCCCAAAACTAAAACAATAAAGTTCATATAAGAAAAAATAGGGTCAACAATGGAAATTTTAAAGCACAATGTAGACAGACTTTAAAGTCTGTCAAACAAAGCATGACCAACAGAAGAATCAATAGATAAATGGGAACTACTAAGATTCAAACACTTTTGTTCATCCAAAGACTTCATCAACAGAATTAAAAGATCACCTACAGAATGGGAAAAAAATACTTGGCAACTATATGTCAGATCAACGTCTGATCTTCATAATCTACAAGGAAGTGCAAAATATCAATAATAAAAGGTAAATAACCCGATTAAGCACTAGGCAAAGCAGGTAGACAGACACTTCACTGAAGAAGACATCTAGACAATCAAAAGACACAAGAGGAAATGCTCACAAGCGTTAGCTATTCAAGAAATCCGAATCAAACCTATAGTGAGATACCATCTCACCCCAACAAGGTTGGCCATGATCCAAAAAACACAAAACAACAAATACTGGAGTGGCTGTGGGGAAATTGGAACTCTCCTACACTGTTGGTAAGATTACAAAATGGTACAACCTCTTTGGAAAGCAATCTAGAGCTTCCTTAAAAAGTTGGAAATAGATGTACCATTTGATCCAGTAATTCCCACTTCTGAGAATACATCCTACAGAACCAAGGGCAGTCACACAAACACATACATGCACACGAATGTTTATTGAAGCACAATCCACAATAGTAAAAAGATGGAATCAACCCAGATGACCAACAAACTATAGTATCTGTACTCAATGAAACACTATGCAATGATAAAGAACAATGATGATTTTAGGAAGCATCTCATAACCCAGTTTCAGTTGGGAGACGTTATGTTGAGTGAAAGTAGTCAGTGGCAAAAAGACAAATATTGTACGAGACCCCTATGATAAGAACTTAAAAACAGACTCACATACAGAAGAAAAGACTCTTTGATGGCTACAAAGGTGGGGTGGGAGGGACGGTAAGGGTTGTTTATAGATAGAAATTTTTGGGGGTGAAATCAGTGACAGCACATGTTAGATAGAAGATCAATTTAACCAGACTTCAACATGACCTGAACACTCCTCCAATCTCATTGCAAGGACAGAGTAGCAGGAGTGGGAGTCCAGGGACGATATGCTCAGGAGATATCGAGGCCAACTGGCATAACTAGCCTACTGGTAAGAGGTCTTCTGCACCTCATATTGGTGAGTGTCATTGGGGTCTTAAAAGCTAGCAAGCTGCCATCTAAGGTACACCAAATGGCCCCCACTCAACAGGAACAGATGATCACCAAAAACCAAAATGCCATGGAAGAAAGAGAACCCAGAAGACAGAGAGATTCATGTGAGTGGGTGACTACATCGACATGTGACTGGAGGAACCAGGTGGTGACCAGCCACCACCAGGGATAGCCATGATGGGACTCACAAAGTTCAGTCTCACTGGCAACATGAGAATAAAAAGGGATGCAGCCTGAGAACTCCACTACAAGACCGCAATTGATGGTCCAGGGGTCTTGGGGTTCCCTTGGGAGAGTGGGCCCTGATCCTGATTCTGCTCCTTCCTATAAATCATTACTGAGGTCAACTCTTTGGACAGGAATGGGTTGGACTCGGCCACACAGAGGGACCATCTCACCTGTGCACTTCATGGTTCTATACATCTATAGGTTATCATGCTGCTGGCCTCTTATTGGAGCAGCAGGAAGAGGTCGGGGAGGTGGGGACAGGAGATTGTTAGGAGGATACGACATGTATAGAACAAATAGGAGGAGTGTGCTGTCACTGGGCAGGGAGAGCAGCCGGAGCTGCACCTAGCTAGGCATGTAAATTTATACTGGATTGTATACTTTCACTCAATCACAATTAAAAAAAAGTCTTCCTTTCAATATTTCCACCTTCTGGTAATGAAAAATGTCATTGTGGAATGAGATGAGGTGAGTAGGGCGAGTGTTCCAATACAGTTATTTGTTAACCGGCTAAAAGCTCAAAACTCCCTCACAAACAACTACACAACAAAGTTCATGAACTTGCCACCTTGCCATCGTGCACAATGGCCATTCCAGAAAGTGTTCCAATATTGCTTTGAAGGGAGGACTAGGCACTCTTGCAGGTGCATAACTTCCCTAGGGGAGTACTTCAAAAGTTACCACACTGACAGTCAGCAATGAAGTACAGAACAATTAGTTCACAGACTTAATTGTCAGAAGTCATAATCCTACCCAAAGACTAAGTAGGCAGCCACTTACATGGTGTAATTCAAGTGGTCCTACAAAAACTAGATGTCCAAAAATAACTTTTCCTGCTGGCTCATGACATTGTTCCTGAAATTTCTCCTGTTACTTTTTAGGTTAAACCACTAAGCATTCAAAAGTTTCTTTCTACAATACCATCAGATAAATGCATTAGAAATTAATGATATAGTCTGTCGAGATTCGGTCCATATCAGTAATTTCTAACACATTTATCTAATAGCATTGCTGAAGCTTACAGGATCCGAGTGGGCTACAGACAAATCAGGAATGTTTTAACTGTCAAAATTTTGAAGCTTTCAGAACTGTTTAGAAAGAGCTTGCTTATATACAATATATGTAGGATTTTCACATTACAATGAGTAGTCCAATGCAGGTGGTTACAAAAAGGCACATCAGGATTGACAATGCTAATGATGAAGTTATCTTATTGGTGGTTTACTGGTCTGTAGTAAGTTTAAACTCGTAATAATGCACTGAATAATAGCAGACTTAGGGAGAAGGTGCATAGGCAGGTTTACTTGCTTTATTCAGGTTCCTAAAAGCAGCTAATTTCTAACCACAGCTTTAGAAAAGAAAAAAGACAGCAAAGGCTTGTGGAAGAGTATCATAGCCCTCAGCAAGCATGTCAGAAATTCTGAATGTCTTCCCATTTGTGGCTGCTTGGACAGAGGACTTAAATCCACTTTCTTTCAATCTATCCTTTCTGAATATTATACATTTCTAAAGTCTTCACGATATCCTGAGCACCGCACATGCCATGTATAAAGACATTGTTTGTGCCCTCCAGGAGCATAATGAAGCTTACCACCTACTTCTAGGAATTCTATTTTAAAGTGCCAGGAGCTACGCAGAAGAAATGTGCTGTATAATTACAAATATTATTATAGATGAATGGACATGTTCCATTAAACACTAGAATTGGTTACCAAGGGAGCTTATAGAATCTTCTTCCTTAGAGAGCTTTAATATATATATATGTATATATATATGTATATGTATATATAAAGAGCAGCCAGATGTACATCCACTATGAGGGCTTAGGTGGTTATGTGGCTAGCACAAATTGGTAGAGTTACAGAGAAAAAGTCATAGAGAAAAAGCAAGGGAATTCTCATTTATACCAGCTTTAGTATCATGTAAAGAACAAGGCAGAATAGAGATGAGCTAAATAGATGTATGACTTGAAAAACAGAGAAAGCATCTGAGCTAAGAACTGGGATGTGATGAATGACTCAGGTTAAATAGATAAGTAGCTAATAACAAATTGCCAGGTATTCACTACCTATTTTTGTTTCTGGAATATCCTAAATATGTTTAAAAGCAATACTTCTCCTGTTCAAAAAGACATGAACTGAATTTCTCATCAATAATGTTTAATGAGCTGGCAGAATCTGATAAAGTTTCTGATATAGTAACCTGAATGAATCTAAGTCTGAGGTGTCCTGAACTAACATACTTTTTTTATTAATCAATTCCTGAGTGCACTTATTTTTTACTTTAAGCTGTTGTGACAAAAACATTTCTCAAATTTTCCTTTTGTAATGAAACTCAAAAAATAAATATAATTTGTCCTATGTTTATAGTAGGTCCTTGGAAAATATAATATGCTTTTATTTATATATTACATCATATATATACACACACATATACATATATATATATATACACACACACACAATTTCAAAGATGCAGAAATCTCCACCATTGCATCTATCTGCAGAATCAGGTAAAAATCCTCTCAGCGACAGGATTGTTTGAAAAGAATTCAAGGCAATTGCTCAATTACATCACGAAAGTCCTTGATATGAGCTATATTTTGGGTCAATTGTTTCTTTCTCATAAGATCTTAATAAAAGATGAGCAACTGCATGACCTTCTGAGAAGGATAACACGAGTACCTATTGGCAGAATTAATTACTGACTCAGGGGCTGTGAAATAGCCTTCAACTGAGTTATTTTCACAATCTCTTGAAACTCGTCTCTTTTCCTGGCATTATCACCACAATGAGTTGACAGGAGTGTCTGAAACATTATCTATTATTTCTGCATCGCAAGCCCAGTGGATTAGGTCAATCTCCCTGTCAGCTTCAACCCACTCCTTTCCCTGATTGGTATGATGATGTGTGCTGAGGTAGACAGAGTCCTGGTCTAGGAATCAGGAGACCTGGATTCCACAGCTTCGTTCTGTAACCTTGACAGAAACCTTATTTGTTTAGTCGTCTATTTCTGCAAATATAAAATGAACAAAAGCAATTAACTTTATCAATGCCGACTCATGGCAACCCCATGTGTAGCAAAGCGGGACTATACTTCACAGGGCTTTCAATGGCTGAATTTATGGAAGTGAATCAGAAGGCCTTTCTTTTGAGGTGCCTCTGGATAGACTAATGTTGCCAGCCTTTAGGTCAGCAGATAAAGGCTTTACCTGCACCACCTGGGGCTGCTATACATGAAATAAAGATGTTCAATCAGGTGATCACTTAAGTCTCTTCCACTTAAAGGCTTACGATTCTACGACACCCTATATTTTGGTACAATGTAAAGTCCTTTATTTCTCCATGGCGTTCCCATAGAACTTTATTGGAACCTCTGTTGAAACCGTTATCATGTAACTGTGCATGTACACACATACATACACACAGGTTAAACCTGCATATCACAAGCAATCACGAGACTATTAGAATAAGGACTCCAGTAGCCGGTCTAATTTGGTCTCACACACAAATTCACATTACAAAGTCTTGGCAATTGGAAGTTATTATTTGTAGAAGGCAGACAGCACCAACAACGATGGATTACCTAAAGAAAGTGTAAAATAAACGACACAAACACATTTCAAGTGGACAAGGATCCTTTACCCCAATGAGTACCCGTCTTAACATGGTAGGAAAGGAACTCACCGATGTCTGAAATCGGTCCTTCTTATCCTTCCCAGATCACTCCTTTTCCATCTCAGTGGGCAGGCAGGCCGCGGACAACGTTTACAGGTGCTTCTCTTTCAGTAGGTGTCCCGCCAGTTCAGTTCAACCACAGCACAGCTGCTTTTGCTGTCTCTTTGTCTCTCTTCCTGTAGCTTTTTCTTTAAAGCCGTCCCCTGGTGTTTACTGGTCATCCGTCAGCAAGCAACTTCAAGACAACCCTGAGCCTGTGTTAGGGTTAGGCAAGCAAGCATTACAACAGGTCTTGAGGCAAAACTATCCCACAGAGACCTCTTACATACCTGAGCCTCTGCAAGCTCTCTCGGCCTCTTCGCATGGGCCCCTTCAGCATGGACCCCCTTGGCACAGACCCCCTCATGATAAGCCGTCTCAGTCCAGGTCTTCACTTGGCCCCCTTTGGACAGGCCTCCTCTCAGCCCCCTGAGGACTGGCCCTCTCTGAGTCTTAAGGTTATAGCTCTCAGCACATCTGGGGCATCTACCACTGCTAAGGACAGGCCAGCTCAGCCCCCACATTGCTACTTGTTCTGCTCTAGTTTCCACTTGCATGGGTCTAGACAACAGCTTCTTTACCTTTACTGAGTGTTCAGCTATGTTGGTGACCTCCTGGGTGGAGGCGCCTGGTTCCACTCTATAGACCAATTCTATCCATCATTACCTGCCTTCTCCATAAGTCAGCTGGTCCACCACTACCATTGGTCCATCTTGTGGTTCCCATCACTGCTACTGTTTCTTCCATTTCTCAGCCACTGAGCTCTGCTGTGTTTGCTGCTGTTTCTCTTGATCTTCAGTGTCATCAGCTCAGGGTCACAGCCTTTGCTTCGTTTTGAAGCTCTTTTGTTTGCATTTAGGAAGTTTTCAGCACATGGGTCCCATGTACAAATGAAGCGTTCATCTTCAGGCTCTTGTTGATCAGGATATTCCCACAAAACCTCTGTGAGGCTGATCTTTTCCATTTCAAGATGTGAAGTTGAAAACTCCTTGTCAATTTCCAGGTGCGGCATTTCTAGCAGGACCAATTATAGAGGATAAATTGCAAGCTATGTAACATGAATAGCAAACTTAACAAGTTGCTGATGCAAACAGCCAATAGTCCAATCACTTGGCAGATTGTGGCCTCATCAATTATTTTGAGAGAAGTGCAAAGTCAGAGCCAAAAAGGCGAGATAAAAGAAACTCATTGCACCGTAATTACAATTCAAGATACAAAACGTACATGACACCAGATACAAAAATATACATGTCAGCAGTGAACAGAATGCTGAATTCAGGTCATTTGGCTTGCACATTTTAAAGAAAATCAACCTACTTTACAATTTTAAAGGGAAAAATAAGAATTAATGTAAAATTCATATTTAGACTTCTTTTAAAAAAGTGAAAGAATTAAGAGCATGGAACCCACAAATCTACAAGGTTGCAGTCTCTTAGGGCTGGGTTGTTATTGTTGTCATCCTTAGTTGTGACACGCATTCTGCAGTTTGTCCTACAGCCTATGGCACTCATTTCTGTTGTCAGCTTGGCTCTGTGCACATTTATATTTTTTAATGCAGTTTCTGTACTTGTCTTCTCCACCAAATGATGAACTATCCTGGGAAAACTATGCATCTTGACTTTCTGGGTTAGGTACAATTAGTTGTCTAACTGATATGCATTCTAGGGTTCTTCTTTAAAAATATAGTGTCAATTTTACTCAGGGCACAATCAGTCCTGATAAAATATTCGTCTCTCCAGACTGCCTTGTGTTTTATGAAGTTCAGCTGATGAGAAGGAAAAGGAAGTCAACAGGTTGGTTCCTCAAGAACACAATTGCATATATGATACATATACATGTATATAAGTATATACATGCACATATATAAATACATATATGTGTACATACAGTGGATATGAGTATAAATCTCTCAGCTGGCCCACAGATTAACCATTCACCATTTCTTTCATCTTTCTATCTGGAACTCTGCTTACTCAAGTAGTGACTGTTTTGAGACCCTGAGGACAAAAACTATACACTGAAGAGCAGAAAAGATAGAAGGAACATTGTCTTCTTTATTGCATTCTTGAGTAGTTTCTCTAGCCCTTGACTGCCATCACATTGGTGACAAAAATAAGCTCCTATCTGCTTGAAACATCCTAAGCAGACTTTCCATTTATTGATATTAGTTGCATACCCTACTGAATCCCAAGTATCTGACCCACAGAAGGTGGCTGGTTATTGTTGCTTTTATAATAGAAACAATATCAATACCAATAATAATAGCTTACAGTGGATGGATGTTTACTATTGCCAGGTATGGTACTAAATGTTTTAAAATGTCATTTAATTCTCATGATGATCCTATGAGAAAGGAGACATGATTCTCATTATACAAATGAATCACGGGAAGCATAGGTGTTTTCACCCGTGAAGGGGTAAGTTTGAGACAGAGCCCAGGTCTTGAACTTGAAAGCATACACATCTCATTCAACACTATGGCCTTCTGAAAAATATTGCCATTTCCACTGTAACTTGACATACATTTACATGTACATAAATATGTTCTTAGCTCAAATTTATGAGTAAAAATAACAGCTGTGTTCTTAAAAATCCCTATGCTGTTCTCTTGAAAGTTCGATCTCTTCTTTTTGGAGAGGAAATATTCCCATTTTTTTCATTCTCCTCAGACTATCAGCATGACCCTACACAATTCCTGACCCTCCAGTGAGAAAATGCAAGGCTATTTCTGTCTGTCCTTACGTAAGCCAGTATTCTGATTTTTAAGTCGATAAATTGTCACTGTTCCCTAACATCAGTCCTTCCACTGATGATCAAAATTTTTCTCCTGATTCACAGTTTAAAGAATTTTTTTTGTTATACCCTGTCTTTCTTATCGTATCAGTGTTCTCATTAGCAATAGACACATGCTCTATTCTTTTGTCATTAAAAAGAATTTTTCTTAATCTTCCATGTTTTTCCAGTTGTTGGTCTAAGGTTGCTGACTGCATTTACAGTCTGTACTTCCTCCTTTTACATTCTATCTTCAACCATCTATTAGCTTCCTAAGGTTGCTCTAACAAAGCACCACAAATTGTGTGGCTTGTATAAAAACAGAAACTTACTGTTCTGCACTTTTGGAAACTAAAAATCTAAATCAACATATTGGATGGGGATTTTTCCCTTTGAAGCCTCTAAATCAACCAACCAACCAAACCCACTGCCATTAAGTTGATTCTGACTGACAGAATTGCTCCATAGAGTGTCCAAGGAACACCTGGCAGATTTGAACTGCTGACCTTATGGTTAGTATATGTTACACTTAACCATTATGATGCCAGCATTTCTGAAGTCTCTAAAAGAACCTTTTTTTTTTTTTTGTCTGTCCAAGCTTTTATTAGCTCCAGGTAGTTCTTGGCCTGGAGATGTATTTTGATGTGGGCTTCCTTTGTCTCTCTGTGTCAGTTCTCTTTTATAAGGACCACATCCAATTGGATTGGGACCCACCCTACTGCAATATGACCTCATATTAACTTGACTGATAACACATTCAAAGAACCTAACTCTACATAAAGTTACTTTGACAATTATACTGTTATTCAGAGATAAATTAGGGCTTTAACCTGTCTTTGGAGGGAATACAGTTCAATCCACAACAAATTCTCTTTATTTAGGCTTTTATTCTCAGTAGAACCACAAGGTTGGCAGTTCAGATCTGCCAGGTACTCCCTGGAAACTCTATGGGTCAGTTGTTCTCTGACCTGTAGGGTAGCTATGAGTCAAAATCCACTCCATGGTAGTTTTTTTTTTTTTTTTTTCTTTCTTATAATGTTGAAAATGCTCTTGTCAGGGTTAAAAACGACTTTTTACTTGACAAACTGAGTAGTCAATCTCAGGCCCCAAACCTCCTTAGCTGAAATTGAATTTGATACCAATGATCCCCTTCCTTTTACGGCACTTGGCTTGGCTTAATCTACTAGGTTTCCAAGAAACTTCATTTTCCTAACATTTCTTCTAATCCATCTGCCATCACCTAGTAGCCTTTCCTGCATTGTTCTTCTTTCCCTGATCTTTACATTGGAGTATCCTGAAGTTAAACTTTCATCCTTCTTCTCTTCCCTACTTATGTTATGTCTCTAAATGATCTCATCCAGTCAAATGTCATTAAATATATCTCTATGTTGATGATTTCCAATTTATTTCAAAAATCTAGACTTTTCCCTTGAGATTGACTCGTATTTCCAACTTCTTCTTTTACATCTTGTAGCCAAGTGCCGTCGAGTCGGCCTAAGGCATATCTAATTTATCATGTCCAAAACCACTGACTGATTCTCTGACCATACGAAATCTCCCTCATGGTCCTAAACATGAATATTCTTGAGGTACTTATTGCAAACCCTGAACACCTAAGTCATCCTTAATTCCTGTCTTTAGTGTTTTATCTAGTCCGTGAGTAAATCATGTCACACCCAACTACTTTGCATCACCTCCACCCAAATCACCCTTAACTAAATTACTATCATAAAGCAGATGGGTATACACCACAGCTTTTAAACTAGCTTATCTAGCTTTCATTCTTGTCTCTTATTTCTAGTCTCTATACTAGTCATGTGATGTTTGTCAACAGCTCTCCAGACATGTTCCTGCAGTTTTAGAATAATCGTAAAATCTTTGTCATGATCTATAAGATACTATTGGACTTGGCTCCTGCCTGAATATATGAAATCATTTCTTACCAGCTGTGCTTTGCTCAGCCCAGTTTAGCCACTATGGATTATTCATCAAATACCACAATCTTGTTTTCTCTTCAAAATCTTTACTTCCTTCTGTAATTTTTATCTTGCTCATATTCTTCTCAAGATTCCTATTTACATCCATGTCTTCAACTGTTACTAGTTCTGGAGTCTATTTTTGTATGGCTCATTGTTCACTTAACATGAATTCACACTATCTCAGCTTAACTTTCCATGTATTAAAATTACAGTACAATTCTCCACAAGTGGAGATAACTTATTATTTGGTATTCCTTCTAAAGTGGCCTATGTGTAGCAATACAAGACTTCTGGAGACCTAAAAAAGTCTAACTCAGCTCACTTTTATACTAATTGCTCCCATAGCCCACAGAATTGGTATTTTTACACAGTTACCTTAAACGTTAATGAGGAATTTCAAATATTGTCCAGAGGCTATCTCTGCTTTCTGCTGTTACTGAATTTCAGTATTTTTGCTTTGTTCTCTCTATTTTCTATTTCTTCTCTGCAAACTCAGTTTAAACCTTGACTAGTTCTAATGTCTTCTGCCTTGTCTTTCATCAAACTCTTCTTTCTCCATATGTACACATATATGTGGAAGTAAACAAAGAACTCATTGCAATTGAGTTAATTCTGACTCAGTGACCTTCCGGAACACAGCAGAACTTCCTCATAGAGTTTCCAAGGAGCAGCTGTTTGATTTGAGCTACTTATGAAATTTAGCCTAACTATATGCAAATGTTGTCTTAGATGGTGAGATTATATCAGTGACTCTTACCCATGGGCAATTTTGTACATTCCCACAAGGACATTTGATCATGTCTGGAGACATTTTCCATTGTCACAACTGGAGGGCAGAGGCAAGGGATGCTGCTAAACATGACACAATGCCCCTGACAGCCCCTAACAAAGGTTAATCTAGCCCCAAATGACAGTAGTGCTGAGTTTGAGAGGCTGGCCTAATTTTTATACACCATACAAACAAAATTCCAACAACTTGTTAGCATTGTCATTTGAAGGGTGAGAACATCAGCTCAGAGATGGTCAGTAATTTTCCAAAAGTCACACAGAATAGCTTGTAAGTAGCAAGGCCTGAGTGGAATCCAGGACTGCCTGAAGCCATGTCTTGAGCTCTCATTCCTGTGTCCTGGAACACTGCCATGCATTCTCCATGCTGCAAGTTATGTTTGTTGTTTTATTTAGTCCGGCTTTATTTTTTTAATTTTCAGTCTTTGAAAAAATCAATACTTTGGGGAAATAAAAAAATTAAAATAAAATGGTTGAAAATTGAGAGACTAAAAGAGTTCAAAGTACAAGCCTCTCATTTTTTTTAAATCAACAGATGCAATTTGCAAGTTCAAGAATTGTTCCCAAAGTTTACTCTTAAACTGTAGATTTCTGTATTTCTTGTGTTGCTCTTCTACAACAAACTTCAAGGGAAAGTAAAGCATTGGGCTACAAATGAAACAACATTGCAACAGCACGGTAAAAAGTTACAGCACTTGAATCCAAGACAAACTTTAAACTTTAAAGATTGTTAGACCAAGTCCAGTTCTTATTAATAACATATTGGCATTGTTTTCAGGCAGCAATAATTTTATTCCATAAAGCAAAAAAAAAAAAAAAAAAAGGAGAAGACAGATGCATGTCCACATGAAACTTTACTATGAGATTTAAAATGTGTAATTTTCATAAGTATGGCTGCTTTTTGCAATTATAAGATGATTAGAGAAAGAAAGAGAAAAAAGGACTTGTAAAACATAATTTACTTTATAAAAAGTCAATAGGTCTGAACAATTCTGCTAGAAACAATTACCTATAGCCATGAAAGCAAACCTAATTTTTAATTACATTGCAGATGTTTTCCTTTTTCTTGTTATTCTACTTAACACCATTCATCCTTGCTTAGCTGCAGTCTTGACTTTCATTCTCTTAAAGATTCGAGCTGTACCCATTAACTTTACTATCAGGGAAGGAATATGCCTATTAATACCAGATATAATTCATTGAGAAACTTCATATATTAGACTGCTTTTCCAGATTTCACAAAGCCCTCTTCAGAAATGTCTACTGATCCTGTCAAAGTTATTAATTCAATATTACCTGGTCATATGAATAATGTTTGATTTGGGAATATTTTGCAATATAGAAGGATAGATTCTCTGAGAATGTTTTTAAAATTTTCGGTAGGTAATAAAGAAAAAAATCTCATTCAAGTTCCTGTTGTTGTTGCTAGGTGCTGTTGAGTCGGTTCCTACTCATAGCAACTCTGTAGATCAGCACAGAACTTCCCCATAGAGTTTCCAAGCAGTGCCTGGTGGATTTGAACTGCCAGCCCCTTGATTAGCAGCCATAGCACTTCACCACTACACTACTAGGGTTTCCTTCAAGTTCCTAGTCTCTTTGTATTAGGAAAACATCTACAGTGGATTAAAACCTAGCCTTGAATATCATCAATTAAAGTCACTGAAGTGCAGAGGATATGTTGTTGTTGTTATTGTTAAGTGCTGTTGAGTGGTTCCAACTCGTAGTGACTACAGAAGGAAACACTACTTCCTCCTGCACCATGCTCAGAATTGTTGGTGTGCTTCAGCCCATTGTTGCAGCCACTGTGTCAGTCCATTTTGTTGAGGGTCTTTCTCTTTTCATTGATCCTGCAACTTCACCAAGCAAAGAGGACGTAAGGAGAAACAAACACTGCATGTTAATTAAATGTTAAATACCACTTAAACCATGAAGCATACTTTAAGGTGCATTATCAGGATGAATTCCTTCAATAATGATACAAGTAAGTCTCACAGAGAAAATATGAATTCAAAACAGTCCTCAACAAAATACGCAATACTCTAAACAAGAATTTTGGAGAGGAAAAAATTTGCCTGAGTAAAATAAAAACCACAAAAGATTGGAATCATGTAGTATATGAAACATGAGAAGTTTTTAGACAAGGGTAAAACTGAACAATTTGTTGGGACATTAAAATAACTCATCAACTTAATACATTGATTTTTTAGAGAAGAATTTTCATACTTTTAACAATTATGCTTTTTAAAAAAATGTTTATCTGAATTTCTGGTGTATGGAGTTAATTTTGACAAGTTATCCTGTCTAAGCAAATAAGATTTTGAAAATAAAGGTCTAATACAAAATCATAAATTTCTAAATATTAAAGAAGTCAGTAAGAATAGTAGTTCTCACAACTCAAAAATAACAATTTTTACAATTCACAAATTTATTGTTGAGAACTTAAGAAGTGAAAAAGTGGAAAATAGGGATAGAAAAGTAAAAAGGATAAAATGCAGAGGAAGAAAAAATTATATATGACAATAACTCACATACCATTATTACATTTGTAGTATCAATGTTTTAATTAGTAGGATTTTCCAAATTTATTTATTATGTTTCACACAGAGCAAGATCCTTAGATTTTGTTGTTGTTGTTAGGTGCTGCTGAGTTGCTTCCAATTCATAGTGACCCTATCAACAACAAAACAAAACACTGCCTGGTCTTGTGCCACGTCCACAATCATTTTTGTGCTTAAGCTCATCATTGCAACATCTGTGTCAATAAATCTTGTCGAGGGTCTTCCTCTTTTTCACCGACTCTCTGCTCTACCAAGCATGATGTCCTTCTCCAGGGACTGATACCTCCTGACAACACATCCAAAGTATGTAACACACAGTCTTGCTATCATTGCTTCCAAGAGCACTCTGGTTGCACTTCTAGAACAGATCTATTTGTTCTTTGGTGGTCCACGGTACATTCAACATTCTTCTTCAACACTACAATTCAAAGGCATCAATTCTTCTCCTGTCTTCTCTGATGTGATGTGATTGAAAATACCATGGCTTGGGTCAGGCATACCTTAGTCTTCAAGGTGACATCTTTTCAATACTTGAAAAAGATCCTTTGCAGCAGATTTTCTGAACACAATGTGTCTTTTTATTTCTTGACTGCTGCTTCCATGGGTGTTGATTGTGAACCCAAGTAAAATGAAATCTTGGACAACCTCAGTCCTTTCTCCATTTACAACAATGTTGTTCACTGGTCCAGTTCTGAGGATTTTTGTTTTCCTGATGTTGACGTGCAATCCATAGTGAAGGCTGTGGTCCTTGATCTTCATCATTAAGTGTTTCAAATCTTCTTCACTTTCAGCAAGTAAGGTGGTGTCATTTGTGTAATGCAGGTTGTTAATGGGTCATCCTCCAATCCTGATGCCTTGTTCTTCTTCATATAGTCCAGCTTCTCAGATTATTTGCTCAGCATACAGATTGAAAAGATGTGGTGAAATGATATACCCTTGGCAGACACCTTTCCTGCCTTTAAACCATGAAGTGTCCCCTTGTTCTGTTTGCACGACTGCCTCTTGATCCATATACATATCCCCTAAGAGCATAATTAAGTGTTCTGGAATTCCTATTTTATGCAATGTTAGCCATAATTTGTTCTGATCCACATAGTTGAATGCCTTTGCATAGTCCATGAAACACAGATAAACATCTTTCTGATATTCTGTGCTTTCAGCCAATAGCCATCTGATATCAGCAATGACATCACTGGTTTCACATCCTCTTCTGAGTCCAGCTTGAATTTCTGGAGGTTCCTTGTCAACATAGTGTTGCGGTTGCTTTTGAATGATTTTAGGCGAAGTTTTACTTGTGCACGTCATTAATGATATTGATCAGTAATTTCCCCACTCGGCTGGATCATCTTTCTTTGGAATGGGCATAAATATGGATCTCTTCCAGCCAGTTGACCAAGTAGCTCTCCTCCAAATTTCTTGCCATAGACAAATGAGCACTTCCAGTGCTGTATCTGCTCGCTGAAATATCTCAATTGATATTCCATCAATTCCTGGAGCCTTGTTTTTCACCAATGCCTTCAATGCATCTTCAGCTTCTTTCTTTGGTGCATTTGGTTCCAGATCATATGCTACCTCTTCAAATGGTTGAACATCCACCAGTTCTTTCTGGTATAATGACTCTGTGTATTCCTTCCCTCTTCTTTTGATGCTCCCTGAGTTTTTTAATATTTTCCTTATAGAATCCTTCACTATTACAACTCGAGGCTTCAATTTTTTTCCTCAGTTCTTTCAGTTTGAGAAATTCAGAATGTGCCCTTCCTTTCTGGTTTTCCATTTCCACCTCTTTGCACATGCCATCATAATACTTTATTTTGTCTTCTTGAGCTGCCTTTAGAATCTCCTCAGTGATATCAGCTTCTTGCTCTGTTATAGCAGGGGCCCAGTGCATCTGTCTGAAGAAAAGAAGACTTCCCAAGTTCAAGGATGTCCAAGAAATGTATCTCACTGTGGTCCAGACTATAGATTCTACAAGAGTGAACCAGAGTTAACACACTGGAAAATGCTGATGAATCTAATGAAGAAGAAAAATCAGAACCTGTTTCAGAAGTGGAGCCTTCATTGTTAAAAGAGGAATAAAGACAGAGTGAGTATTCCCCGCTTGTCTGTCAGTGGAGGCTTGCTTGTTGCTGTGATGCTGGAAGCTATGTCACTGGTATTTGGAGACAAGGAGGGTCACCCGTGGTAGATAGATTTCAGTTGAACTTCCAGAATAAGACAGACTAGGAAGAAGGACGTGGCAGTCTATTTCCAAAAAGAATTAGCAAGTGAAAACCTTATCAATAGCAGCAGAACACTGTCAAGTATAGTGCTCGAAAATGAGCCTCCCAGGTTGAAAGGCACTCAGAAGATGACTGGAGAAGATCAACCTCCTCAAAGCAGAACTGGCCTTAATGTTGTAGACGGAGTAAAGCCTTTAAGATCGTCAGTTGCTGATGTGGCATGAAACAGTTGCAAACATCCATTAATAATTGGAACATGGAATGCATAAAGTATGCACCTAGGAAAATTGGAAATAGTAAAAAGTGAAAAGGAACACATAAATATTGATATTCTAGGCATTAATGAGCTGAAATGGACGTGTGTTGGCCATTTTGAATCCAACAATCCTATGGTCTACCATGCTCAGAAAGAAAACTTGAAAAGAAATGGTGTTGCATTCATCATCAAAAAGATACCTGAAGATCTGTCCTAAAGTACAATGCTGTCAGTGATGGAATAATATCCACAAGCCTACAAGGAAGCCCAGTTAATATGACTACCATTCAAAATTATGCACCAACCACTAAGGCCAAAGATGAAGAGACTGAAGATTTTTACCAACTTCTGCAGTGTGAAATGGATGAAACATGCAATCAGGATGCATTGATAATTAATGGTGACTGGAAAGCTAAAGTTGGAAAAAAAGAAGAAGGATTGATAGTTGAAAAATACAGCCTTGGTGATAAAAATAATGCCAGAGGTCTCATGATAGAATTTTGCAAGACTAATGACTTCTTCACTACAAATACCTTTTTCAGCAATTGCATCCTCACCAGATGGAATACACAGGAACCAGATCGACTACATCTGTATAAAAAGACAATAGAAAAGGTCTGTATCAGCAGTCAGAAGATCAGACTGACTGGCACAGATCATCAATTGCTCACGTGTAAATTCAAATTGAAAATGAAGAAAATTAGAAGTAGTCCATGAGAGCCAAAGTATGACCTTTAGTACGTCTCTGCTGAATTTAAAGACCATCTCAAGAACAGATGTGATGTGTTGACCAATAATGACCGAGACCCAGACGAATTATGGAAAGACATCCTCCATAAGGAAAGCAAGAGGTCATTAAAAAGACAGGGAAGAAAGAAAAGACCAAATTGGAAGTCAGAAGAGACTCTGAGACTTGCTCTCAAACGTTCAAGCAGCTAAAGCAAAGGAAAGAATGGTGAAGTAAAAGACCTAAACAGTAGATTCTTAGATTTTAGTATGGATTTAATCTTCTTATCCAAGTCAGAAAGAAAACACTTCTAATATAGCACCTGCATTTTAAGAAGCTACTTTTTCTTTTCAAGACAAAGCTAGAAAGACAAAACATTAAAAGACTTATTTCAAATCTTACAGCTTCTAATTCACTGCTATGCATTCCTCTACGCCTCTTGTTTATTTTAATTGAGTCAACATCTGGGGATTATCCTGGCACTTTCTTAGAAACAGAATTTGTTAATTTATCCAAACCAACAATAATATATCAATGTTAAGCTGTCCTTGTTTTTTCCAAGTTCATTTTAAGCACTCTTAAATCAATAGAACAGAACACCTTCAGCAATAAAAATATGTAGTCCAAATTAAATTGGCAGCTAGTGAACATTCTGCTTTCACAATGTTGCCATTGATTAGATGATTTTCTCTAAATTTATAATCATTTAAGTTCAAATATCAAGCTGAGTTTAAGCAACAGAGATGTCATTCTAAGAAGATAAAGTATTTGCTTGGACAAGGCCACATTGTTCAAAAGGCTTTTGAATGATGACTCACTGTGTTCATGATGAAGTAGTTTTCGTAAGAGAGACCTACAAAAGCGTGCTAAGAAAATCTAGACAGATGGCATCAGTTTTAGAGTCAAGTTTGCAAAATGCATTACGGGATCCATTTTACCCCCTAATTTTTTTTTTCTGAATTAATATTATTAATTTTGAACACTCAGATTTTAGAACCATGTGCACAATGTATTAGCAAAAGTGCGATGCAAATTATAAACATGTCTGAAGGCAAAAGAGTATTAAAAAATTGGAAGGTTCAGTTACAATAGCTTTGAGTTGCTGCTGTCTTATGTACCAGTTTATATTCACATTTGTTATTGTTGTTAGCTGGTGCCACATGAGTTCAGACTTACAGCGATCTTATCTATAACTTATCAAGACATTGAGGTAGGGTATCACAAGTAATCCCTACAAAGTCCTTTAAATAGATACTCCAGTGACTTCCACATAAAGATGTTAGTTGTTGCCATAAATGTGAACTGAAACTGAGAATATGTATTGAAAAACAAATCATTTTTGAAAGATTTATGGCCTTCCTTGTAGATCTAGAGCCTTTAGCCCACATGGAGGGACAGCATGACTTGCACAAAATCACACTAATAATTGAAGTCTGAGATTGGTGTTCCGGGTCCCAAGTTTAACTCCTTATGGACTGCCTCAAACCACAAAGTATCAGGGGTTTTGGCTTTTTTGGAGCAGACATGGGATTAGGTGGTGAGAAGCTCGAATGTAATTTTTTATGCTGATTCAAGTCTTACAATTTGTTTCCACCTTTTCTCCTCTTATTTTCTTTTCAAAATGATTTTCTTCTTCTTTTTTGTTTTTTTTTTCCTTTTGCACAAAAGAATTGGTTCTTTCCTTGCCCAAAACTTGTCTACACTGGCTATATATTTGACTGTGCTCTACTTTCTCATCACTAGGGAAGATATTCCATTAATTACCCCCTTTCTCACTTATATCTAAAATTTCCATGTCTTCACACTTTTGTTTCATTTTTTTCTAGTCTTTTATTGATTCACCCATTGGCTATTTATTAAACACTTACCGTGTCCCGAACACTGTGTTGGGTCACACCGCCCATCTATCAGTTTGGTGACTTACGTGTTGTTGCGATCCTAGAAGCTATGCTGCCCGTTTTTCGAACACCAGCAGCGTCCTTCATGGTGACCAGGCTTCAGCAGCGCTTTCAGACTAAGACAGACTAAGAAGAAAGGCCCAATGATCTACTTCCAAAAACTAGCCAACGAAAACCTGATCACAACAGGACATTGTCCCACTTGCTTACTTCAGACCTGTCGTCAGAAGGGATCAGTGACAAGTCTGGTGAACTGGGAGAGCAGGGCAGGCAAGGGAGACCCCCAGTGGGATGGATTGGCACAGTAACTGCTCAGTGACGCACTCAAAAACATGCTAGCGATGGTGAAGATGACGCAAGAATGGACAGTGTTCTCACTGGACGTACATAAGGTATCCATGATTTGGAATCAACTTGATGGCAGCTATCTACCTGTCTGTCTACTGTGTTGAACACTGGAGACATAGCATAAAAAAAGACAGATGCAGTCTCTGCTTGCACTGAAAGCTTGTAGCGCCGGTGCATGCAAATGAGTGTCACAAAAATACTAAAAGAGGAACAACAACTCTCTAGGCAGATTTTATGGTCTAATGACTCAAAATGTGGTATTCAAAACAGTTCCAGTCTAGATTTTTCTGATTCAAAAAACACATTTTATCAGATTTGTGAGTGATTCATGGGCACCTTCAACTTTGAGAACTGCTGAACTGGAGAAAACTAAAGACCTCACTCAATCAGTGTTCATGAATATGTCTCCATCATACTAAAGTAACAAGCTTTTAAAATACTGTTTCTGGCAAGTGGTTCACACCTCTTCTATTATTTGCTCATTTTATAATCCTCTCAAACTATACCTGTCTCTGTTTTTCACAGATCTGCTTGGTTTTCTGCATCTATTATTTTTCCACACTTCTCTTTAAACATAGGCTACTCTACTCTTCCTTCTGTTGTGGATGAAGGAGAGGTTAAAAAAAAAAAAAGATGGATGCAGGGGGCAGCATTCAGTAAATTCTGAAAGACTGCACAGGGGTTGACATTTAAGGCAGGCTTTGAAAGCTGTAGCAGTTGCATAAGCAAACAGGTGTTGTTAAAGCATTAAAGAAATAACAACAAAATACATGGAATTATGCCTGAGTAGAAAAATGCAAAAGCCAACAATTGCAGGAAACTCATGTCGTTTGTTGCACTGCTATTCGTAAATTCCATGGGGAGTAGTGAGAGTCAGGAGACGAAGGTGTACTTGTCGGTAGAAACCAGATAATGAGGAACCCTAAGCTTGGGGCCCTAAGGTGCCCTTGGAGCACAGCAGTTAAACTTGGCTGCTAATTGAAAGGTTGACAAACCTGACAATCTGCTTTTGTAAAGATTACAGTCTAAACAAGGAACAAAACCCCATAAGATGTTTGACTGTATATAATCAGCTTCAGCAGCTACTTTATTTACTTTTGTCATTGTTATAAATATATCTACCACACACTTTATGAAAATCCAATTTTTAACAGATGTACAGCAATTGTAGTAACTGGCTCTCAACTCCGTCTTTAATCAATGAGATTTTTCCATCATAGTTAACCTTCCTTTTTTCCTCCCTTCCACCCCTGATAATTACTAACAAATTTTGCTGTCTTTATATTTGCCTTTTCTTTTACTTTTCCACATAGGTAGAGTCATTATAACATCTGTTCTTTTGTGATTGACTTATTTCACTCTGTATAATGCCTTCAAGTTCCATCCATACTGTGGCATTTACCAAGACTTTGTTTCTCCTACAGGCTGAACGACACTTTATCGTATATATGTAGCACACTTTGTCTGTCTATTCGTCTGTTGATGGATACTAAGGTTGTTTCCATCTTTTGGCTATTGTGAATAATGCTGCAATGACACTGGAATGTAAATCTCTGCTTGTAGGTTTAGAGTCATTGTTCACGGGACTTTACGGTTAATTGCCTTACAACACATTTAGTGCTTGCTTCTGTTCTCCCTCTTAGTTCCTTGCATAGTGCCTGTGATCTTAAAAGCTTACGCTGGCTATCCAAGCACAACAACTGGCCTCTATTGGTCTGGAGCAACAGAGGAAGAAGGAGAGTCAAGAATAAAAGGAGGAAATAGAACACATGTCTTTTTATATTTTGCAGTGTGTCTTACAAATAATCAATACGGTGAAGACAGCAGTAAATATATAAAGCTCATATAGGACTGAAAGCACTCAATGGTCCTGCAATTTGTGTGATTAAATAAAATAAAATAATTCATAGGCAGTAGAGGTATATGAATCCCTGTAGTATTTGGCTGACTTTCAGATTTACGATTTGCTCTTTTCTAACACTCAAACATTTTCCCTTATGCACCTGTTAGTCTGTCATACTGTGGGACTTGCGTGGTGCTGTGATGGTGGAAGCTAGGCCACCAGTACTCAAATACCAGCAGGGTCACCTCTGACAGGCAGGTTTCAGGTAAGCTTCTGTACAAAGACAGACTAAGAAGAGGGACTTTAGCAGTTTCCTTTTGAAAAGAATTCATCAGAGAAAACCTTATGAAAGCAGTGGAGCATTGTTTAATGCTGTGTCGAAGATGAGCCCCTCAGTTTGGGAGACACTCAAAACACTACCAGGGAAGAGCTGCCGCCTCTAGGTAGATTTCACCTTAATGATGTGGATAGAGTCCAGTTTTCAGAGCATTCATTTGCTGATGTGCCATGATTCAAAATGAAAAACATCTGCAAATACACACTAATAATAGAAATGTAGAACTTATAAAGCACCAATCTAGGAAAATTTTAAGTTGTCAAACATGAAATGGATGCATAAACACTGATAACTTAGGCATTTGTCGGCTGAAATGGACTGGTATTGGTCATTTTAAGTCAGACAACTATACATTCTACTATGCTGGGAACGACAACCTGAAAAGGAATGGACTTGGATTCATTCTCAAAAGGAACATTTCAAGATTTATTCTGAGGTCCAATACTGTCAGTGATAGGATGATATCCAAGCACCTAAAAGGAAGGCCAGTTAATGCAACTGTTGTTTAAATTTATATCAACCACTAAGGCCAAATATGAAAATAGTAAAGTTTTTGCTTTTTTAACCAACATCAGAAGTCTGCAACTGATTAAACATGCAGCCAGGATGCACTGATAATCACTACCCATTGCAATGTGAAAGTTAGAAACAAAGAAGGATCAGTAGTTGACCTTGGTAACAGAAACTATGCTGAAGATAGCATGATGTATTTTAGAAGACAAAGGATTTCTTCATTGCAAATACCTTTTTTTCAACAACATAAATGGCAACTATGCCCAAGGAGCTTGCAAGAGGTGAGACACGGGAATCAAATTGACTACATCTGTGGAAACAAATGAAGGAAAGGCTTAATATCAGTCAGAACAAGGCAAGGGGACAATTTTGGAAGAGATCAACAATTGCTCATATGAAAGTTCAAGTCGAAGATGTAGAAAATCTGAACAAGTTTAAGAAAGCCAAAGTATTGTCTTTAGTATATTTGACTTAAATTTAGAGACTATCTCAAATATAGATTTGATGCATTGAATGTGACTGATTGAAGACTAGGAAATTTGTGGAAGGACATCATAAATGAAGAAAGCAAGAGGTTATTAGAGAGACAGAAAAAAAAGACAAAAATTGTTATCGCAAAAGATTCTGAAACTGGCTCTTGTACGTCAAACACATAAAGCAGTAAAAGAGCTGACCAGAATATTTAAAATGTGGCTCAAGGAGACAAAGTAAAGCATTATGATGCCACGAGCAAAGAAGTGAAGACAGAAAACCATAAGGAAAGTACACGCTAGGCATTTCTAAAGCTGAAAGAACTGAAGACAAACTGAAGTCCCAAGATACAATACTCAAGGAAAATATTAAATGACACAACAAGTAGTAAAAGTAGACGGAAGGGGTGTCTAGAGCCACTGTATCACAGGAATTGGTAGACAGCCAAGTATTTCAGGAAGTAGCACATCATCAGGAACTGATGGTACTGAAGGAAGAAGTCCAAGCTGCCCTGAAAACACTGGCAGAAAGAAAAGCCTCCTGGAATTGACAGAACACCAACTAAGATGTTTCGAGAAACAGATGCAGCCCCAGAAGTGTTCACTTGCCTATGCCAAGAAATTTGGAAAACAGTACATGAAAATTGAACCGCCAAAACAACAAATGAGTCTTAGAAGCCATACAATCAGAAGGCTCCTTAGAAGTGAGAACAGTAAGACTTTGGCTCACATATTTTGGACACATTGTCAGGAAAAACTAATCCCTAGAAAAGGATATCATGGATGGTAAAGAAGAGGGTTATCAAAACTTAAGGAACCCTTCAATGAGCTGGATTGACAAAAAATAGCCACAAAGATGGACTCAAACATATCAATGATCAGGAAAAAGGAACAGGACTGGGCAGCTCTTCTTTGTATCACACATGAGGTCTTCATGAGTCGGAGCCAATGTGAGTGCAACTAACAACAATAGTGTAACAGAGATTGAAGACTGAGCATAGAGATCTGACAAGTTTGCATATTAACCCTAGAAAAAGTGCTGTATACCTCATTACTGAATATCACTACAGGTCACCTCAAAGTGCTCTCCTTGGAAAACTGTACAATGATGCCACTGCCTAGTCCACCCTTTAAAGCAATTTTGGAACCCTTTCTGGAACGGCCGTCAGAGCTGTCGTCATATTACCCTTCACATCCTGAACGTTATCAAAATGTCTTCCTTTCAATATATCCTTTATCTTGGGGTAAAGAAAAAAAGTCCCTGGGGGCCAGATCAGGGGACTAGAACAGTGCTTAAATACAGTTGTTCGCCAACTAAAAACTCCCTCACGGACAACTACGCAATTAAGTTTGTGAACTGGCCACCACGCCACTGTGTGCAACAGCTATTCTAGAGGGAGTTCCAAAACTGCTGTGAAGGGTGAAGTAAGTGCTGGAGTTGGTGTACAGCTTCTCAAGGGGGGCACCTCTAAGGTGACCATAGTGATATTCACCAGTGAGGTATGTAGCACTTAGAACAATTAAGTTTGGGGTTTGCAGACTTAATTGTCAGAACTTGAATGTGTTTTTTGATGTTGTGATTAACTTTTCATTCAACTGTATCTTTTAGAGATTTATTATTCTTTTTTTTTTCCTACTCTAAGATATCTTCTATGCTGCCATGAAATTAGAAGGACAAGGGCAAGTGAATCCAATCTTACAAAAAAGGAACCTTTTTATGTTAATTTGAAAAATGCACCTTATCCTTAGAAAGTAGAACTGGTCAGTGCAGGAACATGGTAACAAAATATAAGGTATGACAGTGGCACAGGTAAAGAAGTTGTTTTTTTTTTTTTAAATTTTTTATTTAATATAACTGAGTGAAAATGTACATTCCTGTATAAATTTACATACCCACCTATATGCAGCTTCCACTGCTCTCCCTGCCCGGTGGCAGCACACTATTCCTCTCTGCTCCATACATGTCTCGTTCTCCCAACAGTCTCTTTTTTCCCTCCTCTCCACCCGCTCTCCTTCCTCCAGCCAGAGGTCAGCAGGATGACATCTTACAGATGCATAGAACCATAAAGTGCATCCAATATACGGTCACTGCACCGCCAAGTCCAATCCATTCCTGTCCGAAGCGTGGACCTTCGTTATGATTTATGGTCAAGGGCAGCATCAGGGCCGGGGGCCATGCTCCTAGGGGAACCCCAAAACTGCTGGACTATCAATTGAGGTCTTTTAGTGGGGATTTCAGGGTGCACCCCTTTTTATTCTTGTGTTGCCAGTGAGACTCAACTTAGTCAGCTCCATCGTGGCTATCACTGGTGGTGGCCGGGCACCATCCGGTTCTTCTGGTCCCAAGTTGATGTAGGCACCCACTCTTGTGGGTCTCTTTGTCTTCTGGGTTGTCTTTCCCCCATGTCATTTTGGTCCTCCGTGAGATCCATTCTTGCTGAGTTGGGACCATTTGCTATGCCCTCGGATGGCAGCTTGGCAGCTTTTAAGACCGCAGAGGCCACTCACCACTGTGGGTTGCAAAGAGCACTCTTAGCAAACCACTAGTTGTGTCAATTGACCTCAATTTCGCCTAAGAGCATGGTCCCCCCACCCCCGCCCCAGCTACTCTATCCTTGCAATATTGGGTTAAGATGGAAGGAGTACTCATGTTATGTTTAAGTCCACTTAATATTGTTCTTGTTTCTAATGTGTGCTATCACCGATTTCACCCAACCAGATACCTAGCAACTATCTAATCTAAGCCCTCCCCCCTCCCTCCATCCTTCCCCTCCCTTGCAGCTGTCAAAGAGTCTTTTCTTATATACACAAGTCTGTTTTTGAGATCTTATCGTAGAGGTCTCATACAATATTTGTCCTTTTGTCGCTGAGTACTTTCACTCAACATAATGTCTTCCAGTTGAAACCAGGTTATGAGGTGTTTCCTGGAATCATCATTGTTCTTTATCGTTGTATAGTGCTCCACTGAGTATATGTACCATAGTTTACCTATCCATTCTTCTGTTGTTGGACATCTGGGTTGATTCCATCTTTTTGCTATCATGGACTGTGCTGCGATAAACATTCTTGCGTGTGTGTCCGTTGGTGTGAAAGGCCTTGATTCTGTAGGATATATTCCAAGTAGTGGAATTACTGGGTCAAATGATATATCAATATCCATTTTTTTTAAGGAAGCACCAAATTGCTTTCCAAAGAGGCTGGACCATTTTGCAACCCCACCAACAGTGTAGGAGGGTTCCACTTTCTCCACAGCCTCTCCAGCATTTGTTGTTTTCTGTTTTTTGGATCATGGCCAACCTTGTTGGGGTGAAGGTAAAGAAGTTTGAGCAAGACTGGAGTGACAATTCACTGAAAGAAAACACTAAAACAAAAAGCCATAAGTCTCTGATAAGTCACTTTTTATATATAAATATTCTACATGTTTTAAAAAGCAGATTTTGAATTCTTCATACCCCAAAAAGATAAAGAATTTAGATGGTTCTATTTTGTGTACTTATTTTACTTAGAACTTATGTAAGGAAAGTTCACACCGATATGATTAAAACAAAACAAAACAAAAAAACAATCTACTGCCTTTGAGTCGTTTCTAACTCATAGCAATCCTATAGGACAGAGTATATCTGCCAGAGTTTCCAAGGAGGGTCTGACAGATTCCCACTGCCAATCCTTTGGTTAGCAGACATAGCACTTAACCACTATGTTACCAGAGTTTCCAATGTGATTAAAGGTACAATTTTTACATCAAATACAGTCTCCAGTGACTATTGTGGAGGTTTGTATGTAAGCTCATGGAACATGACATTATTTCCTTTGTCATGAAAATCTTTTTTAGGTGGTAACGACTTTCATATTTATTATTGCCTCTGAACCTCAATTATTAATTCCATCATCTACAGTTATTTTAAAGCAAAATGCTTAATTAACTAAAGATCAGATTTAAGGTCTTTCTAAAGTATTTCATGCTCAAAGTTAATAGTTCTTCTGATATTCAGTCAATAAATGTTTATTAAGTTACTAAAATCTTTGAAGTAGACATTTGCTAGGCCTATTTGCTCTTTAGTATAGCTCATTGACATTTAATGGGAAATAGACACTCATCGCTTTGCAGTCTCTGGGTCCAGTGCAATATGCTAGAAGCATATTTTAGTTTTGCACATTTTATGATATTGTTACTTTTCTCTTTGAAATAAAAGCATAGAATCTGCAACCTGTTTCTCCCCTAAGAACATTCAACATGGGATCTTTGTTTCCAAAATGTTATAGTTCTGATAATACTAACACAGGTAGCTTTTCGTTACCATTCTTTTGCTAGGTAAAGTTGAGTTTTGTTTTGTTTTCTATAGATAAGTTACCTTAGGACAAATCACACATGTAGAAAATGACAGTAAAATAAAAAAAAAAACCCTAGAAACTCTTTGTTTCCATTATTCTCCTTGGTCACATGTAAAGTAGGCATTGCATAATATGATTTCCCTAGATGTTGAGAGATATTTTTGGCCTTTATTTTGCTGTGGAGCCTTGGCAACCCAAACATTATTTTGTACCATAAACAGTTAAAAATACCTTTTATTCAGGCTATTGGTCTATGCTTGCTGAAAGAACTTATCGATGAAGATCAAAGACCACAGCTTTCAGTACAGATAACGTTCAATATAAAGAAAATACAGATCCTCAGAACCAGACCAACATCACAACAGATAAAAATACAAAAGTTGTCAAGGACTTCACTTTGCTTTGATCCACAATTAATGCCTATGGAAGTAGTAGTCAAGAAATCAAACAATAGTATTGCGTAGGAAAAACCTACTGCACAAGGCGTCTTTCAAGCACTAAGAAAACAAAGATATCACTTTTAGGACTAAAGTGTGCCTGACCCAAGACATGGTGTTTTTCATTGCCTCATATGTGTAGGAAAGCTGGAAAGTGAATAATGAAGAATGAAGAATAGATGTCTTTGAATTATTGTGTGTTGAAGAATATTGAATGTAATGTGGACTGGCAAAACAACAAACTAATCTGTCTTGCCAAAAGTACACCCAGGATGTTCCTTACAGTGAGGATGGTAAGACTTCGCCCCACTTACTTTGGACTTGTTAGCAGGAAGAACTTCTCCCTGGAAAAGCAGAGGGTCAGTAAAAAGACAGAGATCCCATGGAGATGGACTGTCACAGGGCCCGCACAGTAGGCTCAAACACAGCAATGTTTGTGAGGACAGCGCGGGACCAGTCCGTATTCTGTTCTGTTATACTCAGGGTTGGTATGAACTGAAACCAACTGGCCTGCATCCAACAGCATGTTTTTTTGTTTGTTTGTTTGTATCCTGCACTCAGAAATTTGACCATCTTCATATTTATTTGAATCCAGTCAGGCCAATTGTCTCGAGAACTGACATACAGTTCTTTTTGAGATAGGTTTCTCTTCCTAACCTAAGATACAGAAGACTTAAGCATATCAGTCTTCTCAGGGAGTGTCACACCCTCAGTCTCTTTTCCGTAAGTAATTTTATTCATCTAACAGAATTTAGTGATCAATTAAGGGTGCCACTTTAATCCATTCAGAAGTTTTTAACAACAGTCACTGATAGCCACATGATTGATATGATCTTTGCCCTGTGGTTAAACCTTAATTTATCTGTTACTCATTTACATCTTTCATCTTGCAAGTCCTGAAATTTCTGCCTCGTACCCGTTTTCCCATCTTGAAAATTAACCAACTTTTTGTAAGCCTGTCTCTTTCTTGCAGTATCTTGTCAAATGTGGCTAAAAACAACTAAGTCTCGTCAGTGATATTCAAACCTCTTTGTCAAAAACCACAACTCTTTCAGCACTTTATCTGCCTTATAAACCATACTGAGAGTTTCGTATTTTCTCTCGTTACCATATCATGTGGCTGTTTAAATATTCAATAGTTTCTGCATTATCTGTTCTCTACACCCTAAGCCATAAACACATATTTTAGGATAATTTTATAAAACTGTCTATTTTCCAGTGACATTTTCATTAGGTTATGTTTGAATTACAACCTGTAAATCTCAAGGTCTACTAATACACCAGTTCAATTGTCACTCATATTGATTGTTGTCAGCTTTGGGTTTCAAGTTCTTGGTTCCATGTGTCTTGGTTCCTTGTGTCATCCAGTTCTGGAATTCAAGATAAACAAAAAAAAACACCTTGCCATCAAGTTGATTCTGACTCATAGCGACCCTATGGGACAGAGTAGAACTTCCCCATACAGTTTCAAAGGATTACCTGGTAGATTTGAACTGCTGATCTTTTAATTAGCAGCCGTCACACTTAACCACTACATTAACAGGGTTTCCTTTGAGATAAAAGAATAGGCTTTATTTAAGACGTATTATTATCATGACATGAGGCATTGATGTTCCAGCGGTAGCATTCTTGCTCTCTACATGGGAAACTCATGTTTGATTCTTGGCCAAAGTCCCTTCTTTATAACTTCCACCCATTTGTCAATGGCAGCTAGCCTGTTGTTGTGATACTGAACAGATTTCAGTGGAGCTTTCAGACTAAGATGAGCTAGGAAGGAGGGCTTACTTCCAGAGACCCTGTGGATTATAATGGTATGATTCACAATTGATTATAGGGGTGGCAGAATTGGCAGCATTGGCAGGATTTTGTCTGTTGGTGTATGAAGTCCACCACAATTCACGGCCAGTTGGAGAGAACAACATTATCATGGCAGAGGGAGATGGTAAGAAAGTTAGAAATGTACAATAGCTAGAAAAACTTCTACTTGGAGCAGGCATGAACCATTTCTTTCTACATTTTATTGGCCCCAAAAAGTCACACGACTGTGCCTGTCAATGGAGTCATGAATTACACTTCTCCCACAAGAAACATTGCAACTCGCATGGTCAAGAGAAGGATAGATATTTTTCTTACAAAGAAGAGGATGTAAATATTTCATAACAAATCGCAACTCCTTATAAGAGTACACTGCTGGATGGGAGAGAAAGGTCTGAAAACCAACAGACAACAATCATTTGATACATTTTTTTTTGTTCTTGTCAGAACTTAAAATCTTACCAACACTGATTGCTTTGCAGTTCTGTAAAATTCCATGTGATTCTGTAATTGAAAAACACGTGGGAAATCAATTTTTCAGTGAGCAGTTTAATGTCTAAGTTCATTTGAGTGAGGTCTTGGTCAAGTGGCAGTCAGTTGAATGAACTGGAAAAGATCACAGAACAGTGTTTGGCTCAAGCCAATTCGTTTTATTTTACTGCTTCCATTGCTGGGTTCATAAATATTCATTACATCCAAACATGGAAGCAAATTCTCTTCTGCAGAGCTGGTGTTACAAAGCAAGTACTTCCTGCCATATTTATTCAAATAAAAACAGACAAAGGATGTGATTGTGTTTAGATTCCTGTCTGTTATTTCAACAGGAAAAATAAGCCAAGTGTATGGTTACCTTGCAATTAAGGTTGAAAAAATTAGGGAAAAATTACTTTCCTGTGATATTGATTCACGGTTGTTCTCAAGATCAGATTTCAGATAGCCATTCCCATTGGGGTAGCGAAGTTGCAGCAGAATATATTTGATGGTGAGGTATGCTTCAATGACTGGAGAAGAGGATGCTCTCTCTTGTTCTATTCTGCAGCCATGGTGTCTGAATTAGGACAGTAGTCCGAGTCATCAGCCTGGTGGGCTATTCCACATTCAGTAAGAAAGGCCAAACTCATCACTGGAAATTTGGAAAAGAAAGAAGGAAAACTACTGAAAATTAAATGTTTGAAGAAGGTGAAATGTATGATTTTAAAGCAACAGGGTGCAATGGTAATCTCTCTGTTTTACAAAGTACAGATTCGGTGAGATAGTTGTAAAATTTAGCTTATTAGAAATGATCCATCTAGGTGCTCAATATATCTAGCTTCTCAGCTTTACCCAGTATATTCAACTGGTGAAATACCATTTATATCTTGAGTGTCGTCACAGTATAGTAGAGCATGTATTTAGATAATTTCTATTTGCACGGTAATAGCTTTTTAAAGTAACAGAATTTGGGATTTTTGTCAGTTTATTTGTAATACTATTTGGTACATAGCCATTATTCTGAGCTCTTAAGGTATTCCTACTTTGTGAACTTCACAACTTCCTCCCTTTTATATCCTTGACCATGAGTCGGATCCGACTCGATGGCACTTGGCTGGCTGGCTCATACAATGATTGAGCAACTGAAGAATTAACACTTATTATGGAGCATGGGGCTGGAGCATTCCAGCTTTTGCTATAGAACTATGATCACCAGTTATTTTTTTATATTATTGATCTCTACTGATACCTGAGATGTGTTACTTCTGAATACTAAGTTGAGATCCTTTAAATCAGGAGTTAAATGACTCTTACCTGCCACACTCACCAACCATTTTTGTAAAAACTTACCTAAGCACTATTAGAGTCTCCCTGGTATGACACACATTTTATAAATGCTTTACTCCTCTAAGATTGTGAGTTTTTTGAGGGTTGGAATAGTGATCTATTTCTCTTTAAATTATTTGGTGTTAATACAGCACTTATCTCTTATATGACTTATGCTGTGATCTTGAAAAAAATTAACTTGAAAATCACACTCCTCCACCTCTAGAAATTTCTCTAGATTTTCTTCTTTTCTTTTTATTTCCATAGTCATGAGACAAAATCACCAATATCTTCCCACAAAGGAAATATAATTCCCATGTACAATTATAGTCCACAACTGAGTGACTCAAAAATACAATGGATTATACTAGACTGCAGATCCTCTCAGTCAGTACACACGTAAGACTTACATTTCTTTTCTGTTTACGTTATGTTCTATTCTGTTGTAAGAATCATAAAAAGCTAAATACTTTCAAGAAGTGCCTTATTAGAAGATTCTAATACAATCTTGAGCATATGTGAAATGCAAAAAGTGCTGTAACTAACTCATGTTATCTGACAAAAATCTGACGGAAATTCAGCACATAGATTAAGTAAAATGCTGTTGTTAGGTGCTATACTGTCAGTTCTGACCCGTAGTGACCCTACACACAACAGAAACACTGCCCAGGCCTGCGCCATGCCTGCAACTGTTGTTTATGCTTAAGCCCCTTGTTGCAGACGCTGTATCAATCCTTCTTTTGGAGGGTCTTCCTCTTTTTCACTGACCCTCCACTCTACCAAGCATGATGTCCTTCTCCAGGGATTGATCCCTCCTGACAGCATGTCCAAAGTTTGTAAGATGCAACCTCGCTATCTTTGCACTCAGGAGCGTTTTGGTTGTATTACTTCAGAACAGATCTTTTTGTTCTTTTGGCAGTCTGTGGTACATTCGACATACTTCTCCAAGACCACAATTTAAAGGCACCAGTTCTTGTGCCTGCCTTATTAATTTTTCCAGCTTTGCATGCAGATGATGCCTTAGAAAATAACCATGGCTTGGGTCAGGTGTACCTTAGTCTTCAAGGTGACACCTTTACTTTTCAGTACTTTAAAGAGGTCTTTTGCAGCATAGTTTTCTAATGCAATGCATTTTTTTTTATTTTCTCAACTGCTGTTTCAGTGGGTGCTGTGGAACCAAGAAAAATTAAATCCTTGACAACCTCAACCCCTTCTCCACTTATCACGATATCGCTTACTGGTCCAGTTGTGAGGACTTTTGTTTTCTTGACGTTGAGGTCTTTGATCTTCAGCAGTAAGTGTTTCAAATCCTCTTTACCTTCAGCAAACAAGATTGTGTCACCTGCATGATTCAGGGTGTTAATGAGTCTACCTCCAATCCTTAAGCCTCCTCCTTCTTCCTATAATCCAGTTCCTTGGATTATTTGCTTAGCAAACAGATTGAAAACATACAGTGATAGGATATAACCTTGATGTACACCTTTCCTGACTTTAAGCCACTCAGTGTCCCCTTGTTCTGGTTTCGTGATTGCCTCTTGATTTATATACAGATTCCTCAAGAACACAATGTTAGCCATGATTTGTTAAGATCCACATGGCTGAATGCCTTTGCATAGTCAATGAAATGCGGTTAAATGTCTTTCTTGTATTCTCTGCTTTCAGCCAAGAGCCGTCTGACATCAGCAGTTGTATCCCTGGTTCTAAGTCCTCTTCTGAATTCAGCTTGAATTTCTGGCAGTTTCCTGTCAGTATATTGTTGCAGTTGCTTTTGAATGATCTTGTGCAAAATTTTACTTAAGCCAGCAAAGTGCCTGGCCCCTAGGGTCGCCATGAGTAGGAAAATTTTACTTATGTGTGATATTAATGATATTGTTTGATATTGTCCACATTTGGTTGGATCATTTTTCTTGGAACTAGTCATAAATATAGATCTCTTCCAGTCTGTTGGGCAGGTAGCTGTCCTCTGAATTTCTTGGCATAGCAGAGTGAGTACTTCCAGTGCTGCATCCATTTGCTGAAACATCACAACTGATATTCCGTGAATTCCTGGAGCCTTGTTTTACACCAAGGCAGCTTCACCTTGTTCCCTCAGTACCATCAGTTCCTGATCGTATGTTACCTATTGGAATGGTTGAACACCAACAGGTTTCTTGTGATACATTAACTCTGTATTCTTTCCATTTTCTTTTGATGCTTCCTGAGTCATTTAATATTTTCCCTATAAAATCCTTCACTAGTGAAACTCTGGGCTTGAATGTTTTCTTCAGTTCTGTCAGCTTTAGAAATGCAGAGAGTATTCTTCTCTTTTGGTTTTCTATTTTCGTCTTTTTGCCTATGTCGTTATAATACTTCATCTTTTTTCAAGCCTTCTTTTGTAATCTTCTATTCAGTTCTTTTTCTTCATCATTCCTTCCTTTTGCTTTAGCTACTCAACATTCAAGAGCAAGTTTCAGAGTTTTTTCTGTTATCCAATTTAGTCTTTTCTTTCTTTCCTGTGTTTTCAATGACCTCTTTCTTCTTTAGATGATGTCTTTGATGTCATTCCACAGCTCATCTCGTCTTGGATCAGTAGTATTCAGTGTATCAGACCTGTTCTTGAGACGGTCTTTAAATGCTTGTGGGATATACTCAAGGTCATTCTTTGGCTCTTGAAGGCTTGTTCTAATTTTCTTCAGTTTCAATTTGAACCTGCATATGAGCAATTGATGATCTGTGTCTCAGTCAGCACCTGATCTTGTTCTGACTTATGATATTGAGACTTTCTGTCATCTCCTTCCACAGATGTAGTTGATTTGGTTCCTGTGTATTCCATCTGGTAAGGTCCATGTGTACAGTCGCCAGCTGTGTTGGTGAAAAAAGTTATCTGCAATGAAGATGTTGTTGGTCTTGCAAAATTCTATCATGGTATCATTTTGGTCACCATGGACATATTTTCCAACAATAGATCCTTATTCCTTGTTTCCAACTTTTGCATTCCAATCGTTGGTAATTATCAGTGCAATGCTAACTGCAGGATGGATCACTGTCAGACTGTAGAAGATGGTGAAACTCTCCAGTATCTTCACTTTGGTGTTAGTGATTGACGTGTAAATTTGAGTAATAGTCATATTAACTGGCTTTCTTTGAAGGCGTATGGATATTATCCTATCACTGACTGAACTGTACTTCAGGAAAGATCTTGAAATGCTCTTTTTGACGATGAATTCAACACCATTACTCTTCAAGTTTTCATTCCTGGCATAAGAGACCATATGACTGTCCAATTCCAAATGGCCCATACAGGTTCATTTCAGGTCACTAATACCTAGGACATCAATGTTTATGTGCTCCATTTCATTGTTGATGATTTCCAACTTTCCCAAATTCATATTTCATACATTCCATGTTCTGATTATTAATGGATGTTTGCAGTTGTTTCTTCTCTTTTTGAGTCATGTCTCATCAACAAATGAAGGTCTTGAAAACTTTATTCCATCCACATCATTAGGCTTGACTCTACTTTGAGGTCACAGCTCTTCTCCAGTTGTTTTTTGAGTACTTTCCAACTTGGAGGGCTCATTTTCCAGCACTATATCTGACCACGTCCTGCTGCTATTCATAAGGTTTTCCTTGGCTAATTAGTTTCAGAAGTAGAATGCCAAGTCCCTTTTCCTAGTCTGTTATAGTCTGGAAGCTCAGCTGAAACCTGTCCCCCAAGGGTGATTCTGTTGGTATCAGAATAGCAGTAGCACAGCTTCCAGCATCACAGCAACACTCAAGCCCCTACAGCAAAACAAACCAACAGAAAAGTGGGGGTAATTAAAATAATAAAAAGAAACATGTTTATCTTCAGTTTCTCTACATATGTTAAGTGTACTTTAAATTCATCTAAGTCCCTAGACTGCCACTTTATTTGACCCTAAGTGGTTCACATAAACAACATGTTATAAACAATGTCTCAAACTGAATTTGGTAACTGAAAGTGGTTATCTGTATTGGTAATTTAATTTCTACATGTATGTACTGCAGCAATACATCCTGATAAAAATTTTAAATTAATGAATTTTCCCAGAAGAGAAAAAAGATTCTAATCATTAGAATTTCTTTCTTATATACATGATGAATGTAATATAAGGCATGCCACAAGTGCATCTAAATATTGTGTCACAGAATATTGCATATATGAGTGTATTCCAAGATTATCAATAGGAAATCCATAAAAATTCATACTAGGCACACATTTTGTAAATCATTATGTACTATCCATGACTTCTATTCATGAACTTTCAAGCATTTAAATTTTGTCTCATACCAACTCCGAAAATTTTTCATGAACTACTTCATACTATTACTACTCAAAACAAAAATGAGATACCATCTCACCCCAACAAGATTGGCCATGATCCAGAAAACACAAAACAACAAATGCTGGAGAGGCTGTGGAGAAAGTGGAACCATCCTACACTGTTGGTGAGGTTGCAAAATGGTCCAGCCTCTTTGGAAGGCAATCTGGCGCTTCCTTAAAAAAATGGATATCAATATAACATTTGACCTAGTAATTCCACTACTTGGAATATATCCTACAGAATCAAGCCCTTTCACACCAATGGACACATGCACCATAATGTTTATCGCAGCACAGTCCATGATAGCAAAAAGATGGAATCAACCCAGATGCCCAACAATAGAAGAATGGATACGTAAACTATGGTAAATATACTCAATGGAGCACTACGCAATGATAAAGAATAGCGATGATTCCAGGAAACATCTCCTAGCCTGGTTTCAGCTGGAAGACATTATGTTGAGTGACAGTAGTCAGTGACACAGGACAAATACTGTATGAGACCTCCACAATAAGATCTCAAAAACAGACTTGTGTATAGAAGAAAAGACTCTTTGACAGCTGCAAGGGAGGGGAGGGAGGAAGGGGGGGAGGGTTTAGTTTAGATAGTTACTAGAAATCTAGTTGGGAGAAAGCGGTAATAGCATACATTAGAAATAAGATCAACATTAAGTGGACTTCAGCATAACTTGAGTACTCCTTCCATCTTAACCCAATATTGCAAGGATAGAGTAGGTGGGGCGGGGGGTGGGGGACCATGCTCTTAGGAGAATTCCAGGCCAATTGGCACAACTAGCGTTTTGCTAAGAGAGTTCTCTGCATCCCACATTGCTGAGTGGCATCTGGGGTCTTAAAAGCTGCCAACCTGCCATCTGAGGACACAGCAAAAGGTCTCAACTCAGCAGGAATGGATGCCCACCAAGGACCAAAGTGACATGCGGTAAAGACAACCGAGAAGACAGAGAGACCCACAAGAGTGGGTGCCTACATCGACTTGGGACCAGAAGAACCGGATGGTGCCCAGCCACCACCAGCGATAGCCACAATGGAGCTCACAGAGAGGAGTCTCACTGGTAACACAAGAATAAAAAGAGGTGCATCATGAGATCTCCACTAAAAGACCTCAATTGATGGTCTAGCGGTTTGGGGGTTCCTCTGAGAGCATGGCCCCCAACCCTGATGCTGCCCTTTCCCATAAATTATAACAAAGGTTCACTCTTTGGACAGGAATGGATTGGACTTGGCAATGCAGAGTGACCATATATTGGAAGCACTTTATGGTTCTATACATCTATAGGATATCATCTTGCTGACCTCTGGCTGGAGGAAGCGGAGTGGATGGAGAGGAGGGGAAAGGAGGCTGTTGGGAGGATGAGACATGTATGGAGCAGAGAGGAATAGTGTGCAGTCACCGGACAGGGAGAGCAGTGGAAGCTGCATATAGGTGGGCATGTAAATTTATATGTGAATGTACATTTTCACTCAGTTATGTTAAATAAAAATAAAAATTAAAAAAAAGAAAAAGAAAATATACACTATATGTATCCTACAGTCTTTTTGAAACAACTACAAATATTCCTGATAGTATATAGAAATGTTCCCAAGAATATTTCTTTTTATCAAATTCTGACCTCTATTCTCCTAGTGTATTTGAGAGTTTCCAGGTTAATCTTTGAAAGATGTGATTGACTTTGATATCACCAGTATAACACATTGGTTTCTTGAGGTAAGATAAATTCAAGTAGTGAATCAGTCTTAAATTTCTGTAACTAACGGTGGTGAGTAAATCTTGTTTTAGACTTATAACAAGCTTAAATAAAATCCAATGTGTACTTAAATACCACAGAAAAATACAGTGTGGTTAAGAGATGAATTTGAGCAAATTATTTAACCACTCTGTGAATTTTTTTTCTCTCTAAAACAAGGCTAGAATAACACCTCTCTAAGCATACTTAGGAGTATTGAATGTACTACACTTGTAAAGGCATTTTGAATAATTCATAGCAAAGTAATAATTTTGAATAATATGCCCTGTAGAAGGAAACCCTGGTGGCATAGTTCATAAGTGCTACAGCTGCAGATCAAAATGTCAGCAGTTCATATCTATTGGATGTCTCTTGGTAACTCTGTGGGGCAGTTCTGTTCTGTCCTATAGGGTCACTGTGAGTTGGAATTGACTCCATGACAATAGGTAAAGAAGAGTGTACCGAATAAGACCCACCATGTCTGCAACAATTCAGTCCAAATATATACAAAAAACTCTCAGATGCATTCTTTCACCTTTTCATCAAGTTTTGTCCTTCACCAGGAATTCTCTTTTAATGCAAAACAGGTGTCACTCTGAAATTACAAAGTCAAGTTGAATTTTATAAAACTATTGATAATTTGTTTTAAAGTTATAAATGATTGAAAGTGATTGACCTATGAAGAAGCCACAAGGCTTAATTCCTCCAGTTCTTAAATCTTGTACCTGTTGATTAGGACAGTACAGCACTTGGATTCACCAAAAAAAATATGTCTCACCTTATCAAGTATTTCATTTTTCTATCTTAACTGATCTCAACACACCAGATGAATAATTTGATCAGGGCAAAGTATCTACAGTGGTATGAGAATTTTGCTTTCTGTTGGGATTTTGTCTTTAGAGGCAAGTAAGTCATTTTGCACTTCATCTTTTTTCTGTCTTTGGTCTTCTGATCAAAGTTTGTTCCGGCTTTTTCAGTAAATGCATCGATCGCTCTCCTTTGATGAAAACTAGTTCCCTGACAAATCAAATGTACCCTCCTCTCATCTTATGCAATTCTATGAAAAGTCACATAAAAATGGAATCCAGTTCTAGGATATCAAAGAATCACCAAGTTAAAGGAGAAATTGAACTCCGAGGGAATAACTTCTTAGTAAAACAGAAAAACCTAAAGTCCACGGGAAAAAATATATATATAACCTTTAGTAATTGCCTTGTTAACATTCAATTTATTCTTTTTAGTTTATTCCAGCCCCTCTTGTTAAAGGTCTCTGTGAAAAATTACTTTTGCTAACATAGAAGCTATATATCTATAGCTGTACATATTATATTTATATCTTCAAGAAGATATATCTTTTTGTGTGCATATTAAAGTAATTAGAAATGCATACAATACCAAAACTAATTAAGAATATGAAAAAAAATTCTTTAACATACTGATTTCCATCATTATAAACTGGGTTAAAAAATGTAAATAAATTAATGTTATCCAAATTGCTATCATTTATTCAGTATAAATGCAAGGACATTGTATTAAAGGTAGCCTGCTTGATATTGCAAATAAAAGAATCTCTGATGTTCATGAAATCAGGCTGTTTTGTAGTATCCATTAAATGAAAGCATCATTTAGTTCAGTCATGCCAAAAATAAACAGTTGAAAGCTTTGAAATTTAGACTTAAATTAATTGTGCAGAGCCTCCACGCAAAAACTTTTTAACATGTGAAGCATCTCTTTGACAGAGAGCCTACGACCTTGCAAGGCATGTTATTACAGTTAATGAGTAATTTCAAGGATATATCTTCTACATTAAGCCAAACATTACTGTCCTCTCAGTACAATTCATTGGTCTCAGATAGGTTCTCTAGAGTCTGTAGGAGATGTTAAGTCACTGTTTTATATGGAAGACCTTTAAGCAGTAAATGTGCTGTTTTGCCCTCCTGATGGCACTTTTCCAGATGACAGTTCAGAGAACAGTTAAAAGCCATAGGCTTTCATTAATAATAGAGAATCAGAGACTGTCTCATTGATGAGCTATCTTCATCCAATCTGGATCCTTAGGGAAGATCTCAACCCCAATCCATGTTGAGTTAAGATAATAGTCTAAATATTAACTAAGTAAAAAAAGTCCCTTGGATTTACTTTTAAAGTCAGTTCAGTCCCTCAAACATGTTCTTAATGTTTAGTTTCCTACATCTGGGCTAAAGTGGCTTTTGTCCCCTAAGCTGTCTCCATTTTGAAATGATGTGGTTGCCAATACACATACAATATTTTAAAGTGCTCATTCCTGCAAGTGGTCTGCTGGCTAAGCAGTTCTATCCCATTGAACACTGGCAACACAATATTGTTTCTTTTATGAAATTTTAGTTTTATGAGTTGTCTTTTGGAATCTGGCCTAGAAAATGGGATCCTGGGACATTGCTAAGGATCTAATAATCAGGGGCCCTTGGAATTCATCAGGGGCAGAAATGATATCAACTCAAATGCAAGTATGTGTGTTATTGTCTCCTTCAAAGGAAATAGTAACTCCCGTAGTTTATTGTTTTTGACCAGGCAGAGTAAGTAATTATCTCCAAACACAAGATGCTTCGGGTCATGAATACCGTAAACCTTTGCAACCAAAGCATCTCAGTGGCTCTAAACTTATATGTTAGGAGAGAAATGTAGAATACTTTCTAGCCAATATACTGCTATTTTCCTCTTCTACCTTGAGTAGTTCTCTAATCTTAGCACACTGAGGATTGACTCTAACATCCCTGGAATCAGCTTTAATGACAATCAGCTTTATGATCACCTGTGATCTATTTATACTATGCTGTTCACCACGTGGACATAGACAGTAGAATATTTCACATTTTTCTAGAGAGATAAGTTAAACACCTTTAAAAAGTGTATTTCCTTTAACTTTTGAGTATATAAATGTTTTACTTATTATCTGCTAAATAATTGGCACAGTGTCCTACAGGATTTTCTGTATCCAGGAACCTCCTAAACCTTCATCAAGGAAACATTTAATCATTTAATATTTGCATTCTTGCACCTGGGCCAGAAAAAAGAAAAAAGATTTATACTCTCATATTGCTTACAGCT
This sequence comes from Heterohyrax brucei, assembly GCA_028571685.1. NCBI lineage: Eukaryota > Metazoa > Chordata > Mammalia > Hyracoidea > Procaviidae > Heterohyrax > Heterohyrax brucei. Next base: position 167,093,022 of record CM053143.1, read on the forward strand.
AACCTGTTTTGTCAGCTCAGTTGATTGGTAAAACCTAGGTTGTATGCATAAACACCAGCTTCATGGGAGACTGGCAATACAAGTTTATTGTTTTCTGTATTGAGGAGATGCAGAAGCCTGACAATTAAGAGTTATAAAGAGAGCATTCAGCAGTAATGGGTAGCAAACAATGAATGCTGACTGCACTCTTTACCCAAGAGCTGGAACTGAAAGTAGTTCCATTAGCTCATTACATTCAATTAGATTTAATTCAAGTGAAATATTTGTAACACAGTATTATAAAGTGAAAATAATCAGTAATTTATTTTCAAACAATGATTGAAACGTCTCTTGGCTACTTCTTCCACACTGGCAAAATATTTAGCATTTGTGCATTGTCAGTTTTCTTCATTTTGGATTATTCAATGAAGAAATATTGTAAGAATTCACTAAAAATAATTCCCTAATAAAGAACAAATTAAATGCGCTGTTTTCCTCTGAATTTTCAATGTCCTTTTCTGTTTGTGTTTATTTTTAGATAAGGAGACTAAATTATACAATCATAGAAACCTCCTGGGCTCCACTCTTTTATCTTTCTACAGAACATAAGTGATAGCATGTATGAAGCCTTTCAAAGCAAGCTTGAAGGGTTATGGCAGTCAAAAATCAGAGTTACTATCAGCTCAATTCAGTATTACTATTGCTTTGGCACACTGGATACTGTTCAGACAATTCATGTCTGTTTATTCTAATCTCAAAATAATCTTTGCTTAGGAAAAAAAGTGAAATGACTTCTAGCCAAGCCAAGTACCATCAAGTCAGCTTCTAATTATTCCCAAATCAATCTTAGGTATACGATTATTTAACAGATACACAATATTCATTTAAAAAATACAATAAAATTATGTGAATGATAAAGATCTCAAGATGTCTCTAAAAATCCAAGTAAATAGCAATGTGAGGTATCTAAAATACTGTGAAAATGAGAGTGATCACTTAAAGGGAAAAAGTATTCACAGAACATAATATATTAGTGAGTCAAGACTTCTTTTATCCAAACTATTCATTAATTTTTCAAACAGAAGATGGATAATAGTTTTGAGGCCCAAAAGTGCTCCTCAACATGACATGGGTTTGGTAATAATTGTTAAGATATACAAGATACATATAGGTTATAAAAATTCTATTCAATGTCAAATACCTCTTTAAAGTTTTAACAAGCAAATGGGGGGCGTGTAGAGCCAAGATGGCAGACTAGACACATGTCTCCTTAATTCCCCCTGAAACCTAAGGCCTGGCTAGATGGAGCTTGCTGGACACCCAGTGAGCCCTAGGAAAGAAAAACAGGAGAGGAAATGAATAACCCGAATGAAAAATGAGATGGGAAATGTCATAACAGATCCAACAGAAATCAAAAGTATCACAACAGAATACTACAAAAGACTGCTCTCTAACAAATTTGAAAACCTAGAGGAAATGGACAAATTCTTAGATTCTCATATCACGTACCAAAATTATCACAAGGTGAAGGAGAACAAATTAATAAACCTATCACAGAGGAAGAGGCTAAAAAAGTCATCAGAAAAACTACCAGCTATAAAAGCCCTGCCCCAGATGGCTTCACTGGAGAATTCTACGAAGCATTTAGAGAAGAGTTAACTCCAATACTACTGAGACTATATCTCAGCATAGAGAGGGGTGGAATACTCCCAAATTCATTTTCTGAAGCCCGCATAACCCTGATGCAAAAGCTGGGAAAAGATCCCATAAAAAAGGAAAATTACAGAACAATATCACTCATGAATCTAGCTGCAAAAATTTTCAACACAATCCTTGCAAATAGAATTCAACAACATATCAAAAAATAATTCATTATGACCAAGTAAGATTCATACTAGAGATGCAAGGCTGGTTCAATATCAGAAAAATAATGTGATCAACCACAAAAATAACACCAAAGCTAAAGATCATCTAATTTTGTCAATTAATGTAGAAAAGGCACTTGACAAGGACCAGCATCCATTCATGCTGAAAACTCTCAGCAAAAAAAGGAGTAGAAGGCAAATTCCTCAATGCAGTAAGGGCCATCCACACAAAGCCAGCCGCTGGCATCGTCTTGAATGGAGAGAGACTGAAAGAATTCCCCTCGAGAACAGGAACTAGACAAGGATGCCCACTCTCACCACTTCTATTCAATACTGTACTAGAAGTTCTGGTCAGACTGATTAGATGCCAGCCAAGTGCCATCGAGTCGGATCTGACTCATGGCAACCCATTAGACAAGACAAAGAAATAAAGGGTGTCTACATCAGCAAAGAAGAAGTAAAAATCTCCCTACTTGCAGATGACGTGATTGTATACACAAAGAATCCTAAGGAATCCATAATTAAACTACTCAAACTAAAGAAGAGCTCAGAAAGTATCAGGATATAAGATAAACATAAGTAAATCAGTAGGATTCCTTTATACAAACAAAGAGATCATTAATGAAAAAATCATAAAATCAATAACATACTATACGGAATCAAAGGCAGTCACACAAACAGATACATGCACACGAATGTTTATTGCAGCACAGTCCACAACAGCAAAAACATGGAATCAGCCAAGATGCCCAACAAACTATAGTATATGTACTCAATAGAACACTATGCAATGATAAAGAACAATGATGATTTTAGGAAGGATCTCAACTGGAAGAAATTATGTTGAATGAAATCAGTCAGCAGCACAAGGACAAATATTGTATGAGACCCCTACTATAAGGACTTAAAAACAAACTCATTTACAGAAGAAAAAACACTTTGACAGCTCTAAGGGAGGGGAGAGAGGGAGGGAGAGAGCTGGTTATAGATCAGATAGTTGCTAGAAACTTGGCTGGGTGAAAGCAGTGACAGCATACATCAGAAAGAAAGTCAGTTTAACTGAACTTCAACATAAACTGAAAACTCTTCTAGTCTTAACCCACTATTGCAAAGATAAAGTAGCAAGACTTGGGGTCCAGGGACCATGCACTCAGGGGACATCGAGGCCAGTTGGCAAAGTAGCCTATTGCTAAGAGAGTCTTCTACACTTCTTATTGGTGGGTGGCATTTGAGGTCTTTAAAAGCTAGCAAGCTGCCATCTGAGGTACACCAAATTGCCCCAACGTATCTGGAACAGGTGGTCACCAAGGACAACAAAGAGATAAAGGGAAAAGAGCCCAGAAAACTAACGGGCCCAGGTGAACAGGTAGCTGTATCAACATATGACCAGAAGAACCAGATAGTGCCCAGCCACCTCCAGTGCCAGCCCTGATGGGGCTCACAATGTCAAGTTCCAGTGACAACATGAAAAAAAGAGGGGTGCACCTCAAGAACTCCACTAAAAGACCACAACTGATGGTCTGAAGGCCTGGGATTTCCCCTGGGAACATGACCTCTAGACCTGCTGCTGCCCCTGATCATAAATTGTTACTGAGGTCAACTCTTCGGAGAGGAATGGATTGGACTCAGGGACATGGAGTGACTATATGGTTTCTGTACTTTATGGTTCTGTGCATCTGTGCGATGCTGTCCTACTGGCCTCTTACTAGAAAGGAGAGGAGATGGTAGAGAAGAAGGGACAGGAGGTTGTGAAGAGGATATGACATGTATAGAACAGAAAGGAGGAGGATGCTCTCACCGGCCAAGGAGAGCAGAAGGAGCTGCAGGTAGGTAAGCATGCCAATTTAACTTGGATTGTATACTTTGACTCAATCACAATAAAAATAAAAAAGTTAAATTTGTGAAGTGCAACAAAGTAAAACACAATAAAATAAGATATGTCTGTCCAAAGAACCCAAACCAGCTGTCATTGAGTCAATTTTGACTCATAACTTCCCTATGGGACAGAGTAGAACTGCTCCACAGTTGCCAAGGAGTGTCTGGTGGATTCAAACTACTGACCTTTTGGTTAGCAGAGATAGCATTTAACCACTACACAGTTGGAGTTAATCTCTCCTGCCACTGGACTTGGACCGACCTTGTACTTGCTTTGTTAAAAATAACAAGGCCAAACTAATGGTATCCCACGGTAAACCTAGGCATCAAAAGGCATTATTCTATAATAACTAAAGATTGTGAACATGTCCGCATGTGTTTTTTGGCTGCCTGGATCTCGTCTTTAGTGAAATGTCTGTCCATCTCCTTTGCCCATTGCTTAACTGGAAGATGTATCTTCTTCATATTGATATTTTGTAATACAGATTATGGAGATCAGGCTTCGGTCTGACATAGAGTTCCAAATATTTTTTCCCATTCTGTGGATATTCTTTTAATTCTATTAATAAAGTCTTTGAATGAGCAAAAGTGTTTGATTCTTAATAGTTCCCATTTATCTATTTTCTCTTCTGTTGATTGTACTTTGTTTGACAGATTTTGGAGTCTGTCCACATTGTGTATAAAACTTCCATTGTTGTTCCTACCTTTTCTTGGATGAGCTTTATCATTTTAGGTTTAATATTTAGGTCTTTTATCCAGTTGGAGTTGGTTTTTGTATAAGGTGTAAGATACGGATCTTGATTCAGTTTATTGCAGATGGATATCAAATTTTGCCAGTGCCATTTGTTGAAGAGACTGTTTTTACCCCAAATTAATGTCTCAGGACCTTTGTCGAATATCAACTGTTCATAGGCAGATGGTGTCATCTCTGGGGTCTTAATTCTGTTCCATTGATCAATCTGTCTGTTCTTGTACCGGTACCAGGCTGTTTTGACCACTGTGGCAGTGTAGCATGTTCTAAGGTCGGGTCACAAGAGGCCTCCCAGTGTGTTCTTCTTCTTTAGTAGGACCTTATTTATCTGGGGCTTCTTCCCTTTCCAGACAAACTGGTAATTTGTTTCTCCATCTCATTAAAAAATGACACTGGAACTTGTATTCATGATCATGATCTTTAGTTATTAAAGAAATTCAAATCAAGACTACAATGAGATACCACCTCACCCCAACAAGATTGGCCATGATCCAAAAAACACAAAACAACAAATGCTGGAGAGGCTGTGGAGAAAGTGGAACCCCCCTACACTGTTGGTGGGGTTGCAGAATGGTCCAGCCTCTTTGGAAAGCAGTCTGGCGCTTCCTTAAAAAAATGGATATTGATATACCATTTGACCCAGTAATTCCACTACTTGGAATATATCCTACAGAATCAAGCCCTTTCACACCAGCAAACACATGCACCAGAATGTTTATCGCAGCACAGTCCATGATAGCAAAAAGATGGAATCAACCCAGATGCCCAACAACAGAAGAATGGATACGTAAACTATGGTACATATACTCAATGGAGCACTATGCAATGATAAAGAACAACGATGATTCCAGGAAACACCTCATAACCTGGTTTCAACTGGAAGACATTATGTTGAGTGAAAGTACTCAGCGACAAAAGGACAAATATTGTATGAGACCTCTACGGTAAGATCTCAAAAACAAACTTGTGTATATAAGAAAAGACTCTTTGACAGCTGCAAGGGAGGGGAGGGAGGGAGGGGTGGAGGAAGGGCTTAGTTTAGATAGTTGCTAGAAATCTGGAGTGGTGATAGCACACATTAGAAACAAGAACAACGTTAAGTGGACTTCAGCATAACTTGAGTACTCCTTCCATCTCAACTCAATATTGCAAGGATAGAGTAGCGGGGGTAGAGGGCACGGGACCATGCTCTTAAGTGAAATCGAGGCCAATTGGCACAACCAGCGTTTTGCTAAGAGAGTTCTCTGCACCCCACATTGGTGAGTGGCATCTGGGGTCTTAAGAGCTGCCAAGCTGCCATCCAAGGGCACAGCAAATGATCCCAACTCAGCAGGAACGGATGCTCACCGAGGACCAAAATGACATGGGGTAAAGACAACCTAGAAGATAGAGAGACCCACATGAGTGGGTGCCTACATTGACTTGGAACCGGAAGAACCAGAAAATGCCCAGCCACCACCAGTGATAGCCACGATGAAGCTCACTAAATTGAGTCTCACTGGCAACACAAGAATAAAAAGAGGTGCATCCTGAGATCTCCACTAAAAGACCTCAATTGATGGTCTAGCGGTTTCGGGGTTCCCCTGGGAGCATGGCCCCTGGCCCTGATGCTGCCCTCACCCATAAATCATAATGAAGATTCACTCTTTGGACACGAATGGATTGGTCTTGGCAATGCAGAGTGACCATATATTGTATGCACTTTACGGTTCTATACATCTATAGAATATCAGCCTGCTGACCTCTGGTTGGAGGAAGGAGAGTGGTTGGAGAGGAGCAGAAAGGAGACTGTTGGGAGAATGAGACATGTATGGAGCAGAGAGGAATAGTGTGCTGTCACCAGACAGGGAGAGCAGTGGAAGTTACATATAGGTGGGCATGTAAATTTATATGGGAATGTACATTTTCACTCAATCATATCAAAGAAAAAAAGGGCATTATTCTACTCCTTGGCTCACTTTCTTAAATCCATTCCACCACCATTTAAGCAAGTGTGGGCTAACCTGCAGGAGAATGAAAAACCACATAGAGCAGAGATGGATTTTCTTAGTGGAAATGATCCAGACCAGTCAACACTGGGTTTACCTACAAGCTGACTTTCAGAATGCTAGGCAAGAACAGTCACAGCTAGAAAAACCTGTACCATATCACAAACATACATAAAATAAATTACATGTATTTCCAAGGTATGGTACAGCTACAGTACTTCATCATAATTGAGACGCTAAACACATTAATCATAATTTCCTTGTAACACTTTGTAATTTATCTCTTCCCATTCATAGGCAACCACTGATATGCTTTCTGCCATTACAAATTAGATCACATTTTCTAGAATTTTACATAAATGAAATTATATAGTACATCTTTTACTCATTCAACAACATTATTACTATATTTATTTTTACATATGTTAATAATTTATTTATTCTCATTACTAACTGATCATACAATGTGTATACTGTACCACCTTTTATTCATTTATTTTTATTGTATTTTACATTAAGGTTTACAGAACAAACTACTTTCTCATTCAAGAGTTAGTTTACGTACTATTTTACGACACTGCTTAACAATTACACAATGTGTCAGTACTTTCCCTTCATACCCTATTACCAGCTTTGCTGTACCCTCCTGCCTTCTAATCTTTGGCCCTAGGCTGACACGCCCCTTTAGTCTCATTCAATCTTATGGGCCTGTCCAATCTTTGGCTGAAGGGTGAACCTCAAGAGTGACTTCATTACTGAGCCAAAAGGATGTCCACGGACCGTGCTCTCAGGTTTCTCCAATTTCTGTTGGGCCAGCAAGTCTAGTCTTTCTTCTTGAGTTGGAATTTTGTTCTATGTTTTGCTGCAGCTCCATCCAGGACACTCTGTCGTGACCCCTGTCAGAGCAGTTAGTGTGGTAGGAGGGCACCATCTCGTTGTACTGGACTCAGTCTGGTGGAAGCCTCTGAAGATGTGGTCCCATAGTACTTTGGGCTGGTCTTTTCCTTAGATCTTTAATTTTCTTCACTCTTCCTTGCTCCAGTGGAGTATCGTATATGGACACTTATAGGCTTTTAAGACCCCAGATACTACTCAACAAAGTAGAATGTAGAACGTTTTCTTTATAAACTATGTTATGTCAATTGAGCTAGACGTTCGCTGAGACCATAGTCCCCACAGACCTCAACTCAGCAAATTGGTCCCTTAGGGAGTCTGGACATATCTGTGGAGCTTCCATGACCTTACTTTGTGCCTGCTGTGCTGATTTTCTCAGTATTGTGTACTGTCTTACCCTTCTCTTAAGTTACTATGATCTATCATTTACAGATATTTAATGTTTTTCCATCCTCATCCCTCCCCTCTCTGGTGACATCAAGTTTGTTTATTTTCTGTGTAAATCTTTTCATCAGTTTTTACAATAGTGGTCTCATACAAATTTATGTTTTTGTGATCGACTTATTTCACTCAGCATGACGTCCTCCAGTTTCCTCTATGTTGTGAGATATTTCACATATTCTTGATTGTTCTTTGTTGTTGTATAACACTCCATTGTGTGTATGCACCACATTTTCCTTATTCATTCATCCATTGACGGGCAGCTAGGTTGTTCCCAAAATTTTGATATTGTGAACAATACTTCAGTGAACATAGGTGTGCCTGTGTCTATTAGTGTGACAGTTTTTATTTCTCCAGGATATATTCCTAGGAGTGAGATTACTGAATTATGGTATTTCTTATTTGTAGCTTTCTAAGGAAGCACCACATTGTTTTCCAAAATGGTTGTGTTATTTTGTATCCCACCAGCTGTGCATAAGCAGTGCATAAAAGTTACGATCTCCCCACAGCCTCTCCAACATTTTTTAATTTATTTTTTTATTTTTGTTTTTCTTTCTTTTTTTATTTTAGTTTACTCATGCCAGTAATGTCAGGGTGAGATAGTGTCTTGTGGTTTTCATTTGCATTTCTGTAATGGCTAGTGATTGCGAACGTGTACTCATATGTCTATCGGCTACTTGAATGTTTCCTTTGAAGTGTTCATTTCCTTTGTCCATTTTTTAATTGAATTACTTGTCTTTTAGTTGTTGAGGTACTGGATTTTCTTGTAGATTTTAGAGATTAGACCTTGGTCTAGTTTGTAATAGCATGTTTTTCCCTTCCTCTCTATAGGTTCTCTTTTTATTCTTTTGGTGAAGTCCTTTGATGAGCATAAGTGTTTAACTTTTAGATCACAATTATCTAGCTTATCTTCTAGAATTTGTGCATTATTGGTTGTGATTTGTATTTTGTTAATGCCATGTATTAGGACTTCTAGGGTTGATCTTATTTATTCTTCTATGAGTTTTATAGATTTTGGCTTTGTATTTAGTTCTTTGATTCATTTCAAATTAGTTTTTGTATATGATATGGGATGACTTCCTGTTTCATTTCTTTGCAGATGGACATCCAGCTTTGCCAAATTCATTTGTTTAAAAAAAAAAGTCTTTTCCCATTTGATGGGGCTTGGGCTTCTTGTAGAAGACCAGATGACCACATATATACATATACATATACATATACATACATATATACATATACATATACACAATAATGATGTGTGGTTCTCAATCTTGTTTAACTGGTCTATGAATCTGTCATTGTACCAGTACCAGTCTTGTCTACTGTAGCTGTACAGTAGGTTCTGAGGTCAGGTAGTGCTAGTCTGCCTACTTTCTTCTTCTTCAATAGAGCTTTGTTTATTATGGGCTACGTGGGAGTCAGTTCTACCCTGGCCCCTAGGGTCACCATGAGTCGGCTCTGACTCAACAGCATTTGTTTGGCTTGGCTTCCATATAAAATTACTGATAAGTTTTTTCCATTTCTTTATAGGATGTTGTTGTTATTTGGATTGGGATTGCATTGTATTTGGAAATTACTTTGGGCAAAATTGTCATTTCCACAATGTTGCATCTACCTATCCATGAGCATGGTATGTTGTTACATTAAAGTAGATCTCTTTTGAAAGTTTTGTACTTTTCTTTGTATATGCTTTTTACATCTGCAGTTAGATTTATTTCCAAGCATTTTATTTTTTAGGCAATATTAGAAATGATATTATTTTCCTGATTTCCTTTTCATTTTTCTCTTTTTTGGTGTATAGGAATCTAACTGATTTTTGTATGTTTATCCTATATCCTGCTAATCTACTGAATCTTTCTATTAGTTTCAGGAGTTTTCTCATGGAGTCTTCAGTTTTCTATATATAGTACCATATCATCTGTAAAGAGGGGCAGTTTAATTTCTTCATTACCAATTTGGATGCCTTAATTTATTTTTCTTGCCTTATTGCTATAGCTAAGATTTCCAGCACTACACTGAATAGGAAATATCACAATTACTGTTTCCTTCACTTTTTGGTTGTCATATGTTCTATTACTTTGTCTGTACTTATTGCATTGGCCAGGACCTCTGTACAATGATGAATTGAAATGGTGAAAGTGGATAACCTCTTTTTGAATCCAATTTTAGGAGAAAAGAAATCAGCCTTTTACCATTAGGAATGATGGTAAGTTTTCTTTTGTTTTAATTTTTATGGATATACTTTATCTGGTTGAAGAAATTCCTTTTTAGATCTTATGTCAGATTTTTCTTTGTGTCTGTTGAGATAATCATATGATAATGAATTGCACTGATTGATTTCTGAGGGCTAAATCAGTCTTCCTTTCCTGGGACAAACTATACTTAGATAAGATGTTTCATCTGATTAATATGCATTTACATTCTATGTGCCAAGCTTTTTTCAGAGTTTGGTATCTATATGCATGCTGTACATTTGTCTACAACTTTATTTCTTATCAGTCAGGATGTGTCCCTGTTTGTGGATTGAATTGTGTCACCAAAATATATGTGTGGTAAATCCTAACCTCTATTTCTGTGATTATGATTTCATTTGGAAATGGGTTGTCTTTGTTACATCAGTGAGACAGAATTTGTGTTGGGAGTATCTTGAGTTAAACTCTTTTGAAATACAGTATATTAGTAAGAAAGCTAGGAAGCAGAGGTGAGAGAAGAGAGATGAAAAGACACGTGAAGTTCTCCCTGAAAAAGCTTAAACAGATCAGAACTTTCTTCCAGAGCCAACAGAAAGAGAAAATGTTCTCCTAGTGTCAGCATGCTGAGTTTTGACTTCTAGCCTCCTAAACTGTGAGAACTTAAATTTCTGTTTGTTAAAGCCATCCATTTGTGGTATATCTGTTATAGTAGCATTAAATAACTAGGAAATCCTGTCTGATTTTCAGTTGTCCACTTTTGTGTAGTGTTGGTATTAGTACTTTCTTAACAGTTAATAGATTCCAGTTTAGAAAATTTCTATGCCTGAAGTTTTCTTTGTGTGAAACTTTTTATGTATGAATTTCTTTTCTTCCATATAGGAGCTATTCAAGGTTTTGTTTTGTTTTGTTTTCCTTTCTGTTTTTCTCTTAACTGATTTACAGAAAACTGTGTCACATAAGGAATTTACATTTTTCATCCAAGTTGTCAAATTTATTGGTGTAATATTGTCTGTATATTGCCTTAATACTTTTTTAAAGTCTATAAGCTCTGTAATTAAGGTCTTTTCCCATATTCTGTCTGCCTGCATTGTTTCTGACAAGAGGCCTGTTGTCATTCTTAACTTTTTCCCTCTGTACAGAAGGTGCCTTTATCTCAACTTTTAAGATTTTTCTTCACTGTCATTTTTAAGCAACTTTATACTGATGTATTATGGCACATCTTTTTTCTTCAGATTGACTTCTGTTAAGCTTCCTGAATCTATGGGTTTATATTAGGTACCATCAAGGCACTCCCAACTCATAGCTACCCTATACACAACAGAAAAAAAAAAATCACTGCCTGGTCCTGCAGCATCCTCATATTTGTTGCTATGACTGAGACCATTGCTGCAGTCACTGCATCAATTCATCTCTTTGAAGGTCTTCCTCTTTTTCAATGACTGCCTACCTCATCAAGCGCAATGTCCTTCTCCAGGAACTGATTCCTCATGGTAACATGTTAAAAGTACGTGAGACGTAGTCTTGCCATCCTTGCTTCCAGTGAACCCGTTGGTTGTACTTCTTCCAAGAAAGATTTTTATGTGCTTTAGGCAGTCCAACACCACAATTTAAAGATGTCAGTTTTTCTTCAGTCTTCTTTATTTATTGTCCAGCTTTTGTATGCACATGAAGTGATTGAAAACACCACGTTTTGAGCCAGGATCTCCACAGTCTTCAAGGTGACATATTTGCTTTTCAACACTTTTAAAAGGTCCTTTGCAGCTGATATGCCCAATGCAATACATTTCTTGATCTCTTGAGTGCTGTTGCCATGAATGTTGATTATGCATCCAAGTAAAATAAAATCCATGATAAAATTCAATCTTTCTTCCATTTATCATGATGTTGCTTATTGGTCCTATTGTGAGGATTTTTGTTTTTCTTTACATTGAAGTATAATCCACACTGAAGTTTGTGGTCTTTGATCTTCATCAATAAATGCCTCAAGTCCTCTTCTCTTTCAGCAAGTAAGGTTGTGTCATCTGTTTAAACCAGGTTGTTAATGAGTCTTCCTCCAATCCTGTCACCTGTTCTTCATGAGTCTAGCTTCTAGGATTATTTGCTAAGCATGCAGATTAACTGGAAATGGTAAAATGATACAACTCTCAAACACTCCTTTCCTGACCTTAAACCATGCGATATCCTTTTGTTCTGTGCAAATGACTGCCTCAATGTACAGATGCCTCAGAGAATGTTTAAGTGTTCCAGAATCCTGTTCGCCACAGTGTTACCCATAATTCTCTGTGATCTATAGAGTTGAATGCTTTGCCAAGCCAGGCCAAGTGCCATCAAGTCAGATCTGACTCATGGCAACCCTAGAGGACAGTAAACATCTTTCTGGTCTTCTCTGTTTTCAGCCAGGATTCATCTGATATTAGCAATGATATCCCTTGTTCCATGTCCTCTTCTAAATTTTGAATTTCTGGCAATTTCTTGCCAATACACTGCTATAGCCACTTTTGAAAGATCTTCAGCAAAATTTTGTTTGTGTGTGATATTAATGATATTGTTTGATAATGTACACATTCAGTTAGATTATCTTTCTTGGAAATAGGCATAACTATGGATCTCTTTCAGTCAATTGGCCAAATAGCTGTCTCCCAAATTTCTCAGCATAGATTAAGTGAGTACTCTCAATACTGTATCCATTTGTTAAAATGTCTCAGTTGATATTCTAGTAATTTCTGCTCCAATGCCTCCAGTGTAACTTGGACTTCTTCAAGTTCTATCAGTACCTAATCACTTTGTGTCCAGAAATGATTGAACATGGACTAATTCTTTTTGGTATAGTGGTTCTGTGTGTTCATCTTCTTTTGATGCTTCTGGCATTGTTTAAATTTTTTCCCACAGAATCTTGCAATATTGCAACTCAGGGATTGAATTTTTTTCTTCAGCCCTTTCAGTTTGAGAAATGCTGAATATTTTCTTCACTTTTAGTTTTCTATTTCCAGGTCTTTTCACATTTCTTTACAATTCTTTACTTTGTCTTCTTGAGTTAACCTTTGAGATATCCTGTCCAGTTCCTTTACTTCAGCATTTTTTGACTTTTGCTTTAACTACTGTATGTTCCAGAGCAAGCATCCATTTTGAGTTTTTCCTTTTTCTACCGTCTTTTAAATGACCTCTTGCTTTTTCCACGTGGTAGGCATCCTTGATGTCATCCCACCACTTGTCTGGTCTTCTGTCATTTCTGTTCAACACATCAAATCTGTTCTTCACATGGTGTCTAAATTCAAATGGTATATACTTAAAGTTGGACTTTAAATCTTGTGGACTTATTCTACTTTTCTTCAGTATCAACTTGAACTGGCATATGAATGATTAATTGATGTTCTGATCCACAATCTGCTCCTGGCCTTGTTCTAACTGATGATAGTGAATTTATTCATCATCTCTTTCCACAGATGAAATCAATTTTATTCCTGTGTATTCCATTTGATAATGTCTATGTGTATATTCACCATTTATGTTGATGAGCAAAGGTGTTTGCAATGATGAAGTCATTGGTCTTACAAAATTCAGTCCTGTGATCTCCTGCATCATTCCTATCACCGAGCCTATACTTTCCACCTACCAATCCTTTCCCTTAGTTTCCAACTTTTGCTTTCCAATCACCAGTAATTTTCAGTGCATATTGATTGCATCAATTTCAGACTACAGACATTGGTAGAAATCTTCATTTTCTTCATTTTTGGACCTTAGAGGTTAAGGTATAAATTTAAATAATATCATATTAATTAACTTTTCTTGTAGATGTATGGATATTATCCTATCCCTGCCTGCATTGTGCTTCAGAATAGTCTTGAAATACTCTTTTTGATAATGAGTGCAACGTCATTCCTCTTTAAGTTGTCATGTCACTCCTGAAGTAGGAAACCATGATTATCTGATTTAAAATGATCAGTACTCATCTGCTGCAGCTCGCTAATGCCCACAACATCAATCTTTATGCATTCCATTACATTTTGATGATTTTTGGTTTTCCTAGATTCGTGCTTAGTACATTCCAGGTTCTCATTCTTAATGAATGTTTGCAGCTGTGTCATATTTTGATTTAAGCCACACCAGTGAATGATGGTCCTGAAAGCTTAACTCCGTACACATCATTATTGTTGATTCTATTTTCAGGAGGCAGTTTTACTTTTATCCACTTTTTTAGAACTTTCCAACCTGAGAGGGTCAACTTCTGGTGCTATATCAGACAATGAGCCTTTCTATTCATAAACTTTTCTCTGGCTAATTCTTTTTAGAAGTCCAGTGTCCAGCCCTTCTTCATGGTCTGTCTTAATCTGGACACTCAGCTGAAACCTGTCCTGCATGGGTGACTCTGCTATTATTTGAATACTGGTGGTATCACAGGAAAATAGTCTTGCACAGTACAACAGACTGACAGATACATGGGGGATGGGCTTGTAGTTTTTATCAAATTTGGAAAATATTCACTGTTATTCTTCAAATAATTTTCTTCTACTTCCCTCACTCATTTTTGAGACTGTAATTATAGGCATATTTGGCTGTTAAATGTTTTTCTATAGCTCTCTGATTTACTTCTTATTTTCCTGTCTTTCCCTGATTTTCATTTTGGATAGATTCTATTGCTGTATTTTCACATTAGTTGATTTTCTGCATTATGTAGTATTGTGATGATCGCATGTATATATTTATATACAACAATATATATGTGTTATATTTCCTATATTGTGTTTTTTGCTGTTTGTAGTTTGATTTTTGTTTTATTTGCTACCCAGTGTTACTTTAAGCTTTCCTTCTCTATCTGATCACATGGCATATATTTATAATAACTGTTTTATCATCATTATTTACTAATTCTATTACCTGTGTCATATTAATCTCTGCTTCTCTTCTATTGAGTTATTTTTCCTCTGAAGTTGGATCACATTTTCCTATTTTGAAATCTTTGTATTTTCACTGAATGCTACTATAAATTTCATGTGTTTTGAGTTCTATACTTTTGTTTGTATATTTATTTGCTTGTTTTTCTATTCATCTGAATATAGTGAGACTTTTTTCTGTGATGCAGTTATTCAGATACAGTTTGATTCATTATTACAAGCCTTGCTTATAAGCTTCCTTAGGGGGTTCCAAATAGTCTTTGATGTCTGGCAAACTATTAACACACCCTCTTCAAAAACTCTAAAATATCTCATGTTTTAGAGGTGATTCTCATTATGTCAGAGGGAACTAACTATTTTCCAGGCCTTGTATGAGCTCCACGTGTTTTGCTGTCTCATCTTCCTTAATTGTCTTTCCTGGCTTTAAATACCTTTCTTACATAATTATCAGCATTCAAATGAAAACTCGAGATGAATCTTCTGGTCTCCAGTGTTCTCTGTTCATCTTTTATTTCTAGTACTCTTTCCCAGTGATTCTAGAAAACCCTGAACTCCTCAAACTTTGACTGTTATCTCCTTCACTCAGATGGATGGCTGGGCTCTATGTCGGTACATTCCTCCCTGCCACCTCACATTACAGAATGGGGACATGTATGGCTCATCTCATCTATCTTCATCTTATAGGGTTCACTGTAAGCCACTGCTGTCCAAATTATTTCATGCATTTTGTCATGTTCTTGTTGTTGTTCAAAGTATGAGAAAAAAAAAAAAAAAACCTGGTTTTTGAAAATCCATTATGATTAGAAGTGGAAATCCCCTTTATTCATTTTTATTTCAGCATGCTCATTTATTTTATACATGATCATCAGTTTTACTTTGTGAAGTAGAGATATCTAAGTTTCCAGCCAGTCTAGGCTGTAATTTCCTGGAGAAAAATGGAATTTCTTGTTCACTGTAGTATAAATCAAGGTTATTCTTGTGGAAAACATAAATTAGCACTATCTGATATAAAATTAAAAAGTGACATTTTCTAGAAGATGTTTTATGGTACCTTGAATCATCACAAGGACTGAAAACTTGGCAGAAATTCCACAATTTGCAGGTCCACTTCCAAAGCAAGTATCAGAAAGTTTTACTCTTATTGACATCAATGTGGCTATAGAAAGGACAGAATAGTAAGAATATGGCTACATTCACTTCAGAAAACCAAAACCAAATCCACTGCTACTGAGTCAATTATGACTCATAGCAATGCTATAAGACAGAGGAGAACTTCTCCATAGAGTTTCCCATGAGCACCTGGTGGATTTGAACTGCTGACCTTATGGTTAGCAGATGAAGCACTTAAACACTATGCCATCAGGGTTCGCAATGGCTTCAGAAGTGGGACCTTATTACTAAGAAGGTCCTAGTCAGACTTTACACAAACCAAGCTATTTAAATTACAGGGTTAAGCTGGGTGTCAGGCAAAAGAAAAAATCACAGAAGCTCACTGTAACTGTTGTGTCCCTAGAAATTTGCAAAATAACCAACTTATTGAATTATGAAAAAATACAAGAATGTAAAGCTATGTTGTACTCAGTGCTGCTAATGGAAACAAACAAAAGAGTTAGTTTCTACTTTTTTGTGTGAGTGCGCTTTACACAGTTAAAAGCTATTATCTCAATAAAAAGGTTTTAAAATCATCATTCAACTGAATACAAGAGCTTAATGAAGATGCTTATCACCATACCCATATTTAAATTTGATGGATATTTGTATGCCTGCTCTGTCCTTGATTATTTTGCATATATGTGTGTGGAGAATGTGAGTGTCTTAGTTTACTAGGACTGTCATAACAAAATTCCAAAGGTCGGTGTGTTTAAAGAACAGAAGTTTTTTTATTTCACAGTTCTGAAATCTAGAAATCTAAATCAGGATATCAGCCATGCTGATTCCTTCTGAGGGCTGTGAGAACAGAACTGTTGCATGACTCTCTCCCAGCTTTCAGAGATTGCTGTCGATCCTTGGTGTTCTCTGTTGCTTGCAGATCTGTCTTCACAAGGCCTCATTCTTCCTCTGGTGACTCTATCTCTGAGTCTGTTCTCCCATTTGTAAGATACTATGCAGAATGGATCATAGCTAGCAACCACCCTACTGTAGTGCAGTATAACTTAGAAGATAACATCTTCAAAGAAAGATCCCTTTTCCTCTTACAATATCACATTCACATGTGATAGATTTCCACCTGTCCTTTGGGAAGACACAATTCCATCTACAGCAATGTGCAATAAAGATTTCTCAATAATATTTAGAAGAGTTCTTAAAAGAGCTATGATATAGACCTAACTTTCATTTTACAAATGAGATTGCTATGGGAAATTAAATGAGTTTCCTGAGGTCACACGGCTCATAGGGGGAACTGAAGTTAAAAATCTTTTTTTTAGTTTAAATCCAGGTCACTTTCTTATCCAGGAATTTCCTTCAGGTTGAATATGCCTATTTTAAAAATTCAAATTAATGACATAAATTTATTATTATGTATTATACATATTACTGGGAACCCTGGTGGCATAATGGGTTAAGTGCTATGGCTGGCAACCAAAAGGTTGGCAGTTCAAATCGACCAGGCTTTCCTTGGAAACTCTATGGGGCAGTTCTACTCCAGTCTCTAAGGCCTCTATAAGTGAGACCTGACTTGATGGCAGTGGGTTTTTTTCATGTGTATTATTAATATATAACATATAATACCATTAGAACATATTATTATGATACATAATACTGATGTATAATTACATAATACATTTTTAAATAAGGCATCTATTAGGTGCAATTCTCATGGAGTAATTTTTTTGGTGTACAGTGATTATACAGCTTAAAGATTTTTTTATGTAATGATCACTGCAACCAAGTTACGGAACATTCCCATCATCCCAACAAAATTCCTCTTGTCCCTTAATAGTCAGTCTCCTTCTACACTCTCTGTTACTTGACAATCAAAAATAAATTTAGTTTTACTGTTTCCAGAGTGCACTGTAAATAGAATCATACCCTCAGGTCCTTATGGTTTTAACAGTGAATTATTTCAAACTTTAAAATGTGAAGTAAAACCACTATTTCTGTAAATCTTCCAGAAAATTGAAAAAGAGGAGATACTTTCTTTTTTTTTTTTTTTGAGTCAATCAGTGTCTGGATAAAAATAACTAAAAAGGACTTCAAAGAAAGGGCAATTTCTGTCATAAAAATAGACAAGTATAGTAAAATATATTTACAGATTACAGGTGATTTACTAAAATAGAGTTATTCATCACAACCAAGTACTTTTATTCCTGAAATGCAAGTTTTGTCTACCATTCAAAATATTGATAAATGTTATTTACTACGTTGAAACAAAACAAAACAAAAAGAACCATTACGTGGTAATTTTATAGATTCAGAGGGAAAAAAATTTTAGATAATATGTAAAATCCATATACACTTAAAAATACTATGATGTAAAGGAAATTTATCAACATAATGAGGAGTATCTATGCAAAGACAACAGCCAACGTCATCTTAAACAGAAAGATTCTAAAAGCATTCCCCTTGAAAATAGGAACTAGATAAGAATGCCCACTGCCATCACTTTTACCCAACACTGTGCTAGAGATTCTAGCCAGAGCTATCAGACAAGATAAAGAAATAAAGAGCATCCTAATTTATAAGAAAGAAGTAAAAGCATCTCTATTTGCAGATGACATGATCTTATATACAAAAAACCCTAAAGAATACACACAGACACACAAACAAACTTACTAGAACTAATAGAAGAGTTTAGCAAAGTATCAGGATGTAAGACAAACATACAAAAATCAGTTGGATTCCTTTACACCAACAAACAGGACATCAAAGAAGAAGTTACTAAGTCAATATCATTTACAATTACCCCCAAGAAGATAAAATCATTAGGAATAAATCTCACCAAAAGAAGTAAAAGATGTACATAAGATAATTACAAGACTCTACAAGAAACAAAAAAAACCTACAAAAGTGAGAAAGCCTTCCTTGCTCACTGATATAAGAGTTAGCATCATGAAAACGTCTATTATACCCAAAGCAGTCTATAGATACAATGCAATCCCAATACAAATTCCAGTGTCATTTTTTCTAATGGGATAGAGAAACAAATCACCAACTTCATACAGAAAGGCAAGAAGCCCCAGATAAGTAAAGCAGTATTGAAGAAGAAGAACAAAGTGCGAGTCTTCACACTATGTGACTATAGAACCTATTACACTGCCATGGAAGTTAGAACAGCCTGGTACTAGAATAAAAACAGTTATATATGTAGACCAATGAAAAATAGAGACTAGAGAACCCAGGTATAAAATCACCCACCTATGAGCAGCTGGTATTTGAAAAAGGCCCAAAGTCCATGAACTGGGGGAAAAAAGCAGTCTCTTCAACAAATGGTGCTGACAAAACTAGATATCCATGTGCAAAAAAATGGAACAAGACTCATCTCTTACACCACGCAAAACTAACTAAAAATGGATCAAAGATCTAAATATAAAATCTAGAACAATAAAGATCATGGAAGAAAAAAGTAGGTACAAAGTTGAAAGCCCTAATACACAGCATAAACAGGCTACAAAATGTTACTAACAATGCACAAATACCAGAAAAGAAAATGGGGATTCCTAAAAATCAAACACTTAGGCTTGTCCAAAGACTTTAACAAAAGAGTAAAACAATTACTTACAAACTAGTAAAAAAATTTGGCAACCACAAATCTGATCAGTGTTTAATCTCCATAATCTACAAGGTACTGAAAAGACTCAACAAGGAAAAGACAAATAATCCAATTAAAAAAATGGACAAAGAATGTGAACAGGCCTTTCACTGAAGAAGACATCGAAGCAGCTAACAGATACCTGAGGAAATGCTCGTGATGATTAGTCACCAGTGAAACCCAAACCAAAACTACAAGAGATACCATTTTACCCCAACAAAATCAGCATTAATCCCCAAACACAAAACAATGAATGTTGGATAGGTTGTGGAAAGACTACATTGCTGGTATAGTCTTGATTTTTAAATATATTTTGTATTATATTACATTTAAATATATTTTTAAATATATTTTTAAATATATTTTTTAAAAGTACCACCATGTACAACAACTGTTAAACAATCAGAGGTGAAAGGGCATATCTTTAATCTGAATTAGTGTATAGGCAAAAAGTTTACTGGTAAAACACTCAGTCTTTCCATTGAAACTGGAGAGAAGGATCACCATATTTCTACACTGCCTTTTATTGAAAGACCTACGAAGTCCAATGAGGCAACAGAGGAAACAAATAATGTGATGCTTTGAAAAAGTGAAATAAAACTTTCATTATTTATAGATGATATGATTGCATACATTGAAAATGTAAATGATCAGTGGTTAAAAATCATCAGCAGCTCCTTCAGTGGAAGATATGGTGGTCATTACAGGTATATAGAAATGAATTGGAATCAAAGACAGCAGTGGGTCTATTTATACTCACCATTGAATTCCAAAGTTTTAAGTGAAAGCTTAATATAAAAACATGTCTATACCAGTGACAAATAAAAATTAAATTTTTAAAATGATAATATTTATAATAGTATCTAAGTAGCACCCAAGTCTATTAAATAACTAGGCAGAAATCTGAAAACTAAAAGACATCATGGAGAGAAATTAAATTAGACCTAAATACATCAAGAGATATAGCATTTCAATTCTTTAGAAAACTGGCTCTTATAAAAATACCAAGAGGCTCAATAAATAATGTAAGTATATATTGTGAGCTCTATTCATTTTACCTTAAATTTCTGTATGAATACAGGTTCTGAAAGTAGACTAGCCTGGGAATTTAAATGGATTCATTGCTTTTACTTTAAAATATGCAAAGACATATGACTTATATCTAGATCTATGCATTCATTTTGGAGATATAAATGATAGTGTAACACTATTCGCATTAACAAGTAGATACATAGGAAAAAGTTTTGCCAATTTTTTGAACTACTTCTGTGTTACATCCCAAAATTACAGTGACCTAGCAGCAAAAATTATTATAAATGAACTCTGAACTGACAAATATGCTTGATCTTCTATCAATATTCTTGAAATCAAAAGCTGAAAAACAACTGATTTGCAAAGGCTTTGTTACACAGTTATTTGAATCATTCACTTTCACAGCACCTGCATCAGTATTGGGAATTGTTCCTTGGTGCCTCAGAGATTTTTACATCCCAGCACAATCTGCTATAATAAATTAGAAGTGGATTAGAGGTCTTCCGTTGTTTTGTGAAGTGTGAGAAAGGTGATTTTTAAAGGTGAAATGGAAAACAAGAATCTGCATAATGATATGGGCACCCACAGGCAGATAACCTATATGAAAGAATATACCTGGAAACGGGTATCTAAACCCTGAATCTCTCACAACCGTTGGTGTTTCTCAAAGTCTTGGAATGTTTTTATGTATTCTCAGATATAAAACTATCTTACTTTTGTAGGTGACACAGCTTATACTTGATTACCAACCTAAAGACTAGTGAGTGAATGTCACCTACCAGTGCTTCAGGAGAAAGGCTTGGCATCTGTTTCTGCAAAAATTACAGTGAAGAAAGTCCTATGAAGCAATTCTTTGTGACATCTAATGTCACCATGAGTCAGAAATTTTGGATATACCACAGGTTTCCAAAAGAATGAAAAGCCAAGCCAAGTGCTGTCAAGTTGGATCCAATTCATGGCGACCCTAGGGGCCAGGGTAGAACTGACCCCCAGATTGAAGGATGAAAAAAATCAATCTTAAAATATAACCAGAAAGCTCTTTTGAAGCAAGGATAGCAACACTTCATCTCGGACACACTATTAGGAGAGACCAATAATCATCAGAAAATCAGGCATCAAAAAAATCCCTAAAGATCAGTATTTTAAGCTGGTTACTTGGGGGGGGGGGGAGGCGGGACAGAAAAGGCTTTCCAAAGGTTTATAGTTGAATATCTGTATGTATATATCTATAACGGGAATTCCAAGACACCTAATTGTGTCTTAAGGAATCTGTACATAGATCAAGAGACAGTCATCCTAACAGAACAAGGGGACAACACTGCATGGTTTAAAGTCAGGAAAGGTGTGTGTCACAGTTGCATCCTTTCACCGTAACTTTTTAATCTGTGTCTCAAGGAAATAATCCAAGAGGCTGGAGTGTATGAAGAAGAATGAGGCATCAGGATTGGGAGATGACTTATTAACTACCTGTGTTACACAGATGACATCACCTTACCTTCTGCAAATGAAGAAGATTTGAAACACTTACTGATGAAGATCAGGACCACAGCCTTCAGTATAGATTTCACCACAACATCAGGAAAAAAAAAAAAATCCTCACAACTGGATCAGTCAACAACATTGTCATAAATGGAGAAAGTATTGAAGTTGTCAAGGATTTCATTTTGCTTGAGTCCACAATCAATGCCTATGGAAGCAGCAGTCAAGAAACCAAAAGACTCATTGCACTGGGAAAATTTGCTGCAAAGGCTCTCTTTAAAGTATTCACAAGTAAGGATGCAACCTTGAAAACCAAAATGCATCTGACACAAGCCATGATATTTTCAATCACGTCATATGCACACCAAAGCTGGACCACGAACAAAGAAGACAAAAGAACAATTGATGCCTTTGAAATGTGGTGGTGGAACAGAATGTTGAATGTACCATGGACTGCCAGAAGAACAAGTAGATCTGTTCTGGAAGAAGTCCAGCCGGAGTGTTCCTTGGAAGCAAAGATGGCAAGACTGCATCGTACATACTTTGGACTTGTTGCCAGGAAAGATCAGTCCCTGGAAAAGGACATCACACTTGGTAGAGTGGAGGACAGCAAAAAAGAAGACCCTCAATGAGATGAATTGACACAGTGGTAGCAACAACGGACTTAAGCATATAAACAATTGTGGACATGGCACAAGACCAGGCAGTGTTTCATTCTGTTGTTCACAGAGTCGCTGTAAGTCAGAATCGACTTGATGGCACCTAACAACAACAACATAATTAATTTCACGTAAACTGATAATTATATACCTTGGCAATCAGAGTATGTAATGTGGAATGTAATTAATAACATCTCAAAGTATTTATAAATTGATAAGGTCACTATGAGTCAGAACCAACTCAGCAATAACAGATTTATACTAGGCACTAAGACGTTGGTTTGCAAATATGAGTAGAATCTTCCACCCAGTTTAAGAAATAAAATATAGGTTCTTTCACTTTAGATCCACTGTATCCGAGTCGCAGAAGGTGGTGTCAGAAAATGCTTAAGTACTGGCTAGCTCATATGCTTTTGAATATTATTCCTCAATGTTGCAGCTGCTTTTGATATGTAAATAGGCATACATAAAGATTTTTCAGTGACTTTCTGAGAAACATTTCTTGCAAATTACATAAACACTAGTAAATTTATTTTTTATTGTGCTTTAGACGAAGATGTAAACAGCAAATTATCTTCTGACTAACCAGTTAATACGTATACTGTTCTGTGACATTGGTTACCAACCTCATGACATGTCAGCACTCTCCCCTTCTTTACCCTGGGTTCCCCGTTATGAGCATCCTGTACTCCTTGACTGTTGCTTCTGCGTTAGTGTGCTCATTCAGTCTCATTTTGTTTGCTTGAGCTGTTTATTCTTTGGCTGAAAGACAAACCTCAGGCGTGACTTCAGTACTGAGCGATAAGTGTACCTGCGGTCCATATTCTTGTGGTTTCTCTAGTCTCTCTGAGATCAGTGATTTCTTTTTCAGTGAGTTAGAATTTTGTTTTACACGTTTCCTTGGCTATGTGTGAGATTGTCTGTTGTGATCCCTGTCAGAATGGTTTGTGGTACTAGCCAGGCACCATCCAGCTCTACCAGACTCAGTCTGATAGACGCTGTGGTAGTTGTGGTCCATGACTCCTTTGGACTGACCTTCCCCTGTATCTTTGGTTTTCTCCATTCCCTCTTGCTTCAGACAGGGTGAAAAGTATATTAAGTTTCATTACCAGGTTTAAGTTTCAATTTACTTCATGCATTTCTGTTTTGTTTCTCTGGTGAACTGCCAGTTTTTATTTTTTGTGCTTTACAGTCAAGTCAATGGATAAAGTTAAATAGATAAATCTGTTTCCATAAGGTCAGTTTTGACTCGTAGCAACCCTACAGACAGAGTAGAACTGCCCCATAAGATTTTCTAAGGAATGGCTGGTGGATTCAAACTGCCAACTTTGTGGTTATCAGCCGTGGCTCACTGCAGCTCTTAACCATTGTGCCACCTCAAAACATGTATGTAAGAGCATATTGGTATTCTGTCAAGAAGAAGAAGAACATGTGACAGTGATTTACAAAAGTCATTTATCTCTTTTAGAAGAATAACACAAGTAATGTATAAGTGTAACTGTGATAATAGATATTGAAGAAATTCAGCAAGAAGCAGCTTTGGAAAATGGTGTTAATATCTGTCATTCTCTTTAGTTGTCAATTCATCATTGCAACCTTAAAATATATGATTATGTAACATGTATCTTCAGTTCCTAGCTGTCACCTTGGTAAGTGTGGAGGTCATCACATATGGTTGCTTTTAAGTGGTACGGAGACTATTTCACAAAAGAAATTACCATTATTTTCTATTTAAATTGGGGTCTGGAAGGCCATGTTTAACAGCATACTCAATAATTGGTTCTATCATGAAGCAATGTCAAGGCAGATTATCCAAGTACCAAATAAAATGCTTAACACTCACCTCTCAGTGAAAACTGCAACACAGGACTTCAGCAACAAAAGGAATCTCAATTTTAATTGCATAGACTATATCCAATTATATCTTTCATAATCCAGATGTCGACATTCTACTTAATGGGTACTATCTGTGGACAACGTGATGCTAGCCCATGTTTGGGAAAGGAGATAGGGAGAGGGAAGGATTTTTTTTATTGTGAACAATGAACATTAGAACAGAAATTAAATATTTCTATATAAATAGACCTAATATGTTATTGTCCCAGGTGCCTGGGAGGCATCCAGGCCTGGCCCTCTGGGTTGGGTGTGGACTGGTGCTGGTATGTGAATCCTTGAACCCTGATGTTGTAGTACTTAATTATGTCTGCTAACCAAAGTGCTAGCAGTTTGAATCCCTCCATATGCTCCTTGGAAACTCTATGGCACAGTTCTAATGTGTCCTATAGGGTTGATTTGAGTCGAAATAGACTAGATGGCAGCAGGTTTGCTTTTTTTGGGGGGGGGGTAATATTTTGTATTAGCTTCTCTGGAATAAGGCCCCAACTCAGGATGACACCATGCACAGTGGAACAAAACGTTGCCTAGTCCTGTTTCCCCCATGAATGGTCGCAAATCAGGTGTTGTGATTCTCAGGATTATCAATTGTTTATCTTCAGGAGCAGAAAGCCAGACTTTTCACCCTACGGTGTCTTAATCTCACTTAGTCTGGAAGCTCAAGTGAAATGTTTTCAGCATCCTAACAACATCTAAACTTCCACTGACATACGTGGTGGAGGCTCATGAAGTAACTTGGCTGGGAATTGAACCCAATTCTGTGGTATGGAAGGGGTTAGAATTTCTACCACTGAGTCACCACTGTCCCCAGACCTAATATGGTATATTTTTAATAACTCAAATAATTCCCTGAAATATTTGTCATACATTTGATGCCCAGGATTTTTTAGATCTTTTTTTCCCAGAAATTGACTTGTGATTTAAATTATCAAATGTCTACTGATATTAAAGAAGACAAAATTGAAAAGGGCAAACTTCCTGGGTAATCTCTGACAAATCATCAAACTTTCTAACCCCTAGTTTCTTCTTCAGTACTTACAGCTAGTGCTCCATCCACCTCATGGGTTCTTTGAAGGCTTAAATAAGGATTAGACGAGTAACAAGTACACAGTACAGAGTTAACGAATGTTGCTATCTGATTTTAAATTGTCATGTATGCTTGCTTCCTACTAAATGTTCGGATTCACTCATTTGACAATTCATTTTCAATGCTAACAGTATTTCTCCACTTTCTAGCAGTTTGACGCAAAGACAAAAAGACACCCAAATTCTGATTATCTTAGCCTGCCTTCCTTAAACACAGAGATGGCAATGCGGATTGTATAAACATAATTTCTTGAAGAAGTACTTTCAGGAGAAAATGGTCTCAGTGTAAGAGGTCCAAGTCAGGGGAAGAACGGGCTACACAAGGTGTTGATAGGTGAAGTCTAGCTGCAGGCTGACCTCAAGGGGATCTCTTAAGACTGAATTATAATGTGGCTCCCTCTGCCTTGGAATAGGAATACAGAGAATGTGTTCCTTACCTGGTGAGATAATTAGTAGCTTTAATTCCCTATGGCAGAGTCTACAGAGAAGGCTACAGCTGTGACCTTTTAGCCAAAGGGGGCTGGTGTGGCTACCACAATGAAGTGAACCTCAATAGCATCTGCTGAGTGTGCTTATAAGTAATATATTACAAATTAGATATTAGAAACAAGTGGCCAGGCAAAATAGTGATGCGCATGATTTCAAGTCACTGTAAAAAGTTCTCTAATGAAAGGTGACAAGTAGCGAACCTCCATATTGCTTGCAATTCTCCCATCAGGCTGTTTTTACATCAGTGAGTTTTTGGCCATTCACATCCCACTTCTAACCTGGGTGACTCATACTTCTTTTTAATGGCTGAGCCTAACACATTATTCCTTGTTGGAGAATTTCTATAAACCATGCTGGGTTTCTAAATGCTACTAAAGTCATCTATGTGCAGAGGTCTCTCATTTATCACACTCCACTGTAATCACTAGCTGATATTTCTTTTCTGTTTTCCGTACTAAACTGAGCTCCCTGAGTGTAAAAACATCTTATTCATCTTTGTGTTCCCCGTGTTTAGCATAATACTTACACATTTTAAGTACATTATAATTTAACAAAGGCTGGTGGTAAATGAATCAGTAAATTTGCATATCATGCATGCAATCTATGCACACATATAATCATGTTATTGTTCTTATTAGGTGTCATTAAGTAGATTCTGAATAAGCAAAACACTTCTCTGTCCTTCACCATCCTCAAAATTGCTTCCATGTTTGAGCCCATTGTTGCAGCCACTATCTCAATCCATCTTCTGTACATTCCATGTTCTGATTATTAACTGGTATTTGCCACTGTTTCTTCTTGTTACAAATCATGACACATCAGCAAAAGAAGGTACCAGAAACTTTATCCACATCACTAAAGTTGACTCTACTTTGAGGTACTCTTCACCAGTTGTATTTTGAGTACCTTCCAAACTAAGGGGCTATAATTTCTCTCAAAACACTATGTGAAATATTCCTATTTGTAGCTATACTGTCATGCAATGCAGGATTCCTCCTTATGATATTCAGAGAGTGTATCAATACACAGGGCAGTGGTGGTTTATTGGTAGAATTCTTAGTTTCCACAAGGGAGGCTCAGCTTTGATTCCTGGCCTATGCACCTAACACACAGCCACCATCCATCTGTCACTGGCAGCTTGTGTATTGTTATAAGGATAAATTGGTTTGAGTGGAGCTTCCAAAATAAGATAAACTAAGAATATAAGCCTGATAACCTACACTTGGAAGTCAACCAAAGAAAACCCATGGATTGCTGTGGTCCAGTCTGTGATGCACAATCAGTATGGCACAGGATCAGTGTTTCATTCCATTGGGCAAGGGGCTAATACAAGTCGGGGGCAGACTTGATGACAGCCAACAATACCAATAGCCAGCACTGAACTCAATCTTATGGAACTTTTCTGGCATTATTTCTACAGTGCACCCTTTAAAATGAGTTTAAAAAGGAAAAAAAAAAATAGTAAAGCATTCAAAAGAGACCTCTTTTCACTGGCAATTTTTGAGACACAACAAAAAGCTGAAGTAAATTATAGAAAAATTGAAGACAGCATTTGAAATAAACAAAGTTTCCTAGGACATTCATTACTAGAGTTTCTGCCTAAGCAATAGGAAAAGAGAATATCCTTGTACTTCCTTGAACAGAAAGACTGTCCTATATAACTTAGAAACATAAACTCTGACTATGTTGAATGTTACCTGAACCTTATGATATTGGAAGACAGAGGTGGTTAAAGAAATAT
This sequence comes from Heterohyrax brucei, assembly GCA_028571685.1. NCBI lineage: Eukaryota > Metazoa > Chordata > Mammalia > Hyracoidea > Procaviidae > Heterohyrax > Heterohyrax brucei. Next base: position 167,121,028 of record CM053143.1, read on the forward strand.
TCTCATCATTTATGTTCAGAAAAATGGCTTATTTCAAATAACCACCCTCCTCAAATTACTTAGGTAAGAATCTGATTCCCCTTTGTTTACCTATGATGCTGCTGTCAAGCCAGTTCTAATTCCTAGGACCCTATAGGATAAAATAGAATGTCACATAAAATTTCCAAGACTGTAATGTTTGCATTGGTTTGGAATCTCCTCAACTGCACCTACCAATGACAATGTTTATGAAAATCTACTGTCAAACATCTTTCTGCCACGAAAGCGTTGATAGACTCAAACTGCCTAACTTTTGGTTTGAAGCAGAGTGCCTGACTAGTGCACCACTAAGGCTCCTTGGCTGGATAAAGACCCTTCAAAATCCTATTCCTTCCCTTATAACTGAGTCATTAAACTGTTCAACTGCTAAATCAAGGTGCTTGTTAGCCAAACTTTGAATAAGCTTTTCTTCTTCCTCTAAGTCACTGAACTTTAGTCAGTATACCATATTCTCCCTACACCTCTTTAAGGACCGCTATTGAAGGATAGACTGGCCTCAGCATACAACATTCTGATGTAATGTCCACTGATGATTGACTATTCCTGGATCCCAGCTGGCACAGTGTAACAAAAAGGTCAGCAGTTCCAATCTGCCAGCTGATCCTTGGAAATACTATTGGGCAGTTCTACTCTGTTCTATAGGGTTGTTATGAGTCTGAATACCCTCTATGGTAACAGAGTTTGGTTTTAGTTATTTTAGATGTCACCCTTCAATCCTTGATGATGCAGTAGTTGAAGCACTCAGCTCTTACCCAAAAGATCTGTAGTTCAAACCAATGGGCCACTCTATTGCAAAAGTTGTGGCAGTCTGCTTCCTGAAGATTATAACTCTAGAAAGCTGAAGGTGCAGTGCTACTCCAGGTCATATGAGTCAAAATCGACTCCATCAAAATCAGTTTGGTTTTGGTTTTGGCTATTATCCTTTTATTTCTGTTCCCCATACCTGAACTTTTTCTGTGTTTATTTACTCTCTGTCTCCTTTAAAAAAAAAAAAAAAAAAAATGAAAAAGCTTTCTCTTTAACTATGAGAAGCTTGCAAATTTTATGGTCATAGTATTCCCCCTATTATAGTCCTCTGACACTATTATAATAGTCCCCACACATGGTATTCCCTCCATCCTTTTCCATTTACCCCTTTTCTTTCTGAGTAAATATTCTCTCTGTCAAAGTCTCATTGCTTTTCATTTGACAATTCATTCTCAGGAGGTGATTATTTTTTAATTTTTAAGAGTGTAACAATGAAAACAGATAAGCAATAAATTTTAATACTAACTAGAAATTTATACTCCAAGTAATCCCAATAAGTTTACTTAAGGATCCTGTGTGTGTGTGTGTGTGTGTGTGTGTGTGTGTGTGTGTGTACACACAATTTTATGAGAGATTAAATGCTATTTGCTGTAGAGCTCCTACAGGGACCAAAACCTTGATTAACATACAATAGTCCATAAAATATGTCTGTTCAATTGAATGCACAAAAGCTTTGATCAAACTGTTTTAAGTCTGAAGACTTAAATAGGATGAAATTGACTGTATCTGTGTTTCCTTGGCTTTCAATATCACAGATAATGCTTCAGGAAGAGTCTCTGAATCTCAGCATCCATTGTAAAAAAGTGGCTCAAGCGGTTTCCTCCCCACATCAATTACCAAGTTTTAGGTATATTAATGACCCAAAATCAAACCTGAATTATTGGTTACAGTTGATTTGACTGAGGATCCATGAAGATGCCAAAGGAAAATACGAACAGCTTTGGTATAAAGAGAAATTCACCTGGACATGGATTGTCCCTAACTGTATACAATAGGGATAATCTTTGTGAGAAAATCAAATATTGTTTTTGAGGAGCTATGAACTACTCATGAACTACCATTGGTTCAGTCATTATGCTCTACAACACTCAGAAAATTTACCAGGTAGTAAGTGATAGCTCCCTAATAGTTCTCAAATAGCTTCAAGGATATTCCTGAAATATTTTAGCAAAACTTTTGTTGTCTTAGTGGAAAGAACAACTTGTATGACTTAGAGAACAGAAAAACAATTGTAAAAGTTAACAAGAGCAAAAGCTGGTGTCTTGAAAAGATGAACAAATTTGATAAACCATTGTCCAAATGGACAAAAGAAAACCAGGAGAGAAAGTAAATAACTCACATAAGAAATGAGATGGGTGATATCACAACAGATCCAACTGAAATTAAAAGAATCATTACAGAATACTATGAAAAACTGTACTCTAACAGATTTGAAAACCTACAGGAAATGGGACAAATTTCTAGAAATACACTACATACCTAAACTAACATAAACAGAGTTAGAACAACTAAATGAACCGATTACAAAAGAAGAGATTGAAAAGGTAACTTAAAAACTCCTGACCAAATGAAAAATCCTGGCCCTAATGGCATCACTGGAGAATTCTACAAAACTTTTAAAGAAGCATTAACACTACTGTTACTAAAGGTATTTCAGGACATAGAAAAGAATGCAATACTCTGAAATTCACTCTATGAAGCCAGTATAACCTTGAAACAAAAAAACAGGTGAAGACACCATAAAAAAACATTACCAACTAATATTGTTCATGAATTTAGATGCAAAAATCCTCAACAAATTCTAGCATATAGAATTCAACAACAACAAAAATCACCATGACAGAGTAACAGAGATGCACAACAGGTATGCAGGGATGGTTCAACTTTAGAAATACAGTTAATGTAATCATCCACATAAATAAAACAAAAGAGGAAAATCAGTTGATTTTCTCAATTGATGCAGAAAAGACATTTGAACAAGTCCAATAGCTATTCACGTTAAAAAAAACCCTTAGCAAAATAGGAATATAAAGGAAATTCCTTAACACAAGGAGGGCGTCTATTCAAACTTAACAGACAATGTCGTTCTAAGTGGAGCCTGAAAACATTCCCATAGAAAATAAGAACCAAACTAGGATGATCATTTTTACCACTTTCATTCAACATTGTCCTGAAGGTTTTATGCAGAGAAATCAGGCAAGATAAAGAAATAAAGGCTATCCAAATTGGTAAATAAGAAGTAAAAGTATCTCTATTTGCAAACGATCAGATCTTATACACAGAAAGCCCTAAAGAATCCTCACACACACACACACACACACACAAACCTACTGGAACTAATAAAAGTGTTCAGCAAAGTATCAGGATGTAATATAAACATATATCAGCTAGATTCCTTTCCACCAACAAAGGTACCATCAAAGAGAAAATCAACAGATTAATACCATTTACCATAGCCCCTAAGAAGATAAAATACTTAGGAATAAAATTAAACCTGAGACATATAAGACCTGTACAAAGAATATTACAAGACCCTACTGCAGGAAACCAAGGAGACCTACAAAAGAGGAGATACTTACCTTGCTTGTGGATAGAAAGACTTAACATCATGAAAATATCTATTCTTTCTAAAGTGATCTGTATTAACAATCCAGTTCCAATACAAATTACGAATGTCATTTTTTAACGAGGCAGAGAAACACATCACCAACTTCATATGAGCAAGGAAGGAGCGCTGGATAAGCAAAGCATTCTTGAAGAAGAAGAACAAAGTGAGAGGCTTCATATTACCTGACTTTAGAACCTGTTACACTGCCGCAGTAGGCAAAACAGCCTGGTACTGGTACAAAGACAGATACACAGATCAATGGAACAGAATAGAGAAGCCAAATGTGACACCATCCAACTAGGAGAAACTCCTATTTGACAAAAGTTGAAGCCCACAAACTGGGGAGAAAACACTCTGTTAAGCATATGGTATCGGCAAAACTGGATATTCATTTGTAAAAAAATGAAGCAAGACCTCTATCTCACATCACACACAAAAACTAACTCAAAATGGATCAAAGACCTAAACATAAAATCTATCACAATGTAGATCATGGAAGAAAAAATAAGGACAATGCTGTGACCCATTAATACATGGCATAAACAGCTACAAAATACTATTAACAATGCATGAACTCCAGAAGAGAAAACAGAGAAGTGGGGACTCCTAAAAATCAAACTCTTGTGCTCATCGAAAGACTTCACCAAAAGAGTAAAAAGACTACCTAGAGACTAGGAAAAAAAAAATGGCTACCACAAGTCTGATCAACATCTAATCCCATAATGTACAAGTTACTGTAAAACCTCAACAAGAAAAAGACAAATAACCCAATTAAAAATGTGCAAAGGATATGAACAGTCACTTCACTAAAGAAGACACAGGGGAAGCTAATAGATTCATGAGGAAATACTCATGCTGATTAGCCATTAAAGAAACCCAAATCAAAATTACAATGAGATACCAGCTCTTCCCAACAAGGCTGGCATTAATCCAAAAAAACACAAAACAATAAATGTTGGAGGGGTTGTGGAAAGCTTTTCTGCATTACTGGTGGGAATGTAAAATTTGACATTTACTTAAAACGTTAGTAACAGAAATATCACATGATCCAGCAATCTTACTACTTGAAATACATCCTAGAGAATTAAAGGCTGTCACACAAACAGATACATGCATACCAATGCTTATTGCAGCACTGTGTACAATCACAAACAGATGGAATCAACCTATGTGCCCATCAACAGGTGAATGAATAAACAAACTGTGCTATGTTCACACAATGAAAAACTATGAAAATGATAAAGAACAACGATGATCTTGGGAAGCATCTGATAACATAAACTTATCTGAAGACATTATGCTGAGTGAAAGTACTTAGTTGCAAAAGGACAATTTGTTTGAGACCATTATTACAAGGATTCAAGAAAAGGTTTAAGCACAGAAGAAAATAACCTTTGATGGTTACAAGTGTGGGGAGGAAGGGGAAGGAGTCTTCATAGACTAGATAGTAGGTAGGTATCCGGCTAGGTGACGGCAGTGACAGTGTGCAGCAGAAGGGAGTTCAACACAGGTGGACTATTCCAAAAGCTAAGAGGTTTCCTAAATACAGTCTAACATTTTGAAAGACAGAGTAGCAGGCATAGGGACCTGGGGACCATAGTTTCAGTGAACAGCTAGATCAATTGGCATAAGTAAATTTTTTAAGAAAATATTCTGCATCCCACCTTTGTAGGTGGCTTCTGAGGTCTTAAAAGCTAGCAAGTGGCCAGCTATGTGGCATCAATTGGTCTCAAGCCACCTGGACATCAAAGATATGAGGAAACGTGTGAGCTCAGGAGACAGAAGGAGCCATATGATCCAGAAACTACATCAGCACGAGACCAGAAGAACTAGATGGTGCCTGGCCACCATAAATGACTGCCCTGACAGGGAACACAGCATAAAGTCCCTCAAGTAGTGGGAAACAAAAACGGATGTGCAGAACTGGAACTCTGTTAAAAGAACAGACCAGATGGTCCAAGAAACTGGAAGATCCCCTGATGACATGGTCACCAAACTCTCTGTTAGCCTAGAGCTAAAACTAGTCCTAAAGCCAACTCCTCAGAAAAGATTGGACTTGATGCTAGCAAAGAATGTGCTTCTTGGCTTAAATATGTACATGAGGGATCTGAGCAACTCCTGCCTGGAAGGTGAGATGAGAGGGTGGATGGGGACAGGATTTGTTTGAATGGAAAGAGGAAGTACAGGTGAAAAGTGGAACTGCACTGTCACAGGGTGGAGAGAGCAGCTAGAGTTGCATAGCAGTGGAGGTGGAGGGTTTTATATGGCAAATTGACTTGAACTGTAAACTTTCACTTAAAACCCTATAAAATATTTTTAATAGAATAGAATTCAGTCAAAAGCTTTAAAAAAAAGTCATCTAGCAAGTTAGTCATACAAGAAATTGAGATTGTTTACAACCAGGATTTTTGTTCTCTTTGTACTCTATCAATTTTGAAAATCTTGTGGATTTTATAATAGGTCATTTAGTACCTTCCACTAATTCGTGTATCCATGAATAATATGGCTCACTTCTTTGTTTTTCTCTTCACTGGTGACATTAAGAGTTGAGCTGCTAACCAAAAGGTCTGCAGTTTGAATCCAGCAGGTGCTCCTGGAAAACCCTAAGATGTAGTTCCAGTCATTATGTGTTGAAATCTACTTGACATCAAAAGGATTAGCTTTTAGTTTGGTTTTACTTCTCTTCTGTTCTGAATATAATCCATTAATAAATATAGTCTGATAGATTTTTTTAACTTTCAAATTAATTTCTTGGAAGATAGTTATGTAATACCGATATGAAGCATTCTAAACAATGCTAGAAGACATCATATATGATTTCAAACTTTTGAAATTTTTTGAGACTGCTTTGTGGCCCTGTGGTATAAGATCTAACTTAGTGTTCAATATTATGTGCTGCTTTGACATGTGGTAAAGTCAAGAGCATTTTAAATAGTCTAATTCCAGGTTTCTCTCCTCACCTACTTCCCAAAGATAAGGACCTCTAGCCAAGTAACTTTATCAAACAGACTAGGTGCAATTCCTGCTTATCTTCAAATAGTGAATTTGAGTTCCCTGGCACCTACAGAATTATCCAAACAAACCAATCACATCTTCATATAGGAATCGGGAGGACTCCATTCTTTGACTACAAAGCTTGTCTCCCACAGCCCCTGGTTGTTCATTTTACTCTTGAACACAGCTCCTGTGTGGCCCTGTGAGGCATTTGATTTCTTCTTTTCCCAGACTATGTGTCTAGGTGACTAATAAAGTGCTGTTGATCTAATTTGTTCAGTGTCACTTGCAATACATCTGGCCATCCCCCTAACCCAAGGTATGAATCTCTCCAGTGAGAAATGGACACTTAAAACAGTCCTGAGTGTGATCTATTTTGGAAAATGTTCTACGTGCACTTGAAGATAATCTAAATGGAGCATTGTTGGGTGTGATATCCATATGTGTCAATTATGCCAATTCTATTAATTATGCAGCAAAATCTTTAGAGTAATTATAACAAATTACCTTCTATTTAACATTAAAAAAAACCATTGCTGTCTAGTCATTGCCAGCTCATGGCAATAACATGTGTGCCGGAGTAGAAGTGTGCTTTGTGGTGTTTTCAAGGATGTGAACATTCAGCAGGAGATCACCAGGTCTTTCTTCCTAGGGTGGATTTGAAGAGATAAGCTGTCAGTAGCGGAGAGCTTTAACCATATGTGCTACTCAGGAACTCTCCAATTCGGATAGAGCACTATCGAAATCTTTTTACTTGGAGAGCACATCTTTGTTCGCAAGAAGTCTTTGGTTTTTCCTTCTGCTGGAAAAAGTAAAAAAGAAAGGAAAGTTTTCTGTTGTTGTGAGATAACAGCCTAATTGGTTTCTGGAAGCAAAACACACTAAAGATCCTAAAAAGAGACCTCAAGAGTCTTGCACACTCCAGCTGGTCCACACTCACCCTTAAGCAATTTGTCGCAATGTTCTACCAGCAAATGATCCTATAGCTTCAACTTCAGGTAAGCTGATCTCAGGTGTGCTTTTCTGTATTTGTCTCTACTGATTTCAGGGGTTTGATATTCCTTATATTTTCAATATTTTGAAGAACCTAAGAAAAGCCACTGACTTTTATTTGTTTCGCTTTTAAGTATGAAAATGACTACTTTCAACTTCTGTACTATCAGAGGTGAAACTAGAAACACAATCATTGTAATTTGATTGGTGCACTTATTCTATTTCTATTTGGAATAATTATCAATTTAATAAGTATAAAATATTGTCCTTTATTTTTGATTTGTTGAATATTTCCTTTATTTCCTTTTGGTTTAATCAAATATATTCCATTTTGTACATTTTCTGTTCCATTTTTTTCTTCTTTATTAAGTTTTACAGTGATCATTATTCTTTTAGAAGTTGTGTGCTGTTAAGTGAGCTCTAACTCACAGGGACTCTGTAGGACAGAGGAGAACTTTCTATAAACTGTAAAAGAGCAGATCATCAGGGATTTTCTTCTGCAGAGCAGCTGGTGGGTTAGAATTGCCAACATCTGGGTTAGGAACAGAGTACTTAAGTACTGTGCCGTCAGGGATTCTCTTGTAGTAGCTACCTGGGGTTAAAAATTAAAACTTTGATTTATTTGACTTACTTTTAATATACCTTAAATTAGTACTCCTTTAACTCCCCCAAATTGTATAAGAAACTCGGAGTGGTTTAACTTGATACTTCCTATAGGGTTACTATGAGTCACAATAGACTCAAAGGCAGTGGCTTGACTTAGGCTTATCCCTTGTCCTATTTCATCTTATATTTACACACACACATACACACAAATGTATATGTATATATGTATATACATATATGTACATATACATACATACACATGTATATATATACATATATATATATACTCAAACCCTCACAAGACTCTTACTATTTTTTATTTCCTTAAACTGATTATACCTTAAAATGATATTCCTTATACATATATTTTTTTTCTCATGCCCTTCATGTGGCCTACATCTCTATGCTTCCAGGTGAGGTCCTTCTCCTTTTACATGAGAAATTTTCACACTGTTTCTTATAAAACAGTGCCACTCTTGACAAATTCACAGCTTTTGTCTTCAGAAAAAGTTTTCAGTTTTATATAAATTTTGAAGACTGTTTTCCTTGAGTATAAAATTCTAAATTGACTATTTTCTTTCAGACCTTTAAAAAATGTTAATCCATTGTCTCTCATCTTCTTTCCACTGAAAAATCAGTCTCAAGTCTCACTGCCTATTACTTCTTTGAAGGACATGTCTCTTGTTGCCTTTGAGATATTTACTTTGTCTTTTTGTGTTAGCAGTTTGGCTCTGTGTTCTGAAGTTGTCTTTGGATTTATCTTTTGGAGGTTTTCTGAGCTTCATTAAACTGTGACTTCATATCTTTCTTCCATGCTTTAAAAATCTTTGATATTATTTCTTCAAATACTACTTCCTTTCTACTTTCTTGTTCCTGTCCTTATAGCCCTCCAATTATGTGTATCATTTGACTCTCCTTTGTTGTATTATTTCTATTCTTTTATTCTCCCAGTGTTTTATTTCATTTTATATTGATGTGCATATACACTTATTACTCCTGTCTTCTGCTTTGAGTAGTTGCTTTAAGTCCATTTATTGGGTTCTTAATTTCAGATATTTCATTTTGCAATTCTCGAGTTATCTATTAAAGTACATTCAAATTCTCAGTTGAATTTTTTCATCTCTTTATTTAGCACATTTTAAATTCTATTTTAATCTATGAATGAAAACTGTTTCAGAAAATTTTTCTGGTTATTCAGATATCTGGGTAATTATGGTTCAGTGTGTGTGTGTTGTATTTTATTTACACTCACCACAATCACCTTTTTCATATGGGGTAACACCTCCCAAGGAGCCTAAATTAATAGGAAAGTTAGTCAACTCAATCCAATTAAATTTAATTGCATGATTTCTATATTCTTAATCATCCTTACCTTAGAAACAAGTTACCTTCATATTTTTAAGTAGGTGTTCTTAGCCAACTAATGGCACTTGGCTTGGCATTCTTAGCCAAATAATTTTAGCAAATGTGATTGTCAGAAAATACTGCTGGCAATGGAGAGATTTAGGGAAATCAAATTTATTGCACTAATCTAAAAGTCTGTGTCAAAAATCATGATTTTTGAGGTGTCCTTAAAACTTCAATCATAATGGAAACAATTCTGCCTGAGGGAGCAACTAATCAAAACAACTGAATCACATAGAGTTAAATTTTCGTATTAAATCATACCAAAACGTTTTAAAATCAAGTTCTAAATTTAAATTTTGACCATTAAATCAGTACATAAAGATATTCCACATAAATGCACTGACAGAAATTACATGCAGGAGATGGAGTCCATCATTTTCCTATAATGTGTTGCTGTAAGTAACTCCTGATTTAGAAATAGAGAATACTAGTATTGTTAGAGAATTCAAAAACTGTGGCATTTAATCAATTCCTTTTCCATTTTTGGAAACAAGACGAGAATGAAGAAGGTGTCATTTGTCTCTTAGTTACGTGGCCAGAAATGGCATAATAAGAGCTAGAGCTGAGATTGAACAATAACTTCGCTGAATCTTGACATTTCCACAAAAAGAAAGATGACACTCAGTAGCTAGGCACTAACACTGAGTCACTCCAATTACGCAAAGAGTGAGCATGTCGGTTACTTCTTTTCTCCCTGCACCTCTAGCCTACTCATCAGCAATGCTTTATGAATGATACATGCTCCTGAACAGGAAGAAACTCTGAACTATTATTCCATTCACCTGTACGGAATAGGAAAAGGGAAACAAGGTGAACACCCTTAAAGCAAGACACAATCCACCCCTCCCCCCAACCCCTCCAAACCAGGAAAGAAAGTATATGATAAAACAGCCAACTTGAACTCACTTTTTCCATTGAAACTGTCAGAAGTCGCATCCCTTCCCTTCCCATTCGTATACCTAAAGACTTTGTCAGAACTTCACAGTTTGAAATAAAATTAAATCTTATATCTGATGCTAGAGTTTGCACTGTATCAAAGGGAAACTCAGGGGAGGGCTTGGGGAAGAACTGTGTAACAACTGGAGAAATGGTATTCATAGTCACTTTTGTACATTTGTTGCTCAGAATGGTGGTAATCACCCTTAAAAATGAGCAAATGCAAATGATGATTGAACACTAACTCGGGCAGCTGTAAGTATGGGTGTTCTGATGCATTCCTCATTTAAAATAACAAATAGCATCTATAGAAATCTAGATGACTTCAAAATAGAATACTAGGATTTCAACACATTTTCTATTACATTATTTTAGAATGCATTTTATCAATTTATATGCTACTCTGTCTCATAGAAAGTATATGAATTCCTCCATTCATTTTAGCTCTCAGCTTTTCTTTTTTATTGACGTTTTAGATCTAATATACGCATAAACTGACCAGGCATGGCTTTGATGTGAGCTCTTTCAATTTGAAGCAATATTTCTTATATCTGACAAATAGGTAGCCATTCTCCATCACAAGACATAATATAGCAGGGTGGCTGAAACCTTTGGAGCCAGATATTCTGGGTTGAAATTCTGTATCAAGCTTACAAGCACTTCGACTTGAACATGTTACTTCAAGTTTCTGTGCCTTGGTACACTCACCTCTACAATGGCAGTGATAATAATCATATCTGGATCATGTAATTGTGAAGATTAAATGAGGCTATTTATAAAATATACCTTTGCACATATAAGTGCCAACAGAACAGTAGCTATATTTTTTCATCATACAAGGACTGCCAATTAAGTTCATGAACTCATCCTAGAAAAGTGTTACATAACTCATTGCTGAATTATCACTAAGGTCACTTGGGAAGCTATGCACCAGTAACAGTGCCTAGTCCACCCTTCAAAGCAATTTTGGAACTGTTTTTCTAGAATGGCCATCAGAGTTGTTGTTGTATTACCTTTGATATCCTGAATGGCATCAAAATGTCTTCCTTTCAATATTTCTTTTATCTTTGGGTAAAGAAAAAAGTCTTTGGGGGTGAGATCAGGTAAGTAGGGAGGGTGTTCCAACACAGTTATTTATTTACTGGCTAAAAATTCCATCACAGACAATCATACAATTTAGTTCAGGAACTTGCCACCTTGCCACGGTATATGACGGCCATTCCAAGAAGAATTCTACAATTGCTCTGAAGGGTGGACTAGGCACTGTTACTGGTGCATAGCTCCCCAACGGCAGTATTTTAAAGGTGACCATAGTGATATTCAGCAATTAGATATGTAGCACTTAGAACCATTGAGTTCATGAGCTTAATCATCCAGTCTCGTATGAACACACATGCTAGGTGAAAAATTCAGGTGTGTATGGATAAGAAGTCAACTGATTTCAACTCCATTAATGGGTACCATGTGGTTTCTGTCTTCAAAGAATGGGAAACACTAGAGTAGCAGATGAATATGCCTTGCATCTGAAGCTACAGGTGGAATAAAGAGAGACAGTCATTGAATGCGCCTTTGCAAACAGGTGTATTCAGAAGGATTTTAGAAGGAGAGGCTAGTATCTCCTGTAACCCTTGTATTACACACTAGAACTAATCTGTAGAATTTTCTTTGATGCAATCTCAGCAGAGACAGATTTTGGCCCATCTTCTGAGGTACTGCTGTGTGAATCTGAATTACTAACATCTAGGTTAACAGTCCAGCACAAACATTTTACGCCACATGTGGACCTCAAGAGGCAAGTAAGAGATAGTATTCTAAACTATGTAGCTATTTTAATTTTTGTACCTGAGTTTTGAAATGCCAATGACTAATTCTTTTGAAAATTACTCGGAGTGGTCTGGGATTATACATGTTACATAGTTGTGTACTTACAGAGTAATCAGTTTACCCTAGAAAAATTAAAAAGGAAGGAAACTACTACAGTTGGATCAAACGGCTTTTTTATTGTTTTTCCAGTGCTATTATGCTGTTTCTTCCAATAGTGATATTCAGCAATTAGATATGTAGCACTTAAAACAATTGAGTTCATGGGCTTAATTATCCAGTGTCATACAAACACACATGCTAGGTGAAAAGTTCACAAGGTGTGTATGAATAAGAAGTCAACTGATTTCAACCCCATTAATGGGTACCATTAGGTTTCTGTCTTCAAAGACAGAAACCATGTAGCTATCTTCAAATACCTTAACATAGATAAATGAGCAATCCCAGTGCTACATGCACTTCTGGAACCATCTCAACTGATACTATTTCAATATGCGGAGACTTGTTTTTCACCAGTGCCTTCAGTGCAGCTCAATCTTCTTCCTTCTATAACATCAGTTCTTGATCACATGTTACCTCTTAAAATGGCCAAATGTCCACCAATTATTTTTGGTGTAGTGGCTTTGTGTACAAGGTCTGACAATTCAGTTTTCAAATTCATCCTAGGAAAAAGTGCTACGTACCTCATTGCTGAATATCACTATGGTTACCTTTGAAATACTCCTTGGGAAGCTATACATCTATGCGGGTGTCTAGTTCACCCTTCAAAGCGATTTTGGAGCTCTTTTTCTGGAATGGCCATCAGACTGCTGTATTACACTTCATGTCCTGAATTTCATCAAAATGTCTTCCTTTCAATATTTCCGTTATCTTCGGGTAAAGAAAAAAAGTCACTGGGAACCAGAAGAATTAAGTAGATAGGTTGTTACTACCTACAGTTATTTGTACAGTTATTTGTTACTGTGTAAAAACTCCCTTCCAGATAACTATACAGTTAAGTTTGAGAACTTGCCACCTTGCCACCATGTGTGATGGCCAGTCCAGAAAGATTTCCAAAATTGCTTTGAAGGGTGGACTAGGCACTGACATTGGTGCATAGCTTCACAAGGGGAATACTTTGAAGGTGACCGTAGTGATTTTCAGAACAATTAAGTTCACAGACTTAACTGCCAGACCTCATATGCTGTGATAGAACATTATCTCCTTTTACCAATTAGCACACATTTAGAGTTTTTAAAAAGGTAAAACTGTATATAAAAGATGAAAAACTTTGTAAGCCAGTCTTTGGAATTAACAGTGACTCAGACCTGGAAAAAATTTTTAAATCTAGAATGAAAAATTTGTGCAGAATATTACAGAAATTGGTTCCATAGAGAATTTAAAGAATCCCTTTTTCTGACTTCATTAAGCACAAACCGTCCAAGACTGATCAAATCAGGTCTTCCAGAAGTCTGGAAACGGTTCTCAAATTTACAGCAAACAGAAGACAGCTACTTGAAGACAAGAAAGGCTTAAATGCCAGGAGAGAGTGTGGTGGTGTTTTTGTCCACCCAGCTACCGCCTCTCATCCCCCAGTGCAGTGCCAGCCACGCAAGCAGCTGTGAGAATGCTGGTCCGTGTTCCTTTGAGTCTTGGAGGTACCACGAACTATACAAACTTTGTTCTGCAGGTCTATCCTACCTTACAACAACCCTACATGATGGAGCAGAACTCCCTGCCAGGTTTTCCAAGGAACAGCTGGTGAATTTCAGCTATTGACTTTAGAATTCTTCAAACTTCCAACATGAGGCTTTTTGTCAGTTCTTTCAGCTTGAAAAATGGCAAACATGTTCTTCTTTTTTGGTTTTCTAACTCCAGGACACATACTGGTCCTTAAATGTTCTTCCTGGTTCTTCTTCCTATCTTTAAATTTTAAGCACACAAAAAGGCCTATCAGTGAAACAAAAGCTAAATATACTCTACTCTTCATCCACTGTGTTCTTTGACAATGATCAGAGTGAAAGAACGTTAGATAAGGCGTTGGACCAGTGTCTGCTCCACAGAGATGGTCACTGTATATTTGAAAAAGTCTCTCTGAAATCTTCTGTTCTAAGAAACATTTTCCAAACTTTTACCAAAGAAGCTTTTGTACTTTAGGGTGATGATTAGGCCACAACTGTAATTAATCAAATTCTGATTCAAACTCGTTTAAAAAAACCTGTTAGTGTCAAGTTGATACCAACTCATAGTGATCCTATAGGACAGAGTAAAATTGCCTCATAGTGTTCCCAAGGAGCTTCTAGTGGATTCAAACTGTCAGCCTTTTGTATAGCAACCATAGCACTTAAACACTATGCCACCAAGTTTTACACCTCTTTTAAAAGCAATACCTAAAAATCTACTTTATTACACTTGGCTTGACTGGCTGGCTACAAATAACCTCCCTACAGAGCACACAAGAAGGGAAAAGTGGTAAATGAAGAATTTCAAGTGTGTGCGTGCATACACACACACACGCACAAACATGCAGACCCCTCCTTGATTTCATAAACATTCTTTATTCCATCTCTAATGCTTCATTGTGATTCCTTTTTTTTAACTGTCTTTCAGATTTATTATTTTGCTCCAGCTTTTACCTTTTCTGTGCCTCTCTCTACTCTGCTTTCTCCTCCTCCTCCCCTCCTCTGACCTCCCCTCCCTTCTTCTCCCTTCCTCTCTTTCTTTTTGTCTTTCTTTCTTACAGGAAGATATAAGAATCAGTGGACCTAGAGGGACAGTTTTCAATCCTTAAATTCTAGGTTCAAGCTGCCGCTACTGTATTCTTGAGGAATCTACAAGTGATTATGATAATAGTAATCATCCATTTCTTAAGCTGGTTTAGGTATTTTTGTTGTTATTATTTTAACTGGTACATAACCAGAAAATACATTCTTCATACTTAATATATTTCACATATACATGTACATTATTATACACACATATATATAACTTTAAAAGACAGAAATTTAGTGTTCTTTTGTGGTCTCTGCCAATTGAAAGTAGGGCTGAACTACCGCAGAGGGTATAAAAGGATCTGCCTGCTTGCCTCAATGTGGGTTATGGAGTTGTCCATAGGTAGTGCCATCAAATCAGCCTCAAGATGTCTTATGGGAGTTTCCCACCTGCTTTGTGGGAGCCATCCATCCTAGGAGAATTGTCAACCTGGTTGCAATTGCCACACTAATAATGCAACAGCATCTGAGTGCCAAACCTACAATATGAGATTGAAACACATAGTGTGTGAAAAAACCTTATTCTACTCAGTAAGAAATGTGAAAGGCTTTGTGATGAATTAACCTAAGAAAAAAAAAAGATTCACAATAAAATGTTACATTAATAGCTTTGCTTTGAGTAACCTATTTTATAGATGAGACTGATAAAATATACTTGAAAAATTAGTAATAACAAGTAACAGCAAATATGAATAAAAGTTCTGTCTTAGAAAATAAATATTAAATAATGCAACTGAGAAAGATCTAAATATGTTACTATAGGCAAATTCTATATTTTCTTTCCTGATTTATTCAACAAATAGTTTATTTGAAAAAAATGACTGAGAACCCTGCCTTATAATTACAATTCCTGTTTTGTGAATATTCTGTTACTATTCACATAATACTAAAAAGTATAGTGAGAGGTGATACAAGCAAATTAATGGGTGTAAAAATGATCTCCCAAATCATTCACTGTCTATTTTCAGTCTATAACAGATGCATAAGTATTAGCACGTGTTATCCTTACCACATTTAAATAGCTTTCTCCTAATTGAGTTTTAGTTGGAAAAATCTTTCAAACACATCATTTACCCCCCAAAAATAAAAAGACGCAGAGAAGACAGATATGGATTCTCCACCCATCCACAGATTTTGTTTGGACCTAAAAAGGGGTCAAAACCAGCAACATTCTGAATTTACACTAAAGCAGCTGTTAAATCCAAGACATTATTTATTTTCCCATAACAATATCATACAGAGTCAAATGTCAACAACTTTTCAGATGTCATACCTTTCATTTATTATATGCATGTATATGTGAATGCATACCATTCATTTATTACATGCATGATGTGCTGGAAATCCTGGTGGTGTAGTGGTTAAGTGCTGTGGCTGCTAACCACAGTGAGCAGTTGAAATCTACCAGGTATTCCTTGGAAACTCTATGGGGCAGTTCTATTCTGTCCTATATGTTTGCTGTGAATCATCATCATCTCTACAAAAGTGGGTTCATTTTCTTTTTTTTTTTTGGCTCATGACTTGCAACTTTATTCAGAAGCCTGCAAACTTCCAGAGATTTTTCAAAGGACTAGAAACATGAAAGAGTAAGCTAACTTACTTCTCTGACTTTTGTTATTATTATTTATTTATTTATTTATTTATTTAATAGGCTAATACTGGTGTCTGGTACAACTATTGACTGTTAGATGTTTCTGTACTATTATACTGTTCCTGCCTTGGGGATAAAACACTGGAAACCACAGACACATTTTAGGAAAGAATAACTATCAGAAGAAAAAAAAATATGGACATGCAAATTTAAACTGGACTGTACATTTTCACTCAATCACAATTTAAAAATTAAAATAAAAAAGAAAGAAATAGGGACAGACTCAAGATGGTGGACTCAACACACATCTCCCAAAACCCCTCTGGAAACCAAGACCTGAAATGATAATGAAACGGAGCCTTCTGGACACCTAGTGAGCCCTGGGATGCAGCATAGGGCTGTTAATCTGGACTTCATATCACTGAATGCAAACACTCCTGTCTTTCACTGACCCCACTCTCAATGAGCAGAGGCTTGCACAGACCAAAAGTAACTCACCACTTTGATGTTTTTTCCTCTGTCTTGGCCAGTGGGCAGAGCTGGGACTTGACTGTCTGCTGGTCTCAGATGCACCGCTGGTGGGACTGGCAAGCATAATTACCAGGTTCTGAGAGCCTGGCTTTGGACTCTATACACCTCGGCTTCCCTGGTCTATCTTTCTGCCTCCACCATGTGGTAGCCATACAGACACACTTGTCCAGGAAGCCATCTTGATCCACTGGGAAATGGAGAAGCCCAGGCAGAGGCCCCAGACAGACTTTGTTCTTACACTGGGAGGAGGTGCTTCCTGGGAGAGAGTGCTTTTCTGGCAGGAAGGTGGTGTTTTGCACAGTGTTGCCTGGGTCTGGGGCCCAGTGGTGGATGCTGTGGACATCGGGCATTTTGGCACTCTTGGCCTCTCTTTCCACCGAGACCCTGGTCCCAACCAGATGGCAAGCTTGTGCAGCACACCATCTTATTTCACTGGGAGGTGGATTCATCCATATGGAAGCCTCAGCTGGACCTAATTCCTGGGCTGGAAGATGGTGCCTACCCATAAGAGACTGCTTTTCCAGCAGAATTCTACACAGTATCACCTACAGCTGGGGCCCAACAGCAGAGACCAACAGGCCAGTAGCCTTTCTGTATTTTGAGCTAGTTTATAATGTCTGTGGTTCAATATAGAGTTGCTCACTTTGCCAGCTGGGAAGAGGGACATATACACCTGAAAACCTGACTGACTTTGGAAGTTATCAAATACTCTCTACTTCTCATTTTAGGATGGCTTAGAGAAACAACTGTGGTCCAGCATCTCTCCCAGCCTCTGTTGACCCACATGAAGCCTGAAAAGCAACAAAAGTTGGAGAAGACGGTAACCCAGCAGTGACCCATGGTATCAGAAGGCCCCAAAAAGAAATCACCTCAGAACTTCCCAGATGAAGAAGCTTATGAAACTATCAAAAGGTAAATACAAAAAGAATATATAGAGAGTCCTCCTAGACCATATACAAAATGTGACAGAGCCAGCCAAGCCACGCAGCAGAGCAAAACAAAAAATTAAGCAGGCTGTTCAATCTGATGGAACATAAATACTCAGAAAGCCAACAGATCAAGAACAAAATCAAAGAGATAGAAACTCAAACTCAAAGCCAAGAAAACAGAATGGAACAAATGGAAAAGAAAATTTCTGATTTGGAAGATAGAGCTACTGACTCCAGCATCTATGAGGAGAAATTGTAAAAAAAGAAACAAGAAAAATGAAGAAGTATTAAGAAGCATGTGGGACTCTGTTAAGAGGAACAATCTATGATTAACTGGAGTTCCTGAACAGGGTGAGACACCTGAGAACACAGAGAGTATTGTTGCTGAGCTGCGGACAGAAAACTTCCTAGAAATTATGAAAGAAGAAAATATAGATATCGAAGACACATATTGAACACCAGTCAATATAGATCTCAATAGAAAGACTCCAAGACATATTATAATCAAGCTTAACAAAATGAAACCTAAGCAGAAACTCTTAAAGGCAGCAAGACTCAAAGCACAGCTAACATTCAGAGGGAAACTCTGTAGGCTTTCAGCAGATTTCTCAGCAGAAATGATGATGACACTGAGACAGTGGCATGACATATTGAAAGCCTTGAAGGAGAAGAACTTCCAACCAAGAATTATATATCCTGCAAAACTATCTTTCAAATATGAAAATGAAATGAAGACATTTGCAGATAAACAGAAACTCAGAGTCTTTGTAAAAACCACACCAAAGCTGCAAGAACTACTGAAAGAATCTCTTGGCTTGTAATAACAAAACCACTAACTTTATGTTTTAGAAGGACACATTATCCAGAATCCTACTCACTATGGGAAAGCTCCAAACACAGTCAAAGCTACAACAGTGAAAGAAGTGATCTAGTGATCATATTATCATATTAAAAAGAGGGATGTACTATAGTCGTTATAGTCCTTTCAGATGGAGAGGAAGTTGGCAACACTGGTAGCAATCAAAATTGGATTTATATATAGTTTATTAAGTGGGATCCCAGGGGCAGTCATAAAGTATAATAAAAAAGCAACGTACTGTATCAAGAAATGTAACACAGGAGTCTGAACAACCACAAAACCAACCCTGAAAAAAGTGAAAAATCAACTCACAAAGAAGATCACGGAACAGGTTAATAAGAACAGAGAAAACATCAACACAAAAATAAACATACCACAGCAACAGCACTGAACACATACCTATCAACAATTACATTGAATGTGAATGGACTGAATGCTCCAGTAAAGAGACATCAAGTGACATCTTGGGTCAAAAGACATGGCCAACCTATATGTTGCCTACAAGAAACTTACCTTAGACTTAAAGATAGGAACAAACTGAAAATTAAAGGATGGAAGAATATATATCAAGCTAACAATGAACAAAGAAGAGCAGGTGTGGCAATTTTAATCCCAGATAAAATCTATTTTAATGCGAAATCCACCATCATGCACGAGGATGGACACTATTAATGCAAAATCCACCATCGTGCATGAGGATGGACATTATTTATTGCTGAAAATTTCAATAGAGAAGCAGGACTTAACAATATTAAATATTATTGCATTTAATATTAGTACCTAAATATGCCAAAGAAACACTGACTATACTCAGAAAGGAGATAGATCACTCCACAGTAATAGTAGGAGACTTCAACACTCCACTCTCAATATTGAACAGATTGTCTAGAAAAAAGCTCAACAAAGACATAGAAGACCTTATTGCCACAATTAACCAACTAGACCTCATCCACAGAACTTTCTATTCATCAGCAGACAGCTACACCTTCTTCTCTAGTGCACATGGAACATTCTCCAGCGTAGACCATGTATTAGGACATAAAGCAATTCTCAACAAAATCCATACCATTGAATTACTGCAAAGCACCTTCTCAGATCATAAATCCAGTCTGAATCAATAGCAGAAAAAGCATAGATAGAAAGTGGAACTCATGGAAACTGAACAACACCTTGCTCAAAAAACCATGGGTTACAGAAGAAATCAAGGATGAGATAAATTTATGGATTTCAACAAGAACAAAAAGACTTCCTACTAGAACCTATGGGATACAGCCAAAGCAGTGCTCAGAGGTCAGTTTGTATCCATAAATGCACACATCTGGAAGGAAGAAAGAAACCAAATCAAAGCACTGACCCTACAGCTTGAAGAAGGAGAGAGAGAACAACAGAGGAACCCCTCAAGCAAGAAAACAGATCATAAAGATCAGAGCAGAACCAAACGAATTGGATAATAGAGGAAAAACTGGAAAAACTGAAAAAATTGAAAAGACTAAAAGTTGGGTTTTTGAAAAGATCAACAAAATTGACAAATCACTGGCTAAACTTACTGAAGAAAAACAGGAAAGGAAACAAATAACCCAAATAAGAAATGAGAGGGGAATTGTCATAATAGATCCAACAGAAATCAAAAATATCATAGCTGAATACTATAATAGATTGTATTCTAACAAATTTGAAAACCTGGAGGAAATGGACAAATTTCTTGATTCACATCACCTACCAAAATTATCACAAGGCGAAGCAGAACAACATAAGAAACCCATCACAAAGGAAGAGATTGAAAAAGTCATCAAAAAACTGCCAAACAAAAAAAGCCCAGGCCCAGATGGTTCTAACAAGATCTTAGAGAAGAGTTATCCCCAGTACCACTGGGACCATTTCACAGTATAGAAAGGGATGGAATCCTCCCAAATTCATTCTATGAAGCCAGCATAACCCTGATACCAAAGCCAGGGAAAGACCCAACAAAAAGGAGAACTATAGACCAATATCACTCATGAATCTAGATGTAAAAATCTTCAACAAAATTCTTGCCAATAGAATACAACAACATATCCAAAAAATAATACATCATGACCAAGTTGGATTCATACCAGGGATGCAAGGTTGGTTCAGCATCAGAAAAACAATTAATGTGATCAACCACATAAATATCTCAAAAGACAAAAACCTCCTGATCTTGTGTACTGATGCAGAAAAGGCATTTGATAAAGTCCAACACTGATTCATGCTAAAAAAACTCTCAGCAAAATAGGAATAGACAGAAAATTCCTCAATGCAATAAAGGCCATTTATACAAAGCCAACTGCCTATGTCAACCTGAATGGAGAGAGACTGAAACAGTTTCCCCTGAGAACAGGAACTAGACAAGGATGCCCACTCTCACCTCTCCTATTCAACATTGTACTAGAAGTTCTAGCCAGAGCAATTAGACAAGATCAAGGAATAAAGCGTATCTGCATCGGCAAAGAAGAACGAAAAATCTCCCTATTTGCAGATGATACGATTGTATATGCAGAGAATCCCAAAGAATCCATAAGGAGACTACTCACATTGATAGGAGAGTTTGGCAAAGTCTCAGGATACAAGATAAATGTAAGTAAATCAGAAGGATTTCTTTATACCAACAATGAGATTATTAAGGAAGAAAACACCAAGTCAATACCATTTACTATAGCCCCTAACAGGATAAAATACCTAGTAATAAATTTAACCAGAGAAATAACAGACCTTTACAAAGAGAAATACAAGCCCTTACTGCAAGAAACTGAGAGACTTAAATAAATGCAGAAACCTTCCCTGCTCATGGATAGGAAGATTTGACATTGTGAAAATGTCTCTTTTACCCAAAGCAATCTACTTATATAATGCAATCCCCATACAAGTTCCAGTGAGATTTTTTAGTGAGATGGAGGAACAAATTACCAACTTTGTCTGGAAAGGGAAGAAGCCCTGGATAAGCAAAGCATTACTAAAGAAGAAGAACACACTGGGAGGCGTCTCATTACCTGACCTTAGAAACTATTACACAGCCACAGTAGTCAAAACAGCCTGGTACTGGTACAAAAACAGACAGATAGATCAGTGGAACAGAATTGAGACCCTTGAGATGACATCATCTGCCTATGAACAGTTGATATTTGACAAAGGCCATAAGACATTAAACTGGGGGAAAAAAACTATCTCTTCAACAAATGGTGCTGGCGAAATTGGATATCCATCTGTACGAAATTAAAACAAGACCCATATCTCACACCTTATACAAAAACCAACTCAAACTGGATAAAAGAACTAAATATCAAATCTGAAACAATAAAGCTCATCCAAGTAGGAACAACAATGGACGGTTTAACACACAATGCAGACAGACTTCAAAATCTGTCAAAAAACTACAATCATCAGGAGAGAAAATAGATAAATGGGAATTGCTAAGCATCAATCACTTTTGCTTATCTGAAGACTTTATTAATAGAATTAAAAGGCCACCTACAGAATGGGAAAAAACATTTGGCAACTATATGTCAGACCGATGCCTGTTCTCCACATTCTATTAGGTACTGCAAAATACCAATAAGAAAAAGTTAAATGATCCAATTAAGCGATGGGCAAAGGAGATGGACAGACACTTCTCTAAAGAGGAGATCCAGGCAGTCAAAAAACACATGTGGACATGCTCACGATCATTAGCTATTGAAGAAATTCAAATCAAAACGACAATGAGATACCATCTCACCCCAACAAGACTGTCCATGATTCAAAAAAATGCAAAACAGTAAATGCTGGAGAGGCTGTGGAGAGGTTGGAACTCTCCTACTCTGTTGGTGGGATTGCAAAATGGTGCAACCTCTTTGGAAAGCAATCTGGCACTGCCTTAAAAAAGTGGATATACATATACCATTGGACCCAGTAATTACACTACTTGGAATATAACCTACATAATCAAGGCCATTCACACCAACTGATACATCCACCTGAATGTTCATTGCAGTACAGTCTGCAATAGCAAAAAGATGGAATCAACCCAGATGCCCAACAACAGAGGAATAGATAGATAAACTATGGTTTATATACTCAATGGAACAGTATGCAATGATAAAGAACAATGATGATTGCAGGCAACATCTCTTAACCTGGTTTCAACTGGAGGACATTATGCTGTGTGACAGTAGTCAGCAACAAAAGGACAAATATTGTATGAAACCCCTATGATAAGAACTTAAAAACAGACTCATGCATAGAAGAAAAGACTCTTTGAAGGCTGGGGAGGAAGGGAGGGTGAGGAGAGGAGGTTTATTGGGTCGCCATGAGGTTTAGATTAGATAGTTAATAAAAATTTGGTTGGGTGAAATTGGTGACGGCACACATTAGAACAAAAATCAATAATAACTGGACTTCAACACAATTTGAGTACTCCTCCCATCTCAACCCAATATTGCAAGGACAGAGTAGCTGGGGTGGTGGGCCGGGAATCATGCTCTCAGGTGAAATCGAAGACAACTGGCACAGTTAGCATTTTGCTAATGAGATCTTTCTGCACCCCTCATCGGTGAGTGGCGTCTGGGGTCTTAAAAGCTTCCAAGCTGCTATCTGAGGGTACAGCAAATGATCCCATCTCAAGAGGAACAGATGATCACTGAGGACAAGAATGACATGGGGAAAAGAGAACACAGAAGGAATGAATAGGTAAACATAAGTGGTTCTTTACATCCACTAGTGACCAGAAGAACCAGATGGGGCCCAGCCACCACAAGTGATAGCCAAGATGGAGCTCACAAAGTTGAGTCTCACTGGCAACAAGAGAATAAATAGGGGTGCACCCTGAGATCTCCAACAAAAGACCACCATTGGTGGTCTGGGGGCCTTGGAGTTCCCCTGGGAGCATGGCCCCTGGACCTGATGTTGCCTATGTCCATAAATCATAACAAAGGTCAATTTTTCCAACAGCAATGGATTGGACTTGGTGACACAGAGTGACCGTATCTTGTGGGAATTTTATGTTTCTATGCATCCATAGGATGTCATCCTGCTGACCTCTTGCTGGAGGAAGGGGAGTGGGGGGAGAAGAGGGGATAGGAGACTGCTGGGAGGATAGGACATGTATGGAGCAGAGGAAAGGGGTGTGCTGTCACTGGACAGGGAGAGCAGTGGGAGATGCATATAGGTGAGCATGTGAATTTATATTTTCATTCAATCATAATAAAAAAAAAGAGATAAAGCAATTTACTAACCACCACATGTAACAGTCAAACTAGAAGACTTTTTAAAGAATTATTATTCATTGATGGTGACTTTGAAGAAATTTAATAATGACTAGAAAGTAAACAAACAATTTCTTGGATTGGATTGTGTCCCCCCAGACATGTGTATCAGTTTGGATGGGCCATGATTCCCAGTGTTAGATGGTTGTCCTCTATTTTGTGTTACAAATTCCAGTCTCTGCCTGTGGTTAACAGGACAAGACTGGATTGTCTTAAAGAGTGTTATGGTGGGACAGTAACAGCCTTGTTAAGGTTACACCCCTGATGCAACGTAAATTGAGTTTCCCTGCAACACCTTTTATGTTTCAAGAATACAAGGAAACGGAAGCAAGTAGAGAGTTGGGAACCTCGTACCACAAAGAAAACTGTGCTGGGAGCAGTGAGTCCTTTGGACCTAAGGTCTCTGTGCTGAGATGCTCCCAGACTGAGAGGAGACAGATGCATCTCAAGAACCTTCCTCCTGAGCAGAGGAAGGAAGCCCTCCCCTTGAGCTGGTGCCCTGAATATGAACTTCTAGCCTACTAGAATGTGAAAGAATAAACTCTTTGTTAAAGCCATCCACTTGTGATATTTCTGTACTAGATGACTAAGACAAACAATACCAGCCCAACAGAATTGTTAATATAAACATTCATTCTTCTGTAAGGTTACTACACTAATTGTGCATTCAATAAGAAGTCCAGTGGCAAAACAAAGGATGAGAATTCCTGAGCAGGTATGATATAATCCTCCAGAAATTATTTCTGAGAAACTGGAATCAAATATATTTCTTGTATTTTCAAAACATGTGAGATCATTACAGGGAAATAATTGGTAGTCAATATATTTTACTCATAAAGTAAATCCATTTTGTCATTATTATCATTAGGTGTTCTCAAGTTGGTTCTCATTTATGGTGACCTTATGTACAACAGAAGACAGCATTGTTTGGTTCTGTGCCATTCACGTGATTGTTGCTATATTTGAGACCACTATTCCAGCCAATGTGCCAATCTATCTCATTGAGGGTCTTGCTCTTTTCACTGATCCTCTACTTTACCAAACACAATGTCCTTCTCCAGGGACACGTACCTTCTGAAAACACATCCAAAGTACATGAGATGAAGTCTCTCCATCCTTACTCCTAAGGAACATTCTGGTTGTACTTCTTCCAAGACAGACTTGTTTGTTCTTCTGGCAGTTCAGGGTACATTCAATATTCTTCATGACCAAGGTGAAGTCATAGAAGCTCCACAGGCACTTCCAAATTCCCTGAGGAACTAAATTACTGAACTGAGAACTGTTGGTACCATGGGCTTGGAGAACATCTAGTCCAATGGACATAACATAGTTTATAAACAAAATGATCTACGTTATATCTTAGTGAGTAGTGTCTAGGGTGTTAAAAGCTTCTAAAGGGTCATCTAAGATGTTTTGCTGGTCTCATTCATCCGCAGCAAGGGCAAATGAAGAAAACTGAAGACACAAGAGAAAAATTAGCCCAAATAACTGATGGACCACAATTACTACAGCCTCCACCAGACTCAGTCCAGCAAACTAGGTGGTGCCCAGCTATCACCATGGACTGCCTACATTGGGATTATTATAGAGAGTCCTGGGCAGAGCTGGAGAAAAGTGTAGAACAAAATTCTAAATTAAAAAAAAAAAAAGACCAGACTTATTGATCTAGCAGGCACTGGATAACCCCTGAGAGCACAATTTCCAACACCTTTTTAGCTCAGTCCTAAAGTCATTCCCAAAGGTCACACTTCAGCCAAAGATTACACAGACAGACCCATAAAGCAAATGGGAACTAAAGGGGCACACTAACGCAGTGGTAAGGGCTAGAAGGCAGGAGGGGACAGGAAAACTGGCAACAGGGAAGCCAAGGTTGAGAAGAGGCAGAGTTTTGACATGTTGTGAGATTGGTATCCAAGGTCACAAAACAATATGTGTCCTAACTGTTTAGAGAGAAGCTAGTTTCATCTATAAACCTTCATTTAAAGTACAATAATAAAATATACACAAATATTCTTCATCAACACCTTAATTCAAATACGTCAGTTATTCTTTGGAATTCCTTCATGCTGTCCAGTTTTCCCATTAGTATGAGGTGACTGAAAATACCATGGCCAGAGTCAAGTGGCGTCTTTGCTTTCTAATGTTTAAAGTGGTCTTTTGCAGCACATTTGCCCAATAACATACAGTGTTTGATTTCTCGACCACTGATTCCATGGATATTGATCATGGATCAAAAGTAAAATGAAATCCTTAACAATTTCAACATTTTCTCCTTTAGTCAAGACGTTGCTTATTGCTCCAATTATGAAGAATTTTGTTTTCTGTATGTTTAGGTGTAATCCATAGTGAAGGTTGTATTTAGTAGAGTATCAGCTTACACCCAAGCCTTCTGCAACAAAGAGATTTTTATTGTGATGCATCAAAACACAAAAAAGGGAAATTGACGGCAAATGCTCAGGCTATAAACAATCCCATATCCAAAGAAGTACAATCTATAAGAGCTGTTTGTACAATTTTGGCTGATGCTGATTTACTATGAGTAAGGGTCTTTCAATATGCCCTTTACAATCATTAAAACTGGTATCTGTAAGTACATTACTTACAGGCTGTGATTGTCTACAGAAAAGACAAAGAACTAAGATCATAACTGGGTGAACTTTTCTTGTTCTTCTTTTCTAACAATTTGATTTCTTGGCTCGGGGATCCTATGTGTGCCATGTGATGGTTGATTTTTATTTGTTATATGTGATATCAGGTAGATCTTTAACTTGCTTCCTGGGGTAAACTGTGATTTAGTTTTGATACACACATTCACAGTTCATTGATCCAGTTACAGCACTGTTTCACCCTTTGATGTAGTTTCTTATTGTTTGAAGTCTTATGGATGCTGACAAACAAGTTTGCTTTTTGTGATTATAGTCTGCTGTGTTTAGGTTAACTCTTTAGCAATTGTCTTTAACTTTCATCAGTAAGTGTTTAAAGTCCTTCTTGCTTTTAGCAACCAAGGTTGTGTCATCTGTTTATCATATGACAAGTCCGTGAACTTAATTGTTCTAAGTGTTACTTACCTCACTGCTGAATATCACAATGGTCACCTTCAAAGTACTCCCACTGGGAAGCTGTGCACCAATGCCAGCAGCTAATCCACCTTTCAAAGCAATTTTGGAACTCTTTCTGCAATGGCCATTGTGCATGGTGCCATGATGGCAAATTCATGAACTTAATTATATAGTTGTCTGTGAGGAAGTTTTTAGCTGGTAAACAAATAACTGCATTGGAACATCCACCCTGCTAACCTGATCTGGCCCCCAATGACTTTTTTCTTTACCTGAGGGTAAAGGAAATATTGAAAAGAAGACATTTTGATGATATTCAGAACATCAAGGGTAATATGACGATACCTCCAATGGCCATTCCAGAAAAAAGAGTTCCAAAGTTACCTTGAAGGGTGGACCAGGCACTGGAGCTGGTGCATAGCTTTTAAAGGGAGTAGTACTTCAAAGGTGACCATAGTGATATTCAGCAGCAAGATATGAAGCACTTTTTCTAGGACGTTTGCAAACTTAATTGGCAGTCTTTGTAGGTTATTAATGAATCTTTTGCCGATTTCGATGCTGCATTCTTCTTCGTATTTGTCCAGCTTCTTTGGTCATTTGCTCAGCAAACAGCATGACTTTGGTAAAAGAATACAAGGTTGATGCACACTTTTCTGACTTCAAACTACTCAATATGCTCTTGTTCTATTCAAACAATAGCCTCGAGTTTATGTACAGGTTTCTAATGCGTACAGTTAAGTGTTCTAGAAAACTTATTCTTCCAACTGTTACCCATAAGTTGGTGTGATTCACTCAGTCAAATGCCTTTGCATAGTCAATAACACAGGGAAGCATTTTTTTGTGGTATTTTTTGCTTTTAACAAAGATCCGCCTGATAGCTCTTGTTCCACCTCCTCTTCTGAATCTGGCTTCAATCTCTGGTTGTTCCCATTTAACGTATTGCTCCAACCACTTTTTGAATTATCTTCAGCAAAATTTTACTTGAGTGTGACATTAATGATATTGTTTTATAATTTATGCATCTTGCTGTATCACTTTCTTTGGAGTGGGCACAATACAGATCTTCTCCAGTCAGTTAGGAAGGATGCTGTCTTCAAATGTCATGGCATTTGGAGTGAGCACTTCCCAGTATTACATCTTTTGTTGAAACATCTCAATTGTTTCTCAGTCAGTTCCTAGAGCCTTGTTTTTCACCAGTACCTGCAGCACAGCCTAGGCTTGCTCCTTCCTTACATCATTTCTTGATCATATGCTACCTCCTGAAAAAGTTGTCAACCAGTTCTTTTAGATGTAGTGACTATGTATTTCTTCTTTTGACATTTCCTCCATCATTTCATATATTCCCCATAGAATCCTTCAAAATTGCCAGTCAAGGCTTGAAATTTTCTTCTCTTCTTTCAGCTTGAGAAATGATAAGCATGCTTTTCCCTTTTGGTTTCTATCTCCAAGTCTTTGCATATTTCATGAAAATGCTTTACTTTGTCATCCTGAGCTGCCCTTTGAAATCTTTTCTTTGTATCTTTCACATCATCACTTCTTCAATTTGCTTTAACTATTCTTCATGCAAGAACAAGTTTGAGTCTCTTCTGGTATTCATTTTTTTTTCTTTTTTTTCCGTTTTTTTAATGACCTTTTGCTTTCTTCAGGTAGGATGTCCTTGATGTCATCACCCAAATTGTCTGGTTTTCAGTTGCTAGTGTTCAATGTGTTAGATCTATTCTTGAGACGATCTTTAAATTTAAGTAGGATATATTCAAGGACATATTTTGGCTCTTACAGTGTTTTTGCTGTTGTTTATTTTGGCTCTTACACTTTTTTTGTTGTTGTTTGTTTCTTTTTGTTTTTGTTTTTAATTTTCTTCAGCTTCAGCTTGTATTTACACATGAACAATCAATAATGCATTCCATGGTTTGGCTCTGATTTTGTTCTGGCTGATAAAAATTTAACTTTTCCATTGTCTCTTCCCACACATGTACTTGATTTGATTCCATGTGTTGCCATTAATGTTGTTGTCAAAAGGTATTTGCAATGAACAAATAATTGTTGGTGTTACTGTTAGGTGCTATTGAGTTGGGTCCAACTCATAGCAACCCTGTGTACAACAGAATGAAACATTGCCTAGTGCTTTGCCATGTGCACAATCATTGTTACACTTGAGTGTAACATCTCTAGGAGGGTCTTCTCTTTTTTTCTGACCCACTACTTTACTGAGCATGACATCTGTGTTCTCTTGGAATGGATCCCTCCTGACAACATGTTCAAAGTATATAAGACACTTCTCATCTTTGCTTTGAAGGAGCATCCTGGTTGTACTTCTCCTAAGAGAGATCTGCTCATTCTTTTTGAAGTCCACTGTATATGCAATGTTCTTCTCCATCACTATAACTCAAAGACATCAATTCTTCTTCTGTCTTCACTCTTCACTGGCCAGTTTTCTTATGCATGTGATTGCGATTGAAAATGCCATGGCTTGGGTCAGGTGCATGCTAGTCTTTAAGGTAACATCTTCGCTTTTCAACACTTTCAACAGGTATTTTTCAGCAGATTTGCAGAATGCAATGCTTCATCAGTGTTGCAGTGTTCTACCACACAATCTCCAAAGTCATTTCTATCACCAAAGCTGTATTTTCCAACTATCCATTTGTCCTCTTTGTTTCCAACTGTCACATTCTAATCACCTATGATTTTTTTCGTTTTGCACATTTTGTGTGTTGCTGTGATACTGTAAGATATACCATCAGTAGTTCACAAACTAGCAGGATGACCTGTGGTAGACAGGCTGCAGGGGAGCATCCAGACAAAGATAGACCAGGAAGAAAGGCATGGCAACCTACTTCTAAAAAAAAAAAAATTGTCCAATGAAAAGCTTATGAATTTCAGTAGAAATTGATACAGAGTGGAATTGTTCTAAGACTTTTAAAACACAACTAGTTAAGAAATGCCTCCCCAACATAAAGTGGACCTTTTGGCACCTTCATTTGCTTAGAAAAGTGATTTATACACAGCAAACTCAATTAAATTTGACAAGTATTATTCATAACATTGCTGAGAATTGATATATCAGATGCTAGGCATTCATTCCATTTATATTGCAACAAAGTTCCACCATATTTTATTAATGAGATACTGAAGAAATGTGTATGAAATTTCAGTTTCACAGTAAACTATTAGAGCAAATCATTCTGAGACAGAACCCCTAGAGCGCTGCATTGAAAATCCTGTTTTCTTTTGCTGGGCTTCCTCCCTGTACTCTACTCCCCTGGCTTTGAATTTGAATCCTGCTTTTCTTAGAGGTTATGTGCAAACCTTATTGAACCTGTGTAGTATGACTAAGAATGTTGCCGAGGTAACTTGTATGAACTCCCTACTTGTAAGTCCCTTAAAAGGAACTTATCTGCTTGTCCTTGGTGAGCAGTCTTGGCAACAGCAGTTCTGACTGACTCGTTTTCCTTGTACAACAAAATAAAGATGACTTTCCTGTTCTCTCATGTTGGTCTTTTGTTACTGGACTATACAAGTTATGCTGAGCAAGAACCTGAGGTTTCCACATGGTAACAAGACAGAGAATGAACTCTTAATGTGTATTTACTTTCTTCCATAACATATTTTAATGCTTTGGAAATATATATTTACATGAAATATCAGCTACTGGGTCTTTTCTAAATTTTCTAGATTTTTTTTTTATCACATCAAAGTATTCTTGAAACGACAAGCCTTCCTCTGGAGGTAAGAGTATTCTATTTGCAAGCATCTTACTATTTCCAGGAGTATCTACTCTGCAGAAGTGAACCCATAATTTCCTTGCTAAACTGAGTATAACCAGTTAGTAGAGTAGAACTGCAGATTCACTATAACATTTCTGTCATTTTTCATCACTATACCTTAGCCATCATATGATGCTATTTTGATCACCAGAGTAGAACTGAAACTCAGTGTTACTCCAAATAAAGACACTCTTATAGGAGGCAAGTCTGTAGGGAGAAGAACATTTGGAGAAAAATAGTTTCTTCAAGAGCCTATTCAAGTAAACAGGAGAAAGAAATTCATTAGCTGACATGGTAATCTCAAAAAGGCAACTAAAAGTTAGAAACAATGGCTTTTGTTCCCAGTCCCTAGGATGATGTTGTTGTCACTGTTGGCTTCCCTTGAGTTGGCTCCTGAGTCAAGGTCAACACACGCACAACCGAACAAAAAGTTTCCTAGTCCTGCGCCATTCCCGTGGTCGGCTGTGAATCAATAACAGGTATTCAGTAAGGAAGAACAGAAGGCTTGGAGCAGGGGAGGGAACCAAAATGGAAAGGAAAAAGAACAGACTGAGGGAGGAAGGAAGAAAAAGAGAGGGAAAGGAAAGGCATTCAACATTTCCTTTTATGTGTCTGCGTTCATGAAGTCACAATCTTCTATGAATGTGTGCACAAATCTACTAAGCTCCTCTCTTTGCTGCTATGTGTCATTAAGTCTCACAATTATTTAATATATTTGTTATCAAGTGCCACATAGTTGGTTCAGACTGATACCGTCCTTAAATTGTTGCTATATTTGATTCCGTTTTGCAACAGCCATGTCAGTCCCTCCTGCTAGCCCTCAGCATTACTAGGAAGCTTGGTGGCATAGTGATTAAGTGCTGACCAGTTGAGTCGGATCCGACTCGAAGGCACTTGGCTTGGAGTGGTGAAATCAACTCAGAGGTGAAGGGTTTTTTTCCCCCTACTTTACCAGCCATGATGTCCTTCTAGAGGAATTGGTCATTCCAGATAAAATGTGCAAAGTGAGTGAGGCATAGTGTCACCATCCTTATTTCAAAGAGTATCCTGACTGTACTTCCTTCAGTACAGGTTTTTCAGTATGCGAGATTCTTCTCCAAGACCGTAACTCAAAGGCATCATTTGTTCTTTGGTCTTACTTGTTTATTTTTTAGCATTCATATTCATAGACAGCTATTGAAAATATCATCGCTTGGGTCCTTATAATCCCTTTGCCATTGAGTTAATGCTGACAAATAGTGACGATATACGACAGAGTAGAACTATCTGTCCCCCTAGGGTTTCCAAGGAGAGATTGGTGGATTTGAATTGCCAACCTTTATGATAGCATTCCTGATCTCTTGAACCTTATGATTCGGGTCAGGCACACCTTAATGCTCAGTGTGACACCCTTGCTTTTTAATACTTCCAAGAAGTCTTTTGCAATAGATTTGTCCAATGAGATACATTGTTTGATTTATTGACTGCTGCTTCTACGGGCATGGTTGAATCAAGAAGAATGGCTGCTTAACTAATACTCACTACTGTCAAGTCAATGCCAACTCCTAGTAACCCTAAAGAACAGAGTAGACTACCCCATAGTACTTCCAGGGAGGAGGTGTTAGATTTGAACTGCTGATCTTTGGCTTAGCAGCCAAATTCTTAACAACTGCACCACCAGGGCTCCAAGTAGAATGATATCCTTGACATCTTAAATATTTTCCCTATTTATCTTAACATTTCTTCCTAGTTCAGTTTTGAGAAATTTTCTTTATGTTGAGGTACAGTCCATGCTAAAGGCTATAATCTTTGACCTTCAAGTGCTTCAAGTCATTCTTCACTTTCAGTAAGAAAATTCCCATCTGAGTATTATAGGTTGTTGGTGAGTCTTCTTCCAATCCTGAGGCAGCATTCTTCTTCACATGGTCCAGTTTCTCAGTTTATTTGTTAAACATACAGGGTAAATAAGTATTGTGAAAGGGCATAACCCACAGAGGCATAGCTCAGTGGGGGGAGAGAGAGGGGACATTTGTCTTCTGGAGCAAGTTCAATGGCATACCAGGCGAGGCCATTCAGTGAATCACACCCTCCAAAAAAGGCTAGTGGGCAGGTGACTGGGTGGCACTGCAAATTTAGAGACTATCTCTGGGCATTCTTTACCCTCCCTTATCCTCTAGTAACCCAAACACACACTTTTTGAGATATTAAATCTTGTTCTGTTCAAATCACTGCCTCTTGTTCTATATAGATTCTGCACAATTGTTTTAGAACTCCCATCCTTTACATTATCCATAATTTGTTGTTATCTACATGATTAAATGCCTTTGCATAGTCAATAAAGCACAGGCAATCATCTTTCTGGTGTTCTCTGCTTTTTTTTTCCAGCCGGATTTCATCTGAAATCAGCAATGATATCCCTCCTACTGTGTACTTTTTGGAGTTCATGTTGAATCTCTGGCAGTTTCCATTGATGAAAAAGGCTACTGTCATTTTGGGATTATCTTCAACAAAATTTTACACATGTGTGATAATAATTGTGTTGTTTGATAATCTCCCCATTCTGCTGGGCCACCTTTCTTTGGAATGGACATGAATACAAACCTTTTCCAATCAGTTGGAGAGATAGCTGTTTTACAATGTTCTTAGCATAGAGAAGTGATCACTTCTAGCACTGCATCTGTTTGTTAAAGCATCTTAGTTGGGATTGCATCAAGTCCCAGAATCTGGTTTTTCACCACTGCCTTCAGTGAAGCTGGAAACGCTGGTGGTGTAGTGGTTAAGAGCTATAGCTGCTAACAAAAAGCTGGCAATTCAGATTCACCTTAGGGCTCCTTGGAAATTCTACAAGGCACTTCTCTGTCCTGTAGGGTCCCTATGAGTTGGAATTGGCTTATCAACAAAGAGTTTGTTTTTGTTTTTTGGGGTTTTTCAGTGTAGCTCAGACTAGTTCCTGTAGTACCATCAGATCAGTTCTTGTTCATACGGTACCACCTGACGTGGTTGAACACTGACCAATTGTTTTTGGTATAAGAACTGACTGTATAGTACATCCATGTAATTTTGATGTTTCCTGTATCATTCAGTTTTTGTCCACAGAATCATTCAATATTGCAACATGAGGCTTGAGTTTTGTCTTCAGTTCTTGCAGCTTTTTGGAAAAAAGAGAAAGTTGGAAAAAAGCTTTTCTAATGGGTTTGATCCTTAAATATGATTCTGAAGTGTGATTTTAAATAAGTCAAAATTGTCTACAATCTTGTCTAAATAATTTCATATCTATCTGTGTCGTTTTGGACAATGAGAAAGTTACATAAGGTAACATTCTGCATGATCTTTTGATTATTATCACTTCATGAGCTTTTGTGCATCTTCTTTTTATTTGTTTGAAGTAGACAAATAATATCCAAATAATTATACTTTTCTTTTAGAGTAGGCAAGGAGCATTAACTCAAAACTAGGAACCCAAGGTTTGAACTTTTGTGTTTACCATGACTAGTTTTATGACTATGGTTGAGTTAGTTAAATAGTGCAAGCCTAAATTCACCCATTTCTCTAAAAGGAACACAGATACCTAAGTGAACTTCCTTTAGAATGACAGGGTATTGCAAAGAAAGTACTGTAAAACTTCTTTGCATTTTGTAAACCACTGTTCAGTTGCATTTGTTATTACACACTTTCACCACTACTTTTTGTCTTTGGTCTGT
This sequence comes from Heterohyrax brucei, assembly GCA_028571685.1. Lineage (NCBI taxonomy): Eukaryota > Metazoa > Chordata > Mammalia > Hyracoidea > Procaviidae > Heterohyrax > Heterohyrax brucei. Next base: position 167,155,657 of record CM053143.1, read on the forward strand.
ATTCCAAATATTCCATCTTAGCAGAGTGTCAACACTCAATTGAACTTTAATGACGAGGAAATCCAGTTCTTAAGGAGGAAGAAGATGAATTACATACCACACAGTCACACGTTCAGAACTTGTTATTTTCAATAATAACACGTTAGAGAAATATTCATTTTCAACTAGAAATAATTTATTTTGACAGTTAGCTGTAGTAGAGTCCATGCAGAGTGCTAAGACACTGACATCAAACAGAAAGACAGGAAATACAGTGAGTTCATTCTAGCAGAAGACATTCATCAGCATGGCTTATTTGTAAGACAATGTAGTATTCCTTCTCAGTCAGCAAGTTCAAGGTAGGGTCTTTTACAGTAGGAAGTAATGTACAGTCATTTCTCTCTGCATTTCTCATCTCTTTGCCATTCACAATAAATCTAAACTACTTTAAGGTCACTTCTCTTTTAACCCACAGGTCTAGTTTAATACTCGAAAATCACCCTTAGGTGAGGGGACATAAGCCCAGTTATTTGAATCTAGGAGAGCTAACCTGCCTTCCTGACAATCTCAGCTTTAGGGTCAGATAAATGCCGTCAGATGTATTTGTGCAGAGCACAGCCAAATTATATGAGGCCAGTTAGTAGATTATGTTTCTGTGTTCCCTTCACAGCAGATAAGTTTATCTGGGGACCTATATCCTCTTCATTTCTCACCAGGAGAAAGAGTATTAAGACTTCTAGCCTCTAATAAAATGCATAGCAAAGCAGTTTCTTGGCTAAGACAAGAACTGGGCTTGTACAGGGAAAAAAAATCTGACATTTAGTCTGTCCATCAGAATTACTTTAAGAAGCTTGTTGTGCATCAGTATCAAATATTTTCCTGTGGAAGCAATGTATGCCATTTGGGGATTATTACCAAAAAAAAAAAAGAGTGAACTTAAAATTAGAAGGAAAGTCATGGTTCCCTAGTTATTTTGATAGAAGTAAAAGAGAGAATAAGGAAATGGAAAGATATTAAACTAAGACATGATTTTTACAGCAAAATCAGATGTTGTAAACACACAATAGAATTGCCTATTAATTGGTGCAGACTACCAAAAACAATAAAAAAATGCTACAATAACAACACACATACACACTCATGGATTCTTAGGGAATGGTTTCAACGCACTTTAGAAATTGTGATCAGTAAACAAAGAAATAAGTTGACATAAAAGAATTGTTTACAGTTTTAAATGTACAGTATAAATATTTTTTAAATTAGTGTCTTGTTTAAAAATAGATTTGTATTGTAATCCTACATTTAATGAAGATCTTTTCTAACTTAATAAAATAAAAGAAAATCTGTTTTAAGTATATGTTTTGGGAATTTCATCAATAATATAGTCCTGATTAACAAAAATTTTGTCAAATAATTTTTAGCTTTTTAGCTGATTATTTCAATAACTTAAAAACTGAGCAAAGCATCATGTACTGAAACAAATTAGAAAGTTTCTTTAAATTCAAGGTAAGAACATAGCTAGCCCCATACCAAGTGGACTTTAAGAAAAATTAGTACATTTCTAATAAAAGATCTAGCCTCTTTCAAATACTATTCTCATTCAATGAATAAATATTGAACGCTAAAGCACAAGGGCCTATCATGTGAAACATAAAACCAAGTGAATGGGTTTTTACCTTTTTCAGGGTTGGTTTTGTGGTTGTTGAGACTGCTATATTATGTTTCTTGATTTGACATGCTGCGTCTTTATTGTATTTTACAGCTGCCCCTATGATCCCCCTTAATAACTATGTATAAACTCAATTTCAATTACTACCATTCTTATCAACTTCCTTTCCATCTGGAAGGACTATAATGACTGTAGTACACCCCTCTTTTTATTATGATGCCATCACAGCTTTCATAATATGATCACTGGATCATTTCTTTCACTATTATAGCTTTGATTGAGTTTGGAGCCTTCCCAAGCTGAGTAGGTTTCTGGATGATGTGTCCTATATTTGCTTCTAAAGTGTAAAATTAGTGGTTTTGTTCCTCTAAGCCAAGAGATTCTTTCAGTATTTCTTGTAGCTTTGGTTTGGTTTTTACAAAGACTCTGAGTTTCTGTTTATCTGCAAATGCCTTCATTTCATTTTCAAATTTAAAAGATTGTTCTGCAGGATATATAGTTCTTGGCTGGAAGTTTTTCTCCTTCAAGGCTTTGAATGTGTCATGCTGCTTTCTACATGCCAGCATTGTTTCTACTGAGAAATCCAATGAAACCTGACAGACTTTCCCTCTGAATGTTAGCTTTGCTGTGAGTCTTGCTGCCTTTAAGAGTTTCTGCTTAAGTTTCATTTTGTTAAGCTTGATTATAATATGTCTTGGAGTCTTTCTTTTGAGATCTATATTGAGTGGCATTTGATATGCATCCTGGATATCTATATTATCTTCTTTCATAATTTCAGGGAAATTTTCTGTCAGCAATTCAGCAGCAATACTCTCTGTGTTCTCAAGAGTCTCGCCCTATTCAGAAACTCCAGTTAATCATAGATTGTTCCTCTTAATAGAGTCCCATATGCTTCTTAATGTTTCTTCATTTTTCTTGTTTCTTTTTTCTGATTTCTCCTCATAGATGCTGGAGTCAGTAGCTCTGTCTTCCATGTCAGAAAGTGTATTTTCCATTTGTTCCATTCTGTTTTCTTGGCTTTGAATTGAAGTTTCTATCTCTTTGACTTTGTTTTTGATCTGTTGGATTTCAGAGTACTGGTGTTCCATTGCATCAAACAGCTTGCTTAATTTTTTATTTTGCTCTGCTGCATTTTGTATAAGGTCTAAGAGGGCTCTATATATAATTCTTTTGTATTCACCTTCAGATAATTTCAGAACGATTTCTTGGTCTGGAAAGTTCTGTGGTGCTTTCTTTTGGGGGCCTTTTCAAAGCCAGAGTTTGTTGCTTTGGGGGCATTATGTGAGTCATTAGAGGCTGGGAGAGATGCCGTGAGGACAGACCACAGTTATTTCTCTAGGCTATCTTAAAATGAAAGGTGAAATGTATCTGACCACTTCCAAATCAGTCAGGCTTTTATGTGCACAGCTCCCTCTTCCCAGCTAGCGAAGTAAGCACCTCTATATCCAATCCCAGATGTTATAAACTAGGTCAAAATACAGAAAGACTACTGCCCTTCTGGTATCTGCTGTCAGGCCCCAGCTCTAGGTGACACTGTGTAGAATATTGCTTTACTTCTGGAAAAGCTCCTCTGGGCAGGCACTTCCTCGCAGTCTAGGAATTAGGTACCACTGAGGCTTCCATATGAGTAATCTGCCTCCCAGTGGAACAAGATGGCATCCTGCATAAGCTCCCAGCCTGCCTCAGTACAGGCTACTCAATGGTGGAGGTGCAAAGACAGGCCAAATGTGCTGAGATGCACAGAGTCCAAAGCCAGGCCCTCAAATTACGACAATTTTGCCTGCTGATCCCAGCAGCAGTGCCTCTGAGATTAGCTGCTAGTCAAGTCCCAGCTCCACTCACTGTCTAAGACAGAGAAAAGAAAGTTAAAATGGTGAGTTACCTTCAGTCCATGAAAGTCAGCACTCACCAAGAACAGAGGTCAGTGAAAGGAAGTTTTCCATTCAGTGATGTGAAGTCCAAATTAACAGCCCTATGCCATCTCACTAGGTGTCCAGAAGGCTCTGTTTGATTATCAGCTCAGGTCTTGGTTTCCAGAAGGATTTAGGGAAACGTGTGTTTAACCTGCCTTCTCGACTCTGCCTCCCAAATAATGGGCTTTTAAATAAAGACACTGGAAAACTTGGAGAAATTGATTCTTTCATGAAATTACAATGGCCTATGATACCTTCTTTCCTACTGTCACTTAACCCATATCCAACTCTGTTTTTGGTACTCAATATGTGTCATTTGGGAAAGGTTTTGGAATTAAACTCACTCCAGAGAGTTTATTACTTTATTCTGTGATACTTTTCTGTGTGTCTGTGGCAACACAAGGAATCATGGTAACATCCAAACTGGTATGTAAAGCTTATAGAAAAGAAGATATCATGCAACTGTGAATATTCAGTGATGATAAGAACACTTAGTACAAAGTGAAGTATATAGGAAGTGGTCACTAACTATCATTTTGATAACTGTTATTGGTATTTTTATTTTTTATTTTAAATATTTTACTATGCTTTAAGTGTAGTTTTACTATCCAAGTGAACTTGTTATACAAAAACTTGCACACATACCAACTGCTGTGTAACCCTAGCTGTTCTCCCCACCCTATGACAGCACACTTTTCCTTTCCACCCTGTATTTCCTGTGTCCATTCAACCAGCTCCTATCCCCCTCTGCCCTTTCTTATCCCTTCTCTGGACAGGAGTTGCCCGGTTAAACTCATCAATATGCTTAAACCAAGAAGCAAACGCTTTACCAGCATCATTTTAAGTCTTATGGTCTAGTATAATCTTTGAACAGTTGGCTCCAGAAATGGTTTCAGCTCTGGGCTAACAGAGAGACCAGGGGCCATGTTTTCTGGGACCCACTAGTCTGTTAAAATTGTTTTCCATTTTAAATTTTAAAATGTGTAATATTTAGTAGATAATACACAAATCCAGGGTTGTCTTTCTTTTAAAAATAATTATTGTGTAGGGAGCATAGTGGTGTGTGCTTTGTTCCCTCTGGATTTCATGTTTCTCTAACTCCCATAGCAACCGCAGGAAGAGTACACTCAGCTTTTGGCATGCTTTTAGTGAGTCGCTGTGTCATATTGTTAAGCTGATTCATTGCCATCCATGAGTAAATTATCCCAGAAAACTAGCTTTAGTTGGAGTCTCTGGAGTGACATAGATAATTTATCTTTTTAAATCAAATAATGGTCAGCACAATAGTCTAGACTCCCTGAAAAGTCTTCAACTATATCAGTGTTTGCAAAGTGCTGTAGAATTTGTCCAAACTAAAAAATACTTGACCAAGTGAAAACTAATAGTGATCTCAGTCTACTCTTTCAACTCACTCTTGGTAGCAGACAGTCATAGCTTTAAAAGGCTGTTCTTGTCTTTGTATTTTGGATAGTGTGTATGACATATTGAATACCTCCTGGTTTCTGTCCAAGTGATTTGGATAGGATTAGACACATGTGCAACTTCAGGATTTAGTTTCAAGTTGGAGGCAATTAGCAGTCTCATCCGTTCTCCACAGTTGAGAGTTGTGGGTAGACAGAATCCAGATATTTTTATGGGAAAGCTGGAATCAGACTTTTAGTTCTCTGTCTGAGTTGATGATTCAAGTTTGTGAGACTTAAAACTGCTAAATCCAGGAGTGAGAACTTGAAAATTCCAACCCAGTAGACCATTACATGCAAGCTAAAGATGAGATCAAACTCAGAGGAAACAGAGCTCTAATTGAATTTTGTTGGCATCTTTGAACCACTTATCAAATTCTATTGGAAACTAGTGGGTCCACTAAACTGTTTTGTCTTGCATACCATTATTTGCCATACTGTATTTTTGTAGCTTAAAGCTGAAATAGTTCTGAATTACAAAGGCTCCTAAATCAATTCTACTTCTTTGGATCATATTGAAACTCTTTAATCCAGTGATCTTGGACCCATAGTATTGCAGCCCTCCTTTCTAATTATTCTGAATATATTCGCCTCTGGAAACTGATGTTAGAATGATTCAGTCCTATGGCTAGTAGCCAAAAGGTCAGTAATTCAAATCTACCTGGTGCTCCTTGGAAACTCTGTGAGGCAATTCTACTCTATCCTGTGGATAGAGTTGGAATCAACTCAACAGCAAGGGATATTTGCCTCTAGGAGAATGATTGGTGTGTGTGTGTGTGGTTTATGTACGAAAGCCAAACAAGTTATATGAAAGTTACCCAAAACTTAGTAGCTGAAAACAGAAACTCTCTTCTTGTTCACACTTATTTGTCTTAGCAGGGAGGTAGCTGGGCTTCTTGGCTTCAAACTGTGAGTAATTCTTAAGAACTTGACTTGTCACTAAGGGTGGGGCTCAGATCTGCTCCAGATACGTTCTTGGTAAGAACAGGCTAAACGGGCAATCATTTGCAGTGGAAAGCCTTCTTAAAGTGATAAAGAGGCACACGAAAGAGCAACTACACAAGTACATTTGAAGTTTCTGAATACGTCTCTGTGCATTTGAGCACAGACAGTTACTTCAGGATGTTTTGGGTATCTCAAAGTCCTGAATACTAGAAGTCTGAAATCAAAGAGTAAGTAACCCAGATGCCCATCAACCAATGAATGCATAAACTATTCTCAATGAAACACTATGCTATGGTAAAAAAAAAAAAAAAAAAAAAAAGCATATTTTAGAAAACATCTCATAACATGGTTTCAGTTAGAAGGTATTACGCTGAGTGAAATCAGTGTCAAAAGGACAAATATTGTATGAGACACCTGTTGTAAGGGCTTAAAAATAGAATTATCTACAGAAGAAAATAACTTTATTAGTTACAGGGGCAGGGAGTGAGGTTTATAATAGATGAGATCATTGATAGAACTTAGAAATTTTATTAGTTTACTGTAATAAATAAATAGCAAAAATTTTTAAAAGAACAAAGGAGTAAACAAGTCAATGCTCTCCATGAAGGCTCTAGGAGAGGACTCTTTCTTGCCTCTTTCTAGAGTCTTCAGCAACACTTTGCATTCTTTGACTTGCGGCAGCATAACTCTGTTCTCTGCTCTGTCATCACATGGATTTTTCCCCTCTCTTCTTATATAAATACCAATAATATTAGGTTCAGGCCCACTGTAAACTGGTATGACCACATTTAAACTAAATGCCTCTGTAAAGACTCAATTTCAAATAAAGTCACTTTTATAGATACTCGGGAATAGAGCTTGAACCCATCTTTTGGGGGGACACAAATTACCCATGATAGTGGGATGGGGCAAAGAAATAGCACATGTATTTTATATCTACTATGTACCAGAAAGATGTTTTCTGGTGTTTTACTGACTATAAAAAGACATTTGACTGTGTGGAGCATAACAAATTATGGATAACATTGTGAAGACTGGGAATTTCAGAATACTTAGCTGCACTCATGAGGAGCCTGTACATGCATTAAGAGGCAGTTGCTAGAACAACAGGTGAACACTGTATGGTTTATAGTCAAGGAAGCTGTGTGTCAGGTTTGTGTTCTTTCCATCTCTATGCTGAGTAAATAATCTGAGAAGCTATGGCATCAAGATTGGAGGAAAATTCAACAACCTGTTATGTAGATGACACAATTTTTCTTGCTGAAAGTGAAGATGACTTGAAACACTTGCTGATGAAGATCAAAGACTGTAGCCTTCATCATTGATTAGTCCTCAACATCAGTTTAATTTCAAAGAAATTGTTCGCCTGCATTTAAAACAGGGATGATCAGACTACATCTCATATATTATAGAAATGTTATCAGGAGGGATCTGTCCCTAGAGAAGGATGTCATGCTTGGTAAAGTAGATGATTAGCAAACAAATGGAAGACCCTTATGAAGGAGGATTGACATAATGGCTACAACAATGGGCTCAGGCACAGCAATAATTGTGAGTGTGGTGCAGGAAGAGTGTTTCTTTCTATTATACACAGAGTCCCTGTGAGTTGGAGCAGACCGGACAGCACCTAACAACAACAAAATTGCATAATGTATGTGTGGTGGTCAGGATTATGTCAACTTGGCTACTCCATATTTGGCTGCCATATTAAGTGGCAGGGTGAGGTTTGTGGTGGCTTTCCGCCCCTCGGCTCTCATCTCTCAACCTTCCACTACTATTGCTGGTCTGCTCACTTAGCCAGGAGCTCCTGCTTTCTTCTTCCGACGTCTGGTTCCTGGACTTGAACTAGCAGCTGTTGGATTCATCAGTCCCTACAGTCGGCACTTGAAAGTCCTGCTCCCTGACCTGCTGATCCTGGTTCATCAGCCTCTGCCGCTCCATCTCAACACCAGCTTGGGATCCACTGACCCACACAACCAGTGATCTAGAACTCTGGTCTCTGATCTGCTGACTTTGGGTTCCTCAGCTTCCATGGCCACGTGAGGCTTGTGCCAGAACTTGGGACATTCAGCTTCTGTGATTGCGTGAGCTGTTTCCTATATCTATCTATCTATCTATATATATTATAAATCTTTCCTTGTACCTACACGTGTTACTGGTTTTGCTTCCCTAGAAAACCCAGCCTAAGACAGTATGTAAATCATGATTATTCTAAATTGACATTAACAGAGGGTGGGAAAGTGGCATCAAATGCTTCTTTTTTTAATAGCATATCTCATAGAATAAGCAGAAGTTAAAGTGTGAAATACTCATTTAAAAGTAGTGATATCCAAGATGAGAATGATACAGCAAGTATGCCTTACTGCAATACCTTTAAGATTATTATAGGTAACTCCTAGGCAAATCAAAGCATACAGTCATTATTCTCACTTTTTGACTGTGTATGTTTTAACCAGTTTCATTTAAAAGAAAGAGAATTCACCTACATTTACATCAATTGGTGACTAATCACTCAGAAGGCTTATTCTGAATACCTAATGACATTATAAATATATGGAAACTCTGGGGGAGTAGTGGTTAAGTGCTATGCCTGCTAATCAAAAAGGTCGGCAGCTCAAACCTGCCAGGCACTACTTGGAAACTCTATGTGGCAGTTCTACTCTGTTCTATAGGATCACTATGAGTCAGAATAAACTCAATGGCGGTGGGGTTGGTTTTGTTTGTGTGTGTGTGTGTGTGTGTATGTGTGTGTGTTCGAGGACCACCAATTCAGTTTGCAAACTCGTCCTAGAAAAAATGTTATATACCTCATTGTTGAATATCACTATGGTCATCTTCAAAGTACTCCCCTTGGGAAGCTATGCACAGATGCCAGTGCCTGGTCCACTCTTCAAAGCAATTTTGGAACTCTTTTTTCTGGAATAACCATCAGAACAGTCATTATATTATCCGTGATGTCCTGATGTCATCCAAATATCTTTCTTTCAGTATTTCCTTTATTTTCAGGAAAAGAAAGAAGTCATTGGTGGGCAGATCAAGTGAGGAAGGAGGCAGTTTCAATACAATTATTTGTTTACTGGCTAAACATTCCCTTACAGACAGCTACACAATTAGGTTTGCAAACTTGCTACATTCCCACCATGCACAATGGCCATTCTAGAAAGAGTTCCAGAACTGCTTTGAAGGATGGGTGAGGTGCTGGCATTGGTGCATAGCTTGCCAAGGGAGTACTTCTAAGCTGATCATAGTGATATTCAGCAATGAGGTTAGTAGCACTTAGAACAATTAAGTTCTTGGACTTAATTGTCAAAACTCCTATTTATTTCTCTGTCAGTGCTATAACAGAAATTTTTAAGCCCAATTACAGCAGTAATATATACTTTATTTTTATTTTGGGGGAAACAATTTAAATATTTTTTTTTCTTTTTGGTCAACATACAAATACTGTAATTTTGATGTATTTCAGATCATTGGTGTTCCATCAGTTCAAATAGCTTACTAAATTTTTCATTTTATTCTACTGCATTTTTTTAATCTCTACAAGGGGGATCTGACTCAATGGCACTTGGCTTGGCTAGGAGGGTTCTGTATATAATTCTTTTTACTCAACCTCCGATAGATTCAGAGAAGCTCATTCATCTGGGAAATTTTTTGGATCTTTATTTGGGGAATCTTCTGGAATACTTGGAGGCTGTTTCTTTAAATGATTAATTATGGTCTGCTACCTGTGTGCCCTCTAGACACTGTTTGATTTCTCTGGTATTGGATCTATGAGAATTGTTGGTCACCAGCTATCTCTAATACTCTAGTGATTTGTCCCAGGTGGACTCTCTGGGGTGGAAGTCTCTGCTTATTGGGTGGCAAAGATGCCACCCTTCTTATGGAGAAACTGGGGGCTGTCAGCCAAATGTACGATGTGGGTCAGAGAAGGGTGGGAGGAAAAACCACTGGGCCTCTCAACAGACTGCTCTCCAGGCAAACACATAGGCCTCTCAGCCTTAAAAGTAAACTTCACTTCTATGCAGAAAGCTGTCCAGGTGTTGAACTAGGAGCTGTCCAGCGTGCTGGCCAAAACAGACAGTCAGGAGCAGCAGACTCTACCTTCCAGCTGATAATGAAAGTGCTTTACCAGCTGTGCACAGAAGCTGCAGTTCTCCAATACTGTAAAACTGCAAAAGTGGAGGTCAGGTGGCCTCTGGCTCATTTTTGAGAGGGGAAAATTAGTCTCATACTGGTGCTTAGTCAAATATGCTAGGTCCTAGGGCTCCCCAAATGTTCAGTGCTCCATACAAATATCATCCAGGCCTTAGTTCTTGGAGGGGAATGAGGAGATGTATGTCTACTCTGCCATTTTTTATGGTCAATCCAAATTTAATCCAAGGCCAAAAGAATAGGATTGAACAGACAGAAGTTAGACTCAGTGACCTTGAAGACAAAGCAACTGACACCAGCATTTATGAGAACAAATCAGAGAACAGAAATAAGAAAAATGAAGATGCATTAAGAAACATGTGGGACTCCATTAAGAAAAATAATTTACGTTTAATTGAAGTTCCTAAACAAGGGGGGATTGAAGACAACATAGAGAATATTGCTGTAGAGACACTGTCAGAAAACTTTCCTGAGATTATGAGTAAAGAGAGCGTAGGTATTCAAGCTGTTTATCGAGCACCACAAAATCACACCCAAAAAGAAAGACTCCAAGATGTGTTATAATCAAGCTTAATAAAATGAAACATAAACAGATTTTTCCAAAGGCAGCAAGGCTCAAAGCAAAGCTAACACTCTGAGGGAAACCCTGTAGGCTTTCATCTGACTTCTCTGCAGAAACAATGCTCGCTATAAAACAGTGGGCAGACACATTCAGAGCCCTGGAGAAAAACTTCCTTCCAAGAATTATTTATCCTGCAAAATTGTCTATCAAATATAATGGTGAAATTAAGACTTTTGAAGATAAAGAGAAGTGTAGAGACTTCATAAAAACTAAACCAAAATTACACAAAATATTCAAAGAAGCTTTTCTCTTAGAAAAACAGAACCATTAAATGTATATTTAAGGTGACAACTCAGGACACATCATCCAAAATTCTAATCAGTTAAGGAAGTCACAAAGCTTAATCAAACCTACAGTATTAAAATGAGGGAATCTGTGATCATATCGTGACAACTATAATGACATCACATTAAAATAGGGATACACTACAGTAGTTATAGTTGTTGCAGAGAAAGTTTTAAGAGTTATGCAGTAGTTAAATTTGAGTTTAATCTTAGTATGTTAAGGGGGTAATACACGCAGCCATGAAGCAAATTAACAATGCATTGTATCAAAATAAGAAATGCAATACAGGAGTCTCAATGAACACAAAACCAACACTGAAACAACCACTCTTAAAGAAGAATGGCCCAGAACAGAACATTAACAGAAATATAGAAAACATCAACATAAAAGTAATTACATCAAAATGATGGCATTGAACTCATACCTGCAAATAATTACACTGAATGTAAATGGACTGAACACTTCAGTTGAAGGACAGTGAGTGACATCCTGGATCAAAAGACACAACCCATCTGTATGTTGCTTACAACAAACACACCTTAGACTTAAAGATATGAACAAATTGAAAATTAAAGGATGGCATAACATACACCAAGTTAACAATACACAAAGAAGAGCAGGAATGGCAATACCAATCTCAGATAAAATAGATTATAATGTAAAATCCACTACTGTGGACAAGGATGGTCACTATTTATTGCTGAAAGATTCAGTACTCAAGCAGGACTTAACGATACTAAATACTTATGCACCGAGTACCAGAGCACCTAAATAAATTGAACAAATAATGATAACACTGAAAAATGCGATAGATCACTCCACAGTAATAGCTGGAGACTTCAACACTCCCCTTTCAGTTATGGATAGATCGTGGAGAAAAAGTCTCAGTAAAGGAGCAGAAGATGTTATTGCAACAATCAACCAAATTGACCTTATCGATATATACAGATTTTTTTTTTAATTTTTATTTAACATAACTGAGTGAAAATGTACATTCACATATAAATTTACATGCCCCCCTATATGCAGCTTCCACTGCTCTCCCTGTCCGGTGACAGCACACTATTCCTCTCTGCTCCATACATGTCTCATCCTCCCAACAGTCTTCTTTCCCCTCCTGTCCGTCCACTCCCCCTCCTCCAGCCAGAGGTCAGCAAGATGATATCCTATAGATGTATAGAACCATAAAGTGATTCCAATATATGGTCACTCTGCCTTCCCAAGTCCACTCCATTGCTGTCCAAAGAGTGGACCTTTGTTATAATTTATGGGACAGGGCAGCATCAGGGCAGGGGGCCATGCTCTCAGAGGAACCCCAAAACAGCTGGACCATCAATTGAGGTCTTTTACTGGAGATCTCATGATGTACTTCTTTATTCTTGTGTTGCCAGTGAGACTCCTCTCCGTGAGCTCCATCGTGGCTATCACTGGTGGTGGCCGGGCACCATCCAGTTCTTCTGGTCCCAAGTCGATGTAGGAACCCACTCTTGTGGGTCTCTCCGTCTTCTCGGTTGTCTTTACCGCATGTCATTTTGGTCCTCAGTGAGCATCCGTTCCTGTTGAGTTGGGCCCATTTTCTGTGTCCTCGGATGGCAGCTTGGCAGCTTTTAAGACCCCAGACGCCACTCACCAATGTGGGGTGCAGAGAGCTCTCTTAGCAAAATGCTAGTTGTGCCAATTGGCCTGGAATTCGCCTCAGAGCATGGTCCCTCACCCCCCGCCCCAGCTACTCTATCTTTGCAGTATTGAGTTAAGATGGAAGGAGTACTCAAGTTATGCTGAAGTCCACTTAATGTTGTTCTTGTTCCTAATGTGTGCTGTCACCGCTTTCTCCCAACTAGACTTCTGGTAACTATTTAAACTAAACTCTTCCCCCCACCCTCCCTCCCTCCCCTCCCTTGCGGTTGTCAAAGAGTCTTTTCTTCTATACACGAGTCTGTTTTTGAGATCTTATCGTAGAGGTCTCATACAGTATTTGTCCTTTTGTCACTGACTACTTTCACTAAACATAATGTCTTCCAGTTGAAACTGGGTTAGGAGATGTTTCCTGGAATCATCGTTATTCTTTATCATTGCGTAGTGCTCCATTGAGTATATGTACCACAGTTTACTGATCCATTCTTCTATTGTTGGGCATCTGGGTTGATTCCATCTTTTTGCTATCATGGACTGTGCTGCGATAAACATTCTGGTGCATGTGTCCATTGGTGTGAAAGGCCTTGAATCTGTAGGATATAGTCCAAGCAATGGAATTACTGGGTCAAATGGTATATCAATATCCATGTTTTTAAGGAAGCACCAGATTGCCTTCAAAGAGGCTGGACCATTTTGCAACCCCACCAACAGTGTAGGAGGGTTCCACTTTCTCCACAGCCTCTCCAGCCTTTGTTGTTTTGCGTTTTCTGGATCATGGCCAATCTTGTTGGGGTGAGATGGTATTTCATTGTTGTCTTGATTTGAATTTCTTTAATAACTAAAGATTGTAAACATGTCCGCATGTGTTTTTTGGCTGCCTGGATCTCCTCTTTAGTGAAGTGTCTGTCCATCTCCTTTGCCCATCGCTTAATTGGATGGTTTCTCTTCTTCTTCTTGATATTTTGTAGTATCTTATAGATTATGGAGATGAGGCGTCGGTCTGACATAGAGTTGCCAAATATTTTTTCCCATTCTGTGGGTGTTCTTTTAATTCTATTAATAAAGTCTTTGGATGAGCAAAAGTGTTTTGATTCTTAATAGTTCCCATTTATGTATTTTCTCTTCTGTTGATTGAGGTTTCTTTGACAGATTTTGGAGTCTGTCCTCATTGTGTATTAAAACTTCCATTGTTGTTCCTACCTTTTCTTGGATGAGCTTTATCGTTATAGGTATGATATTTAGGTCTTTATCCAGCTGGTGTTGGTTTTTGTATAAAGTGTAAGATACGGATCTTGATTTAGTTTATTGCAGATGGATAACCAATTTTGCCAGCACCATTTGTTGAAGATACTGTTTTTACCCCAGTTTAATGTCTTAGGGCCTTTGTCGAATATCAATTGTTCATAGGCAGATGGTGTCATCTCTGGGGTCTCAATTCTGTTCCATTGATCGATCTGTCTGTTCTTGTACCAGTACCAGGCTGTTTTGACCACTGTGGCAGTGTAGTATGTTCTTAGATCGGATAATGAGAGGCCTCCCAGTGTGTTCTTCTTCTTTAGTAGTACCTTACTTATCCGGGGCTTCTTCCCTTTCCAAACAAAATTGGTGATTTGTTTCTCCATCTCATTAAAAAATGATGCTGGAACTTGTATTGGGATTGCATTATATAAATAAATTGCTTTGGGTAAAATAGACATTTTCACAATGTTAAGTCTTCCTATCCATGAGCAGGGTAGGTTTTTCCATTTATCTAAGTCTCTCTTAGTTTCTTGTAGTAAGGGCTTGTAGTTCTCTTTGTAAAGGTCTGTTGTTTCTCTGGTTAGATTAATTCCTAGGTACTTTATCTTCTTAGGGGCTATTATAAATGGTATTGATTTAATAATTTCCTCCTTAACCGTCTCGTTGATGGTATAAAGGAAACCTACTGCTTTACTTATGTTTATCTTGTATATACAGATCTTTTTATCCATCAACAGATAAGTACACCTTCTCCAATGCACATGGGACATCCTCCAGAACAGACCATGTGTTAGATCATCAAGTAATTATCTATAAAATCCAAACCACTGATTTACGGCAAAGTATCTTCTTGGACCATAGAGCTATAAAAGCTCAAATCAATAACAGAAAATTCGTGGGCAAAAATTCAAACTTATGGAAACTGAATAACACTTCGCTAGAAAAGTTTTGAGTTATAGAAGAAATCAAGGACAAAATAAAGAAATTTATATAATCAAATGAGAATGAAAACACATCCTACCAGAATCTATGGGATACAGCAAAAGCAGTGCTCGGAGGTCAGTTTATTTCTATAACTGCACACATCTGGAAAAAAGAAAGGGCCCAAATTAAAGAATTAACCTTACAGCTTGAACAAGTAGAAAGAGAACAACGGATGAACCCCTCGAGCACCAGAATAAAACAGATTATAAGGATTAGAGCAGAGCTAAATGAATTAGAGAGTAGAAAACCAATCGAAAAAAATAACAAAACCGAAAGCTGGTTCTTTGAAGAGATCAACAAAATTGATAAACCATTGGCTAAACTTATAAAAGAAAAAGAGCAGAAGATACAAATAACCCAATTAAGAAATGAGATGGGACTTGTTACAACAGACATAGCTGAAATAAAAAATATCATAACAGAGTACTATGAAAGGCTGTAATCTAACAGGTTTGAAAACCTAGAGGAAATGGACAAATTTCTAGATTCATATGACTCACCAAGATTATCACAAGGAGAAATAGGTCAACTTAATAAATCTATCACAAAGGAAGAGATTGAAAAAGTCATCCAAAATCTACCAATGAAAGAAAGTCTTGGCCCAGATGGCTTTACCAGAGAATTCTACCAAACTTTTAGAGAAGAGTTAACTCCGATACCTTTGAGGCTATTTTACACCATCGAAAGGCATGGAATACTCCCGAATTCATTCTATGAAACAAGCATAATCCTGATACCAAATGCAGGGAAAAATACCATAAAAAAGAAAACTACAGGCCAGTATCACTCATGAATCTAGATGCAAAAATATTCAACAAAATTCTAGCCAATAGAATTCAACAGCATGTATATATATATATATATATATAAATCATTATGATCAAATAGTTTCATTCCAGGGATTCAAGCCCAGTTCAACATCAGAAAAACAATTAGTGTAATCAACCACATTAATAACTGAAGAGATAAAAATCACCTGATTTTGTCGTTTGATGCAGAAAAGGTGTTTGACAAAGTTCAACACCCATTCATGCTTGAAACTCTCAGGAAAATAGGAATAGAGGGGAAATTCCTCAACACGATCAGTAGCAGCTGCAGAAAGCCAACTGCCTTTGTGATCCTAAATGGTGAAAGACTGAAAGAATTCCCTTTGAGAACGGGAACTAGACAAGGATGCCCACTCTCAGCACTTCTATTTAACAGTATGCTAGAAGTCCTAGCCAGAGCAATTAGACAAGACAAAGAAATAAAGGGCTTCTGTATCGACAATGAAGAAGTAAAAATCCCTCTATCTGCAGATGATATGATTATTTATACAGAGAACCAAAGGATCCATAAATAAACTATTGGACCTAATAGAGGAGTTTAGTAAAGTAACAGGATACAAAATAAACATAAGTAAATAAGTAGGGTTCCTTTATACCAACAGTGAAATTATTAAAGAAGAAATCACCAAAACAATTCCATTTACTAAAGCCCCCAAGAAGATAAAATACCTGGGAATAAATCTAACTAGAGAAATAAGAAATCTTTACAAAGAGAACTACAAGACCTTACTACAAGAGACTAAGAGACACTTACATAAATTGAGTAATTTACCCTGCTCATGGATAGGAAGACTCAACACTGTGAAGATGTCTATTTTACCCAGAGCAGTCTACTTACATAATGCAACCCCAATACAAATTCCAGTGATATTTTTTAATGAGATAGAGAAACAAATCATCAACATTGGAAAGCAAAGAATCCTCAGATAAGCAAAGCACTACTGAAGAAGAAGAACACACTGGGAGGCCTCACTACCTGACTTTAGAACCTATTACACTGCCGCAGTAGTCAAAATAGCCTGGTCCTGGCTCAAAAAGATACATGCAAACCAATAGAGCAGAGTTGAGACCCCAGAGATGCCACCATCCTCCTGTGAATGGTTGATATTTGACAAAGGCCCCAAGATTTGAAACTGGGGCAAGAACGGTCTCTTTAACAAATGATGCTGACGAAATCAGATATCCATCTGCAAAAAATTGAAACAAGATCCAAATCTTAATACCTTATACAAAAACCAACTCAAATTGGATAAAAGACCTAAAAATAAAATCTAAAATGATAAAGCTCACCCAAGATAAAACAGGATCAACAATGGGAGTTTTAATACACAGTGTAGACAGACTTCAAAATCTGACCAACAAAGCACAATTAACAGAAGAGAAAATAGATAAATGGGAACTACTAAGAATCAAACACTTTTGCTCATCCAAAGACTGCATCAAAAGAATTAAAAGACCACCTACAGAATGGGAAAGAATATTTGGCAATTATATGTCAGAGCAGTGTCTGATCTCCATAATCCATAAGGTATTACAAAATATCAACAAGAAAATGATAAATAATTCAATTAAGTGATGGGTGAAGGACATAGATATTTCTCTAAAGAGGATATCGAGGCAGCCAAAAGACACATGCAGAATTGTTCATGATCATTAGCTATTAAAGAAATTCAAATCAAAATAACAATGAGATACCATCTCACCCCAACAAGGTTGGCCATGATCCAAAAAACACAAAACAACAAATGCTGGAGAGGCTGTGGAGAAATTGGAACTCTCCTACACTGCTGGTGGGATTGCAAAATGGTATAATCTCTTTGAAAAACAATCTGGTGTTTCCTTAAAAAGCTGGAAATAGATATACCATTTGATCCTGTAATTCTACTCCTTGGAATTTATCCTTCAGAAAGAAAGGTTTTCGTGTGAACAGACACATGCACACGAATGTTTGCTGCAGCACAGTCCATAATAGCAAATAGCTGGAATCAACCACGACACCCACAAGCAGATGAGTGGAGAAGCAACCTATGGTACATACACTCAATGGAACACTGTGCTATGATAAAAACAATGACAGTTTCAGAAAACATCTCATAACATGGTCTCATTTGGAAGAGATCATGCTGAGTGAAATCAGTCAGTGACAAAAGGACAGATTTTGTATGAGACTCTGTTATAAGGACTTAACAAGAGAATTATCCACAAAAGAAAACGACCGTGTTGGCTACATGAGTAGGCGGGGGGCTGAGGGTTTATCATAGATGAGATAATTGATAAATGTTAGAAATTTTATTCTTTTACCATAATTAATTGTTTCAGTAAGCTAGTGCTGCTCTAGCAGAAATACCGCAGAGAGAATGGTCTTGCCAAAGGAAAGTTTATTCTTACACAGTCCAGTAGGCTTCAAGTCCAAATTTCGGATGTCTACTCCAGGGAAAGGCTTTTCCCTTGTTGGCTGTGGAGGAAAGTCCAGTATTGCATCAGTCTTTGTCCAGGGAGCATCTTGGTGCAGGAAGGACATGCTCTTCTCAGCGTGAGGTTCCTAATTCTCTGCCTGCTTCCCTTCCCTTTTATCTCTTGTAGGATGAAAGGATTAAGAGTAGAGCAAGCCGTACTCCAGGGAAGCTCCCTTTACAGTGGAGCAGGGAGGTGATCTTACAAAGGGATTTACAGTCCCACCCTAATCCTTAACATACAGCACAGAAAAATCACAAAATGGAGGCCACTCATAGAATACAGGAAGTCATGGTTACACGGCTACACTGAGTTTTGGGGGGACACAATTCAATCCATGATATTAATAAAAAATTAAAATTATTTAAAATTTTAGTCTAGTTTCATTAAGAATATTCTAAGAGCACATGTTAAATATGTAAAAGGCAGAAGCAAAAAGGTTTAGGAGTTCCAGGAGGGTAAAGTTAGATTTAGTTCGATATTTGCAATGACTAGTACAGTGCCTGACTCATTACAGGGGCTAATAATTAGTAAAAGAAATTATTAAAGGGTGCTAAATAATACTGTGATATTCCTATATAAAATTATTAACTACAGGTACTACTCAGGATTGTTTTGCAGGTTATTGGATGGCAGTTAAAAATATTTTTTAATTTTACATTTCACAAATATTTCTAATCACAAATATCTTCCAGATTTCACCACTAGATTACATAATAAAATAAAAATAAACTTCTGATTCCCTCAAACTCAAGACTTGGCTTCACAACTTTTGAAATTTGGAACTTCAACATATTACTAAGCCTGTAAACCTCAATTTTCCCATCTGTAAGATGGGAATTAACCCTTTTACCTCCTATGATTGCCTCCAAATACCCTATCAGGGACTAGAAATGCATCTCACCTATGTGGGACTTAAATTTTACTGTGACTTAATATGACTGTGTGAGTGAAGAATCAGCCAGACAATACTGGTGATTCAGTGGTAGAATTCTCTCTCACCTTCTATGTGGGAGATCCAGTTTGGTTCCCTACCAAGTTACCTTACACACAACCACCACACATCTGTCAATGGAGGTTTGTGTTGCTATGACAGCGAACAAATTTCAGCAGGACTTCCAGATTAATAAAGACCAGGAAGAAAGATCTGATGATCTGCTTCTAAAAACAGCACATAAAAACCTTATCAATCATAATGATTTGATCCATACCCAATCATGGTGTTAGGACAGGCATAGGCAGTGTTTCATTCAACTGCTCATGAAGTCACTGTAAAACAAGACCCGTTTGATTCTGCTTACAACAGCAATAAAGAATCTAGCAAAATAGCTTGGATACAGTAGAAGTTCAGTGCCACACATTCCCTCTTGTATTACTACCATATGAAGCATGACCTGAAATATAAATCATCAGTCTAGGTTTTCTTTGGAATTGAAAAACTGGGAATTACTCTCGCTGCTAATGTATAAAGGGGCTTCACATATACATGCACTTTGAGTTTGACTTTGACAGAGAAGCATATTAATGTATATTTTTCTCTGTAGAGACATGAAGGAGTTTGATAGAAAACAGGATGTCCCAAAGTCACTAGCCTTTGTCTTCTGATTTTATTTATTTTTTGAAGTGAACAAAATGATGTCATCTATACAAGCAAAAGTTGCTCTCAATCATTTTTGGAACTTTTCTTTCATGGACAAAACCAAAGAAAGGCTTAACTCTGTTAATAAAAGTGTGGAAACACTTGTGATATAGTGGTTAAGTGCTATGGCTGCTAACCAAAGGGTCAGCAGTTCAAACCTACTAGGTGCTCCTTGTAAATCCAATAGGAACACTTTTACTCTGTCCTGTAGGGTCTCTATGAGTTGGAATTGACTCATCAGTGATGGGTAATAGGTAGCAAAACAGAAACAGTAGAAGTCAAGACTGTGCACAGCGCAATGCTGTGGAAGGTCAGCTACAATAACACACTTAAGTTGGGTCTGTTTTTCTAGTTGACCCTAGAGGAAAGGACACAATAAAGTTTCTAACCTAAAATAGATTTTTAAACTAAAGTTGAAAATAGCTGGAAAAATGCATTTAGTCTCCAGTTATATCCCCAAATTCTGAAATTGTTTGATACGTTTCATAAATCCAAAATGCTGGTAACATTATCAGTCCTTTCCACCCCCACAACGCTGGTACTTGTTAGAAAATTCCCATTTGAGTAACAAACAACTGTGATACTGTAAATATGTACCCTCTGGAAAATGCAGAACAGCTATACCCTCCTTTGCATTCCCCAGGACCTTCATAGTTCTGAAAGTTTTATTTTGTTGTTTTGTTTGCTTTCTGAAGGAATAAGACTGCCAGAAATAAGTCACATGTTGATCTGCATTCACTCCTTAGTTCACTGTTCAGCCACTCAGCTATCCATCCTTTCATTTTCACTAAATTAATCAATGGAGCTGGGTAATCTGATCAACAAATCTACCATCCGTCTGTCAGTCTCCTTCACTGTGGTGGCTTTCACGATGCTATGATGTTAGAAGCCACTAGCTTTGACAATTAAGTTCAGAAACTAGCCACAATGCACTTATGTTGGCAGCACTGTACAAACAACTATGTAAGGTGTCGCAACCGTGGTATATCAGTATCTCTCAGCTATGTACATATTGACATGTGGTGGTGTCTTGCTGAGTGCCATTCGTTATTGTTATCCGGTGTCTTTGTGGGCTGTTGCAAGAAAGTTGGAGCTTAAATTAGAACAGTGAGCAAGCATTAAGTTTCTTGTTAAACTTGGCAAGAATGGAAGTGAAATCAGAGGCGTGTTATTCCATGTTTATGGGGATAATGCCAAGAAGAAAACAGTAGTGTATGAATTGATTAAATGTTTGTTCTGAGAGAAGGTGTCACTGATGAACAGATGTCAGGGTGGCCCACAATGAGAACTGATGAAAATATTGCAAAAATTCTTGAATTGTGTGTCAAAATTACTGGCTGACTGTAAGAAGCATAGCAGACCAAGTGCACATCGGTAGAGAAACAGGAAAATCTTAACTGAAAATCTTGGCATGAGAAAGCTGTGTGCAAAAATGGTCCTGAAGGAGCTCACCAATAACAAAAAACACAAAGCGGAATTGAAGTTTGCCAGAACTCTTTGGACAGGCAGGACAATATTTTGGGCCACGTTCTCACTGGTGGCAAAACACAGATGAACCAATATGACCCTTCCATTGTGCCTCAAAGTGCACAATGGAAGTCAGCAAATTCCCCACGACCAAAATAGTTCGCCCGTCCAAACCAAAAGCCAAAACAATGTTGCTAACCATTTTTGATATCAGAGGGATTGTTCATCATGAATTATACCAACTAGACAGTTTACTCTGGAATGCTGGTAAGTCTACATGAAAAAAGTTACACAAAAACAAGCTGAACTTTTCACCAACAATTCATGACTCTTGAATTAAGACAGTGCACCAGCTCACACAGCACTGTCTATGAGAGAGTTTTAAGCCAGTAAACAAATAACTGTATTGGAACACCCTCCCTACTCACCTGATCTGTTCCCCAGTGACTTTTTTATTTACTCAAACATAAAGGAAATATTGAAAGGAAGGCATCTGGATGACATTCAGGACATCAAGGGTAGTATGATGACAGCTCTGACAACCATTCCTGAAAAAAGACTTCCAAATTGCTTTGAAAGGTGTACTAGGTGCTGGCATCAGTGCATAGTTTCCCAAGGGGAGTAGTTCAAAGCTTACTGTAGTGATATTTAGCAGTGAGGTACGTAGCACTTCTTCTAGGATGAGTTCACAAACTTAATGGGGCGACATCGGTATGTTACTGACATTTCAAATACACAGGTTTCAGTGGAGCTTCCAGACTAAGATAGACTAGGAAAAAAGGTCCTGCCAATCTGCTTCCAAAAATAATTAGCTAGGGAAAATTCTGTGAATCACGATGGAAGAGTGTCTAATGTAATGCTGCAAGATGAACTCTCTAGACTGGAAGGTACTCAGATTAGACAATGGCTATAATAGTGGATTTAAGATTACCAGTGATTGTGAACACATGGTATCAGTCTCTCGTAGGGGAAATTCTCTAGAGAAGCAGTTGCAGAGGATGGAAAATCCCAAGTCCATGAGTCAGGCAGGAGGCTTGCCCAAGACAGGCGGGCAAGCTTCTAGCTTAAGTCCCCAGAACAAGAGGTCAGATGGATAAGAACCAGCTGCAGGATCCAGAGCAAGCACATGTCCATGAGACTTGCCAGGGAGTCCACCTATATTGGATGCAGTCCACACCCTCAAGGAAAATCCCTTTCAACTGATTGGCTACTCACAGGAGATACCATCACAGAGGCACTCATATTATGTCAGACTTTATCATGGAGGTGATTACATAATCACACGACAGCTAAACTACATCATAAATGCCAAGTCACTGAGAATCACAGCTCAGGCAAGTGAACAATAGAAATAAACAACAGTTATTTATTCAACATTTTGGAAGAAGTTCAATCAGATGGCTCTTTAGGAATAAGGATAGCTAGATTTTGTCCCATAAACTTTGGACACGTTATCAGGAGGGACCAGTCCCTGGAGAAGAACATCATGTTTGGTAAAGCAGAGTGTCAGTGGAAAAGAGGAAGACCCTCAGGGAGACAGGCTGAGACAATGACTGTAACAATGACCTTAAACAAAGCACTGATTGTGAGAATGGTGAAGGACTGGGCAGTGTTTCATTCTGTTGTACATACGGAATATCTATGAGTCAGAACTAACTCAAAGGTACCCAATGAACAACAGACAATCTGTCTTCCTTTTTTTTTTCTTCAGTTTATTCTAGCTTGCTCACTGAAATACAATATACATACAGAAAAATGCAAAAATCAGAATTATATAGTTTTACTAATTTTGTAAAAGGAATCACACTCATGTAATCTCTTCTCTGATTAAAATATGAAACATTTCTAGTATTAAAGAGCTTTGTTCATGTCCCCTCCTAGGCATTAGCCTCGGCCCCAAGGAGAATCAATATCCCAATTTCTCATACCATGGATTAATTGGCTGCTTTTTGAGTCAATATTATGTTTATGAGATTCATCCTGTTTTATTCATGAAGCAATAATTCATACTTTCTTATTGCTAAATAGTATTCCCTTGGGAAAATATATCAGAATTTATTTATTCTGCTGTCAATGTGCGTTTGTGTTTTATCCAGTTTGGGGTCCTATAAATTGTTATAAGATATGGAAAGACATGTAAAACTAATAATAACTGTACCTATGAATGTTGCCCTATACGGAAACTGAGTCTTTGAAGATGTTGTCATTAGGCTAATACAAAGTCATTCTGGAGTACAATGAGCCCTCATCCTGCATGACCGCTGTTCTTTAAAGCAGAAGATATTCAGAGACGGAGAGAGAGGAAGGTGGCTTTGGTGCTGTAGCTGCAAAACCAGCAGAAGCTAGGAGAAAGCAATCCACTCAGTTGGAAAGGCCGTAATCAAATCATCTCTTTGAACTCTCTGTGTGCTCTGGAAGATATATAGGAGGTCTGACAACTAAGTCCACAAACTTAATTGTTCTAAGTGCTACATTCCTGTTTGTTGAATATCACTATAGTCACCTTCAAAATATTCCACTTGGGAAACTAGTTACTGATGTCAGCACCTAGTCCGCTGCTCAAAGCAATTTTGGAACTCTTTTGAGAATGGCCATTGCTCACAATGGGGCGGTGGAAAGTTCTCAAACTTAATTGTATAGTGGTCTGTGAGGGAGTTTTTAGAAAGTAAATAAATAACTATATTGAAACACCCTGACTACTCACCTGATCCGGCTCCAAATGACTTTTTACTTTACCTGAAAATAAATGAAATATTGAAAGGAAGACATTTTGATGACATTCAGGACATCAAGGGTAATACGAGGATACCTCTGAGGGCCATTCCAGAAAAAGAGTTCCAAAATTACTTTAAAGGGTAGACCGAGCATTAGTGTCGGTGCATAGCTTCCCAAGGGGAGTACTTCCAAGGTGACCATAGTGATATTTGGCAACGAGGTATGTAACATTTTTTCTAGGATGAGTTCACAAACTTAATTTGCAGTCCTCATATACATTTTCAGCAATAGTTGCAGCAGTAAAAATATAAGTAACCTTGAAGACTAACTTTAGTCCATAGATTTATGGGCCAAAAAAGGTTGATTAAAAATGAAAAAGTTTTCATAACTAATTCTATTGCAAAAAAAAAAAAAAAACTCCACTGCCATCAAGTCAGGTCTGACTCATAGCAACCCTACAGGTCAGAGTAGAACTGCCACAGAGTTTCCAAGGATTGCCTGGCAGATTTGAATTGCCGATCTTTTGGTTAGCAAATGTAGCACTTAACTCACTATGCCACCAGGGTTTCCAATTCTATTCCAGAATAATAAAAAATAAGCAGCTATTAGCACAAGAAAACCCTGGTGTTGTAGTGATTAAGTGTTCTGGCTGCTAACTAAAATGTTTCCAGTTCAAAGCCACCAGATTCTCCTTAGAAATTCTATGGGGGAATTCTACTCTGTCCTATAGGGTTGCTAGGAATTGGATCCATTGAACATCAATGGGTTTACAGCAAGAGCTTGATTAATTCTTAGGTAGGATATTTCCTTGTAGGTCTAAAATATGTAAGAAACAAAATGCCAGATATGCTACATAAAATCTTCAGTAAGAAAATGGGTTTGTAATTTGAGGGATTGACCCAGTGGCTGCAAAGGGAGCTCAAGTCTAACAAAAAGTTGTGAAGATAATGCAGAATCTGGCAGAGCTTCCTTCTGTGGCACACAGGTCACTATAAGTTAGAAGTGACTTGACAATACCTTACAAGAACAATAAATATAAAAGTTGTTAAACAGACTAGAATGAAAGAATTTGGGTTGAAATTTTCCTTTATAACAAATTAGTCTTTGATTCTGGATATACATTTCTTCAAGGTCAGAATGAATTGAATCCTTTAGTCTTTATGCTTTCCCCCAATTCCGTTGCTGTAATTCACAGTCCTGTACTATGTAAGATTTCAGGTCTATTTACAGGGCTAAGCCAAGCCAGTGTTGAACACTACTATTAACACCAGTGTGAAAGTAAATTCAGAGCCATTTGTTTTAAACGACTGCTTGTAGATCACTTAATGCAACTGTTGACAAATACAGTGCAGCTAATATATAGCTCCTGATGTTTCTCCCCACACAATTATCTAAAAGACCTTGATATCAATCTTCTTTATTGTGTCATTTTGTCAAGCAAAGAGTAGTCAAGAGGTCTGAGAAATGGTGTTGCTTCCAACAAATAGAAAAACAGCTGAAAATGTCTAAAGCTGTTATTCACATGGGTTTGGGGCATCTATGTCTTCTCAGATCACGGAATGAGTTCACCAAAAGGTAACGAATGATGACTAGGGAGAGTAATGGAGCAGGAACAAATGGCACAGCGCTCAGGGACAAGTGCATTTAGCTGGAAGTTTGGGGAGTTCTCTTTCTGCATTGCATACGCATTATGGAGAATCAGTTTTGTCACTCTCTGACTCTCTCTTTTTCTCATACTAAATATCAAAACAAGTTACAAATCTGTCATGTGACTTTTGTGAATCACGTGCTGCAGTACACCTAATGATATCATTGCCAGATAGCTTCTTAAGAAAAACATTAATATCTGGAACACATCTTTGATGATTTTGACCTGATCCACTTTGAGTGGGTTCCAGGAATTCGTATCTTTTGCGTTTAGCTTGAGGGCTGGCTTTTTAGAACCAGTAGTCTAGATGACCCAGTAAATAACCCCTGGAAATGTACAAAGACACACTGCACAAATGGTTTAGCTTCATTGCCCTTAATAGAAATTCGATACTTTAGCCCTCTGAATCAGTCATTTACTCAAACTGCTTAAGTTGTGAAAAATCTGTAAAACCTAGCACATTTGAAAATTGTAGCATCAGTTGCAGTTTCTGCATTTTAAAACCTTAAATCATCTTAAGTGTTCACCCTCAAACACCCTCTAATTCAAGCTTCATTAGGATTTTTCTCTTACGCTGTGGCTACTGCAATAAACTTCATTTCACTATGTCTGAATTAGTTTCTTAAGGATCTGAATATTATTATGAAATGTGAGACTATGAATCGATGCTGAAGAGAAAATCCTTTTCTTTCCCCCTGAAGAGGTAGTAATATGCTTCCAATATGCTTGACAGCCTGATGAATAAATGAAAAGGCAATTTCCAAATTGTGTATTGATTTTTATACAATATAAAATGAGACTATATACCCAATGGAGACCATCATAAAGGGAACATAAATCTTAAAAGAAAAAGAAAATAAAAATTTAAAATACAGCATTAGATAGTAAAGTATATTAACATTTTATTCTCTAAAACATAAGGACATTAACTTTTTTAATTAATTTTTGAATAATTATTAATGGTATAAGCACAGTCTTTGAAAGCTTTAGTTTTTTAAAGATTCTGTGGCATCTAGTATAAAAAACTGAATGTGCCAAAAACATAGAATTCATAATGTAGTAGGTTCTATT
This sequence comes from Heterohyrax brucei, assembly GCA_028571685.1. Classification (NCBI taxonomy): domain Eukaryota; kingdom Metazoa; phylum Chordata; class Mammalia; order Hyracoidea; family Procaviidae; genus Heterohyrax; species Heterohyrax brucei. The sequence continues at coordinate 167,182,361 of CM053143.1, forward strand.
TTAAAAACTCATTGACTTGCCATGGCTAATGTTCGTAAAGTTCATGGCAAGTTTTCTCCTTAATGTGTTCTCCTTGGCGACTTGTCCCCAGTTAAGGGCACCTGCAGGTGAAGCTACTGCCACAACCATGCTAATAGCAAGTTGCTGTGTAAAACGAATTGGACTACAATGAGGATAACTTGAGTGCTATGGAATTTCTTTCTAATAGAAACTGAAACAAAAGAGGTATGATTGCTTAGCAAGAAACAACAGTCCCATTGCAAATGTCATCATCCACACAACTGAAAAAAACAAACAAACAAACAAAACAACCCAGTGCCATCCAGTTGGGATCCACCCAACTGACAACTTTAAAATGTATCAGTATTAGGTTTTTTGAAATTCCGGTTGGCATTTGGACACTGGAACTCTATGTGGCAGTTCTGCCCTGTTCTATAAGGTCATTGTGAATCTGAATCAACTTGAAAACAATGGGTTTGATTTTTTTATTTTTATTTTTCCAGTTTGGACATTAGATTCCTGGATCATGTATACTGCAAATGTGCTTAGCTGCGAACCAAAAGGTTGGAGGTTCAAGTCCACGCCAGAGACACCTTGAAAGAGAGGCCGAACAATCATTTCCAAAATTTCAGCCATTGAAAACTATGAAGTACAACTCTGTTGTGAGGCATATGTGGTCATGAGTTGGGGTAGATATAAAGGCAATTGTTTTGTTTTTGGATGTTAGACACCCACGACACATCAGCCAGTAGATGCTTGAGTTAGTTCTGCTTCCATCCTGACTAGTCCATGTACTACCCTTCTGATTAGTCACTGCATTGGCTAGATGACCGTCATCTGTAAGCATCCATACGGAAACGTGCTACGTTTCCAAATATGTTGGGTATGATGACATCCAAGAATGCCCTTTTTTTTACTCAGAGAATGTATATTTCGTAAGACTAAAAATGTTGGATAGTAAACCGAATGAGTGAATATTTCAGTGAACATTGTAAACCTAGCTTTTTTTCAGGCAATCAAATGCTACATAGCAGCAAGAGCAGGGAAATAAAGCTGCTAAATGAAGTCATTGAGAAACTGAAGGCACTTTTAGCCAGAGAACCTGATATCCTGAGTATAGTGTCTCCTGATCCAAATGAAGAAACTGGTACAGAGAGATCACATGACAATTAAGCATCTCAGAGTTGATTTTAGGCAGAATTTAGACCGAGGCATGATCCGTGGGGATAGTAGGCACTCTATAATGATACGCATGTTGGGTGACATGGATGACTAAGTAAGACTCTTTAGAAATCTTTCCACTACGCATGTGGTTCTCAGGTTTGTTGTCATTCGCTGTAACACACCTCAGACTGAACAACCACTTGTGGGGTCTGCAGCCACCATTTTTGACCACGGGATACTCTACTGATAACATAAACATTTTGTTATACGATGATTCCCATTAGCTACACAGTTCCCAGGGGCCTCACTGTTGTTCTGCCTCATTTCTCCCTTCATACGTCATTGTGATGATCTTACTTCAGAACGGCTACACTATTTCACCCACCACTAGTCCACCGATGGCTTTGCTACGATGCTGAAAGCTATGCCACTGATATTTCAAATACCAGTGCAATCACTCATGGTGCATTGGTTTCCTTGGAGCTTCCAGAATAAGATGAACTTGGAAAAAAGACCTGAGAATCTACTTCAAAAATCAGCCTACAGATCACAATATAAGATTGCCCAATACAGCACCGGAAGATGAGCCTCCTGAGTTTGGAGCCACCCAGAATACACAATAATGAACTTGAGCATACCGACTGTCATGACGATGGCATGGGACCAGGCGATGTTTTGTTCTGTTGTATAGGGGGTGTCATGCATCAAATTGTGTCCCCCCAAAAATAGGCATAGCCATGTGGCTGGGCCATGATTCGCTGTGTCCTGTGATTGTCCTCCATTTTGTGATTTTCCTGTGCTGTATGTTAAGGATTAGGGTGGGACTGTAAATCCCTTCATAGGATCACCGCCCTGCTCCACTGTAAAGGGAGTTTCCCTGGAGTGTGGCTTGCACCACCCTTTAATCCTTGCATCTTGCAAGAGATAAAAGGAAAGAGAAGCAAGCAGAGAATTAGGAACTTCACACCATCAAGAAAGCAGTACTGGGAGAGAAGCACATCCTTTAGACCTGAGAGTCCTGCGCCAGGATGCTCCCTGGACCATGACTGATGCAATACCAGACTTTCCTGCAGAGCTGACAGTGGGGAAAAGCCTTGGAGCAGACATCCTGAATTTGGACTTGTAGCCTACAGGACTGTGTAAGAATAAACCTTCCTGTGTTAAAGCCATCCACTCTGTAGTGTTTCTGCCACAGCAGCACTAGCTGACTAAAACATGGGGTCACCAAGGGTCAGAGTAGACTCAGTGATACGAAAAAGCAAGATACTACTTCCTGCTACCAAAATAATGATCCAGCTCAAATTCAAGTCCTTGAAAAGTCGGTTTTTACAAAACTGGCCTATTATAACATCAGCTGAAGAGCTTCATTAATATGAACAGTTACTCTTCCATTATAATATGATTTTCTGAACCTTAACTCCCCAAGCATCTACTCCTGATGATTTTCTTTAAGGACCACTGTTATGACATGCAGTAATAAGGAACGAATGTTGCTTCCTGAAGTCTAGATTCAGTGACATGTTTTTACTACTTTTAGCTTGTTTTGCAGAATTTGAGTTATAAATATATTACAGCTATAAGAGCTTTGTGTTATTTTTATGGAAATTTTAAACCTGGGATTTGAAGTATATGTTATAATTAGCATAAAAAACAGAGTATTTTCTAATTCTGAGACTAATGTCTTGAAAATACTCAGAAATGTATTTCCAGAGCAAAAAAGAAAATGTATTAAAAAATATGTAAAAGTTAACAGTTGGTTTTCTACATAATTAAGCCCACTAAACCTAAACTAAGATATTCATATAGGGTCATTGTCCCTTTAGATGACCTTTGGTTAAATTTCAAGTCTGCTCACCAGTAAACTGCTCTAACACAGTTAAGTTTACTTAACCAATAATAAGTGAAAAATTCAGGCGTAAGAGTGATTTCATCACAGTGCAAATAAAATGCTCATGTCTTCATACTTGGGCATACTTGAATATGTGTATGTATAGATTTGTATGTGTATATTATGTTTATATATATTCAGTATAAAGCTTTAAAGTAACACAACTGCTGACATTTTGATTAAAAACAGTAGCTCACCATACCCGTTATTCAGTGCACCACCAAGGTTCTGTAGTAATACCAAATACAGAAATATATGAAGAATAGCTTAATGTATTTGTCTTAGTTATCTAGTGATGCTATAACAGAAATGCCACAAATAGATGGCTGTGAGAGATAAAACTCAAAATGGTCCATCTTCAGAACAAAGGCCAAAATAAGAGGTTACCAAAAGCCAAGTGCCATCTAGTCAGATCCGACTCATGGCGACCCTAGGGGCCAGTTAACCTAAAAGAAGGAGTAGACATTCAGGACTGGGGGGGTGGCGGGGAGCAAGACTTATTCAGGAAACAGAAGATACAACCACACGAGAGAATGTTAAGACTTGACAAGATCCGGGAGAGACTGTTCACCTCCTAGTACTCAGACAATGAGGAACTGGCGAAGGGACTTGCCAGTTAGAAGATAAAAAGAGCTTATAAGAAAATAGTGTTTCCCTTTGTCTAGTCTTCTTTGTGGGCTTGGGTGCCTCATTTTGCAAAATCGCTCAATAAAACCGCACTCTCGCTAACTGAATTTAAATTGGGCTTCTTGAGTATGCACTGGAAAAAGACTCTGGTAACTACCTATTGGTGACCTCATAAGAGGTAAGGTGGTCTGCTTCGATCAGCGGGGTAGGGTTCTAGCAGAGGGTTTATACAGGCGTGTCAGTTGCCAAGAGGGACTGAAGCAATATCCAGGGTACTTACAACATTTCTCACAATGGCTTAGAAAAGAGAAATTTATTTTCTCACAGTTCTGTCTTAATTTACGGGGCCAGGTCTAAGGGAAGGCTGTCTCTCTCTGTTGTCTTTGGCAAAGGTCCTTGTCTCTTTTCAGTTTGTGTCTTGGTTTCTTGGAAATCTCATGTAGAGTGACATTTCTCTTCTCTCTTTGTTTTTTTGTTTGATCTCATCTATTCTTTCACATCTCAAAAGAGATTGATATAAGATACACCCTATACTAATGTGGGCTCATTCAACATACCACAATCCTATTCTCAAATGGGATTATAATCACAGGGACAGAAGTATTTAAAACACACTTTTTAGGGAAACACAATTCAATCCATAACAATTCTCCATCTTCAATCTCATTTCTGTAGTGACGGTTGCTCACTGGTGTCAGCCTTTGAGAATAAGAATAGTTAAACTTTCATAGCCTATAGACTTACATCTAGGGATAATCCTAAAGAATCACTAGTTGTGGAGCAGTTAATCCACATTGCTAGTCACAGGTTTTTGCCTCTCATTCAAGCTCCAAATAAAAAAGGAAAATGTAATTCCCTTACATTTAGGTATCAGACAAATCCTTAGATAAAATTTACATTAATATGATGATTTTATATTTGTGCCTATGGTATAGTAATATTTCTTGAATTTCTTGGAAGCTGGGGCAGTTGCAATTATTGCACTGTTTTACTAAGAGACTTTGTTCTTCTTGGACTTCAAAGGTATATGAATTCCTTGCTGTAATATTGCACAGTGCAGAAGATTATATAAACATGTAAATCAACATGAAAATTCAGTTTATTCCATTCATTACCACATACCATCTCACAATTCTAAACATCTATCATCTTCAAAATATAGAACTTATGACTTCATTGAGTACAAGTGAATTTGCTATTCTTATTTTTAGGCTCATTAATAAATCCCACCCATAATCTTTTGTGACACACCCTAGATTCTCTTCCTCATGTGAACTTACAGAATGGCAGAGTGTTTTACTCAAAGCGCTAACAGGGCAATTGAAAAACTTTTCTAGCATTTCCAGGATTTAGTATACATTGAAAAAATATTTCTCTATGGGGACAAAAAGCTAAAATAGACCAGAAAATACATGATTTCCACACTTACTTTTCTATCTCACCACCATACAGCTCGATACATAGAAATGCAAGCACTCAACTTGACCACATGGTTATACTTATTAACGTATTGTCAGAATGTAATGCAGGATTACCATAGAGAACTTCTTCTAAGTAAACATCTTTTAGGTAGAAGACCTTTTAATTTTTAATACCCAGGCTTCAAAGAATATTCTTAAATCATTATTCAGCTAGTGCTTATTATATAAGAACATTCTGTATTGACATCCCCAAAACACAACACAGTATTTCTCATGAAATGACTATGGGAAAACATCAAGTTCTATTCCAAACATCAATGATCATAAGACACAATTGCATGTAAACATTTCAAAAAGGTCACTGAGTACCAGTGGTGAAGCTATGCCTCTTGGATATCTTTGAGTCTGAGTCCACATGGTCTTATACTTAGTAGAAATAATTCTTAGACACTGATGGCTTGTTCATCCTGAAAGTATTTCCATAGAGCTTTTCTTGCTAGTCCTTGTTTTTGCTTAGTGTTTTATAGGTTCCTAAAATGTTGGGAAACTGCTAACAGAAATTGTGGAAAAGGAAGTAAAGAGCATAAGAAAAAATAATTAGCAAATCATATTAAATTATTAAATTGAAAACAATATTTCAAGATCTTACATCTGAATATGACAGTTTATAACTTACATTTAGATATTTTCTTTTTTGTTTTATTTATAGTTTAGGATGTTGGCTGGAGGTTTGATTTGATATATAATAAATTATGATTTTCCCCTTTTGAAACTAAAAATGGCCTTACTGTTAGGATTTTGGCATAGAAAAGCTGAGTTTCAGGAAGGGATTACTGAAATCAAACTGGAAATTGTGTGTAATTGTGTGTAAATGCAAAGATTATCACAAAGAACTGCATAATGTTTTTCTATCATAATATTCATTGAAATTTTAAAGTTTGTGTAAAATAAAATTTAATTAAAATTTAGAAGAGTCACATGATATATTTTTATATTTCAATGTGATGATGAAATGATTTCAGATGTTCTAACACAGTTGAAATCTATACTACTGATTGGAAAGAAATAATTTAGAATTTGAGTAACCACTACAGCTAACTTAGAATTTATATTTGCATTTCAGTCTTTTATATTTAGAAATGGTGCCAAAGTTTTATGATGTGATAAAATTGCAGTATATAAAATGCCTATTTATATTCTATTTACTGATAGAGAGAACAATATTTGCAGTGATGCTATACCTGGTCAATATGCACATAATGTCAAAGTGAACAATGCATGGGTTCAAACCTGAACAACTCACTTTCTCTATTTACTAACAACTAGAGTAGGCATACTGCATTATGTCTGTCTCTTCATCTGCAAAATGTGAAAGATGGTAGTAACCCTCTGCTGGATTCTATCTCATAAAGACCCTATAGTACAGAGTTGAGCTGCCACTATAGGGTTTCCAGTACTCTAATTTTTACAGGTGTAGCCAGCCAGGACTTCTTCTCTGAAAAGCTGATGGATAGGTTCAAACTGGGGAGCTTCTGATTAACAGCCATATGTTTAACCATTACACCACCAAGGTTTCTTAGTGATCATGAAAGTGCCCCTATCTATACAGAGTTGTTTTGAGTTGAACATGTCTAACCGTCCATTCCATAAAGGTTCATAACTATTTCAAAATGCTGGATGATCGAGTGATTAGTTTTTTTTAACTCTATGGATGTTTTTAATATAATTTATCTTGCCTATACAATGAAGGAAGACTCTCAATGAGATACTGACACAATGGCTGGAATGAGGGGCTCAATCATGAAGAAGACTGTGGACATAGCACAAGACCAGGAAATGTTTCCTTCTGTTGTGCATAGGGTTGCTATGAGCCGGGACCCACTCAAGCACACCTAACAACAACAACATACAGTGCTGCAGATTATAATATAAACTATATTACAGAGTTGTTGTAAGAAAAAATATACAAGTAAACATTAAACTTTTAACATAAAATTTAAAACAATAGAGGCCTTAATAAATATGAGCTTTAATTTTTATAATTATACCCTTGAAAGCCAAATATTCTAGATGTTTCATATGATACAGATTTGAAAGTGCTTCACTAACATTTATTCTCAGAAGGAAAGCAAAGGCTAGCCTTTCCTATGTGAGAACAAACCAGGCCTGGAGTCAGATCCTGACACCAAATTGTCACAGGGAATCTTCACCAAACAACCCAACACCTTCACTGACAGGAAACAGGGAAATGCAGTAAAAGAAGAAATCACCCCAAAAACAAACATTAAGCAAAACAGACGTGGTGTACATTCAAAGGAATAAACTTTTAAGAACACAATTGTCATTACTTTTTTAAATCACCATCCAGTTCACCAATGAACTGTATTTGTCCCCAAGCATCAATGCTCTGCTCTTGCCTGAAGAAAACTGGACGGAGGGGTGGAGGGGGGAGTCAATGTGGTGGACTAAACACATGTCTTCCTAAATCCCTCTGGAAATCAAGACCTGAATTAATAATTAAATGGAGCCTACTGAACACCTAATGAACCCTAGGACAAGGCATAGGGCTGTTAATTTGGACTTCATACCACTGAACGCAAAACCTGCTTTCTTTTGCTGACCCCACTCTCAGCAATTGCGGGCTTTCATGGACCAAATATAATTCATCATTTTAATACTTTTTCTCTGTACTGCTAACCACAAGGTCGGCAGTTCAAATCCACCAGGTGCTCCTTGAATGCTCTGGTGGTCAGTTCTACCCTGGCCCCTAGGGTTGCCATGAGTCAGATCCAACTCGACGGTACTTGGCTGGCTAGCCAGCGGTTGGAGCTGGGACGTAACTAGTCACTAATCTCAGATGCACTGCTCATGTGATCAACAAGTGAAATTGCCATATTTTGAGAACCCAGCTTTGGACTCTGTGCATCTCGCCATCTTTGGCCTCTCTTTCTGCCTACATCATAAGAGAAGCCTGGTCCCAGCCAGTCGGCGAGCTTGTGAAGGACACCACTTGATCCACTGGGAAGTGGAGTCAACCATACGGAGGCCTCAGTTGGACTTACTTTCTAGGCTGGGAGGCAGCACCTGCTCCAGAGAAAGAACTCGTCTGGCAGAAAACAGTATTTTACACAGTGTCGCCTACAGCTGGGGCCTGGCAACAGAGGCTGTGGACTCTGTTCATCTTGGCATCTTTGGCCTCTTCTTCCACCTCCACCACAGAGTAGCCTTGACCCAGCCAGGCAGCGAGCTTGTGCAGAATGCCATCTTGATACATTGGGAGGTGGATGACCCATACAGAAGCCTCAGCTGGACCAGTTCCTGGGCTGGGAGGCAACAACTGCCTGGAGGAGAGCACTTTTCTAACACAAAAGCAGTATTCTACAGAGTGTTGCCTACAACTAGGTACCGACAGCAGAAGCCAGCAGGGACGTACCCTTTATGTATTTTGAGCTGGTTTATAACATCTGGGGTTCAATATAGAGCTGCTCACTTTGCCAGCTGGGAACAGGGACCTATACACCTCAAAACCTGACTGACTTTGGAAGTTGTCAGATACTTTTTTCCTCTCATTTTAAGACGGCCTAGAGAACCAACTGTGATCCATTCTCATAGCATCTCTCCCAGCCTCTATTGACTCACATGATGCCCCAAAAAACAACAAATTTTGCATAAAACCATCACTAAGGAATTATCCATGGATTCAGAAGGCCCCTAGAAGAAAGCACCTCAGAACTTCACAGGTGAAGAAGCTTTTCTGAAATTATCAGAAGGTGTATACAAAAAGATTATATAGAGAATCCTCCCAGACCTACAAAACACAGCAGAATAAAATGAAAAATTAACCAAGCTATTTGATCTGGCGAAACACCAATACTCTAAAATCCAACAGATCAAGAAAAAAATCCAAGATAGTAGCTTCAATTCAAAGCCAAGAAAACAGAATTGAACAAATGTAAAATAGACTTTCTGACAAGGAAGATAGAGCTACTGACTCCAGCATCTATGAGGAGAACTCAGAAAAAAGAAACAAGAAAAATGAAGAGGCATTAAGAAGCATGTGGGACTCTATTAAGAAGAACAATCTAAGATTAACTGGAGTTCCTGAACAGGGTGAGCTACCTGAGAACACACAGTGTTGTTGCTGAGCTGCTGACAGAAGACTTACCAGAAATGATGAAAGAAGACAATATAGATATACAAGATGCATATCGAATAAAATTCAATATAGATCTCAAAAGAAAGACTCCAAGATGTATTAGAATCAAGCTTAACAAAATGAAACCTAAGCACAAACTGTTAAAGACAGCAAGACTCACAGCAAAGCTAACATTCAGAGTGAAACCCCATAGGCTTTCAGTGGCTTTCTCAGCAGAAACAATGCTGGCACGAAGACAGTGGCACGACACATTCAAAGCCTTGAAGGAGAAGAACTTCCAACCAAGAATTAGATGTCCTGAAAAACTATCTTTCAAATATCAAAATGAAATGAAGACATTTGCAGATAAACAGAAACTCAGAGACTTTGTAAAAACCAAACCAAAGCTATAAGAAATAGTGAAACAATCTCTTCACTCAGAAGAATAAAACCACTAACTTTATACATTAGAAGTAATTTCAGGACACATCACCCAGAATCCTAATCATTTAGGGAAGGCTCCAAACTCAATCAAAGGTACAATAGTGAAAGAAATAATCTAGTGATCATATCATGAAAACTATGATGTCGTCATATTAAAAGAAGGGATGTACTACAGTCGTTATAGTCCTTCCAGATGGAGAGGAAGTTGATATGAACAGTAGTAATTAAAATTGAGTTTGTACGTAGTTTATTAAGGGAGATCAGAGAGGCAGCCATAAATCACAATAAAAATGCAACATAGTAAATCAGGAAACATAATACAGGAGTCTCAGCAACCATGAAATCAACCCTGAAAAAGGAAAAAAATCAACACACAGAGAAGAATGTCCCAGAACAGGTTAATAAGAACAACAGAGAAAACACTGCCACAAAAACAAACATATAACAATGACAACACTGAACACATACCTATCAAAAATCACATTGAATATGAATAGACTGAATGCTCTGGTAAAGAGACATCTAGTGACATCTTGGATCAAAAGACACGACCCATCCATATGTTGCCTACAAGAAATTCTAATGAGACTTAAAAATATGAACAAACTGAAAATTAAAGGATCAAAGAATATATATGAAGCTAACAATGAGCAAAGAAGAGCAGGTGTGGTGATTCTAATCTCAGATAAAATAGATTTTAATGTAAAATCCACCATCACGGACAAGGAAGGACACTATTTATTGCTGAAAGGTTTAATACACAAACAGGACTTAACAATATTAAATATTTATGCACCTAATATTAGAGCTTGGCTGGCCAATACTAGAGCACCTAAATACATGGAAGAAACTCTGACTACACCCAAAAATGAGAAAGATCATTCCACAACAATAGTGAGAGACTTCAATACTCTGCTGTCAATACTGGACACATCGTGTAGAAAAAAGCTCAGTAAAGACACAGAAACCTTATTGCCACAATTAACCAACTAGACTTCATCAACATATACAGAATTTTCTGTCCATTAGTGGACAACTACACCTTCTTCTCCAGTGCACACGAAACATTCTCCAGAGTAGACCATATGTTGGGATATAAAGCAATTCTCAACAAAATCCATACCATTGAATTAATGCAAAGCATCTTCTCAGATCATAAAGTCATAAAAGTCAAAATCAATAGCAGAAAAAGCATAGATAGAAAGTGGAACTCATGGAAACTGAACAACATCTTGCTCAAAAAACCATGGGTTAGAGAAGAAATCAAGGATGAAATCAGGAAATTTACAGATTCCAATGAGAATAAAAACACTTCCTACCAGTGCCTATGCGATATAGCCAAAGCAATGCTCAGAGGTCAGTTTACCTCAGTAAATGCCCACGTCTGGAAGGAAGAAAGAAACCAAATCAAAGAACTAATCCTACAGCTTGAACAAGTAGAGAGAGAACAACAGAGGAACCACTCAGGCATCAGAGGAAAACAGATTATAAAGATCAGAGCAAAACTAAATGAGTTAGAGAACAGAAGAACAATTGAAAAAACCGAAAAGACCAAAAGCTGATTTTTTGAAAAGATCAACAAAATTGACAAACCACTGGCTAAACTTACTAAAGAAAAACAGGAAAGGAAACAAATAACCCGAATAAGAAATGAGAGGGGAGAGGTCACAACAGATCCAACCAAAATCGAAAATATCATACCAGAATATTGCAAAAGACTATAACAAAGAAATAAAGGGCATCTGCCTCTGCAAAGAAGAAGTAAAAATCTCTCTATTTGCAGGTAATATGATTGTATACACAAAGAATCCTAGAGAATCCATAAGTGAACTACTCGAACTGATATGAGTTCAGCAAAGTCTCAGGATACAATATAACCATAAGTAAATCAGTAGAATTCCTTTATACCAACAACTGTTAATGAAGAAATCAAGAAATCAATACCATTCACTATAGCCCCTAACAAGATAAAGTAATTAGGAATAAATCTAACCAGAGAAATGACAGGCCTTTACAGAGAACTACAAGCCCTTACTACAAGAAACTAAGAGAGACTTACATAAACGAAGAAACCTACTCTGCTATTCTGCTCATGGATAGGATTACTTAACATTGAGGAAATGTCTATTTTGCCCAAAGCAATCTACTTATATAAGGTAATCTCAACATAAATTCCAGTGGCATTTTTTAACAAGATGGAAAAACAAATCACCAACTTTGTTTGGAAAAGGAAGAATACCTGGATAAGTAAAGTACTACTGAAGAAGAACACACTGGGAGGCCTCTTACTGTCCGACTTTAGAACCTGTTACACTGCCACAGTAGTCAAAACAGCTTGGTACTGGTACAAAAAGACGGATAGATCAGTGGAACAGAATTGAGACCCCAGGGATGACATCATCTTCCTATAAACAGTTGATATTAGATAAAGTCCATAAGACATTAAACTGGGGAAAAAACAATTTAACAAATGGTGCTCGCAAAATTGAATATCCGTCTGCAATAAATTGAAACAAGACCCATATTATACATCTTATACAAAAACCAACTCAAACTGGTTAAAAGACCTAAACATCAAATTCAAAACAATAAAGCTCATCCAAGAAAAAGTAGGAACAACAATGGAAGCTTTGATACACAATGCAGACAGACTTCTAAATCTGTCAAACAAACCACAAACAACAGAAGAGAAAATAAATAAATGGGAACTACTAAGAATCAATCACTTTTGTTCATCCAAAGACTTTATTAATAGAATTAAAAGGTCACCTGCAAAAGGGGGAAAAATATTTGACAACTATAGGTCAGACTGACACCTGACCTCCATAATCTATAGTATTAAAAAATATCAATCAGAAAAAGATAAATCATCCAATTAATCAATTGGCAAAGGAGGTAGATAGACACTTCTCTAAGGAGGAGATCCAGGCAGCCAAAAAACACATGTGCACATGCTCACAATATTAGCTGTTAAAGAAATTCAAATCAAAACTACAATGAGATACTATCTCACCCCAACAAGGTTGGCTATGATCCAAAAAACCAAAAGATTCTTTGACAGCTGCAAGGGTGGGGATGGAAAGAGGGCAAGGAGGAAAGGGTTTAGATTAGATGGTTGATAGAAATTTTGTTGGGTGAAATCGGTGACAGCACACATTAGAAAGAAGATCAATATTAACTGGACTTCAACATAACGTGATTATTCCTCCCATCTCAACCCAATACTGCAAGAACAGAGTAGCTGGGTGGGAGGCCAGGGACCACACTCCCAGGGGAAATTGAGTCCAATTGGCACAACTAGTGTTTTGTTAAGAGAGCCCTCTGCACCCCACATTGGTGAGTGGCGTCTGGGGTCTTAAAAGCTGCCAAGCTGCCATCTGAAGGTTCAGCAAATGGTGCCAACTCAGCAGGAATGGATGATCACCAAAGACTAAAACAACATGGGGGAAAGACAACCCAGAAGACAGAGAGACCTAAGTGAGTGGGTGACTACATTGACTTGTAAGCAGAAGCACTGGATGGTGCCCAGCAACCACCAGTGATAGCCCTGATGGAGCTCACAAAGTTGAGTCTTACTGGCCACACAAGAATAAAAAGGGGTGTACCCTGAGACCTCCATTAAAAGACTACAATTGATGATTCAAGGGACTCAGAATTCCCCTGGGAGCATGGCTCCTGTCCCTGATGCTGTCTATAAATCATAATGGAGGCCAACTCTCGGACAGGAATGGGTCAGACTTGGAGACACAGAGTGGCCATATCATGTGTTCACTTTGTGGTTCAATGCATTTGTAGGATGTCATCCTGCTGACCTCTTACTGGAGGAGGGTGAGTAGGTGGAGATGAGGGGATAGGAGATTACTGGGATGATAAGACGTATGGAGCAGAGAGTATGCTGTTACTGGGCAGGTAGAGCAGTGGGAGTTCCATATAGGTGGGCATGCAAATTTATGTGGGAATGCACATTTTCATTCAATCACAATAATAAAAAAATAATAATAACAAACTAAACAGACTTCCAAAAAAAAAAAAAAAAGAACAAAGATAATTAGGTAGTTTTCACCCTAGATGTTTCATTTTGACCTAAATGTGCATGTATCTCCAGGCTACATTTTCGAAGAAGTTCTCAGGAGTCGTTGTTTCTACTGTGGATGAAGAGATTAATTCTGAAATTCATTTTTCTCTATTACTAGCTGGTGACCGTCATTTTGCTGAGACCTGTTGACAGAAGTGAGTTGACACCTAGAAAAGTTATAACTGAGTTTTTACCCTGTGTTACAACTTAGAGGCATCAAATAATAATAATAATAATAATAAATTATGAAGCCTAATATATTTTTTAAGGCAAATTATATCAGTGTTTTAAAAAATGCAGTTTATAAAGTATTTTAAGTTTTAAATATTTATCATTACTAATTTACAGGCTACACTTAACCTTTAGTTTAGGAAGTATATCCCATTATCGTAAGACTGTATGGTAATGAGCAGTATACAAAAGAATGAAAACGTGGATTTCAGTCTCAGCTCTGCACTTAATTTCCTGTGTTACCTTTTACATAGCACATTCCTCTGTCTAGTTTTATTTATCCAGTAGAGAGCTTTCTGTTTTGTACAATCAGGGCATCTGGATAGATGAACAAGGTTCTTTTATCACTTCAGTGTTTTTACTTTTATCATTTCAGGTGAAGCTGGGCACCAGGTAAATACTGAGTGTACACCATGTGGCAAGCACTGTACTAAAATATGGGGCTGTAAATATGTCGGATGGGCAACAGAAAAAGTATAAATCTGACAGTCTGCCCTGACAGATACAACTAGTCAGTCCCTACATGGGCATGGGGTCTCCGGTGTTACTTGGTTGAAATAAAATTACTATTTGTTGAATGAACGAGTGAGTGAGGGAGTAAGGGAGAGAGGGAGGGAGGGAGGGAGGAAGGGAGGGAGGGAGGGAAGGAGGGAAGGAGGGAGAGGCAGAGAAGCATATGAAACAGGGCTTTACGTGTAACTTTCAGTGGGACAGCAAAGTAAAACAAATACCAAGTTGGTGTTAGCTCTCCTTGAGTTGAACCCAGATTCCATCTGCCCCAGGCCTTACTCAACATTGCCTGCTCCTGTTCCATCCCTGTGATTGCTTGCAGAGTGGATCTTTTGATCCATAGAGTTCTAACTGATTTTCAGAAGTAGGTCACCATCCCTTTCTTCCTACTTTCTTCGTCTGAAAGCTCTGCCAAATCGATTTGTCACCACAGCTAAATACAATCCTTCACTGACAAATGGATAATGACTGTCCTTGAGAACTGGACAGGAATTGGACCTAAGTTCAACAACAAGTGAAAATTCTGTCAATGAATCACCAACATGGGGTTTTCAAAGTAGAAATCTTTTTGGAGCAGATAGCCGGGTCTTTTTACCTGTGGAACTGCTAGTGAATTTGAACTTTCGGGGCTTCCTGATAGCAGCTAATTGGTTAACCATTGCCCCACCAGGGCTCCTTACTAAGGAAAAGAAAAAAAATAAATGTTGTTGAGTTGGTTCCAATTCACAGCAACCCGATAGGACAGAGCAGAACTACCCCATCGCGCTTCAAAGAAGCATGTGGCAGGTTCAAATTGCCAACATTTGGTTAGCAGCCATAGCTCTTAACCACTACTCACCTTATAGACGTATGTCATTTTTACTTTCAAGGAAACAAGGATTTTGAGGAAACATTGATTAAATGTTTTCTTACATTTATGTTGATATGATACTCTTACATGATAAAGAGGCCTTTTCTCCACTATCTGCTGTATATCTTTGAGGCATTGTGGCTTAAAGGAGAGATCTTATAGTGACCATTTTGGGGCCTGGATTGAAATTCCATAAAACATACCTAATATAATAATTTTATAATTATAATAATTATAATTATAATAATATAATAATTTTCATAACAGATCCTCAAAAACTGTTAAAAATCTCCATGGTTATAATTTTAAAAAGAAAAGGAGTGAATGAAGATATCGAAGACTACAAAGAGCGTTTTCTCTCCACTCTGTTTGCAACAGTTACGGAGTCAAAGAACAGAAGATTTGCCCTTGATCTCTCTCTGTTTAACATTTCCGTGCTAAATTAGGAACTATCATGACTTCTATAGAAAATAAGGCCACCAACGTGCTTAGAAGTTAGTCATCTCATTTGTCAGTGAGTGAGAATACACACCGTTAAAAACAAAGTGATTTCTTAAAGGTTCATAACAGCTCTAACTGGGAATGTACCTAATCTCACAAACTGAAATCAAACTTGCCAAACTGCTGGAGTAACAGTATATTTATGAGGTAATCTCAAGAGCTAAATGTTCAACTTTTTGATTGAAAGTTGCAAAATCAGAGAAGCTGGAGGAGGGCTTTATAGTTATTGGTTGGAAGCATAAAAATAGGCTATTTGGATTGGTTAGTTTACACACGTGACTAAATGGGACACTTAAAACATTTCCTGAGGGCTGCTGAGGGAATTTCTGATAAAGGTCTGCATCAAGAGGCTGCTGTAGGAACGTTCATCCCATATCTTTAGTTTAAGCGTAGAGAGAGAAAAAAAAAAAAGTTTCCTTTGTTATGTACTTAAGTCTGTCTAAGGCATTGACAGCTGACATGGAAATCCTTTGTGATGTACTAAAGTCGGTCTAAGCGTTTACAAATTGCGAGGGATATAAGCAAAAGCTAAGATGGAGTCAAGGATCAGACCTGGGCTGATCATTCTGATATGAGTCGTGTGCTTCAATTTCAGAACTCGCACACACATTTATAATTCATAAAGTGCAACAAACATTAATTATTAAGCCTCTTAGAATCTTCAGAATGTCTTTATTAATTTGTATTCTCTGGAAAAAATTAATAAGCTGCTTCAATTTATATCTGTCATGGACAGTTGAAGATCTTGACTCTTAATACGTGGTCGTTATCTCAAGATTTATTGCTTAGATTTTTTTTTCTTTTCTTGTAAGGACCATGAATCCGAGTTAACTTGTTTTGATTGCCCTGTATAATTCGACTTAAACTGTCTTTCTAACACAGCAGCAGCAGTTGTCAGCTGCTGAGGTTGCACAGGACAGATTTCCTGTCTGTAGTACAGGTCAGCACTGTCTCCAGTGGTTAGAGACTGCCATGCAATTCATCCTGAATGCTATCAGGAAGGTACACTAAATGCATCCAAGCCCCAAAGCCTCAGGCAATGATTTGTGCTTGGTTCAGCAGGCTACACACAGTCCACATGCTTGAGGCTGTTCCCAGGGCAAAGGGACAATTTAAGAGATTTATAAATCTTGTAGAAACTTAAAGCCCAGAGGGCAGGAATTGTTATCTATTTGACTCTCTTATCATGAAAACAGAGAAACCTGAAGCTAAGAGAAGCTTAGGTGTTAGCTCAAGGTCACATAGTTAACTATTAGGAGAAGTTTTGAATCAAATGTTAAATTTTAACTCTGTTTCGAAAGGTCGTGCAATACGGTAATTTTTATATGGAAATTGGTGGGCCTATGAGCATAGTTTATAGACATCAAACAAAAAATAAAACTAATCAGTTGCCATAAAGTCACTCCTGACTCATGGCAATGCCACATGTTTATGAGTAGAACCGAGCTCTCTAAGGGTTAGGATCAACAAAGTTATGACCCTTCCGAAGATCAGGTCTTTCTTTTAAAGTGCCTCTGGGAGGATTTGAACCACCAAACAGTTAGCAGCTGAGTACTTAACTATTTGTGCCATCCAGCACTCCATTTATAGGCACCAAAAGCTAAAAACTCCAAACTCACTGTCATTCAGTTGATTCTGACCCACAGCAATAAAATAAAAAATAAAAATAAATTTAAAAAAAACAAAAAATCATTGTAGTTGAGTCAGTTCCCATTCACTGCAACCTGTAGATAAAATAAGCAAAAATTCCATTACAGTTCTAACCCGTTCTCCTTTGTTTTCAAGTTCTTTCAAGGGCGTCCAACAACCTGCATGAACCCCTTATTGCTGAAACTGTATTTCAAATACGAAGGGAAACTATGCCAGTGGACCATGGACATCTGTGCTTTCTGTAAGGTCTTTGAGAGGAACAAGTTCATTAATAATATACGTTAGCTGTAACTCATTCAAAAGCTGCATGCCAGGCCCATATTTATGGTTATACAGAGGTCATGGGGAAAGGATGAGTAGCTACAGGCACAAAATGTTTTAAGATAAAATTAATGTCTTTGCAAGATGACTGTTTCAGCCGCCTAAGTGATCCGGGCCATGGTGCTGGAAGAAGAAGACAAGTCCACATTTGAAACAAACCAATGATAAAATAAAATAAAGTAAAAACACAGAGTAAAATGAAATGAATAAGTTAAATAGAACTACTAAAGTCTCCCAAAAAAGGGAATTGGAGCCCTCTATCCTCATACAGACTTGTTTCTCATTACCTCTGTTATCACTGAAATGTGATACTCTGCTCACACTAAAACTCTATTTGCTAAAAAATGTTCGTATCCGAAGGTCTTTGAACGTATGACTTCCTTTCATGTGTATGTACATGTGTGTCTGTTCTTTATACCTTTGCAAACTTTTCAATGGATTTCTATTAATCCTTCAGAATTCAGCTAAGATTTCTTCCTCTTTTTATGATGTTGTTGGGTGTCCTCCAGTCAGTTCTGACTCTGTAGAACAGAATGAACATTGCCCGCTCCTGGGCCATCCTCATTTTTATGCTTGATCCTCTAGTTGAAGCTGCTGTGCCAGTCCATCTTTTGGGGGTTCTTCCTTTTTTGCACTACCACTGTAATTTACCAAAAAAAGATGTGCTTCTCCAGTGGCTGATCCCTCCCAACAACATGCTCAAGGTATGTGAGACATGGTCTTGCGATCACGGCTTCTAATGAGCATTCTAGTTGTACTTCTTCTAAGACAGATACACCAGTTCTTTCAGCAGCCCATGGTTCTTTCAATATCCTTCATCAAATTCACAATTTAATGGTGTCAACTTTTCTTCAGTCTTCCTTATTCATTGTTTAGCTGGTGCATGCATATGAGGCTGTTGAGAATATCATGGTATGAGTCAGGAATACCTTAGTCATCAAGGTGACATATCTGCTTTTAACACTTTAAGCAGGTCTTCTGCAGCAGATTTGCCCGATACAAAGCATTTTTTTATTTCTCGACTGAAGCTTCTATGGACACTGTAGATCCAAGTACAGTGAAATCTTTGACGATCTCAATCTTTTCTCTATTTATTATAGTGTTGCTTATTGGTCCATTTGTGAGGATTTTCGTTGTCTTTACATTGAGGTGTAGCCCATACTGAAGGCTATGGGCTTTTATCTTCACTGTGTTTCAAGTCCTCTTCACTTTTAGCAAGCAAAGTCATATCATCTACACAGCATGGGTTATTAATGAGTCTTCCTTCCATCCTAAGGTGGAGTTCTCTTCATATAGTCCACCTTCTCAGATTATTTGCTCAGCATACAGATGGAATAGTTATGATGAAAGGATATAACATTGATGCACATCTTTTCTGAGTTCAAATCACACAGTATTCCCTTGTTGTGTTTCAAATACTGTCTCTTGATCTGTGCACAGGTTCCTCATGAGGTGTTCTGGAGTTCCCATTCTTTGCAATGTTACCCATAACTTATTGTGATTCACACATTGACATGTCTTCACATCATCAATAAAACACAGGTAAATATCTTTCTGATACTGTTGCTTTCATTCAAGGCCTATCTGACATCAGCAATGATATCCCTGGTTCCACATTCTCTTTTGAATCCAGCTTGAATTTCTGGCAGTTACCTGTTGATATACTGCTGCGGCAGCTTTTGAATGATCTTTAGAAAATGTTGCTTACATGTGATATTAGTGATATTGTTCCTTAGAAGCATGGATGGTAAAATTATGTCTTGCATAGTCTGAACATGTTTTCAGGAGTGACCAATCTCTAGGAAGGACTTCATGCTTGGTAAATTAGAAGGTCAATCAAAAAGAGGAAGAACTTCAACAAAATGAATTAACACAGTGGTTACAAAAATGGGCTCAAGCATACCAACAATTATGGGCATGGCATAGGACTGATCATTGTTTCATTCTATGGTACATAGGGTCACTGGGAGTCTGAATTGACTTAATGGCTTCTAACAAGAGCAAAATAGTGTAACGTTTAAACTGTTTGATTCTGAAAGACAGCACATCTGGCATCACAGCTTGAACTGTGTCCCCCAAAAAATACATGTAGCCATGTGGCTGGGCCACAATTTCCAATATTTTATGATTGTCCTCCAGTTTGTGATTTTCTTGTGCTGTATGTTAAAGGATTAGGGTGGGACCATAAATCTCTTCATAGGATCACTTCCCTGCTCCACTGTAAAGGGAGTTTCCCTGGATTGTGGCTTGTATCACCCTTAGTCCTTTCATCCTTTGAGAGATAAAAAGAAAGGGAAGCAAGCAGAGAACTGAGACCCTCACACCATCAAGAAAACAGCACAAGGAGGAGAACATGTCCTTCAAAACTGAGGTTTCTGTGCCAAGATGCTCCATGGGCAAAGATTGATGCAATACCACACTTTCCTCCAGAGTTGACCAGGGAGAAATGCTTCCCGTGGAAAGGACATCCTGAATTTGGACTTGTAGCCTAGTGGACTGTGTGAAAATAAACCTTCCTTTGTTAAAGACATCCACTCTGTGATATTTCTGTTAGAGCAGAACTAGCTGACTAAAACATCTGTTCTTCAATCCATGAATCTTTTTGACTGTTTTGATGTATAAAATTTTACTAAAATGATTCAATGAATCAGTTCCCCGTTATAAAACTGAATGCTTTGTAATATGAGGGATTTTCCCTCAGTAGATCAGCACAATAACATGCAACAAAAATAACAGTAATGATAATAATAACACAAAGCAACAATATGAAAAACTGTAGCCATTATTAGCTTTCTATGAGCTCAACACATACTTACTTGTCCTTACAAAAAAATCACTATGTATAATAGCCAGCCAAGTGAAGCTGAGAGTTAAATTATCTTACTAAAGATTCACAGAGCTTGCAAGAGTGGGTAATTGTGTGTGTGTGTGTTTGTATACAAAATAGTAAAAAAATGAAAATCTCTGCCTTGATTTGTGAAATACATCCTATGAGTCAGATATAACTAATGTATACTTATAAACACCCCCATAGTGTGAGTAGCATAATAAAAAGGAAAAGTAAACATTACCGTCTAGTCAATTTTGACTCGTAGTCACTAGACCAAAGAGTAGAACTGCCCCATAAGATTTCCAAAATTGTAGATCTTTACAGAAACAGGCTGCCACATCTTTCTAATTTGGATCATCTGGTGGGTTTAAACCACCAACCTACAGTTTTGATTAGCAGCAGAGCATATAATCCCAATTTTACCTATAAAGAAATCGAGATTTAAAGAGAGCAGATAACCTACTCATCAGTGTATATATCATCACACATCTGTCGGTTTCTTTTGCTGTGGAGGTTTGTGTGTTTCTGTAGAATGTGGAACAAGGGTATCATTACTGATTTCAGATGGATCCTGGCTGAAAGTGAGCAGACCAGAAAAATAATTACCTACATTTTATTGACTATGCAAAAAATTCAATTGTGTGGATCATAACAAGTTACGGATAATATTGCAAAGAGTGGAAATTCCAGAACACTTCACTGTGCTCATGTGAAACTTCTACATAGACAGAAAGGCAATTGTTTGAACAGAATAACAGAATTCTGCATGGTTTAAAATCCTATCCACCTTAGTTATTCAATCTGTATACTGAGAAAATAATCTGAGAAGTTAAACTACAAAGAGAATGCAGCATCAGGATGGCAGGAAGACTCCTGTGATGTGTAGATGATACAACCTTGTTTGCTGAAAGTGAAGAATAACTGAAACACTTTCTGATGAAGACTGATGACTACAGTCTTCAGTATGGCTTACAATTCAACATAAGGGAAACAAAAATCCTTACAACTAGACCAATAAACAGCACCATAATAAATGAAGAAAATACTTAAGTTGTACGAGGATTCTATTTGGATCCACAATCAATATTCATGGGAAGTAGCAGTCAAGAAATTGACATACTTGCTACCTGTTGTGATCTAGTGAATTACTATTACATGGCCCTTCTGGCCATGGTTCTTGTAGCTTTCACAAAATGATTGGATGGTACACAAATAAGGTGCTTGTGGTCCATCGAGGTGATTGGACAGTTCTGCCAGATATATGGAAACCTAGTGGTCGAACTATGCAAATGAGGTACATAGGACCCTTGCTGGGGATTAGTTGGTTCCGTCTTCCTACTAGGCTTCAAATCCACTACCATTGAGTTGATTCTGACTCCCAGAAACCCTGCAGGACAGAGTAGAACTGTCCCATAGGGTTTCCAAGACTGCAAATTTTTAAGGAAGCTAACTGCTACATCTTCTTCCCACAGAGGAGCTGGTGGGTTGAAACTGCCAAACTTTCCATCTGTAGTTGAGCACTTTAATGACTGCATCACCAGAGCTCAAAGCCTGGGGAATATTCACTATTCCCCAGTAAGAAGAGCCAGGAGTGGAGAGTGTCTTTTGGACCTAGGGTCCATACTCTGAAAACCTCCTAGATGTAGAAGTAGAGGAAGCAGTAACACTGCAGGTGGCAGTGACGTGAGATGGCAAGAACCAGAAGACTAGTACAAGACAGCACCCATGGAGCAAGGCAGCCACAGTGGGCTTTCAGGCCCACAGAGTAACAGAGCCGATGGCCTTCAGGAGGGAGAGTCTCAGATAGCACAGGGTGTCTCTGTGCACTTCCCAGCAGAGCTAAAGTTCTTTGAATACTTGCCAAGCTGGGCAGAGTCCAGCCCCAAGAAGATTTTCACAGCAAAAAGAAGGTCCTGCCTGATTGCACAGCCTAGAGAAGCTGAGAAAACTGTCTGGCACTGAAAAAAAGCAGAGATGTGTGATTCCCTTTAGGGTATCTTTCAACTTTGCCTACGAGCTTCCTGTTCCGGCTTCTGAGTTGTACCATGTTGATCCTGACTTAGAGTTATACCTGCTACTTCACTAATTAATCCCATAATAAAGAATATTGTCTGTGGGTTTTGTAGGGCAATTATAAGGAAGTACTGAAGCCAGTAGAGAAGCAAAGAGTGCCATGGGAAGGGTGGCCGGTGTTAGAATTGGTGAAAAGTTTGGAGCGCAAAGGTATGTCTGACCTCCACTTGAGAGGAAGCAGC
The DNA here is from genome assembly GCA_028571685.1 of Heterohyrax brucei. Lineage (NCBI taxonomy): Eukaryota > Metazoa > Chordata > Mammalia > Hyracoidea > Procaviidae > Heterohyrax > Heterohyrax brucei. The sequence continues at coordinate 167,205,263 of CM053143.1, forward strand.
TTTGGGCCAAAGTTTATGCTGATTCTCCTCTCCCTTCTGAAGCTTGATGAGATCTGACACCCTACCATCTTTATACCTACGTACCTAACACTACTTTCCAAAACTTACAGTTTGGTTCCTCCGTTTTCTTGTGCATTTTGTAAATATTTCCAAATCAGTAATACATATCTTTTAATGTGTGCTATTTGTTGATTTGATAAATGTTTGCTGCATATTCAATGGGTAAAAAATAATATTATATATAATCAAATAGACTCTCTAACTACCTCCAATTTGTTTCAGTCATGCAGAGGCTGCCAAAACAATTAATAACAACATGATACAGAATAATTTTGCTTTGCAAGGAAGAAGCAAAATAACAAACAAAAAAAAAAGTGATCATTTGGGTAAGAAAGAGTAGATCAAGTTAGACTTCTTGAGTTCCTTTTATCTCATTTTTGTTGACTTTCTAGACTGCAAACTCATTCAGAACAAATCACATGCAGGAATTGTCATTTTATTTTTCTCCAGGTCCCTGCACAAATTTTTACTCATGGTAAATACATATCTGCTAAATAACTGCGTAAACTAGAAAGTAAGTATAATTTGCATGCAATTATAGTAGCTTTGCTGGAAGCACAATCTTTCAACAAAAATTGCATACTTTTCAAAACAGCTTTATATGTTTTGTAAGAAGAAAATTGCTCCATAATTAGAAAAAGTGTTTTTAACTGCTGCTTCAAGAATACACTGACCAAAACTGACATTTGCCTAACCTGCAACTATCCTTCCAAAATGAAGAAAGTTAAATAACAGTGTTTGTTATAATCCTTCACACACTGTATGGTTTCCTTATCATGTACAAAACTTACATAGATTTCAAAGGAAAAAAAAAATAGAAAATGCCAAGCCAAGAAAATAGACAATAAGAGGAAAAAGAATCAGTTGTATCCCATACATGGTTTGTTGCTGTTATTAAGAACTGTCTAGTCAGCTTGGACTTACAGCAACCCTGTGTATGACTGTCTTAGTCATCTACTGCTGCAATAACAGAAATACCACAAGTAGATGACTGTAACAAAGAGAAATTTATTTTCTCAGTTTAAGGGACTAGAGACCCAAATTGAATGTGCTACTTCGAGAGAAAAACTGTCTCTGTCAGCTCTGGAGGACAGGCTTTGCCTCTTTGAGGAAAGGAAAATCTTCTGTGCCATGGCATCTCTTCCTCATCTCTACTTTCTCTTGCTTGTTTAATCTCTTTTACATCTTAAAAATATTGACTCCAAACACATCCTACACTAATACTATTTCATTAACACAGCAAAACAATCCATTCCCAAATGGGATTATAACCACAAGAATAGCAGTTAGGATTTAGAATGCCTATTTTTGGAGGACACAATTCAATCTGTAACATTTCTCTTTGGCTCACAAAAATTCAAGCCCTTGCCACCTGTAAAACACATTCACCACATTACATTATCCCAAAGTCTTAAAACAGTTCCAAGTCCAAATTCCATCCTGGGATAAAATTCCTCTTCATCTGTGAACCTGTGAAAATTAGAGTATATGAAATCTGCTTCCAAAGTACAATGACGGAGCAGACACAAGGTTGACATTTCTATTACTAATGGGAGAAATTGGAGAGAAAGTAAAGAAAGAAGGGAAAATGCAGCGTGGCAAAATCCAACCCATATCTGTCACGGATTACTCTGGCTTCAGTGATGAAAATTAAATGTGGCCAAGGAAGGCAAGAGGAGAGCAGTCAAGGTATTGTAGTTATTCAGATGGAGATGATAGTAGTTTGGATCAGGGACTAACAGTGAAACAGCTGAGAAGTATTCCAATTCTGGATACACTTTGAAGGTAGAGCCAAAGAAGTGAAGTGATTTGCTAAACAGTGGGAGAAAAAGAGAGAGAAAGAGAGAGGGAGAGAGAAACAAAAATGCCTCCAGATTTTCTTTTCTGTTTTCTTTTTTTCTTGATCATTTTGAAGCAGGGAATTGCTAAAATGCTCTGGTCTGCAGTAGCTTGATATGTGGATCAAGTTTCATTTCTGGGCATTATTTCAAAGTAGCCAATTTGCTAAATGAGGTTGGAATTTGGGGGGGAAGATATGGGTTAGCAATATTCATTGGCATGATGAGAAGACAGTCCTAACATTGGAATTTGGGTGGAGAATGACCCTGGGAGAAGGTAAAACCCATGAACCAAAGACTGCCAGCTAAATACAAAATACATTTCCTTCTTCCTGGCCACACAGCTGGTTTACTATTCCTCACACTCTTTGAAGTTAGGTGTGACTAGGTTCTAGTTAAAGTGCCACTCCCAAGCCTGATATAAATCAGTTTCTAATGCGTGGCCCTTCTTATTCATTCAGCCTCAGCCAACTTGATACAGACATGAACCAGGAACCATGGTGCCTCTGGGTGGATTCAAATTTCCAACCCTTCAGTTAGCATTTAGCAATGGGATACTTTAATTGTATGTATCAATGTCTTAGGCTGGCTTTTCTACAGAAGCAAAACCAGTAGCACATATGTGTATAAGGAAAGCATTTATACAAAGTAAAAGGAAAGATTTATATGTAAAAGAAACAGCTCACACAACTGCAGAAGCTGAATGCCCCAAGTCCTGGCAAAAGCCTCACGTTGCCATGGGAGCTGGTGAACTCATGGACAGTAGGTCAAAGACCAGAGTTCTAGATTACCTATCAATAATTACATTGAATGTAAATGGTCTGAACACTCTAGCAAAGAGACAATGAGTGACATCTTGGATTAAAACGCATGACTTGTCTATGTGTTACTGACAAGAAACTTATCTTGGACTTCCAGATATGAACAAACTGAAAATTAAAGGATGGAAGAATATATATCAAGTGAATAATATACAAAGAAGAGCAGATATGGTAATACTAATCTAAGATAAAATAGATTTTAAAATTCACCATCATGGACAAGGATGGGCACTATTTTTGCTGAAAGGTTCAATACATAAGGAGGATGTAACAATATTAAATGTTTGTGTACCCAATACTGATGAATTTAAATACATTGAAGAAGCATTGACTACATTAAAAAATGAGATAGATCACTCCACAACAATAGCGGGAGACTTCAACACTCCACTCTTAGTATTGGACAGATCTTCTAGAACAAAGCTCAGTAAAGACACAAAAGATCTTATTGCCACAGTTAACAAACTAGACCTCATCGACATATACAGAACTTTCTATCCATCAGCAGATAACTATACCTTCTTCTCCAGCGCATATGGAACGTTTTCCAGAATAGATCATGTGTTAGGACATAAAGCAAGTCTCAACAAAATTCATACCACTGAATTATAGCAAAGCATCTTATCAGACCATAAAGCCATAAAAGTCGAAATCAATACGAGAAAAAAACATAGGTACAATTTGGAATTCATGGAAACTGAATAACATCTCACTCAAAAGGCCAGCGTTATAGAAGATGTCAAGGATGAAATGAAGAAATTTATGAAATCAAATGAGAATGAAAACACTTCGTACCAGAACCTGTGGGATGCAGCCAAAGCAGTGCTCAGTGCTCAGTTTATCTCTATAACTGCACACATCCAGAAGGAAGAAAGAATCCAGACCAAAGAACTAACCCTATAGGTTGAACAAGTAGAAACAGAGCAACAGAAGAACCCCTCAGGCACCAGAAAAAAAAGATCCTAAAAATTAGAGCAGAACTAAATGAATTAGAAAATAGAAGAACAACTGAAAAAATTGAAAAGACCAAAAGCTTGTTTTTTGTAAAGATCAACAAAATTGACAAACCACTGGCTAAACTTACTAAAGAAAAACAGGAAACAAATAACCCCAATAAGGAATGAGTGGGGAGAGGTCACAACAGATCCAACCAAGATCAAAAATATCAAACCAGAATACTGCAAAAGACTACAACAAATTTGAAAACCTAGAGGAAATGGACAAATCCCAAGATGCCTATCACCTACCAAAATTATCACAAGGTGAAGCAGAACAACTTAATAAACTCATCACACAGGACTAGATCAAAAAAGTCATCCAAAAACTTCCAATCAAAAAAAGCCCTTCCCTACATGGCTTCACTGCAGAATTCTACCAAATTTTCAAAGAAGAGTTATCTCCAATACTACTGAGACTATTTCACAGCATAGAAAGGGATGGAATTCTCCCAAATTCATTCTATTAAGCCAGCATAACCCTGATACAAAAGCCAGGGAAAGATCCAACAAAAAAGGCAAACCACAGACCAATGTCACTCGTGAACCTAGACGCAAAAATCTTCAACAAAACACTAGCAAATAGAATTCAACAACATATCAAAAAGATAATTCGTCATGATCTAGTTGGATTCATACCAGGGATGCAAGGCTGGTTCAACATCAGAAAAACAATTAACATGATCAACCACGCAAATAACACAAAACACAAGAATCCCCTGATTTTATCAATTGATGTGGAAAAGGCATTTGATAAAGTCCAACATCCATTCATGCTAAAAATTCTCAGCAAAGTAGGAATAGAAGGCAAATTTCTCAATGCAATAAGGCATTTATACAAAGCAAACAACCTACATCATCCTGAATGGAGAGAGACTGAAACAATTCCCCTTAAGAACAGGAGCTAGACAAGGATGCTCACTTTCACCTCTCCTATTCAACATTGTACTAGAAGTTCTAGACAGAGGAATTAGACAAGATCAAGAAATAAAGGGCATCTGTATCAGCAAAGAAGTAAAAATCTCCTTATTTTCAGATGATATGTTTCTACATGCAGGGAATCCTAAAGAATCTGTAAGTAAACTACTCAAACTGATAGAAGAGTTCAGCAAAGTCTCAGGATACAAGATAATCGTAAGTAAATCAGTAGGATTCCTTTATACCAACAATGAGATTATTAAAGAAGAAATCACCAAATCAATATCATCTACTATAGCCCCCAAGAAAATAAAATACCTAGAAAGAAATCTAACCAGAGAAATAACAGACCATTACCAAGAGAACTATAAGAACTTACTACAAAAACATAACAGAGACACATAAATGGAGAAACCTACCCTGCTCATGGATAGGAAGACTTAACATTGTGAAAATCTCTATTTCACCCAAAGTGATCTACGTATATAATGCAATCTCAATACAAATTCCAGAGACATTTTTCAACAAGTTGGTGAAACAAATCACCAACTTTGTTTGGAAAGGAAAAAAAACTCCAGATAAATAAAGCACTACTGAAGAAGAAGAACACACTGGGAGGCCTCTCACTACCCAACTTTAGAACCTGTTACTCTGCCACATTAGTCAAAACAGCCTGGTACTGGTACAAAAGGAGGCACATAGATGAATAGAATAGACGTGAGACCCTAGAGATGCAACCATCCTCCTATGAGAAGTTGATATTTGATAAAGGCCATAAGACATTAAACCAGGGAAAAAACAATCTCTTCAACAAATGGTTTTCCGTTACAAGATGGCGGAGTAAACAGACGTCTCCTCATCTCCCTCTGAGAACTAAGGCCTGGATGATATGTTTTATGATATGTTTTATGTTAGGCCTTGGGACCTAACATATTTAACTGGGCAACAGTATCAGACTAAGCTTCTCCTCTCAAAAACAATCTAGTGACCCTTTAACCTCTGCTTCTGCTGCTACATTGTAACAGAGAACTGCAACTCCTGCAAACGGCCGGTAACGGTAACATACTTTCATTATAAGCAGGCAGGTGAAGTCTGCTGTTCCCCACTAGCTGTTCAGGCCAGCCTGTTGGATAGCTTCCAGCTCCCAATTCAGCACCTGGACAGCTCCCTGCATAGAAGTGCAGTTTACTTTTTCTTTTAAGGTTTACTTTTTTAAGGCTGAGAGGCTTATATTTTCTCTCTGGAAATCTCTCTATTGAAAAACCTCTCACATTTTAAGATTAGCTGACAGCCCCCAGTTTCTCCATAAACAGAGCACCCTCTTTGCTACTCAATAAGCAAAGTCTTCCACCCTTGAGAGGCCACCTGGGGCAAATCACTACAGTATTATAGTCAGCTGGTGGCCAACAATTCTCTTAGATCCATTAGTAGAGACATCAAATAACATCTAGATGGCATGCAGGCAACAGACCATAATTAGTCATTTAAAGAAACACTCTTCAAATGCTCCAGAAAATTCCCTAAATAAAGTTTCAAAAAATTCAAAAAATTTCCCAGATGAAGAAGCCTTTCTGAATCTAACAGAGATTGAATACAAAAAAAAATTATATATAAAATCCTCCTAGAAATTAAACAACATACAGTAGAACAAAATGAAAAAGTTGGTAAGGTATTTGATATTCTAGAACATCAACAATCTGAAATACATCAGATTAATAACAAAATTACAGAATTGAATAATTCTATCCAAAACCAAAAGAGTAGGATTGAACAGATGGGAGTTAGAATCAGTGACCTAGAAGACAAACTAACTAATGCCAACATTTATGAGGTAAAATCAGAGAAAAGAAATAAGAAAAATGAAGAAATGTTAAGAAACATATGGGACTCCATGAAGAGGAATAATTTACGTTTAATTGGATTTCCTGAACAAGGGAAAATTAATGACAACATAGAGAGTACTGCTGTAGAGATGCTGACAGAAAATTTTTCTGAGATTATGAAAAAAGAGAAAATAGATATCCAAGATATTTATCAAACACTGCAAAAATTAGATCCAAATAGAAGAACACCAAGGCATATTATAATTAAACTTAATAAACTAAAACACAAAGAGATGCTTCTGAAGACAGCAAGGCTCAAGTCAAAACTTACATTCTGAGGAAAACCCTGTAGACTTTCATCTGACTTTTCTGCTGAAACAATACTGGCCAGAAAACAATGGGCAGACACGTTCAAAGTTCTGAACGAGAAAAACTTCCATCCCAGAATAATCTATCCGTCTAAATTATCTATCAGATATAATGGTGAAATTAAGACTTTTGAAAATAAAGAGAAATTTAAAGACTTCATAAAAACTAAACCCAAATTACATGAAATATTGAAAGAAGCTCTTCCCTAAACATATGTTTTAGGTGATAATTTAAGGCACTTCATCCAAATTTCTAATCAGCTAAGGAAGGCACAAAACTTCATCAAAACAAACCAAAAACTGTAATATTATGCTAAGGGAATTCATGGTGATATCATGACAACTATAATATCGCATTGAAAGAGACATACACTACAATAGTTACAGTTTTTTTGATGCAGTGACAGTTTCTGACTTCTAAAATAATTAAAATTGATTTCAATAATTATACGTTAAGGGGATTAGGTATGTAGCCATAGAACTAATTAACAATAAACCGTTTGCAATGAAAAATCACAATACAGAAGTCTCAATAAATATAAAATCAAAACTCATACCACCAATAAAGAAGAATGTCCCAGGACAGATTAATAAGAACAACAGAGAAAACACCAACATGAAAATAAACATATTGCAATGACATCACTAAATGTATATTTATCAATACTCACATTGAATGTAAATGGACTGAATGCTCCAGTAAAGAGACAGCGAGTGATACCGTGGATCAAAAGACATGAGCCATCTATATGTTGCTTACAAGAAACACATCTTAGACTTAAGAATAAGAACAAGTTGAGAATTAAAGGTTGGAATAATATATATCAAGCTAAGAATACACAAAAAAGAGCAGGTGTGGCAATATTAATCTCAGATAAAATAGATTTTAATGTAAAGTCCACTATTATGGACAAGGATGGTCACTATTTATTGCTGAAAGGTTCAATACTGAAGCAAGACTTAACAATATTGAATATTTGTGCACCCAATACCAAAGCACCTAAATACGTTAAACAAGTACTGACAACATTGAAAAATGAGATTGATCATTCCACCATAACAGTTGGGGACTTTAACACTCCCCTTTTGGTTAAGGATAGATCATCCGGAAAAAAGCTCAGTAAAGATATAGAAGATCTTGTTACAACAATCAACCAACTTGACCTTATTGACATATACAGATCTTTTCATCCATCAACAGATAAGCATGCCTTCTTTTCCAAAGCACGTGGAAAATTCTCCAGAATAGACCATATGTTGGGTCATAAAACTATTCTCCATAAAATCCAAACCATTGATTTATTGCAAAGTACCTTCTTGGACCACAGAGTTATAAAAGTTGAAATCAATAACAGAAAAATTGTAGGTAAAAATTCCAACTTGTGGAAACTGAACAACACTTTACTCATAAAGCCTTGAGTTATAAAAGAAATTAAAGACACATTAAAGAAATTTATGGATTCAAATGAGAACGAAAACACATCCTACCAGAATTTATGGGATACAGCAAAAGCAGTGCTCAGAGGTCACTTTACCTCTATAAATGCACACGTCCAGAAAGAAGGAAGAACATGAATTAAAGAATTAACCTCGCAGCTTGAACAAGAGAAAGAGAGTCCTCAGGCACCAGAAGAAAACAGATTATAAAACTTAGAGCAGAGCTAAATGAATTAGAGAATAGAAAAATGATTGAAAAAATTAACAAAACCAAAAGTTGGTTCTTCGAAAAGATCAACAAAATTGATAAGCCATTGGCTAAACTTACAAAAGAAAAACAACAGAAGATACAAATAACCCAATTAAGAAATGAGTTGGGAGATATTACAACAGACCCATCTGAAATACAACATATCATAACAGAATACTATGGAAAGCTATACTCTGACAGGTTTGAAAATCTGGGGGAAATGGACAAATTTCTGAATTCATATGACTCACCAAGACTATCACAAGGAGAAGTAGATCAACTTAATAAATCTATCACCAAGGAGGAGATTGAGGAAGTCATCAAAAATCTACCAACCAAAAAATGTCCTGGCCCAGATGGCTTCACCAGAGAATTCTACCAAACTTTTAGAGAAGAATTAACTCCAATACTAATGAGACTATTTCACACCATAGAAAGAGATGAAACACTTCCAAATTCCTTCTGTGAAGCCACCATAACCCTGATACCAAAACCAGGGAAAGATCCCACAAAAAAAGAAAATTATGGAACAATATCACTGATGAATCTAGATGCAAAAATCTTCAACAAAATTCTAGCCAATAGAATTCAACAGCATATAAAAACAATCATTCATCATGATTAAGTTGGTTTCATTCCAGAGATGCAAGGCTGATTCAACATCAGAAAAACAATTAATGTAATCAACCACATTAATAACACAAAGGATAAAAATCACCTGATTCTGTCAATTGATGCAGGAAAGGCATTTGACAAAGTTCAACATCCATTCATGCTTAAAACTCTCAGAAAAATAGGAATGAAAGGGAAATTCCTCAATATAATCAATAGCATCTATGCAAAGCCAATTGCTTTCATCATCCTGAATGGTGAAAGACTGAAAGAATTCCCTTTGAGAATGGGAACTAGACAAGGATGCCCGCTCTCACCACTTCTATTCAACATTGTCCTAGAAGTTCTAGCTGGAGCAATTAGACAAGACAAAGAAATAAAAGGCATCCGCATTGGCAGTGAAGAAGTAGAGGTTTCTCTCTTTGCAGATGATATGATTGTTTATACAGAGAATCCAAAGAAATCCATAAGTAAACTATTAGAGCTAATAGAAGAATTCAGCAAAGTATTGGGATACAAGGTAAACATAACTAAATCAGTGGGATTCCTTTATACTAACAATGACATTATTAATGAAGAAATCACCAAATCAATTTCATTTACTATAGCCCCCAAGAAGATTAATACCTAGGAATAAATCTAACTAGAGAAATAAGAGATTTTTACAGAGAAAACTATAAGACACTGCTACAAGAAACTAGGAGGGACTTAAATAAGTGGAATAATCTGCCCTGCTCATGGATAGCAAGACTCAATATTGTGAGTGCCCAAAGCACCCTACTTGTATAATGCAATCCCAATACAAATTCCAACGACATTTTTTAATGAGATGGAGAAACAAATCATCATTATTTGGAAAGGGAATAAACCCCAAATAAGTAAAACAATACTGAAAAAGAAGAACATACTGGGAGGCCTCTCACTACCTGACTTTAAAACCTATTACACTGCCACAGTAGTCAAAACAGTCTGATATTGGTAGAAAAAGAGACATGTAGACCAATGGAACAAATTAGAGACCCCAGAGATGCCACCATCCTCTAATGAACAGCTGATATTTGACAAAGGTCCTAAGATTTTGAACTGGGGTAAGAACAGTCTCTTTAACAAATGGTGCTAGCATAATTGGATATCCACCTGCAAAAAAACTGAAACAAGACCCATATCTCACACCTTACACAAAAATCAACTCAAATTGGATAAAAGACCTGAATATAAAAGCTAAAACAATAAAGCTCATCCAAGATATGATAGGGTCAACAATGGACATTTTAACATGCAATATAGACAGACTTCAAAATCTGACAAACAAAACACATTCATCAGAGAAAATAGATAAATGGGAATTAATAAGAATCAAACACTTCTGCTTATCCAAAGACATCATCAAAAGAATTAAAAGACTACCTACAGAATGGGAAAAAAATATTTGGCAACTCTATGTCAGACCGACGCCTGACCTCCATCATCTGTGAGGTTATACAAAATATCAATAAGAAAGAGACAAATCATCCAATTAAGTGATGGGCAAAGGATATGGACAGACACTTCTCTAAGTAGGAGATCCAGGCAGTCAAAAAACACATACAGACATGTTCCCCATTATTAATTATTAAAGAAATTGAAATCAAAACGACAATGAGATACCACCTCACCCCAACAAGATTGACCATGATCCAAAAAACGCAAAACAATAAATGTTGGAGAGGCTGTGGAGAGATTGGAACTCTCCTTCACTGTTGGTGGGATTGCAGAATGGTGCAACCTCTTTGGAAAGCAATTTGGCATTACCTTAAAGGCACTTGGCTGGCTTGGCTAAAACAATGGATATAGATATACCATTTGACCCAGTTATTCCTCTTCTCGGAATACATCCTACAAAATCAAGGCCATTCGCACTGACTGCTACCTGCACACAAATGTTCATTGAAGCACAGTCCACGATAGCAAGAAGTTGGAATCAACCCAGATGCCCAACAACAGAATAATGGATAGGTAAGCTCTGGTATATGTACTCCATGGAGTACTATACACTGATAAGGAACAACAATGATAGCAGGAAACATCTCTCAATTTCGTCTCAACTGGAGGACATTATATTGAGTGAAACTAGTCAGTGACAGAATGACAATTATTATATGGGACCCCTACGATAAAAACTTAAAAGCATACTCATACATACTAGAAAAGACTCTTTGATGGCTACAGGGTGGGGAAGGTGGGAGGACAGGAAGGCAAGGGGCGAGGGTTTAGATTAGATAATTGTTAGAAATTTGATAGGGTGAAATTGGTGACAATTCACATTAGTAAGAAGATCAATATTAATGAGACTTCGACACAACTTGTGTACTCCTCCTCTCTTAACCCAATTTTTGAGTATGTACACTTTCATTTTCTTATTTAATAATAAAAAAAATACAAAAAAAAAGAAGAAACCAAAGAAATGACCTTCAAGAATTTTTTTTTTTTTTTCGCCTGGCCACCACCAGTGATAGCCACGATGGCACTCACTAGGTTGAGTCTCACTGGCAACACAAGAATAAAAAGAGGTGCATCATGAGATCTCCACTAAAAGACCTCAACTGATGGTCCAGCAGTTTCGGGGTTCCCCTGAGAGCATGGCTCCCGACCCTGATGCTGCCCTTACCCATAAATTATAACAAAGGTCCACTCTTTGGACAGGAATGGATTGGACTTGGCAATGCAGAGTGACCATATATTGGTTGCACTTTATGGTTCTATACATCTATAGGATATCATCCTGCTGACCTCTGGCTGGAGGAAGGAGAGTGGCTGGAGAGGAGCAGAAAGGAGGCTGTTGGGAGGATGAGACATGTATGGAGCAGAGAGGAAGAGTCTGCTGTCGCCGGGCAGTGAGAGCATGGAAGCTGCATATAGGTGGGCACGTAAATTTATACGGGAATGTACATTTTCACTCAGTCATGTTAAATAAATAAAAAAAAAAGGAAAAAAAAAAACAAATGGTGCTGGCAAAAACTGGATATCCATCTGCAAAAAAAAATTGAAACAAGACCCGTATCTCACACCCTATACAAAAACCAACTCAAGCTAGATAAAAGACCTAAATATCAAAACTAAAATGATAAAGCTCATCCAAGAAAGAAATAGAATCAACAATAGATGTTTTAATACATAACACAGACAGACTTCAAAATCTGACAAATGAAGAAATGATAGATAAATGGGAACTACTAAGTAGCTAGCACTTTTGCTCATCCAAAGACTTTATCAAAAGAGTTAAAAGACCACCTACAGAATGAGAAAAAAACACTTCGCAACTATATGTCAGACCGACATCTGATCTCCATAATTTATAAGGTACTACAAAACATCAATAAGAAAAGGATAAATAATCCAATTAAATGGTGGGCAATGAGAACAGACACTTCTCTATAAAGGAGATCCAGGCATCCAAAAGACACATGCAGAATTGCCCACGATCATACTTATTAAGGAAATTCAGATCACAACTACCTTGAGACATCTTACTCCAATAAGGCTGGGCATGATCCAAAAAACACCAAACAGCAGATGCTGGAAAGGCTGTAGGAGAAATCAGAACTCTTCTACACTGTTGGTGGGATTGCAACATGGTACAACCTCTTTGGAAAGGAGTCTGGTGCTTTCTTAGAAAGCTGGAAATAGATATACCATTTGACCCAGTAATTCCACTGCTTGCAATATATCCTACAGAATCAAGGCCATTCACACCAACACACAAATGTACACAAATGTTTATTGCAACGCAGTCCACATTAGCAAAAAGATGGAATCAACCCAGATACCCAACAACAGATAAATGGGTATTTAAACTATGGTACATATACTCAATGGAACACTATGCAGTGATAAAGAACAATGATGATTTTAGGAAGCATCCCATAACCTGGTTTCAAAGGGAAGACATTATGCTGAGTGAAAGCAGTCAGTGGCAAAAGGACAAATATTGTATGAGACCCCTACTATAAGGACTTAAAAACAGACTCATGTACAGAAGAAAGACTCTTTGAGGCTGCAAGGGGAGGGAAGGAGGGAGGCAGACGGTTGGTTATAGATGAGACAGTTGATAGAAATATAGTTGGATGAAATCTGTGACAGCACACATTAGAAACAAGAGCAACTTAAATGGGCTTTAACATAACATGATTACTCCTCCAATCTTAATCCAATATTGCTAGAACAGAGTAGCAGGGGTGGAGGTCTGGGGACCATAGTTTCAGGGGACATCGAGGCCCAAGTGGCATAACTAGCGTGTTGCCAAGAGAGCCTTCTCAAACTCATATTGGTGAGTGGCTTCTGGGATCTTAAAAGTTAGCAAGCTGCCATCTGAGGCACACCGAATGGTCCCAATTCAGCAGGAACTGATGATCACTAAGGACCAAAATGACTTAGGGTAAAAAGAACCCAGAAGACAGAGAGACCCACGTGAGTGTATGACTGCATTGACATGTGACCAGAGGAATCAGATCATTCCCAGCTACCACCAGTGATGTCCACGATGGTTCTCACAAAGTTGAGTCTCATTGGCAACACGAGAATAAAAAGGGGTGTACCCTGAGAACTCCACTAAAACACCACAATTGATGGTCCAGGGGCCTCAGGGCTCCCTTGGGAGCATGGACCCTGGTTCTGATGCTGCCCCTGTCCATAAATCATTACTGAGTTCAGCTGTTCAGACAGGAATAGATTGGACTCAGTGACACAGAGTGATAATATTGTGCACACTTTATGGTTCTATGCATCTAGAGGATGTTGTTTTGTTGGCCTCTTACTGGAGGTTGGCAAAGGGTGGAGAGGAGGAGACAGAAGATTGTTAGGAGGATATGACATGCATAGAGTGTATAGGAGAAGTGTGCTGTCACCAGGAAGGGAGAGCAGCAGGAGCTGTACATATGCAGGCATGCAAATTTGTATTGGATTGTACACTTGCACTCAATCACAATAAATTAAAAGGAAATTAAAATTAAAAAAGAAGTAAAATAGAATTAAATTCTATTTCAGCCATAAGTTATATGTTAAGCTTTTTCTGAATCCTATTTTTAGCCTTATTTTTGTTTATTCCATAATCCAGCTTACCAAATCAGCAATTAATAACAGTTCAAGATTTGTTAGCACTGTTTCAGAGAAAGTATTCTAACAGTGCTAAAGAATACAGAAAAGGTTGAACACTTTCAAGTAAAAGCTCCTGGAATAAAATGAGATATCAGATGCTTTAATTCACAGCATCTCCTGATGATTAATTTAAATTTAATTGTGTTCAGAAGTGAAGGACTCTCACAGATGACCTCTTATGGATTTCATTACACATTGTATGATTAAATGAGAGTGAAGATCATGGACATCATCTAATTTCACTTGTTTATTTTTAAGAAACCACAGCTCAGAAAAATTAAGTGAATTACCCAACAAGCCTGATGTTATAAATGCTAATTTCAAGATTTGATGAAAATTCAGCTTTTCATTCTGAGCAGCCATGATTTCCAGTGCTCTTGTGTTTCCTAAATATCTACTTAGTAAGTAGGAAAAAAAATGAAAATGGCCTTGTTTTATTTAAAGCTATAGAATTAGACAATATTTACTAGATTATGGGCTCCTATTTGCTCCTCAAAAGTCAGTATCTATCACAATGTTTGGAAAATAGTGCAAATTAAATAAATATTGACTGTGATAAACAGTACTCTTTTATAGGATAGATGTAATTCAAGATTTAGTGTGTGATGAGAAATATACATCAGGATATTCACACAATACTTTTATTACCACATGCACCTGATTTACCAAAGTCTAGCCAGGAAATACCACTTTTTATGTTTAATAACTGTAACTTGCTCTTTAAGATAGTTAACATAAATGGAATAAATGATAAAATTAAAAAAGCTGAAAAGTTTTGAAGGGCAATTTGAGAAAACAATGTAAAGTATTATAACGAAGTATGCAAAAGCAAGGAGAAAGTTGAAGCTACACTGAAGATGTTAGCAAAAAACAAGAGTCCAGGAATTAATGGAATACCAGCCAGCATACTTCAATAAACAAATACAGTTCTCACAGAACTTACTCATCTGTTAAGAAGTTTGAAAGACCGCTACCAGGCCAACCAACTGGAAGAATCAATATTTGTACTCAATCTAAAGAAAGTCTCTCAAACAGAATACATAAATCAATGAAAAGTATAATTAATATTGCATGCTGGCAATATTTTGAAGCAGATAGTTCCAAAATGACTGTAGCCACACATCAAGGGGAAACTGCTAGAAGCTCAAGCCAGATTCAGGAGAGAATGTGAAACAAGAGATATTGATGATGTCAGATGGATCTTGGCTGAAAGCAAGACAATATAAAGAATGTGAATTCCAGAACACTTAATTTTTCTCAGGTAGAACCCGTACAAGGATCATAGGCAGCCACTGGAACAGAAAAAGAGGATAGTATTCATAGTTTAACGAGCCTTCATGGCATAGTGGATAAACTTTTGGCTGCTAACTAAAAGGTCACCCGTTCAAATCCACCAGCCACTGTTTGGAAATTCTATGGGACTGTATTACTCTATCTTATATGGTTACTATGTGCTGAAATTGATTCAGTGACAATGGGTTTGGTTTTGAGGTTTCGGTATGGTTTAAAACTGGAAATATGTATGGAGGGTTGTACCCTTTCACTTGACTTATGTAATATGGATTCTCCATAAATAATCCAATGCCAAGCCAAGTGCCGTCAAGTCAGATCCAATAAGCTGGACAATATGAAGAAGGATGTAGCTTTAGAATTGGAGGAAGACTCATTATCAACTTGTGATATGCACATAACACAACTTTGCCTGCCAAAAGTAAAGATAATGAAATGCTGTAGCCTTCAATATGGATTGCACCTGAACACAGAGAAAAAAAAATCCTCACAACTGAACTAATAACATCATGAAAAACATCAAAGTAACTGAAATTGTCAATGATCTTGTTCTACTTAGATCAACAATCAATGCTATGGAAGCAGCACAGCACTTGGCACTTCACCAGAAAAAGACATTATCATGGATTGAATTGTGAGCTTCCAAAAATGTGTGTGGTGGTTTGACCAGGCCATGATTCCTGGTATTGTGTGATGTTCCTATGCATTGTAAATCCTGCCTCTATGATGTTAATGAAGGATGGTGGGCAGCAGTTGTGTTGGTAGGGCAGGACTCAATGTGTAAGAATATTTTGTGCCTTGAGGCAGTCTTTTGAGATATAAAGGAAAGAAGTTAGCAGAGATTTGGTGACCAGCAAGAAGGAGTGTCAGAAGCAGAGCACATCCTTTGCAAAGCACTCAGGGGTCCCTGTGCCTCAGAAATTCCCAGTTGAGGGGAGAATTGACAAAAACCTTCCTCCAGAGCCCACAGGAAAAGCCTTCCCCTGGAACAGAAACCCTGAATTCAGACTTCTAGCCAAATGGACTGTGGAAGAAAAAACTTTACTTTGTTAAAACCATCCACTTAGGGTATTTCTGTTACAGCCATACCAGACGACAAGACAGACATCATGTTTGACGAAGCAGTAGGTTACTGAAAATGAAGGAAACCTTCAATGAAATGGATTGACACAACATTCAAAACAATGGAATCAATCACACAAGATCTGATAATTAAGTTCATGAATTTGCCACTCTGTGCTTACATTGGCAGCACTGTACAAACAGCTTGGTAAGGTTTCATAACCTGGGTGTATCAGTGTCTCAAAACTGAATTTGTGTCAATGTGTGGCAGTGTCTTGCTGAGCAGTATTCATTATTGTAGTTGTGTGTTATTGTGCACCCTTGCAAGAATATCAGAGCTTGAATTAGAGCAATGAACAAACATTAAATTTCTTGTTAAACTTGGCAAGAGTGAAGTGAAATCAGGGAGATGTTAGTCCAAGCTCATGGGGATAATGCCATGAAGAAAACAGCAGTGTACAAATAGATTAAATGTTTTTCTGAGGGGAAAGAAAGCACCACTGATGAAGAGAGGTCAGGGCAGCCATTAACAAGCAGAACTGACAAAGACATTGCAAAAATTTATCGACTTGTGCATCAAAATTGTCAACTGAGCATGAGAAGCATAGCAGACCAAGTAAATATTGATCAAGAAACAGGAAATTTGCTGTCTGACCTGCTGACTTCCAGTTTGTCGACTTGCAGAGCTACTTGAGATTTGTATTCCAATCCAGGACTTGGGCTGTTTCAGCCTCTAAATTGTGTGAGCTATTTCCTTTACACAAATATATTTCTATCTGTATTTATTGAATAAGAAAGACAGAAGAGGAACTGATGCCTTTGAATTGGGGGCTGGAAAAGAATATTGAATGTACCATGGACTGCCAAAAGAATAAATGGATCTATTCTGGAAGAAGTAAAACCAGAGCGTTCCTTGGAAAGAAAGATGGTGAGACAGTGTTTTACATGTTTTGGACATGTAGTCATGAGAAATGAGTCCTTGAAGAAAATCAAGCTTTGTAGAGTGGAGGGTCAGTGAAAAAAGAGGAAGATCCTTAACAAGATGTTGTGGATGCAACAATGGGCTTGAGAAAAAAAACAAATGTGGACAGGGTGCAAGACCAGGCAATATTTTGTTCTGCTGTGCATAGAGTTGCTATGAGTAGCGCTGACTCAATGGCACGTAAAAATAGCAACAACAACATGTAGCTTTGGTATGTTGTTTTGCAATTATAGCAACACTAAGGAGGTAAGAGAATTTGACAAAAAAAGTGGGGATGCTGCTCTAACAGATACCTAAAATGTAGAAGTGATTTTCAGTTGAGTAATGTGCAGAGGCTGGAGAAGTTATAAGGTGCCTAACAGGAAAAATTGTAAATTGCATTGACAAGACTGTCACTAAGATTACATACATCAAAGACAAGTCTGATGATGACTCCAAAGGAAATAAAAAGAGAAATAGTGAAAATCTCTCTCATCTTGGGGGATACATATGAAACCATCAGCGGAATGTTGCTAGACATGGACACTAAAAGTGTTTCTGATAAGGATTTAAAAGCCTTGCAAGCTAATATAATTTGTTCTGCTGAGTTTAGGCACTTGTTGTTATCCATGATTTCTTCCATTTGTAGTGGGAATGTCTACCCCATACTTTTCCCACTATTATGCTTTGGTGTGTTTTGTGTAAGATCTAGAAGGGCTCTGTATATAATCTTTTTGTATTCACCTTCTGATGATTTCAGAAAAGTTTCTTCATCTGGAAAACTCCTTGGTTGTTTTGTTTGTGAGCCTTCTGAAACCATGGGTGATTTTTTGTTTGCCACAAGCATCTGTTGCTTTTGGGGTTTCATTTGAGTAAGTAAAGGCTGGGAGAGATACTGTGAGGATGGACTGCAGATGTTTCTCTAGGCTGTCTTAAAATATAAAACAGAATGTATCTGACCACTTCCCAAGTCAGTCAGGTTTTCAGGTGTAGAGGTCCCTCTTCCAAACTGGCAAGCTAAGCACCTCTATATCCAATCCCAGATGATATGAACTACTTCAAAATACAGTAATGCTACTGCCCTGTTGGCCTTTGCTGACGGGGCCCAGCCTTAGGCGACACTGTCAACTACTGCTTTTCTGGTAGAAAAGCACTCTCCTGTGGGCAGGCTCTGGCTCCCAAGCTAGGAATTAGGTCCAGCTGTGGTCACCGTATCTAAGATGGTGCCCTCCCCACCGTCGGCACATAGAGGGGCTAAAGATGCCGAGAAATAGTGAGCATTCAGCCTCTGTTATTGGGCCTCCGCCGTAGGTGACACTGTGTAAACTACTGCTTTCCTGTCGGAGAAGCGCTGTCCTGTTTGCAGGTGCTGGCTCCCAGGCTAAGAATTAGGTCCCGCTAAAATGTCCACATCCAACATGGTGTCCCACACATTAGCGCTGCTGGTTGCATACAAACCACGCTTCAGTTCGTGAGATCCAGGGTTAGCCAGGAGTGGGAATCAGCGAAAGAGAGGAGGTTTTTCGTTCAGTGGTATGAAGTCCAAATTAACAGCCCTATGCCGTGTCCTGGGGCTCACTAGGTGACCAGAAGGCTCTGTTTGATTATCACTTCAGGTGTTGGTTTCCAGAGGGGTATAAGGCGACGTGTCCTTAGTCTGCCATCTTGACTCCATCTTCTCCACTATTATGCTTTGGAAGGAGACAATTTGTATTCTAAGATATGTAGTTTCAAAGATGAAGGGAAATTTTGCCCCAGGAGGAAATAGCCAAATTTTTACCCATTCTTGGTGATCTAAAAGATGAGATTATGAATATAGAGTTGATTTTGGAACAGGATAAGACTTTTGGGACACTGAGATGGTGTGTACATGCTTTGCTTGTGGAAAGAACATGAATTCTGTGAGGCCAGAGATTACAATTGTTATAGACTGAATTGTGTGCTCTCAAAATTTATGTTGTAAATTCTAACCCTTATACCTGTGAGTTGCTATGAGTTAAAATCAACTTGATAGAAGTGTTTTGTTTTAACACCTGTGTATGTAATCCCATTCGGAAATAATGTTTTCCTTATGTTAATGAGGCAATATGAGAAATAGGTATGTGTCAAACCCATTGATATTGAGACATACTGGAGTCCTGGTAGAGTAGCAGCTAAGAGCTCAGCTGCTAACCAAAAACTGGGCAGTGCAAGTCTACCAGCCACTCCTTGGAAACCCGAAGGGGCAGTTCTACTCTGTCTCATAAGGTTGCTAGGAGTTGCAACAGACTCAGTAGCACCTAACAACAGCAACACAGCAACACTGAGATATTAAAATAATAATTAAAAAAAATGAAAGCATATTAAGCACAAATGTGAGGAATCAGGAATGATAAAGATCACCCAGGAACCAAGAAACATAAGTTGAAGGAGACAAGAACTTCTCCCAGAGATGAGAGATAGAAAGCCTTTCCCTAGACCTGATGTCCTAAATTTGGACTTCAAGCTTCCTACACTATGAGAAAATAAATTTATTTTGTTTTAAGTTACCTGCTTGTGATATTCCTGTAGCAGTGCTAAGAAACTAAGGCAGTAGTCATTTTTGCTATCTATGGAATGGTATATGCTCCTTAGAAGTGTGGCATTTTTTTAAAGCTGGAACTTTCATATCCACACTATCTCCTCCTTGGGTTTAAAGTTCTTTTTTTTTTTATGACAATGACAAGCATTTTTTCCCCTCATTCTCCACAATAGACATTTGTGGCATATTTATTGGAAGTGAATTGCCTGCTACCAGAAAATATAATCTTATATCAACAAACTTAATTTCACTATTAAATTAATCTCATATTTTTTTCATTTTTATGACTTTTAGAATAATGCCAGAAGATTTTTTTTTTGCCAATTTTATGTTCAAGATGGGAACATTTGATTACATGGCAATAAAATGTCATTATTTAAAGTTACAAGCTAGTTGTCACATCAGCTACTTGGATGTAGTCTACAATACATCTTCAAGGACTGACTGTGTATGTGTTAATCTCCTTTTCCTGAAAGTTGAGCATTTCTAAAAGTTGCAGTTACTCAATTTAAGTATATAATGTTGCAAAATACATGTAAAGAATAGCTAAAAATGAGAATACTTCTGGTTAATTCCTTTATGTTTTTCTGCTAAAATAAGTTTTACTCTACTATGCACATCACCAGCTGCTTCAGGGAGGAAAAAAAATCCATGAAAAGCCCCAAAATGTAGCTGAAATGAAACTATGGCACTTATGTGTACAGGCTTTGTTTGGCCTGGATTTATAGAACTCTAGCTAAGAACCCTGGTGGCGCAATGGTTAAAGAGCTCAAAATGAAACACTCAAACCCACTGCCAGTGAGTCAGTTCTGACTTATAGTGACCCTACAGAATAGAACTGCCCTCAAAGAGTTTCCAAGGAGGACACAGTGGATTCGAACTCCTCACTTTTCGGTTAGCAGACATAGCACTTAACCACTACACCACCAGAGTTTACTTAAAGAAATCAGCTGCCAACCAGAAGATTGGCAGTTCAAATCCACTAGCCTCTAGGGGAGAAAGATGTGGCAGTCTGCTTCCATAAATACTTACATCCTTAGAAACCCTATGAGACAGCTGTATGGTATCCAATAGGGTTGCTGGGAGACAGACTTGGCTCAACAGCATTGGGTTTTGGAGTTGGGATAAAAACAAAACCAAACCTACTGCCATTGAGTCAATTCCAACTCATAGTGATGCTATAGGTCAGAGTAGAACTGTCCCATGAAGTTTCCAAGGGGTATCTGGCGAATTTGAACTGCCAACCTTTCAGTTAGCAGATGTACTACTTAAACCAGTGTTTGGAGTTGGGATGTTGTTGTTGTTAGGTGCTGTCGAGTCGGTTCTGACTCATGACAACCCTATGAGAAACAGAACAAAACACTGCCCTGTCTTGCCCCATGTCTACAATCATTTTTATGCTTAAGCCCATTGTTGCAGCCACTGTGTCAATCTATCTTGTCAAAGATCTTCTTTTTCACTTACCCTCCACTGAACCAAGCATGATGTCCTTCTCCAGGGACTGATCCTTCCTGACAACACATCCAAAGTATGTAAAACACAGTCTTGCCATCTTTGCTTCCAAGAAGCACTCTGATTGTACTTCTTCCAGAACAGATCTGTTGGTTCTTTAGGTGGTTCACAGTACATTCAACATTCTCCAACACCACAATTCAAAGGCATCAATTCTTCTGTCTTCTTTGTTCATTGTCCAGCTTTTGCGTGTATATGAAGCGATGGAAAATACCATGGCTCAGTTCAGGCACCCTTTAGTCTTCAGGGGATATCTTTACTTTTAAATACTTTAGAGAGATCCTTTGCAGCAGATGTATCTTTTGATTTCTTGACTGTATGCTTCCATGGGCATTGATTGTGGACCCAAGAAATTCTACTAGTGAACCACTAACAGTCTTTCATGCAGAAAGGAAAGGTTCAGTTCCTGACCAGTACACTTCACATGCAGCCACCACCATATGTCAGTGGAGAATTAAGTGTTGCTGTGATACTGAACAGATGTCAGCACAGTCTCCAGGCTAAAATGTACCAGAAAGAAAGTCCTATCTCTGTACTTCTGAAAATCAGTCCATGAAAACCTTGTAAATCACAGTGGTTTAATCTCCAAATGATCACAGGGATGACTCATGACCAGGCAGCATTTACTTCAGTTTTGTACAGTGTCACCAGAAGTTGGAAAACAAGCAACAGAAGAAATGCCATGTTGTTGTTGTTTCTGTTGTTAGGTGCCACTGAGTCAGCCCACAATCATAGCAACCCTGTGTACAACAGTATGAAACACTGTCTGGTGCTTGTCGTTCTCACAAGCACTGGTGTGCTTAAGCCCAATTTTGTAGCCACCGTGTCAATTTATCTCATTGAAAGTCTGCCTCTCTTTCCCTGAACCTCCGCTTTACCAATAGTGTTATCCTTCTCCAGGGACTGGTCCCTCCTGACAACGTATCCAAAGAATGTAAGACATAGTCTCACCATGGAGTGCTTCTAAGGAGCACTACAGCTGTACATCTTCCAACACAGAACTGTTCATTCTTTTGGCAGTCCATAGTATAGTCTACATTCTTCTCCAAAGGTGTCAGTCCTTCTCTTTCTTCCTTGTTCATTGCCCAGCTTTCACATGCATTAAGATGTGACTGAAAGTACCATGACCTGCATCAGGCCTGCCGTAGTTTTCAGACATCTTGGCTTTTCAACATTTTAAAGTGGTGTATTGCAGCATATTTTTCCCAGTGCAATGCATCTTTTGATTTCTTGATTACTGTTTTTATGAGTGTTTTATTGTGGATCCAAGTAAAATGAAACCCTTAACAATTTCAATGTTTTCTCCGTTTATCACGATGTTGCTTACTGGTCCAAGTGTGAGGATTTTTGAGGTGCAATCCATACTGAAAGCTGTGGTCTTTGATCTTCATCAGTAAGTACTTTAAGTGTTTTTCACTTACAGCAAGCAAGGTTGTCCTATCTGCATAATGCATGTTGTTAATGAGGCTTCCTCCCATCTTGATTCCCTATTCTTCTCTGTATAGTCCATTTCTGGGATTATTTTCTCGGCATATAGATGGAGTAGATGTAGTGAAATGATACAACCCTGATGCACATCTTTTTTGACTTAAAACCATGTAGTGTCCTCTTGTTCTGTTTGAATGACTGCCTCTTGTTACCTGTACAGATTCCTTAAGAGCACAATTAAGTGTTCTAGAATTCCTCCAAAATGTTATCTGTAATTTGTTATGATCCACATAGTCAAATGCCTTCATGTAGTCAATAAAATACAAGTCAACATCTTTCTAGCATTATCTGCTTTCAGCCCAGGTCTGTCTGACTTCAGCAGTGATACCCTTGGTTCCACACCCTCTTCTGAATTTGATTTGATTCCTGTGTATTCTATCTGATGAAATCCATGTGTATAGTCACAATTTATGTTGGTGAAAAAAGGTATTCACAGAGAAGGAGTCGTCAGTGTTGCAAAATTTTATTATGCAATCTCCAGCATCATTTCCATTGCCAAGCACACGTTTGCCAACCACTGATGCTTCTTGTTTGTTTCTGACTTTTGCATTCTGATCATCAGTAACTATCAATGCATCCTTATTGCACATTTGATTAATTTCAGACTTAGAAGATGGTAAAAATCTTCACTTTCTTCACCTTTGGTCTTAGTGGTTGGTGCATAAATTTGAATATTAGTCCTATTAACTGATCTCCCTTGTAGGCATCTGAATATTATCTTATCACTGACAGCACTGTACCTTTGGACAGATCTTTAAATGTTATTGATGATGAATGTAATGCCGTCTCTCTTCAAGTTTTCATTCCTGCAGTGGTAGACCACATGGTCACCCCATTCAAAATGGCCCATATCTGTCCATTTCAGATCAATAACATGTAAGGTATTGATATTTATGCTTTCCATTTCATTTTTGATGATTTTCAATTTTCCCAGATTCATACTTCATATATTCCATGTGCCCATATTAATTATTCAGAACTACCATATTAAGTATAAAATTACTGTGTGTGTCATGTATAAAATGCTTTCTTGAAACTTGTAAATAAAAGTAGATTTAGCTATGAATGAGATTCTAATGGTATATTTACAATTAATGATATCACTTTGCTTATTCAAGCACTTTGATGTTAATTGATTCTTCCCATTTCCAGGTGATTCCATTGCTGGAGATTTTTGCCATGTTAACTGCACTGTATGCAGAGACTGAAATTTGTATTTGCTCATTCTGTATACTTGTGCTAATAAGTCCATTTCACTGAAAAGGTAAATATGTTCCAAGAAAAGAGTAGCTTATTACTTATTGTTTCAATTATTTTAGTTAAATGTTTATGAAATGTATGATATATCTTTCACATTAAAGACACAAAACATATAACCAGCTAAATTAGATGTTTTCCACTAGGAAAAACTGTTTCTAAAATAAAAGCTTTTCAAAAGTGAGGAAACTGAAGAAATATAGAGTGTTGCCACTGTGATTGGTTTAATTAATTTGGTAACTCTGGTCAAACACGTAAAAATATAGGATAAAATCTAAGAAATCTCCTTTAAGACACTGAAGTTTAACTAACCAGAAAGGAATGGGAAGTTCCCTGTGGTAGGGTATAAAAAGTAAACAGTTATGACACGAGCTGATGCTACAGTTCAGCTAAGTAGGGAAGATAGGGGTGAAGGTTCTGGTTTTATCATCCAAGGGCCAAATTTTTTAAACTCAGGGAAAGGTGAACCTCTGCCTATGCGAACTGAAGAGATAGAAACATATACAGAACTGGTGTGTTCAAAGCACTGCATCCTTGCTGAAATACATCCCCTGGTATAATAATACATGACATAATCATAATCATAATCATAATAATACATGACATGAAGATAAGAAAAAAACACATCTATTTTGATAGGGTCTCTGGAGGAGGGAAAGTCTTTGAGTTTATAACTACAGCTACGCACCTTACGTAAATCTGGAATTTTAATTTACACTACCTGAGTTTTTTAGGAACCTCAAGCAGGTGTATTAATATAAATATTTCAAGAAGAAAGATACTCTATATGACTGTTAAAAGTAATTGCTAAACCACTCTGGACAATTATAGTCTCAGACCAAATACCTATTACGCAGCAGGAGGAGTCATGCTAAAGTAAAAGATAACTTACAAATAACCTGAAACACGAAGCAGCAATAATGCATGAGAGGAAGTAACAAAATCAAGCATAGCAGAACTACCATATTTTTATGCAAATAAATGTGAGTTTTAAGTCTGTTTCCCAACAGTCCCTCTTCTTTCTCTGTAAGTAATTTTTTGTAAGTAGAGGGTTGGGAGAAAGAATATGGTTGGCAAACTGTGATGGTTAAGATTGTGCATCAACTTGTCTGGATCGTGATTCTCATTGTTTTAGCAGTCCTATAATGCAGTTGTTTCCACGTCGAGTTCTGATACGTGAGCATCCTGATGATGGGATCTACTACAAGTAGCCAATCAGATGAAAAGAAGTTTTCTTGGGCACGTGACCTGCAATAAATATACGTGGACATTCTAGCAAGACTGAGGGGCTTTTTGCTCATACTAGATTCTGCAGCTGGCTCCTATTCTTCTGATCTCCAGTTCTTGAGACTTGAGCTAGCAGCTTACATGTGGTCTTGCCTGATGATTTTTCAGGATTTATGGACCATTGCATCCTGTGAGAAAGAGCCCTGCTCTCTGATTTGCTGATCTTGAGTTTGCTAGCCCCCATGTCAGCATGAAGTCTCTATCCTGACCCATGGACTTGGGATGTTCAAGCCTCTAAAACTACGTGCCATTTCCTTGATATGAATCTCTCTCTGTATGTATTTATACACTTTACCGGTTTTGCTTCTCTAGAGAACCCAGCCCAAGACACCATGAGCATTTATTTGCCTAAGAATATGGCACACCACATATCATCTGGAGTCCCAAGAAAAACAAGATCACAAACTCAAATTTAATCAAGAAGAAATTATCTTAAAAAGAATGGATTTCAAAGGAAGGACTAAGCGTAGGAGTGTTGGGGTACCTTTCTCAGTGACAAGGAGTTCAATTCTGACAGGATGATGAGAGGGGAAAATTCAGGAAATGAAAGGAAGGAGAAGCATTTTCAAGCTACCTGGAAGGGTATAGTAAACTTTTTTAAGGGACATAACAAATTTAAAACAATTTGAAAGAAAGCGAAACACAACATGCAGGAAAGACGTTCTGTCAAATCAATGACAGCTCATGGTGTCCCCACATGTTTCAGGAAAGAACTGTGCCCCAGAGCGTTTTCAGTGGCTGTGATCTTTTAAAAGTAGATCTCCAGATCTTCCTTCCAACACACCTCTGGTTGTATTCAAATCAGCAACACTGCAATTAGTACCCAAACACTTAGGCAATTACCCCAAGACAAGCAAGAAAGTGAATACTCTGACTAATTTCCCCCACTCTCTCCCTCTGATTAGTCAAGTCCAATCAGAAACCAGAAAAATGGGAAGACTTTTATGCACTTTGTATTGAACAGCCACATGAGGTTGAGGGCAGGATGAAGTAGAGACATAATCAGCAAGGAAAGTGGAAGATCTATGTCATTGAGCTCCAAACATTTTCAATGATAGGAGCATGTTATTTGCCTAAAAATATGTACACCACATAACATTTAGAGTCCCAAGAAAAATGAGATCTCACACTCACATTAAATCGAGAATAAATTATCTTAAAAGGAATGGATTTCAAAGGAAGGACTAAGTGTAGGCGTATTGCAGCATCTTTCCCAATGACTAGTAGATACTGGGGTCTAAGTAATTTAGACATAATTAATGATTAAAATCATAAATATGTGTGAAAAGAACCTTAATGAATTTACAGAAATAATGCATGTATATATAACTATTGGTACAAAAACTAGATGGACAGTTCAATTGAAATTAAGTTACAAGGGAGAGAGATTTATGAAGCATTAGGTAAAATTCACTAAGTTATCAAGAATTCAGTACGTAAACTGGATAGTGAATCAGCCTTCGATCAGCTGAGAATAGAGCCTGAGCCAAAGTTGACGTGCTGATACTCTACTTGGAAGTGCAACGCCAAGGATCATTAATGAGGGAAAAATGAACTGAGGCAAAGAAGGAGAAAACACGAATTCAGTGTATTGCATTAACAAACTGACTGTATTTTCAAAATAAAGCCCAACTGAATTCTCAGCTACGTAGGCATGTCTGGACTGACGATGTAAGTCTAGTATGTTTCAGAGCGGTTTTTCAGGGAAATGAAAGATGTTTTTCTGAATACTTCTTTCTGATACAGTCTTCCACTCAAAGTGGATATTCAGAGCCTTTGTATTCTCTGAACTGTATCATTCAGATCCCCTGGGTAGATATACAGAGGTCTGGCCCCAGGCCCAAGCCCAGAAAGAGGAGCTTCTTCTGAGTCCAGGTCTAGACTCAGATACAAGTTTTAGGAATAAAGCAATGAGGACGGCAACCAGGTGCCTGCACTGAGTCAGCAGCCGAAGGTTCAGGAGGTAGGTGCTTATATTAGAGTCAAGGAAGGCACAAATACTGGGCTTACCATCGATGGAGAATATGAAAGTAAAAATATGTGAAAGTATAAGACAATAATAGGGAGAATGTGAAATAGATGCCCTTTGGACGTATAACAAATAATAGATTTTCAGAACTGGTAAAAGACATAAGTTCCTAAATTTAAGAAAGAATAAGTAGAATTAGTTGAAGCAAATCTACCCATATACTTCATGCTGTAGACAACTAGAGACAAAGGCATTTTATTTAAATAAATTATTTATTTATTTTTAGTTGTGCTTTAGGTGAAAGTTTACAGCTGAAGCTAAGTTTCTCAGACAAAAAACTTACGCATGTATTGTTTCGTGATATTAGTTGCCATCCTGACAATGTAGCAAAACACTCTGCACTTCCACCTGGATTCTGTGTCATTTGATCAGTTCCTGTCACTTCCTGCCTTCTCATCCTGCTTTTGAACAGGACCTGCCCATTTGGTCTCATATATCTTGTTGATTTAAAAATCACTCACCTCAGTATGTATTATTTTTTGTTTTGCAGTCCTGTCTACTCTTTGTCTGAAGGATAGACTTTGGCAATGGCTTTAATCCTGGGTAACAGTTCATCTGAGGGCTGTAATTTCAGGTATTCCTTTGATCTCTGTCAGACCACTTAATCTAGTCTTTTTTACATGAATTTGAGTGCTGTTCTACATTTTTCTCCTCCTCTGTTAGGGAATCTCCATTGTGATCCCTGTCAGGGTTCTCACTGGTGGTAGACGAGCACCTCTTTTTCTTCAAGACTCAGGCTCATGATATCTCTTGTTCATGTGGTTTTTCAGTCCTTCGAGCTAATGTTTCTCTTGTAGATTTTGTATTCTTCCTTCTGCTTTGCTTCAAGTGGTGTGAGACAAACTGATGTATATTAGATAGCCACTTGCAAGCTTTTAAGACTTAAAAGTCTTTTAAGATTCCCATGTCACTCAACAAAAGTAGATGCAGAACATTTCCTTTAAACACTTCATTATGGCAATTGACCTAGATGTTCCCTAGGGCCCAGACCCAGCTATTCTGTCCTGAAAGTGTTTCAATGCCTCTGTAACTTCATACATTTGCTTTGGTCCAGTTGTGTTGACTTCCCTCGTATTGTGTGCGGTTCTTGGTGGAAGTTGATCTTTGTCTACCAGCTAGTTTATGATTTGAGACAAAGAGATTTTAAAAGGTTTTCAAGACAAATAAAGAACTAGCTTTAAATTGAAAGGAAAATAAGGACTGTTGCTTTATTAGCTGTCACTGAATTGGCCCTTCATCAGGGTCACTTCAAGCACCATTGAACAAAATCTGCCTAGCACTGAATCAACCCTATGTTTGCTTTCAGATTGCACTATTGTAATCGACAGTGACTTCATTGGCTGATTTTTGGAAGTAAATTACTAGGCCTTTCTTCCTACTTCATCTTAGTCTGGAAATGCCACTGAAATTTGTTCAGCATCATAATAGCGTGCAAGTCTCCACCGATGGTGTTGCATATCAATCAGATGCACTTACTGGACATCTAACCAGGTTTCCCACATGGAAAGTAAGAATTTTATCACTGAAGTACCATTGTCTCAAAATAAGGATACCAACAAAAAACAAATGCTTAAGGCATACGTAACTTGTGAACATTCTCTGAAATAATTCATGAAAATGCTAACATGTACACAAAAAAGGAATGAGGTAAGCTATGAGAAGTAGCTGGTAGGCAATAAATTTGCAAACCTATAAGTAATATAACTGAATGTTGATATATCAAGTTATAGTAGTAATTATTATTTGAATAAAATAAAAGTAACCTTAAATTAACTATAAGGAAAATTAATGGACAAATGGGATGAGAGGAGAGGAATTATTGAAGTTAAATTATTGAAATATTCTGGTATTTTTTAATCAGTAACTGATTTATTTTAGGTTAAGTATGCATATTAAAAATTTATTAGTAGGTAAAAAGACCAGAAAAATCAACCTCAAAATCAGTACAGACTACAAACCGAAGATGAAAGAAATAAAGATAATTTGAAAAAAATAATAAAACAAAAAGGCCAAGGGATGGGAAAGACAAAAACTTAAAAGCAAAATTATAACAAAGAAGTGTTTACAGTAAAAAAAAGTTAGACATGCATATAATTACAATAAATATATATTTTCTGATTAAAACAATGTAGAAATCATGTTTTACATGCTTACATAGTGTGTAGAACATGAAAAACTTAAAAATATTGTAAAATCAAAGTTAAAATATAAAAACATTTGCTAGTCATAGTTAAGGGCAAGTATAATTAATATGAAACAAGATATGGTATTAGAAATATAGTAATTGCATAATGGTGTGAGGTAAGCAAGTCAGGTTCAAAAGTACATATATAAAAATTCATAACTGCAGTCACCTAATATAACTTGCAAAATATATAAACCAGTAACTGACTTTTCAAGAATTATAAAGCATCTAAAAACTGTAACTAATATAATTGAACAATTTGTGCAGAAATTGTCACATGAGTAACTCATGTACTCTGCAAACTTTCACCCAAAACATAAATAATCTTTTTTAAAAAAATCAAAACATTACAATGTTATTTATCAGTGGTTATTCATATATATTATTATTATTATTATTCACATATCATATCAAACTGGATAAAAAAGAAACAAAGATAGTTTGAATAATACAAGTAAAAGCTCATGGTTATAAGGTGAACATGTATAGTGTGTGTGTGTGTGTGTGTGTGTGTGTGCGCACGCGTGTGTATGACATCACATATGAAAATAGACATTTGACCTATTGATTGGGCACTGGACTACCTCTGTGGTAGCACAGTAGTTAACCACTGGGCTGCTAATCAGCAGTCACACAGTTCAAACCCACCAGGTGATCCACAGGAGAAAGGTGTAACAGCAGCTTCTGTAAAGATATACGGCCTTGGGTGGCTCAAGAAAACTAAGTAAAGTATTATGATGATAGGTAAAGAGCTAGAGATAAAAAAAATCACAAGGGAAGAATGTAGCATTTCTCAAGTTGAAAGATCTGGAGAAAAAAATTCAAGACTTCAGTTGGAGTACTGATGGGTTCTAAAATGTTAAATAATACAGGAAGCAACAAAAGAAGATGGAAGGAATGCAGAGTCACTGTACCAAAAATAGTCAATACTTCTACATGCTCTTCTAAGTCTGGCTTGAATTTCTGCAGGCTCTCTATTAGTATACTGTTACAGCCACTTTTGTGTAGTTTTCAGCAAAATTTTGCTTGCTTGTGATATTGAACATATTATTTAATAACTTTCATATTTGGTAGGATCACCTTTCTTTGGATATGCATAAATAC
The DNA here is from genome assembly GCA_028571685.1 of Heterohyrax brucei. Classification (NCBI taxonomy): domain Eukaryota; kingdom Metazoa; phylum Chordata; class Mammalia; order Hyracoidea; family Procaviidae; genus Heterohyrax; species Heterohyrax brucei. The sequence goes on from CM053143.1 coordinate 167,236,253, forward strand.
AGGTCTCCTCCAGTTGGCTAGGGAGGTAGCTGTCTTCCAAATTTCTTGGTATAGATGAATGAGTGCTTCTACTGATGTGTCTGTTGAAATATCTCAGTCCGTATTCTATCAATTCTCGGAGCCTTGTTTCCAATGTCTTCAGTGCAGCTTGGATTTCTTCCTTCATTATCATCAGTTCTTGATAAGATGTTACCGAAATGTTTGAACATCTTTAGCTGGTTAATGTAACTCTTTCATATGAATTTGGTGATCAACTTTTTATGAACAAGCAAAAAAAAAAAAAAGTCAAAATTTTTATTGGAATAGTGTAAAGTATATAGAGTGAGTTAGGGAGGTTTTGCATTTTTGAAACACTGAGGCTCTCCACCCATGAATATTCTGATATTGTTGTTAGGTGCTGTTGAGTTGGTTCTGACTGGTAACAACACCTACACACAACAGAACAAAGCACTGTCTGATCCTGCACTCTTCTCCCAGTGGTTACTATCCTTGAGCTCGTTGTTGCAGCCGCTATGCCAATCCATCTCATTAAGGGTCTTCCTCTGTTGCACTGACCCTCTGCTTTACCAAACATGACATCTTTTTTGAGGGACTGAATGTTCTGGATGAAAGCCAGACTTAATGGTCTGACGGAAGCTTAGGGCATATCAAAAGTTATGGTCCCTAAATACACTGTCAACCCAGAACTAAAACCATTGAAAGAAATTGCCAACCAATTATGTATCCTGAAAAACTGTCCTTCAAATATAATGATGAAATTAGAACATTTTCAGATAAACAGAAGTTTAGGGAATTTGCAAAAACCAAACCAAAATTATAAGAAATACTAAAGGATGTCTTTCAGTCAGAAAAATCAGTAACATCAGATAAAAACCCAAGAATAGGACACAGGGCAGAGCAACCAGACATCAACCCACATAGGGAAATCACAAAAATAAATCAAAGCGAAAACACTAAAAATAGGGAAACAGAGATGTCATTATGTCAAAGATGGTGACATCATTAGAAAAGAGGGACTGAAATGTAGTCACTGATCTTTCACAGGGAGAGTAAGTTAAGACAATATAAAGAAATAAAAGACTGGTTTACAGCTAGAAAAACAGTGTAAATATTAAGGTCACCACAAAGGAAACTTATAATCCTACACATCAACATAAACACCAAGAAAAAAATTAAAGACTTAGCAAATACAAAAGCAACAATAGTGAAAATGATGAAAAGAAAATACAGGAAGAAAAGTAACTCAGTACAGAATATTAAGTATAAGAAAGAAGCTATCAATAACACACACACAGAAAAAGACAAAATGACAGCACTAAATTCATAGCTATCAATAATCACATTGAATGCAAATTAATTAAATAGACAAATAGACTGAAATGGCAGAATGGATTAAAAAATGCAATCTGTGTATATGCTGCACACAAGACAGACCTTAGATTTAAAGACACAAACATGCTGAAAAGCAAAGGATAGAAAACAGTATATCAAAGCAGGCTATTTTCAGAAAAGATCAGGAGTGGCAATAGTAATTTCTGACAAAGTAGAATTAATGACAGAATCCACCTCAGTGGATAAGGAAGGACATTATATAGTGATTAAACAATCAATACACCAGGAGGACTTAACCATATTAAATATTTACACAGCCTATCACAAGGCTCATCTATACATAAAAGAAACTAAAAGCACTGAAAATAGATATAGACAGCTATCTCCTAATAGTAGGAGATTTCAACACACCACTTTCGGTGAAGGATGAAACAAATGGAAAGAAGCTCATTAAAGACACAGAAAATCCAAATGCACAATCAACCAACTTAACGTTATGAACATACAGAACACTCCACCCAACAGCAGATAAGTATACTTTCTCTTCCAGTGCACGTGGAACATTCTCTAGAATGGATTGTATATTAGACCACAAAGTAAGCTTTAACAGAAACCAAAGCACTGAAATATTACAAAGCATCTTTTCTGACCATAAAGTCACAAGAGCAGAACTCAATAACAGAACTAGTGCTCACAAATACCATACTTATTTCAAGATTATCAAACTAAAGTGTATCTATTAGAAACTTTCATAGTCCTTTCTTTTCTACCAAACACATGTGAAGATGTATCTGAAGACATATATGCATACACTCATTTTTATCTAAACTGACCTACAACTACACATACTCATAAAGATGACTACCTCTACTGCTGATGTGAATCCCTCGGGACTTCATTTTTCTAATTGCTGTCATCCAGTTTTTCTCTTTCCACTGATCATCAACTCTGATTCAATACAACAGAAAATATTAGGCATTTTGTGAGCATCAGCTAACAGTCTCCTTAAGCTACTTGGAAGACTAGTGTGTGTTCTCTGACTGCATCAAGATATGAATGAATGTGGAAGAAGAGAACTTCATACTAAAGAATTCTGATTGTACTCCACAAGGGGTTTTCTAATAAGACTAGAAGTCACAGCCAGGAAAATGACTGAAGGAGTATAGAGAACTGTTTGATGGGGTATGACTCCAGGCTCCCTATTAGAAGTATATGGAAGTAGTTCAGGAAGCAGGCCTAAAACCACATTAAGGATGGAAAACAGTCAAGAGTAAAGAAACGGTAGAAAATAAGAAATGAGAGCCAAGAATAACTGTCAGGTTTTTGGTTAAGAAAAATCTGTTTGTCATAGAACTACAAAAATTAAACACAAATAATCTATTTAAATAATTTGTACCAATTAATGTGATATTATATAGAGATAGAGGCTTTTCAGGTGATCTCGACACAAGGTCATTCTAATTTGCAAAAACACACTGCCGTCAAGTTGATTCCAACTCATAGCAAGCCCACAGGACAGTGTAAAACTGCCTCATAGAGAGCACCTGGTGGATTTGAGCTGCTGACCTTTTTGGTTAGCAGATGTAGGACTTAACCACTATACCACTAGTCCTGAATAGAATGACTGACATCCTGATGAGAGAAATTAAGAGTAAGATTTCAAACCCTGAGAAACAGGGGAAACCTGTTGAGCATCACAGCAATCGGCAGGGCTCTGTTGACAGACAAGTAGTGGTTGTGCTTGAGGTACGGTAGCCAGTAATCCAAGTCCCCCACCACACTGAGCGAAGGTGAGAGTTCATTGCTGAACCACCAGTGTTCCACTAACTAGGCATATATATTGAGGACTGTAATATTCCAATCAGAAAGCTGTGCTTTTTTAGCACAGTAATGTAAATATGAGTTAAAAAATTGTGTGAGTCTGTGTCTGTATGTATTGTGTAAATAATTCAGTGTCTTTCCTTCAAATCCAGGTGTGATCACTGAGAGAATAGCTTTTCACTGCAGCCTCTCTGGGTTCCTTCCATTTAGTGTAACATCTCTGGTGCAGAATAAGCACTGCCCTTGGACACAGAAGAAAGTAGCCCAAGCTTTGCGATACCCCTGACTTGCTATTTGAAGAGAAGGCTATTTCCTTCTCAAGTTAATTTCTTTGATTCCCAAGAGGGACTAAGCATCCCTGTATTCTAGAGTGTTGAGAGAGTTAAACAAGAAAAAGGTCAAGTAGATAGGGCATCCTTTTCCTACCACTTGGTTCTTTTTCTTCAAGAAAATTCAGCAAATAAAGTTTTTCACTCAGACATAAAATCCAGAAGTCCAAAAATATGAGCTTAGGTAGGAAATTAAACGGTCCACCTACACTGTCTTCTTGTTTCCTTAGACTAAAAACGTTTCCCTACAGCCTGTCCTTGTAATTTTTTAATTGTTCCTACGTGAAAAACCATTCCAACTCCTTGGCTGTTTTAGTGGCCTTTAGCGAGGTCTTCTCTATCTCGAAGTGCAGCGATCAGAACTTGTGCAGAATTTAAGAGTAAGAGAGAAGGCTCATTTTGTTTTCATTTTATGTTTTTTCCCTAAGGATATCCAATTAGAGGGCTGTTCTTTGTCCAGAGGAAGCATCGTGAGCCAATAGTAACTGAAAGATTCTCTTCCTGGGTCATAGCCACCACCTTGAGGTCTTAATCTTATCCATTTAGTCTGAATTGCTTTTGACTAGACTTCATGCTTGTCTGCTCCCAAGTTCATCTCCTTTGGCTCTGAACAGTCACACAGCTTCCTGAGCAATTGCTGAAGTTTATTCCCATTAGCACGGTATTTCTCAACCCAGGGGACCATCCTTTCATCTGTAAACTTGATCATCTCATTAAGTGCTCTTTCTTCCAGAGCTTTCATATTAAAAGATAGTTAAATGTGTCTGCAGAGTGTTAGCTTGGATCTCTGGAGAGTGTCACTCTAAATAAATCACAAGTCAGAGAAGACGATTTTTTTTTCTAAACTTGTTCTTATCTTTAAAAGCTAATTGCATCTCAGTGACCTTTGTTTTTCCTGATTTTATGGTAACCACACTTATAATAGGCATTTATATGGAACCTTGAAAGGTAGGCAAAATAGATTGACGTCTAACTCAAACCAAAGGCAAATCTTCACAAGTCTGAACCCACACTTGACAAGAACAAGTGCCAACATGAAAGAAATATGTGCTGTAATCTTTGATCAATGAGAACTTGGTTTATGATTATATTTATGAAATCACAATAGTGATATAAACTGAGTCTGATTCTTCATCTATAAAATACAACTCACAATATCTCCCTCAAAGGTAACTGTAAAGATGTAATTATACAGGTAAGACTTTGTTTTGCTTCCCTCGGACACGCCACCGGGAAACACCAAACTCTAGAAAAAGATGTCATGTTTGCTAATGTAGATGGTCAGCTATTTAACATGAGGGACCCACCCCATAAGGTGTATTGGCGCAGTGGATGCAACAATGGGCTCAAGCATAACAGATTTTGAAAATGGAACAGGACTGTGCAACATTTTGCTTTGTTGTACACAAAGTTGCTATGAATTAGAGCCAATATAACATCAAACAGCAATAACAATACTACACAGTAGACTTTCAGTAACTGTGCATTGAATGAACTGATAAACAAAGAAATGAGAAGACCACAGACAAAGAACCACTGTTAAATCCTTATATATGAGGAAACAAGCATGCTTTTGGTTTTCTTGTGCATTAATCTCTATAAGAACACAGATGGAATCACTTCTCTTGAATATACTCTTATGTTAAAACACAAGAATTGGGTACCTAGTACCTCAGGAAAGAAACTCATTTTAAGGTTTTTCTTAACAGAGGCTATTGCTGCTGAGATGTCAGCCCAGAGTCTACGAGCAGTAGTTGAGCGATTCTGAAGTTGATGTTCACTTTGAAGTGCATTTGTTACTATAGAAACAATGTAATCTTCGGAAAGGAAAAGGTTTTATGGTATCCACAAGTTCACTGCAAGTTGTAGACTCACATTATGTCTCTAAATAGCTCACATTTGTTAAAAAAAAAAAAATCATACAGGAATATCCTGGTATTTTGCATTATGCAAATATATGTTTATTGCTTTTAAGAGATGATTAAAAACTAAAAATTTCAGGGTTTAATTAAAATGCCACCTCCTCACTGAAGCCCTCCTTAGAAGCTTCAGTCATTCTTAACTTTCCTATCCTGTGTGATATGATACAATTCAGAAAATAATTTACAACATGGCATCTATTATTTGTGATCATGGATGCTTCCCTTAATAGGTGGCTTCCAGGCAAAGTCTCTAACTTATTTATACATTTTTTTTTTCCATATCCAGTGGCGTAATGATTGTTTGGCTGCTAACCAAAAGATCAACAATGCAAATGTACGTGGTACTCCCTGGAAACCCTAGGAGGCAATTCTACTCTGTCCTACAGGGTCTTGAGTTGCAATCAACTTGATGGCAATGGGGTTATGCAGTTCCTCATATAAGGACTTAAGCCAAGTTATGCTTTTAATATATATTATGTGAATTCTATTGAGTAGTCATTTTTAATATGATCAATACATTAGTTTTTTATTGACAGATCATTTCATTTAGTGTACTAACATCCACAGATAGTCTTTAGTTCACTTTATTGTCTTTATTTTGGAAACTTTTCCTTAAACATCCAGTTTACTTATAGCAAAATTCACCCTTTAAAGTGTAACATTCCGAATTTTGACAAGTGTATGCAGTGTATAACCACCACCACAGCTGAGACAAAAACACTTCTAAAGGCACAAAAATCTTCCCTTCTGCCTCGTGGAGTCTCCTCACCCCAGCTCAGCCCTGTGACAACTCCTGATCTTCTACTATCTTTATAGTTTCCTGCATTTCAAGAATGTCAAACAAGTGAAATCATATAGTATGCAGTCTTTTTTGATCAGGCCACTTTCACTTCGAATATTGCTTTCACGATTCATCCATGTTATTGCATGAATCAGTAACTTCCCTCCCTTTGATGAGTCAAACATATTCCATAGGATAGGTACGCGACTTTTTACCAGTTCACCACTTACTTGATGGACACTTAGATTAAAAATTCACACTAAGATTGTGTATGGACATGTTCTCATTCCCACTGAATGCCTATCTAGATATGAGACGGCTGCGTCCTCAAAACGAAGTTGCCGGTAAGTCAGTTCCAACTCACACTGACCATACACACGTCAGAGTACAACTGTGTTTCATAGTGTTTTCAGTGGCTGATTTTTTGGTACTCAATCAACAGATCACTCCTCTTGTGGACTCAAACCCCCAATCTGTGAGTTAGCAGCCCAGTTTTTAAGTGCTTGTATCTTCCAGGGATATCTAGGTTGTAAAATAGGTGTGTTCAACCTTATTAGAAACTGACGAATTGTTTTCCAAAGTCCTTGTTCAGTTTACATTCCCACCAGCAACACACGTGAATCCCAGTTGCTCTGTATCCTGGTATCATGTTTGTTTGTTTTTCAGATTAACCAGGCTAATGAAGGAACACAGTACTAGAACTATACTGTGGTTTTAATTTCCATGTCCCTAATGAATGAATGTTGAGCACTTTTTCCAAAGCTTGCCTTTGTTTTTCAATGAGAGGCATATTCACATATTTTACAAAAAAAAAATATATATATATATATACTTAAAAAAATACTACTGGTTTGTGAGAGTCTCCTATATATTCTGAATGTACATAGTTGATCAGATACGTGCTTATTTTGAAAGAAAAAATTTACCCTGTATGGGGCCTGTACATTCTTATCTTTACAAATTATCCAGTGACTAAAAGTTTTTATGAATTTGTCTATCATCTTATTTTTATTATTTGTAAATTTTATCTTATCTAAGAACACATGGCATAACTGAAGGTCATAATATTTTTTACCTGTTCTCTTTGAGAAGTTTTACTGTATCCGGTTTTATACTTACATCTGTGGTCAATTTAGAGTCAGTTTTGCATGGGTCAGGTCTCCGTTTCACAGCACATGGATGTCCAAGCATTCCAACACCATTTGCTGAAAGTCATATTGAATTACCATTGGAAACTTTGACAGAAATCCGTTAGATAACCATAGATGTGTGCATCTGTTTCTGAACTCTCTGCTCCACTGATCTCTGCATCTATCCTTTTTCCAGCTACACATTGTCTTAATTACCATAGCTTTCTGTACTTTGGTGCCATAGTGATTAAGTGCTGTGACTGCCAACCAAAAGGGTGGCCATTTGACTTCCACTAGGTGCTCCTTGAAAACTCTGAGGTGCAGTTCAAGTCTGCCCTATAGGGTTGCTATGAGTTAGAGTCAACAAGACTCCGTGGCAGAAGGTTTCTTTGCATTAATTCTTGAGATCAGATAGTGTGTCTGACATTTTCCACACTGGGGTCATCTCTTAGTTTCTTTCAGGAATCACTTTCATATTGTTTTTATGTGGATGTTTCGTAATTTTCACTTGAGTGTTACACATCATGAAAAAGAACTGTGGAAACAAAAGCCAGTTATGTTTATCCTTGGGACTAAGCAGTCTTTTTCTCTCTCAGACCACTAGTGTATGAGGTTAAGCTAATCTAGTCTAGAACTAGACCGGCTCTGACTTTATGGTCGCTATGGTTATCTTCATCACAGTACAAGTCACAGATTTCTTTGGTGGCAGACCCCGGGTGCTTAGACTACAGGCTGTGATGCTAGAGAGCCGTTTTCAGTGTGTCTGCTCTTCAGCTTGCAGCCATCTCGGCACACTTGCACCAGAGAGAAGGTAGTTTGCCCTGGTCCTGCTCTTTGCCAGATATCTTGTTGAAAAGATGGACAGTTTCTTTTTTTTTGTTCTTTTTCTGTTTTCAGCTCAGTATTAGGCAGATCCTGCTCACCTGGGACTCAGTGACCAGGCATTTGAATTGATCTCAAGCAGTTTTTGGACTCTCCCCCAGCAAGAAGAAAATTTGCTTCTGCTCTTTCCCCAGTGCTAATAGATTTTGAATCTTTGGTGTTTTTTTTTTTTTTTTTTAAATCTCTCCTCTGGAAGCAACATTTAAAAAGAACAAAACAAAGCAAAACAAAAATTTCATGGCATTGAGTCTGACTCACAGTGACCTCATGTGTATCAGTGTAGAACTGTGCTACATAGAATTTTCAGTGGCGGGGCAAACCCTGGTGGCTTCATGTTTAAGTGCCACATCTGCTAACTAAAAGGTCAGCAGTTTGAATCTACCGGGCCCTCCTTGGAAACTCTATGGGGCAGTTCTACTCTATCCTATAGGATGGCTATGAGTTGGAATCAACTCAACAACAGTTTTTTTGGTGGGGGGAGGGTGGTTTCAGAAGTCAACAGCCTGGTCTTTTTTTCAAGGTGCCTCTGGGTAGAGTTGAACCTCCAACTTTTCCATCAATAGCCAAGCACATCAACCACTTGTACCACACAAGTTCTTCTCATCCGGAGACAGATGTTTCTAGTTCTTTTCTTCCTGAGAAGCAATAGATACTCATCTATCACATGTAGGAACTCTCCCCGTGGCTTAAAGCTTTTCATTAAAATAACAGAAGGAGAGATTGGGAAGTAATCGCTGCTCTTTGCCTGCTCAGCACAGCTTTCATTGTCCCTCACCTCTTTCATCCCTGTTGCATGCAGGAGGGCTCTTTATGTTCTCTTACCCTTCTCCCTATTGTTAACATAGGTGGCCAGAAGAGGCTTGTAGGAGAAAGCTTGGAAGTGTCTAAGAGCTTCCAAACCAAAACTGGCCCACACTTAGACTTTTAAGAGCCTATTAAAAATTTAACTGACTTCTTGTAACCCATCTTCATGGTAGCCAGAACTTTTTCCTTTGTTCTGTCAAAGGTTGTAACCAGCTATAGTCCCACCTCTGGTTGGAAGGACTAGTCCTGCATGCTTGAGTTTCTTTGAGGCTTCAATACTCTGATGAGCTCAAAAAAGTTGTTGTGTGTTTTAGACTTTTTCCTCATTGTTACTGTGAAGGCCAGATTGTCTGCAGCTTTATGGAATCTCAACAAAACCCTTTTTAGAATTACTACATTTTTATACAAATAACTCCATCTTATGCATTTGTTTGGGGCTGTTTGCCATACCTCCCCATCCCCTCGATATTTTCATAGACACCACTATGACAATTTGTTTTTTTTAACAAAAAGTATTGCTATGCAGAAAATCTAACATAGCACTCTTGTGAGTATGCCTCTAGGGACAAGGCAAAGCCAGCGCACAAACACATAAGGTGCGGGTTATTTGAATACAAACATGATAGCTATGTTATTTAAAAACTAGATATTATTAGCTTACAAAATAATTACTGAATTTCTCCGATTAAAAAAACATTAAAACATAAGTATGGCAAAAATAAATATAGCTGGGAGGAGAGGATTTATAAAAAACAACATACATATATTTGTTTTTTGATTTTCTAATTGTTTAGAAAACAGTCAACCATGAAATAAATAATTAGGTTGGTAGCAGATGTAAAATACAATTTGATGTTGAATTGATCTTTAGTTCTCCCTAAAAATCACCATACAATAACATAATTTGTCTTAGCATTTTTTGGTGATGTGTGTCAAAAAAATGAAAATAAACTTTCCCACTGTTCACAAATACTTGTTATAATATTTACTTAAATCTTAGAGATCCAGACGTAAAGATTTAAAATAAAAATAGAAAATCTAGAAAATACGTGTAAAAAATAGAGAAGGAAAAAATTCCCGAAAGGATTGAGTCAAAACGGAAAGGAAGAGCTATTTCTTCCTACCTTTATTCATGCAGAAACCCTGATGGCATAGTGGATTAAGTGCTACAGCTGCTAACCAAAAGATCAGCAGTTCAAATTCACCAGGTGCTCCATGGAAACTCTATGGGGAAGTTCTACCCCAGCCTCTAGGGTTGCTATGAGTCAGACCTGACTTGACAAGCAGTGGGTTTTGGTTTTGGTTTTATTCACGCTGTAAATAGCATTGGTGCATAAGAAAAATTAAATTACCCTGCTGAACTGTGACAAAAAGCCTAATGAAAGAATATGTATATGTGTGTGTGTTTGTGTGTGTGTGTGTATGTGAATTCTTGATTCTAGAAAAATCAAATCCCATGTATGTGTGAAGGAATTTGTATTTCTTATTTCTTTTATTACATGGTATTTTTATACTACTGAGTAGTTTTTCCCAGACACCCACCCTACAATTTTACATTGAGAACAAATAAGAAAACACAATATATCAAACCTCAGAAAAATAAGGTTCATTTAAAACCAACTTCTGTTTTACACATTTTGGGGAAATTGTTTAACGGTGTCTAAAGGTTTTTCCTTATTAGTTAATCAGAATTTATCTGTGTTCCTTAATTGACTAGTTACATACATATCTGTATTTCTGTGTGTAGTTATCATAAGATGACTTGGGGCAGTGGCTAAAGTAATTTCCTGCTAAATCAAAAGGTCACAGTTCAAGCCTATCAGCTACTCTGTGGGAGAAAGATACGGCAGTTGGCTTCCCTACAGATCACATTCTTAAAAACAGTGTGGGGCAGCTCTGCTCTATCCTAAGGGCACTACTAGTTGGAAATCTACCCAGTGGCACTGCGTATATATATATATATATATATAATGTAAATTTCTTTTAAAATCTTTGATCTTCATCAGTAAGTGCTCCAAGTCCTCTCCAGTTTCAGCAAACAAGTTTGCATCATCTGTATATTAAAGGTTGTTAATAAGCCTTCCTCCAACCCTAATGACCCTATTCTTAATGCAGTACAGCTTCTCTTACTATTTGCTTAATATACAAATTGAATTAAGTATGGTGAAAGGATACAACTCTGATACACTATTTCCCTGGCTTTACCTGACTTTAATTCAGGCACTATTCCCTTGTTCTGTTCCAAAGACTACCTCCTGATCCACGTACAGGTTCCTCATGGACACAATTAAGTACTCTGGAATTCCTATTCTTTGCAATGTTATTCGTGCTTTGTTACCATCCAGACAGTCAAAAGCGTTTGCATAGTCAATGAAAACACAGGTAAACGTCTTTCCGGTATTCTCTGTGTTCAGTCAGGATCCATCCGACATCAATGATATCCCCAGCTCCATGTCCTTTTCTGGATCCGGTCTGAATTTATGTCAGGTTTATGCTGACGAATTGCTGCAACCGATTTTGAATTATCTTCAGCAAAATTTTACTTGTAATAATTAACCACACCGTTTTTGAACTGTCCCCCACCATCGTGATATCCTTCTTATCTGGTTTAAATCAAGGAGTCCCCCACTTTGGATGCTATATAATTACCTTAATTTTTTGTTGTCTTGGCTTCACAAAATCTGAACCCAGCTAAACACAAATCTCTGACTCCTTATCTCTACCGAAGCAGCTGAATATAACTAAACAACAGCAACAACAAAACACCAGAAATCTTCTGGCCAATCTCACTGTAACTGAACAACCACACAACCACAGAAGGTAACTGGACTGTTCCGAGCTCTGCCAAGTTATGATCCCCTCAGCTTATGATCCCCTCAAGTGAGCATCATGGTTCACTTGGTACTCTCTGACACAAGTTTTTTGTATCTTTTTATTCTCCAACCTCTTGCCCCTCTTTCCTGCTCCTCATTTTAAGCTTCCTTTGCCACTAAGAAAACCAGAAGCAATTAAAACCAAAAGCTGTTGAGTTGACTGTAACTCCTAGCACCTCTATAGGAGAACTGTCCCATAGAATTTCCTAGGAGTTCCTGATGGATTCAATCTGCCAACCTTTTGGTTAGCAGCCACAGTGCTTAATCACTATGCAACCAGGGTTTCCCGAAGCAGTTAGGAAAAAAAAATTACTTAATTTAGCAACAACAAACCTACAAAGTCCAGATCTGCATCTATCTTCTTTTCCCATCGCTAAAGTGATCTACTGAACCAGCTCCTAGCTAAAACCAAGCTTCCCTTAGTGCACCTGGATACTCCCCATTCACCTCTGTGACAGTGCTTCTAGAATTTCCCATCTCGCCAACACGATAAAATTATCACTGTTTCCTGGACTATTTGTTGTTTTATGCCGTGAGTAGATTCCAACTCATAGTATCCTGTATCTGTCATCAAGCAAATATTTTGTGACATCTCCCAGGTTTAAAATATAAAAGCCACTGACTCTATGATATTATCCCCTCTGAAATTCTTGTCCCATTTATCTGCTCAGTTTCATAGAAAGAACTACTCCATGACCCAGACTCTAATATCCAACTATCTACTTGACTTTTTCCATTAAATATGCAACAGGCATTTCACACTCGATTTGTACAGTACTAAACTCTTGATCTTTCTTATTTCACATATCTGTAAATTGCGTTTACTAACTGCTTTGGTCGAATAATTAGAAGTCGTCTTAATCCTCGTCTTTCTTTCACACCTCCTACCTTGTTGTCACAGCTAGCGGCAAGGCAAATTGGTGTTGATTTTGGCCCCTTTCCATGACCACCACTGCTGACATTCTAGGCCAAGTCATTGCGATCTCCTGACTCAAGTAGTGCTACAGTTTTCTAACTGGTTACCTACTTCCACACTTGTATCTTATTATTCACACAGAAGCCAGAGGTGTTTTTAAAATATGAAGTAAATAATTTATATACATCAGCTCCCTTTCTTACACACACATATAAACTACAATAGCTTCTAATTATCCTTAGAATAAAATAAAAATTCTTAATCAAGGCTTATGAAGCCCTCTGTGACATCACCATCCCTGTCTTTCCAATAATTTCTGCTGCCTTTTTCATTATGCACTAGCCAACACTAGCCTTCATTCGGTGTTCAAATGCACAAAGTTTGTTCACAACTGAGAGCTTTCGTAGTTGTGTTCTGTTGGTTTCTAACACTTTGGTCGGAGAACTTCACATACATTGATTCTTCATTTCAATTAGGTCTCTCAACAAATATCACTGTCTTCTAAAGGGCTTTCTAATTACATAAAATACTATAAAGTATTTAATCCTCTTCAATAACTGTGATGCCCTGCTTTACTTTTCTTTGTAGCACGTCATTCCTTAAGAGTTTCTCATATTTATGTGTGGGTTTGTTTGTTGTCATTCAACTACAATATATACTCCATGAGGTCTCTATCTCACACACTCAGACTAGTACTCACATGTATTAGCCAAGTGCTGTCGAGTAGGATCTGACTCATGGCGACCCTAGGGGCCAGGGTAGAACTGACCCCTAGAGTATTCAAGGAGCGCCTGGTGGATTTGAACTGCCGACCTTGTGGTTAGCAGTGGTAGCACTTAACCCACTACACCACCAGAGTTTCAGCATTGTATAAACGACTGTGGAACAAATGATCTATTGCATTAGTTTCCTGTTGCTGTTGTTGTTGTTAAATATCATCAAACCAGTTTCAACGCACAGTAAACCTATGTACAGAAGAACAAAATATTACTTGGTTCTGTGCCATCCTCACAGTGTTGCTAGGCATGAACCCAATGCTGCAGCCCTTGCATCAGTCCTTCTCATTGAGGGTCTTCCACTTTTTCACTGACCTTCTCCTTAACCAAGCATGATGTCCTTCTCCAGGGACTGAGCACTCCTGATAATATGTCCAAAGTATGCGACACATAGTCTTGCCATCCTTGCTAAGGAGCATTCTGATTATACTTCATCCAAGACTGATTTTTTCCTTTCTTTTGAAATTCCAGAGTGTAATCAATATTCTTTGCCAATACCACAATTTAAAGGCATCAATTCTTTTATATTTCTTATTCATTGTCTGGCTTTCCCACACATACTAGGCAGTTGAAAATACCATGGTTTGGGTCAGGAGTACTTTAGTCCTTAAAGTGACATTTTCTCACTTGAAGATGTTAAAAAAGTCTTTTACAGCAGATTTGCCCAATGCAATGTGTCTTGATTTGCTGACTTCTGCTTCCACGGCTCTTGATCATGGATTCAAATGAAATGAAATCTTTGACAACTTTGGTTTTTTCTCCACTTATCGGCACTTGGCTGGCTGGCATCATGATGTTGCTTATTGGTCCACTTCTGAGGATTTGTGTTTTCTTTCCTTTGAGGTATAATTCATACTGTGTATTGTATCGTCTTCATTAGTAAGTGCTCCAAGTCTCTCTTCCCTTTCAGCAAGCAAGTTTTGTTGATAAGACTTTCTCCATTCATGATGCCCAATTCATTGACTGATAGTCCAGCTTCTCAGACTATTTGGTCAGAATCCAGATTGAATAAGGACAGTGAAAGGGTATAACCCTGTTGTCCGCCTTTCCTGATAATAAACCACATGGTATCTTCTTGTTCTGTTTGAACAACTGCTTCAAGGTCTATATAGAGGTTCCTCATGGGCACAATGAAGTGTTCTGGAATTCTCATTCTTCATAAAGTTTTATTGCTAAATATCTGTGTTTAGTAGATTCCTGGGGCTTCTGAAAGAGACTGCTATAAGTTGGCCAACTAAAGACAACAAAAATTCATTATGTGACAGTTCAGGAGACCAGAAATTAGAAACCAAGATAGCAGCAGTAGGGGAATCTGTTGCAAAGTTGATTCTTTCTTTGAGGCTCAGTGGGAAAATCTGTTCCATGCCTCTCTCCCGGCTTCCTGTGGTTGCTAGCAGTCCTTGGTGTTCTTTGCTTGTAGATGAGGCTCTTTAGTCTTTACCCAGCCTTCATCTTCACATCATGTTCCCTCTATGAATGTTTCTGTGTCCAAATTTTCCTTTTTTTTTTTTTTTAAAGATGCGGCATTTGTACTAGAACCCATCCTAATCTGGTAGAAACTCATCTTAATTACATCTTCAAACAATCTATTTTCAAATGAGGTTACATATTGAGGTTTCTGGTTAACATGAATTTGAGGAGACATTATTCAACCCAACATAGCTGTATTTTTGTCAATTAATACAGATTAACTTTTTCAATCTATACAAGAATAATTTCAGTATATAACTATGATGCCATGCCTTAGTTACTGAATATCACAGTAAAAAATTGAAAGTTTGAGTGGTCTGCTCATGTAGTTCCAACCCTTGTTTCTTCTTTAAAATATTTTATTTGAAAAGTATTTTATATGTTTCTGTATTAATCATTGTGCTGAGTTATGGAAATACATTGATAAACAAGACAGAGATGATGACTGTTCTCAAGAATTTCATAATTTATTGGGATGGAAACTATTTTTCTTTGTAACACCTTTATCTGATATGTTTAGAAATATGAAAAGAGTTTAATATTAAAAAAAGAACAAATTGAAAAATAATAGAAAGCTTTTATAAAAGCTGTTTTCATGTATTGAATTATGTCCCCCTAAAAATGTGTATATCAATTTGGCTGGGCCATGATTCCTGTTTTGTATGATTGTCCACCATTTTATTGTTGGACAGAATTTTCCTATGTGTTGTAAATTCTATCACCATAGTTTAGTAAAATGGATTAGTGGCAGTGATATTGATGAGGTTTACAATGTTGGATAGCGGCTTAAGCCAATCTCTGTGGAGAAATAGAAGAAAGAAGAAAGCACACAGCTAGGGTGACCTCCCACCACCAGGAGAGCAGTGCAGGAGAAGAATGCATCCTTTGGACCCGAGGTTTCTGCACCAAGAAGCTTGCAGACCGAAGGAATACTCACTCGTCACAAGGATGTCCCTCTTGAGCTGGAAGTCTTAATTCAGACTCCTAGCCTGTTGGACTGTGAGAGAAAACACTTCTGTTTGGTAGAAGCTTCCACTTGCGGTATTTCTGTTATGGCAGCAGCAGACGACTAAGACAGCTATCGAGAAAAAGTGCAATACCTCAGGGCTACCCATAGCAGAGATCTTTTACCATCTTTAATTTTGAAGGGGCAAAGGAGAAAGATAGAGTGGAAAAAAGAATCACTTTGTAGTATCCTCATATTGACAAGATCATTTCAGATCATAATCATAATTCTATATATACCTGTTTATAAATATGTTTATTGTGGAGAAATTTCAGTCTTTGTTTTTGCAATAGCTGAGTCCTTCTTTTTTTTTTTTTAGATGTTTAGAAGTGACATTGTGTAACAAAAAGTAGAGCTGGTGAATTAAGCCAAGCCAAGTGCCGTCGAGTCGGATAACTTGCAAATATCTTTTCTGATATAACTATTAGAAAAGAAGCAACATGTCCTGAACATGTTGCTGTTGTTAGGTGCCGTCAAGTGAGTTCTGACTCATAGTGACCTTGAGCTCATCAGAGGTAAACACTGCCTGGTCTTGCACCATGTTCACAATCATTTTTATGCTTTTAAGCCAATTGTTGTGACCACTGTGTCAATCCATCTCATTGAGGGTCTTCCTCTTTTATGCTGACCTTCCGTTCAAGCATGATGTCCTTCTCCAGGGACTGATCCTTCCTGACAACATGTCCAAAGTACGTAAAATGCAGTCTGGTCATCTTTCATTCCAAGAAGCACGCTACCTGTTTGTTCTTTGGGCAGTTCATGGTACATTTAACATTTTTCTCCAACAACTTGAATAAGAACTTGATCAACCACCTTTGCTCATCAGAGTTTGTGCATGGCATTAATGGTGGAGAAGAAGAAAGAAATACAAGGGAGGAAATCAATGCAGATGGGTTTATGTTTGCATTTTTACCACTGATATATGTGTACATTTCTTTGGTCTTATTACATTGTCTTAATATCACTAATTTAATACTTAAAAGCTTTGGATCCATGGTGGAGCAACTGGTTTAGTCTTCTGGTTTATTTTCTCATTGGAGCTCTGTTGGTGGTACAGTGATTACTCATTCAGCTGCCAGCCTCTTGGTGGGAGGAAGACATGACAGACTGCTTCTATAAAGATTTATAGCCTTGGAAACCCTTTAGGAGTAGTTCTGTTCAGTCATATAGGGTTGTTATGAGATGAGATTGACTTGACAAGATGGATTCAGTTCAGTTTGGTTTGGTTACAGTCAGGTACCCCATAGCTCTATGTTTCATTTTAAATTGATCATTAAGAGATTATGGTGTTTTCATTATCACTCTGCTAACATCTATATCCAAAGGCTTGAACACAGATTCCCTTTTAAGAAATTTTTGACCCAACAAAGGTCAGAATTACAATTCTTTCCTGATTATTCTGGTGTAGTGTATTCTTGATAAACTACATGTAGCTTTGAGAATTTGTATTGGTAAATATTCATCATGTGTAAAAAAAGTATGAAATATACTGTAACATCTCATAAAAAATGTATACTGCACTGTTTACATACACACACAAGGACAAGAAGGATATATCCAAATAGAAAGTGCTTATAGTGATGGATGATTTTATGTTTTTTGCTTATTTTTTTTCCTATAATTTAACATAACTTTGAGGAAATTTGAGGGAAAATGGGTATGATTTTTAAAAAGTTAAGTAAAGGATGAGTAAGATCTTAAGGGAGTATAATAGTAAACAGGTAAGGGGTAGAGATGGAAGTTGGGATAAATAAAATACAATTTTCAGAACTACAAGATGACTAATTATAGGATAAGAATGCCACCAATAAGAAAGAAACACCTCAAATATTTGAGGTTGAAATTATAGTATTTCTAATGTTGGTACCACCTTTTCCCGCAGTGTTTATGAGTGATGGATTTTTCCAGACTTCTCACCCAGATCTCCCGTACCACCTCGTGCATTACTGGATTAGACTAATTACTGGATTAGACATTACTGCATTAGACTCACTGTTAATTAACATCACTAGATCATTATTTCAGCATATGGAGAAACTGATGCTAACAAAGGAGCAGGCCACCTCACTGTGCCCCACTTGAGGCCGCTGAGCTTGGATTTCTCTCAGGTCTCGAAAAAATGAAAGCCACAGCCACTGAGTCAATTCTGACTCATAGTGACCTTATAGACAGAGTAGAACTGCCCCATAGAGTTACCAAGGAGTGCCTGATGGATTTGAACTGCCAAATTTTGGTTAGTGGCTGTAGCATTTAACTACTACTAGGGATTCCTCTCAGGTCCCAGGGTTTGAAAACCTCATGTTTATTTCCTTTATGCGGTTGACTTATCAGGAAGTGAACTGTGGTGGTTCCTCATAAGTATTTCTTGCCCCCTGCCCCCAAAATGTGAAGGGCCTTTATACAGATTTTCTTTATTCCTGTTAGTCTGTTTTGCATGTTAAAGATGGTCTCCTGTCTACCATCATCTGGTACTTTCTTTAGTAGGGAAGGAGCCCTAAAATGCCCCAATACGGCAGCTTTCTCAAGTAGGTTGATCCCTGGCGACACAAGGGTTAAGAGCTATGGCTGCTAACCAAAGGTTTGGCTGTCCAAATCTACCAGCAGCTCCTTGGAAACCCTGTTAAGGCAGGTACTCTGTCCTATAGGGTCACTATGAGTTAAAATCAACTCAACCGCCCTGTTTTCTGTTTTCTTATCCCCGCTCCCCTAGCAGAGAACTCGAATATGGGTTCATACTATTTAACATCTTCAAAGGCTCTATTTCCAAACAAAGTCATCTTTGGTAAGTACTGAGTTTAGTATTTCAACATATTTCATTGGGGGTCAAAATTCAAACCTTATTCAAGAAACTTTTTAAAGTATATACATAGTATAATAATTCTAGAACAAACATTACAAATGGTTCTTAGTAATACACAGTGAAAACTGGCCTGGTATGGTCATTTGTTATTAATGTGGTCAGTTACAATAAAACTTTAGGCTGAAGTAATAATTAGTTGTTCTTACTCTTAGTCCAATAGCATACAAAGCATTTCCATTTGATCATGATTGCAACTCTATAATATAATCAAGCCAGACATTGTTAAGCTCTTTCATTCACAGAGGTGGAAAGTTGACTAAGTTAAATAATTTTATCCAAAAATACAAAATTAGTGCTATGTAGAAATAAACTTTCTCATCTCTTAAATTAGCATTTCTTTCATTCTATAATGGTATTCCTTTATTTTTATACTAAGGATGATTGACAATAACTCAATATATGTTCAAACACTAGCCAGTTGCCCACTCCAACTCATGGTATGAACCTCCAACCTTTTGGTTAACTGTTTATACACTCAGGGACTTCTTACAAAGACTGGTACTCTGAAACCCAAAGTCAGCATTAGTGGTCCTTTTATGCTCTCTTCCCCAATCCTTCAAATAGCACTTCAAGAAATGACCATCAGTTTACTTAAGATTGAAGTGATGTGAATTCTATTTTCCAAGCAGAGTTTACAGCAGACGTTAGAAAACATTTTCTAGAAAGAACCAATTAGTAAATATTTTCATATTTGCAGACTACTCAGCTCTACTTTTACAGCATAAATGTAGCCACAGACAATATATACAAGAATAAGGAAACTGGTGAGGTAAAATCTAGCCTTCATCAAGCTGAATTGTGTACCAAGCTCCCTAATCTCCAAGTGATCTCTGAGAGAACTTTCTAAACCAATAAATCATGATTTTATGTACCTACCAAAAGACGTAATGGATCTGTTTGGCACACCACAGCCATAATGCCAAGCTGTCTTTACAGTACAGTAGTAAAGCTAATAAAACTGAGAAAAAAAATGTGCAGTATTTCAGCCACAAAAGAGCAATCTTGAACTAAAACAAAACAGTAAACAAAATGAAGTTTTGACTAATATATTGACATTATATTTATTCTGGCAATGTCATTTCTTTCATTATTAAGAAACATGACTTCACTTCAAGATTGTTTGATTTTTCTGTACATTTTCATATCTTTTCAAATAATTTCAGGAAAACAGTATAAAATATTTTATATTATTTCTCAATCAGTTCAAACATGATTAATTTAGAAATAACTTCTGGTCTTCACTGGTTGATTAGAGCTTTATGACATTTCAATTCTATCTCCAATATCCACTCTGAAGCTAAAATGAGAATTAAAATGACATCTGATTTAAAAAAAAAAAAAAACTGTTACCATTGAATTGATTCTAACTCATAACGACCCTACAGAATAGAGTAGAACTGCCTCATTGAGTTTTCAAGGAATATATGGTGGACTGGAACTACTGACCTTTGGTTAGCAGTTGTAGCGCTTAACCACTACACCACTAGGGTTTCCTCAGTGGCTCTAAATTCAGCATCTTCCCACTTTCCACAAAAAAGAAGGACTTATGTGACACAAAAAGGGCAAAGCCTAATGTTGTTAGTTGAAGCATTTCTCTTGTTTTCATTGACTTTTTACTTTGCCGCATACAAAGTTCTTTTGTAGTAAGTGATCTGTCTTGAAGACAGGACTAAAGGAAGTGAACCAAAATCTCACTGTCCTCATTTTTAGGAAACATTCTGGTTGTATGTTTTTAATACTGATTTATTTATTTCTTTGGCCCCAACCAAATCAGTTGTCATCAAGTCAATTCTGACTCACAGGACAGAGTAGAACTGCCCCATAGAGTTGTCAAGGAGCCCCTGATGGAGTTGCACTGCCAACCTTTTGGTTGGCAGCCACGGCATTTAAACACTATGCCACCAGCATTTCCATTCTTTTGGCAGTCCACAGTAATTCAGTACTCTTCACAAATACAACTTAAATGCATCCATTCTTCTTATAGTGACTTCAGAAACAAAGATTGAGAACAAAATAATTTTTACTAATAATCAGTCCTGTAGATCTGAGCAGAGGCCTCCAATGAGGAGTGAAGGTGGACTTTTTTGCCTCATACCACCTTAATATGAAAGACTAAAATTTCTGTAGACCATCGATATGAAAAAGCATCCAATAAAATGCCAAGTATAATGAGCAAGGTAGACTTATACAGCATCACTCCGGTTGTGTCTTGCACATGTATTTCTAGATGCAGATATAGACTGACATGGAGAAAACTTGATTTCTTCTACATCCATTTCCTCCCTTCCATCTAAAGTACTCTAATTCTTCATAGAGAAACTCATCCCTCTGTACTATGAAGAACGCAGTTTTAGCGGGATTGATTCCTAAAAGTGGATCTTGAATGACTTGACGTACCCCATTTCCAGGTTCAAAACACTTGTTTCACCATTGTGATAGTTGTATCTTAGACAATTTTACTTACAATTAAGTTTACACTGTACATATATGGAGCCAAAGTAAAAAAAGCCACCACTATCGAGTTGATTCCAACTCATAATGACACCATAGGTCACAGTAGGTCTCCCCCAAGGAGTTCTGCAGGAGCGTCTGGCAGATTTGAACTGCCAACCTTTTGGTTAGCAGGTGAAACACTTAGTCACTACCCCACCAGGGTTTCTGTTAAGTATAGGTAGAGCCTATGCTATAAAAACAAAGCTGAGAAGCCAAGATAGAAAACAAAGTTCCAGTTACAATTTTTTATTGGTGAATCAGTCTAAGCCTGAAATAGATAGACATACCCCTTATCTGTTCGGTTAACAAGATAGGCAATTTTCTTTATTATTTATCCACTTTGACTTTACCCTTCGAAACCCAAAACCCACTGCTGAGTTGATTCCACTCATAGCAACCCTATAGAACAGAGTGGAACTGCCGCACAGACTTCCCAAGGAGCACCTGGTGGATGTGGACTGCCAACCTTTTGGTTAGCAACTGTAGCACTTAACCACTATGCCGGTAGGGTTTCCTAGTTTCATTTTAGGTTTCTGTTGTTGGCAAATTATGATGTATAAAAAATTCACTTAATTTAAATTCTCAGAAATAAAAAATATTATATCAATCAGCAAATATATTTTAGAGAAGATGTGATTGTTTTATGACATACATCTTCCATTTCATGCAGAAAGCTCAATGAAAGAAACAGTATATGTTCCTCTAGATTTCTTGACCATATAGTACACTTAAATTATTTTACTGTAGCCTGTAGTAATGTTTCTTTAGAAGCATAAATATTAGATAATGTTATCCTAGGACTGGTAAAGCTTATTTTCTAAGGCAGTAAGCTCCACCTTTGTTTGCCTAGATAGCTGATGACAGTGAAGACTGCATATCTGTTTCTGTTGAGATTTTCAGCAAAAACCAATGCTTTCAAATTATTTTGAATTTATGAAATATTTATGAGAAATCACATCATATCCACAGCACTTCTCTGCTGTGACTACAGCATATGGTTTATAAATTGAAACAGGTGTGGAGGAACAGGTGGTCACAGCTGAGCAGGGGCAGAATTGGAACTTACCGTGGGGAAACAACATGATAAACTGCCACCATTGGTACTGAAGGCAACTTGCTGATTTGGTGGCAGAACCTAAAAGATGCTCACAGGGACAAATACACATGACAGCACTTGAGATGGAAGTGTTATTCTCCTAAAATCTCACCTTTGGAAGTGGGAAGCAGTCAGTATCACTTCCCGTTGTGAGTGAATGCAAGTGAATCCTCATGTCAAATTTGGATGTTTTTCAACTTCGTTACATTAAAAGATGGAAGAAAAATAAAGCCTTATTTCTACTCCATTTAATACAAAACTTCTCCAAGTAAGAGCTATGTCCAGTTTCACCTATGGGATCTATAATGTCTCTAAGGGTGATGTCATATTCTGGCCATGTATCACAGAATGTCTGCATCTATGAATTGTCCCATTTCTTTTCCAGCTGGGGTATAGTGTTCCCCTGATACTCCACATTATTAAAGGTAGCAGCAGATAGTACAGATAGTCCTCAAATTATGATGCATTAGAGTTACAACAAACTGTACTTATTAGTCTTTCTTTAACAGCAAATTTGCACATTGTAATATGGTATGTAGTACATATCACTAAAGAAAAGATTTTCAATGCAGTTAAAACAGCTTAGTTTGGAAAAAGATACCAGAAACAACATATATTAATAAAGAGGTGGAGTTGATGCCTGGTTTCAAGGCATCTAAAGATGGAATCATGTATTCATTCGGTTTACATCAGAATTTGTTTACATCAGAGTCATGGGAAAGGAACCTGGATGTGAGTCAAGACTACTTGTATTTACACAATTTGTATTATCTTGTACAATATTTTCAAGCCTTCCCCCACATTCCCAGTACCTTAATCAACACTCACCAAGAACTCAGAAATCCAGACAAATGGAAAGAAAATGAGATACAAGAGCTTGACACCAGAATGGACATCTGTGCTTAGACTTAAATGAGATCTTATTATCTTCTAGAGACTCACTAAGTTTTAAATCAAATATTTTAATGCAGTTACATTTTAGAAGACATCATATGAAATCTAGAGAATGACTCACCTTACTTATATTCTTCTTTTAATCCATACATTGAAATGCCTTCAAATACAATGGATAAAAAATTATGCAAAACTCCATATAAATTGGCCTACTCTCCCTTTTCCCCTGAAGTTTCTTTCCATAACCACCTAGTTTGTCTTAATATAGCTATGAACACTTATTTATTAGAACAAAAGAAAACAAGACAGAGGAAAAAGTAAAAAAAAAAAAGGACTTTATCATCACACAACCTACGTAATGAATGATAAGCAGATGTGGTGGATGAGGTGGTAAGACACCTAGCTGTTCATCCGCTCAAACACACAAACACACATAAAGGGATTTCAGGACTAAGCATCCTTACTCCCAGCTGCTATAGATTGTGGATGCCTGAGGCTCTCAGTTCATTTCATTTCCCAACAATTGCTGTAGTTTCTATAGCAATTCTATAGCAATTGAAACCCCATTTCCACAGCCATGCCCTGTATAGTAAGCAGACAATTCTGCAGAACCTTCTCAACTCTGGAGCTTCTCTGTACTATGACTCCATCACAGCCTAAGTTCTACCACTGCTGCTGTCGTCACTTTCTCACTGGTGTTGATCTTCTGAGCACTATGCAGTAGCTTTCCTGTACTCAGAGCTTTATCTTATGTGGTAGAAAACACAGTCTGTACTAGTTTATGCTAGAAGTGGTCCAAGAAAGCAGACTGGATCACCTGTCAGCTAGTTAGCAATGAGGACCCCATTGCTGACAGCAGGCAGAGCCCTGATGTCTACTGGAATCCAATGGCAGTGAAATTTGTTAAAGCTTAAACTGGGTGAAATTGAGAAAGTTTGGAAGTGAATGCACTGCTTTTAAGGAGCACACAGAAAATGGCATTTTTAAGGACAATGCAGTTGGATGGATGCCCATTATGGGGAATTAGAGGATGTGGAATAAAAAACGCACTGAGAGTGCTTAATCAGCAATTAAACCTTAAGATGTCCATCTTGGCATCATAGAAAAGGACTTCTGCCTTCTAAAGCCTGAAGCCAGAAAAACCTAATATAATCATAAAGGTAAAATTTGAGAGGAGGCTGAGAAGTTTATACTCTTATTTACAATGGACTTTCTGCGTCAAAAGTTTTGCCAGATGAGATATAAAGAACTATAGACTTAATAGATGACACGTTGTCCCTATGAGCAAGACAGATGGCTAGCCATCAAAAATATTTCCGTATTTATGCAACCCGAAGGTATTATAGGTTGATAATAAGGAAGCTAAGAGTAGTCACTCCAAGAGCTAGTTACAATCCCTTGCTGAGTTTCTAAATTTGAATTACCTTCTATCCAAGGTCAGCCTCTGCAGCTAGGCACAGGGCAGAAAAGCAGGAGTGGGGAGTGAGGGGTGGGGGGTCAGGGGGTCAAGGTACTGGAAAAGGGAGAGAATTTTATCTCAAAGATTTAGACTCTCATCTGGAAATTTAGATGCAGTCAACTTAGCTTTTGATAATCATTGAATGCCATCTTTCCCTGCTTCTGGAGGGCTTGAATAGACCCTCAGCACTGGGTCTCTCCTGCTGGAGTAGATCCTTTCTGAAAGCCACTGTTCTTCTCACCAAGCTCACCACTGCTCATCCAGCTGTAGGGCACTGACTCCCTTTTGGTCTGGCCAGTCCTGGGTACTTCTGGATCTACTCTCCCTCCCTGACTCTCAGTCCAGTTCCTCACCTTTCCTTTTCATATTCATGGCTCCTAAAATGTCATATATAGTAGATTCTTTCGTGGGGGAGAGGTCTTTGTTGTATGGGAAATCAAAGGAAGTGTCTATCTGCTCCATTCTCTTAGCCCTGCCTCCAAATAATGCCAGAAATCAAAGGCATCAATTTTTCTTTGGTCTTCTTATTCATTGTCAGTTTTACATGAATGGGAGGCAACTGAACACACAGTGGCTTGGGTTATGTGCACCTTAGTCTTCAAGGTAACTTCTTTGCTTTTCAACATCTTAAAGAGTTATTTTGTAGATGATTTGACCAATATAATGTGTCTTATGACTTCTTGACTGCAGCTTCCTTGGGTGTTGGTCATGGATCCAAGTAAAATGAAATCACTGACAACTTCACTCTTTCCTCTATTTACCTTGACATTGCTTATTCCTCCAGTGTGAGAATTTTTGTTATCTTTGTGTTGAGATGTAATCCATACTGGAGACCAGTCTTTAATCTTCATCGATAGTGCTGTAAGTCTTCCTCACTTTCAACAAGCAAAGCTGTGTCACCTGCATGATACAGGTAGTTAATAAGTCTTCTGTCAGTCCTGATGCCCCATCCTGGTAGTATTTAGCTCAGGTACCCAGCGAGTCATTCACCAAGTCTGTGGTACATACTCATGTAGTCCAGCTTCCCTAATTTGCTCCGCACAGAGAATAAATAGTCATAATGAAAGGACACAACCCTCATGCAGTATCTCCAGTTCTGTCAGAACAACCACCTCTTGATCTATGTACAGTTATATTAGGGGCACAATTAAGTGTTCTGAAATTGTCAACATCCTCAACATTATCTGTAATCTGTTATGATCCACACAATCAAATTACCTTTGATACCCATTAAAACACAGGCAAACACCTTTCTGGTATTCTCTACTTTAAGCCCAGATCCATCTGACATCAGCAGTAATATCCCTGATTCCACAGCCGCTTTTGAATCCATTTTGGGTTACAGGCTGTTCTCTGTCAATGTATTGTTGTAACTGCTTTCGAATGATCTTCATCATAATTTTACTTGTGTGTGATTGTTTTGACATTAGGTTGAATGGCCATTCGTGGGAATAGTCACAAGTAAGGATCTCTACCACTCAGTAAGGCAGGGTAGCCTGTCTTCTAGATTTCTTGGCATAGATGAGTGAGCACCTCAAACGTTGCATCTGTTTATTGAAACATCTCCATTGATACGCTGTCAGATCCTAGAGCTGTGTTTTAGCCAAGGACTTCAGTGCAGTCTAATGGACTTCATCCGTTAGTATCGTTAGTTATTGATCGTATGCTACCTCTTGAAATGGTTGAATGTTGACCAACTGTTCTTGGTATAATGATTCTGTGCATAACTTCTATCTTTTTGTGATCCTTCTTGCATCATTTAGTATTTTCCAGGTAGAATCCTTCAATACAGTGACTCGAGTCTGGAATTTTTTCTTTGCTTTTTGCAGCATAAGAAATGCTGAGCATGTTTTTCCCTTTTGGTTTTCCATCTCCAGGTGTTTCCACACGTCATTATAATACTTTGTCTTCTCAAGATCCCTTTTGAAATCTTCTGTTCAGTTATTTTACTTTACCATTTTTTTCCTTTGCCTTAGCTAACTGACTTTCAAAAGCAAGTTCCAGAATATCTTCTAACATCCATTTTTGTTTTTTCTTTCTTGCCTATCTTTTTAATGACTTTTCTTTCTTCATGTATGATTTCTTGATGTCATGCCACAGCCAGTTTCATCTTCAGCCTGTCAATTTGTTGTACTGTAGGAGTTTGCATTTTCTGTGATGATAGACGCTATGCCATCAATATTCAAGTAACATCAGAGTCACCCATGGTAGATAGGTTTCAGCTGTGTTTCCAGACTAAGACAGGGTACGAAAAAGGACCAGTAGTAGACTTTTGAAAAGCATTAGTCAGTGAAAATCTTTTAATAACAATGAAAAATTGTCTGATATAGTGCCAGAAGATGAGACTCTCCTATTAGAAAGTACTCAAAATATGACTTATGAAGAACTGTCTCTTCACAGTAGAATCTAGTTTATTGGTATGGATAGAGGTAAGTTTTCAGGACCGTCATTTGCTTAGCAAATCTCGAAATGATAAGCAACAACTGTAAACATCTATTAATAATTGGAATGTGGAGTGTAGCAAGTATAGACTTAAGAAAATTGAAAAATCACCCAAAATGAAATGGAACACCTAAACATTAATATCCGAGGTGTTTGTGAGCCGAAATGGACTGGTATTTAGCCATTCTGAATCAGACAATCATGTGGTCTATGGTCGTATGCCAGGAAACATGACTTAAAGAGGAATAGAGTTGAATTCATCATCAAAAAGAACATTTCAAGATTTATTCCGAAACACAATGCTGTGAGTTATAGGTTAATATCTGTCTACTTGTAAGGAAGAACAACTAGTACAATTGTTCAAGTTTACTCACCAACCTTTGAGGCTAAAGATGGAAAAAATGCAGATTTTTACCAACTTCTGCAGTCTGATATTGAACATACATGCAATGAAGACACAGTGATTGTTACTGGCAACTTGAATGCAAAAGTTGGAAACAAAGAAGGATCAGTAATTGGAAAATATGATCTTGATGACAGGAACAATGCTGGAGACATCACAATAAAATTTTGCAAGATGAAAGACTTCATTGCAAATACCTTGTTTCATCATTATAGATGGCAACTACGCACACGGACCTCACCAGGTAGAATACACAGATGAAATCTACTATATCTGTGGAGGAAGACAATGGTAAAGTTCAACGCTATCAGTCAGCACAAGGCCATGGGGCTACCTGAGGAACAGACCATCAACCGCTTGTATGCAAGTTCATGCTGAAACTAAAGAAAATTAGAGCAAGTCCACAAAAGCCAATGTACAACTTTAAGCATATTCCACCTGAATTTAGAGACCCATCTCAAGAACAAATGTGGGGCTGGCTAGGTGAGCACAATTTAGGAAGAAAGGCCCTGAAATCTACTTTTGGAAGCTGGCCATTGAAGGACTTATAAATCACAACAGAACATTGTCTGACTGGCTGGCTTTGTCATCAGTAGTGATCAATGGCTTGAGGAATACATCATATTTGATAAAGTACAAGGCCTATGAGGGCAAGAGAGAACTTTGATGTGATGAACTGACACAATAGCCACAATGAAGGACTAAAATATGTCAGAGATCGTGAGGATGACATAGGCCCAGGTAATGTTTTGTTTTGTGCATAGGGTAACCATGAGTTGAGTTGATTTAATAGGAGCTACTAGACTTTATAAGCTAGCCAATTTGACACACAAAACTGACCATAAGACCTGAGTTCTGTCAGACTTGTTATGTCATAAGGCCAGGTGTGTCCAGCAACAACTCATTATAAAAGTGATACATTCCAGATTACACACAAGCAAGGTGGGAGTATATGAGAGGTGGCCAGGACCTACAGATTATCTATCACTGTCTTACCAGTGCTTTTCATTTAGATCACAAATACTGATCCACAAAGAGAATAAGATTAATAGATAGATGGATGGATGGATAGATAGATAGGTGATAGATGATAGATACAGACAGACAGACAGACAGACAGATAGGTAGATAGATGATAGACAGACAGACAGACAGGTAGATAGATAGATGACAGGTTTCTTCATGGATGTCTTAATAAAGTATCTGGACACAAGTTGAAAATGGACTCAACTGCCTGATAACCCTACTCAGTGGTAGCCAAAAGCACTCAACAGAGAGAAAATAACTCCCAGTTGTTAGTTAACTGATCCACCACTATTACGTGGAAAGAGAAGGGAACACTGTCTAGAATATACATAGGTTCATGGACAATGATGAATGGCTTGGCTGAGAGGCTTAAAAGGATTCAGATGGGGAGGAGAATAAAGTCCACAAAATAACCATATTGACAATAGGCATGAAATGTGAAGATCTTTGTAATACATTAACACCTATCAGAAAGCATCCACTACAAATGGAACACTAAACAACCAATTAGACAGACTGACTGGGTTCATTGGCATCAATCAGAATGCCCACCAGCCAACCAGTGTTGGTATAATGGGCTCATGAACTGGGTAGTCAGCGCAGAAATAGAGGCTATTTGAGTTCAACAAGGATCTTCTCTTACCAAAGCTGATCTAGCCATTGCTGCTGCTAAAAATACAACTTCCAACAACCAAGACCAGTACTGATTCTCCAGTATGGCACCATTCCCCAAGGGGTACAAAATCTATTAGACACATTGCACTCTGAAAGCAACAGTGATTCTTTTTGACTGTTACATTACATATTCTAGATATAGGTTCACCTTTCTTGCCTGAAGAGTCTTGCCTAGTATTACTATTCAAAGGGTAATGGAATGTGTCATCTAACACAGAACACTAAATAACTACATCAAATCTACTTTAGGACAAAGGAAGAACAAACAAGGTCATAGCACCATGGCTTGGCTTATTACAACCTAGCTAGGCTTATTACATATTGCAACACTTAGAAGCTCCCATTTTTCCAATTTTTTCTAGTGGTTGGCCTCATCTGAAGAGAACCATCTCATTTGAAAAGAACATCATCAGAACAGGTTAGCCTCTGTTCGGTGACTGGTAAATGCAGGGGTATAGAAGATCTTGGGTATTACTGCACTGTAGTCCAGCATCTCCCTTTACTTCATACTGTTTGATCCATAGCTCTTTCCCAGTTGGTTGTCTCAGAACAATGTTGAATAACACTCCTTCATGAAAATTTCTACCTAATCATCTTATTCATCTAAAACCTAATCTTCTCCAGCAGAGTTACACAAAATCATAATTTAACTTCAAATAAAAACAGTCTGCTTAGTAACTTTATAAAGTCTTACTGTAATTTTAAATAACATAGGAATTACTTTATCTTAAAAAATTAGCTTAAGACCTTTGTTGCAATAATTTACATAAAGCAAAAAATAAGTTATTTTTTTGGTAGACAAAAGGATTATACCATCTATTTTAAACAAAAAACTTGTTAAGTATTAACTAACGTAATGTGTTGGTCTTATGACAAGTAGATTATCAAATTCTTGAATTTAAAATAACTAATGGTATTAATTTAACATCTACTAGTGCTGGAACTGGAATTAACCAAGGGGCTCTCTCTCTTGCACACACACACACACACCCACATACACATACACATAAACATAAACACATACACATAAACAAATACAATCTCTACAAAAAAAATAACTAAAATGTATGAAATTCATATGTGCAATATCACCTAAAAAACTGACATATACTTTGTGGTTTATTTCTCAGGATACCCCATGACACGTATATTCTATTATATACCAATAGGAAACCCTGGTGGCCTAGTAGTTAAGAGCTACATCTGCCAACCAAAAGATTAGCGGTTCAGATCTGCCTGATGCTACTTGGAAACTCTATGAGACAGTTCTACTCTGTCCTATAGGGTCGCTATGAGTCAGCATCAACTTGACAGTAGTGGGTTTTGGTATATACCAATAAGGAAACAAAGGGTGTTAGTTACCTAGTGATGCTATAACATAACAAAACAAACAAACAAAATATCATGAGGGAGTGCTTTAAAGAATTCGGGATTTTGAAGATTAGGAGAACAAATCAGGACGTGCGCTCTAGAAAAGGGTCTCTTCTTGCCAGTAGCCTCGTGGAACCCTAAGGGCTCCTTAGCACACTTTGTCTTCCTCCTCTATGTATGTGATTCTGTGTGTTTTCCTGTCTTTTTTAAAACCTGTCCATTCTGGTCAGAGACTAACATCAAAAAAAAATCATTATTCTCAAACAGAGTGGCACTCACAGGTACAGGAGCTTGGACTTCAACTTGACTTTTAGAGGGGAACAGTTCAATCCATAAAAGAGATAAGAGATTCAGAAAAGTTAAGTAACTTTCCTATGCACAATAAGTAGCAGAGCTGGACATTTAGATGTAGTCTGCCAAAATTTAAAGTCATGTTATTAAATATTATGCTTCTTAGAAAAAAGGACAGCAACCTTCCGTCTTGCTTACTTTGAGTGCCTCGTCAGAAGAGACCAATTCCTGGAGAAGGACATCATGCTTGGTAAAATAGAGGGTCTGTAAAACCAACAAGGAGGCTCTAAATTAGATAGATGGACAAACTTGCCACAACAATGGGGGTTCAGACATACACCAATCATATCTCTACAAAATATAGGTAAAATGTATGAAATTCATGGTATGTGTGATACTGCCTAGAAACTTTACATACATGTTGTCATTTGTTGTGAGAATCCTCCAGTACTAGGCAATACCTGTCTTGTTATACATGAGCTTGCTGTGAGTAGCAGCTCACTTGAGGACACCTATCAACAATAGCAACAAAGTTACTGTAAAAAAATTGATGAGAAAGAAGAATCCAATGAAAATAATTAAAATATAACATGTAGGTTATGCTACTCAACAGAATACAACACCCAGTTGTAAATACAACTCAGTTCTTAAATTTACATTTTACCTTTTAAAGTTTTTCACCAAAGATTTTTTAAAATTTTTATTTAACATAACTGAGTGAAAATGTACATTCACATATAAATTTACATGCCCCCCCTATATGCAGCTTCCACTGCTCTCCCTGTCCAGTGACTGCACACTATTCCTCTCTGCTCCATACATGTCTCATCCTCCCAACAGTCTCCTTTCCGCTCCTCTCCACCCACTCTCCTTCCTCCAGCCAGAGGTCAGGAAGATGATATCCTATAGATGTATAGAACCACAAAGTGCTTCCAATATATGGTCACTCTGCATTGCCAAGTCCAATCCATTCCTGTCCAAAGAGTGGACCTTTGTTATAATTTATGGGAAAGGGCAGCATCCGGGCAGGGGGCCATGCTCTCAGAGGAACCCCAAAACCGCTGGACCATCAATTGAGGTCTTTTAGTGGAGATCTCATGATGCACCTCTTTATTCTTGTGTTGCCAGTGAGACTCCTCTCTGTGAGCTCCATCATGGCTATCACTGGTGGTGGCCGGGCACCATCCGGTTCTTCCGGTCCCAAGTCGATGTAGCCACCCACTCTTGTGGGTCTCTCCGTCTTCTCGGTTGTCTTTATCACATGTCATTTTGGTCCTCGGTGAGCATCCGTTCCTGCTGAGTTGGGACCATTTGCTGTGTCCTCGGATGGCAGTTTGGTAGCTTTTAAGACCCCAGACGCCACTCACCAATGTGGGGTGCAGAGAGCTCTCTTAGCAAAACGCTAGTTGTGCCAATTGGCCTGGAATTCGCCTAAGAGCATGGTCTCCCGCCCCCTGCCCCAGCTACTCTATCCTTTCAGTATTGAGTCAAGATGGAAGGAGTACTCAAGTTATGCTGAAGTCCACTTAATGTCGTTCTTGTTCCTAATGTGTGCTGTCACCGCTTTCTCCCAACTAGATTTCTAGTAACTATCTAAACTAATCCCTCCCCCCCTCACCCTCCCCACCTCCCCTCCCTTGCAGTTGTCAAAGAGCCTTTTCTTCTATATACAAGTCTGTTTTCGAGATCTTATCATAGAGGTCTCATACAGTATTTGTCCTTTTGTCGCTGACTATTTTCACTCAACATAATGTCTTCCAGTTGAAACCAGGTTAGGAGATGTTTCCTGGAATCATCGTTATTCTTTATCATTGCGTAGTGCTCCATTGAGTATATGTACCACAGTTTACCTATCCATTCTTGTATTGTTGCGCATCTGGGTTGATTCCATCTTTTTGGTATTGTGGACTGTGCTGCGATAAACATTCTGGTGCATGTGTCTGTTGGTGTGAAAGGCCTTGAATCTGTAGGATATATTCCAAGTAGTGGAATTACTGGGTCAAATGGTATATCAATATCCATTTTTTTAAGGCAGCGCCAGATTGCCTTCTAAAGAGGCTGGACCATTTTGCAACCCCACCAAAAGTGTAGGAGGGTTCCACTTTCTCCACAGCCTCTCCAGCATTTGTTGTTTTGTGTTTTCTGGATCATGGCCAATCTTGTTGGGGTGAGATGCTATCTCATTGTTGTCTTGATTTGAATTTCTTTAATAACTAAAGATCATGAACATGTCCGCATGTGTTTTTTGGCTGCCTGGATCTCCTCTTTAGTGAAGTGTCTGTCCACCTCCTTTGCCTATCGCTTAATTGGATGGTTTATCTTCTTCTTCTTGATATTTTGTAGTATCTTATAGATTATGGAGATCAGGCGTCGGTCTGACATAGAGTTGCCAAATATTTTTTCCCATTCTGTGGGTGTTCTTTTAATTCTATTAATAAAGTCTTTGGATGAGCAAAAGTGTTTGATTCTTAATAGTTCCCATTTAGCTACTTTCTCTTTTGTTGATTGAGGTTTCTTTGACAGATTTTGGAGTCTGTCCTCATTGTGTATTAAAACTTCCATTGTTGTTCCTACCTTTTCTTGGATGAGCTTTATCGTTTTAGGTTTGATATTTAGGTCTTTTATCCAGCTAGAGTTGGTTTTTGTATAAGGTGTAAGATATGGATCTTGATTCAGTTTATTGCAGATGGATAACCAATTTTGCCAGCACCATTTGTTGAAGATACTGTTTTTACCCCAGTTTAATGTCTTAGGGCCTTTGTTGAACATCAACTGATCATAGGCAGATGGTGTCATCTCTGGGGTCTCAATTCTGTTCCATTGATCGATCTTCTGTTCTTGTATCAGTACCAGGCTGTTTTGACCACTGTGGCAGTGTAGTATGTTCTAAGGTCGGATAATGAGAGGCCTCCCAGTGTGTTCTTCTTCTTTAGTAGTACCTTGCTTATCCGGGGCTTCTTCCCTTTCCAAACAAAATTGGTGATTTGTTTCTCCATCTCATTAAAAAATGCCACTGGAACTTGTATTGGGATTGCATTATATAAATAAATTGCTTTGGGTAAAATAGACATTTTCACAATGTTAAGTCTTCCTATCCATGAGCAGGGTAGGTTTTTCCATTTATCTAAGTCTCTCTTAGTTTCTTGTAGTAAGGGCTTGTAGTTCTCTTTGTAAAGGTCTGTTGTTTCTCTGGTTAGATTAATTCCTAGGTACTTTATCTTCTTAGGGGCTATCGCAAATGGTATTGATTTAATAATTTCCTCCTTAACAGTCTCGTTGATGGTATAAAGGAAACTTACTGATTTACTTATGTTTATCTTGTATCCTGGGACTTTGCTGAACTCTTCTATCAGTTTGAGTAGCTTACTTATAGATTCCTTGGGGTTCTCTGCATATACAATCATATCATCTGTGAACAAGGAGATTTTAACTTCCTCACCAAAGATTCTTTTTCCAAAGAAAATCAGAAGTTCAAAATTACTCATACCAGTAATTTATGCACTTCGAATGATTTAAATACAGCTTATCAAAAATAGTTACAAAGTTTTGAGATAATGAAAGTTTGTTCAAATTTCTTTGACCACCTGGACAAAACTATTACCAGTTAATTAATTATACTCCATTTCACCCAACTGAAAAATAAACAGAATTTATCACTCATTCATGTCCCATTCCAAATAAAGTAAAAATACATCTTGCAAGAGACATTTGTCGACCCTAAAGTTCACTTGAAACTTAAGTAATGTCTCTAGAGATTGCACAAAAATGTTTACCAAGACAGATGTCTTCATATAAGCCTTGAAATGCTTTGGGGGTTTTTAAGCTGTGGCCTTGAATCTCACACTTCACAAATGTGTAGTAAACACATTGCATTTCAGAAAAAAAAAAAGGCATATTTCAGCTATTATTAACCCTTTAAAGTTTTTCAACACCTGTATATGACAGAACAACATAGTTACATATTCACCATCATAAATAATTGATGGCTATGTGTGATAGGAGAGCCCTGGTGGTGTAGTGGTTAAAGAACCTGACTGCTAACCAAAACATCAGCAGTTCAAATTCAACAGCTGCTTCTTGGAAACCCTCTGGGGCAGATCTACTCTGTCCTACAGAGTTGTATGAGTCGAAATTTTCTCAGCGGCAATAGGTTTGGTTCAATTTTTTTTTCCTGGTGATCGTGTTTTGATTATCAGCTGCATTATGACAGAAATATGTTATGTCATCCCTACTAACCCATGAAAGTAAACTACTTGAAATTCTATAATTCAGTCTCAAACAAACTGAATAATTATCTATGGAAGTGTTCCTTTATACTATATGCTTTCCCAGCTATTGCTGATGAAACACTGAACGTCAAGCTTCTTGCCTTCATTAAGAATACAATCTAGTAGGCTGCAGTTATAGAAAATACACATAAGTGGAAAATCAATTTCTGATTGTCATAAAAAAGCTACAAAAAATAGTGATGTGGAAAAAGTAATACATACTAACTTTGATCATAACATCTTCTAAATTTTAAGTTCTGATTTGTGATTAAAAGTTTAGATGCTAACCGTAAAAGTAGGCAGTTCAAATCCACCAGCTTTCTCTTGGGAAACCCTATGAGGCAGTTCTACTCTGTCCTATAGAGGTGCTACAAGTTATATCCACTCAGCAGCAATGAGTTTTGTTTCAGGTGTTTTCATAAAAACTCAAACCAGATACTACTACCATCTAAACCTTATTCTGAGTACTGAAAAATATTATCTTTAAAATGGATCATATGTAGGAGAAACTGAAGCTCAAAGAGGTTGATTAGCCCACCCTAGGTTATAGTGGCAGAGGAAGTGAAAGAACTACGATTTGACGTCACTATCGTCTGACTTCAAAGTCTGTGCATATTTCCTCCTTCAATACACTACTTTCTCAAATGACACCACCCAGTTTCACGGGTGCTACTTATTCTTTGGATATGTTTTTTTGGATATGATATAAGCATGGGCTGTGTTTATACAATAATTTGGAAATGAATGTCATAATTAACAAAGTTCTTCTCCTTACCTTTCAAATGGCCCTCTAAAATATTTGGTGGGTGTTACTCTCAATTAGTATCTCATCCAATTGTTTATTAAGGAAGAGAAAATAAATCCTTCAATAACCATTTCCAGCTTCTAGAAAAAATAAAGTCAACAACCCTTGTAAGAGACCACTGCTGTTTAACTACAGATCAAACTTACAGCTTGGTAATTTACTCAACTTCAAAAGGAAACATTGCTCATAGGAAACATTAATACTGAATAACAGGCTCATCATTCATAGATGAACTGAAGGGTTACACAGCCAGCCAAATCAGAACTCCTGCTGAGATTCATCAAGCCAAGTGATGAAGCAGTGGGAAGCAGTGAGAAGTAGCCACTGAAACCAGAGGGGGATACACTGCCATCTGGCCTCTCTGAAGTCTCCCCCACCGACCCTGACTACAGCTGCCTGGTAGAGTGAATTAAGTCAAAAGAACTTTGGGGAAGGAACCTGAAGAAATAAAAGTTCACTCTCACCATACAGGCCCTGCACTTTACAGTCTGTGTCTCACTTGCCTTTGAAGGGTTAATGATCCAGTGAGTAACATATGGAGCCAGCACAGGTGTGCAGAGAAACATCAGTGCCAGCAGAGTCAGGTACAGGGAGTATGTAAAAACCAGGAGTCCAAAATAAACATAGCAGGAGGGTGAGGAATTACACGATAGCTAATTTGCTTTCTGTGGCAAGATTTACAGTAGGGAGAAACAAAGTTCCATTCCAAAGATTATCAACTCTTTTAAGACAGGTGTAGGACCTGATGGGTTGAAAGTCAAACTAATGTTTTATCTCTAGCACTTAAGACAGGACGTATTTTCATATGCTGTGTGATTTAAAGTGTACCATTCTAGGTCAAGATTTCTCAACTGTGGCACTGTTGACACTGGGGGCAGGTATTTCCTGGTTGTGCAACAATCATGTGTTCTATAGGCTGTTTGACAGCATCCCTTGTCTTTGTCCACTAGATGTTAAGAGAACACCCTTGCAAACATAACAACTTAAAACATCTCCAAATACGTTTGCCCTGGAAACAAAATCATTGCTAGTTGAGAATGACTGATCTAGGTCATCCCAATAAATTAACACAAAAAGTGTTTTAAGCCACAGTCATACTGCACAGCTATATCAAACTGAGGATGGTAATATTATTTGCTCTAATAGGCATTAAGGCATTGGTCTGTAGGATAGCTAGACATTGGATCTGACCGCAACAATGACATCCATACTCATTTCAGAGCTAGACTTTTATAGGAGATGAGTGAAGATTCACTTCCAAGATAAACTGGCTGTATATTACCTGCCATTGGCCTCATCATAAAAGAAGAAAAAAAGACAGTTCTTAGAGATATAATGCTGTTGTAG
The DNA here is from genome assembly GCA_028571685.1 of Heterohyrax brucei. Taxonomy (NCBI): domain Eukaryota; kingdom Metazoa; phylum Chordata; class Mammalia; order Hyracoidea; family Procaviidae; genus Heterohyrax; species Heterohyrax brucei. The sequence goes on from CM053143.1 coordinate 167,273,725, forward strand.
TTAGGTGCCACCAAGTAGAACTGTCCCATAGAGGTTTCTGGACTTTAAGGAAAGACCGTCAGGTCTTCATGGAGTCTCTGGGTGAGTTCCGACTACCAACCTTTCAGCTAGTAGATGAGCTTTTAACTATTTTACCACTGGAGTTCCTTTGAGATATGATACAGCCTCCAATGTTGCTTCTTTTGGAAGGCCTCTCTCTCTCTCTTTCACTGAATATTGAAAGAAAATAAAAGTTCAGCATAAATTATGGTTTTATTTATGCAATTTGTATACATAGCAGCCAAATCAGGAAGTTAATACTATATGATTTATCTGAAAACTTATACTGTCTTCTTGGTCTTTCAACATTAATTTTATAATACTAAGTTTCAAAGAATCTGTTACAGTTTATGCACTTTTTTTCATTATGACTGAGTGAAAATGTACATTCCCCTATAAATTTACATGCCCACCTATATGCAGTTTCCACTGCTCTCCCTGCCCAGTGGCAGCACACTTTTCCTCTCTGCTCCATACATGTCTCATCCTCCCAACAGTCTCCTTTCCCCGCTTCTCCACTCACTCTCCTTCCTCCAGCTAGAGGTCAGCAGGATGATATCCTATAGACGCACAGAACCATAAAGTGCATCCAATATATGGTCACTCTGCATCGCCAAATCCAATCCATTCGTGTCCGAAGAGTGGACTTTATGACTTATGGGCAAGGGCAGCATCAGGGCCAGGAGCCATGCTCCCAGGAGAACCCCAAAGCCGCTGGACCATCAATTGCGGTCTTTTAGCGGAGATCTCAGGGTGCACCCCTTTTTATTCTCGTGTTGCCAGTGAGATTTGACTTAGTGAGCTCCATCGTGGCTGTCACTGGTGGTCGCCGGGCACCATCCGGTTCTTCCAGTTGCAAGTCTATGTGGGCACCCACTCATGTGGGTCTCTCTATCTTCTGGGTTGTCTTTACCCCACGTCATTTGGTCCTCGGTGAGCATCCATTCCTGCTGAGTTGGGACCATTTGCTGTGCCCTCGGATGGCAGCTTGGCAGTTTTTGAGACCCCAGATGCCACTCACCACTGTGGGGTGCAGAGAGCCCTCTTAGTAAAACACTAGTTGTGCCAATTGGCCTCGATTTCACCTAATAGCATGGTCCCCTGCCCCCTGCCTCAGCTACTCTGTCCTTGCAATACTGGGTTAAGATGGAAGGAGTATTCAAGTTATGCTGAAGTCCACTTAATATTGTTCTTGTTTCTAATGTGTGCTATCACTGATTTCACCCAACCAGATTTCTACCAACTGTCTAATCTAAGCCCTCCCCCCTCCTCTGACCCTCCCTCCCTCCCCTCCCTTGCAGCCATCAAAGTCTTTTCTTCAATACATAAGTCTGTTTTTATTATACCACTAACTTACCAAAAAAAGTTCAGTTCACAGAAATTCAGATATTTTTACGCTCTAACATATGAGGCTTTCAGCACAACAAGGTGAATCTGATAGCAATTGTCAAAATACATTCCATGCAATGTGAAAATAACCTGCCATGTGGTGAAACTTTCAGCACAATGAGATGTGTCTTTGCTTCAGTGCCAATATATGCTGTTGTTCATAGGTGCCCTCGGGTAGGTTCTGACTCGTGTTGGTTGCACGTACAAAAGAACAAAATACTGCCCTGTCCCATTCTGTACTCATATAGTCATTGTTACGACTGAGCCCATTGTTGCAGCCACTGTGTCAATTTGTCTCCTTGAGAGATGTCTCTTTTTCTGTTGACCCTTCACTTTACCAAGCATGACATCCTTCTCCAGGACTGGTCTCTCTTGATAACACATCCAAAGTATGTAAGACAAGGTCTCATCATCCTCACTTCTGAGAAGCATTCTGGGTATACTTCTTGCAAGACAAATTTGTTCATTCTTCTGATAGTCTACTGTATATTCAATATTCTTCGTCAATGTCATTATTTAGAGGCATCACTTCTTCTTCTGTCTTCCCTCTTCATTGTCCTGCTTTCACATACACATGAAGCCTCTGAAAACACTGTGGCTTGGATCGAGCACGCTTAGTCCTCAGAGTGAAATCTTTGTTTTTTAACACTTGACAGAGGACCACTGTAGCAGATTTGCCCAGAGCAGCATGCCATTCAGTTTTTTTGAATGACATGTCTCCAGAGCTCTTGCTACTCGTCACTAAAGCCAATCTCAGAGACTGGAGATTAGGTGAATGATCAAAGATTTTTTTATTTCTGTGTTGCTGGCAAACACAGGAGACAGATAGCATTTTCATTCTCAAAGCCTGTCTAAAGCTACCAGGCAAGCTCAGGGGCTTGAAAGGGAGAGGCAGGGGCAGGTGCTCTGGGGAGGGTCCTACATGGCCAGGCAGAATATGCATCAGGAACTGGGGTCCGGACACTCTCAGTTGCCACCTGAGGCAGGGGTCTTCAAACTGGCACCTCCACTCTCAGGTGTTGCTTAAGAAGCTGTAGAAGGCTGCAGAGATTTTATCTCACTGGCTCCTGCAAGTTACTGTGTGATTTCCTCAACCAGGCAGTGCTAGGAAGCAAGGATTTTTAAGAAAAAAACAAGATTCAGACCTGAAAAAATAGGTAAAGAATTAGTTCTGACTGCCCATTTCAGCTCCCTCTGTTTCCCCACTGCCTCTTGGTCTAAGTTCGGGTTTCATCTGAGCACTACCAAGTGTTTTGGAATTTCCATTCTTTGTAATGCTTTGAGCACTTAGTACCTTCTAAAGTCTGCCTTTTCTTTTATAGTGACATTTTCTTCTCTTGTTGGCTGATGACACTTTCACTCTTTTCTTACTGTCTTCTTTCTATCTTGAACTCTATTAAATCACATCAGTCCTCCTTGACTTGTTCCCTAATTTTCTTGTCCGTTTCTTATCTTCCATCTTTATATATACACATGTAGGTGAAGGTGAAGGTGAAGTTGTAGCCGTTAAGTAAAATATAAGATCCCTCACTATTGCAAATGGTTCCTAATTGTCTACTAACTAAAAGTTTCTGGTTTGAAGTCTTCCAGCATTGTCAGGGAGGAAAGGTCTGGTGATACTTTCTCAAAGAAAGCCTAGAAAATCCTATCAAGGAATTTTGCTTTATGAGGTGGAATGAACTAGGCTGTAACAGTTTTGTTTTTGAGATAGACATAGAGAGATAGACATAGACATAGAGAGGCATAGAGATAGACAGAGATAGATATAGAGAGAGATATAGATTATATATAGACATAGATGATATAGACAGAGATAGAGACAGACAGGGAGACACAGATAGATACAGAGATAGAAAGAGATAGGGATAAGTTATATATAGATACAGATAGAGATGATATAGACACAGATAGAGATAGATAGAGATACATACTAAATCCCCACACACCCTATCCTCACCCCAGATGCATCTGTGGCTGGAGATGATGTGCTCATCTGCTCTGAGTTTAACTGTTGTCTTTGCTTCAGGAGCTTGAAGAGTTCCTTTCTCCCTCTCTCTCCCCCACCCTCCCTCCCCTTTTCTTTCTTCTTAGCTCAAGTAACACGTAATAGATCTTTTGTTACATTCTATGCAGTATTTCTAAATGCTGGACAGTTTGTTTCTATGAGGGTAACAGTTTTTATTATCTGTGATAAATTTCAAACCAGAAGTTCTGCACCAACTTAAAGGCAGGGAGTCAGGGCCGTTTTTCCTATCACCAAAGCCTGTTTCAGAAGTGTAAGTTTATGTGTGTGATGACTCGGATAGGCTTTTTCCCCCAGAACTGTGCACTCACACTGCTCAGGGGCAGAGAGCATCATGAGTAATTGTCACTTTTAAAGAGAGGTTACTTATTTTCCAAAGTTAAACACTAAGTTAAAAGCTAAGGGAAAGAGGCAAGGCTAGCTTTAGGACCTATGTCTCTCATCCTTGGGCCTTCCACCACACTACCTGATGGCTTCTTTCTTTAAAAGTACACAGATGTCTACCTTTGAAAGTAGATAACATAGGAAAAAGAAAGAAAAACACAAACACAAAATGACAAAGAGTCTTTACACATAAAGAGACCAAGTTTTGACTTCTGACTTGGGCATTTACAGATTCTAGCTGTGTAAGTAGCAGACTACAACATTTTTTTATGTAGCCCGAGTCCTTCATTTGTAAAAAATAATTGAAATAGCAGCTTCTCAATGCGTTTTTGTGACAAAAGGGCTAGCACATACACATACTTTGCAACTCTTAATATGTAGCATATATGAGGACTTACAATAAAGTTTGCAAACTCATCCTAGAAAAAGTGTCACATATCTCATTGCTGAGTATCACTACAGTCACCTTCAAAGTACTGCCCTGCAGAAGATACGCATCAACGTCAGTACCTAGTCCACCCTTCACAGCAACTTTGGAAAGCTTTTTCTGGAATGGCCATCAGAGCTATAGTTGTATTAGCCTCAATGTCCTGACCATTATCCAAATGTCTTCCTTTCAATTTTTCCTTTATCTTCAGGTAAAGAAAAAGGTCATTGGGCCCAGATCATTGGGTTAGTAGGCTGTGTGTTGCAGTATAGTTATTTGCTTACTGGCTAAAAACTCCCTCACAGACAACTATACAATTAAGTGCAAGAACTTGCCACCATGACAAATGTGCACAATGGTGCACAGAAAGAGTTACAAAATTGCTTTGAAGTGTGGAATAGGAGCTGGCATTGGTGCATAGCTTCCCAAGGGAAGTTCTTTGAAGGTGGCTGTAGTGATACTAAGCAACGAGGTATGTAGCGTTTAGAACAAATAAATTTGTGGACTTAACTGTCAGACCTCATATTACTGCTATTATTCTTATTTATTACTGGTAAGTGTGGTTTACGGTTGTTGTTAAAATGATTAATCAAAGCAATACTTCTTTGAACTCCCTTTTTCTGGGCTGATACTGTGTCTTTTATAAAATGCCCGTGCCTTCTCTGTAAGGCCTTAGCTGAGTCATCATTAGTATCTTTCTCCAAGTTGAGTTGCCAATATCTTTGCTTACTCATTAAAAAATAAAGCCAATTCTGTACCTGCTGACCAGGTCTAGATTTGCATCTCCGAATGATTTTGCATCAAAACATCTTAATTTCATCTCCTTTTCTGCAATTTGAATCAATCTTATTTCAGTTTTGAATGTGGTCTAATTTAGCTCTGGTTACTTGATTTTCAAAATTCACTGTAGTCACAACAAGATTATTTTTTTAATGAGAAAACCTGAAATTTTTCCAATATTTCTCCAGTGTAGGTAGCTGAAGCCTGATCTCTATCTTACAACCCTCAGTAGAGTTTGTACATACGGCTAGTACTTCGGTGGAATTCAAAGAGAGGAAGAACCTGTACTTGATAAAGAAAACATCGATTTTCTTCTTCAAATACCTTACAATAAAACTCACTAACTTGTTTCTCTCTTGCCTTACAACAACACAGTTGGCTTAAAGACCTTATGGATTTTTTTTTCCATATAATATGGCAACCACATCTCTCGTGGTCAAAATGTCATTATACCTCATCTTTGAGAATAAATAGTTCCTTCTTTGATTCTATCGTCTTTTATCTTGCTGGCCTTTTATCAAACTGCTTCTGCCATCAGACATCCAAGTCATCTGATCTCAGCCTTTTTGTTTCAGGTTGTACTATTTTTGTGTTTTTACTTTTAATCTCAGAGTACATACTATTAGAAAACCTTTCTTATATAACCACATGCTTCTCATTTAGCTATTCTTCATCCAATTATTATTTCAATTTTAAAAATTAACATTATTTCCATACTTTTTTTAAAATATAGACGCAAACAAATATTATTGGGAAAAAAAAGCTTAATGATCTCTCATCATCATTTTATAAAGTTCTTTTTCTGTTGCAGATGAGTGAACTATAATAATAAATTAAGGAATATGTTATTTATTTAATGTTTTGTTTTGCAAAACGTTTTTAAGTAGATCCATTTGTTTCATCCTAGCTATAAGCCTGAGACACAGGGGACAGGTTAAAAAAAAAAGTCTTTTAAATTAAAGGAACTGTAGATTAGGGATTTATGCAGCTCATCATAACCCTCCCTAGTAGCCTTAGAGTCCTTGAGCTAACATTGAAGCCTATATTTTGTGACTCTTCTACTCTTTGCTTCATACTACAGTTGTTATAGAAACCCTGGTGGCATAGTAATTAAAGGCTATGCCTGCTAGGCTAAAGATTGGCAGTTGAAATCTACCAGGTACTCCTTGGAAATTCTATGGAGCAGTTCAATCTACTCTGCCCTATAGGTTTGCTATAAGTCACAGTTGACTTGACAGCGGTGGGTTATAGTTGTTATTGTGATTGTTAGTTGCCTTCAGATCATCCCCAACTCATAGTAACCTTAAGTACACCGGAACATAGTACTGAAGGGTGCTACACCATCTTCATCACTGTTATTACCCCATACTGCGAAAATACCAAACCAAATCCACAGTTATGGAGTTGATTTCAACTCATAGCAATGCTGCAGGACAGATTAGAACTTCCCCATAAGGTTCCCAAGACTGTATTTTGACAAGAGAACCATGGTGGTAGAGAGGTTAAGAGCTCAGTGCCTAACCAAAGGATTGGCAGTTTGAATCCACTAGCCTCTCTTCGGAAACTTTATGGGACAGTTCTCTTCTTTCCCATATGGTCACTAGGAATAGAAATGGACACCCACAGCAGTGGGCTTAACCTTTACAAGAGCAGACCATCACATCATTCTCCCAAGGAGCAGCTGGTGGACTCCCACTACTGATATTTCATCAGTCAAGCACTTCATCACTGCTCCACCAAGGTTCCTACTTTTGCGTATTCCATTATAAGGTATATACTTAAAAAATGTGTCTATTGTGATAATGGGTAAAGATTAGAAAAAATGTAAAATCTTGGGGACTTGGCGTGGTAGTGTTGAAAAGCAAAAGATTGGCAATCAGACAAAGCTAGATTTGGATTCTGATTCTATTACTTACTCCCTGAGTTACTTTCAACTCCAAATATTTATACAAGGCTCACAGTACCCACAACATAGAAGTTTTGGTGACTGGATTTTTTTTTTTTTTATTTAACATAACTCAGTGAAAATGTACATTCACGTATAAATTTACATGCCCACCTATATGCAGCTTCCACTGCTCTCCCTGCCCGATGACAGCACACTATTCCTCTCAGCTTCATACATGTCTCATCCTCCCAACAGCCTCCTTTCCCCTCCTCTCCATTCACTCCCCTTCCTCCAGCCAGAGGTCAGGAAGATGATATCCTATAGATGTATAGAACCACAAAGTGCTTCCAACATATGGTTACTCTGCATTGCCAAGTCCAATCCATTCCTGTCCAAAGAGTGGACCTTTGTTATAATTTATGGGAAAGGGCAGCATCAGGGTTGGGGTACATGCTCTCAGAGGAACCCCAAAACCGCTGGACCATCAATTGAGGTCTTTTAGTGGAGATCTCATGATGCACCCCTTTTTATTCTTGTGTTGCCAGTGAGACTCCTCTCTGTGAGCTCCATCATGGCTATCACTGTGGTGGCCGGGCACCATCCAGTTCTTCCGGTCCCAAGTTGATGTAAACACCCACTCTTGTGGGTCTCTCTGTCTTCTCAGTTGTCTTTACCGCATGTCATTTTGGTCCTCGGTGAGCATCCATTCCTGCTGAGTCGGACCCATTTGCTGGGTCCTCGGATGGCAGCTTGGCAGCTTTTAAGACCCCAGACGTTACAAGCCCTTACTACAAGAAACTAAGAGAGACTTAGATAAATGGAAAAACCTACCCTGCTCATGGATAGGAAGACTTAACATTGTGAAAATGTCTATTTTACCAAAAGCAATTTATTTATATAATGCAATCCCAATACAAATTCCAGCATCATTTTTTAATGAGATGGAGAAACAAATCACCAATTTTGTTTGGAAAGGGAAGAAGCCCCGGATAAGCAAGGTACTACTAAAGAAGAAGAACACACTGGGAGGCCTCTCATTACCTGACCTTAGGACATACTACACTGCCACAGTGGTCAAAACAGCCTGGTACTGATACAAGAACAGAAGATCGATCAATGGAACAGAATTGAGACCCCAGAGATGACACCATCTGCCTACGAACAGTTGATATTCAACAAAGGCCCTAAGACATTAAACTGGGGTAAAAACAGTACCTTCAACAAATGGTGCTGGCAAAATTGGTTATCCATCTGCAATAAACTGAATCAAGATCCATATCTTACACCTTATACAAAAACCAATTCCAACCGGATAAAAGACCTAAATATCAAACCTAAAATGATAAAGCTCATCCAAGAAAAGGTAGGAACAACAATGGAAGTTTTAATACACAATGAGGACAGACTCCAAAATCTGTCAAAGAAACCTCAATCAACAAAAGAGAAAGTAGATAAATAGGAACTATTAAGAATCAAACACTTTTGCTCATCCAAAGACTTTATTAATAGAATTAAAAGAACACCCACAGAAAGGGAAAAAATATTTGGCAACTCTATGTCAGACTGACGATTGATCTCCATAATCTATAAGATACTACAAAATATCAACAAGAAGATAAACCATCCAATTAAGTGATAGGCAAAGGAGATGGACAGACACTTCACTAAAGAGGAGATCCATGCAGCCAAAAAACACATGCAGACGTGTTCACGATCTTTAGTTATTAAAGAAATTCAAATCAAGACAACAATGAGATACCATCTCACCCCAACAAGATTGGCCATGATCCAGAAAACACAAAACAACAAAGGCTAGAGAGGCTGTGGAGAAAGTGGAACCCTCCTACACTGTTGGTGGGGTTGCAGAATGGTCCAGCCTCTTTAGAAGGCAATCTGGCGCTTCCTTAAAAAAATGGATATTGATATACCATTTGACCCAGTAATTCCACTACTTGGAATATATCCTACAGATTCAAGGCCTTTCATACCAACGGACACATGCACCAGAATGTTTATCGCAGCACAGTCCATGATAGCAAAACGATGGAATCAACCCAGATGCCCAACAATAGAAGAATGGATAGGTAAGCTATGGTACATATACTCAATGGAGCACTACGCAATGATAAAGAATAACGATGATTCCAGGAAACATCTCCTAACCTGATTTCAACTGGAAGACATATGTTGAGTGAAAGTAGTCAGCGACAAAGGGACAAATACTGTATGAGACCTCTACGATAAGACCTCAAAATCAGACTTGCATATAGAAGAAAAGACTCTTTGACAGCTGCAAGGGAGGGGAGGGAGGGAGGGTTTAGTTTAGTTTAGATAGTTACTAGAAATCTAGTTGGGAGAAAGCGGTGACAGCACACATTAGAAACAAGAACAACATTAAGTGGACTTCAGCATAACTTGAGTACTCCTTCCATCTTGACTCAATACTGCAAGGATAGAGTAGCTGGGGAGGGGGCGGGAGACCATGCTGTTACGCGAATTCCAGGCCAATTGGCACAACTAGCGTTTTGCTAAGAGAGCTCTCTGCACCCCACATTGGTGACTGGATTTTAAAAATGTAGGTAAGAGCCAGGCAGGGCGCTAGGGACATTGCAAATGATCAATAAGTGGAGCCAGTAATCCATTACCCTTCTCCTCTCAGCCCTCGACAAATTCTGGAAAGCCTGTTTGGAACTTTAATCTCCAGCCTACACATGTGTGTTTCTGTCTGCAGCTTGATACCAGTTTATTCCTACAATACAAAACAAAACAAAAAACTCTCTTTTTCACTTCCTCAGTCATCTCACACATTAACACAGAATATCAGGAATAAAGGGTGTTTTAAAAGCATCTTGCCAGATCAGGCAGGGAGATGGATGATTGATATGAACCTCAATTATGTCCTGACTGGCATTATGTTCATTTCATAAAGGTTCCAGGCTTTTAAAAAGAAAAAGAAGCTCGAAGTGAATGTCCTCCTTCTGGCTTCTAGGAGGGAAGCCTGCAGACACAGTAGTTAAGTGCTACAGCTGCTAAGCAAAAGGTCAACAGTTCAAATCCATGAGGCACCCCTTGGAAACTCAATGGGGTAGTTCAACTGTGTCCTGTGGGGTCCCCATGAGTCGAAATTGACTCAATGGCAATAGGCTTTTTTTTTTTTTTTTTGTCTTCTGGGAGAGAACACTTGACAGCAAGAGGAGATACTAAAATTTTACATCTCAGATCACTCACCATTGCACTTATATTGTTGTTGCTAGGTACTGTCAAGTTGGTTTCAATTCATAGTGACCTCTTTGACAGAGTGAAATTGCCCCCATAGGGTTTTCCTGGCTGTAATCTTTATGAAAGTAGGTCACCAAGTCTTAGTCCGGAAAGCTACTAAGTAGCTCCAAACTGGCAACCTTTCAGTTAGCAGCTGAGCATGTTTCAATTCAGTTCGCACTGCCAGAGTCCACTGCACTTATGATAAAGGCTGTCAAAACCCTTTAGAACTTCCTATTTTCATTTGCTGTGTCAGTTCCCAAATGCTCAGCTGAAAGAAGATGGATGGATGGATAGATAGACAGACAGACAGACACCTTTGAATCAACTCCAAGTCATGGCAACTTTATGTACAACATAAGGAAAGGTGTCAGGTCCCACGTGATCTTCATGGCATCATCAGCATATCTGAATTAATTGCTCTGGCTGTTGTGCCAGTCCACCTCTAAAAGGATCTCTCTCACCCTCCCTGGCCTTCTACTTCACCAAACAGGCTGTCTTTCCAAAGAGATTGGCATCTCCTGATGCCCTACCCGAAGCAAGTGATTCAGAGGATGTTCTGTAGAGACGCACAAGGTTTTCACTGGCTAACTTTTGCAAGTGGATCACGATGCCTTTCATTGCAGTCTATCTTAGATTATGTGGCTCTGCTGAAACCTGCCTACCGTGGGAGTCTTATGCTGGGTTTTCTAGGGAAGCAAAACCAGTAACACATATATGTACAAGGAAAGATTTATATACAAAGTACAAGGAGATATTTATATGTAATGGAAACAGGTCATACAATTTAGAAGCTGAATGTCCCAAGTCCTTGCACAAGCCTCACGTGGCCATGCGAACTGGTGAATACAAGTTCAGCAGGTCAGAGACCAGAGTTCTAGACGACCGGCTGTGTAGGTCAGCAGACCCCAAGCTGGCCCGAGACTGTGAGATCTCTGCTGACTCATGGAGCTGCTGGGGCTAGAGAACCCAGGATGGGCAGGTCGGGGAACAGGACTCTCAAGCGCTGACCGTAAGGGTTGATGAATCCAACAGCTGCTAGTTCAGGTCCAGGAACCAGATGCCAAAAGAGAGCAGGAGCTGCTGGCAATGGGAGCAGATGGTAGAAGGCGGAGAGATGAGAGCGGAGGGGAGGGAAGCCAGCACAGGCCCCACCCAGCCACTTGATGCAGCAGCCAAACGTGGAGTAGCCAAGCTGACGCAATCTGGACTACCACAATGGGAGGTCCTATTAGTATTGGAAATACTGGCAGTGTGTCTTCCAGTATCGGTACCCCAACCTGAGAGACAGGTGGGGATGCTCATTGCCACCTTCAGCTCAGCTAAAGAGGTCGTGTACATGAGAAAGAAGTCAAGGACAAAAGAGCTTCTTCACAGCCACCCTTAGACAGTACAACATTATGTCTTTTTTCCTTTTTCTTCTTGATCTCTGTCTCACTGTTGTTACTGTACCTCTCTGGGCCTTGATATTCTTTCGTTTTTAACTGTAATCATACACTTCATACTCTAGTTCTAGTCTTTCAGCTGAAGACAGTCGTTTACTCATTGAGACTGATTGTTTAACTCAACAGTTTCTAAACTTGACTATGAACTACATACTGGATGACATAAAGTTCACCTCAAATGCAGTTCACTTCCACACACATACACACACACAGCAAACAATGAAAAGTTTTGTAAAAACACCAACATTACATACAATGTCCTCTGATATTTTCTGTTTTCTCTCTTTCTGTCTTTCTCTCCCTCTTTCTTTCTCTCTCTCTCTATGCTGATGGTCCACTAAATCGACTTTAGAAGTATAGTTAGGGAAAAAACATGTTCTAAATTAAAGCAGATGGAAAGATGTCCACTGTAATGTAAATGATGACTATTTCTACATAGATTATTGAATGATCTCCATTTTCTTTTGTATACGTTTATGTATCATCAGTTTTAAAACTAACTCATTATGTGGAAAATAATGTAAAAAGTACCACTAAATAATCAAGTTTGAGAAAGGATTTAAATTTGAAGACCAAAATAAGACAGTATTTACTATAAACACTATACAGTCATTTCTCAGAGAAATTTCATGTTAGGTTTTAGACCACGGCAATAAAATAAATACCACAGTAAAGTGAGTTGTGTGCATTTTGGGGGTGCCCAGTACATATAAAAGTTGTGTCTACACTGTATCATAGTCTATCAAGCATGCATTTATTACCGGGAGTCTTTGAAGACCCTCAAGGGTCCTTTTCAGACCCCCAAGAAAGAATGACTCAGGACTTGGCTGGCCTGTGAGAATTGTATTGGAAAATGACAGCACTTCAAAGTGGGGCAGCAGCAGGGTGTCTACCACTCTAGCAGGCTGTGCCACTAAGCAAGTTCAGGATTGAGTTTCCACAGTCCCTCTATGCTCAGGGTATAGCTGGAGACAACAAATCAGCAACAGGGACCTGAAAAACTTCCTTTGTGGCAGTCAGCCTCTTGTCCCTTGATTCAGTGTGCACAGAAACTTCAAGACAGTTCCTGATAAGGCACTTCTGAGACTGGTAGCAGGACTTATTGAGGGGTGTTGTTCATGTGTGGTTTCTTGCTCCCTTGGTTCAATTCCCCAGTCCTGACTGTAGCTTTCTGGTGTCCCTGTTGGAAGGACATACAGCAGTCACCTCTGTCTCATCTGTACGTATCTCAGAATTTGATTTAAGCTGACTTTTCTGAAAAGCAACTTTAAGGATAATTTAAGCAACTCTTCCCCAGGTGTGGGTGACAAAAGTAGTTACTTATCATTCTGGACTGTTCCAAAGTGTGGGTAAACCAGTCCTTCACACCCCTGTTTCTCCATAGCACATGTCTGAAACAATCAATGTATATGGCTTTTTTTTTTTCTTTTAATGCTAACAATCTGAGCCTTCAGCAAGTCACAATATTTTTGCTAGTAGAAGACGATGCCTTGATGTCAATGGCTGCTGACTGATCACGGTGGTAGCTGCTGAAGTTTGGGCTGGCTGTGCCATTTCTTCAAATATGACATAAAATGAAGTTTACCACATGAATTGACCCTGTCTTTCATGAAAGCTTTCTCTGTTTCGTGCAATATTGTTTGATAGAATCTTACTCACAGTAGGACAGCTTTCAAAATTGTAGTCCATCCCTGAAATCCTGTGTCTTAGTCATCTATTGCTGCTATAACAGAAATACCACAGATGGATAACTTGAACAAAGAGAAATGTATTTCCTCACAGTAAAGTAGGCTAAATGTCCAAATTCAGGGCATCAGCTCCAGGGGAAGGCTTTCTCTGCTGGCTCCGGAGAAAGGTCTTTGTCATCAAACTTGCCCTGGTCTAGGAGTTTCTGAGATGCAGGAACCCAGAGTCCCAAGGGTGTGTTCTACTCCTGGGGCTAAGAGATCCCCAACTCACTGCTTGCTTCCCTTTCCTTTAGATTCTGAGAGATTGCCTCAAGGCATAATACAACATTATAGATTGAATCCTGCTCCACCAACACAACTGCCACCCAACTTTCCTTATTAAGATCATGGAGGCAGAATTTACAACATGAAGGAACATCACACAATACCAGGAATCATTTCTTAGCCAAATTGCTATATACACTTTTCAGGGGGACATAATTCAATCTACGACAGCTCATGATTGTGAGCATCTTTTAATGCATCTGCTAACGACCTGAATGTGCTCTTTGGTGAAATGTCTGTTAACTCTTTTGTGCTTCTTTGATTAGATTATTTGTATTTTTGCTATTGAGATTTTTCTATATATTTAGGAGATTAAACCCTTATCAGACGTTGTTTCCAAAGATGTTTTCTCAGTCTGTAGGTTCTCTTTTTACTCCTTTGATATCTTTTGATAAGCACAAGTATTTAATTTTTAGGAGGTTCCAGTTACCTAGGTTGTCTTCCTTTGTTCATAGATTTGTAGCTGTGTTTGATAATCTGTTTCTGCAAAAAATTGGGTCCCGTAATTTTGTTCACATGTCAAGCACTTAACTCTTGTACCACCAGAGCTCTTTCATAATTTATTAGGCTCATAAGTTCCACTGCCATCGAGTCAAGTCTGACTCACAGCGACCCAAAAGGTCAGGGGAGAACTACCCCATAGAGTTTCCAAGGAGCACCTGGTGGGTTTGAACCGCTGACCTTTAGGTAGCAGATGTAGCATTTAACCCTCTACACCACCAGTGTTTCCTATTAGGTTCACAGGAAAGAAAATCTGTTTTTCTTTACTGTTTAGCAAATCACATGTTTGCTATATTAAAGCACCGTTTGTTGAACATTGTCCTACCTCATGTATCTGGCACTTGCCCACTCTTGACTTAACAGTTACACTCTATCTCCTTCTTCACTAAAAATCAGCAACATGCTCTAGATTATACACTGTTTTTAAACCAACTGTTCTATGGCTCAGTTAATTCCAAGTCACTAATCTAAAGCCACGTGGAAGGACACATTTTCCATTTTTGAAACCAACGAAGTTATGCAAAGAGGTGAGCAAAAGAGGTCAGCAGCATAGCCAGCCCCGTGGAATGAGGAAAGAACTACATAAGGTTTCAGAGTTTTTTTGTACTACATCCATGACGATGCTCTTTCGTTTCTGCTAGCAGCAAAAAGAAAACAACTGAGTACCCTTCTTCCAAATGATTCTTTTCTTCGCCCTGTTTTTTACCAATCTGTGACCATCCTACCTGTCTTCTGTTTGCACTAACACTGGTCCCAAAGAAAAAACTACCACAAAATTTTTCAGAGAAAGCTTTTGTTTTAAAGCATTTCTTGAGTCTGATAATGGGAAAAATGAGGATCTGCAAGAGCTACCCTCTGATAATTTCAGGTACCTTGGCTCCAAATAAATGTTGGAGGCTGAAGAGAAGGCAGGGAAAATATACCCAGCAACAGAATACTCTGTTAGTTGGCAGTGGTATTTTCTACCTTGGATCTTTTTAAACTTTCTTCCAAGGTGTACAATAGAGACAACGGTAGAGAAGCTGAGACCAGAACACTGCATTTCACTGCCCCTGTAGAAATGCCCGTTACACCTGTATAACATTTTTACCAAATTCTGTCTTTGAAAAATTCATCCTCTCACTTCACCTTCATAATTTTTACTCTAATCCATGGTGGAAAACATCAAAAATGAAAAAGCCTCAATACACATTGATGGAAATGCTTCCAGTTATTCTATTCAGTTGCACACTTTTGACCATAAACCAAGTTATTTAAAGAGATCACATAACTCTTGGACTTTTCCTAAACCATCTCCAGTATACACCTCACCTCTTGGTCACACACTTCTTAGTTTCCTGAAAATTGTTACCATTTCTTGACCACTGTGAGATTTTTTGTCAAAAAAATGTGTTAATAGAGTGAGAATTGTTTCACACCTACTCTCCATGTGTCAGCAAGAAATAGTGCTAATTCTGCTCACCCAAACAGAGCCAACATTGAAGTGAAAAGTGATTAACTACCTGCAGAACTGTCTGCTGAGCAGTGTTAAAGACAGATCATGTATCTTTTATTCATAACTCTTTCCTTAAAAACCAGAAAATAAAACCCAGAATTTTGCCTCTAGGCACAAGCAAAATAATGAAAATCTGAATAGAATTTGGTTTGATTTTTTCCCTCTTTCTTTGGACATGATTTATATTAGTTTCTTAGATGAAAGTATGAACTTATTTGTGATTTGCTATTCCTATTCAATAAAAGCTTTCCATTAAGCTGGTAGACAAGCAGAACTCTGTCCCTTGCCTTATACACAAATACAGAAAAATACTAAAATAATTACTACATGATTTGGTTCTTATAACTTTTCTGTCCTAAAAAAAAGAAACAGCAGCTTTCAATCCAGCCAAGTAGCTCTTACAAAAGTTTATCCTTTCAAAGATAGTTTGTCCTGTCTTTAAAGCAATTAGGTGATGTGGTCAACTAATTTACACAGGTATGTCCAATCACCTTGTATTTCCTTTCTAGTTTCCTAATCTACAACCAGAAAACCAAAAACAAGAAAGTGTCATAGCAACAGAACAAAGCTGCCCTGTAGGGTTGCCAAGGAATAGCTGGTAGATTCGAACTGGTGACCTCTGGTTAGCAACTGAACACTTAGGATCATGCCCAGGGCTCCTAATATACAACAGGTGGCCAGAATCACTTGAGCACAGGGATAAAGAAAAAAGAATGGCTTGTTGTTGTTGTTAGACACCGTTGAGTCATTTCCAACCCATGACAACCCTATGTACAAGAGAATAAAGTGCTGCCTGGTCCTTCACTGTCTCTACAATCATTGCTATTCTTGAGCTCATTGTTGCAGCCACTGTGTCAATCATCTCATTGAAGGTCTTCTTCTTTTTCAATGATTCTGTTTTACAAAGCATGAAGTCCTTCTCCAGAAACTGATCCCTCCTGATAACATGTCCAAAGTATGTGAGACACAATCTCTGCATCCTTGCTTCTAAAGAGAACTCTTCTCATTGTACTTCTTCCAAGACAGACTTTTGTTTTTGTTCTTTCAGCAGACAATGGTGTGAGTTCAATATTCTTTACCAACACTGTAATCAAAAGGCTTCTTCTTCAATCTTCCTTATTCACTGTCCAGCTTGCATATACATACAAGACATTTGAAAACAACATGGCTTGGGTCAGGTGCACCTTAGTCTTCAGGGAGACATCTTTGCTTTTCAACACTTTAAAGGGGTCTTTTGTGGCAGATTTGCCCAAATACAGTGTGTCCTTTGCTTTCTTGATTGCTACCTCCATGGGTCTTGATTGTAGCTCCAAGCAAAATGAAATTCTTTACAACTGTAATATTTTTCTCTGTTTATCATGATGTTGCTTTCTGGCCCAATTATGAGTATGGGGGGGTTGATGTTAAGGTATAATCAATACTGAAGGCCATGGTCTCTGATCTTCATCATAAGTGCTTCGAGTCGTCTGCATAATGTAAGTTGTTAACGAGTCTTCCTCCAATCCTGATCTCCCGATTTTCTTCATACAATCCAGCTTCTCAATTATTTGCTCTTCATACAGACTCAGCAGGTACGGTAAAAGGATACATCCCTGACACACACTGTCCCTGACTTTAAATCATGCAGTACTCCTTCGTTCTGTTCAAATGCCTGCCTCTTGGTCTATGTACCTATTCCTCAGGAACATAATTTATGATCCACACAGTTGAAGACCTTTATGTAGTAAATAAAACACAGGTTAACACCTCTTTCGTACCCTTGGCTTTCAGCCAGGATCCATATGACATCAGCAGTGACATCACTACTTCTACGTACTCTTCTGAGATCAGCTTGAATTCCTGGCAAATATCTGTCAGTATACTTGTGCAATGGCTTTTGAATGATCTGTAAAATTTTACTTTCATGTGATATTAACTACTTTGTTTGATAATTTCTGCATTTGGTTGGATCACTTTCTTGGTAACAGAATATGGATCTCTTCCTGTCAGTTCGCCAGGTAGCTGTCTTTGAAATCTCTTGACATACAGGAGTGAGCACTTTAAGTGCTGCATCTGTTTGCTGAAATACCTCCATTGGTATTCCGTCAATCCCTGTAGTATTGTTTTTTGCCCATACCTTCAGCACAGCTTGGATGTCTTTCTGCTGTATGATCAGTTCCTGATCATTTGCTACCTCCTGAAATGGTTAAATATTGACCAGTTCTTTTTGGTGTAGTGATTCTGAGTAATCTTCTCATTTTCTTTTGATGTTTCCTACATCATTTAATATCTCTCTCATAGAATCCTTCACTATTGCAACTCAAGGCTCAAATTTTTCTGTCATGTATTTGTCAGTTTGTCATACTGTGGGGGGTTTGCATGTCACTATGATACTAGAAGCTATGCCACTGATAGTCAAATATCAGTAGGGTCACTCAAGGTAGACACGTTTCAGCTGAGCTTACAGACCAAGACAGATTAAGAAGAAGGACCTAGTAAAAAGAATTAGCCTGTGAAAATCTTACGAATATTAGTAGAACAATATCTAAAGCACATACAATAAAACCACTAACAGTCTGCTATTAAAATCTCATTGTTTTTATTTGAAATGCTTTCAACTTGGTTTTGGTTGGTAAAAGGCAAAGTTCTTTGGAGAATAGTTCTAAAGAATGTATTGTAGCCATCAAAATACAGTTAGGTCCTTCCTAGAGTCGGGGGTACGCAGCTTGCTGGATGAAAAATAAATAAAATCAAAGCTCCTGATCTGAAGGAACTTAGATGGATCATGGAATCAGATAACAAATATGAAAAGGATTCAAGCTGAGGTTTGAACTATGAAGGATGCAATAGATGCTATAAGGATATAGAGGGAAGCAATTTAGCCCTGGCCTAGAAGGATGGTCTTTGGGCTCTGTGTTTTTTAAAAAAAAAAAAAAAAAAAACATGAAGAGTTTGATCTCTAAATGTTTTGAAAGTATATAAAATCAAGTGATACCAAGTGTAGTGACCAATAAGTGTGCTTTTTAAAGAAGGCTCTTCTGTAAAGATTACAGTGGAGGCTTTAGATGAACATAGCCAATGAACAGTGTTCTCCTAACAGATCCATGGACTAGCAATGACAATAAATGATCTAGACGTTAAGAAAAAGAACAATCTCAAAGAACTTAAGTGACTGCATGGTTTTCATGGTGTGGGGAGACATTAACCAGAGCGATCTTTACCATCAGGACATGTTGCTGTTAGTTACCTCTGAGTTTTCTCCAGCCCCTGGTGACTCTGTCTATAATACAACACAATGTTGCTCGGTCCCTACACCACCTCCACTGTCTTCAACATGCTGAGACTACTGTTGTGGCTAAGTGTTAGATCATCCCACTCCTTTTTAAAAAAAAAAAAAATTGTTCTCGACTTTTGAAGTTAGAATGACTCCCATTCTTTCTCATGGCCTGCAAAGAGCCCCCCAATTCATGCTTTGCCTACTTCTCTACCATCCTTGCTCATGACTCCTGACTCCTTTTGTGCTAGAAACTCCAGCCACAGTTTATTTATCCCTCAGACTCTGCAAGTCTGCACCTGCTGCAGAGCCCTTGCACTTTCTGTTTATTCTTCAAGGAAAGCTCTGACCTCGTATGGCTCTCAGCTGAATTATATCACTGCGCAAGACTCAGCCAATGCCGTCCTACCCAAACTCCGTACATCTCATCACCCACCAGCCAGTCTCTAATACATGGCCCACTTACTTCTTTACAAAACTTACCAAGAAAATATCAACCTTCCTGACTTGTTCATATGTTGTACCTGAACACCCAAAGTGGAGACTAGCACGTCATAACAACTCTGTAAATATTTTGGAATGGTTGAGGGGAAGGGAGAAGGAATGCAAGACTGCAAAAGTAGAGTAGAATTTACATGTAGAATTACACATGAAATGCTTGCTGAAAGGGAAGAGGATTTGAAACACTTACTGATGAAGATCAAAGGCCACGGCCCTCAGTAGGGGAACATCAAGGGAACAAAAATCCTTGTACCTGGGCCAGTAACCAGCATCATGATAAGTGGACAAAAGATTGAGATTGTAGAGGATTTCATTTATTTGGTTCCACAGTCAGTGCCCCTGGAAGCAGCAGTCAAGATACAAAACATGCATAGCATTAGGAAAATCTGCTGGAAAAAAGCCTCTTTAAAATATTGAAAAATAAGGATGTCAACTTGAAGACTAAGGTGTGGCAGACTTTAGCTGTGGTATTTTCATTTGTATCATATGCATGTGAAAGCTGTACAGTGAATAAGGAAGACAGAAGAGTTGACGCCTTTGAATTGTGTTGGAGAAGAACACTGAACATATCATGGACTGCCAAAAGTACAAACAGAGCTGTTGTGGAAAGTTCCTTGGAGCTCCTTGGCCAGACTGTGTCTTACATACTTTGGACGTGTTGTCAGGAGGGATCTGTCCCTGGAGAAGCACTTTATGCTAGGCAAAGTAGAGCATCAGTGAAAGAGAGGAAGACCCTCAAGGAGATGGATTGACACAGTGGCTGCAATAATGGGCTGATGCATAAAAATCATCATGGGCATGGCACAGGACTGGGCAGTGTTCTGTTCTTCTGCTTATAGGGTTACTATGAGTCAGAATTGACTTGATGGGCACCTGTCAATGACAACAATAATAGTCTCAAAGGGCCAATGTAGAAACATTTTTGAAGATTTATAAGCAATATCAATGATCTTCCTAACTATTTTTCAAACCATTGGCATATTTAGCAGTGATAACATTGAACCAGAATGAAATCATTTCTGTACTCACATTTCACTAATATTTCAGAACAATTTAATTTTTTAGAATTAGTAAGTTATTATTTTGCTAGAGTTTCTGAGTCATGGTTATTTATAAATTATACCTTTGTTGTTTTCATCTAATTCGACTTCTTGGATGTTCTGTTTCCATTCTCATAGGTCTTTCCTCTTGGACTGCATTACAATCTTTCAAAAATGTGACACTCATTCAAAGCACTTGCTGGTTCATATATGCAACACTTCACGTGGTGTATTTATAAGTTTCACTGACAGGAGAAAGTAAAAAGTAAATCACCTTTATCACTGAACAAAAATAGTGCCACTGCTTACATTCTGGAAAAGCAAGACAGAGATTTGACTTCTTCATCATACTTTCTTTCACGTCCCACAAATATCCAAAATTAGGTAGAAAAATCACCATCTCTTGCAACTAGTTAAACAGTGGTATCTAGTTAAGAGAGCTAAAATTCACATGTCCTAAGGGGCAATACGGAAACCCTGGTGGCATAGTGGCTAAGTGATACAGTTGCTAACCAAAAGATTGACAGTTCAGATCCACCAGGCACTCCTTGGAAACTCTATGGGGCAGTTCTACTCTGTTCCAGAGGGTGACTATGAGTCAGAATCCACTCAGTGACAGTGGGCTTGGTTTGGACTTTAAGGGGCAACATGGAGCCTTGTTGGTGAAGTGGTTAAGAGCTTCACTGACAAGCAAAAGGTCAATAATTCAAATCTACCAGCCACTTCTTGAAAACCTAGTGGAGAAATTCTACTCAGTCCTGTATTGTTGTTACAAGGTGGAATAGACTCAACGGGAAGGGTTGAGGGGTCACATAGAAGCCTGACAGCACAGTGGTTAAAGCTGTTTACTGCTAATCAAAAGGCCAGTAGATCAAACCCAGCAGCTGCACTGTGGGAAAAGGATGTGGCAGTCTGCTTTTGTAAAGATTTATAGCACTAGAAACTCTACAAAGCGCTTGTATTCTGTCCTACAGGGTTGCTATGAGTAAGAATCAATTTCATTGCAATGGGTTTTAAGTGGCCACCCAGTAAAAATTTTCACTTTGTGAAATTCCATGAAAGTTCTCATTCCAAATGAGTTACACTGTGTGCTCCAAAAATATAAAGTACAATTATTTTCCACCTGAAAACCTGGAAAAATTAAATAGATTTCTGTACCTACTGTTATAAAAACAGAATAGCCTAAAAGACCTGGCATGTTTAATTAATTTCTACTATGTAAAAATCATGTTAACTCATTGAATTAGTTGCTACCCATTACATCTACTGAAATGGGTTAAGTGCAACAGTGGGCTGGAAAAGCACATTGAGATTTAGGCTGTGTGACAGTGAAGATGCCAGACACAATAACATCAAACAGTTGTTTTCAGGAGCTTGTTTCTAGTGGCTTCATGCTGATGCCAATGAAAAGCAGATTCCATTATCAAAAGGTTGACAAAATATAAAACTGCAGTTCTACTGCTTTCCTAATTTTAACTTTGTTGATAATCAAGAGGTTTCTAAGCTGAATTGAAAAGCCTTCCCTTCATCTTGGTTGTAGTTTAAAAATTTTTGTTCATCTCACGCTGTTGTTAAAATGTTAAGTTTTCCTGAGTGATGAGTGAGTCAAATCATAAACCAAAAATGGAGAAGGATTTTTGGCTTCATTGTATGTCCTAATCTCACGGACTTCGATGAGCCTCGCTGCTCTCCTGTTTTAAAACGAAGCCTCAGAGACAAAAACATTTAACAAAGAAAGTTCACAAAGTTTCTGACATAGAACTTGTATCAACACTATGAAAGTTAGCAATGTTTTTGTCAGAGAATCATCCAATTATAGGAAATGCTTAATGTTTCTTTTACTTTGGGGATGCAGGATGACCCTATTTATTTTGGGTACATCTCAAGGTGGAGATGTTTTGTTCTCCCTGTTTATCTCTCGGTGGTATTTGTGTTCAAGTCTTCTTTCCTAATGCACACAAAACTTTTGTCTGATTCAGTAGCATTAATTTGCTGTTTTGCTTCATCTGACCGTGTTTGGAGTGTGTTCTTGCTCCTCAGTAAAGGATTTGTCCTTTGTAAATGTGGATCCCTGGGTGGCACCAATAGTTAAGTGCTTGGCTGCTAACTGAAAGACTAGGTGTTTGAACTCACACAGAGGTGCTTCAGAAGAAAATCCTGGCCACCTTCTTCTGAAAGGTAACAGGCATAAAAACCCTCTGTAATGCAGATCTATTCTGACATACGTAGGTTCACCACGTGTCTGAATCATCTCAACAGTAACTGCTTTGTTGTTGTTGTTGTTGTTGTTTATATCTAAACAAATTAAGTTTATGGTATAGTCTATATTACAACTTTAATTATTGAATTATTTCCTTTTGGCAAGAAAGATAGATTGTCATTAAATCCACACAAATAGCAAAAAAAAAAAAAAAAAATTCACTGCTGTCAGGTAGGTTCCAACTCATAACAACCCTACAAGACAGAGTAGAACTACCCTATAAGGTTTCCAAGGAATAGCTGGTGGCTGGTGAATTCAAACTGCCAACCCCTTGGTTGGTAGCTGAGCTCTTAACCACTGAACCATCAGGTCTTAAATAGCAATTTAAAACAAACAAACAACAACTATTGCCTCCGGTGATTTCGGACTCACAGTGACCCTATAAAACAGAACATAACTGCCTTACAGGGTTTCCAAAGAGTGCCTGTTGAATTTGAATCCCTGGTTTTTTGGTTAGCAGCCCTAGTTCTTCACTACCATGCCATAAGAGTTTTAAGAAACAGCAGTATAACCATGAAAATAATGATACTTATCTTTTATAACATTCAACCATCTTTTTAAGGGGCTTATTAGATTAATAAAAATATGACATTTCCTTTAATGAAATAACTGTTTTAAGTCTCCATGATGATTTATAAGCTTGAAATTTAGATAATACCATTCCTAAATATTTTTTTTCTGAATTCTATGGGATTTTCATTTCAGTTGATAAACAAATGCAGCTTTGAAATTGAGGATTCTAGATTAAATTGGAAAGATTCTTTTTTCATACAACTTGAAGGCAGTGCATTTTTTTGTGGGTTTGTTAAAAATAATAAGTCCATTATTTATCACTACTAAACAAGTTGTTTTAGCTTGAGGTAAATGAAGTTTGTTTTGCTGATATTGATTTAAGGAGTCTACCTTAATGAAGCTATTACATTCTGCCCCTAGACTGTCCTGGAAACCATCACTCAGTCCTTTGGTTCTGTCTGCCTTTTCCTAGAGACGATGTCACATACATTTTACTGGGAAATCTGCTTCCATCAATTTATTTCCTGTTGTATCAACACTTAAGAGAAACTGGTACTGTGTTTAATGAGACAAGCGAAGGGAAAGTGAAAAAGTTCCCTTTTGTAGGAAGACTGAGTTGCTGTGGTTTGTTAGCTATAATAACCAAAAATCCCAGAATGGACAACAGAGAATTCTTCTGGGGCAAAATGCAAATCCATTTCATATGTCGCAGAAATATCCTGGACCACAGCTGTGAGTAGAATATTAGTTCCTGAAGAGAGCATTACAAAGGCCTGTTCAACTTCAAGGGTCATGATCCTTGGTTAGACAGACAGTATAAGAAATTTGAAATGAGTCAAGTATGAATCTTAATTCTTTTTATATAAATTGTAGACAGCTTAATGACCACTCTAACCTCACCGTTCCTTTTTTTGTAAAATAGACTAAGCAATACTTCCCCATCAGGATCATTATAATAATTAAATATGCTCTTTCATAAAGTCAAGGGCCTCTGATCGTATCTAAAAGTAGTTAATATGTCATAATAAAATAAGTTGCAATCAAACCACATAAAAAATTAAAACTCTGAGTTATCTAAAATTTTAGTCTTTTAGGTTCTTACAAGCTTTTATTTACTATTACTATTTTTGTGGGTGTGAGAGTATGGAAAAAGCTAAATACTCTTTATTTGCTTTCGACTCATTAACTAATTTGTCAGCAGTTCACCACATCTGGTGTATTTCTCACTGCTGAAGTTGATGACCTGTAAGAGTCTTCCATAACCAAAGTTCAAAATCAATGACAAATCACGCACAGAAGTCAGCTGATGATAAGGACCAGGTCTGTTGCCACAGAAACTCTAGGAGAGAACTGTCCAACAGAAATAGGAGCCACGTATCTGTAATATTCTGGTAGCCACTAAGAAATGAAAAACAGAAAAAATGAAACTAATTTTATTTCAAAAAAATTATATCCAAAACATTATCATTGCAACATATAATTATTATTAAAAAAATTACAGTGCAAAAAGTTTTTGTTTTTAATTTAAATTAATTAAAATAACTAAAAAGCACTGCCCCATTTCCAAGTGTCAATAGTCACATGTAGTTAATGGCTCTTCCATTGTATGGCATGGTTCTAGAACCTACCGTAGTGCCCAGTGCACAGGTTTTCTATATATATTGAAAATGATTCCCACATCTCTCTTTTTGTAATACCTTTTGTTAATTACCTATGATGAAAACCATCCTTTTTACTGTTCTTCAAATAGCTATTAGAGTCTTACTAGAAATAACCACTAATAGAGTGATCAAAGCTGGTTATTTAACAATTGAAATGAAGCTGTTTTGTTTGAATGACCGCCCCCCCCCCCCGCCATCCTCCATTCTGGATTATAATGACATTCAGTATACACCGCTGTAAAAAGAATAACATGATAATAATACAAGGAATGTTTTATTTGCATAGTAGTTAATTAAATTATTATGATTTTTTAACAAGGTAGATATAGCTATTTTAACCCATTCATTAGAAGTTAGAAATTTATTTCATTAGAAATACCTTCACTGTAGGCTTGAAAATTCAAAGACATCTATGCCTAAATCCAAAAATAAAACCCTCTGCTGTCAAGTTGATGCTGACTCCTAGCAACCCTATAGCACAGAGTAGAACTGTCCCACAGAGTTTCCAAGGAGCACCTGGTACTTTTGAATCGCTGACCTTTTGGTTAGCAGCTGTAACACTTAACCACTACGCCACCAGGTTTCTGCTTCTGTGTGAAGTAGACATTTCTCACATTTTCTGTGATTGTTGGAAGCTCTTTAAATCTGTACAGGTTTCTGAGACACAAGCATTATGACAAAATAGCAGAAACTTCCAGGTACTCACCAGTGAGGAAAAAGCATGGAAAGGACTGACATGATAGCTAAACTGCTGAATAAAGGAAAGCACAAATTCTACAAAGCTCCGCTCACTAATCCCCAAATCTCTGGTACTCAGCCTGGAACTGTGGTCAGGAAGCAAGCCTACCATCAGTGCCATGACCTCCCAAGTCCTCTGAGTTTTAAAGTTAAAATTTATACACAAATGGAGCAGTGTAGTGAAGCAAGCTACCTTCAAGAGATTAGGTGTGGCTGCTTCACCAGTCAGGCTTAAGTACGATTTGACTAAATACACACAAATTTAAACACAGTTGTCAATGAGGATGATTATTGACCAATATTAATCCTTTAAAAAAAATGGGGAAGTCACAGAGGCAAATTTGGGAGGGCTCATGCTGGTATAGCATGGAAGAGGGGTTCTGAGGAGGAGGTTGAGTCGTATGAAGGCAAGGAAATCCCAAGTATCACCATCTACATAAGCAGTATGGTCAACTGACTGAGTATTCTAGTCATTTCGGCCTGATGTTATTAAAACCTCAGTTATATAATGATCCTAACATTCAGTTGTTTTTCAACAGTAAAATTCCTCATCGTAGCCTTGCTTCCCTGTGGGGTCTACTTTAGGAAGAAAAGATCTCAGGCATAGAAACATTTCAGAGAATCCTGATTTCCAGCCCCTTTTGACACTGTATATCAATCATCACACACAGTTACTGTGAACGAGAGTTCTCACCTTCCAAGTGGGAGACTGTACCATAGCATAGCCAATGCTGGTCTGTCAGTGGAGACTTTTCTCTGTCTATGATTCTTAAAAGGATTCAGCAAGGCTTTCAAACAATGATGGACTAGGAAGGGCAGGATATCTGCGATTGAAAAACCGGCCAGTGAAAACCAATGGATTAACAACTGTTTGATCCACTGAGCTTTGAGTCTCCATGAAGCTGGGGCCAACCTGAGAGCAGCTAAAAACAATGTGAGTATCCAACTAAGACATAAATCTACCGCAGAGTAATTGACAAGTCAAATTTTCAGGGCTGCAGGACAGGAGAGCTAAACTCTGGACTGAGAAAAATTCGTGTGGGAATCACAGCCATACTGTGAATGCTGTTTGCATAGACTGCTGGCCTTCCTATCAAACACTCACTTTACTAAGCTGACTTTCTAGGGCTATTTGCATTTGCAAGAACTATGCAAATGAACAAATTTTATATAATCAGGATATCCTGGCCTTACATGAAAAATGTGGGATTGTCAAATTTTGTGTTCTATATGCTTTTACATTTTTTTTAAAATCGATGTAATACGATAAAAAAAGAAATCCAATAAAATAGACCAAACAGTGACACAATAAAACAAACAAACAAACAAAAAAACACAAACTATCTGTTGTTTTTTAGTTGATTCCAACTCATGAAGATCCCATGTGCTGCAGGGTAGAACTGCTTCACAGGGCTTTCTTGGCTGTAATCTTGACGGAAGCAGTTTGTGAGTTCATTTTCTCCAAAACCATCGGGTAAGTTTGAACTACCAACTTTTAGGTTAGCAGCCACTTGCAACCGCTTGCACCACCACTCAATGAATAGACGTTATTACATTATTAGCATAACATTTATTTTAAGAAAATGATTACAATGCTCTCAACTTATAAGCAAAAATAAATAAATAAAAATATTGGAAAGGGAATCAGGAAACTTTATGAAGTACAAAATCCTAATTCACATTTGTGCTGTCTAAAAGGAACAAAAGATAGACTAACAGAGAAAGAAAGCATGAGTCTGGCAGATAATCAAGAGTATTCTTCATTATTACTACTTATGGATATTCTTAGAGACTTTATAGATTCTGTAGGCTTACCTTGTCATTAAAAAGTGAGATTAAAAGATATTCATAGAAGATATATAAGAATAATCTAGTTATCATGAAGCTCTGAAGAAGATTTTGTTATCAGTAAGTACTTTGCTTCCATCTTTCTCAAGGAAAAATTTAAAAAAATGAGCTTCAGTTAAAGTTAATCTAAGAACCTTTTTAGTGATAACAATAATGATAACAGTTTTTACCATTACCTTTTATTTTTATTAATACAGATTTTAAAAATTGAAGAATTAAAGAATCACTGATCAGAAAAGGAAATATGTGCTAAATCAGATTAGTTCCTTTTAGTATTTTTCACATTAATGTATATATTTTTCTTTTACTACTTCTATGTTTACATAAAACGAAACAAACAAAACTCACCAAATCTGTCACTACTGAGTTGATTCTGACTCATAGACCATGTGTGACACAGCAGAACCATTCCACAGGGTTTCCAAGGACCAAGTGGTTGATTCAAACTACCAACCTTTTAGTTAGCAGCTGGAACTCTTAACTACTGCACTAGGCCCCATGTTGATCAAGTATTGAATTTATGTTTATCTATTACTGCCATTGCTCAACTAAACAGAAATTTTTCTGAGGAAGAGATATTTTGGTGAAACTAGTAACTCTTTAACATCTCTTTTCTTGTACAAATAAGCTGTGAAGTTAGAACAACTAAAGTAATATGAAAATGTAAATGGGTTCATCTGCTCTTGATCTCATATTACTAAATTATTAAGACCAATCATATCTAATACTCTAGGCATATTTTAATTTATTCTCATTCAAGTAATATTCCACTAACAGCTTTAAATATTGCTTTGTGAATCTGAAAGCCTAGCTTCTATTTTAGAAGTAATGACTTAAAAAAAAAAATCATTCTATCTAAGAAAACATTTGTGCTAGAGAGCGTGTAATCCAAAGGACGTTAAACAT
This sequence comes from Heterohyrax brucei, assembly GCA_028571685.1. Lineage (NCBI taxonomy): Eukaryota > Metazoa > Chordata > Mammalia > Hyracoidea > Procaviidae > Heterohyrax > Heterohyrax brucei. The sequence continues at coordinate 167,302,086 of CM053143.1, forward strand.
TCTAAGCACCTTGCAGACATGGATCCCTGGCCATGTAATAGAACACACAGTTGCCCTGAAGATCACTACTGATAAAGGATAAGCATGCAATGCTATGTTCTGCTTTGAAAATAACACTATTTTCAGTCAAAAGCTGGGTAGAGAGGAGTTCACTAATAAAAGAATTCCTCTGAAAGTCAGATTCTAAATAATACATTTTAGAGTCTTATCTTGCTACTTTTTACTCTGTAAATGACTCATAAAATTCAACTAGTTCACACAAACGTGCTGATTTTCAACTTTTCTCTCACTTGGGTAATTCTTATAACCAAATTGCTTCAGGATTCGTGTCACTGAAGAAAGGGAATGGTCTAAGTGACTGAGCAAGAAAGGTAATTTCATTCTGTTCTACTTCCTTAAGCCATCAGGCTTTAAAGGAAGTCATCATTACATGCAGTCACTGGATTTCTCTTTAATTGTGTGAACTGCCTGCAAGTTACGTTGGGTAGCTGCTGGACAGCAAAGCTTAACTTCCAAAAAAACAGTGCAAGCAGCGTGTGCAATTCAGTGACTAAGACATTATGGAAGTTTAATATTAAAAGCATATAGCTTGATATTTAAATGTCCTGTAAGACGGCAAAGGAGTCCTGGTCACACAGTGATCAGAGCACTTGACTGTTAACCAAAAGGTCAGCAATTTGCAACCTCTGGTGGCTCCCTAGGAGAAAGACAAGGTCACTGTCAGTCAGAATCCACTTACTGGAAGTAGGTTTTTTGTTTGTTTATTTTTTGGTAAACCCTCAGGTGACGTTAGTTGTCAGTGTGATAACAATATTGAAAGAAAAACCACAGATAAAATGTTCAGGAAATATGGCTTAAATTCAGTAGATGTTGTTTTTGTTTGTTTTTATAGATTCCACCAATGTTAAGTTCAAGGCAGTTGGTCACCAAACTGAGAAGTCTTGATTCTCGGAATGATTTTTAAATAGGCAGACTGGCAGTAAAAGTATCATTGCAATTTAAAGTGGCACCTCCCTTTGAACTCTTTGTATTTTGAAACCTCATATTATAACTTGAGGCACAAAAATTGGCCTTTTATTCATTCGTATTGCAATGACTTGGACAGAAGGAACTCTGCATTGTCTTCCTCTAGTCACTGGACCAACACTCTAATTTTATATTTTAGCAAATAAAATTTACTGAAGGAATGAACTTCAGAACAGTGTGCATTTGGTTGGGCTGTAATGTTATGCTCTCTCTTACAGACAAGACAGAGGTATTTAACAGTGTCAGTACAGATAACAACTTCACGTCAAAGCAACAGCAGAAGAGAAGAGATCTACAAGGCTGACAATTAATTGTGAGGCTTTATTTCAGCTTTTATTCTAAGTCAGGCCTCTGATACTTGATATATTTTAACTAAGGCACTATTTCTTAAATAAATAAAAAGTGTCTTACAAGGACTGCCAATTAAGTTTGCGCACACATCCTAGAAAAATCTTACATACCTTATTGCTGAATATCACTACTGGGTCACCTTCAAAGTACTCCCCTTGGGAAGCTATCCACACAAGCCAGTGCCTAGTCCATCCTTCTAAGCAATGTGGAACTCTTTTTCTGGAATGGCCATCAGAGCTGCCTATTACCCTTGATGTCCTAAATGTCAAAAAAATTTCTTCCTTTTAATATTTCCTTTATTTTCACACAAAGAAAAAAGTTATTGGGGGCCAGATCAGGTGAGTAGGTAAGGTGTTTCAGTACAGTTATTTGTGTACTGGCTAAAAACTCCCTCACAGACAACTATACAATTAAGTTCACGAACTTGCCACTTTGCTGCTATACCCACTGACCATTCCAGAAAGAGTTTCAAAATTGCTTTGAAGGATAGACTAGGCACTGACCTTGGTGCATAGCTTCCCAAGGGGAGTACTTAGAAGGTGACCATAGTGGTGTTCAGCAATGAAGTACGTAGCACTTAGAACAATTAAGTTCATGGACTTAATTGTCAGACCTCAAACTCACTAAGGGTTGCTATAACTTGAAATACCACAAGCAGATGGCTTTAACAAAGAGAATTTTATTTGCTCACAAGAAAGCAGGATGAAGGTTCAAATTCAGGGTGTCAGCTCCAAAGGAAGGCTTTCTTTCTCTGTTGCCTCAGGCCCTTGTTCTCCGTCTTCCCCTGATCAAGGAGCTTCTCAGGCTCAGGAATCCCAGGTCCAAATGACGCACTCTGCTCAGGTGCTGCATTCCTGTAGTATGAGGACTCCAGTTCTCTGCCCCACTCCCCTTCTTTTTATTTCTTTAGAGATGAAAGGTAGCATAAGCAACACCCCAGGGAAATTCCCTTTACATTGGATCAGGGATGTAACCTTAGCAAAGGTGTTACAGTGTCACCCTAATCCTCTTTAACACAAAATTATAATCACAAAATGAAGGCTGACCATATGATTCAGGGAATCATGGTCCACCCAAATTGCTATGCACATTGTTGGGGAAGCATAATTCAATCCATGACAAAAGCTATAAATAATTTCCACATGAAAGTTTAATGATATGGAAATGAATGATATCTTTGTAGTTAAGCCAACTTAACTGGAATCTTTGGATAATAACTAACCATTAGTCCAAAAAGAGAAAAGTTAAACCCACTGCTGTCAAGTCTGTTTTGACTCATAGTGACCCCACAGGACACAGCAGAACTGTGGAGCACCTGGAGGATTTAACCACCAACTTTTTGCTGTAGTGCCACTGAGCCACCAGGGTTTCCAGATTCTAAGCTAGGAAAGAATAAATAAACTGCTTGTTTAGCTGAGAAAAAAGAGATAATGCCTAGGTGTTAGCTGGGGACTTTTTAAGGTGGTTAAGACAATATATTTACCTATAGGTTGTAATTTAATGATTCAATAAATTTTTTTTCTAAAACTCGTTGTAGGAACACTCTTAACATAACAAGCACCACTGAGCACTGTTCTTCAAATGACAACTTGAACAGATATCTAACGGTGGTGCAGTGGTTAAGTGCCAAGGCTGTTAACCAAAAGGTCAGCTGTTGGAATCATCGGGCTCCTCAGAAAATTGATGTGGCAGTTCTTCTCTGTCCCGTGGGGTCACTATGAGTCAACATTGGCTCAAGAGCAAAGAGTACTTTGTTTGTTTTATTGTGATTGAGGGAAAGTATACAATCCACGTTAAATTCGCATGCCCGCCTAACTGCAGCTCCTTCTGCTCTCCTTGCCCGGTGACAGCACACTCTTCCTTTCCATTCCATACATGTCATAGCCTCTTAACAATCTCCTGTCCCCTAGTCTCCATCCTCTCCTCTCACTGTTTTCTTTTTCTTTAATGGCTATCAAGAGTATAAAAATAAAATCCTCAGTTTAATTTCTAAATGGAATGCTTAATTTAAGAATTTTAGTTCTGACATCTCCCCATCTAAACCTACCGGCACAACAGTATTCAAAAATTCTTCACACAGCACATATGCAAAATTGCTTCCAATGGCTAACTTATGAGAAGAGAACAGATAGCCAGCAGGCATTTTGCAGCCCAGAGACACCCTATTCCAGCTATGCAATCAAATACTAATTTAGTTGCTGCTGTGAGGGAATTCTACAGATGTAACTAAGGCCCCTAATCAGTGGACCTTAAAATATGAAGATTACCCTTGATGGGTTTGACTTGAACGGACTAGGCTCTTGGTGAACAAAACTTCCAATAGCTGCAATTGGTCTCCCTTCTCTGTACTTTCCCTTCTGCCTGTCTTGAGAACAGCTTTGATGTGTGCCCTTGGGTCTCAGCCTGTACTTGATCTTTACTTCCTGATTACCAGTACTACAGACTTGGAATTTGCTTAGCTAGCCCCATAAGCATATAAGCCAATACCTTGTAATAACTATATATCTGTTCATCTCTTTATCAACCTACCTATTTCCAATCATTTCCAGTACTCTTGGCCTGATTTACTTTATCTGTCTGTCTATCCATCCATCTCTGGGTCACTCTCTTTTTCTCTATTCATCTATCTTTCTATCTATATACCAACAGCTTTAAATTTTGCATTATGAAAATGTAAGCCAAGGCTTATATTCCCAAGAAAAATAGACATATTTCCTATCTGTCTAACAATTGATTGATCAGTTGATCTATATTTTTCTGGTTCTGCTTCTCTAATTGAACTGACAGACACTCCCACATATTAGCTACAAATGCTGACTGAAAACTGCAAAGTTAAATGTTACTATGATGCACCTTTATTTTCTCCAGTATCAATAAAATGGCCAGCCAAGCCAAGCCAAGGGGCATACATTTAAAAAATAATATCAAATGTTAACTGATTTATTCTACAAAGAACTCTTGGGTACCTAAGTTTACTCTCCATGTTGACAATATAGCAGCATTCAAATAGTACGAGTGCTGCTCTCCTGGAGTTACAATGGTTGAAGAAGAGATCAACGTTAAGTAAGTACAATACATAAGGACTTGCGGTTACAACTGGTAGGGTAAACTGTCCCCCTCCCCTTCCAACTCTGGGGTGTGTGAGTTCCTGATAAGACATCCTGTGTAGCAGCAGAAAGCCACTTTGTTGCTCCCCAATCCTGTGCAGCAGCCCAAGGCCATGACACTGTACCCTCTCTATTGAGACATGTGACATAATAGCAAAGCTGTCCTTAGATGAACTTCATGTTCTGTTACCTGGAAAAAAACCACACCCCTAGCCCCATGTTACACACCCCACTGTACCCCTATACATGTAATTAGTTCCTGGGATTACTTGCCTCTTCTCAGAAGTATCATGAATTATGCATAATTTCCCTGTTCTGAACCTCATAATTACCCTGGAAGCCCCAACCTCAGGGAGCTGAATTTGAGACTTAGTCCCCAAGCTCATAGCTCGACTGGTTTGCAATAAAGTCTATTTTCTCTTCTCAAAGCTCTAATGTCTCCACTGACACTATTCTTATGAAAAATAAGTTTCCCTGGAATGGATACATACAGCTTGCTTTTATAATTATTTATTATATTGTTCATTGTATTTGAAAGACCCTGATGGCTAGTGGTTAAGCACCATGTCTCTTAACCAAAATGTCAGCAGTTCGAATCCACCAGGCACTCCTTGGAAACTCTATGGAGCAATTCTCCTCTGCCGTATTGGGTCACTGTGAGTCAGAATTGACTGGACAGCACTGGTTTGGTTTTGGTAGCATCACATGGTTAAACTCTCAGCTGCTAACGAAAAGATCAGAGGTAGCAACCCACGAGGCACTCTGCAGCAAAAAGACCTGGTGATCTATTTCTATGAAGATACAGGTTAGAAAACCCCATGGGACAGTTCTACTCTGTCATACAGGGTTGTTAGCAGTCAGAATTGACTTGATGGCAAAACAACATATTTTATTCATCATTCGTTAAGTGTGCCATGCTTCTTTAAATGTGTCCCACCTTAAAATTTTAAAGAATGGCTGAAAACAAAAACCAAACCCCATGCTGTCAACTTGATTCTGACTCGTAGCAACCCCCATAAAACACAGTAGAACTGCCCCTTAGACATTCCAAGGAGCGCCTGGTGGATTTGAATTGCTGAACTTGCAGTTAGCAGATGTAGCTCTTAATCACTATGCCACCAAGGTTAGGAAGCATTAAAGCAGGGCTAGAATAGGGAATATCAGTGTGTTAGAGTCGGAAAAACTGTTGTTTTGTGTAAAATGACCAGAAAAATTACTCTCGAGTTTTTCTCCCATAATGGATACCTGGCGGCATACTGGTTAAGAGCTATGGCTGCTAACAGAAAGGTCAGCAGTTGCAACTCCTTGGAAACTCTATGGGGCATTTGTGCTCTGTTCTACAGGGTTGCTATGAGTCAGAATTGACTCATGGTAATGAGTTTGGTTTTTTCTTCTTATCTATTGTGACTGAATAAGTAATTATTTTCCTTCAGTTACCACATTTCCGGTGATTGAACTTGAACCTTGCAATATCCAATAGTGACCAGAGAGTTAAGTTTTATTTTTTCTCTCCCTTTCTGTTTTCACAATTTCATTATGAGTTTATGCAGTTTATATATTTAATAAGGTGTTTTTAGTGATTACAATCACAGTTTTGTTTTGATGCGCTAATTGCCTCATTTGGAATCAGTTGGAAGCTTTTTCAAGCTGGCCTCTGTGTCATTTAGACTTGGTTGACAAAACAGAAGAAAAAAATGTCATCAAGCCAATTCCAACTCATAGTGGCACAATAGGACAGAGAAAAACAGCTGCATAGATTTCTAAGGAGTATCTGGTAGAATCCAAACTGGTAACCGTTTGGGTGGCAGTCACAACTCTCAGCCACAATGCCACCATTTTCCATGGTGCTGATACCCTTTTGAAAAACAAGACATTCAAGTCTTACTCTTAACATTCTTTATTCCAGGCCTGGAATGAATCATTTCTCTAAAGACCCATGTATTATTTTATTGGGAAACTCTGTTTACATACTGCTGTATATCTACTCAGTGGTAATGGTTTTTTTGTTTTTTTTTTTTTTTTTGGTTTTATGCGGGCTTTACAGAGTCCTGGTGGTTCAGTGATAGAAAACTCTGTCGCACCACAGCTGTTAACCGAAACGTCAGCAGCTGGAAACCATCAGCCACTCCTCAGAAACCCTATGGAACAGTTCCACTCTGACCTACAAGGTCACTAGGAACACAGACTGACTTGATGGCAATGGATTATACGGATACTGAAGGTACCAAGGAGGAGTCGTCGTTTCTAGAGCTGATGAGGACAAACTAGGAAATATGTATTTTATTTTTTTTAATTATAAAATAATATTTAATTTTTACATTTTCCCTGACAATATTTTTATTATTGTCTTTGTTTTTATTTCCTTTCTTTTACTAAAATCCTTGCTACAGAGACATTAATGTAACTGCTGCTTTTTCCTATGGTAATATATAGTCAGTTTGGTCGTAACGCAAATTTGTTCTAATGTGAGTGATATCATAGAAAGCCATTGGAGCATAAACATGAATTTCTCATTTGCCTATGCATGATTTCATCTGTGTGAAAAGCTAGGTGAGTGCAGAAAACTACCCCAGCAGAGCCCAACTATGTAGAAACACACAAAACATGAACATCTTATTTGCCAGCTGCATCAGTTCAGTGAATGTGCTATGAGCCACACTCATCGACCTCTGGCAGAATAACTTTCCTTCCAATTTCACATAACTGTCCGTTCATGTCTCACCGTAACTCCCAACCTACAATTCTTTCGAGGTCTGCTTCCACTAGCAAATTGAAAGTCTTATTCAAAATGAACTGCAATCTTTATTGCCATTATTTGTCTCTCAAGGATTTAATAAATGTTAAGACTGATGGATGGAGCCATGATTCAGTGGTGGAATTCCTGCCTTTCTTGCTGGACACCCAAGTGTGATTCTCGGCCTGTGTTTCTTATGCACGACCACCAGACATCTGTCATTGAAGGTTTGTATGTCGCTATGATGATGAACAGATTTCAGTTGAGCTTACCGATTAAAACAGACTAGATGCTGTCATAAGGACCCCTTGCAGAACAGAACGTAACACTGCACTGCCCTGCACCATGCCCACAATAGTTTTTATGCTTAAGCTCATCGTTGCAGCCACTGTGTCAATCCACCTTGTTGAGGGTCTTCCTCTTTTTTGCCAGCCCTCCACATAACCAGAAACCTTAGTGGTGTGGTAGTTGAGGGCTAAGGCTGCTAACCAAAAGTTACCAGTATAAATCCATTAGGCACTCCTTGGAAACTCTATGGGACAGTTCTACTCTGTCCTGTAGGGTCACTATGAGTTGTAACTGATTCGACAGCACTGGGCTTGAGTTCTACCAAGCATAATGTCCTTCTCCAAGGATTGAACCCTCTGGAAAACATGACCAAAATATATGAGATGTAATCTCACTACCCTTGCTTCTAAGTGAACTGTGGTTGCAGTTTTTCCAAAACAGATATGTTTGTTTTTTTTTTGGCAATCCATGGAATATTCAATATTCTTCTCCAATACCACAATTTATAAGCATCAATTCTTCTTCTGACTTCCTTATTCATTGTCCAGCTTTTCCACGCATATGATGGATAAAAACACCATGTCTTGGGTCTTTAAGGTGACATCTTTGCTTTTCGACACTTTAAAGAGGTCTTTTGTAGCCGATTCCCCCAATGCAATGTGTCTTTTGACTTGTTGACTGCTCTTCCATGGGTGTTGATTTTGGATTCTAATAAAATGAAATCCATGACAACTTCATCTTTTTTCTGTTTATTGTGATGTGGTTATTGGCCCAGTTGTGGAGATTTTTTTTTTCTTGACATTGAGGTGTAATCCATACTGAAGGCTGCAGTCTTTGATCTTCATCGGTAAGTGTTTCATGTCCTCTTCACTTTCAGCAAACATGATTGTGTTATTTATATAATGTAGATTGTTAATAAGTCTTCCTCCAAACCTGATGCATTTGTCTATCAGTTTGTTATACTGTGGGAGCTTGTGTGTTGCTGTAACCCTGAGAGCTATGCCACTGGTATTTAGGTACCAGCAGGATCATTCATAGCCAACAGGTTTCAGCTGAGATTCCAGATTAAAACTAGGATGAAGGACACAGCAGTGTCTAATTTAGAGAGTGGAAACCTTTTGAATAGCTGTGGACAAGTGTCTGACACAGTTCTCACAGTGAAGCCCCCCACGTTGGAAGGCATTCAAAAGATCATTTGGGAAGAACTTCCTCCTCAAAATAAAGTGGACCTTAATGAGATGGATCAAGTTTAGGGGACCTTCATTTTCTTTTGTGGCATGACCCAAAATGAGAAGAAAGAGCTGCAAATATCCACTAATAATCTGAATGTGGAATATGCAAAGTACAAACCTAGGAAAACTAGAAGTCACTGAAAATGAAATGCAATGCATAACTATTGATATCCCAGGCATCAGTGAACTGAAATGGATTGGTATTGGCCATTGTGAATTGGATCAAGACAGACTAGGAGGAAAGGAAGAAAGGTCTGGCAATCTATCTCCAAAAATCACTCAATGAAAATCACAACCTTCTGATCCCATTGTACACAGGAAACCTATGATTAAGGGTAGCTAGACTGGCAGCTAGTAACCACATAACTATGCTACTGTTTATTAATTGTTACCAACTTTTCTTTTTGTAGGTATTATTTACAGTTTTTAAATATGTTCCTCACCTCATTTTTCCCATGTTGTTTTTCCCATATTGTTACTAGGTGCTGTCAAGTCAGTTCCTACTCGTAGCCACCCTGTGTACAACACAGCGAAGGACTGTCCCATCCTACATCACGCCACAATCATCTTAATGCTTATAGCCACAGTTGCAGCTACTGTGTCAGGCCATCCTGCTGAGAGTGGTCTTCCTTTTTACTGACCCTCTACTTTACCAAACTCAGTGTCCTTCTCCAGGGATCGATCCCTCCTGACAAAATGTCCAAAATGCATAGAAAATAGTCTTGCAATCCTTGCTTCCAAGGAGCGCTCTTATTGCACCTCTTCCAGAACAGACCTGTTTGTTCTTTTGGCAGTCCATGGTAAGTTCAGCATTCTTCTCCAACACTATAATTCAAATGCAATAATTCTTCTTCTCTCTTCTTTACTAAATGTCCAGCTTTCACATGCATATGATACAATTAAAAAATACCACACATTTTTGGGGGGACACAATTCAAACCATGACATCCCACCCTTTGACAGCCCAAAAATCACATCACAAAAACATTTAACACATTCGTCTCACCATAGCAAAATTATGTCCATCCATATAACAGAAGTCTTAAATCAGCTCCAAGTCCAAAATACAAAAACTCTTCTACATCTGTGAAACTTAGAAGGCATTAACAGGCAACAGGCAAGTCAACAGAACACATTACATTAGCCCTCAAAGCTTTGGAAATACTCTTACATTTTCTGAGACATTCTACACAACAGCAATGCTCTCCAGACTCTAGGTATCGGCCACACTCTCAGGTTTCTGAGTGGAGACCTCCAGCGCCGTGCTACAACTTTGCCTTCAAGGCCCATGGTTTGAATTGTGTCCCCCCAAAAATGTGTGCAGCCACGTGGCTGGGATATGGTTCCCAGTATCTTGGGACTGTCCTCCATTGTGTGGTTTTGCTAACCTGTATGTTTAAGGATTAGGGTGGGGCTGTGAATTCCTGCTATGGGGGAAGTTTCCCTGGAGTATGGCTTGCCCCACCCTTAATGCTTTTAGCTTGCAAGGAATAAAAGGAAAAAGAACCAAGGACAATTTGAGAACCTCGCTACCATCAAGCAAGCAGCACCAGGAGCAGAGCGCGTCGTTCAGACCAGAGTTTCTTGCGTGAGGACACTCCCTGGACAATGACTGATGCAATACCGGACTTTCCTCCAGAGCCGTCAAGGGGAAAGTCTTTCCCTGGAGCGGACACCCTGAATATGGACTTGCAACCTACCGGACTGTGTAAGAATAAATCTTTCTTTGTTAAAGCCATCCACTCTGTGGTATTTCTGTTAGAGCAGCCCTAGCTGACTAAAACACTTTTACTTTAATTTTTACATTCATTGATAATCAAAAAGTAGGCAGCTCAAATTCACCAGGTGCCCTTGGAAATTCTACAGGATGGTTCTGCTCTGACCTCCAGTGTCGCTATGAGTCGGAACCAACTCACTGGCAGTGGGCTTTTTTTTTTTTTTTTTAATTGGGAAAGGTTTCCAGATTCCAAAGTCAAAACTACATCGGATTTTCACTCCTCTCCAATCTCCTCTACCAGTACTACCCTATTGTTGTTAGTTGCTAAGTAAAATCCAACTCATGGAGACCCCACGTGTATCGGTAAAACTGCTCCATGGTGTTTTCAAGGCTGTGAGCTTTTAGAAGCAGATCACCAAGCCTGTCTTCCATGACACAATTCTCCTCTGACGTATACAGGGTCTCCATGAGTCAAAATTGACTTGATAGCAACTGACAAAAATTGTTGCCCTTGGACGTGGTGAGCAGGCCCTTGAGCTCAGGGAACATGACATGTGGGAATATCTCCTTTGAAATTGTCTAATTCTCCTTTCTGTGGTTGGAATGGGGCTCTGGTGGCACAGCAGTTAAGGGCCCAGATGCTCACTAAGATGTCAGCAGTTTGAATCTACCAGCTGTTCCCTGGAAATCCTATGGGACAGTTCTTCTCTGCTCTACTGGGTCTCCAAGTGTTGGAATCACTTAACTGGCAAGGGTTTTCCTTTTTTGCTTGTTTATTTTCTTCCAAGCCCAGCTGTGCCACTAAGGTGGGTACTCTGGTCCCTTCAGTGTGACCTCTGACAGTGCACCCTCCTATGGGGTTGACTATATAACCCACAAGGTACATATCTGTGGACATGTTCTAGATGCCATGACTGGACTTAGATTTAAGGAGGCAGCCTGCTAAATTACTCGATACCTCTGGTTGATAAATTGTTATTGTGACTCCTTTTCTCAGGATTGCATGGTATTGATCTGCCAGTAGGGTGTTGACAGCTAACTTTAGGTGACTTAAATTGTTTCTTTCTGCAAATATAAACATAGATTCACCCGCTCTCACAAAAGAAAACACTCAGCTTTATGCAGTTTCCTTTTATCACTTAACAATGTACTTTGGAGATTGTGCCATATCAAAACATAAAGATCTCTTTCTATACCAATCAATAGAAGTCCAATTTTCCTTTGCAACTGTGCAATATTTAATTATATGGTTATTCAGCTGGTCCTTTTTAACATACACAATATTTGGACTGCTTCTAGCCACTTGTCTACTAAAAGTGGCACAATATGTAACTCTGTGCAATTCCTTTAAAATATCTTAAAGTATGTTTTTGAGATAGTTCACAGAGCTGAAAACCTATGGAGCAGTTCTGCTCTGCACACATGGGGCTGCCATGAGTTGGGAATGATTCAAGGGCAAGCCAGTATCACCAAATTACGTCTCTTGACTTTGCTTCTCTTCTTTCCTTAAAGCATGAAAAAGTATTTTATAAAAAAAAATTGATTCATCATTGTTTTTATTGTTTCAGAATGTCATAATTGGAAAGGCTTTTCCCAATTCTGCCTATAATTTCACCCATAATATTTTCTCCATCTTCAAAGAATTTATATTTTATACATTTAGATGTTTGATTCTTTTGGTATTTATCTTTGTACATTCCATGTGAGATAAAAATCTAGCGTCAGTTTTTCAAATGGTTACACAGTTGTCCCAACATCATTTATTAGCAAGCCTTACCTTCCTATGAATTTGAGATGCTGCTTGTATCAAGTAGTAAATTTCCAAATACATTTGAGTGTCTTTCTAAATATTTAAATAAATCCTATTGGCCTTTCTATGAGTCGGATCCGACTCGACGGCACTTGGCTTGGCTATTGGCCTTTCTGTCTATTCATGTCCAAGTACCACATGGCTCTAGTTATGGAGACTTTAAGTTATATTTTAATGCATCATAGGACTAACCCCACCCCCATCCCATTGTTTTTCTATATTCGATACCCCCACCACCACCACTACAACTTTCTCGTATACTTTTTCATGCATATTTCGTAATCAACATTTGTAGCTCCAGGAACAAAACAGTCTGCCAATAAGTTTGTTGAAATCGTGTTAAATTTATGAAACAGTTGTTGGGGAATTGACATCTTCATTATGCAATTTACATTTCCAAAACTATGTAATATTTTTCTATTTAATGTTTTTTTTTTCAGAAAAAAAGAAAAACTACTCATCTTGAAAACAATAGCTAGCTATCAGTTAACAGATTCATGATTTGCCCAAAACCAAAACAATAAAATAAACCTCTCTATTGAGTCAATTCCAACTCATGGCGACCCCACCTGTTACAGAGCAGAAAGGCTCCATAGAGTTTTAATGGCTTTCATTTTGGCCAAAAAAGATCAATAGAGGCTTGTTCTAGAGCACCTCTGGGTATGTTCAAACTGCCAACCCAGAGACCTAGAAATAGGCATACAAACACTATTCAGTTGCTCTACCCCAATAGCACGAATGTAACAGCATACGCTACTTTTAACAAGAGGTACGGTGCAAGGTAGAAAATTGACAGGAAGGCTGGTTTTAGAAGTCTATTGTCTTGAGAAGAATTCTTGGACAATAGAAATTGTTGCATTGGAAAGATACTTTGAGAAGAAATAAAACTGTTCCTCTGAGTTCTACTGGTGAACAATGTGTCCTGGAAAAACTGCATTTTAAAATAGCTACTAATTGTAACTTAGTATGTCTCATATGTATGGCTACATAAAAGCACCTGGCTGCAAGTGCACCTGGAAAAATATAAAATAGATTCTTTGGAGAAAGGACCATGTGTCTTATTCATGTCAGACACTGCAAAGGTCCACTAGAAACAAAGCCAGGTGCAGTTCAGAAGCAAAAGAAAAAAAAAGATCAGGTAACGGACTTTCTCCTCTAATCCAAGTACTCTTATAGGGAGTCTTTAAAATTGCACTGATGATACCTTCAACAACCCCCCATGCATAGAAAACTCACCCATAACTTTATAAGTCATCTTGCTTTTTGTTATTGACCTGATGACTTCCCCTTGTTTTCTTCTGCCGTGGCAATATTCAGCTGAAGCTTTTATTAAACTCTGTCTTAGGAAACACATTTCACTCACAAAAGCATCCGCCTGATTACTGAGCAAAAGCAACACAGTGTGGTAAAAACCGGACTAAATAAAAATCAGAAACGGTAACACCAGAGACCTGCTCTGAGCTCTGATTTAGTGGATGATTTGCATTTGTATTGTGTGTTTTCACCTTTCTGAGCTACATTTACAAACATTCTATTTGTAAAATGGGGATAACTGTAATGATTCTGTATGCAACACAGAACTGTGGGAAAAATTAATGTATTCCTATAAGGAAACTTTAAAAATCTACCAAAGCCACTTCTGTCAAGTCAGTTCTAACTTTACAGCAACCTACAGGACAGAGTAAAACAGCCCCCACAGAGTTTCCGAAGAGCATCTGGACGATACGAACTCCCAAACTTCTGGTTAACAGCTGTAGCACTTAACTACTGTGTCATCAGGATTTTCTTAAAATAAAACAAAAAGTACAGTGCTATAAATTTTTTTTTAATTTTTATTTAATATGACTGAGTGAAAATGTAAATTCAAGTATAAATTTACATGCCCACCTATATGCAGCTTCCACTGCCCTCCCTGCCCGGTGACTGCACACTATTCCTCTCTGCTCCATACATGTCTCATCCTCCCAACAGCCTCCTTTCCCATCCTCTCCATCCACTCCCTTTCCTCCAGCCAGAGGTCAGCAAGATGATATCCTATAGATGTATAGAACCATAAAGTGCTTTTGATATATGGTCACTCTGCCTTGCAAAGTCCAATCCATTTCTGTCCAAAGAGTGAACCTTTGTTATAATTTATGGGAAGGGGCAGCATCAGGGCCAGGGGCCATGCTCTCAGAGGAACAGCAAAACTGCTGGGCCATCAATTAAGGTCTTTTAGTGGAGATCTCATGATGCACCCCTTTTTATTCTTGTGTTGATAGTGAGACTCCTCTCTGTGAGCTCCATCATGGCTATCACTGGTGGTGGCCGGACACCATCTGGTTCTTTTGGTCCCAAGTCGATGTAGGCACCCACTCTTGTGGGTCTCTCTGTCTTCTCGGTTGTCTTTACCGCATGTCATTTTGGTCCTCGGTGAGCATCCATTCCTGTTGAGTTGGGACAATTTGCTGTGTCCTCGGATGGCAGCTTGGCAGCTTTTAAGACCCCAGACGCCACTCACCAATGTGGGGTGCAGAGAGCTCTCTTAGCAAAACGCTAGTTGTGCCAATTGGCCTGGAATTCGCCTAAGAGCATGGTCCCCCACCCCCACCCCAGCTACTCTATCCTTGCAGTATTGAGTCAAGATGGAAGGAGAACTCAAGTTATGCTGAAGTCCACTTAATGTTGTTCTTGTTTCTAATGTGTGCTATCACCGCTTTCTCCCAACTAGATTTCCAGTAACTATCTAAACTAAACTAAACCCTCCCTCCCTCCCCTCCCTTGCAGCTGTCAAAGAGTCTTTTCTTCTAGACACAAGTCTGTTTTTGAGATCTTATCGTAGAGGTCTCATACAATATTTGTCCTTTTGTCACTGACTACTTTCACTCAATATAATGTCTTCCAGTTGAAACCAGGTTAGGAGATGTTTCCTGGAATCATCGTTATTCTTTATCATTGCATAGTGCTCCATTGAGTATATGTACCATAGTTTACCTATCCATTCTTCTATTGTTGGGCATCAGGGTTGATTCCATCTTTTTGCTATCGTGGACTGTGCTGCGATAAACATTCTGGTGCATGTGTCCGTTGGTGTGAAAGGCCTTGATTCTGTAGGATATATTCCAAGTAGTGGAATTACTGGGTCAAATGGTATATCGATATCCATTTTTTTAAGGAAGCACCAGATTGCCCTCCAAAGAGGCTGGACCATTTTGCAACCCCATCAACAGTGTAGGAGGGTTCCACTTTCTCCACAGCCTCTCCAGCGTTTGTTGTTTTGTGTTTTTTGGATCATGGCCAATCTTGTTGGGGTGAGATGCTATCTCATTGTTGTCTTGATTTGAATTTCTTTAATAACTAAAGATTGTGAACATGTCGGCATGTGTGTTTTGGCTGCCTGGATCTCCTCTTTAGTGAAGTATCTGTCCATCTCCTTTGCCCATCGCTTAATTGGATGGTTTATCTTCTTCTTATTGATATTTTGTAGTATCTTATAGATTATGGAGCTCAGGAGTCGGTCTGACATAGAGTTGCCAAATATTTTTTCCCACTCTGTAGGTGTTCTTTTAATTCTATTAATAAAGTCTTTGGATGAGCAAAAGTGTTTGATTCTTAATAGTTCCCATTTATCTGTTTTCTCTTCTGTTGATTGAGGTTTCTTTGACAGCTTTTGGAGTCTGTCCTCATTGTGTATTAAAACTTCCATTGTTGTTCCTACCTTTTCTTGGATGAGCTTTATCATTTTAGGTTTGACATTTAGGTCTTTTATCCAGTTGGAGTTGGTTTTTATATAAGGTGTAAGATATGGATCTTCATTCAGTTTATTGCAGATGGATAACCAATTTTGCCAGCACCATTTGCTGAAGAGACTGTTTTTACCCCAGTTTAATGTCTTAGGGCCTTTGTCGAATATCAACTGACCATAGGCAGATGGTGTCATCTCTGGGGTCTCAATTCTGTTCCATTGATCGATCTGTCTGTTCTTGTACCAGTACCAGGCTGTTTTGACCACTGTGGCAGTGTAATATGTTCTAAGGTCGGGTAATGAGAGGCCTCCCAGTGTGTTCTTCTTCTTTAGTAGTACCTTACTTATCTGGGCTTCTTCCCTTTCCAGCCAAAATTGGTGATTTGTTTCTCCATCTCATTAAAAAATGTCACTAGAACATGTATTGGGATTGCATTATATAAATAAATTGCTTTGGGTAAAATAGACGTTTTCACAATGTTAAGTCTTCCTATCCATGAGCAGGGTAGGTTTTTCCATTTATCTAAGTCTCAGTTTCTTGTAGTAAGGGCTTGTAGTTCTCTTTGTAAAGGTCTGTTGTTTCTCTGGTTAGATTAATTCCTAGGTACTTTATCTTCTTCTTAGGGGCTATCGTAAATGGTATTGATTTGATAGTTTCCTCCTTAACAGTCTCATTGTTGGTATAAAGGAATCCTACTGATTTACTTATGTTTATCTTGTATCCTGGGACTTTGCTGAACTCTTCTATCAGTTTGAGTAGCTTACTTATAGATTCCTTGGGGTTCTCTGCATATACAATCATATTATCTGCAAACAGGGAGATTTTAACTTCCCCTTTGCCGATGCAGATGCCCTTTATTTCTTCGTCTTGTCGAATTGCTCTGGCTAGAACTTCTAGCACAATGTTGAATAGGAGAGGTGACAGTGGGCATCCTTGTCTAGTTCCTGATCTCAAGGGAAAGTCTTTCAGTCTCTCTCCATTCAGGATGATGTGGGCAATTGGCTTTGTATAAATGATGCTTATTGTGTTGAGGAATTTACAGTCCATGCCCATTTTGCTAAGAGTTTTTAGCATGAATGGGTGTTGGACTTTATCAAATGCCTTTTCTGCATCAATGGACAAAATCAGGTGACTCTTGTATTTCGTGATATTTATGTGGTTAATGCCATTGTTTTTCTGATGTTCAACCAGCCTTGCATCTGTGGTATAAATCCAACTTGGTCATGATGGGTTATTGTGTTGATATGTTGTTGTAGTCTATTGGCAAGAATTTTGTTGAAGATTTCTGCATCTAGATTCATGCGTGGTATCAGTCTGTAGTTGTCCTTTTTTGTTGGGTCTTTCTCTGACTTTGGTATCAAGTTTATGCTGGCTTCATAGAATGAGTTTGGGAGTACTCCATCCCTTTCTACACTGTAAAGGAGTCTCAGTAGTATTGGAGATAACTCTTCTGGGCCCGGACTTTTTTTGGTTGGCAGTGTTTTGATGACCTTTTCAATCTCTTCCTTTGTGATGGGTTTATTAAGTTGTTCTGCTTCACGTTGTGATAATTTGGGAAGGTGGTATGAATCAAGGAATTTGTCCATTTCCTCTAGGTGTTCAAATTTGTTAGAGTACAGTTTTTCATAGTATTCTGTTATGGTATTTTTAATTTCTGTTGCATCTGTGGTGACAACTTCCCTCTCATTTCTAGTTTGGGTTATTTGTTTCCTTTCCTGCTTTTCTTTAGTATGTTTAGCCAGTGGTTTATCAATTTTATTGATCTTTTCAAAAACCCAGCTTTTGGTCTTTTCAATTTTTTCAATTGTTTTTCTATTCTCTAATTCATTTAGCTCTGCTCGAATCTTTATGATCTCATTTCTTCTGGTGCCCGAGGGGTTCCTCTGTTGTTCTCTTTCTACTTGTTCAAGCTGTAGAGTTAGTTCCTTGATTTGGTTTCTTTTGTCCTTCCCAATGTGTGCATTTATGGAGATAAACAGACCTCTGAGCACTGCTTTGGCTGTATCCCATAGGTTCTGGTAGGAAGTGTTTTCATTCGCATTGGAATCCATGAATTTCTTTAATTCATCCTTGATTTCCTCTATAACCCACTTTTTTTTGAGCAAGATGTTGTTCCGTTTCCAAGAGTTCCACTTTCTATCTATGTTTTTTTCTGCTATTGATTTGAACTTTGATGGCTTTATGATCTATGAAGATACTTTGCAGTAATTCAATGGTATGGATTTTGTTGAGCATTGCATTATGGCCTATCACGTGGTCAATTCTGGAGAATGTTCCATGTGCACTGGAGAAGAAGGTGTAGTTGTCTGCTGATGGGTGAAAAGTTGTGTATATATCCATGAGGTTTAGTTGGCTAATTGTGTCAATGAGGTCTTCTGTATCTTTACTGAGCTTTTTTCTAAATGATCTGTCTAGTGATGAGAGTGGAGTGTGAAAGTCTCCCACTATTATTGTGGAGTCATCTAACTCTCTTTTGAGCATAGTCAGTGTTTCTTCAACATATTTAGGTGCTCTGACATTAGGTTCATAAATAATTAATATAGCTAAGTCTTGCTTCTGTACTGAACCTTTCAGCAATAAATAGTGTCCATCTTTGTCCACGATGGTGGATTTGACATGAAAATTGATTTTGTCTGAGATTAGAATTGCCACCTCTGCTCTTCTTTGTTCATTGTTAGCTTGATATATATTCTTCCATCCTTTAATTTTCAGTTTGTTCCTGTCTTTAGGTCTCAAGTGAGTTTCTTGTAGACAACATATGGATGGGTCATGTCTTTTGATCTAAGATGACACTCGGTGTCTCTTTACTGGAGCATTCAGTCCATTCACATTCAATGTAATTATTGACAGATATGTGTTCACTGCTGCCATTGTGATACATTTATTTTTATGTTGATGTTTTCTCTGTTGTTCTTATTAGTCTGTTCTGGGACACTCTTTTTTGTGAGTTGATTTTCCACGATTTTTAGAGCTGGTATTATAGCTGTTGAGACTCCTGTGTTAGATTTCTTGAAATGGTATGATACATCTTTGTTGTGCTTTACAGCTGCCCCTATGAACCCCCTTAATAAACTATTTATAAACCCAATTTTAATTACTACCAGTCTTGTCAGTATCTCTTATAGTTTGGGTTTGGTTTTTACAAAGTCTCTGAGTTTCTGTTTATCTGGGAATGTCTTAATTTCATTTTGTATTTGAAAGATAGTTTTGTAGGATATATAATTCTTGGTTGGAAGTTCTTCTCCTTCAAGACTTTGAATGTGTCGTGCCACTGTCTCTGTGCCAGCATGGTTTCTGCTGAGAAATCTGACGAGAGCCTACAGGGTTTCCCTCTGAATGTTAGCTTTGCCTTGAGTCTTGCTGCCTTTAAGAGTTGCTGCTTGTGTTTCATTTTGTTAAGCTTGATTATAATATGTCTTGGAGTCTTTCTTTTGAGATCTATATTGGGTGGCGTACGATATGCATCTGAGATGTCTATATTCTCTTCCTTCATGATTTCTGGGAAGTTTTGTTTGAGCAGCTCAGCAACAATACTCTCTGTGTTCTCAGATGTCTCAGCCTGTTCAGGGACTCCAATTAATTGAAGGTTGTTCCTCTTAATAGAGTCCCACAAGCTTCTTAATGTTTCTTCGTTTTTCTTGTTTCTTTTTTCTGATTTCTGCTCATAGACACTGGCATCAGTAGCTCTGTCTTCCAAGTCAGAAATTCTTTTTTCCATTTGTTCCATTCTGTTTTCTTGGCTTTGCATGGAAGTTTCTATGTCTTTGATTTTCTTCTTGATCTGTTGGATTTCAGAGTACTGGTGTTCCATCAGATCGAACAACTTGCTTAATTTTTCATTTTTTTCTGCTGCATTTTGCATAAGGTCTAGAAAGGCTCTGTATATAATCAATTTGTATTCACTTCCTGATGCTTTCATAAAAGTTTCTTCATCTGGAAAGCTCCTTGGTTGCTTTGTTTGGGAGCCTTCTGAAGCCATGAGTGATTGCTTGTATGCCACAAATGTCTGTTGCTTTTTGGGTCCCATGTGAGTATATAGAGGCTGGAAGAGGTACTGTGAGGATGGATTGCAAATGTTTCTCTGGGCTGTCTTCAAATGTAAAGCAAAAGGTATCTGACCAGTTCACAAGTCAGTTAGGTTTTCAGGTGTAGAGGTCCCTCTTCTCATCTGACAAAGTAAGCACCACTATATCCAACCCCAGATGATAACAAACTAGTTCAGAATACAGCACTGCTAGTGCCCTGGTGGCCTCTGCTGACAGGGCCTAGCCTTATCCAACACTGCGTCGAGTACTGGTTTTGTGATAGAAAAGCACTCTCCTGTGGGCAGGCTCTGGCTCCCAAGCTAAGAATTAAGTCCAGCTGCGACCACCGTATCCAAGATGGCGTCCTCCACACAGGCAGCAGACAGAGGGGCTAAAGGTGCCCAGAGGCAGTGATTCCTCGGCTTCTGTTGCAGGGCCCCCAACGTAGGCAGCACTGTGCAAAATCACTACTTTTCTATCGGAGAAGCGCTGTCCCGTTTGCAGGTGTTGTCTCCCAGGCTAAGAACGAGGTCCCAGTAAAATCTCGGTACCAACATGGCGTCCAGCACACTGACCACGAAGCTCCGCACACAAACCCCGCTGAGACAGCTACAAAATGAAAGGCTCAAAGTGTCTAGATTAACAGAGTCCCGAGCCTGGCTCTCAGAATATGGGAATTTCGCCTGCCTATCCCCCCAGCAGTGTGTGTGAGTGCAGCCGCCAGGCAAGACCCAGCTCTGCCCGCCAGCCGAGACAGAGGAAAAAAAAGTCAAACTGGCACGTTTACCTTCCGTCCGTGAGAGCCGGGGCTAGCCAGGAGTGGGAGTCAGCGAAAGAGAGGAGGTTTTTCACTGAGTGGTATGAAGTCCCAGTTAACAGCTCTGTGCCGTGTCCTGAGGCTGATTAGGTAATCAGAAGGCTCTGTTTGATTGTCAATTCAGGTCTTGGTTTCCAGAGGGATGTAAGGAGACGTGGACTTAGTCCGCCATCTTGACTCCGCCCCCACTATAAAATTTTTAAAAATAACTCCATATTGTTTAATTTTTGCTTACCGTTTTAGGCTGGGTTTTCTAGGGAAGCAAAACCAGTGACACATGTAGGTACAAGGAAAGATTTATAATATAGAAAGATAGATTGGTAGATACAGATATAGGAAATAGCTCACATAATCACAGAAGCTGAATGTCCCAAGTTGTGGCACAAGACTCACGTGGCCACAGAAGCTGAGGAACCCAAAGTCAGCAGGTCAGAGACCAGAGTTCTAGATCACCGGTTGTGTAGGTCAGTGGATCCCAAGCTGGTGGCGAGACAGAGCGGCAGAGGCTGGTGAATCCAGGATCGGCAGGTCAGGGAGCAGGACTCTCAAGTGCCGACTGTAAGGACTGATGAGTCCAACAGCTGCTAGTTCAAGTCCTGGAACCAGATGCCGGAAGAAGAGAGCAGGAGCTCCTGGCTACGTGAGCAGACCAGCAGTAGTAGTGAAGGTCAGGAGATGAGAGCCGAGGGGCGGGGAGTCACCACAAACCCGGCCCTGCCACTTAATACATCAGCCAAATATGGAGTAGCCAAGTTGACATAATCCTGACCATCACACTTATTATAAAAATACTTATGTATGAAAAGTCACAAAAATCCCCAAAAAAGTATGGAAAAGAAAGTTAAACTCGTCTATAATCCTACCAATCAGAGATAATGATAAAATAATGTTTTTTTCTCTATTTTCTCTAAGCATCCTTAGATCTAGACAAACACACACAACCTCACATACGCATCTAAGCATTACAATTGCTTACATCATATGGTAACAATTCTAGATTCCTTTTTTTTTGGATTTTCAGTGTTCTCGATGTCATAATAATGTGCTTAGATAGGTTTGCTACCCCATTAATTGTTATTTTTAAAATAGTACGGTGATCATAAAATACATTATTGTTAAACTAAATTTGATTAAGTTAGGGAAATTACATTCATCTTGTGTGAATGATAGAGATGAAATTAGACACTCCCTAAGTCCTCTGTTATGATTACATGTAATATAAATAATTTTTAATTAAAATTAAGTGCAAAAGAAATACATTTGTGTTTCCACTGAATACTACAATCTTTTTTTTATTTAATTCCCAAACTTTGTAAAATATGTATTTTATTATTGGGGAAAAAATTACATAAATGGAATACATAGATAAGTGTACTACTGAATGAGTTTTGACTTATGCATACTCACATACAATCAACATTCAAATCTAGATACAGAAGATAATCTACCTCTGCAAAAGTTCCATCATGTTTCCTACCAGTTATTCTATTCTCCTTTACCATAAATAACTACTTGTCTGATTTCTATAACATAGTTTCGTCTGTTCTTGAATGAAATTTATACAACTAGAGTCACATTGTCTTAGTCATCTCATTACTGTTCTAATGCCATTACTGCTCTAACACAAATATCATTAATGAATGTCTTCAGAAAGAGAAATTTTATTCTGTTGCAGTCCAGTGGGCTACAAGTCCAAACTCAGGGTATCAGTGCCAGAGGAAATCTTTCTCTGCTGGCTCTGGAGGAAAGTCTTTGTCATCAGTCTTCCCGTGGACTGAGAACTTCTGAGGCACAGGGAACCTGGTTCCTTTTCAAAGGATGAGCTCTGCTCTCAGCACTGTTTCTTACTGGTGATTTGAGGTCCTCAGTTCTCTGCTTGCTTCCCATTACTTTGTATCTCAAGAGATTGCATCAGGGTACAACTCACTGTCACACACTGAGTCCCGCCCCACTAACACAACTGCCACCCACCCATCAGCGCTCACTGACATCACAGAAGCCTGGTTTACAGTATCTGAGAACATCACACAATACTTAGATTCATGGCCTAGTCAAATTTCTACACATATTTTTGGGGGAACTCAGTTCAATTCATGACACATACGATATGTGTGTGTTTTTGTGTGTATCTGTCTTCTTTCTCTCAGTGTAATGTTTTGGAGATTCATCCATGTTGTTCAGTGTACCAAAAATTAAATCTTATTATTGCTGATTAGAAGCCCATTGTATGTATATAAAACAATGAGTTGCTTCCAGGCAGGCCTGTGATGAGGATTAAGTGCTATAACTATTCTTTTGGTAGGCATATTTTAATGTCTTTTAGGTATACATGTAGTGGTGGATATGGTTCTTTTACACACTCCTCAACAATTTATGAGTGTCTTAGTAGCTGCGTATGTTCAGCAGCATTTGGTTCTGTGAATCTTTTTTGGTGTAGCTCTTTCAGTGTATGTATGCAGGACTGCCAATTATGTTCGTGAACTCATACTAGAAAAAGTGCTTCATACTTCCTTGCTGAATATCACTACAGGTCACCTTTGAGGTATTCCTCTTGGGAAGCTGTACACTGATGCCAGCAAATTGAGGGGAGAAAGTTTCTTCTTAGCAGTGTTAAACTTGTCAAGTAATAAATGTGGCATATCTTTCCCTTTATTTGGAAACCCTGGCTACATAGTATCTAAGAGCTATGTCTGCTAAACAAAAACTCAGCAGTTCAAATTCACAAACTGTTCCTTGGAAACTCTATCGGGCAGTTCTACTCTGTCCTGTAGGGTCACTAAGAGTTGGAATCTACATGATGACAGTGGAATTAGTTTTGTTTATTTTCTTTATTTAGACACATGTTTTTAAAAGGTTTCCAGTAACATTTATTATTTTTTAACTTGCATGTCTTCTAGATCTTGTATTAAATTTATACCAAAGTATTTCATATGTTGATTACATTACAAATGGCATTTTTAACTTCCCTTTTCAATACTTACTGTTAGAACTACAACTGATTTTTGTATATGACTATTTCCACCTTGATAAATTTTCTTATGAGTGCCAGTAATTTTCTCTTTTGATAATTTTAAAAATGTTTTTTATAAGCAATATAACAAAATCACTCATCTTCAAATAAAAATAACTTTACCTCTTCCTGTCCAACTTTTTTGCCTTGAATTTCTTTTTACTGCCTTACTGCATTGGCTGGACATTTATCACACTATAAAATAAAGCTGTAAGAAGACATACTCTTGCCTTGACCAGGGTCTTCAAGAAAAAATATTCAATATTTCAACATTAACTGTTATTTTAACTGTAGGTTTTTTGTAAATACCGTTTTGCTGTTTGACGAGGTTTCTTTCCAGTCCTGTTTTGCTGAGAATTTGTATCATGACTTAGTTTGCATGCTATCAAATTCCTCTTCTGCATCTATTAAAATAATCATATAATTTTTGTCATTTTTTTTCTGTCAACAGGATAAATAACTGATTTTCAACTGCTGAGTCAATCATATCTTACTAGTATAAATTTCATTTGGTCATACTGCATTATCATTTTTATACATTGCTAGATGCAATTTTCATCTTACTAGAGATTTTTGATCTATTTCATGAAATGTTGTCACTGCTGTTATTGTTAGGTGCTATTAAAATGGATTTTAACTCAGAACAACATGACTCCACATGATGGAGTTGCACTGCCTCTTAGGGCTTTCTTGACTATAGTCTACACAAGAACATATCACCAGGTCTTTCTCCAGCAAAGTTGCTCAGTGGTTTGAACCACCGACCTTTCAGACAGCAGCCAGGCACTGAGCTATTTGCAGCACACGGCTGTCATGGAAGAGCTATCTGAAATGTTCTTTTCTCAGAATACATTTGTCGTGTTTTATAGCAGCATAATGCTGATCCCATAAAACAAACTGGGAGGTTTACAATTGTCATTTATTTTCTTAAACAATTTAGGGAAGAGTGGTATGATGCATTTTTTAAAATGCTCAGAATAAATACTGGTGAAGCCATTGGAGACTGAACATTCTTGATAACACCTATTTCATCTTATTTCAGTTCCAGTTCCAGTAAGTTCAATTTTTTATAAGTTTGTTCATTACAAATAATTGTCCAATTTATGACCACAAATTATTCTAAAAATGCTTTATCGTTTTATTATCTATGGATCTGAAGTGGTAGCCAACATTTTATTCGTAAAATTGATAGTTATTTCCTCTCTTCTTCAGTCTTGCTATTTGTTCATCAACTATTATTTTTTTCAAAGAATTTTATTTTAGTCATTTTAATTTTCTTTATTATTTGGTTTTTCTCCTCTCCTATTTCATTGATTCATCTTTTTACTTGTATTATTTCCTTTTTTCTTATTTTGGGCATAATGTGCTCCTCTTTTCCTAGCATATTGAAGTGGAACTAAGATCATTGATTTTAAACCTATATTATTTTTGAATGTAGAATTTGTGTACATACATAATACATATGTTTATATATTACATATTATCTTATATATTGTATTGTATTGCATTACATTATATATTATATATATTGTATATACAGTATTATGTATTATACATTTATATATAAATGTATATGTTATATGTAGTATTTCCTCCTATGCTGTACTGTAGCCACATGTCCCCAAATCTTGATTTGTTGTGCTTTCATTATTTTTCAGTTCAAAATATTTTCTATAACCTTTTATGATTTATTTTTATCCATAGCTTTTCAGATCTGTGCTGTTTATAAATATTCAATTATTTCACATCTATTGTATTAGTAATTTTTAATTTAACTCTTATTTAGTTTAAATTTCACATAATCTGAAAAATTTCCATCTTTAAAACTTCTGCTAATTATTTTAAAGTTGGTAAGTTTTGCCACGCGGAATATTTCATGTGTATTTCAAAAGAATTTTGAAATTATGAAGAATTATGCCTCTCTTTGGAGGCATAATATAAAAAGAAAAAAAAACTCGTTGCCACTGACTCAGTTCTGACCCAGAGTAACCCTATAAATAGAGTAGTACTGTTCTGCAGGATTTCAAAGAAGTGGCTGCTATATTCAAACTACGAGCTTTTTGGTAGCAGCGATAGCTCAGCACAGCTCCCAACCACTGCACTATGAGGGCCGTTTTTGGGGAATAAATGACACAGTAACAACCCTTTGCTCTCAAGTGGATTTTGACTCATAGCGACCCTATAGGACAGAGGTAGAATTGCCTTGTAGAGCTTCCATACAGTGCTTAGCAGATTGAAACTGCTGACGTTTTGTTTAGCAGCTGTAGTACTTAATCGCTATGCCACCAGGGTTTCCTCCTGTCAATAGAGCTGAGTGTAAATGTACCGTGTAGCTAGCATTTTCCTATTTATTTCCTCTGGTTTTGTTCCTCTGCTCTCTAGGGTTGCTATGAGTCAGACCTGACTCAACAGCAGTGTTTTTTGTTTTCGCTTTTTCTTTTATTACTTCATTTTAAGAATTACTTTTATTCCTCTGCTGCTATTTAGCTATTATTCTCCGTAATCTTCACAGTTGTTTGGGCATTACAATACACATGTTTAACGATGACAAATCTACCTAGAATTACTGTCCAATCACATCAAGAAAACTGTGCAAACCCTGCAAAATTTAATTTTTCTAGCTTCTGTCCCACAAAATAATTGGTGTTTTATTTACATGCATATATATGATTTCACCATGAGTCAGATCCTACTCGACGGCACTTGGCTTGGCAATGTCCTTTCTTTCTTCCTGTTAGACCAAGTAGCGATCTGGTATTGTTTTCTCTCAGTGAGAAAATATCATTTATCAATTATTTATGTCTGCTAGCAAGAACTTTCCTTAGATTTTGTCTAAGTAAAAGTGAATTTGTTTCATTTTCATTTTTAAGGTCTATTTTTCATCTTCAAGCACTTTCAATGCATAATTCCACTGACTTTCACTGTTTCTGATGAGATGTGTTCATTATTCTTACCATTATTCCTTTTGCTCAGTAGGATTTCAAGGTTTTCTCCTTACCTTTTGTTTTCAGTAGTTTCACAGGCCATACGTGGTGCTTAGATAAACTGTCTTTGAATGTATCCTGTTTAAGTTTCACTGGCCTTGAAAATACACTCATGAAAACGCCAACCCCATCGCCACTGAGTTGATTCTGACTTCTAGTAACCCTACAGGACAGAGTGTAGGTGCCAGCAAATCAGTTCCAACTCATAGCAACCCTGTGCACAACTGAACAAAACACTACTCAGCCCTGTGCCACGCCTATGATTGCTTTTATGCTTAAACCCATTATTGCAGTCACTGTGTCAATCCATCTCACTGACAGTTTTCTGTTTTTTTCTTGGCCCTCTGCCCTACCAAGCATGATGTCCTTCTCTACAGATTCATCTCTCAGACAACCTGCCATGTAAGAGGCAGTCTCACCATCTCTGCTTCCAAAGAACACTCTGGCTGTACTTTTTCCAGAACAGACCTGTTTGTACTTTTGGCAGTCCACGGTACATTCAGTATTCTCCAACACTACAATTCAAAGGTGTCAGTTCTTTTTCTGTCTTCCTTATTCATTGCCCAGCCTTCGAATGAGTATGACATGACCAAGAACACCACTGGACAGAGTAGAACTGCCCGATACAGTTTCCAAGGACCAGCTGGTAGATCTGAACTGCCAACATTTTATTAAGCAGATTTGTCTCTTAATCACAAGACTACTTGAAAACAGTTTGATGGTTCTCACCAGATTTAGAAAAAAAATGTTTACCATTATTTTGCAAATGTATATGTGTATATATATTTGTGCTATTTTTGTTCATTTTTATCTAGGATTCTATGCAGCTTTAGACTGCTTGACATTGTTTCACAGAACTATGAAACTAGTGTAATGTTTTCAAGCTTTCCCATTTTTCTTCCAATTTGATCATCTCTATTGATCTGACTTCAAATATACTAACGTTTTCTTTTGCAGTATTGAATTAACTTTTAAGTCAACCCACAAATTTTTTTTAGTCTGGGTATTGTACTTTGTAGTTTGTCTTAGTCAGCTAGTGCTGCTTTAACAGAAATGCCACAAGTGGGTGGCTTTAAAAAGAGAAATTTTATTTTGTCACAGTTCAGTAGGCTAAAAGTCTGAATTCAGGGTGTCAGCTCTAGGGGAAGACTTTCTTTGCTGGCTCTGGAAGCAGGTCCTTGTCATCAATCTTCCCCCGGACTGGAAGCTTCAGAGGCCTAGAGACCTGGGTCTTTTCCAAAGGACATGCTAAGCTTCCAGTACAACTTCTGGGTGGTATGAGGTCCCCAAATCTCTCTGCTAACTTCTTTCCTTTACATTCCAAGAGTGTGCCTCAAGGTACAAAACAATCTTGCCCTACCAATACGACTTCCAGCCACTCACCCTCATTAACATCTAGAGGCAGGATTTAAAAATGGAGGAACAGAACACAATACCAGAAATCATGGCCTAGCTAAATAGCTACACAGATTTTTGGGGGAACACAACTCAACACATGATACAGTTCTAAGAATTTCCACTTAGTTGCTTTTTCAAATTTTCATTTCTCCACTAAGAAGAATCCCCCTCTGCTTTCCCATTATGTGCATTTTTTTTTCTAAAATAATAATTGGTTTTTGTTGAATTTTATCTTTTCAATCCTCGTATAGTAAAATTGACTTTTTTGGTACACAGCTTAGTAAGTTTTAACACATGTAAATATCCGTCTATCCACCACCATAAAGAGAATGTAGAATAATACTACCATTCCAAAAGTTTCCCTGTACTAACCCTTTATATCCATACCCTTCCCCACCCCAGCCCTGGACAATTACCAGTCTATCTCGTATTACTATATTTTTTTTTCTTTTGAGATTGTTGTTTTAATAGAAGCACATAGTATGTGACCTTCTGAGATGGTTTATTTCAGTTAGCATAATGCCTCTGAGATTCTAGCTTATCACAGTAGTTCCTTTTTAATGCTTAGTATTGCTTTTTTGGGAGTTACCGTAGAGTGTCGAGCAGCACAACCTCTGAACAATATTAGGCTTGTTTTCAGATTTTGGCACTTATGAATAGAGTTGTTGAGAACATTTTTGTAGCTTTTATGCTTAGTCCATTCATGGTCCTTTCTCTCGGGTATGTGTTTAATTTCTAAAATGTTAACATTTGGCATTCTCATTGAATGATGTCTTCAGTGATTTTCCCCATTTGTGCATGGCTGCAGCTCTGTAACTCCTAGCACTGAATGGCCTCCAAAATCTCTATCCAATTCTCTGTCCTCCAGCTTCGTCTATTCATTTGGCCTCGTGACGTCTTTTGTAAGTATGTACAATCCAGATACCAGCTAAAGTTCATGAGGGAAACCACCACTCACACTTCTCTAGTCTTATCTTTGCTGATCCCCCTCACGAGGACTTCATCCCACAAATCCCACCTACTAAGGGATTTTTTGAACATAGTGTATTTAAAATTCTTCCTTTTTCAAAACCTTTATCTTTAATCTATGTAGTTCTTCTTATTAGGAGATTCTAGAAAACTCCGAAAAAGGCCAGAAGGATGAAATAAGCATCACTATTTTAAAACAACCAAGTATTAGACCCCCAGTGCTTTAAACTACATTTAATTTTTCAGCCATAAATAAGTCATAGCCTACTATGTAGCTGATAGAAGAAAAAAAAAAAAGTACCTCCTTTAAATATGAAAAATCATGTGGGTCTTTCTTTATAACCTATGTTAACATTCTTTTTTGTTCTTTTCCCCTTAGCTGTTCTAAATTATCAGTTTGACTGTATTTAAATTCTGTGTTGATGTTACTTGGAAGCTCACTAAGATTCCAGGCATTGCCATTTCCTGTATGCTGTGATTTCTTGGCCAGTTTCTGCTTTGTGAAAGCTCATTTCACTGAATCAGCTTCTTCTGCTTGGAGCAGTCAAGAACTACCAATCCTGTGCTTTGCTCCAGTTCTACCTCTTAGCTTCAACCCTGAGGGAGGCGATCAGGTGCATTGTTTTTAACAGGTGTGGGGAGAGATAAGAGGAACAATTAATGTCCACTGGAATTCTACTCTCTGCTCAGTCTCTAGCATGAATTGGTCCTCTGTATAAGTTCTCTCCGCAACACGATAAAGAAAGTTCTTCCCTTGGAGACTCAAGTTCACATCGCCCACAAGCATTAGAACTGAGTTTTAAACCAAAACCTCAGCCTCTTCTGAATAACACCTGGAACCACCTGCCACGTTAAGTAAAAATAAATAAAAAACTAGCATTGCTTACGTGTGATTACATAATTGTACCATTTAGCATAATAATTATAAATTGTTTTCAGAATGAACACCCAGTGGCTCCCTCATGTCTCAATTCTGGAAGCACTGTGTATGTTTTAAGCATTAAAATATGTTGAGTTTGTAAAATAAAACAAGACATTTATTCCCCTCATTTGTCTTATTTTAAAATTCTCAGTGTTTCCTGTATCTATTAACCTCATTGGGTTACATTTTTCCTGCTTGCCCAAATGTTTACATTTATGTACTTCAACACTATCCCAATGTCCAATTTGTTGGCATTCTTAAGAATGAATGAGTTCTTCTTCAAGTCTAATAGCCTGTTAATCAGTGAACATATATCACACATATGGGAACCCAACTGACGAGATGTCTCCACTTTCTTCAAAAAAGGTTATTGACGTGAAAAGGGCATTTTCACCTATAACAAAAATCCAATACAAAGACCCCAAAGGTTAGGTAGGTCAAGAGACAAATTTGGCAGAGCTAACTTAGAGAACAGCAACCAAAACAACCAGAGCCAGAATGCTCGTGTAATAAAAGTTAAAAAGGAAAATGAAAATATTTTAAAGTTTTTTTTTTTCCTTAGCCTTCTCTGGAAACCTGAAGAAGTAAATAAAATAAATGTGAATAAAATCAGTTACCATCAAGTTAACTCTGACTCCTGGTGACTCCCATCATTTGTGTTGGAGTAGACTTCTGTAAGGTAGCAGTAGATCACCAAGCCCTTTTTCCGAGGTACCTCTGGATTGACTTGAAGCCACCAATCTTTCAGTTTGGAGCCAAGCACATAAACCATTTGCACTACCCAGGGACTCCAAATACACACCATCAGTATGAATGAATGACTACACACTGTGCTAATCATGCAATAAGTAACTCTGAATAGAGTTTTAAAAGATTCTGCATGTCACACTCTTAAAATCATGTAGTATTAAAAAGAAGTAAACAATTATATAAACATAAAAACAAATGGATAATACAACAAGCTACCATTTATCAGCATCAAGCCTAATTTTAAATGAATTTTTGAAAGTAAGTAGATGACAGACTGCTCTGTTAATGTATTTTCCTTTGTCACCAAATAGCCCATGCTTGCTGAAGCTAATATACATAAGCCAAATGTAAGGTTTACTTTTGAATTAAACAGTCAACATTTCTTCATTTACGCCAATAATGCTGTGCATAACAAAACACTGTAAAGTATCATATAAAAGCAATTTTCTTTTTGTAAGATATTGATTTTTAAAGAAATAATCAAAGTTTGAGGTTATCCTAGTGGAAGAAAAGAGGCAAACCAAAAACTAGAATTAATAAAGCTATACACGCTATTTTACCACTCTGAGGTTGACTTTTAAAGCAATTAGTGAAATGGCTCAGGGAGCAATGTTAAGTATTTCAGAGTAGTATGGTAACAAATGAAGATATACAACTTTTTGTTATTGTTGCTGTCCATCTTTCTGAAAGGATTCCATATTTAAATGTAAATATAATTACTGTATTTTTGCATTTAGAAATAAATCTGATAACATGATACTTTTACAGACAACTTTGTACTTCAAGGTAACTGTAATGTATAGAAGGCTCAGATGCAGTTAAAGTTCATATGACATTTAAAAAAGGAAAACCCTGCCATCAAGTTGGGTCCAACTCATAGTGACTCCAGAGGTCAGAGTAGACGTGCTCCATAGAGATTCCAGGAGTGTCAGGCGGATTTCAACTGCCGACCTTTTGGGTAGCAGATGTAACATGTAACCCTCTATGTCACCAGGGCTTACCATATGACATTAGTGACCTTAATAATGGCCAATTTAAAAGACTCAGGGAACAAATGCAGAGCCAAGATGGTGGAGTAAATGGAGACTTCCCACAGACTTTTCAACAGCAAAGACTCTAAAGAACAAATGAATCCAGTACATATGACATGCTGGGAGCCCTGACCATCAAAGAGAAAAGCTCAGCAGTCGGACTGAGCAAAAGGAAAGGGAGAATAGCACCAGAAGTGCATAGGATTCCATGAACCTGACCTGCTGGGGAGAAGCAGAGTGGTAGGCACAGCAAAGAGGGATAGAACTTCCTGAAATAACAGAAGTAGAACACAAAATACTAATATTTAGAACTCTTGAAGAGATTAGGAAGGAGATGAGGCAAAATGCAGGACAGCTAATAACAAATTGAACAAGCTGCAAGAAAGCATCAAGCAGAATTAGAAATTCAGAAAATTAGTAATAAAATTACAGAATTAGACAACTCAGTAGAAAAGTGAAAGGAGCAGCACTGAGGCAATGGAAGTCCAAATTAATGAGACTGTAAAGATAATGCACATGATATCATCATATTTGAGGAGAAATCAGATAAAAAATTGAAAAACATTAAGAAACACTAAGAATTATGTGAGACTCTGAAAAGGAATAATTTACGAGTGACAGAAATACTAGACTAGGGGAGGAAAACTGAAAATACAAAGAGAATTGCTGAAGATTTGCTGACAGAAAATCATGAAAGATGAGATGATATCTACCTAAGATTCTCATCAAACTTCTCACAAGACAGGTCTTGAAAGAAAGACACCAAGTCAAACTTGCCAAAACCAAAGGAGACCCTCTTAAAAATGGCTAGAGATAAATGAAAAATAACCTATAAAGGAGAATGAACTGAACTAAGCTCAGAACACTCAGCAAAAATCATGTAGGCAAGAAAGCAAAAGGTGATATATAAAAAGCCTTAAAGGAAAATAATTGCCAGCCACTGTTTATGTATCCAGAAAAAATTGTCTCTCATATATGATGGTGAAAGTAGGACATTTCAGAAATTCAGCGGATTTGCAAAAAACAAACTAAAACTACAAGAAGTAATGAAGGGAGTTCTTTGGTTAGAAATACAGTAACACCAGCTAACAACCCAAGAACTACTGGACTTCAACCCGATTAGGGGAATCACATATATAAATCATACACAAAACACTGAAAATACAGGAACAGAAATGCCAGTATGTAAAGATTATACTAAAAAAGAGTGATCCAAAAGAAACTATAGTTACAGATCTTTCATATGGAAAGGAATTCATGGTGTTATAAAGAAATTAAAGCCTGGTTTAAATTTAGAAAAATAAGGGTAAATATTAAGGTAACAACAAAGGAAACTATCAATTCTACTTATTGGCATTAAAAAAAAAACATAAAGTCCCAGCAAATACAAAACAATCAACACTGAAAGATGAAAATGAAACACATAAAAAGGAAACAAGACTCAGCACAGAAAATTAATGAAACAAAGGAATTGTCTACAACACACAAAAAAGGACATCAAAATGACAGCAATAAGCTCATACTTATCAATAATCGCTTTGAATGTAAATGGACTAAATGTACCAATAAAGAGAAAGAGAGTGGCAGATTGGATAAAGAAGCATGACCTATTTATATACTGCCTATAGGAGACATACCTTGGACTCAAAAATATGAACAAACTACAACTCAAAGGTTGAAGATATATATATATATCAGGTGAACAACATTTAAAAAAGAACAGGAGTGGTAGTATTAATCTCTAATAAAAGAGACTTTAGACTTTAAGGTAAAATCCATCACACTGGATAAGAAAGGGTATTACAGGCTCAATACTCCAGGAGAACGTAATCATATAAAACATTAAAGTATTGACAAGTAAAGAGGTCACCTTCGAGACTAAGGTGTGCCTGACCCAAGCCATGGTATTTTTAATTGCATCCTATGCATGTGAAAGCTGGAACATGAAAAAAGAAGACAGAAGAAGAATCAATGACTTTGAACTGTGATGCTGGACAAGAATGTTGAATATACCATGGATTGCCAAAAGAACAAACAGATCTGTTCTGGAAGTACAACCAGAGTGTTCCTTGGAAGCAAAGATCGAAAGATTGCTTCTCACATACTTTGGACATGTTGTCAGAAAAGATCAGTCTCTGGAGAACACCATGCTCGGTAGAATGGAAAGTCAGTGAAAAAGAAGAAGGCCCTTGACAAGATAGATGTATACAGTGGCTACAACAATGGGCTTAACAGTTATGGATATGTTGTGGTGCAAGACCAGGTAGTGTTTTGTTCTGTTGTTCACAGGGTCACTATGAGTCGGAATCTACTCGATGGCACCTAGCAACAACAATGACAAGACTCCAAAATATGTTAAACACTACCTACATTGAAAACAGAAACAGCTCCACAATAATTGTAGGGGACTTCAACACACCACTCTCAGTGAAGGACAGAACATCTAGAAAAAAGCTCAATAACGACACAAAACATCTAAATGCCACAATCAACCAACTTGACCTCATAGACATACACAGTGGAAAAGAATTCTTAGCTACCACACATCCAGCTGGTGTCTAATCTCCTTAATCTACAAGGTACTACAAAGCCTAAACAAGAAAAAGACAAATAACCCAGTTAAAAAATGGGCAAAAGTATGTGAACAGGCATTTCACCAAAGACATCCAGGATGCTAATAAATACATGAGGAAATGTTCAAGGTCATTATTAGCCTTCAGAGAAATCCAAATCAAAACTACAGTGAGACATCATCTCACCCCAATAAGGTTGGCATTAATCCAAGAAAAACCCACAAAATAATAAATGATGGAGAAGTTGTGGAGAAACTGAAAGTCTTCTACACTGCTGGTGGGAATGTAAAATGGCACAATTAATCTCGAAATCTATTTACTACTTTCTTAAAAAGCTAGAAATATAAATACCATGTGATCCAGAAACTCCACTGCTTGGGAATATCCTAGAGAAATAAGGGCTGTTACATGAGCAGATGCATGCACACCAATGCTCACTGCACCACTGTTCACAAGAGCAAAAAGACAGAATCAGCTTAGGTGCCCATCAACAGATGAATGCATAAACAAACTATGGTATGTTCACACAGTGGAATACTATGCAACAATAAAGAACAGTAATGATTCTTGGAAATATCTCATAATGTGGAACTGTTTGGAAGACATTATGCTGAGTGAAATTAATCAGATATAAAAAGACCAATATTCTACAAGAATATCATTATAAGGACTTAAGGTTTAAGCTCAGAAGAAAATAACTTTGCTGGTTACAAGGGTGGGGATGGAGAGTGAGGATTATTCATAGATTAGATAGTAGGTATCAATCACGTTAGATGAAGAATGTGACAGCACACAGTAGGGAGGTTAGCACAACTAGAGTAGACCAAGAACTAAAAGGTTTTCTAAATAGAATCCAATATTTTTAAGGACAGAGTAGCAGGGACAGGGATCTGGAGACCATGGTTTCAGGGAACATCTAGGCTAATTGGCATAACTAAGATTTTTTTTAAGAAAGTGCTCTGCATCTCACTTCGATGACTGGTGTCTAGGGTCTTAAAAGCTAGCAAGTGGCCATCTAAGTAGCACCAATTAATCCACCTGGAACAGAAAAGAATGAAGGGATACCAAAGACAAGAGGAAAATAAAAGCCCAGCTGCCAGAAGGTGCCATATGATCCTCAGACTACTTCAGCATGAGACCAGAAGAATTAGATGCCACAACAAATGACTGTCTTGATAGGGAAAACAGCACAAAGTCCCTGATTTGTTAGGAGAAAAACAGGTGTGCAGAACTAGAACTCTATTAAAAGACTGGACTTGGTGATCTGGTGGACTGGAGGATCCCCTTAGCACATGGCCCCAGGACTCTCTGTTAGCCCAGAGGTGAAAGTAGTACCAACACCAACTCTTCATACAAAGACTTGACTATAAGACATAAAACAATGCTGGTGAAAAATGTGCTTCTTGACTTAAATACACACATAAGGCTGTCCAGAGCTAAGATGAGAAGGGGGAGGGAGGCAAGTATTGGTTGAATGGATGAGGGGAAGTACAGGGTGGAAAGGAGGAGTGGGGTGGTGGAGGGGGAGGACAGTTAGAGTTGTATAGTTGTGTGTATTCAGGGTTTTATGTGGCAAATTCATTTCGATAGTAAACTTTTACTTAAAGCACAGTAATTTTTTTAAAAGCTCTGGAAACAAGTGAAACCCTGAATAAAATTACAGCTATGTTTTGGTATTCCATTTAAACTGTAGCTTCAGGAGAAACTGGCATAAAATATTCAATTCCTCAAGGAATCTTTCTGTTGAATGTTGTGAATGGAGACTGGAAGCAGAGTTTCTTGGAAACATAAGGATAATGGTGACAAAGAAATTAAAGTGAGAATTATATACACCAAGCTAAGATGGCAGTAGGCCCAATATCACACTTAGCATATCATCCCTTGAACATTAGGGAACTTAGGCTCTCAGAAATTGGAACACAGAAAAAATCATTACCATATTTGGAGTATGGAAAATAAAGTTTTATCCCTAGAGTCACTGAAAGATTGTTCTTTCTGGAAGGCTTATGTATGTTCTTACATGAGCTCTCTCTAACACCCAGTGTTCTTTGTACAAAACAGGCTATGAGAGGAAGATCTTTTGATGTCATCTAAATGGTCAAAAAGAAAATGGAAAAACACATATATGGAGGCACTTCGATTCTTAGTTATCTCTGTGCTTACGGCTAAGTGCTACCAATGTATCTTTAGTAAGTATCCACTTCCAGTGTTAAGATTTCCTTAAGCCCAAGAAAACTCAATAAAATTGGCATTAGACTCGTTCTTCTGAAAAACAATTTATGTTAATGAGATAGATCAATATTTTTTCTAAACATTCCAAATTTTTCTTAGCAGGAAAGAACAGTTATTACAAATAGGCTTTTTTCGAATCTAGTATGTGCCGAAGAGTTTACATACAGTTTTAAAGAATTTGTTGATTTCTGAAGTATTTTTTTTAGTGGTTTCCTATGTTTTCATCCTTGTAACACAGCTTTGTTGTTGTTGTTAGGTGCCATCGACTCACAGAAACCCTAGGAACAACAGAACAAAACACTACCCAGTCCTGCATCATGACCACAATCATTTGTATGCTTAAGTCCTTTGTTAGAGCCATTGTGCCGGTCCATCTTACTGAGGGCCTTCATCTTTTTCACTTAATCCCTACCTTACCTAGTGTGATGTTCTTTGTCAGGGACTGATCTCTCCTGACAACATGTCCAAAGAATGTAAGATTCAGTCTCACCATAGTTGCTTCCAGTGAGCACTCTGGTTGTATTTCTTCCAGAACAAATGTTTGTTCTGTTGGCGGTGCATGATACATTCAATATCTTTCTCCAACATGACAGTTCAAAGGTGACTATCTTCTTCTGCCTTCTTTATTTATTATCCAGCTTTCACATGCCTACTATCTGATCAAAAATATCATGGCTTGGGTTAGGCACAACTTGGTCTTCAAGGTACTACCTGTGTTTTTCTAAAGACATCTTTTGCAGCAGATTTTCCCAATGCAATGTATCTTGATTTCTTGACTGCTGCTTCCACAGGCATTGATTAATGAAACCAAGCGACGCATACTGAAGGCTATGGTCTTTGAATAGCAAGGCTTTAAAGCACAATGTTATTAGTGTCGTTTTTCAAATATAAAACTGAACTTCAAAGAAGTAAAGTAGTTTAACAAAATCCACATATGTGAAATGACCAGTACTAGCATTCATATTTAGGATACTTAACTCTACCTTTTGAAACAACATAAGGGATCTATGGCACTTACAGGTGCTACTATCTACTTGGATTTCACATTTTGAAAGATTTCCATCCTCTCTTATAGAACATTTTGTGATATTATTTCCCTTCAACACAGGGAATGTGGTGAGAATAATGTGGATTGGATACAAAATATCAAGTGAGATTAACTATTCTTTGTAATTTATGGAATAATTCAAAGAAGGATTATAAAAAAGGGAAAACAATCTATGATCATCTTGTATATTTCTTATTAACAATGGATGGTAACCATTTAAGATGATTTCTATTTCTGCTTTATGACCGCTATGTTCAGAGCTAACTTTCCTTACTCAAGTAGCTATTTCATCCCAGAATTTGATTATAACCATCTCTACCCTACCTAAAAGAAGACATGGTTTATAATAGCCACTTTAGCAGTACTTTAGTGACATAATATGCTACCTAACAGAGCTGTGTTTAAGTTCTTTGGTTTTGAGAATGCAACATTATCTATAATTATTGCCTGAAAGCTAGCTTGGAGTGTCTAGCACCGACTTCCTCTCAAATAATCTCCCATAGCCATCATGTGCTGACTAATTTTTGCTTCAAACTTGGAGTTAAAGGTGTAGTCATGGACTTCTGAGTATTTCTTACATCGTGTTTACACTTAAGAATCTTAATGTAGCTTCCATCTTAACTTCCTCCATATGTTCTCTCCATAATATTTTCATGTTGATCAATAGCAAACACCATCCTCTTGTTTATATAAATTTTATAATAGGGTTAATTAAAAATAATTTTATATTATTATGTAATATCATGCAGTTGGTAAAAGCGAGCAACCACCTAATAGCCTCTAAAATTTAAAATTGTTCTCTTATTCCAATATATTCTTCAACTACCCTTTATTACTGTGGACAATACATAGCCACTGCCATCAAGGTAATTTTGACTCATAGCAACCTTATCGACAGAGTAGAATGAACCAATAGAGTTTCCAAGGAGCACCTGGCAGATCTGAATCACTACTAACCTTCTGTTTAGCAATTGTAGCCACTAAACCATTACACCACCAGGGTTTACAATGGTCAATATATAGATTTAAAAAATTACCATTTCAGTAATCTTCACATGTACCGTTCAATGATACTAATTATTAATCATACACATTATGTTGTTCAAACACTCTTTAATTACTTCAATACAATTCTTACGCTTAGATTTAGACAGTTTCTAAACATTTTGTCTAAATTTAGTTTACAGAATGAAGAGGACAAACTTTCAGAAATTGTCATAAGGAAACATCTTTGGTATTTAGGAACAAGTGTCAAATTGATTAATGTATTTATAAAAACTATTGGTTGAAAGAATGATTCCATTTTCAATAATAATTTTATGAATTTGTGCCAGAGTCAAGATGACAAACGCACATCTCCTTAAATCCCTCTGGAAATCAAGACCTGAAATGATAATTAAGCAGAGACTTCTGGACACCAGGAAGCACTGGGGTGCAGCATAGGACTGTTAATTTCATACCACTGAACACAAAACTTCTTCTCTTTCACTGACCCCACTTTCAGCATGCACAGCCTTGCACAGACCTAAGGTAACTCACCATTTTGATTTTTTTTTTC
This sequence comes from Heterohyrax brucei, assembly GCA_028571685.1. Taxonomy (NCBI): domain Eukaryota; kingdom Metazoa; phylum Chordata; class Mammalia; order Hyracoidea; family Procaviidae; genus Heterohyrax; species Heterohyrax brucei. The sequence continues at coordinate 167,341,393 of CM053143.1, forward strand.
TCTATCTTGGCCAGCAGGCAGAGCTGGGACATGACTAGCTGCTGGTCTCAGATGCACTGCTGGTGGGACCAGCAAGCATAACTGCCATGTTCTGAGAGCCTGGCTTTGGACTCTATACATTTCGGCTCCCCTGGCCTATATTTCATCCTCTGCCATGTGGTAGCCGTACAGATGCGCTTGTGTAGGATGTCATCTTGATCCACTGGGAAACGGAGAAGCCCAAGCAGAGGGCCTGGCTGAACTTGGTTCCTATGCTGGAAGACAGCGCCTGCCGGGGGGAGAGTGCTTTTCCAGCAGGGAGGCAGTGATTTGCACAGTGTCACCTGGGACTGGGACCCATGGGTGGAAGCTGTGGACTCTAGGCATTTTGGCACTCTTGGCCTCTCTTTCTACCGGAAGCCTGGTCCCAGCCAGCTGGCGAGCTTGTGTGAGATGCCATCTTGTTTTGCTGAGATGCAGAGTCATCCATACAGAAGCCTCAACTGGACCTAATTCCTGGGCTGAGAGGAAGTGTCTACCCAGAAGAGACCACTTTTCCAGAAGAAATGCAGAATTCTACACAGTATCGCCTATGGCTAGGGCCAGAAAGCGGAGGCTATCAAGCCAGTAGCCTTTCTGTATTTTGAGCTAGTTTATGACATCTGGGGTTCAATATAGAGGTGCTTACTTTGCCAGCTGGGAAGAGGGATGTATACACCTGAAAACATGACTGACTTTGGAAGTTGTCAAATATTTTTGACTTTTCACTTTAAGATGGCCTAGAGAAACAACTGAGGTCCATCTTCACAGCACCTCTCCCAGCCTCTGCAGACCCACATGAAGGCCAAAGAGCAGCAAACTTTGGAAAAGATGATAACCTGGAAATCACACATGGCATCAGAAGCCCTCAAAAGAAACCACGTCAGAACTTCCCAGACAAAGAAGCTTTTCTGAAACTATCAGAAAGTGAACACAAAAGGATTATATAGAGAGCCCTCCTGGACCTTATACAAAATGCAGCAGAGCAAAAAGAAAAATTAAGCAAGCTGTTCAATCTGATGGGATATCAGTACTCAGAAATTCAAAAGATCAAGAACAAAATCAAAGACATAGAAACTCCAATTCAAAGCCAAGAAAACAGAATGGAACAAATAGAAAATAGACTTTCTGACATGGAAGACAAGATACTGACTCCAGCATCTCTGAAGAGAAATCAGAAAGAAGAAACAAGAAAAATGAAGAAGTATTAAGAAGCATGTGGGACTCTATTAAGAAGAACAATCTACAATTAATTGGAGTTCCTGAACAGGGTGAGCCATCTGAGAACACAGAGAGTATCGTTGCTGAGCTGCTGACAGAAAACTTCCCAGAAATTATGAAAGAAGAGAATATAGATATCCAAGATACCTGTCAAACACCACTCAATATAGACCACAATAGAAAGACTCCAAGACATATTATAATTGAGCTCAACAAAATGAAACATAAGCAGAAACTCTTAAAGGCAGCAAGACTCAAACCAAAGCTAACACTCAGAGGGAAACCCTGTAGGCTTTTGTTGGATTTCCCAGCAGAAACGATGCTGGCACAGAGACAGTGGTTGGAAACATTCAAAGCCTTGAAGGAGAAGAACTTCCAACCAAGAATTATATATCCTGCAAAACTATCTTTCAAATTTGAATATGAAATGAAGACATTCGCAGATAAACAGAAACTCAGAGACTTTGTAAAAACCAAGCCAAAGCTACAAGAAATACTGAAAGAATCTCTTGGCAAACAAAACCACTAACTTTATGTTTTAGAAGGACACGTTACCCATAATCCTACTCAGTTAGGGAAGGCTCCAAACACAATCAAAGCTATAAAAGTGAAAGAAACAATCTAGTGATCACACCATGTAAACTATGTAAAATATGATATCATCATATTAAAAAGAGGGATGTATTACAGTCATTAAGTCCTTCCAGATGGAGAGGAAGTTGACAAGACTGGTAGCAATCTAGCTGAGTTTATATATAGTTTATTAAGTGGGATCATAGGTACAGCCATAAATCACAATAAAGAAGCAGCATACCATATCAAGAAATGTAATACAGGAGTCTTAACACCACAAAACCAACCCTGAACAAGGTGAAAAATCAACTCAAAAAGAAGAAGGTCACAGAAGAGATTAATAAGAACAACAGAGAATACATCAACACAAAAATAAACATATCACAACGGCAGTACTAAACACATACGTATCAACAATTATATTGAATGTGAATGGACTGAATGCTCCCATAGAAAGACATCGAGTGACATCTTGGATCAAAAGACATGACCCATCTATATGTCGCCTACAAGAAACTAACCTCAGACTTAAAGACAGGAACAAACTGAAAATTAAAGGATGGAAGAACATATATCAAGCTAACAATGAACAAAGGGGAGCAGGTGTGGTGATTCTAATCTCAGATAAAATTGATTTTAATGTAAAATCCAGCATCATGGACAAGGATGGACACTATTTATTGTTGAAAGGTTCAATACACAAGCAGTACTTAACAATATTAACTATTTATACACCTAATATTAGGGCTAACTACAAGGTCAGCAGTTCAAACCCACCATGTGCTCCTTGAATATTCTGGGGAATCAGTTCTACACTAGCCCCTAGGGTCACCATGAGTCAAATCCAACTCGACGGCACCTGGCAATATTAGAGCACTTAAATACATCAAAGAAACACTGACTATACTCAAAAAGGAGACAGATCACTCCACAGTAATAGTAGGAGACTTCAACACTTCACTCTTGGTATTGGACAGATTGTCTAGTAAAAAGCTAAATAAAGACACACAAGACCTTATTGCCACAATTAACCAACTAGACTTCGTCGACATGTACAGAACTTTATATCCATCAGCGGACAACACCACCTTCTTCTCCAGTACACATGGAACATTCTCCAGAATAGACCACATGTTAGGACATATAGCGATTCTCAGCAAAATACACACCATTGAATTAATGCAGAGCATCTTCTCAGATCATAAACCCATAAAACCAGAAATCAATAGCAGAAAAAACATAGATAGAAAGTGGAACTCATGGAAACTGAACAACATCTTCCTCAAAAGACCATGGTTTATAGAAGAAATCAAGGATGAAATAAAGAAATGTATGGATTCCACCAAGAAGGAAAACACTTCCTACCAGAATCTATGGGACACAGCCAAAGCAGTCCTCAGAGGTCAGTTTATCTCCATAAATGCACACATCTGGAAGGAAGAAAGAAACCAAATCAAAGAACTGATCCTACAGCTTGAACAAGTAGAGAAAGAACAACAGAGGAACCCCTCGGGCACCAGTAGAAAACAGATCATAAAGATTAGAGCAGAACTAAATGAATTAGAGAATAGAGGAACAATTGAAAAGATCTGAAAGTACCAAAAGCTGGTTTTTTGAGAAGATCTACAAAATTGACAAACCACTGGCTAAACTTACTAATGAAAAACAGAAAAGGAAACAAATAACCCAAATAAGAAATGAGAGGGGAGTTGTCACAACCGATGCAACAGAAATCGAAAATATCAGAGCTGAATAGTATGAAAGACTGTATTCTAACAAATTTGAAAACCTAGAGGAAATGGACAAATTCCTTGATTCATATCGCCTACCCAAATTATCACAAGGTGAAGCAGAACAACTTAAGAAACCCATCACAAAGGAAGACATTGAAAAAGTCACCCAGAAACTTCCAACCAAAAAAAACCCAGGCCCAGACAGCCTTCACCACAGAATTCTACCAAGCTTTTAGTATCTCCAATACTACTGAGACTATTTCACAGTATAGAAAGGGATGGAATCCTCCCAAATTCATTCTATGAAGCCAGCATAACCCTGATACCAAAGCCAGGGAAAGATTCAACCAAAAAGGAGAACTACCAAAAAGGAGAACTATCACTCATGAATTTAGATGCAAAAATCTTCAACAAAATTCTTGCCAATAGAACTCAACAACATATCAAAAAAATAATCCATCATGACCAATTTGGATTCATACCAGGGATGCAAGTCTGGTTCAACATCAGAAAAACAATTAATGTGATCAACCACATAAATATCACAAAAGACAAGAATCCCTTGATTTTGTCAATTGATGCAGAAAAGGCATTTGATAAAGTTGAACATCTATTCATGCTAAAAACTCTCAGCAAAATAGGAATAGATGGCCAAATACTCAATGCAATAAGGGCCATTTATACAAAGCCAGCTGACTACATCATCCTGAATGGAGAGAGACTGAAACGGTTTCCCTTGAGAACAGAAACTAGACAAGGATGCCCACTCTCACTTCTCCTATTCAACGTTGCACTTAGAAGATCCAGCCAGAGCAATTAGACACGGCCAAGGAATAAAGGGCATCTGAATGGGCAAAGAATAACTAAAAACCTCCCTAGTTGTAGACGATACGATTGTATATGCAGAGGATCCCAAAGAATCCATAAGGAAACTACTCAAACTGATAGAAGAGTTTGGCAAAGTCTCGGGATACAAGATAAACAGAAGTAAATCAGTAGGATTCCTTTATAACAACAAGATTATTAATGAAGAAATCACCAAGTCAATACCATTTACCATAGCCCCTAACAGGATAAAGTACCTAGGAATAAATTTAACCAGAGAAATAGCAGACCTTTACAAAGAGAACTACAAACCCTTACTACAAGAAACTAAGAGAGAGTTACGTAAATGAAGAAACCTATCCTGCTCATGGATAGGAAGACTTAACATTGTGAAAATGTTTACTTCACCCAAAGCAATCTACTTATATAATGCAATCCCGATACAAGTTCCAGTGACATTTTTTAATGAGATGGAAGAACAAACTGCCAACTTTGTCTAGAAAGGGAAGAAGTCCCAGATAAGTAAAGCATACTAAAGAAGAAGAACACACTGGGAGGCGTCTCATTACCCGACTTTTGAATCTATTACACTGCCACAGTAGTCAAAACAGCCTGGTACTGGTACAAAAACAGACAGACAGATCAATTGAACAGAATTGAAACCCCAGAGATGACATCATCTGCTTATGAACAGCTGACATTCGACAAAGGCTCTAAGACATTAAATTGGGGTAAAAACAATCTCTTCAACAAATGGTGCTGGCAAAATTGGATATCCAGCTGTACTGAATTAAAACAAGACCCATATCTTACACCTTATACAAAAACCAACTCAAACTGGATAAAATACCTAAATATCAAACCTAAAACAATAAAGCTCATCCAATAAAAATTACGAACAACAATGGAAGGTTTAATACACAACATAGACAAACTTTAAAATCTGTCAAACAAACCACAATCACCAGAAGAGAAAATAGATAACTGAGAACTACTAAGAATCGATCACTTCATAGAATTAAAAAGCCACCTACAAAATGGGGAAGAATACTTGGCAACTCTATGTCAGATCAATGTCTGATCTCCATAAAATACTATAAAATACTACAATATATCAATAAAAAAAACATAAATCATCCAATTAATCAATGGCAAATGAGATAGACACTTCTCTAAAGAGGAGATCCCGGCAGCCAAAAAACACATGCAGACATGTTCGTGGTCATTAGCTATTAAAGAAATTCAAATCAAAATGACAATGAGATACCATCTCACCACAACAAGGTTGGCCATGATCCAAAAAATGCAAAACAGTAAATGCTGGAGAGGCTGTGGAGAGATTGGAACTCTCCTGCACTGTTGGTGGGATTGCAAAATGGTGCAACCTCTGTGGAAAGCAATCTGGCACTCCCTTAAAAAAATGAATACAGATCTATCATTTGACCTAGTAATTCCACTGCTTGAAATATATCCTACAGAATCAAGGGTGTTCACACCAACTGATACATGCACATGAGTGTTCATCGCAACACAGTCCACAATAGTAAAGAGATGGAATCAACTCAGATGCCCAACAACAGAGGAATGGATAGGTAAACTATGGTATACATACTCAATGGAACACTATGCAATGATAAAGAACAACGATGATAGCAGGAAACACCTCTTAACCTGGTTTCAACTGCAGGACATTATGCTGAGTGAAAGCAGTCAGTGACAAAAGGACAACTGTTGTATGAGACCCCTAGAATATGAATTTAAAAATAGACTCATGCATAGAAGAAAAGACTCTTTGACAGCTGCAAGCATGGAGAGGGAGAGAGGGTGAGGGCAGGAGGGTTTAGATTAGATAGTATAAATTTGGTTGGGTGAAATCAGTGACAACACACATTAAAACGAAGATCAATAATAACTGAAATTCATCACAATTTGAGTACTCCTCCCATTCTTACCCAATATTGTAATGACAGATTAGCTGGGGCAGGGGGCCGGGGACCATGCTCTCAGGCAAATTGGCACAGCTAGCATTTGGCTAATGTTGACTCTCTGCACCCTTCATCGGTGAGTAGCATCTGGGGTCTTAAAAGCTGCCAAGCTGCCGTCTGAGGGTACAGCAAATGGTCCCAACTCCCCACAGGAACAGACGAGAACGACATGGGGGCAAAAGAACCCAGAAGACAGAGACCTACATGAGTGGATCTCTACATTGACTCGTGACTGGAAGAACCGGACGGTACCCAGCCATCACCAGTGATAGACATGATGGAGCTCACCAAATTGAGTCTTTCTGGCAACAAGAGAATAAATAGGGGTGCACCCTGAAAAGGGCGCACCAATGAAAGACAGCAATTGATGGACTATGGGCTTTGGGGTCACCCTGGGAGCATGGACGCTGGCCCTAATGCTGCCCCTGTCCATAAATCATAATGAAGGTCAACTTTTCTGACAGCAATGGATTGGACTGGGTGACACAGAGTGACTGTATCTTGTGGGATTTTTATGGTTCTATGCATCTACAGGATGTCATCCTGCTGATCTCTTGCTGGAGGAAAGGGAGTGGGTGGAGAGGAGAGGATAGGAAACTGTTGGGAGGGTAGTACATGTACGGAGCAGACAGGAGAGTTGTACTCTCCCTGGGCAGGGAGAGCAGTGGGAGCTGTATATAGGTGAGCATGTGAATTTATATGGGAATGTACATTTTCACTCAATCCTAACAATAATAATAAAAGAAAAAATAATTATTTTATAAATTTTGATTGATTTTCTATCTTTATTTCACAATGAGTGTTATGACTTTAGATTTATATTCTTTGAAGATAGACATAGATTTATTTTATTTAAGAATCCTTCACCAAAAGATATAATTGGTGATATTTAAAATAGGGACACTTTGGCAGAGTCAATAGAAATCTCTGGATTAAACAAATCCCAGATTTTGTGTGTCTGTTTGATTTCTTTTTTAAATTGCCGATCCCACTGCCATTGAGTCAATTCTGACTCATAATGACCCTATAGGACAGAGTAGAACTTCCTCATAGAGCTTCCAAGGAAGGCTTGCTGGATTTGAACTGCCAACCTTTTGGTTAGCAGACGTAGCACTTAACTACTATGCCACCATGGTAGTTGTGTTAATTATTTATTATTTTAGTCATATAATTTTGTTAGTATTTCTGCTGTTAGTATTCACACAAGTTTTGGCAAGACGGTGAACAAGTAAGAAGTTTGCTTGATTCATTGCTGATGGAAGTGTGATTTGATAAAATTGCTTTGGAAAACTGCTTGACATTATCTATTAAAGATGAGAATGTATATATTCTATGGGTTAGCAGTTTCCCTCCCAGGTGGGCACTCAACAGAAATATGTACATATTTCTACCAAAAGATACACATAAGAATATTCTTGACAGCAATATTTGTAACAGCCTCAAGCTGGAAAAAAAAAAATCTAAATGTCCATCAACTCTAGTATGAATAAATAAATTTTGATTGTATATAAACTTTAACAACATACAGTAAATAAACTCTGTTCCAAATTCTGTAACATATAGAAAGCATACAATTGTAATCTTGAGTAAAAACTAGAAACAAAAGAATACACTGTGACTAAATGCCCACGACATCCTGAAAATAGGGCAAAGCTCCTCTATGGTGGCAAAACTCATGATAGACTTTAAATCTCAGAAAAAGAAGAAACGAGTGTGATTAGGAGAGACCATAACAGAGGGTTTTGCGTGTTAGTAGTAATCTCTTTCTTGACCTAAGTGTAGTAAATAAGAGGTCCAACAATTAAATCCACGAACCGAATTGTTTTAAGTGCTACGTACCCATTTCTATATATCACTATGGTTAGCTTCGAAGTACTCTCCTTGGGAAGCTATGCACTGATGCTAGTGTCTAGTCTGCCTCTTCGAAGCAATTTTGGAAATATTTCCGGAGTGACCATTATACACTGTGGCAAGTTTGCAAACTTAATTGTATAGTTTACTTGTGAGGGAAATTTTAGCCCGTAAACAAATAATTATATTGGAACCCCCTCCCTGATCTGGCCCCCAGTGACTTTTTTCTTCACCGGAAGATAAAGGAAATGTTGAAAAGAAGACATTTGGATGATATTCTGGCCATCAAGGGTAATATAACAACAGCTCTAATGGCCATTCCAGAAAAAGAGTTCCAAAATTTCTTTGAAGTGAGAGGACTAGGCTCTGGCATTGCTGCTTAACTTTCCAAAAGTAGGACTTCGAGGGTGACAGACAGTAGTGTTATTCAGCAACGAGGTGTGTGGCACTTTTTCTAGGATGAATTCTTGAAGTTAATTTTCAGACCTCATAGTCTCTGTTTATCTTGGTGAAAAAAGGTATATGCAATGAAGAAATCATTGGTCTTGCAAAATTGTATCATGCTGTCTCTAGCAATATTTCTATCAACAAGGTCGCATTTTCTAACTACCCATTCTTCTTGTTTCCAGCTTTTGAAGTGTAAACACGAGTAGTTATCAGTGCATCCTGAAAGCATGTTTGATAAATTTCAGGCTGTATAACTTGGTAAAAAACCTTCAATTTCCTCATCTTTGGTCCCAGTGGTTGTTTCATAAATTTGAATAATAATCATATTAATAGGTCTTCCTCACAGATAGATGTACGGATATTTTTCTTTCACTGATAGTGTTGTACTTCAGGGCAGATCTTACTCTTTATTCAAATACCAGTAGGGTCCCTTATGGTGAACAGCGGTCTGCTGAGTTTCCTGACTAACAGTAGGAAGGACTTGGTGGTCTGCTTTTAAAAAGAACTACCCAGCAGAAACTTTATGAATAGCAGCTACTCGTATACAAAGTTTCATTAACTGTCTTTGAAGGATGGTTCCCTCAATCTTGCAATTTGTTTTCATAACTGTAGCTCTTCGGCTGAAGTTCTACTGCATCGCTTCTATTACTTTGGAGTCCTTATTATGCTTATGGTCATTAACAAGCTGAGCAGTAAGACTGCCTATTGTCTGTTCCCTTCTTTCAATAATACAATCTCAAAATTTTAGCTGGAACATAGTTGTCAAGCTAAAAAAACACTGAAGTTATAACTCATGTGAGATATGAAGAAAAGTAATATAGCACAATGGTTAAGCACAGGGCCACAAGTGGCTGTGCTGCAATTGAAAGCCTAGCGTTTCCTCAGAGCAAACCTCCCACACTCAGGACCCTAGCTTCTCAGTTTCTGAACCTCTTCATTTCCAGTTATTACTCCCTTTCACTCTGCTGCAAAGATCCACTGTCTTGTCAAACTCTACATTTTAACATAACTAATAATTACTCTATTATCAAAATTTCAGTTTAAGTTTTCAGTGTCTGACTATCACCTCCAATATCTTTCTACCTCTATTAATGTAACTCAAAAAAAAGAAAAATTCAACCTCATAGAGAATTCTAAGATATTAATCCAATCACTTTTTCATGTTCTTCTCTTTAGTCTTCTCAGTTCTGTATATCCATTCTTGGGCCTAATAGCGGTTGTTCATTTTAAGTCATTGATCCATTATTCCTTTTTACAACAGACATTTATTGAGCCATATGAATATGTCAGGCATCGCTCTGAATATGAGAGATGGAGAAGTAAATGAAGCAGATAAAAAAAAGGTCTGCTCCCATGGAGCTTACTTACAATTGAACAGGCAGATACAAATAAGTAAATATTAAAATATATGAGATATTTAACATCTTTATAGTATAGAAATACATATTTTTGCCTATTATATTTCATAATATAATAGTGTCAGCAGCAAACTTCAGTCCTAATCTTGACATATGAACCAAATCTATGCGGTCTCTAATTTTGAACCATTATTTACTGAATGACTCAATAATTCCTCAATTTAATTTATGTTGTCAATAAAATCGACATGGCTAATTATTTTATAATTGCACAGGTTACAATCATATTTAAAGTGCATATGATTCGAGTGGAGTAATTGAAATATATTGCTAATATCTGGATATAAATTTTAAATATAGGTGGTGTCATGGATTGAACTGTGTTCCCGCAAAAAGAGGTGTAGCCATGTGCCTGGGCAAGGACTCCCTGTATTCTATGATTGGCCTCCATTTTCTGATTTTCCTATGCTGCATGTTAAAGGATTAGGGTGGAACTGTAAATCTCTTCAATAGATCACCTCCCTGCTTCACTGTAAAGGAAGTTTTCTTGGAGTGTGGCTTCCCCATCCTCAATCCTTTCATCATAAAAGAGATAAAAGGAAAGGGAAACAAAAAGAGAACGGGTAACCTCACACCATCAAGAAAGCAGCACCAGGAGAAGAGCACGACCTTCAGACCTGAGCTTCCTGCGCCAGGATGGTCCCTGGACAGAGACTGATGCAATACCGGACTTTCCTCCAGAGCCCACAAGGGGGAAAGCCTTCCCCTGGAGTGGACACCCTGAATATGGACTTGTAGCCTACCAGACTGTGTCAGAATAAACTTTCCCTTGTTAAAGCCATCCACTCTGTGGTATTTCTGTTACAGCAGCACTAGCTGACTGAAACAGATGGAAATTCTGTTTTAGTTGGAAAGAAATTAATTTTATGTGCGTGTTGCCAGATAGCTGATGTGTATTTGTCTATTATTGAAATAGTAATATACTACAATATTAAATATGATGGTGAAAGTTGTTACATTTATGAACAAAACATATTTTGAAAACTTGCAGTGAGTTAAACAAATAGATATACCTATAGTTAATTAAAAAAAAAATTAGGAGAGTTTATGAGTTTCAAGCTATAAAACTTTAAAAAGATTATTAAATCCAATTTTAGTCAACAGAACACTAAAACTAAATAAAATAAGGAAGAATGATAATTGTTATATTAATAGCATTCCTCAAATTAAAAATTAAGCTTTAAGAACAGTGTCTATTTTTAACTATTTGTTTCCATTTTTCACCATACATTTTTTTTAACAAACAGGTTTTATGTAGGTATTTACAACTTTTAAGAAGGAAATAAAATCAGTCCATCAACTTTGTCACCCCATAATTTCATGAGGAGTAACCCAAAACACTCACTGCTGTCCAGTCAATTCCAACTCGTAGTGACCCTATAAGACAGAGTAGCACTGCCCTGTAGAGTGTCCAAGGAGTGCCTGGTGGATTCAGACTGCCGACCTTTTGGTTAGAAGCCATAGCACTTAAGCACTATGCCACCAGGGTTTCCCATGAAGAGTAAAGACACCATAATTACATATAGCAATATCCTTTACAAATCTGTTTTGATCCACACTTAACGCAGAACATAGAAATAAGAGAATAAGGTATACGCAATATATTTTTTTCTGACAAGTCAAACTCCAAATTAAAAGGTTTTTTAAAAAAACTTTAAGAAGAAACTTTCTTGAAGTTTTTGCTCTCTGGAAGATAAAATCCATGAGAAAGTTTTGTTTTTTTTTTTTTTAATTGTGTACCACAAACTGGCATTTTTTAAATCCTTGAAACAGAAAGAATTTGGAAGATTTATATAACTAAACTATCAATTCTATGTTCAAATTCCCTTTTGTTAATCAAGTTACCAGAATCTTATTTTCTTTCTGCATTATATTTTGCTCTACACATAAGCTTCTGTGATATTACTATACGTAGTCCTCTCGGTCTGGTCGCCTGATTTATCAGTTGTTTGAATTTATTAAACAACAAGTAGTTGTTTTTCTTTTTTTAAATATGTTACAGCATGGGAGATTACCGAGGAAATCAGCAATACTCCTATTTTAACAGCTGACCAAGAGATTTCTTGTTTTTCACACAGATAACGACACGGTGGTTCTGACAGAAGAAATATTTACAGTATAGAAAATGCCACTCTTCAGTTCGGTGTTTATAAAGTGAATATAGCCCAGTGTTATCTAAATGAACTCCTGGCCAGTAATGAAAAGTCAGTTCGGCTCTCTCATCATTCTTTTGAGCCAAATTATTCACAGAAAACAGATTTCATTATGGCCTTATCATGCTATTATGTAATATACTGTAACAAGGTGAAATAGCAATAAATGCATGCTTAAAAATAGATTCTGGAGTAAAAGAATGCCTTGTGTTGTTATTTTGCGTACAAGACAAGAATAGACAGACTTGTGTTTGCAAAAAAATCATTTTATTTTCTGAAAACCGCAAATAAGTTTGATAAACCATGACAGTGTGTGTATTTTTTATCTAATAACTACTATATGCTTCTCTACCAGAATAGGTGCTAAAATTATTATCTATGAAATGAAACCTGAGATACCAGTAGAAGTTGAGAGATAGCTTTGTTACCTTTAAGCCAATTTTTTAAAACTATTTCCACGTCTGTTTCCCTTTTATTGCATAAACAAAATAACGTTTTCTCATTACTATGTATAGCAAAAATAAAAATATCAGAAATACAAGATGTAAGTGCAAAAACAGTCTTAAAGTTTACTTCAGAAAACATTCAATAAACATCTATTTCCTGCCAGTACCGAAGACATGGTTTCTGGGATTGTTTCAGTGAAACTACATTATCACCACTGACAAAGTCTTCTGATCTAGGTGATAAAAATGAGATAAGTCTTTACCTACTTACTTACTCATGGAGAGAGACAAAATCTTAAAAGCCTATGGGAACATTCCTGTCACTAGTATCTCACATGAGCAAAGCCAGAAGAAATTATGCTTTTTGAGAGTGAACATCTATTTAGTATTACAAAGACGGCAGATTGTTACATTCTGAGTGGCTCAGCAGCAGACAGTACTGAGGAGGTCGTGTCTCAGTTCTGGAGAGTCAGGCTTTACAAAACTGATAACTATGATTTTAATAATTAAGTATAAAAGTTGTAAACATAAGATTTTATATGTTTCTTGGAATTATTCTGTGGTAGTGACACTCAGCTTTGTTCAATTGTTGCCTAAAACAGTAGACCATTTGGCCAAAATGTGAAACTGGCTCATCATATATAAGTTAAATGGAGGAAAATAATTCAGAGAAGTTTAGAAAGAAGGATAGAGGGTACTTGGTTCAGAAGAATGATTAGAGTAGATCTCCCTAATAAAAAGATACTTCAGCAGAGACTTGATGAAGGTGGGGACAAGCTGTGCAACAATTTAAGGAAAGATTATTCTAGAAAGGACTATGTCTGAGAAAAATGAATAACTCCTATATTTCCAGGAACAGCAAGCAGGCCATTGTGACTAGAGTAAGGAAGTGGGAGGGTAGTACAAGAAGTCAGAGACAGAAAAGAGCCAAAACTTTGCTTTCGTTAGAAGCCCTCTAATTAGACCCCAACTCACGGGAACCTTGTGTGTGACAGAGTAGAACTATTCCTTCGAGTTTCTTGGTTCTTAGTAATCATTACAGAAACAGTCATGGAGCCTCTGGGTGGGTTCAGACTGCCAAGCCTAGTATTAACAGCCAATCCCAAACTCTTCATGCCTGTAGGTCTTCTCCCAGAAGTTAATGTAAAAGAAAATGCCATCAGTCATGTCTGACTCACCACAACCTTATAGGACAGAGTAGAATTGTCCCACAGGGCTTCCAAGCAGCTGGTGGATTCAAACTGCAGTTAGCAGCCAATATCCTAACTACTGTGCCCACAGGATTCTGTTGGAAATATAAAACTCTATTCATCTATCTTAAGGGCAATCCAGGTGGTATAGTGGTTAACAACCAGTTGCTAACATAAAGGTTGGCAGTCCGAACCCACCAGCCACCACCTCCAAGGGAGAAAGGTCTGGCAGTCTGCTTCTTAAAGATTTATAGCCCTGGACACCATATAGAACAATTCTGTCTTGTCCTATAAGGTCAGGACATTAGAATTAATTTAATGGCAATACAGTAATCTATTTTAAAGATTTTATTTTTTCTGAGTGAGATGAGAATTTAGCTGCGTAATGACATAGCCGATTTATATTTTTCTTTAAAAGACCACTCTCCCTACGGAGTTGCTGTTAAAGTGCAGTAGGTGTAAAAGGAGAAGTCAAGAGAAGAGAAGACAAGATAGAAGGAGAATGGTGCCACGGACCAGTTGGTAGCAGAGGAGATTATACATGGTCAGGTTTGATAGATTCTGGGGAAAGAGGGAACAAGAATAGTAAACCAAGGTGACGGAAGGTAGGACAGCAAGAGGACAGTTAATGATGACGCCAAGATTTTACGTAGGCAGAAGAATGGAGTTGCCTTTTACCAAAAATGAGAAAGACTGTGAAGGGAAGCAAGTCTAGAGGGATTTTGGACATTTTAAGTTTGAGATGCATATTAGACATTCAAGAGTGAAGCTGGGGTTCCAGAAGTTAGGGAGTAGGTTAAGATTTGGAAGCTATCTGAATATGTGTGATATTTCAGGCACTGAGAACAAATGAGATCATCAATGATAGAGGGAAGAATGTTTCAACTTTCCATACACTTAATTCCCTTGTCCTTCACCTTGCCTGTTTCCTTAACAAGAAATCCCAACCCCTGGTTAACTCAATCATCCTCCTGCCAGACTAAACCTGCACAGCTGATGGTGATGGGAGAAAAACCATGCAACTGTTAATTAAGAATCACAGGACGTAAAGCTTTAAGCCTTGCTTGGAGGCCCTAATTCACGCTGTAATCAATTTTCTGTCTCCCTGTACAAAAACACAATTGAGGATCTTACACTCTCAGTTCCTACCTAAAATATTCCTTCTAACTGACTCTCAGATATTGACTTTGTATCTTATTTTCCTAAAAAAATAAAAGCAACAGAAGATACTACTTCATCATCCTTTCACTTGATCCATCTATCCACCTGTATTTATATATTCTGCTTACCCTTCCTTTTCAACAAATGGAAATCCTTGGTTCTCACCAAGGTCAAGGTTTAATCTTGGGTGCTGTATCTAATTCCCTCCTATGACTGTATCGATTTTTCTCTCCTACTGCAACATCATTCTTTTATCTCCACTGAATCACCCTGAGCAGTACAGTGCTGTAACTGTCTCGCATCTAAGCAACAACAACAAATACTTGGGCCCTAGAATCTTTTAGACACCTTGGAGTTATCTACAACACCATAGTAAGACAACTCTAGAAATATTCTTCTGTAATTGGCACTCTGATTCTTACCTCCCATCTTTTTCTTTGACCCACTTCACTGAGACTGTTGTTTCTTACATTCTACTAGACCTCTGTCTTAATCAGCTAGTGCTGCCTTAACAGGAATATCACACGTGGATGGTTTCAAAAAGAGAAATTGTATTTTGTGACATTCCAGTAGGCTACAAGTCCAAATTAAGGGTGTCATCTTCAGGGTAAAGCTTTCTCTGTTGGCTTTGGAGTAAAGTCCTTGTTGTCAATGTCCCCCTGGACTGGACGGTTTTGAGGCACAGGAATCTCAATCCTTTCCAAAGGATATGCTCACCTCCCAGCACGGCTTCTCAGTAATATGAGCTCCCCAAATCTCCCTTTGTCTCCTGTTCTTTTATATCTCAAGAGGCTGCCCCAAGGCACAACACAATCCCACTTACTGAGTCCTGGTCTGCCAACACAACTGCTGTCCGCCCTCCCTCATTAACATCATAGGGACAGGGCTTACAACATAAAGGAACATCACACAATTCCAGGAATCATGCCCCAGCCAAACCGCCGCACACACTTTGTGAGGCACTTAGTTCAGTCTATAACAAGCTTCTCTTTTCAAAATCCAAAATCCACTGCCTTCCATCTATTCGTGCTCATAGCAGCCCTGTAAGATAGAGTATAACTGCCTCACAGAATGTCCAATGCTGTCAGTCTTACAAAAGCCAACTGCCCCATCTTTTACCTGTGGAACAACTAGCTGGGGGATTCAAGCCTCCTATGTTTTCATTAGCAGCTGAGTCCTTTAACGACTGTACCACCAGGCCTCCATCAAAGTCAACAGCTTTCTTAGTTTTCCTTAAAATAACAGTACATTCCCATTTCTTACTATGCCGTATTCTCTTACTATATTTTTCAGAGAATTTGACTAATTTTAGCCAACATTCTTTATACAACTCTTCCTTCTCTTGGAGCCTAAGATACCTAACAAACCACTTGTGAAGTCAAGCAGAGGGACAAATAAATAAAATATTATATAATAGTTACCCCAGTTCATCTTTGAAAGATGATAGTGACAAAATTCAAAAGACACTAGAAAGAAGAAACAAAAATGAGGTATAGTTTTTCACTGGACCAATGAAACATAAAGTGCTTCTTTTTGTTAACAGAGTACCAAAACCAAACTCTTTGCCACTGTGTTGATTCCAACTGGTAACAACCCTGTCGGACAGAATAGAACTGCCCCAGAGCGTTCACAAGGAGTGCCTGGTAGATTAGAACCTCTGACCTTTTGGTTAGCAGTCACAGCACTTAACCATTAGGCCACTCAAAAGTTCGCTGTCTGTGGCATATTACAAGTATCAGTTGTTCACTGGGGGAAAAGCAGCTATATTGACCCAGATGAGTGCTCCTAGAGCACACAGGTTATGTCCTGTTCCTCTGCTTATTCTAAGATTGTAAGGTATTTAAAAATTAACTATTGAATAAAAGTCTCTCTATTAATATTCTTAAGTCAAAAGCTTAGGAGACAAAGAAGTCTTACTATCCTCACTTTGCATCAGGATGACTGAAGATTAAGTAACTTTTCCATGACATGTAGTAAGTCAATCTCTTCCCAGTATTCCTACCTTTCAGCTTCAACTGGCCCTTCAGGCACGTGTAAAAACACCCGTATTTACCATCCATAAGAGCATCTTTTTAAAGTTAAAATTAGGACACTTGGTCTCAAAATGAGTGAGAGGAAAACACTGGAATTTTTACATTTACATGTAGCTTTTAGGCACAAATTTTTGGCAGCCTGTATACACCAATCTGTTTTAATGTGCAAAATAATCTTTGTTAAAATGTTCACATTTGGGGGGAAAAAATCTCGTTTTAGGAAACAAAGCAAGACCAGAACTGAAAACTCCAAGAAATATCCACTTCACAAGCTAAGCAAGCACAGCAATTCTCTTCATAAACACCAGAACACTCAACAGCTACCCTGGATCCCGATGTTGAATTTGCTGCTCTATTCATTTTACTTCCTTTTGAAATTCTATTAGTCTGGAGAGTTGATTAGTTTAAGTATAAGAAATGAGAGCCAGCACAGTTGTTAGTATTTGACACTTAGAGATTTGCAGCCTCCGGAGATTCCTGTGTAAATATTTACGAGAAAAAGCTCCCTTCTAGGTTTTATGAGATGCTCTTTCACTTGCCAGATCTCTGCTCTGGTTCTGAATCCTCAATCAGGGGACAAATTCTTTGGCTTCACCTTAGTTGGCAAGCCTTTTGAATGAGTAGGTAAACATTCTGCGCTATTGCACTCAGTTATCTTTATAAAGATCTTTCAGGTCATGATGGCTTTTAGCCTGTTTTTTATTTTAGTTGACAAAACCTAGGCACAAAAATGCATAAACACTAAAGTGGTCAAAACCGCCAAAGGAATTGAAGAGCTTCTCCCTCCGTACGGGAAACTCCCTCAGCCACGTCACCTTTCTTTAAGGAGATCCACAAACAGAAAACAGATTTTTAAATAAATGTATTTCATTAGTTAAAGACAAAAGTGCCCCAGGTCATCTGATTGCATGAAGAATATAAAGAACCTCCCTTTACAAACCTCAGAAAGAAACAGGATAAAGGCCTGAGGTAAAAGCAAAGTCTTCCTTTACACCAAGCAGATTTACATTTTGCCCAAATATTTAGCATTTCCTCAACTGGGTGAGTCAGTGTCTCTTCAAATATTTAAATTTTCTTCCCCACTAGCACTGATTTATATATGCCATTCTTAAAGATTGTCATTGTATTCCATTTTTCAAAGGAGTCTTTGTATATAACCATTTTTTCTCCGAGGTACTTTAGCGCCATATCTCTTAATAGCTTCTGTGTACTCCCATTGAAGAGACCGTAAATTCTCTTTCCTTCATAAGCCTGTACCATTACAGGGTTATATGCATTGAATGAATATACACGACAAGACTTTCTTAAATAGAGAAATGGAAATGTTGAGACATGCAACTGTTACTGTATGTCACTGAGTGGCTCATAGAGACTCTACATAATAAAAGTAGAACTGTCTCCACGGCTTCTTAAGCTATTATCTCGATGGCAGTAGACTTGCAAGGTCTTTTTTTCTATAGAGCCACTAATGGGTTTGAATCACCGACCTTTTGATTAGCAGCCAAGGGCTTAACCATTGTACCACCAGGCCTTCTTACTGAGACAAAGAGTATAGTCATAATGAGCATTTTTAGTCATATATTTGTGTCCTGCTGCAATAGTCTCAGAAAGAGGATTTTGGTAATGTCGTCAGTCTTACCCACTATGTAGTTTCAGTGGCTTGCAAACCCAAGCCTGTCTCTCTGTCTCTGCCTTCACTACTTTACTTCTCAGCCTCAACTCTAAAACCTGGATGCTGTGGGACAGGTCCAAGTAGAGCCCTTTATGCATTCCTGATCCACAGAATCCATGACCGTATCAACATAAGTGTTTTCATTAAGCTTCTGTGTTGCAGAAAATTGGTTATGTAGCAATAACAACTGCAACAGCCACATAATAAAGGTTCTTTTTCTAAGGTAGCCTCCCTATAGTCCCTTTCCCCAATGTTACCCGCTTTATCTTCAGAAATGAAACTGTAACCATGCTCTTCCCCATGTGATTCTCTTTATCATTTCCTCCTTAATTGCCACTATAAACTTCTATTTCCATCATTGTATCCTCATCCTTGACAATGAATTTGCTTGCTGACCAGGGTTTATTCTAAATCTCTACAAACCACCTTCAAGCCACTGTTTCCATAACTATCAGCAAATTACCTTGCCATTTACCTCAGCAAGAGAATGAAAGCCGTTCAAGGAGAAAGACTTCAACTATTGTCCCACCCCCAGCTCCCATGCAAAATTACTTACTTGGACACATATTTTTGTATTTTGCTCTTCTGTCTTAGACAAGAAGTCTTACTACTCTGGGCAAGGTGGAGTAATCTATCCTGTGCTCTTAAAAACATTTTCCAGGGTGACCTCTGGAAACATGCTCCAACAGTTACCTACTGTCTTACCTAAACTTTTTAACTGTTTTCATGTCACAGCCCTCTGACAGAGTCAGCAGTGAAAGAATGTTAAAGGAAATTTTTCAAAAGGAAGGGCTATAGTATCAGACGGAAATTCATATCTAAGCAAAGAAACAGAGAGCACTAGAAACATTTTTTTCAAAAAATGCTATCAAATTGATTTTGGCTCAGGGCAACACCCTGTGTTACAGAGCACAACTACTGCATGGTATTTTTTTTTTTTTTTTTTTTTTTTTTTTTGTGGCTGTCATCTTTACAACAGGAGATCACCAGGAACTTCTTCCATGGTCCCAATGGGTAGGCTCAAACAGCAAATTTTTAGATTATTTAAAAAAAAAAAAAGACTGCCATTTAATCAATTTTGACTCGTAACAACCCCAGAGGACAGAGTAGAACTGTCCAATACGGCTTCCAAGGAGCAGCTGGTGCATTTGAACTACCAAATATTTTGGTTAGCAGCAAAGGTCTTAATCTCTGCACCTCTATGGCTCCTTTAGACTATTAACAAAAACAAACAAACAAAAAAAAAACTCAGACTGTCATGGAGTTAATTTTAACTCATAACAACCCCATAGTACAGAGTAGAACTTCCTCACTGGGTTTCCAAGGAGTAGCCGGTGGATTCAAACTGCTACATTCTAATCAGCAGCTGCACTCTCAGCCAATGAGCCACCATGGCTTTCTTAGTAAACAAAAATCAAACCAAACCCAGTACCATCGTGTCAACTCCGACTCATAGTGATCCTATTGGACAGAGTAGAACTGCTCCATAGTGTTTCCAAGGAGCACCTGGCACACTCCAACTGCTGACCTTTTGGTTAGCACTTAACCACTATGTCAACGGGTTTAGGTGGTTCTCAAGCACAAACCCAGAGATGAGGAAACAAAATAAATGAAGGAAAAAATGATATTTGTGTCTGTTTTGAATTGTATTGAAAAATCACCAACTATCCAAACAAATAATAGTAGCCATGTATTATATAAACAAATAAATCCATTGCATAGTTGATACAAATGTACAATAGTTTCCAGTGAAAACCTGGTTGATTCAAATGTACAATAGTTTCCAGTGAACACCTGGTTGATTCATAACTCTTAGCCACTATGCCACCTGGGCTTCCTACGTATGGTGTATATGAAAAGGTATTCTGGTTGGACAGTGATTGAGCTCAACGCAGCTAGCTGAAAGGTCAGCGGTTTAAATCCACCACATACTACAAGGGAGAAAGATGTGGCAGTCTACTTCTGTAAAGACTGCAGGCTTGAAAACTCTATGAGGCAGGTTTAAGCTGTTCCATAGGGCCACTGTGTGTAGAAATAGGCTCATAGCAATGGGTCTGGATTTTGGTTTTAGCATATGTAGAAGTAAGCATGTTGTAGTTGTTAGGTACCATTGAGCTGGTTCTGATTCATAGTGACCCTACGTGTTACAGAAAGAAACAATGCCTGGTCCTGCACAGTTCCCACAACTGTTTTTATGCATAAGCCCATCTTTGTTACCACTGTGTCAATCAATCTCTTCAAGGGTCTTCCTCCTTTCTGCTGACTTTCCACTCTATCAGCATGACGTCCTTGAATTGGTCCCACCTGGTAGCATGTTCAAAGTATGTGAGTTGCAGTCTCACCATCTTAACTTCCAAGGAGCACTCTGGCGGTATTTCTTCCAGAACAGATCTGTTTGTTCATATAGCAGTCCATGCTACGTTCAATAATCTTCTCCAACACAATTCAAAAGCATCAATTCTTCTGTCTTCCTTGTTCATTGTCCGGCTTTCACATACATGTGATGCAACTGAGTATACCACGGCTTGAGTAAGGAGCATCTTAGCCTTCAAGGTGACATCTTTGCCTTTCAACACTTTAAAGAAGTCTCTTGCAGTTGATCTTCTCAATGTGGTGCTCTTTTGATTTCTTGAATGCTGCTGCCATGGGAGTTTGTTGTGGAAAAAAGCAAAATGAAAACCTGGGCAATCTTAATCCTTTCTCTCCATATAATGACCTTGCTTACTTTTCCAGTTGTTAGTATTTTTCTTTCCTGATGTTGAGATGCAATCCTCACTGAAGGCTGTGGTCTTTGGTCTTCATCAATAAGTGTTTCAAAAAGCTCTTCACTTGCAGTAAGCAAGGTTGTGTCATTTGCATAATGCAAACTATTAGCAAGTCTTCCAATTCCAATGCCTCATTCTTATTCCTTTAGTTAGCTTCTTGGATTATTTCCTTGGCATACAGATTGCAAAGGTATAAGGAAAGGATATAACGCTGACATACAGCTTTCCTGACTCTAAACACGCACTATCCCCTTGTTCTGTTCACATGACTACCTCTTGGTCCATGTGTGAGGGAAATCATGTTAAACACTCTTGACATAAGTGAAGCCATCTTGGATGCTGAACCATTACTTCAACTCTGTGTAACCTCCTGTGACGTTTGTGTACTGTAACCTAGAGGCAATCTGGGAATACCTCCAAGCCCTTGGCCCGAACATGTAGAACAATGTATGACTGAAACTGTGCCCAACTAGTTACTGTATGTGTTAGTTCCTTGTATGCTCAGTTACCAAAAGAGTATTAATACTGTAATAAACTTTGGTTTGGGCTCTCGGCTGGCGATTGCCATTAGCCCCCGATCCCAAACTGTTTCATGTCTATGCTTTCTCAGTCTCGGCGTCGCTCTCCTCGCTCACCACGTTCATCGGAGAATTCTCTGATCTCCGACATCTGGCACCCGCACGTGGGGCCGCAGGAGAGCCTTAACCTTTGTTTTACACATCCCGGGAACCGGTCCTGCCTACAAGCGTCCAGCCCACCGTGCAGTCAACTGGCAG
Organism: Heterohyrax brucei; assembly: GCA_028571685.1. Lineage (NCBI taxonomy): Eukaryota > Metazoa > Chordata > Mammalia > Hyracoidea > Procaviidae > Heterohyrax > Heterohyrax brucei. Next base: position 167,363,660 of record CM053143.1, read on the forward strand.
GATAAATAAGGTTTTGCGCCGAGAAGCTCCCGAGGTCGGCACGTAGTTGCAACGCAGCTTCAAGAACTGCCATCACAACCTATAACGAGCTGGTGACGGTTTAGCGACCTGTGACTAATTGGGTCCAGTGGCTCTGGAGGGCATCAGGGTTACAGTGGGCTATATTTAGGTTTAGTCCCCTGTGTGTGTCATTTTGAAACCCCCAAGCTTCTCGCAAAAAAACTTTTGCACATTGACCACCAAAAGGCGTAGAGCTGTGTCCTGCCTGAGGCAGACACGGACAAGGAGAGAAGCTGTTCCCGTTCTTACCTGTCTTGTTTGTCTGTGCGTTATTATTTGCAGCTTTACAACCTGTATAGACAGAGGGAAAGTTCCTTGTGAAGGGGTCGAGGAGGGGTAGAGAATTTAAATACTTTTTCAAGTAACCATCACAGAGGAATTAACGAACAAAGAGAAAACGGAAAGTGAGATGGGCGGCTGGTCACCGCGGCTTTCACCTGTTATTCCAGCTCCGGGAGACAAAGAGAGCGAGGAGGGCCACCGACCATCGCCATCCTCACCCGCTCGCCACCTCTTTCGCCTTCTCCCGTTCCCTCTGAGAAATCAAAGTTAAATACTCCTCTGCCTCTCCATGTTCTCCTTCCGAGAACGTGACATTAAATGCTAATTTAGATTCAGGAGAACAAAAAAAAAAAGAAGAGCAGGAAAAATTGTTAAGACAAATCAAACATTTAATTCAGCAGGAGATCCGTGATATGAATGATAAAATAAATAGTAAATTAGAGAAACTAACTGGGCTTTACACAGAAGCAAAAAAATTACAGAAACAGATTGAAAAAATAGCTTGTCAAGAAGTTGGGTCTGAAACTTTAAAGGCTGCCGCTTTAGCAGAAACCAGGGCCGCGCTGAAAAATAAATGCTGTTTTGGCTGTGGCAAGCTAGGCCACATGATAAGGGATTGTAAAATAATTAATATAAAATCTGACTCATGTGCCGAAAAGAAAGGCACCAGGGCTGTGTCCCAAATGCAAGCGGGGAAAGCATTGGGCAAGCCGCTGCAGATTTCAACTTCTACCCCCTATGTCTCTTTTCTTTGCCTTGATTACAATTATCAATTTAACTACCTGTATGGGTGATCTTGTGATAGCACAGACGGATGGAATCGTAACACAGAGAGAAGGAGCAGCAGTCACCTTACATTGTCAGGTAATGAATGCGCTTCCTTTGGGCCCAGTAAAATGGCTTAAAAGTACTGACAATGGTAAAACAGTGGTTTGGGATTGGAAAACAAAAGATTCCAATCCTCGTGTTGTTATAAGACCCATCAGTTCAAGTTGCCATAGACGGTACAATACATATAAATCCCTTAGTTAAGGAAGATGAGGGCACTTATTTTTGTGTAAAATATCAGAAGTCTATTCCCAATGACATACTCATCCACAGAGGGGTTGGAGTCCGGTTGTCAGTTATAGCGACACCTGATGCATGGGATTGGACCTCAAATGGTCTCATATCTGCTTCTCAATCAGTAGCTAAAGGAGCTCGATTAAAAGATTGTTGGATTTGTCATCACATTCCTAAATCAGGAGCACCCTTACACCCATTAGCGGTTCCTTTGATTAATCATACTTTTTACTATATTTATAAAAAGGATAATGATCGGCTACCCTTAAAATCTCGTTTGGTTACTAATAGCTATACAATACCATGCATAACCTTAAGAGGGTACTTCTCCACAATCTAGAGACCTAGGATTGATGCCTCGTTGTTCTGGAGAACTTCCTAAATCAGCTCATGGACCTTACTTCTGTGCACCACCTGGCTTAACCTTTATCTGGGGTGATGCAGGAACACCCTGGTCATGGGCTCTACAATGTCTATTTATGATCAAATATAAAGGTCAATGTGCTATTGGAGTTCTTGTTTTTCCTCTGCATGTCCATCAAAATACATTGATCATTCCCCTCAGAGTGATTAAGAGAGATGCCACTTCAAATCCTTTTATAGAACATACCGGATTTAATTGGTGGTTATTGAGAACCATCATTCCTGGATTGGGAATGTATCAACTTGATATGGCAAAACATAATTTATCTGACACCATTCATCTATTGGCTTCTAATACTGAAAAGGTTCTGAGAGCACAACAAACTTCTTTAAATTCATTGGCTGAGGTTGTTCTAGACAACCATATTGCATTAGACATACTTTTAGCAAAATCCAGAGGCGTTTGTGCAGTCATCAACAAAACTTGCTGTACCTGGATCAATACCTCAGGTGAGGTGGAACTCAGTCTGGATCAAATTCAATGTGTGGTTGAGCAGACTCAACCTGACCCACACTGGAAGCTGTGGGGTAATTAGTTTACTTCTTGGTTTCCTAATTTTGGATCTTTCTTAACACCAATTATAACACTAATAGGTGTCGGACTTCTTATTTGTTGTCTAGTGCCCCTTCTAATGAAAATTTATCTAAAGGCTACTAATTCTATTCTACATATTTAAGCAAAAATACTAATTGGCTACAACCTACCTTAAACATCCCACCTTATTAATTCCCAGTCTGCCATTTTATCAAATAAAAAAGGGGAGACACTTCCCCCTGCAGGTAATTTTCAGCACTTAAATGTGGGGAAAAGGTTTTGCTTATGTTTCCTGAGGTTCTAAGATCAGCCTTAGGTGGAATCCATCACGAAGAATTCACCCCAGACATGGAGATAGCGAAGATGAAGATAACGAAGGCTCCACTAACAGCCACTCACACACACAAGACTCACCTACCGGCTTCAGGACAGAAAAGAACAACATGGAAGATGAACATTTACCCCCTAATGTTAATAATTATTTGTTTGTCTCCTTTCCCTTTAACATTAATTATGACCACAATTGATTTGATTATACAATGTAGTGAAAATTTGTATGAAGTTTACTGATTCCACTCTATAAGTTTAAGATTGTCCCCATGAACTAAAATACTTATGCTCTGGCCACATAGAGGTTGGTACCTCTAGGGAACTGATGTCATGTATTTAATTAAGAAAAAGTTGTATTTTCCCTGAAACCCAGAATGGGTTACAAAAGAAATATAACATCTCCACTCATAGTCTCATGATCCCCAGTGCTCGGCTGGACAGTCGTATGGGTAAGACCCCTTGGGGAGGGGCAACCTAAGATAGACACAGTCACCAGGGATCATAGAGCAAGGGGCTGGTGAGCCAGAGACAGGTAAGACTCCTTGTGGGAGGAGCAACATAAGACAAGCCCAGTCACCAAGAGGCTATTTAAGAAGCAAGAAAGTTTCTTGCCCTGTGATTATATTTGAAAATCAAATAACAGAAACGTGACAAACAGTTGCCCCGGCCATGATTTCACCAGACACTTCAACTTCATTTTTATTAAATAAAAAAGGGGAAAATGAGGGAAATCATGTTAAACACTCTTGACATAAGTGAAGCCATCTTGGATGCTGAACCGTTACTTCAACTCTGTGTAACCTCCTGTGACGTTTGTGTACTGTAACCTAGAGGCAATCTGGGAACACCTCCAAGCCCTTGGCCGGAACATATAGAACAATGTATGATCAAAACTGTGCCCAACTAATTTAGTTACTGTATGTTTTAGTTCCTTGTATGCTCAGTTACCAAAAGAGTATAAATACTGTAATAAAACTTTGGTCTGGTCTCTCGGCTGGTGATTGCTGTTAGCCCCCTGATCCCGCACTGTTTCATGTCTATCCTTTCTCAGTCTCGACATCACTCTTCTCTGCCCACCATGTTCATCGGAGAATTCTCTGATCTCCGACACATGTGCAGATACCTCATGAGCACAATTAAGTACTCTGGAATTCCCATTCTCTACAATGTTATCCATAATTTGTTATGATCCACACAGTCAAATGCCTTTGCAAAGTCATCAAAACACAGTTAAACATCTTTCTAGTATTCTCTACTTTCAGCCAGGATCCACCTGACATCTGCAGTGATATTCCTGGTTCCAAGTCCCCTTCTGAATGCAACTTGAATTTCTGGCTATTTCCTGTCAGCAAACTGCTGAAGTCATTGCTGACTGATCTTTAGCAACATTTTACTTGCATCTGGTAAGAATAATACTGTTCAATAACTTCTTCACTTGGTTGGATCACCTTTCTTGAGAATAGGCAAAAATATGGATCTCTTCCAGTTGTTTGGTCAGGTAGCTGTCTCCCAACTTTCTTGACATAGATGAGTGAGCACTTCCAGGTCTGCATCCACTTGTGGAAACATCTCAACTGATATTCCACCAGTTCCTGGAGCCTTGTTTTCTGTCAATGCCTTCAATGCAGCTTCAACTTCTTCCTTCAGTACCATTGGTTCCTGATCACAATCTACTTTTTGAAGTGGTTGAGCATCAACCAGTTCTTCCTGGTATAATGACAGTCTATTCCTTCCATCTTCTTTTGGTGCTTACTGAGCCATTTAATATTTTCCTGGTAGAATCCTTCACTACAACAACTTGAGGCTTGAGTTTTTACTTCAGTTATTTCAGCTGCAGACATGGAGAACTTGTTCTTCTCTTCTTGTTTTCTGTCTTCAGCTCTTTGCACCTGCCATTAAAGTACTCTGTATTCTTGAGCCACGCTTTGAAATCTTCTGCTCTGTTTTTTCACTTTGTAATTTCTTCCTTTTTGATTTAGCTACTTGGTGTTCAACAGCAAGTTTCAGAGTCTTTCTCCTGACATCCAATTTGATCTTTTCTTTACTTCCTCTCTTTTTAATGACCTCTTGCTTTCTTCATGTTTAATACTTTTAACGTCATGTTACAGATCACCTGGTCATCGATCATCAGTGTTCAACACATCAAATGTCTTCCTGAGACAGTCTCTAAACTTAAGTGGGATATACTTAAGGTCATACTTTGGTCCTCATAGACTTTAAGTTTCTTCAGTTTCAATTTGAACTTGCATATGAACAACTGATGGTCTGTTCCATAATCAGCACCTGGTCTTGGGCTGATGACACTGAACTTTCCTGTTGTCTCTTTCTACCGACGCAGCCAATTTGATTTCCGTGTATTCCATCTGGTGAAGGTCCATGTATATAGCTACCATGTACATTGATGAAAAAAAGATATTTACAATGAAGAAGCTGCTGCTCTTGCAAAATTCTGTCATATGCTTTCCAAAATCGTTTCTATCACCATGTCTGTATTTTTGAACTACTAATCCTTCTTCTTGATTTCCAATTTTTGCATTCCAACTCCATTAATTATCAATGCATTCTGTTTGCATGCTCAATCAATTTCAGATTGTATAAAACCCACTGCCTTCAAGTTAATTTTGACTCATAGTGATCCTGTAGAACTGAGTAGAACTGCTCCACAGAGTTTCCAGGGAGTGCCTGGTGGATTTAAGCTGCCACCCTTTTGGTTAGCAGATGTAGTACTTAACCACAGTACCACCGGAGTTTCCCCGGACTGTACAAGATGATAAAAAATCTTCAGTTTCTTTGCCTGTAGCCTTAGTTGTATAAATTTGAATAATAGTCATAATAACCAGCCTCTCTTGTAGGCATATGGATATTATCCTATCACTGTCAGCACTGTACTTCACGACACATCTTGAAATGAAACATTCTTTTTGATGATGAATACAACACTTTTTCCCTTCAAAGTGTCATTCCTGGCATAGTAGACCATATGATCTTCTGATTCAAATTGACCAGTGAGAGTCCATTTTAGCTCACTAATGCCTAGAATATTGATGTTTATGTGCTCCATTTTATTTTTGAGGAATTCCAATTTTCCTAGATTCATAGTTCATACAGTCTACATTCTGATTACTAAACGATGCTTGCAGCTGTTTCTTGTCATTTTGACTGATGCCCCATCAGCAAGTGAAGGTCCTGAAAGCTTGGCTCCAGCCACACTGTTAAGGTCAACTCTGCTTTGAGGAGGCAACTCTTCTCCCATCACCTTTTGAGTGACTTCCAACCTGGCAGGCTCATGTTATGGCATTATATCTGACTATGTTCAGCTGGTATTCATAGCATTTTCTTTGGCTAATTCTTCTCAGAAGCAGACTGCTGGGTCCTTCTTCCTAGTCTGTCTTAGTCTGGAAGCTCAGCTGAAACCCCTCCACCACAGGTGATACCTGCTAATACCTGAAAACCAGTGGCACAGCTTCTGGCATCACACAAGACCCCACAGTAAGGCAAACTGACAGACAAATGGGGATCCCTATTTGGTTGATTTAATTAACGTAACACAGAAAATCCTAACCTAGACATGATTATATCCACAGTTACAGGGATTGGGATTCCAATACAAGTTTTGGGGGAATGAATTCAATTCATAACACCTGGGGGGGAAAAGAATGGTTAACAATTTTGTTTTCCCCCAACCACTTATCTGTTAGTTTGTTGTATTGTGGTAGCTTGCTTGTTACCATGATAGTGACAGCTAGGTCACTGGTATCTTAAATACCAGCAGGGTCACCCACTATGGACAGAGTTCAACAGAGATTCCAGACTAAGATAAATTAGGAAGAATGATCATGCAATCTAGTTTAACAAAAAAATTGTCAGGGAAATAATTCACGAATGGCAGTGTAACATTATCTGATATATTGCCAGAAAATGAGTGCCTCAGGTGGGAAGACACTCAAAATATGACTAAGTGTTGCCATGTCAAAAGTAACTGACCTTAATGACATAAAGCAAACCTTTAAGAATCCTCATTTGTTGATATATCACAACTGAAAATGAGAAGAAACAGCTTCAAAGTCCAATAATAAACAGACAATGGAATATATGAAATATAAATCTAAGAAAATAGAAAAGTTGCCCAAAATGAAATGGAGAACTTGAACTGTGTTCTGTGTTCTATGTTAGTGAGCTGAAATGGAATGACACTGGCCATGCTGAATCAGACAATTACATGATCTACTGTCTTAATCATCTAGTGCTGCCATATCAGAAATACCACAAGTACATGGTTTTAACAACAAGAAGTGTATTTCTTCACAAAAAAAGTAGGCTGAAACTTCAAATTAAGGGTATAAGCTCTAGGGTAAGGCTCTGGAAGAAGGTCCCTGTCATCAACACTCCCACGGACTGGGAGACTCTGAGGCACGGGGACCCTGAGGATGTGCTCTGCTCCTGGTACTGCTTTCTTGTGGTGTCAGTTCCCCAACTTTATACTTTCTTATCTTCATATTCCAAGAGAATGCCTTAAGGCACCATACAATCCTACAGATTGAGTCCTGCCTCACCAGAACAACTGCCACCTATCCTCCCTCATTAACATCATCCAGGCGGGATTTACAGCATATGAGAAAAATCACACAGTACCAGGAATCGTGGCCCAGTCAAACTGATACACACATTTTGAGGGTACATAATTCAATCTATGACATTCTACCCTTTGCACCCTCATCACATCCTTGTAGCATGCAAAACGTATTCATCCATCACATCATACCAAAAGTCTTAACTCCTAGTCCAAAATCCAAAATTTCCTTTTATTAGCTGTGAAATCCAGAACATATTATCAGCTTCCAAAGGTACAATCACAGAACAGGTGCAAGCTAGACATATCCATCACAAATGGGAGAAACAGCAAGAAAAGAAGGGGTAACAGGTACCGAGCAAGACAGCAGAACACATTAGATTAGCCCTAAAGAGTTTGAAACTAATTCTCCATTCTCTGATGTACTTTATACGATGGCCCTGTCCTCCAGACTCTAGGTTTTGGCCACACTCTCCAGATTCCAAGTGGAAGTCAGTGGGCTTCAGCTATGCCTCCCAGGCCCACTGGGACAGCAATTCTGTTTCCTCAGCTATAGGCAAGACATTTTCCTAGCCTAAGTGTCAGCTCCACCCTTACAAACACCAGAAGCCAGAGCTCCACTTTATGAAACCCCTGAGGATATTACCATACCTTTAGAGACTGAGGCAGCTCAGCTTCTTATGCTTCTTGTGTCTCCAGCTTCTGCTTCTCATAGCTTCTTTGCCAAGACCTCATGTCTACACATGTCCTATTGGGGCAAATGTTCCAAAGCTGAATAGTTCCATCAATAAGCGCCTGAAAGCACACCACTCTACCAGGAAGCCTCCTGTGCACAGTCACTCAGCTGTCTTCCTCCACGGGCTAGCTTGATTGCCATCTTGTGATGGTCTCCTGGTTCTGCTGCTGCTTCTCACCATCTGCAACTTCTCCAGTATTAGCAGTTCCTCAGTTCCTTCTGAATCTTTTATCCACGCACATTTTCAAAACCACTTTCACAGTATAGGTATCTGTTAAAACAGGACCCCACTCTTGGTACCAAATTCTGTCTTAGTCATCTAGTTCTGCCATAATAGAAATACCACAAGTGGATAACATCAACAAAGCAAAATTTATTTCTTCATAGAAAAGTAGGCTAAAAGTGCAAATTCAGGGCATCGCTTCCCGAAGAAGGCTTTCTCTGTTGGCTCTTGTCATCAGCTTCCCCCCAGACTGGGAGATTCTGAGGTCCAGGGACACTAAATCCTACGAATATCCTCTGCTTCTAGTGTTTCTTTCCTGGTGGTGTGGGGTCCTCAACTTTCTGCTTGCTTCCCTTTCCTTTATATTCCAAGACAGTGCCTCAAGCCACAACACCACCTTACAGATTGAGTCCTGCCTCACCAACACAACTGCTGCCCATTCTCTCTGATTAACACCATCAAGACACAATTTACAACATATGGGAATCATGGCTCAGCCAAACTGATACATTTGGGTGTTGGGGGGAGGAATAATTCAATCCATGGCATCTACTATGCAGGGATAACAATTTGAAGAGGAACAGAGTTATATTCATTATCAAAAGGAACATTTCAAGATCTATCCTAAAGTACAATGTTGTGATAGGATAATATCCATAAGACCAGTTAATATGATTCTCCTTCAAATTTATATACCAACCACAAATAACAATGATGAAGAAATTAAAGATTTCTTCAAACTTCTACAGTCTGAAATGAATGAAACATGAAATCAAGTTGCACTGATAATTACTAGTGTTGGGAATGTGAAAAGTAGGAAGAAAAGAAGTTGGTTCAGTAGATGGAAAATACGACCTTGGACACAGAAATGATGCTGGAGATCACACGATGGAATTCTGCTAGTCTGATGACCTATTAATTGGAAATACCTTTTGTGAACAACAAAATAGCAGTATACAATGGACTTCATTTGATGTAAAATACAGGAATGAAATACAGAGATGAAATCGATTACATCTGTGGAAAGAAATGATGGACAACCTCAATATCAGCAATCAAAGCAATATCAGGGCCACTGTGGAATGCAGCATCAATTACTCCTATCAAAGCTTAAGTTGACGCTCAGAAAAATTAAAATAAGTTGAAGTAGTACATAAGTCGAGAAGTATTCCTCGATTTGCTAGGCTACATCAGGTACACAATGATGATATCTAATTGAAAAAAATCATCACCATTTAGTCAATTTCAACTCATAGTAACCCAGTAGAACATAGTAGAATTGCTCCTAAAGGTTTCCAAGCAACGCCTGGTAGATTTGAACCGCTAACCTTCTGGGTTACCAGCCAAGTTCTTACTCACTGAGCTAGCCCACTACCCTACTAGTTATCATAAAAACAGCTGCAAACAAGTGAAGCTGTGTCATTTGCATAGCACAGATTGTTACTGAGTCTTCCTGTAATTCTGATGTCACATTCTTCTTCATATAGTCCAGCTTCTCACATCATTTGCTCAGCATACGGACTGACCAAGTACAGTGAAAGGATACAACTGTGACACACGCCTTTTATGACTTTAAAAAACATAGTTTTCCCCTAGTTCTGTTTGAACAACTGCCTCTTGGTCTATGAACAGGTTCTTCATTAGTTCAATTCAGTATTCTGGGACTCCCACTCTTCCTAGTGTTACCCATAATTTCTTGTGACTCACATAGACAAATGATTTTGCATAGTCGGTAATAGACAGCTAAACTTTTTTTTTTTTTTTTTTTTTTTGGTATTCTCGGCTTTCATCCAAGATCCTTCTGACATCAGCAATGATAACCCTGATTTCACATCATCTTCTAAATCCTGATTGAATTCTTGGCAGTTCCTTGTCAATGTACTGCTGCAACTTCTTTTGAATGATCTCCAGCAAAATTTTACTTGTATGTGATGTTGATATTATTTGGTAATATCTGCATTCTGTTTGATAACGTTTCTATGAAATGGACACAGTAAAGACCTCTTCCCACCAGTTGGCCAAGTAGCAATCTTCCAATTTTCTCCTCATTAGATGAGGGAACACCTCCAGATTTGCATTCATTTTTTTAAAAAAAAAATCTTAGTTGGTGGTACTCTATTAATTCTTTGAGCCTTACTTTTTGCAAGTGCTTTCAGTGCAGCTTAGACTTCTTCCCTCACTACTACAGGAGGAGTTCAACATTGCAGCTAATGGCTTGAATTTTCTTTTTTTTTCCCAGTCCTTTCAGCCTGAGAAATGTCCAATGTTTTTTCATTTTTGCTTTTCTGACTCTAAATCTTTTCTTATTTCTTTATACTACTTTACTCTGTTCTCTTGAGCCATTCTTCGAAATCTGTTCAGTTCTTACTTCATTATTTCTTCTATTCACTTTAGCTGCTCTAGGTTCAAGAACAAGTCTCAGAGTATATTCTGACATCCATTTTTGGTCTTTTCTTTCTCTCTTGTTTTTTCTAATGACCTCTTACTTTGGTTTCTTCATGCACGATATCACTTGACATCATTCTACAACTCATCTGGTCTTTGGTCTTCATTCGGGATGGATATACTCAAGGCCATATTTTGGCTCTGGTGGACTTGTTTTAATTTTCTTCAGTTTCAGCTTGAGCTTGCATGTAAGTAATTGATGATGTGTTTTGCAGTCAGTCTCTAACCATTTTCTGACTGATAATAGTAAGGTTTTCCATTGTCTATTTCCCCAGATGTAGTCAATTGATTCCTGTGAATTCTATCTGGGAAAGTCCATATGTATAGTTGCCATTGGTGTTGTTGAATAAGGCATTTGCAATAAATAATCAATGCAATGAAACAATTCAGTAATCACTTGCAATGAATTATCCATGAATAATTCATGGATTTTTGTAAAATTCTGTCATGTGATCTCCAGTGTCATTTCTATCACCAAGGTCATTATTTTTCAACAACAGATCATTCTCATTTTCCAAGTTTTGTATTTGAATCATCAGTAATTGTCAATGCATCTTGATTGCATGTTTGATCAATTTCAGACTGCAAAAGTTGATTTAAGAAAAAAATTCATTTTCTCCAATTTTGGTCTTTGTGGTTGACTAATAGTCACAATAACTAATCGTTACAGGAGTATAGATATTATCCTTTCACTGACAGTGTTGTACTTTAAGATAGATTTTTAAACTTTTTTTGCAATGAATATGATGCTATACCTCTTCAGCTTATCATTCCATGCATAATAAACTACGTTTGTCCTATTCAAAATGACCAATGTCAGTCGATTTCAGCTTACTAATGGCTAGAATATTGATCTTTATGCATTCAATTTCATTCAAAAGGACAACATAATTAAACCTACACTTTGAAAACATTCTTTTCTGTGCGTCATTTTCTTCCTATGAAGTAGGAAAAGTGTGGCCCTTTATAACTTGCAAATTATGTGAGATATAAATTAGAAATTTTGGTTGATTTGTTCAGTATTCTATGTATTTGAATGATTGAAGTTCCAGAGATCCATTGGTTTGGTGACAAAATAATTATGTAAGAATGCCTATGTTTCCAGAAAAACATGAACTTATCTTTCACTTCCTGTGGATTCAAGTAAGTTATGTCAGAACAGTGGAACTTTTCTCCCCTGCTTCCCCCAAGACACTCTTCACATTTTATCTCAATGTAAATGTGCTTGTATTATAGCCTTTTTATGGAAAATACTGATTGCTTTGACCAGTGCTCAGGAGTTTAAATCATGAATCCTTCATTTATGTAAAATAGTAAGTAAAAACAGTAGCAACAATATCATTAATACTTTTTAATCACTATATAAGGTGCTTTTTAAAATGTTTCTTATAGAGTATCATACTTGAACTTCACAACCAGATAGCTTTTGTACTCTTATTATTGTTCCCTGTTTAAAGATAGGAAACTCAGACACAGAATATCTGTTGTTCAAGTTTGCATAAGTGTCATGATGCTAAGGCAAAATTTTCCACCCTAGCATTCTAATGTCAGAATCGATGCTCTAGTTCACTCAACAGTACTTTCTATATATAACATACACACATTCTTAGTTTCTTACTACTGCTATAACAGAAATATGTTAAGACGGTAGCATTAACTAACATAAACTGATTTTTCGCACAGTTTAGGAGGCTGGAAGTCTAAATTCAAGGGAAAGGCTTTCTGTGTCATCTCTGGAAGAAGATCTTCATCTCTTTTTAGCTTCAGTTCCTTGGTTCCTCGTGGATCTCCGTGTGGTGCACCATCAGGTTTCTCCTGTCTGTGCTTCCTCTTTTATGCTTAATCTTCTATTTTACACCTCAAAAAAGATGGGGTTAAGACTCACCCTTTACTGAGATGGCCTCATTAACCTAATGCAGAAATCCATATTCCCAAATGGGATGGCATACAAAGGCATGTGGTTGTTGCATGCCATCAAGTACGTTCTGACTATACCAACCCCAAAACCAAACCTGCCGCTGTCCATCGATTCTGACTCTTCGTGACCCTAGAGTAGAATTGCCTCATAGGGTTTCTAATGAGTGGCTAATGGTTTTGAACTGTTGATCTTTTGGGTTAGCAGGTGAATGCTTAACAACTGTGACACTAAGACTAACTATATGGGTTAACATTTAAAGCACGTATTTTATGCGATTCAATTCAATCCATAACACACGCTCTGTGTTCTATTTCAGTGCTGCTATGTTTTGTCAGATGAAGCAGACAGGGGTGTGGAGGTGCGTCTGTAAGTACGGGGCCCTCTCGGCCTTACATGAATGTCAGAAAGCTACCCTCTTTACCTGTGCATTGCCCCTGTTCCCACCTCTGCATTGCAGTGTCCATTATGACAAGACAGCACATTTTGGGAGCTCACTGGACTGCCATGTGTCCAAAAATAAGATAGTTTATAAACAGAAAAGGAGAAACTCTCTTTTCCTTAAAATTCAGAGCTTTTTTCACTTGAATCATTATCCTTTTTCTGGCTTGAAGTTCTTATTCCACCTCCAGCTGCTAAAGCACTTTTTATAAGTTCAGTGTTTCCTGCAGGTGATGGTAGAATTCTGGTAGGGAAATGATGGAGGAAAAAATGCTCATTAAGAGAAAATTCTATTCATATTCCTCACATACATGCTTTTACATCTGCACAGTGAGAATTTTTAATGTCTGAAGCCAGGATACTTTGTCTGTTTTATCTTTGTTTGCCCTTAACCTGCTCCTCCTCAGAAGAAATAGAAGGCAGAGAGAACAGTAGAAAATTTGAATGTAGCTGTAGAATTGTTCTTTAGATGACACAGCAGCTTTGCATGCTGGGGAAAGGCTTCTTCTCTATTTCAAATGCTCCCTTCCCTGCAAAGATCAACCATTATTAAAACTTTCAAGTTTTCTTCCCCAAGGAAAAATGGCTTACCTGATTGGGGACTTGATGGGGGAAAAAAAAAATACATCCCAATGATCACATTCTCTTATGATATGTGGTAACAATAGAAATTAATTATAAAAGATAAATAGTAAGAAAAAAATCATAAAATATGTATTATTTTAAAATAATGTTAGTAAAAATAAGTGTTAGAAAATATTAAAACTGAAACATAAAATTACTAGTCATAAAATTTTATGGAATATAGAAAACAGAGGATTGAGATAGAAATTTATGATATTAAATGCATACTTTACAAAAAAGACTAATAGAAATTAATGAAATTATCATGTAAATGAATACTTTAAACAAACAATAACAGCAAAATAACAAAATAGGGAGACAGAAAAGAGCACAAGCTAGTAAAATGAAAAACTCACTACAAACATAATTTATTATTTGAAAGGAATAATAAAACAGAAACCCTTCTGATGTGATTGATGAAGAGCAAAAGAGAAGACACACAGATTTGATATTAGAATATTATAACATTATTCACATAATAAGTATCCTTCTGTGACAGCACAGACATAGGACGGCATTTCTCCTCAAATGAGTCTCGGCACTTGATGTAATTTCACCGAAAATTTCAATACAGCTTTTCAGCAAATTTTGAAAATCCATCCTAAAATCATTTTGGAAAATCAGAATCTAAATTGGACAACATAATTCTTAAAGAGTTGTAGAGAAGAGGCCTAGATAAAAGAAAAAGTGAGACAGGAAAATAAAGGGCAAGACAAAAGTAATATCAAGAGATTTCTGCACAGATAAAGAATTTCTACGAAGTTTTAGTAAATAATAAAGTGATGATACAAGAATACAGATAGACTAAACCAAACCACTATCACTGAGTGGATTCCAACTCAGAGCAACTCTACAGAGATAGACTAGCAGGACTAAAATACGACACACACATGCTTGGTGTACACGGAGGTAACATTGTTTGCTGCCTGTCCAGCTGGCCCCAGAATCACAGTGACACTCTACACAATGGACTGAAAAAATACCTGGTTCCGTGCCATCCCCACGGTCTGTTGATGGATCAGACCATTGTGATTTATAAGATATTCACTGGCTGATGTTTGAAAATAGATTACCAAGCCATTCTTCCTAGTCTGGCTTAGTCTGGATTCTCTGCTGAAATATGTTCAGCATCTCAAGAAAACATAAACCACCAACAACAGATGAAAAGTGGCTGTACCATAGGTGTATTGGCTGGGACTGAAACACGAGTGTCCTGCATGGCAGCTGAGAATTCTACCACTGAACCATCATTGCTGCCTTGGAGCTTTCATTACAGATGACTTAATAAATCATAGAAGGTGAACATCAGCTAACCATTGAGTCAGATCAGACTCAAGGAGGCCCTACACATTGTACAACAAAACATTGCTCAGTCTTGTTCCCTCCTAACAAGCTTTGCTTTGTTTGAGCCCACTGTTGCAGCCACTGTATCAATCCATCTCATTCAGGATCTTCCTCTTTTTAGCTACTTTACCAGCCACAATATCCACCTCAAGGTATTAGTCCCTGCTGATAATATGTCCATAGTAAGCAAGACAAAGTCTCACCATTCTTGCTCACAAGGAGCATCCTGGCTGTACTTCTTCCTCGGTACAATTGTTCATTCTTCTTTCAGTCAATAGTATATTCAATATTCTTCACTAGCACCAGAACTCAAATGTATCAGTACTGCCAAAGTCCTCCCTTCTCATCTTTTCATTATTTATCTTTCACGTGTAACTGAGATGACTGCAAACACCATGGTTTGGGTAAGGCGTATTTTAGTCTTCAAACTGACATATTTGCTTTTTCAGCACTTTTAAAGGGGTCTTTTGAAGCAGACTGACCCAGTACCGTTTTCCAGAAACATTCATCCATTGATTTCTTGACTGTTGTTTCCATGGACATTGACTGCAGATCCAGGGAAAACAAGATCTTTGACAATGTCAACATTTTTTTCCTTTATAATGATGTTGCTTACTGGTCCAGTTGTGAGGATTTTTGTTTCCTTTATGCTGAGGTTTAATTCATACTGAAGGCTATAGTCTGATCTTCATCAGAAAGTGCTTCAAATCATTTTGTTTTCCAGAGTCATCTGTGTGTCATCTGCATATCACAGGTTGTTAATAAGTCTTCCTCTGATCCTGATGCTATGTTCATCTTCATATAGTCCAGCTTTTTGGATTATTTTCTTAGAACACAAATTGAATAGGTATGGTGAAGGAATAGAACCCTGCCACACTTTTTTCTAAACCATGCTATATCCCTTTGTTCTATTCAAGCAACTACGTCTTGACCTAAAAGATCAACACAAAGATGTAAATAGTGAGTTTGACAATAGGACATCCTTAATGAGAACTGTTTAGATGATGAGAAAAAAACACGGTGGGAGTAGAATGGAAAGAGAAGGAGAGACAAGGAAGTGTATAAAGAGAGTTTTTGCTAAATTTTCAAAAACTTTGACCATATGGGTAAACGGAGAATGGAGCTAGAAGTCACATGGGGTCAAAGGAAGACTTTAAATAAAATGCCTGTGTGCTAATGGAATTATACAATATTGGAGAAACTGTTCATGGTGGGGGATATTGGCTTTATGATATCCTTGATTAAGTGAAAGAAAAATAGTAGGTGGAATCAGAGCATGGGAGGATGTTTGGCTTTAAGTGTAGGAACAAATACTTTCATTGTTAGGGAAAGGAAAGTACAGAAACAAATTAATTTCATCACAGAGACATAAAGGATCCTTATCTGGTTACTGATTCTGACCCATCAGTCAGGTGACTGTAAGAAATATTTTGAGCTTTTTGAGCCTTGAGTCCTTCAAGGGAAGCTGGAAAGAGTTTATTAAGCCCATAGTATTTTGTAATAATTAAATGAGATGATCCACTCAGCATCCTTCCTGGAGCAGAGCTGTTGCTATTGTTGTGTGCTGCTGAGTTGACTCCAACTCAGAGTGACCCTACAAGAAAAAGTAGAACTGTTTCACGGAGTTTCCTAGGCTTTAATCCTTAGGGGAGCAGATTACCGGGACTTTTCTCTGCTGATGCATAGTTAGTGCTCAATAGATTACAGCCGTTGTTATTCACCAATATATCCTGAGAAAAAAAACCACATCAATTCACTAGACCTTGCTGAACCCTTTAGCACGGATTAGCTAGCTGACACTTCAGTAAGTAAAAGGCACCATTTTAATAGAGAAGGGAAAAATAAGAAAAAGAAAACTAAGGCAGTTTGAGGCAGAATCTTAGAGTAATAAATAGTCAGATTTGGAAATCACAAGTATCTTTACTATTCTGAGCTAACCATTTTTTTTTTCTGAAAGTCTTTTATTTCATCCATGAATTAAGATAAAATAAATAATAACACTACCTCACTGTTTTTGTTTTGTTTTGTTTTGCTTTGTTTTCAGGACTACATGAGTAATAGATTTAAAACATTCAGAGTAATACTTGACTCTAACAAACATTGGCTATAAATTTGTCATATAAACATTGCAGTATAAATTTACTCTGAATGGGAAAAAGGATGATAAAATAACAGTAAAACCTCACATTCTTTTTTTCTTTAATTTTTTAGTCCTTTAATCAGTGTTATCAAACCCGTGGAGGTTAAGCCATGATTTAATTAGGACTGTGAGGATACTAGAGCACTCATACTGCAGCAGATGAGAGCGTGGCTGACTGCCAAGAGGCTAGTAGTTGGAATCCGTCAGCTGCTCCTTAGAAATCCTAAGAGGTAGTTCTATTCTGTCCATTAGGGTTGCTGTGAGTCAGAATGGAGTCGATGGCAACGAGTTTGGTGTTTGGGGTTTGGTAGTACAATCAAATAATGTGTAAAGTGCATGGAACAATGTAATCTCCAAAGTAAGTGCTCCATAAATGTGAGCTATGGAAAGGCAGCAGTGGAGGAGTTGAGCATGGGCTCTGGAGTCATGTTACTAGAGTTTGAATCCTGGCACAACTGTCTATCAGATAGGTATCTTCAAGTAAGTACTTTATGTATCTCAGTTTCTTCATCTATAAAATGGAAAAAAAAAAAAAAAGAGCAGTAACCACATGCTCAGAAAGCTACTGATTTATTTTATGGAAACTTTGGTGGCATAGTGGTTGAGTGCTAACCAAAAGATTGGCAGTTCAAATCCTCCAGGCATTCCTCAGAAACTCTATGGGGCAATTCTACTCTGTCCTATAGGGTTACTATGAGTCAGTGACTGGACATCACTGAACTGGTTTTGGTTTATATACAAAGCATTTGAAAGAATGTCTGACATACTATAATACTTAATAAAGAGGAAGAAAAAAGTAATAATAACAGCTGATAAAATATCAAAACTTAGACTCAAATCCAGATCCTTCAACTGTTCATCTAGTGCATTCCTCAGGCTGTAGCTAAAAAATCCCACATACTCACTTTTCCTATTCTTGAAACATCCTATTTACACAAAGTTATTAGGGAACTGCAACCACAAATGTGTCTGGGAGGGCAAAAGCAAGATGGGCCCTGTATCACTACAAAATCCTCATTTTTCTCCACGCTGCCTGTTGGCGGATGCTTACTCACACGCAATCCGCCTTGAGCCCACAATAAAAGTCAATTGTCATCATATTCACTCTTAATCATGGCAATTCAGTGTATGTCCAAGTAAAACTGTGCTCCATAGGGTTTTCAATAACTGACTTTTCAGAATGGATCACCAGGCCTTTCTTTCAAGGTACCTATGGGTGAACTTGAATCTTCAACATTTTGGTTAACAGCTAAAGTCATTCACCTTTTGCACCACTCAGGATACATAGGAAATAAAGCCAATTCCCTTGTGTCCGAAAGGCCACTCAGAGCCCTGCAGTGCATTTACAGTACACCAGCTAGCTGTCATGAAAGATCAAGACAATTCTATTTTCTGCCTCTGTTTGCTTAAAACAAGGTAGCTCAGTCCCTTGACCTTAAGCCTTAACTCAGATTTGAAAAACAAGAAAAACATGGTGAAACAAAGTTGTCACAAACAAAGCTCTTAGGAGTTCAAGTGCTTAGAAACACTATACTGTTGGCCTTTTCATCTCCAACTCTTCTGACAACAAATGCATCACAAGGGCTCTCCAAATCCTTCAGTCCTGCTGCTTTTGGAGTTAGATGTGCCATTTCCAAGATCTTAAGAAAGCAAAGGATTCCAAGTTAGCTACGTGTTTCAATTAACAAAGTAGCATCTCTTAACCTGTCATAAAGCACAGGGGAATTTTTCAGAAAAAAATTCAGAATGTTTGGTACTAGAGACAGTGAGTTTCCCATCACTGAAACATTTAAGCAGATGCCTGAAAACCTTGCCTCAAGACTGCAGGGAGCTGGTATGTCCCCCACTGTTCTGTCCGCCCAGTGTCCCTCCTATCTTCCTCTGTGAAATACTGTCTTCATACTCCTACCACAGGCTGCCAGTAGAAGTGTTCATATTTTTATTTAACTCTAGATCTCCAGATGTAGCTTATTAATCAAGTGATGAGCAAATAAGTCAACAAGGGAACAAGAACCATCAGAGACATTTCTTGTTAACTGTCAATATAGAACTGAGGGACACACTATGACGCAAAGTTGGAAATTTTGATCTGAAGCTTGACAGCTATATTAATGTCATAGTTTCTCTATTTACAAGTTTGACATCATCAGGGAGATGAGTAAACCTCTCAGTTTCTGTTCCCTTAGTTGTAAAATGATATTAATAAGACAGTAGTACTTACCTCTTAGGGAGGTCTGGTATCAAAATGGTTATGAGCTCAGTTACTAAATGAAAAGTTGGTATACGAACACTACCACCACTACCACTCCCAGCAGCTCTGTGAAAACTGCTCTCTTAAAAATTATGGCCTAGGAAACTGTATGGGGTGAATCTACTGTCACCAGAGGTCATGAAGAGTTAGAGTAACTTGACAGCACTTAACAATGACAACCATCTACCTACAAGGTTGTCATGAGGATTTAACCAGTTAATGCATGTAAATCATTTCCTATACCTTTTCATATAAAGTAAATCCCCAGTTAACTTTGTTGTGGTAGTTACTTTCTTAGAATCAACTCCAACTTGTGTCGTATAGCAAAACTGTTGGCCAATCCTATACTACCTTCATTAACTTTGACATGTTTAAGATCATTGTTACAATTATTGCATCGATCCAAATCACTGGGGGCTTCTCTAGTATTTACTGACCTTCTACTTTACCAAACATGAAGTTCTTTTCTAGCCATCAGTCTTCCCTGAAGATGTGTCCAGATTAAGTGAGAAATTAGATAGCATTAATATTATTGTAATCTGTCACAATTATAACATCAATTGCTCATATTTGAGCTCAAATCAATGCTGAACATGCTAAAAAAAAAAAGTCCACAGGATCCAAAGTACAACCTGAGCGTGTCTCACCTCAGTATACCCCACCTGAATTTAAACCATTACCAAAAACCAAAATCAAACCCACTGCCATTGAGTCAATTCCAACTCATAGTGACCTTACAGGTCATAATAGAACTGTCTCACAGAATTTCCAAGGACTGCCTGGTGGGATTTGAACTGCTGACCTTTTAGTTAACAGACATAGCACTTAACCGCTACACCACCAAGGTTTCCTCAACCACTACAGAAGGAAGCATATTATCAAGAACTAATGGCATTGAAGGAAGAAGTCTAAGCTGCACTGAAGGCATTATGAATTGGAATTGGAATACTATTCAAGGTGTTTCAACAAATGGATGCAGTGGTGGAGGAACTCATTTGCTTGTGCCAAGTCATTTGGAAGAAAGCTACAGGGCAAACAGCCTGGAAAAGATCCATATTTTTGCCTATTCCAAAGAAATATGATCCAACAGAACGTGGAAATTACTGCACAATATCATCTAGATCATATGTATGTAAAATTATGCTGAAGATAATTCAAAAGTAGACGAAATAATATGTCAACAGAGAAATGCCAGAAATTTATAACTGATTCTGAAGAGGACATGGAAAAAGGGGATATCACTGCTGAAGTGTCGTAGGTCATGGCTGAAAACAGAGAATACCAGAGAAATGATTATATATATTTCATTGAGTATGTGGATCATAACAAATTATAGATGACATTACAGAGAATGAGAATTTCATAACACTTAATTGTGCTCATGAGGAACTTCTGTATAGACCAAGAGAGAGTTATTTGAAGAGAACATGGGGATACTGTGTGGTTTAAGTCAAGAAAGGTATGCCTCAGGCTTGCATCCTTTCAGCATACTTATTATATAATCTGCATGCTGAATGAATAATCTGAGGAGCTGGACTGTATGAAGAAGAACAGGGCATCAGAAATGGGGGAAAACTCATTAACCTGCATTATGCAGATGACACAACCTTGTTTGCTGAAAGAGGACACCGAAGCACTTACTGATGAAGATCAAAGACCACATCCTTCAGTATGGATTATATCCCAGCATCAAGAAAACAAAGAACCTCATGAATGGTTCAATAACCAACATCATAATAAGTAGGGAAAGGATTGACATTCTCAAGGATTTCATTTTATTTGTATCCACAATCAATATCCATGAAAGCAGTGTTCAAGAAACCAAATGACGCTCTGCACTGGGCAAGTCTGTGTCAATTTAATAACTAAGGTGTGCCTGATTTAAGCCATAGTATTTTCAATCTCAATGGCAGTAGGGATTTTCAGTCTCCTCATATGCATATGAAAACTACACAATTAATAAGAAAGACTGAGGAAGAATTGATGCCTTTGAATTACATCATTTGCAAGAGCAATGAATATATCATGGATTGCCAGAAGAACAAATAAATCTGTCTTGAAAGAAATAAGAGCAAAATAATCCTTAGTGAAACTTTAGATGTATAATATTATCAATTAACTGCTCACTGGCCTTAGATTAATAGAAAGTAGACCTGGCTGATGTCAAGGAAGGTTTCTGGGTCTGAAGTCTGTTTTCAATTTTCCATGAAGCCAAATGCATCTCTGCTCTACTAATAATTCACATTTACTGTGTGAATATGAGATTCTAATAATCCTCATTTCCTGTGTGAACACGAGATTTCTATCACTTACCATGAAACGAAAGGATGAGATACTAAACTTTTAATAACATTGGGTAGTTTTTGTCCATTTCAGATTTCTGAACTTCAAACATTCTATGTCTTCCTCATACTAACTAGTACATGATTCTCTATGGTCTGGCTATTGCTATTAAATATATCCCAGGATAACAGGGCAATAGGACTCCAACAAGTCTGTATGAACTGGAAGTGCAAAGGCAGTCAAGTCAACATTCAGAGGAAAATGCATTGTCCACATCCAAAAGATCCAAGAGAACATTACCAAACAACTCCAGAAAGCACCAGAGAAGAGTCTCTGTTCAATATCTGCCAGAATTGAATGCACTGGAAGCTATACCACCAGTATTTTACATAACAGCAAGCTCACCCATGGTAGACAGGTTTTGAAAAATTGCAAAGTCAGCAAACACGTCTGGAAACCTTTATCACTCTCTACATCAAGCTGCAGCCTCCTAATTCAGGGAGAAAAAAGTCAAACATATTCTATTCTACAAAAGCATATGCTTCAAAAGTCCACATGAGTTTGTTACATAAAGAAGAATACAAATATTGTCCAGAAAGAGCATTGGTAGTAAAAAGTGTGGGAAAGAAATGTACAGAAAAACGATGACCTACAAAAAGCATATTTTAAAATATATTTTAAACCTTCATTTTACATTTAGCTGCTTTTAAATGAGTTACTTCCTAGAGTCAATAAAGAAGTTTCCAGTAGTAACTTCAGTCGATAAAAATACCTTACAACCTATTTTCAGAACGCCAAGCTGTATAGCACATTTGCAGCATTTATCACAGGAGAAATGATATAATCACAAGATGGCAACTCTAGAATATCCTCCTACCCCAAAGAGAGTCAAAAATTTTCAGTATTCATCAATAGTAACGCAATAAAGTACTCAAATCAAACATTTCTATTCCATTCACTGAGAAAAAAATATAATTTTATTTAATAATAGGGAAAAATAATTCAAAAATAAAAAAATCTTAGGTGAAGATTTATCAGTCGGGTCCTACTCGCCTGTCAGTTTGTCATACCGTGGTGGTTTGCACACTGCTGTGGTGCTGAAGCTGTGCCTTCTCTATTTTAAATAACAAGCTCACCCACGGTGGACAAGTTTCAACAAAGCTCCCTAACTAAAACATACTAGGAAGAAGGACCTAGCAATCTACTTGTAAACAATTTAGCCAGCGAAAACCTTATGGATAGTAGTAAAACACTGTTTCACATGTTGTTGTTGTCGGGCACCATCAAGTTGGTTCTGACTAACAGTGACCGTATGAAAAACAGAACAAAACACTGCCCAGTCTTGTGCCATGTCCACAAAAGTTTTTTGCTTAAGTCCATTGTTGCAGCCACAGTGTCAATCCATCTCATCGAGGTTTTCTTCTTTTTCTATGACCCTCCACTCTACCAAGCACGATGTCCTTCTGCAGGGATGATCCTTCCAGAAAACATATCCAAAGTATATAAGAAGCAGTCTTTCCATCTTTGCTTCCAAGGAGCAGTCTGGTTGTACTTCTTCCAGAACAGATCTATTTGTTCTTTTGGTGGTCCATGGTACATTCAACATTCCTCTCCAACACCACAATTCAAAGACATCAATTCTTCTTCTGTCTTCTTTGTTCATTATTCAGCTTTCACATGCATATCATACAATTGAAAATATTATGCCTTGGGTCAGGTGTACCTTAGTCTTAAAGACGCCTCTTTACTTTTCAATACTTGAAAGAGGCCCTTGGCAGCAGATTTTCCCAAGGCAATGCATCTTACTTAGTGCCAGAAAATAATACCCTCAAGTTGAAAGGCACTCAAAAGGCAACTGGGAAAGAGCTGCCTCCTCAAGTTAGAGTCCACCTTAAGGACATGAATATAGTCAAGCTTTCAGGACTTTCACTGTTGAAGAGGTACAACTCAAAATGCAAAGGAGCATCAGCAAACATACATTAATAATGAAAGCAAGGAATGTACAAAGTACGAGTCTAGGAAAATTAAAAGTTGCCAAACCTGGAATGGACACTTGAAGATGAATATCCTAAGCATTAGTGATCTGACATGGATGAATATTTGTCATTATGAATCAGATAATCAAATGAACTAATTTAAGAGCAACAGTGTTGTATTCATCATTAAAAAGAACTTTTTAAGTTGTATCTTGAAACAGTGTTGTAAGTGATGGCACAATATACATAAGCCAACAAGAAAGACCACTGTCTTCAAGTTCATCATGCTGTAATGGCTTGCATGTTGCCATGATACCGGAAGCTATGCCACCAGTATTTCAAATACCAGCAGGGTCATCCATGGTGGATAATTTTGAGCAGAGCTTCCAGACTAAGACAGACTAAGGAAAAGGACTATCTTCTTCTAAAAACAAAAAAAGCCAGTGAAAATCTTATGAATAGCAACAGAACATTGTTTGATATAGTGCCAGAAAATGAGTCTCTCAGGTCGGAAGTCATTCAAAAGACAACCAGGGAATAGCTGTTTCTTTGAAGTAGTCAGCCTTAATGGCATGTATAGAGGCAACCTTTGGGATCCATGGTTTGCTTATGTGGTATGATTCCAAATTTTAAAAAAAAGTGGCAAACATCCATAAATAATCAGAAAATGGACTATAGAAAATATGAATCTAGAAAATTAGAAATTGTCAAAAATGAAATGGAATCCTGGGCACCAGTGAGCTAAAATGGATTGGTACTGGCCATTTTTAATTGGATAATCATATGATCAGTCATCCAAGGAATGAAAAACTAAAGAGGAATGTAATCATATTCATTATCAAAAAGAACATTTCAAGAACTGTCCTGAAGCACAATGCTGCCAGCAATTGGATAATATCCACATACCTACAAGACAGACCAGTTAATATGACAATTATTCAAATTTACATACCAACCACTAATACAAAAACTAAGAAATAAGATATTTACCAACTTTTGCAGTCTAAAATAGATCGAGCATGCAATCAAGATGTTTTGCTAATTACTGGTAACTAGAACACAAAACTAGGAACCAAAGTCTAAGCATCAGTAGATGAAAAATATGGCCTTTGTAAAAGAGACAACCCCAGAGACCCCACCGTGTTAGGCTAGGTTCTCTAAAGAAAGAAAACTATACAAATATATAGAGAGAGATTTATATTAGGGAAATAGCTGACAAAATTGTAGAGGCTGAAACATCTGAGTGCTGGATCAGGATACAAACTTCACACAGCTGCTGAAGCTGCTGAACCCAAAGTAGGCAGGTTGGAGAGCAGGGTTCCTTCATACAGGCTATGCTGTTCACGAGTCCCAAGATTGCTGGCAACACTGCAAGGTTTCTCATGATTCACATAGCTTCAGAGGCTGGCGAGCCCAAGATCTGCAGGTCTGGGAACTGCACTCTTATTTGCAGGCTGTGAAGATCAATGAAGTCCAAGATAGGCAAGCTGCTAGCTCAAGTCCCAAGAACCAGTGGTCAGAAGACAACAGAGATAGCTTCTGGATCTAAAACAAGCCAAAAAGCTTTGCAAGGTAAGCAAGACGGAAGCAGGAAACAGAAGCAGAGAGATGAAAACTGAGGTGGTGATAAGCTACTACAGGCCCTGCACCTGTTGGTACCACTCAGCACATTCCATCACAGGCATGATCACAGTATTATGCAACTGCCAAAATATTGAGACTCATGGTCCAGTCAAGGGGACACACAATCTTAACCATCACCCTCATTATAGAGTTTTGGAAAACCAATAACTTACTCACTGGAAATACCTTTTTTTCAACAACATAAATGGTGACTATACACACGTACCTTGGTAGATGGAATACACAGAAACCAAATTAACTATCTCTGTAGAAAGAGACTCTGTGGAAAGAAACTCAGTATCATGAGTCAGAACCAAGTCAGAGACCAACTGTGGAACAAATATATTATCAATTGTATTTGTGCATGTTTAAGTTGAAGCTAAAGGAAATTAAAACCAGAGTCAAGTACAACCTTGGGTATATCCTACTTAAATTTGAAGAAAAGATCAAGAATAGATTGGACACATTGTACATTAATGATTGAAGACCAGACTAGTTATGGGATGCCATTAGAACATCATATGTGAAAAAAGCAAAAAGTCATTGAAAAGAAAGAAAAGAGCACCAAAGAAGTTGGAAGAGACTCTAAAAATCACTCTTGAACATATGGTAGTTTAGGCAAATGCAAGAAATGATGAAGTAAAGAACTGAATAGATTTTGAAGGGTAACTTGAAAAGACAAAGTAAACCAACATAGTAAAATGTTCAAAGACCTAGAGATAGAAGGCCAAAAGAGAAGAACATGCTTGGCAGTTCTCAAGCTGAAAGAACTTAAAAAAAAAAAATTTCATTTCTTGAGTTGCAATATTGAAGGTTTCTATGAGCAAAACACTGAAAGATACAGGAAACATTAAAAGAAGATGGAAAGAATATATAAAGTCACTGTACCAAAATGACTTGTTTGAATTTCAAACATTTCAGGAGGTAGCAGAGGACTAAATGATAGTACTGAAAAGGAAATACAAGATGTACCTAAGAACTGGTGAAAAACAAACCTCCAAGAATTGAAAGAATACCGAGATGTTTCAACAGATGAATTCAATTCTGGCAGCTCTCAGTCATCTATACCAAGAAATTAGGAAGACAAATATCTGGCTAATCGGCTGGAAAAGATCTACATATTTGCCTATTCCAAAGAAACGTTATCCAACAAAATGTGGAAATTATTGAAAAATATCATTAATATCATGTACAAGTAAAATTACACAAAAGATAAATTCAGTATGGGAGTACAGCAACAAGAAGCTGCCAGAAGTTTAAGCTTGTTTCAGAGGAAGACGTGGAGTGAAGGATGTCATTGCTGATGTTTGATGAATTCTGGCTGAAAGCAAAGAATACCAGGATTGTTTACCTGTGTTTTATTGACTATGCAAAACAATCATATTGCATACCAACTACGGACCATTGCAAATTACAGATAACATTGGGAAGAACTGAAATTTCACAAGGTTAAAGTGTATTCATGAAGAACATCACATGGACATGTACAATAGGTAGTTGTTTGAACAAAACAAGAGGATGCTGTAAGGTTTGAAATCAGGAAAAGTATTTGTCAGTTGTATCTTTTCACTATATTTGTGCAATCTTTATGCTGAGCAAATAATTAAAGAAGCTGGACTACTTGGAGAAGAATGTAGCACCAGGATTGGATGAACACTCATTAACAACCCATAATACACAGATGATGCAACTAAGCCTGCTGAAAGTGAAGGTGACTTGAAACACTTACTGATCAAAGTTGAAGACTACAGCCTTCAGTGTGGATTACACCCCAACATACAGTAAACAAAAATCCTACCAATTTCACCAATAAGCAACATCATGATAAATAGAGGAAAAGACTGAAGTTATCAAGGATTTCCTTTTACTTGCATCCAAGACCAATATCCATGGAAGCAACAGTTCAAAAATGAAAGGGTATATTACGCTGAGAAAGTCAACTGGAGAAGACCTCTTGAAAGTATTAAAAGTAAAGATGGCACTTTGAGGATGAAGGTATGCCTGACCCAACCCGTGATTTTTCCATTTGCCTCACACGTATACAAAAGCTGGACAATGAATAAGGGAGTGGAAGAAGAATTAATGTATTTGTATTGCATGCCGGCAAAAAATATTGAATAAGCCATGGACTGCCAGAAGAGACAACAAATCTG
This sequence comes from Heterohyrax brucei, assembly GCA_028571685.1. Classification (NCBI taxonomy): domain Eukaryota; kingdom Metazoa; phylum Chordata; class Mammalia; order Hyracoidea; family Procaviidae; genus Heterohyrax; species Heterohyrax brucei. The sequence goes on from CM053143.1 coordinate 167,391,076, forward strand.
TCTTGAGTTACAGCCAGAATGCTCCTTAGAAAAGAGGATGGCCAGACTTTGTCTCACATACTTTAGACATGTTGTTAGGAGGAACCAGTCCCGACTTCTAGGAGTCAAGATGGTGGACTAAGCATATGTCTCCTTATATCCCTCTGGAAACCAAGACCTGAACTGAAAATCAAACGGAGCCTTCTGGTCACCTACTGAGCCACCAGGACATGTCACAGGGCTGTTAATTAGGACTTCATATCACTGAGAGAAAAACCTCCTCTCTTTCGCTGACTCCCGCTCCCGGCTAGCCCTGGATCTCACGGACTGACGGTAAACACACCAATTTGACTTTTTTTTCCTCTGTCTTGGCCGGTGGGTGGAGCTGGGTCCTGCCTAGCGGCTAGATTCAGATGCACTGCTGGTGGGATAGGCAGGCAAAATTGTCATATTTTGAGAGCCAGGCTTAGGACTGTTCATCTAGCCACTTTAGGTCTGTCTTTTTATCACTGTCACAGTGTGGTTTGTATGGAACTGCAGTGCCTGTGTGCAGGAGGAAATGTTGGATACAGAGATTTTGCCAGCCAGCCCAGTGCCATCGAGTCAGATCCACGGGACCTAATTCTTAGCCTAGGAGCCAGAGCCTGCAAGCAGGACAGCACTTCTCCAATAGAAAAGCAGTAGTTTACACAGTGTCACCTACAGTGGGGGCCCAGCAACAGAGGCAGAGGACTCATTACCTCTCAGCACCTTTAGCCCCTCTATTCACCGACAGTGCGGAGAGAGCCATCTCAGATACAGTGGCTGCAGCTAGACCTAATCCTTAACTTGGGAGCCAGAGCCTGCCCACAGGAGAGTGCTTTTCTATCAGAAAAGCAGTAGTTTACACAGTGTCGCCTAAGGCTGGGCCCTGTCAGCAGAGGCCAACAGTAGCAAGTAGCATTGCTATATTTTGAACTAGTTTGTATCATCTGGGGTTCAATATAGAGGTGCTTACTTTGACACTTGGGAAGAGGGACATCTACACCTGAAAACCTGACTGACTTGGGAAGTGATCAGATACTTTTTGTTTTACATTTTAAGACAGCCTGGAGACACATCTGCAGTCCATCCTCACAGTATCTCTCCCAGCCTTTACCTACTTACATGAAACCCAAAAAGCAACAGATGCTTGTGCCATACAGAAATCACCCTCACTTCAGAAGGCTCTCAAACAAAACAACTGAGGAGTTTTTTGGATGAAGAAATTTTTCTGAAATCATCAGAAGGTGAACACAAAAGGGTTATACACAGAGCCCTTCTAGACCTTATACAAAATGCAGCAGAACAAAAGGAAAAATTAGGCAAGTTGTTCAATCTGATGGAATACCATCACTCTGAAGTCCAACAGATCAAGAACAAAATCAAACACAAAGAAACTTCCATTCAAAGCCAAGAAAACAGAATGGAACAAATAGAAAAAAGAATTTCTGACTTGGAAGACAGAGCTACTGATGCCAGCATCGAGCAGAAATCAGTAAAAAGAAACAAGAAAAATGAAGAAGCATTAAGAAGCATGTGGGACTCTATTAAGAGAAACAACCTTTGATTAATTGGAGTCCCTGAACAGGATGAGACACCTGAGAACACAGAGAGTATCGTTGCTGAGCTGCTGACAGAAAACTTCCCAGAAATCATGAAGAAGAGAATATAGATATCCCAGATGCATATCGTATGCCACCCAATATAGATCTCAAAAGAAAGACTCCAAGATATATTATAATCAAGCTTAACAAAATGAAACATAAGCAGCAACTCTTAAAGGCAACAAGACTTAAAGCAAAGCTAACATTCAGAGGGAAACCCTGTAGGCTTTCGTCAGATTTCTCAGCAGAAACCATGCTGGCACAGACACGGTGTCATGACACATTCAAAACCTTGAAGGAGAACAACTTCCAGCCAAGAATTATGTATCCTGCAAAACTATCTTTCAAATATGAAAATGAAATTAAGACATTCCCAGATAAACAGAAACTCAGAGACTTTGTAAAAACCAAACCAAAACTATAAGAAATACTGAAAGAAGTTCTTGGCTTTGGCTTAGAAGAACAAAACCACTGACTTTATATTTTAGAATGACACATTATTCAGAATTCTACTCAGTTAGGGAAGGCTCCAAATTTAATCACAGCTTTAATACTGAAAGAAACAATCCAGTGATTATCATGAAAACTATGGTGCCATCATATTAAAAAGAGGGATGTACTACAGTCATTATAATCCTTCCAGATGGAGAGGAAGATGACAAGACTGGTAGTAATTAAAATTGGGTTTATATATAGTTTATTAAGGTGGATCATAGTGGCAGCCATAAAGCATAACAAAGATGTAACATACCATATGAAGAAATGTAACACAGGAGTCTCAACAACTACAAGAACAGCTCTGAAAAAGGTGAAAAATCAACTCACCAAAAAGAATGTCCCAGAATAGACTAATAAGAACAACAGAGAAAACATCAACACAAAAATAAACATATCACAATGGCAGCACTGACCACATAGCTATCAATAATTACATTGAATGTGAATGGACTGAATGCTCCAGTAAAGAGACATTGAGTGACATCTTGGATCAAAAGCCATGACCCATCCATATGTTGTCTACAAGAAACTCACTTGAGACTTAAAGATAGGAACAAACTGAAAATTAGAGGATGGAAGAATATATATCAAGCTAACAATGAACAAAGAAGAGCAGGTGTGGCAATTCTAATCTCAGATAAAATCAATTTTAATGTCAAATCCACCATCGTGGACAAAGATGGACACTATTGCTGAAAGGTTCAGTACACAGGCAAGACTTAACTATATTAAATATTTAAGCACCTAAATACATCGAAGAAACACTAACTACACTCAAAAAAGAGTTAGATCACTCCACAATAATAGTGGGAGACTTTAACACTCCACTCTCAATACTGGACGGATCATCTAGAAAAAAGCTCAATAAAGATACAGTCCCTAGAGAAGGACACCATTGTTGGGAAAGTAGAGGGCAGTGAACAAGACAAAGACTCTCAAGGAAATGGAGTGAGTGACACAGTGGCTGCAACAATGGACTCTAACATGGCAATGGGCGTGAGGATGGCACAGATGGCACAGGACCAGGCAGTGTGTCATTCTGTTGCTCATAGGGTGGCTATGAGCAGGAACTAACTCCATGGCAACCTAGCAACAACAATGATAAGATTTATTTTAAGGAAATGGCTCTCGTGATTGTGAGGGCTGGTATGTCTGAAGTCTTCAGGGTGGGAAGCTGAATTTCTATGTTTCATTCTTGAGGCAAAATTCCTTCTTTTGTTGTTAGAAACAAAAAAGCAGTCTCATTTTTAAACGCATCAGCTGATTGGATGAGTCCCACTCACATAATGGAGGGCAATTTCTTATATAGCAAGTGATCATGAACTTCAATCATAACTACAAAATACCTTAATAAAACATGCGAACTAGTCAATACGATTTAGAACCAACTCAGTGGCACCTAACAACAGCAACAACAACACCAGGAGACCAGAACAGGAACAGGTGAGAGAAAGGGAGACAAAGATGGAAATTTAAGCCTCCAGGACTATCATGTAATAAAGTATTATAATTGTCAGCAGTAACACAGTGAAATACTCAAATAATTTCTAGCCAACTCAGTGAGAAAATGAATCTTTAATTTCAATAATAAAACCCAACACTAAACCCATGGCCACTGAGCAGACTCATAACAACCCTACAGGACAGAGTAGAAGTGCCCCAAGGAGCAGCTGGTGGATTCAAACTGCCAGCCTTTTGGTTAACAGAAGTAGCACTTGACCACTACGCCACCAGGGTTTCCATGTCAGTAACAGGACTAGTAAAAAACTCAAAAAGAAACTCTTAAGATAACTTCTAGATGGAGGCTGCACCAGTCACGCCAATCACTGCATTACACCAGTAAGAAAACGCAGCCTCATGGAGATGAACTCCTGTGCTCATAGTCAAATAAAGATGCAGCCAAGCTGGAGCTCAACATTGTGCCTGTTCTCTATTACTGAGCTTTCTTTCTAATGCACATACAGGTGTGGTGTTCTGAGAGAGCATCAGTAACTTCCTTAGAGAAGAACTTTATAAAAGCAAACCCCGCGGGAAGTGTGCAAAGGCCAGGGGAACAGACAGATCAACACTCATGAATAAATGGAAACAAAATGTTTCCGCTGAGAAAGATTTAGTGTCTGCATGTGTTTTTTAGGAGTATGTGCAACTTCAAGCAAAAGGCAGTAAGAGAAAATAATCTCTTCCCACGTGGTTGAGGAAGGTTTCATTAAGGCAAGAGAGATCTGAGTGTGAGAAAAACGCCTATGAAAAGCTTTGAGCTGCGCTGAAAATGGGAAGGTTCCGAATGTAAGGAATTAGTATAATTTCTCTTTTTTCTGTAAAAGCCAGGGCACGTGATTTATTAGCTCAATTTTCATTGTGAGAATAAAAAGGAAATTACTATTCTTTTTTTCTGTCTTGTGAGGTGCTTGCTGTTTGGAAAAAGACCTCTCGATGCTTTCCTATTCACTTTGTATGTCCTCCACGCCCGTGTACTTTGCCACAACATAATGTTAGAGCCAGCTGTGCTCAGCAGTGATAACGGAAAGAAATGATGGAAGTCGGATGGCTAGGACAGCAGAGCAAGACTTAACACCCCGATTTTATGCTGAGTAGGTAGGAGAAAGGGACCTCCTGACCTAGGTGACAGGATTTCAGAAGGCACTCTTCTCTCTGGAAGGACTCCTGGTGCATCCTATCATCAATGCTCTGACTTTGTATCAGAGTTTAACAGGGAAATGGGTCAGAAATTCTCTCTTGGCAGAGATGTATCACTTGTATTTCCTTGGCTGAAAAGGAAACTTAAGAGCTTCTGTATACAAAGTTTTTACAGAAAGAAAAATCTAGAAGCTTCAGTGACTCTGTTAGTTTGATACCATTGTAACTTCAAGCAAAATGGAAAATTATGATTGATAGAAAAATGATAGCTGGCTTGGTTACTTAATTTGGTATCCTGCCTTTGCTCTGTTTTAGGAGACTGGCACAGGGATAGATTTCAAACCACTAAGAGCTGTCATGAGTCACCTATAGCGTTTCAGCCTGGCTTTGGATTTGATGAAATTACAAGGAATTGATAAAAGACCGTACCAAGCTGTGACACACAGATTAAGCCACCCAGTGCTTCAAGGTTTGAGCACTTCAGCAGTGTAATGGTTGTAAGCATCAGGGTAAGGATTAAAATAGGTCATACTAGTGACAAAAGTCACACTTGTCATGTACATGTTTCTGTGTGCAAGTACATGGAAACACAAACATACCTTACACTTAAGTCATTAAGAGTTGTCATTAAATAAGTAGCTTTCATGTAGCTATTACTACCTGCAATGTCAAATAAGAAGCACAAAGCAGCATGCCTCCAGCTCCCAGGGGTGGAGAGAGAGAATCAGGATCCAGTATCTGTTAAATCCCAAGAATTCCAGAACCCCACTTGGTAGACATTCACTGCTAATTAGTCTGGTTTGACTTAAGTGGTGTAATCTATTTGCTCTGCCATTCTTAAGCATGTTTGCACACTATATGAAAACATAAAAGCATGCTTAAGAGTGGCAGAGCACAGAATCTATTTCACACTATATGCAATAACTTATGCAGAATGTATAGGCAGTATACTATATACAATAATCTGAAGCGATGTGCAATAAAAAAATGAGACTAGTGGTTTAAGTTCTAGTTCTGCCTATAAGACCTGAGGCAGTAAGTTCTCTCTCTTCATCTATCAAATGGGAAACCCACTGAGGCTCTGGAGGCAACATGTGGACTACATTTCAGTAGAGACCAGGGGTCTTGGTAGAACACAGTGACAGGGCAGGCAGTTACTATGATCTGGGTCAGGGCCAGAAACTTGTGATCAAAAGAGCCTAGTAGTTGTTAGTTGCCACTGAGTCAATTCCAACTCACAGAGATCCGATGGGTGCCGAATACAATTGCTTTATAGTGTTTTTTTGAATTTGCAGAAGTTTGACAGCAGATCAGCAGGCCTGTTTTCTGAAATGCCTCTGATAGGATTTGATTAGCCAACCTTTAGCTAGCCATTGAGTGTTCAATGATTTTGTCACTTTTTATTATGAAATAATAAAAACATACAAAGATATGGAAAATAATATAACCAAGCCTATATATCCACTGGAAACCGTGGGTGTAGTAATTAAGAGCTGCTGCTATTAACCAAAAGGTTGGTAGTTGGACTCCTCCAGGTACTCCCTGGAAAACTTATGGGGCAGTTCTACTCTGTCCTACAGGGTAGCTTTGCATCAGAATCAAATCCATAGCAACGGATTTCTTTTTTGTTTTTTGTGGTACATAGGTGATTCATGGTGGCTCTTAGTGTGTGTATGCAAACTTTTTAAAGAAAGAAAGATCCAGATGCTACTGTGACTCTGTTAGGTTAATATTGTTGGAACTTCAGGCAAAATGGCAAATTATGATTGGTAGAAAAATGCTGGCTGGTTTGGTTGCTTAATGTGTTAAGTATTAAAATTGCCCCACATATGCTTAAAAAAGCTGAAAGGTAGGAAGGCAGGGAGGAGAGGAGGCAGCAAGCGAGGAATGGAGAATTTAGATATACAAGAAATTTCACCTCAATCTAGTCTATCTTATTTCCTCTCTGATATCACCTGTTGGTTGATATTAGTGTGCATTATTGACATAAAAAAAAAGTTTTACTAATATGTTCTTGGATAAAAATAATACATATTGATTTTCTTGTATGTTTTTAAACCCTGTAAACTCCACATATTTAAACTATGTATAGAATTATACAAGGTCTAATAATTAAGTCTGTGAACTGAATTGTTGTTTAAGTGCTACATACCTCATTGCTAAATATCACCATGGTCATCTTTGAAGCACTTCCCTTGGGAAGCTACATATCAATGCCAGAGCCTAGTCCGCCCTTCAAGGCAATTTTGGAACTCTTTCTGAAATGGCCACTGCACACAGTGGCAAGGTGGCAAGTTTGTGAACTTAACTGTATAGTTGTCTGTGAGGGAGTTTTTAGCCAGTAAACAAGCAACTGTACTGGAACACTCTCCCTACGCACCTGATTTGGCCCCCAGTGACTTTTTTCTGTACTTGAAGATAAAGGAAACATTGAAAGGAAGACATTTTGAGGACATTCAGGACATCAACAGTAACATGATGACAACTCCGAAGGTCATTCCAGAAAAAGGAGTTCCAAAAGTGCTTCGAAGGATAGACTCTGTTCTGGCATCAGTGTAGCATCCAAAGAGAGCACTTGGAAGACAACATAATGATATACAGCAATGAGGTATGTAGCACTTTTTCTAGAATGATTTTGTGAACTAGATGCGCAGTCCTTCTACTGTATCATACTGTGTATGCTATGGTATCGTATCTTAGCACCGTCTACATACCTTTTTGCTTCCTTTTACATGCAATATTGCACTTTTAGATTTTTTTAATGCATGCCAGTATTACTTTTTAAATGCTGGGTAGTTTTCCATCATATGAATGTAGCAGTTAATTTACTCATTCCTTTTCTGTGGAGTAATTAGGTTGTCTCTGTGTTTTCATTAATACCGACAGTGCCATGATATACTTTCTTCTACATGGAATTTATGAGACAGCAAGCCATTTTCCAGTGCAGAAACTTCATGTGCTATCACTGGCTTCAACTAGAGGCATGCACTTCTTTTAATAGCAACTAACATTTCACTGATAAACCTGGCAGTCTAGCGGCTAAGTGCTAGGGCTGCTAACAAAAAGGCTGGCACTTTGAATCCATCAAGTGCTCCTTAGAAACTCCGTGGAGCACTGCTACCCTGTCCTGTAAGATTTCATTAACAATGAGTGAGGTCTTTACCTTTATATCTTTGCAAACATTCGACCTGAGGTTTCCCAAAGATTGTCCATTTGCGAAATGGTATCTTCACGCTATTTGAATTTTAGTTTCCCTTCTAATTAATGTGGTCAAGTTTCCTTGTTTTTCTTTTTAATTGTTGCATGTTCTGGTTCCTTCTATGAGAATTGCATGTTTATATTCTTTGCTTATTTGTGAACTTAGTTGTTTTTATTATTTGCTTTAATTAGTTCTTTACATATTCTAGTTATTAATCCTCTTCTGGATTCTTTAATTCCAATCTTTTTTATTGATTTCTAATTTTATTAGATCATGATTGACTCTGATTCTTTAGTGCTTAACTAGAGCTGTTTTGTGCTCTAGTGTATATTCAACTTTTATAAAAGCTTCATTTGTTCTTGAAAAGAGTCTATGTTCAGAAACACTAAGTACAATGTTTAATATATTTTCATTAGAACAGATATTTACTGTAATAGTCGTCTATAATTAGTCTTAATAATTTAAATGCTTAATCAATACTGAGGAAGGTATGCTAAAATCTTCAGAGATGTTTGTTGACTAATTCCACATTTAAATTCTTCCAATTTTTGTTTTACATGTGTTGAAACTATATTGTTGAATCCTTACTCCTAAAGATTTAAGTTGTTTCTAAACATTTATCATTATAAGTCACTCCAGAACACTGCCGTCCAAGGGGTGGCATGGTCTGGTCTTGTAATTCTTACCCAGATGATGGGGTAGGACTGTAAAAATAAGATAACTGTGGCCTATCAAGAGAATTTGTTAGTTTTGTCATCCTGCTAAGTTTAAAAGAGAGCCAATTCCAGAGCAGAAGGAAAATCTTGCCACCACCAAGGAAGAAGAGCCGGGAGCAGAGGTCACCCTTTGTACGTAGGATCCTTGTGCTGAGACCTCTTAGACCCAGCAGACAGAGAGCTGTAACACTCGAGATGGCAAAATGACAAAAACCAAACAGCAGAAAAGTAGCAGCAGCAGCGGCAGCAAAACTAGGAGACTGACAGGAGACAGCCTGTTAGGTTTCTCTGGCCACAAAGCAAGAAAGCTGAGTACCTTTGGCTAGAAGACTTGCTGATGTCATATGGCGCTCCTGGGTACTTGGTGGAGCCAGGTTTGCCAACCCACGGATCTAGAGCTGAGCACCTTTGAAACAAGGCATCCTGGTGGAGTGGAGTGTCTCTGAGTACTTACTGGCAGAGCCATGACACTTTCCTGAGCAGGACATAGGAGAAGGGCCAGAGAGAGGTAGACTGCGAGCATGGCTGAGAAGAGGCAGTTCTGAAGGAAAAACTATATCCTGAGTATTCCTGAACCTGAACTCTAACCTCTTACTTCCCTAATAACCCACAGAATTGTAAGTATTGAGTATGAGCTCTGTGTAATAACTGCAACAAATTATCAAACTTGGCAAAGAACTAGAGAGCGACATAGGAGGAATGGTTGCTGTCCGAATAGGTAAAGACGGTAGAAGGAGGAAGCTTGTGGCCCCTTTCTGATGGTAATGAGGTTTTGGCTGTTGCTCTTGGTTCTCTTTCCCCCTGGAGAAGTTGGAGGAGGTCAGATGACAATACAATGAATATTCTCATACATAAATTCTCAAACATATATGTGAATCACTAGGCTACAATCTTAGAAGGAACTAGGATTTACATATATACATTTTTATTGTATATACACATCATTTTTAGTGTATATACACCCATGTATATATACAAGCATATATACATTTTTAGTAATCAGATACATTCTCCAAGTGATCCTTCCTATAACTGAAACCAAAAGAGTTATTTGGAAGAAACTACCTGGTTAGAGTCGAATATATTTTGAGTATTGTCTCATTTATCCATTGCTGCTATAACAAAAATACCACAAGTAGATATCTTTAACAAAGAGAAATTTACTCTTTCCAGTTCAGGAAGCTAGAAGTTCAAACCCAGGGTACCAGATCCAAGGGAAGGCTTTCTCTCTCTCTTGGCTCAAGTCTAAGAGCTTCTTATGCAGGAACTCCAGGCCAAAGGACATGCCTCCCTCCTGGTTTTTCATCCTTGGTTTTAGGAAGTCCCTTTATCTCTCTTCTAGCTTCTCTCTTTTATATTTCAAAACAGATTTACTCAAGATACAATTTAGATTGAGTTCTGCCTCATTAACATAACCACCTCTAATCCTGCCTCTTCAATGTCATAGAGGTAAAATTTATAAAACACAGGAAAATAATATCAGATGACAAAATGGTGATCAATCACAAAATACTGTGAATCATGGCCTGGCTAAGTTGACACACATTTTAGGGAGACATGGTGCAATCAAGAGCAAGCACTAAGAAGAACCACCACTGGAGTACAAGGACCTAGTCAAACTTGCTGAAATCTTATACTAGTTGAACCTTTGCCTTGTCCAACTCTAACTCTGTCTCTGCATCCCATTAAGGTAGCTACCTTTCCTACAGAACCCAAAAATGAATCTGTTTCCACGTTCAGAAAAACTTTATTTTGTATATATTCTTAGTCCTCCAGTGCTGTAACAGAAATGCCACAGTGGGTGACTTTAACAAAGACAAATTTATTTTCCCACAGAGAAGTAGGCTAAAAGTCAAAATTCAGGGCATCAAAAGCAGGAGAAAGCTTTCTCTTCTGGTTCTGGAGGAAGGTTCTTGTTGTCAGTCTTCACTGGACTGGGAGCTTCTCAAGTTTGGGAGCCCCAAGTCCAATGGACTCACTCCGTTCCTGATGTTTCTTTCCTAGTGGTATGAGGTCCCCAACTCTCTGCTTGTTTCCCTTTCCTTTTGTCTCCCAAGAGATTGCCTCAAGACACAATACAATCTTCTAGATTGAGTACTGCCTCAGAAAGGCAACTGCTGCCCATCCTTCCTCATTAACATCGTAGAGGCGGGATTTACAACTCACAGGAAAATAATACAACACCAGGAATCCTGACCCAGCCAAACTGATACACACATTTTGGGGGCAGTATAATTCAAACCATGACACAGGTATTCCTTTTCCTCACCTTTGGCATTGACAGACGTCAGTATAATACACTTGAATGAAAAGTGTCCTATCTGCTGTCTCACAAATCAGAGTATCTTGAAATGAGAGCATTAGAAAGAAACTGTCCCTGTTCTTGTCATCCACTGTGAAAAACACATAACAAAAAACATCTTGAAGTTTCAAAGAATACCCTTGATAAATTACTGTGCAAGTTCCAATTTTTATCTTCTTGAAAAAATATTGCCATGTCCCTACTGAATCACCAATATAAGTTGTTATTACTCAATTTAAGCAATACTTTACCTATCTGAGGCCAAAGGGTAAAAGGCAGGCATTCAAACTCTGAAATGATTGTGTTTTTCTTCCGTGCACATGCAGCTGAATTTTAGTTCTTGAAGACAGAATACAAAAATACAGGGAAAATACTATTCACTTATTAGTACATGGGGCTCACCTTCAGGGAAAATCATTTCTTCTGAGAAAGGCTTCAGCGAGCTGAGAGAAAGTAGCAAGAAGCACAGCTGGCAGCACTGGAAACTTGATCTGAAGACTTAAAATCTCTGTGTCCTTGGACAACTTATTTAACTAATTTCTCCCTTCTTTTCTTTCTCTCTAAAAGGGGGCTAACAGACTCATCAGTAGAGGTTTGCTTGTTGCTATGATGCTGAAAGCCGTGCTACCAGTATTTAGGTACCAGCAGGGTCACCCATGGTAGACAGGTTTCAGCTGAGCTTCCAGACTAAGACAGACGAGGAAGAAAGACCTGGCAGTCTACTTCTGAAAAGAATTAGCCAAGGAGAACCTTATAAATAGCAGTAGAACACTGTCAGATATAGTGCCACAAAATGAGCCCTCCCAGGTTGGAAGGCACTCGGAAGACAACTGAGGAAGAGCTACCTCCTCTAAATAGAGGCAACCTTAATGTTGTGGATGGAGAAAAGCCTTTGTGATCTTCATTTGCTCATGTGCCATGACTCAAAATGAGAAGAAACAGCTGCAAACATCCATTAATAATGGAAACATGTACTGTATGAAGTATGAAACTAGGAAAACAGGAAATCATCAAAAGTGAAATAGAACACGTAAGTATCAATGTCCTAGGCATTAGTGAGCTCAAGTGGACCAATGTTGGCCATTCTGAATCTGACAATCATATGGTCTACTATGCTGGGAACAAAAACTTCACAATGGACATCTCAAGATCTGTCATGAAGTACATTGCTGTCAGTGATAGGATAATATGGACACACCTACAAGAAAGACCAGTTAGTACAATTATTATTCAAAGTTACACACCAACCACTAAGTCTAAAAATAAAGAGACTGAAGATTTTTACCAGCTTCTGCAGTCTGAAATTCATTAAATATGCAATCAGGATACACTGATAATTAGGTGACTGGAATGCAAAAGCTGGAAACAAAGAAGAAGGATTGATATTTGGAAAAGATAGCCTTGGTGATAGAAATAATGCTGGAGATCATGTGATAGAATTTTGCAAGATTACTAACTTCTTCATTGCAAATACCTTTTTTAAGCAACACTAACAGTGACTGTACACATGGACTTCACCAGATGAAATACACAGGAACCAAATTGACTACATCTGTCAAAAAAGATGATGGAAAATATCCATATCCGCAGTCAGAACAAGACCAGGTGCTGGCTGTGGCACAGATCATCAATTGCTTATACACAAATTCAAATTGAAACTGAAGAAAATCAGAACAAGTCCACAAGATTCCAAATATGACCTTTAGTATATCCTTGCTGAGTTTAAAGACCATCTAAAGAACAGATATGATGTGTTGATACCACTAATGGCCAAAGACCAGACAAATTGTGGAATAACGTCAAAGACATCATCCATGAAGAGAGCAAGAGGTCTTTGAAAAGATAGGAAAGAAAGAAAAGACAAAATTGGATGCCAGAAGAGACTTTGAAACTTGCTTTCAAATGTTGAGCAGCTAAAGCAAAAGGAAGGAATCGTGAAGTAAAACACCTAATCAGAAGATTTCAAAGAGCAGCTTGAGGAGACAAAGGAAAGTATTATAATGTCCTGTGCAAAGAGCTGGAAATGGAAAACCAGAAGGGAAGAACATGTTCTGAATTTCTCAAGATGAAAGAGCTGAAGAAAAATTCAAGCCTCAAGTTGCAATAGTGAAGGCTTCTACAGGGAAAATACAAAATGACTCAGGGAGCATCAAAGAAAGATCGAAGGAACACACAGAGTTGTTATACTAGAAAGATCTGGTTGATATTTAGCCACTTGAAGAGGTAGTACGTGCTCAGGAAACTATGGTACTGAAGGAAGAAGTGAAAGTTGCATTGCAGGCACTGGCAAAAAACAAGGCTCCAGGAACCAACGGAATATCAATTGAGATATTTCAAAAAACAGATGCAGCTCTGGAAGTGCTCACTCATCTATGCCAGGAAACGAGGAGGACAGCTACCTGGCCAACTGACTGGAAGAGAACCACATTTACGCCCATTCCAAAGAAAGATGATCCAACCAAGTGTGGCAAGTACTGAACAATATCATTAACATCACACACAAGTAAAAGTTTGCTCAAGATCATTCAAAAGTGACTTCAACAGCATACTGACAAGGAACTTTCAGAAATTCAAGCTGGATTCAGAAGAGGACGTGGAACCAGGGATATCACTGCTGATGTTATATGGATCTTGATTGAAAGCAGAGAATACCAGAAAGACGTTTATCTGTGTTTCATTGACTATGCAAAAGCAGTTGACTGTATGGATCATAACAAATTATTACTAACATTGCATAAAATGGGAACTCCAGAATGCTTATTTGTGCTCTCAAGGACTCTGTGTGTGGATCAAGAGGCCGTAGTGCAAACAAAACGAGAGGACACTGCATGGTTTAAAGTCAGGGAAGATGTGTGTCAGGGTTGTATCCTTCCACCATACCTTTTCAATCGGTATGCTGAGGCAATCATCAGAGAAGCTGGCTTGTATGAAGAAGCACAAGGCATCAGGATTAAAGGATGACTCATTAACCACCTGTGTTAAACAAATGACACCACCTTATTTGCTGGAAGTAAAGAAGATCTGAAACATTTACTGATAAAGGTAAAAGACCACAGCCTTTGGTATGGATTGCACCTCAATATCAAGAAAACGAAAATCCTCACAACTGGACCCATAAGAAATTACATCACAAATGAAGAAAGGATTGAGGTTGTCAAGGTTTTCATTTTACTTGGGTCCACAATCAACATCCATGGAAGCAGCAGTTAAGAAATCAAAAGATGCATTGCACTAGGAAAATCTGCTGCAAAGCATCTCTGAAAAGTAAAGATGTCACCTTGAAGACTAAAGTACACCTGACCCAAGTCATGGTATTTTCAGTGTTATCATATACATGTGAAAGCTGGACAATGAACAAAGAAGACAGAGGAATTGATGCCTTTGAATTGTGGTGTTGGAGAAGAATGTTGAAGGTACCATGGACCACCAAAAGAACAAACAGACCTGTTCTAGAAGAAGTACAACCAGAGTGCTCCTTGGAAGAGAAAATGGCAAGACTATGTTTTACACACTTTGGACATGTTTTCAGGAGGGATCATCCCTGCAAAAGAACATCATGCTGGGTAGAGTGGAGCGTCAGCCAAAAAGAGGAAGACCCTTGATGAGATGGATTGACCCAGTGGCCACAACAAAGGTCTTAATCATAAAAATGATTGTGGACATGGTGCAAGACCGAGCAGTGTTTTCTTCTGCTGTTCATAGGGTTGCTATGATTCAGAAGCAACTTGACAACACTTAGCAACAACAACAACAGAGGATCAGTGTGTAACGTAAAACACCTTGAAGGAAACCTGATTCATACAAGGACTCAAGGAATTTTGTTTTGTTGCTGTTAGTAATGCAGTAGCAACGAGTTCGAATTGTAGAGTCTAATCCTCTTTGCCCTTCTCCTTACAAAGCACTTTAGTGTAAATTTTTTCACTTGATCTTCATTCTTCATAGCAATCCTACAAACCACATAGGGCACTTGCTAACCTCCTTGGACAGTTGATGAAACACACAATTGATCTCAGTATATCAGTAGTATAAAAAATCTAGAACCATATATCCTCATAAGAGGCAGGGAGACTCCTTCCACTTACGGGCTTTGTATGCTGGTGTCTCTGCTTTAACAGCTCAGGTCTTAAATGATCAAAAGGCTTTCTAAACAAAAACCAAACCCACTGTCATCAAGTTGCTTGTGACTCATAGCGACCTTCAAAACAGAATAGAACTCCCCTAATGGTTTCCAAAAAGCACCCGTTGGATTCAAACTTCTAGCCTTTTGGTTAGCAGCCACAGCTCTTAACCACTATGCAATCATGGTTTCCTAAACCAGAAAAACAAATCCACTGTCCTCAAATCAATTCTGACTCATAGCAACCCTACAGGTCAGAGTGGAAGTCCCCCATAGAGTTTGCAAGGAGTGCCTGGAAGGTGTAAAGTACTGACCTTTTGATTAGCAGCTGTAGCCCTTAACCACTACACCACCAGAGTTCCTGAGGAAGCTGAAAATACAAGTACAAAATCTTTCCTTTTTCTGGCTCTAATATTATGAGCTGCTCAACCCTATGCAATTCACATAACCTTTCTGAGCCTCAAATTTCTTGAACTATAATGTTGGTGATAGTAATAACTACCTCAGAAGATTATAAGAATTGCAAGTAATTACCCAGGAAGTGGAAGAGGGAACACTTCTGAGAAATGTTACCAAGAATTTCTTCCTTTTAAGAGTCATGAAAAGATGAGAGACACACCTCAACACTTATTCTGCAACAAAGTCCAGTGATGACACACAGGCTGACATAGCAAGCCAAGTAGTCAAATAATGAATGCAGTAGAACCGCAGGAACTTTCTGTATACGGAGGCTGTAAATAAAGCTCATCACTGAGTCGTTTTCACATCACCAATACTTTTATTAGCAAAAAAGAAAAGAAAAGCAAACTTTTGGTTTTCTTTTCACCATTATCAGTGACTGCTCCTGTGGCCTTTTACTGTGGCCTTTATACTGGATATGGGCTAATCTGCCAGGACCATTACTAGAAAGAGACTTAAAAATGTAGTAGTAAAAATTCTCATCACATTCACCAATTTTACACATCACTTATAGTGTATTGTTTTTCTTTTCCTAAAGGATGGGTGTTACCCTGACCTTCTGATTAGCAGGTGGAATGTTAAGTATTATTACAATAATAACCTTCTGATAAGCAGTCGTATCACTTCACCGCTGGCCCATCAGGGTTTCCAGGAAGCATACACCAAGTCAAAAAATCCACTGCCAAGGAGTCAATTTCAACTCATAGTGACCCTATAGAGACCAATAAAATAATATTTAATCCTTTTGTACTTGACAATATGACCACCACTGGAGCCTTGGTGACTTACCAGTTAAGTGCTTAGCTGTTTAAATGAACCCACCTAGTGGCTGTGCAGGAGGAAAGATGACAGCCTCGGAAACCCTATGGGACAGTTTTATTCTATCACGTGGGTTTCTTTAAGTTGAAATCTACTGGACTACAACTAAAAACAACAATAACCACTGAATAAATCTACTTCTCTGTCCCACCTCCAACCTGAAAACTCAGTTCTAAACAAGAAAATAATTGAAAAATCACTCTAAATCTAAATTGACATTTCTTTTATTACCCAGAACCAGTATCATATCTTGTGCCTTTTAGATCATGTAGCAAGTCAAAAATTCTATAATATTTGTAATGTCTTAAAATACCTTTAGAAGAGAGGATAGGGAATACTTATTAATCATTATCTCAAAGACACATTGGTTGTTTTCTCTCCCTGACTTCATTTTGCAAAAAACAGGTTATGCTTGGGTGGTCTCCCAAACAGACGGGGTGCGTCCTTTATTTTGTTAACTTGCCTTAGCTTAAAAACATAAAACAAAAAGCCACCATCCAATATTAAAGTTACCAACTCTGGTCATGTCTGTGGCTACAGGAAGCTCCAACACCCTGTCTTTCATCAGCAGCCTTACCCTCTTCCTCGCATTTTGGAGAAAACTCATTCAATGTTTCCAGGTAGATTAAACAGAAATAGAAGGTAAAGTTTATATTTGTACACTGGTCTTGGTGACTGGCCTCAAATGAGAGTTCATCTCCTGTGAAAGCCAGGGGAGTTTCTAGTGAAGTAGAGATTAATTTGTAGTGAAAGAAACTTGAGGCTCAAGGTGGAATGTTAAGTATTATTACAACAGTGTCTGACTCTAAAGAATAAATAATGAAAAGGTAATTAACTATTGATTTAGAACCTTTTCAGATGTGTTTTTTCCTCTTTATGAAAGGAGATAGGAGAAGCCACCTATGCTACCGGACTGTTTATGGAATGCCTTGTTATTTGCTGCCATCAAATTGCTCCTCTGCCTCTTCCCCCAGCTGACTCACGGGAGCTCCGCGCACAGCCCCACGCACAACGGAACAAAGCACTGACCAGCCTTACGCCATCCCCGTGATCAGCTGTGAGTGATTGATCTATTGCAATCCAAAGGGTTTTCACAGACTCCACAGGTGTCACAGTAGAACTGTGATCCACGTAACTTCCAATGGTTGAGCTGATTTTGTGGGGAGAAGATCTCCAGGCCTTTCTTCTAAGTGTATCTGGCTGAACTTGACCCACAAACTTTTTCTTTACCAGCTATCTTAGTTATCCATTGCTCCTATGACAGAAATACCATAAACAGATCACTTTAATAGACAGAAATTTATTCTTTCACAATCTAGGAGGCTAGAAGACCAAATTCAGGTGCCAGCTCCAATGGCAGGCCTTCTCTCTGTTAACTCTAGGGGAAAGTCGGTGTCATCGCTCCTCACCTGGTCTACGAGTTTCTCAGCTCAAGGACTCCACGTCCGAAGGACACATTCCACTCATGGTTCTTCTTTCTTAGTGGTAACAGATCCTTCTCCCCTCTGCTTACTTCTCTCTTTAATATCTCAACAGAGATAGTCTCCAAATACAACCTAATCCTATAGATTGAGTTCTGCCTCATTAACACAACTACCTCTAATCCTCCCCATTATCATTAACCCATTGTTGTTGATTCTGACTCATAGGGACACTATCAGATAAATAAAAACTGCTCAATAGGGTTTTCAAGAAGTGGCTGGTTTATACAAACTGCCACTTTTTGGTTAGCACACAATTACTTACCCACACTGCCACCAGACCATACTCAATCCTGTAGCATCCTTATGAGTCAATATTGATTCAGTGGCAATAATTTTTTTTTCCTGTCATGATTGAAAATTAAAATGGCATATAGAAAATAAACTCATTATTTGGAAAGTTCTATAAGTGAAACTACATTTCAATGTAATTTATGGCTCAGTGGTTTTCATTTTGAACTAGGAAACTGTGGAATATGATGTAATTATGAGTTTGTAATTCATATCAATTAGATTGAATAAGAAATTAAACTCTGACCACTACCTAATGAAGCATGCATGGAGAACAATTGGCCAGATAAAAATATAAAAGAAACAGAAATTTTACAGAGCATTATAATTTTAGAAGTTTTAAGGCAAACCCAGAAATGTTCAGTGAAAAAAATACAAGAATGCAAAAAGTAAGATTTTCTTATAGGAGAAACATAATAAAATAGTACACTAACATAATAAAATACACAGTTGTATGCATTACATATAAGATACATACATTCTATAGCATATACACTAGGTGCTTCCTAGAAACCCTATGGGGCAGTTCTACTCTGTACTATAGGGTCACTATGACTTGGAATTGACTCAAAGATAATGGACTTTTTTATTTTTTTAATAGCACAAATTATTTGTAAGTGTACAGTGTATTTAAAATAGCAATCTGTGATTATATTTATCCTTTGAGGGTGTAAAAGTTACTTAAAAGAAAAAATTAATGGTGAAGAGATAAAACTTCAAAGATCCTTAACATGGGTAGAAGGTGAATGGTTGTATTAGCCCTAGAGCTGGTGTGAAGATTTGTTGAACTGGTTCCCGAAATTCTCTGGGAAATTAACTCATATTCTAATTCTACAACATGAATGTCCAGAAATTGTGTGGCCTGGCAGATAGCCATATTAACCTCATGGCTGGTCAAAGGACCTATTAGTGTGACTTTTGAAAATATCTGGGAAATTGACCCATGTCCTAGTTCCTAAAAATGAATTCTGGAATGCTTTTTGAACTAGCCTGCATTAGCCCACAGAAGCTGAGGGTAAAGCATAAGAAAGTTCAGTTGTGACTGAGTTTACTTATTAGCCAGCCAGCCAGCAGTAATTATACTGTAAATCTGACAGCTCTGAGATATGATAAAGTTAACATGGACAAAATGAGCAAGTCTTTTAAAATAATCAGAACTGTCCCAGGTTTATTAGGCTAGAACCATAGATACATTGACTGAACACGCAATCAGGGTACACTGACGGTTACTGATGATTGGAGTGTGAAAGGTGGACACGAAGAGGAATCAGTTGTTGGAACATATGGAATCGGTACTGTGGTGTTGAAAAAGAATACCGAATATACCATGACAGTCAAAGGAATCAGCAAATTTGTCCTGGAAGAAATACAACTAGCATACTCTTTGGAAGGAAGGATGGTGAGACTATGTCACATACACTTTGGATGTGTTATCAAGAGGGATCAGTACCTGGAGAAGGACATTGCACTTGGTAAACTAGACGGTTGATGAAAAGAAGGAAGTTCCTCAATGAAATATATTGCCATGGTGGTTTCAACAGTATGCTGAAACATAACAACAATAGTGAGAATGGCACAGGATCAAGCAGTGCTCCCTTCTGTTGTACACGGGGTTGCTGTGAGCTGGAATCTACTCAACACCAACTAACAACAGTAGAAATGATACTAGAGGTCATACAACAGTATTTTGCAAGACCAAAGACTTCTTCATGGCAAATGTCTTTTCAGCAACATAAATGGGGACTATACAGTAGATCTCATCAGAAGGAATACATGTGGCTTAAATCAACTACATCTGTGGAAAAAGACAATGAAATAACGTCAATATCATCAGTTGAAACAAGGCTAGGGGCTGACTGCAGAACGATCAATTACTCCTATACAAGTTCAGTTTGAAGCTGAAGAAAATTAGAAAAAGCCCATGAAAGCCAAAATATAGCCTTGAGCGTACCCCACCTGAATTTGGAAACCATCTCAAGAGTAGACATGATGTGATGAACACTCAGAACTGAAGACCAGAGGAGCTGTGGGATAATATAATACATGAAGAAAGCAACAGGCCATTAAAAAGACTGGAAAGAAAGGAAAGACACAAATGAATGTCAAAAGAGACTCTGAAACATGATCTTGGATGTCAAGTAGCTAAAGCAAACTGAAAAAAATGACGAAGTAAAAGAGCTAAACAGATTTTCAAAGGGTTATGCAAGATGAAAAATTATTATAAGGACTTGTGCAAAACTGTGGGAGTTAAAAAACCAAAAGGGAATAATATGCATGATATTTCTCAAGTTGACACAAATGAAGAAAAAAGTCAAGCCTTGAGTCACAATACTGAAAAATTCTACAGTGAAAATACTGAATGACACAGTAAGCATTGAAAGAAGATAGAAGGAATACACAGAGTCCCTGTACCAAAAAGAATTGGTCAACATTAAACCATTTCAGTAGGTAGCATACGATTAGGCATTGATAGTACTAAAAAGAAGAGGCCCAAGCTGCACTGAAGGCATTGATGAAAAAAAAAAAAATCACTTCAGGAACTGATGGAATACCAACTGAGATATTTCAACAAATGGATACAGTGCTCGCTCACCTAGCAAATGGTTACAGAGCTGAAAGTGTTCATTCACCTATGCCAAGAAATTTGGAAGACAGCTACCTGGCCAGTCAACTGGAAGAGATCTATATTTGCCTATCTCCCCAAAAAAGGTGATCCAACCAAATGCAGCAGTTATTGAACAATATCATTAATATTACACACAAATAAAATTTTGCTAAAGATCATTCAAAATTGGTTGCAGCAGCACATTGACAGGGAACTGCCAAAAATTGAGAAAGAAGTCTTTAGAGGACTTGTAACAAGGGGTATCATGGTTGATGTCAGATGATTCATGGCTGAAAGCAGAGGGTATCAGAAAGACGTTTACCTGTGTTCTGTTGACTAAGCAAAGGCATTCAACTGTGGATCATAACAAGTTGTGGAGAACATTATGAAGAATTGGAATTCTGGAACACATAATTGTGCACGTGAGGAACCTGTACATAGATTAAGAGGTTGTTGTGAGAGAATAACAATGGTATACTGCATGGTTAAATCAGAAAAAGTGTGGGTCACAGTTGTACCCTTTCACCACACTTATTCCATTTGTATACTAAGGAAATAATCTGAGAAATTAGACTATATGAAGCAGAACAGGGCATCCAAATTGGAGAAAGACTCATTAACCGTCTGTCTTAAGGAGATGACACAGCTTTTCTTGTTAAAACTGTAGAGGACTTGACAGACTTTAGTGTGGATTACAACTCAACACAAAGAAAACAAAAATTCTCATAACTGAGCCAATAAGCATCATCATGATAAGTGGAGAAAAGTTTTTAATTGTCAAGGGTTTCATTTTACTTGGATCTATAACCAACATACATGGCAGCAATAATCCAGAAATCAAACAGAGCATTGCACTGGACAAATCTGCTACAAATGACTTCTTTCAAGTGTTAAAAAAGTAAATATGTCGTCTTGAAGACTAACCGGTGCCTGACCCAAGCCATGGTATATTCAGTTGCCTTGTATGCATGTTAAAGCTGGACAATTAATAAGAAAAACTGAAGTAGAATTGACATCTTTGAGTTACGGTATTGGTGAATAAGTAATGAATATACCACAGATTGCCAAAAAAAAAAAAAATGTACATATTGTCTTGGAAGAAGTACAGCCAGAACGCTCCTTAGAAGCAAGACTGGAGACACTTCATCTCACATACTTCGACCATGTCGTCCAAAAGGATCAGTCCCTAGAAGACATCAGTGAGACGGTTGACACAGAGGTGGTCATAGCACAGAGCTCACATGTAATGATAACTGTGACAATGGTGCAGGACCGGGCAGTGTTTCCTTTTATTTAGAGACGTTATGAGTTGGAAATGGCTCAACAGCACCTAACAACAACAACCCAGATAAAGCATGGTTCTTCCAGAAAATACAATGAGACCACATTCAGCCAGTAACATCAACAACTCTACCTCCACCAGTGAGATTTTGGCACAAAGTATTTGCACCTCTATATGCTCTGCAGAATATTGTAGGTTTCTCTGAAATACAAGACCTGACTCCATGAACTTTCTTCTTTATTCTGTTTTATTAGCCAAAACTGTTTCTGTGTCTGACCTCCTGTCAATCTCTTTTCCCATTACCGCTGGGAAATAGGATTGCCATGAACAAGCTAAGACCTTAAAATAAAAAACCAAGCTGAAACATTAATACTAGATTCTGAAGTTCTCCACAAGATGTTATGTCATTTTTCTGTTGCATTTTATTTGTCAGTCTTGATCATGAGGAGTTCAATGACATTCTCATTCTCAGTCCTTCATATAAGGATTTCTGTCTGGATACTTCTAGCTTCTTCTCTTCAGTGATGCATTCAAAATTTCACAACTGTCTCCCTGGTTGTGAGTCTTATCCATACTTTTTTTTCCCCAATCTCTTATTAGATCCTTTTAATATTGTAAATCATGTCTTGCAGTTCTGAAAATGTTTGCACTATTTTGTTGATGTGTACTCCCTCCTTTTATTGTATCCTTCTTTTCTGAAACAGTGATGTGATGTTATTCTTCCTGGATTCATTTTCATTTTTCATAATGTTCCCCACCACTGTTTATCTACCTTAGTTTTCCTACTTTTGACAAAATGTCCTTGATTTTTATCTTCTAAAGATATTGGGGGCACAACAAGAATAAAACTATAATGACCCTGGGGACGCAAGTATCTGACAATGGCTAGACTGATAGCTTTCTCTTTCACAAGAGAAAGGCCAGGCCCAAGACTGCCCTTACAAGAAGAACCCTTCTATAACAAAAAGAAAGATGGAAAAAAAAAGAAAACTTAGCAGATATTTGGGAAAGGGTCGAAAGTTCCAACATAAGTGTAATTGGATTCTCAGAGGAAAATGAGACAGAATATGTAGAAGCCTTATTAGATGGTTGGTGCCTGACAATCTTCTAA
Organism: Heterohyrax brucei; assembly: GCA_028571685.1. Lineage (NCBI taxonomy): Eukaryota > Metazoa > Chordata > Mammalia > Hyracoidea > Procaviidae > Heterohyrax > Heterohyrax brucei. The sequence goes on from CM053143.1 coordinate 167,414,197, forward strand.
AACAGATGAAAGACATTATCTTACAAATTTATAACCCAAGGAAACCTGAGCAAGATAAATGTAAAAGAACAGCATGTGGACACATTGTTTTCAAACTGTTAAAAATGAAGCCTTTTTAAAAAAAAAAAAAATTTTTAAATGAAAACATCATCTTGAAAGGAACACCAATGAGAGTGATATTTTTTACCGGAAACCATGGAAGTCAAGTGACAAGTTAATGTTATTTTTATAGTACTGAAGAAGTTATCACATTAGAATTCAGTATCCTATAAAAATATCCATCAAAAAAAAATATGGTAAAATAAAATGTTTTTAGACAAGCAGCTCAGAGAAATGGTCACCTTGATGAACCAAAAGAAATGCTAAGGAAAATTCCTTCGCCTCAAGGAAAATGATGATAGAAGGATTCTGCAAACTGTTAGAAGGAGGAAGACCCAGGTAAAGAGGGAATGACACATTAAGATTTTCAGACACAAGTAGATTGGACTTGGTGATGCAGAGTGACCATATTGGATTCATTTAATGGCTCTATGCATCTATAGGCTATCATCCTGCTGACCTCTGGCTGGAGGAAGGTGAGTGGTTGGAGGGGAAAGGAGACTACTGGGAGGATGAGACATGTATGGAGCAGAGAGGAATAGGGTGCTGTCACCGGGCATGGAGAGCAGTGGAAGCTGCATATAGGTGGGCATGTAAATTTATACAGGAATGTACATTTTCACTCAATCATAATAAAAAAAATTATATACAATCTAGATACATTTACATATTAATGACATTTAATAGTTCCGATTGGCTTCACTTGGCAATGGTTTCAATGTTTCATGTCCAAAGTTTCAAGTCTTTTGTATACTTCCTGGTGGTACACAGCTGAACCATTCTCAGCCATTCCTCCAAGAAAGTATTTGGCATAAATGAAGTCGATTCTCTTCTTGTAACAAAAAGCCCCATTGCTACATGGCAATACATCTTGCTTAAAAAAAAAAAAATCACCCCAGTTGTTATCCAAATACCTTCTTCCTCCTTCACACTACTGCTTTCCCTTGAGGGTCCTGTTTTCCACAAAAGACAGAGAAGGTCCCTGGACATGTCTGCCAATCACACCACATTTCAAGTAAGAACTGCAAGTGCTCTTTAAGTAACAAATCGTACAGTCACCCCCAGACTGGGAGGACTTTGACTCTGATACAGGTTCCCCAACTCCCCTGGTGCATGAAATCTGATGAACTACTTCAGTCTTCAAACCTCAAAATTCTTCTTCTGTGGAGTAATAAAAACAGGCAGAGAACAAGATCATTATGAGACATGGAGAAAGAGTTCAGTCTTGGAACATTCGAAAGCTCAGGGTTCGAGGTCCTGGATCTTCATTTCCTTCCTAGTCCCGAGGTACAGCATAACTGCACCGTGACGTAGTTATTTTCTTTTTCTTCGGGTGGTGATTACATCTTGTGAGGAAACCCGTGTAATATTTTTCACTGTAGATTAGTAAGTAGACACAAGTAGGTTTTGTGCTTCCCTTGCTTACTGTGTTGGCTGTCCCTTTTTGGAACTGTAAATTTAGAGAGGCTTTGATTCTAGAGGAAGATACTATGGCCTGGGAGAGAGATAGACGCCAGCAACACCTAAAAGCAGAGTCTTAGACGTGGTTAAAAGAATCGTTCTTAATGAATGATCTGTTAAGTAAAACAAGCACTGTACTTACCATGACTATTGATTAGTGTGTCTCTGTCTGTCTCTCTTTGTCTCTTGTTTCCATAGAGAACTCACCATGACCAGATTAGGACTCACTGTATTCAGTTATGAACTCACATTAACTTAGTCACTGATAACACCTTCAAAGACATTATTTCCAAAGAAGGCTGCATTCACAGACACGGGGAATAGGATTTCAATGTGTCATTTGTGGGTGTCGTATAACAGTGTATAATAAATGACTTCTCTGTGCTGGGAACTGTGGTATATCTCCCCTATATGCTTCTTTAGTTGCAGGATAAAAGTTACATTCTTTATGGAAAAGGCCATGACATTTTCTTGAGAAATTAGAAATAGAACTATTATACAGACCAGCAGTCCGACCAATCCCACTGCTAGCTACATACCTTTGTTGTTGTTAGACGCTGTCAAGTCAGTTTTGACTCATAGCAACCCTGTATACAATGAAAAACTGCCTGGCCCTGTGCCATCTGTATAATTATCAATATTGCTTGAGTTCATTGCTGCACCCAGTGTGTCAGTCCATCTCAATGGGTCTTCCCTGATCCTATCCCCAAGCATGATGTCCCTCTGCAGGGACCGGTACCTCCTGAGAACACTTCCAAGTATGTGAGCTGAAGTCTGACCATCTTTGCTTCCCAGAAGCATTGTAGCTGTACTTCTTCCAAGACAGATTTATTTGTTCTTCTAACAGCCCATGGTGTAGTCAATATTCTTCACCAGCATCATATTTTAAAGGCAGCAATTATTCTTCCAGCATTCATATTCACTGTGCAGCCTCTACATGCTTGTGAGACAATTGAAAACACCATGGCTTGGGTCAGGCGCAGCTTAATTCCCAAAGTGGCATCTTTGCTTTTTAACACGTTAGAGAGATCTTAGAAACAATTTGCCCAAAATGTCTTTTGATTTTTTGACAGCTGCTTCTATGGGTGTTTATTATGGATCCTAGTAAAATGAAATCCTCAACAACTTGAGTCTTTTCTCCCTTAACATCACTTGTTGGTCTGTCAGTGAAATTTTTTGTTTCCTTTATATTGAGGTATAATCCATACTGAAGGCCATAGTCTTTGATCTTCATCAGTAAATGCTGCAAGTCCTCTTCATTTTCAGTAAGCAAAGTTGTGTCATCTGCATGCTGCATGTTGTCAAGGAGCCTTCCAATACTGATTTCCCAGTCATTTTCATACAGTCCAGCTTTTCAGAACATTTGCTCAGCATATAGACTGAACAAGTATGGTGAAAACATACAACTCGGACTCATCCCTTTCTTGACTTTAAACCAAGTAGTATTTCCTTGTGCTGTCTGAAAGACTGCCTCTTGCTCTGTGTACACGCTCATCAGGAACACAATTAAGTGTTCTGGAATTCACATTCTTAACAGTGTTATCCATAATTTTTCATAATCCACACAAATAGCTTTGCAGAGTCAATAAAATACAGGTAAACACCTTTCTTTTCTGCTTTTAGCCATAGTGCATCTGACATCAGCAGTGATATCCCTCATTCCACATCTTCTGAACTGGCTTCCATTGCTGACAGTTTCCTGTTAAGGTACTGGTGTGGCCACTTTTGAATGATCATCAGCAAAATTTATTGGTATACAATTAGTAGTGATATTTTTCAATAATTTCTATATTCTGTTGAATCATCTTTCTTTGCAATAGGCATAAATGTGGATCTCTTTGAGTCAATTGGCCAGGTAGCTGTCTTCCAAATCTCTTGACATGGACAGCTGAGCACTTCCAGCACTACATTCACTTGTTGAAATACCTCAGTTGATATTCTACCTGCTTCTGGAGTGTTGTTTTTCACCAGTGCCTTCAGTACAGCTTGCTCGTCTTCTGTGTCAGTTTGCAGGGCTGTGGTGGCTTTCATGTTTGTGCTGTAGTGCTGAAAGTGATGCCACCCTAATTTCAACACCAGCAGAGGCACCACTGGTAGAGAGGGTTAAGCTCAGCTTCCAAACTAAGACTGACTATTAAGAAGGACCTGGTGGTCTGGTGCTGAAAAAAATTAGACAGTGAAAGCTTTGTGAGTAGCTGTGGAGTATTGTCTGATACAGTGCTAAAAGCTGATCCCCTCACATTGGAAGGCACTTGAAATACTACTGGGGAAGAGCTGCCTCCTTAAAGGAAAGTCAGCCTTTGTATTACAGATTAAAGCCAGCTTTTGAGCTCTTCATTTGCTGATGTGGCACAACTGAAAATGAGAAGAAACAGCTACAAACATTTATTATTAACTGGAACATCAATTATATGAAATATGAATCTACGAAAGTGTGAAATCACAAAAAATGAAAAGGAATGAATAAAGACTGCTATCCTAGGTATTAGTGAGCTGAAATGGACAGCATTGGCTACTTTGAATCAGACAACCATGTGGTCTACTATGCCAGGAATGACAAACTGAAAAAGAATGGCATTGCAACCATTGTCAAAAATAACATTCAAAGATCTATCCTGAAGTGCAATGCTGTCAGTAACAGGATACTATCCACATGTGTACAAGGAAGACCAGTTACTATGATTCTTATTAAAATTATGCATCAACCACCAAGGCTAAAAATGGAAAAACTGAATTCTTTTTTTACCAACATCTGCTGTCTGAAATTGATCAAATATGCAGTCAAGATTCATGGATGATTACTGGCATATACTCTGCTGTCATTATGTGCCATGGAGTCAGTACCGACTCATAGTGACGCTACGCACAACAGAACAACATGCTGCCTGGTTCCACACCATGTCTATGATCGTTTTAAAGCTTAAGCCCATTGTTGCAGCTTATGTGTCATTCCACTTTGTTGAGTGTCTCTCTCTGTTTCACTGACCCTCCACTCTACCAAACATGATGTCCTTCTCCAGAGACTGAACCCTCCTGACAATGTATCCAAAATATGTAAGACACAGTCTTGCCATCTTTGCTTCCAAGGAGCACTCTGGTTGTACTTCTTCCAGAACACACCTGTTTGTTCTTTTGGCAGTCCATGATACATTCAACACTCTTCTCCAGCATCACAGTTCAAAGGCGTCAATACTTCTTTTTGTCCATTGCCCAGCTTTCGCATGCATATGATGCCATTGAAAATACCACGGCCTAAGTCAGGTGCACCTCACTCTTCAATGTGACACTTTACTTTTCAACATTCTCTTTTGCAGCCGATTTTCTCAGTGAAATGCATCTTTCGATTTCTTGACTGCTGCTTCCATGGTACTGATTGTAGAACCAAGTAAAACAAAAACCTTGGCAACCTCAATATTTTCTCCGTTTATAATGATGTTGCCTACTGGTTCAGCTGTGAAGATTTTTGCTTTCTTGTTGTTGACGTGCAATCCACACTGAAGGTTGTGGTCTTTGATTTTTATCAGTAAGTGTTTCATATCCTCTTCACTTTAAGCAAGGTAGCATCATCTGCATAACACAGGTTGTTAATGAGTCTTCTTACAATCCTGATGCCTCATTTTTCTTCATATAGTCCAGATTCACAGATTATTTGCTCTGCATATAGACTGAAAATGTATGATGAAAGAATACAACCCTGACACACACCTTTCCTGACTGTAAGCCATGTAGTGTCCCCTTGCTCTGTCCACAAGACTGCCTCTTGGTCCCTGTACAGAGCACAATTAAGTGTTCTGAAAACCTCATTCTTTGCAGTGTTATCCATAATTTGTTATGATCAACATAGTCAAATGCCTTTCCATAGACAATAAAACACAGGCAAATATATTTCTGGTATTCTCTGCTTTCAGCCAAGATCCATGTGACATCAGCAATGATATCCCTGGTTCTACATCCTCTTTTGAATCTAGCTTGAATTTCTAGGAGTTCCCTGTCAACATACTGCTACAGTTGCTTTTGAATGATCTTTTTGCAATTTTACTTTCATGTGGTTTTAATCATATTGTCCAATAATTTTGGCATTTGGTTGGATCACCTTTCTTGGGAATATGCACAAATATGGATATTTTCCAGTCGACTGGCCAGGTAGCTATCTTGCAGATTTGTTCTACCTCTAGCTTTTCACACATGACATTATATTGCTTTACTTGATCATCGTGAGCTGCTTTTGAAATTTTTCCAATTCTTTTACTTCATCATTTCTTCTTTTTGCTTTACCTACTCAATATCCAAAAACAAGTTTCAGAGTCTCATCTGACATCCAGTTTTGTCTTTTCTTTCTTTCCTGTCTCTTTAACAATCTTTTGCTCTTTTCATAGATGATGTTTTTTATGTCATTCCACAACCCATCTGGTCTTCACTCATTAGTATTCAAGGCATCAGATCTGCTTCTGAAGTCTCTAAACTCAGGCGGGATATACTCAAGGTCATACTTTGATTCCTGTGGACTTGTTCTAATTTTCTTCAGCTTCAACTTGAACTTGCATATGAGATATTGATTATCTGTTCCATAGTCAGTACCTGGTTGTGTTCTGGCCAATGATATTGAGCTTTTCCATCTTATTTTTCCATAGACGTAGTTGATATGATTTCTGTGCATTCCATCTGGTGAGGTCCATGTGTACAGTCATCATTTATGTTGGTGAAAAAAGGTTTTTGCAATGAAGATGTCATTGGTCTTGCATAATTCTAACATGCAGTCTCTGGTATCATTTCCATAACCAAGGCCTTGTTTTCGACTACCAATTCTTCTTATTTCTTTCCAGCATTTGCATTCCAATCATCAGTAATTATCAATGCGTCCTAATTACATGTTCTATCAATTTTGGACTGCAGAAGCTGGTGAAAATCTACAATTTCTTCTCTTTGTCATTAACATTGTTGCAAAAATTTGTATAAAATTCTTATTAACTGGCCTTCCTTGTAGGCATGTGGATATTATCCTATAACTGAGAGCATTGCCCTTCAGTATACATCTTAAAACGTTCTTTTTGATGATGAGCACAAGACCATTCTTCTTCAAGTTGTCATTCCTGGCATAGTAGGACATATGCTTGTCTGGTTGAAAATGGCCAATACTAGCCCATTTCAGCTCAATAATGTTTAGAATATTGACATTTATGCACTCTATTGCCATACAGACCCAAGAGATCGAAAAATGATGACATCAATGAACAGACATACAAACCCCTATGTTCACTGCTTCCTTTTTTTCAATAGCTGGTAGATGGAAACAATCAAAATGCTTATCAGTGGATAAATGGATAAACAAATTGTATTTCGTACATATGATGGAATACTATGCAACCATAAAAATCAATGATGAGGCCCTGAAACATATCATAGTGTAGATGGATCTGGAGAGTATAATGTTGAATGAAATAAGCCAAGCATCTAAAAATACATATTGTATGATCTCTATTTTGTCAGAAGACAAAAATAAATACATTCTTTGCAACGAGAAGAGGAGAGAGGAAATAGTATGGTTTAATTTGTAGAGAGTTGTTATTTTCAGTGACGAGAAAAGTGACATGGAATGTGGCTATAGTGAACACAGTACAACCAAAGTAAAAAACTGAGTGTTTGAACACATACAGATGGTTTGTTAGTGCTGCTCTCACAGAGATACCACAAGTGACGACTTTAAAAGAGAAGTTTTATTTTACCACTGATAAGTAACCAAAGGTCCAAATTTAGGGCATCAACTACAGGTGAAGACTTTCTCTGCTAGAGAGAGGAAGACCCTTTTCATTGATCTTCCCCTGGACTGGGTATTTCTGACACCCAGGGTCCCTGGGTCCTTTACAAAGGATGCGCTGTGCTCCTGGCACTGCTGTCTTGGTTGTATGAGGTCCCCAACTTTCTACCTGCTTCCCTTTCCTTTCTATCCCAAGAGGCTGTCCTGAGGCACAAAGCAATCCCATACATTGAGTCCTGCCTCACCAACACAACTGCTGCCCATCTTCCCTAGTTAACACTATAGAGGCAGGGTTTACAACACAAACAAACATCACGTAATACCGGCAATCAAGGCCTTGCCAAAACAATACACACATTTTGGGGTGGACATAATTTATTTTCTGATAGATAGGTATAGACACATTGGTATATGGATAGGAACAGGTATATACATGGGTGAGAACAGATAGAAGTATCCACAAAAAACCAAACTCATTGCTGTCAAGTTCATTCTGACTCATAGCAACCCTACAGGACAGAGTAGAACTGCACCCCACTGGGTTTCCAAGGAGAGCTTGGCAGATTTGAACTGCTGTCCTTTTGGTTATTAGCAATAGCTCTTAACCATTATACCAACAGGGTCTCCAGAAGTATCTATTGGTACACTTAAATACAAATGTGTGGTTGCAGGGACATATATTCATTGAAAACACAAATTCAGATACTCCTCAGATATAATATTTTCAAGATTAATTTTCTGCACTTCCAAAACCAAATCTTCAGACAAAGATTGGGCTGGACTGTAAGTCATAGACTGATACTACCCAAAAGTGTGCTTCTGGGCCTAAGCAGATATATGAGACTAACTGGACAGTTCCTGTCCAGAGGTGTGACAGGATGGTTGAGTTGGACAGGAGTTAGTAGAATGGACATGTTAATTACAGTATATGTAAGGCTTCCTATGACAAATTGATGGAGATTGTAAATTTTCACTTAAGGCACAATAAAACATTAAAAGGAAAAAAAAAGAATGGTTTTCTGGATCTGAAAGCTAAAGACCATAGCCATATGGAATGACACAGTCAACTGGTAAAACCTAGTTTACAAACATCATGATGTGCATGGAGTAGCATCTGGGGTCTTAAAAGCTTGCAAGCATTCCCCCAAGATATAACTACTGGCGTCTACTCCCTGGGAGCAAGACAGTAAGATCACGAAAAGTTCATTGAAGATAGGCGTTTACAGGAACCACTACCTCATCTACCTTGAGACCGGAAGAGCTAGATGCCGCTCTGCTACCACCGCTGGTTGGTTTGACTGGGGTCACAATAGGTGGTCCTAGATGGAATGGGAGAAAAATGTAGAGCAAAGCTCAAACTACTGGGAAAAAAAAAAATTTAAGCCAGACTAACTGGAAGAGTAGGGAACGGAGGACTACTGAGATTAACTCACTGAAACGCATTTTAAAAGTAGAACGCAGCCTCTCCTCCAAGACAATGCTTTCGCAAACAGCAGAATAGAACATAAAATAAGGATATTACCCATAATATTGGTGCTGTACTTAAAAAACTGTTTGCATGAGAACAAAATCACTTCGCTGTAGAGGTGATTTTGACTCACAGCAAAACGCAGGACAGAGCTGAGCTGTCCCATAGGGTTTCTAAAGAGCAGCTGGAGGATTTGAACTGTCAACCTTTTGGTCAGCAGTTGAACTTTAACCACTGCGCCACCAATGGTCAACAATTACGCAAAAACAAAGATGAGATGATCAGGGGCCCAGGGAACTAGAATACAGGCAATAGAATAAACGCTAACATAACTAGATGTCAGTGCATTGCAATAAATGTAACTAATGTCACTGAACAATTTGTGTGAAAATTGTCAAAAGGGAATCTAACTTGCTGCATCAACTTTCATCCCAAACTCAACAAAACATTATTAACATAAAAGATCTTCTCATGATGAACACTTTAGTACACGTCATTAAGTACTAACAAGGTGACTAGTATAGACAGTTAGTTTGTACATCTGACTGACCATTCAAATCACCCTGGTAGCTGACAATTTCAAAAGCCTGGTTCCGTACTCCAAAGACTGCGATCAATAATATTGAGCTGACACTAGGGGCACTGAGGTGTATATTGTGATTTTTTTTAAGTATAATTTTAAAATTGATTTTTCATACATAATGAAACATAAAATTTTCATTCATACATAAAATTTCAAAATCATAAAAAGGTAATCAGAAAATATCTAGCTTTTTCTTTTGTTTCGTGCAGTTGTTCCTTCGTTCTCCTTCTCAGAGGCAACCAGTCTTACAAGTTTCTTAATTTTTCTGGGCACACACATACACATGTCCATTAAAAAAAAGTAGCATTTCATATACACTGTTTGGTACTTTGCTTTTTCACTTAGTGGAACTTAGAAATTGTTTCAAATAGTCTGGGGGAAAAAATCATCCCAACAGATTGCATCAATATCGAGAGATTTCGTTTTATGGTTGAGCATTGGGAGACAGATTATCATGCTAGACTGATGCCATTAAAATAACAGACATACCAAAGAAAGTCTATCCTCAATTTTGATTGCAAATCACTCATAGGACTTGGAAAAGAAGTTTTGCTACACCAACAATGAAAGTGCCATTGCCAGGATGAATAAAACTGTTCAGTCACAGATATGAGACTAAAGAGAGTACTGAAGGTGGATCTCCCACAAAGTGTAAAGCTTTTTGCTTATTTCACATTATAATTCCCACATGGACTATTTTGCTCATTGCAGAACTGTTGTTTGAAACCAGAACAAAAAGAATGCAAAATATGTTTATACCAAGAGAGAATAAAACTTGGAATATTTGAAATAAACTTTTAAATGAAGCCTGGAAACATTTAGACTGAATGATTTGGAAAAGCCTAGACTCTCCTACATCAAAGAGAGTGGTCAATGAAAACTAAATTTCATTCCTGGTTGGTTGGCACAATCTAACTAACTTAGTTTTAAGGTTTCAAAAGAAAGGTACATTTCATCTGAGAGGCATATATGATTCTGTTACTCGTGGCCTTGGATTTTAGACTCAAGTCTTCAAATAAATTGAAGAGCTGGGTATCACATCAAGAGGATTCGCAGAAAATATCTGCCTGTTCTCTGTAAACCCATAAGCATCTCAGATGATGAAGAAATTAACATAATGCCTTTAACAAGACAAACATGAATATGGCACATGGAATAATTCCCTTTTTGTCCAAGTTTTAATTTCCTTTTCTATAAATTTGGGAACTTGGACTAGACGAGGTGTCATAAAACTATAGTGTATCCCTAAAATCCAGCCTACTGCCCGTATTCATTTACTATAAAATCTTACTGGAACACAGCCATTCCATTTGTTTACATATTATCCATGGCTACTTTTGAGCTATAAAGCCAATATGAACAGTTGCCATAGAGATTATACAGCCCCCAAAGTAAAAAATATTTCCTACCTAGCTGTCTTAGTTATCTGGTGCTGCTATGACAGCAATACCACAAGTGGACATCTTTAACAAAGAGAAATTTATTCTCCCATAGACTAGGAGGCCAAAAGTCCAAATTCAGGGTACCAGCTCTGGGGGACCCTTTCTCTTTCTATAGACTCTGGGATAAGGTGCTTGTTATCAACCTTCCTCAATTAAGGCACTTCTCCGCACAGAGACCCAGGGTCCAAAGGACCCTCTGTTCTCACGGGTCTTGTTTATTGGTGATATGAAAGCCCTATGTCTTTCTGCTCACTTTTGCCTTTTGTATCTCAAAAGAGATTGACCCGAGATAGAACCTAATCCTGTAGATTGAGTTCTGCCTCATTCACATAACTGTCTACAGTTCTGCCTTATTAGCATCATCGAGGCAGAATTTACAACCCCACAGAAAAATCACATCACGTGACAAAATAGCGGCCAGTAACACAGTACTGGAAATCACAGCCTACCCAAGTTGACACACATTTTTTGAGGACACAATTTAATACATAGCACTGGCTCATTTACAGAAAATTTTTCCAACCTCTAAAGCAGATAATAAGTAGCCCTGGTGGCATAGTGATTAAAAGGATTGACTGCTAACTGAAAGGTCAGCAGTTCAAAACTGCTAGTAGCAATTTGGGAGAAAAACGTGGCAATCTGTTCATAAAGATTTGCAGCCTTGGAAGCTCTATGAGGCAATTCTATGCTGTCCCATCAGATCACTGTGAATCAATATGGATTTGGTCTTAGTTTAAAGTACATAGGACTTCACTTTTGTGGAGTACCTATGGATGCCATGCACTGTATTAGCAACTTTATATGCCGTATTTCACCTATAGTTATAAAAACTCGTTTAAAAAAATAAAGAGACTAAACTAATTTCACTTTTGAAGAACTGGTTCAAACTCAGGCATGATGACTTTATAGTTCCCATTCTTAAACATTAAGCTCCCATCTAGACCTATAGGCTAGATGTATTTATGGGTGTTTACAGCGTGCACATCAAAATGCAGAGGGCTTGAGAAGCTATAGCTGTGCGTAAAATGCTCATGTGTTAAATAGGCTATTTGAAGACAAGCAAGATGTCTTCTTCTTTGTTCCCCTAGTAACTATGACAGAACGGTCACATAATTGGCACCTACTGAAATTTTTATGAATGCATCAAGTCTGTGGCTTAAAGGACCTTAATATTGTATGAGATGGGAAAAGACAATATATAACCATGATAGAAGTCAGATATTTTATGGAGTGCTCCTATAAATAACATAAGTAGAACATACTATTCAGAGGAGGAAGAAATCAATGCTGAAGTTACCTATTATATCTTTGAGTGAGGAAATAGGCAGGAGTGGAATAAATTTTGGACATAGTTACAGAAGCTTTCTTCCTGAGTACAGCTTCTAGTTTATTATCAAAGGCACGTAATACTTACCGTGATGAGTTTGGAAAAAGCTGGGAATACAAGTTCCAGCTATTCTCCCTGTACACTTTCTTCACTGGGGATATCTCTTGGATAAATACCATGATTTTTTCGTATGATCTCACCTCACTGAAACCATTTGTTTAAATAAGTCCTAAGTTTTGTCGTAGGTCCCTAAGCAACCTAAGTCAGTTCCAAATTCTAACCAGCAGGAATACTGAGTGAGGTCACATAGATATTTGCAGCATTAGAGATGTCAAAATCAACTATCAAGTTAAGTACTCCTTTTGATGTATTTTTTAGTTTTCTATACCTATCACTTTGAAAGCCCAAGTAAATATAAATCAGAAACAAAGCCTGTCACATGATCAGACACGTGTACATGAATGTTTATTGTAGCAAGTCCACAATAGTTAAAAGATGGAATCAACCAGATGCCCATCAACAAACAAATGCATAAACAAAATATGGTATATATACCCAGTGGAACACTATGCTATGATAAAAAACAATGTAGATTTCAGAAAACACCTCATAACACGGTTTCAACTGGAAAATATTATGCTGAGCAAAATCAGTCAGTGTCAAAAGGACAAATATTGTATAAAACCCCTGTTACAGGGTCTTAAAAAATAGAATTATCTACAGAAGAAAATAGCTTTGTTGGCTACAAGGCAAGGAGGTGAGGGTTTATCGTACATGAGATGGTTTATAGATGTTAGAAATTTTATTCATTTACTGTAATAAATAAATAAATAACAAGGCATATATAAATTATTTACACCCCCTGCAACAGTGGCCCGTTTGCAACTCAAAAACTATTTACCCTCTAACCTGGCCTCCCAACTCTTTTCTAGTTGGGAGCTTATGTTGCCATGGTGACATAGTGGTTCAGTGCTATGAGTGCACCAGGTGCTCCTTGAAAACACTACGGGGCACTTCCACCCTGTCCTGTAGGGTCACTATGCATAAGAATCAACTTAATGGAAGTAGGTTTGATTTGGGTTAGGTATGTCGTAACTATGATGTTATAGAAAGATCCAGGTAAAGGCAACTTACTCTGCTTTTGCAGAGTAATTTATTTTTTATCTCAACTAGTCTATGTGAGGAAAAAGGCTACTGGTGATTAAACTGCCTTAAGTCGTGGAAGGTAAACTTAGGTTGAAGGATCAGCCACTCAGAAATTACTCGATGAAATTTCTTGTTTGAAGGCTGGATGGGCCACATGTTTTTAAACCATCGTGCCTCTGAGGTGACAACAGAGCAAAACAAACAAACAAAAAACACCAAACAAATGCAAATTTTCAGCCTCAGGAGCAAAAATATCAAAGTACAAATCAATGACATCACACACGGTCACACATTTGAATGGGGATGTGGAAGACTTCCATTTCCAGTCTCCTGAGGGAATGGTCACCTTGAATTTGATTAAATAAAACACAGCCAGGTATAATATGTATCAAACCCATTCCATCAAGTCTATTCTGACTCATAATGACCCTATAATATGTAACACATGCACTTGCGTGATGACCATGCTTTGAGTTTGAGAAAGCTCTAAATTAGCTACAAATCTTTGAATTCACCTAAAACATCATAAAAGTGTACTTACTTTCTGCTTGACTCCCCTCAAACCCTAATGCCATTCCAATGTTTTCAGAGTTCTTATCCAAAATAGCGTTTTCCATTCTCTGCATTTAATTCTTAGAGCTGCGACCACCTGCAAACACATAACTTACCCCCAGAGGCTTAGAACCAAGGCCACGTGTGTCAATATGATTTTCCTGTTAGTTTCAGCAGATTCTTGGCCAGAAAGATAGGGCTGTGAATCAATAAACAACTTCATTTTGGGCTTCAGAAAATTTTCTGAAAACTAATCCATTAGAATAAATAAATTGTTCATCTGGGCAAACTGCCTCCCTTAAGAAAAATAGATTATTCACTTGCCAAACAGCTCACTTGTCAAACAATTGTTAACTGATCAGGACTCAGTTCAAGATTTTTGTCTTGCCCATACATCAAACCCAAAACATTACATTATGAAAATTACCCAATGCCAGTCAGGTCTGTGCGTGGAAAGACCTGCTTTGAAGTGCTTGATCCCAAGTCCAAGCACCTGAACCCCTACAAACACCTCCCAATAACCTCCCCTAAGACACTATTCAGACTGTCGAAGTGGTACTCTCCCTTACTCCAGTAGTTTTAATGAATTTAGCTTTGCTTGAATATAAGTTAATCTGGTGATCTTTTAAGACATTTTTATGGATCCTTCTCATCTTTTCAAAGTGTCCTCTGCAATCCTTCGTTCCTACTAGTGTCTAAACGGACAAGCCCCCAAAATAATGGTAAAACTACAGATGGGTAAATTTTTGAAAAAGTGTGTAATGTATAAAGCTAACTACACCTTCAAACATTTTGAATTAGCTTGTCAAAAGCAAACTAAATCACAATTTCATCTATAATCAGAAAAGAGAGTTTGTCATAAATGTCTATATTCATAAGCCATCAAATATCTTTGAAAGTCTAGGGTAAGATTTTTCTGGTTACATTTTAGATATTTCTGGTAAAGATTAAGGATGTCTAAAGGAACAGAATAAAGGAAGAGAGAGATACTCCAAGAACAACTTTGTAGTGTGCTTCAGTTACAAATGGTTCCTCAATCTCTACCCTCCCCCTCCCCAGCCCCCCAAATTTATTCTTCTCTTGTTAAAGTCTTCACTGATACCCAAGCATCCAAAAGCTCCTTCCCCAGGCTACACGTGTTATCAGGGGATGAGAAACTTCTGACCCTTCCAGTACATATTTCATTTGTGATCTCAACCATATGTCACAATCATTGCTTCAGGAGTAAACTAGTCTCAGATTTCAGGTCAGTGAAAGATGAGAAGATGTTTTGTGGGGACTTCCATGCCAGACTCCATCTGGAATCATGAAAAAGTGTGGACCAGAGGTGCCACAGTCTTGTGCTGCCACCTCAGTAGAGCGAAGTGAGCACAGCGGAGGGACGAGGTGAAGACAATCAACAAAATAGGGCACTTGATACTTGATGGAATCAAATCTGATCCCAATATTATGGAATCAGACTGACGTGGAAATGCATACAGCTGCTAGGCTTCCTGGTTTTGTAAGCCAGCAAATTTCTGTTATTTACTTATTTTTAATCTGCTTTATTTGCCTCTCTAGTTGTTTACAGTATACAAAGTGTTTTCATAATGCTGTGTTATTCTGTTTCAGTGGTTACCTGGAGATGGGGTATAAAACATGCTGTACACGGACACTGATACATTAATACAGACCGCCTTTTTTTTTTTTAATGTACATCTATGTTTGCATCAACTGGTGCTACCACTTAGTACATCTCCTTGTCACCATCACCACAGTCCTGGAAGTCACATACTCTGAGTTGTTTTTAGGATTTTAAGCTTTTGTTCATTTTTGGTTGATTTTATCATTTAAATCTTCCTACCTAACCGAAAGTGTGAAATTAACTTATCCTAGTTAATTACGGCTGTTCCTTTAAGACTCACAAAACATCTGAGCACTACAATTTTGGCTTCTTTTATTTTACAGATAAAATGAACAGTTCTTAAATATATAGCATAATAAATTACCTACACTGCATACAGCCATGTAATCACCACTTAGATCAAGGTAAAAGACCTTGTCATTTTACTGAATCCCTTCCCAGTTAGTACCTGTCTCCTTCTACCCTCCAATAAGGTCATCATTATAGTGACTTCTGTCATCACACATTTGCTTTGCCTGGTCTTGAACTTCATATATATGGAATTGTATATTACAAACTCTTTTATATCTGTCTACTTTCATTCAACATTATCTTGATGAGATTCATTTCTGTTGTGGCATTTATCACAGTTTTATTGCTGTGGGGTATTGCTAATATCAGTATGTCACACTTGCCAACCATTAGGGTGCCATGAATAATTTTGTGCATGTGTTTTGTGGACATATGCATTTGTTTCTCTTGGGTATATATTTATGTATGAAATTGTTGGATCATAGAGTAAGCATGTTTCTAGTTTTAGTAGATACTTCCAAACCTTTCCAAAAGTGACTGAAACAATTTCACAATCCCGCCAACAATGTACAAGAGTTCCCATTATTCTACTTTGTTGCCAATATTCATCAGTCAGTCTTTTTCATTTCACCAGGCTGGTGGTTAGATATTTGTTTCCAACTGTGGTTTTCATTTGCATTTCTCTGATGAGCCATGATCTTCAGCACCTTTATATATTCTTGCTGGTCATTTGGATGTTTTCTTTTGTCAAGTACCTCTTCAAGCCTTTCACCATTTTTTCAGTTGAATGTTCTGTATTTTTCTTTTCTGATTTGCACAATGTTTTTTTTAATGTACTCTGGATATGAGTCCTTTGTTGGACTTTTGAAATACATTTTGAAAATGTATTTTGAAAATATGTTCTGTAAGTCTATGGCTTACATTTGGTCTTCTCTACTTACTTTTGACAAACAGAGGAAAAACAGGGAATTGGTTAGTATATGATTATTTACTTTTATTGTTAGTGATTTTTGCATCTTGTCCAGAAATTTTCACTGACTTCAAGGTTTCATTCTGTTTTCATCTAGAAGCTTTATTATTTTACTTTTCATGTCTGTAACTCACATTGAATTGACTTTTGTATCTAATGTGAGGTATAATCCTTCATATTACCCAAACTTTCTCACTTACATTTGCAATGTAGATAAATATCCTTTTCTGAACTAATGTATATCATAACAGACCCGAGAGCCCTGTGTATCATCATCCCTTCCATATCTCCAATAATTAGTGAAAGTTAGTTTTCAAAATTTTATAATCATAGTTTATACGTGTAATTCAAAGCAAACCTAACAAATACACTCACTAAAAGGAGACAATACAATTTCGACTTAAGATTCCAATCAACTGAGACATCAAAACAAACCAAGCATAAACCCCTTCTCTGTCTTGCAAATTACTTTTAGGTGTTGTCTGTGTTAGATCAAGATTTTGTTTTGTTTTACATTTATTTATGGACAAAGAAAAGTACACAGTCAACCCAAAATCTATATACTTTCTACGACACAGTCAATAACTGTGTATCTTATTATTTATGACAAAACATAGTCTTTGTATACAAAATTAAAAAAAAAAAAAACAGCAGCCATTGGGTCAATTCAGACTCACATTGACTCTAAAAGATAGAGTAGAACTGTCCCCACAGTGTTTCCAGGAAACATCTGGTAGATTCAAACTGCCAACCCTTTGCTCAGCAACTTGAGCTCTTAACAACTGTACCACCAGGACTCCAGTCACACAATGCAAAAAGAGAAAGAAAACAAACAAACCCACTGCCCTTGAGTTGATTGTGTTGATTGAGTTGATTGCTACCCCATAGTGCCCCCTCAGTTATAATGAGATAATCTTTAGAAACTCTCTTTAAATTGCCTTTTTAACTTCTATGGAAACCATAAGGGTAAGATCATAGCAGTGCAGGAGAATGCAGTATTTTCATTAAAGAACTTGAGATTCATCAGTTATCTGAAATGAAAGGCAATTCTTACCCGAAGTTCTGCCTGAAATGCAGAAAGGAACAGCACATTAAAACTGCTGAATTCTGTTTCAGTCCAGAATCTTAGAGGAGGAGTAAATGTGTTTGATCAGAGAAATACAACTGTCCTGGAATGGGGGGGGGGGGGTACATTGCTTATGTTCGCTTCCAGCCAGTCACCATGTAACACATACTCTACGGCTATAACATTGACCAGAAACACGTGGTTCTGGCTTTCAAGAGAAGTAAATATACCAAAATATAGATGAAAAACCAGTTGCAATTACAATGAGAAGAATGAAAGAGAGAATGTACTGAGACAAGGAAGAAGGGGCCAGGCAAATCTCCTTCAGTTAAAAGATGATCAGTGAATGCCTGCACAAGACGTTCAGTGTCCAGACACAACTTGAATCAGCACCACAACTCACCAAGGCCGACTTATTAGGTATGCAAATCACTGACTCAGACAAAACGAGAAAGCAAATTGATACGAGCAAGGGCTGTTATATGATTTGGTTATTCTCCTGTTTTTGGAAATGGAGAAATAGAAGAAACAAAGCTACAAGTGGATTCCTAAACCAGTGAAAGACAAAGCTCAAGGTGACTGACCCTTCAGCCAGGGATGCTCAACAGGACAACAGTGAACCCAGTGTCACCGACGATCCTCTAATCTTGCCTGTGGCTTCTTGCATGAATATATAAAATAGAACCTTTCTTACTGAGCAATGCCCATCCAGCCCACACCCTGAAAGAAAACACCCAGGGATCCAGAGAGAAGTTTTGACCTTGCAGACTTTGATCTGGCTGACCTGGAGTCAAAGGACACAGAGTATTTCAAATGCATTCATTCTTTTCTAGCTAGAATTTACTTTAGCCTTTGCCATTGATGTAGTTTGTTATTTTTAATGGTGTTCCATGCAAAACTACAATATATTCTTCAAACAGATAGAGCCTTGGTTTACCCCACAAAGTAAGTCAACTTCTTCAAGGTATTCTGAAACATTTTCAAATAGTATAAAAAGAGCTTCAATATCTGGTGCACCGTATTATCATCTAAACAGCTCATATTTACAGTATATAGGCATTTTTCTCTAGCAGAGAAAACACCAATTTTTTTTTCTTTCCCTTTTATGAAGTCTGAGGTAGAAAAACAAATACTTCTAAGGAATTTTTCCCTCAATTCTTTGTCTGTGACTATTCTGTGCTTTCTCACAATTAAATAAAAGACACAGCACCAGCATTTTCTATAAGTTTGCTCTTGAGTTTTCTATGAGAGTTTCAGGATTTTGGATGTATACATTAGGATTTGTGATGGACCAAACCTTGTGTCCCTGTGATCAAAGCTTTTACAAGATCAATTTGGTAAGATGGCATCTTAGCATCCAATATTGAGTTCTACCAGATAGGAAAAATGCTAGAAGTTCATCTTCTTTCTTTCTTCAAAGGCTAAAAGACAGACAATCATAAGTAAATATATACTATTCTTTCAGGGGTTGTATACACAGCAAAACACTGACATAAGTCCCAGAAAGTAGAAAAACAAGATAGATACATATAGAGATATACATCTCCAGTATACATTTAACCTACATAATATCTACAAATATTGTCTTTCATGGTGGAGTTAAAACTAATGAAAGACAAAAATTAAACTTGCCAAAGTCCCTGCTATGTACAACTTACAGCCTATCTGACAGCTACTGTGGAATGAAGAATATATATGTGCACTATTCATATATATATATATATACATACATATGTATGAGAATTGCCAATTAAGTTCAAGAGCTCATCCTAGAGAAAGTGCTACATATCTCATTGCTGAGTATCACTATAATTGCCTTATTCTCCATTGCTCCAGGTGGATTGAGATCAACTAATGCTTCTTAGACAGCCACACACTAGCTTTTAAGACCCCAGATGCCACTCACCAAAGTGGGATGCAGAACATTTTCTTAATAAATGTTGTTATGCCAGCTGACCCCATGGGAAGCTGTGCACCGACACCAACACCTAGCCTACCCTTTAAAACAATCTTGGAACACTTTTTCTGGAATGGCCATCAGAGCTGCTGTCAGATTACCCTTGATGTCCTGAATGTCATCAAAATGTTTTCCTTTCAGTATTTCCTTTATCTTCAGGTAAAGGGAAGAGTCACTGGGGGCCAGATCAGGTGAGTATAGGCAGGGTTCCAAGATAGTTATTTGTTTACTGGCTAAAACCTCCCTCACAGACAACTATATGATTAGGTTCACAAATCTGCCACTTTGCCACCATTCAAAATGTTCATTCCAGAGAGTTCCAAAATTGCTTTGAAGGCTGCACTAGGTGTTGGCATCACTGAATAGCTTACCAAGAGGAGTACTTCAAAGGTGTCCACAGTGATATTCAGCGATGAGGTATGTGGGTATGTAGCACTTAGAACAATTAAGTTCGTGAACTTGTCAGACCTCATATATACACATACAAATGTACACCTATATTGTTTCATAGCATTCCAATTACTGTTGTTTTGCAACAAGCCACTCTGAAACTTAGTGAAATAAACAATAGTTTTGTTGTGCTCGTGAATTCTGTGGGTTGAGAATTTGGACAAGGTACAGCCAGAATGTTTTGTTTCAGTATCACAGTGTCTGTGACCTCAGCTAAAAAACCAACAAAGCAGACCCATTGCTGTCAAGTTGATTCTGGCTCACAGTGACCCTATAGCAGAGAGTAAAATTGCCCCATAGAATTTTCAAGGAGAGCCCAGTAGATTCGAACTGCTGACCTTTTGGTTAGCTGCTGTAGCTCTTAATCATATACCAGAGCTTCCAATGGTCTCAGCTAGGAGGTTTCAAATAGTTGGGGATGACTCCAAGGGACAGGGCTTAGAAAAACTGACTTCGGTTTATTTTCTTCACCTATATATCTGACATCTTGCTGAATGTCTTAAAGACTAGGCTCAGCTGAAACTATGAAAAGGGGTAACTATACATGACCTTTCTGTACAGCTTAGACTACCCAGAGCATGAATATTCTGATGGAGAGTGTTCAAAGAGACCCAGACAGAATCTTCAAAGCCCTTTATATGACCTAGCCTCAAAAGTCACATGGTATCACTTCCACTATCCTTTATTTGTCAAAACAGTAGCAAGACCTCTCAGATTCAAAGGCAAGGAAATACATAGTCACAATGTCTCAAGGGAATGGTGTCAAAATACGTCAGTACTGTGTTTCAAAATCATCACACTCTGCCTTCTGGCCACAAATGATTTACATTCCATCACATTACAAATTCACTCACCCTCTCCCAGGTACCCCAAAAGATCATCCTATTACAGCATCAGTATTGAGCTCAATGTCAGGACTGTGTTATATAAATCATATCCAGATTGATGAAAAGAATCACCAAGCATGGTTCATCTTAGCCTAAAAAATGATAAACTAAAGAAACCAACTGTTTGCCTTCCATGAGACATAAACATAGTGGTGGAACAGGAATGTTGTTGTTAGACACTGTCAAGTTGCTTCCCATTCGCAGTAACCCTATGTACAACAGAAGTAAACACTACCCAGCCCTGTGCCTTCCTTATACTGGTTCTTTTGCTTAAGACCACTGTTGCAGCTGCTGTATCACTCTATCTTATTGAGGGCCTTCCTCTTTTTTAGTAGCCCTCTGCTCTACCAAGACTGGTGTGCTTCCCCAAGGACTAGTCTCTCCTGATGACATATCCAAAGTATGTGAGACATAATCTCACCATTCTCCATTCAAAGAAGAATTCTGGCTGTATGTTTTCTAAGACAGAATTGTTTGTTCTTATGAGATACTGTGGAATATTCAATATTCTTCAACAACACCATAATTCAAAGGCATCGATTCTTCTTCGATTTTCCTTTTCATTGTCCAGCTTTAGCATGCGTACGTGGAGACTAAAAACCACCATAGTTTTGAACCATGTACCTTAGTTCATAAAATGACAGGTTTTTTCTTTTTTAAAAAAAACCAAACAAACAAGCAAGCACTTAGTGCAGAGACCCCAGGCCCAAAAAATACACTATTCTCCTGGGTTTTGTTTCTTGGTGATATGAGATTTCTCTGGCAGGATTTTCTAAAAATAACTATTTCCTGTAATTTTGGTTTGGTTTCTGCAAATTCTTTAAACTTCTGTTTATCTGCAAATGTGCTAATTTCATCATCATATTTGAAGGACAGTTTTGCTGGATATATATTTCTTGACTGGCATTTTTTATTCCTTTAAGGCTTTGTAAGTGTCACCTCATTACCTTCTTGCCTGCATGACTTCTGCTGTGTAGTCAGAGTTTAGTCTTATTGACTCTCCTTTGTATATTATTTGTCCTCTAGCCCTGGTCACTTTTAAATTTTTTTCCATATCTTTAGTTTTGACAGGTTTCATTATTATGTACATTGGTGTCTCTATTTTGAGGTCTACCATGTGTGTAGTTTAATGAGCATCTTTGATAGATATTGTCTCATCTTTAATGACATCAGAGAAGCTTCTGTCAAAGAATCTTTGACAACTGTCTCTGTATTTTCTGTTATCCCTCCTGTTCTGGTACTGTAATCAGTCATAGATTATTCCTTTTCATATAGTCCTACATAATTTGTACTGTTTCTTGGTTTTTCTTAGTTCTTTTATTTAATTTTTCTTCAAATATGTTGACTGCATGTGCTTGTCTTCATTTTCACTGATTTGACCATCCATTGCTTCAGTTCTGCTCTTCTGCCTTTCTATTGAGTTGTCTAGCTCTGTAATTTTATATTTATTTTCTAAATTTCTAATTCTTGTCTGTGTGTGCTTTTCTGCAGCCTGTTGAATTTGTCGTTATGTACTGCTGCATTTAGCCTCATGTTTTTCTCCTTTTGAAGAGTTCTAATTATTAATCTTTTGCATTCTACCTCTGATCGTTCCTGGGAATTCTCTTCATCTAGAAAATTTCTTGATCCTCTGTTTTGGGAGCTTTTAAAGTCATTGTGCTCCACGTCTTTAAGTGATCTGATATTCACTGTTGTGTCCAAGGCATCAGTAAGTTGTTGTATTTATTTATTTTATGTTTGCTTACTGCATTCTAGCTTCTTGTTTTGTTTTGTTTTGAAACGGCCAAACAGGCTAGTTGTATGTGCTATTGGTGACTATGTAGCTCTAATATCCTGTCACCAGGTGGTTAGAGCTGTTACTGTACATGCAAGCCCAAGAGTTCACATATTTTGTATATTTTCAGCTCAGGTGTCCAGGTAGTCAGTCATCAGGTGTGGCACAGACTCTTCTCTGCTGCCCTAGATGAGCAGTAGTAATTGGTGTAGGCACAGGCACCTGCCTGCAGGTACTCAGAAAGGCAGGAGGCAAATAACTATCCCTGAGTATCCGTGAGTATGGGGTACCCTCTTTTGTCTGACTAATTGAAGAAACTGAACCTCTGGTTTCAGGGAGTTGGTAGATTTTATGTTTTACCCCACATACCAATGGTTTGTTGAATTGTTCCTTCCATGAGTCTTGGAGAATGCCTCACTGTGGGCTTAAGGAGTCCTACTTTCAGCAGTAGTGTCAGACTCCTGTGCTGGGGCACAGTGTGGAGAAGGGATGGGGAAGCTCTGGGAAAAGGGAGAGTAGTTTACCACGAAGAAATAATTTAGATCTGCGTAAGTGATGAGTTAGATGCAAACCACTTAGCTTTTGATGATCTAGTGCTGTTTTTCACTGGTTCTGTAGGCATGAGTGGACTCTCTAGTCAGTCTCTTCTGTGGAAGAGGGCACCCTCCAAATGCTACAACTCTACTCACCATGCTGACTGTAGCTGATTCCCAGTGGGTCAGCTTTGGCCAGTGTCCTAGGACCTAGTTTGTCTTGACCATAGCTCAGTCAGATTTCTCAGTTCTCCCTCTGAGATTTAGGACAACTAGAACGTCATATGTGATGGGTTTATTTATACTCTTGAGTCTTTGTTGTTAAAGGGATCACAGAAAACATCTGACTACTCTGCCATTTGGGCCCTGCCTAATTTACCAATATTTAATTTTTTACAGTAAACAGCATAAGGAATCTTTTCATATGCCAGCTACAAAGAATTGTAATCTGTATTTTATAGTACAAGTTTTAAAATTTTATTTTTGATATTTAAGTCCTTAATTCAACTGAAATAGATTTCTTGCATATTGATTTAGGTAGGGATTCAATTCCATCATTTACCTTACAAATAATCCCTATTTCCTCACTGTTCTTACATAATATATCTGTCATACTAAAAATACATGTATATGTGGTCATTATAGCTCTCCTTGTACCACAGTGTCTTTACAGTAGTTTAAATATCAATGCTGATATATGTTTGGATGAAACTCCCCCCACTTGCTCTTCAGAAGTATCTAGACTATGCTTGGCCTCTGTTAGTCACCTGTCATACATGTTTAGAATCATAAAATTCTATTTAGAAACGAAAGTGCTGGGATTATTTTTGAAGTTCATTGACATAGATTAATTTTTGAAAAATTAATATTTTCCTCATATCAGGTCTTTAATATTACTTTATAGAGTTTTGTAATTTTTCTTTTAGAGGTCTTGGGCCTTAGTTTTTGGATTTATTTTTATGTACTCGGTATTTACCATGTTTTTATGCAAATAATAGTATAAACCCTGCTGACATAGTGGTTAAGTGTTACAGCTTCTAACCAAAAGGTTAATGGTACATATCCACCAGGCACTCCTTGGAAACTCTATGGAGCATTTCTACTCTGTCCTGCAAGGTTGCTATGAGTCGGAATTGATTTGATAGCACTGAGTTTAGTTTGGTTTTTTTATGTTTGTTTGTTTGTTAACCTAGGCTCCCCTGCCCCAGATATTTCCATAAGTGCCACTGTGCCTATATATATATGTTGCTGTAGAGAATATTAGCAGAATGGTCTTAGATTTTCATAAGAGGATGCCTCAAGCTGGTAGGGCATGGCTGGCAAACAGATGTTGAAGGCACACCTTATTTGTGTAAAAAAAATATACTATTTGATGTAGTTATAAATGGAGTCTTCTCTTGAAGGTTGTTTTCTAGTTCTGTGTTGCTCCAAAATAGAAATATACCTGGCTTTTGTATGTTAATCATAACTATCTTGCTAAATGCCATCATTACATCTAATAATTCTTCTGTAGATTTTTCTGACTTTTACATGCAGAGATACCAAGAAAGAAACCAAGCTCATTGCCACTGACTCAATTTTGATTCATAGAGATACTAAATATCTCTCCAAATAATCAGTTTTATGTCATCATTTCTAATTTTTATGACTTTAATTTTTTTAATGTTGTTTAATTGTGCTACCTAAGACATTCAACACACCGCTGATTTGAATTTTGATATATATGATTCCTTGTCTTCTCTATTTTAAAGCTAAGACTTCTAACATTTCTACCTTTAGAATAATGTAGGGTTTTCATAGATTTTTTTTATACAACTAATCTATTTTTAATACAATTTAATTAATCCTATTAAATTCTAATCTTGTTTTACTAAGAGCTTATTATCATTAATCAGTTTTGAATTTTACAGAATTTCTGAATTTATTGAGGTAATCGTATCATTTTCTCTTTTACTCTCTTAGAATAAATTACATTAATTGATTTTCTAAAGTAAACTTTTCTTGCATACTAGCAATAAACTCAACTTGGTAATAGAGTATTATGCTTTAAATTCACTATTAGCTTTAATTTTCTACCTTTTGAAAGCTATTTTGCATTTATACTTATGAGTTAAATAGTATAATATTTTCGTCTGGTTTTGGTATCAGCATTATGTTGGAATCATAGTTTGCATTAAGGAATAATTCTTTCTCCCTTTATTTTATTGTATAGGAGAGTAGAAACAGAAATTTGTTCAAAGGTGGTAGAACTTGCCTTCAAAACAATCAAGGCCTGGTGTGATGTCTATGATAACATTTTTAAAATACTACTTCAACTTCATTAATAGTTACAGCACTACTCAAAATTTTAATTTCTCCTTGGTCAATAACCTTTTGTCTTCTAGAAATGGTATACAGCTGTTAATATCACTGTCTTATCTTTCTATTCTTTACTTTATCAATAATTGGAGTCCTGATGGTACAGCATTCAGCTACTAACCAAAAAGGCAGCAGTACAAATCCACCAGCTTCTTCTTAGTAACTATATGGGGTAGTTCTACACCGTCCTATAGGGTTGTTGTCAGAATTGACTTGATGGCAAGAGATTGCTTCTTTTGTTTTTTTGTGGTTTATCTGTGATTATATTCTTTGCTTTCATAACATTGCTAACAGAATTAACAGAGATTATTTTATTAAGGGATACTGGTTAAGCACTTGACAGCTAACCAAAAGGTGAACCACTGGTGGTTTCAAACCCATCAAGGGCTCCTCAAGGGAAAGACTAGTAATCTGCTTCTGTGAAGGTGACAGTCAGGGAAACACTATGGGAGGAGTTCTAGTCTGTCACATGGGGCCACTGTGAGTCAGAATCAACTTGATGAAACCCAACAACAATTTATTTTATTAGGATTTTTATTAACATAACTAACTTTTGTCTTTGTTGATCATTTAAAAACTTACAAAAGTCTGTTTTTATATTTACTATATCTGTCCCTCTGCCATTTTATTTTGGTTTATTCTATGACTTGTTTTCTAACTCTTTAGTGTGATAACTTAGCTTTATTTCTAATATAAGTAACTGAGACTATTAGTTTCTTCAGGACATTGTGTCTGCTGCATTCCCCAGATTTGATATGTAGTATTTGTTATTATCTTTAAAACATGTTCATCTTGATTTCTTCTTTAACCCGTGGAATGTCTAGTAGAACATCTTTTTAAATTTTTGCTTTAAATAGTTTCAATAGTCTTTATTTTCCATCATGATCCCTGGCTGATCCATACTCCTCATTTGTAATAATAGAATGATAGTCATATGTATACTTTTTAAGATAAGAATGCAGTGAGTTAATGCAGATAAACCATTTAGCCATAGTGCATGCAACAGAAAACTCTATCAAAAATATTAGCTGTGCTTATTCCCTAACTCACTGTCAATTCCTTCTCTGCATGCATTTTTAACCTTTAATCAGATTAGCCTAGTTGTCTTATCTATACTCATGCACTGTTTTCTTAAAAGGCAAGGGCATTTTAGAGAACGAGTATATCTTCAAATCTTAAAAAGAAGAATACTGTGTCTGTCTTACTTGATTGGCAATACATCATTTTGAATACATAGTAACGCCTGTTTAAAGAGGTAATTTTATAAATTTATCAACTGTCATATATACTATGTTATAGATGTATGAATCATGATATTTATTGAACATTGTAGGACTAAGAGCTTGCAGAGACACTCTAAGCATGCTTAAACATAACATGATGGCAAATTCTGTGTGAGTGAATGTATTTTGTTTAATCCACAGTAATGGAAAAATAATTTAGAAAATCCTGCCAGAGAAATCTCATATCACCAACAAACAAAACCCAGGAGAATAGTGTATTCTTTGGGCCTGGGGTCTCTGCACTAAGTGCTACAGTAGAAAACCAAAAACATCTGGTAATAATCCAAGGCTAGAACACAAGACAGAGCAAGCAGAAATCAACCAAGATAGGGAAATCACAAAAATAAAGGCAAAATACAGAAAATAGTGAAACAGAGATGTATTATGTAAAAGATAACAAAGTTATAACAAAAAAAAAGGACTTAAAAAATGCAATCATAGATCTTTCATATGAGGAATAAGTCAAAGCAAGACAAAAAAAGATTTGCTTAAATTTATAAAAAATAGAAGTAAATATTAAGCTAACCACAAAGGAACTAAACAATCTTACAAACCAAAATAAACAATGATAAAAATATGAGTTCTCAGCAAATACAAAAATGACAATAATGAAAAAGATGGGGGTGAAACACATAAAGAAAAAAGACTCAGCGCAGAAAATTAAGCAGGATATAGAAACTGTCAAAACACATAAAATATCATTAGAGTGACAGAATTAAACTCACACCTATCAATAAATGTAGCTGAGTAAAAATGGATTAAGTGTACCAATAGACAGATAGTGGCAGACTGAATTAAAAAACATTATCCATCTATATATATACTGTCTATAGGAGACATGCCTTAGACTTAAACACATGAACAAACCAAAATGCAAAGGAAAGAAAAAACACATCAAGCAAACACCATTGCAAAAAGAGCAAGGGTGGCAACATTAATTTCTGACTAAATAGAATTTAAAGTAAAAGCTGCCACACTAGATAAGGAAGGACACTGTATAATGAATAACAGATCAATAGTCCAGGAGAAAATAACCATATTAAATATTTAAGCAGCCAATGGCATGGCTTAAAAGACATAAAACAAACTCTAACTAAATTGAAATCAGAAATAGACAGCACCATAATAATAGTAGGAGACTTCAACATACCACTTTCAGTGATGTAGAGAACATGAAGAAAAAAGCTCAGTAAAGATACAAAAGATCTAAATGCCAGAATCTACCAACGTAATCTCGTAGACATAAACAAAACGCTCCACTCAACAGCAGCCAAATATACTGTCTTTTCCAATGCATGTTGAATATTTTCCAGAGCAGAGCACATATTAGCCCATAAAGCAAACCTTAAAAAAATTGAAAACACTGAAATGCTACAAAACATCTTTTCAGACAGACTATACAGCCGTAAAAGTAGAAAACATTATAGAAAAAGTAACGAAAAAAATGAACACATGGAAACAAATCAAGACCTTGCTAAAAAGCTACAGGGTTATACAAGAAATCAAGGATAGAATAAAGAAATTCACAGAATCGAATGAATATGAAAATACATCCTATCAGAACCTTTTAATGCTGAGCAGCAAAAGCAGTGCTCAAAGGTCAGTTTATCTTAATAAATGCACACATCTCCAAAGAATGAAAGACCCAAATGAAAACATTAGCTCTACAACTCAGAGAAATAGGAAGAAAGCAGCAAAAGAATCCCTTGGGCACCAGATGAAAGCAAATAATAAAAATCAGAACAGAACTAAATAAATTAGAAAACAAAAGGGCGACTGAAAGAGTTAACAAGACCAAGAACAAGTTCTTAGAAAAGATAACAAAACTGAAAAACCACTGGCCAAATTGCTGAAAGAAAAACAGGAAAGGAATAAGCCAAATAAGATATGAGGTGGGTGCTTTAGTCATCTAATGCTGCTGTAACATAAATACCACAAGATGGCTTTAAAGAAAAATTTACTTTGTCACAGTCTAGTGGGCTACAAGTCCAAATTCAGGGTGTCAGCTCCAGCAGAACATCTTCTCTGCTAGCTCTGGAGGAAGGTCTTTGTCCTCAATCTTCCCCTGGATCAGGAGCTTCTGAGGTGGAGGGATTCCAGCCCTTTCCTAAGGATGCCCTCTGCTCCCAGCCCTGCTTTCTTGGTGGTACAAGGTCATCAACTCTCTGCTTGCTTTTCTTTCTTTTCCTTTCCTTTATATCCCAAGAGATTGCCTCAAGGCACAACACAATATTGATTTAATCAACTGATGTAGAAAAGGCATTTGACAAAGTCCAACACCAATTCATGTTAAACTGTCTCAGTGAAAAATAAACAGAAAGGAAATTCCTCCACAGAATAAAGGGCATTTATACAAAGTCAACAGCCAACATCATTCTAAATAGAAAAAGTCTGAAAGTATTCCCTTGAGAACAAGAACCAGACAAAGATGCCCTTTGTCAGCACTTTTATTCAACATGCTCTGGAGGTACTAGTTAGAGCAATCAGGCAAGATAAAGAAATAAAGAGCATCCAAACTGGTCAAAAGGAAGCAAAAAATATCTCTATTTACAGATGATATGATTTTATACAGAGAAGACTCAAGAAGTCACAGTAAAACAAGAAAACTGCTAGAACTGATTCAGCAAAGAATCAGGATACAAGATAAACACAAAAGTCAGCTGGATTTCTCTACACCAACAAAGCGAATATCAAAGAAGCAATCACCAGATCAATACAATTAGCAATGCACAAGAAGTCAAAATACTTAGAAATAAATTTAACCAGAGATGTAAAAAACCTATACAAAGAAAACTACAAGACTACTGGAAGAAACCAGTGTATAGATTGTCTTTTCTTTTTTTTTTTTTTAAGATGGACTCAAGAAAAGGTTTAAACAGAAGAAAACAGTCTTGTGACGGTTACAAGAGGAGGGAGGTCATGAGAGGTGTGTTCATGGATTAGATAGCAGATAGGAATTGGGTTAGGTAAAGGAAGGGACTGCACTCAGTAGAAGGGCAATCAGCAAAGCTGTTGCTGTTGTTGTGAGGTGTGGTCAAATGGAGTCCAACTCAATGCAACCCTTTGAACAGCAGAACAAAACACTGCCTGGTCTTGTGCTACGTCCACATCATTTTTATGCTTAAGCCCATTGTTGGCTTAAGATGGGCCATACTTTAGAGGAGATACCTACCAAGTTCTTCGATACACTCAACATTGTGAAAATGTCTGTTCTACCCAAAGCAATCTACGTGTATAGAAACAATGCAATCCTATACAAATTCCAATGGCATTTTTTATGAGATGGAGAACTAAAGCACCCACTTCATACAGAAAGAGAAGAAGCCCTGAATAAAGCATTAGTGAAGAAGAAAAAGTGGGCTTCACATTACTGGACTTTAGAACTTATTACACTGCCACAGTAGTCAAAATAGCTTGCTACTGGTACAAAAACAGACACATAGACCAATGGAATCAAATGGAGAATACAGAAATAAAATCATCCACTTATGAGCAACTTATATTTGACAAAGCCCCAAGCCTGTAAAGTGGGGAAAAGGCAGTCTCTGTAACAAATGGTTTTGGCATTACTGGCTATCCACCTCAAAATTACTTCACACCATGCAAAAAAACTAATTCAAAATGTATCAAAGACCTAAATTTCAAAACTAAAATGACAAAGATCATGGAAGAAAACATAATGATGTGACATAAACAGAATACTAAACATTACTAACAATGCACAAACACCAGAAGAGGCAATAGACAACTGGAAACTCCTAAAACTCAAACACTTGTATTCATCCAAAGACTTCACCAAAAAAAAAAGACAATCTATATACTAGATAAAATTTTTTGCTATGACAAAACTGATTATCTTCTAATCTCCATAATCTATAAATTACTGCAAAACCTCAACAACAAAAAGACAAATAATCCTATTTAAAAAAGGGCAATGGATAGGAACATGCATTTCACCAAAGAAGACACTTCAGTTGCTAACTTGATCATTAGCCTTAAGAGAAATTCAACTCAAAACTGCAATGAGATGTCATCTCACCCCAACAAAGATGGCATTAAACCAAAAACCACAAAATAGTAAACATTAGGCTATGGAAAAGACTGAAATACTTGCACACTACTGGTGGGAATCTAGAATGGTACAACCACTTTGGAAATCGATCTGGTGCTTTCTTAAAAAGCTAGAAATAGAAATACCATATGATCCAGTAATCCCACTTCCTAGAATATATTCTAGAGAAATAAGGGCTATCACATGAATAGATAAATGAACAGCAATGTTTATTACAGCACTGGACACAACAACAAAAAGATGGAATCAACCTAGGTGTCCATTAACAGGTTAACGGACAAACAAACTATACTGTATTCAAGTATGCAGTGGTAAGGAAGAATGACGATCTTGAGAAACATAACATGGAGTAACCTGAAAGAATTATGCTGAGTGAAATCAGTCAGTCGTAAAAGGACAAATATTATATGAGACTATTATAAGGACTCAAGAAAAGGTTTAAACAGAAGAAAACAATCTTTGGTGGTTACAAGAGTAGGGAGGGCAGCAGTGGTGTGTTCACAGATTAGACAGCAGATAGGAATTGGGTTAGGTAAAAGAAGGGACAGCACTCAGTAGAAGGGCGGTCAGAAAAGCTGTTGTTGTTGTTGTTGTTGTCAGGTGTGGTCAAGTGCGTTCCAATTCATAGCAACCCTTTGAACGGCAGAACAAAACGCTGCCTGGTCTTGTGCCATGTCCACAATCGTTTTTATGCTTAAGCCCATTGTTGCAGTCACTGTGTCAATCCATCTTGTCATAGGTCTTCCTCTTTTTCTTGGACCCTTCACTCCACCAAGCTTGATGTCCTTTTCCAGGGACTGATCCGTTCTGACAACATGTCCAAAGTACCTAAGATGCAGTCTTGTCACCTTTTCTTCCAACGAGCACTCTGGTCGTACTTCTTCCAGTACAGATTTGTTCATTCTTTTGCTGGTCCATGCTACCAGCTAAACTAAACAAAAAGCTAAGAGGTTTCCTAAATACTACCCAGCACTTCAAAGGATGCAATAGCAGGAAAAGAGGCCTGGGGACCATGGTTTCGGGGAACATCTGGTTCAGTTAGCATTACAAAGTATTTTTAAGAAAGTTTTCTGCTTCTGATCCCACTTCTGTGAGTGGCATCTGGGGTCTTAAAAACTATCAAGTGGCCATCTAAGTAGTATTGATTAGTCCCAAACCACCTGGAGAAGAGGAGAATGAAAAACATCAAAGACATAAGGAAAATATGAGCCCAAGAGACAGAAAGGGTCGTATAATCCAGAGATGACATCAGCATAAGACCAGACGAACTAGATGGTGCCTGGCCACCACCAATGACTGCCCTGATGGGGACTATAACACAGAGTCCCTGACATGGCAGGAGAAAATGGGTGTGCAGAACTAAACTAGAACTCTATTAAAAAGACCAAACTGGATGATCTGATATAATGGAGTGTCCCTGAAAGACATGGCATCCAGATTCTCTGTTAGCCCAGAGTTGAAACCATTCCCGAAGAGAATACTTCAGACGAAGATTGGAGTGGACTGTAAGATGATAGTGGTGAAGAGTATGTTTTTGGCTTAAATACAAGAAGACTGGCAATTAAGCTCACAAACTCATTCTAGAGAAAGTGCTACATATCTCATTGCTGAACATCACTATGGTAACCTTTGATGTACTCCACTTGGGAAGCTATGTACCAACACCAGCACCTAGTCCACCCTTCAAAGTAGTTTTGGAACTCTTTTTCTGGAATGGCTATCAGAGCTGCTGTCCAGTTGCCCTGGACATCTTGAATGTCATCAAAATGTCTTCCTTTCACTATTTTCATTATCTTTGGGTAAAGAAAAAAGTCATCGAGGGGCCAGATCAGGTGAGTACAGAGGATATTCCAGTACAGTTATTCCAGTAGCACCTTTTTCTAAAGTGAGTTTGCAAACTTAATTAGCAGTCCTCATATTACATCAGAGTTATGGAAGTTGAGACTACAGTAAGATGATGTTTTATAATCCTTTGATTCACAAAATTGAAATTTCTGTGCAATGCAAGTGTCACAGAAGATCCATAAGATCTCTGATTCATTGCTGCTAAGTATGAAAATGAGTTCTTTAAAGTGTTAAAAAGCAAAGATGTCACTTTAAGAATTAATGTAAATCCGACCCAAACCAGTGGTGTTGTCAATCACCTCATATACATGTGAAAACTGAGTAGTAAATGAGGAAGACTGAAGAAAATTGACATCTTTGAATTACAGTGTTGGCAAAGCATATTGAATGCACCATGGTCTGCCAGAAGAATGAACAAATCTGTCCAGGAAGAAGTACAGCCAGAACGCTCCTTAGAAGCAGGGTGGTAAATCTTCATCTCACCTCCCTTGGATATATTATCAGGAGGGATTAGTTCCTGGAGAAGTGCAACACGCTTGGTAAAGCAGGGAATCAGTGAAAAAGAAGAAAACCTTCAGGGAGACAGACTGACGCAGCAGCTGCAATAATGGGCACAAGCATAATGACTGTGAGAGTGGCACAGGACCGGGCAGTGTTTCATTCTGCTGCACATAAGGTCACTGAAGTGACTAGTTGGGGTCTAACGATGACATCATGTACGTAAGCATAACCACTGTGCAAAACAGACTTGATAGTTTCTTAGCTATCTCAAGACTCAGCAATTCAACTCCTACTGTACACATAAGAAAATCCCTTGCATGTGTATAATACAAGATACGTTCAAGAATATTCACAGCAATATTAACCACAACAACCCAAATAACTACCAACTGGAGATAAAATATGCTGCATTTACGCTATAGAATGTTATATTTCATTGAAAATTATTCACTCCAGTATCATGGAACAAACTAAATGAATCTTAATCATACTTAATTACATAATATTAAGTGAAATTCTAAGTCTTAAATGATTATATGAACCATCATACCCTACTTTAAATCTGAAAAGAACTAAAATGGACATAGCTTTCTGAAGGAACAAATATAGATTCAGCAAAATGAAAAGCAGCCAAAGGGATGAACACAAGAATCAGAACGAGGCAGGTAAGCAGGAGGATGGAAGAAAGCGGTGATTCACGTAGTAGGAATCCATCCTGCTCAAGTTACAGCTTTTCTGTTAAGCATGATGGGTTTGTGGGTGCTTATTAGATTAGTAAAAATAACTAACTAAAAATAAATGTGTGTGTATGTGTGTGTGCATGTGTGTGTGCGTGTGTGTGTGTGTGTGTGTAGCGTGCATTGATCAATAAGTAGAGTACATCAAACAATAAAAAAGAAAAAAACTAAAATACGTGTCTCATGGCCATTGTTGCCATCGAACGGATTCCAACTCAGGAAGACCCAGTATGTGTCACAGTAGAACATCTCCGAAGGATTTTCAAGGTGGTGACCTTTTGGAAGTGGATCATGAGTCCTGTCTTCCAAACTACCACTAGGTGGGTTCAGCCAGAGCTTCACCATTTGTAGATGCAAACTGCCAATGTTTGGGTTAGCAGCAGAGCATTAAGTCACTGCACCAGCAACTGAAACAAACCAAACCCATTGTTTCAGAGTCAATTCCAACTCATAGCAACCCTATAGGACAGAGTAGAACTGCCCCACAGGGTTTCCAAGGAGCAGCTAGCAGATTCAAACTGCTGACTTTTTGGTTAGTATCTGTAGCTCTTAACCACCATGCCACTAGAAATTGATGATGCCACCAGGTTCCACAATATGTGTACTGGGTCCTAAATCTTTGAATAGAAATTTTCCTTCATAATACAGTATGGAAAGCCAAGATTGGAACAGTGCAGCGAATAACAAACACAAATCATTAATCACGATCCTGCTCCGTTCAAAAGCTATTTCAATTTCTAAGGAAATTTTGCCAAAACATGTTTTTCACTCTTAGTGAGGCAGCTCCTCATTTGCCATGTATACTTCAAAGGAGCCCAGTTTATGACAATTTAAATAATTTATATATGGAAAATAAAGCAAAGCATGAAAATTTTAAGACATCTTAAATCATTTTAAGGTTGCATAAGCCTGCTAAAATAATTTTTGAAATGATTAGGTGACACTGTGGAAGTGAACGAAGTCAGTTAATGAAGTATGATGTCTAAAGCCTCCCTTAGTTCTGTATCAATGAGTTTGCATATTAGAAATTTAAACAAAGTTTAAACTAAGACCTTCTGTACCATAAAATTCTCTTCTTTGGCAAATGAGGTGACTCCTGAAAAGGTGTTTGATATGAAACAAAAGGTAAAATTGCCTTTTTTAAGATTTGTGTGTTTTTTTTCTTTAGTTACAGAAGCTGTCCCTATTTATTTTACCAAGTTAGTCAGACTCTAAGAATGCATTTCAGAATGGCAACAAATCTGTCTCTGAGAAAATAATCCTGGTCAATTGACTTCAGGTGATTTAACCTACCATGTTATCTTCTCCAAAGGCTGGAAATGGTAACCCTGCAGGACCCTCAGCGGCAGTTCTGGAAAGAGTATGATTATTTTGGAGGCAAAATAAACCAGCTTAGAAGGTTCAGCAAGCAATTTAGAGCCTTCTTTTATCACAGCATAATGATAAAAGACAAGCTGAAACTGTCTTTCAAATTAGCACATAGCACGGAACATTTAAACATGCCCCTGGTTGAGACAGAGAAGGTGGCTTTCCTTTCAGTGCTCAGAGATTTATCCTCTGTATGAGACACAAATAGGTGGCTTTAAACCACATACTTTGAATGGATTAGAAAACTAATTCCCTAAGTTTCTCTGAGAAAACAACAGAAGATCTACAGTCTGATAGGAAAGCATGCTGCCTGTGGCGTAAATGGATGCACTGTCAGCAAAAAATCACAAGAATAAATAGTCTGATTTAGGACTTAAGAAAACAAAACCTCAAAAAAACCTACTGCCATCAAGTTGATTCCAGCTTATTCGGACCTAATGTTTTACAAAGGTTCACATAGTGTTTTCTTGGCTGTAGGCTTTACAGAAGCAGATCACCAGGCCTTACTGCTGTGGCACATATGGGAGGGTTGGAACTGCCAACAACCACTTGTGTCCACTCAAGTGTATCCCTAGGAGGTGGTACCAACATGGCAGAAGAGTCGGACACTTCCTGTGGTCTCTCTTACAACAAAGATATGAAAAAAAAAAAGGTGCATCAATTATATATGACAATCGAGAAGCTCTGAACATCAAAGACAAAGTTGAAGAGTCAGACTGAGTGGTAGGGGGAGGGAGAGAAGAATCAGACACTGCGAAGTCACCACACCTGACCTACCCCGGAAGCTGCAAGCCAGGTCATTTGGCACAAGTGAACCGAGACTAGCAGTAGTACCTAGGCCCCATTTTATGCCACTGGAAGAGACCAAGCCCTGAGCACCTGTACAGGCCTCCAGAGCCCAGAGGGTTTGGCAGTGGGTATGTCAAAAGTTAAGTGCAAGTGTCTGAACTGTGTAGGATCAAAATACTCCTTTCCGCCTGTTGTTGTTGCTGTTAGGGGTTGTCTAGTCACTTCCAACTCAGAGCGACCCTATGCGGAACAGAACAAAACTCGGCCCTCTCCTACTCCGTTATGACAATTGTTACGCTTGAGCCCATTGTTGCAACCACTGTGTCAGAACGCGTCACTGAGGATCTGCCTCTGTCTTGCTGTCTCTGTTTTACCAGGCATGCAAGACGTACTTCTCCGGGAACGAGGTCCAAAGAACGTGAGATGTGTTCTCCCCATCCACGCTTGTGAGGAGCGATTTCTTTGTACTTCTTCCAAGACAGATTTGTTCATTCCTTGGGCAGCCATGGTATATTCAGCACTCTTCACCAACACGACGATTCCCAGGTGTCAATTATTCAGTCTTCCTCATTCATTGGCCAGTTTTCACATGTATGTGAGGAGATTGAAAATACCTGGGCCTAGGTCAGGTACATTTTAATCCTCAAAGTGACATCTGTGCTTTCCAGCACTTTAAAGAGATCATTTTAAGCCAATTTGCCCTAAGCAATCTATTTTTTGGTTTCTTGACTACTGCTTCCACGGGTGTTGGTTATGGATCCAAGTAAAATGAAATCTGTAAAAATGTCAGTCTTTTCTCTGTTTATCATGATGCTGCTTATTGGTTCAGTTGTGAGGATTTTATTTTTTTTTCTTTATTTTGGCATACAATTCATACTGAAGACTATATAGTCTTTGACCTTCATCAGTAAGTGCCTCAATTTCCCTTCACTTTCAGTAAGCAACATGTCATCTTCATAATGCAGATTGCTAATGAATCTTCCAGTTCTGATGCTTCATGCTTCTTCATGTAGTCCAGCTTCTTGGATTATTTGCTCAGCATCCACACTGAACAGGTACAGTGAAAGGATACAACCCTGACACACATCTTTCCAGATTTTAAACCATGCAGTATTCTCTTGTTCTGACCAAATGACTGCCTGTTGATCCATGTATGGATTTCTCACAAGCATAAGTGTTCCATAATTTCCATTGTTCTCAGTGTTAATCATAATTTGTTACGATCCACACAGTTAAATGCCTTCGCAGAGTCAATATGATATAAACAAACATCTTTCTGGTATCCTCTGCTTTCAGTCAAGATCCGTCCAACATCAGCAGTGTTACCCCTGTTTCTATGTCCCCTTCTGAACCCAGCTTGAATTTCTTATGGTTACCTATTGATGCACTGCTGCAGTCACTTTTGAAAAGTTTTCAGCAAAATTTTGCTTGCATGATATTGTTGGATACTTCCCACATTTGATTGGATTGTCTTTCTTGGGAATAGGCATAAATATGGATCTCTTCCAGTCAGTTGACCAAGAGCTGTCTTCCAAATTTCTTGGCATAGACAAAGAAGCACTTCTAATGTTGCATCTGTTTATTAAAACACCCCAGTTAGCATTCTGTCAGTTCTCAGAGTCTTATTTTTCACCAGTGTCTTGACTACAGCTTGGACTTCTTCCTTCAATACCATCAAATCACAAATGTGTATTATCTCCTGAAATGGTTGAACATTGACCAATTCTTTTTGGTACAGTGACTCTGTATATTCCTTCTATCTTCTTTTGATGCTTCCCATTTTGTTTAATATTGTCCCTGTGGACTACTTCAATATTACAACTCAAAGCTTAAATATTTGTCTTAAAGCTTAAATAGTTGTCTCAGCTTGAGAAACACCAAGTATGTTCTTCCTTTGGGTTTTCTATCTCCAGCTCTTGGTACATGTTATCATAATACTTTCCTTTGTTTTCTCAAGCTGCCCTTTGGAATCTTCTGTCCTCCTCTTTTATTTACTTCATCATTATTTTTCCCATTGCTTTAGATACTTATTGTTCAACAGTAAGTTTCCGAGTCTCTTCTATATCCATTTTGGTCTTTTCTTTCTCTCTTGTTACTGTCTATGATCTCTTTCTTTCTTCATGGATGATGTCCTTGATGCCACTCCACAACTTGTTCAGGCTTGATCATTAGTATCCAACATGTCAAATCGTTCTTGAAATAGTTTTTAAACTCAGGTGGGATATACTTAAGGTTCTACTTTGAATCTTATGAACTTGTTTTAATTTTCTTCAGTTTTAATTTGAACTTGCCTGTGAGTTAGTTGGGAAACCCTGGTAGCACAGTGGTAGCTGTGTACCAAGAGATCAGCAGTTCAAATCTGCCAGGTGCTCTTTGGAAACTCTGTGGGCAGTTCTACTCTGATCTATAGGGCCCCTACGAGTCAGAACCAACTCAAAGGCACCTAACAACAACAACATGAGTTAATTGATGATTTAATCCTCATCAGCCCATGGACTTATTCTGGCCAATGACATTTACTTTCCCATTGTCTCTTTCTACACACACAGTTGATTTGATTTTCTGTGTAGTCCATCTGGTAGAGCCTATGTGTACAGTCACCATCTATACTGGTGACAAAAGTTTTTGCAATGAAGAAGTTGTTGGTCTTGAAAAATTCAGTCACATAATCTCCAGCAGCATTTCCATTACCAAGACTATATTTCCCAGCCACAAATCCTTCTTCTTTGTTTCCAACTTTCAAATTCCAATCACCAGTGATTACCAGTGCATCCTGATTGCTTGTTTCAATAATTTTAGAATGCAGAAGTTGGAAAACATCATCAGTTACTTCATCTTTGGCCTTAGTGGCTGCTGCATAAATTTAAATAATAGTTGTGTTAACCAGTCTTCCTTGTAGGCATGTGGATAGTATCCTGTCACTGACAGTGTAGTACTTTAGATACTGATTTTTTGTGTGTGTATGACAATGAATGCAGTGCCATTCCTCTTCAAGTTGTCCTTCTCAGCATAGTAGACCGTGTGGTTATCTGATTGAAAATGACCAATAGCAGTATATTTCTTCTCACTAACTCCTAGGAAGTGGACCTTTATGCTTTCCATTTCCATACAGGAATTTTTCTATATTCATGCTTTGTACCTTCCAGGTTCCAATTATTAATGAATATTTGTAGCTTTCCCTTCCTTAATTTATACAAAAATTATAAAGCTCAATAGCCTATTGCTATTAAGTCAATTCTGACTCACAGTAACACTGTAAGACAGTAGATCTACCCCATAGTGTTTCCAAGGGAAACTTGGAATTCTTTGAACTGCTGACTTTTTGGTTAGCAGCTGTAGATCTTAACCACCATGCAAAAAGGATTTTCATTAGTTACAGTATTTTTTCATGGTGTCCGAGAATTTTAACTCATGAACAAATTTTAGGATCATTGCTTCAAGAGCAAAGGTAAAACATATTGGTTTTTTATTATGGACTCTGGTTCAAATTTTGACCCTGCTGCTTCCTACATATGTGACCTTAAATAAGTACTTTAATGGCTATGTGCCTTAGTGTTCTCATACCTACCATGGGAACAGTAGCAATTCGCATACATCTTATGGGATTATTATGAGGAATAATTACTAAGAGCATAATGGATACTCAAAAAATATTTCTAATTGACATTATCTGTGCTCTGAGCTACCAAAATCACAAACTCATTACCAGAGAGTTGATTCTAACTCATAGCTACCCTATAGGACAGAATAAAACTGCCTCATAGAGCTTGCAAGGACAGTCAGGTGGATTTGAACTGCTAACCTTTTGGTTAGCAGCTGTAAATCTTAACCAGTGTGCTGTCGGATTTCCTGAGCTGTAACAGAGGGGTGAATAAGGTCAGATAACTTGGTGGGGCTCACTCTTGGCCTAGTTACCCCCTCATTTAGATGGATGGTAAAGAAATAAAACCACAGAAGAATTAAAGTATCTTGGAGCTCAACCTCTTGAAGGGGCACTGTGGTGCAGTGGTACAATTCTCTTCTATGTGGGAGACCTGGGTCTGATTCCCAGCCAAAACACCTCATGTGCAACAACCACCCATCTGTCAGTGTTGCTATGATGCTGAACAGGTTTCAGTGGCACTTCCAAATGAAGACAGACTAAGTGACCTACTTTTGAAAATCAGACAATGAAAAACCTATGAATCACAACGGTACAACTTGCAACCATGGGGATGGGGCAGGACCAGACATCCTAGTGTTCTGTTGTGCATGGATCACCATCAGCTGTAGTCTGACTCTGTGACAACTAACAACAGTAGAGCACTTGAAGTCCAGCTTCTTGGGAAGGCAGTCAGCTAACACAAGCACTGTGTTTCCCCAAAAGGCTAGAACACTAAGAGACAAATCTCAAATAACACGTGTTTCCTTAATTATTTTCTTTATCATCCTGGAAGAATTTTCCAGGATGCTGTACCTTTCTCATTTCTAGTTTCTCCCAAGCTGATCATCTTCGCAAGGCCCATGGGATGTATCACAAATAAAACTGAAATACATACCTAGTCTCTAGTATTCATATTAAAATATGTTGTTGTGTGGTTAGGTACTGATGAATCAGTTCTGACTCATACTGACCATATGTACTACAAAACTAAACACTACCCAATCCTGTGATATGCTCACAGTCCTTGTTACACTTAAGCCCATCGTTGTAGCCACTGGTCAATCCATCTCACTGAGGGTCTTTTTCTTTCTCACTGGCCCTGTACTTTGTCAAGCATGATGACCTTCTCCAGGACCGATCCCATCATAGCATGTCCACAGTATGTAAGACATAGTTCGGCCATTGTTGCTTCTAAGGATCGTTCTGGTTGTACTTCTTCCAAGACAATCTTTTTCCTTCTTTTGGAAGCCAGTGGTATATTTAATTTTCTTCCTCAATACAACATATGAATTATTTGTTGGTCTTTCTTACTCATTTTCCAGCTTTCCCATCCATAGGATGTTATTAAAAACACAACGGCTTTGGTCAGGTATATCTTAGTCTTCAAGGTGGCGATCTGGCTTTCCAATGCTTCATAGAGGTCATTTACAGCAGATTTGCCCAATTCAATGTGTCTTTTGATGTCTCACCTGCTGTTTCTGTGGGTATTGATTGTGTATCCAAGTAAAAAGAAATCCTTGACAACTTCAGCCCTTCCTCTGTTTATCATGATATTGTTATATCTTTGTTTTATCATGATGTCCAGTTGTATTCTTGTTTTCTTTATGTTAAGGTGCAATCCATACCGTAGGCTGTGGTCTTTGATCTTCATCAGTAAGTGCTTCATGTTCTGTCATTTTCACCAAACAAGTTGTGTCATTTGCACACTGAAAATTGTTGAGGAGTCTTCCTCTGATCCTGATGTCTTGTTCTTCTGCATAGAATCCAGCTTCTCAAGTTATTGCTCACCACATACATTGAATCAGTATGGTGAAAAGATACACCCTGATATACGCCTTTCCTGACTGTAAACCATGAAGTATCCCTCATTATATTCAAACAACTGCCTCTTGAGCCATGAACAGATTTCAATGGGCACAATTAAATGTTCTAGAATTCCCATTCTTTGAAATATTATCTGTAATCTATTGTGATCCCCACAGTCAAATGCATTTACATAGACAATAAAACACAGGTAAGTATCTTTCTGGTATTCTCTGCTTTCAGCTGGGCTGCATCTGACATCCAGAATGATATCCTTGATGCCATGTTCTCCTCTAAATCCAGGCTGGATTTCTGTCAGTTTCTGGTTGATATACTGCTGCAGCTGCTTTTAAATGATCTTCAACAAAACTTTACTCTTTTATTATATTAGTGATATTTTTCAATAATTTACATATTCAGCTGATTTGGCCAGGTAACTATCTACCAAATTTGTTGTCACAGATGAATGAGTATTTCTAGTCCTGCATCTGTTTGTTGAAACCTCTCAACTGATGCTCCATCAATTCCTAGAGCCTTATTTTTCACCAGTGCCTTCAGTGCAATGTGGACTTCTTAAGTATCATTCCTGGTCATATGCTACCTCTTGAAATGAGTGAATGGTGACCAATATTTTTAGAATAATATGTAGCTCTGTGTATTCCTTCCATCTTCTTTTGCTGCTTCCATTGTCATTTAATACTTTACCAACAGAATTCTTCAGTAGTGCATTTTGAGGCTTGAATTCTTTTTCAGTTATTTCTGCTTAAGAAATGCAGAACTTAGACACAATTTTGGTGTTCTATTTCTGGCTTTGCTTTGTCTTCTCTAGCTGTCTCTTGAATTCTTTTGCTCAATTTTTTTTTACTTTATCAGTTCTTCCTTTTCCTTTAGCTACCTGATGCAGAAGAGCAAGTTTCAGAGTCTCTTCTGACGTTCACTTTGATCTTTTCTTTTGTTCCTCTCTTTTTAATGACCTCTTACTTTCTTTATGTACGATGTCCTTGATGTTGTTACACAACTTGTCAGACCTTCGGTCGTTAGTGTTCAGCACATCAAATCTATTCTTGAAATGGTCTCAGCTCAGGTGGAATAGACTCAAAATTGTACTTTTGCTCTGGTTTTCTTGTTCTAACTTCTCCAGTTTCAGCTTGAACTTGCATGTGAGCAATTGATGATCCATTCCACATTCAGCCCCTGGCTTCATTCTGACAGATAATATTGAGTTTTTCCTGTATCTCTTTCCACAGATGTAGTTGATTTGATTCCTGTGTATTCCATCTGGCAAAGTCCGTATATATAGTCACCATTTATGTTCATGGAAAAGATTTTGTAAGGGAGAAGTCGTTAGTCTTGTATAATTGTATCATAGGATTTCTGGCATTGTTTCTAACACCATGGCCATAACTGTCAACTACCAGTTCCTCCGCTTTGTTTCCAACTTTTTTATTCTAATCACTAATAAATATCAATGCATCGTGATTGCATGTTTGATCAATTTCAAACTGGTAAAAAATCTCCAGTTTTTTCACCTGTGGTCTTAGTAGTTGATGCACAAATTTAAATAATAGGCATATTAACTGGTTTTCCTTGTAGGCCTATGTATGTTATCCGATCACTGGCAACATTGTTTTTTAGGGTAGATCTTGAAATGTTCATTTTGAGGATTAATGCTACTTATATAGGAAAAAAATACAATTCAATTCCCAATTTTCTGACACGAAATACATGTATCAATCAAAGAAATTCTCAATTCTGTTTCCCTTCATTGAATTTCTGTTCTGACACATGCTGTACCAGCAGCAATTCTTCTTCTGACTGTTGCCACCTGAAGCTAAGTCAGAGCTCTCAAGTAAAGGGGTGCACTGTCCAGGCTGCCCAGGCTGCCCAAGACCTCAGACACCAGCTGCAAGCTCACTTCTAACCTGCTGGTTACAAACCAGGTGTCTCCTCTGCTCCCCTAGGAGAGCGGCTGTAAGCCCAGGGGTCCCCAGGCCACTCCAGCTTCTCACCTGCTGACTCACACTGCTCCTCTGGGTTTGAAAATACACTAGAAGGACTCACAGAAGTCATAGAAAGTGCTGTACTTATGATTACGGTTTCCTATGGCAAAAAAGAATACAACTGAAGAGGCACATCAGGAGAGAACTAGGAGGCCCAGTGCAGAATTTCCATGTCCCAAAGGGTACTCACTATGCTCCAATGCTCATGGATGTCTGTCACCAACTGGGAAGCCGATGGCGCTTTCCTAGCTAGAGGCTTTACTCAGACCTCATTCCACAGGCAAGGTTGATTGTATCATGCCTTAGTTCTCTAGGTCAGCTGATATCATACCAATCAGTGATCTTTATGGCCTGGGCAGCACCCACTTCAGCTACAGTATTAGCATAAACTCCTCACACTGTGGTCTAGAGCCTCATCAAAACCATCTCCATTACTGGTGTTTCTGTAGTTTTAGAAATTGTGTCTCAGGAACCAAGGACAAAGACCAATTTCTTTGGGTAAAGTTAGTTTTAAACCCCACCCAACCCAGTATCGTGGAGTTGGATCTGACTCACAGCAGCCCTAGAGATCAGAGTAGAACTGCCCATAGAGTTTCCAAGAAGTGGTTGGAGGACTTGAACTGTCGACCTTTCAGTTAGCAGATGTAGCACTTAACCCACTACCCTACCACGGTTTCCTTTAACCCCACAGTGCTTCACATATGTCTGTTACTTTTCCCATAATGCCTTTCCCCAACACTCCACATGACTGATTTCTATATGAAGTTACTTCATCCAGTGTTTAGTGAAAAAAAAAAGAACTGTAGGAGAGAAAAAAAAAAGTGACTGTAAATAATTGATTAGAAAAAGTTCTCCTAACAACAAACTGCAGAACATCAATTATATTTATGAAAAGCAGTGCACATAATTAGATTCCTGAGTTCATTTGATATGAGTGAGAAAGATGAAGGCTTCACATATGCAAAAGCTTCAGTTAATTA
Source organism: Heterohyrax brucei (assembly GCA_028571685.1). Classification (NCBI taxonomy): domain Eukaryota; kingdom Metazoa; phylum Chordata; class Mammalia; order Hyracoidea; family Procaviidae; genus Heterohyrax; species Heterohyrax brucei. Next base: position 167,458,961 of record CM053143.1, read on the forward strand.
TGAGCCAGCAAAGGCAATACAGCAGATGGGAACTCAGAGAAACCTTGTTTTTCTGGATTAAGTGACAATTTTGGTGCCACTTAGTCACTGACTAGCTTTGGAAGGAGGGCCACGTAAGTTTTCTGAGTTGTTTCTCTACTGCAAAAAAAAATGGATGCTTATCTATAACATGCACCCAAAAGAAATTTTGAGAAGGATCTGATCAAAGTAATAAAGCGATATAATCTGGTTTATGTTTTAAAAAGATTACACCAGCTGTTTTCCATAGACTGGCAAGTGAGCAAGATTTGAGGCAAAGGGACCATTTAAGAAGCTATTATATTTGTTTATGCAAGAAAGGATGAGGCTGTGGGTTAGGATGAAGTCCCTGGATGATGTAAACTGTTAATAGATTAGGCTGCTAACTGAAAACTTGGCTACTTGAGGTCACACTGGAGCACCTTAAAATAAAGACCTGGTGATCTACTCCCAAAAAATTGCCATTGAAAACCCTATGGGGCACAGCTCTATTCTGACACACACAGGATCTCCAGAGTTGAACTTGACTCTACAGTAATTAGTAGGTTCATATTGCTTTCTAACAGTAGGAGAAGCAGGTGGATTAAAGGCTGAGTATATACTACCTGTGAAGCACTGAAAAGTGTGAGACGTGGAAGCATCCTAAGGATCAGTGTTTCAAAATAAGCAACGGCAACTCTGGGATTTTATTTGAGGTAACTGTACAGAAGCCTAGTGCTTTGTGTTATGCTATTAGATGATGCGTTTGAAGGCAAACACCCAACTATGTACCTGGAGATGAGTGACCAACACTTCTCTCTCTACCTAACTTTTTGGACAGTTCTATTTTCTTGCTAGGAACAGCTCCTGCTTTCTGTGGCTATAATATTTAACATTATGCCCTCCAGCCAGACTAGACTTCTCAGCCTCTAAAACATGCCCTCCTTGCGCCCACCCTAGCTAATAACTAGACTTAGTTTCAGGGCCTTGTCTTTCCAAATGTACTCCAACATGAACTAGGCTACGCCAGTCCGCAGTCTAAAATATAAAGAACAATAAAAGAAGAAAGAATTCTCATGTTTGCAATATTAGAAATCATTTATAGGTGTTCTTCAAACCTGCACAATTACCCTAATCTTGTTTAAAATGCAGATTCCTGGACTCATTCTAGCCCTACTGAATCTCCCATATAGGATATTGTAAACCTGAATTTTTTTTTTTTTTTAACAAGTTGCCCGAGTTAAATCAGCAGTGAGACAAGTTGGGAAACACTGATCTAATCCTGAACCCCCTTACAAAAAAGGGAATAAAAAGCCCCAAGTGGTTAATTTCCAAAAATAGCAATTCACCTCCCACAAATGAGCATTTTTCTTTTTGCTTTCTTCTTTTCCCTTTCCTTATTTCCTTTCAAATATATAGAAGGTACCTGTTTTTGATCAACCTCCCAGAGGACTGCTAACACTTCCTAATCAAGTCTCGGAGGAGAAGTGACTTTGCAAATCTGTAACAGTCTCAGGAGCTGCTCAATCCCTTACCCGTGACAATCTCACCTTGAAACAACAGCAGACACACTTCTCTAGGAAAATTATTTCTTCTTAATTGGGCCCATCTAGAGAGGCTTGGAACCACACAGGCTCTTTGCCAAGTTTAAAAAGAAGAAGTTGTCCCTTTGTCCTGGTTATTTTCAAGACGATCCATGTGATCTCAGGGCCCTTGCACACCAGGAGGCTCTCTCTGACATCAGTAGGTATTATTCATGTGAAAGGGCAGCAGGAGCAGGCTCATTAACTCCAGCCCAAGCAGAGAGAGATGCAATAACAATCATTCTCTGCTTTTCTGCAGGCTTTTAACCGGTGTTGGAAACATGTAACCTTAATGTTGTGGGTTAGGGTGAGTAAAACCTCTCTTCAGTTGACAGGTGATTTTCAATTTTTGACCAACCTAACACAAAGAGTATGGCAGTAAAGTGATCCCCTGAATGAGACTGGCTATTCTTGTCTATAAAGCTAGAACGATTGATCTGGTGGTGGGAAGAGCAGTGACTCTCCAGTAACACCTTCAAGACATCTTAACTCTTAACTAAATGAAGACTTTATGTGTCTATAACAGTCCAAAGTACCCATATGAAAGAGAAAAATGGGATAACTGACTCTAAGAGCACTGCTGAGTCAAACCATTGTGCTTCTACTTTTTCCCCTGACAGAAGAACTGATGCACTTAGACTGTGATGTGGATAAAGAATATTGAACACACCATGGGATGCCAGAAGAACAAGTAAATCAGTCTTGGAAGAAACAGACCCAGAATGTTCCTTAGAAGTCAGGACGGTGAGACTTCAACAAACTTACTTGGAACCCATCATCGTGTTTAGGAAAGTGGAAGGCCAAGGGAAGCCATCATGGAGGGGGAATAACACTGTAGCTACAGCAGCCTCGAGCACACCAACAATCACAATGCTGCTGGAACAGGCAATTTTCTTTTCTGTGACAAAAGGGCCATCATGAGTCAAAGTCTACTCAACAACAACTGACAGCACTGTTTTCTCTATGAACAGCGCTCCTGGAGGGTTGATGCAGCGTTGCATCACAGATCTCACCAAGAGAGTCAGGTCTCCCGTTATCAGCTCTGGAAAGAGAACCACACTGGCATAAGTCATTTAAAGCAATAGAGAATACATACGTGTGGATTAAAGCTTGACTTTGCTTCTCTCTGAAAGGCAGTATCGTCACCATTTAGGATCCTTCTCTTTCACGGTTTCCATTCTGATGCTGTTAAGAGAAGGGAGTTCTTCATCAGATTTCTTTCGGCTATGGGAATCTGTAAGAAGAAAAATGTTGATTTTCCCCTAGCAGCAGTAGTTTCCTCTTCTTTACTGTGTACTCTCTAGAGCTGCCCACAAACAGAATCATTTTCTGATTTTTTTTTTCCAGTAGAGCTTTAGGAGAAAGCTTACAGTTTAAGCTAATTTCTCATACAAAATTTATATACACACTGTTATGTGACCCCAGCTGCTCTCACTACTATGTGACAGCACAGTCCTCCTTGTCACCCCACATCTTCTGCATCCATCATCCATTCAACCAGCTCTTATCCCGTTCTGCCTTCTCATCTCACCTCTGGACAGAAGCTACCCAGTTAGTGTTATGAACTAAGAAACACACACTTTCCAAGTATCATTTTACATCTTATAGTCCCGGCTAATCTTCGGCTGAAGGGCTGTGTTCTGGAATAATTTTAGTTCTGGCTTAATAGAGTGTCTGGGGGACAAGTGTTTGCTCTAGCGTTCCTTTAGCTCAAACCACTAAATCTGGTCTTTTCACCAGAATTTGAGTTCTGCACCCCATTCTTCTGCACTGTTCGGAACTCTCTGTTTTATTTCTTGTAAGGTCAGCCATTGGTGGTACCTGGGCACCATCTAGTTTTTCTGTTCTCAGGTTGATGGGATCTTATAAGCATGTGGCTCTTTCTGTCCCTTGGGCTCATGTTTTCCTTATGTCTTCTGTGTTCTTCATCCTTCTTTGCTTCAGTCATGCTGGGACAATTTGATGCATTTTAAACAACCACTGGTTAAGTCTCAAGACCCCAAATGCCACTCACCAAGTAGGAGGTAGAACATTTTATCAGTAAATTTTGTTATACCTGATTTAGATGTCCACTGAATCTATAGTCTGCAGGCCTCCACCCCTGCTACTCTACCCCTCGAAGTGTTTGGTTGTATTTAGGAAACTTCGTAGCTTTTAGTTTAGTCTGCTTGGGCTGACTTCCCCTGTATCGTGTGTTGCATTTCGTTCACCTAAGACATTTCTTGTCTACTATACAGTTAGTGAATATCCTTCTCCCCAACTCCCCACCCACGTAACCACCAGGGAATGTTTTCTTCTGTGTCTAAACATTTTCATGAGATCTTATAACAGTAGTCTCATATAACATTTGTCTTTTAGTGACTAATTTCACTCAGCATAATATCTTCCAGATTCATCTATGTTATAAGTTGTACCACAGAATCATTGTTGTCCTTTATCATTGTGTAGCATTCCATAGCTGTGAACAGACCACGGTATGTTTATTCATTTGTCCACTGTTGGGGATCTAGGTTGTTTCTGCCATTTTGCTACTCTGAACAATGTCGTAATGAACATAGATGTGCATATATATATATATGTATATATATATATATTTGTGTGATGACTCTTATTTCTCTAGGAGTGGGATTGCTAGATCATATAGTACTTCTGTTTCTAGCCTTGGAGGAAACGCCAAATCCATTTCCAAAGTGATTGTACCATTTTACATCCTCACTAGCAATGTATAAATGCTCCAGTATCTATATAATTTCTCTAACATTTATTATTTTGTGTTTTTTGGATCAATAGCATCCTCATTGGGGTGAGATGGTGTGTCATTGTAGCTTTGATTTGTATTTCTCTAATGGCTAATGATCCTGAGGATCTCCTCATGTATCTGTTGGCCTCCTACATTTCTTCTTAGGTGAAGTGCTCATTCATATTCTTTCCCATTTTTTAACTCACTTATATTTCTTATTGTTGTTGGGGTTACAGTATTTTGTAGATTTTAGAGACTTGACCCTGACTGGATATTTCTTAGTTAATTTTTTTCCCAGTTTGTAGGTTGTTCTTTTATTCTTTTGATGAAGTCTTTGGGTGGGCGTAAGTGTTTGATTTCTAGGTGCTCCCAGTTATCTAGATTCTCTTCTGGTGTTTGTGTATTGTTAACAATATTGTATTCTGTTTATGTCGTGTATTAGGACTTCTAGCATTGTACTTATTTTTTCTTCCATGATTTTTATTGTTTTAGATTTTATGTCTAAGTTTCTGATCCGTTTTGAGTTACTTTGTATATATAGTGTGAGTTATGATTCCTATCTCACTTTTTGGTAGATGGATATCCAGTTTTACCAGTACTATCTGTTAAAGAGACTGTCTTTTCTGCACTTAATGAACTTGGGATCCTTGTCAAATACTAGCTTTTCGTATGTAGATGGATTCTGAACTCTGTTCCATTGGTCTATGTATTGTTCTATGTACTGATCTATGTACTGTTCTGGTACCTGTCCCAGGTTGTTTCGACTACCATGATGGCATAATAGATTCTAAAATGAGGTAGCGTGAGGGCCCTCATTTTGTTGTTCTTCTTCAACAATGCTTTGCTCATCTGGGACTTCTTCTGTTTCCACGTGAAGTTGTCAATTTGCTTCTCCATTAAGTTAAAAATGCCATTGGAATTAAGATCAGGATTAAACTGTATCTGTAGATTGCTCTAGGGAGGACTGACATTTTCACAGTGCTGAGTCTTCCTATCCATAAGCAACTTATGCTTTTCTATTTATGCAGGTCTTTTTTTGTTTGTTTCTTTCTTTCAGTAGTGTCTCATTGTCTGTTTTTGTATAGGTCTTTTACAATTCCAGTTTTATTCATTCCTAAGTATTTTAGCTTCTCGGGGGCTATTGTAAATGATATTGATTGGATGACTTCCTGTTTGATGCTCTCTTTGTTGGTGAAGAGGAATCCAGCTGATTTTTGTATGTTTATCTTGTAAACTGGTAAGTTTGTTGAATTCTCCTACTAATTTCGGTAGTTTTCTCACAGATTCTTTGAGGCTTTCTGTATATGCCAAGTGCCATCGAGTCTTATCTGCAAACAGATAATTTTACTTTTTCCTTGCCCCTTTGGATGTCCTCCATTTCTTTTCCTAGCCTAATTGCTCTAGCTATGACCTATAGCACAATGTTGAATAAGACTGGTAATGAAGGGCTTCCTTGTCTGGTTCCAGTTCTCACGCAGTCTGCTTTCAGACTGTCTCCAATAAGGATGATGCTGTACAAACAGACTTCATTTTATGCTGCTCTGCCCAAAAGAAAAGAGTTTCACAGACACTGTCCTTTCCAAACGGTACTCTTCTAATTGAGAACTTGATCTCAGAAGTACAATTTATTATGTATATCTGTACAGCACTGTTTCAGCAAGCCAAACATTTACGACAGCCATATTCCTTTTAAACTAAGTTGAATCACACTTGTCACTCCATCAAGCTCAGAATAAAAGCAAACCCATTGCCATTATGCTGATTCCAATTCACGGCAAGCCCATGTGATCTTTACAGCAGTGGACCACCAAGCCTTTTGTCCATAGCATCTCAGGTAGGCTTGAGCAATCACCTTTAGGTTAGCTATCACATTCAAACTATGCCACCAGGGACCTCATCTATCAAGAACAATAACCACAAAATCACTATCAAGAAAGGGACGATCACAAAGATCTCAATTTACTGAAGTAATTCCGTGAGAAGACATCTCCCTCTATTTTTTTTAAACCTTTCTAAAACATTGTTATCTATTTCTGCTCCTTTTTCTTGCAATCTGTAATAAAGTTTGTTTCTGTTTTGTTGTTTTGTTTTCTAGCATCTGAAATATACACTCGCCATGGTTTTTTCAAATTTAGTGGAAGACAAGAGAAAGTGTCTTTCCTTGCTGTCCTGGGCTACCTACAGAGTGCTAATTCGCCACTGAGTCTCTACTATCCTTGCTACTCTATCTGTTGAAAGTCTGGACCACTTGGTGATACATCTGCTCCACGTACAGCTAAGATCTCTCATCCCTTACTACAAATATGCTTCCCTCTCCTCCTGAACCAAGATTGCACACCTGTGTGTCTAAAGAGTGCTAAAAGCCAAGAATTTGCCTTCTCAGGTAGGTGGTAAAGTAGGAGAATAAAAGCCAAGGATGATATGGGTATTTTTCCCATGGTATGCTTCAAATTTATGATTGTTATCCTATCACAGTGGCCCTTGAGCTAGATTATTCTTTAAGGACAAAGTACCTGACCTAGCATCGGTCAATCAGTAATGATCAACAACCCTTATTAATGGACAGAAAGCTTGAGGGAACTTTGAAAGTTACATAATTCAAAGCACTTACTTTACAAACAGAGAAGCAGAGTCTAAAACAATGATACAGAGTGTCTAAGGTCATGTACATAACCACCTAGTGACCGAGGTAGACCTAAAACTCAGAAACTCAGTATTTCCATCTCAATGCCTTTAATCCGTTAGCTTTATGCCTCAGTTATGTGTATGGCTGAGCTCTACTACCATTTTAACTTATATACCTTAAATATCAGAAACCCCGGTGGCGTGGTGGTTAAGTGCTATGGCTCCTAGCCAAAAGGTCAGCAGTTCAAATCCTTCAGATATTCCTTGGAAACTCTATGAGGCAGTTCTGCTCCATCCTATAGGATCACTACGAGCTGGAATTCACTCAGCAGCAGTGGGTTGGGTTGGGTTTATCTTAAATGTCTATCTGCCTCGGAGTGCTTGCCTGCAAAGCCTACTTTTGATTTCATTGTCATGGAACTGATCTTGGGTGTCTCAGTGTTTTGAAGGAGGTGTCATAGATTCCCACAACTTCTCTGCCAGTTTTTCATACTGTGGGGCTTGCGTGTTGTGATACTGGAAGCTATGCAGAGAAGCTGGACTACATGAAGAAGAAAGTAGCATCAGGATTAGAAGAACAATTGTTAACAACTCACGTTATGCAAACAACAAAACCCTGTTTGCTGGAAGTGAAGAGGATTTCAAACACTTACTGATGAAGATCAAAGACCACAGCCTTCAATATGCATTGCACCTCAACATCAAGAAATCAAAAATCCTCACAAGAGGTTCAAGAAGCAACATCATCATAAATGGAGAAAGGATTGAGGTTGTCAAGGATTGAACTTTACTTGTTTCCACAATCAACACCCACGGAAGCAGCAGTCAGGAAATTAAAAGATGTACTGTACTGGGAAAATCTGAAATGAAGGACATCTTCAAAGTACTGAAACAGTAAAGCTGTCACCTTGAAGACGAAGGTGTGCCTGACCCAAGCCGTGGTATTTTCGATCACATCGTATGCATGTGACAGCTGGACAATGAATAAGGAAAACAGAAGAACTGATGCCTTTATAGTAATGCAGAAGAATATTGAATGTATTGTGAACTGCTAGATGAACAAACAGATCTGTTCTGTAAGAAGTACTACCAGAATGCTCGTTGGAAGTGAAGATGGCAAGACTGCATCTTACATACTTTGGATAGGTTGTCAGGAGGGATCAGTCACTGGAAAAGGATGTCACGCTTTGTAGAATGGAGGGTCAGCAAAAAAGAGAAAGACATTTGACAAGATTGGTTGAGACAGTGGTTGCAAGGATGGGCTTAAGTGTAAAACTGATTATGGACATGGCACAAGATTGGGCAGCGTTTTGCTCTGTTGTGTATGGGGTTGCTGTGAGTCAGAACCAACTCGATGGCACCTAACAAAAACAATTGTCAAGGGGTGCACTATCCATAGAGCAAACAAAAGTGTGACATGTGGTCTGTGTCACTCCAGACCTAGTTATTTCAGGCTTTGTGAATGCATGCCTTAGTGGGGAAAACTTGTTGTACTTCAAATCACTTGAAATACTATTTGCAAGTCTAAAGAGATCACTGGTTTTCTTTACTCCCTAGATTTTCTCTGTAGTAAATGCAAGTGCTAAAGAGTTCAAAAGCTCTAGCTGCTCACTTCATTAACTGTGAATGCATGCAAACTTTCGAATGACCAGTCACTTTTTGTGTTGGCCCAGCTACCTTAGACTGGCATTCTCCACAGATAAACTTGTGAGAACCTGTCTTACTCATCTTTGTCATACCAGCTTCTAATCAGTGGAAAGAACATAGGATAAACACCAGTTGCCATGGAGTCAAATTCGACTCATGGCCACCCCATGTGTGTCTGAGTAGAAAAACATTCCGTGGGTTTTCAGTGACTGACTTGTCAGAAGTAGATCACCACATCTTTCTGCCAACCTGCCTTGGGATAGACTCAAACCTCTAATCTTTCAGCTAGCAGCCGAAATCATTAACTATTTGTATCACCCAGGCACTCCTGGGAGCATAGTAGGTCAGTGATATTTTCTCACTGCATTGGTGAATAAATGAGGTTTGCAATAAATTGGTGAATTTATCACAATATATAAAACAGAGTTTGTCACATGACAAATGGCCATAACATCTGTACTTAATTCTTTAAAAATTTGCAACAAAAACAGAAAATCCTTGCAGAGATGAGGTTATATTCAAAGTATAACATGTTCCTGCACAGCTCACAAAGCTTTGTGAAGAAAAGCATTATTCCAAGAAAGTACTTTCTTCTGATGAGACTGGTTTAGCCCACAATTATGATGTATGTCTTTGATTGTATTCTTGTTCACAGAATGCAGCACATAGTTTCCTTTGAGAAATAACATATTATTATCTTGCTCCAAGCATCCCTAGAACTACTTGGTGTTATTTGAAAATCTCTTTGAGATTCTCTAGGGATTTTTTTGCAATATTTCTTTGACTAGATCTTTGTCTCTTTGTTAACGTTAACCTAAACTTGATTCTCTATACTACGCCCCAACTCTACTCTTCAGGACCACAGTCTAATCCAACAAAGGCCTGTGTTCTTCAATTTAGCTCCATGGATTTTCTATGCTGATAAGGAACTCGAAGATGATTTCCCTTGATCTACTCGTTGAGAGAATGAGAAAGCTGAAACTGAGGCAATAAAGAGATTATTCAAGGAAAGGGCTGGTGGATAAAAGAGCCAGATTTCAACCCTTGTCTTCTGACTCAGAGCTGTGTGCTTTTTATATAACATTATGCAAAGATGTCCACATTTCTTTGAGGCTTCATACGAACTGTCGTTGTCACATACCTGTTAGTCACTTCCCGTTCATTACCACCTCATTTACAACAGACTGTATTGCTCCCTCAAAGCATGCTATCCTCATGATCACTAGCATGCTTGATTCTATTCTTGCCTTCCAACCTCATCTTCTAGAGCTGTGTAAGACAGTGTTTTCTCTGTAATCTCTAAGGTTTTCCATTAGCCAGGTTTCAAAAAGAGGCCTATAAGGCCTTTCTTCTTAGTCCATCTTAGTCTGGAAACCCCACCGAAACCTGTCCACCATCGGTAACCCTGCTGGGTGTTTGAAATATTAGTTTCAGAGCTTCCAGCATCATACCAACATGCAAGCCACCACAGTATGGCAAACTGACAGGTGTATTGTAGTCAATCAAATTAGACATGGCTTATTTTTCCAGCCAACTGTAAGGGATGATTCTTTTGGCTCTTTCTCAAAGTACTAGGATGAAATAAATAGATTAGGAAACCAATCGCATTCATCCCTGTAAATAAATGTAAGATTTTCTTTAATTTTGAAGTTGTGGCATTTTAAAAAATTTCTAAATCAAGTGTTTCTGTCCTCTGCTACCTTCCTCCCACTCTTATCAAAAACACACCATCAAAAGTTTATTCCTCCATTCGTTTATTTGTTCACTCATTTGTACAGCATTTTATATTTTGCCAATTTATTTCTAAGCAAAAAGCATAAAGATAAAAAACAGAGACCTGGACTACAAGGAAGACTTCTGATGCTTTATATTGAAGAGGGCCAGGGGCAGGGTTCATGGCCTTTATATTTTCCCTTTTTCCTTAGTGATGTTTATATTTCTGTTCCAGCGAGTTTATGTGACTAGAGAAACTGGAAGATATTTTAAAATAGTTTCAACAAGCATTTTACTTTTTAAAAATTGTATTTATTCTTCACTAAAAGTAATTTTGGTGACAGTCCAGTAGAACCTCTGGAATGAGAAGAGTTTACATGAAGACTAGAAAAGAGTAGGACTGAGAAATATAGATATTTAGATTGATTTAAAAAAAAAAAGGCAGCTTTTTCTTCTATTTCAAGAATGGAATTGTGTCCTACCTTTGAAATAGTTAGCTGTTTAAACAGAGAGAGAGAGAGAGAGGTTGTTGTTTGCTGTCAAGTCAGAAGAATTGTTTTTTAGGCATTAATCTTTAGAGGAGGAGGTCACCACATCTGTTCTCCAGCAGAGTGACTGGTGGGTTCAAATCACTGACTTTTCAATTAGCAGCCAAGGGCTTAACCAGTGCACCACCAGAGGTCCTCAACAGATAGATAGTAGACAGATACAGATAGAGGCACAGATGTAGATAAAGAGATCATTGTTTTAGGGATTTCTGGTCAGAGTTCTGGCGAAATATGTTTCCTTTTGCCAGGTCCCATTTAACTCACTAGGGTTGTTTATAGTGTAGAACGTGAAGGATACCTGTTCTGTTCACGAAGGTACCCCACACAGATTTCTCTTCAGGACAATCTTCTATGAGGAGCATAAATAGCCAACAGCCTGCAGCTGCCAAACCTGTGGCTGTAGTATCTCGTCCCTGACTAATTGCCAGAGCTATGTTCTTCCCAAGAGCCACTTTCAGCTGTCGACTGAGCCCAGCAGAGTACTGGAGTGACAATACCTGCCCAAAAGGACTCCTCTGACCAGCAGTCTCTGCTCTGGGACTTCCCACTGAGCTAGCCGAGATTTTCTCGGTGTTACACGGCAACCCAAATCTTCGTCTTACAAATCCTCTATCCTTCCCTCTCTCTTTTTACAGACAAGGTCAGGCCTACACGATGGTCTTCTGCTCATCTTGTCTATATAGTTCTGCCCCCACCCCCTCAACTTTATTTGAAATACTAAAAGACAAACATTAACCAAAGAAGCTTTTTCACAAAGATAATAATAATCCGGGTTAACCTCACTGAGATTAATAATATTATCCTTACAAAAGCTCTCTTGGTTAAATTCTCTTTATTGTGAAAATATGAGCAATGAAGCATCCACCACTTTAGGGATAAAAGAAGAGAGAAGAACATCTACAGCCAAGCTTTAGGGCTTGATAAGTTTGTTGTTTGCCTTGTATTTTGTAGGCACTAAAGGAGGGAAACCCTGGTGGTATAGTGGGTTAAGTGTTATGTTACCTAACCAAAAGGTTGAGACTTCAAATCCACCAGGTGTTCTTTGGAAACTCTACTGGGCAGTTCTACTCTGACCTCCAGGGTCACTATGAGTCAGCAGTGGGTTTTTATTATTATTATTATTATTTATTTAAAGGCAGGAGTTTTCTGTTAACTCACAGAAATCTTGCCAGGAAGCTAGCATGTCTAATTTATCTGAACTAAGAATGAGATATAAAAGCTTTTAACAATCTATTTGTGCTTCTTCTTTTTCTGTTGCCGTAAACTCTTTTTCATGATAAAACAGCCGAAGTCTTTCAGGACTCTGGAAACACTTAATGATGTTCTAGAATCATCAAATCCATCTTTTTGCAAGTGAAATACTGTCACAGGATGTATGACCAATTGTCTCCTGATATACTGACATACAAAAATGTCTTTTATGGGAAAAATGACAATTTTCTGCCATTGGTTAATTCCCCATTGGATAAATTCAACTGCTGTTACGTACTGGCTAAAATATATAAATCAATGTCATTTCTCTCAAGGTAATTCAGAAACACCTGCAAGTTTTGTCAGCATGCTAACAATATCTCAAAGGAAAAAATATTACAAAATAAATTAAGTTTTCACAACAACACCAAGCTTTGTACAAACAAGGTGAGAAAAGTGTTATACGAAATTACGGGGGTGGGGGGGGGAACATGCCACCGATGACTTATTTCACATCTGTCATAAAATATACCATTGATCCTTTTGTGACTAACTTAATTCACTCAGCATAATGTCGCCAAGGCTCATCCATGCTGTGGCATGCATCAGGACCTCATTGCTCTTTATTGCTGAGTAGTATATATCTACCACATTTTGTTTAGCTGTTCATCTGTCAATGCACATTTCTGTTGTTTCCATATTTAGGCTACTGTTGAAAGTGTTAAAATAAGCCTTCCTGTGCAGGTTTCTGTCTACGTTCCTGCTTTCGCATTTTCTGGTATTTACTCAAGAATAGAACTCATGTCTGTCAGTTTGTCATACTATGAGGGTTTACATGTTACTGTGATTCTGCAATCTATGCTACCAGTACACTGATAACAGCAGTGTCAACCTCAGCAAACATGTTCCAGCTGAGTTTCCAGACTAAGACAGGCTAGGAAGAAGGAACCAGCAATCTACATCTGAAAAGAATTAGCCAATGAAACCTCATGAATAGCACAAGCACATAGTCTGATGTAGTGCTAAGAAATGAGACCTCAGATTGGGAGGCTTTCAAAATACAAATGGGAAAGGAGTGGCTTCCTCAAAGTGGAGTTGACCCAGATGATGTGGATGGAGTCAAGCTTTTGAGACCTTCATTTGATGGTGTGGCACTGTCTTGGGCTCAGTTTTCTAGGGAAGCAAAACCAGTAACATATATATGTACAAGGAAAGATTTATATATAAGGAAACAGCTCACGTAATTGCACAAGCTGAATGTCCCAAGTCCTGGCACAAGCTTCCCATGGTCACAGGAGCTGGTGAAGCCAAGGTCAGCAGGTCAGAGACCAGAATTCTAGATCACCAGTTGTGTAGGTGAGCAGATCCCAAGCTGGGGGTGAGACAGAGCTGCAGAGGCTGGCGAAACCAGGATCAGCAGGTCAGGGAATAGGACTCTTGAGCACCAGCTGTAAGAGTTGACGAATCCTACAGCTACTAGTTTAAGTCCATGAGCCAGATTCCAGAAGAGAGTAGGAGCTGCTGGCTACATGAGCAGACCAGCAGTAGATGGTAGAAGGTGGAGAGATGAGAGCTGAGGGCCGGGAAGCCACTACAGGCCCTGCCTTGTCACTTGATACAGAAGCTAAACATGGAGTAGCCAAGTTGGCATAATTCTGACTGCCACAGGCACTACTTAATGAGATAAACAACTGCAAATATCCATGAATAATTGGAACATGGAATGAATGAAGTTCAAATCTGGGAAAATTAAAAATTGTCAAAGATGAAATGGAATGCATAAACATCAATCTTCTAGGCATCAGTTAGCTGAAATAGAATAATGATGACCATTCTGAAGCAAATACTCAATACTAGGTCCGGAATGGTAACTGGAGGAGGGATGGTATTGCATTCATTGTCAAAAGAACATTTCAAGACCTATTTTGAAGTACAAACTGTCAGTAGTAGGATAATGTCCATATTCCTACAAGGAAGACCAGCTAATACAACTATTACTCAAATTTATGCACCAACTACTCAGGCCAAAGATGAAGAAATTGAAGATTTTTAGCAAATTCTGCAGTCTGAAATTGATCAAACATGCAGTCAAGAGTCATTGACAACTACTGATGATTGGAATGAGAAAACTGGAAACAAAGAAGAAGACTCTCTAGATGGAAAATGTGGTCTTTGTGATAGAAACGATGCTGAAGATTACACAATAGACTTTCGGAAGACTAATGACTTCACCGCAAATACTTCACCTACAATACATGTGGACCTGGCTAGATAGAATACACAGGAATTAAATGGACTACATCTGTGGAAAGAGACAATGGAAAAGCTTAATATCATCAGTCAGAAGAAAGCAAGAGGCAGACTGTGGAACAGTCTATCAATTGCTCATAAGTAACTTGAAGTTGAAGCTGAAAAAAATTAGAACAAGTCCATGAGAGTCAACGTACAACCTTGAATATAGCCACCTGAATTTAGAGATCATCTCAAGAACAGATTTGATGTGCTGAACACTAATAACTAAAGACCAGACAAGCTGTAGAATGGCACCAAGAACAACACACATGAAGAAAAAGGTCAATAAACAGACAGAAAAGACCAAAACAGGTGTCAGAAGAGAGTCAAATACTGACTCTTGAATGTCAAGTAGCTAAAGCAAGTGGTAAAAGTGATGAAGTAAACGAGCTGAAGAACAGACTTCAGAGGGGGTGAAGAACAGATTTCAAAGGGAGCTTCAGGAAAACAAAGTATTGTAATGATGTGTGCAAAGACCTAGAGATAGAAAACTGAAAGGGAAGAACATGCTCAACAACGTTCAAGCTGAACTGTAGCTGGAGAAAACAGTCAAGCCTTGAGTTGCAATACTGAAAAGCATTCTATGGGGAAAATATTAAACAATGCAGGAAGCATCAAAAGAAGAAGAAAGGAATACAGAGGGACTATAGCAAAAAAAAAAACTGGTTAGTGTTCCATCATTTTAGAAGCTAGCACATGATGACGAACCAGTGATACCGAGGGAGGAATTCCACGCTGCGCTGAAGGCACTGGCAAAAAACAAGGCTCTAGGAACTGACAGAATACCAGCGGAGGTGTTTCAACAAATGGATATAGCACTGAATGTCCTCATTTGTCTGTGGCAAGAAATTTGGAAGGCAGCTACCTGAAAGAGATCCAATTTATGGCTACTTCAAAGTAATTGAACCAAATATGGAAATTACAGAAAAAAAATATTAACACCAGATGTAAGTAAAATTTTGCTCCATAGGACTCATTTTGGACTTTTGACATCTAGCATTGTACTGTAAGATGATAACTCTGTGTTATTTTAAGCCATTATATTTGTTACAACAGCAATGGGAAACTCATACAATAAGGGATGAAAACAAATATTTCTCAAACTTTAGTATACCTAGGGTCAGTATGAGTCAGAATTGACTTGACCACAATGTGTTTGGGTTTTGGGTCAGTCCACAAGTCATTTCTAGGACATTTGTCAGATACCACTCTATAGGCTCCAAGCCCCCCAAATTCTGATGTGGGTAGTCAGCTCAGGAGCCTGAGAACCTGTCTTTAAGGTAAACTTCCTCCATCCCCCCGTGATTCCATCCCCCCGTGATTCTGATTCCAATGTCCTACCAACTGTGTTTTGAGATACACTAAACCTAGACTTACATAAACAGTCTTGTGAGACTCGGGGAAGCACGGCACTAGCTGAAGTGATATAACAAATCCCTCCTGATACTTTCAGAAATCATCCCCAGAAATGGTGCCTTCTACGTTCAATTCTGCGTCATGTTACACAACAAGCTTCCAGCACATCTTGTAACTCCATTCATTGTATCAGTCCTTTTCAGTAGAAATTGTTATCTGCTTCATCAGAAGAATATTAAGTGTGAGAGAGTATAGCAGAAAGATCTGTTGACTTGCAATCAGGAACTTTAGATCAAACACTGGTCTCAGTCACTGCCTGACTATTCAGCACTTGTCATCTCTGTACTTCAATTTTCTCAAATCTAAAATGAACATTTAGCAAATTAACCTAACAGGTTGCTTCTGCAATAACATTCTATAACATATTGATCCACTTACATGTTGTCATGGATTGAATTGTGTCCCCCCAAAAATAGGTGTAGCCATGGGGCTGGGCCATGATTCCCTGTGCTCTGTGATTGTCCTCCATTTTGTGATTTTCCTGTGCTCTGTGTTAAAGGATTAGGGTGGAACTATAAAGCCCTTCAGAAGATCACCTCCCTGCTCCACTGTAAACGGAGTGTCCTTGGGATGTGGCTTTAACCACCCTTAATCCTTGCATCCTGCAGGAGATAAAAGGAAAGAGAAGTAGGCAGAGAACTGACAACCTCACACCATCAAGCAAGCAGCACTGGAAGAAGAGCACATCCTTCAGATCTGAGGTTCCTGCACCAAGATGCTCCCTGCACAAAGACTGATGCAATGCCACACTTCCCTCCAGAACCAACAAGGGGGAAAAACTTCCCCTGGAGTGGACATCGTGAATTTGGACTTATAGCCTACCGGACTATATAAGAATAAACCTTCCTTTGTTAAAGCCATCCACTCTGTTGTGTTTCTGTTAGAGCAGCACTAGCTGACTAAAACACATGTGTTAAGAAATAAGCAAAAGACACTAAGGGTCTTGGTTTCCCAGTGTTGTCATATCAAAAATACCACAAGTGGATGTCATTAAAAAACAAATTTATTTTCTCACATCTGGAGACTAGAAGTCCAACTTCCAGTCAGCAGGGCTTGGTTCTGTTTCTCTTCTCTAGCAGAAAACCTTTCTCTTTCTGTATGGCCCTGGGCATTTCTTGCTATCTCTTGGTGTTTCTAAGCTTTCCCTGGCTCATAGATGGCTCCTCATTTAGTGCCTTCATTCTGTATGTGTGTGTGTATGCATGCATGACACATTTTTTTTTATGACATTATTCAGTAAGAAGTAAGTTTAAGAACTATCCTACTCAGTGTGGTCTCATTACCATGACAAAAGAAAACCCCTGTGTCCAAACAGAATCATACTGATAGGTACAGAGATTAGGATTTAAACCTGTCTTTTAGGGGAGACAATTCAATTATAACACTAGGATTTTCCTGTTTCTTATTTTTATTTTTTCCTTTGATCTCTAACCAATTTCAGTGGTTTGCTACATACACTGATGTCCGTCATCTTCCTTCTCCCTTTAAGGTCTATGTTTTCACGGAAAACCATGTTATTTCAAAGGGAAACACTGGTATACCCAGAATATACAGGGTTTGAATCAGGATTTTCCCCCATCCCCCCAAAAAATCACTTAAAGTAAAAGCTTGATAACAAGGAGCCCAGAATATTGACAGGCAGGCAAGATATTTAAGCGCTGGTGTCTGACCCCAGCCTTCAACATTTCCATTGTGGAGGCAACGGACAGGCAGACGACATACTACAGCTCAGTCACTAAAATGCTACCAGGGAATGTGCTTCGCAGAGTTGGCTTTCTGATATTTGTGAGGCAATATCCACACCTCTGTGCTTTTTACCTACCAGTTTTCCAATTCAGCTATCACATACGTAGGGCTTGCCTCCTGCTCGCCACACACATCACTTTCATTCATTCTGAGGCTCACAACCCATCCTGCTAACTATCCAGCTCCTTTATTTGCCCTTCTCTATGGGGCTGGAAGCCCTGGTTGTGTAGTGGTTAAGACCCACAGCTGCTAACCAAAAAGTCGACAGTTCGAATCTACCTGGCACTCCTTAGAAACTCCATGGCATAGTTCTGCTCTTTCCTGTAAAGTCACCACGAATCACAATGGACTCCACAGCAACGGATAACTCTGCTGGCTTGATCCTAATCAGTTTCTTAATTTGACTTGACTCCTGAACAAGCTAAGCAAGATCTTTTCCTTACTATAAACTGTTCAAAGCAGACCAGGAACACTCACCTTAGTTCATAGAGCAGTAAATGTTGTTTGTTTTATTTTGTTTCATTTTATTTTAATCACATCTGTTATGGATGAATTGTGTACCCTCCTTCCCCCAACCACTAGAATATGTGTTGAGTTCTTGCCCTTGTACCTGGGGTCATGATCTTCTTTGGAAATAGGCTTTTCCTTCTGCTACAGTAATGAGCCATAGCAGTGGAGGCAGTATCTTAAACCTAATCACTTCTGAGTTATAAAAAGGCCAGACTATACAAAGAGATATACATCAAGGAAGACAGATACAATAGGAGGATGCTCTGCAAGCTAAAGAATTCCAGGGAACCAAGCAATGCCTAGAGCTACTGACAAGATAGGAATTGACATGGCTGAGACCTGATTTAGACTTGTAGTCTCCACAACTCTAAGAAAATACACTTTTGTTTGTTCTTTAAAGCCAGGCACTTACGGTACAAGATAGAGTAACTAGGTAATCAGGATAACATGTCATCAATGGCATTATACTATGGGGTTAAAAATATGCACTCTGAATCAGTGAAGACATCAGTTCAACTGCCAGTCTCGGCCAACCACTACATGTTAGCCTTGGGGAAGCTACCGGACCTTTCCTTTCCCTTGGTTTCCATATCTGTAGAATAAGTATGAGAATACCAAACTCAGACTGTTACAGATATTAAAGAAGATAAACATCAGGTATCTGTTAAGAGTTCAGTATGGTAGCTTTTATTTTCATTATTATTCTTGTTGACTAACTAAGCAGGTACAGAGCTCAAGTGTCCAGGATGACAAGGCTCAAAATGAAGGCACACTGTAGAAGTCTTCTATCAACAGGGATATTTGGCATGGAAAAAAAAAATGCAGAGGACAGGAGATTAATTTTCAAATATACACCACAAAGAAAATGGTTTACAGTGCTTGCTTCTGAGAACAGAATAAAAGCCAATAGGGGAGTTTCTTCAGAGCACAAATAATTTTCTCACTTCTAGAGTTCTCTGGAAGTGGAATGTACTCCACTGGAAGGTAGAGAGTGTCCCACAGCTAAAGGCATTCTAGAAGAACCTGACTAGAACCTTGGCACTATTAATGTTTCTCAAAAGATAGTAGTAAAATTGAATTGTAGGAATTTCATGACTTTTAAAATGACTTCAGTGATTGGAATTCAATGGTTTTGTGTTCTGTTACCAGTCCTAAAGAGAATGCAGGAGGAAATTGCAAAATGACCAAAGGAAAATCTTCAATTTGTTTTTTCCTGCTAGTAATTCTTGAGAGAGATAGAAGAGGTAAAATGGATAGAACATTAGTGAAACTAAGGATTGGGGATTGCAGCACTCTTTGCATCTTCTCATTAACCATTGCTCTCAGATAGACTTTTCTCAGCTGTAGTCTGTAATGCCAAGTTCATTTTGAAAAACCTGATTGAATGGACATAGTATGAGAATCTCTTAAAATGTAAAATCAAGTACAATGCCCATTATATGAAATAATTTTTCTTAATCAGGTAACATAGTTAAAACAGATAAAACATCTGTTTCCAGCTGAGCGATCATAAAAGTGGATGTGGAGTATAGTAAGAAGTATCCAGTGATTTGTAAAATGTCGAGATCACTGAGCCTACTGAGTTTTAAGAATGTGAGAACAGAAACACCAACAGGGGAATTTCTCCTTTCGTTTTTTATTATGATTGAGTGAAAATGTATATTCCCATTTAATTTTGCATGCCCATCTATATGCAGCCTCCACTGCTCTCCTTGCCCGGTGACAGCACACTCTTCCTCCACACTCCATACATGTATTATCCTCCCAACAATCTCCTATCCCCTCCTCTCCACCCACTCCCCCACCTCCAGTAAGAGGTCAGGAGGGCAACATCCTATAGATGCATAGAACCATAAAGTGCACACATGATATGGCCACTCTGTGTCACCAAGTCCAATCCATTTCTGTCCAAAGAGTTGACTTCCATTATGATTTATGGACAAAGGCAGCATCAGAGTCAGAGGCCATGCTCCCAGGAGATCTCCAAGGCCCCTAGATCATCAGTTGCAGTCTTTTAGTAGAGATCTCAGGGTGCATCCCTTTTTATTCTTGTGTTGCCAGTAAAACTCAACTTTGTGAGCTCCATCACGGCTATCACTGGTGGTGGCCGGGCACTGTCTGGTTCTTCTGGTCACAAGTCAATGTAGTCACCCACTCACGTGGGTCTCTTTGTCTTCTGGGTTCTCTTTCCCCCATGTCATTTTGGTCCTTGGTGATCATCCGTTCCTGCTAAGTTGGGACCATTTGGTGTACCTCAGATAGCAACTTGGCAGCTTTGAAGACCCCAGATGCCACTCACCAATTTGAGGTGCAGAAGACCCTCTTAGCAAAATGATAGTTGTGCCAATTTAGCCTCGATTTACCCAGAGAGCACAGTCCCCAGCCCCCACCCCAGCTACTCTGTCCTTTCAATATTGGGTTAAGATGGGAGGAGTAATCATGTTATGTTGAAGTCTGGTTAATATTGATCTTCTTTCTAATGTGTGCTGTAACAGATTTCACCCAACCAAATTTCTATCAACTATCTAATCTAAACATTCCCCACCTTGCCCTCCCTACCTCCCCACAGTTGCAGCCATCAAAGAGTCTTTTCTTCCATGTATGAATCTGTTTTTAAGTCCTTATCGTAGGGGTCTCATACAATATTTGTCTTTTTTCACTGACTACTTTCACTCAGCATAACGTCCTCCAATTGAAACCAGGTTATGAGATGTTTCCTAAAATCATCGTTGTTCTTTATTGTTGCCTAGTGTTCCATTGAGTATATATACCATAGTTTACCTATCACTCTTCTGTTGTTAGGCATCTGGGTTGATTCCATCTTTTTGCTATTGTGGATTGTGTTACAATAAACATTTGTGTGCACATATCAGTTGGTGTGAATGGCCTTTATTCTGTAGGATATATTCCAAGCAGTGGAATTACTGGGTCAAACGGTATACCTATATCTAGCTTTTTAGGGAAGTGCCAGATTGCTTTCCAAAGAGGTTGCACTGTTTTGCAATCCCACCAACAGTGTAGGGGAGTTCCAATTTCTCCACAGCCTCTCCAGCATCTGTTTTGTGTTTTTTGGATAATGATCAATTTTGTCGGGGTGAAATGGTATCTCATCATAGTTTTGATTTGAGTTTCTTTAATTCTTTGATTGTAAGCATGTCTGCATACATTTTTTGGCTGCCTGGATCTCCTCTTTAGAGAAATGTCTGTCCATCTCCTTTGCCCATCACTTAACTGGATGATTTATCTTTTTCTTATTGATACTTTGTAGTACATTATAGATTATGGAGATCAGGCATCAGTCTGACATATAGCTGCCAATTTTTTTTTCCCACTCTGTAGGTAGCCTTTTAAGTTTATTAATAAAGTCTCTGGATGAGCAAAAAGTGCTTGATTCTTAGTAGTTCTCACTTATCTATTTTTTCTTCTGTTGTTTGTGGTTTGTCAGATTTTGAAGTCTGTCTGTGTTCTGTATTAAAGCTTCCATTGTTGTTCCTACTTTTTTTGGATGAGCTTTATCATTTTAGATGTAAAAACACCAACAGGGGAATTTTTTCAAAGCAACACAATATTCTAACCATTAAGACTGTTTGAAAATGGCATGGGCTCTCTCAGGAGGTGGTGAGTACTGCATGTTTACAGGAACTCAAAGGTGAAGTTAGATAATATGTGACCAAATTGATGGATTTTCCTTTTTGAGAATTTCTCCTTTATTCCCTTTTGAGCTGGTAATGGTCACAGAATCATGGATTTTTCAATCATTAAATTGCTTGAAAAGTCATAAAATTCCAATAATTCAACTTACGCTCATATATGTTTTGAAATAAACTTTCCAAAGGGCTAACCAAAGTCTCCCAAAAGGTTTACAGATTGTTTTCTCACTAGATTTTACACTCACTGTCTATCTTCTTCAAAATTGTCCAGCAGCATTTCATGAAACAAGAAACTAGCAGTATCATGAAGGAGGCCTTGTAGCACAGTGGATAATCATTTGGCTGCCAACTGGAAGGTCAGTGGTTTGAGCCCACTCATTACTCCATGAAAAACAGATGTTGCATTCTATTGCTATAAAGATTACTGCCTTGAAACCGTATGAGGCAGTCCTATTCTGTCTTATAGTGTCAGTATGAGTCAGAGTCACACAATGTTAACAGTTTTGATTTCAGACTTTTTTTCTTGGTTCCGTGTCTTTCTCTTATTTTATCAGAATCCATCTTTTATGGCTCTGATTAGAACAGTCACTAGTAGTAGCTGGGCACCATTTAGTCCTTCAGATCTCAGTGTACATGACACCACACTTCACGTAGACTATTAGTCTGTAGAATAGTTTCTTCTTTGGATCTCTGGTTTCCTTCTTTCTCTTTTGCTTCAGACACTTAAAAGTTTTTAAGACCCCAGATGCCAAGCCAAGTCAAGCACTGTCGAGTCTGGTCTGACTCATGATAGCCAAGCCAGCCAAGTACCGTTCCGACTCGTGATACTATTCACTAAACTAGGATATAGAACATAAACTTTATGAACTATATTATGCTAGTTGACTGAGATGTTCCACAAGATTAAGGTCTCAAACCTTCAAACCCAGAACAACAATCCAACAAGATTTTTGTCTAAAAAATATGCATAGTTCTATACATCTATAGGATGTCATCCTGCTGATCTCTGGCTGGAGGAAGGAGGTGGGTGGAGAGGAGGGAAAAAAGAGACTGTTGGGAGGATGAAACATGTATGGAGCAGAGAAGAATAGTGTGCTGTCACTGGGCAGGGAGAGCAGTGGAAGCTGCATATAGGTGGGTATGTAAATTTATACAGGAATGTACATTTTCAGTCAGTTATATTAAATAAAAAATTTTAAAAAATATGCATAACTGTACTCCATATGTGTTTATTACATATATGAATATAAATATGCATATAGTCACTTCTATGCATATTCATATGCATAAACCTGTATTTATATATATACTTACATATACATATCTGTACACAAATCTAGCAGCCACTGCTTGAAAACTCTATGGACAGCTCTACTCTACTGTAGGAGGGTAATAGCATCAATTAAGGAGGGTAACAGCATCAGGTAAGGGGGATAACAGCATCAGGTAAGGAGGGTGTCATGGATTGAATTGTGTCCCCCCAAAAATAGATATAGCCATGTGGCCATGATTCCCTGTATTCTATGATTGCCCTCCATTTTGTGATTTTGCTGTACTGTATGTTAAATGTTAGGGTGGAACTATAGATCTCTTCAGAAAATCTCCTCCCTGCTCCATTGTAAAGGGAGTTTCCCTGGAGCATGGCTTGCCCCGCCCTTAATCCTTTCACCCTACTAGAGATAAAAGGACAGAAAAGCAGGCAGAGAATTGGTAACCTCGCACCATCAAAAAGCTGCACCTGGAGAAGAGCGCGTCCTTCAGACCCAAGATTCCTGTGCCAAGGTGCTCCCTGGACAAAGACTGATGCAATACCGGATTTTCTGCCTGAGCTGACAAGGGGAAAGCCTTGCCCTGGAGCAGACACCCTGAATGTGGACTTGCAGCCTACCAGACTGTGTAAGAATAAACTTTCCTTTATTAAAGCCATCCACTCTGTGGTATTTCTGTTAGAGCAGCCCTAGCTGACTAAAACAATGTCTTACATACTTTTGACATGTTGTCAGGAAGGATCAGTCTGTGGAGAAGGACATCATGCTTGGTAGAGAGGAGGGTCAGCAAAAAAGAGGAAGACCCTCCACAAGATGGCTCTACACAGTGGCCGCAACAATGGGCTTAAGCATAAAAACAATTGTGGACATGGTGCAAGACTGGACAGTGTTTCTTTGAGTTGTTCATAGGGTTGCTATGAGTTGGAACCAACTCAATGGCACCTAGAAACACCAACATACACATGTACGCCTGTGTGCATACACACCCAAATGTATTTATTATTTGGTTGTTGCTGTTATTTTGAGATTATATATGCCATAAGGTTTTTTTTTCTTGCATATCCCTCAGTAACATTGTTTACTTTCATGAAGCTGTACATACTTGACCTTCACTTGGTATTATTTTTTCCATCATCAAAAACACAGGTCTACTATCTAAAGAGTAAACTCCCCCTCTTCTCTTCCCCTCTCCCTGGTAACCAGTAATGAACATTATCAAAAAAACCCACTGCTGTTGAATTGACTCCAACTCATAGCAGCCCTATAAGTCAGAGTAGAAGTGCTCCGTAGAGTTCCCAAGGAGCACCTGGTAGATTTGACCTGCTGACCTTTTAGTTAGCAGAAGTAGCACTTCACCACTACACCACCAGCGTTTCCAAAGCGTTTCATAAAAGTGCCAAAGCCAAGCCAAGTACTGTTGAGTTGGTGAGGACATACAATGTTTGGTTTTTGATTAATTTATTTCATTCAACATAATGTCCTCTTGTTTCATCTATATTCCAAGATGTTTTGCAGCAACTTGCTTCTAATACTCTGTTATAGACTATCAAAACTGGGTGTTGGTCTCCAGTGCTGACAGCAATGCCGTGATGAACTTTCACTAGAAAATTTCAATCACTGTTTTTAAAAAATAGCACCCCACGGTTTGCAAAGGACTTTCATGTAAATGATCTTATTTTATCCTCTCTTTGGCCTCTGCTGAGCTAAGCAGGGAAAACATTGAATTTTGGCTCTAGTCTTTGAACCACACCAATACTCTGTTATGAAACAAAGTGAACCACTCAGAAAACACTCCAAGCCTAATCATCCAAAGATACTGATGACTTTTTTTTGTTTCAGACAGTGATTATATTGAAGTGTTCTCTAATCACACTTGGAATATTCATGAGAGAGATGATGAGATATGCCACAAATCCAGAAAATCTATCACTATCTTTAAGGGCTTTCTGTCACCCAAACATGTGTATATACTTCTGAAGAAAGGATTTCAATCTTTGTGGGTTCTAGTTAAGCAAATGAAAATGATTCCAATGTTATGCTTTGTTGCTAAGTTATACATTTAGTTTTTAAAGGTCTTTAAAAAGAATGTGTATGTAATCACCAATGAAGTAAGAATCTATCCGTTGTCCCCTGATTCTATCAGCAAATGCTGCTATAAATAGCACCTAATAAAAGGACCTGAACAAAACCCTCTGGCCACAAAACTGTTGAGCTGGGCCCCAAATCATCTGAATTCTATTTAGAAGATTAGATTGAAACCAATTTAATCCTTAAACAGAGAGACTAACATTAGACCTTAACAGAGATAACAAGATAGGGTGATAAATGGCATCAGAGGTGACCAATAAGCCTATGAGGCTTGCAAAACTCTGAGAGTTATTTGCTTTGCTGCTTTTCCAAGTAAATCACAAACAGCCACAGCCAGCCTAACGAGAGCAGTGTTTGGTTTCACTTATGACAGAACCTGTGGAGCTAAACAGCATAATTAATGGAACTCTGGAAAGATCCGATGCTGGCCAGCTCTTTCACCAGTAACTCCCGACATGTTTATGGTGTAAGCCGGAAATCTAAACGGAGTGTTTTTTCTCAAAGATACTTCTGCTGGCAAACATAGCATTTGTGTGATATTAAACCTTTAGTACTCATAATAATACACTATTTGACATTTATCGAGCGTGCATGATATATAGGAATTACAATTCAATACAGTGGAAAGGAAAGAGTTTAAGTTTTAACAGGTGTTTTTGGAAACCCTGGTGGCTTAGTGGTTAAGTGCTGTGGCTGGTAACCAAAAGTAAGGCAGTTCGAATCTACCAGGCACTCCTTGTAAACTCTATCGGGCAGTTCTACTCTGTCCTATAGGGTCACTGTGAGTCTGAGTGAACTTGACAGCTGTAGGGTTGGGTTTGGGTTGGGGGTTATGAAAAGCAAAAATTACAAGTCACTAACAACAAAGAAAAGACTTGTGTCCATTTGGGGGCAAATTAAAGAAAGACTAGCAGTGAAGGAAGCCCTGAACTGGGACTCTATGAGCAGCAGCTATTCGTCAGGAGCCGCTGAAGGCCTGGCAGAGCCAGGGAGACGCCGGACAGCAGACTGCCTGCTAATGGTTACAATGCTCCAGAATGCTTTCTGTTTGTGTGAAGGAATTTACAACCCAGTGATTCACACTGCAAAGCTTATATTTATCTCTTTTCAACATGCGCCAGCTCCTGGTGTTTTCCCCTTCTGTAATTCAGATGTCAAGAAAAAGAGAGAATAAAGGTCCAGTAATAAGAAATTGAAGACAAACCACTATATTTAGACATAGCTATAACCCTCTGTGGATATAAGTACTGTCTGGGAGGCACAAAGCTGCTTCATCTCTCTCCATATGCTTCCAAATCCCATCTCATTTTGCACTCACTGAGCTTGGCACAAATGCCAATCCCTTCCAGTTCAGCCTTGATGTCAAGTAGCTAAGGGAAATGCTTCTCTTTTTTGCTTTAAGTCTCCTTCAAACAAAGACTTTGCCTCTCATTCTCAGCTTGAGACCACTTTCTTTGATGACACATAGCCTAGTGTAGTCATATAGTTAAAAAAGAAAAGGCAGTACCCACAATCCTCCCCTCCCCCATGATGTAAATTCAAGTTACAGCCCTACCAAAGCCCTCAATGACACCTCCCACCAGGCAAGGAGTTCTTGGATCCCCATCTGCGAGTCTCATACCACTGGTGGCTATTGTTTAAATAAACATTTCTTTGTATTGCTTTGTTAAAAAAAAAAAAATTCAATACATGTTGATGCCTGGTTAAAAGGAAAGAAAATTGCAGTATTAAAAGACTAGTATTTTCAGAGTCTTGTGATGTAAATTGCTAATTTAAAACCCAAAATATTGTTAAAGTGTCTTTATTTAATAGCAGGTGATTGCAAGCTGTAATTTGCAAGCTGGAGTTGCAGATGGTAATGTTTTTCCTCCCTTTTCAGCAGTGCAGTACAGTATTTACTGCAGATCTATGCAGACGTGGAACAGCCAACTGTGAAAGAAAACACTCTGGAGGAAGATTAACCACAAAGTTCTCCAAGACAAAGTTGAACAGGGAAACTTCCTGAAGTCCCAGCCGAAGCAGGGTTCTTGCTGCCTGAGCCTAGAGACTGTTTGTCCAGGCAAACAGGCTGAAGGTACTGGCTGTTGGTTAACCGGGTGCTTGCTTAGTTTAAAACATGTGAGATTACAGTGATATTTAATTTAGGCTTCATTTACTTGTTTTCTGGCTAGAGAGAACCTAGAGAAGGGAAGTGATTTGAGAATAGGGTTACCAGATAAAATGTGGGATTCTCAGTTAACTATGGAGATCAGATCAGCAACAAATTATTTACCAGCATAAGTATATACCTTAACTGTCAAGTTTAGATAAACAACAGCTTTGGGGATGTTCTTCTGAGGTGTGATAACTAAGTTTGGGAACTTAATTGTTCTAAGCACTACATACTTCCCTGCTGAGTATCACTACACTAACCTTTGAAGTACTCTCCTTGGAAAGGTATGCAAATACACCAGCACCTAGTCTAGCCTTCAAAGCAATTTTGGAACTCTTTCTAGAATGGCCATTGCACATGGCGGCACGGTGGCAAGGTCGTGAACTTAACTGTATAGTTGTCTGTGAGGGAGTTTTTAGGCATTAAACAAATAATTGTATCAAAACAACCTCCTTCCTTACCTGGTCTGGCCCTCAGTGATTTTCTTCTCTACCAAAAGACAAAGGAAACATTAAAAGGAAGACATTTTGAAAACATTCAGGACATCGAAGTTAATATGATGACAGCTCTGATGCCCATTCCGGAAAATGAGTTCCAAAACGGCTTTGAAGGATGAAACAGATGCTGGTGTCAGTGCATAGCTTCCCAAGGGGAGGACTTCGAAGGTGACTGTAGTGACATTTAGCAATGAGATACGTAGCACTTGTTCTAGGATGACTGCACAAACCTAATTGTCAGACCTTGTATACTGACAAATTATTTGTTGTTTATGTGAACTTTACACTTAACTGGGAGTTGTTACTTTTCTCAGGTGCCATGGAGTTGATTCTTGGCTAAATCTGGAAACCCCACATGAGGAAAAAGAATGAATAAATATCACATTCAGAAAAGGAAAGAGGAACAGACATTTACTGAGCACTTACTTTGTGAAAGGTATTGTGATACCTACCTTCTATTGGCCCATGTAGTTGCAGCAACAACTTATCAAGTGGGTACACATGGTTATTACCCATATCTCAAAGAGGAAATGATTGTGGTTCAGAGAACTTTGGTGATTTGCTCAAGGTTATCTAGTTCACAAAAAAACCTGGATTTGATGGTTTGGTGACTTGGAGTTCTCTAGAGAAACAGAACAAGTAGGATATATACAGAGAAAGAGATACACTTCCATGAACTGGCTCACACAGCTACTGAGGGCTGGCAAGTCCAAGATCTTTAGGTCAGGCTTCAAGCTAAAGACCTGTATTGGTTCACATGATTGTCAGCCAGAGCAGGTACCAAATCTACAGGAGAAGTGACAGGCCAGAGATCCTGCCAGCTTGCATGACTATTGGGAACTTACAAGTCCCAAATTTGTAGGTGAGGCTACAGGCTGGAGACTTTTGCAGGTTTGTATCTCAAAATCTATAGATTAGAAAAGTAGCAGAATAGAGCACAACAGTGTTCTGACTTGATGTTTGTTTATAGACTTGAGGCTGAATGTGCCCTAGGGAAACTCCCGTTGCTGCTCTTAAGGTCTTTAACTGATTGACTTAAGCCTTCTCATGTTACAGAAGGGACTCTGCTGTACTGGAGGCCAACTGACTTAATCACATAGAATTACTTTATAACAGCAACTAGACTAGTATTTTTCCAAACAAGTGGGCACCATCACCTAGCCAAATTAACACATAAAATTAACCATCACAGTGGCTAACTTCTCTATAGCTTGAAGGCCTGAATTCTTTGCATAAAGCAATGTCATTGTCTCACCGTGTTCTTTTCCTTCACACCTAGGGAATATGGAAGAAATTAATGTCTTTTTCTGGATGCAGGTATCCTCTCAACTCCCCCCAAAGCAGCAACAACAACAAAGAAGCAAACAAACCCATCCATCTTCTACAATTATTTCCTTTCTTCCATTCCCATCCTAGTAGAAAAATAAAAGTACTATTTGCCTGTTGAAGAGGAAGAACATCTATTTCCCCTTGCATGTTATCCAAGTAAGTGCTTTGTAATTATTATGTTCTTTTTTATTTTGCTGTAGTCCTTTGCCAAAAGACTCAAGGAAGCTGGCCTTCTTTGAACACTTGCCTTCAAGATACTTGTGCCAAATTCCAGGAAGCAGTAACTGAGGACCTACTCAGTAGTCATTTCTCCTTTTCTTCCTCTTGCCAGATTATCATTGGTTCACCGGTCCACCCCTGCCTCTGTGACTCAGTTGGCAATTTCTTAATAGTGTTAGTGCTTGACTGAGATCATTCTTCTTTACCTAAGGGACTAAACTAAGTATTGCAAGACATTTCAGTGTCCTGGGCCCTAAATACTGCAGACAAGGAGTTAGCCACCTTGTAAACCAAAAAATATTTCCCTCTGGAGTTACAGACACTTCCTCTGATAGAGAGCCCAGTGACGACTGTGGCTGTCCCTTTCGAGTAGTAGTCATTGGTTTAGTGAACAGTTACTTAGTCCTGGCCAATGAGGCATGAGAGGAGGTCTACCGGGAAAGGTTTCTTCGCACTTGAAGAGAAACTCAAGAAAAGAACGGTTTCTCTTTCCTCCCTGAAGTTTGTCATCTCTACACCTGGTCTGGAGCAGCGACCATTAGTTTTCAGCCATTCAGGGCAAAAAGGGAGAAGGAAAAGATAATAAAATCGTGGACCCTTTGTGAGATCCCAGGCTGCTAAAGTGGCATAATCTGGAGCTGCCCTGGCAAAAAGTTCTGTTACAAGGAAATGGAATTGCATTATTATTTAAACTTCTTGCACTGGGAAGACTCAGGATGCCTGCAGCCCAGATTGCTCAGTCTGTCCCATAACAACAAGTACAAGTAGCCCCCTGGAGAGTGGATAAAGAGCGAATGAAGGGGAGGGAAGAGGTGTGTGAGGTGCTGCAGACAACTCCAACACTTAACGGTGCAATTAAAAAGGAAGAGTAGAGTCAGGAAAACAGATTTGAGCCCAACTTTACCCCTAAATAACTGTATGCTTGAGTGAGTCACATTATCTTAGCCTTCTATATCTTACCTAAAAACTTACTGAAACTGGATTTTAAAAACTTTCCCACTCAAGGTCTTTGGGCCACACCGAACCTTCAGGTGCTGTCATTAGCTGGCACAGGTGCCTGGTGGCTCTGTAGTTCTGCCATATACACCACCATCCCCACCGTCTTACTTCTAGGTTCCTTAGCTCAATATTCCTGGGTCAAGTTCAAGGTCCTTTTCAAGACCACTCCTTTGTATCTTATATGACTCCGATACCATGTTTTATACACTGATAAAATGTCATTTGAGCTGGCAATCGGCACCAGAATCTGTCTTGTTTATAAGTGTTTATTTGTCTATATCAAATGAATTACATTCTAATTAAGACACCAAAGACCAATTTGGAGATAAATACAGATAAAATTTCCTATTTTCACTTGCAAGGAGCATCCAGTATATCTTTTAAATATAGAATGCGCAAGCACTAATCTTGCACATTGCTTTCCATGCTATTAAAATTCTTATTAACATTTATTTGCAGCAAAATAAAAATTCCTTTACCTCAGCTACTTAGGAGTATTATATAAGCAACTTAAATATCATATTCTCTAGTGCCATCTAGGGGATTTCAGACCAAGGAAAGGTTGTCTGTTGAGAAGGAAGAAAAAACCAAGCACTGAGGAATCACCTACAACTCACAAAGTAAGTTTTTACACACATCCAGTAGCATTTGGGTAATCTTTTGCTTTATAGTATGGATAGCAAAGCAAAATCACATAGGGTGCTACATCAGGGAAATGCACAAATGAGAAAAAATGGCAGCATTGTCCCCATGCTTTGCAGCCTAATGTCTCACAAATATAACCATGAGTGACCATATACTGGATGCACTTTATGGTTCTATGCATCTATAGGATGTCATCCTGCGGACCTCTGGCTGGAGTAAGGAGAGTGGGTGGAGAGGAGGGGAAAGGAGACTCTTGGGAGGATGAGACATGTATGGAGCAGAAAGGAATATTGTGCTGTCACTGGACAGGGAGAGCAATGGAAGCTGCATATAGGTGGGCATGTAAATTTATATGGGAATGTACATTTTCACTCAGTCATAATAATAATATATATATATATGACCATGAGAGAGAAAAAAATTCCACATTTAAGTCAATGCCTCTTTTGAAAATCAAATCAAGCAAATTTATTAATATTTTTTAAATGTGTTCTCTGGTTTCTCTGTATGTGTATACTAATCATGTACATATATAACCCAGCAGGTGTCCGTTGAAGCTGAAGAGAAAACCAAAGAGTGGCTGACAATTTCCAAGGATGCTGAGCCTCTCCTTCCAGCCCCAAGCACATTGCCTAGAAGATGGAAGTCACTCCAAAGTGTTCATTGTTCTGAACAGAGTTCAGTAGCTTCCAGAGGGTGGTGACTGACAATGTGTGGTGTCCAACTCTGTCTAACGAACTATATGTCTGAATCGACTCAATGGCAGTAGAATTTTGGGGTTCTGGAAAGATCTGTGTGCCTGTTCATGTGCTGACTCTACACGAGGCATGTTCCATAAATTATTGCATTTAATCCTTCCCTTCGAGCACCCTGATCCCCCTCCCAAAATATTTAGTTCTCATTTTAGAGAAAAGGTAACTTAAACAAAGATGGAATGTCTTCTACCAGGCAGCATATTAACAAATACACCGACGGGGTTTTCAACCCACGTTACACTCCAGTCTCAACCACTGCACTCTATTCACTTATGTGGAATTTCACACTTAACATTTATGTATCACTGCTAAAGATCTTACAAATTATATCAACCAATGGGTAAATGTACACTGGGTTGAACCACAATAAAGTTCTGGCAATCAACCATTTTGACCTATGGAAACAGCACTTCTACGTGACTCAAGACAATATATTTCCACAGACAAGATGATTTCCCTTTAAGGAGAATAAGAAATTAACTTTTGTTATGTACTATTTAATTTAATTGGAGGTTTCCATGGTCTCCTAGTTACTGCAGATACCAATGAATTAAAGTGGATTACATCCGGGGGCAACACTCTCATGACCACTTCAGTGTCTGTCAAAGCACGGGTTCCTAAACAGCACCTCCAGGATGTATTGATTGAATTTATTCAACAAATATTCTATGACAGCAGGCACTGGTCCAGCAGTTCCAGCACCATTTGTTCAGAGTCATTTTATTTGATGTATGGCTTGAATAAATGGTCCTTCTTAGTTGAGTCATTTGGCTAGAATAAGTATCCAAGTAAGAATGATTGGAAAGGGACAAAGGTGTTGTTAGGGATAAGTGGTAAGTAGGTAGATTTCTAAAAATTCTTCTAATAATGAATCAGCAATTGCTGGAAAGTCAACTCTGACACATGGTAACCGCATGTGTGCCAGTATAGAACTGTGCTTCATAGGGTTGATTCAAAAGTTGGTTTTTCAGAAGCAGATTGCCAGTCCTTTATTCCAAGGCTCTTCTGGGTGAACCCAAACCTTCACCTGCCTAGTTAGCAGTTGAGCATATTAACCATTTGCACTACCCAGAACTCCTTAATGAGTCACCAACCTCTTTGCCACTGAGTCAATTCTGCCTCATAATGATACCATAAGACAGAATAGAACTGCCCTATAGAGTTTCCAGTGAGTGCCTGGTGGATCTAAACTGCCAACCTTTTGGTTAGGAAATATAACATTTAACTGCTACAACCATGAGTGCATCAATTGATGCAGAAATGGCATTTGACAAAGTTCAACATCCATTCATGCTTAAAACTCTCAGAAAAATAGGAATAAAGGGGAAATTCCTCAATATAATCGGTAGCATCTATGCAAAGCCAACTGCTTTCATCATCCTGAATAGTGAAAGACTGAAAGAATTCCCTCTGAGAATGAAAACTAGACAAGGATGCCTGCTCTCACCACTTCTATTCAACATTGTGCTAGAAGTTCTAGCCAGAGCAATTAGACAACTCAAAGAAATAAAAAGCATCCATACCCTGACTCGACGGCACTTGGCTTGGGATTGGCAATGAAGAAGTAAAGATTTCCCTCTTTGCAGATGATATGATTGTTTATACAGAGAATCCAAAGAAATCCGTAAGTAAACTATTAGAGGTAATAAAAGAATTCAGCAAAGTATCGGGATACAAGATAAACATAACTAAATCAATAGGATTCCTTTATACTAGCTGTGAAATTATTAAAGAAAAAATCACCAAATCAATTCCATTTACTACAACCCCCAAAAAGATAAAATACCTAGGAATAAATCTAACTAGAGAAATAAGAGATCTTTACAGAGAAAACTACACCTTACTATAAGAAACTAGGAGAGACTTACATAAGTGGAGCAATCAGCCCTGCTCATGGATAGGAAGACTCAATATTGTGAAAATGTCTATCTTGCCCAAAGCAATCTACTTATATACTGCAATCCCAATACAAATTCCAGCAACATTTTTTAATGAGATAGAGAAACAAATTATCAGCTTTATTTGGAAAGGGAACAAACCCCGAATAAGTAAAGCACTACTGAAAAAGAAGAACGTACTAGGAGGCCTCTCTCTACCTGACTTTAAAACCTATTACACTGCCGCAGTAGTCAAAACAGCCTAGTACTGGTACAAAAAGAGACACATAGACCAATGGAATAAAGTAGAGACCCCAGAGATGCCACCAACCTCCTATGAACAGCTGATACTTGACAAAGGTCCTAAGATTTTAAACTGTGGTAAGAACAGTCTCTTTAACAAATGGTGCTGGCATAATTGGATATACATCTGCAAAAAATTGAAACAAGATCCATATCTCACACCCAAATTGGATAAAAGACCTAAATATAAAAGCTAAAATGATAAAGCTCATCTAAGATAAAATAGGGTCAACAATGGAAGTTTTAATACGCAATATAGACAGACTTCAAAATCTGACAAAACACATTCATCAGAAGAGAAAATAGATAAATGGGAATTAATAAGAATCAAACACTTCTGCTCATCCAAAGACTGTATTAAAAGAACTAAAAGACCACCTACAGAATGGGAAAAAATATTTGGCAACAATATGTCAGACTGACGCCTGATCTCCATAATCTATAAGGTACTACAAAACATCAATAAGAAAAAGACAAATCACCAAATTAAGCAATGGGCAACAGACACTTCTCTAAAGAGGAGATCCAGGCAGCCAAAAAACACATGTGGACATGTTCACAATCATTAATTATTAAAGAAATTCAAATCAAAATGACAATGAGATACCATCTCACACCAACAAGATTGGCCTTGATCAAAAACACGCAAAACACTAAACATTGGAAAGGCTGTGGAGAGATTGGAACTCTCCTACACTGTTGGTGGGATTGCAGAACGGTGCAACCTCTTTGGAAAGCGATTTGGCATTACCTTGAAATAATGGATATAGATATACCATTTGACCCAGTAATTCCACTGCTTAGAATATATCCTACAGAATCAAGGCCATTCATATCAACTGATACATGCACACGAATGTTCATTGCAGCACAGTCTACGATAGCAAAAAGATGGAATCAACCCAGATGCCCAACAACAGAAGAATGGATGGGAAAACTTTCATACATGTACTCAATGGAGTACTATGCATTGATAAAAAATAACGATGATAGCATGAAACATCTCTCAATTTGGTCTCAAATGGAGGACATTATGTTGAGTGAAACTAGTCAGCAACAGAAGGACAATTATTATATGAGGCCCCTATGATAAAACCTTAAAAGCATACTCACATAACAGAAAAGACTCTTTGATGGTTGGGAGGGTCGGGAGGGTGGGGAGGGTTAGGAGGGTGGGAAGGGTGAGAGGGCAGGAGGGCACGGGGTGAGGGTTTAGATTAGATAGTTGTTAGAAATTTGGTTGGGTGAAATTGTTGACAATAAACCCTAGTAAGAAGATCAGTATTAATGGGACTTCAACACAACTTGTATACTCCTCCCATCTTAACCCAATATTGTAAGCACAGAGTACGTACTTTCATTTTTTATTCAATAAATAAATAAATAAAAATTAAAAACATTAAGATTTAACAGCTACTCTCAAGTAACCTTAATGTTACCTAAAGTAGGCTCTGCAAAGGCCATGAACCTGACAGTCAAAATGTCTTAGATGTCATGCATGATATGCTTAATTACATCCCACAATTCATCTGCTCTTCAATCTTTATTGCTTAACGTGTCAAATCTTGTGATGGCCTCTAAATTTAAGTGGGAGATATTCAGAGTCATGCTTTGGCTCTCATGGATTTCTTTTGTTTTTCTTTAGCATCAGCATGAACTTGCCTATGAGCAATTGATGGCCTGTCCACATTTGGCCACTAGCCTTTTTCTGAATAATGATACTGAGTTTCTCCATCCACTCTTCCCACAGATGTAGGTGATTCGATTTCTGTGTGTTCCATCTGGCAAGGTCCATAAATAGTTGCCATTTATGTCGGTGAAAAAGGGTGCTTGCAATAAAGAAGTCATTGGTCTTTTAAAATTCTATCACACAATCTGTGGAGTCATTTCTAGCTGTATTCTCCGCCTTTGTTTCCAACTTTGGCATTCCAATCACCAGTAATTATCAACTTGATTGCATGCCTGATCAATTTCAGACTGTAGAAGTTGGTAAAAATCTTCAGTTTCTTCATCTTTGGCCTGAGTGGTTGGTGCTTAAATTTGAATAGTAGTCCTATTAACTGGTCTTTCTTGTAGATGTATGGATATTATCCTATGAATGACAGTGTCACACTTCAGGATAGATCTTAAAATGCTCTTTTTGGCAAGGAATACAATACCATTCCTCTTTAATTTGTTGTTCCTGCCATAGTGGACTATATGACTGTTTTGAAATGGCTAATGCCAGTTAAGTTTCAGTGCACTAACACCTAGGATATTGATGTTTTTATATTCTACTTCATTTCTGACAATTTCCAGTTTTCCTATATTTATACACTATACATCCTGTATTCCAGTTATTAATGGATGTTTGCAGCTGTTTCTTCCCATTTTGAGTTGTGCTACATGAGCAAATGAAGACCCACAGAGGTCTACTCACCCACATCGTTAGCGTCAACTCTACTTTGAGAAGGTAGCTTCTTCTGCAGTCATATACTGAGTGCTTTCCAACATAAGGAGCTCATTTTTCATCGCTATATCAGTGTTCTGCTGCTATTCATAAAGTTTTTACTGGCTAATTCTTTTCTGGAATAGACTAAGTCCTTCTTCCTAGTCTGTCTCAGTGTAGAAGCTCTGCCGAACCCTGTCCACCATGAGTGACCCTGCTGGCATTTGAAATACTAATGGCATAGCTTCCAGCCTCATAGAAGCATGGAATCCACAGCAGTACACAAACAAACAAGCAAGTTCAGAGATCTAGGCTTCTTCTGTTTTGTGATTCTGCCCCTATACTGTTTATAAAGAGCCCTTTAATAAGTATTTCAGGCTTTGCAGACCATACGATCTCTGCTGACATCATTCAACTCAGTTGTATCAGTGTGAAAACAGCCATAGACGACAAGGAAACAAGCTCTGACAAAACTTTATATGCAAAAACATGTGGCAGGTTCCATTTGGTCTGTAAAGCATAATTTGCCCACACCTACCTTGACAATTGCAAACTTCTGCTGGATTCCTTGCAACTCTTTAGCTCATGGGGAAAGCTAAAACATGAAGGAATTGTCAGGAGTTTTTAATGGGCTGGACTTACACATGGAATATATCACTTCTGCCCATTCCATGCCCTGGTGGCATAGTGGTTAAGTGAAAGGTTGGCAATTTGAATCTACCAGTGGCTCCTTGGAACGCTATGAAGCAGTTCTACCCTGGCCTATAGGGTCACTGCAAATTAGAATCAGTTAGACAGCAGTGGGTTTGACCATTTTTTTCTCATTCCATTGGCCAGAACATGGACACATTTGTCTCCAAAGAAGCCTGGAAAATGTCTTGTCTTTGAGGAGGCAAAGGAAGTGGAATTTAATGAACTCACAGCATTCTCCACTATTAGCAAGTTCCTTAATAGTTGTGGAGACGTCCTAAGAAACAATGAGTATGCAAAAATACTTTGTAAATTATAAACTGCTATGCAAATATAGAGAACTATTTTTATTATAATTACTATATTCAATTTCTCTATGAATACCTTACCCTCAGGGAGTGACAACCCCCTTAGAAAGAAGAGAGCTTATAAATTTCAAAAGCACTTAAAATTTTTGGATCCAGCAGAATCTGCAGATCATACTTTGAAGTCAGGGCAATTATGACCATTTTATCCAATGTAGGTGCCTGAAAATTTCCCTCTGCGGTAGTGGCAAACTTGGTATCCATAGAGGCAATTACCAAAACAATGCTCAATTTATCTCAATAGTCAGTTTATTTGCTGTAAAATTGAAGTTTATGTACAGTAGCCTTCAATGCCAAAAACAATGAGTTGAAAATACAAAAATGGAGCTATCCATGGTATTAACTAATTAACTAGAAATCCATGCTTAATATTCTCCAAGAGTACAGCTCTGTGCTGAGGAGATAGGAAACATCAGAAAGTTCATAAGCCAAGATTAAAAAAAAAAAAAAATTCTCAATATGATCCCTTCAATCAGATTTTGAAGGTCTCACTTCTAAACCATTTAATATTTGAGCTTGGGTCATGGTATTTTTTTTTTCAAGAGCCTCTCTACAGAGTAGCACAAGTAGCACAATTATTCCACCAATTCTAAAAGGTTTCTGTTGCTGCCTTTTAAATGATGGAATTAAACATGGAGAAAAGGAAAATGTGCAAGATTAGAATTAATTATATCAAATAGGAGATGGAACAGGGATGATTCATTTACTTATTTCATTTTCAGAAAACTGACAAATTGAAGGGACTTCCTATGAAACAATTAATCATCCATCATTCGTTATTTTAAACAAAGCATCTGAAGGAGCCCTTTAAAGGTGGGTGGCAGATCTAAGGAGGGGGCATCTGCAGGTGGTTAAGAGCTGCTGCTAGCCAAAAGGCAAGTGGTGATGACGCCATTCAGGTGATGCTGACCTGGGCTAGATTTATGTCTCCATCTTATATGTGATCTCCCCCCTTGTCTAAAAAACTGGTGCCTTGTTGGTAGTGTTGACCTGGGCATGTATCCCTATCTCTTTATTATATGTAACATCCCCACTCCCAGACAGCTGGTGCTCAGTAGCTTGTATGTACATAAGGTCTACTTTACCCAGGCTAAGCCCAGTTGATGGTTATTTCCCAGCATAATTCTTTAGTCATGTCCTCATTCACTCTCAAGAATTTCCCACTTTGTACAACATATTATATGGACATGCAGCTAATGCATATGTTCCTATGGCTAAAGATGGAGAATTTGCAGAAGGAGCCCTTGTGCAGTGTGTTGAAAGCTATGCCCAAGAGGCTAGAAACATCACAATGTCCAAAGAACTAAGCACAGAACAAGTATTAGAATCTATGGTTCCTTCGCTGAAGTACCGGTTGCTGCCATTTCTGTCCTTGCAACCTATCAGGGAAACTTCAAAGTAGCAAGAAGATGGCAAACAGTCACTGATCTGTTTGTAGCTATTGCCTGGAAAAGGAAGTAAATGGGGATTTAAGAACCTGTATAAGCTTCAGTTACCATTGCTAAAAACTTGGGCTTTGGCACCTATGTTAACTTTCCCTACATTTGCCTGAGGTTAATTTTTTTGGTATTTCTTAAATTTCTCCTGATTGATGCTAAACTTTATTAACCACAGTGATAAAGTTTCAGCCAGTGGGAGATCAGAGGGCGCTTAGAAATTATCCAATCCACATTACTCAAGATGTAAGACAGAGAAACTCAGTGGTGTACCCAAAGCAATAGCCGATTGAAAGTCTGAGAGTACTCTGCCCCAGTTTGTAACTCCTCCCTTAGTGTTCCTATATCTTATATCCAAGCCTTCATTAACACCCACAATGCTACCCATCTGCTGGTTACCAGAGTCCCTCAAGGGTGCAAACAGTTAACATATTCAGCTTCTGACCTAAAGGCTAGAGGTTTGAGTCCAGCCAGAGGCCTAGTGATCTACTTCCAAAATGTCAGTCATTGAAAATCCTATGGGCCACAGATCTACTTTGGCACACATGGGGTCACCATGAGCAGAAATCAATTCAGGGAAAACTAGTTGGTGACTAGTTACCACTCCCTACATTTCTGTGACACCATTGCTACCTGAAAGGTATTCCTCCTCTCCAGGAGATTTGAGAAAGAGGAAATCAGGTCAGCATTGAGCTAGAAAAAGAAGATTACACACCTAAGCCATTAGTTCTCATTTTAGGAACAATGAGGAAACACTCAGTTTCTCCAGAGAAAGCATCAATCAAGAACAAATAGAATGCTGGTCTTTCTCTAAACTTTCTGAGAACCCATCCTCTGCTAAAGCTGGACAATGAACAAGGAAGGCCAAAGAAGAATTGATAAGTTTGAATGGTGGTGTTGATGGAGAATATTGAATACACGATGGGCTATGAAAAGAATGAACAAACTTATTTCAGAAAAAGTACAACCAAAATGCTCCTTAAAAACAAGAATGGCAATGTTGGACATGTTATCAGGACAGGTCAATCCCTGGAGAAGGACACCATGTTTGATAGAGAGTTAATGAAAAACAGAAAGACCCTCGACAAGATAGACTGCCACAGTGGCTGCAACAATGAGCTCAAGCACAGCAACAAATGCCAGGATGGCACCTGACCAAGCATTGTTTTGCTCTGTTGCGCACAAGGTCACCGTGAGTCAAAACCAACTCAACAGTACATGACAACGTCTTCCTTCAGGACTGAGTAGAATAAATTTTCTTTGTCCTCCAATTAATGATCTTACCACTCATTCATTTTTGTATCCCCAGAGTTTGGCCTAGTATCTACTGTGTAGATATTCTATGTATACATATAATAAAAAAAATTCACCAAGATAACATACAGCCACCAAATAACAATCTATTGGGCAGTAAACATCCACATGTTCTACCATGGTTTGATGCCTCCTTGCTGCCAGGACTTCTCTGTTGTGTTTAGCTAAGGGACAGAGTGCATGGAAGGACCCTTCAGAAATGCCCTAGAGATAGAACCAAGCTAAATCAAGTAGAGAACAGATGTGCAGGAAAGTCTTTGACACCAAAAGGGAACAGACTCTTTCTAGACAGGAATAT
Source organism: Heterohyrax brucei (assembly GCA_028571685.1). Classification (NCBI taxonomy): domain Eukaryota; kingdom Metazoa; phylum Chordata; class Mammalia; order Hyracoidea; family Procaviidae; genus Heterohyrax; species Heterohyrax brucei. The sequence continues at coordinate 167,499,282 of CM053143.1, forward strand.
TAGTATTGCAGAGAAATAGTTAAAAAGTTGTTATTAGCTGTCATCAAGTTGGCCCTGACTCATGAAGACACTATACACAGCAGAACAAAACACTGCATGACCCAGCACTATCTTCACAATTTGTTAGGAATCAGACTTTTGGAAGTAGTTCACGAAGACTTTCTTCCTGGTCCATGTTGATCTGGAACACAAACCTGCACCGGCAGACAGGTAGTGGCCATGCAGGCATTGCATTGGTCAGGAACTGAATCCAGGTCTTCCATATGGAAGGCAAGAATTCTACCGCTGAATCATCAATGCCTCAGGTAATTGAAAGATACAAGAAGCAAGTTGTTCATTGGGGAGGATAACAGTAATTAGGATACATAACCATAAAGATGGATGCCAATGGCTTAAATAAGATCATATATTTTCTAATACAACTGGTAGTCAAGGACAGGTGGGCTTCTGATTTGCATGATTCAGAGATTCAGAATATCATCATGGACCAGTTCCCTCCAACCTTTCTTCTGCAGCTTCCTTGGTATCAATGTAACCTGAGAATAGTAGCAAAAGGGCAGAAATAACAGAGACATCTAGATAATAATGCCTAGAGAAAGAACAGAAATGATCACTCCCTATGGCTCTCTTTCTCTGTTTTATTTGTGTATGTGTTGTTCATTTATTTTTGAAGAATGCATGCTGTTTATTACTATTAATGAAGCTTATAATCCCCTGACTGTAGTTTTCTCCCTGAATCTGAGCAAACATAACTCTTAGAGTCAGAGCCCGCAGCAGGGAAACCTTGCAACGTGCTCCCCTCATGTCTTCCTGCCAGCATCTCATCGACCAGAATCCAGCGCCATGACCGTCCCTAAAGGATCAGCCACAAGGCAAGTGGACATTGCTGGCTAACCTTATGGGAGGTGTGGTCAACTTCCACTAAGGCATGTGGCCGAGTGGGGAGGGGTGAGTACCTAAAAAGTGCCTAGACTGTATTCTCAGGGAGGAAGAAAGGATAACAGCCATGTGAGGAACAGTCAACACGGGAGACCAAGAACATCAATGATAAATTAGCAACTTAGTTTAGCTCTGTGACATGTGGAGATTACAGTAAGCCTGTGACAAATATCTCCCATGGGCATAAGACTTGAGAGTTTATGAAACTCTTCTAATCTCTGAAAATATTAGTACCCCATCTCTACAGACAAAGAAACTAAGGTTCACCAGACATGCAGAGTTGTAGAGTTAGTAAGTAGAAACTGCATGTGGGAAGTAAAATATTTAGCCAGTAGAGATTGATCTGGTTCCTTGAAATAAAACTTTCAAGCTGGAGTTTCCAAGTCAGACTTTAACCAGATACCTGATAATTCATGAAATCATGAGGTAATGAAATTTTGCTTATTATAACCACATTCATTTGGTACATAGTATATTCACTTGTTTCCAGCATCTGCCTGTCAGTTTGTTGTATGGTGGCTTGTGTGTTGTTGGGATGCTAGAACCTATGTCACTGGCATTTTAAATATTAGCAGGCCTGGAGTGCAATCTGCTTCTGAAAATCAGCCTATAAAAACCTCATGTATCACAGCAGAACACTGTTTGGCTCACTGGCTTTGGACATATCATCAGGAGGGATCAATCTCCGGAGGAGGACATCATATTAGGTAAGCTAGAGGGCCCACAAGGGCAGGGGCAACCCTCAGAGGGATGAATAAGTACAATAGTTGTGATGATAAACTTGAACATGCTGTCAGCTGTGAGACTGACACATTTACTCTTGTTGTCCAGAAGTTCACCATGAGTTACAGCTGACCCTAAGGCAGCCATCTATCTTATTAATTTATTTATTCATGTACTAAATAGCTTCTTAGGAACCAAACAATTTTTCAGTTACCTGGAACTAAAGAAATGAAAATAAAGTATTCACCTAGACCCACCCTCCTCAGTTTATAACTCACCAGGCAAGATCAAAAGGCAAGAAAATATCCAAAACACCCAAACCTGTAGCCATTGAGTCTACTCTGACTCACAGCAACCCTAGAAGACAGAAGAGAACTGCCCCATAGGGTTTCCAAGGAGTTGCTTGTGGATTCAAACTGTTGACTTTTTGGTTACCAGCTGTAATTCTAAACCACTGCAATACCTGGGCTCCCCAAAAGCAAGAACTGGCTGTATTTCCTGATTCCAAGATGTCATCTATTGGAAGACACACAAGTGAGGTGGAGGGAGAGGAAGGGAGAAAAAAGAAATGAAGCATTAAGTGTCCCTTTAAAAATAAGTATAAATTTCAGAACTGTACCAACCTAGGAGGCAACAGGCTGGCAGAAGGGGTGAGGTCTGCCAACCACAGCACAGTGAAAGGGCTAGAACCCAGGGCACACACAGTGCTTTGTAGAGACACAAAATGAGTGAATAATTCATTCTACAAGGGAAATGTGAGGGATGAATGTATAGTATTGGTAACATTTTAATTAGAACTCCAAAAACTGAATTGGAGCTTATCCCACACTGTTACTAAAGTGGTGCCACCCAGCATTGTAACTCATTGTGTCACCCCTCCCAAGGTTCTTCTCCCATCCCAGACTGTACAAGATCCTTTGTAGTTTTTTTATACTAATGTTACTTGCTAATCATAATTCTTGTGCATCACTCCTTCTTTTCCTTTAATTACTACTTCATTCTCAAAATAGTTATTGATACAGATTTACAAATACTAATTTATCACAATAAACCCAACTTATAACCCATTGCCTCTGAGTTGGATCTGACTCATAGTGACCCCAGAGGTCAGAGTAGAATTGCCCCGTAGAGTTTCCAAGAAGTCCCTGGCAGATTTGAACTGCTGACCTTTTGGTAATAAGACATAACAGTTAACCCACCATGTCACCAGGATTTATAGCTAAAATGCCAGGAAGTCTGACAAAATCAGCAACTATAAAAACACTGGCAGCAATGAAAACAATTTCTTGGGTTTGTAGCTTGTACAGACTAAGTCGAGTATTTTGAAGTGTCGTTGTAACTGGGCAATGATGACAACTCTGATTGGATGGCATCAGATGGTACAAACAGTAAATCAGTAAATAGTTTTAGCCTTGTAGGTAGACTGATGCTAGTAATCGGTGCTTATGAAAAATGTTTTTGTTGTTATCACTGACTGCAGGGATGTTTTTATAAATTTCTGCTAAAACACTCCACCAAGACTTGCATAGAAGTTACTTTGGTGTTACCCCCTCTGACAGTGTCATCAGGTGGTCTGCACCCCACTGCAGTTCTCTAGTCATGCCACTGAGTTCCCAGATAGAAAGAGGTGAGCCCAGGAAGTAAGACACGGGGGCAAGGAGGAGCAGGAAATATTCATTCATCATTGCTTTAGGCCAGAATCCTTCTCACAAAGGCAAGGGTGGGGGAGAGTGGGGAGAGGGAGAGAGAGAAAGCTGAATTAACATCAGTATGGTCAATATAGTACTTGCCCTTATATTTAGTTGCTAATTACTTACTGAGCCTCTGGAGAAATATCTCTCACACGGTAGTTCCAGGCACTCCACTGATCGGGTCATGCCACTTAATCTTTTCAAGCTCAGCCTCTTCCTTTGTGAAAGCAGGATACCAAACTCAGCCTCTTGAGAGGGGCTCTCAGACGTTAGCATGGTGTTGAGTGTGAGGCACAGAGCTCATGCCTGGAGCATGGTTCCAGTTACCAGTAAGTCTTTCCTAATTTATGGCATGTATATCAGAGAGTAACTGTGTTCCATAGGGTTTTCAGTGGCTGTGATCTTTCAGAGGAGACCACCAGGAATTTATTCTGTGGAAACTCTGAGTGGACTCAGATCTCCAGCTCTTCAGCTAATAGCCTAATGTGTTAATCATCCCATCACCGAGGGACTCCTGGCATATGATAAAAACCAAAACAAACCCACTGCCATCAAGTTAGTTCTGACTCACAGCGACCCTATAGGACAGAGTAGAAATGCTCCATAGAGTTTCTAAGGAGTACCTGGTGGATTTCAGCTGTTAATCTTTTGATTAGCAGCCATAGCACTTAACAACTACGCCGCTAGTAAGCATCCCATAAATGACAATGGAGAACTTGAAGTTGACTAATATGAACAAGAAAAGCCCTGTATTCTGCAGTCTCGACATTTAGCGAAGCATGTCTTTCAGGCGCCAGCATATTCCTTTGGAACAACAGGATCATACAGACAGAGGCAACTGTGACCTGAATGTAGAAACATTACAAACAAACAAACAACAAAAGCCCACTGCTGTCAAGTTGATACCAACTTATAGTGACCTGGAGGTTTCCCAAGGCTGAAAATCACCACAGAAGTGGGTTCCACATATTTCTCCCACAGAGCCAATATTGTTGCTAGATACCATCGAGTCAGTTCCAACTCATGGTGACACTATAAAGACCCTGTAGGACAAAGTAGAAACACCCCATAGAGTTTCCAAGGAGCAGCTGGTGGATTTGAACTCCCAACCATCTGGTTAGCAGCCAGGCTCTTAACTGCTATACCAACAGGGCTCTAGTCATTTCAAATCACTGATCTTTCAGTTAGCAATCCAGTACTTTGACCACTGAGACACCAGCACTTAGGAAAACATTCCAGTGTCCACCACTTCTAAATCTACTCCTGGCAAAAAGACAGGGATGAGTCTGGAAAAAAGCGGAGGTAGAGATGAGTAAGGGAGAGTGAGAGGAACATATGCTGTGCTACAAGAGAATATCCCCTGATGTGGGAGGTGAGTTCAAAATTAGAAAAGTGGCATCCACTTTTCATACGAGGTTGTCTAAAAATGGGAAGCTTACAAGTGACTTTCCTTCACAATGAAATCTGAGGGAGTCAGTATGAGGTGTACCACACTAGAACCATCACATTCCCTGTGCTCTGCAGGGCATCAAAGGGCTCTCAGGGCATTTTGGACATTCTGTACAGACAGGCACAGAAGCCAGTGGAGACTCAGTGCCAACACGGTGCTCTGACATCAGCCCAGGGCAGAGGAAGCACCCAGGAGGAGGTGAGTGCTGAGGACTGGTAGAGCCCAATAGAACGAGTGACATCTCTTCCTTGATGGGAAGCCAGAATAAAGCTAAATACAACTGCAGCACGGTTGGGGCCTGTGTGTGCCCCGTTATCCCAAACCACCATCAGCACAGAAATGAACACTGCCCTCAGTGGGGACCAACTCAGTGATGGTATGGACAGTGGCCCCCAGGAGAAATTCCAAAACGGAAGCACACTTATCAATAAACCTTCTTATCACAACCAGCTGCCATCCAAGGGAGCAGGAGAAGCAGCGGTAGATGGTGAACCTCACTGAGTGCCAACCCCAAAGACACAAAGTTTTGAACCAGTGGAACTTTGTAGTCCGATTACGTCATCTATTATAAAGGGCAATGGAAGGTTTATGGGCCATGTGAGCGCTGTCACAGAAGGCTCAGATTGTACGTAGTCTAGCTGTTCCCAGGAGGAACTGACGAAAGGAGAAAATGAGAGTGGTAACAGCTATTGTGTGGCTGATTTTGCCAGCCACTAGGATAAGTAAGCACCTTACAGGGATTATCAAGTTTAATCCTCCTAAGCAGACACATGATACTGTTATTTCTATTCCACAGATGAGAAACCTGAATTAAAGAGGTAAAGTAACTATTTATTCCAGACTCAGCATTCTTACTCTGTAAGGTAAAAGTAGTTGTTCAGTGCTATTTTCCTACCCAAAACCAACCTAGGTACAACAGAACGAAATACTGTCCTGTCCCGTGCCATCTCTACAATGATTGTTATGTTTCAGACTGTTGTAGCCACTGTGTCAACCCACCTTGGTGCAGGCATTCCTCCTTTTTACTAACCTTCTACTCTTCCAAGCATTATATCCTACTCCAGACATTGCTCCTACCTGATAATATGTCCAAAGTATGTGAGATGAAGTCTCACCATCCTTGCATCCAAGGAACACTCAGGCTGTACTTTTTCCAGGAAAGATGTGTTCATTCCTTCGACAGCCCATGATATACTCAATATTCCTCACCAACATCATAACTCAATTCTTCTCCAGTCTTCTTTATTCATTGTCTAACTTTCACATGACACAAAGTCACTGAAAATATCGTGGCTTGGGTCAGGGACATCTTAACCTTCAAAGTGATATATATATATCTTTGCTTTTTAGCACTCTAAAGAGGTCTTTTGTAGCAGATTTGCCCAATGCAATCCATTATTTGATTTCTTGACTACTGCTTCCATGAGCTTTGATTATAAATCGAAGTAAAGTGAAGCTCTTGACAAATTCAATCTTTTCTCCCTTCATCATGAACAAGAAGACTGAAGAAGAACTGAAGCTTTCAAATCATCATGTTGGTAAACAGTATTGGATACACCATGGACAGCCAGAAGAATGAACAGATCTGTCTTAGAGGAATGCTCCTTAGCAGCGAAGATGGAGAGATTTCCTGTCATGTATTTTAGACATGTTATCAGGAGGGATCGGTCCTTGGAGGACATTATGCTTGGTAAAGTAAAGGAACAGCAAAAAAGAGGAAGATCCTCAGCTAATTAGACTGATACAGTGGCTGCAACAATGGGCTGAAGCAGAACAATGGTTAGGACAATGGCCCAGGACCAGGCTGTGTTTTCTTTCTGTTGTTCATGCGTTGCTGTGAGTCAGAACCAGCTGAAGGCTTCTAACAACGACAGTCTTTATAGAACAAGACTGGCACATCTTCCTCGTGTGGAATGGCCGATGGGATCAAACGGAGTGCCATACTGTTAATAGTTGAACACCTAACCATTGTGTTACCAGGGCTCCATAGCTGGAGGAGAAGGAAGAATAATAAAAGTTTTTTTTCTTTTTTCCTAGAGTGAGGCAACAAAAGTTACCAGAAAAAGGTGTAGAAATATCAACCTAATACTCATGAAACACTGTCTAGTGAAAATATGCATTTCCCCGATCCTAGGTGTTTGCTCACCTAAATCACATGACAAGAACAGCTACACTTTTAGTCAACCTTGTGATACAGGTTTGTGGGTACCTCTTTTCTCCCTTCTGCTAGCAATCTCCTCCTAAGAATCTACCCTGTATTCCCAGCTTATTAAGTTACCAGTTAAGTGATGCTAAAACTCTACAAACTAAGCAACGTAACTTCTTTACACCTAATTTCCATATTGGTACAAGGAAACTAACAATATCAACCTTTCAACATTGCTATATTGAGTGTAAAAAGGTATTCAGAAACTTAACATAACCAAATCAAAAACCAAAATCACTGCCAGTGAGTTGATTCCAACTTACGGGCACCTTATAGGGTGGAGTAGAAGTGCCCATAAAGTTTCTAAGGAGCACATGCTGGCCTCTTGGTTAGCTGCCAATCTCTTCATTAGTAGCTGTAGCACTTAGCCACTATGTCACCAAGGTTTCCCTTAACATAACATCTGGCCCCCCAAAACTAAATTCATTGCCATCAAGTTGATTTGAACTCACAGCGGTCCTATAGGACACAGTAGAATTGTTTCGTTTTTGTTTGCTTGTTAGGTCAATTTTTGTGGAAGCAAACTGCCACATCTTTCTCCTGAGGAGTGACTGGTTGATTCAAATCACCAACTTTTAAATAGCAATTGAGCACTTAGTCCGTGTGTCACCAAGGCTCCTTTCTGGTACAAAGCAGGTTGCTATTTTCACTGTCGTCATAGCCTCCCTGTCAAGTACCTGTTCAGTTAGAGCAAAATGTCCCCACCCCAACATGTAAAAGGTACAGGCCAGAGTTTAAAGGGTTTCCCTTTCTAGAGCATTGTACCAGCAGCATCTTGAAAACAAAGACACCTTTTAAAACACAAAGGAACCCATTTCTAAGATAAAGATATAAAATCCCTGAGCACAATGGGTTATCATCTCCGTAATGATATTCAATGGATCAAACTTGTTTCTTTCATCTATTTATTTCCACTACACCTCTTTTCAGAAAGGCTTGGAGGTTGCCAAGAAATTAAGGGAACAGTAAAATAAATAAGTAAATAAATAAACAGAAAATAAAAGCCAGGAGAAGGAAGGAACTTCCTCACAGGAAAGATCACACAAAGCCATGAGGCCTAAACATCTGACCTGGATCTGAGTAACTTGTCAGCAACAACAATGGTGTCCTGGGTTGTTTTCTAGCAATTTATACTTTTAAAGCATTTTTATAGGTGTTTCAAAGCAATTCAATAGAAAAGTATTACAATCTCCATTTTATAGATGAGGAACCTGCAGACCCTTAAGTGAAACCATCTTCCATGACCTCACAGCCATTGGACCAGACCTAGGAGTCTTAAACTCTTGTTCGAAGATCTTCCATTAGACCACAGGCCCCAACATACCAGCACAGGATAGCGCTCTGAAGCAGACACGGACTTTACAGAGTTTTCAGTTCAATTTTAGAGAACTGTTTTCAGTAATGCATGCACATCAATACTTCCTAAATTAACAGGCTTACATTTAATCAAGTAATATTAAAATTCATTATTACCTTCAGGATTAGTATGGGCTTGTTTATAACACACAAGTAACTGGAAGGTCAAACTATGTATCAGAGGCAGACCCAGGTCAGTCTTGGCCTTCTCATGTAGCCTATCAAGAATCTAACAATATTCACATCATTATCCCCAGTGAATCACGATTAGGCAGTTTATGAAAACTCTCCATGGTTAAATAATACTTAGAACCATCATCTTCCAGAAGCACCCCTCTTCCAGCCGTGATTAGCCTTTTCTAATGATTCTGCTCGGATTTTTAGTGTTTTTTAATTGCATATTTTATGATATTTTAATTTTATGTTTATTCATTATTAATCATCTTTATTATATTTTAATTGTCGATGCAGCATCCTAAGCAAGGAAGAGGAGCAGTTCACAAATATGAATATTAATTTATATGCCCTAAAATAATAATTAGGATTTTAATAAAATTACTTCCCTTAATGGGTCTCCATGGAACATAAATCCTCCGCCCTTTAATGAACTAATGAGATAGGGAGCGAACACCATTAAGCACTGTGCTCCCTTCTAACTGAATGATTTTAAGCAATAATAATAACCTTCAAAATATTTACCTAAGGGCAAGTTGCTGATGCGGTCTAAAAGACCATCTAAGCATACAGATGTTAAAATCTCGGGGCATCCTCTCCTTCTCCCGTTTGTCGCGTGATCAGCACATACACAAGTTCATCTCTCTGTGGTCTCCCAAACCACAGTGTACCTGACTCCCTCCAGGTTCAGGAAGTAGCTATCTGTCAGCATCCAACACTTCAAAGCACACTGAGTTTCAGGTGCACTTAAGATACACAACCTGCAAGTAATAATATTGAGCATTGGTGCTAATGTCTTCCAATCAAGAATATTGTTGTTGTTTCACTGCCTTTGAATTGGCCCCTGCTCATGACAACCCATGCACAACAGAATCTTTGTTAATGACAGACAGCCTTTAACCTCCTTTTAAATTAGCATTCAGGTCTCCTACTTCCTGTTGTACACCCAGTCCTACACCATCACCATGATCAGTTGTTGAAGGGATGCTAGTAATCCTTAGTGTTTCATTGGCTGATTTTTGGAAGCAGATAACCAGCTCTTTCTTCCTAGTCTCTCTCTAAGCTGGAAGTTCTACTGAAAGACCTGTTCAGCATCACAGAAACACACAAGCCACCACCGACAGACAGGTGGTAGCTGAGCCTCAAGTATATTAGCCGGAAATTAAACTCCAGTCTCTCACATGGAAGATGAGAATTCCAAAACTGAGCCATCACTGCCCTCTCAGGCCAGCATGGTGCCTATAAACATGGAGTAAGTCTCACGGCTTCCCGGCGCAGTGAGAGGACCGCTGACCCTGTCCATGGATGAGAGCTGAAGGGCAGGGAGGGGACGCAACTTGTGTAAGGTTTCTGAGCCATGCTGAAGAGCTGTATAGAGAAAAACAGGAGGGTGAGCACACCTGGTCCTTCATTAATCGTAGGCTGCCTTGAAGGTTCTTTTGATTTGCTATTAAGTTCTCCTATTTCCTGTGTTATGTACCTGGGAAGAGAAGTAATGCACTTTGGAATAAATACACGTTTTGTATTGCTGTCAAGGTTTACTTCTAATACTACCCACTGAGGTCTAGCTTTCTGGTCACTTGACAGTTTTAGTAATCTGCTTCCATTTTGTTATTAGCAGCAGTAATTTTTGCTGCTGGCATTTCCTCTTCCACGCAGAGAAGGCTGCAGTCATTATGAAATTAACCTAATATTCTCTCAGCATTATTTTAAAGTAGTGTTGTTATAACGGCTTTGTGGCTGTATCTGTTACTGGTAGGGCTTCAGTATGTTCAGTAAATCTCATATATTTTCTGATTGCAGAATCTATAAAAGGCCCTTAACAGAAAAGAAATATAAAAGTCAAAATGCTTCCCCAAGTAGGTGGAGAGATTTTTGTTTTGTTTTGTTGTTTGATTAACTCTTAACATAATTCCTTTTGTAATACTTGAGTGCTATCCTTTCAGGTCTCTGAGAACTAACCAATTCATTTCCACGAGACCACTACTAGCATTCTATTTATCATATTAACCGTTACTGGAACATGGCTAGTAAAAGCATCTAGTCAGGGGGAAAAAAAAGTGAGTCTCACAACACTTCAGTTAATGACATGCCTTGTATTCCCCTCCTGCCTCCTACAGACACACTGTCTCAGCCCTTACAGAGTAGTTGCAGCTACAGAATATTTTTTGAAAAATGTGAGTAACTGATCAAAAGGATAAAAAAGCAAACCAGACCCACTGCCGTCAAGTCAATTCTGACTCACAGCGACCCTATAGGACAGAGTAGAACTGCTCCACAGAGTTTTCAAGGAGCACCTGGCAGATTTGAACTGCTACCCTTTGGTTAGCAGATGCAGCTCTGAACCACTACACAGCCAGAGTTTCCAGCATGAGGATGGTACTCTCTAAATGGGCCAAGAAAACATCACTGCAAAGCTTTCTTTTGTCAAGTCCAGTCGTGAGACTCAGCCCAAGGAGAAGAACCATAGAATGATAGAAGGCTGGGGCTAAATTCATCCTCTTAGCTCCTGTAGCCCTAACTTCTCATTTTTCTAATTGAGAAGCAAATTTTAACAAAGATATTATTGTTATTGTTAGCTGCTATTGAGTTGGTCCCCAATTCATGGTAGCCCCATGTACAACAGAATAAAACGCTGTCCAGTCCTGCCTCATTGCCATGAGGACTTGTAAGTCACAGTGCTGTGATCCATAGGGTTTTCACTGGCTGATTTTTGGAAGTAGATCACCAGGCTTTTCTTCCTAGTCGATCTTAGTCTAGAAGCAATGCTGAAACCTGTGGAGCATGTGCAAGCCTCGTTTGACACGTGGGTGGTATCTGTGCATTTAGGTGCGTTACATCAGATATCAAACTTAGCTCTCTCTCATGGAAAGTGAGAATTCTACCACTGAAACACCACTGCCCCCTAATGAGAATGTGGCTAGTTACCAGGGTTAATATAGTGCTGTAACAGTTCATACAACAAATCTGGCCACTGCGAACCCACTTTGGAGTTCACAGGTATATACAAATAGAAAAATTCTCACCAGCAAGGAGGCAGCAGGAAAGGACAGCTCTAAAACACATACAGGTAATTATTTGTGTTTCTTTCCACAAGTCAATCCACAATGCTCTTATAGGAAGTTGGTTGATGCAAGTGTCTTTACAAGTGACAGAAATAAACAGGATAATCACAACATATAGCCCAAACCCTAGGAATTAAGCTGTAACATCAGCATTACTTAGAAGTGAAATATGCAAAAGAGGCCTTAGAGACAAAATGAATTGGAGTAAACATGCAAGAAAACTAAAAGGAAAGTTAAATAATAAAAGGTATTAGTTTATATTAAAAAAGAGTAAGTTAAAGTATGGGGGTGAGATGGGGCACTCCCAGACTTTAGAAAACAGAGGTGTCAGGCAGAGGTGCCACGGCTTATGATCTTAAGCCCTGAGTTCCCCATGTGTCCTGCAAAGAAGAAGTCACCCTGAGCTATCTCAGTCCATTGCCGTCAAACATTTATGTCCTAAAACCAACTTTCTTTGCTCTAGTTCTGTGCTTACTACCAAACTTCTAATTTTAAATTTACTTCTAAAATAGATTTGCCAAAATCCTAGTCCAGTTACGTTGTTGTTGTTGTTGTTAGGTGCCATCGAATTGGTTCTGACTCACAGAAACTCTATGAACAACAGAAAGAAACACTGTCTTGCGCCACATCCACAATTGTTTTTGTACTTAAGCCCATTGTTGCAGCCACTGTGTCAGTCCACCTCATCGAGGGTCTTCCTCTTTTTCGCTGACGCTCCACTGTACAAGCATGATGTCCTTCTCCAGGGAATGGTCTTTCCTGACAACATGTCCAAAGTAGGTAAGACACAGTCTTTGCATCTTGGCCTCCAAGGAACACTCTGGTTGGACTTCTTCCAGAACAGATATGTTGGTTCTTTTGGTGCTGCATTGTACATTCAACATTCTTCTCCAACATCACAGTTCAAAGGCAGAATTCTTCTGTCTTCTTTGTTCATGGTCCAGCTTGCACATGCATATGATGCAATTGAAAATACCATGGCTTGGGTCAGGCGCATTTTAGTCTTCAAGGTGACATCCTTATTTTTGAATAGTTTGAAGAGGTCCTTTGAAGAAGATTTTCCCAATGCAATATTTTTGTGATTTCTTGACTACTGCTTCCGAGGGCATTGATTATGGACCCAAGTAAAGTGAAATCCTAGACAACCTCAATCCTTTCTCCATTTATGACAATGTTACTTATTGGTCCAGTTGTGAGGATTCTTGCTTTCCCGATGTTCCTTACTGAAGGCTGTGGTCCTTGATCTTTGTCAGCAACTGTCTCAGCTATTCTTCATTTCCAGCAAGTAAGGTGGTGTCATCTGTGTAACTCAGGTTGTTAATGAATCACCCTCCCATCCTGATGCTTCGTTCTTCTTCATATAATCCAGCTTCTCAAATTATTTACTTGGCATACAGATTTAAAAGGTATGGTGAAAGGATACAACCCTGATGCATGCCTTTCCTGTTTTTAAACCATGCAGTGTTCACACAACTGCCTCTTGATACATACACAAATTCCTTAAGAGCACAATTAAGCACTCTGGAATTCCCATTCTCTGCAACATTACCCATAATTTAGTATGATCCACACAGTGGAATGCTTTTGCATAGTCAATGAAACGCAAACATCCTTCTGGCATTGTTGGATTTGAACTGCTGACCTCCTGGTTGGCTGCTATAGCACTGTGCCACCAGGGTTTCAAGGACAAGACATAAGTACTACATAATCATGTGCTGTTGTCTAGTAGACATTAGTTATAAGTTGAAGTGGGTATATAGTTTGTTGTCTTTAATGCATGTGTCATTGAATCAAAAGTGCTAACTTCATGTGGACTATACTCACAATCACTGGGACAACACACTCCTTCTGGTCAAGCTAACCAGGGACCTGAGGAGAGCCCCAGTTAATAGGGGATGATAAAAGGGATTATTACTTTTTCTGCACTGAGAGTCCTACATGGGATCCAAAAGTTCCCAGTATGATTCCTTTGCCTCTTCAAATATGTGTGCATCTGTTTGTACGTATTAGCTTATATTTTAAATTCTAGAGAAATGAAAACTGTTATGTATTGCAATGTCAGCTACAGTCATAATATAGCCAATTCAGTTCCTCAATGATGGTGACCAGTGTCCTCCATAATTTCTAGCACAATGATCTTGGCAATGTTCCACCTTTTGAGGAAATCCTTTGCCCATCTGAATCCCAGACAGAGCATAAATAAGAAAAAAACTCAGTAACAGACTTTACCTCCTGAAAAAATATTCACTGTAGCAATGAACTTCAAGCATTTTTTGAACTTTGCCTCTCCCTTGTTTATGATGTGAATAGACCTTGCAATTAATTGTCAACATAAATAATATATGACTGTAAGTCCAGAAAATAAGGCTAAGGCTCCAAAGAGTTTTATCCCCAATTCTATAAACCAGTACTCTTGCAAACACATATTCTGTTTTAAACATCAGCACATTTTGGTCTAGAAACTCTTCGATGTTGGCTTTCTCAGTCTGCTCATTAGTGAACAACTCATACAATCAATAAGTTACCAACAGAGAGCCTAAGAGTTTCTTATCTCTGCCTTTTCATGTTCAGGTGTCTCAAAAAATATTGATGAAACTGCATTCTTCTCTCTCTTGATCTATCTATCTGCTAACCCTCCTTCCTACTCTGTACATATCTATCCACTTGTCTATCCATCTGCCTATCCACCTGCCTATCCACATATCTATCTACCTATCTATACATCTATCTACCTACCTACCTACCTATCTACCTGTCTATGATCTGTCTCTCTCTAATCCTCCCCAGCCTGCATATCACAATAAACAGCTGGAATAGTACATGGTTTGACAATGTCTAATTCTTCCTAAGCCCCAAATGTTTCTGCTGGTTACCTTGCCTTTCCCTCTTATTCACCAACAGCTGAAGGTTCTCATTTAAGTGACAGGACTTTTTAATATTGGTTTGAGGCTTACAGCAATTTCAAGATTTCAGGTAGGATGTCTGATATTGTAAGACATGATGAATGTCTAGCTAAGGATGCAGGTCGAAGCTACACTGGGGAAATGGATTGAGCTAGAACAATGGGCAATTTTCACAGCAATATTTGCACTAAGTTAAAACGGTGATGCTCACTTTTCTTGGCATGCTTTTGGAATACCCACTTTTTCTTTTTCTTCTTGATTTTTTTTCTCATTCCTGTCTGAGGAAGTCATTGTCAAAAAATAGTGTGTTTGGACTAATTTGGCTGACCAACTGAATCAAATGGTCTGTTAGTGAATTACCAGCAGGCTTGCTCAAATGCGTGAACGAGCTTGATTGGTACCCATAACATTCCAATCCACACTCTCACTATTCTGTGTGGCACAAGGCAAAGTGGACATAATTTCTTCCTCTTGGGGCACATCAGCTAACTAGCTCCCCTGTTATCAACAGCCATGTGTGCCAAGAATCCCCACTCCTCTGGGTCTCGTAAAAATAAGAGGGGGGAAGCACCATCTCTGCTGCTTTCTTTGACAAAAGAAACTCCAGCAAAGGCATTACTGTTCTCCTCTCTCCTGTATCTCTAGAGAAGCATTTGCTCTTCACACAGAGCTCAGCCTCCCTAAGACCAGGATTTTGGCTCCAACCTAGCCTGGTCCTGACTCTGAGAACTTCAGTAAACCATCTCAGGTCCAGAATACTCGGCCTCATCACCTGCAAAATGCATTTAACAATGTCACCTTTTAGGGTTTCTGACAGATTTTTTTTTTATTACTTTAAAAACTGTTATTTTTTTTACTTTATTGTTCTTGTTTTGGAAGTATATACAGCTAAATGGAAACTGATTCAACACTTTCTACATAAGCAATTCAGTGACATTGACTGCATTCTTCAAGTTGTGCAATCATTCTCACCCTTCTCCATTAATCTTAGCTCACTGCCCGTTTCCTATCTAATCGTTTGTATTGCTCTTGTCAATTTGATTCCCAGTAGCTACTTCTTACAGTGGCACAGTGTGTAAGATAGGCATTCTTCACTGGTTAAGCAAAACTATTTCCTGGTCTTAGGAACATTTCCTAAAGATCTTTTTGGGTTTAAAGTTCAAAGATTAAGTCCCAGCAGTAGTTTCAAGGGTTATCCAGCTTCAATAGCTCCATAAAGTCTGTTCTTTCTCCTACCTTGTTGGTAGAGCCTGGGGTTTTAAAAACTTGCAAGCAGCCACCTAAGTTCAATAATTGATAACTATACACCTGGAACAACAGAGGAAGGAGAGTCGGGAACACAAAGAGGAAACAGAATTTGTCGCCAGTTGTCTCCCTGAACAGATACCTCCTTTGGCAGGAGACCAGAAGAAATGGATGGTGCTCAGCTACTGTTACTGAACGTTTTTGTCAAAGATGCTCTAGAAGAATCCTGATCCTAAAGTGGACAAGGGAACAAAAAGTCAAATCTCATGGAATCCAGACTTCCTGGGAAAATTTTTATGTCACGTGACTGATATACAATCAGAGCTCACAAAATAGTTATTGGTTAAAATTTCAGAGAAAGTGAATGGAAACTATAAGACAGAAGCATTCCAGAAGAAAAAAATTACTATTGTCCAAAGCAGCAAAGTGACTGTATTAGTGTCCTAGCCAGCGAAGTGCCGTCGAGTCGGATCCAACTCATGGTGACCCTAGAGCTACCACAAAAATTACTACAAATCCAGGGGCTGAAAACAATAAAAATTTATTGTCTCATACTTTTGGAGACCAGAAGTTCAAAACCGAGGCGTCATCAGGGTTGGTAGTTTCAGGCAGCTCTAGAGGAAATCTGCTCCATGCCTATCTACTAGTTTCTGGTGGTTGTTGGTGACCCTTGGCATTCCCTGGCTGATAGATGCATAACTTTAATCTCTGCCCCAATTTCCTAAGGCTTTCTCCTCTGTGTTTCTCTTTGTAGCTTCTCCTTTTCTTATAAGAAATCTACTTATTGCATTTAGAGATCACAGTAAATCTAGAAATTCTCACTCATAGCAACCCCATACACAACAGAACAAAACACTACCCGGTGTTACGCCACATCCACAATCATTTTGATGCTTAAGCCCATTGTTGTAGTCACTGTATCAACCCATCTCGTTAAGGTTCTTCTTCTTTTTCACTGACCCTCTACTTTATCAAGCCAAGCCAAGTGCCGTCAAGTCGGATCTGACTCATGGCAACCCTAGGGGCCAGAGTACTCAAGGAGCGCCTGGTGGATTTGAACTGCCGACCTTGTGGTTAGCAGTGGTAGTATATAACCCACTATACCACCAGGGTTTCATCTAACACGGTGTTTTTCTTCAGAGGTGGATCCCTCCCAACAACATGTTCAAAGTCTTACCTAACGACATCTGTGAAAACCCTATTTGCAAATAAGATCACATTCTAATGGGGACATTATTCAACTCGCTGTAATACCACTACTACTACTATTATTAAACTACGTCATCAGCAGAGTTTCAATATGATACCTGTAAGCAGCTCTATGTGATGTTACAGGTAGGATCATCTTAAAAAATGAATGGAATTTGTGCTTCTTTCTGAGTTGTCTGAATTGTGAGTCAGCTGAAACTGGAACTCACATCTTCTTCCAGTAGGAAAAGCTGCTCTGTATCTCAGCTGCCTATGAGAATAGTGTCTTCCTCTCCCAGCAAGAGTTGCTATCATGACCCTCAGATCCCAAGGTCTCCAGCTACTGGGCAGTTGTTTCCCCTGACTATCTTGTAAAGACCAGCATCAGACCCAGACTACCTTGTGTCTGAATAGTGTTCTTGTCTTCTCAGAGTACACACTCTCTTTTGACAAGGCTCGTTGCCCATATTAGTGCCATAAGACACCATGGATATAGGAGACACGTCTTCTGTCCTGGAATGTGTCCTCAAGATGTACTCAGCAGAGTACACTGGTTGCAGTGTACCTCTCCATGGAATAATGAGAGACGGCAGGACCCTGTACCTTCTTTTCTTTCTAATGCTTGTTCTGTAAATTTCCCAAGTAAAGCCTGTTTCTTACCCAGGCAGTATGATGTTGTGGAATTTGTCCAAAGTCTGTTGTGTGGCTGTCTAAAACTCCAGCGTTGTTTTTCAACCCATCCAAAAGGTCCATCTAAGGGTGCTAGTCATTGTTCCCTATTATTAAATGAAACCCCATACTGTGCAGGGCACTCCCTGAAGCCAGGCAGAGAAGTTAATTAATCACCGTCCCTGCCCTGAAAGGGTATGTCTTTCGTCATCACTGCACTATTATTCCACACCTTTGCCAGAAAGGAAAATAAGTGCAATAGATTCAGTAGAAAAGAAAGTAAATTTATCCTCAATAGCCTGAGTGCACTCCATTTATGGAGAATAAATTATGAACCAGGCCTCTGCTAGTAACTTGATAGACACTGTCTCATAAAATTCTTAGAACAACCCTTTGATAAGAGAACTGAGGCTCAGAGAGGTTAAGTAATTTGCCTGAGGTTACCCAGCTTCTAAGTAATGAAGAAGAGTTTCAAATTCTATACTGCTCTCTTAATATTAATGTCTCCCGCTTCCTTAGCAACTTGAATAGCCAAAAGGAAGCACAAAGTAGGAGAATTGGGCTGGACTCAATACCAGCATTTAGTCTACTATTCTATAGTCACGAAAGCAGTGCCTCAGGGGACTGAAACCCCGCAAGTGTCTCTGTAAATGGCTCATTAATTTTCAGGGAGTGACTTAGGCATTAAGGAAGAAAACAAGGCAAAGAATACCAGAGGCACAAATCACTTTCCAAAGTACTCCTGTCTGCCGATCAGTGCTTATCAGCCTCAAATTTAAGTCACTGTCATATTTGAAATGCTGCAAGTATAAGCTGACTTTTTATATAGTGAACAAAAAAGCATAAAGACAGAAAAACTGACAATTATCTCAAGGCCTGGAAAACATGCAAGGCAAATAAATTGATTTTTTTTTTCCCCAAGTTTTGTACGAGTCTCTTTCAGTCTTTCAAATATTCACCATTTTGTGGACATGAGGCACAGCTCTCCTAGAATAGTAATTAAAAAAGTAAGAAGATGATAAACAGGAAAGTACTGCAAATATCACTGGTAGCACCAACAGTACAGTTATTGCCTCAAAGGAAGGAGAAAGGATGTTCAGATTTGCTCACAGCCTGCTGTGAATGCAATTCCATTTAATTGGGAGTGGACATTGATACCAGGTTTGGATTCCTATTGTCCACAGCTCCTTCCTATGTTAAGGAATTTTTCCTCTAATGAATGTAGCTGGGAATCTGAGCCTGCCTCTTTGTGTGGAAGCTGGAAGAGCCAGGTATAGGCTTTCCCAGCCTCCCTGACAGCCAGAGCCCAGACTGTGCTCCACTTTCAGGTGGCCACATGCACCAGCCCCAGAGTTGGAACAAGAAACCGGTGAAAGAAGGAAATAAACAGAAGAGAAGTCTCCCCAGTGAAGAGTAACACAGCACTGCCAGCAGTGACACCGCTACCTGCAGTGCCTGCCATGTTTTGTGTCATTCAGTGGAGATGGCAAGGATGCCCTTCCAGACTAGTCCTGTGGCTTGAATTTGGCTATTGTTCTTGCTACCTGTTCTAGTCAGCTAGGGCTGCTCTAACAGAAATACCACAGAGTGGATGGCTTTACCAAAGATAGTTTATTCTTATACAGTCTGGTAGGTTACAAGCTCAATTCAGGATGTCTGCTCCAGGGGAAGGCTTTCCCCCTTGTTGGCTCTGCAGGAAAGTTTGGTATTGCATCAGTCTTTGTCCAGGGAGCATCTTGGCGCAGGAACCTCAGGTCTCAAGAACGTGCTCCTCTCCTGGTGCTACTTTCTTGATGGTGTGATATTCCCAATTCTCAGCCTTCTTCCCTTTCCTTTTATCTCTTGCAGAATGAAAGGATTAAGGGTAGGGCAAGCCATACCCCAGGGAAACTCCCTTTAGAGTGGAGCAGGGAGGTGATCCTAGGAAGGGACTAACAGTCCCACCCTAATCCTTTAACAAACAGCACAGGAAAATCACAAAATGGAGGACAATCACAAGATACTGGGAATTATGGCCCAGGCAAATGGCTACACATATTTGGGGGGGGACATAATTCAATCTATGACACTACCTAACCTGCATATCTGGTTCTCAATCATTCCTACTGACTCTTTTCACACATCTTATTCAGTCCAAGTTGGTTTCTGTTGCCTGCAACCTGCAATCCTGACCTGTCTTCCTCACAAAAATCTATCCTTTGGCATATGTATTGTTATCTCTATTTTATAACCAATGGGGCTGTGATGGTGCAGTGGTTAGAAAACTTGGTTGCTGACCAAAAGGTCAGTGGTTTGAACCCACCATTCACCCCACAGGATAAAGATGTGGCAGTCTGCTTTCCTAAAGATTACAGCCTTAGACATCCTATAGGGCAGTTCTCCTCTGTCCTGTAGGGTGGCTGTGAGTTGAAATTGACTCAACAGCAATGGGTTTTTTTTTCACTTTATAACTAAGGGAACAGATACCCAATCATGACCCAAGGTTACACGGATTCTCTCTACACACTGGTGTCATGGATTGAACTGTGTCTCCAAAAACACATGTCAATATGGCTAGGCCATGATTCCCATTATTGTGTGGTTGTCCCCCATTTTGTGATCTGATGTGATTTGTAATTTTGCTATATGTTGTAAATCCTAATACCTACCTGTGATTAATGGGACAAGATCAGGTTATGTTAAAGAGACTTAGGTTGGGATACAACACCCTTACTCAGTTCACAGCCCTGATCCAACATAAGGGAAGTTTCCCCAGGGTATGGCCTACATTACATTTTATACTATAAGATGTGCCCATTACAAAGAAAAGTGATCCAACAGAAAACCGAAATTATCAAACAACAACATTAATATCACATGCCAGTAACATTTTGCTAGGTCATTCAAAGTCACTGTAGCAGTCTATCAACAAGAAATGGCCAGAAATTTAAGCTGGACTCAGAAGAGGTTGTGGAAGAAGAAATATCATTGTTGATGTCAGAGGGAATCTGGCTGGAAGCAGAGACTACCAAAATGATGTTTAGCTGTGTTCCATTGGTTATGAAAAGGGATTAGACTGTGTGGATCATAACAAATTAAGGATAACATTATGAAGATTGGTAATTCCAGAACATTTAATTATGCTCATGAGGAAACTGTACATACACCAAGAGACAGTCATTCAAATAGAACAAGGGGATACTACATGGTTTAAAGTGCAAATAAACAATGTATTCTTTCACTACACTTACTCAATCTGCGTGCTGGGCCAATAACCCAAGAAGATGGATTACAGCAAGAAGAATGAGGCATCAAGATTGGAAGAAGACTCATTAGCAACCAATAATACACATTTGATACAACCTTGTTTGCTGAAAGGTTGATGAGGATGTGAAGCACTTATTGATGAAGATCAAAGAATATAGGTTTTCACTATAGATTACACCTCAACACAAAGAAAACAAAAATTCTCACAACATTAAGATAATCGGAGAAAAGACTAAAGTTGTCAAGGATTTTATTTGGATTCATATCAACATCCATGGAAGTAGCAGTGAAGAAATCAAACAGCACATTGCATTGGGCGAATCTGCAAAAGACCTCTTTAAAGTGTTAAAAAGTAAAAATGTGATCTTCAGGATTAAGATATGCCTGACCCAAGTCATAGTATTTTTCAATCACCTCATGTGAATGGAAAAGCTGGACAATGAATAAGGAAGACCAAATTAGAATTGAAGCCTTTGAATTTTGGTGTTGGTGAAGAGTATTTAACATATACCACGGACTACCGGAAGAACAAACAACTTTGTGGTGAAAGAAGTACAGCCAGAATGTTCCTTAGAAGTGAAGTTGGTGAGACTCAATCTCTCATAATTTGAACATGTTATCAAAAACACCAGTCCCAAAAGAGGGATAAAATAGAGGGTAAACACTTCTTAGAATACCTCCTAGAGAAATTAGGGCTGTCACACAAATATATACATGCATAGCAATGTTTATGGTAGCACTCTCCACAACAGCACAAACATGCAACTCACCTAGGTGCCCATCAAAAACTGAATAGATAAATAAACTGTGGTATATTCACACAATGTAATACTATGCAATGATAAAGAACAACGATGATCTTGGAACACTTCTGATAACATGGAGTCATCTGGAAGACATAAGTTTGAATGAAATTAGTCACAAAAGAACAAATATTGTATGAGAGCACTATTACGAGGACTCAGGAAAAGGTTTAAACACTGAAGAAAATAATCTTTGACAGTTACAAGGGAGGAATGGGAGGGGAATGGGAACCTATTTACACATTACATAGTAGATAGGAATTAGGTTAGGTGAAGGAAGTGACAACAGGTGGTTCAAGGGAGATTAACACTGCCAGACTACACCAAAGGTAAGAGGATTCCTAAATATGACCCAACATTTCAAAGGTCAGAGCAACAGGGGCAAGGGCTGGGGTCTGGGGACCATGGTCAGGGGATATCTAGGTTAACTGGTATAAATAAGTTTTTTTCTTAGGAAAATGTTCTGCAAAGCATTTTGACAAATGGCATCTGGGGTCTTAAAAGCTAGCCGCTGTCATCTAATGAGCATCAATTGGTCCCAATCCACCTAGAGCAGAGGAGAATGAAGGACATCAAAGATATAAGGAAAATGTAAGTCCAAGAGACAGAAGGGTCCAAATGATCAACATGAGAGACTGCATCAGTATGAGACTGCATCAGCATGACACCAGAAGAACTAGATGGTGCCTGGCCACTGCCAATGACTGTCCTGACAGGAAACACCATGTAAAGTCCCTGACATAGCAGAAGGAAAATGGGGGTTCCAATCTAAAACTGTATTAAGAGACCAGACTTGATGCTCTGACATCCTGGAGGGTCCCCCAAGAACATGGCTCCTGGACTCACTGCTAGCCCAGAGATGAAACCAGTACTGAAGCCAACTCTCCAGATAAAAATTGTACTGGACTCTAAGACATAGAGTGATGCCTGTAAAGTATGTGCTTCTTGGCTTAAATATATAAAATTACTTGAGGCTGTCAGAGTAGCTCCTCTCTGGAGGTGAGATGGGAGGACAGAGAAGAGGGGACAGGAGTTAGCTGAAAGAATACAGGAAGTACAGGATGGAATGGTGTGTGCTGTCATAGGGTTGGTAGAGCAGCTAGAGTTGCATAGAGGTATGTGTGCAGGTTTTATATGGCAAATTGATTTGGATTGTAAACTTTCATTTAAAGCACAATAACATATATTTTTTAAAAATAGTCAGTAGAGCAGAGAACCAGCAAAACAGTGGAAGACTTTCAATGAGATTGATTGACACAGTGACTGCAACAATGGGCTCAAACATAGCAAGGGTTGTGAAGATGGTGCAGGGTGGTGTGTCCTTCTGTTGTACATGGGGTTGCTGTGAGTTGGAACTGATTAGACACACTATATCACATTAGACAGACTTTACAGCATTTGTTTATGTATTCATCTTTGATGGATATTTGAGTTATTTTCAAGTTTTGACTATTGCAAAAAAATACAATGAATATTGGTGTGCAAGTATCATATGCTGTCTTCTCTGAAGAAGCACTCCAACTTAGGCTGGGTTCTCTAGAAAAAAAAACTGTCAAGTGTATAAATCTCTAGAGAGATACATATTAAGAAATTGGCTGACAAAGCTGTAGTGGTTGAAATGTCCCAACCCTATTAGTCGGGCTGGAGGCTGCTCCTGATTTGTATGATGATAGAGGGCTGGCAAGCTCAAGATAAGTGGACCAGATCACAGAGTTCTTGCTCACAGGCTATGAAGATCTATGAATCCCAAGACTGGTAGTTAAGACAGCTAGCCAGCTACAGGATCCAGAGTGAGAAAAAGCCCCAAAGCCTTGGCAGAGAGTCTACCTACAGGGTCTGACAATTAAGTTTGCAAACTCATCCTAAAAAAAAACTGCTACCTAGCTCATTGCTAAATAGCACTGTAGTTACCTTCAAAGTACTCTGCTTGGGAAGCTATGCACCCCGGCAAGCACCTAGTCCAGCCATCAAAGAATTTTTTCTAGGATGAGTTCGTGAACTTAATTGTTACTGTGTCCACTGACAGCTCTGATAGACAGTCCACAGAAAGAATTCCAAGTTTGCTTTGAAAGAAAGACTAGGCTCTGATATCAGTGCATAGTTTCCCAAAGGGAGTACTTTGAAGGTGACCATAGAGATTTTCAGCAATGAGGTGTGTAGCACTTTTTCTACCATGTGTTCACAAACTGAATTGTCAGACCTCATATACTGGATACAGGCCACACACTCCCGAGAAAAACTCTCTTCCAGTTGACTGGCTAGTCACAGCAGATCCCATCATGGAAGTGATCACATTATATCACATCTAATCACAGAAGTAACCACTTCACCATACAACTGCCAAACTAATCATAACTGCCAAACCACTGAGAATCACGGCCCAGACAAGCTCATGCACAAACTCAGTGAATGTGTGCTCTGATATTGGCATTGCTACACTGATGTATTTCTTCATAGCCACCAATCCACTGCCAATCTGGGAGCCTTTCACAGAGTTCAGCCACAAGAGTTTCCAGAAAGCTTCATCTGAACTCCAGCTCATATCACTCTGTGACAAGTGAGGATTTAAGCAGGATAAGAGAAATGTCTTACATTTGCATATACAAAGACTCAGGAAATCCACAAATTTTCTATGTCAGGAGGCTGCTCATGACCAATCTAAACTTTGTCTCCAGGATGACATAGTGAAGGAATAAAGAGGAAATTCCATTGCAGAACATGAGACTGTCACTTCTGCACATGACAAATACTGGTTGTTTTACATTAAGATTCACTTGGATGCCCTAGGGTGATCTTAAACTAAAAATGTGCCCTGCTCATAAAGAAGAACAACCCAGAACAGAATATTGTTAAGAGTAACATAGAAAACATCAACAACACACAAAAAAGACATCAAAACAATGGCACTAAACACACGCCTATCAATAATTACACTTTCATGTAAGTGGACTGAACACTCCAACAAAGAGACACAGAGTGACAACCTGGATCAAAACACACCATCCATCTGTTTACAAGTAACACACTTTTGACTTAAAGCTATGAACAAACTGAAAATCGAAAGATGGAAAAATATATACCAAGTTAATAACATACAAAGAAAAGCAGAAATCACAATAGTAATCTCAGATAAAATGAACTTTAATGTAAAATCCACCATCATGGACAAGGATGGTCACTATTTATTGCTGAAAGGTTCAATACATAAGCACGACATAACAATATTATATATTTATGTACCCAATAACAGAGCATCTAAATAAATCAAATAAACACTAACCACACTGAAAAATGAGATAGCTCACTCCACAGTAACAACTGGAGACTTCAACACTGCACTTTCAGTAATGGACAGACCATCCAGAAAAAAGCTCAGTAAAGAAACAGATGATCTCATCATGACAGTTAACCAGCTAGCCCTCATGGACATGTACAAAGCTTTTTATCCATC
Organism: Heterohyrax brucei; assembly: GCA_028571685.1. Classification (NCBI taxonomy): domain Eukaryota; kingdom Metazoa; phylum Chordata; class Mammalia; order Hyracoidea; family Procaviidae; genus Heterohyrax; species Heterohyrax brucei. Next base: position 167,524,391 of record CM053143.1, read on the forward strand.
AACAGATAAATATACCTTCTCCTCCAATGCACATGGAACACTTTCCAGAATAGACCATGTGTTAGACTATAAAGCAAATCTCAACAAAATTGAAAGAATTAAATTATTGCACAGCATCTTCTCAGACCATAAAGCCATAAAAGTTGAAGTCAATAGCATAAAATACATAGATAGAGATTGAAACTCATGGAAACTGAACAACACCTTGCTCAAAAATCCATGGGTTATAGAAGAAATCAAACACAAAAATAAAGAAATTTATGGAATCAAATGAGAATAAAAACACATCCTACCAGAACCCACGGGATGCAGCAAAAGCAGTGCTCAGACATCAATTTATCTCTATGAAAGCACACATCCAGAAGGAAGAAAGTGTCAAAACCAAAGAATTAACCCTACAGCTTGAACAAGTAGAAGGAGAGCAACAGAGGAACACCTCAGGCACCAGGAGAAAACAGATAATAAAGATTAGAGCAGAACTAAATGAGTTAGACAACAGAAGAATGGACTCTTTGATGACTATAAGGGTGGGGAGGGAGGGAGAAGGCTGGTCATAGATTACATAGTTGATAGAAACTTGGTTAGGTAAAAGCAGTGACAGCACACAGTAGAACAAAGATCAACTTAGCTAGACTTGGTAAACTGAAAGCTCTTCTAATCTCAAGCTAATATTGCAGTGATAGAGTAGCAGGGGCCAAGTCTGGGGACCATGCTTTCAGAAGACATAGAGACCAGTTGGCATAGCCAGCCTATTGCTAAGAGAGTCGTCTACACCCCATGTTGGTGAGTGGAGTCTGGGGTTTTAAAAGCTATCAAGCTGCTGTCTGAGGTACATCAAATGGTCCCAACTCATCTGGAACAGATAATGGTTGAGAACAACAAAGACTTGAGGGAAAAAGCATTCAGGAGACAGAAGGACCCATGTGAACGGGAGACTGCATCGACATGTGACCAGAAGAACCAGATGGTGCCCAGATACCACCCAAGACAACAGTGATAGGGCACATGATGTAGAGTCCCTATGGCAACACGAGAAAAAGAGGAGTGCAGCTCAAGAAGTCTACTAAAAGACCACAACTGATGCTACAGTGGCCTGGAAGATCCCTTGGGAGCATGGCCCCTAGACCTGCTGCTGCCCTGGCCAGAAAACACTAACGAGTTCAACTCTTTGGACAAAAGTGGACTGAGCTCAGGGTCACAGTGTGACCATACGGTTTGTGTACTTTATGATTCTATGCATTTGTAGGATTCTCTCCTACTGGTCTCTTTCTAGATGGGAGTGAAAAGGATGGAGAGGAGAGACAGGAGCTCATTAAGAGGATACAACAAGTGCAGAATGAAAAGAAAGAGTGTGCTATCACTGAGCAAGGTGAACAGAAGGATCTGCAGATAGGCTGGCATACAAAATTGATTTGGACTGTATACTTGCACTTAATTGCAATAAAAAAAGTCCTAAAGTCTCTGCAAAGCCAAACAACAGTTTAGCTTAGGTAGTAAACGGTGTCTAACCTGAGTACTATGCTCTTTTAAGGTCCAGCTATATGTGATCAAATTGGCAACAGCAACTCAAAAGATCAGACAGGAATCAGGCACTGGGTTCATATTAATGGAAAAGGAGCGATCTGGTGAGGGTGAGACTGGCAGCCCAACTAGAAGAACATCGTCAATGTCACTGAATTGTGCATGTTCTGCTGTGTGTATTCTAAACAACACCAATAAAATAACTTTTTTTTAATTTAAATAAATAAAGAGAGGGTTTTGTAATTGTTAACAAGAACAAAAGGTGGCTGGTAGAGGCTAATGTTTTGAAGTCAGTTCTTCCTCTCCCACATTGCTCACACATCTCAATAACAGACTTGGTCTGCAGAAGGGTAGCCTGAACTGCATTCCAGGTCAGCAGTAAATGTGACTCTCCTACTGGTGGGCAGAAAAGCCAGCCTCATAGGGAATAAAAGGTACCACATCCTGTACTTAAATACAAAAACCATTGCAAACTACTGTGAGGACTTTAAAACGTCTCTGCCAAAATTAAAGTAGACCCAACCAGGACTCCAGCAAAGCTCTTGATTTCAAGTAACAAGAGGCTTCTCAACCTCCTTAAAAGCAGTAACTACAGTGTCATGGAGATCCTGGTCATCTTCAAGATGTGGACTTGGAAACTAGTCTGGGTTCATACTCTGTTACTTGTTAGTTCCAACTTTTGCCCAATTACTTACCTTTCTCTGCGTCTCAGTGTCCTCACATGTAAAATGGCATTCTTATTCACCACATACTGTCACTACAGAGATTAAATAAAATCATTCCTTAAAAAGTTCTCAACACAGCTCAAAATAAGCATGTGAAGATGTTATATCAGTAGCTCTTCGTATGTCCTTAGCTTCTAGGTAAAGATGAGGAGGTGAAATCCCCAACAAGTGACAATCAGACTGGGATTTTGCGACTGGTCTTGCTGCTTCCATGCTTCTAAGTATCGCCACATGGCCAAGCCATTTCACTTCCCCAAGCCTCACTTTCACATATGAAAAAATAACTATGATAGATGACACTGAGCTTCATAGTCTTAAGATAAGGATCAAATGTGTCCCCAAAAGTCACACTGCCAAAAGCAGCTAAAAAATGACCAAAAATATATATATACATTCCAACTCATGACAGTCTCCTGCATGTCAGAGAAGAACTGTGCTACACAGAGTTCTCAGTGGCTAACTTTTTAGAAGCAAATCACCACACCATTCTTTCAAGGTAACTCTGGATGACTTCATGCAGCCAACCTTTTGGTTAGCGGACTAGCACAGTGACGATTTGTATGACCAGAGGACTCCTACAACTTGGCAAGAGGGGGTCAAACACTTTCAAAGACAAAAACAGAGTGTCTTGTCATTCCTTGAGCATGCTGATTGCTTTCTTGCCATGAGTTCTTTTACCTGAACTATACCCTTTGCCTGGAATTCTCACTTGCCAGCACCTAACATAGAGAATTCCTCCTTGTCATCCTGGTCTCATTCAGCTCAAAGGTCAGTTCCTTGAAAGGGACTCCCAAACCACTCTATCTTAGCTAATCACACTCCCACACCCCCATGTACATATACACGAACACATACACACACACCACTAGTTCTGGGTCCTGTCTTATTTTATTAAACTCATTGATTACATATTATATTCATTTAATTTGAGTTTACTTGTTCCTTGCCCCCAATCCCACTAGAATATAAAATCCTTGAAGGCAAGGATTATTTAACCCCTGTTCCCCAGGACCTAGAGAAATAGGTGATACATAGAAGGCAGTATCTTGATGACACAGAGTTAAGTGTTCAACTACTAACTGAAAGATTGGCAGTTCAAACCATCAAGAGGTGTCTCGAAAGAAAGGCCTGACAATCTGCTTTCAGAAGGTCACAGCTCTGGAAAACTAATGGAGCGCAATTCTTCTACCCCATACTATGGGTTTACCATGAGTCAGAACAAACTCAGTTGTAACTGGTTAAAAGACACCAGTGACTTTTCATTCAATGAATTAAAAAATAAATCCATTCTCCCTGAATCTGGCGTGGTGCCCTTTAACAATGTAAATTAATTCTTCTACTCCTTATAGCTTCAATGCTGTAGTGTTGTCTGGTATTGTAAAGGTTGCCCCAAGGCAGTAATTTTCAAATTATGTTTTCTGTCACAGTTTTTTGGAGTAGGCTGTGAACAATTACATCCTTCCCACACCCATCAACAAGGTTAGGTTCCAAAGACCAGGTTGTTACGTGAAAATGGAGAATGATCACATCAGATCACAAAATGGAGGATGACTACATCATCATATAACTGCCAAATCGCTAAGAATCATAGCTGAGCCAAGTTGGCACATAACCTTAACCATCACAGCCACTGTTACTCTGACCTCACACACTGGTGTTCATACTGTCAGACATATTGTTAATGTGCAAAATAGTCAGTAGATTTCTACTATTATTATAAAAAAAAATAGCAGATAACAACACAGTCAGTAATTGAGGAGTAGGTGTAGTGATCTGCAGTCCTAGAGGTGACTGAGCCTTCCCCTCCAGCTTTGAACAGCACTGTCAGTTCTCTGGGTATCCCAGATTCAAACAAATATTGTTACTGTCTCTGTGTCATCATAAGAAAATGTTTGCAGAACACTACTACATAGAGACAAGATGATTCCAGAGAGGTGCCTCAGAAGTCAACAGTAGGGGCTGGGAGAAGACCCAGGAACCTGATCACCAGATTCCCTACCCCCACTTCAAACAGTTCACCTCCACATCCTTGGTACTGCATATGTGCAGTTTCCATATATTGTAATTTGAAGGACTTCACAATAGTTTAAGTTGAGATCTGAGAGATACATGCTTTTGTTGTTAGATATCGTCATCAGGTCTAATTCACGGTGACCAACAGATGGAAATGTTGCCCAGTCCTGCACCATCCTCACAATCATTGCTTTTTTCAAGCCACCTGTTTCAGTCACTGTGTCAAGCCAACTCACTGAGCATCTCCCTCTTTTTTACTGACCCTCTACTTAACAAACATGATGTCTTTTTCCAGCAATTTATCCTTCCTGATGACATATGTGCAGAAGCAGATTATATCCATGGAGTCATCCAAAAAAAAAAAAAAAAATTCATATGCCCCAGTGCTTAAAGTCTATCTCAAATCCATCCTTTGAATTATTCACTGATTACATTCCTCTGAACACAGATTCTCCTGTGGAAGGTAGCACTTGAGTCCTTGGCACTATGGAGAGAACGAGTTTATCAGCCCCATTTCCTGGAGAGTGACCGGAGGACTGCTATCCTTGGGAACTGAGAGAAGCTGGAAGGACGCATGGCAAAAGGAACAGAGAGAACTCCATAACGGGAGGAGGGGGCACTGAAGACCAGAGTCTTTCCTGTGTCACCCCCAGTTTGTGCTAGTCATTGTATAACATTGTCTGATTTGCCCTACTCTGTCTTCACACACACCATCAGCCCACAGCCATTCACGAACTGGCAGCCAGCTCTGCTTCCCACTCAATTCCTCTCCTAGCATCCTGCCAGTGAAACAGATTTTCAATGGCCTCCGTCTGTGGGATATTGCTACCCATCCAGGGGTAAATTTCCAGTGCAGGGCAGTATAATGGCTCTCATTAATGTTGATATTACTCATACAGCTAAAATCCACATGCCCCTAGCTAAAACATTCCCCTGTTGAGGCTGTAGCCCTGATCTATTCAGAAATCCTTCATTATAGGTACGTAGTGTGTGCACTCTGTACTGGAGCCTAAGGCACCAGAATAGCGTCACGGACCATGGCCTTGAATCCTTTGAAGCACTGGCGGATTTTTTATGTGTGTGGTTAATCACTAACTAAACTCACACTGCCACTGGCGAGCATCCTGCTACCAGGGCAAATGAGAGGAATCAGGGCTGTCAAGGTCAGTGTCAGGGGGTCTTGTCCCTTGCAGAATGTTTTCTCCATGTACCACAGTGCTTCTCAGCCTCAAGACTATTAACATTTTTGGCTGGGGTAGGGTGGGGTGGTGGGAACTCTTTTATAAACTATAGGATATTTAACAGCATCCTTGGTTTCTAGAAGCCAAAAACACCTCACCCACCTTTTTGTGAAAATCAGTCCCCCCCCAAAATATCCATTCATTGCCATCAAGCTGATTATGATTCATAGTAACCCCATATGCTATAGAGTAGAACTGAGCTCCATAGAGTTTTCTTGGTTACAATTTTATAAAAGCCAATTGCTAGGTATTTCTGTTATGGAACCACAAACTGCCAACACTTTAGTTAGTAGCTGATTATAAATCAGTTGTGCCCCCCAGGAACAACAGACAGAGTCCAATGTCCCCTGGAGGGCAAAATCATCTTTGGTAGTGTCTTTGTCCTGAAGGGCAAAACCATCTTTGGTAGTGTCTTTGTCCTGAAGGGCAAAACCATCTTTGGGTTCTCAAGAGATGAAAAAACAGCAAATCATATAAATAAATAGAGAGAAAGACTTACATTAAGGAAATGACTGACATGTTGGAGAGACTGGAAAGTTCCAAGTCTTTGGATCAGGATAGAGGCTTCTCCTTATTCACAGAGCCAAGACCTGCAAGTCAGACAGCAGGGCTTTGGGTCACAGGCTGTGGAGATCTACAAATTCCAAGACTGGCAGGCAAGATGACAGGTAAACTTCTAGCTTAAGTCCCAAGAGCCGGAGATCAGATGAACAGGAGCCAGTTGCAGGACTCGGGCTGAGCAAAAGCCCAGGGGACCCGCCAGAATGTCCACTCATATTTGATACAGACCACACACCAAAGGACACTCCCTTTCAAGTGACTTGCGACTCATAGCAAATTTCATTCTGGAGGTGATTACACTGTATCAAATCTTGTTCATGGAAGTAATCACAAAACCAAAACTAAACCCAATGCCATCGAGTCAATTCCAACTCATGGTGACCCTGTAAAACAGAGTAGAACCACCCTGTAGAATTTCCAAGGACAGCTTGGTGGATTTGAATTGCTGACCTTTCTGGTTAGCAGCTGTAGCATTTGACCATCGCACCAGAGTTTCTGGAAGTGATTGCAACACCATGTGACTAGAAAACTACATCATAACTGCCAAGCCACTGAGAATCATAGCCCAGTCAACTTGAGTCATAACCTTAATGATCACAGGTACAAAATCTCTGACATAAACATCATGAAAAGGGAAGAGAGATACCTCTACTTGTCCTAAACTGCCCAAAATATAAAAGCAAGTCTAGACATAGAGAAACCCACATGTATAGCAACCAAGCAGTTATTTATAGTCCTCCCATTCCAAGGTGAAAAGCTCTAAGTGTTTCAGAAGGAGTCTCTAAGCAGTAATAGGATTCAGGGAATGAACTGAAATTTTACTAGACCTTAATTTAGAAAGCTATGGAAAGAATTCCAGGCTAGCAGGGGCCATAAAGACATTTGGGATAACCTCTCTAGGACACAGGGAAGAAAACTTGGAGACAATTAAGGGGCTTCTTAATAGCTTTATAGTGGTGATGACAAAGTCTGGACTAGAATTCAGGTCTGCAGTTTCCAAGCGGAAAATTTATTACTACTTTCATTCATTCATCAAGCACATATTTTACATTTAATGCAATATAATTCTTTCTGTATCCCTAGTCATGAGCTCAGCACTAAAGGCTAGGGGAAAAGAAAGAAAAAAATATAGCCCAGTAATAACAAAGCCAGCCAAGTGCCGTCGAGTTGAATCCGACTCATGGCGACCAAGAAACCAGTTATTGGGTATCTCCTGTATGTACCTGGAGAAGGTATTTATGATTCCTTACATCATTCAACCTTCCCAAGAATTGCAGGACATTTGCACTTTTACCTCACTGGAAATGCTGGTAGCTACTATTATATGTTTGAAATACCATACCTCATATGGCAAGGGTACAGGAGGAAAGCTTGTTGTAATCAGAAGTTCACGAGTCCTGTGGAAGTGATATATCTGCTAGACTGGAAAGAAGACTTCACAGCCCTGATGCAGGTAAAACAACCATCACCCATGAGCCGGCTACCCATGATGTGTGGGAGAAGGATATTTCCACTAACGCAGTGCTGGGGTGAAATCTAAGCTCTTGCCTTTTATTTGCAATCTTTGGACTAATTACTTAAAGTCATTGAGACTCAGTTTCCTTAAGTGTAAGACAGTCACATTGTTGTTAGTTGTTGTTGAGTTGGCCTCTGATTCACGAGGGTCACATGCACAAAAGAACAAAATGTTTCCCAGACCTGCACTATTCCTATGATTGTTGCCGGTCAGATGATTGTGATCCATAGGATTATCATTAACTACTTCCTGGCAGTAGATTGCCAGGCTTTTCTTCCTAGTTCATCTTAGTCTGAAAGCTTCACTGAAGCATGTCACCATCAGAGTAATACACTAGCAGGCAGGTGGTGGTTGTGCACACAAGGTGCACTGTGGAGAGTCAAACCCATCTCTTCCACAGAGAAGACAGGACATCTACCACTGAACTACCAGTGATGTCTCCACGGGGACATTAAGAGATTCAGTGTGTGATTTCTATGACTATTATACAAAACCATGACTTACAGTCATCAAACACAGTCCAAGTGCATCATAGATATTCAATACATGAGAATTCCCTTTACTTTTCTTATTCTCGCTGTGCCTCAGGGTTTTTGTTTTTTTGTTTAGAAAATGGAAAGAACAATGGCAGTGACCCTGCAGAGCTCTTATCCTCACAGCTTAAGAGGGCATGCAAAATGCATAAGATTTGGCACTTAGTTAGTATCAGCTTTAGTTATTTTTACTAAGGCAAACACATCTGGGGCCATTTTTCAAGATAATTCAAAGTGAGAAATCAAAGAAGTACCATAGAGATGAATTAGTATCTTCTTTTTCATAAATCTTCACCTCATCTAACCTAGTCCTACCAATTAAATCCACTGCCAACAAGTCAATTCTAACTCATAGTGATCCCACAGGACAGAATAGAACTGCCCCATGGAGTTTCCAAGGCTCCAGTAGACTGCCACAGCTTTCTCCCCAAAGAACAGCTGGTGGATTCGAACTAACAAACTTTGGTTATCAGCCGAGCACTTAACCACTGTGTCACTTAGGCTGCATCCTTCTAATTAAAACAAACAAAAATCCTTAAAATTGAAATATTTTGCCCAAGATCTTCAGGCTGGTAGTGACTTTTTCCAACTCCCAGACACAACTTTTTACCACTCCCTTCTTAATTTCTGGGAGCTACACTGTGGAACCCTATTGACACAAACAGTTCAATGCCTGGCTGAAAACCAAAAGATCAGTGGTTCAAACTAACCCTGCATGGGGTCACTATGAGTTGAAATCGCTTCAACAGCACCCAATAACAACGTTAAGCCTAGTGGTAAGTCAGCCTCCCATGGATAATAGCAGTAAGACCAATGTCACAGGCTAGCCAGTCAAGCTGCAACCACATATTTCCTTCCGTGTTGCCACTGAATTTTAGCAGCCAAGATAACAGGGTGCTATCTATGCAAAACTGAGCTGTAACAGCAGTCACCTCAGTGTCTGGCCTCCTTCTGGTCATTCGGTTTTCAGCTCAGCTGTTGGCTCTTCAGAGACCTTCCCTGACCATCCTACCTAAAGAAACACGTGCCCCACATGTTTGTCTCCTTCACGTCACCTGTTTTATTCTCTCCACACCACTTAGCGGCATGTGAAAATAGCCTGGTGTTGTGCTGTGGTTTGTTTGGTTTATGACCTGTTTCCCACACCACAGTATAAAAGTGCTAATGAGCAGTAAGTAGCCTTGACTACTTGATTTGCCACTCTAATTCAAATGTCTCTTACAATATCTAATCAACATTAGGCTCTTAGCAGATGTTCATAGAGCCAGGAGTGGTAAACTAGAGCCAGATCCCTAAGTTGTTCTTGATCTCTTACCCCATCAGCCCCAGCCCTTTAGCAGTTGTTGAGAGCTTTCAAGTCCATTCCAACTCATGGCTGCCCCTTGTGACAGAGTAGAACAGCCCCAAAGTGTTTTCTATGCTATAATCTTTAAGGACAGAGATCAATACACCTTTCTCCCACAAAGCTGCCAGGCGAGTTCTAACCACCAGTGTTTTGGTTAGCACACAGGCTCTTTAACACTGTCACCCCTTGCCCATGCCAACCCCGTATGTCCATCCGACAGAAACTCTGAGACTGAAAGACATCCCAGAAGAATATCAGATCTTCTGAAGTAAGTTCTTGGGACTGATTTGGCTGGGTCCCAAACAAAGTCTTGTAGCCCCAGAAGTTGCTAAAGCTCTGATACTTAACTGCATGCTTATCAAAAAGTTAGGTGTTTCTGAGGCTTGAGATTTCACTAGATTCAGTTCTATAAACATTTCCCAAACATCCTCAATGTACCAGTCATCATATAAGCAAAACAGACCCTACCACCAATACAATATGACATGTTCTAGCAAACATCCTACTAAAGCTATTTGCTCTACCTCCAGACAGAGTGACAAAAAATTATACTCTCAGCTTTTGATTCTCTAAAGGGTCCAATCCCATTGTGATTGCCTATAAAGGCTACCTTATATGTTACATTCTAATAGGGATCATTTTGCCAAATATTTTCCAAAATGACCATTGCTCAGGGACCATGTGATGTAGCACAGATTCCTAGAAATGCGATGGCTACAAGGGGTACTGAAAATGAGGAGGGAAGGCATGCAAGGGGAAAGAAGAGGTTCATGGATTGAAGTGTGTCCCCCAAAAATATATGTTACAATTTGGCTGGATGATTCCCAGTATGGTGTCATTGTCCTCCATTTTGTGATTTTCCTATACTGTAAATCCTAATCTTTGCCTGTGGTTAATAGACTGGATTACGTTAAAGAGTGTAAGGGTGGGACTGCAACACAATTTCAAAGGTCACCTCCCTGTCCCAGTGTAAAGGGAGTTTCTGTGGAGTGTGGTTTGTACCACCGTTTATCTTATCATCCTAAAAGAGATCAAAGGAAAGGGAAGCAAGCAGAGAGTTACAGACTTCACACCATCAAGAAGGAAACATCACCCAGAGCAGAGCACATCCTTCAGACCTGAGGTTCCTTTGCTGAGATGCTCGCAGACACAAGGAAGACTGACGCAACACAAAGACTTTCCTTCAGGGCCAACAGAGAGAGCGTGCACTCCCTTCAAGCTGGCACCTTGTATTTGGACTTGCAGCCTACTGGACTATATAATAGTAAACTTTTCTTCATTAAAGTCATCCACTTGTGGTATTTATGTTAGAGCAGTTCTGGATGACTAAGACAAGAGGGATCCAAAGAGAAATTCCACATACTTCGGGGAGTCAGGAGGACCCCAGGAAAATGTGCATACCTAGATATATGAACTTGGACAAAGTGTTTAACATCTTCAAAGCTTAGGTTCTTCATCTGTGAGGCAGGGGTAATAATATATACCTCACAGATTTCTTGAGATGAAGAAATGAATTAATATGTACAAAAAAATTAACATTGTGTTGGCCACACAAATAGGACCCAATAAATGATAGCTTTAGTTTTAATTCAGAGCTTGCTTATGTATAATTATCCAGCAGGTTAGCCAACACCAGTGTAACCTTTGGAAGTTTGCCTTGGAAGAATAAGAATGATGTCATAGAACAGGTCTCCATAAATCCCTCTTCCTATGTGCCTGACAGAGTTAAAGCAGCTTCCCAAAATGCTTTGGTCCCCAAGGGCTCCTTACTTATCAAGAGAATCTGCTCCCTCCCCCGTGTGCTCCGCTGGTCCCGCTACTCCCATCTGCACCACTTAGCAGGAAGCAGATTGCCCAAGACCCAGGAGAGCACCTTGGGAACAGGAACACCATGCCAAGAATAGGCAAGCTTCCGAGCCCACACAGGTAATGGGGTCTAAAATGAAGATGTATTAGGGAAAGAGGAATTACAGTTCTACTGATTAAATGCTGAAGTGAATGGAAATGAAAGATGTGGCATAAATTATTAAGGAAACCCATGCTGCTTGAGGCAAAGGCAACCGATGAGGAAGGCTGGATACTGTTAAAATTTGTAGAGCAAACCAGCTGCCGTAACCTGAGGTCTTGTTGTGATAAAAAGGGGAAGGACTATACACCTAATGTTTTCTTACATGTTTGGTAATGGTTTCTAAATTTTGAAAGATATCTTCAGTACTCTAATTACCTGGCTCTGCCTACTGAGTAAATATAGGGAATGACTTAAGACTTACATAAAAATACAAGTATATGCCTCTAATCAGGATGACTAGGATGAAATATCTAGATAAGACATTTGAATTCTAGATAGTATATTTCAAGTAACAGTTCAGAGAAGCAACTTCAAAATGGTCTTCTAATAACTAGTCTGGGGCCTGAATTGTATTCTCTACTTATTCAGACCACACCCACTGCCGTTGAGTCAGTTCTGACTTCTAGCAACACTATAGGACAGAGCAGAACTGCCCTGTAGAGTTTCAGAGGTCACCTGGAGGATTTGAGCTGCCAACCTTTTGTGGCTAGCAGCCCTAATTCTTAAACCAGCGCACTACCAGGGTTTCCCTCTACTTATCGTTACAGTATAAACCAGTCTAACCAAGAAAGGAGAGGTGACAAAGCAGTTTCTGGTAAACAGAAACCAGTATGAAAATCTGCCTCATATACAGATACACTTTTGGGAAAGTCTAACTTGTTTACACATAAATATATTTTTAATTTCTTTCAACTGTTGTGATATTTGGATCCATCCTTTCTCCTCTGGCCATGGTTGGGTGATTTGATCAGAAGCCCGAGCCAATCATGTTCTCCCTGTCTCAAAGTTTACCTAGGAACACAGAGTCTCCTGGAGATGAGATTTTGTGGCCCAGAGGTGGGGCTAACAAGAATCATGCAAGATGAGCAACTACCTGCAGAGGAAACACAGATCAGAGAGACATGCTATCCACAAAAAAACCAAATCCAATGCCATCAAGTCAATTCTGACTAGTAGCCTTCCTATGACCAGATAGGCCTGTGACCACCTCATAGGGCTTCCAAGGGCTGACTGGTGGATTTGAACCTCCAAAAATGTGGTTAGATGAGCTTTTAACCACTGTACCACTGTCTTACCAGGGTTCCAAAGAGTCAAAAAAAAGGAGTGGCTGCCTTGGCTTGGAATGACTTTCGCATTCCCATTCTTCAGAGGCCTAGATAAAATGTACCTCCTTTTTTGTCTAGGAATTACAGTACATACATGTATCTATAAACCTCCTTGTTTTGGGAACCAGCTTGAAGGGATGTCTCACATCTTTCAAAGGTGAACTCCTGGTTTACACGAGGCTTGAAGTCACTCCATCACATTTATGGCAAATGCCTATTCTCACCTTGTGTGAGTATCTCTTGTAATAGAAAACCCGTTACCTACCAATGTATCCCATGCTGTTTCCAAACAACTCTTCTTAGTCAGGTACATGATGGAGGGATGGGTAGAGGTGGTGGAACTAAGCATTTCCATCAATTAATCAGTTAATTCACGACATTAGTTCTGGGTAGAAGGCACAGATGAAGTCAGAGTAAGAAAAGAGCAAGCAAGCGTTATCCTCTCCCCTTTACGTGTCTTTACTCAGAGCCTCTTCCCTACTGGCTAGCTGCTGGTGTTCGCATCAATGGACTGGGAAGAGTGCAGTCATTCTCATCACCTGCTCTCTGTCCAGATGTGGGCCATTGGAAGGGTGATATCAAAAGGAAGACAAGAAATTACTCATAAAATTTTACAAAGTACTGTATGTATGTCTATTAGATTATGGCTAGGAAGTCATAAAAAATTGCTTTTGCGGCATTTTTTCTGCATAGTTCTTTGGGTAAAATTGTATATTTTTTTATCCTGATGACAGGAGAAATATATTTTCATTGTTGAAAATAATAAAAAAAAAAAAGCATAATAATGCAGAAAGGAGAAAATAAAAATCATCCATAACCCACCAGGAGCGGATAAATACTACCATTTTAGTGTATCCTTCCAGAAGGTTTTGCTTATTTGTGTGTTTGTTTATTTTCATAATTGGTATCATATTTTCTATAGTGTTTTAGAACTTGCATTTATTTAACTTAATAATCTGCTGTGAACATTTTTTCAAGTTTTTAAATTTCGTCTTTCACATGTTCTAAAGATCTGTAGTATTCATGTGTAAAGATATACCAGAATCTGCTTACACCTATTTCCAGTGATGGCTACTTAGGCGTTTAGCTGCTTTACATAATATGACATAAAGCACCAGTAAAGTCCAGGAGCTAGGGTGGCGGAGATGAGTTGCTTAGAACCTAGACCTAAGGGATCAAGAATTTCCCTGCAGGAAGAGGCACTTGAATGGTGCTTTCTAGGTTACAAGGCAGGTCACATAGATTACCTGTTTAGTTCTCACAGCAAATGTCTTAGAAGCTGTCACTTCCCACTCCGCAGGTGAGGAAACCATGACTGAGAAACAAGTAACCAATCCCAGAAACTCATGAGCATCTAGAGCTGGAGTTGGTAAAGCTTTTGATTCCTATTTGAATTCCTACATGTTACCTTGATAGATGAGATGGAGAATAAACAGAGTAGTCTAATTATGTGCATGGAAGTCTCATTGATGACTGACTGGCTCCTCTATGGTTTCTTCTCCTTGAAAATGGGACCAATACTAGCACTACGTATAGTTCCTGGTAGTTTAAGAGTGCTATTATTGTTAATGTCATTGTCTATGTTACTAGGGAAAGCACTGACTTTAGAGTCAGGGCAGTCTAGGATCAAAAGCCAGCTTCATCATTTACTGGGTAAGTGATCCAGGCAATTAACTTGCCTCTTCGTAGATTGTTGAGTGGTTTGAATTAAATAGCATATGCAAAGTGAACGGTTCACATTTGGCCCTGCAGTGCGGAGAATTCTCAAGTGGCCTCCAAAGATTTGTGGCCCCTGGTTATTCAATTAAACACTACTCTAAGTAATGCATTTGATGCAAGTATTTAAAGTTCAAAGCAATTGAACATAAGATACGGAGATAATCTTGATGGGTCTAACCCCATGAGCCCTTAAGAAGCAGAGTTTCCTTGATTGGTTACAGAAGAGGAAGTCAGAGAGATTTCAGATGTGAGAAGCCAGCAGCTGCTGTCTTTGAGGATAGAAGGGATCCTGGAGAGAGAACATGACAGCAGCCTCCAGAAGTGAAGAGTGACTCTACCACTCCATCACTCATGCTACTAAGAAAATCAATTTTCTAATCCAACAAACTCAATGTTGCCAAAAGCCTGAATGAGCTTGAAGCCTGAAGAAGTGGATTCTTCCCCAAATCTTCCAGATAAAAATGCATCTTGGGTGACCATTTGATTTTAGTTCATAAGACTCTAGGCAAGAACCCAGCTGAGCCCACCTCATTTTCTGACAAAGCAGAATGGTGAGGTCACAGATTGTTGTTGTTCTAAACTATTGTGTTTGTAGCCATCCAACATGCATCAGTAAAAAATTAATACTGCCTGAAAAACCCAACTCATTGCTGTGAGTCGATTTTGACTAAGTAACTATGTAAGGCAGTTACTCATAGAGTTTGCAAGGATTGCCTGGTGGATTTGAACTGTTAGCTGTTTGGTAGCAGCCGTTGCACTTAACCAACACACCACCAGAGTTTTCAGAAAACTAACATGGGCCCTTAAAAAAAAAAAAGAGAGAGAGAGACATTGCTATCAAGTTAATTCAAACTCATAATGACTCTATAGGACAGAGTAGAACTGCCTCATAGAGTTTCCAAGGAGCACCTGGTAGATTGAAACTGTTGACCTTTTGGTTAGGAGCCATAGTGCTTAACCATTATACCACCGTGGTTTCAAACATAGCTCCTTAGTAAGTGGGAAATAGCTGTAGCTCGATGGTGGGATTTTTACCTTCCATGCAGAACACCCAAAGTTTGATTCCTGGCCAGTGCACAACATCACAACCATCTGTGACTGAAAGTTTACCTGCTGCTATGATGTCGAGCAGGTTTCAACAGAGCTTTCAGACTCAGAAAGACTAGGAAGAAAGGACTGGTAATCTACTTCTAAAACAAAAACCCTATGGATCATATGATCTGATTGATAATCAGTCACACAGAAATGGCACAGACCTGGTAAAATTTTGTTCCTTTATGAACCAGAGGCCTACCCAGTGACATCTAACAACCAAGTATGTGTAAAGGTCCCCCTCCACACTCCATCCAGAACCTTGTTTTACCACATTCAAACTCAAAACAAAGGGCTCAGGAAGAGCTGTACTACTGGGCTTTCTCCTCTGTGATCACACGCCCTGCCACAAAGTTGAAGTATTGCATAATGCCCCAGGGGACATTCTGGTAGCCAAGGCAGAAGTCCTGCTTAAAAGCCAGAAGCCAAGAGAGTTGCTTTGAAAACATACTCTCTTTTCAAGCCTCAGTACAAATGCACTAAAGAGATCAATCTGTTTTTAAAAATGAGAGGCACAGGTAAGTCCATCTGTACCTTTTCATTGACATCTCTGACCTTCCTGGAAAAGTATGTTTAGCTATAAAAATTATCTGTGAGAGCAGCTTGCTGAGTGATCTATTACAAGACAGAGCACTCAAAAGTCCCTGTCCTCAAAGCACTACTGCTGCTACTGCAAATCTCCAGGATCTCAGTGAGATTTGAGACTTCTTTCCCCCTCTGGCATAGCGTCCACATTGTTAACTGGGCCTCCATGTTAGCAAGTGATTTAGGAGATAGAACCTAGTGTGGTATTTCTTGGATGGAACACCTCCACCCAGTTGAAATGCTGTTATGAGTAAAAAACTGAAGCCTAGCCAAGTGACATATCTTGAAATCTCTGACTATATTTTTTAAAAAAAGAAAAAAAGTCATTTCCTACAGGTTCTTGGTTGATATTGGGGATCCTTGTGGATATCGAGTGTGTTTGGACATTAATTTATTCTTTTGGCAAGTCTCCAAACAAAGACAAAACCAAAAAGGAAGTCAAGATAAATATATACATATGGGCTGTACATCATTTTTTTCTAGTGGCTTTCCCTGAGATAAAAAACTTTTAAGCTTAGGATACCTGTGCTCCCTGCTCCTAATCATCTCCTGCTCTGCTCACTCTGATGACGCATAGTGATGCTTTAAGACAAGGTTTCCATGGCTGTAATCTTTATGGAAGCAAACTGACAAATTTCTCTCCAGTGGGAGCAGCTGGTAGGTTCAAACTGCTGACCTTTTGGTTAGTGCTTAACCACTGCACCACCAGGGCTCCATTTATGTACTCTAAAATGGCTAATTGTCCACGTTGGCTATTAATCAGTAACAATTTAATTAAGCATTTAATTGCATGTACTAAACTCAATGTCAGGTGCTGCAAATATCACTTTAAAAAAGACTTGGTACATGTGTATAACCTGGGAAGGCAAACATCATCCTTTATAAGAAATTTGAGCCACCCCTTCCTCCCTGCCTGAGAATGGGTCAGAATAAAAAACAGCACTGCATTACTTTAGGAGAAGAGTTGGATAGCTAGGGGTCAATGCTTACTCATTTGTCTACTAGCTATGTACCTTGGACAAGTCACGTGAGTTCTCTAAGCTCTACTTTCATTCTGTATGGAATGAAGGTAATAATGACATCATGAGAACACTGAGTATTAAAGTAGACAGTCCTCGTAAAAACATTTAGCACACTGTCTGGACATTTAGCACATTGTCTCTTCCTAAGTTGTGATGATGATGATGATCACAGTAGTCACAGGGATGTATCATTTACGAAACATTTAACTTTCTAACATCCGTGAGGTGTGGCTTAAAAAAGAATAAATTCCTTTAGGATTGTTTGTAGGCACCGTGTAAGAGGTCTTGGAAGGCCTGCTGGTTTAGAGACTATGCTCTCCTGGGCAAGGTTCACAGGGGAGTTGTTCCCCTCTGCTCACAAAGCATCCAGAGCGAGAAGCTTTCCTGGTGAACAAGAAGGTGGTGGGAATTACAAGGATGGGTGGTGATAAAATGTCATGCTAATAGAAACCAAGGGCAGTTGGAGTGACCAGACCATGTGTAAGAGAAGGGCAGTGATTACAGAGGAGAGCAGGGAAGCAAGCAGAGACTGTTTTGTGAAGTGCTTTCTACACCATGTCACAGACTAGATTGACACTGAAGTGTGTTCAGCAGGAAGGTGGTATGGTCGGGTCTACATTTTAAGAAAAGTCATACCTATTAACTATGAGGATGGATTTGAGAAAATGTAAGATGAGAGGCTGAGATTTTGGGACTCTGTTTTGCTGGAGAGGGAAGAGGTTGGTTAAAAAGCTATAGTCACAAGGGGATGGAATGGGGCAAATACCAAGCACAAAACTCTGTGGGATATTACACGGTGGCACATCTCCTTTCCTGCTGTGAAAGTCTAAGGCTTCTAACTCTGCCCTTGCTACACCCGCAGTCTTAACTTCTCTTGGTTCGTGTTAAGGCCTGATCTAATGGACTGTTGTGTGAAAACCACTGAGAGCTAAAGAATGCTTCTCAAATGTATTAGCAGCAACTGATTTTACAGTAACCACATTTCAGCCTCTTCAGCGATTGCAACTTCTTTACAAAGACAGAAGGTACAAAATTTGAGATAATTGCAATAAGGGAAACAGTACTTTCTCTGTAACCACTAGCACAACTAGAATATGACTCCATTACCACCTTCCTGTGAAAAGACGAAATTGTGGTTTTAAGGGCTACAAAGTTCTCTCTTAAATCAACAAATAGATAAGCCAAGTCAGCTACATGCTTTCTTTTGTTGATTTGTTTCCTGGAACAGTCTAATCTGAACCCAAAGTAGTAATTTACACCTTTTACAATTTCATTTACAGATATTTCTGCTTTGAAATTTGTTTTACTGATCAATTTGCATCTTTAAAATATATAACCAATGTTATATTTGTATTTATTTATTTATAAGCAAATGAATTCTCTGACTAAAACTGCTTATGTCTGTAGACAAATCTGTAACTGCTAAAATGAAAATAACTTGAGTCTTTTTTATTTTTTTTTATTTATTCATAGTGTAGGCTTTCTGTGTCTTTAATTATTTTTCTGTATTTCAAGGCAGGACATAGCCTAAAATTGGTTAAGAATAATAAAATGTGTGCTTCTGTTTTAATCTAGTAATAAGCTAGAACTGATGAAATAGATTCTTTGTTATTTTTAAGACTACATAAAGAATTAAAATAACAAACATGATCATAATACGTATCTGTCTATTACAAACATTTATTAAGTTCCAGAAGATTGCCCACTAGTTTAGCACTAGTCTTAGCTTGCCTGCTGTCAATCTCCTCATCTGAATAATAATGATGAATTTGGTATACTCAAAAGTATCTATACTCTATCAATAATCAAAGCTAATCTGTACTCAATCTCTAATCAATCTCTAATCAATACTATTATTTCATGAGTTAGCAAAACAAGTCTCCATAAAACATGTGATTTGTCCCTTGAAACTCAGGTTCTCGTATGTATATATAGCCATCTAGTCAATTCCGACTCGACGGCACTTGGCTTGGCTAGTCAATTCCAACTCATAGTAACCCTATAAGACAAGATAGAACTCACCCATAGCATTTCCAAGGAGTGGCTGGTGAATTTGCATTGAATTTGCATAGGGCTCCAATTAAAAGACAATTTTTTGCTTTTTTGGACGATCCTCACAACTGGACCAAAAAGCAACATCTTGATAAGAAAGTCAAGGATTTCGTTTTACTGGGATCCACAATCAGTGTCCATAAAAGTAGCAATCAAGAAACCAAACAGTGTATCGCATTGAGAAAATCTGTTGCAAAAACCTCTTAATCACGTTAAAAAGTAAAAATGTCACTTTAAGGAGTAAGGTATGCCAGACATAAGCCATAATGTTGTCAACTGCCTCACATGCATGTAAAAGCTGGACAATGAATAAGAAAGACCAAAGAAGATCCAATACCTTTGAATTACAGTGTTGACAAAGAATATTGACTAGACTGCCAGGAGAACAAACCTGTCTTGGAAGATGTACAGACAGAATGCTTCTTAGTGGCAAGGATGATGAGACTTCGTCTCATATACTTTGGACAAGGCATCAGGAGGGACCAATCCCTGGAGAAGAGCATCATGGTTGGCAAAGCAGAGGGTCAGCGAAGGAGAGAAAAACCCTCAAGGAGAAGGGCTGATACAGCAGCTCCCACCAAGGACTCAATCATAACATCAGCTGTGAGGACGGCACAGAACCAGGGAATATTTTGTTCTATTGTACATTGGGTCGCTATCAGTCAGAATTAACTTTATGACGTCTAACGACAACAAACACAATTCATATAAATGTAATATTGAATTCTTTAAAATGACAACTAAATATCTGGGGTGGAAAAGAGTGCGCTGTCACATAGCAATAACAGCTAGGGTCGCATAACAATGTGTGTATATGAGAAACTAACCCGAGCTCTAAAATTCCACCTAAAGTACAGTAAAAAAGGTAATAATTCCAACTAAAATCTGTATTTCACAGACCAGGTATCAGTGTCATATTTGTCTTGTTAGTTTGAGCCCATCTTAACACATTGCTATAACATAATAGGCATACAATCCATTTTTGTTGAATGATTGGCTGAATTCATACCGCAGACCATCCCTTATGCCCAGACTCATAGAGCGCTGTTGAACACTAAACAGTGAATTAGGGAAGAGCATCAGCTATGGTTTGCAACAAACAACACCCCAAATATTGCTCCCTCCCAAAAAATAGTTGTCATTGTGTCAATTGCTACTCCTGGTGACCCCATGTATGTCAGAGTAGAATTGTGCCCTATAGGGTTTTCAGCGGCTGATTTTGGGGAAGTAGACCACCAGGCCTTAGTTTCAAGTTGCCTCTGAGTAGACTCAAACCTCTAACTTTTTGCACCACCCATGGGGGCACAAAACAAAACTGTTGCTGTTGATTGTATCCCAACTCACACAGGGTGGCTGTGAGTCCCTGTGTAAACCTTGATGGCTTAGTAATTAAGAACTACAACTGCTAGCCGAAATGACTGCAGTTTGAATCCACCAGGCACTTGTGGGTAACCTTATGGGGCAATTCTACTCTGTCCTATGGAGTTGCTATGAGTCAGAATTTACTCAGCAGCAATTGTTTATTGATTTCATTTTTTCAAGAGTCACTATGAGCACTGCCCAGGGGCTCCAGACAACCCAAGCTCTAGTTTTAATTTGATCCTGTAATAAGATAACAATTCAACAACTCTTGTTCAGTTTTCCATGCATGTCAGATTATTTTCAGTTTTCTTCCCTGAGTTGGCCTTCATGACGATACTTCTCTGAACAAATATGTTACTTTATCTAAACAGAGGATGCAACAATTCACAACAGCTCGTTGGTCTAATACTGAAAAGCAGAGAATTTTGGGAAGAAACAGAATTGATTTCCCACCAGCAGAATGCTCAGGGTGGTTTGGGCAACTGACTACTAGGGCTGCATTCTCTTCCTGTCTTTTCTTGTATCTTCCCTAGAGCCAGTCTCTTCACTAATCCTGCAAACATTCCTCAGCATCTAATATTGGTCAGCCATTGTGCTGAACATGAAAGTGAATAATAAATATAGTCCTTGACCTCTCATACCAGTAGCTCTTAGGTGAAAAAAAAATCTGTAACATCTTTAATGTGACATCTTTTATGTGTTTTGTGATTCCAGTTGCCTCTTAAACTCCACTGGGAATATTTAGAGCAGTGGAAATCAGACCTCTAATGTTCAGACTTAGAGAATTCTGAGAACAGAAACTTTCCCTGAGTGATGGGTAGAATAGTGACAATGATAAAGTGATTTACGCAGTGAGGAGGTCTAAAGACGCAATTCTTTGGGGTGTGCTTGTCTATGTAAAGACTTTCAGAGGATAAAACAAGAGCCAGTGTGATGCTTGGGGGTAGTGTAGAAAGACACCCTTGTGTTGAGACTGAAGAGACCAGAAGGAAGAGTTGTCCTCCCTGGAAGACAAGACACTTTGGCAAAGAGTTGAAAGACGGCCAGACCTCAGGGGAGCTAGGCTAGGCACATGGCACAAAACACTGGTCTGGACAAAGGAAGATTTTCTTCCAAATTTCTAGTCACTGGGATTGGTCTTTCTACTCTTGGCTGTGACTCATAATGACCCCACGTAGAACAGAACAAAATTTTGCCGCATCAGGCACATCCTCACAACTATTGTTATGCTTGAGCCCACTGTGGCAGCCCCCGTATGAATCCATCTCTTTGAGGGTCTCCCTCTTTTTCACAAACCCTCTATTTTACCAAAGTTGATGTGCTTCTCCAGGAATTGATTCCTCCTGATACATCTCCACAGTAAGTGAGACAAAAATCTCACTATGCTTGTTTCTAAGGAGCCTTGTGACTCTACCTCACCTAAGACAGATTTGTTTATTCTGCTCTACAGTAGCAATGATTCTGAAGATGGTGTAGGATTAGGCAGTGTTTCACCCTGTCATATGTATACAGGGTATCGATGAAACAGAACTGACTCAAAAGCACTTAACAACAGCTACATAGTTGAATTTTCACTCTACTAAAAACCTGCAATTCACTCTGGATCTACTCTTTTCCTAGGTTCCTTTGTCTCATCAACAACCAAGTACTGAAAGTTTTGCCTTCTAAATCTTTTTTCAACAATGTCCATCCCGTCTACTCTAACTCCTGCTGGACTTCTCCAATGGCTTCCTTGCTTATTTCCTTCAATACCATGGCTACCATGTAGTCAAAATACTTCCATGATCCTTAACACGGTTTACAAAGCCCATCATAAAATGTCTCTTGCCTAATTCTCAACTCCCTCCCTTACCCTCCTTGCTTACACACATACTACCTTTGACCTAGAATCCTCAATCCAAACTTCTACTCATCCTTTGAGAATAAATAATGGCATTGTCTCACCTAGGGGTAACCAACTCATATGCTTTATCTAGGGCTTTCCTGGTTTTAGCATTAAATGTCCTACATTCCAGAAACTAGTCTTACTCCCCACTTTCCTTTCTCTAAGCCTTTCTCACCACTCTCTGGTGAGGTCACTACCCCTTGACTGCTCTCGTAATGAATGCCTTCTGTTACGATCAAATTATAGCACATTATGTGCTTATGTATCTTGACCCATGCCTTGACTGTCTGCTTCTGAAGGGTGAAAAACAAACAAAACCTAGTGCCTTCT
Organism: Heterohyrax brucei; assembly: GCA_028571685.1. NCBI lineage: Eukaryota > Metazoa > Chordata > Mammalia > Hyracoidea > Procaviidae > Heterohyrax > Heterohyrax brucei. Next base: position 167,547,067 of record CM053143.1, read on the forward strand.
AGTCAATTCTGACTCATGGCGAACGTGTGGGTCAGAGTAGAACTTCCCCATAGAGTTTTCAAGGAGCACCTGGTGGATTTGAACTGCTGACCTTTGGGTTAGGAGGAGTAGCACTTAACCACTAAGCCATGAGGATTTCCTCTGAAGGCTAGAGACTACAGTTATTAATTTCTTTTCTTTTCTCTATCCCCACATTTCACCGTACCTGGAACACAACAAACTAGTCACTGTTGAGTTAACTCCAACTTGCAGAGACTCCATGTGTGTCAAAGTAGAACTGCGTTCCTTTGGGTTTTCAGTAGATAACTCTTTTAAAGTCTAGCATCAGGCCTTTACTCTGAGGTGACTTGGGATAGACCTTTGACCTTTCAATTAGTAGTCAAGAATTAATCATTTTTACTACCTAGAGACTCCAAAACACAATAAACATTTTTTAATAATAAAGGGAGTAGAAAAAAGAAAGAACAACAGACTGAAGGTTTGTTACAGTTAAAAATGTTGGTGAACCTCAAAGCACTGAGATGTCCTGGGATGCTTAGCTACCATGTACTTTTGGAAGATCAAATATTTGCTGATTTATTTCTTTCCTCATAAGTAGACCTCTTTCTATAACAACGATTGGAAATAGAGAACAACCATTAGGGCATATTTTTCAGGTATATATTGGGTCAGGACTAAAGACCATTTGCATTAGTGTAACAAACAAGCCACAGCATTTCAATGTCTTAACACAATAGAAGTTTATTCCTAGCTCAGGCAGCAGTTGAATTTTGAATGCAAGGATTCCTGATTGTTAGGCAGTTCTCCTGCATGTGGTCTTTCAGGACCTCAGACACTCATTCAGGGTCCTCGGTGCTTTCCATTCCGAAGTTCTGCCATCCTTTTAAGGTCAGAATTCTCTAAATCCAGACAGTAAACAGGAAAAAGGCATGTATTATGGGAGGTTACATAGATCAGTCCTGGAAGGGCTGCCGCACGTCATTTCACCCTCATCCGATTGGCTAGAAGTCAGTCACATGACCACATTCCATTACAAGGGAAGCTGGGAATGCAGTCTAATTGTATGCCCAGGAAGAAGTGAAACAGGCTTGGTGAATGGCTAATTGTTTTCTGCCACATCACTAAAATGTATATATATATTCCATCAACAGATGAATGGATAAACTAACTATGGTATATATATACAATGAGACACTATGCAATGACAAAGAACAATGATGATTTTAGGAAATATCTTATAACCTGGAATCAACTGGAAGACATTCTGTTAAGCAAAATCAGTCAGCTGCAAAAGGATAAGTATTATATGAAACCACTATTATAAAGATTTAAGAAAAGACTTACAGGCAGAAGAAAATGCTTTTTGATGGCTACAAGGGTGGAGAGAGGAAGAGGATTATTCATAGATTAGCTGGTAGACAGGAATTCTGTTAGATGAAGGGAGTGACAGCATGTAGTAGAAGGCAAGTTAGCATAACTGGTCTACACCATAAGCTAAAAGGTTTTCTAAATTCAACCCAATGTTTCAAAAGACAGAGTAGCAGAGACAGCAGTCTTGAGATCATATTTTCATAAGACAAACTGGCATAAATAGTCTTTTTCTAAAAGAGTTTTCTGCACCCCATATTAGTGAGTGGCATGTGGCATCTTAAAAGCCAGCAAGCTGCCATCTGAGGAACATCAATTGGTCTCAACCCATCTGGAACAAATGACAACTGACAACATCAAAGACTTGAGGAAAAATGAGCCAGAAGGACCCATATGATTTGGAGACTACAACAGCATGGGATGAGAAGAATTAGATGGTGCCCAGCCACCACCAGAGACAGCCCTGATAGACGACACAATGTAGAGTTTCTGATGTAGCGTGAGAAAAAGAGGTGTGCAAATCAAGAACTCTATTAAAAGACCAGAAATAGTGATCCAACAACCTGTAGGAGCCCCTGAGAACATGGCCCCTAGGCTTGCTGCTAGCCCAGATCTGAAACCAGTACTGAAGCCATCACTTCAGACAAAGAATGGACTGGACCTGGACACAGAGTGATACACGTGATATGCATACTTTATGGTTTACATGTATAAGGCTGTCCTACTGACTTCTTTGTAGAGGGGAGAGGAGAGAGTGGAAAGGACGGGACAGTGTTGGCTGAGTGGACTCTAAAAAGTAAAGAGTAAAAAGAAGAATGTGCCATCACAGGATAAGAAGAGAAGGCAGAGTTGCAGAGACAGAGGTGCTGGGGTGTTATACAAAAAACTGACTTCAGTTGTAAACTTCCACCTAATTACAATAATCAAAAATAAAGTTCCCCTACTATGGGAAAACTTGGACAAGTTAATGGGGATAGTAATGGAATATACCATGGTCTACCAGAAGGGCAAACAAATCAGTCTTAAAAGTGATATAACCAGTACGCTCACAGAAATAAAGATGGTGAGACTTCAGCTCACTTACTTTGGATATAGTGTCATGAAAAACCAAAGGCTAGAAAAGCCCATCATGGCTGGTGTCATGGATTGAATTGTGTCCCCCTCAAAAATGTGTGTAGCCATGTGGCTGGGCCATGACTCCTAGCACCTTGTGATTGTCCTACATTTTGTGGTTTTCCTAGGCTGTATGTTAAAGGATTAGGGTGGGACTGTAAATCCCTTTATAAGATCACTTCCCTGCTCCACTGTAAAGGGAGTTTCCCTGGACTGTGGCTTGCCCCACCTTTAATCCTTTCATCCTGCAAGAGATTAAAGGAAAAGGAAGCAGGCTGAGAATTGGGAACCACACACCATCAAGCAAGCAGCACCAGGAGAAGGGTCCCCCAGACCTGAGGTTCCTGCTCCACGATGCTCCCTGTACAAAGACTAATACAGTACTGGATGTTCCTCCAGAGTCAACAAGGGGGAGAACCTTCCCCTAGAGTGGACATCCTGAATTTGGATTCATAGCCTACCAGACTGTGTCAGAATGAACCTTCCTTTGTTGTGGCCATCGACTCTGTGGTATTTCTGTAAGAGCAGCACTAGCTGACTAAAACAGTTGGTAAAAGGAGGATCAGTGAAATGAGGGAAACAATTAATGATATGGATTCACACAACAGCCAAAACAAGGAACTCAAAGAAACGATCATGAAGATGTTGAGGGACTAGGCAACGTTTCCTTCTCTCATACATGAGGTCACCGAAACAACGGCATCTAAAAGGACAACATCTGCACAGGGAGGTTGTGAAGTGAGGTTCAAATTAGACAAATCATGTAAAATGATAAGCGCAAAATCTGAGTATCGTAAGCACTCCATAGATACCCATTCGTTACTGTTATTATTATTACTGCCATCATTGCTGGTATTTTACCCACCTTCATGGCCAAAGCACTCTGACCAAGGAAGTGCCATTAAAATAAATATTTTTGGAGCCTTTAGGTTTCTGAAAAGTCATGGCTGCCTTCACAGTTGGTCATTCCTTCATCAATCTCACCCTCCGGTCTTTTAGTAGCCTTATAAATTCAATGTAAACCATGAGAAGAGAAGCAGAGAGTTCAGTTTCTTGACCACATATATAATAGATGCCAAGTATAGCAAAATGCAGTGTTATCCATCATCAGACAATGATAAACTATAATGAAATGCAATTTCACTTGTACTCAACCATGCATTTTATGAGGAAATTGTGAAATTTTACCATCAGCTTCAAAAAGCAATACTAAACTATGATTCTTTATATTCTACTTTTCTGGGTACCTCCCACAAAGAAAACTATTGATTTTAAGTTGTCTGAAGTGCATTCAATAAAAAATTACTCTCGGTTTATAGCTTTCCTTTTACCAGGCTCTAATAATAGTAGAAAAAAAGAAATACATCCAAGAAAGTTGCCCAGAATCTGGTGGTTAATGATAACCTCCATTTTAAGAATGATCAAAAACCAATCTAGAGGCTAGAATTGTGGCAATGGAGGCCTATCTGCAAGACGTATTCACATTTTTTTCTAATACAGAGATGTGCCAAAGTAAAGAATATAAGGAGATATTATTTCAACTGTACATGAAATTTTAAATTTTACACATTAAGGCATCTGATCTTCACATCTGTGTGGTGGAGATATTAGTCCTACTTTAAAAAATAAAGAAACAAAGGCTTTGAGACTTTAAATAGGTTTACTAAACAGATCAATCCAGAATGTATAGGATATGTTAGAAGAGGCCTTAGAGGCCAACTCTTCTGCTTTGATTTCTGGAAAGCTTTTCTTAGCTGTTGTGGAGTCTACCCCTACTTTTGTCAACGTCATGCACAAGGGAATGAAACACTGTCTGGCTCTGCCCTGTCCTCATGATCAGTTGCAGATCAGACTGCTGTTATTCATAGTATTTTCACTTTTGGACTTTCAGAAGTAGATCACCAGGCCTTTCTTCCTAGCTTCTTTTAGTCTAGAAACTACACTAAAATTTGTTAAGCATCGTGTAGAGATTTGAACAATTTTACACTACTGGTGGGAATATAAAGTAGTACAACAACTTTGGAAACTGGGTAATTTTTTAAAAAGCAAGAACTAGAAATACCATAAGACCCAGCAATCCTAGTTCTTGGAATGTGTCCTAGAGAAATAAGGACTGTCACTTGAATAAATACATGCACACCAATGTTTATTGCAGTGCTGTCCACAATAGGAAAAAGACGGAATCCACCGAGGTATCCGTTAACAGATGAATGGATAAACAAGCTAGAATATAGTCATACAGTTGGATACTATGCAAGGATGAAGAACAACAATGATCTTGGGAAACATCTCATAACATGGAGGAATCTGGAAGATGTTATGCGGATTGAAATTGGTCAGTTGCAAAAGGACAAATATTGTATGAGACCTCAAGAAAAGGTTTAAACACAGAAGAAAAACAGATTCAATGGTCATAAAGGTGCAGAGAGAGGGAGAAGCATATTCATCAATTAGACAGCAGACATTGGATTAGGTGAAGGGAGACAAGCACGCAGTAGAGGGGAGGTCAGCACAGCTGAACTAAACCAAAAGTTAAAGTTTCCTAAACATAGCCCAACACTTTGAAGAACAGAGTAGCAGGGGCAGCGGTCTGGTGATCACAGTTTCAGAGACATCTGGGTCAACTGACATAATAATTTTTTTTTTTAAAGTGTTCTGCATCCTACTTTGGTGAGTGGCATCTGGGGTCTTAAAAGCTAATAAGTGGCCACCTAAGTAGCATCAATTAGTCCCAAACCACCTGGAGCAGAGGAGAATGAATGACATCAAAGACAGAGGGAAAACAGGAGCCCAAGAGACAGAAAGGGTCACGTAATCCAGAGACTACATCAGCATGAAAGCCAAAGAACTAGATGGTGCCTGGCCACCACCAGTGAGTGCCCTGACAGAGAATACAACAGAGTCCCTAGAAACACGGTGGGAGTAAAATGGGTGTGTGGAACTCAAACTCTACTAGAAAGACAAGATCTGTGGCCCAACAGACTGGAGGGTCCCCAGATGACATGGTCCCAGACTCTCTGTTAGCCCAGAACTGAAACTATTTCTGAAAATAACTCTTCAAACAAAAATTGGACTGGACTAGAAGACACAAAATGATGCTGGCAAAGAGTGTGCTTTTTGGCTGAAGTCGACACATGAGGCCAACTGGGCAACTCTTGTCCAGAGGTGAGATGAAAGAGGGGGACAGGAACAAGTTGAATGGACAAGGACAATGCGAGGTAGAAAGGAGGAGTGCACTGTCGCAGAGTGGGGACTGCGGCTAGAGTTACACAGCAAAGCGTGCACAAGTTTTTGTGTGATAAATTGACTTGGATTGTAAACTTCTATTTAAAGCACAGTAAAATATTAAAAAAATAAAACCTTCAGCATCATAGCAATATACAGATGGATGGTGTCTGCAGAGGAGGTGCACTGGTGCATTGGATGGGAATGAAAGCCACATGGAAGGCAAGAATTCTATCACCAAACCACCCATCCCATCTCCCGAAACACTCCTAGTTGTCAGCTTCCTACTATGCACTACCAAGAACTGGGATAAGTCACAGTCACAAGGCATTTCTAAGGGAGCCAAGATAGCAAAGATATGGAATGGAGGAGAAAGACAATGAAGTCTATTCAAAAAAAATCACAAGCAGCAACAACAAAAACACCAAAAGCTTTACCATCAAATCTATTCCAACTCCTAGCAACCCTGTAAGAATACAACAGCCCTCAGAGCATCTCCAAGAAGCTGGTGGTAGATTCCAGCTGCTGACCTTTGAGTTAGCAGCCTGAGCACTTAACCACCACAGCACCAGCACTCTGGCAAGTCCTTGGGCTATGAAAATACACAGCCATGTTGTAGCCCAACACTGACAGACCCAAAACAAGGCTTCAAGGGGTGAAATGCTTGGGGCTGGAGCATAGGTTCCGGAAGTTGTCCCATTAAAATGGAACAGAAGGCCTGGATCATTCTTGCTCCAGGGGCCAAATGGAACAAGAGCATCTGCAGGGTCTTGTTATCCTGCATTCTTTAAAGAGCACGACACCCTGAGTCCTCCAAAGCCCCTGGCCTCTAACGGTAACACAACCGAGCAGCCACAGCTAAGTGCAGGTAAGACACACAGGTGCTTAAATCCTCTCCCTCCAGCACCTACCTTAGGTGATAAAGCCCTGCAGACAATGTGGCAACTTATGAAAGGAAGTATTTTAAAACAGTTGGTTTTATTTCATTCCTTTGCTTATTTCCGCAAAATGCCTACAGAAAAGAAACATAATCAGCATCTGAGCAGCTGCGGACAATTTACCCGGAGATGCTTAGCTCCTCTTAACGGACAGGAATGTATTTTCAGATTTTAATTGAAAACACAGAGCTGACCTGAAACCCCTCTTTACAGTTGCTTGCTAATCCTCTTTAGCTTGTGTATTTTCTTTATTACTGCATGCGATATTTGTTTTGCTGTTTGGTTCTGGTGTATTTTTTTTCCTCCTCTGATTGCTCTGGAAACCCTGTTGGGTAGTGGTTAAGTGCTTTATCTGCAAACCAAATGGTTGGCAGTTCAAATCTGCCAGGTGCTCCTTACAAGCTCTATGGGGACAGTTCTAACTCTGACCTATGAGTTAGATAAACTTCATGGAAGTGGGTTTGGTTGGTTTGGGTCTGATTGCTCTCCTCAAACTTAATATAAGGTACATGGGTGGGTGTAGCTGGTTGTTTCTGAAGATGCTTGTCCTGCACCTGTCTCGTCTACAAAACCATCTCCTCCAAGCAAAGACACAGACAGGTAAACCACTTCCAGGAGGCACAGACGCTGCCTGACTTTCCTGAAATCTTTTGTAAACACGGCTGCCTTGTGCAGACCAGTGATTGCCAACCTCATTTGTGGCTTCCGCAGTGTCCTCCCATCTCACTCCCAATACCACGAGCTGTTCGCTGAAAGGGTAAGTTCCTCCCGAGCATCTATTACCCAAAGAACAAACTCAGGCATCTGTACAGAAGTGTTTATGCACTGAGACAATAATAAGAAATGACTAGAAGAGACTGGTAGCAAGTCAAAAAGCTAGTAACAGCTGATAGCTTTTGTACAACCTGTCTTAGGCAATTTGGTAAGTGTGATTTCAGTCTGCACGTGGGAGACACCCAGCTGGTTAATAGTCTGCCCCGATCTGCCTCAGATCTTTCTGGCAATGGCCTTCTCCCCAAGCCACTGAAATGAAAAAGCAAGTTAGTGCACCTTTGCCATTCAATGTTTACTAAAATTCAGTCTTTTCTCAGCTCTTGAACTCCTTTATTTGGAACCTGATAAGAAACAGAGGATAAAAGCCTGTTTTCACATTTCATTTAGCCTGTGATTGGAGTTCTAAAAGCATCTTTTCTTTACCAAAGCCCTCAGTGGCTTAGCAAATTTGACAGGTGTGAATAGGCTGAAACCTCATTATAATAGTCATCACAGTATAGAAGAATTTCATATACAGAGGGTTGTTGACAGCCTTTACTCTATTACCAGGTCCTTGAAGGCAGGGGCTGAGTGTTATTCCAATATGCTTCCCTCCAGTACCCTTGTATAGCGAGGTCTTTGGGGGCACAATGAATGTTTTTCACATTGAATTAAATGCAAAGGACTTTATATTGAAATAGCAAACAGAGCCCTTTTTCCTCAAAGAGGTCTCTTTACGGGTGACTTTAATTTTCTTGTTTGGCCTTTCTCACACTTCTTCAAATTTTCTGCAATGAGCAAGCATTACTTTTGTAATCATTTATTTGAAAATAAGTTGTTTAAAAATAAAGTCTCAAAAGACTCTGCCTCCAAGAGGGTAAATTTTTATTCTGAAAAATACTTGAGGCAACCTGTACATGATCATTATAACCTTAGCTAAATACAATCATCATCTGCATAAAAAGAAAAAAATGAATGGCATCAAACCTTGTATATCTTTGCAGCTACTAAGATATAGTGATTTACAGATATTATGTGTGGCTATGTATGTGTGTACATATATATTCAGTTATGCATCACTTAACATCCATGGTAAGTTCTATGAAAGATTATTATGTGATTTGGATGTTGTGCAAACACTATGTTACATACAGGCCATCTCTGGAGTTGTGAACATCCAACTTATAAAACCCATAGTTATAAATAGACTCCCATAAACTCCACCAAAAACCAAACCCACTGCTGTCAAGTCAGGTCCAACTCATAGCAACCCTAGAGGTCAGAGTAGAACTGCCCCATAGTTTCCAAGGAGTGCCTGGTGGATTTGAACTGCCAAACTTGCAGTTAGCAAATGTATCACTTAACCCACTACGCCACCAGGGTTTCCCCATAAAGTCTAAAATATTAAAAATTCAAGATACACACGATGGTTTGCAGTAACAAATGAGTGCTACTGTGCTACAGGCATCAAAACACATTGCCCAAATGGAAGTTGTGCAGTTTGTGACCGTATACATAACCTCATGTGTGGCAATGTAGAATTATGCTCCATACAGTTTTCACTGGATAATTTTTCAGACGTAGGTTGCCAAGTCTTTCTTTCAAGACACCTGGTTGATGGACTCATGCCACCAAATTTGGTTAGCACCCAAGTGCACTAACCATGTGAGCCACCTAGAGATGATATATGTGTAGACACACACACAGGAAGTCCCTGGGTGATGGCAGTGGTTATGTGCTTGACTACTAGCCGAAGACCACCAACTCAGACTCACCTACAAGGGCCTCAAAAGAGAGACCTAATGCTTTGCTTCTGAAAAGTCACAGCCTTAAAAACTGCAAAGTAGTTCTGCTCTGCACACACATAGGGTTGCTATGAATCAGAACCAACTTGACAACAATTAACAACAAGAACAACATATATACCACACATATACACTGAGAGAGAGAGAGAGATTTTAACTATAGCTATGGAGCTTTAGCCTAGGCATTTGGGTAACACGCATCCCCTGGCTGAAAAGACAATTTCAAGACCTTGTGAAAAATGGCATGGGGACAGTCTGACTTCCTCTAGAGAACCAAGGTCAACAGCACAAGGCTGACTCCTATGAGGTGTGACACATGTCCTCTTTCAGCCATCTTGACCAATTCTGACACCAAGCATTCTTGTCACAGCACTCTACTGAGTTTAGTAGTCGGTTGCAATGGCCACACAGAACTCACAGACCATACTGATGATTATCGGGTTTATTAGGGAAATAACAGCTTACAATTCAAGCTCAGGGACACTCAGAGATACGGTTCCTCCACCAAGATAGCCTCTCGCCAGCTGTGCTCTTACACACACCTCTCCCTGGCCCTCAGACTCTGCCCAAAGACAGCCAGCTTTCTCTCTCCACAGGCCAGGAAACCCACCATGCTGTCTCCCACTACTGCTTCTCTGCTGTCAGGTCTCTTCTGCCTCTACTTCCCACTGTCTTCAAAGAAGGCAGTTCACTCTCTGCCTCCTGAGTCCAGCAGCTCCTGAGCACCAGGATCCCGGGTCCAAAGGAGATGCTGGTTTCGGACTGTTCTTCCTTAGTGATGCTGGGAATCTCATCTCTGCTCTAGAACTGGCTTTCTTTTAAGGCAAAACTGAGCAATCCCTTTAGTGAGTCACATTTAACCCTATTACACAGTCTGAACCAATCACCCGGGTGGCAGTTACAAGATCATGGCTAGAAAGACCACACAAAAGTAATCAATCACGCCGAAGACCTAGATTCTAAAGATGTATGTCTTTATATGTGTTTTTCCTTTTGTCACAAAACCGAGTACGTCTTGGTAAAATCTCTATCAGACTAATTGCTACTGCTCCAGTACTCCCCAACCTCCAAGACCTTTGTTTCTCACCTGAGCTGAAGGGGACGGGTTCGAAACTCTAGCTGCTAGTGTTCTCTGTGAGTTATTGTGCACCACTGCAAGGGAAGACCTCTTCACTGATCCTCTACCTTGGCACTTCTTGTCACGTTGCTTGCTCCCCCAACAGCTAGCATACCTTCTAGTCATTGCTGACCCCACACACCTATTGCTGCAGTTACTGCCACCCTTCGGAGGAAATAGAAAGCCATTGGATCAGGAATTGGCCAAATGCTGCACTACACTGAAAGGCTTTTTCCAAACTTCCATGTCCTGAAGTGTTCTATTCTTTCATTTAGTAACAATTTATAGGAGATCAAGGATATGCAACAAAGTTTCTGTGATGGACAGCGAGGAAACTGACTAAGACAGGGCCCAGTCTCCAAAGAATTCATGACTAAGTTTCTCACCCTGACTTTTGGGTTCATCATCTAACCTTGCTGTCTCCTTGTGTTGTAGAAGGGCTTATCATTTTGCAGACTTTAAGACATACTTCATTACCGTGTCACTTCTCTTCCCCAACCTATATACTTGATTCACCTTACATTTGCCTGCTGGACAAATCCTTTTTAGATAGTTTCTCTCTTACTCCAAATTGAAAATACAAACTCTACCTTTGTATGTGGGTATGCTTTAGTATGTCTTGGGGCTTATTGGAAGTCAGGCAACTTTCCAGCCAGAAAGTTGAAAACTTAGCTAAACCATTTCATGGCTGGAAGTTCTTTGTACAGATGAAACTCTCTGATTTCTGATTTTGAATCTGTTTGCTAGATGAGCATAATGATGTCTACCATTCACAGTATTTGTATGGAAAAGAAATAACTTATATCCCGTGTTCAGCACATAGTATATGTTCATAGGAAACCCTGGTGGTATAATGGGTAAGTACAATGGCTGCTAACCAAAATGTCAGCAGTTCATATCTACTAGGCATTTTCTAGAAACTCTGGGGGATAGTTTTAGTCTGTCCTATAGGGTCACCATGAGTCAGAATTGACTCAATACCAGTGAGTTTTGGTTTGGGCTTTAGCTGTTTATAAAACTGTACTGTATTTATTTTTCCATTTTTATGAGCATGTTTTTGTTGTTAGGTAACATCAGTCATGTCTGATCTACAGTGACCCTATGTACAACAGAACAAAACACTGCCCAGTCCCCCACCATCTCACAATTACTGCTAAGCATCAGGCCATTGTCGAGGTCACTGTCAATCCATCCCCTCAAGGATCTTCCTCTTTTTCTTTGACACTATCCTTTACCAAGAATGGTATGCTTCTTCAGATAGCCATCCCACCTGATAACATGCACAAACTACTTCAGATAAAGTCTTCCTGTCCTTGCTTGGAGCATTCTTGCTGTACTCCTTCTAAGATAGATCTGTTCGTTCTTCTGATGGTCTATAGAATATTCAGTATTCTTTGCCAACCCCATAATTCAAAGGTGTCAATTCTTCTTCAGTTTTCTTAATTCATTGTTCAGCTTTTGCATGCCTATGAGGTGACGGAAAATACTATGGCTTGAAACATGTGCACCTCTTTCCTAACAGGACATTTTTGCTTTTTAACACTTTACAGAGGTCTGTTACAGCAGATTGGCCCAATACAACATATCACCTGATTTCTTTATTGCTGTTTCAGTGAACATTGACTGTGGATCGAAGTAAAATGAAATCCTTGGCAGCTTCAATATTTTCCCCCTTATTGGCTTATTGGTCCAGTTGTGAAGTTTTTGTTTTATGTTGAGGTATAATCCATAATGAAGGCAATCATCTTTGATCTTCATCAGTGTTTGAAATCCTCTTTATATTCAGCAAGGAAGACTTTGTCATCTACATATCATAGGTTGTAAATGAGCCTTCCTCTGATCCTTCTTCAAATAGTCCAGGCTCTCAGAATAATTGCTCAACATGCAGATTAAACAGGTATGGTAAAAGGATAAAACCATGATGCACACCTTGCCTGACTTTAAACCAAATATTATCCTCTCATTATATTCGAATAGCTTCCTCTTGTTCTATATACAGGTTCCTCACGAGCACAATTAAATGTTCCAAAATTTCTGTTCTCAGTGGTATCTATACTTTACTGTAATTCATACAGTTGAGTGCTTTTTCATAGTTAGTTAAATACAGGTAAATATCTTTCTGGTGTTCTCTGCTTTCAGCTAGGATCCATCTGACATCAGCCATGATATCTCTACTTCCTTTTCCTTTTCTGAATCTGGTTTGAATTTACGCAGTTCCTTGTTAATGTACTGCTACCGATGCTTATGAACGATTTTCAGCAACATGTTACTTGTATGTGACACTAATGATATTGTTTGACAATTTCTGTATTCTGTTGGATCACTTTTCTTTAGAATCAGCATAAACATAGATCTCTCTCAGTCCATTGGCAAGGAAGCTGTCCTCCAAATTCTTTTTGCGTAGGTGAGGGAGCACCTCCAGCACTGCACCTGTTTATTGAAACATGTCAACTGATATTCCGTCAGTTGCTGGCATCTCATTTTTGCCAATGCTTCCAGGGCAGCCGAACATCTGCATTTAGTACCATTGGTTTCTGATGACCTCTGGCCTCCTGCAATGGTTAAATGACTGCCAATCCTTTTCGGTAGAGTGACTCCGTGTGTTCCTTCCATCTTCTCTTAGAGCTTCCTGTTTAATTTCTTTATTTTCACAGCAGAACTCTTCACCATTGCAGCTTGAGGCTTGAATTATTTCTTCATTTCTTTCACCTTGAAAAATGTTTAATTTGTTCTTCCTTTTTGGTTTTCTAACTCCAGGTCTTTGCCCACTCTATTCTGATACTCTGTCTTCTCAAACTACCGTTTGAAACCTGTTTAGTTCTTTTACTTTGTTGTTTCTTCCATACGTCTCTATGCTCGAGAACAAGTTTGAGTCTTCTGACATCATGCTGGTCTTTTCTTTCTTTCTGGTCTTTTTTAATGACCTCTTACTTTCTTCATGCATGTTTTCCTTGATTTCATTCTGCAATTTATCTGGTCTTCAGTCATTAGTATTCAATGTGTCAAATCTTTTCCTGGGATGCTCTCTAACTTCAAATGGAATATACTGAAGGTTGTGCTTTAGCTCTCATGGACTTGCTCTGGTTTTCTTCAGCTTTAACTTGAATTTACATATGATTAACTGATGGTCTGGTCCACCGTCAGCCCCTGGTCTTATTCTGACTGATGGCATTGAGCTTCTTCATCATCTGTTCACACAGATGTAGTCAATTTGACGTCTCTATATTCCATCTGGTGAGCTCCACATGTATAGTCAACAATTATGTTGTAGAAAAAAACATATTTGTAATGAAGAAGTTGTTGGTGTTGCCAAATTTTATCACGTGATCTCTGGCATTCTATCATCAAAGCCATATTCTCCAACTATGTATCTTTCCTCATTGTTTCCAACTTTTACGTTGTAATCACAAGTAATTATTAATGCATCTTGATTGCGTGTTTAATCAATTTCAGACTGGAGAAGCTAGCAAAAATCTTCGCTTTCTTCATCTTTGGCCTTAGTGGTTGGTGCATAAGTTTGAATGATAGTTGTATTGACTAGTCTGCCTTGTAGGCATATTGCTATTGTCCTACAGCTGACATTGTTGTACTTTTTAGGCAGATCTTGAAATATTCTTTTTTGATAATAAATGCAACACCATTCCTCTTCAATTTGTCATTCCTGAACTAGCAGACCATTTGATTATCTGATTCATGATGGCCAGTACAAGTCCATTTCAGCTGACTAATGCCTAGAATATCAGCCTTTATCCATTTCATTTTTTATGACTTGTAATTTTCCTACATTCACACTTCATATATTCCACATTTCAATTATTAATGGATGTTTGCAGCCACTTCTTCTCGTTTTTAGTTGTGCCACGTCAGCAAATGAAGGTCCCCAAAGCTTGATTCCATTAAGTTCATTAAGATCAACTCCAAGGAGGCAGCTCTTCCCCAGTCATCTTTTGAGTGACTTCTGATACGACGGGGTCTTCTCCCAACACTACAGCAGATAAACCTCTGCTACTACTGATAAAGTTTTCACTGGCCAGTTTTGTTTTTTTTTGGAAATAGGCTGCCAGGTCTTTCTTCCTAGTCTATTTTACTCTGGAAGCTCTGCTGAAGCCTGTCCACCATGGATGCCCCTCCTGCTATTAGAAATACTAGTGGCAAAGCTCCCAAAATCACAGTAACACACAAGCCACTACAAATGAAAAAACTGACAGACAGTGGTAGTTTATTAGCACAGTTCTGTATTTTTATCCCTGGAAAGTAAAAACATACCTGAAAATTTTTATTAAAAGAAAAACTAACATAACAGCATGTTTCATTTGAGCCTGGGGAGAAAAGAAAAACAACAACAAAATTGAGTTTTTGTGACAACATAAAATAGAATTAACCAATACCTTATTCTTGTATGGCAATGTTTGGCTGTGCCTAATTTCAGATATTTCATGGTATTGCCTAGATTTTGAATTTCGTTTTCTCTTCAAATGAGATATGTGCCCAATTATTTGACTAACTATGCAAAGAGCAACTTTTTACTTGAAAACATCAGTTATGAGTCTTTGTGTTGCTAAGGGTAGATTTCAGTACCAGGAAACCCTATTAGAAGATTATTTCTTATAATTAATTTGTCAGTGTATAGGCAAAGCTGTTATTCTTTAGCTATCTTCTCCCTATAGTTTTTGATAGTTTCATTTCTTCCTTTTATCAAAGATAAAATACCCAAGCAGTGTCCCATTGCATCTCAGAGAGTTTAAAGTTGTCTTCTTTTCTAGCTCAGATTTTTACTCCTATGCAAAGCAGGGGATTCACTACAGACCCCTGGAGCCTAATGGGAAAAGGCAAGCCCACTCTGCTCCCCAAGGAGGTCAGACAAAGAACACAGTGCCTTGGAAAATTACTGTGGATGCAAAACACCACCATTAAAGGAACTATTTTAAACTAAATTGATTCTTTGTTCTTTAGCCAATTGGCTAATCCTCCTCTTGAGACATGCTTCCATTTAGAAAAGCTAAAAACACAGCTCGCAGACTGAGACTTAGAGGAGGCGAGGGATATGCTGACACAGACATTAAGTGGGATTGAGAAGACAGGGCAGCTGCATCCTGATGAGCTACTGGAGGATTTCTCCCAGCCCTGCAGTCTCGTATGGCAGGCGCATGTCAGTGGAAGGAGAAGAAGAGACACCAACGGAAACTGAGAGGGAAAGCCCTGGGTGCCTGTGGCAAGACTGGCCACTGCGTGTTCCTGCGTCCCAGAGACTGGATTCCTGTAGTGACACCCTCTTCTCTGCTGGACTTTCTGCAATAACTCTGAAAACTCCAATTGACACCCCTCCACTCCTTTCTTTGTCTTGCTAAGTGCAAGCTTGTTTTGAGCAATCTTTTATGGTACAATCATAGCAGGTGGTGGCTCTGTCCACTAAACCACCCAAACTAGACCTTGGAACATGACCAGATTAAGGAGACAGCGTCTTTCAGTCAACCCCAGACCCAATTATCGTCAGAAAGGCAGTTATTTCCCAACCCATGATTTCACCAGTGACCACCCAAGAAGTAAGGGGTCCCCCTACACTGATTTCTGAAGGAAGATGATGCAACATCTGGGCATCTAAATACAGACATGAGCCAGGAGAGCTAAGAGGCAGAGAGTTTCAATTCCAAAGCCAACCCCTGGATGCCACTGGAAACAAAGAGCTCCCCAAACCCTTTAGCCAAGGAGCTCATGCCATTATGGTCACTAGACCCTGCTTTGCTCCTTGTCTGTGCAGACAATAAGCTTGACATTTTCTGTTTTCCTTGTAATTAGTGTCCCTCTAATTTCTATCGGCTAGTAAAACAAGACAAGAACCCAAGCAGTGTTTAGTTACAACTCTAAATGCTCTTGCTTTCATGAGAAAACTCTTCTATCCTGTCTCTACTCTCATAATACTATTCCAAGGAGCGTCCCTGAGTGCAGGAAATGAGAAAGAAGCAAAACCACTCGCTTTAGTCAGCTCGTGCTCCTCTAACAGATACACCACAAGGGGACGGCTTTAACAAAAGAAAGTTTATTCTTACACAGTCTGGTACGCTACAAGTCTGAATTCTGGGTGTTTGCTCCAGAGGATGGCTTTTCCTCTGCTGATTCTGGAGGAAAGTCCTTGTGTTGCATCAGTCATTGTTCAGGGAGCATCTTGGTGCAGGAACCTCATGTCTGAAGGATGTGCTCTTCTCCTGGTGCTGCTTTTTGGATGGTGTAAGGCTCCCAGTACTCTGCATGCTTCTCTCTCTTTTTATTCCCGTAGGATGAAAGGATAAAGAGTGGTACATGCTACACTCCAGGGAAACTCCCATAGCAAGGATTTTGCAGTCCCACCCTAATCCTCTTTTAGCAGAATCATTTTATCTATTACCCACAGGCAGAGATTAGGATTTACAGAATTGGGAAATCACAAAATGGAGGCAAATACAGAATACAGGGAATCCTGGCCTAGACAAATTACTACACATATTTTGGGGGGGGACACAAGTCAATCCACGACAACATTGTACCCACAATATTGGATTCTGGTCACATACCTATAAAGGAGGATCTGCCCCAAAGTACAGTGTCGGTTGTAGGATAATAGCCATATGCCTACAAGGAAGGCTAGTCAGTAAAACTATCATTCAAATTTATGCACCAACCACTAAGGTTTCTACCAGCTTCTGCAGTCTGAAACCGTGGTGGAAGTGTGGCTAAGAGCTATGGCTGTGAACCAAAAAACTGGCAGTTTGAAATCTACCAGATTCTCCTTGGAAACCCTATGGGGCAGTTGTACTCTCTCCTGTAGAGTCACTGTGAGTCAGAATCTACCCTATGGCACCAGACAGGTATGTGTGCTTACTAATATTAGTCTGTTTGGAAATAGACATTTCTAGTTACAGATTCTAGTCACAGTCCTACAAGGAGGCACGTATAGGTATGGAGAAAGATGGAAAAAGTCAGGAGGAACAAGGCCAAGGCTTATAAACATTTCCATTAAGTTGCATATTTATAAAAGTATTCTTTTTATTTTCATTTTTAACCTCTTACAAATTTTTTGGTCAGGTATGTCCTTGTCTATAACAAAACAAAAAGTTGCTCATTGCTGTGCCATCTTCATTACGGCTCTTTTGTCTGATTCCATTGTTGTGGCCATGGTGAAAATCTGTCTCACTGAGGTTTTCCCTCATTGTCGTGGGCCCTCAACTTTACCAGCTAGGGTGTCCTTTTCTAGCTATTCTTGTACTGTTACGTGGTGTCCGATGTAGAAATGTACACAAATAATATAGAAAAAGGAACATCCACAATCTTCAAGTTCTTTATATAGCTTTCCAGTCACTTTGCTATCCATGTGTTATTTGTCAACATGTAATTTTTATATAAATGAATGAGACATAGTCTAAATGTTTTTTAGGTAATTGTATATCATTCATTCCTTCTGGGTTAATAAATACATATTTATATTAACATTTTAGTTGTAGTTGCTGCTAGGTGCCATCAAGTGGGTTCCAATTCATAGCAACCGTATGCAAAAGAGAATGAAATACTTTTTGGTCTTGTGACATCCTCACAATCATTGCTATGCATACGTCTATTGTGGCAGCCACTGTAGTTAACGTTTTAGTTTCTGATTAAAGACTTTTAAGTGGTTTCAAAAATTTCAGTTCTCTTAAGCACCTGAGAAGGACATTTTTGAGCCTACAGTCCTATGCATTGTTCTAGACATCTGGCAGGGAGCATGACTTAATTATGTCTTCCCCCTCACCCCTACTGTCTTTCAGTGTCTGGATTACGATGGGTGACGCAGGCTTGGGCTGCTGCCTAGGATAAGGGAGATGAAAAAATCTCCCTGGAGCTGGCTCGCTGTAGGCATCCTTAGGGGCTCTGACACTATTGTCACGCTCAAATTGTTACTGTGGGAAGCATGCAGGCTTTCCAGGCAGATCAGCTGATTCTACCTTGATGTGTTAGTTTCCTGGGGCTGCCATAGGAAAGTAACACTAAATGAGTGACCTGCAACAACAGAAACGTATTGTCTCACAGTCTTGGAGGCTAGGAGTCTGAATTCAGAATGTTGACATGGCTGTGTTCTCTCTGAAGTCTCTAGGGGAAGATTCCACCTGGTCTCTTTCAGCTTCTGGCAGCCCCAAGCATTCCCTGACTTGTAGCATAGTTCCAAATTTTCCCTTTGTCTTCACATGGCCAACTTTCCTTTGTGTCTTTCTGACTGTGCATCTCATTTTTGTCTTAGAAGGACACCAGTTATATTGCATTAGGGCCCGTCCTACTCCAATATGAGCTTATGTTGACTAATTATTTCCGCAAAGATGTTAGCTCCAAATAAGATCCCATTTCACAGGAACTAGAGGTTAGAACTTCACCCTATCTCTTGAGCAGACAAAATTCAAACCGTAACTCCTGTTACGCACAGCCAGGACACCATGGCAGTTGTACTCCGTCAAACCCAACCCATTTGAGAGAACAAATCTGTCTCACAAGAAGTGCAACCAGAATGCTTCTTAGAAGCAAAGACGGTGAGACTAATTCTCATGTACTCTGTACATTGTCTTAGTCATCTAGTATTGTTATAACAGAAATACCACATGTGGATGCCTTTAAGGAGAGAAATGTTATTCTGTCCCAGTCCAGTAGGTTACAAGTTCAAATCAGGGAATCAGTTCCAGGGGAAGTCTTCCTCTGTTAGCTCTGAAGGAAGGTCTTTCCCATCAGCATTCCCCCAGACTAGGAGTTTCTGAGGCACAGGGTCCAAAGGACATGCTCTGCTCCAGGTACTACTTCTTTCCTGATGGTATGAGATCCCACACATCTTTGGGCTTTTTTCCCTTTCCTTTATACTCAAAGAGATTACCTCAAGGTGCAGTACAATCTTATAGACAGAGTCCCGCGTCAGTGCGTCAGTAACACAACCACTTCCCCATTCTCCCTCATTAACATCATAGAGGCAGGATTTACAACACATGGGAACATCACACAATACCAGTAATCATGACCTAGCCAAATTGCTGCACACATTTTGGGGTAGATACCATTCAATCCATAGCAAACACGTCATCAAGAGGGATCAGTCCCTGGAGAAGGATATCATGCTTGGTAGGGGGTCAGCAGAAAAGTAGAAGACTTCTGATGAGGCAGATTGGCACAGAAGTTGCAAGCATAGCAAAAATTGTGAGGATGGTCTAGGACTGCTCTGTTGTGCACAGAATTACTACAAGTCAGAATCGACTGTATGGCGCCTAACAAGAACAAAAACAACCCCTACCTATAATAAATGTAGGTCAGAAGTGACTCTTCCAGCACACCTTAAAGGATTTAGAAAACTAAGACTGTTATTATGTGGTTCTCTTATTCCTACTCTATTTTAAATGGCTTTAGGGTAATTTTTAAACATAGCAACTCTAAGATTGACTAGGGAGACTGCACTGGGAAAAGAATTAGCTGCAGTAGGTAAATATAACTCCCTCCAATTAGAAATATTATCCACACCCATAATAAAATCTTCAAAGTCTTCATCTGGTAGTATCAACTTATGACTGATTTAAATGAATCATATTCTTTAAATCTCTCATGTAATATATCTGAGAAATTAAAACTGGAATTATAATATAATATAAAAAAAATTTCAGAAAGCATTCAAGTACCCCAGATAGGTTTGTCATTTAATATGACTGCTTCATTAGGAGACCTAACATATCCCACATTTCTGAGGCAATTCAGAACTTAGACTCAAAGGTCTTTAGCAGGGAAAGATTAACCAGGAAGCAGTGTTACCAAGGATTTACTCACTTGTGTTCACCTACTAATCTGTGGTACACAAGTTTACCTACAAGTACAAATAAACCCAAGTGTACCTTGCACATTGTATAATCTGGCCCTGGTCTTTAAGGCAAAACATATTCAAGAGGATACGAATGTCATTGCACTTAATGTAAAACAATATAATTTCCTGTTATTTTTCATCTGGAAAAATCAGACAAACAAAAATAAAGGAAGAAAAACCCTTAGCCTGCTCCCTTTTATTGTATCTACAATATCTGAAAGCCCAAAAGCAGGTGTTAAGAAGAATCTCAAATGTAAAAGATTGTGCAATCATTTTTCTGCCCATGAACTCGCTTCTCAGTAGTGTGCTGGTGCCACACTGTCACCTGATGACAGTTAATTGAGTACCCATACCAAAAACCCAAAACCATTGTCATTGAGTCAATTCTAACTCATACTGACTCTCCAGGACAGAATACAACTGGCACATTGAGTTTCCAAGGAGCACCTGGCAGATTTGAACTACTAACCTACTGATTAGCAACTGTAGCATCTAACGACTATGCCACCAGGGTTTCCTAGTTACAGGTCTCCCTATGCATATGTTTGCCGGGAGCCAGCCTCAGCAGGGTCTGGGTTCATGAAGGGACGGGTGGCGTCGGCGAAGGAGAAAGAAAGAAAGAAATGAGACTGAGACAACCAGGGATCTCGGCAACAGCAGCCAGCCCATTAGGACCTGGCTTTCTTTATTTTTTTATAATTCAATTGAGGTGACGTAATTTCACCTTGGTCTTTCGGGACGTAAGCTGTTGACTAGTAAGAAACTGACACCTCGTGGTCTCTTTCATGTTACTTGTCAAGACCTTCTAGATAACGGCCCGAGGCAACTATATTGTTAATTAACAGTGAAAACAAAGTTATGCCTTGAGCTCAATCAGCTCTATTCATATCTCGAGGTCAAGGGTACAGAAAGAAGGGTAGACTCATCCAAAGCCAGCTGTCTCTATGTGTTCCTCCTTTGTTCTTATTCTATCTCTTCCTGTGAGGATAGTAAGCATCCACCATCCCCCACCCTTAAGTTGTTCTAAGAAGGATATTTCTTTAGTATTTACTCATTTGTCATACCAATTATAATGAACTTGGGAGCCTATCTATCTTCCTGATATAGGGAGTGGGATGTCTATTTCTAAGGGCTATGTGGAGGGTTGTCCCTGGGAAGCTTCCCAGGGCCTTCCTGTAATCCTGTGTTTCACATGTGGAGGGGCAAGTGCAGTTGGGGGAAGCCACCGGAGCCAGGCCGGCCTCAGTATTCCTGGGCTGGGTGTGCTGTGTCGGAATTCATTAAGCCAAGGGGGTAGTAAAACCCTTCTTCTTTGATTCTTGTGCCAGGAGATGAGGGGGTATTTTTAAGGAAGTTTATTATGGTGCAAAATATCATCAGGGAGAGCATGGTCAAAAATATGCCAAGGGTGAGATGCCTCCGCCCACCATCACATAAGTGTGAGACTTTGCTTACAGAGGCTTCTGTGGGTATGGGCCTCGGCATACGTTCAGCAACATCAGGCCAAACAGCTAAAAACTGGTCATGGTGGTAGTATTGACACCATGGAACTCAGCAAATCAGAATTTTTGTTTTGTTTTGTTTCTTGAGAGCTGGCTGTTAAACATTTACACCATTGCCTACAACCCACTAATTTACTTCTTCTAACCAGCATCTGAAACTCTAGTGGTGTGTGGGTTAAGTGCAATGGGACAGTTCTACTCCGACCTCTAAGGTTGCTATGAGTCAGACCCGACTCAATAGCGGTGGGTTAACCAAAATTTGGAAACCCTGGTGGTATAGTGGTTAAGTGCTACATCTGCTAACCAAAAGGTCAGCAGTTCAAATCCACCAGGCATTCCATGGAAGCTGTACAGGGCCATTCTACTCTTTTTCACTGGCTCACTGTGAGTCAGCAACAACTTGCCAGTAGTGGGTTTATCTTGGTTTAACCAGAATCAACATGATAATACCACACAACAGTACCAACAACAACCAAGCAGAAACTCATAAAAGTCCAGTCTGTAACTGATCACAAGGAGGATGCAGGACCAAACTGAATTTCATCCCATTGTGTATGGGGTCACCATGAGGTGAAAGCCAACTCCATAGCAGCAAACAACAACAACAAGCCATTAATAGTACAGAAAGTAGTTTCTCCTTCTAAGCCCCTGGCTGTTTAGATACACACACTTCAGAGTATTCAAGAAGTTATTTCTTTGTTAATAAGTAAAAAAAAAAAGAAAATCAATCTAGGACTCACAGATTGTAGGCATTTTTCTCAGTCTTAAGAAAGACTGAAATCTTCCTTCTAATTTTCATTTTCACTGAAATATTCCCAAGACGCTCTGACATCCTGAACTCCCACAGCAGTTAAAATAAGGAATTAAATTAGAAACTCTTGAACAGCTTACTATAAATTGCATACATGTCCATATGTCAAACCATTAAGGTTTTTGGAACAGGGGCAACTTTCCTGGGTAGGTGTGGTAGTGGGCTGATTATACCAGCAAGTATGTCCCTGATGTCCAACTCCCAGTAAACATGCAGCATTCAGGTATGTTGCCTGGCTCACATTTCACGAACCCCACAGTTAGAGTCTAAATGACAGCTGCTACTTCTCTGCTATGAATTAGTATCCTTCTGCATGAATGCTTTAAAGAGCCATTGTTAATAACCAACCAAGCATGGAATTGAGACAAAAGATTTGCAGGTTATGATTCTATCACACCATCCTCATTTGTTCATTGGTTTATGAAAATTTTGTGGTGAGGAAAACACAGATTTCACAATGCTAAGTTATTTGGATACTAATACTTTCTCTGTTAGGCTGCATAACCAAACAAAATCTTCCTTGAAATGTTTATTATTTTAATGAAAAAAGCAGAATAGGGATCAAGGCATTTAGAAAATTTAAAATAGCCCGCTAGTGACCCATAGTTCACAAAAACTTCAGTAGAATTCTGTTTTAGTCAGCTAGGGCTGCTCTAACAGAAATAATGCAGAGTGGATGGCTTTAACAAAGGAAGGTTTATTCTTACACGGTTCAGTAGGCTGCAAGTCCATATTCAGGGTGTCCATTCCAGGGGAAGGCTTTCCCCCTTGTCGGCTCTGGAGGAAAGTCCGGTATTGCATCAGTCTTTGTCCAGGGAGCATCTCGGCACAGGAACCTCAGGTCTGATGGACGTGGTCTTCTCCTGGTGCTGCTTTCTTGATGGTATGAGGTTCCCAATTCTCTGCCTGCTTCTCTGTCCTTTTCTCTCTCATAGGATAAAAAGACTAAGGGTGGGGCAAGCCGTAACTCCAGGGAAACTTCCTTTACAGTGGAGCAGGGAGGTAATCCTATGAAGGGATTTACAGCCCCATCCTAATCCTTTAACATACAGTTTAGGAAAACCGCAAAATGGAAGACAGTCACAAGATACCGGGACTCATGGCCCAGCCACATGGCTACACATATTTTGGGGGGACACAATTCAACCCATGACAAATACTAGCCTCTCTCTATAACTATTCTAATGAAAATTCTGAAAAGCTAATAGGCTGCTTAGACTAGGAAAAAAGATAACACATGCCACCTTTGTTCCTCTGAGTCCAGATGCTCTTAACCAGACTTCCATCTGCTGAGCCTTATCAGGTGGAGTGGGTCACTACCTTCTCTCATGCTTACAACACCCAGTGATCAAAGACAGAAACATTTTGGAGAACACTTTAGAAGAGTGGAGGTATGGATCTGGCCAGTGGGTAGATTCAGAAACAAGGACAGTGGACCAGGTAGACCGTTACAGGTTCTGATATTCCCACAAGTGCGATTAAGGCGACTAAGTGCCATGCTGAAATTTTACATACAATTTCATTGCCTTGTTTATAACTCACAGTACCTGATAGACTGTAAGACCCTAAAGAAAAATAAACAAACATGGTTTATCCCTGTATTCCTGTACCCACCAAAATGCATAACAAAAAATGGAATTAATTGCCATAGAGTCAATTCTGACTTTTAGCAACTTGATAGAACAGAGTAGAACTGCCCCATAGCGTTTCCTAGTGTATATTAAATGTCCACTATTTTTGTCATCATATCCAAAAGTGTATATTTTTATTTCACAGTGAATAAAAAACACAATAATTAATTAAAAAAAAAAAAAAAAAAAAAAAAAACTTCACAAGTTACTGAGAAGGAGGCCTTTCTACTTTTGCATCAATAGCATATCCCAATACTTTCTGGTTTCTATTTTTGTCAACATTCAATTGAAGGTAAGCAATAGAATGCCCTGAAATATTTTTTTAACGTCTCAAGCATCTTACTTTTTGTAATACTCTCCTTTGTTTTCTGGGTCTTCTATTCCCTTACAAGGCAATTACTTTTTTATATTGGTTTCCTGATTTTTTTTTTCTTTTTAGAATCCCATCAAATAATATGACAATTCAATCTGAAATTGCTTTTGAAAATTTCTAGTTAGGCATTAGGGGAGATGCTTTCCTCAACAACTTTCACTAATGATTGTCAGTGCCTACCTTTTTCATCATGTGCAGCCAGATACTTATGCCTTCATCAACCACCCTTACCCATCATAGACTGTAGGGGAGAGACTGCAGTGCCTACTTTGTGACCAACCTCCTGAGAATCTAAGCTGAATACAGCAAGAAAAGTAAAGAAACTCCTTGGCTTACATGGCTAGAAACACCTCTGACTATCTGGTGACAGAACATTAGAGCCTCAATGCTGTCAATAATCAAACTAGTTCACACCATCAGCTTATTTTGTCATTTCAAAACAAAACAAGAAGCAATTACACAGTAAGCAAATGCAAAAGAAATACAACAATTTAGAGACAACAGTGAATATAAAGTCACTTAAAGAAGCAGCTTACAATAGCTTCAGAAACCCCCCAAAACAAAGAATCAAGAAATTTTCCAGATGAAAATAAATTCCTAGAATTATCAGAGGTAGAATACAAAAGACTAACATTAGAACTCTGAACAGATCAGGAAGAAGAGATAAGGGAAATC
Source organism: Heterohyrax brucei (assembly GCA_028571685.1). NCBI lineage: Eukaryota > Metazoa > Chordata > Mammalia > Hyracoidea > Procaviidae > Heterohyrax > Heterohyrax brucei. The sequence continues at coordinate 167,572,210 of CM053143.1, forward strand.
ATAGCACAGCGTGATGACAAACTTAACAGAAGGTAAGAAATATAGACAAATGCTGTGTAGAAACTCAGAAGATTAATAATAAAATTATAGAATTAGATAACTATAAGAAAGTCATGAGAGAACTGAGGCAACAGAAGCCAGAATTAATGAGATTAGAAATAAAACACTTGACCCCAACATATTTGAGGAAAAGTCAGACAGAAGAATTTAAAAAAGGAAGAAACTCTAGGAATTATGTGAACCTAGTAATGTAGTGGATAAAAGCTACAGCTGCTAATTAAAAGGTCAGCAGTCTGAATCCACCAGAAACTCCTAGGAAACTCTTTGGGGTGGTTCTCCTCTGCTCTATACAGTTGCTACAAGTCAGAAATTGACTCAAGAGGCATGAGTTTTTCAGCTATCAAGAAGAGTGATATATGAGGGACTGGAGTACCAGAATAGGAAGGAACAACAGAAAATATAGAGAGAACTGTTAAAAGACTTGTTGACAGAAAACTTTCCTGATATCATAAAAGGTGAGAACATACCTATTTAAGATGCAAATAGAACTCCACAGAAGGTATATCCCCCCAAAAGACACCAAGACATGTTACAATCAAATTTGCCAAAACTAAAGAAAGGGAGAGAATTTTAAAGGTGAGTAGGGATAAATGAAAAATAACCTACAAGCAGAGTCAGTAAAACTAATCTTGTACTACTCAGCAGTAACCATGTAGGCAAGAAAACAATGGGGTCACATATACAAACCCCTGAAGGATTAAAACTGCTAGCTAATAATTCTATGTCCAGAAATACTGTCTCTCATATATGATTGTAAAATTAGAACATTCCAAATAAACATAAATTTAGGAAATTTGCAAAAACTAAACCAAAATTACAAGAAATACTACAGGGGTACTTCAGTTAGAAAATCAGTAACATCAGATAACAACTCAAGGCCAAATGAAGGATGGAGCAGCTAGATAGCAACTCAGATAGGGAATTCATGAAAATAAATCAAAGCTAAAACATTTGAAGTAGAGAAACAGAGATATCATAACGTAAAAGATAACATTATAAGAAAAAGAGACTAAAAAATCTAATCATAGATGTTTCATATAGAGAAGACAATACAAAAAATATTAAAAACAGGTTTAAATTTAGAGACATAGGGATAATTATTAGAGTAGTCAAACCAAGTGCCGTCGAGTCGGATCCGACTCATGTAACCATAAGTAAAACTAAAAATCATAAATGTCATGACATCTGAGCAAATACATAACCAACAACAATGAAAATGATGTAAAGAAAACACATAAATAAAAATGACTTAGCACAGAAAACTAAGTGGTACAAAGAAACTGTCAACAATGCACAAAAAAGGCACTAAAATGACAGCACTCAATCCATAACTATCAGTAGTTACGCTGAATGTAAATGGTTAAATGCACCAATAAACAGATGGAGAGTGGCAGAATGGGTAAGAAAACACAATCCATTTATATGCTGTCTACAAGAGACAAATTTTAGACTTAAGGCTTCAAACAAACAAAAACACCAAGAATAGAAAAGAACATTCTAAAAAGAGCAGGGGAGGGGATATTAATTTTTGATAAAATAAACTTGAAATTAGAATCCACCACAATGGATAAAAAGGAAACTCCTTTATGTTTAAGAGGTCAATACATGAGGAGGACATAACTATATTTAATATATAAGCACCCATTTATAGGGTAGCTAGACACATAAAATGAACTCTAACAACACCGAAAAGAGAAATAGTTCCACAATAATAATAGGAGATTTAAACACACATTTGGTGAAAGATAGAATATATAGAAAAAAGCTCAATGAAGACACAAAAAAAAAAACAAAACAAGTCCACTGCCATCAAGTTGATTCTAACTCATAGTGACCCTGTAGGACAGAGTAGAACTGCCCCATAGAGTTTCTAAGGAGCACTTTGTGGATTTGAAGTGCCAGCCTTTCGGTTAGCAGCCATGCACTTAACCACCATGGCACCAGGGTTTCCCAGTAAAGACAAGGAAGATCTAAGTGTCACAGTTAAGCTACTAAACTTTTAGAGAAGAGTTAACAGCTCTATTACTAAACGTATTACAGAGCACAGAAAAGGGTAGAATACTGCCAGTTCAGTCCAGGAAGCCAGCATAACCCTGACTTTAAAACCAGGTAAAGATGCCACAAGAAAATTACAGACCAGTATCTCTCATGAACTTAGATGCAAAAATCCTTAACAAAATTCTTGCCAACAGAATTCAACAACATATCAAAAAAAATCATTCATAATGACCAAATGGGATTCAAATCATGGATGCAAAGATGGTTCTACATTAGAAAACCAACTGCTTTAATCAACCACATAAATAAAACCAAAGACAAGAACCACTTCATTTTTTCAACAGAGGAGAAAGGCATTTAAGAAAGTCTAACACCCATTCATGTTAAAAAACCTCAGCAAAACAGGAATAGAAGGGGATTCTTCAGCATAACAATGGACACTTATATAAAGCCAACAGCCAACATGATCATAAGTGTAGACAGTCTGAAATCATTCCACTTGAGAATCAGAAGCAGATGAGGATGCCATCTGGCACCACTTTTATTTAACATTGCCTTGGAAGTTCTAGCTAGAGCAATCAAGAGAGATAAAGAAATAAAGGACATCCAAATTGTTAAGAAAGAAGTGAAAGTATGTCTACTTGCATATGGTATGAACTTATACACACACACACACATACACACAAAACTACTGGAACTAATAGAAGACTTCAGCAAAGAGTCAGGATATAAGATAAACATATGTCATGGATTCAACTGTGTCCCCCCAAAAATATGTGTAGCCATGTGGCTGAGCCATGATTCCCAGTATCTTGTGACTGTCCTCCATTTTGTGGTTTTCCTAAACTGTATGTTAAAGGATTAGGGTGGGGCTGTAAATCCCTTCATAGCATTACCTCCCTGCTCCACTGTAAAGGGAGTTTCCCTCGAGTATGGCTGGCCCCACCCTTAATCCATTCATCCTACCAGAGATAAATGGACAGAGAAGCAGGCAGAGAATTGGAAACCTCATACCATCAAGAAAGCAGCACTGGGAGAAGAGCACGTCCTTCAGACCTGAGGTTCCTGTGCCAAGATGCTTCCTGGACAAAGGCTGATGTAACATCAGACTTTCCTCCAGAGCCAACAAGGGGAAAGCCTTCCCCTGGAACAGACATCCTGAATTTGGACTTGTAGCCTACTGGACAGTATAAGAATAAATGTTTCCTTTGTTAAAGCCATCTACTCTGTGATATTTCTGTTAGAGCACCACTAGCTTACTAAAACAGAATTTGGTACGGTGAGTGTGGGGTGCTGCTCTAGCAAATACCTAAAATGTGGGAGCCATTTTGAAACTGTGAATGGATAGAAGATTCAGAAGGAATGAAGAAGGCACAGATAGTGAGAAACAACAGATGATTGGTGGCAGCAGTAGCGGCAGCAACAGAACCAGAGGCAACACTGGAGCCAGTCCATCGAGCGAGAGAGCTAAGTGTCTGTGCACAAAGTTTTCTTCACAGAACAGGGTACCTGTGGGGACTTGTATCAGTGGAGCTGGCCTTACTGACCCACAGAGTGAGAGAGCTGAGTGCCTTTGGGTATGATGCTTTCCAGCAAGTGTGGGGTGCCTCCAGGTACTTAAATCAGTGGAGCTACAGAGCTTTGGAACACTTGCCCTGGCAGGGCAGACATGGGCCAGATGCCCAGGCCATGAGGCCATAGGAAATTGAAGCTGAAGCTATAAACAGCATGAGAAGCTGAGCTGCCTCATTCTCAAAAGGTATGGCCATGACCTCAGGGATTTGAAAGGGTGGAGCCATGTGTCCTGTGTTTGTAAGGGTGGAATTGCCACTCGTTTGGGCTTAGGGTGCTCCCAAAGCCAATGGGGCGGAGTTTCTGTCCAAGTGAGCCTTGAAGGCAGAGTTGTAGCACAGGGCTGGGGTCTCCACTCAGAAACCAGAAAGTGTGGCCAATACCTAGACTAGAAGGCAGGGCCATTGTGTAAAATGTCTCAGAAAGTGGAAAGTTATTTCCAAAGCTTTGAGGGCTAATGTAGTATGTTCTGCTAACTTGTCTGTTGCCCATTAACGTCTTCTTTCCCTGCAATTTCTCACATTTGTAATGGAATGTCTAACTTGTGCCTATTCTGCCATTGTACCTTTAGAAGCAGAGAGCTTACCTTCTAGGTTTCACAGATGTATAAGAGTTTTTGTATTTTGGACTTGGAACTGATTTAAGACTTCTGTCATGTGGGATGGATATGATTTTCCTATGATGAGATAAATGTGTTACATGTTTCTATGATGTGATTTTTTGGGTGCCAAAGAGTGGGATATCATGGATTGAATTATATCCCCCCCAAAATATGTGTAGCCATGTAGCTGGGCCATGATTCCCAGTATCTTGTGACTGTCCTCCATTTTGTGGTTTTCCTAAAAGTCAAGCCAAGTGCTGTCGAGTGCTGTATGTTAAGGGATTAGGGTGGGGCTGTAAATCCCTTCATAGGATTACCTCCCTGCTCTACTGTAAAGGGAGTTTCCCTGGAGTATGGCTTGCCTCACTCTTAATCCTTTCATCCTATGAGAGATCAAAGGACAGAGAAGCAGGCAGAGAATTGGGAACTTCATACCATCAAGAAAGCAGCACCGGGAGAAGAGCACGTCCTTCAGAATTGAGGTTCCTGTGCCAAGATGCTCCCTGGACAAAGGCTGATGCAATACCGGACTTTCCTCCAGAGCCGACAAGAGGAAAGCCTTCCCCTAGAGGGGACATCCTGAATTTGGACTTGTAGCCTACCGGACTGTGGAAGAATAAACTTTCCTTTTTTAAAGCCATCCACTCAGTAGTATTCCTGTTAGAGCAGCACTAGCTGACTAAAACAACATATAAAATCAGTTAGATTCCTCTACAGTAACAAACCAAAAGCAAAAGCCAAACCCACTGCCATCAAGTTGATTCTAACTTGTAGTGACCCTATAGGACGTAGTACAACTGCCCCATAGAATTTTCAAGGACTGACTGGTGGATTTGACCCACCAGTCTTTTAGCTTGCAGCTATAGCACTTAACCACTATACCATCAGGGTTTCTTAACACAGCGAACACTAAGGAGGAAATCACTGAATCAATACCATTTACAATTGCCCCCAAAACAAAAAATACTTAGGAATAGATCTAACCAGAGATGTAAAAGGCCCACACAAAGAAAATTACAAGACACTACTGCAAGAAACCAAGAGACCTACATAAGTTGAGAAACTTTGCTTGTAAGTAGGAAGACTCAACATCATATAGATACCTATTCTATTCAGCGCGTTCTATACATACAGTGTAATTCTCATCCAAATTCTGATGGCATTTTTTAATAGATGGAGAAACAAATTACTAACTTCATCCAGAAAAGAAAAAAGCCTTGGATAAACAAAGCACTACTGAAGAAGGACAAAGTGGGAGGTCTCACTCTTCTTCACTTTATAACCTATTACACTGCCACAGTAGTTAAAATAGCCTGACTCATACAAAAACACACATATAGACCAATGGAACAGATTTGAGAATCCAGAAATAAAATCATCCAACTATGAACAACCTGGCCCCTAGGGTTGCCATGAGTTGGATCCGACTTGATGGCACTCGGCTTGGCCGAACAACCAATATTTGGTAAAGGTCAAAAGTCCATAAACTGGGGAAAAGACATTTTCTTTAACAAATGATATTGTCACAACTGCATATGCATCTGCCAAAAAATAAAAAAAGACCCAGACCTCACACCAAGCAGAAAACCTAACTCAAAATGGATTGTAGACTTAAATATGAAACAAACAGTTATGATCATGGAAGAAAAAATAGGGACAATGCTGAGAACCCTAACATATACTATAAACACACTAGAAAACATTACTAACAATACACGAACAGCAGAAGAGAAAACAGATAACCGGAACTTCCTAAAAATCAAATACACTTACCCAAAGACTTCATCAGATAACTAAAAAGACAACCTAAAGACTGGGAAAAATTTTTGGCTAAGACAAATTTGATAACCATTTAATCTCTAAAGTCTACAAGATACTGCAACACCTCAACAACAAAAAGACAACCCAATTTAAAAATGGTCAAAGAATATGAACAAGCATTTCATCAAATAAAACATTCAGGTGGCTGACAGATATGTGAAGAAATGTTCGTAGTCATTAGTCATCAGAAAAATCCAAATCAAAACACAGTGAGATACCATCTCACCCCAACAAGGCAGGCATTAATCTAAAAAACACAAATAATAAGTGTTGGAGAGGCTGTTCAAAGACTGGAACACTTCTACACTGCTAGTGGGAATGTAAAATGGTACCCTCACTTTGGCAATTGATTTAACACTTTCTTAAAAAGCTAAAAATAGGAATAACAGATGATCAAGTCATCGTGCTTCTAGAAACATATCCTAGAGAAATAAGGACTGTCACACGTATAGATACATGCACTTCAATGTTTATTGCAGCACTGTTCACAGAAGCAAAAAGATGGAATCAACCTAGGTGCCCATCAAAAGATGAATAGATAAACAAACTATGGTACATTCACACAAAGGAATCCAATGAAATAATAAAGAACAATAATAAACAAGAAATATCTCATCACATGGAGGAATCTGCAGGATATTATGCTGAGTGAAATCATTTGCAAAAAGACAAATAAGAAGAAGTTTAAACACAGAAAAAAAGTACCCTTTGATAGTTCTAATTGTGGGAAGGGAGTGAGAGGGTATTCATTAATTAGACAGTATGTAAGAACTAAGTTAGGTGATGGGAAGGACAATACACAGCAGAAGAGAAGTCGGCACAATTGGACTAAAGCAAAGGCTAAAAACTTTCCTAAATACAACCAAACACTTTGAGGAACAGAGAAGCAGGGACAGGTGTCTGGGGACTATGGTTTCAGGGCACATCTAGGTCTATCGGTATAAAAAAGTTCGTTAAGAAAATGTTACGTATCTCACTCTGGTGAGTGGCATCTGGTTTCTTAAAAGTTAGCAAGTGGCCATATAAAAAGCATCAGTCAATCTCAACTCACCTGGAGCAAAAGAGAACGAAGAATATCCAAGACATAAAGAGAAGGCAGGGCCAAGATGGCAGAGTAGTCAGACACTTCCTGTGTTTCCTCTAACAACAAAACCTCGAAGAACAAATGATAATACATAACATTCCAAGAGCCCTTAACATCAAAGAGAAGTTAAAAAATCAGACTGAGCAATGGAGAAGGGAGAGTAAATCCAGAGGTGAACCACTGAGAATCATCTACAGCCAGCTTGGTGAATGGAGCAGTAGTGTTCAGAGGCGGGTCCTCAGCAGAACAGACTCAGCTGTGGTAGGTACACCCCCACCTCCAGAACCAGTGAAAAGCAGCACTCAATCATCAAAATTAAGTGGCTTCTGTATAACCATAAGAAGATCTAAAACTTTCCTACAGGATAGGTTTCTCTCCCTTTTCCAGCACTTTCCACTATCTTCTCTGAACTGCACCCTGCTCTAGAGTCTGATACCTTTACCTGGAACCAGAAGTAGAAATTCTTAACCTCACCCTGAGCCATTCTCTTAAAACTGATGGGGAAAAGTTTAACAAACAGGATGAAGGGGGTAAAAACAACAGCCAAAGCCAAGCGCCATTGAGTTGGAGCCGACTCATGACAACAACACCAAAAAAAAATCTGCCATCTCCCCTTAGCCAAGAATTCAGGGCAGAAACAGTTTGTTCACCTGGAATCAGGCATAAGAGGACACAACTTCTTCACAGACACTCAGCGACAGCTATTAGCCACCTGCCTTTCTCAGCACATGCACACAGATACCTGTGCTTATACCAATCTCCCCTGCCCATCTGTAACAGCAGAGGAGAGCCTGCATCACACACCTGATGACTAGCTAGACACTTGTGCCAAATCTATGCAATGACAATAAGACAGACTGCAGAGCTCACGTGTGTAGTAATATCTCTACCTATTTGGTGAAAGGATGTTACGGCTTCAAAGTTTCTGATAACCAAACTAACACACACAACTAGCTTGTTGGGGTGTTTCAAAACAAAAGAAGCTAGAACACATTTAGCAACAATAAAACCAATAAGTTTAATCACTTACCAATGACTTGGAGACAACAGTCAATATCTAATCATTTAAAGAGGCAATCATGATGGCTTCAAATAGCTGCCAAAACAAAGGATCAAGAAATTTTCCAGGAGAGGAGAACTTTCCTGAATTATTGGAGGTAGAATACAAAAGATTAATCTTTAGAACTCTTGAAAAGATAAGAAAGGTGATGAGGCATCAAACAGCAAAACATAAAAACAAGCTGAATAGGCTGTAAGAAAGCATACAGAAAAAGAAAGTAGAAATTCAGAAGATTAAAAATAAAATTGCACAATTAGAGAACTCAATAGAAAATCAAAGGAGCATTACTGGCAATGGAAAGCTGAGTCAGCGAGTCTGACCATGGTACGTGACACCAGCATATTAGAGGAAAAATCAGATAAAAGAATTTTAAAAAATCAAGAAGCACTGAGAATTATGGAAGACTCTACCAAAAGAAATAATCTAGGACTGACTGAAGTACTAGCATGGTGGAGGGTGGTGTTAACAGAAAATACAGAGAGACTTGTCAAAAGTTTGTTGACAGAAAACTTCTCTGATACTATGAAAGATGAGATGATATCTAGCCAAGACACTCATCAAACTTCACACAATGTAGATCCCTAAAGAAAGACACCAATGTGTACCATAATCAAACTTTCCAAAACTGAAGATAAGGCGATGAATTTAAAAGTGGCTAGGGATAAATGAAAAACAATATTAAAAAAGAGTCAATAAGTGTAAGCTTGGATTTAATGGAAAGAAGAAGTGTGTTGTCATAGTGTAGGGAGAACAGCAGCTAGAGTTACACAGTAATGTATGTGCAAGTTTTTGTATGACAAATTGACTTCATTGTAAACTTTCACTTACAGCACAATCAAATATTAAAAAGCAAAAAAACAATGTAAGGAAAATATGAGCCCAAGAGACAGAAAGGGCCATATAAATCAGAGACTATATCAATATGAGACCTGAAAAACTAGATGATGCCTTGCTACCACCAATGACTCCCCTAATAGGGAACTCAATAATTGAGTACCTCATGGAGTGGGAGAAATATGGGGTATAGAACTTGAACTCTAGTCAAAAGACCAGACATGATGGTCTCACAGACAGAAGTTCCCCGGGAGACGAGACCCTCATTCTTTCAGTTAGCCCAGAACTGAAACCATTTCAGGAGTCAACTCCTCAAACAAAGATTGAACTAATCTACAAGGCACAAAATGATACAGATGAAGAGTGTGCTTATTGGCTTAACAGGATATGGAAGACTAACTAGGAAGCTCCTGTCTGGAGGCAAGATGAGATGAAAGAAGGGGACAGGTGCTAGTTAAATGGGTGTGGGAAATTCAGGGTGTAGGGGAGGAGTGTGCTGTCACAGTGTGGGCAGAGCAGTTAGGGTTATGTTACAAAGCATGTGTTAAGTTTTGATAGAGAAACTAACTCGAATTGTAAACCTTCATTTGAAACACAATAAAAAAATCTAGCTTTTACTCCTTACTGAAAGACATTTTGGTTTTGACAATTATCAAATTGCCTTTTTTAACATAGAAATTAGGCTAGACATCTGGGGTCTTAAAAGCCAGTGAGCAGCCATTTAAGATATTCCACTAGTCAAACCCCTTTGGGAGCAACGAAGAAAGAAGAAACTAACGATACAATGCAAAGATTAGTTCAGTGGACTAATGGACTGCATCTACCACAGCCTCCATCAGACTGAGTCCAGTTCAGCTAGAGAGCACCTGGTTATCACCACTGATTGCTCTGACAAGAGGTCCCAGGAAGAGCTTTAGAAAATGTAGAACAGAATTGTAACTCAAAAAGAAAGACCAGATTGCTGGCCTGACAGAGATTGGAAAAACTCTGCAAGTATGGACTCCAGACACCCTTCCAGCTCAGTAATGAGGTCACTCCTGAGGTTCACTATTTAGCCAAAGATTGAACAGTCCCATAAAACAAAAAAAGACTAAAGGGGCACACCAGCCTAGGGGCAAGTAAGCTGGTAGCAGAGAACCCAAGGTCAGAAAGGGAGAGTGTTGCCATGTTGTGGGGTCATTAACCTAAGTTACAAAACAATATGTGTATTAACCACTTAATGAGAAACTAGTTTTCTTCTCTTTATCTAAGGTACAATTTTAAAAAAAAGGGAAAAGAAAAAAAAATCCAAAGTTAAAAAAAGAAGAAGAAGAAGGAATTAGGCTGGAAAGTAAGCACCGGAAACAAAACATCTGCTAAACTGACCTTGAAGGTAAGTCTGCTGTAGAATATTTTCCAGTAACTTAGCATAGTATTATAGTAATGAACATACCTTAAACAGGTCCTGTACTTTACAGATAATTCCCTTTATTTCTTGTGGACAAGTTAGTGTTTTGATACTTAGAAGCTGTGACAGATTTTAAAACATACTCTTGTCTTAGTCTGAGTTCTCTAGAGAAGAAAAATCAGTGAAGCATGTATATATACATAGAGAAAGACTGAAATTTGTCTTAAGGAAATAGCTGAGATGGTTGCGGAGGCTGAGAAGTCCCAGGTCTGTGGGTAAGCACCAGGCTGGAAGCTTCTCCTGACTCATATAGCTGCAGAGGCTGATAAATGTAAGATCAGCAGATCAGATGGCAGGCCGAAGGCTCACGGGCTACAGATTCCCTGACGACTCCAAGACCAACAGGGAAGGTGGTAGGCTGCTGACTCAGAAACTGTGAAGGCTAATGTATCCCAAGATCAGCAGGCAATACAACAGGCCATTGGCTTAAGTTCTAAAAACCAGAAGTCAGATGATTACTAGCTAGATGCAGAATCCAAAGTGAGCAAAAACCTTTGAGCTTTTCCAGAACATCCATATATACTGAATGCAGGCCACATCCCTGAGGAAACTGCCCTTACAACTGATCGGCTGATCACATCATGAAGATGATTATATTGTATCACTAAATAACTGCCAGATTGCATCATTATATAACTGCCAAACGACTGAGAATCATAACCCAGCCAAGTTGACACACAGCCATAACCATCACCACCAGCTTGCCGTCAAGTCGATTCCAACTCATAATGACCCCATAGGACAGAGTAGAACTGCTCTACAGAGTTTCCAAGGAGTGCCTGGCAGATTCACACTGTCAACCATCACAGCTACTAGTAAATCACATTTGTCAGTATCTTTGCCATTCTGGCCCCCAACCGCCAGCTTCATTGACTTTAAGTTTGGTTATATGACTTGCTTTGGGTAGTGGGATGTCAGTAAGTATAATACAAGCAGAGTCATAATAAGTATTCACATACTGGAATCGCCCTCTTGGAATTCCTCTCTCACTATATGAGGAAGTCAACTCAGTCTACTCATCCTGAAAAGGAAGCACCATGTGAAGAAGTAGGGACAGCTAGCTCAGCTTTCCCAGTGGGCTCTCTGTCAATTCTCCAAGTAAGTGTAACCATGTGAGTGAGCCCTGATGAAACTAAAAAAAAATGTCCAGAACAATCCACATAATCATGAAAACTCACAAATAAATTGATAGTATTTTAAGTCACTAAAATCAGTACCAGAAGTGAGCTAAACATGTAGCATTAACTTTGGGGCCAGAAAGTAAGCAGAGACTGGAAAATAAACAGTAAGATTTTGATGAATGTTGGAGAAATGGAGAATAGAATTTGGATCAATGGTGAGTGTATTAATTTCCCATTGCTGTTGTAGTAAATTACAACTGATTTATTGGCTTAGAACGATGAAAATTTGTTAGCTAATGATTTGGGAGTTCAGTTTAGTTCCCGAGTTTAGACTAAAATGGTTCTTATGGAGCTAAAATCAAGGAGTTAGCAGAGTTGTACTCTTTCTGGGGGCTCCTGGGAAAAAAAATTGTTTATCTTAATCCTTCCCAGCTTCTAGAGCCAACAAGCATTCCTTTGCCGTGGCTCCTTCCTTCACCTTCAAAGCTGGCAACACAGCATCTTCCAATCACTGTCTTTATCTCTCTGATCATTGTTTGCATCATCACAACTCCTTTCCTGTCCCTGCCTCTCCTGTCTCCCAGTTTTCCTTGTAATAACCCTGTAATTACGTTGGGCTCAGTGGAATAATTCAGAATAGCTCCCGTCTCAAATTCCTTAACTTAATGACATCTGTAAGGTCCATTTTGTCATGGAAGTAACATATTTAAAGGTTTTGGAGTTTAGAACACGTACAACTTTGCAGGACCTGGATGGAGAGGGGTTGATTATTCCAATTACTTCAGTTAAAAAAATAAAAACTGCTATTGGAAGTTGGAAACATAACAGCTTAAGGTTTATAATAAAAATACTTTACAAAACTATTGCCAATATTAACTTGAAATATATAAAATGGAAGTGTGGATCTAACTAAGATTTCCAAACAGAAGGTTGAAAATTCCAACTCACTCCTTACAACTGCAGGCAAGGAAGAGATTAGCTACAAAGAGAACAGTTTAGTTTCCAAGGCAAATTTCTAGGAAATGTAGAAGAACCAGGCTGTACTGGGATAGAAAAGAAAAGAAATACTTTTCACCACCTGCAGTCAGTAATAGATCCAAAGAGTAAGAAATAGCCTCAGGGGGTAAGATCAAAAACATCTCTATTATAAGGCCTTTTGTTATGACTTCAGAAAGATTTGGCAAAGTGCCTAGTTAGACTCTCTCAGCTAAAGAGTTTCTAAAAATCTTAAAGGTAATATGCCACAATAACCTGATACTCAGCCTAAATAAAGTACAGGGAGGTCTGGATCAAAAAGAATTGTAGATGTGACTTTGGGGACATGAAGTGAACCGATTCAGATGCATAGAATGCCCACTGAGTAGCCAAGTGTGAAGGCTGTTTGTACTACCCTAAAGAGTACATGGACAATTTGAAATAAAAGAGGCTGTGAGCCCCAACTTTTTGCAAATAGAAAGAAGGTTACAGAGGCAACTCTGCAGCAAACATAGGCCATTTCTTTCTGAAAAGGAATGGCCTAAGGGTGGAGCCAATGGCCACAGAGAGCAATGGCTTAGAAAACTGCTCCCATGGTGCAGAACTCGCCCTAATTAAAGAAAATTCCTTTCTACAGCATAAGGGACCCTGACACTATATGCCCGGCTGGATTTTAGAATTGCTATGGGCTAGTAATTGCTATATCCCTCCTCCTGATCCTCCTACTTTTGAATGGAAGTTATCTGCTGTGTTTATCTTGACTCCAGCTCACCATTGTATATTTGCTCAGGGGTAGGTAACTAATATTTTTTAATTCACAGGTTTCAGGCTCAAGAGGAGCTGTACCCAAAGAACTTCATCTACATCCAGACCTGATTCCCATCAAGAAATCACAAACTTCATTCTTGATGTCACGACTCTATAACACTTTGAAAATCTTAGGAGGGATAAGCATATTTGCATGTGGGTAAGAATAGAAAACAGTCTGTAGCAGATTGTTAGATTAATGGCCCCAATAAACCACTGCTTCTTGCATCCACAGCCTTGTTGAGTATCTTCCCACACTCACTCTGAATGTGGCTACATGAATTTCTCTGACCAATGGAATATCAGCAAATGCTACACAAATAGAAGTTTGAGAAGAGCTTATTTGTTTGGGGCCTGTCCCCTTGTGATGTTGCCCTAAGAAAGGTTTAGCGTGGCTTTCCTGAAGGTGGGTACCACATGAAGAAAGGGGCCCAGGCATTTCAGCTACCCAGCTGGGCCCATACTCCAACCATCCAGGTCAGTACAGTCATGGGAGGGTTCACAGGCAAAATCACCACCCCCCCAAAAATACCCAGCCAACTAAAATCACTTCACAGCACTGGATAAATGCATACCTAGAATCAGACTACCATCCCATCTACTCTGTAAACCAGCCTCTTGACTCCAACATTCCTTCCATTTGTAACAGATTATCTCTTATAAATCCCATTTCTCTCACAGTCCTTCTGCAGCCTCTCATTTATCTTCACCACAATACTTGAAGTCATGCTTGACAGACTTTGGAATATATCTGACAATATTTGGTCAAAGTTTAATGAGTTTTTAAACTAACAAGAATCATTACATGATGTCTTAAATGTACCCTTAGCCTTTTGTATTATAGTAATCCCAGTTAAAAAGTTCTGTCATGAGAATAAACCTTCTTCATCAAAAGGAACTTCCATGGTAGCTTGTTTGGGGAGACACTTCCTTCCCTCAAAATATTTTGTCATTTTTGCAAAGTCATCTCATGTTATTTTAAGTAACTTCTGTTTCCCTTCAGGTTCTACATGTGTCTGGCCTCCCAAGCAAAGTCTTAGCAACACTAGAAACTGCTTTACCACGTAGACTGATGAGACAGATCCTTGTACTTCAATACCCAAATGCCTCCTGGAAGGCAACTTACATCCTTAAGAAAGAACATTAACTCTTCCAGGTTTCTGTTTAGTATACAGTCTCATAGAAGATGAAAGACAGAAATGATCCAAACGGGTTCCTGTATTTACTAGCGAAGACACCAGAGAGATACAAGCTTGATCTTATTCTCAAAGCAGTGTGAGGAGGGCTGTGTAATTAACTCCTCTTCATGGATAAGGAAACTGAGGATCCAGAACAATAAATGACTGGCCACAAGGTCAAAGAGCTTGTAGGTGGCAAAATTATGGCTTAAACTGGGTCTTTCTTTGAAACAGGATTCTGATGAGTATTTATGAAGGAACTTGGATTCAAGCCATGGGTTTCCTTCTTATTAAGCAGGTGAATTTGGGCACATTGCCTAACTTTATACATGAGTGATATCACAGGGTTATTATGAGGGTTAAATAGGATAGGATAGAGGAAAAATAGGTAGCAGTATGTAAGTATGGAGGATCTGAGCCGTATTGCTGAGGTTCAAATCCTGTTCATGCCATTTCCAAACTGATCAGTCTTGGGCAATTATTAAACTTCTCTGGGCCTTTTTGATACTGTTAAAATAGAGATAAAATTAAAACTTCTATCTCAAAGTGTTTGGGGAAGATTAAAGATGTTCTAATGTATTCAAAGTATCCTGGGGTGACACAAATGGTGATATACTCAATTACTAAACAAAAGATTGATGGTTAGAGCCACTCCGAGGTGCCTTAGAAGAAATGCCTGGTTATCCACTTCCAAAAGTGGGCTCTCTTGAGAACCCTGAAGAGTGCAGATCAGCTCTGCAGACATGGGATCACTACGAGTTAGCACTGACTTGATGTCAACTGGTTTTCGTTTGTTTGTTTAATACATGTAATTCTTTTACAGCAAAATCTGCTTAGAGTGAGTGTCAGCTCTTGTTATTTAAAGCCTGAAGTGTAAGTGAGATTCAGTAGGCTACAAGTCCAGTGTTCTTCTTACTGTCTAACGCAATTTCAAAACTTTAGAGTTTCCACAGCCACTTCTTTACACCTAAATGTCCAGTTTCTGAACCAAGAAATACAATCTCTCTTATCTAACATTGCTGGGAGGGAGGGAAGGAAGAAGGGAAAGAAGGAGGGAGGAAAGATTCTTCAACAGCATGAATAGTGAGTTTTTCTCTCTTTTGATGAGAAATAAATGAAATGTTCTTGGTCTGACTGTAGTTGGCTGCGTTAAATAAATTATTTACTATGACAGAAGAAAAGGCTGAACATTTTTAAACAAGAGACAGCCTGGACCACCTAAGAAAGCTCAGTGGTCCCCTGCGGAGCAGAGCAGCCACCCTTAGGGATCAAAGTCTCAGCGAACCAAGACTGCGCATCAGACATTCAGCATCCTGGTGTCACTTTCCTTCAGCCACCGGGGTTCCGAGCTCTAGGGATAAAGGAGAAAGTCGATGAGAAACATCAATAAATTGTGAGTCCAAAAGTAGAGCAATTAAAAAAAAAAGACAATAGTTACACTTATATGCAACGGAGTTTCCTTACATACATGTTTAACTTATCAGACTTTAAAAATATGCTGTCAGGTGAAAAAGAGAGAGGAAAAAAAAAAAAACTAGGGAGACAGAGAACTACTGAAGAAGCACAGCTGATTCCGATCCACATTCCCCTAGGTGACCCTGTGTCCGGGAATGAGTAACAAGGGGCGGCGGCTCTGCTGTCCCCTCAGTAGGTTCAGTACGTCTCTCAGAGTGAAGGCATCTCTGCACCACAGTAGGTGTGAGTGAGGCCACTAACGGTAGTTGCTTCTCATACAACCTGACCCTGAATACAAGCCACCATCTCCCTCTGGCACTCAACAAAAAAAAGGAGCCATTTGCTCCAACTCTGGGGAAAACGTGGTCATGATGGATTTTCTGACACAAGTGTCAACCTCCAACACATGCCTCTCATCTCAGTTCCCTCATGCTGCTATAGCAAGAAATATCACAAGAGGGTGACTTTTAAGGACAGGAATTTATCTTCTTGTGGTTTAAGCACCTTGTTGTTGTCCAGCCCAGCCCAGTGCCATTGAGTCGGATCCAGCTCAGGTGCGATCAAATCAGTTCTGACTCTACCAACTCCGTGTGACAAAACAGACCGGCCCAGCAGGATTTCTAGGCTCTAATCTTTGTGAGAGAAGATGGCCCCGTCTTTCTCCATTGCTGCCATTGGGTGAGTTCAAATTGCCAAGCTCTCAGTTAACACCTGAATATTTTAACCATTGTGCCACTAGGGTGAGAGGCTGCAAGTCTGAATTCAGGGCATAACTCTAGGGCTAGGTCCTTCCTTGCCTATACCAGCTGCCAGCAATCATTGGTGTTCTGGGTACATGAATGCATCTGTCTCCATTTTCTGCTTTCCTCTTCACATTGCACGAGTTTCTGGGTCTAGTTTGGTCTCTTTATACCTCAGAAGTGATTAAGTGAAAGATATACTCCACATGCACAAGACTTCAGTATAGTAACAAATGAAAATCTCTATTTCCAAACACGGTCTTACTAGCTACCAATCAAAAAACCCATTGCCCTTGAGTCAGTTCTGACTAACAGGGACCCTATAGAACAGAGCAGGACTTCCCCATGGAGTTTGCAATGATCACCTTGTAGATTCAAACTGCCGGCCTTTTAGTAGCCACAGCTCTTAACCACTACACTCCTAGGACTTCCTATTTACAGATGGATACAGAGGTTAGGATTTCAACACATGTTTTTGGAGGACCCAATTCCATCCAGAACATGTTCCTAAGGATTTTCAAATATAATCTTAACACCAGGCAACTTCTACCTTATATGCATCTCCATTGTTCTGTGCTTCTTAAAATTTACAGACTATTCCTCTTCCCTAGGTCCTTGGGTGAAGGAAATCTCAGCCCTTCCATAATATAAAAGTTCATGTCTTCTGATTTTACAACCATAAATTTAGTTGAGTTACATTTAGATGATTTATAGAATTGCAATCTTTTGCAAGAAAGGGAAAATGAGAGTATCTATCACTGTTTCACCAGTCCTAAGAACTATTATGCCTTCACTCCATCTGAGTAAATTAGTGTGCTAAACCTACAGCCACTGGATTTTAGTGGCATGCCTGAGATGGCATGTCATATTTGCAATAATGAAACTCAGTAGGAGTAATTTCTTAGAGAAAAAATTAGCATAAGTACAGTACACCCATCTACATTATGGAGGCTGGATGCCTTGTGAGCTTTTGTTTAAAAATACTGGCTGAAGTGTTGGTGGCACCATTCATCTGTCAGTTGATTATACTGTAGTAGCTTACATGTCGCTATGATGCTGGAAGCTATGCCACTAGTATTTCAAATACTAGCAGGATGACTCGTGATAGACAGGTTCGGTAGAGCTTCTAGACTAAGACAGGCTAGTAAGAATGACATGCTGATCTACTTCTGAAATGTTATGAATCATAACAGTATACTGTCTGGTCTCATGCTGGAGGAGAAGCCCAGTAGTTTGGAAACCATTACACTGTAGATACTACAATTGACTCAAACATACCAACACTTCATCCTTCAGTATATAAGATCACCATGACTTGGCACCAACTCAATGACAATTAACAACAATGATGTGCTTTTACTTTCTGGAATGAAAGTGATGTCATTGTCAGAAGGACTTGTTTTAATTATGCTTGAAACTAATTTAGAGTGAATGGATTGAAGTTCCCTGCTCCTACTAGTGAACTGTATATATGTGTGTGTGTATGTGTGTGTGTATCTGTACAAGCACAGCCAAAGAGCTTTTTGGAAACAGAACCTGCTACCGATTGAACGGTGTGCCCGAAAATGTGTGACAACCTGTTTAGACCACAATTCCTGGTATTGTATGACTGTCCACCAATTTGTCACCTGATGTGATTTTCCTGTTGTTACATTGTTAGGTGCTGTCGAGGCAGTCCTGACTCTTAGTGACCCTATGCATGACAGAATAGAACACTACCCAGTCTTTCAACATGCGCACAATTTTTTATGCTTAAGCCCATTGTTGCAGCCACTGCGTCAATCCATCTGGTCAAGGGTCTTCCTCTTCTTCACTGACCCTCCACTCTATCAAGCATGATGTCCTTCTCCAGGGACTGATCCTTCCTGACAACATGTCCAAAGTATGTAAGACACAGTCTTGCTATTTTTGCTTCCAAGGAGTACTCCAGTTGTACTTCCAGACCGTATCTATTTGTTCTTGTGGCAGTCCATGGTACATTCAATATTCTTCTCCAACAGTGATTTTCCTACATGTTGTAAATTGTACCTCAAGTTATCATGGCAGGATTAGAGGCAATTATATTAAAGAGGCATGACTCAATCTATGAGATATGGATGTATGTTGAGCCAATCTCACTTGAGGTTTAAATGACAGAAATGGGGGAACCTCATCCCATCGAGAATGAAGAACCAGGATGAAAGCACATCGTTTGGACCCAAGGTCCTCTGCACTGAGATTTGGGACAAACTGATGACAAGGACCTTCTCCCAAAGCATACAGAAAAAAAGCCTTTCCCTGGAGCTGAGACCCTAAATTTGGACTTGCAGCCTCCTAGGCTATGAGACAAAAACTGTTCACTTTGTTAAAGTCATCTGCTTGTGGTATTTGTATTATAACAGCATTAGATGACTAAGACAGAACCTTTACCAGAAAGGAGATCCAGGCAGATGATATTTCTGATTTCATTAAGTTAACATTTCTTAAACATGAAGTTTTATATTTAAAATGAAATTAGAATTATCTTATTTTCTCTTCCTATACTTGCTTATCATTATATGAAGTTCTAATTTTGGCCTAGATTGTCTTTTCAAACTTCAAACCAAACAATAAATAAAGAAAGAAAGATCCCAAAAGTTTCACTGTCACCTGCTGAATTCTCTTCATGTCTGCCAGTCTCTGGGAAAGAAATATCACGTGGCAAGAGCGGAGTAAAGAAGAGCCCAAAAGATTGCAATGCCTGAGTCAGATGGCTTCACTCAAATCCAAGCTCTACTTCTTGCTGCAAGTCCTTGAACAAGTTATTAATCTCTTTGAGTCTCACTTAATAACAGTATTTACAGTATTGTCAAAATTAAGTAAAATAATATATATAAATGTTTTGACAAAGCACCTGACACAATAGAGGTGCTCAGTAGCATTCTCCCCATTTTTTTTAAAGAAAGACTGATTACCCTGTTAGTGGGAAAATCCATGAAGAAGAAATATAGGGTGCCAGAAGAATTTACATTTGTGAGATCTAAAAATTGAGTGAGGTCAAGTTTCACTTAGGACATTCTGCTTAGTGTAGTATTTGAAGGAACCCTGGTGATGCAGTGTTAAAACTCTGCTGCTAACCAAAAGGAGAGCAGTTCAAGTTCACCAGCCACTCCATACAACCCCTATAGGGTAGCTCCACTCTGTCCTCTTGGGTCGCTATGAGTCAGAAAAGAGTCCGAGGCAACAGGTTTGGTTTTTCGGTTTACAAATACAAGTGGTGTGAAATGGGGATTCCAGGACACCTAACTGTGGTCATTCAGAAGCTGTTCATAGACAAGAGGCAGTTGCTCAACAGAATAATGAAATGCTATGTGGTTTAAATCAGGAAGTGTGTGGCAGGGTTGTATCCTTTCATCGTATTTATTCAATGTGTATGCTGAGTAAATAATCTCAAAAGCTGGACCATATAAGGAATAACTGATAACCAGGATTGGAAGACTCATTAACAAACAATATGCATATGGTACATCCTTGCTTGCTAAAAGAGAAGACTTGAAACACTAACTGATGAAGATTAAAGACTACAGCCTTCAGTATGGGTTGCACCTGAATATAAAGAACATAATGAAGCAATATCATGACAGAGAGAAGATAAAAGTTGTCAAGGATTTCATTTTATATGTACCCACAAAGAATGCCCATGAAAGTGACAGTCAAGAAATCAAATGACATATTATATTGGGCAGATCTGTTACAATAGACCTCTTTAAAATTTTAACAGCAAAGATGCTGCTTTGAAGACCACAGTGCAGCTGACCCAGGCTATAGTGTTTTCAATCGCCTCAAAAGCTGGAAAATGAATAAGGAAGTATGAAGACAAATTGATGTATTTGAATTATGCTACTGCTAAAGAACACTGAATATACCATCTTGGAATTGTGTGGCTAGACTTCATCTCGTTTACCTGGGGCATGCTTTTAGGAGGCCCAAGTCGCTGAAGAAGGACATCATGCTTGGCAATGTAGAAGCTCAGTGAAAAACAAGAAGACCTTCAATGAGATGGATTGACACAGTGGCTGCCACAATGAGCTGAGACATGCCTACTATAATGTAGATGGCACAGGACCAGGCATTGTTTCGTTCTGTTACATAAGGAGTTGAGATGACTCAAGAGCCCCTGACGACAACAAGGCAGGCTGACTAGATAGAGGAAGGAGAGGAGTGCTCTATAGATACAGTTTGGAAGAAGGTTCTGGAGTGTAACAAAGACTGTGACCTTTGAGAAACAAATCTCTGAGGACTCCAAGAGCAAGATGGGAAATAGTAGATTTGGCTTCTGAGATGGGGTAGAGCCACATCAAGTGGAACCTGGTAAGCCACAGCAGGAATTCAAATTGCTCTCCAAATACAATGGGGAATGACAGAAGAATTTTAAGCAGGAAATTGGTTTGACCTGATTCGTGTAGGTAAAAGCAACACAGCCATAAATGACTCTCTGAGATGTGGCTAAAGTGTCTCATTAACAACTAACATAGCAATCACTGAATGAGCCCCAAGCATCACCAGATTCTTTCTATTAACTTTTTTAATTTCTAAGGTAATTATTTATTATGAAAATTTTTTACAGACAGTTCTGAGATTCCAGGAAGTTAAATAGTAGAATGATTTCTCCAGGCCATAATGTTGGAGCCAGGATTTCAACCTGGATCTCCTCATGCCAAAGCCTATGGTTTTTGCCCATGTGGCTCAACTCTTTGAACTGTAGAACAGGAACAAAAGTAGCTGGTTTCACTTCTTCTCATAATCAGAGGTACTTACATTCTCAGTGACCTGCAAAAAAAAGAAACAAGCAGGAGTCCCTGAGGAGTGCAAACAGTTAAGCATTTGATAGCTAACTAAAGAGCCAGCAGTTCAAACTCAATCAGAGGTGTCTCGGAAGAAAGCCTTGCTGATCCGTTTCTAAAACGTCTCAGCCTTAAATACCCTACAAAGCAATTCTACTCTGCACAAACAGGGTCACCACAAATCTGAATCAGTTTGGCTGTAACTGGCAAAGAAGAAATACCACAGCCTCCTCTGCTTAGCAGACTACGCTAAGGCCTCAGGCATATCCAAAAGTTACAGTGTCCTCCCTCAAGAGGGACCCTTTGTCCCTGACAGCTGGGGAAAAGTATGTACCACCTATATAAATCACAAATCAAACCATCAGCACCTCAACCAAAGTCAGAATAAAAGATGCTGAAAGGCCCACAATAATTCAACTACAATCAAATTTAAAAGTATAAACAGTCTGGAAATTGAACAATGTGTCCATTAGAAAGGGACATTTGGATACCAGTAAAATTGCCCCCAGCCTGCTCAGCAGAGGGGAAGGCCTGGCCCCATGGTTAATGTATTAGTGCTCTTGGCAGAAGCACCTGCAACTCTCAAGACCGGTAGCCTTCTCTTTTACTCAGCCCCAGGGAACCGGAAGAGATTCAGCCACCAAAAAAGCTCTAGCAGCAGCAAAAAAAATAACTGTATAACTTGAGATTAAACTTTCTATCCCTCAGGCGGATATATGCAGAGTGGGCAAAAGTGAAAATAGCATTCCCCATCACCCTCTGCACATCTTCCCTCAGGATTCTCTGAGACCACTGTGTTGTCAACTACAGCAATATGTATTTCCTCATGCAACCGCAACTGACTGGCATCTTCAGCAAACACCCAGTTTTTCACACACCTTGATTCTGTCTCTTGTATTTTTCAATTTTCTAATCCATTTCTTCCAATAGCTTCCAAGAGAAAAAAAGGAAAAAGTGCTTTCAAACTAAAATGTAAAAGGATATAAATGAATAACCATGGCCATGTGCGTTTCTGTATGCATTTAAGTGAGTATTTTAGATTCTGCTGACAAAAGCAGATGAGGAAGTGGATACCAGGAAGTAAATGTGTGTCTCAGGCATCACTCAGGCCTTCAACAATCAAGCTGAGGCTCAAATTATTGGACCAAGTGAACCTGGTAATAGTTCATCATGCATTCTTAATCAATCACAGATGAGGCCAACTTGGTTGAATGCCACTGCTTATGACTGTTATCATTGTCGTCTACAACATGACATTTAGTTATCTAATAAGCATTAGATAAGCATTGTGTCTTGCCATTGATAATGGTCCTAAATAATGGTCTACCAGCCTTCATTTACTCACTGGATAATGAAGAGGTTCAGATAAAGAATCTCTTGTACTCTTCCTTGGCATCCTATTTTCTAAAAAGTCTAAGACCCTGAATATTTCTGTGACTAGAAGCATTTTGTAAATGTTAATATAAGTCAAACAGAGCACTAGATATCTTTGTAAGAAGCAATAAAAGCAGTGGACAAAAGTCAAGGAATTAGGTTCTAATTATGATACTTCTACCACCTGTTCTGCTTATTGTTTGCTATGTAAAAAAATTCACCAAATTTAGTGGCATAAACAACAGAAATTAGTTATTGTTTTTACATCTCACAATTCTGAAAGTTGACTGGGCTGGGTGGGTGATTCCTGTTTACATTTTCTGATGCACCTGCAGACAGATTGTGTCTGAGACTAGAGTCATCTTTAAGGCTTTCTCACTCAAATATCTAGTCATTGGCACCAGCTGTAAGCTAAGACCCCAACAGAGGCTGTTAGCCAGAATAACTCTATATAGCCTACACTTTCCCATAGCATAGCAGCTGATTTCTAATGCGTGATGGTTAATTTTTCATGTCATCTTAGCTAGGCTATGGCTCCAAGTTATTTGGCCAACCTCTAAACCAGTTGCTGTTATGGAGTAGTTACATGTGATTGAATTAGTTGTCTTTAGGTAATAGGTTACCTTCCATATCATGACCAAATGTATGGTGATATAATTAACTTGCATCTAACGCAATATAATGCAGTTACCTTCTATAATGTAATGTAATATAATCAAACCAACCAGTTAGTTGAAGATCTTAAAAGCAAATAGGCAATTTCCCATGGTGTTTTCTGTCTTAGAGTTTAAACAGCATTTTGGCAGAATCTCCCCTCAGTCTGCTCACCACCTGGCCTATGCAGCTCGGAACACAAGTATGCAGGAGTCTCTGGCCTGTCACCTCTCAGATGGATTTTCGACCTGCTAGTCCTGAGCAAATAATCCAAGAAGCTGGATTATATAAAGAGCAATGAGGCATCAGGATTGGAGGAAGTCTCATTGACAGCCTCTGTTATACAGATGCCATGACCTTGCTTACTGAAAGTGAAGAGGATTTAAAACAGAAATAAAATAAAATATGTATTTTCTCAAGCAACTGCAACCAACTGGCATCTTCAGCAAACACCCAGTTTTTCACACCCCTTGATTCTGTCTCTTGTATTTTTCAATTTTCTAATCCATTTCTTCCAATAGCTTCCAAAAGAAAAAAGGAAAAAGTGCTTTCAAACTATAATGTAAAGGATATAAATGAATAACCGTGGCCACGCACATTTATGTATGCACTTATTTTGTGCACTTTTATATGCATTTATTTATTGATGGAGATCACAGACCACAACCTTCAGTATAGGCTGCACTTCAACATCAAGAAAACAAAAATTCTCACAACTGGACCAGTAAGCAACATGATGACAAGTGGAGAAAAGATTAAGTTGTCAAGGATTTCATTTCATTTCACTTGATTCCACAATCAATGCCCATGGAAGCAGCAGTCAAGAAATCAAAAGACACATTGCATGGGGAAAATCTGCTACCAAGCCAAGCCAAGTGCCCTTGAATCGGATCCGACTCATATCAAAGAAAGTGTTTAAAAGTAAAGATGTCACCTTGAAGACCGAGGTGTACCTGGTCCAGGCCATGGTATTTTCATTCACATCACACACATGCAAAAACTGGACAAAGAATAAGGAAGACAAAAGAAGAATTGATGCCTTTGAACTGTGGTGCTGTAAAACAATATTGAATGTACCGTAGAATACCAAATGAATAAACAGATCTGTTCTGGAAGAAGTACAACCAGAGAACTCTTTGGATGCAGCAATGGGCTCAGGCGTGAAAACAACTATGGACATAGGGCAGGACCAGGCAGTGTTTTGTTCTGTTGTGCATAGGGTCATTTTGAGCAGGAACCAACTCGACAGAATCTAACACCAACAGTCCACCAAGGTCATGTGAGCCAATTTCTTGAAGTAAATCTCTTTTCCAGTCTCTCTCTCCTCTCTCTCTCCTCTCTCTTTCTCTTTCCCCCTCTCTCTTGTCTCCCTCTCTCTCTCCTTTCTCTCTCTTTGGCTTCTTTCTTACTAGTTAACCAATTGCCATTGATTTAACTCTGATTCATGGCAACCCCATATACAACAAATTAGAACTGTCCCCCATAGAGTTTTCAGCGGCTGATTTTTCAAAAGTAGGCCACCAGTTCTTTCTTCTAAGGAACTCTTTTTGTTAGCAGCCCTGCACATTAAATGTATGCACATCGAGGGACTCGTGTCTCCTTCTCTGTTGTCCTCATGTGAGTGCTTGTCATATGTGTGTGCATGTATGTGTGTGTGTGTATTTGTATCTATATCTATATACACAGTATCTATTATATATGTGTACATGTATCTATATCTTTATCTACACAGTATCTGCATCTATTATGTGTGTGTGTCTGTATACATATCATTGGTTCCTTTTCTAGACAGAACCCTGACTGAGACACAGTGGTTGTGTTCTGAGAGTGTGTGTATGTGTGGAGTATATTGTTATTTATGGCCTAAACTCAACTTCTGCTGCATTCCATTCAGTGAAATTAAGTCACTAAGGTCTGCCCTTATTCAAGGAGAACGGAATTAGGCTCTACTTTTAGAGAGGAGGAATGTGAGATTTGATGATGTAATTATTGAAACCACTACAATGACTTTGACCAAGTCACTTAACCTCTAATGTTCTATGATTCAAGAAATTATTAGAATTTTTCATGCTAGTGTCTAGAAGTCAAATACATAAAAATAATTACCTCAACTACATTTCTCCAAATATTTAATTTTTGAGAAAGCAATAGCAATAGTAACAATTAAGATTCCCTGGAGGATGACTATGCTAAATGCCTTAAATGTACTATACAGGGTCTGACAATTAAGTCCATGAACTTAATTGTTCTAAGTGCTACATACTTCATTGCTGAATATCACTACATCACCTTCAAAACTATTCATCAATGCCAGCACCTAGTCCAACCTTCGAAGTAATTTTGAAACTCCTTCTTGAACGGCCATTACACACTATGGCATGGTGGCAAGTTTGCAAACTTAACTGTATAGTTGTCTGTGAGGGAGCTTTTAGCCAGTAAACAAATAACTGTATTGTAATATTCTCCCTACTCACCTGATCCAGCCCCCAATGACTTTTTTCTTTACCCAAAGATGAGGGAAATATTGAAAGGAAGATATTTTGACAACCTTCAGGACATCAAGGATAATACGATGACAGCTCTGACAGCCATTCCAGAAAGAGTTCCGCCCTTTGAAGGGTGGACTAAGCACTGGCATCAGTGCATGGCTTCCCAAAGGGAGTACTTCAAAGGTGACCATAGTGATATTCAGCAATGGGGTATGGAGCACTTTTTCTAAGATGAGTTAGCAAACATAATTGTCAGACCACATACACTGCTTGCGTGGGAAGTTTGATTATCATCCTCCTAAACACCTGCAGTTATGTTAGTTGTCATCAAAAGGCTCCAACTCAGGGCAATCTTACCTATAACAGAATGAAATGATGTCAGTCCTGCACCATCTCTATAATCACTGATGTACTTAAACCTATTGTTACAGGCTATGATGTCAGTTCATCTCATTGAGTGTTGCCGTTATTTTTTGCTGACCCTCCACTTTGCTGAACATGAAATCCTTAACACCTAAACCATAACAACTATAAAAACCAAACCAAATCAGTTGCCATCAAACTGATCCAAACTCATAGGAAACATGTAGGACAGAGTAAAACTGGCTCACATGGTTTCCAAAGAGCAGCAAGTGGATTTGGTTAGCAGTCAAATGCTTAATCACTGCACCACCAGGACTCCCTAGCAATTCTGCCAGCCAGCCAAGTGCCATTGAGTCGGATCTGACTCATGGCGACCTGGTGTACCTTAATAATGAGAGCGATAAGGTAGCATTCAAGAACACTAACAAAATCTGTGTTGACAAGTGCCCTCAAAAAGATTGATTCCAAATATCTCTTTAGAGATACATGATGTTTAAGTACTCTGATCATTATCAAGGAATGTTACTCATTCCTTATATAGAGAATTAACAGTGTCCTCAGATCGCTTTCCCAATTTCTCTGGGCAGATTACCCTGTGTTATAAATCATGCACAATGAAGAGCTCTTCAATCAAAGGACAAATATGTGTTAAGATTCTGCTTGCAGACCCTTGTATAAGGACCTGCACACCAAATCACCCCACTTGAGGCTACCTATCCAAAAAATAAAAATTTCCCCCATCAGATGAGATACTCAGTCCTCAAGATGGGCCAAGTGCAGGGAAATTATGAAAGTAAAACTTTTGTAAGAAAGACTATCAGAACCCAAGTCCAGGTCTTATCAAGCTCTGGAGAAGCCTGCTCCCTCCACAGAGCACTCCTTTCGGGCTGGTCTCATTATTTTAACACACAGCTACAACCTTAATGAGAGGATCATGTGAAAGCCAACCCCACCATGATCAGGGAGCCTGCTGAACAGTGAGTGTGTGCAAAAGCCAGGGGTTAAGTTAGACTGAACAGGCTCCCCCACTGATTATTGACATATCGACTGAGGCAGAACAACCAAAAAGTCAGGCTACCCCTGAGTCTTCTGAATCTCTACCACTTTATTGTAATGGGAAATACTCCTGCAAGAAAGGTAGGGAGCACGATGCTGATGGTGCTGAGGAAGTGAAGGCCAACTGCCATCTATTCTTTATTTCCAAAAGACCAAAATAACAATTTTGAAAAGGTCAGATTTAATTTGACACAACTGCCTGGAGGAAGGCTGGATCCATTCAGTAGTAGCTTTAGACTATATAAAAGAAGAAAAAGAAAAGAAATGCAGAGAACACCTATAGAAGGATAGTAAAAGAATAGACACTGTTTAATTTCCCTCTAGAAATTCATTCCATTAAAAAAGTCTCCACGCATACTCAACACTCAAGAGTCTGGTGTTTTACTGTGTATCAGTGGAGCAATAAGTAAATTTAAAACCAAAATTGTTGGGATGCAGATATACTTGAAAAGAAATCAAACTAGCCTCTTGAGAAACACAGAAGAAATTCCAGATAAACTTGATAATAGGGATTATTGGAATGGTTGGTGTCGTATTAGATTTTGATCAGATTCAAATACCTGGTGAACAACTGGAAACCCTGGTGCCATCTTGTTTAAGTACTATGACTACTAACCAAAAAAAGGTCAGCTGTTGAAGTCTACCATGTACTCTTAGAAACTCTAGGGGGCAGTTCTACCCCATCCCTGAGGCTGCTGTGAGTTGGAATCAAGTTGATGGCAGTGGATTTCATTTTTGGTTAGTAGTCACTGCTTTGTTGTAAAATTTCTGCTGAGTGATTAGCTTTGAGAAATTACTCAGACTGCTAGTGTTGTGTACTCTTCAAGGAGTGCTTGGGGAGGCTGAATGATTCCTCTTGCTTATTACAACAGAAAATCAGCAGGATCCTTAAACTGTGTCAGTGGCTATTTCAAACTCTGAACCACACTCCCTACAAGGAAAGGATCTTAGTCCAGGCTTTGAGCCATCTTGCCACCAGACCTTGTTAAATACAGCTAGAGTACCTGAGTTTCCTAATATCTGTTGGAAATGCAATGAGATTCCAGAACAGAGACTGTCTGACTTAAGAAGCACAAGTTTAAGGGACAGAGTCAAGATGGTGGAGTAAACATACATTTCTCTAAATCCATCTTTAAATCAAGATCTGCACTGATAATTAAACAGAGGCTTCTTGACACCTAGTGAGCCCTAGGACACAGCACAGGGGCTGTCAATTTGGACTACATACCACTGAATGAGAAATTTCTTCTCTTTCGCCAACCCCCGCCCTTGCTGAGTGCCAGCTCTCATGGACCAACAGTAACTCACCATTTTAACTTTTTCTTCTCTGTCTTAACTGGCAGGTGGGGCCGGGGCTTGACTGGCAGCTAAGGTCAGCACACTGCTGGTGGGATCAGCAGGTGCAATCACCACATTTTGTGATCCCAGCTTTGGAGTCTGTGCACCTTGGCACATTTGGCATCTCTCTATAAGCCTCCACCATTGATCAGCCTGTTCCAAGGCAGGCAGGGTAGCTTGTGCAGGATGCCATCTTCTTTGACTGGGAGGGGGACATACCCATATGGAGGCCTGAGCTGGACCTAATTCCCAGGCTCGGAGGCAGTGCCTGCCCAGAAGACAGCGCTTTTCCACCAGAAAAGCAGTATTTTGCACAGTGTGGCCTACGGGTCAGGCCCAGCAGCCGATGACAGCAGGGTAGTAGCCTTTCCATATTCTAAACTGGTTTATATCATCTGAGGTTGGATACAGAGGTTTTTACTTCACCAGCTGGGAAGAGGGACTTCTACACCTGAAAGCTTGACTGACTTCAGAAGCTGTCAGATACCTTTTACCTTTCAGTATAAGACAGCCTAGAGAAATAACTGTAGTGCACCCTGATGGCATCTCTTCCAGCCTTTATTGACTCACATTATAGGGTCAGCTGATGGCTCCACAGTGACTCTATAGGTAGGGCCATGTCTTTGTCAATCAGATTGTGGAGTCTGCTGCCCCAGAGATTCCACTGAACCCAGCCACTGGAGTATATAGAGGTGTCTGGTGATTACCTTCCTTTTCAGACTGAGCTTTAGATCCCATTAAGGTAACACCAGAGAAACAAAAACAATCTCCAGTTGTCTAAAAAACAACAAACTTTGGATAAAAACATAAAGAAGAACTCACCTATGGCTTCAGAAGGACCTCAAAAGAAAGAACCAAAAAACTACTCTGATGAAGCAGCCTTTCTGAAACTATCAGAGGGTGAATACAAAAGAAGAACAGAACCATTAACTCTATATTTTAGGAAGAAATATAGGACATTTCATCCCGAAACCTACCCAGTTAGGGAAGGCTCCAAACTCAATCAAAGCTATAATATTAAAATGAGTGATCCAGTGTTCATATCATGAAAACTATGATGTCATCATATTAAAAAGAGGGATATACTACAGTTGTTATAGTCCTTCCAGATGGAGATGAAGTTAATAAGACTTGCAGTAGTTAAAATTGGGTTTAAACATAGATTATTAAAGGGGATCACAGGGGTACCCACAAAGCACAATAAAGATGCAACATGTCAAATCAGGAAATGTAGTACAGGAGTCTCAACAAACACAAAACCAACACTGAAAAGGGGGAAAAATCAACACATAAAGAAGAATGTGCCAGAACAGAATAGTAAGAGCAAACAGAGAAAACATCAACACAAAAATAAACACATCACAATGACAGCACTAAACACATACCTATCAATAATTACATTGAATGTGAATGGACTGAATGCTCCAGTAGAGAGACAACGAGTGACATCTTGGATCAAAAGACACGACCCATCTGTATGTTGCTTATAAGAAACTCACCTTAGACTTGAAGACATGAACTAACTGAAAATTAAAGGACAGAAAAATATATATCAAGCTAACAATACACAAAGAAGAGCAGGTGTGGCAATACTAACCTGAGATAAAACAGATTTTAATGTAAAATCCACATCGTGGACAAGGAGGGACACTTTTGCTGAAAGTTTCAATACACAAGCAGGACTTAACAATATTAAATGTTTATGCATAGAAGAAAAGACTCTTTGATGGCTGCAAGGGTGGGGAGGGAGGGAGGAAGACAGTAGGGTATAGATTAGATAGTTGATAGAAATTTGGTTGGGTGAAATCTGTGACAGCTCACATTACAAATATCAGTTTTAACTGGACTTCAACGTAACATGATTGGCCAACGTAACATGATTACTCCTCCCATTTTAACCCAATGTTGCAAGGACAGAGTAGTTGGGGCAGGGGGCTGAGGACCATGCTCTCAGGGGAAATCAAGGCCAGCTGGCACAACTGGCATCTTGCTGAGAGCGTCTTCTGTACCCCACATTGGTGAGTGGTGTCTGGGGTCTTAAAAGCTGCCAAGCTGCCATCTGAGGTACACCAAATGGTCCCAACTCAGCAGGAACGGGTAATCACCAAGGACCAAAATGGCATGTGGGAAAGAGAACCCAGAAGACAGAGAGACCCACGTGAGTGGGTGAGTACATTGACATGTGACCAGAGGAAACAGATGTGAGCCATGATGCAGCTCACAATGTTGAGTCTCACCGGCAACACAAGAATAAAAAGAGGTTCACCCTGAGATCTCCACTAAAACACTGCAATTGATGGTCCAGGGGCCTTGAGGTTCCCCTGGGAACACGGTCCCTGGCCCTCATGCTGCCCCTGTCCATAAATCATAATGGAGATCAAGTCTTCAGACAGGAATGGATTGGACTTGGCAACACAGAGTGACCATATCATGTGTGCACTTTATGGTTCTATGCATCTATAGGATGTCATCCTACTGACTTCTTACTGGAAGTGGGGGAGACAGTGGAGAGGAGGGGATTGGAGACTGTTAGGAGGATATGACATGTATAGAATGGATAGAAGGAGTGTGCTGTCACTGTGCAGGGAGAGCAGTGGGATCTGCACATAGGTGAGCACACAAATTTACCTGGTAATGTACGTTTTCACTCAATCATTATGAAAAAAGAAAAGAAAAATGCAAAAAAAAAAAAGAAGCAGCAGCACGAGATTTAGAGAAATTAGCAAAGTTGATGGCATTCGTTTCCTTGGGATGCCTTAACAAACTTCTTGCCTTAAAACAACAGAAATGTATTGCCTCACAGTTCTGGAGACTAAAATTCTGAAATCAAGGTGTCAGTGAGGTTAGTTTATTCTGGAGCACCTTGAAGGAGAGTATCTTCCATGCCTTCTTCCTGGCTTCCAGTGATTTCCCAGTCCTTGACATTTCCAGTTTGCAGCTACATTACTCCAATCCTACCCATCATCATATGGTGTTCTCCCTGTGCCTTCCTCTCTCTCTCTCTCACTCCTCCTATTTTTATACTGGAGTAAGGCCCACCCTCCTCCAGTCTGGCCTCACAGTAAGTGAATTTCCAAATAAATTCACATTCATAGGATTTGGGAGGCAAAAATCAACTCATAACAATGATGAACAACATTCATATAAAATTAAAAACCACAGTCACTGACTGCTTTTGTGTGTGTATGTGTCTGTGTATGCTGGATTTGTTACTTTTCCCATAATAAGTCATCACTTTTTACAAGACAAGAAGCAAAATTCATGAATGTTGCAAAGTGTGTGCCATGGACTGTGCAAAGTGCTTTCAAATATGTACAGTTCTGTCACTCCTTGCCTGGGTTCACATTCCAGTTTCCCCTCATCCTATATGACTTGGTTAAGTAACTCAACATTTCTGAGTCTTAGTCTCTGCATAGGTACATTGGGAGAAATTATTTTATCTATCCTTGTAGCATTACTGTGAGAATCAAATAAAACAATGCTTACATGTATAAGTAAAGGATTCCACTGGACAGCACTTTGCTTGGCTGTAAGTAAAGGGGTTTTTTGGTCACAATCAAATGATAATACTAAAAATAAAGAGTTGAGGATGAAAAAAAAAGGAACAACATTTAGAGAAAAACCACAGGATTAAGGAGAAAGATGAAGAACGAGGCTCTCACCATGCAGCAACCTGGAGACTCCAGGAAGTGTTCATAGCAAGACATATGCCACAATTTGACAGAGCCATTCCTATAGTGAATGAATTACAGATATGCTTTCCAGTTACTTGGCCCAGTATTTAAGGTCTTGAAACCAGAAAGCCTGATTAGCAAGACCTGCATTATATCCTTCCCCTTGGATATCCTGCATGCAGCAGAAGACCCAGCAACCTCGTTAGCTTTAATGGTGAGTAAGAAGGCTCCTGGATCCGTATTCTCATGAAAAGTGAATACAGTAGGGGAGAGGGAATTCTCCCAGAAGAAATCAAATGCCATCAAGAAAGGAGAATGGACACTACATACTCAACAAGATGACAGAATTCCATTATAGTACAAAGTGCACTCAGGAGAGTATCTGGCTTACTGTCAGTTATACATTTCTGTATGGTAGCTTCTCCATTTTGCCAGGAAGTACAGTCATCCCTCATTATCTGCAAGGGACTGGCTCCAGGTTCTCCCTTCCTCTACAGATAATGTGCACATATTCAAATCTTTTATATAAAATGATGTAGTATCTGCATATAACTTATATACATTGTCCCACACACTTTAAATCATCATTACCAAAAAAAAAATCCACTGTTGTCAAGTCAATTTCAACTCATGGAGAGCCTCTAAGACAAAGTAGAACTGCTCCATAGAGTTTCCAAAGAGTTCCAGGCAGATTTGAACTGCCAAACTTTTAGTTAGCAGACGTAGCACTTAACCACTACACTACTAGGGTTTCCAAGTCATCATTAGATTAGCTATAATACCTAATATAATGTAATTGCTGTGTAAATAGCTGTCTTACTGAATTTGTTTAGGGAATAATGACCAAAAAAATCTACATATTCAGTACAGATGCAATCATCATAAGCCCAACTATATAGCATGTGTCCACAACAAATTAATAGTTTTTTTCCAAATACCTGCTGCCTGGGGTTGGTTGGATCTGTGGCTGCAGAATTCCTAGACACAGAGGGCTGACTGTAAACTAAAGCCCACAGACATTAGGTAATTTTACCAAGACACATACAACATAAATCCACCAAGCCATCTGAATCCCGACACCAGTGCTCTTCCAATAGGACTGATTAAGCAGGGTGAAAGTTGTAAAGAAATGAAGTGTTGTTTAGATGGATGAATCCTGAGCAGAATCTCTTTCTGATTTTGGCCCTTAAACTTGAGTTTTCTTGAGTACAGTATTAATTTTCAATGCAATGATCTTAAGTAGTTGCAATCTCTTTTGTGACCTCTGGGCCCACAGTAAGATGGAGTAACTCAGTGGCTGTAACAGCGAATTCAGACAAAGCGAAGATTACAAAGATACTGCATGACGGGGCAATGTTTCCCTCTGCTGTGCAGAGCGTTGCTATGAGTGGGAACTGACTTGACAGCACCTAACAACAGCAAGAATTATTTGCTAATTAGCACATATAACATTGAACTGTTGATTGATAGAGCTTTCATGGCATTCTTTTGATCTTACTGATTCAGGTAGTTAACCACTGAACTCTTCTAAGATTAAAAAAAAAAAAAAAGTAAGTCCTATCTCTATTTTTTTTCTTAACCAGTAGGAAACTTGAGCTTTCAATAATTAGACAGTACGTAGATGCCCTGGCAGCATAGTAGTTAAGTGCTATGTCTACTAACCAAAAGGCCCGCAGTTCAAATCTACCTGGCACTCCTTGGAAACTCTATGGAGCTGTTCTACTTTGTCCTATAGGGTCACTATGAGTCAGAATCAACTTTATAGCAATGAGTCTGTTATATTTTTGTTTATTTGGTTGGTTGGTTGGTTGGTTGGTTGGTTTATGTAAATGCTGGCATTTACATTCTATCCCTGCATTGGGCAAATCTGCAGCAAAAGACCCCTTTAAAAGTATTTAAAAAAATCTAACCACAACAGTGCATTCCTTTGGAGAGGCTTCTCATACAACAAAAGTCAAACTTCCTCTAAGAGGCTATGAGAATGCAAGAAAATAGACTTCTGTTTTCTGATGACATAGATTTAAAAAAAAAAAAAAAAAAAACTTTTGGCGTTGGGTTGATTTCGACTCACAGTGACCCCATTGGACAAAAGTAAAACTTTCCCATAGGGTTTCCAAGAAGCAGCTGGTGGATTCAAACTGCCAACCTCTGAGCTCTTAACCACTGGGATGAAATGGATAGAGGATAGCAAATGTTTATGAAGCTAGACATGCGTGAATTTTATAGCTAATCTCACAAGCAACAGAGGCCACCTGAGGCAGCTGTGATAGCAGAAGGAATCGACATCTGATGTTATCTGGAGAAATTTCCCAAGTCATTTCTAACTGATAGCAAAATCTGTTTTGACCAGCAAAAACATTCAAAAATGAAGAAAAAGAATCCATTCATTCTCCTGAATTGCTTCCTCCCTCTCACCCCACAGTTCCAAGAAAATTGTAAGTTCACCTTGTGGCAAAGTTCTACATCCTCTAAATGGAGGACTGGAGGGAATTGGGCTAAAGCTGCATACACTGCCCAGAAATTCTAGCACATGAAGACAGCTGAGTAAGAGTTCTTTGCAAAAAAACCTTTGGATAGAAATGGGAAGAGAATTTTAGGAAAAACGGTTAGCTCCTCAAACATCAAAATAAACACTTCCAGAAGACAAAATTAAACCTACTGCCATCGAGTCAATTCCAACTCATAACTACCCTATAAGACAGAGTAGTACTACCCCACAGAGTTTCTAAGGAGCACCTGGCAGATTTAAACTGCCAAGCTTTTGGTTAGCAGATGTGGCACTCAATCACTACACCTCCAGGGTTTCTTTTGGAAGACAAGAACAAGAACAGGTAAAACAGTATATGAAGAAACGTGGGAACTTGGATATATGGTCTAGGCAGATGATTTACCTTGAGGCAAAGAACAGCAAGGCTGCCAGAGGCTGTGCAGCACCACTAAGTTTCAGGATTGTTGCTGAGAGACACTGTTAGAGGGAGCTGATGCACTGTTGCTCCTCAGTCCCTGGGAACTCACTCACTGAGCAGAAGGAACTCTTTGCAGACAAAGCCGGTCCCCATAAGAGCTGTAGTCACTGGAGGAGAGAGACTTAGATGAGTGAGGAGCGACTGGAGCTGAGAGCAGAGAAGCTGGAGAGGGCAGAAGGAAAGACCCATGGCAGACAGGTTCAGGAGAAAGAAAAACAACAGGCTTTGGAGCCCTGGTGCTGCAATCATAAAGCACTCAGCTGCTAACAGAAAGGTTGCTAGTTTTGAGTTGTTTGGCTCTATGGGAGAAAGACCTCATGATCTGCTCCTAGAAATATTGTGAATGGGTGTTGCTGAGTTTATGTCAATTCATAGCAACTCTATATGACAGAGTAGAACTGGCCCATAGGGTTTTATTGGCTGTAATCTTACGAAAGCTGATCACCAAGTCTTTCTCCTACACAGCCACTGGGAGGGCTGGACTCGCCAGCCTTTGGGTTAGAAGTCCAGCACTTAACCATTACACCACCAGGGTTCCTTCCTTGCAGCATGGAAAACCCTGTGGGGTCATTCTATCTGTCACACAGGGTCACTGTAAGTCCAAGTCAACTGGACAGCACCTAACAACAATTGTTGTGGTTGGATACTACTGAGTCTATGACAGCAGCATAGACTTTATAGACTTCCATTAATGCCCGTGGAAGAAATCAAACCATTGCAGTGGACAAATCTGCTGCAAAAAGCCACTTTAAAGTGATACAAAACAAAGATGTCATGTTGAGGACTAAGATGTGCCTGACCTGAGCAATGGTATTTTCAGTTACCTTATGCACATAGAAAAGTTGGGCAATGAATTAGAAAGATTGAAGAAGAATCAATTCATTTGAATTATGGTGTTGGAAAAATATATTTAACATACCATGGACTGCCTTCGAAGAATGAACAAGTCAAATCTGTCTTGGAATAACTACAACCAAAACACTTCTTAGAAGTGAAGGTACAGGCACTTGGTTTTATATATTTGGGACATGTTATCTGGAGGGACCAGTCAATCCCTGGAGAATAACATGCTCAGTAAAGTATACGGTGAGCAAAAGAGAGGAAGAACCTCAACAGAATGGACTGACTCAGAGGCTGCAGCAACGGGCTCAAACACAGCAATGATTATCGGATGGTGCAGGACCAGGCGGTGTTTTGTTCTGTTGCACATAGTTGCCATGAGTCAGACTGAATGGACAACACCTAACACAACGTTAGAGACAAAATTCCGAGGGAGACCACAAGGTGGCAGGTGAAGTTTTTCACCAGAGGAAACAAGATAGAATGTTAATCTCAGAGAAGACTACAGGAGATACCAAACGCCCAATGGAAAAGGCAGGCTATCAGTCAAATATGGAGTCTAACTGTTCCTTGTGTGTACCAACCGCATGTGGGCATTCACACTTCCTACAGCATCCTCATAACAGGTCTAAGAGCAAGAGACTACTATTATTTCCATCTACCAGCCAAGGAGATTGTATCTCACTTGCCCAAATCACTCATTTAGTAGAATAAGGATGAAAATCAGGTCAATCTCACAGCCTACATTTTGTCTCCAGCCCACCATGCCCATATCTATGGTTAACTCTCAACCCAACAATCCCTTCTGTCCTCTAAAACTGGTAAGATCTGAGAAGATTGTCAAGACCTGTAAAGTAAAAGTAATAATAAGATCTAATCTTTATGGAGTTTTACTTTATGAAATTGTTATTTTTGTAAGTCAAAGAGTCAAATATCAATTTTATCTGATTCAATCTCTGCAAGCATTATTCTATTTGACTTATACACATTATCTCATTTTGTCTTCAAAACAGTTCTTAGTTGTTACTAGTAGTTACTTAGCAGTTACTATGATCCTTGGCATCCTCGGGTGTTGTAAACAGTTAAGCGCTCAGTTTCTAACCAAGCTGTTGGTAGTTCAAATCCACCCAGAGGTGTCTCAGAAGAAGAGCCTGGCAATCTACTCTTGAAACATCACAACCACTGAAAACTCTAAGGTGCACTGTTCTACTCTGAAACACATACAATCTCCAGGAATCAGATGTAATCTGATTGTTGGTTTATGTAATCCCCACCAAGCAGATGAGAAAACCAAGGCACACGTAAGTTAAATTTCATGAGTTAAACAGCCAATAAGGGGTATAGTATGCGAAGACTCAAACATGTACTTTTATCTACAACTTTAAACTGCCTTCCTACATATAAAAATTAGAAAAGAGTTACAACACAATCATTGTTATCTAACTTTTTTCTTCTTTTCAGAAAAATGCCTTTACAAATTTATTCATTCACCAAGTATTTATTGAATGACTATATTCTGGGTCAGGTAAGTATCCTGACCTTTCACCTATGGAAAAGATCTCCCTACAGCACATCTGAAGTCTCTAGTGGTGAAAACAGTTAACAGACTCAGCTACTGACCAAAAAGTAGGAGGTTGAAGTCTACCCAAAGATGCCTTGGAAAAAAGGCCTGGAGATCTTCTTCTAAAAAAATCTTCTTCTGAAAACTCTATGGAGCACAATTCTGCTCTGACACACATGGGGTCGTCATGAGTCTTAACTGACTTTATAACAACTGGTTTAGTTTATAGTACATCTGAGACTCCTAGAGTATTTTTCCAGCTGGAAGTGATTTCTTCCCTCCTTCCTTACTTCTTTTTTCTACGGTATACTGTTTGTATTTTCCTTTAATTGAGAGCATAATATGTTTTGATCTACTAATAAAAATGAAATCGTCACCGTCACGATTATTCCAATTCACAACAACCCTACAGAACAGCCCCACAGGGTTTCCAAGGACTGACTTCTGGATTTGAACTGCAACTTTTGGTTACCAGGTGAGTTCTTAACCACTGCACTACCAGGGCTCCTTGTTGGTCTAGAGTCAAACAATTCAGATTGTATATATAAAATGTCAATAGCCTCTATTGTCTAATTGTACCTCCTAAAGGAAACCACATTAGTAGTTCATTGCTTATTATTCTACACTTTATGCCCATACTAATATGTATAAATTAATATACTTATTTTTAACACATTTATTAAAATATACATAAGCCAAGCCGAGTATATACAAATATAAAATATACATATGTATTTCATCACATAAATGTCATTCATGTTTCAATATATCATTCTTGATAACAATGGAGCTAGGATATGACATAGCAAGATTTAACCCCATGCAGGGAAACCCTGGTGACACAGCGGTTAAGAGCTATGGCTGTTAACCAGAAGTGAGAAATTCAAGTCCACCAGGAGCTCCTTGGAAACTCTATAGGTCAGTTCTACTCTGTCCTATAGAGTTGCTATGAGCAGGAATTTATGTGACAGCCATGTTTGTTTTGTTCTGTGCTTTGTTTTGTTTTTTAGTGTGGCTCCAGAACCCATACTAATTTCTATTTTCTTGAGTCATTGATAATTGGAGTATTTTCTTTAAAGCAATTAGCTTATCTTGACTAATACAGGAATCTCAGATGAAGCTAACACTTCTCTGCATGCAGCGGAAAGGTTACCACAAAAGTCTCCTAAGAACAAGCTACTACAAGGAGAACAGGGCTGGTCTCTAAAAAGCCCAGCCCCGGAGTTGCAATCAAGAGGTCTGGGATTCATTCCTGCATGCATTATCACCTACTGGTAAAAACTGAAGCCAACAAGCTTAGCAATCTACTACCGAAATATTACAGTCATTGACAACGTTACTGAGAGTAGTTTACTCTGAAACCCACGGGGTTCTATGAGTTATTAACAGCCCAACAGCAACTGGTTTGGACTTTTGTTTGTTTTTAACCTATACAGCAAAAGAACCACAAGCCCAAACATAACAGAACCTTACCGTTTGTGTTGGAGGAAGAGGACAGGAAATGTTATAGGAGAAAAAATGTTTAAAAGAAAATGTGAGCTGTAACCAACGGCCAACCAAACGTGAGTACAACTAAGTGGTGGGGAGATTTTCAGAGTATTTATGCCCCAAACTCTAGGCAATCCAGGTGAGACAGGCTATCATGAGGCTTTAGGCTGAGTCATACAGCCAATTATCTCAATTATCCTCATTTCACCACAGTGAGAGTTCAGGGTTTAGTACTATAGGATAAGATTAATATAACGGCAAATTTCACACACAAAAAAGATCTAAAAATAATTTTAAATATTTTGGTAATCCTATAGGTTATTTAACATACTAAGAAAAGAACAAACAAGAAAAAAAAAGAACTTCTAAAATTAGAGAATTCTACATCCATACTGTGGAAGGGAAAAGATGAATTCGTAGCTGTGTGAGTTACTCTATGCTTAAATTATGCTTGCCTGCTTCCTATATTTGTTTAGGCTCATCCTTCTTTTGAAGTCTCTTTCCTCTGAAAATTAAAAAATCTTGAACCTTAATTCTACCTTCTCTTTGAAGCATCCTCTGTTCACCTCAGCCAAAAGTAATTTCTCTCCTCTGAAAGTCACTCTACTTCTTATTCTATTTTGCAGAACGACAGGAGTAGAGACTAAATTCTTGCAACAAAGAGACTCAGAAATATGGTGACTTAAACAAGATAAGGACACCATGCTGGCATAGTGATTAAGTGCTACTTCTGCTAATCACAAGGTCAGCAGTTTAAACCCACCAGGTGCTCTTTGGAAACTCTATGGAGCAGTTCTACTCTGTTCTCTAGGGTTGCTGTGAGGCAGAATGGACACAACGGCAGTGGGTTTGGGTCATATAAGGTAAAAGTTTCTTTCTTTCTCTCATAAGATTCCTGAAGTGAGTGGCCTAGGTTGGTGGGGCATCTCTGCCAACTCCATTCATCTGGACACTCAGACTCTTTCCATCTTTGTGCTCTGCCATCTTTTGGGGCACTACCATGGATTGAATTGTGTCCCCTAAGAAAGTGTATGGCAATTTGGCTAGGCTGTGATTCCTAGTATTGTGAGATGTTCCCATATACCGTAAACCCTGCCTCTGTGATGTTAATGAGGGAGGGTGAGCAGCCCCTGGGTTGGTGGGGCAGGACTCAATGTGTATGACTGCACTGTGTCTTGAGGTAATCCCTTGGGTATAGGAAGAGGGAAGCAAGCAGAGATTTGGAGATCTCATACCACCAAGAAGCAGTGCCAAGTCCTTTGTAAAGGACCGAGGATCCCTGCACCTCAGAAGTTCCCAATCC
Source organism: Heterohyrax brucei (assembly GCA_028571685.1). NCBI lineage: Eukaryota > Metazoa > Chordata > Mammalia > Hyracoidea > Procaviidae > Heterohyrax > Heterohyrax brucei. The sequence continues at coordinate 167,612,871 of CM053143.1, forward strand.
AGGGGCAGACTGACAACAAGGACTTCCTCCAGAGCCAAAAGAGAAGCTTTCCCTTGGAGCTGATGCCTCAAATTTGGACTTGTAGCCTACTGGAATGTGATAGAACAAAATTCTCTTTTTAAAGCCAACCACTTGTGGTACTTCCATTAAAGCAGCACTAGATGATGAAGACAGGCATTGTCCTCCACTTGGTCAAATCTGGGTCAAAAATACACATGCATAGAAAAACTTAGGGAAAAGATAAATAACAGAAATTCAGGGAAAATAATTTTCTATGAAGCAAAAGAGGTAAGACTTGAACACATCACTTCTATTGGTCTTCCACTGGTACAACTGTCTCATGGTCATATCCAATTGCCTGGAAGGCTGGAATGCAGTTCCTTACCAAAGGAAAGGAAAAACAGACCTTAGGGGTAACTGGCTGCCCACCTCAAATTCTTATGTAACACTTCTAAAAAGACCTCGTGTTAGAGTACCTTAGATGTTTTATCTACTCATCTCATTGCAAACTCAAAAGATGCAGGAATGACTAGACTTATGGGATGGAATGCTTTGAACCATAAGAGCTCAGTGTCTCACATTTAAATGTTTAATTAAAAAAATGGTTGAATGAGTAAATATTCATCTTTATTACATAGGAGAAATGGATAGTCTCTCTGATTGTTCTTCTTGTAATTATAATTAACCATTTAGAAACGTATCTTTTTAATATCCATCTCCCCCTGTAACACTGTAATTACAATGAGTAAAAGGACCAGGTCTGCTCAGTATCCTCCCATAGAAAGTACACCAAACATATTTACCGAACCGTGAATGAGTACACTTGTTAAACAGTACTGCTGGGTCCTTCCAAAATGCATGAGGTAGGATGAATGTGGAGGAATGTGGTGGAGACTGTCAGGATGTCTATGAAATGCATTTCTCTTTTTTTCTTGACACTCAGCTAGACCTGTTGCCATTAGGTGTGGTCTTGAGAATAGGTTCTAGCCAACGGAGTGCGACTGAGTGTGCGATCCTCCACTCCCTGTCAGTATGAAACATTCAGTGCCATCCTTTACTCCTTTTCCACCTCCTGTTGATAGATGCAAGGGAGGATATTGAGGCCCTGGGAGATGGTGGAGCCATTAAAAGGAAAGGGTTGGCACCCATATCACCATGTGGAAGACTTCCACTCAATTGCCTGCAAGAGAATACAACTAAATTTCTATTGTCAAGAGTCACTGAGTGCTACTGTTAAAGCAGTATGCTTATCCTGACTAATACAGGGAGAGAATGAGGTTGCCTAATAGTCCTTAATCCTTTTCAACAAGGTATTCAACTTCTTTCTTCATTTCCAGACATAAATCACATTCCTGAAGATACTTTACTAGAAACGGCCAGTGGATCTAGTTGGGACTAGCGTCATGCCTGGGCGGTACAGACAAAGGACAACCAGAAGGATTCTCTGACCAGAAATACGTCATCCACCAACCCACTGAAATGTCTGAAATTCTCACAACTAAAATTAAGTACTTTTAAGTTTCAGAACCCACTGTTTTTACATGCCTCTACTGAGATTTGATGCACATACAATAAACTGCATATATTTTAAGTATACAACTTAATAGTCGTATGGATACATACATATTCTTTAAGGCATCACAACAGTCAAGGTAATAACCAATACATCACCCACAAAAGTGTTCTCATGCTTCTTTTTAATACCCCTTCCTTCCCAACTCTCTCCTTTTTCCACCCTTACCTCAGCTTTCTGTCACTGCTTTAGTTTACATTTCCTACTTTTTTATGTAGGTGAAATCATATAGTTTATAATAATTTTTGTGTGCCTTCTATCATTTACTATAATTATTTTGATATTCATTCATCCTGTAGTATGTGTCAATAGTCTACTTCTTTTTTATTGTTGAATAGTATTCTATTATATGAACATAAAATAATCTGTTCATTCATTCCTAGGTTGATGGAAATTTGGATTGTTTCCAGTTTGGAGCTATAATAAATAAAGCTTCCATGAACATTTGTATACAGGTCTTTGTACATACAAATGTTTTAATTTCTCTTGCGTTAATACCTAGTAACCAAGTATTTGAGACATATGGTAGATATTTAACTTTTAAGAAAGCGTCAAACTGTGTTTCAAAGAGTTCCACTGCTTTCACATCCTTGCTAACTCTTGGTACACTCAACCTTTTTAATTTTAGCTATTTTAATAAGTTTGAGTTGTATCTCATTGGCCAGAAGACGAAATCCCAGAACTTACTTTTTTTATTATGATTAAGTGAAAGTATACAATTGTCTTAGGCTGGGTTTTCTAGAGAAGCAAAACCAGTAATATGTATATGTACAAGGGAAGACTTATATATAAAGGAAACAGCTCACATGATTGCAGCAGCTGAACATCCCAAGTCCTGGTACAAGCTTCACATGGCCACAGCAGCTGGTAAAGCCAAGGTCAGTGGGTCAGAGACCAAAGTAGCACATCCAAACGAGGAATATGTTGCCTCCAAACTCCATAGAGATCCACTAGGCACTGTGCCTTTTTTCAGTTGTCAGAGCAGCCAGGTGCAGTAACTTATCCTCCACACCACTGGACCCCTAGGAATTTCACTGAATTGGAAGATGCTTGAATTTTTGTGGGATTAATTTCCCACCCTCTAGCACTCAAATGTTTAGCTAATAAGTCCAGAGTCACTGACGCTTCTTCCTTACTCAGTCCAAACAGCATAATGTCATTATATAATGAACCAGTGTCACATCTCATGGAAGGGAGAAACAATCAAAATCCCTGCAGACTAAACTGTAACATTGGGCTGGAAAGTTGAAGTGTTGCTGGCCTTGCCAGCTGAATGCAAACTGCTTCTGGTGGTCCTTTGAAACAGGCATGGAGAAGAAGGTGTTAGCCAGATCAATAGCTGCTGGCAACACGAGCAGACAGGAAATAGGTGGTAGAAGGCAGAGAGATGAGAGTGGAGAGGAGGGAAGCCACCACAGGCCCTGCCCTGCCACTTGATACAGCAGCCAAACATGGAATTGCCCAGTTCACACAATCCTGACCATCACAACAGTCAAAATCAATTTTGCATGCCTGCCTATCTGTGACTCCATCTGTTCTCCTCACCTTGTAACAGCACACTTCTAGTGTCCTCTTAATAAACACCTGTCTCCTCCTCTCTACCCTTTCCTCTCCCATCTAGAAAGAAACTACTAGGACAGCTTCCTATAAATATATGAAGCCAGTAAATACATACACCACATGCTTATACCCTGACTCCAGTCCATTCCTGAATGAAGAGTGAACCTCAGTACTGGTTTCCGGTCATGGCCTGCAGGAAGTCTAGGGGCCATGTCCACAGGGGATCCTCCAGGCTGTCAGACCAACAGTTCTGGTCTTTTAGTAGAGTTCTTGAACTGCATATCTCTTTTTCTCATGTTGCTTCAAGGTCTCTACACTGTGTCCTCCATCACGGCTGCCTTTGGTGGTGGTCAGGTACCATCTCGTTCTTCTGGTCTCATGCTGAAACAGTCTCCAATTCATCTGCGTCCTTCTGTACCCTGGGCTCATTTTTCCTCATGTCTTTGATGTTCTCAGTCATTATTAGTTCCAGATGAGTTGGGACCACTTGGTGTACCTCAGATGGCAGCTTGCTATCTTTTGAGACCCTAGACAGCACTCACCAATAAGGGGTGCAGAACATTTTCTTATTAAAACACTAGTTATTCCAGTTGACCTTGATATTCCCGAAAAACATAGACCCCATGCTCCCATCTCTGCTACTCAATCTTTTGTAATATGGATTAAGTTTAGAAAACCTTTCAGTTGAAGATGTAGTCTAGTTATTCTGATCTGCCCTCAACAATGTGTTGTCACTCCCCTCACTTAACTGAATTCCTATCGACTTTCTAATCTATAAACAACTGTCCTCACCCTTATAGCTGTCAAAGAGTCTTTTTTTTTCTGTGCATAAGTCCATTTTTAAGTCCTTACAGCAGAGGTCTCATATAATACTTGTCCTTTTGCAGCTGACTGATTTCACTCAGCATAATGTCTTCTAATTGAAACCAGGTTACGAGATGCTTCCTAAAATCATCATTGTTCTTTATCATTGCATAATGTTCCATTGAGTATATGTACCACAGTTTGTTTATCCATTCATCTGTTGATGGACACCTAGGTTGATTCCATCTTTTTGCTTTTGTGGATAGTGCTTCAATAAATATTTGTGTGAATGTATGTGTTCATGTGACCACTTTTATTTGTGTAGGATATATTTTAAGCAGTGGGATAGCTCGGTCATATGGTATTTCTAGTTCCAGCTTTTTAAAAAATCACCAAATTGCTTTCCAAAGAGGTTGTGCCATTTTGCATTCCCACCAACACTGTAGCAGAATTCCAGTCTCTTCCCAGCCTCTGCAGCATTTCTTGTTTTGTTGGGGTGAGATGCTATCTCATTGTAGTTTTAATTCAGATTTCTCTAATAGCTAATGATTGTGAGCATTTCCTCATATGTCTTTTGGCTGCATAGATGTCTTCTTTGGTGAAGTGTCTGTCTATCTTGTTTGCCTGTTGCTTAATCGTGTTATTTACCTTTTTACTGTTGATATTTTGCAGAACCTTGTAGATTATGGAGATCAGATGTTGGTCCAATATGTAGTTGCCAAATGTTTTTTCCCATTCTGTAGGCAGTATTTTAACCCTCTTGATAAAGCCTTTGGATGAACCTAAGTGTTTGATTTTTTAATAGTTCTCATTTATTATTTTTTCTTCCATTGCTTGTGCAGTGTTAGTCTAGAACTCACTTTTAAAATATTGCTTTTTCATTGGAAAGTAACATGAGCTCTGAAGATAGAAGGACTGGTCATAAGTCATCACTATATCATTTCTTTATTTACAACTTTATCAAGGAAGATGAGAATTTCAGACAGAGCAAAGAACACATACAAAGAATTGAGGGTATAAAAGAACATGTTAGATAAGTGACAAATAGTTGAATAACATTAAATACAGAGTGTGACATATAGCATAGCATCCCATAACTCTATATGAATGAGTAATGGCCAGTCTCTGAAGCCTCTAGTATACCATATAAGTGGCTTAAGATTTTGACCCTTGACAAAAATGAAGATTCATCATGGTAAAGAGGGAGTAATCAGTTTCATGAGTTGTAACAGACAGCTCTGTGAGGAACATAGTGGAAGAGATATGAGTTGGGAGAGAGTCTCCCAAGAAGATTGTTACATTAGATGAGATTAGAGATAATGAGAATGTGATCCAGAGCAGTAACAGCAGGGACAGAATGAAATCAAGCTGAAATACACAAGCAAGAGAACTGGCCAGACTTAGGGGATGCCTGCCTGCAACTTCAATGGCTTGCAGGATTTTGCTTTGGGCAGGTAGACAGGCAGGGTATCTCCCAAAATAAAGAACATTGGCAGGAAACCAAATCAGTGGAGAAAGATAAGAAGTTCATTCTAGGAACTTTGAGATGAAGGTATTTCTGAAAATAAAATGGAAGCTTTTGGAAATTAACTTTTGCCTCACTGATTCAAAACAAATTTCTTAACCGTGGTCTAGGTGCAAAGTAGAAACCCTGGTAGCATAATAAGTTAAGTGCTTCATCTGCTCAGTGAAAGGTCAAATCTGCCACGTACTCCTTGGAAACTATGGGGCATTTCTTCTCTGACCTCTAGGATCTCTATGAACCAGACCCAACTTGATAACAGTGGGTAGGTGCAAAGCACTGCAGTGAGATGGAGCTCTACAGCAGGAGAACTAAGACTAGAACAAGAGCCAGTGTCTTGATTTGGATACGTGTCAGCTAGTCAGTTAATGTTCTTTTATCTTAGACAAGTCTATTAAACTTTCTGAATCTTGATTTACTCATACATACAACAAAAGTGACTATACCTATCTTGAACATTTACAGTATAGCAAAAAGCAACACTATGTGAGAATATAACATAATGATTTTAAGTAGAAGATGTTAAAAACCTTAAAAGAGAAGGGTAAGGTTTGGGGATCCAGGAGGTTGAGAACTTCCACTTGGTTCTGACTTCAAATTGCTACACACACTCATTCAGTCCCACCCCATTTTCAGCCACAAGTGAGGGCAAGTATCAAAGGACCAAGCTCTAAATGAACTCAGACGGAGGTAAAGAGAGGATGGTAGCACAGTACGCCAGCAGTAGCCTGGGCAGAAAAACTGGAAGAATTTGCTCTATCCCTCCCAAAGGGCAGCGTTCATGGATATCAGAAAGAAATCATACAAAGCAACTCATGACCCGCACCACCTTGTGTCACAGATTGAATCATGTCCCCGCAAAATATGTGTCGACTTCATTAGGGCATGAGTCCCAGAATTGTGTGGTTGACCTATATTTTGCAGATTTCCTATGTGCTGTGAATCATCATTTCTGCCTGTCATCAAAGAGGACTATGGTGGGACACAACACCCTTGCTCAGGTTGCATCCCTGACCCAATGTAAAGGGAGTTTCTTTGGGGTATGGCCTCTACTTCCTTTTATCCTGAGAGACAAAAGGAAAGAGAAGTGAGCAGAGAGTCGGGGACCTAATTGCACCAAGAAAGCAATGCCAGAAGCACAGCGCATCCTTCGGACCCAGGGTTCTCACACAGAGAAGGTCCCAGTTCAGAGAAACATTGAAGTCAAGGACCTTTCTCCTGAGCTGGTAGAAAGAGAAACCCTTCCCCTGGAGTTGACACCCTGAATTTGGACTTATAGCCCACTAGACAGCGAGAGAATAAATTTTTCTTTGTTAAAGCCATCCACCTGGGATAGTTCTGCTACAGCAGCAGTCAATGACTAAGACATAATGTGAGTTTTAAGGACAGTTGAAACTATTCATAGGTTGTATCCTAGCAATGAGGATATTTGTTTCAGTGGGGATAACAATTCTCTAGAAATCAGAAGACTAGGAAAACCAGTTTCAGCAGCACCACATAATAGCTAAGTGACTTTCGGTAAGTCACTTGCCTGGTCTGGTTCTCTGTGTCTTCACCTGTAAAGGAGCAGCTTAGTTTAAATGATATCCACCAATCCTGCCAGTGCTAATGAGACATGTCTTTATAAAACCTTTCTGGCATGCAAACCCTTTTCCCTTTGCTGATAAATATAGTCAGTTTGCTCACTGAGTTTAAGGAAAATAGTAAATATTCAAGCCAGGCACTGTTTGGACTCTAACACAGTTTAACAATGCTAATCTACTGTGTAGCATCCAAAGACAGCATCAGCTTCATGTGTATATAAAGACGTTCTTATCATCCAGTGTCTGGGTCAATTTTAAACTCACATTTGCATTGGTGGCTGCATTTAGCTATCTCACTGGCATAGCTTCCTTAGCTGAGTCTTCAGCCCATAGCCGAGGTCATTTGTACCAAGGGAGTATAAATCCCTCCAAGTTTTTTTGAGAATCTGGATATGATTTTAAGTCTCCTACAAAATAGCCTAAGACATCATTCTAGGGATTTGAGGTTTTGAAAAGAGGTATCAGTTGCTACCCTGGTCCTGGCTAATACTGCAAACCGTGTCAGCTCAGGACTCTGGACATTTGAATCCCACTGAAGAAGCATGTACATGTGTTTGTGATATCATGGGAGTCTATCTGGCGGATTGGAAAAAGCTGCTTTCAAACTTAAATAGGGCAGGATATCTTTTCAGGCAACATAGTGGAAACCTACCTCTGTTGAAATGTGCATATTCTGCAAATGAGAAGTTGCAATTTTCCAAAGAAGTACTCAGAAGGTGAAAAGAGGGGAGGGAAAAGAAAAAGAAAAAAAAAAAAAACCCTCAGACAATCCTCACCAGTATCTCTGTAAAATGCCAGAAGCAATTATGATGTCATGTGCTGTCTAAAAGTGGAACGCTGAGACAGCTTGAGAGGCAGTCAGAGCTAATAAACCAAATACAATCCAAGGAGTTTTACTGCCTTGTACGGTTTCTGTACACAATTACAGGCAGTGAGAAAGGCATCTGCCACATTATAGCCGATTTATTCCTCCTTTATTTCCTCTCTTCTCTTTCCTTTGTTAGAAAAGAAAGTCTATGAGCTGCGGTGGGTTGGGATACATTTCAGTGGTTACAGCAGAGGAAAAAAAAGATGCTGCTATTAAAGGAAGAAAAAGGAAGTCTTCCTGGATAGAGTGAATGAATGTAACTTCTTATCATGAGCCTTGAAAATATCCCCTGATTAAAGTATGCTTCTCTGTTTTCTACTGACTTCAGCATCAAGCATCCAAGAAAGTAGCATAGAGCTTCTCACCTTAAATGAGAAGAGACAACAAAAGTGTCTCCTGCAGCTCAGGACCCTTCTGATCAAGTCTGCCAGCACTAGGGGTGTAATTTCCAAGTTACATCTTTAATCAAGTTCCTAAATCCAAACACATGTTTCTTTAACAGCCTTTGCATCTAACAGCATTAAGTTGAGAAAAATTAAGTTTTTTTTTTTTCTCAATGATGAAAACACCCCTGCCTTTCCATATGATTTTCAGATGAGATCAATTGTTTTATTTCTCTACGGTGCTAATAACAGAGCTACAAAGGAAGCTTCCAGACTCGAGGCCAACAGGTTCTGTTTTCCCTGGTACCCAACTGGATAGTATTTCACACACTCTGCAAAAGCATCCAGGCAGGTTACCTCCTTATACTCTAATCCAAACATTTCTCCAGAGAAAGGTATTTTGTTCTGAGTTTGTGTTGTCTGTTTTCTTTCACAAACTAGAATTCTTCATATCTCGCCAATTAAAGAATACCTTACATGACTTGGTGTGTGCCTAATAAATTCTACTGGACTCAGGCAACCTTTGTAGGTAGGTCACTTTCTACTGCTAACTTCAGGCTCCCTCAGGCTCACTCATCTCTCACCAGTTCTATGTCTCGTGACGAGAATCTTCATTCAAGAAGCAAGCATCGCATTAATTACATGAACTGTGTCTGCACATGGACTTTGAAAGCTCTCAGACCACATCTATTAAATTGCCAAGACCGAGAATACCCAGCTCCACAGGGATGTTGTTTGCTGTGCCCTTTTGGTTGTCAGCAGATTGATTTTCATGTTCTGGGTAAACAAACAGCAATGCTGAACATTGTTTCTCGCTTTGCACTGAAAACCCAATTAGCAAACACAGTCAATGAGTAGGTCAAGAGTTGAGGTTCAGATCAGCGGACTTCACGAGGGCAAGCCACTCCGAACAGCTTTCCACTCACCCTTGCCTGCATCACAGACGGTCTCCTGCAAAACTTATGCATAGCCAGAGAGGAAAAACATCACTGTTTATCCAAACATCGTGTGTCACTGTACACTTAAATCAAAGTACTCTGGAAAGATCATTACTGACAAAGAAAGAACCAGTAGTTTAGAAATGTAAAGATTTGGGTCAGGGAGGGCTCAGAGTTGGCAAGATAAATAAATACACCGTGAATATTTAGAGCTGGTCTGAATTAAGAGCAATTGAAACCTGATGTTACTTTTAACTCATAATACACCAAGTTCTGTGCTCTCAATATTGCTGATCCCATGTCAGTCACTAATAGGGACTTCTTGAAATTGGCTGCACTGTCATCGTCTACTATCAATTCACATCCAACTGACAACTGTCTGAGTGTTCTCGGCATAGCTACAGGACACTAACACATGAGGAACAGTAATGTGGCTAGCTGCTTTATCCACCACACATTTTATAGCTCACAGTCATTGAGACCCTGAGGGACCAGAAAGCCAAGATAATGATCCACCAGGGGTCAGCATTGTTAGATCATGTCAGACTTCCGATCCATGAAAAGTATTTATGCTAAATGGGCTTGTCCATTTGTCTCCTTTGAGGTGCTCTTAAATAGCAGGTCCCTTTATACAAACTTCCCTGGAGGATGAACAAACATATCACCCATTCGTAGAGTGAGTTCTCTGGAAGCCAATGCTGACAGAAACAGCTTGGAATTTTCTGTCACGGTTGGCTCACAGGTCAGACATCAGCTGGCTGAGGACACTTCCTTGTAGGTATGCTAATGGCAAGAGACTCCCAAACACCAAGTAGTCAGCACTTGGAATCTTTACAGCCTCCTGTAGCCCTTGGCCTCCAAAAATTAAGCTGACTCCTCTCAAGCAATGGAGCAATGGTTAGGACAGTGGAGACAATGGAGCTGTGCAGAACAGCCTTTGCAGGAAAGTCAACCGTCTATTGTCTGAAGACTGGCCTTGCTCAAACAGAAGTGCTTATGAGTAGTTCTAAGCATTGCAAGGAGCTCTGGTGGCACAGTGGTGACAGCGCTTGGCTGCTAACTGGAAGGTTGGTAGTTGAAACCCACCAGCCACTTTTCAAGAGAAAGATGTGGCAGTCTGCTTCTATAAAGATTAATCAAAAATACTAACCCACTGCCATCTAGCTGATTCCAACTCATGACAACCCTATAAGGGAGAGTAGACCTACCTGCCCATAAGGCTTTCTGGGCTGTAGTCTTCACTGAAGTAGATTGCCACACCTTTCTTCTGCAGAGCAGCTGGTGAGTTCTAAGTGTTAACCTTTTGATAAGCAGCCAAGTACTTAAGAACTGTTCTACCAGGAATCCTCTGTAGAGATCACAGCCTTCAAAACTCTCTAGAGCAGTTCTCCTCTGTTCTACAGGACCACTCAACTCAGTAGCAATGGGTTTGGGTAACCATTGCAGATGAAAAAACAAAGCAAACCAGAACAGAGCCAACAACTGGGCCCTAATTTGACAGAGCTCACCAAGCAGGAGAACAAGTTAAGTGATACGTGACACTCCCACCTAACCATCTGTCTAAGACAGACCCCTGGGGCTGACCCCAAGTTCCAGTGGTTGTTGATTTCAACACTCTTTGGATCTTTCTAAGTAGTGTTCCTCTTTTGTGCCCACAGCACTTTTGACCCATCCATCGTTTATGAATTCTCCCTTATACAGATCAACTGAGTAACACAAAGCTAAATGTCATTGTCTGGAGTCTGAAATGAGATAAAGGGCCAAGTCTACTTATATAATGTTCTACTAACTCAGTTTATATCCAGCCTACAATAGAAGTGCCCTATCTTCAAGAAGACAGCACTAGAGAAGACTACAAAGAAATCTTGAAACTGGAACAACTTTGTCAAAATTCATATCCTAGTACTATCTAGATAAAACCTACTGCCATCAAGTCATAGCAGGTGCATATTATATTATGCATAGAAGTAGAAATTAATCGGGTTTAATCTTAGGGGAGTTTGGAATGGCCTTTTGAACCAAAATATTCTCTTGCCTCTAATGCAACTATAGAAAGCCATTTGACTGAGTCATGATGGATATTTTTTTCACCACCAATATCATTTTGCTGGATGTAGATACCCCAGCAAGAACTTAAATATTTATTAGTATGATGGAAGAATATTTCCACACCATCTGGTCTCCCCCATGTACAAAGCTTAGATTTTCCTTTCTTAACATTTTCAGTTCTCTGGGCCTAATGACTTTCACTCTATGATATGGTTGTTGTTATTGTTACATGCCGTCACGTCAGTGCCAAATCGGGGGCCCTATGCACAACAGAACAAAACAATGCCTGGTCCTGCACCATCCTCAAAAGTGTTGCTATTCTTGAGCTTATTGCCGCAGCCACTATGTCAGTTGATCTCACTGAGGATCTTTCTCTTTTTCGCAGACCCTCTGTTTTACTAGGCGTGATGTCCTTCTTCTGGGACTGATCCCCCTGACATGTCCAAAGTACGTGAGTTGAAATCTCATCCTCACTCCTAAGGATCATTCTGGTTGCACCTCTTCCAAAACAGATCTGTTTGCTCTTTTCAGCCCATGGTATATTCAGTATTCTTCCCCAATACCGAAATTCAAAGGCATCAATTCTTCTTTGGTTTTCCTTATACATTGTCCAACTTTCCCATGAATAGGAGGTGACTGAAAACACTGTGGCTTGGGTAGGTGCACCTTAGTCCTCAAGGTGGCATCTTTGCTTGTTAACACATTAAAGAGATCTCTTACAGCTGACTTCCCAGTGCACTAGATCTTTAGATTTCTTGACTGCTGCTTTCATGGGTGTTCATTGTGGATTCAAGTAAGATGAAATCCTTGACAACCTCAATCTTTTGTTTTTTATATAATGAAGTTCTCATATATTCTCAGTTCATGGAAAAAAGTGGTCATCTCCTCTCATCCTCAAGCAGATCAGGTGACCTCGCTGCCATCTTGCTCCAAGTATTTTCTTTCTGGACAATCCATGAACTACCTGTATGTAGCTTTCCATGAAAATTCCACATTTCTCAAGGCAATGGGACTAGTGGCTCAAGTAATATGTCTTCTCTGTCTATCTGAAAATGGACAGAACTCTCCTTGCTAGCAGTTAATGGTCTACTTGTGGTGACTGGGCTTATAGGAGATACCCTCTCGCTCTCACCACACCTGTTGCCAAACTCACACCACCTCTGCATTTGGTTTGCACTGCTACAATCATTAAGGTTGTGTGTCATCCTGGCTGAGCCATGATTCTCAGTGGTTTGGCAGCTATGACATAATTTGGCAGTCATATAATGACTTGATCACTTTCATGATGAAGTTTAACATAATATTATCACCTTCATGATGGATCTGCTGTGGATAAAGAATCATTTGAAAGGGAGTTTCCTTGGAAGTGTGGCCTGTATCCAATACAGGTAGATTTTCTAGCAATGCTTCCAGATTTTTTGCTTCATCTGGATCCTGCAGCTGGCTCTTGTTCATCTGACTTTTGATTCATAGGACTTGAGCTTTCAGCTTACCTGCAATCTTGGGTGCTAATAGTGGAATTAGTTGGTCTTTGGAGCCTGTGAACAGGTGCTCTGCTCTCTGACCTGCTGATCTTGGATTCCCCAGGCTGTGTGGCTATGTGAATTAGAAGAAGCCTCTACCCTGACCCACAGACTTGAGACATTCCATCATCTACAACTGTGCAAGCCATTTTCTTGACATAAATCTCTGTCTACATATATGCATATGCTTTACTGGTTCTGTTTCCCTAGAACCCTGGGCATAAGACAGCCACCTTCCCACATTAATCACTTCATCTCACCACCATTAAGGTCACCACTCCATCTCCTCCCCATTCCTTTCATGCAGTGACCTTCCTAAAGTGGGCTGGGGAGACCAGCAGCCAAGCTCTCTGGTTCATCCTCTATTTCCTTTCCATTTTTCTTGTTATGGCCCCATTTCTATCAGGACCAGATCTGGAACTCAGAAAATCAAACTTGACAGTTTACTATCGGTTTCATTGTCTCAAAGCTGATGGTACTTTTCCTGAAAGCAATGCACACACTTCTAAATAATGGAGACATAATCATTAAAAAAAAAGTAGAAAGAAAAGAAATGGAAACCTTAATATTTCAAAATATTGTATTGCTTCACCAACTACTGGCTTTAACACTTGAAGACAATCAAAGGGCTATGGATGCATTGCACTAGATACCAGAGGATGCCCTACCTCATTGTTCTGTTCAAGTATTAGTAGAATAAAACCCGCAAAAGTAGGAATCTGTGTAAGGCTGAAAACTGTCAGACAAGGAAAAAGTACAAATATTTTCCACTAAAATGAAAAATGGAAAGGTGGTAAGACTGGAAAAACAAGACAGTTCTGCCATAGTCCAGCTCTTACAGGTTTCACTGTATGTGTTCAAAATAGTCACTAGACAATTGTCCTATATTGTGTTAGCTATTGCCATTATTAGCAAAGAGAAAATCAAGTGGGAAATGGCCTGGAAGCTCTATAAAAGAAAAAAGACAGAGAGAGAAACTCCATCACTGCTCAAGCTAATGAGGGCCAGCACGACCAAGCTGCCATCTTGGTTTCTCCTCTCAGTGCCTTCCCTAGACCCTCTTGGATTCTGCTTTTCTCCCCATAGCAGCCAGGAAACTTCCTTCTACTTACCACAGATCATTATTTCCCAAAAAGAACACTTTTTCTGCACTTAAACTTTGAATTAATTTTTGGCCTATTCTTTGAAAGTTTCCTGCAGGGATTTTGTTGCACCTGTAATTATTTCAAAACACTCTTACAAAAATTCAATATCAGCCTGATGTTGTGGCAGATAATGCTTCTTCAGAGTGGCAGCATTATGCTTCCGATGACAGGATGCTGGATGGAGTGGACCCCTCTAAGCCACAACAGGGACCCTTTGACAACAGGTAAATACTACAAAACTGTTCATTAGAACCTGACTATAACACACCATCACCACAGGGAAAGCCAGCTTAAAATCATAAATGTCAAGACATAATTAGCTTAAAGGTCAGGTTTAATTACAGTTGTTGAAACTGAAATACACTAATTACCGAAACCATGTAGGAAATTATTTTAATGGTTTGAAATGTTTTGTTGGTGCCTTTGTTTCCATAAAATGATGGTTTTCTTTGATTGACGGGGAAGAAAAGGTGACGGGAGTTGCTTTCCTGGCTGTCCGATCCTGCCTAGGTAGGAGCAAAGACCAAAACAGAGTTGACGAAAACGCCCACAACCCCAACCAGCTCCACAGAACCCTTGCTCCATGTTATTGTATTATTAATCATGTTCTTGTATAATAGGTGCTTTAGACATAATTTTAATGAAGCTTCAAGAAGCGCTCAATGCATTACACTGTAACAACACAAGGAGGATATTTTTCATTTGGTTTGTGGGTTTAGTGGCAAAACAAATCAATAAATAAACAACTGGTGAGAAAATAACTCAATAACTGGAAAAAGTTGTTTTACCTGTAGGATTTCTAAGATTTCTACTGGGAATCATTATTGACTCATCTAAGTAATTTTGTTGCTCTTTTTTCCAACAACTTTTCCTTTGGGCTTCCAAGGACTAGAAAGTTTGAACAATTTTTTCATTTAATTTTCTTTTGTTTGATCTTTTTTTAAAAAAAAGAAAAAAGAAATAAGTGATGATACCTTTCCAAGTTTTGTTCTTTATTAAGATGGAAAGGAAAACAACTCTGTAAGATTTCCTAGTGAAAAGCAGAAACAACTTATCAGAAGCACTTCCAAATTGGTAGAAAAAATCCTTGAGAAGATAAAGTCTGCATACTGATATTGCCTCACAGAGAAAAACGGTGTTTTATCCAGTATACTTTTCCTATGGAGACTGGCATTCCTGAAGAGAACTAAAATATCAGTTTCTGGGGGAGAAAAAATTGTTAAAAGAGGGCAGGAACCTACAGAAAGTGTTTTGTCAAAATGGAGAACAAAGGTCTAAGGAAACAGTGTTTTACTATCTGAAAGATACATTGAGGCAGTTTTAGTTAAGAGGAGAGAAACCACATGACACCAAAGCATTTAAATAGCTCAAAAAGAACTCATTTTGTGACAAAGAACAGAGCTCTCTGCCAGTAACACACAGACAGTGCCGGCAGAGTCGGCACTCTGCTCAAGTTCAATAATGGAAAAAGGAAATGACATTTAATTAACAGAGTTGCCTGCCTCCCAGGTACTTATGACATTGAAATCTGTGTGGACATAAGGCATTAAAGTTGACATCAACACAGTTCACCCAAGAAGTCATTTACTCAAGATGTACAACCGACTGTAAGAGAAAAGTGAAAATTTATGAAAGGTTTCCATCTGGCAGGCTGTATCATTAGTATTCACACCGATAGCAGCAATGATTTAAATTTCATAATCCAAGTGAAGATATGCATCAAAAATTTCTTCTAAAATATGTCTAATAGCTCTAACTGACTCCTTTTAAGAGTTGGCCCCTGAAAAAAAATGTCAGATATCAATGAAGAAGTCATCAAATGTTAATTTCAGTCTGTTCAACTGATAGAAAGCTATAATTAAGTGGCACTGTTCTGGCTGGAATATCCACCCAAGCTCTCTAAAAAAGACATAATAAACTAACTACTGTTCATTGCTTTAACAAATAAAATCCAATTGCTTGTTTGATCTGATTATAGCAAGAATTTCAAGTCATAACAATGATTATTTATTGAACACCACATACTGCCTTGAGGTTGGGGGGGTGGGTGGCAGAGACACAGCGGGAGAGAGAAAATGCAGCCTTAGGCATGTGTTGCTCAGGACCTAGGCATAAATCCTTTTAACAGAGGGGAGGAAATAAGTATAAATCGTCTACTGTAGGAGAGTCACTGTGCCATCTATTTTCCTGAATTAAAGCACACTGTCACTGCAAAATGCCCTGAAGTTGTCAGAACAGGACTCTATAAGAAAATAAACCCTGGATATGCTCCCTTAAAACAATAGATAGAGAAGTGTTTAAAACAAAGAGAAACATGGTTTACATAAGCAGAAAACAAATCCAAGACTTAGTGGACCCTCAGGTGGTGTAGGGCATAGGCTAAATATATCTTAAGCATTAATCTTCCATGAAGATTTTTTAATTAGATAGATAATTTTTAATTAAAAGATAATTAATCATCATTAATCTTCCATGAAGATCAATACAATTCCATCATCTTTACCTTCATTGACCATATAGTTGACCAACTCAGTAGCACCTAACACGGCAATTATATAATATCAGGAATTTTATGAAGGGTGCTGGAGACCCAAAGACAAGAGCAAGCATATCAGAGTCAGTATTAAATTTTATTTTCCTGCATTTTAGCTCTGTAACCTTTGGCAGGAGCCCTGGTGACACAGTGGTTAAGAGCTAAGTTGTTAAAAATGTCGGTAATTTCAACCCACCAACTGCTCCCCGGAAACCCCAGTGGACAATTTACTCTGTCCTATAGGATCACTTGTGGTGTAGTGGTTAAGTGCTACATCTACTAACCAAAGGGTCAGCAGTTCAAATCCTCCATGTGCTCCTTGGAAACTCTATGGCACAGTTCTACTCTTTCCTGTAGGGTTGCTACAAGTCAGAACTGACTCATCGGCAGTGGGTTTGTTTTTTATGTGTTTATAGGATTGTCATCAGTTGGAATTGACAGCAGTGGGTTTGGTTTCTCTCTCTCTCTCTCCCTCCCTCCCTCTCTTTCTTCTTTCCTGCCTTCCTTATCTTCCTTTCTTTCACCTTCAGCAAAATATCTATCCCATCTGATCTTCTGTTTCTCTACCTGAAAAATAATACCTGGCTCATGTTGCTGTTGTTATTGTTGGGTGCCATCCAGTGGGTACACAATTCATGGTGACCCTATGTTTAAAAGGACAAAACACTGCCCATTCTGCACCATCCTCACAATCATCGCTACGCTTGAGGTTGTCGTGCAGCCACCTTGTTGAGGGTCTTCCTTTTTTGACTGACCCTACTTTATCACACACATTTGTGAGTTTTCTAGGGCAGTGAAGAAGTAGTGATGGAAAAGAGACTGAGGAAGGGGAGAAAAATGGCAGAAGCAGTTGGGTAAGCACAGCCACTGAAAAAGTACTGGGGTACCAAAAAGATTTTATCTGGTGATGGTTTTCAAATAGCCACAGACCATAAGAAAGACAAAGAAAGATCGGTCCCTCTCCAGGGACCGATCCCTCCTGATAATATTTCCAAAGTATGAAAAGTTGCTTTCCAAGATGAAGTTGCACACCATCCTAACTGCTAATGAGCACTCTGGCCAAGACAGACTCATTTGTCATTTAGGCAGCCCAATGGTATAGCCAAAGTTTTTCACCAGCATCACAATTTGAAGCCATCAAACTTCAATCTTTCTTATTTATTGTCCAGCTTTCACATGCCTAGGAGACAATCAGGAACACCTTAGTCCTTAAAGTGACATCTTTGCTTTTTAACTTTTTAAAGAGGTGTTTTACAGTGAGTTTGCCCAGTGCAATGCATCTTTTGATTTCTTGACTGCTGCTTCCATGGGCATTGATCCAAGTAAAATGAAATACTTGACAACTTCAGTCTGTTCTCTTTATCATGATATTGCTTATTTGTCCAGCTGTGAGGATTTTTGTTTTCTTTATTTTGAGATGTCAGTCCTACTAAAGGCTGTAGTCTTCAATTTTCATCAGTAAGTGCTTCAAGTCCTCTTCACTTTCAGCAAGCAAGCTTGTGTCATCCACATATTGCAGGTTGTGAATTAGTCTTCCTTCAGTACTGATGCTCCATTCTTCTTAATTTGGTCCAGGCTCAGCATACAGACTGAATAAGCAGAGTGAACACATACAGCCTTGATTCACGTCTTTCCTGATATTAACCCACACAACCTTAACACCCATTGCCATCATGTTGATTCTGACTCACAGTGGTCCTATAAGAGTAGAACTGTCTCATAGAGTTTCCAAGGAGTTCTTGGTGGATTTGCACTGCTGAACTCTTGGCTAGCAGTCATAGATCTTAACTACTAGCCACCAGAGTTTAAATAATGCAGTACTGGAACACCCTCCCTACTTACCTGATCTGGGCCCCAGTGAGTTTTTTTCTCTACCTAAAGACAAAGGAAATAGTGAAAAGAAGACACGTGGATGACATTCAGGTCATCACGAGTAGTACAATGACAGCTCTGATGGCCATTCCAGAGAAAGAGCTCCATAATTGCTTTGAAGGGTGGAGCTGACACTGGCATTGGTCCATAGCTTCCCAAGGGAAGTGCTTCAAAGCTGACTGTAGTGATATTCAGCAGGGAGGTATGTAGCACTATCTCTAGGATGATTTTTAGGACTAATTGGCAGTCCTTGTATTCTCACAGTATGCCCTGGAATATTCTGACTGATAACAGTAGGCAGTATCCACTGGCACATAATGATGTGAAAAAGGGAGAGATGATAAGGAAAATCTCTTCGACTTACAGTTCTTGTGCAATTGCGGGAGTACTCAATTCCATAAGTGGTGGGAAGGAAGACTTCAAGGAAAGATGTTCACAGAAAAGTTACAACTGAGTCTTGAGTTTAAAACACAAAAGGGCTTGACTAAGTTAGGGCAAGAGGGTTACAAAAGAACATTTCAGAGGAAATAGGTGTAATGATGAATGTTAATCTCAAAGATTTGTCTTAAGAGATAAATAAGGTGTGCTCAGATATGTCCTTAGATAGACTTCACGAATCTGGGCTTTCTTCAGTGCCAAGCCAAGTGCCGTCGAGCCGGATTCGACTCATGGCGACCCTAGGGGCCAGGGTAGAACTGACCCCAGAGATTTTTCCTACTGTGAAACCTAAGCCAACTGATAGTGAAATGCAGGAAACACATCCCTGGGCAATACTAGATTTTGAGTAAGATAAGACAAATGGCATTACCACAAGCATTGACATTGACGGCAGTTGCCCCATAGTGTATCCCATGATGTAGGAAAGACTGACTGATGATTACACAATACCCAATGTCTTTCTCTTCCATTTATAAAGAATTTTGAAATTCCAAATTGTGAAATTGATGTTTAAAAAAAATTCAGGACTATCTATCTTTGATATTTTGACTCAATTAGTAGTGGACATTTGGTACACATTTCATGAATTATCATAGCACACCAATAAGCCCTGACAAAGAACTGCTATTGTGGGAAAGGAAGCCATTGATGAGTTTTAAGCAGAGGAGTCACATAACTAGAAATGGGCATTTTACAAAAATTTGTCTAGAAACATTTGAATGGATGGAATGGACGGGGCGAGATGATGGCAAGGATGCCATTTGGGACACCAGAGTAGTCATAAGTTTGGACCCATCTGTTTAACTCCAAGAGGGAGGAAATTTGTCTTTCTTATGGTCTGTGGCTATTTGAAAACCATCACCAGATAAAATCTTTTTGGTACCCCAGTACTTTTTCAGTGGCTGTGCTTACCCAACTGCTTCTGCCATTTTTCTCCCCTTCTTCAGTCTCTTTTCCATCACTACTTCTTCACTGCCCTAGAAAACTCACAAATGTGTTGTGAGACTTTAGTCAGTTCTATGATGGGTGAGGCTGGGACATTCCTCTTTCCCCCAGAAAACCACAACGGTAATAGTTTTGGTCAAGATAATGACAGCTGAGCTGAGATGATAGCAGTGAGATAGAGAGGGGGCGGTAGAACACAGAGATGATAAGCTACAGGGTTTAGTGATGCATTGTATACAGTCAGAATCTTGGTGGTAAAGTGGTTACAGTGTTTGATTAACAGGAAGGTCAGCAGTTTGAATACACCATATGCTACTTGGAAACCCTATGGGGAGTTCTAGATCACTATGAATTGCAATTGACTTGACAGCAACAGGTTTTGTATACGGTCAGTGGAATTCAAATTTCTGGTTGTATAATGAGATTCCTAAAATGTTTTATATGCTCCACAGCTATTTGCTGAATAAATAAATAAGTTCACAGATGGAGAATTCAAAGCACTAAAGAAATACGGATTTAGATTAATTAAGATAATCTCATTCTAAGAGTTTTTTGCGTACTATTAACCCCAAACCCTAAGGTAGAACTGGCAAATACTTGGTACAAATTCTACAACCTTCCCTTCATTTTCTGCACACGTAGCAGTCACTTTTAATTAAGTGCTGCAATTTTTCCCTATTAAGCATGGACACCTTCTTGGAAGCCTTCCAAGCACAATGTTCTAGAACATTATTGTCAATTGATCAGAATTGACAGGAGAAATGGACACATTTGGGCCTACCAATATATTGAATGCATTTGAAATAAATCAGGCAACAAAACAAACAGAACTATATTCTACCTTCTATTCCTACTGCCCCTTTAATGATGTTTCTTGTGACTTTGCCCTAATGAAGCAGAACTAGAGCATCTGAGGTCAGCAGATGCCGGCTGGCAGCTCCCCAGTCTCAGAAGGTATGACAGCGTGGGGTAGGACTGCCTGGGTTGACAGCAGAGTGGGTGGATTGGCCTATGCAAAGCATGTATTTTGAGAGCAACAGAGTTCTCAAGAGAGCAAAAGAAGACATTAAAAGTAGAAACTTGTCCTATTTTTGTCAACATAAAATCTGCAAGGATGCCTCCTACGCAGATCTTTTCAGTGTGTAAGGCATCTAAGGAAGAAGGATTATGAAAGCCTTGTCCGACCAGCAAGTGAGAACTGTAGTGTTCTTCAGTATCACTGAGCTTCTGTTAAAGATGATGGGAAAATTTGGAAATGGACAATGTTAATGGTTGAACGAAATCATAAATATAAATGTCACTGAAATGCACACACAAATCTGAAAAGTCAAATGGTTTGGTGCATACGTATTTAACACAGCCAAGCCAAGTGCCGATAAATACTCATGGTCGCCATTAGTATTTAACACAATCATAATAATTTTTTAAAAAAACTGGAACATCTAACCTTGTTCTCACAATGATTTAATAGAGTAGCCAGAGAGAACATCAGCCACTCTTCAAATTCTCTGTTAGTAACCTGAAGATAAGAATAACTTCTCATAACACTTACTGTTAGAGTTAGATGCTGCTGAATCATGGCTGATCCATGAGTGCTTCAAACCTATCAGGTTCAGTTCAGCTTCCTACTGAGAACGTTTTCCACTTCCCCTTCCCAGAACTCTCGTAAGGTGATTCTTATGTATACACAAGAACCTGGCTGTCATGGACTGAATTGCGTCCCTCGAGAAATGAGTGTCAAAATTTGTCTAGGCCATGATTCTAGTACTTTGTGTTATCTCCCTATATGTTGTAAATCTTGGGTGGTAGCTGTGTCAGCGAGGCAGGGCTCGGTACATAAGATAGTATTGTGCCTTGAGGCAATCTCATGGGATATAAGGGAAAGGGAAGCAAGCAGAGAGTTGGGGACCTCGTAGCATCAGGAAAGAAGCAATGCAAGGGACAGAGTACATCCCTTGGACCTTAGGTCCCAGCACCTCCAAAGCTCCCAGTCCAGGGTGAGGACTGATGACAAAGACCTTCCTCCAAAGCCATAGAAAAACACCTCCTCTGGAGCTGACAGCCTGAATGTGTCCTTTCCCCCTACTTTTCTGTGAAAAAATAAATTTCCCTTTGTTGAAGCCATCCACTTGTGGTATTTCTGCACAGCAGTACTAGATGACTAAGACATTGGCTATGCAACCTGAAAGTGTTTGCTATTGACCAGATATTGCACAACAAGATGTGGTTCAAATATAACAAGATCTGTGTGAAATGTGGATTCTCAGCAAGTGGTGGAAGCAAAAATAACCAGTTCAAACCCCATGTGCAACAAGCAAAATGTTCTCTGGTCTCCTACTGTCCTTACAATGGTGTTGCAGCTACTGTCTTAATCCACCAGTAACACTACCAAAATGCCAGAAAAAAAAAAACAAACTCTTTGCCACCAAGTCAATGCAGACTAACAGCAACACTATAGGAAGGAGTAGAACTACCCCATAGTTTCCAAACAGCACCTGGTGGATTTGAACTGCTGACTTTTCAGTTAGCAGTTGTAGCTCCTAACCACTAGCCACCAGGGTTTCCTCCAGTAACAATAATGAACACTGATTGAATACTTAACTGTGCTAGGTAGTGTTCTAAGCACTTTGCATGTATTATTGAAGCCAGGTGTATACCTCCCTTGGAGCCAGAAGTGTGGAAAATGCATTCTCTTTCAATTTCTTCGTATTATTGTCCCCAGTTAGCACATTACAAAAGCCAAAACTCTGTAAAATTAAGAAATTTGTGCTCACAGCATGCAAGAAACAGAGATAGAATTGAACACAAGTCTGTCTAGTTCCAAAGTCAACCATTATAATCACTCTCTTATACAGAAAATACTAAATGTCATTTTTCGAATTACAACCAGGCATTTGGGCTAAGACCGAGGCTTCAGTAAACAGTATAGCTCCCGTGTGGAGTGGTAATTATTCCTTATATTTAAGAAAAAAGCACTGACAAGGCTCTAAAAATGAACCCCTTTCAGCAGACCCAAACTGTTATTGGCTTCCACTGTCCTGCTATGTGCAAGCTTGACATCAGCATATAAAACACTTTATGAGCTCTTTACTGACCCGCTAATGTCACTCTCTGCACAAATGGAGTAGTACATTATGGACGATGGATCAGTGGAGATCTGTATCCAACGGCAATCATGAGGATGCACTCAGAAACATACAGTTAACCCAGGCTGGCTGCCATCAGAGAAATGAAGAACTTTGTCTGGTTCATTTTCATCGGGCAGCTACACTGACACAGTCATGCCATCGAGAACCAACCCATTCTCTTTTTCGAGAAGCAGAAAACCCCTTAGCTTTTGCAATTACTAGATGATTCTACTCTGCATTGGGAAAGAAACAGAACATCCTGGAAATGTACTTTCTCAACATTTGGCACTTCAAACCTAGGGGAAGAAAACCTGGCAAAATTACTTGGAAACATAAAAGATGTAAGCGCCACTACGAGCCTTTCTCCAGTGGTAAATAAGCAAGCTTTTACTGGGTGAATGTAATTAGAGACAGATTTCAGCGCAGCTTGGATACAGCTGTTTCTGTCCTCCTGGCTCCAAACGGTTGCTGGATCATTCTGTGGCCATTAGCAATTTGACCAATCAGTTCCACCTCGGCGCACCCAGCTGACCTTCTTCTTTGCTTTGATGATGGACCTGCTTATTAAAATTGCCCAAAGAGGTCCCCAGGTCTCTAAGGCACCTTGAAATATGCACCTCCAATGAGACAACTGTCTGGCGTTGCCTTGTATCACATTTGTTCTGGATACGTCTGTGTTTGGGAGGCCCTTGGGAACAAACTCCTACAATCAGTCTGACATGTCCCTGTCACTGCCAGATAATGGTTTTGTTTCTCCTGGACGTCAGAAGGAATTAAAGGACAATGTCTAGGGTCTATTTTTGTGAAAGAAGATGGATATAGACCTCTGTATACCATTAAGACATAGATTGCTTACAACAAAGAGAGAAACAGATGCTCATAGCCCTTTGTTTTAAAGTTGTACTTGGCTAGTCTTTAGGGTCACATTCACAGGTACCAGGAGTTAGGACTTTGACATATCTTAAGGTCCTGAATAAGAAAAACTAAAATAATGATTGGATGTCACAGTAGATCCACAATCTCTGCCTTGAATGAAGCAGTGAGATAGGAGTATCTCTAACTTTAGATCAGTCACTAGCTGCCTCTACAAGGACCTGGATAGAAACTTGAGACTAAGCCCCCAGGCATTCACCCCATAGCAAGATTAACCGTTTGTAACAGCCAACACTCATGAGGGATGCTCACCAGATGGCAACTGGCTTCCCCCAGAGCAAGTGACCCAACAGAGAGAGAACGTGTGACCAGAATGGAAACCAGAGCATCTTTTATAACTAATAGTACAGAATCACAAACGATCAATTCTCTGTATTCTGTTTGTCACATAGAGCAGCCCTGGTGCAATGTGGGAAAGGGATATACAAGGACATCAAAGGGGATGTGATGACTAATGTTATGTGTCGACTTGGCTAGGCCATGATTCCCAGTGGTTTGGTAGATGTAATGTAATCATCCTCCATTTTGTGATCTGATGTGAGCAGCCAATCAGCTGGAAAGGAGTTTCCTTGGACATGTGGCTTACAGCCAACATATATGGATATTCTGGCAAAGCTCCTTCTCTGTAGACCTGGCATCCACTTAATCACCCTCTGGCCTGCAGTTTTGGGGACATGCACCAGTAGCCTGTCACCTGACCGCATTTTGAGTTCCTTGGCCCCTGTAGCCATGTGGATCGGGTGAAGTCTTCAATCTGTTGACTGACCCAAGGATTTTCATGAAGTAAATCTCTCTAGATGAAAAACATGTGGGCATGCTGGGTTTGCTCCTCCAGGGAACCCAGGAAAAGACATTTGGTACCAGAAGTGGTTCTAGAAGAACAAAATCTTAAGGATGAATTTTCTGAATTTGCCCTTAAGTCTAACTAGTCTTAAAGTCTAACTAGTCTTAAAGTCTAACTAGTTAATGGCTCTGCCACCAGCAGTAAAGAGGGCACTGCTAATCCCTGGTGTGAGGTAGGAAAAGAAGGTCAGAGGTTTATTTCTACCCTGGGGTACCTCAATGTAAAAGCCTAGTCATTTACTTCCCAAAAAATCATCAACTGAGTACTTTGTGAGCATGGTTCTACTCTGACACACATGGGGTCACTACACTTAGAGTTGACAACAACTGGTTTCTAATTCCAAACAATGTCATGTTCACAGGTACCAGAGATTAGGACTTCAGCATATGTTATTGGAGTACATATAGAATCTGGGAAAGGGTACACCTACCAAAGAGTAAGAAGTATCTCCATCTGCAGCATTCCAGAAAATCAGAAAGCCTTTCTCGCTGCAGAAACTTTTTTGTAATTGATACCATGAATGGACCCAAATATGTTATTTGTCCGAAAAAGTGGGGGAAGGGAAGTGATTTTTTTTTTCAGATTATTCTTTTTTTTATGATTGAGTGAAAATGTGCATTCTCATATAAATTTGCATGCCCACCTATATGCAATTCCCACTGCTCTCCCTGCCAGGTAACAGAACACTCTTCCTCTCCACTCCATGCATGTCTTATCCACCTAACAATCTCCTATCCCCTTATCTTCACCCTCTCCCCCATCTCCAGTAAGAGGTCAGCAGGACGACATCCTCTAGATGCATAGGACCATAAAGTCCACATATAATATGTTCACTCTGTGTCACCAAGTCCAATCTATTCCTGTCCGAAGAGTAGACCTCCGTTATGGTTTATGGACAGGGGAAGCATCAGGGCCAGGGGCTGTGATCCCAGGGGAACTCCGAGGCCCCTGGACCATCAATTGTCGTCTTTCAGAGGAGATCTGAGGGTGCACTGTCTTTTTTATTCTTGTGTTGCATGAGACTCAACTGTGTGCACTCCATCGTGGCTATCACTGGTGGTGGCTGGGTACCATCCAATTCTTCCAGTCACAAGTCTATGTAGTTACCAACTTACATGGGTTTCTCTGTCTTCTGGGTTCTCACTCCCCATGTCATTTTGGTCCTTGGTGATCATCCGTTCCTGCTAAGTTTGGACGATTTGCTGTACCCTCAGATGGCAGCTTGGCAGCCTTTAAGACCCCAGACACAACTCACCAATGTGGGGTGCAGAAAGCTCTCTTAGCAAAATGCTAGTTGTGCCAGTTGGCCTCAATTTCCCCTGAGAGCATGGTCCCCAGCCCCCTGCCCCAGCTACTCTGTCTCTGCGATATTGGATTAAGATGGGAGGAGAAATCATGTTATGTTGAACTCTAGCTCATATCGATCTTCTTTCTAATGTGTGCTGTCACAGATTTCACCCAATCAAATTTCTATCAACTATCTAAACTAAACCCCCCCTCGCACTCCCTCTCTCAGCTGCCTTGCAGCTATCAAAGAGTCTTTTCTTCTATTTGTGAGTCTATTTTTAATTTCTTATCATAAGGGTCTCACACAATATTTCTCCTTTTGTCGCTGACTGCTTTCACTCAGCATAACATCCTCCAACTGAAACCAGGTTATGAGATGTTTCCTAAAATCATCATTGTTCTTTATCACTGCATAATGTTCCACTGAGTACATATACCATAGGTTACCTCTCCATTCCTCTGTTGCTGGGCATCTGGGGTTGATTCCATCTTTTTGCTGTTGTGAACTGTGCTGCAATAAACATTCACGTGCACGTATCAGTTGGTGTGAACAGCCTTGATTCTGTAGGATATATTCCAAGCAGTGGAATTACTGGGTCCAATGGTATATTTATATCCAGCTTTTTAAGGAAGCACCAGATTGTTTTCCAAAGAGGTTACACCATTTTGCAATCTTATCAACAGTATAGGAGAGTTCCAATTTCTCCACAGCCTCTCCAGCATTTAGTGTTTTGTGTTTTGGGATCATGGCCAATCCTGTTGGAGTGAGATGGTATCTCATCGTAGTTTTGACTTGAATTTCTTTAATAGCTAATGATTGTGAGCACGTCTGGATATGCTTTTTGGCTGCCTGGATCTCTTCTTTAGAGAAGAGTCTGTCCATATCGTTTGCCCATCACTTAATTGGATTATTTATCTTTTTCATACTGATATCTGGTAGTACCTTATAGATTAGGGAGTTCAGACATCAGTCTGACATGTAGTTGCCCAATACTTTTTCCCATTCTGTAGGTGGCCTTTTAATTCTACTAATAAAGTCTTTGGATAAGCAAAAGGGTTTGATTCTTAGTAGTTTCCATTTATCTATTTTCTCTTCTGTTGTTTGTGGTTTGTTTCATAGATTTTGAAGTTTATCTATGTTGTGTATTAAAACTTCCATTATTGATCCTCCTTTTTCTTGGATGAGGTTATGGTTTGAGATTTGATATTTAGGTCTTTTATCCAGTTTGAGTTGGTTTTTGTATAAGGTGTAAGATATGGGTCTTGTTTCAATTTGTTGTAGATGGATGTCCTATTTTGCCAGCACCATCTGTTGAAGAGACTCTTTTTACCTCAGTTTAATGTCTTAGGGCCTTTGTCAAATATCAACTGTTCATACGAAGGTGGTGTCATCTCTGGGGTCTCCATTTTGTTTCATTGATCTGTCTCTTTTTGTACCAGTATCAGCCTGTTTTGACCACTATGGCAGTGTAATAGGTTCTAAAACTGGGTAGTGAGAAGCCTCCTAGTGTATTCTTCTTCAGTAGTGCAGTGCTTTACTTATCCAGGGCTTCTTCCCTTCAGAAACAAAGCTGGTAATTTGTTTGTTCATTTCATTAAAAAATGTCTGTGGAATTTGTATTGGGATTGAATTCTATAAGCAGATTACCTTGGGTAAAATAGACATTTTCTCAGTGCTAAGTCTTCCTATCCATGAGCAGGGTAGGTTTCTCCATTTATGTAAGTCTTACTTTATGTAAGTCTCTCTTAGTTTCTTGCAGTAAGGGCTTGTAGTTCTCTTTATAAAGGTCTGTTACTCCTCCGGTTAGATTTACTCCTAGGTGCTTTATCTTCTTAGGGCCTATAGTAAATGGTATTGATTTGGTGATTTCTTCATTAATGATCTCATTGTTGGTATAAAGGAATCCTTCTTATTTACTTACATTTATCTTGTATCCTGAAACTTTACTGAACTCTTCTATCAGTTTGAGTAGCTTATTTACAGATTCTTTAGGATTCTCTGCATATACAATCACATCATCCACAAGCAGGGAGATCTTTACTTCTTCTTTGCCAATGCAAAGGTAATTTATTTCTTGGTCTTGTCTAATTGCTCTGGCTAGAACTTCTAGTACAATGTTGAATAAGAGAGGTGAGAGTGGGCGTCCTTGTCTAGTTCCCATTCTCAAGGGGAATTGTTTCAGTCTCTCTCCATTCAGGATGACATAGGCAGTTGGCTTGGTATAAATGGCCCATATTGCACTGAAGAATTTGCTGTTTATTCCTATTTTGTTGAGAGTTTTTAGTATGAATGAGTGTTGGACTTTATCAAATGCCTTTCTGCATCAATAGACAAAATCAGGTGATTCTTGTCTTTTATGATATTCATGTGGTTGATCACATCAATTGTGTTTCTGACATTGAACCATACTGCATCCCGGGTATGAATCCAACTTGGTCATGATGGATTATATTTTCGATATGTTGCTGTGTTCTAGTGACAAGAATTTCGTTGAAGACTTTTGCATCTAGGTTCATGAGTGGTATCAGTCTGTAGTTCTCCTTTTTAGTTGGGTCTTTCCCTGGTTTTGGTACCAGGGTTATGCTGGCTTCATAAAATGAATATGGGAGTATTCCATCCCTTTCCATATTGTGAAATAATCTCAGCAGTATTGGAGATAACTCTTCTCTGAAAACTAGGGAGAATTCTGCCATGAAGCCATTGGGCCATGGCTGTTTTTGGCTGGTTATTTTTAGATGACTTTCTCAATCTCTTCCTTTGTAATGGGTTTGTTAAGTTGTTCTGTTTTACATTGCAATAATTTGGGTAGGTGATATGAATCTAGGAATTTGTCAGTTTCCTCTAGATTTTCAAATTTGTTAGGATAAACTCTTTCATAGTATTCCGTTGTGATATTTTTAACTTCTGTTGGATCTGTTATGACAACTTCCCTCTTGTTTTTTACTTGGGTTACTTGTTTTTTTTCCTGTTTTTCTTTAGTAATTTCAGTCAATGGTTTGTCAGTTTTATTGATCTTTTCAAAAACCAGCTTTTGGTCTTTCCAATTTTTTTAGCTGTTCTTCTATTCTCTAATTCATTTAGTTCAGGCTCTAATCTTTATGATCTGTTTCCTTCTGGTGCTTGAGAGGTTCCTCTGTTGTTCTCTCTCTATTTGTTCAAGCTGTAAGGTTAGTTCTTTGGTTTGGTTTCCTTCTTCCTTCCAGATGTGTGCATTTATGGAGATAAACTGACCTCTGAGCACTGCCTTGGCCGTATCCCACAGGTTCCGGTAGGAAGTGTTTTGGTTCTCATTGGAATCCATAAGTTTCTTTATTTCATCCTTGATTTCTTCTATAATCCATGGCTTTTTGAGCAAGATGTTGTTAGTTTCTATGAGTTGCACTTTCTATCTATGTTTATTCTGCTATTGATTTCAACTTTTATGGCTTTACGATCTGTGAAGATGCTTTGCAGTAATTCAATGGTACGGATTTTACTGAGAATTGCTTTATGTCCTAGCACATGGTCTTTTCTGGAGAATGTTCCATGTGCACTGGAGAAGGTGTAGTTGCCCGCTAATGGATAGAAAATTCTGTATATGTCAATGAGGTCTAGTTGGTTAATTGTGTCTTTACTTAGCTTTTTTCTAGACAATCTGTCCAATATTGAGAGTGCTGAGGTCTCCCACTATTATGGTGGAGTGATCGATCTCATTTTGGAGTGTAGTCAGTATTTCTTTGATGTATTTAGGTGCTCTAATATTAGGTGCATAAATATTTAATACTGTTAACTCCTGCTTGTGTATTGAAACTTCCAGCAATAAATAGTGCCCCTCCTTGTCCATGATGGTGGATTTTACATTAAAATCGATCTTATTTGAGATTAGAATTGACACACTTGCTCTACTTTGTATGTTGTTAGTTTGATAATATATTCTTCCATGCTTTAATTTTCAGTTTGTTCCTGTCCTTCAGTCTAAGGTGAGTTTCTTGTAGACAACATATGGATGGGTCACGTCTTTTGATCCAAGATGTCACTTGATGTCTCTTTACTGAAGCGTTCAGTCCATTCATGTTCAATGTAATTATTGACAGGTATGTGTTTAGTGCTGTCATTGTGATGTGTTTATTTTTGTGTTGATGTTTTCTCTGTTGTTCTTATTACTCTGTTCTGCAACCTTCCTCTTTGTGAGTTGATTTTTCACATTTTTCAGGATTGGTTTTGTGGTTGTTGAGACTTCTGCATTACATTTTTTGATTTGATATGTTGCATCTTTATTGTGCTTTACAGCTGCTCCTGTGATCTCCTTTAATAAACTATGTATAAACCCAATTTAAACTACTACCCATCTTATTAACTTTCTCTCCATCTGGAAGGACTACAATGGCTGTAATGCCTCCCTCTTTTTAATATGATGACATCATAGCTTTCATGGTATGAGCCCTGGATCATTTCTTTCACTGTTATAGCACTGATTGAGTTTGGAGCCTTCCCTAACTGAGTAGATTTCTGGGTGATGTGTCCTGTATTTCCTTCTAAAATGTAAAGTTAGTTGTTTTGTTCTTCTAAGCCTAGAGAGTCTTTCAGTCTTAATTTCATTTTCATATTTGAAAGGTAGTTTTCCAGGATATGTAATTCTTGGTTGGAAGTTTTTCTCCTTCAAGGCTTTGAACGTGTCATGCCACTGTCTCCATGCCAGTATTGTTTCAGCTGAGAAATACGACAAAAGCCTACAGGGTTTGCCTCTGAATGATAGCTTTGCTTTGCTTTTGAGTCTTGTTGTCTTTAAGAGTTTCTGCTTAGGTTTCCTTTTGTTAAGCTTGATTATAATATGTCTCAGCGTCTTTCTTTTGAGATCTATATTGCGTTCAATATGCTTGTTGGATATCTACATTCTCTTCTTTCATAATTTCTGGGAAGTTTTCTGTCAGCAGCTCAGCAACAATACTCTCTGTGTTCTCAGTTGTCTTGCCCTATTCAGGAACTCCAATGAATTGTAGATTGTTCCTCTTAATAAAGTCCCACATGCTTCTTAATGCTTCTTCATTTCTCTTCATTCTTTTTTCTGATTTCTCCTCATGATGCTGGAGTCAGTAGCTCTGTCTTCCAAACAGAAAGTCTCTTTTCCATTTGCTCCATTCTGTTCTCTTGGCTTTGAATTGAAATTTCTATGTCTTTGATTTTGTTCTTGATATCTTGGATTTCAGAGTACTGGTGTTCCATCAGATCGAATAGCTTGCTTAATTTTTCATTTTGCTCTGCTGCATTTTGTATAAGGTCTAGGAAGGCTCTATATATAATCCTTTTGCATTCATCTTCTGATGTTTTCAGAAAGGCTTCTTCATCTGGGAAGTTCTTGGGTTGTTTCTTTGGGGGCCTTCTTTGTTATGGTTTCCTCCAGAGTTTGTTGCTTTTGAGGCATTATGTGAGTCAATAGAGGCTGGGAGAGATGCTGTGAAGATAGACCACAGTTGTTTCTCTAGGCCATCTTAAAATGAAAGGTAAAAGGTGTCTGACCAGTTCCACAGTAAGCACAGGTCCCTCTTCCCAGCTAACAAAGTAAGCACCTCTATGTACAACCCCAGATGTTATAAACTAGTTCAAAATACAGAAAGGCTACTGCCCTGTTGGCCTCGGCCACCGGGCCCCAGCTGTAGGCTACAGTGTTTAAAGTACTGCTTTTCTACCGGAAAAGCTCTCTCTTCTGGTCAGGCGCTGCCTCCCAGCCTACAAACTAGGTCCAACTTGGGCCTCCGTATGGGTGAATCCACCTCCCAATGGAACAAGATGGCGTCCTGGACAAGCTGCATGCCTGCCTCAGTACATTGCACTCAATGGTGGAGGCAGAAAGAGAGGCCAAAGGTGCCAAGATACAGAGTCCAAAGCCAGGCTCTCAAAATGTGGCAATTTCACCTGCCGATACCACCAGCAGTACATCTGAGATTAGCTGCTAATCAAGTCCCAGCTCCGCCTGCCTGCTAAAACATAGAAAAAAAGTTAAAATGGTGAGTTAACTTTGGTCCATGAAAGCCATCATTCAACCAGAGTAGGGGATGGTGAAAGACAGGAAGTCTTCCATTCAGGGGTATGAAGTCCAAATTGATAGCCATATGCCATGTCCTAGGCCTTACTAGGTGTCCAGAAGGCTCCATTAAATTATCAACCCATGTCTTGATTTCCAGGGGGATTTAGGGAGATATCTGCTCAGTTTTCCATCTTGACTCCACCCTCAGAACTGATTTAAAAAAAAAAGTGTGTGTGCTCCGTGTAGAGAAGACAAGGATCAGTTTTCTTTTGCTTTAAAGAACATCACCTGTCTGCCAAGCAAAGGAAATTGAGCTATTTTCAATGATTAGTTGCAAGGTGCAGTGTTAGTATTTTCTTTGCCTGTAGTTAAAACCAGGAAATAAATCAGTGGGAAAAAAAAAAATTCCCATGAAATGTCTTCTAGATGCACTTGCTCATTATTCATACAAGCATTTTCCTTAAAAGCATATGCTCATCCACTTCAGTCACTAACATTTGTACTTACCTCAGCCACAGTTAACTCCTATTGAAAATTCTGTATTTACAGTTATTAAGGAACTTAATCATGTTTATGGATAAAGCCAGTTTAGACATCTCTTACAGAACAGTTTATTGTAGACAGATCACCAAACACCTCTAGCCAAATGCTCTTCACAATTTGTTGCTAAAGCTATGTGTCATGGATTGAACTATGTCCCCCCCAAAACGTGCATAACAATTTGACTGGACCATGCTTCCCAATATTGCATGATTACCCTCCATTTTGTGATTTTCGTATGCTGTAAATCCTAAACTCTGCATGTGGCTAATAGAGTGGATTATATTAAAGAGGATTAGGGTGGGACTGTAACACTCTTCTTACGATCACCTCCCTGCTCCAGTGTAAAGAGTTTCCCTGGAGTGTGGTTTGTACCACCTTTTATTCTTGTATCCTACAAAAGACAAAAAGAAAGCAAGCAGAGAGTAGGGGGCCTGATACCATCAAGAACAGAGCACATCGTTTGAACCTGAGGTTCCTGGGCCAAGATGCTCACAGACCAAAAAAAGACCGACAAAACATAAGGACCTTCATTCAGAGCCAAGAGACAGTGTGTTCCCCTGGAACCAGCTCCCTCAATTCAGACTTCCAGTGAACTGGACTATGTGAGAGTAAACTTTTCTTTGTTAAAGTCGTCTACTTGTGATATTTCTTGTAGAGCACTACTCGATGACTAAGACACCACATGAAGTTAGTGTTCTTTATATTAAGAGGAGGAAAGGAGATTTTTCTAAACATTTTTCTTACCTTTAAGGAAAAGCAGACATAGAGATAGATACAGGGGTAGGGAGAGTGATAAAGACTGGGACAAGGACAAAGATAGAAGAGACAGAGATACATAGATAGATATAAGGAAGTACTTAGGCAGGCAAACAGGTAGCCAGATAGATAAAAACAAACATATACAGAGGACCGACAATTTAGCTCACGAACTCATTCTTTAAAAAGTACTACATACTTTATTGCTGAATATCACTATAGTCAGCTTCAAAGTACTCCCCTTGGGAAGCTATGCACTGATGCCAGTGTCTCATCCATCCTTCAAAGCAATTTTGGAACTCTTTTGCTGGAATGGCCATCAGCGCTGTTGTCATATTAACCTTGATGTCCTAAATGTCATCAAAATGTCTTCTTTTCAATATTTCCTTTGTCTTCAGGTAAAGAAAAGTCACCAGTGGCCAGATCAGATGAGTAGGGAAAGTGTTTCAATATAGTTATTTGTTTACTGGTTAAAAACTCCCTCACAGACATCTATACAATTAAGTTCACAAACTTGCCATCATGTCACCACACACAACGGCCACTCCAGAAAGAGTCCCAAAATTATTTTTAAGGGTGGACAAGGCACTGGCATTGGTGCATAGCTTCCCAAGGGGAATATTTCAAAGATGACCATAGTGATATTCCGCAATAAGCTATGTAGCACTTAGAACAATTAAGTTCATGGACTTAATTGTTGGACCTTGTATATTCTAATCTGTGGCCAAACTATATTAAAACTTTTCTGCAGAAGTGTTGTTATGCTCTTTGAAGATTTGGCCTTTATGAGTGTGGAGACTTACGTGATTCACTGAGAACAGCCCACTGAAGAAAAAACAGTGCAACTGTGAAGTGATTAAAAAGTAATTCAAGCCCACTGCATCCCACGACAACACCAATATTCCTTCTCTCTTTGGTGACATTTTTCTCTCACGTGCATCTGCTACCAAGAATGATTTTGTTAACAGTCCTAAAAACTGTCTCCTTTATACAGTCTCTGTTGAGGAATGCATAAGAAATGCTTCTTGTTTTAGTTTGTCTGTGGTACCACTTGTGAACCATCGAGTTTCAGATACCTGTGCTTGAGCACAGTTCAATAGTTTGATGATTGTAGTCTAAATATCAAGCTTTTCTGTTGAGGTTAATGAAAATTTTGCCACAGCAGAAGAAAGCAAGTGACTAGTTTCTCCAGAACACATACTCTGAGGGGCTTGAAACTTCCTCTAATTTTAAGTACTGTTTACATTGTATTAACTCCGACTGCTCCTCATAGAAGTTTTCTCCAAGGACAAACGTACCACAATTGTCACAAGGGATTCTCATAATCTTGCAGGATAGTAGCACTGATCCCTTCGTTATGGAAGCTTCCAGACAAGATTTTTGGTCCGGCACAAATAATCCTGGTATCAGTGTCCAAAGGTAGGCAGCACAGAATCAGGACTTAGTGCAAAGCTTTGGTGTCTGAAATGAATTTGAGATAACTACTATACTTAAGAAAAGTTTAAGTATAATCTTCTGGACTAGATATATCACATTATTTACTTCCTTCCACTCCCTGCTAATATTTGCCAATCCTACCAGCAGGATTATGTCCTAATACGCCTGCTGCATAACCTTGACCCATTAGTTTAAGCTGTTGGACCACAGGCATATAACTAAATCAAATACTGCCATTAGTTTCTCTCCTTTGAGACTTTGCTCACCTGGGAGTCTCTTAAGACAATTCAGACTGTAAGTTTATAAAAACTTGGGCATCAAGGCTGCCATTTTTGAGGTGGTCCATTCCGAAGGACCACATACAAGCAGATGAATCAACATAGAACCTAGACTTAAGTCTGAGAAAAATTAAGCATATCTCCGGCAGAAATGATAGACAGTGTGACCCAAGAACAAAGACATAACAACAAAGTGGTACAGTGCTAGAAGTGCTCACTTGTCTATGCCAAGAAATTTGGAAGACAGCTACCTGGCCAACAGATTGGAAGAGATTCTTAGTCATGCCTATTCCCAAAAAGGTGATCCAATCAAACACAGAAATTACTGAACAATATCACTATCACATGCAAGCAAAATTTTGCTGAAAATCATTCAAAAATTTTTAAATGGCTGTGGCAGTACATTGATAGAGAACTGACAGAAATTCACAGACTCAGAAGAAGACGTGGAGCCAGGAATATCATTGCTGATGTCAGATGGATCTTGGCCAGCAGTAGAGGACAACAGAAAGATGTTTACTCACGCTCAAACATGGCAACAATTGTGAGGAGCCCAAGACCAACTCGAGGGCAAAGGCATTCGACTGTGTGGATCATAACAAATTGTGGATAACATTCTAGAGAACAGGAATTCTAGAACACTTAAATGAGCTCATGGTGAACCTGTGTATAGATCAAGAAGCAGTTGTTTAAGCCCAGCAAGGGTATACAGCCTGGTTTGAGGTTAGGCGAGGTGTGTATCACTGTTGTATCCTTTCAGCATACCTGTTCAATCTGTATGCTGGACAAATACTCTGAGAAGCTGATCTATAAGTATAATGGGGCATTAAGATTGGAGGAAGGTAAGCCACAAATCCATTTACTAACTATAAGTCCACTCAGTAGGAGAATTTATCATAGTCCAGTCTGCTGACTCCAGATCCAATGACAGCATCTTGGCACAGGAACCTCTGGTCCAACGAACGTGCTCTGCTCTCGGTGCTGTTTCATGGCAGTGTGAAGTCCCTAGTTCTCTGCTTGCTTCTCTTTCCTTTTATCTCTTGTAGGATGAAAGGATAAAGGGTAGTACAAGCCATTCTCCAGGGACACTCCCTTTACAGAGGAGCACAGAGGTGATCCTATGAAAGGATTCACGGTCCCACCCTAATCCTTTCATGTACAACATAGGCAAATCACAAAGTGAAGGACAATCATAAAACATTGGGAATCATGGCCCAGCCACACGGCTACACTTATTCTGGGGTGGACACAATTCAATCCATGACATCCTGCCCTTTGGCACCCCAAAAATTACATCTTGGAAACATGTAAAAGATTCATCCCATAATAGCAAAATTATGTCCATCCCACACAGTAGAAGCCTCAAATCGCTTCCAAGTTCAAAATTCAAAAATTCTTCTACATCTATGAAATGTAGAATACAAGCTGTCTGCTTCTAAAAGTACAGTGGCAGAACAGGCACAAGTTAGACATTCCATTACAAATGGGAGAAACTGCAGGGAAGGAAGGCATTAACAGGCAACAAACAAATCAGCACAACACATTACATTAGCCCTCAAAGCTTTGAAAATGATCTTCCATTTTCTGAGACGTTTTACACAAC
Source organism: Heterohyrax brucei (assembly GCA_028571685.1). NCBI lineage: Eukaryota > Metazoa > Chordata > Mammalia > Hyracoidea > Procaviidae > Heterohyrax > Heterohyrax brucei. Next base: position 167,649,421 of record CM053143.1, read on the forward strand.
GGCCCTGCCCTCCAGTCTCTCGGTATTGTCCCACACACTCAGGATTCTCACTGGAGATCCCCGGCCCTGTGCTACAACTCTGCCTCCTAGCTTCCTTGGAAGAAACTCTGCCCCATTGGCTTTAGGTGCACCCTAAGCCCAAATGAGTAGTAATTCTACCCTTAAATCCCTGAGGTCTTAGCTATACCTTCATTATGTGGATGACACAATTTTACATGTTAAAAGTAAATAGAACTTGAAGCACTTACTGATGAATATTGAAGACCAAGCCTACTGTATGAATTATGTCTCAACATAAAGAAAACAAAAAGCCACATAACCATAACAACAAGCAACATCATGATAAAAGGAGAAAAGACTAAAGTTGTCAAGAACTTCATTTTACTTGGATCCACAATCAACACCCTTGTAAACAGCAGTCAATAAATCAAAAGACACACTGCATACGGCAAACCTAAACTTTTAGAAAGCAAAGATGTCACCTTGAGAATTAAGTGCACTTCACCCAAATCATGGTGTTGTTGATCATTTCATATGCATAAAAACTGGACAATGTATACGAAAGACTGAATAATTGATGCCTTTGAACTGTGGTGTTGGTAAAGAATATTGAATATACCACAGGTGGCCAAAAGAACAAAAAAATCTGTCTTGAAAGAAGCACATCCAGAAGGTTCTTTAATAGGAAGAATGTTGAGACTGCTTCTTACATACATAGGGCACATTATCAGGAGAAATCAATCCCTTGAGAAGAACATCGTACTTGGTAAAGCAGAGAGTCGGCAAAGAAGAGGAAGAGCCTTGTTTTAGTCAGCTAGTGCTGCTCGAACAGCAATACCACCAAATGGAAGGCTTAACAGAGTTTATTCTTACACAGTCTGCTAGGCTACGAGTCCTCATTCAGGGTGTCCACTCCAGGGGAAGTCTTTCCCTCTGTTGGCTCTGGAGGAAAGTCCTTGTGTTGTACCAGCTTTGGGTCAGGGAGCATCTTGGAGCAGAAACCTCAGGTCTGAAGGATGCTCTCTACTCCCACTGCTACTTTCTTGATGGTGTGAGGTTCCCAATTCTCTGCTTGCTTCCCTTTCATCACTCTAGGATGAAAGGATAAAAGATGGTACAAGCCACACTCCAGGACACTACAATGGAACAGGGAAATGACCTTTGGAAGGGATTTACAGTCCCACTCTGATCCTCTCTAACACAATACACTCTGCTAACCACAGGCAGAAATTAGGATTTATGGCATCAGGAAGTCACAGAATGGAGGGCAATCGCAGAATACAGGGAATCCTGGCCCAGCCAAACGACCACACATATTTTTGGGAGGGCACAATTCAATCCATGACAACCTTCAACGAGATGGATTCACAAAGTAGCTGCAACAATTTGCTCAGGCTTAGCAACAATTGTAAGGGTAGCACGGGACGGGATATTGTTTCCTTCCACTGTGTATAGAGCCACTGTGAGTTAACACTGACTCAGCAACACCTGACAACAACAGCTCTCTGACGTTTTTCCAGTTATTGAGAGCTTCTCAGTGATCCAAGCATACCAGAGATAAGAAGCATAAATAAGTGGCTGTTCCCAGACTTCCCCTTCATGATCCCCTGCCTCAACTGCGTATCTGTCAATTTGCCATACTGTGGTGGCTTGCGTGTTGCTGTCAAACTGAAAGCTATGCAGCTGATATTTCAAATACCAGCAAGGTTATTCATGGTGGACAGACTTCAACAGAGCTCCCAGGCTAAGATTAGTTAGAAAGACCTTGCAATCTGCTTTAGAAAATTAGCTAATGGAAACCCTAAGGGTAACAACAGAATATTGTTCACTACAGTGCTGAAACATGAACCCCTGTAGTGGTTACAACAATGGATTCTGACAAACCAACGATGGTGAAGATGGAACAGGGCTGAGCAACACTTCGTTTGGTTGTACATGAGGTCATCCTGAGTCAGAGCAGACTTGACAGCAACTCACATGTCCTCAGATCCTCTCCCTTCAAGGAAGGCTCTTTGTTAAATATTTTAGTCAGCTAGGGCTGTTCTAACAGAAATACCACAGAGTGGATGGCTTTAACAAAGGCAGGTTTATTCTTCCATATTCAGGGTGTCCGCTCCAGGGGAAGGTTTTCCCCTTGTCAGCTCTGGAGGAAAGTCCGGTACCGCATCAGTCTTCGCCAGGGAGCATCTTGGAGTAGGAATCTCAGGTCTGAAGGATGCGCTCTTCTCCCAGTGCTGCTCGCTTGGTGGTATGACGTTCCCAATTCTCAGCCTGTCTCCCTTTTCTTTTATCTCTTGCAGGCTGAAAGGATTAAGGGTGGGGCAAGCCATACTCCAGGAAAACTCCCCTACAGTGGAGCAGGGGAGGTGATCTTATAAAGGGCTTTACAGTCTCACCCTAATCCTTTCACATATGCCACAGGAAAACCACAAAACAGAGGACAGTCACAAGATACTGGGAATCATGGCCCAGCCACATGGCTACACCTATTTTGGGGGGGACAGAATTCAATCCATGACATTAAGTGTCCCTGTTAGCACAGTGGTTACACACTTGGCTGCCAACCAAAAGTTCAAGCCCACCAGCCACTCCATGGGAGAGAATACCTGGTGATATGTTCCTGTAATAATTACAGCCTAAGAAACCCCACAGGCAGTTCTAGTCTGCCCTATTGGGTCATGTGTATCTCAGAATTGACTCAAGGGCACACAACAACTACCACATCTCTTTGTTAGCTGGTTTCCTTTTTAGTAGGAAGCTAATGGGAGGAAACTGGGAAGAAGCAGGTAAAAAAAAAAATCAATGCAGTAATCAGATAGAAAAAGAAAAAAAAAATCCAAAGAATGTATAAAAAGAGAGAAAGCTTTCTGGGAAGACTGAGTGTCAAGAAGAATTCTGCAGGTGGATTGCTGAAAGATTCTGGAGAAGGGCTGGAATGCAAAGAACTGGGGATAAACAGAAAAGGGATTTGAGAAAGTGTTGCTATGGTTAACAAATTACCCATTGCCATGGCTAACAAATTAGTTGACATTAATTGTTCTCCAAAACTCAAGAAAATCTTAACATTCTTATTTAATATAACTTGGATGCTGGACCTCATTCATATAAAATGACTGGACGTATAGACACAAACACATAAAACAAAAATCCAAATCCATTTCCATCAGTCAATTCAGACTCACAGTGACCCTCCAGGGCACAGTAAAACTGCCCAGAGAGTTTCCTAGAAGTACCTGGTGAATTCAAACTGCTGACCTTTTGGTTAGCAGACTTAGAAGACTTAACCACTACGTAACCATGAATTTTCCATTATTTAAGCTAACTTAGTTGAATTTTCATGTCTTGTTTCTGTACCTTTTTCCAGACATTTTTTATCTTAAAAAATTGTAAGATTGGATACCAAACTTAATAACTACATCTTCTCTCCACCTTTTGGTGAGACACATGGCTAGGAATACTTGTATTTATTTCACATACAGAAAAACTGAAACTTTGTATTTTAGAATAGAAAAATATGGAATGTGACTACTTCTTCCTTCCATCTGATCTCCTTTTAATTTAGATGAAGTTTTAGTAACTGTTTATTGACAGAAAACAAATGGATAAATACTCAATAAGTAAAACAAGTGTTAAATACTCTGTGTCTGGCTTTTAATTCCTGGACTCTAGCAGACAGGTCCTTCAAATCCCTCCCTACTGTCTCTTAAATTTAATGATACCAAGGTCACTGTCATTTAAGTCTTCATTCAATAACTAGAGAAATTGTGCGTCATTGGTATGCAAACTGGTCTCAGGCAAGGAACATTACTCTTTAATCTCCTAATTTTAATTGGTATGTCATCATGCAGACTGGGGCTGCTAATGGTTTAGTTTGTAGATTAAGATCAGCAGACCTGAACTGAGATATGCCATTAGCTACAAATAAAGAGGAAAAACACTGAACAATGATAAAAGAGCCCATTCCAAATGAGAGAGAAGATGATTCTTCCTTATCTTCCTCAAGATTCACGACCCTATCTCAATGTCCATTTGTAGAAGGATTCAAATTAATGCTTTCAGCTGGGTCAGTTAATTTGAGAACAGTTGGTAAATTGACATGATCTGCTGTGTATATACCTAAGTGACTGGCTGGCACAAGAAATGCTGCTGAACTGTTTGCTCACTGATGACAGTGTTTCATCTGCTGAAGCTGTTCCTTTCACTAGGACACAAATATTTTAAATAGAAAGAATCTTCTGCTCTTTAAGGAAAGCATGTTTTATTACTTCATTATTACTATTATTATTCCTTCCAGGGTCTTTTCATCCTCCACTAAGTAGAGTCTAAAACATGCTAATCCTTCATAAAGTTCACAAGTATCTTTATTATTAGTCAAGAAAAGGAAAGCTCCAAGTGAAAAAAAAAATTTGTGTTTAGGTAGAGAGATGGAGATGATAGAAAAATGAGAGATAGGTGGATGGATGGGTGGGTGGGTGGACGGATGGATGGGTGGGTGGATGGCTGGGTGGCTGGGTGGGTGGGTGGGTAGGTGGGTGGGTGGGCAGATGGATGGATGAGTAGATGGGCAAATGGATGGATGAGTAGATGGGCAGATTGATGGATGAGTGGATGGACAGAAAAGATAGATACCATCAAATCAGCTCTGATTCATGGGGAGCGTACACCCAAAAAAATGAAATATAGCTAGATCCTTCGTCATCCTCATGACTGTCAACATACATGAGTCCATCCTTATGGATACTGTATCACTCCATCTCACCAAAGGTTTCTCTCATGCTCACTGGCCTCTGCTTCACCAAACATGATGCCCTCCTCCAACAACTGATACTTCCTGATGATGTATACTCATCTCAGTAGCAATAGGTTTGTTTTTATTTTTGTTCTGGAGGGGAGGAAGAGGGCAGTGATGTGTCCAAAACAAGCAAGACACATAATTTTCTGTTGTGATTCATAACATTTTCATTGGCTAATTTTCAAAAGCAGATCATGTCACGGACTGTGTTGTGTGCCCCCAAAGTGTGTGTAGCACTTTGGCTAGGTCATGATTTCGGGTATTGTGTGATGTTCCTCCGTGCTGCAAATCCTGCCTCTGTAATGTTAATGAGGAAGGATGGGAGGCATTTGTGTTGGTGGGGCAGGACTCAGTGTATAAAATTGTAGTGTGCCTTGAGGCAATCTCTTGGAATATAAAAGAAAGGGAAGTAAGCAGAGAGTTGGGGGGCTCCTATCATCAGGAAAGCAGTGCTAGGGGCAGAACATATTCTTTGAAAAGGCCCCGGGGTCCCTGCACCTCAGAAGCTCTCAGTCTAGGGGAAGATTGATGTCAAGGACCTTCCAAGGACCTTCCTCCAGAGCCAAGAGAGAAAGACTTCCCCCGGAGCCGGTGTTCTGAATTTGGAATTTTAGCCTACTAGACTATAACAGAATAAAATTTCTGCTTGTTAAAGCTGTCCATTTGCGGTAATTCTGTTACAGCAGCACTGGATGACCAAGACAGACCATCAAGCCCTTTTCCCTAGTCAGTCTCAGCCTGGAGGCTCCTCCTGAAACCTGTCTGTTACAAGTGGCCCTGATAGTTACTTGAAATATCAATGGCATAGCTCTCAGCTTCACAGTAATCCACCACAGTACAACAAACTGACAGATAGATGGTAGATAAAATAGGAATAGAATAATCAACCTGATTCTCTTAGCCTCTCATAAAGATCGAATAAGAACAATTGCCAAGGATAAGAGAGCTGCATTACTGCTGTTGGGTGCCCACTGAGTAGATTCTGATTCACAGCAATCCCCTGTGATGGAGTAGAACAGCCCCATGGTGTTTTATAGGCTATTATCTTCACAGAAAGAGTCCTGGAGGCAGAGTGATCAAGGGCTAGACTGCTTCTGAAAGGTTTGGTTGGAACCCACCAGCAGCTCTGCAGGAGAAAAAGTGATCTGCTCCCAGAGAGATTACAGCCTAGGAAGCCCTATGGAGAATTCCATTTTGAGTCAACACCTAACAACAATCTTTATGGAAGCCCTCGCTAAGACTTCCTCCCCTAGGGTTGCTGGGTGGATTCAAACCACCGACCTTTCCAGTAGCAGATGAGCAGAAAACCATTTGTGCTACCAGGGTTTCATGGTAAGAGAGTAGACAAAAGGAAAAGAAAGCTTTGGAAGAAAAAGTACAGAATGAAATAAAATACAATAATATATCAGTGCCTACCTTAATTCCGCACTCACTGTTCTACCATCTTTAAAAAACAGAAAACGCACTGCCATCCAGTCAATTCCAACTCACAGCAACCCTATAGGACAGAGCAGAACTGCCCCATAGGGTGTCCAAAGCTGTCGGCAATGAAGCCCTGATGACCCAGTGGTCATCTGCTAACCAAAAAGTCAGCAGTTTGAATCTACCAGGATCTCCTTGCAAAACCTATGGGGCAGTTCTACTAGTTTCATGGAAGGTCACAGAGAAATAACCAAGGGTAACTAGTATCTGTGGAGTGCTTTCATTCACAGTCTTATTTAATCCTCAACAGTCCTAAAGGCATGTATTATCATCTCGCTTTTTCAGCAAAGATAATTGAAGCTGTGAGAGGTTGAGTATCTTGCCCAAGGAAACACAGCTAGATAGTAATAGATCTGGGATTTGAACCAAAGCCAAGGCACAAAGCTACTGCCACTGACAATTTTGCAAAGTGAGAAAACACAGGAAAATATTTCAGGAAAAACTGGAGAAGTTTCTGGCAAAGAACTGCATCATTTTAAAGGTAGAAGTCTTGGTGGTCCAGTGGTTAAAGTTCTCAGCTGCTAAATGAATGGCAAGTGGTTCAGCCCCAGCAGCCCAACCAGGGGAGAAAGATGAGGCATTCTGCTTCCATAAAGACCAAAAAACCCAGATGCACTGCCCTCAAGTTTATTTCAACTCTCAGTAACCCTATATTGCAGAGTAGAGCTGCTCCATAGAGTTTCCAAGGAGTGCTGCTGGATTTGAACTGCCAACCTTTTGGACATAGCAATTACATACAGCCTTGTAAACCCTACAGGGCAGTTTTGCTCTGTCCTATAGGGTCATTATGAGTCCAAATCAACTGGATGGCAAAGGACTTATTTATTTATTTTTCATACAAGCCAGAAAGGATGATGCTGGTGATTAAAGGTATTACATCTAAGGACTTGGGGAAAGCAGAGGAGCAGAGGGTTCCGTAGGTCCTACCCTCCTTGGCCCATCAGTAGAGGGACAGGGTTCTGTCAAGCCCTCTCTGAGCTGTGTAAAGACGCAATGAGGACGGAGTGCAAAATTGTCATCATTTTGACTCAACTCCAGAGACCCAGCTTAGCAATAGAAAAAGGGAAGAAAAAAAAGTTGTGCTGTGCAGGCATTAGCCTCTCATCAGATATCTGTGCCCATGTTAGGAGCTGGCATCATAAATAGAGCAAACATACAGCAACTGTCCCTAAAAGCACAGAGCAGCTGACAGTAACTCGAAATACAGAGGTAATGTGGGGACAACACAGGCCAGGTGGCACCTTCTTTCTTTGTCAGATGCGAGGCTTCCTATCTCAATGCCCTGGCCCTCTGTGCCACACACAGCAGGCTATTTGAAGTACTTCAAAGGCCTTGGGAACCCCAACAGAATAAGGGCCCTTCTGGTCCTCTCTTTCTTTCTGGCAGCCACCTGAATGAGAAAGAGCATCAGATGAGTGCTTGTTGGGATGATTTGTTGTTTCTCTTTGTTTTGTGATGATGATATTTTCACATTATGTGCCTCTGCCTCTGAGACACTCCCCCCAAATAATTGACACCTAGCACAACAAAAACAATTTTTCAAGTATTACATTTTTATGAAAAAAAACCAGTATCACTTTGTACATTATTTGCCAGCCTTGCCCTTGTCGCCCAGCATGAGGTATTTTCATAAGTAACACCGCCAATTCTATTTTACATGTTGCTGTGAAAAAGAATTAGCACAGCATGCTTTAGAAAATACCTCATGTGCCTATAGTGCATGTGACTAACAAAGAAGGTTCATATTATTTGCATAAAAATACAATAGCATAAAACAATATTAATTTCTAAAATAATAATAATTCAAAAAACAGTTGCTATGGAGTCAACTCTGACTCACGGCAACCCCATGTGCTCGGTAGGGTTTTCATGGTCTGATTTTTCAGAAGTAGATCACCAGGGCTTCTTCTAAGGCAACCCTGAGTGGATTCAAACCTCCAACCTGACATGCTGTTTGTACCATCTGGGAACTCCAGTCATCAGATACTACATGTTTATTACACATCAGTCTCTGAAGTAAATGCTTTGCAAGCATTAGACCACTTAAACCACTCAGCAATACTATAAGACATTGTTATTATCTCCATTTTAAATCCATTTTAAAGATGGAGAAAATGAGGCTCAAAGATGACAAGTTGACTAGGTCAAGGCCAAATAACTAGAAAATTCAAAGCAAGGATGCAATCTCTGGTTTATTTGATCCCAAAGCCTGCAGTCCTTGCCCTATGAGTGAAAGGTGGCCTCTGGATTGAAAGATTCTAATAAAGAGCTGGAAAAACAGATTCCACATGCATGAAGCTACCTATTTCAGTCCACATAGCCCAGGAAACGCTGGTGGCATAGTGGGTTTAAGTGCTAGGTCTGCTAACCACCAGGCACTCCTTGGAAACTCTACGCAGTGGTTCTACTCTGACCCACAGGGTCGCTATGAATTGGAATCAAGTCAAGGGCAGGGGGTTTGGTTTGGATGTTACAGGTCCTCACCCTCCAGGGATGAATCAGACTCAGGCAATGGTGAGGACCAAGAGTTGAGTAACAAACAGCAAGCATGAACTTTATCATTTCAAATGTACCAAGAGCTCAGGAAACAACATCTCTTGTCACTAGCAAAAGCCTTCATGTTGTTGCCCAAAAGCCCTGCATCTATCAGGGAGACACATGTGATCACACGGCCTGAATGGAAAAGTAAGAAAGCCAGCTCATCTTTCCATTACACACAAAGTAACAGATGATAAGATTCCAAATCAGCACATCTGTGGTTCCTGCAGAAAACAGGTGAGGAGGTCAAATCCAAGAGTCAGAGATGCATTAGTAGTGGAAACAAAGGGTTCTCAGCCCCTTCTTCCAACCAGGCTAAAAGCCCTTGCATACCCCATTCCTGACAATGGTTCCAGAAAGCTACAGCAGATGGTGGGTTCAGTTCTTTATCTAACAGGTGGGCTCACTAGCAGCCAAGACTAATTCCGCAGAAGCCTGTAGGCACCCACACAAAAGCGAGATGGTATGGGGCCTGTTCCTTACTTCTGATTCTTAGCACAGTTTGGGGCCCAAAGATGATACTCAGTAAATACTTGTTGTAGCAAAGGATCTACAAATGGAGAGTGAATGCAAAGCATGAAACCAAAGAGAAAATTTGTCATAGTGAAGAGTTTGGAGTAGGAAATGGGATGAACTGGCAAGAACAGCCACTCATTCACTTAACAAGCATTTTCTGAGCTCGGACCTTTCTGCTTGTTTTTTATTCCTGGTTCATTCTTCTCCCTTGCCCCTGCCTCATCGGTACCAGCGGAGGATCAGTGAGATAACCAGGATCGCAGAATCTGAGCTACAAAGACCGTTAGAAGGGATCTAGTCTACCCTCGTAACACGCCAGACAGCCACTGATTCTGCGTTCCGATCCTGTCCGTCATCAACAGCAGCACTGTGTCACCTCCTCCGTGAAGCCTTGCCTGACTCTCCCAGCCCAGAGCCCACTGAGCCTTCTCCCTGTATATCCATAAGCTCATCTCATTTGGGAGCCCTGGTGGTATAATGTTTTAAGTGTCTGACTGCTTACCAAAGGCCAGCAGTTCAAATCCACCAGCCACTTCTTAGAAACTCCATGAAGCAGTTCTCTTCTGTCCTATAGGGTCACTGTAAGTCAGAATCAACTGGACCACAATGGGTTTAGGTTTGGGATTGGGTTTGTGTTTGGGTTTCCTTTGACAAGCCCTGGTGGCACAGTGATTAAGATCTATGGCTACTGACTAAAAGGTCAGCGGTTCAAATCCATCAGCTACTCCCTGGAAACCACGTAAAACAGTTCTGCTCTACCCTGTAGGGGCACTATGTGCTGGAATCAACTCAATGGCAATAGGTTTGGTTTTGGTTGTCTCATTTGTGTCTTCACATCATCTGTGTGTGCCTGGGTGTGTTTTAGAAAGTGGGGTCTAAAAGAGAATGGAGGGAGGGAGGGAGGCAAGATGAAGGAAGGAAAAACTAGATGATATACAAGGAGCGAGGAGGTGAGAGCAGTCCATTCTTGTACAAGCAATAAGCTGGTATATTACCTGAAGAGAACTAAAAAAAGAGTTTTAAAAATTGATTCAAAATTAATCTGCTTTATTGTATCACTGTCATGGATTGCATTATGTCCCCCCAAAAGTGTCTGCATTGATTTGACTGGGCCATGATACTTGCTGCTGAGTAATTTTTCCCATGTATTATGAATCCTGCCTCTGTGATGCTGATGAGGGAGACTGGGCAGCAGTTGTGTTGGCAAAGGAGGACTCGATCCCCAAGTCTGTGGGATATAAAAGAGAGAAGTGAGCAGAGAGAGTCATGAACCTCATACCACCGAGAAAACAGCCCCAAGAGCAGAGCACATCCTTTGGACCTTAAGTTCCTGAGCCAGGATGCTCTCTTTGAATTTGGACTCTTAGCCTACTGGACTGTGGTAATTTCTCATACTGAATGCGGATTTGTGGCTTGCCAGACTGTGACAACCAAGTTACTCTTCCTGAAGCCTTCTACTCGTGATATTTTCTGTTAGAGCAGTACTGGACGATGGAGACCATCATTATGGCACAGCTATTAGAAACAATGTTGATGACAAAATTCTCCTGCCATCAGAGAAGACTTCTTCCCCACAGCCAGAGCTCTGGTTCATGACTGGAAAGAAGAAAAGAGCTTGCTGTAAACAACAAGAAAGGAAAGAAACATATTTTTACTTCCCCATAAACAACTCTCTACAAATTGTGATAGAAATCCCTGGGTGGGACAAATAGCTAACGCACTTCACTGCTAACCAAACAGCTGGAGGTTCAAGTTCACGCAGAAGCACCTCAGAAGAAAGACCTGGAGATCAACTTCCAAAATATCAGACACTGAAGACCCCATGGAGCATGTTTCTACTATGACACACACAGTGTCACTGTGAGTCAGAGTTGACTCCATGGCAGTGGGTTAAATATAATATAAAAGCTGTCATTAGCTCCTGCCTAGAAATAGGTGGAAACCCTGGTGCCATAGTGGTTAAGTGCTACAGCTGCTAACTACAGGATTGCAGTTCAAATCTCCCAAGCACTCCTTGGAAATTCTATGGGACAGTTCTACTCTGTCCTATAGGGTTGCTATGAGTTGGCATCAACCCGATGGCCCTGGATTTGGTTTGGTTTGGGGTAGAAATATGTAGAATGACACATTGTATCATTTTCTAACTTCTTCACTTGCTTTATATATCATTCTGTTGTGACCCATAATGTTTTCACTGCCTAATTTTCAGAAGATCACCAAGCCTTTCTTCCTATTCTGTCTTAGCGTGGAAGCTCTGCCCAAACCCGTCCACCATGAGTAAGCCTTCTGGCACCTGAAATATCAGTGGCCTAGCTTCCAGCTATCATATAACAGCATCATATAACAGCATGAAAAACACTGCAGCTGGGTAAACTGATGGGATGGCGGAGCTAGAATAGGCTTATTTTGCCCTCGGAGTTGAGCTTCTTCCAGGAGAAAACCTTCAAATAAATAAGAACCTTAATACCTCACTTCCATTTATACTCCACATATCTAAAACCTTTCCTTAAATCTCAAGGACCTGCAAGACAATGGGGATAACAGAAGTAGTTATTAATAATCTCATAGAAATAGCACCTGCACATGATTTTCAACAGTGTAGACAATAAACAGAGCACATTTGGGAGATTAGACACAAGAAACAGAGTACATTCTCACCTCATTTTTCATTCAGACTCCCCAGAGCAGCAGTTTCAGTTTCCACATCATCCTTTAGTAGATTACCTGTGGCATGATACAACACACTTGTATCTGGATAGCTTGTTAATTTGTATTTCTCCATCCTCCATTCCAAGAGTATATCCAGGTCCTTTTGTTCCTTTGCACCAGAGAATTTTTTTAAATTGTAGGGGTAAGAGCAGTTGTCAGCTGAAGACCACCTGATTGTTGAGCCTTTGCTTTCTGAAAACTTGCTCTCAGTGAGGTCGGTATGCCAAGGACTGGAGAGAAGGCTGGATTGCAGAATCAGCCTGAGACTTGGGGAGAGTTTCTAGTACTAGGAGGGGGTTTGAGATTCGTGGGTCCCATGTTTAAAGAGTTTCCCTACCCTAAACTGTCAATACCAGGAGTGCTGGCCAAACACTAGAAATGGATGATTTTCTAAAATGATGCAATTTGGGAGATTAGGCACAAGCATCTGGGTTTCTCAACCAGAGCTAAAATGTCCATGCTCTAGCATGGCATTAAAGTGGTGAAATGCCTGATTCAAGACGCCATAGAGACTTTGCAGCTGGGTCGAAAAGGACACTACAAGCATCTACCCTTGTGCCAAAGATGTAGGATCTTGGTGTTATTCAGGCAGACTAACTGCAGTTAAAAAAGAAGTCACCATTTCTGACACCAAACAAAACAGAAGTTGATTTCCCACTCAGGGAAGTCTATCTGGGAATTCCCAAGCAGAAATCTATGCAATCACTCAGGGACTCAGGCTCCTTCTTTCTTGTGACTCTATTTAGGGTTTCAGTGTCTTCTGGATTCAGCTGGAAAAGGGGAGGAGAGTTGAAGATCAAACCTGGTAGATTCTTTTGGAGCAGACCTGAAAGTGACACGCATGACTTCCTTTCATGATCCAACAGCCAGAACTCCGTGACACAACCATAATCGTTTCCTAGGGGGCCTGGAAAATGTAATATTTCATTTCTGCCTATTCTTCAACTGTCCACCACATATTATGGGTGTAGTATGGGGTACGGAAGTGTTAATAATAGGTATGGTGGAATTCCTGACAAATTAAAGAAAGCAGTAATTCTAGTCTGATTTAATTACACTTAAAGAAGTACAATGCTTTTCTCACACAAGGATTTTGAGTTATGATTCATATTTGCTACATGCTATTCCACGATTTATCAATCCAGGACAAACATCTATTAGCTCCTTGATATCAAAAGTGAAGAAGTTGCTTTGCTTGTACCGCCTGACACTATCTTTCCCTGCCTCAACTGTCAAATTCTGTTGATCATTATATTTACTTTTATCACTTGAAATATTGCACATAAACCGTTTCCTGAATTTTCAACTTTATTATCTGTAGGCTTTTTGCTAGAAAATGGCTCCCTTACCTTTTCTTTCCATTCTCTACTCCTTATTATGTTGTTACAATGCTAAAGTTCTGAGATTCGTCACTTTGATTATCTATTCTACTAATGCTATTCCAGTATTCCAGACGTTGTCCACAGATGACAGCCACACACTGCTGAACCTCTGCTCCAACCGTGTCTGCCCACAAATACACCCATGGTCCTGTAAAGTTACAATACTGAAACCAAACCAAACCAAACTTGCTGTCTTTCAGTCTATTCCAACTTACAGCAGCCTTAATGACAGAGCAGAATTGCTCCCATAAAGTTTCAAAAGAGCACCTGGTAGATCTGAACTGCTGACATTTTGATTAGCAGCTATGGCTTTTAACCTCTATGCAACCAGAGTTTGCAAGACTACAGTACATTTCAGAACTTCTGGGTAGAGACTGGGATTTAGTGGACATAACTAGAAACTACAAAGACAAGAATTTCCCACATGCAACAAATGTGCTTCTTATCTTTCAAATACAGAGAAATTGCATTGCCAGGCAAAAAATGGCACAGTACCTATATAACCTATGATACAGATGTCTTTACAGGTATTATAAGTGCCTATGTTACCAGCTTATGTATATACTGTACTGTACTTTCTATTGTTATTTCAATGGGAACTTAGCCTACTTATAAACAAAAAGCTTTCCATGTAACAGTGCATGTGACTCATAGACAGGAGCATCCAGTCTGCCACACTGCATGTCTCTTGAGTGTTGTACAGTTTTCTGTGTTTAATTTTATCTGAAAAATATTACCATGAAGTGCCTCATGGCTCCCAAATGCAGGAAAATCAGTGCTCGTGAGAGCATTAGCAACAAGCAAAGGAGAAGTGTTGATTTGGAAGGGAAACAAAAAGTTATTAAACAACATGAAGGTGGAAAATCAGCAAATGCTATTGTTAGCAATTTAAGCAGGTTGCACCTTAACAATCACAATCCTCAAAAACAAAGGAAAAATTTTCCAAACCGTTAAAAGGTGGGCTCTGCTGAAAGCTACAAGGCTAACAAAAATGGAAGAAAGAATGACATTAGATATGGAGAAACTCCTGGTGACATGGATTTAGGACACACACAAAAGCAAATCCCTCTCAGCATGGTGACGACCATTGCTAAGGCACAAAGCTTGCTCCAGATGCTTAATGGAACACAGGTGTGCTCTGCTGTGTTCACACAACATAGAGATCACATAACACCCTATTTCACAGAACATATGGTGGATGTTAACCAGCACATGACTGTGCTGTGCAAACTACAAATTTAAAAGCAGCATTTTTATTATGACGATTTTGCACGTATTATTCTCTATAGAAGCAAATACTTTGATTCAGATTATATACAGAAAGGAATGTAATTAAGCGTTATTGGTAAAGGGAGCATCTTCCCACGTATTACTTTAAAATAATGCTTCCCACAAATAAATGTGGACACAAATCACCTGAGGATCTTGTTCAAACGTAGTTGGCTGGGGTGTGGCCTGAGAGTGGACATTTCTTTTTTTTTTTCTTTTTTATTTAACATGACTGAGTGAAAATGTACATTCCCGTATAAATTTACATGTCCACCTATATGCAGCTTCCCCTGATCTCCCTGTCCAGTGACAGCACACTATTCCTCTCTCCCCCATACATGTCTCATCCTCCCAACAGCCTCCTTTCCCCTCCTCTCCATCCACTCCCCTTCCTCCAGCCAGAGGTCAGCAGGATGATATCCTAGAGATGTATAGAACCATAAAGTGCAACCACTATATGGTTACTCTGCATTGACAAGTCCAATCCATTCCTGTCCAAAGAGTGGACCTTTGTTATGATTTATGGATAAGGGCAGCATCAGGGCTGGGGGCCATGCTCTCAGGGGAACCCTGAAACCACTGGACCATCAATTGAGGTCTTTTAGTGGAGATCTCAGGATGCACCCCTTTTTATTCTTGTGTTGCCAATGAGACTCCTCTCTGTGAGCTCCATCGTGGCTGTCACTGGTGGTGGCCGGGCACCATCCAGTTCTTCCGGTCCCAAGTCAATGAGGGCACCCCCTCTTGCGGATCTCTCTGTCTTCTAGGTTGTCTTTACCGCGTGTCATTTTGGTCCTAGGTGAGCATCCATTCCTGCTGAGTTGGGACCATTTGCTGTGTCCTCGCATGGCACCTTGGCAGCTTTTAAGACCCCAGAAGTGAGAGTGGACGTTTCTAACAAACTGAGCGGTGATGCTGATGGCACTGGTCCATGGGTCTTGCTTTGGGTAGCAACTCTTTAATGGATCTTCCTTTCACATCTCATCATTTTGCTTTTCTAGATCATAAATCCATTTCTGTCTTCTTTCTTGAATTTCTAAATTCAGAGCTCTTTAAGTCTCTATTTAGAAAATGCCACATAATCCTTCTTAAAGCCTCTATTTAGAAAATGCCATATGATCCTTGTCCTTTGTTTTCAATTTCAAACAAAAGAATACTGATCACCTACCCAGGACCACTTTTAAAATTAATAGCGTGTTTTGAGATTGTTGAGGTTAGTACCCTCACAATATAATAACTTCTGTATCTGTTGTCCTCGTTGAGATTTCATTAAGTCCATGTTATTATCGTTGCTAGTTTCTTTGGAGTGAGCTCTGGCTCATAGTCACCTTGTATAAAAACAAAATATTTCCTAACCCTGGTGGCATAGTTGTTAAGTGCTATGTCTGCTCATCTAAAGGTCAGCAGTTTGAAACCAGTAGGTGTTCCTTGGAAACTCTATGGAGCAATTCTACTGTGTTCCCTTAGGGTCACTGTGAGTCAGAATCAACTGGATGGTAACGGGTTGGGTCGGGTTTGGTTTGAGGTGCCATCTTCATGGCCCTTTGTTGTGGCTATTGTGTCAATCTGTTGAGGGTTTCCCTACTTTTCGCTGTTCCAGTCAAATGGCCAAAGAAGTTTTTGAAACATGCTATCGACCGAGCCAGCTACGAGCAAAACACTATCTATCTTCATCAAAGCAAATCAAATCAAGGCATTATATTAACTAAACAGTTTCTTCTTTGAAATTTGGTAATTAGATCTCTTCACACCCTCCCCTAAACATACTTACAACACATTTGAGTTACAACAAAGCACACTTACGATCACTCCCTTTCCTTCACATTTTGCTGCTAGTTGTACGTACTACATACAACGATGTACATACAACTACATACAACGATGAAGTGTGTAATTTGATGATGTTGTTATTCACAGACGTCGACTCGCTGATTTTCAAGGGTCAGATTTATAAAGATAGTGAGAACAAAAGGCTATAATAATGGAAACTTAAAAAAAAAGAAAAAGAAAGTATTCAACCTATCAGAACTCATGACGGAGTCATCATAACAGAACTGTGTCATAGTCGGGACCGACCTGCATCAGAGTTTCTTGCCATTATACCCACATCTCAGAAAAAATCCTTATAAAGTTGTTTTCTTCATGGTTTTGACAATAAAAAATGGCACAGGGAGAAAATACTACCTAGTCATTAAAAAGAGTCTCTCTGAAAAGTTCTATAATTCATTCTCATGTCACAAGCCATAACACAAAGAGAAAATGTGATAAATCCATTCTAATGAGAAAATATTGTTATGAGAAATGAGAAGAGCTTACAGCTAATCCATTTTTAAATTATCTTAAAATAATGCTGATGTGCTCCCTGGATTCTGTTATCTTGAGATATGACTAGACTTCTTTTTCTTTATCCCACAACCCCTGACTACACAAAAGCAATTATAAGAAAATGTGTAATAAAACAGCAGGTAATGCTGAATGGAATTCAGAAAACTGCTTCAAGGGGGAAAAAGAGTCATTCATTACTAAGCATCCCAAAACACTATGCTTCAGGGAGAGTAGTAAATATGAATTTTAAATATTTAGAAACCTCAGGGTGCCTTGCATATACATCCCTCCTCTCTCCATCTTACCGTTTGGGAAAACTGAGTCAGCAATCTCCAATTGCCCTAGACTTCTGCAGTATCCAAACCCAGAAGGCCATTCAGAGCACAATTTGATTTAGGAATGTAATTAGGAACACTCTTTTACTTAGCTGAGTCACCTGGTGTCTCTTAGAACACTTGCACTAAAATTAAATGCATTAATTTTTTTTTTAAATTGAGTCAGGGAGTAGCCCATCTGCAGTGTAATCAAGGTAAATTATATTATTAAGTGTCAGAAGGTTGAAGACACAAAATAAAATAAATATGTATAAAAGACTAACAATGCCCTAGGCAAAGAACTAAAAAACTTGATCATATTACAACTGAAACTCTTATCAGCACTAGAATAAATAAAAGCCAAGGCAGAAGATGCTAACATTTTTTTCCCGGCAGATATTTTTCTCCAGTGACAAAGAAAACATACTAAAAATATAACTGCTTATTTACTGTTTGATGGGATCATAACACAAGCGGTGAATACTTTAAATTATATTTTAGAAGGCTGCTGCGAATCATTTGCAAGGGTATATTGCCACTTATGGAAACTTCACCTTCTTGGATCTATTCTCCCTTCAAATCACTCTAGCCCTGCTTCCTACATGCTATCTATGTTAATAAAGACATCTCTGGACTGATGCAAATCCTGATGGCATAGGGATTAAATGCTACGTCTGCAAACCTGAAGGTCAGCAGTTCAAATCCACCAAGCACTCCTTGGAAACTCTACAGAGCAGTCCTGCTCTGTTGCATAGGGTCACCATTAGTGGGAATTGACTTGACGGCCATGGGTTTGGTTTTTGGACTTTGGTTTTTCTAGACTGATAGACCATAACCTCCAAGAGACTGAGCCCAGAACAACTAGATGGCCCCCAGTTACCACCACCAGCCACTCTGGCAGGGATCACAAAAGTAGGTCCCAGACAGAGCAGGACAAAAGATTCACACACACACACACACATAAAAGACTAGACTTACAGTCTGACAGAGACTGGAAAAATCCCAGGAGTATGGCCCCTGTAAACCCTTTTAACTCAATACTGAAGTCATTCCTAAGGTTTATTCGGCCAAAGATTAGACAAGCCTATACAGCCAACAGTGAAGCATGTCAGGGTCAGGCTTTATATAGTTCAATCGTGTATTGAGCTAATAGGCACACCAGCCCAAAAGCAAAGATAAAAAAGCAGGAGAGAACAGGAAAACTGGAGGAATGAAAACAGGGAAACTGAGGTGGAGAAGATGAGCGTTTTGACACTCTGTGGAGTTGACAACCAATATCTCATAATGATTTGCACATTAACTATTTAATGACAAAGTCATTTGGTCTGTAAACCTTCACCTAAAGTGCCATTAAAAAGAGACATCTCCCAAAATTAGAATTCCTTAGGGTTGGGGTTTTCACTCTTACTTTTAGAAAGTTTTTGTGATAAGATCCTGCTTAGGGGGTCTCCTGGAGCTCACAGGCATTCATGTTCAGGAGTCAGGAAATTTTCCAACTTCATGGACATTCCAGGGACTCTTGACTTCTTCCACCTACACACACACACACACAGATGAATTCATTGCCATCAAGCTGAAACCAACTCATAGCAACCCTATAGCACAGAGTAGAATTGCCTCTACTCCCAACTTCTTACACCCCTTGCCTTTTATAATTCTCTTCCCTTGAGTGTGGGTTAGACCTAGTAGCTTGCTCCTAATGAACTGGTGTTGGTAGACGCCACTGAGTTAGCTTGTGGCTCATGATGACCCCATGTAAAATACAGTACGACACTGGCTGCTCTCATGCCATACTGTGATCAGTTACAGATTGGCCCGTTATGATCCACAGTGTTTTCACTGGCTGATTTTGAAAGCAGATCACCAATTTTTTCTACCTAGTTTATCTCAAGCTGGAAACATCCAGGGAACCCGCTCAATATCATGCAACACACGCATCTCCATGGACAGACAGACAGTGGCTATACGTGAGATGCTCCAAGTGGGAACTCGTCCCAGACCTCCTGTATGAATGGTGAGTTTTCTATCACCGAACCACCACTATTCCTAACGAGTAAAACACAGTAAAAATATGGGATGTCACTTCTGAGAGTAAGTTACAAAAAGACTGAGACATCTGTCATGTTTTCACTCTCTTACTCTCTCTTGCTTATTCCAATGAAAGCCAACTGCCTATTGTGAGATGCCCTATGGAGAAGTATAAAGGCAAGGAACTCAGACACAAAACTTCCCAACTCCCAGCAAGGATCTTAAGCCCCCAATTCAATGTTCTGCAAGGAAATGACCAACATCAACCACATGAGTGAACTTGGATACAGTCAAGCCTTGAGATGACTGCAGCCTTAGATGAAACCTCAAATGCAGCTTCTGAAAGCCCCCAACTCAGAGACATCGGCAAAGATGTGCCTGGATTCCCAACCACAGAAACAATGAGATAATAAATGTTTGCTTTTTTTTTTTTTTGTCAAAGCCCTGGTAGCTATGGTTAAAAGTTTGACTTTTCACCAAAAAGACAGCACTCTGAACCCAGCAGCTACTCTTTGGAAACCATATAGGACAGTTTTACTCTGTCCTATAGGATCACAATGAGCTGGAATTGACTCAAGAACATGAGGATGGTTTTCATTATTGTTGCTGTTGTTTTTAAGCAGCCATGTTTGGCGATCATTTGTTACAAAGCAGTAGATAACTACTCTTGCTATAAGAAACATTTCAATTCATGCATAAGTGTAAACAACAATGCCTGTCAAGCAATGTTAACTATTACTAGGTTACAAGCATTATATTACTTCATTTCCACTTTAACTGCTTAAATTAAAAGGAAGTAGTTAGGAACATGAGCGGCTGCATGCTACTGTCACTGTACCTTAGGGTCCTCACTTATAAAGGTGAATGACAAAGTAATGCCAATCACAGTTGTTGTTGTTTTTTAAACACAGTAAGCGGAAAATACAAAATCTGTATCTTGAAAAAATATCAAGTGTGACACCTACCAAAAAGAAACCCAAAGACCCGTTGCCATCTAGTCAATTCCAGCTCATAGTGACTCTACAGGACAGACTAGAAATGCCCTCATAGATTTTCCAAGGAATTCCTTGTGGATTTGTACTTCTGACCTTTTATTTAGCAGCCAAAGTACTTAATCACTACACCACCAGGGTTTCCATAAAGCCCACAAAAGGTACAAAATCCAAGATAGAGCTTATTACGATTACTTCTAGTGTAGTAGGAATGTAAGATTTTTAAACTCCAAAAGGGCTACAGAGACTTAAAAGTCAAAACCTTTTACTCTAGAGATGAGGAAGCTCATAACCTGTATTAAAAGTGACAACTCAGAACCCACATCAAAACCTTTAACTTTCTGTCTTCTGGTAGATGCAACTTGAAAATAAAGAATTGCAAACCAATGACCAAAATCAAATCCAGTGCCACTGAATCGATTCTGACTCATAGGGATCCTTCATGACAGAGTAAAACTGCCCCACAGAGTTTCCAAGGAGCACCTGGCAGATTCAAACTGCCGACCTTCTGGTTAGCAGCCATAGCACTTAATCACTACACCACCAGGGTTTCTAAAGAATCACAAGAGAAATGCAAATCTCTAATACAGATGTCCTTGCCTGGGCATAGAACACTATCTATTGGGAACAGAATTTTAGGGCTAGAAAGAACCTTAGAAAACATCTTGTTCAACTTGCTTGTCTCATAGAAGAGAAATCTAAGGTATACAAGTCATCAAGCTACTAATGAAACTGGAATCATGAATTCATTGCTATCCATACTGTCTTGGAAGAAAGCTGTATCAAATGGTTATTCTATCTATACCCGACATTTTGATGGAGAGAGAAATACAACAGTGAATCAAACATATATGGACATCACTTCCAGAAACTTAACATCCAGCTATAGATAAACACAAACATTAAATAAATAACAAGAAATAGATTGCAGAGAGATAGTCTTGTTTGACAGCTCATCCTATCCTACACCACCAATTGCTGCTCAGTCCCACTCTCTTCTCTGTTTTCCTCCCAAACTGTCGCCATACTTCCCAAGGCTTCCGAAAGTAATCTGGACACTGATGACCCCTAAAGCACAACTCCAGCCATAACTTTTTCTCTCAGCTTCTGACTCCTATATTGAACTGCTTCTAGGCCATCTCCACCTTGGTCTTCAACCACTATGGCAAACTAAACACATCTAAAACAGAATTCCTGCTTTTCACACTCAAATCTCTTCTCCATCTCATTAAATGGCATGCTCAAGTGCCCAGTTGCCGAAGCCTGTACAATGAGTAGTAGTTGGCCAACTGAATGATAGAGCCAGAAAGTAGGAAGATGAGCACATTTGCAAAGGTCCTAAGGAAAGACAGGGTATACATTCAAGGAATTAGAAGTTGAACATAGCCTGACCTCTGAATTCATGGCAGAGAGAGGCAAGAAGTCCATAGGTGGCTGGAAACGTCCATAGTTTATGTTACAGTTTACTTTTTGAGTTGTACAGTCCTTAGGATTTTGAATGTAAAATATTATGTGTCTACTATTATAGTATCATATAGAACAGTTTCATTGTCCTAAAAATGCCCTGTGCTGCACTTATCCAACCCTTCTCCCCTTCACATGCACCAATGGAAACACTGATCTTTTTACTGTCTGTATGACTTTGCCTTTTCCTAACGAAGGTATTTTTATTGCAGCACCTAGCCACACTTAAACAAGATCTGTCTTCTAAATAAGGAAGAAGGGAAGAATAAGAGCTAGCAGTGTTCCCATACAGATTGAGTGGATTCAACAGCAAGACATAATCAGGACCATTGCCCAAGTTTCTGCTTGGCAGGTGTGTAGGGGCTCACTCCCATACTCAACACAGCAAGCAGAGAAAGAGGAATAGAAAAAAGATAAGAACACAGAGTGTGGAAGAAAACATGAGTTCAATTTAGAACATATTTAATGCTTAGGGTTGGTGGAGACCATCATTGAAAATGAGGGTCTCAACATCATGAAAAAGATACAAAATGAAGACACTGAATTGGTAATACATTTTCATCTGATTCAAATGCCTGTGACCTTTCTGCTTTGTCTGGCTGGTCTAGTAACTTTCAAAATACTTATTTAAAAAAAGAAAGCAGGAAAGCTCCAGGCATTTGTGGCTAGTGTTTTAGTATTTGTCTCTGAAGCCATCAGAGCTTTTTAATTACCCATTGATACTAGGTTTTATGTGGACCAGAAGGCAAGTGAAATAAAACTTGCATATCATCAAGCCAAGCTTTTTTTATTTTACTTGTGAAAGATGAAGTCTTCCCTCTATTTTTGGATTTGTTTGGCCTTTTCAGGATTTTTCAAAGAGAGGGAACAGTATATACATAAACATATAGCAAACTGAAAATCATGCACCACCTTCATTAGACGCTAACAAGTAGGAGAAATCCCTGCTCTAAAGAACGAACATCTTTCTGCAATGTTTGCGTCAGTTGACATTGCTCATTCTGGGACTGGACAGGAACATTTGGAGTCCTGCTTAAGCCCATGGGCAGGCTGCTGATCTAGCTGCTATGTGATTAGATTGCCTTTTTGTCCCTAATCTCTGCATACTGTTCTTGACTACTATAACTAAGCAATGCAGCTCAACACAACATCTGTGTTGCTGTATCAGAGAAGATGAGCTTACCAATTTAGATATTTGTAAGAGAATTTCACATGACAATGGAGTAGACACTGCACCTCACTCATTAATCCAGTCCTTGATATATAAGAGGCAGACATTGGAAAAGTCTTCTTAAAATAAAGCCCCTTGTAGAGAATTCAGAATGCATTGAATTAAACATGGGCCACAGGTAGGTAGTTCTGCAGTAAGAGTCTACGGCCAGCCTGCGGAACAGTAAGCCATGCTTACAGAAGATGACAGCACAATAAGCAGGTGGCTTCTATAGAAGCTAAATTGATTAGTGTCATCTAACACAACTGCTTCCAGGAGAATGACAGAATCTTCCAAAACACAAAAAACATTATCACCTTATATTTTTTTAATTGTAGTTTGCTGAATTTTTGCACAATAACAAAGAGCAACATACAGAATCCCATTATTAATAATGATGAGACAAGAGAAACACAAATTTTTTTAAGCTCTGCTCTGCCCCAGCTCAATACTTTGGCTCATGCTGGTTCTGTCAGCCTTCCTTGCAGTGACTTCCAGGTTACACCTTTTCAGGTTTTCAGATTGTAGTTCTAGACCCACCTTACCAAATCAGAAAAGAGGCAACTAAACACTATCTGCCAAGTGTTTCTGGCTTTCCACCTTTCTGGCCTCTGTACTTAGTGTGCCCATCTGACTAATTCAGGCCCATGAGTTGTGAGCCAAACTGGCTTATGTTACTTCTGAACCAGTGTGAGATTATCCTAAGTTCTCTTTAATTGTGGCATACTTTCTGGCAACATTCAAAGTATGGGGTCCCTAATCACCAAGATGAGCAGGTTTCGCCATTTGTCCCTCTGCTAAAGATCCACAATGGACTTGAAGCCTAGTGAGAAATAAGACTTTGTGTCTTAAGAGACTGTGGCTTGGAATTGTTACCACAGTAAAACCTGACGTGTCCCCACCAATATAATAATGGGCATACGAGGTCAGTCAACTAAGTTACTGAACTGGCCACCATGCGCTGTACAAACATCTCAGCAAGGTTTCACACCCTTGGTATATCAGTGTCTCGCAGCTGTGCTCATGTCAACATATGTCAGTATCTCGCTGAGTGGTGTTCATTAATGTTGTTGTGTGTTTGGGGGCCATCTCAAGAATGTCACTGCTTGAATTAGAGCAACTAACAAGCATTAAATTGCTTGTTAAACTTGGCAAAAGAGAAAGTGAAATCAGGGGCATGTTATTCCAAGTTTACGGGGGTAATGCCATGAAGAAAATGGCAGTGTGAAAATGGGCTGAACATTTTTCTGAGGGAAGAGAAAGCATCACTGTTGAAGAGAGGTCAGGGCAGCCAGCAATGAGCAGAACTGACAAAAAACATCGCAAAAACTGGTCAAGTTGTCTGTTAAAATCATCAGCTGATGGTGAAAAGCATGGCAGACCAAGTAAACATTGATAGAAAAACAGAAAAATCTTAAATGGAAATCTTTGCATGAGAAAAGTGTGTACAAAAAACGGCCCTGAAGGAGCTTACAGATGAACAAAAGGAAAGGAGAATCAAAGATTACCAAGACCTTTTGGAGAGGAAAGACAACGTTTTGGGCTGTGTTACCACTGATGATGAAACACAGGTGTACTAACACAACCCTGAAACAAAGCATCCAAGTGCACAGTAGAAGTCAGCCAATTCACTGTGACCAAAAAAGTTCCTTTAGTCTAAACTGAGTCAAAACAATGTTGCTAGACTTTTTTGATATCAGAGGGATTTTTCATTATGAATTTGTAGCAACTGGACAAACAGTTAACCAAGATTACTATACCGAACTGCTGACAAGGCTGCAAGAAAAAGCCAGACGCAAAGGACCTGAACTTTCGACCAACAGCTCACGGCTCTTGTATCACAACAATGTACTAGCTCACACAGCACTGACTGTGAGGGAGTCTTTAGCCAGCAAACAAATAGCTGTATTGGAGCACACTCTCTACTCACCTGATCTGGTCCCCAGTGACATTTTTCTTTACTCAAAGATAAATACTTGCAATGCTAACATTCTTACTTATCATTAAGTATTCTTCACCATCACTTTAGTAGCCAAATAGCATTCCATTACATGGTTGCATAACAATTTATTTTCTCAACCTCCTATTGTTAAATGCTTAATTGCTTATAATTACTTATATTTTCCCATATTCAGAATAATTTTCTTAAGACTGCTATTGTTGTTAGGTGACATCAAATCAGTTCTGACACAGAGTGTCCCTATATATAATAGAACAAAACACTGCTTGGTCCCTCGCCATTCTCACAATCTTTGCCATGTTTGAGCTCACTGTTGAACCATTGTGTCAGTTCCTGTCTTTGAGGATTTTCCTATTTTGGGTTATTTTATCAAGCATGATGTCCTTCTGCAGGACTTTGTTCATCTTAATAACATGTATAAAGTATGTGAGATGAAGTCTTACCTAAGCCCTCAATTTTAAGGACCATTCTGGATGTACTTCTTCCAAGACATACTTGCTCATTCTTCAAACAATCCAAGGTATACACAATATTCTTCTCCAATCCATATTTCAAAGACATCAATTCTTCTTCAGTCTTACTTATTCATTGTTCAGCTGTTGTATGCATATTAGGCCACTGAAAGTATTATAACTTGGGTCATAAAACCCTTAGTCTTCAAAGTGACATCTTTGCTTTTTAACACTTGAAAGAGATGTTTTGCAGATTTTCCCAATGAAATGCATCTTTTGATTTCTTGACTGCTGCTTCCATGGATGCTGATTGTAGATCCAAGTAAAATTAAATATTTGACAACCTCAACATTTTCTCCATTTATCATGATGTTGCTTATTGGTCCAGTAGTGAGGATTTTGTTTTCTTTATGATGAGGTGTAATTTATACTAAATACTGTAAGTCTTTGAACTTCTTCAGTAAGTGCTACAAGTCCTTATTACTTTCAGAAAGCAAAATTTTGTCATGTGCATATCACACATGAGTCGTTAATGAGTTTTCCTCCAATCCTGATGCCCCATTCTTCATGTTTAGTCTAGCTTCTCACATTATTTGTTTGGCACACAAAGTGAATAGGTATAGTGACTTAATATTACTGGGACCCACAATCAACACCATGGAAGCAGTAGTCAGGAAATCAAATGATGTACAAAGACTGCCAATTAAGGTCATGCACTCATCTCAGAAAAAGTGCTATGTGCCTCATTGCTGAATATCACTACAGGGTCACCTTTGAAGAACTCCCCTTGGGAAGCTATACACAAATGCCAGCACCTAGTTCATCCTTCAAAGCAATTTGGGAACTCCTTTTCTGGAATGGCCATCAGAGCTGTTGTCATATCACTGTTGATGTCCTGAATGTCATCAAAATATCTTCCT
Organism: Heterohyrax brucei; assembly: GCA_028571685.1. Taxonomy (NCBI): domain Eukaryota; kingdom Metazoa; phylum Chordata; class Mammalia; order Hyracoidea; family Procaviidae; genus Heterohyrax; species Heterohyrax brucei. The sequence continues at coordinate 167,675,774 of CM053143.1, forward strand.
TTCAATATTTCCTATATCTTCAGGTAAAAAAAGTCATTGTGGGTCAGATCAGGTGATTAGGGAGGGTATTCCAATACAGTTATGTGTTTACTGGCTGAAAACTCCCTCACAGACACCTATACAATTAAGTTCATGAACTTGCCACTGTGCACAATGGCCATTCCAGAAAAGAGTTCCAGAATTGATTTGATGGATGGACTAGTTACTGCTGGCAGTGGAAGTGTCCCAACATGAGTACTTTGAAGGTGACCACAGTGATAGTCAGCAATGAGGTATGTAGCACATAGAAAAATTAAGCTTGCAGCTTAATTGTCAGATCATGTATTTGGCAAATCTGCTGCAAAAGGCCTCATTCACATTTATAAGGAGAAGTCACTTTAAGGACTAAGGAGCACCTGACCCAAGCCATAGTATTTCCAATGAACTCATATGCATACAAAAGCTGGATGATGAATACAGAAGGTCAAAGAAGAGTTGACATCTTTGAATTATGCTGTTTACAAAGAACACTGAATATGTCGTGCACTACAAAAAGAATGAACACATCTGTCTTGCAAGTAATACAGCTGGGCTGTTCCTTAGAAGCAAGGATGGTGAGACTTCATCTTACATAGTTTGAACATATTATCAGAATGGATCAGTCTCTGGAAAAGGACATCATGCTTGGTAGAGGGTCAACAAAAAAGATCCTTTATGAGATGGGTTGACACCAGAGCTGGAGCACTGGGCTCTGGTATAACAATTGTGAGGATGGAGCAGGACATGTCAGGATTTCATTCTGTTGTTTATGGGCTCACTATGAGTCAGAAATCACTCAATACCACCTAACAACAGGTACGACAAAAATTTACAACCCTGACATACACCTTTCCTGATGTTAAACCGTGTAGTATTCCCTTGTTCTGTTCAAAAGTCTGCCTCTAGGTCTATGTCTGCTTCCCCATGAGCACAACTGAGTGTTCTGAGATTTCCATTGTTCTTTATGTTACCTGTAATTTGTTATGGTTCACACACTCGAATGCTATGCAAAGGCATAGTCAAGAAAGCACAGTTATTCCCAGCTTTTAGTCAAGATCCATCCGACATCAGCCATAATATTCCTTTCTCCATTTCTTTTCCTGAATCTGGCTTGGATTTGTAGCAGGTCCTTGTCAGTGTTCTACTGCAACCACTTTTGGATTATCTTCAGCAAAATTTTACTTACATATGATATTACGATATTGTTCAATAATTTCTTTATTTGGTTGGATCACCTTTCTTTGGAATGAGCACAAGTATGTATCACTTCCTGTTAGTTGGCCAGGTTTGGGCCTTCCAAATTTCTGGGCACAGAGAAGTGAGCACTTCTAGCCTTGCATCCATGTGGTGACACATATTACTTGGCATTCCTTCAATTCCTGGATACTCATTTTTTTGCCAGTGCTTTCAGTACAGCTGGGACTGCTTCCTTCAACACAGTCGGTGTGTGATCATATGTTACCTCCTGAAATCACTGAACATGAACCAGTTCTTTTTGGTATAGTGACTCTGTGCATTCCTTTTGTTTTCTTTTGATGCTTTCTGCATTTTTCAATATTTTCCTCGAGGGGGCGGAGTCAAGACGACGAACTAAATGCACATCTCCCTAAGTCCCTCTGGAAACCAAGACCTGAAATGATAATTAAAAGGAGCCTTCTGGACATCTAGAGAGCCCCAGGATGTGGCACAGGGCTGTCAGTTTGGACTTCATACCGTTGAACTCAAAACTTCCTCTCTTTCACTGACCCCACTCTCGGTGAACACAGACTTTCATAGACTGAAGGTAACTCACCGTTTCAATTTTTTTTTCCTCTGTCTTGGCCAGCAGGCAGAAATGGGACTTGACTAGCTGTTGGTCTTGGACCCACTACTGGTGGGACCGGCAAGTATAATTGCTAGGTTCTGAGAGCCTGGCTTGGGACTCTATATACCTCAGCTCCTCTGGCCTATCTGAAAATGGAGAAGCCCAGGCAGAGGCCCCAGCTGAGCTTGGTTCTTAGGCTGGGAGGTGGCTCCTGATGGGGGAGAGTGCTTTTCTAGCAGTGAGGTGGTATTTTGCACACTGTTGCCTGGGGCTGGGACCCCAGAAGCTGTAGACTCTGGGCATTTCGGCACTCTTGGCCTCTCTTCTCACCAGGAGCCTGGTCCTGGCTAGCTGGCAAACTTATGAGGGATGCCATCTTGTTTTGCTGGGAGGCAGGGTCATCCATATGGAAACCTCAGATGGACCTAATTCCTGGACTGGCAGGCAGTGCCTACCCAGAAGAGACTGTTTTTCCAACAGAAAAGCAGAATTCTACACAGTATCACCTACAGCTGGGGTCCGACAGCAGAGGCCAGCAGGCCAGTAGCCTTTCTGTATTTTGAACTAGTTTATAACATCTGGTGTTCAAAATAGAGATGCTTACTTTACCAGCTGGGAAGAGAGACATATACACCAGAAAACCTGACTGACTTTGGAGGCTGTCAAATACTTTTTACTTCTAATTTTAAGAAAGTTTAGAGAAACAACTGTGGTCATCTTCACAGCATCTCTCCCAGCCTCTATTGACCCACAGGAAGCCCCAAAAGCAACAAACATTGATGAAGACAGTAACCCGGCAGTCACCCATGGCATCAGAAGGCCCCAAAAAGAAACTATGTCAGAACTTCCCAGACAAAGAAGCTTTTCTGAAACTATCAGAAGGTGAATACTAAAGAAATATAGAGAGAGCCCTCCTAGATCTTATACAAAATTCAGCAGAGCAAAAAGAAAAATTAAGCAAGCTATTCAATCTGAGGGAACATCAGTACTCGGAAATCCAACAGATCAGGAACAAAATCAAAGACATAGAAATTTCAATTCAAAGCCAAGAAAATAGAATGGAACAAATGGAAAAGAGAATTTCTGATTTGGAAGACAGAGCCACTGATTCCAGCACCTATGAGGAGAACTCAGAAAAAAGAAACAAGAAAAATGAAGAAGCATTAAGAAGCATGTGGGACTCTATTAAGAAGAACAATCTATGATTAATTGGAGTTCCTGAACAGGCCAAGACACCTGGGAACACAGAGAGTATTGTTGCTGAGCTGCTGACAGAAAACTTCCCAGAAATTATGAAGGAAGAGAATATAGATATCCAAGATATGTATCGAACATCACTCAATACAGACCTCAATAGAAAGACTTCAAGACACACTATAATCAAGCTCAACAAAATGAAACATAAGCAGAAACTCCTAAAAGCATCAAGACTCAAAGCAAAGCTAACATTCAGAGGGAAACCCTGTAGGCTTTCATCAGATTTCTCAGCAGAAACGATTCTGGCATGAAGACAGTGGCATGACATATTCAAAGCCTTGACAGAGAAGAACTTCCAACCAAGAATTATATATCCTCCAAAACTATCTTTCAAATTTGAAAATGAAATTAAGATATTTGGAGATAAAAGGAAACTCACATACTTTGTAAACACCAAACCAAAGCTACAAGAAATACTGAAAGACTCTCTTGGCATGGAAGAACAAAAATGCTAACTTTGTATTTTAGAAGGATACATTATCCAGAAGCCTACACAGTTAGGGAAGGCTCCAAACACAATCAGAGCTATAATAGTGAAAGAAACTATCTAGTGATCATATCATGTAAACTATAATAGTATCATATTAAAAAGATGGATGTCCTACAGTCGTTATAGTCCTTCAAGATGGAGAGGAAGTTGACATGACAGGTAGCAATCAAAATTGGAGTTATGTATAGTTTATTAAGTGGGATCATAAGGGCAGCCATAAAGCACAACAAAGAAGCAACATATCATATCAAGAAATATAACACAAGAGTCTCAACAACCGTAAAAACAACCCAGAAAAGGGTGAAAAAACAACTCACAAAGAAGAATGTCACAGAACAGACTAATAAGAACAACAGAGAAAACATCAACACAAAAATAAACAAATCTCAATGGCAGCACTGAGCACATATCTACCTATAATCACATTGAATGTCAATGGACTGAATGCTCCAGTAAAGAGACATTGAGTGACATCTTGGATAAAAAGAAAAGACCCATCTATATATTGCCTACAAGAAACTCATCTTAAAGATAGGAACAAAATGAAAATCAGAGGATGGAAGAATATATATCAAGCTAACAATGAACAAAAAAGAGCAGGTGTGGCTATGCTAATCTCAGATAAAATTGATTTTAATGTAAAATCCACCATCATGGACAAGGAGGGACACTATTTATTGCTGGAAGTTTCAATACACAATCAGGACTTAACAATATTAAATATTTTTTGTACCTAATACTAGAGCACCTAAACAGGTCAAAGAAACACTGACTACACTCAAAAAGGAGATAGATCACTCCACAATAATAGTAGGAGACTTCAATACTCTCAATACTGGACAGATGTCTAGAAAAAAGCTCAATAAAGACACAGAAGACCTTATTGTCACAATTAACCAACTAAACCTCATCGACACATACAGAACTTTCTATCCATCAGGAGGCAACTACACCTTCTTCTCCAGTGCACACAGAACATTCTCCAGAATAGACCATATGTTAGAACATAAAGCAATTCTCAACAAAATCCATACCATTGAATTAATGCAAAGCATCTTCTCAGATCATAAAGCCATAGAAGTCGAAATCAATAGCAGAAAAAACAGAAAGCAGAACCCATGGAAAGTGAACAATAGCTTGCTCAAAAAAATGTAGGTTATAGAAGAAATCAAGGATGAAATAAAGAAATTTATGGATTCCAATGAGAACGAAAAACACGTCCCACCAGAACCAATGGGATACAGCCAAAGCAGTGCTCAGAGGTCAATTTATCTCCACAAAAGCACACATCTGGAAGTAAGAAAGAAACCAAATCAAAGAACTGACCCTACAGCTTGAACACATAGAGAGAGAACAACAGATGAAACCAGAGAACACCAGAAGAAAATAGATCATAAAGATCAGAGCAGAGCTAAATTAATGAAAGAACAAAAGAACAATTGAAAAAAACTACAAAGACCAAAAGCTGGTTTTTTGAAAAGATCAATAAAATTGACAAATCACTGGCTAAACTGACTAAAGAAAAACAGGAAAGAAAACAAATAACCCAAATAAGAAATGAGAGGGGAGTTGTCACAACAGATCCAGCAGAAATCAAAAATATCATAGCTGAATACTATGAAGGACTGTACTCTAACAAATTTGAAACCCTAGAGGAAACAGACAAATTCCTTGATTCATATTACCTACCAAAATTATCACAAGGTAAAGCAGAACAACTTAATAAACCCATCACAAAAGAAGAGATTGAAAAAGTTATCAAAAACTGCCACCCAAAAAAAACCTGGGCCCAGATAGCTTCACTGCAGAATTCTACTAAGCTTTTAGAGAAGAGTTATCTCCAATACTACTGAGACTATTTCACAGCATAGAAAGGGATGGAAGTGTCCTAAATTCATTCTATGAATCCAGCATAACTCTGATACCAAAGCCAGGGAAAGATCCAACACAAAAGGAGAACTACAGACTAATATCACTCATTAATGTAGATGCAAAAATCATCAACAAAATTCTTGCCAGTAGAGTATAACAACATATCCAAAAAATAATCCATCATGACCAAGTTGGAGTCATACCAGGGATGCAAGGCTGGTTCAACATCAGAAAAACACATAATGTGATCAACCACATAAATAACACAAAAGACAAGAATCACCTGATCTTGTCTCTTGATGGAGAAAAGGCATTTGATAAAGTCCAACACCCATTCATGCTAAAAACTCTCAGCAAAATAGGAATAGATGGCAAATTCCTCAACACAATAAGGGCCATTTATACAAAGCCAACTGTCTATGTCATCCTGAATGGAGAGAGACTGAAACAACTTCCCTTGAGAACAGGAACTAGATAAGGATGCCCACTCTCACCTTTCCCGTTCAACATTGTACTAGAAGTTCTAGCCAGAGCAATTAGACAAGACCAAGGAATAAAGGATATCTACATCAGCAAAGAAGAACTAAAAATCTCCCTATTTGCAGATGATATGATTGTATATGCAGAGAATCCCAAAAAATCCATAAACTACTCAAACTGATAGAACAGTTCAGCAAAGTCTCAGGATACAAGATAAACATAAGTGAATCAGTAGGATTCCTGTATACCAACAAGAAGATTATTAAGGAAGAAATCACCAAGTCAATACCATTTACTATAGCCTCTAAGAAGATAAAGCACATAGGAATAAATCTAACCAGAGAAAGAACAGACCTTCACAAAGAGAACTACAAACGTTTACTACAAGAAACTAAAAGAGAGTTACATAAATGGAGAAATCTACCCTACTCATGGATAGGAAGACTTAACTTTGTGAAAATGTCCATTTTACCCAAAGCAATCTACTTATATAATGCAATCCCAATACAAGTTCCAGTGACATTTTTTAAGGAGATGGAGGAACAAATTACCAACTTTGTCTGGAAAGGGAAGAAGCCCTGGATAAGTAAAGCATTACTAAAGAAGAAGAACCCATTGGGAGGTCGCTCGTTACCTGACCTTAGAAACTATTACACTGCAACAGTAGTCAAACCAGCCTGGTACTGCTACAAAAACAGACAGATAGATCAGTGGAACAAAATCGAGACCCCAGAGATAGCATCATCTGCCTATGAACAGTTGATATTTAACAAAGGCCCTAAGACATTAAACTGGGGTAAAAACAATGTCTTCAACAAAGGGTGCTGGCAAAATCGGATATCCATCTGCACTAAATTAAAACAAGACCCATATCTTACACATTATACAAAAACCAACTCAAACTGGATAAAAGACCTAAATAGCAAATCTAAAATGATAAAGCTCATCCAAGAAAAAGTAGAAACAATGGAAGGTCTAATATGCAATGTAGACAGACTTCAAAATCTGTCAAACAAACCACAAACAACAGAAGAGAAAATAGATAAATGGGAACTACTAAGAATCAATCACTTTTGCTCATCCAAAGACTTTATCAATAGAATTAAAAGGCCACCTACAGAACGGGAAAAAAATCTGGCAACTCTGTGTCAGACCAACACCTGATCTCCATAACCTATAAGGTACTACAAAATATCAATAAGAAAAAGATAAATCATCCAGTTAAGCAATGGGCAAAGGAGATGGACAGACACTTCTCTAAAGAGGAGATCCAGGCAGCCAAAAAACACATGTGGGCACGTTCATGATCATCAGCTATTAAAGAAATTCAAATCAAAATGACAATGAGATACCATCTCGCCCCAACAAGGTTGGTCATGATCCAAAAAACACAAAACAACAAATGCTGGAGAGGCTGTGGAGAGATCAGAACTCTCCTACACTGTTGGTGGGATTGCAAAATGGTGCAACCTCTTTGGAAAGCAGTCTGGTGCTGCCTTAAAAAAAAATGAATATAGATATACCATTGGGCCCAGTAATTCCACTGCTTGGAATATATCCTACAGAATCAAGGCCATTCATACCAAATGATACACGCACACGAATGTTCATCGCAGCACAATCCACAATAGCAAAAAGATGGAATCAACCCAGATGCCCAACAACAAAAGAATGGATAGGTAAACTATGGTGTATGTATTCAACGGAACACTATGCAATGATAAAGAACAACAATGATAGCAGGAAACATCTCTTAACCTGGTTTCAACTGGAGGACATTATGTTGAGAGAAAGTAGTTAGCGACAGAAGGACAAATATTGTATGAGACCCCTACAATAAGAACTTAAAAGCAGACTCATGCATAACAGAAAAGACTCTTTGTTGGCTGCAAGGGTGAGGAGGGCGAGGGGGGAGGGTTTAGATTAGATAGTTGTTAGAAATTTGGTTGGGTGAAATTGCTGACAGCACACATTTGTAAGAAGATCAATATTAATAGGACTTCAACACAACTTGTGTACTCCTCCCATCTTAACCCAATACTGCAAGGACAGAGTAGCTGGGGCGGGGGGCAGGGACCGTGCTCTCAGGGGAAATCGAGGCCAATTGGCACAACTAGCATTTTGCTAATGAGGACTCTCCACCCCCACATTGGTAAGTGGCATCTGAGTTCTTAAAAGCTGCCAAGCTGTCATCTGAGGGTACAGCAAATGGTCCCAACTTAGCAGGAATGGATGATCACCAAGGTCCATAATGACATGCGGGAAAGAGAATCCAAAAGACATAGAGACCTATGTGAGTGGATGTCTACATTGACTTGTGACTGGATGAACCAGATAGTGCCCAGCCACCACCAGTGATAGTCACGATGGAGCTTGTCCTAGTCACCGGGTACTGCTCTAACAGAAAACACCATGAGTGGAAGGTTTCATGAAGGGAAGCTTTTATTGCCACAGTCTGGTAAGCCACAAATCCATTCCTAAGTTTCAAGTCCATTCAATATGAAAAATCATCACAGTCCAGTAACCTGAGTCCACATCCAGTGAGAGCATCTCGGCACAGGAACCTCGAGTCCAAAGGACGTGCTCTGCTCTCGGTGCTTCTCTCTTGGTGGTATGAGGCTCCCAACTTCCTCTGCTTACTTCTCTCCCTTATATTCCACAAGCTTGTAGCTTGGGTCCTGCCTCACTAACACAACTGCAAGCCATTCTTCATCATCAGTATCACAGAGGCAGGATTCACAACACATGGGAGGAAGGGCACCATGTTGGAACGCCAAACCAATTCAAATCAACACATACATTTTTGGGGGACACAGTTCAATCCATGACATCCCACCCTTTGGCACCCCCAAAATCATATCATTAGAACACACAAATATAGTCATTCATAGCACAGCAAGTTTTCATTCATAACACAGCAACAGTTTTCACTTATAATCCAGTAACAGTTTTCATTAGCATACACCAGGCAGATTATCAGAACACATTACATTAAACATCATGGCTTCAAAAACATTATTTCACATGCTGAGACATTTCATAACCATTCCATTCAAACTCTTGGCATTGGCCACACTCTCCAGATTCTTAGTGGAGGCAGCTGGGCTTCATCTTGGCCTTCCAGGCCTGCCTGGACAGAACTCTGCCCCCTTGGCTTTAGGTGCACCCTAAGCCCAATAGAGTGGTAGTTCCACTCCCACAAACACAGAAAGCCCTGGCTCCACCCTTTCATGGCCATACCTTCTGAGACTCAGACAACTCAGCTTCTTGCCAACCTGGGGCCGCAACCCCACGTCTGCCCTACAGGGCAAGTGTTCCAACACTCTGTAGCTCCATAGCTCCACTGATTCAAGTGCCTGGAGGCACCCCACTTCATCAAGTAGCCTCCTGCAGATAAGCACTCAGCCCTCTTGTTCCATGGGTCAGCAAGCCTAGCTCCACCTATTCAAGTGCCCAGAGGCACCCCACTCCACCAGGAAGCCTCCGGCACACAGGCATTCAGCATTCTCGTTCTGTGGGTAGGCTCCTGGTTCTGCTGCTGCCAGTTCACTGCTGCTGTTGCTTTCCTCACTATTTGCTGCGCTCTTAGGTACTAGTGGTTCTCTTGTGTGCCTCTTTCATACACTCACAGTCTCAAAATAAAACTTCCATATTTTAGGTATTTGTTAGAGCAGTACCCCACTCCCGGTACCAAACTCTATCCTAGTCACCGGGTACTGCTCTAACAGAAAACACCATGAGTGGAAGGTTTCATGAAGGGAAGCTTTTATTGCCACAGTCTGGTAAGCCACAAATCCATTCCTAAGTTTCAAGTCCATTCAATATGAAAAATCATCACAGTCCAGTAACCTGAGTCCACATCCAGTGAGAGCATCTCGGCACAGGAACCTCGAGTCCAAAGGACGTGCTCTGCTCTCGGTGCTTCTCTCTTGGTGGTATGAGGCTCCCAACTTCCTCTGCTTACTTCTCTCCCTTATATTCCACAAGCTTGTAGCTTGGGTCCTGCCTCACTAACACAACTGCAAGCCATTCTTCATCATCAGTATCACAGAGGCAGGATTCACAACACATGGGAGGAAGGGCACCATGTTGGAATGCCAAACCAATTCAAATCAACACATACACTTTGGGGGGGACACAGTTCAATCCATGACAGAGCTCAACAAGTTGAGTCTCACTGGCAACACAAGTATAAATAGGGGTGCACCCTAAGATCTCCACTAAAAGACCACAACTGATGGTCCAGGGACTTCAGGGTTTCCCTGGAAGCATGGCCCCTGGCCCTGATGCTGCCCCTGTCCATAAATCATAATGAAGGTCAACTTTTTGGACAACAATGGATTGGACTTGGTGACACAGAGTGACCATATTGTGTGAGCACTTTATGGCTCTAGGCGTCTATAAGTGGTCACCCTGTTGACTTCATACTGGAGGAAGGGGAATGGGTGGAGAGGAGAAGATCGGAGACTGTTGGGGAGATAAGACATGCATAGAACAGAGAGGAAGAGTGTGCTGTCACCGTGCAGGGAGAGCAGTGGAAGCTGCATATAGGTAAGCATGCAAATTTATGTGGGAACGTACATTTTCATTCAATCATAATAAAAAAAAAAGAAAAAGAACAATGCCACAGTGTCTATACATTCATCTGAAGAGTACAAAGATGGAATTCTGAGAAAAAAGGGTCTTAACACCATAGAAAATAAATGTGGTTCTTAAGATATGTTCAAAGGAAAAGTAAAAAATATGTAATGTTTTATATGCCAAAACAGTTAATCAGAGGTAATTAACTATAAATAAGTCATTCAAAAAACAAAATTTTTTTTCCTCATAGAATCCCTTGACATTGCAACTCAAGGCTTGCCTTTTTTCTTTGGTTTTTTCAGCTTGGGAATTGCTACTCCTGTTCTTCCCTTCTGATTTTGTAACTCCAAGTCCTTGCACTTTATTGTGCTACTCCACTTTGCCTTCCCAAGCCACTTTTTGAAATCCTGTTCATCTCTTTCACTTCATTGTATCTGCTACTCACTTTAGCAGCTCCATGTTCACGAACAAGTTTCAGAGTCTCTTTCAACATGCATTTTGTTCTTGTCTTTCTTTTTGTCTTCTTAATGGCTTTTGGCTTTCTTCATGTATGCTGTCCTTGACGTCACCACAACTCATTTGGTCTATGGTCATTAGTGTTTAAAGCATCAAATCTACTCCAAGATCATCTCTAAATTCAGGTGGGTATACTCAAGTTGTTACTTTGACTCTGTTGGACTTATTTTAATTTTCCTCAGCTTCAGCTTAAATTTGCATATGAGCAATTGATGGTCTTTTCCATAGTCAATCCCTGGTCTTGTTCTGATTGATAATATTGAGCTTTTTCATTGTCTCCACTGATGTAGTCAATTTGATTTCTATGTATTGCATCCAGTAAGTAGAGGTAGGTCCTGTAAATTCTATGTGTACAGTCACACTTTATGTTTGTTTAAAAAGGCATTTGCACTTAGTAAGTCATTGGTCTCAGATCATAACCAGCATCTTTTCTATCACCAAGGCCATACTTTCCAACTACTGATCCTTCTTCTTTGTTTCCAACACAGTCATTCCAATCACCAATAATCATGAGTGTATCTTGATTCCATGTTTGACCAAATTCAAGAAGTTGGTAAATATATATATATATCTTCAATATCTTCATCTGTGGTATTATTGGTTTGGGCATAAATTTGAATAATAGTTTGTCAGTTCGACATCTGCAGTGGTTTGTTTATTGCCATGATTCTGAAAGTGATGCCACTGGTGTTTTAAATACAGAACAGTTGTCCATGGTGGACAGGTTTCAGTGGAACTTCCATATTAAGACAGACTAGGAAGAAGGAACTGGCAACCTACTTCTTAAAAAGAAAAAAAATGCCCAGTGAAACCTTGCAAATAGAAATGGAACATTCTTATGACTAGTTTCTAGAAATGAATCCTGCTATATTAGAAACTATGTAAAATTTAAAGCTTTTGATCTATTTTTGCCAAACTGCACTTCAGCAATGGAAGAACCGTGCTTGTCTGTTTAGCAATATATGAGAGTACCATTTTTTACATTCTCAGTAATATCGGATATTCACCAACACTCTCAAAGGTGAGAATGGTTTCAAATTTCTTTGAATGTTCAATTTTTATGCATTCAGAATATCCTTCTTTCCCTTTTTATTTTCTTTCTTTGTTATCAATGTCTTTCTTACCCCAAAATCAAAAATATGTTTATATTTCATTCTGGAATTCCTGGCTCATATAAATGGTTAACACACTCAGTGGTTAACTAACTGAAAGGACATGCAGGTCTAAGCAGAGGCACCTTGGAAGAAAGGCCTGGCAATCTACTTCTAAAGCATCAGTCTTCAACAGCACTATGGAGCACAGTTCTACTCTGACACAGATAGGGTTTCCGTGAGCCAAAACTGACTCAGCACAACTATTTTCTTCTAGTTCTTTCATTATTTCATTTGCTAATATTTCTTTGTCTAAAACCTTTGAATTTTTTTAACCTAATTACTAAATATCATCTAGTAGATAAACAGTTTTCTGTGTGTACTTAGATCTGCTTCTGCTCCTATACCAATTCAACAGTATTTTAATTTCCAAGATTTTTAGTTTCTTTTTTAATATATAAAAGAATACTCTTCACTATTTTTCTTTTACAAAATTCAGCACTGAGTTCTTCAGAGTGTTTTAGTTTCCTTTCTTCCAATGCTTGCCTGAAATTGGAAGGGGAAGACCTGGGCATTTGACGTCAAAGTGCAACACCTTGCAAGAAGATGCAACTGCAGGAAGATCTATCAGTGGAAGGAGCTTTAGTCTGGTTCTGTGGGGTACCAGATGGCACAGTTAGGGCTCACAAATGGAGTTTCTTCTAGAATGGGATTTCATTCCTTTAGGCTACAAGATATTTCTTTAGTTCCCTAATATTTGTCTAGGCTATAAACTAAACAATGACTCTTTCGTTCCCACATTAGAGTGGGAGAAGAGAGATAAATAAGCAATTACCATGCATTGTGATCAATAGCTGAGAGAAAGTTACATGTAGAGCTCCATTACGGCACATACCTTTCACAAGACTGAACTAGGTAACCACAAATACGCAAGCAAATTCATCATACCTTGGGTGCCACAAAGAAAACCATAGTGAAAGTCAGAGGACTCAGAATTTTCCATGCACCAAGACCTACAACAAGGCAGCAGATCTGGATTCTAGGTGATGTTGGTAACATCATAACTAGCCACTTAACCACTGATTAATTTTATTAGACATGCACCACTACAAAATATAAATATTAAATAATTTACTTAAAGCATTTTTTATTGGAAATGTCATGGATGATTAATTTTGTCCTCAGTAGTGAGATGCAAGCTGAATTGTTTCCACCTAATTGGCAGTTCCTTTCAACAGTTTATTTTCACTAGTCAGCACTTGTCATTGCTTTTCTTAATGCAGAGTAAACAACATAATGATTCGGAATGTTTTTAGGCTTGGAATGAGAGGATTTTTTGCCTCTTACTCTGAAAACAGGCAATTTTCTAGCTCCTTTAGGAGAATGTCCTTGTTATTAGGTACTGTCAAGTCAGTTCCAACTCCTAGAGACCCTATAGGTCAGAGCAGAACTGCTCCATTGAGTTTCAGGAGTGCTTTGTGGATCTGAACCGCCAACCTCTTGGTTAGCAGCCATAGCACTTCACCACTACACCACCAGAGTTTCTAGAAATGTCCTAGGACCTTGCTATCCACAAAGTGGTCAACTGGCCAGCAACACCTGAGAGCAAGTTAGAAGTGCAGAAACTCAGGCACACACCCAGACCTACTGCATCACAATTTTTGTTGTAACCAAAGAGCCCAGTCATCATGTACACATCAAAATACAAGAAGTCTAACCCAGGAGCTGGAAACCCTGGTTGCATAGTGGTTAAGTGCTATGGCAGCTAACCAGAAAGTCGGTAGCTCAAATCTGCCAGGCACCCCTTGGAAATTCTGTTGGTCAATTCTACTCTGTCCTATAGGGTCACTAAGAGTCAAAATCAACTTGATGGCAGTGGGTTTGGTTTAACCTAGGAGCTGGGTCTCCCTGGTGGCCCAAGGTTTTATGACAGTCTATTAACTGGAAGATTAGTAGTTTGTAATCCATCAACATAGCTTTATAGTTTAGCCATTGAACGTGCAATGTTAAATGCAGAGAAAGGGTTTGATCAGAGAAAGGCGATTCTTGAAAGACCTACTTCTAGTTTTGCCCAAGCCTGTGCCAGCTTTTTGGGGCTAGCCTTAAGAGCACACCAGATCACTGCTACTAGAACGTCCATCAAAGGCAGAGGCCAGCTCAGTCAAGTATCGTTGTTTCCAGGAATATTTTCATTTCTTGTAATTCTTTCACTAATATAGTATCTAAGTATGTGACTTACTATTAAAATACATGTAACACAGCATTTTCCAATTCAACAATTTTCACATTTACAAATTAGAGGAACCGCTTACATAAATCACTTTATATAACCATCACCAATGTCCATTGACAAATTGCCATCACCATAAACAGAAGCTAAATGCTGCCTAAACACTGATTTCCCATCCGTCTCTACTTCCCACCCCTGCTAACTACTTTGTTCTCTATCTATTCGCCTAGTCTCGATATTTCACATAAGCAAGATTATACAGTATTTACTACACTTTTGTGATTATCTTAATTCAGTCACCATAATGTTTTCAAGGTTCATCCATTATAGCATAGAGCAGAACTTCATTTCTCTTTATGGCTGAGTAAAGTAGTTTAATGTGAAAAATTTGAAAACAAATGTCTAACATTGACTAATTTTTTTTCTTCCATTTAATGGAATATTCTTCAACTATGAAAGAAATACAATAACAGATGAATATTCAATACATGGGCACTGCAGCACAGCAGGGCACTTCGTTAGAGACTCCGTCTTGTTTGTCTCTCACCTTTATGGAACCTAGAGTTAGGAGGTTAAAAGAGATCTCGATAGTCTTCTGTATCCTACCTCCACTTCCCTCCAGTCATTGCATCTCTGCTTGGGCGCCTCTGAAAATGGGCAACTCACTACCTACTGCAGGGTATAGCATTCATTTTATGGAAGTGCCTGTGGCTAACACTTCCCTCTTCCTTGGGTTTCACCAACATATCTTTCCCTTTCCTGTGAGACTGCAGCAAGTGTTCTGGCCTTGGTAATCTGCAGAACAACTTCAGCTCGCCTTCCATGGTCAGCACTTCAACTGTCTGCAGCTAATCGACACACCTTCTCTTTTGCAGGCTGAGCACACCCATACATCATACGTTGTAAGTAGTAATAGGGTAAGGAGGAATCAGCAACTATTATGATCAACAGTTTCTTATGGTTTGGACCTCTCTGATCTGGCCACTTTCCTCCTGAGTACATCTCAGTTATGTCCAGCAATACCTGTGTGTCAGTACTTTCATTCATAATTTTTTCAGCAAGTTTCATTGTGATTGAAAGCCAGACATTATTCTAGGCACTGGATATATAGCATGGAATATAATCTACAAATTCCTAACCCTAGTGAGTTTACGTTCTAGTTGGGGGTCATCAATAATGATCAAATGATAATTATAATAACAATAGTATTAATGTTATTACTGTTGATATTAACTGCCATCAAGTTGGTCCTCCAACTCATGGTGACTCCACGACAGTAGAATGAAACATCACCCAGTTCTATGCCATCTAAATGATCAATTACAGATAGGACCATTATAATCTACAGGGTTTGCTGTGGTTGATTTCCAGAAACAGATCTCCAAGCTTTTCTTCCTAGTCTGTCTTAGCCTTGAACCTCCACTGAAACCTGTTTAGCATCACAACAACACCCAGTTTACTACTGATAGACAGATAGGAGTTGTGCATAAGGTGTATTGGCCAGAAACATGTTAAACTAGAATGATGATTGCTATAGACAAAAATAAAACTATGTAGGAAGGATAGGGAAATGTTATACAAGTAGCCAGAATAATCAACATTTGAGGAGAGAACCAAACGAAGTGAGAAAGAGAGCCAATGGATTTGAAAAGGAACATTCCAAGGAGAGACAACAGCAAGTACAAAGGCCCTGAGAAGTAGCATGCTCGTTGTGGTCATGGAACAGTGAAACAGCCAGTGTAGCTAGAGTTGAGAGATATCACAGGTGAGGGCTGGGGGCTGAATTTTCAGGGCTCGGTCAGACATTTAAAGAACTTTGGTTTTGTTTCCGTGAGAGAAATAGAAAGTCATTGGTAGACTGTGAACAAAGGAATGACATAATTTGTCCTAGTGTTAAATGACAGTCCCTGGTGGAGTAAGTAGTTTTCAATTGACTACTAACTTACATAAAAGTTGGTGGTTCAAACCTACCCAGAGGTGCCATGGGAGAAAGGCATGGTGATCTGTTTCTGTAAAGAGTGCAGCTGATAAAACCCTATGGCAATTCTATATGGGGTCACCATGAATCAGAATCCATTTAATAGTAACGGGATTCAAGGGATTAGTGTTAAACAGGCCACTCTGGAAAATAGATGGACTAGATGGTGATGGGACTAGAGAGTAATAGGGGAGCCAGTTACTAAACTATCACCATAGACCAGGAGACAGATGATGACAGCTTAGATGAGAGCGATCATGTTGGATGCTTTCAGCAGAAGTCATTCAGCAAGTAATCTTGCCATTCCCAGTTCAGAGGACTTGGTCAATGAACCAGACAGGCTAGAGATACCAGGGCTTTATTGTCCCCTGGAGAAGTCCTTTCAATGGTGAAAGTTGGAGAAGAAGACCTCAGGCCAATTGGGGTGGTTTTCTCATGAGACTCTCATCTAACTTAATACATACTCTTTAAGACTTAACACAGGTCCTACCCAGACCCGTGATTCTACCAGACTCTACAGAATCCTCCAAAAAAATCCTTGAGCTCTGGTTTCCATAACTTTGCCTCTGCCTGACCTCCTCAGGGTTTCTAAAATAGCCCAAATTCTTCATGATGACTCTGCTGTTCCATCATCTGTTGATGTGGGATTTCCAGATCAAAATTTATGACATTTCTAGCAGGCAGTCATCACAGCAGACACTGGCAGTTACTATTACGCTTTCTAAATCTTAGTGTATTAGATAGCTACATAATCAAACCCTGAGACTTTTCTCCTAAGCAGTTCAGAGGACTTGGCCAATGAACCAGACAGGCTAGAGATACCAGGGCTTTATTGTCCCCTGAAGAAGTCCTTTCAGTGGTGAAAGTTGGAGAAGGAGACCTCAGGCTATTTTACCCCTAGAGAGACCCTACACAGTCACTCAGCGTTTCCCCTCAGGAAAGACCTGCATTTGCCCACGGTGGTAACATGTTCTCTGCGTAGGCTCCTTTTCTCTCCTGTCTTATTTCTGAGCTCTCCTACCGGTGTTTCTTGGCACCGCCTCACAAACACCAAGACTCAGTTGTTTATCTCAGGGCTGGCTTGTAGAAGAAGCCATCCCTGAGATGAGCAGGACAAACACGACAGCAAGAGCATATCTTTTAAGAATGCTATGGACAAAGGGGTAAGCATTTTGTCACTAGAACAAGACATAGCAAAATACACTGTCAGCAGTAGCACAAATATGTGCTATGTATTTTAAGAAGTCAACATATTTCAAACAAACCATTTTGGACAATGTCTAAAAGCTCATCGCTTCATTCTCGTTTTATCCCTAACTGGTAATTTAAGCTTGGGCAACATTCTTACCTTCCCTGGGCCTCAGTTTTCTCAGTAAAATGATTGAAATAGATTAACTCCTAAGTTCCTTCTAATTTAAAGTCTTATGACTCTGAGCTTCTCATTTACTCAATGGAACCTTAATGAGAAGAATCAGAGTGATCAACTAATTGTCCTTAAACAATGCTTCCTAAGAAAAACTTAGTTCTATATTTTCAAGTAGCTTATTGAGACAATTTCTTTCCCAGCCTATTCTCCTGTGCGGAATTTCGTAAAGTTGACATTTTATATATCTGTGTGCCTCAAGCAAAAAAGTTGACAGATACCCATGAACTCATCAAGCCCTGAGTCGTATGATGTAATTGCCAATAATCCTAATTCTGCTTCATACTTTGCTTGTCAGTAATTGTAGCTGTAGTCAAATGCTTTCAGGGTGAACATCAGCCCCAAGTTGCTGCTTCCTCCTCATCTTACGGAAATGGAATTGTGAGTACCATTTCAAAGCAAGGTTTGCTGCCTTTTTGCCTGGAACACTTTTTAATTGGGTATCATTTGGAAATTTCTAAACCTCATTTTGGAGCTTCTGGTCACTGCATTACTTATTGAAGCCCTAAAAGCTAGTTATGAGGCATGTCTAAAATGTGCAAATGTCAAAGCAAAAATTACTATCATCCCTGCTTTCTTTGCAGAATAAAAAGAATCACCATCTTGGCCTTTTTTTTTTTTAATATAGATATTGATAAAAATCAAAGCTAGGAACACTGTGAGAGAAAGTACTCATGAACTTGAAATTCTATTTCTAATTTAAGAGTTTTTCTACCAAGTTATCAGGGCTATAAATAGTTGGGTTTTTCAGAAACCCACAGCCTATGTAAATGTTCAGTTTGGGTATATCCACCCTAACTAGAAATCTTAGTCATCTTTATCTTTGCCTTCTCCTCCCCACCCACTTCTAGAGAGTCAACAGACTCTAAGCATTTTACCTCTCTAACGATTTTGAAGTCTATGCTCCTGCCTCCACCCGTTATTGCTGTGACAGTTAGGGATCTCATTACCTCTTAAGCGGGCTACTGTAAGTGGTTGACCTGATCCCAGTCCCTTCCCATCTCCAGATTCTCCTGCCCACGGACACAACTGGTGTCTTATTAAAGCAGATTGAAGCTTACTCTTCTGTTTAAAAATGCATGCTGGCCCCCTGTAGCACTAGAGAATGTCCAAAGCCTTTATCGGTACTTCCCGCCTCTCCTAGTTTCATCTCCCCAACCTCCCTTTACCCTTCTCATCTTCTGGAGTCCACTCACAAGGCCTATTATTTGCCATCCCTTGAGTCCTCAAACGTCTCATGCATTTGCAGACGTTTCTTTTGTTAGCCCTTATCTCTGTGTGGAACTCCCAGTTTCATATATTGAAATCCTACTCATTTTTAATACGAAGTTCAGCCATCAACTTTCATGAAGCTCTCTCAAACCTTTTAGGAGAGTTCAATTTTTTTTCCTACATGCTTCCTTAGAACACTGATTTATTCATACATTTTCCTTTTTCATTCAACAAATCTTTAAGAAAGTTACATTCTCCACAATTTGGCCACAAGTAACCCTGGTGGTGTAAGTGATTAAGTGCTATGACCGCTAACAAAAAGGTCGGCAAGTGGAGTCTACCAGCAGCTCCTTGGAAACTCTATGGGGCAGTTCCATCCCACAGGGTAGCCATGAGCCAGAATTAACTCGACAGCAGTGGGTTTTGTTTTGGTTTTGTTTGATAATGTAATTGCAGGGAGCCTGGTGGCATAGTGGTTATAAGCTTTGCTGCTCACCAAAAGATCAGCAGTTCAAGAGGCTCTGGCTATTGAGAAGCCTGCTTTCCTGTGGGCTGCTTCTACCAAAAGTGTGCTTCTACATTGTCTTTTTCTTTATTTTTTTATTATTTTATTTTTTATTTTTTATGATTGAGTTAAAGTGTACAATCCAGTTTAAATTTGCATGCCTGCCTATCTGCAGCTCCTTCTGCTCTCCTTGCCCAGTGACAGCACACTCCTCCTTTCTGTTCTACATATGTCATGGCCTCTTAACATTTTCCTGTCCCCTCCTCTCTGCCCCTGTCTAGTAAGAGGCCAGTAGGACAACATCCTGTAGATACACAGAACTATATTTTAATTAATGTTCTGTTTCCTTCACTGGACCACAAACTCTTTGAGAAGGACATTATACTTCACTCAGTGCCTAGTGTAGTGAGTGCTTTCCCACATAACACTCAGTGACTTCTTTGGTTTTAACTGAATTGGCTTATCGTTTGAGTCCATAGCATGAGAAATATATATTTGTATGTGTTTATCTCAAGAATCCAAACCAAGTAGCTAACAAGACCTTGTATGTAGGGACCATGCACTGTCCTTGTTGTTGTTAGCTGTCATCAAGTTGTATATTGAAAGTCCCCTGGCTCCTGGGGACCACCTGCACAAGTGAGCTAGACACCGCCCATGATCAATTGCTGGGTAGACCATGGTGATTTTCAGAGGACTTTCATTAGCTGGGAAACCCTGGTGGTACAGTGGTCGAGTACTATGTCTGCTAACCAAAAGGTTGGTGGGTCAAATCTACGAGACGCTCCTTGGAAACACTATGGAGCAGTTCCACTCTGTCCTATAGGGTCTCTATGAGTCAGAACTGCCTCAACAGCAACTGGTTTGTCTTTAGGTTCATTAGCTGAATTTTGGAAGTAGATCACCAGAACTTTATTCACAGTACATCTTAATCTAGAAGCTCTGCTAAAGTCTATTCAGCATCATAGCAACATGCAAACCACTAACAAATAGATAGTGGCTGCACTTGACGTGTATTGGCTGGGAATCAAACCTGGGTCTCTGGGTTGATAGACAAGAATTCTACCAATACCTTCACACACTGACACAGGCATCCATTAAATGTCCTGGCTCATCTCAAGCAAGAAAGATGCTATGCAAACACTTCACAAGTGTTGATGGAAATAATACACATGAAGCATTTATCACAATGATGCCATATAAAAGTGCTTAAGAAACACAGTCCCTTTAGCTTAATTGTGAATATCTTTTCATTTTTCAGATTTGAAATAAGACAGACTATGTTTATGTTTGATGGACTTATTTAGTAAGAACTTTCAACAAAACAAGTTCTCTCTAGCCCATCTCACCAAAGATAGATTATAGACTGAATTGTATCCATGAAGCAGTTATATTGAACTTCTAAGCTCTTGGTGCCTGTGAAGGTGACCTTGTTTGAAAACAGATGCTTCAAAGATGTTATCACTTAACAGGAAGTTACACTAGTGTAGGGTGAATCATAATCCAATCTGAATGGTGCCCTTATAAAAGAGAAGAGATATGAGGATACAGAGAAGGGCAAACACCATATGAAGAAGGCAAAATGGAGCTACATGACCACAAGCCAAGGGATGCCTGGGGCTACCAGAAGCTGGGAGATGAAAAAGGATTTTCTTTGATAAATTTCTGAGAAAATATGATGATCTCACTGACACCTTAGATTCAGACTTCTAGCCTCCAAAACATTGAGATAATAAATTTCTGTTATTTTAAGCCACCCGCTTTGTAGAATTTTGTTATAGCAGACCTAGGAAACAAATACAGTTACCATTCAACAGGTGATATTAGAGAAACTGGCCATTAGGAGTAGGAACACACGAATGTTCAAATTCCTGTTCTCTGATATAACTTGGCAAACAGGGCTGGCTGATAAGACACCTGGATTCCAGAACCATTTATGGCTTGAGTAACTTTTAGAAAATCACATGATCTCCCTGTGATTCTCAGTTTTCTTTTCTGTCAGGAATGAGGATATTCACACTGCTTTTACCTCCCTCAAGGAATTCTGTAGAGTAAAAATATAATGCCTGTGAAATCACCCTGAAGAAAAGAGAAAAGCTTCTTAAATGCAAGGTGTTTTCTGTAATTTCTATAAGAACTTAGGAAACAGTCTCATGAGTGAGCCATTTCTCAGGGGCACACCCAAGCACATGTGAGGTTGCCTGGTAAATTGACACACCTATGATCAGGGATTTAGTGGAAAAAAATAATAAATCCTCCCTGTGTCCTCTTGGGACAGATAAGGGACAAGTATAGCCAACCCTCTGTGACCTGTGATAATAAGGCCATGGATAATATGGATAAAAGGATTTCACAGATTAGCCAAAAATACAACTTTTACCATTTATGACCTCTAAACTTTTGCAGAAATTTCTTAAAAGGAGCCAAATTACTTTAACCTGGGCTCATAACCTATATAGTTGCATCACCAATTACTACCCTTTGGGGCAGAAGTTCTTCTGTGTCCTATAAGGTCACTATGGGTCAAGATGAACTTGACAGCACACAGCAACCAATGAATCCATGCCCAGATACAGCTGTAAAAAAAAAAAAAAAAAACACCCAAGCAAACAGAGATGCTGAGGTAACTTCCATAAATAATGGTAAACTCCCCTGTAAATCTCAGTTCCTTTTGTTCCCGGAGACCTAAGGGGCACTGGTCCAGCTACATTTTCCTGGGGCAGAGAAAAAGCAATGAGGACCTGCCAACTCAGAAAATTCTCTCAGTGACCTTAAACCATGGTGAATTCCCCCAAGCCACCTGAAAGACCTCGTCCCCTCAACTGATCCCCGGGCAGTAATGAAATAAGGTCTTGGATAATTCCTAGTCCAGAACTATTCTGCAAATGTTTTGAAAGTTGGGATGGGAAACGTCTGAGAAATGAGCAAATCTGTTATTTGAATTATTCAATAACTCTTCCCCTGACAAGCCCTAGGAGGGCGTTAGCTTCCTGACATTTCTCATTATGATGGCTTTTCTTTCCCTTCCTTTTGCCACTTTTCCTGAGATATTGGTAAGATGATTCAAAAACATTGTGAAAAGCAAAACAGCAGCCCCATAGGTTACATATGGCTCCATCTTAACCAGTAATTCAACATCAAAATCCAGGCAGGTTAAAAAGCATGATACCCTACGGATGGGAAACAGAGTGGTGCTACGAAAATGCTGACTGGTAATGAGTCCTTCTTCAAGTGGTTGGCATTCATTCATTTGTTTATCCAACAAACGTTTGTTGAGTGGTTGCTTAACGCTAGGCAATCAAAACAGACCACTTGAGGTCTGTCTGACCAGTTTCTAAAGTATTGTAAATAACTACTGCGTGTGATTCTCTTCCAAATCTGTGTATTTTACATTTATGTCAGCAAAATAAATAACTGAGGCCATGGAGAGAGCAGCAGGTAGCGTAATGTAACTCGGAAAGTCTTGGGCAAGTAGATACAAGTGGCTTACCCTAGCACTAGGCCTGGAAGGAGAAATGCAGGTAAGTCTTAACCTGAAATTTGGTAAAGTTTTACTTTAAATGCCTGCTGTGGCTGTGTTTTAGTCAGCCAGGGCTGCTCTAACAGAAATATCACAAAGTGGATGTCTTTAACAAAGGAAGGTTTATTCTTACATAGTCTGGTAGGCTGCAAGTCCATATACAGGGTGTCCGCTTCAGGGCAAGGCTTTCCCCTTGTCGGCTCTGGAGGAAAGTCTGGTACTGCATCAGTCTTTGTCCAGGGAGCATCTTGGCGCAGGAACCTCAGGTCCAAAGGACGTGCACTTCTCCCGGTGCTGCTTGCTTGATGGTTAGAGGTTCTAACCATCCAGTTCTAACCAGCCAGTTCTCTGCCTGCTTCGCTGTCCTTTTATCTCTCATAGGATGAAAGGATTAAGGGTGGGGCAAGCCATACGCCAGGGAAACTCCTTTTACAGTGGAGCAGGGAGGTGATCCCATGAGGGGATTTACAGCGCCACCCTAATCCTTTAACATACAGCATAGGAAAACCGCAAAATGGAGGACAGTCACAAGATACTGCGAATAATGGCTCAGCCACATGGCTACACATATTTTGGGGGGGACAGAATTCAATCCATAACAGGCTGTAACAGAAATATCACAAGTAGGTGTCCTTAAAGAATAGAAATTTATTTTCCCTCAATTCAGCAAGCTATTAGTCAAAATGTAGGACACTAGCTCTAGGGGAAGGCTCTCTCTCCATCACCTTGTCTTTTTCCAGCTTCTGCAGGTAGCCTCCCTTGACTCCAACCACATCATTAAGGTTGACACTAATTGGGGGAGGAGGATCTTCCCTAGTCATATTTTGAGAGCCTTCCAACCTGGGCACCTCATTTTCCGGCACTGTATCAGACAAGGTTTCATTGCTACTCCTAAGGTCTTCAGCAACAAATTATCTTCAGAAGTAGACCACCAGTTTCTTCTTCCTAGTCTGTCTCACCCTGGAAGCTCCTCTGAAACAGGGCCACTATGGGTGACCGTGATGGCATTTGAATACAGGTGGCACACCTTGCAGCAAAACACAAGCCTTCACAGTACAACAAACTGACAAAAGAAACAGCTGAACACATCTATTAAAAAAATTGGAACATAAAGTGTACAAAGTATAAATTTAGGAAAATGGGAAATTGTCGGAAATGAAATGGAACACGCTAACACTGATATCCTAGGCATTAGTGACCTGAAACGGAGGGGTCCTGGCCCTTGGTACCAGAAAATCGTACAGCCTACTATGTGGGGAACAACGAACTGAAGACGGAAAACACTGCATTCATAGTCAAAAAGAACATTTCAAAATCCACCCTGAAGAACAACCTAGTAAGTGACAGGATAATATCTGTATGCCTACAAGGAAGACTAGTGGCAAATAGGATTATTATAAAAATTTACTCACCGACCACTAAGGCCAAATGTTAAATAAATTAATGATTTTTAGCAAGCGAAATTTTGCTGAAGATCATTCTATAGTGGCTACAGCAGTATATTGCTAGGGAGCTTCCAGAAATTCAGGACGGATTCAGAAGAGGACATGGAATGAGGAATGTCATTACTGAAGTCAGATGGATCCTAGCTAAAAGTAGAGAACACCAGAAAGATATTTGCCTGTGTTATACCGCCTATGCAAAGGCATTCTACTCTGCGGATCATAACAAATTATAGATGACACTGCAAAGACTGAGGATTCCAGAATATTTCATTGTGCATGGGAGGAAACTGTATACAGACCAAGAGGCAGTCATTTTAGTAAAACAAGAGGATATTGCACGGTTTAAAGTCACAAAAGGTATGTGTCAGGATAGTATATTTTCTCTGTACTTATTCAATCTCTATGCTAAGCAAACAGAGAACCCACACGAAGAGGAAGGGAACATCAATGTCGGAGGAAGATTCATTAATAACCTGCCCCCAGCAGATGACACACTGTTTGCTGACAGTGAAGTAGACTGGCAGCACTTACTGAAGAAGATCAAGACTTCAGCCTTCAGTATAGATTATACCTCGATATAAAGAAAACAGAAGTCCTCACAACTGGACTGATGAGAAAGCAACATCACGATAAATGAATCAAAATTTGAAGTCAAAGATTTCATTTTACTTGGGTCCACAATCAATATTCACATAAACAGTGGTCAAGAAATGAAAGGATGCATTGCATTGGGCAAATCAGCTACAAAAGAGATTGTTAAAGTTTTAAAAGCAAAGATGACACCTTGAAGAGTAAGGTGAGCATGACCCAAGCCATGTATTTTCAATTGCCTCAGATGCATCCAAAGGCTGGGCAATGGATAAGAAAGACAGAGATGAACTGATGTATCTGAATTGTGGTGTTGGTGAAAAACACAGAATATGCATCCATGGACTGTCAAAAGAACAAGCAAATTTGCCCTGGGAGAAATACAGCCAGAATACTCCTTACAAGCAAGGACTGGGAAACTTCATCCCACATACTGTGGAGAGATCAGTCCCTGGAGAAGGACATCAAGCTTGGCAAAGTAAAAGTCTGTTGCTTTCAAGCTGATTCCAATTCACAGTGACCTTATAGGACAGAGTAGAACTGCATCATAGCGTTTTGAAGAAGCACCTGGTGGATTTGAACTGATGACTTTTTGGTTAGCAGAAGTAGCACTCAAGCACTATACCAGCAGGGTTTCCAGTAAAGCAAAGGGTCAGAGAAAAAGAGGACGACCTTCAGTGAGACGGACTGACAGCAGTGGTTGTCACAATGGGCTCAGGTACAGGGATTACAAGGATGGCGCAGGACCAGACCGTGTGTCATTCTGTCACTATGAGTTGGAACTGACTTGGTGGCTCCTAAAAGCAACAACAACGAGGTAGCCCTAGCATTCCTTGGTTCCTTGGTGATCTCCACGTGACTCCTGTATCTATGAGGTGTGTCAGTTAAGCTTGCAAACTGAATTGCTCTGAGTGCTACCTACCTCACTGCTGAATACCACTATCATCACCTTTGAAGTCCTCCCCTTGGGAAGCTATGCACTGAAACCAGCACCTAGTCCACCCTTCAAAGCAATTTGGAAACTCTTTCTGGAATGGCCATTGCTCATGGTGGCAAGTTGGTGAACTTAACTGTGTAATTGTGAGAGCATTTTTAGCCAGTAAACATATAACCATATTGAAACACCCTCCCTACTCACCTGATCTGGCCCCCAGTGACTGTTTCCTCATCCAAAGATAAAGGAAATGTTCACAGGAAGATATTTTGATGACATTCAGGGTAGTCTGAGAACAGCTCTGATGGCCATTCCAGTAAGAATCCCAACATTGCTTTGAAGAGTGGACTAGGAGCTGGCTTAGTGCATAGCTGCCCAAGGGGAGTACTTCGAAGGTGACCGCAGTGATACACAGCAATGAAGTATGTAACACTTTCTCTAGGATGAGTTAGTGAACATAATTGTCAGATCTCATATCCCCCACTGCATCCACGCCTGCTTCTCACTGAGTCTGTGCTGTTTTTTTTTCTTTTTTATATAAATCAAAAGTGATTAGTTTTAGGACATACCTAAACTGAACTGATGCTGCCTTGTTAAAACAACAAAGAGAACTCTCTTCTCAAATAGAATTCCATGCACAGGGGATAGAATTCTAACACATACATTAAAGTTGCTGACAAGTTGATTTCAACTCATAGTAACCCTGACAGACAGAACAGAACAGCCCCATAGGGTTTCCAAGAAGTGCCTGATGGATTAGAAACCCTGGTGGCGTAAGCAGTTAAGTGCTACAGCTACTAACCAAAAGGCCAGTGGTTTGAATCCACCAGACACTTCTTGGAAGCTCTGTGGGGACAGTTCTACTCTATCTCATAGGCTGGATAACAGTGGGTTTGGGGGTTGGGTTACTTGAGCAATTAATTCAGGTAATGATCTCAAAATATTTCAGGTGAAGTAGGCCTTTGTTGTCATTGTTGTGTGTCACAGAGCCTATTTTGACTCATAGCAACCCCATAGGACAGAACATAACTGCCATGGGCTTTCCTAGGCTGGCATCTTTACAGGAGAAGATAATCAAGTTTTTCTCCAATAGGAGTAGCTGGTGGCTTTCAACTGCCAAACTATAGACAAGAAGCAGAGCATCTGACTACTTAGTCACCTGGAGGTCGGTCCAAGCTCAAAACCCACTGTCATTAAGTCAATTCTGACTCACAGCAACTCAATAGGACAGAGTAGAACTGCCCTATAAAGTTTCCAAGGAACGCCAACCTTTGGATTTGCAGCTGTCACACTATGGCACCATGGGGTTTTGAGGTGACTTTCTATCAGGGACAAGACTGTCAAGGGAATTAAGGAGAACACTTACAGCATGAAGAGTCATTTGTTTGGAAATACCAGCTTTAGAATAAAACCAAGAAGAGGAAGATGATCTCAGTTCTAACAATGGCTTGGAGAAGTGTCTTACTTTTCTTGGACTTCAATCTCCTCAGCTGTAAAATGGGCAGACAGCATATTTTACAGTTATGCGAAGATAATATTCTTCTATTTCAAAACAAAATGCACGCACATGCCTATGTATGCATGAATATGTGGATATATAAATATGCATATATAGAAAGAATACTTGTAAAATGGGCAACTGTAAAACATGTAGACAGCATACTTTACAGTTATGTGAAGATAATCTATTTCAAAGCAAAATGCACATACACACATACATATGCATGAATATGTGGATATATAAATATGTGTATATAGAAAGAATACCTACCAAGTGCCAGTTACATTCCTAGACATAAAAACTTTTCAAAATGTTGAAATACATTGTGAAACAGTAGGTTCCAGAACCACTCTCTCTAGCTCTTTCAAATGCCATCTAATGAATTTTCGGATAACCTAACACAACCACTTGGATTAAAATGGCAATACGGTGACTCTGAGATCGATTCCATGTCTCTGAGCAGCATCTACTCTAAAATCATTGATGACAAAAAGCAATGTGAGAATAATTCACCACCCGTAGATTCTCATGCTTAGAACTCAGAACTCTAGAGCCCACTTGCCAAAGGATGTCGCCCCGGTTCTGCTTGGCATGTCCAGAAACCAGGAACTCAGGTGGTCCTCCTAAGACAGACTGTCCTGCCTCTGTTGATACATCTTCACAAATGCAGCTCGTTACTGACCCGCCTGATGGTGCTCTTTGGGGTTTCTGAGGCTGATGCTTGCTAAGCACCAGGCCTGTCAAACATCCATTAAACCAAAAAACAAACAGCCGTTAAACCAAAAAACAAACAAATGAATTGCCTTTGAGTCAGTTCGAACTCCTGGCAACACCGTGAGTGCCAGAGGAAAATACTGCTCCATAAGGTTTTAAATGGAAGATTTTTCCACAGTAGGTT
Organism: Heterohyrax brucei; assembly: GCA_028571685.1. Taxonomy (NCBI): domain Eukaryota; kingdom Metazoa; phylum Chordata; class Mammalia; order Hyracoidea; family Procaviidae; genus Heterohyrax; species Heterohyrax brucei. The sequence goes on from CM053143.1 coordinate 167,704,114, forward strand.
CCAAGTCCTGCTTCTAAGGTGCGTCCGGATGTACTCCAACCGCCAACCTTTTGGATAGCAGCAGTACTTTAGTGATTTGCATCACCCAGTGACTCTACACACATGAACCTATTGCTGTCAAGTCAATTCTGACTCATAGTGACCCTATAGGACAGAAGAGAACCCCACAGAGCTTCCAAGGAGTGCCTGGCAGATTTGAACCGACAACCTTTTGGTTAGCCGCCATTGCACTTAACCACTGTGCCATCAGGGTTTCTGGATTTCTATTAGTCACTCAATAAATAAGATTTATCTTTCTTGCCCTACTTCTGTCTCCTTCTACCGTTGCCAGCTCAGTTAGGTCAGAGTTAGCATTCTTCACAAACGGCTTTTCCCAGTGTCCCTGGACACCTGCTGTGAGCTCACAGCCAGGATGTCCCTCTGGAGATTACCAGGAAAACTTCACGAAGAAAACAGGAATGCGAGCCTGGAGTTTAGCGTTGGGGTCTGAACTCTGTTTGCAACCAAAAGAGATTCTCCCATCTCTGGCTTAGCAAATAGCCCCGAGAACTGCTGCATTTCCCACCCGATGGCAAACGTCTGCTATTGCCCTCCCAGACCTCACACCGGCGGCATCTCAGAGCTGTCCTGAGTTGATTTAACTTTCTTGCCAATACACAGGAACAGGCTGTTAGAAAACAATTATCTCAGGACCTCCCTCAAAACTGCTCTGCTTTTCAACCCCATTAGTGTTGAGATAGCAGCGGACGACTGCAGGATGATTTATCTCTCAGTACAAATCAGTTCCTGAGTTACCGGACATTTCCTCCACGGCTGATGCCATCAATCACGCGATCATCTGAAGCTTCTGCAGCCCGGGCCGGTCCATCAGAGCCTGGCTCTCTATTTATCTTACATGCCTTCTCTCACTCTTGTCAGTTTTAATTCTGCTCCATTCTCATTCTCTTCCCCTGTCCCCCGAGGGCTCTGTCTGGGACGTGCTGTTATTCAGTATTTACAGGCATGTCACTTGAAAAATGTCACTACCGCAAATGACAAAACTTCAGGGGTCTGCACAGAATCATCTGTGCTGCAGCCACCATGTTGAATTTTTTTTACAAAGATGCAAATTCCACAACCAGCTGTGAATCTCTGAACAGACTGTCCTGGTTCAAATCGAGCCTTAGGGCAGGAGAGGGTCATTAGCTAAAAGCCTTTCAGTTTAATTGCAAAGTTGCCATTTTTGAGGGACATTTATTCAACTCTCTACTTTTAAAAGTATGTAATTTAGAAACACACTCACCGAGAATTAATGTTGCCACACAAGCCAACATGCAAAACCCATCCTTAAACTTTTACAAACGAATCATTTTAAATTCTCTCCATCTTAATGTAGACACAGGTGGTTATAGTCATTAAGTGTTACAGCAACTAAAAAAGACGTCAGAAGTTCAAATGCTCCAGGCCTTCTTGGAAACTCTATGGGGCAGTTGTACTTTGATCCATAGGGTCACTATGAGTTGGAATCAGTTCAGTGGCTAGCGACCATCTTATTACCCAATGTATTTATCTTTTTTTAATGGCATTTAGAAGGTTTCTTTTAGCTAACCCTATATAGCATTTTCGGCGTTCTGAGATCTATTTGGAGTATATGCACATGAATGTTAATCTTCAAATCAAACTTGTATTTCGTATCACTTTCAAAGAAGATATTTCACTTTCAAAGAGGATATTTAGAAAAAACTGTTTAAATGGAAGGGAAAATTAAGTATATTCAATACATGGCAATGCTCTATGAATTGTCTTTGGAATGCAGACCACAAGACTGAAAGGTAGATGTAATAATCCACATATTCATAGATAAGGAAGTTAAAGCCCCAAAAGCTTAATGGACTCAGGGAAGTCACTCAGGCAGAATTTGAACCCGTATCTGTCAGATTCCAAATTCACCACTTCTCATGCCAGTCACTGTCTTTGCCTTTAAAACCCAACCAAACCCAACCCACTGTTGCAAGTCAGCTTCAGCTCATCATGATACCACATGTTAGAGTAGAACTGCTCCATAAGATTTTCTTGGTTGTAATCTTTAAGGATGAAGTTTGCCAGGCCTGTCTTCTGTGGCACTGCTGAATGGATTTGAACCTCAAACATTTAGGTTAGTAGATGAACACAAACCATTTGTGCTACCCAGGGGCCTTGCCTTTAAAAAGAGATATTAAATTCTAGATTATTGTTCAAATATTTTCCTGACAGTTTGTACTCAACCTTTAGCCTGGTGTCATGAATTGAACTGTGTCCCCTCAAAATATCTGTAAACTTGGCTATGCTGTAATGCCCAGTAACATGATTGTCCACCTTTTTTGTGATCTGATGTGATTCTCCAATGTGCTGCAAATCTTATCTCTCTGATGTTGATGAGATGGCATTAGTGGTAGTTATGTTAACGAGGTAGAACTCAATCTACAAGATTGGCTTGTGTCTTGAGCTGATCCTTTTTGAGATATAAAACAGAGACCAGAGCAGAGAGACAGGAAAGAAAGAACAGCAGGAGCATGTGTTCTTTGGACTCAGGGTCCCGGCACTAAGAAGCCCTTGGTCTAGGGAAACATTGAGGACAAAGACCTTCCTCTAGAGCCCACAGACAGGGAAAGCCTTCCCCAGAGCTGGTACCTTGAATTTGGACTTCCAGTCTCCTAGACTGTGAGAGAATAAACTTCTGCTTATCAGTTATTCAGTTGCAATATTTCTTTTAGAGCAGCACTAGAAGATTAAGACACTTGACACAGCATCTTTTTACACATCAACTTTGGTGATGATTCGCTTTGTCCTGACTGATCAGAGGAGGCAGATGAGATGAATAGTTTTCAAACCTTTTATCAGATTAGAATAATCCAAAGTTCGGAAGTGGTCACTGGGCCTGTATTAGCTGACCTTGCTTACGAAAAAGAGTATCTTTTGCATCGTCTGGCCAGGCTCACTGGGGTGTCTATACCTAGGTCTGGGGCCCAAGGCTCAGCTAGGAAAAAGTCCATTTAACTTGCTTTGTTCAGTGCACTTGTTTTTATTTAAGGTCTTACATGGGTTAGTCATCAGTTAAATAGGAGTATTTCTTGGTCGGTCCCCTGGCCAAAGCCAACATACCACAGACAACCAAGGGGAATTTCACATGGAACAGCAGAGCTAGGAATCTGGAGAATGCAATGGCAGATTATGAGTGCAATGCAATTCAGCCACTCCACGCCAGGGAGGCCCTGCAAAGGCTACAAGGAACAACAGGGAAACTTGGACACCACTCTGACAGAAACCACATCAGCAGGAAGTAAAGGTAGGGACATTTCCACGGCACCCAGGCATCATCCACAGAAGCAAGCCTTTAGTCTTCCAAATGACCCAAGAGAAATGGACAAAGCCCTAATCTCTGAGGACTCGATGTTCTGAACAAATTATCAAGACACTCTTTTTCTCAGTGACCACTGAGCCATTCTGACTCATGCATTTCAGGAAAGAACTACTGTCCGTGACATTTTCATGGCTGTGATCTTTTGGAAGCAAATGACCATATCTTTCTTCAGAAGCACCTCTGGATAAGTTCAAACTGCCATTCTTTTGGTCACTTGCTGTCATGGATTGCATTGTGCTGGGTATGTCAACTTGACTGGGCCATGATTCCCAGTATTAAAATGACTTTTTCCCCATGTGTTGTGAATCTTACCTCTGTGATGTTGATGTGGAGAATGGGCAGCAGTTGTGTTGGTGAGGCAGGATTCAAACTACAAGATATAAAAGAGAAGTGAGCAGAGAGAGCTAGGATTCTCACCCAACAAGAAAGCAATCCCAAGAATAGAGAGCATCTTTGGACCTGAGTTTCCTGTGCCAAGATGCTCTCATACCCAAATTGAACTTGCATCTTACTGGATTGCGATAATACAGTTTCTCTTTTTAAAGACATGTGCTCGTGGTGTCTCTGTTAGGGCAGCAGCAGATGACTAAGACAGTTGCCTAGCACTGAACCATTGGACCACCCCGAGACTACCAAGATGTAGTACTAACCATAATGGCTTTAAAAAACCAAACCAAACCCATTGCCATCAAGTCAATTCTGGCTCATCACAACCCTACAGAACAGAATAGACAGAATCACTAACCCTATAGGGTTTCCAAAGAGTGGCAGGGGGCTTCAAACTGCCAACCTTTTGATTAGCAGCTGAGCTTTTAACCAGGCTTCCACAATGCCTTAAGCTGCAGGTTGCTTTTATTTTGTATAATATAAACTTGCTTGTTCTTCTCAAAAAATTACATGAAGCAAATGCTATTCCTATCATATATATATATATATAACCAAATTTGTTGCTATCAAGTCAATTTTCAAGTACCTATAAAGTTTTTCAAAATCATGCAGTCCATAGCAGAACAAGCTGGAAATTTCAGAAGTGGGCACACCCGCTCCAGAACCTACATCTGTTGCCGCTGTACTACCTAACTGACTGGAGGCTTCAATTGAGGACTAAATAGAAAAAATCAGGCACTGGGACCTAAGTGGAAAGTGCTATTCTAAACATTTGCTTAAATTCATCCTGGAAGGGTGATGTGTTACCACTCTGTAAGGAAAGCAGAAGCCACTCTGTAGGCTCCAGGTGTCAACAGTTTTAATACAGAGAAATAAAGACTGACAGGGCCTTTTGGAAACACTGGACAATAAAGGTCTGGAAATTCATGGTGTCAGTCTCAGTCTGGACATTCTCCCAGAGGCTTCTGAGCATCTCCAGAACCTCTGGGAAGCTCTGAATGGCTAATTCAGCTGGCAACTCACAGATGATTCTCAATAGGCTTACCTGAAAGTAGCTTGCAACCTCACATCTGCCTGCCCGTGTGTCTGCCTGCAACCTTCTCCTCTGGAACATACTAGCCTCTCCTTCTCTTTTGACAGGCAGGAAAATCTGACACTAGCTTTTCGTGTATGGCAGATTCTACTCGAAGCCATACGGAAGAATATTCTAGAAACAGTAGTTCCTGGCTTCTCTGAAATGCAGAAGAGACTTAAAAGGTGGTAGAGATCCCTCAAGTTGACAACAGTTTGGTAGATGTAAGTATAATTAGTATCCCTTTTTCCGGGAAAGAAACTGAGGCACAAAGAGGCTTGTCAATTGGCCTTAAATCACACAACTAGTAAGGGGTAGTAGGGCCAGTGTTCAAGTCCAGAATTCATGCATTCAATGATTGCATTAGACTGAGTTCATAAAAGACGTAGCTCAGAAAGAACCTGGCAGGATTCCCCCTGCTACGCGTTAGCTGCTGTTATTATTTTTTTATTATATTGTTGGCAATAAAATAGTTGTTTTCCTTCTAATGACTGCAGCTGAGATTGCCCACCTATTACCTAAAGAATGCTGAATATCTTAACCTACCATGCTTCATATGCCCATGTCAGCCACTGTCCAAAGCAACCTAGGTGTGTTTTCTTCCCCAAAGAGTACCACTGTGATTTAGACCAGATTTCTAAACAGTTACCAATTATTGCAAAAAAAACAAAAAAAGAGCTGGGTAGCCACAGAAGTGTGTAGGAGCATGTACACATACCCAGGTGCACGTGAGCAAGTATATGCAAGTGTGTGCTTATGCTCGCACATGCACACACACACAAACACACACTTTGTGAAAACCAGCAACAGAACTGCATTGCAATTGATAACAGTGAGTTCAAGGGGTTTTGCCCAAGCAGTCCCAGCTGGCCAATTATTGCAGGCTGCCTGTACCCACATATTCACCACACAGAAAACATGTCAAAATGCACAAGGAAATCACCCTAGGCTGCAGCACACAGAGGCTGAGCACTGGACTTGCTGGCTTTGGGCTGCCTGGCAGAGCCCAGGACGCATGTACGGTTTCTGATTCCATCCCCCAGGTACTGCAGGAAAGGCTCTGTAATTGGAAAATGCTGCCCAAGCAGAAAGTCTGCCTTGTTTAATAAACAGTGTCTTCTGAAGAAATACAAAAATTACCAGAAGAGAAATACAGTGTTACGATCAGTTTTCTAGAATTGACTAAAATTATTCTGTAGTTTCTGCTGCATTCCTTCACTTACAGCTCATTTAACCATACAGTTAATTAGGCATTAAAATAGACACAAAATATTTTATAAGTAAACACGCTTCTTATTAACCCAGTGACAGGAATGTTCTACTTTGAATTAAATGACCATCTTCATCTCTCATCCCTGTCCATCTCCAGGCAAACTTTTAAAAAGGGAGGGAGGGCAGGAAGCAGAGAGGAGGAAGGAAGGCGGGAAGAAAAGAAGGGAGGGAGGAAGAAGGAAGGAAAGAAGGAAACAAGATGTTTATCTTAACTGAGTAATTTTATGATTTCTATCAGATGGTAGAAGCAAAAATAGTTAAGTTAGAAATTTTCAAACGAAAATGCTATGGAGCAGAGCAAGGGCAAGATCACGTGGCAAATAATGTCCTTTGTAAATGTAGGGGAGAAAATTATGCATGAATACCAAATTTCCATGATAGGAAGGTGAACAGCCTGTTTAACGACTGCAAGTTCAATGCTGGAAATCACATCACTCTGAACAGGTACACAGTATTATATTCCGACTGAGAAGGGAATGTCATCCGAATGCACTCGGCAGAAAGGTAGCAGAGGACTATTGAATCTTTAATAGGATTTTTGATTCAAATGTGCTGAGCCAACTCGTTTAAAATTGCATTTGAATAGTAAACAGATAACATCATCATTTCAAAAAACCTGCACACTTGTGCCAGATCAACAGAGAGCCCGCAAAATACAGACGGGGAGAAGGAGGTATCAGCCCTGAACAGAAAATAAAATTAGGTACGACTTCTCAGCCATGAGGCCTTCTTCAGGCCTCGGAAAGGAAAAGCCAGGCTAACTCATTCCTTTGTCAGCGCAGCTGCCAGAAGGTTTCCGAGCAGGTCTGTCTTCCTCAGAGCATCTTGTCCAAACACATATTTAATTTGGGTGGAGGTTTTTCTTGCTCCTTCCCCCGAATTGCTTTAGTTTCATTCACCAATTTACATTATTGTTATGGTACCCTGGTCCATCTTCAGAACAAAGGCCAAGGTAAGAAGTTGCTAATTAACCCAAAAGAAGGTGTGAAAGGGGAGGGAGGGGGGAACCTGGTCAGGAAACAGGAGCTACAACCACAAAGAAAATAGAATGTTAAGACTTAGGTTAAGACTTACAGGACAGCTGGGAGAGTTTGTTCACTCCGTAGTACTCAGCCAATGAGGAACTGGGGGAGGGACTCACGTTAGAAGATAAAAAAGGCTTGTAAGGAACTCTGCCACGCACCGTGTGACCACTCCTTTGTGAGCTCAGGCACCCACTTTTGCAAAATCGACCAATAAAGTCTCGCTCTTGCTAACTGGATTTGTCCTGGATTTCTGGAGCGTTCCTAGGAAAAAGGCTGGTAACTGCCTATCGGTGACTTCGTAAGGGATAAGAGGCTGGCCTCAACCACTGAGGCAGGGTCCTGGCCGGGGGTTTATAGCAGTGTCCAGGGTGCCAGCAACATTTCTCCCAGTATGTGTGATATAGTGATTAAAAACTATGGCGGCTAACCAGAAGATCGGCAGTTCAAATCCACCAGACGCTCCTTGGAAACTCTGTGAGGGCAGTTTTACTTCGCCCTACAGAGTCACTCTGAGTCGGAATCAACTCCGCAGCAGTGGGTTTGGTTTGTTTGTTTTTGTTTTTATGTAACCCCTGGGTGTTGTAAATGGTTAACACACTTAGCTGCTAACAGTTTGAAGGTTCAAGTCTGCCTTGAAAGAAAGACCTGGTGATCTACTTCCCAAACTTAGCCACTGAAAACCCTATGAGAGCACAGTTCTACTCTGACACACGTGAGTTGACTTGATGGCAGCTGGTAAAGAAAGGTAGAGGGAAAAAAATGCCATCAGGAAGTGGCCTCACAGAATTACATAGCCCACCATCCAAGTGCACAGGACAGCTGAGCAAGCCCAAGAAGCCAAAATAGCCACCAGGAAAGTCTCAGTTATCTGAATCCTTTCATCCAAACCTTTATAGATGGCCAGATTTCTGTATAACTAGAAGTTAATCATTTGTATACAGAGAGTTTCTCATCAGTCTGAATTTTCCAGAAATCTTTTTAAAACACCATTTCTCTATATAACATATGTGTATGTATATATATACCATTTCACTACTATTTTTTCCTTTCTCTTCTTTAAATAGCATTCTTCAGGAGGTATCCATATAGGAGAGGAAGATTTCCATGAGTAAAGGAAAACATGGGTGACTGTCAGCTTTAGAATTCCTCAGATTTTTTAGCAGAACTTTCTGAGCCCAGCTTTTCCTCATCTGCTTAACCCCCCTCAGTAATGCCATTTTTCTCCTTTCTGTGTAGACTATCTTATCAGCTTGCCATCTAGGCCTTAAAGCAACCTCTTCTTCTTGCAATAAGCATCATCATGGATTGGTTGCAAAGTTACATGTGGAAAAGCTACAGTGGAAGTTTCTGGAGTATCACACAGGAGAACCCCAGGGCTGACCAGCGGCAGACTCTGTTCTTTGGAAAACTATGACTTGCCCAGGAAGTAAGCATGAGTACAGTACTGGTTCTGAGGTAGAATTCTCCTCTTCTATGTAGGCAAGTCAGAGATCAGGGTGGTGCAACAAATACACTCTTGACTGCTAACTGAAAGCTTTATGGCCCCAATCCATACTGCAGTACCTCAAAAGTCCTCGCAATCTGATCCTGCAGTGTCACAGCCCTGAAAACCCTATGGAGTAATTCTACTTTGCAGACATAGAGTCCTCTTGCATGAGAATCCATGCGTCGACAGCATGCAGGAAACCTGGGTTTGATTCCTGGCCAAACACGTACCTGAAACACAGCCACCACCCGTCAGCGGAGACTTGTCTGGCTATGTCACTGATCACACTTCAGCAGAGCTTCCAGACTAAGACAGACTAGGAAGGAAGATCTGAAGAGCTACTGTCAAAACATCAGCCGATGAACACTATGGGTCCCAATAGTTTGAACCCATTGTGGATGGGGCCGCTATGAGTAGTGGGACAGCTCGACTGCACGTAACAGTGACAACATGACTCACGGAAGAGCCAGCACAGCAGGGATGCCAGGCAGTGATTTGCTCGTACGATGACTGGAGATTTTTTTTCTTTTTTTTGCTATGGTCCAATATTTATTTTTAATTTTATTTATTAGTTTTTAGTAGTTAATAATAATTGAACAATATTCAAAGGTATATGTAAAAAGTTTCTCTGTCATTGAAGCCTTTCATCTGCTCATCCTCAACCTTATAAGCAGATGACCACCTGTTATTTTTAGTTATCATTATTTTTCTTTGCAGAGATTTTTAATAAATGAACAAGTCATAAATCCTTGGCTTTCTCAAGAATCTTCTTTCTAAGTCTTGGCATTCTTAACTTAATGAGGTCCAGATGTTCTTCAAGGGCTAGAACTCCCAGGTTTTATATGATTATTTTGCAAGAAGGGTGTCTTAGTTATCTAGTGCTGCTCTAACAGAGATACCACAAGTGAATGGCTTCAAAAAGAAAAATTTTGCCACAGTCCAGTAGGCTAAACGTCCAAATTCAGGGTGTCAGTGCCATGGGAAGGCTTTTGCTTCAGCTCTGGAGGAAGGTCTTTGTCATCAGTCTCTCCCTGGATGGGAGATTTCTGAGGCACAGGGACACCTGTCCTTTCCAAAGGAAAGATCACTGCCCTTCTTAGTGGTTCAAGGTCCCCAAATCTCCGCTTGCTTTTCTTTATACCCCAAGAGTTTGCCACAAGTCGCAATGCAATGGCACACATTAAGTCCTGCCCCCGCCAACCCAACTGCCGCCCATCTTCCCTCACTAACATAGTGGCAGCGTTCACAACATAAAGGAATGTCACACAGTACTGCAAATCATGGCCTAGCCAAACAGCTACACACATTTCATGGGGGCGGGGGGAAATACAATTCAACCCGTAACAAGTCGAAACATTACCTTTTCATTCTAACTCGGGGCCCTCAAAGAGGAGGGTGGTCAAATATTTTCCCATTCAAATTCAGTTTCCCAGAGTAAGTGTATAATTGTTTTGTAGTAAGAAAACTTTGTTTTCTTCAGGAAGATCTATGATTCTGATGATCTTTCACTAAAGATACCCAAAAGACAATAAAACAGGTCTTACTCCCCACCTCCCTCCCAAACACCTGTTGATTTGTTCTCTTGGAGTCAAAGATGCAGTTGTTGTTCTGTGCTGTGGAGTCAGTTCCGGCTCACAGGGACCCTGTGCACGAGAGAGTGGAACACTGCCTGGTCCCGCATCATGATCACAACCGTTGTTAGGCTCGAGTGCCTCACTGCAGCCACCTTAGCAGTCCATCTTGTTCAGGGTCTTCCTCTTTGTCGCTGACCCTGTACTTTACCAGTCATATGTCCTTCTCCAGGGACTGATCCCTCCTGACAAGACGTCCAAAGTATATAAGACGCAGTGTCTCCATCCTTGCTTTTAAGGATAGATTGATTGTCTCAGAAAACTACCAAATCCAAAAAAAAACAAAATCCCCACTGCTGCTGAGTCAATTCCGACTCATAGCAACCCTGTAGGACAGAGTAGAACCACGGCATCAAGTTTCCAAGGAATACCTAGTAGATTCAAACCTCTGACCTTCTGGTTAGCAGCTGTAGCACTTAAGCACTACACCATCAGGGTCTCCAGAAAGCTCACAGACGATGGTATGTTATCTGTGGTGAAACACTGCTGGGTTTTGTTTACCCAGCAGCCATTCACACTACCTTGGCAATTCTATCTCATTTTCATTTGCAAAGCATGTGCCTCAAGTGGGGCTGACCCATTCCTTAGGCCCGGAAATAAACATATGACCCTTGCAAGGCCAGCTGAAGTCATATATTCCCTGGCCACAGTGACTTGTTCTGGGATCATCATATCACCTAAGCATGGCCAGTGAGAACCTCCTCTGGCCTTTTCGTTGGCTGTCTTGGGAAATATCAACTCCCTGAGCCTCAGAGTTGCTAAACCAGAAGGTTTGTCAATTAAAGCTGCTGAAGACCCTCTGGAAACCCTGGTGGTATAGTGGTTAAGGGCTACATCTGCTAACCGAAAGGTCAGCAGTTCAAATCTCCAAGGCATTCCTCGGGAACTCTATGGGGCAGTTCTGCTCTGATCTATAGGGTTGCTATGAGTTGGAGTTGACTCAACGGCAGCAGATTTGCTGATCCAGGAGACCCTCTTGCCTCACGATGAATGGGAAGAGCAGCTGGCCTGAGTATGAAGCCCTTATTGAAGGAAACCAGAACTGAAAAACAAAGGACAGCTGCTAATTGTTCAATACTCAGATCCAAATCTCTCCTTTTCAAAAATGAACTGTCCTTTTTTTTAGCTCTCTCTTTCAAGCCACTGAAACTGATTTTCTGCCACTAGCAATTAAAAGAGTCCTTATATAGTATTTAATTGCCATAGCAGTCGACCTACGCTTATTCTATTTAAAGCTGAGAAATGGTTCACTCACAACACCTACATTCTAGAATGTGTAGTACTCATGGGCAGAAAATAAAACCTCTGCAAGTGGTATTGCTTGCCTCTTTTTACAGACACTGAGCATTGAAGGTGGCACAGTGGTTAAGTGTTATGGCTGCTAACCAAAAAGTCAGTAGTTCGAATCTGCCAGGCACTCCTTGGAAACCACAGGGCAGTTCTATTCTGTGCCCCAGGGTTGCTATGAGTCGGACTAAACGGCAGTGGGTTTTGGGGCGGGGGGTGTTAAGCATCAAAATACGGACGCCCAGGGAACGCTCGTTCGCAAATGAGTTGAACTCCAGTGAGATTAATCCTCAAGCATCAAAACAAATACTTCAGGAGCTGACACTTGGAATTTCAAGAGTTCACCTAGCTCGGTGTACTCCATTCCTTTAGGTTCGGGCCCCAACTAACCCCGGAATCAGAGCCTACAGGAACAGGGTCCAAGAATCTGTATTGTTAGCAAAAGCCCTTTGGTGGGTATTCTAGCTCAGCACTATCCACTGGTATGTCTGTCTCTAACCACCCAGTGAACCCCAGCAGCTGAACCCTACGCTTGCATCCATGATAGCAAAAGGTACTTCTTCCTAATATCCAAATCCCTATCAATAGCATTTTATTTATGTCTCCTTGCTCTGCCCTGCAGCGGCACTTGGCTGGCTGGCTGGTTCTGCTCTGCAGTGTGATACAAGCTTTGTTCCCAAGGAAAAATAAATGTGTCCACAAGCAAGCTTGTATCCATGATAGACTGACAAATTAGGACAGTTTATCATTTCTGCTGACACTTCTGATTACGGTTTTAAAGACTGGTCATTTAAAACCCCTCATTAGGAATTTTTACTTCCGTAACACCACTAGGTGGGTTTGAACTACCAGTCTTTAGATTAGTCGTCTAGCACAAACCTTTTGCACCGTTCAGGGACTGCTTAGGAGAGTGACAGTGATTAAAAAGTTGAGGAATACTCAGACTAGAGAACTCAGACATGTAAAAGGGACAGCCATTTCTTACCTCCAACTGGCTGCGGCCATGTGAACACACAGGACTGAATTTTTTAAGGGAAATGAGAAATCTGGGTATTTAAATTCTTAAGTTCTAGTTTCCTTTAAAAGACAATTAACTTTGTATGGGCTAACCCATATACATCCATACTTCTCAAGGGACAGATGGCCTGTCAGCTGACATTTAGAGTCTCCTCAGTGGAAGTTTCAAAGAATTGTTACATCTTTGGAGCATGGTTAAAAGCTTGGCTGCTAACCAAAAGGTCTCGGTTCAGATCTACCAGCCACTTCTTGGAAGCCCAATGAGGCAGTTCTATTGTGTCTTCCAGGGTCTCTGGGATCCCAAATCAATTCAACAGCAATACTATGAGTAATCACTAAAACTGAGAGTCTCGTCATGGTGTAACATGCTAGCCAGCTAACCAAAAGACTAAAGATTCGAGTCCACTCCGAGGCATGTGGAAGAAAGGCCTGGCAATCTACTTCTGAAAACTCAGCTGTTGAAAACCGTATATAATTCTACTCTGACAAACATAGAGGCCCTATGAGTCAGAATCAACTCCATGGCAACCGTGTTAATCAGTTAAGTCAGATAAAGAATGAAAGTCTTATCTGTGCTGCCCCCTCAAGAAAAGTCTTCATCATTTAATCCAAAAGTGGAACAAGCTGCACATTGGTAAATTCGAGGCACATTGTTCTGGATATTCAATGAAACTGTCAATAATCTTTAAATGGGATCTTAATCATTCCAAAGCTATTGTAAAATGAACAAAATTATTGTCCCATTGGAAGCATGCTTGTGATACATTCAGGCTTTGAAGGCTGTGCTTCCCAAACAACCAAATCTAGTTCTTGCGTAAGTAAAGATGTGTTTATTCTGCTTATCACAAACCATAATGAATACCATCCCTATCTCGAAATGGTCAGATTTCTGCATACCATGTCTGAATTCTGCCTTAAAAAGATAACTCCTGAAAGTTAGAAACTATGTTGTTTACTGAACTTCTTATCCGCACATAATAGGATGCTAAATGTTTGATGATAACCTTCCCATTCTTTGAATTAATGAGTGTCAATCTAAACAGCACATGTTGAATAAAAATTGGATTTTAATTGCACTTCCTGTGTTCCCTTCCTCTCACATAAATCCTAAGAATAAAATTAATGTCAGTGCTAAAAAGTGTGTCTTTCCTCCTCAGAATGACATGAAGACATTCATTTCACCTTAATCACTTTTCCTTTGAGCAGCTGATGAAGGTTCAGCTTGAATTTCTTGTGTGTCAGATACACCCCTCTACCTCTTCAGCTCCCTCCTGCTGCTTTCTGCATCTCTTTTCTGTCGTTTTTTGACTTTACATAAGCTCTCTTCTCCCTGGTATTTGGTGTTTAGGTAAGGTACATTTACCCCCAGTTAGCTGGGACAACACTCAGTGTACAGGAGTATATGTAAACTCAGCCATTCAATGGGCAAAAATGGAAAGAAAGTGTCAGAGTCACTGGGGAATGTCAGGAACATCCATTAGGCATTTCCCCTTTGGGTTTGAGGAAGCCCTGAACAGCCTAAGAAGCATTTCTTTGTGATTTCCTATGTGTGTTCACCTAGAGGACTTCAGTTTGGGAATTAAAATTTAATGAAGATTCAAGTTTGAAATTCTGCACCAGCTTACAACACTTATAAATACACCACACTGATACTACCAGGATATTATAAATAATAAATGTAATGTTGATTAAAATTTTGATGTAAATTTCTAAAAACTTTATTAAAGTTGTAAAACCACGGACATGGGTTGTTTACAGTTAGGTGACAACTTAATTAATCAACGGCTGTCTGTCTCAACTGCAATAAAAGCTAGAAGTGCAGATTCTCCTTTTTATTTTTCTCCCTAAAGAATGAGCTCAAAAACACAAAATTATCTTCCTCTCAAAACACCAAATTATCTTTCTTTGAAAACAGTCTGGATATTAATTGTGCAGCATGACAGCGCACAGCCATTGCCACACTAATAACTAATCTGGAAAATACAGCTCTCTGACATTTGACTGGTGAAGAACCAAAGTGATAATCAAGGAACAATTATTCACATTCAGTTCAGAAATGATACTTTTGTATCTTGGTGCACAGCAAATTTTCCAGTTTCACGTTACTAAACAATTAATTTAGTTCTTTATTACAAATAAAATTTAAAAACATGAAACATCATCAGATGAAACAAAAAAATTGTATGTATATATACACATATAAACCCATAAAAATTCAAACCCATTGCCATCAAGTTCATTGTGACTTATAGACTCTCCTATAGGACACAGTAGAATTGCCCTGTAGGGTGTCCAAGGAGCACCTGGTGGATTTGAAATGGCGATCATTTGGTTAGCAGCAATAGCACTTAACCACTATGCCACCAGGGTTTCCATACATACATACATACATGCATACATACATATACGTGTGTGTGTATAATTGTATATAGAACATATACATGTATATACGCACATTATGTATGTGTGTGTATATATATATATATAGAACACTGTTTCTGGATTCTTAGTGAGATTTATCCCTTTTTAAATTATAAATTCCAAAACAACATGAAAAATACATGAGTTAATTCAGCATTTCAGATAGTCTCTTATTACTTTATTATTGCCCTTTTTGAATCATTCTGTTACAACCCACATATCTTAGGAATTACCAGATACTAGTTCTTAAGGGAAGCTGTCTGTAATTGTTGATGCTGTCTCTCCGTCTCCACTCGTTCATTCAACTAACAACCTTGTTACCTGCAAGGCACTGTGGTAGGCACCAGGAGGGTGGAAACGGTCAATCAAACATAATTTTGGCTGAAAGGAGTCTGCCTTCTAGCAAGCAAGACACAACACGGACTCAACTTTGTATCACAGCAGCTGAGTCAAACCAGCTGCTGTCAAGTCAATTTTAACTCACAGCAACACATGTATCACGGAGTATAACTGCCCCATAGGGTTTCTTGGCTATAATATATTGTTTTATTACGATGATGATCAAATGAAAGTACACAATCCGAATCAATTTTGCAGGCTTTTCCATCTGCAGCTCCGTCTGCTCTCCTCACCCTGTGACAGTGCACTCCTCCTTTTCACTCTTTACTTGTACTATCCTCTTAACGAACACCTGTCCCCTCCTCACCACCCTCTCCTCTCCCATCTAGAAAGAAATCAGTAGGACAGCCTTCTATAAATGTGTGCCAAGCCAAGTGCCGTCGAGTTGGATCTGACTCATGGTGACCCTATAAATGTATAAAACCATAAAATACACACACCACGTATTCACACTGTGTCCCTGTATCCAGTCCATACTTGTCTGAAATGACTTCAATACTGGTTTCAAGTCTGGGACAGTAGCAAGTCTCAGGGCCATGTTCACAGAGGACCGTACAGGCTGTCAGACCACCAATCCTGGTCTTTTAGTAGAGTTCTTACACTGCACACCTCTTTTTCTTATGCTACTTTGAGGGCTCTACATTGTGTCCCCCACCATGGCTGCCTTTGGTGGCTGGGCACCGTCTGGTTCTTCTGGTCTCGTGCTGACGAATTCTTTCATTCATATGAGTCTTTCTGTTTCCTGGGCTCATTTTTCCTTGTGTCTTTGATGTTCTCAGTTGTCATCTGCTCCAAGTGAGTTCAGACCAATTGATGTTCCTCAGATGGCAGCTTGCTGGCTTTTAAGACCCCAGATGCCATTCACAAATATGGGGTGCAGAAGACTCTCCTAGCAAAAGGCTAGTTGTGTTAATAGATCTCAATGTCCCCTGAAAACATGATCCCTACACCCCTCCCCCTGCTACTCTATCCTTTGAAGTGTTGGGTTGAATTTAGGAAACCTTTCAGAAAACCCAGTAGCACAGTGTCATGGGGTACCCATTGGCCCAGTTATGCTGATCTGCTCTCCATTGTGTGCTGTCATTCCCTTCACCTAGCTGAATTCCTATCAGCTATCTAATCTATGAACAACTTTCTCCCTCCTTCCCCACCCTTGTAGCCATTAAAAAGTCTTTTCTTCTGTACATAAGTCCATTTTTAAGTCCTCATAGCAGAATTGTCCTTTTGCAGCTGACTGATTTCACTCAGCATAATGTCTTCTATTTGAAACCAGGTTATGAGATACTTCCTAAAATCATCATTGTTCTTTATCACTGCATAGTGTCCCATGGAGTATGTGTACCATAGTTTGTTTGTCTATTTGTCTGTTGGTGGGCACCCAGGCTGATTCTATCCTTTTTCCTCGTGGAAAGTACTGCAACAAACATTCATGTGCAAGTATCGGTTGGTGTGACATTGGCTGTAATATTTATGGTAGCAGACTGCCAAGGCTTTCTTCCCAGGTGACTCTGGGTGACTTCTATTCACCAACCTGCCAGCTAGTAGCTGAATGCGTAACTGTTTGCACCATGCTGGGACTCCCAAGCCAAACACACCTGGATGCAGATCCCAGCTCCATTTTACTGCTCCAAAATCTTAATTTCCTCACCTGTAAAGTATGAATCATGATATTACTTACATGAGAAATGTGACGTGTGCATTCAACGAGATGATTCATGGGTACTTAAAACAGTCTTAATGGTGAAGTCATAATGAAGTTCTCTATAAAAAGTTTATTCCATGTCTTCCTGTAGTTGCAGAGGCAATAGTGTTATTGTCCATGGCAGTAATTGCTATCACTGAGCTCTCAGCATGTAACAGGAAGACAGCTTATTGTTACCCGGATCTGCATCCTTTCAGACTGCCCCCTCCACGATTACCCCAACAATCCCTGTTCTCAGCCATCTGTACTACCCACCGCCTCAAACCATGCTTCAGGTCTGACTCTCGGTGCTCACCCCAAACACGAAACACCAGCCCTGGATTACACATTAAGCAAAGTACAGATGTTGAGCACTAAGGAAAGCAGGGCACCACTAGTGGTTTCTCTCCTAGCCACCTTCCTTTGTCACTCTTTGACTGTTCTCTCAGTTCTAGTATAATGTCTTGTCATTATCTTTACAAGCCATATTCTGGAATATTTATTGTTCAAGTTTTATTGGTCATGGTGGCTAATTAAAGTTTAAAATTTTCATTTGAAGCTGTTATCAGTTACCACTTGCTTTTTGTTTTCTTTTTCCATCTTACAGTGTGAGAATTGAGGGATCCGACTCGACAGCACTTGGCTGGCTTGGCACGTGTAAACTCAGCTGGCTGGGTCTGGCTAGCATTGATCTCATCAGGTGATTGGATAAGGGACATTTAAGAGCTTTATTTTACACAATGGAATGACCAAGGGAATACCCACTGTTGGGTTGTACTTGGAGCATTCGCTAGCCTGCCTTTGACCCTACTAAGCACCCAGACATGTGCATAACTTTACCTCCATTATCCTGTTAAATGCTTTCCCGTAAATGAGTATGCCCAACTCCTCAGCCTAGAGAGAAGATTCTAGTCACTGTTTCTGTGAACTCGCAGATGGGCTTCTTTTTTTATTTTATTTATTTATTTATTTATGTATTTGTTTGTTTGTTTGTTTGTTTGTTTGTTTGTTTTTAGTGTGACAGTGAAAATGTACATTCCCATATAAATTTACATGCCCACCTATATGCAGCTTCCACTGTTCTCCCTGTCTGGTGACAACACACTATTTTCTCTCTGCTCCATACATGTCTCATCCTCCCAACAGTCTCCTTTCCCCGCCTCTCCACACACTCTCCTTCCTCCAGCCAGAGGTCAGCAGGATGATATCCTATAGATGTATAGAACCATAAAGTGCATCCAATATATGGTCACTCTGCATTGCCAAGTCCAATCCATTAGTGTCCAAAGAGTGGACCTTCGTTATGATTTATGGGCAAGGGCAGCATCAGGGCCACGGGCCATGGTCCCAGGGGAACCCCAAAACCTCTAGACCATGAATTGAGGTCTTTTAGTGGAGATCTGAGGGTGCACCCCTTTTTATTCTTGTGCCGCCAGTGAGACTCAGCCTAGTGAGTTCCATCGTGGCTGTCACGGTGGTGGCCAGGCACCATCCGGTTCTTCTGGTCCCAAGTCGATGTAGGCACCCACTCACGTGGGTCTCTCTGTCTTCTAGGTTGTCTTTACTGCATGTTGTTTTGGCCCTCGGTGAGCATCCGTTCCTGCTGAGTTGGGACCATTTGCTGTGTCCTCGGATGGCAGCTTGGCAGCTTTTAAGATGCCAGATGCCACTCACCAATGTGGGGTGCAGAGAGCCAGATGGGCTTCTCGATACGGGCCTCACAACACTACCCAGCCAAACCATCTAGTGAAGGACTAAAACCCCTTTCTCCTTTTGGGTGCCCTAAAACTCTCTCATCTGCTCCTTCTGCAATGTACCACTGCTGTCACTGCCATACTTTGAATGTGTCTCCACTGTTGCCCAAATTGATTTGTACGTCATTGCTGGCTTACATGTTTCTCCTTTCAGGAGTACATCTTATCCATCTTTCAGTCCTAAGCAACTGACTCACATACACACAGGGATGCTCAATGTATTTTAACAAATGCATTAGTACTTTAATGAAAACAAAAAGCAAACAAAACAGCTGAAACCTAGTCAATGCTTCTATCCAGGGATCCTAATTAGACTGAGCTCTAATAGTCCAGCTATCCAGACATGTTCTCTTAACCGAATCCCTTCATCATAAAAGCTTCCTAACCTGAAATCCCCAGGTTGACTAGGGCCTAAATCTCAGAGGGTCAATAAAGGGAGGGCACAGAATACGCAGCCCTCTTGAACAACACGCAGTGTGGTTATGATGTTCTAGATAATGCCTGTTTCTAGCTTGCACCACAGTTCATTCTGAAGCCACTAGTTACATATTGATTTCCAGTGGATTAACCTCTTCCAGAAATGACCACACATTTCTGCTCCTCTTCAGAGCAAACCTCCTCACCATAACTGTTTATTCTGCTAGCTCTATCCATTCTCCACATTGTTACAGCCAACAGTTTTCAGTCTTCATCTGAATGGACCTAAAGGCAGCTTGTAGCTTAGTTTATTCATCTCTTCTTGGTGAGATACTTTCTTCACATAGCCACATCTGAGTCTTCTTGGCTGGTTTCTCTTAACCCCCCAGTTATGGAAATATGTGTAGCAATTTGGCTAGGCATTGATTCCTGGTATTGTACAGCATTCCTATATGTTGTAAACTCTGCCTCTGTGATGTTAGTGAGTGAAGAGGGGGCAGTTGTGTAGGTGGGGAAGTACTCAGTGTGTAAGACCCTGCTCTGCCTTGAGATAATCTGTTGGAACATAAAGGAAAGGAGAGCAAGCAGAGAGTTGGGGACATCGTATCATCAGGAAAGCAGCAGTGTTGGGAGCAGAGCACATCCTTTGGACCAAGGGTCCCTGATCCTCAGAATCTCCCAGTCCAGGGAAAGACTGACCACTAGGACCTCCCTGTAGAGTCCACAGAGAAAGACTACCCCTAGAACTGAGGCCTTGAACTTGGACTTGTAGCCTACTGGATTGTGACAGAATAAAATCTCTCTTTGCCAAAGCCACCTACTAGTGGTATTTCTGTTAGAGCAGTACCAGATGACTAAGATACCCCCTAACTTCCAAATGTTGGTGTGTCTACAGTTCAGTCCTTGAACTTCTTGCCGATTGCTAGTCAGTCATTTGGAGAGTTTATCCAGTCTTATAATCTTAAATGACAGCTAAATATCAGATAACTCCCAAATTTATATCTCCAATCCAAACTCATCCATCGAAGTCTAGAGTTAGAAACCCAACTGCCTAAACATTATCTCAACCTGGACGCCTAATGGGCAACTCTAATCAAATGTATTTAAAACTGAACTTTTATTCTTTCTGCCCCTTACAATAGAAACTCTTTGCTGTCAGTTACTCAGACCAAAGACCCATCCCTGGCTCCTTTCTTTCCCTCACATCTGCTCCCAATCCTATTGATTCTACCTTTAAAATACATCCACAAAATGACTTTTTCTCACCACCTCCAAGATCCATCCTCTTCTCCTTGGATTGCTACGGAAAGCTCTGAGGTAATCTTTCTGCTGTCAGCTTTCCTCCCCCAGCAGTCTAGCCTTAGCACAGACACAGAGCCATCTTATAAACTAGGTGATGGCACTCCTCTGCTCAGACCCACCCTGGGCTTCCATCTCATCAGCTGAGAATTTTACAATGACAGGAAAGGCCTTTCAGGGCCTGGTGGCCTGGCCTCCGTCTCCACCTCTTGGGCCTTGTTTCCCCCCATCTCCTTACTCACTCAGTTCCATCCCCTCTGGTCTGCCTGCTCTTCCTCAGACACATCAGAGCCTAGAACAGGGATCTGCCACGGGTAGATTTTGGAGGAAAGGAGGGAGGGAGGCAGGCAGGCAGGCAGGCAGGGAGAGAGGGTGGGAAGAAGAAAAGGCGAAGAAGGAAGAGAACAAGAGAGGATGGAACTAAAAAATGGCTTGGCCACAGCATTCAAAAGCAAAGTGGCTGTTTTTAAAATAATATACTCTTGTACTTCAGCAGCCAACAGAAACACTCTTTAGAATATGTCTCAGCAGAATTTGTATTTTGACGGTAGATTTAAGACTAACTTACAGGTTTGTAACCATTCTTACAATTCAGTGTTTTCAGAAAATTCAGTGCTGTGGGCAAATGGAATGGATGCATCAGAGATTTTGAGAATGGTTTCAAAAACAATCAAAACATTTTATATAAAAGGGGAAGAAAACATTCTGAAGGAATACTCAAAAGAGCACAGGCCTTTATTTCATGGACAAATCAAAACTGCAATGCTGAAGAAATTGGTGTTATACCAGAAAAAAGTATGTAACTTGCGGGGGGCAGGGGGAATAGGCTGAGAGAACAGAAGTGACTGACCTATGACATCAGATTTTAAAAAAAAATTCAAAAAGAGTAGCCATAAGCTTGTAATAGACACAGTTGTTCAACACTTCACAGGTCAATTTCAAAGGTGGTCTCATCTTGCTGTAGAACTCTCATATCTGGATCTGTGAAAATTCAGTTACTGAAATTTTAATATCCTTGACATTGTTTTAAGAAGAAGCATCAGGGCCTCAGAGCCCACAAACTGTAGGAACAAAGTCAATTTAAGATCTGAACAAGGAACTGGGGGATGCAGCAGAGATACAGGATGGAGCAAACAGATCTCTGCAGTGAGAGAGAAGTGAACAGCTGATGTCACCACTTGGGTGACAAAATGAAAAGTGACTCTTCAATATTTGATGTAATTGCTCAGGATGCCACCTGATATGATAAAGTCATACAGTGGCTCCTTTTTATCTGTCACACCTAAGTGACTTAACCCAGATAAGGAAACTTACATGATTGTCAGCTCTGTGTTTAAATATGCCTAAAGTATATTACCTTCTTGCCTACATTCTTAAACAGGGTTCACTGGTTGTAATTTAGCTTATTTCTGAAGGCACAGCTGTTGGCTGACAGGAAAACACAGGACTTGAAAGACAGACTAAGATGTTTCCTAAGATGTTTGACCTTCAACAAGGTTATTTAAGCTCTAAACCTCAGTCCTCAGATCTGGAAAATAGGAGCTGTCTTAGGGTGTTCTAGAGAAATAGAACCAGTATTGGTGGGGGGGGGAACGGATGAACAGATTTCTGAGGATGGTGCAGAACTGGGCTGTGTTTTGGTTGTATAGACGGTCTCTATGAGTAGGAACCAAAACCAACTCAAAGGCATCTAACAACAACTTATGCACACACGCTTACACACACACGCACACACGCGCATGCACACATACGCTCACAAGGTGGGACAATTCAGTTTGCAGACTCATCCTACAAAAAGTGCTACGTAGCTACATACTTCATTGCCAAATATCACTATGGTCACCATCAAAGTACTCCCCTTGGGAAGCTGTGCACCATGCCAGCGCCTACTCCGCCCTTCAGAGCTATTTTCGAGTACTTTTCCAGGAATGGTCGTCAGAGCCCATCTACTGGCGTCAGACGACAAGTTTGTGAACTCATCCTCAAAAAAGGGCTGCATACCTCATTGCTGCATATCAAGAGGGTCACCACTGAAGTACTCCCCTTGGAAAGTTACGCACCGATGCTAGTGCTTAGTCTATCCTTCAAAGCACTTTTTCTAGCATGAGTTTGCAAACTTAATTGTATGTCCTTCTATGTTGACAGCTGATGGCCTTTCCCGAAAAAGAGTTCCAAAATTGCTTTGAAGGGTGGAGTGGGCACTGGCATCAGTGCATAGCTTCTCAAGGAGAGTATTTGGATGGTGACTGCAGTGATATTCAGCAATGAGTTATGTAGTATTTTTCCTAGGATGAGTTGCTGAACTTGATTGTCTGACCTCACATCTACACTCCTTATTGATGAATGTCACTATGGTCACCTTTGAAGCACTCCCTTTGCGAAGCTGTGCACCAATTCCAGCACCTCGTCCACCCTTCAAAGCAATTTTGGAACTGTCTTTCTGGAATGGCCATCAGGGATGTTTTCATATTACTCTCGATGTCCTGAATGTAATCAAAATGTCTTCCTTTCAAGATTTCCTTTATTTTCAGGCTAAAGAAAAAAGTCACTGGGGGACAGATCAGGTGAGTAGGGAGGGTGTTCCAACACAGTTCTTTGTTTACTGCCTAAAAACTTCCTCGCAGACAGGGCCGTGTGAGCTGGTGCTTTGTTGTGATGCAAGAGCCATGAGCTGTTGGTGAAAAGTTCAGGCCGTTTTCATCTGCCTTTTCCAGGCAGCCTTTGCGGCACTTCCAAATAGTTGACTTGGTTAGCTGTTTGTCCAGCTGGTACAAATTCATAATGAACAATCCTTCCGATATCCAAAAAAGGTTAGCAACATGGCTGTGACTCTTGATTTTGACTTCCAGGAGCTTTTTTGGTTTGTGCACATTGATACTTAGTTTCAGGGTCATATTGATACATTCATGTTTCATCACCAGTGATAACATGGCCCAAAACTTCATCTTGCCTCTGCAAAAGGGCTTAGCAAACTTGGATTCCCCATTGCTCTTGTTCATCGGTGAGCTCCTTCAGGACCATTTTTGCACTCACCTTTCTCATGCCAAGATTTTCAGTTAAGATTTTCCTGTTTCTTTACTGATGTTTCCTGGTCTGCTAAGCTTCTCACAGCCAACTGACAATTCTGGTGCACATTTCCACAGACTTTGCAACATTTTCATCAGTTCTCCTTGTTACTGGTCACCCATATGTTTCTTCATCAGTGATACTCTCTCTCCCCTCAGACAAATGTTTAATCCATTTGTACGTAGCCATTTTTCATGGCATTATCCCCATAAGTTTGGACTAACATGCCCCTGATTTTACTTCCACTCTAGCCAAATTTAACACGAAATTGAATTTTTGTTCTTCACTCTTAATTAAAGCATCGACATTCTCACAACAGCACACAAAAACACACAGCAGCAATAAAGAACACCACCCAACAAGATGCACTGCATGTCAACGCAAGCTCAGCTGTGAGATGCTGCTGTACTAAGGCTGTGAAACCTTAACGAGTTGTTTGACAATACTGCCAATGCAAGGACACTCTGGCAAGTTTGCTAACTTAATTGTCAGACTGTGTGTGTGTGTGCACGCGTGTGTGCGTGTGCATGCATGTATGCTCACACATGCGTGTATATTTACCTGCCCTGGTGGCATAGTGGTTAAGAGCTCAGCTGAGAACCAAAAAATCAGGAGTTCAGTTTAAATCCACCAGCTGCCACTCTGAAACACCGTGGGGCAGCTATACTCCGCATTATGGTGTTGCTGTTGAGTCCCAGTTGACTTGATGGCAATGGGTTTGGCGTGTGTATGGGTGTGTGTTAGTTGCCTTTAAGTTGATTCTGATTCACGGTGACACTACACATACAGAGAACTGTGCTCCACAGGATTTTCAAGGCTGCTGCCTTTTGAAAGCAGAGCACGAGGCCTGTCCTCTGAGGAGCCTGTGGGTGGGTTCAAACTACCAACCTTTTGGCTAATAGTCAAGTAGTTAGCCGTCTGCATCACCCAGAGACTTGCCACACGTGTGTGTGTGTGCATGTACATATATATATTACGTAAGGAGCTCTGGTGGTACTGTAGTTAAGTACTTGCCTGCCAACCAAAAAAGCCAGCGGTTCAAACCCAACTGCCGCTCCTCAGGAGAAAGATGTAGTAATCTGTTTCTGTGAAGATTAAACCTTGGAAACCACATGAGACAGTCCTATTCTGCCTGCAGGGTCACTAGGAGTCAGAATCAGCACAACAGCACACAACAACAACAACATAGGTAACACATGTATATAACAAGAGGAAAGAGAGTGACTGATTTTAAGAAATTGGCCTGTGTGTTTGTAGGGGACTGATAAGTCTAAAATCTATAGGTCAGGCAACAGAGAATAGGATTGTCACACCTACCATCCTCTTCTGCAAGTATGTTGCTTGGTTGACAGATGCCTCCAAGGTTAGAAGTCACTGTGGCTACAGCCACAGGCACTCACGGCCTCTCCCCATCTCTGTGGTTGTCGCTGCCTCTGACTTGTCTTGGAAACCCCGGTGGTATTGTAGTTAAGTGCTGCCGCTGCTAACAAAAGGTCAGCAATTTGAATCTACCAGGCACTCCTTGGAAACCACAGGGCAGTCCTACTCTGTCCTACAGGGCCACTATGAGCGAGAATTGACCAGTAGTAACAGGTTTTTTTCTAACTTGTCTTACTCAGTCTTGGCCCCAGTACAAGTCCTACAGCCACAGAGCAAAGTTTGTCACCATACTTTCAAGCTGGCAACCACCCTACACCTGTAGATAATTTTATCTTTTTCGAGTTCTCCAGAACTCACCGATGTTACTTATGCAGCATTTTGAGGGATGCTAAACCTTGTTTCATCCTGGCTGCTAGCAAATATGAGATCAGAAAGAGAGGAGGGAACTCTTCACTGGATTTTTGACTTCTGCAAAACCACTTACACCTACAGTATTGCTGTCCTGCCCAGGTACCAGGTGATTGATCTCTCCAAACTCATCATGGACTCTAAACCCAGGAGGAGACGGGCCAGGAACAGAGGTAGCATTCCGTAGCCCATGTTTATTTAACTCATTCTAAATTATTATCTTTTCTATTCTAAGTCTAGTTTTATTTTTAAATGGACTTCTTGTCCACTGCCCTCTCTTTCTTATTAATTGCCAAGAATACCACCTCCAAAATGTTCTACTCACCCCTACTTTGACCACGTAATGCACCTTCCCAACATTCTCCCCTTGGCACTCAATATCATATCAAATTCAAATAAGACACAACTGACTTTAAAGCCCTCCAGCAACTCATGTCTGCCTCCATCATCTCCCACAGTCTGCAGCTGCTCTTGTCACAGAAACCTCATGGCCTACTTCTCTGCATTACTCACAATTCTAGCTTTCCCTCCTTGCTTACTCTCCCACCTGTACCAACCTCCCATTGCTAATTTTCAAATCACTTACTGGAGAGGAGGCAGAAAAGGCTGAGTCAGTTATTTCAGTTCATGTTCTTACTTGACTAATTCCTAACAGTGTAACCTTGAATAAATCCTAATAGTAATGATAACAGCAGTAAGCTTTTATCAGATTCTTCTGGGTGTTAATCTATTTACTCGTCACAACAAGCCTCTGAGTACAGATTTATCATTATCCCTGTTATAAGGGTGTGAAAAATTACCTGCCCTCTCCGAGCCCAAGTTTTTTCATTTAAAAACTAGAGACAGCAATACTTCTCAGGGAAGAAAAGCAATAAAATAAAGCGTACCACATACAGTGAGTATGCTCTCTATTTGTACCAGTTTCCCTCCCTCCCAGCCTCGCTAACAAACCCACAGTGTTCACTGTTTCCCATAATTTCTAGTTCTCCTAAGAATCTTAACTAAGCTAAGTAAAAGAAAGAATTGTGCTCTTATCTGGCTACTAAATATCAGTGCTTGTTTCTCTCCTGCATGATGCATAAAAGCTGCTTTATTTTTAAAGGAAACAGAGTTTATGTCTACCACATCCCAGGAAAATAACATCCTTCACCGCAATGCCACAAGGCTCAGAAACAAAACTAAGGACTTTGCCTTCAGGAGAGATAAGGGTTGCTTACTAAATGTGTGTTGAAGGATTTCCCAAAACAAGTCCACTTCTTCTGGAGGGAAAACGTATTTCTTGCCTGTTTACTGAAATTCCTTTACTAGTGCACAAAACTTTTCATTCTACGAAGCCAGGCTTAAAACGTTAATACCTTTGGATGAGCTAACACTTGGATGTGACTATGAGTTAAATTGTAAGTTACTGGTTTCAGAGCTTTTTTTGATAGCAGTGGTTACCAGAGAGAGAAAGAAGATAATCAAGGTAAAAAGACAACTGTGTACGTTTAGCTGTTCAGCCCAGAATCAGCACCATTTCTGACCATGCCTAATATACAGCAGACATTCAATAGAGACAAAATGGCTAAGGATAGTAGTTTTCCTGTGTTGTCTGAAAGAAGTTGAAGTTGTGGCGAGCCGGCCCCACACCCCCCGAGCGGCCGCACCCAAAGATGGCGCCTTGGCTTGTAGCCACACCCAGACCCAGAGACCTTAGAGCAGTAAACATCTTGCCTGCGCATGCCTGGGACACGCCCTAGCCCGTACGTGGGCCAGTAGTGATTGGCTGATTCATTCCGTATATAAGTGGAACTACTGGAAATAAACACTCTCTCTGCTTGAAGACAAGAGGACGTGGTGTCGGTCTGTTGCTGTCACTCTGCCGCGGGTCGGTATTGGGGGGATAGCGACATCTGGTGGCCCGTACGGGGAGCCCCAACGGACCCCAACCCTCCTCTGGCCCAATCTACAGCGCTGGTAAGAACCCCTGGGAGGGGCGATTTCAAAGACCCCTGGGAGGGGCAATCCTATGAAACCCTAAGAAGGGCAATTGGAAAGATCCCTGGGAGGGACAATCAGCCCCAAGGAGGGGTAGCCTAGACTAAACGCCTAAAAGGCTTCGGGGACGCCCGGAGCCGTTAGGCACAGCACCAAGAAAATGGGGAACCAGCCCTCTGCTGAACATCTACTAACTGCCTGTAAAAGCCTGCTTAGACAGAGGGGTATTAGATTAAAGCAACAGACGATTGAGCGCTTCCTCTCCACAGTGGAAGAGGTGGCTCCCTGGTTCTTAGCTTTGGGCCATCTTACTGTTGCAGCCTGGAACAAGTTAGGGGCAGATCTAACTAGAGTAGATACACATGGCAACCTGCCCCCAGGAGTAATGAGTATTTGGATTCTGATTTTAACTTGTCTAGAGGATGAGTCAGGAGTATTTCAAAGGGTGTTACAGACAGGCCAATCCGCGTTACAGCGAATCCAAGAAGAGCGCTCTCAGCAGGGCAGCGCCTGTGGTGAGGAAGAGCCGAAGGAAAGTGAGCCTGAAAGTGAGTCAGAGGCAGAAGAGGAAGTGGGAAAGGTTGTGCGCCATTTTGGGCGTCTCCGCCCCATTTCCGCACGGCCCTCAGCGCCTGAGCCGCCTAAAAAGCCGCCGGACGCGGGTGGGGGTAACCCCCCACCCTATAATCCTTATGCCCGGTGCGAGGCGCGGCCTGATACAAGGCCCAAAGCGTCAGCTAGAAGTTTTTGCCCCGAGGTCTGGAGAGAGGTACCCCATGCTATGGGTGCTTTTCCTGTTTTTCAAACTCAGCAAGGGCAATGGTATCATGAAGTCTTAGACTGGAAAACAGTAAAGGGGGTGGCTGAGGCAGTGAGAACGTATGGCGTTGCCGCCTCTTTTGTGGTGGCTTCCTTAGAAAACCTACACAGGTATGCCATGACTCCGAATGACTGGCAAAATCTCCCTCGTGCCTGCCTAACTTCTGGGCAGTACCTAGATTGGAAATCCCTGGTGATGGAGTTTGCTACCGAGCAGGCAGCACGCAATGCCCATAATGGCCAGCACACGTGGGACGTTGATATGCTGATGGGTCAAGGGCCTTACGCCAATCAACAAATAAACTATCCCCCTCAGGTGTATGACCAGATTAACCTAATATGTACCAGGGGTGGGGGGAGAGAGATTTAGGTAGATAATAAATTGGGTAAACCTCAGAAAGTTAATTTATCCCTAAATCAGAGACATTAGGAACACACTGTTCGAGTTGAGACTGCTAGCAAAAAAGTAACAATGATTATAAAATTTGGATTTTGAGAAATATATTCTGAGACATTAACTTTCTCAAATTTTATAAGTAATACCTTACATGATTTACCATTTGCTTTTGTGATAATGTGACCCTGGGGAAAGCAGTGACTGAACAATACCAAGAAAATCAGGATAAGTACTGGTGGGGGTTGTTAGATGTCCTACCCCTGCCCCTACCTATGCATCATACTGCTTCCGTCTTTCCCCACATATCCACAACCAATAGCTCGCTTGAGCTACCCTTCCTAAAACAACAAGCTGACTTTGCCTCTGAACTGCGCCCCCTTAATATAAGCTTTCAAGGTTTTTTGTGCTTTCATATACTCACTAATTTTAGTTCAGAAGTTGATAGCTCTGACTACAACCCCAGTTGCATTACCCTGTATAATCAGTCTGCTGGATGGTTTGATACCCCTAGCAATAGTAGCAACCCTCGAACAAATGGTACCCTCCTGCAAGGCCAAATACCACTCAGGGTACCTAAAGCCAATGGCAGCATCCCCTCACAGCCTCAATGGGCCCCAAAATGCAAAAGCACGCGGGACTGGCCTAGTCTCTGGACAGGTTGTCAGAGCCACCGCCTCCAGTGGACAGTAAAGCCTTACTCTATTCTCTCCCCAGCTCAACTATACTTGGCAAAGACCCTATATCCTACACCAATTCAACTTGTTTTTACTCCCTCTGTTGGAATGCTACTGCATTTCACACAGCCCTTGTAACTAGATTACCCCGATATGTCCCTTGGCCGGTCGAGCGACCCTCTTACGCCCAGCTCTGGCGCAAGCCTCGACCTTGTCCAAGGCTCCCTAGTGCATGTGGTGCAGCTGGGCTGTGAGTGGCGGTTCCCTGGCCTCTGTGTTACTTCTGTGCAGTTTAACAATATCTCTCGCGCAGCTAGTCTCTCCAGACAACTGTCTCGTCAGCTACTAGGCAACTGGACCGCTGAAGTGGACAACTTACTTGACCGCTGTCACCTTGATAAACTCGGTCCAGTCAGCCCTACATACTGTTCGAGAATGGGCAGGCTCTGGCGCCCTGGCATGCATCCTACGCTTCCTGGGTCTGTGGCTGATCCTATACCTTCATCACCAGAGGAGGCAACAGCAGATGAACATGGCACTTTTGGTGCAGGCTATCGCAAATGCTGAAGAACCAGCATCAACTTCAGCTGGAGTGTGGCTGCAAATGCTGGAAGGATAGCCAAAGACGGGCAACCTCTCTTGGGGGTGTTACCAACCTAAGGCAGGGACCCCACCAAGCTGTGGGGTATCCCAATGATGGGTAATGAGCACTCTAGCCAGAGATGACCTAAGACAGGCACTTTCATGCATATATGAAGTAAAAGGGGGAGATGTGGTGAGCCGGCCCCACACCCCCCGAGCGGCCGCACCCAAAGATGGCGCCTTGGCTTGTAGCCACACCCAGACCCAGAGACCTTAGAGCAGTAAACATCTTGCCTGCGCATGCCTGGGACACGCCCTAGCCCGTACGTGGGCCAGTAGTGATTGGCTGATTCATTCCGTATATAAGTGGAACTACTGGAAATAAACGCTCTCTCTGCTTGAAGACAAGAGGGCGTGGTGTCGGTCTGTTGCTGTCACTCCGCCGCGGGTCGGTATTGGGGGGATAGCGACAGTAGTTAATTGTTATTGACTTAGTTCCAACTCAGTGTAACCCTATATGACAAAGTAAAACTGTCCTATAGGGTTTCTTAGGCTTTAGTCTTTATGGAAGCTGACTGTCAGGCCTTACATTTCACAACCAGCAACCTTTTAGTTAACAGCTGAGCTCTTAACCACTGCACCACCAGAGTTCCTTTCTGAGAGAAAAGAAGATTGATAACTAAGTTTACCAACTACCTATAGCCAGCCGAGTTCAGTTTAGAAGATGAACCACCTTTTCTTCCTCTTTTATAATCCTGGAATTAGTCTTCCATAGTCTCCTTCCATAGTCTCCTATCCCACGCTTGCCTGTCAGTTTGTCACACTGCAGGGCTTTGTGTGTTGCTGTGATACTGGAAGCCATGGCCCCAGTATGTAAACACCAGCAGGGTCACCTATGGAGGACAGGTTTCAGCTGAGCTTCTAGACTAAGATAATCTAGGAAGAAGGACCCAGCAGTTTACTTTGAAAAGAATTAGCCAAGGAAAACCTTATGAATAGTGACAGAATATTGTCAGATATGGTGCCGGGAAATGAGGTCCCCAGGTTTGAAGGCACTCAAGAGACGACTGGGGAAGAGCTGCCTCCTCAAAGTTGAGTTGATCTTAATGATATGGATGGAGCAAGGGCTTTGGGATCGTCATTTGCTGATGTGGCATGACTCAAAATGAGAAGAAACAACTGCAAACATCCAAACATGGAATATGTGAAGTATGAATCTAGGAAAATTGTATATCATCAAAAACAAAATGGAACATATAAACATTAATATCTTAGGCATCAGTGAGCTTCAGAGGACCAGTACTAGCCATTTTGAATCAGATAATCATATGCTACTATGATGGAAGTTCTACCCTGGCCCCTAGGGTCGCCATGAGTCGGCTCCAACTCGACGGCACTTGGCTTGGCACTATGATGGAATGAAAACGATGAATGGTGTTGCATTCATCGTCAAAGAGAACATTTCCAGATCTGCCCTGAAGTACAGTGCTGTCAGTAATAGGATAATATCCATACACCTACAAGGAAGGCCAGTTACACACCAACCACTAAGGCCAAAGATGAAAAAATGAAAGATTTTTACCAGCTTCTGCAGTACAAAATTGATTGAACATGCAATCAGGATGCATTTATAATCACTTCTGATTGGGATGCAAAAGTTGGAAACAAAGAATTAGGATCAGTAGTTGGAAAATATGTCCTTGGTTACCGAAACGATGCCAGAGATCACATGATAGAATTTTGTAAGACTAAGGACTTCTTCATTGTAAATACCCTTTTTTACCAATACGAACACTGACTATACACATGGGCCTTGCCAGACAGAGTACACAGGAATCGAATCTACTACATCTGTGGAAAAAGACTTTGGAAAAGCTCCACATCAGTAGTCAGAACAAGACCAGGTGCTGACTGTGGCACAGACCATCAGTTTGCTCATATGCAAGTTCAAATTGAAACTGAGGAAAATTAGAACAAGTCCACAAGACCTAAACTATGACTTTGAGTATATCCCACCTGAGTTTAGAGATCATCTCAAGAACAGATTTGATGTGCTGGACGCTAAAGAGCAAACACCAGAAGAATGGTGGAACGACATCAAAGACATTATCCATAAAGAAAGCAAGAGATCATTAAAAAGACAGGAAAGAGAGAAAAGACCAAACTGGATGTTGGAAGAGATTCTGAAACTTGCTCTAGAATGTCCAGTAGCAAAAACATAAGGAAGGCATGACAAAGTAAAACAACTGAACAGAAGATCTCAAAGGACATTTCAAGAAGACATAATGAAGTGTTATGTGACATGTGCAAAGAGTTGCAAACAGAAAACTAACAGGGAAGAACAAGTTCTGCATTTCTCAAGCTGAAGAAACTTAAAAAAATTCAAGCCTAGAGTTGCAATAGTGAAGGATTCTACAGGGAAGATATTAAACAACGCAGGGGGCATCAAAAGAAGAAGGAAGGAATACACAGAGTTATTATACCAGAAAGAACTGGCCAGTGTTCAGTCATTTGAAGAGGTAACATATGATCAGGAACCAATGGTGCTGAAGGAAGACGTTGAAGCTGCATTGAAGGCATTGGCAAAAAACAAGGCTCCAGTAATTGATGGAATATCAATTGAGAGATTTCAACAACAGATGCAGCACTGGAAGTGCTCAATCGTCTATGCCAAGAAATTTGGAGGACAGCTACCTGACCAATGGACTGGAGGAAATCCATGTTTATGCCCACTTCAAAGAAAGGTGATCCAACTAAACGTGGAAATTATTGGACAATATAATTAAATTTACACCCAAGTAGATATTGCTCAAAATCATTCAAGAGTGTCTGCAACAGTATATTGACAAGGAACTGCCAGAAATTCAAGCCGAATTCAGAAGAGGTCATGGAACCAGGGTTATCATTGCTGATGTCAGATGGATCTTGGCTGAAAGCAAGGAATACCAGAAAGGTGTTTACCTGTGTTTCATTGACTAGGCAAAGGCATCTGACTATGTGGATCATAACAAATTATGGCTAATATTGCAGAGAATGGAAATTCCAGAACACTTAATTATGCTCTTAAGGAATTTGTACATGGATCAAGAGGCAGCCATGCAAACACAACAAGGGCACACTGCATGGTTTAAAGTCAGGAAAGGTGTGTGTCAGGGTTGTATCCTTTTACCATACCTTTTCAATCTGTATGCTAAGCAAATAACCCAAGAAGCTGCACTATATGAAGAAGGATTGGAGGGAGACTCGTTCACAACCTATGTTACACAGATGAGACCACCTTACTTGCTGGAAGTGAAGAGAACTTGAAACACTTACTGCTGAAGATCAAAGACCACAGCTTTCAGTATGGATTTCACCTCAACATCAAGAAAACAAAAATCCTCACAACGGAAACAGTAAGCAACAACACGATAAATGGAGAAAGGATTGAGGCTGCCAAGGAGTTCATTTCATCTGGTTCCACAATCAACTCCCATGGAAGCAGCAGTCAAAAAATCAAGACACACTGCATAGCAAA
This sequence comes from Heterohyrax brucei, assembly GCA_028571685.1. NCBI lineage: Eukaryota > Metazoa > Chordata > Mammalia > Hyracoidea > Procaviidae > Heterohyrax > Heterohyrax brucei. The sequence continues at coordinate 167,737,461 of CM053143.1, forward strand.
AATACTCTGACAGGACATCTTTAAAGTGTTAAAACATAAAGATATCACATTGGAGACTAAAGTGCACCTGACCCAAGCCATGGGATTTTCAGTTGCATCATATGCATGTGAAAGCTGGACAATGAATAAGGAAAGCAGAAGAAGAACTGATGCCTTTAAATTGTGGTGTTAGAGAATATTGAATATACCATGGTTACCAAAAGAACAAACAGATCTGCTCTGGAACAAGTACCACCAGGGTGCTGCTTGGAAGCAAAGACAGTGAGACTGTGTCTTACATACTTTGGATATGTTGTCAGGAGGGATCAGTCCCTCAAGAAGCACATCATGCTTGATGGAGTGGAGGGTCAGCAAAAAAGAGGAAGACCCTCAACAAGACGGATTGACACAGTGGCTGCAACAATGGGCTTAAGCATAAAAACAATTATGGACATGGCACAAGACTGGGCAGTGTTTCATTCTGTTGTTTATAGAGTCACTGTGAGTCAGAACTGATTCAATGGCATCTAACCACAGTCCTCTAAAGTCACTGAAATTACCAGTATTGCACGTATTTTGAGCTAGGGCTAGACTTTGCTATCCCTAAACAAAAGACATATAGTTGCAAAGATTTCTTTCCCCATTCAAGAGAAAGAAAAGAAGAACTACCTAAATCATTTTTCTGAAAATAAATAGGGTAGAAGAACAGACAGTGTTAAGGCTGGGCAATATTTAAGGTAAATGCTAATACAGAAACTTGGTTTTTATACCTTATACGATCCCTGAAACCCTCATATCAGCCCCTTCTTTTGAGGGTGAGCTGGAGGCAAGTGACTTGTTTATAATGGATAGAATATGGCAAAAAAGAAATGAGGTATTAAGGGGCCCTGGTGACAGTACTCAGCTGCTAACTGGAAGGTTCAAAGCCAGGTGGCACCTCCATGGCAGGAAGACCTGGGGATGTGCTCCTGTAAAGATGACAACTGGGAAAACACACCTGGCAAGTTCTGTCATCAAATCCTATTTGAGTTTTTTGTCCTTCCTTACTAGCCAATTGAAATAAGATGGACATTCATTGCAAGGGGAATAGGAAGTGGGAAGAAACAATGAGGCGTCTAGTGACCACAATGCCGTGTGTTATCTGTCTGAGCGGGCTGAGGAGCTTTTTGCTTCCAATGGCAACCAAGAATTCGGTTTGGTACTGTAGGTCCAGACATTACTTCATCTTCCATCAGGTATCAGTGTGGTAGGACCCCTCACTTCTCAGATGATCTGGGTAAGACTGTGGGCTGGGAAATATCTTCCTTTCCTGCAATTGCTTGGGCCCGGGGTTGGGTGAAATATGCGATGCCTTAAATGTGCAGATGCTCTGAGGTCTAGGTTGGGCTGTTTTAGTGGACAGAGCCACCACCTGCTGTGATTTCCTAAAATAGATTGCTCAAAACAAACTTGTGGTTAGCAAGAAAGGAGGAGGAGGGGTGTCACATGGGCTTGTTCTAAGTTGAAATCAACTCAACGGCACCTAGCAACAACCACTAGATGTCTTTTTTTTATTAAACTGTAGCATGACTGTCACTTCTGTCTCGAGTGTTCACTCACTTTGGCTCTCTCACTCACTCGCTTCAATGAATTCGCTGCCAGGTTTTGAGCCACGTCCTCAAGGAGTCTACAAACTGAAGAACTGAGGGAACTCTCCAGCCAACAGACAGCCAGAAATTGAGCTCTCTGTCCAACAGGCTGCAAGGAACTGAATTCTTCCTATAGTTACACAAGTGAGCTTGGAAGCCAATCCTCCCTAAGTGAGCCTTCAGATGAAACTGCAGCTCCAGCTTATACCTTGAGTGCAACCACAAAGGCACCTTGAATCAAGGCACCCCAAAAAGGCATGCTCAGGTTCCTGACTCACAGAACTTGTGAATTAACAATTGTCTCTGTTTGAATCCTTTAAATCTGGGGGGTGATTTATTATGATGCAATACATAACTTATTGCTGTTCTTAGTTGTGCCGAGTTGCCTTGGATTCATGGTAACCCTATGTATGAAATATTGAAACATTATCTGGTCCTAGGACACCTTCGCTATCACTGGTATGTTTGAATCCACAGTTGCAGTCTCTGTGTATTCTGAGTGACTTCCAACCTAGAGCACCCAACCTCAAGTATTGTATCAGACAACATTCTGCTGCAATCCATAAAATTTTCAATGGTTCACTTTCAAAGTGGATTGCCAGGCCTTTCTTCCAAATTTGTCTTATTGTAGAATCTCTGCTGAAATGTGTTGACCTGGGGTAACCTTGCTGGTATTTGAAATACCAGTGGCACAGCTTTCTCACTTCATAACAACATGCAAGCCACCACAGTACAGCAAATGGACAGATGAGTGGTGAACATTACTAACACCTTTTTTTAAACTCCTTTTAAAGTCACTAAGAATTTAGCTATGACTTTGCAGATGATAAAAATACCTATTTTTAATAGAATTCAAAACATTAGACACATTGTAGATTCTTTGTTTTCTGTTACTTTTTCTAATGCTGAAATAAAAACAGGAGTTAGAAAGTTTCAGCTTCTATAATTCACAGTTTCTGTTTTCTTTAATCAATGTTAGATTTCAAGTGTTATGTGATAGAGTGGATTGGAAAATACTAGCTTAACTCTCTGTCTCTCTGTGAGTGTCTATAAGGCTTCTTTGAGGAGCAGAGCATGTACAAGCGCATAGAAATCAGCTCGACCAGTTGAAATGCAAGCAAACTGAGACTCTGAGGGGTTAAATGACTCTCCTGTGGTCAAGAATCTGTGGTGTGCAGAGCTCAGACTAAAGCACACATTGTCTGACTCCCAGATCATTGCTCTTTCCGCCTCCCTGCTTTGAAAACCTAAGAAATCACAGCCAGCTGCAATAATCTCGTCCATTTTACCCAGATAAAATAGGACCACTATAGAAGCCAAATTTAAATGTCCTATAGCAGCCCAGCAATTCCTGGTCTATTGTCCTTGTTTTCAACTCACAGTCTGTGTCTCCACAGCGAATGCCTAATTGACTGATCAGTTTATAAACAATTCCTGATCTCACCAGAAAATTTTATGGGGCAACGGCTCTCCTTAGGGTTAACAGGCACTTTTCTTAGGTTAATTTAAACAGCCGAGAAAATTTAGCTTGAAAAGATAATTATAGTATTTCACCTCCTTTTATCTCAGGTTATGTAAATGAGGCTTTATCTCCTCACAGTTCACATTATATGAATACAGGGAATAGAAAGATCTCAATATATTGTGTGCTGTCAATCATTTCAGAAGAATACACATATGTAATCATGGTAGGTACAAATTGGGCTAATTCCCATTCTCATGCACTGTGCATATTATCAACTAGTAAACAGATGGACCTAGAGCTTGGCAGAATTCTCGCTTGGGTGGTATAAGCTGTCATTTTTATCAGACTGCAAAGTTCTGGGGTTTTGAGTGGGCTTTTTTTGGACATTTCTCCAATATCAAGAGTATTTACTCGGAATAGCCCCGGAGAAGCAAGTTCACCTTCTGCCCTCTTTTAACCTCCAATTATTGCATCCTGCTGAAGGTGACGAAAGGCTTCACCCTGGGTGACAAGACCTCATCCTACACTTTTCACCATGGCCCTTGTGGGACACTCTGTCATTCAGAGTTTTGAATAGTGTAATGTGACAGTTAGAGAAATGTAGCATTGGTTGAGTTTCATATACATCAGAAGGAAGCTGACAGATTGGTTTCAACCCCAAGGCATTTTTTTCAAAGCGACCAAAATACTGTTTGCCACCCACATAGTGTTGATACAAGGCAGTGTCTTTAAACTGGAGTCTAGAGAGAGAGGATAACTCAAGGTCTTTTGTTTTGTCTTTTTTTCTGTTCTAGCTGAAGGTCTAGTTCCAGGTCTGATTCTTCCAGGAAGCTTTCCAAGATTATCTCAACAATAAAGAATCTGTCCTTTGATGGTTAAGAGGATATAACATGTATGGAACAGGAAGGAGGAGTGTGCTGTCACCGGGCAAAGAGAGAAGAAAGAGCTGCAGGTAGGCAGGCATGCAAATTTGACTTGTAAACTTTCACTAAATCACAAAAAAAAAAAAGAAATCTAAAAAAGAATCTCTCCTTCAAGTGTGTGGCTCTGGGGGACATTACTTGTGTCCTTGAAATGTGGTATGCAACAGTGGTTTAGAATACAAGTTCTGTAACTAGGCTGTCCAGCTTGAAATTCCAATACCACTCTCACCAGCTATGGGTCTAGAAGTGGCAATATAATCTTCCTGCCCTCAGTTTTGTTTGTAAAACAGGAACAGTGTCTGTCTTGTAGATTGTTTGAGATAATCATGCAGATAGATTGAACCTGCATGAAACACTGTATAATTTAGCTCTTGAGTGCTTATACTGTGCCACCGGAAACTTGGGCAAAGTTATCTCTTAATTCTCGCAACAACTCTTGGAGTTAAAAACAATTGCACATTTTTACAAATAGGAAAACCAAGGCTCCGAGAGAGTGAAGTGGCAATCTACCCACTCCTGTTTCCCCAACATGTTTTTCTAAAGTTGCATTGCTAAGGTCTGAACACCAGCTATCTGGGTCTAAAGCTAGCATGTCTGACCTCTGTGAAACTTCACGCCTCTTACGTTTCTGGTAAGTTTTCTCTGAATATAGACACATCTAGTGCCCTCAGGGAAACCCTGCTGGCATAGTGTTTAAGTGCTATGACTGCCAACTAAAAGATAAGCAGTTTCAATCCACCATGCATTCCTTGGAAGCTCTATGGGGCAGTTCTGCTCTGTCCCATAAGGTTCCTATTAGTTGGAATAGACCTGACAGCAGTGGATTTTTTATTTTTTGGAGTGCCCCACTAGAGAGCAGTGGTGATTCAGTGGTAGAATCCTTCCCTTCTGTGAGGGAGGCCGGGTCCTACGTCCAGCTGGTGTTGCAGAGGTTGCAGCAGAGAAGGCAGCACTGGGCATTGTTTCAAGGTGTTGTGCCTCAGGTCACCTGAGTCAGAGACAGAGCTAATGGCAACAACAAAGCTCCCTCATTGTAGTGTTACCTTTCTCTGGGACAAGATTGTTTCTGTTTCATCTTGGGCATTCTCTTGCCTGGCACGGCACTTAACACATAACACTCAATAAATTTCTTGAAGTAAAATGAGTCAGGAAAGTTGCAGCCCCTCCCACAGGAACGATTATCCTTCATTAAGAAAAAAATTTTCTGTTAAGAAAGAAAAGTCATAAATTTCCTGGAGCAAAGACAAGTGTTGAAAGATAAGCAGACAGAATGACGGGCTCTGAGCTGTCGAAGTCAAAACGGGACTGAGATTCCGCCAGAGGCATCTCTCTTTGAACACATCAATCAGTATTAGTATTGATCATCTTCTGGCCTCTCAACTGCCCTCATGATACCAGTGCCCTCCACACAGTTCGGTCAAGTTGGTTTTGACATTCTAAAGGACGTCTACAGGTGAGTGGCTCACCCTGAAGACACTGGGAAACCTATCTTTCAAGTTGCATGTAATATTTCGCAGCTCCGTCACAGGCCCTGGTGTTGCATCCAAGTCTCCTCAGAGAAGAAAGTTTGTGCTTTTTTGTTCCTACTGCAAAAAAGCACTTGCAGATGTTGCTCCTCTAGGGAGCTAGATAAATGTCAGAAACGGATTTAGCCCGTCAAGTGGGAGGTGAGGAGAAGTTTGTCTTACTCCTCTCAGTTGGTTAAAGTGAATTCTTGAAGGTTTAAAGACATGGATAAGAAAGTAAAAATATTTGTGAGAAGGATAAAAGAATCAGTGAGCCTTGTCCTCCCCAACTCAAACAACTCAGTCATCTTTCTCTAACCGGTGGAATCACATTGCCACGGTGAGGCCTTGGGCGGCCTGCAGCCGCCACCCCCGTGCGCAGGCGTCGACTGTCTTCCGTCACACCTGCTTCGGTTCTGGCCCATGCACAGCATAGCATCACAGCATTCAGCTATAAATGATTTCCTTTTCTAAATTTTCTTGATGAAAACATGACATACAAACTTAACCCTAGACTATCTTACGAAATGACAAAAAGTATGTTATCCTGATTATAGCCTAAAGTCATTCAAGACTCTGAGGGAAAAAAAATACCACAAGGATTTACTCCAAAGTTTACAGTAAAGATGGTTTACAGAAAAATAGTTTCCTTTGTGGGATCAGTCTTCTGTTTTTTTTTAAATATGTTACATAAGCTTCTCCTCAAACATTAAAGTAGTCATTGTCATAACAGAGAGTGTCTATTTAGACTTGTAAATGTCGTCTCAAAATGGCAAACACATCGACTTTCACTTAGAAAATGATAATAAATGGTTGAAAATGATCTAGTAATCCATAGTGAGACTTTTAAACCCAATATTCTATTTTACAGATCCCACATGTCAGTGCACAATAAATGGCTCTAAAGCAAAACCAGGAAAATCACAAAGCCATACCTAAATATCGGTGAGTACTTCGCAGGCCACGTCAGAGGAAGCAATAACTGTGATTGTGCCGCCAGGCTGCATGTGCAGTACCCCTGGAGAGAACACTGTATTAGTAAGGCTGACTTCTGCAGATTGTACTTTACACATAGATCTCAAAATCCATTTTTCAAAAACAAAAAACATGATTTACAACAACAGGCAAGTCAAATGGATGTGTCCATGTTTACACAAAGGAGCATTTTAAGAAGTTTCTTAATCTCACCTTTTATTGATCTTTGGCCCTGGCTGTCAAAGCCTTTCATGCGCAACACAAGTATTATCTCTGCCCCATACCTCCAGCGGAGCACCGGTGGTAGCACAGTGGTTGTACTCTCAGCTGCTAACCAGAAGGTCAGCAGTGTGAATCCACGAGCTGCTCCTTGACAGCCCAGGGGGCAGTTCTATTCCACCCTCTAGAATTGTTATGAGACAGAATGAACTTCATGGCAATTCTGGGTTCTGTTTCTGCATACCTCCAGTGGGGCTGGGAATCTATTCAGCAATAAGCCTTGTTGTGGGCACATTTCTGGAAAGGAACCAATTCTTGACGATATCTATTTGTTTGTTCAGCAAATAATTGTTGTAGGTTTGCTATACACAAGGCAGTTTGGAGAAAAGAACATATCTTTAATGCCTTCATCTATCCCTCTGTCACGGAGATTTTCTTCTATAGCACTGTCCTCCCTGTTCAGACTCTCACTGTCCACCCCTTACTTCATTGTGGTCACTCGTTGTCTCCTCACTTGAAACTGGTCTCCCACAGGCTCTTATATCCATTCATTTCTTGCTTTATCACCAGTACCTACAGCAGAGTGTGGTTCACGGTTTTCGAGTTTATTTATTGCTTGTTTGCTGATTGAATGAATAAACAAATGAATAAGTCAGATCTACTGTGTCTATCCTTATGAAGGAGTAGATAAATATATAAGTCAGTGAACAAAGAAATAAACAATCTGTATGTTCCTAAAGAGTCCCTGGGTGGACAAAGGTTCAACACATTTGGCTTGTAACCCAAAGGTTGGAAGTTCAAGTCCACCCAGAGATGACTTGGAAAAAATCCTGGAGACCACTTGTGAGAAATCAATCATTGAAAACCCTATGGAATACAATTCTGCTCTGGCACACATGTCAGAATCAACCCAAAGGCAACTGGTTAGTTATACAGTCTCAAAATAACTAGCAAGAGGAAAGATCTTTTCTCACTAAAAAGGTGTCCCATATTTGGATGGAGAAAATCTGAGGGAATGGGTAAGAAATTTAGGATCAAACAAAATTATGTCGTTTTGCATCCCTTTGAGTTTGAAAAAAAAAAGAAAACCAAACCCACTATCATCAAGTCAATTCCAACTCATAGGAACCCTGTAAAGAGAGTGCAACTACCCCATAGAGTTTCCAAGAAACACTTGGTAGATTTGAACTGCTAACCTTCTGGTTAGCAGCCATAGTCAAATGACTGCAACACCAGGGTTTCCAACAGTTTGAGATCTTTGTAAGAGGCACACATTAATTTTCAGGCAGTGCAGTTTATTTTATTGTACTTGAGTCATTTTAAATCTTCTCTACTAAAAGATGGAAGCTATGCATTAAAAAGAGGTACTATGTAGCAAACCTAGCCATAACAAATAACATCCTGCACTCACTAGGCGGGAAAGAATCCAGCTTAGCCATCTGGGGCTTTGCTTTTATAGTAATACTTACAGTAAAGTGACTATAGTTATTTTATAAACTAAGTCCTAAATTAGGCTTGAATATGTTACACTTTTCAACCCAGACTCTCATGGAGGTATTTTATGCTCACAATAAAGTTAGCAGTTTTCTAAATAAACAATTACATCTTATAAAATGGCATACTCCTTCTTTCCACTGGAGTCCTCACCAGAAACAAGTCAACTGAGCCGCCAGCCAGATTAGCCAGATTAGTCACCACTGATCATGGTGGTCAGAGGTGGAGCAGCTTCTGGAACACGGACAAAATTTCTTAGAGAAATTGCAATGCCATTTCAGAGCCTCTTCAGTAATCAGTTTGGCAAGTGCACAAATTCTAAATAATAAGATGTCGCAGTTTCCACACAGCAAATAGAATGTACTATGTGTGGCAATATTCTCAGCAATACCACTACAATAACATTTTATTTCTTAGGACACTTTTCCATTGCACTCCTCCATACCAGATGAGAACACAATGATTTAACTCAGTGGTAAGCAGAAAGCAAGGCCACTAGATTATTGCCACTGATACGTTTATAAGAAGGTGCACATGCTTTGGACTCAGACATGATTTTGAATTTTGGTTCTGTCTTGCAAATTGTAAGAGAAAATAATAATTTTCTTAAGCAACTGTTTAACTCCTAAGCCTTAATTACCTCAATTGTTCAAAACCTTGTGTGAGGAGATCAGAGTAAAATGTCGGGTGTGTAGTAGGCACACAATAAATGTTGTTAACTGCCTCCAGTGCATGAGGACCCCAAGCACAATGGAAAAAAAAATGCCAGGTCTGGCACCACCTCCATGATCAGTTGCAGATCCACCCATTGTGGTCCACAGCGTTTTTATTGGCTGACTTTCAGGAGTAGGTGGTGGGGCTCTTCATAGTCTGGAAACTCTGCTGAAACCTTTTCAGCATCATGGTAACACGCAAGTCTACAATGACAAACAGGTTGTGGTTGTACCTTAAGCGAACTGGCAAGGAACTAAACCTGGGTCTCCTTCATGGAAGGTGAGAATTCCATCGCTAAACCACTAATAGATGTTAGCTGCTTGGAAAATGATGCAGAGGTGGTAGTCTGAAATTCACGTGTCTGTACATAATACACACCACCTGGAAAAACAAGGAGAAGCAAGAAGGTAAGAGAAAATAACTGTGTGATCTTGAGCTAGTGTAATGTACAGACACAGCTCCAAGTGCTATTCATGCATAACCTCATAGCAAATATCTCCATTTTACAGATGGGAAAATTAAGCTCAGGGAGGCTTTATGTAATTTGCCAAAAGTCATTTAGCCAAGCAGGAGAAAAGTTAGAATTTAAACTAGGGTCTGTGTGACTCTAAAGTGCAGAATTAGCTCAGTACGGTAGACTAGCTTAAAGGTCCCTAGGTGGCATAAACAGTTTGCATTTGGTTGGCAACCAAAGGGTTGGCAGTTCAAATCCATCCAGTGGCCCCACAGAAAAAAGGCCAAAGTGTCTGCCTCCAGAAAGATTACAGCCAAGAAAATGCTATGGCGAAGTTCTACTCAGTGACATACACGGTCATCATGAGTTGGAATCAACTCAACAGCGTAAAACAACAACAATAGCCTATTTTATTAAAATAACTGATTTTTTTCAAACATAGCTGAAAACACAATCATCAGTGTAAACCATTCAGTTGGGTTTCATTAGAGAAAAATATTTAACTACTATAAATTCCATTTAATAGCCAATCGATCATGGTAGCATTGTGTGGCCATATAATCAACATCTTTCACATCATGCTCATATATTTAAGCTTCACCTCAGCATTATCCAGCAGCTAGAAATCACTGCCTTATGATAACAGACAGCTACAGTGATGTTTATCAGTTAACTGGTGGCATTCAATTAATGAAATCCTAGCGACTTCTATTAAAAACGCTCCAGGAAAGATTTCTAGATCTCCATAAACTGACCACAAACCTGAGTGGCTTTTAGAAATAGAAGACTTTTGTTGAACACTATGGTACTTCGGGTTTTCAAAATACCAGTCATTTTTGTGTTTCTTTTTTCATTTCAAATGTATGGGTTTCATCATTATCATTGTTCATTGTAGAATGTTTTTATAACTTGAATATGTTCTCAAGGAGGCAAGGGGGACAAGATGGGCTCTAAGTACAGGGTTTGATGTTGTTTATAAGAGTATGTACAATATGAAAATTAGAAAAATGTAAACTAAATTGAATCACAGCAAGGGAAAATATAGGGCAGATCCGGAAGATAATCCTAGCAGGAAAAATTAAATGAAGGTGATAAAATTTTAAAGGAAATAATACTGGGCCAAAATTAGAGCCATGAAATTCTGATGGCCAGTGACTTACCTTTTTAGACGAATTAACTTGATTAAAATATCCAATTGTCTTTGAGAAAAGGCTATATGTATATGTAACCCCAAAACCCCAGCACCATAGAGTCAATTCTGACTCGTAGTGACCCTGTAGGGCAGATAGAACTGACCCATATAGAGTTTCCAAGGAGCACCTGGTAGATTTGAACTGCTGACCTTTCAGTTAGCAGCCATAGCAGGTAGCTACTATACCACCAGGGTTTCCATATGTGTGTGTATGTATAAGTTCCTTAAAAGGAACAAAGTTTCCTTCTGAAACTTTAGTTGATACCAAAGCTAATCCGTAGAAAGATAACTGTGATCTATATAATTTTCTACCAACACATTTTAAAGAGTAATCTAACAATAATAATGTTGTTATTGTTGCTAGGTGCTGTGGAGTTGTTTCTGACTCCTAACAACCCCATGTACAACAGAATGAAATACTGCCCAGTCCTGTGTCACCCTCACAATCACTGTGATCTTTGAATCTATTGTTGGAGCCACTGTGTCAATCCATCTCATTGAGGGTCTTCCTCTTTTTTCAAAGTCTCTCTGCTTTACCAAGCACAATGTCCTTCTCTGGCAGCTGATCTTAAAAGAGTAGATTCCATGTAATAATTCTTTCAAATACACATAAAAGTTTTCCAGTGGCCGAATATTAGTTTTCAAACATAAATTAACTAAAAATTAACATCAAATGCTTAGTAGCCACTTGTGGCTATTTGCCACCATGTTAGACACCACGAATCTAAATAATAAGACTTGTCACAGTTTCCATACAGCGAATAGAATGTCCTATGTGTGGCAATGTTCTCGGCAATATCACTAGAATGGCATTTTATTTCTTGGGACACTTTTCCATTTGCACTCCTCCATACCAGATGAGGACATGATGACTTAACTCAGTGTTAAGCAGAAAGCGAGGATAACGAGATGCAATTAAACTACCCCTTGATGATTTGGGGAAACCCTGGTAGAATAGTGGTAAACACTACAGCTGCTAACTGGAAGGTCAAGAGTTCAAATCCAGCAGGCGCTCCTTGGAAACTCTATGGGGCAGTTCTACTCTGTCCTATAGGGTCACTACGAGTTGGAATTGACTCGACAACAGTTGTTTTGGGTTTGATGATTTGGAATAAAAGGAACTCTCAGAATGTCCTTCAGTCTGTTCTCAGTCTGTATTATTTACCTTAACTGAGCTTTAATTCACAGACCAAAGAAAGTATTCATAGGCAAGAGCCTAAAGTTCAAGCAACATTTTTCTTAATTAGTAATAATCCATATGTTCTAAAAGTCACCTGGTAGAAAATTGATAAGCACATTCAAGAACTTAAGTCTTTGTAAAAATAATAAAATATATCAAGTTGTAAAAGGAATAAAGGCGCTATATTTTTAAAGCTTCGTTCATCAAAGAGAAATAATAGGTAAATTTCATAATATTTAACTACTGTTTCAACAGAAGACAAAAGAATATAGAAAGCATATTGTCTTTTTTTAAAAATTTATTGTGATTGAGTGAAAGTATACCATCCGATATAAAATTGCATGCCCGCCTACGTGCAGCTCCCACTGCTCTCTCTGCCCAGCGACAGCACACTCCTGTCTGTTCTATATGTGTCGTGTTCTCCTACCAATCTCCTGTTACCTTCTCTTCACACTCTCCCCCATCCCCTTCAGGAAGAGGCCAGTAGGACGACATTCGATAGATGCGTAGAGCCATAAAGTGCACACACAATATGATCACTCTGTGTCGTCGAGTCCAATCCGAAAAGCTGACCTCAGTAATGATTTCTGGACAGGGGCAGCGTCAGGACCAGGGACCATGCTCCCAGGGCAACCCTGAGGCCTGTGGACCATCAGTTACAGTCTTTACTGGAGTTCTCAGGGTGAGACTCAACTTTGTGAGCCCCATCACGGCTATCACTGGTGGTGGCCAGGCACCAGCTGTTTCCTCCGGTCACATGTGGATGCAGTCACCCAGTCAAGTGGGTCTCTCTGTCTTCTGGGTTCTCTTTCCCCGATGTTGCTTTGGTCCTTGATGATCATCATTTCCTGCTGAGTTGGGACCATTTGGTGTGCCTTAGGTGGCAGCTTGCTAACTAATTCATTTTTATCAAAGCTTATGATGCCATTATACCAACCCCAGAAAAAGATGTCACCAATCAAAAAAAGAACAGAAATTAAATTTAAAATGTCAAATTTCATTTATGAATAAATGCAGCAGTTTCCTTAAGCTCTCTTCAGTTACGGAAATAGGGGATCTCAAGCATTTGTACCATGGGCCAGATGAAGAAGAAAGGATCAAAAAATAACATCCAAAAAAGAGACTGAGCCTAATTTCTAAAGTGGAAATATAAGGAAATACAACCACTCACTGTTAATTAAAAATACTAGTTTTGTCTCTAAATCAGTTTTGTAAGGAACTTCCCATTTAAATGAAGACACCATCTCCAAATGAGAATCCCGTTGGGAAAGAATCCTCCGGATCCACATGGATTCCATGTATCTCCTCAGGCAGCCAGAGATAATTATCTACTCCACAGGGCACGTAGCATAAATAAAAGTTAAATGATTATCAAAGTGTGATCAGGATCTGAGCAACAGCATGTACCTTGGTAGGAGGGATATCAGAATTAAGGTAAATCACATCCAGCTGTGGCAATAAACTTGTCAGACATGAGTAAAGACTTTCTTCTGGACTTCTCCTGAGAATGATTCCAAAGTGATTCCATACCCCCAGTCCAGCCTTCCAAGGCTTCCGTCAGGCTGGTAGTAACTTTGGCCTTCTGTTTCCAAGCTCGTGACTATCAATGTCATCAGAGTCTATGGTTTTTAAACTTGCGAGTTCTTGCTGGAGGAAACTGGATAGAAAAAAATCACAGTATTTGTGTAATTGAACTGTGCAGTCTGAGGAGAGAAGACTTTTGTCATCGATTGAATTGTTTCCCACCAAAAATGTTCGTTTCAGTTTGGATAGGCTGTGATTCCCAGTATTGTGTGGTTGTCTTCTGTTTTTTTTATTTTCCTATTATGTAAATCCTAATCTCTGACTCTGGTTAATAGGGTAAGATTGGATTATGTTAAAAAGGATTAGGGAGGAATTGTAACAACCCAGCTCAAATCATCTCCCTAATCCAATGTAAAGGGAGCTTCCCTGGGGTGTTAGCTTGCACCCCCTTTTATCCTACAAGAGATAAAAGGAAAGGAAAGCAAGCAGAGAGCTAGGGACTTCATACCACCAAGAAAACATCCCTGGAAGCACAGTGCATCCTTCAGACCTCAGGTTCGTGCCCTGAGATGCTCCTGACCAGAGAAAGACTGAGGCAACAAGAGGACATTCCTTCAGAGTCTACATTGAGAGAGTGCAATCCCCCAGAGCTGGCGCTCTGAATTCAGAGTTTTAGCCTACTGGATTGTAGGAGAATAATTTTAACTTCATTAAAGTCATCCACTTGCAGTATTTCTGTTACAGCAGTCCTAAATAAAAGATAACTGTTTCATCTATTAATCTCCAGAGTTCAAACAAGGTGAAAGAGATTTTGAACAGACAACAGTGAAAAAACGAAATCTCTCTCTTCAGGGCAGTGAGTGGAGCAGGCTTCTTGTGTATCAGGAACGTTAATCATCTCCATCCATACAACACCAACCCTATGGGGTAGGCCCTGTTATTATCCACATTTTACAAATAAAGAAACTAAGATAAGCAAAAGTAAGGAACATCCCCCTACACAGCTAGGAGATGGGGAACCTGAGATGTTCTCCCCACATGGCAAGGCTAGAAACTTCAAAACTTCACTCTCAACCACAATGCTACAGTGCCACCCCATGGGCCTGCTAGAAAAAGCCACTTGACAAGGAAATTCAGCCAGACAAGAGTTTAATCACAATTTAAAACTCAGGAATAAAGCACGTTAGAAAGAACTGATGATAAGTTGTGACTCCATTTGAATATACACAAATGCTAGACAGTAGCATGAATCACTGACTCTAAATGGAAAGAAAGACATTGAACACTAAAATAAACAATACAATGTAATCAACAGAAACTGGGAAGTAGCAGGAAATGGGAAAACAGTAACCATGTACAGCAGAAAGTCAAACTGAAATGCAGTTTTAAAATATTATGTCTCCAACTTCCCAGTTTCCATTATCACTTTGCTTAATTTTAGTGCAATCTTTCAGAAAATCAACTGTGTATTTTGAAAAGATGTGTGTAAAATCCTCTTTTAGTTCATTTTCACCTTCAGTTCAATTCAAGTGAAATTATACTCAGTATTTTTTTAAAGCAGCACAAAGAAAACTCACTGCTGTCCAGTTGATTCTGATTCATAGAAATCCTACGAGAAAGAGTAGAGCTGCCCCATGGAGTGTTTCTAAGGAGTTGCTAACAGACTTGAACTGCAGAACTATTTGGTTAGCAGCTGAGCTCTTAACCACTGTGCCACCAGGGCTCCCTAAAGTAGCACCAAAAAAATAAAAAAAATGTTGCAGTCAAGTTTATTCTGATGTATAGTGACCCTAAAAGACAGGGTAGAACTGCCCTGTAGGGTGACTAAGGAGTGTCTGGTAGATACAAACCGCCAGCCAAACAGTGAAACACCTAAGCATTGCACCACCACACTTGGCACTTGGCAATGCAAATGTCCTGTGTTTCATAAAAGTGCATCCAGAACTGTAAGCTGGAATTTAAAGGCAATGGCTTTTTTTATAGAACAATGTCTGGGATCATATTTTTCCAATTTGAATGGTGCATATTTCTTGATAATAGTACACAATTTTTATTATTATTATTATTATTTCAGTTTTCAATTGCCACATATTTATTAGTCTCTTACAATGTGCCAAAATTTGTTCTCATCTGAAAACACAGCAGCAGACAGGAAAAACACAGGATAAAACTGGTCCTTTCCTTTTTGTATATATGTAATTTTATTTTGTTGTTGTTGAGAATGTACACAGCAGGATGCACATCAATTCAACAATTTCTATGTGTATAATTCAGTGACAGCGATGACACTGAGTTGTGCAATGAATTCTCACTCTCGTTTGCTGAGTTTTCCTCCCTCATTAACATAAATTCACTGCCCCCTAAGGTTCTTATCTAATCTTTGGAGTTGCTCTTGTAAATTCAATACCCTATTGATAGACCTTAAAAGAGCATAACAGTCAAAGCAGATAGTCTTTACTATTTAAAGTATTGTTTGGTGTTAAGAAGATTTCAGGGGACATTTTTGCTCATGGTTTAAAGATTAATTCAGGGCAATATTTTCAAGGATTCATCCATCCTCTGTCACTCCAGAAAGTCTGGATTCCATGACCATTAGACAATCTGATTCTTAGAAAATAAGCATAGACAAAAACGGAGAAAATATTACAGTTGTCAAGGATATCATTCTGTCTGGATCAATAATCAATATCCACAGAGGGCAGTCAAGAAATCAAACTATGCATTGAGTTGAATGTGGATAACGTTGCAGAGAACTGGAATTCCAGAATATTTAATTGTGCCCATGACGAATCTGCATATGGATCAAGAGGCAACCGCACAAATAGAACAGGGTGATGTGCATGATTTAAAGCCAGCAAACGTGTTAGGGTTGCTTCTTTTCATGTCTTTTCAATCTGTATGCTGAGCAGATAACCTGAAAAGCTGTACTATAGGAAGAGGAACCAGGTAACAGGATTGGAGGAAGACTTGTTAACAGATGGCACAACCCTGCTTGCTACAAGCAAAGAGAATTTGAAACACTCATAAAGATCAAAGACCACAGCCTTCCGCATGCACTGCTCCTCAACATCAAGAAAACACAAATCCTCACAACTGGACCAGCCAGCAACATCATTTTAAGTGGAGAAAAGATTGAGGTTGTCAAGGATTTCATTTTACTTGGTGCCACAAGCAACACTCAGTAAAGAAATCAAAAGCTGTATTGCACTGGGAAAATCTGCTGCAAAGGACCTCTTTAAAATATTGAAAAGTAACAATGTCACCTTGAAAACTAAGATGCGCCTGACCAAAGCCATGGTATTTTCAGTCAAATCATGTGCATGCAAAATGGGGCCAGTGAATAAGGAAGACAGAAAAAGAACTGATGTCCCTAAATTGTGGTGTTAAAAAAGCATATTGCAATGTATCATGGACTGCCAAGAAGAGCAAGCAGATAGTTTCTGCAAGAAGTACAACCAGAGTGCTCCTTGAAAGCAAAGATAGTGAGACACTCTTACCTACTATGGAAATGTTGTCAAGAAGGATAAATTACTGGAGAAGAACATCATGCTTGGTAAAGCAGAGGGTCAGTGAAAAACAGAGTGACTCTCGATGAGATGGAGTGACACAGTGTCTGCAACAAAGGGTTTAAACATAAAAACAATTATGGGTGTGGTGTGGAACCAGGCAGTCCTTCATTCTTTTGTGCATAGGGTCTCTATGAGTCAGAAATGATTCAAGAACACCTGACAACAACAATGACATTTGATTGGACAAATCTGCTTCAGAAGACCTCTTTAATGTTTTAAAAGGCAAAGATACAACTTTGTGTCTGATCCAAGACATAGCCTTAATCATCTCATATATATGCAAAAGTCAGACAGTGACAAAGGAAGACAAATGAAGAATTGATATCCTTGAGCTATAGCATTAGCAAAGAATACTGAATATACCATGGGCTGCCAGAAACATGAGCAAATCAACATTAGAAGAAATAAAATCAGAATACTCCTTAGAAGCAAGGATGGTAAGATTTCAATTTACTTCAGACAAGTCACCAGTAAAAATTAATTACTAGAAAATAGAGCATCAGTGAAGATGAAGAAAATGTTCAGTCAGCTGGGTTGACACCAGAACCTCACCTATGAACTCAAACAAACCAACAATCATGAAGATGACACAGGACCAGGCAACGTTTGTTCTGATACACACAGGGGGGCTGTGAATTGGAACTGGCTCAGTGGCAGCCAACAACAATGTCCAATTGTAATAAATTGTCCAAGGTAATAAAAGAAAGGGAGGGGGCAGAGGATGATGATGGGAGGAGCTATCTTTATTACCATGATCAGGAAGACTTTTCAGGATGCCAAGCCAAGCCAAGTGCCGTCGAGTCGGATCCGACTCATGGCGACCCTAGGACTTTTCAGGACGGTAACACGTAAATGGAGAACAAAACAAAGCCCAAGAGGGAACCACGCCAGGGCCTGAAAAGAAACATCCCATGAAGACGGAAAAGCCCATACAAATGCCCTGCGGCAGAAAGGCCACAGAAAGGTAATAAAGGAGGCAGATAAAATCTAATACTGAAGGTTTCAGTCTTGAGCTCAGCATTTAGCAAATCAATGGCATGTTGAATTTCATGCTATATAAGCTATTGGTGATGTCCACGTTTAAACCAGTTTTTATTTTGCTATCTGCATTGCCTTCTCCCACACTCTCATCCTCACCTAGCACCCTCTGTACACTTGGATCAAAGGTCTTACCATGTGACAAGTCCTGAGATTAACAGATAACTGGTTTCTGTCCATTCCCAGAGCCGTCATACTCTAAGCAAGGTGTGTTAAATTCTTACTTAACTGAACTAATGGCAACACATAAACTTTGATTGACATTAAAGCCTATTAAAAGTATTTGACAGCCTGGCTAGAAGCATAGGTATACCGTGCGGATTTCCTTCATTAATGAGGCAATTAATCATGAGAATTAGCAAACTTCCTTGAGATCAAGCAGGCTGCTACCGAGACTGAGTTCTGGGCCTCTCCGGAAATCCAGGAAATCCAAATCAGTCAAGCCAGGCAGTACCTCGTGGCTGAGGAGCCCTGGTCCGATTGACAGCTCTGTTGATTGATTTTGGATTTTGAGAACAACTCCCAAGAGGGCTGGTATCAGTGAGGCAGAGACAGAATGTGATTAAGCAGATGGGACCCTGAGGGAAAACCACAGCAGGCAGAGAGCTGAAGTGTCCCTTTTCTGACCTCAGGCCTGATGAGAAATGGTCTGTTTCTCATTTTCACCGGGGTTCATTCCCACCTGACTGTGAATGGAAGAAGATGACAGCCCCAAAGAATCTTCCTCTTTGATGGAGAAGAAAAGTGCAAGCTTCTTCAAGTGCAAATTTTCACTACCTGGTGTGTGCTTCCACTAAGACATGAGGAGTAAAACTTCTGGAAGCCAGGTTCACCCTTCCTCCACAGTTTGGATTGTGCCATAAGTACCAAAGGTGGGTGTGTTTCTGTCTGTACACATCTGTGTATACGTGTCTGTGTGAATTCTCTCTTCCATGCGTAAACACATTTTAACAGTGTTTCCAAGGGTAACATCAGGGAGACCTCTCACACAGCACACCACATCACCTGCCATCAGAAACAGATGGAGGAATGATTCAAAGCAAATGAAATGGCAGGGAGCCCCTGTCTCCCGAAACAGCAGCTCTCAGACGTGGTCAGACACAGGAGCACCCATGAGTCATGGGAGTCAGTGACACACAAAAACAAATGATTTAGTTGCAGGGGATGAGTCTTCTGGCAGAAGACATGACTATGTTATATGTATGCAAAGTAAAACCATAACCAGAAATACACAAGTCCTTGGAATAAAAACAAGAAACTGTTCATATAAAGGAAACTCTGATGGTGTAGCGGTTAAGTCCTGTGGCTGCTTCCCAAAAGGCTGGCAGTTCACATCCATCAGCTGTTCTTTGGAAACCCTATGGGGCCGTTCTATTCCGTCTTATTAGGTCACTAGGAATCCGAATCAACTCTATAGCCACAGACTTTTTTTTCCCCCTGGTTCATCTAAAAGGGTTACATGCTTCTGGCAGCTTTTGACATCAGTACCCTTTGATATACTTTCCTTCACTTTCTCATCTTTTTGCATTTGGCTGACTCAAGCATCACCTGTTGCCATTCAGTTGATTCCAACTCATGACGACTCTAGAGGACAAGGTAGAACTGCCCACAGAGCTTCTAAGGAGTGCCTGGTGGATTCAAACTGCTGACCTTTCAGTTAATAGCAATAGCTCTTAACCACTGAGCTACCAGGGTTTCCATTTAAGCATTAGCAGGTGTCAAAGTTTCCATTAAAGATGAAAAGAAAAAAAATGTTTTTAATTGTGAACATTCCAATCTAACTGCTAGTGTAACTGTTCTATGAAAACTGGAAAGACTCCCTGTGTTGGTTTGCTAATGCTATCATCACAAAAATATGACAAAGGGGTGACTTTAAAGGACAGGAATTTGTTTTCTCATCATGCTGGAGACTAGAAGTCCAAATGAGGGTACCAGTAATGCCGAGATCTTCTGTGGAGCTCTCCAAGGTTCTGATATCTCTGGCGATCCTTGGCATTTCTGTGCTCATGGACAGGTTCTCACATGGCATCTGTCTTCCTCCCGTCTTCCTCCCATGTGTCTACCTACTCTGTTCATTTTAGAAGACACCCCTTAGAAGTGATTGTTGGATTCCCTGGGTAGTGCAAATGGTTAACGTGCTTGGCTGCTAACCAAAGGTTGACAGTTTAAGTTCACCCAGACGTACCATGGAAGATAGGCCCAGCAATCTACTTCTGAAAAACAACCAGGGTTGACAACCATGTGGAGCTCATTTCTACTCTGATACCTAACGACCCACCATGAGTCAGAGTCAACTCTGTAACAATTAGTTGATTTTAGAAGAGGCAACATTTTGTACTCACCCTATTCTTGTATGACCTTACCAATGTAACAAACTAAAACTTCTATTTCCAAATAGGATCATATTTATAGGGACAGAAGAGTAGCTATCAACAGATATCTGGAGGAGACACAAGTTGATCCATAGGAGTCCCTATTGTTAAATTCTAGAAGTAATCTACCTCTGTCCAGTGAGGTGAGAGGGAGCCACGTGTGAGGCTCACACCTCTGCTCTAAATGCTTCTACAGACCTTTCCTCCTCTTGTCCACCACCAGCGCCTCCTTAACCCCAACTACTCCAGTCTTACCTCCAACACACTCTAAAAGGATTGGGAGAGGTAACTGGATTGCAGTTGAGGCTGCAGATTATTTAACAGATCATTCTCTCCATTTTCCACATCAACTGACTTGAACCTGAGCACCTGTACACCCACTTACTCTGCATTTCCTCACCTAGTTTTGTCCTTGTCAAGTTTAGGTCGTGGGGACCTGTGAAGTGCCTCCTCTGTGTGCTTTGAGCCCTTCCTGATGGTTGGAACTTGTATGCGACACCAATCCAACTTCAACAATGGCAACACCCCAGATGTCAGATCAACATATTTACCAAACCAAAACAGCAGATGCATTGCTAATGAGTCAATTCCACTTCATAGTAGCTACCCTATATGAGTCTAACAATTAAGTCCAAGAACTTAATTGTTCCAAATGCTATATACCTTGTTGCTACCCTCATCATCAAAGTCCTCCCCTTCGGAAACTATGTACTAACACCAGTACCACCACCCTGCAAAGCAATTTTGAAACTCTTTCTGGAATGGCCATTGTGCGTTGTGGCATGGTAAGCAAGTTTGCAAACTTAATTGTATAGTTGTCTGTGAGGGAGTTTTTAGCCAGTAAACAAATAACTGCATTGGATACCCTCCCTACTCACCTGATCTGGCCCTTAATGACTTCTTTCTTTACTTGAAAATATAGGAAACATTGAAAGGAAGACATTTTGATGACATTTAGGACAACAAGGTTAGTACAATGATAGCTCTGATGGTCATTCCAGACAGAGTTCCAAAATTGCTTTGAAGTGTGGACTGGGCACTGGCATCATTGCATAGCTTTCCGAGGGGAGGACTTCAAAGGTGACCACAGTGATATTCAGCAGTGAAGTAGGCAGCACTTTTTATAGGATGAGTTTGCTATCTCAGCTGTCAGTCTTTATCTACCTTGATTATTCACATCAGGACTGTTTCACTGAGAGGAATAAACTTCTTTCTTCATTAAGACTTTGTATAGGCAAGTTTCTACCCAACAGTGTAGACCTACCTTACCAAATACAGAAATTAATCACCAAATCTATGCTGTGAATACACAGGAAATGCAACCATGTATTAATGCATGGCTCTTAGCTCCTTGTTTACCTCTTTACCTGGCTAGCTAACCTCTCCTTTTTACCTATTTTCTTATTTACCATCTTTCCTACAGGTTTATCTCAAATTCCACCTCCTCCATGGTAGGAGCCAGGAACACTGGCCGTCTGTTCCACGGAATTTCGTGCTTATGTAATTCGAATGCCTCTGTCAGTCCTGGCCCATAGAAGGTTCACAGTCAGTTCCCTTATCATCAACCATCCAACAACATCTTCTAGCACAATATGAAGATCTTGTGAATTTAAATGTAACTTTGAGGATTCTGGCACAACGACCGCTAGGATGGTGTGCTAGTTAACCACGACAAAGAGCAGAACAACCATAGACAGAAAAAAAGAAGGTGAATTGAAGAGGGAAGCTTGGTTCCTGAGCCATCTTACAGAAAAGTATCCAGTTCTGCTGCAAGATAAATTGAAAGAGGCTCTAATGAGGGAAATCAGTAAGAACAAAAAGTAAAGATAGCTGATCTGAAATGTAAACCCTTGTGGCATAATGGTTAAGTGTTACAGCTGCTAACCAAAAGTTCAGCAGTTTAAATCTGCCAGGCACTCCTCAGAAAATCTTTGAGGCAGTTCTTCTATGTTTATAGGGTCACTGTGAGTCAGAAACAACTCAGTGGCAGTGGGTCTGGTGTTTTGGTTATCTGAAATAGCAACCAGGACTGACTGGTTCAAAGAACCAGAACTAGAGAAGACAGAACGAAAGACAGAGACAGTGTTATTATCACCAAAGAATAAACTCCCCATTGCCCTTAATGTAATATAATCTATATAATTGTATTTGACTCTCAACAAAATATTTAATTGCCAAATGCACCAATCTCTACTGGCCTGTGACCTCAGCCAGTCACCTTTACGTTTCAGTATCTTTGAGGTTTTTTCCTCCATTGAAAAAAACGAGAATAATCATAAAATATGTCCACAGAGGACTAAATAAGATAACGTTGGCAAAATAACTAAATAAGTTAATACACATGTGTTTTAGTTATCTCCCAATGCCAAGTTCCGTTGAGTCAGATTCAACTCATGGCGACCTAGTGCTGCTATAAAAGAAATACTGCAAGTGAATGGCCTCAAAGAACAAGTTTATTCTCTTCACAGTCTACTAAGGTAGAAGTCCAAATTCAGGACATTAGCTCCAGGGGAAGGCTTTATCTCTCTGTACACTTTAGAGGAAGGTCTTTATCATCAACCTTCTCCTGAATTAGGAGCTTCTCAGCAGAGGGACTCCAGGTCCAAAAGATGAGGTATTCTCCTAGCTCTTGTTTCTTGGTGATACAAGGTCCATCTGCTCTCTTCTTTCTTTTATATCTCAAAAAACAGTGACTTAAGATGTAACGTAGTGTTGTAACCCTGGTAGTTTAGTGGTTAAGTGCTACACCTGCTAACCAAAAGCTCAGCAGTCCAACAAATCTACAAAGTGTTGCTTGGAAACTCTATGGGGCAGTTTTACTCTGACCTATAGAGTCGCTATGAGTTGGAATTGACTCCACAGCAATGAGTTTGGTTTTTAATGTTGTAGATTGAGCCTTGCCTCATTGACATGACTGCCTCTAATCCCATGTCATTCGCTTCACAGAGGTAGTATTCAAAGCACACAGGATAATTACTTTAGATCACAAAATGGTGAATAATCACACAGCACTGGGAATCAGGGCATAGCCAAGCTGATACATATTTTAGGGGGACATGATTCAATCCATGACAGTGTGATAGTGAGGAAACAAGAAAGCACCATGTATGTGAGCTGTTACACCTTACGCTGCATTCTAGCAGAGTGGGAATATGGGTGCTATCTCTGGAGATACAATCTTGCAGGCTTGGCACAGCGAGTAGTGGGTGATTAAAGTACATTAAGAATGTTGAACAGGCCATCAGGTACCAAAATAGGAACCTGGGAAAGTAACACATTAACAAAAGCAGACATTTTAATTAAACTTATCCCTTACCTCTTTGACCCCCAACTGCTCGAGACACACGCAACTCAATCTAGCTTAGATCCGGGTAGACTTGAGACTTGGAGAGGGACCCACAAACAGTGGCGGGCAAGCTGGCAAGCTGTATGCTCCAGACAGAAGGAGAATAGAGATGGCTTCTAAAAGCACACAGCTTATCAGGTGCTCTGGCAACAATGAGGAGTTTTAATGAATTTAAAGCATTTCCCTTAATGAAGCCACTAGCCTACCCACCAGATCTAGCTATTATAGGCTTAAGACTCAGTGGGTCTGTATTTCACTCATTCAGTGACTAAATGTTTATTAAAGCACAAATTATATACCAAGCACTGTGCTTGACATTAGTATAGTAGGGCTTATTTTTTGTGTTTTTTTTAATCGCAAAATTAGGAGTTTAATTCCAAGTATCACTAGTACAGCCTCTCTCTTCATGCAGGGGAGAGACGAGGCAGAGTCAAATCTACTCTACTGGGAAAACCTTCTCATAGTCTAGTAACTCTTTTCGTCACTTAACAAATATCTGTTGAATATCATAAGCCATTTCCAAAACATAATGTTCAGCATGATAGGCAATACAAAGGATGGAGAATCTTAGCTTTAAATATCTTACAAGTGGCCAGTAGTTTAGAAATATTCATTGAATGCATGCCCTAACCCTGTGAGAAAGATGTGACTATCCCAAGCAAGAAGATAGGAAAACTGAGGTTTAAGATCATGTAGCTGGTAGAAGGCAGAGAATTCTAGCTGATACTGAAGTCCAACTTCCTGTGCCACATAGATTCTACCCTATCTACATTTGTAAGGAGAGCCACAGTTCAAAACAGCAAGATCAATACTAACCTAGATACAGAAATATAAAGCACAAGAAAATAATTTCTAACCAAGATTTTAGGGAAGTTTTTAGAAGGATGACATTTTATTTGTCTTAAAGGACACATCAGAAATAAAAAGATAAAAGAAGGAAGGATCAGAAAATATTTACTGGGAAAAATACTATAATATTTATAATGTAATGAAAGTATCACTTCTTAGAAGTGGAAAACAGCACAGTTTGGCTGCGGCAAATCAGAAATGCATTTATAAATAAACTTAAATTTCAGGCGACAGAACTTGGAATTTATCCCCCAGGACATGGTCACTGAAAAGTATTAATAGAGTCCACAAGTTTCTAAATTCCGGGGAGTGAGAACACAATGAGTGTTTATTGATAGTCATGATGAGTTAAAAGTAGCCACATTTAGTACATAAATCAGCTAAATGTAAAACCATTGCAATACTATATCCCCTTTTCTAAATAATTTTTCATAAAGCTTGAGTTCCATGATGTCGTTTTCATGAAATTAAACTTGAGAAGTCCAAATTTATAAGATGATGTTTAGCTTTGGTTACAACCTGGTCCTCTGGAAGTGACAGTGATCGGCTACGCAAACAGAAGGGACATATAGTAGACTGAGCCGACCCATTTGGTTGTGGATGAAAATTACTTAAGCAAAATCTCTTTGCTAAAATTTCAGATTAGCTACATCTTCAGTTCAGGCTGGTCAGTAAAGACCTATTAGGACTCTTGGTAGCAAGTAACAGAACCCAGTTCATTCTGGCTAACCTTTCTCCCACTAAAAAATAAATAAACAAAGTAATTTATTGACTCTTACATTGGAGAAATTCAAGAAGAGGTGGACTTCAAGCACAGCTGTATTCAAGGCCTTAAATTACTTCATCAAGAACCTTATCCACTTCTACTCTCATATCTATTTTTCTCTGCTTTGATTTCATTATTCAACTACCTTCTACTACATAGTAACAAAAAAACATAGTCACCAGTTGATTCAAGTTTATACCCTACCATTTTAGCTGCCCCAGAAGAAATTGAAAAGTTATTTCTCAGTGGTTTCAATACAAACAAGAGGCTTAGTTGAGATACACACCTAGGGTCCTGCACCCATCTGTAAATTGATTATTTCAGCTCTGATTGGACTCACCTTGGGGCTTTTGGTGTCCCATAAAGTGTAGTAGAAGTGACATCATGCAAATTCTGAACTCAGACCACCAGTAGCTTCCATTCTTATAAACCAAACCTAACCAGCCCCTGGAAGATGAGAGACTTCCTGGAGAGAGAGATCATTTGCAAAAGCAGCCCAACAATTATGCGCTGAACTGTGTCCCCCCAAAAGATATGTTGAAGTCCTAACCCCTAGTATCTGTGAATGTGGCCTTCTCTGGAAATAGGATCTTTGAAGATGTCATCAGTTATCTTACTGGAGTTAATACTGTAAACATTGACTCCCAATCTAATCGCTGTGATTTCCTCATAAAAGAGACAGACAGACAATGACAAAACAGTACTCTGAAGCTGTAGCTATAGGACAGACAAGCAAAGATCTGTCCTTAAATCCTTCAGAGAGAACATCGGCCAACTGACGTTGTGAATTCAGACTACCGGCCTCTAGAACCAGAAGACAACATCTTTCTGTTACTTAAAGCCAAGTACTTTGTATTATTTTGTTACAGCAGCCCTGGCAGACTAATACACCAGCCATCCCAGCTATTCCCACCAGACTATCTGAGGCCGTCCTAGACCAATTAGCCCCCAAAAGGCCCCTAGACCAAAAGCAGCCGTG
Source organism: Heterohyrax brucei (assembly GCA_028571685.1). Classification (NCBI taxonomy): domain Eukaryota; kingdom Metazoa; phylum Chordata; class Mammalia; order Hyracoidea; family Procaviidae; genus Heterohyrax; species Heterohyrax brucei. The sequence continues at coordinate 167,763,632 of CM053143.1, forward strand.
TCAGTGAACCCAGGAAAGATTAGCAGAAGCAACACATTGAACCACAGGAATAAAATAGTACTGCTTTAAGCACTAAACTTGAGGTGATTTGCTATGTGACAACAGGTAACTGAAACAGCAATGACGCAAACAGAGCTGCAAAAATGTACTCATTCATTGGTTTATGTGGTGTGTATAAAAGCATGTCATCACCAAATTGGATAATGAAATATTGAACAGAAATTATTTTATGTGGAAATAAAAACAAAATTGTCCAGTTTTGTTAAACATTTTTAGCAAACTATATAAAATATACATACATCAATGATTTTTTATGGTTTGAAATAACAGCAGACAACTTTCAAGCATTTCATGGTGTTAAGATTGAGTTTATTACAAATCTCGCTTGAATATGAGTCTGGCTGTTTCTCTTTAGCACTCTAACTTATGGATTCTTGCAAAGCAGAAATGTTTATGGCATCATTTTCAATCACCTCTAGACTCTGTACGTACTGTGTTATTCAGAGTTTCTTCAATCATTCTTACTTTACTCTTTACTGAACATTTATCCTTGATCAAATCATATAACAACGGAATTAACATAAAATGAAAAATCACCATAGTGCAACAGTGTCTCACATGTTGTGTTGTTGTGTTGTGTTGTTGTCATGGAGTAGAGAACAATCACGGCAATCCGAACAGAAGGTTTCCTGGTCCTGTGTCGTCTTTATGATCACTAGAATGTTTGAGTCCACTGTGGCTGTTGTTGTAATCCACTTCATCTGGGGTTTCTCTCATTTTCGCTGAAACCTCTACCAACCACAATGGCCTTTTCTAGCTGTATGGCATTGCTGGTGATATGTCCAAAGTAGATAAGACAAAGTCATGTTCTCACTTCTAAAAAGAACTCTAGTTATGCGTGCAAGTACAGACCCATCTTCACTTTTTTAATTTAGTTTTTCTTGATCTGCAGAAATCTTATTAACATATCACTAAACAGTGTTCCACAGAGCATCATTTAGGAACAGAGCCCCAGATAGTGCCTAATCACCGCAACTGTTAATGCTTGCATCAGTATTGAATTTCCACAGCTGGCAGGGTGTCAACAACCTGCTGTAGCATACTATTTCCCATGTGCTTTTCAGGCCTCTGTCACTTCACCCCAATCCAGGGGGATGCCAGAAGACAAGTGACAGCAACATGCTTGTCAAAGAAAAATCATGACTGTGTCCTAATACACTGTGAATACAATTTATTTTTTAACAGAAGTTTAGTTTTATTTTTTATTTTTATTTTTTATGGGTCAACTGGGCACAACTGGAGTTTCTTCTGTGATTACAGACCAATGTTATCACACCTGGGGTGTGGCCTGCAACATCTTTTATCTTTCAAGCGACAAAAAGGAAGGAGAAGTGATCAGAGAGTTGGGAATCTCATACCTCCAGGAAAGCAGTACCAGGGGTAGAACACCGAGGTTCTTGAACTCAGATGCTTCCAGACCAAGGGAAGACGGATGACAGGGACTCACTTCCATAGCCAACAGAGAAAGAAGGCCTTCTTCTGGTAACGATGTCCTGAATTTGGAGCCTACTAGGCTGTGAGAGAATAAATTTAACTTTGTTAAAGGCATCCGTTTGTGGTAGTTCTGTTACAGCGACCCCAGACGAGTAAGACACCGTGATATTCTCAATCACCTCATCTGCAAGCTGGATAAAGAATAAGGAAAACCAAAGAAGAGTCGACGCGTTTGAATTACGGTGTTGTTGAAGAATACTAAATATACCACAGACTGCCAGAAGAGTGAACAAATCTGTCTTGGAAGAAGTACAGCCAGAATGTTCCTTAGAAGTGAGGGTGAGATTTTGTCTCATGTACTTCATACATGCTATCAGGAGGGACTGGTCCCTGGAAAAGGACATCATGCTTGGTAAAGTAGAAGGCCATCAAAAAAGAGGAAGATCGTCAGAGGGATGGATGGACCCAGTGGCTGCAGCACTGGGCTCAAACATAGCAACGGTCATGAGGATGACCCAGTGGTGGCTCATTCCGTTGTACATCGGGTCTCTATGAGTCAGAACTGACTCAACAGCACCTAACAACATCAACAATATATTTTATCTAACCTAACACATCCAGAATATTATCATTTTAGCACATAATCAATATAAAAAATTATTAATAAGGCATTCTGCATTATTTTTGATGTGCTAAGTCTTTGAAATCTGTTGTACACTTTATGTTTATGACACAATTTCATTCAGATTAGCCACATTTCAAATGTTCAATAGCTGCATAAGACCAGAGGCTACTGTATTGGGTACCACAGATCTTGAGAATCTTTGAACAGCTTCAGAAAAGATAATTCCCAGATAATTTCACTATATGATTTTTTTATATACTGTAAGACTAAGTTTTTAATATGTAATTAGTTTAATGTTATTATTGAGACAAATAGCCATGAGTTAGAATCATAGTCTGTACAATTAGACAGTAATATTTCCTATAGGTAGTTCTGCTTATTTATTGATAAGCAACAAATCACCTCTATACTTACTCACTTAAATATTTATTGTTCTTTCTGTCTTTCACTGTTTTTGTTATTATTATTATTTATTTTCACGTTTTGTGGGCCAGCTGGGCACACTTGGAGTTTCTTCTGTGATTGCAGGCAAATGTTACCAGGACGTCAGTAATCTGAAGACTCATCAGACTTAAGGCCCAGCCTGGTTTCCTTATTCACATGTGTGGTGCTGGGGCTGTGGTGGTGGGAAGAAGTGGAAGCTGGCCGAACATCTCTCTTTCTGTGTGGGCTCGTGACATAGTTGACTGTCTAGGTCTTCCTCATGTCATGGTGGTCTCGAGGTGTACAGACATCTTACATGGTAGCTGGCCTCCCCAAAGTGAATCTTCTACATGACCAAGATTGAAGATACGTTTCTTCAGATGTAGCCTCAGAAATCACTTCTGCTGGAATGCACTAATGCACTGGTTACAGGAATCCAGAGAACCAGTTCAGTGTAAGGAACTGTACAGGGCATGAATATCAGAAGGTGTGATCTACTGGGGAAGTTGTCTTTGGATACCAACTACTATGTGTGTCCCAGCTGAATACCACAGTTGGATCCTAACCAGTTCATTTCAGGGTGTTTCTGTAATGGTTCTAATCCATTATTTACTCTACATCTAGATTGGTTCTTCCAAAGTATCACAATGACTGTGTAATTCAAAAAAATTTCTATTTGTCCTTTCCATCTAGATCATGGAACATTCTAGCAGCAGCTTGCAATGTTAATCTCACGAGCTACCACTGTGAGGCAAAAAAATCTGAGAGCTGTGCACATTTTTCTCTGAATAGTAGCTAAAGAGCCAGAGTTTGGGATTTTTGTGAATTTTCTAATTAAAAAGATACTGGGGTTATATATTTGTCAAAAACCATGGCACTGTGTGATAAAAATTGTGACATACTGTAAACTACCCAACAATCAACACCCACGGAAGCAGCAGTCAAGAAGTCAAAAGAAGCATTTCATTGGGAAAATCTGTTACAGAGGACCCCTTTAAAGTATTCAAAGTAAAGATGTCACCTTGAAGACTAAAATGTGCCTGACCCAAGCCATGAAATTTTCAGTCATATCACATGCATGTGAAAGCTGGACAGTGAACAAAGAAGACGGAAGAAGAACTGATGCCTTTGAATTGTAGAGCACGAATGTTGAATTGTATGCAAGAATGTACGTATGCCTTTGAATTGTATGCAAGAATGTTGAATGTGACATGGACCACCAAAAGAACAAATAGATCTGTTCTGGAAGAAGTCCAACCAGAGTGCTCCTTAAAAGCAAAGATAGCAAGACTACAGCTTACATACTTTGGATATGTTGTCAGGAAGGATCTGTCCCTGGGGAAGGACATCATGCTTGGCAGAGTGGAGGACCAGCGAAAAAGAGGAAGACTCCTGATGAGACGGATTGACACAGTGGCCACAACAACTGTTTTAAGTATAAAAGCGATTGTAGATGTGGCTCAGGACTGGCCAGGGTTTGTTCTGTTGTTCACAGGGTCGCTATGAGTCAGAACCAACTACACAGCAACTACCAACAACAACTGTAAGCTACAGACTTTAGTTAATAATAATGTATCAATATCAGTTTATCACTTATAGCAAAGGTATCACAAAACAAAAGGTGTTAATCAAAGAAGCAACAACATGCAAGGGGAGAGAGGGCATTGATGAGAATGGTGTATGATTTTTGTGTAAATCTAAACTTGCTGTAAAAAATAGTGTATTCACAATATGTTAGGACACAGTCATAAGTTTTCTTTGACAAGCATGTCACTTGTATTCTGACATCCCCCGGGATTGGGAGGAAAGAGACAGAGGCCTGGAAAGCACACGGAGAACAGCTTCCAACAGTAGGTTGTTAACACCCTGCCAGCTGTGCAAGGCCACTGCTGATGAAGTGTTAGCAGTTGTGGTGATTAGGCATTATCTGGGGCTCTGTTCCCAAATGATGCTCCGTGGAACACTGTTATCTCCTTTAGGAACAGTTATAGTAATATGTCAATACTGGATCTTTACATTGGATCAGGAATGTGACTTTAGCAAGTCACTTTAGTTACAGTCCCATGCTGATCCTCTTTAGCATAATTCAATCTTGCCCTGTTAACCACAGACAGAGATTAGAATTTAGAACATATACTAAGATTAGAGTCACAAAATAGAGGACAACCTGCCAAATTGCCACATAAATTTTGGGGTGGACATAATTCAATCCATGACACACGGCTTGGATCAGATGTACATCAGTCCTCAAAGTTACATCTTTGCTATTTTAACACTTTAAAGAGATATTAAAGCCACTGCCATCAAGTCAATTCTGACTCATAGAGACCCCATAGGACAGAGTAGAACTGCCCCATAGCATCTAAGGAATACCTGATGGATTTGAACTGACAGCCTTTTGGTTATCAGACATAGTACTTAACCACTATCCCACCAGGGTTTCCTTAAAGAGATACTAATAAATTAAAGAAAAAAGTAGTGACCAAAGAGGTGTTGTTCCTATTGCAAATTAGCATCTATACATAAACATATGCTTAATATATGACCAAACATGAAAAGGTTGCAGGGCCTTATGTGAATGTGAAAGGGATTTACCTGGATAGCTCGCTATCCTGTATGCTTTGTGGGTTCCCTGTTTCCTTCTGTAGCTCTTTCTATACCAAAATCCATCTATCCTAGAGATGTGCCTGTTGTTTCTTATCACTGTCACCTTAATCTTTATACAGGGAAAAGGCTGAATGGGTATTTATAATTCTGTGTGCCTATTTGGAGCAGAGTTACCTTCATGTGTTGAATTGTGGCCTCCAAAAAACATGTGTTCAAATCCTAGGCTCACAGCTAAAAAATGTGATCCTATTTAGAAATGGGGTTTTATTTGGGTTATGTAAATGAGCTCATACTAATATAAGTGAGATCCTAAAGTGATCATTTCCAAGATATGACAAGATCAGAATAGACACAGACACATACACAAGACAGACACCATATGAGGATGGTCTAATAGTTAAGGAACACCAAGAAACCAAGGAACACATAGGGTGCTACAAAAAAGGACGGAATCAGCATGGCTGAAGCCCAAGGCAGGGCTAGCACCCAGTACTGAGAAAATATATTCTCTTCTCTATATTCCTCCACTTGTGGTGTTTGCGTTCTAGCAGGACTAGGTACATGAGACCATTACAGACTTGGCAATGGGGGAACTATCAAGCCAAGTGACGGCTTATTTCTCTTGCTCCTGTGACATTCAGTCCAGTGAGGGAATGCTGAGACTGCAAACACCTTTCAATAAAGGACACTATGGGGTAACAAATACACAAGTGTTCTGAAAGCCAGAGGAAGACTGAAGATCTATTGCTTGCTCTTTGTGTGTCCAGTGTGTCCAAGCATGCACATGCGCTCACACACACACACACACACACACACACACACACACACCAGGCCCCACTGGAGGTATCGCTCTGACTCTGGGGATAATATGTGAGACACCATACAAACAGGTAGAATTACATGATTCTGCTACCACCATCAGTATTGATTCAGTCCCTGGCCTAAGAGAAGCTCTATAACCCCCCAGGGACCTAATCCCCCGTTTTCACCCAGAGGAAGACCCTTCTTGACAAAGGTACAGGGAGAGTGTGCTAGCTTGCTGGCACAAGCCTGAGCTGCAAACCAAGCCCAGACAGCTTAGCTTTCAGGCTTTAGTTCCCAACTAATGAGCCCACAGCCTTGACCTGAGGCTTAAGTTCTTCACCTCTGGTTTAACTTTACCCAGGTGACTAAAGCCTTCCTTGGGTACTTGAAGACAAAAAATAGCATGAGTTCCTAGAAGTTAAGTTAAAGATAAGTTTTACGAGTTGCTATATTCCTCTCCTGCTGAGTCAGCAAAATACAATCTTCTGTTACCTTTTCCCTTTTTTGGTTCCAGAATAAAATTATACTTTTATCAATAGTTATACCCACTCTAGAATATTATCTAGTATGCAAGTGAAAATGCTACCCTCTCTTTCTTTTCCACAGCATTCAGCTTATACCTGCATCAGAGCTCTTTCCATAATCTGCTTTCTACTGCTTTCCATTTGGGAATTCACCTGCACCCTCCACCCTCCTGCCATCCATGTGGGACAAGTCCCAGTGCAGATCCTGAATTTCTACTTAGTTGAGATTAGAGGGTAATATTCCAATTGGAAAGACAGGCTGAGGACCTATTGTAAAGTTCCATCTGTGCAACAAACACACCAGTTTTACCTTGGTTTTGTATATCTCTTTGGAGTTGCTCGAAGGCACTTATATTGTAAATTTTCTGTTTTTGTTTCTGCTCTTCATTTACTTTAGCCTTCATGGGTGGCACACATAATTAAGCACTAGGATACTAACTAAAAGGTTGGCCATTAGAACCCACTCAGAGGCACCCTGGAAGAAAGGCCTGGCAATCTGTTTCCAAAAGACCACAGTCATGAAAACACTATGGAGCATAGTTCTCCTCTTGATACATATGAGTCGCCATGACTGAAAACAGGCTCAGTGGCTACTGGTAATGTTTCCTTTGGATGACTTGGGGAGAGTGGTGGCAGTTACAGGCAAAAATAAAGCCCACTCCTCTTCCCTAACCCCCCACCATCAAAGTCACCATTGGAGCTACTAGTGGCTGGAACTATGTCTTGGGCATAGTCGAATTTCATGGTATCACTGGTACAGTATGTACAGTAATTGCAAATGAAATGCTTGGCTATGGAACAGCACCCTGAGATGAACCTATGAACCAGAGGACAGAGAAAATCAAAGCTGGAGAAGGCATAAGCCCACAGAGCTGGACCACTGCAGGTTCAGTTTATACTATACAATACAACCACATGGAGGCCTACAGAAATACTTAAGAAAAAACAGAAACAATGTAGTCCAAGACACATAACAGGTCACCTTTAAGCAGGCACTCTACAAATGAAGGGCGAAATGTCAGCGCTACCAAGCAGTGGTCAGACATCAGAGCAAATTTGAGTTCTGTGGCTCTGGGGTGCCAAGCTCTCACCATAGGCATCTTGCCCATTAGCCTGCTGATATCTTGATCCAATACCCTTGAGATCTCTGTAAGTAGCAGTTTTACAAGGGTAATTGAAAGGGTGTTACTGGTTGTCTATTTATCATCTCTTGATCACCTAACACCATGGTTCCTATTAGGATGAGATAGTAGGCACTCGGCTGAAGGTTACCTCAGCTGGAAGCTTCCCATTGCTTATCCAACAGGAGATAAACAAAGCGAGATTCCTCACAAATCCTCTCATTCTGGACCAATCTTATGTGCTAATTAATCATGATTACTCTATACAGTAAGCATATTTGAGGAGATTAATCTGCACTGGCCTCCAGTAGTGTCCTAATTAACAATACGCTGAAGCAGCATTCTCCTTGTAAGTGTAAATACTGCACTGATGCTATTTGCAAGACAACAGTAGGACGGTGTATTAGGCACGCATGCTAATGGGTGCTACGCTGATCTATTAAAAAAATTGCTGTTTTTCAAACTTTCTGCTCCATTGTCTTAGCTGTGTAGTCAGGAACTGCCAAATACTGGCAGAATATGTCACTGAACTTCTTCAGATGTCTTAATCCAAAGACACAAAAGAAAGAAAAAGACTATGGCTAGCAATGTATGATTGAGTTAGGAAACCTGTTATGGTTGCGGCTGTTAACCCTTCTCTAGTTAGCCTCCTGAAACATGGTGAACCTACGCACAGTAGAGTGCAACCCTGTCATCTCCTACGGGACAGGACCCAGCAGAGGTCCTGAATTTCTTCTAAGGGGGGAGGGGAATTAGAGGGTGATACTCTGGTTGGAAGGAGAGGGTGGGGGCCTCTCTTGAAGTGCCATTTGCAAGGTCCTGCACTATCCCCGTGATGGCCTGCGAACCAGGCCATTCTGATCATAGGGTTTTCACTGGCTGATTTTTAGCAATAGATCACCAGGCAGTTCTTCGTAATCCACCCTAGTCTGAAAATTCTGTTGACATTTGTTCATTGTCGTAGTAAAACACGAGCTTCCACTGACAGAACTGTGGTAACTGCACATAAGGAGCACTGGCTGGGAATCAAACCCAGGTGTCCCTCACAAAAGGCTAGAATTCTACCATTCACCACCAATGACTCAACAGTAAAGAACAATTTATCTCTCTCCACCAGACTTGAAAACCTAAAATGCTGCTGTGAACAGGATAGGGCCAATAATGTGGATCTCAAATAACACTTTTCCTCACCTGGTTTGAGTATCTATTAATAAATAAAATAAAGCCACTGCTATCAATCTGTATCTAACTTAAGAGCAATCCTACAGACAGAGTAGAATTGCTTCATAAAATTTTCAAGAAGCACATGGAGGATTTGAACTGCCAGCCTTTGGGTTAACAGCTGTAGTACATAACCACTATACTGTTAGGGTTTCAATAGAGTATAAAAATGGAGCCACCTGTAAGGATGAATGACCGCCTACTCATGTACCCTAAACCGAGTATAGTCCTCATCATCCTCCCTAACTCACAAATCTCCCTCCACATTTTACTTTTCTCCTAAACTCCAGTGGTTTCAAGTTCGATAGACTCCTACATTATGGACTGAAACGCTGGTGACATAGTAGTTAAGTGCGATGTCTGTGAATCAAAACGTCAGCAGTTCAAATTTGCCAGGTGCTCTTTAGAAACTCTGTGGAGCAGATCTACTCTGTCCTATAGGGTGGCTAAGGCTCAGAATCCACTCAACAGCAGTGGGTTTACTCCCTATGTGTTGAGCATTTTGGATGGTTCCAGGCTTTTGCTATTGCAAAATGTTATAACAAGCATCTTTATACAATATCCTTAGATAGTACCACCAGTCATATACGCGAGGACCCATTTGTTCTTGTCTTCACCAGCTCTGGTTGTTACCAGCTTCTTGTAGTTTTGCCAGTCTGTTCACCAATATGAGTGTCTCATTCTTTTCATTTGTGTTTCTGTGATTGCTAAAGAAGTGGAACATTTTTCATGTTTACTAGCCATTTATCATTGCTTTGCTATGAGCTGTTCATTCAAGTCGTTTGCTCAGTATTCAGTAGAGTTATATATCTTTTACTTGTCAAGGTCGAAGGTTGCAATTATTCTTTATCTATGGTTCAATTTTGCTCACTCTCTCTCTCGTGTTTTGTTTGTTTGTTTCCAGTGCATTGTTTTCTATTACCAAAATAAAAATAATAATTATTATTAAAAAAAGAAAACTTTGCCAAGTCGATTCTGAATCATAGTGAACCTATAGGAGAGAATAGAACTGCACCACAGAATGTCCAATTCTGTAAGCTTTAAACCAAAAAAAAAAACATTGTCTGCCATTAAGTCAATTCCAACTATAGCAACCATATAAGACAGAGTAGAACTACTCCACAGAGTTGCTAAGGAGTGCCTGGTTGATTTGAACTGCCAACCTTTTGGTTAGCAACCATAGTACTACACCACTAGGATTTCCTTAATTTTAAATGGTCCAGTCTGTCAATCCCTCTCTCTTAGGGCTTCTCACAGGATCAAGTTAAGAAAGGTAAATGAAAATACTGCCATCATTTATAAAACTCAGGAGTAGATTTCAGAAAAATCCTTGCAGCCAGATATTTTGCAGTAAGGAAATTCAAATTATATAAAAAATATAATTTGAAGGACTGAAATCAAAACTGAACTTACAAAAGTCTTTTGAAATATATTTTACACTCACTAACATAAAAAGAACAGTCATTTACATTCTCTTCAATTGTGTAATGGATGCTATGATACTAACTTCCATTTGCTGTTCTTGCTTGAGACTTGAATATTTTCTTAAAATTCCAGTGAAGTGCTTGTAAATTGTGTTTTGCTTTGTTTTTTCTTTCCCTCATTCCTCATTCAAATGATCAGTGCCTTCCTGATTACATGACTCAGAAGATGCTTCCTAGCATCTCCCCGGATCACAAGCCTGTCAAATCCTTTCCGTCTTATCCCAGCTTCCAACTCCTCAACTCCTCCTCACAGATGTCACCTGGATACCCTCTGAGTTTACTTTGCCTCATCTTCCTTTGTCTTCCCCAAGGACTCACTGCAAAATCTCTACCCATCTTCTGCCATCTGCTTCACCTTCCTTTTCTATTCCCAACTCCCAGTTTCCTCTCTTTCTATCCCCAGCAGAAATGACTCACAATCCACATGGTTCTGCTTTTCCGGAACTAAAATTCTGGCACTTAGGAGACAGGTGTACAGAAAGAGATTTCACTCAATTTTAGCATATTTTGGAGTTAAAGAAAGACGACTGCCTCTGAATTTAGTTCAAAAAATGCAGGTACATCTTTGATGTGCGAAAAAAACATATGAAATTGCTCATTACAGAGTAGAAAATAAGCACAAGCTAGTCCATGCTTATGCTACTCACAGGGTAACCTGTTCCTATAGGGGACTGAAAAGTGCACAAGAGGTTTTGCTTCCGTAGAAAAGGTACTGTGGGTTGGGGGAGAGACAGGTGCCATCTATATCTAGAAGCAGAATCTCTGATGTGGTGAAAAATTATGATATTGTTCACTACAGAGGATCAATGTGCCTACTTTGCTTACTGAATAACCCATCCCTGCCATGGGCCTAAGCAAAGACTGAGCCATAGTCTCAGCTGGGAGGTGTCCCCACCGTACACAAGCTGTATAGATTTTAGCAAGGGCCCCTCTCACCTCAGCAGATGCATGGGCCTTTAACATTAAGACTGCATTAAAATGCAAGCATACTTCTTCAGTCTGTACTCTGAGCAAACAATCTGAAAAGTTGGACTATATGAAAAAGAATGGAGCATCAGGATTGGAGGGAGACTTATTAACAACATGCATTATGCAGATAACACAACCTTGCTTGCTGAAAGTGAAGAGAGTTTAAAGCATTGACTGATAAAGACCAAAGACCACAGCTTTCAGTACGGAGCACACCTCAACATGGAAAAGAAAGTCCTTACAACTGGACCAATAAACAACACCATGATAAATGGAGAAAAGCCTGACATGACAAACAGAGCAAAGACTGAAGTTGTCAAGGATTTCATGTGACTTGGGTCCGCAATCACTGCCATGGAAGCCACAGTCAAGAAATCACAGAGCAAACTGTGTGGAGCAAATTAGCTGAAAAAGACCTCTTTAAAGTGTTAAAATAAAGATGGTTCCTTGAAAACCAAGGTACACCTGACCCCAGTTATGGTGTTTTCAGTTACTTCATATGCATATGTGAAAAGCTGGACACTGAATGAATAAGGGAGACTAAAGAAGAATAGATGACTTTGAATTATGGTGTTGGAGAAGAATATTGCCCATATCATGGACTCCCAGAAGAATGAACAAATCTGCCCTTGGAAAAACAACAACCAGAATGCTCATTAGAAGCAAAGATGCCAAAAATAATAATAATTTGGACATGCTATCATGAGGGATCAATCCCTGGAGAAGGACATTATGCTTGGTAAAGGGTCAAGGAGAAAGACCCTCAACAAGATGGATTGATACAGCGGCTGCAAGAATGGGCTCAAGCATAAGGCCTGTGAGGACAGAGCAGTGTTTGATTGTCAAACACAGGGTCATTCTGCATCAAAACCAACTCAGTGATACCTGGCAGCAACAACAGGCTGCAGGCTGCTCTTGTTGACCTCAAATGTCACATCAGAAACTGATGGGGGTGGGAAGGAGGGAAGAAGACGCAAGCAAAGGTGCCATTTCGGTCAAGTCCCATCCCCAGTCTGGACCATCAGGGATGTGCTGCAACGTAGACAGTGCTGCAGATTTTGTCTTGCCTCCAGACAAGGATTCTGGGCCTTTGGACTCCCTACCAGGTGGGGAGTTTGTGCTCTGATAGTCCTGTGCACAGACGCAGGATTCACCAGTAAACCCAGTATGCACCCAACCTGCACTCAGCAAGGTAAGAATGGACTTAACCATGTGTACTCGCTACTCTGTGGTGAGCAGTTTCACATGGGTTTCACTACGTTTTTCAAGTAGCAATGGTTAGGTGCTACCAAAATGGTTCTGACTCATAGTGACCCTGTACACAACAGATTTAAACACCGCGAGGTCCTGGGCCATCTTCACAATTGTCGTTATGCTTGTGTCCATTGTTGCAGCCTCTGTGTTAATCCATCTCATTGAGGGGCTTCTTCTCTTTCACTGACCCTTTACCAAGCGTGATAGCTTTCTCCAGGAACTGATCTCTCTTGATAACATGACCAAAGCATGTAGGAAGAAGTCTCCCTATCCTTGCTTCTAATGAACATGCTGGCTGTATGTCTTCTGAGACAGATTTGTTCATTCTTCTGGCAGTCCATTGTGTAGTCAATATTCTTTTGCCAACACTGTAATTCAACGGCATCAGTTCTTCCTCATTCTTCCTTATCCACTGTCCAGCTTTCCTATACATATGATGTGACTGAAAACACCATGGCTTGGGTCAGGTGCATCTTTGTCCTCAAAGTGATATCTTTGATTTTCAACGCTTTAAAGCGGTCTTTTGCAGCAGATTTTCCCAGTGCAATATGTTATTTGACTTCTGGACTGCTGCTTCCATGGACTCGGATTGTGGGTCTAAGTAAAAAGCAGTCCTTGACAACACTGGAAATTCCTCTCTGCTTTCAGCAAGCAATATTGTATCATCTGAATCTCACAGTCTGTTAATGAGTCTCCTTTCAGTCCTGATGCTCTGTTCTTCATAGAGTGAAGCTTCTTAGATTATTGGCTCAGCACACAGATTGAAAAATATGGTGAAAGGATACAACATAGAGGTAGAACTTTCTTGAGTTTAAACTACACAGTATACCCTTCTTCTCTTCAAACAACTGCCTCTTGGTCCAAGCACAGGTTCCTCAGGAACACAATTAAGTGTCTTGGAATTCCCATTTTTTACAATGCTGTCCAAAATTTGTTATGATCCACACAAGTGAATGCCTTTGCATAGTCAATAAAACACAGGGAAACATCTTCCTGTATTCTCTGCTTTCAGCCAAAATATATGTAATATCATCAGCAATGACATCCCTCAGTCACATCCTCTTCTGAATCTGTCTTGAATTTCTGGCAGTTCCCTGTTGATATACTGCCACAACTGTTTTTGAATGATCCTCAGCAAAATTTTACCTGTGTAAGATATTAATAATATTTTTTGATAATTTCTACATTATGTTGGCTCACCTTTGTTTGGAATAGATACATTATGGACCTGTTCCGGTCGGTTGGCCAGACAGCTGACTTCCAAATGTCTTGGCATAGATGAGCGGGACCCTCCAGTGCCACATCCATTGGTTGAAACATCTCAAATAATATAGGGCAGACAGGTGAAACTGTGTACTGCGCACTGGTGAGAAGTTACAGTGGGGCCTGAGCAGACTTTGCTTATTGAGTAATCTGGCCCTACTTAGGGACCTGGAATGGTTTATCTCTGTGGAATCTTTAACAATGAGACTTAATAAGGGTCTAGTCTGGAATTCATGTAACTTCCAAGGCCCTTGAGGAATTGCAGTGAGCAGGGGCCCTAGTTGAAGCTTTTGTCAACCCGGAACTGCCCCAGGTGAAGCTGAGAAGGAGTGGTTGACCAGATGAATTTTGGACTTGATGCAGATGTACTAGCTGGAACTCCAGCATCTTTCTGGTAACCTTGGCAATGGAAGTCACACACTAAGTATGGGTTAGAGCAGAAAGATATCAAAACTCTAGTTGGGGTCCTGATAACTTCACGAACCTTCCATACCAGGCCTAGACTCCTTCACTTTACCTTTGACTTCATTTTCAAGAGAGAATGAACCTCCTATTTTACCTTATTAAGATCCTATAACTGGCTCTCTGTAATCAAAAGTCCTCTGTACTAAAATTGATGAACAACTTTAAGGAATTTTTCAGTCAAAGTTTTGTTTTCCCTGTTCTCAGTTTTGATTTGAAATTTTTTGGAGGAGCAGAATTTGTTGCTTTTTTAATCCCAAAATTGTGTTCAACATGTCACAAATGTATAAATTTTCTCCTGTGTTCATTTTGTTACCCACTTACGCCTCCAGCAAATATTTCCCGAGCCCCTGCAACCTGCCAAGCACTGTGCTAGGCTCTGGGGATGTCAGACAAACAACAGAGTCCCTTCCTCTGTAAAGTGCAGATTTAATGGGAGAAACAAGCAAGGAGATAGATACCACAGTACGATGTGTCAAACACAATGATAAATGTCTGAACAAAGAAGCTGCTGTTTCCCGGAGGAGATGAGCTGTTTCTCTGGTACCTGGAGGCAAATGTGCAAATAGAAACAGATTCTGTAAAGCTCCAGAAGGGAAAGGACCACGTCCTCACTCAGCTCGAGAGGCCTTTGAGTCATCAGCTGGGCATTACAGCTGCTCCTTCAGCTGGGAAAAGAAGTTTGGGATCCATCACATCTGTGCACACGAAGAATGAATAAACAAAAGGCCCAAGGTGACAATGTGGTGTGATGAAGCTACCAGCCACAAAGCACAGCCTTTTTCTTCTTCTCAGCTTCAGTTCTGTTAAAGGAACTGCCGGCAAAAGTTGTCTGTGGAAAATTCTTGTTGTCTCTTTTTTCTTTGTCTTGTTTTTGTGACTGTGGTTTGATCTTTCTGTTTTTCTCCCATGAAGCTGCCTTTAGGAAATATACCCCACACGTCTGAACCTTACCTTCCAGCCACATTTAATGTTTTTAAAACCACAGTGAGGTTTTTTTTGGTTTTGTTTTTATTTTTTTAATCTAAATGACACTATGGTTATGCCCTGAGATAAAAGAAATTGTTTCTGACTCACTTTTAGGAAGCTGTTACGAAGTTTTCCCTGTAAGCCTTTTACTACAAGAAAAGTTCCTGGTGGTGAAACTTGGAGTATAGACTTTTAGAATAGACTTACCCAGGCAGGAAAGGAGAGGAGAAAGGGAAGGAAAAAGGTCAAGGGAATGAGCAATTGCTGTGTTTTCAGTGGTGTTCACCCCAGCAGCAGAAGGGTAGGCGGTGTCTCGCAGGGTCTTGGCAGTGGGCACACGCTTCTTTTCACCAGTTACTGCCTTCTTTAGTATCCTTCGAGGACAAATGACGACACACAGAGCTCAAGCAGCTCTTTATTCAAAGTTTTCAATTATAAAATTATAATTCCCAAAGAAGACAGAGACAGAATGAAAATCATATGTTTCTCATCTAACGGCATCTCTTTACATGACTAAAGAGATGAAGAATATAGGGTCTCACTCTCATTCTTTGGAATGACCCATTTACCTCCTCCCCCAAAACTCCTATTTCCCTTTCCCTCACCCTAGATCCTCCACCCTTTAAACTCTTTCTCTTCTGTGGAAATCTGCCTCCTCCTTTCTCGGTATCTCTTGTCATAAAACTAATTGCCGGGGAGTCTGTTCTGACTCATGGTGACTCGGCAGGCGTCACAGTAGAACTGTCCTCTAGAGGGTTTTCCATGGCTGCTTTCTCTAGAGCGCCAGGCCATTCTACCAAGGAGTTTCAAAGTTAAGAGTCAAAGAGAAGAGACAGACTGGGAGAAGTTGCCAGCAGTGGGTATAACTAAGCCAATTTGAAGAACAGGAATTTCTAATCTGTATTTTCAGTTTGTCCTTTTTATGATATGTTTCCACATATCCCACCTGCATATTCCCTATCTCCAGCTAATATATTTGAATTTTCCATAAAAATCTACCCCAATCTGAATTCTCCCTTGGGTGGGTAATATTCTGCAAAGCTCCGTGCGCAGCAGCTCAGAGCAGAAGAGACGAGCTGTACGAAGTGAGATGCAAGCAATAAAGGGAATTCAGTGGAAACATTAACAGGCAGCTAGAGTTGAATGGAAAAAATGTAATACCCCAAGACTGAACCAGGGTAAGAAAGAAAAACCTGGGTTTCCACCATCTGGGATATGGAAATTCCAACTAATTTAAGTTAATGGTAAAGTGCTGGGTAAACGCAGCAAGCTGGGGAAGGTGAGCATACCCAGACAATCACATTAGTGAGACGTATACCTAAGACCCAGTGAAAAGACTACTGCTTAGGTTAAAAACCAAAAAATCCACTGCCACTGAGTTAATTCCAACTCATAGCAACCCTATTGGTCAGAGTAGAACAGTCCCACAGAGTTCCCAAGGAGCACCTGTCAGATCTGAACTGCTGATCTTTTGGTTAGCAGACCTAGCACTTAGTCACTACCACCACCAGAGTTTGCCTGCTTCTGGTTAGGGGGTCGAAAGTTGCAAGAGACTATTGTGAGCATACCAAATAGCAAGAATAAGTCGTATAAGCTACAAAGCCACAGTTTAATTTTGTTTTCTTCATGACCTATCAAAGAAATGAAGAAACAAAGGAACGTAAATGAACTAAATTCCAAAAAGTTGCAAGCCTTCCTCAAAGAAAAGAAACCACAGCTGCCTTTATTCATGGTGGTACAATGGAATGGGGAGGAATGGGTAATAGCTAGAGAAAATAGCTCTAGTTTTTGTAAACTGTTAATGGTCATATGTGGGCTAGAATGATGGATTAAGATTCCAAAGAACCCTAATAACAGAACGAGTCTGTACTCACTTGCCACCACTTTTCCAAGGACCTCTTCTGGAATGTGTAGACAGCAATCAAAGCCTCAGAACTGGGGCAGAATGCCTTAGAGAAATCCCTCTGTGTTAAACAAAACCTTCATGGCACTCAAGGAAGGCCAAGGGTGGGGGCCTGGGCCTTCACCAAGTCAACAGGACTGCAGGATAGAGAGTTTTTGGTATAGAAAGCCAGACACAGCACTGGAAATTATGCACATCTCTCCAGCGACCTAAATAGTTGGCAACCGGACTATAAAGCAGAGGGAGGTTCTCACAGTTCAGAAAGCTGATGGTTGAGCTCTAAAGTACAGAAGACATCAATGAAGTCTTTCTAGTACTAAAATCTAAAGCTGTTCAGAAGAAAAGATCCTGATCCTACCTTCAAAATATTTGAAGTTGGAGTGAACTGGATCTAACTAAAAATACAATTCCCAAACCCAGATCAACTCCAGATCAGAATGAGTCACCCTACATTCTGCAAGAATAAGGGAGGTCCTTTTGTAAAGGCAAGTACTGCTTGCTTTAGTCCGTGCCCTTTTTTCAAAACAATGTTGCGTCTACAATCAAAAATTGTGAGATGTGTACTGACTTAAGAATTGACCCACAATCAAGAGAATAATAATCAATAGAAGCATATTCACACGTGGTCAGATATCAGAATTAATTTATGACACTAAAATAACTATGAGACATTAGAACTAGTTGAAAAAATGGACAAAATTTACAACTGGATGGGGAAAATCAGCAGAGGAATGAAAACTATTCAAAAAGAACCAAATGGAAATACTAGAAGTAAAAACTAGAATAGCAGAATAAAGATTTATTTTGGTATGGTAAAAAGCGGACCAGACACGATAGAAAAAATAATGAATAAACTTCAAATAGTTCCATAGAACTTATCCAAATTGAAATATATAGAGAAAAGGAGAATAAAAAATGGGAAAGATCACCAACATCTGTGACACAGACACAGAATCAAATGTTTAAAGTTGCAGAACGAAAGTAAACAGAGATTGGAAAGGTTGGAGGGAGAATTACTTGAAAATATAATGCTCATGATTTTTCCAGGAACTGTGGTGGCACAGTGGTTAAGCACTCAACTGCTAACAGAAGAGTAGGCTATATCAAAAGATTATAGCCTCAGAAACCCTACTGGGCAGTTCTATTCTATCCCATAAGGTCTCTGAGTCAGAATCAACTCCATGGCAATGAGTTTGGTTTTTCCATCTGGTCTAATTTTTCCAAGAGTGATGAAAGACACACCCCACAGACCCAGTAAGCTCCATCAGGTCTGCATCAAAGTGTGCTGAGGGAAGTGTTTCAGGTTGTTGTGGAAACATCAAAATGAAGCTAGGATATGCAGGAAGAAATGAAGACCATCAGAAAAGGTAAACACACAGGGAAAATACAAAAGACCTTTCAAGAGGGGAGCTGTTTGTGTTTTTCTTGACTTGATTATTGAAAGCAGAAAGAGCAGCAATCACTCTGTCAGGTATTTAAAACATGTAGGGGACCCCAGAGCTGTCGTATTTAAGAGCTTGGCTGCTGATCAAAGATGGCAGCCATCGGACTCTATCAGCAGCTACTTGGAAACTCTGTGGGATAGTTCCACTCCGTCCTACAGGGTTACTCTCAGTTGGAATCTACTCAACAGCAGCATGCTTCAGAAGTAAAATATGTGCCCCAAGACCACAAAGATTGAGGGAGTACAAATGGAATTGTACCATCCACATTGTTTATGAAGTCGTACAATATTATTTGAAGGTTCTCTACAATGCCTCAGAGAGGAACCACCACAAAATGAACATAAAGAAATAATAATCACAGTCAGTAAGGTTAATAAGAGACATCAACAATATAAGAATAGAAAACCAAATACTAAAAAATTCTTATTTAACCCAAAAAAAAGACAGAAAATGAGGACTAGAGAAATAGAAAAGTAAATACAATAAAAAGAATATAATCATATCAATTGCTAGATTAAATGTAAATGGACTAAACTTTCCCTGTAAAATGTAGGTATTGTAAGATACAAAAGTAAAATCCAAATTTATGCTACTACAAGAGACACTTTAATATAAAGATATGGATAGATTAAAAGTAAAAGGATAAGAAAAGATACACCATGCAAACACTAAGGATAAAAAAAGCTGATATTAATACATAAATTAAGACAAAGTGGATCTCAAGATCAAATATATATATATAAAATAATAAGAGGCATTAAATAATGATAAATGAGTGAATTCATTCAGATACTATAATTCTAAGTATTATGTGGTATTGTTACTGTTGTGTGCTGTCTAGTTAATTATGATTTATAGTGACCCATGTGACAGCCTAGAACTACACCACATAATTTCCTAGACTGTAATCTTTATGGCGAATTGGTTGAAATTCAGCCATTCCAGGAGCTAGCACATGACCAAGAACCAGTGGTATGGAACAAAAAGGTCCAAGCTACAGTGAAGTCACTGGTGAAAAACAAAGCTCTAGGAACTGATGAACTGCCAATCAGAATGCTTCGGCAAGTGAATGCAGCACTAGAAGCATTCACTCATCCATGTCAAGAAATTTCAAGACAATTATTTGGCCAGTCAACCAGAAGAGATCCATACTTGTACCAATTCCAAAGAAAGGTGATCCAACAAAAGGAAGAAGTTATCAAACAAGTAGCATTAACATTACAGAACCAGAGACATCATTGCTGATGTCAGATGGATCTTGGCTAAAAGTAAATACCAGAGAGATGTTTACCTGTACTTTATTGACTATACAAAGGCATTCAACTGTGTGGATCATGGCAAATTATGGATATCATTGAAAAGAACAGAAATTCCAGAAGACTTAACTTGGCTCATGAGGAACCTGTACACAGACAAGGCGACAGTCATTTCAGAACAAGAGTATACTATGTAGTTTAAAGTCAAGAAAAGCGTGCCTCTGTGTGGCATCCTTTCACCATGCTTGTTCAGTCTGTATGCTGAGCAAATAAACCGAAAAGCTGGATTCTTTGAAGAAGAACACAACATCAGGATTGAAGGAAGACTCGTTAACAGCCTGCATTATGCAGATTACATAACTTTGCTTGCTGAAAGTGAAAAAGACTTGAAACACTTACTGATGAAAATCAAAACCTACAGCCCTTGGTATGATTTACACTTTCACTCAAAGTAAACAAAGATCTTCACAACTGAACCTCTAAGCAATGTCATGATAAACAGAGAAGATACTGGAGGTGTCAAAAATTTCATTGTACACGGATCCGCAAACAGCTCCCACGGAAGAAAGAGTCAAACTATCAAAAGACACATTGTATTGGCCAAACCTGCTGCAAAAGACCATCTTTAAAGTGTTCAAAAGCAAAGATGTCATTTTGAGGACTAAAGTGTACCCGACCCAAGCCGTGGGGTTTTCTACAGACTTGTGTGCATGCAGAAGCTGGACAATGAAAAAGGAAGACCAAGGAAGAATCGAAGCTTTGAATTACGATGCTGGATAACAATACCGAATACACCATGAACTGCCAGAAGAACGAACTAATATGTCTTGGAAGAAGTACAGCTAGAACGCTTCTTAGAACAGGGCTATCAAGACTTCATATTCTTTAGATTTGCTATGAGGAAGGACCAGTCCTTGGAGAATGACATCATGCTTAGTGAGGGTCAGTGCAAAAGAAGAAGACCCTCAATGAGATGAACTGACACAGTGGCTGCAACAATAGGCTCAAGCATAACAGTTGTGAAGATACCACAGGACTGGGGAGTGTTTTGTTCTACTGCACATAAGGTCACTACGAGTTGGAGTTAGCTCAACAGCACCTAACAAAAACAACAACAGCAATATTTATGGAGATAGAGCATCAAGTTTTCTCTTCTGCAGAGCTGCTCGTGGGTTCACATCACCAGCCTTTTGATCAGTAGCCAAGTGTTTAACCTTAGTATCACCAGGGCTCCTGACTACGTTAAGCAAGTACATTAAGCAATGTCTGACAGCAGTTAGAGAAGATAACAGACTAATCCATAGCATGGTTGACTATTTTAACACTCACTGGAGATAAAAAGCAAGAATAGGGTAACGTGGAATCTTTATTATGGAAAATAGGGGATCACTGATATTCTTCAAGGAATTATTATTTATTCCCAAAAGGTGCCTCATTTATTAACTGATTTACCCAAAAAACCACTGCCATAGAATCGAGTCCAACTCATAGCAACCCTACAAGTCATGGGAGAACTGCCCCATAGAGCTTCCAAGGAGCACCTGGAGGATTTGAACTGCTGACCTTTTGTTTAGTAGACAGCATTTAACCTACTACACCACCAGGGTTTCCAACCCATTTATAGTTGATAACAATTCTTACTTCCATTCCAGTGAGAGTTTCCCAATCTGCTTTCCCTTGTTATAGCTCTACTTATTTTCCTGAGACCACCCAAATGGAATATCCAGACTTACTCAGTGTTACAGTGAAAAGTTAGGCCCTTCTTGTGGTGTTCCATGAATACCTCCTCCAGCATGCTGCTATTTCCTACAAATAGAGGAACCACAGCAAGTTATAAAGAACAGGGATATTTTATACTCTTCTCTGTTCTGACATAATACTACTGTGACCCACTCTACCACCATTGTCTTGGACAGCTCCTTATCATGCAGCTCATAACTAAGAACTTGATCTAAAATATATGTCTCCTGTTCTCATAATCATTCTTCTTTCTCAGCAACCTTCCTCTAGACAATAAAAGTACTCTATAGTTGTTGGATCATTTGTTCATTTGATTTTTGAAAAACATTTCTTGCCTACATAGTAAAGTATCTAATATTTTGGACCATATCTGTCTTGTTCATCCCATCCACTTTTAGGAATTTCAGGCCAAGACTCAGGGAGATTACAAAAGTAAACCCAAGTCACACACCAAGGAAATGACAATCAGGATTTAGACACTGGTCAGTCTAGTGGTGCTCCTTCCTCACCATCCAACCTGCCTCATGACCTCCTGCAAGCCTGTATGGATATTTAATTGTTTGAAATTTAACAATGCTAAAAGAAATAGAAATGGCCTACAATTGTGGTTGTATATTTTAATACTCAGTAGAATTAAAAAAAAAAAAAAGGAAGGAAAAAGGGGATCTTCACTGTTACCAGTCAGTGAATTTTCAATAATTAACTTAATATACTAACCATAACTAAGTGAAAGATTCCTGTGCCTTAAAAGTAATTCAGTAGGGATGGTATTCATTGCTACTGAATGGAGTTCTAATACGTGCTGCAACGTTGATGAACTTAGAAAAGTCAAACATGAAGCACAAATATTCTATGGCCCCTCATTTATGAAATATCTAGAACAGGTGAATGCATTGAGACAAAGTAGATTAGAAATTACCAGAAACTGGCAAGAGAGGGGGATGGAGAGTCATTCCTCAATGGGTACGTTGTACAGAAATAGAAACATCTGTTTGAGGTGATGAAATCAACTTTTGGATATAGATGGTGGTGTAAACACTGGTGACATAGTGGTTAAAAGCTGCGGCTGCTAAACAAAAGGTCAGCAGTTTGAACCCACCCGGCTTTCTTCGGAAATCCTATGGAGCAGTTCTGCTCCATCCCATGGGGTCTCTATAGTCATAATCAACTCAATAGCAATGGGTTGGTGATTATACAACGTTATGAATGTCACTAAATTGTATACTTAAAATGGTCAAAATGGGAAATTCTAAGTTATACATATTTTATCACAATGTATTTTTTTCTTTATATATATATTTTCTATTATGAAGGAATGAAAATGTACATTCCCATATAAATTTGTATGCCCACCTATATGCAGCTCCCACTGCTCTCCCTACAAAGTAACAGCACACTCTTCCTCTCCTCTCCATACATGTCTTATCCTCTCAACAATCTCCTATCCCCTCCTCTCTACCGACTCCCTTGCCTCCAGTAAGAGGTCAACATGACAATATCCTATAGATGCATAGAAACGTAAAGTGCACACATAATGCGGTCACTCTGTGTTGCCAAGTCCAATCCATTTTTTAAGTCATTCAGTAGAGTTGTTGTTGTTGTTAGGTGCCATCAAGTCAGTTTCAACTCACAGCAACCTTACATTCAACAGAATGAAATACTGCCCAATCATGCACTATCCTCACAATTATTGCTATGTTTGAACCCATTGTTACACTCATTGTGTCCATATGTTTTGCTACAGGTCTTCCTCTTTTTCATCGACCCCGTACATTATCAAGTACGATACACTTCTCCAGGGACTGGTCCCTCTGATAACATGCATAAAGTATGTGAGATGAAGTCTAGTCATCTTCACTTTTAAGGAGGATTTCAGCTACATTTCTTCCAAGATAGACTTGTTTGTTCTTCTGGAAGTTCATTGTATATTCAATATTCTTCATCAACACCACAATTCAAAGAGATCAGTTTTTCTTTGGTCTTCCTTATTCATTATCCAGCTTTGTAGCTAGAGGCGATAAGTAATATCATGACTGAGTTCAGATGCATCTTATTTCTAAAACTGACATCTTTGCTTTTGAACACTTTAAAGGGTTTTTTGTACAGTAGACTTGCCCAATGCAATATGTCATTGATTCTTGACTGCTGCTTATAGGGCTTTGGTTGTGGATCCCAGTAAAATGAAATCCTTGACAATTTCAATTATTTTCTCTATTTTTCATGATGTTGCTTATTGTGTTCATGGTTCTTGTTTTCTTTATATGAAGGTGTAGTCCATACTGAAGGCTATAGTCTTTGATCTTCATCAATAACCGCTTCAAACCCTCTTCACTTTCAGCAAGCAAGTTTGTGTCATCTGTATAACACATGTTGTTACAATGAATCTTCCTCCAATTCTGGTGTATGTTGTTTCTCGTATAGTCTAGTTTTATGGATTATTTGTTCATCATACAGATTGCATCAGTATGGTGAAAGGATGCAACCCTGATGCACACCTTTCCTGGCTGTAAACAATGCAATATCCTCTTTTTCTGTTCAAACAACTGCTTCTTGGTCTAGGCTAAGTTTCCACTCAAGCTCAGTTACATGCTCTGGAATTCCCATTGTTCACAATGTTATTCATAATTTCCTACGATTCACACAGTCTAATGTCTTTGCCTAATCAACAGCGTTATTAAAATGAATCAATTTCCCACCTACCATTGTAATCGTTAGGGTAACACAAGCTGCCAGAAAAAATAATCTCCCAAATCCCAGTGACTTAACAAGAAGTTTGTTTCCCATTCTTGTGAAGTCCAAGATGGTGTTCCTAATTGCAAGTAACAAGGCAGTGACCTGTCTGCCTTGACCAGAAGAGGGGAAAGAACCTGAAGGATCACACGTGAAAAGTCTTTTATGAATCCATCTAGATGTGGTATATATCAGTGGTTCTCAAACTGTAACATCAGAATCCCCTGGAAAGTAAGCATAAAGATTGCCAGGCACCATCCCCAGAGACTCTGACTCAGTAAATCTCAGGGTTAGTTCAAGAATCTGCACTTTTAATAAACTCCCAAGTGATACTGATGTTACAGGTCTATAAACCACACTGTGAGTCACACTAGTATGTACCACTGCATATGACAGTTTATTATCTACACTAGTTGCCATCAAGTTGACGCTGACTCATGGGGACTCCATGTATGTCAGAGGAGAACTATGCTCCATAGTGTTTTCAATGGCTGATTTTTCACAAAGAGATTGAGTGGCCTATCTGCCAAGGCAAATCTAGGTGGACCAGAATTTCCATGCTTTGGGTTAGCATCCAAAAACATTAGTCACCCAGGGACTCTTTTATTGTTGATGACTCAACAATGTGGCCACACTTTACTACAAAAGAGTCTGGTAAAGATTGTCCAGCCAGATGCTAAGATAAAAGAGGAAATGGATTTTTGTGAACAGCTGGACAGTCTCTTATAGACAATTTTCTAAAAAATTACTAACTTCCTATCCAGGCATCCAAGGAATCAGGAAATCAAGAGAGAAATATTTACACATATGATTACAACTCCTTTTCCTAGTCACTACCCTCTCCTGCATAACATCTCTCACTTAAGGATTCACAGTCAATTAAGAAAAGATCAATAGCTATGTTTTGAAACCCTGCTATTATATCCCAAAAAATAAGCTAAGAAGGAGAAAGGAAAATAAAAGACTAAGAAAAACACACACGCATAATAGTAGCCAAGGAGACCACATTTGTGTACCAGGATCTAAGTAAACCCACTCTTGCAAATGGAAATGCTAATGGGTCCTTAACTCTTGATAAAATATTAGCAGTGCAGTAAGTACACTCTCTCATCTCCAGGAGCCCATGCTTAATGGATATAACTCCCTGACCTTTAAGATTTTACTTACATTTTTCAAGACGCCCCTGAGAGTCCTTACTCTGTTCCCTTTTCGCCCTTGGTCATGAGATAACAATGTTCTGTGATATAAGTAATTGCTCGTAACAGCCATTGCCCTCCAGGGGTTCTTTCTTCCATAGAAAGATTGTGTCTCCAGGATTGGAGGGACCTGGAGAGGTCGTTTAGTCTCTTCTTGCCTTCAGGCTGGAATGTACCTAGAAACTGTCCCAAAGAAATAGAAATCTGAACTTTTCTCAGCAATCCTTTCCAATTTTCATCCTCTCCCCCCAGCAAGGAATTCTTCCTTTATTAAACCTAAGAAACTCTCATTCCAGTTAATTGACTTTCATCTCTGATGGACTGACTTGTGTTACCCCAAAATAGGTGTTGTAAATCCTAACCTCTCTGCCTGCGGTTATAATCTGTTTGGGAGTAGATGGTGTTTGTTATGTTAAAGAGACAAGGTTAGTGTAGGGTGTACCTTGAGTAGATCTCTTTGATATAGTGGAAGAGAGATGCCAAGTCATATAAAGATCACCTAGGACCAGAGGCTCAGAAATGACAAGGATCTGCCTCCAGAGCCAACAGAGACAGAAAGCCTTCCCCTGGAGCTGCCACCCTGAATTTGGACTTCTACCCTACTAAACCGTGAGAAAATAAATGTCTGTTTGTTAAAGTCATCCACTTAACTGTATTGGTTACAGTAGCACTAAATAATTAAGGCTGTAAGTAGAAACTGACTTAGGAGCAATGAGTCTGGGTTTTCCTCTTATTTGATTTGGGTAACAAAGACACTTAGTTTTATCCTCAGGGGAACAAGAGAGACTTAGCCACCAGGATTCTAAATTCAAGAACCTTTCAGGGTGAGGAGAGCAGATGGAGTGACAGATTACATGGGCACACAAAACTGATTTGGGTTGTATGCTTTCATACAAAAATAAGATGATGAACCTTTCAAAGATTTAGAGGGCTAGTGAATAAAATAACTTAATTGAGCCCCAGGTTATACAACTGCCATCTGCTTAGCACTGAAGGTATACAGATAGACAAGCCTATCGACACAGAAGTAGATAATAATTTGTTGGTAATAACTAAGTACAAACATTTTCAAATAATATTTCTTGAAGAGAACTGTCTTTTTTAGTTCCTCTTTAACGATGAAGCTCAGAGTGGTATGGATGAAAAGAGGTTTTCTTCCCACGATTCAACCAAGTTTGAACTATCAGGATCTGAAAAGTATTTTCACAGCACTCTGTGAGCTGGTTGAGTGAGGTTGGCTTGACTAAGAAAGTGTTTTAGTTACCTAGAGCTGCTATCAGAGAAATACCACACTGAATGGCTTTCACAAACAGAAGTTTACTCTTTCACAGTCTAGTAGGCTAGAAGTCCAAATTTAGGGTGTCAGCTCCAGGCTCTGGGAGAAGATCCTTGTTATCAGTCTTTTCTTAGTCTGGGAGCTTCTGTGTGCAGGGATGCTGAGTCCAAAGGACAAGTTCTGCTCCTGGCACTACTTTCTTTGTTATACGAGGTCCTCCTCTTTCTGTGTTCATGTGTCTCTTTTACATCTCAAAATTGATTGACTTAAAACACAACCTAATCTTGCAGCTTGAGTTCTGCCTATTAACATAACTACCTCATTAACATCACAGAGGCAGGATTTATAACACACAGGAAAATTACATTAGATGACAGAATGGTGGACAGTCACACAATACTGCAAATCATGGGCTAGCCAAGGTGACACACATTTTGGGGGGCACACAATTCAATTAGTAACAGAAAGTGATCCTCAGCACTCTCTCAACCTCAGTCCTATCGACAAGGATTCATTGAGCATCATCTTGGGTTGAGCACAAAGCTAAGTGCTATAATTGACACAAAGGAGGAAAAGACATGGATTTTGCCCTTCTGGGAACTAAGAGAGAAGCAATCTGTATTGTGGATGGTAATTATGTTTCCTCTGCTTGTCAAGTCTTTTGGTTGATGGTAGCTATACTAAGTATTGCAGTGAAGATTATGAAGTTTGGTCTAAGGTCAGGGGAAAGTATGAAAAGTAATTAACAATGTTTGCCGGAGACATGGAATACAGGGGTGGCAGCATGATTTTCAGATGTTTCCTATTCTCTTCTAGTATTTCAGACTAGGCATCTGTCTATAGAGGGAAAGACTACTTATCCTGCCAGCAGCCACTTTCCATTCTCAAAGTCTCTTTTGGATCCTACAGACAGAGAAAAGTTTCTAAGAACAAGCCACCAAGGCCTCAGGGCTTGGCTGGTTGTTCCTTATACCCCTATTGTGACTCCCAGGAGGCAAGCAAGCATTTCCCTTACTTTTTTTTCTTAAACCTTACAGACTTCTCATCTTCCACCATATATGTTTGGTGTGATAATTTCTCAAAAGAAAAGCAGATACAAGGTCAAGTTCCAGAAGCAAACATTCTCAATGGTACCCACAGGTTTTATTTTTTGTTTTTCCTTAAAGTTCTCTCACTGTGAATCTAGCTACTCCCACTAAAGGAATCTCTCCGGCTCGTCCTTTAAAACTGTGACCTGAGAATAAATAAACACGTCTTTCCTGAGACAGCCTGACATTTTCTTTCTTTTTTTCAATTGTGCTTTAGGTGCAAGTTTACAACTCAAGTTAATTTCTCATACAAAAATTTATACACTTATTGTCACGTGACATTTGTCATATTCCCTGTAATGGGACAGCACACTCCCCCTTTCCACCTCAGGCTTCTCATGGCCATCCAACCACCTCCTGTCCTTACCTGCCTTCTCATCCTGCCTCTAGGCAGAAGCCTGATATTTGGTCTCATGTATCAGCTTGAACTAAGAAGCACACTCTTCATTAGTATTATTTTATGTTTCATAGTCCCCTCTAATCTTTGTCTGAAGAGTAGACATCTGGGGGGCTGCCTTCCAGGGTTCTCCTAGCCTCAGTCAGACCATTAAGTTTGGTCTGCTCATGTGAATCTGAGTTCCACTCCACACTCCTCTCCCACTCTGGCAGGGACCATCTGTTGTGTTCCCTGTCAGGGTGGTCGTTAGTGGTGGCCACACACCATCTGGTTTTACTGGCCTTGGGCTATTGGAGTCTCTGATTTATATGGCCCTTTGATTTCTTGAACTAATAATTTCCTTTTGTCTTTGGTGGGCTTCATTCTCCTTTGCTCCAGGTCGGTTGGTACCAATTGATGTATCTTAGATAGCTACTTACAAGCTTTAAGACCCAGAACACCACACACCAATGTGGGATGCAGAGTATTTTCTTAATACACTTTGTTATGCCAGTTGACCTCCATGTCCCCCCAAGCCATCATTCCCAGACCCCAGGCCCAGCTACTCGGTCCCTCAAAATGCTGTGTTATATCCAGGAAACTTCTTGGCATTTACTTTAGTCTCATTGTGCTGCATTCCCCCGTACTGTCCCACCCCTCGTCTTGTCTCCTGTCTAACTTAGTGAATTCTTCTCTCCCTCCCTCCCCCATCTTTATAACCATCATAAATGTTTTATTCTGTCCTCAAACCTTTTCTTCAGTTCTTATAATAGTGTAATTATGCAATATTTGTCCTTTTCCTACATTTTAATAAAAAGTTTTATTAAGATACGTGAAAAAAAGAAATCATTACAGAAAAGTAAGTTATATAAAAAACAGTTGTGCTTTCAAAGCACAGGCCTGTACTCCCAAACATACCAGTAAATCACGACTAAGGGGAATGAGACCCAAAGTCTCCCAGCCTCAGTAAACTGCCTTCCTGTGGGGGCTGAATAAAAGGAACAAGGGCCTCTGCCTGCCTCCCTTCCCGTCTCCTCTGAAAGGATCTTCCAAGTGCCTTCTTCTCATCCTGACACCTGACAGCTAACCCAAGGACAAGTTCCAACACTCTCCTTAATGGCTTTCACTGTCTAGTACCCTCCTTCTCAGTTTCGCCATGAATCAACAAATACTTGTAACAGTAGTCACTGGTACGCAGTTAAGACCTATAAAGAATATTCTTCCTGCTTTACTTGCTTTCAGTATATTGTGTAGGTTTTTTTTCTTTTTTTTTTTTATTGTGATTAAGGGAAGTTTACAATCCAACTCAGTTTGCCACATAAAATCCTGAGCACCCGCTGCTATGCACCTCTATCTGCTCTCTGCACCCTGTGACAGCACACTCTTCCTTTTCACTCTTCCATTTTCCACTCAGCCAACACTTGTCCTCTGCTTTCTTCTCCTCTCTAGAAAGAAACTAGTTTTAAAAAAGCAAAAAGCCCAGTGCTGTCGAGTCGGATCCGACCCATGGTGACCCTAGGGACTGGAGGAGAACTGACCCCTAGAGTATTCAAGGAATGCAAAGAAACCAGTTGGACAACCTTATATATTAAACCATAAAGTACACACACCACTTGCATCACCTTATGTCCCCTAGTCTAGTCCAATCCTTGTCGGAAGAGCTGGCTTCAGTACTGGTTTCAGCTCTGGGCTTGCAGCGAGTCCAGGGGCCATGTTCTCAGGGGAGCCTCCAGGTTGTCAGACCATCAAGTCTGGTCTTTTAAGAGAGTTCCTGATCTGCACTGCCCTTTGTCTCACGCTTCATCTGTAGACTAATTTTATTGAGTAATCATTTGTCCCTTTCCATTTTATGTTGTTGGTGTTTTAGTGACCATTGAGTCACCTCTGACTCATGTCACCTCTGGGTAAAACAATAAAACCCTGCCTGATCCTGTGTCATCTTCACAGTCATTGGTAAGTTGGAGGGTGTGGGGGGACTCATCGCCCAGCACTGTATAGATCTATATTCTGTTGTGATCCACAGAGTTTTTGTTGTCTAAGTTTGGGCAGTGCCTTTCTTCAAGGTCTGCCTTAGTCCAGAAGCTGCACTAAATCCTGTCCACTATGGGTGACACTGCTAGTATTTGAAATATTAGTGGCATAACTTTCAGCATCATAACAACATTCAAACCAGAGATGGGTTGTGACCCCACATTTTACACATGTATAAACTGTCTTACAAAGGGCCACCTAATGGAATTACAGTATACTCTAACTCTTTAACCAGGCAAGTGAGGCTCTGGTCCCAGCTCCGAAGAGTCTGAGGCTGGTTCAGGCTCAGTAGAAAAGAGTGCAACGATTAGTTAGTAATGTCTGCCACCGACGCAGGACGGTTATTGGCATCACGCACGTGACGTGTTTGAAAACCCAACTTTAACTGCGTATTAAGCATGGAACTAATTCAAGGTTAGCAAGTAAGGAAAGCCTCCCTACC
Source organism: Heterohyrax brucei (assembly GCA_028571685.1). Taxonomy (NCBI): domain Eukaryota; kingdom Metazoa; phylum Chordata; class Mammalia; order Hyracoidea; family Procaviidae; genus Heterohyrax; species Heterohyrax brucei. Next base: position 167,794,335 of record CM053143.1, read on the forward strand.
CACTCCCCGGAGGGCGGTGGGGGGAGGCAGGCAGCTGTGCCAGGAAGCAGTTGTTTATTCTGTAAGAGAAAGCAGCTACAGCAACCAGAGAGGAGTACAAAAGCAGGCTTCCAGGCAGGTGACAGATGCACTCTCCTAATTAGCTCTAGGGTTCTGCCATAACTGTTATTCTACCTACAGCTAAAAAGTAGGTCCCCTTTAAGAAAATTCTGACTCATTTATACGGTACCTATATGTGTCTTGTATTGCTTGCACATGTTGAAAATGCTGTGATAATCACTTTCTTCAGTATAATCTGGTCAAAATTAAAGATATCAGGTAGCTTCCCTGGCCATCTAACCCTCCAGCTTCCGTGTAAAATTGAGAAGAGCTATTAAGTTAAAAATCAAATGGACATCATCACAAACTAATCTTTTCCTGACTGAAAAAGCTGTGTGTTCAGGATGCAAATGATCACAATATTACAGGTTAGAAAAGGTGATTTCATTCTACTGACAAATATTCTTCAAAGTTTTCATAGCAAGCACACTCATAATGAGAATAAAGCAAAAACCAAGGAATCTACATATGGGTTTCTATTCCTAACCTTTGGCTCATACATACCATAAAGGAGAAAAAACAACAGTCATGAGGTTTCCAAGGAGCACCTGGTGGATCTGAACTGCCAATCTTTCAGACAGCAGCCAGACTCTTAATCAGTATGCCACCAAGGTTTCCATACATAATGTAAAGAACAAAGACTTAATAGTCTAGGTGTATTTTTATACCAGAGGCAACCATATCAAAAAGGCTATGCAAAATAAGAAAAAAAAAAAATAGCAGTAGGGAAAAAAAGGCAAATAGTTACCAAACCAAACCAAACCTGTTGCTATGGAGTTGATTCTGACACTTACGAGAGATCTGACAGTCAAGCCCACAACTTAACTGCTGTAAGTGCTACCCACCTCACTGCCGAATATCACTACTCTCACCTTTGAAGTCCTCCCTTGGGGAACTATGCACTGATCCCAGCACCTAGTTCACCCTTGAAGGCAATTTTGGTACTCTTTCTAGAATGTCAGTTGTGGATGGGGGCAAGTTCACTAACTTAATTTTACAGTTGTCTGTGAAGGAGTTTTTAGCTAGTAAACAAATAACTGTATTGGAACACCCTCCCTACTCACCTGATCTGGCCCCCAGGGACTTAATTCTTTACCTGAAGATAAAAGAAAGGAGGACATTTTGAAGACATTCAAAACATCAGGGGTAACACACTGACAACTCTGATAGCCATTCCAGAAAAAGAGTTCTAAAATTGCTTTGAAGGGTGAACTGGGTGCTGATGTCAGTGCATAGCTTCCCAAGGCAGGACTTCAAAGGTGACCACAGTAATACTCAACAATGAGGCATGCAGCACTTCTTCTAGGATCAGTTCATGAACTTGGTTGGCCATCCTCAGAGGACCAAGTAGAACTGCCTCCAGTGGGGTTTCCAAAGAGCAGCTGCTAAATTCGAACTGGTGGCCTTTTGGCTGGCAGTCTGACCTCTTAACTACTGTTAGCCAGGCTCCATGGGAGCAATAGGAATTATGAAAATATGAAGGAAGTAGGGATAGATTCTTCAGTACCTATAGCACAGGTCAATACTTAATAACACTTTGTTATGATGCTCCTATAAATCTCCAGGTTTTCAGACTATGAAATTGCTTTTTCATTCAGTTCATGTAGTAGAAGATAGGCTAGGCACAAAGTGGAAGCAGTTTGCCTTATCATTAAGTAGGCAAATTCTTGATTTTATCCTTAGTTTGAGGGCTCCAATGACAGAGGAATCATCAGAAATTTATAAACAAAGAAAATTAAACTGAAATTTTAATCATCAGAGAAAAAATGGGCAAAGTCAACTCAAACAGAAAAATTAATGTAACTACCTCCCTTAATTCAGATTCCATGCTCAACAAGCAACATTTTTATGAATTTATTTTATTTATATTGTTGAGAATCTACACCAGGAGAACATAACACAAAATCAGCAATTTCTTTACACACCATTCAGTGACACTGATTATATTCTTTGAAATATGCAGCCATTCTCACTCTCCATTTCCAACGCATTTCTCCTTCATTAATCCACGCTCACTTTCCCCTAGGTATCTGATCTAAGCCTTTGAGTTGCTGTTGTCAATTTGATCAATTTGTTTAGCTACAACAAGCAATCTCTTTATTGTTACTTTGTTTGTGGTCTAAGACAGTGACTGCAGTAACTTACACACTCAAACATCTAACACTTAAGCCATTATATTCAACTTTTTACATTTTTAAAATGGCATTTAAATTCTGCATGGCAATTACATGAATTTGAATGATGCATAATTCCAAAATCTAAGCATTTCTGTACACTACTTGCTCATCAAAGGATGGTGGGGAATAATACTCCGTATGGTTACTCAGAGGCTGAAAACACATCATTTTATACCTATACCATTCAAAACAGACAACCTCCTCAGTTGCAGCAGCAAGGAGGAACAAAGAGAAATTTCACATCAATTCTTCTACGGCTTTTCCCAATACAGAATGATACAGCTTGCATACACAGGCCACCAAAAAAAAAAAACAAAACTAGCCACATTGTTGTATGTTATAACAGGAGAATGGAAACTGTATGGGGAGAGATGGAACACTTTATTAGCAGTATGCTTATTGTAAGTCTTGATTCGCAGGGCTTCAGGTGGGTGAAAAAAGTACTTCTTTTAGTAGACTGAAAAAGGGCAATTCCTGAGTTGAAGGAGTCCCTGGGTAGTACTCAACTGTAAGTGAAATGTTGGTGGTTCAAAAACAACCAGAGCTCCTGGGGGTTCCCCAGGGAGCGTGGCCCCTAGACTTGATGCTGCCCCTGGTCATAAATCTTTACTTAGGTCAACTCATCGGACAGGAATGGATTGGACTCCAGGACACAGAGTGACCATATCGTGAGTGCATTTTATGGTTCTATACATTTATAGGATGTCGTCCTACTGGCGTCTTACTAGAGGGGAGTGGAGAAGGTGGAGATGAGGGGATAGGATGTTGCTAAGAGGATATGACATGTATAGAACAGACAGGAGGAATGTGCTGTTACCAGGCAAGGAGAGTAGAAAGATTTGCAGATAGATGGGCATGCAAATTTAAACTGGACTGTACACTTTCACTCAATCACAATAAAAAAAAAGACAGTCCTGGTGATTAGATGCCCAAGCCCACTGCTCTTGAGTCATTCTGACTCATAGAGACCCTGCAGGACAGAGTAGAACTGCCCCATAGAGTTTCCAAGAAGCACCTGGTAGGTTTGAGTGGCTGACTTTTTGGTTAACAGATGTAGCACTTAACTAGTACACCAGTGGGGTTTCCTGGTAATTCAGACAAGCCACTGAAAATTCTATGGAGCCCAATTTTATTCTCGCATACATCGGATCACCATAAGTTAGAATCGACTCAACAAGAATTGGCTTTCCTAGTTACTGAGTTCATAAGTTTGAAGGTTAGTCTTTGGACCATGACAAATTCTTCTTAGCTTTCTTCTGCGTTAACAAATAGTTTTCTCTGGGCTACAAACCATCCTATTATTTCACCACTCTATGCAAAGCAAACATTTTCAATTATTTTTAATTTATAAGGTACAAAAATACCCAAGTTTTGCAAATCCAGCATTCTGTGACTTTGATTCCAGACCACAACTTCTGACATCACAGTGCGTATGTGTACCATTCCACCCCTGATACGCAGCCAGATACCATAAATTTTTCATTTGCTGGTATTCCCCAGAAGAATATGCTGGCAAACAGAAACTCCTGTCATTTCTGGTTCCAAGAACCAAGTAGAAATGTTGAATGCCAATACATTATCATGAATTCTTGCTGAAATATCTGCAGACCATCTTGACTTTACTCCCTAAAATAAAATAAACATTGCCATAGAGTCAATTCCAAATAATAGTAACCCTATAGGACACAGCAGAACTGCCCCATAGGGTTTTTAAGGAGTGATTGATGTATTTGAACTTCTGATCTTCTGGTTAGCTGCTGAGCTCTTGACCACTGAGCCACGACTGCTCTGTTTAGACTTTGTAAGTAGAGTAAATAAATATAAAGGAATCTTAGATAGTCTGTGTCTTGTAACACCTGAGAGTCATCATTCTTAACAATACGCTGTAATCAGAGTAGGGTTACTCCTTCCCAAACAGGAAGAAAAGGCTTCAGCTTGTGGGGGTCAAACCATGGAACTCTTCGCAATATCTGTTCTCTCCTTCCAAAAATCATTTGCAGTAACACAGGTCCTACACCTTCCAGTTGCCAAATGCTTGAATCCAATCCAAGTTTAGTTCCTCCCATTTTCATGCAACAACAACAAAATCTGTATCCCGACAATTACCACGGAGTATGATTGGGGGCAGGGGAAGTAAACACCCTTCAGATTGTGATCTGCTGCAATTTCCAGCTGAGGTAAACAAGCTCCACAAACACAAACATTTGCAGAAAATTCTTCCTGTGTTGGTGAAAACTGTTTTCAAACTGATGCAGGTGGTTCTGGTGAGACCACAGCATAGCATTTGGGTCTTCCCTTAAGGCATGCTTCTTTCTTGAGACTTAATTGTTATTTGTGCCTACAAATTAATAGTTGCAGTTAATAGTTGGAGTTGGGATGTAACTGGTCAATAGGGAATTGGGAACTCAGAGACTTCTGCACAAAGAAAGGAAGACAGGTCCCTTCCAGAAGGCACTGACAGTTCTCTGTAATGACACCTTAAGATCAGAAATAAACATCTTACCTTGCAAGAGAAATGGCCTGAAGGAAGAGCAAAGGAGAGCTCATTTAACTTACAGCAAACTAACCAAAGGTTGTTGAATGTATTAGAAGATCTTGTCCTGTCCTCAGCCTTGTGTTATGCTATTACCCACACTTAAAACAGGGAATCTAGAAACATCTGTATTTTCGTTCCAAAGTAGACTTGGGCACCAGCGCAAATAAAGCCCCAAATACTGTCATACAAAACATAGGAAACCAGATTCTGTCCCCAAAACTGGCTAAACAGGTGACGCTGATTCTGTCACCTATTTGATACTTGATTTTAAAGAGTTGATTAAAGATAGTTTAAATAAACTAGTAAAGAACGGCCTCTTACTGGAGGAGGGGGAGAAGGTGGAGAGGAGGTGACAGGAGATTGTTAGGAGGATATGATATGTACAGAACGGATAGGAGGAGTGTGCTGTCATGGGCAGGGAGAGCAGTGGGAGCTGCCCACAGGAAGGCATGCAAATCTACGTGGGACTGTACACTTTTACTCAATCACAATAAATAAACAAATAGATAAATTGGGGGAAAAAAGAATTGATTCAAGAGAAACATGAGCAGTGTGTGGGTAACTTTCTTGTGCTTAGTTTAGACTTACTAAGGCTGTTAATACTTGTACATTGAACTGTGCCCCTCAGAAATATGTGTTGAAATACTAGTCTCTATACCTATAAATAGAGCCCTGGTGGTACAGTGGTTAAAAGCTCAGCTGTTAACCAAGAGGCTGCCACTTCGAATCTGACAGTTGCTCCTTGGAAACCCCATGTGTTTTACTCAGTCCTACAAGGTCACTATGAGTCAGAATCAACTCGACAGCAACAAGTTATGATGAGAGTTGGTTATACCTATATACATGTCCCTATTTAGAGATGGGGACTTTATTTCATTACATTACCAGGTCATACCAAAATAAGATGGGTCCTAAACCAGAGAAGAAAAGAAGAATACACATAGGGGAATACAGACACCAAAAGATGCCGAGAAATTCACTAGGGTTACCAACAAAAACATAACCATAGAGCCGTGATGAATTCAGACTGCTCATCTGCTGAACTGTGAAGAGATGAGTTTCTGTCCTTTAAAGCTACCTACCTGTAGCTTTAAAATGCTATTTAAAAAGCACAGCACTAGACAACAAAAAAAGAGAAAAAACAAATCCACTGCCGTCAAGTCAATTCTGACCCATAACTAGGTAACTAATACAACACTAAAGGTTTTGGACAATCAAGCACTAGCAGGTATTTTCAGTCTATAGCGACTTAGTGGAGATAAACTTGATGCTTCAGTAATTCTAATAAGGATTTGTTAAATCCAAATGATGATTTTGATTAATCAATCAATAAATGATTACTGACTCCCATGGAAATGGGCTGCTTAGCACCCTTCACTCTTACACAGAAACAGCATTCCAATTTGTCCAGTAAACTATATCCTTCATTTCTCTCATTGATGTCAAGGTAGTAACCCCACTCCGGGCATGGCTGATGAGACCTTTACATCCTCCAGCCACAGTGATAGGTGAGGAATGGATACAAATTCAAAACCAGCCACTTCTGTCAAGCAGCTGGGGCCACCAAGAAGGAAGTACCTGAGCCACCATAGAAACAATCCATGGAAAATAGAATTGAAAAGGCAGAGAAACACCAGGATCTGACAATTATTTGTGATATCATCTGTGCCACATTTGAAAGTGACCGTCTCTTAGAACTTCGTTAGTTAAATCAATAAATCTCTTCTTTCATTTAAACATGTTCAACTTGAAACTTTTCATTAATCCACGTGGAAACATCAATTTATATAACTATGTATGTAACAATGAAAGGCGTTTTAAAATACAACAGATTTCCATGCTAGTTAAAGTAACATATCATGGCAGCCAAAGGTAGACATGAATTTTTATAAATTCTGACTTCTCATTGTTATAATGTTATATAATTGTTGTAAATTCTGACTTGCAATTCTGACAAGTTTTCATGAAAATTAGGAAAATAAAACCTTTCAACTTATTACAGTTTCAAGGAAAAAATGGACTGGGATAACCCAAGGTCCTGTTTTTAATTCTGACTACTGAGTAACAAAAAGAACCCACTATAATGATGGGTTGAGAGTCTTCATACAGCAGATATAGAGACCTTGAAACCTCCACCCACTGCTACCATCTCTTGCTTCTTGTTCTGAGTGCGTGGAGCTTTCAATTCTGAATTCTAAGCTCTTTAGGATAAACACCTGACAGTGGAATTTCAGCTACACAAAGCACCAAGAATGTCAGCTATGCTATATAAATTATACACAGCAGGAGCTTTGAGAGAAAAGGAGTTACAAAGAAATTGTACCCCCCAGAGTTTCATGAAAATAATATTTCAAATTGAAGCTAGAAGTTCTGGAAAAGAACTTGTACTACCTCAGAGCTCAAAAACGGGAAGGTAAGATCTCTTTTTCTAATATGTTATGCTAAACCTAGGAATGTTGTTGCTGCTGCTGTTGTTGCTGTTGTTATGTGCCATCAAGGAGGTTCTGAAGCATAGCAACACTACCTGCAATAGAACAAAGCACTGTGTGGTCCTGTACCATCCTCACAACTGTTGTTATGCCCGAGCCCACTGTTGCAGCAACTCTATTGGCCCATTCTGTTGAGGGCCTTCCTCTCTTTTACAACTCTCTGCTTTACCAAGTATGATGTCCCACTCCGGGGACTGATCCCTCCGGATGATGTGTCCAAAGTATATGAGACACAGTGTCGTCATCCTTGTTTCTAAGGAGCATTCTGGCTATACTTCTTTCAAGACAAGATTTGTTCATTCTTTTGGCAGTCCACAGTATGATCAATAGTCCACCCCCACAGCAGAATTCAAAAGCCTCAGTTCTTCTTCACTCTTCGTTATTCATCATCCAGCTTTCAGACACAGTAGAAGGTGAAAGAAAACATCAGAACGTGGATAAGGTGCACCTTACACTTTAAGGTGACGTATTTTCTTCTCAGTGGGTTAAAGAGGTGTTTTTTGGCAGATTTTCCCAATGTAATGCATCTTTTGATTTCTTGACTGCTGCTTTTATGGGTGTTGATTGTAGATCCCGGTAAAATGAACTCCTTGACAACTTCGGTCAACACCATTTATCATAATGTTGCTTATTGGTCCAGTTGTAAGGATTTTTGTTGTTTTTTTATGGTGAAGCATAATCATTACTGAAGGCTGTGGTCTTAGACCCTTATCAGTGTTTCAAGTCATCTTCACTTTCAGCAAGCAAGGTTGTGTCATCTGTATAACACAGCTTGCTAATGCGTCTTCCTCCAGTCCTAAGCCAGATTCTTCATACAGTCCAGCTGCTGAGATCATTTGCTCAGCATACTGGTGGAACAGGTAGAGTGAAAGGATCCAGCCCTGATGCATACGTTTCCTGACTTTACACCCCTCAGCATCTCCTTGCTCTTTTCAAATGATTGCCTCTTGATTTATGTATGGGTTCCTCATGAACACAATTAAGTATTCTGGAATTCCCATTCTTCTCAATGTTACCCATAATTTGTTATGATCCACAGAGTCAAATGCTTTTTCACAGTCAATAAAACACAGGTAGACATCCTTCTGGTATTCTACACTTTCAACCAAGATCCATCTGACATCAGCAATGATGTCCCTGGTTCCATGTCCTCCTCTAAATGCAGCTTGAATTTCTGGCAGTTTCCTGTCAAAACACTGATGCAGCTGCTTTTGAATGATCTTCAGCAAAATTTTTCTTGCATGTGATACTGATATTGTTCAACAATTCCCACATTCAGTTAGATTGCATTTCTTGCCAACAGGAATAAATATAGATCTCTTCCAGACAGGTAGCTGCCTTCCAAATTTCTTGGAATAGAAGAGTGTACACTTCTAGCATTGCAACTGTTTGTTAAAGCATCTCATCTGGTATTCCATCAGTTTTTCACCAATGCCTTCAGTGCAGCTTGGATTTCCTCTTTCAGTAACACTAATTTTTGCTCCTACAGTACCAGCAGAAATGTTGAACAACAACATTTTGGGAGGGGTATGACATCTCTGTGTACTCCTTCGACCTTCTTTTGATGCTTCTTGAGTCACTTAAAATTCCTTCAGTACTGTAACTTGAAACTTGATTTTTTTTTTCTCCTGAATTCTTTCAGCTTGAGAAATGTAGACAGTGTTCTTCCCTTTATATCTCTGGCTCTGTGTACATTCATTATGATACTATGTCTTCTCAAGCTCCCCTTTGAAATATTCTGTTCAGTTCTTTTACTCATTGTTTCTTCCTTTTGCTGTAGTCAGTCTATGTTTAAGACAAGTTTCAGAATCTTTTCTGACATCCATTTTGGTCTTTTCTTTCCCGTCTTTTTAAAGACCTCTTGCTTTCTTCATATATAATGTCCCTGATGCCATTCTGCAATTTGTCTGGTCTTTGGTCATTAGGTTCAACTTATCAAGTCTACTCTAGAGAGGGTCTCTAAATCCAGCTAGGACATACTCAAGGTTGTACTTGAATCTAGCTGACTAGTTCTAATTTTCTTTGGTTTTAACTTGAGTTTGCATATGAGCAATTGAATGTCTATTCCACAGTCAGCCCTTGGCCTGGTGATACTGAGCTTTTCCATCATCTCTTTCCATCAATGTAGTTGCTTTGATTCCTATGCATTCCATCTGGTAAAGTTCACAGGTATGGTCACCACTTGAGTTGGTGAAAAAACGTTTTTGCAATGAAGAGATTATTGGTCTTGAAAAATTAGGCCATATATTTTCCAAGTACTGATCCTTCTTTGTTTCCAACTTTCATATTCTAACCTCTAATTATCAGTCCATCCCTACTGCATGTTTGATCAACTTCAGAAGCTACTAAAAATCCTCAGTTTCTTCATTTTTGGCCTTAGTAGTTGGTGTATAAATTTGAATAATAGCCGTATTAACTGGTTTTCCTTGTAGGTATACGGATCTTAATCTATCACTGACAGTTTTATACACAAGGATAGGTCTTGAAAGGTTCTTTTTCTATGATGAATGCAATGCCATTTCTCTTCAAGTTGTTGTTTCTGGCATAGTGGACATGATTGTTCTAGTCAAAATGGCCAGTACCAGTCCATTTCAGCTTCCAATATCAACCTAGGAGAGTTCAGCCTAGGATATCAATATCTATGAGTTTCATTTCACTTTTGATGACTTCCAGTTTTTCTAGATTAATACTATGTACACTCTGCAGTGTACAAAGATAATTCAGATTATTAATCAAAGTTATAAAAAACAATTCAGATTATTAGTGGATGTTTGCTGCTTTTCTTTCTCATTTTGGGTCATGCTACATCAGCCAATGAAGGTCCTGAAAGCTTTATTCCATCCACCTCATTAAGACTGACTCTATTGAGGAGATAGCTCTTCCCCGGTAATATCTTGAGTGCTTCCAACCTGAGGGATTCATGTGCCAGCACTATACCAAACAATGTTTTGCTGCTATTCATAAGCTTTTCTCTAGTTAATTCTTTTCAGAAGTTGGCTGCCAGGTCCTTCTTCCTTGTCTCTCCTAGTCTGGAAGCTCAGCTGAAACCTGTCCTCCCTGAGTGCCCCTGCTGGTATCTGACTATCAGTGGCATAAATCCTCCAGCATCACAGTGACACACAAGCCCCCACAGTATGACAAACTGACAGATACATGGGGGAACCTAGAAATAGAGACAGAAATTTTACAACCTGGATCATTCTCCCTCAGTAGAACAATGTTTTGTATTATTTTCCAAAATGATATAAATCTTAAGATTAAAAGCCCAAATCTTTTCATGGAGTTATTTCTTTATTATGTGTTCTGTGTATTTTAACAACTGGCATATACACCAATGGAGAAGAAGACTAAAATTTTTTTTAACTAGCCAAGATTTTGATGTTGTATTTCAGGTAAAAAATAAAATAAAATTACAAAGAAGTAGTGCTAGTCTTCAAAGTTTGAGAGGCATAGAAAAAGGCACAAACAAAAAAGGCTCACAAGAGATACATAAAAAAGATAATGAAATGTAAAGACATCACTTAATCAGCTTTGAAATCTGAATCTTTCTCCATCTTCTGCCCTGATGTCCTCCAAAAGAGATTAAAATGACCCACAAAACAGATACATGAAAGACAGTTACACATATCTCGTAAAAAATGTTGATGTTACCACTGACCCCTTGCAGGATTACTAACAACCAAGAAGGAAAAATTGATGAACTCTTATTTTTTGAAAAACTGATTTACTGAGATATAATTCATGTTATGGATTGAATTGTGTCCCCCAAAATGTGTGTCAACTTGGTGATGCCATGATTCTCAGTATTACGTGGTTGTCCTCCATTTTCTGGACTGCATCCTGTTTGTTGTAAATCCTAATCTCTGTGGTGTTAATCAGGCAGGACTAGACGCAGTTATGTTAACGAGGCAGAACACAATTTACAGGATTTGGTTACGTCTTGAGTCGATCTCTCTCGAGATATAAAAGAAAGAAGCAATCAGACAGGAGACGGGCTTCATTATCATCAAGAAAGGAGATCCCAGAGCACAGTGATCCTCTGGCCTTGGGGTCCCTTCACTGAGAAGCTCCTAGAACCAGGGAAGATTAATGCCAAGACCCATGGAGATGTCCAAGAACCACCTAGACCACAGATGTTGAAAGGAGACAAGAATCTTCCCTGGGAGCTGACAGAAAAAGCATTTCCTTAGAGCTGGCGTCTTCAATTTGAATGTTTAGTCTCCTACACTTAAAGGGAAATCCTGGTGGCATAGTGGTTAAATTTTACAGCTGTTTACTATTAGATCAGTGGTTCAAATCCACCAGGTGCTCCTTGGAAACTCTATGGAGCAGTTCTACTCTGTCTATAGGGTCATTAAGAGTTAGAATTGACTCGATAGCAGGGTTTTTTTGTTTGTTTGTTTGTTTGTTTGTTTGTTTGTTTGTTTGTTTGTTTGTTTGAAACTGTAAAGGAATAAATTTCTGTTTGTTAAAGCCATCCACATGTGGTATTTCTGTTATAGCGGCACTAGATAACTAACATAATTCATATGCCATTAAAGGTCACTCTTATAAAGTGCTCAGTTGCATTGTTTTCAGGCACTGTATTCACAATCTACCTAAAGTGACTCAAGAAAATCTGTAAAGAGATTAGTAAAGTCTGTTAATTTTGGTGATTTTTTTTGTCACAGTCAACTTTCAGTTTTATTGTTTTGTCTCTACTGTTTTCTTTGTGGGTTAATGAGTGCCGGCTACTTGATCTATTTCTGCTGTAACAATGTTTCATTCTTCTGTTTACTTCAGGGTTCGTTTGCACCTCTAGTTTTTAAGGTGGAAGGTTAGGATATCTATCTGAGTCTGTCTTCTTTACTATAAGTGGTAGAGGGTGTCTTAGTTGCCTGGTGCTGCTTAGACAGAAATACTGTTAAGTAGATGACTTTAACAAACATATGTATTTTCTTGGAGAAAAGTAGGCAGATGTCCAAATCCAGGTCATCAGGAGCCTCGGAGATTCAGGGACCCCAGGTCCAAACGACATGTCTGATCCCAGCACTGCTCTCTGCTGGGGGTAGAAGGTCCCCAACTCTCTGCTTGCTTCTCTTTCCTTTATATGCCAAGAGATTGCCTGAAGCACAATACAATCTTGTACATTGACTCCTGCCCCACCAACACAACTACTTTCGTCTTCCCTGATTAATTTCATAGAAGTAGGATTTACAACATAGAGGAACACTACACAATACCAGGGATCATGGCCTAGTCAAATTGCTACACACATTTTTGGGGAACATTATGTAAAACATGACACAGGGGCAACAAAAAAGAGGAAGATCCTCAACAAGGTGAACTGACACAATGGCAGCAACCATGGGGTCAAGCACAGCCACAATTAGGAGGATGGCACAGAATCAGGCAGTGTTTCTTTCTGCTGCACTTAGAGTCACTGTGAGTCAGAGTCAACTCGACCACACCTGACAACAATGTAGGTAAATAAAATTATGCATTTTCTTGTCAACAACCATGTAGCTGCATTCAACAAATCTTAGTCTTTGTTTTCATTTTCATTCATATTAAAATATTTTCCAATTTCCCTTGTGATTTCTTCTTTGACTTATCAGTTATTTGGGAGTACGTTCTTTAATTTCTGCATATCTGGAAACCCTGGTGTTGAAGTGGGTTAAGTGTCATGTCTGCTAACCAAAAGGTCATCCACTCAAGTCTGCCAGGCACACCTTGGAAACTCTATGGAGCAGTTCTACTCTACCTCTAGGGTTGGATCCGACTCCACTGCAATGAGTTTGTTGGGGTTTTCTTTGGTTTCGTGAATCTCCCAACTTTCTTTCTATTATTGATTTCTAGTTCCACTCCACTGTATTCAGAGAATATATTTGTATGAATTTTAATCCTTTTAAATTTGTTGAGGTTTGGTTTGCGGTCTAACATAGATTTTATTCTACAGACCATACCTGGAGGCTGTTCCACGTACACCTGGGAAGAATGTGTTGGATATTGTGTTATAGATATATCTGTTACGTCTAGTTGATTTATAGCAGTGCTCAAATCTTCTATTTCCTTGTTAATTTTATGCTTCGTTGTTCTATCCATGGAAACCCTTATGGTGCAATAGTTAAATGCTACAGCTGCTAAGTAAAAAATTGGCAGTTCAAATCAACCAGGATCTCCTTGGAAACTCTGTGGGACAGTTCTACCCTGTCCTGTACGGTCACTATGAGTCAGACCTGACTCAACAGTAGTGGGCTTGTTCTATCCATTACTGAAAGTGGGTTACTACAGCCTCTAACTGTGATTAAATCATCTATTTCTCCCTTAAATGTTGTCAGTTTGTACCTCCCATATTTTGGAGTCTGTTCTTAGGTTTTATGTATACGTTCATAACTGTTGTGACTTCCTCATGGAATTACCCTCATCATTATAAAATACCCTTTTTTGGCTCTAGTGATAATTTTTGCTTCAAAGTCGATTTTCTCTGACATTAATATAACCAAACGCCAAACCCATCGCTGTCAAGTCAATTCTGACTCATAGCGACCCTATAGGACAGCGTAGAACTGCCCCATAGAGTTTACAAGGAGTGTGTCGTGGATTTGAACTGCCAACCTTTTGGTTAGCAGACATAGCACTTAACCACTATGCCAACAGAGTTTCTGACATTAATATCACCACTCTAACTCTCTTTTAAGTATGGTGTACAGGTATTTTTTTTTTCCATCTTTAAATTTTTAACCTATTTGTGTCTTTGAATCTAAAATGTGTCACACAAATGTTTTACACAACATGTGCTTGGATTACAGTTTTTAATCCAGTCTGCCAATCTCTGACTTTATATTGGACAGTTTAATTGCTCACATTGTAGGATTTATGCTTGTCATTTTGTTTTTTCTGTTTCTTATGTCTTTTTTTGTTGTTGTTCCACTATTCCTCCATTACTGTTTTGTGTTAAATAGAAATACTTTTGTAGACCATTTTAATTACCTTCTTGTTTCTTTTATTATATGTACTGAGTTATTTCCTTAGAAACTGCTAAGGGAATTTCAATTAACATCTTAACTTAAAACAACTTAGTTCAAATGAATGCCAATTTAATTGTAATAGTATACAAAAACTGGGCTTTAATATAGTTTTATTCTCTCTGCCTTCCTGTGTACTATTACTGTTGCACAAATTACATTTTTATATATTTTAAGCCCATCAACACAGTCTTATAATTATTGCATTATACATTTGTCATTTAAAACTTATAGAATAAAATCATGAAAAACAAAAATACATTTGTTTTTTAGTTAGCTGGTACTGCTCTAACAGAAATACCATGAGTGGATGGCTTTAACAAAGAAAAGTTTATTCTTACAATCTGGTAGCCTACAAGTCCAAATTTAGGATGTCTGCTCCAGTGTAAGACTTGCCCCCTTTGTCAGCTCCGAAGGAAGGTCCTTGCATTGCATTAGCCTTTGGTTAGGGAGTCTTTTGCTACAGGAATCACAGGTGTGAAGGACATGCTCTATTCTCGGTGCTTTGCTGGTGGTATAAGGTCCCCAGACGACCTTGCTTCCCTTTCCTTTTATCTCTTGTAGGATGAAAGGATAAAAGGTGGGTGCAAGCCACACTCCAGGTAAACTCCCTTTACATTAGAACAGGGAGGTGATTTTAGAAATGGATGTTACAGTCCCACCCTACACCTCTTTAACATAATCCAGTCTATTAATCACAGCCAGAGATTAGTATTTAGAGCATAGGAAAATCACAAAATGGAAGACAATCACAAAATACTGGGCATCATGTCCCAGACAAATTGCTACACACACTTTGTGGGGAACACCATTCAATCCATGACAAGTTACACTGTCTTTTAGCTTGCAGATGGCCATTCAAGACACAATGATTGGTCTTCATTTGACTAGATCAACAGAGAAAGAAAGAGTATCCAGAAAGGGAGAAGGGAATGTAATGTATGAATAACTGCCACCATGAACAACTGCCTCCTTTGCACTGAGGTCAGAACTGGATGATGCCCAGCTACCATTACTGAACATTTTGATCAAAGATTCTATAGAAAAATCCTGATCAAAAGGGAGGAAGCATAGAAAAGAATACCAAAGTTTCATGGAATCCAGATCTTCTGAGTCATGGAGGATGGATAAACCCCTGAAATGACTGCTCTGAGATAATCCTTAAACTTTAAACCATAAACCAAAAAGATCTCCTGAATTTTAAAATAATAATTTAGCTTAACTAGTAAAAAGCATCTGCCTTGAGCAGTGTACTCTTTCAAGCTCTATTTGTATGGGATCAAATTGACAATAGTGACTTAAAAATTAAACAGGAAATTTAGGGGGCAGTGAGTTTATATTAGTAGAAAAGGAACAACTTGGAAGATGAGTGTGAGAATGGATGGACATCTTATAGAATGTAATCAATGTCACTGAGTTGTAAATGCAGAAATTGTCAAATTGGTGTATGCTCTGTTGTATATATTCTCAACAGCAAAAAATAAAATACTTATAAAAATACACTGTTCTAGGCTGGGTTCTCTAAAAAGGAAAAAAAAACCCATAAATACACACATAAAACCAAGCCCACTGCCATCACGTCAATTCCAACTCATGGCGACCTTATGGGAGAAAGTAGAATTGCTTAATAGAGTTTCCAAGGAGTCCCTCGGGGATTTGAACTGCTAATCTTCTAGTTACCAGATGTAGCACTTAATCACTACACCACCAGAGTTTCCAAAAATATAGACAGAGAGAGATTTATATCAAGGAAATGACTCACACAATTATAGAGTCTAGAACATACCAAGTCCATGTATCAGGACAGAGGTTTCTCCTGACTCATGTAGCCACAAGGGCTGGTGAACACAAGACAGGCAGATTAGAGAGCAGGGCTCTTGTTCATTGACTGTAAAGATCTATGAATCCCAAGATTGGCAGGTGAGCTCCTAGTTCATGTTCCAAGAACCAGAGGACAGACGAACAAGAAGTAACTGCAGAATTCAGAGAAGGCAAAAGCCAGAATATCCACTTACACTCTGATGCAGGCCAGAAGCCTACAGAAAACTGCCTTTCAAATGACTAGCTCCCCACAGCAGATTCCATAATGGAGGTGATCACATATAAACACTGAGAATCACGGCGCGTACAAGCTAACACACAATCTTTACGTATTTACATTATCTTTTACATGTATTTACTTTTACTGGGGCTCTTTATTTTTTACATGACTCTGACTTGTTTTATTTCAGTTCTTTTATTTCAGCTCAAAGAATTCACTTTAAAATCTCTTGTAAGACAAGTTTTGTATTTCATATTTTCTCAATTCTTGCTTATCTGGGAATGACTTAAAATCTCCTTTATTTTTGAAGGGTAGTTTTTGCTGGGTATAGAATTCTTGGCTTGTAGTATTTTTCTTTCAACATTTGTTAGTATGTCACCATGCAGCCTTCTGATGAACCATTTTACTCTTGCTACTTTCAAGATCTTTGCTTTGGTTTTAGACAGTCTGACTATCATGTGTTTGAATTTATCCTACCTGGAGTTTGTTAAACTCAGATGTGCAGATTAATTTTTTATTTGAATTTTAGGTTATGGCCATTATTTTCTCAAATATTCTTTCTGCTTCATTCTCTTTCAATTGCCTTCCTAGTGCTTACATTATGAATATGGTGATTCACCTGTTAGTGTCCTACAAGTCTGTTGGTCTCTGTTCACGTCTATTGTTTGCTTTTCTTCTTGTTATTACAATTGGATAATCTTAATTACTTGTTTTCAAGTTTGCTGATTCTTTGTTTATCCAGTTTAAATCTGCTGCTCAACACCTGTAATGAATTTTTTATTTCATTCATACTTCTCAACTCTAAAATTTCTAATTGGTTCTTTTTTTATAGTTTCTATTTCTTTGCCAATATTCTGTATACAGTGAAATAGCATATTTATACTTCCTTTTCAGTAGGAATTGCACCTCAACATCAAGAAAACAAAAGTCCCCACAACTGCACCAGTAGGCAACATCATGGTAAGTGGAGAAAGGATTGAGGTTGTCAAGGATTTCATTTTACTTGGGTCTACAATCAACATCCACGGAAGCAGCTGCAAAGAACCTCTTTAAAGTATTGAAAAGCAAAGATGTCACCTTGAAGACTAAGGTGTGCCTGACCCAATCCATGGTATTTTCAATTGCTTTGTATGCATGTGAAAGCTGAACAGTGAATAGGGAATATAGAAA
The DNA here is from genome assembly GCA_028571685.1 of Heterohyrax brucei. Lineage (NCBI taxonomy): Eukaryota > Metazoa > Chordata > Mammalia > Hyracoidea > Procaviidae > Heterohyrax > Heterohyrax brucei. Next base: position 167,811,854 of record CM053143.1, read on the forward strand.
AATAGATGTCTTTAAATAGTGGTTTTGGAAAAGAATGTTGAATGTACAATGGACCGCCAAAAGAACAAACAGATTTGTTCTGGAAGAAGTACAACCAGAGTGCTCCTTGGAAGCAAAGATGGCAAGAACGAGTCTTAGATACTTTGGACATGTTGTCGGGAGGGATCGGTCCCTGGAGGAGGGCATCATGCCTGGTCACGAAAAAAGAAGAAGATCCTCAGTGACACAGATTGACACAGTGGCTGGCAACAAGCACAAACAATTGTGGATATGGTACAAGACCAGGCAGTGTTTCATTCTGTTGTGTACAGCGTTGCTATGTGTCAGAACTGACTAAACAGCACTAACAACACAACAATAGCATACTTTCTTTCAGTTCTTTAGACGTTATCTCATTTAGTTCTTTGAATATATTTAAAATATTTTGTCTAGTAAATCTAACATCTGAGATTCCTCAGAAATAGTTTCTATTTACCGCTCTTTTCCTACGTATAGGCTATAATTTTGTTCCCTTACATGTCTCGAGACTTCTGTCGAAAACTGGACATTTTCAAAAGCACAGTATGTCAATTCAGGAAATCACATTGCTCTCCTCTAATGGTTTGTTGTTGCTATTATGTTGTTGAGTTGTTGCTTTGTTTAGTGACCTTTGTGGATTAATTGTATAGTCTTTATTCTTTGTCATAGGACACCACTGAAGTCACTGTTCAGTACCTTAAGTGTCAGCTAATTACTAGACAGAAATTTCCTTAACCACCTGGACCCAGCAAGCTTCTCAGTCTTTGGTGAAGGGCTCTGTGTGTACGTTAGGATATACATTCAATGTGCTCATCAGTGGCTTACACTTCTGTCCAGATCTTGATTTCCTGCTTTCCCAGACTCTCAAGCTCAGCAGGAAGTAAGAGCTTAAGTTTTGTCTCAGGTATCTCCTGGACATGCCTGGAGGTATGTTATAGGTTTTCAAAGTCCTGGATGGAAATTCGCTCCCCAATTTTTCTGTTTAAGTTGGCGATAGGCTTCTTGTTAGCCCCAACTGGCAATGTCACCTCAGGCAGCTTTGATACTAAACATAGTTTCTGGTTGTTTTTGACAATGTCCTAGAGGCAAGCTTATTCACAGAGAGTGGCCAAATAAAGCCTTGAGAATGGAGACTTTCAGTGAGCTACCAGACAGGTCACATATCGAACATTCTTTGGACTTGGGGCTTTGGGGGAGCTCCAAACTCATTCTCTTCTTCCACCTAAGCAGCTGGTTGTCACAGCTATCATAGCTACAAGGCTACCAGAGAGCTGGGAAAAGGTTATAGAACTAAAACAAGTTAAAACACTAAAGACTAGCGGTTTTTACTGAAATTCATCTGTTTTTCTCGAACAAACACTCCTTGAATTACTGCAAGCCTCTAGCTAATTCCAGAGTCCTAAAAGAATTTATTTTTATAGTTTTGTTCCACTGATCTCATTGTGTTTACAGAAGAGTGGATTTTTGGAGGCTCTTACTAATCCATTGTTGAAGCCAGATTTAGCAGATGGTTATTGTAGAAAGTGTATCTTAAATAGAAAATAAAACTGTTGAAATGAATAATATATACAGTTGAATAGAAGAAATAGTATGTAGTACAAATAAAATGGGAACTCTGGTAATGTGGTGGTTAAATGCTATTTCTGCTAACCAGAATGATGGCAGTTCAACCTGGTCAGGTGCTCCTTGGAAACTCCACGGTGGCAGTTATATTCTGACCTCTAGGGTTGCCATGAGTTGTAACTGATAAACAAAATATTCCAGACAGAAATAATAGTGTGTGGTTGTCATTCTTTGCTTACTTCAACTGGTCTGCTTTTTGTCCCTACTGATGGCTTAAATATTCAAAACGACTCCTATAGTACTCAAATCTGAGAAAATATAGTTCTATCAAGTAAGGAAAAAAGAAATTTCACTACAGCAGCATAATTTAAAAAAATCTCAATGGCTTATCCACAAACTTTTATATCTCACTCATACTACATGTCAAATAGCAGAGCAAGGATTGGTAACATCTGTACCTCACAAAGGGATTCATGCTAGTGGAGGCTGCATCTCAACAGGTGACTCCACGATCAATGCCACAGGAGAAAGTGACTGTCCTGTGAGCTCCTCAAGCTTTCTCTCAGAAGCAACATACATCACTTCTGCCCACACTTCATTGGCCTAAGCAAATCATATGCTTATGCCTAACTTCCAAGGACTAAGGGAGGTATAATCCCACCACGCAACAGGAAGGAGAGGAGAACCTGAATACTGTGAACTAGCTAGAATGCCTACTACTGTGGGTCTTATCACTACATTCCTTTACTTAATAAGAATTATGTAGAGCTAGAAAACCCTGGTGGCATAATAGTTAAGTGCTACAGCTGCTAACCAAAACACTGGCAGTTCAAACTCACAAGGCACTCCTTGGAAACTCTATGGAGCAGTTCTACTCTGTCCTTTAGAGGGGCTATGAGTTGGAATCAACTCAACAGTGTTAGGGTTTTTTGTTTTTTGTTTTTATGTCGAGTTAAAAGAATCCTTGAGTGATGCAAATGGTTGAGCACTCAACTAGTAGCCAAAAGATTGGTGGTTCAAACCCACCCAAAGGTGCCTTGAAAGACAGCCTTGGCAATCAGCTTCCAAATCGTCATAACCTTGAAAACCTGCAACAACAACACGCAGAGCTAACGAAGTCCTTGGAAGGCTCGGACAGTTAAGTGCTCAGTTCCCAATCTAAAGGCTGGCCATTCAGACTTATCCAATGGCATCCCATAGGCAAGGTTTTGTGCTCCACTTCCTAAAAATTACAGTCAAGGAAACCCTATGGAATAGCTCTGTTCTGTAATACATGGCATTACTGCGAGTCAGAAAGGACTTGATGGCAACAGGTTTGGCTGGTTTGTTCTTTGTTTGTCTTTGTTCTTGTTTTGTTTTTACATAGAGCTAAATATATATACAGAGCTCTGGTGGCACAGCGCTTGAGGGTTTGTCTGCTAACCAAAGACTGGTAGTTCAAATCTACCAGGCACTCCTTGGAAATCCTATGAGACAGTTCTACTCTGTCTTACTGGATCCCTATGAGTCAGAATAAGCTCTATGGCAGTGGGTTTGTTTGGTTCTTTGTGCGTGTATTTGTTTGTTTTAATATGTATTTATCGATCTTTAGAAAGTTGCTTAACAAGAAAACACAGACAAATCTGTCTGGGAATGTATTAAAATCTAGTTATCATTCTATTTATTTTCCTGCAGAAATTCTAGTAAAATGAATTCCATTGGGAGAATCTGGGCTTCTCTGTTAGAGCTAACAGTGATAACTCTGGGGACATTGTGGCCTAGAATACAGAGATACTTTATATTGCATTAAAAATGTTTGAAAGGCAGAGATTCTGTTTTTTTAATATTTTATTATTTAACTAGCATTTAGTGGCTAACACAAGCAGACACATTTCCCATCTTTAACTAACATTTATTGCCAGTCTATCATTTGATAGATCCAGTCCTACAAACACATATCTGCACCCTCTATGTGCTAGGAGGGATCCTGGAAGTGCAGTGGTTAAGTGTTTGGCTGCTAACCAAAACGTCTAGAGTTCGAATCCACCAGACACACCTTGGAAACCCTATGCAGCAGTTCTACTCTCTCCTATAGGGTTGCTATGAATCTGAATTAACTTGATGACAATCAGTTTGGTTTGGGGTATGTGTTAGGAACAAAGGATGCAAAGATAAATTCTATCTAGTGCCTACCCTCACATACAGTGGAGGGTGGTAGCCAATGATTAAGGTATTTCAGTGCAATGCTGCCCTCTAACGTTCGGGAATCCACTCTCAGTAGCAAAACTGGCTTTCCACATCTGTAGAAAACTTCAAATTGCCTGCCTTCCCACTCCTACCAAAATTGGGCCCAAAGAAATATATCTGGGTAATGTGGAGTAAAGGCCCATCTTCTGAGTCAAGAATTTTTTAATTGAATGTGTAACAGAATAACCTAGGGAACTTATTAAAAATGCAGATGCCCAGGGTTTGTCCCCAGATGTTGTGATCCGACTGGTGCAGCCAGCCTACGCTGTCAGTGCCCACCCAGTAAGTGTCGCCAAAGGTACAACTAACAGCTTTTGCGTTTCTTTGCCTGAGGGCATTCCTACTATCTAAGCTTGCTGGGGCATCAACACACTTCAAAGCCACCTTCCACTAAGCAGGGAAAGAACACCACAGTGTCCGGCCACGTAAGGTTGCTAAACCTGTCCTGGCCAGCTTTCCTCCAACGGATTAACCTCTAGCTGCCCACAGTGGAGGAGGAGCTCGGTGGCCCATGATTAAGTGCATACCTGCCAACTTGAAAGGTCAGTGGTTCAAACCCATCGGTGGTCCAGTGGGAGAAAGATGTGGCAGTCTGCGAAGACTACGGCCTTGGAAACCCTATGAGGCAGTTCTACGCTGTCCCAGCTGGAGTCACTATGTGTCAGGTTCCACTCCACATCAGTGGGTCTATTTTCAGTTTGACGTCCAGTGGCAGGCGAGTTGATAACACGGGGTCTCTTCCCTGCCCTCTTCCCCGCTTCGCTACCAGCGTTCCCTTCACCACGCCTACGTCGCTCCATCTTGGCCTCCAAATCTGGGGGTTCTGAACCAAGACAAATTTCAGGACAGAGCCCGAAGATCTGCATTTTAAGAAGTTCCCCCATCGTTTGAATGCAGGTGGCTTGCAACTCGTTCCCGAAGACTTCAGTGTCAGAAATTCTGGGCTGTATCCCCGAGATCATTTAGAACAATCCGAGTCTACATGATTACCTCGGACTTGTTCTTTCCTGGCAGAAGCATTTTTCAGAGTTCTATTTTAATGCGACAACAGTGATCATTGCAAGCAAAAGAACTACTGAAAATGACTTCTAGTTGCATTATAACATTCTTACCATATCTATAAATTCTTACTTGAGTTTTGCTCTCTAAGAATTTTGCACTAGATAAAATTAAGGCCCCTCTGATGAGACCGAGGGACTTTCTGAAATAACGAATGGTACAGGTAGCTCCCAGGTTGAAAATGTCTGGCAGACAACTTATATCTGCCCTTTAATGTTATGTAAATTTGTACTCATCTGGAAATAATCGAACCGACCCCAAGTGGCAACAAATTCTTCATCGCAATCAGCATCATTTGCTGTACTTGCGGCTGTTAAATTAGGGACAAGACTTGATCCTTGCGCTAAAACCAAACCCGCTGTCACTGAGTTGATTCCAACTGACAGCAACTCTGTAGGAAACAGGAGAACTGCCCATAGAGTTTTTGAGACAGCAAGTCTTTATAGAAGCAGCCCACTACATTTTTCTTTCCCATGAGTAGCTGGTAAATTCAAACAGACTTTTCAGTTAGTAGCCAAGCATTTTTAACCACTGCACCACCAAGACTCCTTTCCTCGTGCTACCAAAAACAAAACAAAACAACACAAAATAAACCCGCTGCCGTCGAGTCAGGTCTGACTCATAGTGAACCTAGAGGTCAGAGTAGAACTGCCCTGTAGAGTTTCCGGGGAGTGCCCGGCAGATTTGAACTACCCACCTTTTGGTTAACAGAGGTAGCACTTGACCCACTATACCACCAGGGTGCTGCAGTAAAACTAAATAAGAACCACAGTGCCTGCTCTGACTCACCTACAGATTCTACTTAAAGACATGGTTGAAAATGGATCTTGCTTGTAACCCGGGTCTCAGAGCTTCATGGGCAAAAAGGGAACAAAGCAAATGTTCAGTCATTGCAATTATTAAGTCTACACTCATGTCATATTTGCTTCTCAAACTTTTCAGGCTCCTACTGCTTTATTCCTATCTATATTTCCTTTTTGAAAGAATCAAGGGAAAGGAAATAAAGCTTAGAGTGTGAACAAAGAATAATAAATTCTCTAAGATTACCAAAGCACTGAGCAAAACAGCTTCTTCTTTGCATCTTCTGTGATGCACTTCTCCCAAGGAAATTTTACATGGAGCATTTTATTGGCAAAGGAAACCTGGATGAAAGGGACTCTGAATAAAATGATTAATGGCACTAGGATATAGAGTGTACTTGACCTGAGCTGGTCACCCAGTGACACTCATTTGGCCTCTAAATCTGAATATACCCTATACTAGAGCATAAATTCAGAAGAAGAAAAAGCCTGACTTAGTCAATCGACTTCTCAAAGGGAAATCTGGCTATTGCTGTGAGTTGTTTGGGAAAGCAGCTATGAATATTTCCTCTTGGGAAATTCCCATGCAGCAGGCAAGGATTCTATATTCATTCCAATTCAACCCCAGAGTGGCCCACTTCAGAGGGCAGCAGGATTACCTTCTAAGTCAGCCTCCCTGAGCCCAAATTCCTGCCAGCCCTACTGGTGCTAAGAAGACACCCTTAGACTTGTTGCTGTGTAAAAAGACGTGCTTAGTGGAACCAGGAAAATAATAGTGTCTCTTAATAAAGTAAAATAAAGAGAAACATACAGGAAGTGGTGTGAGAACAGAGACAGAGAGTGCATCCCATGTAAACATCTTTTCTGTCAGTTGTTTTTGCCAAAGATCTAGGGAATCATAGGCACTCAATATTTGTTAGAGAATGTAATTTATTTGAATTTTTCAAATGACATCCTTGTGAGAGAAACCCAAACCCACTGCCATCCAGTCATTTCCATTTCATAGGACAGAGTAGAACTGCCTCATTGGGTTTCCAAGGTTATAAATCTTCACAGAAGCAGATTGCCACATCTTTCTCACACAGAGTGGCTGGTGGATTCAAACCACTGACCTTTCAGTTAGCAGCAGAGCACTTAAGCACTGTGCCACCAAGGCTCTTCCTCTTAAGATAGGTAGGAGGAAAATCTATTTTTACTTTGCCAAGCCAAGCCAAGTGCCGTCGAGTCGGACTTTACAGGTAGGAAAAATAGGGCACAGACAGATTGTTACTGATTTGAGGTCATATATTGCAAACCACCTAGGACTGGTTATACCCAGTCTTCCCCTAACAACTGGCACCTCAGCTTGCATTTAACAGCCCAGTTAACATCTTTACCACCCACACCACCCCTCAGGCTGAAATTCTGAGTCACGCTCAATCCCTCCTGCACCTGCCCACTATGTAAGTTGTTACCAATTAGTATTGGGTCTACCCAGAAATGTCTCTTGAATCTGACCCCTCCCTTCCACCCTCAGTGCCACTGCCTTGTCCCCCATCATCTTTCACCAGGACGTTCAGCCAGTCAATCGTATTTCGAGCACATAAATGTGCCAAATTATGCACTAAGGGGCAAAACAGTTGTCTTAAAGGGAGAAAATGAGTAGTCCCTTTTCAGAAGAAATTTGCAGTCAGAAGAAGATAAAATATAGTCCTATAAGAAGCTCTGTAGAAGCAGAAGTTTTATAACAGATAATATATAGTATGAATGTTCTATAATAGAAGCAAGAAGAGAGGGCTGTGGCTGCCCAGAAAAGGGACAGGCATCCATTAATTTATTAATGAAACAAAAATTTATTAAGTTTTCATTATGTGCCAGATACTACACCAGATCATTGTGTGGAGATCAACTACATACATTAAAGATCTCATGACATGCAGGAAGCACACAAAGTTGGACCAGTGATAGATAATAGATGACAGTCAAGTAGATAAATGGTAGATAGACAGTAGAGAGATACAAAGAGAAAGATCGATAGATAAATCGATAGACAAGTAGGTAGGTAGATGGGTTGGTAAAGGTAGACAGGCATAAAGTCAAGTAATGTTAATGGCTCTAAAGAAAAATGAAGCCAGGAGTTCTCCAGCCATTCATCAGGGCGTCGGTGATTGCAGAAAGCCTCTCTGACGAGACGCCACTGGAGCTGAACCCTAGAGGAAGTGAGATATGATTCTAAACAAAGACTGGGCAAATGCTTCTAGGCAGAGGGAACAGCAAGCACGCCAATCTGCACTGGGACTCCCTCCATCCAGAGCCAAGGAAAGGTTTTATGGAGAAGCTGGAGCATCAGTTGATTTGCAGAATGAATAAGCCACCAAATGGAAAAGAAGAGGAAAATCCTCACCAAGGGAGATGCAGGCAAAGCATGGAGCCAGGACAAATGAATGCATTCTGGGAGCCTCAATTAATTTAAAACATCTGGTCCCCAAAACATGTGGTTCTGTGCCACCAGACTTCTACTCCCCAGACTCTTATGCCTCATCTTGAGTCCATTGGAAGTGTCTTTCTTTACCACAGTTGCTCCCTGGGAAACTCTTTGTGATCAACTGCCCTATTGGATGTGGCCCAACCAGCACCGTGGTTAAGGCTTGGGCTCGGTTCTACACACTGGCCTGAAAATTCTGAAGACAGGTAAGGGGCTGGATAAACCACTCACCTAGCCCACGGGCTCCCAGGGAGACACCTGACCTGAGATTCAGCTAGGCTTACAGGGTTGGGCTTGACGTGGCCTTGATGAGATGTTTTTGCAAGAATAAGCACTGCCTTGGTTCCCCCATCTGTGCTATAAGGACCAACAGTTTCTGCCCTTCCCTATTTTCTAGAGCCCCGGGAAGTTAATTAAATGAAGCCTACCCAGCCTGGTGAATTCTTCCAAGCACGGCTTTATGTAAGATGAAGTCGTCAGTAGCAGCAGGCAGAGGCCTGGTTTTCAGTGCTACATCAGCACTCTTGTTTTTCACGCTGCAGAAGCAATTCCACCACACCAGAATTCACAACTGGAGGTAAAAAAAATTCCTGAGTTCATTTCCAGAACCGTCTAGCCTGAAGATCTACCACCACAGAGGAAGCCATACGGGGCCAGAGGAACTATCACTAGGCAGAAGGGGGTCAGCTTGGGGGAGGAGTTACCAGAGACAACTTCGAAAGAGAAAATTAGGCCAGACTCTGAGGGGAGAAGAGAAAGGAAGTAGGGTGCACATCAGATGTAAGCAGCCACCCCTTACCGTATCCTCGTTCCCATAAATAGGGAATGTGTAGAGATCACCGTCACAAAAAAGAAAGAGGCGCTCATCACTTCATCCTACAACTCAGTTCATTCCACCCTATGACAGTCCCCACATACTGAGAGCGGTTAAAGTTCTCAGCTGCTAATGGTAAAAGGTGGTGGATAAAATCCACACACATAAGCCTTGGAAGAAAGGCCTGGCCACTTCCAAAAACTCAGCCATCAAAAACTCCATATAGCACAATTCTACTCTCATGCATGTGTGGTCACCATGAGTAGGAATCAATTCAATGGCCTCTGGCTTTTTTTTTTTTTTGGTCAGTTTCGTACTCTTTGACCTCCAGCGATCAATAGAACCAACCTAGTTTCCATCACCTGGCTACCAACCTAGGTGTCACCCTTGATTAGCCTGTTCTCTCAGCATCCTGCTGCCCAGTCACTGTCTTAGTTATCCAGTGCTGCTAATTCAAGTACCACAGATGGATGGCTTCAACAAACAATTCTCCTCTCTCACAGTCTCCAAGCAAACTCACTCACATGTAATAACAAAATATTTTAGCCCTAACTTTAATGCCTCAAAAGCCAAGGGAGAATCAGGTTATGAAGAACATGTAGGTCACTACAATATGAGAGTTTTCAATAATATAAACTCTTGATTTCTATGGAGTAATTGCTGGGAACCTATGATCCTCATACAAGCAGATCTGTAAATGGAAAAACACTGGGCCAAAGCCCAATGACTTAGCTGACCACAGAAGGAGTTCCCCAAGGTCCTTGCTTTGGTGAGGAAATACATTCAGCTGCTGTTAATAGAAATCTATGGTAGTTTAGCAAAATAGAAGTTTATTATTCTCAGCTAACAGAAAGTTCTGAGGTAGACTATCCAGGGAGGCTCCAGGGGCTCAAAGATTCCATTAGGAATTAGGTTCTTTCCATCTTGTGTGTCACCATTGACCTCTGGATGCCCAGATTCCCTCCCTGATGTCCCGTGCATCACAGGAGTATGAGGGATGGCTTCAGAGCGTGACCTTCAGAGCACTATTCTAAAAACAGATCACTTCCATTGACTGCTGTGTGTAAGAAGGCCAGAGTCTGGAACCCAGAGACTACATTCAATGTCCAAGTTCCAGAAGTCCTTAAAGATGGTATCAGGAGCCACAATGGGTGCTGGTCTGGACACAAAGCTGGCAGCATCAGAGGGACCCAAATGTGGAGAAGCGATGGTTTCCCAGCCCTGAGAAAGGAGTGTTTCTCTCATACATTGATGCAACCACCTAGGGGTTTTGTTCAAATGCGGATTCCAAGTTGGTTGGCCTAGGAGTGAACCCCAAGAGCCCGCATTCCTAACAAGTCCAGAGCATGCTGGGGCTGCTCATCAGAGGAGTAACAGGTTGAATAACAGGGAAGTAAAACACAGTGACAAAAATTGTGGCTCTTTGGGGATATCAAGGAAGCTACTGGAAAACAGGGGTGTGCAAACAGTTAAGGTGTTTAGCTGATAACTGAAAGGCTGGCAGCTCACATTCACCCAGAGGCACCTTGAAAGAAAGGTTTGGCTACCTACTTTGAAAACAGTCAGTCATTCAAAACCCTGTGGAGCAGAGTTCTGCTCTGACACACGTGAGGTGACCATGAGTGAGATCCAAAGGCATCTGGTAACTGGTTATTAAAAGGGCTGTGTGTGTGTGTGTGTGTGTGTGTGTGTGTGTGTGTGTGTGTGTGTGTGTGTGTGTGTGTGTGCGTGTGTGTGTGTGTGTGTGTGCGTGTGTCTGTCTGTGTGTCTGTCTGTGTGTCTGTCTGTCTGTGTACACATGCATGCATGCAAGGAAGTGTCTTCCTGTTTCGACAGCAGGGGCTTGGAAGTATCAGATGAGTGAGAAACAGAGAAGCTCTAGATTTTAAGGACACTCAACAGTGGGCAGAGTCCTTGGTTAGTACGAGCAGCACAGTGGTTAACATGCTCAGCTGCTAACCAAAAGGTTAGAGGTCTATGGCCACCAGAGATGTCTCAGAAGAAAGGCCTGGAAGTCTACTTCTGAAAACAACCTTACGAAAACCCTGTAGAGCTCAGTTCTACTCCAACACACGTGGGATCCCCATGAGTGGGAGTCAACACGATGACAACTGATTTTTCTAATAGCATGTTGTTTACTTGTAAAGAAACTCAAGAAAGCAATGAAGGTAATCCTGGGACAAGAGACTTCTTGCTCTTCAGGTCCATTAGAAACTCTTCCCAGCCACTATCACAGCATCTCTACAGGCTGGAGCACATAGCTCAGGATATCACCCTGTTTATAGCCTCAGTCTGTATGGCAGCAATACACAGCCACGTGACACTGCCACTTCTTCCATTGCAAGGCAGTGTTGTATACAGCACTGACTACTCAGACTGGGTAAGGGCCTGGAGTTCTTGGACTTGACATAGAAAACAGAAGACCCAGGCAAGTAAACGCATTCCTAAAATAACAAGATGGAGCTCAAGCCATTTTATTTGAATAGAAAATGACATTTAACTTTAGTTTGAAATCTAAGCTGAAAGCCACAGAGATTGCTTACCTTTGTAATCAGCAAAAACATGAAAACTCTTTTCATCTGAAAGAAAGTAAAGGTGTAGAAAGGGCTTGGCCTGCTGAAAATTGTTGTGAATTGATTGGCAAAGCCAGCATGCCTGTTTTTGTAAATCCTAACCCAGACCAGCAGCAACAACTGAAAATCACAGAATGTTTTTGCTATTTGCTCTTAAACACTGATAGGGTGAAAAAAGATCCCAAAGAGGGGACTAAAGCCCATAAAACCTGTTGCCATTGAGTTGATTTTGACTCATAGCAACCTTTTAGGATGGAGCAGAACTGTTCCATAGAGTTTCCAAGGAGTGCCTGGTGGATTTGAACCACTAACTTCTTGATTAGCAGCTTGTAGCACTTACCCATTACACCACCAGGATTTCTGAGAAGGGGATTGGACTAGAAAAATACAAAAGCCAGAGGGGAGCCTCCAAACTAACGCATTTAAACAGCACTGAGACTGGATTTGAACAAACAGAGCACATAAGAAGTGGTTTTGAAAGCCCCAAGTGTGCTAGACAGAACACATGAAGAAGCAAGAGGATTTATCCTAGGGATCAGAATCAGATCTGAGTGCCCTGTGAAACTTGTCCTGTCTTTCTCAAAAGTTTCATTTTTTCTTCTTATCACAAATTCTGGTAAATAATCCAAGAAGCTGAACTATATGAAGAAGAACGAGGCATCAGGATTGCAGGAAGACTCACTGACAACTTGTATATGCAGATAATACAATCCTGCTTGATGAAAGGGAAGAGAACCTGAATCACTGATGAATAATAAAGGCTACAGCCTACAGTTTGGATTGCATTTTAAAGTAAAGAAAACAAAAATCCTCACAACTGAACCAATAAGCAACATCATGATAAATGGGGAAATGATTGAAGTGGTCCAGGATTTCATTTTTTGGATCCACAATCAACACCCACAGAAGCAACAGTCAAGAAATCAAATGACACACTGCTGCAAAAGACCTTTTTAAAGTATTCAAAAGCAAAGACGTCACTTTGAGGACTGAAGTGTGTCTGATCCGAGCTGTTGTATTTTTCACACATATGAAAGTTGGACAATGAATAAGAAAGACAGAAGAAGAATTGATGTCTTTGAATTACAGTTCTGGCAAAGAACATTGAATGTAGATGGACTGCCAGAAGAATGAACAAATCTATCTTGGAAGAAGTATTGCCGAGTGCTCATTAGGAACAAGGATGGCAAGACGTCTCAGCTACTTACAGCACGTTATCAGCAGGGACCAGTTCCTGGTGAAGCGCATCGTGTTTGATACGAGTCAGAGAAAAAGACCATTGATGAGACACAGTGACACAGTGATTGTAGCAATGGGCTCAAGTATGACAACTGTGAGGGTGGTATAAGACTGAGCAGTCTTTTGTTCTGTTGTACAGAGGATTACTATGAGTTGGAACTGACTAGAAGACTCTAGCAACAACCACCCACATTATCTGGCCCCCTGCCAGTTCCTCAACCTCAGCACCTACCCCTTGGCTTACTGTTCCTCAGTTATACTAACCTTCTCATTCCCTTAAACAAGTCAAGTTCATTGTTGCTTCTAGATGTCTGCCTTTATTGACCCTTAAACATCATTGGTGCTTTCCATCATTTTCCTTGAGACTCAAGACTGCTCTTCACTGTCATCTTCTCCAAAACACATTCTCTGGCCACATTATCTGACATTGCTCACCGCATTCTGCCTGGCAACTGTTCTCCACCAAGTTCCTCATGTCGTTTTCTTTGTATGGCGATTAACCATCTGAAATGACCCCAGGTACATCTATATGACTTGTCTATTTTTTTAGCCTCCATTGTTAGAACATAAACTCCAAGAGGGCAGATACAGAGTCAGCCGTTTTCATTCCTCTCTCCCTAATTCCTAGAACATTATTAACCCTTATGGATTAAATAATGTCGTCTCCAAACATATGTTGGAATCTTAACCCCTCTACCTGTGAATGTAATCTTGTTCGGAAATAGAGTTTTCTTTGTTATGTTAATTGAGAAATCCTGCGGTCATAGTGGTTAAGCGCTATGCATGCTAACCAAAAGATCAGGCAGTTCAAATCCACCAGGCACTCCTTGGAAACTCTGGGAGAGTTCTACTCTGTCCTATAATGTCTCTGCGAGTCAGAATCAGCTAGACAACAATGACTTTTTGTTGTTACTTAGATCATACCTAAACAGTGTAGGTTATAAATCTAAATAAAGTCACACACCTGTGGTAACTCTGTTACGGCAGCAGTGGCTGTGTTAAGATGCTGGCGTAGAGTAAACAGTTCATATCTCTGAATGCAGGAGGGCCACCCATCCCGTCTAGGATGTTTGGGTTTGATTTTGGAGGGGCACTGAAGGGAAATGGAATACACTGTGAATCAGTCCAGATGGAATAAATAGAAGAAGGCATACTCAGTTGGGGTGCTTAATAAAGGAACTGGAAATCCTGGTGGTGTAGTGGTTAAGTGCTATGGCTATTGATCAAAAGGTTGGCAGTACAAATCCACCAGGTGCTCCTGGGAAACTCCATGAGGCAATGCTACTCCGTCTACAGGGTCCCTATAGGCGCGCTGCGAGTTGGGATGGACTCAACAGCAGTAGGTTAATAAAGGGATTAATTATAACCATGTGGTAGGAATAGGGGCAGTTTACAAGGAATAGCACAGTCCTCCAGGTCTGTGAGCGTACAGAAGCAGTTAGTTCCTCAGGCATGAAGGACAAAAAGGGGGATCAGCTACCAGAACCCAGAGGTAGTGAGACACGCGCAGGAACCAGAAGGCAGAGCGCAGAGTGGGGCCAACCGGCAGGTACCCACAAGGGGGGCCTGAGGAGTCCCCTGGGCCTTCCAGCTCTGATCTCCTCTCAATTCCTCTCGTTGGGCAAGCCTAACAGGAAGTCAAGGAGAGGGAACCCAAGTGATGCCTTCCTGCAGCTCAGCCTCCCAGTAGAGAGGGGAAATGCGGGCTGTGGACCTGGGGCAGCAAACGGAAGCTGTCTCATGTCAGGTTTCACTAGTGCCATCACAATCAAAGGCAATGGTTCAGTAAAATGATAGTGGACAAACAAAGGCAAGGTAGCTCCACTACACATACAGATTCGCAAACATCTTCTTATTTCCAATCTTATGTCTAACTTTCCTGTCTCCCATGCCCCCACTAAGGCTTCTCACCGCCCTTTGCTTGTCAGACATGGAAACAGCATGGTGCCTACAATCTGTAGGATCATTCGTTACATCTGGGTACCGCCTCAGGTTGTGATGGAGAATAAACTGGAGGCATAAAAAAAAAAAAAAAGTTGAGTTCTGAAATTCTCCCTGAGCCCCAGAGCCACAGGAGACAGGAGAACAAGAAATTTGAATTTCATGCCCTCCATCACCTGGGCTGCAAGTGTAAAAAATTCAGAATTCCTAAAATGCTTACCTTAGAAATGACAGGACTCAAGCTCAGAAGTCTCAGAAGGATTTGGTCTGTTCTATGGTTTTCCCTAAAGATTTGGGCATCTGCTTTTTCAGCTCACAGGTAAAGGCTGCAAACGTGGGTGCACATACTGCAAAGGACTGTAAAAGACTTTTGTTTCTTCACCTCTTCGGCATCAAGTTCTCTGTTCTGACCCAGTCTTCATGTCATAGGCATAATCAGACATTATCTATTAAAATCTTTACATGTAATCTGTATTTAAAGTTATTTCCTTAGTGTAATACAAGCCTGAGAGAGAAAGAGAGAATTTTCATTTCTGTCTTCCTCTTACCTGGAGTTCCTGAGTGATGTACAATAAACAGCTGGCAGTTGGAATCCACCTACAGAAGCCTTGCAAGAAAGTCTGGGCAGTCGAAAGCCCAAAACTCAGCCACTGAAAACTCAAGCACCCCAGTTCTTTTTTTTCCCCCCCATACTTCAGATGAAGTTTTACAGAACAAACTAGTTTCTTATTAAACAATTAATACACAGCATATGGTTTTGTGACACTGGTTGCCATGCCCACCACATGTCAATACTCTCCCCTTCTCAACCTTGGGTTCTCCATGACTAGCTTTTCTGTCACCTCCTGCCTTCTTGTCCTCGCCCCTGGGCCGCTGTGCCCACTCAGTCTTATTTTGTGTTAGAGACCTGTCTAAATCTTCAGAAACCCTGGTGGAACAGTGGTTCAATGCTTCCTCTGCATACAAAGGTCAGCAGTTCAAATCCACCAGGCACTCCTTAGAAACTCTATAGAGCAGTTCTACTCTGTCCTGTAGGGTTGCTCTGAGTCAGAATTGACTCAATGGCAGTGAGTTTATATTTTTGTTGTTGGTTGGTTGGTTTTATTGTTTGTTTCTTTTGTCTAAACTCTAACCGAAGTGTAAAATCTTAGGAGCAACTTCATAGCGGAGTTATAAGGCTATCTAGGGACTGTACTCTTGGGGTGTCTCCAGTATCTTTCAGACCACTAAGTCTGGTTTCTCTCTCTCTCTCTCTCTCTCTCTCTCTCTCTCTCTCTCTCTCTCTCCTTTCCAGTAGGGCACAGTTCTATTTTGAGACACATGGAGTCACGATGAATTGATGTCAACTTGATGCCAGCCAACTGTTTTTTTTTTCTTTTTTCTTTTTTCTTTTTTTTAAGGAGGCAAACACTCTTGGGAAGGACGTCCTCTAGCTTAGGAAGGGTTTGCTCATGAAATTGTTCTTGCACTCAGCCAGTGGCAGCATGAAGCAAACCTGCCCTCTGGAGATCAGGCCCTCAGTGGTTGCCATTTGGTAGGAAAAAGCTTCCCCAGAAGGACTTCTGTGTTCTGCTCTTTGTGACAATAAAATCAAAGATAAATACTAGGCTCTGAAAGGGATTTCAAAGAGCCAGTTTAGTACCTTTAAATGGAAAGCTTGGTGGTGTAGTGGTTAAATGCTGCAGCTATTAACCAAAAGGTCAGCAGTTCAAATCCACCAGGTGCTCCTTGGAAACTCTGTAGAGCAGTGCTACTCTGTCCTGTAGGGTCACTATGAGTGAGAATCAACTTCATGGCAATGGGTTTGCTTTCTGGTTTGGAATGGATTAAGCAAAGCCTTCTGATGTAAAACCTTTCTAACTGCAGAGCCGTCTTCAAGCTTTAGAAGTCACCCTGGAGATAGGGCCTGGGAGAGCTGTCTGCAGATGCAGGCCAAATGCTGACTGAAAGACTTCCGGCTGTGATGGAAGAACACAACTGGCTTCCTCACTGACTGAACCTGGAGGCAAATTGTTAAACTTCCTAAACCTCAGTTTCTACACCTGTGGACTCTAACACCTGCCTCATAGAACAATTGCTTGAATTAAGTTAATTAACAGCCTAGGGTCGCCATGAGTCGGATCCGATTGGACGGCACTTGGCTAGAGCATTTAGCACAGTATGATTCCAGTGTATGTACCCTTGAACAATTGTACCACACCACAGCCAATGGTAGGTAACCCTGCTGAGTGTACGCCACTTTGTCACCTTACCACCTGTCACCTCACCTAGCCAAGATGCTCACAGGTGAGGGGGCTAGGAGAAGGGGCGGAGAGAAAATTATGCCAATAGAGGGTTGGGTTCCACCTTTATTTAACATTTTGGTATTTGTTCATTATGAATTTTTTTGCATTAATTTTGATTTTCAAAAATCTTACACTATTTATCTTCATGACTGAACTTCTTGGCACCCCTTAAATTCAGTACCCGGGAAAATGCCTAATGTCCTTCACTCCAGTCCCAGCAATACCAGCAATACCATGTAAGTTGTCCTTAGAGGTCCAACCTCTCAGTGCCCTCCTTCGAGCCCTCACCTTGCTTTCCTAGGGCTGCTATAACAAAAAGACCAGAGAGGGTGCCTTTACAGAATAGAAGTTTATTTTCTTACAGTCCTGGGGGCTCAGAGGGCAAATTAAGGTCTCTGTCTTGTCCCTTCCTCCCTTGTCAGTAGCCCCAGGTGCTCTTTGGTTCTTAGGGATCCTCACATGGTAATCTGCTCCTTTGATAACTCAGAAGTGATTCTGTTTCAGACACTGCTTACACAGATATAGTATGATTAACATAAGAAAGAAACCCCTATTTCCAAACAGGATTTACATCATAGGTATAGGGATTAGGATTAAACATCTAAACCTTAGTTGCCATTGAGCAGACTCCCAATTCCTAGTGACCCTATGGCACTGCCTAGAACTGCCTCATACGGTTTCCCAAGAGCAGCTGATGGATTTGAACTGTCTATCCTTATGTTAGCAGCCAAACTCTTAACCACTGGACCCCCAGGACTCCCCCTCCCCCATGAGAATAAGATTGTTGCTGCTGTTGTTAGGGGCCATCAAGTTAACAACCCTATGCACAACATGAAAGGCTGCCTGGTTCTGTGCCATTCCCACAATTGTTGATATGCTTTAGCCCATTGTTGTAGTCACTGTGTCAATCCCTCTTGTTGAGGGTCTTCGTCTTTTTCACTGACCCTCTACCTTACCAAGAACGATGTCCTTCTCCAAAGATTGATCCCTCCTGACAATATGTCTATAGGATGTAAATTGTAGTCTTTCCACCTTTGCTTCTGAAGAACACTCTGGTTGTACTTCTTCCAAGACAGATTTGTGTGTTTTTTTCACAGTCCGTGGTATATTCAATATTCTTCTCCAAAACCACAATCCAAAGGTATCATTTCTTCTTCTGTCTTCCTTATTCATTGTCCAGCTTTAGCACGTGCAAGATGTGACTGAAAACACCATGGCTTGTGTCTGGCGCACTCCTGGTGACTTCTCTATTTTTCAACACTTTAAAGAGGTCTTTGCAGGAGACTTTCTCAATGGGATACAGCTTTTGATGTCTTTACTCCTGCTTTCATGGGTGTGAATTATGGATCCAAATAAAATGAAATCCTTGACTAACCTCAATCTTTTCTCTGTTTGTCTAATGTTACTTATTGGTCCAGTTGTGAGGAGTTTTGTTCTCTTGATGTTGAAATGTAATCCCTACTCAAGGCTGTGGTCTTTGATCTGCAGCAGGATTCACTATCTCAAATCTTCTTCACTTTCACAAAGCAAGGTTGTGTCATCTGTGTAACACAGGTTGTTACTAAGTCTTCCTTCAATCCTGATGCCTCATTCTTCTTCATAGAGTCCAGCTTCTTGGATTACATACATGGCATACAGATTGAAAACATGTGGTGGAAGGACACAATGCTGACACACAGCTTTCCTGACTTTAAACCATATAGTGTCCCCTTATTCTATTCAAACAATTGCCTCTTGATCCATGTACAGAGAGAGTATATTTCAAACTACAACAACCAGCAGCATGTACTGGGGAGCCCCACAAAACAAAAACCCAAAACCAATACCACTGAGTCCGTTCTGACTCAGAACAACCCTATAGGACACAGCAGAACTGCCCTATGGGGCTTCCAAGGAGCACTTGGTAGAGTTGGACTGACATTTTTTGGTTTAGCTGATAAGCTCTTAACCGTTTTGCTACCAGGGCTCACACAGACAAAACAGTCCCACCATCTGCCAAAAATCTGACTTTTTTTTCTTTTCCCTTTCATTTTTTTCCCCGCCCTGCTATGAATTTTACAAAATTGTAAAAAAAGGAAGAAAAGAACCTCCAGAATTGGAAGGCTGAGAGCTCGCCACTAGAAAATCAGCTTGAATTGTATCATTACCCTGAGGGGCCAGAGGAGTGAACTGAAACAAATACATAAAAATCATATCACCTCCAAAGGAGTAGTCTTAATGTAATTTTTGCCAAGAGTTCTGAGCTCAAAGGGCCTGTTTCGCGGTGTAAAGTGCAGCTGTCTTCTGCTAAGTGATGGCCAGGCATGGTTTGCAAAGTGTGGAAGCCTTAATAAGCTTCAGCGTTAGCAACTTTTTAAAGTCCTGGTCCCACTGACTCCTCTCTCTCCACACAAGCCCTAAATGATGCTGTTAAGTAACTCAGTTTGAAGAACTCTTAAGGAGATCAATTTTCCTAATGCACGCACAGCATAATGGAGGCAGGGCTACTGTAAAGAGAAGAATCTCCTGTATGTATTTATTTATTTATTTTAAATCAGAGAACAAGAATGGGAATTGCCAATCAGATTGCAGCCTTTGCCTAGGGATGGCTTCCCTGGGGATTAACATTTCCCGACTTTGCGCTTTGCAGAAAGGTTACAGCTATTTATGTTACGGGCAAGCCACGCATAGCAATCAGAACTGCTGCACAGCTTAAAGCATGTGTGACACTTATGGGGATTTCAATGCAGACATCAGAGTCCCTGAATTTCTGGTGACAGTTGTCACTCAGAATCGGCAGCATGCACACAGATTTTGCTCTCTTGCTTTGGCTCTATCTCTCTAAGTTAGTTCTTATCAGACCCAAGTGTCTATGACTGCTGTGCCAATAAACCCTTGTTATCAATTTTTGTAATCCAAAGGCATCCAGTCCCATGGTGAAGGCTGTAACTTAGCAACTATCTGACAAGACAGAGATCTAGTTTACAGATAAACTTTGGTCCCATACAATGACTTACTCAAAACAGGCAACATTAATAGCAGGCAGGAATCAACAAATGGCAGACTGCATAGAAAAAGGAAGGTATTTTGAAAGTAGGGGGTTGGAACATTCTAGCAACTGGTCAGGGAATCATTTTGGATAAAGATAGAGTTTCTGATTATATTAAGCCATCAGACAAAGACTCTATGTGCCTTAGGACTGACATTCTGTGTAAACACTATTCTCTTAAAAGCAATCACTTCCCAGTAGTAGAGTCTCCCATTATATGCTTCTGCAATTCAGATTTTTCCAATATCATTTTGACTATATATTAAGTACATATTCAGTTTGAGCCCATGGAAAAGTAGGACATCAGAAGAAGCATTAGATCACCCAGGCTACTTCGTACCACTTAGAAGATTAGCAATCTAAGAGGGCACACAAAATCTGCTTTAAAACGTCTTTTGCTTTCCAGCATCTAATTTGAAATAGGCTTCCAGGAAGAAAAGATAAGGATGCAAGATGGGGAGGGGGGGAGAGAAAGAGGAAATGAGCAGCGGCTGGGGTCTGCTCTGTCTGACGCTATGTCAGATGTATCACAGACCTGCTCATTCAATTTAGGTTGTAATGACTCAGAAACATCAATCCTCTGGCCTTCTTTGTTTTCAAAGAAATCCATTCACTAGAAAATACATTATGTTTCTAGTTTTAATTACTCTTTGTATTGGATTGGTTGCAAGTGACAGAAACTCAATTCAAACCCGTTTTGGCAAAAACAGAGATTTATCAGCTCAACCCCAAAGGGAAATTGGGAAAGCAGACCGAGGACAGGGAAACAGCTCAGTTTTATAACAGCTGGAACCTGGAGATTGGGTATCACTTCCTGATAAACTTCTCTCTTTTCCTCTCTGGATGTTGGTTCATACTTCTTCATTGTACACCTGTCTTTCTTCATGCTGTTGTGGAAAACATGACACACACACACACACACACACACACACACCTCCGCACAAAGCGCTTGAGCTTGACATTGTATATATAGCTTCTACTGCAGAAGATGGATAGACTACTGTCTCTTATCTCAAGTTAGGACTTGAGATGGACCTAGCCTGGGTCAAGTGTCCAACCTGGTGGCTCACGGTGCACATACTGCACCAGCGAGAGCCGTAGGTATGGGCGGTGCGCACCCTCTGGAAGAAAGGGACAGTGGCAGCAGTCTCCCTGGTGTTGTTTTTGTTGCTAGTTGCCACTGGGTCAGCTCCAACTCATGGCAAGCTGGCGTGCACAGAATAAAAGATTGCCCAGGCCTGCACGATCTTCACAAACCTCGGTGTGTTCGAGACCACGGCTGCGGCCACTGTATATTTTGAGTTCCTTCCAATCTAAGGGACACATCTTCCAATCACAATTCCTTTGTGATCCACAGAATTGTCACTGGCTAATTTTCAGAAGTAGATCATCCGGCCTTTTGGCCCAATCTGTCTTAATTGGAAGCTCCTCTGAAATCTTGCTACCATGGGTGCCTCTGCTAGCATTTCAAATACCAGAGTTCTGTCGTCACAGCAACTTGCAGACCACTGGAGTGTGCAAACTGACCAGGGCGTGGTAGCAAGTTCCCTATAACCGCAGGGAAAATATTTGTCTCCTTACTAAGGGCCTAGCTTAATTCTTAAGGAGCTCCAGTGGTGCAGTGGTTAGGTGTAGACTACTAAGAGAAAGGGTTGTGGTTTGAACCCATCGAGTCACTCCAAGGGAGAAAAAAACGGACCCCATAAAGACTGCAGGCCAAGAAAACCCTCTCAGGTAATCCTACTCTCTTCTATAGGGTTGCTGTGAGTCAGAATTGACTCACTGGCACAGAATACCCACAGTTTAATTCACATTTTTGCACAGCAAATTTTCACATCAGCAAAACCCAAAACCCTAAACAGTTGTCATCAAACACTTTCTGACTCATGATGACCACATGTGTTGCACAGCAGAACTGTGCTCTGTAGGGTTCCCAAGGCTGTGACTTCTCAGAAGCCTTTCTTTCACAGTGCTTCTAAGTGGACTAGGACTACCAACCTTTTGGTTAGCACTTAACTATTTGTATCACTCAGGGACTCAGCAGGTAACAGCAAGGATTTATGAATGTCAAGGGTAAGAAATGGGAAGCAGAAAGAAAGGGAGGGAAACCACATCAACAAAAGGGCAGAGCTCATCCACAGCTGCCATTCCAAACATCATTTTTGCCCTGCAGGTCTGTGCTTGGCTTAGAATAAAGCCACTGAGTGTCCAGGAAGAGCCGTGGTGTTGAGCAGTGAGGACATCTTTCCCTGCAGCTGACTCTGTTGGTGCCCAACCCTCTGACCATGCTGGGAAAGCTTTCCAGTTGCCAGTGTTTCCAAGCTGAGTTTATCTTCCCCTGAAATAGCATATTTTCCTTGAAGCAGCAGATGTGAGACTGTCTCCCACAGGGAGAGACCTACTTGTGTCAGGTCAGTGCTTAGATAACCACACTCAGGGGCTCAGGTCAGCTGCTGCTGGGATTAGAGGAGCAGGTGAGCCAGTTGGCAGGGGATAAGTGAAGCGACGGCCCTGCTCCCGAGAGGAGGAGGTGGAACGGCCCGTCTGGAGGTGGTGCAGCCAAGAGAGGAGACTTCAAGTCAGCAGAGAAGCCGGCCGGGAACAAAGAGACACATGTTTAATAAGCTGGGGTATTGGGGGCTCTGCTACATGGCCCCTTCCTGGGACCTCATGAGACTTTTATAAAACAACAGCAATTAGCCTTCACTTACCTGGTAGCCATCTCAGAGAAGCCTGAGCATGAAAACGATTCTGTGTCAAGGACAGAAAGCGGCACATGGAGACTCTGGCCGTGTGAGCAAAGGGGGCCAACAGCTGGCTTAGATTCCCAATGCACAAATGTGACAATGACATGGTCCATACCCGCTGGGAGCCCAGGTGGGCCCATGGTGAGGACAGCTGGCCTGCATCCCCTGCTCCTTGAAGGAACGGGCAGTTCTAGCAACAAGTCCATCTGTTAAGTCTAGCCCCTTGTAAATAGGTCCCAAGTCGCTGTTTCTTTGCTTGTTTTCCTAGTCTGAGATCTCATTCTCTCTCTTTCTCTATCCCTCTCTCTCTCTCCTCCTCCTCCCCACCCCCTTCTTCTAAGCCATTGTTCTGTGTCTCCATCCACCTGCCTTCCTCCCCTACTTCTCTCCTTCATCAAGAAACTCCTCTTCATCCTCCCCATCTGACCTGAGATGTTCATTCTTCAGGGGAGCCTTCTCTCATTCTCCCAAAGCTGGATTTAGGCCCCTCTTATGTGACCAGAGTTTCCTGACTTATTTCAAGCATCACCCTGATCATGTTGAACTAAACTTGTTCACTTGCCACTTACCTGTCTGTCAATCCCATTGGAACATAAACAGTTTTGTTTACCACTGCATCCGTAGCCCAAAGTACAATGCTTGCAACATAATAGGTGTTCAATAAATATTCGTAGACTGTGTTAAATAAACGTTTGCATGAATGAGGCTCCCCAAAAAATCCCTCACAGCCACGTCAGTTCCAGCCCAACCTTTTGACGTGGATCCTCCCGCCTCCTTGGCCACGTGCTCTCCTGTCAAAGGCTGCAGAGTCTGCCGCTGTGGCTGTGCCAGCAACAAGTAAATCTGAAGGTGCAGCCTGTTGATGGGTTCCAGATGGCAGAACACTGCCTGAAGAATCCAGATACCCCAGTGACAGGCAGGTGAGGCTAAGGAGAAGGGAATTGACAAGAAGAAACCTAAACCAGTTTTCTAAAGCCTACAATCCACCTACCCACACATACAACACTCACCCAGGAAATGTATACACGGGTCCTGAGAGCATCACACATGTTCTCACCCCAGGGCAGCTAGGCGGCCCTACAGGCAGCAGTAAGTCCTTCTGGCAGCTCATCAGCTGCGCTGCCTGGCTGGCTGCGTGAGACAGAACAGAGCACCATGCCCATTTTTGGTGAGTCTGAACTCCAACCGAGATGAGTGGACATTATAGAAATCCAGGTACAACCCTAGAAGACACAGCAGAGAGAAGGCAAGGACAGTGGTCAAAGTTCACAGGAAAGAGGTCTCTTTGGGGAGGGGACAAGGTAACTCTCCCCCTCCCCTCCACTCCAGGTGACTCAGAAAACCAGAAGAATCT
Organism: Heterohyrax brucei; assembly: GCA_028571685.1. Lineage (NCBI taxonomy): Eukaryota > Metazoa > Chordata > Mammalia > Hyracoidea > Procaviidae > Heterohyrax > Heterohyrax brucei. The sequence goes on from CM053143.1 coordinate 167,835,965, forward strand.
TAGTAAGCAGACTGAATTAGGTGGATAGAATCATAAAGAGATGAAAAATAAGGTCATCAAAAGGTCCCCTGGAGGCAGGCAGGAAACACTTGTAGTTGGAGTAGACAACACACAAAGGAAAAAGGAAAGAATCAAAAACCTAGGAAGACTTCAGAATGCGAGACTCTCAGCTCCAGGTTAGAGTTTGGACCTGTCTCCCGGGTAATAGGGAGCCTTAGAAAATTTTAGGGGTAAGTTCCCCTTGAAGCAGAGTTTGGGGACAATTATTCAGGCAATGTACAGGATGGACTGAAGGCAGAGGAACCAGCCAGGAAGGGGTAGCATTCAGACTGAGATGCCAAGGACCTCACCACTCTGTGGACGAACTGGGGAAGCGCAGCCAAAGCCAGGAAGGGCGAGGTGAAGCGGGGAGAGAAGAGAGCTTGGGAACGAGTTGTCGGCAGAAATGAATTCAGCTTTATTTGAAATGTTTTAATTTTTACAAGGGAAAGACGTAGTATGTAGTACTTGAGTGTTTAGAAAGTAACCAAATGCTTTCAAAGAGAGGAAACAAGAAGTATAAAAGAAGAAAAGGACTAAAGAAAGAGATTGGAACGGAGATGGAGGCAAGAAAGAGAGGGAGGAAAGAATAGAATTCAGTATACTCAGGACCATTGTTCATTCCAGAAGTATTTACCAGGTGTCTACTATTTACCTCGATGGCAGTGGGTTTGGTTTTGGGCCTACTATTTACCATACACTGATGTAGACACTGGGATAAAATAAAGTAGAAAATAAGATGGAAAAAGTTCTCCTTTCAGGAACGTGCATTTAAAGAAGGAGACAGCTATTAAACGAGTTAATGAATAAATAGAAAGTCAAAAAGCCACCACCATCAAGCCAGTTCCCACTCATGGTGATGCTATAGCTCAGAGCAGAACTGCCCCATACAGTTTCCAAAGAGCACCTGGCAGATTTGAACTACTGACCTTTTGATTAGCAGATGCAGCACTTAACCACTATGCCACCAGGGTTTCCAACAAATAACCCAAATGCTGAAAAGTAATAAAAATAAAAAGCTAGCAGTCAAAAGGGATAGAGAATGCTTCAGTTTGCTATAGCTGCTTAGAAACCAACTGCCAAACAGTGGCTTAAAATAATAATTTGATTTTGCTCAGAATTCTGAAGTTTCAGTGGTGCTTAAGGGGGCAGTTCACCTCTGCTCCACTCAAAGGCGGGAGGCCGGAGTCATCCGAAGGTTTGTCTTGAGTTGGTACTGGCTGGCAGTTGGGACCTTAGCTGGGACTATAGGTTGGAAAAATTTCACATGGCTTCTCCACCTACAGTGGCCTTCCTCAAAACATGGCATGTAGATTCCAAAAGCAAGCATCCTAAAAGAGAACCAGGCTGATGCTATATTACCTTTTCTAATCTAGGCTCAGAAATCATGTGGTATCATTTCTACCTCCTTCAGTTCGGAGCAGTGAGTCATTAAGTTTGGCCCACATTCAATGGGATGCAACCTAGTCCCACCTTTCTTACAGGAGGAATATTGAAAAATGTGTATACATCACAGAAGGTAATATAGGGTTGTCTATTCAGTACTGGAAACCCTAGTGGCATAGTGGTTAACGGCTACAGCTGCTAACCAAAAGGTTGGCAGTTCAAATCCACCAGGTGCTCCTTGGAAACTGTATGGGGCAGTTCTACACTGTCTATAGGGTCACTATGATTCACAATTGATTTGAAGTGAGTGGGTTTGGTTTTCAGTATTTAATACCAGATGCTATTTAACACAAAACAGTGGTGCGATGTGGTTAAGTTCTACAACTGCTAACCTAAAGGTCAGCAGCTCAAATCTACCAGGCAAACCTTGGAAACTCTATGGGGCAGTTCTACTCTGTCCTACAAGGTTGCTATGAGTCTGAATTGACTCCATGGCAATGGGTTTGGTTTTTTGGTTTGGTACTTTATACCTCCATGGAGGTTCAGTATGAGATGAGATTATGTAGGGCCATAGTTGACAAAAACAGAAAAGAAGTTTCCGTTTTCGCTCATGTGTGTCAGACTCATGTGACTGAGGCTCACATGTGTCCAATTGGAACTGTGCTTGTTTTCAATGGCTGATTTTTTGAAAGTCAATAAGCATCTCTTTCTTCAGAGTCATCTCCTGGTGGACTTAAGCCACCAAACTTTCAGTTTGCAGTCATGCACAGCAAGCATTTTCACCAATTAGGGACTCCAGGCCATGGTTAAAGGCTTTCGAATCCTTTAAAAGATTCTAAGTTGGGCAGTGGTATAACCTGATTTACATGATTTAAAGATTGCACTAGCTGCTGTGTGGTGGGGCCAAGTATAGAGAGTCCACTTGGCAAATGTAAGTATTGCCCAGAGTCTGGGAAGGACAGGGTGAAGGGAACATATTTTCCACACCAGCTGATTGAATACACTCGGCTGTGTGATACATGGTACCAGACAGCAAAGAAGAAGTCAACGGGGACACTTTAGAAAAGTCAAGTCTGAAATGAACATCAGACACCTTTCTAGGATACAAGCAGTAGGACATTCAGAACAAGCCGGCTCAAGGCTTCAGCGATAGCTATCAGTGGCATTTGCCTCAAGGTGGTCACTGAAATCATGGGCATGAGACGCCTCACCAAACGGGAAAGAAGAGAGACACCACAGAACGTTCCAATACCCAACTCCTTGCAATTACCTATTCGCGGCCACACAGAAACCAAGGTTTCAAGTAGTCGAGGAAAGAAAAAGGAAACAGTTTGAAGAGAACGCTTCTCTGTTCTCCATCTCTTGAAAAGGCCATGCATGTGATGAGGTGTTAACGGCCATCCGAGAGACAGTTCAGAGGTGTGCGGCATGCATTACTTATGAGACCCCACTGAAATATAAATTGGAGTGAGTTTATCAGTTTCCTAACTCTTAAATAGAATCATAAAGTATTCATTGGGCCCAGCCAAGGCCTTTCAGATCTGGAGCTCTGCAAGAAATATGTGACATACTAAGGTTACATTAATAAAAAATAAATAAATCCGTGTCCAGGAAACCTGTGCTTATGCACTATAAAACTGCCCATTCTGTAGATATTAATGTTTAATGTGATTGTAAAAAGCAGTCGGCTTTGCCAAGCACAGCAACAAACGTCCTGCAACATGAGTACTTAACATCTCAGCAAGGCCTCCTAAGTGCTCTGGTGGAGACCATGCCAGTCACAGTGGGAAGAGGTAGCTGGGTGCAACGTCTAGTCCGGCACATTAAGAAACTGCTTCTGTTAGAGAAAATACACTCATTGCATGCTGATGGGACTTAGAGTTCAACTTTCAACCACCTTGACTGGCTTGCGTGCTCAGGAGAAATGGTCAGATAAGCTGCTGTTCTCAAAATTGAATACATAATGTCTGGGAACCTGTTTAAAGAGACCCCTTAAAGATAACCACATCAAAATAAGTCATGTTTGTTTCATGAGGTGAAAAAAAAAAAAAAAAAAAACATCGTCACAGAGTTGATTCCAACTCCTGGTAACCCTACGGGACAGGGCAGATGTGTGCCATAGAGTTTCCAAGGAGCACCTGGTGGATTTGAAGTGCCAACCTTAAACCTTTAGGTTGGCAGTCATAGCACTTAACCACTATGCGACCAGGGTCTCTAGAAACAGTCTGATAAACCCTAAACTCCGAGAAACAAAAGCACTTTCTTGTCACCAAGCCATTCCACCACCACACTCTCTCCTAGACTTGTCTAGAGGGACACCGGTCAGTCTGAATTGCTCTCCTAGGCTGCGGGCAGAAGGCTTCACGTTGACTACAGTCAGTAGCTGTTTTGTTTTGTTTTGTTTTGCTCTGGGTCTCAAGTCAGAGCAGAGAAAGTTTTCTTTCTCCCAAACTGATTTGCAGTCAGGAAAACATTCTGCCTTCTCCCAGCCCTGCCTGCATGGCCCCAGGTTACCTTTCACCCTGAGGCACCACTGGGAACTAAATGGTGAGACAGGAAGGACAGGTGGCAGAGAACAGCCTGAACCCTCGGGAATGGCAGTATGTGCCTAAACCCAGCGCCCGAAACCCACCCCACCCACCAACTGCTGAGTAAAGCTGTTGCAGGAGCTCCAGAAAATTAACAACAGGAAGAGATGGAGTCTCTGCTGTTCCCATCCCTCCTGCCAGGGAATTTAGCAGACCTACTTATCATTTCAGCCTCAGGTTAGAGGACATCCTCACAGACAGCATCGCTGAAGGCAGAGATGAAGCCCTTGGAGAGAAATGAGAGACATCAATAACCTGAGAAGTCCTAAGAGAAACCTGGAGTACTGCTTTTTGAACTAGGAAAGAGAATCCTGTAAGACACCTCAAGGGAAAGCGTTATCAGAACACAGTGTCATGGGTTGAACTGTATCCCTCAAAAAGATTTGATGAAATCTGTTATGAGTTGAATTGTGTCCCCCGAAGAAGTATGTGTTATAAATCCTAAACTCCTACACCTGTGGATGCAATCCCATCTGGGAACAGGACTTTCTTTGTTACGTTAATGAGACCATACCAGTCTAGGGTGAATTTTAAACCAATCACCTTTGAGATATAAAAAGATCAGGCACAGAGAAGCAAGTAGAAATGGAGGGGACAATACTTGCTACATGAAGATCACCAAGGAACCCAGGAACAGCAGCTGAAAAGACACAAGGACCTCCTCCCAGAGCTGACACAGAGAGAAAGGCTTCTCCAGAGGTGGCACCCTGAACTTCTAGTCTCCAAAATTGTGAAAAAACACATCTGTTTCTGAAACCACCCACTTGTGGTAGTTCTGTTATAGCAGCATTAAGAAACTAAGACAAAATTCTAACTCCCAGCACCTGTGAAGATGACTTGATTTGAAAATATGGTCTTTGTAGATGTCATCCAGTTACAATAATGTCACACTGGATTAGTTGTTGCTGTTTGCTGCCATCAAAGCAATTCTAACTCATGGTGACCCCATGTGCTACAGGGTAGAACTGCTCCATAGGGACTTCTTGGCTATAATCTTTAGAAAAATAGATCATCAGGGTTTTTCTTCAGCAGAGCCACTGGGTCAGCTCAGGCTGCCAGCCTTTCAGTTATCAGCTGATCATAGGCCACTTGTACCACCCAGGTTCCCACCCAGGCTGGGACCTTGGAAGGTGATTTGGAGACACACAGGGAAAACAGCTACGTGAAGGCAAAAACAGAAACTGGGATTAAAGCACTGTAAGCCAAGGCATGCCAGGGATGGCCGGAGCCGCCAGAAAGTTGGCAGAGGCAAGGAAAACCCCTTCCCTACAGTATGTGGAAATGTAGCAGGGAATGTGACCGACCCTGCCAACACCGTAAGTGTCAACTTCTAGCTTGCAAAGCTGTGAGACAATGAATTTATGTTGTTTTCAGCTGCCCAGTTTGTAGTCATTTGCCATAGCAGCCCTAAGCAATTAAAGCACTCTTCGCTTCTGCTCTCCTTTCCGCCCTTTCCTTCTTCATTTATTCCTTCCTAATAATAACTAATGGAGGAAACCTTGGTGACATAGTGGCTTAAGTGCTACATCTGCTAACCACGAGGTCGGCAGTTCAAACCTGCCAGGTGCTTCTTGGAAGCTCTGTGGGCAGTTCTCCTTTGACCTCTCGGGTCACTGCGAGCGAGACCCAACTCGACGGCAGCAGGTTGGTTTTGAATAATAACCAATGAGGCACTGGTGGTTCTGTGGCAGAATTCTCACCTCCCATGAAGGACACCAGGGTTTCAGGTCTCAGTGGAGTTTCTCAGGTAGACTAGGAAGAAAGGCCTGGCAATCTACTTTGAAATTCGGCCAGTGAAAACCCTATGGATCGTAATTAGTCCAATCCATGACCAGTCAAAGGGATGGTGTAGGTCCAGGTAGCATTCCATTCTGCCATGCACGAGGTTCTCCATGAGTTGAGGGTCCGCTCAATCGTAGCTAATAACTACAATAATAACTTTATGAGCACCTGCTAAGTGCCAAGCACCTTGTGCTAGGTGTTTTCCTGTATCTTATCTTATTTTCTTATCATTCAATCATTACAGGGAAAGGGGTTAAGTTTCTGTACCCTCCAGAGAACAGCTGGCAAGTGTTCCTACCCACAATTCTCTATTTCTTGGTTTCTTCTTGGAGCTTCCTTGTGGCCTAACTTTTCAAGTAAAAAACTTGGAGAAATACAGTAAGAACAATCTTTCTTCAGAGACTCTTTGGGCAAATTTAAGTCTATCAGTGGGAGACACGTCTTAAGCACCTCTGTGCTGCTATAACAGAAATAACACAAGTGGATGGCTTTAACAAAGGAAAATTTATTTTCTCACAGAGAAGTAGGTTGAAAGTCCAAATACAGGGCATCAGCTCCAGGGCAAGTCCTTCTCTGTCAGAGGAAGGACATTGTGTCAACCTTACCCTGGACTGGGAGCTTCTGAGGGGCGGGGACTCTGAGTCCAAAAGATGTGTTCTGCTCCAGGCATTGCTTCTTTCCTGAAGGTAAGAGGTCCCCAGCTCTCTGCTTGCTTCCCCTTCCTTCATATTCCAAGAGCTTGCCTCGAGGTACAATACAGTCTTATACACTGAGTCCTACCTCACTAACCCAACATTGCCCATCCTCCCCCCTATTAACGTCATAGAGGCAGGGTTTACAGAACACAGGAAAATCAAATAGTACCTGGAGTCATAGCCCAGCCCAACTGATACTCATTTCTGAGGTGGGAACAATTCAGTCCACGACAGTCTCCTGCTCCAATCTTATCATTTTACAGATGAAGCTATAAGGCCCAAAGAAGGGAAATGACTTGCTCAAAATCACAATGCTGGATAGAGACAAAGCCAAGCCTAGAACTCAAGCCTCCAGATGCCTCTGCAGAGCGTCCCCCTCTCCTCTGTAGAAACAAACAAACAAAAAATAAACCTACTTACTGCCTTTGAGTTGATTCTCATAGCGACCCTATAGGACAGAGTTGAACTGCCCTACAGCATTTCCAAGAACCACCTAGTAGATTTGAACTGCTGACCGTTTGGTTAGCAGCGGCAGTGCTTAACCACTCCAATACCAGGGTTTCCAAAAGACCCTCATTGATGATTTTGGTCAGTGTTTTTCAATCCTGGACATCAAGTTGCTTTGGGGAATCTTTGAAACCAAGGCCCCTGGGGTGGTGCATGTGGTTTGCACTTGGCTATAAATCAAAAACCTAAGTTCTGTAACTATAACTTGATAGCTTCCACAGTAACACTCTCCATTAACGTTAGTGGGGGAAAAAAATCTTAAACATAAATCTGTGAATAAAAGCTTCAAACATCTAGTTGCACTAAAAACCTGCAGTAAGCAAAGTGTCCAGATGAAGTGACTATTATTATAATCATTACGATTATTCTCCTTCTAATCCTCCGTTCAGAACTGCCAGTAGAGTCCAAGAACGTCGCTTTCGTCCCGGCCTCGCTTCGAGAAAACAGGCATAGAAAGCAAGCCACAGAAATTGAATCACAGTTCCCACTAAATACATATTTAATTCCTTATGTATTTTTTATATTTTGTTTTGTGCAGGACTGTTTACCTAGTTAATGGGAAGTGGAATCCATTGTCGCCAAGTCGCTGAGGTGCCCATTTTACTCGGTCTTGAGGCGCCCCCTAGTGCAACGTTTTTATATTGTTAAAGCTGAGAAATACACGGGAAGATTTTCAGTGCCGTGGAGAGAATTTTAGAAAGAAATGGGGGGCAATTGCTCCTTTGCTACTAGTGGATTAGAATGTGCTCTTTTTAACTCTATTTCTAAGCCTTTTCGTCTATGCACAGTCACGCGGGCGTCGTGCCGACGCGCCCAGGAGACAGGACGGCTTTTCGCACAGCTCACGGACGACAAAACCTGCATGCAGACTTACTTACAAGACAGACTCGCGAGACAGCGGGGAGCCGCCAGTGTGGGCACAGACCCCACGGCCACTGAGAAGCCAAGGAATCAGCCAGTCACTTAGGGAGGGGCCGAGAGGTTTGCCAGAGCCAGGGCTGTGCCTAAGTACTTTCAGGGAGCATCTGTGAAGGACAGAAAATCTGAGAACATCATCCTTCAGTCCTTTTAAGTCATGCAACTTTGTATTGGAAAAAAAAAAAAAGAAAACATGAAGGCAGTGGTCTTGAAGGGCAACTAAACATCTAATCAGAAGTTTGCAATTTTGTCTGTGCATTTAAATCACTCAGAGACCCTTCCCCCCCAAGGGTCTCAGGCTGTAGGACACAGGTATCTGCCTGACTCCTTTCACATTTCACCCTTGCACAGAGGACACTGGAGAATGTGAAACAACAACAATAAAAACCAAGCCCATTGTCACCAAGTGAATTCCAACTCATAGCAGCAACCCTGTGTATATGAACATCCCTAGACGCAGGCTGCCATTTGGGGGTCTCCCAAGGTAGCAGGCTTCTCCTGTGTGCTCACGTTAGAGGGCAGCGCTTCCATCCACAAGTCTGGCGTGTGCACAGAGGGCTTACTGGCAGCATGATGGTATTTCATCATTTGGACACATTAGAAGAAAGTCAAGAACCACAAAACATTTCAAACAAAATTGCACAAAAAGAATAAAAACCTACTGCCATCAAGTGACAGCACTTGGCTGGCTACTGGCCATCAAGTCCATTCTAAATTGTAGCAACCCGATAGGACAGAGTAGAACTGCCCCACACAGTTTCCAAGGAGACTCTGGCAGATTTGAACTGCCAACCTTTTGGTTAGCAAAGCTGGCACTTAACCACTATACCACCAGGAGTTCCACAATAATAGAAAGGCTAAAATGTTACATCACCACTCTCACTGACCTCACCAAAAAAGGAAGATGAAGAAAACGAATGAAAGCTTTTAAAATGTCTGATCAATATCTTCAGAAAAATCAAATTGAATTAAAGCTAACAAGAAAAATCACAGAGCTTTAACAAAAATACCTTTTCCTTATGGTCAGGGTCAAAGACTTATGCTAAACTGTCTTGGGGTGGAGCAGGTATTGATATTCTTTCAAACATCCAAACAAATCCAACCCATGACCATCAAGTCAGTTCCAATCCATGGCAACCCCACGGGTTACAGAGCAGAACTGCTCCACGGGATCTTCTTGGCTGAAACAGAAGCGGATCACCAGGCCTTTCATCCATGGCACTGCCAGGTGTGCCAAGCTGCCAACCTTTTGATTGACATCCACAGCACATAACCACTACACCACCAGGGTGTCACTTTTGGTTAACAGCCAAGAATAAACCATTTGCACCACTCAGGGACTTTTCTTTCCAACATTCCCTGAAGCAACCTAATACGTAGTCAGAGTTGAGAAACACTGACCAAAATAATACCCCTCACTCCAGCTTATGATCTCAACAAGTCACCTTCTGGGCTGTGATTTAGGTTCCCTGGTGGGCTTTCTAACTCTATGGGGCGGTTCTACTCTGTCCTATAAGGTTGCTATGAGTCACAATTGACTTGATGGCAGTGGGGTTTTTTTTTTTTTTTTTTTTTTTTTTTGGTTTTTTTGCTTTTTTTAGAATGGGCCGCAGAGCAACGCAGTAATGTGGACTATACCTAAGTCATAGAACGATGCTACTAGAAGGGAGTGTGCCCCAGGGGGATGAACCTGGCCATCTGTGAGTCTCTGGTTCTGCCACACCTCAGTCAGCAGCTTTCCCTGGTGGCTTCCATCACTACATGCCCAAGGCCTATAACCCGTCATGGCTTTTGCCAGGTGAAAGAAACAGACTGGTTCAAGACCCTCCCAGTAACTTCAGATAAAAGTAGAGGCTTTTAGTAGGTCTTTCAGTCTCCCGTTTTTAAAAGGAAACCACCATAAGATCAGATTTGATACGGGAATAAGGCCAGGCAGTGTCCAAAGCAGTACCAGAAAACTCAGTTGCCATTAAGGAAGCTGGTGACCCTATGTGATTCAGAATATAAAAGTGCTCTACAGGGTTTCTGAAGGCTGATTTTTCAAGAGTTGATCACAAAGTCACCTTGGGTAGACTCCCACCATCAACCTTTGGATAGCCACCAAGTGCATTAACCATTAGCACCACCAAGGAACTTCTAGAAGATATACATATACACATATATTCATACATATATGTGTACGTATATATGTGTGTGTGTATATATGTATGTGTGTGTGTGCATATACATATTTATATATGTGTGTATATATATGTAAAATTCAGGGGTTCTCAAATTTTAATGCATCTAATAATCTCCTGAGATGCTCATTAAAACACAGATTATGAGCACCTAGAAAGATTAATTCAGTAGATCTAGGGACGTTTCCAAGAACTCATTCATTCATTCAGCAAATTTTTAACAAGTTCCTACCATATGCCAAGCTTTGCCTGTAGGGCCTGGAGTGTGATGTTGACCAGATAGTCCCTTGCCCTCATGAAGCTTACATTCTGTTGAAATCTACCTTTTTACTAATCTATGTGAGTGGAATTCACTGCTTCTCTGATGTGCTGAAAACCAGGTGCAACTATACACTGCAGATTAGCAAGTAAGCACAGGTAGGGCCGTGAGTACCTTCCTTAGTAGACAATCCAGCCCTGCAAAGGTGACCAGAATACAGCGGGGCTGTGCCTCCCACCTTCCCTCTCAAGTGTGCTGCAGTCTTCTTTCCCGTCCTGGAACAACCCACTACCCTGCACACCACGGTGTGCTGCCGTGGTTTTCTTTCTCAGAAGGCAGCTGTAACATGTCTATTCCCAGACCCACCCCAGAAGTTCTGAACCTGTCACTAGGGTAAGTCTCAGAAATCTGTATTTTATAAAAAGCTTTCTGGCTAATTCAGATAGTTTCCCAGGTGTGGAAGCCACCCATGTGTGAGAAAGAGCCCAAGCCTTTAAATCAGATATTTCTGGGTGGGAGACCCAACTCTACCACTTATTAGACATGTGGCCATGGGCTTGTTGCTTGGTCTCTGTGAGACTCAGTGACTTTATCTGTAAAACTGAATTAAAACACCTTCCTTCACAGACTCATAGTGACCGCTATGAGTTGGAATCAACTTGATAGCAGTGCACTTGAGTTGGTTTAGGTTTTTTTCTTTCTTTTTTTTATTATTTCCTTTACACAGTGTTGTAATAGGGATTAAATTTAGGGGTGTTTGTAGGTGTCTAGTACAGACAACGGAGCAACCAAGGTATGCGATGTCATGAAAAACCAAAATCAAAGCCATTGTAGTTGGATAGATTCTGACTCACAGAGACCCTATAGGGCAGAGTAGAACTGCCCCCATAGAGTTTCCAAGATGTGCCTAGTGAATTTGAACTGCTGACTTTTGAGTAGCAACTGTAGCAGTTAACCACTGTACCAGCAGGGTTTCCAACATAATGAAAGAGCCCCATAAAAATCTGTTGCCATCCAGTGTATTCTTTCTCACACTAACCCTATAAGACATAGAGTAGAATGGCCCCCTTGGATTTCCAAAGCTACAATCTTTCCCAATGTCCACTGCCACATCATTGTCCTGAGTAGCAGCTGGTGCATCCAACCTTCTGCCTTTGGACTAGCAGCCCAGCGCTTAACCAGGGCTTCCCCAGTGAAAGAAAGTTTCCTGGAAATATTTCTTTTTGGGACAATTCTGCATCTGGGATGCTTTTAACTCTTCAAGACCCCAAGATCTTCCTTTTTCCTTCATTATTATCGTCTTGCCAGTGGCTATCTAGTTTTTGTTACAGCATCCATCTGTTGGGGGCAACGTGTACAAACGCCACTGCAGGTGCTCTTCCTACACGACTGGGGATGTTGTGCCCTGCTAACCTTGCTGGCTTAAGCCTAACCACCTTTAGGATAATAGGAACATTGGGCTCCAGATATTTACCAGCCAGAGTGCAATACAGCAAGAAAAAGGTGATAAATATCACTTTATAGTAAATGTTTCACAGTAATGAAAAGGCAACCTCTGTCCTAAAATGGGCCATTCTTTCACATGTAATTTTTTTCCCCCAGGCAGACAAATGGGCTGAGTCAGGACGGGTAGACATGGCTTCCATCAGCCCAGGCTAGCCTGAATGGTGGCTGGCCCAGTGGGCCGTGCAGAATTCCGGCTGTGATCTTCTGTACGTGTTCCTCAGGAAGCCAGTGGAGGAAAATGTTGCTGGCAGGCAGCAGCCCGGAAGAAAGTGTTCAGCTTTCTGAGTCAGTAATTCCCAGCTCTGGAGCAGCTGGAAATGCAGGTAAAACTCTTGCCTGGTGGTGCTGCGGAAGAAAGGTCTGGCTGTCTGCTTCTGTGAAGATTACACCCAAGAAAACCTCATGCAGTAGTTTCACTCTGAACACATGTGTTTACCATGTGTCAGAATCAACTCACTGGCAGCAGGTTTGGGTATCGGTTTCTGGGTTAGGTTTGGTTTGGTTTGTAACTGTGAAGGTAAGAGGTCACTGGCTGTTCAGTGGTACAAATCTTCCTTCCATGGGGCAAACCTGCATGCACCTCATACAGAGTCAGTGGAGGCTTATGAGCTGCTATGATGCTAAACAGGTTTCTCTTGGGCTTTCAGACTAGGAAGAAAGACCTGGTGATCTACTTCCAAAAATTAGCTAACAAAAATGGTACGGTCACAAGAGTTCAAGCCACAACCAATCAGGGAGATGAGGCAGGACCAGGCAGCACTTCATTCTGTTGTCCATGGGGTCACCACGAGTTGGAGATCACCTTGAATTGGGGATCTCCATGAGTCTGTGCCTGACTTCACAGTAGCTAACAACTGTCAGTATGCATGTGCATGTGTGCTGTTTCAGCATTGTGTCATTTCAGTATCACAGTGACCAACTAGTTGGACATCACTGGCCTCAATTCACAGAGGGGGAAAGCAATTCACTCTATAAGTGACCGAGTCATAGTAACAACCCAAGAAAGTGAGAGAACGTAACAGAAATAACCATGACTGAGCTGGCCCTGCTGGAGGACAGTATAGCTCCACCTCCTCTTGCCAGATGACTTCACAGGGAGATCACCCAGTGTGACACACAGTGACCAGCATCAACTATAGGCAAACACTAGTATTGTGCTTCAGAACTCTTTGGTGCTGTTCCATTGTTTAGGATGGATACAGCAAAGTTGATGAAATTTTCAAAGAACTCAGAAGTATGAAAGAATATTGTATACCTAAAGGAATAATGACAAAATAATGGCGTTGACTGATGTCTTATAACAAAAGACCACCAGGAACATGCCTGTGGTTTGGTTTATGGTATCATTGCAAGGAGGGCAACAGCACACCGTGGCAACAGTGTCATCTCAGCAGGACAACATTGCTGCATGCCATCAAGTTGATGCCAACTCACAGTGACTCAGATTCAGACACATAAGGACAGAGGAGAACTTCTTCACAGGATTTTCTTGGCGGTAACTTTGGGGGGGGCAGATAACCACATCTTTCTTCCAAAGAGCCTTTGGCATATTTGAACCACCAACTTTTGAGCTATCAACTGAGTGCTTAACCACTGAGACACCAAGGCACCAATGTTAGGAAGACATTATAAGATTTGGTCTTGCGTGAATGATTGTGAGACAGGCTCAAGAAACTGAGGATTTGTTCTGGACTGGGTACTGTCAAGAAGTAGGGGTAATTCTGATTGAGCACTTGAATAATTCTTATCTATACAGTAAGGTGAAAAGGCAGTGGTCATTCATATTAGCCAGGTGAAGGGGGTATTTAGTCATTTCTGTGGTTTGAGCAACGTTTTTGCTTTGGTCTACTTTCAGTCTTGTCTTTGTCATGATCTCTCACGATCACAGGATGGTCCTGACTGATGTTGATGTTCTATTTTTAATATGTTAAATATTTGTGTTTAACAGGACAACACCGTGGTCCTGAGCTCAAGTGCCAGGCCAGCTCCCGGCCATAGGGGCTGGTTTTCTCATCCTATTAATCACTATTTGTTGTTTGTTGGTGGTGGTAGTGGTGCCATCAAGACAGTACTAACTCGTAGTAACCCTGTATGACAAAGTAGGGTTTTTTCTAGTCTGTAATCTTCATGGGGCAAATCCTGGTGGCTTAGTAGTTAAATGCTACAGCTAGTAACCAAAACGTCGGCAGTTCAGATCCAACAGGAGCTCCTTGAAACTCCATGGGGTAGCTCTTCCCTGTGCTACAGGGTCCCTATGAGTAGGAATCAACTCAACGGCAGTGAGTTTTGGAACTTTCACAGGACCAGATTGTCAGATCTTTTGTTGTCTGGAGCCGCTGGTAGAATTAAGACACCAACCTTTGGTTAGCAGCCAAGCATTTAGCCATGGTGCCACTAGGGCTCCTTTAATTACTGCTCAAAAAACAAAAGAAAACAAAAAGCCCACCAAATCCCTTGCTGTCAAGTTGATTCTGACTCATAGCGACCCTATAGGTCAAAGTAGAACCACCCCACAGTGGTTTCAAGGAGTGGCTGGTGAATTTAAACTGCCGACTTTTAGGTTAGCAGCCAAGCTCTTAATCACAGTGCCACTGGAATTTCTTAATTACTATTAACCCACTGATTCACTCATTGCCTACAAGTCATAGCAACCCTATAGGACAGAGTAGAACTGCCCCATATGGTTCCCAGTGAGTGCCTGGTGGATTCAGACTGCCAGCCTTTTGTTTAGAAGCTGTAGCTCTTAACCACTAAGCCACCAGTGTTTCCCATTAAGTACCATTAATTACCACTTTTTACTTATTCACTTGACGAAAATTGATTGAGGATCCACTACGTGTCAGGCTCTGTTCTAGGCACTAGGAATTTAGGACAAACAAGACCAGCAATACTCCTGCCCCATGGAGTGGGCACAAGTAGAGAGACAGGCAAGCAGCAAGCAGCAAATGAACATGAAAGAGGATTTCATATAAAACGAAGTGCTAGAAGAAAAATAAAGCAGAGTAAGAGGATATAGTGAGAGTGACACAGGCTGTTTGCAACAGCAGCATCAGAGGAGGAAGCATCTCTCTAAGAGAGAATTTAAACAGAGACCAAGATGAAGAGAACAATCAACTATGGCAATATTGAAGGGAGGTGTCCCCAGTAGTGGGACAAACAAGCACAAAAGTCCTCTGCCTGGAATGAGCTCAGCATGTTTGGAGAAAAGCAGTCAGTGTGGATGGAAGACAATGAGAGAGAAAGGGAAAAAGTGACAAGGACTAAAGGTGGAAGGTTAGTGCCGAGACCAAAGGGGTAGGCGAGGGCTAGATAATACAAGGCTTTGAAGGCGTGGCTGAAACTTGGATGCTGGCCTGCAGGGCCCAGCCGGGGCGAGTCCTCAGTGAATTGTATCTCATCACACCCTGTTCTCCAACGTCTTAAAAAACTTTCATCACAAATAGACCTTGCATGGGGCAGAAAAGGGAGAAGCCTGGGTTAAACAAAATGCTAATTAAAAAGAACTAAGAATGCAAGCAGAACTGCATGGAGAATGCTGGGCTCAGCTCTGAGTCCCAAATGTAAGAAAAACAGTGATAGACAGAACATACATAAACATATATAAAGATTGCTGGGTTGGTGGGGAACAGCTAAGAAATCAGGTCACGAGAGAAATGATCCTTGTCCCTGCATGATGGCCCAGAGAGTACAAAATGGGAACATACCCTGGGCCCCACGCTTGACAGGAGACTGCTCTTCCTGGCTCTGTCCATAAAGACGTGGACTCTTGTTCTGTGTCAGTGATACAACCAACTGACACTCTCACCTCCTTCAACCCCCACAGCAAATCTGCTGATCAGCTGTTCTGAATCCATTGTCTAGGAGTCTGATGTCAGAGAGCTCTAAACCAAACCCATTGCCGTCCAGGAAATTCTGACTCATTACACTCCGTACCTGCCAAAGGCCACATTGTCACAACAACGTACTTTTAGTGCACCTTTATTCAGGGCAAAAATTCATTCTGAGCCCCAGGTGAAAATCATTTCCTTCTCACAGCTTTATGATGTATGTTAATTGTGCTGTCCCCATTTCACAGCTGAGAAGCCTGAGGCTTAGAGGAATAGTACTTGATGAGTAAGAAGAGGTGGTTCCAGGATCCAGACAAAGGCTTTTGGATTCTCCAGTACTTGTGCACAGTTACTAAGCAATACAGATGCCGTATTGGAGTGAGGAGGACTTAACAGGGAAGCCTTAGCGTGACCGGCCATGGCCCTTTATTCCTCTCCACTACCTTCATGCCAAGTGTCAGCTGTCTTATTGTTGTCGTCAGGGGCCATCAAGTGGGCTCCAACTCATAGTGACCCCCTGCCAGCAGAATGAAACACTGCCCAGCTCTGCACCCTCCTCTCAACTGTTGCCATCCTTGAGCCCACCAGGTTCTCTATAGCATCATAGGATTCTAAGAATTCTAGTGAAGAGTCAGGGAAAGCAGGGATGGAGGCGAAGAGGGAGAAGAGGAGGAAAAGATGCACATACATTCTGGACAGTGTTTAGTTCTGTTATACATAGGGTGAGTCAGAGCCAACTTGATGGCACCTAACAACTATTTATATGCAGTTGTTCGGCTTCTGATTCTTTGCCAAGTCCCTTGCTCTGTTACTATTTGCCAGTCTTCTCCTTAGCCTGAAAAGGAAGAAATATTTCTAAAGGAGGTGTTACCATACATACATATGCCAAGCCAGCCATATATATATATGTATAAATCAGTTACCAGTTGCCATCAAGTCAATTCTGACTGATGGCAGCTCATAGCCACCCCATGTGTTGCAGAATAGGGCTTCCAAAGCACACTGCCACCTCTTTCTTCCAAGGCACCTCTGGGTGGGTTCAAACTGCCAATGTTTCAATCTGTAGTTGAATACTTAACTATTTGCACTGCTCAGGGACTACCGTGTATGTGTATGTGTGTGTTTCTGTGTTTGTGTATAAAACTCAAAACTCATTGCTGTTGAGCCAATTTATATTCACCATCTGCCAGTTTTTCATACTCTGGTGGCTTGCCTGTTGCTGTGCTGCTGAAAGCTGTGCCATCTCTATTTCAAATACCAGCGAAGTCACCTAAGTGGATAGGTTTCAGTGGTGCTTCCAGACTAAGATAGATTAGGAAGAAAGGCCTGGTGATCTACTTCAGAAAGTTAGCCCACAAAAACGATATGGATCACAACAAAACCTCAGCAGAGAAGGACATCATGCTGGTGAAATAGAGGGCAAACAAGGGCATGAAGAGACCCTCAGTGAGGTAAACTGGCAAAACAGCCACAACACACCAGTGATTGTGCTTAGGGCCAGGAAACAGTTCATTGTACAGTACATAAGTTTCCCATGAGTCAGAGTCAAAGCCAAGGCAGCTATCTCTCTCTTTCCCTACACGTAAATACATACACACACACATGCATATATATGTATATATACATATATGGCATGGCACGCATTCATTCTAATAGCTTCTGATTCCTCGCCACATCCCTTGCTCTGTAATTACCCCCACAGTCTTCTCCTTAGCCTGAAAAGGAAGAAGTATTTCTGGAGGAGAAGCTGTTACTATACTAAGTTCACATCCGTACTATTCAAAGTAGTCCCTAAAGACACTAGCGGAGTGACTAAAGTGGCCAGGACAAATGTACGTGGGAGTGGCCACATGGCTTTCTTCAAAATTATTTGCAACCTGCTTCTTCACGTAATATGCCCTGAACTTTTTCTCATACCCTGTCAACATGATCCTTAGTATCCATGCAATACTCTATTTTTGGGGTGTATCTTAACTAGCCTTAACATTCTGACTTCTTCATTCTTACATCTGTATTGCAGTGCTTTCCTCTGGCTGTCTTACTCTGAATATTTCTAAGACTTTTTTTTGGTACCCGCAGTCAGCTGCCCTACCCAGCTGAATGTGCTGACAGAATTCCACCTCATTTCTGATCCTCGTTTGCTGATATATTAAAAGGCATATATCAATCTGTATTTGCAGTTTTGATCATTCATTTCAGAAAGCATTTACAGACGTTGTTTGAGGAACTGAACTTGAAATTAGAGCGCGGTCAAGGACGGTAAATCCAATAGTTACTAAAAGGCAAAAAAAGAAAGAAAAATACTTTCCTGGGAGCTTTCTCAGCGTCCTGACAAGTGCTTTTCCTTTGCAATAAATTCATCCAAGAACTAAACTTAGTTCAAGTCATTTTTAAACCTTCCTCTTTTAAAAAGAAAAAGGTGAGGGGACATGTGTTTCATGCAATGAGATAGCTGCCTACAAGGCTTGAATTAGGTTTTGCTCGGTATTAATCGCCACATTCAACTCAACGCCTCTTTCGCTGAGTCAGCGCCGTTCCTTTAAGTGACCTGATTCTGTAATTCCATTATTAATATTATGAAAATGGCTTTCCTCTACGCTGTTTTGTGCTATCAATGGAAAACCACAGTTCCCAAATGCATTAGTCGTTGCCGGCTCCCGGCAGGATTATTTGCATCAATACAAACTGAGTTAATCATCGCCCTATTTGAATAATCAGTCACGTGGCGGCCCAGCACCTCGCTGGTGGCTGCGTCTCGCCGCTGAAGCCGCGGAATTGCATTTGGGTCCTGCATTCTCCAAGCACTGCAGATTTTCTTGCTGGCTATCAAAGCGACATCTTGCCGTTTTACTTTGCAATTTTTCCTCTCCTTGCCTGACAGTGATGGAAGCCCACTCTCAGCCTCTTAATCAGCCGGTCCGAGGTGGTAAATGGCGAGTGTTAAAACCGATACGCATAAAGAGAGGGGAACAAAGTTCATTAGGAAAAATAATGAGCCCGGGAATAATAAATGGTGAAACTCCTTTTATTTTTCACAGTACTAGATTGCCTTTAGTGTCTTAGGCATTGAGATAATATATTACTGATTTACAGGTTTTTAAACCAACATAAGGCAGATAGGACCATGGGTGGAGGAGTGGCCAAATTCGCTCTGTAAAGTTGCTTTGTAAACACTGGTGGCGTGGTAGTTAGTGCTACAGCTGCTAACCAGTCAGCAGTTCCAATCTACCAGGAACTCCTTGGAAACTCAGTAGGACTGTTCTGCGACAGGGTCACTATGAGTTGGAATGCACTCAGTGGCTGTGGGTTTTTGGAGATGGGTTTTTGGAGATGGCTTTTAATGGTTCTAAGCTACGCATGGAAATCCTGGTGGCGTAGTGGGTTAAGAGCTGCAACTGCTAACCGGAAGATCAGCAGTTCAAATTTACCAGGTGCTCCTCGGAAACTCACGGGGCAGTTCTACTCTGACCTCTAGGGTCACTATGAGTCAGACCAACGGAACGGTAGTGAGTGAGTGAGCACCTTCCCTCACCTCAGCCCCACTGGGGATGTTTCCCGGACAAAACTGTTGGCCAGAATTTGAAAATGAGAGAGCTGGAAGCCAGAGAGAAAAAAGGAAACTAAGCAAATTACTTTAAAATGCAAATCAAGTCACTTGACTCCTCCATTTCAAACCCTTCAACATTGTTCTGTGGCTCCTAGTATCCGTCCTAAGTCCTCCACCTGGCGCCCTGGACAGCTCCTCGGAAATCCACCTGCCTTTCCAGCTATTGCTCCCTCTGCACCCCACACACAGCTTCAGACAGACTTGGCTTTTCTTCCTGTCCCTGGAGATGTCTGATGTTTGCCGCTCATACTCCGGTCTTCCTTCGTGCTCACGCGCTTGTCTATCCATCATGTTCCTTTCATCCTACGCTTTTACCCCTCCTGGTGCTAAAAACTCAGCTGCTAACCAAAAGGAGGACAGTTCAAATCCACCAGCTGTTCCTCAGCAACCTTCTGGGGCAGTTCTTCTCTGTCCTACAGCGTCACTTTGAATTGAAATCAGCTTGATGACAATAGGTTTGGTTTCAGTTTGATGCAAATGGTTAAGTGTTTGTCTATTAATTGAAAGGCTGGTGGTTCAAGTCACCCAAAGGCACCTCAGAAGAAACCCCTACTGATCTGCTTCTGAACAGTGACATCTTGGAAATCCACCAGAGTGCAGTTCTGTTGTGCAACACATGGGGTTGCTATGAGTCAGAAATGACTCCATGGCTAGGGATTTGCTATTTTAAACTAACCTCAGGAAACCCTAGTAGTGTTGTGGTTAAGTGCTATGGCTGCTAATCAAAAAGTTGGCAGTTCGAATCTTCCAGGTGCTCCTTGGAAACTATGAGGCAGTTCTCTGTCCGAGACCCCACCCGTCCAGCAGGTAGAGAACAGACACACGGACCACCACACGTGGTTTCTAGATCCTTCTTCTACTTTATTTCCTGGTCACACGGCTTAAATAGTGTTGCCTGCTGTATTCTGATAGGGCAAACAATATCCAATCACAGGGGGGCTTGCCTAGTCTCCAGGCAAAGCCTTACACTGGGCAGGCCATCAAGCGGGGTAAACAAGGGTGTGGCCCTGCAGCACGATGCCATTTTGCAGGCAGCGAGATCTAAGGCTTACAGGAGGTATGTGGGCCATGGCTCCCAACAGTTCTCCTCTGTTCTATGGGATGTCTACGAATCAGAATCAACTTGATGATAGTGAGCTTGTTTTGTTTTTTAACCTTCACCCATTGGTGTAGCGTCGACTCTAACTCACAGTGACCCTATATGATGGACTAGAACGGCCCCACAGGGCTTCCAAATCTGTAATCTTTACAGAAGCAGACTGCCGCCGTCTTCTTTCTGCAAGAACCGCTGCTGGGGTGCAACTACCAACCTTTCAGTTTGCTAAACTTAACTCACTTCCATTCTTCCTTGAGTTTCAGATGATGTCACTGCCCCTGACAAGTCTTCCCTGACTCTTAAAGGAGATATTACACCAATTTCCAAGGATCCTGTGAAACCCCCTTATAATAGTTTTTGTAACAGGATCGATCGTTTACTATCTCTCTTCCTGTTAACACCATGAGGTCGCACACGGTTCCTGCCTTGTTCACCGCTCCCCCTAAAGAGCACCCTGCGCATGGCACTGTGTTTCCAACACGAACACATGCACTGACAGACAAGTGGCTGAGTGGACAGTAGTGTAGGAACGAGTGTCCTTCCTCAATACAGGCCCCCAGCTTTATCTTAGTTTCCTAATGTTGCTGTAATATAAATATCACAAGTAGGTTGTTTTAAAGAACAGACATTTATTTTCTTGAAAATTGCAAGTCTAGAAGTCCAAGTACTGGCTCCAGGCAAATGCTCTCAGTCAGCTCTGAAGGAATAACTCTGCCTCTTTCAGTTTCTGTTGCTTGGTAATCTTCACATGCTATTTATCTGCACCCCCTGTCAAGGACTGAGTTGTATCCTCCCAAAAATGTGTGTGGCCATTTAGCTAGGCCATGATTCCTGATATTGTGCGATATTCCTACATGCTATAAACCCTGCCTCTATGGTGTTAATGAGGGTGGATGGGCAGCAGTTGTGTTGGTGAGACTGCACTCAGTGTGTCAGATTGTACTAGCCTTGAGGCAATCTCTTTGGATGAAAAAGGAAAGGGAAGCAAGCAGAGAGTTAGAGACCTCATATCACCCAGAAGCAGTAGCAGGTGGAGAGCACATCCTTTGCAAAGGATCTGGGGTCCTTGCGCCTCATAAGCTCCCAGTTCCAGGGAAGATTAATGACAAGGACCTTCGAAATCAGATATTGAGAAGAGATAGGGTGAGAGGAGGACCTAAGATTAAGGAGTTCTAAGAGATACTGTTTCAGAACATGCCTAAATTGCAGGGAAAGACATGACCTCCGTATTCCACAAGCCCCCGGGGTTGATGCTAGGGTGGAGCCCTCATTAGGGTGGAGCTCTCAGAGACACCACTATAGATTTGGTAAACTATAGGCAATGAATGACTCCTCTTGTCCTGATAAAACCAATGACAAGAGAATTAAGCAGGGCAGGAGGGACAGAGAAGTAACTTGTGTTTGAGCACTCTTCTTTCACACTGCTGGCCAGATGATGTCTAACATCATTTATTTTCCTTGATGGCAGGTGATGACCTGCAAGTTGGTGAAGCAGACCACAACCCAGTTGACCCCCATCCAGTCAACCCCCAAATGCCTCCTTCCCACTTCCCACATTGTTCCCTGAATCTACATGTGGTCTTTCCCTTTAAATACTCCAACTTTGCTTGACAAATTAGGACTGGCCTTGAGAACGAAAATGTTGGCTGTCCCCTGTGCTACCACGACATTGAAATAAAGTCCTTTATCTCACCCCAAAATTCCTGTCTCAGTAAATTGGCTTTTTGTGGCAGGTAGCTGAACCGAAGGGCTTTTCCCTGTAACACCTTCATCCAGAACCCACAGAGAAATCCTTTCTCTAGAGCTGATGCCCTTAATATGGACTTGTAGCCTACTGTACTGTGACAAAATAGAATTTCTCTTCTTCAAGTCATCTACTTGTGGTATTCCTGTTATAGCAGTACTAGATAACTACCTCAAACCCACTGCCATCGAGTCAATTCTGACTCATAGCAACCCTACAGGACAGAATAGAACTGCCCCATAGACTTTTCAAGGAGTGCCTGGTGGATTCAAACTGCCAGTCTTTTAGTTAGCAGACACTGCATCACTCGGGTTGACTGAGACACCCTCATTTGTGCTTCCTTATTTCTGTACCTCTGCTGATCTTTCTCTATCTCAGAAGTGATTAGGTTTAAGACACAGCCTATGCTAAAATGACCTCATTAATACAACAAAGACATCACTATTTCTAAACAGGATTACACCCACAGGAATAAGGGTTAGGACTCCAGTACTTACTTTAGGGAAACACAGTTCAGTCCATAACAAAGAGACTAAGCAGGATAACCCAGCAGATACACACCACAGCTACCCTGAGCTTGTCCTGTATCTCAAGCACTTGAACAACCCATTATCTCTGGAGTCACCACATCCTTCATGGGCTGCCAAGTTCATGAATGGATGGCCAGTTCATGCTTGTGAGTACCATTTGTCATTTGTCTTAGACTCATCCCTATGCACCCAGCCTTGATTAATTTAAAACCTCACACATGCTGTGTGAACATGTTTACTGGGAAATCCCAAAGAAGCTATGTCCAAGCAGCACCAGACTGTGAGGAACTGGAGGCCAGCCTCCCAGCTGGAAGATGACTTACACACACATACACAGCAAATCCACAGTTGACAGGCGAGCAGATGTACAAGAAACAGTACAAACATGCTGGAAATTATACCTTCTTGAGAAAGGAAAGCTCCAGCAGCTTTTTCCAAGTACTGTCACTCTTCTTTAACGCATACCAGATACCAGCATTCTTCATTCTTGCAGATGTGATTATATTATAGGAGAAAGTCACATTAAAAAAAAGTCCACAGTAAGAAAAAAAGCTACTTAAAGGGACTTGCCATAATGAACCTACATTAAATTATAACAAATAAATGTCCTGTGGAAAGACCTTCTGCAGCTAAAAGACTTCCACTGGCTATAAGGCAACAATAATCTAATTCAGGGGCCTCATTTGAAACTTGTTCTTGACTGTAGAATAGCTAAATTGAATGGATGAAATGATCAAGTAAAAGAGCTGAGCAAAAGATTTCAAAGGGAGACTTAAGAAAACAAAATAAAGTATTATAATAAAATGTGCAAAGACCTGGAGTCAGAAAACCAAAAAGAAAAAACGCACTCGATATTTCTCAACTTCAAAGTACTGAAGAAAAAATTCAAGCTATGACTTGAATTCTGAAGGATTCTACAGGCAAAAAAGTAAACAATACAGGATGTATCAAAAGAAGGTGGTAGAAATACAGAATCACTGTACCAAAAAGAATTGGTTGACGTTGAATCATTTCAGGAGGTACCATGTGATCAAGATCAAATAGAACTGAAGCGAATGCAGGGAATGACAAAAACCAGGAAGATATTTCAGCTACGGCAGAGCCAAGGTGTCAGTCATCCATGTCAGGAAATTTGGAAGACAGTGACTAGAAGAGATCCCTATTTGTGGTCATCCCAAATAAAAGTGATACCACAGAATGTGGAAATTATTGAACAATATTATTAGCATCATATGAAAGCAAAACTTTGCTGAACAGCATTCAAAAGCAAATAATCCAAGAAACTGGACTGTAGGAGAAGGAACACAGCACCAAGATTGGAGGAAGATGACACAATCCTGTTTACTGAAAATTAAGAGGACTTGAAATACTTACTGATGAAGATTAAAGACCGCAGCCTTCACTGTGGATTACACCTCAACACAAAGAAAACAGAAATCCTCCCAACTTGACCAGTTAAACAATATCATGACAAATGGCGAAAATATTGAAGTTGTAAAGAATTTTATTTTACCTAGATCTACAATCAACAATCATGGAAGCAGCAATCAAGAGATCAAATGATGCATTACGTTGGGCAAACTTGCTGCAAAAGAAGTGTTACAAAGCAAAACTATCACCTTGAGGACTAAGTTGCCTCTGACCCAAGCCATGATATTTTCCATTGCCTCACATGCATGCTAAAGCTGTACAATGAATAAGGAAGACAGAAGAAGAATTGATGTCTTTGAATTACGATGTTGGCATAGAACGGTGAATATAGCATGAACTGCCAGAAGAATGAACAAATCTGTCTTGGAAGAAGTACAGAACACCCCTAAGAAAGGAGGATGATAAAACCTCATCTCACATATTTTGAACATAGCATCAGGAGGGACCAGTCCCTGAAGAAGAACATCATGCTTGGTAAAGCGGAGGGTCAATGAAAAAGAATAATAACCTCATGCTCAACAAGACAGAATGACACAGTGGCTTTAACAATGGACTCATTCATAGCAACGACTGTGAGGATGGTACAAGACTAGGCACTGTTTCATGCTGTTGTACATAGGGTGGCTATGTAACAGAAATGACCCATTGGCACCTAACAGTAGCATTTAACAGATGTGGAATCAGCCACAAGTGGGTGCAGACATTTTCCAGTATTACTATTAGCAAGTAAGAAAGTCTTGGTTAGAATTCAGCTCCTGTCTTCCCCCACCCTTAGTCCCTGGTTAGTCCTCTGTCCACCCTTTCCCCTATGGCCCTTCTCTCCTCATGAACAGTGAATAATGCCAAGAAAGACGATAACTAAAGAGGACGTAGACCGCTAACCACAAGATTAGCGGTTTGAACCTACCCAGTGGCTCCAGGTGTAAAAATCTGGCAATTTCCTTCCTGAAAGATTACAGACAAGAAAACCATACGGGCCAGTTCTGCTCTGTAATCCATGGGGTCATGATGAGTTCGAACCAACTTGATGGCATCCTACAATAACAACAACAGAAAAAGAAAACACAGAAGCCAAGGCAACACCAAGCAAATGCATCCAAACAAATCAGAATGAAGGAGTAAAAAAAAGAAAACAAAAACATAGTCACACTCTAAAACCTACCCAGGATTAAAGCAGAACAGTTTAATCAGTTAATAATTATTTTTACCAAGGAAGGCTCATCATTACAAACAATAAAATTGCTCTTGAAAGGACCACAGCCAATTGAGAAGAATATTCACTGAGATTATTTTCTCATTGTTTCTTTCACAAAACAATTATGCTCTTTGGTGCATGAAGACAAAGATTCACAAATTCTTGGTGGGAGAAGACTTTTAATACTACTCTGTATACAGTTTTGGAAGCTGCAATGATTCAGGTTACTTCACTCACGAAAAATTTATGATTTCTTGCCAACAACCCATGTCTTGAACATGCAAGCACTGAAGGGCCAGGGGAGAGGGCTCTTTGAGACTGCATCCAAATCATTCTCCCAAGATGCTGTGTCTTGGTGACCTTCCAAGAAAAGCTTGGGCAGGATCTGCAGCGCAGACAATGGCTTGGTTTTAGCTGAATTAAAATAGGAACAATTCCTCACGCTTGATTTAAGTGATCATTGCCATTGAAATCATGGGTTGTTGGGCCAATTTGACCTAATTGATGGTTGTCCACACCTGTAGAGGAACTAGAAAATGTATCTATAGACATCAGTATGTCCTTTTTGATGATAAAAAGTTAGAACTGTCAACCACAGTCACCAACTCCATCTGATGTACACAGATTCCACTGTCTCCCAAACAACCTTCCTCTCTGCACCTCATCCAATTAACTTCCTTTGGGAAAATCTTTGGACTAGGAGAACATCAGAGGATCCAGTGCTCTCCAAAACTTGTACAGGACACAGCCTATGCTCTTGTTCCCAATCACCATACTTGTCATACCTCTCCTTGAGGGTCAAGGTTGCATCATGCAGAGGTGACAAGGAAAGCACACTATCTGGCCCAGTCCGGTCTCGTTTTGCCAACTCAACACATCTAGGTGTTAAGGGCACAAAACAAAAGTCACTACCAGAGTGTGATGATGTCAAGTGCTCTGGAAAGAGCCTTCTTGCTCCAAATCTCTGTCCCCAATCCTTTCCAGGGCCCCATCCCCTATATACTTTAATTAAGGCAATGAAGCTTTTACAAAGATCATTAACACTGAAAGACATAGGACCCCAAGGTCCTATGTCCAAAACAGATACATTTTGATGGGAAAAGAAGCAAAAATCCAGAGAATGAGGGGCCAGCAGCCCTAGGAAGTTGAACTCATAGGATGATGAGTGAAGACAGGCTTAAGCCATGAAGTCGTAAGTCTAGCCCCGGACAGACAGACAAGCCAGGGTATCAGACATCCTCTTCTGTGCTTTGCAAAGTGAAGGTGATCGTATCTGGGGCTTCCTGGTATCGTGGGAGGACTACCCACAGGCAGAGAAGCACATAAGCCCAAAAACCAAACTAATTGTTGTTGAGTCAATTCTAATTCATAGTGACCCTATAGAACAGAGTAGAACTGTCCCACAGGTTTTCAAAGGACCATCTGGCAGATTTGAACTGCCAACTTTTTGACTAGCAGCTTGTCATAGATTGAATTATGTCCCCTCAAAAATAGGTGTAGTCACGTGCCTCAGAAATGATTCCCAGTATTTTGTGATTGTCCTCCATTTTGTGATTTTCCCATGCTGTATGTTAAAGATTAAGGTGGGACTGTAAATCCATTCATAGGCTCAACTCCCAACTCCACTGTAAAGGGAGTTTCTCTGGAGTATGGCTTGCCCCACCTTTAATCTTTTCATCCTACAAGACATAAAAGAAAAGGGAAGCAAGCAGAGAATTGGGAACCTCGTACCATCAATAAAGCAGCATCAGAAGATAAGCACATCTTTCAGACCTGACATTCCTGTGCCAAGATGCTCCCTGGACAAAGACTGATGCAATACCGGACTTCCCTCCAGAGCCGACAAGAGGAAAGCCATCCCCTGGAGCAGACATCCTGAATTTGGACTTGAAGAATATTTTGGACTGTGTAAGAATAAACTTTCCTTTGTTAATGCCTTCCACTCTGTGGTATTTCTGTTAGAGCAGCACTAGCTGACTAAACACAGCCGTAGCACTTAACCACTGCACCACCAGGGTTTTCCAAGAGGCACATAGTCCATGAGAATTTCTAGAGCTTCTTAGGTCTTCTGGTCCCACCTTCTGCAGCACTTCTGTGACCACGAGTCATGACAGTAGCCCACACTGCTTGGTGATTTACAAACATCATTGTTATGGATTGAATTGTATCTTCCAAAAAGATGTGTTGACATCCTAATCCCTATACTTATGAAGATGACTTTGTTTGGGGAAATCAGGGTTTTTGTTTTTTGTTTCTTTCTTTCTTTCTTTTTGGATCTACTATCAGTGAAGTTAAAGAAGTAGGGTTGGTCCTAATCCCTTCTGAGCAACTTCTTTAAAATGAGCAGAACTAATATGGAAACAGAGTCCTTCACATACGGGGTGAAGACAGAAGCCATACAACAACAGATGCAACAAAGCAACACCAAGGATCACCAGCAGCCACTAGACACTAAGAGAGAGGCATGGGACAGTTCATCTGTCAAAGCCCTTAGAAGGAGTCCACATGGCTGAAACCCTAAATGTGGATTTCTAGCCTCCAGAACCATCAGACAATAACACTATTTAATTTAGAGCCACATATTTGGTGATATTTTGTTGGTGCAGCCCCAGGAAATGGAAACAATCATCTCTGTGTCTCTGTGATCCAGCCAGGAGCAGGGATCATGCTGTTAACCCCATTACAGAGGATGAAAATGGTGTCAGGTGAACTTTACAGATTGCAATCTCACTGATTACAAATGGCCAAGATCCTGTATTTACAGAGGGAATAAATTACTTTCTTGCCATCCACATAGAAAGACAGAAGATGCCATTATGTCATAAAAACACTAGGCAGTTTGCAATAACCACTATGTCTCAGATTCAGGAGCATCATGTCAACTTCATCCTTTCTGACCATATGCCAGCTCAGCCCATTTGTACCAGGTCTCTAGTCTGATGATAAAGCTCTCAAGGACTCGTTCCCTTGGCTTCCTCTGGGTATTGCTGGAGTCAGCTGTCCTAACGTCAACTCTTAAGGAGCTGAGTTTGAGATACGGGTTGATTTATACCCAGGAGACACCTAACTTCCTTATACATACATGTCCCCTGTCTCCTAGAATTCTGCCTACAGAAGGGAGACGCTACATATGCCCAACCCACAAAACCATAGTTACGCCCTAGGATTCTCACCTTCCATCCAGGAGACACATGTTCAATTTCTAGCCATCACACCTCAAGCCAAGCCACCACCCATCAGGAGGCTTTCATGTTGCTAAGATGCTGAACAGGTTTCAGCAGGGCCTCTGGACTAAGACAGACAAGGAAGAAAGATCTGGCCATTTCTACTTCCTAAAACTCAGTCGATAAAAATGCTGTGAACCACAAGAGACCAAATCCCATTGTGCTTGGGGTTTCCAGTGAGACAATGGCCAACAGCAGCTAACAATACGATCATTTCCAGGACTAAAATAGCTGCTCTCCTTATGCCTCTGCAACCTGAATAAATTTTGCTTCCTTTTGTGTGCGCACACAGAGAGAGAGAGAGAGAGAGAGAGAGAGAGACAGAGAATAGATAGCACCTAATTTGTAAAATTTTTGTAAAAATTAAATGAGATGAGGCAGAGTCAAGATGGTAGACTAGACACACGTCTCCTTAACTCCCTCTAGAAACCAAGGCATGAATTGATAATTAAATGGAGCCTTCTGGACACCCAGTGAGCCCTAGGACATGGCATAGGGCTGACAATTTGGACTACATACCACTGAAAGGGGAAATTTCTTCTTTTTTGCCGACCCCTGCCCTTGTTGACTGCCAGCTCTCGTAGTCTGAAGGTAACTCAACATTTTAACTATTTTTTGTCTGTCTTAGCTGGTGGGTGGGGCTGGGCTTTAACTGGCAGCAAAGCTCAGATACACTGCTGATGGAATCAACAGACAATGTGGCCAGATTTTGAGAGGCCAGCACTGGACTCTGTGCACATAGGCCCCTCCACCCTCTTTCTGAACCTCCACCACTGAATTACCTATTCCATAGTGGGCTGGAGAGCTTGTGCAGGACACCATCTTGTTCAACTGGGAGGCAGAGGAACCCAAAAGGAGGCCTCAGCAGGGCCTAATTTTCAGGCTTGGAGGCAGTGCCTGCCCAGGGAGTGCTTTTCTGTCAGAAAAGCAGTGTTTTTCACAGTGGGGCCTTGTGGGTAGGGCCCAGCAGCAGAGGGCAGCAAGGCAGTGGCCTTTCCGTAGTTTGAACTAGTTTATAGCATCTGGGGTTGGATATAGA
The DNA here is from genome assembly GCA_028571685.1 of Heterohyrax brucei. Classification (NCBI taxonomy): domain Eukaryota; kingdom Metazoa; phylum Chordata; class Mammalia; order Hyracoidea; family Procaviidae; genus Heterohyrax; species Heterohyrax brucei. Next base: position 167,865,518 of record CM053143.1, read on the forward strand.
GATACTTACTTTGCCAACTGGGAAAAAGGGCTTGCATACCTTACTGCCTAACTGATTTTGGAAGCTGTCAGATACCTTTTACCTTTCAATATAAGACTGCCTAGAGAAATAACTGCAGTGTATCCTGACAGCATCTCTTCCAGCCTTTACTGAATCACATCATAGGGTCAGCTGATGACCCCCAGTGACGGTATTAGTAGGGCTGTTTCTTTTTCAATCAGGAGGTAGAGCCTGCTACCCCAGAGATTCCACTATGCCCAGTCACTGGAGTACACAGAGGTGATGGTGATTACTTGCCTTGCAGACTGAGCTTTAGATCCTGTTAAGGTAACACCGGAGAAACAAAACAACCTCCAGATGCCAAAAAAGCAACAAACTTTGGACAGAAATGTAAAGAAAACTTCACCTATGGCTCCAGAAGGACCCCAAAAGAAAGATCCCAAGAACTTACTAGACAAAGATGCCTTTCAGAAACTATCAAAGGGCAAGTACAAAAGGATTATAAAGAGAGCCCTCATAGACATTATAAAACATGCAGCAGAAAAAAAAATGCAAAATTAAGCAAGCTGTTCAGTCTAATGGAACACCAGTATTCTGAAATCCAACAGATCAACAACAAAATCAAAATGATAGAAAATTCAGTTCAAAGCCACAAAAACAGAATGGAACAAATGGAAAATAGACTTTCTGACTTGGAAAACAGAGCTACTGACTCTAGTATCTATGAGGAGAAATCAGAAAAAAAGAAACAAGAAAAAATGAAGAAGCATTAAGAAGCATGTGGGACTCTATTAAAAGGAACAATGTACGATTAGTTGGAGTTCTTGAACAGGGAAGGACACCTGACAACACAGAGAGTATTGTTGCTGAGCTGCTGACAGAAAACTTCCCTGAAATTATAAAAGAAGAGAATACAGGTATTCAAGATGCATATTGAATACCACTCCATAGATCATAGAAGAAAGACTCCAAGACATATTATATTCAAGTGTAACAAAATGAAATGTAAGCAGAAACTCTTATAGTCAGCAAGACTCAAAGCAAAGCTAACATTCAGAGGGAAACCCTATAGCCTTTCATCTGACTTCTCAGCAGAAATGATGCTGTCGTGGAGGCAATGGAATGACACATTCAAAGCCCTGAAGCAGAAAAGCTTCCAAGCAAGAGATATATATTGCAAAACTATCTTTCACATATGAAAATGAAATTAAGACATTTACAGATAAACAGAAACTCAGAGACTGTGTGAAAAACAAACCAAAACTACAAGAAATAGTGAAAGAAACTCTTGGCTTAGAAGAACTAAACCATTAACCCTATATTTTAGGAGGAAATACAGGACACATCATCCAGAAACCTACTCAATTAGGGAAGGCTCCAAATCCAGTCAAAGCTATAATAGCAAAAAAAGTGATCCAATGATCATATCATGAAAACTATGATATCATCATATTAAAAAGGGATATACTACAGTAGTTACAGTCCTTCCAGATGGAGAGGAAGTTAACAAGACTTGTAGTAGTTAAAGTTGGGTTTAAATATAGACTATTAAAGGGGACCACAGGGGTAGCCAGAAAGCACAATCAAGATGCAGCATATCAAATCAACAAACACAAAACCAACACTGAAAAAGGTAAAACATCAACTCACAAAGAAGAATGTCCCAGAACAGAATAGTAACAACAGAGAAAACATCAACACAATAATAAACACATCACAGTGACAGCACTAAACACACACCTATCAATAGCTACATTGAATGTAAGTGGACTGAACGTTTCAGTAAAGACACATTGAGTGACATCTTGGATCAAAAGACGCAACCTGTGTATATGTTGCTTACAAGAAACTCACCTTAGACTTAAAGACATGAACAAACTGAAAATTAAAGGATGGAAGAATATATACCAAGCTAACAATACACAAAGAAGAGCAGAAGTGGCAATACTAATTTCAGATAAAATAGATTTTGATGTAAAATCCACCATTGTGGACAAGGATGGACACTATTTATTGCTGTAAGTTTGAATACAAAGAAGGGCTTAACAATATTAAATATTTATGCACACAATACTAGAGCATTTAATACATCAAAGAAATACTGAAAAATGAGAGATCACTCCACAATAATAGTGAGAAAATTCAACACTCCGCTCTCAATATTGGAAAAGTCTTCTAGAAAAAAGCTGAGTAAACACACAGAAGATCTCATTGCCACAATTAACCAACAAGGCCTCATCAGCATATACAGAACTTTCCATTCATGAGCAAACAACTACACCTTCTTCTCCAGTGCACATTTCCCAGAATAGACCATGTGTTAGGATGTAAAGCAAATCTCAACACAATCAATACCACTGAATTAATGCAAAGCATCTTCTAAGACCGTAAAGCCATACAAGTCAAAACCAACAGCAGAAAAAACATAGATAGAAAGTATAACTCATGGAAAGTGGACAACACCTTGCTCAAAAGCCATGGGTTATAGAAGAAATCAAGGCAGAAATAAAGAAATTTATGGATTAAAATGAGAATGAAAACAATTCTTACCAGAATCTATGTGATACAGCTAAAGCAGTGCTCAGGGGTTAGTTTATCTCTATAAAAGCACACATCCAGAAGGAAGAAAGAACCCAAACCAAAGAACTAACCCTACAGCTTGAACAAATAGAGAAAGAGTAACAGAGGAACCCCTCAGGCCCAAGAAGAAAACAGATCACAAAGATAGAGCAGAACTAAATGATTTAGAGAATAGAAGAACTGAAAAAATTGAAAAGACCAAAAGCTGGCTTTTTGAAAAGATCAACAAAATTGACAAACCATTGACTAAGCTTAGTAAAGAAAAACAGGAAAGGAAATAAACAACCCAAATAAGAAATGAGAGGGGTGATGTCATAACAGATCCAACAGAAATCAAAGGAAGAGATTGAAAAAGTCAACAAAAATTACCAGTCAAAAAAAGCCCTGGCCCACGTGGCTTCACTGCAGAATTCTATCAAACTCTTAGAAAAGAGTTATCTCCAATAGTACTGAGGCTATTTAACAGCATAGAAAGGGATGGAATACTCCCAAATTCATTCTATAAAGCCAGCATAACCCTGATACTAAAGTCAGGGAAAGATCCAACCAAAAAGAACAACTACAGACCAATATCACCCATGAACCTAGATGCAAAAAATCTTCAACAAAATATTTGCCAATAGAATACAACAACATATCAAAAAAATAATTCCTCATGACCAAGTTGGATTCATACTAGGGATGCAAGGCTGGTTCAACATCAGAAAAACAAATAATGTGATCAACCACAAAAATAACACACAAGACAAGAATCATCTGATTTTGTCTATTGATGCAGAAAAAGCATTTGATAAAGTCCAATGCCCGTTCATGCTAAAAACTCTCAGCAAAATAGGAATAGATGGCAAATTCCTCAATACAGTAAGGGCTGTTTATACACAGCCAACTGCTTACATCATCCTGAATGGAGAGAGATTGAAACAATTCCCCCTTGAGGACAGGAAATAGACAAGGATGCCCACTGTCACCTCTCCTATTCAGCATTTTACTAGAAGTTCTAGCCAGAGCAATTAGACAAGACCAAGAAATAAAGGGCATCTGCATTGGCAAAGAAGAAGTCAAGAATCCATATGTACACTTCTCAAACTAATAGAAGAGTTCAGCAGAGTCTCAGAATACAAGATAAATGTAAGTAAATAAGTAGTATTCCTTTATACCAACAACGAGATTATTAATGAAGAAATCACCAAATCAATGCAATTTACTACATCCGTCAACAAGATAAAATATCTAGGAATAAATCTAATCAGAGGAATATCAGACCTTTACAAAGAGAAGTACAAGACCTTACTACAAGAAACTAAGAGCCTTACATAAATGGAGAAACATACACTGCCCATGGACAGGAGGACTTATCATTGTGAAAATGTCTGTTTTACCCAAAGCAATCTACTTATATAATGCAAGCCAAATACAAATTACTGTGACATTTTTTAAGGAGATGGAGAAACAAATCACCAACTTTGTTTGGAAAGGGAAGAAGCCCCAGATAAATAAGGCACTACTGAAGAAGAATACCACACTGGAAGGCCCCCTCACTATCCGACTTTAGAACCTATTACACTGCCACAGTAGTCAAAACAGCCTGGTACTGGTACAAAAAGAGGCACATAGATCAACTGAACAGAGTTGAGACCACAGAGATGCCACCATCCTCCTATGAACAGTTGGTATTGAGCAAAGGCCCTAAGATGTTAAGCTGGGGTAAAAACAATCTTTTCAACAAGTGGTGCTGGCAAAATTGGATATCCATCTGCAGAAAACTTAAACAAAATCCATTCCTCACACCTTATACAAAAACCAACTCAAGCTGGATAAAAGACCTACATATCAAATCTAAAACAATAAAGCTCATCCAAGGAAAAATAGGATCAACGGTGGAAATTTTAATACAAAATGTAGACAGACTTCAAAATCTGACAAAGAACAATCAACATAAGAGAAAATAGATAAATAGCAACTACTAAGAATCAAACACTTTTGCTCATCCAAAGACTTTATCAAAAGAATTAAAAGACGACCTACAGAATGGGAAAACATACATGGCAACTATATGTCAGACTGATGTCTGATCTCCATAATCTATAAGGTACTACAAAATATCAATAAGAAAAAGATAATTAAGCGACGGGCAAAGGAAATGGAGACACTTCCCTAAAGATGATACCCAGGCAGCCAAAAAATACAAAAAATTGCTCACAATCACAAACTACTAAAGAAATTCAAATTAAAACTATGATGAGATTCCATCTCACCCCAAAAAAGTTGGCCATGATCCAGAAAACGCAAAACAACAAATGCTGGAGGGGCTGTGGAGAAATTGGAACTCTCCTATACTGTTAGTGGGATTGCAAGATGGTACAACCTCTTTGAAAAGCAATCTGGTGCTTCCTTAAAAAGCTGGAAATAGATATACCACTTGACCCAGTGATTCCACTGCTTGGAATATATCCTACAGAATCAAGGCCATTCGTACCAATTGATACATGCACACGAATGTTTGTTGCAGCACAGTCCACAATAACGAAAAGATGGAATCAACCCAGATGCCCAACAACACAGGAACGGATAGATAAACTATGGTATATATACTCAGCGGAATGCTATGCAATGATTCAAGAACAATGATGATTTTAGGAAGCATCTCATAACCTGGTTTCAATTGGAGGACATTATGTTGCAAGAAAGTAGTCAGCAGCAAAAGGACAAATACTGTATGAGACCCTTATGATAAAAACTTAAAAACAGGTGGGCGGAGTCAAGATGGCGGACTAAGCACACGTCTCCTTATATCCCTCTGGAAACCAAGACCTGAATTGATAATCAAACAGAGCCTTCTGATCACCTAATCAGCCTCAGGACACGGCACAGGGCTGTTAATTGGGACTTCATACCACTGAGCAAAAAACCTCCTCTTTCTCGCTGACTCCCATTCCTGCTAGCCCCAGCTCTCACGGACGGAAGGTAAACGCACCATTTTGACTTTTTTTTCTCTGTCTTGGCCAGTGGGCGGAGCTGGGTCTTGCCTAGCGGCTATACTCAGACACGCTGCTGGGGGGATAGGCAGGTGAAATTCCCACATTCTGAGAGCCAGGCTTAAGACTTAATCTAGCCACTTTGAGCCATTCGTTTTATGTCTGTGTCAGCGGGGTTTGAAAGGAATTCGCAGTCAGTGTGCGGGACACCATCTTGGTACCGAGATTTTAGCGGGACCAAATTCTTAGCCCAGGAGCCAGTGCCTGCAAACAGAACAGCGCTTCTCCAACAGAAAAGTAGGAATTTTCCCAGTGCCACTGACGTTGCAGGCCCTGCAACAGAAGCAGAGGAATCACTACCTCTCGGCACCTTTAGCCCCTCTGTCCGCTGCCTGTGTGGAGGACGCCATCTTGGCTACGGTGGCCACAGCTGGATCTAATTCTTAGCTTGGGAGCCAGAGCCTGCCCACAAGAGAGCGCTTTTCTATCACAAAAGCAGTACTCGACGCAGTGTCGGCTAAGGATAGGCTCTGTCAGCAGAGGCCACCAGGGCACTAGCAGTGCTGTATTCTGAACTAGTTTGTTATCATCTGGGGTTGGATATAGTGGCGCTTACTTTGTCAAATGAGAAGAGGGACCTCTACACCTGAAAACCTAACTGACTTGTGAAGTGGTCAGATACCTTTTGCTTTACATTTTAAGACAGCCTAGAGAAACATTTGCAATCCATCCTCACAGTACCTCTTCCAGCCTCTACATACCCACATGGGACTCAAAAAGCAACAGACAATTGTGGCATACAAGAAATCACCCATGGATTCAGAAGGCTCCCAAACAAAGCAATCAAGGAGTTTTCCAGATGAAGAAACTTTTATGAAAGCATCAGGAAGTGAATACAAAATGATTATATACAGAGCCCTTCTAGACCTTATACAAAATGCAACAGAACAAAATGAAAAATTAAGCAAGCTGTTCGTTCTGATGAAACACCAGTACTCTGAAATCCAATAGATCAAGAACAAAATCAAAGACATAGAAACTTCCATGCAAAGCCAAGAAAACAGAATGGAACAATTGGAAAAAAGGATTTCTGACTTGGAAGACAGAGCTACTGATGCCAGCATCTATGAGCAGAAACCAGAAAAAAGAAACAAGAAAAATGAAGAAACATTAAGAAGCATGTGGGACTCTATTAAGAGAAACAACCTTCAATTAATTGGAGTCCCTGAACAGGGTGAGACATCTGAGAACACAGAGGGTGTGAGCTGCTGAAAGAAAACTTCCCAGAAATCATGAAGGAAGAGAATATAGACATCTCAGATGCATATCATATGCCACCCAATATAGATCTCAAAAGAAAGACTCCAAGACACATTATAATCAAGCTAAAGAATATGAAACATAAGCAGCAACTCTTAAAGGCAGCAAGACTCAAGGCAAAGCTAACATTCAGAGGGAAACCCTGTAGGCTTTCGTCAGATTTCTCAGCAGAAACCATGCTGCCACGGAGACAGTGGCATGACACATTCAAAGCCTTGAAGGAGAAGAACTTCCAACCAAGAATTGTATATCCTACAAAACTATCTTTCAAATACGAAAATGAAATTAAGACATTCCCAGATAAACAGAAACTCAGAGACTTTGTAAAAACCAAACCCAAACTACAAGAAATACTGAAAGAAGTTCTTGGCTCTGGCTTAGAAGAACAAAACCACTAACTTTATATTTTAGAACGACACACTACTCAATACTCTTTTAGGGAAGGCTCCAAAGTCAATCACAGCTTTGATACGGAAAGAAGCAATCCAGTGATCATCATGAAACCTATGGTGTCACCAGAAATAAAGAGGGATGTACTACAATTGTTACAGTCCTTCCAGGTGGAGAGGAAGATGACAAGACTGGTAGTAATTAAAATTGGGTTTATATATAGTTTATTAAGGGGGATCATAGGGGCCGCTGTAAAGCACAACAAAGACGTATCATACCATTTCAAGAAATGTAACACGAGTCTCAACAACTACAAAACCAGCTCTAAAAAAGGTGAAAACTCAACTCACAAAAAAGAATGTCCCAGAACAGACTAATAAGAACAACAGAGAAAACATCAACATGAAAATAAACACATCACAATGGCAGCAGTGAACACATACCTATCAATAATTACATTGAATGTGAATGGACTGAATGCTCCAGTAAAGAGACATCGAGTGTCATTTTGGACCAAAAGACATGACCCATCCATATGTCGTCTACAAGAAAATCACTTGAGACCTAAAGATAGGAACAAACTGAAAATTAAAGGATGGAAGAATATATATCAAGCTAACAATGAACAAAGAAGAGCAGGGGTGACAATTCTAATCTCAGACAAAATCAATTTTAATGTCAAATCCACCATCGTGGACAAAGATGGACACTATTTATTGCTGAAAGGTTCAGTACACAAGCAAGACTTAACTATATTAAATATTTATGCACCTAATATCAAAGCACCTAAATACGTCGAAGAAACACTGACTATGCTCAAAAGAGAGCTAGATGACTCCACAATAATAGTGGGAGACTTTAACACTCCACTCTCATTACTAGACAGATCATCTAGAAAAAAGCTCAGTAAAGATACAGAAGACTTCATTGGCACAATTAACCAACTAAACCTCATTGATATATACAGAACTTTCCACCCATCAGCAAACAACTACACCTTCTTCTCCAGTGCACATGGAACATTCTCCAGAACTGACCATGTGATAGGCCATAATGCAATGCTCAACAAAATCCCTAACATTGAATTACTACAAAGCATCTTCTCAGATCATAAAGCCATCAAAGTTGAAATCAATAACAGAAAAAACATAGCTAGAAAGTGGAACTCTTGGAAACTGAACAACATCTTGTTCAAAAAAAACATGGGTTATAGAGGAAATCAAAGATGAAATAAAGAAATTCATGGCTTCCAATGACAATGAAAACACTTCCTACCAGAACCTATCGGATAAAACAAAGCAGTGCTCAGAGGTCTGTTTAACTCCATAAATGCACACATCTGGAAGGAAGAAAGAAACCAAATCAAGGAACTAACTCTACAGCTTGAACAAGTAGAAAGAGAACAACAGAGGAACCCCTCAGGCACCAGAAGAAACGAGATCATAAAGATTAGAGCAGAGCTAAATGAATTAGAGAACAGAAAAACAATTGAAAAAATTGAAAAGACCGAAACCAATTTTTTGAAAAGATCAACAAAATTGACAAACCACTGGCTAAATTTACTAAGGAAAAGCAGGAAAGGAAACAAATAACCCAAATTAGAAATGAGAGAGGAGTTGTCACCACAGATGCAACAGAAATCAAAAATATCATAACAGAATACTATGAAAGACTGTACTGTAACAAATTTGAAAACCTAGGGGAAATGGACAAATTCCTTGACTCATACCACCTACCCAAATTATCACAACGTGAAGCAGAACAACTTAATAAACCCATCACAAAGGAAGAGATTGAAAAGGTCATCAAAACACTGCCAACCAAAAAAAGTCCGGGCCCAGATGGCTTCACTGCAGAATTCTACCAAGCTTTAGAGAAGAGTTATCTCCAATACTACTGAGACTATTTCACAGCATAGAAAGGGATGGAGTACACCCAAACTCATTCTATGAAACCAGCATAACCCTGATACCTAAGCCAGGGAAAGGCCCAACAAAGAAAGAACTACAGACTGATATCACTGATGAATCTAGATGCAAAAATCTTCAGCAAAATTTTTGCCAATAGAATACAACAACATATCAAGAAAATATTCCATCATGACCAAGTGGGATTCATACCAGGGATGCAAGGCTGGTTCAACGTCAGAAAAACAATTAATGTGATTAATCACATAAATAACACAAAAGACAAGGATCACCTGATTTTGTCCATTGATGCAGAAAAGGCATTTGATAAAGTCCAACACCCATTCATGCTAAAAACTCTTAGAAAAATGGGCATAGATGGCAAATTCCTCAACACACTAAGGGCCATTTATACAAAGCCAATTGCCCACATCATCCTGAATGCAGAAAGACTGAAAGACTTTCCCTTGAGATCAGGAACTAGGCAAGGATGACCACTCTCACCTCTCCTATTCAACATTGTGCTAGAAGTTCTAGCCAGAGCAATTAGACAAGATCAAGAAATAAAGGGCATCTGCATCAGCAAAGAGGAAGTTAAAATCTCCCTGTTTGCAGATAATATGATTGTATATGCAGACAACCCCAAGGAATCTATAAGTAAGCTACTCAAACTGATAAAAGAGTTCAGCAAAGTCTCAGGATACAAGATGAACATATGTAAATCAGTAGGAGTCCTTTATACCAACAACGAGACTGTTAAGGAAGAAATTATCAAATCAATACCATTTATGATAGCCCCTAAGAAGATAAGGTACATAGGAATTAATCTAACCAGAGAAATAACAGACCTTTACAAAGAGAACTACAAGTCCTTACTACAAGAAACTAAGAGAGACTTAGATAAATGGAAAAACCTACCCTACACATGGATAGGAAGACTTAACATTGTGAAAATGTCTATTTTATCCAAAGCAATTTATTTATATAATGCAATCCCAATACAAGTTCCCACGTCATTTTTTAATGAGATGGAGAAACAAATCACCAATTTTGTTTGGAAAGGGAAGAAGCCCCGGCTAAGTAAGGTACTACTAAAGAAGAAGAACACACTGGGAGGCCTCTCACTACCCGACCTTAGAACATACTGCACTGCCACAGTGGTCAAAACAGTCTCGTACTGGTACAAAAACAGACAGATGGATCAATGGAACAGAATTGAGACCCCAGAGATGACACCATCTGCCTATGAACAGCTGATATTCGACAAAGGCCCTAAGACATTAAACTGGGGTAAAAAACAGTCTCTTCAACAAATCGTGCTGGCAAAATTGGTTATCCATCTGCAATAAACTGAATCAAGATCCATATCTTACACCTTACACAAAAACCAACTCCAACTAGATAAAAGACCTAAGTATCAAACTAAAACGATAAAGCTCATCCAAGAAAAGGTGAACAACAATGGAAGTTTTAATACACAATGAGGACAGACCCCAAAATCTGTCAAGGAATCCACAATCAACAGAAGAGAAAATAGATAAATGGGAACTATTAAGAATCAAACACTTTTGCTCATCCAAAGACTTTATTAATAGAATTAAAAGAACACCCACAGAATGGGAAACAATATTTGCAACTCTATGTCACACCGATGCCTGATCTCCATAATCTATAAGATACTACAAAATATCAATAAGAAGAAGATAAACCATCCAGCTAAGTGATGGGCAAAGGAGATGGACAGACATTTCACTAAAGAGGAGATCCAGGCAGCCAAAAAACACATGAGGACATGTTCACGATCTTTAGTTATTAAAGAAATTCAAATCAAGACAACAGTGAGATACATCGCACCCCAACAAGATTGGCCATGATCCAAAAAACACAAAACAACAAATGCTAGAGAGGCTGTGGAGAAAGTGGAACCCTCCTACACTGTTGGTGGGGTTGCAAAATGGTCCAGCCTCTTTGGAAAGCAATCTGGGACTTCCTTAAAAAAGTGGACATTGATATACCATTTGACCCAGTAATTCTACTACTTGGAATATATCCTACAGAATCATCAAGGCCTTTCACACCAACGGACACATGCACTAGAATGTTTATCACAACACAGTCCACGATAGCAAAACGATGGAACCAACCCAGATGCCCAACAACAGAAGAATGGATAGGTAAACTATGGTATATATACTCAATGGAGCACTACGCAATGATAAAGAATAATGATGATTCCAGGAAACATCTCCTAACCTGGTTTCAACTGGAAGACATTATGTTGAGTGAAAGTAGTCAGCGACACAGGGACAAATACTGTATGAGACCTCTACGATAAGATCTCAAAAACAGACTTGTATATAGAAGAAAAGACTCTTTGACAGCTGCAAGGGAGGGGAGGAAGGGAGGGGGAGGGGGGAAGGCTTAGTTTAGATAGTTGCTAGAAATCTGGTTGGTAGAAAGCGGTGATAGCACACATTAGAAACAAGAGCAACATTAAGTGGACTTCAGCATAACTTGAGTACTCCTTCCATCTTAGCCCAGTATTGCAAGGATAGAGTAGCTGGGGCAGGGGGCAGGGGACCATGCTCTTGGGCAAAATCGAGGCCAATTGGCAAAACTGGCGTTTTGCTAAGAGAGCTCTCTGCACCCCGCATTGGTGAGTGCTGTCTGGGGTCTTAAAAGTTGCCAAGCTGCCATCCGAGGACACAGCAAATGGTCCCAACTCAGCAGGAATGGATTCTCACCAAGGACCAAAATGACATGTGGTAGAGACAGCCTAGAAGAAAGAGAGACCCGTAAGAGTGGGTGCCTTCATCAACTTGGGACCGGAAGAACCGGATGGTGCCCGGCCACCACCAGTGATACCCACGATGGAGCTCACTAGGTTGAGTCTCACTGGCAACACAAGAATAAAAAGAGGTGCATCCTGAGATCTCCACTAAAAGACCTCAATTGATGGTTCAGCGGTTTCGGGGTTCCCCTGAGAGCATGGCTCCCGGCCCTGATGCTGCCCTTACCCATAAATTATAACAAAGGTCCACTCTTTGGACAGGAATGGATTGGACTTGGCAATGCAGAGCGACCATATATTGGTTGCATTTTATGGTTCTATACATCTATAGGATATCATCCTGGTGACCTCTGGCTGGAGGAAGGAGAGTGGGTGGAGAGGACGGGAAAGGAGGCTGTTGGGAGGATGAGACATGTATGGAGCAGAAAGGAATGGTGTGCTGTCGCCAGACAGGGAGAGCAGTGAAAGCTGCATATAGGTGGGCATGTAAATTTATACAGGAATGTACATTTTCACTCAGTCATGTTAAATAAAAAAGAAGAAAAAAAGACCTAGCCAGGTGAAAAAAAAAAAAGACTCATGCATAGAAGAAGAGACTCTGATGGCCAGAAGGGTGGGTAGGGAAGTTGGGTGAAGGGTGGAGGGTTTAGATTAGATAGTTGACAGAAATTTGGTTGGGGGAAATCTGTGACAGCACACATTAGAAAAAAGATCAGTATTAACCGGAGTTCAACATAACATGATTTCTCCTCCCATCTTAATCCAGTATTGAAAGCACAGAGTAGCCGGCATTGGGGGCTGGGGACCGTACTCTCGGGAGAAATCGAGACCAGATTGGCACAACTAGTGTTTTGCTAAGAGAATCTTCTGCACCTCACATTGGTGAGTGGTGTCTGGGGTCTTAAAAGCTGCCAAGCTGTCACTGGACGTACACCAAATGGTCCCAACTCAGCAGGAATGGATGACCACCAAGGACCAATACAACATAGGTGAAAAAGAACCCAGAAGACAGAGAGATGCATATGAGTGGGTGACTACATCAACATGTGACCTGAGGAACCAGATGGTTCCTGGCCGCCACCAGTGACAGACGTCATGGGGCTCACAGATTGTGTCTCACCAGCAACATGGAATGAAAAGAGGTGCACCCTGAGATCTCCACTAAAAGACTGCAAATGATGGTCAAGGAGGCTCATGGTTCCCCTGGGAGCATGGCCCCTGGCCCTGATGCTGCCCCTGTCCATAAATTATATTGGAGGTCAAGTCTTCAGACAGGAATGGATTGGACTTGGCAACACAAAGTGACCACATCATGTGTGCACTTATGTTTCCAGGCATCTATAGAATGTCATCCTCCTGACCTCTTACTGGAGGCAGGGAAGAGTGTGGAGAGGAGAGGACAGGAGTTTGTTAGGAGGATATGAAATGCATAGAATGGAGAGAAGAAGAGTGCTATCACCGGGCAAGGAGTGCAGTGGGAGCTGCTCATAGGCGGGCATGCAAATTTATACGGGATTGTACGTTTTCACTCAATCATAATAAACAAAAAAAATAAGTGAGGCAATCTGTGCAAATCACTGAGCATGCACATAGTCCATAAATTACATAAAATGATGGTATTATTACATTTCACTCACATTCACTTAAATCAGAAGGCTTTTCAAATAACCATTTGCAGGTGGATGATCTATAGCAAACTGGCTTTCTGGCTCCATCTATACCAGCTGTGCTGGAAGCTTCTCCCAGCTGAAGCCTGTCTTTCTCTAACACACACTAATTCACGGCCCCAGCACTCTGGCTACGTAGTTAAACCAGACGTTTCAATCCATTGTTGTCAGGAGGTTGTTATTGTTAAGTGTTTTAAAGTAAGCTCTGACTCACAGCAACATGAAGTACAGTAGAATGAAACACTGCCCTGTGCTCTGTCATCCCCACAATAGTTGCTATGCTTGAGTTTTTCACACCTCTGCTCCTCAGTCACCACTGTGGCACTTGGTTTCTTTGTAAGATACACAGGACAAGCATCATTCATACTAACCGGCTTCTGGAAGGGTTGGGTTCCTGGAAGGGCCAAGAACTGGAACTGAGAGAGGAATGCAACAGGGCTCCTGTCTTAAAGGGAATTTTTATTAATTGACTTGTGTTCCCCAGAAATGTACATTAAAGTCCTAACCTCTGGTATCTGTGAACTTGATCTTTTTTTGAAATAAAGTCTTTGGAGATGTTATCAGTTAACAGGAGGTCATACCTGAGTAGGACAAATCCTAATCCAATTTAAGTGGTATCCCATAAAAAAAAAAAAAAGAGAACAGACCCAAAGAGACAGAGGAAAGATATCATGTGATCCTACACCAGGAGTTACCAGAAGTTGGGAGAGAGGCATAAAACGCAATCTCCCTCAGAGTTCCAAAGGCTGACACCATGCGTGGTCTCAGATTTTCAGCCTCCAGAACTGTGAGACAGCTAATTCCCGGTCTTCCGAGTCACCCACTTTATGAGTATTCTACTTTAGCAACTCTAGGAAATTAATACACGCCTCACCGAGGAATGTGCTGCTACACGTGGTTAAGCAAAGGCTGTGATGTAGAGAAATAACAAATGTTCTGTGATCAAAGAGAAAGTCTGGTTCCATGCATCTATAGAACATGATCCTCCTGACCTCTTACTGGAGGTGAGAAAGAGTGTGGAGAGAAGGATATAGGAGACTGTTAGGAGGATACGACATGTATAGAACAGAGAGAAGGAATGTGATGTCACCGGGTGAGGAGAGCAGTGGGAGATGCACATAGGCGGGCATGCAAATTTACACAGGATTGTACATTTTCACTCAATCATAATAAACAAAAAAATTAAATGAGGCAATCCGTGCAAACCACTGAGCATGCACGCACTGTTGACCTGAGCAGTAGGAAGGCATCACTGAGCAGGTCAACCTTCGGAAGAGCTTTTAGGATTGATGAGGACGTCACCGGAGGGGAAGGAGTGCACAAGTGGAGGAGATATTTGAAAGACTCTTCGTAGTCCACCAAGAAGTTTAAAGAAAAGTGATTTGCTGAGTTTTGTATCAGGAATGCCTTAGATCACAAGTAACAGAACCAGACCACCAGTAACTCAAACCACTAAGACCCTTATTATTTACTTCAGAAGGTGGACCATCCCAAGGTACATCCTGTGGCTCAGTGACATCACCAGGCTGTGACCACTACCCTCTTTCACCATCCTCAGCACATTGTGTCTGTCCTTGTCCCTGTCATCTCGTGATTGCACTATGGCTGCGTCTGGTGCAGACATCCTATCCTCACCCCAGTATCCAGAGGAAGGGAGAAGCAGAGGCCAAAAGGAATCTTTTATCAGAAGATAAAAGCTTTGCAGAACCCCACCCTCTCCCAGCTGATTCTTCTTAGATCTGATTTGCCAGAAAGAGATTATGTGCCCCTTCCTATACATAAAGTAGGTGGGAAAAGTGAGTATCTGACAAAGGGAAAAGGAATTGCCGTGACTGGATAAGGTCGGTCCTGATTCATCCCTGGGCAAGGACACACGGCTGCTTTGAGCAAAACTGGTGTTTGTGTACCAAAAAGAAGACAGAAAAGAAGGTAAGTGCTGCAGCTGTTTTGGGTTTTTTGTTTGTTTGTTTGTTACATTATTATGCAGTATGTAAGAAGCACAAAAGAGGATAAAGAATAATATAAATACCCCAGTGCTCACTACCCAGCTTAAAAACTAATGCATCATCAGCTTAGTTAACTCTCCCTTATATGTCCCTCCCAGATTCTCTCCCTCCTCTTTCACCCAGAATAAACCACTAACCTGATACGGAAGTCTTTATCATTTATGCATATTTGTTCCCTCTCCATATGTATATCCTAATTCAATTTATAGAATGTTTGCATATGTTAGACTTTGATGGAGATATCACACTGCAGATGATCACTTGGACGTTGCTTTCTTTTGATCAATATTATGTTTGTGGAAGTAACCCATGTTGATTCCTGCAGCTCTAGTTCTTTGCTTTCCACTGCTCTATGGAATTCCACTGTAAACACAAAACAATAGATTATTTCCCCTGTAGATGGACATTGGTAAGTTTCCAATATTATACTATTGTTTTAGTCTGCTAGTGCTGCTCTAACAGAAATACCACAAAGTGGATGGCTTTAACAAAGAAATTTCCTTTAAGAAAGGAAGGTTTATTCCTGTGCAGTCCAGTAGGCTACAAGTCCAAATTCAGGATGTCTGCTCTAGGGGAAGGCTTTCCCCCTTGTCGGCTCTGGAGGGAGTTCCTTGTGTTGTGTCAGTCTTGGTTCAGGGAGAATCTTGATGCAGAAACCTCCTGTCCCGGTGCTGCTTTATTGATGGCATGGTTCCCAGATCTCTCTGCCAGATTTTTCCCCTAGCTCAAAAGACTGCCTCAAGGCAAAAAACAAACTTACACTTTGAATCCTGCTCTACCAACACAACTGTCACCCATCTACCCTAATTAACGTCGTAGAGGCGGGAATTCCAACATAGAGGAACATCACACAATACCAGGAATTCCGGCACAGTCAGACTGTTAGATTTTTTAAGGAATGCATTCAATCTGTGACAACTACTATAAATAAAACTTTGATGTTTGTTCTTTTGCACATATATGTTTTGTATCACACACACATACTTTAGTGGAGCCCTGGTGGTAGAGTGCTTATGAGCTACAACACGCTGTAGCTACTAACCTAGAGAGCCAGCAGTCTGAATTCACCAGCCACTCCTTTGAAGATTTTTACCAGTTTTTGCAGTCTGAAATTAATCTGTGTGCCAACAGGATGCACTGCTAATTACTGGTTATTGGAATGCAAAAGCTGGAGCAATGAGGAAGAGTAATTAGTTTGAAAGTCTGGCCTTAGTGATAGAAATAATGCTGGAAATCACAACATGAGTTTTATAAGACTAATGACTTCTTCATTGCAAAAACCTTTTTTTACCAACATAAACGACAACCATTTGTGGACCTTACCAGATGGTAATACACAGGAATTGAATCAACTACATCTATCGAAGGAGACGATGGAAAACCTCATTATCATTAGTGAGAACAAAGCCACAGGCCGACTGTGGATCAGACTACCAATTACTCGTATTCAAGTTCAAGTTGAAATTGAAGAAAATTAGAACAAGTCCATGGCAGCCAAAGTACAAGCTTGAGTACATCTCACCCGAATTTAGAGACCTTCTCAAGAGTAGATTTGACACATTGAACGCAAATGACCAAAGACTTGCCAAGTTATGGAAGGACATCATACAGGGAGAAAGCAAGAGGTCACTAAAAAACAGGAAAGAAAAGACCAAAATGAATGTAGAAAAGAATTTGAAACTTCCTCTTGAACACTGACTAACTAAAACAAAAGGAAAGATTAATGGTATAAAAGAGCTGTACAGAAGATTTTAAAGGGCAGCTAGAGAAGACAAAGTATTACAATGGCATGTGCTAAAAGCTGGAGTTAGAAAACCAAAAGGGAAGAACACACTCTGCACTTCTCAAGCTGAAAGAGCTAAGGAAAAAAATTCAAGCCTTGAATTACATTACTGAAGGATTACACTAAGAAAATATCAAATGATGCAGGAAGCATCAAAAGAAGATGGAAGGACATACAGGGGTATACCAAAAAGAATTGGTTGACATTCAACCACTTCAAGAGATAGCATATGACTAGGAACCAGCAGAACAGATGGAAAAAGTTCAATCTGCTCTGAAGCCATGGACCAAAAAAAAACAAGGTTCCCAGCATTTGTGTACACCAATTGAGACGTTTCAACAAATGCGTGCTCACTTGTCTATGCCAAGAAATTCAAAAGATAGCTACCTGACTGAGAAAGATCCGTGTTTATACCTGTTCCCAACTGAATGAGGAACTTATCAAACAATATAAGTAATATCACACACCAGTAAGATTTGCTCAAGATCATTCAAAAGTGCCTGCAACAGTATATTGACAGGGAACTGCCAGAAACTCAAGCTGGATTCAGAAGAGTGTGTGGAACCGGGGATATCATTGCTGGTGTCAGATGGATCCTGGCTGAAACCAGGAAAGATGTTAACCTGTGTTTTATTGACTATGCAAAGGCATTCAACTGTTTGGATCATAATAAATTATGAACAACACTAAAGAGAATGGGAACTCTGAAATGGTTAACTTTGCGCTTGAATCTGTACATGGAACAAGAGGCAGCTGTTCAAACAAAACAAGGGGATATTATGTGGTTTGAAGTCAAGAAAGGTGTGGGCCAGGGTTGTTCTTGTCACCATATTTATTCAATCTGTATGCTGAGCAAAGTAATCTAAGAAGCTGGACTACATGAGGAAGAACGGAGCATCAGGATTAGAGGAAGACTCATTAACAGCATGCATTGTGCAGAAGACATAACCTTGCTTGCTGAAAGTGGAAAGGACTCAAAGCACTTACTGATGAAGATCAAAGCCCTTCAGTAATGATTACACCTCAGCATAAAGACAACAAAAATCCTCACAAATGGACCAAAGAGCAGCATCATAATAAATGGAGCAAAGAGTGAGGTCGTTAAGGATTTCATTTTACTTAGAAATTCTATAGGAGCAGTTCTACTCTGCAGATTTTGTTTCGCTTTGTTTTGTTTTGGGGTTTTTTTGTTTGTTTGTTTTTTGCTAACCTCCAGATCTGTGAGAGAATAAATTTCTGTTGTTTTAAGCCAGCCAACCAGTTTGTGATTGTTTGTTATGGCCACTCTAGGAAGCTAATACATTCCATCTCAGTTCCCTACTGCTGCTGTAACACATATCCCACCATACATGTTGGGGAGGGGCCGACAAGTCAAAGCACAACACAGTCTTAACCCACATGATAAGAGGCAGATCATATTATTTTTCTCCATATTGATGACCAATTGCCAATAAATAAAATGCATTTGTTGAGTAGTACCAACTTTTCCCACTGAGGTCTGACAAAATTGATTTGTCCTGCAATTCAGATTTCTGGGTTCATGGAATTGATGTGAGCCAGCTAGGCCATCCACCGTTCAGTGTCCTTTTGAACCTTGAAAGAGCTGGTTTCCTGGAGTCACTTGCAGATCAAACAGCAGCTTAGTAAGCAGCTTAGTGGACAGCTTTTGACCACAGGCATTGGGTTTTTTGGAAAATCATCTATGTGCAGCCAACCTCTAGAAGCAGGAACTCTAGAGGTTGTGCTTTGGGGTGGTGTATGACATGACCCTGGTGATTCTGTTTCTGTAACTGATGGACCCTGAAACTCTGTTTGTACTCTGATGTGTCTTCTGATAAATTAACAGGACAGTGACTTTTATAACCCATTTTCACTCTTCCTTCTTTGGAGCCCCTCCCCTACATGTTTGGGTGATGCTGTTCAACGTGAATCATATCTACTCATGATAAATATACCCTGTTACACTAATTTTTGGTGTTTGGCTAAGCACTTTAGGTTTTTGACAGCTGCAGTGCCAGCCATATTTACATGGAGCTCTCCAGGCTGTCAAATCTTTGCTGGTGACGTCCCTACCTGTGTCTATCCAGTACCACGGTGCCTTTACCACAGCTTCCCAAGATAGCTTGCTATAGGGAGCTATCGGTAACCAGCCTTTAGCATGGCCTAGAATGGTCCCCTAGAAATCCTGGTGGCATAGTAGGTTAAGTGCTACATCTGCTAACCGAAAGGTTTGCAGTTCAAATCTACCAGATGCTCCTCAGAAATTGTATGGGGCAATTCTACTCTGACCTCTGGAGTTGCTATGAGTTCGACACAGCTTGACAGCAGTGGGTTTGTTGTGTTTTCTGTGTTTTTTTCTTTTTGAATGGTCCTCTAGCGAGGAATGGGAGGCACCTCAAACCCCAAGCCACTTCTTCCATGCACTGCTAGCTTTAGTCTTTAACCCCTGATGATAGCTTCCTTTTCCCCTTAATTTGCACTTTCAGAAAGGTTAGGCTGTCTTGTACTTCTTCAAGTTGAAAGATTGGTTTCCCCTTTACAGCCCTATCTGAAAATAGACATCCTGTTAGCAAAACTACACTCACTCTGAAAATTTCAATGTAGCAGTTAAGCATGGCCTGCCCACCTTAGCAACAAGGGAGGGGAGTAAAGGGAGAGGGGGTCTGTTTAACTGCTGCTGATCCCAGTAAACCGGTTGCCATGGAGTCAATTCCAACCCTGAATGTGTGTTAGAATATAACTATGCTCAAAAGGCTTTTCAATGGCTGATTTTGTTTTTCAGAACTAGATTGCCAGGCCTGTCTTCCAAGGCACAGCTAGGTGGATTTGAACCTCCAACCTTTGGGCTAGCAACTAAGTGCATAACCTATTTGCACCATCCAGGACTCCCCAGTATTGTATAAGCCAAACAAAACTCAAGGAAACTACAATGTGATTTCAAGAAAGCTCGATTGCCTAACCAGTAGCAAGAAGGGCTGGAGACTGGGGTCGGTGAGATCGAACTTGGCTTGATGTTTCCCCATCGCTCATCACGAGATACTCCAGGTCCCACCTGTACTCCCCAACCACTCCTACAACTTCCTTGTTTGTTTTGTTTTTACCTGATAGTCCAAAAAAAAAAATCTTTCAATTCCACCTCTTTTAAGCCTTTCCTGACTCAGTAACGTTCACATTCTAACTTACTGTTGATATTTCCTCTTTCCAGGTTCCTACCACTAATCTCTGTTCAATGCTCTTGGCCCCAAAGAAATTCCTGATTTCTGTTTACATATTTCTAACATCTCTGTTTTACATAGATTTTATTAGAAGCACAGAATACTGCCTGACTCAAAACTTGCTTTGGATAAGCCATCAGGAGGGATCAGTGGCTTTAACAGACACAGTGTTCACTAAAGCAGAAGGTCATGAGCGTGCAGCAGAGCCACCCAGTCTATTCCAGGAGCTGTCATTTTAACATCAGCATGGAGAGCATGCCTGACCAGGCCAGAGGCCCAGTCCAGAGTAAAGGAATAAGAATTGCAACAAATTGCAGGTGTGTTAGCACAGGTGAGGAGGGCCTGCTCCACAAGCTCAGCAGCCCAGGAAGGCCCTGCCAGGGGTGTGCTGGTCCAGCATCACTGGAACCAGTTCTGTCCAGTCAGGGGCTGAACATTCTCTGTTCTCACCTCATTGGCATGTACAAATGGTTCCCAGGTTCCGTAATCCCAGGATCCTTGCCTCACAGGTGTGTCCCTCACCTATGGCTCAGTACTGGCTGTGACCTCAATCCACCAGGCTGCACGCTCGACAGAGGGTCAGAATGACCTGAGGACAGCTGCCGTCAGTTATGTGACCCCGATGGTCACCCAGCCTTTCTACTGCCCGAAGTGTAGTCATCTTCAGAGGTCCAAGTCCCTGAGAGCCTGCCTCACCGTCAGAACTTACTGAAGCTCCAGGTAAGTTCTTCAGAGGAGAAAGAAAGATATAACTGGAAACAGAACGGCCAGGAGGGCATGACTGGGACCACGAGGCCTCACTCCCGGGGTCCCCTATTGTGTGAGTTTGGGGTAGGTCAGGCTAATCGTTTATGCTTCTGTTGAGTTCTCTGGAACGCTAATACTGCTAGAACAGGAACCGCACAAGGAGACCCTCTGCTCCAAGAGTGGTTACCATTTCCACTGAGGTGTCCAGGTGGTGAAGACAGTCAGGCATCCAACAACCAGCCAAAAAGCTGGTGGTTCAAACCCACTCCAGAGATGCCTCAGAAGAAAAGGCCCGGTGATCTGCTTCAGAAAGGTCGTGGCCTTGAAACCCTCATGGAACGCTTCTACTCTGCACACGTGGAGTTACAGCAGCAACTAATAACAATAAAAACAGCAACCCCCTTCAGTACCACACAGTCAGCAGGCACCGCGGGGACAGAGAAAGACAGAAGTAGTAAGATAGAACTCACCCCTTCGAGAGCTTTGGAAATACCTGCTGACGCCATGTGAGTCCCACCGTGCAAGGGACTTCGGTGAGACTCACACCTGAGTAAGCTGGGGTGCCAGTAGCCCCGAGTAGTCACACTTCCCCATCAATCAAGTCAGTAAGAAGGCAATACCATTTTAAAGAACAGAGGCCAGCAAAGAATCCTATCATATCTTTTCTTCCTCATGTATAACCTTCCTGTTTTCGCTAATCACATAAGCTGAAAAGGACAGCAAAAGACGAAAGAGAAACAGATGCAGCCCATTATTTCCTTTTGGCTTTTCTGCCCTTTGTTACTTACGAGTAAGACAAATATAGAGAGAGCTGGTGGGATTTACACCTATCAAGAGGTGAAATCAAAGCATCTGAGTTTGTTTCATGTAGTGTTTCTTCTGTTCTGGTCAGAAGGAAATACGTCTGCATGCATAAGCTGTGCCGTAGGAGCCAGGTGATTTGGTGATTCTGACCCTGAGTTAAATGCTCTTCTGTGTGCATTTAAAAGTGACCTTGCACCATGTAAAGATGAATAGCAAAATTCATGTAAGTCCAAATTTTAGTTTTTCTTTACTTAGAAAGTTAACCAGCAAGTAAAAAACATCGTGACAAGTTGAGAAAGAGCTTATGAAAGAAAAGGCTTACTGTATTACTGGCTTTAACTCACTTATTTCTTGCTTTTTGCATCAGACGACTTGCATTTTTATTTTGCACTGAGCCTTGCAACTTAACCTAGCTGGCCCAGTTCTAGCACCAGCCAAGAGCTGCAGGAAATGCTATTTCTGTCAAGTTCTCTGAACTTTTGCTTTTCCCCAATTCTAAAAGCTTGGTCTCCCTCTATATTTCCTTTCCGTTGCTTAACCATTGTGGTAAAAATACGCATAACCAAACACTTCCTCATTTGAGTTTTTACACATACAGCTCACAGACATCGACAGCAGGCATCATATTATACAATCAGTACTACCCTTCTCCAAATTATGCTGCCACCATCAACAGCGGGAAACCCTGCTGGTGCAGTGGCTATGTTCTACAGCTGCTAATCAAAAGGTCAGCATTTCGAATCCACTAGGCAATTCTTGGGAACTCTATGAGGCAGTTCTGCACTGCGCTATAGGGTTGCTTATGAGTTGGATTCAACTGGACAGGAATGGGTTGGAGTTTGGTTTATATGTTGAAGCTCAGTGCCCCTAAGCAGTGACCCCACATCCCTTCCCTCCCACGTCACTGAGCAGCTTTGGTTTCTATCTATCTACCTATTTTGCACAATAGATCATGCATTATTTATCCTTTTGTAACTGACTTATTTCACTCAGCGTAATATTTTCAAGGTTCACCCACCAGGATTTCCTTTCTCTGTAAGGTTAAGTAGTATTCCACTATGCCTGTGTACCACATTTTGTTTAACCATTTATCTCTCGATGGACTTTGAGGTTGTTTCCACCTTCTGGCTGCTGTGAATAATGCTGCAATCATCGTCGGTGTACAAGTTTCTGTCACTGTTTCTGCTTTCAAGTCTTTGGGCATGTCTTAGTTACCTGCTGCTGCTATGACAGAAGTACCCCAAGTGGACAGCTTTAACAAAGAGAAATTTACTTTCTCACAGAAAATCAGCCTAAAGGTCCAAATTCAGGACATCCGCTCCAGGGGAAGTCTTTCTCTGTTGACTCTGGAAGAATGTTCTCATTGGCAATCTCTCCCTGGACTGGAAGTTTCTGAGGCTCAGGGAGCCCAGATCCTTTCCAAAGGACACACTGTTCCAGGCACTGCCTTTCGGTGTGGTGTGCCGTGCTCAACCCTCTGTTTACTTCTCTTTCTTTTATATCTCAAGAGATGGCCTCAAGGCTCAATACAATCTACACTGAGTCAGGACCCACCAGCACAACAGCCTGCATCCTCCCTTATTACCATCACAAAGTCAGGGTTTACAACATCTGTGACATCACACAGTCCTGGGAATCCTGGCCCAGCCAAATTGCTATGTGTGTTTTTTGGAGAAGAGAATTCAGTCCTCCACAGGGTATATCCCTAGGACTGGGATTGCTGGTGCAGTTCTGCCTGATGCATTCCTTTAAATATTAAGTAGCGTGTAGCAAACAAAAGTTTTATATAATCACAGACTCGTGTGCAAAAATGTCATTTTTTTCATTTTTCCATAGCTACACAAAACTTAGCTCTGCAGATTCCATCACTGATAATATTTTTTTCTTTTCTTTTGGCTAATTCAAGGAAACTCAGAGACTTTGGGATTTGAACTCCCTCTATTCTCCCACAAAGTAGCTGAGTGGCTTTGAACCACTGATCTTTCTGTTAGCAGCTGACCACTTAACCATTTTAGTCATGAGGGTGCCTTCCTCAGCTCAACAGAGAGTGAGTTATCTCTGGAAAGAAATTCCTGGTCTATTAAAGTCACTGGCATTCAGGCATTCATCTGTGCTGACCTGAACTGAGACACAAAATTACCATTGGTCTTTGGTTCTCACCCTATTGCAGACATAGCTGAAATGCCTGTTCCAGCTCTCCAGTGCCCAGACACTGTGCCCTCTTCCTTCACTATGTTCTTCCTGCTCGCTCAGAGCCCTTCAGGTTCAGGAGCCTGTCTCAGCCTCTTCTCCCATCTCTTTGGTCTGCTGGAGACTTGGGGACTTGACTCAAGTACTCTCATCTTAGATCAGGGGCTGGCAAACTAGAGCCTGCAGGATAAATCCGGCCCTCTGTCTGTTTTTGTAAATAAAGTTTTATCGGCATGCTGTCATGCCTATTCCTTCATATATTGTCCACGACTGTTTTGATGCTACAACAGTTAAATTAAGTAACTGCCAGAGAGACTGTATGAGCCACACAAGGATATAAAGTATTTTTTAAATGCTTTAATAAATTATTTCATTTAACAATAAAAGTTTTTAAAGTATCAAATACAAGTATTTACTATCTTCCTCTTTACAGGAAAGGTTTACCTTGGCCAGAAAAGTTACATTGGTGATTACCTTCACTTGCTGATATTTTGGTGTAGTAGGTATTCTGTTCACCTTTAGTAAGCTCGTTGCTTCCTCAGGAAGCAAACTTTAAGTCTTCTTCACTTTGGAGAATACTCCAAATGTATCTGGAGTTTTCATCCAGCCCACTAAGAGGGCAGGCTTTTGTCCATGTTGCAAGATGAAGAGATCCATCATCTTCATAACCTTAGTGATAATCTCCCTGCTTGTCTCTTGCAAATGAGCTATCAGTTCTTTATCTCCTGTTTGCATGCAGAAACCTAATTTTGGATTGTCATGAACTGACCACTTACATTAATTATAATAAGGATCCCTGGTAACACTATGATTAAGTGCCAAGCTGCTAACCAAAAGGTGGGTGAGTCAAACTCACCAATGGCTCTGTGGGAAAAAAGGCCCCAGTAATCTGCTGCTGTGAAGACTACAGCCTAAGAGACCCCACGAGGGCAGTGTTGCTCTGTTCTGTAGCTTCTCTGAGTTGGAAGTCAGGACCAAGTCAGTGGCAAACAACAATAACAGTTATCTACTTCTATATAATAAGTTACTCCCAAAGTTAGTAGCTTAAAAATAAAACATCATCTCACAGTTTCTTGAATCAGAGATCCAGGCATGACTTTATTGGGTATCTCTAGCCCAGTATTCGCATGATATTGAAGGCAAGTTAGTGGTGGTCCAGGTCATGACTGAGAGGGATATTTCCATGCTCACTCACGTGGCTCTCAGCAGGCTTCAGAAGGTCCATTTCCAAGCGTGCTCACTCAGGCCACTCTACAGGGTGACCTCAAGGCACAACAGCTGGCTTCCTAAGACCGAGCATTCCAAGAGAGGGAGGAAGAAGCAATCACCAGGATGAAAGCCACAACATTTTTGTGCCCTGTTCTTGGAATTCTTCCTCTGATTTCTGTTTGTCCAGCCCACACTGAAGGTCCAAGAAATCAAGCTCCACCTCTTATAGGCAGGAGTACCAAAGAATTTGGGGACATAGCTTGATTCATGACAAACTGGCTTCAAAACCATTGGTCAAAAAATAAAAAACAAAGCTTGAAGTAGCAAACTTTTGCTATCAAGACAATGGTCTCTATGATTACCTTTAAAAATTTATTCATTAACTTACTGGAAGACCATTCAAAGATATCTTTTTGCTCTCCTTCATTTCACTCTTCAGCTAAAGATAATACTTTAGAGCAAAGAAAGAAAACAAAACTTTGGTTATTATCTTCTAATTTTATCCTACTATATTTATTTGACAAAGTATTCAGATGGCTAACATCTATCAACTGAGGCACAGAAACCAAGCAGGTAAGATAAAGGAAATGAATACCTGTAGCCAGAGCTTTGTACCGTAAAGCCTCCATTGCTCTAAGCATACAACTATTTGAGCAAACATTTAGATCTACGTAAAAATATTACCACGTCTTTTAAGAGCAGGTTTTGATTACTTGCCATTCTGTGGGACAGAATACACGTGCCCTATAGGGTTTCCAAGACCTGTGATTTCTACACGAGCAGATAGCCACATCTTTCTCCTTAAGCATGGCTGTGTGGATTTTTGGTTTCTAGTCGGGTTATTTAACCACTACGCCATTAGGGATCCTTTCTGGAAAGCATGAACTAAAGAGAATCAAAGTAGCTGTTAGAAGAGAGTCTGTCTGTTCTCTACAGATGTGTGTTTCCTTTTCTCTGGCTATTCTATTCTCCTCGCTTAATCCCACATCAGCAAAGTTCCACAATGTCCAACTAAAGCAAAGTAATCTTCCAGCAGGAAGAAGATTAAAAATGTTTCTTTCCTTATAGGAACAACAGAAATAACAGCTCCTATTTCCAGTGTACGTAGTATCCGTTGCTTTGTTCAGTACTTCATATCCATTACCTCCCTTAATTCTTATCCTCACAACAACCTCGCCAGAGAAATGTTCTTACCTTTATTTGA
This sequence comes from Heterohyrax brucei, assembly GCA_028571685.1. Classification (NCBI taxonomy): domain Eukaryota; kingdom Metazoa; phylum Chordata; class Mammalia; order Hyracoidea; family Procaviidae; genus Heterohyrax; species Heterohyrax brucei. The sequence goes on from CM053143.1 coordinate 167,892,306, forward strand.
AGATGTAGAAGCAAGCGCAGAGAAATTAATTCATTTTCCGAAGATCATGCAGTTATTAAACGACAGAGCTGGAATTCAAATTGACCCTGGCCCACTCTTCTTACAGTACTACCATGCGGGGAATAAATCAGGTACACAAATCCTTCTGGAACCTCAGTTATATTTAAAGATTTAGACAGAAATATTATTTCCATGTTAAAATAAGAAACACAGTGTTTTAGTCATCTAGTGCCGCTCTAACAGAAATACCACAAAGTGGATGGCTTTAACAAACTAAGGTTTATTGTTACACAGTCCGGTAGGTACAAGTCCAAATTCAGGATGTCCACTCCAGGGGAAGGCTTTCCCCCTTGTCAGCTCTGAAGGAAAGTCCGGTATTGCATCAGGAAGCATCTTGGCGTAGAAACCTCAGGTCTGAAGGATGTGCTCTTCTCCCAGTGCTGCTTTCTTGATGATGTGAGGGTCCCAATTCTCTTCTTGCTTCTCCTTCCTTTTATCTCTTGTAGGAGGAAAGGATTAAGGGTGGGGCAAGCCATACTCCAGAGAAACTCCCTTCACAGTGGAGCAGGAATGTAATCCTATGAAGGGATTTGCAGTCCCACCCTAATCCTTTAACATACAGCACAAGAAAACCACAAAATGGAAGACAATCACAAGATACTGGGAATCATGATCCAGCCACATGGCTACACATATTTTTGGGGGGACACAGTTCAATCCATGACACATGGATACATAATATCTGTTGTTGTTGAATTGATTCTGGCTCATAGCAATCCTGTGAGACAGAGTAGAACTGCCCCATTGGGTTCCCAGGCAGTGACTGAGGGATTTGTACCACGAGTCTTCTGGTTAGCAGCCCAAGTAGCTATACATTATAGATAGAAAAAATTATGTGTATTGTGAAGGCCAAACAAATACCATGCATGAGTCCTGTGGACTTTGGTTATATACTGAGATCTCTCAAGAGATGAGTTTGCTCTTCACTGCCATTGAAGTTTCCTCCATAGCAAAGTTTGAGAAGCCCAGCAACCCACTCCTCCCTCACAAGGATGCAAATAATAAGCCAAAAACATCAAGACATCAAGTCAAAATTTTCATATTTTGTTTTTAATATAGTCTTGACTCCTTGCGGGACTCTGCCAACACATCAACCACTGCACAAGTGAAAATGAATTATTGCTTTTTTTTTTTCATTCCTGTCCCACCAGGCTTGCCTTTGAGCTCCTACACAATCCTATTGAGATACTTGCAGGGGAATGAAACTCTTTGATTTTGTTTGTTGATTTCCAAGGCAAATCCCTGGAAAATACCACAGCAATTATATTCAAGTTCATCTGATTAAAACATAGGTTTTCTTTTTCTTCTTCTTTTTAAAAAGTAGTCTTTGCAACAAAACAAGCCATGTACAAGATGTAGAAAAGAGATCTAAGGGGGCTAAATATAGTTGCTTTGAAAGTGACTTAATTTCTTGAGATGGACTATTTGTTGTTGCTGTGTGCCATTGAGTCAATTCCAACTTGCAGAGATTCTATGGGACAGAGCAGAACTGCCACAGCATTCTCTCCAGGAATGCTGGTGAGTTTCAATCACCAAACTTTCGGTTAGCAGCCAAATGTTGTGCCACCAGGGCTGCCCTGAGATGTACTCCCTAAAGCCCACTGCCACTGAGTCAACTCCAGCTAATAGCAACCCTACAAGACAGAGTAGGACTGCACCGTTAGGGCTCCCAAGACTCTACATCTTTATGGAAGCAGATTGCTATGTCTTTCTTCTTTGGAGTTACTGGTGGGCTTGAACTGCCAACCTCTCAGTTAGCAGCTGAGCACTTTAATAACTGGGCTAGCAGAGCTTCTTGAGATGTACTAGTGGAGGGAATGCCTGATGAAAAGTGAAGGTAGCGAATTGAGGGCATCTGGAAGATTACAGCTGGATTCTTTTGACTCCATTCATTAAAATCTCAGAGATAGCCTGAGCTCACAGACAATCATCATTTACACCCTCATGGCATAGTGGTTAAGAGCCAGCCACAGCTGCTAACTAAAAGATGGGCAGTTCGAATCCACCAGGCATTCTTTGGAAACTCTATGGGGAAGTTCTACTGTGCCTTACAGGGTCACTGTGAGTAGGAACCAACTCAACAGCAAAAGGTTTTGTATGTTACAAATCACTGTCAATGATTTTATTGTACTTAGAACAACAATCAGCATCTATGGAAGTAGCAAGAAATCAAATGACATATGGGGAAGGGGATGGCAAATCTGCTGCGAAAGACCTTTCTTAATCTTTAAAAAGCAATGATGTCAGTTTGATGACTAAGGTGCATCTGACTCAAGCCAGTCTTTTCAATTGCCTCACAAGCATGTGAACTTTAGATAGTAAACAAAGAAAGACAGAAAAGGAATTGTTGCATTTGAATTGTGGTGTTGGCAAGAATTTTGAACAACTGTGGATGGCCCAAAGAACAAATAAATCAGTCTTAGAAAAAAACACAACCAAAATGAGGATGACAAGATTTCAAAACTTGCTTACTTTGAACATGTCATCAGGAAAGGCCAATCCCTAGAAAAGGATATCAGGTTTGGTAAAGTAGAGGACCAATGGAAATGAAGGAAGCCCCTCAAAGAGGTGGATTCATACAAGAGCAGTGGCAATGACCTCAAACATACCAATGGTCGTGAAGACAGAGCCATCCCAGGCAAAAGTTTATTGATGTATTTAAATAATTAATTTTTGTTGTTGAGAATACACACAGCAGAAAATACACCTAGTCGAAGATTTCCACATGCACAGTTCACTGGCATCAATCACATTCTTCCAGCCATGCAATCATTCTCTCCCTTCTTTTCCAAATTCTTCCTCCTCCATTAACACAACACACCCCACCCCTGGTTTCTCGTTTAGTCTTTCAAGTTGCCGTTGTCAATGGATCCCCTGTAGACAGATCTTAAAAGAGCCGGTCAACGTTTTGTTCTGTTTTACTAGAGCAGACTTCATGGCAGGCAGCCGTGCCACCAAGTTACAAACACTGCTCATGTTGACCTTATTTTCCTTACAACAGCTTTCGGTGGTAATAATTGTTATCCCCAGTTTACAAATAAGACTGTGAGTCATGAGCCTCAGGAACTTCTGGGCCACTGAGCTTCAAAGCAGCAAGGTTGAGCTCCTACATCAGGTTGGGTTCTACAAGGGTCATTCATCACAAACATGTCCCAGAACCTCGAAGTTCCCTTATCATGACTTTCTAATTTCTGATTTAATTGAAAGTTTTCACTTCCAGAGATTTATGTACTGCTTAGAAGGACTGGGGAAGCAGAAGTCAGTAAAGCCTCTGCTTGAGTGCTTACGCCAGAGAAGCAGCAGGGTCATGGGGAAGCTGCCTGCAGCCCCAAGGATGTGATTCATGGGAACTTACCCAAAAGCTGCTGCAAAACTTAAGTTGATGCTCTGCTCATACCTCCACCCATGTTGATCTTAAAAGATGACCACTTAGCCTTCTCTTCCACTTTGCAACTTTCAGTCATTCAGCCTCTCATTGGCTGAAGATAACCCAGAGCCATGTAGGGAAAGACTTTCTGGGACAAGTATGTCCCTGCTTCTTCCCCTACAGCAGTTACATAGAACTGCCAGTAGACAGTCTGTTCAAAATGGTAAACAGTGTATCAATCACCAATATATAATCCCACTTTATATTCCTGAGAGCATTAAGAGGAATTAATTTTTAAACTGGGTGCCACCATTAATCTGCATAACAGACCTAAAGCTTTTGGCTAATGTGGGGTGAAGAATTGCTTTACACAAGGAACTTGGTTTGGGGCCTTGGTTCTTAGGAAACACTCTCTAAACTCTTGGGATTTCTGAGTGATTGAATTGTCTTTGTTATTCATGGAGCACTTCAGACCATACCTGACAGATGATGCTCACAAGGTGAGTTGTGCTTGGTGGGGACTTGCCATGCCACAAAACCCTACCACGCAGTATTAGATGTATGAAGGAAGGGCTGGAGTTACAGTTCAGCCACATGGGTGACGATTAAATCAATCATATCTATATAATGAAATCCCAATAGAAACTCTGGACTTTGAACACTGATGAGTTCCCAGACTGATGGTAAGTACCAATATCTAAGAGGGTCACATGTTTCTTGGGAAAAGAAGGATTCACAATGGTGACTCTACTCGACCTTGCCATATGAATTTCTTCTTTTGTATCCTTCATAATACAACTTTAATCACAAGTGCAGCACCAGTCATTGGCTGAAACAATAAAGAAAGTGAGGCCACATTTCTCTCACCTTCAAGAAGCCTAGATGAGCTTGTCCCATGGAGGCTGGCAGGGTTCCAAGGTGGTGAACAAAAGCTGCAAAGCCTCTCAAGGCTTAGTTTCAAAACTGGTACCAAGTTACTCCTACCCCATTCTGTTGGACAAAGCAAATCCCAAGGCCTACCCAGACTCACAGGGCAGAGAAACTGACTCCATCCTGTCAAGAAGAGTAGCAAAGTCACTTTCCGATGGCATGTACACACAAGGAGAGGAATGGTTACTGATTTTGCAGATATCTATAAGACTTATCAAATAAATTTGGGAAAGAGCAGAGTAAATAGAGTTCAACATGTTTTTCTGAACCCCTGGTGAGACATTAGTACACTGAAGTAGGTTGTTATTCCTCAAGTTGAAGACCGAGCCCAGAGCCGTCAAGTCAATTTCAACTCATACAGGCCCTATAGAAGGGAATAATGTACAGTGTTTGTCACACTTGGGTGGCCATAAAATCCTTTTGGTTGCATGCATTCTGTGTCGGCCTGGTGCTCTGAGCATCATTCCCTTGAAATACCACTCTGTCCTATTGTGAATTCTTAACCTGAATCGAAGAAGATACCTGTTTTCATAATTTAGGGATTCAACGCCAGGAATGGGGTAGACTTTTTTCCTGGGGAAGAATGACTGGTTTCCTAGCAGGATTGAGAGAAGACAGAAAGCACCATGTCGTCCCTCAACCTTTGATTTCCAACCTAGAAAGACCACAGCGTGTGTCCCAGCAGCCTCCCTGAAGTCATTATTGCTTGAGAGCCAGCTGAATAGCTTGATAATAACAAATCTTCTCACTTACGGGCTGCGCTTCCTCTGTGGAGTGCCAAGTAATTTACAGTCACTTATTAATTAATCTTCAGCCCCCACGTGAGATGAAGCCGGGTTATTATATGTCTTTGACAGATGTGTGAAGTGGGCAAAGGGACACAAAGTGACATCAAGCTTCTGTCCAAGGTCACTACGTTGTCAGACTCCCTGGACACCTTCCTGCTCTGCAGACCTCGCTGCCTGTTTCGCCTGCCTCTCCTGTGCTCCTCGGTTCTATTCCACGTCCCACACCAGGCTGTTACTGTTTCATTTCATAGGGGGTTGGGAATAGGGGAGGGAGTTCTTGTATTTTCCTATTGGTTTTCTGGTCTCCACGTGTGCAGTTTTTAAATCCTCAGACATCCAAGAAGAGCTGGCTCTAATCGCATTAATTTTACACTTTGTTCACAGCGTCATCACTAACGCAGGGAGAGAGTGTGTCCCCAGGCTGAAATGGGATGCCACAACATCTCACAAAGTGTGAAAAAGGAACTGAGAAAGGAAGAGGGAAGTCCGCGTCGTCTCTCCCGGGCCTTGTATTGTCACAGCAACATCCAATTAGAAGATAAATGCAGATTTGCTTTTCTAAACAGAATGTACTTACACCAGCACTCAGCTAACCTGAAGTTCACTTCCATTAGCAGTTGAACAAGTTCTCAGGAAAAGTGACTGGCTATGGAGAAGTCTTCGAGATTGCCCTCAGGCATCAGTTCTAATTTATTTTCAAAGGATCTCTTACCTAAGTACGTGTTTTTCCACACACACACACATGAGTCAAATCAACCCAAGTGCTTTGCTTTATAAAGGAAGGGAAGACTTTGTCACATCCAAAGAGCGACACAGAACACTGAAAACTCAGAACCTTTGAAGTAAACATTCAGGTGATCACACAATGCTAACTGCAGTCAGCCCTCTGAGTTGGCACAAATCCAGCTGCAATCAGCTCTGATAACGGAGAATGGATATATTGGATGACATAAAAAACTTAGGAACCAGTAAGGAATCCTAAAGCTTGGTGACTTCCAGGGCCAAATTAATGGAAGAAAACCTTGTAATGTTTGGAATGTTGAGAAATATTTTTTGTAGGGCAAGATCCGAGCTGTGCTAACTGATAGAACTTGTTCATTTATTCATTTGTTTCTCTTTCATCAACTGTTTAGTGAGCACATACTTGCTGCTAGCTGTCTTCTGCAGCTCTGGAGGGATGTACCCAAAGCCAGCCTGCTGCAAAACATTCACTAGATTCTTGGGCCTCTCTCCCACTTTTATTCCTCTCTTTCTAGCCCCGTATGCCATTCTGGCTCCGCACAGGAAATGCAGTATTCACATCCTGGTAGCCAAGCCAAGTGCCGTCGAGTTGGATCCGACTCATGGCGACATCCTGGTAGAGGAGGATTTAAAGCAGAACTCTGGCCTAGGGTACAATTGAATCAGTCTTCCAGGGAGACCCAGGTCTCAAAGGAAGGGAGCCACAATGGGAATCACAGCTAGAAGGGGTGCCACCTGTGGAGCAGAAGTGATGTTATCTTTAAGACTAAATCATAGCACATTGTAGGAGAGCTACCGAGTGGGTCACAGGCAACACAGAGCCCTGGAGGTGAGATGAGTTCACAAACACGTCATCACTGCTGGGAATGAAATGCAAGTTGCAGCTGTTGGCTGACAGTGTGAGTTCCCAGGTGACCACACCAACATGTTTTATCTTAGTGTGAGCTACAACACTTCTTTCTGGTTCCTGGGTGTGACAGGTGAATGCATGTCTTTACCTGTGTTTAACTAACTGCTCATTAAGCTGAACCTGGTCCAATCAAGTTGATTCAGACTCAAAGTGACCCTAGAGGATAGGGTAGAACAGCCCCAAGGAGTTTCCAAGGACCACCCAGTAGATTTGAACAGCCAGCATTTTGGTTAGCAGCTGTAGCTCTTAACCACTATGCCACTAGGTTTCCGATCGCTCATTAGTAAGTCAAATTTATTATCTTCAAGCCAGTCTTATCCCTCACATCTACACTCACTGACTAAACCCTCTTGATTATTTTCTATTAAGTCCTCCCAAATCAAATTGTCCTTGTTGTCCCCCCAGCTATTGTCTTGGCCCAGACAATCAGCCCTAAAATATGTCTACCAAATGCTACACCTGTTATGGGTTGAATTGTGCCCCCCTTGAAATATATAATGACATCCTGACCCATGTACCTGTGTATATAATCCTGTTGGAAAACAGTTTTCTTTGTTAATTAGATCATACTCAGGTAAGGTGGGTTCTAAATGTAATCACTCTTGAGTTATAAAAAGAGAAGAATGGATACAGAGACACACACACACAGAGGAAGACAGATACCAGGAGAAGATCATCCACAGCCAAGGGGCACCAAGGAACCAAGGAGTCCTGGAGTTACTGACAAGGATGAAACCAACACAGCCAAGGTTCTAATTTGAGCTTTCCACCTCCAGACTTGTGAGAAAATAAAGGTCTGTTCTTTACAGCCACGCCCTTGTGGTATTTGTGTTACTGCAGCCCTAGGAAACTAAGACAGTTCCCAATCCTTTCAGGCTCAGCTTCTTTCTGCCAGGAAACTATCTCAGACCTGCTCAGTCAAAGACAGTAATAATAATAAAATAAGACTTACAGTTTCCATTTTACATTGTAGAAGCTAGAGGCTGGCCTTTGGCATCAACCAGCAGTTGGACTGTTTCAATCTCATTTCTGCTGCTGCAGGGGCCTGAGTGACAGATTGAACTCTGAGCATTACTGCTCATATTTGCTACCTGGTCTGCAGAGTAGGTGTGAAAAAGAAATGGAATTACCCAAGTAAAGCTTTTGGCTCAGAGGGGATTGTCAGTAAATGTTCGTTCTTTGCGTTCTCCTTCTGACTTCTTCCTCTACCTTTCTGTACCAAATTGCTTATGCATCAGTATTGACTTAGATTACAGACAGCTGTGTGTTGTCCATACATACATACATGACATCCATGTTGGCCTTTACTCGTTGAACATAAACTTCTCAAGATGAAGACTACATTTTATAATTTGTGCGTTCTTCTTCCTTAGCTGACTGCAGAACCCTTGCCTTAGTTACCTGTTGCGGCTGTAACAAAAATACCACCAGCGTTGGCTTTAAAGAACAGAAATTTATGTTCTCACAGTCCAGAAACTAGAAGTCTGAATTCAAGGTGTGACTTACGGCAAAGACCTTCTTTGTCTATTTCAGCTTCTAGTAGCTACCAGCAATGCTTGGCATTCCTTGCTTATCAATGGGTCCTCAAGTGGTATTTTACCCATCTGGTGCTGCTGTAACAGAAATGCCACAAGTCGATGACTTTAAATAAGAGAAATTCATTTATTCACAAAAAACTAGACTAAAAGTCCAAATTCAGGGTATCAGCTCCAAAGGACGGCTTTCTCCATTGGCTCTTGAGGAGAATCCTTGCTGTCAATCTTCCCTTGGACTATTAGCTTCTCAGGTTCAGGAACCCCAAGTCCAAAGCACACTCTCTGCTCCTGGTGTTTCTTTCTTGGCATTATGAGGTCCCCAACTCTATGCTTGCTCCCCTTTTCTTTCATCTCCCAGGAGAGTATGTCAAGGCACAATGCAATCTTACAGACTGAGTCCTGCTTTGCCAAGACAATTGCTGCCTAGCCTTCCTCATTAACATCACAGAGGTAAGATTTACAACATCCTGAAAACCTGTGTAATACCAGAACCATGGCCCAGTCAAACTGCTACACAGGATTTGGGCTTGGGGGGTGCATACAGGAGAGACATAATTCAATCTGCGACACATGGTGTTTGTCTTCCCCCTGTGTAGGTCTGGTGTATGTTTGTGTCTATTCTACTCTTCCTATAACTCATAAGTGATTTGATTTAGGACTCACCCTATACTGATGCGGTCTCATTAACATAATTAAAAAAAAAAACTCCTATTTCCTAACAGGGTCATATTTATAGGTGCAAAAGCCAAACACCAAACCCAACAAGTCAGTTCCAACTCACAATGACTCTGTAAGGACGGAGTAGAACTGCCCCATAGAATTTCTGAGGAGCACCTAATGGATTCAAGCTGCCAGCCTTTTGGTTACCAGACATAACAGTTACAGGGACAGGGGTTAGGAGTTCAACACATATTTTGAAAGGGACACAGTTGACTCCATAATAACACTCTTGCACCCCAAAAATACAAATAAATAATTTGAATTAAACCAAGAAAAATAAGTCCACTTCATACAAGGGCCACTAATACATGGGGCTATAGGCATTGATGAGAGGTGCTAGGCAGTGAATGGCATGTATGTTGGAATCAGCCCTCTGCAAATGCCTTAATAAAAACTGCAAAGAAATCCTCTTATCTTGCATAAGTTGTCCATACCCAGCCCTATTAACTGATGGTGAGTAATTCAAAGAAAGAGAGGAAGCTCAAATAAAGAAAGAAAACCCAGGTGGCACAGTGATTAAATGTTAACAGCTGCTAACCAAAAAGTCAGCAGTTCAAATTCACCAGACGCTCCTTCGAAACTCTATGGGGCAGTTTTACTCCACCCTATAAGGTCTCTATGAGTCAGAATTGATTCAACACCAATCGGTTTGTTTTATTCATTTGAAGAAAAGGAAAGGAAACTCTATGTTAACCACATGGTAACAAAGAGAGAAATAAGTGGAACAGCCTGGAGAGAGGAAGGGACAGGAACCATAATTGATTTGCATACACATGGCCACCACAGAGTCAGAAAACACTGATCATTTGTTTATTCTCAAATTCTATCATTTCAAATATTTGCAAAGAACTCATCAAATCATATAGTCATTTTTTAGAAGGTAGGCTTCCAAAAACTTGCCCCACCAGAAATTCACTCTATATTTAAAGAGATACAAGGAAATAATAGATGATGATAAAATAATTTGCTACTACCAGGGTATAAATATGACATGAAGGAACTCAAGGGACAATAAACACATAAAGCTGGAAAAGAGGTCGCCCGCTTTGGGTAGATCTTCCAGTGACTGCCTGTGCCAGTTCCTTTGTAAATTAATAAAACATGTGCCATATAAAGCTAAACACTGGCAGACATCTGAAAAGCAGCAACCAATGGTTACAGAGCTAACTCATGCACAAAAAATTCTACAAGAAACAAAGGGAAAGTCTAGCTCCTCCTCAATGGTCTCTTTTAAGAATTCTTCGAAACTCAGTATGCTAACGCCTCGTTAAAAATCAAGTGATCCAAGATTTCAGCTATCTGCTGAGTCCAATATTTCAAAGGCCACCTGTTTCCTGAACCACGCTGAAAATCATCTTTTCTTTACAAAGTAATTAGGCTACATGGGGGAAGACTAGAGAATCAAAAGAGAAATGAGAGCCTTTTTTGAATCCCCTTTTTTGTACCCTGAAGGAACATCGTTTGGTCTTTGCATCTGACACATACGTAGACATAGAACTGGTCTACGTCATCACCAATTACCTAAGCCATGGAAGCACAGAAAAGGTCCCACCAGCACCTCAATTATTGTTCGTCACCCTCTTTCCGTGACAGCCTACATGCAAACACAGCAACAAATCTTACAAGATCATTCTACTTTGAGTGCTGCTCGCCAAAGATTATTTCTGTAATTCCATGCATTTAGGGTAAGAAATGTGACTCCTTTCACATTTTATTTTGAGTCAAATGCACTTAGAACAATCAGAAGGAAATGATTAGTAACTGCCCCCACCCCAGCAATGTTGTGTGACTTAACTGAAGGACAGCCATGGCTTAGGGGACAAAAGCCATGCTAGAATTCGAAGCCAGTGCTAGTCTATCACATTTCCTTACCAAGCTGGAATTTGAAAAAACAGTAGGAGAGCAAGACAAGCCAGAAGGTCACCACACCAAGGGGAAGGTGACTCCTAGTCCATTTTAAAGAGAGAGGCTGGAAAAGCAGAAAGCAGCCACTGCTCCTGCATAGGGGAGCATTTGTATCTGAACAGAGAGACAAGAACACCCAGATTACAAACTCATACATGGTAGACAGTACAAACCAAAAGAAGGATGCCCACATCAGTAAAATGATTGTGTACCCCCCACATGCATGCACGCACATGTAGAAGATACACCATTTTTCTAGTGAATTCAATCTTCCTCTGATCTTCTACATTGAAGGCATCATACAAGGTCTGACAATTAAGCCTGTGAACGTAATTGTTCTAAGTGCTACACACCTCACATGTAGCACTGTATAGTATCACTAGGGTCACCTTCAAAATACTCCTCTTGGGAAGCTATGCACAGACATCAGCGCCTAGTCTACTCTTCAAAGCAACACTGGAGCTCCTTCTGGAATGGCCGTTGCTCATGGAGGCAAGTTAGCAAACTTAATTGTATAGTTGTCCGTGAGGGAGTTTTTAGCCAGTGAACAAATAACTGTATTAGAACACCCTCCATCTACTCACTGATCTGGCTCCCAACAACTTTTTTCTTTAACCAAAGATAAAGGAAATAGTGAAAGGAAGACATTCTGATGACATTCAGGACATCAAGAATAATACAATGAGAGCTTTGATGTCCACTCCAGAAGTAGAAGAGCTCCAAAATGGTTTTGAAGGGTGGACTAGGCACTTGCATTGGTGCATAACTTGCCAAGGGAAGTACTTTGAAGAAGACCATAGTGATATTCAGCAGTCGGGTATGTAGGACTTTTTCTAACATGAGTTTGTGAACTTAATTGGCAGTCACAGGGACCTTATCACTTTAAGCAGTGCACAGCCAGGGTCAGTTTGGCCAGCTTCACTTTTCCATAAGGATAGATGGTTACATTGCTGCAACTCTTGTTACCATGCCCAATGTCAAAATCTCCAGGGTTCCCCAAACTCCCCTTGCCATCTATCATGGATTACAAAATAGTAAAGCAAACATAACAGACTTCATTCCGATCAAATGCACACTTGGGAGGGTGGCTTTATTGTTGCAGATACTAGAATACAAATTGGCCAGGCTTCTGGTCCATAAGATGACTAGCGCTTGAGTGTGGAAGACTATGAAATCCAGCAGATGAACTAAAGATAGACACAGGAGAAAAGTTAAAGCTCAAACCCAGGAAACTGGCTTATTTTTATATGGCTCTCATTTAGAAACATTTAGACAAGCCTTTGAATCAAGCCCAACAACTTGGAGTTCATCTCGTGCAGTGTTCTCAAAAACTTATCAAATATTAAAAACCCTGTTTTGCAGAAAAACAACATTTTATATGCTGAGGAGGTAGAGAGTAATAGTTAAGCAAACTTTTCTTTGTTTTCAGCCAAGAGACAGTCAAGCAGGTTTTCACCTCTTACATTCTACGAAGGAGCATCGTTGCCTTTGTTGCAGAATCTACAAAGAGCTGGCAAACTGGCAATGCTGATTGCATTCACTCTGGATGCCCTCTGCAGGACCTCTGGCTTCCTGCCAGGGCCAAGCAGTTCTGGTGACTAGAGAGAAAAAGGAAGGAACTGGTCTCCGGGGGCCTCCAGTCTTGCTCAGGGAGAACGGGATACTTGTGAAGCACAGGAGCAGTGGCATCGGTGGGGCCTGCAATCACAGGCTTTCTGAAGAAGGCAGGAATTTGGCTGAGGAGAATTTCTGTGTTGTTATTGTTGGTAGGTGCCTAACAGTCCATTTTTGACTCCTAGTGACCCCATGTGACAGAACAGAAACACGTCCTTGTGTTTTCTAGGCTGTAATTCTCTTAACAGCAGATTGAGGGTCTCCCTTCTTTGGAGATGCTGAGTGGGTTCAAACGGCCAGCCTTTCAGTAATCAGTCACGTGGTTAACTGTTGTGCCCCCCAAGCCCCCTCCAAAAAACAATCCCTGTCATCATGTCATTTCCAACTCCTAGTGACTCTATAGAACAGAGTAGAACTGCCCATAGGTTTTCCAAGGTTTTCCAAGGATTCAAGCTGCCTAGTAGTATGGTTAAGAGCTCTGGCTAATGGGAACCTGTTACAGGAAACATGAGATCTGCTTTTTCACCTTGGGACATTCTTGTCTCGCCTCAGGCCTGGAAGTCCTGTGTGAAACCCTGCTCGCCTGTTACAATGCTCCCAGTGTAACTGACAGAATTGACAGGGGCTGAATGATACAAGGGAACAGGGGAGGGAGAGCTGGCTAAGAAGCCGATCTGGGGGCTGATGCCCTCCCTTGAGGCTCAGAGTCTGGAAAAGGAAGTAGAGATATTTTCTGAGCTGATCTGGAGAGTAGTGTTCCTGGAAAAAGTAAAAGTATATGCAAAGACATGGATATATAAAACAGCAAACTATCTGAGTCCCCAGGTGGCATGAGGAAACCCTGGTGGCGTAGTTAAGAGCTCTGGCTCTTAACTGTTAGAGATTTTTTGGGTGCAGTGAGTTTCGCTTAATTGAAAGTATGTAGAGGAAAAACCAGAGAGAGGAGGAGAAAGAAAAGGAAAGTTTATTTGCGTCCTGGGCGGCTTTACAGAGTTCCCAGGAGGGAGCCTGCAAAACCGCCCGCTGGCTCGGGGGTTGGGGGTTATAAAGGGGATGGTTGGACCTTAGTGAAGACAGCGCTGAAAACACGCCCGTGATGATGAGAACGGTGTCCGTGGCAAGTAGCCTATGGAGTTGTGGACAATTAAAGTTACTTAATTAGCATAAGGGGGTCTCATTTCAGTGGAGTTGAGCCTGCGGGAAAGGAGTGACAGCTATTAGGGCCCGGGCAGCTCGTCTCATTTGAATGGAATTTCAGGAATAGCTGGCAGACACACGTTTTGACTCAGGCCGTGTCACTCCGGGAATGGTAGGGAAGGGGCTTGGGTTTCAGCCTAACATTAACCACTGTGCCACCAAACCAAACCAAACCCACTACTGTCAAGTTGATTCTGGCTCATAGCAGCTCTGTAGACAGAGTAGAACTGTCCTAAAGAGTTTACAAGCAGAACTTGGTGGATTTGAACTGCTGATCTTTTGGTTAGCAGACACAGCACTTAACCACTACACCAACAGGGTTTCCACTGTGCCCAGAGCTTCTTAAATAAACTGAAACCAACCCAAACAAGTCGCCGTCTCATGGCTCCCCTATGTGTGTCACAGTAGAACTGCACTCCATAGGGTTTTCAAGACCTTTCAGAAGCACATCAGCAGGCCTTTCTTCTGAGGTACCTTTGGGTAGGTTTGAACAGCCAACCTTCCAGTTAGAAGCTGAGCACTTACCTGTCCTTGCCACCAAAACCAAAAAGCAAACTCAGTGCCATTGAATTGACTAACTTCAAGCAACCCTACAGGCCAACAAAGAACTGCCCCAGAGAGTTTTCAAGGAGCACCTGGCAGAACTGAACTGCTGATCTTCTGGTCAGCAGACGTAGCACCTAACTACCACGCCACCCGGGGACTCAATATTTTGCTGTTTTATACATCCATGTCTTTGCATATACCTGTCCCTTTTCCAGAAACACTACTCTCCAGATCAGCTCAGAAAATACTTCTACTTCCTTTCCCAGACTCTGAGCCTCAAGGGAGGGCATCAGCCCCCAGATTGGCTTCTTAGCCAGCTCTCCCTCCCCTGTTCCCTTGTGTCATTCAGCCCCTGTCAATTCTGTCAGTTACACTGGGAGCATTGTAACAGGCAAGCAGGGTTTCACACAGGACTTCCAGGCCTGAGGCGAGACAAGAATGTCCCAAGGTGAAAAAACAGATCTCCTGTTTCCTGTAACAGGATCCCATTAGCCAAAGGTGAAAGTGTTGAAAATATGTGCTATGCATAAAAGGTGACTTGCCTTGAAATTTTTCTTGAAACCAGAAAAGTCAGAGTTTTAAATGCTCTGGAGAATGTGACTATTTATTTGCTGCAACTCAGATTCCATTTAACCAGGGGTTAGAGTCTCTGATAGTGCAGTGGTTGTGATCTCAGCTGCTAGCAAAAGATCAGCAATTCAAATCCACCAGCCATTCCTTGGAAGTCCTATGGAGCAGTTCTACTCTGTCCTATAGGGTTGCTATGAGTCATAATCAACTCAACAGCAATATGGAGAGCCTCCAAAAATCTGGACAAAAGGTAGTCAGGCTGATTACCTTATCCGGGGAACCTTCCAAATTGCTTCTAATGGGTTATAACAAGGGGTGGGAGGCATTCAGAGAAAGGGAACATGTGTGTTGGAGACAGAGGTGGGTCCAGGAAGCCTTGGAGAAAGATGAGTAGTCTTGAACCCTGAAGGACACCAAGAGAGAGGTCTGCAGAAGAGACTAGAGGGCATTTTGGATAGCCAGGGACAGCCAGAGACAGGTGATCTCAGGTCAGCCTGGGGGTGAGGGCTGGAGAAGAGTGTGGGCTTTTTCTCTAACTTTACAGAGTGGGTTCCAGCTCACAGGTGAGATACCCAAGACCAAAGCTGTGCATGATCCTTCTAGGTATTTATCGGTGCTGCCAAGCTTGAACCCGAGGCCAAAGTCCAAGCAGGCTGCAGAAAGGTGGACACATTGTAGTAGAACAATGGTAGACACCTCATCTGCACCTAAGACACTGGGCATTCAAACTAGGGGCCGGGAGAGTCAGGGCCCATTAGAGGCAAGGTTTCCTTTCTCATAAGGACAAGACCAGGTCACAGAGGACTTTGCACACTGGGTTTGGTCATGTGGATAAGCCCGGGAAGGTAGCGGGGTTTCATCTCAAGGGCCATTTCTGATGAATTCACTGCCTGGAGGGCTGTACTGAGGACCCAAACTCCCCATTGTCTAGTAGTCACTGTGCTGCTGCCCCAGACTGGTAGACAGACATGCCAATGGACAGGAAGTAGGTAAGCAGATGATAGATAGATAATAAATAGGAAGATTGATAGGTAGATGATAGGTATGCAGGCAGGCTGAGAGACAGCTGCTATCAAGTGACTCCCACTCATGATGATCTTCCATACAAGGACTGACTATTGCATTCACAAACTCACTGTAGAAAAAGTGCTGCATACCTCATTGCTGAATATCACTACAGTCACCTTCTAAGTACTCCTCTTGGGAAGCTATGCACCAATGCCAGCACCTAGCCCACCTTTCAAAGCAATTTTGGAACTCTCTGGAATGGCCATCAGAGCTGCCCTGAATGTCATCAAAATGTCTTCCTTTCACTCTTTTCTTTATCTTTGTGGATTAAAAAAAAAAAAAAAAAGCCATTGGGGGCCAGATCAGGTGAGTAGGGAGGGTGTTCTAGCACAGTTACTTGTTTACTGGGTTGTTGCGGGCTTCTTGGAATGTACTGTCCCACCTATAGTCTTGCTGATGTAGATTTAGGCTCTTCTCAATTATGGCAGAACCTCCAGGAAGGTCTGACCTTTGCTTCTCCTTCTTATCTCCCACTTTACAGAGACTTCCGCAGGAATACTTAGGCTTTTCTCAAGTATGATAGATCCTCTTAAAAAGCCTGACCTTTCCCTGTTTCTCCTACCTCGTGCCTTGTTACTTCTGGGTATGGATCAGCCAATCACGAGACGCCCCCATACCACTGTAACTGTTTTTGGCAAAATAGACTGCCCAGCCCACCTCCTCCTGGTCATAACCCTGCAAATAGTTTCCTAATGAGGCCACTGCTCTCCATCAGAGACCTTGTCCCCACCTGGCCTCAACTTTATCTTGTGTGATGTGAATGAGTTTTATCTCACCCCCTTTCCCGTCTCCCTCGGATATGGGTTGCCGGGACGTGACACTGGGTAAAAACTCCGTCACAAATAACTGTACAACTAAGTACACAAACTTGCCACCATTGCACCGCGAGCAATGGCCCTTCCAGAAAGAGCTTTGAAGGGTAAACTAGGTGCTGGTGTTGGCGCGTAGCTTCCCAAGGGGAATACTTCGCAGGTGACCATAATGATATTCATCAATGAGGAATGTAGCACTTAGAACAATTAAGTTCCCAGACTTAATTATCAGACCTTGTATAACAGAACGAATCATTGCCAGGTCCTTTGTCATGTTTACAATGGCCAGCAAGTTCAAGTTCACTGTGGTGTCTGTTGTACCAATTCATCTCTCCTTGCTGGCCCCCTACTTCACCGAATACGAGGCCCTTCTCCAGCGACGCTGATGACATGCTCAAAGCAAGTGAGTCAGACAATTGTCTTGTGATCCATGGAGCTTTTGTTGTCCAATTCTTAGAAGATTGCTGAGCCTTCTTCCTAGACTGTCTTAGTCACGAAGGTCCAGTGAAACCTGTCCCTCATAGGTCACCCTGCTGCTACTTGAAATAGTGGTGGCATGGTTTCCAGCCTCCCAGCAACGTGCAAGCTACAGTAAGAGAAACTGACAGCGGTGGTGGGCTACAGTCGCGGGCGGCTACAGTCCTGGGCACCTCCATTCCCTCCCACTGTTCTCGCCTTGACTCACAAGGAGAAAGACTAATGTAACAGTGTCCCTCCGCGGGGCCACCAACAGGTTGACACCATGCCTACAGCATTTCCGTGTCTCGGGAAG
Organism: Heterohyrax brucei; assembly: GCA_028571685.1. NCBI lineage: Eukaryota > Metazoa > Chordata > Mammalia > Hyracoidea > Procaviidae > Heterohyrax > Heterohyrax brucei. The sequence continues at coordinate 167,909,841 of CM053143.1, forward strand.
TCCCTGCAGGGATTGGAGAGTCGGCTTGTCAAGGAAAATGTCACACTTGATCACCAGATGGGACAGACTCTCGTGGAGTTCCCCCAGCTCCAACATTTTAGGGTGTAATTAAGGTGATGGAAAGGCAGCGAGCTCAAATCCCACTTAGATCGATCAAAGTTTCAATTGACCAGCCAAGCCAGCCAAGTGCCGTCGATCTGCAAAAGGGAACTGCAAGGTCCTTGTTTCACACTCAGCTGTCAAGTGGATTAACCAACACCAACAAAAAGGAACTTTCAAAATCCAAGCACCAAAACCAAAGAAGCAAAGCAGTGATACAGTAGTGGCTTGAAGACAAAAATTGAACACTTAATATGTATCTATCACATACCAAGGCAAATTACACAAAATAACTTGAAATGAAATATTTAATGAGTTGCACTGAAATGGCTTTGCTCACAAACCATTCATCTAACACACAACTTCCTTTTCAAAGCTTTTGCTCTGTTTCTGTAAGAGGCCAATGCACAACCCACATTTGTCTGCTTGTGTGTGCGTGTGTCTCTAAGAGCCTCCCCTTAAAACAGACTGTATCTGCTCCCTTGCCTGTGTCTCTATGGGTAATATCCATTATCCACAAAACAAAGAAATTGCTGCAAACGAGAAACATTTGATGTTTCGAAGTGTACCGAGAAGGGGCTATTTTTCCAGCATTTACTGCAGATGTGGCAGCTTAACATACGTACACACCAAACTCTAAATGCACAGCCACATAATCATGACAATTATATGTTGCAATATGTTCTGTTTCCGCTAATTATCTCAGGAAACTTCAAGGGGGGAGGAAACTGTCATTTTGTTCTTTTAAAAATTGTAGCTACTGACTGTACCTGCTTACTGATAAATTTGACACTGTTGAAAAAATACTGTAATAAATTTAGAAGCAAAAATTATTCCCACAGAAAAATTATATAATTAACATTTTGAAGGCTTCTGGGCTGGGGAATATGAGAGACTACCGGTGCAATACTGCCATCTAGAGGAAATCAAGGGAAACTACTGCGATGCCTGTTTAAGTTTTGAATTGCTTCCAGTGATGTAAAATAACACAGGATTGTGGAAGCTGTTTTGTTTGTTGTATAGCATGAAGTCAGCAGCAGATTACCCAATAAGTCAGATAAGCATGGGCTTACTTGTGCTTACCAAGCTGTAGGACACACTTCCACATGATGTTCACCACAAATGAGTCTATCGCCTCCGTAGAGGATCATAAATGCGAAAGAGGCTCGAATGCTCTCAGAAGACGCACCGGGAATGGAGAGAGACAAAGGTGAGTCCAACCTAGAGGCAGAATCTTTGAAGTGTAGAGTGAAACTGTTTCCTATGAATGATCTGGTAAGCATGATGCTTGCCCAGCCTGTTGGAGAAATCACCACGCAGTCTAGTCAATTCTAACCCCTTCTGTTGTTGGGTGCCAGCACGTGGCTTCCACCTCGGAGTGACCTGTATGTACAACAGAACGAAACATTGCCTGGTCCCGGGCCATCCCCACAATGCTTGCTGTGTTTGAGCCCCTTGTTGCAGACACTGTGTCAATCCACCTCATTGAGGGTCTTTTGCTAACTGTCTACTTTGCCGAGCATGATGTCCTTCTCCAAGGACTGGTCCCTCTTGAGGACATTGCCACAGTAAGTGAGACAAAGTCTCTCCGTCCTTGCCTCTAAGGAGGATTCTGGCTGTATCTCTTCTAAAACAGATTCCTTGGTTCTTCCGGCAGTCCACAGAATGTTTAATATTCTTGGCCAACATAATTCAAAGGCATCAATTCTTCTTTGGCCTTCCTTATTCATTGTCCAGCTTTCACATGTAGATGAGGCAACTGAAAGTATCATGGCTTAGTTCAAGCACACTTTAGTCCTCCAAGTGACATTTTTGCTTTTGGACATTTTCAAGAGGACTTTGCAACACATTTGCCCAGTGCTGTGTCGTTTGATCTCCTAATTGTTGCTTCTCTGGGCACTGATTACCAGTCCAAGCAGAATGAATCCTTGAAAACTTAATCTTTTCTCTGATTATCGTGATGTTACTTATTGGTCCAGTTGTGAAGGGTTTTTGTTTTCTTTATGTTAAGGTGTAATCCATGCTGAAAGCTGTTGGTCTTCAATTTTTATCAATCAGTGCTTCAAGTCCTCTTCACTTTTAGCAAGCAGGGTTGTGCTGTAGGTATATCATGGTTGTTAATGAGTCTTCCTGTAATTCTGACAGCGTGTTGTTTTCACATAGTCCAGCTCCTTGGATTGTTTGCTGAGCATCTCAGTTATTTAATGCTGGTATAAAGAATTGCCACAAGTGTATGGCTTTAAAAAGGGAAATTTTAGTCTGTTACAGTCCCGTAGGCTACAAGTCCAAACTCAGTGTATCAGCTCCAGGAGGAAGCTTCCTCTGCTGGCTATGGAGGAAAGTCTTTGTCCTCAATCTTCCCCTGCACTGGCAGCTTCTGAGGCGTAGGGATCTCGGCCCTTTCCTAAGAATGCCCTGTGCTCCCAGCGCTGCTTTCTCGGTGGTATGAGGTCACCAACTCTCTGCCTGCTTTCCTTTCTTTCCCATGACATTGCCTCACGGCACAATATAGTCTTGCACATTGAGTCCTGCTCCACCAACACAAATGCACCCCATCCTCCCTCATTTATATCATAGGGACAGAGTTTACAGCATAGAGGAACATCACAATACCAGAGAATCATGGCCCGGTCAAATGGCTACACACATTTTCGGGAGAACACAATTCAATCCATGGCAGTGAGAATAAAGATCGAGTAAGTATTGTAGACGGACATAGCCCTGATACCTACCTTTCCTAATTTTAGATCACACAATATCTCTTCGTTCTGTCTGAACTACACTGTCTATGTCCAGGTTCCTCACGAGCGCAGTTCAGTGTTCTGAAATTCCCGTTCTTCACAATGTTTTCTGTAATTTGCTATGACCTACACCATCAAATGCCTTCACATAGGTAAACATATTTCTGGCATTTTCTGCTTTCAGCTAAGATCCACATGACATCAACAATAATATCCCTTGTGCCAAGTCCTCTTCTGAATCTATCTTGAATTTCTGATAGTTCCCTGTTGACGGCTTAAAGAAGAAGGATGTAAGTCGGAAAATACAACCTTGGTGATAGAAACAACACTGAAGACTGCATGATAGAACTTTGTAACACTAATAACCTATTCAGTGAAAATATTTCTTCCTCCCACAACCCCCCAACTCATAGTGACCAGGAACAGGTCGCCAGGTCTTTTCTGCCATGGAGCTGCTCATGCTTTTTTCACAGCCAGCCTCTCAGTCAGCAGCCAGCAGCTTAAGCACTTTGCAACCAGGACACTCCCTGGACTGTTGAGGCAGAGTCCCAAACTGAGACCTCCACCAGGCCCATCGGGAATGAGAATGAGTGAGCAGGCTTATCTCTGTATTGAACAGGCTTCCTTTCAGTTTTCTTGGGTTGGTTTGTTTAAGAAAAGATGAAAATGCTCATTAGTGAAATTTCCTGATATTTTTAATTTGGCAACTTTAAAAAATTATGACTCTGTAGTCTTAATAAAACATGTCTGCAAACTAGATTTGGCTCAAAAGTCAGCACATCTGTGCCCCAGGAATGGATGGAAAAAATAATGCCAGTGTATATGGATCAAACCAGAAAGAAATACAGTGCCTATGGATTATCAACTTGGTGGTTTTTACAGGGTGAATTTCTGCCATTCCCAGAAAGGTCAATCTAGTCAAGTGGGAAGATGATATTCTAACATAACTTGAGTTTTAGCTATCTAATCTCCATAATTTATAGGCCTCTGTGAAAATATGCCCAGTCTTATACATGTAATGGATACCTCTGAATTACAGTGTTGGTGAAGAATACTGAATATACCACAGACTACCAAAAGAAAGAACAAATCTGTCTTGGAAAAAGTACAGCCAGAATGGGCCTTAGAACCTAGGATGCTGAGACTTCATCTCACATAATTCAGACATAGTATCGGGAAGGCTCAATCCCTGAAGGCAGACATCATGAGTGATAATATAGAGGAAGACCCTCAGTGAGAGGAAGACCCTCAGTGAGATGGACTGACCCTCAGTGAGAGGAAGACCCTCAGTGAGATGGATTGACACAGTGGCTGGAGCAGTGGGCTCAAGTATAACAATCATCACAAGAATAGCACAGAACCAGGCAGATGGTTGCTGTGAGCTGGAAACAACTCAACAGCACCTATCAACACCAACAACACATGAGCAAATGCAACAAGCTAAAGGGTCTTCCAACAAGGATGTCCCATTTTTGAGAGTTCACAGTGAAAATACTCATGAAGCTATAGCAGCCATGTTTATCACTTTTTCTATTGGTCTTGACAAGTAGCCATGAATTTACACGATTCCACAACATTTAGAAATTACTCAAGTCTATTATCAAAAAGGGTGCTCCATTTACCAAACATTCCACGCATGACATGAAATTTGCAATGCGCATAATTGTCCCAACTCAATTGTCCCAACAACTCAATATTTAGTCAAAAAATTTGAGACTACTGCATCTGTTGACAATCGACAACTCCTGTGCATCAATGAACTACATGTTGCCATGAAAGCATCACCACCATTCATCAGAGTAGACTCGAGAATCCATCCCAACCATCTCTTCTCACTGAGCACAAGAACTGGGCCTTTCGTTGACCACAATTTGGCAGATTTTGCACGTAGACTTGAAGCTTTATCCTTACAAAATTGTTTTAACTCAAGAACTGAAGTCCAGTGACCACAGATTGTGCCTCACATTTGCTGGCTGGGCTCTGGAGCAACTGGAAGTTGACCCCGCTTTTGGCTGAAAAACAAAACTATCACAGCTGGAGTGATAAGAATCCAATGGAGACTCAAGAACATCCACTTCATCCCAAAAAAGTTACTGGTGGGAGTGGATTTTGGTGGAAGGGAATCATTGGCCCTTATTTTTTCCAAGATGAACTAGGAGTGGTTGTGACTGTCAGTGGCAAAAGAGATCGGGCTATGATAACTAATTATTTTGGCCCCATTTGAAAGATGATGCAGTGGCCATTTACCCAAAGTTCTTTTCCACACATAAGGCCATCAAATGTACTTCAAAACAAGAAAACAAAGTTGTATCATATACATAAATTCAAAGATGCCAGTTCAAAGATAGGACATCCTTATTGAAGACCCTTCATTGCCCTGCCTCAGTACACAGGTAGCCAAGCCAAAATGGCAAATAGTCAGTGTGACAGGCCAATCTTTTCTCTTAATCCTAGTTACACCTGAGAAGTCACCCCCAGAAACTGTGAACCAGGTAACAGAAACAATGACAGAGGCAGGAAAGCTCAGAATATTTTTTTAAAAAAATGCCCAAAAGAGAGGAAAACAGGGGTATTTGTCCTGAACTGTTCTGAAATCACCAAAATCATCATAAAAAAAAAAAAGACTATTGTTACAATTTCAAATAGCAAAAAAAGAAAAAATACATATGTACCAAACAGAACTCCGTGTGCAGGCAGTGAGCAAAGAGCAGGCAAGTTGAGATGTCTGCAGCCGACTTGCACTCTTCAGCTGACTTGTACAAGGTGCTCATTGTTCTGTTTTTCCTCTTGATTAAATAATTGCAGGTTTATACTGTACGGAACAAAGAGAACCATGACATATGTTTGATGTCTTATTTAGCTGATTCCAAAGGAAAGGCATCGCAAATATGAGTGAGGTAGACCAAGAGGGAACAAGGAGGGGAAAGAGTGGTCGGGGTGGGTGCAGAAGGCACTTCCTCTTGCAACTATCTCTTTTCTTCCATTACTGAGTTTTTTGTCTTGTTACACCAGTTTATAAAATCCGGCAATTTGTCTAGGCCTTGCTTTAATACTGTGTTTGTTCTACGGATTTCAAAGCTCTATCATTATATTCCTAAGGATGACCAAATAATTGAGTGCTCAGCTGACTATTGAAAGATTGGTGGTTAGGAACTCCTCAAAGGTACTTCAGAAGAAAGACCTGCTGAATGGATTCAGAAAATTCACATTTCTACTCTGAAACATACAGGATTACTGTGAGTTGGAATCAACTCACTGCAACCAGTTTGGTTTTTTGTATATTTTGTTTTGATGTCATGTGCTCTCACACACATTTTTTTCCTTTTTTTCTTTATTATGATTGAATGAAAACGTACATTCCAATATAAATTTGCATGCCCACCTATATGTAGCTCCCCCTGCTCTCCCTGCCCGGTGACTGCACATTCTTCCTCTCTGCTCCATACATGTCTTATCCTCCCAACAATTTTCTATCCCCTCCTCTCCACCCACTCCCCTGCCTACAGTAAGAAGTCAGCAGGACAACATCCTATAGATGCACAGAACCATAAAGTGCACATATGATATGGTCACTCTGTGTCACCAAGTCCAATCCATTCCTGTTTGAAGAGCTGACCTCAGTAATGATTTATGCACAGGGGCAGCATTAGGGCCAGAGGCCATGCTTCCAGGGGAACTCTGAGGCCCCAGGACCATCAATTGCAGTCTTTTAGTGGAGATCTCAGGGTGCACCCCTTTTTATTCTTGTGTTGCCAGTGAGACTCAACTTTGTGAGGTCCATCATGACTATCACTGGTGGTGGCCGGGTGCCATCCAGTTCTTCTGGTCACAAGCTGATTTAGTCACCCAATCACGTGGGTGTCTCTGTCTTCTGGGTTCTCTTTCCCCCAAGTCGTTTTGGTCCTTGGTGATCATCCATTCTCATTGAGTTGGGACCATTTGCTGTACCCTCAGATGGTGGCATGGCAGCTTTTAAGACCCCAGACACCGCTCACCAATGTGGGGTGCAGAAGGCTCTCTTGGTAAAATCCTAGTTGTGCCAGCTGGCCTCAATATCCTCTGAGAGCATGGTCCCTGGTACCCTGCCCCAGCTACTCTGTCCTTGCAATATTAGGTTAAGATGGTAGGAGTAATCATGTTATGTTGAAGTCCAACTAATATTGATCTTCTCTCTAATGTGTGCTGTCACAGATTTCACCCAACCAAATTTCTATAAACTATCTGATCTAAATCCCCCCACTCACCCTCCTTCCCTCCCCACCCTGGCAGCCATCAAAGAGTCTTTTCTTCTAGGCATGAGTCTGTTTCTAAGTTCTTATCATAGGGGTCTCATACAGTATTTGTCCTTTTGTCACTGACTACTTTCGTTCAACATAATGTCCTGCAGTTGAAACCAGGTTATGAGATGTTTCCTAAAATCATCATTGTTCTTCATCATTGCATAGTGTTCCATTGAGTATATATACCATAGTTTACCCATCCATTCATCCGTCGTTGGGCACTTGGGTTGATTCCATCTTTTTGCTATTGTGAACTGTGCTGCGATAAACATTCAGGTGCATGTATCAGTTGGTGTGAATGGCCTTGATCTGTAGGATATTCCGAGCAGTGGAATTAGTGAGTCAAGTGTTATATCTAGATCCTTGTCCCTGGTGGTGGATTTTACATTAAAATCTATTTTATCTGAGATTAGAATTGCCACACTTGCTCTTCTTTGTGTATTGTTAGCTTGATATATATTCTTCCATCCTTTAATTTTCAGTTTGTTCATATCTTTAAGTCTAAGGTGAGTTTCTTGTAGGCAACATATGGATAGGGCATGTCTTTTGATCCAAAATGGCACTTGGTATCTCTTTACTGGAGTGTTCAGTCCATTCACATTCAATGTAATTTTTGATAGATACGTGTTTAGTGCTGTCACTGTGATATGTTTATTTTTATGCTGATGTTTTCTCTGTTGTTCTTATTAATCTTCTTTGTGAGTTTATTTTTCACCTTTTTCATGGTTGGTTTCGTGGTTGTTGAGACTCCTGTATCACATTTCTTGATTTGATATGTTGTACCTTTATTGGGCTTCATGGCTGCCTCTATGACCCTCCTTAATAATCTATGTATAAACCCAGTTTTAATTACTACCCATCTTACTAACTTCCTCTCCATCTGGAAGGACTATAACGACTGTAGTACATCCCTCTTTCTAGTATGATGACCTCATAGTTTTCATGACATGATCACTGGATCATTTCTTTCACTATTATAGCTTTGATGGAGTTTTGAGCCCTCCCTAACTGAGTAGGTTTCTGGGTGATGTGTTCTGTATTTGCTTCTAAGATATAAAGTTAGTGGTTTTGTTCTTCTAGGCCAAGAAATTCTTTCAGTATTTCTTGTAGCTTTGGTTTGGTTTTTACAAAGGCTCTGAGTTTCTGTTTATCTGCAAATGTCTTCATTTCATTTTCATATTTGAAAGATGGATATATAATTCTTGGTTGGAAGTTCTTTTCCTTCAAGACTTCGAAGGGGTCATGCTGCTGCTTCCATGCCAGCATTGTTTCTGCTGAGAAATCCGATGAAAGCCTGAATGTTAACTTTGCTTTGAATCTTGCTGCCTTTAAGCGTTTCTGCTTAGGTTTCATTTTGTTAAGCTTGATTATAATATGTCTTGGAGTCTTTCTTTTGAGATCTATATTGAGTGGCATTTGATATGCATCTTGGATATCTATATTCTCTTCTTTCATAATTTCTTGGAAGTTTTCCATCAGCAGCTTAGCAACAATACTCTCTGTGTTCTCAGGTGTCTCACCTGGTTCAGGAACTCCAGTGAATCATAGATTGTTCCTCTTAATCGAGTACCACATGGTTCTTAGTGTGTTTTCCTTTTCTTGTTTCTTTTTTCTGATTTCTTCTCATAGATGCTGGAATCAGTAGCTCTGTCTTCCAGTCAGAAACTCTATTTTCCATTTGTTTCATTTTGTTTTCTTGGCTTTGAATTGAAGTTTGTAGCTCTTTGATTTTGTTCTTAATCTGTTGGATTTCAGAGTACTAGTGTTCCATCAGACTGAACAGTTTACTTAATTTTTCATTTTGCTCTGATGCGTTCTGTATAAGGTCTAGGACAGCTCTCTATATAATCCTTTTGTATTCACCTTCTGATGGTTTCAGAAAGATTTCTTCATCTTGGAAGCTCTTCAGCAGGGCCTTCTGAAGCCATGGGTGATTTCTTCATTACGCTTTTCTCCAGAGTCTGTTTCTTTTGGGGCATCATGTGAGTCAGTAGAGGCTGGGAGAGATGCTGTGAGGATGGACTGCAGTTGTTTCTTTAGGCCTTCTTAAAATGAAAGGTAAAAGGTATCTGACAACTTCCAAAGTCAGTCAGGTTTTCAGGTGTACAGATCCCTCTTTCCAGCTGGCAAAGCAAGCACCTCTATATTGAACCCCAGACATTATAAACTAGTTCAAAACACAGAAAGGCTACTGCCCTGCTGGCCTCTGCTGTCAGAACCCAGCTGTAGGTGACACTGTATAGAATACTGCTTTTCTGCTGGGAATACACTCTCATCCGGGCAAGCGTTGCCTCCCAGCCTAGAAATTAGGTCCAGCTGAGGCCTCTGTATGGGTATATCCGCTTTCCAGTGGAACAAGATGGCATGCCGCACAAGCTGTCCACCTGCCTCAGTACAAGCTACTCAATTGTGGAGGTGGAAAGAGAGGCCAAAGGTTCTGAGATGCACAGAGTCCAAAGCAGGGCTCTCAAAATATGGCAATTTTGCCTGCCGATCTCAGAAATGGTGAGTTAACTTTGGTCCATGAAAGCCAACACTCACCAAGAGCAGGGGTCAGCAAAAGAGAAGAAGTTTTCCAGTCAATGATCCAAGCCAAGTGCCGTCGAGTCAGAGATATGAAGTCCAAATTAACAGCCCTATGCCATGTCCTAGGGCTCACTAGGTGTCAATTCAGGTCTTGGTCTCCAGAGGGATTTTGGGAGATATGTGTTTAGTCTGCCATCTTGACTCCCCCTCCCGAAATCTCATACTCATTTTGAATTTTCACACCTTCCTGGTGAATTAATCCTTTCATGATTCTAGAAGGTCCTTCTTCATGTCATAATCTTTGTTTTAAAGTCTACTTTGTGTGAAATTCATATAACTATGCCTGCTTTCTTGTGCTATTTATTTCCATGTTATATGACTTCTACCTTCTTTTATATTCCATATATGTGTTTATTTGTATTTAAAAATGTGAAGATGACTTGAAACACAAAGGTCAAAGATTACAGGCATCAGTATGGATTACACCTGAACATGAAGTAAACAAAAATCCTCAGAATTGAACTGATGAACAACATCATGACAAATGGAGAAAGTGTTGACGTTATCAAGGATTTTACTTCACTTGGATCCATAATCAATACCCATGGAAGCAACAGTCTAGAAGTCAAATGATGTATTGCATTGGGAAAATCTACCATAAAAGACTTCTTTAAAGTGTTAAAGAGCAAAGATAACACTTTGAGGAGTAAGATGCACCTGATCCAATCCATGATATTTTCAGTTGTCTCATGTTTATAAGAAAGCTAGCCAATGAATAAGAAACACAGAAGAAGAACTGATGCCTTAGAATTATAAAGCTGATGAAGAATATGAGGTCTGACAATGAAGTTCACAAACTCATCCTACAAAAAGTGCTACATACCTCATTGCTGAAGATCACTATAGTCACTTTCAAAGTACCCCCCTTAGGAAGATATGCACCAACATTAGTGCCTAGTTCACCCTTCTAAGCACTTTTTCTAGGATAAGTTTATGAACTTAATTGTCCAACCTCTTATACCATGGACTACTGGCAAAAGAACAAATCTGTTGTGGAGAAAGTACAGCCAGAATGAGTCTTAGAAGCAAGGATGGTTAGAACTCATCTCATGTTTTGGACACATTATCACTAGGGATCCATTCCTGGAGAAGGACATCATGCTTGGTAGAAGGTCAGCAAAGGGAGGAGGACCCTCAGTGGGATAGAGTGACACAGCAATGGGTTCAAAGCAATGACTGTGAGGATGGTGCAGGACTTGGCAATGTTTTGTTCTGTTCTCCATGGGGTCCCCATGAATCACAACTGGCACAGTGACACCTAACAATAACATGTTTAAATTGCATCAAATAAAGACATCACATTGTTGGGTCTCGAATTTTTATCTAGTCAGAGAGTTTAGTCAGCTTACATTTAAGCCACGACTAACTCTACCACCTAGGTATTTGCTTTTTATTTTTCTGATGTTTTCTATTTGTTTTATTCTGTTGTACCTTCATTTCTCCTTGCATACTTTCTTTTGTTCATTTTGTTGCCTGTTGGCCCAGTTGTGAAGAATTTTTTTTTCTTTATGTTGAAGTGTAATTCATATTGAAGGCTGTGGTCTTCAATCTTCATCAGTAAATGCTTCAAGTTCTCTTCATTTTCAGCGAGTAAGGTTGTGTCATCTGGCATGTTAATGAGTCCTCCTCCAAACCTCATGCTTCTTTCTACTGGGGATAGTCCAGCATCTCAGATTATTTGATCAGTATACAGACCAAGTGGGCATGGTGAAAGGACACAACCCTGATGCAAATCTTTCCTGACTTTAAAACATGCAGAATCCCCTGGTTCTTTGTGAACTACTGCCTCTTGTTCTATGTACAGGTTCATCGTGAGCACAGTTAAGTGTTCTGGAATTTCTAGTCTTTGCAAATGGTATCCATAATTTGTTGTGATCCACATAGTCAAATGCCTTTGCTTAGCTAATAAACACAGGTAAACAACCTTCTGGTATTCTCTGCTTTCAGCCTGAACCCATCTGACATCAGCTATGGTATCCTTGGTTCCATGTTCCTTTCTGAATCTAGATTAAATTTCTGGCGGTTCTCTGTGGATACACTGTTGCAGCCACTTTGGAATGATCTTCAGCAAAATTTTACTTTCTTTCCTGTAAGATGAATGGAAACCATGGTGGCGTGGTAGTTAACTGTTACAGCTGGTAACCAAAAGGTTGGCAGTTCAAATCCACTAGGCACTGCTTAGAAACTCCATGGGGCAGTTCTATTCTGTCCTCTTGGGTCGCTATGAGTCGGAATCAACTCAACAGCATTAGGTTTGATTCGGGGGTCATATTAATGATAATATTCAATAATTTCCACATTTGGTTGGATCATCTTTCTTGAGAATAGTCATAAATACAGGTCTTTCCACTGAACCAATAAGCACATTATATGATAAATGGAGAAAAGATTGCAGTTGTCAAATAATTCATTTTACTTGGCTCCACAATCAACACCCTTAGAAGCAGCAGTCAAGAAATCAAAAGGTGCATTGCAATGGGAAAATCTGCTGCAACAGACCTCTATAAAGTGTTAAAAAGCAAAGATGTTACCTTGCAGATTAAGATGCACCTGATCCATCCATGTATTTTCAATCACCTCATGGACATGCAAAAGCTGGATGATGAATAAGGAAAAGAGAAGAAGAATTTATGCCTTTGAATTGTGGTATTGGTGAAGAATATGGGCTATATATAAAACAGCCTACAAATCAAATGCGGCCATGTGTAGTTTTCCAAACCCTGCTCTAGGGCATGGTCCTTACCTCTAATATGTGGCCTTTATGAAGTCTCAGCTGAATGCCTGTGGTATTCATTTACAATGTCACACTCTGGGTGGGCTAGAACTCCAAAGTTTCATAGCATAGCACAATACTTAGCATCTTCATTCAGCTCCAAGCTAAGCAGAAGCTACCCATTAAAAAGCCTCATGAAGTTTCATCCTGTGCACGTGCACCCCAGCCCTCAGCTAAGGACCCAAAAGAATCCCCTACACTTCACTGCCCCACACTGTGGTCCAAAAAGTCCCCCAGGCAGAAAGCTGGGTCAATAGTGGGGTTCACTTAGTGGAGCTCTGTTTTCTTAAGGAATACAGTCTGGCATTGCCCAGTTTTCAGTGCCTGAATCTGACTTCCTCATATGGATTGACTTGTTTAACTTGTATGCGTGCAAGACAGCCAGTCCAGCAATGGCAGCTCCAGCATGATCCATTTGAAACAGGTTGAGTTTTCAGTGACTCTGATACCTGTACAGATGTCCAGGGGACAGATAACAAGAGTGAGTAAGATTTACAAAAACTATAAATTGTTAGCACGTGACATTTGATGTTAAATCAAGAGAAATAAAATTGTAGACTCATGGTTAAAGACTTAAGCTAATACAACTTATACAACTAAAGATGGTACCAGAGGACTGAGTTGGGATTTCCAGGACTCTGTACAAAAGCCCTGGTGGCATAGTGGTAAAGTGCTGTGGCTGCTAATCAAAAGGTCAGTGGTTCAAACCTACTGACTGTTGCCTAGAAACTGTGAGGCAGTTCTACTCTGTCCTATATGGCTGCTATCAGTTGGAATCGACTTGTGGCAGTGGATTTCATTTGGGTTTGGTACAGAAGCAGCAGTTTTGTTAAAGTCAATTGCAGATCCAAGATTCTGAGCAAAAGCATGGAGTACTCTGATTAGAGCAATATAACTGTGGTTACTTGTTTTGGAATATTGTAAACATTGTATTTAATGTTCTATTTCCTTTTGGGCAAATGATGAAGACTTTTCTCTTTCTTCTTCATCTTTCCCTTATCTTGATTGTAAACTAGGGGTCAGCCATTGGCCAAATTTAGTTCACCACAACTCAAATCCACCCCGTAACAGGCCAAATTTGGCCATGCCCATTTGCTTACACGTTGTCTATGGCTGTTTCGATGTCACAGAAGCAGATTTAAGCACCAGTCTCACAACAGGGTTCCTATGGTCTGTGAAACTGAAAACATTTGCTCTCCGACTCTTTACAGGAAGCTTGCTGGCCTTTGATTTAGACAGTCCTTTTGAAAACTGAATGGAACATGGTTTAGATAGGTATTGTTCTTACAGATCCCTCATAATGCGAGGAGAAATACTTTTACACAGTCTCTGCTTTTAAGGGTAAGGTAGTTTTCTCAAGCAGTTAATGGGGAGGTTTTGTTCTTTTTTTTTTTTTTTGGTTTAACCAGGATGTGGCTATAAAAATCAATTGTGTACTCCGGACACTGGGCTAACTCAGAAATGAAGCCACTCCCAAAGCCTACTTTTCAGGCAAATATTGGACAAGCCTATAAAACAAACAATACACATGAGGAACGTGTGCCTTAGTTCAATCAAATATACAAAACCAGACAGGCAACTCCCGTCCAAAAGGAAGATGAGAAGGCAGGAAGGGGCACACAACCCAGAGGGACAGACAAGGGAAACCCCTGAAGGAAAGGTGGAAAATGCTGTCACATTGTGTGGACTGGAACTGATGTCACAGAACAATCAGGGTATAAACTTTTGATTGAGATGCTAACCTTAGCTATAAATTTTCACCTAAAGCACAATAAATTTTTTTCAAAATTCAGTTGTGTAACTGAAGGTTTACTTAAAGTGGCGCATGAGAACAAACCTTGTTTAATCAGGGAGGTCAAATTCTCATCAGAGACCAAGGACTGTGCTTCATACCTAGAACTGAGCCTCACAGTACCTGCCCAGGAGATTGCTCTGCTTCCTGTTGTATGGCTTTCAGACTTTTAGAGATGGAAAGAACCATCCGCAGGCTGACCAGCACCTTAGTGTATTTGGGGACCTCAAGGACACGGAAGTTCACCCATGTAGACAGGAACTCTAGGCTGCACCAACACAAAGGAGCTTGTTTGTGATAAGAATAGTCTTCAGAGGTTATCTATGATCACAAGTGATGGCTGTTTACAAAAAGGGGCTCAAAACCTAGAAACAGACAAAAGGCATGTTCTCATGTCCCTCCAGTGTTGTGTGGGGCATGGTCTACAAGATCTGCCCAGAGTCCATCTGACTCTCTAGGGATGTGTGCCTTTATTTGATGTACTGTTTACTATTTGAAAACCTTGGTGGCATAGTAGTTAAGTGCTACAGCTGTTAACCAACAGGTCAGCACTTTGAATCTACCAGGAGCCCCTTGGAAACTCTTATGTGGCAGTTCCACTCTGCCCTGTAGGATTGCTGTGAGTCAGAATCAACTCAACTGCAGTGGGTTTGGTTTTTTGGGTTTCATTTACTATTTATAATATTTTCAACTCTATATAGATGTTGGCTTGCAGGAAACTATTAAGAGGTGTAAGTTATTCTTGATAGAAATGGAAATGAGATGTGCCGCTACAGAGATATGCAGGTTAACACATTATAACCCAAAAGTGACAGTTCATTTTGTATGTACATTAGCAATCTTATTATGCATTCTTTAGTGACTTTTTGCATCCAGTGTTTTAAATTTCCTTCGACCCAGATTTTATCACTTCGCTGGGTCACTCATTAACAAGCTCAATAAATCTTTGACACAGGCTCATTTTCTTAGGGTGGGTTTTGTAGAGAAGCAAAATTAGTAAACCATACAAATACACAGAGAGATTTACATAAAGGAAATAGCACATGCAATTAAAGAGGCTGAAATGTCTTAAGTCCTGGATTAGGATATCAGCCTCAGGCAGCCATGGAAGCTGGCAAACCCAGCACTGGCAAGTCAGAGAGCAGAGTTCCTGTTCACAGGCTGTGAAGGTCAAGGCATTCCAAGATGGTAGGTGAAACTGCAAGGTTTCTGCTAATTCACATAGCTGCAGGGGCTGGTGAACCCAGAATCAACAGGCCAGGGAACAGGACCCTTACTCTCAGGCTGTGAAGATCAATGATTTCTAAGAGCTGCTAGCTCAAGTCCCAAGCACAGGACATCAGAAGACAAGGGCATGGGAGCTCCTAGAGACACAACAAGCCAAGACTCTGGCAAAGTGAGCAGGCAGGAAGTAGGCAGAAGAAGGTGGAGGGATGAAGGCTGCAGGGACGGTGAGCCACCACAGTCCCTGCCCCCACCAGTACCACAGCACATTCCATCATGGCAGTAACCACAACGTGGTACAACTGTCAAAACACTGAGACTCATGGCCCAGTCAAGCCAATGTACAATCTGAACCACCACAATCATTGATTACCTTTCTAGATGCTGGGGTAAGACATGAAAGTTAAAGAGAGTTAAGGAAGCTTGGTTGGTTTGTTTCCTCTAAAATAGTAAAGATTTGAGCCTGTTTCATAGTATAAAAAAATATCATGGGAAGAGAGATGTCAAATGTACAGTAAAGAAGGAACAATTAATGAGTCAAATTCCAGAAGAGGTAGGAGGGCACAAAATTCAAAACACAGATGACTGGATGACCCTTGGTTAGGAACATAACCAGCTCTTCCTCTTACAATGAAAGAAGTAGTAGAAATTGGCTGAATACATAGGTGAATTTGTAAGTTAAGGGACAGGAAGTTGAAGATGCCATAAGCCATGAGAGTGACTGTTTAGTGTGATGGTAGGTGACTTGAAGAGGTGATAAAGATTGGAAGAGGGACTAATAGAACTGGGAAAGGAAACCAATTTGGAAGAACCTAGGAGTCAGAGCTCCACAGGCAGTTGGCTGTACTAACCTATGATGAGATATTAGTGTAAAGGAGAAAGTTACAGATGACTGCAGTTATGTGTTGTGGATACAGGTCAAACAGCATAAGAAAGCAAGCTGGGATGTGGCAAATGGATGTAGAAAACAGGGGTGGGGGTTTGTGGTGAGATGGCAGAAGAGCAGACATGGCAGTGAAGAAGTCAGTGCACTGCAAGAGTAGGCTATTGTGGAGAAAGACGTACAGAAAGAGACTGGTGACACAGAGTTGTCTTAGTCATCTCATGCTGTTATGACAGAAATAACACATGTGGACGGCTTTAACAAACAGCAGTTTATGTTCTCACAGTCCTGTAAGCTAGAAGTCTGAATTCAGGGTATCAGCCCCAGGGTAAGGCTTTCTCTGTCACCTCTAGATGAAGGTCCTTGTCATCAGTCTTCCCTTGGTCTGAGAGCATCTCAGCACAGGAAGCTCAGGTCCAAAGGATGTGCTCTGTTTTCAGCACTGCTTTCTTAGGTATATGAAGACCTAACATCCCAGCTATGTGGGTGAGAAAACAGGCTCTGAGAGGATAAGGTGCTTGCTCATTATCACAGGGAGGGAACATCAGGGTCCATACTCAGAGCTATTAGTCCCCAAAGTTCATTTTCATAGTCACTACAGCACACAGTCCCTCAAAAGATAGAAGAGAGGATTCTGGAAGAGATGCCAAGTGTAAAAAAGCACATTTCCCGTTCATCTCTTGAGAGATAAATGGTGTTGCAGGCCACATACCCAGGGAAACTCCCTTTACATTGATTGGATCAGGGATGTAACTTCAGCAAGGCTGGTAACAGTCCCACTCTAATCCTCTTTAATGTAACCTAATCTTGCCCCATTAACCACAGATAGAGATTAGGATTTACAACATATACAAAAATTACAATCACAAAATCGAGGATAACCACACAATACTGAGAAATATGGTCCAGATACATCTTTGAGGGAACATAATTCAATCTATGATGACAGTCTACAGGTGGCAATTTCCAGTTGATGATAAGGTACCCAGGGTAACACAGGTATCTGTCATTCGTGTAACAGAGGGTCTCATCTCAGTCCTTCAGAAGACTTTGGATAGATGCTGGGACAGGCTGGTTGATAAGACCTCACTGAAAAATCCAAGCCCTCACATTGATAAGGAGTAAGGAGGTTCCCCCACACCACCCACCCCCGCCATAGGTATAAGAACTTGACCTACCCCCAGAGAGTCTCTGTGACCCCCAGGCGGAAGACTACAAGGAAGAGCGATGGGAAGGACACTGGTATCATAGAGATACCTGAAGGTACCCAGCACTGTGTTAGGTCCTTCACCTTATCGCCTCATTTAATACAACAATCATGAATCATGCCACTACACAGCTGAATCATCCCAACTACATAGGTGAGCAAACAGACTCAGAGGATAAGCTACTTGCTCCTTATCACAGGGAGGGAATATCAGGGTTCATACTCACAGCTGTTAGTCCCCAAAGTCCATTGTCGTAGTTGGTACAGCACATGGTCCCTCAAAAGATAAGGAGACAGGATTCAGGAAGAGACACCAAGTGTAAAAAAAACACAGTTTACCAAGATGTGCACTCAGGCCCTGATCTTTTCCAAAAGGGAAAGAAGGTACCAGATACCCCTACAGAGTTTCCCCTTTACAGGTAGCAAAATTGGACCAACATCCACATGAAGAAATTAAGATTAAAAAAAGGAATTCACAAAACAAACACGCCTCAGAAATGCAAAGAAAATTCCATCTGAAGGCCTTGATGTCTACTGATTGCTCAGCCTGGAACACTCTTTTCCCAGGAACCTACAATATTCCATCTTTTCCCTTCCTTCGTGCCATTTCTCAAATGCCATCTGCTTAGTGTAGGCCTTCCTGGACCTTCTCACTAAAACTGCAACTCACCACCTCCACCACCACTTCAAAGCCAAACCAGACCCGTTTCCGCAGAGCTGATTTTGTCTCATGGCAACCCCATGTGTCAGGTGCTCCCCATTCCCTTCATCTGACATAGTACGTATTTCCCTTATTTTATCATCTACTCAAATAGAAGGAGGAGACCTGGTGATGCAGCAGTTAAGTGTTCAGCTGCTAACCAGAAGATCAGCAGTTCAAATCCACCAACCACTCCTTGGAAATCCGACAGGGCAGTTCTACTCTGTCCTGTAGGTCATTATGAGTTGGAGTCAATTTGATGGCAATAGGTCTGTTTTTAACTGGTTTAATAGAATAGAAATCCCATGACGGTGGATTTTTCTGTTTTATTTTCTGTTGTATTCCCAGCACCTAGAACAGTTCTGGTCCAGTGTAGGTATGCAAATATTTTAAAATCTACCTCAAAGTCAGCAAGTATCCAGTAACTACCCCCCCCCACCACCACCACTAGCCCTAGAAAATAAAGCTAGATACAAGAATTCAGCTTTTCCTGTGGTGAGCACTTCTCATGGCTTATTCAAAACCCACTCACCCTTTTTAATCAGTAGAACCCCAATTGTGTTTGGAGGCAGCTACGTCCTCTTGCTGAGGATGGCTATGTGGCCTCGATTGGGTCAAGAACCTGACAAAGGAGGTTGCTGGGTGAGGTTTCCTGAAAAGCCCTTTACAAATAGCCTCAGCTGACATGCACCATTTAGATTCATCCCTTCTTCTTTCTGCCTGGAATATGAGTGTGATACTGGAGGTCAGGCAGTTAACATGGGCCATTAGGCAACAAAAGACGAATACATAGGAAGATTGAAAGAGCCTAATCTCTGATGGTGTCACAGAGCACTGTTCTAACCCTGCACCACCTTCCTCTGGGCTTGCAGTCATATGAAGAAAACTAATTGCCCGATTTTTAAAAGCCCTGTTGTGTTTTCTGTGACTTACAGATGAATGCAATCCTGTTACAACTCTGAGGTTGAAATTGCATTTCCCACTCTCCAGCAAAGTCTAGGTTTTGAACTTGTGGAAAAGTTGAGTGTGCCTGGCACTACCCATCCAACTATGTGGCAGACTGCAGCTTGTTTCATAACCCAGCCGTGGCAGGACAGCTAACAGAGTACAAGAGAGTGGAAGGCCAGCTGCTGCTTCTATCCGGGTTCAGGTGTTGGGTCCTCCCAACTGTCTCTAATCAGAAGAATCCTAGAGAAGGGTGAAAAGAGGGAATGAAATGTTCATTCCAATATTTCCTAAATGGAGAGAAGCCATTGCTGGTTTATACACTAAGAATAAATGCTGATGCAATCATACGAGGTCTGATGATTAAGTCCACAAACTTAATTGTTCCGAGTGCATCATATCTCATTGTTGAACATCACCACAGTTACCTTCAAAGTACTCCCCTTGGGAAGCTATGCACTGATGCTGGTACCCAGTCCACTCTTCAAAGCAATACTGGAACTCTTTCTGGAAGGGCCATTGTGCATAGTGGCAAAGTGGCAAGTTTGCAAACTTAATTGTATAGTTGTCTGTGATGGAGATTGCAGCCAACCAACAAATAACTGTATTGGAACACCCTCCCTACTCACCTGATCTGGCCCCTGGTGACTGTTTTCTTTACCTGAAGATAAAGGAAATGTTGGAAGGGAGGAATTTTGATGACATTCAGGACATCAAGAGTAATATGATGACAGCTCTGATGTCCATTCCAGAAAAAAGAGTTCCAAAATGGCTTTGAAGGATAGACTAGGCAGTGGCATTGGTGCATAGCTGCCCGAGGGCGTTACTTTGACGGTGACCATAGTCATATTCAGTAAGGAGGTGTGCAACACTTTTTCTAGTATGAGTTAGTGAACTTAATTGGTAGTCCTCATAATTACTGTAGAGAATTTTTTTTTACTGTAAATTAGGTTCAGAGGCTTCTAGTCAGAATTAAACAAAAGTGAGAAACTTGCAAAACAGGTCCCCTAAATGCTAACTTGGAGCAAGTTCTCTTAGTTCTAACGACTTGTACCCTGGTGGAGAGCCACTGCTCCAGTGGTCTCACCGCATGAAGTCCCTGACTGAAGCTGGAGATCACTCTATCAGTAACTTGGCTTTCTGCTGCTCCAATGTTGTTTCTAGGGTCCTTATGCAGTTGTTGTTGGATGCTCTAGTCAGCACCTGGCTTATATTGCCCAGTACACACAATGGACTGACACACAATGGAACAAAACACTGCCTAGGTTGCAGATTATTAGACCATTCGAGTTCACAGGGTTTTCACTGGCTGATTTCTAGAAGTAGATCACCAGTTCTTTCTTCCTAGTTCATCTGAGTCTGGAAGCTCTGTTGAAACCTGTTCAGCATCACAGTGACACACATTCGGTGGCTCTGCATGAGGTACATTGACCAAAAATGATCCCCTACAGGGGCTGAAGTTGGGTGTTCCAGGACTGATCCACCACGCCCCCTGCACTCCTCATCGCTCCCCTGAATACCTAGTCATTCTCACCCTTTTCTGTCCCTCCCTCCATATGGAAATCAGATTGCTAAATATTTACTGAGCCTCTAATTGAAACCACAGTGTGATCAACAGCCCCCAAGCTTAACCCTTTCCATAAATTTCCAAGGATCTTATAATCAAGCTAAACTCTTCAATAGGGCGTGCATTGCGCCACACAACTTGTCCCCCCCACCCCCGCCTGCTCTCTTACTGTAATCCAGTCACAGGAGGCTTCCTACAGGTTCCTGAACACACCCAGATTCCTCCCCTCCTGGGGCGTCTCTCCTCTTTGGGCGGTTCCCACTGCCCAGTGGCTCAGAAGTCTGCCCCATCACCCGCATTTATTTCCTACGGATTCTTCACAGCTTAGTTCAAATGTCACTTCCTCTGCAAAGCCCTTCCTTCTCACCAACTTAGACCTCCTTTAAACAGATAATTGACCTATGAACTTTCTTTATAGCACTTTAACCACCATGGTAATTTAATTCTTTATGGATTTGTTCAACAGGGTAGGTAAGGACTATGTTTATCTTAGTTATTGTTGGATGCCAGGGACTCAGCACACTGCAGGCTCTCAGTATGTAGTAATTGAAAGAACAAGCTCTAATAATACATCACGTTAATACCAGATAATGTAGTGCAGCTATTAAATGCTGAGCTGAAGAGAGAGGACAGAAAATACCAGGGCTGGGCTGGAGATGCTAAGAAGTTGACCGAGCAAAACTCTGAGCATGATCTGGTAGGAGAGAATTGTTTCCTCCTCTTATGGACATTCAAACCGCACTCACCATTCAGAATTCAGTTCTAAAAATACGTTTTCCAAGAAAACATACTCATCACTCCATGTCATTATAATACCTTCCCTTCTTAGGATATCCATATAAGGTGATGGAAACACAGTTTACAAAGCTCATTTACACTTCTTCAACTGTTTCTGTTGTTTAATAATGCTCTTAAACAATCTAAAACTACAAGCAGCAATAACATCTGAGATTCTTTCACTCATCAGGCATGTAATATGTTCAGAGACTAAAACGCTGCTATTGGGAGTTGTAAGTTAAATAAAGCAAGATTCATGCATGTAAGTAGTTGAACACGGGGCAGAGAAGTACACAGGTAGTTTGTAATATGGTATGACAAATACTGGGATAAAGACAGAAAATTACAGACCTTCACAGAAGTGGTATGTCACCCAGGCTGGGGACAGGCACAGAAAGCTGGCTGTAGACAACTCTTACAGAGCTTAGAGTTAGCAACCCAAGATTGAAGAGGTTTTCCAGGCAAAAGCAGCAGCTTGTGCAATCAAAGTGGAAACCTTGCTAGTGTGGCAGTTAAGTGCTATGGCTGCTAACCAAAAGATTGGCAATTTGAATCCACCAGGACACCAGGTGTTCCTCCATGGAAACTTTGCAGGCCAGTTTTACTCTATTCTACAGTGTCACTGTAAGTCGGAATTGATTCCTTAGCAGTGGGTTTGGCCTTTTTTTTTTAGGGCGGTCAGAGAGGTGGGTGGGAAGCAGCTAGGCTCATTCAGGAAACTGTACGAAGTTCTGTGTCACTTGTAAGGTTATGTCCATGAGCAAAAAGTAACGAGGCTGGAAGAGATAGCAGGGCCCAGAAAGTGAAGACTTTTGGTAGCTTCTGTTAAAGAGTTTGGAGTCTCTAGGTTGTGCAAATGGTTGATGTGCTCAGGTGCTAACCAAAAGACTGGAAGTTCAAGTCCACTCAGAAGGACCTCAGAAGAAAGGCCCAGCCGTCTACTTCCAAAAGATCAACCATAGGACCCAGTGGGTCAGTTCTCCTCGGACACACATGGGGTTGCCATGAATCACTAGAGAGTTTATACTGGACCCTATAGCAATGGACTCAACAGCAGTGGGTTTTTTGTTTTGTTGGGTTTTTTTTTGTTTGTTTGTTTTGGTTGGTTTTTAGAGCAACAGAAAAGCTTATTTGAAATGGAGGAAAATCTGTGGTGTGATTGAGAAAGCTCACCAACAAAAGGCTGAGAAGGGGTGAGGCTGGGTTCAGTTATAAGACATAATGACAGTCTGCTTTCAGGGTAGTCACAAGAGTGGAGGGGCATTTGCTGAGATGTAGAGAAGGTACACAGGCACAGTTGGTAAGCTGACAAGAAATGCATCTCTTTCCCTCTCTCCCAAGGTCTCATGCTTGATAGTCTTCCCAGTTCCTTTTCCTTACCTTTAAAGGTCAAAAGCAACACCCAGGCTTAATTTCCTCCCTCTAGCAAAGTCCTCTCTTTAGAATAAAAAATGTCTTCCTGCATTTTGCAGTTAAGACGTACATTTTGTGTTACTAGGAAGCTTTTTCAAGAGACTGATCACCCTTGGGAAACCATGGTAGTGCAGTGGTTAAGTGCTACCAGCTGCAAACCAAAAGCCTGGCCCTTCAAATTTGCCAGGGTCTCCTTGTTAGCTCCAGAGGGCAGCTCTACTCTACATGGTTGCTATGAGCCAGAATCAATCTGCTGGCAGGGGGTTATTTTTTTTTTAATCACACTTAAATAGCTGGCTATTTGAGGGGGTTGGGGGAAGACACCTTCGTATTCTGAAAACATTTCTCCAGTTTCTAAATGATTCCTTTGTCATTGAGTCAATTTCAACTCCTAGAGACCCTACATAAACCCTGGTGGTGTAATGGTTAAGTGCTACTGTAGTTGGTTATGTCTGCTATGGGGTCGTTATGAGTCGCAATTGACTTGATGGCAGTGAATTATTTTTTTGTTTTGTTTGTTTTAAAGCCCCTATAGGACAGGGTAGAACTGCACCATAGGACTTCCAGGGAGTACCTGATGGATTCAAATTGCTGACCTTTGGGTTAGCAACCATAGCTCTTAAACACTATGCCACCAGGATTTCCTCCTTTAGGAAATGACAGGGGCCTTAATCTCCCTAGAGTCTAGTGCCACCACACACCAAGGAAGAGAGGAGGGCTCTATAAAAGTATTTTAGCAGTTGGCATTCTCATGTAAGGGAAAATATGAACCCTAGTGGTTCAGTGGTTAAGATCTTGGCTGCTAACCAAAAGGTAGGCAATTCAAATCAACCAGCTACTCCTTGGAAATGTTATGGGACAGTTCTACTCTGTCCTATGGGGTTGCAGTGAGTTGGACTCAGCAGCATCTGGTTTGTTGTTGTTATTGTTAGGTGCCATCATGTCAGTTTTGACTCATAGCAGCGCTTATGTATAATGGAATGAAACACTACCCTGGGCTTGTACCATCCTCACAGTCATTACTACATTGCAGCCCATTATGACAGTCACTGTACAAGGTCCAACAAGTAAGGTCATGAACTCATTCTAGAAAGTGTTACATACCTGATGGCTGAGCATCACTACAGTCACCTCTTTAGTACTCCCCTTGGAAAGTCATGCACCAATGCCAGTGCCCAGTCCACCCTTCGAAGTAATTTTAGAAATTTTTTTCTAGAACGACCATCAAAGCTATCATATTACCCTTGATGTCCTGAATGTCATCATAAATTCTTCTTTCAATATTTCCTTTATCTCCAGGTAAATAAAATAGTCATCATAGGCCAGATCAGGTGAGTAGTTGGGGTGTTCCAATACAGTTATTCGTTTGCTGGCTAAAAACTTCCTCACAGACAGTGCCACGAGAGCTGGTGCATTGTTCTGATGCAAGAGCCATGAGTTGTTCGCAAAAACTTCAGGTCATTTTTGTCTAACTTTTTCAAGTAGCCTTTTCAGCACTTCCAAAGAGTAAACTTGGTTAACTGTCCAGCTGGTACAAATTCATAATGAAAAATCTCTCTGATATCAAAAAAGGTTAGCAATATCGCTGTGACTCTCAATTTGGACTGACAGAAATTTTTTGGCTTGTGCACTTTGATGTCTAATTTCAGGTTGCATTAGTACATGCATGTTTGATTGCTAGTGATAACACAACCCCAAACTTCGTCTTGCCTCTCCAAAAAGTCTTAGCAAACTTTGAATCTCCATCACTAGTAGTTCTCACTTTTGAAGGCAGCTGATGATACCATGACACATCCAGTACAAAGTGGAACCTTGAGGTGGTGGGGAATTTGGTACTCAGAACTCCTTGGCACATCAGTGAACTCCTTAGGGACCATTTTTGCACACATCTTTCTCATGCCAAGATTTCAGTTAAGATTTTCCTGTTTATCAATGTTTCCTTGGTCTTCTGTGCTTCTCACAGTCAGCTGATGACTTTGATGCACAAATCACAAACTTCTGCAATGTTTTTGTCAGTTCTCCTTGTTACTGGTCACTCAGATCTCTCTTCATCATTGATGCCTTCTCTCCCCTCAGAAAAACATTTTCTCCATTTGTACACTGCCTTTTTTTTCATGTCATCATCCCCATAGACTTGGACTAACATGCCACTGACTTCATGTCCATTCTTGTCTAATTTAACAAGAAGTTGAATGTTTGTTGCTCTAATTCAAACTCAGACATTCTTGTAATGGCACACAAAAACATGCAATGGTAATGAACACCACTCAGCAAGACACTGCCACATGTTGACACAAATACAGCTGTGAGACACTGATATACCAAGGTTATGAAACCTTACCAAGTTCTTTGTACAGTACTGCCAATGTAAGTGTAGTGCACAGTGGCAAGTTCATGAACTTAATTGTCAGACCTCATATCATCCTATCTCATGCTCTAAAGAGGTGGTACTTAAGGAAGAAGCACAGGATATTCTCAAGAAGACTGTAATGTTGGGATGTCTGCTACTTAACAAAAGTATATGCTGTTAACATAGGATAATCTAAAGAAGAGAAGACCTATTTTGATCCAGTTAAAAATGTCTTGGCTGCAGCAGAGTTGGCTAACTCATGACAATCTACAAAATGTTCTTTGAGTCCTACAACTGCAGCAATAGGAAGGATGTGGGCAGTAGAAGCCCTACTATTGAATGACGAGGACCTAAAATGGCTCTGCAACTAAGGCCCTGGGGCATGCTTGCAGAGATGCCCTCCCCTAGTTGGAGGTAAACCCCCTGAGCTCACTAGTAGTTCTCACTTTTGAAGGCAGCTGATGATACCATGACACATCCAGTACAAAGTGGAACCTTGAGGTGGTGGGGAATTTGGCACTCGGAACTCCATCATTGGTCACAGAAACCTGAGTGTTCCATCCCAAACCTTCTACATTAGTAAAGAGTCAAGATCCATACAATTGGGCTTGCAATGAGCATTGCCATAGGATGCTTCAAGGGCCACTTGAGAGACCTGTGGACTACCTTGGGATAGTCCAATCACTGGTCTGAATTAAAATCCTGACTTCTGTCTTGAAACCCATGTGACACACCAGATTGATTCAAGATCAAATAAGTTCTACTAGATAAATCTGAAGGAGAGTGTCTCTCAACAAATATGACCTCATTTAAGGGCTAGGTGGGGAGCAGGGTAGTCCTTATTCAATAGTATTGAGAATTATGTGGGTGTCATGGATTGAATATGTCCCCCCAAAAATGTATGTGTTGATTTCACTGTGAGTCCCAATATGGTGCCCTTCCTCCCATGTGTTGTGAATCCTGCCTCTGTGAGATTGATGATGGAAAACGGGCTGCAGTTGTGTTAGTGAGGCAGGTCTCAAGCTACAAGCTTGTGGGTTATAAAGGGAGAGAAGTGAGACAAGGAAGTTGGCAACCTCATACCACCAAGAGGGAAGCACCAAGAGCAGAACATGTCCTTTGGACCTGAGGTTCCTATGCCAAGATGCTCTTGGTTTGGACTCAGCCTACCGGACTGTGATGATTTCTCATTCTGAATGGACTTATAATTCATAAATGGATTTGCAGCTTACCAGACTGTGTCAATAAAACTTTTCATGAAACCTTCCACTTGTGGTATTTTCTGTTAGAGCAGTATCATGTGACTAAAACAGTGGGACTGCTCAAATGTCATTGCTCTCTGGCAAACAACTTACCCATTCTGGATCACTATGCTAGCAGTCCAATTTTGTTAGCCAAAACGAACATCTTTGAAGCTTTTATAGAGTTTTGCTGCAAACCACTAATTGTATGGTCATTTGCTGGTACCAATGGAGAACTTTAAAACTAATTTGTTTTTAAGTCTTATGTTTCAGCTACAGCAAATCCTCTCTCCATGTCCTTAGCAAGACGTTGTTGTTGCTAAGTACCACCAAGTCTCTTCTGACTCACAGTGACTCGATGTACAGCAGAACAAAACACTGTCCAGTCCTGTGCCATCCTCACAATCGCTGCTATGCTGAAGCCCATTGCTGCAGCCACTGTGTCAATTTACCTCATTAAAGATCTTCTTTTGCTGACCTTCTACTTTAAGAAGCATCACATCAATCTCCAGGAACTGGTCCTTCCTGTTAACACATCCCCAGTATGCAAGACAAACTCTCACAATTCCTGTTTCTACGGAGCTTTCTGGCTGTACTTCTTCTAACACACATTTGTTTGTTCTTCTGGAAGTCCATGGTATATGCAATATTCTTTATCAAGGCTGTAATTCTAATTCCTCTTTGGTCTTCTTCATTCATTGTCCAGTTTACACATGTATACGAAGTGTCTGAAAAGAGCCACCTGACTGGTGTGGGTCAGGTGCACCTTAGTCTTCACAGTGACATTTTTGCTTTTTAACACTTTAAAGACGACTTTGTAAAAGATTTGGCCAATGTAACACGTCTTGATTTCTTGACCTCTGCTTCCATAGATGTTGATTGCAGATCCAAGTAAAATGAAATCTTTATGACTTCAGTATTTTTTATGCTTATCATCATGTTGCTTATTGGTACAGCTGTGAGGATTGTTTTATGCTGAAAGGTAATCCATAGTGAAGACTGTAGTCTTTGATCTTCATCAATAAATGCTTCATGTCTTCATCATTTTCAGCAAGCAAGGTCACTGTCACCTGCATAATGGATGTTGGTGAGACTTTCTCTACTCATGATGCCACACTCTTCTTCATATGGTCTAGCTTCTCAGATTATTTGCTCAGTACACAGTCCACAAGACAGTATTGTATAATTACCCTTGCTTTAATAAATACTCTTAAGAAGTTTGAAATTTAAGTTTGCAAACTTGCCATCGTGCGCTTCTGTTGGCAGCACTGTACAAATAACTTGGTAAGGTTTCATAACCTAGGTGTATCAGTGTCTCACAACTGCATTCATGTCAACATGTCAATATGTCAACATGTGGCGATCTTGCTGACTGGCATTCACTATGGTTGCGTGTTTTTGTGTGCCACTGAAAGAATGTCGGAGCTTGAATTAGAGCAATGAACAAACATGCAATTTCTTGTTAAACTGGCAACAGTGGAAGTGAAATTAGGGTTGTGTTTTCCTAAAACCGTTGTTGAATGAATTAAGCAGATTCTGAAATCAGGACATGTTAGTCCAAATTTATTGGAATAAAGCCATGAAGAAAATGGCAGTGTGCAAATGGATTAAACCTTTTTCTGAGGAAAGAGACAGTGTCACTGATGAAGAGAGGTCAGGGTGGCCAGTAAAGAATGGAACTGACAAAAACATTGCCTGAAGTTTGTGCCACATGGACAGTTAATCAATTTTACTATTTGGAAGTGCTAAAAAGGCTGTGTGAAAAACTTACATGAAAATGACCTCTGAGGTGGAGTCAAGATGGTGGACTAAACACACATCTCCCTAAATCCCTCTGGAAACCAAGACCTGAACTGATAATTAAACAGAGCCTTCTGGACACCTAGTTAGCCCTAGGATGTGGAAAGGGCTGTTAATTTGGACTTCATACCACTGAACACACAATCTCCTCTCTTTCGCTGACCCCCCTCTCAGCAATTGTGGGCTTGCACAGACTGAAGGTAACTCACCATTTTAGTTTTTTTTCTCTGCTTTAGCCGGCAGACAGAGCTGACACTTGACTAACCACTAATCTCAGATGCACTGCTGGTAGGATCAGCAAGCAAAATTGCCATACTTTGAGAACCCAGCTTTGGACTCCATGCATCTTGGCACCTTTTGCCTTTCTGTCTCTGACATATAGTAGCTGGTACTGAGGCGGCGGCAAGCTTGTGCAGGACACCATCTTGTTCCACTGGGAGGCAGATACACCCATATGGAGGCCCCAGGTGGACTTAGTCCCTAGGCTGGTAGGCAATGCTTGCCCGGGGAAGGGTGTTTTTTGGGAGAAAAGCAGTATTTTACACACTGTCACCTACGGCTGGGACCTGGCAACAAAGGCTGTGAACTCTGTGCATTTTGGCACCTTTGGCCTCTCTTTAGGTCCCAGCCAGCTGGCGAGCTTGTGCAGAGCACCATCTTGTTCCACTGGGAGGTGGAGATACCCATACAGAAGCCTTGGCTGGACCTAATTCCTGGGCTGGGAGGCAGCACCTGCCCAGAGAGCACTTTTCTGGCAGAAAAGCAGCGTTGTACACATTGTCACCTACAGCTGGGGCCCAACAGCATACCCAGCAGGGCAGTAGTCTTTCTGTATTTTGAGATAGTTTATAACATCTGAGGTTCAACATAGAAGTGCTTAGTTTGCCAGCTGGGGAGAGGGACTGGAACACCTGAAAACCTGACTAACTTTGGAAGTTGTCAGATACTTTTTACCTCTCATTTTAAGACAGCCTAGAGAAACAACTGTGATCCATCCTCACTTCATCTCCCCAGTCTCTATTAACTCACATGATGGCCAAAAAGCAACAAACTCTGGAGAAAACCATAACCAAGAAATTACACATGGCTTCAGAGGGACCCCAAAATCAAGCACCTCTTAACTTCCAAGACAAGGAAGCTTTTCTGAAACTATCAAAAGGATTATATAGAGAGCACTCCTAAATCTTATACAAAATGCAGCAGACCAAAATGAAAAATTAAGGAAGCTGTTTGATCTGATGGAACACCAGTACTCTGAAATCCAGCAGATCAAGGACAAAATCAAAGAGAGAGAAATTTCAATTCAAACCCAAGAAAAAGAATGGGACAAATGGAAAAGAGGCTTTCTGACTTGGAAAACAGAGCTACCAACTCTAGCATCCATGAGGAGAAATCAGAAAAAAGAAACAAGGAATATGAAGAAGTGTTAAGAAGCATGTGGGGCTCAATATTAAGAGGAACAACCTATGATTAATTGGAGTTCCTGAACAGGTGGAGACACCTCAGAACATAGAGTATTGTTGATAAGCTGCTGACAGAAAACTTCCGAGAAACTGTGACAAAAGAGACTGTAGATATCCAACATGCATATTGAATGCCACCCAATATAGATCTCAAAACAAAGACTCCAAGATATATTATAATCAAGCTAAACAAAATGAAACCTAAGAAGAAACTCTTAAAGGCAGCAACACTCAAAGAGAAGCTAACATTCAGAGAGAAACCCTGTAGGCTTTTGTCAGATTTCTTAGCAAAAACAATGCTGGCACAGAAACAGTGACATGACACATTCAAAGCCTTGAAGGAGAAGAACTTCCAACCAAGAATTATATACCCTGAAAAACTATCTTTCAAATATGAAAATGAAATGAAGACATTCACAAATAAATAGAAACTCAGAGAATTTGTAAAAACCAAACCAAAGCTACAAGAAATACTGAAAGACTCTCTTGGCTTAGAAGAACAAAACCACTAACTTTACATTTTAGAAGCAAATACACGGCACATCATCCAGAATCCTACTGTTACGGAAGGCTCCAAACTCAATCAAACCTATAATAGTCAAAGAAATACTCCAATGATCATATCATAAAAACTATGTCATCATACTAGAAAGAGGGATGTACTACAGTCGTTACAGTCCTTCCAGACAGACAGGAAGTTGATAAGAATGGTAGTAACTGAAATAGGGTTTATACTAGTTTATTAAGGGGGACCTTATGGGCAGCTGTAAAGCACAATAAAGATGCAACATACCAAATCAGGAAACATAATACAGGAGTCTAAACAACCACAAAACCAACCATGGAAAAGGTGAAAAATCAACTCACAAAGAATGTCCCAGAACAGATTAATGAGAACAGAGAAAACATCAACATAAAAATAAGTATATCACAATGGCAGCACTGAACACATACCTATCAATAATCACACTGAATGTGAATGGACTGAACACTCCACTAAAGAGACACTGAGTGACATTTTGGATGAAAAGACACAACCCATCCATATGTTGCCTACAAGAAACTCACCTTAAACATATGAACAAACTGAAAATTAAAGGATGGCAGAATATATATCAAGTTGACAAAGAAAAAAGAAGAGCAGGTGTTGTGATTCTAATCTCAGATAAAATAGATTTTAATGTAAAATCCATCATCATGGACAAGGATGGACACTATTGCTGAAAGGTTCAATACAAAAACAGAACTTAAGAATATTACATATTTATGCACCTAATATTAGAGCACCTAAATATATTGAAGAAACACTGACTATACTCATAAATGAGATAGATCACTCCACAATAACAGTGGGAGACTTCAACACTCCACTCTCAATGTTGGACAGATTGTCTAGAAAAATGCTTAACAAAGACACAGAAGACCTTATTGCCACAATTGACCAACTAGATCTCATAAACATATACAGAACTTTCTATCCATCAGTGGACAACTACACCTTCTACTCCAGTGCACCTGGAACATTCTCCAGAATAGATCATGTGTTAGGACAGAAAGCAATTCTCAAAAAAATCCATACCATTGAATTAATGCAAAGCATCTTCTCAGAACATAAAGCCATAGAAGCTGAAATCAATAGCAGAAGAAACATAGATAGAAAGTGGAACTCAAGGAAACTGAACAATATCTTCCTCGAAAAGCCATGGGTTATAGAAGAAGTCAAGGAAGAAATAAGGAAATTTATGGATTTCACTGAGAAAAAAAACACTTCCTACGAGAACTTATGGGATACAGCCAAAGCAGTGCTCAGAGGTCAGTTTATCTCTATAAATGTACACATCTGGAAGGGAGAAACAAGCCAGACTAAAGAATCTAACCCTATAGCTTTAACAAGTAGAGAGAGAACAGAGGAACACCTCAGGAACTAGAAGAAAACAGATCATGAAGATCAGAACAGAACTACATGAATTAGAGAATAGAAGAACAAATTAAAAAACTGAAAAGACCAAAAGCTGGTTTTTTGAAAAGATCAACAAAATTGACAAACCACTGGCTAAACTTACTAAAGAAAAACAGGAAACAAATAACCCAAGTAAGAAATCAGAGGGAGTTGTCACACAGATCCAACAGATATCAAAAATATCATAACAGAATACTATGAAAGACTGTACTCAAACAAGTTTGAAAACGTAGAGGAAATGGACAAATTCCTTGATTCATATCACCTACCAAAATTA
This sequence comes from Heterohyrax brucei, assembly GCA_028571685.1. Classification (NCBI taxonomy): domain Eukaryota; kingdom Metazoa; phylum Chordata; class Mammalia; order Hyracoidea; family Procaviidae; genus Heterohyrax; species Heterohyrax brucei. Next base: position 167,941,919 of record CM053143.1, read on the forward strand.
TCACAAGCTGAAGCAGAACAATTTAATACACGTATCACAAAGGAAGAGTCATCAAAAATCGAAAAAGTCACCAAAAACTTACCAACGAAAAAAAGCCCAGGCCCAGATGGTTTTACCACAGAATTCTAACAAGCTTTTAGATAAGAGTTATCGCCAATACTACTGAGACTATTTCATAGTATAGAAAGGGATGGAATACCCCCAAATTCACTCTGTGAAGCCAGCATAACCCTGGTACCAAAGCCAGGGAAAGATCCAACAAACAAGGAGAACTACAGACTGATCACTCATGAACCTAGATGCAAAAATCTTCAACAAAATTCTTACCAAAAGAATACAACAACATATCCAAAAAATAATCCATCATGACCAAGTTGGATTCATACCAGGGATACAAGGCTGGTTCAACATCAGAAAAGCAATTAATGGGATTAACACATAAATACCACAAAAGACAAGAATCACCTGACTTTGTCTACTGAGGCAGAAAAGGCATTTGATAAAGTCCAACACCCATTCATGCTAAAAACTCTCAGCAAAATAGGAATAGACAGCAAATTCCTCAAGGCAATAAGGGCCATTTATACAAAGTCAACTGTCCACATCTTCCTGCATGGAGAGAGACTGAAACTATTTCTCTTGAGAACAGGAACTAGACAAAGATGCCCATTCTCACCTCTCCTATTCAACATTGTACCAGAAGTTCTAGCCAGAGCAATTAGACAAGACCAAGAAATAAAGGGCATCTACATCGGCAAGGAAGTAAAAGTCTCCATATTTGCAGATGATATGACTGTATACGGACAGAATCCTGAAGAAACCATAAGTAAACTACTCAAACTGATAGAAGAGTTGAGCAAAGTCTGAGGATACAGGATAAACATAAGTAAATCAGGATTCCTTTATACCAACCATGAGATTATTAATCACAAAATCACCAAATCAATACCATTTACCATAGCCCCTAAGAAGATAAAAGTACCTACAAATAAATCTAACCAGAGAAATAACAGACCTTCACAAAGAGAACTACAAGTCCTTACTACAAGTAACTGAGAGAGACTTACATAAATGGAGAAACCTACCCTGCTCTTGGATAGGAAGACTTAAATATTGTGAAAATGTCTATTTTACCCAAAGCAATATACTTATAGAATGCAATCCCAATACAAGTTCCAGCATCATTTTTTAATGAGATGGAGAAACAAATTACGAACTTTGTTTGGAAAGGGAAGAAGCCCTGGATAAGTAAGGCACTACTGAAGAACACACTGGCAGGTCTCTCACTACGAGACTTTGGAAATTATTACACTGCCACAGTAGTCAAAACAGCCTGGTACTCGTACAAAAAGAGACAGATCTATGGAACAGAAGTGAGACCCCAGAGGTGACACCATCTTTCTATGAACAGTTGATATTTGACAAAGTCCCTAAGACATTAAACTTGGGAAAAAACAATCTCTTCAGCAAATGGTGCTGGCAAAATTGGATCTCCATCTGCAATAAATGGAAACAAGACCCATATCTTACACCTTATACAAAAACCAACTCAAACTGGATAAAAGACCCACATATCAAATGATAAAGCTCATCCAAGAAAAAGTAGGAACAACAATGGAAGCTCTAATACACAATGTAGACAGACTTCAAAATCTGTCAAACAAACCACAAACAACAGAAAAGAAACATAGATAAATGAGAACTATTAAGAATCAAACACTTCGGCTCATCCAAAGGCTTTATTAATAGAATTAAAGGGCCACCTACAGAATGGGAAAAAATATTTGGCAACTATATGTCAGAAGGACACCTGATCTCCATAATCTATAAGGTACTACAAAATATCAGTAAGAAAACAATAAATAATCCAACTAAGCATTGTGAAAAAGAGATGGACAGACATTTCTCTAAAGAGGAGATCCAGGCTGCCAAAAAAGACATGTGGACACGCTCACAATCATTAGCTATTAAAGAAATTCAATAAAAACTACAATGAGATACCATGTCACCTCAACAAGGTTGGCCATGATCCAAAAAGTGCAAAACAACAAATGCTAGAGAGGCTGTGGAGAAATTGGAACTCTCCTACACTGTTGGTGGGATTGCAAAATGGCACGTCTTTGAAAAGCAATCTGGTACTTCCTTACAAAGCTTGATCTATATAGATATTGCATTTGACCCAGTAATTCCACTGTTTGGAATATATCCTACATAATCAAGGCCATCCACACCAACTGACACATGCCCATGAATGTTTATTGCAACACAGTCCACAATAACAAAAAGATGGAATCAACCCAGATGCCCAACAACACAGGAATGGATAGGTAAACTATGGTACATATACTCAATGGAACACTATGCAGTGATAAAGAACAACAGTGATTTTAGGAAACATCTCATAACCTGGTTTCAATTGGAGGACATCATGCTGAAAGCAGTCAGCAACAAAAGGACAAATATTGTATGAGACCCTTATGATAAGAACTTAAAAACAGACTCATGCATAGTAAAAAAGACTCTTTGATGGCTGTAAGTGGAGGAAGGGAGGCAGAGCAAGTGGGGAAGGGTTTAGGTTAGATAGTTGATAGAAATTTGGTTGGGTGACCGGAAGAACCAGATGGCGCCCGGCCACCACCAGTCATAGCTGTGATGGAGCTCACAAAGTTGAGTCTCGTCAACACAAGAAAAAGGTGTGCATCCTGAGATCTCCACTAAAAGACTGCAACTGATGGCCTAGTGGCCTTGGAGTTCCCCTGGGAGCATGTCCCCTGCCATGATGCTGCCCCTGTTCATAAATCATAATGGAGTTCACCTCTCAGAAAGGAATGGACTGGACTTGGTGACACAGAGTGACCACAACATGTGTGCACTTTATGGTTCTATGCATCTTTAGGATGCCATCCTGCTGAGTTCTCACTGGAGGAAGGTGAGTGGATGGAGAGCAGAGGACAGGAGTTTGTTGGGAGGATAAAACATGTATGGTGCAGAGAGGAAGAGTGTGCTATCAGCAGGCAGAAGGAGCAGTCGGGCATGCAAATTTATATGGGAATGTATATTTTCATTCAATCATAATTAAAAAAGGAAACTCCCACCTAAAAAAGTCCTGGCCCTGATGACTTCTCACTGGAGAATTCTACCAAACTTTTAGAGAAGAATTGACACCACTATTACTAAAGATACTGGAATGGATGGAATTCTCCCAAATTCATTCCATGAAGCCAGCATAACCCTGACACCCAGGTAAAGACAACACAAAAAAGGAAACTGCAGAAGACATGGCACCAAACTCTCAGCCTCGAGCTGAAACCAGTATCGAAGACAACTCTTCAGACAAAGACTGTACAGGAGTATAAGACATACGGTAATGCTGGGAAAGTGTGTGTTTCTTGGTTTAAATATATACATCAGGCTGTCTAAGAAGCTCCTGTACAGAAGCCAAGATGAGAGGGTAGAGGGGGGCAGGAACTGGTTGAAATGGGTATGGGAAATATAAGATGGCAAGGAAGAGACAGTGCTGTCATAGAGTGGGGAGAGTACTTACAGTGACACAGCTATGTGCACGCTGGATTTTTTATGGCAAATTGGGTTGGACTGTAAACTTTCACTTAAAGCACAATGAAGCTTTTTTTTTAAAAGCCAAATAAAAAGGAAGAAAATGACTCCAACTTTTCGCCAACAACTCATCGCTCTTGCATCATGACAACGCACCAGCTCACATGGCACTGTCTGTGAGGGAGTTTTTAGCCAGTAAACAAACAAGTATATTGGAACACCCTACTTACTCACCTGATCTGGCCCCCATGACTTTTTTATCTGAAGATAAAGAAATATTGAAAGCCATTTTGATGACATTCTGGACACAGGGGTAATATGACAACAGTTCTGATGGTTATTCCAACTGCTTTGAAGAGTAGACTAGGCACCGGCATAGATGCACAGCTTCTCAAAGGGAGCACTTTGAAAGTGACCGTTGTGATCTTCAGCAAAAAGCCATACAGCACTTTTTCTAGGATGAGTTCATAATTTAATGGTCAGACCTCATATACAATCTGTCTTCCCATTAAATCCTACCTCTCCAACATATGGTTTACATTTCTATCACTGGACTCATTATAAAGGTTGTTTTTTTTTTTTGTCAGACCTGGTCACCATGAGTTGGATCTGACTCGACGGCACTTGGCTTGGTTGTCTCCGCTATTACGGAAAATCCTAGTGGCATAGTGGTTAAGTGCTATGCCTGTTAACCAGACAACTTGGCAGTTTGAAATCTTCCAGTTACTCCTTGGAAACTCTATGGGAGCAGTTCGACTCTGTCCTACAGGGTCGCTATGAGTTAGAATTGACTCAGTGACACTGAGTTTTTTTTTGTTTGTCTCCTCTATTATATCCATCTTCTTTAGCACACAGCCTGTTGTATTAGTTTATAAAACTGTAATATTAGTGATATTATTCTATCATTCTACTTGGTACATGGTAGGGTATTAAACAGTTGTTGAATGAATTCAGCAGATTCTGGATTTTCTTGTCAATTTTTTGGAAAAACACAACCACATAAACAAGGTGAAACTCCCATTCAAGATCTAAAAACAGGAGATCAGTCAAACTGAAACTTAAACCTAGATTTTCCTGTACTTACTTTTTAAATAAGCATGAAAAAGTCCATTCAACTTTTTAAAGTCATATTTAGTTGACAAGATAAAAATACAAAAATAGCAACATTTGAAAACACTTAGAAAAATACTATGATGCCATGAACCAAAAGGAAAAATACACAAGACTAATAAAACATGGGAAAAACTTTCCAACCTTACTAGACATGCAAGCTATCACTGTTTGCCTTTTAGATTAGCAAAGTTTTAACCAAATGCTAATTCAAGAACAATGGTGTAAAGCAGAATGGCATTTTTCAACCTCACACACTCAAGTATCTAGGGGTATACTAACATGGCTATGTGAATGATGTTGTTAGTTGCTGTTGGCTTCAAATTATGGACTTTGCGTATAGCATAGAGAAACACTATCCAGTCCTGTGCCACCTTCATGCTGGTTGGTTGTTTTAGTCCAGGGTATATGAGTAAAAACCTTAAAAATAGTTATATAAACAGTATACACATGAAAGAAGAATGTAAACTATTCCTGTACTTTTCTATCCACCATGCATCTTGTTTGTCTTACTGTGGTGGCTTACACGTTACTGTGATGCTGGAAGCTCTGGTACCAGTATTCCAAATACCAGCAGGATCACCTACGGTGTATGAGTTTCAGCAGAACTTTCACATTAAGACGGACTAGGAAGGACCTGGTGGTCTACTTCTCAAAAAAACTGGTAATGAAAACCTTATGACCAGCAGCAGAACACTGTCTGATAGTGCTGGAAGTCGATCCCTTATGATGGAAGGCACTCAAAGGACAATTGGAGAAAAGCTGCCTCCTCAAGGTAGAGGTGACCTTAATGACACAGATGAAGTCAAGTTTGGGGGACTTTCATTTGCTGATATGGACATTTCTGGGCAATGTTTGTCTCTGTTGTACACAGGGTTGCTATGAGTCAGAACCAACTCGACATCACCTAACAGTAGATTTTCTATACTCTCTTAAAAATGTATTCCAAGGAGTTCAAATGTAGATTAGAATTTATGCAATGTTACTCAGAAGTTAAGAACATGGCTCCACCACTTACTAGCTACTTAACCTTCAACAGATCATTAATTTTCTGGGCTCAATTTCCTCATCAGTAAAATGGTGATCTAAAAAGAATAAAACAATGCCTGCCTTACAGGATAGAAACCCTGGTGGTGTGTGGTTAAGAGTTATGGTCGCTAACTGAAAAAGTCAGCAATTCAGATCTACCAGGACCTCCTTGGAAACTCTATAGAATAGTTCTATTCTGTTCTATAGGGTTGCTATGAGTCAGAATCGACTTGATGACAGTGGGTTTGGGCTTCTGGTTTACCTTACAGAATTGGTATAAATATTAAACGCAAGGTATATAGTAGAGTTTACAACACAGCCTGGCATACAGTGTTTTAATAATTATTAAATGCTATTCAACGCATCAGCAAATGTGCAAACAGTCTAATGTTTAGTAATAGCAGAATCGTTAAAAAGATTAAGGTAAATCCAGACAGTGGCATACTATACAGTCATTAAAATGTTCAAGAGTTAACGAAGGAGAAATGCTTAAACAAAAAAGCATGATATAAAATTGGAAAAGTATATGATTTCAAGTATGTAAAATAGATGTCAATACACAGAAAAAGACCTGGCAGAAAGGTAACCAAAATATTAAAAGCAGTTTTTCTGGGTAGCAGAATCTGAACTTCCTGCTGTTGTTTTCTTTTATACTTTTCTATTATTAACCTTTTTCTACAATAAAAATCAAGAAGACAATGAGGTTTAAAAACGTTAAAGTAAGATACCAATTGGTCATTTAAAATTTTTTTGGAAATGTCCAAGTCTTCATATGTTAATGATGCAATACAGCAATTAGCATGGCCTCCCAAACCTCCATTCTTTTCTGTTGGATTTTTCAAATAAAGAGCATTGTATAAATGCAAAAGAAATATCATACACAATATGAAACAGTAAATAGTCCTTGACCAAATTTGTTTACAAATCAGTGTGGAACTTAGTACAAACAGTGCACTCCCTAACTCTACGTAGGCAGGCCTCCCTTGTAGCCTCAACTACGACTGACAGCATCCAGATGGTTCTGATCTAGAATTCCTTTCTAACCCTAGACAATCAGCGGCGCACTGGCAGCTCCTGGGATCATTCTTGCTCCCAGCTTTTACCTTTTCTGTCCACTAAGCCACAGGGCCCCATCCCTTTCACAGTTTCAAAGGGAAGAATTCCAACTACCTGATTTTAAGGAGAAAAAAAGATTCTTTGTCTCTGAGTAAGCTTTCTAGAATGCTTTTCAGTTCTTTAAGTATTACTTTCCCCCTTCCTCAACAGTTTCAGGTCCGAAGTCCTCAACTCTTTGCCTGAAGAGGTTATTGTACCTTATTATTAGTCTAGAACACTCTTGGTTTTAACTGGTCAATATCTGCCATGACAGCACTCTTCAATAAACATCATGGAAGACTGAGATAGCTTTTAACAACTGTACTACAATACCAGTGTACAGGAGACTTCAGGAAACTCTTCACAGTTTTAACAGAGCATTTCTTTGGAATAAATCTCAGAAACTTCTGGTTTACCAACCAGCATATTCACCTAAGTAGCACTTAACCAGATGGTGTATGGAGTCACTGGGTAGTGAAAATAGTTAATGAGCTTGGAGGCTGTCTACAAGGTTGCAGGTATCAATTCACTCCATGGTGACTCAGAAGAAAGGTCTGGTGATCTGTATCTGAAAAACAGTAACTGAAAACCCTATGGAGCGCAATTTTACTCTCTCAACTACGGGGTTGCCATGAGTCAAAATCAACTCGATGGCAACTAGTTTTTGACAGTATCTACTTAAGCCATAATGCTGAAAAACTTTCCTAGCCAGTATGTGTCCCCATTATGTGCCCACATCACATTAGCAATTTTAAAATTTTAAAAAGTGCTTGAAGCAGAAATTCCCCCAAAGTTAACATCCTCTTTTGTTCTATGCGACTTAACCCCTGCAGCAAAAGCTATTCTTCTAAGCTACCAACTTCATGAGTCCCAAACTTCACAAATTAATACAACACAATCTAAATGCACCAGAAATTTATATTTGTTAATTTGGATGTTAGAATATTGAAAAATTTCAAACTACATAAAAATATGACAAACAATATAAAATAGAAAGAAATTTGACAACTTACTTCCAAAACATTATTTCGTATATTGCAGTTTAAGCAACAAGACAGTTTACATGGCTCTCCAGGAAACATATAGTGTTTTTAGTGGAGTGTTATCAACAAAAATCAGCACAATCCCACACAATAACGCCTCTAATTTATTATCTTTTCCACAGTACAAGGTTTTCACAAACCATAAATCCTTTGCAGGTATTCAAAGTCTGTAAACAAGTGCCTGGATCCCCCACATCCCCTGCCTCTGATTGGGCATGTGAATGTTTTAAGTCCTTCAATCAAGTTTCAACTTTTCCACTTGCAGAAGACATCCAGAGCCTTCTGGCTTTGAATGGTTTCTATTTTATCATACAGACTGCAATGCAGCAAATCACAGTGAAAGACCTGGCAAAACAAAACAACATGATCTTTACAGCAGGACTTGAGACTTCAATGCATTTAAAGAAGCTTCCCATAATAAAAGTGTGGGTTTTCATTTCCAGAAATCAAGTCATTTAGAAACCCTAGGTTCTACTTAAAAACCCATTTGACCTAAAAGTGAAAACAGTCCCCTATCCACAGTCAGTTTATACAAACTCCATAGTTTCACTTGCAGAGATTTTTCGCCCCCCTCAAGTCTGGAAACCAGTAGTGCAATTAGTTTTACTTCTTTTAAGTTACTTAGTCCAGGATGTCAATAACTCTGTGGAAAGATGAGAAGATGCTCCGGTAAACAAGAAAATTCTGCAAGCCCATGCTGGCTTACTAGTCCATTAAAGCTCCAAAGTTCATGGTGGATTTCAACAAAATGTATATACATCACCAGTGATAAAGCAGAAATAAACAGGCAGAAATGACTGTAAACTGTCTCATCTCTTAAGGATTTGTCAGTAATTACTGTCTTGACACATTGGTTATCTAGTTGTTTAAATAAGCAGACAGTAGACAGTTACCCTTAAGGATAGTCCACTATGGCATCAGTCTGGAAAGGCCCAATGGAGTTACATTCCTAAAATTAAAACCAAAAAAGGGGAGTGGAGGGTGGGAGATAAGTTTAAAGATGCTACTCGAACGGAATTCCACCAAATCAGCCAGTTTCACTTTGATTTCTTCTTAAAGAGACTTTTAATTTTGGATGGCTTTTTGCTTTTCTCTCCATTATGACAGAGGTCGTGAGGGATGCTGCTGATCCGGGCAACAGCTGGAACTTCCTGAACTGGTTTGCTGTCGTTGCCAGCTGAGGAGCATGACGTGTGGCGAGGTTTGGGCACGGGGATGCCACTCGAAAGCTGGTTCATGCTACAGGATTTCTCCAAGATGCCATTGTATACTTTGCTGGCGGGGCTGAAGATCATACTCTTAGTTTCTGTCAGACCCACGCAATCAGGAGAACCCCGCAAAAGCTCAGCAGTGATGGGTGAATCTCCTCTGGATGAACCCTCCAGGGAGAGCTCATCTCTCGATGTCTTTCGAGGAGACAGAGCTTGGTAGATCTCCAGGCTTGAAGGAGGAGACTGTTTTCTTCCAATGGAAGAATTTAAGGAATCACATTCTGAAGCTGTGTCAGGCACTTCCCTGAAGGAGGCAGAGAGACAAAAGTAACTATTTTTAATTATTATGTCCGTCAGCCATCTTAAACAATTCTAACTAAAATAACATTCATTGTTTACTCTATTGGAAGTTAAAAGGAGAACATGCTAAAATCCTACATATTTCTATAACATTCAAAGATTATTACTTTAAATATGATAACCTAGGAAAACTTGGTGTTCGGTTTAAACATAAACTGCAACAACGAAATTTTACAATCTGAGGAACATTGTAATTTAAGTTATGCCATCTTCAGTTTTCAGAGAAATGAAAACATTTAGGTTTTATAGATTCTTTTAATTTCAGGTACTGTTTTGATTTCAGCATCATTTTCCAATTTAGAGTTGACACTACATATCTGAAAAGAATTTTAGTCACTGTCCTATCCGTTTAATTTTTTAGTTATTAATTAGTTAAAACATAGCTCCCTAAAGGAAGCTAAAATGTAAAGTTCCTTTAAGTTTTTTTTCCTAAAGTTGGGGTATCTGATGAAGAATTTAGCATTACCTAAAGTGATTCAATATGAGTCAGAATCAATTCAGTGGTGCAGATTTGATTTTTTTTATTTGAAAGTGATATGGAAACCCTAGTCGTGTAGTAGTTAAGAGCTATGCTGCTAATCAAAAGGTCAGCAGTTTGAGTCCACCAGGCACTCCACGGAAATCCTATGGGCCAGTTCTACTCTGTCCTACAGGGTTGCTGTAAGTCAGAACGGTCTCGATGGGTTTGGTTTTCTTTTTGTTTAAAGTGATTTGGCCTTCGGCCTTGGTTCCTGAGAAGTAACCCTTGCAAGTTTGGAACTTAAGTGTCTTCAGTAAAGGGCATCTAACCTAACAGGTTAGGTGAGGGGCTGAGGTGGAGGGTGACCAGGCCAGAAAGACCCACCAGGTAATACCTCAGGGTCACCTCCCGGTATCATCTGACCTTAGGGGAGAGGGACTAGACTTCGTGTTATCTAGTGCTATTGTTACTGTTAGATGCCACTAAGTTGAATAAGACCCCCATTAAATCTCTGGACATGGAAGCTCCATGGGTTTCCTGGCTGATGAAAGGCATCCAAGAATGTAAGAGAATGGCTCAGCCCTTTCGAGACACGGAAGTTCCACGCTGGGCACTGTCCCAGACCCCGCTGTAAGCATATCTTCATTTGCATCCTTTTTTTCCCATGATAAAGCTGTAACTGTTAAGTATATGCCTTCTGTGAGCTCTCTCAGTTGTTCTAGTAATTTATCAAACTCAGAAAGAGTATGGGAACCAGCAGGTCAGAAGTTAGGGAGCCTAGAAGGGACTCTCAAGCTTGTGGCTGGCGTATGTCTCTTTGGGAGTCTGCAGAATGATGCCCTTTCACTTGTAGACTCTGACCTAGCTCTACTGGCTGGAGTCAGGGACAGCAGTGCTGCATGGTTGCTGCCTGTTAAGAGATGACCTGGCTCTGGGTGGCTACAGCTGGAGAAAGAAGTGCTGCCTGTCTCAGATGGTGACAGAGAAGTGAAAAAGTATGAATTGGGATTTATGTTGATGTTTGTCTTCACAAAACAGAAGCTAAATTTGGGTAAGAGAAATGGATGAGAAGTGAAAGGCAGCTACAGAATGTTAGTTTTCAAAAACAAGCATTCCACAAATTCTTACAGGTTCATGGCTTTGTGAATTTACCCCCTCTCATTTTCCACAGTAAAAAACAAAGGCCCCACAGCCATTATATAGAAAATGCGATTATCAGCTGTTCCTTCAAAATATCCCCAAACGTACCACTTCTTATGACGCCCCTCTAATACCACTTTGCTTCCTGAACCACTGTGAACTCATCTAACCAACTGTAAGAGCTTCCCCGTCGGTCTCCTTGCTTCTATTCTTCTTCTTCCCTCTCATGCACTTTTATCCACAGTCCTTTCTTAAACGGATTTTTTAAAAATGTAATCACATCACACTGTTCCCTAGTTCAGAGCCCTTCAGTGTTTCCTTTCATCCTCATGGTACAATCCAAACTCCCTGTCAAAATCTACAAGGGCCATATACTCTGGCCCTGGGCTACCTCTCCTACCGCACGCCCTACCGTTCTCTGCCTGACTCCACCACAGCTACCTTCCTGTTCCTCCAACGAGGCAATCTTGTGACTGTCAGGCCATTACCCCCATCTCTGTAGGGCTGATTTCATATCACTCCAGTCACTGTGTCAGCACTGTCTCTCTGGAATGCCTCCAGGGACCACCCTATCTAAAACAGCCTTCTCTTTCCTTTTACCTGGCTTTGTTTACCTTCCTACAACTCATCAATACCTAAAATGACATTTTACACGAACTTGTTTGTAGTCAGTTTTCCCAGAGGAAAGGAAATTTAAGAAAGTCAGAGAGTCTTATTAACTTCTGTATTTTCCACAGTAAGTATTAAATATGTCTTGAATGAAGCAATCAACCATAAAGAAGAGGGAGCATGTCTTACTCCTTTGTATGTGCACAATGTCTGACATGACTACTGTTCACTTCACGAAGGGAATGGTTAAGAAAGGAGAGTGGAGTCAAAACAAAAAGGAACTGGCAAAAGAAACAAAGTGAGGGAAGGTGCAGACTTGAAGACAGTAAAAAGGCAAGAACACATATAACCGTAATCTAGTAGCCAAAACTAGGCCAAAGCCTTGTCTCACTTGTCTTCTTTGTAGCTCAAGATCTTAGTAAATGCACGGCACACAGCAAAGGCTGAATTAATATTTATGAAATGAATAAACTGAAGATCTCTTAGACCAGATGGCCAACAATTACTATCATTACTCATGACATTGGCATGCCAGTTAATTAGAGGCACAGCACTTACCTCTGATATGCATTTTTCTGATATGCATTGTATGTGACTATTTTTTATAGAAACTAGACTGCTGCATTTAGCCACTGCTGTCTACTTGTACTCACACATGTATGCAAAGACTGTCGGTACTATACTACAAGCTACTAAAAGCTACAGAATCCCCTGGACAAGTAAGACTTATAGAATGGTGTTGTATCATACGGTTACATTTGCTGTCTAACTTTCAGGTGCTTTTACAATCTGATGAGTAACGCTAACACAGAGCAAGGGGCAGTTCAGATATGAAAGAATGACTGGACCCAGAAATCAGACATTGGTAGAACTTTCCTGCTATGCTTCTTTGTGATCCGGATAGACTTAGCTGAATAGCACGTACCACTGTCACCTGAAGGTGGTCAGCTTCCAGAATTAGAAGCTCGTTTAGTTAGTTTTACAAATTTACTTTCTATTCTGTGTTGCTTACCTGTATTGTGTGTGAAAGTCTAAGCTATGTTAAAAATATTTCAATGACTAATTTCTAAAATCTAAACAGTGTGTGAAAACAACACTGATCCCAAGTCTGACAGCCTGGATTACCACCCCGGTTCAGCTGTTAATCAGCTGCGCAATCGGGGGCAAATCACTTAACTGTCTTAGGCTTCATTTTCCCGCTAAAAAAAAAATAGAGAATTGGCACAATTTTTAAAGTTGCTTACAGTTCTAACATTCTGATTTCAAAACAAATAATGTGAAGTATTTCTTCTTTCTTGTAACTACTTAGATTTGGAGTGCAGACACAGTACACCTTGAAATTTTTCTTTGCTTCTAGAGCATACATTACTTGGAATGCTGAACTTAATCATCCAGAGCAAGACTTGACCTCGAGGTGAGGCTTAAGTAAGTGCACATATGCATAATGAGTAAGTTACTAATTATTAACTGTGATTATCATTATTCTGTAAGCAGCCTCAATATCTGAGAGACTGAAAAGGAGAGGAAGAAAAGTTCTCTGTATTAAAATTCTCACACTAATGAGCTAGCTGTGATTTTTGGGCACTGCTGTTTGAAATGAGGACTAAACATTTCCTCAATGCAAAAAGTTCTACTGGAAAGCACAGCTCTAGAGTTTTCCTACTAATTTGCTATAAAGCCATTTTGCTGGTTACTAGTCATACTGTAAAACCAAAGAAAATCCAAACCCACTGCTATCAAGTCTATGCTGACTCACAGCAACCTTACAGGACAGAACAGAGCTGCCTACCGAGTTTCCAAGGAATACCTTGCGGATTTGAACTGCCAACCTTTTGGTCAGCAGTTGTAGCACTTAATCACTACGCCACCAGGGTTTCCACTGTATTGTAAAGGCACACAAAAAGCTAATCATAAAGTGCAAACTAAGGAAAGCTGCACCACATTCTCCAGCAGTTACGAGGATTCAAAACTTGAGTCCTACCTTTAGGAATATACTTTTCTAATGATCACTTGCTAATCATACAACTTACTTTCAAGCATAGATAAAACAATTGAGTATGAAAGATGGTGATGTCAACTAACGAACCACTTCGCACGGAGCCACAAGGGACTACTGAGAGCACCTATGGGTTCTCTTTGTGCCTCCTATAAAGAGTAGTGCCACTGCAAGGTCACACAGCTAGGAAACGGCAGAAGCAGAAATATTAGTTCTTCCGGCACTGAATTTATGCTGCTTCAAAAGGAATCGTGTGCCTTTGAAAGACAGTGCCACAAACGGTAGCACAGGTGTCACTAGACTGGAAAACACTGCTGCTATAGCCACTGTGCAGAAAACAGTGATGAATATTATTTCCACCTTTGGGTCTGTGGTATTTTCTTAAACCTTTGATATCTGATATTGCTTATTTGCCAATAAATACTAGTACTTAACAGAGTATGGGGCAACAAATATTTAAAAAAACTAAGTCACACTGATATTTCTTTGAGCTCAAGTATATAAGCTTGTGCCTTTATATTTTGCATATAAAACTGTTCATATGACAAGTTTATGTTCTCAGATCTGAGCAAACTCACATTTAAGCAGTCACCATAATTCAAAATATCTACCTACAAGTCTGTGGTGGGCAACATTCTAAGACAGGTCCTGAGTTTCCAGTACCTGGTGTACACACAACAACTTCCAGTTAGTCAATCAAACATGAACATAGCTGTGAAGGTCTTCTGCAGATTTAATTAAGGTTCCAAACCAGCTGGCGTAAATACAAGGAGATTATCTATGTGAGCCTGGACTCAGAAGCCCTTTCTTTAAACTTACCTCTAGGGGTCAGAAAGACAGGAAGTCAGAGATTCAAAGCAAGGGAAGAATTTAACAGGAAGGGAATTCTCTGCTCCCAGCTTTGAAGACAGAGGAGGTCATGTGGCAAGGAATGTGGGCAACCTCTAGGAGCTCACAGCAGCCGTGGGCTGACAGCAAGCCAAGAAACGGGGACCTCCGTTCCACGTCCACAAGGAACTGAATTCTAACAAAAAACATGAGACTATAAGCTGACCTCTCATGTCAGATGAGAATGCAGCACAGCCAACACCCTGACTTCAGCCTTGTGAGAGCCTGGACAGAATCCAGCCACAGTAGGCCTGGACTTCTGACTTAAGATAAATGAGAGCTACTAAACGGATGCTGTCTGAAGCCACTAAACTGTAGTACCTTGTTACTCAGCAACAACAAACCAATCCAGCATTCTACTCTTACCCGCCCCACACCCCAGCTCAGTCACACCCGGCCCCACAGACACCGGAGCTTATTCACTGCCAGTACCATTGCTTGTCAGCAGAGAAGTAAATGGCCTCCTCCTCCTCTTCATTTCGGTAAAGAGCAGGGCAACTGGAGACCGAAAGGATGTCAGGGTCAGGGGAAGGCAGCGCGTGCTGGGAGTGCTGGGGCTGGTGAGAGTGCCGGGCGTGTGGCGGCGCGTGCGACGGGAGCTGGGCACGCTGCGACTGCGGCGAGGACTGCATGATGCTGCGACGGGAGCGACACAAGCTACTGCTTCTGGCCAAGGATCCAGCAGACTTAGCCATGGTCCCTGAAAACCAAACACAAGTGAACAGAAGCCCTGTAAGACTCAATGCTTCCTTCAGGCACAACACAAATAACTATGAACGAGAACTGATATCACTAATAGGTCACCATTTAATCCACTTTTATTGAAGTAAATAATTACAACTGTTACCATCTTCCACTTCCCATACTGCTTCTTGGGAAAGTTCAAAATACCCCAAACCAAACCTGCTGTCACTGAGTCGATTCTGACCCATGGCAACCCCACAGGACAGAGCAGAACTGCCCCAGAGTGTTTCTGAGGAGCACCTGATAGAATCAAATTGCCACCTTTTTGGTAAGCAGCCACAGCACTTAACTACTACACCACCAGGATTTCCTCAAGAAATTTAAGGAATAAGGAATAAAAAGGTAACAGAAATGAAAACAGTTCCAAAACATAAACAGAGGAGGACATAAACACATTATGCTATAATATCAAATCTAACATTATTAAAAAATGTAAAAAACATACCCAAGATAACCAGTCCTTAAATATAGAGATCAGTATAATATACTTACCAAGAATTTGTATTTTGTTGTAAGCTTTTTTAAAATGTATTTTAACATTAAAAGAGAAAAACTATCAGGAGAAAGTAGGCTGGATTTTTACCATATAGGTATCTCTTAAGATATGGCAACTTATTTAAACTTCAAGGAGTTAGCTGTCACGGAAATTATTTGAAAAATACTGTGTGCACAATGTCACAGCTAGTCAGTCAGAACAAACTGAGACCAAAACATGTTTCTTGAACACAGATCCAGCAGTATCAGTCTAGAAAACTGCGGGTGGCGAGCCAATCCCCCCATCTTTCATGTTCTGGACATACTACTTCTTTGCTTTACCAGAAACATAGCTCTCCTGAGTACAACGTTTCAAGAGCAAGCTGCTCATTCTTGCATTGGTCGCATTGTTGCAAGCATCAAGAGTTGAGGTTGGTGGTTTCCTCATTTCCCAGGGAGATCTGTAAATCCTGACTTCTATACCCTCTTATAAAAATGTCTTTCTTCTGAAGGTCATACTATTAAACCATATGCACCTTTATCTCAATCATTTCACTGGCCACTTCCCAGTCATTCTCTCTCTTACCTGTCCATCCAAACTTAAACCAACAGGAGAAATCTCAGCTGTACGACCTACCCAACACCTCACCATCACTGCTCTACCTCTGCCTCTCTTACTTTGCCTTGTCATTACTCAGAGCTGTGACACGTTTGAAATTAGAAATCCAGACATCAGACACTGACATTCGGACCTTTGTTCTTTGTAGTCCACACATTCTGCCCTACTCACGTGTCTCATTCTCCACTCGAACTTCAACAATCTTACTCTATTGTTGCTTCTCTTGTCTTTATTTTGATCTTCCTTAGTGCTACTTCCCCATCAGCATTTAAAAACAAATAATGAAAAACAAATCTAAAAAACAGTTAACAACAACAACAAAAAAATCTTCTCTCTCCTAGACTGTTTTTCGGCTGACATATCTCTTAACTTTTTCATTGGTTGTATCTGTTACTTTCTCCACTGCCTCTTTTTCTCTCATTTCTCAAAGAAATGATAAAGTGCTTATAATCCCATAATTTCCCTGAAACTGTTCTCCCCAAAGTCATTATCTACTTGTTAAAAACCAATGAATATGAGGTCCAGCTTAATTATTCTAAGTGCTGCATACCTCACTGCTGAATATCACTATGGTCACCTCAAAGTACTCCCTTTGGGAAGCCATGCACTGATGCCAGTGCCTAGTTCCCCCTTCAAAGCAATTTTGGAACTCTTTCCAGAATGGCCATTGTGCATGGTGCCCAGTTTGTGAACTTCATTGTATAGTTGCCTGTGATAGTTTTTAGCCAGTAAGCAAACAACTATATGGGACACGCTCCCTACTCAACCTGATTTGGCCCCTTTACCTGAAAATAAAGGAAAAGAGGACCCTTTGATAACATTCAGGACATCAAGGGTAATACCATGACACCTCTGATGGTCATTCCAGAAAAAGAGGTCCAAAATAGCTTTGACGGGTGGACTAGACACTGGCGTTGGTGCATAGCTTCCAGAGAAGTACTTCAAAGGTGACCACAGTGGTATTCAGCAATAAGGTATGTAGCAGTTTTTCTAGGGTGAGTTTGCGAACTTAACTGTCATTACCTCGTCAATTTATTCCTCCTTGACGTCTGACCAGTATTTGACATTTATTATTATTTTGTCCTTGCCTTGATTTCTATGACCACATTCTTACTCATGCTTTACCTGTACCTTAATTTTTGGTCTTCCACCAAACTCTTTTCTAGGGTTTGTTCTATTCTTGCTCCATTTACTTTTCCTAAGTAAACTCATCCTTTCTAAGACTTTAAGTGTTACTGGTGGCCTAAAGAAGTTCAAATCTCTTAACTCTAGCTTCAGTCTTTCTCTTGATCTTCAGATCCTTTTTTCCAACTGGGTACTGGACACTTGAGTGTATCCCCAAAACTGAAATCAACATTTTCCTCTCCAAACTCATTCTTTCTACCAGTTTCTTAATTTAATTTCCATGACAATTTATTTTCCAAACTGTGACATGCAAGACCACTCTAAAACTGAAAAGGATTTTTGATATTTAATTGCTTAAAACCCATGAATGGCTCCCTAATACTCTAAGGGTGAAAAAAAAGTAGAACTCCTTAACATGGCATAGAATGCCCTGATTATTTATCTTCTATCTTGGTATATTAACAAGGAATTGCCAAAAATTCAAGCCATATTTAGAAGAGGTCATGGATCCAAGGATATCACTGCTGATGTCAGATGGCTCTTCGCTGAAAGCAGAGAATACCAGAAAGATGTTTACATGTGTTTCATTGACTAGGCAAAGGCATTTGACTGTGTGGATCATAATAAATTATGGTTAACACTGCAGAGAATGAGAATTCCAGAATATTTTACTGTGCTCTTAAGGAATCTGTATATGGATCAAGAGGCAGTCGTGACAATAGAACAAGGGGACATTGCATGGCTTAAAGTCAGGACAGCTGTGGGTCACGGTTGTATCCTTTCACCTAACTTTTCAATCTGTAATGCCATGCAAATAATCCAAGAAGCTGGACTATATGAAGAAGAATGAGACATTAACAACCTGCATTACATAGATGACACCACCTTACTTGCTGGAAGTAAAGAGGATTCAAAACACTTACCGATGAAGATCAAAGATCACAGGTACGGACTGTACCTCAACATCAAGAAAACAAAAATCTTCACAATTGGGCCAGTATGCAACATGTGGACCAATGGAGAAAGAACTGAGGTGGTCAAGAATTTCATTTTACCTAGGTCCACAATCATCACCCATGGAAGCAGTAGTCAAGATGTCAAAGAACATACTGCACTGGGAAAATCTGCTGCAAAAGGACCTCTTTAAGACTGAAAAGTAAAGATGTCACCTTGAAGACTAAAGGTGCACCTAACCCAAGCCATGGTATTTTTTCAATTGCATCATATGTGTGCAAGAGCTGGACAATGAATATAGAAGACACAAGACAAACTGATGCCTTTGAATTGTGACAGTGGAGAAGGCTACTATACCATAGACCACCAAACGAACAAACAGATCTGTCCTGGAAGAAGGTACAATCAGAGTGCTTCCTGGAAGCAAAGAGGGCAAGACTGTGTCTTACATACTTGGACATGTTGTTAGGAGTGATCAGTCCCTGGAGAAGGACATGATGCTTGGCAGAGTGGAGGGTCAACAAAAAGAAGAAGACAGACTGACACAGTGGCTGCAATGATCGGCTAACACATAAAAATGCCTATGAACCTGGTGCAGGACCGGGCACTATTTTGGTTTGGTTTCGTTGTGCATGAGGTCACTGTGAGTTGGAACCAACTCAACAGCTCCTAACAACAACAGTTTGGAGCTAGTGCTCTAGCTGTACAGGTGGAGCAACAACACTATACCTCTGTCAGCAGTTCCAAAGCACAGTGTTCTCTCACACTTGTATGCCTCCTTTCCCTACACTTCCTTTGACCATTCCTTCAGATCTTTTGTATAAAGGGCAGTTCCTCCAAGAAGACTCTCAAACCGTTCAAATTTAAGTGACTCCCCTCTACTCACATAGCAATAACTATTTCCCTAATACAAAACTCATCTATCTCGAAGCACTGCTCATGTCTGTCCTCTACTACGCTAAGTCCCGTTGAGGCAGTAACTGTATATGGTGTTCAACATTACATCACAACACCCAGCGCAACATCAGGCAAAAAGCAGATGTTCAGTAAGTATTTACTGAATGACTCAACAGATGATTCAAACAGAAAAATTAAAGTAACTTCAGGGAACTGAAAGAGAGTACGAGGTAAGATTAAAGGGACTACTTCAGAATTTTTGACTCTCTCCATCAGTATTGCAGAACGCTGTTTTATTTTTCAACAGTAAAGCTTTTAATGCAGAAATGTTCCTAGTTTAGTAGGCAAATACTAGAATTTTCTCTAAATTATAATGATTTCTACACTAAGAGAACTAAAAAAGACTCTGGAAATCTACTTAAATGTTCTCACTTTGCTAAAGAAGAAATTACATCCCAGGAATATTAAAAGAACATGTCTGATGTCACACAGATAACCGTGTACTACCACTCAGTATATACTGCAGGTACTCCCAGCCATCACTGGTATTTGAAAAACACGCTAAAATGCATCAAGATCCAGTCATGACTGTAGGAGCGGTAAGATGGATAAAGATGCAACAGGGATTCCTTGCTTAGACAGTTAAAGAAAAATGAGTGCTGCCCTTAGACATGGGAAAATAGTACATGATGAAGTTTTAAGAGGAAAGTAAGTAGTTTATATTAAGAAAATTCTAAGCAATTTAACAAAGAATAACATAAGGATGGAAATCAGTAAATGTGTCACATCTAAAACCTGTTTATAACGCCACAATCTTTTCCAAAAATTTTCCTCCTAACAATGTTGGTGTCTCTTTTGTTGAGAAACATGTACAAATCCATCCATTAGAGTTGCATGCGCTTGTTCATGAGGGCCCTTCTTCCTTGTTCCTTTAGGAGGCCTCCAGAGGGCTGCCAACACAGTTAACAAGGAATTAAAGTAGAATCAGAAAGTACTATGCCTTTGTCCTTGTAATAAGCTTTTCTTTAAATAATATGAGTATGAATGTTTTTAGTGACCCTAATTAATTCCCAGTGAAGGTGATATTCATTGCCACCTGTGGTTTATAAGAACACAATGAGTTTATTTTAGGTTTTGTGATTTTTAAGAGTAGCTACATAAGACATTAACATTTACTTCTGAAGTAATTTTTCATTCTAATATCACTAATCACCTACAGTAAGTGCAGTAGTTTAGAAAGATTCTACAGGCAGTCCTCAAGTTACAAGCAAGATCTGTTCTTGTGTCTTTATGGCTGAATTTGTAGGTAACGGAACAAGTGTATGCAGTTCTTATTTAGCCTTACTTTAGTGTAAGAACCAACGGGAACCCTGGTGGTGCAGTGGTTAAGAGCTATGGCTGCAGTTCAAATCTGCCAGGCACTCCTTGAAAACTCTAAGGGGCAGTTCTACTCCATCCTATAAGGTCACTACACCCTGGTGGCCTAGTTGTTAAGTGCTATGTCTGCTAATCAAAAGGCTGGCAGTTCGAGTCTGCCAGATAGTCCTTCCAAACTCCACAGAGCAGTTCTACTCTGTCCTATAGGGTCATTATGAGTTGGACTTACAGCAAGGGGCTTTTTAATGTAAGGGAATCCTTGGTGGCCTGGTGGTTAAGTGCTACAGCTGCTAACCAGAAGGCTGGTGGGTTGAGTCCATCAGATGCTCCTTGGAAACTCTACGGGGTGGTTCTATTCTGTCCCATCGGGTTGCTGTGAGTCAGAATCAAGTTGACAGCAACAGGTTTGGTTTTCAGTGTGAGAAACTCTGATGGCAATAGTGGACTCTGATGGCAACAGCGGTTAAGAGCTTTGCTGCTAACCCAAATACTGACAGTCTGAATCCACCAGGCACTCCTTGGAAATTCTAGGCAGTAGTTCTACTGTGCCCTATCGGGTTGATATGAGTCAGAATCTACTTAACAACAATGGGTTTTTTTTTTTTTTTAGTGCAAGAGGGAAACCTGGAAGTGCAACAGTTCACAGTATGCTAACCAAAAGGTTGGCAGTTTGAACTGTATTGTAGTGTGTTTCCTATAAATCTACTTTCCAATAAAGTAATTCCCCACCACTACCAACAACTAAAAATAAATATTACACTTAACTCCCAACTCTTAACCACTACATTGTATTGACTCCATAAGAGTGAATAATAATGGAAATGGAAGAAAAAGGAATGTTACCTGTTTTAAGATGCTTGCTACACCACCCTGACACCACGGGCATCACTGGGAAAGAACACTACTGGCTATTCTACCACATGATTAATTAATGCCCTAAATAAAGTAACAGAGCAAACCAATCCAGTTTGTTATATAGAGGACACTGTGGGAAACACAATTTCACTAAAATTTAAAGGCATTTATTTACATAGTGTAAAATTTAAAGAAACCAAGAAGAAATAAACTGTGCAGAAAAAGAATGTAGTAAAATTTAACATCCATTCATTGATTTAAAAGAAAAAATATTTCTAGCAAATTGGGAGTTGAAATCAACATCCTTCACTTAATAAAGCTATTCATCAAAAATACAAAGCAAAAACTAAACAAAAACCACACTTCATGGCAACAGAATACCAGCAGTGCCCTGGCAGTGCTGCAGTTAAATCATAGTAGCTTGAACCCACCAGCTACTCTGCCAAAGACGGGGCAGTTTATGTCTGTAAAGGCTACATCCATGGACACTCCATGGGGCAGTTTTGCTCTGCTCTACAGGGTCACTGTGAGTCAGAATTAACTCAACAGTAATGGATTTTTTGTTTTTATTTTTTGGTACTGCCTGTAATCACTATGTTTATTTAACATTTTAATGGAGATCTTAGATTAGGCAATGAGTACAGAAAAAAAGCATGAGGATTGAAAAGGAAATAAAAAGTATCACTGTCCACACAAAAACTCTAAGAGAATTCAGTAATGTTTCCTGAGAACAGGATCAGCATACCACAATCAACAGCATCTCCTATACATCAACAATATTATCTCCCTTTATAATGATGCTGCTTATTGGTCTAGTTGTGAGAATTTTTGTTTTCTTTATAAAAACAAAACAGTAGTCTGATCTTCAGTAACTGCATCACGTCTTCTACCCTTCTGGCAAGTAAGGTGGTGTCATCTGCATATTGCAGGTTGTTAATGATTCTTCCTCTAATCCTGACACCCCATTCTTCTTCATATAGTCTGGCTTTTTGGATTATTTGCTCAGCACACAGACTAAGTATGTGGAAAGGATGTGCCTGACACACTCACACCTGTCCTGGTTTCAAACCATGCAGTGTCCCCTTGTTCTGTTCACATAACTGCCTCTGGGTCTATGTACAGGTTCCTCATGGGCACAATTTAATGTTCTAGAATTCCTATTTTCACAATGTTACCCATAATTCCACAACCAGTGCCCATGGACACAGCAGTTGAAAAATAAGTGATGTATTGTACTGGACAAAGCTACTGCAAAAGACCTCTTGAGGGTGTTAATAGGCAAAGATGCCACTTTGAGAATGAAGGTGCACCTGACCCACACCATGGGCTTTTCAATGGCCTCACATGCATGCAAAAGCTGAACAGTGAATATAGACAATCGATGACTTGATGATTTTACAACATGGTGCTGGCAGGAAACACTGCATATACCGTGAACTGCCAGAAGAACAAACAACTATCTTGGAAGAAGTATGGCCAAAAGTCTCCTTAGAAGTGAAGATGTCAAGACTCTGTCTCACGTGTTTTGGATATATTATCAGGAAGGATCAGACTGGTAAAGTACAGGGTCAGTGGAAGAAAAGATGACCCTCAATGCGTGCTAGGATGGGCGACCTTCAATAGGTGCTAGGATGGGCTCAGGTATGACAATAGTTGTGAGGAAGGTGCAAGATGAGTGGTATTTTGTTCTGTTGGACCAAGGGTAGTTATGAGCCAGAAGCAACTTGACAGCCCCTAACAACAAGAACAAGCAATCTGAAGTACACGTTTTAAAAGAAAGGTACCATTCATAAATGTCCCCCCAACACACACAAAATGAAAAGGTTGTAAGGTACCTAGAAATTAGCCTTTTTAAAAAAGAACACATACTGAGAACATTACATAGTTCTATTTAAAGACATAAAAGATTTCAGAAAGTGAAATTCATTATCAGTTCTCTCCAAATCAATCAACAAATTTGAGATGAAATTTCAATAAAAATCCCATTGAACTTCTATGGAAATTCATAAGGAATAATGGGCCAAAGGCAGTAGTTCCGAATTTCAGTAACAACGGAAGAGTCAACCTATTAAACAGTAATACTAACTACAAAGCTATGGCAACCCAAACAGAATGCAACAACGGAACAAAATTGAGAGCCTGAGAATGCGTGTATGTATGGGCAGAAGTGTTGTGACATATTATCAATGACACAGCAGCAGGGAGACTGGGACAACTGTTGATCCATACATACATCAAGAGATATATTTAGAATCCCACTTCAGGTTACATACAAAAATAGTTTCCACATGGACTACAGAATTCAGTACAGCAAAACTTAACATCTTTTCGGAGAGCATGTAGAACAGTCTATCATCTCCTGAAAAAGAAGTAAAAATTAAAAATCGGGTACGTTTCCCATTCAAAATGTCTTACAGAAGTGCATATGATTTAAAAAAACTATCTTATTACAATAAAGGAGACACACGCCAAAGCTCAAGAAAAGTATTTTCAACCCTCAGATAACCAGAAAATATAAAGAACTGTTCAAAAATCAGTAAGAAAAACAAAATCTTAGAGAGATTCTATGACAGGAACAAGCAATTTAAAGAGAAAGAAATCTGAACACATAATACCCATGGATGAAATGGTACTCCACCTCACTGGTAATCAAGGAAACAAAATTGTCAGGAACAGTCAGGTACTATTTCACACCTGCTCAGAGTTGGCAAGCAAATAAACCAGCTCATTCCCAGTTTTGGTGATGGTACAAGTACTCCTACAAATAACAGGTGTGTAAACTGACACCACAATTTAGACAGCAAGTGGGAAATGGCTAACAAAGTTGATGAAGTGCCTTCCCAAGGACTGAGAACTCCATTTCTAGGCCTCCACTCACGAAAACTCTCCAAGTATGCACAAAGAGATAGAGATAAGGACGTTCATTGCAGCAGTGTTTGCAAGAATGAAAAAGCAGAAAGATAATGACATACTTTTGGGAGAAGAATGGATAAATAAACTTTAGTTAATGAATACAACTGGTGCTGGTTACCATCAAGTCAATTCTGCCTCACGGCTATCCATGTGTACAGAACTCCATGTGTAGTGACTAGAACCACTCCAGACGACTTTCTTGATAGCTCTGCTTTTAAAAATAATTCATCTTATTTTTGTTGTTGAATGTACACAGAATATACACCAATTCATCAATTATGGATTTCTGCGTGTACAATTCAGTGACACTGATTATATTCTTCAAGTTGTACAGCCAATCTCACCCTCTTTTTCTGGGTGGCTCCTTCTCCATTAACGTCCATAGGACTGTGACCTGTCAGAAGTAGATCACCAGGCCTATCTTCCAAGGTGCCTCTGAGTGGTTTGAACAACTAACTTTTTGCCTGTGGTTGAGTGCTTACGCATTTGCATCAATAAATAAACAAACTGTGGCTGACTCATATTAAACAGTTAAAGTGAATGAAGTTAATTCATACATAAATATGAAAAATTTCAGAAACATGCTTGAGTGAAAAGACCGGCAAAAGACACCTATAGTTTTGTAACATTTTATGTAAAATTTTAAACACACAGTAGGTGTGCTGCTTATGGATACATATGTATCTGTTAAGGTACCCATGTTTTGGAATGATACATGGAAACCTTAGTATCTGAAATAGTTTTTATTTTCAGTCATTTTAAGTACATCTAATAAGAAAGTTTAAATAAACTGGTACTATATTTACACTAGAAAAATATTTATCCATTGCTTTTGAGTACCTTTCAATTCACAGCAATCCTATGTAACAGACCAGAACTGTCCCTCTAGGGTTTCCCAATCTGTCATCTTTCTGAGAGTACACTGCCACCGCTTTCTCTTGTGGAGCAGCTGGTGGGTTCAAACTGCTCATGTTTTGGTTACGAACCCAGTGATTAACCACGGCACCAGCAGGGCTCCTTTAAAAGACATTTAATTACTGCTGAAAAAGTAATATCCAAACAAGTACCAGCTGTTCTCCTATTCACAAAGAGCATATGATTAACTGTAGACTGTATCATTCTCTGTGTTTTATAATCTTTTACTTTGCTCTTACTATACCACAGGTATATTTCTTTATCATTATTTCAAAGTAATGAAAGTTACATGTACCCATGGTAAGAACTTGAGAACAGCTGAGAAGGACATGTAACAAAGAGCTTTCTCCTACCATAGATCCTAATCCTACTGCCAAAAGCTCCCTGCTTACCAGGTCCAGAAACTGCTTTTCCTACTAAGGAGAAAAACAGAGTGGTGCCACCGGATGGAGACAGAGCTCTCCAGTTCTAATCTTAGCAGGAGTTATTTTTCAGATAATAAATCTGATAACAGCATTTCTAAATCAGCAAGTTAAAATTCACCTAAACCCTTGCACTTCTTTAGATGTCAAACTTCTCTGCATAACACAATCACTTAAAACTCAGGGTAGCTAATTTTCACATTTAAAATACGTGCTTTTGGACCCCCAAATGTACTTTACCAAAAAAAAAAAACAAAAAAACAAAAAAACAAAGGAACAAACACCTAGTTAATTTACAAAGTGCATCTTTATGCACAATTTTAATACTGGGTCATTATGGATTCTGAAAAGGAAGTGCACTTTAAAAAGCTATGGTCTTCAAACAAAGGTATGAATTTGCAAATCAGTGTTTCATATGGCAAACTTATAGTGTTTAATTCAAACAAGCACTCTTCAAAAAAAAAAAAACAAAAACAAAAAAACCTCCTGCCATAGAGCCATAGGTGGATTCAAATTGCTGACTTCTAGGACAGCAGCTGTAGTTCTACATGGCACCAACCTGTTAAACCTGTTGCTGTTGAGCTGATTCTTACTCATGGCAACCCTACAGGACACAGCAGCACTGCCCAGAGAACTTCTAAAAGCATTTGGTGGAGTCTAATCACCAGCCTTCTAGTTAGCAGCAATAGTGGTCGACCAACACACCACCGAGGTTTCCACTGCACCACCAAAAAAACCAAATCCATTGCTGTCAAGTTAATTCTGACTCATAGCGACCCTAGAGGGCAGCAGAATTCCCCACAGAGTTTTCAAGAAGCACCTGGTGGATTTAAACTGCAGACCTTTTGTTCAGCAATCATAGCATTCAACTGCAACACCATTAGGGTTTCCAATGCACCACTCAAAAATAAAAAAAAACCAAATCTACTGTGATCAAGTCGATTCTGACTCACAGTGACCCTCTAGGACAGAGGACAATGGCCCACAGAGTATCCAAGAAGCACCAGGTGGATTTGAACGACCACCCTTTCCAGGTAGCAGCCACAGCCTTTAACCACTGCGCCACCAGTGGTTAAATAAGAACAAGAACAAGTTGATGATACTCCAACTGCAGATGCCAAGGGCTAGCTATGATCTGGCAGCCATCACCGCCTTCTCGTCAGCACGGGGCAAGTAAAATGAGCACGGTCACACACTGCTAGTGCTTGCTTGCTGCACAGGCATGTGCCAGCTCCTCCCTTCGTCAGAGTTCAGTGTCACCTCAATCAGCTTGCATTACCTCTGAGCCATTAAACCAGAGACCCAAACCATACATCTGAATACCAGCATATCATCACTGACTGGGTATTAATCTGCAAGCTAAAGATTTTACTTCATATTTCTACATCATAATTTCATGAAAGCTGTAACAACTGCATAGAAAAAAATCAAAGTGGCAAAAGCTCATGTATTATAATTTGATTTGTCTCCCAAACAAAAAGTTCCAGGTTAGTTTTCAACCAATCAGTGACTGATCTTCACTCTTGGGAACTTTGTTTTCTCTGTATTGTCTCAAAAAGGTCATAAAGAAAAAGAACATTAATCAGTCAGACAATATTAAGGATAATGAGGTTTCCAATGATTTTTATACAAAGTACATACTATACAACATCTCTTTAACTTTGCAAAACATCCAAAGCTAAATTTCCTACTAAAACTTTTTCTGAACAGTGCAAAAACTTACAAAACACAAAGCCTAACAAAGGAGTATAATGAAAACTGTACATAAAAACATCATGTTTAGAAGCAACAAAAAGATATGCCAGTTTTTCTAAATGTAAACACAGCTTAAATGTGTTTAATGGACATGATCCAGTACTTCATCAGAGGACTTGAGTACTGTGAAGACGGCCCAAGACTGGGTAACACTGCAGTCTACTATACACGGGACTGCTGAGTTGCAAGCGACTCAATAGTAATCATAAATTTACTATGTATAGGACACTGATTTGACTCCAAGTCACTGTGACACCCTGTGTACAAAGTTGAATTGTTCCACTGTGTTTTCAACGCTGTGACCCTTCTGAAGTATTAGGCCTATCCTGTGAGGTGTTCTGGGTGGGTTCAAAATACTAGCCTTTTGGCTAGCAGTTGAACATATAACCAGATGCAACACCCAGACTAACTATATTATCCATGTCTATATAAACAAATCACATATAATAGTCTCACATAAAAACACTTAAAATATAGCAACAAAAAAAGAGAATGAACAATGAATAAAATTTTTATCATAGGTTTCAAAGTAAACAATTCATAAAAGGACATGATAGTTCATTTAAAACCCACACCAGCTCTCTCTGTGGAATCCACAACTTACCAGGAAACTGTGACACGATTGGGGGCGTGTCCTCATCTAGGTCATCCACTCCTCCTGCAATTGGATAGGGGGGAATGGAGACCCTGGGCATCACAACCCAACTGTGATCAGAATAGAGGGATGAGGTCAAGCTGGGGAGCCCCGAGTTATGGGCTATCTGAAAGCCACAGATCTTCTCAATCTGCTGCCAGCGAAAGAGCCGTTCTCGTAAGCAAGTTGTCAGTTCAGAGAGCGCCTTCCTGGAAAAGCCAATCAAGGAGTTACTTGTTGCATTAAGAGCTGTTTAACACAGCACTGAAGAAAAGTAACTACATCCACACACTACAACAGTTTTCTAATTTCAAAGGGAAATTACCTAGTCTGAGAAATAAAATACATAATTTTACATGACTACATGACAAATTAATATACAAACAGTCAAAAAATGACCCACTTGAACATGACAACAAATAAACAGCTGAAGTAACACTCTTACTTTGCTTCCAGAATTTTGTGGTCCACCTCATCCAGGGAGGAGCTGTGTGCAACATGCAGAGTGCCAAACACAGTGCTTCGCTTTTTCTTGATTTTCTCTGCCTAGGAACCCAAGACAAGAAAAAGAGAGCCAAAGGCTAGGTTTGGAAAGGACACATACACACTTATGAAGTCTTTTCTATATGGAATGTATTAATAAACATAAAACCAGGGGAACATTATTAGCCAAGATACAGCTCTGTTTTTCAGAGAAGAAAATACAAGGAAAAAGGGAAGCATGCTTTCCGAGGCCAATCAACGTAACTCAAATTTTGTCCTGAAGAATTTTTGTCTTATCTCTATGGCTGAGAAAGACCTGAATATAATTCAAACTAACAGAATAACAAGAACTAGATCCTACTGGCACGGAGTTGTTAGTAAACTAAATTTCTTTTTTTTTTTTTTTTTTTTTTTGGCTAGAAGTCAGATTAATGATTAATCTTAATTCACACAATTTAAGAAGTGTCAGACATTTATTCCTAATAACTACTAACCTGAAGCACATACGAAGCGGCAACCTAGAGGAGAAAAGTTCTGTATAAAACACTTACAATCACGATTACAGTGATGAGTTTTTTAAAATGAAACAAAGGTCATTTTTAAAAAATACACACTGCTCTAAGTGATTTCATTCCATAACCTATGAGTACAGTACTAACATAAGGGGGGAAAAAAAGGGGCAATCACAAAATCTTATTCAGGCTTTGGCATCCCAGTTGGTTAATCCCTCTGGGGTACAGCCTAAGAAATGACTGCAGTAACTTTTTAAATATAATATGTTACAAAGTACCTCATCTTTAGCAATAGCTAGCTGCATTTCTGCGTTTTGTCTTTTAATATTGTAGTACTGCACTTCCACTTCATGTGTTAACTGAAGCCACTTCTGAAGAGCATCAGGAACTGACCAGTTACTTCTGAGTTCAAATTCTTTCTCAGCTTTTTTGAGAGCCATGCGAACCTAGAATTTAAAAAAACAAAATAAAAATAATTATGATGTAATTTTTTAATACTAAAATTAAGAGAAAGTGCAATTTTATCTGTTCTTTGTAAACATATCCTAAATCATAAAGTTAAAATATACTATATTCCTAATACTAGAACTATAGCTGAAGTTTTAATACGTCTTAAATTCAAAGCTGTGAAGCCACAGAAGGTAAAGGGGATTACGTACTTTTTTAAGCTGAAATGCTGTTTTTATCTTATATAACAGCCAGGCTCACTGACAGACAAAAATCTAGGGCACATACAGTCTAAAACTGATCCCACTCTTCCCATAATGAATGTATCTGTTTATAAAACAGGACAGTAAGGAACATCAGAAATAGAGTGGGCACCTGTTCTACTGTTTCCTCTAATGTTTCCAGGGGAATTTGCCATAACTCAGATACATGGTGATTTTTTAAAGCAATTATATCTTTTTGGTAGTTTTACATTTAACTTTCTTGGTGGTCAGTTATTTTTTTCTGTTCAAATATGTGCTCTTATAGCCAGTCTCACTGCATCTAATATACCAGAAGCAGCCATGGTTAACAGCTCTGCTGCTAACCAAAAGGTCGGCAGTTCCAATCCACCAGCCACTCCTTGGAAACCCTATGGGGCAGTTCTACTCTGTGCTATGGGTTGCTATGAGCTGGAACTGACTCCACGACACCTAACAACAACAAGGCACCTAACAACAACAAATCAGAAACTATGTAAATAATCATTTGCAGACCACATCTGAATTTCAAGAAAATAGTACCAAGTAATAAGTGTCTACTTGATTTTTCAATAAGGGTCCATGCATAACTTTCAGTTAAGGAGTTAGCAGTATTTCCTCCAGTTGGCCTTTATGGGAACCAGACAATAAACAAGACTGAAAAAAATAAACTGTGTGTTGTGGTGGGTGGGAACAAGCACTTAGAAGTAAAATCTTAAAAGAAAAGCCTTGCTAACAAAATGACATAGAAGGAAAAGATAATTCAGTCTAGGAACGATTCAGTTAAAAACTAGCAACAGTTTCAACTACAGACGGGTAAAGACACATGATGGAATTTGTGGAGCTGTGGAGCTGTGTACACACACGTAACATGTTCTGACAAAGCAGTTCTAGAGGACTCTAACTTCCAATTAATTGTGTAGAAAGGTAAAACAATTAAAACTCCAAATCTTAAGTGCAGAGGAGTGTTTACTCTAAACATACCCAACTTATTTAAGCTTATTATGTGCCAGAATAAACTAAGAAGAAGACTATACATGAATGTCTGACGAAGAAATAGAAAACGCTGTGAGATAGAGTAAAAAAAAAAGGAAGTATTATGCATTGAATCATGCCCTGCCAAGATGTATGTCAATTTGGTTAGACCATGATTTCCACTAGTGTGTGGTTGCCCACTATACTGTGGTCTGATGTGATGATACTATGTGTTATAAACCCTAACCTCTCAATGTGAATGAAACAGGGCTCAATTTACAGGATTAAGCTATATTTTCAGTCAGTATCTTTTAAGATATAAAAGACAGAATCAAACAGAGAGAAGAGAGACCTTCTAACACCAAAAGAAGAGCCAGGAGCAAGTGCATCCTGTGGAGCTCAGGTCTCCGAGCCCAGAAGCTCCTACTAGGCTGAGGGAAGACTGATGACAAGGCCCTTCCCCTGGAGCTGACAGAGGAAGCCTTGCTCTGAAGCTGACACACTGAAATGACTTCTGGTCTCCTAAACTGTGAGGGAATAAAACTTTGCTTTGTTAAAGCCATCCACTTGTGGTACTTCTGTTACAGCAGTGCTAGACAACCATGATAGGAATAACATAAAAAATGTTTTTAGAGTGGCACAATTTTCAAAAAGGCATCCATAATAGACCACTATGTATATAATCCAAAAGACAGATATTAAAACCAAGAGCAAGACAGAACTCACCCTGAACACAAACCCTAAGTATGCATCCTGTGAATGCACTGCGCACAGTGCCTAGGACAACACTGTGTAATAAGGCTGCTCGGTGAGCGGCGTGGCGTCCCTGCCAGTCTCTCAAGAAGACAGGCTCTGAGCCTGGGTCCCGTGCCTTGCAGTTCTGTCTATCACTATCAAAAGGAGGAGAGCAGGCCCCTTTGAGCACAAGATTTTAAAGCTAAAATTTGTCTACAATTTTCATTTCCAAGGAAGTATACAGGCAGCCTGAACAGATTTCACTCATTTTTTTTCTCTTTAATTAGGAAAACTTTGTTCAATGTTTTCACCATAAAACTAATTCTCCCACCAAAAAGAGCTCAAAATAAACCCATTTAAATAGAATCTATACATTTCCTACATAGACAAATTGAGGCATAAGTGTTTAGACTGACCGTCAAACAATGTCTCAAAATTCTAGAAATCTGACATTCCAACAATAGACACTTATTTTAAATGTTTTCCCTATAATTCATAAGTTTATTAATAAACCTAAATTCTAGCACTTAGTTTAAATTACACAGCTATTTATATGGGAATGCACACACAGAAAAAAACTTAGTAACAGCTTTTAGAAATGCTGAATTTCTAAGATATGATCACGCTAATCAGCTACGTGATTTGTGAGTCTTTGTAATAGAAGAACAATAAATAAAAACATGATGCCACAGAAACAGTAGAAACATCTGAAAATCTGGATTTTAAACCCAGCTTCAGTACTTATTTTTTATTTCTGTGACCTTCAGCAAGTCCTTTAACTTCTCAGGCTCACTGTCCCAGATGTTTTTCAAAAAAAAAATAACTTAAGTGAAAACTACGAAAACTATATAGAACATAAAGTACTACTATCACTCACCCAACAGCCTACATTTTAGGGAAGTAACATTAATTATGAAAAATATATACCAGATTCTCCTTGTTAATTATTAGAAGCTCATTATTCCCCAGACAAAATATAACAGTACTCTTGAATTATGTACTTGTGGATTCTGCAAAGTTATATAGAAGGTAATTTCCCAGTTAACCTTCTGTGAACAAAACTTTTAATGGCAATATGCAAAAAACAAGGACTCTGGAATAACACACACAGAATCGTGCCTTTGTCATATAATAGCTGTATGACCTAACCCCCTAAATACCAACCATTGCCACTGAGTCGACACCAGCTCTAAGTTAACACTACAGGACAGGGTAGAATCACCCCATAGTGTTTCCAAGGAGTGCCTGGTGGATTTGAACTGCCAAACTTTCAGTTGTCAGCTGTAGCTCTTAACCACTACACCAGGGCTGGACCAGTCATTTAACCTCTCCAGACATCCCATCTGTAAAATGAGGATACATTCTGTATACCAGAAGGATAAGAACGTACAAGCAAACCACTTGCAAGGTGCACAGCATACATTTCTAGCACACGGTGAGCACCCAGGAAAATGTTTCTTACCACAGTCATGTTGAAGAAAGTTTTTTCTAAACTACATTACCCTCTTCCCATCTTTAAATCATGTCTGACTGACTTAGGACCTCATTAGGGTTATGAAGTCCATACTGTGACATCCTATCATGGTAACCGTAGGATCTACTGAGATGTGTGAGGCCTATATGCCACAAACCTCAGAGAATGCAAGTGATTCTTGAATGCTTCTTATATTGTGTCTTCTCTTAACTGTGTGAGGCAGACATCTGTAAAATATTGCTATCATTATGACTTGGCTACCTCCATAGAAGACCTTCTCCACAACTGCCTTCTGATTTGCTTGTTCTTATCTGTAAAATTTAGAAGAATAACTAACAAGCTTGTTAGTACTGAGAACAAACCAAAAGCTAGAAGCCTTGGTGGGAACAGGCAGGGAGTTCTCCCAGGGGTACAGGATATAAGACTTAATCCTCAGACATGGTTTAATTTGGGCTGATCTTTTTTTCTGTCTGTTTGTTTGTTCACTCCCTGGTTCTTAACTACATTCTGTACCAACCAAGTTTGTCGGGCAGATGAAGCAGGACTACAAAATATGTCTACAAGTTAATTTAAAAGAAGAAACTCCTTACAGGGAAAAAAAGCCAAAAAGTAGATGTCTGTAATTAAGGAAAAAGAGTTAATGGTTAACAAAAGAGGTGGCTGCATTCATTCAGTCTGACAAATCCTACAAAGAAGGACAATCTTGAAGGAAAGAGTAATGCACACTGATTTTCCCATGAACTGAAATTAATCAGCATATGATACATGACGCTGACTATGGAGGGTTCTGCCCCTGCTTTAAAATCAAGTCACATTCTAATTTTGAACAAGCCTTCCAAATCCTCATTTTGTTTCCCAATTTCCTGATCTGTAAAGACAGGGTCAAAGCCAGAAGACGGGGATGAGATGAAAATAGAGATTACGTGCTCTGAAAATGGGGGAAGGAGATATGAACCAACGGATGCGGGCAGGGTCCAAAAACTACAAAAAGGTAAGGAAACAGATTCTCCCTCAACATTCCAAAAGGAATGCAGCCCCAGGCACCCACTTTGGACTCTAACCTCCAGATCTGTAAGACAATAAATCTGTGTTGTTTTGAGTCACTAAGTTTGTGGTAGCGTGTCACTATGCGAAGAGGAAACTAAACATCTGCCTCTAAGTTCTTCCTAAGTCCCCTTCTGCAAAGACCTCTGTGCAATGCCTGACTCCCACACTCAATCTTGAGCAACTGAAAAGGACAAGAACTATATGAGCCCTCTGCTATAATGACTTAAAAATGGATTTAAGCACAAAGGAAAAGACTCTTCGATGGCTACAAGGGTGGGGAGGGAGGGAGAGGAATGTTCACAGATTAGACAGTGGATAGAAATTTGGTTAGGTAAAGGGAGTGACAGCACACACTAGAGAGCAGATCAGCATAACTGCACTCCACCATGAACTGAAAGGTTTGCTCAACTCTACCCAACATTTCAAAGGATAGCGTAGCAGGGACAGGGTCTGGTGACCACATTGTCAGGGGACACTGAGGTAGGCTGGCATACCAGTCTTTTGCTAGAGAGTCTTCTGCACCCATATTGGTGAGTGGCAAGCTGCCATCTGAGAAACACTAAATGGTCCCAACCCATCTGTAACAGATGACAACTGAGAACATCAAAGACACGAGGAAAAAGGAGCCCAGGAGACAGAAGGACCCATATGAATGGGAGACTGTATCAGCAAGAGACCACAAGATCCAGATGGTGCCTGGCCGCCACTGAAGGCAGCTGTAACGGGGGACACAATATAGTCCCTGACGTAGCATGAGAAAAAGAGGTGAGCAGTTCAAGTTCTCTACTAAAAGACCAGAACTGATGGTTCAACAGCAGGGAGGGTCCCCTGGGAACATGGCCCCTAGATTTGCTACCGGCCTAGACATGCAACCAGTACTGAGGTCAACTCTTCAGACAAGAATGGACACAGTGTGAACATGCGGTGTGTGTGCTTTATATATTTACAGGAGTCTCTCCTACCGGTTCCTTTCCAGATGTGAGTGGAGAGGGGGGAAAGGGACAGGTGTTCTTTAAGAGAGTGCTACAAGTAGAGTGAAAAGGACGAGTGTGCGGTCACAGGGTGAGGTGAGCAGATGGAGCCACAGAGAGGCGAGCACACAAAACTGATCTGGATTTGGATTGTACAGTTTCACTTACTCATAATAAAAAGAATCCTCAGCAAATATGTGGCTTCAAGATTTTAGCAGATCCTGTTCTAAAATCATTTAACAGGATTTAAATGGATGGTCAGTAGGGATTCTTTACCCCTGGAGAGAATTTCAACATTTTAGAGAACCTATATTTTACTAAGTTACAGCCAGAATCACTAATGTATTACAAATTTAAATTAACCAAACACCTTAAACTTGTTCAAGACAATTACCGTGACACAGGAGTCAAAACATGAATGAGTGAACATGACGGTCACGTCACCTTGTCATTACTACTTGTATCTTTCACCACAAAGACTGTGTTAGCTCAGTGGTAATGATGTAAACAAATGTCTCTCTTGTTAACTAAGGAAAGGTATGAAATGGCAGTAAATGTAGGAGACTGCACAAAAACAGGACCTGGTCCCTGTGAGTGGCAATACAAATTTGCTAGCGAGCCCTCCGTGAGGAGCCCCGATACCTGCTCCAGCTCCTGCTCGGCATACTGCCGCCGGCTCAGCTCACACTCGGCGCCCTCCCGCAGCTCCCGCAGCCGGCACGCCTCCTCCTTGGCGAAATTGATCTCATCCATCATCTTGCGCTCCAGATTCTGCTTCTCTACAGCAACATTTCTGTTTTCTTCCTGTGCCTTCTCAAGCCTTACAGAACAACACAAATGCATTGAGCATCTTGCATATGTATCTTAGTCAGAATTCACGGCATTTTTTTTTTTTTTAACCTTAAATCTGGATTATAAAAACATTAGGCAATCTATTTAAACCATCATTTTGGTTATCTTTTACTCAAAGCACAGGGATAGTAGATAAATACTCTTCAGCAGAGAGACTTTTCTAAAATCTGTAATTGTTTAAATCAAGCTAAAAAGTAAAACTTAACTACGTGCACAATTCCATCTATACTTGATTATTTCCACGTTCACACATTTACAATTAATCTGTAATTATGACACTACATTGATAACTTTCCTAAAACTATGAAATGAAACAGTCAAACATTCCTGCCATATGCTAACTTAAGTATAAATGCAAAAGCACATGCCCATATTACCGTTTTAAGAACTGTTACTTTCCTCCATAAATAACAAAAGTGCAGCTATTCTGACTCACCTCTCTTGTAAGTCCATTAGGCTTTGCTCTGCAGTCTGCAGACTCTCTAAGTCTTTCATCATTTTGGCAACATGTTCTTTTGATGTCTTATTCTGCGTATAAGCAAACCAGCAGCCTCCAACACCGATTACTATAGAAACTGTGAGGATAAAATCCTTCATCCAGTTATGAGATGGGCCTACAAAGAGAATTAGAGATGGTTATATTAATCTCTAAGTGCAACAGAATGAATGAACCTCAATTCACAAAGGCATTTTATTTTTCAGTAGTAGATATCTAGAAACAAAACCTGTGAATATATTCTTTCCCACATACAGGTTCTAGCTTTTTAAAAAGTGTTTTTTCAAATACCCAATATGCAATATCATATCTGATATACTAGATGTACGGGAGGGCAGAGATAAACCCACAAGGATGCCCCAAGCGTCAGCTAGTGGTAGAGGAAGTAATAACCAATGTCTTGGGGACCTTGGAAAAGGCAACAGACTCTCCAATCATGTGGGGTGAAGACAGTCATAAAAAGTATGCCATTATCATTCCAACTCCTTTCCTTCAGTCTAGTCGGGCAGCTGCCAGGCTTTTAAAAAGCCACTCACTTGCATTTTTCACAAGCATGCAGCTATGTAACTGATTAGATCAATCAGTGGCTCTCAGCTGGGAAAAACTTCTCCCCCAGAAGGTCTCGGACAATTTTGGGTTGTCACAACTGGGAGAGGGCAGGTTCCTAGCAACTAGTGGGTAGAGGTTGGGGATGTTGCTAAACATCCTACAATGCAGAGGATAACTGAACCACTACCTCTCCTAGCAAAGAACTATTCAGCTCAAGATGTGAATAGAGCTGGGATTAAATATCCTACAAAGCAGAGGATAACTCGACTACTACCTGTCCTAACAAAGAATTATCTAACTCAAGATGTGAATAGCACCAGCGTTAGGAAATACTGGGTTAAATGGTCATAACCTATGTATAATGTCTTAGGTGGCTACTCACCAGAGATCTCTGGGTTACTGGAGAGAAAGAGCCAGGGCCACTTTCCCACCATTCCAGGCATGATGTCAGCCCCTAGCATTGTTTCTAAGCTAAGGAGCCAGGGCCCACAGGCTTCAGTGACACAAAACTCAGGAACTTACTATTCAAATAATTTTCTTATGTATCTATCCCTGTTTGTCACATGTTAATTTTCAGGGGACTCTCTGGATAGGAATCACAATGTTAACCAATACTATTTTAATTCTACAAAAACATATAGGTTATAGTGAAAAATAGCCTTAATGCCCGGGCCTCTAGAAGAAAGACATTTTGCATGTTTGATGAGATAAAGAGATCTACAGAAACAAGTTCCTCTGCTTACAAGTCTGGGATTACACACTGTACTACAGTTACTACGACTGCACAGCGCAACCAATAAACGGCATGCACCAGCCAGAAACACTCAGTGCTCTCCATCTCTAGAGTGCACACCCTTACCTAAAGTACAGAAAGCTAAAGCCTATTGAAGAGAATTTGTTTTCATTTCTGCATCCTGCTGAGAGGTTCTCTTAGGCTCTAGTTCAAATACGAACTCTATTCTGCATCTCTGGCTGAAATATGAAGTTATCAGAAATAACAACAAAAAAGAATGAGCAAACCTCAAACTCTGTAGTAAGCACTAGGAACTAGAAAAAAATTATGTACAAACTTAAAAATATCTCTGTTAATTTGACAATTGTAGTTTTTTATTAAACTAATCTAGGTGGTTCCAACGGTGAGACACATTCACTCTAATTCTATGACGAACACATTAAAAACGCAATGCATCACTAACTTCTTAGCTGGTTTGTTTATTAAAACATTTGTTTTCAACATTCTTTGAGGCCAGCTTCTCTTCAAATTACTTGATAATACAGTAAAAACTGTGAAAGCTGTAGGAGAAAGAAAACTCAAATATTTTCCACTAAAACGAGCAAGAGTTAAGACCATCCCCTGTCAAAGGAGGAAACCACGTGAGCCTCAGGTAAACGAGGCAGTTCCATCATATCTGGCTACCAGACACTTCAGTGGGTACT
The DNA here is from genome assembly GCA_028571685.1 of Heterohyrax brucei. Classification (NCBI taxonomy): domain Eukaryota; kingdom Metazoa; phylum Chordata; class Mammalia; order Hyracoidea; family Procaviidae; genus Heterohyrax; species Heterohyrax brucei. Next base: position 167,980,316 of record CM053143.1, read on the forward strand.
TATTATTGCTTATAAAGTGTGTTTCTCCAACAGATTAATAAAATATAAATATTCACATTAAAAAAATCATAATCCTATTAAAAGCAATCTATCAATGGTTGTAGTCAAAAACGCAGGACAAAGAAAAGGTAGAATTGGGGTCGTTTCTGGGATGTGTGGTATCTTCTAGGCTTTCTCACTTCCACTAGGCCTTACCTAGTGGAATTCCAGCTATTTCACCAAATGCTCTTTCTGTCTGAGCCAAAAAAAAAAAAAAAAAAAGTCACCAGTAAAGTTACAGATTCTTATTCCATCACTTTGGTAACCCCTGTTTAGCAGAGCCACCTCCAAGATGTTCTGATAGAAACCAGAGGTCTCCTAAGTCCAAGAATTCAGGTAGAATAACATTCATTTCCTAATTTATAACTTTTGAAAGCCACTTTTCAAATATTAATTGCTTTTATTTCTTTATGGCTTCTGAAAACCAAAACGCAATTCTTTCTAAAATATGCATCTTTCAAACATTTGTCCCAATACTTTCTGAAATTTGACATAAAATAAACACATGAAGTTCCTCTTCTGGTGAAAAAAAAATATTCCTGTCCAAGCAAAGAAACACAAGGTTTGTTTTCCTCACAAATGTGACATAACACTTTCTTAAACAATCCTCCTCCAAGCAATCTGAACAACAGCAAATAACATTCTCCGCCTCCTGCTTCTGCCAGGGAAGTCTAATACTCTCTCAAGTGTCTCAAGAGGGCCTTTGCTTTCCATCCAAATATTTTAAAAAATTCCCCTTCTTGGCAATAATGAAATCCAGTTAGTATCTACCACTTTATGTCATCCAAACAGTCAGATGTCACCAATTTTTAAACAGATTCTTCAGTGAAGGTCCAACTCTAACCACATCAGCACTCAAACTGCACTAAGAATCTTAAGTTTCAAATTGAGCAATTTAATTCTAAGTTAACAGCTGATCATCATTTTAGAGTTTTTTTTTTTAAGTTATCAGCTTTGAAAATTTTATGTTCTGTGTTTCTGTGAAAGCACATCTTACCCTAAAAATCTTCCATTTAAGATGTCACTCAACTTTTTTCTTTCACAGCTAACAGAAGGTTTTTCTTAGTAGCCTACTATCTTTCATACTTTTTCCTCACTCAAATGACACTCTTTTGCACCATGTTCTGAGTAAGACAGAATACTAACGTGTCAGAGGTCCAAACAAAACCACATCCAGTGCCTTGAGCTGAAGTTTTTGTCTGTGACTCCGGTCACTGATTTTCAACTGAGAGGTCATAAATGATGGCTCGTGTACTGCTATCCTGTTCATTGAAGAAATACACATACATTAAATTCACTGTAGCATGTACATTTAAATATCTGATCAACACATTTAATACTTTGCCTATTAGTGATGGTTATTTTAAGAGTTCACCAGCATATGATTCAATACTTTATTGTATGTATCAAAAAACTTTTCAGTGCAAAAATGAGCTGGAGAAAGACATTTGTATGTCAACAGCTTAGCTGTGACATTGGTAAATTTTTTATTTTCCAAGGCTGCTTTCTGTTATAACTTATTATTATTTAGAAATTTACCCATTTCAAAATGCTTCGGATTCATTAAGTATATCTGGCATCTCACTATTCCTTCACAAAGAACAATAAAATTGTAAGTAACTTATTCAACATAAGTAGCACACTTAAAAAATAGTATTCCTCAATTTAGATAATGTTGCTTCTAAGAGTATTTAGAAAAAGTCTATACTTTTATATTCTAAAGCTATTTAAAAATTAAACGAAGCACACTTAAGTTCTAATTGGGAAGTAAGACTTCATCACGGGGTACATTTAGGGATTTATAAAATAAGAGGTACTGACCTATTAGGAATGAGGAAAGTACTTGGTGCAAAGCAAAAGGCACAAGTCAAATAACAAAACTAAGTGATTTTTGGATTGCAAATTCAAATCACCCAGCACTCAATTAAGATTACTTAGGAACCAAGTATGATACCATGGAAAACAAAATCTAATAATTAATGCAAGTGTCAATAACAATTATACTAAAAACAAGCATGTACTATGTGCTAGGCTCTGTGCCATGGATTAATTACAATATCCTCATTTTATAGATGAGAAAACTAAGGTTCTGAGAGATTAAGTAACTTGGCCAAGGTTACTTTATTAGTAACCAGCAAGGCAGAAACTGAAACTCAAATGTGTATGACTCCAAACATGGTCCTTTGAACCACCACATCTTATTTGGGAGCAATGAAGAAATTACAGAAACTCCATGGGGCTTGTAGAAAACATCAGCAGGTAAAGAAGAATTCCAAATTTCATCCTTCATCTTCTCCACAGGTACGCTTCTCTGTATGTGTTAACATGACACTTGCCAAACTGCTTGAAGGCAGAAACTATGTCTTATCTCTGTATCCCCAAAGCCCAGCACGGTGCTTGGCAAAAGGAGATGTTAGATAAATGGTTGCATAATAAATGAAAGAATGCATGAGTAGATGCATAAATGAATTAAGAGCAGTACTATCAACAGACTAAATTTAAGAAAGATAGTAATGAGATGTAGTGAAAAAGAAACTGTATGACAGAATTTTATGCAAGGCACATTATAAGCTCAGAGGTGGAAGTGACTCTACCTGAGTGGATGAAGATGTCAGGGAGGGCCACACAGGCCTGAACTGAATGAGGAGGTATATCGGGTGAAAAGAGCCTTCATTTAAGCTCTGGTACTAAGAACTACAGAGTGCTGAAAACAAAGAAAATGGCTTAATAAAGTCACTGCTATTGAGTCAATTCTGACCCAGAGCAATCCTGTGGGACAGAGAAGAACTGCCTTGAAGGATTTTCAAGGCTGTCATCTGTAGGGAAGCAGAGTGTCACATCCTCCTCCCTTGGAGTGGCTTCCAATCTTTTCATTAACAGCCCAGCACTTAACCACTGGGGCTCCCTAGGCATAAAACACCCATTATCAGTAAGTAACAACATTGGCTACTTACATTAAATGCAGAAAGAAACACAGTTTAGTAGAAAAGAAACACAGTAACGGGTTGCTTTAGGTCAACTGTCTAGAACTGATTAATTTCTTACACATTCCAATTAATAGCTCTTACTTCTACAGTTACCTCACTAAAAGCTCTGTCTCTTACACGGTAGTTTAAGTTCGCTGATATTAACTGTTTTAAGTCACTCATCTACTTGCCACTATACCACAGAAGCCTGAGTAACTCAAGGTCTTCCCATTTTCATGTCTCCCCAACTCTAAAAAGCTCCAATGAGCTGAGCTGAGAACTGAATTTCTACATTTATGGCTTTTTTACAGAAACATGTTCACTATTTAAAAATTAATCTCAACAAATTTATGATGTGATTGAAAAAATTATGCCAGAATTTGGCATCACTCATGACTTTTACTTAACCAAAAAAGTAACTATACTTTTTATTGCTCAGATGCACGGTAGCTACTCTATTTCACACTGCTGTTATATAAAGAAACGTCCCCCAAAGTAATATACAACAGTGTTTTCTCAAGTATATCTAATTCTATTCAATGCACTGCTTGGTTTGATTTCAGTTTAGAACCTTGCTTAAATACAAGAACTGTACCTATTTTTTTCCTCAGATAATTTCTGGCATATATTCTTTATTCATTTACTGTGTGCTGAATCTTTTCATTCCCATTCACACATTTTTGTTACTGTTGTGGACATGAAGTACACAGTGTCTGTGCACACCAGGTGCCACTGACTGATGGCAACTCCACGTGTTTCAGAGTAGAATGTGCTCTACAGGGTTTTCATGACTGTAATTGTTCACAAATAGACCACTAGGCCTTTCTTCTAAGGACTTCCTGGGTGGGTTTAAAGCATCAGCCTTTGTATTCACAGCCAAGTGCTTCATGTCTGTCACCCAGACTTCTTATCTTGTTTATTTTGTAGCATCTAGTGGCATTATGAACACAATGCATAATCAATAAGACAAGTACTTGCTGAGCTGACTCTTACCCCTTAATTTCATAATTCAAATGTGTACACAATAAAATCAGAAATATTAATGTGGAAGTTTAGAATATGTGTAAAGGAAATACAGAAACTTTCAGCTTAGTCCTTTAGAGCAACAAAAGCCACTTACTTAAACAGTGCATGTAAGCAAGCTGAATTGGGATATAATACATACATTTTTATCAATTATAATGATTACACAGTAACTGGATAGGGTTTTTATTTCATGAAACCACTCAAGGAGAAATGGAACATGAGCAATTTTGGAAGGGAAAACTTCTGCTGGAAATTACTGTAAAGTTGAACATTTAAAGTTATGAAGTCAACTAATGACTAGTTACAAAATATACCTTACAAAAGCAGCAAAAATTGATTACAAACATCTAGGAAATAAATCTCTTCCTGGACTTTGGTATCAAATCTATTTGGGTTCAAATTCTGCCTCAGACAAAAATATATAACTTTTGATTTTTTTTTTCCATCTGCAAAACGGAGATAGCAGTACACATCTCATTTTAATCCTGAGGCTTAAATGAGACAACACTGTTTAACTCTATGTAGTCTATCCTATAGGGTGGCTATGAGCCAAAATTGACTTGATAGCAGCAGGTCTGGTTTTTTGTTTTTAAACATATACTTTAAAATGGTTGCTATTGTTTGTTTTTTGCTTATTACACTTCATTTTTTTAAGTGAAGTATGACTTATGGATATTATTCTCTTTAAGTAGTTACTGTTGTTATTAAAAGAATATGAATTAAGACAAATCTATACATTAATGTCTTCAAATCCATTCTTCTCCCGAAAATGAACCAATTTCAAATGGACAGGCTATGTTACATTTACTACATGGTCAGAGGTTGATCCTCCAATGTTGTCTAAAAACATATATAGACTCAACCTACTTGGTTACTCTCAGAATTACTTTCCTTAAGAATAAAAAACAGGGAATAGCCTGATTACTTAGACAAAAAAAAAAAACATTAAAACCTGAGAATTCATATTTAAAAAAAAAGCAAAGACATTACATGTTTACGTATTTTCTTTGAGCCTTCAGCCATCAAAGTAAATGTGCGAAGTCATCACCAAAGAGAGACATCTAACATTATTCTCCATTAGTGGACAATATACTTGGTTAATCAATTAATGACTCACCTGGGAAGTGTTGTTCCTTTCACATTATTATCTCTAAAATTCTTTTCATACTGGGGTAGTTCAACAAATTCTATCAACCACTGAAGGGTGTCCTCAAGGGTCCAATTATGAACTGCAAGACATAGAAATAGAAAATATATTTCAAACACACTTGCTTTACAGAATTAAAAAAATATATATACACACACACACAAGTATTACAACTTCAGGGGACACAAAGATGGTACAGTAAATTTCCAATTCAGACAACAGTATGTACCAAAATGATATCTAGCACTCTATAAAGAGACTTCTTTCCCTCAGAGGTTACAATCCACAACAGGAAAGACAGATAAAAGAGAGAAAAGGACAAAAGACTAACACAGTTAATTCTACAATACAAATCTATACAAAGTTTGTAGAGGATGAAATAATCCATTACTTTTCTGAGTAGAGAAGATGTATTTTATTCATTCTTTCATCCAACCATCCATCCATATGATAGTGTTACAGCGTCAGGTTCCATTCTAAACTGGGAATACGGCAGTAAACAAGAGAATATAAAGTCCTTGCCTTCATGAAACTTCAATTGTTCTGGAGGTGGGAAGAGGCAGCTTACTTGCAAAAGGAAGACAAGAGATAGAAATTTCCCATCGTCATTAGCTATTAAGAAAGAAGGGAAGATGTTAGAGTAAGCCTTTTGAGGAGTGGACATCTTAACTGAGACCCCTCCAAAATATAAGAAGCCAGTATTATGAAGATCTCAGAGAAAGGTATCCCACACAGGAAGAAAAGCTAGTAGTTTGAGCCCACCCAGAAGATCTGCAGGAGAAAGACCTGGTGATCTGCTTTCACAAAAATTATCACCAAGAAAGCCCAATGGGGCAATTCTACTCTGTCATATGGTTTACCTATGCATCAAAACTGAAAAACTGGCATATAAAAACAACATGTGATCAAAGGATTTTAGGGTACAAGACTGGAAACAGAGAGATCAGTGAGGAGGCCAGTCTTTATAGAAGTGTCCAGGTAAAAGATGCTATTTGGTTGGTTAGCAGTAGAGAAGACAGTAACAAGTGGACAGACATATCCATGACACACTCTGGGGTAACGGTGGTAAGATGTGCTGATGAAGTGGATGGGGCTCAAAGCTAGGAAGAGACAAATGGTGCAGATGCTGCCGAATGCAGCAGGCATGGGTGAGAAAAGTTTTGTTTTTGGACATGACATGCTGAAGACAGGTATTAGACAGTTACGGGGAGATGCAGACTTCCCCGATTCAAATCTACTGCTGCTGTTTACCACCATGGTTTCATTAATTTTCTAGCTTCTCATCCCAAAAGGTGAATAATTATCATGTCTGCACCTTACTTTATGATTAGTCCAAAATATGAGTGTGACATTCAGGGGAATGAGGCCAAGGCTAGAGATACAACTTTAGGGATTATCAGCATTCAGATGATCCTTAGACTGAATGAGATCATCCAGCAGAGTGAAGATGGCCGTTAACAAACAGCTATCTAAAAGACTGGGCCTGTTTCAAAAAGAAAATGAAAATGAACATCTACCTTTTTCTTGGACATTTATTTTAAATTAAGCATTTCATGTGCATTTTCTCCTTTATTAAGAAAAATGAGGTGCCAGCAAGATGCTTATTCCCACTTTGAGATGGAATACTGAGAAATTAATGAGACCAAGATGGTACACAGCAGTGGCAGATCTGAACCCAGGCAAATGCATCACAGGATGGGACTCTAAGCTGCCCTAACAGCAATAAAATTAAATAACAGTAAAGACATGAAGACTTTAGTGAAAACACTCAAAGACTCTCAGTTTTTCTGTGTAAAGAGTAAGAAAGACAATGACGAATTTATTGAAAGGTAACAATAAAAGTGCGCTTGGAAAACGAAGAGTTCCCGATTGCCCACATGTAATTTGAGGGTTTGGGAAAACACTGTGCTTTTAGCCCACAGACCTAGTCAAAGGAGAGTGAAGAACGCAAGCGATAAAAGCAGATCTGAGAATCCATCTGTGTATAAATTAATCCAAGAAAAGATCTTCCTGATAAACTACATGAAACTATGAATTCACATTTGCAAGCACAGCTAGTTCTTGGCAATCTGCCTTTTTCATTAAGTGCTCTTTAGAGCAAAAGCTTAAAAAAAATCAGTAGCAAACAACTGGCTAACAAAAACTTCATTTAAAAATTACATACAGTTAATTTGTAATTTTACACTAAGACAAAGCTCTATCAATCATTTTATATGTTCTCTCCTTCATGTGTTCCTGCCACAAGCCAAGGCATGTGCCTGAGGCTGTATCTCTATGGCCAATTAATTTAGGCTTAGAGCCAGCAGTTCAAGCCCCGGGTGCTTTCCACTGAATTTAATACATTCAAAGTAGCCTTTTCAGGCTTAAGTCTCTTCCTATTCAAGATGAACTGCACCGAGAATTGCCCTGTTAAGAATGCCAAGAAAATCCACAGCACAGCTGCACCACGCACACCCACACAAAATCTCTGGCCAAGAACACAGGATAAGATTCTGTCATTTCCATGACTGCTCAACTGATCAACAGTGAAAGTACTTGATCCAGACACTCCAGGACAACAAAATATTCCTGCAATTTGCACTGAGTCAGCACAGGAAAAAAAAGAAGGGGGAAAAGAAAAAGAACACACATCTAAACCACCCAAATCCTTGTACTACATTGGGTGGTGTGGGAGCTGCCGAAGTCAGTGTCGGCTCGTGATCACCTTACATACACACGCTACCTAGTACACAGAACACTGTGATGTTTCCAAAGTAATCTTTACAAAGACTCTTTAAAACAATGATATTTTAACAAAAAACACACATTTTCTTTGGGGAGAACTACATTTCTGCTTGTGCTCTCTGATTCCTTTGGTGGCGCCTAGCAAATTTTTTCATTGCCTCTCTCAAGACCAACGCCACCTATTTGCTGTTTTGGCTCCAAATGCACCAACTGTTCTTTAGCCCTTAAGTTCTCTGTCATTTCTCAGGCTGGTCCCTCAGCACAAGAGCCTTTCAGCATCCTTATCTTTATTAAATAGGTCTTGGCTTTGCCTATGTATTCACACTTCATTTCACACTAAAAATTCAATTTCCCTGACACTGTTATATGATCATACGTCACGCAGTACTTCTGTACATGAGCGTTTAACTACTTATAACTATTTGTGTGACGGTTCTTTCAACGTCTGTTTATTCTATTAATGATAAGCTTCTTGTTCAACCCTCTCTCCTGAAAACCATGAGGGTCCTGCTCCGAATTCTACCCCTAGCATTTTGCACATAAACGATGTTTTAACAAATTCTCTGCTGTGTGCCACTGAGTAAATGAAGTATAATGAATGAATAAAGAGTAAAACATGTGTAACTGACAAATATTCTGATATTTCATTTAACACTTTAGTGAGGACATAAACAAGCAGAATGGGGATTGCTGGTATAAGAACTTCTTTCAGGTAGAAGAGTCACCCCTTTAAGCATTTTCTAGTCTCTTATTACTCACTTCTCACCACTCCTTTACAAGTGGTGTTGCTAACAGCGTTTCCATCAGAGGGTGGGCTGACTCTGTGGTGTAGTGGTTAAGAGCTACCACCGCTAAGAAAAAGGTCAGAATTTCAAATCCAGCAGGTATGTTCCTTGGAAACCCTATGGGGCAGTTCTACTCTGTTCTGCAGGGTCTCTACAAGTTGGAATTGTCTCCACAACAACATTTTTTTTCTTGTGGTGGCAATGGGGTGGTATAAGGTGGATTACTGCTTCTAGAAATAAATTTCCCAATCTACAGAGCTACGGAAATGCCAAGTTTCACACCATTAATTTACATTGCTTCGGATAGAAACTGTGGCCAACATAATAGGTTGGCATCTCAGAGTCACTAATTTTTGACAACTGATTCCAAGACCAACAAAAATAACTCTGGAATGGCAGGAGATCTGGCTCCATTCTCATCTGAGTTACTGAGTCACTGTGACATCATAGCCCAATTATCTGACCGTGGCTTCTTTCTTTCTTATTTTATTGTGCTTTAAACAAATAACACCTGGCCACCAACCCTGCAATGCATCAACACTCCCCTTCTCGACCCAGGGTTCCCATTTCCATTCATCCAGTGTTCCTACCCCTTTCTGCGTTGTCCTTGCCTCTAGGGCTGTGTGCCCATTTCGTCTCACGTACTTGGTTGGACTATGTCTGTTACTGTTTGTTTAATAGGCTTGCCTAGTCTTTGGTTGAAGGATTAGGCTCACGTGGGGACATCAGTACTGAGTTAAAAGGTATCCAGGGACCATACTCTCAGGTTTTCTATAGTGTCTGTCAGATTAGTAAGTCTGGTTTTTCAGTGAGTTTGAACTTTTTCTTCCAGCTCTCTCCAGGACCCTGTATTGTCATCCCTGTCAGAGCACTCAGTGGCAGTAGCTAGTCACCATCTAGGTATGTTAGACCCTGTCTGGTGGAGACTGTAGTACTTGTGGTCCACTATTCCTTTCAACTAATCTTTTCCTGTATCTCTGGTTTTTTTCCTTTCACCGGTTCAAAATACAGTGGGACGAGTAGATACATCTTAAATGGCAGCACACAAGCTTGCAGAACCCAAATGCTACTCACCAAAGTAGGATGTAGAATGTTTTCTTAATAAATTATGTTACAGTAATAAAGCTAGCTGTCCCCCAAGACCACGGTCCCCAACTCTCCGCCCACTAACTCAGTCCTTCAGGGAGTTTAGAAGTGTCTATGAGTCTACGAATTCACCTTAGTCAAGTTGTGCTGACTTCCCCAGTACGGTGTACTGTCTTATCCTTCACCAAAGTTATCTCTATTGTATAGTTAGTGTTTTTCCCTCCCCACACTTCATTTCCCTCATAACCATCAAAGATTGCTTCTGTGTGTAAACCTTTACATGAGTTTTTACAATGGTGTTCTCAAACAGTATTTGCTCTTTTACGACTGACTTTAAAATGCCCTCCAGTTATCCATGTTGTGAGATATTTTGTAGATTCATCATTGTTCTTTATTGTTTCACAGTATTTCATTATGTGTACATACCACAATTTATCCATTCATCTGTTTATGGTCACTCAGGTTGTTTCCATCTTTCTGCTCTTATGAATAATGCTGTAATGACCATGGGTGTGTATATGCCTATCTGTGAATATTCCTAGTAGCAGGACTGCTGGATCATACAGTATTTCTATTTCAAGCTGTTTAAGGATGAGACCCCAAAGATGCCGCCATCCTCTTATGAATAGTTGATACCCGACAAAGGCCCTAAGACTGTATACTGGGGTAAAAACAGTCTCTTTAACAAACAGTGTTGGCAAAATTGGATATCCAACTGCAAAAAATTGAAACAAGACCCATCTTTCACACATTACACAAAAACTAACTCAAAACAGGTCAAAGACCTAAACATTAAACCTAAAATGATAAAGATCATGCAAGAAAAAAAGAAGGTCAACAGTGGAAGTTCTACTACACAGCTTAGCCAGACTTCAAAATCTGACAAAGCATGATGAACAGGACGGAAAACAGATAAATGGGAACTACTACGAATCAAGCTGTTTAAACAAAACTCCTATTGCTTTTCAAAATGGTTATACCATTTCACATTCCCAATAGGAATGCAAGAGAGTTTCAGTGTTCCTTCAGCCTCTCCAACATTTGTTATTTGGTGTGTTTGTTTGTTTCTGGCTTTTGTTCTGTTTAGTAGTGCCAGTAACGTTAGTGTTGTGGCTCAGTTTCCTACCACAAAAAAATTAAACTGATGGTCTTCAAAACTTCTTGAAACATTGTGTCTAAGATTCCATAATAACATATGAGAGTCAGTGTGTAAAACACTGCTAACAGCCCAGAACAGACAACGACAGGATACTGGGAGGAGAAAAAAAGTAACTCTAATGAGCTGGATCTGACTCAACAGCACTTGGCTTGGCAAAGACCTTTCAGGAGAGCTGCTAAAACTTACTGTGTATCAAGAACCATTAGATTTGCAAACATCATTTCAAATAAACCCTGCAATGGTTCTTTGAAGTAGGCATATTTATTATCATACAAGAACTATAAGTTTACAAAGGCTAAGTTCTTAATTAAGTTACTAAGTAAATAGCTAAGTGAGGGTACGGCGCAAGTCTGCTCTAGAACCATTGACCACTGCACAGCCACACTGCCTCTTTTGCGTTAACTCTGAGGTGCCAATAATCAGATCAGACACCACAGATTAAACATCTTATGCTGCAGCCATACTTACTAGCCACGTATGCAGCTTTCTGAAAGGACTATATGCTCCCCTTCTGGCCAGGGTTACCTGGGCTTGCCATTAGCTTTCACAATTTAAATCAAGAGTTCCCTTGTCCACAGTGGTCCTTATTATAGTTGTGTATTTCCAAACTACACTTCTTCTTTGTGTTCCCTGATCACCTGTTCACATTGCCACAACATTTATCACATGTTATACTGGAAATCCCGGTGCTGTAATAGTTAAATGCTATGTCTGCTCACCAAAAGGGTGGAAACTCTATGGAGCAGTTTTACTCTGTCCTATAGAGTCGCTATGAGTCAGAATCAACGTGATAGCAGTGGATTTGGTTTTTTTTTAAATATTGTAATTGTCCATACCTGTCATATCCTCTGAATGATGAGTTCCAGTAAGGAAAGAAATTATTCTTTTATACCAACCATACTGTGTGACATATACCAAAACAAAAACAAAAAAACCAAACCCATTGCCATTCAGATGATTCCAACTCAAAGCAACACTATAGGACAGAAAAGAACTGCCCCATGAAGTCTCCAAGAAGCATCTGGTGGATGCGAACTGCTGACTTTTCAGTTAAACGGTCACAGCAGTTAACCAATGCACCAACAGGATTTCTGTGTGGCACAGAGCACTCAAAAAATGACGAATCAATGGTAAATAAAGTTTTAATACTATAATGTCACATTTGTGAAGACCCTGGGTGGCACAGAAGGCCAAAGCATTCAAAAAATAACCAAAAGGTAGCAGTTTGAACCCAGTTGTAACCACTGTCAGGTGTCATCTAGCCAGTTCCATCCCACAGCCACCCTACTTAAAACTAACAAAACACCACCCAGTCCAATGCCATCCTCACAATCACTGTTGTGCTTTAGCCCATTGCTGCAACCATGTGTCAATCCATCTTGCTGAGGGTCTTCTTTTTTACTGACGCTCTACTTTACCAAGTATGATGTCCTTCTCCAGGGTCAAGGGTCCCTCCTGATAACACGTCCAAAGTATGGGAAATGAAGTTTCACCATTCCTGCTTCTAGAGAGCATTCTGGTTGTACTTCTCCCAAGAAAGATTTGTTAGTTCTTCTGTCAACTTACAACAAATTCAATATTCTTTGCCAACACTAAAATCCAAAGACATCAATTCTTCTTTGGTCTTCCTTATTCACTGTCCAGCTTTTGCATGCATGTGAGGCATACCTTAGGTACGAGACAGGCATACTTTAGTCCTCCAAGTGACAGTTTTGGTTTTTAACACTTTAAAGAGGTCTTTTGCAGCATACGTGTCCAGGGCAATACTACATCACCTGATTTCCTGACTGCTGCTTCTACAGACATTCACTGTGGATCCAAGTAAAATGAAATCCTTAACAACTGCAATCTTTTCTCTATTTATCATAATGTCGCTTACCAGTTCAGTTGTGATGATTTTGGTTTTCTTTACGCTGAGATGCAACCACTATGGAAGGCTGTAGTCCTTGATCTGCATCAGTAAGTGCTTCAAACTGACAATGAGTGTTAGTGGAACCCAGAGGTACCTTAAGAGAAAGGTCACTTAACCTCCCTCTAGGCAGCACCAACAGATAGGTGCTGGGCTACAAACTGAAAAGTTGGTGGTTCAAAAATACCCAGAGGCACCTCAGAGGAAAGGTCTGATGATCTATTTCTGAAAGGTCAGAGCCATGAAAACTCTATGGAGGGTAGTTTTACTGTGAAACATGCTGTTGTCGTAAGTCGGAATCAACTGGAACCATGCTAACAAATACCTGTTATCTACATTCCACACAGCATGTGGTCACACATAGCTAGCCACTGAGAAAGCTAAAACTTGACCTCTAACCTTCACTGCAAAAGTAAGTGGTTCCTGATGTAGACAGATGACTGTTTTACTCTAAAACTTCACATACATTTTCCCTTAGAAACAAACCTTCCCGACCTGTAGTATCAATAGTGATATAAGAACTAAACATTACATATGAGCACTTCGCTATAGGTAGATGCCTCAATAAACTCAGGGTTCAACTTGAAACATCAAGCACACATTGTAGCCTACTGAAAGCCTGGAGTTGATAACAGAGAAGCTCAATGGGGATTTATCATGAGGGTGAGTTCTGTGACCTGGGAGAGGAGCTCTAACAGCCTGAAGAGCAAGACTTCAAAAAACTAAGTGCAGGACTCTGAAGCAAAACAGGGTGGTGAGGGATGGGGAAAGTGGGGACCAGACAGTGAACAGAAACAAACACCCAGGAGATGAGTGGGGTGTGAGGGTGCTGCAGTGTGTGGGGTCATCACATGGTTTGTGGATTCTCACGAGAAATGAGACAAGATGAAGACTCTCTATTTCCCCCGTGCTTGCTACCAATAAGGCTGTTTCTGTAAAAGGGAATGAGGTTCCTGGTTCTGCACCACGCTTCTTCTTTCTGCTTACCACTGTCAGTGCCACCACCGTACAACTGTTCTGTATGAGCCCTTGAAAGAGATGGAAAATGGTAGCTGCGCCTAAGAGGACACAGCTTTTGAACAGGAGTAGCATCTGTATTACTGTGGAAGAAGAAAACTGGAAATAGCTAGCAACAGAGAAAGGTAAAGGACTGGCTTCCTGTAGTCACTCAGCTGACACAGACTGCTAAAAATGATCTCTGACTCATGCATAGGTATATCCTCAGGTGTACAAACTAGGTTAAGACTACAAACAACACCCACGCTGAAAGTAATTTCTCCTTCTCCTGAATTTCTATAGTATTTACTATGTTTACCACATGCACTGCTGATTTTCGTAACTCCTTGCTCGTGTTTTACAAATTCCTATTTTACTACAAACATCTGTAGGACAGGGGCTATGTTTTTATTCCCTAAAACCTAGCAATGAACTAGGACTCAAAGACACCACTGATCTTCAGAAAGATAGTACAGGACCAGGCAATGTCTCCTTCCATGACACACAGAGTCCCCACGAGTTGGAGCTAACTTAATGGCAAGTAACAAGAGACTCGCACAGAAGGCAGCACAGCTGCCATTTAAGTAACAGCTAAATGTTTAACTGACTTTTTTTCTTCCTTAAAGACAAGACTTATTTGGTTCTGTCTATAGTTAAGTGTTTACTTGCTCACTCAGTTATATGAATTCATCAAAGACAATACTATTTTCAAGATCTCATTTCAAAGCAGCACTGGAGAATCCTTGGCTCCAAAACAGAATCACAGAGACCTAGAACCAAATGGAAATTACAAGGCAATAATTTATAGCTGTGTGCTTGACACGCAGATGAGATTTTGTGTGCTGCTAGGCCATCCCTCATCTTATGCAAGCCTGATACAGACAATCGCTATGAAAAATAAACTGTAAAAGGTTAAAATATATGTATGTACTTGTTCCTTTCATCTATAAAAGGCAATCTTATAAAACCAATGCACTCAGTGCACTTAGCCATACACATGTATTAAGTTACAGGCCTAAAAATACAAAACAGCTTAGTGAAGTACCAGCATGTAACTTTTTCATCTGTTATAAGTACAAGCTGTCTTAAAAGCCTTTCAATATTATTTGTGAGATCACCTAAATACTGTAGGTGATTTACGTGAAATCACCTAAATTGGTTATACTAATTATAAGTCATCTGTGAATGTGCGGTCACATGGTAATAACAGTGCTAGATACCATTTTGTAAACATGTTTTCGGCAATTTCCGATCAGGTGCTAAATATTTTATGCAAATTATCTCACAAAATTCTCTCAACAATCTTATGAAACAGGTATTAATAGTAGTATCATTATTATTAGTTTACAGATCAGGAAGTTTACAACTTTAACTTGTCCAAAGTTATGGACTATGAAGGTAGTGACAATAGGGTTAAAAAAACCAGGTCTTCTGACTTCAAAACCCAAACTCTAACTGTTAAGTACCTCCTCTAGTACAGTATGAGAAAATTTCAACATATGATTACATAAGTTACCACAGGGGAATGCAATATAACAGGGCTTTGATAACAAAAAGCAACTTTATCTATAAGCATGAAAGAAAATAGTAGCTTTTAAAATCTAAAAAGAGAAGGAGTTTACAGCCTGCCAAATTTCCTCTTAACTCATTTACGTTTGTAGCATTTGTGGTGTCACTACTGAGTGAGACTTTGGTTGATCAGCTGTTCAGCACAGACAGAACAGGCTTATCTTTACAACAGTGCCAGAATGTGAGCTCCTCATCTGCACATTGGTCACCAGGGCATGTCTTTGTAACATGGACTGAATTCCTGCAATGTGCTATATTGGGACACCTAAAAGCCAAGCTACAGCCTCTGACTTGGGAAATTGGGATACTAATAGTTGTACCAAAGAGAAATCAATGCACTCTTTCTCATACATTCTTTCTCCTTTATCATACAAGAATGACACGTAATTTTTTTAGGCATACTCGGTAAACTTTGGTAAACGTCTAAACATTGAGAACTTAAAAGTTGCCAGGGAGTTTTTCCATGAGTGGTAGAAAGGACAGTAAGGGAAGGCTTAGTATCTCTTCCACTGCATACTGTAATCTTGCTACTGCAACAGTGTATTATCAACACTTTCTCCAGTGAAGTTGGCAGAAGACAACAAAATGTATTCCGAAAATACAAAACAGACTACTACTAAGTCTCCAAATCAATTCATTGTTCTGAAGACTGAAAAAACATGTGTAAAAAATGACTCTTATGACTGACAGTTGTTGTTGGTTCCACATCAAAGCAATCCCATGCACAGCAAAACAGTGTCTGGTCCTGAGCCATCCCCATAATCCTTGCTATGTTTGATTCCACTGTTGCAGTCACCCTGTCAATCCATCTTGTCAAGGGTCTTCCTCTTTTTCACTCACCTCTACCCTACCAAGCATGCTGTCTTTCTCCAGAGATCCTAATAATGTGTCTAAAATACATGAGATGAAGTCCTGCCATCCTCACTTCCAAGGAGCCCTCTGGCTATTCTTCTAAGACAGACCTGTTCATTCTTCTGGCAGTTCATGGTATATTCCGTATTTTTCATCAATACCACAATTCAACGGCCTCAATTCTCCCTCGGTCTTCCTTACTCATCACCCATCTTTGGCATGACTGACAACAACCACGGCTTGGGTCAGGCACATCTTAGTTCTCAAAATGACATCTTTGCTTTTCAACATTTTCAAGAGGTTTTCTGCAGCAGATTTGTCCAATGTAATACGATGCTTGGTTTCCTGACTGCTGCTTCAATGGGTACTGACAGAGGATCCAAGTAAAATGAAATCCTTTACAACTTGAGTCTTTTTTTCATTTATCACAATGTTGCTTATTGGTAAAGTGCTCTGTTAGTATAAATTACTATCCTAATAAGACAGATAGTAAGTATCAAAAAAATGCAAATCCACTTTTATCAAGTTGCTTCTGACTCTTAAGGACCTTGTAAGGACAGGGCAGAAATGCCCCACTGGGTTTCCAAGGAGCACCTGGTAGGGTTTAAATATCAATCTATTGGTTAGCAGCTGCATTCTTAACCACTATGCCACCAGAGTTTCCAGGTAATAAGTATACAAGGTTCTTGCAAACAAAGGGAATTCAAGGAATGTAGTCTTTTTTAATACATGATTCAACCAGTGGACTCATTAGCTATAAAGAACTAGACACTCAATTATGTTTCCTAACTATCTCATTATATAGGAAACACTAAAGATAGTAACTTAGGAGCAGCATGGCTGAAACTTGAGTTATTCATAGTTCCACTTTACACTCAAGTTTTTTTAAACACTGAACTGAAAATTAAAAAAAAAGTACATGTTTCATATCCAGTGAAACTACATTCCTTTAGGGTAAACAATGTTTCTTACTCATTTTTAATTTCCCAACATCTTACAAAACCACCAGTTTCTGTGGGGTTAATTTCAACTCACGGTGATTCCATGTGTGTTAGAGCAGGACTGAGCTCTGTAAACTGTCCAACAGTTGATTTAAGTAGATTACCAGGCCTTTCTTCCTAGGCAACTGTAGCTGAACTTTAAGTGCTAATCCTTTGGTTAGCAGTCAAGGACGTTAACCACTTACACCACCTAGGGGCTCCCAACAGGTACTAAACAAACATACAGTGGCAGGCATGTGGTAGGAATTCTATAAATATGTGCTGGATGAAATGGATGACACAATGATTCTGTTAACCAAGGATGCCAGAGAACATCACAATCATTCACTCCTTTTAGTGGTATTTTCAAGATAAAGCCAAAGACTTTTTTAAAAAATTATGACTAAACTTAATAACATGGAAAGGATGAAGTTTAAAAAAAAAAAAAAAAAGACTTCTGAATTACACCCTTATAAAATGATTAACTTTCTGCTATTAAAAGAAATGGAATTCAGGAGCAAAGATAGCAGACTAAACACACATCTCCCTCAATCCTTCTGGAAACCAAGACCTGAATTGACAATTAAATGGAGGCTTCTGGACACCTAGTGAGCCCTAGGACATGGCACAGGGCTGTTAATTTGGACTTCATACCACTGAATGGAAAAACTCCCCCCTTTTGCCATTCCATACTCAGTGAGTGTTGGCTTCCAAGGACCAAAGGAACTCGTCATTTTAACTTGTTTTCCTCTGCCTCAGCTGGCAGGTGGAACTACAAATTCACTAGCAGCTAATCTTAAGACGCACAGCAGTGGAACTGGCAAGTGAAAATGCCACATTTTAGGAGCCCAGCTTTAGAGTCTGTGTATCTTGGCACCTTTGACCTCACTTTCCACCTCTGCGATTGAACAGCCTGTACCAAGGCAGGCGGGAAGCTTCTACAGGCTGCCATCTTGTTCCACTGGGAGGCGGAGATATCCCATATGTAGGCATCATCTGCACCTAATTCTGAGGCTGGGAAGCAGTGCCTTCCTGAAAGAAAAGCAGTATTTTACATAGTGTCGCCTAAAGTGGGGGCCTGAGAGCAGAGACCAGCATAGCAGTAGCCTTTCTTGAGCTAGTTTATAACATTTAGGGTTCAATACAGAGGGACTTACTTTGCCAGCTGGGAAAAGGGACACGTACACGTGAAAACCTGACTGACTGTGGAAGCTGTCGGATACCTTTTATGTTTCATACTAAGACCACCTAGAGAAACAACAGCAATCCATTCTCACAGCATCTCTCTGAAAGTTTATTGTCTCACATGATGCCTAAAATGCAACAAATCCTGGAGAAAAGCATAACGAAGAAATCACCTATAGCATCTGAAAGCCCCCAAAAGAAAGCACCAAAGAACTTCTCAGACGAAGAAACTTTTCTGAAACTATCGCAAGGTGAATACAAAAGCATTATATAGAGAACCCTCTTAGACCGTATACAAAATGCAGCAAAGTAAAATGAAAAATTAAGCAAGTTCACTGATCTGTTGGAATACCAGTACTCTAAAATCCAACAGATGAAGAACAAGATTAAAGAGATAGAAATTTCAGTTCAAAGCCAAGAAAACAAAATGGAAAATAGACTTTCTGAAGTGGAAGACAGAGCTACTGACTCTAGCATCTATAGAGGAGAAATCACACACAAAAAAAACAAGAAAAACGAAGAAGCATTAAGAAACACGTGGGAATCTATTAAGAGGAGCAATCTATGATTCATTGGAGTTCCTGAACAGGGCGAGACACCTAAGAACACAGAGAGTATTGTTGCTGAGCTGCTGACAGACAAATTCCCAGAAATTGTGACAGAAGAGATTATAGATATCCAACATGCATATCAAACGCCACTCAATATAGATCTCAAAAGAAAGACTCCAAGACATATTATAATCCAGCTTAACAAAAGACTCCAAGGCATATTATAATCAAGCTTAACAAAATGAAACATAAGCAGAAACTCTTAAAAGCAGCAAAACTCAAAGCAAAGCTAATGTTCAGAGGGAAACCCTGCAGGCTTTCATCAGATTTCTCAGCAGAAACAGTGCTGGAACAGAGACAGTGGCATGACACATTCAAAGCCTTGAAGGAGAAGAACTTCCAATCAAGAATTATATACCCTGAAAACTATCTTTCAAATATGAAAATGAAATGAAGACATTTGCAGATAAACAGAAACTCAGAGGCTCTGTAACAACCAAACTAAAGCTACAAGAAATACTGAAATAATCTCCTGGCTTAGAAGAACAGAACCACTAACTTTGCATCTTAGAAGCAAATACAGGACACATCACCCAAAAACCTACTCACTAAGAGAGGGCTCCAAACTCAATCAAAGCTACAATAGTGAAAGAAACGATCCAGTTATCATATCATGAAAACTATGATGCCATCACATTAGAAAGAGGGATGTACTACAGTCGTTACAGTCCTTCCAGATGGCGAGGAAGATGATAAGAATGGCAGTAATTGAAATTGGGGTTATACATATTTTATTAAGGGGGATCATACGAGCAGCGATGCAACATATGAAATCAAGAAATGTAATACAGGACTCTCAACAACCAAAAAACTAACCCTGAAAAGGTGAAAAATCAACATAAAAGCAAGAATGGCCCAGAACAAATTAATACGAACAACAGAGAAAATGTCAACACAAAAATAAACATATAACAGCAGCAGCACTAAACACATACCTATCCATAACTACACTGAATGTGAATGTATTGAACACTCGAATAACAAGGCATCGACTGACATTTTCAATTAAAAGACACAACCCATGCATAGTTGCCTACAAGAAACTCACCTTAAAGATATGAACAAACTGAAAATTAAAGGATGGAAGAATATATATCAAGCTAACAATACACAAAGAGCAGATGTGGCAATTCTAATCTCAGATAAAATAGATTTTAATGTGAAATCCACCATCGTGGACAAGGATGGACACTACTGATGAAAGGTTCAATACACAAACAAGACTTAATAATATTAAATGTTTACGCACCTAATATTAGAGCACCGAAATGCATCAAAGAAACACTGACTACACTCAAAAATCAGATACATCACCCCACAATAATAGTGGGAAACTTCAACACTCCACTCTCATTATTGGACAGATCGTACAGAAAAAAAGTTCAATAAAGACACAGAAGACCTTATTGTCACAATTAACCAACTAGACCTCATCGACATATACAGAACGTTCTATCCATCAGTGGACAACTACACCTTCTCCAGTGCACATGGAACATTTTCCATAATAGACCATGAGTTAGGACATAAAGCAATTCTCAACAAAATCCATACAACTGAATTAATGCAAAGTATCTTCTCAGACTATAAAGCCATAAAAGTTGAAATCAGTAGCAGAAAAAAACACAGTGGAACTCATGGAAACTGAACAACATCTTGCACAAAAAGCCATGGGTTATAGAAGAAACCAAGGATGAAATACAGAAATTTATGGATTCCAGTGAGAATGAAAATACTTCCCACCAGAACATATGGGACACAGTCAAAGCAGTACTCAGGGGTCAGTTTATCTATATAAATGCACACATCTGGAAGGAAGAAAGAATCAAAACCAAAGAACTAACCCTACAGTTTGAACACTATGAAAAGAGTGACAGAGTAACCTCTCCAGCACCAGAAAAAAATACATTATGCAGATTACAGCACAACTAAATGGATTAAAGAACAGAAGAACAACTGAAAAAATTGAGAAGACCAAAAGCTGGTTTTTGAAAAAGATCAACCAAACTGAAAAGCCATTGGCTAGACTCACTAAAGAAAAACAGGAAAGGAAACGAATAACCCAAATAAGAAATGAGAGGGGAGTTGTCATAGCAGATCCAACAGAAATCAAAAATATCATAACAATACTATGAAAGACTGTAATCTAACAAATTTGAAAACTTAGAGGAAATGGACAAATTCCTTGATTCATATCACCTACCAAAATTATCACAAGCTGAAGAAGAACAACTTAATAAACTTACCACAAAGAGTAATCAAAAATAGAAAAAGTCATCAAAAACTGACCAACGAAAAAAAGCCCAGGCACAGATGGCTTCACCACAGAATTCTACCAAGCTTTTAGAGAAGAGTTATCTCCAATACTACTGAAACTATTTCACAGTATAGAAAGGGATGGAATACTTCCAAATTCATTCTATGAAGCCAGTATAACTCTGGTACCAAAGCCAGGGAAAGACCCAACAAACAAGGAGAATTACAGATCGATATCGCTCATGAATCTAGATGCAAAAATCTTCAACAAAATTCTTGCCAATAGAATACAACAACTTATCCAAAAAATAATCCATCATGACCAAGTTGGATTCATACCAGGAATGCAAAGCTGGTTCAACATCAGAAAAACAATTAATGTGATCAACCATATAAATAACACAAAAGGCAAGAATCACCTGACTTTGTCTACTGATGCAGAAAAGGTATTTGATAAAGTCCAACACCCATTCATGCTAAAAACCTTCAGCAAAATAGGAACAGACAGCAAATTCCTCAATGCAATAAGGGCCATTCATACAAAGCCAACTGCTTATGTCATTCCAAGTGGAGAGAGACTGAAACAATTTCCCTTAAGAACAGCAGGTAGACAAGGATGTCCACTCTCACCTCTCCTATTCAACACTGTACTAGAAGTTCTAGCCAGAGCACTCGGACAAGACCAAGAAATAAAGGGCATCTGCATCAGCAAAGAAGAAGTAAAAATCTCCCTATTTGCAGACAATATGATTGTATATGCAGAGAAGCCTAAAGAATCTATAAGTAAACTACTCAAACTGACAGAAGAGTTCAGTAAAGTGTCAGGATACAAGATAAACATAAGTAAATCAGTAGGATTCCTTTATACCAACAACGTGATTGTTAAGGAAGAAATCACCAAATCAGTACCATTTACTATAGCCCCTAAGAAGATAAAGTACCTAGGAATAAATCTAACCAGAGAAACAACAGACCTTTACAAAAAGAACTACAAGTCCTTACTACAAGAGACTAAGACTTACATAAATGGAGAAACCTACCCTGCTTATGGATAGAAGACTTAACATTGTGAAAATGTCTATTTTACACAAAGCAATCTACTTATAGAATGCAATCCCAATACAAATTCCAGTGACATTTTTTAACAAGATGGAGAAACAAATTACCAACTTTGTTTGGAAAGGGAAGAAGCCCAGGATAAGTAAAGCACTACTGAAAAACAACACACTGGGAGGCCTTTCACTACCCAACTTCAGAACCTATTACACTGCCATAGTAGTCAGAACAGTCTAGTACTTGTACAAAAAGAGACAGATAGATCAATGGAACAGAATGGAGACCCCAGAGATGACACCATCTTCCTATGAACAGTTGGTATCTGACAAAAGCCCTAAGACATTAAACTTGGGGAAAAAAAAAATCTCTACAACAAATGGTGTTGACAAAATCAGATATCCATCTCTAAAGAATGGAAACAAGACACATACCTCATGCCTTATACAAAAACCGACTCAAACTGGATAAAAGACCTAAGTATCAAATCTAAAACAATAAAGCTCATCTGAGAAAAAGTAGGAACAACAACGGAAGTTTTAACACACAACACAGACAGACTTCAAACTCTGTCAAACAAACCACAAACAACAGAAGAGAAAACAGACAAATGGGAGATACTAAGAAACAAACATTTTTGCTCCTCCAAAGATTTTATTAATAGAATTCAAAGGCCACCTACAGAATGGGAAAAAATATTTGGCAACTGCATGTCAGACCAACACTTGATCTCCATAGTCTACAAGGTACTACAAAATATCAATAAGAAAACAATAAATAATTAAATGTTGTGGAAAGGAGATGGACAGACACTTTTCTAAAGAGGAGATCCAGGCAGCCAAAACACACATGAGGACATGCTCACAATAATTAGCCACTAAAGAATTCAAATCAAAATTAAAATGAGATACCATCTCACCCAACGAGGTTGGCCATGATCCTAAAAACACAAAACATCAAATGCTGGAGAAGCTGTGGAGACACTGGATCTCTCCTACACTGTTGGTGGGATTGCAAAATGGTGCAACCTCTTTGAAAAGCAATCTGGCATTTCCGTAAAAAGCTGGATATAGATATACCATTTCATCCAGTAATTCCACTGCTCGGAATATACCCTACAGAATCGAGGCCATTCACACCAACTGATACATGCACATAAATGTTTACTACAGCACAGTTCACAACAGCAAAAAGGTGGAATAGACCCAGGTGCCCAACAACAGAGGAATGGATAGGTAAACTATGGTACATACACACAATGGAACACTAAGCAATGATAAAGAACAACTGTGATTTTAGGAAACATCTCATAACCTGGTTTCCATTCAAGGACATTGTGCTGAGTGAAAGTAGTCAGTGACAAAAGGACAAATATTGTATGAGACCCCTATGATAAGAACTTAGAAACAGACTCATGCATAGAAGAAAAGACTCTTTGATGACCGTAAGGATAGGGGGTGGGGGGAGGGTTTAGACCAGATAGTTTTTAGAAATTTGGTTGGGTGAAATCTGTGACAGCACACATTAGAAAGAAGATCAATATTAATTGGACTTCAACATTACATGATTAGTTCTACCAATCTTAACTCAATATTGCAAGGATAGTGTAGCTGGGGCGAGGTGCCAGGGACCATGCTCTTAGGGGAAATCGAGGCCAACTGGCACAACTAGCACTTTGCTAAGAAAGCCTTCTGCACCCCACATGGGTGAGTGGCATCTGGAGCCTTAAAAGCTGCCAAGCTGCCATCTGAAAGTACAGCAAATGGTCCCAACTCAACAGGAATGGATGATCACCAAGGACCAAAATGACATGGGGGAAGAGAACCCAGAAGACAGACAGACCCATGTGAGTGGGTGACTAAATCGACTTTTGACTGGAAGAACTGGACGGTGCCCAGCTCTGACCAGTGATAGGCGTGATGGAGCTCACAAAGTTGAGTCTCACTGGCAACACAAGAATAAAAAGGGTACACCTTGGTATCTCCGCAAAAAGACCACAATTGATGGTCCAGGGGTCCCAGGGAGCATGGTCCCTAGCCCCAACACTCTCCTTGTCCATAAATCATAATGGAGGTCAACACCTCAGACAGGAATGGATTGGTCTTGGTGACACAGAGTGACCAAATCATGTGCGCACTTATAGTTCTATGCACCCACAGGATGTCGTCCTGCTGACCTTCTACTGGAGGCGGGGGAGTGGGTGGAGAGGAGGGGATAGGAGACTGCAGGGAGGATAAGACATATATGGAGAGGAGAACAAGAGTGTGCTATCACTAGGCAGGGAGAGCAGTGGGAGCTGTATATAGGTGGGTGTGCAAATTTATACAGGAATGTACATTTTTACTCAACCATAATAATAAAAAATTATCAAAAATGCTGAATTATTTTCTTAGAACTAAAAAATTTCTTCAAAATATTTTATATACAGACAACCTGGGAGTCTCTCATTCAGCAAATATTTACTGAGTACTTATTAGTGGGCACTGGATGAAATAAACATTAAAAATAAGAGCCAAAAAAGTATAACCAAAAATAGCAGAGAGAGTAACATTATAAGACAATGTATTAACTTTTACAGGACTTTAACAAAAGTGAACACAAAAGCATACTTAATAAATGCCTCTGAAGCACATTAAAGATACACTCATTGACCTGAGTTGCTGAATAATGTTCAAAATTGTCCTTAAGGTTTTTTTCTCCCTTCCCAATTTTGAAATTAATTTAAAAATCTCTGTTGCTCAGCAGAACCCAGATCACACATAAGCACTGGAAGACAAGCTAGCAGTGGACAAGGTCTGCAGAAGGTGCACCCTGGAATGACAGTCCTGCAAAGGCAGAGACCCACACAAGTCAGGCTCCCGAGTAAGGTAATAGCCTAATAAGACTAACAAGACTACACACAGGAGGATGGAGCAAAACTGCATATATATTGAAGAAAACAGAAGTCAGAGCCTTCCCTGCAGGTGAAAGGAGGTACAAAGAGTAGAAGTTAAGCTAGAATTAACCCTACAGTGATGGACTGAAACTGGAGGCTAAAATGTGAATTCACGGTTTATAATATATAGAAATAGATACAGATGTTGTTAGAGAGCTTAGGAACAAAACACAACATCCCAATGGCAGTGAGCACACCTTCTGCCTGTATTATAGTTTCTAAATACTACTTTTACCTACAAGTAAAGAGGATGCCTTACAGAAATGGCTGTTTCTAGGGCTGGGGCTAAGAAAAATCAAAATGAGCCCACAGCATCTTTTTGTGACAGAATTTAAGAATGCACAAAAAACAATGGAGACATATAATAGCATACAGAAGCCACACTGAAGGCCTTCTTACTGGTCAAATACTAATCCAGGCAAGAAACTCCATGGATGCTAAAATTAGCAGGAGAAATTAAAACAAGAAATGTGACTTTACACAGTTTCAGAGTATGTTTCCACAAATACTTATTAATTACAAAGTGGGGACAGGGAATGTGCTATTATAGGAACCTAACAGACACTATTTTAATCAACTGATCAAAATTAACACTGCTGGTAACTGGACAAATTAACATCATGTACAGCTCAACAGGATGCGATGAAAAGAACACATCATTTCTGGTACATTCTAACCCGAAACATGTAACTTGGCTCTAATCAAGTAGAAACATCAAACTCTAAAAAAGAAAAGGAATGTATGTGAAAGCATAGTGATGGAAAAGAATACTGAATATACACCACGGAATGCCAGAAAGATAAGCAGATCTGACTTGGAAGAAGTACGGTCACAATGCTCCTTAGAAGCAAGAATGGTGAGATTTTGTCTCATGTTGTAGACATGTTAATCAGGAGGGACTAGTGCCTGGAGAAGGACCTCGTGCTTACTAAGAGAGAAGGTCAGTGGGAAAGAGAAAAGCCCTCAAATGGATGGACTGGACCCAGTGGCAACCACAACGGGCTTATGCATGACTACAAATGTGAGGATGGCACAGGACCAGGCAGAGTTTTGTTCTGTTGTTCACAGTGTCCCTATGCGGTGGAACTGAGTCAATGGCTCCAAACAACAAAATAATCATATCAAAGGTTGCAGGCCAAGGTCATGCAAGACCAAGAAATATAAAAGCATTCTAGACTGAAGAAGACTGCAGAAGACAGGACAAATGGGTTATAATGGAAGATTCTGGGTCCCTTGGCTATAAGGACAAATGATAAAACTGGAATCGGGGCCTCTGGACAAAGTGTGTACAGGAGTTCAGGAGTTCTCTGTCTGCCTTGCAACTTTTCTCTCAATTTGTGATTACTTTCAACTACCAAGCCAAGTGCCGTCGAGTCGGTTAAAATTAAATTTTTTAAAAATTCTTTTTTCAATTATGTAGGTGGAGTTCTATTGTTTGCTACATTATTACTTTATCACTAACTACTTTATTACCTTTCTGTAGCATATGATTTTTCATGAAAGTATAATAATCATACAATAATACATAGCAAATAACTATTAATAAACCATTACAAAAGCATTTGCTATCTTTTGAAAATGAAACTTTAAGGGATAACTGATTCTTTTCTTGATTTCGGTTGCATTTAGGGATAATCAAAATTTTTGTAGTCTTTTTAGGGACACAATAATTACACCAGTTTAAATTACTGAAATATTTAAACTGCGGTATTTCTCAACTTCCATGGGGTAGTCCTCTTCTCAACTTGTTTTTTCTGTCTACTCAATAATTTCCAGTTCTATTTCTTTGCTCCATTAAAAATCATTTACTTCCTAAATCTGAAACTGTTCTTCTGTTTCAGTCATTTTTTACATGTCCCAGCTGTGCCAATGGGAAAGAAAGTAATTTTGCTTACTCTGGTGAAACAGTTTTGGAAACAAACCAACAAGTTATTACCAAATAATTAAATTGAATATTTAAATTATAAATTGCCTTTTCTCACACTTCCTTGCAAACAAAATACTTATTGTCCAAGAATTAATGATGGTTTATTTTAATGGAAGTGTCAACAAACCAAAACTGATAAAAAAAAAAAAAAAAAAACACCTTTAATTCCGCCTAATCAATTCACTAACAAAATAAACCAATTCTTACAATCCAAAAGACGAACACAAAACCTATTTGCAACCTATACATGCTTTCTAGGTCTTCATAAATGCTACTAATACAAACAATGTATCAGTTTGGCATTTCATCGCCATGAGTCAGATCAGACTTGATGGTACTTGGCTTCTAGCATTTCAGAGAATTCAGATATTTGGTTCCTATTAATACATATAAAATGTTTACAATGGCATCTAATTAATTTCTGACAAAATTACTATCCAAATCTTCGAAAATACAGAAAATGAATACAGCACTATAAACTATAAGACCCTTATTTCTTACACTAATCTAAATCACCTAAAGTACAGTTTTTCATAAATTTGTAACAGTAAGATGTTAACCATAAAACCAAAAACCTAATCCATCTGCTGTCAAGTCAATTCTAACCCACAGCCAACCTACAAGAGAGAGTACAATGGCCCTAGATGGATTCTAAGGAGTGCCTGATAGACTCTAACTGCTGACCTTTGGGTTAGCATCCAAACACTTACCCACTGAGCCATCAGGGCTGCACATTGTCTATCCAAAGATCCTGTTATAGTAGAGCTGATCTGATTTCAATTCACAGTGACCCTACAGAATAGAGCAGAACTACTCTACAGAGTGTCCAAGAGTCACCTGGTAGATCTGAACTGCTGACCTTTCAGTTGGACAAACTCTTAACCATGATGTCACCCAAGTTTCATTATTATCTATATGCACACTTAAAATTTAATAAAACTTGCTTTGTAATTCCACAAGAGCACACCCTCCTACAGAAGTCTTTGGGTACCTTTATAAACTTCAATTATACTAAACTTACTTGCAAATGTTGTTACTTCTTCACTTTTTCCCTACTGAGGTCTCACTTGACAAAAATTCACAAGTAATTCAAATAACAAGAACTCTAGATCATTGTTAAGTAGCACTGCAAAAAACTGTTATGTTTCCAAGACATACAGGACATTATAACAGAAGTTAGAAACAGTAGTTGTCATTCTTGAACGTTACTACAATGTGGTAACATTTGCTCTTACATGTCCCAGTAAAGGGTATGTCTTTCTCAAAATTTCCAAACCAACTCAGAAGGCATATGCCCTACTTTTTGCCACCTCAAATTTATTTTTCTGCTCCTCTAAAGATGTTTTATGTTCCATCTTTCACAGTACAGACATTTCTGGGAAAACATAGCTAGGATTTCACCTTGTCAAATGTCATGCAGCAGTGAAAATCTGTAATAGTCAGAAGATTTTGGAAAGGGGAGAGGTGATACAAAACTTTTTTATGTAGTTTCCAGTGGTTAGAATTGTATTAGCTCATTTCTCAAAAATTCCACAACGGGATTTCTAAACCACTATAATCAGGAAATGATCTACTCAGTTATCATAAAATCCAGAGTGGGGACCACAAGAGTTCTTTGAGAAAATTCATTTAGAGTCCAAGTATTTTGGACTACAAGTATCCAGAGCATACTAGATTGTTCTGAAGGACCCATGCTGCCAGACTTCATCCTCCACCCTTTTCCACCCTCTTCCACCTGCTCATTCTTCTCAGAGTTTGGTCTTCAGATCATCACTCTACAGTGGTTGTCTTGTTAAGTGCCTCCTCCCCAACTTCTGAGATGACATTCCTGATTCATGGGCAGGGACACAGGGGAAATCAAAGCCTCCCATCCATGACTGGTCTGGATTACACGGCCTAAACTAGTCCCTTGCTGGAATTTTTTTAACGGGATGAGGCATGGAGGACTCCTGTTCCCCTCCAGTCTTGATCCTGGGAAAACGCAAGCCTGCGTCTACTGGTCCCACCCTACTTCATTCAAAGCAGAGTGAAGAAAACCAAAGACACTGCCCTGACATGGAACGTAACAGACAGTCCCATAAAGAACAGGAAAAAAAGTAGAACAAAATTTAAATTCATGTAAAAAGACCAGACTTGAACAGTCTGACAGAGCCTGGAAGAACTCCTGAAACTACAGCCCCTGGATGCTCTGTCAACTCAGAACTGAAGGCATTCCCAAAGTCCACTCTTCAGACCAAGATAAGAAAGCACTGTAAAAACAAACAATACACACGAGACATGTGCTTCTAGCTCAGTCGGATACGTGAGATGAAGTGGGCAGCTCCTGACCAAAAGCAGGATGAGAAGGCAGGAAGGGATAAGGAATGGTCAAATGGACAAAGGGCATCCAGGGTAGAAAAGGTGAGTATGCTGTCATATTGTGGATACTGCCACCAATGTCACAAAATGACATGTGTCTAAGTTTCTGAATGAGAAATTAACCTGAGCTGTAAATTTTTACTGAAAGAACAATAATTCTATTAAAAAAGAAAAAAAAAGAACCACCATCAAACACACATGCACATATACCATGTAGAAAGAAATCTGGAAGTAAATACTCCAACATATTAACAGTGGTTATCTGTGGGTGATAAAATTACAGCTGAACTTTATTTTTTTCCTTACACGGTTCTGAATTTTCCAGGCTTTAAAAAATGAGTATGTATTGCTTTTGTAATTAAAAAACTGTGCAATACAGGTATGATTAAGCTAAGGCTCTGAATTAAGAATGCACAGGTGAGTCCAAGGTAACCACAAGTGTTCTCATAAGGAAAAGGAAAGAGGGAGGCAGAAGGGTAAACATCAGAGAAAGAAATGTAAGGACAGAAGCAGAGATCAGAGACTCAAAAGACGCTACTCTGCTGGCTTCAAAGGTGGAGGAAGAGATCACGAGCCAAGGACTGCAGACAGCCTGTAAAAGCTGCAAGAGGCCAAGGAAACAGATCACAGCCCTGTCAACACCTTAATTTCATTCGGTATCAGACTCCTGACTTCCAGAACTACACAATAACAAATTTGTGTTACTTGAAGCCACAAGGTCTGTGGTAATTCATTACAATAGCAATAATTTACAGATGAGTTACTGAGTCTGACAGAAGTTAAAGAATTAGCCCAAGGTTTTCTAGATTTAGGACCAAAAGAAAAAGAATGTCCACTGTCGTTAATATTGTTATATTGATTACATATTGAAATGATAATAATTTTGTTATACTGGGATAAATAAAATATTAAAACACAAAAAAAAACTGTGCAATAATCAGAAATACGACATCTTTACACAGATTAGCAGAGTATTATGGCATAATGAGAAATTCTGGGAACCTTGGTGGCATCATAGTTAAGTGTTACAGCGGCTAACCATAAGGTCAGCAGTTCAAATCCACCAGGTGCTCCTTGGAAATTCTATGGGGCAGTTTTCCACTGTCATATAGGGTCACTCTGAATCAGAACAGACTTGATGGCAATGGCTTTTTGATTAATGAGAAATTTTACCATATAACCCCAGGAATTTTTCCTTTCCTTTATGAGGTGAAGTGCTGATAGTCAGCTCAGTGACAGTAAACAGCTTTGAGACTTGATAAGTCCTAATGATTCACAATGAAGAAAACACATGAGCAAATAAAGTCAATAAAATCTAAAATGTAACACTAAATTAATAAATAAATAGCTCTTGTCCCCACCTGGCTATGTGGTCACTGACTATCCTGCTACTTGGCTTTATTACCATCACATTGCCTATCTGTATCTGTAACTGTATATGTGTCTACGTGCACACGTGTAGGGCTAACTCCAAGAGGGAAGGATATCTATTCTGTTTTGTGCTCTATCCCCAATGCCTAGAGCAGTGCCTGTCTCCCAGGAAATACTCAAATAAATTTGATGATTTAATGAATGAATGGAACTGAGCTCAATTTCTGCCACTTGCAAATCAATCCAATCCTTGACTGGTAGAACATCCTAATAACAAATTTGCCATTACTCAAGATACTTCACTTTCTTTATCCTTTGCCACTAAAAAAGAGACTAAATTATTCAATTTTAAAAATAAACCTCTGTGGCAAAAAAGAAGACACGGTATACTGTAATTCCAAGCCATTCAACAAAGCAAGCTGAATACTCACTCAGTTAGGCATGGGAATTTATTAAGCATTTAGGTTTGTGATAAATACAGCCTCCAGAATTTAATATACAAGTAGTGCAGTTTCCATTAACAATTAGAGTGATTACTTTTTGGGGCATTCTATTCAAATCTAGATACAGTACTAAACCACATATTCACTAACTTAAAACTTAACCTTCCCTCTTTGAAGTGCTTCCAACTACGCACCTAAAAGAGTAAGTATAGTCAAACGTCATGTCAGATTCATGCAAAGGGGCACGCTCACTAATGAGATGAGGGAAATCAAGACAGCTACCAAACCATGTCAGTCTTCAACTATCTCACACTACACTCTGGAATAGGCTTACCTTTACTAAGGTCACACGTTCTGGATCAGTAGGTGTCGTGGATTGACTTGTGTCCCCCCAAAAAAGTATGTGTTGGTTTGATTTGGCTGTGAGTCCCAACATGGTGCCCTTCCTCTCATGTGTTGTGAATCCTGCCTCTGTGAGAATGATAGTGAAAACTGGGCTGCAGTTGTGCTAGTGAGGCAGGTCTCGAGCGACAAGCTTGTAGGTTATAAGAGAGAGAAGTGAGGTGAGGAAGTTGGGAGCCTCATACCACCAAAAGAGAAGCACCAAGAACAGAGCACGTCCTTTGGACCTGAGGTTCCTGTGCCGAGATGCTCTCACTGGATTTGGATTTATTCTACCAGACTGTGGTAACTTCTCTTACTGAATGGACTTGTAACTTGTTAAAGGATTTGCGGCTTACTGGACTGTGACAATAAAAGCTTCTCTTCATGAAACCTTGTGGTATTTTCTGTGAGAGCAGTACCAGGTGACTAAGACAGTGGGTATGCAGCTAGTACAGAGAAACCTATTATTATTCTTACAGTAAAGCTGTACGTAGCACTATCATTAAAATTCTGCTACAAAGTATTTGGTACTAGTCAAAACATAGAAAATGATGTTGGAGTTCTACAGACTTACAATAAGTAGTTCAGAAACTCACAAATGCAAAGACAAATTTACAAGGTATGGGATTTTTCATCCCATTCCCTCTGCCCCGCCCCCTACTTTCTCTGTTTCTTCCCCAAAGATCTAGACAATGCTTAACAGTGACAGTCATTCAATTCTTCATAGGAAATAAATTCTAAGAAGGATTTGAAAATGGTTACAAACATGCCTGTGATTCAATGCCATCCAGCAATGGAGAAGTAGAAGAATTATTCTGTCAGTTTGCTCACCTACCGCCTATTAATTTTTTATTAACCCAGAAAATCTTGAAAATTTATAACCAATGCAATTATCCAAGATACTGACATTAGCTGAAGAGATACAAGATCACCTCTTACACATAGTAGGTGCACAAAAAGCACTTGCTGAACCAATGTTTTTTTTTAAATATTTAACTTAAAACAAGTTCTTCCCTTTTTCTGTTAAACACATTCAGATTTACTAGTTCTTATGAAAAGTCTATTAGATTACACTACCAGTCTATAACTACCATTTAACTTTCTTCAATTTTCTTCCTTATCCTTAAATATAAGGTTTCCCACTGTTTTCTACTTCACATCCTCTCATTCCTCTCATTTTAATGTGATTCAGTTCCTCATGCCAATTTTTAAATTGATTTCTTGAAAGGTTAAGGATTTTTTTTTCCTTGTCAAATCTAATGGCTTCTTTTCATACAATGTGTTTCTATTATTAAACTACTATCCCCTTTTCATCTTTCTACTATCCACTCCCTCATCATTAAAGAAAGAGACAGAAAAGACTTACAAGGATTCATACACCAGAAAACCAAAAAAAACAAACCCACTGCCACTGAGTCAATTCCAATTCATAACGACCCTACAGGACAGTGTAGAACTGCTCAATATGGTTTCCAAGGAGAGCCTTGTGGACTTGAACTGCTGACCTTTCAGTTAGCAGATGTAGCACTCAACCATTATGGCACCAGGGTTTCCTCTTACACTATACAGTGTGTAAAAATGGAAAGGTATTGACAAATCAGAAAATATGATAAAGTTGGTTTAAGACTGTGTACAAAATAGATGTAAGAGCCTAAATAACAGCTATAAAATGGCAGACAAAAGAAGGAAGAAATATCACTCACAGGATTCACATGATAAGCACAAATTGTCTGTTCAGAACAGGGCTTTGAAACAGTTCACCTGACTTTGAATCCTTGCTGAGAATCTCATTCCCACCCCAAATATACTGAATCAGAATCTACATTTTAACAAGATCCTCAGTTGACTCTTACGTATCATAAATTTTGAGAACCACTGCTCTAACAGTGGTTTTCAGAACTGGTCCCTAACTGGCATCATTAGCATTACCTGTGATCTTGTTAGAAAAGTAAATTCTTGGTAGGCGGTCAAAGCTGAACAAACAAATTTGAAGCCCTGATTCAGAAGCACATTACTTCTTCATTTTTAGGTTGTGCTTTAGATAAATGTTTATAGAGCAAATCAGTTTCTCACTGAACAAATAATACATACACTGTTTTGTGACACTGGTTGCCAACCCCACAACAGGTCAACACTCTCCTCTTCTCAACCTCAGGTTCGCTATTCTCAGCTTTCTGTCTCCTCCTCCTTTCTCATCCTTTTCTCCTGGTTGGTGGCCTGTCTCATCTTTGCCTGAAGGGTAACCTTCAGGGGTGACTTCAGCACTGAGTTCAAAGGGTGTATAGGGACCATCCCCTGAGAGCTTCTCCCAGTCTCTGTCAGACAGAAGCCCATTTACTCTTATTAATTAGACCTAAAATAAATATCCTTCATTAGGACTTTGTGTTGGCATATACTTTCTATTGTAGCAGACTATGCACTTGTCATTACAGCCATCCATCCTCTTCCTGAAAGCTCTCCTCTGCAGCATTTCTTGACATGATGCCTTCCTGATTCTCCTCTCCATCTCTGACAGCCAATGTTTACTCCTTTCCCTTTGCCTTATTGCCAGTATTGCCCTGAAGGTTATTCTCTATCCTTTCTTAGTGTACTCTCAATTCACATCATTTTAACTATTATAGCTTGTCACAGACTGAACTGTGTCCCCAACAAAATAGGTGTAGCCATTTGTCTAGGCCATGATTCCCAGTATTGTGTGGTGTTCGTCTGTGTTGTATATACTTCTATGATGTTAATGAGGGAGGATGGGCAACAGTTGTGCAGGTGAAGCAAGACCCAGTGTGTAAGACTCTATGGTGCCTTGAGGCAATCTCTTGGGATACAAAGGAAAGGGAAGCAAGCAGAGAGTAGGGGACCTCAAATTACCAAGAAACAGTGTCAGGAGCAGAACACAACTTTGGGAAGGATCTGGGGTCCCTATGCCTCAAAAACTCCCAGTCCAGGGGAAGACTGGACCTCCGTCCAGAGCCAACCCAGAAAGCCTTCTCCTGGAGCTGATGCCCTGCATTTGGACTTGTGGCCTACTAGACTATGACAGAATAAAATTTCTCTTTTTAAAGTCATCCACTTGTAGTATCTCTGTTACAGCTGCACCAGATGACTAAAACACAGCTTTAAGTGAATGAATTCAAACTCCATGTTATTAATTTGTTTTACAATATAGTCTTTAGCAGCCATAAGCTCCTAGTGATGGATATTTGTTTTTGTTTTTTAAGATAGTTACATAGTAAGGGGGAAAAATAATAATGGGAGTAAAACCTAAATTTCCTTCTATAAAATACTTATATTTGAGGCTTCATTTTGGTGGACTGATGTAGACTCTTAATTTCAAACAAAAACTTAAGTATTTGATTTAAAACACTATGGAATCAAAATGATATAAATAGCCTACCATATTCAACATCTTGGTAGAATTCATGCTTAAGCAAAAAGACAGAGAAACAGAAGATTTGTGAAATGTCAGGAGAGTACTTTATTGAGGACTTCCTGTTGATGAGATTGCTTAAAACAAAATATGAAACTTTGTTCTATTATATTCAGAGTAAGTATCTACAGAGTGAAAAGGTTTGAGTGAAACATATAAATGTAGTACGATCCATCCTGGTTTTTACCGTTATATTTCCAGTGAACTATTATCTAACACATAAAAATAAGCATATACATTTCAGAACCATGGAAATGTTAAAAATGAGCCAGGTTCACACTCAAATTCAAAAATCTAGTTGCTTATCAAAAAAAAAAAAAAAAACCATCACCACTGCTATTGAGTCAATTCTGACTCAAAGGAATCCTACAGGGCAGAGCAGAAGTGCTCTATAATGTTTCCAAGGAGCAGCTAGTGGATTTGAACTGGTGGCCTTGTTTACCAGCCGTAGCTCTTAAGCACTACCAGGGCTCCTCCTTATCTCAAAGCAGTAAGAATAAAATATTTGTTCCCCCTAAACTAAAATCCACCACGCACTCCCTGGAAATGCTATGGAGCAGTTCTATTCTGTCCTACAGGGTCACTATGAGTCAGAATTGACTCAAGAGCACTGGGTTTGGTTTGGTTGAAACCAGAATCTAACGTAGTGCATCTCTTCCAGTAACATACATTTTAACATCCAGAACATCCAAAGTCCCTCCTATCCACCCCCTTCCCAAACCCAGGGCTGATAAAGCAAAACTTGAATGCATGTGTCCATGTGCAACTGACTCTCAATTGTTGGTGAAATGGGAAGAAAGAACTGTATGGTGTTCAAAAAAGCCTACTATGTGTTTCCTAAATAGTCCATCATAAACAACAAAAAGTGGGCCACCCTAATTTTTATCTTCTACAGAAGGTTCTGTTACTGTACTCCAAACATGAGGTATTCCTTGAGTCTGTGAACACAGCAGAGGAGAAATGCAGAGTAATTCCGGTACACAGAATACCATAAGGTAGATTCACAAGTACTTCCTTCAGTCATAAGCAAAGCTTCATAATATGTATTTCAAGCTGTAAAACTGGTTATCTGAGAAAAACGAGGTTCACAATATATTTACTTCATGTGTTCCTATGGAACAGAAATTTTCTAGAGCACAAAGCACAGAGAGATCAGATAGTGTACCTATATTCTGAGAGGTGGGCTCCATTTCAGAATAAAAACTAAGAAAGATCTATAAAAGGAAGGTGTCCTGAGGTGAAAAAGGAAGCATTTTAACACTAAAAGAGAAACAGGAAATAAGAAAACTAATGCAATAATCAAAAGGGTTTGGTGAGTAGATCTGAAATAAAGGGAACAGAGAATGAACTGCTGGTGTTAAGATCATTTGAATACTTTATTAAAAAGAAAAAAGAAGAAAGAAGAAAGAAAGCTGTTTGATTATAAAGCAATAAAACCAAAACCAAACTCAGTGCCACTGAGGTAATTCCAACTCACAGTGACCCTACAAGACAGAGGAGAAATGGCCCAGAGAGTTTCCAGGGACCACCAGGCAGATTTGAACCTCCGATCTTTGGGCTAGCAGTCATGGCCCTTAACCACAAAATCGCCAGAGTTTCCAAAAGAATAAAGGTCAGAGTTTATACAAAGCACAAAACTCAGTTCTGATTAATACAAAACTGTCTGCTAAATCTGCAAATTGACCAAGGAATGGTTATGACACTTTTTCATTTTACGCATTCTTCAGTGTTAATTAAAAGAATAAATGATTGCCACGTGTCACCTAGTCTCTACATACAAGAAACTTTGCCTATGAAAGAAAGACCTTTTGTCAGCACTGCAGACAATGACATGTTATTCAGAAGCTGCATTCTACCTCAATAACAGGCTTTCCCTTGTGTAAATTACTTTCTGTGGATGACAAAAATCCAATAACTCTACTAATGGTTAACAAAAGCTTCTTTTACAGCTTAAACTGGTGAATAAAAGCTCCAAGTGTAAATATCTGTGTTAGTCATTTAGTACTGCTGTAACAGAAATACCACAAGTAGACAGCTTCATGAAGGCAAACTTTATTGTCACAGACTGGTAAGCCATAATTCCATTTACGAGTTACAAGTTGATTCAATAAGAGAAAGCATCACAGTCCAGCAGGCTAAGTTCACATCCAATGAGAGCATCTCTGCACAAGAACTTCAGGTACAAAGGACATGCTCTGCTCTCAGTGCTGCCTCCTTGGTGATATGAGGTTCCCAACTCTCTCAGCTCACTTCTCTCCCCTATATAACACAGGCTGGTAATTTGAGTCCTGCTTCATCAACACAACCGTTACCCATTTTTCCTCATCAGCATCACAGAGGCAGGAGTCACAACACATGGGAGGAACTGCACCATACTGGGACTCACAGCCAATCAATACATACATTTTGGAGGAGACACAATGCAATCCCTGACAGTAGGAAACTCCCTTAGCAAGAGTGTTGCAGTCCAGTTTAATAAAACAGCATAAGCATTTGTGGCACAGAGGAGTCTTGTGGTTTTAAATATGCTATATTAATGACAGATATCCTTAAAGCTATTAATCCAACACAGTGCCTTTCAGTGAAGGACAAAAAAAAAGAAAGGTAACTGTCCTTTACAACTCCTTTAACCTTAACTGATCTCTGCAAAGAGACACACACTATATCCCATAGTGCCCCTACTTCTCTCAATTATAGTTCACATCATATCCTTTAATTACTTGTTAGTAGATATTTCTCTACAAACAGAGCATCGACCAGGAAAGTACAGTAAGCATATTCTTCATCTGTGTATTCGCAACACCTAGAACAATGTCTTGCTCAAAATAAACATTTACAAAAAAGTGTTTACTGTATGTTATGAATTGAACTGTGTACCCCCAAAATATATGTAGTAAATCCTAACTTGGATGGTTGGGGGCCCTGGTGGTACTGTGGCTAGACAATGGCTGCTAACCAAAAGGTTAGCAGTTCACATCTGTAAGAGCCAAAGCCAAGCCAAGTGCCGTCCAGTCAGGTTGTCATTATTATGTAAAGAAGGCAAGATTCCTGTAAGGTCTGTCTTGAGTCAATCCCGTTTTGAGATATAACAGAGATTAAACAAGCAAGCAGAGGAGAGACAGGGAAGACATATGCCAAGTCACATGAAGATCGCCCAGGAGGAGACACTCAAAAGAGACAAGGATCTTCCTGTAAAACAGACAAAGGCTTCCCCTAGGGCCAACACCCTGAATTTGTACTTCTAGGCTCCAACACTGTGAGAAAATAAACGCCGGTGTGCTACAGGCACTAGTGGTATTTCTGTTACAGCAGCACTGTAATTAAACAATTAATCAGATGATTAATTGATTAATCTAATTAAATAATTAATTAGATAATTAAAGCTCTGCATGCAGTTAAGCGAATCCCCTCAAGCCCAATGCATCTAAAAATCCCAGAGGTGGGTTTAAAAAAAAAAGGAATTCATTCTGAGCAACGGGAAAAGTTGATCCAAGTCTTCCTTTCTCAAAACCCTAACCTACATTATATAAAAGTCAAAGCTAGTCTTTCTGACTATAGCTGATTCATCTTCCTATAACAATTCTATACAATAAGGCTTTCTATAACAAGAAGCTGCAATAGCTCCTAATGGTGCAATGATGATAAAAATGCTAAAATACCTACCACCTCCATAAATATTTCTAAAATTTGTAATTATTATACTTCCTTGCTACTGAGACCAGACACACACCAAACTTCCTTAATACGGTGTTCTAGACAACCACTGCCAACTGACAAGTGCTGGTATATGCGTGGAATCTTACTTGCCAAATTCACTGTCACAGAGGAGATTCCAACTCACTGAGACCCTACAGAACAGAACAGAGCTATCCCATAAGGTTCCCAAGGAACAGCTGGTATATCCAAACTGCTGACCTTTTGGTTAGCAGCCAAGCTGTTCACTACTGTGCCATCAAGGTCCTCAGACTCCTTCTCTAGCCAGCCAAGTGCCTAGCTGCCCCTAATTCCCACTATTCCCTAAATCTACTAGTAATATCAGTCTCTCAGGTTCCCACATGTGCTATGTTTACCTCATAAAAACAGTAATTACAATGGATACTCGATGAGCCCTTAAATAACAATGGATATTCATTGAGCACTTAGTATGCATTAAGCATTATTCTAACAAATTCACAACTACAAATACATTTCATCCTCAACAATTTACGCAGCAGTTGTTACTCCTTTGGCAGCATTTACCAGATAATGAAACTGAGACACAGAAATGTTAAACACTACATGTTAACAGCAAGAGAAAAATATTACAAGAGTGACTTATTATTATCTCCCTACATTAAAATATTATTATGCTTCTGGTTTATAAATTATGCTTTTGTAAAGGATTTACAATTTAAATTTAAAATTACACCTGTCCATATCATTCATTTTAATGTACTAAGCTTTGTATTCCTCTATAATAGTCTCATTTCCAAGAAACTTCTATCTTTCAAAGTCTTGCTACAGTTGCCTCTCCAGTAAAGCTTTCCCCATAATTAGTCTGTTCTCGCAACTCCCATACAGTACCACTCATCTGTACTTAATCAAACCTTCTTGTACCGTTATTTAACACTTCATCTGTGCTTCCACAACAATATTGCAAGCTTTTGGAAGAGAAAGAACAAATATTATACTTCTTCGTATCCTGCCACAGTGACTGCTGTACATATTATAAATACGCAAATACATATTTTGTTGACAGATGCCACAAAAATAACGCTACTTTATTATCTGCAAGGTCTGAGTTACTCTCCTGGTGATGCTAAACAGTATGTAGTGATCCATTTACACCATTTTTTCCTCAGTTCCATTGTAACCAATAGCACACACTTTAAAAATCTGGTAGATTTTATTAACATTTAGCGATTCACTTAAATTTTCACACCCAGAGGAAAAGTCTTACAGAGATTAAAGATTTGTACAAAAGAAACACAGTCTTCCTTATCTTAAGGAATTTAACAACATCCGCTGTCAGGATTTCTTTTTTATAAATTCCCTTATTATGTAACATGATATTTTTGCTGTTCTAAAAGGAAAGAAAATGAATTTGATCATTTCTCTCTGACTTAAGTTTGATAGATACTTGAAAATAGCCACTATTAAATGCCGATATCTCTCTTCTCCCAGAGCCTCAGTTCCTTTAACTTTCTAATCCTAAAACAAAATAAATAAAAGTAAATACATAAATCATCTCCAAAATTTCCACATGGTTATTCGGTTTGTAAAGCCCAAAATTACACAGTGACCTTAGGTAAGATAAGACTTGTGTTGTACAGGATGGAAAGATTACCTCATGAGAGCCACCTGTTATAATTACTAGTAAGCCCAATGAGTTATCTTTTTTAAAAACAGTACATTACTTCATCAGTTTGTTATCTGTTCTATAAATCTTGCCCATAAGCAATCATCTTTTATTTGGACTTTGGCTACTACTTAACTACATTCAGCAATTCTAACAACTCCTTCAGCTTATCAAAATCTATCTGAAATCTACTACTATGTTTTAAAATGGGCCTTTGCCATGTGCTACCTGACCAAGGAACCTCTACACAGAAAAAAACTGTATTCAGGTCACTGGTGGAAGCTCTCTATTTAAGGTTAAGACCAACTTCTGAGGAACACAATTTTATTTTTCCCCAGCTGACAACATTCCATAAAGATGTTAGGTGCATTTCACCCCTCCCCCAGAACTGCACACCCCGATGCTAAGTACACACAGCCTAATATTACTTGCTCGTTTTATTGATGAATATTATGAGACAGAGTAAAAAGCCTCTGAAATTTTGAACACAGATGAAATTTCAAACACAGTTGAACATTTCAGTTTATTCCGTATTATTACGAAGACAACCATTTACTAAGCATCTACCACGTGTTGCCAGGACATGTCAGGGACTCTCCTACACTAATCATGTGTATCACACAAGAACCACACGGCAAAGTGAACTAAATATTGTGCCTAATGCGCCTGAGAATCAAAGATGGTAAAGCTTCACCTCACTTTACTTAGAACAATTGCTTGAAAAAGACATTACATTTGGTCGTTGAAGGCCAACCAAAACAAGGAAAGCCATTAAGGTGACAGAGTGGCACAAAAGCCAAGACAATAAGCTCAAACATATCAACAGTCATGAAAATGGCACAGGACTGGGCCAAGTTTCATTCTGTTATGCATAAGGTTGCCATCGGTCAGAGCCAACTTGTAAGAAACTAATAGCAATGTTTCAATGTTCATGAACAGAAAGGCCAGGATTTCTAACTTGAAAGCTCCTGCCCTCACTACAGCAGGCCACCTACAAGTCTAGTGAATCTCCATGCAACTGAAAAAGCAGCCTTGAGACGGCTACTATTTACAGTCTACCTCTTCACCCTTTCCAGAACTCAACCTTCAGAGACCTGTCCCAGCCACCACCTTCTGTGCACAATCCTTCCAATTTAATCACTACTTCCAGGTGAGCTGCCTCCATGTTCTACAAATACTTCTGTTAATGTGCATACCACCATATATCGTAAGTATTTGTTTATCCTCTGTTTCCTATCCAATTATTTGTTTCTTATACCTGGGTCCATGTTTGACTCATCTTTATGACTTGAGATCACAATTTAAAACCCTAAGCACAATTCGACCCTGAAACACACACGGGATCACCATGAGTCAAGACTGACTTGTGAGCAACTGGTTCAATTTTTCTGTTTCATTTTTAATCCAGTGGAACACCTGCTTTGTACATAATACAGTTTGTTCTGCCATATGCATCTCTAACACGAATTATGTCAGAGCCTATGTGAAAGTAAGCAGGAAGCTTGTCAATATAAAAGCCACATCATTCCTTATGTGACTTTTCCTAAAATGTTACTATTTTACTCTGCCAAGCAACAGCAGATGGATGCAAAATATACTAAGAACCAAAACAGCCAGCTATGAACATGGTGTCCACTCACCCCTCCTCCTCCTCTCAGCTCAGTCTGGCCACAGCCTCTGCCACGGAAGAACGCCTGCTGCTCAGTTCTCCTCTTCATGCATTCTGTCCCGGGCTTCCTATTTTGCAAACTGAAACCTTCCTACTGTTCCCTTCCATTAAGTTACCTTTCCTTTTTTTCTTTTAAGATCAAGTTCTAAATACACTACAGCATTTATTCATTAGTAATTTAACATGTCTTTTTATCTATACTAGTATTTTTATTGGCACAATGATTCAGAGCTACTATGCCTGCTAACCAAAAGATCAGCAGTTTGAATCCATCAGGTGCTTCTTGCAAACCCTGTGGGGCAATTCTACTCTTCTTTTAGAGTCCCTGTGACTCAGAATCGACTCAAGTGCAACAGGTTTGGGTTTCAATATGGTTGGTACTTTTATTAGTATTGTCAGTGCTCCAGTTATTAAGGTGTACAAGTTTTGAGTACAATGCAATTCTGCAAAACCTCAGTTATAAAAAATGCATATATTGCACAGTTCACCAGATACCTCGAATATCAGCATTATATAGTAAAAATGCCTATACTTAAGGTATCTGATGAACTGAATCACTGAGCATCCAGTGCTCTCAAGTGTTATGCATGCATTCATTCAAAAAATGATGACCAAAACCAACATAAGACACTGTGCCAGACATCGGGGTTGTGACAGCAACAGGCAAGGTGTATCTGTATATGTATGCATGTGTGTGTAAGTATGTATCCGAGTACATATGTGTGTGGGTGTGTGTACTTGTATATCTGTAGCCATACTCACCTATACAGCCTTGAGTTACATATTACTACTAGAGGTATATTCTAATCTATAAATCAGCAGTTTTCAAACTTTGAAACAGAATCATTTTTTGATTCCCAAGTACAATCTTAAACAGAAACAAAACATACCAGAAAAAAAACCAAAGCCTTTATCTTCAGTATACACCATGCCTGAGACATCTTTCAGAATCCTATGGCTTATCAGATATGATGTAAAAATCACTGCTCTGGCAACAATGCCCCACCTTTACACGACCCCTTTAATAAACAAAAAGGGTTCTGACATGGGCTGAGTAAATCCAGTGAGCCACTTCTCAGCGAGCCACTTCTAGTGAGTGAAGCTGATTTCTCTTGTCTCCCTCGCTCCAGTTCCATGAAACCTTTGCATAGGAGGAGCTCCAAGACTACTCCTCCCAGTCTCTGCCCCCTTAACATTACCCAGGAGACTGTGGTTCAAAAGAAAGGAAGCAGAGATAGGTAACTTAGGCCAACTGCTAATGGACACTTAGGGGGAAATCTCCTCAGCATAAGATCTTAGAGACAGATACGAAGGTGAAGGCTAGAGAAAAAGAGGCTTAAGAAGTTACTAAACTTGAAAACGGCTTAATACAAAACAAACATTCTCAAAGGTCAAAAATGATCTCACCACACACACCAAAGATGGTTTGAGAACATACTCCCCTCAGATTTGGAATACATCAATATAATCAAAATAGACAAAGCCACCACAATCACCTACCCTGACTCTCCAAAGCTACATCTTCTCAGAGACAGGGAAAAGGAAGGCCAAATAATGGACACAATTATATAATATCTTAAAAAGTGATAAATGTTTTCGGAAAAAGAATGTGTAACACTGGGCGGCGAGGGCAAGAGTGCACCTCCCAAGAAAGAGTAAAAGAGGGTATGATTTGTAGCTGTAAACAAGGTGGTCTCACTGAGAAAGTTAAGTCTGTCTTAAAGACTTGAATGAAGTAAGGGAGTTAGCCATGAAGATATCTGGGAAAACATACTATAAATGACTAAACGAGCCAGCACAAAGAACAGCACGGAGTACACGCTCAATGGAGCACAGTGAACAAAGGAAGAGGAGAGATTAAGAAGAGATGAGAGACAGTGGGTGGAGTAGAGAGGGCTTATCACATACAGGCTTGTGGGTCTTTAAAAAAATGGGCTTTTTCTCAGAGCTATTCCAGGGTACTGAGCAGACCCGATTTTTATTTTTAAAAGATTACTCAGCTAGATGAAGAACAAACTATAGAAGCTTGCATGTATACACAGAGAAACCATCTAGGTGGCTACTGCAATTATACAGGCAAGAGATGATGTGAAATGGCAACTGTTTCATTACACGTGTTTTATCACAATTACAAAAGACAGAGATGACAGTGCCTGAACAAGGGCAGTCGCACAAGAGATGACAACCGGCCAAATCCACTGTCCTTCATTTAACCACTGTTAACTAGGCTCCACTAAACTGATCACATACCCAGATTCTAGTAACTATTATCAATGGACTCCATAGTGGATCTTTAATTCCTTTAGTAGTATCTACATGGGAATTCCAGAACATTTCATTGTGCTCACAAGGAACCTGAATAAAGACCAAGAGTCATTCAAACAGAATACAGGATACAGCAAGGTTTAATATCAGGAAAGGTGTGTGTCAGGGTTGCATCCTTTCACTACAGTTATTCAATCTATGTGCTAAGCAGATAATCAGAGGCTGGACTGTATGAAGAGCAGGTCATCAGGACTGGAGGAAGACTTATTAACAACTTGTGATATGCAGATGAAACAGCCTTGCTTGCGGAAAGCAAAGAGAACTTGAAGCACTGAACTGATGAAGATCAAAGACTACAGCTTTAAGTGTAGATCATACTTCAACATAAAGAAAACAAAAATCTTCACAACTGGAACAATAAGCAACATTATAATAAACAGAGAAGGACTGA
Organism: Heterohyrax brucei; assembly: GCA_028571685.1. Taxonomy (NCBI): domain Eukaryota; kingdom Metazoa; phylum Chordata; class Mammalia; order Hyracoidea; family Procaviidae; genus Heterohyrax; species Heterohyrax brucei. The sequence continues at coordinate 168,025,224 of CM053143.1, forward strand.
AGTTGTCAAGGATTTCATTTTACCTGAATCCATAATAATGCCATAGAAGCACTGCAGTGGGCAAATAATGCTGCAAAAGATCTCTTTGAAGTACTCAAAAGCAAAGATGTCACTTTGAGGACTAAGATGTGCCTGACTCATGCCATAGTATTTTTACTTTATATGCAGAAGCTGGACAGTCAGTAAGGAAGACTAAAGGATTTATGCCTTTAAGTTACGATGCTGGCCAAGAATGTCGAATATACCACAGACTGCCAGAAGAATGAACAAATCTATCTTGGAAGAAGTACAGCAAGAGTGATCCTTAGAAACAATTAAGGGAGGACTTTCTCTGATGTACTTTAGATGTGTTATGAGGCTCTCTCCCTGAAGAAGGACTTCACACTTAGTAAAGGCTCAGACAAAAAGAGAAAAACGCTCAACAAGATTACTACACCAAAAACTCAAGCACAGCAACGACTGGGAGAAAGGCATAAGACTAGACAGTGTTTCGTGTTGTTGTACGTTACCATGACTACGAATGGACTTGATGGCAGCTAACCACCACCACCACCACCTAGTGCCGAGATACTTCACATGCACAAGGTGTGTTACTGAGTTTTCTGCCATTCTAAATTTATACTAGTTTATTTCTACTCTGCTGGCTGGCATTTCTACTCCTATTTCTACTCATTTATTTTAAGATGGTGTGGGGAAGGGAAAAAATGAGATAGATTTTTTAAGTCTTTGTCTCTTTCTTTTAAGTTACGCATTTCTTTTTCATTTTTTCTTTCACTCACTATACTCCAACAGACGCCTCTTTCAAAAAAGTGAAAACTAACATGTAAGTAATCCATAAACCTTCCAAATCAAGAAAAATATTAAGCATTGGCAGTGCCGTTTTCTACATTTTCTTGTTTGCAAATACTAGCACTGACAGCCTAATAAGCTCTATTACTTCTTTATATTCATATCTGGTAATCTTTCCTTTTCCTTTCATAATTCAAACTTGCAGAGAAAAATATATGCTGCAATATGACTGCTTGACATACACAGAAGAATAGAAAGAGTTAAAAAAAAAGCTTAATGGAATTTTTTTTAAGTAGCTTTCTAGTATTAGAAAGTGAGTGCAACTTCTAGGTCACATAATTTTCCTGCCTTCAGTACATAATATTTATACAACATCATGCAAATTGAAGGTTAAAAATAAAAGCATAAAATTTAAATTACAGAAGTATATCATGCAACTTTTAAACTTCATAAATGATTCAACTTCAGGAAAACTGAAAAAAGCTCTGTGTAGCCTATAGACGTCAAGAACTTTTCTCCAAAACAAAAAACTCGAGATTTATTGTTATGTACTAAACCTTTTATAACAATGTTATTTAAAAGCTGAAATAATAGTTTATAATTTAAAGCCCTCAGACATACATCTTTATTTATTCTAACAGGAACTATTAAACCATGAAAGTATTAAATTACATAGGAATCATATGACCTCTAATGAATCCTAAAAATGATAAAAAAAATCATCTTTCAAAACCAAAAAGTAAAAATTATTTACTAAAATGCAGATATCTTCACAGAAATGTTGTGCTTATGTATTTATTTTTGTAAACACGCAATTAGTTAAGAACGGCTAAGGAGAGCAGAAAGCAGCAGAAGGTGAGGACTCTGGGTCACTAAAATGGTCTTACCTTCTGATGTTTTCCATCGTTTCCATAAATCCTCAACAGTTATATGTTTATCTTCTCTGTGTAGATGGCTGTGTTTATTAGAAGCATCTTTATATTTCATATCTTCTCTGATAAACTATAGAAGAAAAAATACTATATTAAATATACTTCAATCATTTTAGTCTTCATTCACTGAAGAAAAAACACCTGAAATCTACTGGGTGACCAGTTTTAGATAACAAATAATACATTTTTGGTATTTTATACTTAAATTCTTCTTAACATGTTTATAAATTTTACTTCAACAATGTCTTCTACTATCATAATAGCAGTAAAAATGACTTAATGCTCATTATTTACCATGCATTATTCTAAGTTACCTAACACATGTCTATATATCTATACACACACATATATAGGCAATCACTTAACTCCATGGCAATCCAAAGAAATACTATCATTCCTATTATACAGGTGACAAAACAGGGTCTAAAGAGGATAAGCAATTTGTTCAAGCTTGAGGACAAAAAAAAAAAGCAGAGCTGAGATTCAGCTGAAATAGTCTGGTTTTGTTCAACAGTATAATATAGACTGCCTCATTAGAAAGTAGTGAAAGGGATGCTTCAGTCCTGACTGGCAACCTTTGGGGCCTCATCTCATGACATTTCCCTCATATGAACTCATGACTCTAAAACTAATAGCTTTTTTTGGGGGGGAAACCCTGATGGTGTAGCAGGTTAAGTACTAGGTCTGCCTACCAAAAGGTCGACGGTTCAAATCTTCCAGGCACTCCTTGGAAACTCTATGTGGCAGTAGTTCTACTTGGACCCTAAGGTCACTATAAGTCAGAACCAACTCAACAGCAGGGGGTTTTTTGTTTAAAGGTTTTTACATTGTTACTCTTTCTCTAACTCAATCTTCTCAAGTATTCAACAGTATTCTGTTCTTCTACCTTTTAAGCTATTATTTATAATTGAAAGACATTCAAAACTATGGTGCTATCAACCAAGTATAAAATTAAAATATATCGTCTATTAATTTTATCTTAAAAATACATAGATAAATAGATACAGAAGATCTTATCACAGCAATCTACCAACTCAATCTCACAGACAAATATAGAATTCTCCACGCGACAAGAGACAATTATACCTTCTTTTCTACTATATATGGAACATTCTCCAGAAGAGACCACGTAATAGGCCATAAAGCAAGTGTCAACAAAATCCATAGCACTGAAACCTTGCAAAGCATTTTCTCAGACCATTTTCTCAGCCATTGAAATCAGTAACAGAAAAAGCATGAGAAGAAACTCAAACTCATGGAAATGGAACAAAACCTTGCTCAAAAATTTCCCGGTCATAGAAGAAATCAAGGATGTAGTACACAAATTCATGGAATCAAATGAGAATGAAAACGCGAACTACCAAAACCTATGGGATGATATACCAAAAGCTATGCTCAGAGATCAATTTACCTCAACAAGTGCTCACAGCCAAAACGAAGAAAGGGCTCAAATATGAGAATTAACCCTAAAACTAGAACACATAGAGAGAGAACAAAAGAACACTTCAGGCACCAGAATAAAAAGATTATAAAAATTAGAGCCAAACTAAATGAACGCGAGAATAGAAAAGTAATAGAAAGAATTAACAAAATCAAAAGGTGGTTTTTTAAAAAGATCAACAGAATTGACAAGCCACTGGCCAAGCTCCCAAAAGAAAAACAGAAGTGCAAATAAAGAACCCAAATAAGAAATGAGATGGGTGATTTCACAAAAGGCCCAGCCAAAAGTAAAAGAATCATAACAGAATATAATGAAAAACTTTACTGTAACGGATTTACAAACCTCAAAGAAATGGACAAATTTCTAGAATCACATTATCTACCAAAACCAACACAAACAGAAGGAGAACAACTTAATAAACCCATCATAAAAGAAGAGATTGAAAACATAATAAAAAAAACTCACCACCAAAAAAAGTCCTGGCCCAGATTGTTTAACTGGAAAATTCTACTAGACTTTCAGAAAGAAGTTAATTCTAATACTAATGGTATTTCATAGCATAGAAAAGGACGAAACACACCCAAATTCATTTTATGAAGCCAGCATAACCCTGATACCAAAACTGGGTCAAGACAGCATAAAAAAGGAAAGTTACAGACCAATACTCCTTCTGAACTCAGATGTAAAAATCCTCAACAAAATTCCAGCCAATAGAATTCAACAATATGTCAAAATAAATAAATAACTCACCATGACCAAGTAGGATTCATACTAGGGATGCAGGGATGGTTCAACAGTAGAAAAAGAATTTAGTCAACCACATAAGTAAAACAAAACATAAGAACCAACTGATTTTATCAACTGACACACAAATGGCATCTGACAAAGTCCAACATCCATTCATGTTAAAAATGCTCAGCAAAATAAGAATAGATGGGAAATTCCTCAACATAATAAGGGGCACCTATGCAAAGTCAACAAACAACAGCATCCTCAATGGAGACATACTGAAAGAATTCCCACTGGTAACCAACATGAATCCTCATTGTCATAACTTTTATTCAGCATTGTTCTGGAGGTTCTAACTAGAGCAATCAGACCAGATAAAGAAATTAAGGGCATTCTCATCAGTAAAGAAGAAGTAAAAGAATCTCAATTTGCAGATGATATGATCTTATAAACAGAAAACACTAAAGAATCCATAAAAGACTACTGGAACTAATATAAAAGTTAAGCAAGCTATTACAATGTAAGATAAACATAAATAAGTCAGTTGGATTCCTTTACATCAACAAGAGACCACCAAAGAAGAAATCACCAAATCAATACCACCGACAACAGCCCCCAAGAAGATTAAATACCTACGAATAAATCTAAACAGAGATCTAAGAGATCTATACCAAAAAACAATAATAATAATTACAAGACCCTACTGCAAGAATCCAAAAGACTTACATAAGTGGAGAAACCTTCCTTGCTCTTGGATAGGAAGACTTAATACTGTGAAAATGTCTATTCTACCCAAAATGATCTATACATACAAGGCAATCCCAATACAAACTCCAGGGTCTGTTTTTAATGAGGTGGAGAAACAAATCACCAACTTTGTTTGGAAAGAGAATAAGCCCCAGATAAGTAAAGCACTACTAAAGAAGAACAACATAGTGGGAGGCTTCACACTACCTGATTTTAGAACCTACTACACACTGCCACGGTAGTCAAAACTGCCAGGTACTGGTACAAAAACAGACATATAGACCAATGGAACAGAAAAGAGAACTCAGAAACAACACCATCCACCTATGAAAAGCTGGTATTTGACAAAGGCCCAAAGGCCATGAACTTGGGAAAAAAGAGTCTCTTTAACCAATGGTGTTGGCAAAATTGGATACCAATCCGCAAAAAAATGAAACAAGATCCATATTTCACATCTTTCACAAAAATAAACTCAAAATGGACCAAAGACCTACGTACCAAATCTAAAACAACAAAGATTATGGAAGAAAAAAATAGACAACACTGAGAGCTCTAATACATGGCATAAAAAGGCTTCAAAATATTACCAACAACGCACAAACAGCTAAGAGAAAATGGATAAATGGGAACTACTAGAAATCAAACACTTATAGCTCATCCAACGATTTTATCAAAAGGGTAAAAAGCCAGCCCACAGAATGGGAAGAAATATTTGGCAACCAGGTATCTGATCACTGTCTGATCTCTATGATCTACATGGGACTCCAAAATATCAACAAGACAAATAATCCAGTTAAACAACGGGCAAAGTATATAAACAGATCCTTCACCATAGAAGACATTTAGGCAGCCAGAAGACACATGAGGAAATGCTCATAATCATTAGCCATTTAGAGAAATCCAAATCAAAACTACACTGAGATACCATTTCGCCCCCAAAAGGCTGGCATTAATCCAAAAAAACCCCACAAAATAACAAACGTTATAGAGGCTGTGGAGAGACTGCAACTCTTCTACACTGCTGGTGGGAATGTAAAATGGTATGACCTCTTTGGAAAATAATTTGGCAGTTTCTTAAAAAGACAGAAATACAAATACCATATGATCCAGCAAATCTCACTGCTTGGAACAGATCCTACAGAAATAAGAGCTGTAACATGAAACACACACGTGCACATAATGTTTATTGCAGCACTATCCACAACAGCAAAAAGACTGTAATCAACCCAGACGCCCATCAACAAATGCACAGATAAACAAATTATGGTATTTTCATACAACTGAACAATATGTAATGATAAAGAACAACTATGATTTTATGACACATCTCATAGCCTGGAATCATCTGGAAGACATCATGGTGAATGAAATCTGTCAACCGCAAAAGGATAAATGTTGTATGAGACCACTATTATAAAGACCCAAGGAAAGGCTTGTGCTCAGAAGAAAATACTCTTTGATGGCTACAACGGTAGAGAGAGAGGGAGAGGGCTATTCATAGATTAGACAGCCATTAAGAATTAGGGTTGGTGAAAGGGGTGATCATGCAGCAGAAGAGTGGTCAGCACAAATGGACTGCACCATAAGCTGGAAGTTTTTCTAAATACAACCCAACATTTTACATGACAGAGTAATAGGAACAGGGATCTGGGGACATGGTTTCAGGGGACATCAAGGTCAACTGGCATAACTAGACTTTTTCCTAAGAAATTGTTCTGCATCCCATATTGGTGAGTGGTGCTTGGGGTTTTAAAACCAGCAAGCTGCCATTTAGGGAACATCAACTGGTCCCAACCCACCAGGAGCAAATGAAGACCAAGAACATCAAAGGCATGAGGAAAAAATGAGCCTAGGAGACAGGAGGGTCCATATGATTGGGAGACTACATCAACATGAGAGCAGAAAAATTAGATGGTACCCAGGCACCACTAAGACTCCCCTAACAGAGAACACAATGTAGAGTCCCTGATGAAGCATGAGAAAAGAGTACAGATCTAGAACTCTACTAAAAAGACCAGACTTCATGGTCTGACAACCTGGAGGGTCCCCTAAGAACATGGCCCCTGGACTTGCTCCTAGCCCAGAAATGAAACCAGTACTGAAGCCAACTCTTCAGACAAAGATTGGAAAGGGCTATGGGACACAGAGTGATGCCCAATGCTGTGTGTATTTTATGGTTTAGTATGTATATGAGGCTGTTAAACTGGTTCCTCTCTAGAAGGGAGAGGAGAAGGCAAAGAGGAGGGAACAAGTGTTAGCTGAATGGATACTGGAAGTAGAAAGTAGAAAGGAAAAAGAGTATGCTGTCACAAGGTGAGGAGAGCAGAAAAAGTTGCATAGAGGCAGATGCTTGGGGGGTTTAACACAGCAAACTGACTTGCATTGTCAACTTTCACTTAGTCCCAATAAAAATAAAACAAAAAAGGAGAGAGAAAAGCACTAAGATGATTTTTTTCTAAAAACCAACCTAATCTACATCATATCACTGTACAAAATTGAATTGTTCCCTACTGTCTACCAAACGGAAACCCTGGTGGCATAGTGGATTAAATGCTATGTCTGCTAACCAAAAGGTCAACAGTTTATGCCAGGCATTCCTTGGAAACTTCATGTGTAGTTCTGCTCTGTTCTGTAGGGTGACTACGAGTTGGACAGACTCGATGGTAGTGGGTTTTGCTACTTTTACTGAAATCCATGAATTAAGAAATCTAAAAACAGAATCTGAAATTCTATGAAGTAAATCTCCAAATAATGGACAGCAAATAATGTAGAATTCCTGGTAAACATATTCAATCATATGCAAACCTACTAGACAAAGACCTGAATTTAAAATGCAAATATAAGAACACTCAAAATATAAATCATTGAATATTCTTATCAAAAAGATTTAAATGGCTGACTATTTTAAATAAAGTCATCCATTAGCATTCAAAGAATTTCACTTATGTATTCAGTTTCATGAAGTTAGTTTTTATTTTACAAACTGATGTGGGTTTCTTATACCCATAACACACATTTTGTGACTATTCTAAGTCATTTTTTATTCTGCTTTAATAAAATCTGTCAGATTTACAAATGCATTTTGGGACACTATTCAGCCCATATTCCTTCAGAGTTGTCCTTGAGTTCTGTCCTCTAATATTACTGATAGATTCTTGAATCTTTGTAGTCCTATCTCCCCAATCTAATGCCAACTACCACAGCTAACTGATCAAAACAAGAACAGCTAAGAACTGAAGGAAAATAATCCAGAACTTATACCAAAATGGTAAGATTCGTTCTCACAAGAAACCAGAAGTGAGACCATCAAAAGTTGGGTTAAAAAAAAAAAACACCAACATTGAAGGTACCATTTTATGAGCAGCCAAGATGGGCCAAGTTGGAAGTGGAACAGATGAAGTCAATATGCAGACACTGAAAATAATGAAAGCCAACAGAGGTGAGCTTAGAGAGAGAGAACACCAAAAAAGCTGCAGAGGTTTGTGATGATTTTCTAGTTTCAGTTCCTTGGGAAGCCTGAGTTATGAGACTCTTGTCCTGACTTCCATGATACAAATTTGTGTGTCTACTTTTTACATTTTAATACATATTTTAAATAAAAATATATTTTAAAATAGCAATACTTATAAAGGTGCTTTATCATCACAGTTAAGTGCTCAGGCACAGACACACACTGAAAATCTAATTGTACTTAAACACTGGGAGACATTTCAATTATTTACTTCCCTTAGCTTCATAGGTCTCATCTATAAAAGAAGGAAAATAAAACTGCCTACCGCATATGGTAATAAAAGAGTTTCTAGAAGTATTAGACAATAAAAAGTATTTCAGTGGCTATTATATATCAATGTTGTTATTGCTGTTGATGCTTAGACCATGAATAAATGTGTTGAAACCTGATTATATGAGTAAGTTTAATAAAACATTTAGGGGACTATCAGACACTTATAAAACTAAGACTGTCTAATACGTTACAGTTCTGTTTCAGATATTGAGACCATATATGTAACACAGACACTGAGAGGAAAACCACAGCGTCTTCTCTGACGATGTCAGCAGACATTTTCCCAAAAGGACACCTGGCATCAACAGAGTCCACGGTCTGATATGTGAATCAGTTAACGCAAATGGATTCTTGAAAACAACTGCAAGGTCTTCCTGTCTTGCAAATACCAAAATAGCTTAGTATAGCGCTTCAGAGGAAAGAATGCACAAGGAAGGTACTAGTGTCATTCCCATTTTTTAAAAATGAGAAAGTTAATGTTGAGGTAGGTTTAGCAATTCACCCCCATTTAATACAGCTATTTAGAAAAGGAGTCAAAACTAGAAGTAAACTTTAAAGAATTACAAAGTTCATGGGTAAGCAGAACTTGTCTTTAAAAATGTACTGATTCCCGACAAAAGGACAAATATTGTACGAGACCCCTATGATAAGAACTCAAAAACAGACTTATGCATACAAGAAAAGACTCTGACAGCTGTAAGGGAGGAAATGGAGGGTGAGGGGAGGGGAGAGGGTTTAGATTAGATAGTTGGTAGAAATTTGGTTCGGTGAAGTCGGTGACAGCACACATTAGAAACAAGAACAATATTAAGTGGACTTCAACATAACTTGAGTACTACTTCCATCTTAACCCAATACTGCAAGGACAGAGTAGCTGAGGCAGGAGGCAGGGAGGGGGTGCAGGGGATCATGCCCTTAGGCGAAATCAAGGCCAACTGGCACAACTAGCATTTTGCTAATAGGGCTCCCTGCACCCCACATTGGTGAGTGGCATCTGGGGTCTTAAAAGCTGCCAAGTTGCCATCCGAGGGCACAGCAAACAGTTCCAACTCAGCAGGAGTGGATGCTCACTGAGGACCAAAATGACAACCCAGAAGACAGAGAGACCCCCATGAGTGGGTACCTACATCGACTTGGGACCAGAAGAACTGGATGGTGCCCAGCCACCAACAGTGATAGACATGATGGAGCTCACAAAGTTGAGTCTCACTGGCAACACAAGAATAAAAAGGGGTGCACCCTGAGATCTACACTAAGAGATCACAATTGATGGTCTAGCAGCTTTGGGGTTCCCCTGGGAGCATGACCCCTGGCCCTGATGCTGCCCTTGCTCATGGATCATAATGAAGATCCACTCTTCGGACAGGAATGGGTCGGACTTGGTGCTGCTGAATGACCATATGTTGGGTGCACTTTATGATTCTGTAGGATACAGATTCTGTAGGATACTATCCTGCTGACCTCCGGCTGGAGTAAAGGGAATGGATGGAGAGGAGGGGAAAGGAGACTGTTGGGAGGATAAGATATGTACGGAGCAGACAGTAGTGTGCTGTCACCGGGCAGGGAGAGCAGTGGAAGCTGCATATAGGTGGGTGTCATGGTTTGAATTGTGTCCCCCCAAAAATGTGTGCAGCCACGTGGCTGGGATATGGTTCCCAGTATCTTGGGACTGTCCTCCATTGTGTGGTTTTGCTAACCTGTATGTTAAAGGATTAGGGTGGGGCTGTGAATTCCTGCTATGGGGGAAGTTTCCCTGGAGTATGGCTTGCCCCACCCTTAATGCTTTTAGCTTGCAAGGAATAAAAGGAAAAAGAACCAAGGACGATTTGAGAACCTCCCTACCATCAAGCAAGCAGCACCGGGAGCAGAACGCGTCGTTCAGACCAGAGGTTCTTGCGTTAGGACACTCCCTGGACAATGACTGATGCAATACTGGACTTTCCTCCAGAGCCGTCAAGGGGAAAGTCTTTCCCTGGAGTGGACACCCTGAATATGGACTTGCAACCTACCGGACTGTGTAAGAATAAATCTTTCTTTGTTAAAGCCATCCACTCTGTGGTATTTATGTTAGAGCAGCCCTAGCTGACTAAAACAGTGGGCATGCAAATTTATACGGGAATGTACATTTTCACTCAGTCATAATAAAAAAAAAGTACTGATTCCCAATCTCTTAGAATTCAGAACATGCTAAAGCATTAATTTCACCTGTTTCCTTCTTCCTCCTAAAATTGTTGCATTAAACAGATAGCACAGTGTTAAAGCACAGACTCGGTTACCCAGACTTCACAGATACCCCAAATCTTCTACTTCTTTGTTGTATGACCTTTAGTAAGTTATTTCACTTTCTGCTTCAGTTTTCTCCACTGCAAATAGTAATAAACTCCTACTTTACAGGGTTGTAAGGTTAAGTGCTTTATTTCACATAATGTGTGAAGAACAGTGTTCGGCACATAGCACACATTCAATTGTCAGCTACTTTAATCTTATGGTAAATGATTTCTTTTTAAATAATGAGTTAAAATTTTATTTTGATTTGCATTTCTTGAAAGGACTGAAGATAATCTAAGGTACTGGAGAACACCCGTTGATAGTCACTGATTTAGGAAGTAAATCTACCGACAGCAGCAACACTAAGTCATTCCTGAGGTGCCCCACACAAGTTGGTGTAACTGAGGTGGAGAAATGAGAAGGCACTAAGGCATTCCTTGCTTTAGTAACCTTGAATTTACCATCTAAAACAGACGATGACAATGACAAAAACACCAGAGAACAGAGGTGATCTGGGACACATTTCCACGAATACAAGAAAAGTAAGGTATTTAACATCTGACAAAAAAACTTCTTCACATTCTAAGTAAAAACATTTAAACTCTATGCTAATGAAAACTGGGAGCTGCTTTGGACAGTCCATACATTGTAACACAAGTATGACCTTATACTGATGTCCCATCTCTTCCTGTCCCACCACAGTAACTGCCAGCACTGCTGCCACCACACCAGCTTAGCCCTCAATGTCATTCCCTGAGTAGTTGTCATTTAAACATCCCTCAGCCAGTCTCAGCTTACCTACATCTACCAAAATGATGTCTTTACAGTTTCCATCTCAAGATAGCTCAGAGTTTAATAACTGATTGTCAGTATCATTTAAACTAGATTGTAGCCTTTTATGAGCTAGAGGGAGAACTTAATCAGTACTTTTAACACCATTTCAGTACACTGATCCATCAATAGATAAAGAGATGAGATTTAAGAGATTTAAACAACCAATACACACCGAAACCTATGAAACACAATATTTCACAGTTAAAATCTGCCTATATCATTTGTTCCACAGCAACCACTACATGATCTACACTAGGACTACTCTTCAAAGGTATCGTTGATCTTAAGCTGAAACTCCCTATAATAAAACTACCCATGATCCCTCCCACCCATCCACCTATTGCAATCAAGTTGGGTTCAACTCATAGCAACCCTAGAGATCAGAGCAGAACTGCCCCACAGTTTTCAAGAAGCACCTGGCTGATCTGAACTGCTGGCCTTTCGGTTAGCAGACGTAGCTGACTTAACCCACTACACCACCAGGGTTTCCAGGATCTCACTAGTCTGTCCACTAATAATAATAATAAAAGGTACTGTACTGTCATTTAATTAAACAAACAAACAACAACAAAAAAAAACCTGTTGCCATCACTTCTGACTCATAGCAACCCTACAGAAAGCCAAAACAAAGAGTCCAAAGGCCTAGTAGGCAAATGACTTACCTTCTACGTTTTTATTTGCTAAATAGAACGTAAAAATCAACAACCTCATAAAGAGAGATAACAGTGAGCACAGCCTTACAAATAAGGTAAAAATTATTGTTATTATCAGGATTACAGTAAGTAGATACTGTAGCAAGTAGAGATGTACCAAAGTTTAACTTGGTCTCAGTATCTGAACAAAATCTATTATTCAGTTTGGGCCTCAGATTCCAGAACTCTGCATAGTCAATGCCTACCAGAATGCTTTTCAGCCATTCTGGAATTTGAGTGTGATCAATATTTGTGCAATCACATAAGTTAACATTATATACAACCAGTATAACATCAGTAATATGTACGGTGAGTCATTCAGAATTTAATACATGAACAGTCACCTTAAACACCATTAAGCATTAGACATACAATAAATAAAAATTCCATTCTTTGTTTTTTTTTTTTAACTATAGTAAGTTAGAACTCGTGATTCCAGCAAAGTAGAGGTTAGAGGGATCAGATTTACCATCAAACTTAAAACAACTCAAAACCAGAAAAAAATATATGAAACAGTAATTTTTATAGCATTAAATATCAGGTAATAAAGGACAAGATCCCTGAGCGACCAGAAACAAAGTGTGTTGTTCTAGAGCACCTAACTAGTTCCTGGAAGATTTTCCAAGGCAAGGTGCAAGAGCAGAGTCTGGCAGCCTCTCTGAATTGAAGAGAAGGAAGTGGGAGTTTGGGGAACCCAGGGAGGTTGAGGAGGACCAAGTGCCAGAAAAGACAAAGCACCCTGGGTATTTAAACAGGGTGGTCTTCAGTCTTCAGCTGATGAGCTGACAGCACACACGTGAGAAAGCTACTACAGGCCAGAGGAAAGAAGAAACCAAAGAGCTGGAGAAAACAATCCCTGATAATTATGCAGGGCAGGGAACAGTGCCTGTTCCAACCAGACAGAGCAGAAACCCTCCAAATTCCTGGGTCACTTTTGCATTCAGAGGGTTCTGCCTCAGTACTGGAGAGTATTAACCCTATGCTCAACTCTACCTAGTCCTACCTAAAAAATCTTATGAGCAAGAGCCAGAAGGGATGATTGGTTTCCAAGTTAACTTAACCCTGTCCTAGAATGAAGCTGATGAACTTTTATGAGAAATACACAGCACCAAACACCCAAGAAGGTAAAATTCACAATGCCTGCCATCCAGTGGAAAATTACCAAGCATGCTGACATACAGGAAAATAATCCCAAAACAAAACAAAGCTTTACTGTCATCTAGTCAACTCTCACTAATAGCGACCCAACAGGACAGAGAAAAACTGTCCCATAAGGCTTCATTGTTATCTTTATAGAAGCAAACTGCCACATCTTTCTCCCACAAAGCAGCTGATGGGTTCAAACCACTGACCTTTTAGTTAGCATCAGAAGGATGTTTCTTACCCACTGAACCACCAGGGTCTGTTAAAGAAAATACAACTCAAAATTACAGTAAGAAACTATCACAAAGGTTACTACGGCTGAGTCAAAGGATCCAGGTAAAAACCAAAATAAGCTGCCAATGGTGAAAACAGCGATGAGAGAAGATGAGGTCTAGCGCACCAGCAAAAGTGCTCACCTGGGCATGGACTCAAGAGAAATGAAGTTTATACTCTAAAGGTGGGTAAGCCTCCATAGTCACACGACCTCCAAGAAGGTGAGAGAAAAGTTTCCTTACCCCAATTTCAACACCTTTGATCAGTCAGTTATTCCATCACTTGGATAAAACTGCAAATATACTACTAAGTAAGAGAAATAAAGCAGCAGTGGAGAATTTAAGGAAAATTACTAACTGATAACACCTAGTACATTTTATAGAAACACAAATACTTCTGTTCATTGTCTTCAGAAAAAAGGTAGCTGCAAAATGTGAAGATCAAAATATGTGTAGGAATCCTAACCTCTATTCCTGTACATGTAATCTTGTTTGCAAAGAGTGTTTTCCTTCTTTGCTAAGGAGGTCGTATCAGTGTGGGATGTGTTCTAAACTTAACAGCCTCAGAGATGCATGAAGTGCAGCAACAGAGACACAGGGACTAAGAAGGACAAGTTCCTGGGTGACACAATAGTTAAGCCTTCAACTATTAGCCAATTAGCCAAGAGGAGCACCCTGGAAGACATGACTAAAACATACTTAAAAAAAAGGTCACAGCCTTGAAAATCCTGTATAGTTCTACTCAAACACACATTGGGTCACCCTCAGTCAGAATCACCTCAACAGCAGCTAACATGAACACCAATGGAAGGGCAGAGTAGAAGTAAAGATAGACACCATCTGAAGATCACCAAGAGATGGGCTACCGAAGCTGAGACAAGGCTCTTTCCTAAGAGCTGACAGAGAAAAAGTCGTCTCCTGCAGCCAGTCCCTGAATTCACATTTCAACCCACCTGTACTGTGAGAAAATAATTTTTTTTTTTTAAAGCCAGCTACTTGCAGTATTTTGTTAAAGCATTATTAAGAAACTAAGACAAGCTCTATAAACACCCACCCACTGTCATGGATTTGATTCCAACTCATACCAACCCTACAGGACAGAGCAGATCTACCCACACAGAGTTTCCAAGGAGCATCTGGTGGACATGAACTTCTGATCTTCTGGTTTGCAGTGGCAGCTCTTAACCACTACACTAACAGGGTTTCCATGCTATAAATAAGAACTTCAAAATGTTAAGTAAGCATGTAACCCTTAATGTCTACCATACAGTGTGTGAAACATGGCATTATATGATCTTGACATCATGTTATACATGGAGAGAGGCATGCAGAATAGTCACCAGACAGGCTTGGACCCATGCTGCCTCTGCTATGCCAAGTGTCTACACAAAAACTTTGGCCTCTCTGACAACAGGTCCAATGTACATCATCCAGTGGACCACCTCCAGGAGTACAGCCCACTCCTTCCCTGCCTCTCTAAACCAAAAAAACCCTCAAAAACATTGCCATTGGGTCAATTCCAACTCCTTGTGACCCTATACGACAGAGTAGAACTTGCACAATAGAGTTTCCAAGGAGAACCTGGTGAATTCAAACTCCCGGCCTTTTGGGTAGCAGCTATAGCACTTAGCCACTACACCACCAAGGTTTCCACTAATCAGTTTTAGACTCTTCCAACCCTGTATATCCCTCCTTCCCTGCCCCCTCCATTTCCTGCTTCTCCTTCCACCATCACCCTCACCACCACAGTCCACCAGCCCACCTGGACCACTGAGTGGCCCACCATGGGAGAAGCCACAGAATCAGCTCCCTTCAGAATACACAGGGTACGCCTTCAAAGCTCTGAGGCATCTGCAGAGCCCTTGTCTGCAACAAGGGCAGTGGGACAGGCAGCCCACTGGCAGATGGTCACCAGAATGCCCTTCTCCTGCCACCCTAACTTTGGGGCTGATTCAAATGGAGTGCTGTGTACCATTTTCCAATCAGGATTTCTGAACTCTATTATAACCTTAAGCGCCATGGACTTATATGCAGTCAGAAGTTACCCTAACTGACCTTACATTATGTGGTATGGTGTTTTGTTTTTAACAGAGTGGCTAACAATGCCCTGACGAGTCTAGGTGTACTTCCCAAGCCCCTGGAGGATGGGGGACTTCAGTGAAAACAAAAAAAAAAGAGACAATGAGACAACAACAAAAATTGACACATAAAAATTCCTATACCAGGGCAGAGCCAAGACAGAGGACTAGACACATACCTCCTCAATTCCCTCTGAAAACTAAGGGCTGGATTGACAAATGAATGGAATACTCTGGACGCCCAGGGAGCCCTAGGAAACGTCATAAGGTTGTCAGATTGGACGATACACCACTAAAAGGGAAACTACCTTTCTCTGATGTGGCAGAGTGCACTGAGCCCCATTTCTGCTGACTTCCCGCTTGGACAGACTACAGGTACTGATGCTTTTCCATTTTTTTTTTCTTATCCAAGAATTAAGGGATGGCATGAGCCAGCAAATACAGTGAACTGCAGTGCTAAAGTAAACAGCATATAGTGCAGAAGAGACACAGTGAGTGAGATAGCCATACTTTAAAAACCTGGCTCCTGACTGAGGGCACCATTGCCCCAATCCTCTCTTTTCTAAGCTCTGCCATAGATTCTGCTGTTTTGCAGCAGGAAGGGTGGCTCAGCCATGACATCATTCTGGTCAGCTGGGAGATGGAGTCCCCAATCAGAGGCCTTACCAGGGGCAAATTCCCAACCTGAGAAGCAGTGCCAGTCTGGAAAGCACTTTTCCAGTAGAAAGGCTGTGTTTAGCACAGAGTTACCTTATAGGTAGGGCCCAGCTAAGAATGGCAGCAAGGCCATCCCTACTTTGAACTATGTCATAGCATCTCAGGACAGCAGAAGAGCTGTTTCTGTTGTCAGTTGGAAGGCAGAGCCTGCCACACCTGACAGCCTGACTGCTTTTGACAGCTGTCTCATAGCTCCTAAAATTTTTAAAATAAGACTGCCTGGAGAAATAACTGTTCAGCAGCCCGGCAGCATCTCTTCCAGACTTTACTGACCCACAACACAGGCTCAGTTAACAGCCTTCCACTGACTCCATAAGTAGGACGCCATCTTTGCCAGATAGGAGGGGGAGTATGCCACCTCAGGAAGTCCACCAGGGACAGTCACTAGATACACAGAGGTGGCTGGTGACCAACTCCCCTCTCAGAACTATGCCTCAGCTTCTCTTGAGGTAACACTAGAGAAATCAAACAGCCCCTAGATGGCCTGAAGGTAACAGCCCATCCCTAACCATTTAAAGAAACAGCCCACCATGGCTCTGGAAAAATCCCCAAGTAAAGAATCAAACAAACTTCCCAGATGAAGAAGGCTTTCTGAAACTATCAGAGGTCCAGTACAAAGGAATTATATATAGTACCCTTCCAGAGATGGATTGACACAGTGGCTGCAACAATGGGCTTAAGCATTGTTGTGCCATGGACATGGCACAATACCAGACAGTGTTTCATTCTGTTGTTTATAAAGCTC
This sequence comes from Heterohyrax brucei, assembly GCA_028571685.1. Lineage (NCBI taxonomy): Eukaryota > Metazoa > Chordata > Mammalia > Hyracoidea > Procaviidae > Heterohyrax > Heterohyrax brucei. The sequence continues at coordinate 168,042,395 of CM053143.1, forward strand.
CTATGAGTCAGAACCAACTCAATGGCACCTAACAGCAACAACACAGATTAAATGAAATACAGCAGAGCAAGATAAAAAATTAAGCAAGCTATTTGAACTCATGGAATATCAACAATCTGAAATCCAGTAGATCAGTAACAAAATTACAAAATTAGACAATTCACTCCAAAGCCAAAAGAGCAGAACTGAGGAGATGGAACTCAGACTTAGAAGACAAAGCAACAGATACCAGCATTTATGAGGAGAAATCAGAGAAAAGAACTAAGAAAAATGAAGAAGCATTAAGAAACATGTGGGACTCTATTAAGAGAAATAAACTATGATTAATTGGAGGGATAGCTGAAAACACAAAGTACTGTTGTTGAGTTGCTGACAGAAAACTTACCTGAAATTATGAAAGAAGAGAACACAATATCCAAGACGTGTATCCAAAGCCACAAAAACTAGACCCCAAAAGAAAGACACCAAGACATATTATAATCAAGTTTAATCACAACGAAACATAAACAGATTCTCTTAAAGTCAGCAAGGCTCAAAGCAAAGCTAACAGAGGAAAACTCCGTCAGCTTTTGTCTGACTTCTTGGCAGAAACAATGCTGGTAGGGAGGCAGTGGGATGACACATTCAAAGCCTTGACAGAAAAAATTTCCAATCAAAAATTATATACCTTGCAAAACTGCCTGTCAAACACGAAGCTGAAATTAAAACACTTGCAGATAAAGAGAAGTTTAGAGAGCTTGTAAAAACCAAACCAAATCTACAAGAATACTGAAAGAAGCTCTTTGCTTAGAAAAGCAAAACCATTAAGTGTATATTTAAGGAGGCAACGCAAGGCACAGCGACCAGAAATCTAGTCAACTAGGAAAGTCACAAAACTCAATGAAAGCTACAATATTAAAAGAAGGCAACCAGTGATCATATCACAAAAACTACGACACCATCACACTAAAAAGAGGGATATACTACAGCAGTTATGGTTCTTTCAGATGACAAAATATTAAAAAGATACGCAGAAGTTAAACTTTTTGGTTTAAACTTAGAATATTAAGGTGGATCACAGGGGCAGCCACAAAGCACAATAACAATGCCACATTTCAAAACAAGAAGCGTAATACAGAAGTCTAAACAGCCAGAAAAGCAACACTGAAAAAGATGAAAAGTCAACCCATAAAGAAGAATGACACAGAACAGAATATTAAGAACATAAAAAACACCAACACAAAAATAAATACATCAAAATGACAGCACTAAACATATGCCTATCAATAATTACACTGAATGTAAACAGACTGTATGTTCCAAAAAGATAAAACAAGTGATATCCTGGATCAAAAGACACAACCAATCTATATGTTGCTTACAAGAAACATACCTTAAAGATATGAACAAACTGAAAATTAAAGTATGGCATAATACATACCAAGCTAACAGTATACAAAGAAGAATAGGTGTGGCAATACTAATCTTCGATAAAATCGATTTTAATGTAAAATCTACCACTGTGGACAAGGATGGTCATGATTAATTGCTTACAGGTTCAATACACAAGCAGGACTTAACAATATTAAATATTCATGCATCCAACACCAGAGTATATACATACATCAAATAAACACCGACTACACTGAAAAGTGAGATAGATTACTCCACAATAATAGTTGAAGACTTCAACACTCCACTTTCAGCAATGGACAGATCATCCAAAAAAAAGCAAACAGTTGTCTAGAGCAAAACAGTCTTCTGAAGACTACACGGCTAGTGATGCTGTACTAAGCCCTCAGAGAAATTCCAGCAGGTCCAACACTGGATAGATGTGGAATGCATGAAACCTATCACGAGAAAAAAATGTACGGATCAACTGAGTAGTACTTTGTTCATACAGAAAATGTTCTTAAGCTACATAATTTCTAAAGAATAAGTAGCCAGAGTCACCACTTAATTCAAGGGGAAAAAAGTAACATAAAAATTTCTAAGTGTCTGTGGGAAATGGGACTCAATTGGGGCTTTACCTTTGGTCCCTAAAAGATAGCCCTTAAATTTTCCCAAGTAATCAAACGTCCTTTATTAACTAAAACCTCCAAACAACACTTGAGGATCTGTGCAAATAAGTTGGGGCTAGCCACATCAAAGATCAGATCAGCTAACCTCAGAAAGGAGGAGGAGGTGGATGGGAAGACTAGTTCAATTAATCACGGACATTCAATGACTCAGTCATTCAAACGTACTCAGTGAGGTCCCCATCACGACTACACAATGAAGTCAGTGAAAGGCTGGACCCAAGGAAGTAGCTTCAGGCTTCCTGGTTGAAAACATCTGCTTTTGGAAGGGTCTAGCATCCCCCAAAACAATGAAAGTTCTAACTGAGATCCCTCCTGGACCTAGCCTTGTGCATCTTTTTTGTATCCTTTCTGGTTACACATTAAAACCTGGGAAAGCTGGAAACCAATGGCACTGCCTTGTTTTTCCAGGTCTCACAGGTTTCCTGCCTTTGACAATGTGCAGTCTTGCCACTTTTCTACCTGTCATTTCAATTGAAAGGAATTCATTTTCCTTTTCTGACAGGTTTCAGTCCTACACAGGTTCTGACTTCAACAGGTTTTACTGTAATAACTGGTCACTGTAAATCTTGATGCTTTTCACGAATTCTGTGAGTAGTTAGCTCCAGGGAATTATCAAATCTACCTCTCCACAGTGAGAGGTAGCAGGGACTGACATTTGTCTCTTTGGCAGTTTGAAGAGCTAAGTCCTTTTAACTTGCGTACGCTGACCTGACTCAGGGTGGCTGGGATCACAGAAGAGACCGGTTAAACCACAGAGCAGGGAATCATCTGACTCCTGAGTTTGTGCCACTACTCCCAGTAGCTGAGTATGAGACAGGGCTGTCTGGAGTGGATGGCAAAGAGACTGGCAAAGTGGGAAGGTAACGACTAGACACATTTTCAGGTAGGAATTGAATTCACTCACCTATGCACACCCCGACAATTGCTTATTAGAAAGTCAACTACAATATAAAAAGATTCAGGGTAATGAACTAAACTGAAATACATGCAAAGTTAACTAATAACACAAACACTGGCACAGTATTTAGATCAATTTAGTAACACTTTAGTGAGGAAGCAAGACACAGACAAAGGTTAAGTATAATACAAACTAGATAGACTGTGATAAGCCACACAGCTAGGGTAACTATATATCCCAATTAGCCTGGGCAGTCTGCATTTACACTTGTGTAATTAACAGTATCCTTTTTCATTCATTTTCATTCTCCAAAGTATCCTAGTATGAATGATACATTACATGATCACCTTACCTGATGGCATAATGGCTAAAACACAGACAGAATGGTTGGTGGTTTGAACCCAGCCAGGGGCTCCAGGGGATAAAGACCTGGTGATTTGCTTCCTAAAGATTATAATGGAATTTTACTCTACAAATGGAGTTGCCATTGGATGAAATCAACTCAAAGCACTCAACAACAACAACCCATAATAATGATAACACAAATACTGTTAAAGTAGATGTACAAGCAAATTCATACGTGAAACCCTGGTGCTGCAATGCTTAAGAGCTGTGGCTACTAACCAAGAGGCTGGCAGTAAGAATCCACCAGGCACTCCCTGGAAACTCCATGAAGCAATTCTACTCTGTCCTATGGGGTCACTGTGAGGAACTGACTTGTTGGAGGCAAGTCTGGGTGTCTTGGTACCAATCTGAACTCAGAAAACTTTTATAAGATGAATCAATATGTGTGCTATGTTAACATAAAAAAAAAAAGGAATTGTTCTATGATTCTGACAATATCCAGGATAGAAGGGGAAGAAGAGGAGCAGGGCTGGCAATGCAACCAGGCTGGAGAAGTGCACATACGGACCTCACTACCACTCCTACTCCTTTGCCCCCTTCCAGTCTGTAACAAGCTTTAAGGTGAAATTCTCATCAAGGTAAATTAAAAACTTATAGAATATGAACGAGAAATCATTGTTTTAATGAAAGGATATAATGCTCATTGCATATTCCTTAGTCACAGTCTGACTCAAGAAAGCGAAAATAACTTGGGTGGATAAAAGATTTACTAGTTGAAACAGGGGCTATGGTACCTTCTCAGAGAGAAGGTATGGTGTTGAATGTTTTATCACTCCAACACGCCATACAATGGTTTCAGCCTTTTTTGACTCTATGTATATGTCTCATACTCAATACCACTTGTTCCCAGTCAACAAATTGGATTTAGCCGTTTATCTGTCATTACAACACACCTTTCCACAGAAACTATGTTATACAGTACTTAAGTTTCTAGCTCACCACACAAGCCGAATGAGCCTGTATACATCTGAACTGTGTATCAACGATACTTCTCAAATGTCCTATGACTGAGGCAACATCAAGAAAAGTGAGTCTACAAAGACGCAGCACAGGAGTAACGGCAAAGCTGACTGGATGGTGGAAAGACCAGGGTACGCAGAGATTTAATAAAAGGATGCGAGCGTCTATGGTGGATGCTCTGAGGAACAAGCAGATACATGATGTCATGGACCAAACTGTGTCTCCCCCAAAAATGTGTGTAGCAATTTAGCTAAGCTAGTGATTCTCAGTATTGTGTGACGACTGCCCTCCATTTTGTGATTTTTCTGATGCTGTAAATCCAAATCTCTGCCTGTGGTTAATAAACTGGATTTACGTTAAAGAGGATTAGGATGAGACTATAAAATCCTTCCTAAAATCACCTCCCTGCTCCAGTGTAAAGAGAGTTTCCCTGGAGTGTGGCTTGTACCACCTTTTATCTTTCATCCTACAAGAGATAAAAAGAGAAGCAAGCAGAGAATGGGGACCCTCATACAGAAAGCAGCACCGGGAGCAGGCAGCATCCTTCAGACCTGAGGTTTCTGTGCCAACATGCTCTCTGAACAAAGACTGATACAGTGCAAGGACTTTCCTCCAGAGCTGACAAAGAAAGAAAACCTTCCCCTGAAACAGACACCCTGAATTCAGACTTGTAGAGTACTGGACTGTGTGAGAATAAAGCCAACTACTGGTGGTATTTCTGTCAGCGCAGTACCAGATGACTAAGACACATGACTACAAACACTCTGGGAGAATCCACTCTTATTAAATGTCATAAACAGAAATATAATTCAACAGCAGTTAGTAAGTGGATTGGGAAAATAGAAGACAGATGAGCAAGACCAGTGAGGAGCCACTACAACTGTCAAGGAAAGACACAGGAGCCTGGGTACTCAACTCAACAAACGCTGTGCAAAGCAGAACTTCCACAATGTACATAAGATACATTTTAGGTTTAACTATAAGATAATGAAAAATGTAACGTTATTTAAAGGGTATGTGAACCACAGACATGGCAATATTTGCATCAAATCTATCCTTCACTTTTTACTCAACTTATACTCATCCCCTTTGTGAAGACTTACTCCTATGCCTCAGGGTTCAAAACCCAATTACCATTCCTGTTAACATAACTCCTGAACAGCAATTTTCTAAGCTTCTCTGAAGTATTTATATTTGACATAAAATGCCTTTGTAAGAGCAGACATGAAAAAAATTGAAGAATTCCAGACACTAACTTTGTTTCCCAACAGGAGACCTGTAGGCCAGAAAGAGCCGGCCTAAGGTTGCCAAGTTGCTAAAAAAAGGTATCTGCAATGAAAAAGTCATTGGTCTTGTAAAATTCTATCACGCGATCTCTAGCATCATTCCATTCCACATTTGGATTATTATGGGATGTTTGTAGCTATTTCTTTGGATTTTGAGCCATATTAATATAAAATCAGCATATGAAGGTCCCAAAGGCTTCACTCCATCCAAGTCATTAAGGTCAACTCTACTTTGAGGAGGCAGCTCTTCCCAGTTGTCTTCTCAGCGCCTTCCAACCTGGGGGGTTGGAAGTTTTCACTGGCTAATTCATTTCAGAAGTAGGCTGCCAAGGCCTTCTTCCTAGTCTATCATTAGTCTGGAAGCTCAGCTGAAACCTATCTACCCCGGATGACTCCGCCCATATCTGAACAGTGGTGGCACAGCTTCCAGCATCACAGCAACACACAAGTCCCCACAGTAAAACAAACTGACAGACATGTGGGGCTTCAGCAGTGTAGTGGCCTCTAAATCAGACTGCTCAGAATTCACAGAGATATACATCCTAATCAATGTACAAATGTTTATTAAATACTAACAAGGCACTGTGTTAACGATAAGATTTTACTGCCCATGAAAAATTTAACAAATGCAAAATCAAAAATGGCAAATTTAATAAATAACAATGTTCCATATATCACCTAAGTAATGACTCTGATCTTGATATCTTAGTTTTAGTACTGATGGCTTGCATTATGGTCACTTTAAAAACTGAGTATTATGTATCTAGTATCAGCTGAAGTTTCAGAGAGAAAAACCACATTCAACTAAGTAAATTCTTCTAGACCCATGAGACAGTTTGAATTAGAAAATTTTTTTGTCAAATGGACTTAAAATTTGCCATCCTGCTGAAGATTAATGATACACATTAACACAGAGAACTCCGCCTAGAACTCAAGAGCATGGATTCGGAAGTACGCTGGTTTCAAACTATAGTTTGGTCACCTACGAGTCAGTCACAGTGCGCACACTGCCTAATGTTAACCCTGTCTGATTAGATGTAAATAACAGTATATTCTTACCTCATAGGAAGAACTCTGACCATACTACATGTAAAGTATCCTACTGTAATGTGGAAAAACAGTAAATGTTCAATAAATGTTTACTGTTGTCTTAATATGTAAGTCCACAAGTATAAGTCTGAGAAATCCTACAATAAACTAGATTAATCCAACATTTCACAATTGTACCTATGAATCCCCCTTTTTTTAATGACAAGCCTACCAGCATTCTCCGCTACTCTTAATGAACACTGCTGCTTTCCAGAAAGAATAACAGACTCTGTCTTTAAGGTAGTAAAGCATATTAACAGTTTCTTAAAACTGAAAATTACAGTATTCAGGAAAATACCACAATTAATATAATTTTAGGAACAAAAGAATTCTTTAGCATCTACTTTATTTACCTTACCCCTGACAAGTGACCCTTCAGTCAAATAAATTATACAAGTTCACCTGTGCATGTATTAAAGTCATCCTTCACTAAACAAATGTTTACTAAACACTTATTAGGCACTGTGCTAGGCCCAGTTAAGTGCACTCAGATTCCTGACCCAGAGAAATTCAAAGATGGTAAATGTGCATTGTTTAGAACTACTACGTTTGGGGTCATCTGTCACACAGCAATAGAAAACTAATACATAAATTAAAATTTTATCTTAGATAACTTTAGTTAAAAAAAGCTTTTTTTCCTTTGAACACAGTACTCTTACACAATGTAAAGCTCATTGTTCCTATATTTAAATGTATTTTCTACTATTTTCTTTCAGCTTTACTTCTGCCTGTTTTCATAAGTGACTCTCTTTAGTTAAGACACATGTGTGTCTGTATAGTTAGCTGAGTTTTCCAATATGTACGTTCACAAATGATGACCAGGTGTTTTTCAGGCACAATACCTGATGTAATAAAAAATGAAATATCAGCTACAACCAGATTCTCCATGTAAGTCAGTCTCAAGGTTGATTATATATATCAAACCAGTTAATAAGAACAAAAGCTCTAAAATTATTTCAAATAGCACTGATGAAAGACAGAATGAATAAATGGGAAGAAAATTTTGAAAATGGAAAAAATGAAATAAGGGAATGGTAAAAAAACAAAGTTCATAAGCACTAAAACTACAATAAATTTTTCATCTACAATATAAGCGATAACAATGTAAATTCCTGTTGCACCTACTGCTACACTCAGGACAACCAAACCACTCTTTACTCTTAACTATTTGTTCACTGAGTACCTATGTTTTTCAAAACACCATCAAAACTGACAACTTGCAAACAACTACAATCAACAACTTGATTTAAACAGGTTAAAGATGCAGCATACATTAACATATAATCTCTGTATGCTTGGGCTGGCCACAAAGCTTTGATTTGAGAGGGAGAGCTTTACACTCTGATCCTAATCTGAAATACCCCAAACCAAAATCCTAAACCCATTGCCATCAAGTGAATTTTAATTCACTGCAACCCTAAAGGACACAGTAGAACTGTCCTACAGGATCAAGGCTGTAATCTTAACCAAAGCAAACTGCCACATTTTTCTCTCAGAGCAGCCAGTACGGTCAAACCACCAACCTTTTGGCTAGAAGCTGAGCATTTAACCATTGCATCACAAGGACTCCTCTGAAATTCCCCAACTCCTCCAAATTCAGGTGTGTGTATTCTTGTTCAAGTTTTCCATACAGTATGCCACTCTGAGTTGTCACTGAGCCAATTCGACTTAAGGGTGACCCCATGTGTCTGAGTAAACTACTCCATAGCATTTCCAAAGCTGTGACCTTTCAGAAGGACATTGCCAAGGCTGTCTCTGGAACCACCTCTGGGTGGACCCACCTTCAGACACACCAACTTTTGGCTAACAGTCAAGCATTTAACTGTTTGCGTTACCAAGGAACTCCCTCATGTAGTGTACACTTAAAGTGTTGCCTTATTAACGAGGCCTACTGTGACTATCCTATCTGAAACAACAGCCACTCATCATCTACCTGTCCTAATTCCACTTTACATGGTTCTTTATCTTTTTGCTTATTCTGCCTTCTTATGAACTCCACCAGAACATTAGCTGAAGGGCACAGATTGTTATCCACTTTGCTCCTGATATATTCTGAGCACCCATTCACATAGCTGACATTCAGCAGGTACTCAAATATTAGTCCAATATTAAACGAACAAAGCTATAAAAATAAGTGTTCTCATACAGCCAAAATAAAAAATAGAAGGCACTAAGGAGAAAAAAATAAAGTCATCAACCAGTAGTTGAAAATGTTAAATATTTTTGGAATTTTAAAACAAAGTAGTAGTTCAAACTCAAAACAATAAGAAATTAATGCTTTAAAAACTTTTTACTAAGATTTCCTATTACACACGCTAAGTTTCCTAATAATGGCTAGTGAGTGGTGGTGGTTCCATCAAGCTGTTTATGACTCACAATGATCCCATGAGAAAGCACAGAACTGCCCCATAGTTCTCTAGGCCTCTAGGCCAAAAATAGTATTGTTGTTTATTCTTTAAAAAATAAATGCTTTGACCAAAAACACAAGTCAAGATGTATCTATGCTATATTGAAAAAATCCACTGCCACTGAGCTGATTCTGCTGAAAGCACCAAAATATCCAAGAACACAGGATTAAAAATTCATCCTTTAAAGCCTAAATCATGTCATACTGTTTGTTCTAGAATGGTGATGTCCAACAGAAGTACATGGGATCTACACATTTAACTTTCTTATTAGGTCAGATTATTTGAATATTATTTCATGTAATCCAATGTGTCCAAAATATTATAATTTCCAACATGTAATCAACATTTCAAAATTCAGATATTCTATACTATTTTTCATATCACGAACTTGAAAATCAAAAGTGCATTTTATACCACACTTCAATACAAGGACTCAGCTTGGTGGCTACTCTACAGGACAGGATATTTCTAGATCCCTTTAGGCACTAACAAAACATAATGGCATGCAATTGCTGAATGGGTATCTGTTTTGCTAGGTACACTTTCATCACAAATACAACAAAATAGTAAGTAAAAAAACATAATGACAAGTTGTATCTACCTTTAAAAATTAATATTAGAAGAAACACATAGTGAAAGATACTGTCTGGCTTTTAAATTTTAAAGTTCAGTCATTACTGGTGTCTCTCTACGACCTACTTAAATATAAGCTTTTTGTCCTAACTTTTATTACAATTAGAATGCCATTAACATTTAAAATTTCAAAAAGGCTTGTACTGAAATATAAATTACAGAGCCACGCATGACTAATTTGTTTGGTACACTCACCACAGCACTTGTGATCCTTTACACATGTGATCATTCATTATCTGATGATGAGGTGTAAAAGATTAACATAACTTGCAACTCTAAGACCTACTGTGTAATCAAATACATTCAAATAGGCAAATACCTGCATAAGCTCACTTACTACCCTTTCTGTCCATACATTACATAAATAAATTTAACTGATCCTTCCTTTACAGTTATTTTTAATTGTTAAGCAAAATGCAGATTTTTTCCCATCTTTAAATATTTTTACAGTATTTATAATTTGATAGTAATTTACAACAGCACATACTGGCAATTAATAATGTACAGTTTGTCATGTAAATTTTAAAACAAAAAATCTAGCCCTTATCCTAGGCCTAATTTTAACCAACCTCAATAAATTAATCTGTAACTTCCGAAATACAGCTGTCTAACACTAATGTTAGCTTTAAAAAGTAGAACTGTATTCTAATTTTTCCAAACATTTCAAAATACTAGAACTCTTAATATCAACCGTGTACATTCCCTCTGTCCCACCTCTCTCGCTGTCCAAAATTAAAAACTGTAGGCAGGCTCCAGATTATCAATGTCCAGCTTTCATATACTGCACTGTTACAAACCAACCCTTCATGTAGTCTATTATAAAACTGAGGTACATACAATGGCTCATAATAACACACAGGCGCTACTCCACAATACACATGTAAATATTATTATTATTACCATATTATTTTAAATATGTCAGTATATCTGGAAGTATTTATTTTTTTTAATGCATTGAAAGGTACACGACATACTAAGACAAATATGTGACCGACAATTAGATAGAAACCATACCTAACTGTTCTGACTTACATATAACTCCAACTTAAAGGCTGATGTAGGAACAGAACTCTTTCATAATCTGGAGACTACCAGTATTGTACTTCTCAAACTGAAAACAATGCTGAGCAATGATTAAGTCCTAGTAACTAGTATCAAAATCAAAGGAAAACAGCATGATCAGTGTAGTCTATTAAAAGTGAGCTTTACTGATATTCCTTTCAAGACAGTACTTAAACCACTTACTGAAGATCAAAGACTACAGCCTTCAGTATGAATTACACTTCAACATAAAGAAAATCAAAATCCTCACAAGTGGACCACTAAACAACATCATGATAGAGAGAAGATTCAAGTTGTCAAGAATTTCATTTTACATGGAAGGAGCAGTCAAGAATTAAACAATGCACTGCCTTGAGCATTATCGACAACCAAAGACCTCCTTAAAACGTGTTAACAAGCAAGGATACCACTTTGAGGACTAAAGTGTGCCTGACCCAAGTCATGGTATTTTCAATTGTCTCATGAACTAAAAAGCTAGACCATGAATGAGGAAGACCAAAGAAGAACTGATGTATTTGAATTTGGTGCTGGCAAAGAATACCGAATATACCACAGAATATCAGAAGAACAAATAAATCGGTCTTGGAAGCAAGGATGGTGAGACTTTTCTCATGTACTTTGGACATGTTATCAGGAGACAGCAGTCCCTGGGGAAGGGCATCAGGCTTGGTAAAGTAGAGGGCCACTGAAAAAGACGAAAACCCCCAATAAGACAGACTGACACAGTGGCGACAACAATGGGCTCAAACACAGTAATGACTGTGAAGACCGCACAGGACCAGCCAGTGTTTCATCTTGCTGGACACAGGGTCACCAGAAGTTGAAAACTACTTGATGGTACTTAACAACCACAGCTGCAGAAGTCTAATGCTAACAGTTGTCTCCAAATTAATCACCAAAAACAGTTATGAAAATGCAAAGGGTAATCATCTACTAAATACACCTTCAGAGTTGACATGGAAAGTGCTTGATGAGAACTGTCATACTGTAAAAGAAAAAGAAAATGCACAATAATTTTACAAAATCCATTTATGCTACAGAATAATTTACCACTACAAAGTATATCAAACACACTTAACAAATTCTATTTACACCATACTTTATTTAATATTAATATTCTTAAACATCTGTACTGACAACCTAAATAGACCACTTAAAATTTTTTTAACTGTACTTTAAATGAAGGTTTATAGAGGAAATTAGTTTCTTATTAAACAATACACACAGTGTTTTGTGAAACTGGTTGCCAACCCCACAACACATTAACATTTTCCCCTTCTCAACTTTGGGTTCCCCACTACCAGCCTTCTTATCTTCTCATACCTTCTTGTCCTTAACCCTACCCCTGGGCTGGTGTGTTCATTTAGTTTTGTATTGTTTTATGGGTCTGTCTAGTCTTTGGATCAGGATCAATCTCAGGAGTGACTTTATTACTGATGGAAAAGTTGTGTCTGGGGGCCACACTCTCAGGATTTCATCAGGCCCTGTAAGACCAGTAAGTCTGATCTCTTTTTGTTAGGCAGAATCCTGTCTTACATTTTTCTCCAGCTCTGTTCAGCACTCTTTATTACAATCCTTGGTGGTACAGTAGTTAAGTGCTATGTCTGCTAACCAAAAGGCTGGCAGTTCAAATCCACCAAGTGCTCCTTGGAAACTCTTTGGGGCAGTTGTACTCTGTTGCACAGAGTTATGAGTTTGAATTGACTCAATGGCAGTGGGTTTGGTTTTCGTTTGGTCAGACTAGTCAGTGGTGTTAGCTGGGCACCACATAGCAGTGCCCAGTTCAGTCTGGTGGAGGTTGTAGTACTTGTGGTCCACTAGGCCTCTGGACTAATCTTTCCTTTGTATCTTTGGTTTTCTTCATTCTCCCTTGGGATAGCACTAGTGGAGTAGCTTGGCTAGCTGTTCATAACCACTTAAAACTTTTGTGGAGGATTAGTAAGAGTAATTCATCCCTAATAACCTAGACACTTTCACTAAAAAGTAATCTTGGAACTTAATTTTTTATACATGTATCAAGAGAAATGATTTACACTGTTTACAGAATGAATTATCTACTCAGTGTAATAAAACAGCCCACAGTAACAACTACTTCACACTGCTTTCCAATAACAGTAAAATCTTGAAAATTGATTTGCTTCATCCACTCTTCATTATGACTCACAAAAAAATATTTACATACTTCAATTTTTTTCTTTAACTGCAAGATAAAAGTATTGCTTAGTCTGTGTCATGGATTGAACTGTATTCCCCCTAAAAATGTGTGTACCCATTTCACTAGGCCATAATTCCCAGTACTGTGTGATGTTCCTATATGTTGCCTCTACGACTGTTAATGAATGAGTATGGGTGGCAGCTGTGTTGGCTGGGCAGCACTCATGTGTAAGACTGTATTGTGCCTTGAGGAAATCTCTTGAAATGTAAAAGAAAGAAGCTAGCAGAATGAGTTGGTGATCTCATACTACCAAGAATGTCAGAAGGAGAGGGTATCCTTTGGAAATACCTGGGGCCCCTGTGCCTCAGAAGCTCCCAGTCCAGGGGAAGACTGATGACAAAGACCTTCTTCCAGAGCCAACAGAGAAAGCCTTCCCCTGGAGCTGATGCCCTGAATTTGGTCTTGTAGCCTACTGGAATGTGACATTATAAAAAGTCTCTTTTTAAAGCCATGTATTATATATACAATATATATATAGTGCATTATATACATATATTATATTCTTAATGTTACAGCAGCACTAGATAAGTAAGATAGTCTGTGGTTCTACAAATGAATGAGTGAAAGAACAGAACTAGTTAGAACTAAAAGCCATGATGCTGGTATCACCAATACTGAACTTGAACCAAAGTTATTTCAACCACAACGAGAAGAGCTTGTCTCAGTAAAAGGAAACCAATTAACGCATAAATGTTAAATATAAGCCTAAAGCGTTCATCTCTAACAAGCTACTAGAAATCATTCTAGCGTTCTCAGAGAAAAACTTTCAAAGTGACATACATGATGGAGTAGAGGGAAAACTTAAGCGGCAGTAATCTATGTATAATTTAATAAATATCTAAATTAAAACAGAGGAAATAAACAACTAAAGTAGAGAAGAGATAGTGAGAAGGGAAGAAAAAAGGACAAATTTTAAGAATACAGATTTGCAGGGATCAGCACACTATAACCAACAGGCCAAATCCAGCTCACTATTTCTGCAGTTTTCTTAGAACACAGTCAACCCTTAATTAATTCATTCATTGTCTATGGATGCTTCACACTACAATGGCAGAGTCGAGTAACTACAACAAAGACTGTAAGGCCTACAAAATCTAAAATATTTATTATATGGCCCTTCTCAGAAAATATGCCAACCCTGATTTAGAAGAACAAAAAAGAAAAGGTAACTCCATAAATGCCATCAAAGAGCAAATGATATACAAGAGGAGAGCTGGGATTTGGCTTCTGATACAACAAGAAGTTAAAGAGACCTGAAAAAAATGATCAGAGGATATGGCTAAAGCAAGACCAAATAAAGATAACAATGTTAATGGGGAAAGTAACAGCGAAACCAGACCAAGAAAAGATGGAAATGTGTAAGACATAAAGCAGTGGGTACAGTGGATTATTACACTAGTGGCCTCCAATGAACCACTCCTCCTGGCTTCCTGTGCTTGTATATTCTCTCCCACACTGGGTCTGAACTTGGCCAAGTGATTTGTTTAGGCAAATTTGTTACTAACAAGCACTGGCAAGCAGAGGCATGAAAAGCACTTGCACATTGGAACTTGCTTTCTTGGAACACTACCACTTGGAAGCTAGTCACCATGCTGTAACAAAATTTGAGCTAGACTCCTGAAAGAAGACAGGATGATGTATGGAGAAAGACTCTGACAAATAAGAGATGATCTTAAATATTCTAAATCCATCAGAGCTCCCAAATGAATGTAGTCCATGCCAAGGAGAACAGAAGAACTACCAAGCTTAACCCAGTCAACCTATAGAACAAAACCAAAACACCAAACCCACTGCCATCAAGTCAATTTCAACTCATAGCAACCCTACAGGGAAGAGGAGAACTGCCCCACAGAGTTTCCAAGGAGCAGCTGGTGGATTCAAACTATCAACCTTCTGGTTAGCAGACATAGCACTTAACCCACTACACCACCAGGGTTTACCCACAGAATAGTAGAAATAATAAACTGCTGTCATTTTAGGTCACCACATTTTGGGGTAGTTCCTAAAGTAACAATAGATAACTGACACAGTCAGAATGTGATGTGTTTTTAAGAAATTCAAGGACACAAGACTGAAGATTCTTATAAAACTAGAAGGGAGATGTATATACGTGACATACACACGCGAAGAGAGGAGATCAAAGTAAAACAATGAGAAAAACTACACATGAAAGTGCTGAGTCATATGAGAAATAATGAAAAATTTGAAGAAAGACAAGAGACTGAATCATTCTGAGAATCTTAAACAGAGTATCAGAGGAAAAGCTCTTCCACCTACTTCATCACTTTCATCAACTTCAATTCCACCATCTTTGTCATCATCCATTTGTTTGTGTATTGTTTGAAGAGCTTCCAGACTAAATCTGTCTTCTTCTGTGAAGCACGGTGGGCTCAGTGACATGCAGGGATCTGAAACAGAACAAAGGCAATCACTAACTTGACATGCAAACACAGGCTATAACTAAAGGGCACAATTTAATGGAAAACCAACAAAATTAAATCTCTGACTAAATCAAACTAAGAAATTTCAAAATATCTAGCAGAGTTTTCTTCACATTAAAAATACAATACAGGAACACAACTGATTGAAAAAACTAATCTAAATTACTGAGTGACACCAGGCCTAACTCAGGTTGCCCATATTCTTCCACACTCTTAGCCATTGTTTTCTCAGTCATTGTTTTCTCTTACTTAACCCATTATTATTTACTGAAGATTCTCCCCTTAAAAACAAATGACCCACCTCTGGGGCAGAGGTATAGAAATCACAAAACGTAAAGTACTATTTTTGTATAATTTAATTAAAATATAAGTTCTAGGAAAATATCACAAAGGACACAACAAAAGGACATGTAGAACATGTACATGACCCTTGAAAACATTTTTTTCGGTTTTTTTTTTTTTTTTTTTTTTTACTGAAAGGAACCCAAAAGTATACCTATATGACTTTTTTTTTTATACATAATTGTTCAAGTTCAACAAGAAAACAAACAAAAGATGGCTAATTGTTTTGTAATCTTGTTCCTCGTGTTTTCCTTCACAGACACACATAGATTCAATCTTTCTTATGGAAAATGTCCTAAAGGGAAGTGTGACTCTTCATAATCTAGTTGTTAAAAACTAACAATTTAGAAAGAATGTGATTTTCTTGTAGCATAAAACAGAGTGATGAAATTTAGTGTAAACTGCCTATACACCAAAATCAAAAATGACTGCCAAAGCTTTACTCATATGCCAAATCTGGCTAACTGGCAGAATTCCAGCCAACTTACTTTTACTAAGTGACTAATATTCTACATCCTTTTAAAATGCTATCAGAACACATATATTTCTAGAAAAGTTTATTGTAGTCAGTATAACAGAAGAATTAAATTCTGTTTGGCCAGCTCCTCAACAACATCAAAAATCTATTAATACAGGTCTGGCCCTGTTACAAATTAACTGTCTGACAGCGGACAATTAATTGTCCTGTATCTAAGTTACCTCACCTCTAAAACAAGGTGAGTATAACAAACGCTTATCAAGGTCTACTGTGGCTATAAGAACCTAAACACAAAAATTAACAAATTAAAAAGAAAAAAAAAATCCAAGCCTGATGCTGTTGAGCCAATTCCTACTCTCAGCAACCCTACAGGACAGAGTGGAACTGCCTCAGATGGTTTCCAAGGAGCACCTGGTGGACGTGAACAGCTGACCTTTTGGTTAGCAGCTATAGCACTTAACGACTATGCAACCAGAGTTTCCAGAGCTCCCATGTGAGCATAAAAATATCTAATTCTACGTGGGGGTGATGGGTGGGAGGGGCCTTACAAGAAATGAGGCCAGTGATTCACTTCCGTTAGTGATTTTAATCTTCTAAAAACCACTGCAAATCTCTATGACTTCACATGTTCCAGTTATAGTATACAGTATATTTTGGTAATATAACATTTTTAATAGCTGTAATTCAAAATACAATTTTAATTTCTTTAGTCTCAGAAAGAAAACAGAAGAGAAAAAGAAACTGCAGAAGTGGGAAACGAAATTATAAGTTATGTATGTGTACACATATGAGTATTTAGAATACTGATTCAGATCTGCTAAAATCTAATAACTTAAAAGACCATTACAGCATAATGGTTATCTATAATCCTAATTCACAAAACAGCGAGAACCTTCATATGCTTGTGAGTTCAAATTTATCGGTAGTTATTTAGGATAGATGCAGAGCGAAAGACAAGTTCTCAGATACCACAACAACACAGAGTGTAAGGAAGATCTGTATACAATCTATCATTGCCTCTAGAAGATCTAGGCTTTTAAATATACTTTATCTTGTTAATAAACATGAAAAACAAAAGCATTTATTGCAACTGGCATAATAAAGAAAGACACAGGATCACTCAATCTGATTAAATAGGTTTTGTTGTCAAATTCTTTAAGAATGTCAAGAGTTAGGGCTATGCACACTAATAAAGCAAGAGAAAATTAGGAGTAACATAAGACCTTAAAAATATTCATATAACAGAGTTGGTAATTTCTTACTTAAATTAACTTATTTAATAAAAACTTATTAACAAAACACTATCTTTTAAGAAGCCTTTCAGGATGTGACTTTTCCATTAAGTCTCTAACAAATACTATCTCCCAATGATCCCTTTCCTTCTGAACTCCATTCCATCCATTCAACAAGTATCTACTGAACATCTACATGTGTCAAGCACTAGAAATACCTTAACCAAAGAAAACAAAGCCCCTCATAAAACTTATATTCTAGTAGAGGAGAGAGACATAACAAGATAAATAAATAAAAAAATACAGCATGTTAAATGTAGCAAGTATTAAGGAGAAAAACAAACAGAAAAGGCTAACATAAAATATCAAAGGTTTTAAAATCTTCAATTATAGCTTCATTCTCAAATCACTCCAGCTAAGGTCTTCATCTAATGCTACATTATTCTACTTACTATCTATTTCACTCTATCCATACAACTAAAGAGCAGATGGGGCCACGTTCTTACGTTTTTAGGATATTCATAAGGCCCGGGACTTACTGTTGATTGTTAAGTGCTGTCATGTCCGTTCTAACTCACAGTGGACACTATGTATAACAGACCGAAATGCTACCCAGTCTTGCCTCATTCTCAATTAATTGCTATGCTTGAGCCCATTATTACAGCCACTGTGTCAATTCAACACGGTCTTGTGATCACTGGAAGACGGTATTCCTTTTTTCCAATGACCTTCTGCTTTTTGGAGCATGATGTCCTTCTACAGGGACTGATCCTTCCTGATAACATCTCCAAAGTATGCGAGGCATACTGTCACCAGTCTTGCTTCCTAAGGAGCATTCTGGCTGTACTTCTTCCAAGACAGATTTGTTTGTTCTTCTGTGGTATATCCAGAATTCTTTGTCAATACCACAATTCAAAGGCATCAATTCATCTTAGGCCTTCTTCCTTATTCACTGTTCAGCTTTTGTATATATATAAGGCAACTGAAAACACCACAGATTGGTCAGGTGCACCCTAATATTCAAGGTGACATCTTTGCTTTTTTAACACTTTAAAGAGGTCTCTTGGAACAGATTTCCCCACTGTGATTTATCTTTTGATTTTTTGCAGCTTCCAGGAGTACTGATCAAGATCCAAGTAACATGAAATCCTTGACAACATTAATATTTTCCCTGTTTATCACAGTCCATTGAGAGGAATTTCGTTTTATGCTAAAGTGTCATCTACACTGAAAGCTGTAGTTTTTGATCTTCATCAGTAAGTGCTTCAAGTCCTTTTCATTTTCAATAAGCAGGTTGTGTCACAGAAGTCTTCCTCCAATACTGATGCCCCATTCTGTATGAGTCCAGCTTCTCAGATTATCTGCACAGCATACAGACTGAATAGGTATGGTGAAAGGATACAACCGTGACACACATTTCTGCTGACTTTAAAGCACACAGTAACCTCCTGATCTGTTTGAATGACTGCTTCTTGATCTATGTACAACTTCTTCCTGAGTACAATTATGTATTCTGGAATTCCTATTCTTCATAATGTTATCCATAATTGTCATGATCCACACAGATGAATGCCTCTGCACAGTCAAAAAAACACAGGTAAACATCTTTCTGGTATCCTCTGCTTTGAGTCAAGATTCAGCTGACATCAGCAATGAAATTCCTGATTCCACATCTTCTTATGAATCTAGCCTGAATTTCTGGCAGTTTCTTCTCAATACACTGCTACAGACATCTTTGAGTGATCTTCAGAAAAACTGTCTTGTGTGTGATACTGATATTGTTTGATAATCTCCACATTCAACTGTATTACCTTTCTTGGGAACAGGGATAAACATGGATCTCTTCTAGTCAGTTGGCCATGTTATCTTTTCTTAAATTTCTTGGCATTGATGAGTTAGCAATTTCAGTTTGCAGCCATTTGTTGAAACATCTCAATTGATACTGTGTCAATATCTGGAGCCTTGTTTTTCGTCACTTCCTTCAGTGATGCTTAGACGACTTCTTTCAGTATTATCAGTCAGAACACGGCCAAGTGCAGAACAGATATCAATTATTCACAAGCAATTTCAAGTTGAAACTGAAGAAAATCAGAATTAAGTCCGTGAGAGCCAACGTATAACCTTGAGTATATCTCACCTGAATGTAGAGCTCATCTCAAAATAGCTTTGACACACTGAACTCTAATGGCCAAAGACCAAAGGACTTGTGGAATGACATCAAGACATGACATGAAAAAAGCAAGAGGTCATTAAAAAAGACAAGAAAGAAAGAAAATACAAAAATGGATGTCAGAAGAGATTGAAACTTGCTCTTGAAGGTCAAATAGGTAAAGCAAAATTAAGAAACGATGTAACACAACAACGGAACAGGATTTCACAGGGCAGGTCAAGAAGACAAAGTAAAGCATTACAATAACATGTACGAAGAGCCAGATATACCCAGGTCTCAGCTGAGCGTATTTTGGGCCCTTGATAAATTCTATTATGTTATATATTAATTAAATCACAAGCTTCCAGGCATTAGGCATTATAGAGATAAAAGAGGGAAAAAAGCATGTGAATTACTGCTATACATTTTGTTAATCCCACTAGAACACTGGTTGCAGGGCATTATGGGAGCATGGAGGAAGGGCACCTAATCCATACCGGGGGAAAAAAGTCTGTAATACTTTTCCAGAGGCAACTTCTGGGAGCTTTAAATGATTGTAGTTGATCTGAGGAAGGAGCAAAAAACATGCCTGGAAAAAAATAGCATCTTCATTGGCATGAAAAGAACTTGGAACAGAGAAATGTCTATGTTTTAATAGGTCTACAGTACAGAGAGCATATGGAAAAAGAGGTAAGAGATCAGGGAGGAGACTGGCAAGAAGGGACCAGGTTTCTGAAAGCTCTTTTCCATACAAAGGACTGTGGATTTTTGTCCTAAAAACTACCAAAAGCTATCAAGGGATTTCAGGGAGGAAACTAACATAATTAGATTCATTGTAGAAAGATCATTCTGGTGACAGTGGAAGATAAATGGGATGGAGGCAGGCAAGACAGAGAGGCACAGCTGTCAGGAAGTGGCAGCACAATCCAGGCAGCACTCAGCAGGCTCCCTCCAGTAATGGAGAAGGTAGGTGATGATGAGGACTGCTCCGGGGTTTGGTCTTTTCCCAAGGTGAAGCAGCAAAAGGAAGAGAAATACAGGAGTTAAAGATATGGCAAGAGTGGTCCATCCCTACATGTGGAATTTTATTTCCTTTTTGTGGAATGACTTAAGACCTAGCAAACTAATTCAGAATAGCTGTGAATTCTTAACTCTATTAAGTATCTTAAAAGCTTTTCATTTCCTCCTCAGTTGTTCCCACACTAGATTAACTAGAGCACAAGTGATCATTTCAACTCAAATTAACTGGTCTAAATTTATTTTAAAATATGCTAGTTATAAAAGATCTATGCCCATAAAGAATCAGGTTTCAAAAACAACTGCTAAAACACCCAAATCAATTTCCTTTGCCAACACTGCACAGGCAACTACCTTAGCAACCCAAAATGCATCAGTGCCATCATGCACTCCATAACCAGAACATGTTTCTCATCTAAACAGAACTCACTCACTTATGTCAACATGACATGGAGAGTCTATAACATGCCAGGTCCTGTACTTGGTACCGGGCACACAACAATGGCAAAAAGGTATTTCCTTCGTTTGGTGACTTCACCTTCTGTTAAACTAAACAGTGTGATGCACCTTTTTAGGATTCAGCATTCCTTTCTTTTCTATGGAGCAAAAACAGTACTTTCAACTAAAGAGAAAAGAATGAACTGAAACAGAATGAGGCCTAGGCTCATCAAAGCCATGGTTAACGTCTACCCTGTTTTTCTCTACTCAGAGCTTGATAAATGTTCAGTCTGATCCTGCAGAAATAAACAAGTTAAAATCATTTCAGCTAGTAAATAATATACATTATATTCAAGAAACTAATGCTATTTGATGTACATAATTTAATCCCTACAATCCTGTGCTGGACAGGTATTATCTCCATTTTTCAGAGTAGGAAACGTGACTCACGAGTATCCTTAAGGTCTCACCTTCAGTACTGGGATTCCAACCCAAATGTATGCTCAAGTATCAGTATCATGAATACATTGGTTACCATCAACAGTCTCAGAACAAAAGTATTGCCGTCTTGGGTATTGCCAAGATCTGGCCAGAAAGCCTTCACTAGCCCTTACATATGGGTGAAACCATCCCCTCCCTAATGAACTGACAGTACCAAGAAGCAAAAATTTTCCCCATGGGATTACTGGACACTTTGGAAACGACATTCACAATCTAGCATACGTACCTATACTTCTTCTACTACACCTCTTTGATAATGATGTATCTCAAAATAACAATGATAATCAAGTTACCGACTTGTAGAATATTTGGTCAAGAACGTGACTGAGTATCATTTTCCTTTTGTGAATACTCTGGAAATCCAAACTCATTCTGTAAATTCTGACATGTAAGAAAGTATTATAACTTGACTTGGCTATACAATTATTTACAGTATATTTTAAAGGGTAGAGCTATCCAGTAGGAGGGAGAGAACTTTCTTTTCTTAATAGCAAACCTCCCCTAAGACTTTCATATTTAATATCAGAGCAAGGACAGAGTAAGGATACACATTAAACAAACTGGGGAATTCAGAAGTATAGTATAAGCTCCCTACAAAGCCCTTGTTAAGATATCCCAAGTACACCAAAACCACTTCTGAGTGTACCAGGATGGAGTGCCTGCCCCAGTCAGACCTCTGCTGAATCATTTTAGAGGCAGACTACTGCAATGCTGTAATGCGAATATAATTCAGAACGTCTGGTCCACCCAAATACCGCTCTTACTTTGCCTCCTCTGGCTGCAACATGTAACAGGAGAAGAAAGAGGGTTAGTGGAGGAGTGAATTAGTTAAAACAGGCAGCATGGAGTGTGTATGTCAAGAACACAAATATCATCGTCATACTGCCTGAGTCTGATTCATGAATGTCCTACTTACTAGGTGTGTGTGCTCAAGACAAGTTATTTAACTACACTGGCTTCATTTTCTTCACTTATGAAACAGTAATGACGGCACTTGGCTTTGGCAATGATAAGAGTACACCCCTCATTAGAGTGTTATATTTTGAGAAACACTTAGACTAGTACCTGACAAATATAAAGACCACGTCACTTACTGAATAAACAACGAAAGAAAAAGGTTAGTCTAATTATCTGTTCATCTGCCTCTAGAGCCAAGAATTCCTAACCAGTCTCTCATGAGAAACTGATTATTCACTAAGACATTTGGAATATTATTTATTTGTCTTCTGCAACCTCTGAATGATCATTACAGTTAACCACACAGTTTATTACCCATTCTGAGCAGCAATTAGCAACTGTTACAAATAACAATTTAAGTGCAAAATATTATATAATTCAAAGAAAATGATCTAAAAAATGCCTAAGAAAAACTACATTACAGTCCCTAAGAGAAAATGAACTGTACATGGGATTAGGAGCATGAGGGGCCCCAGTGTCTCTACCACATCACTCATTCTGCAGAGGCTCACTCATTTCCTCAGTTTATCTGTTAACTAAAACAAAAAAAACAGAAAAAAGAAAACCACTGCCACTGAATGGATTTCTATTCATGACAACCCTACAGAACAGAATAGAATGACCCCATAGGGCTTCCAAGAAGCACCTAGTAGATGAATGATGAACCTTTTGGTTAGCAGGACCAATAGGGCTCCAGTTACCTACTGGTGGGAGCATAATATATACATATATATATATATATACTTTACATATTTTTTAGATAGATAATATTTAAGTTTTAAGTACAATTTCCCAAATTTGCTAGCAAAAAAGTTCATAAACCTCAAATTTCAGAAACTACTCTTATTTTCAGTAGGAAAAATAATTACACTTATTGAAAACAATTTAATATTGAGACATCTGCAGCTAACCAAGGTTCATTACCTAATTTTCTGCAGCGTAAGAACAAGATGAATATCAAATTGTAAAGTAAACACGCTGTGGGAAGGATTTTTATATTAAGCTCTAAAGTTCCAAAAACTTTTAATGACTCTTTATGGATACAGTTAGGTTCATGTGTTTCACTGACTGTGTAAAAGCATTTTGACTGTGTGAATCGTAACATATTACAGATAACACTGCAAAGAATGGGAATTCCAGAGTACTTAACTGTGCTCCAGCAGAACCTGTACACAGGCCAAGAGGCAGTGATGCCAGACAGACAAAGGGATACTGCATGCTTTAAAACCAGAAAAGACAGGGTTGTATCTTTCACCATACTTTTTCAATGCATACGGTAAGCAATTAATCTGAAAAGCTGACCTATATGAAAAAGAATGCAGCATCACTGACAACCTTCATTACACAGATGGCATAATATTGCTTGCTGAAAGTGAAAAGGACTTAGATGCTTACTGATGAAGCTCAAATACTACAGACTGAAGTACAGATTATGCTTCACATAAAGAAAACAAAAATCATCACAAGCTGGGCCAATAAGCAAACACAACAAAGACAAAGATTGTGAGGATGGTGCAGGAGCACATTGTGTTTCACTCTGTTGTACATGAATGGAAATTAACTCAACAGCAGCTAACAAGAGTGATCAATTCAATCTAACTAAAATTTATCTTTTGGAAAATGAACGACAGTTAAGAATTCTTGTTTTTCTATGCCAGACTATACAGAAACAGGGTTAGAAAATGAAGTCTGAGCTATTATCATAGATCAGTATCTCATGTTCTTAATCTGATCCCAAAGAACAACTACTTATATTTAACAGAACTTAAAATAACTATTTTAGCTTTTAGTAACTCTTTTACGTTAAAAATAATATTCAAGTTCATATCTCAAAAAAATAACAAGACTACGAACATTAATTCTGAGCATCTATAGATTGTCGCTATGAGCTGGAATCAACCCAGAGGCAACAGGTTGTGGTTCTTGTAGTCTGGGCCAGAGGCTACACATACACTCTTATGTGTAACCCTCAAAACTCTATGATGGACTTCGCTTCAGTTTTCTGATCTACTAAATAAAGGGAAAGAAAGGGTCCTCAACTCACTGCTCTCAACTCTTATTCACTGCAACCCTACGAGAGAGTAGAACTGCCCCATACATAAGAGTTTCCAAGGAGTGGCTCATGGAGTCAAACTGCCAACCTTTCGGTTAACAATGCTCAGAGGTCAATTTATCTCAATAAACGCATACATCCAAAAAGGACGGACCCAAACCAAAGCATTAACCCTACAACTTGAACAAGTACAAAATCAGATACACAGATGCCGTCTAATTGGTATACATGATGTCCCTTACGTACAACAGAATGAAATGCTGCTTGGTCCTGCATCGTCCTCTCGATCAATGGTATGCTTGTGTCTGTCACTGAGGTTTCTGTGCCAATCTACCTCACTAAGGGTCTCCCTCACTGTCATTCTCCACTTTACCAGACATGATGTTCCAACCAAGCAAATGATCCCTCCTGATGCTACGTCCAAAGCAAATGAATAGGACAATGTTCTGTTGTGACTCACAATATTTTCATTGGCTAATTTTCACAGGGGGGTCACAAGGCTTTCCTTCATAGTTTAGTCTGGAAGCTTTGCTGAAAGCTATCATGAGCGGCTTTGCCGGTATCTGAAACACTAGTGGCATAGCTTCCAACAACATGAAAGCTACACAGTACGGCAAACTAACAGAGTCCTAACCTCCAAAAATACCACTGCCGAGCAGTCAGGTCCTAACTTCAGTTTAATCTATCTCTCCACCTAAACTGTGCCTAGAAACACGACCAGGCTGATTAGCGTCACTTTACATTCACAACAGGAGATTTCAATTGCACTCTTAATACTGCCCTGCAGTCATATTTTAACTCCTTGGTCTATTCACTCTCGTTTTCTGTTTCACACCTTCATACTCCTCAACCCCAATGCCTCCTTCAGTCCTCACTTTGAACAGTGACCTTTGCTTCCTGTTCATCACTGGAAATAAAAGGGAGCAATCAGAAAAGAACTTCTAACTCATGACCCACGGAACCATGTGCAGGTGTCTATGCTTTCATACTGTGTTTCTGGACTACTTCCACAGATGAGTTCCCTCAGGCTTCTACATAATCCCAGTCTCTACACCTTTGAACTAAACCTCATCCTACTTAGCCCCTGGTGGACACTGCTCTAAGAGTTCACTACTCTGCAATAGGCCACCGTTATCAGCACATAAACATGCTGTTTTTTCCTCCAATCCTTTAAATAAAAACTCAGTCTCACTCCACCAAAAAACTGCCCTTGCCAAAATAACCCACAACCACGACATTACTAAATCCAGTGGTTAACTCTCATTTCATTTTACTTGGCCAATCAGTAAGCATTTACTGCCCTTGATCATACTTCATTCAGATTCCGGGACTTCCGGGACAATAAGACCTTCCTGTCCTCCTCCCTTAATGGCCGCGCCTTCTCAGTCCCCTCCATTACAAAAAAACACAAGGAAACTGTTGAGAATGAAGATGGTTACGTTCAATATCTTGACTGTGATGCTGGTCTCCTGGGTATATACCTATGTTAACACAAAATTCTACACTTTAAAAATGAATCATTTGTTGTATGTCAATTATATCTCAAGAAAAATGTTAACATAAAAACAAACAAAAAAACTGACTAGCCTTCACATACCACTCCCAGTCTCCAAGGCTGCTAATGAAAAAAAAAGTTATTAAAGTTGTTTACAGATGCTAGAATGAAAAAACTTCTGCTCTTGCCATTTTCAGTCAATTATTTTCCTAACAAAGAGAGAATCAAATGGAGGACACAGGGTTTGACTCTCTTTCTCCTACCTACTAACATTACAGTAAAAATCTGTTTCTTTCTTGTTTTTTCCCCAATCATAACATATGAAAACTCCTTTTATTATTCTTAGCACTCTGCCAGCTTCTGCCGAGTTTTGCCGTTAGTATTATGAAGATGGTTGTTAGATAGTTATTCTACTTCCTTATTTATTATTGGTTTTGTGTCCTATTTTCTCTTATAATTTTACAGCCCTAACTAACTTAACAAACAAGAGGCAACTTAATAAGTGCCATTAAGCAGTAAATACTAATTAAAGCATTTAGGAGAAGGAAAAGCAGTTATATGATAAACACAACTTTAATGACATTAAATTCACCAAGTCTCAAGATCAAACAAAAGAAACATTTCCTGATGTAAATAAGCTCATTAAAATATTACACAAAAATTAAGTGTGTGTATGTAGGTTGAGCTAGTGAAATTTCCTGTAAATTAAACATTCATAGAACTATTCTGGTTATGCTGTAACTTCAAGTATTTAGCAGAATTCATTAACAATAAGAGACTCAAGGAGAAATGGATAGGACAGTGTCAGATTTGTGTTTTACACAGAATATGCAAGCAGCTGCAGAGTGTGGACTAAGGACAGGAGATCAGAGGCAGAAAGACAAATTGTTTTCTTCATCCAAGCAATGAGTGTCTGAGCTGCAGCTGTGCTAGTAAGTAAGCTGGAATGTAGTGGATTACAAAATATTTACAAAGTAAATTTAACTTACTCCCAGAATTCATACTACCCAGCTTCCCCAAATACAGAGATACTATAATGTGCATCTTCCCTAAATATTCAGACATTACCTATCAGAAAAAGGCCTTCCACATTACCAAGCATAAAGATAATTATCATTTTCATTTACATTTTATAATTTTAGAGAATGACGTATTTAAATATACAAACTAAATTTCTGAATGATTAAATACTGAAGCCTAAACTCACTATCACCAGCCTTCTCCTTTGGGCCCATTAACAACAGGAAAACTGTTCTTACACAATCCAAGAAAGCTCCACCTGTCACACGATAGACTGGAACAATGCACAGCTCCACTTCAACTCAGGATATGAGGAAAAGACAAGAACCATCAAATGGGTAGGTATTAGGTTAAGAGGACACGTCGTCATAAACACTGACAATTACTACATTCTTCCTGGCTGCCAAACTCTACCAGAAATTTCTAAGAAACTACTTAGCATGATCTAGAATGGAATGAAAGACGTTGTTCATAAAACTGTGTTCATCGCTTTAAGTAATATGAGCTTTGCTTCCTGAAATGCTGTGACTGTGTAGGTCCTATACTGAAAAGTCTTACTCCCACAATTCCCACAATCCAGGTATAAATTTAGCTTCTCTCTGTCACTTAAAGATGTAATTTGCATCTTAAGTGTAGCCATACTCTTCACAGCTTACAAGCAAACATTTCTGCAGATAAAAAATGTGAAGATGATCAGAACTGGGTCAGTCTCTCAACCAGATTTTTTTTTAACTCTCACTATTTTGGGCAGGGAGGGAATATAACTGATAATAGCATCTACAAACTGTAACATCTACATACAAATTAAAAGCTAGAATTTTCTATTAATTAAAAAAAAAGAGGCTGAGCATACTTTATCATAGACGAGTTCAGCTGTTAACTGCCTAAGTCACTAAGACCCAAGCAATGCTACCAAAACATTGTCAATTTACATTTCAATCCTCTCTGTAGTAGTCCGAAAATATTTCTTGTTCTTGTTAGGTGCCACTGAGTAAGCCCTGCTTCATAGCAACCGTATGTACAAGAGAACAAAACTCTGCCTGGTCCTATGTCATTCTCACAACCACTGCTGTGTTTGAGCCTACTGCTGCGGCCACCTCATGAATCCATTTCATTGAGGGTCCTCCTCTTTTTGCTGACCGTCTACTTCACCAAACATGACACCTTTCTCCAGGCACTGGGCCATCCTGATAACGTATCCAAAGTACATAAGATGAAGTCTTGCCATACTCGCTTCCAAGGAGCACACTGGCTTTATTTCTTCCAAGACAAACTTACTCATTCTTCTGGCACTCTACAGCCAACATTCTTTTCTAACACCACAATTCAAATGCATCAATTCTTCTTCAGTCTTTTTTACACACTGTCCACCTTTCCCATGTATATGAGGCAACAGAAAATATCACAGCTTGAGTCAGGTACACCTCAGTTCTCACAGTGATTTCTACACTTCAGTTAGAGGGACTTCAGTTAATCTGTTTATGCACTGAACGTAGCCAGCACCAGCACTGATACTGTAGTAGATCTATCTGTGGTTCTGCCCAGTATCCATTCATTTCCCCATCTTCTGGTCACAGTACTTCTATTTTCAGGGTTGCCATCTCTGAATTGGTACAGCCTTGGAACTGTGGACCAAGAAATCCTGCCCTCCCTTGCCCGAGGCTGAAACTAGGCCAGCTGGAGCTACATACACAGGTAACAAGATACCTTCTGCACCTCCACACTTGCCCCACATCCAAGTGTGTTCTCATTTTAGTAGGATAAGCTATCCATGTCTTCACAAGGTAACCATTAAAATAAAAAAAGTTAAAATTAGCCAAAAGGGGTTCTTCCGACTTGTAACCAAAGAACTGATCAAGGTACCAAAACAATAAGTACTTTGCTAATTCTAGGCCTTTGCTCACATCGTTCTTCTATCAAGAACAAAACTAAACCTAACAGGCATGTAGAAAACCCACCCAGCAACAACAGCACAATATACATGCTTCTGCAGTGCACATGGATCATTCTCCAGGACAAACCTTATGCTAGGTAATAAAACAAGTCTCAGTTGATTTAAAAAGACTAAAACCATACATACAAAGTAGGTTATCCAATCACAATAGAATGAAACTGAAAAAGTCAGTAACAGAACAAAAACCCGAAATTACACAGATATATAGAAAATAAACAATACAGTTTTAAACAACCAATGACTAAAAAGGGAAATTAGAAAATACTTACAGACAAATGAATGTAAAAGCACAATATACTAAAACTTGTGGGCTCCAGCAAAGGCTGTACTCAGAAGCAAACTTACAGCAGGAAACAACTACAATAAAAAAGAAGATCTCTGATTAGTCCAAAGGACTAACGGACCACAACTACCACAGCCTTCCCCAGACTGAACCTGGCACAACTAGTTGGTACCCAGCTACAACTCCTGACTGTTTGGACAAGGATCACAACAGAAGTTCATGGACACGCTGAAGAAAAACGTATAACAAAATTCTAACTCACAAAAAAAGAACTGACTTACTGGTCTGATTGAGACTGTAGAAACCCCAAGAGCATGGCCCCCACATAGCCTCTTAACTCAAGTAGTGAGGTGATTACTGAGGTTCCCCCTCCTGCCCAAGATTAGGCCCACAAAATAAACAATAACACATGCAGCTCAACCATGGACATGGGACTAAGTGGGCACATCAGCCCAGGAGCAAAGATGAAAAGGCAGGAAGAGGAAAGCTGGACAAACAGAAATGGAGAACCCAAGACAGTGCTGACATGTCATGAGGTTGGCCACCAATGTCACTAACAATATCTGTATTAATTTTTCAGTGTGAAACTAATTTACTCTGCAAAACTCATCTAAAGCACCATTTAAAAATTCAAATCAATAAATCAACTTTGCAACTTAAGGAGCCAGAAAAAGGGAGCTGAAAACTGCCAGAAGAAAGGAAATTTCAGAGCAGACATAAATGAAATAGAAAATGGAATAGAGAGAATCATCCAAACCAAAAGTCAGTTCTTTGAAAAGATTAGTAAAATCAAAGAACCTGTAATTGGAATGACAAAGAAAAAAAAAGAGAAGACAAAAATAACTAAAATCAGAAATGAAAGTTGAGACAGTATTACTAACTCTATACAGGAAAACATACTGCTGTTGAGTCAATTCCAATTCACAGTGATTCTGTAAGATACACTCCCCATAGGGTTTCCAAGGAGTAGCTGGTAGATTTGAACTGCCAACCTTCTGGTTAGCACTCAAGCTCTTAACTACTGAACCTCCAGTTCCAATAACAGAAATAAGACTTATAAAACAAAACTATGAACCACCATATATCATATCAACAAACCAAATAACTCAGATGAAATGAACAACTGCCTAGAAACATATAAACTACCTAAACTGACTACAGAAGAAATCTTCTCAACAGACGCATAACAAGCAGAGACTATCAGTTATCAAAAACCTCCAATAAAGAAAATTCCCAGACAAGATGGTTTCGCTGAGGAACAGAAGAATTGACACTAAACCTTCTCAATCTCTTCCAATAAATACAAGAGGAGGGAAGGCATTCTAACTCATTCTAAGGCCAGCATTACACTGTCTTAATACCAAGGCCAGGAGAAGGCACCACAAGAAAGCCGCACACCAATACCCCATATGAACATAGATGTAAAAATCCTCAACACAATACTAGCAAATGGAACCCAACAACATACAAATGGACCAATAAGCAACAAAATGATGACTGATGAAAAAAATGACATTGTCAAGGACTTCATTTTACTTGAATCCACAACACCCACAGAAGCAACAGTCAAGAAACCAAATGACATATTGAATACAGAAGACAAAAGAAGAATGGATGCCTTTGGATTAGGGTGCTGGTGAAGCATACTGACCATACCATGGATTGCCAGGAGAACAAACAAATCTGCCTTGAAAGAAGTACAGCCTTAGAAGCAAGGATGGTGAGACTCCATCTCATATACTTTGGACACATTATCCTGGAGAAAGACATCATGCTTGGTAAAGCAGTGAGAGGGTCAGTGAAAGAGAGGATGATCCTCAATGAAATGGACCAGAACAATGACTACAACAATGGGTTCAATCTAAACAACTGTAAGGATGGGTCAGGACCCAGCGGTGTTTCACTCTGTTGTATACAGGGTTGCTGAGAATCAGAACCAACTTGATGGCAACAGCAGTGGGATTCTGAGGATTGGTGAGTAGTTTAAATTTTGACCTCTTAAGTTCCTTCTAAGTTTAAATCTTTGTAGACACTAAACTAGGACTTCCAGGTAAATTCACCTCATATGCATAGTTAAAGCAATTAACAAACCTTTTCAGAGAAAACCAATGTAAAATAGTGTAAAGACAAAAGTCTAAAGGCCTTAACCTATCACTTGCTAGCAATATCCGCTTCAGGTAATACATAAAGCATCTAGAATCAGTCCTTGACACATCCACAGCTGACATTCAGCAAATGATGGTTAGAAGATAGTGATGACGACGACGATGACACCGATGATGGTAACAGCAAAACTGACATCACACCTGGAAGTCACTATGGGCACAGCAAAGCTGCATACAAAAGCTTGAAAAAGATAACACAAGTATAGTTCTTCAATGAATCTATATTACCATCAAATTTAAGATGCACTACAGTTTTAAGGTTCTATTAACAAAAATACCATTAATTATACTATAATATATGATGTTCCATTAATGTTAAGAGAAATTTCAGTTTCACATATTTTTAAATGCTGGAAAAATAAATAAGGAAGAGAACATAGAATTAGTAATTGGAATAAGTTAACAAAGAGAACATATAATTACAATAAGTAACAGAACTCAATGACCACAGCAGTTAAAATTTAATATCAGCGTTAGTAAGCACACACAATAAAAATAATTCTTATGGAGAGAAAAGATTAGAGCAGAGACAGGAAACAAGTATATCAGTAATGAAACCTAAATTAAAGCCCAGAACTGAACTCCTTATCTGTTTCCTTCCCCAAATCTTTTTTCCTAAAACACAAAAACATCTTCTTCCTAAATTAATATAGGCACCAATTTCCACTTAGTCTTCAACAGCATAAAATTAGGAGTAACCCTGAACCTCTTCCCCTGCTCCTCCCATCTCAGATCAGTTCTTACTAGCTAAACCTCATGCAAATCCTTCTCTCCTCTCCAACTCAGTGCCACCACTCTCGAAGAGACAAGCAGCATTTCCTCCACAGCTTCCCTCGAACAGTCTCCCTATCTCTAGGACCACACACTACAAACGTATCCTCCTTTATGGCCACCATATGTTTTTAAAATACCAATCTGATCACATCATTCTTCCTGCTCAAAATTCTTCAGGAGCACCCAGTGAACCAAAAGATAAAGCCGTATCTACACGGCATAAAGTACAATACACAGTCTGATTGCAGAAGAATTACAAGTGACTCACTCCCTCTAGAGAGCCCTCCTAACATCTCTCAACAGTCAGGTGTTTACTATTTGCTACTCTTGTAACATCTGATGCATGTCTACTACAGTTTTAAGAGCCCTGGTGGCCCAGTGGTTAAGCACTCAACTACTAACCAAAAGTCCAGCAGTATAAACCTACTGTCCACTCCACGGGAGAAAGGTGTGGCTGTCTGCTTCTATAAAGAAACTCTGAGAAACAGTTCTACTCTGTCTGGCATGGTGGCTGTTAGCTGGAAGCAACTATAGCAACTGGCTTGGGCTATTAAAAAAACAAAATAAAACAAAACAGTGTCATTGAGTCGAGTCATAGTGACCCCAGAGGTCAGAGTAGAACTGCCCCATACAGTTTCCAAGGAGCTCATGGCACATTTGAACTGCTGACCTTTTGGTTAGCAGACATAGCACTACACCACCAGGGTTTCTAGGTAATCTTAAGCAAACCTCTTAATATCCTTGGCTCTTGGTTTCCTCAACTGTAAAATCAGTATAACAATATTTACCCTCATGGATTCCTGAGGACAATGGAAACAAATGTAAATAAAGAACAACAAGTATTCTAGAAAACATGTAGAAATACAATGCAGCTAACACTCATAAAGCCTACAAAGAAACAAAAACTTATCAAGAGCTTTCTCTCTAACAGGCACAAGTTAAATCTTTATAACAAGGAGAAATTACATTTGTTGTTAAGAAACATGTCCTGTTTTCAGAGAAAATAGCAAGCCCATATAACAGCTCCATGTCCTTCCACTGTGTCAATAAAATTAGTTAATTTTTATATAAAAAAGTTGAGTCATGTTACTGCTGTTTGCCATCGAGTCAATTCCGACTCACAGCAACCACAGGCGACAGAGCAGCACCGCTGCATGCTGTTGCTCAGTGTTGTCATGTCGATTTCACTAACTGCAGTCTTTAGAGAAGAGAACCGCAACATACTTCTTCCCAATGAGGGCTGGAGCTGGTGGATTTGAACCACCCACTTTTACAGCTAAGCATTTAACCACTGCATCACCAAGGCTTATTTTGAGTCTTTACAGAAATTAGTAGAAAGACTACAATAACCATCATTAGAAACTTTGTGTTCACAATAACTACCGACAAATTGACTCCATGGCAAATTGCGGTACTGACAAATACAGCATTGTATAGTTTTACCTTTTAAAAAACAATCTTAACCCAATACTGCAAGGACAGAGTCGCTGCGGCAGGGGGCTGGGGACCATGCTCTCAGGTAAAATCAAGGCCAACTGGCACAGCTAGCGTTTTGCTAATGAGGACTCTGCACCCCACATCGGTGAGTGGTGTCTGGGGTCTTTAAAGCTGCTAAGCTGCCAAGTGAGGGTACCGCAAATGGTCCCAACTCAACAGGAAATGATGATCACCAAGGACAAGAACGACACGGGGAAAAGAGAACCCAGAAGACAGAGAGACCCACGTGAGCAAGTCTCTACATCATCTTGTGACCAGAAGAACCAGATAATGCCCGGCCACCACCAGTGATAGCCATGATGGAGCCCACAAAGTTGAGTCTCACTGGCAACAAGAGAATAAATAGGGATGTACCCTGAGCTCTCCAATAAAAGACCACAACTGATGGTCCGGGGGCTTTGGGGTTCCCCTGGGAGCATGGCCCCTGGCCGTGATGCTGCCCCTGTCCATAAATCATAATGAAAGTCAACTTTAAGGACAGCAATGGATTGGACGTGGCGATGCAGAGTGACCATACCTTGTGGGAATTTTATGGTTCCATGCATCTATAGGATGCCATCCTGCTGACCTCTTGCTAGAGGAAGAGGAGTGGGTGGAGAGGAGGGGATAGGAGACTGTTGGGAGGACAGGACATGTATGGAGTGGAGAGGAGGGGTGTGCTGTCACCACGTAGGGAGAGCAGTGGGAGCTGCATATAGATGAGCATGTGAACTTATATGGGAATGTACATTTTCATTCAATCATAAAAAAAACCAAGTGTGATCAAATTGACTTAACTTTTTAAAAATCATTTAAAATATGCTACATATATTTCTGCAAAGCTACACAAGAAGGAATGGTTGGGATTTTAGGATTACTTCAGCAAACCTGTTAACACAAATTTAATTATTCCTAGGCTTCTTCCTTTAACATGAGCCTAGGTGCCTCATTGGAAACCCTGGTTGCGTAGTGGTTAAGTGCAAAGTCTGCTAACCAAATGCTGGCAGTTCAAATCCACAAGCTGTTCCTTGGAAACTACAAAACAGTTCTACTCTGTCCTGCAGGGTTGCTATGAATTGGAATTGACTCAACGGCAGTGGGTTGGTTGGTTGGGTGGAGCCTCATTATTTGACAGAGAGCCAATTTCCTAAGAGAAGTTTAAGAAGGGAAGAAAAGGAAATTCTCAAAAGAAACCAGACAACAGAATTGCAGATACTACTTTACAAATAAAATACATGCTATACCCTACGGAATGGAGCAGCAGGGGAGATGCAATACTGCAGCAGAGAAGGTGGGTGCAGTTTGAGTCAGCACACTACATCAATGGGGAGAAAAGACTAACGTCTGCTCCAGAGACAGAAAACCACAAATCCTGCACAATAGACACAATTGTCCAAGTGTAAATAATGACTCTTCAGTTAGTAATATCAACTTAAAATTTTTTGATGGAAATTTTTAATTTTCAAGACTATACTTAGTTAAGGAGCCATGGTAGTTAGGCACCAGACTGCTAAGTGAAAGGTCACTATTTCGAACCCAATAGTCACTCCACAAGAGAAAATTTCGAACCCAACAGTTACTCCACAAGAGAAAAATGGGGCAGTTTGCTACCATAAAAATGTCAGCCCTGCAAACTCTTTGAGGCAATTCTACTGTGTCCTATAGGGTCGCTACGTGTTAGCATTTACTCCACAGCAACGGGAATTTTGGTACGCTTAGATAAAAAATTAGGTTTCTAGTAACTATCTAATAAATTTACACGTGAATGTACATTTTCACTCAGTTATGTTAAATAAAAATTTTAAAAAATTAGGAAGAAGAATCACTTTCAAGAAATATCTTTCACAAACACAGCTTGAAAACTTTCATGTTAAGTTTAAGGTAAGATTTTACTAAAATTATACTGCTGTAATGATTTTTAAAGTCAAACTTCAACTGAGTTTTAAGTACAAAGTTATGAAGCTATGAAACAAGACCTTACTTTTTACTGTATTAGATGAATTTTAATCCCTGGAAAGTATAACAAGAAACTCTTTGTCTGAATTCTGGGGAAAGAAAACTCAATAACTACTTTGGCAGCATTTTTAATTACTAGTAACTTAAGAAACTAAAGTCTTAAAATTCCATTTTTCCTCCTTCATATCATATGTTTCTACCATTCTTGGGAATGATATACTAAACTTCATACTCTAAGAAAGTATAATTCTTCTCTATTAGTATTTAATTTGAAGAAGGGCACAATGGAAAAAGCCCAAAGAATTGGTAGGCAGAAAGCCTGGGTTATAGCCAGCTCTGTACACTGGCGAGTTATGGGTAACTGCAAGCATTTCTCCAGCTTCTTATAAAATGGAGAATGCAGACCTCAAAGGATCTGTCTAGCTGCCTAACCTTCTTTACAGCATTTTACCTATGCTCAAAATCTTTAAAATCTTGCATTCATATACTTTATGGTTTACAAAACATTTCTACATTTATCCTCAAGAAAACTATATGAAGAAAATAACTGTTTTATAAAAGAGAAAATTCGAGGCTCATAACACGAAACAGACAAGACAGTATGACCAGCAGAATTAGAACTAAAACCTAAATGACATAGCTCAAAGTCCTATAAAAATTCCTTGGAAATTTCTCAGAAATCTTCCAAACTTGAAAAGCTTAAAACATAAATCTAACCAACTACATTAAAGTAATTCAGCAGAGAAGCTATTAAAACTTTAAAAGCATAATTTTATTTGAAATGTGTAATTACTTAGCACTCAAAATGTATGTAGTACTACGACGTATCTGACAAGGGTCTAATCTCTACAATCTATAAAATATTGCAGTATCTGAACAACAAAAAGACAAATGATCCAATTTAAAAAAAGAACATGGCATATGAACAGACACTTTACCAAAGACTTTCAGGCCACAAAAGATACATGAGGAAAGGCTTACAATCATCAGCCATTAGAGAATGCAAATCCAAATGCAAATCAAAACTACAATAAGCTGCTATATCACCCCAACACTGCCAGCATAAATCAAAAATAAAATAACAACTGCTGAAAAGGTTGTAGGGAGTCTGAAACTCTTATGCATAGCTGGTGGGGATATAAAATGGTAAACCACTAAGAAAATGACATGATGTCTCCTTAAAAAACTAGAAAACCATGTAATCCAGCAATCCAAGTCCCACAGATATAGAGAAAAAAGAGCCATCACAGGAACAGACGCATGTACAACCATGTTCACTACACCATTATTAGCCATAGCAAAAAGATGGAAATAACCTAGGTGCTCATCAACAGATGAATGGACAAACAAATTATGGTATATTAAAAACAATGGAATATTATATGATAAAGAACAATGGTGAATCTGAGGCATTTCATAACATGAACGAATCTGGAGAACATTATGCTGAGGGAAATAAGTCAACTACAAAAGAACAAGTTATTGTCTGAAACTAGTATTATAAAAACTCAAAAGGTTCTCTTTCTCTCTCACACACATACACACACACACCTCTGTTGGTTACAAAGGAGGTAAGAAGCGGGATGGGGAAATTACTAACTAGATAGTAGACAAGTGTTAACTCTGGCAAAAGGAAAGCGAACACACGATATACAGAATTTAGCACAACTTCATCAAGACCAAGTCATAGAAGCTTCCTAGACTCACCCAAATAACTTGAGGGAGTGAGTTACTAGGACTGAGGCCTTAGGACCACAGTATAAGGGGATATCTAGGTAAACTGGCATACCATAGTTCATAAACAAAATGTTCTTCCTCCTACTTTGGGGAGCAACGCCCAGGCTCTCAAAAGCTTCTAAGTGGCCATCTAAGACACATCTATTGATCTCATCCTGTCTAGAGCAAAAAAGAATGATAAAAGAAAAGAAAAAAACCAAGGAAAATATTAGTCTGAAGGACTAATGGACCATTTGATCCATATCCACCACCAGCCTCAGCCCAGGACTAGATGGTATCTAGCTACTACTACCAGCCACTCTGACAGGAGTCACAACAGAGGATCCCACACAGAGGGGGAGAAAAATACAGAACAAAACACGAATTCACAACAACAAAACAATAGGAGTTAACCAGTCTTGACAGAGATGAGAGGAACCCCCAACCTAATTTGCACTACAAACTTTCACCTAAAGCACAGTAATATTTAAAAAATAAGTAGTATGTGGATCTTCAGATGTCTAGATAAACTCCTGACACTAACGACCCAAGATAATCTTTAAACCTTAAAGCTTAAGCCAACAATATTCCCTGGAGGTTCCTTAAAACCAAACAATAATTCACCCTCACTAGTAAAGAATGTCTGCCTTGAGCACTGTGCTCTTTTAGGATCTATCTACATGGATCCAACTCGACGGCACTTGGCTTGGCTACATGGGACGTAACTTACAACTGCCACGTGATGGGTTAGAAAGGAACTATAGCGGGCAGTGAATTTCTGTTAATTGGAAGGAAAAACTGGGGCTGAGAATGGCTGCATACAACTCAAAGAATGAAATCAATGTCATGGAATTGTACACATATAAACTGTTGTAGTGATGTATGTTCTGCTGTATGTATTCTCAACAAAAAGTAAAATACTTATTTTAAAAAATCATAATTGATATTCCAAAAAAAAGGTTTGCAGTATGTAACCCCAAAAAGAAAAGCTCAACACAAGCAATTCAGTTAAACAAGTACTAACCAGCCACTAGAAATGTCATTTATAACTACTGTGTCATCACAGGAAGATGCTACTTTACCTTAAAAATTCTTCAAAAAACTAAAAACTGAAACATCTGAAAATTTTTCCCCTAAAGAAAACTCCAAGCCCAAATGGTTTCATCAGTAGTTTTATCAACATTCAGGGGGAAAAAAAAAATTCCACTCATACAAACTCTTCAGGAGTGGTGCACAAGTTCAGCACTCTACTACTAGCTAAAAAGTTGGTGGTTCAAATCTACTCAGAGGAACTGTCATGGATTGAAATGCATCCCCCCAAAAATGTTTATCAGTTTGGCTGGGCCATGATTTCCACTACTGTGTGATTTTTCCCATATGCTATAAATCCTACCTCTATGATGTTAATGAGAGAGAAATGGGTGGTAGGCAGTGTTTGTGAGGCTGGATTCAATCTACAAACTTGGATTGTACTGAGACAGTCTCTTGAGGTATAAAAGAGACTATAAAAGGTACAAAAGGTATAAAAGCAGATAGATTTGCGACCTCATATCAGGAAAGAAGCACTAAGAGCATAGGGCATCCTTTGGACTCTGGGTCCCTATACCTGAGAAGCTCCCAGTCCAGGGTAAGACTGATGACAAAGACCTTCCTCAAGAGCCAACAGCGAAAGCCTTCCCCAGCAGCTGACACCCTGAACTTGGACTTTCAGCCTACTGTGACAACATAAATTGCTCTTTGTTAAAGCAATCCACTTGTGTTTCTATTATAGCAGCACCAGATGGCTACGACAGGCACCTTGGAAGACAGTTCCGGCAATCTGCTCCACAAAGTCACAGCCTTAAGAACTCTATGGAGTAGTTCTCTTCTGCATACACTGGTCACCATGAGTTAGACTCAACATAGCAACTAACCACAAAAATGAACACAAACTCTTCCGGAGGGTAGAAAAAAGAAACATCCTCAACTCACTTTTTCAGCATGATTTGTGAGAATGATCAGATATTACTACCACACTTACGTTACACTATAAGGTTCCCATGGAATCCCTGGTGGCACAGTGATTAAAGTAATAAAGCTGCTGACCAGAAGGTCAGCAGTTCAAATCCGGTAGATGCTCCCCAGAAACTCTATGGGGCAGTTCCACTCTGTTCTACAGGGTCACTATGAGTCAGAATCGACTTGTTGGCAGTGGAGTTTTTTTGGTTTAATAAGGCTGCCCAAGGCACAGTGGTTAAAGAACTTGGCTGTGAAACAAAAGGTTGGAGGTCAGAACCCACCAACCACTTCTCAGGCGCAAGATATGGCAGTCTGCTTCCATAAAGATTTAGGTCCTTAGAGACCTTGTGGAGTAACACTACTTTGTGCTATATGATTACTATCAGTAAGAATCAACTCAACAGTACTGGTTTGGGTTTCCGGTGGCACAAGAGGTTTGCTCTTGGCTACTAACCTAAAAGCTGGCAGTTCCAGCCCCCTCAGCAGCACTGCAGGAAAAAAGACCTGGAGATCTGCTTGCATAAAGATTACTACACCAAGAAAACCATGTGGAGCACAACTCTACCCTGTACCACACCAGGTCACCATGAGTGAGCAACAACTCCGTGTCAACAGTTTGCGTTTTCTAAGTAGTTTGGTTTGAGTTCATCAAATGGGAATTTATTCTGAGCTTGCAAAGTTAATCAGTTGAGTCCTTAGAAGATATCAAAGAGTTGTGAAGTATGAGAGACACTCAACTTCTGGCCTGGAAGGACAAATTGCCATGTTGTGGAGTCACACAGCACAGAACAGCAGGCATCCTCTATGTGCCGTGATGCCCTCCCTCACCATCCGCAGCCAAAAATAGCCAGAACAAACCCATTACCATCTAGCTGATTCTGACTCACAGTGAACATACAAGACAGAACTGCCTATAGACCTGGTAGATTTGTACTGCTGACCTTTCGGTTAGGCAGCTACAGTACTTAACCACCATGCCATCGAAGTTTTCTCTGGTTCAGTAACCATTTGTAAGTCAGGAACCTCAGGACTACAATCAAACAATTTGCAAACACTTTGCACGAACTTGAAGAAGGATCCTGTGCTCCAGATGAGAATGCAACCCGACTGACACCTTGATTTTAGCCCATGAGACTTAGAGCAGAAAATCCAGCTAAACTATGCCAGATGCCTGACCCAAAGAAACCAAGAGATGAGCAGTAGTCACTGCTGTACACTATAAAGCTGTGGTGACTTATTATGCAGCAAAGAGAAAACAAATCTACTGAGTATGATGATGACTCTCCACATGAGCTTACAAAGAGAATTACTCTGGTGTAGCGGGTGAGTCAATAACAGAGTCACACTTATTTTATCCAATGGATCTGAAGTTTGTCTGCCATAATCTTGTTTCCCATGGAGTCGAATTCAACTAATAGCTACACTGTTGGAAGATACAGCAGAACTCTCCCTGAAGAATTTTCTAGACTCCAATCTTTAGAGGAGCCAATCACCAGGTTTTCTCTCCCACGGCACATGTGGTGGGTTTCAGTCGTCAGCCTTTAGTCAGCAGCTAGCATTCAGCCATTGGGCCACCCGGGCCCTCTTACTCTGGCTAGAAGTTTCATAAGAACAAGCCATCCAAAGATTTCCACAGTTTAAGATTACAAATGAAGATGGCTCTCACATGTGACAGAGCTTTGAAACTGATGAAATTTGGTTAGAGACAAATTCTTGTTTTTTGACATTTGTCATTCCTGGTGGTTTTTGAGTCCTACCATAAGGCCACAGTCTTATCTTCTCCCAGCCATACTGAAACATTTCTGAAACTGAGGATATTTACCCAGTTTGTGCTTGTTAATGTGGAGAAAAAAAAATCTCAAAAGTTCCTGGATCCATGACATGACAGTAACCTAAAGTCTGAGGGCTGACAGTCTTATTTTACAAAAAGAATTCCTTGAATATTTAACAATGAAAAAAGGAAGATTAAAACATTAAGTACCTAGGAATAAATCCAAAAAACAATGTACAAGAAAACTGTAAGAAAATTTTTGGAGACATGGGGACAACTGTTGGCTGAGTGGATACTGAAAGTAAATAGTGAAAAAGAAGAATGTGCTGTCACAGGGTGAGGAAAGCAGACAGAGTTGCAGAGGTGGGTATGCAAAATTGACTGTAAACTTTCACTGAATTGCAATAAAGAAAATTTAAAAATTGCATGACAGCCTAAATAGGCCTAAATGAATGGAGCTACCTACCCAATTTTTAGAAGATTCATCACTAAAAAGCTATCAGTGATCCCCAACTCAATTTAACAGACTCAATGCAATTCCACTCAAGTTCCAAAGAGGTTTTTATTTCCCAGAGCTTGAGAAGTCGATTATAAAATTCATATAAATGTGCAAAAATAAGAATAGCCAAGATTATTCTGAAAAAGAACAAATAAAACTTGCTACATCAAACAGCGGAGACCTGGTCGTGCTTGGGTTAAGAGACTGGCTGCTAACTAAACCACTGGCAGTTCAAATCCACCAGATACGCCCTGAAAATACTATGGGGTGGTTCTATTCTTTTCCACAGGTCAACTATGAGTTGGAACAGACTTGATGGCAACAGCTATGGTTTTGTTTAATATCGAATATTAAAACTTTTAAGACAATAGTAACTTTAAATAGTATGATATTAGCAAAGCAACAGACAAGTCAGTGGGAAAAAGAGTCCAGAAGCAAACCCATATATGTACAGAAACTTGATACACAACAAACTTAGCACTGCAGTTCAGTAAGGAAAATTTGAACGGAATTATACCAAAGTTGTCAAGGATATCATTTCACTTGGATCCGCAATTAATGCACATAGAAGCAGCCATCAAGAAATCTAACAACATGTACTGCATTGAACAGGTATTCTGCAAAAGACCTCTTTAAAGTTTTGTCTTGTTTTTTCAAAAAAAAAGCAAACTTGTCACTCTGAAACTAAGGTGCATCCGACCTAAGCCATGGAGTTTTCAGTGACCTCACAGACACGTGAAAGCTAGGCATGAATAAGGAAGACCAAAGAAGCGTTGGTATCTCTGAATCAGAGAGTTGGCAAAGAATACTGAATATACCGTACACTGCCAGAAGAATGAGCAAGCCTGTCTTGGAAAAAGTACACCAAAATGCTACTTAGAAGTAAGGATGGTGAGACTTAGACTCATATATTTGGACACATTCTCATGAGAAACTAGTCCCCAGAGAAGGACATTTATGCTTGGTAAAGCAGAAGGTCAGTGAAAAAGAGGAAGACCCTCAATGGGATGGACTGACACAGCTGCTGCAACAATGGGCTCAAACACAAGTACTGTGAAGGAGGCACAGGATCGGGCAGCATTTCATTCTGTGGTAAGGGGCGTCTTTATGAGTTGAAACTGACTTGTAACAACACCAAAGAATTCACTGTCCATCCACAGGAATAAAAGGGAACAGAGGAAATAAGAAGATCCCTCTCACATAAAACACAAAAATCAATTCCTAGTGAAGACCTAAATGTAAAATACAAACTAAAGCTCTGAGAAAATTACAGGACAATGCCGTCCGGGTAGGGAAGGCTTCTTTAAATCTGACACAAAAGCATGAGCCACAACAGAAAGGCCTGGTTAATCTGACAATACTAACACTAAAAACTTCTGTTCTTAAAAACACCATAAAATGATTGAAATATAAGCCACAAGGTGAGAAAAGATACTTGCAACGACAACCAAAGGACTAGAAATAAAAAGAACTCCAAATCATTTAGAAGAAAAAGATGGGCCAAGCAAACATAAAACTCAAACAGACAATTTTTAAAAGAGAAAATCCAAACAACAATAATACAAAATAATGGTCAATTTCAATACTAACAAGAGAATTGCAAAGAAGATGCCATTACATCACAAGAAGATGCCATTACACATTCACAGAAAATGTTTTTTGAAAAGTTATACCAATGTTGATGCAGACTGGCAAGACATTTAGCATAACGAAGCAATGCTGAACAGAAACGCCGGTGCTGCAGTGATTATGTGCTATACCTGCTAACCAAAAGGTCAGCAGTTCAAACCCACCAGGGGCTCTTTGGAAACTCTATGGCAGAGCTCTACTCTATCCTTTAAGGTCACTATGAGTAGGAATCAACTTGATGGAGATGGCTTCAGTGAAAAGCAAGGTTGATGTCCTCTGGCCCAGTAACTGCCTTGGTGATACAGCCTTGAGAAACACCTAGGTGTGCAAAAAGTGATATTCACAGAAGCACTGTTCACAAAAGGCCAAAACTGGAAATAAATGTTCTTAAGTAAAACTGATAAATTGTATGGTTTTTAAATGGAATATTATACAGTAATAAAAATGAACTACCCACAACAAGATGGGCAAGTTTCACAATTTTCTTATGCAATGGCAAAACACACAGAAAGTACATACAATATGATTTTATTACTATATGATTCAAAAGATGTAAAACTAAATATTAAGAAGTACATATATGACTATTAGAAGTTATAAAGAAAGGAAATTATTACTACAAAAGTAATGTTTCTTTTGGTGGTTGGACAAAGGCTGTGATTAAGAGAGAGCAGAAAGAAGGAAGTTTCTAAGGTTACTGGTGAAACACACTTCTCTATCTGGTGACAGCTGTAAAATAATTTCCTTTATCACTTACTAAAACTATATACACATTTACACACATTTATGTTCTTTAACACATTATACTTCACTCCACCAAAGTTTTAACTTTAAAATTTCACAGAGGTATATTTGCCACGAATGAAGTCTAATAAGGTACTTCTATTAGCAGAGCTACTGTCTAAGATCAGGTGAATTAATGAATAAGCTTATGATGTACATGCCCATATTTTAAAAAAACTCCAAATAACTCATCAGGAGATTACTTTAGGTGGAAAAATATTTGAGGTCTTTCAAATCTTAACGAGAAAAAGCAGCCATTTGTCTCAAAGGATAGCTCTAATCCAGGAAAAAAAAAAAAAAACATTAAAAGGTTTTGGATAACACAACAAAGAGCTTTTCAAAAATCAGATTTGTCTGTGAATGGAAAGACTGCTCAAAAACCAAGTGAGTTCTCAGTTACTAAAAAACCTGAGACATTAGTATGGTAATGAGGGAGAGACTAATCCTTGGTGAAGGGTAAGAGGCCGACTCCCAGTGACAGACCACACAGTGATGGCAACAATGGGCTCAACATACCGACTACTCTACAGATGACGGACGGAGCATCTCATTCTGCTATGTATATAGGATTGCAATGAGGCAAAACGGACTTGAACAAACCACCACCACCACCACTATCTAGAACAGATACACTACAGGACTTTCCATAATTAGTTAGGAAGTTTGAGCATTATGGTTTGTCCTCAAGGAAACCCTGTTGGCGCAGTGGTTAAGAGCTACAGCTGCTAACCAAAAGGTCACCAGTTCAAATCTACCAGGTGCTC
This sequence comes from Heterohyrax brucei, assembly GCA_028571685.1. NCBI lineage: Eukaryota > Metazoa > Chordata > Mammalia > Hyracoidea > Procaviidae > Heterohyrax > Heterohyrax brucei. Next base: position 168,087,302 of record CM053143.1, read on the forward strand.
CTCGGAAACCCAATAGGGCAGTTTTACTCCGTCCCACAGGGTCTCTATGAGTCAGAATTGACTCCACAGTAATGGGTTTGGCTTTTTTGTTTTCATATTGTCACATTCAAAATCTGAAGTTCTATAACAGCTTTGATACTAGATAAACAAGATAAATCCCAATGCAAGCAGAAACTCCTTGTACTGCCTGTCCAATTTATTTCATTTGAATTATGGTGCTGAAGAAGAATATTCAACACACCATAAACTACCAAAAGAATGAACAAATCTGTCTTGGAAAAAGTACAGCCAGAATCCTCCTGAGAAGGACGGTGAGACTTCATCTCATGTACTTTAGAAATGTTATTAGGAGACGCCAGTCCCCGGAGGACAACATGCTTGTTAAGCCCAGGGTCAGCATAAAGAGGAACACCCTCAATGAGACGGTCTGACACAGTGGCTAAAATAATGTGCTCAAACACTACAAGGATTATGAGGATGGAGCACAATCTGGCAGTGTTTTTTCTGTTGTGTGGACTCCAGGCACCTAACAATAACAATCAAAAGTCGGCTTTCAGCTTCTACTCACTCCTGACCAGACTTCATTATTTGATTTGGTATGTTTTAACACAGTTCCAAATAAGGCTATATTTGCATCTCTTTCCAAAGAGATCAAAACAAAGTAAAACAGGACAACTAAAAGTAGAAAACTCAGTGAAATACTTCCATATATAGTATCTCTGGCAATTCTTTAAAAATTAATCATTAAAGGAAAAAAGATAATAACTATTTGAGGGACTACTAATACCTGCTAGACACTCTGCTAGGCACTTTTTATGAAGTCATTTAATCTTCACATAGTTTACCTTACAGATAGATGACAGAGGCTCATAATACCCAGACTAATCCAATAAGCTGCAGAATCAAAACCCTACCTCATGTTGATCTGACCAGAAAGCCTGGATAGTTACCACAGACTATAATAACTGGACTACACACAGGTATTAAATTTAAAATACATTGTTGCATTGCTCTGTATCACTGAGTTGATTCTAATTGACAGCACCGGACCCACCCCACAGGGTTTCCTAGGCTATAATCTTTATGGCACTGAATAAAGAATTCAAAAAAAGAGGGAGGGATTAAAGCAAAAGAGATTGAGCATTTACTAAGTACTTTTACCAGCTGGACATCGGTACTAACGAAGCACATATAAGAGAATTTAGGAATATGACAGAATTAGGAAAGGTCAAAAACCTAATAAAATACTAAAAGAAAACTAGTTAAAGTACAGATAAACAAAACAAATCGAGCATATATTTCTAATTACATCATCATATAAGAAAAAAGCTAAAGATGAAGAAGAAAGTTAAGAGAAACGAAAGCATTATCAATTAAAAAAGTAAACAAAAAAAATAAAAAATAAATCCTGTATTTCAGATAGACTAGAAGGTGAAAGGCAATAAAGGTTTAACTATCTGGTTTGGTGCCTAGACTATACCATAACATCCAACATTTGAAACCTCAAGTTTATTCCTATATGCCTCAAATTATATAACACAGCATAAACATTCACGTTCTGACATCACAATGAAGTTTTTATTACAATGAACTTTAAGACAACAGAAAGGCTTTCAGTGGTTTTTGGTAGCTGCATATACAGCCACCTATGCTAACCAAAAGGTTGGCAATTCAAATCCACCAGATGCTCCTTAGAAACTCTACCGGACAGTTATACTCTGTCCTATTGGGTCACTATGAGTCAGAATCAACTCAGTACTACTGGATTTCTTTGGTTTTGGTATGTTACCTCTCACCACCTTCACAGTTAGCACCCAAGTTCTATCACTATTACTCTCTTTCCTGAACAAGAGCCTCCAAGCTGATCTCCCTGCTTCCTGAGATTAGTCCTTCTACAATCTACTGCTACTGTGCAGTGCCATCAAGTTGGTTCTGAGCTCACAGCAGCCGTAGGTACAACAAACCAAACACCGCCCAGTACCGCACCATTCTCACAACTGATGTTATGCTTGAGCCCTTTGTTGCAGTCACTACATCAATTCATCTCATTGAGGTGTCTGTTGGTGCTTGGGCCACAGCAGCCTAGCCTCAACGAAATAGCTAAAGTGTTCCTTTTAAAACACAAATCAGATCATGTCACAAACCCTGCAGTCAGTCCCCATCTTGCTCAGGAGATATGCCAAGGTCTTTACATCATCTACTAGAACCTGTACAGTCTGGCCTTGACTATTGTTTCCCTGATTTAATCTACTTCTCTCTCAGCACTGCTTACTCCACCCCAGCCTAGTGGTCTCCTTGAAGCTTCCCTAAAATCCCAGCTTGCTCAACATATCAGGGTCCAAGCACATGCTGTTCTTGGCTAGGTATCCACATGGCTCTGACACTACCATCGCTGAAGTCTCTTCTCAAACGCTACCTGTGAAGCTTTCCTGACCATTCTGTATTAAACAGCAAGTACATACACGCTGCCCTGCATGGCATTCTCTCTCCCCCTAACCTATTTAACTTCACAGCATTTAACACTTCCTGACATACTTTTACTTGTCCACTTGGTTACTACCTGTCTTACCCCCACTTTGAATGTGCTTTCTTCACTGCTTTAGTGACCTAGAGGAATGCTTGTAATAAACCAAAAACCCACTGCTCTCAAACTACTCTAACTCATGGGGACCCTGTAAGACAGAGCAGAACTGCCCCACAGTTTCCAAGGAGTGGCGAGTGGATTAGAACTAACAACACTTTGGTTAATAGCTGAGCTTTTAACAACTGCATCACCCTTGCTCCTCCAAAATGCCTGTCATAGCCCTCAATAAACACAGTAAAAGCTGTGAAAGCCAGAACATATGCAAGGCAGAAAACTATCACAAGCCAAGTCAAGTGCCATCAAGTCAGTAGGAAAACGCAAGTATTTTCCACTGACACCTATGGAAAAGTGGTATGACTGTACTGTCAAAAGCAGAAAACTGGTGAGACCTGGACAAGCAAGGGGGAATCCCATCAAGTTCTGGCCCTCAAGGGGCATCTAGGCAAAGCCGACCACCTAAATCATTCTGCATGGAGAATCGGAGAGAATGGGAACCACACAAGGATGCCTACTCCCTCTCACCACTTGTACGCAACACTGTACTTGAAGTTCTGGCCAGATCAATTAGACAAGACCAAGAAAAAAGCGGCATCTACATCAGCAAAGAAGAAGCAAAAATCTCCCTATTTGCAGATGATATGACTGTATACACAGAGAATCCTAAAGAATCCATAAGCAAACTACTCAAACTTATAGTTCAGCAAAGTATCAGGATATAAGAAAAATATAAGTAAATTGGTAGGATTCCTTTATACCAACAAAGAGATCATCAAAGAAGAAATAACCAAATCAATACCATTTACTAGAGCCCCCCCAAAATAAAACACCTAGGAATAAATCTAATTACAGAAATGAGAGACCTATACAAAGAGACAAGACCTCACTGCAAGACACCAAGCGAGACTTACATAAATGGAGAAACCTACCCTGCTCATCAATAGGAAGACTTAACCTTGTGATAATGTCTATTTTACCCAAAGCAATCCACATAGAAAATGTGATCCCAATACAAACTCCAGAGACATTTTTTAATGAGATGGAGAAACAAATTACCAACATTGTTTGGAAAGGGAAAAAACCCCAGATAAACAAAGCACTACTCAAAAACAGGAACACAGTGGGAGGCCTCACACTGCCTGACCTTAAAACCTTTTACACTGCCACAGTAGTCAAAATAGCCTGGTACTGGTACAGAAAGAGACATACAGACCAATGGAAAAGAGTTGAGATCCCAGAGATGCCACCATCCTTTTATGAACAGCTGATATTCAACAAAGGCCCTAGGATTGTAAATTAGGGTAAAAACAGTCTTTTTAACAAATGGTGTCGGCAAAATTAGATATCCATCTGCTAAAAACTGAAACAAGACCCATATCCCACAACTTACACAAAGACTAGGTAAAACGGGATAAAAGACCTAAATATCAAACCTAAAATGAGAAAGATCACGCAAGAAAAAATACAGTCAACAATTGAAGCTTCAGTACACAGCTTAGACAGACTTCACAATCCAACAAAGCACGATCAACAGTAGAGAAAAATACATAAATGAAAACTACTAAGAATCAAATACTTCTGTTCATCCAAACACTTTATCAAAACAATTAAAAGACCACCTACAAAATGGGAAAAAATATGTGGCAACTACATCTCAGACTGACATCTTATCTCCATAATCTACAAGGCATTGTGAAATATCAAGAAAAAGGTTTATCCATCAGCAATAAACTAAATCAAGATCCATATCTTACACCTTATACAAAATCCAACTCCAACTGGATAAAAGACCTAAATATCAAACCTAAAATGATAAAGCTCATCCAAGAAAAGGTAGGAACAATAATGGAAGTTTTAATACACAATGAGGACAGACTCCAAAATCTGCCAAAGAAACCACAATCAACAGAAGAGAAAACAGATAAATGGGAACTATTAAGAATCAAACACTTTTGCTCATCCAAAGACTTTATTAATAGAATTAAAAGAACACCCACAGAATGGGAAAAAATATTTGGCAACTCTATGTCAGACTGACGACTGATCTCCATAATCTATAAGATACTACAAAATATCAATAAGAAGAAGATAAATCATCCAACTAAGCAATGGGCAAAAGAGATGGACAGACATTTCACTAAAGAGAAGATCCAGGCAGCCAAAAAACACATGCAGACGTGTTCGCAATTTTTAGTTATTAAAGAAATTCAAATCAAGACGACAATGAGATACCATCTCACCCCAACAAGATTGGCCATGATCCAGAAAACACAAAACAACTAATGCTGGAGAGGCTGTGGAGAAAGTGGAACCCTCCTACACTGTTGGTGGGGTTGCAAAATGGTCCAGCCTCTTTGGAAAGCAATGTGGCGCTTCCTTAAAAAAATGGATACAGATATGCCACTTGACCCAGTAATTCTACTACTTGGAATATATCCTACAGAATCAAGGCCTTTCACACCAATAGACACATGCACCAGAATGTTTACTGCAGCACAGTCCACGATAGCAAAAAGATGGAATCAACCCAGATGCCCAACAACAGAAGAATGGATAGGTAAACTATGGTACATGTACTCAATGGAGCACTATGCGATGATAAAGAATAACAATGATTCCAGGAAACATCTCCTAACCTGGTTTCAACTGGAAGACATTATGTTGAGTGAAAGTGGTCAGCAACAAAAGGACAAATATTGTATAAGATCGCTACAATAATATCTCAAAAACAGACTTGTATATAGGAGAAGACTCTTTGACAGCTGCAAGGGAGGGGAGGGAGGGAGGATAGCAGGGAGAGTTTAGATTAGATAGTTGCTAGAAATCTGGTTGGGAGAAAGCGGTGATAGCACACATTAAAAACAAGAACAACATTAAGTGGACTTCAGCACAACTTGAGTACTCCTTCCATCTTAACCCAATATTGCAAGGATAGAGTAGCTGGGGCAGGGGGCAGGGGAACCATGCTCTTACGCGAAATCGAGGCCAATTGGCACAACTAGCATTTTGCTAAGAGAGCTCTCTGTACCACACATTGGTGAGTGGCGTTTGGGGTCTTAAAAGCTGCCAAGCTGCCACCCGAGAACACAGCAAATGGTCCCAACTCAGCAGGAACGGATGTTCACCGAGGACCAAAATGACATGCAGTAAAGACAAACTAGAAGACAGAGAGACCCACAAGAGTGGGTGCCTACATCGACCTGGGACCGGAAGAACCGGATGGTGCCCGGCCACCACCAGTGATAGCCATGATGGAGCTCACAGAGGAGTCTCATTGGCAACACAAGAATAAAAAGGGGTGCATCCTGAGATCTCCACCTCAATTGATGGTCCAGCGGTTTCGGGGTTCCCCTGAGAGCATGGTCCCCAGCCCTGATGCTGCCCTTACCCATAAATTATAATGAAGGTCCACTCTTTGGACAGGAATGGATTGGACTTGGCAAGGCAGAGTGACCATATATTGGATGTACTTTATGATTCTATACATCTATAGGATATCATCCTGCTGACCTCTGGCTGGAGGAAGGAGAGTGGGTGGAGAGGAGGGGAAAGGAAGCTGTTGGGAGGATGAGACATGTATGGCGCAGAGAGGAATAGTGTGCTGTCACCAGACAGGGAGAGCAGTGGAAGCTGCATATAGGTGGGGATGTAAATTTATACGGGAATGTATATTTTCATTCAGTCATATTAAATAAAAAAGAAAAAGAAAAAGGTAAATAGCCCAATTAAGTGATGGGTACAGAGATGGACAGACACTTCATCAAAGAGGACATGCAGGCAGCCAAAAGACACACAAGGAAATGCTCACACTCATTAGCTATTAGAGAAATCCAAATCAAAACTACAATGAGATACCATCACACCCCAACAAGATTGGCCATCATTCAAAAATCACAAAACAACAAATACTGGAGAGGCTGTGGAGAAATTGGAACTCTCCTACACTGCTGATGGGATTACAAATTGGTACAACCTCCTTGGAAAGCAATCTGGAACTTCCTTAAAAAGCTGGAAATAGATATACCATTTGATCCAGTAATCCCACTGTTCAGAATACATCCTACAGAATCAAGGGCAGTCACATGAACAGATACACGCACAGTCCACAACAGCTAAAAGATGAAATTAACCCAGATGCCCAACAACAGATGAATGGATAAACAAACTACGGTACATATACTCAATGGAACACTATGCAATGATAAAGAACAATGACGATTTTAAGAAGCATCCCATAACCTGGTTTCAATGCGCAGGCATCATTCAGAGTGAAATCAGTCAGTGGCACAAGGACAAATATATGAGACCCCTACTATAAGGACTTCAAAAATAGGCTCACGTACAGAAGAAAAGACTCTTTGAAAGCTGCAAAGGAGGGGAGGGAGGGAGAGGACTGGTCATACATTAGATAGAAATTTGGTAGGATGAAAGCAGTGAGAGCACTCATTAGAAAGAAGATCAATTTAACTGGGCCTCAACATAAACTGAAAACTCTTTTAATCTTAACCTAAGATTGCAAGGATAGAGTAGCCACGGTGGGGTCTGGGGACCATGCTCTCAAGGGACATTGAGGCCAACTGGCATTAACTAGCCTATTGCTAAGAAAGTCTTCTGCACCCCATACTGGTGAGTGGTGTCTGGGGTCTTAAAAGCTAGCAAGCTGCTATCTGAGGTACACCAAATGGTCCCACTCATCCAGTACAGACGGTCACTGAGAACAACAAAGACATGAGGGGAAAAGGGTGCAGGAGACAGAAGGAGCGGGAGCCTGTCTTTAACATGTGACCAGAAGAATCAGATGGTGTCTGGCCACCACCAAAGACAGCCATGATGGGGCACAGAATGTCGAGTTCCAGTGGCAACACAGGAAAAGGCGGGGTGCACCTCAAGAACTCCACTAAAAGATAACTGATGGTCTGGCAGCCTGGGGGTTCCCATGGGAGCATGTCCTCTAGACCTGCTGCCTCCCCTGACCAGAAAACACTAATGATATCAACTCTTCAGACAGGAATGGACTGGACTCTGCGACACAATCTGACCATATGCTGTGCGTACTTTATTGTTCTGTGCATCTATGGATGCTGTCCTACTGGCCTCTCATTAGAAGGGAGATGAGAGGATAGGAGATTGTTAAGAGGATATGACATATACAGAACGAAAACGAGGAGTGTGCTGTCACCAGGCAAGGAGAGCAGAAGGAGCTGCAGATAGATGGACATGTATATTTAATTTGGATTTTATACTTTCACTTAATCACAATTAAAAAAAAAATTCTGGCTCTGACAGATTTCACTACATATGTTAATACATTAGCCTTAATATTTCAAGAAATCTTCTCAATCATGTGAATATGCTATTAATCAGTAAAATCTTCAAGTATTGAATTTTAAATATCTTCTCAGTTCTTTCCATTCTTTTCACTGATCATTTTACAGGAATCTAAAAGGAAAGCAAATGTTTTTTTCTCTGCTTTCACTTTACCACAAATTACAAGCTTCCGGCATCCCAACTTCTGTACTTGTATAGTACAGGGAACTGACCCATGGCTATTGCCTTCTAAAACTCAGATTTGAAGCCAAGTTTATAAGCAATGTTTAATAAACCACCACAGAATTTCACAGAAATTAGGATAAATCAACATGTACATAGGCATAACTGATGTGCTAAATTTTGCTTCATCCTCATACTACGTGGCACTGGACTCTGTATTTTTAGTTTTCTTGCTGCTAAAGTCCCTAGTCTAATGAGCACAGCAAGTAGTCAATTTATCTGAAAGTTACCTTGTGACTCAACTAGGTAAAACACAGACGGATCTTAAAAAACACAAGTAAATCCTCTGAACTAAGAAAAATGGCACCAGTAGCACATACTAAAACTCTACAAACTTTACTCACAGGAGGATCCTTACATTTACCAATATTGGAAACTCAAGCTTTGATGCCTATCTTCCAGACTCAGTAAATACCCCAAAATCTAAACATGATAGCTCTCAAATACACTATGGTATAATTGCCTGCTCAAGATTCCATTTATATAATGTTCAAATGCAGGGGAATTTATCTTTGGCACTAAAATCAGCAGAGTGCTTAGCCTTGGGCAGAAGCAGGTGGTGGTTATGAGGGGGTATGAGGGACTTCTGGGGTAAAGGTATGTTATACTTCTGGATGTGCATACTAGTTAAATGGAAGTGTACATTTTAACTGAGCTATATACGGATGATATGTACCCCTGTCTGTATTGTTATATCCAAGTAAAAACTTATTAAAAAATAAGTATTACAGTAGTTTAAGGCCATAAAAACTAGGTTTAAGGGCTCTACACAAAGGTGGTAAGTGGTAAAGGCAGGCAGGATTCTACCAATCCACAACAAAACAAACCCCCTCAAAACCAACTGCTTTAGAGTCAGCTCTGACTCACAGCGCCTCATGCATATCAAAACTGTGCTTCATAGGGTTTTCTGTGGCTGATTTTTAAAAGAAGATGCCAGATCTTTCTTCTTAGGGGCTTCTGGGTGGACTGAACCATTTGCACCATCTAGGGGCTCCATTTTTAACCAGTATTCTCTAGCCTTTTGAGTAATTGAAGTTTTAACCTCTTTGAATTACAAAACTTGTTTTGTCTGAAATATTTTCAACAACATTTTTTCTGGAGTATGCTTCTTATTTCTCTGTCTTCATCATTAGAACACACAGAACACGATTTAACAGGCCCAGTATTAGCATAATGCATATGCAAAACAGATTATTTTTACAGGATTTTGATTTTTGTGTAGAGCCCTCTGGGTCTCCATTACTTCACCTGGAAAAGGAGGATCAACCTCAGAAGCTTGTTACGAGGAATCAATTCATGTAGAACTTTTACAACAGCACATAGCACACAGTAACCCAAAACCAAACCCAATGCCATCAAGTCAATTCCAACTCACAGAAACCCTACAGTTAAATAATCAATGCTGGCTTTTCATTTGCATGGAATGTATAATCTCCCAATCATGCTCAACATGCTCAACAAATAGGATGTTTCTAGTATGGCCAGCTGAGAAACGGGTACTGTCACACACCAGAGAAACACTTCTTAAGATAACTTGCGTATCACCTTTTCTGTAAAGCAAAGATTACTGACCATCAGTTTTCTTTAATCTGGCTTTCCCAAAATAGTAACTATAGTACCAATAAATCATACTCCAGCCCTTCTACTTTAAGTATCTTTTAAGAATTAAATAATCACTTAGAGCACTGCATCTTCATGGGATGAAAATACAGGAATGTAAAGTAATAGTACTAGCCAATACTTTGTAAGAGCTGGTATGTGCCAAACATTGTGCTATGCATTTTTCCTACTTAATCTCACTTATTGCTCTCAATAGGCCTGCTCACACTGAATAAAATGGTCTAAATCCAATTTACTCCAAAGCCCATTTTACTTCCTCCACCTCGTTCTCCCGTGACTTTTTACATATACACCAATGATCACAATGGTTGGTAGCTACCTGCTCTCCCACACCAGACTATAAATTCCTCAGGTCTGCCACACCACAGAGGCTCAGGAATGTTTCTAGAAACCGGGTCATTGTCATGACGAGAAGCTGTAAGTTTCAAGCCTGAAGGCCCTTCAGTAAATTCAGAGCAAGCAAGTCATCTCTTCTAAAAGAAACTCAAGTATCTAATTCCATGTTTCAGTCCCATTTGAGACAGCTTTTTGGTTTGATGAGAGGCTCATACTTTTACAGTGTTAATCCAGGTGACAACTTGTGGGGCTAATGGTTTAGTCACTCAACAACTAGCTGAAAGGTTGGTGGTTTGAACCTGCTCAGAAGCACCTCAGAAAACAGGCCTGGTAATCTGCTTTGAAAAAGTCAGAGTCTTCTAATTTTTAATTTTAAGTTTTAATTTTTTAATGAGATGGAGAAACAAATTACCAACTTCGTTTGGAAAGGGAAAAAACCTCGGATAAGTAAAGCATTACTGAAGAAGAACACACTAGGAGGCCTCTCACTACCTGATTTACAATCTATTACACTGCCACAGTAGTCAAAACAGCCTGGTACTGGTAGAAAAAGAAACAGAGAGGCCAATGGAGCAGAGTTGAGCCCCCAGAGATGCCATCATCCTCCTACGAACAGTTGATATTTGACAAAGGCCCCAAGATTTTGAACTGGAGTAAGAACGGTCTCTTTAACAAATGGCCTTGGCCAAAATTGGATATTCATCGGCAAAAAACTGAAGCCAGCCAAGCCAAGTGCCGTCGAGTCAGATCCGACTCATGGCGACCCTAGGGGCCAATCACTAAGAGTAAGGTGTTTAACAATGCACAGAGAAAAAACATTGAAAGTCTACTAAAGAGATCAAAACTCACTACTTCACCCAAAATAGCAAAGATTCTTTTTCAATGAGAACACTGACAGACAGTCCAAAACACAATCCTTCCAGAAAGCAATTTGGCAGTGAATGTATTGCACGTACATGTGCGTACAAAAATATATGTTTTTAAAAGTCTTAAACTATTCACACCTTTTTACCTAATAGTATGCTTACGGAGATATTCCATTAATATCCAAGAGCAGAAAAGGTTTATACAAAACATGAAAAAAATAAAATCTATCCAACTACAGGAATCTATCCAACAGTACAACTAAGTAATTTATATCCTCTATTTCATTTAATGGAAAACCTGGTGGCGTACTGACAACGAAACATCAGCAGTTCAAGCGCACCAAGGCCCTCCTACTCTGTCTCACGGGGTCACTATCAGTTGGAAGCTACACGATGGCAACAACTTTTTATTCCATTTGATAGGTCAAGAAAAAGCTCCAGATATGTTAGTTTTAAAAAGTAAGTGGCAAAACTACATCTCAGAGAACTGCAATTACATAAAATGATACTTACAGTATATAAAAAAGAGTAATGCCTAAGTGGTTCTCGGAAGTGAAAGTGATTTTATTCTCTTTTCAGTATATTCCATGTTCATAATAAGAAAACTTAACTCATATACAGAAGGAGAGACATTGAGATGACGTAACACCTACTTTAAATTACGTTAAGATCTTAAAAAATCATTTCTGAAATGTTTTAACTATCTGTTTTAGTCAGCTAGGGCTTCTCTAACAGAAATACCACAGAGTGGACGGCTTTAACAAAGGAAGATTTATTCTTACACAGTCAGGAAGGCTACGAGTCCAAATTCAGGATGTCCGCTCCAGGGGAAGCCTTCCCCCTTGTCAGCTCTGGAGGAAAGTCTGGTATTGTATCAGTCTTTGTCTAGTGAGCATCTTGGCGCAGGAACTTCAGGTCTGAAGGACACACTGTTCTCCCAGTGCTGCTTGCTTGATGGTGAGAGACTTCCATTTCTCTGCCTGCTTCCCTTTCCTTTCATCTCTTGCAGGATGAAAGGATTAAAGGTGGGGCAAGCCACAGTCCAGGGAAACTCCCTTTATAGTGGAGCAGGGAGGTGATCTTATAAAGAGATTTACAGTCCCACCTTAATTCTTTAACACACAGCATAGGAAAACCACAAAATGGAGGGCAGTCACAAGATACTGGGAATCATGGCCCAGCCACATGGCTACATATATTTTTGGGGGGACACAATTCAATCCATGACACTATCATATAAATACAGAAACATATTAAACTATACTCTGGCTACCTATTCTTAGGGGAAAAAAATCAAAATACCAAAAAAGGTTTATGCATGCCCCAAAGGTACAAACCATGGCATTCATTACACAGAAAGTTTTTTATGGAGTACTTATGACATACTGGGCATTATCAAGGTATTCTGGAGCCCTGGTTGCCCAGTGGTTAAGGCAACTGACTGCTAACTGAAAGGTCAGTGGTTCAAAGGCACCAGTGGCTCCACAGAAGAAAGATAAGGCAGTCTGCTTCTGTGAGCTTTACAACATGGGAAACCCTAAGGAAGCACTGGGAGTCAGAATCAAGGAACTGACTCGGGAAACCGTGGGATGGGTTTATCTAGGTATTAAATGTGCAAAACCAACACAGGCTCAATACTTCAACAGTTTACATTTCTATGAGAAAGTACAGATAACGAGCTAATAAATATATAAACCATGTACTTCCTAGTTATAAGCAGTATGAAGGAAATAAATAAAATGCTTTATATGTTTATTGGAGAAAGAGGACAACGAGACCGCTCCTAACGGTGACCAAAAAAAAAAAAGAGAGAGAAAGTCTGAGATCTGTTTAAACCACAACTATAATACAACAGTCAAGCAAAAAGGTCAGGAGTAACCAGTCAACACACAGGATACCTCAAGTACTGAGGTTCAATGACAGAGCGTGGCATACGGTATTAGCAGAAAAGAAAGACAGTGCTGGCTGAAGACAGTAAAGAGAGGTGAAGCTAAAAAAGTAGGCAAGAGTCAGATCCTGCTGGAATCTGTACGCTAGGGTAAGAACTTTCTATCTTTTCCTAGTTACAAGGAGAAGATGCTGAAAACAGCTGGCAAACGGAGCAGAGAGAAAGCGTTTTGGGGAATGATCTTATGTGCATGGCTTCTGAGAGGGCAACCTGTAGCCCGTCAAGGATTGTAACAAGAAGACAGTTAAGTAGCTACTACAAGAAAACACCTGAGCGATAAGGTTGGCCCAGACAAGAATGACAGCAATAAAAACAGAGAAAAGTAAAGAGTCTCAGAATACATGCAGGTGGTTAAAACGCACAGTATTTGCTGACCAAAGGATGGAGAAAAGGGCAATCAAAGAGAGCTTCCAGAATTTCAGCTGAATCATTGCTTGTTTTTGTTGTCAGATGCCACTGAGGCAGGTCCCACTAACAGTGACCTCATGTATAGCTGCTAACCAAAAGGTGGACAATTCCTGAACGTTTTGTGGTTGCGCAGACATAGCCAAGCCAAGTGCCATCAAGTCGGATGCGACTCATGGTGACCCTAGGGGCAGTTCCCCTCTGTCCAATAGGGTAACTATGAACTGGAGCTGATTTGACAACAACACGTTAGGGGTATCTATAAAGGTGATCCTGTTTAGAAACAGGGGCTTTCTTTTGCAACGTCAATAGGCTTATACCACAAACAGATGTTTAAGCTATAAGTTCTAAGTTATAAAAAGTTCTAAGTTGTAAAAAGTACAGAAAGACACAGAGACACACACAGGTGAAGACAAAATTATGAAGACACTATCTGATGATGAAGACAAATTCTACAAACCCAGGAGGACCTCCTCATAGAGCCATGTCCTGATTTGAATATTTAGCCTCCTGAACTGTGAGAAAATGTCGGTTCTTTAAAGCCACTACTTGTGGTATTTCTGTTACGGCAGCAATAGGTAACTAAGCCACTACTCTCAAAGAGGTGCTGGGAAGAGTAAACATGCAATGAAAAACACTTAAAACAATGACCTGCATTCAAGCGTTCAATAAATTAAAGCCACAAGAAGTCACAATAACATCTCAACATGCAGAAAAGGTATTCAATGAATGTTTTGTGGATGAGTACACACAGCCAAGCCAAGTGCCGTCGAGTCAGATCCGACTCATGGCGACCCTAGGGGCCAGTAAAAGGGGAATGGGAATTTAAACTCAGGTCATCTTAACTCAATTTCATAATCTTTCTACAAAATGAGCAATGAAGATGAAAAAAATACAACAATCAGGCTGAGAAGGGAATTAGAAAAAACTGTGCAATACACTACGAGACTTTTTTACGAACAAGTTACACAGCAATCAAAGATCTAGAAGATTTAGAACTACACAATCAAGGAGATTCACATAATAATAAGTAATTTCTGAGTCACAAAAACAACTGAAAAGCTTATTCGCCTACTTAAAGGTTGTGTCATTGGAAACAAACAACTTGAAAGCAATGCAGAAAGGCCAGAATTAGGAATTTAGCTGGACGAGTCTAGGCAACAAGGAATTATCACCAGGGAATCAGGACCAGATGGGAAAAACAAGTGCCAGGATAAAAGCAGAGAGCCCAGAACCTGAAAAAAAACTGACATACAGCAAGCAGCAAAACGCAGGATTAGTCAAAGTCAGCCTGAAATACAAGCACAGACCAGGAGAAGCAGATATCTACCTCTGAGGGGTAGGGCTAGGAAACCATTCCACCCCCACAGTGCAGGCAAAGATCCACTCTTCCTAGAGTAGAGGTAGAAGCCTGCTATGTCAGAAGAGGAAAAAGAGCCTTCTTGGCCTAGGTTCCTGCACCAGAACAAAGAGTTATGCTACCACCAGGGGAAAGGCAGGAAATTCTCTCTGGCTTAAGTCTTCCCTCAAATACAAGGCCAAAGTTTGGCTGCAAGTGGGGTTTCAAAGAAGGAAAATTGTGAAAGCCCATCCCTCAAGCAGTTTCACGGGTCCCACTTAAAACTGAGGTACATAAGGAGAACCAATAACTTCTCCGCCCCCACCACAAATCCACCACATTATCTCCTCTATGGTATAGGCACTATGCTGAAAAAATATTTTTTATTATCTAAAAAAGACAATTGACATACAATTTACCATCTCCTATTGTTGGCAATGGAGGATTACTACACAAGACCACAAAACCACAAGGAAAAAGAAACCCACCAATGGACAAATTTCACTTCTACCGTACACAGAAAGTGATGATAATAACAGCAAAAGCTATAATCAATTCAATTAGTGTCACAGATTAAATTACATCCCCCCAAAAAACGTGTGCAGGGATTTGGTTCTGCCATGATTCCTAGTATTATGTGGTTATCCTCTACTTTTAAGATTGTATTTTTATACACATTGTAAATCCTAATTTCTGTCTGTGGTTAACAGGGCAAGACTGTACTTATTAAAGAGGATTAGGGTGACAGTGTAACACCTTTCCTGAGTTCACCAACCTGCTCCAATGTAAAAGGAGTTTCCCTAGAACATGGTTTGCACCATCTTTTATCTTTTTGTCTCACAAGAGATAAAAGGGAAAGGAAGCAAGCAGAGAATTGCTATCACCAAGAAAGTAGTACTGGAAGCACAGTACTCCTTCCCACCTTAGGTTCCTGTACCAAGATGTTCTCACACCAAAGAATGATGGATCCAACACAAGGACCTTCCTCCAGAGGTGACAAAGAAGAAAAGCCTTCCGCTGGAGCTGACACCCTGAATTTGGACTTTTTAGCCTACTGGATTATGTAAGAATAAATATTTCTGTTAAAGCCGTACCAGCTGGCTGAGACACACATATCCAAGAAAATTAAAAAAGCAAGATACTCTTAAAATGGTGAATTTACCTTGACATTAAATCAAGCAAATCAAAACAAAAAGTGTATACAAAGGATACTTCTTGGAATAATGAACTACTTCTGAAAAATACTTACCTATGTAGATGTTATAATAATATTTTCTATTATTGAAAGAAGACAAATGATATACTATTTACCAGCTCCATGATCTAGGAGAAACAATTAAACAGAAGGAAGAAAAGGTAATAAGACACAAAAAACTTAAAAACTGTAGCAAAGTGTAACCATATAATGAAACTACAGTTTCTTTCCAAAACCCATTAAGCTAATGTAGATATTCGCACAATATAACTTTTCCAAAAACACTGTTGATTTTCAACACTAAATAATGGCACTTTACTTATGAACTGCAAAAACAATTTGAAAATGATAATGCAACTCGGAGAAAATTTATTTGTGGTTTATCACTTCTACTGCAATGAGAATTTGTATCAGAAATAACTGGAAAAAGAGGGATCTAGAGATTAATAAGGAATCCTCTATGGTACAAATAGTTAACACACTTAACTTCAGATTGGAAATTTGAGTCTACCCAGAGTTACCGTCAAAGTAAGGCCTGGAGATCTACTTTTGAAAAATTAAGTCGATGAAAACCCAACGGATACTATAGTCCTATGGTAACGACAAAAATCTGGTATTTGTGTTAACAATAGACACATAGAAAAATAGAAGAAGAATTAAGAGTCCAGATATATCCATACATCTACAGTCAACTGAATTTTAACAAGTGTACTTAAGTGAATTCAGTGAGGAAGAGTCTTTAACAAACAGTGTGAGGAAGCCTGAATTATCACAAGAAGCAAATAAATCAGAATCGTAACAGCACACACAAAAAACAACTCAAAATGAATCAAGGACCTAAATGTGCAAACTGCTGCTGGTAGTCGCCATCCAGTCGGTTCCGACTCATAGCAACCCTACCCACAATGGAATAAACTGGTGCCCAATCCTGTGACCATTTTCACAGTTCTGGCTCTGCTTCAGCCCACTGTTGCAGCCACTGTGTCAATTAACCTTGTTGGAAGTCCTCCTCTTTTTCACTGAGCCTCTACTTTATCAAGGATGATGTCCTTTCTCCAGGGATTGATCACTCCTGATAGCATGTTAAGGTATGTGGGATACAGTCTTGCCATCCTTGCTTCCTAGTAGCACTCTGGTGTTACTTCTTCAAAGACAGATTTGTTTGTTGTTAGCACAATCCATGGTACAGTCAATATTCTGCATCACCGCCACAATTCAGTGGCAGCAATTCTCCTTTGATCTTATTTGTTCATCATCCAGCCTTCACATGCACATGATACAACTGAAAATGCTATGGCTTTGGTCAGGCACACCTTAGTACTCAGCCAAGCCAAGTGCTGTCGAGTCGGATCACTACCAAAGGAAATGCTGAACACTTCTTCATTTAAAAAAAAAGATAATAAACGGAAATTCACTTTCCTGAATTACTAACGTGGTGTATATAAGTCATTCTCCACTGTGACGTTTTTTGTAACAAATATAAATATTAATAAGAGCTTCCATGCGGGTATTTATTCTTACTCCAAGGCCTACTATTCCCAGAAGATAGTTCTTCAACTCCACGTTTTCCTAGGATTAGGTTTTTCAGAAACATCTTCTCATGACTGGAAATTATCTATAAACATAGCATATCTTGCTTTGGAATTTGTATTTAACTAAAAACAGCTGCTGTTTATCTAGAAATCTTGAAAAACTGAACAACGACAAAAAGGACTTATTTATCTTTCAGTTCTTAAGCAGAGTCTATTTTCACATGGTTACACTATAAAGACCTTAGAATACCATAACATTTTTTTACTCTCTTGCCAATCTAAAATGTGAAAAAAAATAGCCCTAATTATTAATTAGCAGTTTAATATTCATAGCTTACAATGAATCTATCGTGACTTCCACTTACCTCCCTGAAATCAAACTTTTAAACGTTTCAAATGTAAAACTAAATTTTCAGTACAATCTAACAGCTACCTGATTTTATAAGCCACGTCAAGTGCCATCAAGTTGGATCCGACTCATGGCGACCCTAGAGGTCAGAGCAGAACTGACCTCTAGAGTATTCAAGAAGCGCCTAGTGGATGTGAAATGCTGACCCTGTGGTTAGCAGTGGTAGCACTTAACCCATTACACCACCAGGGTTTCCCGGATTTCATAAATAAACTTTAATAATTTATCAGAAATTATGTATTACAGGCTTAACCAAATTCAGTGAAAAGCATATCCGACTGTTTCTGCAAGACTTTAAAATAGGTCCCATCAAAGCAACATTACATGACATATGACAAAAACAACACTGAACTAGGATTTAGCAAATCTGGATTCTAATTCTAGGTTATTTATGCTGAGATAAAGTTGATTCTGGACTACAAGTATATTTAGATGGTTTGTATAAGACTCGGAGAGATAGATCTACCAGTGTAAGTTTATAACTGATATTAGAAATAGGTCAAAAGATTAATAAATAATACCAATGTGCCACTCAGCTTCAATTAAAATGGAGTCTAGGACGTAATAAACACTGGGATCAGTAGCAAGCATAAAATCAGAAGTTGCCAATTTGTTCCAAGACCTTACCATATATAGTAATAAAACTACAGTTACACTACAAATAACCAGAGCATTACCAGTGAAACATGGAGGGGAGAGACTTCCATTTGTTTTGTTTTCTACTATTTCTCCAACACAAAATCCGTCTAGCACATGGTAAGCATTCAAATATCTGAATAAACAGACTGACAAGCACACTGTAAATTATGGTAGATGCCGAATACTGACATTACTAATTACAAAAAAAAAAAAATTGCTATCAATTCTCACTCATAACAACTCTACGGGACAGTGCAGAACTGCCCCACAGGGTTTCCAAGGAGCACCTGGTGGAGTCAAACTGCCAACCTTTTGGTTAGAAGGTGAACTCTTAACCACTGTGCCAGCAGGGCTCCAACTTTACTACTACTAATTTCAAATTATCAAACATTTTAATATTTTTTAAAGTCTTTGAGACTACAAGTTGAACACTCCAGCTTTTTTAACAATCATATCACTCTAATTTGTCTACTTTCAAAAAGGGATGAAATTATCAATGAAAAGTGCAGTTCATGGTTTAAGTCAACTAGTAACACATTAATCATAACTGCTCAGTTTATGTAAGTGAAACACTGTAAAATGATCCTGTCGCATTTTTCTACTAGAAGTTATAATCACAAATCAAGATCTATCACAGCTCTTCCTAAAAGTATTTAATACATAAAATATTTTAAATGCCAATAAAAATATCCTTAAAGAACAACAGATGTCAATAACTAAATCATGTTACATGTATCTATACTATGGTTAAATTATACTACATTTTAATTACCCATATATTTAAAGCATTGGACATACTGTGTCAAACTAATCTTTGCATATGTTTAGTGACCAAACAGATACAACATACCATCAACTACAACAGACTACAATCAAAGACAAACTTTCACGTCAAAAAGTATGCATTAAGCAATGACATAACTTTTGTAAGATACTACAATAGCGCTAATGAGTAAAAAAGAAAACATAAGAACTATGTTACAATACAACAGAATAAAATAAGAGGATATTGCTAGTTAAAACTGCAGTAAGAGAAAGGTATAAATAACCTGTTAAGGAAGTTCCAATGTGCAACAAATCACACCTTACTGATGATGACTTTAGAAAGACAAAAGAACATGCACAGAAGAGCCAGACCCATGTCAATTTTCACCACCATTTTATCTCCAACTTGTATAATAGTGTAGACACTATAGCAGAGTCTCAATAAATATTTACACATGAATGAACGAACATTTGGAAAGGCCTTAGGAAAACAAGTACAGGAATAAAATGGGAAAGAAGACATTTTCAAAGAACTGGCAGTTGTCCAGTATCACCCAAGTATACTGAACACACTCAGAGCATCAAGCAGGAGTGTGTACCTTCCTCCTGTAAACTCCATAACAACTTCAGCTTTAGTTTCATGTTAACAGAAAATATAAAAAATTTTATCAATGAAAGTAGTATATAAGAGAGTACAAGGTAAATATCAAGATCAATGCAACCTACAACCCAAACGACCAAGTTCTACAATCCAAAAGATGACACTCAGAGTTAATGTAGCAGCAAAGACATGTAAAGAACTGGGTTGTTTTTATTTGCCATTGAGTCAGTTCCAACTCAGAGAGACCCTAGAGCACAGAGGAGAATTGCCTATAAGGCCTCCAAGGCTGTCATCTTTACAGAAGCTGACTGCTACAATTTTCTTCTGCAGAGCAGCTAGGGGGTTCAAACCACCAACCTTTCATTAGGACTAGAGCACTGAACCACTATCCCCCTAAGGCTAGAGTATACAGTAACTCCAAGAATGTGTATTTGCATGTTTGGTTAACTAGAAAAACAGAAGTACCATTAGAAAACACAAAATGTCAAAAAAAAAAAAAAAAAAAAGGCTAGAGGTAAGGTGAGTTAACCAAAAAGTGAGATTTACTGAGCATTTAATTCCTGGTTAGCACTTCAAAACCATTATGTTGTTTAATCTTCACAACAACTCTGTGAGGTAAGTTATTATCTCCATTTTATAAATGAAACAACAGAGGTCAAAATACTTCCAAATTTCAAAAAGTTAATTAGTTGTGAATCATCCCTTTGCTTCTTCCTTCCTAAGAAAATCTACATTTTGTTCAAATGCAGTAAAACTTGCAAAAGCCAGAACCTGTGCAAGACGGAAACCTCACAGGGAAGGAAAACTCAACTGTTTCCCACCAAAATGAATGACATAAAAGTAGTAAGATTACTCCCTCTCAAAAGCGTAAACTTTTGAGGCAGTCCCACTGAATTCTGGCTTTCTCAAGTTTCACCGCACATGCTCAGGAACGTGAGGAATGCCACACCCCTAGCTGCAGGGAGATGAAATAAGACTGCAATGATACCTGAAAAGAAGTATGTTGGGGACTTCTGTGGAAGATTTTCCTACATGGATTACAAATACTTATGAGGAACCTTAAAGTGAGCAATCTGAGAATCCCTCCTAATAGCTCCCTTTCTTTCACTCCTGTTTCCCAATCAGCAACCCAAATCAGTTCTTACTGCAAAACAGTACTTTAGCTTTTCCTCTTCTCTCAGCCTCTGCTGCCACCATCCTAGCCCAAGCCATCATCAACTTTTTCACTGGACTCTTAATAACAGCCACTTGTGCTCTCAACAATCTATTCTCTACTCATCATCTAAAGAGCATATTAAAATATAAATTACATCACGTCAATCAACTCCTGAAAATGTTTCAACTGCTTCCCATTTCCTACTGAATAAAACCTAAATGAGGTAACATGATCTAACAGACCATGGGGCCCTGTTACACAGCTGGATCCCACCCTACTCTCCTCATCCCTCAAGATGTTCAGTCAAAATTATATTCTTCCACTTCTTAAAAAAATTTCAAATTCTTGCCTCAAGATCTTCATAGAGTTAAATCCTTATTATCTTTCAGGTGTCACTTTTTTTAATCTACATTACTTTCTATTTTACCTTCTTTTGTTCTTTGATTACTGTTTGCAAACATTTTATTTTATTAACCTTATTAACCTTTCCAACTAAACTACAGGCTCCATGGGACCTCACTGACTGGGCTCACCACTGTGTCCCTCAGAAATTAGCATATGCCTGGGACACAGCTGGCAATCAAGTTACTGACTAAATTCTCTCTCTCTCTCTTTTTTAAATCACTCCACAAGTCTAATATTAAATACATACAAATAGGCATACAGATGCAGGACTAAGACAGTGGAGTAGTCTGATGCTTCCTGTGATCTCTCTAACAACAGAGACCAAAATAAACAAATAAATAAATTATATATGACAGTCTAGGAGCCCTGAACATCAAGGGAGAGTTAAAAAATCAGACAGACCACAACAGCGATTGGACAGTAAGTTCAAAAGTACCTAGGACTAGCCAGACCTGACCCAGAAGGAAATGGCACCCTGCAGGAGGACTGGCTACACAGAGTGTGCTGAGAAGAACAGTGCCATTTGGAAAGTCTACCACAGTAGGAGAGACCAAGCAGTGGATAGCTCACTCATGCCTCCAGGATCAGCGGAGGATCAGAATCATTCAATTGTCAAAAGTTAAGCTGAGTCACCCCCTGGAAAGGAAGTAGAATCCCTTATGTGCCATAAGCCATTCTCCCAGCCCAGGAGAGGACATTGTTTAATATTCAGTGGAAAAAAAAAAATAATCTGCTGGCTCCCCTAAAACTGGAAATTCAGTGCAGAAATGTTTTCCTATCCTACACACAGGCATAAGGGGACCATGGAACTTGATTGTCTTTCATCCCTCCATACAGCACTGACCACTCATAGTCTGGCTGCAAAACCTATCCACCTACAAGCTTTAAGGAAGAGTGAAACTCCCCCCTCACAGCCACTCAGTGACAGCTGTCAGCCCCTTGTTTTTCTCAGCACATGCAGCCAGACACCTGTGCCTACACCTATCAGCTGTCCATGTAAGACTGGGTGGAAGACAACACACTACACACTTGGTGACCAAATACCTGGACACCTAAACTGAATCCATACGAGAAAAGTGAACGGCTGCCTGGGCTCACGCCTAGTAACAGCTTTAACCACCTGATGACAGGACATTAAAGCTTCAAAAGCAGCAATAATGAAACCTGCTCACACAATCAGCCTATTTGGGCGTTTCAACACAAAACAAGAAGCTAGAACACAGTACACAAACACAAATACAGAAATATAAAAATCTGATGAGAGCTCAGAGACAATAAAAAAACACACTGCTGTGAAGTCAGGTCCAACTCATACTGACCCTTTAGGTCCGAGGAGAACTGCCCCACAGAGTTTCAAGGAGTGCCTAGCAGATTTGAACTGCCAACCTCTTGGTTAACAAATGTAGCATTTAATCCACTACACCACCAGGGTTTCCTCAGAGACAACAGTCAATATCAAATTACCTAAACAGACAGACCATGATGCCTTCAGAAATCTCCTGAAAGAATCAAGAAATTGTACAAACGACAAGAACTTCTTGGAGTTATCAAAGGTAGAATACAAAAGAAAATGTTTAGAACTCTTCAACAGGAACCAGATGAGACAAAAGACAGTAGAGCATAATGAGAAACTGAACAGTTAGCAAGAAACCACAGAGACAGCAATCAGAAATGCAGAAGATGTAATAACCAAATTTCAGACTTAGACAGCTAAATAGAAAGTCAAAGGAGCAGAACTGAGGCAATGGAAATCAAAATTAGTGAGACTGAAGATAAAGCACCTGAAATCAACATATT
Organism: Heterohyrax brucei; assembly: GCA_028571685.1. Classification (NCBI taxonomy): domain Eukaryota; kingdom Metazoa; phylum Chordata; class Mammalia; order Hyracoidea; family Procaviidae; genus Heterohyrax; species Heterohyrax brucei. The sequence continues at coordinate 168,110,446 of CM053143.1, forward strand.
TCAGGAAAAATCAGATAAATGAATGTTTAAAAAAAATCAAGAAACACTAAAGAATTGTGGGAGGAGTACTAGCACATGTGAAATAAAAGAAAATAAGGAGAACTGTTGAAGATTTGTTAACAGAAAACTTCCCATATAAAATGAAAGATGAAATGATATCTAGCTAAAATGCTCATCTAACTCACACAAGGCAGATCCCCAAATAAAAACACCAACATGTATTATCATCAAACTTGCAAAAACGAAAGATAAAGAAAAAAATTCTCAAGCAGCTAGAAATAAACCAAAAACAATCTACAAAGGAGAGTCAATAAAACCAAACTTGGACTATACAACAAAAACTATGCCAGCAAAAAGGCAATGGAATGACATAAACAAAGCCCTGAAGAAAAAAAATTACCAGCTAAGACTTATATATCCACCAAAACTGTCAAGTATGACAGCAAAATCAAGACATTTCCAGATAAACAGAAGTTCAGGGAATCTGCAAAAACAAAAACAAAACTGTAAGAAATACTAAATGGAGTCCTTCAGTTAGAAAATCACACAACAGATAACAACTCAAGGCTAGAATGCAGGACAGAGCAACCAGTTATCCACCCTAATAAGGAAATCACAAAAATTAATTGAAGCCAAAATACTGAAAACAAGGCTGTCACTATTTTAAACACTGAATAAAACTGTTAAATTATCTGATTAATTTAATTTAATAGAAACGTCATTATGTAAGAGATAACAATTTTATAATAAAGAGAACTAAAAAAAAAAAGTAGTTATAGATCCTCCATATAGAGAAGTCAAGGCTGTGGCGAGCCGGCCCCACACCCCCCGAGCGGCCGCACCCAAAGATGGCGCCTTGGCTTGTAGCCACACCCAGACCCAGAGACCTTAGAGCAGTAAACATCTTGCCTGCGCATGCCTGGGACATGCCCTAGCCCGTACGTGGGCCAGTAGTGATTGGCTGATTCATTCTGTATATAAGTGGAACTACTGAAAATAAACGCTCTCTCTGCTTGAAGACCAGAGGACGTGGTGTTGGTCTGTTGCTGTCACTCCGCCGCGGGTCGGTATTGGGGGGATAGCAACACAAGGCAAGACAGAGAAACAAAAGACTAGTATAAATTTAGAAAAATAAGAATATTAAAGTAAAAACAAAAGAAATTAACAATGCTACACAACACAAAAAAAGAAAATCCTGAAGTCTCAGCAAAAAAACCCACAACAATTAAAAAGAAGAAAGGAAAACACATTTAAAGAAAGACTCATCAAAGAATATGAAGTGGAACAAAGAAACGATCTACAAAGCACAAAAAAAATCAAAATTAAAGCACTAAACTCATACTAGATGGCACTTGGCTTGGCTGTCAATAATTATGAAGAAGGTAAATGGAGTAAGTGCACCAATAAAGACAGAGTGTGGCAGAAAAGGATGAAAAAAACATGATTCCTCTACATGCTGCCTATCATGGATCGAACTGTGTCCCCCCCAAAATAGGTGTAGCCACGAGACCATGATTCCCTGTATTCCACGATTGTCCTCCACTTTGTGATTTTCCTGTGCTGTATGTTGAAAGTTAGGGTGGGGCTGTAAATCCCTCCATAGGATCACCTCCCTACTCCACTGTAAAGGGAGTTTGCCTGGACTGCAACTTGCCCGACCCTTAATCCTTGCATCCTACAAGAGATAAAAGGAAAGAGAAGCAAGCAGAGAACTGGGAACCTCACACCATCAAGCAAGCAGTACCAAGAGAAAAGCGCATCCTTCAGACCTGAGGTTCTTGCGCCAAGATGCTCCCTGGACAAAGACTGATGCAACACTGGACTTTGCTGCAGTGCTGACAAGAGGGAAAGCCTTCCCCTGGAGCAGACATCTTGAATTTAGACTTGCAGCCACCAGACTGTGTAAGAATAAACTTTCCTTTGTTAAAGCCATCCACTCTGTGGTATTTCTGTTAGAGCAGCCCCAGCTGACTAAAACACTGCCTATAAGAGACACATGTTCGACTTTAAGACACAAACAAACTAAAACATAAAAAAATCAGGCAAACAACATTCAAAAATGAGCAGGAGTAGTAATATTCATTTCTGATAAAACAGACTTTACAGAAAAATCATTAAATTGGATCAGGAAAGATACTATATAATATTAAAGGGTCACTACTCCAGGAGGTCATACATAAAACAAACTCAACACACTGAAAAGATGAATCCATAGCTGCAAAAGAACAGAAAGAGATTTCAACATACCACTTCTGGTAAAGGTAGAACTTCTAGAAAGAAGCTTAATAAAAAGATGGAAAATGTAAAAGCCATGAATAACCAACCTGACCTCACAGACACATACAGTACACTTCACCCAAGAACTGACAAACTACTTTCTTTTCCAATATCCACAGAAAATTATGCAGATCACATATTAGGCCATAAAACAAGGCTTAACAGAATTCAAAGCATCAAAATACTGCAAAACATCTTTTCAGACCATAAAAAAATAGAAGGAGAAATCAATAACACAAAAAGAAAGAGAAGAAAATCAAGCACAGGGAAACTGAACAACACATTACTCAAAAACTACTGCATTATTGAAGAAATCAAGAGCATAAACAAGAAATTCACAGAGTCCAATGAGAATGAAAATACATCCTTTCAGAACCTCTGGGACACAGCAAAAGCAGCGCTCAGAGGTCAATTTATTTCAATAAATGCACATCAAAAAAGAAGAAAGGGCCCCAATGAAAATATTAACACTACAACTCAAGCAGAAAGAGAGCAGATGAAGTGCCACTTAGGCACAAGAAGAAAGCAAATAATAAAAATTAGAGCAGAACTAAATGAATTAGATGAGAACAGAAAGCTGGAAGACCAAAAGCTCGTTCTTTTAAAAAAATCAATAAACCACTAGCCAAAGTGACAAGAAACAGCAGAGGCAACAAATAACCTGGATAAAAATTGAGATGGGCAACATCACAACACATCGAACTGAAATTAAAAACATCATTAAAAAACAGACTACTATGAAAAATTGAACTCTTAACAAATTTGAAAACCCAGAGGAAATGGATCAATCTCTAGAAACACAGTACCTACCTAAACTAACACAAACAGATGTAGAATAACTAAATAAACTCATGGCAAAACAAAAGGTAATTTAAAAGCTCCCAGTATAAAAAAGACCTGACCCTGAAGGCTTTATTGGAGAATTCTACCAGACTGTCAGAGAAAAGTTAAGCCTACTCTTATTAATTTCAGGGCATAGAAAAGGGCAATATACTGCCACAGTCATTCTATGAAGACAGTATAACCCTGATTCCAAAACCAAAGACACCACCAAAAAGTAAAATTACAGACAAGTACCTCTCATGAACTTAGGTACAAAAATCCTCAAGACTCTAGTTGAAAGACTTCAAAAACATATAAAAAAAATAATTCACCAGTGGGATTCATACCAGGTATGCAGGGATGGTTCCACATTATAGACATAATCAATGTAATCAACCACATAAATAAAACAAAAGATAAGAATCATATGATTTTATCAATCAACGCATAAAAGGCATTTGACAAAGTCTAACACCCATTCATGTTAAAAACTCAGCAAAATAGGAACTGAAGGGAAATTCATCAGCATAATGAAGTGTATTTATACAAAACCAACAGCATCTTAACAGCGAAAGTAAGAAAGCATTTCCCTTGAGAACAACAAATAGACGAAGATGCTCTTAGTCACCACTTTTAATCAACATTGTGCTGGAGCTTGTAGCCAGAGTAATCAGGCAAGATAAAGAAATACAGGGCACCCAAATTGGTTAAGACAGAAGTAACAGTATCTGTATTTGCAGATGATATGGTCTTATGTGCAGAAAACCCTAAAGAATCCAGAAAAAAAGAAAAAATACTGAAAATAATACAAGAGCTCAGCAAAGTAACAGGATACAACATAAGCACAAAAAATCAGCTGGATTCTTTCACACCAACAAAGAGACATCAAAAAGGAAATTACCAAATCAATACCACTTACAACAGCCCAGATGATAAAAAACCTAGGAATAAATGTAACCAGAAATGTAAAAAATCTATACAAAGAAAACTACAAGCTACTACTGCAAGAAACCAAAAGAGACCTACATAAGTGGAAAAATCGACCTCGCTCAATAGCAAGACTCAACATCATGAAAATGTCCATTCTACCCAAAGCCATCTGTTTTTGTCATCCAGTGTTGCTCTAACAGAAATACTGAGGAGTGCATGGCTTTAACAAAGGAAAGTTTATTCTTACATAGTCCAACAGGCTACAAGTCCGAATTTAGGATGTCTGCTCCAGGAGAAGGCTTTTCCCCTTGTCAGCTCTGGAGAAAAGTCCTTGTGTGGCATCAGTCCTTGGTCGGGGAGCATCTTGGTGCAGGAACCTCAGGTCTGAAGGACGTGCTCTACTCTTAGTGCTGATTTCTTGATGGTATAAGGTTCCTAACTCACTGCTTGCTTCCCTTTCATCTCTTGTAGGATAAAAGGTGGAATAAGCTACCCTCTGGGAAAACTCCCTTCACAGTGGAACAGGGAGTTGATCTTATGACGGAAATTGCAGTCCCACCCTAATATTCTCTGACATAATCCACTCTGTTAACCACAAGCAGAGATTAGAATTTACAGCATCAGAAAATAACAAAATGGAGGGCAATCTCAGAATGCAAGGAATCCTGGCTCAGCCAAATTACTACACATATTTTTGGGAGTGCACAATTCAACCCATGACACCATCTACATACATACAGTGCAATCCCAACACGAATTCCAGTAGCATTCTTTAATGTGATGAAGAAATATATCACTAACTTCATATAGAAAGGAAACAAGTCCTAGATAAGTAAAGCATTACGGATGAAGAAGAAAAAAGTGGGAGGCCTCACACTGACTCTACAGTCTATTACACCTCCACAGTAATCAAAACAGTATGGTACTGGCACAGTAACAGATACATAGATCAGTGGAACATAAATGAGAATCCAGGCATAAAATCATCCACCTAAGAGCAGCTGCTATTTGACAAAGGTCCGAAGTCCATTAATTGGAGATGCGAGTTTCTAACAAATGGTGCTGGCATAGCTAGGTATCCTGCTATTTAAAAAAAAAAAAAAGAAAGAACGAAACAAGATCTGTATCTCAAACCATGCATAAAGACTAACTCAAAATGGATCCAAAACCTACATACAAAATCTAAAGCAATAAAACAAAATGAAACCCACTGACATCAAGTCCATTTCCCCTCACAGCTACCCTATCATAGAAAAAAACAGAAACAATGCTGGGAGCCCTAACAAATGGCATCAACAGAATACAAAACATCACTAACAACAGACAAACTTCAGAAGAGACAACAGGTAACAGGAACTGCTAAAAAATCAAACCCTTATGCTCATCCAGAGAGATTTAAAAAAGTTTTTAGCTACCACAAATCCAATCAGCATGTAATCTCTAAAAAACTTAGAAGATAGTCCAAAACCTCAATGACAAAAAGACAAAAAAATAAAAATAAAAAACGAGTAAAGGATATGAACAGGCATTTCATCAAAGAAGACATTCAGGCATCTAACGGGGCAGACAAGAATTATTTTAGGGGAGGGAGGGACAATGCACAGTAGAGAGGTCGGCAAAATTGGACTAAACAAAAAGCTAACAAGTTTTCTAAATACAACCAAACACTTCAAGTGACAGAGAACCAGAGGCAAGGATCTAGGGACCACTGTTTCAGGGGAAACCTAGATCAATCAGCAAGACCTAGTTTATTAAGAAAATTTCTACATCCCACTTTGGTGAGCAGCATCTGGTGTCTTAGAAGCTAGCAAGCAGTCATCCAAGAAGCATCAACTGGACTTGGCCCACATGGAGCAAAGGAAAATGAAATCATCACAGACACAAGGAAATACGGGCCCAGGAGACAGAAAGGGCCACATAAACCAGGGACTACATCAGCATGGAGCCTGGCTATCACTAACGACTGTCCTGACAACAGAGCCCCTAATAGAGTGGGGTAAATGTGAGGTACAGAATTCAAATCTCACTTAAATAAATAAATAAATAAACATAAACAAAAACAAAAAACAGTCCTGATATTCTCACAGTCTAGATGGTTTCTGGAAGACACTGCCCCTGGACTCTTTAAAACCATTCCCAAAGTCAACTCCTCAAACACTGAAGTGGTATATGAGACATAAAATGACACAGGTCAAGAATGTGTTTCTTGGTTTAAGTAGACACAGGAGACTAACTGGGCAACTCTTGGTTGGCGGTGAGATGCGAAGGCAGAAGGGGTCAAGAGCTGGCTGAATGGACAAGAGAAATACACACTGGAGAGGAGCATGCCATCCCCCCTGTATGGGTACAGCAGCAAGGGTTACATTCAAAGTATGTGTAAATCCGTATGAGAAACTTACTCAAACTGTAAACTTTCACCAAAAACACACACACAAAAGACAGATTTAAAATAGACTACACTATTGCTATTCTTAGTTGCCATAGAGTCAATCTGAACTCACAGAAACTCTCTGTGTAGAACAAGACTATTCCACAGGGTTTTCAAGGCTGTGACCTTCTGAAAGCTGATCACCAGGCCTTTCTTCCAAGGCACCTCAGGGTGAATTCGAACCACCAACTTTTGGGCTAGTAGTCAATCACTTAATCATATATACCTCCCAAGGACCTGCCCCCCCCCATAAAAGACTACAGACAAAACGGTTACAGTTGTTATCTATAGCTATTCCGGGCTGATATGTTTTCCACTTCACACTCATCAGTATTTTCCAAATTTTCTATAATAAACCTTTACACCCAGAAATGGAAACTCTGGTGGCACTGTGGTTAAGCGCTATGTCTGCTAACCAGAAGGTCTGCAGTTGGAATCCACCAGGTGCTCCATGGAAACTCTACAGGGTGGTTCTACTCTGCCCTAAAGGATCGCTATGAGTTGGAACCAATTCGACAGCAACCGGTAAAACCAGAAATAAAAGATTTTTAAGCCTGACATTTTAGCTGCCAAATACTTAAAACTTTTTGCATATAAAACAACAGAAGCACAAAATGAAGCAAACCATCCAGCTTTTTAAAAATATCATAATGCTTCTCAGTCTTACTATCTATAGTTCATCGCATGTTTTTACAAAATTTTAACTGATTTCACACCATTCATTAAAGGTCTAAAATTATTTACCTCACAGAAGGGCTTCCAGCTATGTTTTCATACTTTTTAAAATGCAACATAAGACATCTTAACAATACTCAGCCACAGAACATTTCTATGACTATCCTACACTTACCTCTCTAGATAAAAAGAAAAGCAAAAACCACCACCAATGATAACTGAACACTTACTCTTGCCAGGCTTTGCCTTGGATTACTCATTTATTCTTCACAAACCCATTTTAAACAAAACGAAACCAAACCTATTACCACCAAATCAATTCAAACTCATGCCAATCATAAGAGGACACAGCAGAACTCCCTCATAGGATTTCCCAGCCCCCACTTTTCTGTCAGTGGAGGATTGATTGTTGATGAGATGCTGAAAGCTATGCCACTGGTACTTCGGTATCAGCAGGGTCACCCACGATGGACAAGTTTCAGCTGAACTTCCAGATGAGGACAGACTAGGAAGAAGGACCTCACAGTCTACTTCTGAAAAGAATTAGCCAGGGAATATCTTATGAATAGCAGCAGAACACTGACAGATACAGTACCAGAAAATGAGTCCCCCAGGTTGGAAGATACTCAGAAGACAACTGGGGAAGAGCTGCCTCCTCAAAGTAGAGGTGATCTTAACGTTGTGGATGAAGTAAAGCCTTTGAGATCTTCATTTGCTAATGTGGCACAACTCAAAATGAGAAGAAACAGCTGCAAACATCCATTAATAAGCTGAACATGGAATGTACAAGTATGAATCTAGGAAAACTGGAGATCGTCAAAAATGCAATGGAATGCATAAGCATCAATATCCTAAGCATTAGTGAGCTGAAATGGACCAGTATTGGCCATTTTGAATCCAACAGTCATATAGTCTACTATGCTGGGAATGAAAACTTGAAGAGGAACAGTATTGTATTCATCATCAAAAAGAACATTTCAAGATCTTTCCTGAAGCACAATGCTGTCAATAATAGGATAACATCCATATGCCTACAAGGTAGGCCAGTTAATATGACTACTATCCAAATTTATGCACCAATCACTAAGGCCTAAGATGAAGAGAATGAAGATTTTTACCAGCTTATGCAGTCTGAAATCAACTGAACAAGCAATCAGGATGCACTGATAACTACTGGTGACTAGAATGCAACAGCTGTAAACACAGAAGGATCAGTAGTTGGAAAACAGGGCCTTGGTGACAGAAATAATGCCAGAGATCACATGATAGAATTCTGCAAGAGTAACGACTTCTTCATTGCATTGGTTTTTTTAACCAACGTAAGTGGGAACTGTAAACACGGACCTCATCAGATGGCATACACAGGAACCAAACAGAACATCTGTGGAAAAAGACAATGGACAAGCTCCATATCAGCAGTCAGAAGAAGACCAGGAGCTGACTACAGCCCAGATCATCAATGGCTCATATGCAAATTCAAAGTGAAACTGAAGAAAATTAGAACAAGTTCACAAGAGCCAAAGCATGATCTTGGGTATATCCCTCCTGAATTTAAAGACCATCTCAAGAATAGATCTGATGCATTGATCACTAATGACCAAAGACTAGACAAATTGTGGAATGACCTCAAAGACACTGTTCATAAAGAGAGCAACAGGTCATTAAAAACAGAGGAAAAAAAGAAAAGACCAAATTGGATGTCAGAAGAGACTCTGAAACTTGCTCTCAAAACTCGAGCAGCTAAAGCAAAAGGAAGGAAAGGCAAAATAAAAGACCTAAACACAAGATTTCAAAGAGCAGCTCTAGGAGACAAAAATAAAGTATTATAATGACATGTGTGAAAAGCCAGAAATGGAAAACCAGAAAGGAAGACAAGTTCTGTATTTATGAAGCTAAAAGAACTGAAGAAAAAATTCAAGCCTCAAGTTGCATTAGTGAAGGATGCCACACGGAAAATATTAAACAACTCAGGGATCATCAAAAGAAGATGGGAGAATATACAGAGTCATTCTACCAGAAAGAACTGGTAGATGTTCAGGCATTTGAAAAGGCGGCATACAATCAAGAAAGAAGTCAAAGAAGTCAAAGCTAAACTGAAGGCAATAGTGAAAAATAAGGCTCCAGGAATCAACAGAGTATCAACTGAGATATTTCAACAGATGCAGCACTGAAGTGCTCACTCATCTATGCCAGGAAATTCAGACAGCTACCTGGCCAACTGACCGGAAGAGATCCGTATTTACGCCCAGTGTAAAGAAAGGTGACCCAACCAAATGCAGAAATTACCCAACGATATATCATTAATATCACATGCAAGTAAAATGTTGCTGAAGATCATCCAAGTGTGACTGCAAGAGTATATTGACAAGGAACTGCCAGAAATTCAAGCTGAATTCAGAAGAGGACACACAACCAGGGATATCATTGCTGATGTCACATAATCTTGGCTGAAAGCAGAGAATGCCAGAAAGATGTTTACCTGTGTTTCACTGACTATGCAAAAGCATTCAACTGCGTGGATCATAACAAATTACGGCTAACACTGCATAAAACAGGAATTCCAGAACACTTAATTGTGCTCTTAAAGAATGTGCACATGGATCAAGAGGCAGTCATGAGAACAGAACAAGGGGACACTGCATGCGTCAGGCTTGCATGTTTTCACAATACCTCTTCAATCTGCCTGCCAAGGAAATAATTCGAGAAACTGGATTATACAAAGAACGAGGCATCAGGATTGGAAGACGACTCATTAGCAACCTGCTTTACTCAGATGATAACACCTTACTTGCTAGAAGTGAAGAAGATTTGAAATACTTACTGATGAAGAAAAAGGACCACAGCCTTCGATACGGATTGCACCTAAACATCAAAAAAACAAAATTCCTCACAACTAGACCAGTAAGCAAAAGCATCATAAATGGAGAAAGGACTGAGGTTGTCACTCAAGGATTTTATTTTACAATCAATGCCCACGGAAGCAGCAGTCAAGAAATCAAAAGACGCACTGCCTTGAGAAAATCTGCTGCAAAGGATCTCTTTAAAGTACTGAAAAGTAAAGATGTCGCCCCGAAGACTAAAGTATGCCTGACTCAGGCCATAGTGTTTTCAATCATATCACATGAATATGAAAGCTGGACAATGAACAAAGTCAGAAAAAGTGATGGCTCTGAACTGTGGTGTTGAAGAAGATCGCTGAATGTACCACAGTCTGCCAAAAGGACAAACAGACCTGTTCTAGAAGAAGTACAGTCAGAGTGTTCCTTGAAAGCAAAGATGGCAAGACTGCATCTTACATACTTTAGAATGTTGTCAGAAGGGATCAGTCCCTGGAGAAGGACATCATGCTTGGCAGATTGGAGGATCAGCAAAGAAAGAGGAAGACTCTCAATACTGACACACTGGCTGCAACAACACGCTTATGCATAAAAACAATTATAGACATGGCACAAGATGAGGCAGTGCTTCATTTTGTTGTTCATTGGGTCTCTATGAGTCGGAACCTACCCGACAGCACAACAACAAACCTTTATGGAAGCAGACTGCTACATCTCTCTCCTGTGGCAAACTAGTGGGTTCCAACTGCTGACCTTTCGGTTAGCAGTGAGGCATGGTACCACTACACCACTGGGGCTCATTATGAGCAAGCCTAAACCAGACACATTGCTGTCAAGTAGATTCCAACTCATAGTGACCCTACAGGACAGAGCAGAACTACTCCATAAGATTTCCAATGCTGTTTAAAAAAAAAAAAAAATCTAGCACCACTGAGTCAATGCCAACTCCTGGTGACTCTTCAGTACAGAGTAGTACTGCCCCACAGTTTCCAAGAAGTACCTGGTGAATATGAACTGCTGACCTTTTCAGTGAGCAGCCATAGCACTTAACCACTATGGCACTAGGGTTTCCTCCAGGACTATAGTCTTTACCAAATCTGACTGCCACGTCCTTCTCCCAAGGAGGGGCTAGTCAGTTCAAACTGCTGACCTTTCGTTTAGTAGCTGAGCACTTAACCACTGTGCCACTTTGGAAGGGCTCCTTTAAAACTCATCTGAGAGATAAGAAAGTCAGGGCACTAATAGAGTAAATTACATACCCAAAACTTCAGTCACTGTCAGACTGGGATTCTGACCCAAGAAATTCTGGCTGTAGTGTAGTGGCTGTTCTAAGCAAGACTGGAAATAGATTTACAGCCCAGATAAAAGTCCACACTATGCTTCTTAAAAATCTACATCTCTTGTTTAAAGAGTATTCATGAAAACAAAGCACCAACAGGAATTACCCACCTACTAAGGATACTTTTCTTTAGAAAATAAACTACATTAGCAATAATGAATACATTAACACCAATAATAATGGACCTCAGAAGTTACATATTTTAAAGGAATTTTTTAAAATATTCTACTGTGCCTTAATGAAAGTTTACAAGCCAAGTCAGTTTGCCATATAAAACCCCTCAACCACACTGCTATGCAAAACTCTAGCTACTCTCCCCACCCTGTGATAGCACACTCTCTATTGTCCACCCTGTACTTCCCTTATCAGTTCAGCCAACTCCTGTATCCCTCCACCCTCTTATCTTGTCTCTGGACAGAAGCTGCTCAGACATGTATGTATACATTTTGTATTGTAATACATACAAATATGGAAACCCCAGTAGTGTAGTAAAGCCCTATGTCTGCTAACCACAAGGTCAACAGTTCAAGTCTACCAGGCATTCCTTAGAAACTCTATGAAGCAGTTCTACTCTGTCCTATAGGGTCACTACAAGTCAGAATATAGTTTAGCCAAGAAGTCACCAGTATCATTCTGTGTCTAATCTCTGTCTGAAGAGTTGGCTTTTGCACTAGCTTCAGCTCTAGGCTAACAGAGTCTGCAAATCATGTCCTCAAAGGACCCTCCAATATGCCGGACCATCAAGTCTGGTCTTTATTTTAACAGAGTTCTAGTTCTGCAGACCCATTTTTCTCCCACTACTTCAGAGACTACGTTATGTCCTCTGTTACAGCAGTCATTGATGGTTGCTGGGCACCACCTAGTTCTTCTGGTCTCATGCCAGTGAAGCCTCCAGATCACATAGCCCCTTCTGTCTCCTTCCTCATGTCTTTGATATCCTTCACTCTTCTCTGCTCCAGGTGGACTGGGACCAACTGAAGCTACTTAGAAGATGCTTGCTAGCCTTTAAGAGCCTAGACACCACTCACTGAAGTGGGATGCAGAACATTTTCTGATAAAAATTTTGCTATGCCAATTGATACAGATTTTCCCTGAAACCATGGCTCCTAGACCATAAAGGGGTATTTTTTTTTTAAGATTTCTGTATATTTAGTACCAAGAGCTAAGGAAAAACGAGGTGGTTTTCTACCAAAACTCACTGAAGAGGGAAATAATTTGGCTGTTTGATAATACCATCTAAAATTTAACTTTAATTAAAGTGTTTAATTCTACCACCGTATTTCCTGATTCAATTCCATTTACAACCTATGCTTCATCATAAAGACATGTGGCAGTTGAAGTTTTCAAGGTATTAACTATTTAACAGGAATCCTGATCTCCATCATATGTACTAACATACTGTGAGGATAAGAACAGCCTCCCAAGGATTATAGAAGGTTTAAATGAGATAAAACATACAAAATGCCTGGCATAAATTTGAATTCCACATGCAAAGATGGATGCTGTGGGTGCTAGAGCCAGTCTGTCACATCTAAGCCGCCTTACCATTACCCAAGGTGCTATGCTGATTATTTGGTAACTCACAGTCTCTACTCAGCATTCCCAAATGCCAACGTCTATGATAAGTGTCATTCCTCCAACTCAGCTTCTTCCTATCACACCAGTGGGTCCTTCCAGTATTCTCTCCCCTATCTAAAACTCTTAGGCTTCTTAGCAAAAATCTCCACTCTTGACTATTTGCCCATCTCTCCCTAGCTGGAATAAGAGCTTGCACTTGACTACTACCCTGAGGTTTGAACCCACGCAGCAGTGCTACAGAATCAATGCTTGACAATCCACTTCTGTAAAGATTACAGTAAAACAAAGCAAACCTCTATGGCACTATTCTGTAGCACAGACTCAACTCTAAGGCAACAGGTTTGGTTTTCTCCTCCATATCAAAGTCAGGAATTTCACTTTTGTAATTCTGTAAAATACAACATGCACCCTTATGCCCTCACGACACCGCACCTTCACTCTTCAAGTGGGGATACTAGAAATAGAGTCACTGTACCAAAAGAGCTGGTTGGTGTTCAACCATTTCAGAAGGTAGCATATAATCAAGAACCTCTGATACTGAGAAAGAAGTTCAAACTGCACTGATGGCAGTGGCAAAGAAACAAGGCTCCAGGAATTGATGGAATCATCAACTGACATGTTTCAGCAAACAACACAGTGCTGGAGAGGGGCTTACATTTCTATGTAATGAAATACAGAAGACAGCTATTTGGCCAACCAACTGGACGAGATCCAGACTCATGCCCATTCCAAAGACACACAATTACATGGAATGTGGAAATAATGAAACAATATTATTAGTATCAAAGTTTTACCCAAGATAATTCAGAAGCAACTACAGCCAAACATTACAGGGACCTGCCAGAAGTTCTCGCCAGATCAGAAGAGGGCAGGAAATGACAGACGCCACTCCTGTGGCCAGATGGATCTTGGCTGAACGCAGAGAATACCACAAAGATATTCATCTGTGTTCTACAAACTATAAAAACCCACTGGACAGTGATCATAACAAATTATAGATTAATACTGTAAAGAATGGGCATTACAAAACACTTAAATTGTGCTCTGGTAGAACCTATACCTGTATCAAGAGGCAGCCATCTGAACAGAACAAACAGATACTTAGTGACTTAAAATTTGAAAAGGAGTGCTGCAGGTTGCATCCCTTCAACAATTACTCTGTAGACCTATGAAGACGAATGGGATATCAGAAATGGTAAAAGATGCACTAACAGCCTGCAATATGTAGATGACACAAATGTTGCTTGCTGAAAATGAAAACAACTTGAAGTACTTACTGAACTTGGTCTGGGACTACAGCCTTTGGTATGGATTACACTTCAATGTGAAGGAAACAAAAATCTCCACATCTGAGCTGATAAACATCACAATAAAAGGACACAAAAATTGGTGTCAGTGATTTCATTCTACTTGGATCACAATCGATATCCCTGGAAGCAGCAGTCAAGAAATCAAAGAACCTATTGCATTGGACAAATCTGCTTCAAAAGATACCTTTACAGTTTGAGAAAGTAAAGATGTCACTGTGAAGACTAAGGTATAACTAACCTTAGCCATGGTCTCTTCAGTTACCTCAATGCATACAAAAGCTGGACAATGAAAAAAGAAAACAGAAGCACTGATGCATTCAAATGGGTGCTGGCAAAAAATACTGAATATACTACTCACTGGTATAAGAATAAACACATCAGTCTTAGGAGAAATACAGAATGCTCCTTAGAAACCAGGATGGTGAAACTTCAGCCTGCTTGCTTTGGACATGTCATCAGGAAAGACTAATGGCCAACAAACAGCATGCTCACAGAGGGTCCACAAACACTGGGGAAATCCTAGTGAGATGAACTAGAAAAATAAGCAAACACACAACAGCCATGACAAAGGGCCCAAACATGCCATCATAAAGACGGCACAGCACTGGGTACTGCGAGACTCTGTTCTATATGAGGTCACCATGAGTCAGACCCAGATCAGTGGCAACTAGCAAAAACAGCACCATCTACCCGTAGACTACAGGGCAGCGTCAGCATCTTCTTTGTTCGTTCTGAAATCCCAGACTTCTAAGGTGATGAATGGCATATAGCAGCCACTCCAGTTTTTGTTTGTTTCTTGTTTTTTATGAAGAAAAAAATGTAATATTTAAAAATGAACAGAAAAGAATTACATTTATCTGTACATCTTCTTCTTCCAAAAATAATGAAAAGAAGAATTTGGGTTTAACATTGCAAATGGATATATAAGATACTTTTAATAAACATTCTACTATAATTCTTTAATAAGCACAGTAATGTTACTAATATTAGTAATTACTAACATGAAGATCAGAAAGGATAGAGAAAAACGTTAGCTACCACAGTAGTAACTTTTAAAGAATACAGTATTCATATTTTCTTTTTAGATTATGCGTTTTCAGGCAATTTTCAAGTCTACATTTTTCCAAAAATGATTAAAATGGTCAGTTTCCACATCTTTATATCCTACTCCTATCATCACACCTGGAAAAAGACAGTCACTAAGGAATGTTTAAAAACTACGGACATGAACTTACACACACACACACACATATTCACATACATTCATCGAAGGCTGACTTTCTCACTTTTACCTTCTAGGGCTCTTTAAAGAATCCATTACAACAGACCTAGAACCAAGCACAAATGACATCAGAGGATATGTTCTAAAAAGCAAAATCAAAAATGGATAAGTACTAGCTATACTCACAGCAGAAAAGATTTAAGTGCTCTTTTGCTCTTTGTGTTTTTTTTTTAATTTAATACTTGGGAAATCCTGGTGGCACAGTGGTTAAGAACTACAGCTGCTAATCAAAAAGTCCGCAGTTCAAACCTGCCAGGTGCTCCTTGGAAACTCTATCTATAGAAACTCTGTCTATAGAGTCGCTATGAGCTGGTATCGACTCCACAGGGTATGTTGCTGGTGTTAGCTGATGCTGACTGGGCTAGGACTCAGGGCTATCAAGGACTAACACCAATCTGAATGTCTGTGGCAGAGGAGAAGGAAGAGCTGAAGACGACAACGTCGGAAGACAAAGGGTAGATGGGGAAAACGACACACTTGTCAGTAATGCAAAAGTTAGAGGATGAATGCTGGAAAACAAGAATAGGGAAGGGGGGAGTTAAGAGTATCTAGTTAAATTTAACACTGTCAGTTCTTAAAAAGGAAAGAAAAATAGTGGAAACAAAACACGAGCAGAAAGCTGGACCTGTGAAACACACAGCATGTTGAACAGCAGATATAATTTTCAAAGAATGATTAAAACGAAACCTTTGTTTCTTACTCAGAGTCATTTAAGAATCAAGTAAAAATCACTTCCATTACTCTGCGGTTTTGTAATGAAATTATTCAATACTGTGTGATCAAATAAATAACACAGTCACTTCAAGTATTTTTAAAATTAAAAACCTAGCACTGAATTTGGTAGACTACTTCTTGAAGTGTTTCAGTTCCCTAGATCCCTGGGTAGATCAAAGAGATGCAAAGGAAGCAAGTAAAAACAACTAGAGGAAAATAAGTAGTGTTCACAGCCTACAGCTGCCTGATCCACAAACACACATAAATTCATACGCAAGAATACCCGTACAGATACAAGCACAGGGGTTCTGAGATCAATACTCCTTCAAGTAGACTGTTTTCGCCATACTCTACAGTTTCCTGGGCTTGTGGGGAAAAAAAAAAGTTAACCATTTTACAAAACACTAACCATCCACTAGTAAACAATCAACAGCCACTTTGAGCCTTAATCTCAAAGCTGTTTCACCTTTGATGGCTTTGCTGATGAAGCCTACTAGAAAGAAAATGACTCCAGGACAGCAGCCACTACAGCTAGTGTTTTAGTCAGCTCAGCCTGCTCTAACAGAAATACCAGAGTAGATGGCTTTAACAAAGGAAGGTTTATTCTTACACAATCTGGTAGGCTACAAGTCCAAATTCAGTAGGTCTGCTCCAGCGGAAGGCTTTCCCCCTTGTCAGCTCTGAAGGAAAGTCTGGTATTGCATGAGTCTTTGTCCAGGGAGCGTCTTGGCACAGCAACCTCAGGTCTAAAGGACACACTCTTCTCCTGGTGCTACTTTCTTGATGATGTGAGGTTCCCAATTCTCTGCCTGCTTCCCTTTCCTTTCATCTCTTCTAAAATGAAAGGATTAAGAGGGGTGCAAGCCATGCTCCAGGGAAACTCCCTTGACAGTGGAGCAGGGAGGTGATCTTATAAAGGGATTTCCAGTCCCACCCTAATCCATTAACATACAGCACAGCAAAATCACAAAATTGAGGACAATCGTAGAACACAGGGAATCATGGCCCAGGCAAATGGCTACACATATTTTTGGGGGGATGCAATTCAATCCACAGCATCTGCGTTGTATGGTTTCATCACCTCAAGGATCAAATGAAATAAGCCAAAAGTCAAGTCAATCACTAACTCAGGGTTCCCCATTCCCAATTTATAACTTTCTTAGTAATAAATTATCTGGGGAAGAAATGTTCAGCTAGACTACAGAAACACAAGATGAAGGACAGAGATGTAGATGAGAATCCTTAAAATCAGCAACAATGAAAACCAGCCAAAAACAAGAGTTACTGAAGTTGAGATCAGAAAGTACCAATAAGAAGAGAACAGACAATACCTGCTAACGCAGTGATCTCACAGGATAAGGAAAAACATAAATGTTATTTACATTCAGCAATAAAAATAGCTGTCTCTGAAATTCACAAATTAAAGAAATTCAGAAGTTATTTTGAAACAAATAACACCGGTAACACTATACATTGTTATTCACAAGTGATGAAGTTGGGTTAGGAAAAGTTTACCAGGGATTTATTATAACATTAGTTCAATCTGGAAACAGTCACCTTTTGTTACAGAACAAACACGCATCTTAAATACGGAATACTTATGGCAAATACATTGTCTTTTGCTATCAACAGGTTTTATGAAATAACTGATGAATATATTTGTAGCTATTTTTCTGTTACCTCTGTAAATCTTCTCACGAATCCAATCATATCCAAAAAAAGAATAGTTTTTATATAAATATGAACACCTGAAATAAAGAAGGTATTTTACAAAAAATAATGTGTTTCTCCTTGCATATATTCAGGAGTTTGTACAAATTTAAATAAGTCTACAAATTAAAATTAAAAAGTATTTCTTAGACTTCCTATAAATAGCTTGATTACTTGTTAAGTAAAAGACAAAATTTCTCCTAAACATTTTCACAGCCACTGTATAATTTAAACGCTCAAGACCTCTACTTCCATGTAAATTCCCAACCAGCCTTCCAACCTCTATTCCCTCTGCTTTTATCCCATTTGTACCATCAAGGGGCTCCAAGATGATTTTTAGCAGTATAAGTGTTCGGAGAACTGCTAAGAAACACTACATGGGTAAAGGAATGGTTAACAGGCTCAGCTACTAACAAAAAGGCTGGAAGGGCGAGTATACCTCAGAAAACAGGCCTGGAGAGCTACTTCTGAGAAATCAGCCATTGAAAACACCAAAGAGCACAGTTCTACTCTGACACACCTGGGGTTACCGTGGGTCAGGACCAACTCAACAGCAACTGACAACACATTAGGGAGTAGTAGACCTCTCAATAACTTAATCTCATTCTTCTCTTTTCATTTTCCACTACATAACGCCACAGAAAACTATTAAATTACTTGCATTCGCCTCTGTCTATCAAGTCCGCTCATTTGTCTCCACATGAAAATCTATCTATACATCAAGGCCCAAGTCAAACTATACACTCCTCCAAGAAATCTTCCCTAAAAGCGTCTGCCTTTTCCCAGCATTTTGCAGTCCGTCGTGGTGCTAATCACCATCCTGTCTCGTGTTATATTTAGTTGTGTGTATAAAGATGCATACAACACTGCTGTTGTTATGAGCTATCTAGTAAGTTTCAACTCATAGAGCCCCCAGGCACAACAAAACGAAACAGTGCCTGGTCTTGTGCCATCCTCACAATCACCATTCTGTTGGAGTCCATCACTACAGCCACTGTGTCAGTCAACCCATCCTAGCAAGAGTCTTTCTCTTTTTCACCAACCCTCTACTTTACCAAGCATGATGTCCTGCTCCAGGTGCTGGTTCTTTACTATAACATGTTCAAAGTACATAAGATGAAGTCTTGCCAATCTTACTTCCAAGAAGCACTCTTGGTGTATTTTTTCCATGGCAAACTTATTCATTCTTCCAGCAAGGTTCTACTCCAACGCCATAATGCAAAGGCATCAATTCTTCTTTAGTCTTCCTTATTCATTGCCCAGATTTCATGTGCCTATGAGGCGAATGAAAATATCATCGCTTGGGTCAAGCACACCATAGTCCTCAAAGTGACATCTTTGCTTGCAGAAGGCCTGCCCAATGCAATATGTGATTTGATTTCCTGACTGCTACTTCTAGGCTACTGATGGAGGATCCAAACAAAATGAAATCCTTGACAACATCAACATCTCCTCTATTTATGATAATGTTTACTGGTCCTCCAAGTGTCTGTCAGTTTGGTTTTTGTACTGCAGTGGCTTGTGTATTGCTGTGATACTGGAAGCTTTGGTACCAGTTCTCAAGTAGCGGCAGAGTCACCCTTGCTGGGGACAGGTTTCAGTGGAGCTTCCAAAGTAAGCCAGACTACAAAGAAGGACTAGGCTACTACAAAATATCAAGAAGAAGAAGATAAACCATCCAACTAAGCGATAGGCAAAGGAGATGGACAGACACTTCACTAAAGAGGAGATCCAAGCAGCCAAAAAACACATGCAGACATGTTCACGATCTTTAGTTATTAAAGAAATTCAAATCAAGACAACAATGAGATACCATCTCACCCCAACAAGATTGTTCATAATCCAGAAAACACAAAACAACAAATGCTGGAGAAGCTGTGGAGAAAGTGGAACCCTCCTACACTGTTGGTGGGGTTGCAAAATGGTCCAGCCTCTTTGGAAGGCAATCTGGTGCTTCCTTAAAAAAATGGATATTGATATACCATTTGACCCAGTAATTCTACTACTTGGAATATATCCTACAGATTCAAGGCCTTTCACACCAATGGACACATGCACCAGAATGTTTATCGCAGCACAGTCCACGATAGCAAAACGATGGAATCAACCCAGATGCCCAACAATAGAAGAATGGATAGGTAAACTGTGGTACATATACTCAATGGAGCACTATGCGATGATAAAGAATAACAGTGATTCCAGGAAACATCTCCTAACCTGGTTTCAACTGGAAGACATTATGATGAGTGAAAGTAGTCAGCGACAAAAGAACAAATACTGTATGAGACCTCTATGATAAGATCTCAAAAACAGACTTGTGTATAGAAGAAAAGACTCTTTGACAGCTGCAAGGGAGGGGAGGAAGGGAGGGCGAGTGGGGGGAGGGTTTAGTTTAGTTACTAGAAATCTAGTTGGGAGAAAGCGGTGACAGCACACATTAGGAACAAGAACAACATTTAAGTGGACTTCAGCATAACTTGAGTACTCCTTCCATCTTAACTCAATACTGCAAGGATAGAGTAGCTGGGGCGGGGGGCGGGGGACCATGCTCTTAGGCGAATTCCAGGCCAATTGGCACAACTAGCATTTTGCTAAGAGAGCTCTCTGCACCCCACATTGGTGAGTGGCGTCTAGGGTCTTAAAAGCTGCCAAGCTGCCATCCAAGGACACAGCAAATGGTCCCAACTCAGCAGGAACGGATGCTCACCGAGGGCCAAAATGGCATGCGGTAAAGACAACCGAGAAGACAGAGAGACCCACAAGAGTGGGTGCCTACATCGACTTGGGACCGGAAGAACCAGATGGTGCCCGGCCACCACCAATGGTAGCCACGACAGAGCTCACAGAGAGGAGCCTCACCGGCAACACAAGAATAAAAAGAGGTGCATCATGAGATCTCCACTAAAAGACCTCAGTTGATGGTCCAGCGGTTTTGGGGTTCCTCTGAGAGCATGGCCCCCGGCCCTGATGCTGCCCTTTCCCATAAATTATAACAAAGGTCCACTCTTTGGACAGGAATGGATTGGATTTGGCAATGCATTGTAACCATATATTGGAAGCACTTTATGGTTCTATACATCTATAGGATATCATCTTGCTGACCTCTGGCTGGAGGAAGGGGAGTGGACGGAGAGGAGGGGAAAGGAGACTGTTGGGAGGATGAGACATGTATGGAGCAGAGAGGAATAGTGTGCAGTCACCGGACAGGGAGAGCAGTGGAAGCTGCATATAGGGGGGCATGTAAATTTATATGTGAATGTACATTTTCACTCAGTTATGTTAAATAAAAATTAAAATTAAAAAAAAAGAAGGACCAGGCAACTTACTGCTTAAAAAACTGGCCACTGAAAATCTTATGAATAAAAGTATACAACATACCAGTAAAGAACAAAAGCTTTTTAGGATCATGGTCTGGTGGAACAATCCAGTCAAGCAGCATAATACAATTCTTAAAAAGTTTTATGTTTTACCTCCCAGCGTGGTGAGAAGTGCCTGGGATCTTAAAAGCTTAAAAACTATTCATCTAACATACAACTATTGGTCTCTGTCTAGAACAAAAGAGAAAGAAACTCAAGAATCAGAGACGGAACCAGACTACAGGACTACATGCATGAACCAACGCCTCCTCTCCCATGAGACCAGAAGAGCTAAATGATGGCTGCTTGTAACACCTGCATATTCTGATGAGGGCACAACAGATGGATCCTACCTGAAAAGGGACCCAAACCACAGTGTTTTCAACTCCCTCATATGCATGTGAAAGCTGGACAATGAATACAAAAGACTAAAGAAGAACTGACACCTTCTGAGTTGTGGTGCTAACGAAAGACGAATACACCACAGTCTTCCATAAGAACAAACAAACTGGTCTTGGAAGAAGTACAACCAGAAAGCTCCTCAGAAGCAAGGATGATGACACTTCATCTCGCATACTTTCAGCATGTTATCAGGAGGGATCAGTTCCAGGAAAAAGACATCATGTTTGGTAAAGTAGGGGGCAGCGAGAAACACTAAGACCCTCAACTAGACAGAATGGCACAGTGGCTACAACAATGGGCTCATACATAGAAATGATCATAAGGATAGTGTGGGAAGGAGCAATGTTTCCTTCTCTTAGGGTCACTGTCAGCCAGAAATGACTCAATAGCACCTAACAACAAGAGAAAAGGAGAAAAAACAGGGAACAGAACGCTGCAAATTTATAAAGAATCTACACTTGCTGGAGGAGTTCCTGAGCCTAATGACCTGAATTACTCTTCAAACTCTGAACTGCAACTATCCTTTGCCATTACCTTTCATTAACAGTTTGACTAAAAAATATCCAGCCTAATGACCACGTTCTTTGAAACATGGGCAGTAGCTATTTTAAAGCCATAGTGATATAAGTTAAATGGAGTGGAACGACTAGAAATAACAAGAATGTTGACACAACAGGAAGAAGGTAACCTATGTCACTGATCATTTTGCTTTGAAACTGTTGAATAGGAATACATTTTGCTGTGTATATTTTACTTTTTATTATGATTGAATGAGAATGTAAATTCCCATAAAAATTTGCATGCCCACCTATATGCAGCTCCCACTGCTCTACCTGCCACTCTTCCTCTCTGCTCCATACCTGTCTTATCCGCCCAATAATCTCCTATCCCCTCCTCTCCACCTACTCCTTCCTCCAGTAAGAAGTCAGCAGGACAACATCCTATAGATGCATGGAACCATTACGTACACACATGATAAGGTCACTCTGTGTCGCCAAGTCCAAACCATTCCTGTCCAAAGAGTTGATCTCCATTAGGATTTATGGACAGGGCCTGCATCAGGGCCAGGGGCCATGCTCCCAGGAGAACTCTGAGGCCCCTGGACCATCAATTGCAGAGATCTCAGGGTGTGCCCCTTTTTATTCTTGTGTTGCCAGTGAGACTCAACTTTGTGAGCTCCATCACAGCTATCACTGGTGGTGGCTGGACACCATCCAGTTCTGCTAGTCACAAGTCAATGTAGTCACCCACTCACGTGGGTCTCTCTGTCCTCTGGGTTCTCTTTCCCCTGTGTCATTTTGCTCCTTGGTGATCAACCATTCCTGCTGAGTTGGGACCATCTGCTGTACCCGCAGATGGCAGCTTGGCAGCTTTTAAGACCCCAGACACCACTCACCATTGTGGGGCGCAGAGGGCTCTCTCAGCAAAATGCTAGTTGTGCCAATTGGCCTCAATTTTCCTTGAGAGCATGGTCCCCCACCCCCCCACCCCAGCTACTCTGTCTTTGCAATATTGGGTTAAGATGGGAGGACTAATCATTTTATGTTGAAGTCCAGTTAATATTGAACTTCTTTCTAATGTGTGTTGTCACAGATTTCACCCAAGTAAATTTCTATCAACTATCTAATCTAAACTCTCCCCTCCTCACCCTCCCTCCCTCCCCACCCTTGCAGCCGTCAAAGAATCTTTTCTTCTATGCATGAGTCTGTTTTTAAGTTCTTATTGTAGGGGTCTCATACAATATTTGTCATTTGTCCTTCTGTCGCTGACTACTTTCACTCAACATAGCATCCTTCAATTGAAACCAGGTTATGAGATGTTTTCTAAAATCATCGTTGTTCTTTATCATTGCATAGTGTTCCACTGAGTATATGTGCCATAGTTTACCCATCCATTCCTCTGTTGTTAGGCATCTGGAATGATTCCATCTTTTTGGTATTGTCGACTGTGCTGCACTAAACATTCAGGTGCATGTTGGTCTGAATGGCCTTGATTCTGTAAAACGTATTCTAAGCAGTGGAATTACCGGGTCAAACAGTGTATCTATATCCAGCTTTTTAAGGAAGCACCAGATTGCTTTCCAAAGAGGTTGCACCATTTTGCAATCCCACCAACAGTGTAGGAGAGTTCCAATTTCTCAGCTTGCTATGCATATTTTTGCTAAACCATTAATTAAAAAATGGAATCACTGAAGTCAGAGAAAACCAGGGTCAAGTCTGACTCTGTCACTTGCTAGGTGTGATGCTGGGCAACTTAAGATCACCCTGTAAGTTTTCTCATCAGCCATATGAAAAAAAGAGCAGTGATACAGGGTTAGTCTCAGAATCAAAAGTAGTGATGTATAATAAACACTCAGCATAATACACACAATAATTGTGCAATAAATATTATTACTTCACTCTCACTAGGCTGAACTTCCCATGGGCAGAACCCTTTTTTTTTATCTTTTCCAATTCCTGGTATGTGGTATCATGCACATGCTGAAGAACTGCATCACTGAAAAAACCTTAGCAACTCAAAAGTAACATCCTTCACAGATCTTAATAAGATTCAAACTCTAGTGAATGTTAGAAATGGCTTGTTGATCCTATTATTAGCTGTTAATGTAACTATTATTTGCTAATTAACCCTCGTATTAGCTATTAATGTAAACATTGCCTTACCCAGATTGTTCCTTAGCTATCAGACACATAAAGACAGGTCTCCAGACATCATTCTGAAAGCATTCCATACTTCACTAGTATCAACAAGTAGGCTAATATTCAAAATGTTTGATACAGTTACTCAAAAGAAAAGTTTAAAGTAATCTAACAACACTAGCATTTACCTAATCACAAAGCAAGCCTGTAGCAAATTAAAAGTCCCTGGTGTGAATCCTCCTTATTGCTTAAAATTAAGCTGAATCCTGAATCCACTCTTCCAAATGACCTTCTGAGTTATTCTTGTGCCATGTGAGAGAGACCCCAACAGAGACCAATCAGTTCTGCTATAGTACAACCAAGAAAACTACAGAGGCATGTAATGTTTCCTGACCAACAAAACTATTGTTTACCCTTAAATGTTCAGAATAGGCTATATCAAGATGAGATACAAGCAGCATCTTTAATCCTGTAGTTAGCCACAGCAATACAGCTATAAACCAAAAAAGGCAGTGTCTTCAAGTCAATTCACTCATGGTGACCCTAGCAATGGTCAAACACTAGTGAATTAAAGGAGCAGTAATCATAACACTGGAGAAGAAACAAGAGGATACAGAAAGGCACTCAGCCATCAAAAGAAAGCTTCCAGAAAACAGAAGTTCAGTTCACAGGCATCAATTTCACAGTGAAGGAACAAAGGTTCTGAATATCATGTGAACCATACTGTGAGTTTCAAGTACTGTCACAATGTAGTAAAAATTAGCACAGTAAATGCACTCTAAAATATTCCTCAAGGCAACATATATATATATATATACTACACTCAAGCCAACAACTACACAATAAAAATTAGAACAAAAAAATTTTGAGGATGACTACATTTACTAACTAAATGTTACAGACAGAAAGTGAGATAATAAAAAGACATCACATTTTTCACTCAATGGCAATCATGCAAATCTGAGACATTTTGATCTGAATTAATGAAAGTCCTACAGCCTAGATGCTTTTAATGTGACTGGGTGAAGTTAGCTCTTTAAATGGTATTACACTTTGAAACTAAGAATATTTTAAATATTCACTGACATCTTAATATTGCCACCAGACATGTATAGGAATGCAAATATCATGCTTCTCAGAACATACCAGATTGATTAAATGGTATAACTAAGATAAAACCTACAAATAAGCACTAAAGAATGTCTCTTTAATACATAAAGAAAAACAGAAACAAATATTTACATTAAATTTGTCTTTTTAAAAATTCTGAAACAATTAGCCATGTCTCTTACAAGACTTTTCGAGTGTTGTAATTATTCTGTTTATTCTGCCAGAACATGGAATTGTGTATCAGCAATGATTCTATATACACATAGGGAAACCCTGATTGCACAATGGTTAAGTACTACAGCTACAAACCAGAAGACCAGCAGTTCAAATCCACCAGGGGCTCTTTGGAAATTGTACTCTGTTCTACACAGTCACAATGAGTTGAACAGCAACAGATTTGCCTAAATATGTAGTAATCCCCCTTTCATAAACTCTTTCTCAGGGACCACATCTGGATGAGATCAATCACTCTCCACTGGAATCAACTGACAGATTCTAAATCTCTTCCAAAAAAAAAAACCTGTTGCCACTGAGTAGATTCCGAATCACAGCGACCCTACACAGGGCAGAGTAGAACTATCCCACAGAGTTCCCGTGGTATGCCTGATAGATTCAAACTGCCAACCTTTTGGTTAGCAACCATAGTTCTTAACCACTGCACCACCAGCGTTTCTACGCCTACAAGGCAAGGGGAAAAAAGTAACATTTGGAATTATTAAAGTACTGCACTGAATATTATCAGGAAGCTCTTGTTAACCAGTAACTACTTTGCCTGAAATTTCAACAATTTTCAAAGTGCCCTAAAAGATACATAATTGAAAACCTTTCCTACACAGCACCACAAATACTGGTACACCTTATCAAAAACAGAGCCCTTGGAAACCATGGCAGCATAGTGGTTAACAGCTATGTCTGCTAACCAAAAGGCTAGCAGTTCGAATCCACCAGGCCTTCCTTGAAAACTCTATGGAGCAATTCTACTCTGTCTTATAGGTGTTGCTATGAGTCGGAACTGACTCAACAGCGGTGGTTTTAGTTTTGGTTGGTGGCCCAGTAGTTAAGAGCTACAGCTGCCAGATCTACCAGCAGCTCCTTGGAAACCCCACAAGGCAGTTCTACTCTCTCCTATAGGGCTGTTATGAGTCAGAACCAACTGGATAGCAAAGGGTTTGGCTTTTTTTGGTTATCAAAAACCCCTGCACACTGAATTCTGTAACCACAATTTTAAAAAAAGGAAAAAATATAAATTGATAGCCATTATGACGCAAAGCCAGCCAAGTCCGTCGAGTCGGATCGATTATCACAATGGGTCTATTTATTTGGATGATCTGTCATGCATCTCTCACATCGTGAGAACATTCGCTTGCTCAAAACGAAGCATATGATAAAAGATTCACAGGTAATTTATTCTTAAAACACATTAAGCTCCTAAAGTGAAACCTCTGGGAAGCTGACTTCACCAGACGAGAATGTTTTCTATATTTTATTGGTAAGAGGCAAACTCTTATTTTAAACATTTCCAAAGGTGTATAAGGCTTAAAAATATCAACCTGGGGCAGAAAAGAGAAACATCATTTTGGCTGTCATGTACAAAGAATAACGTTCAATGACAACTAACTGGCAGCTAGAATGAAAAATTTTCAGAATTCTTGTAAAAGTTTTCAATTTTCAAAATTCACAGAAAGTTCATTCAGTTCTCTTATTAGAGATGCTGCACTCCATTGTTCTCCTTTAACATTGCCTAGACTATGACAATGCAGTAGCTTTTAAGTGCAGTCTGTGGTTCCACTTCCTGAAGTTCACAACTGCAGCAATAAGTGACATTCTGGGTTAGCACAACATCTGCAAATGGAAATCATAAAAAAAGCACTGCAGATACAATCAAAACAGAAAAGAACCCTAGAGAGGCCAAGTTCAAGAAAAATTTTCAGTATGCTCTAAGTTTATCATAGACTTTCAATTTGCCTTTTCCAAGATATCAGTGCTACTGACTGTATTTACATAAACTTATTTAAATGGCCAAAATTTAACTTAAACATCATGTAGTTTTATTATCATAAACATTAAATGAAATTTAACTTGTTGAAAAAATTCTAACAAATGAAAAGAATAAGAACATTAGAAATAAACTCCAAGATTAATACCGTTTCTGTAAACTTATCTCACAAGTACTACTGCAAAATTTCTTTTTGTGCTTTATCAGACCTTTTTCCTCTAAAAATCACCCTTTATTTTTTCACAATGTCATAAAAAAAACTACAGAAAAATCTGAATCTTCAAAAGGAAGAATTATAGTTTATCCAAGTCCTATCTCAAATAATTTCCTGATATAATCTACACACTGTATACTGCAACTGATCAATAAACATGAAATGTCCTGAATCATGCCCTTCTACAATTGCATTTTGATAAAGCATTAGCCAATTATTTTTTAGGCAAACTCTTTTGCTCAAGAAATCGAGTCATACTCCTATAGCTTCTAGAAGCCCACACATTTCTGTTTCCTCTAGACATTTGCTTCCTCCCTTCCTGTATCAGACATTAAACCTCCATAGTCTACTTCTCTAGCCATTTCCTGATAATCATTATTATTCACATTTTTATTTGCCATATAAGACAATAAAAAGTATTCAAGCATTAAGACTATCCAATCTATCTTCTCACTCAAACAATAATATGTACTAATACTCAGTATCCTATTATATTATCCAATTTACCCAGTGATAGGTTAGAAGTTTCATTTAAAAGGGCTTAGATATGCTTCAGGGGACAGACAGCAAGGTAAGTACTCTGATCATAATGTTTTATACACTCCAGCTTGCAAAGTGCTTGACAAAATTTACCAACACCCTTCTTTCTAGAATAGTAAATATCCTGTCATAGAACCCACAGACTATCTGCTTTGTTTTAAAGACTACAGCTCCTGAGCTTCTCAGAGCAGCTGTTACTAACTTTCAGACGCCTTGCTAGGCTACCACTTCGGTTAAATAAATGACAGGACTTCCTGTTTAGTCGGAATTGACTTGATGGCAGTGAGTTAACGGGTTTTCATCTTGTTTCTTTCTTTCTTTTTTTAATTTTGCACTTGACGTAACAATTTATAGATCTGCTTTGAAAAAATAAAGCACATAAAAAACTAAACATTACTTAGTTCCACTACATTTCCAAGAAAAATCTTTCCAGTATTACTTACACAAGTCACCAGTTGTACATGACACTGAAAAGCTCTGAAAGAATACTATTTTCTACTTAACCTTTCCAAACATATTTACAAATTTTCAACTATTTCGCGAACATTCCATATTAAAATAGGTGCTGGTGTAGTCTAGCAGAGTTGTGCTGTTCCAAAACAAGCCCCAAATATCCTGCATGTCAAACTCTAGGTATACTTCTGGTTATGTGCTGAGCTTTCTGCACCCTTTGTAACCCAGAGATACTCAACCAGCAAATCCTTTCCGTCCTTTAAAGCTGTTTTCACTACAGTCCTCAAAAAATACAAATTAGACTCAGAGGCTTCTGCATAGTGACAGGAATCACTAACACCAGTAGGTATAGTGGCTCTCAAAGAATCCTCTTTAGCAGCCTCCCCTGGGACGTTGTGCTCAGCTGGGCACTGAATTGGTGAGACTCTGCCAGCTGCCTTTACAAGAGCAGCCCCAGAGGCGGACTCAATACCGCATTGCTGCTACCGTTTCTATCAGCTTAAAAAAAAAAAAAAAAAGCCGGGTATCCTGCAGACAGTATTGGCTCTTCCGCAGCACGGAAGAGAAATCACCGCATTGCTCAGCTTGGATTACCAGGGAGCACAACTCGCGGGCTGGGAAGCGGGTGCCGTCGAAAGGCTCGGACGAGAGTGGGGGCGCCATGGAAAGGGTACGCACCGAAGGAGAGAGGCTCGCGGCGAAGCAGCAGCCACGGCGCAGGCGTTCAGGCGCCCGGCTAGCCATCGCGCACCGAATGCGGCCGTCGAGCAGAACTGGGGGTGCGCACCGACCAGCCGAGCTCCGCCCGCCGCCCCGGGGCCTCACCTGTCATAAGCGCCGGGCTGTCGCCCGCCGCTACTGCTGCCACAGTGGAAGAGGAGGCGACAGCCGCAGCTGCAGCTGCGCCTGCTGCCCGCCGCCCGCGGAGGTTCCTCGGGACCAGTTCGCATCCGTCTGCCGCTCCGGCCACCAGCAGCCCGAGCACAAGCAGTGCAGCCCAGCGCCGCCGCCGCAGCCAGCCCGAGGCCCGACAGGATGCTGCGGCAGGATGAGAGCACAGAGTGGGAGCCAGGGGCAAGAGCGGCAGCGTCCCGGCCGCCGACCACTCGTCCGCTCCGCGCGGTGCCTCCGCCGGCAACTCTGCAGCCGGCGACTCCGCCGGCCGCCCCCGCCGCCTCAGACGCCAGCTCCCGCTGGACGCCAGCCTGATCCCCTCAGCACCGGCGGCCTTCAGAGCTTGGGTCCTGACTGTGTTCATTGGTTCCGGTAATTTAAAAAAAAAAAAAAAAAGGTGGGAGGCAGAAAGGTACAGCGTCTTCAGGCCGCGCGCGACACCCGCGCTGCTACCGCGGTGAGACCAGGATCCGCTGCTCTGGCGCCTCCAAACAGCAGCCCAGCGCCCGCGCCGCCGCCACCGCGGCGCATCCCCCCACCCTCTCCGGCCCGCGCTCCTCGTACTACCACGCTCGGCCCAGACGCCTCCCTCCCCTCACACACTCGCTCCCGTACCCGTCCCCCGCCTCCTTCAGCCCTCCATGGCGCAGGCGCAGCGCTGCTGCACTGCGCGTGCGCAGAGCTCTAACCCCGCCCAGGAGGGCGTTCCCGAATAGGCGGGTCACTGCGGGAAGGTTTCGCGAGTGTTAGCGCGGTGGTTGGGGAAGGGGGTGGGGAGGAAAGAACAGTGGTCCCCCTAATCCGTTTACTCCCCATCTGCGATTGGCTGCAGGGGGAGAGAGCTGGGGAAACGGTACATATAGCACCAATCGCTTCGGCAGATTATAGTCGCACAGATGGCAGCAAAAATCACTGCATGTAAAACTTTGTAATATCATCTCCGGATTTTCTATATAGTTGGGGCTTACAAGTGGCTAGCTGGATGAAAGTGGAGGTTAGCCTAGTTTGGTTTCTTTGTCAAACACTTTACCTTACCTTAGTCGGTGCCAGGCATTGTTATACACGCTTTACACATTTAATTACTGGAACTCTCGAAGTTAGGTGGCAACCTTATTATCCTCCACTCCTTACAACGAGGAAACTGAGGCCCAGAAATACTAAGTTGCCTTCAAGATCCTGTAGCTAACAAATAAGAACAGGGACAGATTTGACAATCACTTGGTTGGAAATAATGGGGAGGATATGCTTCTGCCTCTTCTATGTCCAGACGTTATGTACAATTCTCACTCCCCTCCCCATCCGCACCCCACGGAATCTGCTGTGAACTGAACAGATTGACCGAAGAACAGTGGGCTGACTTGACTTGGCTTTGCCTACCTCAAATGAACCACAATTCTTGTGAACACAGATCTGCTTTCTTATTATAGAAACTGCTCAGGGCAGGCGTAATTCGTTTCAAGAAAAAAGAACTGTGATCTTTCTCTTCCAAACTAGTTACCAACTGATTTTTCAAGCCAACACCCCTCAAGCAAAAAAAAAAAAAAAAGGTGCAGAATATAATTTTGCTATTAATTTTAAAACCATTTAAGAACAAGCAAATAGAGTTACAATGGCATTCTCTCTCCCACAAGCACAAAGTTTGTTAACATTTACAGATAGGGTTCTTAAAGGTCCTGTTTGGTATTGGGTTTCTGTTCTTGATTTGGGTTTGGGTTTTTTGTTGGTTGGCTCGTTGGTTTTATTCGTTTGTTTACTTATTTGTTCTCTCAACTGAAGACAATGGTAGAATTACACAATCTCCCAAAGAACTTCTTCAACAACCTGGCCAAAATAACCATGAATATCATTTACTGTGGAAGGGCTGATGCACACCTTAGAAAAGCGTCAAGAATTTCTTTGAGGCTAATTGATCTATCAACAATTATTTCTTGGCTGACTTCTTCGGGACTGGGTGTTTAGGTGACAGTTCTTTGTAGGGCAACAGGGAGATTAAATTTCTTCCTGCACAGCAATCAACCACAAACTGCTGAATGCCCACCACACGGAGATAATGCAGCTAGAAGCATCAGGGGGAGAAAAAAAAAAACAGAAAACAGCAACCTTGTTTCCTGCTCTCCAGGAGGCACCATTTCATTGACTGAACACTTACTGAGCTCCTACTATGTGCCAGGTAGACCACGGGACGCTGGGGATTCTACAGCTAATAAAAGAAGCACTTAAAAATCAATTGATTCAATAGTCAAAGACTTGAGATAGCAGTCAGCATGAGAATATTACAGTCTTGACTGGCACTGTATTACAAAGTAGTAGCTCATCAGCTGCTAAATTTGGTAATGCACGCTATACTGAACAGCAATTAACAAATCACCCTGCGAATCTTCTCTAAACTAAAATGACACACTGATTTTCTTTTAAAGACAGAAGAGTCTTGGCACTGTGAGGATCACGGATTTGGAGTTTATCGTTTATTCCTCTCACCACTGGAGCGCAAAGTGGTTAAGCGTTGAAAATACCTCTCTTAGGCAAGTCAGAATCCAGAAATAAATCCTCCACCTCACATCATCTTGCTACCCAAACTTCCAACTGTTAAATAAGTCATCGTAATGCATTTTCTTACACTGTCACGGAGGTACAGTGTCGCTGTGCGTTACAGCATAAGCCTAAATGCTGAAAAGGTAGCCCACCGCACTGGAGACAAGACCATCCTTAAAATTACAGATGGTTCTGTCTGCAAGCCAACCGTAAACCCAAGACTGCAGTTGAGGCATTCATCTCCCTTTCATCTCACGTTTCCTATCCCGCATCTCAGCCTACGCTTTCTCTTTTCTCACCTTTCCCTTTCCTTCGCTCTCTTAGTTCCTCTCCTCTTGCCAAATCCCATTCGAAATCTAACAGCCCCTTGTCCTTAACTCCTACCCAACTTCTACTGCCCCGCCCTTATCTCTTAATGTCCAAATCCCACCATGTACTATTTACTGATTCTCACCTCTTAAGACTTCAAGCGTTTTAATGGACAGCAGTAAACTTTGTAAACGCACACCTGATGGAACTGACAACTTTTGTCACTCTTCAGCTGTGCAATGTGAGAGCAAATTAATCTGTCCAGAATGTCCTCACATATTAAATGAAGGGCCATATAATAATGCCTGCTCCACAGAATTGGTGGTGATAGGAGACGAATGAAATAATACGTAAAGCCCTTGCATGGTGTCGACCAAGCAGGTTAAGCGTGTCATCCCTCAGGGAGCCTGTCTCCAGATGCTGGGCGTGTACTGTTGGCGTGTTCCTGGCTCAAGAAAAACGCGCTGCATTTTGCTGCTGTTTGATCTCATCTTGTGGCCAATAAATCTCCAAACTCCGTGGGGCGCACCCTGCACAGATGCACAGCAGGACCCAACCACCCAACCCTCCCATCCCACAGCCCAACCCGCCCTTTCCAAGATTCAGTTTCCCTCCCCATCTCCTCCTCCGGCCTCTCCCTGCAGCCAGGACATCCCTTGACGCACCACCCGCCACAACTCGGAGAACCGGATCTCTTCGCCGCAAACGAGGCAGGGCGCCTGCGCCACCGGGCCGAGCCGCGCATGCCCGCTCCCCGCCTGCCCCGCCGGCTTTCCCCAGGTGCGAGCTCTCCCAGGCTCCGGCGGTTCCGGTATGCCGCGCACAGCTCGCCCGGCTTCCGGCTCCCTCTCCGTGGGCGGTGCGCCCAGGAGCCGGGCCGCCGGGTCATGACGTCAGCGCGTGGGCGGGCTGGCGGGGGTCCGGTCCTTGGGGACCTCTGGTTGGCGGGGAGCGGAAGACCGGCGGGTATCAAGTGGGGAACTCCAGCGTCCTTCTGCTTCGCGCCCGCCCACGTAGCTTCTGCGCCCCACCTTTGGCCGAAGAGTTGAAGTAGGACTTTGCTTCCTCGACTCCTTGCACCTAGAATGTCCGGGGCTGACCGAGCACTGTTTACCCAAGACGCTTAAGACAGCTGGAGAAACGGACAGAGCTGCCATTGGTGTGGGCTGTGTTGTGTACAGTCTACTTTGTCCATATAGATAATTTTCTCATTCTCCACACAAGCTACCTGGGGAATTGAGGTCTCCAGAATTTTGGAAACGTCACCGAAGTGGTAACAGCCAATAAAAGGGCTCCAGGGTTCCTACAGTGATGCCTCGGGGCATTTACAGATCCTCAGATTCTTGTTGAATGATTTAAAGCTTTAAGAAACAAGAGTAGAGGTAACTAATTAGCGAGACTTTTGCTAACCAAAAGGTCAGCAGTTCAAATCCACCAGGCGCTCCTTGGAAACTATGGGGCAGATCTACTCTGACTCCACGACAACGGGTTTCAGTTTTATTCCGTCTGAAGCCGATAAAACATGAGCTATTCCTCAATTATTTGAGTAAAAACCAAACCAAACCCACTGTCGTCAACTATTGGAGTGAAGGTTAAAAACAAATAAAAAAAGCATCACATCTTTCTCCAGGAGTGAAAGAAGTCTTTTAAGATGTGTCAAGAATTCTTAATCTTTTAACATAAGCTTTTAAAAAACCATTCAACAAAGCAAAAGCAAGTCAGCTTTGCCCTCCACAGCCAAGAAAGTCAATGAGACTGTGGTCATGTCTATATTTAAACAGAATTCATGGTACTGCTTAATGTGACACATTATGTGAATATCATCGATCACACGATGTCTGATAAGTGTTAAGTAATAAATATGTTGCCAAGCCAATAAATATGTTGATACTTCTGTAAAACGAGGAGTGACGGTGTGATGGAGATGAAAGAGATGCAATAATGAGAAAATGAGAACTGTTTGATGTGCACAAAGCTGAATCCTTGGAGAAAACGACCATTCTCAGGATGAAAGGCAAACAATGCAGCATGCAAAACACAATCATGCCTATGCACTTAGCTGCAAGAGATATGAATAGTGATTGACGAAATGGAGAAACTTTTGAACATAATGCAAGAGGCTAAGCTTTTAAGTCAGGTGCCTGCTAACTTAACCTGAATTCACCCAAGGCTAAGGGTCTGTTCTAGAACCAAAACTTAGAGTGTTAAATACTTGTTTCAGGAAAAACATGGGTCCATGGGTTCAAGACACCAGTCAACCATCTGTGCTAAGGGATTCCCTACAACACTAGCAGGTATTCTCTAGGAAGGAACTGTTGCTGTTAGCCCTGTCATTGGCTCCTGCACATGTTGACCCGCCATCTGGTACTGCACCAACTTTGTAATTGTTGTTATATTTGAGTCCTTTGTTTCAGCCCGTGTCTATCCATTCCACCAAGGACCTCTTACTCTTACCAACCTTTATCCCTTTTGTCAGCTGTGATGCCCATTTCTAGCCATAGTCTTTCCTGATGACATGTTCAAAGTAAGCAAGATGAAGGCTTGCCATCCTCACTTCTAAGGAGCATTCTGGTTGTGTTTCTTCGAAGCCTGCTTTGTTCATTCTTCTGACCACTATGTAGTCAGTATTCTTTGCTAGCACGACAATTTGAATGCATCAATTCTTTTGTCTTCCTATTTCGTTGTCCAGCTTTGCTATGTTGCCTTTCGTTGCTATTGAGTCAATTCCAACTCCAAGTGACCCCATGTGACAGAGTTGAATTGTCCCACAGAGGTTCTAGACTATAATCTTTAGGGATTACAGATGGCCGGGTCACTTCCTACGAGAAACTGACTTGAATTACAAACTTTCACTTAAAACACACACACAAAAAAAAAATCACGCTGGGACATGGCAAGGAGGTAGATAAGGTCACTAAAGGTTGTAGTAAAGAAACAAGACCCACAAAGATGCATGTGGCTGGCTGGCTGGGTGGATTGGAGCATGACATGTCAGACCTGGC
This sequence comes from Heterohyrax brucei, assembly GCA_028571685.1. Lineage (NCBI taxonomy): Eukaryota > Metazoa > Chordata > Mammalia > Hyracoidea > Procaviidae > Heterohyrax > Heterohyrax brucei. Next base: position 168,145,795 of record CM053143.1, read on the forward strand.
TAACGAAAGATTGACAGTTGGTACCTACCTACTTAATGTTGAAGTGAAATTTTTAAATGACAGCCTAATTTGCTATGTAAATTTCTCCAAAATCATAATAAAATATTTTTAAAAGCGGGGGCTGCCCACCTTACTTTCCTTTTGTGGAAAATTCCATCTAGACAGCACAGATTTAAACCCTGTGTTGGTAAATTTGAATGATTTTTTTTTTTTTTTTAATGGACGTAGTAAAGCCATCTTGTGAGAAATACATTTCAGCATGGTCCATCTTCAGAACAAAGGCTCAGATAAGAAGTTACTTGCTAACCTAAAGAGAAACAGGGAGGGATGGGAGAGAAAAACCATTTTGCATAGTAGGAGATACAACCTTCAAAGAGAATGGGAACATTGGAGAGACTGTTCATCTCATAGTACTCAGCCAATGAGGAACTGAGGGAGGAACTCAGAAGCTAGAGCATAAGAATGGCTTGTAAGGGACTGCAGCACTCCCCTCTGTCTAGTCTTCTTTGTGGGCTCGGGCACCCAGTTTTGCCAAATCATCCAATAAAACCTCATTCACACTAACTAAATTTAAATTGAATTTCTTGAGCATTTGTCAGAACAAGACTCTGGTAAGTACGGTTTGGTGACCTCATAAGGAATAAGGTGGCCTGCCTCAATCACCAAAGCAGGGTCCTAGCCAGGACCGGCCCACCAATTGCCAAGAAAGACTGAAAGTATATCGGGGTGCCAGCATTTCTCACAATCTGAGGAGCTCAGTCTGTATTTTGTTCCACAGAAACCAGGTACTTGCTGGAGACTTACCTGTTGTGTGATGTCTTTAAGAATATGGGTTCTGGAGTTCACATAACCACTTGCAGTATGCTCCTGTAAGTTACTTAGCATCTTAACCTCAGTTCTCCCTCTGTAAAAAAAAAACCCTGTTGCTATTGAGTCAGTTCAAACTCATAGTAACTCTATAGGACAGAGTAGAACTGCCCCCATAGAATTTCCAGGGAGTACCTGGTAGATTCAAACTGATGACCTTTTGTTTAGTAGCTGTAGCTCTTAACCACTAGTCTACCAGGAAGAGGATAATAATAGTACCTAAAGGTCTTTGGGCAATCCCAACTTTCTCTACTAGTTACCTAAAGCTTGGTTCAAAGCTGCCCCACAGTGCTGAAGAAAAACAGCCTGGCCATCTGCTTCCATTGTTCTTGGGATGTCATGAATTGAATTGTGTCCCCCAAAAAATATCTATAGTAATTTAGCTGGGCCAGGATTCCCTGTTCTGTGATTATCCCTCATCTTGTGATAACTCTGATGCTGTACATTCTCACCTCTGCCTGTGGCTAATAGATGATTATGTTAAAAGAGGATTAGGGTAGGACTGCAACACCCTTGCTAAGGGAGTTTCCCTAGAGTGCAGCTGGCACCACCGTTTATGCTTTCATCCTATGGGAGATAGAAAGAAGCAAGCAGAGAATTGGAAACTTCACACCATCAAGAAAGCAGCACTGGGAGAAGAGCGCATCCTTCAGACCTGAGGTCCCTGCGCCAAGATGCTCCCTGACTAAAGACTGATGCAACACAAGGACTTTCCTCCGACAGGGGGGAAAGCTTTCTCCTGGAGCGGACATCCTGAATTTGGATGTCTTGTAGCCTACTGGACTACGTAAGAGTAAACATCTTTCCTTTATTAAAGCCTTCTACTCATGATATCTCTGTTAGAGCATCACTAGATGACTGAAACAGTAGCCATAGCTCTTAACCACTACTCTGCCAGGAAAAGGATAATAACAGTACCTAAAGGTCTTTGGATAATCCCTGTAGTTTGTTCTCCACTACTAACCTAAAGGTCAGTGGTTCAAAGCTACCCCACATTGCTACAGAATAAAAGCCTGGCCATCTGCTTCTGTAAAAAAAATTTGTTGTCATTGTGTGCCCAGCCAAGAAAACCTTATGAATCAGTTCTGCTCTGTAAAACATAGGGTAACTATGAGTTGAAATGGACTGAAGGGCAACAGGCTATTTTTTGTTTAATAGTACCTAAACATAGGATTGCCATGAAAATGATCATAAGGTACCTGGTACATGAATAGCTTGCACTGTAAACTCTAAGGATGCTAAGAACTAGAACTTTGTTTTCAGCAGGCTTTAAATTGGGCAAAAGAGGAAAGTGGAAGAAATACATAAAAACACACACAGCAAAAGTAAGTGCATAAACATTTGCCAAGACCATATGCGAAGCTACAGTTAATAGTAATATTTTAACCCAGGTTCCCTAGAAAACAGGGCCAGAGGCAAAGACTTTTATAACAATAATTCATTAGAAAGTGCAAACCCAGGAAAGCAAAGTGAGGAGAAAGGGGAAATGAGACAGGAAAAGAGGGAGGAAAAAATCAAAGGGAGGCACCACTGATCCAGCCATATTTTTGTGACAAAGGCCTCTGGCTGCTGAGTGTCTTCCTTAGAAACCACTGTGTCTTGTGACAGTAGGTAGAAAAAGGGAGAATGATGGCGTTCCCTCTGTCTCTTGGCTCGCATCAGTCAAAGGTTACTTCAGGAGACATGAAATCCCCCACACTTTTGAATTACACCACCTGCCAAGGAAGCCAGGTCCCTCCAAAGCAGTGGTATTATCCATGCATGAGCTGATCCAACAGGTGAATGGGAACCAGCAATACTGTCAATGTGTAGTCTACAACAGTGTCCACCACCTCTGTAGCAACAGCAAAATCCCAGGGCAAAAAAGGCTGAGATTCAAAGCACTGGGCAAGATATTATTAAGGCATGCTCACAAGCCACACGAGAGACCTGGAGCAAGCAGAATATCACAGCATCTTGGCCGCTACCAACAGGCAGCAGCAGATCACAAGTTGGTGAAGACTACGACATTCTCTCTGCAATCTGGAAGGATGCTGTTGAGATGCATTAATGTAACTGGATGGTAATAAGAGCATCCAACAAAAAACCATAACCAATCAAATACATAGTGGCACATAAACCGGGCTCAATACAGTGATAATGATAGAGACATAAGAGAATGAAGTACTGAATGTGTTTTAGAGTGAGGTCCTATATTATGTTCTAGGAGCAAAGAATCTCTGTATCCAGGACCCAAGGAACTTGTGAACACACAAAGGTAAATGAAAGGTATTTATTCTATTCTTTTATTCTTGCTTTGTTAGTTGTGCAATAATGTCTGTCTTCATTAAATGCTGGCTTTACAATCTCTGATGCTAAATCACCCCAAGGAAAGAGTTCTCGCTCAAGAAATTCTTAACACAACACCAAGAGAGTTTATGAATATTCTCACACTTCCTGTAATGCAACTACCAGGAGACAGTAAAGTTAGGCACTTGTCTGAAAATTTTAATGTTTACACAAAGGTGGCACAGAATGTATTTGTAGTGGGTGAGTGGACTAATTGAAGGGGAGTTTGGGAACAAATCTTCAGTCCAAAGAAAGGAAACAAAAGTAATGGAAAACAGAAAATGTAGAAACTTGTGGGTTTAAATTACAGGGGAACCCATTTCCATAGTACTATTTTAAAGTCCAAAGAAAAAAGACTTTTAAAGCTATCTCTGTAACTGAGACACATTAATGCCATTTGGCTGAGATTTGTTGGGCTTTGTACTGTATGGGAAAGAGAAGAAGGAAGGAAGATGAGGGAGGGAGGGAGAGAAAGAGAAACAGTAATAGAGGGACAGGAGGGAAAAGGAGGGGAGGAGAAGGGAGTGAAGAGGGAAGAATTTACATCCAGTTGGGGAAACTGACAATATGAAAGATAAAAAAGTAAAATATGTTGTATATTACATAGTGATACATGCTAAGGTGGGGAGGGGAAGGGAGGTGGAGATAAGGAACAGAAGTTAACTATTGAGTAAAGACCTGAAGGAAAGCTAGTTGTATAGATACCTGGAGTCTGGGAAAAGAGGATCACAGCAAGCAGAACGATTTTTTGTTTAACTGTGATTAAGTGAAAGCATACAATTCAAGTCAATTTTGCATGCCCGCCTATCTGCAGCTCCATCTGCTCTCCTCACCCAGTGACAACGTAATCCTCCTTTTCACTCTATATTTAGTAAAATGATTTTGAGGAAAAGGTGTGTGTTGTTTGTACCAGGACTAGTGAGGAGGTAAGTCTGAGTTAAAAGGAGCCCTTGTGGGGCAATGGTTAACCATTTGGTTGCTAACTGAAAGGTCGGTTGTTCCAACCCATCCAGTGGCTCTAAGCAAGAGAAGGCATGATGATCTGCTCCTGTTGCCCTCCAGTCGATTTCCATTCATCATGACCCTATAGGGCTGAGCAGAACTGCCTCATAGGGTTTCCATGACTATAATCTTTATGGAAGCAGATCACCATATATTTGTCTTTCAGAGCTGCTGGTGGGTTTGAACCACCAGCCTTTTGTTTAGCAGCCAAGTGCTTAACCACTGCACCCTGGGCTTCTGAAATCAAACCCCGTGCTGTTAAGCTATTTCCAACTCACAGAAACTCTGTAAAAATGACAGCCTAAGAAATATGAGAGGCAATTCTACTCTGCCTGTAGGATCACTATGACTCAGTGTCAGCTCAATGACAAACAAAAACAACAAGTTCAGTTTAACTGGTGAGCTGGTATTGGTGGTTCAGTGCTAGAATGCTTGCCTTCCAGGAATCTGGGTTTGATTCTTGGCCAATATACCTCATGGACAGTGACCACTATCTTAGTGGACGTTTATGTGTTGCAAGGTTAGCAGTTTGAATCCACCAGGCGCTCCTTGGAAACTTTATGGAGCAATTCTACCCTATCCATAGGGTCGCTATGAATCGGAATCAGCTCAATGGCACTGGGTTTATACTGCTGAGCAAGTTTCAGCAGAGCTCCCACAATAAGATGGACTAGGAAGAAAGTCTTGTTGGTCTACTTCCATTAATCAGTCTATGGAAATCCTGTAGGTTGCAATATCCAATTCTGTTGGCTATCCATCACAGGGATAGCACTGGGCTGGGCAGCCTTCTTTTCCATTGTACATGGGTCATCATGAGTCAAGGGCCAATATGAAGGCTACTGATGACAACAGATTTGGCTAGAGTACACTGAAGGAGAGAGCAGTAGAAGTTTTCATGGAAGTACTAGGGGCCAGATTATATAGGGTCTTACAGGCCACAGTAAGAACTTTAGCTTTTCCAGAACTGTTGAAAGGTCTTTGATAGAGTAGTGTGATCTAAAGTATGTTTTCAAAGGCTATTGTTGCTTTGTGTCGGGGCAGAGATTCCAGTTAGGAGGCTACTGACACAGTCCAGGTAAGAGATGATGGCAGCATGGACCAGAATAATAGCAGAGGTGATGTTAAAATGTAGTGGAATTCTTGGTAAATTTGGAAAATAGAATCAACAGGGTTTACAGACCAAATGAATACAGTATGTAAGAGAAGAAAGTCAAGGATAACTTTAAAATTTTTCTCTTAAGCACCTGGAAGAACAGAGTTGCCATCAAGATGGGGAAGTTGGAGCATGTTGAGACCAGGGAGCAAGTAGTGGCAGAAGAAGATTAGAAGCTCAGTTTTGAATATATTCAATTTGAGATGCTTATTAGGCTTGCAGAAACCCTGGTGGTATAGTGGTTAAGTGCTATGTCTGCTAACCAAAAGGCTAGCAGTTCCTTTCCAGGAAGTACCTGGAAATCCTCCAGGTACTCCCTGGAAACTCTATGGAGCAGTTCTACTCTGTCTGTAGGGTTGCTATGATTTGGAATGGAGTGGACACCAGTGGGCTTGTTTGGGGATTTTATTAGGCATGTGGAACTCACTCACTCGTACCTAACAACATTAGGCACACAAGGAGTCCTAGTGGTGCAACAGTTTAAGTGCTAGGCTGGTAACTGAAAGATTCGGGGTTTGAGCCCACCCAGAAGCTTTGGGGAGAAAGACTGGTAATCTGTTCCCATAAAGATTACAGCTAGAAAACTCTATGGGGCAGTTCTACTCTGTCACATGGTGTGACTACTGTGAGTCAAAATCAACGCAAAGTCATCTAACAACATTAGGCATCCCAGTGGAAATATCAAGTGAGTAAATGCATATTCAGTCCTAGAGTTCAGGGGAAAAGCCTAGGCTGAAGATTTAAATCTAGGAATTAACCTTGCAGATGAAAGCTTCTCAATTACCACAGATTATGTAAGATTCTCTCTTTTTTATTTAAATAGAGTAAATTTATTTAAATTGTGTGTTTATATTTACATATAAATCAATTGTATTTAAAGCCCCAAGATTAATCATACCTTCTCCAAACATGCCTATCCTGTCTTGCTTTTCATGTACTAAAAAAGTACAAATAAATAAATAGTATTTATCACAGCCAGAAACACATTTATACACTATATGACCTCTTTACAATGTTGAAAAGCAAACATGTCCCCTGGAAGATTAAGGTGCACCTGACCCAAGCCACAGTGTTTTCAGTCACTTCATATGCATGCAAAAGCTGAAAGATGAATAAAGAAGACGGAAGAGTTGATGTCTTTGAATTGTGGTGTTGGAGAAGAATGTGGAATACACCCTGAACTGCCAAAAGAACGAATGAATCTATCTTGGAAGAAGGGCAACCAGATGCTCTTTAGAAGTAAGGATGATGGGACTATACCTTATGGACTTTGGACATGTTATCAGGAAATATCAGTCCTTAGAGAAGGACATCATGTTTGGTAAAATAAAGTGTCAGCAAAAAAAGAGAAAGTCCCTCAGCAAGATGAATTAACACAGTGGCTGCAACGATGGGCTCAATCATAGCAACAATCGTGAGGGTGCGGCAGGACCAGGCAGGTTTTGTTCTGTTGTACATGGAGTCACTATGAGTCAGAATTGACGAGACAGCACCTAACAACAACTCACAGAATTTAGTACAAGATCAATATTTAAATAACTGCAATAGCTAATTACAATTAAATGGTCACATGATCCAAAACAAGTTTTATTACAGGAAATTCAGTAGTTCAGGTGTGCAACCCTTGCACTTCCGCCCAAAGTCTGAGATGTGAAGAAGAACATCTCAATTAAAACAAACAAACAAAAAAAAAAAAACAACTTTGTAGCCAGTCAATCCTGGGATCAGCCACTTTATCTGACACTGAAAAAGTATACTACATACCTATGTAAAATCACTGTGAGGGTAAAATGAGTTAAATACACTATTAGATGTAGTACTTGGCATATCGTAAGCAATTGCATTGGTTTAACAAACAGAAAACGTAGTTTAACAAATAATAATGACCTAAGTATAATCCCTAAAAAACCTTCCTTTAGCATGATACCATACATGAGATGGCTATAAAAATAATGACAATGCCACGCTTCCTCAGAGCCAACCAAAAGCTACAGGTGTAAGTGTGCTTGGGGTGACCTTAAAAACTGGGAGATTAAAGTCAACATGATATGGATTTAGAAGTCTATCCAACAATAAAAGAGCCTTAATTCATCTTTGTGATAAACATGTCTCTTTCAGTTTCAATAGTCATTAATTCTTACATCATGTATTTATAACTGGATTATTACATTCCAGTCACTACACTGGAAATGCTGGTAGCATAGCGTAGTGGTTAAGTGCTACATCTGCTAACCCAAAGGTCAGCAGTTCAAATCTGCCAGGCGTTCCTTGGAAACTCTGTGGAGCAGTTCTACTCTGCCCTATAGAGTTGCTATGAGTCAGAATTGACTCGATGGCAGTGGATTTGATCACTACACTAGTTGCGGGAATCAGATTTAAGAGGCAATACATGCTCCAAAAAATCTTTCCATCTAGTGACAGAGACAGGTAAGTGTTTACTGGAAAACATGTGGCAGTGTTATTTGGCCCCAACTCATGGTGACCACATGTACTATAGGAGGCAATGCTGTCCAGTCTACACCATCCCCATGGCTGAAACATTGTAATCCATAGGGTTTTCACTAGTTGCTTTTCAGAAGCAGATTGTCAGGACTTTCTTCCTAGTCCATCTTAGTCTGGAAGCTCCACTAAAACCTATTCTGCATCATAGAAACATAAAAGTTTCCACTGATGGACAGGCGGTGGTTCTGCAAATGGAAAGCTGTATGAACACAGTCCCACTGAAGCACTGGAGGAGGCTTTCTAGAGGAGATAACAGTTAAGCTGACTTTGAAGGACAAGACGTTACCACATAAAAGATTAACTAGACGAAGAGGGAAGGAAGACATTCTAATTTGAAGTAATATTATCTGAAGTCTTTTAAATAACTAAAGATTTTAATATGCACTCTGGCAAACAACTCTATTTTGTTCAATATCAGTATGTAAATAAATGAATAATAGAGACCCCAAATTCTGAGTGTAAGTACATGTCTGTTTTAATATTGAACCACTTGGAAAGTACTTACTATACCATATTATAATTTGAAGAATCTAAATATGAAAGCCCATTTCTACTTAATAAGCAATATGGTGAGACAGATGGAACAAAGCCCCCATAATGTATTCCCACAGGAGCAGAAATGGATGGAAGAGGATCTTTGGAAAAGCTAGTGGCTTATTATTGTAAAGTCAAATAATATCAACAGGCTTCTGAGAATTTGATAAGTGTTCTCCGTTCTATGTCCACTAGGAAGCTCAAAGCTAAATTTGTTGTCAGATTTTAATGACAATATGCGAACATACATCTATATTAACAGCTTACTCTATCTTCTCAGTTTTTATTGCCTTGGTATGTCAAAATGGTGTGTCCATGAATAGAAGTGGAGAGCAAAAGTATGGTAACCAGGTAACTGTATGATGGAGTTCCAGTAGGCAAAGTGCAGACATCTTCTCTAGCTTCACTCATTTCTTGGTTAATGTCATCCAGTCTAATGGCTTTAAATGTGATATTTTAATCATCGCCAAAATCATTTGATCAGCTCAAAACTACCTTGTGAACTCGAGTCACACATACAGCTGTTTCCTTGACATCTTTACTTAGATATTTAATTCCCCTATTGCTGTCAAATTGACTCCTTGACATTTTCACTTGAATGTTTAATTCCCCCACTGCTGTCGAGTTGATTCTGTCTCATAGTGATCCATCCACAGAGTAGAACTGCCCCATAGAGGTTCTAAGGAGCATCTGGCAGATTTGATCTGCTGACCTTTTGGTTAGCAGCTGTAGCACTTACCCACTATGCCACCAGGGCTTAATTAGCATCCCAAATTAACATATTCAAAACCAAGCTCTCCCTAAAATCTGCTTCTTTCGCTAGTTCCCAGCTCAGTTAATTACAGTGCAGTCCTTCCTCACATTTCCACACCTAATCACTTGGCAAACCCTGTTGACTCTACTTTAAAATTTAAAAACCAAAAAACAGCTATTTCTCCCTTTCTCTACTTCTCTCTGGTCTGAGCAACCATCAGGTATTACCTGGTATCATGGATTGACTTGTGTCTCCCCAAAAAATATGTGTAGCCATGTGGCTGGGCCATGATGCCCAATATCTTGTGACTGTCCTCCATTTGGTGGTTTTCCTATGCTGTATGTTAAAGGATTAGGGAGGGACTGTGAATCCCTTCATAGGACCACCCCCCTGCTCCACTGTAAAGGGTGTTCCCCTAGAGTATGGCTTGCCCCACCCTTAATCCTTTCATCCTAAAAGAGATGAAAGGAAAGGGAAGCAGGCTGAGAATTGGGAACCTCACACCACCAAGCAAGCAGCACCCGGAGAAGAGCGTGTCCTTCAGACCTGAGGTTCCTGCTCCAAGATGATCCTTGGACAAAGACTGACATATTACCAGACTTTCCTCCAGAGCTGGCCAGGGGAAAAGCCTTCCCCTGGAGCAGACATCCTGAATATGAACTTGTAACCTACTGGACTGTGTAAGAATAAACTTTCCTTTGTTAAAGCCATCCACTCTATTGTATTTCTGTTAGAGCAGCACTAGCTGACTAAAACACCTGGGTTATCTCAATTCCCTCTTAACTGGCTGGTTTCCTGCAAAGTCTGTTTACAACAGGTCTGCCTCCAAAGTCAATTCTTAATACAGCTGCCAGAAATCATGTTATTTCTCTCTTTTTTAAAAAAAGTATCTCAAGTAGCCCATTGTAATTGAAGTGAAAACACAATAGCTTACAGGGTCCTATGTGATCTGGCACCAATTACCTCTCTGACCTCATTTCTCCTGGTCACCTCCTCATTCAAGTGGCTTTAAGCCATTCAGTCTCCTTGCTGTTTGTTATGGATTAAATCATGTACCCTCCAAATATGTGTTGGAACTCTAACTCCTGTGCGTGTGGATATAATACCTATTAGAAATCAGATTTTCTTTGCTATATTAATGAGGCCTTATCAGTGTGGGGTTTATCTTAAACCTAATTGCTTCTGAAATATCAAAAGAGCAGATTAGGCAGAGATGAGCAAGCACAAATGGGAGAAAGCTAGATACCATGGAGAGATTGCGAAGGATTGGAGGAATGCCAAGAAGAATACCAGAAAAGCAGAGACAAGGATTTTTCTCCCAATTGAGTAGAGAAAGAACACATTTCCTAGAGCTGGTGCTCTGAATTTGGTCTTCTCCCTTCCTAAACTGTAAAAATGTAAATTTGCTTGTTAAAGGCATCCACTTATGGTATTTCTATTATAATAGCCATAACAAACAAACGCACTGTTCCTGGACCAACCAGAGGCAGCTTTGCTTTTCCTTCTGTCTGGAATATTCTTTGTGTTGGTTCCTCCCTCATCTCTCTCTTTCAGCTCTTTGTACAGAAGCCACCTTCTCAGGGACCACCCAGTTTGAAGTTGCAGCTCTAACATCTACCCACAGACACTTCCCAGCTTCCTTCTCTAGCCCTTATCATTACCAAAAATACTAAATGTTTTTTAGGTATGTACAGTATAGTCAGTTGCACCCAGAAAAATATAAATCCCATGAAGGTGGGCATTTTATCCACTGAACTGGAAGACTGCTTGGTAGGGTAGGTGTTCTGATGACATTTGGTAGATGCTAAATGAATTAATGACTGAACAAACAGATTTGGAACCTAGGTAGGAGGTCCTGGCACAGATTTAAAAAAAGAAAAAAAGAAGATACCTTTGGGTGACAGCTGGAATTATGATCAGAGTGCATGTTATTCAGAGAATAAGTACACCACTGATCTAAACTATGGTATTTTCAATCACATTATATGCATGCAAAAGGTGGACAGTGAATGAGGAAATAGAGGAAAAACTGATGCCTTTAAATTGTGGTATTGGAGGAGAATATTGAACATAATACAGACTGCCAAAAGGACAAACAGATTTGTACTGGAAGAAGTACAACCAGAACCGTCCATAGAAGCAAATATGGCGAGACTGTCTTATGTACTTTGGACATGCTGTCAGGAGGGATCAATCATCAATCGTGCGTGGTAAAGCGAGGGTTAGCAAAAAAGAGGAAGACCTTCAACAAGATGGATTAACAGAGTGGCTCCAACAGTGGGTTTAAGCATAAAAACCATTGTGGGCATGGCATAGGATGGGGCAGGGTTTCAATATTCTGTTGCGTTTCGTATGGTCACTATGAGTCAGAGCCGACTCGATGGCACCTAACAGCAACAAACAAACAAACACCAAGAGAAGAAAAAATGGGTCAAATCAACTGAAGAAGGAGGCAGAGGAAGTGATGCCTTGAAGGAGCCTGAAAACCAGTGGCAGGAGCGTAGGAGGAGAATCAGAACAAAGAGAGCAGCTGTAACGAAGCCCTACTTTCAAAAGGAGTGATCAGCAGCATAAGATGAAGCGGAAAGGTTAAGTAAGATTAAACTAAATAGTGTCCACAGAAATTGCTCAGTTAGACCATCTCACATTACATATCTAACTCTGAATTGGTAAAACACTGAATGCAAAAGAAAAAAAATCAGTGAAGAAATATTCCCTGGAGAGAAAGAATTTCCTATGCTTAAAATAAGTTATGTAATTTACAAATGCACTAACTGATGAATTTGAGTCCATTAAAATAAAAAAATATTCTCTGTATCAAAAAGAATCCTCACCAAAATGAAAAGGCTAAAGTAAAGCAAGAAAAATATGTGGAATAAATTTGACTGTGGGGAAATAATTTTATTTAAAAATCTTACAATAAGAAAAAAACTATCAAGATTCTAAGACATAATAGATAAAAGACATGGAGAGACATCAAAAATAGAAGTATAAATTGTTGATAAATGGTCTACTTGTCTAATAAGTATCAATTAAAACAATAAAAACACTGTCTTCTATTAACAAAGTTTAAAAATGTAATGATAGCAACTAAATTGTGAAGGAGTTACAGTCACAGACATAAACAGGTACAATTAATTTTAGGAAGTGGTTTAAAAATACGACATGAGCTCTGAAATGACCCAGGAATTCTACTTTTAAATATTGTTGTATTTTTGCAGATACCATCCAGTTAATTCTGATTTATAGTGACCTTACCTAGGCGGTAAACTCTGGTGACATAGTAGTTAAGAGCTATGGCTACTAACGAAAAGGTCAGCAGTTCAAATCCACCAGATGCTCCTTGGAAGTCCTACTGGGCAGTCCTACTTGTTCCTACAGGGTCACTATTGTTGGAATGATTCAATAGCAATGGGTTTGGTTTTGGTTGAATATTTATAGGAGCAGATTGCTAGCTCTTATCTCACATGGAGCAGCTGGGTGGGTTTGAACCAAGCCATGATGTATTCAGCCACCTCATATGTGTGTGAACAACGGACAATGAATAAAGAAGACTAAGGAAGATCTGATGCCTCTGAATTACAGTGGTGGTGAAGAGTATTGAGTATACCACAGACTACCAGAAAAATGAACAAATTTCTCTTGGAAGAAGTACAGCCAGACTGCTCTTTGGAAGCAAAGATGATGAGACTTCATCTTGTGTATTTTGGGTGTGTGATCAGGGGGAACCAGTCCCTGGAAAACATCATGCTTGGAAAGGTAGCAAGTTAGCAAAAAAGAAGACCCTCAGTGAGACAGATTTACACAGTGGCCACAATGGTTTCAGACCTAACAATGACTGTGAGGATGGCACAGGAGCAGGCAGTGTTTTGCTCTGTTGTGCATAGGGTCATTATGAGTTGGAGCCAACTCAAGGGCACATAACATCCTTTTGATTAGCAGCCTAACACCTAACAATTCACCAACAGGGCTCCTTGTTACCAAAACTACTCTTGTGAGAATAAACCAAAACTTAAGCAAAGATCTTTATCAGGGTGTTAATTATAATTGCAAAATAGCTCTTGGGTGAAAAAAAGAATGGTCATGTAAGAGACGGTACAATCCCACTAAATAAAGAGCTCCAGGGTGGCGAGGACCATGTCTGTTCTTGTTCTCCACTTCATTGCTACTGCCTTCTCGTGCTTGGCACACACCAAATATTCATTAGACATTTTTCTGATTAATTAATATGGTGAAATACTATGTATAAGAATATGTATAAAGAATTTTAATGACATACCAAAAATGAGCTGATATTAAATAAGAAAAAAATAACAGGATAAAACTTGCATACACGATCTGATTTCAAGCATGTAAGACAAGGGTTCTTTTATGTGAAATAATGAATTCCTTTATTGTTTAAGCCATTCTGAGCTGTGGCTTTTTATTACAACTGAAAGCATCCCAACTGCTTCTTGCTCTCACACCAGAAATTTACTCATAAAGACTTCCCCAGTCTTTCCCAGAGCTTATTAAAGAGAAATGCGGGAAGCCGAAAAAGTAGTGGGAACATGAATAAAAGTTACCTGACAGCAAGGGAGAAAACTGTCAGGTTATTTAAACAAAACACAGAAAAGCAACTGCAACACCATAAAAACACAGCTGGCTAGGGCCATTTAGTGTAGGGACTGACAGTTTTACTGATTTCAATAACTCTTAAAGCTATTCTTCTAATAATGGATATCATAATAATGGTCATGAGTCACCAATAAAAATGTCCAGTTTGTGCAATATATCCTGTTGGAGAAGATGGGTGCATTATGTAACAGCGTTTAGAAGACTTTGTTAAAGTGTTGAAAAGTTTTAGAACTCATGGGGATAAACAAATTAAATTCTTCTGGAAAATTCACATAGCTGGAGCTCCTTATTTTTTCAATCTTTCTAGAGAGAAATGAAAAATTATTTTACAATGGAAAATTCTTGTTGTGTGTTGGCAACTGGGTTTCCCTAAGATCTGGAGATGGATTGACACAGTGGCTGCAACGATGGCCTTTGGCATAACAGTGACTGTGAGGCTGGTGCAGGACTGGGCAGAGTTTCATCTTATTATCCATAGAGTTGTTACCAGTTGGAGGCAGTTCAACAGCACCTAACAACAATGAAATCTGGAATGTGTAACATATCACTTGGATAGATTGGAGGGCTTGTTAAAGTGCAGTTGACCCAGTCCTTTTTCCAGGATTCTAATTTAGTAGCTCTGGGATGGAGTAAGCGTACTGGCATTTTTAACTGACACCCCAGATGATTTGGTCTAGAAATACTGAAACAGCAGACCAAAACCTTGAAGACTTAATTTAGAAATTTTGAGACAGTTCTCCATTTACCAAACCTCCAGCTCAGAAGATATTAATATTAAAAAACAAACATTACAGTCAATTTGTTTCCAACTCATATCAACCCTACAAGACAGAGTAGAAGGGCCCCACAGAATTTCCAAACGGTGCCTGGTAGATTTGAACTGCCGACCTTTTGGTTAGCATCTGTAGCACTTAAACACTACACTACCAGGGTGTTCTATTAATGTCTGAAACTCCAAAAATGAAGAGGTAGGCACCTCACTTTCTAGATTAAAAGTGCATACTACTAAGCCACTTAAAATAAACTACCATATTTTTAAGGTAGTTGAGGCTCATCTCTCTCTTGACTTTGTTGTTGTCATTGTTGGGAGCTGTCATACTGATTCTAACCATGGTGATCCTGTGTACAGCAGAATGAAACACTGCTTGGTCCTGCACCGTGCAATTTATTGTTATGCTCTAGCCCATTGTTGTGGCCACTATGTCAGTCCATCTCATTAAGGGTTTCCTCTTTTTGGCTGACCATCTGCTTCACCAAACATAATGTCCTTCACCACAGATTGATTCCTCCTGATGACATGTGCAAAGTTTCTAAAATGTAGTCTCACCATCCTTGCTTCCAGGGAGCATTGTGGTTGTACTTCTTCTCAGGCAGATTTGTTCATTCTTTGGACCGGTCATGGTACATTCAATATTTTTCTCCAGCACCAGAATTCAAGGGGTCAATTCTTATTCTATCTTCCTAATCCATTGTCCAGCTTTCACATGTATATGATGCAATGGAAAATATCGTGGATTGGGTCAGGCACACTTTACTCCTCAAGGTGACATCTTTGCTTTACAACAGTTTAAAGAGGTCTTTTGCAGCAGATTTTTTCCAATGCAATGTGTCTTTTGATTTCTTGACTACTGCTTCCATGGGTGTTGATTGTGGATCCACGTAAAATGAAATCTTTGACAACCTCAATATTTTCTTGTTTTATCATGATGTTGCTTGTTGGTCCAAGTGTGACAATTTTTGTTTTCTTTATGCTGAGGTATAATGCATACTGGACACTGTGGTCTTTGATCTTCATCAATGTTTCAAATCCTCTTCATTTTCAGCAAGCAGGGTTGTGTCATCTGCATAACGCAGGTTGCTATTGAGTCTTCCTCCAATGCTGATGCTCCATTCTTCTTCATATAGTCCAGCTTCTCAGTTTATTTGCTTGGCATACAGATTGAAAAGATGTGGTGAAAGGATACAGCCCTGACACACACTTATCCTGACTTTAAACCATGCAATGTCCCCTTGTTCTGTTCATAACTGCCTCTTGATCTATATACAGATTCCTCATAAGCACAATTAAGTGCACTGGAATTTTCATTCTCTGCAATGTTATCCATAATTGATTGTGATCCACATAGTGCAATACCTTTGCACAGCCAATAAAACACAAGTAAACATCTTTCAGGTATTTTCTGCTTTCAGCCAAGATCCATCTGATGTCAGCAATGATATTCCTGGTTCCACATCCTCTTCTTAATCTTTCCTGAATTACTGGAAGTTCCCTGTCAATGTACCGCTGCAGCCATTTTTGAATGATCTTTGGCAAAACTTGAGTATGATGTTAATGATATTGTTTGATAATGTCTACATTCAGTTGGATCCCCTTTTTGGGGAATAGGCATAAATATGGATCTCGTCCAGTCAGTCAGCCAGGTAGCTGTCTTCCAGATTTCTTGGCATAGGTGAATGAAGTGCTTTCAGTTCTGCATTTGTTTGTTGAAACATCTCAATTGATATTCCATCAATTCCTGGAGTCTTGTTTTCACAAACAACTTCAAGGCAGCTTCCATCTGCAGAGACCACTTCAAGAGATTTAACGTATTGAACACTAATGACCAAAGACCAGATTAGTTGTGGAATGGCCTCAGGGACATCATACATAAAAAAGGGAAAACATTGTTAAAAAGAAAGAAAAGACCAAATTGGATGTCAGAAATAACTCTGAAACTTGCTCTTGAACACTGAGTAGCTAAAGCAAAAGGAAGAAATAATGAAGAAGTAACCAGAAGGTTAAAAAATATGGCTCAAAAAGACAAAGTAAAGTATTATAATGACATATGCAAAGAACTGGAGATAAAAAACCAGACGGGAAGAACATGCTCTTCATTTCTCAAGCTGAAAGTACTGAAGAAAAAATTCAAGCGTCAAGTTGCGATAGTGAAGAATTCTATGGGGAAAATATTAAACAATGCAGGCAGCATCAAAAGAAGCTGGATGAACTGCACAGTCATTGTACTAAAAAGAATTAATCAATCTGCAACCATTTTAAGAGGTAGCGTATGATCAGGAACCCACGATACTGAAGGAACACATCGGAGATGTACTGAAGGCATTGGCAAAAAACAAGAATCTCTTGATAATAGTAAGCTTATATGATTTTGTTTTTAACTTTAAAGAACATCTGCTCTGCTATTTATAAAGCTTAAAGAAAAGAGTTGACAAACAATGGGCTTTTTCCTAGATTTCATATTTAGTGTTAGTAAATATATGACACAGGATGTACTATTAATGGTAAAATGTTTGGTTGCAGTGCTTTCACAGGCTGCACTGCCACCATATCTTCTTTCCCTTACTCCTTCAGGCTTGTAACCTGGCTGCTGATACCTGCTGGAGGGGAGGTTATATGTATGACACTGGAAAAACTTTCAGTGACCATAAACCAAACCAAACCCATTGCTGAGGAGTTGCTTTCAACTGAACTCACAGATACTCATAACAGAGTAGAACTACCCCATACAGTTTCCAAGGCTCTGATCTTTACAGAAGCAGACTTTTCTCCATTGGAATGACTGGTAGATTCAAAGTGCTGACACTTTAGTGTGCAGCCAAGTGCTTTAATCTCTGTACCAACAGAGCTTCTCTCTAATGACTATAAATGAGTTTTAATACACAGTATTAGTGAAAAGTTTGGGGAGACATGGATGTACTCTGGATATGGGACTGATATTTTTCTCCATGAGTGGATCTTAACCAAACAAGCATTAAGCTTTAAAAAATGTCATGTTAACGTTCTCCAAGACATTTTTTTTATTCACAGAATTCTCAGAACTGCTTGACTTGCATTTTGTCATGTTTCTGCCAGTGACAGTTTGTTTTCCTGGCTTCCCTCCTTCCCCCTTTTCTTCTCTATGACATATGTGTCCTCAGAATGAACCTCCAGCCACCTACATATGAGGACTGCCTCCATTTTCTGTTCCCCTCTGCTCCACGTTGGAGCCCTGGTGACACACTGATTAAGAGCTTGGCTGTTAGCCCAAAAGTTGGTAGTTGAAATGCACCAGCTGTTCCTTGGAAACCTACTGAGGCGGCTCTACTCTGTCCTATAGGTTTACTATGAGTTGGAACTGACTTTAAGAAAATGGTTTGTGTGGGTGGGTGTGTGCGTGTGCATGCGCAAAACAATTATCCATGGAAACAGAAAATCTGCAACATATTACACTTGTTATGTTTACAGTTGTCTGTCAACTTGGCTGCACTGTGATTCTCAGTGGTTTGGCAGTTACATAACAATGTAATCTGGTAGTTATATAATGATGTGGTCATCTTTCGTGATGTCATTTGATACAATTAGCCAATCACTTGCAAGTGAAGTTTCTCAGAGTTGTGGCCAGCATTATATATATGAATATTCATATATATATGGAAAACCCTGGTGGTATATTGGGTTAAGTGCTACCATTGCTAACCAAAAGGTCGGCAGTTCAAATCCACCAGGCGCTCCTTGAATACTTTAGGGAGCAGTTCTCCCTGGCCTCTAGGGTCACTATAAGTCTGATCCGACTCAATGGCACTGGGCTTATATATATATGAACATTCTGGCAGAGCTCACTTACTTGTTCTGGGTCCTACATCCTCTAGTGTCCATTTCTGGGGACTTGAGCCAGCTGCCTGGTATATCGCCTCCCATTCTCAGGAGTTGTGCTCTGCAGTCTGCAGGCCAGCAGTCAGCTCTTTTATCTGCTGATCTTCGGTTTGTCAGCTCCTGCAACAAATGAGTCAGGAGAAGCCTCTGGCTTGATGCCTGACCCACAGACTTTGGACTCACCAGCCTCCACAATCTCATGAGCCATTTCCTTGAGATAAATCTCTGTGTATCTGTCCCTTCACTCGTTTTGATTTTCTAGAGAACCTGCCCAAATGCAATGATAAAACCAAACCAAACTCATTGCCATTGAGTTGATTCTTATTCATAATGGTTGAACTACCCCATAGGGTTTCCAAGGAACAGCTGGTAGATTCAAAATACTGGTTTTTGTTAGCAGCTGAGCTCTTAACCATTGTGCCATGAGGGCTCTGAGACAATGATAAACCCATCTCAAAACCAAACTTAATGCCATCAAGTCAATTCTGACTCATAGAAATCCTATGAGACCATGAAGAAAAGCTCCATAAAGTTTCTAAGGAGCCCTTGATAGATTTGAACTGCCAAACTTTTAGTTAGCTTTGTGGCTCTTAACAACTCCACCACGAGGACTTCCAAGACAGTGGCTGACACCAAAAAAATACAAATAAATAAACATACCCTGCCTTTGATTTTCTCACAGTGTAGTGAGAAAAACAGGCATACAAACAAGTAATTACAATACAGTGTAATACATGTTGTAATAGTCAACTATAGGATCACAGAAAAGAATAACTAATTCTGCGTGGAATATTACAAAAAGGCCTCTTGGAGGAAGTAATGTGTGAGCTTGATTTTGAAGAATGAACAGGCTTCTGGATAGCATGCACAGCATGTTATTGTTGCTAGCTGCCCTCAAGCTGGGCCCTCGACTCAGGATGACCCCAGGACCAGTAGAACAGATACTGCCTGGTCTTGTGTCATCTGTATGATTGATTGTGGATTGTACCTTTGTGATGCGTAAGGTTTTCACTGACTGGTTTTCAGAAGCAGATTGCCAGGCCTTACTTCCTAGTATGCTTTAGTTTTCAAACTCTGCAGAAACCTGTCAGCAGCATAACAACATGCAGACCTCCACCAATTCAAGGATGGTGACTATGCATGAAGTTCATTAATTAAACCTAGGTCTCCCTCATGGAAGGCAAGAGTTCTCCCACTGAATCACCCATGCCCACACACAGTATGTTGGCATGGGAATCAGAGAGGTTATGTATGTCACGAGTTGAATTGTGTCCCCCAAAAATATGTGTAGCCATGTGGCTGGGCCATGATTCCCAGTATCTTGTGACTGTCCTCCACTTGTGGTTTTCCTATGCTGTATGTTGAAGGATTAGGGTGGGACTGTAAATCCCTTCAGAAGATCACCACCCTGCTCCACTGCAAAGGGAGTTTCCCTGGAGTATAGCCTGCTCTACCCTCAATCCTTTCATCCTACAAGAGATAAAAGGAAAGGGAAGCAGGCTGAGAATTTGGAACCTCGTACCATCAAGAAAGCAGCACCAGGGGAAAAGTAAGCCTTTCAGACCTGAGGTTCCTGCACCAAGATGCTCCCTGGACAAAGACTGATGCAATACCAGACTTTCCTCCAGAGCCAACAAGGGGGAAAACCTTCCCCTGGAGCAGGCATCCTGAATTCCAACTTGTAGCCTACTGGACTGTGCAAGAATAAACCTTCCTTTGTTAAAGCCATCCACTCTGTGGTATTTCTGTTAGAGAAACCCTAGCTGACTAAAACATGTAGTAAAATTGAAAGAAGTTGACCAACTGAATATGAGAGTAAGAAGAGAATTAACACGTACCTAACCTAGTGGTTAAGTGCTATGTCTACTAATTGAAAGGTCAGCAGATCAAATCTATCAGGTACTTCTCAGAAACTCTATGGGGCAGTTCTACTCTGTCCTATAGGGTCACTATGAGTCAGCATTGACTCGACCGCACTGGATGATTTCATTGGAAACCCTGATGGCATATTGGTTAAGTGCTATGGCTGCTAACCAAAAGTTGGCAGTTCAAATCCATCAGGTGCTCCTTGGAAATTCTGTGGGGCAGTTCTACTCAGTGCAGTAGGGTTGCTGTGTGTCAGAATCAACTAAACAGCAGTGAGTTTGGTTTTTTTTGGTTTATGATTTCATTCTTTCAACAAATATACAGCATCTACTTTCCCGCAAGTGGGAGCCCTGGTGGTGCACTGGTTAAAGTGCTTGGCTGCTAATTGAAAGGTTGGTGGTTCCTCTCCATGGAAGAGAGATGCAGCAGTCTGCTTCTGTAAAAATTTACAACCTTGGAAACCTCATGGGGTAGTCCTACCCTATCCTACGGTGTCACTATGAATTGGAATCAACTCAACAGCAGTGGATTTGGTTTAGGTTTTTACCTGAAAGAGAATGAGTGGGTGATTAAAAGGAAAAGGAAATATAAAGGGAGAAGCAGATCTGAGGAACAAAAGCAGGTTAGAACATGTTGAGTTGTCTGTAAAACCTCTAGGTATTCTGATCCAGTGTGTGTCCTCAGAGAGGTGGGTTTGAGATGGAGGAGTGGGATCCAGCTAAGGATGTAGGAGTGGGAACCATCAGTAAAGGAAGGTCTGGGCAAGACCAGATACACGATTTGTTGGGGCTCTGGAAACCATGGTGATGTAGTGCTTAAGAGTTATCACTGCTAACCAAAAGGTCAGTAGTTCAAATCTACAGGGGCTCCTTAGAAACTCCATGGCATGGTTCTACTCTGTCCTACCAGGTCACTACAAGTCAGAACTGACTCAATGGCAGTGGGTTTGGTTTGGGGTTTTTCTGGAGCAAAATGAAAACATAAGGCCTCTTGTTTAAAAAAGCAGGAAAAAAAGTGCCATTAAAGATGCTAAAGTATCCAGAGTTTTCCATCCTCTCACGTTCTCTCACTCAACATATCATCATATTTTTGTTATTTACTAGTTAGTTATTTTAAATAAAATTTAAAATGATTTCTGTGAACTTTTCCACGCATCTCTACAATGTGCAATGCTAGACTTAATTGCAAACAATGGAACATTTAACCCATGGGCAAAATCATTGAAATTAGACAATTCATATCTGGTGGCTTGAGGCTCAGAGGACGCCTTTAAGCTGGCCAGAAGAGACAACAATGCAACACAAATAGGGGAAAGTTAGGAGGAGAAAGAACTGGCTTCCCCAGGCTGGGAATGGAACCGAAGGAATGCTTTGTGGGCATGAGGATATTTGGGGTGCCCGCAAGGTGAGTTCAGACCTTGTTGTAGACTGAATTGTGTCTTCACAATTCATGTTGGAATCCTACCGTCTAGTACCTGTGATGGCTTGGAAACATTTGAGACTTGTTTGGAAATAGGGTCTTTAAGGATGTTATCAGTTCACAAGAGGTCACATCTATCTGAGTGGTGGAAAGGGAGGGTGGAGTCAAGATAGTGGACTAAACACCCATCTCCCTAAATCCCTCTGGAAACCAAGACCTGAACTGATAATTAAATAGAGCCTTCTGGACACCTAGTGAGCCCTAGGACATGGCATAGAGGGGTTAATTTGGACTTCATATCACTAAACAGAAAACGTCCTCTCTTTTACTGACCCACTTTTCATGAGAGCTGGCATTCATAGACCGAAGGAAACACAATTTTTACCTTTTTTTTCCCCTCTGTCTTAGCCAGTGGGCAGAGCTGGGATTTGACTAGCAGCTAACATCAGACACAATGCTGGTAGGATAGGCAGGTGAAATTGCCATATTTTGAGAGCCCAGCTTTGGACTCTGTGCATCTCAGCACCTTTGGCTTCTCTTTCCACATAGCTTGTATGGAGACAGGCGCTGAGTTTGTAAGGGATGCCATCTTATTACATTGGGAGGTGGATACACCCATACAGAGGCCCCAGCTGGGCCTAGTTCCTAGGCTGGGAGGCAGTGCCTGCCGAGAGGAGAGTACTTTTCTGGTAGAAAAGAAGTATTTTACACAGTGTTACTTACAGCTGTGGCCAGGCAACAGACGCTTTGAACTTGGTACATCTCGGCACCTCTGGCCTCTCCTTCTGCTTCCAAAATAGAGTAGCTTGTTCCAAGGCAGGGGTGAATGTGTGCAGGACACCATCTTGTTCCACTCACAAGTGGAAATACACATACAGAGGCCTCAGCTGGACCTAATTTCTGGGCTGGGAGGCAGCGCCTGCTTGGAGCAGAGTGCTTTTCTGGCAGAAAAGCAGTATTCTACACAGTGTCACCTACAGCTGGGACCTGAAGCAGACGCCAGCAGGGCAGTAGCTTTTCTGTAATTTGAGCTTGATTATAACTTCTGGGGTTCGATATAGAGGTGCTCACTTTGTCAGCTGGAAAGAGGGACCTATACACCTGAAAACCTGACTGACTTTGGAAGTTGTCAGATACCTTTTTATCTTATGTTTTAAGACAGCCTAGAGAAACAACTGCAGTCCATCCTCACAGCATCTCTCCCAGCCTCTACTGACTCACATGATGCCAAAACAAGCAATAAACGCTGGAGAAAACTGTAACCAAGAAATCACCCACGGCTTTAGAAAGCCCCCAGAAGAAAACACCACAAAATTTCCCAGATGAAGAAACCTTTCCAAAATTATTGGAAGGTGAATACAAAAGGCTTATATAGAGAGCCTTACAAGACCTTATACAAAATGCAGCAGAGCAAAATGAAAAATTGAGCAAACTGTTCGAGATGGAACACCAGTACCCTGAAATCCAATAGATCAAGAACAAAATCAAAGTCATAGAAACTTCAATTCAAAGCCAAGAAAACAGAATAGAACAAATGGTAAACCGAGTTTCTGATGGGGAAGACAGAGCTACTGGCTCCAGCATCTGTGATGAGACATCAGGGTAAAAAAAAGAAAAAGAAAAATGAAGAAGCATTAAGAAGCATGTGGGACTCTATTAAGAACAATCTACGATTCATTGGAGTTCCTGAACAGGGCGAGACATCTGCGAACATAGAGAGTATAGTCACTGAGTTGCTGACAGAAAACTTCCCAGAAATTGTGACAGAAGAGACTATAGATATCCAAGATGTATATCGAATGCCACTCAATATAGATCTCAGAAGAAAGACTCTAAGACATATTATAATCAAGCTTAACAAAATGAAACATAAGCAGAAACTCTTAAAGGCAGCAAGACTCAAAGCAAAGCTAACATTCAGAAGGAAACCCTGTAGGTTTTAGTTGGATTTCTCAGCAGAAACAATACTGGCAAGGAAGCAGTGGCATGACACTTTCAAAGTCTTGAAGAGAAGAACTTCCAACCAAGAATTATATATCCTACAAAACTATCTTTCAAATATGAAAATGAAATGAAGACATTTGCAGATAAACAGAAACTCACAGGCTTTGTAAAAGCCAAACCAAAGCTACAAGAAATACTGAAAGGATCTCTCGGCTTAGAAGAACAAAACCACTAACTTTATATTTTAGAAGCAAATACAGGACACGTCACTCAGAATCCTACTCAGTTAGGGAAGGCTCCAAACTCAATCAAAGCTATAATAGTAAAAGAAATAATCCAATGATCACATCATGAAAACTATGATGGCATAATATTAAAAAGAGGGATGTATTACAGTCGTTATAATCCTTCCAGATGGAGAAGAAGTTGATAGGAATTGTAGTAATTAAAATTAGGTTTATACACAGTTTATTAAGGGGGATCATAGGGACAGCTGTAAAGCACAATAAAGATTCAACATATCAAATCAAGAAATGTACTACAGGAGTCTCAACAACCATAAAACCAACCCTGAACAAAGGTAAAAAATCAACTCACAAAGAAGAATGTCTTAGAACAGATTAATAAGAACAACAAAGAAAATGTCAACACAAAAATAAACATATCACAATGCCAGCACTAAACACGTACCTATTAATAATTACATTGAATGTGAATGGACTGAAGATGCAAGTAAAGAGACATCAAATGACTTCTTGAATCAACTATGCCATCCATCTATGTGTTGCCTACTAGAAACTCACCTTAGACTTAAAGATATGAACAAACTGAAAATTGAAGGATGGAAAAATATATATCAAGCTAACAATACACAAAGAAGAACAGGTGTGTGGCAATTCTAATCTCAGACAAAATGGATTTTAGTGTAAAATCCACCATCGTGGACAAGGATGGACACTATTGCTGAAAAATTCAACACACAAACAGGACTTAACAATATTAAATATTTATGCACACAATATTAGAGCACCTAATACATCTTTTGGCTTGGCTAATACATCAAAGAAACACCGACTACACTCAAAAATGAGATAGGTCACCCTACAATAATAGTAGGAAACTTCAACATTCCACTTTCAGTATTGGACAGATCGTCTAGAAAAAAGCTCAGTAAAGACACAGCAGACCTTATTGTCACAATTAACCAACTAGACCTCATCGACATATACAGAACTTTCTATCCATCAGTGAACAACTACACCTTCTTCTACAGTGCACATGGAACATTCTCCAGAATAGACCGTGTGTTAGGACATAAGGCAGTTCTCAACAAAATCCATACCACTGAGTTAATGCAAAGCATCATCTCAGATCACAAAGCCATAAAAGTCAAAATCAATATCAGAAAAAACATAGAAAGTGGAACTCATGGAAACTGAACAACACCTTGCTCAAAAAGCCATGGGTTATAGAAGAAATTAAGGGTGAAATAAAGAAATTTTTGGATTCCAATGAGAACAAAAACACTTTCTACCAGAACCTATGAGATACAGCCAAAGCAGTGATAAGAGGTCTGTTTATCACCATAAATGCACATATCTGGAAGGAAGAAAGAAACCAAACCAAAGAACTAATCTTACAGTAGAGAGAGAACAACAGAGGAACCCCTCAGTCACCAGAAGAAAACAGATCATAAAGATTAGAACAGAACTAATTGAATAAGAGAAAAGAAGAAAATTGAAAATATCAAAAAGACCAAGAGCTGGTTTTTTGAAAGGATCAACAAAACTCACAAACCACTGGCTAAACTTACTAAAGAAAAACAGGAAAGGAAACAAATAAACCAAATAAGAAATGAGAGGGGAGTGGTCACAGCAGATCCAATGTACATCAAAAATATCATAACAGAATACTATGAAAGACAGTATTGGAATGAATTTGAAAACATAGAGGAAGTGGACAAATTCCTTGATTCATATCACCTACCAAAATTATCACAAGGTGAAGCAGAACAACTTAATAAACTCATCACAAAGGAACAGATTGAAAAAGTCATCAAAAAGCTGCCAACACAAAAAAGCCCTGGCCTAGATGGCTTCACCACAGAATTCTACCAAGCTTTTAGAGAAGAGTTATCTCCAATACTGCGGAGATTATTTCACAGTATAGAAAGGGATGGAACACTTCCAAGTTGGTTCTATGAAGCCAGCAGAAACCTGATACCAAAGCAAGGGAAAAACTTAACAAACAAGGAGAACTACAGACCGATATCACTCATGAATCTAGATCTAAAAATCTCCAACAAAATTCTGGCCAACAGAATACACCAACATATCAAGAAAATAATCCATCATGACCAAGTGGGATTCATACCAGGGATGCAAGGCTGGTTCAGCATCAGAAAAACAATTCATGTGATTAACCACATAAATAACACAAAAGACAAGAATCATCTGATTTTGTCCATTGATGCAGAAAAGGCATTTGATAAAGTCCAACACCCATTCATGCTAAAAACTCTCAGCAAAATAGGAATAGATGGCAAATTTCTCAATGCAGTAAGGGCCATTTATACAAAGCCAACTGCCTACATCATCCTGAATGGAGAGAGACTGAAGGAGTTTCCCTTTAGAACAGGAACTATACAAGGATGCCCACTCTCACCTCTCCTATTCAACATTGTACTAAAATTTCTAGCCAGAGCAATTGGGCAAGACCAAGAAATAAAGGGCATCTGTATCAGCAAAGAAGAAGTCAAAATCTCCCTATTTGCAGATGATATGATTGTATATGCAGAGAATTCTGAAGAATCTATAAGTAAACTACTCAAACTGATAGAAGAGTTCAGCAAAGTCTCAGGCTACAAGATAAATGTAAGTAAATCAGTAGGACTCCTTTATACCAACCACAAGATTATTAAGGAAGAAATCACCAAGTCAATACCATTTACTATAGCCCCTAAGAAGATAAAGTACCTAGGAATATATCTAACCAGAGAAATAACAGACCTTTACAAAGAGAACTACAAGCCCTTACTACAAAAAATAAGAGAGACTTACATAAATGGAGAAATCTACCCTGCTCATGGATAGGAAGCCTTGACATTGTGAAAATGTCTATTTTACCCAAAGCAATCTACTCGTATAATGCAATCCCAATACAAATTCTAGTGACATTTTTTAATGAGATGGAGAAACAAATTACCAGCTTTGTTTGGAAAGTAAAGAAGCCCAAGATAAGTAAAGCAGTATTGAAGAAGAAGAACACACTACCTGCCTTTAGAATCTATTACACTGCCACAGTAGTTAAAACAGCCTGCTACTGGACAAAAAGAGACAGATAGATCAATGGAACAAAATTGAGAACCCAGAGATGACACCCTCTTCCCATGAACAGTTGATATTCGACAAAGGCCCTAAGACATTAAACTGGGGTAAAAACAATATCTTCAACAAATGGTACTGGCAAAATCAGATATCCACCTGTAATAAATTGAAACAAGACCCATATCTCATACCTTATGCAAAAACTAACTCAAACTGGATAAAAGACCTAAATATGAAATCTAAAACAATAAAGCTCATCCAAGAAAAAGTAGAAACAACAATGGAAGTTTTAATACACAATGCAGACAGACTTCAAAATCTGTCAAACAAACCACAAACAACAGAAGAGAAAATAAATGGAAACTATTAAGAATCAAACACTTTTGCTCATCTAAAGACTTCATCAAAAGAATTAAAACGCCACCTAAAGAATTGGAAAAAATATTTGGTAACTGTATGTCAGACTGATGCTTGATCTCCATAATCTATAAGGTACGTCAAAATATCAATAAGAAAAAGATAAATAATCCAATTACGTGATGAGCAAAAGAGATGGACTGACACTTCTCTGAAGAGGAGATCCAGGCAGCCAAAAAACACATGCAGACATGCTCACAATTATTAGCTATTAAAGAAATTCAAATCAAAACGATAATGAGATACACACTGGGTTGGCCATTATCCTAAAAACACAGAACAACAAATGCTGGAGAGGCTGTGGAGAAATTGGAACTCCCCTACACTGTTGGTGGGATTGCAAAATGGTACAACCTCTTGGGAAACAATCTGGCACATCCTCAAAAAGCTGGTTATAGATATACCATTTGACCCAGTAATTCCACTGCTCAGAATATATCCTACAGAACCAAGGCCATTGACACCAACTGATACATGCACATGAATGTTTACTGCAGCACAGGCCACAATAGCCAAAAATGGAATCATTCCAAATGCCCAACAACAGAGGAATGGATAGGTAAACTATGGTATATATAATCAATAGAACACTATGCAATGATAAAGAACACTGATGATTTTAGAAAACATCTCATACATAACCTGGTTTCAATTGGAGGACATTATGCTGAGTGAAAGTAGTCAGCGACAAAAGGACAGACGTTGTATGAGACCCCTACAATAAGGACTTAAAAACAGACTCATACACAGAAGAGACTCTTTGATGGCTGCAAGCGTGGAGAGGGAGGGAAGGTGAGGGGTGGAGGGTTTAGATTAGATAGTCAATAGAAATGTGGTTGGGCAAAATCTGTGACAGTGCACATTAGACAGAAGATCAATATTAACTGGACTTCAACATAACATGAATACTCCTCCCATCTTAACCCAATATTGCAAGGACAGAGTAGCTGGGGGGGGGGGGGCAGGGGAGTGGGCTAGGGACCATGCTGTCAGGGATAATCTAGGCCAATTGACACAACTAGTATTTTGCTAATAGGGCCTTGTGCACCCCACAATGGTGAGTGGTATCTGGGGTCTTAAAAGCTGCCAAGTTGCCATCTGAGGGTATAGCAAACGGTCCCAACTCAGCAGGAACGGGTGGTCACCTAGTACCAAAATGACATGTGGGAAAGAGAACCCAGAAGACGGAGAGACCCACATGAGTGGGTGACTACATTAGCTTGTGACCAGAAGAACCAGTGATAGCCGTGATGGAGCTCACAAAGTTGAGTCTCACTGGAAACACAAGAATAAAAAGGGGTGCACCCTGAGATCTCCACTAAAAGACTGCAATTGGTGGTCCAGGGGTTTCGAGGTTCCCCGGGAGCAGGGCTCCTGGCCCTGATGCTGCCCCTGTCCATAAATCATAATGAAGGTCAACTCTTCAGACAGGAATGGATTGGACTTGGTGATACAGAGTGACTCTATCATGTGTGCACTTTATGGTTCTATGCATGTATAAGATGTCATCCTGCTGACCTGTTACTGGAGGAAGGGGAGTGGGTGGAGACGAGGGGATAGGAGATTGTTGGGAGGACAGGACATGTATGGAGCAGAGAGTAAGTGTGTGCTGTCACCAGGAGGGAGAACAGTGGGAGCTGCATACAGATGGGCATGCAAATTTATATGGGAATGTACATTTTCATTCAATCATCATCATAATAAATAAATAATAGAGGAGGATAGACACGGAGAAACAGAGGAAAGGTGCTCATGTGAGCAGGCAGTGTTGATGTACCTGCAAGCCAAGGAACAGCTGGGGTTACCAGAAGCCAGGAAAGATAAGAAAGGAGTTTCTCATAGAACCTGGATCTGTTGGTGGAATGAATTCAGGATCCTAGCCTCAAGAACTGTAAGACAATACATTTCTGCTCTTGTGAGCCACCCAGTTGTAGCATTTTGTTGTAGCATTCCTAGGAAACTAATACAGGCCTGACAGCTACCTTGTGATGCTGCATATAGAACCTTGACACTCCTCATACCTGCATTCACATCCCTGCCAGGCCCTCAGAGTTCTCTGGGAAGGGACAAGTATGGGGACGGGGATGTCATAAAGAACTTAGAATGCAAGGGGTCATTATGGTCAAGAAAGCTTGTGTCCAAGAACCTGTCCTGGTGAGGCAGAGAGAAGAAAATCTCATGCATACACTGAGATTGCAGGTTCCCAACTCATGCTCAATTATCCTATAGGGCTTCACTTGCTAGTTGATATCAAATCATCACTCACCGCGACCCCATGTCTGTCAAAGCAGAATGATCCACGGAGTTTCCAAGGGCTCATTTTAACCCTAGAAGTGGATCACCAAGTCTTTCACCTTAGCCTCCTCTGTGTGGACTTGAACTTCCAAACTACCACCCTTTTTTTGTGATTAAGTGATTAAAGTATACAATCCAAATCAATTTTGCATGCCTACCTGTCTGCAGCTCCATATGCTCTCCTTAGCTAGTAACAGCACATTCCTCCTTTTCATTCCATACTTCTAGTATCCTTTTAATGAGCACCTGTCCACTCCTCTTTACCCTCTTCTCTCCCATGTAGAAAGAAACCAGTAGGACAGCCTCCTATAAATGTATAAAACCATAAAGTACACAATCCGTATGGTCACACTGTGTCCCTGAATCCCATCCATTCTTGTCTGAAGACTTGACCTCAGTACTGGTTTCCAGTCGGGGCCAGCAGCATATCTAAGGGCCATGTTCCCATGGGGTCCTTCAAGCTGTCAGATCATTATTTCTGGTCTTTTAGTAGAGTTCTTGAGCTGCACATTTCTTTGTCTCGCATTGCCTCAGGGACTCTACATTGTGTCCCCCATGGCTGTCTTTGGTGGCTGGGCACCATCTAGTTCTCCCGGTGTCATGTTGATGCAGTCTTCCGTTCATATGGTTCCTTCTGTCTCCTGGGCTCTTTTTACCTCATGTCTTTGTTGTTCTCAGTCATCATCTGCTCTGGATGTGTTGGGACAATTTGATGTACCTCAGATGGCCACTTGCTAGCTTTTAAGACCCCAGATGACACTCACCAGCATGGGGTGAAGAAGACTCTCTTACAAGACTAGTTATGCCAATTGACCTCCATGTCCCCTTGGTCCCCTGATTCCCATCCCTGCTACCCTAACATTTGAAATATGGGGTTGAGAATAGAAAACCTTTCAGTTTATGGTGTAGTCCTGTTATGTTGATCTGTTCTCTACATGTGGTGTTACTGCTTTCACCTAACCAAATTCCTATCAACTATCTACAACCAGTCGTCTCCATCCCTTCCCAATCTTTGTAGCCATCAGAGTCTTTTCTTCTGTGCATAAGTCCATTTTTAAGTCCTTATAGCAGAGGTCTCACAGAATACTTGTCCTTTTGCAGCTGATTTCACTCAGCATAATGTCTTCTAGTTGAAACCGGGTTATGAGATACTTCGTAAAGTCATTATTGTTCTTTATCATTGTGTAGTGTTCCACTGAGTATATGTACCATAGTTTACCTATCCATTCCTCTGTTGTTGGGCACCTGGGTTGATTCCATCTTTTTGCTATCATGGACTTTGCTGCAATAAATATTTGTGTGCATGTATCAGTTCGTATACTACCTTTATTCTGTAGGATATATTCCCAGCAGTAGAATTGGTGGATCTCATGGTATTCTAATTTCTAGCTTTTTACGGAAGTGCCAAATTGCTTTCCAAAGAGGTTCTACCATTTTGCATTCCCACCAGCAGTGTAGGAGAGTTCCAATCTCTCCATAGCCTCTCCAGCATTTGTTGTTTTGTGTCAAGCTTCCAACGTTTTGGTTAATAGCTGAGTATACTACCCATTTGCACCACCCAGCGACTCTGGACTTCAATTACAAACCACAGGTTGAAAAATAAAATGGAAACAATTTCAAGATGATGACTACAAAGCACGAAACTCCATCAACATTGAACTTTTCTGAGTGTGGGGCCTCATGTCACTGCACTGGTTACACTGAGCAGCCACCTCGGGACTGGGAATAGATGTCATTACCCAAGAAATGAGAATGAGGAGAGGAACAAGGACGGAATACTAGAGAGCTCCAACATGAGGAAGGAAGATGGGGAAAAGAGTGGGGGTGAAAACTCAGAGATGAACATGCAAAAAGAGCACTAGGTCCGGAGGCCAAGGAAAGTAGAGAACTGTCCACAACAGAGGACTCTTATTGGTGGCCCACCAAGCCAAAACCAAACCCACTGGCATAGGGTTGATTTTGACTCATGGTGACCCCATGTGTTACAGAGTAGAACTGTTCTCATAGGGTTTGGGCTCTAATCTTTATAGAGGATCCCTGGTGACACAGTGGTTAAGCACTCAGCTTCAAATTGAAGGTCAGTAGTTTGAATCCATCAGCCACCCTGAGGGAAAAAGATGTGATAGTCTGCTTTAGCAAAGAGTTACAGCCTTGGAAACACTGCAGGAGCAGTTCTAATCTGTTTCAAGGATTGCTATGAGTCCAATTAAACTCAGTGGCAGTAGGTTTGGTTTTTGGAGTCTTTTGATCCGACTCGACGGCATTTGGCTGGCATGGAAGCAGATCACCAAACCTTCCATTTCACTTCTGGGTGGGTTCAAACCAGCAGCCTTTAGGTTGGCAGCCAATTGCCAACTACTGGTACCACCCAGACACATTTTGTTGTTAGGTGCTGTCAATTTGGTTTTCAATTTACAGTGACCCTATGGAGAGCTACCAAACAAAAGAAAACAAAACAAAACCCGTTGCTATCAAGTCCATTATGACTCATAGCAACCGTATAGGACATAACAGAACTGCCCCATAGAGTTTCCAAGGAGTGGTTGGTAGATTCAAACTGCTGACTTTTGGTTAGCAGCTCAACTCTTAACCACTACGCCACCAGGGTTTCCATGGAGAAACTACAGATATATTTGCCCCATAAGCATTTAATAAATTGTAGTTAATGTTCAAAAATTGAAAATATTCTCAAATAGTCAAAATTGTCAGCTTTTCTAAAAAGAGAAATTAAGGTTCCTACAGCCCTAGGTCCCCATTCCTCCATGGCCAAATCAGCCAGAGAAGAGCAGCAGCTGCCCTGTTGGAAGGGGCACATGGCCACCCACTGATAGCTCTCCTGTGACTCAGTCAGCATCCACGATGCACCTGGGCCACACCCAGCTTCACCCATTTAGATGGCCACCTGTCCTCTGCGGCCTGTGAGTCTGGGACCTCACTGTGTGTTCAATGCCTCAGACAGATCAAGAAGGATGAGTCCTAAAAATAGGCCATTGGCTTTGGCCAGGAGGAAAGACAACATGGGGACTCTTCCTAAGAACAGTCTGAATGGAGTGAAGGGATGAAAGCCAGATGGCAGTGGGCTGAGAAGTGAATGGGAGGTGGTGAAGCTGAGACAGCAAGGGCACAGACAAGTTTTCAAGCATCTTTTTGTCATAACGGAGGGTGATGGAAAAGTGGTTCCAGCCCACCCAGCTCTCTGCACCCCTCCCTTACCCTCCTTCCCACACACCCTCTGTAACTAAAGAAAGAAAAAAGAAGTATGAAGGAAAGGAAGATCTCTGACATTTTATACTTCAGGGAAAAAAACTCTGTTGAAGAGCAAAAGTGGAAATGAACTGGGATTTTTTGCTCCTTGTTGGAGCCGTGATGGCACAGTGGTTAAGAGCTACGGCAAGGTACTGCTGCTAACCAAAAGGCTGGCAGTTCAGATCCATCAGCCACTCTTGGGATACTCGATGGGAAAGTTTTGCTGTGAGTCTGAACTGCTGAACTGGCAGCAGGGTTGGATTTGTTTCGTTTTGTGGTTTTTAGTTAAGGAGCAGCACTCAGAGACTCCAGTTGACGATGCGTATTTCTGCCAAGACTGATATTAAACATTTTTTTTTTAAAGTAGCCTGTTTGAGACTAATTCATGACAAGTTTTGTTCATTTGTTTGTTCTTGCTTTTAGCTACTTTAAAAACTGTTATCCTATGACAACATAGTTTTTTATGTCAGGTTTCAGGAAAAAAAAATGTGTATATGTCACTACAGCTTGAACACTACTCTTAAAAAAATCTAGAAAACTATTTGACAGCCCTATTTAAAAAAAAAAAAAAGATTAGCTACTTAAATCCTAAGGAGTTTGTAGAACAAGCAACATTCTCCTTTTCAATGTTGAATAAACTGACCTTAAAATAAATGGTGACATCTGTATCCACCTACTGCACCATTGTTTGGATGTTTTGCAGGCTATTTTGTTCATACAGAGTGCAATTTGGAAGGCTGATATTTTATTATGAATATATTTAGGTTTGGATTTAGTAGGCTCTGCATTTTATGGAAGGTCTAACTTGGTCAAGTAGATCTTATTCCCAAAATAGATTTTACCAGAATTGCAAGGGCTTATTGCCTCTTACTTGGTGCCACTGGAAATGTTCTTTGTTTGTTATGCTAATGGATATAATTATGGAGGTGATATAGGTCAGGTTTTGAAATCCATGCAAAGTAATCAGATTTTTAACTCTGGCTTCCTTTACTCTGTCAAAGCACAGGAAGCTTGTTCGTTCCCCTGTGGCTAACACACATCACATGTTTATGTTATAGAGTCTGTAAAGGTCTCCAAGGTCCTGTGAATATGCAGCTTTCACCACTTCATGATACGTGTTGGTGTGATTTTGTGACTTTAGGTGGATGTTAGGTACATGTGTCAAGTTATAAAAAGGGAGGGATGGTAGAATTCTTTTATTATTTTTTTAAAGATGTAGAAGTGAGAACTAGTCTTTATTTAATAAATTGATAGATGTCTTTAAAGAAAAAAAAAACTTCTGAGCTGGTATTTGCCACCTGAAACACTATTCTTTGACACTATATATATCTTCAACTGATACTGGCCACGTATAGACTGTTTGCATGACATCTTCACTTGCAGAGTAAATTAAAAGTCAGTGGGCTGGCTTTGCGTACATAATTCCAACAACTGGCCCATCTAGACTTGAATGAGGGCAGTGATGGTTCAGTGGTAGAATTCTCACCTTCTATATAGGAGACCTATAGGGTTGCTATGAGTTGGAATTGACTCAGTGACTGTGGATTTGATTTTTTGGTTTATACGGGAGACTTGGGTTTGATTCTTGATTGGTCCACCTCCAGCAAAGTTACCATTAACTGTTCATTGGAGACTTGCATGTTGCTATGACACTGACCAGATTTTAGAGGAGCTTCCAGACTAAGACAGACTAGGAAGAAAGGCCTGGCAATCTACTTCTTGAAAAATCATTCAGTGAAAACACTATGAGTCACAATGGTCCAATCTGCAACTGACCATGGGGATGGCACTGGACTGGGCAGCAGTTGGTACCAATGTGCGTGGTGTCACCATGAGTCAGGGATCTAGCTTAATGGCAGCTAACACCAGCAACAGACTTGGGTGATGGTGTCATCAGGAATTTTGTGGGTGAATATACTAGAGTGTGGAGAGGGAAGGGCCTTGGAGTGAGCAGAGGAAACGGGTAGGGAAGGACCACAGGCAGTGGTGACATAGACTGTACTCAGTGTCTTACTTCCTCATTATTCGACTTGTTTTTCTCACTAGAAGTCTAGATTCTATCCATACCAAATCATTGAAATTGACATTTTCTAATCCAGTGGAATTTCTTCAGCCTTCATCCTGAACACCTCACAGACGGTAATGGTCTTGGCAAGTCTCCTTTTTCATGAAATCTTTTCCCTTGGCTTGTATGGCACAAAATTTGATTGGAGGCTCCTGCCATCTATCTTCCAATACTTCTCCATGTCCTTTCTTATCAGCCTTTTTCTTGCTTCTGACATGTCACACTCCAACACACCCACCCTCCCACCCGGCCACATGTATCCTCATGGGCCTGGCTTCTCTGCCCTTTGGTGACCTCATCTACCCCCTTGCCATACCCTAGACTGATTTATTTTTTTCTTTTTGCTCTTTATTTTTTTTATTGTATTTTAAGTGAAAGTTTACAATCCAAGCCAGTTTCTCATACAAAAACCTATACATATTTTGTTACATAAACCTACACTGTGAGAGTATGCTCCTCGGCCCTTTACCCCAAATTTCCCATGTCCATTCAACCAGCAACTGACTTCTCCTTTCTTCTGATCTTGCTTCCAGACAAGAGCAACCTCTGGACAGGAGCCACCTGGTTTGCCTCCTGTATCTACTTAAGCCAAGAAGCACCCGTATGATTTTATGTCTTATAGACCAACTCAGTCTTTCTCCGAGGAGTTGGCTTCTGGAATGGTTTCAGTTCAGAGCTAAAAGACAGTCTGGAGATCATATCTTCCAGGGACCTTCCAGTCTGTCAGACCCTCAAGTCTGGTCTTTTTAGTAGAGTTTGAGTTCTGCCCCCCACATTCCCACTACTCCATCTGGGATTCTTTGTCGAGTTCCCTGTAAGGGGAGTCATTGGTGGTAGCTGGGCACCACCTAGTTCTTTTAGTCTCCTTTTGATGTAGACCCTGTGTTACGCAGCCCTTCCTGTCTCTTGGGCCCATATTTTCCTTGTATCTTTGATGGTCTTTATTCTCTTGTGCTCCATGTGGGTTGAGACCCATTGTAGTTTCTTAGATGGCCACTTGCTGGCTTTTAAGACCCCAGATGCCTCTCAGCAGCATGAGAGGCAGAACACTTTCTTGATAAACTTTGTTATGCCAGTTGATCTAGATGTCCCCTAAAACCATGGTCGCCATACCCCTGCCCTGCTTCTCTCTCCCTCAAAGTGTTTGACTGTATTTAGAAAACTAGCTATATTTGGGGTTAATCCAGTTGTGCTGACTTATCTACTGTGTATTGTCCTGCCTTTCACCTAAAAATAATTCTTATCTAGTACCAAATTAGTAAATTACCCCATCCTTCCATCCTTCCCCTGTAACATCAAAGAATGCTTTCTTCTGTTTAAACCTTTTCCTGAGTCCCATAATAATGGTTTCATACAATATTTGTCCTTTTGTGACTGATTTCACTCAGCTTAGTGCCTTCGAGATTCCTCCATGTTGTGAGATGTCTCCCAAATTCATCCTTGTTGTTTATCACTGTGTAATATTCCAGTGCATGAATATACCATAGTTTGTTTATCCATTTATTCATAGGTTGATTCTACCTTTTTGCTATTATGGACAGTGCTGCTATGAACACCATCATCTGTGTATCAGTTTGTACAGCAGCTCTTTTTTTCTCTAGGATATATTCCAAGAAGTAGGATTGCTTGATCATATGGTATTTCTATTTCTAGCTTTTAAAGAAAGTGCCAGATTGATTTCCAAAGTAATTCTGCCATTTTACATTCCCGCTAGCAGAAGCTGAGTATTCCAGTCTCTCCACAGCCTCTCCAACATTTTTTAGGTTGTGTTTTTTGGACCAGTACCAGCCTTGTTGGGGTGAGATTACATGTCAGTGTAGTTTTGATTTGCATTTCTCTAATGGCTACCGATTGTGAGCATATATCTGTTAGCTGCTTGAATGTCTTCTTTGGTGAAATGTCTGTTCATATCTTTTGCCTCTCTTTTTGTTGAGTTATTTCCAGACTGATAATTTTTTGTTTGATATTTAAAATGTGTTTATTTTGTTGTTGTTGTTGAGACTATATACAGAAAAACATAATCAATAGTTTCTGCATGTACAATCAGTGATATTGATTACATTCTTTCAGTTGTACAACCATCCTCACCCTCCTTTTCTGAGTTATTCCTCCTTCATTACCAGAAACTCTGTTGCCTAAGTTTCCTATCTAATCTTTTGAGTATTTATTGTCAATTTACTTTCATTTGGATAGTTTGTAAAAAAGCACAATGCTCAAGGCAAACGATTGTTTTTTATTAGTTAAGCTGAAGTATTTAGAAAACTTCAGGGGATTTTTTATTATTACTGTTATTATTATTGTTGTACTTTAGAAGAAACTAGTTTCTCATTAAATTGTTAGTACACATATTGTTTTATGACATTGGTTAACTACCCAAGCACATGTCAGTACTCTTCCTTCTTGGCCTTTGGTTCCCTATTACCAGCTTTCTTCTCCCCTCTTGCATGCTAATCCTTGCCCCTGAGCTGGTATGCCCCTTCAGC
The DNA here is from genome assembly GCA_028571685.1 of Heterohyrax brucei. Taxonomy (NCBI): domain Eukaryota; kingdom Metazoa; phylum Chordata; class Mammalia; order Hyracoidea; family Procaviidae; genus Heterohyrax; species Heterohyrax brucei. The sequence continues at coordinate 168,183,243 of CM053143.1, forward strand.
CTTATTTTGTTTTTTGGGCCTGTCTAATCTTCCAATGAAGGCTGAAACTGAGGAGTGACTTCCTTACTGAGCTGAACAGTTGTCTAGGGGCCATACTCCGGGGTTTCCTTAGTTTCTGTCAGGCCAGTAAGTCTGGTCTTTTTTGTGTAAGTTAGAATTTTGTTCTGCAATTTTCTCCAGCTCAGTCCAGGACCCTCTATTGTGATCTCTCTCAGAGCAGTCAGTGGTGGTAGCTGGGCACCATCTAGTTGTACTAGACTCAGTCTGCTGGAAGCCGTGGGGGATATGGTCCATTAGTCCTTTGGACTAATCTTTCCAGGAAATATTTTGGGTTTAAGTTTAAAGATTTTCTCACAGCAATAATTTCAGGGGTTCATCCTGCCTCTGCAGCTCCAGAAAGTCTGGATACCATGTTAATTTGAAATACTGTTCAGTGCTTTCCCTCAGGATTCTTTGTAGTATCATTTTTCAAAAAATAAAAAAAAAATCAGGAATGGTAGCTGGGCACCATCCACTTCTTCTGGTCTCATTGCAAAAGAGACATTTGTCCATGGAGGCAATTAGCCACAAATTCTGTGATGGTTAAGATTGTGTGTCAACTTGGCTGAGCCATTACTGTCTGTGGTTTGGTAGATGTGTGATGTTGTGATTGTTCCCATGATGGGAATCCAATGTGAGTAGCCATCAGCTGAAAGGAAGTTTACTTGGGTGGCCTGCATAGAATATAAGTGGACATTCTGGTAAGGCTTATGGTTTTTACTCATTCTGGATCCTACAACTGACTCCTGTTCTTCTGACCTCTGGTTCTTGGGACTTCAGCTAGCAGCACACCTGCAGTCTTGCCTGGCTATCTTGAGATTCATTAATCTTCTCAGAGAACAAGAGTCCTGATCTCTGAACTGACTGATCTTGAGTTTACCAGCCCTGAGGGTACATGAATCAGGAAAAGTCACCATCCTGACCCATGGACTAGAGATATCCTACTCTCTACCAACATGTGATCCATTTTCCTTGACATAAATTTATATTTATGTCACTCTTACTGGTTTTGCTTCTCTACAGAACCTAGCCTAAGACACATTTCTTATCCTGTGCCTATTCTTGACTCTCCTTCTTCCTCTGATTTGCCAGACAAATAATTCCCAGCCCACTGATTACTGTCTCGTTTCTATTTTAAAATTATAGGAGAGAAAATTGATGTCCCCAGCTTAGGCCTAAGCAGGACTGTGCCTGACACACAGAAAAAAAAAAAAAAAGAAAAGAAAAATTGCCATCAAGAGGATTCCAACTCATTGAGACCCTACTGGACAGAACTGCCGCAGAGGGTTTCCAAGGAGCACTTGGTGAATTCAAACTGTTGACCTTTTGGTTAGCAGCTGTAGATCTCAACCACTACGCCCCCAGGGTTTCCTGACATGTAGTCAAAAACCAAAAACCAAACCCACTGGGGTCAAGTTGATTCCAACTCATAGCAAAGCTATAGGACAGAGTAGCAATGCTCCATAGAGTTTCTAAGGAGTGCCTGGCAGGTTTGAACAGCCAACCTTTTTGGTTGGCAGACATAACACTTAACCTCTATGCCACCAGGGTTTCCTGACACATAGCAGGACCTCAATATTTGCTGAAAATGATTATGTGAGTCAGGGCTTCATCCTGGTCCAATCACCTACAGCTACAGGCATCTCAGCAGAAACGTGGCTCTGGGAGGTACAACTCTGCAGGGATAGATTTCATACAGGTTGACAGTGGGGGACAAAAGATGTCCATTGCTCTAGTCACAGCTCATAACCTACCTAGAATGTTTCCTGGTCGACAATCAGCAAATTTCTGTGGACCCACTTATGCACTGACTGGAACTTTGGGAAATCCCTGCCTGGCTTCTAACAAGCAACTCAAGTTTGGTAACATGTTGTGTGCAAGTAATGTATGTGCACAAGTTCTATCATCTGTGGTAGTTTTTATAGCAGAAGCTTTCTGTACCAACTGCCCCAGCTTCCTTATGTTTTAAAGACATTTCATCTCCCAAACAAAACTCATTGTCTGAGGCTAAAATCTCATTGTTTCTGCTACAGTGTAGAAGATTCCATTTATATGACATTTTGGAAAAGGCAAAGCTACAGGGACAACAAAAATCAGATCAGAGAAATCACTAACTAAATAGCAGATGTATGTCAACTTACGTTAAAGGAAGGACAACACACAACATAGGGGAATCTGCACAACTGTACCAAAGCAAAAGCGTAGAAGTTTCTTAGACACATCCAAATACTTTTGGGGCCAAGCAACTGAGGCTGGGGCCAAGGGACAATGGTTGCAGAGGACAACTAGGTCAATTGGCATAAAAAGGTTTATGAAGAAGATATTCTACATCTCACTTTGGTGAGTAGCATCTGAGGTCTTAAAAGCGTACAGGCAGACAACTAAGATATGTCTATTGATCCCATTCTACCTGGAGAAAATGAGAATTAAAAAACAAAATACGAAGACACAAGGAAAATACTAGCCCCGAAGGTTAAGGGATCATACAGACCAGAGACTTCACCAACCTGAGACCAGAAGAACTAGATGGTGCCTGGCTACCACCAATAATAGCTCTGTCAGGGTTCACAACAGAGTGCCAGAGAAAAATGCAGAATAGAATTCAAATTCACGTAAAAAGACTAGACTTACTGTTCTGACAGAAACTGCAGGAACCCCTGAATCTACGGCCTCCAGACACTCTGTTAACCGAGAACTAAAACTGTTCCTGAACCCCACTTTTTAAACAAAGATTTGACAAGCCTATAGAAAACAAAAAATTACATGCATGGGGAACATATTTCTTAGTTTGATCATATATATGAGACCTAATGGGCAGATCCTGTCCAACAGCAGGATAAGAAGGCAGGAAGAGACCAGAACTGATCCCTTGGTGGGAACCCGTGGTGGAAAGAGGGAGCATGCTATTACATTGGGAGAATGGCAACCCATGTCACAAAACACTGTGTTTATAATTTTTGAATGAGAAAAAAAAGGGTTAAATAGGTGATTGCCAGGGCCTGCATGGGCAGAGACAGAGTGGTGGTGTTGTTGTTAGGTAGTGTTTTAGTCAGCTAGCGCTGCTCTAACAGAAATACCACAGGGTGGATGGCTTTAACAAAGGCTACAAGCCCAAATTCAGGATGTCCACTCCAGGGGAAGGCTTTCCACCTTGTGGGCTCTGGAGGGAAGTCTGATATTGCATTGGTCTTTGTCCAGGGAGCATCTTGGTGCAGTAACCTCAAGTCTGAAGGATAAGCTCTTCTTCTCCGGGTACTGCTTGCTTGATGGTGTGAAGTTCCCAACTCTCTGCCTGCTTCTCTTTCCTTTTGTCTCTTATAGGATGAAAGGATTAAGGGTGGAGCAAGCCATACCCCAAGGAAACTCCATTTACAGTGGACCATGGAGGTGATCTTATAAAGGGATTTACAGTCCCACCTTAATCCTTTAACATACAGCTCAGCAAAATCACAAAATGGAGGACAATCATAGAATACAGTAAATTGTGGTCACATGGCAACACCTATTTTTGGGGGGACACAGTTCAGTCCATGACAGATATCTTGGAGTTGATTTTTGACTCATAGCAACCCCATGGGCAGAGTAGTACTGCCCCATAGGGTGTTCTAGCTGTCACCTTTAGAGAAGCCAACTGCCACATCTTTCTCCTGTCAAGGAGCAGTCGGTTGGTACAAATTTCCCAACTTTCAGACAGCTGAGTACTTAACCCTTAGGCTGCCGGGTCCCCTTTACAAAGGAGTCCAAGGCAATTTGGGGGATTGAGAAAAATCTTCTATACTCTGATTGTGGTGATGGCTACACAACTGTATACATTTGCCAAAACTGAAAGAACTGGACACTAAGAAGGTAAATTTTACTGCATGTAAATTACATGTCAATAAACTGGACTTAAAAAACAAAAAAATTTCCTTCCTTCTGATTTCCATGCATGAGATATGCTCCACTCTCTGGTGCCACCTTCTCCCTTGACACTTGAAAGCCTGATTACTCATGTTAATTTTTAAATAGATCTGTTACTCAGCAATGAAAAAGTCTCGTCTCACGTGTCCTAAATTGCAACTGCAATTTAGGATCCTTGAAGACAGTGAACAGAGCTTGTATTTTCATTGTTTCTTTTCCTCTAAGTAACTTTTCACTGTTGAGTCAATTTCAATTCATGGCAACCCAGTGACAGAGAATAACTGCCCCCATAGGGTTTTTGAAGTTGTAATCTTTACAAAGATGTGGAATGAGGGTTATCATTGCTGCTGCCAGATGAGTCTTGGCTGAAAGCAGAGAACACTGGAAAGATGTTTACCTGTGTTTCACTGACTATGCAAAGGCATTTGACTATGTGGATCATAACAAACTATGAATAACATTTTGAAGACTTGAAATTCCAGAATGTTTTATTGTGCTCATGAGGAAACTGTACTATACATAGACCAAGAGGCAGTTTTTTTAACACAACAAGGGGATACTGTCTGGTTTAAAATCAGGAAAGTGTGTGTCAGGGTTGTGCCCTTTCAGCACATTTGTTCAATCTGCATGTTGAACAAATAATCTGAGAAGCTGGATGACACAAAGAAGAACAAGGCATCAGGACTGGAGGAAGATTCATTAATAACCTGTAGTATGCAGATGACCCAATCTTGCTTGCTGAAAGGAAAGACAACTTGAAGTACTTACTGATGAACATGAAGGATTACACCACAATATTTAGAAAACAAAAATCCTCACAACTGGACCACTAAGCAATACCACGATAAACAGAGGAAATACTGAAGTTGTCCAGAATTTCATTTTACTTGGATCCACAATCAATGCCCACGGAAGCAGCAGTCAAGAAATCGAGATGCCTTGCATTGGACAAATCTATTGCAAAAGACATCTACAAAGTGTTAAACAGCAAAAATGTGACTCTGAGGAGTAAGGTAATAGCTGATCCAGGTGATACTGTTTTCAATCACTACTTATATGTTCCAAAGCTAGATAATGAATAGGGAAGACTGAAGAAGAATTGATGCCTTTGAATTATGGTATTGGTGAAGATTATCGAATATACCACGGATTGCTAGGAGAGTGAACAAATCTATCTTAGAAGAAGTGTGGCCAGAGTGCTCCTTATAGGCAAGGATTGCAAGACTTCATCTCAAACACTTTGAATGTATCGTTAGGATGGACCATTCCCTGGAGGACAGCATGACTGGTAAGACAGACGGTCACTGAGAAGGAGGAAGGCTCTCAAAAGGTGCACTGACACAGTGACTGCAATGATGGGCTCAAACACACAAATTATTATGAGATAGCCATTGTCATGGATTGAATTGTGTCCCCAAAAAAATGTGTAGCCATGTGACTTGGCCATGATTCTCTGTATTGTATGATTGTCCTCCATTTCATGATTTTCCTGTGCTGTCTGTTAAAAGATTAGAGTGGGACTGTAAATCCTTTCACAGGATTACCTCCCTACTCTGTTGTAAAGGGAGTTTCCCTGGAGTGTGGCTTGCCCCACTCTTAATCTATTCATCCTACCAGAGATAAAAGGAAAAAGAAGCAAGCAGAGTATTGGGAACCTTGCACCATCGAGAAAGCAGGACTGGAAGAAGAGCGCGTCCTTCAGACCTGAGGTTCCTGCGCCAAGATGCTCCCTGGACAAAGACTGATGAAATACTGGACTGTCCTACAGAGCCGCACTAGCTCTGGGGTTGCTGTGGCACCTAACAACTCAGTGGTACCTAACAATGGCAGTCTTCACAGATACAGGTCACCAGATCTTTTCTTTTACAGAGCCTTTGTGTGGGTTCAAAGCACCATCCTCTCGATTAGCAGTCAAGCACGTAAATGTTGCACCACCATGGCTATCATTTAGATAACTTACCATGCACTAATTCTGAGAGGGATGCTCTATTCCAGAAAAGTGGCTTCTCTTTGGATTGACCCTTTCATAGCCTTTTGATTGACTTTCCTCAGGCTCTTTGCATGCCCAAGCACAAATACCACATCAGTGGCCTCAATGAACAGTTTCTCACAGTTCACAAGGTGTAAAGTCCAAATCAGAGTCTCACTCATGTTAATTTCTTCCTTATTGGATCTTTCTGGGTTCTTAGAAATCCTCACACGGCTTCTGTCTCCCTCAGTTTGTGCCCGTGAGTCTCTGTGTCTAATCTGCTCTTTACAGAACAGCCAGCAATGGTTACATTTAGGATCCACCCTACACTAGTATGACCTCAACTAATTGATTACATCATATTAGATTGCATTATGGAAGGTGATTCCATGCTATTCCATCCCATTCTGCTCTACCTCATCCACTTCATCCCATTCCACTCCACCCCATCCATTCCATTCCAGTCCGATCCAGTCCACTTCACCCCAACCCACCCATGCCAGTCCAGTCCGGTCCAGTCCAATCCACCCCATTCACCCATTCCATTCCATTCCACTGCACTTCATCTCACTCCACTCCACCCCATCTTACCCCACTCCACTCTACTTCATTCTACTCCATCCCATCCCATCGTACTCCACTCCCAGGTATAGGGATTAGGATCCCAAAACCTATTTGGGGACGAGAAACTCAATCCATGACACCCTTTTCCCTCTTAAGTCATTTGTTAAAACCTTAATATCTATTACAAAACAGGTGTAGGGTTATATCTAGACATCATGCAAAACTAAATATTAAACATAAGGATGAAATGCCTGTTTTATATGTGGACCAGGATTTCAAACATTTTATCTGGGGAAGGGAAGAAACTTGAAGCTTTGGGAGCACCACAAAGATTTCTTTTCTCCCCAATTAGACAAGCATCAGCCTGAAGGCTGGCAGACACTACCTGCCTGTGTTTGCAAGGCCAGAAACCTGTGATTCTAAAAGAGATCAAGTTTCTAGAAAAAACAGAAGTCTACCTGTTGAGAATCAGGGAGAGATTTCCCACCCAGAGTGACGCTTCAGGGAAAAAAGGATTGTCTTACTATGGTCCTTTGCCAAAAATCTGATCTCCTCAAGTTGCATGGAGAGACAAATCATGATTTAAAAAAAAAAAAAAACCAGTTTTATTGTTGTGATGTGTCCTGGAAAATTCTGGCATGTAGAGTTCTTGACTTTAACTCTTTGCTGTGTAACATCAGTCACAGCTTGCCTAACATGTAGAAATAAGTGTTGAAATTTCTTTGCTCCCATGGAACAACCACCTACAGAATGGTATGATTAGGTATTTTGTTTTTGCAGAGTATCTTGAAGTTGTGTCCACCATAAACCAGGCAGATACCTGAACTTCATTGCTTTTAGTCAATGGGTTCTTTAAAAACTTAAGACAGGAGTCAGCACCCTGAGCTGTGCATGGGTCAAATCTGGACTACCTCCTTCTTTGTAGATAAAGTTCTACTGGGACGTTGCCATGCTCATTCACTTACAGCTTCTCTAAGGCTATGGTTTTCACCACAACAGCAGTTTTGTGGTCACAACGGACATGATGTGGCCCAGATGCTGAAAATATTTACTATTTGGACTTTTACTGAAAAAAATTTGACGACTTCTCTAAGGGATTACATTTTCTAGATCAGTTTTAGGAGTCTTTGGGTGACACAAATGGTGAAATACTCAACTGCTAGCCCAAAGATGGGCAGCTGGAACCCAGCCAGTGGCATCTCAAATAGGCCTAGCTGTCTGATTGCAGAAGGTAACAGTCTCCAAAAACCCTATAGAGCAGCTCAGCTCTGCCTATATGAGGTCACTATGATTCAGAATCCATCCAATGGAAATAACAACGGCCAAGTTAGTTCTAGAATCCTGGCCACTTCTGAACTCAGGTCTTAGCCTTGAAAATCAGAATGGCAAGACAGCATCTGGGTTGTGATTTTACTTTGAATAAAAAATGGAAAAAAGTTTGTGAATATTTTTTTCTCATTAGAAATTCTTAAGCAAAGTTTGTAGTTTACCTTCTTTGTGATATATGCAATTTGTGTCGACATGTCTGTATGTCTCCATTTTGAGAAGTAAGTGACTTAAAACAGCTTATGATAACAAGCTATCATTCTTAAAGTTTTTTTTTTTTTTTAGATTACAGACCCTTTTAGGTGCCTGTGAAAATCTAAAAAATCTTCCGGGCTACAAATGGGCATGTACACTTATACCTAAACTGTGTGGGTCATTTCAAGGATTCACAGAATTCTGAAGCCCACTTATGTAGTTCAGGTAAATTACCTGTTTATGGAAGGATGCAACTCTACAGGCAGAGTTCCAGGCACAAACCAGTCTGAGGAGAGGGATAGAGAGGATGTCACTGCAGTGCTGGCATCTGTGACCTCACACTTCATAGGCAGTCATTTTGCTTTGCAAAACTGGAAGTCTTAGGAGTTTTTAGGCTGGAGATGCTAGGATTCCAGTCCTGGCTACTTGTGATCTTAACCACAGACACAAGACTTTGTGAGCCTAGAAACTGCAGAAGCTCCAGCCAGGTGGTGAGTGGATCTCCAGCAATAAAAGACACCTGCAGAAGTCAAGTGGTAAAGAAGCCAGAAACAAGCAAACATTGCACAACCTGGAATGATGAGAGACACTACACCTGATTACAAGGACTTACTGGTCGCTTGGGTCTCTGAGCCTCACAAATTGTTCAGTGCTTCACCACTAACTCAGAAGTTGGTAGTTTGATCACACCCACAAATGCCTCCAAAGAAAGTCTTGGCAACTTGCTTCCAAAAGGTCACAACTTTAGAAATCCTACAGAGCACATGTATTCTGCAACATACAGTGCCACCATGAATGGGAACTAACTAAACTAACTAGGCAGCAATTGGTTTGGGTTATTTTTTTTTAACTGTTCCTTACCCTTTTCCGATTTTGTCTCCCCATGAGTTTATAGTGGAAGTTAGTTTGGCAGGAACACCTGGTCTGCAGAGGTGGGACACTACACGGACTGAAAGGAGCTAAAAGATACCACGATCAAGTTAAAGGTGGGAGTCAGGAACCCTCTAGGGAAGTCTCCTCTGGAATGCTGACCTACTGTGCTTATAAATCCTGGTCAAACTTATGGGCATTTGTCTTGGTGAATAAAACTACTTAGAGCCCTGGTGATACAGTGGTTAAGAGCTTGGCTGCTAACCAAAATGTTGGCAGTGTGAATCTATCAGCCACTTCTTAGAAACCTGATGCTCTTTTATATCTGAAAAGAGATTGATTTAAGACACCCTGGTGATGTTGTGGATAAGAGCTATGGCTGCTGTTTTAGTAAGCTAGGGCTGCTCTAACAGAAATATCACAGAGTGGATGGCTTTAACAAAGGAAGGTTTATTCTTACATAGCCTGGTAGGCTTCAAGTCCATATTCAGGGTGTCTGCTCCAGGGGAAGGCTTTCCCCTTGTCAGCTCAGGAGGAAAGTCCGGTACTGCATCAGTCTCTGTCCAGGGAGCATCTTGGCACAGGAATCTCGGGTCTGAAGGACTCACTCTTCTCCCGGTGCTGCTTTCTTGATGGTGCAAGATTCCCAATTCTCAGCCTGCTTCTGTTTCCTTTTATCTCTTGCAGGATGAAAGGATTAACAGTGGGCCAAGCCATACTCCAGGGAAACTCCCTTTACAGTGGAGAAGGGTGGTGATCCTATGAAGGGATTTACAGTCCCACCCTAATCCTTCAACATACAACATAGTAAAACCACCAAATGGAGGACAGTCACAAGATACTGGGAATCATGGCCCAGCCACATGTCTACACATATTTTTGAGGAGACACAATTCAATCCATGACAGCTGCTAACCAAAAGGTCAGCAATTCAAATCCACCAGGTATGTCCTGGAAACTCTATGGGGTAGTTCCACTCTGTCCTATTGTGACACTATAAATTGGAATGGACAGGGGTGCAATGGACTATACTAATATGCGTCAATCAGCATAACACAGACAATTCATTCCCAAATGGGATTATAACCACAGATACGTGGGGTAGGATTTACAACATATATTGGGAGGGGCACAATGCAATCTTTAACAGAGCTAAATAGGAAGAGTATTGATTTGAGCTATCCTACATCATTGCTGAGTTAGAATCAACAGCAATGGTTTATTTATTCACTTGGGTTTATAAAACCATTTGCCATGGAGTCAACTCCAACTCATAGTGACCCCCTGTGTTGCAGAGTAGAACTGCATTCCATAGGGTATTCAAGGCTGTGAGCTTTTGGAAGCAGATGACCAAACCTTTCCTCCATGGAGCCTCTTAATGAGTTCAAACTGCCGACCTTATGATTAGAAGTCAAGCACTTCTACAAGTTCTGGCTACAAGCTCTACTACAAGTTCTGGCAATTATGTCTGCAAACTTAATTGTTCTAAGTGCTACATACTTCATTGCTGAATGTCATGGCAATCACCTGCAAAGTATCCCCTTTGGAAAGCTATGCACCAGTGCCTAATCTGCCCTTCAAAGCAATTTTGGAACTCTTTCTGGAATGGCCATTGTATACAGTGACATTGTGGCAAGTGTGTGAGCTTAATTGTCTAGTTGTCTGTGAAGAAGTTTTTAGCCAGTAAACAAATAACTGTTGGAAACACCCTCCCTACTAACCTGATCTGGGCCCCAATGACTTTATCTGAAGGTAAAGGAAATATTGAAAGGAAGACATTTTGATGACATTTAGGACATCAAGTGTAATCAGACAACAGCTCTGATGGATGGCCAATCCAGAAAAAGAGTTCCAAAATTGCTTTGAAGGGTGGATTAGGTACTGGCATGTAGCTTCCTGAGGGGAGTACGTCAAAGGTGACTGTAGAGACATTCAGCAGTGAGGTATGTAGCACCTTTTCTCAGATGAGTTTGTGAACTTAATTGTCAGTCCTCATGTTTATACCACCTAGGGACTCCTTAATTCTGTGCAGATTGTTGTCATTAGGTGCCACTGGGTTGTTTTAAACTCATGGTGACACCAGGTGCTACAATAGAACTGCCCCATAGGACGTCCTGGTTTGTAATCTTTATGGGGACAGATGGTCAGCTCTTTCTCCCAAGGATCTATTGGTTGGATCCGAGCCACCAGCCTGTGGGTTAGTAGTCATGTGCTTAACTATTATACCACTAGAGCACCTTTCATTTGTGTATCCCACTGTCTTCGAGTCAATCCCAACTCATAGCAGCCCTACAGACAGAGTAGAACTGCCCCATAGTTTCCAGGGAGCACCTGGTGGATTTGAACTGCCAACCATCTGGTTGGCAGCTGTAGCACTTAACCACCATCCCACCAGCATTACCTCTTTTGTATGTAAGAATCATTTATTGATAGAAGAGAGCAGAGAAGGTGACTTGCAAGTACTTGTTGAGAAAACAGTTATATAATCTTCTAAATTCCAGTCAAAAACTGAGTGAAATCTCTGTTGTGGGCCATGTTCAGTATGTATGAGGAAGCCATAGGTAGACGGAGTGGCCTGGATTACTGAGACCCTGTCCCTTGAACCCAGGTCCTGGATCCTTCCTGTGCTGCTTTGCGTATGTGGACAAGGTGCAGGAGGGATTGCTAGCGACAAGCTACATGCACCCAAACAGCCCTGTCTGACCAGAACCTTGGCCTGACACCTGTATCAGGTTGCACTGCTTCCTAGAATAATTTTGGGAGTGAAAAACTCTATCAACTGTCTAGTCAGCCACGCTCTTTGTTCACATGTATCACAAATGCTTCCAGGACCAACACAGCAACAGGTCTTAGTCCTGTGATAGAGTTCAAATAAACAAAAGGAAGTCTTACCTGCCACTGATACACTTTCACCTTGGCATCTGGTGATTTATCACTTAGCTTGGATATTTTCTCTGCTAAATCATAATTGTTTCTTCATATACGTGACTAGTTTATCTTTTCTGTTGTGCAGGAAAGGGGAGAGATTATCAGAAAATTCGTGTCTGCGTACAACAGCTTCCTTTCTCTCTGTCTCTTTGTCTATCAGTCTTTAAAGCTGGAGATATGCTAGCAGCCAGGGCACAGAACTAGAGGCTTTTCTTAGCTATCTAGCACTGTAATAACAGAAATGCAACTAGTCTGTGGCTTTAAGGAACAGAATTTTATTTATTAAAATAGAAAAAATCCATCATCACTGAGTCAGTTCTGACTCACAGCAACCCGATAGGACTGTGTGAAACTGCCCCATAGAGTTTCCAAGAAGCGCCTGGTGGATTCAAACTGCTGACCTTTTGGATAGCCACAGCACTTAACCATCATGCTGTCAAGGTTTCTCACAGTTTAGAAGGCTAGAAGTCCAAATTCAGGTTGCTAGCTTTAGAGGATGGGTCTTCTGTCTCTGTCCACTCTGGGAGAAGTACCTTTTTCTATTTTCAGCTTCTCACTGTAGGTTACTTGGCTATCACATGGTACGTGTCTTCCACTCTATACTTTCTTCCTTCCTTAATCTTCTCTTTTATATCTCAAAAGAGATTGAAGTAAGAGACCCTGGTGACATAGTGGATAAGAGCTATTGCTGATAAATAAAAGGTCAGTGACTCAAATCCACTAGGTGCTCCTTGGAAGCTCCAGGGGCAGTTCTGTTCTGTCCTACTGGGGTACTCTAAGTCAGAATGGACTGGAGGACAATGGATGACACTAATATGGATTAATCAGCAAAACAAAGAAAATTCATTCCCAAATGGGAGTATAACCACAGATACACAGGTTTGGATTTACAGTATACATTTTTGGGCGGCACAATGCAATCCGTTACAGAGCTAGATAGTATGGATATTGGTATGAGCTGAGAGGCCTCTAGCAAATAGCTTAGGCCCTCTGGATTTGTTTTTTTCAGGTACAAAAGAAGAGTTTAGGCGAAGATGATACACAAATGCCCTCCAGGCTCAAACATTTTTCAGAGTAAGCTCCTTCTTATCACCTGTTATTGGAGTGAATTTCCTTCTTATCTTCAGTTCTAGGCATCTATGGATGCATGAAGTTCCTAGCTCTCAAGAAAGCTACTCTGCTTGATAAGAGTTGTAGATACAATGACTAAGAGGTGAACATAAGGAAGCCCTGTGGCAGTTAAGTGCTACAACTGCGAACCTAAAGGTCAGCAAATCCACCAGGTGTTCTTTGGGAACTCTGTGGCGGCAGTCACACTGCGTCACACAGGGTTGCTATGTGTTGGAACTGACCTGACAGTAGTGACTTTTAAGGGGTATAAGTAAATAGATTTTGCCTAATCACCCTAATTGCCGTTTCTGAGGTCTTCCCATTCTCCTGTATCACAGTCACTGTTATCACAGTAACATAACAGCTCACATTTGACTCAGCCTCTACTGATTGCCAGTTCCTGTTCTAAGGGCTAACACTACACAGAGCACTTGTGATATTCCAGGCAGTTTTCTAAGTGCTTTACATTTCTTAATTCATCAGATTCTGCCCCTCAATTCTACAAGATAGCTCCCTTTACCATCTTCACGTGCTTACGAAGAAACCGAAGCACAGAGCAGTTAAGTAACTTGCCCAAGGTCACACAGCTAATAAGTGGCAAACCTAGGACTTCAAGATGTTCAGACTCTGGAGTCCATACTCTTAACTCCTTTACCACACTGCTTTATGCATAGACAGCCTTGGATTCCAGGAGCAATGTTTTATACCAGAAGTTTTAAAACTGTCATTTTGTCAACTATTTTATCATCCAACCATATGCTAACCCAAAGATGTTTTGGAAATGCCAAACTGGTTTTCATTTGATAATCTTTTAGCAAAAACCACCAGTTCCAAGATTAAATGAAAACAGCCAACACTGTTTCAGTACTTTGTTTTTTCATTTCTGTTCCCATAATGGATTTCTGAGAAAGTCGTCAGGCCAAGCTAGAACAGTTCCTCAGCTGGGTTACCTACCTTTAAGGCAACTGAGGTTAAGGACAACGAGGCTGAACTTGATTTTCCCTAGCTGATGTATATTAAATCTGCCTTGGAGTAATAATAGACATCATTTAACTCACACGCATAGCCCATCTGATCCTCTGCCAACCCTGTGTTACAGAAGAGGAAACCAGATCTCAGAGCACAGGCCACTTTCCCAGACCCCACACCCAAATGAGTTTGGAGGCAGAGCCAGGACGCGGCGATTTCTAGCCTACCTAACCCTATAGCCACCAAAACATCTGCCAGACAAGATCTCGGCAATCACTTCACGGTTGTGATTTTTTTTTTTTTTTAGACTCTTCAGATGTGAGTTTATTGGATGCTCTCTGTCAATCTTAAACCCAGTAGAATCCCATTCTCAAAAACATTTGCTTGAAGGTAGGGCTGGGTAGATGGATGCTAGCCTAATTTTTTAACCCAAATGATGGATTTAGTGACTAAAAAAGAGACTTAATCTAAATAGTAATACATGTAAAATGACAACACATATTTTTTGGGCCACAGTGCAATCCATAACAGAGCTAAGGGGTGCTGGTATTGATGTGAGCCAACTGGGATGCCCGAGCAAACCATGAAGACCCTCTGGGCTTGTAGTTGTTTCTTCAGCTATAAAAGAAGAGTTTAGGCCAGGATGAACTGATCCAACTGATTAAACTACAGTTTCAATAATCAAATGAAAGCAAAAATAAATTGTCAAGTTTTGCGAACATTTGTCATTTATTGCAATAGACCTGTGACACAGAGAGAAAGAGAGGGTATGAAAACAGCAGTCTATGTTGGTTCACCAGAGTTACCATGGAAAGGTCAAGCTATAGCAGTTCAAAGTTAAAAATTAGTTACCTTTCCTCACAATACGATTGAACAGACACATTAACAGTTTATGGAAGAGGTTGTGAAACCACTTGAAGAAAACGCGTTATGTAACCAGCTTAGGGGAGAGACTTGCCTCACCCCACATCTCAGTAGGGGGCTGAGTTACATGACTGGGTTTCATTCCTGTTTTCTTACTGTTATTATTTTTCTGGAAGGGTTTATTTTTATTGCTAATAACACTTGGCTCTCTGCTTCCTCTCCCATCTTCTGTCAATATACATCACCACTCACACCCAGAATCATTATAAATACCAACCCAACACTGAGGAGCTCTGGTTGCCCAGTGGTTAAGCTTTTGTCTACTAACCAAAAAGTTGGTGATTTGAACCCACCAGCTGTTTGGAGGAAGAAAGATGTGGCAGTCTGCTTCTCTGAAGACTTGATGGCAACAGGTTTGGTTTTGGTACCCAACATCTGGTGCTAGTCTTTTCTAAATTAAAACAGCAGTATCTTTCCTACCTACTGACAGGACTATAGACCTTGAAACGTCATTATGCCAAACTTTACTGGATTTTTTTTTTTTTTAATCTTAGTCATCTGGTGCTGCTTTTTAACAGAGAGCAATTTATTCTCTTGCAGTTTAGGAGGCTAGAAGTCTGTGTTCAGGGCACCAGCTTCAGAAGAAGACTCTCCGTGGGCTCTGGGGGAAGACCCTCATTATCAATCTTAGTCTGATGTGAAAGTTCTCAGCACAGGGATCCCTGTCCAAAGGATGTGCTCCACTCCCAGTACTTACTCTTGTTAGATGTCTTATTAGACGTCATCAGCATACATGGTGACTACACATGTGGATTTTGCCAGATGGAATTGACGGCCTGAGGTCCCTCTCCTCTCTGCTCAATTCTCCCCTTTATATCTCAAAATGGATTGACTCGAGGTACAACCTACTCTTGTAGATGAGTCCTGCCTTATTACCATAATTGCCTCTAGTCCTACCTGGTTAACATCATAGAGGCTAGAATTTATAACTCCTAAGATGATCACATCAGATCACAGAACGGTGGACAGAACACATACAAGGAGTCACGGGGTAGCCAAGTTCTGACCCATTTGGGAAGGTCACAATTTAATCTGTAACAGGGCTGTTGAATATCTAGCTGGATTTGATCTAAAGAGTTAGAAAGAATCACCTCTAACAGTGACTCTTCAGGTGAGTATTTTGAAACGTGTCTTGAAGAGAGATTAGAGCTATTTATAGTGGTAGTAGCTCTCATATCTTAATGGTAACAGCCTGTTTAGAATGAAAAGCCTAGTTAGTAATAAAACTGTCAGCAACTCTTTTCTGAATCATTCTTACCTCTTATAATTAGAAAGTAAGAGCACTAATGTATATAGACTTTTAAAAGATTTTAAATACTTCTGATTCTCATGATTATTGTCATTAGTAGGTACTTAATGGATGGACACGAATGTTCTACTACTATGTTTAAGTGACAGATAGAATATCAGGTTCTATCTGTGAAAATTATTTCTTTTATATCAAAAATAAGTTGCTGTGGTTGTTGTTAGGTACCACTGAGTCAGTTCTGACTCATACTGACTGTATGTACAGGAGAACAAAACTCTGCAATCTTTTTGAGGGTTTTTCCCCTTTTTGCTGACCTTCTGCTTTGCCAAGCATGATGTTCTTCGCCAAGGACTGGTCCCTCCTGATAACATGACCAAACCATGAGATACAGTCTCACCATCCTTGTTTCTAAGGAGCATTCTGGCTGTGCTTCTTCCTAAATAAATCTGTTCTTTGGGCAGTCCATGGTATATTTAATATTCTTCTCCAACACTACAATTCAAAAGTGTCAATTCTTTTTCATTAATATGAATAGGACTCTTATTCAAATTTATGCACCAACCACTAAGATCAAAGATGAAGAAACGGAAGGCATTTGCCAACTTCTGCAGTCTGAAACTGATTGAACATGCAATCAGCAGCCACTGATAATTACTGGTGGTTGGAATATGAAAGTTGGAAACAAAGAAGGATTGTTAGCTGTGAAATATGCCCTCGGTAATAACAAAGATGCTGGAGATCTGAAGATAAAATTTCTCAAGACCAGTGACTTATTCTTTGCAGATATCTCTTTTCAACAATATACATGGTGACTATACATGTGGATTTTGCCAGATGGAATATACAGAAATGAAATCAACTACATTTGTGGAAAGAGACAATGGAAAAGCTCAAAGTCATCAGGCAAAACAAGGACAGGAACCAACTAGAGAACTGACCATCAATTGCTCATAAGCAAATTCAACTTGAAACTGAAGAAAATTAGAGTAAGTCCACGAAAGCCAAGTACCACCTTGAGTGCATCCTCCCTGAATTTACAGACCATCTCAAGAATAGCTTTGATGCATTTAATACTAATCACCAAAGACCAGATGAGTTGTGGAATGACATCATCATCCATAAGGAAAGCAAGAGGTTACTAAAGAGACAGGACAGAAACAAAAGACCAAAATGGATGTCAGAAGAGACTCTGAAACTTGCTTTTAAATGTCAAGTAGCTAAAACAAAAGGAATAAATAATGAAGTAAAAGAACTGAACATAAGATTTCAAAGAGCAGCTCCAGAAGACAAAGAAAAGTGTTATAAGCACATGTGCAAAGACCTGGATATAGAAAACCAAAATACACACTTGGTATTTCTCAAGCTGAAAGAACTGAAGAAAAAATTCAAGCCTCAAGTTGCAATACTGAAAGATTTTATGGGGAAATTATTAACTATTAAATGATGCAAGAAACATCAAAAGAAGATGTAAGGGATGTACAAAGTCATTATACCACAAATAATCGGCTGACAGTCAATCATTTGAGGAGGTAGCATATGAGCAAGAAACAGTGGTACTGAAGGAAGAGGCCCAAGCTGCACTGAAGGCATTGACAAAAAACAAACTCCAAGAGTTGATAGAACACCAGTTGAGATGTTTCAGCAAATGGATGTAGCAGCACTGAAGGCATCCGTCTATGCTAGGAAACTTGGAAGAAAGCTACCTTGGCCAACTGACTGGAAGAGATTCATATTAATGCCTATTTCCAAGAAAGGTGATCCAACCGAAAGTGGAAAATACCAAACAATATCATTAATATCACGTGCAAAATTTTGCTGAAGATTTGATCAAAAATATAGTCCTCAGGGGGACAAAAAAGGCAAGAAGCAAAAAAAAAAAAAAAATTCTAGTCTCTGTACACTACCAGAGACAACATGGGTCAGCTTGAGTTCCAGTTCCATGAATTGGCAACAGATTTGAACTAAGCTATTTAAGCCCTCTGAACCTTAGTTTCTTCATCTACACAATGAACATAATGAAAGAACTTGATTCAGAGAGTTGACAGAGATCAAGTAGGATGTTTATAAAAAGCTTCTCTCTGTAAGCATTCAATACAGCTTAGCTATTATCATATTCCATGACTCATAATTAAATCTCATTGACAGCTTAACTGGTGCCAGGCTCTATTATAAGCATTTTAATCATCTTACCTTAATGGTATCATAACAATCTAGTTAAGTAAGTATTATTATTTCCCATTTTATGAGAACAATAAACAAAGATTTTAAGCTATTTGTCTAAACTCACATAACTGCTAAGTGTTAGGACTGGGATTTGAACTCATACAGCCTGACTCCAAAGTCATATATATATAACAAGTATAACTACATGACAATGCTTCTTAAATCACTGAACTTATAGCAAGTTAGTAGGGCAGAAAACTGTCAGCAAAAATTCAAAAGAATGGGCAATGCATGTGTCCAACTCCAAAATCATTAATTGTGGTTTCGGATTTTTTTTTCTTATCCAGACTATTCCATCAGAAAATAACTAAAATGGCTGCA
This sequence comes from Heterohyrax brucei, assembly GCA_028571685.1. NCBI lineage: Eukaryota > Metazoa > Chordata > Mammalia > Hyracoidea > Procaviidae > Heterohyrax > Heterohyrax brucei. The sequence goes on from CM053143.1 coordinate 168,201,830, forward strand.
TAATGAGGCATTCCCTTATAGAATCAGTTGCTCCTGGAGACAAAAGAATCCCAAATCTTGGCATACAAAGAGACAACTCAAGAAAACAATTTATACAGATAACCAGCATACATATGAAAGAAACGTGAATCCTGACTAGTAACTGAAGGAATAGTAATAGTGTGGGATGGCGTGCAGTGAGTAATGGAGATGCAGATTCAAATACCCTTGTTTCAATACAGCTGGGCAACGGAGGTCAAAGGCCTTAAGCAGTCACACCCTCTACCATGTATCCCACTTCTAGGAGTTTATTCTATACATACGAATCACGTTGTTGTTTTGGGGTGACATTGAATGGATTCTCAACTCACAGAATTCCCATGTGACAGAACAGAACAACCCCACAGGGTTTCCTAGGCTGTAACCTTTATGGAAGCTGATAGGTTTCTCTTCCAAAGAGCTGCTAGTGGGTTCAAACAAACAACCTTTCGATTAGCAGCTAGTATTTAATCATTGTGCTTGTTAATTTAAAATACCTTATAAAAAATTAGAAACAAATTAATATGCATGTGGCTGTGTGAATTTATTCTACAAAAATACCTATGGATGTGTGCAAAGATTTATCAACACAGATATTCATAATAGTACATAGTAAATCATAGCAAAAAAAAGAAAAAAGGAAAAGGTGAGGGCAAAATGACCTCAGCTGTTAAAAAGACTGAATTAGTTAGATAAATAATCATGAATAATTTCCACAATTTAGAAATAACATTGCAAAAGTTCATTAACTTGCATATTAAAAAGACTCAAAGGACACACAATGATAATCTCATATTCTCAGATTAAAAGTAAATTTTGTTTTCTTTTCTTTTTGGTTTTCTGTGCATTAGACAGAAATATATTAGAGAAAATATTATAATAAATAGACTCAGGCAATCAATGGAATCTTGTATCTCACTTGCCGTAGTGACTGATAGAAGAGTGTGCACATGGCATGAGTGGATGTGGCATACTGGTTAAGTGCTAAGTCCGCTAACCAAAAGGTGAAAGCAGTTTGCTTCCACCAGGCACTCTGTGGAAATTCTATGGGGCAGTTCTGTCTTATAGGGTCGTTATGAGTTGGAATTGACTCTATGGCAGCTGGTTTGTTTTTTTTCTTTGGATCACCATGTGTACATACACCATTTATGGAAATGGTTTTTGCACTCAAAGTTGCGTTTGATTCTTATGTAATACTATCTTTAATTCATTGATGTCTCTGTTCATTGTTCACTGGAAATGATTTTTTTTAATGAAGATATTTATGTCAGCATGAAAAAGTATTTCAGGTCCATATTAATCAAGTCTGTAAGCCACAAATGACAGAAAACCTATGTTAAACTACCTCAGCAAGGATCCAGGCCTCAGACAGTACTGTTGGGAGTTGGCCTTTCTCTCATCATCTCTTGTCTTTCTTTCCTCTTTACTTCTTCACTTTCAGGGATACTCTCCTTACGTATTACCAAAAATGTTCATAAAGAAGTTTATGTCCTCCTCCATTAGCAAACCCAGCAGATAGTCTTTTCAATAAGAGTTCTGGATCTTCATTGTCATTGGTCATGTTGGGAAACTGTATTCAGCTCTGGTCCAATCAAACAGGTGTTGAATGGGATGCCCTTATTGGTTGTATCTTGGTCACATGTCCACTAGTGGAGTCAAAGGCAGGGTCAGCTAGGCTGGGGTGGACTAAGAATGTGGGAAGAGTGATTCTCCAAAGGGTCATACGGTACATACATAAGAGTGAAGGGCTGCCAGGAAGGTAAAAATTCATAAAGAAATAAAAACACTTTCATCACAAGATTTCAGAGTTTCTTAAGATGCTCACTAGGCATGGCTAGAAATAGCATTATTGCTGTCAGATGAGGTAGAGTTCGTTCTGATTCATAGTGACTCCATGTACAACAGAATAAAACATTGCTGGCTTTCTGCTATTGTCAAGGTCATGGATATGCTTAGGTCCATTTTTGCTGCCACTATGTATTTTGAGTACCTTCCAACTTAGGGGCTCATTTTCCAGCACTGTAATGGAAACCCTGGTGGCCTAACAGTTAAATGCTACTTTGCTAAACAAAAGGTCAGCGGTTTGAATCCTCCAGGTGCTCCTTGGAAACTCTATGGAACAGTTCTACTCTGTCTTACAGGGTCACTCTGAGTTGGAATCAACTCAATGGCAATGGGATTGGTTGGTTTGGTATGTTGGCTAACATTCTGCTGCAATTTGTAAAGTTTCCATTAGCTAATTTTCAGAAGTAGATCACCAGGTCTTTTTTCCTAGTATAACTAGTCTGGAAATGCCACTAAAACCTGCCAGCATGAGTGACTCTGCTGGCATTTTAAATACTGCTAACAAAGCTTCCAGCCTGTAGCAACATGCAAGCCACCACAGCATGGCAAATTGATAGATAGGTAATAGAGGAATAACATCAGAAAGTTTGAATTATTTAGGTCTCTTGTGGTTGCACGTGACAGAAAACCTAATTAAAACTGGTTTAAGCAACAAAGAGATTTCATTGGCTCACATACTGGAAAGCAGCTAGAGTTGGCTGTGCCTAAGTCTAAGCCAGCCAAGTAAGGATCTGGCTTGTCACCATCTCTCCAGTTTGCCTTCTATGGTCTCCTCACCTCCACAGAAAGGCCACTGGTATCTCCAGGCATTTTCTCCATGGTAGCAAATTGCTTCAGCAGTTCCACATATCCTGGTCTTGTCCACATCATTCAAGGAAACAGAAGCTCCTTTAGGATATTCCGCGCAAGTCCTATGACTGTCACCTCATTGGCCCAATATTGGATCAGGAACCATTCCCTAGCCAATCAACGTGGCCTGAGGGATGGCACATGTTGATGGCTTGAGCCAATTAGAGTCCATCTCTGGATCAGGGAGTCGGTCATGTAACTTAGATCCTCTGAGTTAGAACAGAGTAGGGTGTATTATCAACGAAAATCTCAAGGGAAGGTCCCTAGGTGGCACAAATGGTTTGTATTTGGTTATAAACCTAAAGGGTGGGGGTTCTAACCCACACAAAAGCTCAGGGTAAGAAAGACCTGACAATCGCTTCTCTAGTCCAGCCGGGTAGGTTTGAACTCACAGACTTTTGGTTAGTAAGCAATCTCCCCAAAAGGATTGCAGCCAAGAAATCTCCATGGAGCAGTTCTGCTCTGTAGCATTTTTTTTTTTTTTTTAATAACTCAAGGAAAATCAGGGTGGGGAAGAAGGGAATCTGTGCTTGGGAGATAATCCCAAAATGTCTAGCACCACAGGAATCCAGGTAATATGTTTGAAATTCTGTCTAGTTGACCATTTTTGAGGGGGAAGTAACTATTAAAGCGATTTCCTGCCTGTGGCTTAGTAGTGTATCTCTAGTGTGGCAGATTATTGCTAAACTGTGTGGCTGAATGGAGAAGTCAGACTTGATCATAGGTCTTCAACTGTACCTCAACTTTTAGCCTTTCAAATGGGCCTGCTGTTATCAAGGGGTCAAAACAGAGTGTTGTGTAAACCACCCTCTAAAGCCACGGGCAGCCTCTCTTCTCTGAGGCTGTCAAAACCAAAACATAGTTTTTTTTAAAAAAATAAAATAAGTATTTTCATGGAACTTTGTTTAGAGAACCATATGGAGCTTTAAAATGTCAGCACACTGGGAGGAAAGCAGGAAGTGTCAAGAGTTTTTGTGTTCCTGTTTCTTATGTTTACTGAGTGGGTTCAAAGTCATGCTGGCTTAGAAAGAAAAACAAACAAAGTGATGTCAGCCCTGGGTGATATCTGCCCGGTAACTGGCTTTGGGTCTTTGAGACGCTTACAGTAAATGGCATAGGCTAGGAGGAAGATGTTTTCTTTTCATCTACAGAAGGGAGTTTGCAGGCATGCTTTTGGAGCCAGCCTCTTCTGTGCTAAACAGATGCATCTCTGCCAGAGAGAGCAAGGAGAGAAACCTCAGCAACCAACAGCTTAAGAGGAAAAAAATCACCAAGGCGAATGTCATTGCAAATGAGGGACAGCTTTGAAGGTCACTCGATTAAAAGGCTCTGCACAGACAGCAGCAGGGCTTGGCATATGATGTGATGAAGTGAGCTGTTTGCCCATGTGGCAACTGCTACAGGAAAAACCCCCATCTTGTCTCACATGAGTCAACAGAATTCAGCAAAAGTATCATAAAATGTCAGCGAAAACACTTCTGCCACCAAGGCCTAAGAGATAATGATGGTGGCAGTATGGGAGATGAAGTCCCCAAGGGGGATGGTCTGCCTGACCATTAAGCATCTCCCACACGTGAAATATAGTACCTACCTGGCCTGTGCCAATGCGCAGATGGGCGAGGATGTCCAGGACCACCGCAGCCAGCACTATGATCACTTAATTTCTCCAGTGTCACTCACAGAGCATACAAGCAGGTGAATGTCTACTCAAGAACCTACATTAACAGGCAGTAAAGAGAGATTTCTTTCCTTCAATCCCTAGATCTTGCCCTGGTTGGTGCAGTAGTCAAGAGCTAGGCTACTGCCTAAAGGACCAACAGTTCTTGGATATCAGACATTCTCTGGACATCTACAAGACAGCACTACCTTGTTGTCTTGACAACAGCTGGTTTTGGTGTTTTTGTTTGAGTCTTACTAGGACTATTTCATCCACTGGGTTCCCTATACTTAAGACCTAGGTAGGTCCTTGGGGAGTTCAGGAGCCATAAACACAGGTGGCCCACAGGATTCTTGTGTTCCATAAGGAAGACCAGGTTTTGATTCCTGGCCAAGGTACCTCATATACAGCCACAATCCAACATCAATCAGTGGAAGCTTGAGTGTTGATATGATGCTGAACAGGTTTCTATGGAATTTCCAGGCTAAGATGGCCTAGGAAGAAAAGGCTAAGAAGGAGTAGGAAGAAAAGAGACCTGCTTCAGAAAGTCAGCCAATGAAAACCCTACATATCACAATGATCTGACTTGCAACGTATCTCGAGCATGGCACAGGACTGAGCGGTGTTCTCTTTTCACTGTGCATGGGGCTTCCATGAGCCAGGGCCCAACTCAGTACAGCTAACAATGTAAGAATAATAACCATGTGTCGGTCTGGATGGGAAACAATTGCTATTATTATTGTTAACGGCTGTCAAGTTGGTTCTGACACATAGCAACCCTATGCACAACAGAACGAAACAATGCCTGGTCTTGCGCCACCCTCTAAACTGTTGCTATACTTGAACCCCTTGTTGCAGCCACTGTGGCAACCCACCTCATTGAGTTCTTTCTCTCTTTTGCTAAGCCTCCACGTTAGCAAGCATGCTGTTCCTTCTCCAAGGACTGATCCCTCCTAATAATATGCCTGAAGTAGGCAGGACATAGGCTCACTACCTTTGCTTCAGAAGAGCAAATTAGTTGTACTTATTCCAAGACAGATTTGTTTGTTCTTTTGGCAGTCCATGATGCATTTAATATCCTTTGCCAACACCGCAATTCAAAGCCATCAATTCTTCTTAAGTCTTTTTATTCATTGTCCAGCTTTTGCATGCATATGAGGCCACTGAAAATACTATGGCTTAGGTCAGACAAAATTTAGTGCTCAAGGTGACATCTTTGCTTTCCAAAGCTTTCAAAAGGTTTTTGGCAGCAGATTTGTCCTTGCAATGCATCTTTGGATTTCTTGGCTGCTGCTTTCCTGGGTGTTGATTGTGGACCCAAATAAAATGAAATCCTTGACACTTCATTTGGTCCAGTTGTGTGGAATTTTGGTTCTCTTCATGTTGAGGTGTAATCTATACTAACTTCTGTAGTCTTTGATCTTTATCAGTAAGTGCTTCAAGTTTTCTTCACTTTTGCAAGCAAGGTTGTGTCATCTACATAACAGAGGTTGTTAATTAGTTTTCCTCTAATCTTGATGTCTGCTCTTCTTCATATAGTCCAGCTTCTTGGATTATTTGCTCCACATACAGATTGCATGGGTATGGCAAAAGACTACAATCCTGACACACATTTCCTGGCTTAAAACTCTGCAGTATCCTCTTGTTCTGTTCAAACAACTGCTTCTTGATCAATATACAGATTCTCCATGACCACGGATGAGTGTTCTGGAATTCCCATTCTCCACAATGTTACCCATAATTTGTTATGATCCACACAATCAAATGCCTCAGAATAGTCAATAAATCACAGGTAATCATCCTTCTGGTACTCTGTGCTTTCAGCTAAGAGTCATCTGACATCAGCAGTGATATCCATGGTTCCACATCCTCTTCTGAACCTGGCTTAAATTTCTAGCAGTTCCCTGTCAATAATATACTGTTACAGCTGCTTTTGAATGATCTTCAGCAAAATTTTACTTGCATGTAATATATTAATGATATGGTTTGACAATTTCTGTATTCAGTGCGATCACCTTCCATGGGAATAAAAATAAATATGGATCTCTTCCAGTTGGCTAGGTAGCTGTCTTCCCATTTTCTTGGCAAAGATGTGTGAACACTTCCAGCACTGCATCTGTTGAAGCATCTCAGTTGGTATTCCCTCAATTCCTGGAGCCTTAGTTTTCACCAGTGCCTTCAGTGCAGCTGGGACTTCCTCCTTCAGCACCATCAGTTCTGATCATATGATACCTCCTGAAACGGTTCACTATCAACCAGTTCTTTGTGGTATAGTAACTCTATGTATCAGTTCCATCTTCTTTTTGATGCTTCCTGCACCATTTAATATTTTCCCTACAGAATCCTTCAATATAATAACTGGAGGATTGAATTTTTTTTTCAGTTCTTTCTGCTTGAGAACGCTGAGCATGTTCTTCCCTCTTGGTTTTCTGTTTCCAAGTCATTGTAGATGTCATCATAATGTTTCCTCTTCTTGAGTTGCCCTTGGAAATCTCCTGTTCAGCTGTTTTACTACATCAATTTTTCCTTTTACTTTCACACTTAATGTTCAAGAGCAAGTTTCAGAGTCTCTTCTGATATCCATTTAAGTATTTTTTTCCTCTCATTGTTTTAATGACCTCTTGGTTTTTTCATGTCTGATGGTTTTGATGTCATTCTACAACTTACCTGTCTTCAGTCATCAGTGTTCAACACATCAGATCTATTCTTGGGATGGTCTCTAAATTCAGGTAGGGTGTACTCAAGGTTGTACTTTGGCTCTTGTGGACTTGTTCTAATTTTCTTCGGATTGAACTTGAACTTGCATATGAGTAATTGATGACCTGATCTGCAGTTAGCCCCGGCCTTTTTCTGACTGATGATATTGGGCTTTTCATTCATCTCTTTCCACAGATGTAATCAGTTTGATTCCTGAGTAATTCCATTTGGTGAGATCCATGTGTATAGTCTCTATTTATGTTGTTGAAAAAATACATTTGTAATGAAGAAGTTGCTGATCTTTGAAAATTCAATCATGCAATGCCTGGCATTATTTCTATCACCAAGGCCATTATCGGTAAAAAATTCTTGTTTCTTCATCTTTGGTGTTAATGGTTGGTGTGTAAATTCCAATAATAGTCATATTAACTGACCTTCTAGAATCACAGCAACACACAAGCCCCCACAGTAGGACAAACTGACAGATGGGGGTAGGGGAAGGACAATTATTGATTTTAAAATACATGAAGCATGGAATTAAAATGAATTTAATTAGCTATTATTTATTATTTGCTAAGTTTTGTTACATTTGAAACAAATTTTCAAATTAGTTTTTTTTCTAAAGAATTTCCAAGGGCACATGATGACTGCTGAGAATCAGAGCCAACTGCAAAATAAATGAGTCCTTCATTGCCAAAGGATTTCAAGAGCAAGAGTGTAACAATCTATTAACCCTTTTTCAGCCCAAATTCGATTTAATGTAAAAAGTGACAATGTTTAAATATTTTTGCTAAGATGTAGGATGGGACCTTCAAAAGCAAAGATGAGTGGGACGCAAAGATCTTTAAAACAACTGAGACCACCACTAGTTGTTCAGGCACACCAAAACCTATTGCTGTTGAATCAGTTCTAACTCATGCAGACCCCAGGTTATCATAGTAGAACTGTGCTCCATAGGATTTTAAATGGCTGATTTTTTGAAAGTAGATTTCCAGGCCTTTCTTTTGAGGCTTTGGGTGGACTTGAACCTGCAGCCTTTCAGTTAGCGGTAGAGTGTGTCAACTATTTAGTCACATATGTGTGTAATTGATGACAAGTTCCTTCTCTCCGTGCATCACCTTCAGAACCACATAGTGCCAAACTAAACACAGTTCAGGGGCCAGGAGCCCATAGAAACCCATGCAGACTGGCTTCCTTTGTTCTATTGACCACTCATCGGATATTTATGGGCCTAGAGTGTTCAAAAAATGGAAACCGCAGTGGCGTAGTGGTTCATGCTATGCCTGCTAACCAAAAGGTTGGCAGTTCAAATCTGACAGGTGCTCCCCGGAAACTCTATGGGAGCAGTTCTACTTTGACCTTTAGAGTTGTTATGAGTCAGAATCTACTTGATAGCAGTGGCTTTTTTTCTTTAGTGTGTTCCAAAGGAGCCCTGGTGGGGCAGTGGTTAGTACACAGCTGCTAACTGAAAGATCAGTGGTTCAAATCCACCAGCTGCCCCACAAGAGAAAGAGGTGACAGTCTGCTTCTATAAAGTTTAAACTCATTGCCATAGAGTCAATTCCATCTGATAGCGACCCTGTAGGACACAGTAGAACTGTCCCATAGAGTTTCCAAGGCTGTAATCTTTACAAAAGAGACTGCCACCTTTTTTTCCCTGCCAAGTAGCTGGTGAGATTGAACTGCTGACCCTTTGTTTAACAGCCAAGCGCTTAACTCCTTTAACACCAGGACTCTTTCCATAGGGATTATAGCCTTGGAAATCCTATAAGGGTCTTCTCCTCGGTCCTTTAGCGTCACTATGAGTTGGAATCAACTTGATGGTGGTGGGTTTTTAGTATGTTCCAAGGAGTTCCTGGGTGGCACAAATGGTTCAGTGCTAGACTACTAGCTGACAGGTTAGAGGCCCACATACACCCACAGGCACCTGGGAAATAAGGCCTGAAGAAATGCTTCCAAAAGGTCACAGCCTTGAAAACACTATAGAAGGCAGTTCTACTCTGCAACCACGGGGTTACCGTGAGTTGGAATCAACAGCAACTAACAACAGCAGCAGCGGGTTCCAGGCTGTGTTCACAATGCTGTGAAAACAGACATCTATGAAAACACACAAAATTCCCAGTCTAATAGGGCAAAGACTATCGCCAAACAAGCTAAATGTATAACACAGAATATCGACTATTCCATGGCCTGCCAGAAGAATGAACAAACGCGTTTTGAAAGTACAGCCAGAAGGCCATTTAGAAGCAAAGATGGCGAAGCATTGTCTCGCATACTTTAGACATGTTATCAGGAGGGATCTGTCCTTGGTGAAGGACATAATGCTCGGTAGAGAGTCAGCAGAAAAGAGGAAGGCCCCCAGTGGGACGGGTTGACACAGTGGCTGCAACAGCATAGCAAAAATTGTGGGCGTGGCTCAAGACCAGGGAGTATTTCGTGGTACACGGGGTCACTAAGAGTTGGAACCAACTGGATAGCACCTAACAACAAGGAAGTACTAAAGAGGAAGGCAAAGCAAGGGGAGAATGTGCAAGGTTGTGCTTTTAGAGGTTATTTGGGTAAAGAACTGAGGAGTTAAGATGAGAGTCATACAGATAGCAGAGGGCAAAGCATTCCAGGCAGAGGGAACAGCAGATCCAGAGGCCCTGAGATATAACATGCTTCGGTAATTTGAGGAATGGCAATAGGCCAGGACAACCGCGTGAGAAAAAGCAAGCTGGGACCAGCAGTTGGTAAGGGCAGAGAGATGTTGGGGAACCAGGCTGGGCAGGGCCTGTGTTCACTGTAAGGGGGTTGGATCCTTTAGTGAGATAAGACGTCACTGGGGGCAGAGGGGTGACATGACCTGATACAGATGTTTCAAGATTCCTGTGGCTGCAGCGTTGGGAACAGGCTGGCGAGGAACAACAGCAGAAGCTACTGCAATGAGCAGCAAGAGAGGATGATGAACTGGATACCAGAGTGTAGGTGACAGCAAGGGTGACAAATAATGACATGCTATGGACATTTAAGCTGTAAATCCTTTCTTGCTTCTTAGAGGATGCCTCCCTCCTCTCTCCGTCATTCCCTACCACTCCAGGGAAACAGAAACACAGCAAGCACAGAGTTGGCATGGGTGCACCCAGAACCCAGAAGCACCATCTGTATCTGTCTCTGCCCCCTTGGTCTCCTACCAGGGAAGGATGAATCAGTAAGCAGGTATGCCCGGACTTCCTTGTGCTTGCATGCTAATCTGCAATGCACCACTTCACATGCATTTCACTACATTGCTTTCTGGGTAATCCATCCCTGTCTCCCACATCCCAGGATGTGCCCAGGAACCTCAAGGGGCTGCTGTTCTGGGAGACGAATGTAAAAGCAAGCTGCTGGCAAATGCTAAAGAAGAAAAAGCCCAACTGCTTGTTTGTTTTAGGAACCAGTTAGCAGCTGGGGATTTTTTTTTTGTCCTTGCTTCCTGGAGGCCCTGGGTGATCATGGTGAGGGCTGGTCTCCCTGGCATCTCTCTATTCAGAACTGCACAACCATGATCCCCAGCAGCTCAGATGACTTTTCAGTATGTCACTCATTTCTGGACTTTATCTTGAAAGCTCTGTGGCTCCCCATGGCCTCATCCTGTTGTGCATGGTATTGCCCACCGTGCGATGGGGGCCAACTGCACGGGAACAGCCTTGAAAAGAGCCCGCCATCAGGAGGGATGCACTTTTCCCAGGATGGCTTATGGCACCCTCTTCCTGTGGGGCCTGGGTCTCTGGTTGCCGGAAATGAGCTTGTCTAGAGTTCTGGCAGCTGTGAAGCTGCGAGGGGGCTGTGGTCACAGAACTGGGGCCGAGGAGAGGATCAAAACACAAATTTTAATTGTATGACAGTGGTGCTTACCTGTTAAAAAATATTCGCACAATGCAGAGTTTTTATAATGTTAAAAAAAAAAAAACTCACCACAATCAAGTCAATTCTGACTCACAGCAACCCTATTGGATGTAGTAGAACTGCCCCATAGGGCTTCCAAAGCTGTAATGTTTCTGCTAGTCAATTGCCACCTCTATCTGCCATGGAATAGTCAGGTTAACAGCTGAGTTGTTAACCACTATGTTACCAGGGCTCCTTTTTATAGCATTAAAAGCATGTGTATGTACATATATATATATATATATACATATGTATACTGTCTAGGGGAACCCTGATGGTGTAGTGGGTGAAGGGTGACATCTGCTAATCAAAAGGTCAGCAGTTCAAATCTGCCAGGCTATCCTTGGAAACTCCATGGTGCAGTTCTCCTCTGACCTCTACGGTCACTATAAGTTGAGACCCAACTCGATGGCAGTGGGTTTTTTTTTTTTTTTTTTTTTTATTGTCTAGGTGAAGCCACCAGAGATTTGTTTCCTGATAGATTCTAGGTGCTTGTTGAAACATGTAGATACCTGGACCCCCTTCCACCTGGTGATTCTCATAAAGCCTAAAGTTTGATTTGGCCTTGATCTTTCCATTAATGCAACCATTCATTAACATACATACATAGATACATATATGGGACTAGAGAGAGAGAGAGAGAGCATAAGCTTTTGGTGAAGCAATGGTTAAGTGCTTGGCTCTTGACCTGAAAGGTCGGTGGCTTGAACCCTCCAGTGGCTTCTCTTGAGAAAGACAAGGAGATCTCCTCCAGTAAACAGTACAGCCTATAAAACCCAGGGGGCAGTTCTACTCTATCAGAGGGGATTGTTATGAATCAAATCTGCTCAACAGCACCTAACAGCTGCAAACATCAAAGACCAATCTGGTTGTCATCTAGTTGACTGGGGCACATAGTGACCATGTAGGACAGATTGGGACTGCCCCATAAGGTTTCCAAGGAGCACCTGGAGAATTCAAATTGCCAGATTTTTGGTTAGCAGCTGTAGCTCTTAACCACTGCACTACCAGGGCTCCAACACACACACACACACACACACACGCACACACATACAATATATATATGTATATATAGTTTGATACATATATATACACATATACATACACTTATACAGATTTTAAGCACACACACAAATGGACTCATACAACACAATCTCAATGTAGCTTGGTTAGTTCAACTCAACAATGTACCACTGATAACTTTTATCAGTATATGCAGTAAAATCTTATATTTTTAAACAGATACTTGATATTCCATGGTGGGAGTATATCATACATTATTATTGTACATTGTGTAGCCATAATGTCATTGGTAGGCATGGTATTGTCTTCCATTATTTGAGGCAGGTTTTGTACTCCATCTCAGCCACTTTGTAGCTGTGTTCCCTTGTTCAAGTTATTTAACTTTTTATGACTTTTTCTTGCTTCATCTGTAAAATGAGGTTATAAACAGTTTTCCACAAGACTGTTGTGAAAAATGAAAAAGCTTTCCTTCGAGAAAGTATCTAACACAGAATTGGTGAAGAAAAATGAGTAGATAAATAAAAGTTCACTCTCAGTCGTCTTCTCACTGGCCCTAGAGTCACAGGTGTAGAAAAAGGGGTTCTAAACAATCTTCCAGCATGGTGAGGGGAAGGCTGCGGGAAAGCGGTGGGAAGTGTTGCTGCTGTGTGGCTGGAGACCCAGCCACTGCAGTGCCCTGCTCCAGGCCACCGTACTTATTGCTGTGATACAAATGTAGGTTTAAGTTTGGTTTTGTGGGCACTTCTTCAACTGTGTTGGACTTTTCTTTTCTTTCAATATTCTATTTTTATATAATTTCTGACTTAGAAAAGATATAAGAATACTACAGAGATTTTTTTCACTCCTGTACCCCAAATGTTAACATTATACTATGCTTCTTTTACACAGGAAAGAAAGAAAAGACCCAACTGTATGTCAGAAGAGACTCCAAAACTTGCTCTTGAGCACTGAGTAGCAAAAGAAAGGAATGATGAAGTAAAAGAACTGAACAGATGATTTCAAAGAAACTAAAGTATTATAATGCTATGTGGGAAGGGCTGGAGATAGAAAACCAGAAGAGAAGAACACGTTCTGCATTTCTCAAGCTGAAAGAACTGAAGAAAACCTTCAAGCTTTGGGTTACAATAGTGAAGGATTCTATAGGGAGCATATTAAATGACATAGGAAACATCAAAAGAAGATAGAAGGAATTTACAGAGTTATTATACCAAAAAGGATCAGTGGATGTTAAACCATTTCAAGAGGTCACATATTATCAGGAACCAATGGTACTGAAAGAAGAAGTTGAAGCTGCAATGAAGGCATTGCCGAAAAAGGAGGCTCCAGGAATCAATGGCATATCATTTGACTTGTTTCAACAAATGGATGCAACACAGTCAATGCTTACTCATTTATGTCAAGAAATTTGGAAGACAGCTAACTGGCCAAGTGACTGAAATAGATCCATACTTGGGCTTATTCCCAAAAAAGTGATCCAATCAAATGCAGAAATTACCAAACAGTATCACATGCAAGTAAAATTTTGCTAAAGAACTTTCAAAAGCAGCTGTAACAGTATATAGACAGGGAACTGCCAGAAATTCACACCAGATTCAGAAGAGGATAGGGAATCAGGGATATCATCGCTGATTGTAAGTGGATCTTGGCTGAAAGCAGAGAATACCAGAAAGGTGTTAATTTGTAGGGGTTTTTGTTTTTGTTTTTGTTTTTGTTTTTTGACTATGCAAAGGCATTCAGCTATGTGGATCATAACAAATTAAGGATCACATTGTGGAGAACGGGAATTTCAGAACACTTAATTGTGCTCGTAAAACATTTGTACATGGATCAAAAGGCAATCATTTGACGAGAACAAGGCAACACTGCATTGTCTGAAGTCAGGAAAACTGTGAGTTAGGGCTATATTCTTTCATCATACCTGTTGAATCTGGATATGTGAGAAAATAGTCCAAGAAGCTGGACTATATGAAGTAGAATGGGCCATCAGATTAGGGAGGACTCATTAACAACTTGGATCATGCACATGAAACAACCTTCCTTGCTGAAAGTGATGAGGACTTGAAGCACTTACTGATGAAGTCTGAAGACCACAGCATTCAGTATGGATTGTACTTCAACATCAAGAAAACAAAAATCATCATAACTGGACCGACAAGCAACATCATGGTAAATGGAGAAAAGATTGAGGTTGTCAAGGATTTAGTGTTACTTGGATCGACAATCAACACCCCCGGAACCAGCAGTCAAGAAATCAAAAGGCACACTGCATTGGGAAAGTCTGCTGCAAAACACCTCTTCAAAGTACTGAAAAGCAAAGACATCACCTTGAAGACTAAAGTGTGCCTGACCCAAGCCATGGTATTTTCGGTTGTGTCATATGTATGCAAAAACTGGCAGTGAATAAGGAAGGCATAAGAAGAATTGACCCCTTTGAATTACAGTGTTGGAGAAGAATGCTGAATATACCATCGCATGCTAAAACAACACACAGCTGTATCTTGGAAGAAGTACAACTAGAGTGCACTCTAGAAGTAAGGATGGCCAGGCTGCATCTTACACACTTTGGACATAGTGTCAGGAAGGATCCGTCCCTGGAGAAAAACATCACACTTGGTGAAGTAGCAGGTCTGCTGGAAAGAGGAAGACCCTCAATAAAATGGATTGACATGATGGTTGCAACAGTGGGTGCACACATAACAATGATTGTTGGCATGACGCAGAACGGGGCAGTGTCTCTTTCTGTTTGTTGTACGTAGGGTTGCTATAGGTTGCAAATGACTTGACAGCATGTAACAACAACAACACAGATATATTTTATTCCTGAGCCTTTTCAGACTCAGTTTCATCCTCCTGGCTCACCTGACACTGTCCTGATTTCAACATTAGAAGTTCTACATCTCAGTAACCCCCTTAGTCCCAGAAAAGCCACAATGATTGGCTTCTGGTTACAGCCAGGACATACATTTATCTGTAAATATGGCAGAGTGTGTATACTAAAAAGAACACATCCACTGTGTAATTATTAAAACCTGAAAGCTAACTTTGATACAAATAGTATCCAATCTACAGGTCTTTTGCAGGTTTCGCCAATCTTCCTGCTTAAAAAGAAAATCCCAGAGCATGTGTTGTATTTATTGGCCTACCTCTTTAACGCTCTTTAATTTGGTTCAGTTCCTCAGTCTTTGCCAAATACAGGCCAAATACTGTGTAGACAGTCCCTCATCATGGTTTGGTTAATGTTTGCTCAGATTACTCAGGCTGTTTATTTTCATCAGTAATACACAAAAGTGAGGCCCTTGGCATTGATTGACCCCATTAACAGGGTAATGGACTGAGGTGGTTTCTGCCAGGTTACTCTTTCTCCCTGTGCAATTAATAAGTATGGTGTGGGGAGATATTCGGAGATTATGCAGATATCCTGCTTCTCATCGACTTCCCCCCACTGTTTTAGTATCCACTGATGAATCTCACCTGAATCCATTGTTATGAGGATGGGTAGCCCAAAGGCTGGACTTTCTTTTTTGAAAACGTTTGTAATAGTGGAGAATCTTCATCCAAAGAAGTGTGTGAGTTTATGAAGGAGACAGGCAACTTACAGATAATTACAGTACAATGTCCCCTCTGTAATAATATAAAGCAAGGCTCCTTGGCCAAATCTAGCCCAGTATCTATTTTTGCAAATAAAGTTTTATTGCAACTGAGCCCTGTCCATCTATTTACCTGTTGTCAGATGGCTGCTTTTGTGCTCCAGCAGCAGGGCTAATTTGCAACTGAGGCCATAGGGACTGCAAAGCCAAGTGCATTTCCTCTCCAGTCCTTTGCAGACGTTTGCTGACCCCTGATACATGGCCTGCCCAGACAATGCTCCTTGGAGTTAAAATCAGTTCTGTTTAACTCAAATGTGAGGAGTATTTGTTAGCTGTAAGTCCTGGAGAATGCAAGTCAGGAGTGGTCCTGCCATTGAAGTTAGCTGCCACTGGGTCAGCCCCCAATTCATGGCCACCCCATGCCCATTCCTGCACATCCCTGAGATCAGCTGCGGATCACACTGCTGTGATCCATAGTTTTCATAAGTAGATAGCCAGGCCTTTCTTCCTAGTCTGAAGTTCTGCTAAAATCTGTCCAGCATCATAGCAACATGCAAGCCTCCAATGACAAACAGGTGCCAGCTATGCATAGATACATCAGCTGGTAAGCCAGCCCAGTTCTCCTATATGAAAGGCAAGAATTCTAACAGTGAACCACCAATGCCTCCTCAGTCATGCCCTAAACCCAACCCAACCCAACCCATTCCCATGGAGACGATTCTGGTTCATAGTGACCCTACAGGACACAGTAGAACCGCCTCAAGGCTTTTCCAAAGCTGTAATCTTTATGGAAGCAGATTGCCATTTCTGTCTCCTTCAGAGCAGCTGGTAGGTTCAAATGGCAGACCTTTCAGCTACCACCTGAGCACTTAACCACTGCACCACTAGGGCTCCCTGGTTCTGCCTTAAACCAAAAAGACTAAATCCATTATCTTTGAGTTGATTCCAACTCATAGTGATCCAATAGGGCAGAGTAAAACTGTCCATAGAGTTTTCGAGCAGCACCTAGGGGATTCAAGCTGCCAACCTTTCAATTAGCAGCAGTAGCTCTTAACCACAATGCCACCAGAATTTCTAGTTCTGCCCTAGAACTTAATAATATGTCAGGCTTCTCACTTACGTCACCATACACATTCATAGTGGTGTCATGCCATCTCTTACTTAAAACTCTTGCTTTTTAAAGTGCAACAGTGTAAGTTATCTAAAAAAAACAGTGATATCAAGTCACAGTAATTAACTACAATTATCATAATCAGCCTGCATCAAATCTTTACTTTTCTAAGTATCTCCAAAACTGTAAAACATTGTCTTTATTTCTAACAAACATCTAGTGCAACAATACCCCAGGGATTAAAAGAATTTGAACACTAGCTGCTTATAACTTAAAGACGGAATCTGTTTTGGCACCAGGCTTGTTAAGGTAAATAAGAAGGGTTATTGGGAGGCTAAAAGCATCCGTTACTTATTGACACTTGAAATTATTTGTATTTCCAGAATGTGTCTTGTTCTCTCAAGCTCCCTGTACAATTAGGCTAAATGAAATGTATTGCTCAGAGGGCTATGTTTTGTGCAGTGAAGAGGAAGTTCTGGAAAAGCCATTAAGAACTCAAGTAACTTAATCCTGTTGATTGTTCTCTTCTGTGGGAAACACCCATGTGGTGTTGACGTGACCAGCTCCAGGAAAAGATCAGGTTTTTAGACCTATGTGGTGAAAGCAAAGTAAGGCATTAATAATCCTTCCGGTGAATTTTGGCCACAAACTGTTAATCTACATTTTTCAAAATTCAAGGCAACGAGTTCTGATTGGTAAAAACTCTAGGCAGGAGGTTCCTTCTTGAGATAGCATTGGGATGAGGAGTTGATTAGTCAAGGAGAATTCCAGTCAGCGGTAGAGTTCTTACTAGAAGTTATTACTGTACATTCAAGCAAAGCTTGTGATTTCACAGTAGATAAAGTAACCAAGAAAGCAAACAGGAAGTTGGAGATTTGCAAGAACATGAAGATGAAGCCCCAATTGATAAATGAATGGCTTGATCAGTGTAGCAGCAAAGCATGGAAAAACAGGCCCAAGATGTTCACTGAAGGTGGCTGACAGGACAAAAAGACAAAGAACAATGGGGATTCCCTGGGTGATGCAAATGGTGAAGTGCTCTCCTACTAGGTGGCAGGTTAGTGGTTTGAACCCATCCAGAGATAATTCGGAAGAAAGGCCTGGCAATCTGCTTCCAAAAGGTCACTGCTCCATGGAGCAGTTCCACTTTGTACATATGGGGTCACCATGAGTGGGAACTGACTCTATGGCAACTAAGAACAAGGCAAAGAATGGTAGTGTCCTGAAAAGAGCTCATAAGGAGGGGAGGGGACAGACAGTGGTCTTTTGTATTTTCTAGTCATCTATAGCAACATCTGGCTTCAGCACAGGGCATAGGAGCTACTGGGCCCTTTATCCACAACAACTGGGGACCTTTGTAGTAATTGAGTGACAACTGACTATTCTACTTCCCTAGAATTCTTTGCCTTTCTTTAGTTTCCTAGACATTTTTCCATATGTTGCTGATTACTCCAGCTTACCTACACATACGTGTAATCAGCCCATTGCTTACACATAAGAAAAGTTAAAAAGAAAAAAAAAAGTGAAAGAAAAGAAACAAAGTGAGGACCAGAAAAGTAAGATGACTTGCCCAAAGTCAAGAAAATCTCAAACATGTGCCTCTTGATTTAAGGCTGTGCATTTTATAGGATACCACAGGGTCTCTCTGATTTGCCAGTTGTATGTCAGGGCAGCAGCATGAAACAGTGATCCCCCTGGATGGTTCAGATGGAGGACTTCTAGTAAAGAGTCTGCTTACAAGGGTCAAAATCAAGTCCATTGCCCCTGAGCTGGTGCCAACTCATAGCAAGCCTATAGGACAACATAGAACTGCCCCACGGAGTTTCCAAGGGGTGCCTAGTGGATTTGAACTGCTGACCTTTTGGTTAGCAGCCATAGTATTTAACCACTATGCCCTAAGAGTCCAGAGATCTACAATACATAGAAACAGTTACTACCCCTAAGAGTTGATGGAGAAAGGGGAGGAAATGGTGGATTGAAAAACAATATCATGATAAATGGAGACAGCATTCAAGTTGTCAATAATTCCATTCTGTGTGGATCAACAATCAACGTCCACAGAAGCAGCAGTCAAGAAATCCAACAACCTATTGCATTGGGCAATAGACCTTTTTAAAGTGTTAAAAAGCAAAGATGTTGCTTCAAAGACTAAAGTGCATCTGACCCAAGCAATGGTCTTTTCCATGGCCTCATATGCCTACAAAAGCTGGACAAAGAAAGATGAAGACCAAAGAAGAACTGATGCATTCAAATAGTTTGTTGGACGAGTATATACTGAACATATCAGGGGCTGCCAAAAGGCAGAGGTGGAGGAGAAACATCCTAATCTTCCACTTTCCTGGCCCTTCATTTTCCTGCCAGCACCTTTTGCTGGCCGTCAACGGATGAAGCCATCTGCACAGGTCTGTGTGGGTCAGCCTCTCTGGGTGAAAAGCTTACAGTGGTATATGAAATCAGGAAGGGACGGGCTTGGGAAGGAGGATGAATAAAAAGGAAATAACTAACATTCCAACCATCGCAAAGATGAAACACACACGCACACACACACACAAAATGCCTAATACTTAAATTAAATGTAACATAATTTATATATGCTCAGGCTCTTCATCCTTATCTGGAATTCTTTGTACCAGATGCAGTTTGGAATTCAGGATATTGTGTGTTCTAGAAAGATAATAGAGTATACCAACTATACATTATACAATGTGCTCTAGTAGGGCCTGAGGCAACACCCTGTATAATAAAATATATCTCTATTTCTACAGGAAACTTTGATGGCATAGTGGTTAAGAACTACAGCTGCTAGCCAAAAAGTTCAAATCTACCAAGTGCTTCTTGGAAATCACATATGGTCACTATGACTCAGTGGTAACAGGTTTGGTTTTGGGATTTATGGTTCTGCAACAAAATACACGACCAGTTACTGAGATAAATAAATGACTTGAAAATAATAATTTATTCATTCAGGTCAGTTTTTGCTACCAAATGAATCTAGGTGCTAAACTTAGGGTAAGGGGTGGGGAGAATGGATTTCAGAGTTTTTACAATTTGGAGTTTGTGGATAAGAGATAATTGAACAGTAGTTCACTTTGCAGAAGGTACCCGGGTTGTGTAGCATTTTACTGTCAGAATTATGAATAGTAGTTGTCCTTACATAATCTTTTCTTTAATATTTAGTTACTTGTATATTTTTTATGGACTATACAAAAATGTAAATGTACTTTATATAACTTTAAAAATTATTTTTAAATAATAAAAGTGGATGGCGACTCACTTTACTCATAAGGCTTCATCCTGGAAATGATTCAAACCAGGATCCCCTTAAAAGCAAGCATCCTCCCTGGTTTTTTACTATGTGGCTTTGTTAAGGAAAAATGGAGTCCCATGCTGCTTTTCCTGAGTGGCACTGGATAAGAAGTCAAGGGCAGCTCCCCGAAAGTGAAGGAAATGTCTCCCGTCACCAGCCCCTGAATGGCTGGCAGTATCTAGCATGCCCATGTTAGCAGAAGGAGGAATCACTACTTGGAATTTAGTAGGGGAACTTTAATGGCAGTTTTGCTGGCAGCCACTCTTGGTCTCTGAAGCTCTGAAAACCACAATTCTCAGAATGAATTAGCCGGAAGCCTCACCCACTAACAAAGGAAGCGGAGGCAGGAAGGAAAGATGGCAGTGCTGGCTGAGGTTCAGTAAATTAAACAATAAGTAAAGTCAAACCCTCGGGACTCTGTGGTCAGAGGAAACACCCGCATCCACACCTTCCTCCCGCCTCCCGCAACTCTCCTATTTACTGCACGTTCTTGCCAGGCTGGATAATGCTACATTTCCCATCCCAGGAAAATTCAAGGGTTCTGTCTCAGAGAGGCACATATACTCGGGTTCTGTCCTTCTGGATGGACTTTTCCAGCCTCCTCTCCCCATCTCCAGTCCTACTGTTAACTAGCACCATCCTTCATGACCTTCAAACTTAACAACACTCACCTCTCCTTCCCGGATATGATAGCTACCGTCTCTCCATTATGACTTTTCCTTATGCTTCTTCCCACATTTCATTTTGTATTAGAGGAATTGCCTTATTCCATTTTCAAAATGAAAAGTCTGGGTCAATAATTAATTTTGTTTTCTTGAACCGATCAGGACATTTCTTCAAGTCCTGCCATGTAGGCAAGATTCCAGGCTTGGGAATTTGAAGACAAATAAGTCAGAGCTACTGCATCACAGAGTTAATGTCGAGTGGAGAGGAGTGGCAATGTCAGAACAGAGGGGTCTCGGAACTCATATGAGGGATGGGGTACCCAGTCTTGGTGTGTCCCTGTAGGAGGTGGGCAGAGGAGGCTGAGATCTCAAAGACAAGTAGGTAATAGGCCAGTGAGTGGTGGGTAGAGGATGTCCCTGGCAGAGAGAGCATCATGGCAAAGGGCCAGAAGCTTGAAGATGAGAATATGTTCCAGGAACTGGAAGTCATTGAGCATGGCTGCTGTATAGAAGTCAAGCAGGGCACAGTGGCAGAGAAAGGATTAGGGAGAGGGGAAGCTGGGGAGTTATCAGACAGCTAATCACGAAGGGACTTCTTAAACCTTGTGAAGGAATTTATATCGTTTAGCTCATGATGTCTTGTGAGTGACCTGTACAGACAACACACTCACTTAGGTCACAGGTCAAGAGATGATGGCCTGGATCTTAAGTTTCATTCACGTAGAAGCAGATCCTGAGATACAGATTCAAGAGCAAGTCCATTAACTGGGAGATGTTCCCAGGAAGGACTGGTAGTTGGAGCAAGGAGGTGGTCAGGCCAGGCAAGGCAGCTAACACAGGGTCCACTGATGACCAAGTTGTGTCTGTGAGCAGTCCACGCAACCCTGTGGAGCTCAGTGAAGGGCATGCCTCAGAGGCGTCCCATCTGAGGGTGGAGGAGGCCAGGTATTATTCACCAGCTCCCACTGGTCATTGTTTGAAGGCTGCTCTCAGGCACGTTAACTCCCACAAGTGTAGCCTGCCCCACGGGAGGATAAGTACAGCCCTTTAGCCTGACAGAGAGCCACGGGCGCTGCAAGAAGTTCTTGATCACGTATAGGAGAAGGGATGGGTGGGATGCAAGTATCTGCCACATCAGTGGGGGATTTTGGTCTTTCTCTCTTGTTGTCAGTCAGAGCAGGAAAGAGCGTCTCACTCAGAGAGGTAACTGAAGAGACAAAGGGATGGTTTGCAGAAAGGCAGGCAGGTGAGGAAGCCCCAGGACGCTGGAGAGCCAGCAAGTAGCATCGGTGGGAAGCCAGGTAGCACTCCCAGGCCTGAAGGGGAGGACCCACAGCCTCCTGTCCCCTTGAGCAGCAGGACTTCAAGGCACATTCCTCACCATTTTCCAGAGGTCTGAGTCCTTTTCTCATGGGTAGCAACTTGCTGATCAGTGCCCCCAGGACTGACAGCCTTCCCTGTCCTGACCTACTTCCCTATTCCCCCAGCAGGCCCGCTTGGCACTTCCTCCCAATTAATCTAAGTGGTGGAATCTGGTGATTAGAGCCTAGGCAAAGAGGTTGACCAGTAAGAGTGTGCTGTGTGTAGGAAACTGCACATCTGGCCAAATTACAGCTGGCTAGCTAAGCAGATACAAAGTCGGCTGGTATGAATCTACTAGCTGCTCCATGGAAACTTTACACAGCAGTTCTACTCTGTCCTTTGTGGTTACTAGGAGTCAGAGTCAACTCCGTGGCAATGAGTTTTTGAGCTGAGGTCCCTGGGTAGCACAAACATTTTGCACTAACCTAAAGCTTGGTGGTTCCAACTCACCCAGTGATGCCATGGAATAAAGGCTTGGTGATTTGCTTTTGTAGAGATCAGAGAAAATTCTCTGGAGCAATTCTACTCTATAACACATTGGGTCATCACGAGGCAGAACGGACATGACTTTTTTTTTCTGGTTTGCAGGGAAGAAGTGGTGGGAGCCTTTGGGTAGTGCAAATGGCTAACACACTCAGTTGCTCACCGACAGGCTGGGAGTTTAAGTTCACCTAAGGCACCTTGGAAGAAAGGCCTGGTGACCCACTACCAGAAAATCAGCTATTGGAAATGCTGTGGAGCACAGCTCTACCCTGACACACACAAGGGATCACCACGCGCTGGTGGTGATCAGACAGCAGCTGGTGGTGGCAGGAAGAAGCTGGGGAAGCCACACTGTGCCCTCTCCTCAGAGCCCTGGGCTATATGAACTGAATTCCAGAGGGCAAAGTGTTGCCCTTGGTCCCAAGAGAAGTGCCTTCCAGGGCAGCGACCAGTGAGGAAAAGGGCAGACAGCACACCCTGCAGGACCAACAGATAACATCCCAGCACCCATCAAACTATTGGAAACCCTGGTGGTGTGGTGGCTAAGTGCTGCAGTGGCTAACCAAAAGGTCGGCGGTTCTAATTCATTGACTGCTCCTTGGAAACTATGAGGCAGTTCTACTATGTCCTATAGGGTCACTATGAGTTGGAATCAGCGCAATTTGGCAGTGGGTTTTCATTTGGCTTGTTATTCAGATAGCCCTCCTACATACCAGGAAACCCATGAGTTCATGACAAAGCTTTCTATTTGTGAGCTTTTTCTACATGGTTTCTATGAGTTCAAACTGACTTGATGAAAAGGGTTTGGTTTTTCACCACTTACCAAGGAGTCCCAGTGGTGCAGTGGTTAAACTGCTTGGCTGCTAACAAGAAGGTCAGCAGTTCAAACCCAGCAACTGCTCTCTGGAAACAGACGTGGTAGTCTGCTTCTGTAAAGATTTACAGCCTTGGAAACCCCATAGGGTGGTTGTTTTAGACACCTGGTACAGCTCTCACAGAAAATACCAAGAGTGGAAGGCTTTAACAAAGGCAAGTTTATTCTTACTCAATCTGGTAGACTGCAAGTCCAAATTCAGGACATCTGCTGCAGGGGAAGCCCTTCCCCCTTGCACCAGTCTTTGTTCAGGTAGCATCTTGGCATGGGAACCGCAGGTCTGAAGGACACACTCTTCTCCCGGTGCTGCTTCTTGATGGCATAAGGTTCCCAACTCTCTGCTTGCTTCTCTTTCCTTTTATCTCTTGTGGGATGAAAGTGATGCAAGCCACACTCCAGGAAAACTCCCTTTACAGTGGAGGATGGAGGTGATCCTATGAAGTGATTTGCAGTCGCACCCTAACCCTTTAACATATGGCATAGGAAAATCACAAAACAGAGGACAAACATAAAATACTGGGAATCATGGCCTCGCCACATGACTACACATATTTCAGGGGGGGGACACAGTTCAATTCATGACAGCAGTAGTACTCCATCCTATAAGGTCCCTATGAGTCAGACCCACCTCTATGGCAGTGGGTTTGGTGGTCTGGTTTGCCATTTACCAACTTTTCAGTGTCCCCACATTCCTTTCACCTCAAAATAACCAGATCAGCTGGGCAGAGCAGGTGAGGGTATAAGTCCTTTCTCTTCAACCAGGAGCTCTAATCCTATCTTTGGATTCTGAGTCCAGCATTCACTCCAGTGCAGCGTGTCTTCTCAGGAAATAAGTCATTGCTGCTCTGCCAATTGTTAATATCTATCATGACATCCTTGTAATCATTTAGTCAGTACTTGGGTTCGGTAACTGAATGCCTTGGTCTCTGGAGATCTCTTTTAGTTCCAATTTTTTAATGCAATAATTACCCGATTTAAGTTAGTTGTGACCTAAAGAGGGACTGTTGTGTCTCCTCCGTCAACTGTGGCATTTTGTGTAGTTCTATTTGGGCAAAGGGTGGAGGGCAGGACCAAAATTATTGAATGTCTACCACGTGCTGGGCAACTTGGCAACATCAGAACTTGAAAAAAAAAGAACCCACTGCCACTGAGTTGATTCTGATTCATGGTGATGACACATGTTACAGAGAAGAATTGCTACATGTGTTTTATTTTTCCATAATATTTATGGCAGCAGATCACCAGGCCTTTCTTCCCACTCAGTGCTGCTGGGTGGGTCCAAACCACCAACCTTGAAGTTAGTGCCACCCAGGGAATCCCATCATCACTTTATAGGTGGAGAAATCATGGCCCAGAGAGGCTGAGTAACTTGCTCGAGGTCACACAGCTAGTGAGACCAGAGCCAGGACTGAAAAGGATTCCTTCCTGATTCCAAGTTCCATATTCTACTTTTCAGTAAATGTTCCTTGTGGATGACTGCTAAGAAAAACCAAATATTGGCTATTTTTAGAAATACAACAAGCAAATCTAAATAAGCACACTGAGACAAATTGTTTTTGGGTCCTCAGTGACAGACAACATGGTCACTCCTCTTGTAAAGACTCACCCTTCCAGTTTCACTGGCAGCACTGGCTGAGAACCGGGGCTCCGGAGCCAGACTGCCTGACATCAGATCCTGGCTGCCACTTATTCCCTGTGTAACACTGGACCAGTTATTCAACGTCTCTGGGCCTCGTTTCTACACCATTAAATTAGGATTAATTTAGTCTTTATTCCTAGGGTTGTTATGAACATTGCCACCCATTGCTGTTGAGTCAATTCTGACTCTTAGTGACCCTATGGGACAGAGTAGAGCTGCCCCCATAAGACTTCCAAATCTGTAGTCTTTATGGAAGCAGATAGACACATGGTTTTCCCATGGAGGGGCTGGTGGGTTCGAACCATCGACCTTTCTATTGCAGCCGAGGGCTTTAACCATCACACTAGCAGGACACCTGCGTACAAATGTTAAACAAGGTCAATAGCAGCTCACAGAGAGAAAGCACTCACTAAGGTCAGCTGTAATTATTATTAGCCATAACGTGTACTGCCCTTTTTACTTGATTAAAACAAGCAAACAAACCAGTTGCCAACGAGCTGACACTGATTTGCGGAGACCCCGTGTGTGTCAGAGCAGAAGTATGCTCCCCACAGGGTTTTCAACAGCTGTGAACTCTCTGAACCAGATCACCAGGCCTTTTTTTAAAGGCTGCTTAAAGCCAAAAAAAAGCTACTGCTGTCAAGTCCATTCCAACTCATAGCCACCCTATAGTCAGAGTAGAACTGCCCCACGGAGTTTCCAAGGAGTGGCTGGTGGATTTGAACTGCTGACTGTTTTGTGAGCAGATATAGCACTTAACCCACCACATCTTCCCAAGGCTGGGTGGACTCAAAACTCCCAGACTTTAGATTAGTAGTAGAGCACATTAATTGTGTGCACCACACAGGGACACCAATCTACATGACAGATTATGGAAATATGATTTTATACCTGGCCTACAGAATTTAGGAATGACTTTAAAGCACCATGAACCCAGAACCCCAGGGCTTTTCAAAATCCTACACTCAGGCAGCAGCTGTGACTTACTACCTCAAACTTCAGTGTGTGGTATACACTAAATGTTAAAGATTTATTGAACGAAAAGAGTTTTTGATGAAAAAAAAAAAAGAAGAAAAATCCAGAGCCTAGATAGAGACCCATAGAAGCTGGGTGCCACATGACCTGAGTGGCCTGGCAATGTCATAAGTGACAGGAGAGAAGGCACCGCCAGGGAAGTGGCTACTGAGGGGGAGACAATTCTCGTTAGAAATGTATTTTGGTTTGTGGTTTCTCTGAGCCATTTTTATCCTCACCAAATGACCCCCTTGGGAAAATGAGGCAGCTTGACATACATAAATAGCCAGGGTGCCAGGGAGGAGGGAAAGTGTCCCGCAGAGAGGGGAGAGCCCTGGGTGTGGGAGCTGAGGTGGACCCAGCCCGTGGGGCTCAGGGTGCCCTGCATCAGTGTGGCTGAGGCACAGACAGGATTAGAGGACACACACAGTGGAAGGCTGTCCTTCTTCCTTGGATATAGGACTTTGCCTTTGTGGTAAGTAGCAACTCAGGAGTCTCGGGCTATGTCCGGGCTGACCTTGGCCAGACTGTTACTGGTCTGGTGTCTCAGGTGAGAGCAGGAGGCCCTCAGGATCCCTGTTGCATCTCTTGAGAAAACCCTGTGTGCAAATGCCCAGTGAGGTCCCTTAGCTACTATGTTATAAGGAAAAGTCTCATGGGACTCAGAGTGCTAGGGGCAGGGTATGTCTCTGATTTATTCACTGTCTTAGTCAGCTGGCATTGCTCTACCAGAAACACGACAAGTGGATGCCTTTAAAAGAGCAGTTTTATTTTGTCACAGCCCAGTAGGCTAAAAGTCCAAATTCAAGGTGTCAGCTCCAGGGGAAGGCTTTCTTTGCTGGCTCTGAAAGAAAGGTCTGGAGAATGGCTTTCTTTGCTGGCTCTGGAGGAAGGTCCTTGTGGTCAAACTTCTTCTGAACTAGAAGCTTCTGAGGTGCAGGAACCCCAGTCCTTTCCAAAGGACGCGTTCTGCTCCTGCACTGCTTCTTGGTGGTATGACGTCCACAGCTCTCTGCTTGCTTCTCCTTCGTTTTATCTCCCGTAGGATAAACGATGGTGCAAGCCATCACACTGCAGGGAAACTCCCTTTACAATGACGCAGGAAGGCGACCTTAGACCTCAGGATGCATGTTACAGTACCACTCTAATCCTCTTTAACATAATCCAGTCTACTAGCCACAAGTAGAGACCAGGATTTACAGTGTAGAACGTCACCAACTGGAGGACAATCACAAAATAGTGGGACTCACAGCCCAGCCAAATTAGTACACACATTTGGGGGGGACACAATTCAATCCATGACATTCACTTCCTTGTTTTGTCGCTAGCCAGTCAGTTGTTGGTTGCCTTCTCTCTGCCAGGAACCTGCCAGTTAACCTGGATATAAAGGACAAAACCAAGTCCAAACCCATGGCCATCAAGTTGATTCTGAGGATAGCAACCCTATATAGGACAGAGTAGAACTGCCTCACAGTTTCCAAGGCAGTAAGGTTATATATAAATCATCGCAGAAACAGACTGCCTCGTCTTTCTCCCAAGGAGCGGCTAGTAGGTTTGCACAGCTGATCTTCCACTTAGCAGCTGAGTACTTAACCACTGCCCCACCAGGGCTCCTAGAGGTAAATGAAACCACCCAGCAATCTCACAGGCTTCCTGATGGCACAGAGGTTAAGCACTCAGCAACTAACTAAAAGGTCAGCAGCTAGAACCCACCAGCTCCTTGTTGGAAACCCTATGGGGCAATTTTGCTTTGTCCTGGAAGGTTACTGTGAGATGCAATCAACTCAAAGACAATGGTTTTTACATAATCTCATAGCCTATACCGAGGGAAGTGGACACACAACTAAACCATTTTAATTCCACAAGCTAAATGCAATGATAATGCAAGCTAATGTGTTGCATTTATTACTTATTAGGTGCTAACCATTATTTTAAGCAATTTACACGTTAACTCATATAATCCTCAGAGTGACCTTATCATTATCCCCAGTTTACCAATACAGAAACTGAGTTCCAGAGGGATGGAGTAACCCAAGCTCACAGAGCGAGTTGTTCCGGCTGCAGAAGCCAGCACCTGAGTAGAGCCGGGGATCGGGAGAAGGCAGCAGTTGTCAGGAGACTGGAGGGGAATGCTGCGAGGACAAGAGTCCAGGCACAGGGAAGATCCAGTGCAAAGGCTCTGAGTCAGACATCAATTTAGCATGTGCAAGGGAGAGAAAGGAGACCCTGTGGTTAACGCGTGGTAGTACCGGGTAGGTCAGGAGCGAGGTCTGGGAACGAGACCCTCTGACAGCCTCCAAGGCTGTGGAAAGGAACTGGGATTTAATTCTTCTGAAACTCTTTTACTTTTTAAGCAGGGATGCACTAAACCAAATAACAGCAAAATCATTGCCTTTGCATCCTTTGTGACTCATGAAGACTTTACAGAAGAGGGTAGGACAGCCCTATGGGGTTCCCCGACCTCTAGGGAAGCAGACTGCCACACCTTTCTCCCGTGGAGGGGCTGGGGCGTTCCAACCACAGACTTTCTGGTGCGCTTCCAGGTGGTTAGCCACTGCACCACCAGGGCGCCTCAGGGACTGACTCCCATCCCGTTCCCATGGCCACAGAATCAATTCGGACTCCCTGTGCCCCTCTAGGCGGAGCAGAAGGCTGTCCTGTGAAGTGCCCTAGGCTGTAAACCTACGGAGGCAGACCGCCACGTCTTCCTCCCGCAGAGCAGCAGTTGCCCTGGTGGGCTCGCACTGCTGACCTTTGGATTTGCAGCTGAGCGCTTTAACCACTGCACAATCAGGGCTCCATATGGACACACTGGGACCTGATGGAGTTCTCTTTGGCTGTGAATAGAGAATGGAAAACAGTAGAAAAGGATTGGACTCTGGGAGATCCACCAGGTGGCTGTTGCCATCACTTTGGGCAGAGAGCGGGATAGAAGGGGCACAGATCAGGAGGAAAGACTGGGTCTAGGTGCTGCTGGAGACCCTGTATCATGGATTGAACTGTGTCCCCCCAAATAGCTGTCAACTTGGCTGATGAAGAGCCTCACTATTGTGTGCCTATCTATCATTTTATCATCTAATATGATCTCCTAACGTGTTACACATCTCAGCACTATGACGTTAATGAGATGGATTAGCAGCAGTTACACTGATGAGCTCTACAAGATTAGATAGTGTCTTAAGCCAACCTCTTTTAAGGTATAGAAGAGAGAAGCAAGCTGAGAGATGGGAGGCCCCTATACCACCAGGAAAGCAGCACTGGGAGTAGAGGGTGCACTCTGGTCCCGGGATCCTGGAGGTGAGAAGCTACTAGCTCACAGTAACACTGATGATAAGGACCTTCCTCCCGAACTGACAGAGAGAGAAAGCCTTACCCTGGACTTGCAGCTTACCAGACTGTGAGAGAATAAACTTCTTTGTTAAAACCATTCATCTGTTGTATTTCTGTTACAGCGGCACTAGATGACCAAGACACACTCGGAGGTAAAAACGGTTAAGCACATGACTGTTAGCCCAAAGGTTGGACATACAAACTTACCCAGGGGTGCTTCAGAAGACAGGCCTGGTGATCTGCCTCCAAAAGATCACAGCCTTGAAAAGCCTATGAGGCCACTGTACTCAAAACACATGGGGTCGTCAGGTGTCAGACTTGACTCCATGGCAACTAACAACAACACCAGGTGTTGCTGACAGGACTTGACAACGGAGGCCGAGGGTACGAGAAAGGAAGAAACCAGTAGCTTTTGATGAATGAAAGTGGCTGTCATAAGGGAAATGGTAAAGAAGGGACTGAGGTGACCGTGGTGGCAGGCGGGAGTGCTGCGTCTGATATGTCTATTAGGCGTCCATTGATCTTTGAGCCGTGGGACCAAATCTGTATGAGGAGACCTGGTGTGAGAATCCTGCTGGTGTCCATGAGAGGGGTTAGGGTCACTTCTATGTGGGACCACAGGACCCTAGTTCCCAAACCTGGTTGTCCAATGGAAAACTCTAGAGAATATTTTAAAACACAGATTCCTGGGCCCCACCTCAGAACAGAAAACCCTAGTGGTACAGTGGTTAAATGCTACATCTGCTCACCAAAATGTCAGCAGTTCAAACCCGCTAGGAGCTCCTTGGAAGCTCTGTGAGGCAATTCTACTCAGACCTGTAGTGTTGCTGTGAGTCGTAACTGACTCAGTGGTGGTGGCTTTGGCTATGGACCTCAGACATACCAAGTCGTAGCAGATGAGGATTGGGTCCAAGAGTCTGTAACTGTAACATGACTAATGTAGAGTTATGGGGCTGTGGTGGTTCAGTGGCAGAATTCTTTTCCTCCATGCAAGAGTCCCGGGTTTAATTCCTAGCCAATATGCCTCAAGCCTGGCCAGCACCCTTCTGCCAATGGGGGTTTGCATGTTGCTATGATACAGGTTTCCAGGGAGCTTCCAGATTCAAATGGACTATGAAAAAAAGCCTGGCAATCTACCTTTGAGAATCGGTCCCTGCAATGCCTGTAGACCAGCCATTGTGCATGGGGGCACCATGAATGGGGGAGTGGCCTGATGACAGCTAACAACAACAGAGCAGCAGAGTTAAATAATAATAGGTTGTCTCACTTTTATGAACATTTTTTATGTGCCAGCTGTTATATGTTCATTATTTCCTTTAGTCTTGTAAGCATTCTGTGAAATGAGTCCTTTCCCCTTTTCATGTTACTAATAAAAATACTAAACATTTTTGAGCAGCAAAGTAATTCCCTCAGTCTTATAGTTAAGTCTCATCATCTATGGAATGAGGAACTGAGCTATGTAGTCCCAGACTGTAAAGGAAATCCATGAATCTTTGGCATTTTCCAGGGCTTTGAACCAGTTCATTCTAGTTTGATCCCCTATTGATAAGTAGCATTTCCACCCCAGATATACTGAACCAAATCTATACTTCAACAAGTTTCCCGGCCAATTCTTGTGTACACACCATCAAGTTCCATAAGGATATGTACATAAGAATTACATAGAAATCTGAAAGAATCACCTGGGGCATTTTGTTAAAATCTAGATTCTGACTCAGTATATCTGGGGTAGCCAGGCAAATTCTCAGCAGTGGATCAAACCAGAAGGATCCAGTTCAAAGCCCTGGAATTTTTGGGTCCCCTTTCTGTCTTTAGAAGACCCTGGTGGTATAGTGTTTAAGTGCTACATCTGCTAACCATGAAGTCAGGTGGTCCTTGGAAATTCTACAGAGCAGTTCTACTATGTCCTGCAGGGTTGCTATGAGTCAGACTCAACTTGACAGCAGTGGGTTATTTTATTTTATTTTTCTTTCACCCAAGGGGTTTCTTTGTTGCCTGTGTTTAACTTCAGAAGAGTGATTTTCAGCTTCTCCTTGTCCTAAGTCTAGGTTAGAATGTTTCAGCTGTGTATCCATCTCCTCTTTGAGTAAATATTTAAATCGGATTTAAACTTTTCCTCTTCAGCCTTTCTAAATAAGAATCAATCTTGCCCTCTGGACTGTGTCTGCTGTTTCCCGTTTATGTAAGAGCCCCGTTTATCGCACACACCGCAAGGACCCGTGGAAAGCGGGCCGTGGTGAAGACAGGTAGGCTGACAGGCCTGGATGACCGCTTCCAAGGCTGGGCAGGCAAAACCAGGCCTGGGCTCCACGGTTTTTGGCTTTGCCTGGTTGTTCAGGCCTGATCTGGTAGTTCAAGGTTGCAGTCAAGATCTTTCACAATCCCCTAAATCAGCTGAATTCGGCCACAGCTTCCTCCAGGTGAAAATCCCCTGCTCCAGATAGACTTTCAGATACCAGAGTCAGTGGCCAAGATTTCCTGTCAGATACCGCAAGTTGTGAACTTGATCATAACACAGAAAATGCTACTGTTGACTTTCTTTAGACATTAGATCTACGGGCCCTCAGAGACAAGCCAATGGAAGGAAGAATTAAGAATGCTGAGTGGGCGTGCCACTGAATTCCTCTCAGCTTCCAGAAATGCCGTGTTTCCCACCTTAATTTCTCCTCCCTTCCTTTATAATTTAGCTGTAGTTTGTCAGGATGTCATTCTTGTTCAGAAAGCTCTGCAAAGTTAAAAAAGAAAAAGAGACCTTTCTCTATCCTTCTTTCCCCAGATGTCCTCTATCCACCCTGTTCTGCCACAAACCTTGTCAGCAGGCCACGAGCCACCCAGGAACAGATTTCCTCTCTAATCTGTTGCATCTGTTCACCCACTCCTCCTCCCTGCTAATCCCTCCAAAGGCACTGTTTGCCACAAATGGGTCTGAGACAACTGGGAGCGAGACCATGGGGCTGACTCATGTGACTCCAGCCACTGGCATTTGTCCTATTTCTTTCTGAAATGCGGAGGGGGCAGTCCCCTACACACTACCCAGTGAAGTGATGCTGGACAAGTTTCTTTAGTTACAGGGTCAGTTCCCAGCTCCAAGTCTGTGAAGCCAGGCCTTCTTCGCTTATACATTTGTGCTCATCGATTTTACGCCAATGGCTTAGCTATATTTGTCTGGGAATGGTTTTGACAAGCCATGGGAAAGTCAGGAGGCTCGCATGGTATTTATGGTTCAGTAATTGTCTTGCTGTGGGGCCCTGGCTCAGGAAATAATCCCTCTGAGCCTACATTCCTCCATTTGGAAAACAAGGAAAAGTTGTCCATGTAACAGCTAGTTGTCAGGTGCTCTGAAATCAGCTGCTAAACACATTTATTTGTTTTCCTCCTGTGGAGACAACTTAGTACTTTTCCCTCCGTTGTTTTCTTTAACAGGTTCATATAACCATCTGTAAACATCTAGCTGCATCTATACAGACACATATGTCATTGCTTTACTCTACACGCACACAACGTACAGAATGTATATACATGTGCTTTTCTGTATCTCGCTTTTCTCTCCAGCATCTAAACTGAATCCCTCTGAATTCACCTAGATTCATTCCAACTTATGTGTTGTTATGTTGCTGAACAGGTTACAGCAGAGCTTTCAGACTAAGAAGAACTGGGAAGAAAGGCCTGGTGATCTACTGAAAATTAGACAATGAAAACCACGTGGATCACAAAGGCCAGGTCTGCAGCAGATCTTGGAGACGGTGCTTGACCAGGAAGTGTCTCATGCTGTTGTGCCCAGGGCCACAGAAGTTGGGCCTAAGTTGATGGCAGCTAACAACAACAATTCCAACTTTCTTTTTTTTTAATGGCTAACTATAAGTCAATGGTGTGGCTATACTACACCCACTCTTCGCTTACAGATGGGATTAGGTTCCAAAGACCAGGTTGTTAAGGGAAAATCAGCATTATGTGACAATAGAGGATGACCGTATTGGATCTCAGAGATGGAAGATGACTACATCATTGTTAACTGACAAAGGACATCATTAGGTAACCCCAAACCACTGACAATCAAGGTGCCACCAGATCTGACCGTCACAGCCGACGTTACTCTCACCTCACACCTCAGCGTTCATTACTGCCAGGATTACAGTCCTGAGAGGTAGAGACAGTCAGCAAGTGAGAAGTAGGCATAAAATTCATTCCACCGTTCCCGTATAGGTAAAGTTCACTTCTAGGTTTTTTTGTTTGTCACTCTTCGCTGTATGAAAATATGTTCTTAGATTTCATAGGGATATTTTTATCTCTAAGGGATAGATTCTTGGGAGTAGGATTTTGGGATCAAAGACAAATGTATTTTTAATTACAGCAGGTGTACCATATTACTTTCCAAAAAAGACTGCATTAATACACATTTTCAATCAGAACTGTGTTAAAGTCCCCACATCACCTTAGTAAGGGGGATTATCAGTAGTTTTCACTTTCCCATCTGGTGGGTATAAACTGATGTCTAATTGTAGCTTATTTGCCGTCTTCCAGATC
This sequence comes from Heterohyrax brucei, assembly GCA_028571685.1. NCBI lineage: Eukaryota > Metazoa > Chordata > Mammalia > Hyracoidea > Procaviidae > Heterohyrax > Heterohyrax brucei. Next base: position 168,235,721 of record CM053143.1, read on the forward strand.
GCATATGAATCTGAGCTTCTGTTCATGTCTTGGCCACATGGGCATGCTTTTTTTTCTGAATTGTCCATAGTTGATTCATAGCTCAACTTTCTGTTGTGATGTTTATCCCTGAATTGTTTATTTGCTTTACGGCTGTTCTTTGTACGTTACAGCAATTCAACTTCTGTCTGCCTTCCTGGTTGCAAATCTTTCCCAACTCCCCAGTCTAGTGTTTTCCTGTTGACTAATATATAGTATCTTTTCCAAGCAAAAACCTTCATATTTGTATGGTCAAATGTGTCTATCTGGCCTTTTATAGCTTTTGAGTTTCGTCTCAATTAAAAAGCTCTTACGCATCCTACATTTTACATGTGGTATTTCAAAATTATTTTCATTTTCACATTTAGTTCTCTTTTATTTTTTAAGACATTATTAGTTTTTCTCTATCTGAAGACAAATACAGCTAGTTACTCATAGTGCCAACTATTATATAACAAAGCACACCAAGTCCACTGCTGTCGAGTCAACTGTGACTCATAGCGACCCTGTAGACAGAGTAGAATCACCCCACAGAGTTTCCAAGGAATGCCTGGCTAGTTTGAACTGCCAACCTTTTGGTTAGCAGACAAAGCACTTAACCACTACATCACCAGGGTTTACATTGACCCTGGTGACGTAACAGTTAACCAAAAGATCAGCTGTTCAGTTACATAGCAAGGTGTATGTAAATATGATTTTATTATATTAGATTACACACAGAATTTCAGAAATTAAATATGATACGACAAATATACACCAGGGGAATGACATTTATGTATTACTAAATGTCAATCAGAGGTCGTTTTTAATTGTAGTATTTGATTGTGTTTTTGGTGAAAGTTTACACAGCAAATCAGGTTTCCTTTTAACAATTTCTAGATAGTGTTCGATGACATTGGTGACATTTTTACAGCAAGTCAACGTTTTCATTCTTTCCCTTCCCCTTGTTCAGTTCTCACTTAGTGAGCTTCCCCGCTCCTCACCCCCCTTACCTTCTTATCATTGCTCTAGGATAAACGTCCATTTAGTCTCCTGTAGATGATTTTATGATTTTTTAAAGGGACACAGGTGACATGATATCTTTTTTGAGCCAATTTATTATTTAGCTGAAAGGCGACCTCCTGGTGTGGCTTTGGTACAAACTTTAAAGATCTATTTAACAATAGTTAAGTTATGATATTTTCATACAGTAGAATATGAGGTAACTGTTAATTAAGGAAGGAAAGCTATTTTTTTTTTACTGCAAATATCTTGGAGACTTACTAAGTAAAAAGCAAGATTTACCACATATAATATGCTACATTTTATATGAGAAAGGTGGAAAAATAAGATTCCATGTTTTTATTTGCTTGTATATGTGTACAGAAATTCTGGAGGGATACACAGTGCTGGGGTGAGGTAGAGCTAGGTGGATGCAGAACAAGGATAGGAGAATGTTTTCCCTGTGTAGTTTTTAAATTTAATTTTATACTAAGTTTTTTCAGACATTTATTGTTTTATGTAAGTTTTAAGACAATTTTATCCAGTTCTAACCTTGTGAACACGACTGGCCTTCCAACTGTAAATGCATGACATTTCTAACTTATTTTGAAAGGATGAATTTTTAAATTATATTCTTCCTGTTGGTATAGCAGTTAAGAGCTATGGCTGTTGTCATGGATTGAATTGTGTCACCCCAAAAATATGTGTAGTCATGTGGCTGGGCCATGATTCTCAGTATTTTGTGACTGTCTTCTATTTTGTGGTTTTCCTATGCTGTATGTTAAAGGATTAGGGTGGGACTGTAAATCCCTTTGTAAGATCACCTCCCTGTTCCACTGTAAAGGGAGTTTCCTTGAAGTATGGCTTGCCCCACCCTTAATCCTTTCATGCTACAAGAGATGAAAGGGAAGCAGGCTGAGAATCGGGAACCTCATACCATCAAGAAAGCAGCACCAGGAGAAGACTGTCCTTCAGACCTGAGTTTCCTGCGCCAGGATGCTCCCTGGACAAAGGGTGATGCAACACTGGACTTTCTTGCAGAGACAACAAGGAGGAAAACCTTTCCTTGGAGTGGGCATCCTGAATTTGGACTTGCAGCCTACTGGACTGTGTAAGAATAAACCTTCCTTTGTTAAAGCCGAACACTCTGTGGTATTTCTGTTAGAGAAGCCCCAGCTGACTAAAACAGCTGCTAACCAAAAGGTCAGCAGTTGAAATCCACCAGGCGCTCCTTGGAAACCCTCTTGGGCAGAATTATTCTGTCCTATAAATGTCTGTGAGTTGGAATCGATTTGCTTTGGTTTTGGTTTCCTGAATCAAGACTATGAAATACTTTGCCAGTCTTTAAGATCTCAGTTAAGACACTTGATAAGATGTAGTTTTCTGTAAGTGGCCTTGTTTTTAAATTTATGCCTAGTAAAAACCTTTTTTTTTTTTTTTTTTTAGTATGGTGAATAAACATTTTCTCATTTTTTTCCCTTCCTGCCAGAAGAGAGAATAAAGCCAGTTTTTTGTTTGTTTTTAATGCCTTCTAGTAGAATTTTATCAGATCATTTTTGGTTTTTTAAGTATATAACTGTATTTTCTACAAGCAGATAGATTAGAATCTTCCAACATTTGTACCAATTATTTTGTATTCTTTCTGTAATGGATGTGCTAGAACCCCAAGGCAATGTTACATAACTATGATGATTATGGCTTTCCCTTTAAGTTTCTAATTATAATGGAGAAAGTTTTAGTGTTTAGACATCAAGAATAATACTAGATTGAATCATATGGAACTTTTTATTGTGGTAAAAATATACATAACAAAGCCAGCCAAGCACGTTTCCATTTACACCATTTTTACAGGCACCGTTCAGTGACATTAATTGTGGACATCATATTGGGCAACCATTACCACTTCTCATTCCCGTGTCTTTCCATCACTCGTAGCAGAAACTCAGTGACCTCTAAGAAATTACTCTCCCTTTCCGCCTTACATTTACTTACAAAAGGTATTTCTTCTACTTAGGATCATACAGTATTCATCCTTTTGTGATTTATTTCACTTAGTATAATGTTTTCAAGTTTCATCCATGTTGTAGAATGTATTAGAACTTCATTTCTCTTTATGGTTGAATAGTATTCCAGTGTGTGTGCGTGCGTGCGTGTGTGTGTGTGTGTGTGTGTGTATTGTTTGGTGCCGTCAAGTCAGGTCCAACTCGTAGTGACCCTATACGAAACAGAACAAAACACCGCCCAATCCTGCACTATCCCCACAATTGATTATTTTATGCTTAAGCCCGTTGTTGGTAACCACTGTGTCAGTCCATCTTGTGGAGAGTCTTCCTCTCTTTTGTAGCCCTTCCGCCAAGCATGATGTCCTTCTTCAGGGCTTGATCCCTCCTGACAACATGTCCAAAGTATGTAAGCCTCAGTCTTGTCATCTCTGATTCCAAGGAGTACTCTATACTTCTAAACAGATCTGTTCCTTCTTTTGGCAATCCATGATGTGTTCAATATGCTCCACCACCACAATTCAAAGGCATCAATTCTGATGGGAAAATATGTGTGTGTGTTTGTCTGTGTATGTGTGTATGAGGACTGACAGTTAAGTTCGCAAACTCATCCTAGAAAAAAGTGCTGCACACCTCATTGCTGAATATCATTACAGTCACCTTTGAAGTATTCCCTTTGGGAAGCTATATGCCAATGCCAGCACCTAGTTCACCTTTCAGAGCAATTCTGGAACTCTCTCTGGAATGGCCATTGCACACAGTGGCACAGTGGCAAGTTGTCAAACTTAATTGTATGAGATCTGACAGTTAAGCTTGAGAACTTGCCACCATGCACTTGTGTTGGTAGAACTGTGCAAACAACTCAGTAAGGTTTCATAACCTTGATATATCAGTGTCTCAAAGCTTGGTCATGTCAAAGTATGGCAGTGTCTTGCTGGGTGGCATTCATTATTGTTGTTGCATGTTGCAAACATTATTGTTTGTGTGCCATTGCAAGAATGTCTGAGTTTGAATTAAAACAACAAACATAAAATTTCTTGTTAAACTTGGCAAGAATGGAAGTGAAATCAGGGACATGTTAGTCCAAGTTTACGGGATAATGCCATGAAGAAAATGGCAGTGTACAAAGGGATTAAATGTTTTTCTGAGGGGAGAGAAAGCATCACTGATGAAGTGAGGTCAGTGTAGCCAGTAATGAACAGAACTGACAAAAGCACTGAAAACGTTTGTGCCAAGTGGACTGTTAGCCACATTCACTATTTGGAAGTGCTGAAAAGGCTGAATAAAAAGTTAGATGAAAATGACCTGAACTTTTCACCAGCAACTCATGGCTCTTGCATCACGACAACGTACCAGCTCCTACTGCACAGTCTGCAAGGAGTTTCTAGCCAGCACACAAATATCTGTATTGGAATACCCTATCTATGCACCTGATCTGGACCCCAGTTACTTTTTCTTTACCTGAAGATAAAGGAAATACTGAAGGGAAGACATTTTGATGACATTCCAGACATCAAGGGTAGTATGACAACAGCTCTGATGACCATTCCAGAAAAAGTGTTCCAAAATTTATTTGAAGGGCAAACTAGGCACTGGCGTTGGTGCACAGCTTCCCAAGGGAGGACTTCAAAGGTGACTGCAGTGTTATTCAGCAATTAGGTATGTAGTACTTTTTCTAGAATGAGTTCAGGAACTTAATTGTCAATCCCGGTATTCAGTTGTGTTTGCTTCTTCATGTATCTGTTGATGGACATCTAGGTTGCTTCCACCTTTGAGCTACTGTGAGTAGTGCTGCAATGAATGCTGATGTGCCAGTATCTGTTTAGTTTCCTATTTTCAATTCTTTGGGGAACATACCTAGGAGTGGAATTATTAGGTCATATGGTAAACCTGGAAACCCTGGTGGCATAGTGTAAATTGCTATGTCTGCTAATCAAAAGACGGGCAGTTCAAACCCACCAGGTACTTCTTGGAAACTCTATGGAGCAGTTTTACTCTGTCCTATAGGGTCTCTATGAGTTGGCATCATGACTAACCAAAGTCAGCAATTTGAACCCACCAGCCTCTCTATGAGACAATGATGCAGAAGTCTGCTTCCATACTGAGGTCAACTCTTTGGACAGGAATGGATTGGACTCAGTGACACAGAGTGACCATATCGTGTGTGCACTTTATGGTTCTATGCATCTATAGGATGTCCTAATGGCCTCTCATGGGCTGGGAGGGTGGAGAGAAGGGGTCAGGAAATTGTTAGGAGGACATGATATGTATAGAATGGATAGAAGGAGTGTTCTGTCACCGGGCAGGGTGAGCAGTGGGAGCTGCACGTAGGCGGTCATGCAAATTTATATTGGATTGTATGCTTTCACGCAATTACAATAAATTAAAAAAAATTTACAGTCTTGGAAACCATATGGGGCCCTTCTATGCTGTCCTACAGCATTGCTGTGAGTCTGAATTAACTTGAAAGCAACAGGCTTTTCTTTTTGGTTTTAATTGTATTTCTATTTTTAACTTTCTGACAAACCACCAAACTTTTTTTCACAGCACCTGTACCATTTTACAATCACATTAGCAATGGAAGAGTTTCCAATATTTCCACATTGACAATATTTGTTGCATTCTGTTTTTCTCCTGTTAGCCACCCTAACTGGGGAGAAGTGGTATCTCTGCATCACTTTGATTTGCAGTTCCCTAATAACTAATGGAAACCCCAGTAGTGCAGTGGTGAAGCATTCAGCTGCTAACTGAAAGATCAGCAGTTTGAATCCACCAGCCCCCTCTGGAAAGTCTATGGGGCAGTTCTACTCTGTCCTTTAGGGCTGTTCTCAATTGGAATCAACTTGGTAGCAAAAGATTTTTGGTTTGCTGTAACGACTAATGACATTGCATATCTGTTCATATACTTAATGGCCTTCTGTGTATCTTCCTTGGTCAAATGGCTATTCAAGTCCTTGGCTAATGTTTTTTAGTTAGGTTTTTTGTCCTTTTATTGTTAAGTTTTACTTTCTACATACATACATGTTTTTTAGCATATTTTTTCCCATGTTGCAGGTTCTTTCTTCACTTTGCTGATAGTCTTTGATGTACAAGTTTTTAATGTTTTCTAATCATACTTTAGATGAAGGTTTGCAGAGCAAATTAGTTTCTCATTAAACAATTAATACACATACTGTTTCAGCACATTGGTTGCCAGCCCCATAACATGTCAACATTCTCTCTGTCTCAACCTTGGGCTCCCCGTTACCAGCTTTTCGATCTTTTCCTGTACGCCCATTTAGACTCACTTTGTTTTATGAGCCTGTCTAATCTTTGGATAAAGCTTGTACCTTGGGAATGACTTCAGTACTGAGTTATAAGCATGTCTGGTGGGCATAGCCTTAGGGTTTCTCAAGTCTCTTTCAGACTAGAAAGTCTGACCTTTTTGTCCAAGGCAAACTTTTGTTCTGTAATTTTTTTTTTTTTTTTTCAGAACTTCTATTGTGATCCCTGTCAGAGCAGTCAGTGGTGATAGCCAGATGTCACCTAGATGTGCTGGACTCAGTCTGGTGGAGGCTGTGGGAGTTGTGGTCCATTAGTTCTTTGAACTGATCTTTCCCTGTGTCTTTGGTTTTCTTCATTCTCTTTTGCTCCGGATGTGGAGTATCTTAGATGGTCCCTCACAAGCTCTCAAGATCTCAGTCATTAGTCACCAAAGTGGGATGTAGAACATTTCCTTTATAAATTATGTTTTGTCAGCCAAGTAGACATCCCCTGAGACCATGATCAAGTTGCACTCATTCCCTATATTGTGTGTTCTCTTCCTCTTCACTAAAGTTAACATTTGTCTACTCTAGTTAATGATTTCCCTCCCCAACGCTCCCCTTCCTTGTAGCTATCAAAGATTGTTCTTTTCTGTATGTAAACCTTTTCTTCCATTTTCATAGTAGTGGTTTTATAGTATTTTTATTTTTGCAATCGATTTGTTTCATTGATAATGATGTTGATTATTGGTTTAGCATAGATATCTTTTATTATGTTGAGGGAATTTTCCTTCTATTCCTGTTTCATTGAGAATACTTGTCAAGAATGGGTGTTGGCCTTTACCAAATGCCTTTTCTGTGTCAATCAAGATGATCATGTAATTCTTTTGTTGTTGTTCTATTTACACGATGGATTACATGATTGGTTTTCTAATGCTGAACCATCCTGTATACCTGGTATGAATCCCACTTGGCCATGGTGTATTATTTTTTCTATATGATGCTGAATTTTATTGGTTAGAATTCTGTTGAGAATTTTTGCATCTATGTTCATGAGACATATTGGGCTGTAATGTTCTTTTTTTGTAGTGTCTTTGCCTGGTACAGGATAACACTTTCAAGTATGTTTTCAAATCAGGAAGCATGAGCCTTTGTACTTTGTTCTTCTTTTTCCAAGATTGCTTTGGATATTCAAGTCCCCTTGGAATTCCATATAAATTTGAATATTGCTTTGACCATTTTTTGTAAAGTGGCTCTTGGAATTTTGATAAGGATTGAGTTGAATCTATGCACGCACTCCTTACTTGTCAACATGGTTAGGTTCCAAAGACCAGTTCCTCATGTGAAAAATCAGTGTTATGCAAAAATGGAGGATGATCACATCAGATCACAAAATGTCAGATGACTGTATCATTGCATAATTGCTAAAACACTGAGAATTATGGCCCAGCCAAGTTAACAAATAACCTTACCCATTACAGCCAATATTGCTCTTGCTTCATACCTTAGCATTTGTTACCAGTATACATACGTCATTAACGTGCAAAACAGTCACATAGTAGATTTTTTTACTATTTTCATAAATACAAAATGTTGGATAATGACAGAGTTGATAAGTATAGATTACTTTGTATAGTAGTGACATCTTAATAAGTTTTCCTATCCATGAACTTTGAATATTTTTATATTTACTTATCTTGAATTTCTTTCACTAGCGTTTTGTCTTTTTCAGTGCACAAGTCTTTCACCACACTGGTTAAATATATTCCTAGGTATTTTATTTTGTTGGATGCGATTGTGATTGGAATTGTTACCTCAATTTCCTTTTTGGAGTACTCATTGCTGGTGTGTAGAAACTCAACTGACTTTGGTGTGTTGACTTTGTATCCTGATGCTTTGTTGAATTTATGTGTTATCTCTCATAGGATTCTCATGGTTCTTTTGAGTTCTCTCTCTATAGGACCACATCACTGGCAAAAAGGGGTAGTTTTACTTCTTCCCTCTCAATTTGGATTTATTTCTTTTTCCTACCCAATTGCTCTGGAAATAGTTGTTTCATAGGTCTAAAAAATTCAATGCTGTAAAATTCACATGATTTGACATAATTATTTGCTCTTAGCTTCTATATGTATTTTAAAGTTTTTATTAGAAAGAGCCACTGACTTTGTCAAATGTCTTTTGGGCACTCACTGGTAATATCACATAATTTTTCTTCCTTTGTAAAAAGTCTGTTTTTATTAATTGATAAACAGGCTAGTATCAATGGGGAAAAAGATGAGAAAGTAGTTGCCCATGAGAAAAAGGGAAGATGAACTTTGGATGTTGGTATCAGCAGAAGTAACTCCAAAAAAGAAGGTGACACCTATGATGAAAATGAAGTCTTATTTTCTAGATCCTCCTGTGGCCGATCTATCAGCTTCTTCACTGCCTTTGATGCCCTGGTGGCCAGGCACATACTTCTACTGAATATCCATGCTTCAGGAAACTTGATCAATCTTCTCATCATCGATTCTGTTGACTACATCTCTTCCAGAGGCTGTTTTCCATCTGTTTTGTTTCCAGTTATCTATCTATTCTGTCATGTCTTTGATGCTATCAGTTTCAATGATGAGTTTGTCCATATTTGGGTTCTTTTCTTGTCCAATTGCTTTGTGGGCTGCCTTCAGTTCAGCCAGTTGGTTTGTCAGCTGTCCAGAAACCTTCTTGCTTACATTTAATGGGTTCTCAGGCCCCAGAAAACTCCATATCCAGCTTTTGCCTCTCTCCCATTATTTCTGCAGCTGCCATCCACGTAAACAGCTGGAGCGCACCCTCCACCTAGACAGCTCTGTCTGTGTCAGTCCTCGTAGCTCACGTGGGACCTCACCACAAGCAATTCGCTGCATACCTGGTCCCTGCGATCAGCAGTTCTGAGCAATTTTTCTTTTTCAATATTGTGGTAAGCTGTTACATTGTTGACTTCCCAAAATTGTGCATCCAAAGATCCCACCTTTGTGTAGTCCCCCCTACACATACACATACACATTGACTTTGGGCATGCCTAGAACTTGCTTTGACTAAGTGGACATGAGCAAGAGTGATGCCGTCAGAGCTTCATAAGAACATGCACAATGGACTTGGTCCTCTTGGAACACTCTTTGTTAGAAGCCAGACTCCATGTGTCAATGAAAAAATTGAATTTAGGCAATAGGATGATGAAGGCATCTTGGACATTCCAGCCAAGATGGTTCCCAGCTACTGTATGTGCAGCAAAACCACCCCACTGAGTCCTGTCAAAGCATAGACCCACAAGAAGTAATGTTGTTGCTTTAAGTCACTAGATTTCAGGGGTAATTTGTTATGTAGTAATTGATAGTTGAAGATACAGTGATGAATTACATTAATAGATTTCCTGCTATTGATCTTGAATTATTGTAATAAACCCTAACTGATCATGTTGTTATTTTGACTTATAGTTAGATTCTATTGGTTGATTTTTTTCTTTTAATTAGAACCTTTAATATTTTTCTATGCCTAGAATTATTTAAGTAACACTTAATGATCCAATTTCAGAAGGTAAAATTGAACAGTGACACCAACAGGTACTAAAGTCTTTTTCAGTGGTAGGTTTAAAATTAACTTTTTAATTTACAGTTGAGTAATTGACAGCACTTGGCTTTTTTTGGCAATTGAAGTCTATTCAGTTTTTATAATACTTCTGTGCATTGATAAGTTTAAAACTTATACATTTCCTTTATGTTTTCAATTCTGCATCCAAAATTATGACTTTCATTCTTACCTGTATATGCAGTTGTATCTCCTTTCTCATTTACAAATGTATGTTTTGCTCTTTCTCTTTTGTGCTTAATAAAGTTCACTATTTTAGCAATGTTTTCAAATAATCAGCTTTGAAATTTATTTATCTTTCATTTTCTTAATTTCTATTCCAAAATATTACAGTTTATCTTTATTATTACTTTCCTAGTTACTTTTGCTATATTTTCTTGTGTTTTAAAATTTTAATTTCAAGCTCCAAAGACCTAACAAAATAAGTTCCCAAAATATGAATAACTAAGCAACAATAATTTTATTTTACTAAAATAGGAATATTTTCTTTAAAAGTAAGCCTTTGAAAAGGTCAATATTTCTTTTTTGTTTCTGCAACATGCATCTGCCTTCTTTTGGCAACAGAACATCAATTTGCCTTTGGAGATAATCCTTCCCATCTTCTTGCTCAGTCTTTGTAATCACAACTTCTAATTCCAGATAAAGACACATGACTCCAGAAAACTTTATCAGAATTTTGTATCTCCTTGGTCAGTGAAGAGAGTGACTGGAGCAGGGATGGACAGATGAAACAAGATGAGCCAATCAAATCTCTTTCTAGGGTTTGCTAGAACTATCGGGGAAGAAATTCTCTCCCTTCCCAGCTGTCAGGTTGTATGAAGCAAGAGAAACCCTGGTGGTATGGCAGTAAAGTGCTACGTCTGTTAACCAAAAGATCGGTAGTTCAAATCTACCAGGTGCTCCTTGGAAACTCTATGGAGTAGTTCTACTCTAACACACAGGGTCACTATGAGTCAAAATTGGTTCAAGGGCAGTGAGTTTGGTTTTGGTTTTATGAAGCAAGAGAACCTGGAGCTTCTGGAGGCTGTCTTTGCTGTCACCAGAAAGAGTTATCTCTGAGAATGAAGTCAACCAAGTGGAAAAGAGAGACCAAGAGATTCTTAGTGACATCAGTTGAATCTGGACCCTGTCACATCTGGAGTGTATTCGCTTCCTTGGAACATTTTAATTATGTAAGTCAACAAATTTCTACTTTTGTTGTTTAAGTTGGGCCTCTGTCACACTCCACAGGACAAATCCTGATAGGCCCAGGCTGCGTGGTGGTACCTTCCATGACAAATAGATCCCTAGGCAGAGATGGATCAGGTCTCAACTGGCTGAATCACTAACATATAGGTCTTGCTTCTCTGCCCTTCCATCTTTGACCTCTGAGCTAAGTCCCTGACTCCCTCCTTTGTAGAAATGCCTACTGCCTTGGTCTTCTCAGCACCGCAATTTTCACATCTTGGTCCTCCAGGACTTTGATTACCTCATAAATGTTGGTGTTTTTAGGGGACTAACACGGGGTGGGGGCGGGGGGACCTAAACTTTCGTTGAAAGCTGGCTGGAGTTTGAACTTTTTGTCTTGAGAGAGAAGCAGAATTGCTTTTAAGAATTTTCTGTCATTAGTTTGGTTATAGACTGACTTTCATCAGTCTGTTTTCCTGGAAAGGCAGGAAGCATTCAGAAACCAGCCCGGCCAGTGTTGAGGGTCTGTGTTTGGATGAGAGAGAGGAAAGCAGCCATATTTGCCATGAGGAGCCTGGCAAGTCAGGCTAAGTAGTTGGACCCCACCTGAAGCTGGCTTCTAAGATCAGGACACGCAGACTCTGTCGTACTTGCAGGGCCACAGGACAAAATACACCATGTCTTTCTGGAGGGGGTCAATTTTACTTCAAGATTTCTATGGGACAGACTACTTACGATTTAAAACACTTAATAGAAACCCTGGTAGCATAGTGGGTAAGTGCTACAGCTGCTAACCAGAAGGTTGGCAGTTTGAATCTCCCAGGCTCTCCTTGGAAAGTCTATGGGGCAGTTCTACTCTGTCTATAGAGTAACTGTGAGTCAGAATCAACTCTACAGTAATGGGTTTAGTTTGGTTTTTTGAATTCTTTAGGAAAGAAGGGAAAATCCAAGTGAATCGTTAAGACTACAAAGAAATTTTGTGCTTAAGCTAGACTGCTTTGACCAGCACATCTGAGTGACATATGGTTATCATGTAATTTCTTCCTTAAGAAAAATCTTTCTTGACTCTATATTCCCTTCTGTCTATGGCCCTTTTAATGGTCTTTATTTATAGGAAAATCCATTCCAAGGCTAGGAACTAAATTTATTACCCCTACTTCTCCTCCCTGCTTGCTCTGGAACCTACTCTGATTAGTCTGCTGCTCCCACTTTGTTCTCATCAAGGTGCCTCGGTAGCACAAGCAGTTTACACTCAACTATTAACCTAAAAGTTGATGGTTTGAAAGCATCCAGTGGCACCACAGAGGAAAGGCCTGGCAACCTGCTTCTGTAAGATTATAGGCAGGAAAATCCAAAGGAACAGTTCTATTCTGTAAGACACGGGTCTGCCATGAATTGAAATTGACTCAATAACAATAGGTTTGGTTTGGTGGTGGCGGTTTTTTACATCTTCTGAAGTCAGTGTAGTCCCCTTCTGGCTAAGTTCAGTAATCAATCATCTATTGTCAGCTATTTTGACTGTTACACAGAATCTGACATAATCACCCTCTCCTCCTAAAAACTCTCTCTTCACTTGGTGTCCAGGATTCTACATTCTGCTGTGGTCCTCTGTCTCACATTGGCCACTCCTTCCAGACTCCTTTGTTGGTTTTTTCTCAATTCTCATACTACTTAGTATTGGGATACCAAGTCTCAGCTCTTAGGTGTCTTCTTTATCTACATATTCAGATCTGTTGATATCTGCCAGCTGAAATACCATCCATATGCTGACAACTTTCCAATTTATCTCTCTGGCTTGGATCTTTCCCCTGCATACCAATCTCATACTTGACATCTCCACTTGGATGTATAATAGGCATCTCAGACTAAACAAACCCAGAAAAGAAACTCCTCATATTCCCACCGCAAACTTGCTCCTCTCCCCTCTCACTCAACTCCGTCTATTTTCTGGCATCTGTGATGATTAACGTGTCAGCTTGGCTAAGCCATGATTCCCAGGACTGTGTGGTTGTTCTCCTTTTTTGTGATCTGATGTAATTATTCTCCATTTTGTGTGTTGTAAATCCTAATGTCTATATGTTAATGAGGCAAGGTTAGTGTCGGGTGTATCTTGAGTTACAGCCTTACAAGAGGGTGAGATTCAAGTCATGCTCTTACTCAGGTCACACTTTCACTCTGATGTTTTCTTGGGGGTGCATTGTCATGGATTGAATTGTATTTCCCCAAAAAATGTATGTAGCAATTTCCCTAGGCCATGATTCGTGGTATTGTGTGATGTTCCCCTATTCATAAGTCCTGTCTCTGTGACATTAATGAGGGAGGCTGGGTGGCAGCTGTGTTGAAGCAGCAGGACTCAGTGTGTAAGCTTGTGTTGTGTCTTGAGTCAACTTCATGGGATATAAAAGGAAGCAGGCTAGAAGCTGGGGACCTCAAGCCATCAAGAAAGAAGTAGAGCCAGGAGCAGAGTACATCCTCTGGAAGACACTGGGGGTCTCTGCACCTTCAGAAGCTTCCAGTTCAGGGGAAGACTGATGACAAGGACTTTCCTCCAGAGCCAGCAAAGAAAGCCTTCCCTTGGAGCCAACACCCCAAACTTGGACTTTTACACTACTGGACCAGCCAAACCAGACAGTGACAAGATAAATTTCTCTTTTCAAAGCCACCTACTTGCAGTATTTCTGTTAAAGCAGTACTAGCTAAGACATGGGTGTTCTGGCAACGTGATCCCTTCTTCTCAATGCTACATCCATCTTGTCATCATCTAATCTTCTTGGGACTTGAGCTAACAGCCTGTTGTCTGACCTGCTGATTCTGGATTTCATCAGCTTCTGCAACCTTGTAAGCCAGTAGCCTAATATTTGACCTGCTGATTTGGGGGTCTACCAGCTTCCACAGTTCTGTGAGCCAACAGCCTGTCATCTGACCTGCTGGCCACGGGTTTCCCAGCTTCTCCAATCACAGGAGTCAGGCTAAGCCTCCAGCTTGATGCCTGAGTCACAGATTTGAGACTTGCCAGCCCCTACAACCATATAAGCCATTTCTTTAAGACACCTCTTTGTCTCTCTCTTTGTCCACACACACACACATACACACACACACACACACACACACACACACGTGTGCTTCATTGGTTTTACTTCTCTAGAAAACCCAGCTAAGACAGCCCCAAAACGTGGAGTTATCGATTCCTCTTTTACTCACAGCCCAGACCACTCACTCAGAAAATAATCTTGCGTCTATGTTCAAAATATATCTAGAATTTCCTGTAGTATCACCACCAGGGTCCAGGTCACAATCACTCACCTGTTGCCAAGACTGCTATCATAGGTTTCTAACTGGTCTTCTGACTCTGGTCACTGTGTCCACTTTAGGCCCCAAAGCCAGTGTGATCATTTTGATATGTAAGTCAGATAATGTCACTCCTCTGATCACAGCCTTCCAGCAGTCTTCCAATTACTTGTTCAGAAGAAAACTCCAAGTCTCTACGATGGTCCTCAAGGTCTCACTTGGCCTGGACTCTTTTCCTTACTTGCTCTGTGCCAACCACGCCAGACTCCTTGCTGTGCCTCGGACCCACCAGATGCTCTGGTCCAGGGTTCCCTCCTCCTGGACTGCTCGTCCCTGAGCTCCGTGCCTGCCTGGCTCCCTCACCTTCTCAGGTCTGGGCTTAAAGGTGGCATCTCAGAGAATCTTGCCCTGACCACACACATTATATCTTCCACCCCAACTTCTAGTACCTGCTATCTTCTTTCCCTGATTTATTTTTCTTATCAATATGCTATGATTTAACTTATTCATTCATTTATTTTTTTTTTTATTCACTGTAATGTAAGCTCCACGGAGGCACAGATTTTTACCTGTTTTGTTCACTCCTGTATCCCCTGGCCCTTACCAGGAAACCAAATGCTTTACCATCAAGACGTTTCCAAGTCATAGCAACCCTCTAGGACAGAGAACAGCTGCCCTGTAGGGTTTCCAAGAGCTGCTGGTGAATTCAAACTGTCTATCTTTTGGCTAGCAGCCAAGCTCTTACTCCCTGTAGCATCAGGGTTCCCCCTGACTCACAGCAGGTGCTTACAAAAACACTATTTGAATGAATTCAATCAACCAAAGATTGAATGCACTCAAACACTGTTGAATGGCACTAGTTTATTCTCCTCTACCATTATGTGATAGAGAACGTAGAAGACACCAGGTTCCAGAGGACACCTAGGGCCCATTTCTGCCTCAAAGGCAGCACAGGAATCCAGCAGGGGAACAGGGGTCTGCCAGAAACCCAAGGGTGTCCACTGAAAAACAGGAAGGCAAGTGAAACAGCTTCTGTCTTTCAGGAGGAAAGTCTACCTCCCTTGGGATGTGTCCTTTCAGGCAGGTGGCAGTCATGCTCTTCTGGTCCCAGGGGACTTCTTCAGAAGAAAGGCAGAGCCGCTGAAGGAGAAAGGCTTTAGGACAAGAGGCCTGTTTTGGAAGGTATTGACACAGCAAGTCAACCTGCAGTCCCCACCCTATGTGCACAGAGGCTGGGCAGATGGAGAGCAACACCAGCTGCCTTTCCTGCTTTCCCAAGGGAAGGTCAGGGTCATTGTCCCCTGTGGCTAGACTCTTTCAGGGGTCACCTCTAGCATATACTTGTGATACTCTTCAAGTAGTAGCCCAGAACCATGCAGGGTTTGGAGCAGGGTAGACAAAGGTAGTGAAAGAGAAATTTTGGATGAGTGTTTAGGAGTGTGCAAGGCGGATTGGGGGTGCGCAGTGAAGAGTGGGAGGGTCTTGGAGATAGGTTCACCAGTAGGACTCCATTTTAATGGTCAAGAAAAGAGTTAACAATGACTCTGGAACTTTGTGTCCAACCTTTGTGAGTGGGACAGAACGACAATACTGCAAGACAAACACCAACCTCAGGAGAGGAAGCTGGAGGGGAGGGGGGAAAGTGTATTCATGTATTTATTTATTGTTCCCTATGTAAGCAAGTGATTCTGTTAATGGAATACAAAGTAAAAATATTATTTGTGTATAAACTACACACTTGAAAAAAAAATGTCTGACTCATCCAGACTACAACTCTTTGAGGAAAGCGGTGATTTTTTGTTTTTTTTTTTTTCAAGACACATTGTTGTTTTTAGCTAACATTGAGTTGGTCCCCACTCATGGTGGACCCATGCACAAAAAGATCGGGCCTGCCGTGAGCCACAGGGTTTCCACCGGCTATTTTCAGAAGTACGTCACTAGGCCTTTCTAGCTCTGCTGGAATCTGTTCAGCATCACAGCAACATACAAGCCTGTACGGACAGACAGGTGACAGCTGCACCTAAGGTGCCTTAGCCAGGAATCGAACTTGGGTCTCTCACATGGAAGGTTAGAATTCTACCACAAAACCATCATTGACCCCTTCCAGAAACTCTTGCATATGCTAAAAAAGAGAAAAAAGATGGGAGATGGGGGCATCTTCTGCCCAGAAATTGCAAGATCTAAAAAGAAACCCTGGTGGCATAATGGTTAAGTACCACAGCTACTAATCAGAAGGTTAGCAGTTCAAATCTTCCAGGTGTTTCCTGGAAACTCTATGGGGGCAGTTCTACGCTGTCTACAGGGTCACTACAAGTTAGAACTGACTCAACAGCAGTGTTTTTTTTCCTTAATAGTTATACAGTGCCAAAGCCCATCACCCACAAAGACCTCTGTGAGCAAAGCCACAAGCCTATGTGATGATGGGTGGACACATCTCAACCCTGACATATTTCTGGCTGTATATTTTTCATCCTAATTAAACTCTCCTCAAAAATACCCCCTCATCTCCCTGTACAAGGACAAAAGCTGAGCCCGGGAACACCCAGCCTGGGAATGCCAAAGCCAGCCCAGCCCTGCTAGCTTCCCCCAACTGCACATCCCCCTCCCATGTGAAAAGAATTACCCTTCTTAGAACAGTTTAAGAAAGGCATAGGGTGGGGGACAGTAGGTGTTCACTGTCCCCACAGGAAGAGATAAAATAAAGAGCAAAGTAGAAACAAATAGAGATTATAACCTTTAGAACCCTCCTTCTGAATCTTTTAACCTTGAGGTATAAGTAGGGCTGATTGAGCTCAGGGCATAACTTTGTTTTCACTGTCAATTATCACCACAACACACTTGTCTCAGGCCATTACCTAGAAGGTCCTAATGATTAATATGTAAAAAAGACCACTTGTCTTGGGCCATTATCCAGAAGGTTCTAATAATTAACAAGAAAAAAGAGACCACGAGGTTTCGGTTTCAAGTTAGCTAATAGCTTATGTGGTTAGGGGGCAGGGTGAAAATCACATCACCTCAAGTTAGCC
The DNA here is from genome assembly GCA_028571685.1 of Heterohyrax brucei. Lineage (NCBI taxonomy): Eukaryota > Metazoa > Chordata > Mammalia > Hyracoidea > Procaviidae > Heterohyrax > Heterohyrax brucei. The sequence continues at coordinate 168,253,049 of CM053143.1, forward strand.
AATAGCTTGTGTGGTCGGGGGCAGGGTGAAAATCACGTCACTTCCACTATAAAAATAAAAAAAGACAGACCTTTTCGGGCTGCCGTTCTCCAAAAACTCTTTCCTGTCTCTCTCAATTCATTTCCTCGCCGACGCCATTCCCTCCCTCTGTGGGGCCCCCCAAAAGTTGTCGGGGCTGGCTCCCGGCAATACAGTAAAAATATAAATATTATCTTGATAATAATATAGGCAACAAGACTATCTAACTGCCTTTGCAACCTTTAAAACTGTTCCTTGTCTATTCCTTTCTCAGTGTCTGTCTCTCTACCTACCTACCTATCCATTCGTCATTATAACCATTATTTACATAGCTCACTTACACAGATCTCAGACATGATTCAAGGTGCTTTGCATATGTTAATTTATTTAATTTTTACAACAGTCTGAGAAGATAGTCTAACTGCTAAAACTTTACCCGAAATTCTCAGCATCTTGACATAATAGAAGTTCATTTTTACACCAATAATAGTTCAGTGAAGATGTTTGGCAGGTGTTTTTCCCCCTGGTGACTCAAGAGTCCAAGCTTCTCCCCTTGGGAGGCTTCATCATTTCCCAGGTCCTCCAAGTTCTCTGTTGCACCCTCCACCAGCAGACGGGAGAAGAGTATAGAGGATCCGCCACAGGGCTCCACGCGCCAGGCCTGGAAGCAGCACACACCACTTCTTCTCAAACTCCACTGGGTACAGAATTTAGACACAGCAAACCTAACTAGTTGCAAGACAGGCTGGACTGGTGGTGTCTCAGTTTTCTAGTGCTGCTCTACCAGAAATACCACAAGTGAAAGCTCTAACAGTTTATTCTCTCCCAGGCTAGTGTGCTAGCAGTCTGAATTCAGGGTGACAACACCAGGGGAAAGTTTTCTCCCTCTGTCTGTTCTGGGGGAAGGTCCCTACAATCAGTCTTTCCCTGGTCTCGGAACTTCTCAGTGCAGGGACCCTGGGTCCAAAGGATTTCCACATCTCTGGTTCTTCTTGCTTGGTAGTAGTGATATCCCCCTGTCTCTCTAGTCACTTCTCTCTTTCATATCTGAAAGTAGATTGACTCAAGATAATCTAACCTAATCTTGTATACTGAGATACAGTATACAATATATATAATATAATCTTGTATACTGAGATACAATATACAACATATAATCTTGCATATTAAGATAACCAAATCTTATATACTGAGAAACAATACACAATATATATAATCTGGTATATTATGATAACCTAATCTTGTATATTGAGTCCTGTCTCGTTAACATAACTGTCTCTAATCCTGCCTTGATAACATCACAGAGGTAACAACACAGTAACAACACAGAAAAGTCACATCACATGATAAACATGACAGACAATTAAGGCACTCATGGCCTAGCCAAGTTGACACATATTTTAGGGGGACACAATTCAATACACAGCATTCTACCCTTCGGCCCCCTCAAAAAGTTGATATCTTTGCTACATATAAAACATGTTCATCTTATCACATCATCCAAAAATTCCTCTTTGTCTGTGAAACACAGAACACAAGTTTCCAACACAAGTTAGCTGTCTCTAAAATACAGTAATGGAACAGGTTCAAGCTAGACGTTGCCATTATAAATGGGATAAATTGGAGGAAAAGAAGCAGCAAGTGAGTCAGAAGAACACATTACATTCTACATTTTACATTCCACTTTGGTGAGTAGCATCTGGAGTCTTAAAAGCTTGAGTAGCCATCTAGGATATTTCACTGGTCTTACTCCTAAAGACAACTAAAGGCACAAGAGAAAGATTAGTCCTTGGGACTAATGGGCCACGTCTACAATGGCCTCCCACAAACTGAATCCAGTACAACTAGGTGGCGCTTTGCTCCCCCAACTGACAGCTCTGACCGGGAGCACAATAGGGGCTTTCAGACAGAGCTGGAGAAAAACGTAGAACAAAATTCTAATTCAGAAAGACCAGACTTGCTGGCCTGGCAGAGACTAGAGAAACTCTGAGATTATGGCTCTTGGACACTCACTCAGCTTAGTAATGAAGTCATTCCCGCGGTTCACCCTTCAGCCATAGATTGGACAGGCCCATAAAACAAAATGAGACTAAAGGGGCATGGCAGCCCAGGGGCAAGGACTAGAATGCAGGAGGGGACGGGAAAGCTGGTGACAGGGAACCAAGGCTGAGAAGGAAGAGTGTTGAACTGTTGTGGGGTTGTTAGCCAATGCCATAAAATGATATGTACATTGTTTAACAAGAAACCAGCTTGTTCTATAAACCTTCTTCTAAAACACAATTAAAAAAAAAAAAAGCTCTCTTTCAGCCTCTCTATTCAGTTTCAAAACAGCTCTCAGCCTGACCCATGGATTTCGGACATTTCAGCCTTTACAACCACATGAGCTGTTTCCTCTATATAAGTTTCTCTACGTAGATATTTATACACTTTGCTGGTTGTACTTCTCTAAAGAACCCACCCTAGGACAGCTGGGAAGGGCATTTCTGGCCATGTGCCCAGGAATGGGTTTTGGTTGGCACACGTTAGTCTCTACTAAAGGCAGAGTAAAAACCAGCTGAGTCAGTTCCAACTTACAGTGACCCCACATCTGTCCGAGTAGAAATGAGCTCTGCTGGGTTTTCAGTGGCTGATTTTTCAGAAGATCATAAAGTCTTTCTTTCAAAGCACCTCCCGCTAGGCAAAACCCTCCAAGCTTTGGGCGAGCAGTCAAGCGCACTGACTAATTGTACCATCCTGGGGCTCCAAAGGCAGGGTCCTAGTAAGCTACTTTATGGATGGAAAAACCAAAGTATACCACATCCACAGCCGCAGAGTTGATTCTGGCTCATAGTGACCCTAAAGGACAGAGTCGAACCGTTCCACAGAATTTCCAAGGATTGCCTGGCAGATTTAAGCTGCCTACCTTTTGGTCAGCAGACATAGCACTTAAGCACTGTACCACCAAGGCATCACAAACCCACCAAACCCACTGCCCTCGAGTTGATTCCAAGTCACAGTGATGCTACAGGACAGAGGAGAACTGCTCTACGGAGTTTCCAAGGAGCGCCTGGTGGATTTGAACTGATGACCTTTTAGTTAGATGTAGCACTTAACCACTATGCCACCAGGGTACAGAAAATGAAAAAAAAAAAAAAATGTTCTAAGCTAAATCAGTAGTAAATGATGGAGCCAGGATTCAAGCCCAGGCAGTCAAGACTCTTAATCCCTTCAACCTATGGCGATGACCCTCTGAGGTTAGCTTGAGGGGACAAATGAGCATCCAAATATATGAAAACAAACAAACAAGCAAACAAATAATAGATTAGCAACAGGGGTTCCCAGAAAAGAGAGCCAGATGCTTCACAGTCAGCATCCAGGCTTGACAATGCTCCAGTCAAATCAGGCTTGCTGTATTTTGGGGCTAGATGCCTGTCACCAAGAGAACATTGTTCCCTTTCTACAAAGACAGCCTGACACGTAGGAGGGATCATGGGGGGGGGGGGGTCCTAACTGGAAGGAGAAGAGAGGCTGGTGTTCAAAGGCGTTCAAAGTGGTCCATTTTGACACATTTAATTTCCGCTTAGGGGGCCATGTTCAGTATGTCACAGAATGCAGTCTAATTTTAGGTTCTCTCATGGGACCAGTACAGTGGAAAGGGCCCTAAAGATGTGCGGCTGTGCACTGTGGTGTGAATTTAGACTCTTAATCTCTGGAGTAATTTTCCTTTCCTGCAAAATGAAGGAGTTTGGACCATATCAAAGCTGCTTGGAGAGGTGGGGGTAGTTTCTTAGAATCAAAAGTATCTAGTTAAAGCTCTGAGACCTCTCCCTAAAAAGGTAGATGTTGTTAGGTACTGTTGAGTCGATTCAGACTCACAAAGACCCATTTAACAGTTTGGAACTTCCCGCAGGGTGTTTTAGGCTCTAATCTTTACGGGAGCGGATGGCCAGGCCTTTCTTCCTCCTCTGGAGCTGGGTGGGTTCTAACTGTCAGCCTTTCGGTTAATAGCCAAGTGCTTCCCCATTGTGCCCCCAGGACTCCTTCAAAGTGCGGGTCCACAATTTTGCAGGACTTTCAGGCAGCCTGAAGATCATCTATAAGCTGCCCTTTAAGAATAGCCAGAGTCTAGGCACTTTTTCAAATGCTCTTGCTTTCCAAAAGCAGTTAAAATAAAAAAAATTTTTTTTAAAAATCACCTTTGTTCTTTAATCTGGCGCCTCCTGTGGAAGGAAGCCTTCCAGGCACCTACTTAGTTCCTGCGCCAGCCTGTTGGGGAGGGGGCTGTAAGCAGAGCGCCTCCCTAGAACCCGGGGCTCCAGGAACCGCACCCCAGCACCACGGGCAGATGGCGGTCTCCACGGTGCCCCGGCAGAGGGTGAGTCACGCCGGTCAACTGATCTGCTGATTCACAGGTAGCAACAGTGGTTTCAGGTGCCTGGCTGTCCTGGTACCGTGTCATTGCTACAAACTGTGTGCTTCCTGTCAGCCTCAGGGCTTCCGTCTGCAGCAGCCCTTCAGCTGCTCCGTCCCTGGAGATGGAGAGCTGGCCAGGAGAGCCCCGCAGCTGTCCTGGGCACAGTAAGTCCAGGGCCACTTGTAAAAGGTAAGGGCAACTATAAATACTGTAAAAAGGAGAGCTTCCAAGTTCAGAGGAAGTCCGGGGGGTTGTCAAGGTCAGGCCCAGGAGGAAAACGGGTCCAGAGGAAGTCTTCTTTCTCCCTTCCTTCTGAATCTTCAAAAACATTCATTGGTCTCTAAGGGAAAGCCAAAAACTCCTTAGCACTTCAAATTCTGTAAAATCAAGTCCCAACTGACCAGCGGCTCCAGCTAGCCTCCCTTAGCCAACGGGGAATGCGCCTTCGGTTTCTTTACCGCACCCTCATCAGGTGATTCTCACATCAGACATTGCCTTTTCCCTCCTGCTTCTTCCCAGTCCAACCCTTTCTTCAGGCTCTGACTCCAGGACCACCGGGGACTTTCCCCAGACCATTACTGATATGAAGAAGCACAGCTGCTTTTTACTGAGGCTCTACCATGTACCCTATGAAGCAGTTCTGCTCTGTTGTTCAGGTCATTACGAGTCCAAATCAACTCAATGGCAATGGGTTTTGGGGAACCCAGGCCACATAGTGGTTAAGACCTGTGTCTGCTAACCAAAAGGCCAGCAATTTGAATCCATAAAATGCCTTGGAAACACTAATGGGCGGCTCTACTCTGTCCTGTAGGGTTGCTATGAGTCAGAATCAACTCGACAGCAGTGGGCTTGGTTTTGGCTTTACCATATACCAAGTGCTTCACAAACCTCATCGCACTTAATTCTCTCTGGCTTGTCAGTTGTTTTCACCCCTGTTTTACAGGCGAGGAAGTTGGACTTGAAGGAGTTAATTCAACTTTCAGAAACTGGTAAGTAAATGGCAGAACTGTAACTCTAGTCTAGTTGACTGCAAAGCCGCTGTGGCATGTATGCTGCTCACCCACATACCTGGCCATGGCCCAGCCACCCTCCCTCTGTCCTCTCAGCTGACCCTCAGCCATGCTTGGTTCCTCTTCTGCAGCCTGCAGGTACTGAGACAGCACTCTCCCTCCTCTCACATCCTGTGGCCCTCAGCGTCTGTGGCCCTCCTGTGGCAGCCCAGAGGCCTACTTCTCCTTCCCTGTTGTAGACATTATCTGCTTAACAAGGTTGGAAGCTTCTGAGAACATCGACTAGATGTCCCCCACGAAATATAGCCCAGCACTGTCACTGACAACTGGTTGATGGGCTCTTCGGCCTGCTTTTATGGCAGGCTAAGGCAGATGCCACATCTCAGGTGACCGGGCTCTGGGAAGGTCTTCTGGAAGAATCAGCAGACCAAGAGCCCCCGGCCAGAGTCCCAAACTACAGCATCTCCGGGAACCCAAAGGAACCGCTGCTTTACAATTCTTTCACAACTTTGCTGTCGAGAAAATCCTGTGGTGAGCAGCTTCGCCTGAGATAAAGCAAATGCACTGCTCAGTTTCCTAAGCAACCATTAGTTCTTTTTCTTTTCAGCCTGCCTGCCTGCCCGTCTGCCCCTTGATATTATGATGGGGTCTCTGATGACTGGTGTAAAAACCCCAAATACTCTTCAGTAACAAAAAACAAAACCCATTGCTGCTGAGTCTATTCCAACTCACAGTAACCCTATAGGACAGAGCAGAACTGCCCCGGGGGTTTCCCAGGCTGGAACGTTTATGGAAGCAGCCTGCGTGTCTTTCTCCCACAAAGCAGACCTTCCTTCAATCAGCAGCCAAGCACTTTAGCCCCTGCACCACCAGGCCCCCTTACTCTTCAGTCGTAGAATCCAAAGTGGTATTTTTAAAAAGCTCCTGAAGAGTTTGGTCCTGTGTACACACAAGAAGAGGAAATAGTAAAAGCAGTCGCTGTGTGAACCTGAGTCTGTTCCTGTTTATACAGACAGCTGAGCAGACGAGTAGCGGTGTTTGCAGTTAGGGACACCGGTGCGCTCTGCGCTTGGTCGGCACGGTGCCTGACAGTTGCAGCCCCCCGTTGCACCCCAACCTCATCTCAGATGAGTTCTCCTCTCTCTGGTCCTAGTCACATTTTATGCGTTGTTTTTTAATCACCCTGTATTATGATCATCTGTTTATTCGAATACTTCCTCTGCTAGACTGTGAGCTTCTTGAGAGAAATAACTGTCATCACTGTCAGGATTGTGATCATCCTGGTGACAGCTAACGTTTTTCAGCGCTTCCTGTGTGGCAGGCACTGTGTTAATTGCTCTGCATTCATTCCTGGATTGCCGTCAAACACTCCTCTGAGGGAGGTACTGTTACAGCTCTTGGGAGCCAGAGGACTCCCTGAAGTTCCCAGATGCACAGTTCAGAGGGTCTCTATTACTGAGATGACTTGTGTGTTGCTGTGATCCTGAAAGGTATGCCGCCAGAATTTCCAATGCTAGCAGGGTCACACACAGTGGACAGGTTAGGCTAGAGCTTCCAGAACCAGCCAGGTTACGAAAAAACACCCGGAGACCTACTTCTGAAAATGGGTCAGTGAAAATCTTACGGACCAAAAGGAAACATTATTCAACGTGCTTGCTTTGGACACATCAGGAAGGATCAATTCTGGGGGGAGGACGTCACGTTTAATGACACAAAGGGCCAGCGAGACGGACTGGTGATTGTGAGGACGATGCAGAACCAGGCAAGGTTTCATTCCGGCATAGGTCAGGTTGCCGTGACTCGGGGTCAAGTCAACAGCAGACATGACTCTATCTCTCTGTGAAAGCTCTTGCAAAAACAACAAAAGCTACTGGGTAGAAACATTACCCAACAGCTCTACTCTGTCCTATAGGGTTGCTATGCATTGGAATAGACATTGTTCTCTTAATGCAACGGAGCTTGTCACCCCTGAGAAATTATGTTTTGAATGAAAGCATGCTTTTTCGCATGATGACAATGCAAAATCAAAAAAGTAGCTGGAGGCAGTGGCGGTGGGGGTGGGGGGAGAGGACAAAGGACAGACAACCTGGGTCTGAGTCGACCTCTCACAGACTGTGACCATAGGCAAGTCCCCCCATTACTCTGAGCCTCTGCTCTTACATACACGAAGTTGGGGTGCTAACATCTATCTCATGGTGGTGTTGGGGAACTAGGAGGAATGCACACATAGTGTGTAGTCTGGTGTGAAATAGATGTTTAATCGATTGTGACAATTAGTACCATTATTTTGACGACCAATCCTACTGCTTTAATATCAGAAAGTAATGCTAGCTGGAGGGAAGCCTGAGCTTAGGTCAAGGCAGTTCTTACTTCTCTAAAAATAGTTAGCCAGTGTTCCCCAAGGCAGGGAACCATTTCTCTCCTCATAAATTCAGAAACTGCTTATTATTAGAACATGAATGTGCCATCTGAAAGAGGAACAGTACAATATTGCAAGGATAGAATAGCTGGGGCAGGGGGCAGGGGACCATGCTCTTAGGTGAAATCGAGGCCAATTGGCACAACTATCGTTTTGCTAAGAGAGCTCTCTGCACCCCACATTGGTGAGTGGCGTCTGCGGTCTTAAAAGCTGCCAAGCTGCTATCCGAGGACACAGCAAATGGTCCCAACTCAGCAGGAACAGATGCTCACCGCGGACCAAAATGACATGCGGTAAAGACAACCTAGAAGACAGAGAGACCCGGAAGAGTGGGTGCCTTCATCAACTTGGGACCGGAAGAACCGGATGGTGGCTGGCCACCACCAGTGATAGCCACAATGGAGCTCACTAGGTTTAGTCTCACTGGCAACACAAGAATAAAAAAGTGTGCATCCTGAGATCTCCACTAAAAGACCTGTTGATGGTCCAGCGGTTTCGGGGTTCCCCTGAGAGCATGGCCTCTGGCCCTGATGCTGCCCTTACCCATAAATTATAACAAAGGTCCACTCTTTGGACAGGAAAGGATTGGACTTGGCAATGCAGAGTGACCATATATTGGAAGCACTTTGTGGTTCTATACATCTGCAGGATATCATCCTGCTGACCTCTGGCTGGAGGAAGGAGAGTGGGTGGAGAGGAGGGGAAAGGAGGCTGTTGGGAGGATGTTGAGAGAAATAGTGTGCTGTCACCAGGCAGGGAGAGCAGTGGAAGCTGCATATAGGTGGGCGTGTAAATTTATACGGGAATGTACATTTTCACTCAGTCATGTTAAAGAAAAAAGACAAAAAAAAGAGGAACAGTAAAACCTGCAAGAGCCATAACCTGCATAAGGTGGAAATCTGCCAGAGAAGGAAATGTCCAACATCTTCCACTAAAATGATTGAAAGAAAAGTAGTAAGACTGCAACCTGTCAAAGGCAGAGAACCAGTGAGAGCCATAAAAACAAGGTGGCTCCACCGTGTGCTGGCTTTCACAGGTTTTGCTGTGTAAGGATACGCAAATACGTTCTTTTGTTCTAGGGCTAAGATCTTTTATGCTGGGAGAAGATTTCCAGGATCCTTCTTAAATTAGGAAACCCTGGTGGTATAGTGGTTAAGTGCTATGTCTGCTATCCAAAATGTTGGCAGTTCAAATCCACCAGGCACTCCTTGGAAACTTTACAGGGGCAGCTCTACTCTGTCCTACAGGGCTGCTATGAGTCACAGTTGACTTGATGGTAATAGGTTTGGTTTTTGCTTTTTTGATGGCGTAGTGGTTAAGTGCTATGGCTGCTAACCACGAGACTGGCAGTTCAAATCCACCAGGCAGTCCTCAGAAACTCAATGGAGCAGTTCTACTGTCCTGTTAAGGTTGCTGTGAGTCAGAATCGACTCAACAGCAGAGGGTTTGGTTTTAGTTTGGTTTTTAAATTAAGGTGACCATGAAGGTTAAGGGCGTGGAGTCAGCCAACAACACCGCAGGCTTGCTCTGAAGCTTCCAGGAGCCATAGGCTTTCTGCAGGCAGAAGGGAGCAGGAGCAGCCAGAGCCTTTTGATCTGTCTCTGGGCTGCATCAGTGACACACTGTGAAATGCTTTGGGAATGCCCATAACAAAGGCTTCTTTTGTGTTTTAGGTTGCAATTGGATGTTCTGCCCCATCATTCATTGTTTCAGGTAGTGGCCAGTAAGCTGGACAGGCAAGATGATGACGCTGGTGGCCACCGCTTAGGGTCTGAGGCTGGGCTGCTGGGCGCTTGCCAAGTCATGAGACAGCATTAAGCCTAGGAGATAAGAGGCTTTGACAACAGTCTTTTATCTCTCCCTGGCTTCCTGATACCGGACTTATGGAGCCCAGAGAAGGTCGCTGAGACACTAAGATTCTTGACTTGGGAACTATTCGGGGCTCCATTTCCCTGGCCCCAGCTTAGTGTGAAAGAGTTCATTCTGGCTAATTTCCACACCCAGTAAAAATGATGAAGGAATTCATCGAGGGTGGAAAGTGGGAGAGACTGCTTGAAGCCAAAGACAGTGAATGGCTAAAGAGCTCCATAAAGCGCAGTGGGCCTCCAAGAGGACAGAGGCATGACTGAGCTCGGACTGGGAGACGGCACCCATCCCTGGGAAATGTCTGCCACTGGGGGCTGAGTGTCCATCTGAGGGGGGACCAAGGAGTACTGCTTCTCTAAATTCAAAACCTTAACATTCCTTCTCAATTTACTCACCTGCCACGCTATTATTTTGACATTATATTGGCAGTCTTTACAGCTCAAAAGAAGCATTTTTGCTTTATTCTCAGGGATGACAAGTGTTTTTACAGTCAAGGGGGAAAAATAGGACTGGCTAATATGTCTACCAAAAGCTTTTTCAAAAAGTACTTTTTCATCTTGGAATAAGAGATTCCAAATTGCTTTAATATTCCTGATCGTTTCAAAATGTTTTTCAGTAGACCTTCAGTTTGAAACCAGATTTTTTTCTGTCTCGTATTTCCACAAAAGGTGTTTGTTGAATATATCGCAAGCTGGCCTCAGTAATCAGAGCCTAGACCCAGTTGCTCCTCATGTTCTTAATTATGTCTTCAAGTTGAAAACTATTTCATGAATAGCAAGAGAAAACATAAGCAGGCTTCATTTCTTACTGTAACATGGCCAGTTCTCCATATTTTGAACTTGACTTGATATCAGTGGACCAGAACCTTTCTTCAAAGCTTCATCTATATTTTTATAACCTAGATGCACAAGATGGTGACAAAGGATTAGCTTCAGTAGTTAAAGATGTTGGAACATTCTTTATTACTGATGGAAAAAAGAGCCCTGTGGTTACTTACGATTCCTGTTTGAAGCTGACTTGTCTGTTGTTGTCAGAAGGTGTGGACTCCATCTGCAGGATTATAAGCATCTGCACTCTTTAGGGCCAATATTTAAAAACAGATTAGGTACGTGACTCACATATTCTGCAGTCACATTTTGCAATACAGGTGAAAGTCACATGTGATCATAAAACATTCTAAACTTTTCATAAACAGAATAATTATTTGTATTCTCTTCCTGGAGCAAGCCGTAGTTATTTTTCAAGGGAAATTTACAGACCATTATCTTCAAGATATAGCCAACATTTTATTCTTCCATGACCTTGTTTTCTCAGACAAAAAACAAAATCAACCTTGTTTTTAATCCACATACCCTTTTCTTCTGGAATATGAATATATCACTGATTGGCTATAGAGAAAACGGGCATAACCACAGGACATTAGTGTTGGAAGAAATTTGACAATAAAGCTTTTGGTGAACTACTCTGTAGCAGTTCCTAAACAAAGAGCGTTGTTATTGTTGTTAGGTGCCGTTGAGTAGGTTCTGACTCATAGCGACCCTGTGAACAACAGAACAAAACACTGCCGAGTCTTGCGCCATGTCCACAATCATTTTTATGCTGAAGCCCATTGTTGCAGCCACTGTGTCAGTCCATCTCATTGAGGGTCTTCCTCTTTTTCACTGACCCTCCACTCTACCAAGCGTGATGTCCTTCTCTAGGGACTGGTCTTTCCTAACAACATGTCCAAAGTTAAACAAAGAATGCACAATGCTAAACTTAAGAGAAAGATACAACAGCGTACAGGTAATAAACCCACAGCTGTTGAGTGAATTCCAACTCACAGAGATTCTACTGGACAGAGTAGAACTGCCCCATCATATTTCTATGGAGTCTCTGACTGCTGGATTTGAACTGCCAACCTTTCAAAAAGCCACCAACCACTTAACCACTGTGCCACCATGTGTTTAATAAAGAGTCTAAATTCATCTTTGATGTCTGACTGTTCTGATAACTGATGTCTGACAACTGTCTTATCACTTCCCTTGTCTGCTGTACATGTGGGCATGCTGATTAGAAAGCCTGCATGCTCTCTGCACTTTGGCATGGGTGGAAAGCTGAACCATGCAAGCCCCGGCCTTGGTTCACCAGCCTTATCCCCTAACCATAATAAGAACCCCCGGTGAGTCTCTGTTTCTGTTCTTTCAAGTCATTTTCAGACCTGCTTAGGAGACTGCCCTGATCATAAACCTGTCAGAACCCCTGGTGTGTACAGGACTGCCTCAGTCTTGATAGCCAAACTAAATCGTGGGCCGGGGGTCTGTCCCTCCTCTGCAGGACAACCACAACAGTACAGATGATCTCATTTAAAAAGTCATACATATGTCGGTATGCCCCATGTGTTAAAGAGTAGAACAACTGCATGGGGAATTCTTGGTTATAACTTTCAGAAAGGCAGTTCATCAGGCTTTCTTCAGGAGCTGCTGGGTAGGTTCAACTCACCAACATTTAGGTGAAGAGCAATTTGTGTCACACACCATGAGCTGGAATCAACTCAACAGCACATCCACACATGTCCCTTAACACCCCTTAATACTTACACGTGTGAACAGAGGAAAAGACCAGAAAGAAATATAATAAAATGCTAGCAGCACTTATCTCTGTGTAGTAGAATAGGGGCATTATTTTCCTCTTCACATTTCTTTGTATTTTCTAAAACTTCTGCTATATAAACACGTGCTCATTTTCTATGCAAAGAGCAATGTATGTGCAAAACAGCACATGTACATGTATGTTGAAAGAGCAATATAGAATACAACATAAAATAAAAAAAATTTCTACTTTAAGAGGAAAAAAATGAAAATATTCAAATCACTCATTTTGATTGCTGCTAGGTGTTATAGAATAGGTTCCAACTCATGGTGACCTTATACAGAACAGAAGGAAACACTGCCCGGCCTGTACCATTCTTGCAATTGTTGTTCGGCTTCAGCCCATTGTTGCGGCCACTGTATCAATCCATCTCCTTGAAAATCTTCCTTTTTTGATGATCCTCTACTTTACCAAGCATGATGTCCTTTTCCAGGGAGTCCTGAAAACACATTCAAAGTATATAAAATGAAATCTCACCATCCTTGTTTTTAAGGAGGATTCTGGCTGTACTTCTTCCAAGACAGACTTGTTGATTCTCCTGGGAGTCCACAGTATATTCAACACTCTTCACTAACACCGTAATTCAAAGGCATCGATTCTTCTTTGGTTTTCCTCATTCATTTTCCAGCTTTTGCATGCATATGAGGCAACTGAAAATAGCACAGGCTTGGGTCAGGCACACTTAGACCTTAAAGGGACAATCTTTGCTTTTTAACACTTCAAGGAGATCTCTTGCTGCAGAATTACCCAATACATTGCATCATTTGATTTCTTAACTGCTGTTTCCTTGGGTTTGGATCTTTGTTTTCCCTTAAGTTGAGGTGGAATTCATACTGACGGATGTAGTCTTTGAACCTTATCAGTAAGTGTTTCAAGTCCTCTTCTCTTTCAGCAGGGAAAGTTGTGTCATAAGCGTGACATAGGCAGTTATGAATGTTACTCTAATCCTAATGCTATGCTCTTCTTCATGGGATTCAGTTTTTTGCTCAGCACACAGATAAAAATCTTCTGTTCACTCTTACTTCATCATTTCTTCTGTTCACTTGAGCTACTCAATATTTAAAAGGAAGTTTCAGAGTTTCTTCCAACATCCATTTTGGTCTTTTCTTTTTCCTGTATTTTTAATGACCTTTTGCTTTCTTCATGTATGATGTCCATGATGTCATTCCATAGCTCATCTGGTCTCGGGTCATTGGTGTTCAAAGTGTCCAATCTATTCATGAGATGGTTTCTAAATCCAGGTGGGATATGAGGTCTGACAGTTGAGTGCATGAACTCATCCCATAAAAGGTGCTACATACCTCACTGTTGAATATCACTATGGTCACCTTCAAAGTATACCCATTGGGAAGCTATGGACCAGTGCCAGTGCCTAGTCCACTCTTCAAAGCAATTTTGGACTTCTTTTTCTGGAATGGCCATCAGAGCTGTCGTCATATTACCCTTGATGTCCTGAATATCAACAAATGTCTTTCTTTCAATATTTACTTTGTCTCCAGGTTAGAAAAATGAAGTCATCGAGAAGCCAAATCAGGTGAGTAGATGGGAGTACACAGAAGTGACTGGTGATCACCTTCCTTATCAGACTGTGCTTTAGATCAACACCAGAGGAACTAAACAACCTCTAGATGCCCCCAAAGCAACAAACTTTGGACAGAAACTTAAAGAAAATTCACCAGTGCCAGTGCCTAGTCCACTCTTCAAAGCAATTTTGGACTTCTTTTTCTGGAATGGCCATCAGAGCTGTCGTCATATTACCTTTGATGTCCTGATTGTCAGCAAATGACCTTTTGCTTTCTTCATGTATGATGTCCATGATGTCATTTCATAGCTCATCTAGTCTCGGGTCATTGGTGTTCAAAGTGTCAAATCTATTCATGAAATGGTTTCTGTTTGTGTACTGGCTAAAAACTCCCTCACAGACAGTCCCATGTGAACTGGTGCATTGTTATGACGCAAGAGCCATGAGCTGTTGATGAAAAGTTCAGGTCATTTTTCTTTTTCTTGCAGACTTTTCAGCACTTCCAAATAATGTCTAAGAGGGCTCTCTATATAACCCTTTTGTACTCAACCTTGGATAGTTTCAGAAAGGCTTCTTAATCTGGGAAGTTCTTTGTTTTTTTCTTTTGGGGGCTTTCTGGAGCCACAGGTGAATTTTTCTTTAAGTTTCTGTCCAAAGTTTGTTGCTTTGGGAGCATCTAGAGGTTGTTCAGTTTTTCTGGTGTTGATCTAAAGCACAGTCTGATAAGGAAGGTGATCACCAGTCACCTCTGTGTACTCCAGTGACTGGGCCCAGTGGAATCTCCAGGGTAGCAGGCTCCACCTCTTGATTGGCAAAGACACAGCCCTACTTATGGAGTCACTGGGGGGCTGTCAGCTGACCCTGTGATGTGGGTCAGTAAAGGCTGGAAGAGATGCTGTCAGGATACACGGCAGTTATTTCTCTAGGTAGTCCTATATTGGAAGGTAAAAGCTATATGGCAGCTTCCACAATCAGTCAGGCTGTCAGGTGTGCATGTCCCTCTTCCCAACTGGCAAAGTAAGCACCTCTATATCCAACCCCAGATGGTGTAAACTAGTTCAAAGTACGGAAAGGCTACTGCCCTGCTGTCATCTGCTGCTGGGCCCCACCCGTAAGATCACACTGTGCCAAACACAGCTTTTCTGTTGGAAAAGCACTCCCCGGGTTGGTACTGCCTCCCAGCCTGAGAATTAGTCCCTGTTGAGGCCACTGTTTGGGTAACTCTGCCTCCCAGTTGAACAAGAGGGTGTCCCCCAAAAGCTCTCCTGACCACTGTGGAACAGCCGATTCAATGGCGGAGGTTCAGAGAGGGTAGAGGGGCTGAGGTGCACAGAGACAAGATCCAGGCTCTCAAAAGAGCCAGATGCACAGAGACCAGGATCCCAAAATGCAGCTATTCCGCATGCTGGTCACTTCAACAGTGCAGCTGAGCTTTGCTGCCTATTAAGCCCAAGCCCCGCCTGCTGGCTAAGACAGAAAAAAATGCCACCCACTCTGGAAATTAGCCCCTGCTGAGGCTTCTGCTTGTGTAACTCCACTTCCAAGTCAAACAAGATGATGTCCTGCACAAGCTCTCCTACTCATTGTGGAATAAACAATTCTGTGGTGGAGGTTCAGATGGAGAGGATAGAGGGGCCGATACACACAGACTCCAGAGCCAGGCTCTCAAAATGAGGCTATTCCACTTGCTGGTCCCATCAGCAGCATGGCTGAGTTTTGCTGCCAGTTAAGTCCAAGCCCCACCTGCCAGCCAAGACAAAGAAAAAGCGTTAAAAATTACCTTCAGTCCATGAGAGCTGGGTTTCAACAAAGGCGGGGTCAGTGAAAGAGAAGTTTCCCATTCAGTGGCATGTAGTCCAAATTGATAGCCCTATGCCGTGTCCTAGGGCTCAGTGGGTGTCCAGAAGTCTCCGTTTAATTATCAATCCAGGTTTTGGTTTTCAGAGGGAATTGAGGAGACATGTGCCTAGTCTGTCATCTGGATTCTGCCCCAGCACTTCCAAATAGTAAACATGGTTAACTGTTTGTCCAGTTGGTGCACATTCATAACGAACAATCCCTCTGATAACAAAAATGGTTAGTAGCATCATTTTGACTCTTGATTTGGACTGACAAAACTTTTTTGGTCATGGAGAATTGGCGGTCTTCCATGGTGCACTTTGATTCTTTGTTTCAGGGTCATATTGGTATACCCGTGTTTCATCACCAGTGATGCCTCTGCAAAAGGTCTTGGCAAACTTCAACTCTCCTTTGTTTTGCTCATCAGTGAACTCGTTTGGGACTATTTTTGCACACACCTTCCTTACGCCAAGATTTTCAGTTAAGATTTTCCTGTTTCTCTATTGCTGTTTACTTGGTCGGCTATGCTTTCCAGTCACCTGATGATTCTGATGCACAATTTTATGAATTTTGAAATGTTTTTTGTCAGTTCTGCTCATTACCGACCGCTCTGACCTCTCTTCATCAGGGACTCTCTCTCCCCTTGGGAACATGTTTAATCTGTTTGTACACTGCCATTTTCTTCATGGCATTATCCTCATAAAAGATGGACTAACATGTCCCTGATTTTACTTCCACTCTTGCCAAGTTTAACAAGAAACGTAATGTTTGTTCATTGTTCAAATTCTAACTCCGACATTCTTATGATGGCACACAACAACAAATAACAAATGCCACTCAGCAAGACACCTCCACATGTTGATACGAACACAGATGTGAGACACTGATATACTAAAGTTATGAAACCTTACCAAGTTGTTTGTACAATGCTGCCAATGTAAGCATATGGTAGCAAGTTCACAGATTTAATTGTCAGCCCCAATATACTAACGGCCATTGTACTCTGGCTCCTCTGGACTTGTAATTTTCTTCAGCTTCAATCTGAATTTGCATATAGGCAATTGATTTGTTCCACAGTTGGCCCCTAGCCTTTTTCTATTTCACAATATTGAGCTTTTATATCATCTCTTTCTACAGATGTAGCTGATATTGTTCCTGTGAATTACATCTGGTGAGCTTCAGGTGTACAGGTGCTGTTAATGTTGTGGAAAAATGTATTTGCAATGAAGAAGTTATTGGGCTTGCAAAATTCCATCATGCAAACTCCAGCATTATTTCCATGGACAAAGCCATTTTGATGTGTTTTCTTAAATTTACCTCATTTGGAAATACATATAGATAGACATACACCAAACAAACCTCACATGATCTATTTTCCTCTCTTCCTCTGAAAGAAAAAAAAAAAGGAAGCATAAATTTCACTTTTAGAAAAAAAAATAATCTAATCTCTGAAATGATCTGAATGAAAATCAGCACGGAGAAACATATTTTTGCTAAAAATAATTCTTAGCCCCAGGGCTCCAAGGCTGAACTCATTTAAACTTATAAACACTCAAAAATGTTAATTAAAAATGTATTAACACCAGCATTCTGTAAGTGTGTGGCCATTGCCTGTCCTGCAGATTTTCATTCCAGAGACAGTAGGTCCTTAGGTCCTGTTACATAAATTTCCTACTGGATACACTAGAATAGGGGAGCGACCAAAAACTCAAAACTGTTTCCATCAAATCAATTCCAACTCTTTGTGACCCTACATGTCACAGAGTAAAATGCCCCATAGGATAATCACAGAAGCAGATCACCAGGCCTTTTTTCTGTAGCGCCACTGGGTGGGTTCACATTGCCAATCTTTAGATTAGTAGTTGAGAGCTAATGGTTTGCACCACACAGGCAAATTATATGCTAGACACTCAGGATCTCCCGGTGGAAGAGGAAAGTTTCCTTTATTTTAAATCTGGAAGACTGATCTTCAAGGCTATGTAGCTAGGACACTGTAGAGCTCATATTCACAATCAGGTGACCTGTCTTGAAAGCCCGACTGTGTGACTTAATCCCCCATATATCTCCAAGGCTCTGAATCAGCCTGGAAAAATGATGACATTTCTCCAGGGCAGTGGTTCTTAAACTTGAGCATGTACTAGCACCACATGAAGGGCTATTAAAACACAGATTGCTAGATCCCATTCCCAGAGGTTCTGACTCAGTTAAGTCTGCAGTAGTTGTTAGCTGCCTTCGAGTCCATGTGGAGCCACTGTGGTCCTGTGTGTGCAGAGTACAACTGCTCTATAGAGTTCTCAAGGCTATGACCTTTCAGAAACAGATGACCAGGTCTATATTCTGATGAGCCTCTGAGTGGGTTTGAACCATCAGCCTTTTGATTAGCAGTTACGCATTTCATAATTTATGTCATTCAGGGACTCCTAGATCTGGGAACTGCATGAAAATCTGCATTTCTAACAAGTTCCCACACTGAGAACCCATTGTTCAAGGCCTGGATCCTAAATCCAAAACTAACCGAAACCACTGGAATCAAGTGGAATCCAGCTCATAGCAACCCTACTGGACAAAACAGAACTGCTCCATAGAGTTTCCAAGGAGTACCAGGCAGATTTGAACTGTCCATCTTTTGGCTAGCAGACATAGCACTTAACCACTATGCCACCAAGGTTGCCAACTCTAGAGCCTTCCAGGACTAATTGTTCAAGGTCTGGATCCCAGAGCCCTGAAAAGTTCTGCTAATTTATTAGGAGCTTAATGTTGCCAGAGGAACTAAGCTAGGGCCTGCGAGGCCATAGTGAAACTCCCAGGCCCCTAGGCAGCCAATTTCCAAACAAACTTGGCTGTTTCTATACTTGTCAGGGACACTTCTCCAGACTTGCTGTACCCACCCTCTAGTGTCTATTGGCTAATTAGCCCCAACCCTAGATGAAGCTGCACTAGCCCAGTTAACTCAGGGCCAGGACATTTCTTCTATAGTTTCAACCTTCAAAGCTTCTATTTAAATAGTCCTCCAGGGGGAGTGTTACTAGTCTGGGGGAAGTGAAGACAGGCACCTAAGTCTACTTAACCTAGGGAATGGAGATCAGAGGCCTGCTCCATGAGGCTGATCAGATGACCCAGTGGCACTTGGTCACTTGCTACCTGGGACACAGGTCTTGGGGAGATTGATGAACCATCTCATCTGGGAAATACAGCTTCCTCTTGGCTATCCTTTGAGGAACAATTAAGGATAAATTATCTTGTGATGCTAGCAGGACAAAGAAGCAACCTAGACAACTTTTGGGGCTATATTAGCTGGTTGAGGCCCCAGAGTGGCTTCCCATGAATCACCAGAAACTCACAGAAAATTAAAGAGGATTTCAATAATCTAGGGGAGAAAAGGTATCTTTCCAGATGATGAATAGGTTATATTCTGATGACCAGTTTTATCTGGCACTTGGTAAAATGCTTTATTAAGCAGTCCTCAGAAAAGTGTCAAACAAGCACCAAATAAATAACAAGAATGATCTTCAGATGGTGTTCTTTTTATTGCTGTTAGATGCCATCAAGTCAGTTCTGATTCATAGCAACCCTATGTACAGCAGCAGGAAACACTACCCAGTCCTCTGCCATCCTCATAGTAGTTGCTGTGTCTGAGCCCATTGTTGCAGGCACTGTATCAATCCATCTTGTTGAAACTCTTTCTCATTTTTGACAACCCTCTACGTTACCAAGCACCATGCCCTCCCCAACAACTGATCCCTCCTGATAATATGACCAAAGTAAATGTCTTCCTCTTTTCACTAACCCTCTACTTTATCAGGCATGATGTCCTTTGCTAGGGACTAGTCCTTCTTCACAACCTGTCCAAAGCAAGTGAGACAAAGTCGTACCATCCTTGTTTCTAAGGAACATTCTGATTGTACTTCTTCCCAGACCCATTTGTTCATCCTTCTCACCGTCCACTGTACACTCCATATTTTTTACCAACACCATAATTGAAGGGCATCAATCAATTCTTCTTCAGTTTTCCTTATTCATGGCTTTGGCCTACATAGGAGGCAATTGAAAACACCATGGTTTGAGTGAGGTGTACCGTGCATCCTTAAAATGACATCTTTGCTTTTAACCCTCTAAAGATGTGTTTTGCAGCAGAGTTGCCCAGTGCAATGCATTGTTTGATATCTTGACTGCTGCTTTCATGAGCATTGATTGTGGATCTAAGTAAAATACAATCCTTGACATCTTCAATATTTTCTCCATTTATCACAACCAGAGATCATGTCAGAAGAGACTCTGAACACACAGTAACTAAAGAAAATGGAAGGTCCCCAAGCACAACCCCAAATTTAAAGAATCCTCCTAGTTAGCTGCCTTCACATCTCATATCCCAGTATCTCAGTTTTTCCTTGCTTTATCATTGCTTTTTCTATCAAATCTAGTGAAGAGTGAATTCAAGATTAACTTTTGGTTCAGTGGAATTCTGGGTAAGTTTTCCCTCATCTTATTAAAAGAGTGGGCAGGGGATTCTTCAGCCCAGCCCTTCCAGAAGGAAGCCCATACCCAGCCTTTGCTTCACACTCAACTGACTCCCACTCTGTTGCAGCCAAGTAGATCTGTAGTCTAAACTCTAAGCCATCGAAACCCAAGACGGGCCTGCCTCACACTCAACAGGTCCCACACAACCTGCTGATGACAGTTGCTTAGGTCTTGCCAAGGGGAAAAATATGCAAATAATGAGCTGGAGTGAGAACAGTATTCTTGCTCAGTCCTGCCAAGCTGCAGACATCAGACCATATTTCACACGTCATGAATGGAGCCAAGGAAAAAAAACAAATCAAGTTATGTCATGCTGTGTCTCTTCGGTATTCATCCCCACAGCACCCCCCACCCCCCTCACTCTTCCAGTTTGAATTCTTCAGGTTTATGGTCTGAACCTTGGAAGTTCTGACTTAGTTCAAATTCCAAGTTAACTTCTACGAGTTCAAGCAAGTGCCCCAAAGGCTGCTGGGTAGCCTAGACGTAGGAACCTGGGGAAAGTGAGAGAACAGGACAGAAAAGGAGAGCAGAGGCAGTGAGTAAGAACTGTGGGCTTAGGATAGTTTCTGCCCTGGGGCTGCAGTGTAACAGCCAGATCTTGGCTGGCTCACTCCACGGGGAACCACAGGCCCACCTGGCCAGGGGAGGTGGCCCAGCAAGTGTGAAGTAACCTTGGAGGCCATTCTAGAGTCTGCAGGAATCTCCTTTTACCCTCTCCCAGAGTTCTGTATTTTATCTTGTGGAGATACGTAGGCCAGGACTGTGCCTTAGAGAAGCTGGCCTGGATTCTGTACTAGCTGTATTTATTTATACTGTCAAAGGAGCCTCAGGTAATTTCACTCCAGAAATTGCTAAGAGAAGCAGCATCAATATCATCTTGGAACTTGTTAGATAGGCAACATCTCAGACCCTATCTGACCTACTAATTACCATCTGCAACATAACCAGCTCCTAGGTGATGCCTAGGGCCATCAGGACTGAAAAGCACTAGTCCCCAAACTTGGCTACATCTTGGCAATCACCTGGAGAGTATGAAAATACACTGGTATTTGGTGTCCATCCCCAGAGATTCTGGTTTAACTGGTAGGTGATATAGCCTGGGCATTAGGATTTTTAAACAATTTCGAGGTGATTCTAACATGCAGTGAAGATTGACAACTACCACTTAGAATATATTTAGAATCTTCTCCTAAGCCAAACCAAAACCAAAACTGACTGCTACTGAGTCAATTCTGATCCACTGTGACCCTATACACCCAAGTAGAACTGCCCCATGTGGTTTTTAAGAAACAGCTGGTGGGATTCAAACTGCCGACCTTCTAACCAGCCATAGAACTTAACTACTATGCTACTAGGATACTATACTACACTGAAGCCAAAGCCACTGTCATTGAGTTGATTCCGACTGATAGTGACTCTGTAAGTCAGCGTACAATTGCTCCATAAAGTTTCCAAGGAGTGCCTGGTGGATCTGTACTGCTGACCTTCCAGTTAGCAGTTGTAGCACTTAACCATCATGCCACCAGGTTTTGCTCTCCTAGACTAACCCTCTCCAAATTTTCATGCATACATGAATCCCTTGGGGAGGGTCCTGTTAAAGCCCTGAATCTGGTTCAGTAGGCTTGGGGCAACTGAGATTTGGCAATTCTAAAGAGCTTACAGGTGATGCCAATGCTGCTGGTCCAAATAATGGACTTAGAGAAACGAGGTTTCAAGGCCTATGAAAGGACCATATGAATGAAATTCAGCAAACACAGGAAAGATCCAAATGTGCAATTCCTGAGCCAAGGGAGCAGGTTAGTGTGGGAGAAAGATCTTGGGATTCAGAATTGGGCAACCTTGTATTCTAGTTGTCCTCTTTCAGCTATGGAACCTTGAACAAATTACTTAATCTTTCCAGTTATCAATTGTGAAGATATAAGTGGCCAATAGTTTTGGAGTTTCTTGTAAAAGAATAACAGAACAGATGCTAAAAACTATAACGAAAACTTTCTTGAAGTTAAAAAAAAGTTGAAAGTATATATTAAATGAGTACACCACAAACTTCAGAATAACAACATAAAACAACAAATATCAAGAGACGTTCTGGTTGGTTATTTGGTATTAAAAAAAGTTCACAAGAAATCTAGGCAAAAAAAGACATAGATAGATATTATTATAGATATATTATCTATATAGATATACTATAGATATTATTATATAATATTACAACAGAAGAGAACAGAGTAACCTATTTAAGATATTTAAGGAAAGGAAATGTGAGCCAAGGGGGTTTTTATATCAGCAAACTTACTTTCAAGTGAAAAGGATACCACACAAGTGTTATCAACATTCAGAACTTAGTGAATGTTATTTCTGCCATAGACCCTTCAGAGGAATCCACTAGACAGCCAGCTACAGACAATCCAGAATGATTAATAAAACATTACCTAAGTACTGATGATAAGCATTAAATATAATTAGTCATAAAATGAAGACAAAGAGTCCCTGGGTGGTACAGCGGTAAGTACTTGACTACTAGCCAAAAGGCGGGCAGCAGACACCTACCCAGAGGTATCTCTGAAGGCAGGACTGGCATCCAAAAGGCCACAGACATGAAATTTTATGGAGCAGTTCTACTCTGCACAATGGACCCTTATGTGTCAGAATCAACTCAACTGCAACTATCAACAACAAAGCTAAGACCAAACAAGGGTTAAACAGGAGATAGCATAACATATATTAAAAATGTGCTCTGGATTTTACTGGGGTGGCTTGCATGCTGCAGTGGTGCTAGAAACTATGCCACTAGTATTTCAAATACTAGCAGAGTCACCCCATCAGACAGACTAGGAAGAAGGACCTCATAATCTACTTCTAAAAAAAGTGGTGAGTGAAAACCTTATGAATAGCAGAACACTTTCTGGTATAGTGCTGGACAACGTACCCTTCAAGTTGGAAGGCACTCAGAACATGAGTGGCCAAGAGCTGCTTACTCAAAGTACAGTTCACCTTCATGACGTGGATGGAGTCAAGCTTTCAAGACCTTCATTTCCTGAAGTGGCACAACTCAAAATGAGGAGAAACAGTGGCAAACACCCATTAATAATTGGAAGAGGAAGATACGAAGTACGAATCTAGGAAAACTGGAAGTCATTGAAAATGGACAGCATAAAGATCAATATGCTAAGCATTACTGAGCTGAAATGGACTGGTACCGGCCATTACAAACCAAACAAGATGGCCTACTATGCCAGCAGTGACAAACTAAAGAGGAATAGTGTCCCATGCATTATCAAAAAGAACACTTCAAGATGTATCCTGAAATACAATGCTGTCAGTGATAGGATAATATCCACATGCCTACAGGAAAACTAGTTAACATGTCTGGTACTCAGATTTACGCACCACCCACTAAAGATGAATAAATTGAAGCTGTTATTTCCCCACCAACTTCTGCCATCTGAAATTGATCAAACATGCAAGTGGAGTGCATTAATAATTAGTGGTAACTGGAATGTGAAAGCTGGAAACAAAAAAGGAAGGATTGGTAGATGGAAAATACAGCTTTGCTGATGGAAAACAACACCAGACATTGCTTGAAACAATTTTGCAAGACTAATGACTTCTTCACTGCAAATAACTTATTTCAACAACATAAACAGCAACTATACACCTGGACCTCACAGGACAGAAAACACAGGAATCAATTCAACTCTGTCTGTAGAAAGTGATGACAGAAAACTCATTACCATCAGTCAGAAAGAGATCACAGGCTAACTGTGGAATAGACCATCAATTGCTCATATGCCAGTTAAAGATAAAGCTAAATACAGTTAGAACAGTCCATAAGGGCCAAAGTTCAACCTTGAGTACATCCCACCTAAATTTAGAGATCTTCTGGCTAGTAGATTTGATGCACTGAACACTAATGGCCAAAGACCAGATAAGTTGTGGAATGACATCAAGGACATCAAACATGAAGAAACAAAATGTCACTAAAAAGACAGGAAAGAAAGATACAAAATGGATGACAAAGGAGACTCTAAAGCTTGTTGAAAGTACAGTAGCTAAAATGAAAGGAAGAAATCACATAAAAAAAGAAAATGAACAGGAAATTTCAAAGGTCAGCTCCAGGACACAAAGTAAGATATTATAATGACACATGCAAAGACTTGGAGTTAGAAAACCAAAACGGAAGGACATAGTTGGCATCTCTCAAGCTGAAAGAATTGAAGAAAAAATTCAAGCCTTGAGTTGCAATACTAAAGAATGCTATGCATAAAATACTGAATGATCAGGAAGCATCGAAAGAAGATGGAAGGAGCACACGTCACTGTACCAAAAAGAATTGGTCAACATTTAACCATTTCAGGTGGTAGCATATGATCGAGAATGAATGGTACTAAAGGAAGATGTTGAAGGTATACTGAGGGCATCAGTGAGAAACAAAGCTCCAGGAATTGAGACAACACCAACTGAGACATTTCAACAAACCGATACAATGCTAGAAGTGCTAACTTGTCTATACCATGAAATTTGGAAGATAGCTAACTGGCCAACTCACTGAAAGAGATCCACATTTGTGCCTAAAGAAAGGTGATCCAGCAGAATGTCAAAATTATTGAACAATATCATTAATAACACCCACAAGTAAAATTGTGCTGAAGGTAATTGAAAAATGGTTGCCGCAATACATCAACAGGAAATCACCAGAAATACAAGCCAAATTCACAAGAGGGTGTAGAATGAGGGATATCATTGCTGTCAGACGGATCTTGACTGAAAATAGAGAGTACTAGAAAGACATTTGTGCTTTATTGACTATGTAAAGGCATTTGACAGTGTGGATCATAATAAATTATGGATAATGATGTGAAGAATAGGAATTCAGAATTTAACTACTCATGTAAAACCTATACAGAGACCAAGAGGCAGTTGCTTGAACAGAACAAGGGCATACTTAGTCATTTGAAATCAGAAAAGGAGTCCATCGGTGTGGTATCCTTTCACTATACTTATTCAATCTGTATGCTGAGCAAATAGTCTGAGAAGTCAGGCTATATACGAAGAACAGGGTATTAGGATTTAAGGAAGACTCATTAACAACATGTGTATTGCAGAGGACACCCCTCTTTCTGTCTTCTTAGACTTGAAGCCCTCACTGACGAAGAGTAAAGACTACAGATTTCAGTATGGATTACATCTCAACAGAAAGAAAAACAAAAATCTTCACAACTAGGCTAATAAGCAAGCATCGTAATGTTGTTGTTAGGTGCCATTGAGTCAGTTCCAACTCATAGCGACCCTATGAACAACAGAACAAAATACTGCCTCATCACTGTGCCATGTCCACGATCGTTTTTATGCTTAAGTCCATTGTTGCAGACACTGTGTTGATCCATTTCATTGAGGGTCTTCCTCTTTTTTTGCTGATCTTCCACTGTACCAAGCATGATGATCTTCTCCAGGAATTGATCCCTCCTAACAACACGTCCAAAGTATGTAAGACACAGTCTTGCCATCTTTGCTTCCAAGGAGGACTCTGGTTGTACAGCTTCCTGAACAGATCTGTTGGTTCTTTGGGTGGTCCATGGTACACTCAACACTGTTCTCCCAAGACCACAGTTCAAAGGCAGCAATTCTTCTGTCTTCTTTGTTCACTGTCCACGTTGCTGGTAACAGCATCAACTAAGGAGGGTAATAGTATCAGGCAAGGAGGATAACAGCATCAAGGCAAGGAGGGTAACAGCATCAGGTAGGGCAGATAACAGCATCAGGTAAAAAGGGTAACAACATCAGGTAAGAAGGGTAATAGCATCAGGTAAGGAGGACAACACCACCAGGTAAGGAGGGTAGCACCATCAGGTAAGCAGGGTAACACCATCAGGTAAGGAGGGTAAAGATATACTGAGCAGCCCCCCTTGGAAACAGCAGTCAAGAAATCAAAAGATGCATTGCACTGGGAAAATCTGTGGCAAAGGACCTCTTCTAAGTATTCAAAAGTAAGGATGTCAC
This sequence comes from Heterohyrax brucei, assembly GCA_028571685.1. Taxonomy (NCBI): domain Eukaryota; kingdom Metazoa; phylum Chordata; class Mammalia; order Hyracoidea; family Procaviidae; genus Heterohyrax; species Heterohyrax brucei. The sequence goes on from CM053143.1 coordinate 168,279,262, forward strand.
CTTGAAGACTAAAACGCACCTGACCCAAGCCATGGTACTTTCAATCGCATCATATGCATGCAAAAGCTGGACTACGAACGAAGAAGACAGAAGAAGAATTGATGACTTTGAATTGTGGTGTTGGAGAAGAATGTTGAATGTATGATGGACCACCAAAAGAACAAACAGATCAGTTCAGGAAGAAGTACAACCAGAGTGCTCCTTGGAAGCAAAGATGGCAAGACTGCATCTTATATACTTTGGGCATGTTGTCAGGAAAGATCAGTCCCTGGAGGAGGACATCATACATGGTAGAGTGGAGGATCAGCAAAAAAAAAAAGGAAGACCCTCAATGACATGGATCAGCACAGTGGCTGCAACAGTCTTAAGCATAAAAACAACTGTGGACATGGTGCGGGACCTGGTAGTGTTTCATTCTGTTGTTCATAGGGTCGCTATGAGTTGCAACCAACTTGACAGCACCTAACAAACCCACTTGTCTGTCAGTGGAGGGTTGCGTGTTGCTATGATGCAGGAAGCGATGCCACTGGTATTTAGGTACCAACAGGGTCAACCATGGTAGACAGGTTTCAGTTGAACTTCCAGACTAAGACAGACAAGGAAGAAGGACCCAGCAGTCTACTTCTGAAAGGAATTTAGCCAGGGAAAACCTTAAGAATAGCATCATGATAAAAGGAGAAAGTACTGAAGTTTTCAAAGACTTTATTTTTTGAATCCATAAACAACATCCACAGGAGCAGAAGTCAAACAACATATTGCTTCAGACAAATCAATTGCAAAAAAAAAACCAAAAAAAAACCCTGTGTAAAGTGTTATGAAGTTGTCACTTGGAGGACTAAAGTGACCCTGACTAAAGTCATGATGTTTTCAATGGCCTTATATGCATATGAATGCTGGACAGTGAATAAGGAAGACTGAAGAAAAATTGGTATCTTAGAATGATGGTGTTGGCAAAGAATACTGAATAAACCATGAACCGTATTTGAGACTTCATTTCAAATACTGGGACATGAAGGACTAGGCCCTGGAGGAGATCACGGTAGGGAGAGCAGAGCGAAAAAGAGGAAGACCCTCAAGGGATGGCCTGACACGGTGGCTGCAACAACGGGCCCAAGTATACCAGCTGTGAGGATGGCGCAGGCCCCAGCGGGGTTTCATTCTGTTGTGCTACTATGAGTAGCAACCACTTCTGTGGGACCTAATGACAACTGCTAATAAAACCCTAAAAACATCAGAGTACATGTGATGGATTCTACTGTTCTGGGCCTGCAAGTTTTACATAACTATGTGTCTATAAAACTGCATAGGCTTTGAAGGCAAAACACGTTTTTTCCTTTGTAGCTGTAGTATCTTGAGTGCTGTTTTATACACACTATCTCATTTAATCTTTTGAGTAACTGTGATGATTAATTTTAACATGTGAACTTGGGCAGGCTATTGTGCTCAGTTATTTGGTCCAGATGTTCTGTAGATATGTTTAAGATCTACAATTATCTAATCATCTGTAGGTTTTAGGAGCAAACCCTGAAGTTTCCCAGGGAAGAAGGAATTTGGCTTCAAAACCTTAACAGTAGTCCTGTCTCATTTCCCACACTGCTGGGCTGCCCCATAATTTTAGACTTGCCAGCTTCTGTCCTCATATGAGCCTATTTCTTAAAATAAACTTTGGAGAATCTTGACTGATATGGTTACTAACTCTATTTGGTATTGATCAACATTTTGTAGAGAAATTAAAGCTTGTAAGGGCAAACAGGAAATTCTGGTAGCGTAGTGGTTAAGACTGGATTATATGAAGAAGAACGAGGTATCAGGATTGGAGGACGACTCATTAACAACCTGTTATGCAGATGACATCATCTTACCTGCTGGTAATGAAGACGATCTGAGGCATTTACTGATGAAGCTCAAGGACCACAGCCCTCAGTATGGATTGCGCCTCCACATCAGGAAAACAAAAATCCTCACAGCTGGATCAGTAAGCAACATTGTCATAAATGGAGAAAGGACTGAATTTGTGAAGGATTTCATTTTACTTGAGTCCACAATCAAAGCCCTTGGAAGCAGCAGTCAAGAAATCCAAAGACACACTGCACTGGGAAAATCTGCTGCAAATGACCTCTTCAAAGTATTCAAAAGTAAGAATGTCACCTTGAAGACTAGAACATGCCTGACCCAAGCCATAGTATTTTCAGTTGCATCATACGCTTGCAAAAGGTGGACTATAAACAAAGAAGACAGAAGAAGAATTGATGCTTTTGAATTGTGGTGCTGGAGAAGAATGTTGAATGTACAATGGACCACCAAAAGAACCAACAGATCTGTTCAAGAAGAAGTACAACCAGAGTGCTCCTTGGAAGCAAAGATGACAAGACTGTGTGTTACATACTTTGGACATGCTGTCAGGAAAGATCAGTCCCTGGAGAAGGACATCATGCTTGGTAGAGTGGACGGTCAGCGAAAAAGAGGAAGACCTTCAATGAGATGGATTGACACAGTGGCCACAACAATGGGCTTAAGCATAAAAACAACTGTGGACATGGTATGAGACCGGGCAGTGTTTTGTTCTGTTGTTCATAGGGTCGCTATGGTTCGGAACCAACTTGACAGCACCTAAGAACAAGTGTTTAAGAGCTTCGGTGGCTAACCAAAAGGCCAGTTGTTCAGATCTACCAGGTACTCTTTGGAAACTCTATGGGGCAGTTCTACTCTGTCCTATAGGGTCACCATGAATCAGAATCGACTCGTTGGCAACAGTAAACGTCATAGTTTTTACCATGGTCACAGAACTAGCAAATGATGGAACTGGGATTAAAGCATCACGTTCAGCAGAGTATAAACAAAAGATTCGGGAATAAGTAAAAATATTTGTAACAGTGGTGACAATTCACCTCCATCTCCAACGTAAGAATTACTAAAAGTTCCCAATTTCTCCCCAGCACAGCTATAGGAATCCCCCCATGGTGCCCTCCCCCCTACCAACCAGCTCCCTCACATAGAATAGACAGCTAGTTGTTTTGTGAACAGAACTTGGACAGTATTCCTGGCAGGTATCCTCACACAATAGTTCATACTCACAGGAAAGGTCTGGAAGTTCCAGAATATTGTTTCCACTCTCTTGATGAGATCACCGGCCTTGTCTGAGGACCAAACTGCTAGGTTGGTGTTCTGTCTAGGGCAGTTTCTGTACCTCTTAAAAGGTCCCTCAAAACAAATCTGTACTGGGTCATCAGCCTGACATTAGCCAGGCCTCTGCCAGAATTGCAGACCATTCTAGGATGGGATCTTGTCAGTTCATCTTCAGATTCAAATTTTCTTCCTTCCTGTGTATTTAGGTCTTCTCATTTTTGATAGGCCCTCACACATGAACTACTCATTCAGACTTTGTTTTAGTTATCTAGTGCTCCCATAACAAGAAATAGAACACGTGAACAGCTTTAACAAACAGAAGTTTATTTTCATACAGTGTCAGAGGCTAGAAGTCCAAATTCAGAGTCCTGGTTATAGGGTGAAGGCTGTTAGCTTCTGTTCCTAGGCTCCTTGGTGATTATCTTGTGCATCTTCTTCTTCCCACTTGTGCTTGCTTTCTCAATCTGTTCTTTTATATCTCAAGAGACTGACTTCAAACACACCCTACATTAACACTACTTCATTAACATAACAAAGAAAACTCAGTCCTAAACAGGATTATAATCCCAGCTACACTGTTATCATTAGATGCAATTAGCAACCCTACAGGTCAGAGCAGAAATGCCCCCATAGGGTTTCCAAAGAGCAGCTGGTAGATTTGAACTTGCTGACTTTTTGGTTAGCAGCTGAGCTCTGAACCATTATACCACGAGGGGTCTTATAACCACAGGTATAGGGATAGGACTTATGGTATAATTCAACCAGCAACAGTCCCTTTTCTCTTAAAGAAGGGCAGGAAGCCTTTCTTTGCCAACACGTTTTTCTGTCTAGTACCCAAGGTGCTTCAGCACCGAGAAGAGACATGTGCCTTAATACCTTTCCTTCTTGCAGACCCTTTGAGGCTCATACCATCATCTACTATTAGCTGTCTTCTCCCACATCACTGTCACCTACTAGTAGCCTGACAGTCTCTCCTCATTCATGAAAACACTAGCTTGCAGCTCAGTTTTCTTCCTTGGCCCTACCCTTGCCATCTTTTTGGGGATTTCAACATTCATGCTGGTGATTCATGAACAGATATCAACTCTCAGCTTCTTGACTTCCTCAGGTTTTCAACGATATTTCAACAATCTCCACCTATGAAAGCAAAAAGGACTTGAAGCACTTAATGAAGATCAAGGACTATATAGCCGTTAGTATGGATTGTACCTCAACTGAACCAAAAAACCAAACCTGCCGTTGTCAATTCTGACTCACACTGTTTCAGTCAGCTAGTACTGCTCTAAGAGAAATACCACAAAGTGAATGGCTTTAACAAAGAAGGTTTATTCTTAACACAGTCCAGTAGGTTAAGAGTACAAATTGAGGGTGTCCGCTTAAGGACAGGCTTTTCCTCTGTCAGTTCTGGAGGAAAGTCCTTGTGTTGCATCAGTCTTTGGTTAGAGAGCATTTGGACACAGGAACTGCAGGTCTGAAGGACGCGCTCTTCTCCCGGTGCTGCCTTCCTGATGGTGTGAGGTTCCCAATTCTCTGCTTGCTTCTCTTTTTTTATCTCCCATAGGATGAAAGGATAAAGGGTGGAGCGAACCACACTCCAGGGAAACTCCCTCAGCAAGGGTGTTGCAGTCCCACCCTAATCTAACATAATCATCCTATCTGTTAGCCATAGGCAGAGATTAGGATTTACAGTGTCAGAAAACCACAAAACGGAGGCAAATACAGAACACAGGGAATCCTGGCCCAGCCAAATTACTACACACACTTTTGGGGGACACAATTCAATCCACGACAGAGACACTATAGCTTAGAGTAGTACTGCCCCATACAGTTTCCAAGGAGTACCTGCACATTTGAACTACTGTCTTTTTGGTTAACAGATGTAGCACTTAACCACTATGCCACCAGGGTTTGAAGGAAAAAAAAAAATCCTCACAACTTGACCAGTATGTAACATCATGATAACTGGAGAAAATATTGAAGTTGCAATCGACTTCATTTTGCATGGATTCACAGTCAATGCCCGTGAAAGCAGCCGTCTGGAAATCAAACAGCATATAGTATTCAGCAAACCTTCCATAAAAGACCTCTTTTTAAAGTGTTAAAAGGCAGAAATGTCACTTTGAGGAATAAGGTACACCTAATCACAGCCACTGTATTTTCAACCACCTTATAAGAATACAAGGAAACCCAGGTGGTGTAATGGTTAAGTGCTACGTAAACTAATCAAAAGGTCAGCAGTAGGAATCTGCCAGGTGTTCCTTGGAAACGCTACGGAGCAGTTCTACTCTGTCAAATAGGGTCACTGAGTCAGAATCAACTCGACAGCTGTGGGTCTGGTTTGGTTTATACGGACGTGAAAGCAAAAATATGCACAAAGAAGACCAAAGAAGAATGGATGCCTTTGAATTACAGTGCTGGCAAAGAATACTGACTATACTATAGCCTGCCAGAAGAAGGAATAAATCTGTCTTGGAAGTACACCTAGAATGCTCCTTAGAAGAGAAGATGGTAAGACTTCAACTTCCGTGCTCTGGACATGTTATGAGGAAGGGCTAGTTCCTGGAGAAGGATATCAGACTTTGTAGAGGGTCAGAGAGAAAGAGAAAGACCCTCAATGGGATGGGCTGACACAGTGGCTGCAACAAGGGGCTCAAACAGCACCGATGGCGAGGATGGCACGGGGCTGGGCAGTGTTGCATTCTACTGTACACAGAATAAAACGAGCTGGGACTGACTTGATGGCACCTAACAACAATAATTCTGCCTCAGCTACTCATCTAACCTTTGAACTTGGCATCTACAAAAAAGGCAGTGCCTCCAAAGTTTTAACTGGAAACTTCTCATTCTGACCATAAATATGAGGTGACTGTAATGATACTCAGCAATGAGGGACGTAGCATCTTTTCTAGGATGAGTTCACGAACTTAACTGTCAGAACTCATGGTATACATGCAAGTTACTGAAGTGCCCTCCTTTCAAAGGTACTTTTAATTTTGTTATGACTTTCCACCTACCCTTTCGTCTATCTGTAACCATCATCAGCTCCCATTCCCCTTCATTTCTCTTCTTTTTCTAGCGTGTATCACATGATCTAGCTTTATAGTTTCTTCCTTACAAACACCATCAACTTTTTTGATCACTGTTTTTGGTGACTTCAACATTCGTGCTGATGATTCATGAACACCACGGACTTTCAGTTTCTCGATTTCCTCATATTTTCAACAATCTCTACCATTAAAGAGAAAACCTTTTTTGAGGTTTTGAAGTCAAATAAACAGTACCCTTTCTTCTTGCCTGAGTTCTAAACTACTTAAGGGGTAAGATTAAAATCTAGGAAGATGACAAAGATGTATCATCCTGGTTGCTAACAAAGCTAATCCCAGGGACTGTGGTTTAGTTGTGCAGGAAGGATGAGTTTTTAAAAACTCAGCCTCTGATTTATGCATTCAGCCACTGGCAGCACTGAAAACTGCAGCACCCCTACTCTCTCCCCTACCTTGGGGTCCTGGCTTTGTGAAACTGTGCAATGCAGAATGTATATTTGCTGTGGGTTGCTGGATCCCAAGAAAAAATAGACAAGTCGGTTTTAAATGCCCACCCCCTTAACCCAAATCTTCAATGACATAAGTCACTCCTTGACAGGCGAGTGCCACGTGAGGGGCAGCTGCAGGCCAGGGCCGTAATACCGGTGAGCTCCTTCTACATGGTAGGAAGCATTAGGGGCATTGCTTCCTCCAACACATCTTCCTCCTTGTAAAGGCCCAACTTGCTGCTGTCAGCACTAGAGCAGGAGAAGGTATCTTCAAAATACTTCTACATAGTTTAGACAAACACAAAATAGATAATAGATAAGTAGTAACTTTGTTGAAAGGTAAAACAGTAAAAGAAGAAAACAAAACTTTTACATATCTTATTAGTAATTACAAAAACCATGTCATAGAAACCAGACAGGCAAAGACTGATCTATTTTTAGGCAAGGGATTTAAAGCAATGTGAAGTTGTCATCGTCCTGTGTTAGAGATGACACAGTAAGCCCAACTGACTTGAGAGGAGGTACATCTGTTTTCTACTGTTGCTGTAACATGTAACCACAAAGTTGGTGACTTAAAACAAGGCAAATTTATAATTCAGGAAAAGAAAAGTCCTAAAATTGAGCATTAGCAGGAGTGTGTTATTTCTGGAGGCTCCAGAAAAGGTGGGCAGTTCTGCTCAGCCATAGAGGATGGCTGTGAGCTGGAATTGACTCAATGTAAACAACTACAGAGACCTACATTCTTGTGGCTTCTTTTCAAAGCCAGCAGCAGAGCACCTTCACGTCTCTGACTCTGACCTACCTGCCTCCTCTTTCACTTACGAAGACTCTTGTTTCTACATTGGGTACATCTGATATTCCAGAATATTAGCCCATCTCCAGATCCTCAATCATACCAGCAAAATGCCTTGTACCACAACATAGGGGGCCCAACAATTTAATCTGTGAACTTAATGGTTATGAGTGCTACATACCTCATTCCTGAATATCATTATGGTCACCTCTGAAGTACTCCCTTGGGAATCTATGCATCAACGCCAGCACCTAGTCCACCCTTCAAGGCAATTTTGCAACTCTTTCTGGAATGGCTACTGGACAGTTGTCTGTGATGGAGTTTTTAGCCAGTAAACTGCTAACTGTATTGGAACACCCTCCCTGCTCACCTGATCTGGCCCCTGGTGACTTTTTTCTTTACCCTGAGATAAAGGAAATATTGAAAGGAAGACATTTTGGATGACATTCAAGACATCACCGGTAATCGGACAACAGCTCTGATGGTCATTCCAGAAAAAGAGTTCCAAAACTGGTTTGAAGGCTGGACTAGGCACTGGCATCAGTGCACAGCTTCCCAAGGGGAGTACTCTGAAGGTGACTGTAGTGATATCCAGCAGCGAGGTCTGTAGCACTTTTTCTAAGGTGAGTTCGCAAACGTAACTGGCAGTTCTTGTATTCACAGTTTTTAGAGATCAGTACATGGACAAATTTGGGGAGCTATTGTTCTGTCTACTATAGGAGGAATGGCACCAATTACTTTGGAGAAAAAGTGCTAGGACTTATTTCCACAAGAGTACTATTTCTTACCACGTGTGTTACTGAAACGCACATACACATACTGACTGAATGCCCAATAGAGCACTGTGCTGAGAGTAAGCACTTATTATTTGTTGAATAGGCACAAGACATATCTAACAAAAAGTATTAAGATAAAGAGTTGAACAAGTAATACAAAACAATTATTAACATAACAAAAGCACTGATAATACCTGAACCCAACTGCTTAAAAGGATGATTTGATGATGCCACTTAGATGATTAAAAAAACACAAACCAAACACGCTGCTGTTCAGTTGAGTCCAACTCACAGCAACACTACAGACAGCCCCATAGAGTTTCCAAGGAGTGCCTGGTGGATGTGAACTGCTGATACCCTGGTTAGCGCTGTGGTACTTAACCACTGTGCCACCAGGGTTTCTGGCATAATTAGCAACACAGAATTTACTAAATTCATCTTTGCCGTCTAGCAAGATCTCTCCCCACCTCATTCTAACTCTATTTCACTTGTCCCCACTATTCTATCCCTTAAGTAGCCAAACTATCATACTCATATATATTTAAGAATATTTGTTACATTTATTCAAGAAAGAATTACATTTACTACAAAGTAGGTGAACTGTAACACTTCTATTCAACACTGTGCTGTGGGTCCTAGTCACCGAATAAGGGCAAAAGCAGAAATAAACGACATATGAATTTGAAAGGAAGAAGTAAAACTGGCTGAAAGGTTTTCTAAACTCAACACATATTTCAAAGGATAGAGTAGCAGGGACGGGGGTCTGGGGACCATGTCTTCAGGGGCATCGAGGTCAAGTGGCATAACTACTCTTTTACTAAGAGAGTTCTGCACTCCACACTGGTGAGTGGCGTCTGGGGTCTTAAAAGCTAGGAGGCTGCCATCTGAGATACATCAAACAGTCCTAATCCATCCAGAACAGATGGTGACTGAGAACAAAGACATGAGGGAAAAAGAGCCCAGGGGACAGAAGGACTCATATGAATAGGAGACTACAGAAACACGAAATCAGAAGAACCAGATGGTGCCTGGCCTCCACCAAAGGCAGCCGCAGTGGGGGCACAATGTAGAGTCCCAGATGCAACATGAGAACAAGAGCTATGCAGCTCAAGAACTCTACTAAAAGACCAGCACTGATGGTCCGACAGCCTGGAGAGCCCCCTGGGAACATGGCCCCCAGTCCCGCTCCTGGCCCTGACCTGAAACCAGTACTGAGGTCAACTCTTCAGACAAGAATGGACTGGACTCAGGGACACAGTGTGAGCATATGGGGTGTGTAGTGTACGGTTTTATGTATTTATAGGAGGCTGTCCTACTGGTTTCTTTCTAGATGGGAGAGAAGAAGGTGGCGAGGAGGGGACAGCTGCTCATTAGGAGGATACTAGAAGTACAGAGTGAAAAGGAGGATGTGCTGTCACTGGGTGAGGAGAGCAGATGGAACTGCAGATAAGTGGGCATGAAAAATTGATTTGGATTGCATACTTTCACTCAATCACAACAACAACAAAAAAGGTAAAACTGTCTTTAGTTGCAGATAACATTGTTATATAAAAAATCCCAAGGAAGACACAAAAAAGGCTAAGAGATAGTAAGGTTAGCAAAGTATCGAGATACAAGATCAATATAAAAGTCAATTTTATTTCTATATATTAACAGAAACCACTGGAAACCAAAACTAAAAAAAGTACCATTTATAATAGCATGAAAACATAAAACAACTAGGAATTAATGCTTTAAAATATGCACAAGAGTGATACACAAAAAATACAAAACACTGCTGAGTAAAACTAAAGAAGCCCTAAGCAAATGGAAAGACACATGAATTGGAAGACACAGTACTGTTATCAACTGTCCTCAACCTGATGTACAGATGTAATGCTATCCTAATAAAAAAACTACATCAGGCTTTTTATTGTCCTTCTTTTTCTTTCTTTCTTTCTTTCTTTTTTTTTGGGGGGGGACAAATAGGCAAGTTGATTCTAAAAATTATTTATAAAACACAAAGAACCTAGAATAGCAAAATAATTCCAACAAAGAAAGACTAGGCTGGCTTAAAGGACCTGATTTCAAGACTTACTGTGAAGGTAAAGAAAACTACCAAAAACCCACTGCTGTCACGTTGGATACAACTCATAGTGACCCTAGAGGTCAGACCAGAACTGGCCCATAGAGTTTCAAAGGAGCACCTGGCAGACTCAAACTGCTGACCTTTTGGCTAGCAGATGCAGCACTTAACCCACTATGCCACCAGGGTATCTTAGAAACCTACAGAGTGTAGAATTGTAATAAAGATAGATATGAATCAGGAAAACAGAACAGAATCCAGAAATCTGTTCACATACATATAATTAGTTGATTTTTAAATAAAGATGCCGACATGAAAGTAAAAAGCCTTTTCAACAAACAGTGCTGAAACATGAGCCTTAATCCCCAATTTGCACTGTATAAAAAAACTAGCTGAAAAATGGATCACAGGTCTAAAAGGAAAAGCTAAAACTATGAAGTTTATAGAAGAAAACAACAGGAAAAAAAAATATGTTACCTTGGGTTGTGCAAAGATTTCTTAGGCTACAAAGAACATACATCCTAAGAGAAATAAGTGGATAAATTGGATTGCATCAAAATTAAAACATGTGTCCTTTTAAGACAGTTGAGAAAATCGAAAGAACCACGGACTAGGAAAAATGTTTTTCAATCTATGTATGTATTTCAAATAACAAATTCTTACAACTCACTACTAAGAAGAAGATAAGCAACTAAAAATGGTTAAAAAGACTTAAGCACTTTTTAAAAGAACAAAATATAAATGGCAAATAAGCATGAAAATATGCTTAACATAATTAGTAATGAGGGAAACAAAAATTAAAACCACTATTAGGGTAACGAACATGATACGTGGCAGCCCTGGTGGCCTAACAGCTAAGAACTTGGCTGCTGAAACAGAGGCTGGCAATTCAAACCCACTTGGTGGTTCCATCAGAGAGACACTTAGCAATAGGCTTCCGTAAAGACTCACAGCCAAGGAAATCCCACGGGATAGTTCTACTGTGTCACATGGGGTTACTATGTGTGGGAACTGACTAACAGCACCCACCACCACCACCACGATATTAACAAGTGGTGGTGAGGATTTGCAGAGGTGGAACTCTTATACATTGCCGGTACAACCACTTCAGAAAACTGAAGGAGTCTGAGAAAGTCAAACATATGCTTACCAGACAATCCATAAATTCTACTTCTAGACATTTACTCAAGAAAAATGAAGCCATATGGCCATAAAAAGAAGTGTAAATTTTTACAGTAACTTCATCCATGACACACTAAATCTGGAAACAACACAGATGGCCTTCAACAGGTGAACAAATTGTAAATAATTCATATAATGAAATACTGTTCAGCAATAAAAAGGAATGAACCTGTGATCACATAACAACATGGTTGAATCTCAGAAATATTACACTTAGCAAAAGAAGCCAGAAAGAAGAGTATACTACATACTTCTATATGCATGAAAGTTTGGGCAAGACAAAGTCAGGTCAGGCACTGCCTAGGGTGAATACGTGTTATGGGTTACTGAATGGAAAGAAATACAAAGGGAACTGTTTAGGGTGATGGAAATGTTCTCCACCTTGATTGCCGTGGTGGTTAATTTATCAAACCTCATAAAACTGTACCTTAAAATGTGTGCATTTTACTGTAAGTTATACCTTAATTAACTTGATTTAAATGAAAAAAATGGAGTGAAGTAAGCTTTTACATTTTTCTCTTCTCCTTTGTGGTTCTAGACAATTCTGCAAATAATGTTGTGGGTAAAACAGCTATGTAACACTGGAAAAATAACACTCTGAACTGAGCGAATTTCCTCATCAGTAAAATGAGTAAGATGAGTTCATTCATTTATTTAATAAACACTTATTTATACCTACTATAGGGCATAATTGGACAATAAATAAGGAAGACAGAAGAAGAACTGATGACTCTGAATCGTGATGCTGGAGAAGAATACTGAATGTACCACGGACTACCAAAAGAACCTATAGATCTGCTCTGGAAGAAGTACAACCAGAGTGCTCCTTGGAAGCAAAGACGGTGAGACTGTCTTCCATATTTTGGATCAAGCTAATACAAGGATTACAATCCTGCTTATGACTGTTTAAGGTATGAGGAAGATTCACAGATGGACAGTCCTCTCTGATGATACAATGCCTTAGCTAGGTTTTCAAGTACAGGTAAGAGTTAGACAAAGACAGAAGAGAAAACACTCCAATCAAAGGGACTTGTATGGACAAAGACCCAGAGGAGAGAAGCATGTCACGTGTTCAATCAAGTTCAGGTTTAGTATGCCTAGAATGTGGTATTTATCTGTGTAAGGTCAAGGTTGTGTCTTGGAATAAAAAAAGTAAAAAAAAAAAAAAAGAACAGCAACAAAAAAAACCTCTTCTCTTCTGGTTTCAGCAGTATGTTGAAAGGAGTTCTGTACCAAACGATGATACCCACGTTATAACAGATCCTCTAAAAAGTCAAATAACTGTGTCATCAGTTAGGAATCTTTCTGTTGTAAATTATCTTTGGGCTCAGAATTAAGAGCAGGGGTAGTCCAGTGGAGTGCGATCTGAGGATCAACATTCTGTGTCTCCACTATAGCAATTCCGTATCCTATATTTTCTCTGTTTCATATCCAGCTTCCCTAAAAGACTAAACCAAAGCCTCACAATTATGTTTCACAGCCTTCACTGGTCTCAGACTTTACACTGATGCTGAAAGCGATTCCTGTGTACAGAAAAGGTACATGGTGACTGGCTTGGCCCAGAACCAGAGTGAGATGGGGGAACCAGCTTCATGTGGGGGAGGAGATCTTAAAATATAAATTAGAATCTTTGAGGAAGAAGGAAGAATGGTTGGTACAGTAGAACTACGTTTTAAGAAAAGTAGATGCCAACAATGTTCAGGATTAAGTCAGAGGACGCTGACATATGTGGGTGAACTTCTTCTCCATCATGCACACCTAGAAGACTGGTCAATGAAAACTTACTTAAGAACATGGTCACTTAAGAACTGACAGAATATGTAGACAAAACACTATCACTAAATATTATAAGCACATATTAATGAACGTACAGTTTTCTCAAAACAAAGAGAAAGGTGTAACTAATTCTAGTTTACAAGCTCCAAGATAGGTTCACAACAGAGCTTTCTGAGTGAGGACTTGAACACTGGCTGAGGTCCTCTGGCAGTGACACGAGGGCATGAACGTGGCTGCATCAGCCTGTGATCCGTGAGGCCGACGTACGAGCTAACAGAGCAGCTGTGGGGGAACGAGAACGGACAGGCCACGCTGTGCGGGCCTCTTCCTGCCGTCTCGCAGAGCCCGGACACGATTCTGTGAGCAATGGCGAGGTGCTGAATTCTTTCAGTATGGAAGGGACACAAGCAAATCTACGTTTAGAAAACTGTAGGAACAGAACAGACACTTCTTGAAACAAGGAAGGCTCAGGAAGTTCATGGCTAACTGTCTCTATTTTGTCGGTGAAACAGGGCAGGTGAACATATGCTGAGAGTGCTGTGCAGTTAGGGCAATCTGGAAATTTCTGTTACAACACTGTATTACAGAAACACACTAGTCAGAGTTCAATACAGGCTTTCACAATATAAAGTTGTTATTATGGGGCAGGAGAGTGAATTACATCAGTGGGTGAATTGAAATTCAAAAGGGCCAAATACAATGCGGCTATTTTCCTATCAGTGCCAAGGGCCACAGAATGATTATGTAAGTATCACTGGTGACTCAGATCTTTGTGACCATTGGCACAGGAGATGCAGAGCGGACCCTGGGCTGGGAGGACACGGCTCAGAAGGCCACAGAAGAAGGAAGCTACGGGAGAGGGGTAAGGTGGTACAGTTGGAGACACAATTCTCAGCTGGAATGAGCCAGGCCACCGGAGTGGCCTCAGTGCAGTATTTCACAAGCGGCCAACGGCACTACGTGGTCAACAGGATTTGCTGCAGCCTACCAGTACTGGTTTTGGGATTCCCTTTTGGGACTATTGGCTGGGGCTACCTGTTCCAAAGAAAGGGTCTGCTATGTCACAGCCCACTCATGTTTTATAGAAATAGTCCCAAACCATCAAGTAAAATTATACAAATGCTAATGAGGCTGCACATTCTTTATATACTGTCTTTGACCACTTGACCTTAAAATGTCGTATGTGAAACTAACTACCCATTTTAGCAGTTTACAATTTAAAAAACAACTTTCAAATATATTTTCTCATTTGGTCCTACACAATACTGTAGTTGCTCTACTACAGTGATTTTTTTTCTGTCCCTTGCCCCACACAACTACAGTAAGACTGGTTAAATTATCTATGGATTTCTAGCTAGATACAGAGCTCCCTAGTCTAGCATTTTTTTCTGCTACGCTATTACACTGCCCCTCCTAAAAGAGCTTATGAATATTCTGCTTAAGAGGGAAGACCAAGATGGGTGTATCTGTACACATATGACCTTAATCATGTAACAGTTCTCCTCTGAACACTTTTTTTTTTTCATTTCTCAAAGTGGAAGAAGGGACACAATAGTTCTAAGTGTGTCCTTGTCCTCTCAATGAATGTACATTTGCAGATAATGGCAAAGCATATGACTGTAACTGTATCACAGTCCAAAGCAAGAAAACAAGGTTTATTAAGAGTCAATAGCAGAATAAGTTACTCAGTTCTCAGTAAGTCAACAAGTGTTCTAATACGGATTCTCAAATTAATAATCAGATGTACCAAACTCCACCACCATTGCAGTTGAATGCTAAAGCTTACACATTTCCTTACATGTATTCTCTAAATAAGGCTCATTAAATACATCTGAATAAAACTTAATGAAATTCTAGGAACCCATCAGAGTCTCAATCTATCGATTTACAGATTTGTTGACATCAGTATCTTAAATTTGAATTTGAACATGAAAGATAATTGTTTTAGGACTTTTTTCCCCCCACATACACTTAATCCATCTTACAGAAATGGTAGGCCTTCAGAAAGTAACATAAAATAACACGTGTCATTTTGAATAAAGACCAAAACAAGACAGAGGCTTCGTTTCCAGTTCTAGGAGTGCCTAGGACCTCTCTTCAGTCTCTCTCATCCACTCTGTCCTAGCAGTAAATCTCATTAAAGTCAAACTTCAGCCAGAGGAGGCATGGTTTTGAGTCATCATTCCTTCAGGCCCTAGGGTATCCTCTTTGGATGCTTTCAGAGTAACAGAATCTGGCAACAGACCTCAGCATGCCAAGTCTTCCAACCAAGAGATGCAAAGTTTTGAAGTTCAGAAGGATCATCCCATAATTCTCTGATCTTTTCATAGTGAAGAATAAACTATTACTGGGAGATAATTGTGTTTGAGAGACCTTTAGGGAAGAAATAAAGCAGAGAAGATCTAGAGGCTCTCTGGTGAGAGACGCACATTTGACCTCCTGCTTCCAAGCACCATCTCACTCCAGCCTCCCCACCCTCCAAACGCACCTGTGGCTCCGAGTGAACTGCAATTTAGAAGACAAAATAATACATTAGCCAGTGATATAGTCACAAACTGACATAAGAGAATTGTCCCAGAAGCTCCATTACCTCTTCATGTTTATTACAGTATCTTCAGTTCTTATTGCATATTTTGTTACATGCCTTTCACAAGCCAGGATTATATATACAGTATGCATAATTTAGCAGAAGTTATGTCTATTGCTTCTCATTTGAAAATCAGCAGCATGCAGTGCAGTATTTGGTGTGCAGTTATTGTTTCAAAAGGTGAAAAATCATTTAGGTTTAACTGCAAAGGGAACATGATCTTTACTGGCTTATACGCAAAGTTTAATTTTGGTTTTATGCAGAGTTTGCATAGTTCATGATTAGTTTCTAATGAAAAGCCACATGTGTTGTGAGTGACCTTGAAGAGAATCAGGTGACAGTAGCAAACAGAAAAATCTGAAGAAGAGGCATAACTTTTAAAGTGGAAAGGTCAGCAAGAACTGCCTGGAACACAAAAAACAGAAGGATTATTAATATCAGAATTCCAATCAGCAAAATAAATTCAACAGAGTACAACAGCAACACCCTTACAGTGTAATTCTGGCATCAACACACTAAGTCCTTCAGATTTGTCCTACATCTTTTTACTAAAGCTCTAACTTTCCTACATTTTTCAATGTTAGTACATGCACAAAGTGCTACAAATGTGTCATAGAAAATAACCTGGACTTTAGCCTTCAGCCTTCTTCAAATATACAAGGTAGCATGAGTTTATAAGAGGTCTAACATTTCAAGTCACTTCTATAAATAAACATACATTATGAATCTTAGTCCTGTTATACTAGTATAAGGAGCAAGTGACTTCGGGAAATCATTTTGAGATGAAGCTAATGTTTATTCAGTTGCAAGACGCATCAACATCCTGTTCCTTTTAAAAAAAACAATGTAGGCAGGTATTTTAAGGATAAAATTTACATTTGTATGAGAGATATCAAATCGAGTAATACGGTAAGCCACTATTTAACTAAACCACATTTCAGGTATAAATTATGCCATTGAAAAGAAATCTGCTGTAAACAAGTAACTTATGACTAAAAATAACCCAAACAGCTTATGTATCATTGCTATATCATCCAGACACATGCTATCTATCCCTGTCAACTAGATGTTCTTTGTTCTATAAGCATAACTTGTGGATGTAAACAATAAGAAAATGCAACATAAGCCCTCAGAGCTTCTGTTGAAATTACACGGTATCCAATTTCTTATAATCGTTACCTATAATAATCTCATTTATGACCGCCTCGCAAGAAGACTGTCTTCAAGTAATGAAGGAATTCTGAATAGTGAACACTGCTTAGCTCAGAACTTACAGATTTTTCTGAATAAATGAGACACTGAGCAATGTGTGCTTTATGCATGAGACTGAAGTGCCAGAGGCTGGCACTCTCTCAGAACTATTTCCATCCCATCTGAGTGAAACTTATCCTTACTTCAGCTGCAGCCAGTGATGTCACCTCCATCAGGTTCACTGCTCGGAAAGCAAACACAGCAGCTGCCAGGACTGGAAAAGAAGGCACACTCTTTCAGCAGCTGGCCTCCTCTGCTGCAGAGCCCACAACCAACAAGGTAAGCTCGGAACTCGCACCTTCCACACCCCACACCAGCCTTCTGATCACGGGCTTGTGATGAATGGCAGTTGTCGACTCTACAGAAAACAGAGTCTGACGGCTAGACAAAATGAATCCTACATTTTCGGGAAAAAAATAGGAAACTTCAATGGTCCTAGAAAAGCATTTTTATAAATTGCTTCTTTACATCTACAACTTAAACTACAATGTCTTAAAATGGTCTGAAGATCCAACGACTGCCTTGTAAATTCTGGTTTATTTTGATGCAGGTGTTTCTTACTAATACAAGAGAGGCGCCTCCACTGTGGTATTACTGAGACTGAAGGTCAGCACTGGTGACTCATCTCCACCAGGAAAATCAACCTTCTTTCCCGGGAACTGCCTTCTCTGCTGTCCATCGGGATGGTTTTCCAGGGATGGTGCACAGGATGACGCCACGCCTGGCCTGAGCTCTGACAGGCGGCTGTGCCTCAGGAGGAGAGGTCAGGAGCCAGGCTCCTGACTTTCCTCAGATAGAGGCAGAGCCCACAGTGACAAGGAAGCACTGGCCTTCTTCTAGGGGACAACAGAATTTGAATAGTCTTATAAAAAAAGCAGCTGGATTAGAGAGGAAAATTCTAATGAAGAAAAAAGATGAGACTGGTAAAACAAAATTTAAAATGTTAAGTGGGCTAGTATTAATCAATGTACAACAAAGGACACAGAGATCTGGACAAAAAAAAATGTACTCTTTAATTCAAAAAGAAAGTGTAAATGCTTTGAAGTCTGAGTTTTGTGTTTACAGCAATATCAAATAAAAACCGTTTCTGTGGAATAGCAACTATTTTACAGCTTCTCAATCTTTGGAATCATATTATGGAGACATTTTAGAGCTAATGAATATAAGCACTATTTCAGTGAGTGTGTGTGCGGGGTCTTTTTTTTTTGGTTTGTTTTGTATGTGTGTGTATAAAACTGAAGAGTCGATGCAAGCCTGACAGTTTGGTCAAATTCTCTGCTGTAGCAGGAAACAGTGACCCAAGGTGGGACATCGTTTTGCCAAAGCTGGAGAAGGGGGAGGGAAACCAAGCTGTCCACCAACTGACCTCGCATACAGAACGCTCCTGCGCTCAGGACCTTTATTTATCTAGGTGTCACATCATAGGAGTTCCTTTCTGTTTGCTTCATGCTTGGTTTGCCCAGCCCTCCCATACAAAAGGATTGTTTGCCAAGGTGGAAAGATCCATCTGTTGGGATATTTCCAACTGAAATCATGCTTCATAGGAAATGTGAAAACTCTAATATTTACTTTTGGTTTTTCTAATTTTTTTTAATTGTACTTAGATGAAGGTTTACAGAGCAACCTAGCTTCACATTAAACAATACATACGCTGTTTTGTGATATTCACTGCTGAGTCAACAACATGTTAACCCTCTCCCCTTCTCAACCACAGGTTCCCCATTACCAACTTTCCTGATTTCTCCTATTTCCCCTTCCTTGTCCCTGGGATGGTGTGCCCATTTAGCCTCAGTCTGTTTTGTGGACCTGTCCAGTCTTCAGCTGAAGGGTGAACCTCAGGAGCGACTTCAGTACTGAGCTAGAAGGGTGCCCAGGGGCCATAGTCTTGGGGCTTCTTCAGTTTCTGTCAGACCTCAAGTCTGGTCTCTTTTTTGTCCCACATTTTACTGCCCCGCTCTGTCTGAGACATACTATGACGACTCCTGTCAGAGCAGTCAGTAACGGTTGCCAGTCAGATGGAGACTGTGGCTATTGTGGACCGTTAGTCCTTGGAACTAATCTTTCTCTTGTGTCTTTGATTTTCCTCAATCTACTTGCTCCAGACTAGGTGACACCAGTGGACTATCTTAGAAGGCTACTTACAAATTTTTAAGGCCCCAGATACTACTCACCAAAGTAGAATGTACAGCATTTTCTTTCTTCCTTTAATATATATATTTTTTATTATGATTGAATGAAAACGTACATTCCCATACAAATTCTCATGCTCACCTACAGGCAGCTCCCACTGCTTTCCCTGCCCGGTGACAGCACACCCCTCCTCTCTGCTCTATACATGTCCTATCCTACCAACAGTCTCCTATTCCCTCCTCTCCACCTACTCCCCTGCCTCCAGCAAGAGGTCAGCAGGATGACATCCTATAGATGCACAGAACCATAAAATTCCCACAAGATACGGTCACTCTGTGTCACCAAGTCCAATCCATTGCTGTCCTTAAAGTTGACCTTCATTATGATTTATGGATAGGGGCAGCATCAGGGCCAGGGGCCATGCTCCCAGGGGAACCCCGAGGCCCCCGGACCATCAACTGTGGTCTTTTATCGGAGATCTCACAGTGCACCCCTTAGAGGATTTTCTTTATAAACTGTGTTATGTCAACTGAGCTCGATGTTCCCAGAGATCATGGTCCCTGGGAACCACCGACAATAATCTGTAGTACAGTAGTTGGCCCCTCAGGGAGTCTGGCTGTATCTGGGGAGCTTCCATGGCTTTGCCTTTGTCCTGTTGTACTGGCTTCCCCAGTGGTGTACACTGTCTTACCCTTCACCACAGTGACCAACTATCTGTTGTCTGTTTACTGTTTTCTCCCTGTCCATCCCTTCCCTCTCCCGTAACCATTATAGATTCTCTTTTTAATAAGTAAAAAACTTCTAATACCTACTTTTGGTCTTTTAAACTGTTCTTTTCATTACTTTAAGAAACTCTATCACAAGTGTTATGAGATCTTTGCTTTAAACTGTTCTTCAAAAGTCCAAAATTAATTCACAAAGTCAGTGATATTTACTAAAATATTTCTAAAGACTGTACAATAACTTCCTTGAGCAAAAAATATGAACCCAAAATGTTTATACCAAAAAATACATGCTAAAATAAAAACTAATGTCCATAAATCTACAAGAAATTATCTACATTTGTGGCTCTTTATCTGAATTACATGGTAAGAGAGTGTCTACAGTATTGTTCTACCTCTAGCTATCCTGGAATTCTTTCCTGTTGTTTTTTTAAAAGCACCCATGGAAAGTGGGTGAGTGTGTGACAGTGTGAATCATAGTTTTATTTACTCATTAGTAACTTTTTTTCATTAAGGTATATTGAGCTCAGAGCAAGGTGCCTGGCTTAAAGCAATACTCAATATACATTTATTTTTCCTTTCCTTCAGTTTACCGAGGAATGATAAGGTGAAGAGTGAGAGAATCTAAGCTGGAACAGGCCTCAAAAGTCTTTTAATTCAATCCGTGTTTCCAGAGTAGAAACCTCTTTACTCTTCAGCTATAGCTAAAAAGTCCATTCTGCTTTTGGAACATCCTAAGTACTAGAAAGTATTTTCTTATATACTGAAACTCCTTTTTAAAAAAAAAAAAAAAATCAAGCTCTAATAGCTTTCCAGAAATATATAAAAAGCTATACAGAATACTCTTCACAATTTCTGGAACAACCATAGGAGAGTTATTGGGTGAAAAGTTTAAAATCCTTTCACTTGTAAAACGGTAGCAGAAAATGAGGCTACTTAGCCTGGAAAATAGAAAACTCGGGGGAGACGCTAGGGATTCAAGAGTAGGAAAAACAGATAATGACTTCAGCTAAACAGCTGTACATTTTCATATATTATGAAATGGGGTACCTGGTAAGACAGCAATTACTTAAGCACTAAAGGATGAGGATTGTCTGTTAGAAATATTTAAAAGAAATTATACCTGATTAACTCTAGGATTCCTTTTAGATCACTACCATTCAGCCAAAAGACAGAGTATACACCGTGCTCTCCCAACTTCTACTTGTACGTATATGACAAAAAATGAGAGAGAATGGTACTAAACCAAAAGAAAAAACAAAACCACACACGTCAAATCAATTCTGACTCAAAGTGATCCTACAAGGACAGAGTAGAACTGCCCACAGGGTTTCCAAGGAACTGCTGATATTTAGGTTAGCAGCCAAGCCTTTAATCACCGTGCCAACAGAATTCCAGTGGCCAAAGCCACTGCTGTTGAGTTGATTCCAATGCATAGCAACCCTGTAGGATACTAGGAGTTGTAAAAAACATCAATAAGTGATGTCTCTGGTTATATCTGTGGTAACATTTATTTTCATTTATGAAGAGAGTACTTCATTAATACTTTACTTTCCAAAATGATACCCAGTTACTACAGAGCTCTTAGCATTTAAGAATATGTTAATATGATACTCAGAGAATCTTCTGCAAGAAAATGGTCTTCAGCTAAGCTTTACTTTCACAATGGCCCAGTAAGGACACAAAGGCTCACAGAGGTTAAGTTGTTTAAGGTAATACAACTACATGACTGCCAACTTCTCTACTCTCCATTCATGTTGTGAAAACCTTGTAATGATTACCTGGATTATCTGATAATTGTGATGACAGCAATAACTGAGTCCATTTAGCATAATTAAAATAAACAAAAAACCCAAACTTATTGCCATCTAGTCGATTCTGACTCATACGACCCTGTAAGACACAGCACTATTGTTCAAGGTTTCCAAGGAGTGGCTGGTGGATTCCAACTGCCAGCCTGTGTCCCCAGAAAAGCAAAATAACACAACTGATAAGCAATTTGTGCTCTTTGTGTTTTCTCTGGTATAATCATAGGTTGCCTTTTGTGTATCTCTACTGTAAAAATGGCTGTTATTAAATAATAGATGAGTCTGTGGCTTCCTGGAGAAAAGACTAAAAATCTTTTTGCCTAATAAAGGGGAAATTCAGCCACCAGGACCCAGCTAACCGAAGTCAGCTATGCAGGGAGTCTCAGTGTCAGTCTGAATTTCAGGTAGTAGCTGAGAGTAACAGAACAGACACTCAGTCAGTGTTGTCCAAAGAAGAGCAGAAACATACCTACACTCTGCTACACAGACCACACAGGGGCTGGGAGAGTCAAAGCTCTGACTGGATTAAAACAAGGGAGGGAAAAATGGAATTTTCTCGGTTTCAAAAACATTAGGAATGGGCTAATTTTGAGCAGTAAGAAGTAACTAGATCATAATACTTGTCTTCTAAGCCAGATAGGTCTATTAAATGTTTTTCATGAGAAATGACATACAACTGTGGACTCAAATTCAGATTACAGATGGTAAAACAAACAGTCTCTGCTTTCAAACAAGCACTTATTTTTACCAGCAAGAATCTCCAAAGAGTTGTATCCTAAGATTCTATCCCATAAAAGCAAGAGTTGATCCGTAGCTAAGTATCCAGAGAAAGCTCGAACCATCCATTTAAATGATATGCGAAGTCTGTAAGCAAGGGAAATACAACGTAAGTTTTATCAGCAGATTGTTTTCTTTCCGAAACGTTAATATCAGAAAAACTGTCACCAAATCTGTCATTAAGATAAGTCCTTTGAGAGTCTTAGAAACCTCATAGGTATTTAAAAGTCAATTACAGACTTAACAATTCCAGACAAGCCTTAATACTCAATATACTTTTTATATTCTTTATACTTTTATAGTACTTTATACTTTTATAGCTACTACCTACAATTCAGGGTGATGCTGAGACTCCTTGCATAGCTGACGTCAGTTACCTGGGTCCCAATCTTCTGAATTTATATAGTTCATTTTATATTTTTCCAATTCAATAAATGAGACTACTTCATTTTAACTGTGTGAATACTTAGCATAAATAAAATAAAACAAGTATCAGTTTTTGAAGGACAAAGAAAAATAGTTTTAAAGCTATAAGGAATGTTAAAACTAGATCTCTGACTTTAAACACTACATTTTGGAGAAGTTTTAGAACTTCAAAAGATCAACTAGAAGGCTGAGCCTAAGAAGTATGAGATATCCCTAGCTATAAGTAGATTGTATTGCAATAATAACTTATCTCTGGAATCAGGAACAAACTCTCTGGCTCTGATGCTTCAAGAGGTAAAACAGTCCCTCTTGTTTTTATATTATCTGCTCCTGTAGCTGTCATAGCCACTGTACAGACCTGCCCCATATGATTTCCAAAGAGCACCTGGTGGATTTGAGCAGTCGATCTTCTGATTAGGAGGCATAGCTCTTAACCAAATAGCATCTAAAAATCACGTGACTGCCCCTGAGAGTTAATAACAAAACTCTTGGCTGGAATTGCTGTAATATTATATAAATATCTGTGTTACTTTTCTTAAAAGAGAAAAAAGAATCCAGATACTGCTTTTGTGGGTGGCATTGCATTAATTCTCTTCAGACTGAAAAATATGCCCAAATTTCAGAAATTCCTCAATACTAGATAAATATCATTCTAATATAACAAAGCATATGCAGGCAAAATAGCACTGACAAATGAAGCTTTTTAGTTGGTTTTAATATCTTTTTACGATTGAAAAAGAAACTTTTGCCGCTAGATATTTTAGTGCTTAAAAATGCATTTCACTTTTAAGCCTAAATTATTAAATTACTTTCATTTTACTAAGTTTCTCTTACTGCCTTGTTAGAACAATAATACCACACACTCCCCCAGCCCTCTATGGGTCATCTAATATCAAAATGGAAATGACAAAGTAAAGAGCCAGTGAGTGTGAATATGAATCAGCAGAAAGCATCCAATCTGAACCACAGAGAAGAAAAGATTAAGGAAAAAAAAGAAAGATGTTTCAGGGATCTGAACAATACCCAGACCTTTAACGTGCCACTGGAATCACAGAAGGAAAGGAGAAAGCAAACAAGTAAGTACACACAGGAGACCTGAACAATATTATCAACAACCTGACCTCACTGACAATCACAAAACATTGTGTTCGACACTGGTTACTACTGCTAGTTTCCGTAGAGTTGGTTCTGACTCACAGCAGCCCAGTGTACAACAGAATGAAGCCCTGCCTGGTCCTGTTGCCATGGGGAGCCCACTGTTGCAGCTGTCCAGTCAATCCACCTTGAAAACGGCTTCCTCTCTTTCTCCGGCCCTCTACCTTATCAAGCAGGAGTCCTTCTCCAGAGACTGATCCCTCCTAACAACATGTCCTAAGTACATGAGATGATGTCTAGCCATCCCCGCTTCCAAGGAGCACTCTGGCTGTGCTTCTTCCAAGGCAGAAGTTATAACACCTTCCTTTGTCTCCTCCAGCTGCCCTTTAAAATGGTCTGTTCAGTTCTCTTACTTAATCAATTCTTCTTTTTGCTTTAGCTGCCTGACATTCAACAAGTTTCAGAGTCTCTTCCAACACCCATTTAGTCTTTTCTTTCCTTCCTGTCTTTAATGACCTCTTGCTTTCTTCATGTATGATGTCCTTCATGTCATCTTCCAATTTATCTCATCTCTAGTCATTTAGTGTTCCACACATCAAGTTTATTCTTGAAATGCTCTCTAAATTCAGGTAGGATGTGTTCAAGGTAGTACTTGGGCTCTCACGGACTTTTTTAATTTTCTTCAGTTTCATCTTGATCATTCACGGGAGCAACTGGTGGTTTGTTCTGCAGTCAGCCCCCAGCCTTGTTCTAACTGACAATATTGAGTAGTTCAATCATCTCTTTCCACCGATATAGTCAATCTGATTCCTCACCATCTGGTGAGCCAAACCAAGCGAAGTGCCATACATGCATATAGCCACCATCTATGTTGCTGAAATATGGTATTTAAAGAGAATAAATGGTCTGACAAAAGTCTACTATCCAACCTCTGGTATTGTTTCTATCACCAATGACTTATTTTCCAAGTACCAGTCAAAATAAAATGAAATCCTTGATAATGTCAACCTTTCCCCCATTTATCATTTTGTTGCTTACTGGTCCAATTGTGAGGATTTTTTTCTTTATGTTGAGGTATAATTTATAGTGACAGCTGTGGTATCTGATCTCCACCAGTAAGTGCCTGAAATCCTCTCATTTCCAGCAGGCAGGGTTGTGCCATCTGCATATCTCAGGTTGTTAATGAGTGTTTCTCCGATCTTGATGCTGCGTTCTTCATGTAACTTAGCTTCTCAGAATATCTGCTCAGCATACAGACTGAGTAAGTATAGTGAAAGGATACAACCCTGACACATGCCTTCCCTCATTTTAAACCACCCAGTGTCCCCTTGTTCTGTTTGAACAACTGTCTGTTGGTCTATGCACAGGTTCCTCATAAACATAAGTAAGTTATGGAATTCCCATTCTTCACAATGAGATACATAATTTGGTCTGATCTACACAATCAAATGTCTTTGTATAGTCAGTAATAACACAGATAAACATTTTTCTGGTATTTTCTGCTTTTAGCTAAGACCTATCTGACACCAGCAATGATATCCTTGGTTCCAAGTCCTCTATAGAATCAGACCTGAATTTCTGGCAGTTCATCACTGATTTACTGCTGCAACTATTTTTTTAATTATCTTCAGTTTACCCACAGAATCCTTTAGTATTGCATCTCAAGGCTGAATTTTTTCTCTTCAGTTGTTTCAGCATGTTTCAGAAACTGTAATCACGTACTTTCCTTTTTGTTTTCTAAGTGCAACTGAATCTGTGTCTGTCTCTCAAAGCTACCAGTTCACATATCTACTCTAAAGCAGCATAACAAAAGAAATAATAAATACATGAGCAGAAATCAATGAGAATTAAAAAAAGACGAGATGGAAAATGACAGACCAGTATCACTCATGAGCCTAGATGCAAAAATCTTCAAAAAAAATCCTTGCCAACAGAATTCAACAACACATTAAAAAAAATAACTCATTGTGAGCAAGTTGGATATATACCTGGGATACAGGCTGGTTCAACATCAGAAAAACAATTAATGTGATCAACCACAGAACTAACACAAAAGAACCACCTGATTTTGTCAATTGATGCAGAAAAGGCATTCAATAAAGTCCAACACACATTCATGCTAAAAACTCTCAACAAAATAGGAAAGAAGGGAAATTCCTCAACTCAATAAGTGGCATCTACACAAAGCCAAACACCTACATCATCCTGAATGAAGAAAGACTGAAAGAATTCCCCTTGAGAATGGGAACTAGACAAGGATGTATACCCTCACCTCTCCTCTTCAACATTGTACTGGAAGTTCTGGTCAGAGCAATTAGACAAGACAAAGAAATAAAGGGCAACCACATCATTAAAAAAGAAGTACAAATCTCCCTATTTACAGATGATATGATTATATACACAGAGAATCCTAAAGAATCCATAAGTAAGCTATTCAAACTAATAGAAGAGTTCAGCAAAGTATCAGGATACAAGATAAATAAATCAGGGGGATTCCTTTATACCAACAAAGAGGTCATCAAAGAAGAAATCACCAAATCAATATCATTCACTATAGCCCCCAAGAAGATAAAATACCTATGAATAAATCTAACTAGAGAAATAAGAGACCTATACAAAGAGACCTACAAGACCTTACTACAAGAAACCAAGAGCAATTTACATAAATGGAGAAACCTACCCTGCTCATGGATAGGAAGACTTAACATTGTGAAAATGGCTATTTTACCCAAAGCGATCTACATATTTAATGCAATCCCAACAGAAATTTCAGTGACATTTTTTAATGAGATGGAGAAACAAATCACGAACTTTGTTTGGAAAGTGAACAAACCCCAGACAAGCAAAGCACTACTCAAAAACAGGAACACAGTGGGAGGCCTCACACTACCCAACCTTAGAACCTATTACACTGCCACAGCAGTCAAAATAGCCTGGTACTGGTTTGAAAAGAGATACACAGACCAATGGAACAGAGCTGAGACCCCAGAGATGCCACTATTCTCTTGTGAACAGCTGATATTCAACAAAAGCCCTAAGATTGTAAACTGGGATAAAAACAGTCTCTTTAACAAATGGTACTGGCAAAATTGGATATCCATCTGCAAAAAGTTGAAATGCGACCCATATCTCATGCCTTACACAAAAACTAACTCAAACTGGATAAATGAACTAAATATCAAATCTAAAGCGATAAAGATAATGCAAGAAAAAATAGGGTCAGCAATGGAAATTTTAATACACAGATTAGACAGACTTCAAAAATCTGATGAATAAAAGCACGATCAACAGAAGAGAAAATAAATAAATGGGAACTACTAAGAATCAAACACTTTTGCTCATCCAAAGACTTTACCAAAAGAATTAAAAGACCACCTACAGAATGGGAAAAAATATTTGGCAACTGCATGTCAGACCAACATCTGATTTCCATAATCTATAAGGAACTACAAAATATCAACAAGAAAGAGGTAAATAACCCAGGTAAGCAATGGACAAAGTAGATGGTCGAATACTTCACCAAGCAGGACATCCAGGCAGCCAAAAGACACATGAGGAAATGCTCACACTTATTAGGTATTAGAGAAATCCAAATCAAAACTACAATGAGATACCATCTCACCCCAACAATGTTGGCCATGATCCCAAAACCATAAAACAACAAATGCTGCAGAGACTATGGAGAGACAGAAACTCTCCTACAGTGCTGGTGGGATTGCAAAATGGTACAACTTCTTTGGAAAGCAATCTAGCCCTTCCTCAAAAAGCTGAAAATAGACAGACCATTTAATCCAGTAATCCCACTGCTCAGAATATACCCTACAGAATTAAGAACAGTCACACGAACAGACACATGCACATGAGTGTTTATTACAGCACAGCTCACAATTGTAAAAAGATGGAATCAACCCAGATGTCCAACAACAGATGAATGGATAAACAAACTATGGTACATATATTCAATAAAACACTATGCAATGATAAAGAACAATGATGATCTTAGAAAGCATCTCACAACCTGGTTTCAATTAGAAGATAGTATGCTGAGTGAAACCATTCAGCAGCATAAGGACAAATATTGTACGAGACCTCTATTACAAGAACTTAAAAATAGACTCATGTACAGTAGAAAAGACTCTCTGATGGCAAAAGGGTGGGTAGCTAGGGAGAGGGCTGTTCATAGATTAGATACTTGATAGAAATTTGGTTGGGTGAAAGCAGTGACAGCACACAGTAGAAAGATGATCAACTTAACTGGACTTCAACATGAACCGAAAACTCTTCTAATCTTAACCCAGTATTACAAAGATACAGTAGCAGAGGAAGGAGTTTAGAGACCATCTCTCAGGGGACACTGAGGCCGACTGGCATAACTAGCCTATTGTAAAGAGAGTCTTCTGTACCCCATATTGGAGAGTGCCATCTAGGGTCTTAAAAGCTAGCAAGCTGCTATCTGAGGTACACTAAATGGTCCCAACTCATCCAGAACAGATAATCACCAAGAACAACAAAGGCATGAGGGAAAAAGAGCCCGGGAGACAGAAGGACCCACATGAATGGGTGACTGTATCAATATGTGACCAGCAGAACCAGATGGTGACTGGCCTCCACCAAAGACAACCGTGATGGGTCACACAATGTTGAGTCCCAGTGGGAAAATGAGAAAAAGAGGGGTGCACCTCAAGAACTCCACTAAAAGACCACAAATGATGGTCTGGCAGCCTGAGGGTTCCCCTGTGAGCACAGCCCCTAGACCTGCTGCTACTCCTGACCAGAAAACATTACTGAGGTCAACTCTTAGAATAGAAATGGTCTGGACTTGGGGTCACCATGTGACCTTACGGTGTGTGTACTTTATGGTTCTATGCATCTATAGGAGCTGTCCTACTGACCTCTTACTAGAATGAAGATGAGAGAATAGAAAGGAGGGGACAGGAGATTGTTAGGAGGCTATGACATATACAGAATGAAAAGAAGAAGAGTGCTGTCACTGGGCAAGGAGAGCAGAAGGAGCTGCAGACAGGTGGGTATGCAAATTTAATCTGGATTGTATACTTTCACTTAACTGGTATGTAAAAAAAAATTCCAAACCCTCCAAAAAAAAGAAGATGGAGAAAATCAATGAAACTAAAAACACGTTCCCTGAAAAGATGAGGAAAGTTGATAAACTTCTCAGATTGACCAAGAGAAAAAAAGAAAAGATACAATCTCAGGAATGACAGAGGTGGCATCACTACAGACCCTACAGTTATTACAAGGCCAATTAATGATAATTTGCTAACAGTATGAGCAACTTTATGCTGATAAACAATTTATATAAAATGCAGAAACTACCAAAGTTCACTCAAGAAGAAATAAATAACCTGAAGAGTCCTACATTTATTAAAGAAATTGAATTCATAGTTAAAAGTCTGCCAACAGCATCAACTCTCACAGATGACCCAGGTATGCTTTTGATAAGAAATCTGTTGAAGGTCTTTTAAAAACTGATTTCTATCTTGACATACTTTCACACTTTGTCCTACACAGGAATTTTACTATTTATCATAAGTCATTGAGATAAATTTATTCCCTTCAAAGACTGAAGTATATAAATACGCTAGAAAAACATCAGAATTTTAGTTTCTATTAATAAACTAAATGTCTCCATCCTAGTTTTTTGGTTTTTTAAAAAAAGCCTAGTTACAGCCAAATGTTCATTTCATAAAAAGAGGTCTATATTTACTACAAGCTTAAGAAAAAAAGAGACTCAGATACAGTACATAATATTTCTGCCACATTCTTGTTTTATCTCAATCATTAACAGATCCCATTTTTTAATGCTTATTCAGGAGAAAGTATTCAGCTAAGTATTATCAATGGATGATACGAGGTACTATTTCATAACTGGCATTTCTAAGATGCCTGAAATTCAAAATTTTCACTTGGGTAGGACTTTTTGAGGAAGAATTGACTGTTTTATATGGTATTTTAAAGCCTGTTTATGTTTTCCTCCTATCATAAGTATCTTGATTTTCTCTTAGTCTCCCCCTTTATTCTCTCCCCTCTTCTTCCATTTCTTCTCAAACTTGGCTCTGCTGTATCTTATTTTAGTTAAACCTTGGTCTAACATCACTTAGGAAACTCTGGTAGTATACTGATTAAGAGCTATGGCTGCTAACCAAAAGGTCAGCAGTCCGAATCCACCAGGTATTTCTTGGAAGCCATATGGCACAGGTGTACGCTGTCCTACAGAGTCACTATAAGTTCGAATCAACTCAACAGCAGAGGGTAGAGCATCACTTTAACATTGTATAAGATCCCTTTTAAGTAACATTTTCTTAAAAGCACATAGTTAAGTTTACTAGTCATTTCAGGTCACTAAGATATCTACTGATCCCTAACAGATTTAGAGCAAATAATAAACTCTTTCTTCTGCATATAAAACAGTACTTTCTGGAAAGATGATAACATTTAGGCACTATACTTGTCAGCCTGTTTTTATAGACAAAAAAATCAAAGAGGAACTGATATTTTGCTTTGATTTTGGGGTTTTCTTACAAAACTAAATATTCACTCTAAAGAAATTTCTGACTAAAATCAAGCGTGCCAGTGGCTTTCTCTCATCCAAAGTTCCAAGTCCTCTCTTTGCTGCTGGGGGCCAGGCCTGCTAATTTGAATTTCAAAAGATATGGCTGGGTAGACAGCCAGAGGCCATATCTTGTGACCTAATACCAGCCGACCTCAGTAAAAGGGGGACGGCAGGGTTCCATTCATTCTGTTAACATTAGCCAATGGTTGAGCTCTTGTATTTCTCCCTCCTCTTCTCTTTATGAAACACTGGTGGCACAGTTGTTAAGTGCTATGTCTGCTAAGCAAAAGATCAGCAGTTCAGATCAGCTAGGTGCTCCTTGGAAAATCTATGGGGCAACTCTGTCCTACAGGGTCACTATGAGTGGGAACTGACTTGACAGCAGTGGGTTTGATTTTTGCTTTCCTTCACTTTATAAGTCTCCCTGTACCTATCTCCTTCAGGATATTTGCTTTTGCTGGAATCAAAACAGTCTCCCTATATGTACAGGGGGAAACCCTGTTGGTGTAGTGGGTTAAGTGCTACATCTGCTGCCCAAAAGATTGGCAGTTCAAATCCACCAGGCACTCCTTGGAAACTCTATGCGGCAGTTCTGACCTCTAGGGTCGCTACAAGTCAGACATGACTCGATGGCTGTGGTTTTCTTTTTTGGTTATATGCACAGAGAATTAACTGCTCAGAATAAACCTTACATTCAAAATTTCACTCAGTTCTGATCAGTCTTAACTATATATAAATGCATATGTAGATATACATGAATACATATACACACATATATATATGTATGACTATTAGACCTTGAAACAATTGCATGGAGCAGCAATTTTATTGATTCTGAAGGTGAGCAACTTGTATTTAAAAATGAAACTGAATGATCTTGATTTAAAGGTGAGAAAATTGAAGCTCAGGTAAATTAAACAACTTCTTGATCACACCTTAATAGAGCTGAAAGTTGAATCTGAGTCTGTGTCTCAGGTCTACTGCCTCATTGACCCATTCATTCACCCATTTGCCTATTCACTCATTTAACAAGTATTTACTGAGCATTCTTCAGCATGATGGAAATTAAAGTGTGGAAAAGACCAATACTATGCTATGCTGTTTCCTATAACTCTTTCTGTGGTCTCAAAGAGTAAATGCTCCTTTTAACATATCTTCTGTAATGTTAGTGGATACAAAATCTAATAAAAGTCACCTAGATTATTAAACTACATTCCATCATCTGTCCCGTTTATCACTCCCCAAACTGGATCAATAGGCTTGCATTCCTCTCCCTGTCTCCAGGGTATTAAACTGATTATTCCAAGACCTTAGGGACATAATGATATTTTGGGTAATTTACACTGTTCGATGAGATGTAGTAGAATTGTGTGACTCCCCGTTCTATTCTGTGACGTGGTTTGATGTTTTCCAGATGCCAATCCCTTAAAATCTGGCCATAAAAGTCAATGGAATTCTAACCCAGGTGAGACAGTCTTGGAGAAACTATTCTTGCTGTTGCCCAGACTTGCATGCTTCTCTGTTAATAAAGCATTGCTTTAACCTTTCACTGTCTCTGAATTTTGGTTGCAGTGACAGGTAGAATGAACTTACTTTTGATTCAGCAACATGAGGAGGAAAATTAGTTGCTTAGAGGGAATAAAAGGATTAGTAAATCATTTGGAAATCTCTGTTGCTTAGATATTATTAGTTAAAAAAAGAGAGAGAATCAATAATATTGAAGTCCAGAGCTACTGTATATATCCACGGGTAACTTCTACTGAGATCAAGGAATAAACTTTCAAACCTTTGGAAAGAGAAATCAGTGTACTATATCGGTAATTGATCTAGTTTCCTTTAATAAAAATAGTCTTTAACTTATTCAGCTTTCATAGGTTGTTCTCCAAACTGACTTAATTTTACTATTACCATATTTCTCATGTAGTATCCATTTCCATTTATTTACTTAGCCTCACTTTTGGCTAATACTTTTTAGTATAGATAGAAATTAGTTCATTTTGGTGATTCTTGTAATACACACAAAATCCTAGTAAATAAAAATTTATTAGGATTTCCCTAAGTCGTTTAAGAATACTCACCACAATGTACCACCGATTTACTACATGATAATTACTATTTTATTGAGGACTGCATTCTTGCAAGTGCTGTCCAACAATGAAACAAGAACTTATAATGTCTTAGGAAAACAAAATACTCACGGTTGAGCCCCAATTTCTCGTAGATGATAAAAGAGCTGGGGAAGATATGTTTGAAGAAGAGTTTCAAACAGCAAACACAATGACACAATACCCTGGACACAGTAATGAAAAATAAGAGAAAAATACATTTTACCATTTAAAAATTAACTAAGCTAAAACAAGTATTCAAACGTAAAGGGAGAAAAAGACTAACATAAATATTCTTCATATCACTCAGGAATCAAAACCAAGAAACACACTAGTGGTTCCCTAACTGTGCTTAGAGATAAGTGTTACAGCCTCTCTGAATTCTCCACTCTTGTAGATAAGTTACGGAAGGTCATTATAACACAACAGACTCCCCTGCTGGACCTGACATGTAGTATTCAGAGTTCAAGGAAATCACCAAGTTACAGAAAACCAGCTACTCTGCAAGCCATGTGTTGACACTTAGAACACAGCAAACTGAGTTTACTCTGGATGAATTCCAGGTTCCAGGTATTTCCCAGTTGCAATCCGACACAGTGTCTCCTTCTGTAATGTCCCTTCACCTCCCTGCCTCATCTACTGAGGAAAACATTTCCTGCTTTTTTAAATCTACTCCCAGGGAAAGACTGCTTGAAATTTGCATCAGGAAGTTACTAAACAGGAATGTCTGACTACTTGATATGAAGAATTTTTTTTTTTTTTAACTGAAATCTACTTTTTTAAAAGGCCATTTTTTGTGGAGTGTAAGAAATAACCAACTTAAACAGATGGACTTTCACGTGCATTCATTACTTGGCAACTCTGAATAAAGTCTTTCTTGCAGCTCACATTCCTCAGGGTTGATCTTTCTAAGGAAGTTTTAATCCTCTTTGAGTTTCTAAAGAAAAAAGGTTGTCAGGGTTCCAAGTATTTCAGTCTGGCTGCAAGCCAGGAAAGGAGCCGATGGCCTGCAACTCTTTATTCCAGTGAGGAAGGAGGCAGCACGGGCAGGACTG
Source organism: Heterohyrax brucei (assembly GCA_028571685.1). Classification (NCBI taxonomy): domain Eukaryota; kingdom Metazoa; phylum Chordata; class Mammalia; order Hyracoidea; family Procaviidae; genus Heterohyrax; species Heterohyrax brucei. The sequence continues at coordinate 168,313,039 of CM053143.1, forward strand.
GCTCTCCATTGGCTGGAAAGGACACCTCAGGGTCAGCAGGGAGGCCAAGCAGACACACGCAGAGGTGCCCAGCAACAAGCACCATGCCTTGCACAGGGAGAGCACCAAGGGCAGACACGGTGCGGTGTGTTTTTCACTTACATATATTTTTAAACTCTGAAGCATGCAATTGTATGGAAAACTAGAAAATTTAATGCTAAAAATGAGGTATCAGAAATGGGAAGGATTAGTCATATGTTTCTGATTATTTAAGATAAAACATCATTGGAAGAGAAGAACAAAATCAAGTTGTCTTAGAGAAAAGAATTCTAGGATAATTAATCAGTGGGTCTTTGTTATCTGTGATATCCTGGAATTCTGCTATTTGCCAACTTTTGACAACAATACCTGTGGAAGACGGGATAGGAATGTGTAGGGTTCAACCAGAGAGATAAAGAACAGAGATTTAATTTAGTAGCAGTAACATGTCCTCCTCTGGGAAATGTAGTGGCTAGGTGATTAAGAGCCTGGCTGCTAACCAAAAGGTCTGTAGTGTGAATCCATCAGCTGCTCCTTGGAAACCCCATACGAACAGAAACTCTACACTGTCCTATAGAGTCACTATGAGTTGGAAGTGACTCAAAAGCAAAGTGTTTGTTTGTTTTGGTACATACATTCCAATTTAATGTTTCTTCTACAAAGTTAGTCTGTTACGCTCAAGTGAACTAACTCAAGCCTGAAGTCGGAAATTGTAAAATTGAAATAAAATATTTGGGCTCATGGGAAGAAAAACAAAGTAAAATACAGTAATTGAGCAACAAAAATAAAACAGACAAAAATATTCAACTCCCAGTATGCTCTTCCTTGATCAGAAAAGTTTTCCACTGAATACGCACAATGAAACATCTACTATGAAAACTGATAATCAGCCAAATGCGAAATTGGAAAATGAGTCATAAATAAATATCTGGTTTTCATTAACAAAGAAGACATGATGATGATAATACTATTAATCACAACAAAAATAATCTTTTATTTATTGAACACCTGCTATGAGAGAACTACTAGCCTAGGTGCTAGGCAGATGTTTCTGCAGTGCTACAGGTAATGTCCTAGCCACACTCCACAATGAGGGTCAAAAGAAAACTGGCATCTTTGTTAGGGAAAATAATACAGATACTCTTAATTTTTTTATATATACAAAAGATAATTTAATGTAACTGGTAAGGAAATTTTTCCTCTCTAATTACTACCCAAATGCCAACGTATTCTGCAACTGTCTGACATCACAAATTACAACATTTTGCTTTACATCTAGGAGATTTTTTCTTAGTAAGGAAAACTCTCTGTTTAGTGAGATTAAAGAAAACCTGTCGCTGCTATAGATTTTTCCCAGGAAAGATCAGAGTCTGATTTGATCAGTAGTTATTGTTTTTTTCATTCCAAATGAACTTACAGAAGGATGAGAAGAGATGGAATGCAGTCTGAAGAAAAACCGGACATACATCTCCCGGAACATCTGATACAATTTAGAAGGTTCATGGTACAGAAAACAAAGTGGTGCAACTGAAAGAATAAAAAAAGAAAAACTGATACTGCAGAACTACTAACATTCTTTAAATGAGTAAGTTCATGAAATATGAAAAATAAACCATTATTTTATAGTAATAATACTCATTCACAGACAACTTTAAAATCACATATATTTTTTTCATTTTGAAAAGGGAATATATTACATGTAAAAAGTTCAAACAGTATAATAAGTACGAAACAAAAAATAAATGTTTAGCTTCTACCCTAGACCTTCAACGTCCTTTTCTTTTTTCTTTATTGTACTTTAGTTTTCTTTCCTATATGCAACACTTCTAATGATTTCACATATAGCTTCTATATCTAAATATATATCTCTAACACACGCACACACAATTTGGAATGTATGCACTATTTTGCACCTTGCATTTTTCACTTAATACACATCTATAGATGCTTGTTCCTTATCAGTTTATATAGATCTACCAGGTTATTTAAAAGCTGAATACCATTTTTTGCATGTGTTATAATTGATCAAATCAGCCCCCACACTCATAATATTTAAGTTGTATGCAATTTTTTGCTATTAGCCTCCTTCCCCGACAAAAAGAGTTGTATCTTGGATGTGTTATAACTAACTGAACCAGCCCCACACTGATGAATATTTAAGTCATGTGCAGTATTTGGCTATTAACCTCTTTCCCCCACAAAAAGAGTTACAATTAGCATTCTTTGTGTGGGATAAATCTCTTAAAGTAAAACTGCTGAGTCAAAGGGTTTGTGCATTTACAATTTTGGCAAACATTGTCAAGTTACCCTCAAAGCTATCATAATTTATACAGTCATTAAAACCATCATTTCCTCATACTTTGAGCAATACTGTGCACTATAAAACTCTGATACTCACCTACCTGGTAGATTAAATATGTAGCAAATTAAATTTGTATTTCTTTACTTATGAGTGATACTTATGAGTATCTTTTTATATATTTATTAGTCATCTATATTTCTTTTTTCATCTGTGTTCTTTTACTACTTTTTAAAAACTGGACTGCTTAACAAATAGGTTTGCGCAGCAACTTTAGTTTTACATGGTCAGATTATCAATCTTGTTTTAGAGATTTTTCAGTTCTAGTCTTGCTCAGAGAAGACTTCTCACTTCTCATATATCTCTCTAATCATACACCCTATTCCATTAAGATTATATAATTGAAAATTCAAAAGTTAGGTTTTGAAGTACAATGAAAACTAGAAGCTCTTAAGGACAGACTGTTGATTTTGGACCATTCTACTTTTCCTTCCACCAGTGAATAAATTCATCATTTAAAATTATAAAGGAGTACACTATGAATTATTATGATCTCAACTTCATAATACCATAAAAATGACACAACTGAATTACAAGAGAGTACTTAAAAATCAAAGTAGCTTTTAAAAGTTATATGAAGTCTCTGTCTTTTTATTTAAATCGTTGAAAAGTGACAATTAAGCAACTCAGTTTTACTTTATCCCACAAGGGATTCAGGCTACGTTGCAAATTTTGAAATTGTGCAGGTCAGTTAGGTAAAATATAACACACTTATGACTAGCTTTTGGAATACTGTTTCCAAGTAATTCAATTTGAAAATTAAAAGTTCAAGTAATAGCTTTAGATCACTGGTCTATATTAGCGTATATCATAGGTTATCAACACGGTTTTCACGTATTTAAAATAAAACAATCCTTAAGGAGAGGGTTTACTTCTCCAATAAATGTTAAACTTTCTTTTGCACCAGTTTTTTGACAGTTAAGCCCAAGTAGGTCAATACAATCAAATATGTCACAGTACAATGTCATAAAGTGATTATTTTGTATAAATATGGTCATGCCTTCCATTTTTTTAGGACTCAAGAACATTAAACCCACTGCCATCGAGTCAGGTCTGACTCACAGCAACCCAAAGGTCAGAGGAGAACTGCTCTACAGAGCATCCAAGGAGCACCTAGCAGATTTGAACTGCCAACCTCTCGGTTAGCAGACATAGCACTTAAGCCACTACACCACCAGGGTTTCCTCAATAATACTAGGTAGCATAAATACATTTATAAAGCATATACATATACCAGCACTACACAAATACTAACTTTAATTAAAAATTATTCACTCATATGGTAATCTGAACTACAATATAAACTGGACAGGTAAGAAGTTCTGTGGCTTTATGACTACAGGTAGCAGTTTCTTGGGCAGTGAGCAGTAGTATGGAAGCAGGGAAACCAGTTGGCCAACTCGGCTCTCTACTTTTTGTAAAAGTTACAGGAAAAATGATAAAAATTTTAAAATGCTTAACAGTAAAAAAGTTCTAATTATCTGTGTCATCACACAGTGATAACTGATGAATAAAACATCAAAAACTGGCACTGCAAGTGAGAAATTTTACTTTCTCTCAGGGACAAAAAAGAAATTAGTTTTAGGTGGTAAATACATGTAATATATATGCACGTCTAATATAAAAATAGCTTACATATGTAGGAAAAAGATACATACGTAGAAATACTTAAAAATTGACAAGTATGTCTTTCGATTTTAAAACAAATTTATTTTATTTCTGACTTGTTACTATTTATTGAAATATCTTAAATTAGAGTATTCCATATGTTTAAAAAGAAGAATGTTCAAATTGCAGTCAAACCCAAGAAAAAGAAATATGAACGTGATAGAAATATCCTGTATGAGCACAAATTTAAACTGAAAGCTTGGAATTTATATAATATTTATGATGTATATTTTTCTCTCTATAATTTTTCAGTTATTGATATATAAAAAACTGAAATCTGAATCTGAAGGTTTTAATAATCATTAATGATTATTTCCAGTTAAGGAACAAAGAACAGAATTTTAAGATAAGCATTTTTCTACAAACATACCTAATTAAAAAAAAATTATAATATGCTATTATTCAAGATACCACAATTATTTATGCTAAACTCCCTTATACAGGTATGAAACATTTTAGGCCATTATGTATAATATGCAAAAAATCTTTTATGTGACTAAGCATCTTTCCCTATTTGTTTCTTCCACAAAAATAATTCAACTTATTCTCTTTTAAACCAATGAAATATCATACTACAAGACTATTTACAAAATCACAATATACCACATTTACACTAAAACTTCATTAATCAAACATAACTGTGACAGAGAAAGCTGAGTTTAAATTAGAGAAAAGTTCTGAATCAATTAAAAGAAATACATTACTGCTACTTCAAAGAAATACAATGACTTAAATCGAAGCTGCAAAAAGGTGACTAGAGTTCCCTAGGGATGACTTGTATTTTTTAGAACAATCATTATAAATAAGTGGTTGCTGCTAAAGCAATTGCAGATGCTTAAAATACTTTCTAAAATAGTACCAAATTCTGCATCAAAAATGTTACATAATTTATTTTCTTAGTAAGCATCCTCCCCTTGGCTGCATATACCTTAGCCTATATAAGTGACCATAAATGTGAAGAGGCAGAGGCTGAGTCAATGATGTATTCTGTATACTGAAAATAGCTAGAAAAATTAAACTTTCATGACATTATCAAGTGTCCTCTAAATCACCTAAGTACACCTTTTAAAAACTATTGAACAGTTTCTGCAGTTGTAATTCCTAAAATAGGAGAATAAAAGGGCTAACATTTTTATTATTAGAGGCAAAATTTGTTATTTTTATTCTTTAAATCACTCACGTATTTATAAATGAAAGATACATGCAAGAATGTCACTATTACCATACATATTAAGTTACTAAATTTTGGTTGCTTCAGACAATAAACTAAAATCAGGCATATGATCAATACCATCAGGGGAGTGGTCTCTAATCTTTTTTTTACTGCATGCTAGTTTTCCAAGTTTTACATTATGTCATTCACCATACTTGTCTCATATTGAACACTGAGTGGTTTTTTACAAAGAAAAATGTCAATTCATTGCTGATTTTTGTCACAATGGTAAAATACTCAAGCATTTCTATTTATTCTAAATTAGAGGACAATAGGAATTGAGAGGACAGAATTAGAAATAATCATTAACAAACTTATATTAATACATGAAGATATAAAAATAAGTAGCATTTAGGCATACAGCCTGCTTCTTCTCACTAATTAATCTTTAGTGAGCTTACTACATTCCTCATCCAAAGACACAGATGGCCAGAGAGACACTGACGGCTCTCAAACCAGCACATCTGGTTTTCACACTCTGGTGGCATAGTAGTTAAACGCTCCAGTTGCTAACCAAAAAGTCAGTAGTTCAAATCTGCCAGACCCTTCCTGGAAACTCTATGGGGCAGTTCTACTCTGTCCTATATGGCTGCTATGAGTCAGAACTGACCTGATGGCAGTGTGTTCATTGGTTTTTTTTCCCCAATTCAGGATAACCGCATGCTTTAATGGAAACCCTGGTGGCATAGTGGCTAAGTGCTACAACTGCAAACCAGAAGGCTGGCAATTCAAATCCAACAGGTGCTCCTTGGAAACTCTACGGGGCAGTTCTACTCTGTCCTATAGGGTCACTAAGAGCCAGCATCGACTGAGTGGCACTGGGTGTGGTTTTTGGTTTTTGTGCCTGCTTCAACACGATCGTTGCTGTTGCCTGGATATCCCACAAGTTCAACTCATTGTTGTCCCTCCCTCCTGATTCTTTCTGACCAATGAGTTTTTGTAGACTCCTATGAGAATTAGTCCTGGAATTCAAACAAACTCGTTTTTTAACTATCAGAACTAAACATTAACATGTTATCTTGCTTTCACTAGATTAGGAAATGGTAAACCATACAACTACTTTTGTGTTACGCTGTCATTCTAACTTGCCCAGTAATCATTATATGAGTAACTATGATGACTTTTTATTTCTTTTTTTATTGGTTTTCTACTACCAGTTTAATTTTTTAGACATACAAACAAACACTAAACTCAATGTTTAAAATTGTTTGGTCATTTGTTAAGTGTGTGGGTGATGTGATATAAAGCATGGTCTTAGGTGTTTAATTTTCTAAAGTGTAATAAAAACAGGAAGTATCTTAAAGCTCAACTTACCATACATTGAAAATCCATGAAAAGGAATTACACCTGAAAAAAAAAAAGTATTTTCTTTTCAGTAAGTAGTATACCCACTGAATTAAATAAACTTGAAATGGTTAAAACAGAAAATAGAAAGATTTCCTAATTTTTGTTTGAATTTTTTAAAGTCAGTGATGTTTTCCAATATTGCTTGAAAAGCAAACCTGATGTTTTCACATACTTCCAATGGACTTTCTATTGTTAGGTTAAAAATTTTAAAGCTTTGAGTATTTGTCTAAAAACTATATAGTGCAAATATAACAAGCTGACCATAGAACTAAGCTTTTAAACTGCCTCAAAAAAATAATACAATGGTTTCAGAAAGTTTACAGATTATCCCTTCTGAAGCAGTTTCATCTTGTGTATTAGAATCCTGCTCCTTGGAAATCCAGAGGGGAAGTTCTACTCTGTCCTGTACGGTCTCTATGAGTTGGAACTAACTCATAGAGACATAGGTTTGAGTTTTTTGTTTTTTTAATATTAGCATTGAATCCAACTTAAAATATAAGTTAGCTGTTTCAAGACAACTTCTTGTATACAAAAGTTTATCACACACAAAAAATTATATCATGGGATATGGTTTAAGAAAAATATTGGCAAGAACATGGTACAATTTTAGTAAAATATTTGGCAATAACTGTGTACAAGTAAAAATACACATCCTTTTCACGAAATATTCAAGATCTAACTGGGTATGCTAAACATCTTGTCATATTTCAAGTGAAAAACTAGAATTTGCTAGCTTAGTTTCAAAACAGAAATTCTGTTAATATACATCACCATATTTCTAACACATACAGAAGAAAGCTGGGAAGTTGACTTTTTGGAAAAATAGTATAAAAATGCTTTATTCACCTGAAAACTCTTAGTTTGGGCAGGGACTTCAGAGTTAATTTGGACCAAGTTCTAATAAATGTGGTTCAGCTTCAGTTGAAGACGCTTCCAGCAACAGAGTTCACTTTCATTCCCAAGTGCATGACAATTCCCAACATGTCTAATTTGGGGTGTTATTCTCATACCAAGTCAAACTGGGTCTCTGTTATCCTGAAATTACTGTTCACAGGTCTTGCCTCAAAAGTCCAAAAGAGCATGTCCTATTTACCTTCTACATGAAAGCTTTCAGAAATATTTAAACACAATGCTCCCTCTCCCCTACCCACCACCACCTTCAGTTTTACTCAGAGAATTTATGAGCTTCTCTAACCATTCCTCAGAGGAAGTGGACTTACATGGCTTCCCTCTGGACAAGCTGCAGTTCACCACACTCATGAGCAAGGTGACTACCGTCTTGTAGCATTTTCCCTTCCTACAGGCTCCAGAGGTAAGACACTGCGCTGGTGCAGTCATTTCTGGACTCGCATAAAGGAGTACATTCTTATCTCTGTAACACTTCTGCTTGCCCATTCCAATTTGAGATAATCCTGCTTTTCCACTGTGTATTCTAACGTATTTTCTAGCCTTCCTACTTCCACACCACACCCTCATCTAAAGCATTATAAAAATGCTGAACAAGATAGGGATGAGGACAGGACTTGTCACTAGAGACTTTCATACTGACATCAGTTCACTAACCAACGCCCTGTCGAGACAAGGAAGAAAAAGCCAGGTACCAGACAGACTGGTTGCGCTAATGTGGATCTGATACTTAAGAGGTTTGTGGGTCTTTGGATAGTTGATTAATTTCTCCAGGATTAGTTTCTTCATCTGTAAATCAGACATAATAATAGCATCTACATAATATGATTAAGATAACACATACAGTTTAGCACATAAAACCAGAAAATCAACCCCAAATTCCAACTCATGGAGATGCTCTGTGTTTCCGAGCGACACTGCACTCCGCAGTTTTCAATACGATGACCTTTCAGAGGGAGACCACCAGGCCTTTCTTCTGAGCTACCTTTGGGTAGGTTTGACACACTAACCTTTGAGTTTGTAGTTGAGTGTTCAGACATCTGCCCCACCCAGGGTCTCTGCACATGATAGATTCTTAGTAAACATTGTGCTGGTATTGTTTTCATTGATTAGTATCTATTTCTTTATTGTTTCCAGAAAAGTCATTTCATCAAAAAAGAGTATGAGAAAAATCTGGTAGGATTCTGAAGCAGATGCCAGCCACCTTTAGAATTTTGAAAAGCATCACTCTTAATCCTGGGGCTCTACCTTTTCCCATTTTTCTGTAGCCTTCTAGTACACACCATGAATTCATGCTCTGCCGACTCTGGTTGCATCCTGTGACGCTTATCAGTGTTCCTGTTCACCTCTATTTGAGCAGCTACCACATTCCTTCCAAAATTTTCCACCGTACAAGTGTTTGACACCCAGCTGCTGACCTCCTCACTGAGGAGGTTGATGCCACTGACTGAATTCACACTTCTGCTCTTGATGTCAAAGGTTCATCGTGTATTTCATCTGCCTTCTCATTTTCTCTTTAGTCTCAAACAAACACACGCCCTTTTCCTTTTTCAGAGCTATCATCTTTACCAGACCCGTGGTGGCACAGTGACTAACAGCTTGGTTGCTAACTAAATGGTCAGCAGTTGAAATCCGCCAGCCACTCCTGAGAAACCATATGGGGTCATTCTACCCTGTCCAATACAGTAGCTATGAGTTAGAATCGACTCAGTGGCAATGGGTTAACATCTTTACCTGGGCTCTAGATTCTGTTTCTCTGACTTATCCTCACCATGGTTGGCAAACTCCTGCAAGGTGCACAGCTTACTGTTGTCTGACCTGTGAGCTAAGAATGGCTTTTAGATTTTTAAAGGATTATTAAAAAAAGAGGAAGAATATATGACAGAGACCAGGCACGGCCAGTAAAATCTAGTGTATTTACCATCCTGACTTTTCTAGAAAAAGTTTTCCCAACTCTGCTTCTGAATCATGCCCCATTAATTATCCCCCCTCCTATGTGCGTCATTTAACAAGTATGTATCCCGCTCCTGGGCCAGACATTGCTCTGCAAGCTGGAGCTTACTTTGTAGTAAATTCATAGTCCTTAAGTCGAATCTAAGTCACAGTGACTTTACAGGACAGAGTAGAGCTGCCCCATATAGTTTCCAAGGAGCATCTGGTGGATTCAAACTAGCAACCTTTTGGTTAGTGACCAAGCTCTTAACTACTAAGCCACACAAACAAGTAATAATCAAATAAGTAAAATATATGTCAAATAGCAGTAAGTTCCATGGCAAAAATAATGGATGGGGCATAAGAACATACCGAGGAGAAAGGCATGCACCCCACGAAGTGGTTCCAAGACAGAGGCCATGCAGGCCCTGGAAGATGTTTAAAGGATGAGAAGAGGGTGGGAAAGCCACATAGATTATTTCTTGTTTAGCTCTATCACCAGTGACAAGCACAGTGCCCAGAATATAATAAGTGCCCATTAAACGTTTGTACAGAAAACATATTCCCAGGGAATCTACATCTACCATTTCTCAATCTTAATCTCCTTCCTATTGTCAGGCCCGGATTCAGGCTCTGCAAGATCCTCCTAATTGGTATCCTCCTGCCTCCAGTCTCTTAGCCTTCAAATCAACTTTTATAATGATTCGGGTTATGTTCCAAAAATATAGACGAAGATTCTGGAAAAGATCTCTACATCCACTGAGGGTTTTCTACTGAACATTCAATCATCTACCAAATTTTTACTCAAAGTCTACTAGCTTAACGAACCAAAATTTAGAAGCCTACTTAGTAGTATCTAGAGATATTAAAATTAATGATATTACCCCTGTATTGGTGAAACTCGTATTCTAGCATTATGGTAGTGGGCTAAGTGTCTAGAGAATGGAATGGAAACCGTCAATCTCTTTATACAGTCACACTTGAGTCTTGCAACCTTAGATACATCTGCATCCCCTTCCTCACACCATATCTCTTGTGGTATAGCCACATTGTTTATTATTCCCAGAACTCATCACGCACTTTCATACTTTGGTAGCTTTGAACTTGGTAGTTTTATATCTTGACACACTTTGTTATTGCTTATCTGGTCTATCAGAATCTTAGTAAAGCTGACTTCAACCTCAGAGAAACATTTTTTTTGATCTCTGAATCATAAATGCCCATTCTCCTGCAGTTTGATGACACTTTGTTGACATCTCCATTACTGTGATTTCACTGTATCTGCTATACCTAGATGTTTTAACAGATTGTTCTGAAGGGTAAGACATGTGTTTTATTTATTTTCATATACATCTCACAGTGCCACAAACATAGAGGATGATTAAGTTAATGTTTGCCAAATGAATGGATGGATGAAAGAGTCAATGATGAAAAGAGACATTTTGGTAGTCCAGAGACCAGGATTCCAGAGTGGGCTGACCACAATCCAGCTGTGCACTTTAGGGAAGTCATCGAACTGCCTGAGCTTCAGTGACCTGCCTGTCAAGTAAAGGAACTCAGATTTCCTCTGACATATTATCTAACTGTAAAATTGTCAGTGTAATAATTATGCTTAGAGTCAATGCTGAAAAACATGTGACCTGAAGGAAACTTGGACATAGGATAGCATTCAAAATTAAAGGTTCCTTGATTCTGAGAACCGAAAAAGTGAGAAACGAGGTTAGATTCACACCACAACACACCTAATGACGCCGCAGTCCCAGCACCATTTCCTCAGAGACGTAGAACCCTAAAATCTCCCACGCAATGGAGAACCTCTGAGTTTTGAAGAGATCCAAGAACATCTTTCTTCCTCAAGATTTTCTCTGTTTATATCTTTGGTTGAGTCTCTTTTTCCTTTAGGTCAACACTCATCGTCTTCTGCCTTTCCTTTCTGCTGTTTAACTTTATTTCCTTTATCGACTGCAGACTTTTTTTTTGCTGGCAAAATGTCTACAACACAACATTTACCATTTCAACCATTTTTAAGTGTGCAGTTCAGTTATGATCACATTCGCCATGTTGTGCAGTCATCATCACTATCCACTTCTCAATTTTTCATGACACAACAGAAGCTTAGTACCCCTTAAGCAATAATTTCCTATTGGCACTTCCCACTGTCCCCCTGTTCTTGCTACTGTTGATAGGTGCCACTGAGTTGATTCCAACTCATAGATACCTGGTTGTTTAAGCCAGCTAGTGCTGCTCTAACAGAGAATCTACAAAATCGATGGCTTTAACAAAGGAAAGTTTATTCTTACATAGTCCAGAAGGCTACAAGCCCAAACTCAGAATGTTGGCTTCCAGGGGAAGGTTCCCCCTTGTTGGCTCTGGAGGAAAGTCCTTGTGTTGCATCAGTCTTTGTTCAGGGAGCATCTTGGTGCAGACATTTCAGGGCTGAAGGATGTGCTCTTCTCCTGGTGCTGCTTTCTTGATGGTGTGACGTTCCCAAAATCTCTGCCAGATTTTTTCCTTTACAGTTTAAGAGATTGCCTCAAGGCACAAAACAAACTTACACATTGCATGTTGCTCTACCAACACAACTGCTGCCCACCCACCATCATTAACATCATAGAGGCAGGAATTCCAACAAGGAGGAACATCACACATGACCAGGAATTATGGCACAGCCAAATCGTTACAGAGTTTTTAGGGAACATATTCAATCCATGACACCGGTCATGCCTGATCCTGCAACATCCTCACCATTGATGTTATGTTTGAGGTCCAGTGTTTAAGCCACTGTTTCAGTCCATCTCACTGAAGGGCCTCCTCTGTTTTGCTGATCCTCTGTTTTACCAACCATGACATCCAGCTGCAGGGACTACTCCCACTGATACCATATCCAAAGTATATGAGACAAAGCCTCACCACCCTTGTTTTTAAGGAGCATTTGGGCTGTACTTTTTCCAAGACAGATTTGTTCATTATTCTGGCAATCTAGGGTATACACAGCATTCCTCATCAACACCATAACTCAAAGGCATCTTATTCCTTCTTTACTTGTCTAGCTTTCATACGCATATGAGGTGACTGAAAACACCATGGCTTCAGTCAGGAGCACCTTAGTCCTTAAAGTAACATCTGTACTTTTTAAACACTTTAAAGAGATTTCTTGCAGCAGATTTGCCAGATACAATATGTCATCTAATTTTTTGGCTGCTTCATCCATGGAGGTTCACTGCATATCCAAGTAAAACAAAATCCTTGACAACATCCACCTTTTCCCTGCTTATAATGTTCCTCAGGGGTTCAGCTGAGAGGAGTTTTGTATCTGTATGCTGAAGTACAGCCGACACTGAAGGCTGTGGTCTTTGATCCTCATTAGTCAGTTCTTTGAGCCCTCTTCACAGTCAGCAGCCAAGGTTCTATCAGCAACATAGCACAGGTTGCTAACGAGTCCTCCTCCAACCCTGAAGCCACATTCTTCATATAGTCCAGTTTCTCAAATTATTGGTTAGCCACACATTTAAAAAGTATGAAGAAAGGATACAACCTGGACACACACCTTTCCTGATTTCAAACCACGCAGTATCCCCTTGTTCTTTCTGAACAACAGTCACTTAGTCTAAGCATAGGTTCGTCACAAGCACAATTCAGTGTTCTGGAATCCCCATTCTTGACAATATCATCCATAATTTATCAAGATCCACACAGCTGAATGTTTCTTTGCATAGTCAATAAAACACAGGTAAATATCCTTCTGATGGCAGCAATAATATCCCTTGTTTCCTGTGCTCTTTAGAATCTAGCTTGATTTGAAGTGTAACCACTAATATACTTTGGTCTCTATGCATTTGCCTACTCTAGATATTTCAAGTAAGTAGGATCATACAATATCCTTTTCAGTCTCACATATTTCACTCTGATTAGACTTTTGACAAATAATAAAAGTATCTACCTGCATTTTATATCTTTTCTCCAATAAACATGTTGACACATGAAAGAAAAACTAATAATGACAAAATAATGACAAAAGTAATTAATAAATACAGGCATATTTTGATGCCTTGCAGATCAGAAATATAAATGCATCATCTTTGTAAATATTAAATATCAAAGCATACTGCTATTATACAAAATCCTTACATTCTATTGCAAAAACACTCTTTCCGTTAAGCACTGAAGAAACATTTGAACACACAGGCTAAGGTGGAAATAAAGATCTTATGATTATTCTTATTTTGTGAATATTTATTAAGAGCCCCAGTGAGACAGTAGTTTAGTACATGGCTGCTAATCAACAGGTCAGCAGGTTGAATCCATCAGTCATTCCTTGAAAACCCTACAGAGGAGTTCTACTCTCTCCTATAGGGTTACTCCAAGTCAGAAACAACTCAACGGTAATGGGTTTAAATGTACAAGTACTGCAGTCAGGACAAGGTACTCTTAATTAGGAAGATTACAGTGAGTAAACTAGTGAACTACAAAGCAATAAAAAGGGAGATATGTACTAGGATGACTCTGGACTAACCATACTTATGCCACATTTCTTTCTAGTTAGGAAATTTCATTGCTGCTAAGCAGCTAGACTACAAGCTACTCAAGGGAAGAGCTGTATCTCATGTTATACTCAACATTCAGCATGGCGTCTTCTACAAAGTGAGATGTTTAATACCGTTTGTTAGGGTGAAAATTTTGAACATTTATAAATATAATCAAGGCTTACAAATAAAATATTAAAGTATAAAATTTACTTATGAGTAAGTAATATATTGGACAACAGGCACTCAATAACCCAGTACAGAAAGAACAAATGTGAATGACGTCATACAGATATAAATTTGAATTGTGTGTGACTCTGAGCAAGTGGCTAGCCTTCTTTGAGTGTCTGTTTTCATGTCTGAGAGTGAAGTACCGAAGGCAAACTGTACTGATGAGAAGGAGCCCTGGTGGCACAGTGTAGATGCCAACCAGCTACCCAGCTGGAGAAAGCTGTGGCAGTCTGCTTCCGTACAGGTTACAGCCTTGGAAACCCTATGGAGCAGGTCTAAATCTACTCTGTCCTGTGGTGGAGCTTACGAGTCGGAGCTGACTCCATAGCAACAGGTTTGGTTACCTGGGTTTTGGTACTGAAGCACAAATGAGTCAATGTATTTCAAGTGCATCAGTATAGTGTTAAGTAGATAGCAGATGCTCAATAACCCTTTGTTCTTTTATGCCGTCAGAAAGGAGGGCATTCCGTTTAAGTACCAGGTTAAACCTGAGGAACTCTTTCTTTATTGGTATTAGATAAGGGTACACTCCAGCTTAGTCACAATTAGCCAAGGCTTAAGTGTCCAGAAAAAGAGTGCACTTGTCTGTTTTACCAAAAAGGAGAAAGGGAATCCTTGCAAACAAAAGCCGAAGACATAAGAAGCCATGAAGGACCTATTAACCGTCTATAGCACCTACCACCTAGACCATGTCTGTGACTGTAGAGGTTGCCGTGTTCTCAGCCTGGTTTTTCAATCCTTTCCCTACTATTTATCACTTCAATCTTTTACAGGCCAACTTTCCTTTACCTGGCCACTATCCAAGGGCTTACTTCTAACAGACATCAGGATACTTGGAAAATCACCTCTTATCTGGCCTCACAGTTTTACAAGTCTGGTCTGTGTGATTATTTTAAGACCCTAGCTTTCTCTTCTTCATCTCAATAAAGTCTAAAAGATGAACTGTCTATTCTACTCCATATGACAAACATTACAAAGTAATGATTTTATGGTCTTTTGACAAAGCTCAGAATAGAAAACACTGTCAACAAAAATAAATCTTCAACTAGATGAGCCACCAATAGTAAATATGACTCAGAAAATACCTCAAATATTAGCATGCTTTGCACTTGCTACATATTTGCCCTTCATTTCCTCACCACCTCTATGAACGCCTGTGCCATCAACACTCACACTGATTTACATAAACTTCATCCTAGTTGAAAGTAAATTTTTACACTTTTCATTAGGGATTACTTAACACAGTTTATTTAATTCATGTGTTGAAATACTCACTTCCTCTGTTTATCCTCCTTCCGCATGGGGTCTACTGGGTCAGCAAGAACACGGTTGAGGACAATGGTCACATAAATTATTTTCTAGCTATTTCTGCTCTTTCTGAATTAGAACTTCAGAATATGACTTTGTCTCTTTATTTCAGTAAAATGCCCCAAAACATAAGAATACAACCAATTTAAATATCAATGTAAAAATTCACACTTCAAATAAATTTTTAATTATAAGATGCTTTTATGTCTGCTTCAACTCCAAGTGAATTATGGGGTGTGTGATGTTTCCAACTTGTTTAATTAACACAGATGACAAAGTATATTTCTGCTTAGCAAGTAGATTCAACATAATATGTTTTCACTATTTCACTGAATTTCCTTTCCTATTCTTGTGAAGGGCGGCACTGTGCACTGAGGGCTGTTTAGTAGCATCCCTGGCCTCTACCTGTGACTTCAAGTGGCACCCTCCACCCGGAGTAGAAGACCTCCCCTATAAGAAATGCTAAAAGGCACTGGAAATGAAAGACACCTGACTGTAATCTGAAGCCATGTGAAAAAATAAACAACAGCGGTAAAGGTAACTACAGAGGTAAATACAAAAGCAAGTATTATCGTACTTTCAGTTTTTAAATATAAATGCAAATGCATAAAGCAATAATTATAAATCTATGTAAATGAATACACATGTATAAAGATGTTACCTGTAATGATAACAATGTAACTGATTTATGTGATCCTTGTCCTAATCCCTACTGACTCTGTAAACCATTTGCGGAATAAGAATAAACAGAGGAAATGGTTGTTTCAACAAACGAATTCATTGTACTAATTAATCCCAAATGAAAAGTGTAAAATTTTACTTTCAACTTGAATAGAGCTGTATAGGAGCAGTTTTGCTACATTACTGAAGTGATGAAAAAAACAAACTCATTGCTGTTAAGTCAATTCTGACTCACAACAATCCTGTAGGACAGAGCAGAGCTGTCCCACTGGGTTTCCAAGGAGTAGCTGGGAAAAAACTTCAGTGTCGACCTTTCAGTCAGCCTTGAAAAAAAACAAACCAGTGCTGTCGAATCGGGTCTGACTCATGCGACCTTAGGGGCCAGAGTAGAATTGCCCCATACAGTGTACCATTGCTAACCAGAAGGTCGGCGGTTCAAATTCACCAGGCGCTCCTTGGACACTTGGTTAGCAGTGGTAGTTCTTAATTACAGCATCACCAGGGCTCCTTAGCGAAGTGAAGGTGGTATTAATTCCAGTGAGACTATTACAAATTAAAGATGCTAAGTGCAGTCCCCAGGATTACTAGTAAGAAAATATACACACAAGAAAATGAGAAAGGAACAAAAATGGCATACTACCAAAAAAATCTGATTAAACATAAAAGGAGCCAATAATAGAGGAAATGATGAACTGAAAAGATACAAAACACTATCTGGAAAACATAACAATGCCAAAGTAAGCCTTTCTTTATTAAATACCTTAAATATAAGTGGATTAGACTCTCCAGTTAAAATGCAGAAATCAGAAAAATGGATTTTAAAAACATGATTCAGCTATACGCTAGCTATAAGAGACGCACATTAGACTTAAACAGGCTAAAAGGAAAAGACTGGAAAAAATCTTCCATAAATTAGTAACAAAAAGATAGCTTCGGTGGCTACACTAATATTAAAAAAATAAACTTTAAGTTAAAACAACAACAAAGAACTGTTACCTAAGACAAAGAAGGACATTATATCCTGATAAAATCGGTTCATCAGGAAACCACAGCAATCACAGATATGTGTGACACTAACAACGGAACCACTAAATATATGAACCAAACATTGACAGCATCAAAGAGGGAAATACCTAGTTCTGTAAAAGCAATATTCCCCTTTCAATAACAGAACAAGTAGACAAAAGATTAGCAAGAGAAGGGACAACAAGAACAACATTACAACACAACTATACCTAACAGACGTGTATAAAACATGCATCCCAAACCAGCAGAACACACATCCTTCTCAAGTGCATGTGAAGCATTCTTCAGGACATATTCATACGTCGGTTCCCAAAACAAGAATCAATACATTTACAAAGACTGAAGTCATACAAGATATGTTTCCAATCACAACAGAATGAAATTAGAAACCCATAATGACACTTAACAAATTCGCAAATATGTGGAAATTAATACACTCTTAAGCTATCAATGGATCAAAGAAAAAAAATCACAAGGGAAATGACAAAGTACTTAAAGACAAATGAAAACAGAGACACTCATGTCACAATTCAAGACAGTGAACACAGTGCTCGGAGTGACATTTATAGCTATAAATGCCTACATCACAGAAGAGGAAAGATCTCAAATCAATAATCTAATTCTTACCTTAAGGAAACCAGTGGGAAAAGAAAGAGCAAACTAAAAACCAAAGTGAGCAGGAGGACAATGATTAAGGAAGACTGAAGAAAAACTGATGCATCTGAATCGTGGTGCTAGCAGAGAATACTGAGTGTTCCATGGATTGCCAGAAGAACAAAGCTCTTGTGGAACAAGTACATGCAGAAGGCTTCTCGGAAGCAAGAATGATGAGACTTCATCTTTCTTCTTTTGGGCATGCTGTCTTGTCCAGTCCCTGGACAAGAACATCATGCTTGATAAAATAGAGAGTCAATGAAATAAAAAGAGAAACCCTGAATGGGATGGACTGACACACTGGCTACAACAATGGGCTCAAACATAGAAACAATTGTGTGGATGGTGCCAAGTTTGACTCAGTTCTACACATTGTCACTGTGAATCCAGATTGACACAAAAGCACCTAACAACAACAGCAGGAGGAAAGAAATAGAGACTAGAGAGAAATGAAACAGAGAACACAAAAGCAACGGAGTCAGTGAAATCAAAAGTTGATTTTTTGATAAGATTAACAAAACTGATAAACTTTTAGTTTAACTGAGAAAAAAAGAGAGAAGATACAAATTAGTAACACCAGAAATGAAAGTAGAGTCATTGCTATTGACCTTACAGGAATAAAACTGTAAGAAAATACTATCAACAACTGTGTGTCAGCAAATCATGTCACTTAAAGGAAACAGAAAAATTCCTAGACACATACAAACTACCAAAAATTGATTCAAGAAGAACACAGGTGTTCGCCAAAAACTTGTATATGAATGTTTAAAGTATCAGTGTTCATAACTGTCAAAATACAGAAACAAAACTATGTATCAATTGTTAAATGGATAAACAATACACAGCATATACATAAAATGGAACATTATTCAGCCATAAAGAGAATCAAGGTACTGATACATACTACAACACGAACAAACCTTGAAAACATTGCATTAACTGAAAAAAAAACACCAAAACTAAACCTACTGCCATCAAAGAGATTCTGACCGATGGTGAAGCCGAGTGTTACAGAGCAGAACTACTCTACAGGGCTTTCTTAGCTATAATCGGATGGAAAGGGATCACCAGGCCTTTCTTCCATGGCACCACAGAGATTTGTAGCACCTTTAATTAGTAGCACAGTACAAACTGCTTTTGCCTTTAAGTAGAAAAAGTCTGACACTAAAAGTTCCACTTATATGGAACATCTAGAATAGGCAAACCCATAGGCAGAGAATGCCTGGGAAAAGGAGAAACTGAGGAGTCAGTCCCACAGGGTTTTCACTCAGGGTGGGTGATAAAAATGTTCTGTAAATGGACAGTGGTATTGGCTGTGCTAAACGTCACTAAACTGTGCACTTCTCATGGTTAAAATGTAAATTTTATGCTACAGGCATTTTATCACAATAAAAAATTAATCAGATGATGTCACTCCTTTACTAACAAACATCCACTGAATTCTCATTACACACAGGGACAAATCAAGCTCCCTACCTGACCTGGCCCATCTACCCTGCATACCTGATCTTGTACTAGTTTCTACCTTACTCACCTGTCACCGTGACCCACTAGTTGTGCATAGCATCAAGCCTTAGACCTTTAAACACAGCATGCGCTCCCTCTGAAATGCTCATCTCCAGTCTCTGTGCATGAATCACACTGTGTTTTCTGGTTACATCATTTCATCAGAAACATTTTTCCGGGCCACCTTCACTAAAATAGCCTCATTTTCCCCATCTCCCTGAAGTCAATTTCTGTCCCCTTTCACTGTTCATTTCCTATTCTCCGAAATCATTATTATAAATGATTTATTTACTGGTTTATTGTATGCCTCCCTCATTAAAATGTAAGCTCCTGGCAACAGGTATGGTGTCTGTTTTGTTTACTGTGGATTCCCCACCCAGATCAGTGTCTGAGCCAGAGCTGTCCCGAATCAACATTTGTTAAATGAATCACGACAAGTTACAGATGTTAAATAAGGGGAGAAAATTTTAAAAAGAAAGAAAAGCTTAGAAAGTTTTTGCAAGTTTTCATTAGCTCAGAAATTTTGTTCAAGAAAAGTCAGCTGTTGTCAGTTCCAACTCACAGCAATCCAGTGAGTGTCAGTGCAGAACTGTACGCCGTAGGATTTTCCATGGTTGGTTTTTTTGGAAGTGCCAGGTCACCAACCTTTTGTGCCACCGTTGTTGCTGTGAGACAGTTCCAACTCACCGTGATTCTATGCGTAACAGAATGAAACCCTACCAAGTCCAGCACCCCTCTCACAATCATTTCTATGTCTGAGCCCACTGTTGCAGCCGCTTCGTCAATCCACCTCTGAGAATTCCTCTTCTTTGGTGACCCTTTACTTTTACCAAGCATGACATCCTTCTCCAGAGGTTGGTCCCTCCTGATAATCTGTCCAAAGCAAGTAAGACAAAGTCTCACCATCTTCACCTCTAAGGAGCATTTGACTATAATACTTCTTCCAAAACAGATTATGTTCATGCTTCTGACAGTACTTGGTATATTTACAATCCCTCACTAGCACCATAATTCAAAGGCATAGATTCTTCTTTGGTCTTCCTTAATTCACTGCCCAGCTTTTGCATGGATATGAAGTGACTGAAAACACTGTGGCTTCAGTCAGACACACCTTAATCTTCCAAGTGACATTTTTGCTTCTCAACATTTTTTAACAAGGTCTCCTTGCAGCAAATCTGCCCCATGCAACACATCATTCAAGTTCTTGGCTATTGCTTCCATTAGCGTCGTTGTGGATTCAAGTAAAACGAAATCCTTGACAGCTTCAGTATTTTCTCTGTTTATCTTCATTGGGCCAGTTGTAAGGACTGTTTTCTTATGTTGACATGTAATCCATACTGAAGGCTGTAGTCTTTGGTTTTTGTCTTTGATCCTCATCAGTCAGGGCTTCAAGTCCTCTTCGCTTTCAGCAAGCAAGGCCGTGGCATTTTTTTTTTTTATTATGATTGACTGAAAATGTGCATTCCCATGTATATTTACATGCCCACCTATATGCAGCTTCCACTACTCTCCTTGCCTGGTGACAGCACACCATTCCTCTCTGCTTGATACATGTCTCATCCTACCAACAGTCTCCTTTTCCCTCCTCTCCATCCATTCCCCTTATTCCAGCCAGAAGTCAGCAGGATGATATCCTATAGATTCATAAAATCATGAAGTGGGTCCAATATATATGGTCACTCTACGTGACCAAGTCCAAACCATTTGTGTCTGAAGAGTGGACCTTCATTATGATTCATGGGCAAGGGCAGCATCAGGGCCTGGGGCCATACTACCAGGGGAACCACCAGTTGCGGACTTTTAGTGGAGATCTCAGGGTGCACCTCTTTTTATTCTTGTGCTGCCAGTGAGACTCAACTTAGTGAGCTCCATCGTGGCTATCACTGGTGGTGGCCACGCACCATCCAGTTCTTCCAGTCCCAAGTCTATATAGGTACCCACTCACGTGGGTCTCTCTATCTTCTGGGTTGTCTTTACCCCATGTCGTTTTGTTCCTCAGTGAGCATCCGTTCCTGCTGAGTTGGGACCATTTGCTGTGCCCTCGGATGGCAGCTTGGCAGCTTTTAAGACCCCAGACGCCACTCACCAATGTGGTGTGCAGAGAGCCCTCCTAGCAAAATGCTAGTTGTGCCAATTGTTCTCGATTTCGCATAAAAGCATGGTCCCCTGCCCCCTGCCCCCTGCCCCAGCTACTCTGTCCTTGCAATATTGGGTTAAGATGAAAGGAGTATTCAAGTTATGTTGAAGTCCACTTAATAGTGTTCTTGTTTCTAATGTGTGCCATCACTGATTTCACCCAACCAGATTTCTACCAACTATTCAAACTAAACCCTCCCCCACATGCCCTTCCTCCCTCCCCTCCATTCCAGCCATCAAAGAGTCTTTTATTCTATACATAAGTCTGTTTTTGAGATCTTATTGTAGGGGTCTCATACAATATTTGTCCTTTTGTTGCTGACTACTTTCACTCAACATAATGTCTTCCAATTGAAACCAGGTTATGAGATGTTTCCGGGAATGATCATTATTCTTTATCATTGCATAGTGCTACATTGAGTATATATACCATAGGTTACCTATCCATTCCTCTGTTGTTGGGCATCTGTGTGGATTCCATCTTTTTGCTATCGTGGACTGTGCTGTGATAAACATTTTTGTGCATGTGTCCATTGGTGTGAATGGCTTTGATTCTGTAGGATATATTCCAAGTAGTGGAACTACTGGGTCATATGATACATCTATATCCATTTTTTGAAGGAGGTGCCAGATTGCTTTCCAAAGAGGCTGGACCATTTTGCAACCCCACAAACAGTATAGGAGAGTTCCACTTTCTCCACAGTCTCTCCAGCATTTGTTGTTTTGTGTTTTTTTGGATCACGGCCACACTTGTTGGGGTGAGATGGTATCTGATTGTAGTCTTGATTTGAATTTCTGTAGTAACTAAAGATCGTGAAGATGTCCCCATGTGTTTTTTGGCTGCCTGGATATCCTCTTTAGAGAAATGTCTATCCATATCATTTGCCGTTCGCTTAATTGGATGATTTATCCTCTTCTTATTGATATTTTCTAGTATCTTATAAATCAGGGAAATCAGGCATCGGTCTGACATAGAGTTGCCAAATATTTTTTTTCCGATTCTGCAGGTGGCCTTTTAACTGTATTAATAAAGTCTTTGGATGAGCAAAAGTGTTTGATCCTTAATAGTTCCCATTTATCTATTTCTCTTCTGTTGATTATGGTTTGACAGATTTTGAAGTCTGTCTACATTGTGTATTAAAACTTCCATTGCTGTTCCTACCTTTTCGTGGACGAGCTTTATTGTTTTAGGTTTGATATTTAGGTCTTTTATCCAGTTTCAGTTGGTCTTTGTATAAGGTGTAAGATATGGATCTTGTTTCAATTTATCACAGATGGTATCTAAGTTTGCCAGCACCATTTGTTGAAGATACTGTTTTTACCCCAGTTTAATGTCTTAGGACCTTTGTCGATTATCAGCTGTTCACAGGCAGATGGTGTCATCTCTGGGGTCTCAATTCTGTTTCATTGATCGATCTGTCTGTTCTTGCACCAGTACCAGGCTGTTTTGGCCACTATGGCAGTGCAGTATGTTCTAAGGTCGAGTAATGAGAGGCCTCCTAGTGTGTTCTTCTTCTTTAGTAGTACCTTACTTATCCAGGGCTTATTCCCTTTCCAAACAAAATTGGTGATTGTTTCTCCATCTCATTAATAAATGATGCTGGAACTTGTATTGGGATTGCGTTATGTAAGTAGATTGCTTTGGGTAAAATAGACATTTTCACAATGTCAAGTCTTCCTATCCATGAGCAGGGTAGGTTTTTCCATTTATCTAAGTCTCTCCTAGTTTCTTGTAGTAAGGGCTTGTAGTTCTCTTTGTAAAGGTCTGTTATTTCTCTCGTTAGATTAATTCCTACGTACTTTATCTGCTGGCTTATCTTCTTAGGGGCTATACTAAATGGTATTGATTTGATGATTTCTTCGTTAACAGTCTAACTGTTACTATAAAACAATCCTACTGATTTGCTTATGTTTATCTTGTATCCTGAGACTTTGCTGAACTCTTCTATCAGTTTGAGTAGTTTATTTATAGATTCTTTGGGATTCTCTGCATATACAATCACATCATCAGCAAACAGGGAGATTTTGACTTCTTTGCTGATGCAGATGCCCTTTATTTCTTGGTCTTGTCTAACTGCTCTGGCTAGAACTTCTAGTGCAATGTTGAATAGGAGAGGTGAGAGTGGGCATCCTTGTCTAGTTCCTGTTCCCAAGGGAAAGTCTTTCAGTCTCTCTCCATTCAGGATGAAGTAGGCAGTTAGCTTGTATAAATGGTCCTTACTGCGTTGAAGAAATTTGTCTATGCCTATTTTGCTAAGAGTTTTTAGCATGAATCGGTGTTGGACTTTATCAAATGCCTTTTCTGCATCAATGGACAAAATCAGGTGACTCCTGTCTTTTGTGATATTTATGTGGTTAATCACATTGATTCTTTTTCTCATGTTGAACCGGCCTTGCATCCTGGTATGAATCTGACTTGGTCATGATGGATTATTTTTGGGATATGTTGTTGTATTCTATTGGCAAGAATTCTGTTAAAGATTTCTGCATCCAGATTCATGAGTGATAATGGTCTGTAGTTCTCCTTTTTCAATGGGTCTTTCCCTGGCTTTGATATCAGGGTGATGCTGGCTTCATAGAATGAGTTTGGGAGTACTCCATCCTTTTCTATGCTGTGAAATAGTCTCAGCAGTAATGGAGATAACTCTTCTCTAAAAGCTTGGTAGAATTCTGCAGTGAAGCCTTCTGGGCCTGGGCTATTTTGGGTTGGCATTTTTTTGATGACTTTTTCAATCTCTTCCTTTGTGATGGGTCTATTAAGTTGTTCTGCTTCACATTGTGATAATTTGGGTAGGTGGTATGAATCATGGAATTTGTCCATTTCCTCTAAGTTTTCAAATTTGTTACAGTCTTTCAAAGTATTCTGGTATGATATTTTTGACTTCTGTTGGATCTGTTGTGACAACTCCCCTCTCATTTCTAATTTGGGTTATTTGTTTCCGTTCCTGTTTTTCTTTAGTAAGTTTAGCCACTGGTTTATCAATTTGGTTGATCTTTTCAAAAAACCAGCTTTTGATCTTTTCAATTTTTTCAGTGTTTTTTCTATTCTGCAATTCATTTAGCTTTGCTCTAATCTTTATGATCTGGTTTCTTCTGGTGCCTGAGGGGTTCCTCTGTTTTTCTCTCTCTACTTGTTCAAGCTGTAGAGTTAGTTCCTTGATTTGGTTTCTTTCTTCCTTCCAGATGTGTGCATTTATGGAAATAAACAGACTTCTGAGCACTGCTTTGGCTGCATCCCATAGGTTCTGGTAGGAAGTATTTTCATTCTCATTGGAATCCATGAATTTATTTCATCCTTGATTTCTTCTATAACCCATGGCTTTTTGAGCAAGATGTTGTTCAGTTTCCAAGAGTTCCACTTTCCTTCTATGTTTTTTCTACCATTGATTTTGACTTTTATGGCTTTGTGTTCTGAGAAGATGCTTTGCAGTAATTCAACGGTATGGATTTTGTTGAGAATTGCATTATGTCCTAACACATGATCAATTCTGGAGAATGTTACATGTGCACTGGAGAAGAAGGTGTAGTTGTCTGCTGATGGGTAGAAAGTTCTGTATATATCTGAGGCTTAATTGGTTAATTGTGTCAATAAGGTCTTCTGTATCTTTACTGAGCTTTTTTCTAGATGCTCTTTCCAGTAATGAGAGTGGAGTGTTGAAGTCCCCCACTGTTATTGTAGAGTAATCTAATTCTTTTTTGAGTGTAGTCAGTGTTTCTTTGATGTATTCAGGTGTTCTGATATTAGGTGTATAAATATTTAATATAGTTAAGTCTTCCTTGTGTACTGAACCTTTCAACAATAAATAGTGTCCATCTTTGTCCACGATGGTGGATTTGACATTAAAATTGATTTTGTCTGAGATTAGATTTGCCACTCCTGCTCTTCTTTGTTCATTGTTAACTTGATATATATCCTTCCATCCTTTAATTTTCAGTTTGTTCCTATTTTTAAGTCTCAAGTGAGTTTCTTGTAGACAACATATGGATGGGTCATGTCTTTTGATCCAAGATGTCACTCGATGTCTCTTTGCTGGAGCATTCAGTCCATTCACATTCAGAGTAATTATTGATAGGTAAGTGTTCAGTGCTGCCATTGTGATATGTTTATTTCTGTGTTGATGTTTTCTCTGTTGTTCTCATTAGTCTGTTCTGGGACATTCTTTTTTGTGAGTTGATTCACCTTTTTCAGAGCTGATTTTGTAGTTATTGAGACCTCTGTGTTACATTTCTTGATATGGTATGTTACATCTTTGTTGTGCTTTACAGCTGCTACTATGATCCCCTTTAATAAACTATATATTAACCCAATTTTAATTACTACCAGTCTTGTCATCTTCCTCTCCATCTGGAAGGACTATAACATCTGTAGTACATCCCTCTTTTTAAGATAATGGCACCATAGTTTTCATGATTGATATTCACTGGATTGTTTCTTTCAGTATTAAACCTGTAATTGAATCTCGAGCCTTCCCTAACAAAGTAGAGTTCTGAATAAAGTGTCATTCTAAAATATAAAGTTAGTGGTTTTGTTCTTCTAAGCTAGAGCCAAGGACTTCTTTCAGTATTTCTTGTAGTTTGGGTTTGGGTTTTACAAAGTCTCTGAGTTTCTGCTTATCTGGGAATGTCTTAATTTTCATATTTGAAAGATAGTTTTGTAGGATATATAATTCTTGGTTGGAGTTCCTCTCCTTCAAGGCTTTGAATGTTTCATGCCACTGTCTCCATGCCAGCATGGTTTCTGCTGAGAAATCTGATGAAAGCCTACAGGGTTTCCCTCTGAATGTTAGCTTTGCTTTGAATCTTGCTGCCTTTAAGAATTGCTGCTTATGTTTCATTTTGTTAAGCTTGATTATAATATATCTTGGAGTCTTTCGTTTGAGATCTATATTGGGTGGCATACCATATGCATCTGGGATATCTATATTCTCTTCCTTCATGATTTCTGGGAAGTCTTCTGTCAGCAGCTCAGCAATGATACTATCTGTGTTCTCAAGTGTCTCATCCTGTTCAGGGACTCCAATTAATTGAAGATTGTTCCTCTTAATAGAGTCCCACATGCTTCTTAATACTTCTTCATTTTTCTTGTTTTTTTTTTTTTTTTCTGATTTCTCCTCATAGATGCTGGGGTCAGTAGTTCCATCTTCCAAGTCAGAAATTCTTTTTTCCATTTGTTCCATTCTGTTCTCTTGGCTTTGAATGGAAGTTTCTATGTCTTTGATTTTGTTCTTGATCTGTTGGATTTCAGAGTACTGGTGTTACATCAGCTCAAACAGCTTGCTTGATTTTTCCTTCTGTTCTGCTGCATTTTGTATAAGGTCGAGAAGGGCTCCATATATAATCCTTTTGTATTCACCTTCTCATGATTTCAGAAAAGTTTTTTCATCTGGAAAACTCCTTGGTTGTTTTGTTTGGGAGCCTTCTGAAGCCATGGGTGACTTCTTGTATGCTACAAGTGTCTGTTTCTTTTTGGGTTTCATGTGAGTAAGCAGAGGCTGGGAGAGATACTGTGAGGATGGACTGCAGATGTTTCTCTAGGCTGTCTTAAAATGTAAAACAAAAGGTATCTCACCACTTTCCAAGTCAGTCAGGTTTTCAGGTGTAGAGGTCCCTCTTCCCAACTGGCCAAGTAAGCACTTCTCTATCCAACGCCAGATGATATGAACTAGTTCAAAATACAGCAGTCTACTGCCCTGTTGGCCTCTGCTGACAGGGCCCAGCCTTAGGTGATGCTGTGTAAACTACTGCTTTTCTGATAGAAAAGCACTCTCCCGTGGGCAGGCTTTTGCTCCCAGGCTAAGAATTAGGTCCAGCTGTGGCCACCATATGTAAGATGGTGCCCTCCACACGGTCAGTAGATAGAGAGGCTAAAAGTGCCGAAAGGTATTGAGTCCTCTGCTTCTGTTGCCAGGCCCCCACCGTAGGTGTCACTGTGTAAACTACTGCTTTTCTGTAGGAGAAGCACTGTTCCATTTGCAGGCACTGCTCCCAGGCTAAGAATTAGGTACCACTAATATCTTTGTATCCAACATGGCATCCCACACACAGGCATTGTGGTTCCGTACAAACCATGCTGTGGCAGTGATAAAAAAACAGGCCCAAAGTGGCTAGATGAACAGAGTCCTAAACCTGGCTCTCAAAACATGGCAATTTTGCCTGCCTATCCCACCAGCAGTACGTCTGAGTCTAGCCACTAGGCAAGACCTAGCTCTGTCCGCCGGCCAAGACAGAGTAAAAAAAAACAAAATGGTGCATTTACCTTCCGTCCGTGAGAGCCAGGGCTAGCCGGGAGTGGGAGTCAGTGAAAGAGAGGAGATTTTTTTGTTCAGTGGTATGAAGTCCAAATTAACAGCCCTGTGCCATATCCTGGGGGCTCACTAGGTGACCAGAAGCCTCCGTTTGATTATCAATTCAGGTCTTGGTTTCCAGAGGGATATAAGGAGACATGTGCTTAGTCTGCCATCTTGACTTCGCCCCAAGGCTGTGACATTTGTATATGATTGTTTGTCTTCCTCCAATCCTGATGCTGCTGTATAATGAATACTGTCCACTATGTCTATCACTTCTATCCTAGAAAAATAACCACAGGTGGGAGTGAGGGGGTGAGAAAAACTTCTGTCCCCTTGAAAACACCCACCTGGTCAGGGAAAAACAGTCTGCCAGTGAGTTACAAGAAAACTTCATAGTACCCATGCACAGTTTTTCGTGGTGGTGGTGGGAGGGTGTCCTTGCAATTTCAGAATAATCCTTCTTTGGCAGAGGCTGAAAAACACAGTGGGTAATGTAAGACTGTTGCTCAGTACTGCACTGTTGTGGGTAAAGAACAAAGGGGACTAGAGATCAGCCTTTGTCTCTTCTTAGTCTGTAGCTTCAGGCTCATTCACCAGAGAAGAGAATCCTTCATGATTCTGGTAAGGTTCTAAAGCAACCCCACGAGAACCTGGGAGTCTCAGTGGTGATGTGTACAAGTGTCTATGAATTTAACCCATTAAGCACTTAAGTTATTTTTATTCTGAATGAAAATTTTTCTGGCATTTATTTTATATATCTTGTACTGTTTCAATATATTAAGCACTTTCCTTTCTTACAGAAGCTGCCATATTGAATGTAATAACATTTTCTGAGGTAACAGAGTGAAGTGATACTGAATATGGCATTGGAAACCAGACAGGCTGGGTTCCAGGCATGACTTTGTCATGCACCAGCTAGACAAATTAACATTCAGGCTCAGTCTCTTTATCTATAAAAGGCTAAGATTAACACCCGCCTCATAGGGTTCTTGTAAGCTAATAAAGAGCTAATACATGTAATGTGCTAAGCACTCTGCATGGTACAGAGGACTGCCTGGAGAACACCAGCTGCTGCCACCACAACCACTATTACCATTGACTTCTCTACAAAGTAGCCCCAGGCTGGTTTGTTGAAGCACTCTTATCCTGCTGTTTTACAGTTATCACAAAATTGTGTTTTTGGAAGACACATGTAATGTTACACTTAAATGTTAAAACTAGCAACTCTTTAATTTAGATAACATGAATAGCCATTAAACTCACATTACACGTTAGGTACTGGGGAAAAAAGTGAATGATGTGGTCTGGAACATCAAGAAACTTACAATCTAGAGGGGGACATAAAACATAAATGAATGATGTCAGGATAATATGGCAAGATATATGAAACAGTTATTCAAGAGGTTTTCATAGGAGCCTAGAGGAAGGGCCCTTGGTCCAAGCTAGGCCTTCAGGAAAAGCTTCCTGAGGAGGATTACAGCTTGGCTGAGTTGGGGACAGCCAGGTGCAGAAAGGCTGGGTGGGCTATTCTAAGCACGGGAACAATGAAGAAGTAGCACAGTAGATTTTAGTGTTCAGGTATCTGTGCAAGGAGTCAAACCTGAGTTGTGATAGGTAAGTAACATAGTGAGTGGTGAGAAATAAAGCCAGTACATAGACTGAATAGGGATCAGACTCAAAAGAGGGCTTTTATATTGTGCAAAGAAGTTTAGACATTACTTATTCAGAGATGGGGAGCATGTGAGAAAACTTTAGGGGTAAAAAATGGCAACTTTAAGATTTCATTTTTGATCTCTAACTCAGGCAGCACTGTGAAAGACAGCAAAACTAGAAAAGGCTGGAGGAACAGAGATCATGAGGTGCCTGTTGTGATTAATAAGCTAGAGACACCGAGGCCTGAACGAGGCAAGGCATGGATCTCTGGTGACAAAGAAGATGATGATCTGGAAGATAAAGTTGGAAGGCCCTGCTGGCTTATTAGATGAGACAGTTCAAGGCTGAGAAGATATCTTCAACAAATGGTGCTGGCAAAATTGGTTATCCATCTGCAATAAACTGAATAAAGATCCATATTTTACACGTTATACAAAAACCAACTCCAACTGGAT
Organism: Heterohyrax brucei; assembly: GCA_028571685.1. NCBI lineage: Eukaryota > Metazoa > Chordata > Mammalia > Hyracoidea > Procaviidae > Heterohyrax > Heterohyrax brucei. Next base: position 168,342,942 of record CM053143.1, read on the forward strand.
AAAAGACCTAAATATCAAACCTAAAACGATAAAGCTCATCCAAGAAAAGGTAGGAACAACAATGGAAGTTTTAACACACAATGAGGACAGACGCCAAAATCTGTCAAAGAAACCACAATCAACAGAAGAGAAAATAGATAAATGGGAACTATTAAGAATCAAACACTTTTGCTCATCCAAAGAACTTTGTTAACAGAATTAAAAGAACACCCACAGAATGGGAAAAAATATTTGGCAACTCTATGTCAGACCGATGCCTGATCTCCATAATCTATAAGATACTATAAAATATCAATAAGAAGAAGATAAACCGTCCAATTAAGCGATGGGCAAAGGAGATGGACAGACATTTCTCTAAAGAGGAGATCCAGGCAGCCAAAAAACACATGCGGACATGTGTACGATCTTTAGTTATTAAAGAAATTCAAATCAAGACGACAATGAGATACCATCTCACCCCAACAAGATTGGCCATGATCCAGAAAACACCAAACAACAAATGCTGGAGAGGCTGTGGAGAAAGTGGAACCCTCCTACACTGTTGGTGGGGTTGCAAAATGGTCCAGCCTCTTTGGAAAGCAATCTGGCACTTCCTTAAAAAAATGGACATCAATATACCATTTGACCCAGTAATTCTACTACTTGGAATATATCCTACAGAATCAAGGCCTTTCACACCAATGGACACATGCACCAGAATGTTTATCACAGCACAGTCCACGATAGCAAAAAGATGGAATCAACCCAGATACCCAACAACAGAAGAATGGATAGGTAAACTACGGTACATATACTCAATGGAGCACTATGCAATGATAAAGAATAATGATGATTCCAGGAAACATCTCCTAACCTGGTTTCAACTGGAAGACATTATGTTGAGGGAAAGTAGTCAGCGACAAAAGGACAAATATTGTATGAGACCTCTACGGTAAGATCTCAAAAACAGACTTGTGTCTAGAAGAAAAGACTCTTTGACAGCTGTAAGGGAGGGGAGGGAGGGAGGGTGAGGAGGAGAGGGTTTAATTTAGATAGTTGCTAGAAATCTGGTTGGGAGAAAGCGGTGATAGCACACATTAGAAACAAGAACAACATTAAGTGGACTTCAGCATAACTTGAGTACTCCTTCCATCTTAACCCAATATTGCAAGGATAGAGTAGCTGGGGCAGGGGACAGGGGACCATGCTCTTAGGTGAAATTGAGGCCAATTGGCGCAACTAGCGTTTTGCTAAGAGAGCTCTCTGCACCCCACATTGGTGAGTGGCGTCTGGGGTCTTAAAAGCTGCCAAGCTGCCATCCAAGGACACAGCAAATGGTCCCAACTCAGCAGGACCGGATGCTCACCGAGGACCATGTGGTAAAGACAACCTAGAAGACACAGAGACTCACAAGAGTGGGTGCCTATATCGACTTGGGACCAGAAGAACCAGATGGTGCCCGGCCACCACCAGTGATAGCCATGATGGAGCTCACAGAGAGGAGTTTCACTGGCAATGCAAGAATAAAAAGGAGTGCATCCTGAGATCTCCACTAAAAGACCTCAATTCATGGTCCAGCTGTTTCAGGGTTCCCCTGAGAGCATGGCCCCCAGCCCTGATGCTGCCCTTACCCATAAATTATAATGAAGGTCCACTCTTTGGACATGAATGGAGTGGACTTGGCAATGCAGAGTGATCATATATTGGATGCACTTTATGGTTCTATACATCTATAGGATATCATCCTGCTGACCTGTGGCTGGAAGAAGGAGAGTGGGTGGAGAGGAGTGGAAAGGAGACTGTTGGGAGGATGAAACATGTATGGAGCAGAGAGGAATAGTGTGCTGTCACCGGACAGGGAGAGCAGTGGAAGCTGCATATAGATGGGCATGTAAATTTATACAGGAATGTGCATTTTCACTCAGTCATATTAAATAAAAAATTAAATTAAAATTAAAAAAAAAAGACTGAGAAGAGGCTACAATAACTGCCAGGTTTCACACTCAAGGGTGGATGATGATACAATTAACAGAGAGGAACCACAATTTTTTAAAATTAGCTTTATTTTTGTTTTTTACTTTCAGGGTATGAACATGGAAAAATAAATCAATGAATTTAGCTTGGGACATGTTAAATTCAAGGTAATTACAAAAAAGGTCAGACTGGAGATAGAAATTTTAGAGTGATCAGGAAATGGGTAGACCCCAAAAGCAGGGCTTCTGCTGCTCTTCTCTTCACACATACAGTACAATAAGGTTGGGGTAGGACATTGCAGAAAAGCAGCGTTAAAAGAGGGGCAGAGTCAGGAGGCCCTTGAAAGAAACTGAGAAACCACTCTGAATGATCTAAAGAGAAATCAGCTGCCACGATGAAGTGGTCAGTAAAGTGCTTAAATACACTCACACCACCTATCAGTTTTTGAGTTCTCATGGCATGTCCAGCACTGTGCCATTTTACATCACTCCTCATCCCTCATTTAGTCCATTATCCACATGCTACTAATAAGTAATCTCAAGTTCAGAGAAGTTATGTAACTTACCCAAGGTCATACAGTGAGCTGGCAGAACTGGGATCTGAACCCAGGTCTACTTGATCACAAAGCCCATGTTCTTTAACTCTGCTGGAGTAAAAGAACTTCTTCAGGATGCAGCTTAATGCTATTACAACAGGTACCGCTATACACTGGTTTCCAAGCAGCTTATCTTATAAAATGCCAAATACTCTCAAGGGAGTATTTAATTTCTAATGAGCTCATGACACATTTGATCACTTTACAGAATCACAATGGATTATTTCACTGGCATATATCTTCATCATCTTTTTCATTAAATATCATACTTGTCAAACTATGAGAACAAGGTGATCCACTCAGCCTATCAGAGCACTGCTCCCAGACAGACAAAGGAAAGTCGTGGAAGGACTAGTCAGTGTTCTTCAGAGAGAAACAAAGGGCCCTGTATGAGCACACTGAAGTTGGCTTAGTTTTCTCAGTATTACTATTGCTCCCAAGGAGAACCACAGAGGGAATGTATCGTTCAGCATCCATTGACCACAAAAGTGAAAATACTGATTACAATATATAGTCTATAAAACGGTTACTTTGTGAAATAAATTACAATCCATCTAAAGACAGAAAGTAACAACATCATATTTCTATTATAAAAGTTGCAATTTTCCTACTTCCCACTAGAGGAAGCAATAGTGTCACTCTTACCATTCGGTGGATAAAAGACGGCATAGTCTTCTAAACCCAGTTTTCCTAGAAAAGAGAGACACAGTTTCAAGTGCATATGTAAACAAGCATTTAACATTAATCTACTTTAGTGAACACACTATTAATGAAATTTTTTTAAAAATCACAGCATGATCTCATTTCATTTCATGATACAGAATTGTTTTGGAAAAAAACGTCATCCACTCTTTGAAAATAACAAATCTTTTCATTAATTAAAGTCAGTGATATACATTTAAGGAAAGGGACTCAAAATAATAAAGCAACATATATTTTAAAGCTCCTTAAGCATTTAAGAAGCAAAAGTGAATATAATTACAAAATTGTTTCAATAATGGTAAGTAATTTCAACCTATTCTTTAAAGCAAGTCCTATGCTTTGCAGTACTTCACTCATAGGTTAGTCTGTCCTGCTGCGGTGGCTTGTGTGTTGCTGGAAGCTATGGCACAAGTGTTTCCAATACCAGCAGGGTCACCTCTGGTGGGCAAGTTTCAGCTGAGCTTCCAGTCTCAGATAGACGAGGAAGACATGGCAGTCTACTTCTGAAAAGAACTGGCCAGTGAAAACTATAAATAGCAGAACATTAATATAGTGACAGAAGATGAGCCTGTCAGGTTGGGATGCACTCAAAGTATGACTAGGGAAGTGATGGCTTCTAAAAGGAAAAACAAAACAAAACAAAACTAGTTACTGTCCAGTCAATTCTAACTCCAAGTGACCCCACAGGGCATAGCAGAAATGCCCTACAGGCTTTCCTGTAGGGATTCCTGGTGGATTGCTGATAGGCTTTCCTGGTAGATTCAAACTGTCAACCTTTTGGTTAGCAGCTCAGCTATTAACCACTACACCACCAGAGTGCCCTGCAAAGTAGGGTACACTTCAATGATGTGAATGAAGTCAAGTTTTCAGGGCCTTTATTTGCTGATATGGTGTGACTCAAAATAAGAACAGCTGCAAAAATCCATTAATAATGTTGAACATACAAAGTACAGATTTAGGAAGACCGGAAGTAGTCAAAAATGAAATGGAACCCTTGAAGACCGATATCTTAGGCATTAGCTGAAATGGGCTGGTATTGGCCATTTTATGTCAGACAATCACAGTGTTTACTACGCCAACAGTGCCAAATTAAGGAGGAACAACATTGTGTTCATCATCAGAAAGAACATTTCAAGATCTGGCCTGAAGTCCAGTGCTGCCAGTGACAGGATAATACTCATATGACTACAAGGAAGACCAGTTAATAAGGCTCTTTTTCAAATTTATGCACCAACTACTAATGCTAAAGATGAAGAAACTGATGAAATCGATCAAACATGAAATCAAGATGTATTGATAATTAGTGGTGATTAGTGGAATGCAAAAGTTGGAAACAAAAAAGAAGGGTTAGGAGTTGGAAGACAGGGCCTTGGTGACAGAAATCACGCCAGAGATCACGTGACTGGATTTTGTGAGACCAATGGCTTCTTCATCGCAAGTGTGCTTTTCCAACAACATAAATGGCAACTATACACATGGGCAACGTGAGATGGAAGATACAGGAATCAAATGAACTACAGCTGTGGGAAGATAGGTGAAAAAGTTCAATATCATCAGTCAAATCAAGGCCAGGGGCTGTCTTGGGAACAGACCATCAACTAATCACGTGCCAAGCAATCAAAAGCAATCCAAACTTGTCCCTATTCCAAAGAAATGTGGAAATTACTGAATACTATCATAAATATCACACACAAGTAAAATTCTGCTGCAGATAAAAAAATGTTACAGTAGTATACAAACAAGAGACTGCCAGAAATTCAAGTCAGATTCAGAAGAGGAAGTGGAACCAGGAATAATCATTGTTGATGTCAGATGGACCTTTGCTGAAAGCAGAGAATACCAGAAAAATGTCTACCTTCGTTTTATTGACTACACAGAGGAATTTGACTGTGTGGATTGTAACAAATTATAGGTAAGACTGCAAAGAATGAGAATTCCAGAACTTAACTGTACTCATGTGGAACCTGTGCAAAGACTGGTAAGCAGTCATCTGAACAGAACAAGGAAATAATGCATGGTTTAAAGTTAGGAATAAGTATATACAAGGGATGTATCCTTTCACCATACTTAACCTGTATGCTGAGCAAATAACCCAAGAAGCTATACTATATGAAGAAGAGCTGAGCATTAGGACTGGAGGAAGACTCATTAACAACCTGTGATAGGCAGATGACACAACCTTGCTTTTGGAAAGTGAAGAGAACTCGAAGCACTTACTGATTAGGATCAAAGACCAGAGCCTTCAGTATGGAATGCACCTCAACATAAAGAAAATGAAAATCTTCATAACGGGACCAGTAAGCAATACTGTGATAAATGGAAAACATATTAAAGTTGCCAAGGACTTCATTTTCCTTGGATCCAAAACAGCAGTCAAGAAATCAGATAACATATTAAATTGGGCAAATCAGCTGTAAAAGATCTCTTCAAATGTTTAAAAGGAAAGATATCACTCTGAAGACTAAGGTATGCCTAACCCGAGCCGTGGCATTTTCAATCACTGCATATGTGTGGGAAGGCCGGACAATGCACAAAAAAGAACAAAGAATTGATTCCTTGAATTATAGGTGTTGGCAAAGAATATCAAATATGGCATGGACCACCAGAAGAATAAACAAATCTGTTTGGAAGAAAATATAGCCGGGATGTTCCATACAGGCACAGATGGTGAGACTTCATCTCACGTACTTTGTACATGTTATCGGGACAGACTAGTCCCTGAAGAAGGACAGCATGCTTGGTAGAAGGCCCTGAGTGAGAGGGACTGACTCAGTGCCTGCAACAACAGTCCAATGTAGCAACAATTATGAAGATGGTCCAGGACTGGCAGGGTTTGCTTCTGCTGTGTGTGGACTCACTACATGTTGGAAGAACTCAACAGCATCCAGCAACAACAGCAAGCTTTGCAGTTCCTTCTAGGTTTCATTTCTATGAAATACACTGTAAAGTTAAAAATTGTCATTAATTGTATGAAAGTCATATTTTCTGAACTCTGAAACAATGTATATGGTCTGAGACTGCAGTTAAATAATTAAAATCAGAATTGCCCCAGAAAACTAAAATAATCACTACCACGAAAGGTTTAAAGGAGGCTTTCTAAAAAAAACAAAACAACTTTTCCTCAAAAAAATTAAAGGTTCTTAGTTTTTCCTCACTTTCCACTATCTTTAAGTAGCAGTGTCTTCACAGTTTTTCTAACACAGTTGAGGCTATTGAAAAGTCACATGCACTTCTGCCACGGGCTTTAATGTAAGATTTTTTTAATTAAACATTATGTGGCTATCCTTGCTGGGGTTGGTGGCAGAGAGGGGTTCAAGAATAGGAAACATGAGCAGTTCAGGTTAAGTGGAAACAACAAGGCCAGATCTTGAGAGCAATGAGAGATGAAATAAATAGAGAGACAATCTGCTGGGTGCTCAATATCAGGCTAGGTGCTGAGAGACAAACAGAAGAAATACAAGATATGGTCCCTCTGTATTCAGGGAACATTAAGGCCAGTTGGCTAACTAGTCTATTGCTAAGAGAGTCTTCTTCACCCTATATTGGTGAGTGGCATCTGGGATCTTAAAAGCTAGCAAGCTGCCATCTGAGGTACACCAAACGGTCCCAACTCATATGGAACAGATGATCACCAAGAACATTAAAGATGTGAGGATAAAATAGACCAGGAGATAGAAGGACCCTTATGAATAAGAGACCAGATGAGACCGGAGAACCAGAAGATGTCTGGCCATGACCAAAGGTAGCTGTGACAGGGGACACATGTAGAGTGCCTGAGCCAACATGAGTAAAAGAAGCATCCAGCCCAAGAACTCTTCTAAAAAACTTGAAATGATGGTCCAACAGCCCGGACGTTCCCCTAGGAACATGGCCCCTAGACCTGCTGCTGTCCTTGACTGGAGGTCAACTCTTCAGATGAGAGTAGATCGGACTGAGGGACACAGTGCGACCATATGGTGTGCGTACTTTATTGTTCCATGCATTTATAGGAGGCAATCCTACTAGTCTCTTTCTAGATAGGAGAAAAGAGGGAGGAGAAGAAGTGACAGATGCTTGTTGAGGAGATACTAGAAGCATGAAATGGAAAAGAGAAGAATGCTGTCACTGGGTGCGGAGAGCAGAAGGAGCTGCAGATGGGTGAGTATGCAAAGCTGATTTAGATTGTATATGTTTGCTTAATCTCACACACACACACACACACACACACACACACACACACACACAAAAGATATGGTCCCTCACTCATGTGGTTTATAACCCAGACTAACAGGTGGAACCTTAGGGTATGTTTACTAAACTTTATGGCACGGGATTTAAGTGTTTTAAAGGTTTATTGTTGTTATTAGGCGCCATCAAGTTGGTTCCCACTCACAGTGGCCTCACATACAACAGACCAAAATGCTGCCTAGTCCTGGACCATCTTCCTGACCACTGGTATTTTTAAGCCATTTCAAGGTTTGTCGAGGAGGGAAACTGAGAATGAACTGACAGACTCGGTGAGATTCAGGGCAATTCTTCAAGAACCTATGATTCTGGGGTAGAGGTGAGGGCCACCTTCCATACACAGGGACTAGATGGAGGCTAGAAGGAATAAAGGGTACTACAGAAGGATCAGGGAAGCAAGGCCAGCTGGCTTAGGGCAAGGCCCAACAACGGAGGGCCTTAAAAGCCTGGCTGAGTCTAGAGTGAGCTCTTTGGATAATTAAGCTCTACAACCAGTTTTTCAACAGGAAATGACATTAAGCAGACAAAGAAGTAAAACAAAACAAAAACTCCTTTAAGTTCAATTTAGGAGCAACAGAACTGAGATGGCCCTAGTTCAAGGCCACTGAAACTCAGCACAAGTCATGTGGGCTCACCTAAAGAAGAGCTTGGCGCAATCCAGCAGAGGTGATATTTACAAAACATAGCTAAACCATTTCTTTCCTTTGGAGGGAAATGTAAGAATGACCACACACAGTAGGGGTATGAGCTTTTGCTGCTTGGTATCCACCACCTAACAAAAAGAACTCTGGACGAGGGAAACCCTGGTGGCATAGTGGTTAAGTGCTATGTCTGCTATCCAAAATTCTGCCACTTCAAATCTGCCAGGTGTTCCTTGGAAAACACTATGGGGCGGTTCTCCTCTGACCTACAGAATCACTATGAGCTGCAGTCGACTCGGTGGCACTGGGTTTGGTTTTGGTTGAGTAATGGTAGGATGCTGAAACAGCAGTATCTTGTAGGTAGCTGTTAATTAAAGAAGAGACCAAGAAATCAATAGAATAGAAACTAGAGAGCTGATTAAAACAAAACCAAACCAAAAAAATCAAACTCATTGCTGTCGAATTGATTCCAACCCACAGAGACCCTATAGGACAGAGTAGAACTGCCCCACAGGGTTTCCAAGGAGCACCTCATGGATTCAAACTCCCAACCTTTTGGCTAGCAGCTGTAGCACTTAACCACTGCACCACCAACGTTTCCAGCATATAAATTATACCAACAGTTTTCAAGAGTAGTAGAATATTTTCAAAGAAGAAAAATAAAAGGTAAAAACAAAAGTAGGAAAAGCAAAACCTTGTGATAAGCTAGTAGAAGGAAAAATAAGTTAACAGACAGGGCAGAAACAGCAACAGACAGCACACATCAATGACAAACAAGCTAACTTGAGAGGCTGTGCCTGGGAACCCACTCCTCTGGGACTGGGGATGAGCAGCCTAGGCGCTGACGACTGAAAGGCAGTAAGAGGATGGTGAGTGTGATCTAAGACAAGTCTGATTCAGTACTTTACAATTTTAAAAACTTGCCACACTATGAGTGCTACAAAATAAACATTCTTGGCAAGATTATGTAAGCTTTAAAGACTACTGCTATTACATTGTTGAAATTTTACCTCTTATGTATGATTTTGGTGGTGAAGCACTGTTGTAGGCAAAGTGACTCAACACGGATGTATCCCGGGAAAAACAAAGTAATACCTGTGTATGACATTGGAAAAAACAAGAAATTAAGCACTGTAGGAGCAGATAATCCAATGCTATTTACTGGTAGGAGAGCTGGAGTGGAATCTTCTGAGCTCATTACTGTTTCTTGAGTGCTCTCCATGGGTCCACTTAGCATAAGTGCAGTGGCGGGGTGCCAAGTGTGGATGGCCCAAGTTCCTTCAAAGATTTCTCACTGCTTGCCACCTACACCTTCAACAACAACAGAAAATGCAAGCTGGTAACTACCAGTTAATCCCTGCTTATATTATCTTTCCAGAAAAGAGGAATGAACACCCAGAAAAATTTAATAGATGAGAAATGTATGGGGCAGACCATAGTTAACTACAGTGACAGAAAGCTGTTTGGAGAGTCAAGGAAACTTGTATTAGACTCTTCAGTGGGTTGTAACAGACAGCTGGACACATCAGGGTTGGGGGGGCTGGCAAAATTCATGGTATTTGGGAGTGGTACCAGCAGGAGAACAAATGTTAGCCCAACAGAGTATAGAAGCTGACTTGCAGTTACAGTGTGGCAACTTTATCCGGATACAAAAATAAGCAGGCAGGCAGTTAGGATCAAGGATGCCCACTAGGACACAATGGGTTACTCATACCACCTGGGATGGAGGTGTTCACCCCCTGGGGAGTTGTATGGCAACAGGAAATTTGGCCCCCAGTGTTAGAAAAATTTAGGAATAACTTAGAAAACTAGAAATCCAAGTAACAGAATAGAGGCACAAAAGCAGGGCTGGACTAGCAGCAAGAGTGAAAGGAGAAAAGAACTGTGGGTCCAGTACCTGAAAATGGAATAGAAAAAAACATCAGGCATCAGCCAGGCCCAACAGTGACAATAAGTCCAATTACTGCCACTGATTTACTTTTTATTTTTAAAATTCTACAAAAATAATACATTTCTGATAAAAATTAGAAATACAGATAATCAAATAAAGGAACAACATCTATAATTCCACCAGTGTTAATATTCTGAAGTACACCCTTTCAGGTTGTCTTCTAGTTCATGTAAAGCTGTGCACATTTAAATCATTTAAACAAAATAGGACTGTGCATACTATAGGGTTGCTCATGAGTCAGAATCAACTCGACAGCAGTGGGTACACTATTCTAAAATCTATCGTATCTCAATATTATGAGTATTTCCTACCCACATTTTTTGATGTTGTAGAATATTTCATTATATGGGTGAACAATAATTTATTCAATCAGCCCCTTATTGTTGAACTTTTTATTTTCAGTTTTCCTCTATTATAAACAATACTGCAATGAGCTTACACACAGCTACATCTTTATACATAATTATTTCTACTCCTAGTACTGGACTACCTCTCAGATCAATGGCTATGAGCATTCTAAATTTAAAACTCCTGATGTATATTACCCAATTGCCCCACAAATCTGTTTTTTTTAAAAAAAAAAAAAACACATATTCATCATTAAAATACAGCACATCTTACCCTACTGTCATTAAAACTGGTTATAATCATCTGACAGGTAAAAAATAGTATCTTACTTTAATCTGCAATGCTGTAATTACTAGTGAGATTGAACACTTTTCTATTTGCATTTCTTTTGATATTTTCCAGCTCATCTTAATGCATTTTGAAATTTAAGTTTTTAGGATTACTGATTTAATTTTGTGTATTAAGGATTCTAAACTTCGCTCTAATTACCTGAAATCTGTTCCCAGCCCAATTGGACTGCCTCGTTTCTCTGGGACTTGCACGTTTTTTGCCTTTGACAGGGTGCGGTCTTACCATTATTCTATCACTCTTTGTTACTGGAAAATATTTTAGTTTTCCTTCTTCAACAGGTTTCCACCTTACACAGGTTCTAGCTTTTGTGAGTTTTAATGTATGCATTAGAAATGGTATCTTTCATTTTGCTGTTTACAATTTTAACTTTATTACAGCGAAAATATACCTAAAACATACACCATCTCAACAATTTCTACATGTAAAACTCAGTAACACTGATTATATCTTTCACACAGCATAATCGTTTTTGCTATTCTTTTCTAAATCAATCTACCACAACTAGCATAACCTCAATGTCCCTAAGGAAAAACTCCCCCCACAAAACACACACCAGTAGTAACTATTAATCTTTCATTTTTGTATAGCTGCTTATTTTATATAAGTTAGATCCTACAGTATCTGTCCTTCTGCAACAAACTTACCTCACTTAGTACAAAGTTTTCAAGGTCTATCCATGCAGTGGCATGTACAATGATTTCATTTTCTTCATGGCAGCACAACATTCCATTGTGTGCATATACCACATATTGTTTATCTAGTCATCTGCTGATTTGGGTTGTTCCCACCTTTTGGCAATTTTAATTATGTTGATGCAGAGATGCTTTTAAGGTTTATAGCCAACAAATCTAGCAATATGTTCTGTTATGCTTAAAAAGTCTGTCTCTGCCTTTCTATTCTATATATATTTACCCTAATTACATAAGTCATTCATGATATTCATCAAATGTTTCTGGTACTTCTCCTTCAGGAACACACATCAGCTTGCTTTTTCCGGCCACCTTGGTGTTAGGTGTCACCATGTGATTTGTTTTCCTCAGTGAAATGAAGGGATTATATCACTTGAATGTTTCCAAGTAGAAGCTTCAAGACCCAGAACATAGTTAACCAGTTTCCAGATGAAAGCAATCCTCTCAACATCTTGATTTTTAGCCCACTGAAACCACTGTAGATTTCTAACCCCGGAACAATTAAGAGAACACATTTATATTGCTTAAAGCCACAACCAGTAAATGTGTGTTAATTTGTTACAGCACCAATAGAAAACTAATACAATCATTAAAGTAAAACAATGCAAAGGGAAAATACACTTACAAACATCTTTACAAAAAGGCATTTATAAATATCTTTCTATCATTGCCGAGAGGGAAAACAATTCCTAAAGAAATGTTTGTATTCACTTTCCCTCAGGTTAGCAGGCTAGTGGGAGCACAGTAATTTCAGAAGAAGGCCTGTGCTGAAATACAGCTCCATGGAATCACTACTGCCCTAGAGAAGACATGCTATCTGAGACTGCTGTGAGAAGAATATTGGTAACTGTAAAGTGATAATGCCAGAAATGGTACATTAGACAGTATGGACTGATGTGTGATCCCAGGAGTTCCCAACTCCTCCTGTAACCTGAGTTATTGTTTTAACTTCTGAGATTCCAATTTCTGTATCTTTAAGAAAATGACAGTTCAATTATAAATTTTCTAGAATATGTTTTTATGATATAAAAACGGTAACTTCAAATAACTGGAAAATTCTACTTGGGCTACTAATTAACTAAGAAATTAACTTTTGGAGGGATAAGTTACACATGTATTGATTTATTTTAAAGAGCAGTGAGAAGATGGGTGTGTATGTCTGAACTTCAGTTAACACAGTTAATACAGCAGAACTGTGTCTAAAATGTCTATACACAGCTGTAAAAGGTTTACGGCAGCCTACGGCTTTCTCCTGCTGCTATCTATAGGGTTTTCCCTGACCCCTTCTTTCAGAGTTAGACCGTGAGTCTGACAGATTTCTGCTGACATCTGCCCACCACAGGTGACCCTGCTGGTGTATGAATACACATGGAACACCTTCCAGCGTCATGTTAACACAAAGCCACCACAGCACATGAAATGGAAAGACACACGAGGTCTCTAGCTTGTAACAAACTCTAGATAACATTTCAAAGAACAGGAATTCCAGGACACTTAACTGTGCTCATGAAGAACCTGTACATCGACCAAGAGGCTGTTACTTCAACAGAACAGGGGACAATGCATGGCTTCAAGTCAGGAAAGGCGTGTGTCAGGGTTGTATCCTTTCATCATACTGATTCAGTCTGTACACTGACCAAATAATGTGGGAAGCTAGACTCTATGAAGAAGAACAAGGCATCAAGATTGGAGCCAGGCTTATTAACAGCCTCCAATACGCAGATGACACAACCTTGACTGCTGAAATTGAAAGAGAACTTGACACACTCACTGATGAAGATCCAATGCACAGCCTGCACCTCAACATCAAGAAAACAAAAATCCTCACAACTGGACTAACAAACAACATCGTGATAAATGGACAACATGCTGAAGTTGTCAAGGACTTCATTTTACTTGGGTCCATAATCAACACCCAGGGAAGCAGCAGTCAAGAAAGCAAATAATGTGCTGCACTGGGTAAAACTACCACAAAAGACCTCCTTAAAGTGTTACAAAGCAAAGATGCCACTCTGGGGACTAAGGTATGCCTCATCCAAGCCAAGGTGTTTCCTATCATCGCATATGCAACGCAAGCAAATGCAGGACAACGAATTAGGAATACCCAAGAAGAACTGACCAGCAAGAATTATGGTCTTGATGAAGAATACTAAACATACTACAAATGAATCTATCTTGGGAGAAGTGCAGCCAAAATGCTCTTTAGAAGCAAAGGATGGTGAGACTTCATTTCACATCCCTTAGACATGTCATCAGGGAGACTAGAACCTGGTAAAGGATATCATGCTTAGTAAAGTACCAAAAACCAAACCCACTGCCATCAAGTCAATTCCAACTAACAGCAACCCTACAGGACAGAACAGAACTGTCCCATAGAGTTTCCAAGGAGTGCCTGATGGATCTGAACTGCCAACCTTTTTGTTAGTAGCCACAGCACTTAACCACTACACCACCAGGGTTTCCCTGGTAAAGTACAGGGTCAGCAAGAAAGAGGAAGACCTTAAACCCAATGGGTTGACATGGTGCCTACAAGCATGGGCTCAAGCATGACAACAATGGTTAGCACCGCACGGCACCAGGCAGAGTCTCCTTCTGTTGTACACAGGACCACCATGAGTCGGAACTAATTCAACAAAACCTAACACCAATCACAACATAGCTCTCTTCAGTCTTCTGAAGACATTAAGATGGTGCATGTTTCACACAAGAAATCACAATTACTTTTACTTACAACTATGACATCATTTTTGCATTTGTTGTTCTCTGATATATTTATTCAAACCAATCTGGAGAATTTCAAAAGATAAATTTTCAAGAATGCTATCTGAAAACACTCTACCTTTATTTAAATTTTTACAAATTAAAGGGCAATGTGGCTTATTGGGCTTTGGAACTGCACAGGACTAGTTTTGCATCCTGATAGTTGTGTGAGCTTAGACTGTCAGCTTCTTATTTTTCATCTGTAAAATGGGAATCACTTTACCTTATAGAGCTGTTGAAGAATTACTTATAAAGTATATAATGATAACAGTGTTGACAATTTCACTTGCAGTGATTAGAGAATACTGGGAGTAAAATGAAAAATAAGGACCTTTTCTGATCCGTTTTCTTGCTTAGCCATGGGTCTCTCATATCTTCTCCCTCATCATATTCTTATGGAGAAAAATAAGCTTTAAAATCGCTTCCTTCACTGAATTATGTTTCTAATATTAACTACCAATATCTCCATGTTTGTAAGTGTATCACCATGTTTGTAAGTGTCAATGACTGAAAGCCTTCACATTTAGCCAACTGTCAAATCCTCCTGTTTTACTTTCAATAACTTCATTACTTCATTCATCAAGTATCTACCGCACACCATTACACGGCAAGGAAACCCTGGTGGGGTAGTGGTCAAGTGCTATGTCTGCTAACCAAAAGGTCAGCAGTTTGAATCCACCAGGCACCCCTTGGAAACTCCCCAGGACAGTTCTACTGTGACCTACAGAGTCACTATGAGTTTGAATCGACTTGATGGCAGTGGCTTTGGCTTATTACATGGCAGATACTGTTTTAGGCACCAAGAACGCTGCTGTGAACAAAACAAAGAAAGTCTCTGCTCTCATACTGCTTATTTTTTGTGGAGGGAGACAGACCAAAACAAAATGCAACAAAGCAAAAAGCAGAACAAGAACAAGAACAAAAGCAAAGTACATAACATAAGGTGTGACAATTAAGTTCCCGAACTCATCCTAGAAAAAGGGTTACATACCTCACTGCCGAATATCATTACAGGCATCTTTGAAGTACTCCCCTTGGGAAGCTATGCACTGATGCCAGCACACCCTTCATGGTACTTTTTCTAGGATGAGTTTGAGAACTTAATTGCCAGACCTCATTATGACAAACAGCTCTGATGGCCATTCCAGTAAAAGAGTTCCAAAATTGCTTTGAAGGCTAGACTAGGCGCTGGCATCAGTGTACAGCTTCCCAAGGCGAGCACTCCAAAGGTGACTGTAGTGACATTCAGCAGTGAAGTATGGAACACTTTTTCTAGGATGAGTTCAGTAACTTAACTGTCAGCACTCCTATATTATACGGTATTAAGTGCTGTGGAGAAACATGATGCAGAGAAGAAGGGTAACACACAGGTAGGGTATACGTGTGTCTGTGTGCAAGCACACACGTGCGTGCATGCACTTGCAGTACAGGAAATTTGCTATTTTAATTAGGGACCAGAGGTGGTCTAGAAGTGAGCCTTGGCTGGTAACATTACAGGCAGAAGGAACAGCTCTTTAGGGACAGTGGTGTAAGAGAGGGAGATCCAGAAAGAGATAAAACATGGAGTGGTCAGTTGTCTCACGGTGTTAAAGCCAAGAGATAGATAAGATCACCAAGGGTAAGGACTAAGGAAAAGAAAGAACACTAGCCATCAGCTGAGTTTGATGACTCACTCCTGTGGCCACAGAGAACTGACAGATCACACTCACAGTTACTGGGGTTTACTGGGAAAGTACCAGGTTACAAATCAGAATCAGGAACAACTCAGGCACAATTCTAGAATCAGGACAGCTTCTTCTCAGCTGTGGTTGCAGGCAGGCCTCTTCCTCCCCTCCGGTGCTCTTGGCCCGAAGCCCTCAGCTTCGCCTATCCTCTGCTTGGGCAAGTTTTACAGCTTTTTATCTCCACCAACAGGTTCCCAGACACACCCCACTCTGCCTGTAAGTCGTGGCCTGATGGCGCTCAGCAATCTCGTTCAATGGACCAGCCAGCTCACTTAGCCATCTGCCACCATGGGCTAGGAAGCCCACTGTGCCATCTCACACCCGTCTGCTGGTTCTGCTGCCACCTTTTCACTACTGAGGAGAGTGAGCTGCCACTTCTCGCCATCTCATACAGTCTCAGGCATACAACTATCTCTGTCTCCTGGGTTGTCTCAGCCACCCAATACTGCTCTAAACAGAAATATCACCAGCAACGGTTTTAATAAAGAGCTTAGAGGGCTACAAGTCCAAACTGAGGGCATCAGCTCCAGGGGAAGGCTTTCTGTGTCGGCTTTGGAGGCAAGTCTGTGTTATCAATCTTTCCTTGGCCTAGGAGGTTCTCCGCACAAGAATGTTGGGTCCAAAGGACACATTCTGCTCCTGGCATTGCTTCGTTGGTGTCTGAGGTTCCCCTGTCTTTCAGCTTGCTTCTCTCTAAAGTGACTGGCTTAAAATACTATCTAAAATTGCAGATCTCATCAATATAACCGCCACTGATCCATCTCATTACATCACAGTGACAACATTTACAAGACAAAAGGAAATCACATCAGATGATAAAATAGCAGACCATTGTACAATACTTGGACCCATGACCTAGCAATGCTGACAGATACTTTCGGGAAACACAACTCAATCCATGGTGTGGATCTAGGAGTTTCTCACTGCAAGGAACCTGGGTCTGAAAGATTCATTTCATGCCTGGATCTTCTTGGAGGTTTTGAGGCCTCCTTCCTACCTCTGGGGTTGGCACATTTTAAGCCTAATTGGATGGAAAAATAGATTAGTCCCCTCATTACACTTTCATATATTTTATTTGCATGGAACTACTACCATACCAATACTGAAGACATTGGCAAAAAAAAAAAAAACAATGTGCTGGGAATTGACCAGAATATCAATGGAGATGTCTCAACAAATGGATGCAATGTTGAAAGTGCTCACTTGTCTATGCGAAGAAATTTGGAAGACAGCTACATGACCAACTGTCAGGAAGAGATCCACACTTTCACCTATTCCAAAGAAATGTAATCCAATCATCTGTGCAAATCATTAAACAATATCATTAATATTTACATGCAAGTGAAATTTTGTATTTACATGGAACTGCCAGAAATTCAAGCCAGATTCAGAAAAGTATGTGGAACCAGAACTATCAAGGCTGATATCAGACGGCTCCTAGCTGAAAGAAGAGAATACCACAAAGATGTTCACTTTTGTTTTATCACCTATTCAAAGCCATCTGAGTACATGGATCATGACACATTATGGATGACGTTGCAAAGGATGGGAATTTGAGAACACTTCATCTCAGCCCACAAGGAACCTGTGCGTGCATCAAGAAGCATTAGTTCCAACTGAACAAGGGGACCCCGAACTGCTAAAACTCAGGAGAGCTGTGAATCGGGGTTATATCCTTTCACCACACTTGTTCAGTGTGTTCGCTGAAGAAATAACCCATGAAGCTGAACTATACGAAGAAGAAGGGGGCATCTGCATTGGAGGAAGAGTTGTTAACAACCTGTGACACGCAGATGATACAACTTTGTTCGCCGAAAGTGAAGGATTTGAGGCACTTACTGATGAAGATCAAAGACCGCAGCCTTCAGTATGGATTGCACCTCAACACCAAGAAAAAAAATCCTCACAACTGGACCCCTAAGGAACACCATGATACACAGAGAAAAGACCGACGCTGTCAAGGGTTTCATTTTACCTGGATCCACAGTCAGCAGCCACGGAAGCAGCGGTAAAGAAATCAAACGATGCGCTACACTGGGCACATCTCCTTCAAAAGCCCTCTTTAAAGTGCAAAAAAGCAAAGATACTACCATGAAGACTAACCCAAGCTATCGTGTTTCTGATCATCTCATAGCATATAAAAGCTGAACAATGAATAAAGAAGGCCAAAGAAGAAGTGATGCTTTTGAATTGTGGTGTTGGAGGAGAATACTGAACATACCATGTACTGCCAAAGGAATGAACAAATCTGTCTTAGCACAGGTACAGCCAGAGAGCTCCACAGAAGAAAGCATGGCAAGATTTGCATCCTCTGGACATGTTACCAGGAGGAACCAATCCCCGAAGATGGATATTATGCTGGATAAAATAGTGACAAAGAGGAAGACCTTCAACAAGATGGGCTGACGTGGAGCTGCAGCAACAGGGTCAAGCAAACAGCGATGGAGAGGGTGGCACAGGGCCCGGCAGCGCTTCGTTCTGCTACCCACAGGGCTGCTATGCGTTGGAGCCAGCCCAATGGAACCTAACAACAACCCTCCCATAAGAGGTTCACGTGCCTAATTTGTTTTATTAAGAGGCTCTCCAAGCCTCCTGGGGAACCACTGACACCTTCTTTGCATACCACCACCAAATCATTCTGTAGGCGTCACGGAGACTGTGACTGGAAGGGCCACACAAATTCACTGCACTGCAGTCTCCGCAAAGTGAAGCTCCGTCACAGCGGGCAGTGGGGCTGGGGGAGGGAAGGAGTGGGTTAGGGCATGAGGACCACAGGATCTTTTTGACTGACATTTAGTAGATTTTCTTGAAAGTTTCTTCATTTGCCGATTTGTTGTATTAGAACATTTTCCAGACACTTGAATTTATATATTCATATCTATACACATATATTTATAATTTTTACCACCTTTGGTTTTTCTATTGGAGAATCAGTCTGTAAAACTCCTCACACTGCCAATCCAAAAGTAATTTCCATTTAATATTTCTAAGTACTGAGGCTATCGGCGAACTCATATTTCTACATAAGAGAAGCATAAACTTGCATATTCACAAATTTACTGAATATTATTAAGAACTGGCACAAGGCTACATATCAGCAGTATAAGCAAACAAGCTTTTAGAAGATCTTTGTATTTTCCAACTTTGAATTAATAACTTTATGTTATACAATTTTAAATCTTCATTATATCTGAAAAATTTAGTCACACATTTGAAATCACTAAAATTCTCTTAAAATTGTTTCTAGGGTTTAAAATTTAATTTTAAATAAATTTCATGAAGTCTTTAGACTTCAGATCTTTGAATGTTTGCTTAAACTGTGCTGAAACAGTATCTTCTCTCTTACACACAGACACACACAACCAGCATCAAACAAAAATCTGTGCATCCACATAGCTGGGACTAATTTACATTTAATTAAACAGAAATTGCTAAGTAGACTCTAAAAATTTCTCCATGGCATTTATATCAACACTAAATCAAAATCAAATTAATAATATGCATAGGAAATTGTTTTTTTTTTTAAAGACCATAATCTAGGCAATTCTACCTATTTTATGTTTACAACAAAATAATTTTATTTTAATAAGCATGCAGAAGACCTAGGTAAGTGTTCAGTCATCCACAATACCAGGATATGAAATAAAAAAAATAATTATGACATTTCAAATCGATTTAAAAATATTTACCAAAAAGCCACTGCTGTCTAGTCAACTCTGACTCATAGTGACCCTATAGGACTGAGTAGAGCTGCCCCACGGAGTTGCCAAGGAGCACCTGTGGGATTTAAACTGCCAATCTTTTTGGTACGCAGTCGTAGCACCTAACCACTATAACTCCAAGGATTTCTACAAATATTTAACTACCTTATATAGAAAATCATGTAAAATGATTCCTTGAAACATCTTGTACGGCTTAAATATGAAGTTAAAATCAGTTAAAAATATGGCCCCCAAACCTCCCAGCTATAGCAAATATGACTAGAACGATACTCGAAAAATTCATTCCGTGTCTTTGTTCTCTTATCTAATCCCATATAAGGAATAAAAGTTAACCTTATCCCAAACCTACAACATTTAATCTGATAAAAATAAACATAGTTTGGATTTCAGAAGGATTGAGTGAATAATAGAGACCTGTCCTAATGTATGATTTAGAGAACCTAAACCAGAACATAATTTTTAAACTTACCTGATATAAATAATCTTCAAATACAAAATAATAATCATCATTGCTTGCTGTCAACTTCACATCCTATAATTAAAAGTAGTGAATAATGAGAACTCAAATGAACCTATCATACTAAAGCATAAAGACAACATCTAGAAACAATATCACAATGATCGTATCACTTTCTCCATGATTATAAACCTCTGGATTATATTTTATCACTGCTATAGATTTACTCCCTCATGTGTCTGTCAGCGTGTCTTACTGCAGCGGCTTGCAGGCTGCTGTGATGCTGGAAGCTCTGCCCCCAGCACTCACATACCAGCAGGGTCACCCACAGAGGACATGTTGCAGAGGCGCCTCCAGACTCAGACAGACTAAGCAGGAAGAAGGACTTGGGGGGTCTACTTCTGAAAAGCCTGAGCCAGTGAAAACCCTGTGAACAGCAGCTGAACACTGCTTGACAGAGTGCTGAAAGACAAATCTGAAGGTCGGGAGGCACTTGAAAGACTAACTGGGGAAAGCTCTGCCTGAAAGCAGTTGACCTTATTGACACAGATGGAGGAAAGCTGTACAGCCTTCATTTGCTGATGGGGCACGACTCAAAATAAGAAGAAACAGACACAAACATCCATCAATAAACAGAACTCAGAATGTATGAATCTACGAAAACTGAACAGTGTCACGATGAAATGGAACCTATAAACACTGATATGCTAGGCACTAAACAAAAAACAAACCAAACCTATCACTGTCAAGTTGATTCTGATTCATACAGTCTACTATACTGGGAATGATGACATGAAGAGGAATGGGGTTAGCCTGGAGTACAATGCTGTCAGCGACAGGAGAGTATGCATATGTCTACCAGATGGCCAATGAACACAATTACCCAAATTTCTGTACCTACCACTAGACCAAAGATGAATAAACTGAAGATTTTTACCAACTTCTGCAGTCTGAAACTGATTTAACATGCAATCAGGATGCACTGACAATTACTGGTATTTGGAATGCCAAAGTTAGAGACAAAGAACAAAGATCAGTAGTTAGCAAATACAGTCGTGGTGACAGAAATGATGCTACTGATCTCACGATACACTTTTGCAAGACCAATGACTTTTTTGCAAATACCTGTTTCCAGTAGTAACTATACACATGTAGAAACCATGGGTGGAATGGTGGTTAAGGGCTACAGCTGCTAACCAAAAAGTCAGCCGTTCAAATCCACTTGGTACTTCTTGCAAACTCTATGGACAGTTCTAAACTGTTTTACAGGGTTGCTTCAAATCAGGATCAATTCGATGGCAATGAGTTTGATTTGCATGTTTTTAATACATGGACCTCACCAGATGGAATACACAAGAATCAAAACAACTACAACCATGGAAAGAGACAATGGAAAAGCTGAATATCACTAGTCAGAACAAAACCAGGGGATGATTACAGAACAGACCATCAACTGTTCATACGCAAGTTCAAGTTGAAATGGAAGAAAATTAGAACAAGTGTGCAAGAGTCAAAGTATGACCTTGAATATATCCCACCTGAATTAAGAGACCATCTCAAAAATAGATTTGAGGGGTCCAACACGCATGACCAGTGTCACGGGTTGACTTGTGTCCCCCAAAAATGTCTGTGCTGATTTGATTTGGCTGTGAGTCCCAATATGGTACCCTCCTCCCATGTGTTGTGAATCCTACCTCTGTGACACTGAGGATGGAGAATGGTCTGCAGTTGTGTTAGCGAGGGAGGACCCAAGCTACAAGCTTGTGGAGTATAAGGGAAACAAGTGAGCTGAAGAAGCTGGGAACCTCGCACCATCAAGTAAGCAGCACGGGGAGAACACGTCCTTCAGATCTGAGGTTCCTGCGCCAAGATGCTCCCCGGACAAAGACTGATGCAGTACTGGACTTTCCTCCAGAGCCTACAAGGAGGAAGCCTTCCCCTGGAGCAGACACCCTGAATACGGACTTGCAGCCTACCAGACTATGTAAGAATAAACTTTCCTTTGTTAAAGACATCCACTCTGCGGTACTTCTGTTAGAGCAGCCCTAGCTGACTAAACCAACCAGCGACTAGACGAGTTCGGGAATGACACTAGGGACATCATGGAAAAAGGAAAAAGTCATTAAAAAATGAGAAAGATCAAAATAAGAAAAGACGTTAGAAGAAACTCTGAAACTTATTCTTAAGTGTTCATTAGGTAAAGTGAAAGGTACAAATGAGGAAGTAAATGCTAAACAGAAGACTTCAAAGGATGGCTTGAGAAGACAAAGTATTGTAAGTACAGTGACATCTGTGAAGAGCTGCAGATCAAAAAGCAAAGAGAACACACTTGGCATTTCTCATGCTTAAAGAACTGAAGGAAAAAATCCAAGCCTCAAGCTGCAATACTGAAGGATTTTATGAAGAAAATATTAAACCATACAGGAATTATAAAAAAAAAACAGAGCAAGCATCCAGAAAATTATTTTAAAAATCTACCAAAGCCTCTTCATTTAAAGTAGTCTCCTTCTGTTTCTAAGTACAGATATTTAAATAAAGGTCTTGACTGTAATTGATGGTCCAGGGGCCTTGAGGTTCCCCTGGGAGCAGGGCCCCTGGCCCTGATCCTGCCCCCATTCATAAATCATAATGGAAGTCCTCTTTGGACAGGAATGGATGGGACTTGCTGAAACAGAGTGACCATATTGTGTTTGCACTTTATGGTTCTATGCATCTATAGGATGTCATCGTGCTGACCTCTTACTTGAAGTGAGGGAGAGGGTAGAGAGGAGGAAATAGGAGATTGTTAGGAGCATATGACATGTGCAGAAAGGAGACGAGGAGCGTGCTGCCACTGGGCAGGGAGAGCAGTGGGGGCTGCACACCGGCAGGCATGCAAATTTATATGTGATTGTTCATTTTCATTCAATCATAATAAAAAGAATGAAAGAAATACAGGTCTTGATTCTTACATGCAGTATCTCTAGATCTATAAGAAAGCATGTATTTGGATCCAAAGTATAATTCATTTATCAAGTATTGATTGATAGGTTAGAATAAATAATGAAAAAAATGTAAACCTCAAAGAAACAAAGAAGGTAATATTTATTTTTAAGAACTATAATTGTAACTGCAAGAAAGCATACATACTAAAAATATGGGAATAATTAGAAAGAAATAGTACTTAAATGCATAATAACATAGCTCAAGCCTGTCAAAATTCAATCAACCGTTGAACAAAGCAGTACTGAGGGCAGAACGGAATGAGTCACGGATGACTCCTGAGGGTGTTTTGGGGAAGTCTAGAAAACTGAAAGACAGATTAATGGAAACAGAGTGAATCTTCTAATGAAAACAATATAGACAAAGGCAGAAATTATGCACTTTCAGAAGGGTTTGATGTTACTTCTAGGGGCATAAAAATTGGTTTGGGGGTACCAAAACGCCTTAGATATTGCAAGTTTGTGGCCCTCCATAGCTCATCCCTACTCCCCAAAATCTTATTAAGTATTTAATTTTTCCGGTTAGGGAGAAATTAATTTCTCTTCTTAGGGGTGTCATGTATTGAACTGCATCCCCCAAGAATGTGTGTCGACTTGGCTAGGCCGTGACTGCCATTACTGTGTGGCTGTCCACCATTTGTAACGTGACATGATTTTCCCATGTGCTGTAAATCCTGCCTCTATGACGTTACTGAGGCAGGATTACAGGTAGCTATATTAAAGAGGCAGGACTCAGTCTACTAGATTAGGCTGGGTTCTGAGTTAATCTCTTCTGAGATATAAAGGAGAGAGGCCTGCAGAGAGAGAAGGGATTATACAGCACCAAGAAAGCAGCACTGGGAACACAGCCCATCTTTGCAACTGGTGTTTCTGCTAGAAGAGGCTCTCTCTTACACCAGGGGAGCACTGATGGTGGGAATTTCCCCCCAGAGGCAACAGGGAGAGAGAGCCTTCCCCTGGAGCTAGCACCCTGAATTCAGACTTCCAGCCTCTCTGTTAAAGTGACCCATTTGCAGCAGCCCTAGATAACCAAGATGGGGTACTAATGAAAAAAGCTTGAGAAACACTCATATAATTTATCAAGCATAGTAAATGATGAAAAACTGCAGAAAATGTGGATACAAGGCAAGTTTCTAGGAAAAAAACAGCAGAGAAACTGTCAGTAATTTACTTAACGGAGGATGTGATAATTTTCAGCATGCAGTATTGTCTCATTCCATTCATTCTTTTAAACCAGTAACGTAATTCCATCTTGTTTTCAGTTAAAATAAAAATGAGCCTTTATGACAGGGAAGGAGGCCCTGGGTGGTGCAAATGGTCGGCACTTGGCTCCTATCCGAAAGGTTGGTGGTTGAAATTTACCCAGAGGAGCCTTGGAATAAAGGCCTGGCAATCTACTTCTGAAAAAACACAGCCATTAGAACCTTAGGGAGTGCAGTTCTACCCTGAAGCCCATGGGGCCAGAATCAACTCCACGCAACTGGGATTTTTTTGTTTCTTTTTTGTTTTTGAAAGGATGCTGTAACGAAACTTTAAATAACAAAGGGCTGATTTTAATAATGTTGGGAGTTGCTCCAACAAGATCAGCAGAGCCCAACCAACACGAGACCAAAACAGCCACAGACTGATACAGGAGGTCTGACAGTTACTTCCACAGACTTAATTGTTCTAAGTCCTACATATCTCACTGCTGAATATCACTAAAGTCACCTTCAAAGCATTCTCCTTGGGAAGCTATGCACTGACACCAGCACCTAGTTCACCCTTCAGAGCAATTTCGGAACTCTTTCTGGAAAGGCCATTGCACATGGTGGCACGGTGGCAAGATTGTGAACTTAACTGTATAGTTTCAGTGAGGGAGTGTTTAGACAGTAAACAAACAGACTGTATTGGAACATCTTCCCTACTCTACTGATCTGGCCCCCAATGACTTCTTTACCTGAAGATAAAGGAAATACTGACAGGAAGACATTTTGATGACATTCAGGACATCAAGGGTAATACAATGACAGCTCTGATGGCCATTCCAGAAAAAGAGTTCTAAAATTGCTCTGAAGGGTGGACTAGGCACTAGCGTTGGGGCATAGCTTCCCAAGGGCAGTACTTTGAAGGTGACCATAGTGATACTCATCAACAGGTATGTCACACTTTTTCCAAGATGAGTTCACAAACTTCACTGACAGTTCTCGTATTCCTAAAAATTCTCACATTATGAACCAAGTAAGAGCCAATTCTACAACAGTTTATACTCAAGTTCTCAGACAAACATATTTGCTTTTTGTTTTGTACTGACTTGAAGTGAAATTCATATTGGCAACAAAGAGAACTCTCATGCAAGCACTCCTTGTTTTTCTGAGCTTCTTCAATTGTGAATCTCCTCTGACTGGAATAGAGAAGAGGTTGAAAGTCTTAAGTAAAAAGATCTACTAGGCTGTTGAATGATCTTTTGCTCTAAAAGCAATTAGCAGCATCTATAATTCAAATTTAGTCATTTCATCAAAGAGATGTATCCTCTCTTCAACTTCGCTTGCAGTACAGGTCAAGAATGCAGCTCTGAAGTCAGATTACCTTGGTTTAACTATTTGATATATATCAATTTAAACATGTCTTTAATCTTTCTTTAACTCAGTATCCTCATTTCTAAAATGGTAAAATAATGATAGTGCTTGTCTTGCGTTAACATCACGTGTCAATAGCATCAATCAGCTCACATGCGGCTGTTAAGGACAGGAATAATGTCAGTAGAATCCAGAAAGCATTAAAACACCATTTTTTTTTCCAGAGGAAAACCAGAGAAGCAACAGTAGAATCACAACCTTTAGAAGAAAAGTAAAAAGTCCTCAGCTCAGCTGCCGTACAAGCACGAGCCCTTTCAGATGTTTTTATTTTTTTGGTTTGGTGATATATGTGTCCTTTTAAAAATTTTAATTAATTAATTTACTAAGTAAATGAATAAAATTTCTAACATCTATCAATTATCTCATCTATGATAAACCCTTACCCCAAGATGTTTTTTTTAAAATCATCATTGTTTTTTTTTTTTTTTATCATAGCATAGTGTTCCAATGAGTATATGTACCATAGTTTGTTTATCCATTCATCTGTCAACGGGCATCGGGGCTGATTCCATCTTTTAGCTATTGTGGACTGTGCTGTAATAAACATTTGTGTACATGTGGCCTTTCATGTGACAGTCTTTGCTTCTGAAGGATAAATTCCAAGCAGTGGAATTACTGGATCAAATGATATCTCTATTTCCAGCTTTTTAAGGAAGTGCCAGATTGCTTTCCAAAGAGGTTGTACCAATTTGCAATCCCACTAGCAGTACAGGAGAGCTCCCCTCCTGAGACAGGAACACCTGCATTTGCTCTTGTGCCCACCTTAACAGTGGCCCCCCAGGCCCAGAGCATCACTTCCATCTATATTATTTTAGTGTTTCTACTTTACGATTTTTGTACATTTTTAATAGCCCCTGAGGGCCAGCCTGTCTGGGCTAGCTAAATTCATCTCCCAAGCTACCAGTTACTGATTTTGTTAAAACTGGCTACAAAGTTGCAAAAGTTTGTGTATCCTAACTCTCTTCTTTCCATAAATCCTGTTATTTGTAATGTAGGGTTTTTTTCAGAGCGTGTTTCCACTAGTCCGAAAAAAAATAGCATTCACCCTTTCTAGACTAAAAGCCAGTAGGGGCAGGATTAAACGGTAAACTATGCAGAGGGCTTGGTACACTATATGGCACATAAGATGCAACCCTTAAACGTTACTTGTTGTCACTGCTGTTAAACATGTTCTTACCCAGGCAAATCTTCCGCTCATAAATCTGTCATCTCTCCTCCAATTCTGAGATCCAGAAAATCTGCCCTACTCTTTCACCTTTCAAATCCTAAACTTAAAATCCAAGTCTTTTAAACAGCCTGGTAATTATTAGTCCAGTCAGTCATATTAAAGTCTATAAAGTCCCCTTTCAATTTGTTTAGCTGGAGGCAAGAGCTAAATGTGTTCCTATCATAAATCTTGAGATTTGTTTAGTCATATGTCTAGAAACTAAGGGACATAGAAGATTTTTTTAAATGACTTCAATACAGAGAGAATGAGTAAATAGGCACTACAGAATCATGCCATAAGATAAAAACACTCCAGTCTCATTTTCTTATCAGAGCAAGGAAAATTTTAAATATGTTCCATACAAAGAGAATAACAAGCATCTTGTCATGAGACAAGATAAAACTATTACAGCCTGATTTTCCTTTCAGAGTATGTGTGTAGAGTCAAATTGCGTCACAGTGTTTTCACGGCTGCGACCTCTCACACGCAGATTGCCAGGCTTGTCGTCTAAGTCAACTCTGGGTGGGTTTCAAACCACCACCTCTTGCCTAGCAGGTGAGCACTTAGCATATTTGTTAACCCAGCTGCTTCCCATAGGTCAACACTTAAAATGATTTTTCAAGGTTAATATATATCATAGTGCAGGCCGAGAACACTGAAAACTCTCAATAATTACGTAACGATATATATGAAATGGAAAAATTATATAAACTTTTACTTACTTTATATATTAGATTGTCCACCAAGAGGTCATACTGTATCACATTGGCCTTGAGCTGCTCATAATACAAGACATCCTAAATTTAAAAGCAAAAAAAAAAAAGTCAATCACAACTATAAAATCAGTCTCAAATTTTAATAAAAAATACTCATTAATAATACAATAAATTCTAGGACAATAAAGAGTTTGTTGTGTTCACTGCGATATCCCCCATAACTGGCTAATAGTAGAGGCTCAGTAAATATGATTATCCCTGCCACTTAGGATAAGGTCTGGCAGCTGGTAGGTATTCACTCAGTGTTTGCTCAACTGACCAGTAAATTGTACTTAAGACACCAGTAGGTACTGTTTTACAGACTTTATATGAGTTAACTCATTTAATGTCATATCCACACAATGAAGTTGGTGAGCAACTACTATTCCCACTTACCTTTGAGAACTCAAGCCCACAGAAAAAAGTCACCTTCTCTCCAAGGCTAGTAAGATTTGATCCTAGGAAACCTTGCTCAAGGACCTACCTTTCTAATACCTAAATTATTACAAAACTAAAAGTTAAACATAGAAATCATATCACGTAGTAAAAACAACCATACAGCATTTCAGAGAAGTCAGTTTTCTTAGACTATGGTTCCGTATCATAAAGCTGATTAACTCTGCACAATGATGATATTAGGTTAATGCTTAATCTAAGAGAGATAAGAAACAGAAGGGAGAGAAGAAGACAATGAGGGAGGACAGAGGAGGACAGATTAGAGACTGCAGGTAAGCTTCATGTTAACAGTTGGTCAGGACACTAGGAATGAAGGCAGGGATCCAGTGGCTAGTAACCATGCTCAAGAGAGACTAAAATACCATCTCTGTCTGTCATGGTTTGAATTGTGTCTCACCAAAAATGTGTATATTAGTATGGCTAGGCCTTGATTCTTGGTATTGTGTGTTCTTCCCATATATTGCAGACCCTGCCCCTCTGATGTTAATGAGGGAGCTCAGGCAGCTGTTGATTTGGTGCGGCAGGACTCAATGTGTAAGACTATATTGTGCCTTCGGCCAACCTCTTGGGATATGGAGGGAAAGAAAGCAAGCAAAGAATTCAGGACCTCAAACCATCTGAAAAGGGAGGGAGCAGAAAAATGTGTCCTTTGGAAAGGACCTGTGGTCCCTGTGCCTCAGAAGGTCCCAGTAAATGAAGACTGATAACAAGGACCTTTCTCTAGTGCCAAACAGAGAAAACCCACCCTTGAAACTGACGCCTTGAACTTGGACTTGGAGCCTACGACTGGACAGCAACACAGTAAATTTCTCTTTGTTAAAGACAACCATCTGTGATATTTCTGTTACAGCAGCACTGGACGACCATGGTACTATGCTAGCTGGTTCCCATGTTCTCCTGTATCCCTCCCTTCACCTCTGATGTGCCTTAGCCCTGGTCTCTGTTCCTATCTAAATGTTCTATTAGTCAAAACCATTCTGTAAGATACTTCCTGAAGACATTCTCCCAAACAAGTAAGATTTGTAGGACAACGCCTTCTGGGACCAGAAGGAATATCTATTACACATAGTTGCCTAACAGGATGATACCTGATCCTACATTTCCTGAAACATCATTTCTTAATCTTGAAAATATTCAATAATAGTTCTCTGGCGTAAGTCAAAGAGCTCTTTGACTAAAGATAATCCAGGCATTTCCTGGTCATTTTTTATCACTTTAATAAAAAGTCTGGCTTACTTCTCACTCATGATGTTTTGATTTTTTAACCAAAGCAGAATTATTTTGTTCTTTTATTTTCTTTCCACTGTATCTACTGAATCCACTTATTGAATCTGGCTAGAATGTTAGGTCCTTAAAGGCAGGCCAAAGCCAAGCCAAGTGCCGTCGAATCGGATCCAAGGCAGGAATAGTATCTAATTCAAATGCCAATCTCACCAACTGACCAGGGGCCTAGTACTGCACTTTCAACTTTTCCTTGCAGAGGCAGTACAAAAGCTAAGGAGTTTATAGTTAACATTTTTTCAAAAAAAGTTAAATTACAAATATATGACCATTAAAATAAATGTTAAGAGGATATGACATGCATGGAACGGAAAGGAAGAGTGTGCTGTCACTGGGCAAGGAGAGTAGAAGTTGCAGATAGTTAGGCATGCAAATTTAACTTGCATTGTATACTTCCACTCAATCACAATTTAAAAAATAAATAATAAAAATAAACGAAACAATCTAAAGGAGTAAAGAAAAATTTGTAATCTTTTCTCTCCCTATTCCACCTTCCTAAAGTAACTAATATTGGCTGTATCATATTTATAGTGTTATTTGCAATTTAAATTCTTCTGCATCTTTCCCTATGCTTACAAAAACATATAATCATGGTTAAGGTTTTGGTGGTTGCCGTTCTCTCTGTAACATAAAATAGAATCATACTAGACTTGTAAGACTCTATCCTAATGGCATATCACAGTTATTCTTCTACATCAACAAACATACATTTAATATTCTTTTTAATATCTATATTATACTTTGGTATTTTAAAAGGCATCACAGAGATGTATCATAACTTATTAATCATTCCTCTTACAAATGAATGATCAGGTAGTTTCTAGATGTTTGTTTCTACAAACTAGTACAAAACCATGCTTTTATATCTATGGGATAAATTAGTAAAGGTAGGATTCCAAGCAAAGGCTGTATATGTCTCTAGTTGGACTACAGATTATCAAACTACTTTTTCAAAAAAAGTATCACCAGCAACACATAAGAGCACATACACATTTACCTATATTTTCACTTAATTTCCACATGAAAAATTCTAATTGTTGTGTTAATTTGAAATTTCCTTACTAATAATAAAACGATATCCTCCTACATGTGTAATGGCCTACTGCACTGCTTCATCAATCCTTTATCTCTTGTAACATTTTCCTTATTTCTTATTAGATTATATTTCCTTAATCTATAGGTGCTCTTTGTTTAGAAGGAGGACTAACACTCTGTCATTTGTGTTGCCAATACTTTGTCTGCAAAATAATACTCCTTTTCTGATTTTTGGTTACAGTGTACACTGCCTTACTTAAAAATCATCCTTTACAATTTGGTTTACAGTTTCAAAGTTTTCTTTTTTATTTTAGGCAAAGCTCCCCACCACAGGTTTATACAACTATTTTCCTAAAATCCTTTTCTAATATTGCTGTATTTCCTTTCATTCAAATATTTACGATCCACCTGGAATTTATTTCTGTGAATAGTAAATGCTCTGTTTTCTTCCAGAAGTGCAGTCAATAATCGGCATCATTTATTAAACAAAACATTTCTAACTGAAGTAAAATGCCAGACCTGGATATGTTTCTGGCCTTGTCATTCTTTTTTTTTCACAGCTGACCTGGCTGCTTTGGGACCCTTAGTCTCCATAAGGATGGTACGAAATTTCACCAGTTAAAAACAAAAGAATTGTGATTCTCTTAAATCTCTGCTTTGGAAAAACCGACAAATTGTATGATACGAAGGCTTTCTATCCAAGAATGTGATTCGTATCTTAGTTGTATAACCGTGGGCAGACCAACAAACCTCTCAGGGCCTCAGAAGAATGATAACAGCACTAATCCCTTCCTTGTAAGGCTGATGTGAAGAACGTGTGAAGGATGTGGAATACACGGAGAACAATGACTATCACAGGGCAAGTGCTACAAAAGTGATAGCACTGTTCTATGTCCTGTATAAGGTATTATAATGTTTTTTTATATGGGCCCTGTACCTTTCCTACTAAATTTATTCTGTAGACATTTTAATATTTCTGTTACTATGAGTCTTTTCACTCTTATTTTTAACTTGTTACTGACACCATATAGACAACATTGATTGTTGTATATCTACTTTATACCCTTCTGCTATGTTACCGAAATTTCTTTTCAATTATGCTATTTTTCCCCTTTCCTTCTTTTTAATCTCCTGGGTTTTCTGGTTATACAATCACAATGATCTGCAAAGATGGCTGTCTTTTCTTTACCAATGCATAAATTAATAATTCACTTCCATGTCTTACTGTATTATCAAAAGCTATGATGAGTAACCCTGGTGACAGAATTACTGCCTTAGTGTCACTTTTAGTAACAAGAACTTCAGCATTTTTTATTTTGCTTGAAAATTCTTATTAGTTTTGGTAAACACTCTTTATGATGTTTCAGTATTCCATTTAAAGACTTGATTTACAAATTGGCTGTTGAATTTTATTAATAACATTTCACAACTATTGACATTATTATATGTAATCACATATAACAATACATTATGCTTTAATATGTGCAGAGGTATGAGGTGACTATCATGTGACTGTGACATCCATCACCCTACTCACTGTCAGCGCTGACTCAGCTGATGCTTTTGGTCCAGGCTAATACTCCTTCTTCCCTCAACAGTTCTCTAAGCCACATGCTTGGTCAAAGAGGATGGCTTTTGACTTGAATCCCCCAGGTGGTCCTTGGAAATTATGTGGAGCAGTTCTCCTCTGTCCTATAGGACTGCTATGAGATGGAATCAAATCAACAGCAGTGGGTTTGGTTTTTTTGGTATTCTGCTAACTGAAAATTATCACTGACATATGAAACCATTTCATATCTTTCCAAGTGTCTTGGTTACCTAGGGCTGTTGCAAGAAAAATACCACAAGTGGATGGCTTTAACAAAGAGAAGTTTATTTTCCTCCAAGTTCAGGGCATCAGCTCTAAGGGAAGCCTTTTTCACTCTGTTGGCCTTCTTATCAATCGTCCCCCCTGCTAGGCTTCTCCACACAGTGGCCCTGGGTCCCAAGGACACACTCGGCTCCTGGCAATGCTTTCTTGGTGGCATGAGGTCTCCAACTCTGCTTGCTTCCCTTTCATCTCTTGTAAGATAAACGGTAGTACAGACCACACCCCAAGGGAACTCCCTTTACACTGGATCAAGGATTTGACCTTAGCAAGGGTGTCATAATTTCACCCCAATCCTCTATAACATAAAACTACAATCACAAAATAAGCATAACCACACAATAGCAGGAATCATGTCCAAGCCAAGCCGATACAGACAAGGAAAGGCCTTCTGGGGGAGTGAACAATATGATGCAGGGGCTCAGAAGCAAGACAGAAAACATGGCCTCTCTTGGAGGACCACAGACACACTGAGGTATAGACGATGTCTCTGCTTTTAGACATTTGGAGTCTGATATACCTTTGGAACATATAGTTATCTATGCAACTGAAAGCAAAGGTTTTAAGCTTAGGACAAGTTTGGGATGAAACCAGAACTGAAGCCATTACAGAACAGGTAATAGCTGAAGCTGACCTGTGGATGAAACAGCCCAGCGCAAATGCATAGAATGAGAAGATGACAAGAGGGAGAATTCTGGGAAATGCAGCACTTGGTATCCAGCAGAGGAACCAAAATGGAGACTAAGAAAATAAAGAGAGAAACTAAAAGAACATGGTGAAATAAACTAAAGTCCAAGAGCATTTCAAGAATAGAGCAGGCAACAGTATCAAACACAGTGGGAGACAGGATTACAATGTGTCCACTGCTCCTTGATGACCTCAGCCAGGGCCACTGCAGTCACGTTGTCAGTGGGGTGTATGCTACACTACCGATAGATGGAGTAATGATGAGACTAAGGAAGGAAGAACACCTAGAATAAACTGTTGTCTCAGAAGGCTTAGTTGGGGAAGGAGACAGAAGGACAGGGAGATACCTAAAGGAAGACACCCAGTTTAACACTTACTTTTATTTCCTACAGAAGAGACCTGAAAGTACATAAATCTAGGGAGGAAAAGTAGAAAAGAAGAGGTTGAAGTTTCCGAAGAAAATTTTTCAGAATGAGAAAATGAGGCACAAGCAGAGTTGTGGATAAAAGAAATACATTTCTTCCTCTGAGATGGTGATAACATGAAGGTAAGTTCTAGGCGGAAGGATAGAAAGTTAAAGGAGCCATTGATTAGTTCAATTTCTTCCCAGTGAAATAAAAAACAAGGTCATCAGTCAGGAAAAAACTGAACAGGGATAAGGTCTAGAGTCTGAAGCGGAACAACAGTAGTCTGGCAGAGGCATTTTGGGGAACTGGAGACAGAGGAGCTCTGTATCCCTAAAATGACTGTCATGTATCTCCATAAGAAATGAAATTGTTGAGGCAGTAATTTCCACGGTTCTGTGAATGTTAAGTCAGTTCAGTTGCTAAGTCCTTTCCTGGAATAGAATGGTAACAAAATGTGAGACAGACTTCCCCAAGCATTTGATATTGCTGAAAGAGGTACTTGCTATGTGAGTCACAATTCTCGGTCCTGGTAACGTTTACTCATCTTATTGGACTGAAGTTCTCAAAAACATAGTTTTGTGTCTACCCACCCAGTGCTGTTGAGTCAAGTCTGACTCATAGAGACCCCACAGGACAGAGTAGAACTGCCCCATAGGGTTTCCAAGGAGCACCTGGTGGATCTGAACTGCCGACCTTTAGGTTCACAGCTGCAGCACTGACCCACCACGGCACCAGGGCTTCCCTTTGTGTCCACAGGAGGAGGTTTTGTCAATATCTACTAGTATTTATATAACTGGGCTGCTCAAAAATTAAATATTCATTTATCCAACAAATATTTACTAAATATCTTATACACGGTGCCCAGAGCAGGACACAGCCCCAAAAGGTAGTGAATAAATATTCACTGAGTGAATGAATAAAATAATAATACAATGACGAAGGTGTTCTGAAATGGGTGGTAGGGTGGTATGACTACAGAAAAATAGTTGGATTTAAAACACAGGTAGGAATTAAATCAAGAGGGAATTGTGAGTAACATGAAAATCACATAGAAATAAAATTAGAAATGACTCAAAATTTCCAGATGGGGCACCTCAGTGGTCATGAGTACTGAGAAAGGGAATCCAGAAAAAGTCTGGACATCTGAATTTGAGGTGTTTATGTGAACTAGGGGAAACCCTGGTGGTGTAGTGGTTAAGTGCTACAGCTGCTAATCAAAAGGTTGGCAGTTCGAATCCACCAGGCACTCCTTAGAAACTCTACAGGGCAGTTCTACTATGAGTCAGACCTGACTCCATGGTAGTGGAGTTTTCTTTATGTGAACTTGGGAGTTCCATCAAAAGCTCAGGAAAGAGAGACCTAGGAATAATGGGTAACTGAAGCTGTGGAAGTTGATGAGATTCTTCAAGGAACGTATAGATGAGACAAGACAGACCACCAAAGAAACCTAAAAGACAGAAAAGACTCTCCCCTGACAAATGCCAGAAAGAGCAATGTGTCATAAAAGCCAGGAGATATTTCAAGGAAGAAGCAGTCAAGTGGGTGAAATGTTGCCAAAAGATGTAACAGGTAGGCATTTCTTCCTTTTAAATGAAAGTAGAAGGGAGAAAACCCAGGTGCTGATGTACTGAGTTTATAAGCTGTGGACTGAATTTGAGTGAGTTTTCTCTTCTAAAGACAGCTATTTTCTCTGCATAGAAGGAGGGGAGATCTTTTCCCAGGGCTGTCAAGAAAACTGGTTAAGAATGGAGGTTGCAAGTACGTACTGTGGAGACTAAATAAGACAGCTGACTAGGAAAATTTAGGAAAAGTTAGGCCTTGAGGGCACAGGTGTAAGGTTGTGAAGACCCATACTAAGAAATCACGAAAGAAAATTTTAAATTAATACTAGTCTTAGTTATTTTAAGGAGCCCTGGTGGTGCAGTGATTAAAATGCTCAGATGCAAGCCAAAGTTTATACATTGTGGCAGTTTAAACCCACCAGTCACTCTGTGGGAGAATCATGTGGCAGACTGCTTTCTTAAGATTCACAGCTTTAGAAACCCTATGAGGCAGTTCTACTCTGTCCTACAGGGTTGCTATGAGAGTTGGAACCTGCCCAACAGCACTGAGTTTGGTTTTTGGTTTGGCTGCTTTATCAATCTACCACCTGCAGCCCACCACTTGTCTATCAATTTGTCCTACTACGGTGGCTTTCACGTTGCTGTGATGCTAGAAGCCATGGTACTAGTATTTCAAACAACAGCACGGTCCCCTGCAGCGGACAGCTTTCAGCGGAGCTTCTGGACCAAGACACACTAGGAACAAAGACTTGGTGGTCTACTCCTGAAAAAAACTGGCCCTGAAAACCTCATGAATGTACGAGGAACATTGTTTGATACAGCACCACAAGATGAGCCCCCTCAAGCTGGAAGGCACTTAAAAGACAACTCTGCTGAAAGCAGAGACTCTCCACGGGTCTGTCACTTTGTCACACTTTGGGAGCTTGAGTGTTGCTGTGATGTGGGAAGTTATGTCCCCAGTACTCAGTTACCAGCAGGTTCACCCACAGCGGACAGGTTTCAGTGAAGCTTCGTGCCTAAGACTCGGAAAAAAGACCTGGCAGTCTACCTCTGACAAGATTTAGCCAGTGAAAACTTTATGAGTAGCAGTGGCACACTGTTTAATACAGTGCTGGAAGACGAGCCCCTCAGGTTGGAAGGTATTCAAAAGACCACTAGGAAAGAGCTGCCTCCTGAAGGTAGAGTCAACCTTGACGATGTGGATGGAGTCAAGCTTTGGGGAACCTTCATTTACTGATGTGGCATGACTCAAAACGAGAAAAACCAGCCACAAATATCCACTAATAACTAGAACATAGAATGCACAAAGGATGAATTGAGAAAAACTGGAAGCTGTCAAAAATGAAATGGAAGGGATAAACACTGATACGTTAGGCAGCAATGAGCTGAAATGGATTGGTATTGGCCATTTTGAATCAGACAAGCATGTGGTCTACTGCACTGGGAATGACAACTGAAGAGGAACAGCTCAAAGTCATCATCAAAAAGAACATTTCAAGGTCTGTCTTGAAGTCCAACTGTCAGTGACAGGATAACACCCAACAGCAATGATACCCTGGGATGCATCGTTGCTGTTGTTAGAAGCATTGTGGCTGAAAGCAGAGAACACGCGTGCAAAGGCCTTGGACCATGTGGATCATAACCAACTACAGACGACACTGCGAAGAATGGGAAGTTCAGAACAGTTAACTGTGCTCATGCGGAATCTGACCCACACCAAGAGGCAACTGCTGGAACACAACAAGGAGATAATCTGTGGCTCAGAATCAGGAAAAGTGTGCCATAGAACTGTATCCTTTCACTATACTTATTCAATCTGTATGCTGAGAAAATCATCTGAGAAGCTGGATGTATGAAGAAGAACAAGTCATCAGGATCAGTGGAAGACTCATTAATAACTCACAATACGCAAGTAACACAACACTGCTGAAAGAGAAAAGGACTTGAAACACTTGCTGATGATGACCAAAGACTACAGCCTTTGGCATGGATTGCACCTCAATTATAAAGAAAGCAAAAATTCTCACAATTGGACCAATAATGAACATCATGATAAATGGAAAAAATACTGAAACTATCAAAGATTTCATTTTACTTTGATCCACAACCAGTGTCCACAGTAGCAGTCAAGAAATCAAATGAACATATTGCAAAAGCCCTCTTGAAAGTGTTAATAAAGATGTCACTTTGAGAACCAAGGTGTACCTGATCAATCCATGGTACTTACAATTGCTTCATTTACATAAAAAAAAAAAACTGGACAGTGAATAAGAAAGGCTGAAGTAGAATTGAGGCCTTTGAATTACAGTGTTGGGAAGAATACTGAATATACTGTGGACTGCCAAAAGAATGAGCAAACCCATCTTGGAAGAAGTACAGCCAGATGTTCTGAGAAGCAAGGATAGCAAGCTTTTGTCTCAACTACTTTAAACAAGTTATAGAGTGGGACTACTCTCTGCAGAAGGAAGGACATCAAGCTTGGAAAAGTAGAGGAAGACCGTTAAGGAGAGGGACTGATACAGTGGCTTTAGCAACAGGCTCAGGCATAACAGCGATTGCAAGGATGATGCAAGACCTGGCAGTGTTTTGTTCTGTTGTACATCAGGCAGCTACGAGTCAGAATGGACTCACCAGCACCAAGCAATACCACTGTACCAGTAATCAAGTCTGTAATGTATCAGAAAATTTTATCTTTCTTTAACCAGTCAATTGAAATTAAACAAAAAAATTGTAAATGTGAATGTTTACTAAATATGGATAATTTGACACACACCTAGAGATTTGAAGAAAATATACAAATGCCATCTTTTTAAATTTACCATGTATTCTTTTAAAAAACAAAGTTAAAATGAAATGAAACTTTGTGAAAATGAAATGACAGGACAAAACGAATTAATAGAACAAAACAAATTAACTACTGGGAACTTAAGACATTAGATCCTAAGTATTTGTACTGTAATAATATTTTAAAGAATGGCTTTAGTTGTCACACAAACAGATACATGCAGGTGAAGGTTTATTACAGCACAGTCCACAACAGCTAAAAGATGGAATCAACCCAGATGCCCATCAACAGATGACTGGATAACGAAAGTATGGTACATACACTCAACGGAACACTATGCAATGATAAAGAACAATGATGATTTCAGAGAGCATCCCATAACCTAGTTTCAATTTGAAGACATTATGCTGAGTGAAATCATTCAGTGGCAAAAGGATAAATAGTATATGAGACTTATGTACCGAAGATAAGACTCTTTGATGATTACGGGGTGGGGAGGGAGAGAGAGGACTGGTCATAGATTAGATAGTTGATAGAAATTTGGTGAGGTGAAGTAGTGACAGTACACAATAGGAAGCAATTTAACTGGTCTTCAACCTAAACTGAAAACTTTTCTAATCTCAACCCAACATTGCAAAGATAGAGTAGCAGGGAAGAGGTCTGGAGACCATGCTCTCAAGGGACATCAAGGCCAACTGGCACAACTAGCCTGTACCTAAGAGCCTGCTGCACCCTATAATGGTGAGTGGTATCTGGGATCTTAAAAGCTAGCAAGCTGCCATCTGAGTTACATCAAATGGTCCCAACTCATCCGGAACAGATGATCACTGAGAACAACAAATACGCAAGGAAAAAAGAGCTCAAGAGACAGAAAGATGCATATGAATGGGAGACTGTATCACCATGTAACCAGAAGAACCAGATGGTGCCTGGCCACAACCAAAGACAGCCGCGATGGGGCACAATGGTGAGTCCCTGTGCCAACAGAAGAAAAAGAGGGGTATAGCTCAAGAACTCTACTAGAAGACCACAACTAACAGTCCGACGACCTTGGGGATCCATTGGGAGCATGGCCCCTAGACCTGCTGCTACCCCTGACCAGAAAACATTACCCAGGTCAACTCTTCAGACAAGAGGGGGTGGAGTCAATATGGCAGACTAAGCCCATGTCTCCTTATATCCCTCTGGAAACCAAGACCTGAATTGACAATCAAACAGAGCCTCCTGATCACCTAATCAGCCTCAGGACACGGCACAGGGCTGTTAATTGGGACTTCATACCACTCAGCGAAAAACTTCCTCTCTTTTGCTGACTCCTGCTTCTGGCTAGCCCCGGCTCTCACGGACAGAAAGTAAACACACCATTTTGACTTTTTTTTCTCTGTCTTTGCCAGCGGTGTTACCTAGCAGCTAGACTCAGACGCGCTGCTGGGGGGACAGGCAGGCGAAATTCCCATATTCTGAGAGCCAGGCTTAAGACTCTGTTAATCTAGCCACTTTGAACCTTTCGTTTTATATCTGCATCAGCAGGGTTTGATCAGAATTCCGCAGTCAGCGTGCGGGACACCATGCTGGTACTGAGATTTTCGCGGGACCTAATTCTTAGCCTGGGAGCCAGCGCCTGCAAACAGGACAGTGCTTCTCCAACAGAAAAGTAGGAATTTTCCCAGTGCCACCTACGTTGCAGACCCTGCAACAGAAGCAGAGGAATCACTACCTCTCAGCACCTTTAGCCCCTCTGTCTGCTGTCTGTGTGGAGGACGTCATCTTGGATATGGTGGCCGCAGCTGGACCTAATTCATAGCTGGGGAGCCAGAGCCTGCCCACAAGAGAGCGCTTATCATAAAAGCAGCACTCGACTTACTGTCGGCTAAGGCTAGGCCCTGTCAGCAGAGGCCAACAGGGCAGTAGCACTGCTGTATTCTGAACTAGTTTGTTATCATCTGGGGTTGGATATAGTGGCGCTTACTTTCTCAGTTGAGAAGAGGGACCTCTACACCTGACTAACTGACTTGTGAAGTGGTCTGATACCGTTTGCTTTATATTTTAAGACAGCCTAGAGAAACATTTGCAATCCATCCTCACAGTACCTCTTCCAGCCTCTACATACTCACATGGGTCCCAAAAAGCAACAGACAATTGTGGCATACAAGAAATCACCCATGGCTTCAGAAGGCACCCAAACAAAGCAACCAAGGAGTTTTCCAGATGAAGAAACTTTTATGAAAGCATCAGGAAGTGAATACAAAATGATTATATACAGAGCCCTTATAGATCTTATACAAAATGCAGCAGAACAAAAGGAAAAATTAAGCAAGCTGTTCAATCTGATGGAACACCAGTATTCTGAAATCCAGCAGATCAAGAACAACATCAAAGACATAGAAACTTCAATGCAAAGCCAAGAAAACAGAATGGAACAAATGGAAAAAAGAATTTCTGACTTGGAAGACAGAGCTACTGACTCCAGCATCTATGAGCAGAAATCAGAAAAAAGAAACAAGAAAAATGAAGAAACATTAAGAAGCATGTGGGACTCTATTAAGAGGAACAACCTTCAATTAACTGGAGTCCCTGAACAGGGTGAGACATCTGAGAACACAGAGAGTATCGTTGCTGAGCTGCTGAAAGAAAACTTCCCAGAAATCATGAATGAAGAGAATATAGACATCTCAGATGCATATCGTATGCCACCCAATATAGATCTCAAAAGAAAGACTCCAAGACATATTATAATCAAGCTTAACAAAATGAAACATAAGCAGCAACTCTTTAAACGCAGCAAGACTCAAAGCAAAGCTAACATTTAGAGGGAAACCCTGTAGGCTTTCATCAGATTTCTCAGCAGAAACCATGCTGGCACGGAGACAGTGGCATGACACATTCAAAGCCTTGAAGGAGAGGAACTTCCAACCAAGAATTATATATCCTGCAAAACTATCTTTCAAATATGAAAATGAAATTAAGACATTCCCAGATAAACAGAAACTCAGAGACTTTGTAAAACCCAAACCCAAACTACAAGAAATACTGAAAGAAGTTCTTGGCTCTAGCTTAGAAGAACGAAACCACTAACTTTATATTTTAGAACGACACGCTACTCAATACTCTACTCTTTTAGGGAAGGCTCCAAAGTCAATCACAGCTTTGATACGGAAAGAAGCAATCCAGTGATCATCATGAAAACTATGGAGTCA
Source organism: Heterohyrax brucei (assembly GCA_028571685.1). NCBI lineage: Eukaryota > Metazoa > Chordata > Mammalia > Hyracoidea > Procaviidae > Heterohyrax > Heterohyrax brucei. Next base: position 168,383,897 of record CM053143.1, read on the forward strand.
TCATAATAAAAAGAAGGATGTACTACAGTTGTTACAGTCCTTCCAGATGGAGAGGAAGATGACAAGACTGGTAGTAATCAAAGTTGGGTTTATATATAGTTTATTAAGGGGGATCATAGGGGGAGCTGTAAAGCACAACAAAGATGTATCATACCATTTCAAGAAATCTAACACACGAGTCTCAACAACTACAAAACCAGCTCTGAAAAAGGTGAAAAATCAACTCACAAAAAAGAATGTCCCAGAACAGACTAATAAGAACAACAGAGAAAACACCAGCATAAAAATAAACATATCACAATGGCAGCAGTGAACACATACCTATCAATAATTACATTGAATGTGAATGGACTGAATGCTCCAGTAATCAGACACTTAGTGTCACCTTGGATCAAAAGACATGACCCATCTGTATGTTGTCTACAAGAAACTCTTCAGACAAAAATGTACTGGACTCAGGAACACAATGTGACTATATAGTATGTATACTTTATGGCTCTATGTATTTATAGGATGCTGTCCTACTGGTTTCTTTCTAGATGGGAGAAAATAAGGTGGAGAGGAGGGGACAGGAGATTGTTAACAGGATACTACAAGTATAAAATGAAGAGTGTGCTGTCACCAGGCAAGGAGAACAGAAACAGCTGCAGATAATAGGACATGCAAAATTAATTTGGATTGTATACTTTCACTTAATCACAATAAAAAAATAAAGAATGGCTTTAAAACCCATTGCTGTTGAGTCAATTCCAACTCATAGCAACCCTACAGGACAGAGTATAACTGCCCCATATGGTTTCCAAGGGGGACCTGGTGAACTGTCAACCTTTTGGTTAGCAGCCATAATTCTTAACCACTATGTCACCACAGTTTCCAAAATGGCTTTACAGGTGTGAAATATTAAACACACTTTCTTACGTATCTAACTTCTCAACTATGATTACAATTCGATGTGTTGATTATTTTAAACAGTTGAAAAATAATCTTGATCAAAAGTATTCTCCCCACCTACCCCCTCCACCTTTTCTCTTTCTCCTTCTAATGCAGCACTCACGGACAGTTATTTTAGAACTGCTATACGTATTTCAGGTCACTAATTTTCCAGCTTGGACTAAGTATAAGTGATTTTATTCAATAAAATCAAGACTGCTCTTCTGAAAATATTAATTTCTATTTACAGATATTGAATAGACTGGCACTTTGCACTTAGAAAATGAAGATGATGACTAGCTCCAAAATTCACTGTAAAAATCACCTTTGAACACTGTAATAACCAATCATTATCTGAAACTACTACTTTTATTTTAGAATAATATTTTAGAAAATTTTTTAAATTTGTTTTTGAAATGGCAGTAGTCTTCTGCAGAGATAAAATTTGTTAACCTAACTCTCCAACAGCAAAACTGAGTTACACTTTCTTCTGTAAGAGTTGACACATCACAAGTGCCCCAAATCAGAAAAAGGGACCAGTCACTGTGGAGTTACTTCTGACTCTCAGCAATTCCATATGTTGCAGAGTAGAACTGTGTTGCATGGTTTCCATGGTTGTGACCTTTTGGAAGCCTCTAAGCAGGCTTTCCTCTGCAGGTTTGTACTACTAACCTGTCAGTTAGTAACCATTTGTGCCACCCAGGAACTCCTTCACAAATGTGCAGCATACATTCATGTCTATTTTGAAGGTGTTTCTTCTAAAGTGCCACCACCAAAGATCAATGTTCTCATCTGGGCTAAAAGTTCTCTCACGTAATCACAAGCTTTATTTTCTTTTCTCTAAAGAACCAAGTGCTTTTGACAGTGCTATTCACAGAGGCAGATTTAAAACACTCACATGCATTCTCACACACACATGCATACATAAGTTGCAAAGGTTAGACGCAATTTTCATAATAGATTACAATGTTTGATTTTCTTAAAAACTATCTTTATATAGTTAATTTGCAACATAATTGTATATATGTAATTATCATCATCAATAAAAAAACTCACTGCCATCGAGTTGATCCTGACTCATAGCAACCCTACTGCCCCCGCCCCATAGAGTTTCCAAGGAGCCCCTTTTGGTTAGCGGCCCTAAACTTAACCCACTGTGCCACCAGGATTTCCACCATCATTAATAGTGGCCAATTATTTATCAGGCACTATGTTAAAAGACTAACACAGATTATTATCACCAACATTCATGCATCAGTAACCAGAGGTTTAAGTAAATTTAAGTAAACTGCTCCAGGACATATTTCTAGTAAATTTGGGAAGTTAGCTGAAACTAGGTGTGTTTATATATATATATAAGTGATGTTTTCATATACTAGGCTATTAGTTTGAATTGATTGAAGTTTTTGAATGGATGACTTAATGTAAAAAAAGAAATCTCCATTAAGAATACTTCAAAGGGAATCAGTATCTCATATAATTTTTCTTTATTGAATTATCTTACTTTTCTGTTGATTTCTCTTCATATTCAGTTTATTTTCTAGAACTAAATATTCTTATACTTAAAAAACCCCACATAATCTGTCACTTTTTATATCCATAAAAATAAAGTTTATTTCAAACAAATAGAAACAGTCATTGATGGTTACAAGGGTGGGTAGAGACGCAGAGGAGTGTTCATAGATTTGATAGTAGACAGGAATTGGGTTGGGCGAGGAAGGTGACAGCATCCAGCAGAAGGGAGGCCAGCACAACTGGACTATAACAAAAGCTAAGCCAGCCAAACCAAGTGCCACTGAGTCGCATCCGACTCAGGGCGATCCTAGAGGTATCCTAAATACAACCCAACATTCAGAAGGAGAGAGGAGCAGGCAGGGGCAGGGGACTGTGACCATAGTTTCAGGGACATCAGGTCAACTGGTATAACTAAGTATCTTTTAAGAAAATGTTCTGTATCCCACTTTGGTGAGTGGTATCTGGGGTCTCAAAAGCTAGCAAGTGACCATATATGAGGTCCGACAATTAAGTCTGTGAACTTAATTGTTCTAAGTGCTACATACTTCATTGCTAATATCATATGGTCACCATTGAAGTACTCCCCTTGGGAAGCTATGTACTGATGCCAGCACCTAGTCCACCCTTCAAAGCAATTTTGGAACTCTTTCTGGAATGGTCATTGTGCATGGCGGTAAGGTGGCTAATTTACCAACTTAACTCTGTGAGGGAGTTTTTAGCCAGTAAACAAGTAACTGTATTCGAACATCCTATCTACTCACCTGGTCTGGCCCCCAGTGACATTTTTTCTTTAACCGAAGATAAAAGAAACACTGAAAGGAAGACATTTTGATGACATTTGGGACATCAAGGATAATATGATGACAGCTATGATGGCCATTCCAGTAAAAGAGTTCCAAAACTGCCTTGAAGGGCAGACTAGGCGCTGGCATTGGTGCATGCCTTCACAAGATGAGTACTTCGACAGTGACTGTAGTGATACTCAGCAACGAGGTATGTAACACTTTTTCTAGGATAAGTTCCTGAACTTAACTGTCAGACCTCGTAAGTAACATCGATTTGTCCCAACCCATCTGGAGCAGAGGAGAATGAAAGACATCAAAGACACATGATAAATATGAGCCCAAGACACAGAAAGGGCCACATAAACTAGACACTACATCAGCATGAGACCAGAAGAACTATCCTGAATGACTGCTCTGACAGGGACTATAACACAGTCACTGACATAATGGGAGAAAAATGGATGTGCAGAACTTGAACTTTACTAAAAAGACCAGACTCGATGGTCCAACAGACTGGTGGGTCCCCAGAAGCCTGGAAGACACAGTCCATGGACTCTGTTAGCCCAGAGCTGAAACCATTCTCAAAGTCAACTCTTCAGACAAAGACTGGACTAAACTACAACACATAAATGATACTGGTAAAGAGTGTGCTTCGTGGATTAAGAAGATACATGAGGCTAACTGGGCAGCTCCTGTCCAGACAGGTGGCCAGGAGTTGGTAGAACAGACACAGGAAATACAGGGTAGGAAGGAGGGGTGTGCTGTCACAGGGTGGGAAGAGCAGCTAGAGTTACACAGCAGTATGTGTGTAAGCTTTTATATGACAAATTGACTGGATTCTAAACGTTCACTTAAAGCAAAATAAAGTATTTTATAAATAAGTAAAAGACAACCTACAGACTTAAAAAAAAGTTTATTTCAAAAGTAACTGGAAGGACCAAGTATTCATTCACATCTACTGAGTTGCCTCTCTTTATTTCTCCCTGTTCTAACTCCCAATTCTATCACATATTTTCAATGTTCTAAACATCAGACTCCATTTCTCAATTTTCCTTAGTGTTCTGTTTTCCATATATTCATACTATCTAATGAATTCCTAATAACAAAAAATCATGTTACGCACATAACAATTAAATTATATGGTAATCTTGTCTTATAACTCCAAACTGCAGTGAATTTGAAGAGCTACAAATTAAACTAAGAAATAAAAGTGCATCTATTTTGAATAAACCAATTGTCATGGATTGAATTGCATCCCCCCAAAAATAGGTGTAGCCATGTGGCTGCATCATGATTCCCAGTATCTTGTGACTGTCCTCTACTTTGTGGTTTTCCTATGCTGTATGTTAAAGGATTAGGGTGGGATTGTAAATCCCTTTATAAGATCACCTCCCTGCTCCACTGTAAGGGGAGTTTCCCTGGAGCATGGCTTGCTCCACCCTTAATCCTTTCATCCTGCAAGAGATAAAAGGAAAGAGAAGCAGGCAGAGAATTGGGAACCTCACACCATCAATAAAGCAGCACCAGGAGAAGAGTGTATCCTTCAGACCTGAAGTTCCCGTGCCAAGATGCTCCCTGGACAAAGACTGATGCAATACCAGACTTTTCCCCAGAGCCAACTAGGGGAAAAGCTTTACCCTGGAGCAGGCATCCTGAATTTGGACTTGTAGCCTACCTGACTGTGGAAGACTAAATTTTCCTTTGTTATAGCCATCCATTCTGTGGCATTTCTGTTAGAGCAGCCCTAGCTGACTAAAACACCGATCTTTGAAAAATAAATGTCAAGAGCTGACATTTGATACCTCCTTTTCTCTCCTTACCTCAGGTTGACTGGAAATATTCAAAATGAGCGTCCACAGTTCAGCTCTCAGGGCTGTGGGACTTCCTTGTCTGACATACTGCTGAGCAGCCGCACTATCTTGCTCTTCTAGAACTGTCGAAAGTACATTACAATCTCATTAGAAAATCCATGAAGAAGTAACACCTTAACCTTTAATTAAAAATCTTTTGGTAAACTAACATTTATAGGTAACATAACTATGTCATATCTTAACAATCCTTTTTTTTCACCTCTCAATTTTCATGTGGCCCTACATGTGATCCTACAAGATTCAAGCCTTAAGCTTTCTACCTCACTCAGTCTGATAAAAGATTTTTAATGTATGTACCTTGAGCTTACTTTAACTATACCTCTATAGATCTGAAATTAGTGTGACAATTTTTAGATTACATGACCAAGTGGAGTCTCATCCACAGAAACCCCAAAGGTCTTATGCATATTCTACTAATCCACAAATGTTCTAGTACTTGGAAGCAGTACGGGATGTGAAGGATAGTGCCTACAAATCGTAGCATGTAAGGATTCTATTTTACTAAAGGCTTATCAGCCAACTGCCAAAAGTAACAGAAAATAGGGATTTTTTAAAAAGAAGTAAAAACAGAAAAGATCTGATAACATTTTAAGGATACCCAAAATTATTTGTAAGCAGCTAAGTCCACCAAAAAAAACATGCTATCCACTGGCATTCCTTTTCACTTCCTTTAATGAAAACATCAGCTATTTAAACTGGAAATAAAGACAGGAATGAAAGAAAGGAGGGCAGAAAGGCAGGCAAGATAACTGCTGATGTTTGTCTAATACAGCTGTTTATTTCTATTTTCTTCTTAAAAAGCAAGTGAAAATACTTTGCAGTAAATGAAAAGACATGACCAGATGAAACAAAGAGACTCTATCAAATGAAACAGACGAAACATACTCTTTAATTTGCAGTTGGGTTTAGCAAAAGGGCTAGACTGTATGAGTAAAGTCTTTTAAATAAATCCAATTTTGAAAAATTGAACTAGGGAACGTGGTAACTGATAGTATAATTGTCACAGAAGATTCATTGTGACACAAAGGCTTGTCTGCATTCTGTATTTCAAAGGCAAAACAAGACTTACAAAAACAAGGGGAAAAAAGTTTTACAAGATAGGGAAATATTCCACAGAACCCTAAAAACCACACAAGCTATTAAGTCTCCCCATTGTGCACAGGCATCAGGAAGCAGACGGTTACATCTTCTCCTGACACAAAGACACATTTCCATTAATGCTAATGAAAAGCATGTGGACGCATCAAAGAGAAACTGCATCTTTGGTTTTAACATGAAATTCGACTGCTGAAAGGATTAAGCTAGCCATTCCCGAGGAACGTGTAACTGAATTTATTATTTCCTTTTCAGTAAACCAGCTGTGTACTCCTTTGCCTGACATTTATTGATAAAGCCTAAATGACACATTTCCCCATCTTTATTAAAGAGTCCTATTATGTTACCTATGTGGTTAAATATTATTCCTGTTTAAGTTTTTACCTTTTCAGAGACTAAAGTTCAGTCTGGGGTATATGACACATTTACTTAAGATTATCCGATTTTTCAGAAATTATAATAAATACAATCAAATGCTTACCTTTCTGTCCTATACGTACATGCTCATTTTCAAAAAGTTCTAAAAATGTTAAAGAAAACAAAATTATTAGAAACAAGCACGATCAGCTATGTATTAGTAACACACAATCTTGATACTCTTAAGTATTTTTAAAGCTGACTGACACTATAAAAACCAAAAGAATATGTTTTATGTAGAAAAGATTTTTTTTCCTAAGCTGTTTAAAGTTTATAGAAAGTAAAAGGGAGTCAAGTAAGTTTAATAAGAAGGAAAAATTGACAAACCAATTTTCTTTTATTAAAACAGTATCTTCTTGTAACACAAGGGTTCTGTGCCTGTTTATTGTTTTTTTCTTTTTAAAAAAAAAATCAAAAATTGTTGACAGCTTCATTTGCAAAGTCCCACTTCCTCTATAATCTACCACTGAAGTATATTTAACAAAAGCTATACTCGAAGGTAAAATTCCATTATACAATGCCATTTTAAAAGATTATAGGTGGAGGTTATTTATTTATTTTTTTAGTATGTACCAATTAATGGAAAAAAGATTCATAAACTAGACCATATTCAAAACAAAAACAGCTAATGTTCATCAAAAGACACCATTAAGAGAGTGAAAAAGTAGGGGCAGAAGAGAAGACACATGCAACAAAGAACTCCTATCTCTCTAAGTCAGTCAGAAGACAGATCACTGTTTTACAGAAACAGGCAAAAGACTTGAACAGGTTCTTCTCAAAAGAGGAGATCCCAAGGGCCAATTAATAAGCATATGAAAAGGTGTTCAAGCATATTAGTCATCAGGGAAATGCAACCAAAACCATTAAGAAACATACACCCATATCTGTTACAAAGGAAAAAAAGAAAACCAATTCTGAATGAAAAGAATACAGAGCAAACAGGCCTCTTGATGCAGAGCTGGTGGGAGTGTGTATTAATAACAACCATTTTCACAAACCATGTGGCAATATCTAATAAGGTCAAACATATGTTGAACACACACATACTACTGTCAGTTGAGATGGAATCCACAGTGACGCTGGTGACCCCCAGTGTGCACAGTACATCTGCCCCATAGGTTTACAAGGCTGAGACCTTCAGGAAACAGACTGCCATGGCTGTCTTTGGAAGCACCTCCCGGTAGGTTTGAACCACCAACCTTTCAGCTAGTGGTCTGGTGCTTATCTATTTGAGCCACCCAAGGATTTCCAAAACCATGCATAACCAATTAGCACACCCAATTACTCTTTGGCATGCCCTTCAGAAATATACCACATACAAATCAAGAGACACGTGCAAGAACATTCATAGCATCATCACTGGTGATAACCAAATAGCAAAAATCTAACAGTGGAATCAGCAGCAGAATGGAGAAACTGTGGTATGTTCACAAGACAGATTACAATGCAGCAATGAAAACAAATGATCCATAACTACACACAACTCCATAAACAATATTAAACAAAAGAAATTAGACACAAAAGTACATACTGTGTTACCCATTTTTATAAAGTTTGAAAACAGGTAAAACTCATCTGTGTTGTTGTAAGTCCAGACACCAAGTCCCTGAGGAAGTGGAAGAGCATGCAATGTGTCTAGGAGGTTTCTGGGATGCTGGAAACGCTGGTAGCATAGTGCACTACGTGCCACATCTACTAACCAAAAGGTCAGCAGTTCAAATCCACCAGACGCTCCTTGAAAACTGTGGGGCAGTTCCACTCTGATGTCTAGGGTCACTATGAGTCAGACCTGACTTGACGGCTGTGGGTTTGGTTTTTGGTAACACTCTTTTCCTTGATGTTGTTGGAGGTTACATAAATAGGTTTGATTTGAAAAGTCACTACTGATCTGTACATTTAGAATCTATGCACTTTTCAGCACGTGTGTTATATTTAACACTTATTTAAAAATTTTAAAAATATAAAAAGATTATAAAGTGATGAGGGGGGAAAAGCTTCAGTTTTCCTCCCCATCCCACAAAATAGTTTCTCACCTACCTTCCCTACCTGTTCTCCTCACCTCCTTACATGGGAGGAGGTGCACACTGAATTTGTTAGATTCCAGCACAGTCATCAGACAACCTTTTCTAACAAATGGGGTAACTGTGCATTAAAGGTTATGAACTTAGACGGGACTCAGTAAACAGAGTCACTAAGTTGGCTGGGATTCTCGTAGCTACCCTGGCCCTTGCTTTTCTTCTAATCAGAATGCTCAGACCAAGCACTCTGGAGTTCTTACCAAATAACAGTATGGCTCACTGGCCTGCTGGTGACAAGATCGGAGCACAGACTGAGACATTTGTCCTAGGCTGAGATTAACATGGTTTTCCAGAAAGCCAAGTCTGTGATATCCAGCTTTAGCTCAGCTAAACATAAAATGGTACTGTATTTTTACGTCTACTTGTCAATATCTCTTGCTTATATAGCTCTCCTGTTGTTGCGGTTGTGTGTCACTGAGTTGACTCCAGTTCACAGCCACCCTACAGGACAGAGCAGAACTACCCCAGAGGGTTTCTAAGGCTATAACCTTTATGGAAGCAGACAGACACATCTTGTTCCCACAGAGCCCACTGGTAGATCTGAACTGCTGACCTCTCCATCAGCAGCCCAGCACTTAACCACTGGATCACCAGGGCTTGTTACAGCTCCTCTGCGAAGGGAAAGGAGTGCAGGCTGACAGAACGAGGAGGACTCAACAGGCCAGAGCCGACTTCAGGTACCTGAAGCACAAGACAGGGCAGTGCTTCACTTCTGTTGTACACAATGCTGCTACCAGTTCAGAGAGACACAATGGCACCTGACAGCAATAATGAGCCCTCCAGGAGCTCTGTGGTACAGTGGTGAAGAGCTCCGGCTGCCAACCAAAAGGTGGCTCCCCCACTGCTCCTCAGAAACCTTACAGGCCAGTTCAAATCTGTCCTGTGGGATCGCTAAGCATCAGAATCAGTTTGATGGAAGCAGGTTTGGTTTGGTTTTTTCTAGCATCTCTAATAAATGCAGACCCAACTGCATCATTAGGCTTAAAATGATTAACAGAGGCAGCCATTTTACTATTAACTGGAATGTTTTTGTAAAAGCTAGTTGTCATATACATAATCTAAAACACTGAGGTAAAATTAGAAGAATTTTCTTAATCAAATAAAGAAGAATGTATGTTTGATTTATTCTTAGTGTTTATATTTGGTTTATTGTCAGTGTCAGATAATGTTTTTAGATTTACAAACATTCCAAATAGCTAATGTCTACTAAACATAGTATCTGAACAAGCACCCTGTCTTTTAGTTTATTCTGTTCCTAATGTCTCCTAAGTAATTAGAGGAGCAGATTAAATAACAACCAACTAATGTATGTGAGGTTCCTGCCAACACACAATCACTTTCAATCACTCAAGTACTTAAATATATTTATTCCAAAGACTGAGTATAAAACTACAGCACCAGCTTTATTTTAATGAGCTACGTGTGCTAAGACTTACTAATCCAAAATCAAAATTTGTCAGCCAACTCTTTTCTCAAGCAAAAGTGAATGATCCCACTGGGTGATAATGGTGTTTTACTACCAACAGGAATATGAAATAGATGACATTAAAATGACTTCTTTACAGAATATAACTGCTCAATCATGTGAGATTACAATAATTGTCCTTTCCAAATGCCCTTTTCTAGTCTAAGGAAAGATAAAAGTTTCAAAGAACTCTGAACCAGAATTTTTTAACCTTGACGCTAATTCTGGTATTGCTCAGGAAAAACATTCTCTGGTGAAATGAGTTTGGGAGCTGCTGAGTTAAAACAGTTTACTTATTAGAATTTTTCTTAGTCTTTAAGATGTTCAGAGAGCAACTGCCTGTCTTACACAAGGTATTCGGCTCGGCTATTTCCAAACTTCATCTGACAACTGAGTATCTGCTAAGTGCTTCACAGGACACACTTCAGGAATGCTGCTCCAGCTGAAGATGCTTTCTTCTTTTAGAGTTAACAAGCTGCAGGACCCTCATCCAATAACATTCATTTTTAAACATATACAGGCAAATAAGATGTGTGATTCCCTTATATCCTAAAGCCTTATGAAAGAATGCTAATCACGCCCACTCTTTGAACACAGGTTTTATACCAGTTTTCAAAGAATGTATGTGTGCATGTGTATTCAGAATAAATACACATCTCTGAGTCTGTAAGAAAAACAGATACACCTGATGTTTTAACAGTTGTTAAATAAAGATTCCATATTACAGTGGTAAGGATTATTCTCCTGAGTTTTGTGAAAAACATACAAAAACTATAAAAAAAAACACCAAAATAGTCACTTTTTTTCTATTTTTTCATGTAATATTTTATCTAACAATTCTCATCAGGCAAAACTCCCAAAATTATGTTATTAAACACCATCTCATTGGATGAACACCAATTTAACCCAAATTTTTACAGTGCTTATTTGAAAACTGCTGTTAATGGTTGTCAAGTCAGCCCCCAACTCCTAGTGACTGTATGCCCTGTGGAATAGACCACTGTAATCAATAGGGTTTCCACTGGCTGATTTTCAGACTAGATCTCCAGGCCTTTCTGCCTAGTTCATCTCAGTCTGGAAGCTCCTCTGAAACCTGTTTAGGATCACAACAACAAGTTAAGCCTTCACTGACTGCACGGTAGTGGGTGCACATTAAGCGCACTGGCTAGGAAATGAACCTGGGTCTCCAGAACAGAAGATGAGAATTCTCTCATTTAACCACCACTGCCCTGATCAGTCCCTGGAGAAGGGTACCACGCTTGGTAGAGTGGACGGTCAGAGAAAAAGAGGAAGACCCTCAACGAGATGGATCGACACAGTGGCTGCAACAATGGGCTTAAGCATAAAAACAATTGTGGAGATGGCACAAGACTGGGCAGTGTTCCGTTGTGTTGTTCATAGGGTTGCTATGAGTCGGAACCAACTCAACAACACCTAACAACAACAAGCCCTCTCGCTAAAAAGTAGAGACAGTAAAATTAACTGCATCAATTAAGAGATTGTTGACATGTTCCTAGTAGATTTAGAAGCTTTTTCCTCTGTTCCAACTGTTCATTATATATAATTATAGCAAATACCATACTGAATTTTATCTGTCATTTTCCCACCAGATCATCCCAGAGACAAAACTACATGCATTTTATATATGCATTAAGATATCTATACAGATGAGATACACAGTACTAAAATTAAAAAAACACACACACACACACACACCAAACCTCCTGCCACACAGTTGCTTCGAACTCACAGCAACCCTATAAGACAGACTAGAACTACCCCATAGGGTTTCCAAGGAATTGCTGGTGGACTCAAACTTCTGACCTCTTGTCCAATACTAAAAGGAAAGCTAACTGAAGGTGGTGGTGAGGGAAGGGGCGTGTGCAGCAGATTTTACAGACATACTGCTCTGTTTTCAATCCCAGCTCTAATGCATGCCATGTGGCCATTAAGTGCTCATATACAAGTTCAAGTTCAAGCTGAAGAAAATTGGAGCAAGTTCACAAGAGCCAAAGCATGATCTTGAATATATCTCACCCCTGAAACTAGAGACCACCTCAAGAACAGATTTCGCATGTTGAACATTAACGACCGAAGGCCAGATGAGCTGAAGAATGGTATCGTGGATAACATACATCAAGAAAGCAAGCGGTCACTGAAAAGAAAGAGAAGATCGAGAGGGATGTCAGAAGAGACTCTGAAATTTGCTCTTAAATATCAAGTAGCTAAAGCAAAAGGAAGAAATGATGAAGCAAAAGAGCTGAACAGAAGATTTCAAAGGGCGGCTTGAGAAGACAAAGTACTATAACGAAGTATACAAAGACCTGAAGTTAGAAAACCAAAAGAGAAGAACATTGTGGTGGTCAGGATTATGTCAACTTGCTACTGTATATTTGGCTGCTGTATCCAGTGGCAGGGCAGGGCCTGTGGTGGCTTCCAGCCCCTCAACTCTCTTCTCTCCACCTTCCACCACTACTGCCGGTCTGCTCACGTAGCCAACTCCTGCTCTCTTCTTCTGGCATCTGGTTCCTGGACTTGAATTAGCAGCTGTTGGATTCATCAACCCTTACAGCCAGCGCTTGACAGTCCTGTTCCCTGACCTGCTGAACCCGGTTTCGCCAGCCTCTGCAGCTCTGTAGCTCTGTCTTGCCGCCAGCTTGGAATCCACTAACCCACACAACCGGTGATCTAGAACTCTGGTCTCTGACCTGCTGACCTTGGGTTGACCATCTCCCATGGCCACGTGAGGCTTGTGCCAGGACTTGAGACATTCACCTTCTGTGACTGCATGAGCTGCTTCATATATCTATATCTATCTCTCTCTATATCTTTCCTTGTACTTTATATATATAACTCTTTCCTTGTACATACACGTGTTAACTGGTTTTCCTTCCCTAGAAAACCCAGCCTAAGACAAACATGCTTAGCATTTCTTAAACTGAAAGAACTGAAGACAAAACTCAAGCCTCATGTTCCAGTACTGAAAAATTATACAGGTGAAATATTGAATGATGCAGGTATTGTCAATAGAAGATGCAAGGAATACACAATCACTGAACCAAAACAGAATTAGGCTACATTCCACTGTTTCAAGGAATAACATATGATCAAGAGTGAATGGTACTAGACGAAGAAATCTCAGATTCAGTGAAGGCACTGGAAAAAAACAAGGCTCCAGGAATTCATGAAGTACCAATTGAGATATTTCAACAGATGCAACCTTGGAAGTATTCACTCGCCTATGCCAGGAAATTTGGAAGACAGCTACTTGGCTAACCGACTGAAAGAGATCTACCTTAGTTATCTAGAATGGCAATAACAAAAATAAATAAAGTAGATGGCTTTAATGAAGAGAAACTTATTCTCTCATAGTCCAGGCAACTAGAAGTCCAAATTCAGGGTGCCAGCCCCAGGGGAAGGCTTTCTCTCTTTGTCGGTTCTGCGTGAAGGTCTTTGTCATCAATCTTCCTCTGGTCTAATCCTTCTTAGTGCTGGGACCCCAGGTCCAAAGGATGTGCTAAACTACAGGTGCTTCTTTCTTGGTAGTATAAAGTCCTTCTGTCTCCCTGCTCACTTCTATCGTTTTTATCTCTTAAGAGACTGACTTAAGAGACAACCTAATCTTGTACATTAAGTCCGGCTTCATTAACCTAACTGCCTCTAATCCTGCTTCAGTAACTTTATAGAGGTAGGATTTTAACAGCAGATACGCAGTTCTTATCAGATGACTAAACAGTGGGTGAACACACTATGCTGTGAATCATGGCCTAGCCAAAATGACATATATTTTGGGGGGTGGGAGGGACACAATTCAATCCAAGACAAGGTACCTATCTTTCACCATTCCAAAGAAAATACACAGAATGCAGAAATTATCAAACAATATCATTAATGTCACATGCAAGAAAATTTTTCTGAAAATAATGCAAAATAATTGCTCAGTACATTGACAGGAAACTGCAAGGAATCAAAGCGGGGTTCAAAAGAGGATATGGAATGAGGGTTATCACTGCTGATGTCACATGGGTTTTGAATGAAAGCAAAGAATACTAGAAAGACATTTATCTGTTTTATTGATTATGTAGATATGCAGCTTGTGTGGACAGCAACACGTTATGGATAACACTGCAAAGACTGAGAATTTCAGAACATTTAACTGTACTCATGAGGAACCTGCACTTACACCAGGAGGCAGCCATTTGAATAGAATGAGGAGATACTATTTATTGACCTGGGTTGTACTGTAATATACCAGTTGCTTTTGGGTTGATTCTAGCTCATGGAGATCCCACATGTCTCACAGTAAAACTAGGCTTCACAGTATTCAACTAAATGATTTTTCGAAAGTAGATCACCAGGCCTTTCTTCCAAGGCTCTTCTGGGTAGACTCAAAACACCAACTTTTCAGTTAGCAGCAAAGTGCATTAACTGTTTGCACTAACAGGTGTGTTTCAGCTGTAAAATTTCATTGAGCTGCCCTCTCAGGACATTTGTACTTACTTATTTGCACTGTAGGAGTTCCCTCGTGACACGAATACTTAAACACCTCACTACTAGCCAAAGGTTGGCAGTTTGAACCCACCCAGAGGAGCCTCCACTGACAGGCCAGGCAATCTGCTTCTGAAAGGCCAGAGCCTTGAAAGCCCTACGGAGCAGTTCTACTCTGTACACATGGGGTCACCATGAGTTGGAATCAACTCAATGGCAACTAACAACAATATATGCATTATACATCAATGAAATTTTTTAAACTGATAACAATACATATTTCTTAGAGTTCTAGAGAAAGCGAGAAAACACACATAACATAACATCGATCGATAACGTGATACTTTTAACTGATGATACTGTCAATTACTGATACTGGCTTGGCACCTATTACTTATAATGTTATTAATATACTTCCAACTCTGTTATTTTATTAGAGAAAACAGACACAAAAATGTAAAGTTACTTGTCCAAGTCACACAGTCAACTGCAGAGGAAGACTAGAACGTTTTCCAGGCCCCTTTTCTAAGCCTCTCAAACTCCACAATATAGGGCCCCCCCAACTCCTATTCAATTTTTAACTCCTTGGTGGCACAGTGGTTAAATGCTACAGCTGCTAACCAAAAGGTTGGCAGTTTGAACCCACCAAGCACTCCTTGGAAACTCTATGAGGCAGTTCTACTCTGTTCTATAGGGTCGCTATGAGATGGAATCAACTCAACAGCACTGGTTTTGGTTTTTATTTTAGGAGTACATCAAACTTGTCTTTGATTTACCAAAAATTAAAAAATAAAAAAGCCAGAGAAGTTATCTGGACAGTTAATGTTTAAAAGACACTTATTTTAACATCTACATTTACTTGAGGTTGACACTTAGGTGATATGAGAAAGAACAAAAAGAGTGACGGCCAGTAGAGGGAAATTTGGGTGTCACTAATGAAGATTTTGCCAAAAAATGACTTACGTATGTCTAATAATTTCTAGCAGTTATTTTAAAGACCTCCAAATGAAAATACTTATAAAATCCAGCTGAACTCGGATAATTACAACATACAGGATTCTATCACAAGATTGATAATAATCCAACAAACCCACAGCCACCGAGCCAATTCCAACTCACAGTGACCCTGTAAGTTACAGTTTCCAAGGAGCGCCTGGCCGAGGCAAAAAGCATCCTTAGTTTTCAAATATACAAAAGATAACTATATCCATTTGGAAATGGCAAGCAAACCTTATACTCACACTCTTCACCATTAACTATATGAGATATGAAAGACATACTAACCAGGAGGCACTTGTGCAGAATCATCTATACCCAGCTGTCCTGTATTTAAGCTGAGTTCTACAAAGAATTCTTTCTGAAAAACAACATATGCAGAATTAACATATACCACAGGCTTTTCTGTATGTTACAAACCACCTTCACCTGAGTATCAACTTAAGTAAAACTCACAAGGTAAAATAAATATTTGCTTCACTCAGTATCTAACAAACAAAAGGACATTTTAAACATCTAAATAGTAATCAATAATCCATAAGTAAGGAGAGAACTGATCAGGATTCTTTTTACTACAGGTATACTATGTAACACTTACTGTTTTCATATGAAATAAACATGAAAAGACACAGGCTTTCAAGAAAAACCAATACAAGTAATAGAAAGAGAAACTTACAGCACTTCTCCAAGTGTAAAGCCTTTAGTGATTTCTTTCTTGCCCCTAATTTTCCCTACTTAAGTTTTCACTTGGATGCCTTCTAACCAGTATGAGTACTGTCACTATTTTAAAAAGTATTTTTTAAGCAGTTCTTTATTGTGGCAGATGCCCTTTTGAGTAAGAAACTTTAACCCTCAAACCTTTCTTGAAGCACAGGCACTCCCACTGGAGGCATGCACGTACACACTCACTGTACGCACCCTCTGCTGTCAAGTGGGTTCTGATCCACAGCGACAACCGGACAGGTTACTATTCGGATGTCCCACAGGGATTCTGAGGCTATACATCTCTATAGAAGCAGACCTGCCACATCTGTCTCCTGCAAAACAGCTAGTGGGTTCAAAGCACTGACCTTTCAGTTGGCAGGCGAGGGCTCAACCACTGTACCATCGGGACTCCTATAACATACGTAGTACTTAGCAACTTCATCTCCTGAAATCATTGCCTAAAATTATCAATATAATTCTGTATCTGTACTTTCTAGGGAACTCTATTTCATTCGGATCTTAACAAACTAAATACTGCAAATATCCGTAACAATTTAATTTTTAAGTAAAATGTGGCTATCAAGTACTCCACTAAAATAAAGGCTAGATTTATTCTTCAGGCTGCTTCTAATTACTTGATAATGTCTATGGAAAGCAATCACATTGTCTGGTATTCTTTAAATATATGAAAGGCCCACATTATTCACACTATTTTTATTCCCTCAGTAATTAAATATTCCTATTAATATCTGTCTCAGTATTTTGTTACTATTCTAATTGTTAAAACCTACTTCCTTGTTTAAAAAAAAAAAAAACAGAACTCAGAAATATCTTTCTACTGCCCATCTTCCCACCAGCATGAAGTTCTTGGGAAACAGAACTTTCTCTCACACGCATCTGTACTCCTAGCAGGGGAGGATTATCCAATAAGCAAGGTTATTAGATAAAATGGTAAACTGCTCACTACAGATTAGTAAGTAAAACCGTGCTTACCTTGCTTCCTGAATAACCCACCCATGACCTCCAGTACCTTACACTACGCCTGATACACAGCAGAAGGGCTCAATAAATACAGACTCATACTACTGAGCTCTAATCCCAATTTGTGGCCTCCATGTTACTCAATCAGTAAACAGGAATTAGTCAGCAACCTCACTGGAACAAACTTTAGTTTGCAGACATTTCCCTTTAATATGGACTAATCTACACAACATTATGAACTAGGTTTACCAGTCATCCATTACAGGATCACAGAACTCACTGAATCACTCCAAGTTCAATACTCATATCAACAGACCAGGGTCAAAGACAGACCATGCATTCTGGAGTCAGAATCACTGGCCACATGATGCAGCCAGGCGACACGATACAGGGAAGGCAGGGATAACTGTCCCTAATGACTGTAGGAGGGGAAAAACTAACTGTATTCCTGGCACGTATAGCCAGGATTTTTTAAAAATCAGTCACAGGCTTTTGGTTCTCCACTAACTAAGGGTTATGTCCACACTGGCTCAAGGTCCCCCTTCAGATAGACAGAAGGTGTGATCAGTCCCACTCATGCACCTTCTGAACCTTTTCCTATATTATCCTTTCCCTACTTCTTTACCTAGCAATTTCCCTATCATTCTTCCAGACCTAGATCAAAGGACAGTACCTCTGAGAAGGCTTCCCTACCACTCTCAGAAGACTCTACCACTTCCTCTTCTGTACAGCCAAAACACTTTGTAAACACCTCCACTAGTAAGACTTCAAACACTTCTTTAAAATAATTTTTTAAAAGTTAATTTTATCAAAATTGTAGTAGCTACATACTACTTACTATGCTCCAAGTATGATTCTATGTTTCATGTATCTTAATTTATTTAGTCTGTATAATACTTGTATGTGGTATTATAATTATCCCTATTTTACAGATGAAGAAACTAAGGCACAAGGGAGACACTTTACCAAGGTCTCATAACCAGTAAATAGCAGAACCAAGATTTAAACTCAGGTTGACCGACTTCAGGGGCCCTAGTGGCACAGTGGTTAAGCATTTGGCTGCTTATCAAAGGTTGACAGTTCGAATCTACCAGCTGCTGCCTGGGAACCCTATGGGGAAGTTCTACCCTGTCCTATAAGGTTGTTATAAGTCAGAATTGATTTGACAGCAGTGAGGTTTTGACTGGCTTCAGAGTCTAATCACCTAACCATCATGCTATTCTTCTTCTACATTCAGCAAAAAGTTTAAATCAAATCAGCCAAAAGACCTCTAACAACAAAACAGCAATTTCCTATGCTATATCCTCCTCTGCAACACACACACACACACACACACACACACAAACACACTCATAACTGGTCCACTACTCAAGGACAAAACACTTTCACCTTTTTCTTCTGGTATTTATCTTCATTATTTCCCAGAAACCAGCATATTCTGCAATTTATTAATTCACCAGTTTTAGATATTATCTATTAAATTTATATAGTAAATGGGGATTTTAGCTCATGTTTATTCTCTTTCTTTCCTCTATCATTCCTATATAATTATATATCCATTCTTGATATGTTAATTTATGTTTAAATGTCTCTACTTACCAATTCAGGAATGTCTTTCACTTTCAAAGGAACTTGGATTAAACCCAAATGAGTCCTGAAACTAAGAGAATCACCATTTTCATAATTTGGGTTGCGAAGATTAATTAATACCTTTAAAAACAAATCCAACAAAATTGGTTAGTTTCTTTGTACTCTGTTTGGATTTACAAAATTGGCAGTGATGCTCTTGGTGTGTCATCACTACAAGGTAAAAAACTATGTGGGGCTGTGGATATACTTTCATTACATTCTAATACAGTATAAAGTTGGATTAAAACATTAACATATAATACCAAAAACACGCTTTCAATTAGGATGGTTTTAATATTCTCCACTAATGATCTAAAATTTAAATCTCTAAAAAGGCAGGAATAAAGCTATAAATGAGAATATTTTGATGGTAAGAAAAAAATAAAAATTGCTTGATTACAATATTTTTCAAGGGAAGGGTATAGAAAAATATAATATTGCTTCACTGTAATATTTATCATGCAAAATTTTAAAAACTAACTCTAAAACTTTCAAAAATATCAAGACTTTTAGAAAGAGCAGAATAACATTGCAGAGTATCCCTCTGAATGTAACTGACAAAAAATAAATTTCAGAAGCAAAGCTAGTAAGACCATTTATGTAGTCTTCAAAAAAAAAGCAAATAAAGAAGTGTTAAATACTTGTATAACGTTTAACCAAGAAATTTCCCTTCTGTAATTGGTTCTATGGAACATGTTACTAAGGAAATAATTACAGATGTTTGCAAAAATAAAATGGAAAAAATGTCCACGAAGTATTGCTTATAATGCTTATAATATTGCTTATAAACAGTGCTAAGGAAACAAATATCACAGCAGAGGGAACTATTTAAATAAATTCTAACTCATAGTGACCCTTTAGGACAGCAGAAAACTGCTCCATAGAGTTTCCAAAGAGCACCTGGAGGAGTCAAACTGCCAGCCTTTTGGTTAGCGATCATATCACCTAGCCACTATGCCACCGTGGTTTCCATAATACACTATACGGCTGCTATGAGTTGGAATCTACTCAGTAGCAATGGGGTTTTCTTTTCTTTTTCTTAATGTCACTACCTACATATGCCTCTGTTCATATAGGTAATATAAGTAGTGACATAAAAAACTCCACAATACATTATTAAGTTAAAAAAATATCTATAGTAACTATAGTGGTTATTACTGTGCAACAGCATTGTTAAGTTTCATTTAAAATTTTCTCATGTACTTTTTTAAATTTTTATAATAGCTGACATGCATTTTTCTGAAAAAAACATCATTTTAAAAAATATTATTAAACTGAAATTCTTGGATACAAAGGAAACCGTCAAGAATCCAGTCAAGTAAGTGATAATGACAAAAACACTATCATATATGAGGACAACATTAACGAACTGTTATTAACTAACGGCTGATAAAATGTGCTCCAATGTCAAATGATTTTCCTAAAATTATATACACTATACCGAAACTAAAAACAATTTCTTTAAAAAGACTTAGCAGCAACTCAACAATGGTAGGGGCAATTTTAGCCTAATTATACAAAGAAACAGCCATATTACACGGGAAACTCACAAGTATAAAAAAAAAAAGAAGAAAACACTGACTACATACATAACACAATGTAGTCAGTTAGCAATGTACAATCTATAACCAAGGAAATAATTACAGAAAATGTTCTTGATTCTGCAACAGTCCTCAAAGAGATAGATGTTATGAGCTATTAAGGAGAAAACATAGTTAAAGATGATCATATAGGGATGACATGAAATTCTGGACCTTCAATACGACAAACAAGCTTGGGATAAATCTTTAGTAAGCTGAAAGAAACAAAGTCATACTTTGAAGACAGTTTCAGACCACATTAATTTTGCACTGATGTTACAATGAGACTTAACTACAACCTCAAAAGCTATGAAATAGTTTCTAGCGAAGTTCAGGCTGGCAAAACTGGTATCACAGACAACACGTTGCGAAAGAAAAGGTAAAAGGAAAATTTGAAAGATTCATTTGCTCATACATGAAATTTAAAAAGTATTTATTGAGCAACTAACTACACACTGAGCACTGCTCTGCTGTAGTAGAGCAGTTACAAACAGCGTTAAGCTGCAGCTGGTTTCCAGTAGCTCTACGCTTATATTCAGGGATACCTGGAGGTCTGCTAGTGAGAGTGACCCCCAGGCCAAGATAAGAATGAAATGTACTAGCTAGTCATTTCCAATGAGCTATTTACAGTTCAAAATCCCCGGGAGGCACCCGACAACACACCAGCTTGCTTACCCTGTTTACTGAAATAGGTAAACTGATGACTCGCACCTGGTGCAACCAAAGGGCTACAGAAGATCCTTCAGAAATCCTACACCCTGGTTCCTAAGAACGTGTATCTCAAATGCATCTCTGTTTTCATAACCTCAAGATAAAGTGTTTTCTGTGAGACTGGGAAACAGCCCTGGATGCTACATGTGAAAGTTCAGATCTTTCTGGGTTTGCACGTGCTTTCTCCCTCTGGCTAAAAGCAAGTCTTACGTGGGCTGTTGTTGGCTGCCATCAGGTCAACTCCAACTCATGGCAACACTATATGGCTACACCTGTGCAATCTTATGAGTCTTTTCAATTATCTGGTCTTGTATAATTATTGCAGGAGTGATGAGAAGAGCTCCTGCCACTGCACAGCATCTATTCTAATACAGGGAGAGGCAATAAACATTTTAAAAAAATAAAAAAGTATAAATGCTATAGAGAAAAACAAAGGGGTATAAGGAGCTGCAAACTTGGGGAGGCTTCCTGAGAAGGTGACACTTAAGACATAAGGATTGTAAAGGGACATGCAGGCAGGTATGTAGACAAAGCATTTGCAAGCAGAGAAAAGGAAAAACAAACACTGTCATGTGGGAAGAAGCCGAGGAAAGCAAGAAGGCTGCAATGGCTGCCACAGAAAGAATCAGGATGGAAATAATGGGAGAGGAAGTACGAGGGTAATGGGGTACCAGTCAAACAGGGTGTTTTAGGCCACTCTCATAACTTCAGAGCTCTGGTGGCACAGCGGTTAAGCGATACCGCTGCCAATAAAATGGTCGGCAGTTTAAATCTACCAGCCACTCCTTGGAAACCCTATGGGGCACTTTCACTCTGTCCTCTAGGGCTGCTGTTTGTTGAAATCAACTCAACAGCAATGAGTTTTGATCATAATTTTGGCTTTTTACTAAAATATGATGGAAAGTCACTGGATACCAGAAGAGAAGCCTATTCTGAACACCTACATGTGCCAGGCAGCAGGCTACATGATATACAGTCACTGTTTTACAACTAAAATCTCCTTAATTTATTTACTTGCCTCTAATCTTTCCAGCCATGGTATTTTCAATCACATCATATCCATGTGAGAGCTAGACAATGAAAAAGGAAGACAGAGGAAGAACTGAAGCCTCTGAACTGTGGTGCTGGAGAAGAATATTGACTGTACCTTGCACTGCCAAAACAACAAACAGATCTGTCCCGGAAGAAGGAGAACCAGAGTGCTCCATAGAATCAAGGATGACAAGGCTACGTCTTATGTACTCTGAACATGTTGTCAGGAGGGGTGAATCCCTGAAGAAGATCATTAGGCTTGGTAAAGCGCTGGGTCAGCGAAAAAGAGGAAGACCCTCACTGAGAAGGACTGGCAGAGTGACTACTAAAACAAGCTTAAACGTGTAAACAACCGTGGGCCAGGCACAAGACCAGGCAGTGTCTCCTTCTGTTGTACATACTTGCTATGAGCCAGAAATGACTTGATGGTACCCGCTAACAATCTCTCCACATTCCAATGTTATTTTTCCAAAAGCAGTTTCCAAACACAAACCTGATCATGTCATGCCACTGCTTAAATCTTCAGTGACTCTGCCTAGAGATATTCTAATCTCATCATTTCTTTCACCTTGTTTCCTTATTAATACACATACATATATTTATCAAGTAGCACCTACCTCAAGAAAATCCTTAGGTGCATAAACAGGTCTGAAAAGGCTTAAATCTAAAATTAATGAGATACATTAAAACAAAATTTCAATTAAAAACAAAATTTCAATTAATATACATAGCTTATTAATAATAAATGTTATTGATTCTGTGAAGACAGATAACTTAGACATTTGCTGAGTCTTCATTATTTGTCATATATTGCATTAAGTATTGGGACACAAAAGTGAAAAGAGTTCTCCCTTGACCTCCTGGATGACATAATTCCAGAAGAAATTAAGAATTTCATTGATAAATTTGCAATAGATTATTAGTGAATTAACAAAACAGTGTTGTAAACAATGCGTTCTTAATGAATTCCTCTAGTTGCATACAACTACTCTGACTTTTGAACTCCTACAACACACTGCTTCCTACATTGTAGAAACCCTGGTGGTATAGTGGTTAAACGCTATGGTTGCTATCCCAAAGGTCAGCAGTTCAAATCCACCAGGCACTCTGTGAAAACTCTAAGGAATAGTCTACTCTGACCTTTAGGTTTGCTGTGAGTCAGAACTGACTCGATGGCCATGTGTTTTGGTTTTTCCCTCTATTGTGTATTTACTTCCTGCCCAGTAGACCACATACACAGTGAGGGGCTATGTAAATGCACCTATACAATTAAAGAAATCTATGTACCACAATAAGTAAAATATGGCTGGCATCATTATAGGATTGAGAAGTCAACTAGATTATAAAACATTAAAATGAACCAAATATTCTTAACATTTGAGAATTCCTGAAACTTATGTTTTACTATATAACCTATCTTTAACATCTGCATATAAAGTCTAAAAAAATTACCGTAAGTATGTCTCCAATGCATAACCTTAATTTTCTTTTATAAAAAACATTTTAAATGCTGATTTAAAAAAGGATAAATGATTAAAATCTCTCAAAATAATGGTAAACATAGACCAAAGTTAAGAATTTTTAAACCATGGAGTAGAAGTTTGAGCAAAGAACAGACAGGGGAGTAAATTAGTGCAGAGGAAAGTTGCTATCTTTCCAAAAGAACTGTTAATTTTGTCATTTTGGATCCATAATTGAGAATGCCAATTCTTCTCCACTACTAGATTTTGAAAACTGTTCGTTATATACCTGGTTCATCCGTTCCCATTTCATTCCATTTACTGAGAAGTTCTTTCTGTTCTCCAACTGGCCTCTAAAAAAAGTAATTTTAAAATTGGTTTCATTTTATGAAATTTAACAGTGCAGCTGAAAAAGGGAGAATGAAAAACTTTTCTAGAACTTTACAGAAACTACAACATAAGGAAAAATAATTCATTATATACAGTGAACTTTTTTAAGCATTACACCGAAGTTATTATAATTTAACTATTACATTTCATCTCATCTCAATGGCTCAGTTAAAATACAGGGCTAATGAGGCCAAGGAAAGAAGATAAAGGATCCGTTCAGGCCAGTAAATTTCACATGGAAAAACTGGTCCTCAGCCACACACTACGTCTCTCACTCCACCCAGCAGCATCCCAAAGGGGACTGGCCCAGAATGTGTAACAGGGAGTCAGTAGCATCATCTTCCTATATGAAAGACACTCTATGATACAGTGCTACGCATTTAGACAGTTTTTCACATAAATTTATCTGTGTTCACACCAGTCTACTGGTGAATTTGGTAACTTGTCTTAGCTACCATCCAAAGTACATCCAGTATATTCTGCCCTACAGCAGTGAATAAACAGCAGGTAGGAAGATGGAAGCCCAGGGAAAGTCTTTCCTACTTGTGAGCCACTGTAATGAATCCAGAACAGCCCTCAAGTAGCTCTCTGTGCTCTCCCACTCTCCCCACTCCAAGTCCAAAGTGACAGTATTAGATCTAAATAGAACTGCAATTCTGCAGCAAGGAGGCAAATCATTCCCTATTTTAATATCTAAAAAATGGTGCACATTGGCTATTAAAATATCATAATACATGTGAACTCCATCTCTGACTCTATGCCTTCTTCATCCATGGAATATGCCATAGTGCTAAATTAGTCAAAAAGCAAAGACATTAAGCCAAATTAAAGGTAATCAAAATTTTTAAAGTGTTCTCATAAACTTTACAGCCAGATGCTTAAATAATCAACACTATAGACTTTTTATTTCTATCTATTCTCAAGAAATAAAGATTTATTATAAACAGCATTACAGCATACACAACAGAAATCTATACAGAAAACCAAAACCAAACCCACTGCTGGCAAGTCATTTCCAACTCACAGTGATCCCATAGGACAGAGTAGAACTGCCCCACAGAGTTTCCAGGGAGCACCTGGTGGAACTGAACTTCCAACCTTTTTGGTTAGCAACTGTAGCACTTAACCACTGTACCATTAGGATTTATTCATATAGTATTATTGGTCTTACAGATTTTTGTTTCAAAATAAACCGACATGTTAATTAAAAAAGACAAATCTGCCTAGAGTTACAACTTCATGATACTTTCCAGTATAGTGCTCAAAACGGAAAAATTTTACAAATACCTTTCGTGCCAGTGGAATACTGAGGTCACTGCACATGCTATTTAAACTCCTCAAAATTCTTTTCTCCCAGCTTCCCTGAAACATAAGGAAAAAACAAATCCAATAATTGTGTCTGGTTAACAACATCAAAACTGATTTTAAAAAATAGTAAAGATATTATGAGTTACATAGAAATAGTGAGGCTGGTTCAGATTATCTTCATTTATTCATTCACCAAACAAATACCAATCACTGCCAAGTATACGCCACAGTACTACTCTTAGCGCTGTAAATGAGAAAGTAAAGTCTTTGTCCTCATGGAACTGACATTCTACTTGAAAATGGGACTAAAGATACATAAAAAATAAACCAACAAGTCATTCATATGTTACCAAATAGTATAAGGAAAATAAGGAGGTCTGGTGGTGCAGCTGTTAAGCACTTGGCTGCTAACTGAAACCTCAGTGGTTTGACCTCATGAGCTGGTCCACAGGAGAAAGATGTGGCCATTAGCTTCTGTAAAGATTACAGCCTTCGAAATCCTATGGTTCACGTCTACTCTATCCAAAAGGGCCACTACGAGGAGTTAACTTGCCAGCAACAGGTTTATAAGGAAAACAAGAAGTTAGAAAGTTAAAATAAGGATTTTACAATTGTTTGATATTTTAAAAAACAAATACATTGTCATCAAGTCAATTCTAACCCTATATTTGGAAATCTCAAAAGGAACTAATAAAAAATAAAATTTTAGAGAAATTATTACAAGTTTTACAAACACATTTCATCTTCTAAATACTTCAGTATGCATGTTCTATGCATAAAGGCCTTCTCCTAAAAAAACAGACCATTAGCACACAGTAGAAAATTAACACTATTTCATAATATCATTAATATTTAGTCCATATTCAAATGTCTCTGACTCTCCCTTATCTTCTGTTTTTTAAATCCAGGATAATCTCACAGATCATACATTACACTGTGCATTTGACTGTTATGTTCCTTTCAGTGCAATTTAATCCAGAGCTTCTCGGTCTTTTGCTTTTCATGATACTATCTGTTTTGAAGAATCCTGACCAATTATCTTTTATAATATGTCATAATCTGGATTTGTCTCATTGTTTTTTCATAATATCAATTACCTTCTCTATCATCCATACTGCTTGCAAACCAGATATCATAAGTTAATTTTAATACAAAAAAATTCAACTTAAAACTTTAAAAACAGGTTTTTTACAGTTACACAAAAAAAACTAGATATTAGAAGAAATATTGTGAATGAAAAGATTTTAGGAAACAGTTGTAATTTACATGTATTTATATAGGAAAGTTTATTAATCCCATCAGATGTGTACTGTCCTCACTTTACAGAAGGAAAACTTTTAAAAGAGAACACACGAGAGTAGAATGAGCCAGACTATTCACACCTGAGGTGACAATGATACATTCTTTACCAGAGTATAATTTTCTCTACCCCATTACTAAAACAGGAGGCAGAAATTTAGCAACAGTCTAGAAGACAGGAGCATGAATAACAATTGAGGAGAAAAAGGAAAAGAACAGCCAATTCAGAAAAACGAGGACTTTAAGGTCAGAAGAAAGAGATTATGTATAATATCTGAGTTTTAGAATAGTGAAAAAATAGAGATTCAAAAAATATTTACTAGGAACCTATGAAGCACACACCACTCAAGATAAATAAAACATCATTTCTGCCTTTAAGAAACACATCGTTTCTGCAGTGGGGTGGAGAAAGTAAGAGAGATCTTATTTTTAGTTCCCTTCGAGTCAATTCTAACTCACAGCAACCCTGTGTACAGCAAAACAAAACACTGCCTGGTCCTGCACCGTCCTCCCAATCAATGCTACACTATTGCAGCCACTGTTTCAGTTCATCTCATTGAGGGTCTTCCTCTCTTTCACTGATCTACTTTACCAAGCATGATGTCCTTTTCCAGGGATTGACCCCCCCGATAATAAGTGCAAACTATGTGAAAAGAAGTCTCATCATCCTTGCCTCTAAGGATAATTCTGCCTGTATTTCTTCCAAGACAGATTTATTTGTTCTTTTGGCAGTCCGTAGTATATTCAATATTCTTCCCCAATACTTCTCCAGTAATTCAAAGTCATCAATTCTTCAGTCTTCACTCTTCATTGTCACGCTTTCACATGCACACGAGGCAAATGAAAACACCACGGCCTTTTTTAGGCACACTTTTGTCCACAAGTGATGTCTTTGCCTTTTAACACTTTAAAGAGATCTTTTGCAGCAGGTGTCCCCAGTGCAAAGCAACTTTTGGTTTCTCGGCTGCTTCTTCCATGGGCCCTGATTATGGGTCCAAGTAAAACAAAATCCTTGATAACTTCAATCCTTTCTTTTCTCCACTTATCACCATGTTGCTTGTTGCTCTAGTTGTAAGGACCTTTGTTTTCTTTAAGTTGAGGTGTAATCTATACTGAAGGCTGTAGTCTTTGATCTTCATCAGTAAGTGCTTCAAGTCCTCTTCACTTTCAATAAGCAAGGCTGTGTCATCTGAATAACACAGGTTGTTAATGAATCTGCACCCAATCCTGATGCCCTGTTCTTCTTCACACGGTCCAGTTTCTTGGATTATCTCCTCAGCATAGGGACTGAGTAAATATGCTGACAAGACACTACCCAGAGACAGACATTTCCTGATTTAAACCACACAGTATGCCCTTATTCTGTCCAAACAACGCCCTCTTAGTCTATGTACAGGTTCCTCACGAGACAATTACGTGTTCTGGAATTCCAATTCTTCACAATGTTATCTATCATGTTATGATCCCCAGCCCAATCCCTTTGCATAATCAACAAAAAACACAGATGAATGTCTTTCTGGTATTCTCGGCATTAAGCCATGATCCAGCTAACATCAGCAACGATAGCCCTGGTTCCACATCCTCTTTTGAATGCAGTTTTACTTTCTGGCAGTTTCTTGTCAATGTGCTACTGCAATTTCTTTTGAATACATCTTCAGCAAAATTCTACTTGTGTGAGACAGTACTGATGTTATTCAGTAATTTCCACATTCTGTTAGATCATCTTTCTTTGGAACAGGCATAAATATGGATCTCTTCAAGTCATTGGACCAGGTACCTGTCTTACAAATTTCTTGGCACAGACAAGTAAGCACCTCCAGCACTGCATTCATTTGTTGAAATATCTCAGCTGGTAGTCCATCAGTTCCGGGAGCCTTCTTTTTAGACAATGTCTTCATCATAGTTTGGACTATTCTTTCTTCAACACCATCTGTCCTTAATCACATGGTACCTCCTGACATAACTGAACAAAGACACACTAATACCACGTACCAGCTTGCACATGTTCACAACTGGTTTACCAGCCCATTATGTCGTAAACCACAGAAAGAACATGAAAGAATGAGCAAGAAAACAGGAGATACACCAAACAGGCTAGATAACAAATCTTCCAGTTGTCACTAGAACACATAACACTTTTTTTAATATTTATTTATAATTTTATTTATAATCCAAGTCAATCTGTCACTAAAAAAAGACAAAAAACTTGCACACACTCTGCTATGTAACTAGCTGCTCTCCCTACCCTGTGAGTGCATACTTCTCCTTTCTGCTTTTATTTCCCATGTCCATTCAACTAGCTACTGCTCTGCTCTGCTCTCTCAGCTTGCCTCTTGACAGGAACTGCCCAGCTAGTCTCAGATAACACTTTCTTGAAAATCCTAAGAGTAACCTAAGAAAACTGACTCCAGTGGTTGGCCATGACCTTCTGACTTCTGTTCCACGATCTGTGCACAATGAACAAGGCAGGCGTGGCTCTTCAAGGTAATCCTTAAAAGAACGTCTGCCAGGTGGTCAGTAATTTCCACAGACATCTGAAAAGGAACAGAATGTCCTGAAAATGTAGACAAACCCAAGATAAAGAGGCCAATGGATGCTTTCAAGCTGGGTCATCCTTAGGTTGCCTCCCACGGCTGAGGAAGCTACAACTGATATGGAATCCCTCGTGCCAGACCAGAAGAGTATGGCTACTATCTCGTTTCACAGAACAAACGTTTCAGTAACTTAACTTTCAGAAATAGTGATAAGCCTGTTTCTGTAGAATTACACATCATCAACAGTTCCTGCTCTTTAACATCTACATTCCAGACAGACAGAAGCCTTATCCTAGAAAAATGAGAACATTTGTCTTCCTACAAAGCAACATCTCAAAAAAGGATTTCAAAAGATATTTAATGAACCTTTGAAAAACAGACAAAATTGTCTGGACTTTCTGGACTCTCTTTGTTCCCCTCTGACTACACTAACCCCATGCTGCCAAACATTTCTCTGGAACATGCAGTTTAAACAGTATTCCCTGATCCACAAATTAATCCAGTAATAAATTTTTAACTATTTCCATTCTCAGAAATTACGTTACAGGTAAGTGTCGCTTAATGTCCATACAACATTCTGTGAAATGTGATTCTGATGTTGTGTAAATACCATGTTACACACAGGAGAGAGGCATGCAGGATGGTCATTAGGCAGGCTCAGCATTCATTGCTGTCACTGTGCCAAGGGACTACATGAAGACTTTGCTCCATGGATGCAAGTCCTGCATGGTCTTCTTCTGGTCTCTGAGAGCTATGCCCCACTCCTGCCATGATGCACACTTGCCATCTGTCCTTGGGCATACAACCACGTCCCTTCCCTTTTCTTCCTTCCTACCTGCCTTTCTCACTGCCCCATGATAAGGTTTGAACTCTTGCAGCCCAGCCCATTCCTCCTCTGCCGCTACCTCCTGTTTCAGTAGCCTTTCCTGCTCCTCCACCCACCACTACCACAGCCCAGACTATTCAGTGGCCACCAACATACAAGCTGTGGTCTTGGGCCCAGGTATGATATACAGGGTGCACTGGCTGAGTGGGGTATCCCCCTCGGCAGCTCCGGTGGCATCTGCATGGTCCCTTCCTGAGGTGCGCACAGTGGGACAGGAAGCCATGAATACATGCCAGGATTCCCTCCCTATACTACTCCAGGGCTAGGCTGATGCTGGACCAGCAAAGCAAGTGAGATAGAGGCAGGATCTACTAAAAGTCAAAACCAAAATCATTGCTGCTGAGTCAATTCCAACTCATAACAACCCTACAGGACAGACTAGAACTGCCCCATAGGTTTTCCGAGGAGCATCTGGGGAAACGTGAACTTCTAATCTTTTAGTCAACAACTGAAATCTTAACCACTACACTACTAGGATTTCGACAGGATCTACAGTACTTAAGCAAAGTACATCTGCTATGTCCTGTTCTCCAATGAGGATTTCTGAATTCTGTTATAATCTTACGGGATCACAGACACATAAGTGGTCCGGTACTGTCCCAGTGGATGTTACGTGGTGCATACACTCAAGCACTCTAATCTTAAGTGGCACTCATTCATTCCTTTGTTTTCTCACTAATGCACTGACTACTACATACTAAATGCCTTCTATGTGCAAGCTCAAAACCAGGGCCAGTGAATTCAAGTTATAAGCCACAAATGACAAATAAATGCAAGAAACTTTTCAATAAGCAGAAAGATTTACTCTAAATGGTTTCTTTGGTGAAATCATGAACTCCTTACTTCCAGAAGTCCTTGAACAAAAGACGATGATCCCTTGCCAGAAGGTTGGACTAGATAAACAGGAAAAGTCTGCCAGTACGGATTGAATTCTGTCCCCCCTCCCCGCAAAAAAACACGTGTAGCAATTTGGCTAGGCCATGATTCCCAGTGCTGAGTGATTGTCCTATATGCAGTAAATCCTGAGTCTATGATGATAATGAGGGAGGCTGAGCAGCGGCTGTGTTAGTGAGGCAGGACTCAGTCTATAAAGGTGCATTATGCATGAGGCAATGTCCTTGGATATAAAAGAAAGGGTGGCAAGCACAGACCACTAAGCAAGCACAGACCTCATACCACTAGGAAAGAAATACTCAGAACAGATTGAATCCTTTGGATTTGAGGTTCCTGCACATCAGGAGCTCCCAGTCCAGGTATAGACTGATGACAAGGACCAGAGCCAACAGGAAAGCCTTCCCCTAGAACTGACGCTGTGAGGTTGGACTTTCACCTACTTTTCTGTGAAAAAAAATAATTTATCTTCTTAAAGCTACGTACTTATCATATTTCTGTAATGGCAGCACTAGATGACTGAAGACATCTGCTCCAGTTGCAATTTTATAGAAACTTCACTCTTCTCAAGTTCTACTTGTAAAGTGAAGAAACAACTCCTCAGTCTCAAAAATGAATGCCTGGGGGGCAGGGCCAAGATGGAGAAAGAGTCACACGTCTCCTCGATTCCCTCTGAGAACTAAAGCCTAGTAAAACAACTTAACAGAAAAGAGTGGACATTCTGGGAGATCCAAAATCAGGCAGGGGGTTGTGAGATCAGACTGGGCAACAGGAAAGGGAAAACTGTTGGAGCACACATCCAGAATAAAGAAAGGGCTCTAACCAAAGAGCTAACCCTAAAACTTGAACAAGTAGAGAACAAAAGAACCCCTGAGGCACCAGAAGAAGACAGAAAATAAAGAGCAGAGCAGAACTAAACAAATCAGACAACAGAGAAACAACTGAAAGAATTAACGAAACCAAAAAGTGTTTCTCTGAAAAGACCAGCAAAATCAATAAACTACTGGCTAAATGCACAAAAGAAAAAACAGGAGAGGAAACAAATAACCCGAATAAAAAAATAAAACAGGAGATGTCATAACAGACCCAAGTGAAATCAAAAGTATCATAACAGAACACTATGAAAAACTGTACTCTAACACATTCGAAAACCTACAGGAAATGGACAAATTTCTAGAATAGCATTACCTACCAAAATTGTCACAAAGAGAAGCAGAGAAACTTAATAAACCCATCACAAAAGAAGAGATTGAAAAAGAAATAAAAAAATTACCAACCAAAAAAAGTCTGGGCCAAAATAGCAAAAAGATGGAAAGAACTAGCTGTCCATCAACAGATGAATGGATAAACAAACTGTGGTATATACACACAATGGAACACCATGCAGTGATAAACAACAATGATGATTTTTGGAAGCATCTCATAACCTGGTATCAACCAGAAGACATTATGCTGAGTGAAATTAATCAACTGCAAAGGGATAAGTATTGTATGAGATTACTATTATAAGAACTTAAAAAAGGACTTATGCACATAAAGAAAAGACTCTGATGGCTACAAAGGTGGGGAGGGAGGGACAGGGTTGGCCATAAATTAGATAGCTGATAGGAATTTGGTTAGGAGAAGGGTGTGACAGCACTCAGGAAAAGTCAGATCAGCATAACTGGACTACACCATAAACTAAAATGTTTTCTAAATTCAACGCAGCATTTCAAAAGATACAGTAGCAGGGACAGGGATCAGGGAACCACGTTTTCAGTGGACACTGAGGTCAACTGGCATAATTAGACTTTTCTTAAGAGAGTCTTCTGTACCCTATATTGGTGAGTATGGGGTCTTAAAAGCCCAAAACATGAGGAACAGTGAGCCCAGGAGGCAGAAGGACCCATACAATTGGAAAACTACATCAGCATGAGACCGGAAGAACCAGATGGTGCCTGGCCACCACTAAAGACAGCCTTGATAAGGGACACAATGTAGAGTCCCTGGTGTAACATGAGAAAAAGAAGTGTAGAGATCAAGAACTCTACTAAAAGACCAGAACTAATAGTCCAACAACCTGCAGGGCCCCCTGAGAACATGGCCCCTAGACTTGATGCTAGCCCGAGACCTAAAGCTAGTACTGAGGTCAACACTTCAGGCTAAGAACGGACTGGACTTGGGGACATACAGTGAGCATGTGGTCTGTGTACTTCACGGTTTTTTCTAGAAGGAGATGAGAGGGTGGAGAGAAGGGGACAGGCATTCACTGGGAGGACACTAGTGGTAAAAAGTAAAAATAAGGTGTGTGCTGTCACAGGGTAGGGAGAGCAGACAAAGCTGTAGAGAGGCAGGTATGCAAAACTGACTTGGATTGCATATTTTCACTTAATCATAATAATAACAAAAAAAACACAAATAAATAAATAAAATGCCCCACCCCAAATCATAAGTACTCCTGTGTTTTAGTCAGCTAGGGCTGCTCTAACAGAAATACCACAGAGTGGATGGCTTTAACAAAGAAAGATTTATTCTTACACAGTCCGGTAGGTTGCAAGTCCATATTCAGGGTGTCCGCTCCAGGGAAAGACTTTCCCCTTGACGGCTCTGGAGGAAAGTCCAGTATTGCATCAGTCATTGTCCAGGGAGCGTCCTAACGCAAGAACCTCTGGTCTGAACGACGCGTTCTGCTCCCGGTGCTGCTTGCTTGATGGTAGCGAGGTTCTCAAATTGTCCTTGGTTCTTTTTCCTTTTATTCCTTGCAAGCTAAAAGCATTAAGGGTGGGGCAAGCCATACTCCAGGGAAACTTCCCCCATAGCAGGAATTCACAGCCCCACCCTAATCCTTTAACATACAGGTTAGCAAAACCGCACAATGGAGGACATTTCCAAGATACTGGGAACCATATCCCAGCCACATGGCTGCACACATTTTTGGGGGGACACAATTCAAACCATGACATCCCACCCTTTGACAACCCAAAAATCACATCACAAAACATTTAACACATTCATCTCACCATAGCAAAATTATGTCCATCCATATAACAGAAGTCTTAAATCAGTTCCAAGTCCAAAATACAAAAACTCTTCTACATCTGTGAAACTTAGAAGGCATTAACAGGCAACAGGCAAGTCAACAGAACACATTACATTAGCCCTCAAAGCTTTGGAAATACTCTTACGTTTTCTGAGACATTCTACACAACAGCAATGCTCTCCAGACTCTAGGTATCGGCCACACTCTCTGGTTTCTGAGTGGAGACCTCCAGCCCCGTGCTACAACTCTGCCTTCAAGGCCCACTTGGACAGAAACTCTGTCCCATCGGCTTTAGGAGCACCCTAAGCCCAACTGAGTGGCAATTCCACCCTTACGAACACAGGACGCCAAGGTTCCACCCTTTCAAACCCCTGAGGTCATGGCCATACCTCTTGAGACTGAGGCAGCTCAGCTTCTCACGCTATCTGCCTCTTCAGCTTCAGCTTCCTCTGGCCGCATGGCCTGGGCCTCAGGCCCACATCTGCCCTGCCGGGCAAGTGTTCCAAAGCTCTGTAGCTCCACTGGTTTAAGTGCCCGGAGGCACCCCACTCTTGCTGGAAAGCGTCCTGCCCAAAGGCACTCAACTCTCTCACTTGGTGGGTCAGCAAGGCCAGCTCACCGATTCAAGTGCCCAGAGGCACCCCGTTCCGCGAGGAAAACTCTGCGCAGGCACTGACCTCTCTCGCTCCACGGGTCGGCTCCAGCGCTGCCTCTGGTTCTGCTGCTGCCGCTGCTGCTGCTGCTGCCGGTCCTCTGTTGTTTCTCACCATCTGCGCCTTCTTCGTTCCTTCTGAATCTTCTATCCATTCGCAGTTTCAAAGTGGCTTCCACATTTTAGGTATTTGCTAGAGCAGCACCCCACTCCCATGGTACCAATTCTGTTTTAGTCAGCTAGGGCTGCTCTAACAGAAATACCACAGAGTGGATGGCTTTAACAAAGAAAGATTTATTCTTACACAGTCCGGTAGGTTGCAAGTCCATATTCAGGGTGTCCGCTCCAGGGAAAGACTTTCCCCTTGACGGCTCTGGAGGAAAGTCCAGTATTGCATCAGTCATTGTCCAGGGAGCGTCCTAACGCAAGAACCTCTGGTCTGAACGACGCGTTCTGCTCCCGGTGCTGCTTGCTTGATGGTAGCGAGGTTCTCAAATTGTCCTTGGTTCTTTTTCCTTTTATTCCTTGCAAGCTAAAAGCATTAAGGGTGGGGCAAGCCATACTCCAGGGAAACTTCCCCCATAGCAGGAATTCACAGCCCCACCCTAATCCTTTAACATACAGGTTAGCAAAACCGCACAATGGAGGACATTTCCAAGATACTGGGAACCATATCCCAGCCACATGGCTGCACACATTTTTGGGGGGACACAATTCAAACCATGACATCCTGTGTTACCGTTTTAACACAAATTGCAATGTTCGCTTGTCACCAAAAAAGAGACCTGCAAAGAAGCTTGAAAATAACAGTGCAGTAATACAAAATAAAAAGAAATAATTATTTTTAAAAATTACAAGGGAAATAAAAAGCTTTAAAGTGTTACTGAAAAGAAAAATGGCCTTTTACAATTAAATTGTTTATATAGCAAAACATTTACCTTTACCCCAACCCACACCCTCCAAAATGAAATTATTGCTGCCCCCAAGTAAGTTTCCACAATAATTGGAATCTATCATATTAACTCAAAGAATTTTAGGTTTTATAAAAAAGGTGATTTCTAAGCCAGAAGAGGTAAAAGATATATAAAATAATTGCAATTGTATTAAAATCTTTTATACAGGTAGCTGCCATCAATTTGCTACTTTGTTAAAATAATGAAAGTAAACAAACCTTTTAAAGCCATATAATATATAAAACATAAAAAGACCTACAAAATTAAGAAATTATGATTTTCTTTACACAGCAAAAATCAAAACAAAATAACCATAACCCAGTTATCTAATAAACAAACATTTAGTAACTTTTCCGATAATAAAATTATTTGTTTCTTAGAGAGAATTTAGAAAACAGAAAATATATAGAGAGTAAATTAATAAGAGCCACAGAGAGACTATATCAGCATGAGACCAGAAAAACCAGATGGTGCCCGGCTGCCACCAATAATCACCCTAACAGGGAATACAAGATAGTCCCTGAAACAGCAGGGAGAAATGGGCAGCATTCAAACTCTGGCAAGGGCTGTTTCTGGAGTAGAAAAAAACGATTTCTTCCTGCACTGGAGAAGGGATTTGCAGAACATGAAAGGAATCTTGCTGGAAGAAGGACTGCTTTAGAAATTTGAGGGTAAGATGGTGGGGGTCTGTGCTAGGAACCACACCTCCACGTCAGCAGTCACCAAGATGAAGACTTAGCATTCAATCCACTGACGAAGAAGGGAAATAAAAAAACTGAAATTGAACTCAGCAACATGTAAAAAAATATTGGTACAGCCCATTTATAAAAATAACAGTGGAGACTGCACAGTTTGTTGAAAAGGTGTAACAGGTTAGTTGGGTAGAAATACAGTATATACCCTTTATCTAATACGAGGAAAATGATACCTTTACCTTAGTAGTCTTCTTCCAAAAACTCACAACCCCAGTCTAATCATTCAAACAGCAGGACAGTCTACAAAATATCTGACCACTAGTCCTCAAAACATTCAAGGTCATCAAAAAGTAAAATCTGAAAAACTGTCAGAGCCAAGAGGGCATAATAACTAAATGTAACATGTTATCTTGCATGGGACCCCAGAACTGAAAATAGACATAAGGTTAAAAACTAAGGAAATGTGACTAAAGTATGGACGTTAGTAAATAATTATAAATCTATTAATTATAACAAATGTAGTATACAAAAAAACAAATAAAAATCACGGCCATCAGTCAATTCTGACTCATAGCCACCCCATGGACACAGCGGACCTACCCCACTGAGTCTCCAAGGAGTGCCCGGTGGGTCTGAACTGCCGACTTTATGGTTAGCAGCTGTAGAATTTAACGACTGTGCAACCAAGGTTTCCATAGCAGTGTGAAATACTAACTGTAAACTGAGTGTGGAATATATGGAAACTCTGTACTGGCTTCTCAGTTCTTCTGTAAATATTAAACTCTTCTGAAAAATAAAGTCTCTTAATAATAATAAAATGAATTATGATTCACAAGAAGGAATTCTCAAACTTATTTGACCAGGGAACTGCTTTTTGTTTGTATGTTTGTGTTTGTGTGTTTGCGTGTTTATGTGTATGTGTGTGTTTGTTCATTCATGTTTTTCATCTGTTTACTTGTGGAACAACTTCCAAAGCTAGTATTCAACAGCAAACACTCAGAGAAATGCTGATACAGCTTCTGACATTCCCTCATCTGCCCAGAAAATTAAATACTAAATCTAGCTTGCCATAAACTGTGAGAAGTGAGCTACATTCTAACTCTTAAGATATAATGAAGACCTAAGGGGAGTTAAAAAATAAATAAACTAATACAACTCTCACAGAATAAAAAGCTGTCAAAATTTTTTGGGACAGAATTCTAAAACAGTCTGTCCAAACACTTACTGAATAAAAAGAGGAAGGAAACTTTTAACACTTGATAGGAAGCCACCTGCCCCTAGCTCCTTCCCAGGACTCCTGCAAAACTTCCCAGCTACCTTCCCTACAGCACACAGCACTTTCTACTTTGGGTGACAGCTGCTTATGACCAAGTCTTACATATCTCTTTCTTTCAACCATCATAGGAATCTAAAATGTTTTATTGCTTATACCTAAGATTCTAAAAGTACTGTCTCTACATCTTCATCACAAAGTATTTAGACTCAGCCTTTTTAGTTTTATCTCGAGTTTATATCTTAATATACAAAACACTAATTTTTTTCAAATATGTAGGATTTAACGTTATGCTTTATAGCAAATCAATAACATATATTGTGCAGCTTCTAGTCCTAAAAGATAACATCTGAAGATAGAAATACGGTATATATTTCTTCATATGTCTCCACTGTTTGCTGATTTTGCCTCCTTTTATTCCTAATTTTGAGGGTTCTTTTCATGAGGAAACCCTGGTGAGACAGTGGTTAAGCACTATAGCAGCTAACCGAAAGGTCAGAAGTTCAAATCCACTAGGTGCTCCTTTGGAAACCCTACAGGGTAGTTCTAGTCTGTTCTATAGGGTCACTGTGAGTCAGAGTTGACTTGGCAGCAATGGGCTTTTTTTTAAAAAAAATGAATTAAAAGTTAAAAATCTGCCTAGCATCCACTGTTGCAGAACATGGTAACTCAAAGCAGCAGAACTTTTTTCACAAGCAGA
The DNA here is from genome assembly GCA_028571685.1 of Heterohyrax brucei. Lineage (NCBI taxonomy): Eukaryota > Metazoa > Chordata > Mammalia > Hyracoidea > Procaviidae > Heterohyrax > Heterohyrax brucei. Next base: position 168,422,235 of record CM053143.1, read on the forward strand.
ACCACCACCTAATTGCTATAGCTGGGTGATGGACTCATGGGAGTTCTGGTGGACAGACCTGAAAGTTTTTATAAGAAGTTTTCAAATATCCACTTCTGAGGTTATGATGCAGAAGGGAGGTAAGCTCCAACTGTGATGCCCAATAAACTCCAGAGCAGTGGCAGGCAGAGAATCCCACCCAGCACTGCTGAGGAAGACTCACAAACCACAATGCCTCTAAGGCAATGAACTATGCTTTGCCAAGGCTAAGAACAGTTAAAGGTGTCAGGAGCATATCACCAAAAAAGAAACCAAACCCACTGCCATCCAGTCAATTCCAACTCACAGCGACCCTACAGGGCAGAGCAGAACTGCCCACAGAGCTTCTGAGGAACATCTGGTGGATTTGAACTGCCAACCTTCTGGTTAGTAGCCGTAGCACTTAACCACTATACCACCAGGGTTTTCAGGAGCATGTGATGGAACTTATTAAATTTCTACTTTAACATCTTCTTACAGTTCTGTTTATTGTCTTTAAATGAGTTTTAGTTGTTACCAGGCAATTTTATAAAACAAGTTCATTTGAGTTCTGTAACAGAGTATAATCAGTATATAACAGCCTGCTGTGAGAACAAATCTATTTCAAATACAGTGTCAGTAACACTAGCTTCAAACACTAGCATTTGAATGGAAGATGGTATCAGTTCATTTCCAGTTTACTTCTTTAATGTCACAGGGCATTAGGAACTGATTACATCATAACACTTTTATCACATTTTAAATCTATTTCAAATACAAGTCAGTTACACTAGCTTCAGATGCCACAATTTTAAGGGAAGATGATATCAGCATAAAAAAAATTCACTCCCATTGAGTCAATTCTGACTCATAGCAACTGCAAACAGTACAGTCAAACTGCCCCACGGAGCTTCCATGGAGCAGCTGGTGGGTATGAACCGATAACCCTTTGGTTAGCAACCTGAGTACTCACCTGCTGCACCATCAGGGCTCTGATGTCAGTAGGGTACATGACTTTTTTCTTCTACTCAGTGTTTTGCAGAATTACTACAGTTAAATAGGTACGACACTTGGCAACAGAAACTAAAAAGGAAGAGTACACAAATGCTGTTCATATCACGTTTGTGCTTCTTACTGAGTCTTTCATATGCCAAGTGCTGCTGAGTCAGGCTGTCGTATAATCAAAAGAATCTTTCACTTTATGTAACCTGCCACAGAAAAATATAAAAAAATGAACAGCAGCCAACCTGTGCTTTCCTCATGTACACCAAAGGTTCTTTAAGATGCTCGGGAGGTGCTGCAGGGTGACGGGGTAGAGGAAACCTAGGGGCAAACAGAGGCAGTTAAATGTTGTGTGTGACTCTTGATAGTTAATTAACTCTCTCAGTTAGAAACTACTTACCTCTGAGTCCACGTCATAGACAAAATAGAAAACGAATTAGCAGTTCTATTAGTGTAAATACAGACAACTATCAGAACTGCAGTTTCAGTTTAAAACTAGATTATAAATTTAATTACTGTTAAAAGTTAAATTATATGATACTCTGAATCTATAAATTTAGGCAATTTAAAAACCACTTAAGTCTGTAGATACATGAAAATGGTTCTAAATGTTAATTTTAGCATACACATATTCTGACATTAAGAGGGTTTTTTAAGGTCAAAAAAATCTATTATATCAACTCTTTACATTTCTCCAAGTTTTCTTTCTAGCCCTTGTCCATATGATTACATGTTTTTTTACATAATAGAAATAATAATATAGTCACGTTTTAATATATAACATATATGTAATGTATACTAAATTCTTTCTGTTTTCTAAGTCATGTTATATGTTAAACAAAACTATACATTTTTTATTAAGAAGACAGATTTTAGTCAACAACTAAGTATTCAATGGTGGTAAGCCAATGTTCTCTGTTCTCACAGAGCCAACATTTTAGTGAAGGGAGTCAATAATCACTAAATCAAAGAAATAAACAGAACCGTATCATATAATAACAAGTGCCATGAGAAGAGGAAAGACACGAAATGAAACAGAAGTGGTTTGGAGTGGTAAGGCAGGCCTCTAGGGAGCTGCTATTCGAACTGAGACATAATGAGGAGGAGCAGCCAACCATGCAAGGATCTAGGGGAAGACTGTTCCTGGCAGAAAGACAGCAAGCCCAAGATCCTGACGCTGGAATGCTGGGAATAGTTAAGGATCAGAAAAAGCCACAAGGGTTGAGCATAATGACTAGGGCGTAGAGCAGGACGAAGCCACAGACAGAAAAGGGAAACACGATGGTGCGCCTGCTCCAGAGGCAGAGTGGACAAGCGTCAGCGTCCATGAGAGGCACTTCTGGGTCAGGAAAAAATAATCTATCCCACCTAATCTACAAGACCATTTCACTAATTTTCTTGTTTGATTATTTCTGGCAAAAAAAAAATTTTCCACTAAAATCTGCATTCCGTGTACTTCAATAACTAACTTTTTACCACTCACAAATGAAAAAAAATATGTAAAATGTCTACATAGACACCTTGGCCTTTTTTTACTTATTGCAAATAGTTTAAAAACTATGTGTCTCACCGTGCCCAATTATATAACTTGTTAAGGATATTCCATTTATAATACTGCTCTAAAATTTCTTCATTTTAATGGTATTTCTAAATTTGATAAAACTTAGAAATTTAGGATTGACAATTGAGAGCACTGATGATCTTAAGAGTTATTAGGTGATCAAAGAAATTTATCCAAAAAGATAGGTAACAGAAGCGGCAATGCTTTGTGTAGTCCCTGGGGTCTTAAAAGCTTGTAAGCAACCATCCAAGGTACATGAAGGAAGAAAGTCAAGATGAACTAATTGTGTGTCTAACAGCCTCCATAAACAACTGCTTCATCTTGAGAACAGACGAGCTAGACTGTGTCTAGCTACCATTACTGAATATTTTGATCCAAGGTTCTATAAATGACCTGAGGGCCACATTTTAGGAAACGACTAAACACATCCATAAAACAAAGCAAGACTACAGGGGTACACCAGCTCAGGGGCAAGAAGCAGAAGGCTGGAGGGGACAGGAAAGCTGGTAATAGGGAACCAAAGTTGAGAAGGGAAGGTGTTGTCATGTCCTGGGGTTGGTAACCAGTACCATAAAACAGTATGTGTACTAACTAGTCAGTGAGATGCTTTTATCTGAAGTACAATAAAAAAAAAAAAAAAAACAACCAAACAACAAAAAAAGAGTCTCTAGAAGAATTCAAATGAAAGAAGGTAAAATGTTGACCAGAATTACAAACTGTCATGGAACCCAGATTTCTAGAGTCACTGAGGCAAGCAAATTCCCTGAAAGTACTGCCCTGCTCTTTAAAACATAACGCTTAAACCAAAACTGTTTTCTGAAGTCAACAGTTTCGGGGAAAAAGGGGAGAGATAAAGAGATAGAGCACAGGATTTTTAGGGCAGTGAAACTATTCTGAATAATACTGTAGTGGTGGCTATATGACATTATATGTTGTCAAAACCCACGGCACTGTACAATACAGAGTCAACCCTAATATAAGCTATGACTTTAGTTAATAATAACTAAATATGATGAACCAATATTGGTTCATCAATTGTAATGAATGCATCATACTGACACAAGATGCTAGTAACAGGAAAAACTCTGTGTTGTATGTCTGTAAGGAATATACGGAAACTCAGTACATACTGTGCAATTTTTGGTAAACCTAAAACTGCTCTAAAAAAGTAAAGTCTATTAGATAACAAAGAAAAATGGCAATGCAAAAGTTATTAAGACAAAAATCAAGTTAGGTATTTACTCATTCAAAAACTTTTAGTGAGTACCTACTAAACAATCCAGATAACAGAGATACAGTCATTAACAAAACAATCTAAAATGTTTGCTCTTGTGCAGGGGGCTTTCAAGTTGGAACAGTAGACAGAGGCCGGGACATCACCCTGGACTCCTGTGTCTTTCTTACAACCAGTAGGTGACTAAATCCTCCTAGCTAATTCTCAGCTTTCTCCACCCTTTCTGCCACTAACGTCTTTCATCATCCCTCTCCTGCATGTTCCTAAGCGGTGTCCCCTGCTTCCAGACTGTTTTCATCCTATCTGCCAATGTGCCTGGTTGTCTGCCAGAAGTGACATCTTCTTTATTTACCAGGGATTGCATTCCGGTATCTAGCATGATGGCTGGAAACCCTGGTGGCACAGTGGTTGAGTGCTATGGCTGCTAAACAAAAGGTCGGCAGTTCAAATCTACCAGGCTCTCCTTGGAAACTCTACGGGGCAGTTCTACTCTGTCTTACAGGGTCGCCGTCAGTCAGAATCAAGTGAATGGCATCTCTTTGTTTTTTAATATCACGACTGGTACATAATGAACAAAATGCAAATGTCATTATGTCACTATTCTGCTTAAAATTCTAAATGGCCCCCAAATGCTCTTAGGATCTAGTTGGTAAAGCCCCGGATTTGACACAATAGCTGTTTTGAACTCAAAACATACCAGCAATCATGAGGATGGCATACTACCAGGACTTTTAGGGCAGTGGGACTATTCTGTATGATACTGTAATGGTGGATATATGACATCATATGTTGTCAAAACCCACAGCACTGTACAATACAAAGAGTGAGCCTTAATGTAAGCTACGACTTTAGTTAATAGTAACTAAATATGATGAGCCAATATTGGTTCATGAATTGTAATGAATGTTTCACTCTGGAAGTGTTTCATTCTGTTACATGTAAGTTGGCTATTGAGTCTGAATCCCCTCAACGGCAACTAACAACACCGTGTAACATCACCCTTTACCATGCCCTCTTCCCACACTACCACCCAAGTAGATGGAGTTGCTGTTATGCCACTGCACCACATTCTTTTTCACCTCTGAACCTCTGCATTTGTGGTTGCCTCTAAGCATTTCTTCCCTGCACTTTCCTTGGACCAACTCACATCCTTCTGGTTTCTGACTGAACACGGCCACCTTTGGTTAGCGACTATCACATCCCCAAGTCTGAATTCAGGGCCTTTCCTATGTGCCTACCACAGTACTTCACATACACTGTATTGTAATTGCCTCTTCAGAGTGTGGATGCCCTACTAGACTGTGAACTCCTGGTCAGTGCATAGCACACAGCAAGCACACAGTAATATTTAAATTAAGAAGGCAAAGAAAAACTACATGATCAGGACATTTTGGAAGTATGCGGGTCCCCTGCCTGAGCACCCTTTTAGCAAAAACCATGAACGTCTGTCAAGATTTACCCAAACTTGTCTAAAATCCTTCCATTTAAAAACTCTCCTATTTAATCTTGACAATATTATAAGTTAAATGAGTAAATCACAAAAGGTCAAAAATTGCATGATCTCACTTACACGAAATAACAAGAACAGGCAAATACATAGAAACAAATGTCTATTAGTGGTTACCAGAGGCACAAGGAACAGTGGAGGGGGTGCCACTGTCTGAGAAGCAGTGGCTTTTGGTCTATGATGATGGAACAGTTGCAACAATAGATGATGGTTGCATGACATAACTAAGATAATTCACACTGCTAAATTATACCCCAAAAGTTATATATATATATTTAATATATTTACATATACATTTGCAACAGTAAAATCTTTCCATTGAAAATCTTTCCACAACTGTTCAGTGTTCATGCCTCTTTAAGGTATGGTAGGTACTTGTATATATTAATAAATAGACTATGGTATATTTTTTATAACATGTAAATTACATAAATAGGTAAGACTTTTCAAAGATTTATTTATGTGTTTAGTTTATGCTCCTTGAGGGAAAAGGTCATCTAATTATTTATAAATTGCTTTTTATGAAGTACACTGTCTTTCCATTTTGTCAGTAAGCAAAACAATCAGTGCATTTTCATTTTGCACGTAAAGACTGACTTAGTTAAATGTTTATAGTAAGTTTAGGGTTAATAACTGCATTTATTTTCCTCAAGTCATCAATTATTTATAATGTTGAACCACTTTATCAGATTCACTTAACTACTTGCTGGCTCTTTATTATTTATTTGATACTACACCATTACCAAAAACAGTACTGTCAAGTTGATTTTGACTCATAGGAAATACAAAAAGAAATATGACATAAATTTGTCAAGAAATCAGATACAGACATACATGAAATGTATAAAACATACAGGCACTGGAATCCGACAGCCAGAGTTCAAAACCTAGCCCCGTCATTTACTAGCAATATGATCTTGAGCAACTTACTTCAGTGGTCTATCTAAGCTTCAGTTTTTTCTTCTATAAAATGGTAGTAACAAACTCTACTTGATAAGGTGTTATGAATATTATGCTAAATAATGCAATGCATATCGATTAGTACCTAGCACAAAATAAGCATTCAATGTAAATTATCACTAATATAAAGTTAAACAGCTATTAACACAATAAATATATAAATGATTCTTTAAAATGAATGGAAAAGATAAGTAAGCAAAGTAGGCAGTCTATAGCAGGAAGAGCACACGGAGGGATGTCAGCTATTTTCAGGTATGACCTGTTCAGTTCATGCATCCACATCTCCATTTAGGTATGAAAGTGGATGTTCTGGTTTTCCCCAAGCTCCGATTAATTATTTAATATTAGCTAATGAATATTTCTACTTTATATTCTACTTCCTTTACTCACCGATCAAATGGTTTCTGCTAATGAAAAATGTAATATAATACACTAAGCCTAACCTAGCCTTTTCATTTATGTTAGGGGGAAACACTTCTTGTATCCCCCCTTCCACGTGAAAACAGCTCCATAACTGTAACATCTTGGGCTCTCTCCATAGCTTTACTCAGGAAACCCCTGAAGAGGTGCATTGCCTCACCAACTGGTAAATTTGGAAGAATAAACTAAACACAGACTCTGATCTAGTACTATTTGCCTATAAGGTAAAGTTATTTCATTCTAAGTTTTAGTTAACAGACTCCTTTTGTTCTCACACCTGGTTTGTCCCCTTGTCGAGACTATCAGTAATAGAAATATAATTTGGATTTCTCATCCACCTTTCTGTTTTACCTTACTTCTCCATTTGTTCAGAACCCAAGTGAGAAAGACAGCAGTATTACTGGGCTCCTTAGAAACACCAACAATTTCTTTTTAAAAACATTTATTAAAGGTCTGTCATATAAGATACCAAAATCAAGACAGTGAATAAGGTACGGTCCCTGTCATCAAATAAAAACACCCTCTATTTCACATCCCAATTTTCAGAATGCATTAGATCATAAAAATCAGAATCACTAGTAATATCTCCTTAGAAGAGAATTCAATGTTTGCAATTACATACAAGAGCTATTTTGATTACACAGTGTCAGAGACACAAAACTGAAATTATAAATGTTGTATGTAACAGAAAGACACATCACTATGTTTATATTACCAATCTGTGTTAGCTCTACTACATTTTGTGAATGTAAAGCTTCACTTATCCTAAGTATCTATTCCTCTGGTGACAGAACTACCAAAGGTAAGGTCACAGTCAACTTTGATTAATCGATAACATTGTATTTGATGTTGTTTAAAAAAAAAAACAACTCAAAACATGGCGATAAGGAAAGAAGCAAATACTAATAATAAAATGTGTATATCTAAGTACATGTTCACAGATATTCATCTTATTTTAGAAACATGTCTCGTAAGTTATCTTATTTCCCATTTAACAGCAAATAAGGGGCAAACTGAAAATGAGACTACTAGAGACACACACATTGATATCAGTTAAAAAGAAAAACGCAGATGCAAGAACTCTATTAGACTACACACTCCATGAGGACAGGAATTGTGTATAGTGCTCTACACTGTATCCTGAGTTCACAACACCACAATTGGCAAATGGTAGGTGCTCAATAAATAACTGATGGGTAACTGAATATTAAGTAAACTCCAAAAGTGAACATTCTGGAACTATATTTTTAATAAAGGCAGTCTTACATACCTCAACAGATCCTAAATTTAGATAGATGAACAGAACACTAGTGCTCTTAATGATGACATAAATTTTGCAAAAAGTATTAAATTGTTTAGCATGATTTATTAATAAAGACAGAGAAAAATAAAATGCCAATAATAAAAAGAATGTTATTAACCTCCAATTATCTGAAATATTAATCTATGAAGACTATCTGATTCTCTAATGATGTTGGATAAGTGAAATGTAATACAAAATTTGGGACTGTTTTTGAAAAACTACCTATTCAATATTGATTCTCAGATAACTTTTAATAGCTTTAACTTACTTGAAATTCCATGTAAGCACTAACAAGGACTAATAATACAATGAGTGTACACAGCAACAATGACTTCATTAATTACAAAATAAATACCGCTAAACATAATAGTATCTCAAAATAGGTGGGAAAAACTCACACACTCAGTTCACTATAAACCGCATTCTGAAGTTTCTTCGCCCAACCTATTTTTAAAAAAATAATAAATACACAAACATATTAGTTTAAAAAATAAACACACATCATAATTAAATTTATCTCAAAAATTTTGACATCATACTCATTTGTGAAAGTTCTTTCCAACTGCTAACCACTGTGTAAAATAAAACCACAAAACAGCAAACCTGTTGCTGTTGAGTCAATTCTGACTTACAGCAGTCCTATAGGACAGTGGAGGACTGCCCCATATAGGGTTTCCAAGGAGCAGCTGGTAGGTTCAAACTGTGACCTTTTTGGTTAGCAGCCAAACTCTGAACCATTATACCACCAAAGCTCTACGCTAAGTATTAATAAAGAATTATTCAGTACATCTCTTGGCTAACATTTAGTAGTAAAGTCTTTAACATGATCTATACATATATATATATATTTAAGTAAAATTATTACATCATTTTCTTAAAACGGAAGAAACATTTCCTCATCCATTATCAGTGGGCTCACAGAATGTCAAAATCTTTGGATGTTGTACTATTGATGCTATGAGAGAACGTGCCAAGGGAAGGGCAAGAAACAACCAGTCATTTGATGAAGAGAGATCACAAGTCACTAGTTATAATTAACTAGTCAGTAAACTCGTGGACAGCATAGGCAGGTGAGGTACTCAGTTAGCCCAGTTAGTCTGGTGGCTAACTATCTAGCTGAAGTTAGCTGGGTAGACTACTTAACAGTTCCATTCCCATGTCCAGAGGGAACCTTCCCACTCAAAAAAAAAGATGATTTTCTTCTGTTTGTTTTTGAAAGTACACAGGAAAAAAGTCACGATTCAAAGGAAAAAAGCAAGTGCAATTTAACATATGAAATAGTACACTCAGGATGTTTTCTGATTAGGAAGATAAAAAAGTGTTTAAAATTTATTAATATAATAACTCATTCCCTACTGTTTTCCTGAATTTTTGCATCATGTTATCAAACTGTCACAGTTCTCATTCTTCCCAAATCAATACCTACTCAGACACTATTTTCACAATTCTGAATGAATAACTGGAAGGCTGTGGATAAAATATCCCATCTAAATACATTGTCTCCTTAAGTTGCTTTAAAGAATTGGGGAGAAAAAAAAACTGACAAACCTGATATTTTAAAGAATTCCTTAATATCTTCTTTTAGTGATTCAAGTTTAATCTCAGGTCTCTGTAGACTGGTCTAATTTTTAAAAAGAAGGAAAAGACAGAGATTAAAAGTAAATTTGGGGGGGGTTGCTACTTAACATTTATGAAAATAATAAAAAAAGAAATATTTAAAATGTGCATATTATTTGAAAAATCTTCTTTGAGGTCAGAGCAACTAAGAATTATCTGGAATAGCTCCTAAGAGAGAAGACTTTTTCATCTTCTCTTAAAATACAGGGTCTGTGATAGTACACTGTAGCCACTCAAAACATAAAAACTTGAAGCTCATGAATACTTACCATCTTTACCTTGTAAGAAATATTGTCAGGTTTTATAAATTCATTCCCTTATTATATCCAACACATCTGACAATACCTAATGACCAAAGGCAGGCACCCAACTGCATCACACAAACAGACCTTCACATAGCGCCTACCTTTTGGGGTTGCTGCTAAACACAAACACACACTTGTTGGGCATATTGTGGGAAATACATAGAAATCTGAATTTACTTTTGTTTATAACTGTCCCTTTCCTCTTCAAGTACTTGTTTTCTATTCTGCTGCCTTCTCGCACTGTAATTATTACTAAAAATAGTAACTTCTACTTAGAATAGCTTCATCACACCTCAAAGTACTGACATTGCATCACCTAGATTCCTCTGTCAAGCGTATTTCTTATAATGCATTTCTATTAGGATATTTCAAATCTAAGAAATAAAAAAGTTGATTGTCTCTTCCACTCACTACCCTGCTCTTTCTATTTTTTTAATCTTGATCAACAAAGCTACCATTCACCTGGTCAGAAATTTAAAAGTTATTTTCTATTCTACTCTTTCTAACTCATCCACGAGTCAGCACCTTTCAGTTAAGATAACAATGGCAGCCGTGAGACTTCTTAATTTCCCTGATTTCTATATAAAATCAGCAACTAGATGGAAAAAATAAAATCCCATGGAAAACATTCACAACAGAACTAGATGATGATGTATTCTCTACAAAATCCAAATGCAAACCACTGGAGGCAAACGAAAAGTCACAACACCTATATGCTACTATCATCTGTGCAAGATGAAGCAAAGAGGAAAAATGAGATATCTGGTGAATCTAAAAACAAAATAAGTCAAAGAGTCAACAAGTATATCTTACAAAATGTGACAAACAAATTTTAGAAGGGCAGCTAAGCACTAGGAGGACTTTTGCCCAGTCCAATAACAGTAACCTAAAGGCCTAATCCAGTTTCAGAAAAGGACACAGAATGAAGAGTATCACTGCTGATGTAAGACGAATCTTGGCTGAAAGCAAGTAACACCAGAAAGATGTCTATCTGTGCTTCACTGACTATGCAAAGGCATTCAACTCATAGATCATAACAAATTACAGATATCATTGCAATGAGAGAGAATTCCAGAACATGTAATTGGGCTCCTGCGGAAACTGTTACACAGTCTCAGAGGCAATCATTCAAGGATATACAGTGTATTTAACGTAAGGAAAGGTGTTCATGAGAGACGCATCTCTCACCACACTTACTTAGGCAAATAATCAGAGAAGCTGGGCTATACAGCATCAGGACTAGGGGAAGACCATTAAAAACCTACGATATTCTGATGACATAACTTTGCACACTAAAAGAGGACTTGAAGCACATACTGATGAAGATCAATGACTACAGCCTCACTGTGGATTACACCTCAAGATAAAGAAAGAAAACAAAAACTCTCACAACCGGACCAACAAGCAACATCATGATAAAGGAAGAAAAAACTGAAGCTATCACAGATTGTATTTTATTTGGATCCTCAATCAGTGCCCACGGAAACAGCAGTCACAAAATCAAATGATGTACTCCATTGGGCAAATCTGCTGCAAAAGACCTCCCAGAAGTGTTAGAAAACAAAGATGTCACTTTGAGGACTAAGGTGAGCCTAGCCCAAGCCATCTTGCTTTCAGTCGCTTCATATGCATGCAAGAGCTGGACAATGAGTACGGAAGACTGAGGAGGAACTGATGACCCCTGTTTGGGGTATGTTATCATGAAGGACCAATTCACTGAGGACATCATGCTCGGTAAAGCACAGGGTCAGTAAAAAGAAGACAACCCTCAAAGAGATGAACTGACACAGCAGCTGTATCAACCATCTCAAGCACAGCGAAGATTGGGAGGACAGTGCAGGCCCACAGGACCAGGCAGTGCTTCATTCTGCTGTAAACAGACTCACTACGAGTTGGAATTGACTCGATGACACCTACCAACAAGAACCTAGTAGTCTAAAGAGATTGGAACCGTCTTTTAAAAAAAATCCCACTGTCATCGATTTGATTCTGACTCATAGTGACCCTACAGGACAGAGTAGAATTGCTCCACATTTCCAAGGAGTGCCCAGTAGATTCAAACTGTCAACATTCTGGTTAGCAGATGTAGCACTTAACCACTATACCACCAGGGTTTCCTATCCAGCATCTCTACATTCTTGACAATAAACAAAGGTTCCCCTTGGGATAATGCATACCTACAAGAAAATGTTAGCAGAGTAACAAAAACTGAGCAGATAAGGGCCAGAGAGATAAAGAAGACAGTCTGAATAAAAGTAGGAACTCTGTAACAGTAACAAAACAAAAACGCTATCCTGAATTTCCTCTCCTAAAAGTTCACAAAAATGAAACTTACATAAATTATCAGCAACTCAGATTATCGGTCAAATTCCACCCAAAGCTAGTACAAGAGGAGAAGAGCACAGTAATATCCCTACTGTCTTAGTCATCTAGTGCCACTATAACAGAAATACCACAAGTGCATGGCTTTAACACAGAGAAGTTTACTTCCTCACAGTCTAGTAGGCTAAAAGTACAAACGAAGGGAGGGCATCAGCTCCAAAGAGGCTTTCTTTGTTCACTCAAGAGGAATGTCCTTGTCATCAAACTTCCCCTGGACTGGGAGCTTCTGATGCACATGGAGCCCAGGGTCCAGAGGACAAGCTCTGCTTGGCTCCCTGCAGTGTTTCTTTCCTGGAGGTATGAGGTCTCCAACTCTTTGCTTGCTTCCCTTTCTTTTACATTCCGAAAGATTGCCTCAGGTACAATGCAGTGCTACAGATTGAGTTCCAGGCTATGCATGGATGCCAGCACCCAGTCCACCCTTCAAAGCAATTTTGGAACTCTTGCTGGAATGCCCATCAGACCTTTCATCGTATTACCCTTGATGTCTTGAATGTCATCAAAATGTCTTCCTTTCAACATTTCTTTGATCTTCAGGTAAAGAAAAGTCCCTGGGGGCCAGATCAGACGAATAGGGAGGGTGTTCCAATACGGTTATTTGTTTACTGGCTAAAAACTCCCTCACAGACAACTATACAATTAATTTCATAAACTTGCCACTGTACTACCACGCCCTCATGCACAATGAGAAAGAGTTCCAAATCTGCTTTGAAGAGTAGACTAGTGTCGCTGCCTAACTGTCCGCCGGCGGAAAGAAGACAGGACACACGGATACGAGCCGCCTTACAGGTTGCTTACTTTATTCTTCTATTCTTACTATTGACTTCTTTCCTGGTGCTTGCTCAATTTATAACCTAGATTCCTCCAATCCTCATGTGCCACGCTCTCCCAAGATGGAGGCCCACAATAGGCTAGCGGGAAGCCACTGCCCACAGGCATGCGCCATGAAAGCCCTAGGTCTGGTAAACAAGGGTGTGGTTGGGGTGCTGTTCTGGCCCTGGGCGCCATCTTGGGCCATCATGTCCCGCTTACCACATCTCCCCCTTTTTTTGTTTACATAAACCGAGAAGGTGCCTGTCTTGGGTCCTCTTTGGCTAGGATGCTCCTTACCCGTCATGGGGATACTTCACAGCTTGGTGAGGCCCCTGGCTTAGGTTGGTAGCACCCCCAGAAGAGGTTGCCCGTCTTTGACTACCCTTCTAACATGCTGAGCCAGACACTTGCCAAGGGCTGTTCATCTTGCACGGCTGCAATGGCCTGTATAATCAGGGCCTGTTCCCGTCATCACTGTCAGGAGGCGCGCCGGCCAATAAGACATATGGCAAAAATGGCACAGAGGAAAGCTACACTGAGTACCCCAAGTCCCGCCCATTCCTTGATGGTGAAAAACGCTGAGCTCATAAATTTCAGCAGTTCACTGGCAGTGTGAGTATCGACTCGCATGGAGTTGATCGCAACGATGGAGAGTCTGAACTGTTCCAGAGTCTGCTCTAAATTAGCAGACCAGTTGCCCTGTAGTTCTAAAGAAAGAGACCGAGAGAGGTTAGCAGCTCTAGAGACGTTGCTGAACTGTACGGAGGTGACACACAATCCAGGAAGCCTTTGCTCACAACCCAGCTGTGCCAGCTGGAATAGCACATCCACTTGGTCCTGCAATAGGTCACACCTATGTGTGGCTGGGGTTGGTAGGGTGCACAGGAGGCGCACTGTTTTACTATGGCCCGAGCAGCTTCCCGCGATATATGGAAGCGCGAGGAGAGGGTGTGAGCATTCACATGAAAACGTTTGTGAAAAGCTTCAGCTTGTTCAGTGGCATTGAGGATGAGAGTGGCTCTAGTGAGGTGATCAGCGGCGGCATCAATAAGCACTTTAAGGCATCAAGTAAATGCCGAGAGGAAGGCTGGTTCCCCATCGCCTCTGGGTTTCACAAGGCCTCCTAATCTCTGCAATAAAATAACTTTCCCTTCGCCCCTACTCCCGGGATCCTACTTACGCTAGCGTTTCACTTTCCCTTCGCCCCTACTTCCGGGTCCTACTTACGCTAGCATTTGACTTTCCCTTCGCCCCTACTTCCGGGGTCCTACTTACGCTAGCGTTTCGCCTCTTCGGGCTCCTTGAAACTTTCCCTTCGCCCCTACTTCCGGGGTCCTACTTACGCTAGCGTTTCGCCTCTTCAGGCTCCTTGAAACTTTCCCTTCGCCCCTACTTCCGGGGTCCTACTTACGCTAGCGTTTCGCCTCTTCAGGCTCCTTGAAACTTTCCCTTCACCCCTACTTCTGGGGTCCTACTTACGGTAGCGTTTCGCCTCTTCGGGCTCCTTGAAACTTTCCCTTCGCCCCTACTTCCGGGGTCCTACTTACGCTAGCGTTTCACCTCTTCGGGCTCCTTGATTGAAGAGTGGGTCCCCGTACGGACCACCACTTGTCGCTGCCTAACTGTCCGCTGGCGGAAAGAAGACAGGACACACGGATGCGAGCCGCCTTGCAGGTTGCTGACTTTATTCTTCTATCCTTACTATTCACTTCTTTCCTGGTGCTTGCTCAATTTATAACCTAGATTCCTCCAATCCTCATGTGCCATGCTCTCCCAAGATGGAGGCCCACAATAGGCTAGCGGGAAGCCACTGCCCACAGGCATGCGCCATGAAAGCCCTAGGTCTGGTAAACAAGGGTGTGGTTGGGGTGCTGTTCTGGCCCTGGGTGCCATCTTGGGCCATCATATCCCGCTTACCACAGACTAGGTGTTGGCATCAGTGCACAGCGTCCCACGGGGAGTACTTGTAAGGTGACCATAGCAATATTTAGCAATGAGGTATGTAGTCTGGGGTGATAAATATGCTTTAGAAAAATGCAATATATGTCTATAAGTGTATGCTTAAAAATAGTTAAAACAGCAAATTTTGTTACACATATTTTACCACAATAAATTTTTCTTAATAAGCTAAAAAAACATTAACAAAGCATAAAACAATTGACACCAGAAAACTCAGAAATGAGGTAGAACAATTCAGGAAAGAATTAAGAAAAAACAATCATTTCAGAAATTAAGATTAGAAAAAAAATTAGAGCAAATAAATATGAAATATTATCTCAAAATATACAAAAAAGTATTAAAAATCAAAAAGAAATGAAGAAAGAGATCTCAAGAACCACAAAGTAACAAATATTGAAAATGTTGCTGTTTTTCGTTGTCAAGTGCCGCTGAGTCACTTCTGACTCGTAGTAACCCTTTGTACAACAGAATGAAACGCTGCCCAATCCTGCACATTCTCTCAATCATTGCTATGCTTGAGCCCATCACTGCAGCCACTCCATCAATCCACTTCATAGAGGGTCTTTCTCCCTTCTGCTGCCCATCTACTTTACCAAGCACGATGCCCTCTCCGGGACTGATCTACACTGGTAACATGACCTAAGTATGTGAGACAGTCTTGCCATCCTTGTTTTTAAGGAGAGTTCTGATTGTACTTCTTCCATGACAGATTCATTCATTCTTCTGGTAGCCCATGTACATTCAATATCCTTCACCAGCACCACAACTCAAAGGCATCACTTCATCTTAGTTCTTCCCCATTCAGGGCACAGTTTCTGCATGTATACACTGAAAATACCAGGACTTAGTCCAGCACACTTTAGTTTTCAAGGTAACGTACTAAAAATGGGAAAAGAAAATCCAACAGATAGATAAAACAAGTTCCTCTAGAAGAAAGCTAAAACAAGCAACAGAATTAACAGTAATAACTATAGATTTTTTTAATAATTCTTGAAATATTTGAAATTATATATTCAAACGAGCATACTGAGAATATCAACATAAACAATTAACACCAAGACACATTCTACTTATTACAGTAGTTGGCTTTCAGAAAAACAAAGACCCTTTGCAAATAGGGGCAATGAAAGCAAGTTACATGTTAAAAAAAAACACACTTCTGTCTAGTCACTTCTAATTCATAGCAATCCCACAGAACAGAGCAGAACTGCCTCATAGTGTTTCCAAGGAGCAGATGGTGGATTCCAACTCACAATCTTTTGGTTAGCAACCTAATACCCTAACCACTGTACCACCAGAGACCCAAATGACTTATAAAGAAAATTAGATTTTTATTGAACGTTAAGCCTGGATGTGAACATATTTAAATTGCTCAAGCAAAGAAAACATTGGCCAAGGACTTCATATTTAGCAAAACAGTTAAAGGCAAACAAACAACATAAGCAAACTGTTATCAATTGGCAAGAAACTGTGTGAATCCTTCCCATGGAATCTACTAGAAAATAAGCTTCAGATAACCAAAATAATTACAGTCTTGTGTTTGAGAGAATTATCAACATAAAAACAAAAGATGCATCAACCTAAGTATTAAGAACATAATTACGTGTAGAACTAACTCTAACAAAGGTTAAAAGATTTTTAAAAGAAACAAACCTGTTACTGGCAAATCAATTCTAACTCACAGTGACCCCAAAGGACACAGCAGAACTGCCTCCATAGAATTTCCAAGGACCATATGGTAGATTCAAACTGCCAACCTTTGGTTATCAGACATAGCATCTACCCACTATACTACCAGGGTTTCCAGGAGTCAGAATCAACTGGACAACAACAAAAGAACAGCATATAGATTTAAAGACTTAAAAGACAGATCCAAAAAAAAAAAACATCTTTTTAACTGATAAGACTAAGCTACAGTGTCTAGGAATATACATTTAGGTTACAGAACTATCAAGAAATACAGGCAAGTGATTACCATAAAAACCAGGCTGTCTAGAAGGGAATGCTATGTCACCGGGATGAGGCAAAGAGAGGGGTTTCTGGGGTGGCTGGCCAAGTTCCATTTCTTTTCCCACAGTGGTTAGTTATGAGATTGTTCACCTTACGCTATTTCATTACTTTATAATTGGTTTTGCGTCATTTTCTGTTTCATTTTATATTCAAATATTTTTTTTAATGAAAAACATATTTCAGCCTATCTATTCCTTCCTTCTAAAATCCTACATTTAGTCTATATTTGTATCATTTCTCATGTGGATTTTTGCAACTGATTCTGAAATGGAGATCTACTCACCTTATTTACATTCAGTTGCAACCCACCTGGCGTTTCTGAACTCCCTTAACTCTACTTTGTCTTCTTTCTTAGCATGTGTCACCTTCTCATATAACGTACGGAGCCCTGATGGTGTAGTGGCCAAGTGCTATGGCTGCTAATCAAACGGTTGGTAGTTTGAATCCACCAGCCACTCCTTGAAAATCCAAAGGGGCAGTTCTAATCTTTTCTATAGGGTCACCATGAGTCCAAATCAGCTTGACGGCACTGGGTTAATACACTGTGTGGTAAACCTACTCACTACATTGTTTAGCATATTGTCTATATTCCCCCATCAGAAGGGATAAGCTGCATTAAGGCAGGGATCTTTGTCCTTCTGTTCACTGTTGTGGGTAAGGGCCCAGAATAGTTACCTCCACATAGTAAGTACTCAACAGAACCAATTTTTCCCTTTTTCAGTCCATCTTTCAGAGTTTTCTTCCTAAAATACAAATCTTTCCTGGCTATGAGTCTCCACAGCATAGCCAAGTCTAAACTCTTCAACGGGGCATACTTGGCCCTTAACAATCCAGACCCACCTGATCACTCCAAATCCGTTCTTGCTACTGCTTCACCAAGCTCTAGATATGTAATTCATTTCTGTATTTTGTTTGGGTTGCTCAGTATTAAGAAAAATCTTGATTCACAGAGATAAGTGTCTGTACCTTTAAAAGCCTTCCTGACTTTTATGGTTAATGTTATATGATGGTTAATGTTATGTGTCAACTTGGCTAGGCCACAAGTACAATTATCCTGCATTTTTGTCACATTATATAATTAGCCTCCCTTTTATGTGTTGTAAATCCTAACTTCTAAATATTAATTAGGCAGGATTAACATAGGGTGTATCATGAATCATGCCCTTACTCAAACATCTCATGCAGAAGGGGAGTTTCCACGGGGGTATGGCCTGTGTCCAATACATACAGCTGCCCTGGCAAAGCTCCCCTTGGCTGTGGATCCTGTATCTGGCTCATCATCATCTGACCTCTGGTTTTTGGGACCTGAGCCAACAGCAGGCTGTATGATCTGTCAACACTGGGATTTGCCAGCCTCTACGGCACTGTGAGACAGTAACTGCTATCCAACCTGCTGATTCCGGGGTTTGCCAGATTTCACAGTTCCACGAGCCAGCAGCCATCTGACCTGCTGGTTTGGGGTTTGTCAGCCCCTGCAACCACATGAGTCAGAAGCCTCCAGGCTGACATCTCACCCACGGATTTGGAATTTGCCAGCCTCTATAGCTGGCACAAGCCATTTCCTTGAGAGAACTTTCTTTCTCTCTCTCTCTTTATGCCTTTCACTATTTTGCTTCTCTAGGGAAACTAGTGTAAGACACTTGACATTCTACCAAATTAAACTGATACAGAGAATTGAAGGAGAGTATAGCTGGAAATTTTTTTAATAATAAATCTTTACTAAAATTATTTACCAGAAATACAAAAACTGGGCAGGGAGCTTCTGACATTTATAATTGTTAAAACTATTCAGGATATGTTATTTCTATCACATGATGTATTACTGGCTCATCTGTTGTCATGCATCTCATGAGCACACCATAAAGGAGCTTGTAGTGTGTAGGTCCACCTGCCCTCTGCCTGGCCAACACTGAGGACAGCCCACCTACTGCAATAATGTCCTCACTTGTACAATGTACCCTAAGAAAACATGTGTAAGCTCTAAAACCAGTGTACAATCATATATTTCCTCATAAACGACATGTCTATAAGTTGTGTTAAGCTAAACTGGTAAGTGCTTAGCTACTCACCATAAGGCTGCCAGTTTGAACCTACCCACTGGCTCCACAGAGAAAAGATGTGGCAACCTACTCCTCTAAAACTTACAACCTAGAAAACCATATGGGGCAGCTCTACTGTCAAATAGGGTTGCTATGAGATGCAATCACGATGGTACCTAACAACAACTAAACGTAGGAAGAAAGATGAGTGAAGTGTTTTTTTTCTGGGATCTACCCAGAAACAAAGTAATTTGGAAGTACTATAATGAATTGTAGGCTAAGCATTTGATACAAAATGCATTTCAAGCAGTGTTATTTCCAAATATAATTGTGAAATTAGCCTAATATTTAAGTGAAGACACATTTTTTGAATCCTTGGCTGTAACAGATCACTTTGAAAACTACTAGCAGGCTGAATTAGAATGCAATTTGGCACTAGAAGATCTGGAGTTGTCTCTCTGCTTTATTTACTAGCTTGGTCAAGTCACTTAACCTCTCTGCATCTTAGTTTTCCTCTTTATTTAACATGAAAAATAATGCTTGAATCAGGTTATTGAGAGGCTCTAAATAGAAAAAGAAATTCACAGGTATTTTTAGACTGTGAAGTCCAAAAAAAAATGAAAATTGTTGCTACATAATAGACATCCAAAGGACACTAGATTAAATGAAAAAGACTGGAGGGGCAGTGGGGGCTGAGTGGAGGGACAGGAGCTAGTGGCGGGAACTTACAAAATGTACATATCAAAAGTTAAGCCTTCTTTTGAACAAAATGGCCCTAGCTCACAATATGATATAATCTACAGGAAACCCTGGTGGGGTAGTGGTCAAGTGCTATGTCTGCGAACCAGAAGACCAGCAGTTCAAATCCACCAGGCACTCCTTGGACACTACAGAGCAGTTCTAGTCTGTCTATAGGGTCACTGAGTCAGAATCGACTCAACAGCAGTGAGGTTTTTTTGTTTGTTTGTTTTCATTAAGTACTGATTATTATTATTTTTGTTTCAACTTTTTTATTTTTTATTAGTTACAGTAAAAGAATAAAATTTCTTGGCTTGGCTATGAATTATCTCATCTATGATAAAACCTCAGCCCCTCCCCCCACCCATGTAGCCAACACATTTGTTTTCTTCTGTGGAAGACTCTCTTCTTGTTAAGTCCTTATAACAGGGGTCTCATACAAAATTTGTCCTTTTGACACTGATTGATTTCACTCAGCATGATCCCTTCCAAATGGGACCATGTTATGAGACATTTTCTAAAACTGTCATTGTTTTTATCATAGTATAGTGTTCCACTGAGTATATGTAACACAGTTTGCTTATCCACTCATCTGTTGATGGGCATCGGGGTTGATTCCAAATTTTTGCTATTGTGGACTGTGCTGCAACAAACATTCGTGTACATGTGTCTGTTCGTCTGACAACCTGTATTTCTGAAGGATAAATTCCGAGCAGTACAATTATAGGATCAAATGGTATACCTATTTCCAGCTTTTTAAGGAAGTGCCAGATTGTTTTCCAAAGAGGTTGTACCATTTTGCAATCCCATCAGCAGTGTAGAAGAGTTCCAATTTCTCCACAGCCTCTCTAGCATTTGTCATTTTGTGCTTTTTGGATCATGGCCAACCTTACTGGGGGTGAGACAGTATCTCATTGTAGTTCTGATTTGAATTTCTTTAATAGCCAATGATCATGGGCAATTCTGCACGTGTCTTTTGGCTGCCTGGATGTCCTCTTTAGAGAAATGTCTATATCCTTTGCCCATCGCTTAATTGGATTATTTATCCCTTTCTTGTTGATATTTTGTGATACCTTATTGATTATGGAGATCAGGCGTCAGTCTGACATATACTTGCCGAATATTTTTTCCCACTCTGTAGGTGGTCTTTTAATTCTTTTGCTGAAGTCTCTGGATGAGCAAAAGTGTTTGATTCTCATTAGTTCCCATTTATCTATTTTCTCTTCTGTTGAATATGCTTTGTTTGTCAGATTTTGAAGTCTGTCTACACTGTGTATTAAAAATTCCATTGTTGATCTCATGTTATCCTGGATGCGCTTTACGGTTTTAGATTTTATATTAAGGTCTTTTATCCAAATTGAGTTGGTTTTTGTATAAGGTATGAGACATGGGTCTTGTTTTAATTTTTTGTGGATGGATATCCAATTTTGCCTGCACCATTTATTAAAGAGACTGTTCTTACTACAGTTTAAAATCTTGGGGCCTTTGTCAAATATCAACTGTTCATAGGAGGAGGTAGCATCTCTGCAGTCTCAACTCTGTTCCACTGGTCTACATGTGTCTTTTTGTACCAGTACCAGGCTGTTTTGACTACTGTGGCAGTGTAATAGGTTCTAAAGTCAGGTAGTGAGAGGCCTCCCAGTGTGTTCTTCTTCTTCAGTAGTGCTTTACTTATCCGACGTTTCTCCCCTTTGCAAACAAAGTTGATGATTTGTTTCTACATCTCACTAAAAAAATGTCACTGGAATTTGTATTGGGATTGCATTATATAAGTAGATTGCTTTGGGTGAAATAAACATTTTCACAATGCTGAGTCTTCCTATCCACGAGCAGGGTAGATTACTCCATTTATGTAAGTTTGTCTTAGTTTCTTGCAGTACGATCTTGTAGTTCTCTTTGTAAAGATCTCTCGTTTCTCTAGTTATATTTATTCATAGGTATTTTATCTTCTTGGGGGCTATAGTAAACAGAATTGATTTGGTGATTTCTTCTTTAATAATCTCACTGTTGGTATAAAGGAATCCTACTGATTTACTTATGTTTATCTTGTATCCTGTTACTTTGCTAAACTTCTCTATTAGTTCCAACAGTTTAGTTATGGATTTCTTTGGAGTCTCTGCAAAAACAATCACATCATCTGCAAACAGGGAGATTTTAACTTCTTCATTGCCAATATGGACGCCCTTTATTTCTTGGTCTTGTCTAATTGCTCTGGCTAGAACTTCTAGCACAATGTTGAATAGAAGTGGTGAGAGTGGGCATCCTTGTCTAGTTCTTGTTCTCAAAAGGAATTCTTTCAGTCTTTCACCATTGAGGACAATGAAGGCAGCTGGCTTTGCATAGGTGCTACTGATTGCATTGAGGAATTTTCCTTCTATTATTTTTCTGAGAGTTTTAAGCATGAACGGATATTGAACTTTGTCAAATGCCTTTCCTACATCAATTGACAAAATCAGGTGATTCTTATCTTTTCTGTAATTAATGTGGTTGATTGTTTTTCTGATGTTGAACCAGCCTTGCATCCCTGGAATGAAACCAACTTGATCATGATTAATTATTTTTTTATATACACTATTGAATTCTATTGGCTAAAATTTTGTTGAAGATTTTTGCATGTAGGTACATGAGTGATACTAGTCTGTAATTTTCTGTTTTTGTGGGATCGTTACATGGCTTTGGTATCGGGGTTATGTTGGCTGAGAGGCCTATGTATTTGCCTGGAGATCTGTCTGTTGAGAGGCCCAGCAACTTTTCCACCCACCCTTCTCTGACCCACCTTGTACCTTGTAGGGTCGACTGACAGCCCCCAGTTTCTCCATCAGTAGGGTGGCCTCTTTGCCACCCAATAAGCAGAGACTTCCACCCCAGAGAGTCCACCTGGGGCAAATCACTAAAGTATTAGAGGCAGCTGGTGATCAACACTTCTCTTAGATTGAATACCAGAGAAATTAAACAGTGTCTAGATGGCATGCAGGCAACAGACCATAATCAATCATTTAAAGAAGTAGCCTTCAAATGCTCCAGAAAATTCCCAAAATATTCAAAAAATTTCCCAGATGAAGAAGTCTTTCTGAATCTATCGGAGGTCGAGTACAAAAGATTTATATATAGAACCCTCCTAGAGATTAAACAAAATGTAGTAGAACAAAATGAAAAATTTAGTAAGCTATTTGAGCTGATGGAACATGGACAAATCTGAAATACATCTGATGAATAACATAATTAGAGTTAGATAATTCAATCCAAAGCCAAAAGAGTAGGATTGAACAGACAGAAATTAGACTTAGTGACCTTGAAGACAGAGCAACTGACATCAGCATTTATGAGGTGAAATCAGAGAAAAGAAATAAGAAAAATGAAGAAGGATTAAGAAACATGTGGGACTCCATTAAGAGGAATAATTTACATTTAATTGGAGTTCCTAAACAAGGGGGGATTAAAGATAATATAGAGAATATTGCTGTAGAAATGCTGACTGAAAACTTTCCTGAGATTATGAGCAAAGAGAACATAGGCACCCAAGATGCTTATCGAACACCACTAGACCCAAAAAGAAAGATGCCAAGACATACTATAATCAAGCTTAGTAAGTTGAAACATAAACAGGTGCTTCTAAAGGCAGCAAGGCTCAAAGCAAAGCTAACTGTAGGCTTTCATCTGACTTCTCTGCAGAAACAATGCTGGCTAGAAGACAGTGAGCAGACACATTCAATGCCCTAAAGGAGAAAAACTTCCATATAAGGATTATTTATCCCGTAAAATTGTCTATCAAATATAACGGTGAAATCAAGACTTTTGAAGATAAAAAGAAGTTTAGAGACTTTGTAAAAACTAAACCCAAATTACAAGAAATATTGAAAGAAGCTCTTCCCTTAGAAAAACAGAACCATTAAATGTATATTTAAGGTGACAATTCAGGACACATCATCCAAAATTCTAATCAGTTAGGGAAGTCACAAAACTTAATCAAAGCTACAGTATTAAAATGAGGGAATCTGATTATATCATGACAGCTATAATAGCATCACATTAAAAGAGGGATGCACTACAGTAGTTACAGTTATTTCAGATGCAGAGGAAGTTTAAGAGTTATGCAGTAGTTAGAACTGGGTTTACTCTTAGTATGTTAAGGGGAATAATACATGTAGCCACAAAGCAAATTAACAATGCATTGTATCAAAACAAGAAATGCAATACAGGAGTCGCAACAAACACAAAACCAACACTGAAACAGCAACCCATAAAGAAGAATGCCCCAGAACAGAACATTAAAAGCAATACAGAAAGTATCAACATAAAAGTAATTACATCAAAATGATGGCACTAAGCACATACCTATCACTAATTATACTGAATGTAAACAGACTGAACGCTCCAGTAAAGAGACAGTGAATGACACCCTGGATCAAAAGACATGACCCATCTATATGTTGCTTACAAGAAACACAT
This sequence comes from Heterohyrax brucei, assembly GCA_028571685.1. NCBI lineage: Eukaryota > Metazoa > Chordata > Mammalia > Hyracoidea > Procaviidae > Heterohyrax > Heterohyrax brucei. The sequence continues at coordinate 168,446,531 of CM053143.1, forward strand.
CTTAGACTTAAAAATATGAACAAATTGAAAACTAAAGATCAAATAATATATACCAAGCTAACAATATATAAAGAAGAGCAGGTATGGCAATACTAATCTCAGATAAAATAGATTTTAATGTAAAATCCACTATTGTGGACAAGGATGGTCACTATTTACCGCTGAAAGAGTCAATACTCAAGCAAGACTTAACAATATTAAACATTTATGCACCCAATAACAGAGCATGTAAATACACTGAACAAATACTGACAACACTGAAAAATGAGATATATCATTCTACAATAATAGTTGGAGACTTCGACGCTCCCCTTTCAGTTATGGATAGATCATCCAGAAAAAAAGCTCAGTGAAGATGCAAAAGATCTCACTGCAACAATCAACCAACTTGACCTTATCGACATATACAGATCTTTTCAGCCATCAACAGATAAGCACACCTTCTTTTCCAAGGCACATGGAACATTCTCCAGAATAGACCATGCATTAGGTCATAAAGCAATTCTCTATAAAATTCAAACCATAGATTTACTGCAAAGTATCTTCTCGGACCATAAAGCTGTAATAGTTGAAATCAATAACAGAAAATTCATAGGTAGAAATTCAATCTTATGGAAACAGAACAACAATTTGCTCAAAAGGCCTTGGATTATAGAGGAAATTAAGGACAAAATGAAGAAATTTATGGAATGAGAATGAAAACACATCCTACCAGAATCTATGGGATACGCAAAAGCAGTGCTCAGAGGACAGTTTACCTCTATAACTGCAAACATTCGGAAAGAAGAAAGGGCCCAAATTAAAGAATTAACCTTACAGCTTGAACAAATAGAAAGAGAGCAACAGAAGAAACCCTCAGGCACCAGTAGAAAACAGATTATAAGGATTACAGCAGAACTGAATGAATTAGAGAATAGAAAAACAATTGAAAAAATTAACAAAACCAAAAGCTGGTTCTTTGAAAAGGTCAACAAAATTAATAAACCACTGGCTAAACTTACAAAAAAAATAAACAGCAGAAGATACAAACAACCGGATTAAGAAATGTGATGGGGGTCGTTACAAAAACCCAGCTGAAATCAAAAATATCATAACAGAATACTATGAAAGGCTGTCCTTTAACAGGTTTGAAAACCTAGGGGAAACGGACAAATTTCTAGATTCATATCACTCAGCAAGATTATCACAAGGAGAATTAGACCAACTTAATAAATCTATCAAAAAGGAACATCAAAAATCTACCAACCAAAAAAAGTCCTGGCCCAGATGGCTCCACCAGAGAATTCTACCAAACTTTTAGAAAAGAGTTAACGCCAATACTATTGAGGCTATTTCACACCATAGAAAGGGATGGAACACTCCCAAATTCATTCTGTGAAGCAGTAGGTTTTGTTTGGGGTATATACAAATATAACCTAGTGAGAGAGTATTCAGTGCATTGATCGTCATGGCTCTGCATATATTTTTCACCCATTTATTTATATTGACATTTCTGGCATCTTTCTCCCTTCTGTTCACCTACGTTTACCCCACTCCATGCATCCAGTTTCTACTTCTTCCTAGAATAATTTTAATCTAAAGCATTGGCCACTGCTAGTCTTATATTTCAGATGCTGGTAAATAAAGGCAACTGGAGAAGCAAAGGAGCTGAAGCAGCAGATAGGCCAAAGACACTGGGAGGTACACTGACACTAAACGCTCCATGAAGCACAAACCAGGCCATGGGAAGCTCTACAAAAAGGGTTCCAGGGATCAATTAATTTCACGTAAAAAGATCCCAATCTGTCATAGATTTAACTGTGTCCCCCCCCCCCCCAAAACATCTGCCAACCTGGGTAGGTCATGATTCTCAGTATTATATGACTCTACTGTTTTGCCACCTGATGTGATCTTCTTATGTATTGTAAATACTACCACTATGATATTAATGAGAAGGATCTGCAGCAGTCACCCTAATGAGATCTATAAGATTAGACAATGTCTTATGCCAATCTCTTTTGAGATATAAAAGAGAGAAGCAACCAGAGACACACAGGGACCGTCACACCACCAAGGAAGCAGCGCTGGGAGCACAGCACGTCCTCACAGGAAACACAAAAAATAAGGCACTGTCCTTGATCTGAGACTTGTTAATCCAATTGGAAAGACAGCCACATAAACAAAGTAAGTAAGAAAATATGTTACAGAACAAAAAATTATATAATTGAGGAGAGGGAGCAAAGTATTATACAGGCTAAGTAGAGAGACTGGGCAGAAGCATGAAAACATGGTTGTACACTGTGAGTTTATAGAATACAGAAAACTCAATACAGAAAGAAGTGGGATATGAAGTTGAAGCAATCTCTTCTGTTATCTACCCTGCTTATCAGTGCAAGATTAATGTTCCTGAAAGCTAACTTCATGCCTCTGCCTCCTCAAAACACCTCAGTGACACGACTTGGATTAGGTAATGAGAGGAAAACAGCATAACAGAGGGGAAGAGAGCCCAGTTGGACTAAACCAAAAACTAAGAGGTTTCTTAAATTTAACACTTCAAAAGACAGAGTAGCAGGGGTCTAGGGACCACAGGTTCTGCAAACATCTAGGTCAACTGGCATAGCAAAGTTTTTCAAGATAATAGTCTGCATCCAATTTTGGTGAGTGGCATCTGGGATCTAAACAGCTAGCAAGCAGCCATCTAAGCAGTCTCGACAGGTCCTAATGCACCAGGAGCAAAGGAGAATCAAAGACATAACGAAAATAATACACCCAAGAGGCAGAAAGGGCCACACAATCCACAGACTACATCAGCATAAGACCAAAAGAACTAGATGGTGCTGGGCCACCACCAGTGACTGCCCTGAGAAGAGAATAAAATAGAGTTCCTGACATAGTGGCAGAAACACAGGTATGCAGAACTCCAACTCCATTAAACAGACCAGACTTCATAGTCCAACAGACTGGAAGTTCCCTGGAAGACACGGACCCTGGACTCTCTGTTAGCCAAGAACTAAAACCCACTCTTCACACAAAGATTAGACTGGACTACCAGACAAAATGATACTGGCAAACACTCTGCTTCTTGGTTTAAGGAGCTATATGAGGCTAACTGGGCAGCTCCTGCCCAGAGGCAACATGAGAGGGCAGACAAGAACAGGAATGGGTTGAATGGATATGGGAAATACAAGGTGGAAATGTGGAATACGCTGTCACAACATAGGGAGAGCAGCCAGAAGTACATAGCAATGTGTAAGTTTGTGTATGACAAACTGACTTAGATTGTAAACTTTCACTTAAAGCACAATAAAATATTTTTTATAAAAAAAGACTACAAGCAAGAAAATTCTATGGAGGAGTTCTATTTTGTCAACATATTGCATTGCCAAGAGAATCATGGCACAGGCCTCTCAATATCAATATAGGCAGTCAGAACGATTAAGTTCGCGAACTCACCCTAGAAAAAGTGCTACATACGTCATTGCTGAACATCACTATGGTCACCTTTGAAACTCTCCCCTTGGGAAGTTATACACTGATGCCAGCACCTAGTTCACTCTTCAAAGCACTTTTTCCAGGATGAGTTCATGGACTTAATTATCAGAACTCGTATACCTTACAGAAAATATAACAACTCTTTGATTTTTATTTCCCTTAAGAAACAGGGAATAATAAATGAAGGCCCATTTCTCCTCTCCTTTCTACAATCTTTAATTCTCTACATGTGGTACATGTTTCTGATAGTGACAGTAATAATACTTGATATCTAATTACATTCTTTTTAGTAAGAGACACCAGCTTTGAGATGCTCTGGGGTTCTAGACTTCCGGCGACAACCTATTTAGTTATTTTATTCTTCCTTTATCCAACCTTTCTCTTCTTTCAGTTTCCTTCCTTTCACAATTCCATTTATTTGTAATAAAAATCTGCACAACAAGATTCATTAGATACTTAATGGAATAGAAATAACATTTGAGGCTTTGTACAACACTCATTTTAAATACAAATAATGCATGACAAAACAAAATAATGGTGCTAATCTGGTGTTAGACATCAAATTTTCAATTAGGCCATCACTCCAGTGTCCAGAGGATGAAACAACAAATTCTATTTTAAGATACAGGTTGACTTTACAACCAGTAACTCAGAAAAACCCAGAACAAAACAAAAACATGATCCCTTTCTATAGAACACAAAATTCCATGTTGTTACACTCTTTAAAATTAAATATATAACAGGATGCATTAAACACAACTAGTGTTTAACTATACATACTAAAAGATGAGAGCTGTCCAGGAGAAAAATAATCCTTAAAAAAGTGAAAAATCACTTTGGAATAGTCTGCGACTGTCTAATTAAATTATACCAAAACTGCATCGGCACTTTTTGAGTATCCTCAGACCAAACAGAGGCTGTACAGAAGGTGCTGATGGCAGAAAAATCCCTTTATGATTAAATTTGCAAAAGGTATATAGGGTTGAAGAAACTCAGAAACAGACTTGATGGCAAGGGGTTTTTTTTATATATATATATCTAACAAATCATCATTTATTCAAAAGCATCTTACAAAAGCTGACTGGTAAGTTCCTTTTAAGAGTTACTTGATGGCTAACCAAAAGATCAGGAGTTCGAGTCCACCAGCCTCTCCTCTGGGCAAAGATATAGAGTCTGTTTGCAGATTTACAGCCCTGGAAACACTGTGGGGCAGTCCCAGTCTGTCCTATCAGGTTGCTCTAAGTCCAAATCAGCTTGACAACAGTGGTCTATGGATAGCTATTTAGTGCCTAAGCATATGAACATGAACTAAGGAAAAATCAGAGTCATATATTTTTTCAAGCCCAAGATTGCACTGTTTTGAAAAATCTATAATTGTATTTACTAAATTATGAAACTATAATATTACACATACTTCATTTTAAGCATCTCAAGAACCTGGCAAATGCGTGGTTTTGGGTTTTCAGTGCAATTATCCCCTTGTTTTACTTTATCTTTCTATTATCTTATCCTACTCGTTATTACTTTAACTATCTCATGCTATATTATTACGGAAACCCTGATGGCGTAGTGGTTAAGTACTACAGCTGTTAATGGAAGGGCCAGCAGTTTGAAACTCTGTGGGCAGTTCTACGCTGTTCTACAGGGCTGCTATGAGTTGGAATTGACTCGATGGCAGTATATTACGTACCGATCCATCATTTTTTATTAGAAATTCTGAAATCTGAAAAAGTTTGAAAATGGGAAGTTTTTTCATAACTTAATTGGTGGCAAAATCCTCCCTGACTTGGACTCATTTGGGGGACAAAATCTGACCTAACGTGAATTTACCTGAGACGGTGAGTCCCTGGAAACCCTGGTTCTGTAGCAGCGCTACCTCTGCTAACCAAAAGGTAAGCAGCTCAAATCCACCAGGCACTCCTCGAAAACCTAGGAGGCAGTTTTACCCTGTCCTATAGGGTTGCTATGAGGCAGAATCGACTTGATGGCAGCGAGTTTGGGTTTTTTTTAAAAAAATAAGTCCTTGGAAATCCTGGTGGTGTACTGGTTAGCTATGCCTGCTAACCAAAAGGTCGGCACTTCAAATCCACAGGGACTCCTTAGAAACTCAATAGAGCAGTTCTACTCTGTCCTATAGAGTTGCTCTGAGTCAGACTCAACAGCAGTGGGCTTTGGGGATTTTTGTTTTTTGTGTCTTATTTATCACACTGCACACCGGTTGCACAGTGGTTAAAATGCTTGGCTGCTAATCCAAAAGTTCAGCAGCTGGAACCCACTAGCCTCTGTGGGAGAACGATGTGGCAGTCTGCTTCCATAAAGATTTACAGTCTTGGAAACCACATGAGGCAGTTCTACTCTGTCCTACAGGGTTGCTGTGAGTTGGAATCAACTCAGTGGGAGAAAGCCTGTTTTGCTTCATTTATCACACTCGGTATAGAATACCAAACATTTTGTTATAGCAATATGAATGCGTACAATTAGCAGGTGCTGCCAGACCCTGATGAGGATTTCAAGTAACATACGGAATATGCATGAAACACCCTTTGCTGGCATATGAATTACCTTTCTGAAATCTGAAAAGGTTTTAGTTGTAAAGCATGTCTGACCCCAAGTTTCAGATAAGGAGTTGGAAGACCCGTATTTATTTACTTGTAATGCTGTTGTATCTCCACGAGGACAGAAGTTTTACTCACTCTATATCACCTTGCTGTAAAATTGAGTCTGACACATAGTATGCGCTTGGCAATACTTGTCCAACAGTTGAATAAATGATCTTATTTAATTAATATAGCTGCAATTCAAAATAAAGAGGAACCAAAATATTTGTACAGGGCTGTAATCACCAAATGAGGTTATATTGTGTACAAGTCTCTAATTTTTGCTTGCAATTCTAAAACACAGGCATTACCCAGGTAAGGAACACCTGATTTACAGACAACTCCTACTTACTGTATAATGTGTAAATTTACTTTCTCTTTGAAATGGCAGAACCAACTCTTACTCAACTCGATAAAGTCTTCATCACAATCACCTCCACTTGCTGCAGGCGCCACTTTTAAGTCACTGAAAACTTCCAGCTTTTCCTTGTGCTACAATCCAAAAGACACCAAACCTATTGCCATCAAGTCGACGATGACTCATAGTGACCCATCCTATAAGGACAAATCAGAGCTGCCCCCATCGGGTTCCACAGTTACAGATCTTTATGGAAGCATGTTGCCACACCTTTCTCCCAAGAAGAGGCTGCTGAGGTTTGAAGCGCCAGCCTTTCAGTTAGCAGCCACGCACTTAACCACTGCACCACCAGGGCTCCTTTCTCACACTAATGTAAGGCCAAGTGAGAACCACCTTCACCTGTCCAAGTTACCTACAAAGTCTTAAAGACACAGTGAGGAATGGATCTCACTCACAACTCGGGGCCTGCCTGTACCAAAAGCTTTGAAAACAAAAGGTTCTGTCACAACTGCTTATTTTCTAGAACTTTGTGATTCGTAATAAATTAGGAAACGGCTATTAACTTACAAGAACTCGAGTTTGAATAAACAGAAACATTTAAAGGAAAGACACTTTCAGAGGAGAAAAAAGCGCCACACAGACTCCAGATTCCTTAAGGACAAAAATGATCTTAGGTAAAAGACTTAGTTTTACCCCAAGTAACTGTCCTTTGTCCCCGGCTCCAGGAAGTAACTCTCAGAGTAACTGCAGTGCCTTGGTCTGGGATTTCCAGGCCACACCTGAGGATTTGTGCTTGTCAGCAGGGGCTGGCCACACCAGAAAAGACTCACCAGGGAGGCCAATATCAACGAGCTTTCAGAAGCATGATTTGGTCTATCATGAACAAACCCCCTGCCCCTAAAAAGCCAATCCCACTGCTGTCGACTCAATTCCAACTCATAGTGACCCTACAGAACAGAGTAGAATTGTTCCATAGAGTTTCAAAGGAGCACCTGGTGCATTCGAGCTGCAGATCTTTTGATTAGCAGATGTAGCACTTAACCACTAAGCCACCCGAGTTTCCAGCCTATCATACAGGCCTCACCAGTAACAGCCTGTAGCACTAAAGTTCAGAGAAGCTTCTGGTCAGTGAAGGGAGGTTTATGTGCCCTCTCTGAGACACAGCAGTTCTGTAGCTGGAACCTTCTCGATCTCTTCCTTATGATGATCCTTGATTTATATCCTTTTATTATCAAAAAAACTAGTTGTACATATACTACCTTCTGTGAGTTTCTGTGAGTTGTACCCGTGAATTAAAAAAACCTTTTAAGCTGTGAGTTCTGCCCTAGCTGCAGGTGGCAACGCTCAGGTAAAGAACCTGCCACATGGGTGGCTGGTTTCAGAAATGACTGAGAAGTGGGAAGGGGAGACTCACTCAATCTCCACAGTTTGGAGACTGGATTCAGGCTGATTTTTATCCATGAAGCTATTTTCTTAGTTTTAGTACTCCTTTTTATCACCTAGTAAAATAGTTGGCATAGAGTATTAGAATGAACATTAAAAAAGAATAGGGATTTACTGTATTTGATGAATATGTTTAGCACTTGTTTTGTGACGGTCATTATACTATATGTGGAATACTGAAGTAACCAGACACACATTTTCCCTGTCTTTATGAATTTATACTTTAGTGAGGCAGACAGACATTGAATGAATAAGTACAGGTGTAATGAAAATTACAAAAAGAAAAGTTCCAGGTAGTAAGGAGCCCTGGTGTCACAACAGTTAAGGACTTGGTTGCTAACGCAATTGTTAGCAGTTCAAACCCACACAGCTGCTACCTGGAAACCCTATGGGGACACTTCTACTCTGTCCTATAGAGTCACTATGAGTCAGAATTGACTTAAAAGCAATAGGTTTGATTTTGGTTTTGTAAGTCTAAGCTACGAGGTCCTGGAGACTCTGTAACTGGGTGGGGGGGGTGCGGTTTGCAGGGATGTGAGTACCACCACAGTGGTTGTTGAGTGCAAAGGACTAATGGACCACAACTACACAGCCTCCGTCAGACTGAGTACAGCATAACTAGATGGTGCCCAGCTACCACCAACAACTCCTCTGACAGGTTGTACCACTGTGGAAGTATAGCAAGTTACACATACATTTACTACATTCAGCAATCCCACTCCTAGGTATTTACAGAAGAAAAATTAAAACAATTACCCATATAAAAACTTACACAAAAATAGCTGTATCAGCTTTATTCATAAGTTCTAAAAAACAAAAGCAATGCAAACATTCATCAACCAATGAAGGGATAACCCAACTCACCCAAACAATGGAATACTACTCAGCGACAAAAAGTTTCGGAACACTCACCCAAAAGCAAAGAGGACAAGGCAGGAAGGGACAGGAAAACCGGATGAATGAACCAGGGAAAGTAGTCCTGGTGGCAGAGTGGCTAAAGCACTGGACAGCTAACTAAAAGCTTGGTGGTTCAAAATTACTAGCAGCTCCATGGAAGTAAGATGTGACAATCCGCTTCTGTCAAGATTTCAGCCTTAGATGAATCAAAACAAGAAATGTTGGAAAGACTGCGGTGGGGGGAGATGTGGAGGGGGGAATGGAACCCTTCCGCACTGTTGGTGGGAATGCAACGGTACAACCACTTTGGAAGACAATATGGTGCTTCTTTTAAAAGCTAGAAATAGAAATATCATACAATCTAGCAATCCCACTTCTAAGAATATATCCTAGAGGAATGAGTCATCACATGACTAGACATATGCACACCCATGTTTACTGCAGTACTATTCACAATACCAAAAACACAGAAACAACCTAAGTGCCCATCAACAGATGAATGGTACATACACACAATGTTGTACTATGCAACAATAAAGTACAATGATGAATCTGAGAAACATCTTTCAGACACGGATAATGTGAAGGGCATTATCCTGACTGAAGTAAGTCAATCACAAAAAACAAACACTGCACAAGATGACTAGATTAAAACTCATGAGATTTATACACACAAAAAAAAACTCTTCAATGGTTACAAGAGAAGGGAGGAGTGGGTAAGGTAAAACACTAACTAGACAACTGCTCAGCGGTAACTTCGGTGTAAGGTAAGACAGTACACAACACCCAGGAAGTCAATACAACTTGACCAAGACAAAGGCATGTAAGTTTCATAGACACATCCACACTACCCAAGGGACCGAGCTACTGGGCTGAGGGCTAGGGACCATAGTCTTGAGGGACATCTAGCTCTACCGGCCTAATGCAGTTTATAAAGACAGTGTTCTAAATCTTACTTTGGTAAGTAGCTACTGGGGTCTTAAAAGCTTGCGAGATACCATCTGAGATACTCCAATGGTCCCACCCCATCCAGAACAGAGGAAAGGGAAGAAAACCAAAGACGCACGGGAAAGTTGAGTCCAAAGGACCAATGGACCAATGGACCACAACTACACAGCCTCCATCAGACTGAGTCCAGCATAACTAGGAACTGCTCTGACAGGAAACAAAAGAGAAGGTCCAGGAGAGAGCTGGAAAAACACGTGGAACAAAATTCTAACCCACAGGGAAAAAAAAAAAACAGACCAGACTTTCTGGCCAGACAGAGACGGAAGAAACCCTGTGAGTACAGGCCCCAGACAGAGAGCCTTTTAACTCAGCAGTGAAGTCACTTCTGAGGTTTGCCCTTCAGCCAAAGATTAGACAGGCCCACAGAACAAACAGCAATAATGTAAGCCAACCACATACCCAAAACTAAATGGACACACCAGCCCAGAGGCCAGGAAGACAAGACATGGGAATGCGGAACCCAAGACTGAGAAGGGCAGAGTGTTCACACGCAGAACAGCTGGCAACCAATGTCACAACACAGCATGTGTATTAATTGTTTAGTAGGTAACTAATTTGTTCTATAATCCTTCAGCTAAAGGATAATTTTAAAAATACAAATAAAAAAAAAAAAAGGCGTTGACAACCCTCCAGGTCGCTGAGTCACAATCCATGGACAGCAGTGGGTTTGGCTGGCAGGGATGGGGGAACCTGGGATGAAAGACAAAAGGGACGAGGATTGCACCCAAAGTCACATAAGAATCAGTGTACAAATTTTTGAACGAGAAGTTAATTTGTGCTGTTAACTCTCAGCTAAAGCACAATTACAAGAAAAAAAAAGGTAGTATAACTGAAATACTCTACATGGATGAATCTCAGAAACACTGTGCTAAGTGACAGAAACCAGCCTGAAAAGTCTATATACTATACGATTCCCTTTATAAGACATTCAAAGACATCCTGATAAACCTGCACACCCGCATTAGGAAGTACTCAATAAATGAATGCCGGGTTAGCGGATCAAGAAGAAATCACTGCAAGCGGAATGAAGTGCAAGAAGCAGCACAGACGGAGAAGATGCAAAAAAGGCACCTGGGCGCCTACGCCCACCCACGGGACCGAAAAAGTGACGGCAGGCGTGGTCCGAGGACACCGTCCCCGAGCCCGGCAGCCTTGAAAACGAAGACCTGCAAGGACGGACCGGGGGAGCCGACCGGCCAGCAGCCCCGGCGCGCCCGGCCCGACGACAAGGCGCGAGCGCCCCCCCCCCCGTGGGGACCCGGTGGCCCCGCGCCCACGGCCGAGCCAGCGACGCTCGCCGGCTTCCCGGCACCGAGGCTGGCCCCCCGCGGCGCCCAGGCCGCAGGAGGCCCCTGCGAGGAGCGGCGGCCGGAGAAGGGGCGGCCCCCCGCCGCCCCGGCCGCCTCGCCCCTGCCCACCGCCTCACTCACCCAGGCCTGCCGCTCCAGCTGAGCGTACAGATTGGAGCCTCTGAGCTTTTGGACTATATGAGCAATCAGGAGAGACAGATCCGACTCCTCTTGCAACATCTCCCCTGCCCCAGCCCGCCACAGCGCGGGGACAGGCCGCCGGCACGGGGAGAACCGGCTACGGGGTCCCGCTCCGGGCCGCGGGCACTTGTGCGGGACCTAATTACGTTGGTAAGCCTCCGGCGGGCGTTACCAGGCAACAGCCGGGCCCTGTGTCCGTCTCTCTCTGGTCTCCCCTGCGCCCGGAGGCCTCAACACTTGCGTTCCGGCGGGGAAACCGAATTACCGGAAGAGTTACTCATTTAATTCACTGTTCTGCCTCAGTCGACAGTTGAAAAGGCGACACGAGAAGCTCTTTTCTCCAGAGCTGCAGGAAGGAACCCAGAGAGTTATGTATCTTTGTGTGCGAAGCCCTGGTAGCGTGGTGGTTAAGAGCAATGGGCCCCTAATCAAAAGGGCTGCAGTTCAAATCCACTAGAAGCTTCTTGGAAACAATGGGGCAGTTCTGCCCTGTCCTATAGAGTGGCTATAAGTAGGAAAAAAATCCACGGCAATAGGTTTTGTGGCTTACAGGGTTGCTGTGAGTCAGAATCGACGAGGGGTATATAAAGGGCCATTTATTTCTCTTACACTTCGAAATCCCTGCAGAAGCAGGACCACCCACGGTAATAAAGCAAATTGCACCCCACGAATTGTCAGACTCTAACACCAAGTGTGTCAACTTCGGAAGCGTTCTTAAATCTCAGCACTCGGGTTTTGCCTATAAAATAACACCTAGTCAGCAAAATGTGACGATCAACTGAGGTAACAATTTTAAAGGTCGGACCCGACTCGACGGCACTTGGCACTTGGCCAGCACTGTAGGTAGCACGCCATTTGGTTTCCCCGGTTCTTTTCCTTTCTTATTCAGGGATCTCACGCCAGCTGTAAATAGACAATCTCTTCTTTCCCAACAGCTACAATGTAACCAAGAAGCACTTACTGGCAGGTTTTTTACAAAGCATTGGCAATTCAAGGATCGATAAAACATTGTTTCAGTTTTCAAGAAATTAACAATCAAGATTCCACCTCTTCCATTCATTCATCATTCATTCAGCTTTTCACCATGAACTGGAATTGGATAGATAGCAATGGATTTTTTCAATTTATTGAGAATTTACATGCAAGAAACTGTGTGGACACAAAAGTATGTGAAACACGATTCTTGCCTTCAAGGAAATAGATCAAAGATTTGGGGAAAACCTCGGGGGTAGAGGTTAAATGGTATGTCTGTTGACCAAAAGTTTGGTAGTTCAAATTCACCAGGTGTCCCTTGGAAAGTATGGAGCAGTTCTAGTCTGATCTATAGGGTTGCTATGAGTCACAATTGACTTAAGAGCAGTGGGTTTTTGTTGTTTTTTTTTTTTTTAAAAAATAACAGCTGATTTAACAAACTAAACAGCATTCCTAAAAGTCAAACAAGCTGGAAAGAATTAAGGAATAACAGACAAAAGTGGCCAAAAGTAATCAAGAGTTAATTTTAAACGTATATGTTTGGGGAATTTATTTTGTTTTTTGCCTGAAGGAGGAACAGTGGGAAACGTGGCAGTACTTGCTGAGAGCAAGGTCTTGGTGTGTCAAAACCAGCTGGGGTGAAATCAGGTTCTGAGAGGCATGACAACAGTTTCATCTCAATTCTCAAATGCACCACCATTCAAAGCCCAGAGGACTCTTAACCAAGAAGAGTTTGTTAGATTTTCTGCAAAGCATTGTCTATTCAAAGATGAATAAGACATTGTCCCAGTTTTCAAGGAATTTACGATCTACAGCCAACCTGAGAGCTTGGATTCTGAGTTCTAAGGTCTGAGAATTTGTGGTTCTAACAAATTCGCAGGTGATACCACTGGCCTGGGAACTGGTTGGGTAAATAGGTCAGCCCAGTGATGACAAATAATCCTTGGAAAGTGCCCTTTGGAAAGTATGGAGCAGTTCTACTCTGGCCTATAGGGTTGCTATGAGTCACAATGGACTCAAGAGCAGTGGATTTTTTATAGTAGCTGATTTAACAAATTGAATGAGAAGCTGGACTATATGAAGAGGAACCCAGCCTCAGAACTGGAGGAAGACTCACTGACAACCTATGTTATGCAGATGACACGACCTTGCTTGCTGGAAGTGAAGAGGATCTGAAATGCTGATGAGGATCAAGGACCACATCCTTCAGTATGGATTGCACCTCAACATAAGAAAACAAAAATCCTCACAACGGGGCCAATAAGCAACAATGGCATAAATGGAGGAAGGATTGAAGTTGTCAAGGATTTCATTTTACTTGGTTCCTCAATCAATGTCCATGGAAGCAGCAGCCAAGAAATCAAAAGACATATTTCATTGGGAAAATCTGCTGCAAAGGACCTCCTTAAAGTGTTAAAAAGCAGAGACGTCACCCTGAAGCTAAGGTGTGCCTGCCCCAAGCCGTGGTATTTTCAATCTGGTCATATGCCTGTGAAGCTGGACAATAAGGAAGACAGCAAAGAACTGAGCCTTTTGAATTGTGGTGTTGGAGAATGCTGAATGGACCATCAACAGCCAAGAGAACAAATAGCTCTGTCCTGGAAGAGGTACAAGCAGAGTGCTCCTCGGAAGCAAAGACGGCAAGACTGAGCCTTATACACTTTGGACATGTTGTCAGGAAAGATCAGTCCCTGGAAAATGACATGATGCTTGACAGCATGGAGGGTCAGCAAAAAAGGGGAAGACCCTCAACGAGATGGACTGACACAGTGGCAGCAACAATGGGCTTAAGTGTAAAAACGATTGTGGACACTGCGCCAGACCGGGCAATGTTTTGTTCTGTTGTTCATAGAGTCGCCATGAGTTGGAACTGACTCAGTGAATGCCTGATAACAACCAACAGAATGCCTTCCACTCTCTTTCCCAATTTAGTTTAGCAAAACTTTTCGCAATACTTATTTTATGCTTCTATGCTGGAAATGCAGGGGGATACGAAGACAAGAAAGAAATGATCCTCTCCCAAGGAATTCCCAGTCCCAAAGAAGTGATGGGGGAATACACTAAGAACTGTAAAGTTAGATGAATTCTCCTTTAGTCTCCAACCTGTGTATTCCAGAAAATTTGTTAAAGTCAGTGTTTCATAAGAAACCAAAGATGCAGATTCCTATCTCCTTACCATAAAGAAGAACTATGCCGTGGAAACTCTTACTGTCCCCAGAGTAAGTGAAAATTGGGAAACACTCTATTTATGACATTTCAAAGTGAACCATGAACTAGCCTAACAAATGAATAGCAAGAGGGTCCTACTCTGTTCTGTGTCATTCATGATTAAAACTATATGTAGACAGAGACAAAATAGATGCAGAGAGCTCCTTAAAATTCCTTCAGATTTAGAAGTGAGCCACTTCTGAGACAATGTGTTGGGAAGGTAGATAGGTTCAGTGTATGGGGCTCTGGGACCAATCTTGTATGTTTCAGACCATGGCTTCAAGCCGGATCCCCTGAGATAGAAATTCTGCTGAGAATTTGCATTTCCACTCCAGATATGCTAAATCAGAATCTATGGTACGAAGAGATACTTAAGGTGATTCAGATTCTTACAAGCATCCGCAAGATTCTATAAGAATCTTGTTGAAACAAGGCTCTTTAGCTACTCTATATTCGAAAGCAAGTTTCAGAGTCCCTTCTGACAACCACTTTGATCTATTCTTTCTTTCTTGTCTTTTTAATGGCCTTTTCTTCATATACGATATTCTTGACATCATTCTACAGCTTACTTAACTTCAGTCATTAGTGTTCAATATATGAAATCTGTTCTCGAGACGGTCTCTAAATTTGGGTGTGAAATACTGGAGTTTGCACTTTGACTCTTGTGTGGACTTGCTTTAATTTCCTTCAGCTTCAACTTGAACTTGCATATGAACAATTGATGGCTTGCTCTGCAGTCAGCCCCTGGCCTTGTTCTGACTGATGATATTGAACTTCTCCATTACTGCTTCCTAGAGATGTGGTCAATTTCTTTTCTGTGTATTCCATCTGGTGAGATCCATGTGTATGGTCACTATTTGTGTTGGAAAAAAAAGCATGTTTTCAGCACACCATATTTGCAGAATAGATTGAATTGTATGTTTGTATGAGTTTACATAGAATAAAAATTACAACACATGAATCATGAATATCACAGGTCTGATTGTCTTAGTGAACAAATGAGCTTATAGTAATATCAATTACCTAACTGGATAGTTAACCTCCACATACCGACACAAAGTCTTCTCCTATTTGTTCTGGGAGTCATCAGAAAGCCATACGTGTGTACTCAGTAAAAAACAACCAAATCTGGGTCCTGGACACAGCGGGAGAAAAATCCAAAACATAATTCAAACTCAGAAAAAGGACCAGACTTGCTGGCCTGACAGAGATGGAGAAACTCCCTGTAATACCTGGGCACCCTTTTAGCTCAGCAATGAAATCACTCCTGAGGTTCACCCTTTGGCCAAGGATTAACAATCCCATAAAACAAAACAAGACTGAAGGGGCACGCCAGCCTGGGGGAAAGGACTACAAAGCAGGAAGAAACAGGAAAGCTGGTGCTATAGAACCCAAAGCTGAGAAGGAGGAATATTGATAATGGCATGGGGTTATTAACTAATGTCACAAAACAATACGTGAACTGTTTAGTAATAAGATAGCTTGCTCTGTAAGGCCTTCATCTACAGTACATTAAATAAAGGTGGAAACAAAATTCAGACTAAAAAAAACCTGTTCATTATTATCTATGCTACTAACTGCCTTGTAATATCTGATACCACAAAGCTACTTAAAGTGAGAACGTCTCCAAGGACCTACCACCTATGGCCACCATGGAAACTCTGTGTTCAGTGTCCAGGTTGCTTCTTCAGGGGGTTTTCAAAACTACAAGACCCCAGAGGTAGTCAGTGTTTCATACCCCTACTCCTCCCATAGTCACTCTATTCTGCATAACAGCACGAAGAAACCTGCTGTCCATCTCTGGGACGGCTTTATCAACTGGACCCCCAGGCAGTGCTGTTGAAACCCCAAGTCACACAAAGCCCCCTATGACAGCAACTCCTTAGTCTACAACCTGTCTTTACACAGGGGCTCAGACCTCATTGCTGCATCAAGCTGAGTATCAAGTTATGCTGTCACTTCCATGCCCCCATCTCTCAAGCTTCTGGCCCTGATGCACTGTGTGCAGTTCAGGACGTCTGAACTAAAGGACCCGTGAGTAATCTCAGGGACTGTGTTGACTCCATGCAAAATATAAAACTCTCAAGAGAAAATCCAACTAACAAGCTGTTTAAATACTAGATTATTTATTACTACCGATAAGCCTGGAGGAGAGTGTCTCAACAGCATCATCAAGAATCCAAGCTCTTGCTATCTTTTCTGTTCCTGCAACCTCAGCACACTGACATTCATCCTCCAGCTTTTTGCCTCAGTCTCAAGATAGCTGCTGCAGGTCCAAATGTCCTCCTACCACTTCATTCAAAAGCAGGCAGGAAGGGAGCAGAATAAAAGCATTCTCGCTATTTATATATCTCTTTTGTCACAAAAGATTACTTTTCCCAAGAAGCCCTCCCAAAGACCTACCCTGGGTTGTAAATGAGAGTTATTCCTGGGTCTCTAAGAATTTAGAGGTAAGTCATACCACATGCGTAGGTTCTTTTTGACCTCCACTTTAGTGCAAGAATGGAAACCCTGGTAGTGTAGTGGTTAAGTGCCGTGTCTACTAGCTGACAGACAGGTCATTCAAATCCACTAGACACTCCTTGGAAACTCTATGGGTCAGTTCTGTTGTGTCCTATAGGGTAGCTAGGGGTCCGAATCACCCTGACGGCACTGGGTTTGGGTTTCGGTTTTTAGCTCTTCAGAACGCAGCCCTGGTGTCACAGTGGTTAAGAGCTCAGCTGACAACCAGAAGGTCAGCAGTTCAAACCCACCAATCATTCTACTCTGTCCTATAGGGTCACTATGAGTTGGAATCAACTCAAAAGTAACAAGTTTGGTTAGTGCAAGAAAAGGCTTAAAGCCTTCCCAATAATTGTAAACCTGCAGCGAGCCCAGGTGATTATGGTAAAGAATTTGTTGTGAACAGGAGTGGAGAGTGGTTCAATCATTTGAAAGTCAGGGTAGTTTACTTAGCATTGAAGGGCATATTGTCCAGAGAAGGCCCAGTGACCACAGTGATTAAGTGCTTGACTGCTGCCTGAAAGGTCAGCTATTCAAATCCACCAGCTGCTCTGCAGGACAAAGACACCACAGTCTCCCTCCGCATGGATTACAGCCTTGAAAAGCCCATGGGGCAGTTCTATCTCATCCTATAGGGTCTCTATAAGTCAGAATCAACTTGACAACAACAGGCTAGAGTTGTCCATCACTTAGATGTTTGTAATCTGGGGACCACCTGTATTGCCAAAAAGCATGTCAAGTTATCACTCTAGCTACAAGAAATTTGGGAGGAGAGAGGTCTGTCATTTAGGCCTTACTCTTCGGAGAAGGAAGAAGGGGGAGAAGAATGGCTCGTTGGTTCTGCCATATTGCCCCAAATGACTTTAGTGTCTGCATGGCACCATAAAAGAAACACTTGTGAATGAATGTCTGTGACTGACATTTGGATCAATACCACAAACAAGTTAAACTATCCAAAGTTTGGCAATATCCTGACCACTTATCAGTCACACAGAGTCAGTTTGTGCATTTCAAGCCCCAGAATCTAAAAGCTAATTATGGTGCTTGTCAACATGGCATTTTCTCAGCATCATGGTGCCGTTTTAAAAATTAACAACTGTTAAGGGTGTCCCATTGCAAAATAAAGTCTATGAACAGAAGAGTATAAAACAAATGCAGAATATTTTCATTTTTTTTAAAGAAAAACTGATGACTTGTGAAGAAAGCATTTGTTCATAAATGACTTTTGACTAAGATTTCCTAGATCTAGAAGTCACTGTCTGTAGAAGTAGAGTTGAACACTGGGAAAAAAAGGCTGTTCTTGAACACAATCCTTATTGTTTGTGTCAGAGAGGTTTATTGGTATGAAGGCTGCTGTCTCAGTTTCCCCAGGCACTTCTAGCCTCCAGGGAACATGACAGAGCAGGGTCCAATTGGCTCATTTATGCCTCAGTTCTCTGATCTGCTTTCTTGCCTCCTCTAAATTATACTGCAAGACACACACACACATCTCCACTCCAAGATATCTTTTATTTTACATGGGCTTTTCTTCATAGTCTCCTGGGAAATTGACATACCGTCAAGCATCCCCAGACCCCGCCTCCCTGTTCTTGAAAATACAGTGTTGAACCATGGGCTGAGGTTGCCAGCCAAAGACACAAATCACACACAGGCAATGCATGGAACAATGCTTTACTCAAGAGAGAAGAGACAAAGCAAGGTCAGCTTTGACAGTGGGCACAGTCCTCCCATGGGCAGCAAGTCACTCCTGCAACCAACGTGGGGTCTGAGGTTCTTTCTGCACACACCCTTCTCATGCCACAAAGGAAAGACACCCTTCCCTCCTGACTAGGAACTCATGTAATAGTGGAGTTGGCCAGGTACCGTATGATACCATATGTAGGCACAACAAAGAGGTATTTATTAGACCCCAAACAAGAAAAGGGTCTCCATGAAAAGGAAGCAAAAGAAATCAAGGCAGAGGGAGACTCACGTCCCAGCCTCCATTATCAGGGAAAGTTCCAAATGAATGTTTCTGATTCAGTGACTTGGGTAAGAATTTCAAAGCCACATACTAGACCATCTACCCAACGCACAACAATATATAACATTATCATACATAGGTGAGAATGGGACAGCTAAAATATGAAGCACTGGAGATCAAATAGCAGATTACAGTTCAGTCAGTCCTCATTTATTATGGAAATTAGCAAGTTGTCCCTACAGCTACAGATGAGGAATTGTGGATCAAGTTATAGACACATAAAGAAGATTTAAAAAAAAAAAAAAAAGAGACCCTATGTCAGAGGCCTAGCCATCTGGGAAGCAGAGTGGAAAGCAGGCACAGCCCAGAGCACTAGAGCACAAGCAGCAGCACCCCGCAGGGCACCCCACCCCATAGGACCTGCTGCAGGGGTCACGGGGCTGCAGCCAGGAGGTCTGCTACCATAGCCTAAGACAAGCTCTGCAGGGCAGGGAACAGGGTCGCAGACCCTGGAAAAACCTAAAGGTATTACACGGAGAAGTCTTTCAAATGGGAAATGAAATGTTTAAGGCCATGAGGAGAGAAGAGGAAGCGTAAAAAAAAAAAAAAAACACTTGCCACAAATCATGCTTTTCAAACATTGCTCAAAATTTTCTTGGGTTCTCACATTTTGCCATAAAAACCACAAGACTGTAGGTCTATTCAGTGTTTTCTTTTTGTATAAAATATTTTTATTTTAAGAGGTACATCATGAGATCTCCACTAAAAGACCTCAATTGATGGTCCAGCGGTTTTGGAGTTCCTCTGAGAGCATGGCCCCCGGCCCTGATGCTGCCCGTTCCCATAAATTATAACAAAGGTCCACTCTTTGGACAGGAATGGATTGGACTTGACAATGCAGAGTAACCATATAATGGAAGCACTTTATGGTTCTATACGTCTATAGGATATCATCTTGCTGACCTCTGGCTGGAGGAAGGGGAGTGGACGGAGAGGAGGGGAAAGGAGACTGTTGGGAGCATGAGACATGTATGGAGCAGAGAGGAATAGTGTGCAGTCACTGGACAGGGAGAGCAGTGGAAGCTGCATATAGGGGGGCATGTAAATTTACATGTGAATGTACATTTTCACTCAGTTATGTTAAATAAAAATAAAAAAATATTTTTATTTTAATGTGTTTATAATACATAAATTATAAAACATAGTTCACTTAATATGTAACATATAAAGATGTTTACAATAGTGCCCATCACTAGAAAATGAATGCATTTGATCCTTAGTTTTCAAGACACTTGCTGGAACCCAGCTGCGTGTACCCAGGCATTCTCATTTCTGCAGAGTCAAGTCTAAGCCCAAGCCCAAGGCCAAGCCTTTTAGTGTGGCACCAAAGGCCCTTCTTACATTTCCCTTAAAGTTCCCTGCTTACGTTTTCAGCCTTCTCTTCCTTAATTTCACAGTACATATTTGATGCTCTAGTCATTACAAAGGGCGTCTACCTGAATGTTCCAAGTTGGTTTATATTTCTGTTTCATAAAGGCTCACTGTGCTTGGAATGCCTTTCCATTTGCTTCCCAGATAAGCTTGCCTAGATGACCCCAAGAATTCAGCAGTCTTCTGCCCAATAATATTTGAATAATGACTTACCATGAGTCGGATCTGACTTGACGGCACTTGGCTTGGCCAATGACTTAGACCTCCATGTCACGTATAGTGAGAAGCCCAGCAACGCACCTACAGTTTCAGGACTTTTTAGGGGACCTACAAGACTTCTTGTGAGTAGCATTCCAGGTTTCTTCTTCCACTGACTTCACCATCTTCTGCGCGAGCTATGTTTTGCATAGAACATCATCCTACACTGGAAACCACTTGATTCTCCCACTGACCTAAGAGCCTCAAATCAAGACTGAGTGTGTGCATGCGAAGGTTTAGAGCAAAAGGGACACCAAGTTAACAGCACAAGCACTGAACATTCAACATCTCTGTTCTGGTCACAAGGTCAGTCACTCCACCTTGAGGACTTTCTCTTTGTCCCACCCCCTCACTTTGCCTCCCACCTTGATTGAGTTTCTCCAGCTTTCTTATTCTCCTCTTTACCCTTTCACCTTTTCTCCATTCCTCATCATTTTTCTGAATACCTGGAGTGTATTAGGCAATCACATCAAATTTCATCTTCTTTGCAATGTGGAGCATTCTCTCTCTCATTCTCAGCTCATCCTCATGTGCCCTGATAACAGTATTTGTCATGCTCCAAAAAGCCCAGGAAAGTGTTTGGGGTTTTTTTGAAGTGAAAATTAGTTCTAGCTCCTAGAAGTCTACTATTAGCCATTAAGCAGTTTGTTTGTTTGCCTTTGTTTTTTCTGTCCCCACTTCAATCTTATCTCCTTGGGCTACTCTTACCTTAGGATTCTACTCAAAATGTCAGCAATCCTGTTACTCTGACTTTTACAGAAGAATTTAATGGTCAGTCTTTCTCTTCGTCCCTTTTACCTCACAGTTATTCATCACAAGGTGTTCTTGTCCTCACCTCCGTGTTTTCACAAAGATTTAGCCACACCTCCCCGTCCTACTAATACCTCTGTAGTTTGATTCCGTAACATGGAATAGGTTCTCAACTGGTCTTGCTACCCCTAGATTTCCATCCTATTTACCGGACACCACACTGCTGTCAGAGACACGTTCCTACACATTAGATTTTAACACAGCAGTGCCTCTCCTTACATTCGGTATGAAATTCAGGCTCCTTGGTCCTGTACACCAGGGCCTGTCTGGTCCCTCCCCACCGTCCCTTCATTCTCAACCCTTTGAATGCAGCCTGGCATTCTAAGCCTTGCTGATGTCATTGTTACTAGAGTCTACCTAGGCAGTTCCAACTCAACGTGATTCTAATGTGCAACAGGATGAAACTGACCAGTCCCTCTCCATTCTCACCATCATTGCTGCGCCTCAGTCCACCGTTGCAGCCACCGTGTCCATCCAGCTCTTTGAGGATCTTCCTGTCTTCCGCTGACCCTCTACGTTACAAAGCATGAAGTCCCCAGGCTCTAGTGCCTCCTGATAAAGCATCTAAAGGACACGCGATAAAGTCTAACCATCCTCACTTTTAAGGAGCACAGTGGCTGTACTTCTTCCAAGACAGACTTGTTCGTTCTTCTAAGTATCTATGGTACACTGAACATTCTTTACCAACACTAGAATTCAAAAACATAAGTTCTTCGTAATTCCTTATTCGTTGTCTCATTTTGCACGCACATGAGTGACTGAGAATACCATGACTTGCGTCAGATGCACCTTAGTCCTCAAAGTGACACTTTTGCTTTTTCACACTTTAAAGAGGTCTTTTGCAGCAGAGTTGCCTGATGTAACTTGTTGTTGGACTTTTTGATTGCTGCTTCCGTGGACGCTGATTGTGGATCCAACGAAAATGAAGTCCTGGATGTTGTTCATCTTGTCTCTGTTTATCATGATGTTGTCTATTGATCAGCCATGAGGAATTTTGTTTTATATTGAGGTGAAATCCACACCGAAGGCTGTAGTTTTGATCTTCATCAGTAAGCACTTCAGGCTGTCTTCACTTCTAGAAAACAAGTTTGTGTCTTCTGCATATAGCAGGTTGTTAAGGAATCTTCCTCCAGTCCTGATGCCCCATTCTTCTCCATGTAGTCCAACTTCTCATACTCATACTTCTCCTGAAATAGCATGCTCTTCTTATCAGTTGAAAACCCTAGTGGCACAGTGGTTAGGTGCTATGTCTGCTTACCAAAAGGTCAGTTGTTCAAATCTACCAGGTGCTCCTTGGAAACTCTACGGAGCAGTTGTACTCTGATCATAGGCTCACTATAAGTCGGAATCGACGCAACAGCAGTGGTTTGCTTTGGTTCTCATCAATTAGCCACTGCACCTGCTATTCCCTTTGTTAGGAACAGCCTCATCTCCCACTCCTACAGTTCTTTTTCTGGACATAAACAAGTTCTTCAAAATTTAGCTTGGGCATCAAACTCTCAGGATTCCCTTCCTATCCTTCTAGCCTAGGCTGAATATTCCTTCTTCCATGACCCTTCATGCTTGTCAGATTGTGTTGCATTTGAATATTAATTTATTGGCTTTGTGTACTAGCCCAAGAGCTCCTTCTGGTAGGAACACTGTTATCTTCAGCTTTGTATCACCAGTGCCATAGCAGATGCCACTGGCACCCTCGTACCTCTCCTGAACACTCACCATTCACAAACATGCCCACAACTTCTTAGTGCACCCTTATCTCTCTACCAGAAATCTTCTCTGTCTTTGAGAGTATCGCTTCAAGTCCTACCACTTGGTGGTGGCGGCAGAGTTCCAAATTCACATCTGCCTTTTCTGATCATTTGTGCTATGCTTTTCTATTATCCAGGACCTTCCTTTTCATGTCCACCGTTTGCTGTTGCCATTGTCTTTTTTATCTTGTGTTTCTCACTTGTCCATTTGTTGCCTTTTTTTCAGTTTTTTTCAGCTACTGAGATTTGACACTGGGAGAAACTAACATTATTTTATTCAAAATTTGTATCCCTTTGAAAGGTAGGGGTTATTTATCTAAAATTTACAGACAAGGAAACAAACTCCAACATGAGCTAACTTGTCAAAAGCCATAATTAAGTTCATAACAGCAGAGCTGGGATTTGAAACCAACTTGTTTAACATCACATTTTCACTTGGGACAGTTGAGTCATTTTTGCCTCAAAATTTTTAGTTCCTGCTTTTCTCCTGCAAGCTCAACCAGTGATGAAAACTGTAAAGCTAGAAGTCCTCACAAATCCTCTCTTTTAATAATGATGGTATTTAAATTTGAGAACTTCTATTGACTACAAAGATTACAAACTCTGAAAGGGGAGAATATTTTCTTTTATTCATTGTGCATTTCTGTACATCTCTGCATGAAGTTCTTCTGAACATCTTCTAATATCTTCAGTATTATTAATTTATAGGTATTATAAGAATAATAAGATTTTATTAAGTCTTAGAGATGCAATCTTGAGACACAGTAAAAGAAAGGGAGTGTGAAACCACAGTTAAATATCATTTTGAGCCATTCTTCTTGAAAACGTATGCTTCCAGTAATAAATGGATGGACCTAGAGGTCAGTTTGCTATTCCTCACTTTCAAGGCATTAATAAAATTTAGGGACTTATTAGTTTTGTATCTAAGAACGATTATTTCTTTAAGCTATCTTTAATTTAAGTAACTTTTATTAAACTTTGAAATGTGATGCTATTTGCCCAAGAGACTTTTATTCCACTGGCAAGATATGTTAATCATTTTTTTTTTTCCCTTACTAATGAAATGACCTCATCAGAGAGACTAGGATATTGTGAAATTAAAAAAAATCAGAGTCTGGGGGAGGGAATTTGAATTAATTTTAAATAAGATTCACCCATAGGTCCTGAAAACAGGGAGAATCTTTCCAGCAGATGAGTATAGTCAGCATGACCGTGAAGCTTGTAGTTAGGTAGACATGAGTTAGGTGCCAGGATCCACCACTTACTAGTTGTGTGACTATGGCTACTTTTCTAAGGCCCTGCATGCCTCCGTTTTCTCATCTATAAAATAGGGATATAATACTTCCTACTTCATAAAATTATTATAAAAATTGAATGATAGGCTGCATATCAAGTACTTAAAACCGTGTTGGTCCCTGATAGGCCTTACTGATGGTATCCAGCAGTACTTTGACTGGTATCAGAATCACCTAGGGAACTTGGTGTAAGTACGTAGACTCAGGATCTCTTCTAGCTCAATGAGCCCAGGCCCTCTCCGTCCCTCACTGGCTTTCCACGTGATTCAGATTGAAAAAGTCTGGCCTGAAAAATGACAATAAACATTTGCCGAACTTTTACATGTGCCAAACATTGTACTCAATGCCAAGAACACAGAGAAAATGCTATCAGTCTGGGTTCGCTTCTGAAAAACACAAACCACTCTAGCTTTTTTAAGCAGGAAGAGATTTGATACATGGTGTTCAACACTTAACAAGACAGTTATAAAGACTCAAGGAGCAAGTCCTAGACCATACCTCCAGAAATGACTCTCAGACAATGCTAGCAAGGTGACTCACTAAGGCAGCGACTATCTCTGCCATGAGCGGGAAGGAGGTCAGCCAGAAGGCCAGCACAAGGAACTGTTGAGTTGAGAACACACAGCCTTAGCTGCCATTGTCATTCAAGAGGCTACCTCTGCCACCGCCACTGTCTCTCCACACACTTAAAGCTAGTGACCAGATACCAGTGACCCCTTCACCACTGTGTTTGCCTTAGCAACAGCCACAGCAGCCGGCAGATGGTCCTGGCCTCACTTTAAAATCTTACTTGGCGGCATCTAATTGGTGGAAACTAATTTACATTTCCAGCACCCTTCTGCTACCTTCTTGTACTGTGGTGGCCTGTGGGCTACCATGATGCTGGAGCCTATACCACTGGTATTTCAAATCCCAGCAAGGTCACCCACACTGGGCAGATTTTAGCAGAGCTTTCAGACTAAGAGAGGCTAGGAAGAAAGGTCTGGAGATCTACATGCAATATTTAGGTAATGAAAATCTTACGGATCTCAGCAGAATGTAGTTAGACATAGTGTTGGAAGATGAGCTCCCTAGGTTGGAACTCCATTGCCATCAAGCTCATTCTAATTCCTGGTGATCCTATGTTTGTACAGCAGAACTGTGTTCCACAGAGTCTGGTATGTGGGTGGTTTTCCTTCTTTCCTTTTTTTAATACTTTGTTTTATTTTTGTTATTGTTGAGAATATACACAACAGAGCATATACCTATTCAACAATGTCTATGTATACAACTCAGTGACATTGATTACATTTTTCAAACTGTCACCAACCATTCTCACCCTCATTTTCTGAGTTGTTCCTCAATCATTAACATAAACTTGCTAACCCTTAAGTTTCCTATCTAATCTTTTGAGTTGTTGTTTTTGATTTGATCCCATCTACGTAGTCTTAAGAGACCTTATTGCTCAAGGTAGACATTCTTTGCTATTTAAGTCAAACTACTGCCTATTTTTTTAAATGACTCGAGTGGGTATTTTTGGCTTAAGTTTTAAAAAGTATCCAAGGGCAATGGTTTCAGGAGTTCACTCAGCTTCTGTGGCTCCAGAAAATCAATATTGCACAAAAATTTGAAATTCTGTTCTGCATTTTTGCCCCTTTTGATCAAAGATTCTTCTGTAGAAGTATCTGTATCATAGCATGTGTCAAAACTTCATTTCTGTTAGTGGCTTAGTGCCATTCCACTGTATGTGGACTGACAATTACACTCACAAACTCATCCTAGAAAAAGTGCTACATACCTCATTGCTTAATATCACTATCATCACCTTCAGAACACTCCTTTGGTAAGCTATACACCAATGCCAGTGCCTAGTCCACCCTTCAAAGCAATTTTGGATTTCTATCTGGAAAGGCCATCAGAGCTGTCGTTGTATTACCTCTGATGCTCTGAATGTCATCAAAATGTCTTCCTTTCAATATTTATCTTCACATAAAGAAATAAGCCATTGGGGGCCAGATCAGGTAAGTAGGCAGGGTGTTCCAAGACAGTTATTTGTTTACTGGCTAAAAACTCCCTCACAGACAACCATACAATTTAATTTTCACGAATTTGCCACTGTTCCATCATGCTAAATAGCCATTCCAGAAAGAGTTCCAAAATAGCTTTGAAGAGTGGACTAGACACTGGTTTCGATGCACAACTTCACAACGGGTGTACTTCAAAGGTGACTGTAGTGATACTCAGCGATGAGGTATGTACGACTTAGAACAATTAAGTTTGTGGCCTTAATTGTTTAACCCTATATATATGTATCACATACAACAGTACATTCACAAGGAACTTCCAGAAATTCAAGCTGGATTCAGAAGAGGACATGGAATCAGGGATATCACGGCTGATGTCAGATGAATCTTGGCTGAAAGCAGAGAATACCAGAAAGATATTTACCTGTCTTTCATTGACTATGCAAAAGCATTTGACTGTGTGGATCATAACAAATTATGGCTGCCATTGTGGAGAGCGGGAACTCCAGAACACTTAGCTGTGCTGTTAAGGAATCTGTACATGGATTAAGAGGCAGTATTATGAACAAAACAAGGGGGTGCTGCATGGTTTAAAGGCAGAAAGGCATGCGTCAGGGTTATATCCTCCACCATACCTTTTCAATCTGTATGCAGAGTAAATAATCCAAGAAACTGAATTATATGAAGTAGAATGAGGCATCAGGACTGGAGGACAACTCATTAACAACCTGTGTAATGCAGACGACACCACCTTACTTGCTGGAAGCGAAGAAGATCTCAAACACCTACTGATGAAGACCAAGGAAGACTGCCTTCAGTATGGATTATATATCAACATCAAGAAAATAAAAATCCTCACAATGGGATCAGTAAGCGACATTATCATAAATGGAGAAAGGACTGAGGTTGTCAAAGATTTCATTTACTTGGGTCCACAATAACACTCATGGAAGCAGCAGTCCAAAAATCAAAAGACACATTGCGTGGAGCAAATCTGCTGCAAAGAACCTATTTAAAGCACTGAAAAGTAAAGATGTCACCTTGAAGACCAAAGTGTGCCTGACTCAAGCCCTGGTATTTTGAATTTCATATGGATGCAAAACCGGGGCAATGAATGAGGAAGACAGAAGAACTGATGCCTTTGAATTGTGGTGTTGGAGAAAAATATTGAATGTTCCATGGACTGCCAAAAGAACACGTATACTGTTCTGAAAGAAGTACAGCCAAAGCGTTCCTTGGGAGCAAAGATGGCAATAGTGTGTCTTCCATATTTTGGATGTGTTGTCAGGAAGGGTCGGTCCCTGGAGAAGGACACCATGCTTGGTAGAATGGGGGATCCGCGAAAAAGAGAAAAAAACTTGCAGAGATGGATTGACACAGTGGCCTCACTGATGGGCTGAAGCGTAACAACGGTTGTGGTGGACATGGCCCAAGAGCAGGCCAGGTTCTGCTTTGTTGTGCATAAGGCCACTTAGATTTGGAATGAACGCAACAGTACCTAACAACAACAATGTTACATTTTTGTTTATCCACTGATGGACATTAAGATTGTTTCTACCCTTGGGGTATCACGATAGTGAATTTGCTCTTTGGTAAAATGTCTATTCAAGTCCTTTGCTCATTTTGGTGGTATCATTTTGGAGACATTATTGGAGACACTTAAAAGGCTACAGAACACATGACAAGAAGCCGTCAGCAAGATGCTAACCAAAATCACAGTGAGATATCCTTTAACTGCTACTAGGATGGCTAAGATGAAACTTTAAGGAAAAAAAACATATACACAAAAGAAAAGATTGGCAAGCAAGGATGTGGGGAAATTGGAACCCTTATCCATTGCTAGTGGGAATGCAAAATGTACATCCATTGTTAAAGACGGTGTGGTAGCTCCTTAAAAAACTAAAAATAGAACTATCATGTAATTCTACTCTTAAGTACCTACATAAAAGATTTGAAAGTGGATACTCAAACTGAGGCTTGTACACCAGTGTCCACTACAGCAGTAGTGAACAGTGCTTGATGGATGTGGTGGTCAAGATTATGTCAACTTGGCTACTACCTATTTGGCTGCTGTATTAAGTGGCAGGGCAGGGTTTGTGGTGGCTCCCTGTCCCTCAGCTCTCATCTCGCGACCTTGGACTACGGCTGCTGATCGCTCATGTGGCCAGGAGCTCCTGCTCTCTTCTTCCAGTGTCTGGTTCCAGGACTTAAGCTAGCAGCTGTTGGGCTCATCAGTCCTTACAGTCGGCACTTGAGAGTCCTGCTCCCTGACCTGCCAATCCTGCGTTCACCAGCCACTGTCGCTTCGTCTCACCACCAGTTTGGGATCCACCGACCTCCAGCCTCTGTCGCTTCGTCTCGCCACCAGCTTGGGATCCACTGATCTACACAACCGGTGATCTACAACTCTGATCTCTGACTTGCTGACCTTGGGTTCCTCAGCTTCCGTGGACACGTGAGGCTTGTGCCAGAGCTTGGGACATTCAGCTTCTGTGATTACGTGAGCTGTTTCCTGTATTTGTATCTATCTATCTGTATATATATATATATTATAAATCTTTCCTGTACCTACACGTGTTACTGGTTTTGCTTCCCTAGAAAACCCAGCCTAAGACAATGGATACGTCTCCTTTAAGCCTCGTCTCGGTATTAGTTGCACTTTATAGATAAGGAGATTAAACCCTTGTTGTGGTTATGGTTATTAATTGCCATGGAATCTGCTGGACACATGGGCCGCCTTACGTATTACGAAAATGAGACATTGGTCCTGCACCTTTCTCAAAACCTTTGGTATATCTGAGCCTATTGTGGCTACTGTGTTAAGCAGTCTCATGGAGGGCTTCCTTCTTTTTTATTGATCCTCTGCTTTACCAAACATGATATCCTTTTCCGGCAATTGATCCCTACTGTTTACGTACCCAAACTAAGCAAGACAAAGTCTTGCCATGCTTGCCTCTAAGTGAGCATTCTAACTGTACTTTCTCCAAGTCCAATTTGTTCATTCTTTTGGAAGTCTATAATCCATTGCGCTGACTCAGTTGTGACTCATAGAAATCCTACAGCTCAGAGTAGAACTGTCTGTAGGGTTTCCAAGGAGCAGCTGGTGGACCTCAACTGCTGGCTTTTTAGTTAGCAGCCAAGCAGTTAACCATTGTGTGCTCCCAGGCCTCCAACATCATGTTTGCATGTATCAATTCTTCTTTGACCTACCTTTTTCATTTTCTAGCATTCGTATGTATATAAGACTTTTGGAAAGACTATGGTTTGGATCAGGTGCACCTTAGTCATCAAAATGACCTTTCTGCTTTTTAGTACTTTAAAGAGGTCTTTCGCAGCAGATTTGCAAATGCAATACAGAATTAGATTTCTTGACTTCAGCTTTCATGGCCATTGATTAAAGCTTGCTGTGGTTAAGTGCCTTGGAGCCAATTTTCCTTTTTCCGCTCGTAGCAGCCCCTAGCGTGTTCCAGTCTGTTACCTGCGTGGGAACAGGTTGCCGGGTCTTTTTCTCTCAAGAAGCGGCTGGGTGGGTTCTACCGCCACCTGCTGGCTAGCCTTCGTGCAGTCAGTGCCGCACCTCCGGGGCTTGTGCTGCCTTCCTGGCGATCCCACTGAATCAGAATTTCTGTCCGGGTCTTTCCCAAGTCTGAGGTCTCATCTGTGACATCTGAGTATCAAGAAATCCAGATCCTCTGTCCTTCTGACCTACCAAGATTCTAGCTCCAAAGTAAATGACTGCATGGAGAATCACAACTCTGTAATCAAAACCTTTCAACGAACATCTTAACCTTTTTTTAAAATCTCAGACTTCTTTTTATTCTATCATCTTTTTGTTTTCCTTGGAAACTTTTCTTATAAAACCAATTAAAACTAATTTTAATCTATGTACCCTTTTAGTCATCTAGCCCTCTTTGTTTTGTTCCATCTTGTTTTTTTGTTTTTTACTTTGTTTTTATTTTTTTGGCTATTCTATTTCCAGTTTCTCCGTTTATTTTACAGAGGACCTTATTTCCATGTATCCTTTTCATGGTAACTTGGAACTTATTTATTTTATTTCACGGGGCTGGGGAAAAAAAAAAAGAAAACAGTTGCTGTTGAGTTGGTTCTGACGCTTGCTGGTGTTAGGTGCTGTCCAATTGGTTCTGACTCATAGCGACCCTACACACCACAGAACAAAATACTGCCCAATGTTGGGCCATGTCCACAGTCCTTTTTATGCTTAAGCCCATCACTGCAGCTACTATGTCAATCCATCTCATCAAGGGTCGTTTTCACTGACCTTCCACTCTATCAAGCATGATGTCTTTCTCTAGGGACTGATCTCTCCTGACAACATGTCCAAAGTGTATAAGACACAGTCTCTCCATCTTTGTTTCCAGGGAACACTCTGGTTGCACTTCTTCCAGAACAGATCTGTTTGTTCTTTCGGTGGTCCCTGGTACATTCAATATTCTTCTCCAACACCTAAAATAAAAGGTGTCAATTCTTCTTCTGTCTTCCTCACCCATTGTCCAGCTTCCTCATGCATGTGATGCAACTGAAAACACCATGTCTTGAGTCGGGCACACCTTAGTCTTCAAGGTGAAGACTCATGATGCTCATATATGTCAAAACAGAGCTGCTCTGTGGGGTTTTCATGGACTGGCTTTTCAGGAGTAGATTGTCAGGGGTTTTTCCAAAATGCCTCTGGATGGATTCAAACCTATAATCTTTCAATTAGCAGCTGAGAGTGTTGACCATTTGCACCACACAGAAAGGGATCTAATTAAAGCCTTGTGCCTTGGCCTTTCAGACTCACCTAACGAACGCTTCTTGGGTGTCTTTCATGTGCCAAACTCTGTTCTAGACACTGGAGATTCAGCAGTGAACAGCACCTCCAAAGAATCCACTGTGACTGTGCTTATGTTCTGTGAGCTAAACCACCATAAGTACAAAATTTAATTTAGAAAGAAAAACAAGATAATTTTAGTTTATCATGGTTGTTTCAAACAAAATAGAGTGATAGGGTAAACATCTCTGATAACAGGGCTTGGGTGGCGAGGTTGTAATATTCAGTAAAGTTGGCTCAGTAGCCAACTACCAAATTGTAGCCGTCATCCCGATAATCAATACCTACTTAAAGATTGTTCATGCTAGGTCACATGAACAGGTAGAAAACCAAAGAAATGAAATCCAAGCTGATGGTGGTTACCGCTGAGGTGGCCACAAGCTCTAAAGATTCAGAAGATTGATGAAAAGACACAGATAAGAATAGTCTTTTCTCATTTGGTACCATCTCTGCTTTAACACGCTTTCTTCTCCCCTGTTTTCTGGGCACTGGAATATCTTTGTTGAACTTCCAAACATATAAGAGTGAACCCTTAAGCCTGTAAGTAATTCGCGAATGTTCTTACCATAAATAGTAACCAGTAAAACTCAGAGCCCTGAGTTCCAGACCGTGCTGTTACACTGAAATTGTTTTCAAATGATCACTCTAATGAATGCTTACATTTTAAAAGCACCTCATTATACCATCAGTCTCCTGGCTTTTGGTTACAGACTGCAGCTGGACTGCTTTAGTCCTGTCTTTTACATGATACTTCCAAACAATTTTTGATGAGGTGAATTGTGTTATTTCATATCCAACTAAGCTATGTTCATTCATTAAGCTATTAATCTTCAAAGTCTGTGGCTTGAATTTCCAACTATATTCTAGAAAAGAAACAAATTAGTCCCTGATGACAATCCAGATTTGAGTTTGTGTCTCTGACTGTAAATCCTGGATGATAAAATATTCAGGCAGACATGTGATATATGCAAACAGATATCTATTTGTCATTATGCAGCCCAAATACCCAGACAATTAACTGCTGCTGTTTCTTCCTTCCAGTTTTCCTCCAGATGATTCGGTACAGACGCAGCCAAGGAAAGCTTTGAAACTTAAATGCTCAATTTTCACAGCAGATGAGAAATTTCTACAACCAGCATGAGTTGTTAGGCTTGTCTCAGAAAGAACAGCTACTCCAATAACCTGGACCTGGATTTTGCAAGTCAGTTTTCTTTAGGAATTCTCTGACCTTGATTTTGAATGTAACCTTTGCTCTTTAAAATCAGTTTCTGAGTTTTATACACAAAATGGAAAAACTGAATGAGAAAAACCTAAAACAAGTAGATAATTAGGATTTTTATAGCTTTAGCCTCAGTTACGTGTTCTTTCTTCTAAGGTCAAGCAAAACAGAACAGAACCAAGTGGAAAACTCAAACCCCTGGAGAACAACACACCATCTGACAAGATATCCAGTGATCTCATGAAGCCTGGGAAAAGCGTTGCTGAGACTTTTCTCTTCTTCCAGAGTTGCGTTTAAGCCAAAGGAGTAATACCTGTTGACAGTCTCTAAGTTTGAAATGGAGGGGATAAATACCTTTGCTAAAGCCACCAGAGACTTCTGAGCTTGTTGTGAAATTGTGCCATGGGGTCTAATGGACAGAGACCCAGACACAGAATCAGGGACCCAAGTTCTCTGTAGTTCACTGGGTTTCAGGATCTTGTCTAAAAAACAATTCATGGCCACCCAAGGTGATCTCCAAAGATCTTTCTTCCCAAATTTATGATGGTGCAAAACTAATGCTGCCTTTTAAAGAGATAATTGGTAGTATGATTTAAAAACAAATGAAGTATTAGAATCTCTTGGATTTTCTAGCATTCTAGTATAGATTAGATTTTAGGAATGTACAAAGAATTATTACATAGATTAATGTAAGTAATGCCAGGGACAAAAAGTACAGAGTATACATGCATACATATCCATTGCTGTCAAATCCATTCCAACTCATAGAGACCCAACAGGACAGAGTAGAACTGCCCCATAGAGTTTCCAAGGGGTACCTGGCAGATTTGAACTGCCAGTCTTTTGATTAGTAGCTGTGGCACTTAACCCACTACATCACCAGGATTTCTATACTGATTACAGTAAGTCAAAACAACACATTGACATATACTGGAATGGTAAAATCTTTCTGTCCAGATATAGTTCAATTATATTTACAGAACAACAATAAAAATTGAATACAGTAAAAATTGACTACATGTATTTATGTACATATATTCAAGAAACTTGAAACATTTTCTCAATCAGCTAGATGCTTAAAGCTCATGTTGTCAGCTTTCTTGATGATTAAAGCATTAGATCTCATGATGAATCAGAACTACTTAAATTTAGTTAATCTCAAAACAAATCAAAATGACTTAAACTTTTTTGTCCTTGATATTCTTATCTGTAAAATAAGGGATTTGGCCAAAATAACTCAAGTATTTTTCTCAATCTCTGAAGTTCTGAAAGTCTATATTTTTGGATCGTTAAAAATCTGGATTCTAATTAATTTCAATCATTCTAAGGAATCTATGGAAACCCTGGTGGCATAGTGGGTTAAGTGCTACATCTGCTAACCAAAAGGTCGGCAGTTCAG
This sequence comes from Heterohyrax brucei, assembly GCA_028571685.1. Lineage (NCBI taxonomy): Eukaryota > Metazoa > Chordata > Mammalia > Hyracoidea > Procaviidae > Heterohyrax > Heterohyrax brucei. The sequence continues at coordinate 168,480,431 of CM053143.1, forward strand.
ATCTGTCCAGACACTCTTTGGAAACTCTATGGGGCAGTTTTACCATGTCTATAGGGCCGCTATGAGTCAGACCACACTTGACAACAGTGAGGCTTTTTTTAAGGAATCTATGTTATCAGCTGTGCATACACAGCCATTTTCAGTCTTTGCATAAATAGTTATCCGTTATACCCTGGTAGTGTAGTGGTTAGGTGCTACAGATGCTAACCAAATGGTTGGCAGTTCAGATCCACCAGGTGCTCCCTGGAAATGTGATAGGGCAGATCTACTCTGTCCTATAGGCTCACTATGAATTGGAATCAACTCAATGGCCTTTTTTTGTTGTTTTGTTTTGTTTTTTTTCTTTTAATGAGTTTAAGGTCAGGAATGTCTTGCTGGCAAGCAAAACAACTTCATTTTAGGGATATCAAGAAGGACACTTCAGGTTTTATGCCCTTCCTTCCTCCCCCCCCCCGTCCCATGCGCTCATCCCCCAAAAGTCCTCTCCTGCTTCTTGACTTCATAAAATGAGAGCTTCATCTGTTTATCTTAAACCTTGTCTTCTCATGAACTACAAATACCTCTGGAAAGGTCACATATTAAACATTTTCAGTCATTTTTGCCTTTGTTTGAATGATTTTTTTTCTTTTTCCCTTTGACCCTGTCTTGTCTTATAAAGGATTTGAATTTGCTTACTGGGAATGAGTTAAGCAAATGCATTTCTGAAATCAGATTTGGTGAAAGCCGACGGGAATGAAGGGAGAACTCAGGAAGGTGCCACCAACCCAAAAAGCTCTATGTAAATTGCAAACAGTTATAAAAGCATTAGAGATCATCATTGATAACAGGAAGGCTGATTGCTTCAAGACAAACCATATCCATTTCCCGATATTTCTGCCTCCACCATTCCAACAGGTCAGATCACGCTTTGTGCTTCTTATGGGGCTTAATGTTCCCTGCCTAATTCTTTGGATACTTTATTAGAAAAAGAAATTTATTCATAATTTGCTCTTTACCTGGCTCATGTTGCTTTTCCATTTCCCGAATGGCACAAAATTCTGTTAGCTACAGTGCTGTCTGGTACCACTATTTGCACGGCCTCATAATCTCTCCTGTTTCCTGGAAATGCAAAGAACCACTTTCTGTCTTTGCATAAATAGGTGTCTATTCAGCTCAGGAAACAAAACAAGACTTTAATTTGAAATGTCTCTGAATGTGGCCAGAAACAGTTGTCGCCAAATGGAATCATGTCGTTACCAGCAGACAAAAGATCATCAAGAATTTTCAAAGATACGTTTTAGCCAAAATCAAGAAACACTCGTTAATTGTACTAGTTTGTTACCGCTGCTGTTCTTATGTGTTGTTGAGCTCCTTCTGACTAATAGCCACCATATGTACAAGGTCTGACAATTAAGTCCGCAAACTTAATTGTTCTAAGTGCTATGTACCTCATCGCTGAGTATCACTGAAGTCACCTTCAAAGTACTCCCCTTGGGAAGCTATGCACTGATGCCAGTGGCTAGTCCACCTTTCAAATAAATTTTGGAATTCTTTCTGGAATGGCCATTGGGCATAGTGACGTGGTGGCAAGCTTGTAAACTTAATTGTACAGCTGTCTGTGAGAGAGTTTTTAGACAGTAAACAAATAACTGTTTTGGAACACCCTAACTGCTCACCAGATCTCACTCCCTAATGATGTTTTTTTTTCGGCCGAAGATAAAGGAAATGTTGAAAGGAAAACATTTTGATGACATTCAAGACATTCAGGGTAATATGGCAACAGCTCTGATGGCCATTCCAGAGAAAATGTTCCAAAATTTCTTTGAAGGGTGGACTAGGCACTGGCGGCGGTGCATAGCTGCCCAAGGGGAGTACTTCAAAGGTGACTGCAGTGATATTCAGCAATGAGGTGTGTGATACTTTTTCTAGGATGAGGTCAATCAAGAACTTAATTGTCAATACTAGTACAACAACACAAAATGCTGCCCGGTCCTACACCATTCTCACAATTGTTCCTATGTTTGAGCCCACTGTTGCAGCCACTATGTCAGTCTATCTTGTGGAGTGTCTGCTTCTCTTTCAGTGACCTTCTACTTTACCAACAACAATGCCCTTCTCCAGGAACTGACCTCTCCTGATAACCTGTCCAAAATATGTTAGATCACGTTTCATCATCTCGTTTCTAAGGAACATTCCGATTGTACTTCCCAAACAGATTTGTTGGTTCTTCTGGAAGCCCATGGTATATTCAATAGGGTTTGCCAGCATTATAATTCAAATGCATCAATGACACTATTCAGTTTACTTTTTTTTTTTTTAAGGACATAAAGGCCAACATGTTCTTAAGAGGAAAGGAGAAAAGAAAAAGAAAGTGTTCAACCCTAAACAATATGCTAAAAAGTCTCTCATCTTACTAGAAGATAACCAACCTAGGATGATCCCACCCAGTCAGAGGAAGCTGCCTCCTCTAGGCATCTTGTCTGACTTGGGCTGTTAAAATCTAATCTTGGACAGACAATTAAACTATTAACAGTTTTACCACTGTAAATATTGGCCTGCATTAGCAGTGTCCAAATGGGCTGTATGGTCCCTCAGGCTTCTGCCTCATGACTACCCATGTGAATCAGAGAAGAAGCACACTCCATAGGTTTTTCAATGGCTGATTTTATCTCAATTGCCCCTAGGGTCACCATGAGTCGGATCCCACTTGATGGCACTTGGCTTGATCTCAGGCTCTTCTTCTGAGACACTTTCAGGTGGGCTCAAACTTCCAGAACTTTCTGTTAGCATCTAAGTGCAATGAACGTTAGAAATTTTATTTATGTGTATTTATCTTATGAAAGTAAAATTAAGCATCATTGATAATTTGGTTTAAAGGCTTCAGACATTCAATCCTCATATTCTGGAGCTATGTAGAACACTCTAAATGGGAGGTGCCCCGAGGGAAGAGTGCGAGTTCCATGATAACATCGAGCATTCCACCTTTAGCACTTAGGGATATACCTACTTGGGCAAGGGAAAGTAGATTGCCATTAAAATCAAAAAAAGCTATAATTAGAACTAGGCTTTTGAATTGCTATAATAGAAGGTGTTGAATCAAGATCTTCAAAAATAACCCATACCCACACCATACACAGAAACTAATTCAAAATAGATCAAAGACCTAAATGTAAAACCAAAAACTAAAAAGGACCCAGAAGAAAAATGGGTCCACCACTAGAGGCCCTAATACACAGCATTAACAGGATAACTGGGATCTTCTAAAAATTTAATACATATACTCATCAAAAGACTAAAAAGAGAATGTACAGGCCGGAAAAAAATGCTCATCAGAGAAAATCTTAATTACTAAAATCTACAGGAAAACCCAATACCTCTACCACAAAATGACAAGTAATCCAGTTAACAAATGGGCAGAGGATATGAACAGGCACTTTAGCAAAAAAGACATTCAAACAGCTGATACATGAGAAAATACTCCCAATCACTACCTTAGAGCAACACAAATCAAAACCACAATGCAATGCCATCTCACCCACACATTATTGGCATGAATTTTTTAAAAAAATACAACAGAAAACAATGAATGTTGGAGAGGCTGCAGAATTCTTTGTCATTGCTGGTGGTAACATAAAGTGTAGGGATATAAAGGTGGTATAATCATTTTGTAAAATGATATGACTCTTCCTTAAAAAGTTAGAAATAGAAATACCATATGACTCAGGAATCCCATCCTAGGAATGCATCCTAGAGAAATAAGAGCCTTCACACAAATAAATATATCCATATCCCATGTCCGCTGCTGCATTATTCACAATAGCAAAAAAGCACAAACAACCTAGTGCCATCAGCAGATGAATGGATAAATAAAGTATGACATACACTAAATGAAATACTAATAAGAATAAAGAATAATGATGAATTGACAAAATATCTCACAACAGGGATAAATCTGGAGGGCATTATGATGAGTGAAATAAATCAATCACAAAAGGACAGTTATGAGACCACTACTATAAAAACTCATGAAAAAGTTTATACACACACACACACACACACACACCCAAAAAAACAATCTTTGATAGGACAGAGAGGTAGGAGAGAAAAACGCTAATGTTTTATAGTCAGCTAGTGCTGCTCTAACAGAAATACCACAAAGTGGATGGCTTTGACAGAGGAAGGTTTATTCTTACAGAGCCCAGTAGGCTACAAGTCCAAATTCAGGATGTCTGCTCCCGAGGAGGGCTTTCCCCCCGTTGGCTCTGGAGGAAAGTCCTCCTTTTGTATCAGTCTTGGTTCAGGGAGCATCTTGACACAGGAACCTCCGGACTAAGGAATGCACTCTTCTCCTGGCGCTGCTTTCTTGACAGTGTGAGGTTCCCAATTCTCTGCTTGCTTCCCTTTCCTTTTATCTCTTGTAGGACGAAAGGATAAAGTGTGGTACAAGCCATACTCCAGTGACATTCCTTTTACAGTGGAGCATGGAGATGATCCTATGAAGGATTTACAATCCCACCCTAATCCTTTAACATATAGCATAGGAAAATCACAAAATGGAGGACAATCATAAAATATTGGGAATCAGGGACCAGCCACATAGTTACACATAATTTTATGGGGACACAATTCAATCCATGACATCCTACCCTTTGGCACCCCAAAATCACACCTTTGAAACATGTAACACATTCATCCCATTATAGGAAAATCATGTCCATCCCATGTGACGGAAGTCTTAAAGTCAGTTCTAAGTCCTAAATTCAAAACTTCCTTTACATCTATGAAACCCAGAATACAAGCTTTTTGATTTCAATGGTACAATGGCAGAACACACAGAAGTCAGGCATTCTATTACAAATGAGAGAAACTACAGGGAAAGTAGGCATTAACAGGAATAAGCAAGTTAGTAGAACATATGACGTTAGCCTTCAAAACTCTGAAAATAATCTTCCATTTTCTAAGACATTTTGCATAGTGGCCCTGCCCTTCAGAATCTAGATATTGGCCAAACTCTCTGGATTCTGAGTGGAGACCACTGGCCTTATGCTATAACTCTGCCTTCAAGGCCCACTTGGACAGAAACTCTGCTCCATTGGCTTTAGGAGCACCCTAAGCCCAACTAAGTGGCAATTCCACCCTTACAAATACATGAAGCCATGGCTCCACCCATTCAAACCCTTGAGATCATGGCCATACCTTTTGAGACTAGGCAGCTCAGCTTCTCAAGCTCCTTGTCTCTTCAGCTTCCGCTTTCTGTGGCCCCATGGCCCAAGCCTCAAGCCCATGTCTGCCCTGCAGGGGCAAAGCTCTGTTCCAAAGCTCTGGAGCTCCAGTGATTCAAGTGCCTGGAGGCACCCCACTCAGCCACTCCTGCACACAAGCACTCAGCTCTCCTGCTCAATGGGTCAGCAAGCCTTGATCAAGTGCCACAGGCACCCCACTCTACCAGGAAAGCTCTGTTCACAGGTGCTCAGGTCTCTTGCCCTGTGGGTCGATTCCAGTGCTGTCTCGCATGCTGCTCTAGTTCTACTGCTGCCTGTCTGCCACTGCTAGTCCTCTGCTATTGCTCACCATCTATGCCTTCTTCAGCATTAACAGTTCTCCATTCCTTCTGAATCTTCTATACATTCAGTTCTAAAACTGCTTCCTAACAAATGACTTTCTGTTTTATGTATTTGTTAGGGCAGCATCTCACTCCCTTGGTACCAAATTGTCTTAGTCTGGGTTTTCTAGGGAAGCAAAACCAATAACATGTATATGTACAAGAAAAGATTTATATATAAAGGAAAAAGCTCACTTAGCTGTAGAAGCTGAATGTCCCTGGCACAAACCTCAAGTGGCCACAGGAGCTGGTGAAGCCAAGGTCAGAGACCAGAGTTCTAGATCACAGGCTGTGTAGGTTGGTGGATCCCAAGCTGGCAGCGAGACTGCGAGATCTCTGCTCACACAGAGCTGCAGGGACTGGCAAACCGAGGATTGGCAGAAGTCTCAAGTGCCGGCTGTAAGGGTTGATGAATCCAACAGTTGCTAGTTCAGGTCCAGGAACCAGACACAAAAAAGAGAGCAGGAGCTGCTGGCAATGGGAGGCTTGTGCCAGGACTTGGGATGTTCAGCTTCTACAATTATGTGAGTTGTTTCCTTTATATAGAAATCTTTCCTTGTACGTAAACATGTTACTGTTTTGCTCCCCTAGAAAACCCAGGCTAAGACAGTAGACAGCAGGTATGTGTACTGATGAAGGGTAAGGCAGCACACAACACTGGGGAAGGCAGCACAACTTGTTGCAGACAAGCTGATGGAAGCACATAGATGCATCTATACTCCCCCAGGGACCTGCTGGGCTGAGGGCTCTGGGGACCCTGGTCTCAGGGAACATCCAAACATAGTTTACAAAGAATATATTCCACATTCTGTTTTGGTGAACAGCATCTAGGATGTTAAAAGTTTGTGAGTGGCCATCTAAAATACTTCACTGGCTTGACTCTGTCTGGAGCAAGAGAAAAAGGCGAAAACTACAGACTCAAGGACAGACTATTCCCCAGCTACCACAGCCTCCACCAGACTGAGTTCAGCCCAATCAAATGGTGACCAGCAACCACCGCCAGCTGCTGTGATGGGGGTCACAATAGAAGGTCCAGGACAGAGCTGGAGAAAAGCGCAGAATAAAATTCGAGCTCACGTACATACAAAAAAGACCAGCCTTACTAGTCTGACTGAGATTGAAGAAATCCCCAGAGTGTGACAGCCAGACACACTTTTAGCTCAGTAATGAGTCATTTCTGAGGTTCACTGTTCAACCAAAGAATAGCCAGACCGTAAAACAAAATGACTCTAAATGGGTACACCAACCCAGGGACAAAGACAGGAAGGTAGAAGTGGACAGGAAAGCCGATAGTGGGGAACCCAAGGTTAAGAAGGGTAGGAAGTATTGACATGTCTCAGGGCTGACAATCGATGTCTCAAAATAATACATGCATGAATTGTTTAATGAGAAACTAGCTTTCTCTGTAAACCTGCATTTGAAGTATAATGAAAAATAATTAAAAGAAGATTTTCAAATACTGATGCACAATTAATAACTTTGCTATCACAAAACATAGTAGTAGTAATAGTAATAACATAATAGTTATAATTATTAATAACAATTGTGAATATAAATAATGTTTTGTGAGTATAAAAGGTTGTATGCCATAAATAAGTAAAAATATTATAAATTTTTTTCATATCACCCATTTTAAATGGTTGTTGTGGCACAATTTTATAGGGTATATGATAATAGTACATAAATAAGTCAACATACTTGTTCACACTGGAAACCATTAAGATTATTTTACCAATAAGGGTAGCACAATCGAAAAGCTGCAAGACCACTCAGCTAAAAACACTTGTTTTTATTACTTTTGTGGGTTCACATCTATGCTCTTCCTCATCAACATCTTTATCTTCCCCTCCGTACCTTCTTCTAGAAACCCTGGTGATGCAACAATTAAGAGCTGTAGCTGCTAACCAAAAGATTAGCAGTTTGAGTCCATCAGGCACTTCTTGAAAACCCTGCAGGGAAGTTCTACTCTGTCTTATAGGGTCACTATAGGGCAGAAACAAATTGATGACAATGTGCTGTATTGTTTTGTTTGGGGCAACTTCTGTTCAAGTGTGCACACCTCCATTCTGTCTTCAAAGCAAACACACAAAACATCCTCACGTGATCCTGTAACTTCCTCTTCCCTAATAATGATTGAGTCTAATTGTACTGAACTTCTGAATGTATCAAGTCTTCTGTCTTACTTGTTATTTTCCAAATAGTACTACACCTCTCTGTACCTATTCACCCTCATAGCCATCAAAGAATGTTTTCTTCTGTGTTTAAACCTTTTCTTGATTTCTTCTGATAATGGTCTCATACAATGTTTGTAGTTTTGCAACTGACTGATTTCACTCAACATAATGCCTTCCAGATTTCTCCATGTTATGAGGTGTTTCACAGATTCATCATTGTTCTTTATTGTTTTGTGGTATTCCATTGTGTAAATATACCATAATCTCTTTGTCCCTTCATCCATTGATGGGCACCTGGGTTGTTTCTATCATTTGGGTATTGTGAACAGTGCTTTAATGAACATGGGTGCTTAATATATCTTTTTGTGTGACAGTTCTTATTTCTCTAGGATATATTCCAAGGACTAGGTTTGCTGGCTTGTATGCTATTTCTATTTCTAGCTTTTTAAGGAAGCACCAAACTGATTTCCAAAGTGGTTGTACCATTTTACATTCCCACCAGCAGTGAATAAATGTTCTATTCTCTCAACAACCTCTCCAACGTTTGCTATTATGTGTTTTTTAGACCAATGCTAGCCATATTGGGGCAAAATGGTATCTCATTGTAGTTTTGATCTCCACATTTTTTAATGGCTAATGATTGTGAGCATTTCCTCCTGCATCTGCTATCTGCATGAATGTCTTCTTTGGTGAAGTGGTTCTTCATAACCTTTGCCAATGTTTTAACTGGGTTAATTTGTCTTCTCATTGAGCTTTTGTAGTATCTTGTATATGTTAGAGATTAGATGTGTATTAGATTTGTCACACACAAAATTTTTGCCCTGGCCTTTAAGCTGTCTTTTTCTTCTTCTTTTTTTTAATCTTTAGATGAGCAAAAGTATTTGATTTTTAGGAGTTTCCCAGTTACCTACTTTCTTTTCTGCTATTTGTGTGTTGTTTGTAATGTTTCCTATTCCTTTTACGCTATTTATTAGGACTCCCAGGGTTGTCTCTATGTTTTCTTTCATGATGTTTATCACTTTAGATTTTAAATTTAGGTCTTTTGATACATTTTGAGTTAGTGTTTGCACATGATGTCAGGTATGGATTTTGTTTAATATTTTTGGAAGTATGTATCTACCATCCTCACTTCTAAGGAGCATTTTGGTTGTATTTCTTCTAAGATTGATTTGTTTGTTCTTCTGGTAGTCTGTGGTGTATTCAATATTCTTTGCCAATATTACAATTTGAGTGTATCAATTTGTCTTCCATCTTACTTTTCATTTTCCAGATATTGCATGCCTATGAGGTGATTGAGAAAACCATGGCTTAGATCCAAGGAAGCTTAGTCATGAAAGTGACATCTTTGCTTTCTATAACTTCGGAGAAGTGTTTTAGGGTATATTTGCCCAATGTAATACATTGTCTGATTTCTTGTCTGCTTCCAAGGACACTGACTGTCAAACCATGTGGGATGAAATTGTTGACAAAATCCATTTCTTCTTCCTTTATCATGATGTCGTTTATGAGCCTAGGTATGAGGATTTTTGTTTACTTCATCCTTAGGTTGTTTTAATTATTGGTGAGCAAGATGGTATTATCTGCACATCACAGCTTGTTGATGGGTTTCCTTGTAATCCTGCTGCCACATTCTTTCTCGTATAGTCCCTTTTTTTTTTGGATTAATTGTTCAGCATACAGATTGAGTAGGTAAGACAAAAAGATATAATCTTGCCACATACCTGTACTAATTTTAAACCACACCATAAAAACAAACAAATGAACAAAAGTTGTCATCTAGTAGATTCTTACAGCAATGCTGTGACATGGAGTACAACTGCCCTTTAGGTGCCCTTTAGGGTTTCCAAGGAGCAGCTGGTGGATTTGAACTGCTGATCTTTTTTTGGTTAGTAGCTAAGCTCTTAAGTCAAGCTTCTAACCCCTGAGCCACCAGTGCACCAAACCATATAGTTAACACAGAAAAGCACTGCCATCAGGTCACTTCCAACTTACAGAGTTCCTATAAGTAGAACTGCACCATAAAGTTGCCAAGGAACACCTGGTGGATTTGAACTCCTGACCTTCTGGTTAGCTGCCACAGTACTTAACCACTACACCACCAGGGTTTCCAAACCACATAGTATCTCCTTGTTACGCTGGAATGGCTATTTCTTGATCCATGTCCAGTTTCATGGGACAGAAAAAATTAAATATGATATTGGCCAAAAAATCAGATACCACAAATCGTAAAATTCACCTTTCATGAGAAGTTGGAATAAAGCAGTAGAAGGATAGCCTCATGGCTATCTACTTCCTAAGCCCTAGATCTGTCACTGTGTTGCAGAAGACTCATGTCTCAGTCCAAAGACCCCCTCTAGTGGTCTTCCTGTCTCTCAAGTTTCCACTCTGTCTCCCATTAAACCTCATCCTGGGAAGAGTAAAGATTGTGGACTAAGCACACATCTCCCTAAATCCCTCTGGAAACCAAGACCTGAATTGATAATTAAATGGAGCCTTCTGGTCACCTAGTGAGCTCTAGGACACGGCATGGGGCTGTTAATTTGGACTTAATACCACTGAACAGAAAACCTCCTTCCTCTAGCTGACTCCTGCTCCTGGCCAGTCCTTGCTTTCACAGACCAAAGGTAACTTACCATTTTGACTTCTTTTTTCTCTGTCTTGGCCAGCCGGTGGAACTGGGTCTTAACTAGTGGCTAGTCTCAGATGAGCTGCTAGGGGATCAGCAAGTGAAATTGCCACATTTTGGGTGTCCTGCTTGGACTCTGTGCATCTTGCCACATTTGGCCTCTCTTTCCACCTCTGCCACTGTGCAGTTTGTACAGAAATGCCAGGTGGCAAGCTTGTGCAGGATGCCACCTTGGATACGGAGACCTAGGCTGGACCTAATTCTTAGCCTGGGAGGAAGGGCATGCCTGCAGGAGAGTGCTCTTCAAGCAGAAAAGCAGTAGTTTACACACTACCGCCTATGGCTGGGGCCTGGCAACAGAGGCTGTGGACTCTATGCATCTCAACACCTCTGGACTCTGTTTCCACCTCTGCTGTGGTGTAGTTTGTATGGAGATGCCAGGTAGAGAGCTTGTGTAGGATGTTGTCTTGAGTATGGAAGCCTCAGTGAGATCTAATTCCTAGGCCCAGAGCCAGTGCTTGCCCACAGACAGCACTTTGCCGGCAGAATAGCAGTATTTTACAAAGTGTCTCCTACGGCTGGGGCCTGTCAGCAGAGGCCAACAGGGCAGTAGCCCTGCTGCATTTTGAACTAGTTAATAACGTCTGGGATTGCATACAGAGGTGCTTACTTTGCCAGTTGGGAAGAGGGTGCTGTACACCTGAAAACCTGACTGACTTGGGAAGTGGTCAGATACCTTTCACTTTTCATTTTAAGATGACTTAGAGAAACAACTGTGGTCCATCCTCACAGAATCTCTCCCAGACTTGACTCACATGAAGCCCAAAACACAACAGAATTTGGAGAAGGCAGTAACAGGAAAATCATCTATGGCTTCAGAAGGCCCCCAAATGAAACAACCAAAGAGCTTTCCTGATGAAGAAACTTTTCTAAAATTATCAGAAGGTGAATACAAAAGGATTATATACAGAGCCCTCCTAGACCTTAAACAAAATGCAGTAAAGCAAAAGAAAAATTAAGCTAGCTGTTCAGTCTAATGGAACACCAGTACTCTGAAATCCAGCAGATCAAGAACATAATCAAAGACACAGAAACTTCAATCTAAAGCCAAGAAAACAAAATGGAACAAATGGAAAAGAGACTTTCTGACTTGGAAGACAAGCTACTGACTCCATCATCTATGAGGAAAAATCAGAAAAAAGAAACAAGAAAAATGAAGAAGCATTGAGAAGCATGTGGGACTCTATTAAGAGGAACAACTTATGATTAATTGGAGTCCATGAACGAGGCGAGACACCTGAGAATACAGACAGTATTGGTGCTGAACTACTGACAGAGAACTGCGCAGAAATTTTGAAGGAAGTGAATATAGATATCCAAGATGCATGTCGAACACCACTCAATATGGATCTCAAAAGAAAGACTCAAAGACATACTGTAATCATGCTTAACAAAATGAAACATAAGCTGAAACTCTTAAAGTCAGCAAGACTCAGAGCAAAGCTAGCTCTCAGAGGGAAACTCTATAGGCTTTCGTTGGATTTCTCAGCAGAAACAATGCTGGCACAGAGACAGCGGTGTGATGTATTCAAAGCCTTGAAGGAGAAGAACTTCCAACCAAGAATCATATATCCTGCTAAACTATCTTTCCAATATGAAAATGAAATTAAGACATTCCCAGATAAACAGAAACTCAGAGACTTTGTAAAAACCAAACCAAAGCTACAATAAATATTGAAAGAATCTCTTGGCTTTGGCTTAGAAGAACAAAACCACTAACTTGTATTGTAGAAGCACATATTATTCAGAATCCTACTTAGTTAGAGAAGGATCCAAACTCAATCGAAGCTATAATAGTGAAAGAAATAATCCAGTGATCATACCATGAAACTGCGATGTCATCATATTAAAAAGAGGGATTTACTACAGTCATTATAGTCCTTCCATATGGAGAGGAAGATGATAAGATTGGTAGTAATTAAAATTGGGTTTATACATAGTTTATTAAGCGGTATCATAGGGTCAGCCATAAAGCACAACAAAGATGCAACATACCATATCAAGAAATGTGATACAGGAATCTCAACAACTACAAAACCAACCCAGAAAAAGGTGAAAAATCAACTCACAAAGAAGAATGTCTCAGAACAGATTAATAATAACAGCAGAGAAAACATCAACACAAAAATAAACATATCACAATGACAGCACTAAATACATACTTATCAAAACTTACAGTGAATATGAATGGACTGAATGCTCCAGTAAAGAGACAGTGAGTGACATCTTGGATCAAAAGACACAACACATCTATATGTTGCTTATAAGAAACTTACCTTAGATGTAAAGATATGAACAAACTGAAAATTAAAGGATGAAAGAATATATATCAAGCTAACAATAAACAAAGAGCAAGTGTGGCAATTATAATCTCAGATAAAATCAATTTTAATGTAAAATCCACCATTCTGGACAAAGATGGACACTAATGCTGAGAGTTTCAATACGCAAGCAGGGCTTAACAGTATTAAATATTTATGGACCTAATATTAGAGCACCAAAATACATCAAAGAAACACTGACTACACTCAAAAAGAAGACAGATCACTCCACAATAACAGTAGGCGACTTCAACACTCCACTCTCAATACTGGACAGACTGTCTAGAAAAAAAAGCTCAATAAAGACACAGAAGACCTTATTGCTGCAATTAACTAGCTAGACCTCATTGACATATATAGAACTTTCTATTCATCAGGAGACAACTACACCTTCTTCTCCAGTGCACGTGGAACGTTCTCCAGAATAGACCATATGTTAGGACATAAAGCAATTCTCGACAAAATCCATACCACTGAATTAAAGCAAAGCATCTTCTCAGCTCATAAAGCCATAAAAGGTGAAATCAGTAGCAGAAAAACCATAGGCAGAAAGTGGAATTCATGGAAACTGAACAACACCTTGCTCAAAAAGCCATGGGTTATAGAAGAAATCAAGGATGAAATAAAGAAATTTATGAATTCCAATGAGAACAAAAACACTTCCTACCAGAACCTATGGGATACAGCCAAAGCAGTGCTAAGAGGTCAGTTTGTCTCTGTAAATGCACACATCTGGAAGGAAGAAAGAAACCAAGTCAAAAAAGTAACCCTACAGCTTGAACAGGTAGAGAGAGAACAACAGAGGAACCCTCAGTCACCAGAAGAAAACAGATCATAAAAATTAGAGCAGAACTAAATGAATTAGTGAAGAGAAGAAAAATGAAAAAATGTCCAGAAGACCAAAAGCTGGTTTTCTGAAAAGATCAACAAAATTGACAAAGAATTGGCTAAGCTTACTAAAGAAAAACAGGAAACAAATAACCCAAATAAGAAATCAGAGGGGAACTGTCACAACAGATCCAACAGAAATCAAAAATATCATAACAGAATGCTATGAAAGACTGTACTCTAATAAATTTGAAAACCTAGAGGAAATGGACAAATTCCTTGACTCATATCACCTACACAAATTATCACAAGGTGAAACAGAACAGCTTAATCAACGCATCACAGAGGAACAGATTAAAAAAGTCATCAAAAAACTGCCAACCAAAATAAGTCTGGGCCCAGATGGCTTCACTGCAGAATTCCACCAAGCTTTTAGGAAAAAGATATCTCCAATACTACTGAGATTATTTCACAGTATAGAAAGGGATGGAGTGCTCCCAAACTCATTCTATGAAGCCAGCATAACCCTGATACCAAAGCCAGGGAAAGACCCAACAAAGAAGGAGAACTACAGACCGACATCACTCATGAATCTAGATGCAAAAATCTTCAACAAAATTCTTGCCAATAGAATACAACAACATATCCAAAAAATAATCCATCATGACCAAGTGGGATTCATACCAGGGATGCAAGGCTGCTTCAACATCAGAAAAACAATTAATGTGATTAACCACATAAATAACACAAAAGACAAGAATCACCTGATTTTGTCCATTGATGCAGAAAAGGCATTTGATAAAGTCCATCACCCATTCATCCTAAAAACTCTTAGCAAAATAGGCATAGACAGCAAATTCCTCAATGCAATAAAGGCCATTTATACAAAGCCAATTGCCCATGTCATCCTGAATGGAGAGAGACTGAAAGACTTTCCCTTGGGAACAGGAACTAGACAAGGATGCCCACTCTCACCTCTCCTATTCAACATCATGCTAGAAGTTCTAGCCAGAGCAATTAGACAAGACCAAGAAATAAAGGGCATCTGCATCAGCAAAGAAGAAGTTAAAATCTCCCTGTTTACAGATGATATGATTGTATATGCAGAGAACCCCAAAGAATCTATAAGTAAACTACTCAAACTGACAGAAGAGTTCAGCAAAATCTCAGGATGCAAGATAAACATAAGTAAATCAGTAGGATTCCTTTATACCAACAACGAGATTGTTAATGAAGAAATCATCAAATCAATACCATGTACTATAGCCCCTAAGAAGATGAAGTACATAGGAATTAATCTAACGAGAGAAATAACAGACCTTTACAAAGAGAATTATAAGCCCTTACTATAAGAAACTAAGAGAGACTTAGATAAATGGAACAACCTACCCTGCTCATGGATAGGAAGACTTAACATTGTGAAAATGTCTATTTTACCCAAACCAAACTACTTACATAATGCAATCCCAATACAAGTTCCAGCGTTATATTTTAATGAGATGGAAAAACAAATCACCAATTTTGTTTGGAAAGGGAAGAAGCCCCAGATAACCAAGGTACTACTAAAGAAGAAGAACACACTGGGAAGCCTCTCATTACCTGACCTTAGAACATACTACACTGCCACAGCGGTCAAAACAGCCTGCTACTGGTACAAAAAGAGACAGATAGATCAAAGGAACAGAATCGAGATCCCAGAGATGACACCATCTGCCTGTAAACAGCTGATACTTGACAAAGTCCCTAAGACTTTAAACTGGGGTAAAAACAATCTCTTCAACAAATGGTGCTGGCAAAATTGTATATCCATCTGCAATAAATTGAAACAAGACTCATATCTTATGCCTTATACAAAACCAACTAACACTGGATAAAAGACCTAAATATCAAATCTAAAACGATAAAGCTCATCCAAGAAAAAGGAGAAACAACAATAGAAGTTTTAGACAGACTTCAAAATCTGTCAAACAAACCACAACCATCAGAAGAGAAAATAGATAAATGGGAACTATTAAGAAATCAAATACTTTTGCTCATCTAAAGACTTTATTAATAGAATTAAAAGACCATCTACAGAATGGGAAAAAATACTTGGTAACTATACATCAGACCAATACCTGATCTCCATAGTGTATAAGGTACTACAAACTATCAGTAAGAAAAAGATAAATCATCCAATTAAGTGATGGGTAAAGGAGATGGACAGACACTTCTCTAAAGAGGAGATCCAGGCAGCCAAAAAACACATGTGGACATGTTCACGACCATTAGCTATTAAAGAAATTCAAATCAAAATGACAATGAGATACCATCTCACCCCAACAAGGTTGGCCATGATCCAAAAAATGCAAAACAACAAATGTTGGAGAGGCTGTGGAGAAATTGGAACTCTCCTAAACTGTTGGTGGGATTGCAAAATGGTACCATCTCTTTGGAAAGCAATCTGGCATTCCCTTAAAGAACTGGATCTAGATATACCATTTGACCCAGTAATTCCACTGCTTGGAATATATCCTACAGAATCAAGGCCATTCACACCAACTGATAAATGCACACGAATGTTTATTGCAGCACAGTCCACAATAGCTAAAAAATGGAATCAACCCAGATGCCCAAGAACAGAAGAATGTATAGGTAAACTGAGGTATATATACTCAGTGGAACACTGTGCAATCACAAAGAGCAATGATGATTTCAGGAAAGATCTCATAACCTGGTTTCAACTGAAGGACATTATGTTGAGTGAAAGTAGTCAGCAAAAGAAGGACAAATATTGTATCAGAGCCCTACTACAAGAACTTAAAATCAGACTCATCCATAGAAGAAAAGACTCTGACAGCTGCAACGGAGGGGAGAGCAGAAGGGCGAGTGGGGAGGGTTTAGGTTAGATAGTTGTTAGAAATTTGGTTGGGTGAAATCAGTGACAGCACACGTTAGAAAGAAGATCAACATTAACTGGACTTCAACACAACTTGAGTACTCCTCCAATCTTAATCCAGTATTGCAAGGACAGTGTAGCTGCAGCGGGGGGCCTGGGACCATGCTTTCAGGGGAAATCAAGGCCAATTGGCACAATTAGGGTTTGGCTAATGAAGACTCTTCGCACCCCACATTGGTGAGTGGCAACCGGGGTCTTAAAAGCTACCAAGCTGCCTCCTGAGGGTACAACAAATGGTCCCAACTCAGCAGGTATGGATGATCACCAAAGTCCATAATGCCATGGGGGAAAAGGAACCCCAAAGACAGAGAGACCCACATGAGTAGGTGTCTACATCAATGTGTGACCGGAAGAACTGAATGGTGCCCTGCCACCACCAGTGATAGCCACGATGGAGAGCACAAAGTTGAGTCTCACTGGCAACAGAAGAATAAATAGGGGTGCACCCTGATATCTCCACTAAAAGACCACAACTGATGGTCCAGGGGCTTCGGGATTCCCCTGGAAGCATGGCCTCTGGCCCTGATGCTGCCCCTGTCCATAAATCATAATGAAGGTCAACTCTTAGGATAGCAATGGATTGGACTTGGTGACACAGAGTGACCATATTTTGTGGGTACTTTATTGTTCTATGCATCTATAGGATGTTGTCCTGCTCACATACTGGAGGAAGGGGAGTGGGTGGAGAGGAGGAGATAGGAGACTGTTGGAAGGACGGGACATGTATGGAGCAGAGAGGAAGAATGTGCTGTCACCATGCAGAGAGAGTAGTGGAAGCTGCATATAGGTGAGTATGCAAATTTATATGGGAATGTAGGTTTTCATTCAATCATAATAAAAAACAAACAAAAAGAAACACCTCATCCTACCTCTGCTCCCAAGGAAGAGCTTGTTTTTACCATGTCATACAAAACAGCTTAGTTCCATGACTCTCAGCCCTAGTTTCAAATTAGAATCACCTGGGAAACTTTTTAAGAGCTCTGGTGATTGCTCTGCACCTACAGAGATTCTGCATCAATTGCTCTGAAGACAGTCCAGAGCATGGTTATGTTTCATAAGCTTCCAGATGCCTTGCTCGTTGTTAAACAGCTTTCAAGTTCCTCTGTAAGAGTTTGCATTCTTTTGCATAGTGAGAGATCCAATCAAGCATTTCTGCCACCACAGGTGAATCCCAACTTACAACATTTAACAAAACAAATACTAAACAGATCTTTGAAATTTTCCATTTTTCTTACAGACTTCAAAAATCCCCAACCAAATTCTTAGACTGGGCCCAAGGTACAGCACTCAAGTTTGTTGTAAGCAGGTGGCTTACTTTTTAACCCCTCAATGAAAAAGGGGGAATTGTGGTGGTGTAGCAAGAAGGCAAGTTTTAATTTCTCCCTTTCAGAACACACCTACTGAGGTGTGACTTGTTTGGGCTTTTGTTCTTATTCTTCTCCAATTCACTGCAATAGACACTGCCATCTTCTAGCTGAAATGTTATCCTAGCCTAGCTTGATTGATGCTCATTGAGCCAAATATCCTGTCTCGGATTCATCTGTTTCTTTTGTCATTACTTTTTCTTGCCCAGCTTAATTGACACTGTCCTCAAGACTCAGTCCATGGCTCTTGTTTTCTTCCTTGCACATTCCCTCAGAGGTTATTTGCAATCAAATTTTTAGTAATTACAACCATCCTTTAGTCTAAGCACTGTGCTAGGTGCTGGGGATGCAATAGCGAGATTAAATCAACCCCTAACTAGCATAATTTACTAGACTCATTAATGGAGATTACTTTATTCCAAAAGACAAGGTCCCAAAATTTTGAGGGGACATCTAGGTTAACTAGTATAATGAGGTTTATTAAGAAAGTGTTCTTCACCCCTCTTTGGTGAGCAGAGTCTAGGGTGATAAAAGTTTTCAAGTGGCTGTCTAAGATATATCAATTGGTCTCAATCCATTTGGAGCAAAGAAGAATGAATAACACCAAAAACACAAGGAAACTACTAGCCGAAGAGACAGGAGGGTCCACATAAACCAGAGACTCTATTAGCCTGAGACCAGAAAACTAGAAGTTTCCTAACTATTACCAATAATCATCCTGATAGGGACTACAACAAAGGATGCCCAACAGAGCGGTTAAAAAGCATGAAGCAGAACTCAAATTCACATAAAAAGAGCTGACTTAATCATCTGACTGAGACTACAGGAGAAGCCTTGAAGCCATGGCCTCCAGATACTCTGTTAACCCAGAACTAAAACTATTCCTGGAGCCCACTCCTCACACAAAGTTTAGACTGGACTATGAAACATAAAATGTTACTCATGAAGAGTGTAGTTCTTGGTTCAGGCTGATACACAAGACCAAATGCGAGGCTCCTGTCCAGAGGCAGAATGAGAAGTCAGTAAAGGACAGGAAGTGGCTGAATGGCTACAAGAAATGCAGGGTGGAAGGGGGGACTGTGCTGTCACATTATAGGAATTGTGATTAATGTCACACAATAATATATGTATAAATTTTTGTATCAGAAATTAACTTGGGCTCTAAACTTTCACCTAAAGCACACACCACACACACAAGACATAGTCTCAAATGTATCAACACAAAGTTGCCTTGAAGAAATGGATAGAACTCCTTGAGAGCTAGGAGATCAGGGAAGCCCTGATATTTACGCTGGAATCTGATGAGTAGATGAAATCAGAGCATTGGAAGTCCCCAACTGGTATGCGAATTCCTTGAAGACACACACTGAGTACCCAACCTTCAGCACCAAATTCACTCCAGAAGCTGAGTAAATATCTAGCAATGGTTTAGCTATAAGATTTGTTCCAAATAACAGTTTTTGAGGTTCCTTACTTCTATTTTTGTAATTTGTTTCCAAGGTTTTATCTGCTGTTTTTGCCAGTCCGGCATCCTCCCCCAGCTGAGGAACCCCTTCCTCTCCAACCACATGATACTGACCTACCCATCGCAGCACACCCACCCCTCAGCCTATCCCCTGTGGAATGACCACAGTCTCACAATTACCTGACCACAAGAGCACTTTGAAGGTAGGAAAGTGATCAAGCTGAACCAAAGACAGCCCTTCTCTGGGGGGTCACCATCTAAAATTGAAGAGACAAGAGGATGTAGGATACAAACCTGGGTCTTCTGGTGGCCTTCTTCCCTCCACATGGAGAAAGCTCATCTTCAACAAACAAGAATAAACAAAAAGCCCAGAAAATATAACAGACTACGTAACATCTTGGCTCACTGGGCTCCATTCTGAATGTCAGAAGACCCTGGAGCTGTCATGATTATTGCAAGACCCACTTGACTTTCCCAAACTACTCCAGTTATGGGAACCATAATTAACTTATGTCAATTTGAGGGAAGAATCTTCCCTTTGTGGGTATTTTATACAGAGCCAACAGCCAACATCATCCTAAATGGAGACAGTCTGAAAGCATTCCCCTTGAGAATGGGAGTCAGAAAAAAATGTTCTTTGCCACCACTGTTATTCAATATTGTGTTAGAGGTTCTAGCTAGAGGAGTTAGGCTAGAAAAAGAAATAAAGGGCATCAAACTGGTAAGGAAGAAGTAAAAGTAGCTCTATTTGCAGATGATCTTATACACAGAAAACCCTAAAGAATATAGACACACACACACACACACACACAATTACTGAAACAAATTAAAAAAATTCTGCAAAGTATCAGGATATACAAGATAAACATAAAAAACAATTGGATTCCTCTACAGCAACACAGGGAACATTGAATCAGTACTGTTTACAGTAGCCTCCAGAAAGACAAAATACTTAGGAATAAACCTAACCAGACACATAAAAGACCTACACCAAGAAAACTACAAGATACAAATGCAAGAAACCAAAAGAAACTTACTTAAGTGGAGAAACATACCTTGTTCATGGACACGAAGACTCAACATTGTGAAAATGTCTATTCTACTCAAAGCCATCTACAGATACAATGCAATCCTGATCTAAATTCCAATGACATTTTTTAAATGAGTTACTGAAACAAATCACCAATTTCGTATGTAAAGAGATGAGGTCCCAATTAAGCAAAAGCATAACTGAAGAAGAACAGAGCAGAAAGCCTCACATTACCTGACTTTAGAACCTATTATGCCACCATGGTAGTCAAAACAGCCTGCTACTGGTACGAAAACAGACACATGGACCAGTGGAACAGAACTGAGATTCCAGACGTAAAATCTTCCACCTAGGAGCAACTGATATTTGACAAGGCCCAAAGTCCATTAGCTGGAGAAAAGACAGTCTCTTCAACAAATCGTGTTCACGTAACTGTATACCCGCATACAAAAAATGAAAGAAGACCCAGACCTCACATGATGAAAAAACCTGACTCAAAATGGACTGATGACCTAAATTTAAAATCTAAAATGATAAAGATCATGGAAGAAAAAAATGGGGACTACCCCAGGAGCCCTAATACATAGGATAAACGGAATACAAAATATTACTAAAAATGCACAAACAGCAGACCAGACAATAGATAACTGGGGAATGCCTAAAAATCAAGCACTTACGCTCATCCAAAGATGTCAAAAATGGAAGAAAAGGACTGGAGAAAAATTTTGTATGTGACAAATCCAATCCATATCTAATCTCTAACATATACAAGATACTGCAAAATCTCAACAAGAATAAGACAAATAACCCAATTAAAAAATGTGCAAAGATTATGAACAGTCACTTCACCAAAGAAGATATTTAGGTAGCTAACAGATATATTAGGAAATTCTCACACTCAGTAGCTGTCATGGATCGAATTGTGTCCCCCCAAAAATATGTGTCGTCTCTGAGACAGTGACTGTGTGAAATGCTGGGAATATAGACTGCTTGCTACAAACCAGGCCAGTCACTTTCACAATCTTGATCCAGTGCATCTATGGGTCTTTAAATGGTGATGTCATGGATTGAATTGTGTCCCCCCAAAAATATGTGCAGCCGTGTGGCTGGGCCATGATTCCCAGCATCTTGTGACTCTCCTCCATTTTGTGGTTTTCCTATGCTGTATGTTGAAGGATTAGAGTGGGGCTGTAAATCCCTTCATAGGATTACCTCCCTGCTCCACTGTAAAGGGAGCTTTTCTGGAGTATGGCTTGCCCCACCCTTAATCCTTTCATCCTATGAGAGATAAAAGGACAGACAAGCGGGCAGAGAATTGGGAACCTCGTACCATCAAGAAAGTAGCACTGGGAGAAGAACGCGTCCTTTAGACCTGAGATTCCTGCACCAAGATGCTCCCTGGACAAAGACTGATGCAATATCGGACTTTCCTCCAGAGCCGACAAGGGGGAAAGCCTTCCCCTGGAGTGGACACTCTGAATATGGACTTGGAGCCTACCGGCCTGTATAAGAATAAACCTTCCTTTGTCAAACACATCCACCTCTGTGGTATTTCTGTTAGAGCAGCCCTAGCTGACTAAAACAGTAGCCATTAGAAAAACTCAAATAAAACTACAATTAGATACATCTCAACCCAACAAGGCTAGCATTAATCCAAAAAAACAAACAATAATAAATGTTGGAGAGGCTATGGAGAGCCTGGAACACTTATCTACTGCTGGTACAATATAAAATGGTAAGCCACTTTGGAAATCAATTTGATGCTTTCTTAAAAAGCAGAAATAGAAATACTATACAATCCAGCAATCTCACTCCTTGGAATATATTTTAGAGAAATAAGAGCTGTCACATGAACAGATATTTGCACACCCATGTGTATTGCTGTACTAATCACGACAGCAAAAAGATGGAAGCAACCTAAGTGCCCATCAACGAATGAATGGATAACAAAATTATGGTGTGTTTACACAATGGAACCTATGCAATGGCAAAGAACAATGATGAATCTGCAAAACATCTTATAACATGGAAGAATCTGGAAGGCATTAGGCTGAATGAATTCAGCTGAAAAAGAACAGGTGTTGTATGATACCATTATAATAAGAACTCAAGAAAAGGTTTAAACATGGAAGAAAACAGTCTTTGATAGTTGTGAGAGTAGGGAAGGAGGGAGAGGAGTATTCACTAATTCAATAGTATACAAGAATTATTTCAGGTAAAGGGGAGGACAACATACAATGTAGATGTCAATACGACTGGGCTAAATCAAAACCGAAGAAGTTTCCTAAATAGAACCAAACGCTTTGAGGGAAAGAGTAGCAGAGGTGAGGGGCCTGGGAACTATGGTTTCAGGGGACATCTGAGTCAATTAGCATAATAAAGTTCATTGAGAAAATGTTCTACATCCCACTTTGGTGAGTGTGGTACAAGGTCTTAAAAGCCATCTAAGAAGCATCAATTGGTCCCAACTACCTAGAGCAAAAGAGAATGAAGAACTTCAAAGACATAAGGGAAACATGAGCCCAAGAGACAGAAAGGGCCACATAATCCAGAATGTGCATCAGCATGAGACCAGAAGAACCAGGTGCTGCCTGGCTACCACCAGTGGCTGTCCTGACAGGTGACACGAAGGGTTCCTGACAGAGGGGGAGAAAAGTGTGATGCAGACTTGAACTCCAGTCAAAAAACCAGACCTTGTAATCTGACAGACTGGAGGGTCCCCAGGAGACACGGCCCCTGGACTCTGTTAGCCCAGAACCAAAACCCTTCCCAAAGTCAACTCTTCAGACAAAGATTAGAATGAACTGTAAGACACAAAACGATATTGATGAAGAGCGTGCTACTTGACTCAAGCAGACACATGAAACTAAATGAGCAGCTCCTGCCTAGTGGTGAGAAGAGAAGGCACAAGAGGACAGGAGCTGGCTAAATGGACACAGGAAATACAAGGTGGAGATGAGGACTGAGCTGTCATGTTGTGAGGAGAGCTGTACACGTGTGTACAAGCTTTTATGTGACAGACCAGCTGACTTGAATTATAAACTTTAACCTATTCCACAATAAAAAACGAGGGGCAGATATTCTGCCCTTTGGAGCTGATAGAGTTTAAATACACATTAGCTCAACTCATATTCACAAAGAGAATTTTGAGGAGTGGGGGTGGGAGTGAGGGAAGGGGTGTATAACAGAGTTCCGGGATAGTGGAAATGGTTAAGCGTTGGGCTACTAAACAAAAGGCTGGCAATTCAAACCCAAGCGGACGAGCCTCAGAAGACAGGCCTGGTGATCTGCTTCTTAGCAGTTGCAACCTTGAATACCCTCTGCAGCCCATCTCCACTCTGCACACATGGCGTCACCAGGAGTTGGAATTAACTCAACAGCAACTGGATTATTTTTTTTTTTAATTTTGAATTTAAATTAATAGGAAAATTGATTGCCATCATTTATTATGTATAAAATTAACAGACCATAAGCCGTGTAAAATGTAGAGGTGAAAGAGAAGTAGCTGCTAGTGTTGTAAAGTTCATGGTCAGGAGAAACAATTAACAGTTTCAATACAGTATGAGAGGAACAGTGACAAAATTACATATAGAATACCATAATTCCACTATTGTATTATAATTTCCATTTTATCTTGTTTACGATTTGTGGAGAACTAGTTGTTAGATAGCAACCAATAATAACAGTACTTATGGGATGCAGTTTTGGGATCCTGCAGTTAAACTTTTCAGTTCTATCATAATCCCATTCATAATTGGCAAGCCAGGCAGCCAATAGGTATGCCCTTCTCTTAGAAGCTGAGTAAAGAATTGTTTCAGAGCAGAAAGATTTAAGAAGCACATTGTCTCAGTCATCTGGTGCTGCTCCAGCAGAAACACCGGGAATGAAAGGCTTCAAGGAGAGAAATTTGATCATCACAGTCTGGTAAGCTGTAAATCCATTCAGTACTAGAAATTACCACAGTCTGGTAGTCTGAGAGTTCAGATTTAATAAGAGCATCCTAGCACAGGAACCCCTGGTCCAAAGGACATACTCTGTGCTCGGTGCTGCTCTCTTGGTGGTATGAGAGTGCTCCCATTCTGCTCACTGCTCATTCCGTTTATCTCCCCAAAGATGACCTCACCACAATCCGAGCTTGTCGTATTGAGCACCACTTCACCAACACAGCTGCTGCCCATTCTCCCTCACCATCATCGCAGAGGCAGCATTCCCAACACGGGAGGAATCACACTATGTTGGGACTCCTGGCAGAGCCAAATCCTTACACACATTTTGGGGGAGACACACTGTAACTGCGACACCCCTTGTTTCAACTTTCCCCTTCTTCTACAATGAATCAGTTGGCTTTTTTGCTTTCTTCATACATTGTTTTTGTTTTTGTTGTTGTTGTTATTAACTGTCCTTGAGTCAATCCCTGCTCGAAGCAGCTCCTTACACAACAGAACAGCACGCTGTGCCACGCTGTACTATCTCATGATTGTTGTGGATCAGACCATTGTGATCTGTAGCGTTTTCATTGGCTGATTTTACAAGGTTGACAGCCAGGCTTTTCTTCCCCAACTGTCTTAGTTTAAAAGCTCTGCTGAACCCTGTTCAGCCCCACAGCAACACACAAGCCTCTATGGACAGACAGTAGTAGCTCCATATGAGGTACACAGACCAGGAATCAAACCTGGGTCTCCTGCGGGCAAGATGAGAATTCTATCACTGGACCACCACTGCCCTCCTCTTCATGCATTGCCATTCTTTTAAATCATTTTCCTTGGGTCCTTCTCTGGTTGTCTCTATTTCTAAAATTGAAATAGTAAATCGGGACCCAAAGCTCTGCTTCAGGCTGAGACAACGCTTACCATTTCACTTGTGACTGACCTGTCAATACACTCAGTGCCAGGCGCAGTGTAGCCAAGAGCACTGAGGCAGACAGAGCACAGGAGTCCCAAAGAGCTGCCCAAATCAACAACAGTGAAAACCACAACAAACTCATTACCTTCAGGTTAATTGTAGGTCACGGCCACCACAAGTGTTACAGAGAAGGACTGTTCAGTATAAGAATCTCCTTTTTCTGTAAGCCCTCACTGAAAGTACAATTTAAAAATAAAACGTCTCTGTCCTTATGACCGTCAAGTCTTTCCACATCTGAGCCATTGCCATTTGCTTCTTCTCACACTCCCCAAAATCTCCCTGGTTCCTTGTTTCAAGCTTTATTTTTATTTTTTGATGGACTATTTTCCCTCTTTGGTAAAGGTGACATTGAATTATATTTATTTTCCCCAGTGTATTAACAAGACTCAGTGAAGTAATCAACAAGCAATGTAAACATGTTTTCAAATGTTTTCATCTACTTAATAAGAACTAAATCATTTTGAGCACTAACTCATGAGGAACCAATCCACATGATTCTCCAGGGTGACTTTCAGCCAGCTGTCAGTCTACTTGTACCACATCTTCTTGACTTAATGAGGAAAATCGTTATCAATCATCAGATTTTATTAACTGCCTCAAGCACTGATAAGAAGGGAGGCAGGAGGAAAGAGAGAATCAGAAAGACCTGGTATTGCTTCTCCAGGAGCCGACGGACAGAGACACTGGGGATGCTTACATTTTGACAGGCCGTGTAAGTAGCAAGAAACAAAACAGAACATCATCCAAATGAATACTTGACCAATGGAGTATGTTCATCAGAAATAGGCAAGGATCTCAAACAAGAAACTTGAATTCAAGGATAATTAGAAGCCCTGGTGGTGCAGTGGTTAAGTGTTATGGCTAAAAGATCAACAGTTTGAATCCACCAGGCACCTCTCTGGAAACTCTATAGGTCAGTTCTATCCTGTCCTCTACAGTCACTGTGAGTTGGAACTGACTTGACAACAGTGGGTTGTTGTTGTTGTTGTTTGTTTGTTCTGTTTTACTGCCTTTCAAAGTGGGAGCCAGGTTGGAACACATTTGCTTCAAGATTTTCCTCAAGCCAAATTGTGTTCTAGACACTGAAGATACATGACTGAATAACAGACATGCTTTGCCTTCATGAAGTTTATAATCTAGTGGAATCTCTCTCTCTCTCTCTCATACACACACACACACACACACACACATACACGTCTGATGACAAGTATCCTTATAAAAGTGAGGCAGAAAGCAATCACACACAGAAGACAAGGCCACATGAAGATGGAGGCGGAGACTGTAGCATTGCCACCGTGAACCAAGGAACACCTGGGCCACCAGAAGCTGGAAGAGGCGAGGAGGAAGAATTCTCCCTCAGAATCTCCTGAGGGAGTATGGCTCTGCGGGCACCTTATTTGTGCATTGCTGGCCTCCAAAAGCATGAGAGGACAAATTCCTATGGTTTTCAGCCACTAAGTTTGTAGCAATTTGTTGAAGCTGCCTGAGTTAGCTTTGGGGCACTAATATAAGACTCTATGATACAGATGTGGAGACATGAGTTCTCCCACACATTACTGATGGGGCAGTAAATTCGTTCTGCTTCTAGAGAGGGCAATTTGATTCTCTATAGAGTCAAAGTTTCAAACATACATATCATTTGAATAAACAATGTACCTTTTAGCAATTTGTCATAGAGCTACCGGTCCAGCAGCGCAGCAGAAGAAAGGCCTGGTGATCTGCTGCCATAAAGATTCCAGTCATGAAAACCCCATGGAGCAGTTCTGCTCTATGACACATAGTGTCACCACGATTCCGAGTCACCCAGGCAGCAACAGGCTTGTTGCCACTGTTGTTTTTAGAATACAGCTGTCCTCACATGCTTAGGAAGTGTGGTGTGTGCAAGTCTATTCTTTCAAGCAGTAAAGCGGAAACAATCTAATATGTTCCAGTTTGTGTTGAATGAGCCTGATGCTACAGGATACAATAACAGTGTAGCTTTACTTTTGACTCTTACTCCCTCTAGGCTAGCTGTTTTCTGGGCCTGGCTAAGTTGCAAGCTACTCTTTTTTTGTTTCCTCAGACACACACAGACACTTGTCTAGTCCAAGTATAGTGTGCAGTTTACAATCAACTGATCACAACCAGTCATACATTTCTTTCTTCCTTCTCTACTCCCACTGCTTCATTTGACTGGTCTTCAGGAGCTCTGGTGGTACAGTGGTTAAGAGCTCAGCCGCTAACTAAAAGGCCAGCAGTTCAAATCTCCAGCCTGCTCCTTTGACACCCTATAGAACAGTTCTGTTCTGTCCTATGGAGTCACTGTAAGTCTGAACCAACTAGATGGCACCTAAGAACAGCAAGACAATGAAAAGATCTTGGGTGATTTCAACTACAACATTAGCCCTCTCCTATTAGTCTGAATATCCAGCAAAGGATAATAGTAAAATCATCCTGTTCTTACCTTGTTTAAGGCTCTTCCCACAACCACAGTTAGAACGTCAGCAGTAGCAGAGAGAACACAGCTGGCTGCTTCCTGCTTCTCTTCATTGGTCATCTCCTCCCTGCCCCACACCACATGGGGCCCTGACTTCTGTAGGGTTGATACAGTGGATAAGGTGGGGCACATGGAGGTAAGGAGACAGAAAAGGCCATCACTACTTGGCATAAATCTAAACTGGCAGTGGTGCCCTGTTGGGGGACAGAGTACATTAGTCAGGCTTCTGTTAACTGTAATAACAAATCAAGCCAGTTGTTATCAAGTCAGTTCCAGCTCACAGACACCCCACGCATGTCAAAGAAGGATTATGTCCCATAGGGTTTCCAAAGGCTGGGGGCTTCTCGGAAACCCTGGCAGCATAGTGATTAAATGCTACATCTGCTAAGCAAAAAGGTCAGCACTTTAAATCAACCAGGCACTCCCTGGAAACTTGATGAGACAGTTCCACTCTGTCCTATAGGGTCACTATGAGTTTGAATCAACTCAGTGACAGTGGGCTTGGTTTGGGTTGTTGGTGAGCTTCTATAGGATCCTTGTGAGTAGGAGCCAACTGGATGGCAATGGGTTTGATTTTGGTTTGGACCTTTCAATAGCCAAGGCATGTCTGGTTGAACTTGAACCTCTAAGCACTTGTTTAGAAGCTGAGCATGTTAACTGCTGGTGCCATGAACATCCCTCCACATTAGAGTGACAGAACAATGACAGTTTGTCTCACTCGTGGGGCAGACAATGTGAGTCAATATTTGTGTGTTGTGTTTGTGTGTGTTGAGCTGGGTGGTGGTAGTGCTCTGCTCCATGGAGTCGCTCAACGTCCCTGCTTTCTCCTTGGTAGAGAAGAAGTATTAAGGATTCTGTAGGAGGCACTTCAGGTTCCTACCGGTACTCCACTGGCTGTAACCTACTTGCATGCTTCCACCAAACTGCAAGTGAAGCTGAGAAATTTGACCTCACTGTTTACCTGGGAGCTGGAATAAATATAGCTGGGTCTCCATTGACTGTAAGAAGATTCTCAAAGCTGACTCTTTCTCTTGTGGGGGGCGGTCAGAGGTGGATGATTCAGTAAGCACAAGCAAGCTTACTTGTCAGAGATTGTAAAATTTGAAAAGAGACTTTGATTTTATGAGAAGGTGCTGTTGGTGGTGGAGAGAGAGAGACAGAGATGCCAAACATACCTAGAAGTAGAATCTCTGCTGTAGGGAAAAAATGTGAAACTGTTCACTACAGATGATCTGGTAGCAATGTAAGCACTGAGTTTTCTTCACTTACATGATAATCTGCCCCCGAATGCTTTCATGAATTCCCTAGAGATGTTCCATATGCTCTTTACCCACTCTTCCAACAGTTATTGTAGTCAGGTGCCATAGAGTTGGGTCCAACTCAAAGCAAATCTATGAAGAGCAGAACAAAAACAATACCTGGTCCTGCACCATTGTCAAAGATGTTATTATACTTAAGCTCATTGTTACAGCCACTGTTATCAATTTCAAATAAATTTCCGGCTTACATGACCCTTGTGTATTAGAATGTATTATAAGTGTAGCTTACAGACTATCATGAAAGTTTAGCAGTGAGGGGAGTATTTTAGTTGTCTGGAACTGCTCTTCCAGAAACTACCGTGAGTGGATGGCTTCAGCAAAAAGTTTATTCTTACACAAGCCTGAAGTCAGGGGGTCCCCTCCAGTGGAATCC
Source organism: Heterohyrax brucei (assembly GCA_028571685.1). Taxonomy (NCBI): domain Eukaryota; kingdom Metazoa; phylum Chordata; class Mammalia; order Hyracoidea; family Procaviidae; genus Heterohyrax; species Heterohyrax brucei. The sequence continues at coordinate 168,509,888 of CM053143.1, forward strand.
TTTCCCTTTTTGTCAGCTCTAGAAGAAGGTCGTTGTGTTGCATCAGTCTTTGGTCATGGAGCACCTTGGCTCAGAAACCTCATGTCCAAAAGACGTGCTCTGCCCTCGGTGCTGCCTTCTTGATAGCATGAGGTCCCCAACTCTCCACTAGCTTCCCTTTCCTCTTACCTCTTGTACGATGAAAGGATAACAGGCAGCGTAAGCCACACTCCAGGGAAACTCTTTATACTGCGGCAGAGGTGACCTTAGGAAGGATGTTACAGCCCTTCTCCAATCTCCTTTAAAATTATCTACTGTATTAACCACAGAGATTAGGATTTCTAGCATGAGAAAATCACAAAATAGAGAAGAATCATACAACACTAAGAACTACCAGCTCTGCTAAATTAATGTACACATTTGGGGGGTTAGCAATTCAATCCATGACAGAGAGGGACTTGGAATTCTAGATATGGGTCTTCTTTTCATGATTCTGTTAGAATTGCCTATTTTATTCTTTTTCTTCACCTCCAAGAGAGATTTTCCTCATGAACTGTAGGACTAAAGGTGCAGAGATGCTTAAGTCACCTGTGTTAGTCAGCTAGTGCTGCTCTAACAGAAACACTGCAGAGTGGATGGCTTTAACAAAGGAAGGTTTATTCTTACACAGTCCGGTAGGCTACAAGTCTGCATTCAGGGTGTCCACTCCAGGGGAAGGCTTTCCCTTGTTGGCTCTGGAGGAAAGTCCGGTATTGCATCGATCTTTGTCTAGGGAGCATCTTGGCACAGGAACCTCAGGTCTGAAGGACACACTGTTCTCCCGGTGCTGCTTGCTTGATGGTGTGAGGTTCCCAGTTCTCTGCTTGCTTCTCTTTCCCTTTATCTCTTGTAAAATGAAAGCATTAAGAGTGGGACAAGCCATACTCCAGGGAAACTCCCTTTACAGTGGAGCAGGGACATGATCCTGTGAAGGGACTTACAATCCCACCTTAATCCTTTAACATACAGCATAGGAAAATCACAAAATAGAGGACAATCGTACAATACAGGGAATCATGGCCCAGCCACATGGCTACACATATTTTGGGGGGGACATACTTCGATCCATGACATCATCGTTTAAAGACCCATAGATGCACTGAATCAAGACTGTGAAAGTGACTGGCCTGGTTTGTAGCAAGCAGTCTATATTCCCAGCATTTCACATAGTCACTGTCTCAGAGAAGGCATTTGGAAATTGGTATTTAGTTTTTAGCCAACAAAGACTAGGAATACAAAGCAGCATATGTTTCTAAGACAAACATGTGGAACTGAGTAATAAGTTTTCAAGTGTTTAAAGGATTAATAGAAAAGAGAGTAGAGTATGCTTTTACAGCTATCAAAGATGTAACTGCTGTTAGGTACCACTGAGTCAGTTCCGACTCACACCTACCCTGTGAACAGCAGAAACACTACGCAGCTCTGCATCATCCTCACAACCGTTATGCTCGAGCCGTCATTGCAGCCACCATGCCAGCCCACCTCTTGGAGGATCTTCCTCTTTTTCACTGACCCTTTACCTTACCAAGCATGATGTTCTTCTCCAGGGCCTGGTCCCTCCTGATAACATGTCCAAAGCATGCAAGATAAAGGCAAATGCTCATCTTGGCACCCTGGTTGTACATCTTCCAAGACAGAGCTGTTAGTTCTTTTGGCAGTCCATAATATAGTATTTTTTCCCAACACTGTAATTCAAAGATGTCAATTCTTCTTTGTTTTTCCTTATTCACTATCTAGCTCTCACATGCATATGAGGTGATTGAAAACACCCCTGGCATCTTTAACAGCCAGCAAGCTGCCATCAAAGAAACATCAGTTGCTCCCAGTCTGCCTGGAACAGATGAAAACCAAGAACATCAAAGACATGAGGAAAATATGAGCCCAGGAAACAGAGGTTCCATATGATTAGGAGGCCACATCAGCATGATACCAGAAGAACTGGATAGTGCCCAGCCATCACCAAAGACAGCACTATTGGGGAACACTATGTATAGTCCCTGATGTGACGTGAGCAAAAGGGGTGTACAGATCAAGAACTCTATTAAAAGATCAGAATTGATAGTCCAACAGCCTGGAGGCTCCCCTAAGAACATAGCCCCCGGACTTGCTGCTAGCCCAGAGCTGAGACCAGTACTGAAGCCAACACTTCAGACATAGATTGGACTGGATTAAAGAACACAGAGTGATACAGGTGGTGTGTATACTTTATAGTTTGATATACATATGAGGCTGTCCAAGTGGTCTCTTTGTTAATGGTTAGAGGAGAGGCTGGAGAGGAGGGGACAGGTGTCAGTTGAGTGGATACTGGAAGTAAGGAGTGGAAGAGATGAGTATGCTGTCACAGGGTGAAGAAAGCAGATAGAGTTGCATAGAGGTGGGTGCTCAGGGTTTTGTATGGCAAATTTACTTGGATTGTAAATTTCTGCTTAATTACAATTTAAAAAAAACCTGGCTTGGGTCAGGCACATCTTAGTCTTCAAGGTGACATCTTTGCTTGTCAACACTTTAAAGAAGTCTTTCACAGATTTTCCCAATGCAATACATCATTTGATTTCTTGACTGCTGCTTCCACAGACATTGACTGGGGATCTAAATAAAAATGTAATCCATGACAATTTCAGTCTTTCTCCTTTATCATAATGTTGCTTGTTAATTGAGTTGTGAGGATTTTTGTTTTCTTTGTAATTCTTCCTAAGCCTGTGGGTGCCTGATCATCTACACCTTCCACTGAGGTCACATCACCTTTCCACAGAGTCCTCTTGGCTGGGGACCAAGATGATCCCAAGCTGGGACCTCCTAGTTTGGCCGCTCACTGGTCCATAGGAAGCAACTGTGTGCCCATCAGTGAAGTACAATTTACTCTTAGTGTGGGCCTTTCTGCCCAGACACTTGCCTGGAGAATTTTCCAAATGTGGGTCAAATATAAATCCCTGTCTACTGCCACCTCCAGGGGACACATACAAAGCCCTCTTGAAACTTCTCACTCTTGGATTGAGGTGGGGAAGCAATGCTATTCTCTCCACCTTCATCAGAGGAACACAGGATGCACAGCACAGGACAACTGTCTCTAAAGAAGACCCTCTCAAGATCACCCAGAAAACAGGTTTTTCAGACCAAACTTACTGGTCTGACAGAGACTGGAGAAGCCCCAACAGTATGGTCCCCCAATACCTTTTTTACTCAGTATGAAGTCACTTCTTTGGTTTACCCTTTAGCCAAAGATTAGACAGGCCCTCAAAACAGGCAGTAATACATGTAACTCAACCACAGATGCACTTGGCTTTGGCTTGGCAACCACAGATGCAAGAATAATGAGTACATCAGCCCAAGGGCAAGGACCAGAAGGCAGGAGGAGACGGGAAACCTGGAGCAATGGAAATGGGAACCCAAGATCAAGAAAGGGATAGTGATGACACATCTCAGTGTTGGTAACTAATGTCACAAAACAGTGTATTAATTGTTTAATGTGAAACAAATTTGCCCTGTAAATCTTCATCTAAAGCACAATTTTTTAAAAAATATGTTTCTCAGAATACCATCTACAAGTCCTTACGTAGATGATCAGGCTCCTCACTTTGGAATGGGAATACTCTTGGCACATTGTTTTGTTTATGGCAAGTTTGCCATGTAAAAGTTGTTGTTTTGTTGTGTGTGTGCTTTTAATTTAGTCAGCTTTGTCCTTCTTTTGACCATGGGTCAAAAAAAAAAAACCACGAAAAACTATTGTAGTTGTTTCAGTCAACTAGTGCTGCTCTAACAGAAATACCACAAAGTGGACAGCTTTCGCAAATAAGTTTATTCTCACATAGTCCGTTAGGCTACAAGTCTAAGTTCAGGATGTCTTTTCCAGGGTAAGTCTTTCCCTCTGTAGCTCTGGAGGAAAGTCCTTGTGTTGCATCAGTCTCTGTTGAGGGAGCATCTTGGTGCAGGAACCTCAGGTCTGAAGAATGCACTCTACTCCAGGCCGTACTCCAGGAAAGTGATCTTATGAAGGGATTTACAGTTCCAGCCTAATCCTCTAAAATACGGCACAGGAAAATCACAAATGGAGGCCAATCATAAAATATCGGGAGTCATGGCTCAGCCACATGGCTATACATAGCTTTGGGGGGACATAGTTCAACTCCTGACAGTAGTCCTGGGTCCCTGGGTGGGGCCAATGGTTAGCTCACTCAGTTGCTAATTGAAAGGATGGTGGTTTGTGTCCAGCCAGAGGGAGCTTGGAAGGAATTCACCAGTCAGCTTCTGGAAAATCAGTCAATGAGAACCTTATGAAACACGGTGATAGGTGGGTATGCCTGGCATCATCCTCATGAAACAGAAATGACTCAGAGGGCAACCACCTGGCTTTTTCATTCTACTCCTGGTCTTAGAAACATTGATTCTCTTTCCAGTTCTTTCAGTATTAGCTGAGTTGCTAGAGGTAAACTGTGTAACATGTTTGAACTTCAATTTCTTTATCACTAAAACAGAGTAATAACAGGCAATTCAGAGAGTTGTGGAGGTTAAATGGGATATTATCTGTGAAATCACTTAGCACTGTGCTCAGATAAACTAAATGTCTAGGGAGAAAGATCTTTTGCCTTAATTGGTTTCTGAAAGAGCAATGTCCAACCTATTTCCACGTTGCAAAAAAAAAAAAAAAAATTATATGAAAGCAAATAAAGAAGTTAACAATTTTAAACTCATGTTTGTAATTACTAATGGCTTTGAAACGAGGCCCTAACAAGAGGAAGAATTTACTAGAAATCTAACTAGAATCTGTCAAGGTCATGTTAGTGATTAGACCCCAAGTGACCTGATTTGGGTTCCAGAGATTGAGCTAACAAGTTCTGTCTCCTGAGAGGTGGCAAGCTGGGTTCTCTCTCCTGCAAAGCACATGAGGATGCATCCTTTTTGGTAGCAAATAACGGGAAAAGTTTATTAAGGAAAAGCACGTTCCAAAGAGGGAATGGGTCAATCTCTGTAAGTAGAAAAAGACGCAACATAGCTTTTGGGGGTGCTTTTTATCTGCAAGGAAACCCTTGTGGTGTAGTGGTTAAGTGCTACAGCTGCTAACCAAAAAGTTGGCAGTTCAAATCCACCAGGTGCTCCTTGCAAACTCTCTGGGGCAGTTCTAGGGTCACTATGAGTCAGACCCTACTTGATAGCAGTGGGTTTTTATTGGCAAAAGCAGGGGGTGATGTCATAGATAGGAGGCAGAAGTAGTAACTTGGTTTTTGGTTGGGTTTGAGGTTCCTGTAGCCACTTCACAACTGCCAGGAGGAACTGTTGTATCTGCATCGCTTTTGTTGGAAGCTCTTAACTCATCACTGTCAAGTCAATTTCAACTCATAGTGACTCTATAGGATAGAGTAGAACTGCCCCATAGAGTTTCCAAGCAGCTCCTGGTGGATTAGAACTGCTGACTTTTTGGTTAGCAACCATAGCACTTAACCACTAGGCCACCAGGGTTTCCCAGTCCTGTATAAGGATGATTAAATTAAAAGCACCAAGTGCTCCTTCCAAAGTTGTTTTCTGAATATACAGCTTCCTGGGGAGACTGAGAACACGTTCTGAAGCAAAACAAAGGAAATGTATCGAGGTTCAAACGGGGGGGGGGGGGGGGGGGGCATCAGATTCCTCATTGGTGTTTGCATAACATTTAGCCCTGATACAACCTGGGAGTCCTGTCACGTTTGCGTACCCCAGGGAGACGAAATGGGTGGTCCTGACTCAGCTAAGCCAACCCCTGACACATGCATTTAACATAACAGAACCCCAAGCCAAGCCTGTAACCTGCTGGCTGGTTTCTGTCATACTGTTTTCTTTACAAAACAGCTCTTTTTGCTAGGAAGCTCGATGTGTTTGGAAAATGGTATTGCAGATAGTTTCAGAGGCCAGTGATGGAAATGACAGCTATTTCAGATTTTATTGGCTTTGATCAAGCTTCAGCCATGTGCTGGAGAGTGTAAATCTGCTCTTTTCGGCGTCTGTTCAGAATTCACTGAGAAATAAGACAAAGGAATCAGGCAGATAGAGTTGACCAGTAGCCTTTGCTATGTCAGAGCAGGTCTGTCCTCCAAAGGATTTTCAACGGCTGATTTTTCAGAAGTAGATTGTTAAACCTTTTGTCCATGGTGTCTCTAAGTGAACTAGAAGCTCCAGCCTTTCAGTTAGCAGCCCAGTGTGTTAATTCTTTGTACCACCCAGAAACTCCTATGGCAGAAAACGAATAACGTACACTGGTTGGCAAGTAGATTTCCTAATTCTAAAAGACCACAGAATTAGAAAGAAGCACCTCCCGCAGCTCCAGGCATTACCATACCACTTCCTGCCCTCCACCTTAATGGCATGAGCCTGTAAAATTTGGAGCACAGGAAGCAGGGAGAAAGGCTCAGGCTACCAACTAAATACCTTCTTCTCTTGCTCCTGATGGAAAGAGTGTGGCAACAGGGAGAGGCCCGATTCCTCCGTCAGAGGATGGAAGCAGCCAGGGTGGGGAAGAAGCATTCCCAGAATTGTGGCAGGACAGGAAATGATGCATCAAGTTTATGAGCAGACATGCTGGCCACCCACCCCTCCTTCCAGTCCCAGTGGTTGAACCTAGCAAGGCATCACAGTGTCAGAATCCTCTACATTGTGCCCCAGAGTAAGCTGGTGAGGGTGAGTCTTGCCTTGCATGATCCCTTGAATCTACTGAGAGACACCAGGCCTTTGAGGAAGAGCAGAGCTGGACAAGCAAGGAGACTAAGTCTCAAATCAAGCTCCCCGAGGTTGGGGATTCTGGGGCAGTTCCGGTTTAGGGATAGGGAACATATACATAATTAATGAAATTTCTGGGAATGGGTGGACAATTTCAGGAACAAATTAACAAGTATAGAAATGAAGCAGGGTGCACAATACGGTGACTGTTGTTGTTTTAGATGCCATCAACTCAGTTCCAACCATAGCGACCCTATGCACAACAGAACGAAACACCGCCCAGTCCTGCGCCATGTCCCTAGTCATTTTTATGCTTAAGCCCATTGTTGCGGCCACTGTGTCAATGCATCTTATTAAGGGTCTTCCTCTTTTTTCGCTTACCTTCCCCTCTGCCAAGCATGTGTCCTTTTCCAGGGGCTGATCCTTCCTGACAACATGTCCAAAGTACGTGAGTTGCAGTGTTGCCGTCTTTGCTGCCAAGGAGCACTCTTCCAAGGAGTACTTCTTCCAGAACAAATCTGTTCTTTTGGGTCCATGGTACATTCAACATTCTTCTCCAACACCACAATTCAAAGGCATTAAGTCTTTTTCAGTCTTCTTTGTTCACTGTCCAGCTTTCACATGTATGATGCAATTGAGAATATCAATGCTTTGGTCAAGCACACTTTAGTCTTCAAGGTAATATCTTTACTTTTCAACACTTTAAAGAGATCCTTCACAGAAGATTTTCCCAGTGCAATGTGTCTTTAGATTTCTTGACTGCTGCTTCTATGGATGTTGATTGCGAACCCAAGTAAAACAAAATCCTTGACAACCTCAATCCTTTCTTCATTTATGCTGATGTTGCTTACTGGTCCAGTTGGGAGGATTTTTGTTTTCTTGATGTTGAGGTGCAATCCATACTGAAGGCTGTGGTCGTTGATCTTCATCAGTAAGTGTTTCAAGTTTTCACTTCCAGCAAATAAGATGGTGTCATCTACATAACACAGGTTGTTAATGAGTCATCCTGCAGTCCTGATGCCTCAATCTTCTTCATATAATCCAGCTTCTTGGATTATTTGCTTGGCATACAGATTGAAAAGATGTGGTGAAAGGATTCAACTCTGACACATACCTTCCCTGACTTTCATCCATGCAGCGCCCCCTTGTACTGTTTACATAAATGCCTCTTGATCCACAAACAGATTCCTTAAGAGCACAATTAAGTGTTCAGGAATTCCCACTTCATGCAATGTTAGCCATAATTTATTATGATCCACACAGTCAAATGCCTTTGTATAGTCACAGGTAAACATCTTTCTGGTATTCTCTGCTTTCAGCCAAGATCCGTCTGACTTAAGCAAGCAATGATACTCCTGCTTCCACATCCATGTGTTTTGGGGAGGTATGATACATGAAGTTTATTTAAGGACAGCTTCAAGTCTCGTTGCTCATGTCTGAATGGAGAAGGCTTAGCAGTGGGTAATGAAGAGGCCTTAAGCAGAATAAACAAAACTAAGGCCACTGTTGTTGAGCCAGTTCTGACTAATAGCAACCCTACAGGTTAGAGTAGAACTACCCCATAGAATTATCAAAGAGTGTGAAAGGACCCCCAACAGGGGAGACCCCTCCTCAAGTCACAGGTGACGGCATAACCCCAATCAGTCACAAAGTCTGCAGCTTGATGCAACAGCAAGAGGTTTTTATTCCAGCGCGCTGGGGCTCAATCCATACTCTTGTCAGAGTAGAGGGAATGGGCCCCGAACAAGAAAAGTACAGAGTATATAAAGGCAGGGTCTTACATTCTTGGGGGAGGTGGGGTTGGGGAAGGTTGCGTGGAGTTGGTTTGTATTAGCTCAGGGCTAAGGCGGATATTTCAGGTGCATTTACTTCCTGGTATTTCTGAAACTAGCCTTTTTGGGTAAGTTCCTTCTTGTTATTCCCAAAACCAGCCTTTTTGGGTAAGTTCCTGGAACTCTGAAGGGGGATTGGTTCTATATTGTCCTGTTGTTTCTAAAACTAGTTCTTGTGGTTAGGGAAGTGGCCCTTCCCGTTTTCGTTCAACAGTCAGGAATGTATGGGCTGAGTGCTGGGGGGTGGGGAGGTAACTAGAGGAAAGTTGTAAAAAGATCTTTTTCCTTACAACAAATTTTTCCCTAACAAGTGCACAGCAGATTTGAACTGCCAACTTTTTTGTTAACAGATGCAGCATTTAACCACTGTGCCACCAGTGTGCTGAGGCATTGTACTTATAACCAGGGCCTCTTTGGAAACAGAGGTTTTCTTCTGTTATGTTAGAAAGTCTTTGACTTAATCACTGTTCTTGTCACTGTTAGTTGCCATGGCTCCAATTGATCTACCTGATCTACTTGAGTCTTAGTTTCCTCGTAGGGAAAACAGCAATAACAATAGCACTGTTGGGGTTATTGTGAGAGTTTAACTAACAGATTCATAGAAAATGCTTGACACAGAGTCTTCCCTGTGGATGGCCTGTAACAACTCTTGGTAAGAATCAGATAATAATAGCTATGATAATAACATAATCATTTTGTGAAATACTATTGATCTAATAAACAAAACTACTGTTTTTATAAAAGCAAGACAATCCAGCTATGGAGCCTTCGTTTCTGGTCCCCACATTTCTCACACAGAAGTTAAACCTTGCCTTTGGGTAAGAGTTGCAATAACAGTTGAAGGTATGGCCAGTCTCGTAGGCAGGCATCACTGGGAGTCACCAGGACTCCTTTGGTCCCAGATGATCACTCCAACCTTTATGTGATGCAAATGAACCGGAAACCTTCTCTTTCAGACTCTAAGTATCTGCTGCGGGGCTTAGTTCATCTGTTTTGATGGAAGTGAGTGAGATGTAATTTGTTTGCACAGTTTGTGAAGTTGCCGGTGGAAAGTGTTAACAAGATGAAAGCGTTGAGAAAACAGGCTCTAGGAGAAAAGACTAACAAAATTGGTGTCATTTTCGTTAAAGAAAGAGGAAGAAATATCGTAATTGCCTCCCAATAGACGGAGTGACCACCCAGAATGGCTGTAAGTAGCTAGTCTATCAACTAAAGACAGACAGATTGAGCTGGGAACCTGGCAGAGGGTGTTGCTGTATTAAATACTTCTGGGGCAGCCTGTGAATCATGATAATGTATAGCAAGTCTTGGGAAACTCCGGTGGTTCGGTGGTTAAGTTTTATGGCGGCTAACCCAAAGGTCAGCAGTTCAAATCACCAGGTTCTCCTTGGAAACTCTATGGAGCAGTTCTACTCTGTCCTCTAGGGTTGCTAGGAGTCGGAATCAACTTGACAGCAGTAGGTTTGGTTTGGGTTTAATGGGTCTTGAGCTACTTTTTCTTTTCTTTGAAATGACTTCTTTGTTTCTATTGACAATAAGAGCAATATGTGTTTATAGTTTAAAAATGTCCAAAAATCCAGAAAAGTGTGAAATAAAAACAAAAGGTCACCTGTAGTCCCATCACTCAGAGCTAACCACCTGTATATTTCCTCTTGCAAGGGATTCTTTACAAAAAAAAAAAGAAAAATCCCCAAATTACATCTGATACTTTCTGGATGATGCTGTAATTCTGTTTCCATCTCACAGGAACTCATGAAGTTCTTAAGTACGCCTACCAAAGCACCCGCCTACTTTCCTTTAATGAAAGAAAGAAAGTGTAATCCACAAATTCCTAATTTAAAGTTCTTACTTTGCAGCCTTATTGATTTGCTCTTCTGATAAGTATTTGTCTCCTTAAATGAGGGAGAAAGTTACCCCTTTTCATCCCAAATAAGGAAAAAGGAAATTTTAATAGGATTTTTATACTGTTTCCAGGGGCTGCCTGGACATACCTCCCTTCTGGTGGTCACCTGTCTCAGTCACAGACGATCACAACTGGGAGTGAATACCCGTCTTCTCATTCCCAATCCAAAAATATCTGATTTCAAGATCATGGAGAAACATTAGCTTCCTATCTTCAAGCAGGTATTCAAAACGTAACCATATTAGCAAATACTTGTAGTTGTGTGCTGTCAAGTCAATTCCAACTCCTGGTGGCTCTACAGGATGGAGTAGAACTGTACCATAGGGTTTCCAGGTCTGTAATCTTCATGGGAACATATCTCCAGGTCTTTTCTCCCATGGAGTGGCTGGTAGGTTTGAACATCTGGCCTTTATGCTATCAGCTAAGCATTAAAAGATTGAACCAACAGGGCTCCTTAACTAATATTATGTAATATTTGTTATGTGCTAAGTACTACTCTACAAACTTGAGGTGTATGCTTATTGAAACCTCCCAAAGAACCAGAGGCAGAAAATATCTCCATTTTACAGATGAGGAAACAGAGGCCCAAAGGGCTTGAGGGGTTTACCCAAGATCACAAAGCTGTTAAGTAGTAGAAGGGAGTTCTGAACCCAACTGGTGTGGCTACAGAGTCTACATATCACCGTTAAGCTAACAGCCTCTCAAGCAGCATACAAATATGCTTTGGGCATTGCATTTATAGAGAATAGAAAGTTTGGTAAATTCAGGTATAAAAGGCATATGAAATCTCTAAGTCTTAATGACAAGTTATTATAAAAGTAAAAGAGGAGAAGCGCAGAACATGAAGGGAGATGGAAAGAATTCAAGCAATGGAATTAGAAGGATTTAGGGGTGAGTCTTTCTGCTGCCACTTCTAAGCTACACAACTCTGGTAACATTATACCTATTCTCTAAGCCTTGGTTTGCTCACCAACCAAATGAGTTTAACAGTACCTGTTCTCTGAGGGTTACTAACAAGAAGAGATGCTGCCTAGGCTGCCATACCCTGTGCTGTGTCTTCTTGTCCTCTGGCCCCTCTGTAACCACGTGTAATCATACTACCTAATTGCTTCCTGCTCACTCGCATGCAGAACACACATCACTTTTCATTTTCTCCAAAGAATCCACTAGCACTGAAGCATTTGTAAGAAATGTGGACTTTACTATAGATGACACAGAGGAAGTGAGAAACAAATGATTTAATACTTCCCAACTCTCCACTCTGCTAAACTGCCACAGGAAAAAAGGCGGCTATGAGTGAGACAATGGTTTGAGCTCTTTCCCTCTTTCACTCTTCTCTCCCTTTCTCTCCTTTCTTTGTTCCAGCTCTACACAGCCATCAGACTTCAATCCCTTTCCTTCTCCCTCCAAGACTTTTCACCCAAGCAACTCCATCAAACATTTATTACTTGTTATTTTGACTCTAAGCACTGAATTGTAAACTCACATGTGAAAATTAGAAACAAAATTCAGAAAATGAAGTCCTCCAGTTATTCTATCAGGGTCTACTTCATTTGATTATGTCTTGGTGTATTATAAACCATCCCAAAATTGACTGGCTTAAATTGGCAGCAAACATTTATTAAGACTTTCACTGTTCTATGGATTGACTGGGCTCTGTCAGAAAGTTCTTCTGCTTCACATGGTGTCTGCTGGATTTCAGTTCTCAGGAGACTTGACTGGGTTGGAGCACCCAGAATGATTTAGTCACTTCTCTGGCAATTGTTGATGATGGTCTGCTGGGAAATCAACAGCAGCAATTTGGTTTTCCATGTGGCCTCTCCACCTGCTTGGGCTTTTTATAACATGGAAACTGAGTCCCACAGGTGAGCATTCCAAGCCACTGAAACCCCAAGCTGCAGATCTCCTAAGGCATAGCCTTGGAAGCTCCACAGTTAAAATTTCCACCACTTTCTACTGGTTACAACTGCACAGCCAGCTGACAACTGTTTTTTTCCCTAGCAACATGAAATACATTGCCTTTTGATTTCCTGTCAGATTTAAAATGCATTGTATAGATGATAATAAATAATCGACAAATTACGAAAACTAAAGGTGAGGAATGGCAGAAAATTTGCAGCCATCCTTAACTTTCCACACATCATCTGTTGTTGTTAGGTGTCACTGAGTTGATTCCGACTCATAGACACCCCCAGGTGACAGAGCAAAACTGCTCCCATAGGCTTTTCTGGGCTGTAAGCTTTCCAGGAGCAGATTGTCAAGTCTTTTTTCCATGGAGCCAGGGCTAGCTTTGAACTGCACACCTTTCAGTTAGCAGCCAAGGGTTTGACTTTTATGCTACCAGGGCTCCTTCTGCTGACTCAACTGCTGTCTAAAGGCACAGAGCTTATCTTGAATAAGAGTTACAAACAACCCAATTATTCTTCTGTTCTTGACTCAGAATCTTCACTAGACGTGTACCAGACTGAAGTCTTGTGACACTTTCTAAGTATCCTGTAATAAAATACGCACACTGGTAGGTTACAGTGATGAGGACAAGGATGGAAAGTGCTAGCTCGGAACAAACTCTAAATTATTGTATCTGTGTATGAGTCCCTCTTTTACTCAGTCTTAGGTCATAAACTCCAAAGCAGTTAAGATCACAATTATCAAATAGCCCATCTTTACTTCCTCCTCATTTATGCAAGATGGCTTGTTCTTTCACTCGCCCTGGAGTGGGATCGAATGAATTGAATTTCGTCGCATCTGCTTTGATCACCAGCACAGCCCTAGTCGAATTGCACCCATCAGCAAATCTCTGTGTCCAGACCCCAAATGGCCTTTCATTTCTTCATTTGTAGATTGCTATTATCATCTAAATGATGCATTTTCAATCAGACAGAAAATCAAAAGGCAATGTATTTTATCTTGCCAGTAAAAAGCAATTGTCAGACCATAGCTAGCTGTGAGAGCCAAGTCTAAACATTCCCCAGCAGCAGTAATGAAAAGGCATAAAGAGAATCTTTTTTAGCTGTCCCATGTCTGCCTCTATTTTAGCAACACTACATTCAGCAATAACCTTATAAACAGAGCCAAGAGAGCTGGAGGACAGATCTACTTTGTAATCTACCTCATTCCTCGTCTTAATTAAGTGAATCTCGTAAAACTAGATATGGATTAATTTAAATTTCCCTAAAAGACATAAAGTAATTTTGACAATAAAAATAAATTAAACTTTCCAAACATGGAACAGCCATTCTTAAGAGACTGGGAAAAACAAAAGCGTCTTCTCTGGAAATATGAACAATGTTCTGGAGTAGAAGAGAGCTGGATTCTAGGAAACTCTGAGAGGACTGAATAGTTTCATTTTGGACCCAAGTTGTACAACCTCCAGTGACCTCTCAAATATGTTTTATTCAGTTGGCTTTGTCTTTATGCATGTGCAGATGTGAAAGATGCCAGACAACACCATGGGGTGGCCAGTTAAATTGTTCATGTTTTGCTTGACATAAAAAAGACTGGACTTTTAAAAGTTGTCAAATCTATTGATCTGGCCTTTTGTGATTTCTTCTGTTGCTTTTATACTCAGAAAGCTCTTCCTCCTCCTACCATTGAGTCAATACTTGCCCATATCTTCTCTAGTTCTATGAGGGTTCCTTGATTTTACAGCTAACTCTTTAACTCTTCAATTCCCAGAATGTTGTTTAGCACTGCTGTTGTCAGCTGGTCATCAGCAGCCGTGGAGTCAGCCCTGACTCGTGGTGGGACCTTACCTACAACAGAACAAAACGCTACTCAGTTCAGCAAGTTCAAGTCCATTGCTGTGATGGTGCGCCAATCCTTTTCCCGGAGGGTCTCCCATGACCTTGTTAGCCTTCTGCTTCACCAAACATGATGTCCTCATCTAGCAGTTGATCCACCCTAATGACATGCCCAAAGCAAGCAAGTCAGTGTTCTTATAGTCCATACAGTTTTCACTGGCTCAGTTTCAGAAGTAGATCACCAGCTCTTTCTTCCTAGTCTTAGTCTGAAAGCTCCACTGAAACCTGTCCGTCATACATGACTCTGCTGATATTTGAAATGCCAGTGGCATAGCTTCCAGTATCATTAAAACATTAAAAATCATTAAAGCATTGTTAAACCAAAAACCAAACCCACTGCTATCCAGTCGAGTCTAACTCATAGTGGCCATAGAGCATTATAGTGGATATTTATTATGTTTTTGGTTGACCAGCAACTTTGACACATCCTTCTCCCATGGTAGAAGCCAGAAACTGGGTATCACAGCTGCCTTTGTGGATAGGACACAGACGTGTGACCTGGGCTCCACCCATCACACAGCTCCAAGTGAAATATCAATTGAGAAGACAGTGATAAGCAGAAGTAGGTGTCTCCAGAAATCCATTCTGGGAGGGTGCTGGGACAGGCCTTGGGTTTCAGAGCCAATATGGCAGAAGGTCTGGCAGTGGCACACTTGTTCTGAGAAGTCTATAGGTCCCTGTGTCATCGTGGTTCTGGCCAGGAAGCAGTACAGTCACTACTAGAGCTGGCCTGTGCTGCAATTTGGACACTGTTCCTGGCTACTCATTCCCCATGCTTGACTCCTGGACTCTTAGAGAATCTTAGGGTCACATGATATCCTCTAATGATTTTTAAAATAATATTTGTGTTTTTGGTAAATGGTGACATAGCAAATTATGTTCCCACTCAATAGTTTCTACAGAAATTGTTCAATGATTCTAGTTACACTTTTACAGGGAGTCACCATCCTCTGTAATTGCATTCTGGGTGTTCCGCTTCCAGTGCTCTAGTTTTCTGCCTCCTTATCATCTCATCTTTGCTTTAGAGTTGTTGTTGACCTTTTAGTCTCACATAGATTCACTACCGCTGAGTCAATTCTGACTCATAGGACACAGTAGAAACGCCCTACAGAGTTTCCAAAGAGAGCCTGGTGGATTTGCACTTCTGACCTTCTGGTTAGCAGGTATAACACTTACCCACTACCCCACCAGGGCTTCCTTAATCTCATATAGGCAGTGTTTTAACAGAGCACCATACTCAGAGGTAAGATGCTTTATTTCTTACATACCAATCTGTTATTTTGCTAAATATGTTTTTGTCATTTAATAATCTTTTTGCTGCATCAGGTAGAATTTTTTCTTGCCTGCAACCAACAACACCTGTTGATGCAAATAAAATTACTCCCCCCATAGTTAATCAGTTGCTCCATGTGAAGAATCGTCGAACAATCAGTTGCCCCACGTGAAATGTTGAATAATAACAATAATCCGCCCCTCCCCCACCCAGCTAACTTGAAATGCCACCTTCTTTCCTTAAATACACTGAGGTCTGTTTCTGGGCTCATAATTTTGTTTGATTGCTCAGCGGCCAGTTAAGTCGTCTGGAAAGGAAGAGGAAGCAGACAACCACAAACCTTGTTCCGGGCTGTGACGGGGAATCTGCTTTCTGGTTCTTTCTCCAGATAATTGTGTTCTTGCCTTGACTGCTATTCGTATCATTTACAGTAATGTGATTTTGACTTTCTGAGTCACTGCACTGATGTGTTTCCTTAAACAAAGCCAATTGTAAAGATGCCTATCCTAACCATCTCCATACCTGTGCTCAGCACACATCCTGATGGAAATTAGAAAACCTGTTTGTTATTTAGTTGTTTGGGGTTAACAAATAAAAATTAGAGTAATGAACAGAATGTTCCCATTTCATTCTGTAGCAGGGATGTGGACAGTATTCTCCTTTCTTTTCCCAGTGAGAAGGTAGAAAATTAAGCAACAAGCAAATTTGTATTTAACGAGTAACCCTATGATAAAAGGAGCCTGGTAGCGCAACAGTTAAGTTTCAGCCGCTAATTGAAAGTCTGGCAGTTTGAACCACCCAGCAGCTCCATGGGAGAAAAACTTGGTGCTCTGCTGCTGTAAGGGTTACAACCAAGACAACACTGTGCAGCAATTCTACTCTGTCCTGTGGGGTTGCAATGACTCAGATTCCACTCAGTGATACCCAACAGCAAAACAGAGACCCTACAATAAAGTGAATGACAGGCAGAGTGATTATGTCAGGGGGTTCTATGCTCCCTGCTGTTCTTTCTCCCCTTTAACAAGGGGCTCCCACATAAGCTTATCCCACAAGCTCAGGCTAGAAATGTAGAGGTAAGAGTCCTAATGTGGGCATCCTAAGAACCAGGTTCAAATCCTGGTTCTACGAATGACTGGCTATGTGGCCTTATGGCAGCAGGCTCTGTGCACAGGACAAGAGCCGTAGCAGGGCATGTAGTGTAAAGGCCACATCAAAGCCTGAGGTCTGGTAAGTACCTGATTCCTGCACTGTGACCAGGATGTCTGGGAGCCCAAGCCAGCCATCGGTCAGAGCAGATGGCTCAATGACAGCAGCAGGAAACCCAGTGCATCACAGATGGATAAGTCAGGACTAACAGGAGGGATGCTCAGAGAAGTACAGGGATTGCGAATTAAGTTCATGAACTCATTCTGAAAAAGTGCTACATACGTCCTTGCTGAATATCGCTCTGGTGGCCCTTGAAGTACTCACCTTTGGGAAACTATTCACCAATGCCAGAGCCTGGTCTACCCTTCAAAGCAATCTTGGAACTCTGTTTCTGGAATGGCCGTCAGAGCTGTTATCATATTACCCTTGGTGTCCTGAATGTCATCAAAATGTCTTCTTTTCAATATTTCCTTTATCTCTGGGTAAAGAAAAAAGTCATTGGGGGCCAGATCAGGTGACTAGGGAGGGTGTCCCCATACAGTTATTTGTTTACTGGCTACAACCTCCCTCACAGACAACTATACAGTTCAGTACGTGAACTTGCCACAGTGGCCATTTCAGAAAGAGTTCTAAAATTGTTGTGAAGTGTGGACTAGGCACTGGCCTCAGGGCATAGCTTCTTAAGGGGAGTACTTCGAAGGTGACCATAGTGATATTCAGCAATGAAGTATGTAGCACTTAGAACAATTGAATTCACAGACTTACTTGTCAGACCTCATATAGTCAAAGGACAAACCACCACTTGTCAATCACTTTGTCATACTGTGATGGCTTGCATGTTGTTATGATGTCAGAAGCTATGCTACCAGTAATTCAAACACCAGCAGGGTCACCCACAGCAGACGGCTTTCAACTGAGCTTCCAGACTAAGACAGACTAGGAAGAAAGATGTGGTGGTTTACTTCTGAAAAGCAGCCAGTGAAAACCTTATGGAGGAAGTACAGCCAGAATCCTCCTTAGAAGCAAGGATGGAGAAACTTTGTCTTGCTTACTTTGGACAAGTCATCAGGAAAGACCAAACACTACTAAATGATATCATGTCTGGTAAAGCACAAGGTCCACGGGACTGGCAGAAACCCTCCCTGAGATGGACTGACACAATACCTGCAATGATGGGCTCAAACATACCAACAACTTGAGGATGGTACAGGATCAGTGTTTACTTCTGTAGACATCAAATCACCATGAGATGGAACCATACAACGGCAAGTAACAATAGTCAAGGCAAAGGGAGGCTGAAGAGAGGGACGGTTTTCTGTTACGGCTGAGGCCACCTCCACTGCCTGCCTGCTTCCCTAAGAGTTAAGTCTGCGTGATCTGGGGTGGGTCGCAGTCTCTTTGGATCTACCCAAGCCAAGTCTCTCATTCCCACGCAGTCCCAGAGCTGATGTTGACCAGGCAGTCAGCTCACATTTACCAGCAGCTGGAGTCTGGACTTTGTTTTGCAGAACAGGTGGCTGGTGTACCTGGGAAAGCTCTGGCCCATCAGGCCAGCTTCTCATCCATAGCCTTCTCCATGCTTGCTCCATTCCCAGGTGACAGATAGAACTATGCCCCCCCCCAAAATATGTGTAAGTTTGTCCAGGCCATGATTCCCAGTATTGTGTAGTTGTCCTCCATTTTTGATTTGATGTAATTTCCGTATGTGTTGTAAATTCTCATCTCTTCTTGTGGTTAATAAGACAAGATTAGGCTATATTAAAGAGGTCTGGCAGCATCAGTACAAGGCAGCACCCTCACTCAGGTCACATTCCTGATCTGATACAAAAGGAGTTGCCCTGGGTGTGGACTGCATCACCTTTTGTCTTAGGAGAGGTGAGAGAAAAAAATGTCAAGAGGAGAGTGGCCTCACGCCACCAAGAAAGAAGTGCTGGGAGCTCTGAGCATGTCCTTTAGACCCAGGGTCCCTGCACAAAGAAGTGCCTAGACGAGAGGAAGATTGATAATAAGGGCCTTTCCCCAGAGCTGACAGAGAAAGCCTTCCCCTGGTACTGGTCTCCCAGATTCGTAACACTAGCCTCCTAGTCTGTGCAAGAATAAATTTGTCAAAACCATTCACTTGTGGTACTTCCGTTACAGCAGCACTAGATGACCGTGACACCATGTCAGGCCTTCTGCATGAGCTCCCTGATCTTCACTAGGGTTACCCACTTGGAATTTGAGCCCCGCGTATCTGCTGAAGTTAGACCTTCTGGCCTGTCTGTTGTCTGGGGTCCTGCTCTAGACTGGTTATCTTCATTTTGCTGCTAGTATATATTTGCCTTCTTTTGATTATTCTCTAAAGAACTAATTCTTCCTTCATTCTCTGTCTTTGTCCCACAGGTGAACTTAACTCTACCTTAGCTCTACGGTGGGCAGGTGGCTTGGGTTTGCCAAATAGACATCACATTTTTCCTGACCATAATAATGAGCAAAAGGATGGGCAGAGCATCCAACTAGAGCCAATGGAACACAATTAGGCTTCTTTCAGAACCCTCTAGAGAGGAGGACACATTCTTTTCTGATTAGAAACCTGGGACAATGTGGGTTTGGAGCTGCTGGCAGCTGTCTCACTACCCAGTACAGTCTGAGAATACAGCAAATATACAGCACGGTAGAGCTTAGAGATGAGGGAACACTGGGTTCTAGAGATATCATTTGCATCTCTTGATTAAGTCATATTTAAAGCCAATATATTCTTGGAGGAGGTACATCAAGAATCCTCCTTAGATGCACGGATGGAGAGACTTAGTCTTGCTTCCTGTATACAGAATGAAACATTGGACTTCTTGGACTTCTCCATTTCATAAGGCAATAAATTTCCCGTTTTGTTTAGGGCAACTTGAGTCTGTTTTTATTTCTTAACACCCAGAATTCTAATGACTACTTGATTCCTCTGCACCCCCGTCTTAGACATCTAGTGCTGCTCCTACAGAAATACCACAAGTGGATGGCTTAGGCAAACAGAACTTTACTCTCTCTCACAGTCTGGTAAGCTAGAAGTGCACATGTAGGGCACCAGCTCTGGGGAAAGGCTTCCTCTCTCTGCTGGCTCTGGAAGCAGGTTCTTGTCATCAACCTTCCCCTGGCCTGGGGACTTCTCTGCATGGGAAACTCAAGCCCAAAGGACTCTTCTGCTCCTAGCATTGATCGTTTTGGTAGCATGAGGTTCCTCCTGTCTCTGTGCTTGCTTCTCTCTCCTATGTCTCATAAAAGATTGGCTAAAATTGAAGATTAATCTTGTGGATTGAATTTATGTAACTGCCACTAATCCCATCTCATTAACATCACAGAGACAGGATTTAAAATATATAGGAAAATTACATCAGATGACAGAATAGTGGGTAATCACACAGTACTTGGAGTCATGGCCCAGCCAAGTTGACAGACACTTTGAGGGGATACAAGTCAATGTATGAAAACCCCAAATCAGCCTTGCCAAAGTCCACCTCACTTCTGGGATCAAAAGTGCCTACAATTTTATTGTGTTTTGTTTTTTATGATTGGACCTTTTCTCTGGAGCCCAGTATCACTTGTGATTGCCTTGATGTGATGGGCATTTGTTGTTTTTGACCACCTAGAATTTGTACATCTCACCTTTCTATTCAGAAGGTTCCCTCTCCCTGATGCCTGATCAGATTTTACAGCCAGAGCATGAAACAAAGATACCAAGGCAGTATTCATAGCAGCAGTGCTGTTGAGTCCAGTAGACCAGTGGCAGTGGCAGCTGAACTAGAAAGTTCCTAAGTGGTTCATGGCAATGTTCTCTGTACTTCCTCCAGCTGGTCTCTGAACACACCGTCATCTCTACCTAAAACATAACATTCTTCTAAAGATTTCCTTTTTTGCCCAAGCTTGTCAAAATTAGTTTGTTGTTTGCAATCAACCACCCTGATGATGTACTTTCTGTTCAAAATTTAGTGGCTCTCTGGACACAAAATTTTATGTGGAAAGCGGAAGAGTTCAGGAAGAAGTAAGCAAAAACAGAAATGAGTATTTATTCCTTCTGAATGAAAAGCCACCCAAAGCAACACCCAGAGCTACTCACTGGGGCTCACGTCTAGGATGGCTCGATGAGTCAGCGAGAGAGATCTCCTTAACAAGTGCCTTCATCTCTGTTAACTCTCCCCATCTGAAAAGTGGGGATAAGAACATGACCCTTGCAAGATTTGTGGTTTTGTGAGACCTGAAGCTCCCACGACCCTGTATGAGCAGCCACTAGGTCTCTGCTGTTCACTGTTGTATCCTTAGCCTAGTTAGTGCTCAGAACTTGGCAGGTACTTCGTGTAAATCGTTCCTGCGTAAGTTCATAAGATAGTGCTTGTGAATTGCCTACTTGGACCTCAATAGAAAATAGCTTTTATGACACAAGATTATCAGGGCCATCCAGTACAAGCTCAGGATTATCACTCAAGTGGGGTGGATATCTTTCCCCACCCCTCACCCCCCACCTCCCACCCCATTGCCATCAAGTTGATTCTGGCTCAGGGTGACCCCATGTGTTACAAAGCAGAAGTGCTCCATCGAGTTTTTTGGGTTGTGATGTTTATGGAAGGAGAGCACTAGGCCTTTCTTCTGCAGCTTTGCTGCGTAGGTTTGAACTACCTATAAAAACCAAACCAAACCCATTACTGTCAAGTTGATTCCAACACATAGTGGCCTTCTGAGAAAGAGTAGAACTGTCCCATAGAGTTTCTGAGGAGCATCTAGAGGATTTGAACTGTCTACCTTTTGGTTAGTAGCCGTAGCACTTAACCACTACACCAGCAGTGTTTCTGAATTACCTTTAGTTAGTAATAAAACAAACTGAACTGTTTACCATTGAGTCCATTCTGACTCATTGCAGCCCTGCCTCATCAGGTTTCCAAGGAGCAGCTGGTGGATTCAAACTGCTGACTTCTTGGTTAGTAGTTGAGTGCAAACCATTTGCATCATCCATTTGGTGGATATCTAAGATTAGGGGATCTGCCAAGAAAAATTCCAAGTTTAGAAGAAGGACACCAAAAAAAATTTAGACATTTTCATTGGGTTTTCTGAACAACTGTGATAGAAATGATTGTATTAGTTAGAATACTTAGCTTTAGCTGCTGTAACAACGAAAGAAAAAGAATCTCAGCAACTTAACAAAAGACTTCATTTCTAACTCATATAAAGTCTCATATGTGTTGGATGACTGTACTAGACAAGTTACTTTCAACAGTTACTCAGAGGTCTACTCTTCTCCCATCAAGTGGCTCCATCATCTTTGGAGAATTTAGCTTCTTGGCATGAAGGTGGAGAGCAAATAATTATCATGGATAATATAGGATAGTTTGTTGTGAGACATGAAAATGGTGTCTATCACTTTTCCCCATATCCCACTGGCCAGAACTCATCACATGGCCCCAATGTACCTTGAAAAGAGGTCAGAGAATAAAGTCTTTCCACATAGAAAAGTAAACTGGTCTGGTAAGCATCTAGGTAGTTTTGGCCAGAGTAGCTTTTCAGCATAACGAATCCTTGCTGTGGGAAGGAACCAACCCAGCAGTGTGGAACTGAGTGAATAAAGATGCTCAATAAATTGCTGAAGAATACAGAAGATGTCAGGAGGTAGTATGAGCCACCAACTCACAGCAGAGGGCAAAACAAAAGCATGCTGACCAAATGTACTGTTGTTAGGTGCCTAGAGTCAGTTCTGTCTCAGGGCAACACTACATACAACAGGATGAAATACTGCCCGATCTTGTGCCATCCTCACAATTGTTACGCTTGAGCCCATTGTTACAGCCACTGTGCCAACACATCTCATTGAGGGTTTTCCTCCTTTTTTGCTAACCTCCTTTACCAAGCATGATGTCCTTCTCCAGGGACTGGTTGCTTGTGATAACATGTCCAAAGTTTGTGAGATAAAGTCTTGACCTCCCTACTTCTAAGGAACATTCTGACTGTACTTCATCCAAGACAGATTTGTTTGGCTGGCAGTCCATGGTGTATTCACTATTCTAATGTATTACCAGCATATAATTTTTTAATTTAGTGAAACTAACATAATTATAAACACTGGCCAACAGCCTATGCTAACTGTTCTTTTTATGTGACATGGCTATGATAAGCTCCAGACTAGGAAATGTGTTCTTATATTTTAGGTTCCTTTTATTTCTCCAATTCTTTCTGCATGGGAAGTCTCTCATGAGGACTAATTTTGACTTAGGGATCCTTCCTCAGTATAGATGCCAGGGGGTCAAAAGAGAGAAAAACTGAGGGAATGGTCCCTTCTTATAACATGTCCAAACCACATGAGATGAAATTTCTCTGGCATCATTTCTAAGGAATATTTTGGATGTACTTCTTCCAAGAATAGATGCTCACTCTCAAATGCTTCATGACATTTCTCTAAGGCAGAAATGCTCCCTGCTGGTGTGGTAGTAGTTGGGGTCAATAGTCCCCTTGCCCAAGCAGCTCTTGGGGCAGGAATGCCTCTTCTGGTGTAGCTTTTGAGAAAAGCTCTTCCTTTCATATAAGGCATTTCTTGTCAATTTCAAGGCAGAGTCTTAAAGTCTAACCTACCCTTCTAGCTGGATTAGAATGAATCAACTCAAGCCTTGCAATTTACTGGGGCATGACTGAGAAAAAGCATCAAGCCCTCAAATTATGTCTAGCTTACCCAGGAAATGTCAATCAACTTGGGAAATTCCTTTCCAAGTAGTATTTTCCACAAACCTAGGACAAAAAAGGCTGCCTAAGGGAACTTATTGCATCACTTATCCAATCTTGTTACTGAGCAAATAATCCAAGAAGTGAGGTGATGTGAAGAACAGGGCATCAGGATTGCAGAAGACTCATTAGCAACCTAAAATGTGCAGGTGGCACAACCTTGTTTGCTAGACGTGGAGAATACTGTAAGTGTTTACTAATAAAGACTAAAGACAGAGCCTTCATCACGAGTTACACTTCTGCTTAAAGGAAACAAAAATCCTCACAAGTGGACCAATAAACAGTATCACGATAAACAAAGACTAAATTTGCAAAGCGTTTCATTTTACTTGGATCCACAAACAATGCCCATGGCAGCAACAGCCAAGAAGTCAAATGATGTATTTCACTGGAAAAACCTTCTGCAAAATACCTCTTTAAGATGTTAAAAAGCAATTACGTGTGCCTGACCCAAGGCATGCTATTTTCAGTTGCCTCATACCCATGTGAAAGCTGGACAATGAACAGGAAAGATCAAAGAACTGATGCTTTCAATCACGGTGTTGATGAAGATGACTGAGTATTCCACAGAGCGCTAGAGGAATAAACAAATCTATCTTGTAAGAAGTACAGTCAGAATGCTCCTTAGAAGCAGGGATGGACAGACTTTGTCTCATATCCTTTGGATATATTATTAGGAGGGACAAGTTCCTGAAGAAGGACATCACACTTATTAAGCAGTGTCTGTGAAAAAGAGGAAGTCCCTCGACAAGATGGACTGATGCCATGGTTGCAACAATGATTTCAAGCATAACAAGTGTGACAATGTTGAGGGAGTGGGTATTGTTTCATTTTGTTGTGCATGAGGTTACTACGAGCCTGCACTGACTTGAAGCCTCCTAACAACAGCAGTAAACTATTTCAAGAGGTAGACACAACGAGGAACTGATGGTACTGAAGGAAGAAGTCAAAGCTGCATTGAAGACACTGGCGAAAAACAAGGTTCCAGGAACTGATGGAATATCAACTGAGATGTTTCAACAGATACAGTGCTGAAAGTGCTCACTCATCTATGCCAGGAAATTTGGAGGACAGCTACCTGGCCAACTGACTGGAAGAGATCCATACTTATGTCCATTCCCAAGAAAGCTGATTCAACCAAATGTGGAAATTATCAAACAATATCATTGATATCACACACAAGTAAAATTGTGACAAAGATAATTCAAAAGCAACTGCAGTGGTATATTGACAGGAAACTATCAGAAATTCAAGCTGGATTCAGAAGAGGATGTGGAACCAGGGATATCATTGCTGATGTCAGATGCATCTTGGCTCAAAGCAGGGAATACCAGAGAGATGTCTGCCTGTGTTTCATCAGCTGCACAAAGGCATTCAGCTGTGTGGATCATAATAAACTATGGGTAACATTGCATAGAATGGGAATTCCAGAACGCTTAATTGGGCTCGTGAGGAATCTGTCTGTGGATCAAGAGGCCAACGGAACAAGGGGACACTGCATGGTTTAAAGTCAGGAAAGGTGTGTGTCAAGGTTGTATCCTTTCGCCATACATTTTCAACATGTGTGCCAAGCAAATAATCTGAGAAGTTGGACTATATGAAGAGTGAGACATTAGGACTGGAGGAAGATTCATTAACAATCTACACTATATACATGACACAGTCTTGCTTGCTGGAAATGAAGAGGACTTGAAACACTTAGTGATAAAGATCAAAGATCACAGTCTTCAGTGTGAATTACTCTTCGACACTAAGAAAACAAAAATCCTCACAACTGGACCAGTAAGCAACATCATGATAAATGGAGAAAGAATTGTGGTTGTCAAAGATTTCAATTTTAGTTGGATTCACGATCAACACCCATGGAAACAGCAGTCCAGAAATCAAAAGATGCATTGCATCGGGAACATCTGCTGTAAAGGATCTCTTTATTGAGAAGTAAAGATGTCACCTTGAAGACTACGGTGTTCCTGACTCAAGCCATGGTAGTCTCAGTGGCACCAATTGCGTATGAAAGCTGGATAATGAATAAGAAAGACAGAAGAATTGATGGCTCTGAATTGTGGTGTTGACAAAGAATATTGAATGGACTGCCAAAACAATGAATAGATCTGTTCTGGGAGAAGTACAACCCGAGTGCTCCTTGGAAACGAAGAGAGCAAGACAGTGTCTCAGATACTTTGGATGTGTTGTCAGGAGGGATCAGTCCTGGAAAAGGACATCATGCTTGGTATGGTGCTGGATGGGCAAAAAGAAGTTGACCCCCAACAAGATGGATTGACATGGTCGCTGCAATGATGGGCTTAAGCATAGAAACATTTATGTGCATACCGCAGGACCGGGCAGGGTTCTGTTCAGCTGTTCATGTGGTCACCGTGATTCGGAACTGACTTGATGGCACCTAACAACAAGAAGTCTTATTTATCATCTAAGTGTAGATAAAAGAAAAGCTGCCAACAAAGAAATACACAGCATACGATAGGTCCACAGACTCAAAGGCACTAAAAATGTGCCACTTATACCAAACCAGACACTCTACTCAATGCTTGGCATGTGTGCTCTCATTTAACCATTACAACATTATGAGATTGATACTATTATCATTCATATTTTCCAGAGAAGGAAGGCAAGGCTGTGTAAGACTGAGTAGCACATCCAAAGTCATAGCACTAAAGAGTGATGTAGCTGGGATCTGAACCCAAGCAATCTGATTGCTGCAGAGCTGGTGCTTTCAGCTCCATATTACGTGTAACAGGTAACTTAGGCCGTAGGTATACTACAATGCTGGTTCTGAAATACACCAGTCTATTACTACTGGAACAAAACAGAGGTTCAGAAATAGATTGCAGACAGGTTTAGTAAATATGATAAAGGAGGCATTTCAGATCAGAAGTATAAGAATGAACTACCATTCAACCAACTGCGTTAAAACAGTTGGCTACCAACTTAGAAAATTTACTTAAGTTCCTACTTCACACTATGCGAAAAGAAAAATAAATGCCAAAAAAGAAAGTATATAAAAAGAGAAGAAAAATCATTAAGAAACATTTTCTTAATGATGAGACTAACAAGGCCAGTAGATCAGGAAAAGCTGACAAATTGGACCACATAAAACAGAGGAAAATCTATTTGGAAATTCATAGTTCAATGACAAACCGTACATCCTACAAAATCAATTTAGAAACTCAAACAACTGAATAGAAGCTTGGTGAGAAAGTTATGAGGCAATTCACTGGCAACGTAGTAATGGTTAATAAATATTAAATAGGCCCAAACTGCTACTAATAGGAAAAGGCATGGATTGAAAATATCAAGAGAATGCCATGTTCCACCTGTTGCTGCACAAAACCCTAAAGCATCGGCTACCTCCCTGTTGGTGAGCTCCTGAAGGAACAGGCACCCTGACACATTTTTAGTAGTAGTGAAAACCAAAAAAGCCTTTTTCGGACATTGTTTGGCTCCAAAATATGGAGCCCTGGTTGCACAGTGGTTAAGAGCTACCGCTGTTAACCGACAAGTCCACCAGTCGTTCTTTGGAAACCCTGAGGGGCAGTTTTTCAGCACTACTGACTGGCAGGCAACACGTTCCGTTTTTTTCTTTTTTGGTTTTACAGGGTCACCATGAGTTGGAGTTGATTCAGCAGCATTGGGTTTGGTTTCGGTTTCTTTAGTTGGCAGTTCGAACTCGCCAGAAGCTCCATTGGGAGAAAGATGCGACAGTCAGCTTTCATAAAGATTACAGTCTTGGAAACACTTTGGGAGCAGTTCTCCTCTGTCCTGTAGGGTTTCTACAAGTTGGAACTGACTTGATGGCAATGGTATCAAAAACATCTACGTGTTTAACTTTTGACCCCCCAAATCCCAGTTTTACAATTGAACCTTCAGAAATATAATTGGCTGTATGTAAAGACATGCATATGTATGGTATTTATTACATATTGTTTATAATCACAGAAAATACACAATTTAAATATCCATAGATTAGAGAATGGGTAAATAAATTCTGATATGAGACAGTGAACTATATTCAGCCTTTAGAAAGAATAATCTCGAAAGTATCTATCATATATACTGTTAAGTAAAAAGAACGACCATTGCAAAACAGTTTGAAATAGTTTCAGTGGAGTAGAATCAGAGAACGAGGGAAAGGAAATATTTCCTTTATATATTTGCCTTCTGTTTTCTTTTCTCTAGAGAACACACTCGAAATGCCTTTTTAGAGAAAGGCCTGGAAAAATTCAAATATTAGTTGCTGTCACTGATTATTTCCAGAGAGATGGGCTGGGAAAAGTAGGTTAATGGAGGGTGGGATTACGCTTTTAAGTTTACATCTTTTTTTCTTTGAAATATTCACAGTAAGCATTATTACTTTTGTAATTAAAAGCCTCATAGAGAACAAGAAGTTACAAAAAACAAAAGCTATCAGTAAGGTCAGCAGCTTTTGCTGATGTTCTTTCATCTTTGTCTCTACAAATAGAGAATGGTTGAGGTTCTTTAGAAGCTGAACCTACAGACATGAACCAAGCCTGATGGCATTTATCTAAGGCACTCAGGGGGTGGGAAGACATTACTGCAAAGCCATTAACTATTCTTTTTTTAGTTCTTCAGGAGGATAAAGGAAACCTTTGAAAAATGGGAAAAGGTCAGAATCCTACCTAAAATGAGAAAAGGCTGACCTCGGATATCACAGGCTGGGAATTTTTAACTGTTTTTAGCCCTGGGAAGATACTAGAGAAGACCCGCAGCCAGTACCCATGCAGCTGCTGGGATGGACCTGAGGGTCTGTGGCGGAGGGCTGGCAGGGGAGACAGTAACATCGTGCATCATCTCTTAGGCTTTCCGGTCACACTCAGATGGGTGGAGCTGCTGGGCCTCTGAAGGGGGCTCTGAGCAGGGTCCAGCAACCAGCCTTGGAGTCAGGTAAGCTGAGTCACATCGGACCTGCTCCTCACAGGCCTGCCCAACTATGGCCAGGATGTGGCAGCAGATACCTGGTTCAGCTGGCTCAAGCCAGAAGTGGAGTTTCTTGGCTCTTACAACAGAAACTTCTAGCTGTCTCCAGGCTGCAAAGAAGCTGACTGTCTCTGGTTGGCATTTTTCTGTGTCCACTCTACTTTCAGTCTACTCTCTTCTCCCATGGTGCCTCCTCAAAGTTCATGTCCAATCAAAAGAAGCTCTTCTCCAGGTCACTCCCCAGATGAGCTTTAGTTGTTTACTAGACCCACTAGAATTGGTCCAGAGGGTCACTGATTATCAGAGATTGAATTGCGTTCCTCTAAAAATGTGGGTGGCTGTTTGGCTGGGCCGTGATTCCTAGTATTGCGTGATGTTCCCTTCTGTTTAAAACCCTGCCTCTTGAATGTTCAGGAGAGAGGATAGGTGGTAGTTGTGTTGGCAGCATGGGACTCAGTGTGTGGCATTGTACTGTGCCTTGGGGCAGCCTCTTGAGATACAAAGGAAAGGGAGGCAAGTGGATATTTGGGGACCTCACACCACCAAGATGCTGTGCTGGGAGCTGAGTGTGTCCTGTGGAAAGGGCAAGCATGCTTATGCCTCAGAAGCTTCCCGTCCAGAGGAAGACTGACGACAAGGACCTTCCTCCAGAGCCAGGAGAAAAAGCCTTTGCCTAGAGCCGAGCCCCTGAATTTGGACTTTTAACCTACTAGACTATAAGAAAATAAAATGTGTCTTTTTAAAGCCATCCACTTGCGGTATTTGTGTTATAGCAGCACTAGATGACTAAAACACTGATCAATTCAGTGATGCTCAGATGGTATTTTACTCCAAGAATCATTTCTAGAACAAGTAGTCAAAATCAGCTTCCAAAGGACCTCAGACTCAGAGTGTGAAAACCCATTGTTGCTGAGTCACTTCTGACTCATAACCACTTTATAGGACAGAATAGAACTGCCCTGTCCCATAGGGTTTCCCATCTTTCAGGAAGCAAATGGCCATACCTTTCTCCCACCGAGAGGCTAGTGGGATTGAAGTGCCAAACTCTCGCTTAGCAGCCAAGCAACTAACCACTGCACCAAAGAGCTCCTGAGAGTGAGGAACTTGACTTCAACAAATACTGGGATAGTATCAGAGCAAAGAGGATACTAGCAAACAGCAAATTTCACTACAATCACTTTAGGAAAATCAGCAACAATAATTGAGCTTCAATTTTCACATTTGTAAAATGGGTATAAAATGCTCATCTTGTTGCAGGAAAAAGACAAGTTTAGCCTGCAGAGCAGAAAACACCATAAACGCTATTTTGTCTTTTAAGAGGAAGAGGATTTATTAACCGGTGTTGCAGTGGTCAGAGTGAAGTCTGAAAAATAGCCACACGACCTGTTCCATTATCAAACATACCTATTTATAAGTTTTCTCAAAGAAGCAAACAAAGGAATTTTCATATATTCTTGCAATTGGCAACTACAGGTTTACAGATTTTCATATTGCAATTTCACTGGCATAGCAGTTTCACAGATTATCATTTTACCTTCTAACCGGTGTTAACATGGTTACAAAGATAAAGATAAGCAAATTCTCAAGTTGATACGAGGAACTCTCCTTTCTCTGGGGTTGAATTGCTCTCAGGAAGCACTTGTGTGGGGGTTTCTCTTGTGCCAGGCTTCCAGGCTCTTGGTGCCTTTAACAAGGCTATAACTCGTCAGGTTTGAAGCCCTCCGGCTTCTGGTATTTTAGGAAAGGCTACAATTCTTTAGGCTTTCCTCTCTCAAGCTCATGAAACTCTTGAGAGGATTATACACATGAAAGCACTGACTTACCAAGTGCTGTACAAAGGTAACCAAACCCACTGCCATCGAGTTGATTCCAACTTGTAGTGTCCCTTTAGGACAGAATAGAATTGATCCATAGATTTTGCAAGGAGTGTTGGGCAGCCGTGAACTGCTGACATTTTGGTTAGCAGACATAGCATTTAACCACTATGCCGGCAGTGTTTCTGTACACACACGAGGTTTACAACTCACAGGAAAATCACATCAGATGACAAAATGATGGACACAATACCAGGAATCACGGCCCAGGCAAGTGGACACACATTTTGGGAGGAAAACAATGCAATCCATGACACCTCTGCATTTTTTAATTGTGACCCAGGTTCATTTTTCCACAGCTATGCTCATTTTGTAGTCTTTTATACAAAGGGCCTCATGCTTGGTAAAGTACAGGGTCAGTGAGAAAGAGGAAGGCCCACAACAAGATGATCTGACACAGTGGCTGCAACAATGGGCTCGAATATAATAACTATTGTGAGGATGGTGCAGGACCAGGTAGTGTTTCTTTCTGTTTCACAAAAGGTCACTGTGAATGGGAACCAACTCAGCAGCACCCAATAGCAACATGATGTTAATGAGGCAGGATTAGAGGCAGTTATGTTAATGAGCAGAACTCAGTCTAAAAAATTAAGTTGCTTCTTAAATCAATCTCTTTTGAGATATAAAAGAATCAAGCAAAGAGACATGGGGAACTCATCCCCAAGAATCAAGAGCTGGGAAAACAGTGTGTCCTTTGGACCAGGGTTCTGTGCACTGAGAAGCTTCTAGACCAAGAGAAGATTGACGGCAGTAATGGTAAATGCAAAGGCTGGAC
Organism: Heterohyrax brucei; assembly: GCA_028571685.1. Taxonomy (NCBI): domain Eukaryota; kingdom Metazoa; phylum Chordata; class Mammalia; order Hyracoidea; family Procaviidae; genus Heterohyrax; species Heterohyrax brucei. The sequence goes on from CM053143.1 coordinate 168,540,878, forward strand.
TAATAGGTCTACGTTTCCTCTTCCAAGGTCACTTAGGTTGTTGGCTGTGTTCTGTTCTCTATCTTGGTGACCACCCTTGGGCCAGATGAATAAATTTGCATTTCTTCTTCCTAATTTGCAGCTCCTATTACTCTGTGACAAACCCTTACCCCTTTGGATTTTGACTATAAAAACCCTTAGAAATGTAACCCAAATGAGACAGTTTTTTGGAGAAACCATTCTCAATGTCCCCCGGACCTACTGGCCATCTGAAAATAAAGCCTTGAACACTATGCCGTCTCTGAATTTTGGCTGTTGGCGATAGAAGGAACAAACTTGCTTTAGGTTCAGCAACATCAAGAACCTTCCTCTAGAGCTGATGGGAAAAGCCCTTCACGGGAGCTGGCATCTTGAATTCAGACTTCTAGCCCTTAGACGGTGAAAAAAATTTTTCTTTGTTAAAGCCGTCTACTTATGGTATTCTTGTCATAGCAGCCCTAGATTACTAAGACAAGACATAGTATGACAAGTTTTAAAGAATTATTTCTGCCAGTGGCAGAGGAATTAGCTTCTGGTCCTGAAAACAAGGGAGGGATGTCTCAGCTTCCTTATGATGAGTGGGGGGTGTCAGGGAGAACATCAGCAAACAGTGGTGGGATCCCAGGATGAACTGTAACGATAGACTTCAGGGCTGTTTTGCTCAACTCTTCTCTAAGTGTAAATAAAGGCTTACTCTGCCTGCTGTGTTCTCTGGTTCCCTGAAAGGCCTTGAGTTGGCACGACAAACAATCGGGAAGATAAAGGCATAAAGTTTGTTTTATGGGAAGCAAACATTTGCCTAACACTTAACTTGCTAATGGTTCCATGAAAAGAGTAATTAAATAATGCTCACTTCTCCAGAGAGACTAGGTCTATTTCACTGCCCTAGGAGAATGGTGCTTCAGTTAAGAATGGCAGCTTGGAAGGCAGACTCCCAGGGTTTACACCTCACCTTTGCCCCTTCTTGCCTCTGAAGGATTTCATTTTATTTGGACTCACAATCAATATCTACGAAGCAGCAATCAAGAAATCAAATGACGTAGTGAGTCGGGCAAATCTGTTGCAAACCTGGCCCAAGCCATGAGATTTTCAATCGCCTCATATGCACGTGAAAGTTAGGCTATGAATAAAAAAGACTGGAGAAGAAGGGACACATTTCAGTTATGGTGTTTGTCTTGGTCACCTGGTACTGCTCTAACAGAAAATACCTCGAGTGAAAGTCTTCATGAGGAGAAGCTTTTATTGTCACAGTCCAGTAAGCCACATAAGCTACAAGTCCATTCGGTATGAAAAATCATCAGAGTCCAGTAGGCTGAGTCCAAATCCAGTGACAGCATCTCGGCACAGGAACCTCGGGTCCAGAGGACGTGCTCTGCTCTCGGTGCTTCTCTTGGTGTTATGAGGTTCCCAACTTCCTCAGCTCACTTCTCTCCCTTATATTCCGCAAGCCTGAGTCCTGCCTCACTAACACAACTGCAAACCATACTCCATCATCAATATCACAGAGGCAGGATTCACAACACATGGGAGCAAGGACACCATATTGGAACTCCTAACCAAGTTAAATCAACATACATTTTGGGAGGGACACAATTCAATCCATGGCAGTGTTGGTGAAGAACATTGACTGTACCATGGACTGCCAGAAGAGTAATGTGTCTGTCCTAGAAGAAGTACAGTCCGAGGGCCCCCTTGGCAGTGAGGAGGGTAACACTTCATCCAAATAATTTGAACATATTATCAGCAGAGATCAGCCCCTAGAGAAGGACATCATGCTTGATAAAGCAAGTGGTGAGCCAAAAAGAGGAAGACCCTCAAAAAGATGGATTCAGATGGATTGGCCGTGACAATGGGCCCAAACATGGTAATGACTGTGAGGATGACACAGGAGTCTGGCAGTCTGTTGTGCGTAGGGTCCATATGAGCTGGAGCCGGCTACAGCACCTAACAACAGAAATGGAAACCCTGGTGGTGTACTAGCTGGGTGCTATGGCTACTAACCAAAATGTCAGCAGTTCAAATCCACCAGGTGCTGCTTGAAAATTCTGCGAGGCAGTTCTACTCTGTCTCTACGGTCACCATGAGTCGGAATCAACTTGATGGCAGCGAGTTTGGTATTTTGGGTAACAACAACAACAAAATGTAGATTCTATTAATGTTTTGCATGAAACCCAAATAAAATAGAGCAGCCTTAAAAGCCAAATATGACTTGCTGGCATTTAAAGCAACATAAATTTTTACTGAAAGTCTTGTAGAAGTGGAAGCTGGGTGGGAAAGGCAGAGAACATGGTGGCAAAATGGTTAACCGCAGATTACACAGACCACTGCGAATGTTGTTTTCATAACTCATGATCCCCCTTGTCAAAGAGCTGCCCATCTCGTCTCCTCCGCCCCCTCCACAACACCTAACTCTCCTGGCCACCTCTCTCCTCTCCACTCCCAACCCTTTTCCCTCGCTGGTAGTAGGTCATCCCATGTCGCTTTTCTTTTTCCAAGGAATTATTTAGTTTTATTTACACTGTATAATAAATGGAAACCCTCCCCCCAGATCCTCCACTAAAGAAATGAACAATTTCCCAGGATGTTTTAAGATCTATGCATACACTTTTATTTCATGGCTGAAGTTGTCCCCCAGATTCTATATTGATTTTTTTATTGTTGTACAAATACACGTAATGCAAAATTTGCCAGTACAGCATATTGCACATGCAGAATTCAGCCACAGCAATGGCATAGATCATGTTGTACGGCCAGATTTTACACCGATTGTCCTGGCCCCTGTATTTTCCTTTTTTCCCCAGTGTTGTCCTAACTCAGGCCTTCTCTTACCACTGTCTCTAATCCAGCTGATCCAAAGTGGAGGTGCATGAGGCAATTCACTGACAGCTGGGAAGAAAATGCTAGAAGTTCTACTTCTGTATTTCACACTTTACACAGTCCAGCAAAATCTAGAAATAAATAAATAGACCTACAGTGGGGATGTATGCTCAGAACTGGTAGAAAAAAACTGTATACATTTTTAGTCTCTCAGATTTCAGGCTTTCCAGCTTCTGGAAGGATTTCCATTTTTTTGTTCTTTCATTCATTAAATACTTTTCGAGTGCATGCTATATGCTACCGCTGCCCCAGGTACACGAACATGACAGTAGGATTCACAAACTCCTTGTTCTCATGGAATTTACTGGAAGAAATGCTGTTGTTGGCTGCTGTCAAATTGACTCTAAGTCAAGGTGGCCCGATGTACGGCAGAACAAAACATGACCTGGTCCTTCTCCGTCTTCATGGGTGCTGGTGTGCTCCAGTCCATGGTTGTACCCACTGTGTATTGCCAGTGCCTTCTCACCTAGGGGGCTCGTCTTCCAGCGGTATAACAGACAATATTCTGTTGTGAGCTATAGGGTTTTCATTGGCTCATTGTCAGAAGCAGATCACCAGTCCTTTCTTCCTAGTCTGTGATGGTCTGAAAGCTCTGCTGAAGCCTATCCATGATGAGTGACCCTGCTGGTGTTTGAACTATTGGTGGTATAGCTTCCAACATCAGTGCAACAAACTGATGGATGGGTGATAGGAGAAATAGACAGTCAAAAAATAAAAAAAATCAGAGATATCATATGGTGAAATGCACAATTTAAAATGAAGGAGCTCAGTTAGAGGGCTAAGTTGGCAGGACGTGCTGTTTTATACAGAGCGATCAGAGAAGGCCTCTCTGGAAAGAGTTTCTAAGCGCAAGCTTTAAACAGAGTAAGAGCCAAGCAAGTTCAGGATGGACTGCTATCACAAAGTAAACCTATAATACAGCTGCCCAAACAAGATCAATATTTATTTCTCTCTCATCTAACAGACTAAACATGACTAATCCAAGGGCTGATATTAACAGGGACCTGGAATCTTTCTCTGGTGGATCTGCCACCCCCTAGAGCAGGGCTTGGCAAGCGATGGCCCACTCAAGGGCCAAATCCAGTCAACAGCCTATTTTTGTAAATAAAGTTTTATTGGCTCACTGCCATGCCCGTTCATTTACATATATCGTCTACGGCTTGCTTCACACTCGGACTGAGTTGCATAGTTGGGGCAGAGACATCAAGATTGAAAATCTTTACTGCCTGACCTTCTGCAGAAGAAGTTGAGCAATCCCTGCTTGAGCTCATTGTTCAGAAAACACATTGAAAATGTCCCCAGTGAGAAGTTAGCTTCACTGCAGTAGAAACGAAAGCCCCAGCAAAGAGTGGCACAGGCCGTTTCAGTGTCCGTCATTTACCGAGGTCGTGCAGAGTGGCTGTGAAGTAAGAACCTTCTGCAGCCACTATATTAGTTTCCTGGTCTGCCTTAACAAATTACCACAAACTGTGTGGCTTACCACATGAGATGTAATCTCTCACAGTTCTGGGGGCTAAAGGTCAAAATTCAGAGAGTCAACAAGCCATGCTGCCTCGGAAGGCAGTAGGAAAGATCCTTTGTCTCTCCCAGCCTCTGGTAGCTCCAGCACTCCCTGGCTTGTGGCAGCAGGATGTCAGTCTCTGCTTCCATCTTCACAGGGCCGCCCTCCTATACGCCTATGCGTCTCTCCACGTCTCTTCTCTTTTTATAAAGATGCTCTTCACGTTGGAGCTGGCCCCAGCCTTCCCCAGAATGACTTCATTGTAACCTACTTCATCTGCAGAGATACTATTTCCAAATAAAGTTACATTCACAGGTACCAGAGATTTGACAATATCTTTTAAGGAACACAAATCAGTCCATACACCCTCATTTCCTTTTCTGATTGTGGTGGTCAGGATTATGTCAACTCGGCTACTTCATATTTGGCTGCTGCATTAAGTGACAGGGCAGGGTTTGTGGTGGCTTCCTGCCCCTCAGCTCTCATCTCTCGACCGTCCACTACTACTGCTGGTCTGCTCACGTAGCTGGGAGCTCCTGCTCTCTTCTTCCAGCATCTGGTTCCTGGACATGAACTAGCAGCTGTTGGATTCGTCAATCCTTACAGTCGGCACTTGAGAGTCCTGCTCCCTGACCTGCCAATCCTGGGTTCACCAGCCTCTGCCACTGTGTCTCGCCACCAGCTTGGGATCCACCGACCTACACAACCGGTGATCTAGAACTCTGGTCTCTGACCTGCTGACTTTGGGTTTTTCAGCTTCCGTGGCCACGTGAGGCTTGTGCCAGGACTTGGGGCATTCAGCTTCTGTGATTGTGTGAGCTGTTTCCTATATCCATATCTGTCTGTCTGTCTGTCTGTCCGTCCGTCCGTCCATCTGTCCGTCTGTCTGTCTATATTATAAATCTTTCCTTGTACCTACACATGTTACTGGTTTTGCTTCCCTAGAAAACCCAGCCTAAGATAATTTGCTACCAGGAGTGGGGTGCCTCCGGGCACTTGAATCAGTGGAATCGTTGATGTGATAGATATATTCAGCAATTGGCAGAACTCCCAAATTGGATCCCTGACAAGTGGAGTGAGGGCTATTATGGTGGGAAGAGCCAAATGGAAGCCGCTAGAACTGCCACTCCCATATCCCCCCACAATGGGATTTTGCCTCAGAATCCTATTGGGTCATGTTCCCCAGATACTCCAGCATCTTGTGCCCTGGTCCTCCCTCATTGCTGCCCCCTGGTCTGCAGCTCCAGCTACACAGGGAAAGGTACCAGAAAACAAACCCACTGCCATTGAGTCAATTATGACTTGTAGTGACCCTGTAAGACAGAGTAGAACTGCCCCATAGAGTTTCCAAGGAGCAACTGGCAGATTCGAACTACAGATCTTCTGGTTAGTGGCTGTAGCACTTAACCTCCATGTCACCAGGGATTCCACAGGGAAAGACAGTGAGGCCCAAACTATGGATGAAAAGGAGTTTCTGGGCTGAGCTGTCAGTTCAGAAAGGGCTGTGCCTAGAAGGACTCCCTGAACTGTGAAACCAGAGGCAGTTAGCTTTCTAGAATGATGAAATCTCAGCAGGCATGTCAGCGAGAGAACATCCCCGCCATCAGGGGAAGAAGAGACAGAGAGGCCTAGTGGTGCAGGTCTACTCGAACTATTGTCTCCAGTAGGCAAACACGAGCAGATCTGGGGCTGCAAGGCCCTCTCAACTTAGCACAGATGGACAGCTACTATGGGTTTTGCTGACAGATCATGCCACCACCTACAAGCCAAAGGCCTCTTAGAAGAGTGTGAATCTGCTGCCTGTCAAAACTGCTCAGAGAGACAGACAGTTTGTGAAGTTGGTCAAGAATGAAGCAACTCAAATAATAGTGATTTGCAGATATCTGGTCTGACATACTCACATTTCAGCGATAGGGCTATGTTTAAACTCACAGATAAAATACACACAGTAAGGGGTTTAAAATATTACATACAGACAATTTGAAGACACAGTAGGGCCTCTTCCAAGTCTGGTTTTGGGGGGGGTCAAGGTTAGTTTCCATCTTAAACAGCCTGTGTTGAATCTAGATTCCCTTGTCTTCCCCACTCCATCTTGGTTTAGAATTAAAAGGGATAGATAATTAGACCGAAGTGAAGAAGCCATATTATGAGATGTTATTGTATTGGGGGTCTTAGGGAGTCCCTTAAAAAAATAGAAAAAACACTGCCATTGAGCTGATTCCAACTCATAGCAACCCTACAGGACACAGTAGAACTGCTCTATAGAGGTTCCAAGGAGCGCCTGGTGGATTCAGACAGCCAACCTTTTGGTTAACTAAGTTAACTACTATGCCACCAGGGTTGGGAGGTGCAAATTATTCACTTAACTGTGAACCAAAAGTTTGGCAGTTCAAGTCTGTCTAGAGCTCCTCAGAAGAAAGGCCTAAGGACCTACTCCCGGGGAGGGAAGGAGTTTCGGAAACAGCCATTGAAAACCCTGTCCTTTGACACAAGTGTGTTTCCATAGGTCAAAATGGAGTTGAGGGCAGCTGGTTATTCCTGCAGTGTGATGAATTCATTAGTGTAGACTTTCTCCTCATGATCTGGTAACTTCCAGCTAGGTAATTGGACGGGGCTGTTTAAATAGGATAATTGTGACTCATCAAGGGGTTTGGTAGAAACCCTGTGGGTGTAGTGGGTTAAGGGCTACCTCAGCTAACCAAAAGTTCAGCAGTTCAAATCTGCCAGATGCTCCTCGGAAACTCTAGCGGGTAGTTCTACTCTGACCTCTAGGGTCACCATGGGTCAGATCCAACTCGAGGGCAATGGGCTTAAAGAGTTTGGTCAGTTTTACCTTAAAGAAGAGCCAATTCCGGCACAGAAGAAATCCCACCACCACTGAGGAAGATGAGACTGGCAGGAGAGACCCACAGGTAAAGACACAAAGGCTTCTAGGCCCACAGAGAGAGACAGCAGAATTGCCTTTGGGCAAAGACTGAAGCCTGGACAGAAACCTATACCTGACCCCCAAATTTGGGACTTGCCAGCCTCCACACCTGTGTTAGCCTTTTCCTTTATGCAGTTCCTCAGTTCTCTGTGAGACATTGCGGCAAATTATGGAACCCAAAGACATGAGGGGGAGTACTGAGGGGAGAGGGAGTAGCTGATGTTACAGATGACAAAGTGGTACAGCAGCTTGGAGACGCTGGACTTGGGAGACATCTTTGACCTGACCTCATCGGAACTAGCTGCGTACTGACCCTTATAAAAGAAATGATTCATTTTGTCTCTTTACCTCAAAACTCTTAGCTTGGTTTCCCTGCTAGTGACAACAATATCAAAGTTTAGCTAATAGGAACCTGTTGTGAAAGAAGCCTGATAGGAACACATAGGAAAAAGCAAGGAAGGGGTATGGACCACCTTGACCCATTTCTAAGAGCCAGGCCCCATGCAAGTGAGCAAAGCAGCCTCAGGACATAGACAAGCACAGGATGTGGCACCTTCCTGAGTCCCCCAGGTGCCAGGCCTCTCCTGGCTGTTCCACTTACCCTGCCCAGGATAGTCCTGTAGGTGGTTTATTCTAAGGAGAAAATGACTGTTAACAATGAAACCCTGGTGGGGTGGTGCTTAACTGCTGTGGCTGCTAACGAAAGGTTGGCAATTCAAATCCACCGGGTGCTCCGTGGAAGTTCTTTGGGAAGTTCTGCTCTGTTCTATGGGACTTTATGAGTTGTCATCGACTCGCTGATACTGGGCTTGTTTTGTTTTTGTTTTTGGTGATCCCAATCCCAACCACCTATTTTTTTTTTTAGCAGACTATTTTTTTAGAGCAGTTTTAGGTTTGCAGAAAATCTGAGCAGAAAGTACAGAGTTTCCTTTATTAATATCCCTGGTACATTTGTTACAATTAATGAACCAGTATTAATGCATCACTATGAACTAAAGCCCAGAGTTCTCATTCACATTGAATCTTTGTGTTGTATAGCTTTTTGGGTCTTGACCAATGTGTAATGTCACATATTGGCCTTTACACTATTGGACAGAATATTTTCACCACCCTCAAAATGTCCTGTGCTTTGCCTGGTCACCCCCACCCCACCTTGGTCTGTATGAACCCTGGGTCACCACTGATCTTTTTACAGCCACCATAAAGTTTTGTCTTTTCCAGAATGTTACATAGTTGGAATCATATGGCATATAGCTTTTTGGAGTTTTGTAATATGCATTCAAGATTTCTCCCTGCTTTTCCGTGGCTTGATGTCTTAGGCTGGGTTCTCTAGAGGAATAAAACCAGTGACACATATGTGTGTGTGTATGGCTGGTGGAGGGAAGCAGAGATTTAGAGACAATAGATCATACAGCTGTGGACGCTAGTAACTCTCAAATCCCTGGGTCAGGTATCAGGCTGGAGGCTTCTCCTGACTCATGTGGTTGTGGGGACCGATGAACCCAACATCAGCAGGTCAGACAACAAGCAAGCTTCCCAAAAACTGGAGGTCAGAGGGTGACAAGTAGGATACAGGACTGAAAGAAAGGACATTGCCAGAGCATCTATTCACCCACCTACTGAAGAACATCTTAGTGGCTTCCATTCTTGGGCAATTAGGGACAGAGCTGCTGTAAACATTTAGGTGAAGGTTCTTATGAGATATAAAGATTCAACTTATTTGAGCAAATACCTAGGATTGTGAGTGCTAGATCAAGTGGTAAGCCTATATTTAGCTTTGAAACTGCCCAACTGTCTCCCAAAGTTGCAGTATCACTTTGCAGTCACATCAGCAAGAAATAAGAGTTCCTGTTGTTCCACAACCTCTCCAGCATTTAGTATGCCATCTGGTTCTGAACAGAGATGAAAGACAGATTTTTTGGAAATACAGGAATTCAGAATCCAAGGGGAGAGCCTTAGAGGAGCACAACTTCCAACACACTCTAAGGCAGATACAACCATCTGTCCATCCATCCATCTGGCTGTCCACCCACCCACCCATCCATCTATCCATCCACCCACCCATCCGTCCATCCGCCCGTCCGTCCCTATATGCATGCATGCTAGGCAAGCTAAGGATGCACATACAGAAGGCAGTTTCTGCTCACAAAGAACTTACCTGGTGGAAGAGATGATGATGTAGATATGTGACTTAAATATGGTTTGATAGAAGTATAGCCATTATGGAATGGAGGTGCCTATAGGACCCCAACTAAGACTGACTGAGAAGATCAAGGATGGCTTTACCTTTAAGAGCCACAGTTTCCTTACCTGAAAGTTTGGAGAAAATAGTCCTTCATGCTCTACCCATTTTAGAGACTTCATAGGAGAATCAGGTTCAGGAGGAGGGTTTATGAGCTGTTAAGTATGTTCAGACACAAAGGCTTGTGATCACTTAGGTTCGGAAAGAGCTGTGTGGTCTCTCAGAACAAGCAAATGGTCTTAGAAACAATGATTTTGTAGATAATGTTATGGGGAAGAGAGGGCAGGAAGTCTCTGTATCTTTCCAGGCTGAGGCTATTACAAAAATATTTTTATAAATTTTGCCTTATAGATTTTTTCAGTGAAAATGGAATTTTACTTCTATTCAGGCTTTCCCTCGCTGTCCTAACAATTTGGTTCCTACAATATCAACTGGAAGAGAAAAAACAAACCTACTATAGAAGTAGAATAAAGCAAATGTGATGCTTTTGCTTCTATTCACCCCCAAAAGATCTCTGGGGCTTTATTTTTGTTTTTCCATAGAAAACAGATATACAACCAGTGACTGGAAGTTGAGGATGAACATTATTTTAGTTCATATGTAAAGAATCTTTTTAAAAATTAGCAATGAATGACAATAATATCACTTTTGAGCATTTGTTATATGCCAGGCAATGGGTCAGTACCTCATTTAATTTTAATAATTCTATAGGTAGGTACTTGCATAACAAAGAATTTGGTTTTACCCAGAGAGAATGTCTGGAATGTTACATCTGACAGGAATGTCATTATTTGCCAGGTGTGGTGAGTAGTCTGAGGTCATACCCGATAGTTTAACAATGTGATTGGGGGTGAGCATGTTGGCCTCATCCACACTGTCTAAGAGTGGGCGTTAGCCAGGCAAGAAAGATCAACAATAGGACTCAGGGTAGAGGCTTTGGGTCTTCCCTTATCAGTCAACCTGGAGGTTGAGATCCACCACAGGGATAATCAATCTATCAATCAATGACGCTGACGTGAGCAAGCTTCTCTGGTTGGCAGTCCTCTGTGCTTATTGTCACGTGTGGGTACTAAGAGAACAGTACTTCCTGACTCCATGGGGCGAGGACAATGGAAGCTTTGGGTTTAGAGCCCTCATGGTTTCTTTCCTATGTATCTCTTCTGCTGGATGATCTTAATTTGTATTGTTTTTCTGTAATTAACCATAACCATGAGTATAACAGCTTTTGGTGAGTTTTGTGAATCTTTCTGTAGAATCAACGAACCCTGGAGTGGTTCTGGGAACTCTCTCCCTGGACTTGCGGTTAGTGTCAGAAGTGAGACTTAGGCTGTGCCCTCTAACTGCAGTTGTCTAAACTCTCACCGACATTATTACTTCATCTTAGTGATGAAGACTTCAAAGCCCAGAAGGGTAAGTGTTTACTCAAGTCACCCCACAAGTGAACAGTAGTGTCAGGGTTCTGATCCAGGTGCATAAATTACAAGGCTAAGAAACAGACTGAGAGAAAACACTGCAGCATACGAATGTCATAATACAGTTAATAAATGTTAACTCTCAGAATATGATAGCTCATAAATCAATGACAAAAAGAAAATGTCCAGAAAAATAAGCAAGAGATGATCATGTGATTCATAAGAGAAAAAATATAAATGATCAATAAAATACAAAAAAGAAACTCAATATCACTAGCAATTATAAATGTACAATAAGCAATGAGATGCCATATTTTCATCCACTGTGTCTGCAAAAATTGTGAACATTGGTAACACAACAATTGACAACGGGGCTCAGGCATTGTCGTTGCTGCTGTTGTTGTTGTTAGGTGCCCTCAAGTCAGCTGGACTTGTGACGATCCTACGCAGAGTGGGACGAAACACTACCCCACACTGCACCATACTCACAGTTGTTGCTATACTTCAGCCCCTTGTTGCAGCCACTGTGGCAGCTCTTTGTGAGTCTTCCTCTTTTTCACTGATTCTCCACCAAGCATGATGTCCTTCTCCAGAGACTGATCCTTCCTGACAACACTTCTGAAGTATGTGAGATATAGTCTCACCACCCTTGTTTCTAAGGAGCGCTCTGATTGTATTTCTTCCACGACAGATTTGTTCATTCTATTGACAGTCTAAGGTATGTTCAGTAATCTTTGCTGATACCGCAGTTCAAACTTGGCAATTCTTCTTCAGTCTTCCTTATTCACTGTTTAGCTTTCACATGCATAGTAGGTGAATTAAAACACCAGGTTCACCTTAGTCCGCAAGGTGACATCTTTGCTTTTTAACACTTTAAAGCGGTCTTTGTCAGCCAATTTGCCCAATGCAGTGCATCTTTTTATTTCTTGACTGCTGCCTCCAGGGTCTTGTACACTGAGAAAATAGAAACTGACAAGACCATTTTGCCAGAAAATTTGGTGGTATTCTTTTTATCTCCCAAAATGAGCATATTCTACAATCAGACAGTTTCAGTGTTTAGGTGTCTCTTCTAGAGAAATACCCGCTCAAGTGCTTGAGAAGATTGTATCAAAGGGTTCTCTGCAGTATGTTGGCAACAGAAAAATTCTAGGTACAATCTAGAGTTTCTTAGCGAGAAAATGATAAATAGTGCTACCCCACAGCAGCATAAAAGTGTATGGAAGATCTATATGGGCTGAAAAATCTCTAAGATGATTCTTAAATGAAAAAAAGTAAGTTACAGGGGGGAAAAGAAAAGCACTATATACTACAAAATAACCAATGGACACATAAGATGGATTGCTATAGGCAGTGGACTACCAGAAGAACAAACAGATCCATTTTAGAAGGAACACAACCAAAACAGATACTCCTTAGTAAAGAGGCTGACAGGACTTACAGCTTGCTTAGTCTGGACATGTCATTAGAAAACTGGAAAAGGAGGAGGAGTGTGTTGTCACCAGGCAAGAAGAGCAGAAGGAGCTGTAGACAGGCCAACATGCAAATTTAAACTGGTTTGTGCACTTTCACTCAATCACAATAAAAAAACAAAACAAAACAAAAAAACCTGTTGCCATTGAGTCAACTGAGAGTCATAGTGACTCTATAGGACAGAGTAGAACTGCCCCATGGAGTTTCCAAACAGCACCTGGTAGATTCCAACTGCCCACCAGCTCTTAACCATTACACCACCATGGTTTCCAGAAAAGGACCTTATGGTTGGTAAATTAATGGGTCACTGAAAGCCAGAGAAACCCTCAATGAGCAGAAATGACACAACAGTCACGACAATGGGGCTCAGACACACTAACCGTCATGCCGTTGGAGTAGGTCTGCTTGATTTGTCATTCTGCTTCCTATAAGGTCACCATGAGTCAGAGCTGACCCAGTGACAGCTAACAACAATGACTGAATTTTGAATCTAAGCTTTTTCTGTTCACAGGCACAGAAGTTACATTTTTTAAATCCTTAAATCTAATCCATAGACTAAAACCCATTGCTGTTCAGTCCATTCTGACTCATTGAAACCCAATAGAACACAGCAGAACTGCCCATAGAGTTTCCAAGGAGTGCCTGGTGCATTCGAACTGGCAACTTTTGGTTAGCACCCATAGCATTGAACCACTGCATTGCCATGACTTCCTTGATTCGGACATTTCTCCTTTAATTTACTGGGCTATGAGACGGGCTGAGATCAACAAGAGTTTTATTCCGGCCCAACTTTCCATTGTAATCAGGCCAAATCAGTACAATGGTGCTTAAATATTCAAGACTTTTGGGTTTCCAATTGTTTTCACTTTGAGTCCAGTTAATGGATTCAGGAGCTATTACAACTCCAAAATAGCAAATGGACATGCAGGATGGATCAGATGTCAGCCAGGAACAGCTCTCTGAAAGATTCCTGTATGAGCCTTCGCTGTCTCGCACCTACACCGCAGGATTTTAGTGCTCTGCAGATGTGCAGCAGCGGCTTCCTAGCCTGCCGGGAGCACCGACCTGAGAGGTGATCGCGGTGATAACGCGGTAGGGCATTTGGCTGACGGAACCGAGGCACGGACCACTACACCAGATAGGCTCCTCCGTCTGTTAGCAACCGTCGCTAGGGCTGGGGGCTTTTGCCTTTTAATGCGCGGAGGAGAAAGGTGTTTAGATGGAGGAACATAGCAGGAGAGCTGGGAGATGGAGACTAAGGGGTGAGAGGAGAAGGTGGGCCTTTGGGCTGCATTTAAGGGCAGGAACTAATAGGACTCTGATCTGTGGGGACTGGTTAGCTGATGGGACTGTTCTTTGAACACTCCTTCTTTCTCCTTTTATTCCTATACTTGCATGCTTCCGTCGTCCTAGAATGCCTCCTCCATCTCTCAAGATCCTTTGCAAATGTTTGTTGATTCAGTTCAATCAGTAAATATTTACAGAGAATCTTCTGTGTTCAGTGCACTGTTGTACCACTGGGAGACATAATGGTGGGCAAAAATTTACATGCTCTAAGCTTTTCTGTGTTTCTTCTGTCTTAAGTCTTTCCAAAGTCATCCTCACTACAACATGATCTCTTTTACCTTGAAACTTAACAGATGGCTTCTATCTTTCTTATTGCAGTTCTGACTACTGATAACTGTAAGTTGTTTTATTCACTGTACAGCATTGTAAAGGAGCCCTGGTGGCACAGTCTTTAAAGTGTTCATTTACTGACTGAAGTTCAGTGGTTCAAACTTATCTAGAGGTTCCCTGTTGGGCGGGGGGGGGGGGTGGGGGTGGGGGTGGGAAACCTGATGATCTACTCCAGGAAGGAAACCCCATGGGGTAATTCAATTCTGTCTTATAGTCACTGAGTCAGAATAGACTCTATGGCACACCACAACAGCAACAAATATATACATGTACATATAACGAGAGAGAGATTTCCTTCAAGGCTTGACTCACGTGATTGTAGGGGGCTGGTGTTTTAGTCAGGTAGGGCTGCTGTAACAGAAATACCACAGAGTGGATGGCTTTAACAAAGCAAGGTTTATTCTTACACAGTCCAGTAGGTTACAAGTCCAATTCAGGATGTTTCCCCTTGTTGGCTCTGGAGGAAAGTCCAGTATTGCATCAGTCTTTGTCCAGGGAGCATCTTTGCACAGGAACCTCAGATCTGAAGGACACACTGTTCTCCCGGTGCTGCTTACTTGATGGTAAGAGGTTCCCAATTCTCTGCCTGCTTATCTGTCCTTTTACCTCTCTTAGGATGAAAGGATTAAGGGTGGGGCAAACCATACTCCAGGGAAACTCCCTTTACAATGGAGCAGGGAGGTAATCCTATGAAGGGATTTACAGTCCCACCCTAATCTTTCAACATACAGCATAGGAAAACCACAAAATGGAGGAGAGTCACAAGACACTGGGAATATGGCCCAGCCACATGGCTACACATATTTTTGGGGGGACACAATTCAATCCATGACAGCTGGTAAGTTCAAAATTTGCAGGTCAGGCAACAGGCTGAAGAACTCTATCAGACTGTATTCCAAGAACTGTAGGTCAGACAATAGGAAAAGTACAGAGTACACTACTGCTGAAACATCTGTTTAAAGTCTGGAGACAGGATACACCACAGGGGAACTCACTTTTCAACCAGTTGATTGATTACATGCATCAGGTTACATTATGGAAGGTAAATTCATTTCGGTATGCATTAGATTACAACACGGAACAGCAACCAGACTCATCTTTGACCAAAGAACTGGGAACCACGGCCTAGCCAAGACGACACAGAAAACTAACCACTGCACGCATTGTGATGTCTAAAGCCCAACAGGCATCTGAGATGCATATTTTTATTGTTAACTCATTTAACAGGTTAAGAAGTAGAGAATCAGAGAGAAGAAACTGCTTGCTCAAAGTCCATCCTCATTTTGCTAAGGGACAGCCTTGTCAGATAGACCTGGAGCTCAACTTCCTCTGCAGCAAGAAGAAAAACCCAAACTGATGGTCATTCAGTCAGTTGCAGCTTATGGTGACCCTGTGTGTGCCCAGTAGAACTCCTCCGCAGGGATTTCAAGACTAGGACTTCCAGAAACAGGTCCCCGGACCTATCTTCGTGGATGCCTCTGAGTCAGTTGAGATTGGTGAACTGCCAGCCCTTCAGTTGTTATTGTTATTAGGTGCCATTGAGTTGGTTCTGACTCATAGCAATCCTGTGCACAAAAAAAAGAAATGCTGCCTGGTCCTGTGCCATCCTCCCAACTGTTGTTTCGCTTGAGCCCATCGTTGCAGCCACTGTGTCAATTCATTTCTTTATGAGTCTTCTTCATTTTTTGCTGACTGTACTTTACCAAGCATGATGGCCTTTTCCAGGGACTAGTCCCTCGAGACAAAGTTTTGCCACCGTCCTTACTTCTAAGGAGCATTCTGGCTGTTCCTCTTCCATGACAGATTTCTTCATTCTTTTGGCAGTCCATGATATAGTCAACATTCTTCACCAGCAGCACAATTCAAGGACATCAGTTCTTTGTTGGTCGTCCTTATTCATTCTCCAGCATTCGCATGCACATAAAGCAATTGAAAATATCAGGGCTTGGGCCAGATGCATCTTAATCCTTCAGTTAGAGTCAAGAACTTGGCCATTTGTGCTATCCAGGGACTCTGCAGCAAAGAACAGTGTTTCATTTATGAGAAAGGATCCATTATGATTTCTGAGAAGTGCAGCCAGCAGGAGAAGGACTTCATGGAGCAGGTTGCACATGGTCCTCTGTGGGGAGCAAGGCCTCCCTAGAATGTACCAAGCATCCACACTTGCACCCTTACACTTTCCCCAGGGTAGCCCATCTTGGCTAGTGACAGTGAAGAGGAAAAACAGAAGTCCCAGTTCATTGTTTCTAAAAACTTGAAAGGAAGAAAAAGTGATAAATGCTAGCAGGCAGACACTTGGCCAAGCTTGGGAAATAAGAGTGAGCAATAAGGGCTTCAGAGAGAGAGTAAAGTTCTGTAGAGCAGAATAGAGGAAAATTGTAGAAAAATGGCAAGAGAATTTTTAGAAATGTCAGCCTGTCCTGTTAAATTGTGTCTTCCACAACATGCAATTACCTGTTAACTACTTCCAGCCTCTGGACTGATTTCTCTGAAAGTGACACCACATTGAGAACAAATCATGGGGAGTTCTGAGATTTACTTGTGTTGTATTTATACTTCTCTTTTTTTCTTTAGACAGAATTTGTGATAAACACATAATTCATCTCATAATGAGAAAAAATTACATATAAATCTTTGAAGTATTTTACAACAGCTGTTCTTTAAGACTGAAAGTTCCTTTTACAACAATAACAAAGTAATTTAAGAAAAGGCTGAGAATGGTTTGGAGAGCAGCTAACCATTTCATTTCTCAAGAACTCATCGAGATCATGCGGGCTCTTTCTAGGGCACTATTTCTAAGGCAGAGACCTCCTGGGCAACACGAGTTAACACACTCTGCTGCTAACTGAAAGGTTGGCAGGAGGAGTCTCCCCGAGATGCCTGGGAAGAAAGACCTGGTGATCCGCGTTGGAAAAATCAACCATTGAAAACACTACTCTGCTGTACATGGGATCGCCATGAGTGGGAATTGACTTGAGGTCAGCTGTTTTTGTTTGTCAGGGAAGATAGTCCTCAATAACCAAAGGGATTTGTAGGCTGCAGAAAATTCTGCCCTGCATTGTGTGTCTCAAGGCTCAGCGGGTGTAGGAATGTTGGAATGTTAAACCATTCTAACTCAATTTAGGAATTTAGTAAATTTTCATCCATTTGTCTGAAACTCTGCCCAATGCAGGAGATAGGGCTCAAAGAGGAGAGGCCACTTCCCTTTCGACCAGTGTACCCTGACCTGTTCCCTTGCCTGTCTCCCACTGTTGACTGTCAATCTTATGGCAATAAGAATTCCATCTGCTTTGCTCATAATTTCTCTGCAACACCTATCACAGTGCCTGGCACATGGGACAACTCAATAAATGTGTTGAGAAATGAAGCAAAACTGATATCTTACAAACTTGTCAACCTTTCCTCTCTGATCTCTTAATTCTCTCCCATTGGAATTCGCCGTTGCAGTGTAACTCGTAGCACAGTTCAAAAACTCCAGATGAAGACTTCACTGTTGGCTTGGAAAAGAACCAGTGCAACAGAGTCAACAGTGGGTATAGCAAGCAAAGAAGCATTGGCACCTGTAATTTGTCATTCTTTACTCATTCACATTACCAACACCTACTATATGTCACACACTGTCCTGGAGATGTAGTTGTTATTAATTATACTGCACTGGAGATGTCATTGTTATTAATTACCATTGAGCTGGTTTTGACTCATGGCAACCTTGTGTATAGCAAAATGAAACATTGCCCAGCCCTGTGCCATATTCATATTGAGAATTTTTTTTTATTTTTATGTGATGCCCTGTTCTAGCAATTGGTCTTTCTGGATGACATGTCCAAAGGGAGCAAGGTGAAGCCTCTCCACCTTCATTTCTAAGGAGCATTCTGATAATATTTCTTGTAAGACATATTTGTTCATTCTTCTGGCAGTCCATGATACATTTAATATTGTCAGCCAACACCACAATTCAAATGTATTATTCTTCCTCTGTCTTCTTATTTCAGTGTCCAGCTTTTGCATGCATATGAGAGTCCTGGAGGCACATAATTCTTAATACGGCCATGATTTGAAACAACAATAACAATGCCATTGAGTTCATTCTGACTCACAGCAACCCTGTAGGATGACGTAGAGCTACCCCATAATGTTTCCGAGGCTGTAAGTCTTTACATGGTGTTTTAGTCAGCTAGGTCTGCTCTAACAGAAATACCACAGAGTGGACGGATTTAACAAAGGAAGATTTATTCTTACACAGTCCAGTAGGCTACAAGTCCATATTCAGGGTGTCTGCTCCAGGGGAAGGCTTTGCCCCTTGTTGGCTCTGGAGGAAAGTCCAGTATTGCATCAGTCTTTGTCCAGGAAGCATCTTGGCACAGGAACCTCAGGTCTGAAGGACGTGCTCTTCCCCCGGTGCTGCTTTCTTGATGGTACGAGGTTCCCAATTCTCTGCTTGCTTCTCTTTCCTTTTATCTTTTGCAGGCTGAAACTATTAAGGGTGGGGTAAGCCATACTCCAGGGAAACTCCCTTTACAGTGGAGCAGGGAGGTGATCTTATAAAGGGATTTACATTCCCACCCTAATCCTTTAACACACAGCATAGGAAAACCACAAAATGGAGGAGAGTCATAAGATACTGGGAATCATGGCCCAGCCACATGGCTACACATATTTTTGGAGGGACTCAATTCAATCCATGACACATGGGATTGTCATAAGTTGGAGTACCACATCTTTTTCCCTTGGAGAGGCTGGTGGGTTTGAACCATTGAAACTTCCAGTTAACCAAGCACTTAACCACTGCACCACTAACCACCAGAACATCTCTAAAATTAATCTATTACAATAGCAAAAAGATGGAATCAACCCAGATGCCCAACAACAGAAGGATGGATAGGTAAACTATGGTACATATACTCAATGGAGCACTATGCAATGATAAAGAATAATGATGATTCCAGGAAACATCTCATGACCTGGTTTCAACTGGAAGACATTATGTTGAGTGAAAGTACTCAGCGACAAAAGGACAAATATTGTATGAGACCTCTACGATAAGATCTCAAAAACAGACTTGTATATAGAAGAAAAGACTCTTTGACAGCTGCAAGCGAGGGGAGGGAGGGAGGATGGGGGGGAGGGTTTAGATTAGATAGATGCTAGAAATCTGGTTGGGTGAAATTGGTGATAGCACACATTAGAAACAAGAACAACATTAAGTGGACTTCAGCATAACTTGAGTACTCCTTCCATCTTAATCCAATATTGCAAGGACAGAGTAGCTGGGATAGGGGGCAGGGGACCATGCTCTTAGGTGAAATCCAGGCCATTTGGCACAACTAGCATTTTGCTAATGAGGACTGTCTGCACCCCACATAGGTGAGTGGCGTCTGGGGTCTTAAAAGCTGCCAAGCTGCCATCCGAGGGCACAGCAAATGGTTCCAACTCAGCAGGAACGGATGCTCACCAAGGACCAAAATGACATGGGGTGAAGACAACCAAGAAGATAGAGACACTCACATGAGTGGGTGCCTACATCAACTTGGGACCAGAAGAACCAGATGGTGCCCGGCCACCACCAGTGATAGCCGCGATGGAGTTCACTAAGTTGAGTCTCACTGGCAACACAAGAAAAAAAAGGGGTGCATCCTGAGATCTCCACTAAAAGACCTCAATTGATGGTCCAGCCGTTTCAGGGTTCCCCTGGGAGCATGGCCCCTGGCCCTGATGCTGCCCTTGCCCATAAATCATAACGAAGGTCCACTCTTGGGATACGAATGGATTGGACTTGGCAATGCAGAGTGCCCATATATTGGTTGCACTTTATGGTTCTATACATCTATAGGATATCATCCTGCTGATCTCTGGTGGGAGGAAGGAGAGTGGGTGGAGAGGACAGGAAAGGAGACTGTTAGGAGGATGAGATCTGTATGGAACAGAGAGGAATAGCGTGCTGTCACCGGACAGGTAGAGCAGTGGAAGCTGCATATAGGTGGGCATGTAAATTTATACCGGAATGTACATTTTTACTCAGCCATATTAAATAAATTAATTAATTAATCTGACTATTAATATTTGTTGTTGTTGTTGCTGTTGTTAGGTGCACTCTAGTCAGTTCCAACTCATAGTGACCTTATGCAAAACAGAATGAAACACTGCCTGGTCTTGTCCCATGTCCCCAATTGTTTTTATGCTTAAGTCCTTTGTTGTTGCCACTGTGTCAATCCATGTCAAGGATCTTCCTCTTTATCACTGACCCTCTACTCTACCAAACATGATGTTCTTCTCCAGAGACTGATCTCTCCTGGCAACAAGTCCAAATTATGTAAGATGCAGTCTTGCCATCTTTGCTTCTAAGGAGCACTCTGATTGTGCTTCTTCCAGAACAGACCTGTTTGTTCTTTTGGCAGTCCATAGTACATTCAACATTCTTGTCCAGCACCACAACACAAAGCATCAATTCTTCTTCTGTCCTCTTTGTTCATTGTACAACTTTTGCATGCATATGATGCAATTGAGAATACCACGGCTTGGGTCTGGCACACTTTAGACTTCAAGGTGACATCTTTACTTTTCAATACTTTAAAGAGCTCTTTTGCAGCAGATTTTCCCAGTGCAATGCGTCTTCTGATTTCTTGACTGCTGGTTCCATGGGTGTTGATTGTGGACCCAAGTAAAATGAAATCCTTGACAACCTCCATCCTTTCTCCATTTATGATGATGTTGCTTACTGGTCCCACTGTGAGGATTTTTGCTTTCTTGATGTTGACGTGCAATCCATACTGAAGGCTGTGGTCCTTGATCTTCATCAGTAATTAATATTTACACTAAATTATTATCCATCGCTTACGTTGTAGGCACAGTTCTGAGAACTTTCCGTGTTTTACTTTGTTTAATTTTCACAACATTATGAAGTAGGTAGCACTATTTATCCCCATTGTACAGGTAAGCAACCTGAGATTAAGGAGATGAGGTAATTTGTTCACCATTCCACAGCTGGCCAATGGGAAGGACTAGATTCAGGTTCTTAATGGCTCTTAACGGCTCTCATGAAGCTTCTCAGAAGAATAACCTGAGATCTCTGATCTCAGACCAACTTGGGTCTATCTGCTGGACATAACCTCATATTCCTGGGTCTAAGGCTGAGGTTCCAGAGTCTCTGGAAGGGGAGCATAGAAATTCCCATTTTTTAAACTACTACCTGCACGGCATAGTGGTTGAGAGCTACAGATATTAACCAAAAGGTTAGCAGTTCAAATCCACCAGGTACTTCTTGGAAACCCTGAGAAGGACAGTTCTACTCTGTCCTTTAGGGTCCCTGTGAGTTGGAATTGACTTGAGGACAATGGATTTAGTTGTTTTGGTTTTTTCACTCTGAGTGATTCAGATGTGTGCTTTTTACTGGTAAAATCCAGTACTCAGTTACGTTGCCTCCCTCCTTGAGAGTTTCCAAATCTCTAGCAGCTCCCTGCCTATCAACTAGTGCACAAGACAAAAATGAAAACACAAAGAAAGAAAGAAAGAAAGGAAAGAGCTTATGCCAAACTGGGCTCCATTTTTGTCCTGGGAGGGGAGACCTGGAGTCCTCTGCAGTTCTGGCTCCTGACCTGCAGCTGTGGAGCTCCTGTCACTGCTGGCAGCAACTGCTGATGGAACAGAGGAACTATAGCAGGTAACGTCTGCCCAGCGGTAGCAGTTGAAGTGGCTGGCTGCTAGGAACAGCATACCCATGGCAACTGAGTCAATTTCAACTCATGGCAACCCCATGTGCTACAAAGCAAAACTATGTTCCATAGGATTTTTGACGACTATAGTCTTTATGAAAGCAGATCTCCAGGTCTTTCCTCCATGGCAGTGGCTTCACTAGGAGGTACAAGGGGGTCTGGATGGCACCAGATGTCACTGTCAGAAGGGGTGACATCAAGATGACTGTCTATAAAAATTTGCGGGACAGTGTTCAAGCATAAATTTATGACTTTTTATGAAAGTACTCTTGTAGTAGGTATAACAACAAAGTCACCTGGATTATATGCAACAGTATATCTATTAGACTAAAACTCTATGCTGATTTGTGTTTTGAATCTTCTAATGTGCTCGAAAGAGCCCTAGCAGTGCCATGGTAAAAGTACTCAGATACCAGCCAAAAGACTGGTGATTGGAACCTACTACTCTCTCCAGGGGAGAAAGATGTGACAGTCTGTTTCTGTGAAGGTTTACAGCCTTGGAAACCTAAGGTGCAGTTTTATTCTGTCATACAGTGTCACTATGAATCGCAAGTAATTCAAGACAATAGGTTTTTTTAGGGGGGATGCAACCCACTCAGAGCTGTCATTATTATTCAGTTACAAGGACTCTTTGAACCTCATGATTTTGTCTGCCCTGGCTGTAAG
The DNA here is from genome assembly GCA_028571685.1 of Heterohyrax brucei. Taxonomy (NCBI): domain Eukaryota; kingdom Metazoa; phylum Chordata; class Mammalia; order Hyracoidea; family Procaviidae; genus Heterohyrax; species Heterohyrax brucei. The sequence continues at coordinate 168,563,376 of CM053143.1, forward strand.
TACATGCTGATGTGTTCATTGCTGCTGGTGTTTTTATAGTCACTGATTTTGTCAAATTTCCTGGCATTTTAACTATATTGTCGTGGATACCCTGGCGGTATAGTGGTTAAGTAGCACTCAAGTGCTATGGCTGCTAACCAAAAGGTCAGCAGTTCAAATCCCCCAGGAGTTCCTTGGACCTCTATGGGGCAGTTCTACTCTGTCTATAGGATCACTATGAGTCAGAATTGACTCCATAGCACTGGATTTTTTATTGTGGTAGTCAGTATTTGTGAATCTCTACCCACAACTTTTTCAAAATAGTCACTAAAGGGAAAGGAGAAAAATTTTAAAAAGGCTTCTGCTCAGTTACTAACAATGTAATAATATTGTAATTCAATTTAGAAAGATTTTACAATACAGTTTTGTTGTTAGTATTCATATAATCTAGAAATATTACATTTAAGCAATTTACAACTATATTTATCATGTATTATTCTATGATTAAAAGTGATAGTAAACAAAAACCCTGGTGGCATAATGGTTAGATGTGACGGCTACTAACCAAAAGGTCAGCAGTTCAAATTCACTAGACTTTCCTTGGAAACCCTCTGGATAGTTGCACTTTATTCTGTAAGGTCACTACAAGTTGTTCTTGACTCGATGTCAATCTGTTTTTAAGGATTCCATTTGGCCTGGTACTACAAGAGGCCCATGGAGGACAGGGAGTGATTCCACAAGTTACTGCACTGGGTGATGCCAACCTTAGTGATACCACTGTCCCATGGTGTCACTTAGGTGCTGTTGAGTTGGTGCAAACTCACTACACACCCACCCCCAAGACCTACTAGGAACAGCAGTGGGGTGAAAAGTAGCTGTAGCCAGAGGTCAAAACTTGAGTTGCATGCTTCCCCAAGTGAAGACAAATGGTGGAGCAGGTCCTTTCCTAGTGGACAGGGTCTTCAGTCAGCCTGTGGACTGGACAGATTTGTGCTGCAGGAGGTGGCAGGAGGGGGAGTAGAGACAGGGGTCCTGGCTCCAAATAGACCAAGCAATCCTGGAATGACCACCAAAGGCTTCCTGTTGCCTTTCAGACAGGCCAAGCTCGTTTCTACCTCAAGATGGAACTTGCTGGGCCTGCAGTTGCTGTTAAGACACCTACAGGCTGATTCTCACCAGTGAACCAACCAGCCATTCTGTTTCTTAGTTTCCTCATGAGTAAAAGGAAAAGAGTAATTATGATCAGACAGCTATTAATACCACGGAGTCTCTAGGTTGGGCAAACCAATTGCTTGCTTAGCCGTCAACTGAAAGGTTGGGAGGGTTGAAAGGTGGAGTTCTCCCAGAAGTGCTGCAGAAGAAAGGCCTGATGAGCTCTTTCTGAATAATCCACCATTGAAAACCTCATGGGGCACAGTCCTACTCTGACATGGATGGGGTTAACTCCATGATCCGGATGGGTTAACTCCATGATCTGGAGTTAACTTCACGGCAACTGCTTCATTGTTTGTTTTGTTTTGTTAATATTATTATCTGTGATTGACTGAACACTTTTTCTGTTAGGTACTCTACTAAGTCAGTCAGTCAATCTTTGTCACAAATACCTAACAGATCACTTTGATCCTGATTTTATAGGTGAAGAAAATGAGTCTCAGAGAGGTTAAGAAACTTGCCCAGGATTTCCCAGTATGTGAGCTGTGAAGCTAGGCTTTGGTCCTAGCTCTGTCTGACGCCCTACCCTGTCCTAGTAACTAGCTGTAGTAACTCTAACATCCCTTCCGTGTCTACTGTTCTATGACTGAGTGCCCCAGATGTGAGGTGTTTGTGGTGCTAGAGATAAGAGGTGACACTTTCTCAACCCAGCTCCACATCTGGAACCTCTACTATAAAAGCGCCCATTCATCTGTGTCCAGCAGGGACTCGGCGAAGACACAGCTTGTGGCCCAAGGGAACTAAGAAGAGTTGTCAAAATATGAGATGCCACCGAGGGATCTAGTCAATAGACCACCTCTCAGCTCAGCCAGGTGACCGCGTGAGGCCTGGGCCTGTCTGCCATCAGCTGCTTTCCCAGGGGCCCAAACTAAGGTGGCCATCTGCATGATGGTGCGGGCTGGCTGTGGAGCACCCCAGAGCCTCACAGAACACCCAGCCCCCGAGGTAGGTCCCTTGCTAGCCTCACCTCTGGCTGTTGGTCCTCTCACTCGACTTCGGTCTGTTTGTCAAAGAGGCACACTCATCCTTATTGTAGAGCCTTTGGTTGCTGTAAGTGCTGTGGCTTCTACAGCATAATCTGCAAAACCTGAAAGCTGTGTAAAGTAGAAACCTATCGGAGAAGGCAAACTCAAATATTTCCTACTAAACAGCATCTGGGGTCTTAAAAGCCAGCAAGCTGTCATCTGAGGTACACCAAGTGGTCCCAACTTGACTGGAACAGATGATCACCAAAGACAGCAATGACATGAGGGAAAAAGAGCCCAGAAGACTGAAGGACCCACGTGAATGGTGACTATATCAACATGTGACCAGAACCAGATGGTGCCAAGGCACCACCAATGACAGCCGTGATGGGGCTCACAATGTTGAGTCTCAGTGGCAACACAAGAAAAAGAGGGGTGCACACTAAGAATTCCACTAAAAGACCACAACTGACAGTCTGAAGGCCTGGGGGTTCCCCTGGGAGCATGGACCCTGGACTTGACACTGCCCCTGATCATTACTGAGGTCAACTCTTCAGACAGGAATGGATTGGACTCGGGGTCACAGAGTGACCGTATTCTGTGTGCACATTGTGGCTCCATGCATCTATAGGATGTTGTCCTACTGGCCTCTTCCCAGTAGAGAGGGTGGAGAGGAGAGGACAGGAGATTGTTGAGAGGATATGACATGTATAGAACAGAAAGGAGGAGTGTTCTGTCACCAGGCAAGGAGGGCAGAAGAAGCTGTAGAAGGCGGGCATGCAAATTTAAATTAGATTGTACACTTTTACTCAATCACAAAAAAAAAATTTTCCACTAAAATGAGCAATACAGGAGTGGTAAGACTGCATTCTGTTAAAGGCAGGAAATCTGTCAGACTCAGGAATCCAGGGCAGTCCTGTGGAGTTTCAGCTCTCAAAGGTTTCACTGTACCTAGGAAACACGTCTCCCTCATACTCCAATCTGCCCCAGACCTCCTCCCAACCGTACCTCCATCACTGGTGTCTCAGGTCATGGTCCCCTACTCTCAGAGTAATAGGTCAGCACCCCTGATCTATTACTCCCTGTTATGGACTGAATGAAGCTTCCCAAAATATGTGTTGCAGTCCTGGTCCTTGTATCCGTGGATAGGATCCTGTCTGGAAACAGAGTTTTTCTTTTCTTATGTTAATGAGGTCACACCAGAGAAGACCCTGGACCCATTGCTGTAGAGTTAATTCCAACTTATAGGAACCCTATAGGACAGAGTAGAACTGTCCCATAGGGTTTCCAAGGAGTGGCTGGTGGATTTGAACTGCCAACCTTTCGGCAAGCAGCTGAGCTTTTAACCCCTGCACCACCAAGGGTCCATATCAGAGAAGGAGGAGTCCTAAACCTAATCAACTTCTGTGTTATAAAAAGCCAGAGTAGACACAGAGACTCACATGGGGGAAGCCAGATGCCGTACAAGGATCCTGCGTGAGCCACGGATCCGCGAGGAACTAAAGAACACCCAGGACTACAAACAAGGAAGAACTTGACATGGCTGAGACCCTGACTGGGACTTTTAACCTCACATTGTGAGAAAATAAGTTTCTGATCAAACTACCCTTTTGTAGTATTTGTGTTATAGCAGCACTAGAAAACTAAGGCACTCTCCACTTCCTCCCCTCTCAGTGTTAACCACTGTCTCAACTGATGTGGCTGGGTCTTTATTTACGTGCCCGTCAGCTGTCTCCCAGGGCCTCCCCCTGCCTGTGCTTCACAGCAGAACGAACTCAGCCTGTCTGTTCACCACTGTGGCTTACCTGCCTAGAAAAGGGTCTGGGAGATGTCCTTCAGCTGACGTGTGCCAAATGACCGCATGGATGAATAGATGAATGGATGGAGATTTGTACTAACTTTCTTGCAGTAAGGGTCCTGGAACCCTTATGTCAAAGTAGCCCTTTTTTCCTGGTGAGCAAAGGCAGAGACCACAGGAATAACACTGTGGTTGGTGGCAACCACAGCCAGTGGTTACACACACACACTCACACACACATAGCTGGGCATGGCTCCAGGGCTAAAAGGCACTAATTGCTTTTATATAAGGAGGCAGAAACACAGCTCCTTGGTGTCCTTCCGTCCAAACAGTCTGCATTATCATATCTGTTACTGGGTTAATTGTTCCTGTCTCACACAGCCAGTTTGGGCTTTATTCTGGCTATGGCTGGGACGGTGACAGGTTCTTAAGCAGGAAAGAGAGGTATCATGGAAGTGTTTGTGTGTGTGTGTGTGTGTATGTGTGTGTGTCCATGTGTGCATTATGTCTATGTGTGTACATATCTATGTGTGTCCCTGTGTCTGTGCAACTGTGCATACATGTGTGCTTGTCCATGCATGTATCTCTGTGTGTGTGTGGCTATGGCTGCATGTATTTGGGTACACATGCACATCCCTATGTCTATGTGTCCATGTGTCTATGTATGTATATATGTTCATGTGTGCATACACACGTAGCTGAGTGTGTGTAAAAGCAGCTGCACACTCTAAAGGGTTAACTTGTCATCAGGCTGCCTGTGTACAGGTCCCTTAGACTGGCCCAGAAGGGGAGGGACTGGCCTGGAAGGTGGGTGGGCTTGGCTTGCCATTAGCTGCCTCTCCCACAACAGGAGTGCAAAAGCCGCCCTGCTGGACTGAGGGTGGTAATCTGAAGGCGCCCACAGGAACGGCTGCAGAAGCCGACACCTGGAAATCACTCCCTCCCTGCTCCTTCACAGCAGGTTTCACATGGGAGCGTCTCAGGCCATTGGAGGAATGAGCAGAGAGGCAGCACTTCTGTAGCTTGCCAGCACTTGGTGGGAGGCAGCAGGCGAGGATGGACGTGGTTGACAGCCTTCTTGTGAACGAAAGCAACACTACCCCTCCCTGTGAACTCGGGCTCGAAAATGAGACAGTTTTCTGCTTGGATCGGCCTCATCCTTCCAAAGGTAGGAGTCAGCCACTGGTACTTTAATTCAGAAAACTCTGACGTGGAGGGAGAAAAAGCAAAGACCAGGCTGATAAAGAAAACATAACAAAGTCATCCTAAAGCAAGCCTGGATCAAGTTGTATTGGTTCAGAACTTTGAATCAGACATCAAAAACCAGAAGTGAATCCTGTTGCTCTCTGCAGGAGAGGTGGGCAGGGACAGACAGGACTGGGGACAACAAAGGCTGTCGGCTGATGAGTTGAACGGTAGCAAGAAGGCAGCACAAGTGTCAAATCCTGAAGTCACAAGCATGACAGAAAAGATGCTGTCACAATCTAGCAGGTGCCTTTTCCTGGAGGAAACCCAGTGTAAAGAAGTTATTAAAGCAAAATAAAGCTCAGCAGTGAGGAAAGAGATAATTATTCACTTGAGAGGCTTTTTCTGAAGAAAAAGTGGTTTCACAAGTAGTCCTTTACAAACCAACCTTTTAGAAATGACAATTCACTCTGTGCTTTTCCTACTTTGTTTCTGCAAAAAGTCAGCACAGGCAGAGCTGGGCTCAATGATACACAGACTTCTAGGAATAAAAAGGCGTGGGTGAGGGTGGGAATCGGCAAGAAATAACCAACCACTAAGGCTTGTACATTCTGTCTCCTGATATCTGTCCCTCCGTCTCCTCCGGGTTCATCTTTGCAGAGTGGCAACCGGCAGTGCAGATTCTCCTGTATTCCTTGATATTCCTGCTCAGCATGCTGGGAAACACGCTGGTCATCACGGTGCTGATTCGGAACAAGAGGATGAGGACAGTCACCAACATCTTCCTGCTCTCCCTGGCTGTCAGTGACCTCATGCTTTGCCTCTTCTGCATGCCCTTCAACCTCATCCCCAACCTACTCAAGGATTTCATCTTTGGCAGTGCCGTGTGCAAGACCACCACCTACTTCATGGGTAAGTAGCAGTTGGTGACTATTTCCCGAGCTTGTCACGGACCCCTGCCAGCCCTAAACCTTCCCAGGCCCCTGAGGGCCACAGCAGAGGAATTGTGCTTCATGTGAAAAAAGAGAACACCTGGCTGTGCAGGACTGTGGGCAAGGATGTAGCTACTGGCTTTCAGGCAGGTCCACTTTCCCACGTCCCCACATGTTTGCAGATGTCAGTTTCTGCATGCCACAACACGGATGAACCTTGAAAATGTGCTGAGTGAAATCAAGTCAGTTGCACAAGGACAAATGCTGTATGATCTCACTTCTATAAAATAAGCAAATGTATAAAAACCAAAGATGTGGCTTCTAGGGCTGATCTAAAGCCCCCCTGGCCATTGGGTTGATTTTAACTCATAAGTGACCCTACAAGACAGAGTAGAACTGCCCCATAGAGTTTTCAAGGAGCCCCTGATGGATTCAAACTGCTTACTTTTTGGTTAGCAGCTGTAGCACTTAAACGCCAAGTCACTAGTGTTTCCCCAGGGGTGGCAGGGAGGTGGAGAAGGGAGCTTTTGCCTAGAGGGCATGGAGTTTATGCTAAGAGTGGTGGAATAGTCACACAACATGCAGGACAGCGTTAGTGTCACTGAATTACACATGGAGAGATGGTTAAATTGGTGGATGGTCTTGTATATTTTCACCAGTTAAGAAAAAAAAAACTCTAAGAGTGAAGTAAGTTGATATGAAGACACAGGTTTGTCTTGCTTGCCTTGTAGTCAAAGTGGGGGAAAAAAAAAAAAACACAAAACCTGTTGATTCCATCTTATAGTGACCCTACAGGACACAATGTAGTGACCCAACAGGACACAATGAACTGCTGTATATGGTTTCCAAGGAGCGCCTGTGGATTTGAACTGCTGCCCTTTTGGTTAGCAACTGTAACTCTTAACCACCATGCTACCAGGGAAGAAGGACTCAGGAGTGACATTAGGTGACTCTGTCCCTTCCTGGAATCCATTGTTGTCTCTCATCTCGACGCAAGCCTTGGCTTTGGAGATGGCAGGGGTGGTAGAAGGTGGTTGTTGGCTGGTGTTGCTCTTGGTTTCTAGGAACAAGGGCTATTGGAAAACCAGTTTAATCACAGCTCTAGGTTTGCTTCTCGGGATCGCTTTCCAGACTCTTCCTTCAAGGGCCTGGACCATCTTAGGCAAGAGTGAGAGGTCTCTGACCCAGAAGGGGAGTAGCATTTGCTCCAGGGAGCTGTGGGGCCACTGAGCTGACCCTGATTGGCTGAGATATGTGCCCCTCTGCCTGCACCCATCAAAATGGTGACAACTGTCAAAATCACAGGCACTGATTTTCATCTTTAGTACTTTTTATGCACCAGACAGGGTATTAAGTCCTTTTACCCCCATGATCTTATTTTACTCTCGACCATCCTCTGAAGTCCAGTTCTCTTTCCCATCTCACAGAAAGGAACAGAGGTACAGAGAGTAATGCACCTAATGACACACCAGTGGGAAGCAACAGAGCAGGGATTCGAACCCAGATCAGTTAGCCCCCACAATGGAAATACACAACCTCAGTTTACCAGCCACTGTGGTTCTCCTGAGGTGAACAGAAACATGTTTCTTGGTCCCCTCTCCACTGATCTGCCTTGTCCCTTGTCCATGCTGAGATCTAGCTGGGTTGTGGAGAAGTAGGAAGGAGTTGTTTTTGCTCTGCCCCATGCCTTACAAAACTTGCAGAGCTGAGCTGGGCTAAGTCAGTCTTCAGTGACTGGAAGGCTTCAGAAGCCTTTGTTTTTCCCAGTCGTGGAAGCAGGAGCCGGGACTGACAAAATGATGATGAATTAGTGACCCACAGGCCAGCGACAAATCTTCCAAACCTGTTGATCTGTGTCCACATCCTCTGAAAACAGAAAAAGCCTTCCAAATGAAAAGAAGCATTGTTAAATTATGAGGCAGTAAGAATAACTAGCATTGCACAGTGCTTTGTGCTTTCCAGGCCCTTTGATATGTATCTGAGGGTGGTATTAGCCAAGAGTCTTAACTAGACTACGTGAAAGGAAATTTAAACCACGTGGTTGTGTGGCTGCCCGCTGTTGTAAACAGATTAAAAGGCGTGGGAATCTTCATTTTTAAAATGGTTTATTTCATGTTATGTGAATTTCATCCCAATTAAAAAAGATCTATTTTAAACAGCTAAAAAGAAAAGGAAGACAGTGCTGCAGGGGTTTGCAACACAATAGCAATTGTGGTGTGTCTTAGTCACCTGGTACTGCTCTAACAAAATACCACTAGTGGAAGGTTTCATGAGGAGAAGCTTTTATTACAAATTCATTCATAAGTTACAACTCCATTCAGTATAAGAAATCATCATCCGGTAGGCTGAGTCCAAATCCAGCGAGAGCATCCCGGCACAGGAACCTCGGGTCCAGAGGACGTGCTCTGCTCTCGGTGCTTCTCTCGGGGGCGTGAGGTTCCCAGCTTCCTCAGCTCACATCGCTCCCTTATATTCCACAAGCTTGAGTCCTGCCTCACTAACACAGTTGCAAACCATTCTCCATCATCAGAGGCAGGATTCACAACATGTGGGAGGAAGGGCTCCATATGGGAACTCCAAACCAAGTCGAATCAACACATACATTTTGGGGGGTACACAATTCAATTCATGACACAGTGGATTCCCAATTCCAATGACTTAGACTCTTTCATCTATTTTTGGAAACCTTGGTGGCTTAGTGGTTAAGTGCTATGTCTGTTAACCAGGAGGTCAGCAGTTTGAATCCTCCAGGCACTCCTTGGAAACTCTATGAATTGACTCGATGGCAGTGGGTTTTTTTTTTTTTGGTTTCATTTTGTGGTCTCTCCAGTACCACTGCTAGCAGCTAATACTTATTAAACTCCTAACATGTGGCAAAAAAAAAAAAAAAGAGTGCTTGCCTGATTGCGTTTTATAGTTACGGGGTCCCATTACACAGATTTGGCTCTTTGAGGAATGTTGGCCTATGCTTGGGAATAACTCCTTAGAGTCAAGCCCAGTCAAATGCAGAGAACTCTCCCAGCACATGCAGTTTGAATGATTCTGGAGCCACAGACTCCTTCAAAACTCTTTTTAAAAAGCTAAGCAAACTCATTTTAAAACTCTTTTTTAAAAGCTGTGTAAACTCTCTGCAGAAGGAAATAAAAAAAAGAACACTTGTGCCCATTGTTTCAGAAGATTAATTTATGTCCATAAACACAGTGAGAATCTGAGGATGCCAAGCTAAGGACTCTACTCCAAATGTATTCTTCGCTGTGGTGAGGTGCTGTTGAGTCAACTGGGACTCGTAGCAACCTTGTTTTTGACCAGACAAAAGGATATCCAGTCCTGTGCCATCCTTATAGTCACTGCTATGTGGGACACCACCACTGAGATTAATCCTAGGATTAAAGAAATTATAATAAGAGATAATCAGCAGAATGATCAGAAGTCATAGCTGAAGAACTAAAGGGAATCTGAAGGGGATAAAACATTATCGTAATTATATACACAATATAAAAATTGGAAAACATTTAAGCTTTTCAACTACCAAAAGACCAAACCCATTGCCAGTGAGTCAATTTTGACTCATAGCTTTGGCGAGACCCTAGTAACTCTCTTAAAGGAAGCTTGTTTATTGTCTTTCCAACTGTAACAATGATCCATGCTCAGTCTACAAAGTATAGAAAATAGAAAAAGAAGCAAGACCTTAGCCCTACCATCCACCTACCCAGAGAAGCCTCTATCAACAAAACAGAGTATGTCTTTGTCCTTTCTTACTGTGTGTCTTTAAGCAAACTACATTTTGGAATTTAGATTTACTTCACTGTTGACAACAGTCTGTACTAGAAAATTTCAGGAAGACTCTTAATGCTTCCTGATCCCAGTGACCTTTCAAGATCACACAGTCCTTCAGAATCTTGGCTTTATGAAGTCAACTTAATTATGCAGATTGTGTTCAAAAGGAGAGCTTTTCCCCAGGCTTCCTGACACCTTTTCTGTGAGATGGGAACACATTTCATCCCCTCGGTGATTAACAAAGGAGCACCTTCTGCCTCAGCAAGAATTAGGTTGCAATCAAGGCTCAATAAGCTTATCCAACAATTGGCAAGGAGATATTATTTCCAAATGTGCTGCTTTAACTGCCTTAAATCCATTTTGGAACATGGCTGGGAATAAATCATTTTTCCGATAATATCCACACACTATTTATTTCTTTACTCTCTGAGTTTTCCTTTGATACGAAACCTGCCCACATCAGATGTGCTTAAGCCGATGTGCAAATAAACATTGACTTTCACATAACTGGCTTCTTTGTTCCTTTCCCAGGTACCTCTGTGAGTGTATCCACCTTTAATCTGGTTGCCATATCTCTGGAGAGATACGGGGCAATTTGCAAACCCTTGCAGTCCCGGGTCTGGCAGACAAAGTCCCATGCCTTGAAGGTGATTGCTGCTACCTGGTGTCTCTCCTTCACCATCATGACTCCGTATCCAATTTACAGCAACTTGGTACCTTTTACCAAGAGTAACAACCAGACAGCGAACATGTGCCGCTTTCTGCTGCCCAGTGATGTTATGCAGCAGTCCTGGTAAGGTTGCATAGTGGCTGGGGTCTTATCTTTTAAATATATATGTTTACATACATGAACATGTATATGTATGTGTGTGTACATGTATGTGTGTACTTTGCTAATGTTTTTCAGTATTATGAAAAGATGGAATGTATGGCCCAGGGTGGCTTTGCGATCAGCTTCTAGGAGATTTTTTTGAGGAAGGGTCAGTGTGAGCTCTTTCTAGGATAATGTGACAGCAAACACTTCAAGAGCTCTGTTCAAAATGCTGTTCATCTATCCACTCACTGAGCACTCTCAGAACACTACAGAGTAAGAACTAGCAGCCATCGAGTCGACTCCAGGGCTTCTGAGTAGAAAGATGCTCCAATGGATTTTCAATGGCTCATTTTTCTGGAAATAGATCACCAGATCTTTCTTCTGAAGCACCTCTGGGTGGGCCTGAACTTCCAATCTTCCTGCTGCTGTGTTGGCTATTTTCACCACCCACATGCCATTAGTATCTTCATTTGACAGATGAGAAAGTGAGACATGGAGAGGTTAATAAGTTTCCCAAAGTTGCACACCTCCCAAGTGGTTATAGTCTCTCTGCTTAGCTACTGGGCAGTATACTTCTAAACAGTCAGATGGAGGGGTTAGGGGCCAGATGGCCTGAAGAGCCATAATTTTGTAGAGAATTGACAGTAGAACAGAAACGATTCCAAAATCCATGTGATTTTTCTCAGAGCTGCAACTAGGGTCCTTACATGGCACACTTTACCAGAAATGAAAAAGTGAGAGGCTGATACCCATCCCTGGGCTAACTAGCTGGGTGACCTGGAGAAGTCCACATAACCTCTCTGAGCTTTGGTTCTTTAGCTACAAAAGGAGTTAACCCCATAGGCATTTTATCTACCTCACTGGGTGGCTCTAAGTTTCAAATGAGAACACATGTATGAACATGTCTTTCAATATCTTTTTTAATAAGGCTGCCCAAATGCATGGTATTGTATATAATAATTCCAAGGATGTCTGAGAAACACAGAGCTAGACATTCAAAAATGGCTCAAAACTCAGATAATCTCTGCTTCCTTTGCCTTTCTCCTTTCATTTCAGCCAAGGAACACACATACAAAAAAAAGAATTAACATTGCTTATGAGAGGGACACTTGCGTGACTTGAAAGGGAATCTTATCAAAACATGTCCAATTGAAATGAGCAATGGCTCAGCCACTGTAAGCCTCTGACAATTTTATGACCTAATTGTACAGCCTAACACATGCCAGACTGTTAAAGTGATTTAAGAGCCAGACTCACCAAGGAGGAGCCTGCGATTCTTCAGGGCTCACACGTGTTTACAGAAAACAGAGCTCGGCCCTCCACCCCAGGCACCACAGAATGTTCGTGCCACTGTGCCAGCTTCACGGGGTCACAGCGGAGGGAGGCCTGTGAGAATTTTTGAGCTGTTCATGGGTCAGAAACAGCAAGAATGCAATATTTTACAAAACTACGGAAGTTCCCCAACATCCCTACCTAAACGTATGGTTCCTCTGTTGTTCTGAAGTTGATAAATGGTACATCCTGGAATCATACAACCTAGATTCTGTTGTAGATTGAATTGTGTTTCCCCAAAACACGTGTTGTAAATCCTAACCTCTATGCCTACAGTGTCGCGATGAGTTGGAATCAAGGGCAGCGGGATTTTCAGTGGGTATGCTTATAGTTATGATTCCATTTGGGAATGGGCTGTGGTTGTTACATGAATGAGCATGGATTAGTGTCGGGTGTGTCTTGGGTTATTCTCTTTTGAGATATAAAAGAGATAAAACAAACAAGCAAGCAGAGATGGGGGCAAACTGGCTCCAAGTCACATGGAGATCCCCAAGGAAAGAGGGAACAAGCTGAAGAGAACTTCCCCCACGGCTCCAGAGCTGACACAGAGAGAAAGCCTTTCTTTAAAGCTGGCAGCCAGAATTCCAACTTCTAGCCTCCTAAATTGTAAGAAAATTAATTTCCATTTGTTAAATTCACCCTCTTGTGATATTTCTGTGACAGCAGCACTAAATAAGACAAGTTCAAATCCACCTCAGTCACTTGCTAGCTGTGTGATTTTGGACAACTTACTTAAACCCTCTGACTCTCAGTTCCCTCATCTGTAAAATAGGTAGTATGATATTAGTCATCATCTGAAAAGTTATTATGGGAATTAAATGAAATATATACAGAAAACGCTTAGCCTACTATGTAGAACATGGAACAAGCCCTCAGTGAATATAAGCTCTTGTTATTTTTAATATTTAGACTTCTTTCAGAAACTGAGTTCTGAATGACAACCACCTAAGTTTTTCCAATTCAATTAGCTTTTTATAAGAAACTTTAGCTGCAGAAAAAAAAATTAATCAACTTCTAATAACTGAAACTCCAGACATACAATTTCTAAAAATATTAAATTAAATACTAGTAAATAACATATTCCCTCAGATCTGCTAGTGATGAACTCTTTCATTCCTTCCCATTGGAATTTCAAAGATTGACGTTGCTGGTTATTGAATTTATTTGTATTTTGTTAGGCACACATTCCTGTTACTTATCCTCTTTCTTATTCCTGGAATTGTAATGATGGTGGCATACGGACTAATCTCTCTGGAACTGTACCAAGGAATAAAATTTGACGCTAGCCAGAAGAAATCTGCTAAAGGTAACCACCTGTCAGCCGTATGTTTACACCAAAAGATTACAAGGCATGTTTCCTATAATGTATGCGGTATCTTAAATGAATATACCCAGAATATATAAAGAACGAAAACCCTGGTGATAGTGGTTAAGTACTACGAATGCTAACCAAAAGGTCAGCAGTTCACATCCACCAGGCACTCCTTGGAAACTCTATGGAGCAGTTCTACTCCATCCTATAGGGTCACTATGAGTCAGAATCAACTCAACAGCAGGGGGTTTGGTGTTTTGGTTTATACAATAGGTTGAAAATTTAGAAATATTTTCTATGATACTCTGTTGCATAACGTACAACCATAAAGTCCAGTGTCTCTGTTTATTTAACTGCAAAATGGGAAAATAAACCCTCTCAAAAGGTGATGAGCAGAATAAATGCCCATGTAACCCAGCTATAAACTGAGAGCCCATATATGCCAGGCTTTCTGTAATGTTGCCTTCAAATGCACACCCTTTAACAATCAGAGCTAATGTAATTCTGGTTTTTACTAATGTCTCTCCAAAGACATCATGAAATTTTGTTTATAACTCAGGTTATTTATAATCCAGCCCAGCTTTTTATCTCCTTTTCCCCATCTTGTTTCTCCTTCTCTTTCATAGTGTGGTTGTCATAAAGCCTCATTCTTTCCCCATTCATTGCAATGTACTACTCACTAAAATAGGAGTCCTGGTAGGGCAGTGGTTAAGAACTATGGCTGCTAACCAAAAGGTCAGCAGTTCAAACCCACCAGCTGCTCCTTGGAAAACCCTATGCGACAATTTTACTCTGTCCTTTTAGGGTTGTTATGAGTCAGAATCGACTTGACAGCAACTGATTAGTCACTAAAACTTTCCTTCGTTTGCATAACTTTTTTTCTTCTCATTCCATGCTGTCGTTCAGCTCTTTGCTGTGTAGATGACTTCGTTTCTCGTTTTTAGTTCAGTATCCAGATTGCCCACAATAAAAGTAGTCCAGAAACTCAGTGGTGGAGCACATGCTTGGCACGCACAGTCCTGGTTCAGTGCTCAGAACCTCCATGGACACTCTGGTGTCCTAGCGGTTCGATACCACGGCTGATAACAGAAAGCTCAGCAGTTGGACTCCACCAGGTGCTCCTTGGAAACTCGGCAGGGGGCAGCTCTCCTCTGTTCTGCACAGTTGCTATGAGTCAGAATTGACTTGATGGCGATGAGTTTGATTTGGTTTTAAAAGTTTACCAAGCAAACAGGAACCTCCCACCTGGGGGGCCAAGCCAAAGAAGGAGAACATGAATATTCATTCTTTAATATTTTTTGATCCATGTCATTTTCGTGAATAGAAAATTATTTTCGTGAATAGAAAATTATTTTCGTTTTCCATTTGAAACAAAGGACCCGCATAGATCAAGACTCTCCCAGACAGATGTGAGTTCAAAGTTGCCTACCCTGTTCTTCAGGTCTTTGGTCTGGTCCCCTTTTGGAGACGCAGGGGGCTTCGTGCCTTTCCTCTGGCATGACCCATTCCCCTAAATCAGTGCTGTCGCTTGCCCTCGCAGAAAGGAAGCTCAGCACCGGCAGCAGTGGCAGATACGAAGACAGCGATGGGTGTTACCTGCAGAAGTCCAGGAACCCCAGGAAGCTGGAGCTGCAGCAGCTGTCCTCCCGCAGCAGTGGCAGGGCCAGCCGCATCAGAAGCAACAGCTCTGCTGCCAACCTGATGGCCAAGAAGCGGGTCATCCGCATGCTCATTGTCATTGTGGTCCTCTTCTTCCTGTGCTGGATGCCCATATTCAGCGCCAACGCCTGGCGGGCGTACGACACTGCTTCTGCCGAGCGTCGCCTCTCAGGGACCCCGATTTCCTTCATCCTCCTGCTCTCCTACACCTCTTCCTGTGTCAACCCCATCATCTACTGCTTCATGAACAAAAGGTTCCGGCTCGGCTTCATGGCCACCTTCCCCTGCTGCCCCAGCCGCGGCCCCGCGGGGGTGAGAGGAGAGGGAGGCGAGGAGGAGGAAGGGAGGACCACCGGCGCCTCTCTCTCCCGCCACTCGTACAGTCACGTGAGCGTTTCTGCGCCGCCCCCCTGAGCCCTCCCGGGACCCTGCACTGCAGAGGGGTGGAGTGCGAGCTGGGGCGGGAAGAGGAGGAGGAGGAGGAAGAAAAAAGCAGCCGCGGGAGGGAGAAAGAGGGAAGAAGTGAGGGAGAGAAAGGGCTCCACTTCCAGCTGGAATGGTTTCTTGTGCCTCTCATCCATCCTCTGGGTTCCAGAAGGAGAGCCCTTCTAGAGTAGGGCCAGGACTTGACTCCTAGGCAGTGTCAAGGCAGGAAATTTTCATTGGCATCTACCATCAAAAGAACCTAAGTTCCTGAAGAGAATCTCAGTCACAAGAGTCCAGCTGGGCTCAGCCTGGAGATGGAATTGCTGAGCTCGTGTTCAAAATGGAAATGGGAGTGCTATCGAACTTAGAGGGTTCGGGAGTCTCCGAGGTCGGTGCTCAGTCCCCATAGTGATGCACTTCTGCGCTCTGCTGCTCCTGCTGGCGTGGGATTGTGGGGGCTCTCCACCTCTGGGGAGCCCACCGTGCATTCATGTCCATTCTGTAACCACCCCCTTCATCATGACCACAACAAGGAACCAGAAGCGAAACTTCCGACCGTTTTCCTGTAGTGAGAGAACAGCCTGACTTTGTCTACTTGAGGTCATTATGGACATTTAGTGACAAGATTATGTTATCAGAACAGCACAGAGACCGCTGTCTGAAAGGTGGAAATGGCAACTTCTATTAGAAAAAAAGAATAGGAAGCGAGTAGCTGCCGAGCATTACCTTAATATGAAGTGTTAAGAGCCAGAAAGGGATTAGAAATCTTTTCTCTACTTTAATTATGTATGTATGTTGCTTTACTCCTCTGTAGGATGATATTAAGCCCCCTGGCTTCTGTGTGTCGACATCATTTCTTGTACTCACGTGGCACTTCCTCCTTCTCCAGAACGTCCTTCAGGTACAAAGAATGTTTGCAAGTTGTATGTACCTGGCCAAGGGTGAAAACGTGTATAGTCGGGGCCAGAATATAAACTGGCAAACTTGGACTGAGTCAACAAATAGTGTTTGAACATCAAAGCTGCCTATATCTTTATATACAATCTATGTATTTGCTATTAATTGTACATGTGTAAACCAAATATGTGAGTACATTCTTTATGTGTAAGTATTCTTTGATGTGTTTTAAAAAAATAGATAATGGCTGTTGAAATTCAGTTGTTTTATCATTTTTTATTCCTTTGCAACAGTTGGTGTTGTGTTGCAAAAGCAGTGCTGAAATCTCTTCCATTTAGAAATTTCAATTTAAATTAGGATATGAGATATATATTTAGATTCAATGGCACTTGGCTTTTGGCTCATTTAGATTCTAGAAAGTGTGTCTCTAGACTAGCTTGTGTCAGCTGGTCCAGTGGTGCAGCTTTCTTTTGTTTAGAGCAAACAGTTTAGATCAAACAGTTGCTGCTAAAATGGTAACAGTAAAAGTTGTAAGAAATAAATACGCCCCCAAAAGGAATATAAACATCACTAGTATCTTAGTAAATCCTACAAGGCCTATAACTTTCCTGACTGAAGTATAAACTTTCCGTAGCGTACATGTGAAATAAATGAGTGTGCACATTTTTTTACAGGGAAAATGTTTGCAAGGTAGAGGAGGGGAGACAAAAGGAGAGGGGAATGGGAAGGGAGGGAAGGAAAAAGGGGAGGGAGGGAAGGAAGGAAGGAAAGAAGGGAAAGGGAGGACGGGATGGAAGGAGTGAAGGCGGGAAAGAGAGGAAGGGAAGGAGGGAGGAAGGGAGGGAAGGAAAGAAGAACAGAAGGAAAGGAAAGGCAGGAAGAGAGGGAGGGAGGGAGAGAGGACACTCATCAGAACTTTCACATCCTGAGCATCTGAGAAGTTGGCTTTTCTTTTTCCTGTTTTCAAGAAATTGACCATCCATTAATTCATGCCAGGAACTCTGTGTGGCTTACAATGGTAAGTAATTTCAATGGTTGGAAGAAAAAATGGCCTGTGGAAAAAAGAGTAGAAAGTAGGGAGTGGCAAGAAGTAATCATGAGTAGGGGAAGGGGTGCTTTGCTCTACCAAGATGTATTACCACTTTGCTTTTAGCAGGGGAAATGGTCATGTGCCAAGAAAGAATTATTGAAGGTATGACTTTATTATTATAAGGGCCATCAAGGCAGTTGTTAGTTTTTCTCTTCTTTATATTCTATTTAGTTACATTTATAATTAGCCATATCAAAGATTTCAAGGTAAAAATTCAACCAGATCAAACAGTTGCTGCTAAAATGGTAACGGTAAAAGTTGTAAGAAATAAATACGCCCCCAAAAGGAATATAAACATCACTAGTATTTTAGTAAGTCCTACAAGGCCTATAGCTTTCCTGACTGAAGTATAAACTTTCTGTAGCGTACATGTGAAATAAATCAGGCCCCATATTATTGGGAACCTTTGAAAGCATCAAAGATAGTTCCCTTTAAAATGAGTTGCAGCAAAAATACAAGATGCACACTTAAATTTTAGTTTCAGATTCCTGTATTTTGAGTGTAAGTGTGCAGCCAATGGTGCACGGGGCATACTTACAATGGAAATCTGCTCTTTATCTAGCTTTCAGTTCTGTGGGTTTGGTTTGGTAGGCACCCCTACTTAAAAATCATCTTAAAAAATGTATAAAATTATAAATAAGATTTCCCAGGTGTAGAGCAGAAAAATGCACATTCACTAAATTTACTGAAAGCGCTTTCACAAAAATGGAGTTGTTTTTTTTTTTTTTAAACCAAAGAAGAAAACAATTGTTAGCTTTTGCAATCTGTGCCTGACTTTTGGGAATAGTACCTTCAACAGCTTGATTTTACTCTTTAAAAAAATAAATAAATAAACAACGTAAACTATTCTAAGTACTCCGTTGAGTCAGCTGCCTTTATTTCATGCTAAAGTGGCTTACTAATCTGACTTTGAAGTAAGGTGACTTCTGGAACTGAGGCTAGAAAACAAACTCACGAAGTTTCTGGTATTTTCCTAGTGTCTTCCAGTAGCTTCCACTCATCACCGGAGCGGTGAGCTGAGTGCTGGAGAGGAGAATGTATCTTTGACTTTTGATTAAACCTTGTGTCTCCGTGGTTTCTGTGCACTTGTTACCATGGTAATCTCTTGTAATAACCTTGTATCGGTGAATAAGTAGTGTCTGTGTTTACACGGCTCAAATATACATGTTTCTGTAGACTTGACACTTGTCCCCTCCACCCAGTTAAAATGCACTTTTCAGGAGGCGAGTGACAATAGCCGCTCCATCTCTCTTGCGTCTGCTTTCAGTGTTTTGCCCAGCCTTCTACATACTGGGGGCGCTCAATAAATATTGTGACTGACTTCTACTGTGCCGTCTAGTTTGTTTGGGGGTGCTGTCTTTCAGTCACGGCAGTGATTCTCCATAGAGGAAGCACATTCTTTGAGGAGGGCAATGGTAACAAAATCTCAAGGGGGCATTTTCCAACTCAGACCGCCTGGGTAGTGCAATTGCTACCCTAAGGGTTAAAGGTTGCAGTCTACCCAAAGGCGACTGGGAAGAAAACCCTGGTGATCTACTTCTGAAAAATCAGCCATTGAAAGCCCTACGGGGCACAGTTCTACCCTGGCACTCATATACATGTGAAGTCACCACGAGTCAGAATAGACACAACTGCCACATGTTTTTTGGATTTTTCTAACTTGATGTGTATCCCTCCCCAAGATTCTGATGTGTGAGCCCTCTTCTGTCACTGCTTCCTCTCCTTGTCACCCCTGGAGGTGGGCAGCTAACAGGAACTCAGCAATGTTCCTAACGGAAGGTGGAGTGCCCACAAGCAGCGCTAAGACACAGAGACAAAGGATGGAGGCCCACCCACTGGTCTGTGGTGTCCCTTGGATTAGCTCTTCCCTGACCTCGTTCCCTCTAAGAACAGTTTAAAAAAAGAAAAATCACCACACTTCTAATTTCTGCCCAAGTATACAACTCACTCGTTGTTGTTGTTGTTAGGTGCTGTGGAGTCAATTTCAATGCATAGTGATCCCAGGTGCCAGAATAGAACTGTCCCATGGGGTTTTCTAGGCTGTAATCTCTATGGGGGAGCCCTGGGGCACAGAGGTTAAGAGTTCCTCTGCTAACTAAAAGGTTCACAGTACGAGTCCACCAGCTATGCTTGTAAACCCTGTGGGGCAGTTCTACTCTGTCCTATAAAGTCACTAGGAGTTGGAATCAACTTGATGGTTTTATTATGATTATTAATCTTCATGGGAGCAGATCACCAGGTCTTCCTCTCATGAAGCTATTAAAACTCACTGCCATCGAGTCAGTTCCAACTCATGGCAACCTTTTATGACAGAGTAGAACTGTCCCGTGGAGTTTCCAAGAAGGAGTGCCTGAAGGATTTGAACTACCAACCTTGTTTTGGTTAGCAGCTGTAGCACTTAACCACTGCACCATCAGGGTGTCCGCAGAGCAGCCAGGTGGGTTCAAACCACTGACCTTTCAGTTAGCAGCCACGTACTTAACCGTTGTGCTAACAGGGTTTTTTTCTTATTAGAGCTGATAATTATCAAAGCCTATGTGACCCCTTAGCTGCTCTCTCCCGTCTATTTTCTCTCCTTCAGGATCCCTTGGGGAACCTTCCTGAGCCACCCCCACTCACCATTACATCTACTGACTTCCTGTTGGTGAATCTCGGCTCTTCACATGGCACTTCCCTCCCCCTTGTCCCTTGAACTAGAGATCTCTGACCTTCTGACTTCTTGGACCACTATTCACTAGAACAGAGACTCCAGGCTTCCTAAACCTCCCAGAGCCGAGGGCTAGCTAGCTGCACAACCCCATGCATTCTAACTCCATGCCTGGAAGAAAGTTATATCCTTTGTCTCGCCCAAGAAGAGAGGTCAGACAGGTATGAATTACATAGCCCACAGTGTTGCCCAGAATCCACTTGATGGCAATGGATTTGTTTTGTTTTGGTTTGATTTTGGTAGGAATGTTCATAGCAAATAACCCCGCACTCATTGCCATCAAGGAAACCCTGGTGGCATAGTGGGTTAAGTGCTGTGTCTGCTAACCAAAAGGCTGGCAGTTCAAATTCACCAAGCACTCCTTGGAAACCCTATGGGGCAGTTTTACCCTGACCTCTAGGTCACTATGAGTCAGACTCAACTCGATGGCAGTGGGTTCATTGCCATCACGCCAACTGTGGCTCATAGCGACCCTATGGGACAGAGTAGAACTGCCCTGTAGGGTTTCCAAGGAGAAGCTGGTAGATTAGAACTACCAGCTCTTTGGTTAGGCGCTGTAGCTGTTAACCACTGTGCCACCAGGCTCCCTGAATTGCACATAAAAGGTGTTCAATAAATATCTGTGGGGCCAATGAACAGAGTTGTTCCTCAGTGCCATTCCTTCCTTGGCCACAGCGAGAAGGACTCGCCATTCCTCCTGGGGCATCCTAAAACGGAGTGCACAGCAGTATGCTGTGGGTGATGGCCAGCAAATCTCATCTGCAAGTTCCTTGATAGCAAAACCTGTGAGTACAGGGGATAGCCCCTGGTTGGGAAGTCTGGAAATGTATGTCATAATCTTAGCACAGCTCCTACCTTGCTGTGTGGCCCCAGGCAAGTCACACTCCCTCTCTGGGTGTGTTTTCTCAGATGTAAAATGAAAGGCTGCTGCTCCCACTCCAAGACTATGTGACTTTGTAGGTCAGCATTTGCTACCGTGTTTTGTTATGCCCTGTTCTCCGTTAATGCCATGGACTTCACATTGACCTTGCAATCCTAGAAGCTCTCTGACACCCAAGCTCATAACCACCTCTCAGGAAGGCTTGACCTTCAGGGCATCTCTGAGCAAGGATCTCAGCTCTGAGGAGAAGGAGCCCAGAGCATCTGTGCACTCCCAGCCTCTTGTGGGAGGCTGGTCCTTGAAACACGAGTGAACTGTAGCCATATAAGTTCACTCGAAAAACAGATTTATGTCAGGATTGAAAGGGGTACCAATGTTTATTAAAGGCCTGCTATGTGTGTGGCTCAGAAAAATTGCAACCGGAATGGTCTTTAGAAGTGAAGAAGGTGAAACTTTACCTCCCATACTTTGGACATGTTATCAGGAAGGAGCAGTCCTGGGAGAAGAACATCATGCTTGGTCAAGTACAAGATCAGTGAAATGAGATGGACCGACACAGCAGCTGCAGAAGGGGCCGCAAGCATGACAATGATTGTGAGGCCAGTGCAGGACTGGGCAGTGCTTTGTTTGGTGGTACACAGGGTTGCTGTGAGTCAGAACAGACTCAACAGCACCTCTTAACAACATAGGGACCGAATTCTTTCCATCCACGTGGGAGGCTGGGGTTAGATTCCTGTCAACACACTTCACGTGCAGCCACCACCCACCTGGCAGTAGAGACTTGCATGTGGTTAGTATGCTAAATGGGTTGCAGCTGAGTTTTCAGAATCAAACGAACTAAAAGCCTGGTGAATATTACATGTAAGTACTGTTCTCCTTAAAAAAAAAAAAAAAAAGTATAATATGAAAGCATCCGAAATTAGCTTTAAAACAAAGATGAGAATGTAAAGGGACTGGGCAACTAGATGAAGGGAAACAGAACAACGAGAATGGAAATAACAAGAATGTTCACACATTACGGAGAGTGTAATCCATGTCACTGGACAACTTGGACAGAAATTGTTGAATGGAAACCCAAACCTTCACCCAAAACTCCATCAGCCAGTGAAAACCCTATCCAGCCCAGCAGTCTGATTCACAAGTGATTATGGAGACTGCACAGAGCCTGGCAGCATTTTGTTCCACTGCAAAGGTCAGTGGCCGCTGACAACAAATGTCACTAGACAAGTTTCTGGTCACGGCAGGCAACAATCAACATGATCAGAATAAATGGATTAGTGTTTGTTACACTCGGTTTATATAATTTTCCAAATAGTCTGTGTGAGGCAATCACTGTCTTTATTTTACAGGCTGAGGACACTGAGGTTCAGAGGGGGCAGTAACATGTCCAGAGTCAAACAGCTAGTAATTGACAGAGGTAGGCTCCATCCCTATTTCCATACACCAGCTGCAGTTGGGATTAGATGCCACTTATTAGTCTAAATAATCAATAGCCAGCTGCTTTGTTTCCAGTCATGCCTTGCAGTCCCTCTTGCTCACTCCCTACCAATGCTAAGGAAGAGAAATCCTGCCTCTGCTGCCCTGACACCTCCCCAGGGACTTCGTGTCTGCCCTCTGAGCTCCTTGAATGCGGAAGGTTTAAAACTACATTTTTCTGACTTGTGTCCCGGATGCTTCTACTTCTCTGCTTATTTCTAGAAGGAGGATAACACACTTCAGCATCTCACAGGAAAGGCAAACTTAAATGTCAGCAAAATGTTGTCTCTTTGGTGAGTTGTCAGTGTCACTGAGGTAGATCTCCTTTTTCAGAATCATCATGTTGTTCTTCGGTGCTGTGAATTTCGTTTTTAACTCATAGCAACCACATGCAGCGAGCAGGACTGCCCACTGGGATCTCTAAGCTGTGATCTCTACAGGAGCAGACTGCCTGGTTTTCCTCCTGCGGAGCCGCTGGGTGGGTTCAAACCACTAACCCTTGCAGGTAGCAGCGCAGCACCTAATGGGTGTGCCACAGGGCCTCTTAGAATCCTCACACAGGAAACAAACATACACCAGCTTACCTACCAGCCTGCAAAGTAAAGCTTCCTGGGTGCCTTGCACCTGTTACCATTCTGTCATTGCCTCTTTTCCAGTGAATTTTTTAAAAAATATATTTTATTGTGCTTTAACTGAAAGCTTACAATGCAAGCCCACCAAGTCAATTTGTCACACAAAAACTTACAGGCACAGTGCTATGTGAGTCCAGCTGCTCTCCCCACACTCCTCCCCTGCACCAGATATTTCCCATGTCCATTCATCCAGGTCCTGTCCCCATCCACCGTCTCATCTCACCTCTGGATAGGAGCTGCCCAGTTAGCCTCACCGTGTCTATTTAAGCCAAAGAGCACACTCCTCACCAATATCATTTTATGTTTTATAATCCAGGCTCATCTTAGTCTACAGAGTTGGCTCCAGGAATGGCTTCAGTTCTGGGCTCACAGAGAGTCCGGGGGCCTTGTTTTCCAGGGATCCCTCCGGTCTGTTGGACATCCAGTTTGTTGTTTTTAATAGAGTTTGAGTTCTGTTCCCCTCCTCCTTCCATTTATCTCCTGCTGTGTCAGTGACTCTATGTTGTATTTCCTGTCGGGACAGTCATTTGGGGTGGCCGGGCACCATCTAGTTCTTCTGATCCCATGCTGATGTAGTCTGTAGATTATGCCATACTTTCTGTCTCTTGGGCTAACATTTTCCTTATTTATTTGATGTCTTTCATTCTCTGTTCAAGATGGGTTGGGACCAATTGATGCTACGTATGTGGCAAGCTGCTAGTTTTTAAGACCCCAGATGCCACTCACCAAATTTCCCCAGGGAAAGTTGCAAGTTACAGTTATCCATAAGGCAACTCAAATTCCTCATCCATACAGTGGGGTTAAGTGTCTGACCTCAAGCCTCTCATGCTTCTGATGTCCTCTGCCTGCTAATGCTGCCACCATTCCCCAAGATTCTCAAGCTCAGATTTGGCTCATCCTTTGCAATGTGCTGTCAGGAAGTTGCCACCACTCACCTGTTTGTCTTGCTGTGGTGGCATGCATGTTGCTATGATGCCAGGAGCTCTGTTGTCAATGTTTCAAATACCAACTGTGTCACCCGAAGTGGACAGGTTTCACTGGAGCTTATAGACCAAGACAGGCGAGGAAGTTACACCTGGCAACCTATTTCCAAAAATTAGCCAGTGACAACCATATGGATCACAATGGAATCTTTTCTGATAGACTGTTGATAAACGAGCCCTCCTGGGTTAGGCAGCACTCAGAATACATAGCAGCCACAACAACGAACTACACAGCACAGCAGTAATCACGAGGATGGAGCAGGACTGGACATTTCCTTCTGTTGCACGTGGAATCCCCAGAGTGAGAGCCGACCGGACAGCAACTAACAATAAAGAGCACCATCAAGAAACGCTCAAGAACAAGAACTTTGGATTCAGAGAGATTTAGATTCACATCCTAGGCCCAGCACTTGCTAGCTGTGTGATATTAGGCAAATTACTCAAACCCAAGCCTTAGTTTCCTCATGTGTAGTACTGACTTCAAAAGGTTTTGTGAGAGCTTAATGAAAACATTTAGATAACGTGATATTAAAGGGACTTCTCCAGACTCAGAATTATCAATGTGGATGAGAGAACACGCTGTCCAACATTCCAAAGAAAGAGACTAGATGTAATCCCATGACACTAAAAGATACTGAAACCTATTCAGCAACATGTATTCTTTCATCTTTCTCCTGCCCCTGTAAACGTAGAGAAAAACACTGCTGCTGTCAAGTTGTTCTGACACATGGCTACCCCATGTGTTACAGAGTAGAACAGCTCCCTAGAGTTTTCTTGGCTATATTATTTATGGACAGAGATTGCTGGGTGGGTTTGAACCATAAACCTTTAGGTTAGTAGCCCAGCACAAAACTTTTACACCACTCAGGAACCTCCATAACATAAAGGAAAGACAGAGAATTTCTTTGCGGAGGATTGCCAGATGAACAGACAGAAAATTCTGTCCAATTTTCTTCTTGCCTTACCATAGAACAAACTGAGGGAAAACTCCCAGAAATGATTGGGAAGGAAGGAATTCTTTGACAAGAGGGAAAACTGATACTTGTTACTTCCTTCCATGGGACCTGACTGATGATTTGTCTCTTGCCTCTTATGTTGAAGGGAGCTAAGAATGAACTTGCTTCTTAGATGTCCAGTGATGGAGAGACAAGGGGTCAGGTTCCATGGATCAAGCAAAGGCCACATAAAGTAGCCAGGCCTGGTCATCCCAGGGTAGAAAGAAGCTGTGTGAAATGCGCTGTCTGCAGCAGGAGCTGAGTGAAGCTGGAAGAGCTCAGCTAGAGCAGGCAGGAGAAATTCATACATCGCCAGAGCCCCTCACGGCATGTAACACAGGAGGATGGGGGCCTCGGAAAAGCCTACAAAATGGCTTCACAAGAGAAAGAGCCAGCATCCAGACTGGGTCACTGAAGAAGAACCACAAAGAGGGTCACGTTTACCCCTTTACTGCTCAACTCTCATCATCTCAAAAAAGACACTGTCATGGATTGAATTATGTCCCCTCCAAAATGTACGTGTTGATTTGACTTGGTCAGGAGTCCAATAAGGTGCCCTTCCTCCCATGTGTCGTGAATCCTGCCTCTGTGATATTGGTGATAGAGAATGGTTTGCAGCTGTGTTAGTGAGACAGGTCTCAAGGTACAAGCTTGTGGGTTGTAAGGGAGGGAAGGGAGCCAAGGAAGCTGGGAACCTCACACCAACAAGAGAGAAGCACTGAGAGCAGAGCACGTCCTTTGGACCTGAGGTTCCTGTGCTGAGATGCTCTCACCAGACTGGGACTCAGCCTACCAGACTGTGATTTCTCATACTGAATGGACTTACAATTTATAAATGGATTTGCAGCTTACCAGACTATGTCAATACAGCTTCTCTTCATGAAACCATCCACTTGTGGTATTTTCTGTTAGAGCAGTACCAGGTGACTAAGACAGACCTAAAGCAAAGAAAAAAGGAAAGAAAGACCACCACTTTCTTCTCCACTGTGCGTGTCTCGCCTGGGACCTGACAGACTTACAGGAGAGAAGCTTCAGGCAGGGTCAGAAATGTTAGGCTCAGTTTAGACTTGACTACATACCTGAAAATGGGGCACCGGTGTCACAGCCATGAAGCAGTGCCTGACTAACTTAAAGGTCAGTGGTTCAAACTCACCAGTCACTCGATGGGGAAAAAGATCTGGCAATGTGACAAGATTACAGCCTGAGACACCATGTAGGGCAGCTGTCTTTTATCCTGTGTGGTGGCTGTGAGTGACGATTAACTCGATGGCATGCAACCACAAGAACCCAGGAAAGAGATGGGAAAACAATTGAAATCTGCTAGAGATAACACGGCAGGGAAGAAGAATACCTGACCAATAGGCATTGGAGAGGGAGGTAGGAGAAAAATAAAGCTATTTCCTGATTTTTCCATACTTTTCAGTAAACTAGTTGCTTATGAAGAGTGTCTGACAAAGAGGGGTTTAATGAGTGATAGCCATCATACACAATATCTAAGAGATCTCTTTGGGTTGGTAGCCCACCCCCACTAGTCTTTCCTATTTCTGTTGAAAACATCCTGATAAAAGTCTTTTTGTTACTTATCACCCAGAAAGCCACATTAGCTGTTCAGCGGGCTTCCCAGGGCCCAATTCTCTCTTCCCTCCAATTTTCCCACCTCTCTGGTTTTAGGTCGGTAGTCCCAGTATAACACTTGGATCATCGCACGCCCTGCCTGGCAGTTCTCAGTGGCTCTCCACTGCCTAGAAGTCGAACTTCCTTAGCCTGGCAACCAAGTCCCCAGCTACTGGGAGTCCAGCTTCCTTTCCAACCCTCTTTCCGTGTTGGGCCGTTTCCTCTTCCTTTCAGAACAGCACAGTCTGCTGTGCCCACGTGCCTCCTTGCACTCCTGCCTCCCTCCGTTTGAGACATTCTCCATCTCTCTTTTGCTCTTCCGATAAAATTCTAACACTCTTTAGGCTCACTTCACATTTTACCTTCACCATAAAACCTACAAAATCCTCCATCAGAAAGAATTCTCCCTCCTCCAAGCTCTCATAAGACTATTTGTATATCTCTGGTTGTCCAACTGAAAGCTCATTCCCACCCCTTCTGTCATGGTTTGAATTGTGTCCCCCCAAAAATGTGTGCAGCCATGTGGCTGGGATATGGTTCCCAGTATCTTGGAAATGTCCTCCATTGTGCGGTTTTGCTAACCTGTATGTTAAAGGATTAGGGTGGGGCTGTGAATTCCTGCTATGGGGGAAGTTTCCCTGGAGTATGGCTTGCCCCACCCTTAATGCTTTTAGCTTGCAAGGAATAAAAGGAAAAAGAACCAAGGACAATTTGAGAACCTCGCTACCATCAAGCAAGCAGCACCGGGAGCAGAGCACGTCCTTCAGACCAGAGGTTCTTGTGTGAGGACGCTCCCTGGACAATGACTGATGCAATACTGGACTTTCCTCCAGGGCCGTCAAGGGGAAAGTCTTTCCCTGGAGCAGACACCCTGAATATGGACTCGCAACCTACCGGACTGTGTAAGAATAAATCTTTCTTTGTTAAAGCCATCCACTCTGTGGTATTTCTGTTAGAGCAGCCCTAGCTGACTAAAACAGAATTGGTACCGTGGGAGTGGGGTGCTGCTCTAGCAAATACCTAAAATGTGGAAGCCACTTTGAAACTGCGAATGGATAGAAGATTCAGAAGGAACGAAGAAGGCACAGATGGTGAGAAACAACAGAGGACCGGCAGCAGCGGCAGCGGCAGCAGCAGAACCAGAGGCAGCGCTGGAGCCGACCCGTGGAGCGAGAGAGGTCAGTGCCTGCGCAGAGTTTTCCTTGCGGAACGGGGTGCCTCTGGGCACTTGAATCGGTGAGGTGGCCTTGCTGACCCACGGAGTGAGAGAGTTGAGTGCCTTTGGGCAGGACGCTTTCCAGCAAGAGTGGGGTGCCTCCGGGCACTTAAACCAGTGGAGCTACAGAGCTTTGGAACACTTGCCCGGCAGGGCAGTTGTGGGCCTGAGGCCCAGGCCATGCGGCCATAGGAAGCTGAAGCTGAAGAGGCAGATAGCGTGAGAAGCTGAGCTGCCTCAGTCTCAAGAGGTATGGCCATGACCTCAGGGGTTTGAAAGGGTGGAACCATGGCGTGCTGTGTCCGTAAGGGTGGAATTGCCACTCAGTTGGGCTTAGGGTGCTCCTAAAGCCGATGGGACAGAGTTTCTGTCCAAGTGGGCCTTGAAGGCAGAGTTGTAGCACGGGGCTGGAGGTCTCCACTCAGAAACCTGAGAGTGTGGCCGATACCTAGAGTCTGGAGAGCATTGCTGTTGTGTAGAATGTCTCAGAAAATGTAAGAGTATTTCCAAAGCTTTGAGGGCTAATGTAATGTGTTCTGTTGACTTGCCTGTTGCCTGTTAATGCCTTCTAAGTTTCACAGATGTAGAAGAGTTTTTGTATTTTGGACTTGGAACTGATTTAAGACTTCTGTTATATGGATGGACATAATTTTGCTATGGTGAGATGAATGTGTTAAATGTTTTGTGATGTGATTTTTGGGTTGTCAAAGGGTGGGATGTCATGGTTTGAATTGTGTCCCCCCAAAAATGTGTGCAGCCATGTGGCTGGGATATGGTTCCCAGTATCTTGGAAATGTCCTCCATTGTGCGGTTTTGCTAACCTGTATGTTAAAGGATTAGGGTGGGGCTGTGAATTCCTGCTATGGGGGAAGTTTCCCTGGAGTATGGCTTGCCCCACCCTTAATGCTTTTAGCTTGCAAGGAATAAAAGGAAAAAGAACCAAGGACAATTTGAGAACCTCGCTACCATCAAGCAAGCAGCACCGGGAGCAGAGCACGTCCTTCAGACCAGAGGTTCTTGTGTGAGGACGCTCCCTGGACAATGACTGATGCAATACTGGACTTTCCTCCAGGGCCGTCAAGGGGAAAGTCTTTCCCTGGAGCAGACACCCTGAATATGGACTCGCAACCTACCGGACTGTGTAAGAATAAATCTTTCTTTGTTAAAGCCATCCACTCTGTGGTATTTCTGTTAGAGCAGCCCTAGCTGACTAAAACACCTTCTTAGCTGGAACCCCAGAGCATACAGATAAGGATCACATGATGTTCAGGGAAAGTGTGTCCAGCTCAAAAGGATAAACCGTGGTGGATCTGTGCTAGGTGTGATAATCTTGTTACCTTCTGCCAGAGATTGGTTATGGAGTAGGTTTGTGCCAAGTTCTGGCCAGTGATACCCAACAACATACCCCAAAGGATTTTAGAAGCCCTAATTTTCAGCATGGCTACTGATATTCACGGTATAAATACTCCTACAGTAGCCAAGCTCAAGTGAACAATGTGATGTCATTGAACATGGAATTGGTTAAAGATGGATCTTGGCTAAAGAAGCTATGCCCTCCAAGACATACTTTTCTTGTGATTGAGCAAGATTGGAAGCGGCAGAACCAGAAGTGCTTCTTAAAGCTTCCATCAAAAGAAGCACACATCACCTCCTCTAACATTCCATTGGCCAAAGCAAGTCACATGGCCAAGCCAGACATTAATGAAACATGAAACATAATCTTTCCCCAGAAGGAGTACCAATGAGGGGTGTCAGAAAGGAACATAAATATTTTTGAAAGACTGTTATGATCTACCACTCTGGAGAATGTTTTATTGAGGATGAAAGGATACAGCAGGCCAGTGGACTGGCTGATCACTTCCTTCTTGCCTGGAGCTGGTTGCAGCAGTCCTGTAAGGGAGGGAGCCATAGAGAGGCCCTCACAGAGGCTGATAGCAATTCATCAGCTCTAAGTGGCATAGTGGTGAAGTGCTACGGCTGCTAACCAAAAGGTAGGCAGTTCAAATCCTCCAGGCCCTCCTTGGAAACTCTGTGGGGGCAGTTCTACTCTGACCTATTGATTCAATGGCACTGGTTTTTTTGTTTGTTTGTTTCTTTGACTCAGCTACTTCCATGCTTTCTGTTGACAGAGAGCATAAATTCCTTGACCTTAAGCCCATTTGATTCTCTTATTTTGTTTTAAGGAATGCATGCAACAGTGGAGGTACTCACTCATCAAATCCAAAAAATCTGGAAGACAGCTACCCAGCAAGCCCACACGAAGAAATACAGACTCATGCCCATTATAAAGAAAGGTGGTTCAACAGAATGACGAAATTAATGAACAACATCAGTATCACATGCAGGTAAAATGTTACTGAAGATCATTCAAAAGTGGTTGTAGAAGTACACTGAAAGGGAACTGACAGAAATTCAAGCTGGATTCAGAAGAGAACATGGAACAAAGGATATTGTTGCTGAAGACAGATCATGTCTAAAAGCAGAGACTATCTGAAAGATGTTTATCTGTGTTTTATGGACTATGCAAAGGCTTATACTGTGTGAATCATAACAAATTACAGATTAACATTGTGAAGAAAGAGAATTTCACAATACTTAACTGTGCTTATGCAGAACACGTACTTGACCAAGAGGCGATCATTTGAATAGAACAATACTATGTGGTTTAATGTCAGAAAAGGTGTGCATTGTATACTTTCACCATACCTTTTCAACCTGCATGCTGAGCAAATTATCTATGTGAAGAAGAATAGGGCATCAGGATTGGAGGAAGATGTACTACCAACATGTATTATGCAAATAGCACAAGCTTGTTTGCTGAAAGTGAAGAGGCTTTGAGGTACTTACTAGTGAAGATCAAAAACCACAGCCTTCAGTATGGACTACACTTCAACATACAGAAAACAAAAATCCTCATAACTGGCCCAATAAGCAACATTGTGGTAGAGAAAAGATTGAAGTTGTCAAGAATTTCATTTTACTTGGATCCACAATAACACCCATGGAAGCATGAGGCAATAAATCAAATGCTATTTTGCACTGTGCAAATCTCCTGCAAGGAGACCTCTTTAAAGTGCTGAAAAGCAAATATGACACTTTGAGGTCTTGAGGTACACCTCCCCAAGCCATGATATTTTCAATTGCTTCATATGCATATAAAACCTGGACAATGACTTAAGAAGGCCATAGAAGAATCCATGACTTTGAATCACAACACTGACCAAAAATAGTGACTATACCACAGACTGAGAGAAGAAGGAACAAATCTCTTTCGGAAGTACAGCCAGCTTGCTTCTTGGAAGGAAGGATGGTAAGACTTTGTGTTACATACTTCGGACATATTACCAGGAGGGATCAGTCACTGGAGAAGGACACTATGCTTGGGAAGGAAGAATAGTCAGTGAAAAAGATAAAGACCCCCAATGAGACGGATTGGCACAGGCTACACTGATAGGCACAAACATGACAACGGTTAGGATGATGGTACAGGACTGAGTAGTGTTTCATTCTGTTGTACAGAAGGTTGCTGGGAGTCAGAATCAACTCAACGGCACCTAACAACAACAATGAGAGGAGTCCTGGTGGCACAATGGTTAAACACACTCTGCTACAAACCAAAAGGTTGGCAGTTCAAACCTACCAGCAGCTCTCTGGAAGAAAAGACCAAGAAATCTGCTTCCATGAAGATTTCAACACAGGAAACCGTATGGAGCAGTTCTACTGTGTCATCGAGGGTCACTATCAGTCCCAATCGACACAGTGGCATGCAACAACAACCACAATGTGATCCTAAGTGTTACACTATCGGTCTTTGTTGCATTAGGGTTAGACAATGCTTTTGATTATATATAATGTATAATGAATATATGTACAAATTTGCTGTATGGTTGGCTCTGTTGAGGGAGCAGAGCACTTTCTGCTGGACTCTGAGCTGAAAACATCTTCATGCATCGTTCACGCCCATTTTGCTCTTGCTACAAAGCTCTCCCTGCATGCTGCCAGGCAGGGTCTGTGCATCTCTGGCTGTCTTGTAATGAAGTGTTATTGTGTGTCTATTTCTTGGTGGTGGAATACAACAGAGTGCCTTTTCCAGAGTGCTTTTTTCTTTTATGCTTTGATTCAGAATGACACTCTTCTTGGCAGCTGAGTTTTCTAGACATCACAGCCACAAGAGATAAAGAGCAGAGTTCATTGACTCAGCTCCTGGAAGAGAACTATCTCCTCTGTGGGCAGAAATTCCATCTTTGGACTTTGTGTGAAAAATAATTGTCTGTCTAGTTTAAGATCATACATGTTTAGACATTGGACCCCTCACTGGTCATTACTTTAACTAATGCAGATGTGTGTTTGTTATTTAGAAGTTAAAATTCTTCAAAGAAATGGACCATTAACTTTAAAGAGAAAAATAGATACCCCGTGTGTGTTTCCTGCCTGAAACACACTGGTCCCAATGTGTGCTGCATGAGGGTAGTTCTCTCTCCAACCACTGAGAAGGCCACATCCCCACTCTGGGAGTCTGCCTTTCCCAGACTGGTCCATCCATGCAGTCCTCATGGAGGTTCTCAAGTCAGCTGGGGTCACTGGAGTTTTCCAATCTTCCTAACTAAAAATTAATGATTCCCCTGTGATAATCTTTAAACTTCAAATCAAAAACATTCCCTGAAGTCTTCTTTAAACCAAAAAATGTTGTTGTTGTTGTGTGCCATCAAGTCAATTCCAACTCCTAGTCACCCTGTAGGATGAAGCAGAGCTACACCCTAGGGTTTCCTAGGCTGGAGTCTCTACAGGAACAGTTCGCCAGCCCCTTCCCCTCAGAACCTGCTGGGTGGGTTCAAACCGCCAACCCTTCAGGCAGCAGCCAAATGTTCTGACCATTGTACCAGAATGCCGTCTTAACCCAGCCATAATTCAGCTTAATCAGCAAAGGACGTCTGCCTCAAGCACTACGCTCTCTTTAAGAGCTAGCTATATGGGACAAACTGACAACCCCAGCTTGGAAGATTAGATGGGAAACTTAGGGGACAGCAAGTTTATGTTTGTGGGGGAAGAACAATGCAGAAAAGGAGGGTGAAAATAGTTGTACAATTTGAACGTAATCAATGTCAGCGAATTGTGCAGGTAATAATTATTGAGTTGGTCTATGTTCTGCACTGTACATTCTCAAAAATAACAAAAGACAGAAAGACAGATAGATTAAAAAAACAAGCAAGCAAGCTCCAACTTGGACACTATGCTCGGGATGAAGGACTTGGTTATCTTAGCTCACAGATCTCCTCTGCAGACTAGGTCTGCCCCAACCTCTTGGCATTTTGACACCTCAGTGTTGAGGCAAGTCTTCCAAAGGCCCCACCCACCGGGTTTTCTGTGGCATCCACTCAGCCTATCAGCAAGGACCTTTCCCCCAGTTTCGCACAGTCAGGGCCTCCTTCGTTAGTTCACACAACTCACAATCACCACACGGAGAGGAAGGAGCATCATGGTCCCATGGAGGTCCTGTGGAGATGAACACAGGCTCTCCGCATGGACCACATCATTTAGCAACACTGCCAGGAGGCTCTGGTATAGCATGTCCGCACACTGTCCACCCTGACTGAGGAACGGCTCAAAGTCTCATCCTCATTCCTAAAAGCCAGGACTAGCCTCGGGTGATGAGAGAAGATGGTACCTCTGAAACATCCCTCTCTGTGGCCCCAACCCAGCTGGAACCTCTGAGAACTCAAGCTTAATCCCAACACCTGGTCCTAGATCTCTTCTCTCTCAACTGCTTCTGTCCCTCTCTGTTGGTCTCTAATTACAATTTCAGCCCTCAAGCCCAGAGGCAGCAGCTGCAGGCAGAGAACAGCCAGTCAGGGTGCAAACCAAACGGGCAAGTGGAAACTCAAATAGCATCTAAGGAGATTTCAGCCGAGGTTGAGAAAGGCTCCCGCAATGGAGCCAGCTGATTCCAAGTCTTAGCTCAGCAGGTGTTTCCTTGGGTACCGTCCAGGTGTAGGATTGCAGGAGAAAATACAAGACACTGGTTAAATTGGATTTCAGGTAAAAGATGAGTCAAGTTTAAGCATGTCCTGTGCAAGACCTTACTTCTATTACAGCAACACTATCCAGGGGGTGTCCTTAGGGTAGGGGCAGTGGGGTCAGAGAAGCAAGATCAGACAATAAATGGAGAAATAAGAAGGCAAATACAGTCAAGCTCTACACAGGGGGCTGTGCTCAGAAGACATTACATAGCGACCCATGTGACAGAGTAGAAATACCCCAAGCCTATAATCTTTATGGGGCATAGTGGTTAAGTGCTACAGCTGCTAATTCAAAGGTCAGCAGTTCAAATCCACCAGGTGCTCCTTGGAAACTATGAGGCAGTTCTACTTGGTCCTGTATGGTCACTGTGAGTTGGAATCGACTCCACGGCAATGGGTTTGGGTTTGGTTTACTCATTATGAGAACAGATCACTAAGTCTTTTTCTCCCACACAGCCTTTACTAGGTTCAAAACAACCTTTTGGTTACCAACTGAACACTTAACTTTTGCACCACCAGGACACCATCCTGGTAGCCGATAAACACATGAGGAGCCCCCTGACCCTGCTCTCTCACCAGCCCCCAATGGTACCCAAGTGGCTTCAGGGGGCAGAGGGTGGCAAGCCCAGTCCTGCTGCTCGCCATGCGCTGCACCGTGCAAATTTTCTCACACCACCTCTCGCCGTGGGGCAGCTGGGTCCTGCTGACCCGTTAGGGCCCGCCTTGGGATTAGGCACCCCGCTCTCCGTTGTCGTGGTTTGCATTCGGCTACCAGCAGAAAGGTTGGCAGCTCAATCGATCCAGCAGCGCTATGGAAGACAGGGCTGGCTATCTACTTTTATAGAAATTACAGCCAAGAAAACCCAGTGGAGCAGTTCTACTCTGTAACACACGGGGTCGCCATAAGTCAGAAATGACTGGAAGGTAACAGGTTTTGTGTCGATGTTCCTGGTCACTGTGATCAGAAATCAGCACCACCAGAGGAAACAAAAAGCTGCTCCCGTTCTCGCAGCACTTCGGGTTCCCATCCCTCTTGTTGACCCAGGTAGGTCCGCGCGAACCAGCTGCAGACAGATGGCAAGATCCAAGCCGACAGCGAGCGGCTGTGCGCATGCGCTCTGAGCGGGCTGCCAGGAAAATGCGTTTAGGTCTGTGGCTGTCGGTTTTGATCTGTCAATTTCGTATTTTTAGCTTGGCAATAACAAAATATACTTATTAAGTATTAAAATAACCTTTATTATTAAATTTCCTGTGGGAAAGATCATCTTATTAAGGTGAGGCTAGCTCCCTGGTCCTTTTTTTCTGTATTCTTAAAAGGAATTTTTGGGAAATTCATTCATACCACACAGCTGCTGTGTTTCTTTGTGGGTTCTGGTTGGCCTCTCAGAGTCCTTGAATGCTGCTACCAGCGGACATGTTTGGCTGCTAACCTAAAGGTTGGAGGTTTGTGTCCTTCTGGAGATGTACTTCGGAAGAAAGACTTGGCAATCTACTTGCAAAACTCAGCTGTTGAAAACCCCACGCAGTGGGTGCCCAGCTACCATTACTGACCACTGTGATAGAAGATTGTGACCAAAAGGGGAAAATGCTGTGTTGGGAGTTCATGGAGACTGCGCCACCAAAATGGCGCCGACCGGAAGGACCGCGCCCTGCCTTAAGCCCTCACCACGGCAGTGTCTGCCCAGCAACTAAGCCAGCTCATCGCCCATTGGACAGTACCCATCCTATCGGCGCCTCGCTCCCTTTGGTATAAAAGCAGTGGTAACAGGAAATAAAGTGTTCCGCTTCTCGTCTCCTGCTGAAACAGTGTCTCGGTCCTCTCCTTTGCGGGCAAAGGGGAACTTGGGCTGCGACATCTGGCGCCCGAACGTGGGGCCTGAAGCGACCCTCACCGCGGGGACGCCCGGACAGGTGAGCAGGCAGTTGCCTGGGACGGTATTTACCGGGTCGGTATTAACCGGAGGGTGGGGACGCCCGGACAGGTGAGCAGGCAGTTGCCTGGGACGGTATTTACCGGGTCGGTATTAACCGGAGGCTTGTAGATAGCCTGAAATCACATAGACATGGGGAATCAACCTTCTAGCCAGAAATTGGTACACTCCCTGAAAGGCTTGTTTAAATGCAAGGGAGTGGGGATAAAGTCAAGAACCATAGAGGCCTTCTTAAGAGCAGTAGAACAGGCGGCCCCGTGGTTCCTTGTTTCGGGCCACCTCACCTTGGGCGCCTGGAATAAATTGGGGGGAGACCTCACTAGAGAGGACGCTCAAGGCCGCCTCGCCCCTGGGGTGATGAGCGTCTGGATTCTGGTGTTAACCTGTTTGCAGGATGAGACTGGAATCTTCGAAAGGCTATTGACACAGGGACAGGATGCGTTTGAACAGGTACAGGAGGAGGCCTCGAGGAGAGGCGACTCTCCTCAAAACTCAGACAGCGATGAGTCTGGGAGCAGCACAGACAATGGCCCCGAAGATTATCACCCGCGAGATAGGAGCAACCGCTCACG
The DNA here is from genome assembly GCA_028571685.1 of Heterohyrax brucei. Classification (NCBI taxonomy): domain Eukaryota; kingdom Metazoa; phylum Chordata; class Mammalia; order Hyracoidea; family Procaviidae; genus Heterohyrax; species Heterohyrax brucei. Next base: position 168,599,777 of record CM053143.1, read on the forward strand.
GGGAGTTGAGGGAAAGACCCCTCCGGTTAAGGATAAACCCCCGGACGGGGACCCTGCCTCAGGTTTAGGGGAAGGACTATCAGGCCTGAGGCTCAATCTTCCCTGCCCCTCGCCTTCTGCCCCCCCCCTTACAACCCCAACAATACTGACAATGGCAGCACCCCGCGGCGTAGCCTATTGGGGAAGAATTTCTGGCGAGGCTTTAACGCCGCCGCCTTCCCGGTTTTTATTGACGATCAGGGAGATCGCCATCACGAACCTCTAGACTTTAAATTAGTCAAAAACCTAGCAGATGGTGTAAGGGCCTATGGGGCCAGTTCCCCTTTTGTACTGGGTATGTTACGATCCCTGGCGGAGACCGCCCTGACGCCCAGTGATTGGACTAACTTGGCCCGTACCTGTCTGTCTCCGGGTCAATTCCTCGACTGGAGGTCTCTTATGTATGATTATGCCACTGAACAAGCAGCGAAGAACGCTAGTGTCCTTCGTCAGCCTGAATGGACGGTTGAAATGCTGATGGGGTATGGCCCATATGTGAACCAGCAAGCTGAATATCCCCCTCAGGTTTATGAGCAGGTAGGCAAGTTAGCAATAAGAGCTTGGCAGGCCCTCCCTCACAGGGGAGAAGGCGCTGGACAGCTTACAAAAATTTTTCAGAAACCCACAGAAACCTTCTCCGACTTCGTAGCACGTATGTCTGACTCTGTCCAAAAGGTCATGGGTGAATCCCCTAATACCACTGTTTTCTTGAAGCAGTTGGTTTTTGAGCAATGCTCAGAGGAGTGCAGGAAGATTATCACAGCCCATAAGAATAAGGGTTTAGAAGTGTGGCTCCGCCTCTGCCGAGATGTCAACCCTGCTAACTCTGGGTTGGCAGCCGCTGTGGTTGCGGCTATACAAGCCTCATCTACCGTCCCCTCCCGGGGGCCTCAAAAACCCTCGGGATGCTTTAATTGTGGGCAACCTGATCACTTCCGAAGAAACTGCCCCCTTAAGGGGCGCAAGCCACCGCCCGGGGAGGGGAGCCCTTCCTCGGACACTCCACTGTGCCCCCGCTGTGAACGGGGTCGCCACCTTGCTTCAGACTGCTATTCTAAAACTACCAAGGATGGGCGACCCCTACCCACCCCTGGTGGCCCAGGCGCCAGGCCAAAAAACCCCCAGAGGGGCCCTCCGCACCAGGGCCCCGCCCAAATTTACGGTGCTCAACTAGTCCAGAAACCGAGGAAGGGACACCCCCTACCCATCACACCCCTAGAAGAGCGACAGCAGGAAGTGCAGGACTGGACCTCCGTACCACCACCAGACTCATACTAACCCCCGAGATGGGGGTCCAGGCATTGCCTTCTGACATGTCCGGTCCCCTCCCACAAGATACGGTGGGGATCGTCATGGGTCGCAGCAGTGCCACCATGAAGGGGCTAGTAATCCACCCGGGTGTGATTGACTCCGACTACACTGGCATAATTAGAATTATGGTTTCTTCCCCAAAAGGCATCGCTGCCCTCTGTCCAGGGGACCGGATAGCCCAATTACTTGTACTCCCTAGTTGCCATTCCCTGTTTCCGGCCAACTCTTGTTCTCGGGGAACCCAAGGCTTTGGATCTACGGGAAACACATTGGCCATGCTATCGCTAGAATTGGGAAAGCGTCCTGTCTACAGCCTTCAAGTAAATGGTCACAGTATGACTGGATTGCTTGACACCGGGGCCGATGTGAGTGTCATCTCCTTAAGGGATTGGCCTACAGCCTGGCCTTTAAGCTCCTCAACTGACCTGCTAAGGGGCCTCGGCTACGCCTCTACCCCTCAAAAAAGTGCTCAACAATTACACTGGGCAGATGCTGAGGGACATAATGGAATTTTTCAGCCATATGTCCTCGATACACCCATCACATTGTGGGGGAGAGAGGTCCTTAATTGCCTGGGTCTCCGGCTCACCAATGAAAACACAGATACGGGCTCAGCCCAGAGTGTGGCCCAACAGATTATGAAGAAATTTGGTTATTCTCCAGGGAAGGGTCTAGGAAAAACCCTCCAGGGAAAACCCGAGCCGATTGAGACCCAGGGTGTTGTAGGCAGAAAGGGTCTGGGTTTTCGGTAGGGGCCACTGAGCAGATAAAGATAAAGTGGATTACCACACAGCCGGTGTGGGTGGCTCAGTGGCCCCTTCCTAAAGAAAAGCTGGAAACTGCTCGCGTTCTGGTTGAGGAACAGGTCATGAAGGGCCATTTGCAGCCCTCCAATTCCCCTTGGAATACCCCAATTTTTGTTATTAGGAAGAAATCAGGAAAATGGAGACTATTACAAGACCTTCGTGCTGTCAATGCAGTTATGGAGGTCATGGGCCCCATTCAGCGTGGCCTGCCCAGCTTAGCGGCCATCCCCAAAGGATGGAAGATCATAGTGATGGATATTAAAGATTGCTTTTTCTCCATCCCACTGCATCCAGATGACTCATCACATTTTGCTTTTACCCTGCCGGCTGTAAATCATACCACCCCAGACCAGCGGTATGAATGGGTTGTGCTGCCGCAGGGCATGGCCAACAGCCCCACACTATGTCAACTGTTCGTTTACAAGGTCCTGTACCCAGTGCTCCTGAAATGGCCCCAAGTCACTTGCATCCATTATATGGATGATATTCTCCTTACCGCCACTTCCATTGCTCCTTTGGAGCAATGTTTCATGGCCCTTTCTGAAGCGATGGCCTGTGCGGGGCTTCACCTTGCCCCAGAGAAGGTGCAGAGAGGAGATAAAGCAGACTTCTTGGGGGCGAAAATTTCACCTCAGGCTATTCAACCTCAAAAGGTCACCCTTAGAAAAGATTGCCTCAACACACTCAATGACTTTCAAAAACTCCTTGGAGATATTCAGTGGGTGCGGCCCTATTTACCGCTCGCAAACTTTGAACTTTCCCCGTTATATGACATTCTTAAGGGCGACCCCCACCTGTCCTCTCCTCGAGAGTTGACTCCTGAGGCAAGAGAGGCCCTGGAACGGGTGGAAAGTACCCTCTCCGTAGCCTCGCTCAGCCGTCGGGACCCTGCCCTCCCTCTTTTATTATGTATTATTCCAACTCAGCGCCAACCTACCGGGGTGTTATGGCAGGGTGGCCCCCTCCGCTGGATCCATCCCCGCCTCTCACCGCAGCGTAGTATTGAATGGTACCCTGGCGCTGTAGCCCGACTGGGCTTTATTGGATTGTCTGAAGCTATTCAATTCATGGGACACAGCCCCTCGCAGCTCATTGTCCCATATGATAAGACCCAAGTCCAGACCCTGGCCGCCACCTCTGATGACTGGGCCATCCTCCTATGCTCCTTCTCTGGAATCGTAGACAATCACTACCCAAAAGACCCATTTTTACAATTTTATTCTCGGCACCCAGTTATCTTCCCCAAGATAACCTCCAATAAACCAATCCCAAATGCCGTCTCCATCTATACTGATGGGTCTAGCTCTGGTCTAGGCAGTATTCATATCCCTGGCCAGTCCTCTCAGACCCACTTGTTCCCTAACTGTTCAGCTCAAATTGTAGAATTGAAGGCAGTTGAGTTGGTGTTCCAGCAAGTTCACCTCCCATTCAATTTAATCTCTGACTCTGCCTATGTAGTGCAAGCAGTGCTCTGTCTGGAGGCAGCTGGCTTAATTAACTCTGCCTCCCCCGCCGCAGCTGTTTTCCGTAACATTCAGGACCTCATTCATTCCCGCACTCATCCCTTTTTTATTGTTCAACATAGAGCTCACCAATCCCTTCCGGGTCCCATTACCGAAGGTAATGCTGCTGCAGACCGTTTGACCCGTGTTCCCCTTATCCTGTCTGCCCTAGAGCAAGCTCTGCAATTCCACAAACAATTCCACGTTAATTCTAAAACCCTTGCTAGTCATTTTCACATTTCTCGGGAGGCCGCGCGCGGCATCGTCCGCAACTGTACTGCTTGTGCCCCACATCTCCCGGCCTTGCCGATGGGGGTCAATCCAAGGGGCCTTCGCCCCTGTCACCTCTGGCAGATGGATGTCACACATATTGCTGAATTCGGCAGATTGAAATACGTGCATGTCTCTGTGGACACCTGTTCTGGGATCATTTTTGCCAGTGCCCATACAGGTGAAACCGCCCGGCATGTTATCTCCCATTGCCTTGCTGCTTGGGCAGCATGGGGAGCCCCTTCCACTCTTAAAACAGATAATGGTCCTGCTTACACTAGCCAAGCCTTCATGGCTTTCCTAGCTGCCATGCGTGTCCACTGCTCCCATGGCATCCCTTACAATCCTCAAGGCCAGGGCATAGTGGAACGAGCACATCACACTCTCAAGGCTTGCTTACTAAAACAAAAGGGGGGAATTGGTGAGGGCCATTCCCCACGGAACAGACTAGCCCTGGCCCTGTTCACATTAAATTTTCTTTCACTCGATCGGGAGGGGCAGTCGGCGGCAGAGCGCCATTCGGGGACAGAGACACATCGATCCCGCTTGGCAATGTGGAAGGATACCATTTCGGGAAAATGGTTGGGCCCTGCCCCCGTCATAACCGCCACCCGAGGGGCAGTCTGTATCTTCCCACAGGACGCTGACTGCCCTTTGTGGGTCCCGGAACGCCTCACTCGGACTATCAAGGATGGATCCGCAGCTACGCAACCCGTCAGTACTGCTGCTGATACTGTGGATCCCCCTCCTGGGAGCAACGGAGGGGGCAGATGAGTATTGGGGTTTACTAGACACCCTGCCCCTACCAATCCCTGTTCATCATACATCTCCGCTCCTACCCCGCTTCTTTACCACCAATTACTCTCTGCAACTTCCAGCCGTTCCTATGGATGAAAGTATTAGCCCAGAGCAGCGCCCCCTTAATGTCACCCTGAAAGGCCTGCTCTGCTTCACGGTATGCCGCAACTTATCGGACCTGACAACAGATGGCCACTCCTGTGTCACCTTTTACCTTCCCCCCCACTCCCGTATGTGTTCAACTCCCGTTCATGTTCCTGCTTCACAACGGTTCCCAAACAAGCTCTATTCAGTGCCGCAACAGCACTTGCTTTTACTCTCTTTGTTGGAATGCTACTCTCTTTCAGACGGCGATAGTCGCCAGACTGCCGAGATATGTCCCTTGGCCTGTGAAATCCCCGTCGCCAGCCGAACTGTGGAGATCCAAGCGTGATTTCGGCCTCACTGCGGCGATCGTAGCCGCCGTCACAGCCTCCGTAGCTGCAGCCGCTACTGCCGCTGTGGCCTTCACCCAAAATATTGAAACTGCCACCGTTGTTAATAGCATGGCGCAAAACACTGCTAATGCTCTCCAGACCCAGGCGGCTGTGAGCGACCACGTGTTGGGGGCTATCCATATCCTGAATCACCGTATAGACTTGGTACAAGAACAATTGGATTCTCTGGTTCAAATCACCCAGTTGGGGTGCGCATGGCGCCTCCCCTCCCTGTGTGTGACCTCGGTACATTTCGACAATATCTCCCGAGCTGCTAACCTATCCCGCCTCCTTTCGCATCAACTGTAAACCAATTGGTCTCAGCACATGGAACTGCTCCTAACCCAGTTGCGTACAGAGATTGTACGGGTTAATTCCACCAGGGTAGATCTTGCCATGGCGACCTCGTTGCGTGATTGGTTGAAGGGTGCGCTCGGCTTCCTCCAGCAGTGGGCGGGCACCGGTCTTTTGGGGGCTGCTTTGCTGGCAAGCGTGTTATTTCTTGTTCTGTGGATAAGAAGACGGTCCCGACAACAAAGCGTCCGTTATAGTCTACTTGTTCAGGCATTTGCCCACACTGCCGAGCGCGATCCATCGGCTCAGGTGCGGCTGTCTCTATTGGATCGCTCCTAGCCTCGACCCCCTGAACAGAGGGAGGTGTAGCCAATGACGGGCAACCTCCTCTGGGAAAACTACCAACCTAAGACAGGGAGCACACCTTGCTGTGTGCCACCCCCATGACGGGTAAAGAGTTCTTCCGCAGAGGATGACCTAAGACAGGCAGCCTCGCCTACCCTTACTAAAACAAAAGGGGGGAGATGTTGGGAGCTCATGGAGACTGCGCCACCAAAATGGCGCCGACCGGAAGGACCGCGCCCTGCCTTAAGCCCTCACCACGGCAGTGTCTGCCCAGCAACTAAGCCAGCTCATCGCCCATTGGACAGTACCCATCCTATCGGCGCCTCGCTCCCTTTGGTATAAAAGCAGTGGTAACAGGAAATAAAGTGTTCCGCTTCTCGTCTCCTGCTGAAACAGTGTCTCGGTCCTCTCCTTTGCGGGCAAAGGGGAACTTGGGCTGCGACAATGCTGGACAGAATTTCAAATTCTCTTGGAATCTGGTCTTTCTGGAGTTATGCAGGCAGGATAAATTCCTGAAACGATTGCCCTGAGATAATGTTTAGCCTTAAACCAAAAATATCCCCTGAAGTCTTCTTCAAACTAAACCAAATAAACAAAAGCTCATTGCCGTTGAATCGATCTCAACTCATGAAGACCCTCCAGCACAGAGTAGAACTGCCTCATAGGATTTCCAAGGAGTGACTGGTAGATTTGAACTGCCAATCACTGATTAGCAGCTGAGCTCTTAAGCACTCCTACACCAAAACTCCAAACCAAACAGTAGTTTAGCTTCATTAATAAGGAATATCTACCTAGAACACTGTTCTCTTTTAAGCTCTGTCTGTATGGGATCAAATTGACAACAGCAACTCAAAAGACGAGCTGGGAAACTCAGGACACAGTGAGTTCATGTTAATGGGGGAGGAACAGCTCAGAGAAGAAGGGTGAGAATGGTTGAAGAGCTCAAGAACATAGTCACTGTCCCTGAATGATGTGTGTAGAAACTGTTGAACTGGTATATATTCTGCTATGTACATTCTCAACAACAACAAAAATAAAGTGCATAAAAACAGAAAGCTCTGTGGAGCCCAGTTCTCCCAACACATACGGGATCACCATGAGGTGGAAAGACTACCATGACAACTGGTTTGTAGATTGACCTCCCAGCATCTGAACCAGCCATATAAAGATCCAAAAAGGGAGAAAAATTTCATCAGTGGTATCTCAGGGAGGGGGTGAAAGGGAGGCCCCATATCCTGGAGGTCAGGGTGGGTGATGGGAAGGGGAACAGGGAAGGAGCTGTGAGGAGAGTCCTTGGCAGACTCACACAGATTATGGAATAAAATGAGGGTGCGTGGAGAGGAACATGACCTAAAGACCCTGAAGCCCAATATAGATTCATTATTCTGTGTGATGAATCTGTTAAACTGAAAGGGGTTACTGCAATGCTAGCCATGAGGTGAAGATAAGAAAGGTGGCCTTCAGCACCCAGGCTGCCTGTGGACATTATTGTTCGGGCACTATTCACTCTCTCCAGGCTATCACCTCCTTAAGGGGCATATACTTCATCACCTCATATACAACTCTCCCCCTACAAATAAACAAACCTTTTGCTGTCAATTCTCATTCATGGTGACCCCAGGTATTACCGAGCAGAACTGCTCCACAGGATTTTCTTATTAGTTGAAATCAACTTGACAGCAATGGTTTCTGTTGTTGTTTTAATCTACAAAGCAGATCACCAGGCTTTTCCTCTGCTGCACCTCTGAGTAGGTTCAAACTGCCAATCTTTAGGTTAATAGCCCATCACAAACCACTGACATCACCAGGGACCTTGGTTCACAGATACTGGAATTGGTCTTGTGACTTACTTGGGCCAAAGAATGGGGGTGAGACAGTGGGTAGGTTTTGACCCTATGCCTTGATTGTTCTTGAATATTCTACTCACTCCTCAGTTTGCAACTGCTCTAGGGAGGATAAAAGATCCCAGGAGCCAACCGTACCTGCAAATTGGAGCCAAGTCCAGCAGATGCTAGCACAGATCTGCTGAACCCAGACTGACCAATGGGCACGTGAGCAAGAAATAAATGCTTAATAAATGTCACTGACTTGTGTGTGGTTTGTTACACAGTAGACCCAGAACAGTAGCTGACTAATACACTGCCTTTTCCGTGTTTCCTACTTCCTTTCCCTGTGTTGGAATCAACTCAATAGCAATAGGTTTGGTTTTAGCTTGGTATCCCTCTGTGTTCCCCTATACTTTCCCTTTGTCACAGTCTTTCAACCTAAAAAGGCTGAGGTTAAGCCCTCACCTCCTATACAATTTCAAGACAGAGTTCTCGCTCCCAAGTGTATGCTTTTCAAGTCACACACCTCTTCGCAGAAAGACTTCACTCTTGCTGTTTTTCTCACTTGCTGTTGAGACAACTCCATTCTATTGCAAAATAGAATCTCTCCACAGGGTTTTCAAGGCTGTGATTTTCAGAAGCAGATCACTAGGATGGTCTTCTGTGGTGCCTCTGGGTGGGTTTGAACCACCAACTTTCTAGCTAGTAGTCAAGGACTTAACAGCTGGAGTCACCCAGGGACTCTTACTTTGCTACTAGGAATTCAGAAGTGAAGAAAGTAAGAGAGGCCGAGGAAGTCTTTCTTGGGTTTCCCGATTTTATGCTGGTAGCAACCTTGGGAGGGTGAGGCAGACCCCAGCCTACAGCTTATTTTTCAGGCAGGCTCAACATCCTGCAGGAAGTGCTCCAGAGAACCCAGGCACTTGTCCCATGCTATTACTTGCCCTTGAGAAACTGAAAGCATGTTAGCAACTGTAGCTGGGCATCCGAGGACTCTTCTCCTCCCTAGCCGTCTCTGAAAGTTTGGACTGACCCCCCAGTCCAAATGGCAATATGTGTTCAGAAAGGTGATTAATCCTAGCAGGAGGTTCCAGAGAATCTCTCTGGGCCCTTCTGTTTATTAAATATAAAACCCCCTGTTTAACTATAATGTCAAAGGTATGACACAGACTAACATGATCCAAGACAGACTGTGAGCCTTTGCCTCCTGAAACTAGATGTTCTTTGAGCTTTGACTTCTGGGCTTATGGCCTCTAAGGATTTTCCGGGAAAGCTCAAACTGCTCAAGGTCAGGGGAGGCCAACAAAGCTCTCCATCATTCGTTGTTAACATCGGAGACTGCGGCTTTCATGTCAGGTACAGTACGGAACCGGGTTAATATCGTCCGCTACGGAAGGCAGCTACTCCCTGACTGCCTGGCCTGAGCTCTGTCACTCCACAGCTCCCGGACTTCTCATTTTCATTCATTCATTAATCTCTTTAATAAATAGTTATTGAACACATCTGCTGTATGCCAGGATGGTGGCATAATGCTTAAACGATAGGAAGTGGGTGGCCTGTTGTATTTTGTTCACTTTATGTCTCTAGTACCTAGCACAGTGCTAGGATACACTTTGTAATTATTGATTGGATTAACTCAATAATGATTAATTAATGAGAATTGGGAAACCCTGGTGGTATAGTGATTAAGAGCTGTGGCTGTTAACCGAAACATCAGCAGTTTGAATCCACCAGGCACTCCCCAAAAACTTAGTGGGGTCCCATGAGTCAGAATTGACTCGGTGGCAATGTTTTTTGTTTTTAATAAACATTGGGCCAGGTGAATGTTGATTGGAATCCAAAACCCTTCACCTGTTAACTGTTCAACCTTCTGCAAGTTACTTCACTGATCCTCATTTTATGAACAATGGCAATAATGAGCCATTCTGTCACAAGGTTAAAGGGCACTGATAGCTCAGTGGTTAAGCATTTGGCTATTAACCTACAGGCTGCTTGTTTGAATTCATCCAATGGCTCTATGGGAGAAAGACCTAGAAATCTGTCCCTGTAAAGATTATAACCTAGAACATCCTAGGAGGCAATTCTGTGTCACGTAGATTCACAATGAGTTCAAGTGCACTCTGTGGCCCCTAACAAGCACATCACAAGGTTAGGCTTCCCTGGGTAGCACCGGCAACTGAGTGCTCAGCTGCTGTCAGGGGTTCAATTGTGTTCCCCCAGAAAACCTGTAGCAATTTGGCTAGGCCTTAATTCCTGCTGGGAGGTATGTTTGGAATTGCTGCCTCTGTGATGTTAATGAGGTTGGATGGGTGCTGTTGTGTTGGTGGGGCAGGGCTTAATGTGTGAAACTGCTCTGTGTGGTCTCTTCAGATGTTAAAAGAAAGGGAGGCAAGCTGAGATTAGGGGAGTTTGTACCATCAAGAAGGAAAGCAGTACCCGGAGCTGAGCTCTTCCTTTGGAAAGAACCAGAGTTCCTGCACCTCAGAAGCTCTCAGTCCAAGGGAGACTGAGGACAAAGACCTTTCTCCAGTGCCAGTAGAGAAAGTCGTTCCCTGGAGCTGACACCCTGAATCTGGACTTTTAACTTACTGGAGTGTGACCAATAAAACTTCTCTCTTTTAAAGCCACCCACTTGTGGTATTTCTGTGAAGGCAGCACTGCCAAGCCAAGAGCCGTCGAGTCGGATCTGACTCATGGTGACCCTAGGAAGGCAGCACTAGGCGATTAAAACAGCTATTAACAGAAAGGTTAGAGGTTTGAACTCACCCAGAGGCACCTCAGAAGAAAAAACTGGCCGGTTGCTTCTGAAGGGTCCTAGCTAAGAAAACCCGATGGAGCACAGGTCTACTGTGAGGCACACAAGGTTTCTATCAGCCAAAATGGACTCAATGGCCATCACAAGATCGTGTTGAGGGGGTTAAATGATTTTTCTTCTGCATAACACAGTTTATAAAGAAAATATTCTATGTCCAACTGTAGTGGGTGGCATCTGGGGTCTCAAAAGGCTGAGAAGGGCCATCTAAGATACATCTACCGCTCCTATTCCAGCTGGAGCAAAGGTGAATGAAGGAAACCAATGACACAGGGGCAAGATTAGTCCTAAGGATGAATGGACTACAACTGTGACAACTTCTACCAGACTGAGCCCAGAGCAGCTCGGCGATGCCAGCTATGGCCCCCAAACACTCTTCTCACTGACGGCTCTCCCGAAGTTCACCCTTCAGCTAAAGATCAGGTAGATCTATAGGGCAAACAATGACACGTGTGAGGAAAGGACTTCACAGTGCAATCATGGATATGACACTAAGTGAGCTCACCAGCCCCAAAGCAGAGACATGAAGGTACCAAGGGACAGGGAAACTGGATGAATGGAAATGGGGAACCCAGGGTGGAGACAGGGAGAGTGTTGACATGTTGGAGGATTAGCAAACAGTGTACACTTTGTGTACCGATTGTTCACTGAGAAACAGATTTGCTCTGTAAACTCTCACCTAAAACACAGCGAAAGGTATTTATTCTTTCCCCACTTCGGGATTGCTGAGTTGAAGGAAACCCTGGAGCAGCAGTAGTTAAGTGCTATGGCTGTTAGCCAAAAGGTCAGAAGTTCTTCAAACCCACCAGGCCCTCCTTGGAAACTCTATGGGGGCAGTTCTACTCTGTCCTATAAGGTTGCTATGAGTCAGAATCAACTAGAAAGCAGCGGGTTTTGGTTTGCTTTTCCGGGAAGCTGAAATAAGAACATCTTTTTTGTAATGTTTAAAAATTGTGGTGTATGTCACCATGAGTCGGATCCAACTCGACAGCACTTGACTTGGCTTGGCATATATAACAAACCATTTTTACATGTACAACTGATATTAACTATATATCGCCATGCTATGCATCCATCTCCACTATGCATTTCCAAATTTTGTCATCACCCTTACCAAAAATTCTGTGCCACTTAAGCAAAACCTCCCATTCCCCCTTCCTTCTAGCCCTAGGGAACCACTCACAAAAACTATGGTATCTCTGCATTCTGGAGATGAAATAAGAGTATCTTACCTACCACCCTGTAACACCTTTGTTTCGCACCTCAGTACACCTGGTTTTAAGCATCATTTAAGAGACCATTTGTATCAGGATGGTAGAGTCCCTGGGTTGTGCAAATGTTAATGCAGTGAGCCCACCCAGGGGAGCCTCAGAAGAAAGGCCTGGTGACTTCCTTCCCAAAAGTCATCTATTGAGATCTACTCAGACTCTTATGGGTTGCCGTGAGCCAGTGATAATGGGTTCCCTGGTCTCAGGATAAATTATGTTAGCAGGCTCAAACATCACTTACGTAATGGAAGCAATGCTGTATATCACTATCATCCTGCCTGGCACAAAGTGAGCATTCAATATTAGTTAATTATTTGTTGTGGAGTCCTGGTGGCTACAAGAAAGCCCTTCAAATCCACCAGCTGCTCCTTGAAGACCCAATGGGATAGTTGTACTCTGTTCTATAGGGTCGCTATGAGGTAGAATGGACTTGACAGCAACATGTTTGGTTTTTTGGTTGGTGACTACTAACCGAAAGTTAGCAGTTTGAGACCAACCTTTGAAAGAAGTGGCAGCCTGCTGCTGTAAAGATTTACAGCCTCGGAAACCCTGTGGGGGCGGTTCTGCTCTGTCCTATATAGGTCGCTATGAGATGGAGTCAAGTCAGCAGTAGTGGGTTTGAGTTTTGGTGACACAATAGTGAAGCACCCAGCTGATAACCAACAGATTGTTGTCCAAACCCACGCAGAGGTACCACGGAAAAAAAGACCTGGTGATCTGCATCCTTGAAGATTATAGCCTAAGAACACTGTGGGGCAGCTCTACTCCTTCCCACGGGGTCACTAAGCGTTGGAATCGAGTGGAAGACAACCAACAACAATTGTTTATTATTTCTTAACAAGTCCCATCAAGTAGAGAGATGCAAGCAGACTTTGTGAAGATGCTGCCTTTGATGTGGGTTGGAGGCCACGTTTCAGTTCCTGTTTGAATGTAGAGCTTACTGCTTTTCAGCCCTCCTTGCACTAAGGCTCACTTGCAGGCTGTTACACTGCTCTCAGGGCCAAGTTCAAACTTGCTGCCATCTACTGGCCAACAGTTAACATTACCCTTGCCAGCATACCTAAAAATATCAACTAAGCCAGCGTGAAATTTAAAATATTTGCAGAAAATGGTGGACTCATGGTCTGCTATGAGGACTTAGTGGTCATGTTTAATTATCAAAAGAATGAACACGGATTCATCTTTTGGATGAATAACATTTATAAAAGCTTAGATTATAAATTCAAGCTCAATGAAATGGCTGATGAATCCATTCGATAAAGGGCCTGGTTCTTCTGGGTTTTACGGTGCTCCTCTTTCAGGATCTCTGAGGTCTGGGAGGAGGTGGATCAGGTCTGAAAGATGGAGAAACACCCAGAAGACACCCAGATTCAGAACTTAGAGCTTCAGAAAAGTCTGGAAAGGGTGGTTTTCTACTCTGTTGGAGACGCCAGAAATTCCATCTTCTCTGGCTCCACAAAGAATGTTCTGTGTGTCACATGCTTTCAGCGTTCGTCCTTGTATGTGTGTGTGTGTGTGCGCGTGTGTGTGCGCGAGCGCGCATGTGGGCATATGCATCTCTGCATGCTAGATTTTTTGGTAATCTTTTTTCTAATTGTACTTTAGATAAAGTTTACCGTACACATACTGTTTCATGACACCGTTAACAGCTCCGCAGCAGGTCAACACTCTCGTTTTTCAACTCTGGGTTCCCCAGTACCAGCTTTCCAGTTTGCTCCTGCCTTCTCTCCCTTGTCCCTGGGCTGGTGTGCCTCTTTAGTCTCATTTTGTTTTATGGGCCTGTCACGCTCTCAGGGTTTTCTGCAGTGTGTGTGTGTGTGTGTGTGTGTGTGTGTGTGCGTGTGTGCGTGCACGCGTAAGAGAAAAAGAGAGAAAAAGTGAGAGTGAGAGACGTAGAATTTTGTCCTTCATTTTTCTCCAGCTCTGTCCGGGACCTTCTTTGATCCCGGTCGTAGCTGTCAGTGGTGGTAGCTGGGTACCATCTTGTGGTACTGGACTCTGTCCAGTGTAGGCTCCGCTAGTTGTGGTCCATTAGTCCTTTCAACTAATCTTTCCCTTGTATCTTTAGTTTTCCCCATTCTTCCTTGCTCCCAAAGGGGTAAACCAGTAGAGTATCCTAGAGGCTACTCACTAGCTTTTAAGACTGTAGATTATTCTCACCAAAGTAGAATGTAGAACATTTTTTTTAATTTATGTATTTATTACAGTAAGTGAATAAAATTGCTAACACCTACCAACTATCTTATCTATGATAAACCTTCACATCCCCACCCCTGTAGCCATCAACGTTTTGTTCTTCTGTAGAGAACTCTATTTTTAAGTCCTGATAACAGGGGTCTCGTACAATATTTTCCTCTTAACACTGAATGATTTCACTCAGCATGATATCTTCCAATTGAAACCATGTTATGAGATGTTTTCTAAAATCATCATTGGTTTTTATCATAGCATAGTGTTCCACTGAGCATACGTACCATAAAAAAAACACACTGCTGTTGAGTCTGCTCTGACTCATAGGGACCCTAAGGGTCAGAGTAGAACTGCCCCATAGAGTTTCCAAGGAGTGCCTGGAGGATTTGAACTGCTGACCGTTCAGTTAGCTGCCTTAGCACTTAACCCACTACAACATCAGGGTTTCCATATGTACCACGGTTTGTTTATGTACCATAGTTTGTTTATTCATCTGTTGATGGGCATCTGGGTTGACTCCATCTTTTAGCTATTGTGGACTGTGCTGCAATAAACATTTGTGCACATGTGTCTGTTCGCATGACAGCCTTTGTTTCTGAAGGATAAATTCCAAGCAGTGAACGTTTTCTTTATAAAGTAGCATGCTACATTGCGTGTGTGTGTGTATGTGTGTGTGTGTGTGCGCGCGCGCGCGCATATCTGCAACTATCATGGGGAGTTGCTTGCAGAGGAGGACAACAGATCCCATGATACAGGCTCTCCTATGCATAGAGATCAGAGGAAGTCTGCACAATAAGCTGTCCCAGAAACAAAACACACACACATGTTCACCCATGTGCATCTTTTTTTTTAAAAAAAAAACCTTATTGTTGTAAAATTATTTGTGACATATTTGCCAATTTACCACTTTTTGAGTAAAAGATTTAGTAATACCAGTTACATTAATCATGGCGTGCAACCATCACCAGTAATTATTGTCCAATTTCCCATTGCCTTAGCCAGAAACTCACTGCTTCCTAAACAATGATTTGCCATTCTCCCTCTCTCTTCCCCCGGTACCACTAATAAACTCTACACATTTGTTGATTCTAGATATTTCAGTTATGTGGGGTCATATAACAGGTGTCCCTTTGAGACTGACAGCACATTTTCAGCATTCATCCCTGCTGTAGTGTGGACCGGGACTTAGTCCGTCTTAGGATGGAGTAGTATTCCATTGTGTGTGTGGACCACCTTTTACTCATCCATCATTAGCTGATGGACCCATACACAGCTTTAACTTAAACAAGTTAGCCAAGACGTGATGTGGCCTAAGAGCAGTTGTCAAGAAGTGAATGGTTCTGGAATGGGCCCAGATTTTCTTGCGTTGAGGTACCTACAGTCTAGTGCACAGCCTGGGGATTCAATCAGAGCTGCCCCTGCTTTCCAGAACCACACAAAGCCCACTCTAGCCAGGAGCAGGCAGACTGACTGCACTGCAGCCCAGTCTTTAAAAGTCTCTGAGAACTAATGTTTGTCCTCTGGAATAGATATACGCCTGTGCGTGCGTGCGTGCGTGCGTGCGTGCGTGCGTGCGTGCGTGCGTGCGTGCGTGCGTGCGTGCGTGCGTGCGTGCGTGCGTGCGTGCGTGCGTGATGTAATAGTTGCCTCTTGCGTGAGAAATAAAATTCAGAATGGTCTATCTTCAGAACAAAGGCCAAGATAAGAAGCTACTAGTTAACCTAAAAGAAGGAGGAGGGGAGGGGAAAAACTGTTTGGGAAACGGGATATAACCACAAGAGAAAATGGAATGTTAAGACTTAGGCAACATCCAGGAGAGACGGTTCACCCCATAGTACTCAGCCAGTGAAGAACAGAGGGAAGGACTCACGAGTTAGAGGATAAAAGGGGCTTCTTTGGAATTGTTTGGCACACTGTCTCTGGCCAGCTTCCTTTGTAGGCTCAGGCACCCAATTTTGCAAAATTGACCCATAAAGCCTTGTTCTTGCTAACTGAATTTGAACTGGATTTCTTGAATGTTTGTCGGAAAAAGACACTGGTGACTGCCTATTGGTGACCTCATAAGGGATGAGGCGGCCTGCCTCGACTATCAAGGCAGGGTCCTAGCTGGGAGTTTATAACAGCCTGCCACTTGCCAAGAGGAACCAGAGGAATGACCGGTATACTGGCAATGTTTCTCACACTTGGACAACCTCTTACATTAGGAAGCCTTAAAGTCTCTCCATCTCCAAAGCTACCTGTTGAACAGTTTCTGGAGTTCCTTCACTGCACGTCTTCATCATCTGGTGCTGCTGTGACAGAAATACCACAAGCAAATGTCTGTAACAAACAGAAATTTATTTTCTCGCATAGAAGTAAGCTTAAAGTCCAAATTCAGGACATCAGTTTCTGGGAAGTCTTTCTCTGCTGGCTCTAGAGGAAGGTCGTTGTTGCCACCCTGCCTTGGACTGGGAGTTCCTGAGGGGCAGGGACCCTGAGTTCAAAGGATGCTCTCTGCTCCTGGCACTGCTACTTGCCTGATGATAGCAGGTCCCCAACTCTCTGCTTGCTTCCTTTTCCTTTATATCCCAAGAGATTGCCTCAAGGCACAACACAATTTTATAGATTGAATCCTGCCTCATGACAAAATCACTGCCCATTCTCCCACATTAATAACATACAGGAAGCATTTACAGCATAAAGGAACATCACACAAGACAGGAATCATGATCCCAGCCAAACTGATACACAGGTTTTGTCAATTCATGACAGTGTACAAATTCATTTTATAACTACATATGGAAACTTTACAGTGTTCTAGGCTCTGGAGTTACAGTGATAAACAAGAGAGACAAGGGTTCCTCCTCTTGGCTCTTCCAGTAGAGGAGAAAGGCAATAAACACACACACAGTTACATGAACAGGAAGTATTACACAGAAAATGAAACAGCAGGAGATAAAGAATAAATGAATGAGAGACCAGGGATGAGATGGACTAGGGTGAATCTCTGAGGTGATGGTGTGTGAGCAGCCCTGCAGTGGAAAATGCTTGGCATGTTTGAAGAACCAAAGAAAAGCACTTCACATTAATCCCATAAGGATCCTAAGAAGTAGGTACTCCTACTACTACCATTCTACAGATGAAGACACAGGGTCAGAGAGGTTAACGAACTTACCCAAGGTTTTATAGCCAGCAACAGCAGCAGAGCCAGGCAACGAATCCAGGTGGCCAGACTGTGGCACTGATGCTCTTAAAGTATTTAAATATTATTGTCCCATGAGAAACCAGGGCCATGTATTACCTAGATTGGGGAAGGGGGTGTGTAGAGAAGGTGGAGAAATAGAGGAGAACAGCAAGCCTAGGTCTCATTGTCTGTCTCATTCACTGTCACTATGCTCCTTAAGCATAGTGACAACCCTGTCCAGTACGTAGCTCTGAGCCTAGTAGGTGGCAGGTACTCCATAAATGTTAGATGGGATGTGGTATATTTATTGGGATTTTCTGTCTTAAGAGGTAGAAGATTGGACTTGATTTTGTTTAAGGACCCTAGGTAGCAAACATGGATTGCTCTTGATGGCTAACCTAGAAGACAGTAGTTTGAACACATCCAACCCCCTGTGGAAAAAGGCCTGGTGATCTGTTCCTGTGCAGATTACAGCCTACAGAGCAACGTTGTAACAAAAAGATAGTCGTGGTCAGGGTGGATTCACTAGAAACAGGTTTAGAGTTCTGGGTTTCGTCTGAGACAAAACGAACTTTCTTGATTTGATAAGAGGAAGTTTAAACTAGATTTCACTGGTAACTCAACTAGATGTAGGGCTTCTGTCAGGAACCCAGGAGGGGCCTTGGTCATGCAGTGGTTAAGAACTTGGTTGCTAACCAAAAGGTTGGCAGTTCAAACCCAGCAGCAGCTCCATGAGAGAAAGATATGGCCGTCTACTTCTATAAAGATTACAGCATAGGAAACACTACGGGACAGCTCTATTCTGTCATGTAGGATCACTATGAGTCAGCACTGACTTGACAAGCAGGCAACAGCAGTGTTGGCAGGAGGGCGAGGGATGAGACGAGGCGGAGAACCCTGTAGGACTTTGGGGAATTTTGTTGCAACACTAGAACATTGACAGATCAATTGTGAAAATGGCTTCAAGAGAAAAAGATGTGATTGGATTTTGATTTTAGAAGGTCTCATTGGCTATTGAATGGCAAACCAATTTGAGGCTAAACAAAATACATGAAGGGAGAAGAGTTAAAAGGATGCTGGAGACATTCACATAAGAAATAACGGTGACTTGCACAAGACTGATGGCTTTGGATTCGGTCGTTGTGGCTGTTAGTGCCCTTAAGTTGTCTGCGATTCACAGCGTTTCTACATACAAGAGACTGAAACACTGCCTGTTCCTGCACCATTTCTACAATTGTTGGTGCTGCTGCTGCCACCGTTTCAACCCCTCTTGTTGAGGGTCTTCCTCTCTTTCCCTTGCCCTTCCCTTTAACAAGCATGAGATCCTTCTCCATGGATTTATCCCTCCCGACAATACGCCCAAAGTATGTAACACGCAGTCACGCCATCCTTGTTTCTAAGGAACACTCTCGGAAATAGTAGCAATGAAAAAAAGAAATATTTAGGAGGTAAGTAAAGACAGCCACGTGACCAGTGCATATTCAAAAGTGTATTTTCTACTTACTTCTTCCCACCTCCACCCAATGTCAGACTTTGATGGGTGCTGTCATTGTCAGCTGCCATCAGGTTGCCCCTGACTCATGGAGACCCCACCACAATGGGACACAAAGCTGTCTGGTCCTGCACCTCCCCATGGTTGGGTGTGAGTGGAACCATTATGGTCCATAATGCTAGCCTTGTTTGGCTTTGGGGAGGAGATTGCTAGCTCTTTCTTCCTAGTCTTAGTCTGGAAACTGCGGAGGTCCGCCATCAGCCTTGTAGACAAAGTCACGAGCCCCTGTAAATGACGGGCTGAAGCATCTCACGTGTGACATGTTTTCTAGCCTACTGCCCTTGATATTAATTGGCTTCCTAATTAAATTTTCTTCAAAAAGATACCCCCTCCTCTCCTGGCACAAGGATCAGGGGAGATGCCTTCTGAGAGGGGCCCTTTACTACCCCCTTGGTTTATAAAATAATATTGGGAAAACCTGTACAGGAATTTCTGCGGAAAAGAGCTCAGAGGAATGATTTCTAACACAGCCAGCTTGAGAGCAGCGAGGCCGGCCCAGCCCCTGCTGACTTCTCCCAGCTGCTCACCCCTCCCCTCACAGGAGATAAGCAAGCTTGCAAGAAGGCCCTGAAGGGCTTTCCAGAGACAATTCCCCTTCCTCTCTTTCTCAGCTCTTAGATAGCAAACATCTTACGTCAGGAAAATAACTAGATTCCCAAGTTTATTACATTTGGTATCGGCAAACAGACAAATACTAAAGAAATGCCTTTCTTAGAGTAGTTTAAGAGAAACTTAGAATAAGAGACGGTGGACACCCATTGTCCTTACAGGAAAAGATAAGGAAGAGCAGAGAAGGAACAAATAGAGACGGTATAACCTTTAAGATGGGTTTGTCTTCTCTTCCTGCTTAGGTAAAGTTAATAGAAGTCTAAGATTAGTTTTGCTCCAGCTGTTAATTATAGATCACAAATATGCCTGTCTCAGACCATTCTTTAGAGGACCCTAATGGTTAACATAAAAAGGAATAACAAAGTGTTTGCTTTTTACTAACTAACAGAGAAGACCCTAATAGTCAACAAAAGAAGAAGACCATTGTCTCTAACCATTGTTTAAAAGATCTTAATAGCTAACATGAAAAGAGACACTAGTTTCGGGCCATTATTTACAAAACTCCAGTGATTGACATGAAGAGACCACGAGGTACCTGCTTCTTGCCTAGCCAATCACCGACGTGGTCAAAGTACTACTGCCTTACCAACTATAAAAAGATAACAATAAACTAAGACGACCCTTCTCTCTTGCTCTCTGGGTCGGGCTGCCTTAAACCAGAAAAGTCTTTCCTGTCTCCTTTATTCATTTCCCGCCGCGCCTCTCCCTCCCTCCGTGCGGGACCCCGAAAAGTGTTAGGACTGGCTCCCGGCAGGAAACGCCACTGAAATCTGTTCAGTATCATAGCAACACTCAAGCCTCCAGTCACATATGGGTGGTGGCTGCACGTGAGGTGAGTTGCCAAAAACTGAACCCAAAGCTAACCCCCACATGGAAGGCAAGAGTGCAACAAATCACCACAGACCCACTTCATAGGTTCTACAACCCTTAGCTGTCAAGTTCGCTTGGCTCGGGACAACCCCATGTGTTGCGCACTCGTGTTTCTTGAATGTGACTCCACTCACTCCTATCAAATACATTGAAATGTATCCCTATGTGACATTATGCAATGTCAAAACCCACAGACCTGTACAGCACACAGAATGAACCCCAGGGCAAAGGTGATTCAGTAGCAGAATGATTCCTGGCCAATATACCTCAAGAACAGTCACCACCTGCCTTTCAGTGGAAGCCTGTAATGTTGATACATATGCTTAATAGGTTTAAGCAGAGCTTCCAGATTAAGACTGAGAAGAAAGGACTGGCCATCTGCTTCTGAAAGTCAGCCAGTGAAAACCTAGTAGATCACAGCAGTCCTATTCCACTATACATGGAGTCACCATGAGTCAGGGGTCACCTCACAATAGCTAACAATAGCAACACCGTACACTACAGTCTTTAGTTGATAATAATGTATCAATATTGGCCCATCAATTGTAACAAATGGGGCACAAACACACAAGATGTTAATAGTAGAAACTAGGCGGTGGGGGAGAGCCTATGGGAACTCTGTATTTGATGTACAACTTCTCTTTAAACTGATATTTGCTCTAATAAACACGCTCTTTAAAAATATGCATACCCCCACCCACATTAATGTAGTTTGTAGTTTAAAACACTGCAAGGATTTGTTATAATTCTGCTTTTGAGATTACCTGACTACATGGATATTTAAAACATTGCATTTACAAATGATTACAGTTTCTGGGCAATCATCAGGCATTCTCCAAATTGTTGCTAAGTGAGAAAAAGCTAAGCTACAAAATTGTTTCCAGACATAACAAAAAATCTTTGATTATTCCATGCAACTACTAATAAAGTTGACAATGAAATATTGTGTACCCATTTTGCATTGGGCATCTCCTGTGGTTCACCTCACCTTCTACAATCCATGGCTGTAGAGCCAACTCCAGCTCCTGACAACTCATGTATTACAGACTAGAGCTGCTCCACAGGCTTCTTGGCTGGAATCTTTACAGAAAGAAGCAAATCCTCAGGCCTTTCTTCCTCAGCACCCTTGGGTGGGTTCCAACCACAACCTCAACGTCAGTAGTCAAGCACAACCCGTAACAGCGAACTTCACCTTACCAGTGGCCCCCTTTTTAACTTTAGCCCTTGTTATAACTTCCAGCTGGGGCAAGTGGAACCTGATAGCACCTCACCTAAGCTGCACTGTTGTTTTTCTGTTTGTTCATTAATTTATTTATATTTCATTGTGCTTTAAGTGAAAGTTTATAGTTCAAGTCAGTTTGTCATGCAAGAACTCATACACATATTGTTATGTGACCCTAGCTGCTGTCCCCACACTGAGACAGCACATTCTTCTTTTCCACCCTGTATTTCCCATGTCCATTGAACCAGCTTCTGTCCCCCTCTGTCTTCTCATCTCACCTCTTGATAGGAGCTGCCCGGTTAGTCTCATGTATCTATGTAAGCCAAGAAGCACACTCTTCAATGGTATCATTAGGGACCCTCCATTCTGCAGGAATCAACTCTAATCTTTACTAGAGTTCGAGTTTTGTATCACATTTTGTCCTGCTGAGGGATTATTTGTTGTGCTCTCTGTCAGGGCAGACACTGGCGGTAGCCAGGCACCGTCTAGTTCTTCCACTCTCAGGCTGATGCAGTCTCCGGATTACGTGCCCCTTCTGTGTTCTGGGCTCACATTTTCCTTAAAAGCTGCGCTCTTTACGTCTCATTTTCCGGGGCCTTTCTTTTGCTTTTACACAAGCTGCCCTTAACAACACCACTCAGTCATTCTGACACATTTGCAAAACTGGAAATGGGGGAGTTAACCCCAAAGGGAAATTCTCAACCAATGACGGAAGACGTCAGTGGGTAACGTCTGCCTTCTTCCAGCCCTCCAAGGGAAATTCTAACTTGCATTCTACATGGCCTTCAGAATGGAAAAATTTACTACAAACGTAAATGAAAAACTTTTCCTTTCTCCAAGAGGCATGCTGTCTAGTGGGAGAAGCAAACATGTAAAGTAAATACGTTACACTATTTGGTAAATCCAGCAACATAATTTTGGCCAAGGGATGAGGTGGGTAGCTTTCCTTCTTATCTACTATTAAACGGTGCTGGCCTCTTTAATTCTGAATAGCATCCTGCATGCACAGATTGCACGGGTAGAACCTTATTGCCCATAGCACTGATCAGCTTGATAATGCACCTCTACTCTGGTTTTTGCCTTTCTTTCTTTCTTCTTTTCTTGTAAGATGGTCATTGTTACTGCCATCAAGTCAGCCCTATCTTATGATAACCCATATTCACGACAGTCCCACGCACAGTGAAACTACACACTATCCTGTGTGTGAGATTGGCAGCTCTGTGACCCCTGTGGTAGACTGGCAGATGGAGCCACCGTGATGCATCCTTCGCCATCCCGCATTGGCTGATTTTTTGATGTAGATTGCCAGGCCTTTCTTCCTAGTCTGTCTTAGACTGTATGCTCCACTGAAATCAGTTCCACATCGTAGCAACAAGCAAACCTCCAGTGGCTGTGCATGAAATGCACTGGCTGGGAATTGAATCCTAGTCTTCCAAATGGAAGGCAAGATTAAGCTAAACCAAACCCAGTGGCATCGAGTCAATTCTGACTCATAGTAATGCTACGGGACAGAGCAGAACTGCCCCCATAGAATTTCCAGGAGTGCCCGGTGGATTCAAACTGCTGACTTTTTGGTTAGCAGCTGTAGCCCTTAGCAAACATGTCCTTGGTACTGTAAAGGAGGCAATTTACATAAAGTAAGTACTGTTGTCCTCAGTTAACAAATGAAGAAATGGCAGCAGGTAAAACTTTAGGAACTTTACTAGGTCCCATAACTAAGAAACAAAAGGCCAACACTCCTTGATTGTACTGTAAGTATGAATGAAAGCTGTCTACCCACCCCTTGGCCAAAGATCTGTTGCTGGATTTACCCAACAGTAGCACATTTACTTACATATTGACTTCCGCCACTAGACAATAAACCCCTTGAGGAAGGGAAGAGTGTCTCACTTTTGTAGATTTTTCTCAGCGTAGTACACAGACTAACAGAGTAGCTATCCAGCTGCTATTTAACATTTCACCAACCAGCTACAAACCAGTTGCCATCCAGTCAGTTCTCTTGGTGATCCCGTGTGTCTCAGTTGAACTGTACTCCTTCAGATTTTCAATGGATGGTTTTTCATAAAGATTACAGCCATGAAAACTATGGGACAGTTCCACTGTTTTATAGGGTTGTAATGAGTTGGAATCAACTTGACAGCAGTGGGGATAGGCCTTGAAAAATCTTGTACGGGTCTGTTTATGAATTGGATTGAGTCTCCCCAAAAGATGCATTGAAATACTGACCCCTGAGCCCTATGGACATGACCTTGTTTGGAAATAGGGTCATAAGCTTTTTTCAGGGTATTCTGTCCTTTACTGAGAGTAGTGTGTTGAAGTCTCCTACTATTACTATGGAGCTGTCTATTTTTGTTTTCAGTGCAAATAGTGTTTATGTATTTTGGAGCCTAGTCACCAGGTGTGTAGATGTTTTGTATGGTTATGTAGTCCGGTTGAACTGAGGCTTTGACCATTAGATAGTGACCCCTTTATCTCGTATGGTGGATTTAACTTTAAAGTCTATTTTGTCAGAGATTAGTATTGCCACTCCTGCTCTTTTTAGAATGTTATTAGCCTGATATATTTTTTCCAACCTTTGAGTTCTAGTTTGTCTAGTTTGTGTCTCCTGCAAGCAGTATATAGACGGGTCTTTTTTTTTTTTTTTTTAATCCAATCTGCTACTCTCCTTCTCCTAATTGGTGCATTTAGTCCATTTACATTTATTATGATTACTGCTAAATATGATGTTAGCATTGTCATTTTGATGCTTTTTGGGGGGTTGTTGTGGAAGGTTCCTCTGTTGCATCCCATTTTCTGTGCTAAGTCCTTTTTCTTTACATATTTCCTTTTAGAGGCTTTCAGTATTTGTTTTCTTGAAATTAAGATTTTGTAGGCTGCTTTCTGACACGTAGAATTACAGGTTTCCTTTGTAGTTACTCCCTTAGTCTCTCTTATCAACCTAAAACTAGTCCAGACTTCAGTGTCTCTGTGTCTCCTTGTCTTCCTCCACACCCAGGTCTATGTGTACCTTTCTTTGACCTTCTTCTTCATGTAACATAGTTGTTAATTACATCTTCAGATCTCTAAATTTCCAAATTTCCATGTTTTGTGGTTTCCTTTTGGTTGTCGTTTTTGGATTTCCATTCCTGATGTTACTAAGATGCTCCGTCATGCTCGATGTTTAAGTATATATCTGATGCTATTGATTTTCTAATCTAAGAGCTTTCTTTAATATTTCTTGTACTTTTGGTTTGGTTCTTACAAATTGTCCAAATTTCTGTTGATCTGTGAAAGTTTTAATTCACCTTCATATTTGAGAAAAGTTTGCAGAAATATTCTTCTTGGTTGGCAGTTTGGTTTTTTTTCTTCCTTCAGGGCTTTATATGTGTTATCCCACTGTTTTCTGGCCAGCATTCATTTCCACTGAGTAGTGTGAGCTTAATATTAATATTTTTCCTTTATAGGTTGTTTTTTGCTTATTTCTGGATGCTCTCAATGGTCTCTTCTTGTCTCTAGTTTTGTTGAGCTTGATTATGACATGCCTTGGTGTATTTATTTTGGGATCTCTTAAGTGGGATTCGATGAGCATCTTTAATGGAGATCTTCTCATCTTTCACATCAGGTTGATTTTCTATCAGCAGGTCTTCAACCATTTGCTCTGTATTTTCAGCTATCTCACCTTGTTCTGGTACTCCGATCATACGGATATTATTTCTCTTCACAGAATCCCACATCATCCTTAGGTATTATTCACTCTGAGTCTTTTATCTGATTTTTCTTCGTGTATGCTGGCGTCTTTTACTTTGTCTTCAAGGTCACTAATTCTGACTTCCATACTCTCAGTCCTGCTCCTTTGACTTTCTACTGAGTTATTAAACTTGGAGATTTTACTGTTAATCTGTCAAACTTCAGATCATTGCTACTCAAGCATTTCTTGCAGCTTATTTTTCAGTGTGCTCTGCTGCATTTTGCCTGATCTCTCTCCTGATACCTTGCACAGGTCTGTACATCATCAATCTTTTGTATTGTGTGTCTGATAGTTGTAGGCTCTACTTCATCTGGGAAATCTGTTGATGCTTTGTTTTTGGAGTTTTCGGAAGCCATGCAGGCTGCTTCTTCAGGTGTTTAAAGATTGCTGTCTCTCAGCCATCTGGAAGTCGCTGCAGTGAAAGAGACTTCACAGTTGGGTTGGGCTGGTGTTACTCTGTTGGGGTGGGCGCTTCTCCTGGACAGTGTAGTCGCACCTGCTTTCATCAGCACTACCACTGCTTCTGCCTCTAGGCTGGGGTGGGGGGTGGGGGGAAGAGTAGCTTGCACAGGTGCTGTGCTTCCACGGCCACTCCAAGGTGGGCAGGACTCCAGTGCTGCTGCTGCAGCTGCCCCTGATTGGGGCAGATCCCTCAAGGACCCTCAGCCTCGGATTCAAGTGTAGGAAGGAGTGGTCCCTCGCGTGTGCCTTTGGCTGCGTAGCTGCCAGGACAAGCACTGCCCCCCTCTGGTTTCCTGAGCCCAGTCCCCACCAGCGCACATGATACCAATGGCTGTATAACCACTGGGGCAATCTCTCCCCTCCTCCCAGTTCACCTGAGCTCAAGCCTTCCAGGTGCACACAGCACTAATGGCTGTCTAGCTGCTGGTGCTCACTGCCCTACCCCCATGGTCGCCTGAACCCACATCTCCCATGGCTCCAAGGGCTGCCAAGCTGCTGGGGTGGTAACTTCACTTCCCCCAGGTCACTTGAGCTCAAACTTCCCTGGTGCACTTGGCTCTAATGGCTGCCTAGCCGCTCTGGCCACTAGTGTCCTCCTCCTGGTTCACCTGAGTCACAGCCTTTCCCGTGCACGCAGCACTAACAGCCTAGCCGCTGGCGCTCACTGCCCTCCCCCTACGGTTGCCTGAGCTCAGCTCTCGCAGACCTGCGTGGTTCCAATAGCTGCCCAGCTGCTCGGGCAATCACTCCAGACCTGCCTGGTTGCCTGAGCTCAAGCCTCACTGGCCCTAGCGGCTCCAATCCTCTTTTGAGCCCTGGGTGCGCCCACTGGCTCCAAGGCAGGTCCTACGTCTGTCAGCAGCTGGGCCGTTCACTCCACCCCCTCCATGTCCCACCATCTCCTGCTCCTTAGCCCTAGCTGTGGGCACCTGGGCCTGGACCTCCCAGTCCCAATCAGGACTAAAGACTGCTGTGTGGAGTGCCCTTGGGTGCTCCTCCCTCCAGCTCTACCCTCTCCTGCCTTATCACCACAGGACACTAGTAGGAGTCCTGGCCTCCTGTTCCTGCATTCCCAGGCATCTCCCTGCTCCTCCAGCCGAGGTCTCCTGGCCTTTTGCTACTCTAAGTCAGTGCCTGGCCACATCCCTGATGTTCTAACATGCATTAGGGGTCTTCAGGTCTGGGCTGCAGGCTGCCGCTGTGATACTTAGACTGGGACAGGTCTCTTTAGTCAAAGTCAAGGTTGCTTCAGCTCTTGTTTCTAAACGCTTGCTAAGATTCCCTGGAGGTGGGTTTTCTCTCCACCTGGGTTGCCTTCAGTTCGTGGAGAATCTCTTGCCCACGCTGCGTTCCTTTATCCAAGGTGGTTCAGGACTCCTAAGATCGTCCTTTGACTCCGTTTGTTCTCTAAGCACAGGTTAGTCCTTCTAGATTGCTGTATTTGGTGGATTTCATTATTTTTGAGGTTCTTAGTTGTTGGAGGGCTTAGCAGGGCCATATTTCTCCACCGTCTTGGCTCCGCCCCTGTTGCTATGGTTTTCCCTTTCCTGGATGACTTGGTGGGACCACAGGGGAAGCAGCCTTTTGTGTCTGGGTTCTTTCACTTACCATAATGCCCTAGAGATTCAACCAGTTGTTGCACACATCCCTAATTTGCTCCTGTTCATCACTGAGTAGTGTTGTATGGTGTACTGATTTCCTGTAGCTGTGTGACAGATAACCAGACACTTCGTGGATCCACACAACAGAACTTTATTCTTCTGCAGTTACAGAGGCCAGGTCTGACATCAAGGTGTCACCAATGCACCTTGCTCTATCCACCAGCTTTAGGGGCACTCTGCTTCCTGGTCTCTTCCAGCTTCTGTCAGCTTTGGGCCTTCCTTGGCTGATGGTTGCATCCCACTAAGTCCTACCTCTGTCTTTACATGGTCCTTCCCTCCTCCTCCCTCTGTGTCTTTTAAAAACCACTTGTCAATGGATTTAGGGCCCACCCGTATAATATAGGAATTATCTCAAGACCCTTAATTACATCTGCAAAAAACCTTTTACTAAATAAGGTCACATTCAGTTTCAAGAGATTGGACATGGACAGATCATAAAATCTCCCACATTTGGACAGACCACAATCTATTTATTCTTTCACCAGCTGATAGACATTTGTTTACAGTTTGGGGACACTGTAAATAAAAACCAAACACACACAAACCCATTGCCACTGGGTCAATTCTAACACACAACAACCCTACAGGACACAATAGAACTTCCCAGAGTTTCCAAGTAATAGCTAGTGGATTCAAGCTGTCCACCTTTTGGCTAGCAGCCACAGTTCTTACCCGTTCTGTATCAGGGTTTCCATTATACAGCTGTTGTAATCATTCATACTTTCAACTAAGCTGTGCCTAACCCAAGCCATGACATTTCCAATGGCCTCATATGTGTGCAAACAGTAGACAAGAAGCAAGGCCAAATTTATGGCTTTGAATTACTGTGTCAGTGAAGAATACTGGGTGTGCCATGCTTTATCAGAATGAACAAATCTGTCTTGGAAGAATTACAGAGGACTCCTTGGAAGAGGACAGAGAGTCTTTGTGTTACATACTTTAGATGTATTTTCAGGTGGATATCCTGCTTGGTAAAGCAGAAAATCAGTGAGAAAAAGAAAATCCACAATGAGACAAACCTGCACAGCGATTACAAAGATCAGCTCAAACCTAGTAATGATTGTGAGGATGGGCAGGACCACCACTGTTTCATTTTATTGTACACAGGGCCACTGTGAGTTAGAAGTGACTCAGTAGCACCTAACAAATATCCATAGGTCTTTGCATGGACATAGGTTTTTATTTCTCTTGGATGAAAGGAATGGCATTATGAGGTCATTCCTTTGTTTTGTAACATGTAAGGCACCTTAAAAGACAAAAGTGCCCAGTTCCTCTGTCATCCTCTGATGGACCTTGTCCCAGGGCTCCAGTTTCTCACCACACCTCTGTTATGCCCTGGCATTTGGCAAGCTCCAACCTGCTGTCCTTCCCCGCTCCCCTGTTCCAGGGTTCCTCCACTTGGGGAGCTGAGCACACTTATACAAACGGGCATTTAGAGAGGAAGCACCCGTGGATGGAATGGAGACTGAATCTCATTTCCTGGGACCTGCTGCCAGACTCCGGGCTCAGATATGGCCATTTCTCTTTTCTGCCCCAGCTGCTCCACCCCACACGGGCTGATGGAGGGAAAACATCAAGACACACAGGGCTGGTATGTAATTTTGTAACCAACCTATAACTTGATTATCTCCAAAATAAATGAACAATCGATACTGCTAATCCTCGCAAACTCCCCTGGGGGACAAGGGTTGAGCCTGGCTTGTGTTTGGTGACAAATGTCCTCACATTGGCTCAAAAGAGTCTTCTGTCGAATGTCAACATTTGCTTTGGAAGTCCTTTTTTCATTATTTGCTTCTGCTTGCCCTTGCGCTCTGTGGGGACACCCAGATGCCGGGGCCTTTATACTGTAACCTGTTCCCACATCTGTGAGATCCTGAACACCTGTGTAACCCTCAAACGTTGACTTATCTAATGCTGGTAAGGACATCTTCAAACTCCAGATGTATGAGCCAGTGAGATTATTCAGAACAAACAGTTTGCAAGTGACCTTACCTGTTCCACAGGGAAGTCTGTCTTTAAACCCTGTAGATGAGAAGGCACCCACGGAAGTCTGATGACACACAGTCTTCACCTCCTGGCTCAGAGGTCCTTTGAATTCTACACCCTTGACCTTCTGATTTTGTTGCCAGCAGTAACCCAGCCTGCCTCTTGTCATGTTGTACAGAGTGTAGCTGGAGACCCTGCTTTCATCAGGGCCCATTCCTTCTACTAAAAAGACCTTTTTCAGCAAAGAGAGGGTCATTGCTTAGGGGGCCCAGAGCTGCTTAACTGAGCTTGTGATGGAAACACTTAGAAATGAAGAGTGGTGATAGTTGTACAATGTGATCAGCACATCTGTTCATTCTCTCCTTGGCTTCCCCGTGATGCAGGAGCAAAACCATAGCAGAAAGCCAACAGGAAGAGGGACTCAAACCGGCTAGGCTGGATTTGATTGGAAGCACTACTGTAACACAGCTCAGAAACTTTTTAGGGAGTCTCTGACCTCATGCAGTTTATGATTTCCTCCATAAAAATAAAAAGCTATGCAGTGTAGAGTAAGAGGGGGGTTATTGGTTGTTCAGTGACAGAATTGTATCACCTTCCATGTAGGAGACCTGGATTTGATCTCTGGCCTCATGTGCCACCACCCTGTATCTGTCAGCGGAGGCTTGCATGCTAGTAGGTTGCAAAGGCTTCAGCAGTTTTCAGACTAAGATGAAGAAGAAAGAGCTGGTGATGTATTTCCAAAAATCAGCCAATGAAAACGCTATTGATCACAATGGTCCAAACAGTCATCAAGACACTGGAGGAGGGGACAGTGATTCGCTGGGCTGTATGTGGGGTCACAGTGCATTAAGGGCCAACTTGAGAGAAGTTATAATAGCAAAAAGACAGGTAGAAACAGATTCCTGAAATCAGGACCATTTAGGTTTACATCCCAGCTCTGCCGCTTCCCAGCAATGGAATCTTAGGTAAGTTACTTAAGGCACTGTTCTCTCACCTCTACAACAGAAATAACAGTATCTGCTTCTAAAGCTTGATGTCCTAGAAGCCAAGTGCAGAGTATTTCAAAAACAAGGGAATGATTAGCTGTGTCTAGGAAATGAGTAAAAGACCCAAATGAGTGATATTCCAAAGCAATATTGTAACAGTCTGAATGTAGCTAACAAAATATGAATTTGCAAATCTTTTTCTTTCTGTTTTGAACAGGTTTTTTTAAAAACATCTCCTATACCATCCTAAGGAAATCCTGGTGACATAGTGGTTAAGTACTACAGCTGCTAATCAAAAGGTCAGCAGTTCAAATTTGCGAAGTGTTCCTTGGAAACTCTATGGGGCAGTTCTAGTCTGTTCTACAGGGTTGCTAAGAGTCATAATCTGACAACAGTAGGTTAGTGGGTTTTATGTGACCCTTAGGAAATGCTGATGGTGTACTGGTTAAACGCTACTGACCAAAAGGTCAGCAGTTTGAATCCACCAGGCACTCCTTGGAAACTCTATGGGGCAGTTCTACTCTATCCTACAGGGTCACTATGAGTTGGAATCAATTTGATGGCAGATTTCTTGTTTTAATGCCATCCCCAGCAACCCTGGTGGCATAGTGGACAACAGCTGCATCTGCTAATAAACAGCAGTTCAAATCCACCAGGCATTCCTTGGAAACCCCATGGGGCAGTTTTACTCTGTCCTGTAGGGGTGCTATGCATTAGAATAGACTTATGAGTAGATTCTTTTTTTTTTTTTTATGCTATTATTATAAGCCACACATGCTCGAGCTCATTGTTGTCTTCCAACCTAGGGGCTCCTTTTACAGCACTGTATTGTTAAATGTTTGGCTACTAACCAGAAGGTTGATGGTTTGAACCCACTCAAAGGTGCCTCAGAAGAAAAGCCTGGTCACCTGCTTCTAAAAGGTGATAGTCTTGAAAAACCTGTGGAGTACAGTTCTACTCTATACACATAGTCACCATGTGTTGGAATCAACTTGATGGAAGTGGAAAGCCTCCTGTGTTCAGTTTTCTCAAATATTTCTCAGTACGAGATTGTTACTGTTGTGTTACTCATTTGACATTTATCTCAATGACCAGATCTGGGACATGCACCATTCTTTTGTGCAATCCCATGACCCTTTGACAGAAAAAAGAGCATAACTACTGCTACCATATGTTTGCTTCAAATCCTGCTAACTAGCTCTATGACCCTGGACAAACTGCTTAGTCTTATTAAGTCTCAATTTCCTCATCTGTAACATGGTCTTACAGTGGCACGAGCTTCACAGAGCTCTGTGAAGACCAAACAATATGCTATATATAAAGTACATGGGATTCCATCTATACAAAACACACTGCCAAAATAATTCTTAATGAAGACAGGCTGAAAATAGTCCCCTTGAGAACAGGAACAATACAAGGATGCCCTCTATCACCATTCCTATGCTGCAAGTTCTAGCTAGAGTAACAAGGCAAGACAAAGAAATAAAGGGTATCCAAACTGGTAAGGAAGAAGAGAAGCGGTTCTAATTTGTGGATGACATCAAACTATATATAAAAACCCAAAAGACTCCAGAAGAAAACTATTGGAACAAATAGATTCAGCAGAATAGCACGATATAGGATAAACATACAAAAATCAGCTGGATTCCTATATACAACAAAGAGAATGACAAAAAGGAAATCAGGAAAACAATACCATTTATAATAGTCCCTAAAAAATAAAATACTTAGGAATGAATCTAAAAAAACCCTACAAAACACTATTGTAAGAAACCAAGAGATTTACAAAAAAGGAAAAGCATACAATGCTCATGGAGAGGTAGACTTAGCATCATGAAAATGTCAATTCTGCTAAAAACAATCTATATACATAATGCAATCCTGATCTAAATACCAACAGCATTCTTTAAAGAGACATAAAACTAGTTACTGGCTTTACGTAGAAAGGGAAGAAGCCCCAGAAAAACAAGTACTACTGAAGAAGAACAAAGTAGGAAGACTTGTACCACATGCCCTCAAAACCCACTATACAGCTGTATAGTCAAAACAGCCTGGCACTGGCACAACAGACACAGTTGATCAATAGGACTGAATTGAGAGACCAGATGTAATCCACCCAGATGCAGTCAAGAGCCCAAAGTCCACCAAATGAGGAAAAGACAGCCTTTTAAATAAATAGGACTGGTAAAACTAGACAGCCATCCACAAAGAAAATGAAGCAAGAACCATATCGCACACCCCACAAAGAAACTGATTCAAAATGGATCAAAGACCTGGATATAAAACCTAAAACTATAAAGATCATAGAAGATAAGACATGGTCAATGCTTAGAGGCCCTAATATATGGCATTAATGAAATACAAACCATAACTAACAACACCAGAAGATAAGCTAGATAACTGAGATTTTCTAAATACTTATCCTCCTCAAATGACTTCACCAAGAGTAAAAAGAGAATGTACAGATTCAGAGAAAAATTTGGCTATGACAAATCCAAGAAAGTCTACTCTCTAAAATATACATGAAAATTCAACACCTCTACAACAAAAAAGAAATAATCCAACTAAAAAAATGTGCAAATGATATGAACTGACACTTCACCAAAGAAGACATTCAAGTGGTTACTGAGGAAATGTTTACATCCACTAGCCACTGGAAATGGGCAAATCAAAACTACAGTCAAGGTATCACCTCACCTCAACATTACTGGCACAAATTAAAAAAAAAAACAAAACAGAAGATATGAAATATTGGAGAGGCTGCAGGAGAGAACCCTGCACTGCTGGTGGGAATGTAAAATGGTACAATCATTCAAAAGCTAGACATAGAAATACCATATGATCCACCATTCCCATTCCTAGGAGTATATCCTAGAGAAATGAAGGACATCACATGAACAGATACATGCACACCCATGTTCAATGCAACATTATTCACTGTAACCGAAAGACAAAAATAACCTAAATGTCCATCAGCAGACAACCTATGGTACATACAATGGAATACTATGCAATAAAGAACAATGATGAATTTGTGAAGCAACTCACAATATGGCTACAACTCGAGGCATTAAACTCAGTGAAATAAGTCAATCACAATAAGACAAATATGAGACCATACAATAAAACCTCATGAAAATGTTCACACACAAAAACAAATAATCTTTCAATAGTTCCCAGAGGAAAGCCTGATAGTGCAGTGGTTAAGTGCTATGGCTGCTAACCAGAAGGCTGGCAGTTCAAATCCATCAGGTGCTCCTTCGACACTATGGAGCAGGTCTAAAGTCTGAGTTAGCATCAACTCGATGGCAGTGGGTTTGCGTTTTTTTTGGCTCAGTTATCAGAGGAGGGGAGGGCTAAGGAGGGAAAAATACTAAATTGACAACTGATCAGTGGTTAACATTTATGAAGGGCAAGAGTACAGTAGGGAAGACAGAACTTGTACAAGGCAACGTCATGGAAGCTCCACAGACACATCAAAGCTCTCTGAGGGGCAGAATCACTGGTCTTAGGACTGTAGGTACCATGTTTTTAGGAAACTTCTACCTCAACTGGTATAAAAGTTTATAAAGAGGATGTTCCACATTCTACACTGGTGAGAAGCCTCTGGGGTCTTAAAAACTTGGGAGTGGCAATCTAAAATATTCCATTGGTCTTACCCCTTTGGCAGCATGGAGAACGAAGTAAACTAGACACAAGAGAAAGATCTGTCCAAAGACTAATGGACAACAGCTACCGCAGCCTCTAGTGCCACCATTGACTGCTCTGACAGGGAGCACGGTAGAGGGTCCCAGATAAAACTGTAAAAAATGTAGAACAGAACTCTAAGTTACAGGGAAAGATCAGAATTAATGGCCTGAGAGTGATGGAAGAAAACACCAAGACTATAGCCCCGGGATACCCTTTTAATTCAGTAATGAAGTCAGTCCTGAGGTTCCCCTTCAGTTGAAGATTAGACAGGCCCATGAAATACAATGAGACAAATGGGCACCCAGCCCAGGGGTAGGGACAAGAAGGCAGGAGAGGACCCTAAGGTGGAGAAAGAGAGAATACTGACAAGTTGTGGGGTTGGCAACCACTGTTACAAAACAGTATGTATATTGCTTACTAAGAAGCTGGTTTGCTCCGTAAACCTCCATCTAAATTACAACAAAAATAAAAATTACAGCCTTGGAAAACATATGGCACAGTTCTTCCTTAGTCACTTGGCATCAGAATAGTCTCTCTGTCTTTGGGTGGTGCAAATGGCTACGTGCTAAATTGCTGGTTGTCAGTTTGGGGATCTTACAGAGAGGCACCTTGAAAGGCCTGGTGATGTAACTGCCCGAAACCAGCCATTGAAAACCACAGAGCTGAGTTCTGCTCAGACACACCTGGGGCCATCATGGAGTAGAGTGGACTCACCCATGACTGGCTTGGTTTCCTCATCTCGTGTCTGCCATTCCATTCCCTATTAAATGGACAGTCACTTCCAACTCACAGGGAACTTTATGTGTGCAGAACAGAACAACTTCACAGGGTTTTCATGGCTGGACACAGATCATTAGGCCTGCCTTCTGAGGTGCCTCTGGGTAGTTTCAACTTGCCAACCTTTGAGTGAGTAGTCAAGCACTTAATCCTCAGCCAAACAGTCACTGCTCATCCTCCCTCTAATAGGACCTTTTGGCATGCTTGTTTGCTTTTTCTCATTTCACTATCAGAACAGAAAACGGTAAGAAAACGGCCTTTCCAGAGCCAGACCACGACATCCCAGTCACTCAACAGTTACGCACTTGGCTGCTAACCCAAAGGTAAGTGGTTTAAGTCCACCCACTGGCTCTGTGTGAGAAAAACGTGGTCAACTACATTCGTTAAAATCACAACCTAGAAATCCCTATGGGGCAGTTCTACTCTTCCACATGGTTGGCTGTGAGTTGGAATCAACTCAACAATGCCCACCAGCAACAGCAGAGCCAAGTCACAGAAAGGTTTCTCTGCAAGGCAGCCTGCCCAGCGGGAGGGAGGAGTTGGGCACTCACAGCTCCCAGTGTTCTCTAAGTCTGAGCCATCTCCATAGTAGAAACACCACCCCTGAAGTTTTTTTGTGATAATTTAGTCTCCCCGAACTTACAAAATTGTTGATTAGCAAAGGATCCACTTAAAAATGAGCAGTTTTTTCCAAACCAAAGAGTTTTGAAACCCAGGAGTGGATCCATGTTCTAGCATTTGGGTACAGCAATTTCACCCCAGATGTGGCAAGGCTCTGAGGTTTATGACACAGATGATGCAGGGCTCTGGGCGTCATGCCCATGATAGGCATATGAGCACTTCAATCTCTAGAAAGGTCACACTACGAACCCTGTAACAAGGATCTAACCAGCCCGTTTGTGATTTGGTACACAAGGACTTCTCAAGTATAAAAAGAAATTTTAACTCTGTGCTTCAAACACAGTAAGGCTAATTCTAAAACTGCTATTAGGGAGTGAATTGTGACTTAGAAAACAAAGATGCCAATTAAAGAGTCACTTTTATGGGCTGAAGAAACACTTTCCTCTTCTCATCCACTACTTCTATCTGGGGTATACAATAGATCCTCAATGCCCAAAGTATGATTTCTGGAGCAGCAGCCTTTGTGTCACCTGGGCACTTAACAAAAATGCAGACTCTTAGGACCCATCACTGGAGAGTGGCAGAGTTCTCACCTTCTACATGGAAGACCCAGGTTCAATGTGGAGCCAGTGTATCCACGTGCAGCCACCACTCACACATCCGTCAGTGGAGGTTTGCAGGTTGCAGCATGCTGGACAGGTTTCCCTGGGACAAGTATACACTACCCAGTAGGAATCATGTAACATACTATGTGCACACAGCTACCCCACAGCAAATAGTGATGTACCCATTATGTTGATGTGGTAGTTGGATGCCATCAACTCATGACAGATCACAGCAACCCCCTGTGACAGTAAAACTGCCCAGAAGGGTTTCCTAGTCTGTAATCTCTATGGGAGAAGATCACCAGGTCTTTCCCTCTTGCCACTGCTGGGTGAGTTCAAATCAAGAATTTTCAATTAGCAGCTGAGTGCTTAACTGCTGCACCACTTGGACTTCTGCACCCACTGTGTGGTTGTTACGTGCCATCAAGCTGGTTCCAACTCATAGTGAACAGAACAGAACAGAACACTGCCTGATGCTGCCCCCTCACCACCTGTGCTGTTGGAGATCATTGTTGCAGTCACTGTGTCCAAAGCATAGAAGACGAAGTCTCACAATCCTCGCTTCTAAGGAGCATTCTGGCTGTACTTCCTCCACACTGATTTGTTCTCCTGCCAGTCCACAGTACACTCAGAATTCTTCACCAATATCATAATTTAAAGGCATCAGTTCTTCTACATACCTTCTCATTCATATCGAGCTGTCACATGCCTTTGAGGCAACTGAAAATACCCTGGTCTGGGTCGTGCACACCTCTCTCCTCAAAGTGATGTTTTTGCCCTTTAATACTTCAAAGGGGTGTTTTGCAGTAGATTTGCCCAATGCAATTCATCATTTGATTTCTTCACTGCTGTTTTCATGGCCATTGTTTGCTGAGCCAAGTAAAACGAAATCCTTGACAACTTCAGTTTTTTTTTGTTTGTCAGGATGTCGCTAACTGGTTCACTTGTGGTAAGCCAAAACATGAAACCCGCTGCTGTTGAGTCAATTCCAATTCACACAGCAATCCTGTAGACAGAGTAGAACTGCCCCCTAGAGTTTCCAAGGAGCACCTGGCGGATTTGATCTGCTCACCTTCTGATTAGCAGCTATACCGCTTAACCACTATGCCACCAGGGTTTCCTCACTTGTGACGTGTAGTACAAAGATCAGTGGTTGCCAAAGGATCAGAGGAAGAGTAGAACACAGGGCATTTTCTAGGACAGTGAAAGTATGTCTTAATGATTTAGTGCTGTGATAAAGAAATACAGAGTGGGTGGCTTTAATGAGCCAAAACTTATTTTCTCAGTTTAGGAGGCCAGAAGTCTGAATTCAGTGTACTGACTTTACAGAAGGTTCTTGTCTCTAGATAGCTTCCATTTCTAGGTTCCTAGGTAATCATGTGGTATCTGTCTTTTCCTGTTTGTGCAAGCTTGCTTATTTAGCTCAACTCTATCTCAAAAAAGGATTGGCTTAAGGTGCACCCTACACTGATAAGAACTTCTTAATATAAAAAAGCAGCACCAATTTCAAATGGGATAATAACCAGTTACAAGGCCCTGCTATTTACAGCCCATATTTTGAGTGGACACAATTCAATCTATAATGCAACAGGAACACACTGAATTATACAACGCAAAGAGCAAGCCCTAATGTAAACTAAGGATTTCAATTGCTAGTTATCAGTAATCATCCATCAACTGAAGCGCACACACCACAGGGATACAAGGTGTTGGTTAACTGAAACAATTTGCAGGGGGAAGAATATGGGACATTCTTTATGTTTTCTGTCCAATGTTTCTATAAACCTCTTAACTCTTCTGAAAAATAAACAGCATTATTTAAAAAGTTACATACTTAGTACCTCTAACCAGTTAACCGTTGCTATCAATTCTGACACACGGCAACCCTACGGGTATCAGAGGACTGTGCTCCACAGGGTTCTGGTGTTTTTTGTTTACTG
The DNA here is from genome assembly GCA_028571685.1 of Heterohyrax brucei. Lineage (NCBI taxonomy): Eukaryota > Metazoa > Chordata > Mammalia > Hyracoidea > Procaviidae > Heterohyrax > Heterohyrax brucei. The sequence goes on from CM053143.1 coordinate 168,637,585, forward strand.
GACTTTCGGTTTTTGCTCCATAGTGCCGTCCCGTTCCCCCCCTCCCCAGTATACACTGCCAGAATTTTCTTCTAAACAGGGTCACACACACAGGTACAGGGGGATCTGTGTCCCAACACTTTTTTGGAAGGAGACACAACTGAATCCACAATATTCCCTAATAGACATGGTTGGAAATTCTATGCATCTCATCCTGGTAATGTGTCACAAATTTTATTAAATGACACAAGCCATGCAGTGGTCCCTTATCCTCCTGTCACATGGGATAACTGGCCCCAGATCACAAAGATTCAGTCTTCTAGCTCCTTGTCTTCTACCAGGTCATCCTCTTGCAACACCAGCACTTCTGCATGTTGGAAGTCTGGTCCTCCTCACTCTTCCAGGTGCTGTGGAAATACTCCCTCTTCTAGCTCCCCTGATGCCAAGTACTAGCTCCCAACTCTTCTCTTTACTAACACAGGACCAGTGGGCCTCAATTTGAATACTCCTCGTATTTGCCACCTGGCGGCTATACAGTCTTAGAAAAGTCCTTTCCTTTTCCTATGTTATCTTCCTTTACAAACTTAGGAAAATTAACAGAAACCCACTCAAGTTAACTTGAACACAGAAGCGAAATTACAAGGATAATAGGTTATTTCTTGGAATCCAAGGGCAGGATCACAGTTGACCCTCAGAAAGGTGTTGAGATGAGGACAGTGCTCACTTTGCTACATTTGTCTTTGGTTGCTGTCTTCACTCTTCTCCCTGCAAACCAGTTTACATGTCAAAATAAGGCCAGAGAGCTCTCCCAAGTTTGTTTCCTTCCCAGTCCCCCGTACATGCTGACAGAAGTTGCTAATGGTCCTTAGTCTATCAGCTATACAGGGATAGAGAGGTGGGACGACAAAAGCAGGATCCTAATTCCTGAGGCCCCTTCAGTGGAAGACATCTCTAGAGAACAGGAGAAGGCTAATGGAGACCTGCTCATCCTTTTCAAAAGCTGGCTGCTATCTTGACTCACAGGAATCTGAGGATTAGGAAATACTTCATGGAAAGCCTATGTTTGGGATTGAACTGTGACCCTCAAAACACCATTTGTTGTAACTCTAACCTTGTACCCATTAATGGAGCTGTTAGGAAATAAGAGCTGTCTTTTGTTATGTTAATGAGGCCTCACCAAGGTGGGGGTGCATCCTAAACCTAATTACTTCTCAGTTACAAAAGCTGAATAGACACAGAGACTTATATACACAGAGAAGCACAAATAAAGACAATGAAGACAAATACATCTTTAAGTATAGGAGCACTTTTGAATGTTGCAGCTACTAACCAGAAACTGAAATAAATGAGGAAGGACCTCCCCAAGAGTCACACACTGAATTCCGACTTCTAGCCGCCATTAACAGAGCATCAATCTCTGTTCTTTAAAGATGCCCACTGGTGGTCTTTACGTCACTGAAGCACTGGGTAACTAAGACAGTGTGTTTCATTACAGTATCTACTGCTTGTAGCCCTCTACAGTGGCCACGTGACATTTGTTGCCCATCTTAGCAAGACCTCAATTTTCCTTATGCTGAATTATGTCTCCCCCTGTTGGTCGTCAATCCATGCATCTGCCTCTCAAGCCAGGAACCAGAGCGCCCCTAGAGGCACTTTCTTCCTCTAAGTGCATAGGAACAGACATGTCACCCGCAATAGCACAGTCAGTTGCACTCACCTGGAAACTGTATTTGGAGCAAGTGATTTACAGATGGCAGAGAAGGCAGGCATCAGGCATCCCAGCACTTGCTGCCAGAGGAGGCCACTGTTGTGGTACAGTTGCCTAGCCTGCAAAAGCTGCTCTTGTTTTTGTTTCCAAGGAATGTGCACTCAGCCCTTAACTCTTTGAGATCACCTACTATTTATAATCAATTCCCTTTCCCTTAGTTAACTGGCCTTAGCTTCTGCCTTAAATATCCGTAACTCTGATAATGGTGATCATATTGAAGGTGTCAATATATTTTGAAAGTTGAGGAATATTACATAAAACCAGTCATATCACTGTTTCCTGGAAGGACAGGGACAAGACGAATCAGGACTGTGCACTAAGGACACACTGATCCTGAAAGTCCCCAACCAAAGTGTGAATCAAGTACCAGAAGCCCAGGCAGCTTTAACCTACATCAGTCTCCATCCGACTTGAGTTTCAGATTAGCCACCACTGAGGTGGGAGTTGCACTCTGAGAAAAACCACCCTGAAAGCTTAACAAAGGGCGAAGGTCTCTGGGGAAGTAAAAACACTGTCAGTTTTTCTTTTCTGAAGAAGCACTACTCATGTAGGCGGCAAGTATAGGGAGCACCTAGTTTCAAGTCCTAACTGCCATTATCTAGCTGGGAGATCTTCAGCAAATTACTTACCTCTCTGCCAAGTTACTCATCTGTAAACAGGGGACTCAGTACCGATTTTATAGAGTTGTTGTGAAAATTAAACAGAACCAAGAACACACGTAGCAGAATACCTGTATTCAGTACAAACCCAGAGAATACTACCTTCCTTTCTTCTGACAACTGACAAAACTTAGATCCTTGGAGGACAAATGACTTTCCTCAAAAATCATCCAGTACAACAGTGTGTCCTGGGGGACACATTTAGAACCCAGATTCCCACCTTTTGCCTTTACCACGTAAATATCACAGATCCCTAACACCAACATACTAACTTTTAGCCACTTGCCAAATATGGGCTTTCCAGCTTTGAATGATATGATCTGTGCCACTTGGCTGTGATGCCAACCCTATAAAGCAATGAATTAACACTACTTATGATGTCATTCTCTTATTGTCACCAAGATGTACACTGTTAGGTGCTGGGGACCCAATGACTACACCCTAGCCATACAGAGTGAGTATCTGTGGTGGCAGAGGAGAAAACATCTTCAGCGCATGTGACCACAGTAGGTTTCCCACTAATATTTCACTTGAGCACGAAGATGGTATGATCTATTTATTCTGTTGTTAACACAATTACATGAAAACCACACAGCATTGATGTAACACTGCAGTAGGACTTGGCAGGCCTCAAAGAATTATCAAGAAAACTGGTGTCTACTACATTTTATCCTGTAGACACATCTCTGGATAATTTGATGTCCATCTGTCTGGTGAGACAGTGCGATGTTTGCCATCTATATCAAAGGATCACTCTCCTAACAGATGCCAAAACACGTTATAGGGCTGATCATTCCTCCCTGTTCAGCACAGTCTCCAACCCTGTCTTCCTTTACCACAAACTACTTCAGCCACTACAAATTACTTTTTCTTCATCTGCAAAAGTGGAAAGCCACCAATATTAAAACCAGTGACAATAACCCACAGGCAAGAGTTGATCTACTTCAGCCATATACACCATGACCACCTTGCCCACACAAAAAGAAAGCCAAAACACATGCTGATTTTAATTTCCAAAAATGAATCATAGTTATGAGTTCTGCTACCAACAGTAATACTGCAGACAATGAACCAAGTCCTTCAATACCTACGAATGCATTTATTCAAACAAGACATGATTGTGCCCTATTTGGTCTACAATATGCCAGTTTAATGAACAGTGAATAGTATTCGAGTGATCTTGTTTGGTTCTGGATGACACACCAGGGCCCTGCACTGTCTGACACTCAGTAGATACTGAATGGATACTTACAGAATGAACGCTGTCTGCTGATAAAAGCTGTCCTATTTCCCTTCTGCAGCTGCCATGCACCAAGTGACAGCACTGATGGTTCAACCAATATCCAAGTGTTCTTTAACTACACTTCTCAATTCCACTGGCTAAAAGTCTTAGTGCTGGATTGAGAACCGAGTTGTGATGGTTTCAGGAGCAAGAGCTCATCAAGTGAGAAAACCAGGCTTGGTGTTGGCTACTGAGGAAGTGAGAGAAAGGAAGCAGCATGGCAGGTAGAAAACAGCTGTTCTAGGAAACAGCTCAAGAAGCCACTGCATTAAGTCTTATACCTTACTCCCTAATACGATGTGTGGGGGGAGGTGGGGCAGGTGGACTGCTAGCTTGGATTTAAATCAGTAATATCGACCTCCTCTCTCAGAGCCTTCCACAGCACCAGTAGAAACTATCTACTCAGTAAAGTTGCAAGAAATGTCAGTCTTGACTGGATGAGCAGAAGATGGCAGAGGGCTATGGAGACAGAAAGCAAAGACTAAAATCAGTGTGCCAGAAAGAACGTGATGCCCCTAAAACTCAGGCTTGTTCTTGTTGTTCTGTGCACTGAGATGGTTCACAGCGACCCTACAGGACATCGCAGAACTGGCCCACAGGGGTTCCTAGCTATAATCTTTAAAGAAGCAGATTACCCAGTCTGCATCATGCAAAGCCCATGGGTGGGTCTGCACTGTCAACTTTTCAGTTAGTAGTTCAGCGCTTAACTGTCATACCACTAGGGCTCCATAATTAAAGCTCATATTCACCTTTAAAAACAAGTTTTCATAGCACATCATATTTTAAAGTCCCACCCCGCATCCAAAGCAAAAAATGCTGCAAATTTCACAACAGTCCATCTGTGTTTAGTATGAATTTTTCTTATTATAGTGAAACCTTCCTTTTCCGTATTAGAAAGAATATATATTGGTGTTTTGATTAACTGTAAAAGGGATCTGTAACATGACTTAACACATGTATAATGTAATAGTTCTTATTAAACATTTACTGAACACTGGTGAGTCAAGCAGGTAAAGTGACCTTACCTTTCCACAGAGTTACATGTTTAACTCTCTAGTCTCACAGGTCCTCTCCGAGGACCTCTCACGAACAACCTCCTGGTCTTCTGCGTCAGGTTCTAACCTCTAGGTCACGATGATTCACTTCATTTATTTGTACTTGACATACATCGGCTTCATCAGTCTCCTACAACAGTTTTCCAGGGCTCAAGTTATTTATTTATTTTTTAAGGGTTATTTTTTTACGGTTTTCTTTTGAAAACATTGTTTTTCTTTCTGTACTGGAAGAGGTATCTTTGTTCTGTGATGGCTCTCCACTCTGCTAGCTGTGGAACCTGATGTAGTCTGACTTCTGCATTTTTGTATCTGGTGACCAAACAAGAGTTGGTTCAACAACCCAAAAAATCCATATAGTTATGTTGCTTGATAAGGCAGATCTATTTACAGTAAAGGGCTGGATTATATATGTTCTTAAATATAACAGATGCTGTATCTTCCTTTGCGTATCAGACCCAATAATAACTTGATACTAGAAGAACAAGGTGCTGCTGAACAACCCTCTCCAATGTTGGTGAGATCAGCTTTAGAAGATCCTGAACTGGAAGGCAGCTCCATGAGTGACAGAGTTCCCACTTCCCTATCCACAGAAGAGAGAATAAAACCCTCCAGAACATCACTCCTTAAAATACTACTTGGCAAAACACAAGGTAAATTAGCTCAGCTATCACTTTCTGTGACATAGGTGGCAAGGCAAGGTTGTAAACACACAAACAGTAATATGGAATTAATCTTTATGAAGTATTCTGAGACAAGAGATATTAATACAAGTATCAGGCAAATCCAACAAAAGACTTTTACAATGGTTTACATTTAATTTTTTATTTATTCCTTGAAACTGCCCGTATTGCAGGTTTTTCATGAATGAAATATGGGACTGAGCAGATTCTTTTTTTTTTTCCTACAAAATTATGGCATAAACTTGCTCAATTTTCTATCTTATTGCTAATAAACCTTACAGGCGCACAGTTTGTAAAATAAACCCCTTAAGGACTGAATGCGTAGAGCATGCTGCAAGGTACAAGAAATAAGCTAAAAATGAGCATATAAATCTACATCTGGACCAACACAGTACTGAATGCTGGCAAACATTTATCACAACATGGGGAAAAACTAATCAATCGAAGGAGATACAGTTCAGTCCTGAAAGGGTTCCCTAGAACCCTAATATATTATTGTTTCTAACCATCCATCCCACATTACAGTGCTTGGAAACAAAGTCAAAGTCTGGCACAGAAAGTTACACACATTTGTTCAGTACGCATCAGAAACACAGCTGCTTTTGAAATCAAAAGTAATTAACTTGGTTAATAATTGAACAGTCCTTTGTTTCCAAAAGAAATCCCCTGTAGATTATCTGGGTTAATGGGACTAACTAGTCTTGTTCTAAAAACCGCACTAGAAATTTTCAGATGGTACCACTTTCATGGGGCGGGGGACTACAATCTGACCGGTTACTGTTAACGTGTCTGTGAAGTGAGAGTGACAAATGTTTCCCAATTCATCCTACAGGTGGTGGGTATGGTTAGTTGCCACCGATTAAGAAAGTCAGCAGCAGGGTAGGTATGATGCTAGTGTTAACTCTGAAACCATCCAAATTATAAAGGGCCTTCTACACTTACAGACTTGAGCTTGCCTTCCCAATCCAGATGAAAATTCAGTGGAGCTAATCAAAACACACTGGACCACAGGCTGAGCTTCCATGCACATGTTTAGATTGCACAGAAACATGACAGCTTTCAGATAACACTTGTAACACAGAACTTGACAAAAGAACCCAGAATGTGAGCTGAAGCCTTCACCATTTTGACAGCATCTTTTATGCCAGCCAATGGACATTACTTAGGAAAAGGACAAGTTCTACGTTACCTGGAGGGCAACGCTCCTGTTAATAACATACCAAAAGTGATTCACAAATCAATGAAAAGGTTGTCTTTTTTTTAAAAGCAGCTGACCACAAAAAAGACCTGCTGATAAAGAATAAGCTACTACAGACAAACAATTTCATGTTTTAGTCTGTAGTAAGTAGAAAAGACATTTTATAAAATAGATGGGGAAAATGCCTAAAAGTACATTCTTGGACTTCTCAAAAAAAAAAAAAAAAAAAAAAAAACAGAAGAATTTACAGTCTAATACTTCAAAATTATCTTATTAAAAAAATAAGATATAAACATTAAACAAAAGTTCCTTTTTATAAAGCCATGAACTTGAAAAATTATTCTGAGGTGCAAGGCTTGGTATGGACTAGCTTGTTGTTAAAAAGTGTCTCATCTGTTATTGGTTAACTTAATATAATTTCTTAACTACATATCAAACCTAGAAGTGGAGGAAATGTGTGGCCCATTAAAAGAAAAGCAGCACTGAAACAATCTCCACACTATGAACAAAAGCACTGTGTCCCGACTGCTTCTGTGACCAACAGAGAAGCCCTACTGTTCACCATCAACAAGTCTGCAAGGGAAAGCCAGTCAACAGTGAATACCAAGATAAGGCCACAATGAGTTCTGCTCTTGATCACTTGAACAGATTTAAGGTGTGAGGTGGGATTAGTTCATCAAGAAAAGCTAGTGATTAGAGCAGAAAAGAGAAGGCTAAACAGTACACTGAAGTCTATGGGGAGGTACTTTAAAAAGGCTTGCAGTAAAATAATTTTGATTTAACCACTTACTCATGTTTCACAACTGAATTTCACCTTAAGAAGTGACGAAAAAGTTACAGACAGAAATTGCATTACAGTGGCACAGTCTGAGCAAAACAGTCAATGACAAAGAAATAAAGAGATGCAGTGAAGATGGTTTAAAAAAAAAAATACAGATGGAAAAATTACTCAAACAGCCCAGGACACCAGAAGACAAAGTTCTGTACAGAAACGCTGTATGAAACAATGGTTTTGAACTCAGAAGGTACTTGTGGCTCCTCTTTATGGTACAGTAAAAGCTTACCACAATCTAGAGGTAGTTTTTACTCTCAGAAGGACGATTGTATTACTAGACTGTGTCCTACAGCACTACACACACGGTTCCTGCATTAACTGTAGTGCAGTAGGTCTGCTGCAATTGCTAAGAAACCAAACAAAGGCATAATCGAAGTGCAGGAGTGGAAGCAATGTAAAATGGCAAGCGTGGCATGCAAGGCCAACACACATTAGAATGAAACCAAATCTTAACTGAATGGAAAGAAATGTTTTCTGAATGGGAGGCATTTGTGGGAACTGAGAATACACACTTGGAGATGCTCAGTACTGGGGAGAGAAGACAAAAAAAGAAAAAGAAATGGAGAGGTAAGTTACATTTGCAATTTTATAATCTTACAACTATCTGTTACTAGAGTATTGTACTGTCTTCCATCTATTTTAGTTCATCACCTAATAAAGGCATGTTTTAAGATTACAATGATGTTCTGGCCTAGGCTACAAATAAAAAAAAGTAAAAACAATAAAAACATGCTTTTGCTGAGACTTTCCTCATTATACAAAAGGGGCACCATCTACCAACTGGCAGCAAGTACTTTTCAATACATTTTTCTTTATGCCAACAAGGCAAAGAACATCCTGACTAATGACATTGCTGGGAGATTCCAAGTTCAAAATAAAATGCTTAACTTATACATAATACAAGTTACGTACAAGAACAGGTGAGAAAAACCACCCAAACAAATCCTGGAACACAGATGCAGTTACGTCTGGGAAATGGGGAGAGAGAGAACCCTTCAAATATCAACAGGTTCTGTCCCGTGCCATTAACCATTAATGACTAAATGGCCACATTTCATGTTAACGGTAGAACCTCTTGAATTACCACCATAAATACATTTAAAATTAAAAAAAAAAAGGAAAACATGGAAATAACTAACAACAGTGTCTGAGAATAGAGACTAAGTTAACATACATTGCATGTATTGCAGGCAAGGCAGAGGCATTTTTTTTTTAAAGCTTTTGCACAGACTTCATATAATCTCAAAAAAAAAAAAAAACATGTAGGCCTTTACAACATTTGACTTGCTGAAATCCAAACAATTTCCATTCATGAAAAGTTGTAATTTCAGCTGAAAACAAAACAGAACAGAAAAATGGTTCTGGCCTTAGACATCCCCCCAAAACAAAAAAAAAAACCTAGAAGAGTATGTGATTAGATTAAACACACATGGTCAGGCCTGGAACCTGAATGTATTTAGAGCAAAAGTTCAGCACGGGCACAGGGGAACAACCTATTTGGTAACAAAAGGTTACTATTATATTGTAATATAAAAAAGGTATGGTGAACATGTACCTTTTACTAAAGCTTATACAAGTTCCTTGGTCCATAAAAACTATGTTAGGTTTGTGTCTTCTAGATTGTTTAAATTTTATTCCAGCCATGTTTCTACTTCTTGCCCATTCAAAAAAAAAAAAAAACCAACCAACCAAATAAAACCAGCTCAAAAAAAAATTTTTTTTTTTTTTTTTGATTTCTAATAGAGGTTTTACATTTTGATGTTTTTTGTTTTCTTTCGTTTTACTGCTGTGGCTTCTGCATTTCAAATCAGTATTTGCAGGTAACAGGATTTTTTGAATAGTATTACCTGATATGAAAAGTTTTCCCAAGAAACCACAAAAGATTGTTCATTTTTTTCTCTTTCCTTTTTTGTCGACTTTTTGCAGCACTCAAGTCAGGTTAAGTCCTAGCACAAAGACGGTAGTTAGGACACCACTGTTGCTGTCGATGATGTGACACTGGTGGCATTTGTGCTGACATTTGTGTAACTTCCCTCGCTGTTTGTGTCTGATTCATTAGGGGGCACTTGGCTTGAGTTGGCTCGAAGGATTGCTCCTGCTGCACTGCAGTGTGGCCGTGGCCCTGGTTCTGGGGTGTAGGTAAAGGTAAGGCTGGTGGAATAAATGATTCCATCATTACGGACCAAAGTTACCGGAACTTGGACTGGCTGCCGGACCCATCTCCAACCTTCTCGGAACGCAGAAATGTCTGGGACAACACAGAGCATACTCTCTCCACATCTAAGGGAGAAAAATAAGTAACTGAAGAGCACTTTTCAAATTAACACAAATTTTAGAAATGAGGTTTAAAACAAGGTTGTTTAATACACTCTTATCACTGTCGGCATTAACCAAACAATCTTCCGTGTCAGCCCTCCTCAAAAATTTCAGATGATGTTAAGAAGTTATATCAAGTACCTGTACATAGTTTCAGCTTCCACGTCCCCAAACCACACTCGTAAATTTGGAGTGAAATTCTGTCCTGTTAGCTCAAGCATGGCGACGTCCCCACCACCATTCAACTGCAATTCACAGAAAATCAGAGTGACACTGAGAAAATTTTGCTTCTTATTAAAGTACACAAGTTAGAGTCTGATTAAACTATCATTTGCAAATAATAATTAAAATACTTCTTTCAAATGACAAAGTCCAAACATCTGAAAGTTGGAAACCAATTTACATTTTCTTATACCTTTAAGCATATCCTTCACATTTTCAATTCTTATCAACAAATAGTGTGTAACAAAACTACTGAGGAAAAGGTAGGTGTAAGTCACAGTTGAGAGCAGCTGCAGAGAGCTAAAAGGCAACTTCGGAATAGTGATCTCACCTGAAGACTTTCTACAACAGGCACAGGTGTGACAGGGGCAAGGACAGGGCCCATCCCCTCATAAAATGTATACTCTGCCTTATCTGTACTAATGATTGTCCAGGAAGCTCCATCATTGATCATCTCTTTATTTGGTTCTTTTGGACATGGAGTGGCCTTGTGAAGAAAGAATGTTTAGAAAGTGAGTTTTATATACCTGCAGTATAAGAGTAAAAAAAAAATTTTAACAAAGTTAACACTCAAAGGACAGAATTCGATAATAATGTAGAGAAACTTCCCAAAGCATGGGGCTTTGCTAATCCCTAAATAAACTCAGACTATCATTACTGAAGCCCAAGAGAGCAGCTTTTATTGTAACACACAATATTTTTGTGATACCACAGTAAATAACTAAGAATAACATTTACAGTAACATTAACTGAACAATTCCTTTGATAAAAGATTAGCACCCATGATGTCACAGCCGTTTACAACTGTTCCCAATCCCCTAGGAAAGAGAGAGACTGGAAAGCTCTCATGCTCACAGGACGGCTAGCTCTGCACTTTCAGAAGGAGAGAACCTAAAGCTTAACTGGCAAGCCCCACCTTAAAGCACATGGCCCAGGGGCTCGGCATGACCATCAGGGCTGGGCTGAATGACTGTGTGCTCATCGCTCGGGAACACACCTCCAGCTGCTTCTAACAGTCTTTCATAAAACTATAACTGTCCTGCTGAATCATTTGCTCATATCATGTGTCCTCATGAAAGCCTTCTAGAAAAATGCAGTTTAAACAGAGCATTTAAAACGTCATCATCACAACCTTAGGAGACCCCAGTGTAAATGTGATGAAAATTATGAACCTTCCTCTGAAAAATGCAGGTATCTATACATAATGTTTGCAGATAATTTGAGACGATTCACTGAACACTGCAAATCTGTTTGGGGATATTCTGAAAGGGCAGTCTCTTCCCTAGATTAGGAATCCCAAAACTGTTCCTCTGGGAATATTTCTACCACTTCGAGTTGCTCCCTGAAGTAGGATGCACGTTACCTCTGTTTGAGGACCACATATGTTAACAGTGAAGATAAACAATACAGCTTCATGTATTTGGATACAGCTAAACATCGAATGCGAGTTTTATCTTTCTGTGAGCTGCTAACTTCAAAGTTGGCACATCTGAGATTTCAACAGTACTTTACAAACTCACCTGAAACTGGATTATTCTTTCTTGAGAAAGGCACAAGTACATTCGTTCTGTGTCCTTAAGGTAAAATGCGCATTTATGGAGCTGTGACACAGGATCATCTGCATCCAGTAAGGCAGTCTGCTTGTCAACTTTTCTAATTATCTATGATTGAAGAATTAAAAAATGTAAGTTTACCCACATAAAATCAAGAATTTTCATCTTACCACTGTCAAGAGTACAGCAAGTACATAACAGGGGGGTCTGACAGTCTGCATCTCTAACTAGCAAATTTGATTGATGTGGATGCTACTGATGTACTCTGAGCAGTGAGGTTCCGATGATCTTGCCAATAACATACAACAGTGATCCAACCTCCGAGGGAAAACGGACAGCACATTAGCCACCTCCAGAAACCTCCGTGGGAGTACGAGATAGTGGAGGCACTTGTTAAAGGGAAACACTGGATTAATGAGTAAATTAGAGTTAACCGAGTTTACTGAGTGAGAAGCTGTTTACGAAAAGCATCCCCTCCAAAAAAGAGCTTGTTTACTCTGTGCTAGTGCAGGGTTTTAAGCCATTAGAGAACTGTTACGGAAATCACAATGACTGAGTCTTAGGTATGTCCTTAATTGAAGAGAAGCTCTTTATTACAAAACGGGGATCTTCCATTCACTCATTTCAAAGGCATATTTATTGTCTGGTAGGAACTGGTAGTGGCCAGTGTAACAGTCAGAAGTGTTTCTGTTAAGTTGTTCTTTTCTGAAAGCCTGCAGTCATAATCAGAGCCACATAGATTCAAGTGTCCAAAAAATTAAAAGATTACTATCAGCTAAGGCAGGCTACTGATACTTCACACAAAGGTGTAAGTAAAAACAGTATTTGAAGCCTTGAGTATGCCATCCAAGTAGTTCATATGTAAAAATGTTGCCATGCCATTTGTCTTATTACAAGTACATTTGATCAGAGGCATAAGCTTCTGAAATTGTGCTTCTATTATATAGGCATTTACTACCAAAACAAATAAGCAGCATTCTCACTAGAGAGTGGCATATAATGAATGAGATGAAAAGAACTCAAGTCAATGCTGACGTGACATGTTTTCAGTGTTTGCTTCTTTTTTCCCCACTGGTCCATTCTTCCTTCCCTCCAGACCATTTTTTATAATCTGCCTCAGATTCAAGGGTTTATCAGTTGAATATTACCACGTTTCACATACTTTAGCATATTAAATTGAGATAGGAAATAAAATCACTTTGTACAAACATATTATAGAAACACAAAACATAAAAACAGGTATTATTTAGTGTTTACTTAAATGGCTGGAAACCCTGGTGGTGTAGTGGTTAAATGCTACAGCTGCTAACCAGAAGGTAGGCAGTTCAAATCTATCAGGTACTCCTTGGAAATTCTATGCAGCAGTTCTACTCTGTCTACAGGCTGCTATGAGTTGGAATGACTCGATGACAGTGGATTTCTTTGGGACTTAAATGGTTATACACAACCCAGCCTCTGCTGAAAGAGTCCCAGAAAATACATACCAAGGAAAAGTTTCAGCGAAGAGTTACAGACAAACCATTGTCTAGGAAAAGTTAATACTAAACGTTCTACTCTCTCAATCTAACTAAATCAAATTTGCTTGTCAGTAAACAACTCTCATCTTTAACACAGCTAAAGTACATTCTGTTCCAGAAGAGGAGGTGGGAAACAGGGCTGGGGGTCGGGGCAGGTATTATAATTTTAAATAAATTTATATTCTTGTGGGAGAGTAAACTAATAAAAATTAAGTATATGCTTTAAAATGAGAATCTCTATGCTTTTAGAAAGTTGGTCCTATGTTGGGGGATACAGCAAGTGCCATGAATAATGAATACAGTTTATCTGCCTCAGTTGAGAAATCATAATGTAATCTGCAGCGCCCTCTATCGAATATTTTCAGATACACATTCAAAAAGGAAATAAATGTAATTTATTAGGAATAGTATTAAGAGGAAGTCATTAAAAATACATTCAAAAAATCGGTTAACTGCCTTAAAGCATTACTGAGATATGGTGAGGTACATGTCAATTATAAATAGCAGTGATTACTGACCACTAAAAACCAAACCCTCTTCTGTTGACTCTGCCTCACAGTGACCCTACAGTTCAGATGAGAAGTACACCACAGCCCACAGAGTTCCCAAGGAGGCCTGACGAATCTGGACTGCTGCCCCATGGATAGCACTGGTACACTTAACCACTACACCACCAAGGTTTCCGATGACTGACTAATGTAATTAAATTAAAGTATGAAACTGAGATACATTGTTACATGTGACTGCTGTTAGGAATTAATTTTCATTACTCAAGTCACTAATGCCAAAGGGAGCCGTACCAATCTTGGGAGTGCCATGCCTGTCACTGAGCACACCAGTTTGACTGTCTGTCCATAGTGGATGTAGCCATCGCGGACTGTAAACTCTTCTCCTTCTGATTCATCATCATCCACTGCAGCAGAGTCACAAAGAGATCAAATTATTTATCTTTTAGAAATCATTATCTACACAGGACAGTGATGAAACCTAATATAACCATATGGCTCATCATCAAAAGGTATTTACAGTTTCGAACCAAAAGCATCAAATACAACTTTTCTAATACTCACAAAGATGAATGTAAAATGCACCCCACTGCTGCGAACTGGCGTGGAAATTCCCTCCTTCTACATGCAAGTATCTGGTGCTTACTGTCTGGGAGCGAAGCCGATTAAACAGAGCCACCTTTGTTCCCGATGCAATGCACACTGCAAAGAAAAAGCAGTTGATTTATCTGGTGTCTCCATTTCTGCAGAAGGGAGTTATTCAGAAAGGACTTTCACTTAGCAAGTTATAACTACCGATATTCTCTAACATAAATTTAATAGGTTGATTCTGTTAACAAATTTTTGGCCCTTCCAAGAAAACCAAAGATGATACAAAAATTAAATCACGGAAATGTTTCCTGCCAAACTAAGGATATAACATACATCCTTAAATGCCAGTTTAAAACAACAGCTACACAGTATTGTTTAATGTGGTGCTGTTCATTAGAAAGAAAAGTCCTTTCAAAACACACACACACAAAAACTGCAAGTTTTACTCGTTTCTAATTGCTGTTGTTAGCTGCCTTTGAGCTGGTTCTAGACTCATGGCAACACAATGTGTGACACAGTACAGTTCTTCTACCGAGTTTTCTTGGCTGTCATTTCTGTGGGGCCACCGGGTAGGCTTGAACTGCCAGCCTTTAAGTTAGGGGCTGACTCCAAATGCTTGTACCATCAAGGCTCCTTCTTTTACACTTATTAGTTCATAATTAAATAAATTACAATACATTTATTTGTATTTAACTAAATAAATTACAATACCAGTTACCTATTCAAATGAATGATATCAGTTACCTATGTGAGTGAATGACATATATCTGAATTCACTGATAAGAAAATATCTTCCTGGAACGTCACTGAATGGAAATGCAAGCTGTACAACTATGCACACTGTGGCTCCCTTCAGGTGCCCAACTCAGTGCTGTCAAGTTAAGGCCAACTCACAGCATCTCTGTAGGACATAGCAGAACTGCTCCATTCCATTTTCTAGTAAACGGCATGTGTTTCTGTGTGCTTACATCCCATCATATGGAATATATGCACAGAAAAGGGTCCTGAAAGACGTTTATCCAAAGCTGATAGTAATTAGCTCTGGATATTATGATTCTAGAGAATTCTCCTGTCTTGTAAATATCTTTAAGTAAGGTACTGCTTGAAGTTTCACTATAGAACACATCTACATAAACAAGACAATCTAAAAATGAACTATGTTCCCTGACATACAGAAACTAACGTTCAAATACAAGTTAAGAGCTCATGTAAAGCCCTGTGATCCTGCATTTGACTTGAAAGTATTAGCCTGAATACGTCTCTTCATGAAGAGTACACAACTAGCTATTAAGTAGGTTTTACCCTCCAACAAAAAAAATAAAATAAAATAAACAATCTTAGAACTGCTTGAGCTTCTAGACTAACTTCCATGTTACTGAAGATACATAAAACTACACCAAAGGAATGCAATCAGCAAAAGGCAGTGTGTGAAAAACTCCAATGGCCAAATGACTCAAGTCTATTCAGCCTCTAAATATGCACAACACATAAGAATGAATTCATAATTAAAGAAGACTTACTGGTCATGTCAACCATATAATACATGGAGGACTTTGTTTACATTTTGATTCAAACTAATAAAAATTAAATTTTTGAATACATGCTGGATTATTTGGTGCAACTAAGAAATTATTTCCTTGTATAGCTGTATTCATGTGATCTGATACTGTGATTATAGTAAAACAATCACAAGATTCTTTCAGTGACATGCAGAAGTATTTACAGACAAGATGATGTCTGAGATTTATTTATGATAAACTGTGGGGATGGCAGAGGTGACATGGGGTACACAGGATAATGACACAAGATTGGCTTGAAGTTGATTACTATTGAAATTACAATTCAAACACAAGGTTTTATTTAATTGTTCAACTGTACTTTGTCAAACAGTTGAAATTTTCCACAATCTAAAATAAAAACACAATGACTGAATGGATTAAAACACATCCAATATGTGAAAATTTATGTTCAAAAACAAACAAAAGAGAAAAGAAAGTCTGAGTGTTCATAATAAAAGGAAGCAAGAATAATAAAAAATCTAAAAACTAGGTCACCTCTGCAGAATACTATGGTTATCAACTCTTACTCTGCAAATTAGTAAAAGAAAGGAATTAAGTATCAATCCTGCCTTTCTCTACAGACTACATGTGAGGTAACCAAACATCCAACATGGCAATCTGACGGCCTTCTGAGCAATGACTGACAGAACAGTGTTTCTCCCCGGTGTGCATTTGACTTCCTAGGTCAATCAAATTCTTGGTGTCACAGGAGCTGTCCCGGGCAAGGCAAGTGTGTTTAGTGTTCAGCATCACTGGCCCAGGATACTCAATGTCAGCAGCATCCCTTCTAGTCACTATGACAACAAAAGGAATAAAAAATTTCCTATTTCTCCAAATGCACCCAGGGAGAAGTAAGGCGCCAACTCTGGCTGAGAATTGCTTCACGAGCTCAGGCAATGCACACTTTTCAGTTTAAAAAAAAATAATAATAATAAAGCTGCAATAATGATCAAATACAACATTTTCAGATGAAAGGAGGGATGCAAGTCCATTAGTAAAGTATAAATTGGTGATCAAAATAGCTTTTAATTAAAACTAATACTTTTTATTCTTAAATCATCAAGAAGTTGGGGGCGAAAGAGAGAGAAAACGCAAGTATACATACGGTCAGCATTTTTCAGTGACTGCTTCTTTTTCGAAGGTTTGGAGATGACTTTTATCCGCTTGCTGAGGAACACACCGATGTCATCACTGTTGCCATAGAACATCTTTACAGACAACATGAAGTGTTTTCTCTTGTCTGAATCAGATATGTACAACGTTTTGGCCGTGCAATAGTTCTACAGAAGAAAAGCAAAGTTTTGATAAAATCTACCTACTAACATAGGGAGGGCTCACTCATAGCAGCCATTTTAAGGTCACGGCTGGGCTAAACAATTTGCAAACATCTGGGGAGCACAGAAATGGAACTAATCTTGAAGAAGCTGTGATCTAATTTTTTTAAGGTGGTGTAAACTCGCCACAGGAGTTCCTATGTGAGAATGTGCAATTGCCAGAGGGTGAAGGGTTACCATGGGCTGATGAATCTCACTGGGGCCTGAAGTCGGTGGGCCTGAGGACCAGGAGGACCTACAAGGGTGGCGGGGTAACAGGAGTATCTCAGACTGATGATGAAAACTGGTGGAAAGGGCTGGCTCTCTGCCCACAGTGGGACACCATGGGAGAGCCTGAGCAGTGGTGTCTATGAGAGAAAGACACAGCGAGTCTCCCACCTTTGCCACAGAGAAGTCAAGCCCCACTACCTACGTCAGTGTCTCAGACATGCTAAACCTTCCCCCAGCACATGTATATTGAATTCCAGAGATCAAGCATCCAGAACTCCTGAATGAGCACTGAAAAAAGAAAAACCTAAGGATAAGATGCCCTCTGGTGGCTCTCAAGAAAAGATCCCAAGGCCACTGCTGGGGTTCAATTCTGACTCAGACTCCAAAACCACGTGGGACAGAGTTGAGACCCTGCGTGGGGTTCCCAGGGCTGCCAAGTCTTTGCAGTAGGGGTTGCCAAATCGCTCTTCCTCAGAGTGGCTGTAAACATGGGTCCGGCCTTTCAGCGGGCAGCCTGACAGATGCTTGACGAGTGAGCAACCAGGGTGGTTCAATCAGCAAACTACCCCACAAAAATGAGAATATGAAAGTTTAAAAAACAACCACAATGGCTTCAGTTCAACAAAAAATAGCAAAACATGCAAAATCAGAAAAGAAGAACTAATGAAAAGCAAGATAATGAAGAAGATATGGAGACCAGACTGAAGAGAAGAATTGAAAATTTTCAGACTATGGCATTAAAAATGTTTAAAGAGAATAAAAGCACACAGAAAACAAACCTAGTGAAAGTCAGGAAACAAACTGAAGAACAAAGAAAGTGAGAAACTGAAAACCGAGGTTGGGAGATGGGGGGAACTACTAGAACTGAGGAATAAAAACAATGAATTCAATTAGAAAAAAAGAGAAATACTCAACAGTGGAATTCAACAGACAGAAGACAGACCAAATAAACTAGAGGACAAAATAACTGAACTTACTGTCTCAAGAAAACGAGACAAGAATGAAGGAAAGCAAACAAGTTCCATATGAAAATGGGTTCATTAACAGATTTGAGACTACGATTACTGGGATCCCAGACAGCAATAAAAGCAGAGAGACAGTTATCAAAAGAGAAACAATTTATCAGATCCAAAGAGAGAACCAAGCCACCCCAATCAGAAGAGATAAACAGATCAACTCTATACTATATCCTAATAAAATTCTAGGAAGCCAAAGACAAGGAAAGAACTCTAAAAATGTACGAGAAAAATGCAGTATATAACGTATCAAAAGGTCTTTCATTAAAACAAGAAAAAAAAATGATGCAGTTTTTTTCCACTGGAATGTCACAGGCCAGAAGACAAGAGAATGACATATACAAAAAACTCTACGTGACAACAATCAATCGAGGATTCTTTACCTAGCAAAGTGGTCATTCAAAAATACACAGAAATCAAGACGTTCCAAAGCAAACAGAAGCTCTGGGAATCTGGCACTATCAGACCAGCTATCCTGGGACTACTCAAGGCAGTACTTCACATGCAAAGGCAAGAGCACTGCATAGAGTACTCACATCTATATGAGGGGGAAAAATAAAAAATGAGAGACCTTCAAAAAACAACACAGGCAATCAAAAGGATCATGTATGAGATTTTCAGGAAATGAACTCAACAATCAACTGCTGCAAGTCTGTAAATATCAAGTTTGTAAGAAACAAGCACAAAGCACACTTAGTGAATGTAGGGTGTATGTGGATGTTAATGCAGACACACCGCCAGAAATGAGGGAAAGAGGAGCATGTCAGGAATAGAGGAAGCTGTACGTCAGCTTGTTTTCATGTTAAAGACTGCTGCGACCGTAAAGTATGTAACAGAATGCATGTGGCAACCAGTAACAAAACACCAAAAAAAAAAAATTTTTCACAAGAAGAAGAAATGTTCATCACAAAAATAGCAGCCATGTAAAAACAAAAACAGAAAAGTCAGAATAAAAACACACTAAAAAGAATGGCAGGAACTCTTCCTTTTCAGTAATAACCATTAAGTGTAAAAGATCTAAATGCTCCTGGTGAAAGGCCAAGGGCTAGCAGCAGAATGGATGAAAACACATGATTCATCCTTTGGCTGTCTGCAAGAAACACACCTCATAACATAAGGAAACAAAAGGCTCAGTAAACATACCCCATAGAACCAGGACCCAAAAAAGAACAGGGTGGTTACACTGACACCAGATAAGACAGACTTTAAAGTCTAGCACAAGAAATAAACGACACTGTAAATAATAAAAGGGTCAATTAAGCAAGAAGTTGTAACATTATGTATATATACAGCAATGCACCAAAGTATATGAAACAAATGCTGACTAATATGAAAAGAAAAATAAACAACTCCACAGTAAAAGTAAGGGACTTCAACATACTTTTCAATCATAGAAACATCTAAAAACAGTATCACTAAAGACACTGAAAACGTAAAACCATAAGCCAACTGGATCTAATTGACATATACATATAAGACACTTCACCCAGCATCAGAACACCTTACACTCTTCTCCAGCACACAAGGATCATTTTCCAGAATAAACCAAGTACTAGGATACAAAAAGTCTTAACAAAAATAAAAAGACTGAAATCATACAAAGCACCTTCTCTGGCCATAACAGTACTGCCATGAATTGAATTGTATCCCCCCCAAAACACATGGTACAATTTGGCTAGGCCATGATTCCCATGTGTGACTGCCAACATTTTGTCATCTGATGTGATTTTCCTATGTGTTGTAAATCCTATCACTATGAGATGGATTAGTAGAAGTTCTGTTGATGAATAGTGTATTAGACCGTGTCATAGACCTATCCTTTTGGGGATATAAAAGAAGTGAGCAGAAGAGGCAGGGGACGACTCACACCACCAAGAAAGCCACACGGCACAGCATGTCCTTTGGACCTGGGGTCTCTGCTTCTGAGGAAGCTCCAAACGCTATATATCAAAATCTTTCACACACAGCAAAAGCAATGCTCAGAGCAGTATTTGTAACAAGAAATGCCTATGTTGAAAAGAAGATTCAAAATCATTAACTTAAACTGATAACCTCAACAAACAGAAAAGGAAGAGCAAAAGCTACCACAAAAAAGGAAATAATAAAGATCAGAATAAAAATAAACAAAATATAAAAACAATAGAAAGAATCAACAACCCAGAAGCTGGTTCTTTAGGTCAATACAACAGACAAATCACAAGCTAGACTGACTGCCATCCCAAAAGAGACAAAAAACCAAATTAAGAAATGAAATTAGTAACATTACAATGAATCTAAAAGAGTTAAAGAAGATGGCTACTAGTGACTATGAAATACTGTACTCCAACAACAAATTTGAAGACCGAGTTGAAATGGACAAATTACCTGGAAGCATACTAGCAATCCCAAACTAACACAAAGGTAGAAAACTTAAACAGATCCATTACAAGAGAAGAGTTTGAAGATGTCAGAACGAGGGAGGGAGGAAACAGATAGACAGAGACAGAGTGACAGAGAAGCAAAGAAAGCTGCCAAAACAAAAGCTCAGAATCAGGTGGCTACACCTGAAAATTTTACCAAACATTCAGAGAATAGCTGATTGCTAAGGAGAGCTAACGAATTTGAACTACGGTGTTAGTGGAAAACATTGATTATACCATGAACTTCCAGGAAAACAAACGAAACTGTTTTGAAAGAAGTACAGCCAGAGTGCTTCTTCTTGGAAATGAGGATGATGAGACGGGAGGACACAGTTCCTGAAGAAGGACATCATGCTTGGGAAGGTAGGGGTCACCAACAAAGAGGAAGACCCTGGAGGAGATGCTAATTCAAGCATAACAACTGTGCAGACAGCACATGGCCAGGCAGTGTTTTGTTCTGTTGTACACAGGACCCCTATGAATCAAAATCAACTCAGCAGTATATAGCAACAACATGGAAGCATTTGGCAATGTAAGCCTATAAAAATGGACATTAATGTACTCAAGTCAACTGTAACAGGATTCAAAATAAAACACATGTCTTAAAGAAAAGTTATTACATTCTAATGGGAAAGCTTAAAAATGCTGAGATCACATATTGAGTATTAACATTAATGGATGAGTTATATCAGAAAAATTATTGCAATCCCCCATAAATGGTTAAACAGGCTAATAGGAAAGAAAAGAGAGGAGAGATAGTTGCATCGCAGGACCCCCACACCAAGGCTTTTGTTTTCTTTGGGAAAACACACACACATACACCCCCACCCACCCACCCACCCACACCTACCTACCTCCTTGGGACAAAAAGGAAGTATGTCACTTCAATCCACAAAAATCATCCCTCAGGTGACTATACCATAACTACTGTTTGTAAGTTACTATGGGGCTACTGAACACAAACTATTACTTGGATTCCACAAGAAAAAACGGGAAAAGTCAACAACTCGTGAAAGTATGAAGGCTTTAAGAAAATAAATTAATAAAAACTAAAATGTTTACTTCACTATATTAAAAAAAGGCTAAATTAGAAAAGGACTTCTAAAACAGAAAATCATACCTAATAATCTCTCAATAAATTAATGATGAAAAGCAGTTTAACTTGAAAACAGTTCTTTAAAAATACAATCTTTAGGCAAAAGAAACTTCCTGAAACGAAAAAATAGCAACTTTAATGCCGCAAAAGTATTGTAAGTAGAAAACAAAACCATGATAGCAACAGAGTTGTGGAGGCCATGATATTTTACAACAAGAAAAACAGTGTGCTAATTAGGGAAATAATTATTTACAGACCTAAGTGGAAACTAAGAAATAAAACTGAGGAAAAGAATATTTAACAAATTATAAACATCACTGAATGAAATCTAGGTCCACAATATTACCAACATACAGTCAACTGTAGGGCCCTAAAATCAAAAGGTCTAACTAAATATACTAGAATTTCGTTGTAATGAGTATTTAAAATAAACACCAGTATCTAATAATAAAATATGAACAGCCCTCTTTTTAAAAAATGACCAAGTATATCATTCAGTGAACATGCTGGTAAAACAAAATAGCAATTCTTTAAGTAAATGGAGTGAAGTAAAGCAGAGCAGAGTGAAGTGCTTCCTTCTGAAGCACAGTGTGTTTGGGAATTGAGTACTACTGACTCAAACACAGAAACCCTGTTTGCATAGTGGTTAGTGGTTAAGTGCTATGGCTACTAACCACGAGGTCAGCAGTTCAAATCCACCAGGCACTCCTTGGAAACTCTACAGGGCAATTCTGCTCTGCCCTGCGGGCTTTCTATGATTCAACTTGATGGCAAGTGTTGTTGTTTTTGTTTGTTTGCTTTTTTGCCAAAACACACCATGCCCTTATATTTCATTCTCAGCACGGATTCATTTTTTTTTCTGCCCAGAATGACTTCTACTATGTATAAGCCTTACTACAGATTGCTGTATTCTCTATTAGCATTTTTCATAAGAACTAAATATAAATAAATAATTTTGTTTATAGATCTTCCACAATTCCTCATCCTTCTTCTGCCAATTTCTGAGGTTTGGGGAAAATGTACAAAAGTTGAAGGAAGACATAATGGAAGACGGCATTATTTTATCCTTCTCCAGCTAAGGCAGTCAAGAAGGGTACAGTGTTTGAATATGGCATTACTAGGTCTCCTGGATGGTGTCAGTGGTTGAGAGCTATGGCTCCTAACCACTAGGTCAGCAGTCTAAATCCACTAGCCACTCCTTAGAAACCCTATAGGGCAGATCTAATCTGTCCTATAGGCTTCACTATGAGTCAGAATGGACTCAATGGCAGTAGATTAAGTCTCCTGGGAAAAGAAAAGTGTCATGCTATTGGTTGGTTGGTTTGCTATTATTGTAGTTATTAGCTGCACACAGAGCAGCAAGGTTTCCAACTGCTTTAGTTCTGATTCAACGCCCTGATGAGAATTTGGATTTCTAACAAGTTCCCTGCTGAAAATTTGCTTTTCTAACAAGTTCCCAGGAAGCAATACATAAGAATCACTAGGAGATCTTGTTAAAAATCTAGTTTCTAATTCAGTGCGCTTTGAGGGCAAACCAAAATTCTCAGCAGGTAACCTGTCAGAAATTCAATTTTAAGCAGAGGTAAGAAGCCTTGATTGCTGGTCAAGTCCAATGCACGGCCACCCCACATGAGCAGAAACTTCTCCATAGGGCTTTCAAGGCTGTGTCTTTTTGGAAGCAGACTACCCAGTCTGTCTTCCAAAGAGACTAAGAGTAGGTTCATGCTGCCAGACTTTCTGCTAGCAGACAGATGGAAGGCTTAACTGTCTGTACCACCCACAGGATACCACGTTTGGTATTACCTCCTTTAGAAGTGCTAGAAGCTAGAATGGGTTATAAGGCGGAAATGGAAGTTTGATTAAAGCAGTTACATATCCCGGTGACTAAAATCCTTGGCTTCTCAATACCTATCTGATCTATAACCCACTGTGCCAAAGAGTTGATTTCCAATCACAGGACACTACAGGACAGAGTAGAACTGTCTCACAGAGCTTCTATGGTTGTCATCTTTACAGAAGCAGACTGACCCATCTTCCTCTCACAGGGCTGCTGGTGAGTTTAAACCACCAACCTTCTGATTAATAACAGCTGACTGCTGAAATCACAGCACCACCTCCTCTCTCATGTGGTCTGATGATTACTAAATGGCTAGGTAAGCAGTTCTAATGAATATTCAATCTAAGACTTTGTATATAACAGGAAAATGAGACACATCTCAGACTCAAGTTGATGGCAATGGGTTTTGTTTTTAAAATATGTATGACCCATTCAGTCAGTATACTACTTAAAAATGTACTCCTTAGTTTAAGGGTCAAAATTTAGAAATATTTTTAATGGTCTACTTTTTTTAAAAAGATGGAACAACTTTTGTTAAAATGTTTTATCTCAAATCTAATTTAAAATATAGGAGGCAAGTATTACTGATAAAAATTAGCTATAACCAAATTTTCAAGGAGGTTGATATTATTAGGTTTCTTAGTAGTCACCTGCCATATGTAAAATGATTAAAATTGGATTTGGCTGCACAAATCCCCTAGAGCTCACCACCCTCAATGATTATTCCCCAACCCTTATCTCTAGTGTCCACTAAAATGGAACAAACATTAACCTACTTAAATATACTTGTATTGAAGGAGGAAATAGTGTCATTTTATTTTACAAAACATTTGTGTAGTCACTGAGAGCAAAACTAACCAGATTTCAAATATCAGCATCAGGAGAAAGTAATAGCTAACTTCTAAATTAATAAAGGGCCATTTCTAAATATTAATGAAACAGATTAAAAGAATTAAAATCAGTAAAACTAGCTGATAAATTTATTCCCTTGCAAATTAAAGAAAATCCTCTAAAAATCTGTGTAAAGGTTTTTGTGGTTGGTCTTGTTTATAGCACAGTTCTGTTCTACCCTGAAGCTAAGGAAAGTAATCAATAATTATAATCCAAACAAATGCTTCTAAGGTTTTGCTTGCATCATTCTGCTTCTAATAGCAGAGTAAAACATTACTGAACACTGTATTTCATAAAAATCTGAGTACCATGGCTCTGTTGACAGAAATGACCGATCTGTCTCCTAAATTTATTAATGGCCTCTAATAGAAATCTCAGATTCACAGCCTGCTAAAACGTTTAGGAGCTGGGGAAGCTCACTGCATGCCACATTTAGAGGAAACAGCTTGAGCTGTTCTATGAGTCCAAAAGTCAACAGCTAACAGAGATATAGTCCTGATTCTGATTCATGCAATTAGGAGACTGCTATCAGCAGCTGGTGGTATAGTGGTTAAGTGCTAGCTTAGTCTGCTAACCAAACAGGTGGCACTTAAAATCCACCAGGTGCTCCTTGGAAACTCTAAGGAGCATTTCTACTCTGCCCTGTAAAGTCAATATGAGGGAGAACTGACTCGATGGCAGTGGGTTGTTTGGTTTATCAGCTTCTGTTAAAAAAAAAACCCACCACTGCAAAAACTGTATCTTGGTTCCTACTGTGCCTTTAGGGGAGACCCAGCACAGTCTTGATTTACCTTTCCTTCCAAGTTCAGCTGTTGCATTTCTTGGTCACTATTTCCTATTCCAATAAATGCACATGGTTGAGACTCTTGTTCAGAACAACCATCTCGTTCCATTTGTTCTTTTTTTTTCTTCCATCCACTGCCCATAAGATACACACACGGAGGAGGGCAAAAAAATCTGAAGATGAAAAACCAATGCAGTTAGAGTCAAGAAACCATTAACCATACTGAAATGTACTAAGTCAGCTCTTAATGAAAACTTTTGGTAAAACTTTTTGTAATGCAAACAATCACTTCCACAGTACGGAAATTAAGCCTTCCACAAAGGCTGCATTTGTTCAGGTCAGGTTCATCTGTACTGACATGGTGCACTCATCTAGACTAAACAACAACAAAACCTGTTGCTGTCAAGTCGATTTCAACTCATAGCAACCCGATACGGTGCAGGAGAATTGCCTCAGAGTTTCCAAGGAGCACGTGGTGGATTCCAGGGCTGATCTTTCAGGTGAACATCCACAGCTCTGTAAATATTCAATCATTATAAGCATAAACTTTTGGAGTTCAGTAAATTCAAGGTTCTCTACCATATTATAAAACATGATATACCACCACAAAATCTGCAGTTACTAATTAAGGTGTACCCAAAACAGTGTATTTATTTCTTAATACTGACATGATAATGGCCATTATATTTAACTTTACTCAGTAGTTAACCTAGAAAACAGCATTAGCACAACACCCAAGCAAAAGTTTCCACATTAATAATAAAACTAAATTTAAAAAAGTTAAAAGCAAAACGCATCACTGGATTTATGGGCTCTCAACAGCCACACTGTGCTCTATGTGGCTCATACCCCAATCACCTGGTGCACTGTAGATGATGACTGAGAAACACTTCACACTAAAAGAACAATTCAGTGTACTGGGTCAACTCATACACTACAACAAGTTTGATTTAGTAGTTGCCACAAGCACCCTCACAGATACTTCCCGCCTAGAATGACCCCCTTATAATCTTCCCTTGGGTAGTTAAAGAAAATAATAAAACTATTTCAAAGACTAGCTCAAACCCCGTATTTTACATGGGTCAGGCCATCAATCCATGTAGGGTATAATTCACTCCGCACTCAATTATACACGCTGACTTGTACATATTTTGATGTTTATGCTATGTCTCTCTGAGAGAGAGACCATATTTATTCAATCTGTAAGGGAATTCCAGAGGCTTTATTGTGCTTGTGTGGAGCCTGTACATAGACCAAAAGGCACTCATTTCAACAGAGCAAGGGGGTTCAGTAAGGCTTAAAATCAGGCAAGGTGAAATCGAATGATGTAAATGATAAAAATTTCTGGTAAAACTTTTTGTAATGCAAACAATCATTTCCACAGTACAGAAATCAAGCCTTCCACAATACATCTGTTCAGGTCAGGTTTACCTATATCAACATGGTGCATTCATCTAGACTAAACAACAACAACAAAACCTGTTGTGTCAAGTTGATTCTGACACTCTAAAAACAAAAAGAAAACTAAACCCACTGCCTTCAAGTCAATTCCAACTCACAGCGTCCCTATAGGACACAGCAGAACTACCCCACAGAATTTCCACGGAGTGCCTGAGGATTTGGACTGTTGACTTTTTGATTAGCAGCCATAGCACTTAACCACTATACCACCAGGGTTTCCAAAAACTTCTTGAAAAGTTTTGTTTTGTTTTGTTTTGTTTTTAACTTAAAAAAGAAAAAAGAAAAAGCAAAGAAGTCATTTTAAAGACTAACATGTGCCTAACACAAGCCACAGTATTTTCTACAGCTTCATATGCACCCCAAAGAAAGCTGAACAATGAATAAGGAAGACCAAAGAACTGATATATGTGAATTACAGTGTTGGCAAAGAATATTCATTCAACAGACAAGGGACTGCCAAAAGAATGCAAAGCCTGTCTTGTCAAAAGTACAACCAGAATGTGCCATTAGAAGGATGACGAGACTTTGTCTCATGTACTTTGGAAACATGCTATCAGGAGGGACCAATTCCTATAGGAGGATATCATGCTTGGTAACAATGCTGGTAAGTGGAAGGTCAAAGAAAAAGGGAAAGACCCTCAAGGGGATGCAATGACATAGTGGCTAAAACAAAAGGGCTCAAACATAGCAATTACTGAGAACAGTGCAAGACCAAGCAGTGTTCCTTCTGTTGTACACAGGATTGCTCTGAGTATGAGCCAACTAAAGTGCACCTAACAACAACTCTCCAAGTAAGGCTGACACTTCAAATGCCTACAGTAGTCAGGAGGACTCTGGTGGCACAGTAGCTAAGTACTCGGATGCTAAGAGGAAGATCAGTGGTTCAAATCCATCAGGCACTCCATGTGAGAAAAAAAAAATTGTGGTAGTTGGCTTTGGTAAATGTTTACACAGCCTTGAAGCCTTAAAGGGCAGTTCTAGTCTGTCCTTCAGAGGGTTACTACGAGCCATAATCCATTCAATGGTAATGGTTTACAGATCAGACAGGCAGCAAGAAGCCAGGGATTTGACCCATCAACTTATATATATATATGTACATATATATGTATATATATATATAAAATTGCTTTCATCAAATTTTATGACTGCCTTTAACCAATTCAGCTTCTAGCACTTCTAAGGGATATAATACCACATACACACAGATTTACACTCACACAAATTTCTGACCTTGTTTAGAGACAGACAAAAAGATAACTGAGTAAACTAATGTGTACACTTTGTTAGTGGTGGCAGGTACTAAAAATAAAGCAGAGAAGGGCTACTTGAAATGTAGAACAGCCAGATTTTGCCAGGAAAAGCTTCCTTAAGAAGGTCATTTTTAATGACGACCTGGAGCCATATGACTATCTGAGGTGAAAGCACTTCAGCAGAGGGAAAAGTTAAGTGCCAAGGCTCTAGGACAGGATCACTGCTGGCCATGGGAAAACAACAGACCAGTGCAGCTGGAATGAAGAGAAAGAGGGGAGGACAGTGGAGATGAAGCCAGAGAGCCAACCAGAAAGTAGAGCCAGCAGGCCCTGAGGGTTAAGATGACGCAGGAGAACAGCCTCAAGAGTCTTCACTGATCTTCAACAACTCAAAAGTGTGCCCGCATGCTGGTGCCACAGCCATGGCAGTGGGCTCTATCCCACGTCATTCCAAGTTTGGAAGCAGACCTGGATTATCCAGCTAGTTCTGCAGTTTGTTCATTCCATGTCTATGCCAAGGATCTCTACAGCTTCTAATGGTGGGAGTTATTGATGGCACAGACTCAAGCACCTAAACTGGTACACCCTCAGGAGGCTGAGAAGGCATCAATTTTGGAAATCTGTCTTTTTTTGGAACCCCAGTGGCACAGCAGTGAAGTGCTACGGCTGCTAACCAAAAAGGTCGTCCAATACTCCTTGGAAACCCCTTGAGGCAGTTCTACTCTGTTTTACAGGGTCACTGTAAGTTAGAATCAACTTGATGGCAATGAGTTTGGCTTTTTGCTAGTTTGAGTCCAGTTAGTATTTTACTGAATGCTGATATTAGTCAATTAATATAAATCTATATGACAGAGCAGAACTGCCCCACAAGATTTCCAAGCAGATGGTTAATTGGAAATGCCAACTTTCTTGGTTAGCAGCTGAGCTCTAACTATTGTACCACCAAGGAAACTGCTATACTAGCTATAAAATTCAAAGAGCTGTGCTTTACTATAATGTACCACTTGCAGTAGTCTAGCTTCTACGTGCTATCATAAAAAGGTACTTTTATTTCACACCTGAAAAATATAATAAAAAGGGCTAAAACTATAAAAAACTGAACAGTGCTTATTTTATCAAGAGTTCCAGGATAAAAGGCTGAAACTAACAGAGTAAATTAGACAGGTTGATGGGAAACTCTTTGCCACTGAAGACACCAACCCCTTGGTCTCTCTTTAAAGTGCCTCCCAGCTACGTAATAAATATAAAAAATAAAAACAAAAAAACTCAACTCTTCAACAGTCTTTGAGTTAGTTAGCCTTACTTAAGTTGTGATACAAGAAAGCACCAAATACAAAATTATAGAAACAACCTCAGTATTATTTCTATAATGTTTTGATAAATTCCCCCAATGAAGTTTTCACTTCCACATATTTAAGTAATAATACAGTAATCAAACAGAAGATAAACATATGTACATAGAAAGAATACACTTAACTGAAGTGAAGATAAAAAAGACAATCTAACTAAAGAAAAACTAAAATTCCTTCTTTATGATGGTGTACAAAATGACTGATTTTAAAAGAACTGGATTGTTGGTCAATACGTGTATTTTTATTACTTTGTGCCAAACACTCATAAAAATTCAATTTTAAGATAGAACTGCGCTACACACATTTATTCTACAGAAAGCCTGACAAGTGAGTGGCCAGCTCACAGAATTTGACAGCTGCTAGGAAAGCGTGATACCCACTAAACAATGTTTAATTTTTTTAAATATTTAATTTTATTCTCACTGTCCCACAATAGCTACAGCTGAGCAACTATGACAATGCTTGTCTCTGCCACTTGGTGGCGACGTGCACACATTTAAAATTTTACTCACTGCATGCTCCAGTCTTTATTTTTGGATAAAGATTCAACAACTTATTCCTCAAAATTTGAGATGAGGCCTGAAAAATACATTACAGACTCAAAGAAGTCTTTTTATTCTGCCCAATAAATACAAATTAGGTTAGCCAAAATCCAAACGCACAACTCCACCTTTGCAGAAAAGAATCATTACTCTCAGTTAATCATTCATTTTGAAAGTGCCATATTTAGGAACTTTTTGCTCACCACAGTTACTTCAATTAATATACATTCTCAATATGACATCAGAAACACAGTTTAACTGTTCAAGTGGCTTCACCATTAACTGTCTCGCCAGCAGCTCTATGGCCTTCACCACTGCTTAATTTATGTTCCTAATGTTAAATTTCTACCTTTAATGGAAAATTTCCTCCATACAAAATATCTTAAGAAAAGGTTATTTTTAAACTGTGAAGATTTTCTTTGATGAAACATTAAAACTAACCACAGTGCACCTGAGATCTCCACTAAAAGACCACAATCGATGGTCCAGCGGCTTTGGGGTTCCCCTGGGAGCATGGCCCCTGGCCCTGATGTTACCCTTGCCCATAAATCGTAATGAAGGTCCACTCTGCAGACACCAATGGATTGGACTTGGTGATGGAGAGTGACCATATATTGGATGCACTTTACGGTTCTATGCATCTATAGGATATCATCCTGCGGACCTCTGACTGGAGTAAGAGGAGTGGGTGGAGAGCAGAGGAAAGGAAACTTTTGGGAAGATGAGACATGTATAGAGCAGAGAGGAATAATGTGCAGGGAGAGTGGTGGAAGCTGCATATAGGTGGGCAGGTAAATTTATACAGGAATGTACATTTTCACTCAGTCATAATAATAATAATAAAAAAAAACTAACCACAAACGTAGAGGGGACGCTAGATAAGATTACACAAGCGTTCATTATTAGACGTTAACACCAAGAACAACTTAAGATTCGAGGAAAAAATGTTCTGACCAAGTACTTCTAGCACCATTCATTGAGGTTACATGCCCAGAGAGATGGCCAGTGTGGCTCTGTCCCCAGGTTACCTTCTGCTTTGTGCCTTAGCAGCTTTTCAAAAAGTCCTGAACTTAGATGAACAAGGCACAAAGGACCTCTTCCTCTCTCCACTGTACTCCCACAAGCAGGAGTTAAGAGACAGATCTCTCCCTTCAACCCAGGAAGACACCTCACCTGGGCCTGCCAATGATTCAGGGGGCTAGGGAACCTTAGCAAGTCCTTTCTGCTAATACTGTAAAGGTTTCCTCCCAATCCCCAAAATCATTCCTCTACTCTCAAGCAGACAGACTATCCTTGTTCATGGAATGTTCAACACAAAAATGAGTTTTAACTAGACAACAACTCACGAATCCATTAACATGAAAATTCCAGGGAACAGTGAAAACAGTAACAAAACACTTAACGGTACAAAAAGACTTTTAAATGCTGAAATTTATAAGATACTATGGAAAAATACAAAACCCTGGTGGCATAGTGATGAGAGTTACAGCCGGCCGCTAATCAAGAGCTAAGCAGCTGCAATCTACTACAAGTTCCCTTTTGGAAACTATGGGGCAGTTCTCCTCTCTCCTATAGAGTCACTACGCATGAGGTGAAATCTGTTCAACAGCAACATGTCTGGTTTCTTGTTTGGTGGAAAATACTAACTACAAAGATGACTTTGGTCATTATGAGTCACCAGGAGCAACTGGTGGGTTTAAACCGCCCACCTTCCAGTTAGCACCAGAGTGTTTTAATCACTGTACCACCAGGCTATCTCCTGTAAAGATTATAGTTTAAAAACCTGCATGGGGGCAGTTCTACTCTTTCTGAGTAGAAAACTCACTAAATGGCAGCTAACAACAACAATATTCTAATTTATAGGCAATTTTTGCAGTTATCACATCCAGTAGTATAAAAGAAAGTACCAGCTTACTTTTGCTGTTTTTAATAAACAACCTGAACCAGCTGGTCATGGTAGACAGGACCATGTACTGTTTCTCTCCAACTGCTCCCTACTCCAATTCAAACTGAGCTCAGGGCAATTTCAGGATCAGGGATTTGTCTGTTGTTTCATTTTTCTCAGTGGTATTCTGGAATTCCTATTTGTTTATAAGAGGACATTTCCTACCAAAAGGAGAGCTACTTTGTAAAGGAGTTGACTTACCACAGAACTATTTAGGGGCCCAAAAGAAAAATCCTAAATTATTTCATTTTGTGAAATCTAAGACAGATGATCTTTACTAAGGGCTCTTCTGGCTTGAATATATCACATTCATTTGGTTTTTTCCTCTTCTATACAGAAAAATCTGTTTTTCCATCTGGCTTGCTAACTAACCCAATGACAGAAACAACTCTCTAACGTGCATCCTCTGAGATGCATATTAGCATGTCATTTCTATATCACGTGATTGCTACGAGTAAGTATTTATCAGATACACAATCTTACCTTTTTTCATTTCCATATGACTTCTGTGCAACTTTTGCAT
Source organism: Heterohyrax brucei (assembly GCA_028571685.1). NCBI lineage: Eukaryota > Metazoa > Chordata > Mammalia > Hyracoidea > Procaviidae > Heterohyrax > Heterohyrax brucei. The sequence continues at coordinate 168,669,945 of CM053143.1, forward strand.
GAAGAATAAGTACTGTTTGATCCCCTCGCTCTTTTAAATAATTTCGCATAGCTTCCCTAAAATCAAATATAAATATTATTTATCATAGAGGGAAATTTTTTATGATCATTTTTATTATTATGGTCCATTCAATTATCTGTAACGAGATGAATATTTATGAATATGTTTTGAGAAACTAAAACTAAAAGCAGCAACAAAGCCAAGCAAACCCATAAACAAAATGGAAAGAATACTATACAGGAGAGTAATCAACACTGCCAGGTTTTTACGCCTTTTTTTTTAATGAAAACACTGTCTCCCAATCTTTGGAATTTATGATTTAATGCAGTTAAATCAAAACTACAACTTCCAAAATAACTGTATTTAGTATGTACACTATTAATTTGCCCTGAAATTCTTTTTAACATGCTATACGTCTGTATTTTAATAATCTAGTTAGCCCCTACAATTTCCCTGCCAGCTATTTGAATCAGTGTTTTCATGAATATAAAAGCTGTAACACATCATTAAGTCACCTGATTTATAGCATAATTCTAAAACAATCCTACAGAAGAACAAAAGGGGGCTATTATTTATATATAAACATACAATTACCCTTAAAGATGCTACTAAATGCATAATAAAAATTAATTAGCTATTTGAAATCAGCGGTTTTAAAAAAGGGTTAATTTTGAGCAGAAAAAAGTGTTCATTCTTTCAAGTGCAAACTAATCCAACTCACTTGTTAGGCAAATTTCAAGAAAGGTTCAATTTCTTAAGCACATTTACTCATCAAATTATTTTACTATGCAACATTATCTAGTATAAAGAAAGCCAGGCCAAGCCAAGTGCCATCGAGTCGGATCCAAATCGAATTACTACGATTCTGAACAGGCAGAATCTTTACTGAGATGTGTGCATACCACAAAATGTTAAAAATAAGGAAATTAAAAAACTCACCAAGAAATATTGTTAATAAAGTAAATGCTATTCTATTTATTTTATAAATAAGACAGTGTATGTGTAGTAATAAGAGGACAGAAATGCCAGAGCAGCAAGTTATCAAATGCAGTGAATTCTAGACCAATGGGTCACAAACAGGTTAACCAACAACGTAACAGGAAACCTAGTCATGAAGAATACCAGTGGCTTGGAATTCCTCTATTAAAACTACAGATTACACAGGGCAAATAATATGACCTACATTCATTCCTGCCAAATAGTATATATTAAACTATTGATCTCTTAAGATCAACTAATACAACACATATACATCCCAATCTCCTCCACCACCAATTTACAGTACCAAGGATACAAAACTTGGCTCTAGGCTAGCTTTGTCACTTACGCATTAAGTTGCTGGGGAAAATCTTTTAACCTCATCTAGCCTGTGGTTTCCATTATCTGTAAACAGGAGATAAAAACACCTACCTAACACAAGGAGTTGTGCGATTAAATGACATAGGAAATACAAATGCTGTCACCTAGGCTAACCGAAAATCTTTCGTGCAAGGCACTGCAAATAACACTGGGATTGAGAACTAACTTCTACCTCGAGAAAAAGAAACCTAACAACTACAGTGAAACACAAGCCTTAAAGAGAGGTATGTACACAGAGCACAAACTAAAGGCCTGCCTCTACAGAGGGGAAGGTGGAGACAAAGGAACACATGCTAGGAAAAGCTTCTAAGAACTGAAGCTGAATCCTGAAGGAAGAGGAGTACACAGAGGCTGTGGGAGGAGGAAACAATCAGGCAATCAGCGTCTAAACAGGTGGAAAATTCAGGCTGAAGAGTTAAGGTAACAACAACACAACAGTGGCTAATACCTCTTAAGTTATTTGTTATGTGCCAATCTCTGTCATTAAGCCCTTTAAATGTATCATTTCACTTAAACCTCACAATCCAAACAAGGGTTGTGGTCATTACTATTTTGAAAGACTTGCCCAAGGTCTCACAGCAAGTGGTAGTCAGGAGTTGAAACAAATTCTGCAAGGTTCTGAAGTGAGCCATAGTGAAAGGCCTGCCAAAATGCTTTTAAAATTTGATTTTGATATACTCAGAATAAAATTTTAAAAGGCTAGGCAAATTCAAACATCACCCTATGCAGATTACAAAAACAGTAGAAACAAGTAATAAACTTTTTAAGAGATCTGAAGAGACAAAATGTTTTCTGTTTTTTTTTTTTTTTTTTGGAAAAAAAATCCATCTTTTAAAAGAGAAGTGGGAAAATATTATCATTCAAATTGATCTCAGTTTCATTTCATAAAAATAGCATGTTACGGTACCTGGATTTTCAATCTGTACTAGAGGCAATCAGAAAGAAACCTTGAGGCTTTTTAAACACATAATTAATTTTCCTTTTTACTTAATTCCAGTGGCAGGAGTCTTTGGTGGCACAAGTGGTTAAATGCAGTTAGTTTAAACCCACTCAGAGGCACCTTGGAAAAAAGGCTGGTGATCTCTTTCCCAAAGTCACAGCTTTGAAAACTCTAGGGAGTACAGTCTGTGCTGACACACCAGGTCACCAAGAGTCAGAGCTGACTCAGGGCAACTAACAATTTTAGTCCCCAGAATTAGTGAACTCTAGTGGCTAGAACCCCAAACCCAAACCCATTACAATTGTCAATCCTGACTGACAAACACTACAGGATACAGCAGAACTGCCCTACCAGGTTTCCAAGGCTATATAATCTTTACTGAAACCAACTGCCACATCTTTCGCCTGCAGAGACTGGTGGCTTCAAACCATCAATCTTCTGGTTAGCAGCAGAGCACTCACTAACTGTTGTGCAAAACAGAGATGAAAGATAAACTACTGAAAAGGCCAACAAGCTTAGGAGGTAACAAGTGGGTAGTAGAAGGAAAGAAGAAATTGTCACATACTTTGTTTTGGGGAAGGGAGTGAACATTACATAATAATATATGTAACTAAATAGCAAAGCACCTGGAACCACAGCCATATTTTATGTTCCACTGGACTGCACTGTAACAGTAATATGCCAAAATATTTGTCTTTTAAGAAACAATTTAGGGATAATTTTATCACCGGGAAAAATTACTCTAGGTGCTGAATTCATAACAGTGGAATTACTATCTTGTATTACTAAATTATTTAGAAGGTTAAACCATGTTCAATTTAAAGCTTATAAATTTGTTGGAAGTGCCATGGATTAAACTGTCTCCCTCACACAATGTGTGTAGCAATTTAGCTGGGCCACCGTGTCCACTTTAAAACTGTGTATAACGATGTGGCTGGGCCACAGTATCCCCCTAAAAACGTGTAGCAATTTGGCTGGGCCCTAATCCCCTGTATTGTGTGATTTTTTTTTTATGCTATAAACCCTGCCTCTATGATGTTAATAAGGGATCACAGGGAGCATTTATGCTGGTAGGTCAGGACTGTGTACGAACGACTGTACTATGCTTTGAGGCCATCTCTTGAAACACAAAAGAAAAAGCTAGCAATAAGATCTGGGAACCTTATACTACCAAGAAGCAGTGGCAGGAACTGAGTGTATCCTTTGCAAAGGACTCAGGGTCTCTGCTGTTCAGAACCTCCCAGTCCAGGGAAAGACTGAGGACAATGACGTTCTTCTAGAGCCAAAAGAGAAAGCTTTCCCCCGGAGCTAATGGTCTGAATTTGGCCTTTTAGCCTACTAGACTGTGGTGGGATAACATTTCTTTTTTAAAGCAACCCACTTGTGGTATCTGTGTTACAGCAGCACTAGATGACCAAGAACAGTTACTCTAAAGTTTCGAAGAATAAGTTTTGAAGCATATTCTTTATTAATTTCATTTTTAATGATTCTCTATGATGACAAAACATTCATTCCAAATTAAAACCAATGAAAAATTATTTGGAGAAGTCATGGGTCTTTTTAAAAGCGGAAGACTTTAATTTTATCAATGTTTTTACTTTAGCAATAGTTTTACTAATATTTAAATAATCATGGCAAATGCCATTCTAATTCTGTTTCCAACATGTGTAATTATCACTGTCTTTGCAAGTTTTTCAGTCATGGTTAGTGTCATGGGTTGAATTGTTTCCCCCCCAAAATACGTGTAGCCATGTGGCTGGGCCATGATTCCCAGTATCTTGAGACTGTCCTCCAGTTGGTGGTTTCCCTAAACTGTGTGTTAAAGGATTAGGGTGGGGCTGTAAATTCCTTCATAGGATTACTTCCCTGCTCTGCCGTAAAGGGAGTTTCCCTGGAGTATGGTTTGCCCCACCCTTAATCCTTTCAGCCTGCAAGAGATAAAAGGAAAACAGAAGCAAGCTGAGAATGGGGAACCTCGTTACCATCAAGAAAGCAGCACGGGAGAAGAACGTGTCCTTCAGACCTGAGGTTCCTGCATCAAGATGCTCCCTGGACAAAGACTGATGCAATATCGGACTTTCCTCCAGAGGCGACAAGAGGAAAGCCTTCCCCTGGAGCGGACACTCTGAATATGGACTTGCAGCCTACCAGACTGTGTAAGAATAAACCTTCCTTTGTTAAAGCCATCCACTCTGTGGTATTTCTGTTAGAGCAGCCCTAGCTGACTAAAACAGTTACCTTTACAACTCTCCAAGGTTTTCACACTGCAAACAAATCCAGCAAAAAGAATGCCACAATTATATACAGTCCTTAATGGTAAAAGAAGCTCTTCAGCCATCTCTAACAGGCCTACTTTAGTTTGGCCACTGCAGGGAACAGGAGTCTGCAATCAAGTCTGAGAAAGGGATCAAGCAAGGGGGAGAGTTTGGTCCCAATAAACAAAGCAAGAGAGAATTTAAATTAAGGGAAATCAGTCAATAATATCAAATACTGCCAAACACGTAAGTAAAATAAACATTAAAAATCTGTCAATTACTTAGCTGGAAAACATGTAAGGATCTCTTCAGCAGAGGCCATGATGACAACTCTGACCTAATCAGTAACTGCATCTACTGCAGTATGTAACAAACAAAAAAACATTCTGGTTAAGTGCTCAACTAAGAACCAAAGGTGAGCATTTCCAATCCACCAGCTGTTCCTTAGACAGGCTATGAGGCAGTTCTATGTCCTAAGGGTCACTATAAGTCAGAATCAACTCAATTGCAATGAGTTTAATTTTCTACAAATGGCTTCTACTGCTGGTGTTTTCTAAGCTTAAAAAATACTAGAAGAAAACCCCAAGTAAGAGAAAATGAAGACACAGGACCAAAAAGAATGTAGTAACCATCAAACTAGGTATCTTCTAAGTAGCTGAAGACAGCATATATGGGATTCTGAAAAATGAGTTTGGAGAGACAGGGTGGTGCTCAGATTTGGTCATGCATGAAGTGCCCGGCTAGTAAATGTGGATTTCGTACACAGATTATTATCTGTTACAGGAAATTCCTTGCAGCAACATTTTTCTTAGTATCTCAGTTCTGAGGTCAAAAACTACATACCCTATTCTCCCTCTAGGACAAAAAAAATTACATGTTTTAGATCATAATGATTTTTTTATCCTAGAAATACATTATTTTGAAAACAGATCCCTTTGATTCCTTAGCACTCACACACTCCCCACCCCCCCACTCAGTGGTAGAAGGGGTGATTTAAACCAGACCATTGGTGGGTGCAGGAGGAGAGAAAGTGTTTTGAGCTGGGAGTCAAGCTGACCTGCAGTGGGTGAGAAACAGGGCTGACCACAAAAATGGGAAGTCAAGTCCAGGCAATCACTTTTAACACCAGGCTCAGCTTCTATGCATCTCAAACTGGGTCGTCACTGGCAATTCCAAATAAAAGTTCAATGTGAACATTTTGGTTTTAAAACAAAGAAACCTATCTAAGTGGTTGACATAACCATGTCTAAAGTAATTTTAAACACACATATACACACATGCACACTGTGAAGTAATCTACAGAGCATACTTTGGGAAATGCCACTGAGTCAAGGGTCAGCATGGAAGCTAAGAACGCTTTTTTACAGTTTTAAAGGATTATTTAAAAAAAAAAAAAAAAAACCAGTATGAAGACCTCAGAGCCTGAAGTACCACTATCTGGCTCCTCACATTTGTTGGCTCCTAGAAGTAAGTCTGGAGTCCTTGTCGAGCAGTGCTCAGAGTGCTGAGGAGTCAACATAAAGGTGAGCTATGTGGCCCAGCAGCCCTTTCAAAGAAAAAAGATGCAACAGTCTCCTTCTCTGTCAAGATTTACAGCCTTGTAAACTTTATGAGGCAGTTTTCTCTTCTATAGGGTCTCACCAGGGATCAGCATTAAGGCAACTACTATGGAATCAGAACTGAACAGTGTCCCTCAAAAATTCATGTCCACTCAGAATGTGTGAATGTGACTATTATAGACTGAATTGTGTCCCCCCCAAAATGTGTAGAGCAGTTTGGCTGGGTCATGATTCCTGGTATTATGTGAAGTTCCTATATACTGTAAATCCTGCCTCTACCATGTTAATAACGAGGCTAGTTAGCACCTGCGTTGGTGAAGCTACTCAGTGTGCAAGACTGTACTGTGCCTTGAGGCAACCTCTTGAGATATAAGAGATACGCTAGCCGAGAGATTTGGGGACCTCATGTCACCAAGCAGCAGCACCCGGAGCTGACCACATGCTTTAGAAAGGAGTCAGGGTCCTTGTGCTTCAGAAGCTTTCAGTCCAGGGGAAAAGTGACACAGACCTTCCAGGGCCAGAAGATGCAGCCTTCCTCTGGAGCTGACACTTGTAATTTGGACTGGAAGCCTATTGGACTGTGAAAGAATAAAATTTCTCTTTACAAAGCCATCGACTTCTGGTATTTCTGTTACAGCACCACTAGATGACTAAAACAGTGACTTTATTTGGAAATAAAATTCTTGAAGATGAGGTTATACTGGTTTAGGGTAAGCCCTAACACAACAGCTGATGTCCTCAGAAGAGAAACTTACACACACAATTGGGAAGAGAGCCAGGTGATGCAGAGGTACAGACTAGAATGCTGCTTCTCTAAGTTAAGGATCCCAAGAATTGCTAGCAACCACCTGAAGCTAGAAAGAGACCAGGAAGAATTCTACCCTAGATCCTCTGAAGGGGCATGAACAGAATGGTACTTGGAATCTAACTACTAGCTTCCAAAACAGTGAGAGGAAAGAATTTTGATTTTTAAGTCATACAGTTTGTGGTACTTTGCCTATGGCAACCCTAGGAAACTAACTGGGGGGCTCTGGTGTCACAGTGGTTAAGAACCAGGCTGCTAACAAAAGGCTGGTGGTTCAAAATCCACTAGCCACCACCCTCGGAAAAAAGAACATGGCTGCCTGCTTCTATAATGCTTATAGCTTGAGAAACCCTATGAGGCAGTTCTTCTCTGTCCTACAGTGTCACTTCCAGCTGGAATTGACTTGACGGCAGCGGGTACAGGTTTTGGTTTATATCAACCTGTGAGACAAGTTATATGTTCTCAGACTACTTGATTAGCACTATGTGTGCAATGTATTTTAAAAGCTTTTAATTTTGAAATAATTTCAGACTTACAGAAAAGTTGCAAGAATAGTACAATTTCCAGTTACCTTTCAACCAGACTCCCCCAAAATTAACATTTTACCATATTTGCATATTGTTTTTTAAAACCATTAAGAGTAAACTGTAGACATAATGTTCATTTACCCAAAATACTACAGTAATTATCTCTTAAAAACAAGGATACTTTCTTACACAACCACAAAATAATAATCACAGATATATAACAACATCATGCTTGGTAAAGGAGAGGATAGGGGAGGGTACCTCCAACCAGAGACTGACACAATGGTTGCAACAACGGGCTCAAGTATAATAATGACTGTGAGGATGGGGCAGGAATGGACAATGTTTCACAGGGTGGCAATGAACTCTAAAAGTGTAATTCAAATTTAGTGAACTGTCCCATTAATATCCCTGATGGAGGAGAGGTAGTGAAAAAATACTGCCTGAAGGCCAAAACAGCCACCAAACCAAACCCACTGCCCTCAAGATGATTCCAACTCACAGCAACCCTATGAGGTGAGAGTAGAACTGTCCCATACAGTTTCCAAGGAGAACCTGACGGATATGAACTGCTCATCTTTCGGGGAGCAGATGTAGCACTTAAGCCACAATACCACCAGTGTTTCCCAGAACAGCCACTAGTTTTTGTAAATAAGTAAGCTGGAATACAGTCATGGTCATTCATTTACATACTGCCTACATCTGCTCTGAGAATATTAAGAGCAAAGCTGAGTAATGCCCAAAGACCCAATGTGGCTCACAAAGTTTAACATGTTTTCTACCTGGCCCTTTACAGAAAAGGTTATTCAACCCCAGCTTTATGGCAAAAGAAAAAAATTTCCCTGGCTCCAACAAGATTCATATTTAACTGGCATGTCTCTTTGGTTTCCTTTAATATACAACTGTTCCTCAATATCTGTATTTCACGACCTGAAGATTTCTGAGGAAATGCTAAGTACTTTGTAGAATGATTGCTATTTGTGTCTGTTTTACGTTTTCCATGTGATTAGATTTAGATTATGCATTTTTGGCAAGAATATCATGAAAGTGATACTGTGTCCTTCTCAGGATGCACATGATATCTATTTGTCCATTACTGGTGGTATCAATTTAGATCACACATTAAGGTGGCGTTTGCCATGTTCCTTCACCATAACATTACTATATTTTCCCTTATAATCAATATATATTTTGTGGTTATATACTTTGAGAATATCTAACTATCTTGTTTCTCAAGAAACTTGAATGCAATAGTTTCAGTATCTTTTAATGACTTTTGCCTGAAACAATTATCACTGTGATAGATGTCAAATAGCTAATTTCTTAATTCCAGCATTCATTCTGCATTTCTTAGATGGTATTCTGTAAAGACATCACTTTCTCTCCCTCAATTATTGATTCATGTATCTATTCCGGGAAAGACTTGTCAGCTGTCATTTTATCCTACGGGTTTTAATCCATAACTACTATTATTTACTTTGATAATCAAATTGCCCAAAATGTGAGAAGCTGGCTCGTGTGACTTTCTGGTATGTCTTTATCACTTTAAGTGCAACAGTGTTTGTTTGTTTTTTAAGAAAAGAAAAAAACAAAACAACAACCCAGCACTTTTGTAAACAGTCCAGATGGACATCAACGTGAAATATTAAATAGTGATCTGAAGTCAGCAGAAAACCAGGGAGACATTAAATAGAATGAGGCAGAAGGTGCACTATTAATTAGGGTTAAAAAGTGCAGAACAATAGTAGAATGTGATCCCCGCAGACTTTAAAAAGAAAACGACAGGCAAATCCTTACATATGCCTGCAACTTCCTTGAACAATATTAAAGAAAAAAGAACTGTTAGCAATGTAGGGTTATAATTAACTTTTGGACTTGTGACTGTGGAATTGTGTCTCTTTTATTTTATGACCTCTGAAGGTTAGAAATTTTCCATCATTTTCAAGACTATGAGTTTTATAACTTACATTTTTAAATCAAAATGTAAAAAAACTTACACTCACTAAAAATGAGAAAACTGAAATGTTTTCGTCAAAATACTTTCAAAAAACATTCATTAAACATCTTTCAAATTTCACTTGTAATCAACAAATTGTGACTGCCTAAAGCAAATGTAGAAAGCTTTTTTCCATTCTGGTCCTCCATATAGTCACTATATAATAATAAAGATTAATTTTTGAAATGGTTTCATTTTCCCTTTTGAATGAACTATATCCACACATCCTGGGGATTTTTGGAGGAGACAGATGGAAGTTAACTTAAGAGCAACTAATGTAGCTGCTTCTAAAATGAAAGGACCTAAAGTCTAAAGTACTGTTTAAGTAAAAGGGTGACTGATATAATGCTTACCTAGTGAGTCGTTTAGGTTGAGGCCGCTCACCAAATTTCCTGGAAAAAACAAGAACAAGAAAAAAAAATTAAATAAACTGCATGCTACATTCCATAGCAAGGTTTTTAGGTACCATGAAGTCTCCTTTATGATTTACAATTCAACCCTACTGAATCATAACGAAAACAGAAATCCTCCAGTAAACGTGTACCCAGAAATCACAAAACATGCACTTTAAAATCGTTCTTAAACAAAACCAGTATGCCCTAAATAGGCCTTAGACACCTACCCTGAACAGCCGCCCCGTCATGAGATGAGCATGACAGGTAACATCACATCAAGAGATGTTTCTTAAAACACAACTAACTGAAGACCCCGATTCTGATAGGAGGCAGCACTCAGGAAAAATCTCAGAGCCCAAGAGCTAATGTGGAACACATGTGGATTTGATGGCTATAAACAAACGGTATTTTTTACATCTTATGCGACCCAAACCTCAAAGTTCCAATTGAATAGGTACATTAAACAACCTGCCAGCTGTGCAAGTCACAAGGTCCCTCACAAGAAACCACTGGAACTGATCAAATATCTCAAAAAATGAAAATATTTAAATATTAAGAAGAATAAAGAACGAATTTTGTCATTACATGAAAAATGTGAGATAGTTAACACTACTACATAAAAAGCCCAACCAATCTCACAATAAAAAGTACAGACAAGAATGAATGCCTACGCTGGTAAAATTTAGGTTGACTATTTTACACCACAGCAAAATAAAGGATGCTCCAGAGGCTTCGGTTCCAAGTCCCATCTTGCCAGGAAGTAGCTTATGGGACTTGGGCAACTTATTGAACATCTGCTTCAACTTACTCATCAGTAAAACTAAAGCATTTCTGTAGACTAATTCTCAAAAGACACTCATGATTATTTCATTTTTTTTTAAATTCCATTCAGCCAGTTTCTACATGCATATATACCTAATTACATGACACTGTAACAATTATAATAACAAAATCATCATTTAAAAAATCTGTTCTTAGACCTGCTGCTGACCCTGACCAGAAAACACCACTGAGGTCAACTCTTCCGACAAAAATGGACTGGACCTGGAGACACAGTATGACCATATTGTGTGTGTACTTTATGGTTCTATGCATTTATAGGAGGCTGCCCCACTGGTCTCTTTCTTGGATGGGAGAGAAAAGGGTAGACAGGAGGGGACACGAACTTGTTAAGAGGATATCACAAATACAGAATGAAAAGGAGGACTGTAATGTCACCAGGCAAGGAGTGCAGAAGGAGCTGCAGATGGGTGGGCATGTAAAATTGATTTGGATTGTATACTTTCACTTAATCACACACACACAAAAAAAAGCTGTTCTGTCATATATGCTAACCAAGAAGATGTCCAATCATTTTTTATTTTATACATTAACAAACAGTTCTTCAATTTCTATATAAAACATATGCCGGACTCTATCAGAGATACAAAGACAGTGCCCAAACTCTGATGAAGGCGTATGACAGGTACAAAAAAGAGAAGATGCTTAATGGCAGCAGGTAAATGACTAATAAGAGCAGCAGCTAATACTGACAAATATCTGTCATGAAACAGGCATTATGCTATACATTTTTTAATACAGTAACCTATTTAATTCTTATAAAATAATCCCATACGGCACGTATTGGCCTCATTTTGAAGATGGACAAAGCAACTTGCTCAATGTCACAAAATTAATAGCACACAGAGCTGAAATTTAAACCCAGATGTTGACTACTTAACCACAGTTCACAGCCCTTCAAAAAAGAAATATATTAAGTGGACTAGTAAGAGCTACAGCAGTCTATTTAAATGTAAATTTTGTTTTTTGGTGCCCTAAAATTCTTTCAAAATTGAGTTAACAACTGAACACTGATCAAGGTATCTGTCTGCTCATTCAATTACATAGTATGCTTGTGTGACATCACTGTCCCCTCCCACTCTCATAAAAAACTGAGTGAGAGTTGCAACAGTAGCCTGCTGAGCCTAGACAGCACTTTGTAAAAACAAAGGTATTGTTCTACCTATCATCCAAAGTATTACTGTTGTATGCCAAGTCAGTTGTGATTCATAGTGGGGGGGACCCCATATGATACAGTGTAGCCATCTTAAGGGTCTCCCTGGTTGTAGTCTTTACTGAATCAGATAGCCAGTGAAGGTTACTAGGTGTAAACCCCAACTTTTCTGTTATCAGCCAAGCACTTAACCATTGTATCACCAGGGCTGGCAGTCTTTTAAATACTGTTAAGATCACATTGCTTCTGCAGTACATAAAGCATATCTAACAGATGTCACGTGCAATCCTCATTCTTTATGATGCATATGTTATCACATTCCTATCTACCTCACTAAAACTAGCAGTAACTATCTTTTGGAGTAGGAAAAAATGAGAAGTGTGTTTTCTGAGAAAACTGAAGATAGCATTCAATAGTATATTTCTACAGGTCACAATATAACTAAATTCTAACTATTTAATAAACAGCTGTGTTGTTGTTAGGTGCCCTTGTCAATTCTGACTCACAGTGACCCTGTACAGGACAGAACAGAACTGCCCCACTGCGTTTCCAAGAAGCAGCTGGAGGCTTTGAACTATCCTTATCTAATATTCAAGTGTCCTATATGTATTAAAAACTGTTAAGTTATATACCAAGGTAGCAAAAGACTTCTAAAATGCCAATCTTTACCTAAGAACACAAACTTACAGAGATCCATTTTACTGATCTGATGTGAAACTAACACACAAACCATCAAGAAATATCTACTAAAAAGGGAAAAAAAAAAAAAAACAAAAAGACACCTATCTACTACAAAGGCGGCCCACAGTTAAGCATGATAGCAATTCAATAAAACCTATGATGTAATAATTTATATAATGCAACCAAAAGAACTACTTCTTAGCAGAACTGAGAGCAGTCAGCTATCAAGTCCTCAAGAGACTGATCATAATTTGAGAATGGCCCCTCTTTGTCTCTCAGTTAAGAAGGTTGAAATCTTTATTTTCATATGCACTTTATTAAAAAACAAACAAAAGAAAACAACTCTGTCTACTGATATTATCTATGTTGAGAAGTATACCAGAAATAAATGGGACTAATCGGCCAACTTTTGTGACCACTCTTAAGTAAAACATTTCTTCAGAGTATATGGCATATTAACAACGATTTTAAATAAAGCCACTCTTTTGCCCTCAAAACCCTTTATATTTCATAAAATACCTAAATCAACCCCTCACTGAGACAACAAAAAAATTGCTACCATCCAAAATCTCTCATAACTCTATATTGTCAGCTTCTCATTAGCATGTTTTTCAAATGTTATGCACACTAAATAAAATGCATTTGCATTTATCCTAGTACATCTATCCTAGTACATTTTTAAATAATAAAAACTATGATTTGGGGCTTTTTTAAAAAGTAACAAGTAAAAGTTAGCTGACATACTTCGTTATATCTGAACCCATACCTTTTGCTTCCTGCTTAGTAAACTTATCCCTCAGATTGCAAGGTAACTAAAAACTACAAACATTTACTTACCACTATAACCAGTAGTGTTTATATACTATATAAGTCAACAGCATACACATGATAATTATCTAACAAATCCTTTTCACTGTAATTCACTAGCTTTCCCCTTCTAAGATAACAATGATCTTACTGGCCAAAGGATTTGTGCATTAATTAAGTAGTTAACATTACTAGAAGAACGCAGCTAAATCTGATTTTATGTATCTGGAAGCATGAGGATTTTAAAAAAGTTGCAGTCTATCATTAAGCACAATGTTTCCTACCTGTAAAGATTTCTCACATATAAGGCTCCCACACACATATGCTACAATCTATTACATTTTTCAATAAAACACCTGTAACCACAATACACTTATATACATGCACTTCCATTTTGCCCACATAGGAGTTGCAACATTGTTTTCTTCCTCAGCAGATACTTGCTTCTGTAATCACCAATCTCTGAGTGTATAACCACAAATGTGTTGAGGATGACGGTGACACAAGTTATAACAATTTCACTACCTTAACACCTTTCCTAGCTTAAAAAAAAAAAAAAAAAACTCTACATGAATAAACCAAGAATCAAAAAAGGAACAACACATACAAAGAAAATAATTACTGAAGTAGTAACTACTGTTCTATATTCAGAAAAGTTTTCCCTTGTGTTGTTTTCCCCCCTTTTTGATCACTGCTACAAAACAAAAAGATCTTAGAATACCATCTAGTACCAATGCTATAATTTCGATTTCAAAAATACAGGTGTAGCCAGCTTGAAAAGCAAGCTCAAGTCATACAAAAAACCCTTTTGTGCTTGGGCTGTAGAAATAAGAGTGATTTTCTCTATTTTTTTTCATTTTACAAATTTTCTGCTTAATGTAAAATCAGTATTTTTTTTTTTAATTAAGGAAACACTGATCAAGGATTTGCAGGTAAGAACTAGAGAAGCATAAAAAAAATCCGAACTCCTAATAAAACCAAACTTGAAATTTTATACAGTTCAAAATAACTAGGATTTCTGGATCATAACTTAGGATAGAGAAAGAAAGCAGTAGTTGATTCAGGAAAACTGAGGAAGTCTGATCCATACCCTCAAAGTATTTTCCCACCAGCAGGAAGAAACAGGCAGTGAACAGTATCAGTGTATTCTTTGATAAGATCACATGGAAAACTAGCAGTAGGGAATTGTATAACAATTTGCTTGTGAAAAATCTAACAGGCTCATTAGAAATGGCCATCTGTAAAGTTTCATCCTTATCTCCAGAGCCTTTAATTCACCAAATACTTATCAAATAAAACCAAAACAACCTAATTCACTGCCATCAAGTTGATTCTGATTCATAGGGAACCTATACGACAGAGTAGAACCACTGCAAGTTTCCAAGGAGCACCCGGCAGATCTGAACTGTTGACCTTTTTTTGGCTGCATTCCCATGAAATACCTAGCACAGGCCAAAGTCAGTTATAGGCACTTGGTATACATGAGTGAACGAAAGATACAAATCCCTGCCCTTAAAGAAGTTACATACAATCAGGACAAATGGACAAAAGCATATGCTCCAAGATGTTCACCTATATAATTTATGAAACTGTATTAAGCGTCACATCTGCTAACCAAAAGGTCTGTCAGACAACTTAATAAACCCATCATAAAGGAAGAGATTGAATACATCATCAAAACACTGCCAACCAAAAAAAGCCTGGGCCCAGATGGCTTCACCGCAGAATTCTACCAAGCATTTAGAGAAGAGTTATCTCCAATACTACTGAGACTATTTCACAGTATAGAAAGGGATGTAGTACTTACTCCCAAACTCATTCTATGAAGCCAGCATAACCCTGATACCAAAGCCAGGGAAAGACCCAACAAAGGAGAACTACAGACCAATATCACTCATGAATCTAGGTGCAAAAATCTTCAACAAAATTGTTGCCAATAGAATACAACACCATATCAAGAAAATAATCCATCATGACCAAGTGGGATTCATACCAGGGATGCAAGGCTGGTTCAGTATCAGAAAAACAATTAATGTGATTAACTGCATAAATAACACAAAGGACAAGAATCACCTGATTTTGTCCATTGATGCGGAAAAGGCATTTTGATAAAGTCCAACACCCATTGATGCTAAAAACTCTTAGCAAAATAGGCATAGACGGCAAATTCCTCAACATAGTAAGGGCCATTTATACAAAGCCAATTGCCTAGGTCATACTGAATGGAGAGAGACTGAAAGACTTTCTCTTGAGGACAGGGACTAGACAAGGATGCCCACTCTCACCTCTCCTATTCAACAGTGTACTAGAAGTTCTAGCCAGAGCAATTAGACAAGATCAAGAAATAAAGGGCATCTGCATCAGCAAAGAAGTTAAAATCTCCCTGTTTACAGATGATATGATTGTATATGCAGAGAATCCCAAGGAATCTATAAGTAAGTTACTCAAACTGATAGACGAGTTCAGCAAAGTCTCAGGACACAAGATAAACATAAGTGAATCAGTAGGCTTCCTTTATACCAACAATGAGACTATTAACCAAGAAATCATCAAATCAATACCATTTATGATAGCTCCTAAGAAGATCAAGTACCTAGGAATTAATCTAACCAGAGAAATAACAGACCTTTACAAAGAGAACTACAAACCCTTACTACAAGAAACTAAGAGAGACTTAGATAAATGGAAAAACCTACCCCGCTCATGGATAGGAAGACATAACATTGTGAAAATGTCTATTTTTACCCAAAGCAATCTACTCATATAATGCAATCCCAATACAAGTTCCAGCATCATTTTTTAATGAGATGGAGAAACAAAGCACCAATTTTGTTTGGAAAGGGAAGAAGCCCCAGATAAGCAAGGTACTACTAAAGAAGAAGAACACACTGGGAGGCTTCTCATTACCCGACCTTAGAACATACTACACTGCCACGGTGGTCAAAACAGCCTGGTACTGGTACAAGAACAGACAGATCGATCAATGGAACAGAATTGAGACCCCAGAGATGACACCATCTGCCTGTGAACAGCTGATATTCGACAAAGGCTCTAAGACATGAAACTAGGGTAAAAACAGTATCTTCAACCAAAGGTGCTGGCAAAATTGGATATCCATCTGCAATAAACTGAAACAAGATCCATATCTTACACCTTATACAAACCAACTCCAACTGGATAAAAGACCTAAATATCAAACCTAAAACGATAAAGCTCATCCAAGAAAAGGTAGGAACAACAATGGAAGTTTTAATACACAATGCGGACAGACTCCAAAATCTGTCAAACAAACCATAATCAACAGAAGAGAAAATAGATAAATGGGAACTATTAAGAATCAAACACTTTTGCTCATCCAAAGACTTTATTAATAGAATTTAAAGAACACCTACAGAATGGGAAAAAATATTTGGCAAGACATTACAAAATATCAATAAGAGATAAATCATCCAATTAAGCAATGGACAAAGGAGACTGACAGACATTTCACTAAAGAGGATATCCCAAAGGAGACTGACAGACATTTCACTAAAGAGGACATCCAGGCAGCCAAAAAACACATGCAGACATGTTCACGATCTTTAGTTATTAAAGAAATTCAAATCAAGACGACAATGAGATACCATCTGACCCCAACAAGATTGGCCATGATCCAAAAATCACAAAACAATAAATGCTGGAGAGGCTGTGGAGGAAGTGGAACCCTCCTACACTGTTGGTGGGGTTGCAAAATGGTCCACCCTCTTTGGAAAGCAATCTGGCACTTCCTTCAAAAAATGGATACTGACATACCATTTGACTCAGTAATTCCATTACTTGGAATACATCCTACAGAATCAAGGCCTTTCACACCAATGGACACATGCACAAGAATGTTTATCGCAGCACAGTCCATGACAGCAAAAAGATGGAATCAACCCAGATGCCAAATAATAGAAGAATGGATAGGTAAACTATGGTACACATACTCAATGGAGCACTATGTAATGGTAAGAATAACGATGATTTTAGGAAACATCTCGTAATCTGGTTTCAACTGGAAGACATTATGTTGCGTGACAGTAGTCAGCCACAGAAGGACAAATATTGTATGAGACCCCTACAATAAGATCTCAAAAACAGACTTGTGTATAGAAGAAAAGACTCTTTGATAGCTGCAAGGGAGGGAAAGGAGGGAGGATGGGGGGGGGTGGTTTAGATCAGATAGATGCTAGAAATCTAGTTGGGTGAAATCGGTGACAGCACACATTAGAAACAAGAACAACCTTAAGTGGACTTCAGCATAACTTGAGTACTCCTTCCATCTTAACCCAATACTGCAAGGACAGAGTAGCTGGAGATTGGAGACCATGCTCTTAGGCAAAATCGAAGCCAATTGGTACAACTAGCATTTTGCTAAAAGGGCTTTCTGCACCCAACACTGGTGAGTGGCGTATGGAGTCTTACAAGCTGCCAAGCTGCCATCCGAGGGCACAGCAAATGGTCCCAACCCAGCAGGAATGGATGCTTACCGAGGACCAAAATGACATGGGGTAAAGACAACCCAGAAGCTAGAGAGACCCACATGAGTGGGTGCCTACATAGACTTGGGACCAGAAGAACTGCATAGTGCCCGGCCACCACCAGTGATAGCCGTGATGGAGCTCACAAAGTTGAATCTCACTGGCAACACAAAAATAAAAAGGGGTGCATCCTGAGATCTCCACTAAAAGACCTCTATTGATGGTGCAGCAGTTTTGGGGTTCCCCTGGGAGCATGGCCTCTGGCCCTGATGCTGCCGTTGCCCATAAATCATAACGAAGGTCCACTCTTTGGACATGAATGGATTGTACATGGCGATGCCACATACTGGATGCACTTTATGATTCTATACATCTATAGGATATCATCCTGCTGACCTCTGGTTGGAGGAAGGAGAGTGGGTGGAGAGGAGAGGAAAGGAGACTTTTGGGAGGATGAGACATGTATGGAGCAGAGAGGAATAGTGTGCTGTCACTGGACAGGGAGAGCAGTGGAAGCTGCATATAGCTGGGCACGTAAATTTATAAGGGAATGTACATTTTCACTCAGTCATATTAAATATAAAAAAAAAGCTCTGTCAGGCACTCCTTGGAAACTCTGTGGAGCAGTTCTACCCTGTCCTATAGGGTCACCAGTAGTCAGGATCAATGTGATGACAGCAGGTTCTTTGGTTTTTGGAACATGGTGCCTACTTGCTGCTGAAAACCGGGCTGGTCAGGTGTAGCCAAGTGGCTACCATAACAAAAATACGCAGAGCATGATGCATTCTCCTGGACCACGGCATTTATTACACAGGTTCCTGTGAGAATAAACATCCTAAGGTGCAGACTTCAAGGACATACCATGCTTGTAGCTGACCCATCAAGGAGGTGCACACTATGTTTACCAGGGGAGTAGATATTTGAATAACAATGTTTTCTTTAAAATCTCCTTATTCTAACTTTTCTTTTTCAATTAAAAAAACTTTGAAACAGTTTACAAGCAATTGTGTGAAAGAGCAGGAACAGCAGAAAGATATCAATGGTGACTGAAACCATACTCTTGCTACCCCTGCATCTGGATTTGTCTCCAATTTATTACCATATTAATTTAACACTGCCTATCCAAAACTGACTCGACAGCACTTGGCTTGGCTATCCAAAAATTCATACCTGAGGAATGACTTACCCAGGTGGCACAAATGAGTTGCCATAATGCTGATATCCTTGATCTCACATGAAAACCACATATGAAAAGTATGCATCTAAAACTCCATGGTCTGAAAAAGCGGGAACACTGAGATTTGGGGCAAACTTCTTCAATTTCAAGTACCAAGAGACTGAAGAAGGCATGTTAGTATCAAATGCCTCCTAATATGATGCATTAAAAGAACACAACATCATTTCTGTGATTCCTGACAAAATGCATAACTGGAATTTAAACCAGAGAAAATGTGAAACAAACTGAAGGATACTTAACAAAACTAATAAACTATGTTTTTTGAAAATGTCAGTCATTAAAGAGAAACAAAAAGCTGGAGGAACTGATTCAGATTAAAGGAGTGTAAAGGTACAACTGGATGTAACATACAATGCAGAATTTACTTTGGCCATAAAACGCAGTAATTAGACAACTGGATTCCAATTTTAATTTTCTGGTTTTGATCATTGTTCTATGGTTGGTTACATAAGAGACTATCTTTGTTTTTTAGAAATACTCTAGTATTTCAGCAATAGAAAGGCACTGTCTTGGTTTCAAATTAATCTTAAGAAACTACATCTACAGGCAAAACTGGATATCCATCTGCAATAAGTTGAAACAAGACCCATATCTTACCCCTTATACAAAAACCAACTGCAACTGGATAAAAGATCTAAATATCAAACCTAAAATGACAAAGCTCATCCAAGAAACAATAGGAACAACAATGGAAGTTTTAATACACAGTGTAGACAGACTTCAAAATCTGTCAAACAAACCACAATCAACAGAAGAGAAAATAGATAAATGGGAACTATTAAAAATCGAACACTTTGGCTTATCCAAAAACTTTATTAATAGAACTAAAAGACCACCTACAGAACGGGAAAAAATATTTGGCCAACTATATGTCAGATTGACGCCTGATCTCCATAACATATAAGGTACTATAAAATACTAATAAGAAAAAGATAAATCATTCAATTAAGCAATGGGCAAAGGAGATGGACAGACACTTCTCTAAAGAGGAGATCCAGGCAGCCAAAAAATACATGCAGGCATGCTCATGATCATTAGCTCTTAAGGAAATTCAAATCAAAACTACAATGAGATACCATCTCATTGGCCAGGATCCAAAAAACACAAAACAACAAACGCTGGAGAGGCTGTGGAGAAATTGGAATTCTCCTACAATGTTGGTGGGATTGCAAAATGGTGCAACCTTTTCAGAAAGCAATTTGGTGCTCCCATAAAAAACTGGATATAGATATACCACACCATTTAAGCCAATAATTCCACTGCTTGGAATATGTCCTACAGAATCAAGGCCATTCACACCAACTGATACATACACATTGATGTATATTGCAGCACAGTCCACAACAGCAAAAAGATGGAATCAATCCACGTGCCCAACAACAGAGGAATGGATAGGTAAGCTATGGTATACATACTCAATGGAACACTATGCAATGATAAAGAACAATGATGATTTCGGGAATCATCTCATAACCTGGTTTCAACTAGAGGACATTAAGTGAAAACACTCAGTGATGGGACGACAAATACTGTACGAGACCTTTATGATAAGAACTTAAAACAGACTCATGCACAGAAGACTCTCCAATGACCAAAATGGTAGGTGGGGAGGGAGGGAGGGCAAGGGGGGAAGGGTTTAGATTAGATATAAATTTGGTTGAGTGAAATTGGTGACAGCACACATTAGAAAGTCGATCAGTATTAACTGGACTTCTACACAACTTAAGTACTCCTCCCATCTTAACCCAATATTCTAAGGACAAAGTAGCTGGGGCTGGGGTTGGGGACCAGGGACCATGCTCTCAGGGGAAATCGAGGCCAACTGCTACAACTAGCATTTTGCTAATGAGGACTGTCTGCACCCCACATTGGTGAGTGGTGTCTAGGGTCTTAAAAGCTGCCATCTGAGGGTACCGCAAATGGTCCCAACTCAGCAGAACGGATGATCACCGAGGTCCATAGGACATGGGGGAAAGGGAACCCAGAACACAGAGAAACCCACGTGAGTTGGTGTCGACATCAACTCGTTACCAGGAGAACCAGATGGTGTCCAGCCACCACCACCAATGGTAGTCACAATGGAGCACACAAAATTGAGTCTCACTGGCAACACAAGGATAATAAATAGGGGAGCACCCTGAGATCTCCACTGAAAGACCACAGCTGATGGTCCAGGGGCTTCAGGGTTCCCCTGGGAGCATGATCCCTGGCCTTGATAACACCCCTGTCCATAATTCATAATGAAGGTCAACTCTTCGGGCAGCAATGGATTGGACTTGACAACACAGAGTGACCATACCTTGTGGGCACTTTATGGTTCTATGCATCTATAGGATGTTGTCCTGCTGACTTCTTATTGGAGGAAGGGGAGTGGGTGGAGAGGTGGGGATAGGAGACTGTTGGGAGGATAGGACATGTATGGAGCAGAGAGGAAGAGTGTGCTGTCCCCAGGCAGGGAGAGCAGTGGGAGCTGCATATAGGTGAGCAAGCAAATTTATATGGGAACATACATTTTCATTCAATCATTTAAAAAAAACTGTGTGTGTATACACATATGAATGTGTGTATACAACTGAAATAATATTACATCAGAATAAAAAGGTCACACCCAGAAAAGCACCCTCTCTTGATCAAGATACTGGTCTGACTCTGCTTACTCATGAATGAGTCCAGTGGTGACAAGCCTGTCAAAACACATTCATGGAAGGTGGTGCACAAGAGACTCTGTGGCCAACTTCCCGGCATAGCTTTTAAGACAATTGTTTAAGAATGTCTTGCTGTAGACTTAAAGTTTGATAATATCCAGTACTGGTGTACAAGTGATGAAATAAGAACTCTTACTCACCACTGGTGCAAATTTAAATCTCCACAACTTTTATTAAAGACATTTTGGAAGTGTCCAATATAATTCAAAATCTGCAGTCACTTGATTTGAGGATTATAAACTCCTCAGTCTTATCATACAAGTATCTAACTTGGGACTATGCAAAAATGTGCATACAAAGAAACATGTTCAACAAAGCATCCTCTGTACTAACAAAAAATAAAAATCCATGTATAAAATATGAAACAGACTGCTGGTGACACAGCACCTTCCAGTTATGCCTATACACATCTAATGAGATTGAATGAATTATGAGTGATGACTTGAGGTAAAACAGTTTTATTCTCCCCTCCAAACACAGACAGACAGACAGACAGACAGACACACACACACACACACAGACACAGACACAGACACAGACACAGACACACACACACAATCTCTCTCTCTCTTCCTGTATACCTTAGTAATAATGGTGGTTGGCAGCAAGTATTCCTTTCACTTTAGAATACATTGTATCATTTGACAGATGGTCTTTACCAAGTGCACTTGGCTTAGTAGCAAATAGGAGCCCTGGTGGCACAGTAGTTAAAGTGCATGGCTGCTGACCAGAAAAGTTTATAGTGTTTCAAACCAGCTGCCCACCCTACAGGAGAAGGACGCCCACAGTATAGGAGAAAGATATGGCCATCTGCTTCTGCAAAGACTCACAGGCCTGGAAATCCAAATGGCCAGTTCTAATCTGTTCTATAGGTTCACCAGAAGTCACGATCAACTAGATGTCGATAAGTTTGATTTGGTTTGGGATAACAAAAAGTAAAATGAAGTTGCACTCTTGAGGAATTCAACTGAAAGGTTCCTGGGTTGCATAAACAGTGCACTAGTCTATGAACCTAAAGGTTGGTAATTTCAAACACAGTTGATGGCACCATGGAAGAAGGGCTGCTGATTTGCTTCTATAAAGATTACAGCCAAGAAAACCCTCTGGAGGCAGGGGTCTGGAGTCCACGGCTTCAGGAGCTATCTAGGTCAACTGGCATAACAAAGTTGCTCAAGAAAAGGCATCTCACTTTGATGAGTGGCATCTGGAATCTTTAAAGCTAGCAAGTGGCCATCTAAGTAGCATCAACTGGTTCCGACCCACCTGAACAAAGGAGAATGGAAGGCATCAAAGATATAAGGAAAATATGACCCCAAGATACAGAATGGGCCACACAATCCAGAAACTATGGGGGGAGGGGTGTGCAGGACTCAAACTCTATTGAACAGACCAGACTTGATGGTCCAACTGTCTGGTGTCTGGAAGGTCCCCAGAAAACATGGCCCCCTGACTCTGTCAGCCCAGATGTGAAACTATTTCCAAAGCCAACTCTTAAGACCAAGACTGGACTGGACTATAAAACAAAATGATACTGGTGAAGAGTGTATTTCTTGGATGCTTGAGGTTTACCTGGGTAGCTCCTATCCAGAGGCAAGATGAAAAGGTGTATAGAGATAGGAGCTAGCTGAATGAACAAAGGAAATAAAGGATGGGAAGGAGGAGTGTGCTGTCATAGGATGGGGAGACTAATATCTGCAAGTTTTTGTATAACAAATTTATTTGAAAGTTAAACTTTGCCTTGAAGCACAATAAAATATTTCAAAAAAGGAAACCTTGTGAAACAGTTGTACTCTGTAACACAGGGGGTTGCCTGAAGCTGTAAGTCCACTAGATGGCAGTGGGTTTGGTATTCTGGTTTCAGCATTAACTGAAGGCCATACTAGGACCAACCTGGACCACATGCAGCATAAAAACAGAGAGGCACACAGGTCAAGAATTTACAAAAAGAAAACATGTCTCAGTAAGCAAATTTCATTAGGCAAACTGTTTCAGAAAAACATGTAGAGTAAAACACAATAATCAAATTCATGCCCTTAGGGAAAATCTATAATTCCACAACAGGAAACATAATGCAACAAGAAAAAAGTTCTGGTCTTAACTGTTTAATTTCCACCAACAACTCCTTTAGAACCCCTACGGGCATAGTGGTCATAGTGGTCATAGTGGTCAAGTGCTAAGGCTCCTAACCAAAAGGTCAGCAGTTCAAATCCACCAGGCACTCCCTGGAAACTCTATGTGGCAGATCTATTCTGTCCTACAGGGTTGCCATGAGTCAGAATTGACTCACTAGCAGCAGGTAGTAACTCCTTTACATACATTACTTAATTTTATGAACTGGCTTTACAAACAGGACATTTTAGTCATAGTTTCTTGATCTTCATGATTTAGTTTATGTTCTGTTTTTACCTTTCCACTCTCCTCACCAGACAAATAACGGAAAGATGATCTGTGCTAAAAAGTAGCACAGTGTCAAGATCTCAAAAATGTGCCTTCTAATGAGAACTCATACCAAGTTCTATGATATGTACACATTACAAGAGAGGGTGTCAAGAGTTGTGGTAAATGAATGAACTCTGGAACTCGGCTTCAAGGAAACTAGTGGTGTGATCTCAAACCAGAAAGTTACTTAGCCTCTCTGTACCTCAGTTTCCTCAAATGAAGAGATCAAAGTACTTGTACACAGCATCACAAGAATTACAAAGATTCATAAATGTAAAGCATTGACGAGTACTTAGCACAAAGTAAGCATGCAACAAAACACTACTCCTCCTTGGGTGGTGCAAATGTAAACATGCTCAGCTGCTATCCATAAGGTTGGTGGTTCAACTTTACCACAACGTAGCTCAAAAGAAAGATCTCATTACCTAATTCCCACAAATCAACCAGTGAAAACTCTATGGAGTATATTTCTAATCTGACACACATGCTACGTCACTAAACTAAATGCTGCACTAAGACCCACGATTGTTCATTAATAAAAGCACACCTGAGAAAACTAGTGATATTGCTAGACCACTGTGACAGTTTAAAGTAGATGTTTGCTGATGAATTTCAAAGCCAGTCAAACTCCAGTAAATAGTACTGGGAAAGCCAGTAAAAGCTGTCCAAGGAAAGATCCTGGAAGCTCTATACACATATTCAAACTCTCTGAGGGATCAAATTACTGTACTGAAAGCTGGAGATAAGGACTCCAGGAAGATCTAGCTCAACTGCCATTACAGTTCATAAAGAAGAGGCTCTACATCCTACTGTGGTGAGTAGTATCTGGGATCTTACAAGCTTGTGAGCAGCTATCTAATGTACTCCAGTGGTCTGATCCCATCTGGAGCAAGAGAGAATGAAGAAAACCAAAGACACAGGGAAAGATTAGTGCAAAGAACTAATGAGCCACATGTACCACAGCCTCCACCACAATGAGTCCAGCACAACTAGACGGTGCCCAACTACCTCCACTGACGGCTCTACCAGGGTCACAAAAGAGGGTTTCAGACAGGTCTGGAGAAAATGTAGAACAAAATTCTAACTCACAAAAAATAAAAATAAAAAAGATCAGACTTACTGGTCTGATAACAGAGGGTGTAGAAAACCCTTACGAGTACGTCCCTCCACCCCAGTCCCTTTTAACTCACTCCTCAAGTCACTCCTGAAGCTCACCTTTCAGCCAAAGATTATACAGGCCCATAAACCAAAATGAGACTAAATGAGCATACCTCTCAGGAGCATGAACAAGGGAACAGGAAGAGACAGGAAAGCTGATAACAGGGAATCCAAGGTCAAAAAGAGGACAGTATTGACATTTGGGGAACGTGGCAATCAATGTCACAAAACAGTACTTGTACTAATAGTTTCATGAGAAACTAATTTGCTCTGTACATCCTTTATCTGAAACATGATTTTAAAAAAGTACTTGAAATGTTATAATCCCATGCTGAACGTTTAAAGCATCACTAGACATAACCCCAAACCGGAAACACGAAAGACCACTGACAAAGGCCTGGATAAAGTGTACTGCTGTCGTATAATGAAACGCTATTCAGCAATGAAGTGAACTACCGCTGCATATGCTTCAGTGTGGATTAAACTCACAAACACAATGTTTAACCAAAAAAGCCACACATACCAAAATAAAAGTCAAAATTGTAGGGTTCCATTTATTTGTTGTTACGTGTATGAAGTTTAAAAAACAGGCAAAACTAAGAAATCCAACCACAATCAGGCTAAAGCTCCAGTGTTAGAATACCATTACCTCTGAGAAAAAGGAGGGGCAGAGAAGCTGTAAGGACTTTTGGAAAGCTGGTAATGTTCTACTTCTTCATCTAAGTGATGGTCACACACGTATATTAACTTGGTGAAAATTCACCTTCCCCCACACTTATGTGTACTTTTCTATAGGTACTTTTAAATGTAAGTTTTCAGAATACACAGCTGGTTGTCAAAAACATTACCTGCCTTTCCATATTGTCTTCATACTTTATCACTGAAATTTTAGAAGGCAGTGAACTCTAGTTCTCTGATGCTACCATTCCAGAATATATGTATCTTGTCATTAAGAAATGTTAAAATATTAAGTCCTAACATAATTGGTTGTACTCCTTCTCGATCCAAATCCCATTCCACAGATTCCACCAATCTAAACCTTCTCTCCTTCATGTTACAAGACAGAACATTAGCATCACTCACAGTCCTCTATATGGCAAAATCATCTCAAAAGCAATCATTTAACAATAAATAACTATGCAATGCTATAGAAATACACTGCACATATACTAGGATTCAAAATATTCCTGTTGATTTTAAAATTACTTCTTTTGTCTATTTCACCTAAAACTGAGATGAAGAGCAATTAACTGTTCTATCAGCTGCTTCTGGTTCCTTTCCTCCTTTTCTTTTCATTTACTAGTCAACAAACATTCAAGTGCCTCTAGTGTGTTAGGAGAAAACCCTGGTGTTTCCTGTTGACACAGTGGTTAAGTGCCAGTTTGTTAACCAAAAGGTTGGCACTCTGAGTCTGCCAGGCACTCCTTGCAAACTCTATGGAGCAGTCCTACTCTGTCCTATGACTAGATGGGAGTGAGTGTGGTTTAGAGTTAATGAGTTAGGCACTGTATTAGCCATTGGCAGCACATAGCAGTAAATAAGAACTTGTCCCCATGTGAGAGTAGCTTATGTCATAATAGCAGCTACTGGAAGGCAGGAATTGTGCTTGGTACTTAGGACGCATCGCAGTTCCTACCTCTAACCCCTATCAATCCTATAAGGCAGATGCTATTATTCTCCTCACTACACAGGTGAAGGAACCAGCTTAGGTTCAAACTGTAACTAAAGTATAATGTTCATGATTTCCCACATACTCTGCATTTAACTGCAGTTAAATTCAGGATACTACACTTTGAGGAGGTTGACCAGGGCACCACACAAAGGGCATCTAAAGGTCTTTGAAGAAAATGAATTTTATGACAGGATTGTAAAGTACACTAACTAAACCTAAAATGATCTCTCGTATTGCATAAATTTGGTTTGCTTCAGCTGGAAGGGAGAAGGAACAAAAACTTGAAAGAAAATTCATTCACTTACTTCCCTGCTTACCCTTCATCTAATGACTTCAGCTGGTTATTTTTACCTGTGTGCAACGTAAACTGTCTTTCAGGACCAGAGAGTAAGAGAATGTTTTCCAAAGCTATAAATACTTAAAATTCAGAAAATCTAAAGATACCTGCCATGGGAACCGTAACCAGGCTATTATATTACATATACACACACAGACACACACACACGTGTGTATATATGCATGTCATTAATCTAAAAGCCGTTTCCACAGCAAACAACAACTCTTGCATTTTCCTTGTGCACGGAAACCACATTACAACTGCAGTGAGGACTCAACCTCTGGAATTAGGGTTTACACTGTCCACCATCATTCTGAATTAAAAAGACCACACATCTACACACACATTTTTGTCAGCATAACGAAGTTTTTCATTCTTTTTTTTTTTTTCTGTTGTTAGAAATTACACAGACACAGTACCAAGCTCAACCTCCATCAAACCATGTTTGGCCAATTTCTTTAACAGCCAAACCTCTGACACTCAGCTTGGTATTCCAAAGTTTTTTAATTCAACAGAGCATCTGTCTTTTTATTTCCCTTTTAAATAAAACAGACCAGAAAATTTACGTAAGGAAGAGTGTAGCCAAAATAAGGTCTAACATACAAAAGAAAGACTACGATTCAGATTTTGTAAGGCATTAAGCTGTTTCAAAGAAAAAAAAGGAAACAGCAATCTCCTTTAAAAAAATATATATAAAATATGACACTATGGATACCCTACGTATGAGTTAAAAAGGAAAATATTCAATGACCTAAAACAATAAAACGGTTAGTCAAAATTCCTATGTCTCGGATGGAGATCTCCAAAATGCTCTTACATACCAGTAATATTACATATGACATGAATAAGAAAATGTCCTTTTGCTTCAGTTTTCATGAATAACTTTCTTTATAACTGTAATTTATAATTAGTTATAAATTATAACCTAAAATTATAGCTTCCTGTTATCACATCACATTATAATGATCAACCCTATATTTGTGGTAAAGTGCAAAACCACTGTGAAAAAATGGTCTTAACCACAATTCAAAGCTTTGAGAATGGCTTTCTGCCCAAGTGTATCTGGGCCACTAACCTGTCAGGATTCTTTCTTGTCCTTCTAGGACCAAAAAAGCCAGAAGCTTCCCAACACGTGATGTATGATCACTCAAGCCTCACACATGGTCATGGGAAATAAACATCACGGGAATATGATGGTGCAAAAAATATGATGGTGCAAGATCAGACTGTAAGCTTCCTTCCTTTGGATAAAAACAAACAAACCCACTGCCATCGAGTAGATCCTGACTCAAAGGGACCCTACAGGACAGAGCAGAACTGCCCCCACAGAGTTTCCAAGAAGCACGCTGTGGATTCAAACTGCAGATAGCACTACCAAAAACCAAACCCATTACTGGCAAGTCAGTTCTAACTGATGGCAACCCCACATGTTATAATACAGTTGATGAATATAGCTGATTCAAAGGGTTTTCCCAGGGTTTTCCCTTTACAGAAACAGATCACCACGCTTTCTTCCATGGTGCCACTGGGGGGTTTCGAACTACCAACCTTTAGGTTACTAGTCAAATACAAACTGTTTGTACCACCCAAGGACCCTGATGGTACTACAGGCAGGCTGACACTTCAACGACGGACAAGCTTAGGAGAGCTTTGAAGTTACTTGGCCAGATCACCACAAAACAACTAACGTACAAATCAACAGAAACTTACGGTGGTAAAGTATCATGAATGGAGAAAAATTTGGGGGGTCTGAGTAGGGGCAGAATGAGGAAGATGATCATAAAGCCTCTATTATGTACCAACTAATACGTACAGTTAGGATCATCCACACTATATACTTACTTCCTACTTATAGCTAGGATATGAATTTAAATTAAGTGAATTACAATGGTGGTGCGTTAGAATGACTAAATTAACTAGTAACTTACCAGCTGTTTTATCAACTGACCTACATCAAACTGTTCAACCACAAAATAGAACAGAAAACAGCTCAATGCTTCTCTCACCAGCCATATACTGACCTATTCCCATTGTTATCCTTCACCATACGCAATTAGTTGATAAATTCTGTCATATGAACTTCTAAATTATCTTGTATATCCATCCGCTGATTCGATGAGGTTAGATAGCCTCTCATTAGTGTTTACTCTTGCAGCCCCCTATCAGAACTCCAAAACAAAGGACACTGAGTTGATTCTAAATCACAGCAACCCTATATAGGACAGAGCAAAACTGCCCCACTAAGGCTTCCAAGGAGCAGATGGTAGATCTGAACTGCCAAGTTAACAGCCCACCTCTTAACCACTACAGCATCAGGGCTCCATAGCCCCCCTAAACTGGACTCAAATAGCAGAGCAGGTGAGTACCCCTTCCAAAAAAAACCACTGCCAAAACAATCAACACTCACAGCAACCCTGTAAGACTGAGGAGAGCTGCAGCACAGAGTTTCCGGATACAGGTGGTGGACTGGACATTTCTGTTAGTAGTCAAAGATCAACCACGGTGTTGCCAGGGCTCTTTAGGTCCCTAAACCAGCCTCAAATAGCGAAATAGATGAGTAGATGGTACTATTTTGGGAAGGCATCCAGTAATACACAATATATATCTCCTTTGTATGTCCTCATTTAATATTCATTAATAACCCTGGGAATATGGCAGTATTCCTAAAATAGAAGAGAAAAACTAAAGTTCAGGAAGTTACAAGGTAGCAGTTTCCCTATTTCTGATAACACAAAGATCCCACTAATGTTTAATGATAGAGACCTAGGGGGCACGTGTCTCAGGAAGTCATACCCTATGCATTACACTGCTGATTTTGCCTTCTCGAACTAAGGATAGCATAACATTGTCTGATACAGTTTCTGTATCTCCACTGCCTGATCAGTGCCAGAAAGGTAGATTAGCTCTTTGAGTTGGAAGGCTCTCTCAGCTGGAGAAGTCTGCCTCCTCAAACTAGAGTTAACCTTAATAACTTAGTAACTTGGGAGGGAGTTGAGTTTCTGAGACCTTCATTTGCATGACTTCAAATGAGAAGGTACAGCTGGAAACATCCATTAGTAACTGGAATATGGAAGTAGGAAGCATGAAACTAGGAAAATTAGATGTTGTTAAAAATGAAATAGAACAATTAAAGAGCGATATCCTAGGCATTAATGAGCTGAAATGGTTGGTTTCCACCATTTAGAACTATACACTCATGTGGTCTACTATACAGGAATAATAAATTGAAGAGGAATGTCACACTGATCAACAAATAGAACACTTCAACAAATAGAACACTTCAAAATCTACCCTGAAGTACAATGCTGTCAGAGATGTGATAACATTAAATTGCTTATAAGGAAGACCAGTTAATATGACTAACATGCAAATTCATGCATCAACCTCTAGAGCCAAGAAGAAGAAATTGAAGACTTTTACCAACTTCTACAATCTGAAATCAACTGAACATCCAATCAAGATGCACTAAAAGTTTACTAGTAATTGGAACATAAACACTGAAA
Organism: Heterohyrax brucei; assembly: GCA_028571685.1. Classification (NCBI taxonomy): domain Eukaryota; kingdom Metazoa; phylum Chordata; class Mammalia; order Hyracoidea; family Procaviidae; genus Heterohyrax; species Heterohyrax brucei. The sequence continues at coordinate 168,700,815 of CM053143.1, forward strand.
ACACAGAAGGATTAGTAATTGGATACTATATCCTTGGAGACAGAAACAACACATGAGATCACATGACAGAATTTGGCAAGATCAATGACATCTTTGTCACAATTATCTTCTTTCAAGAACATAAACTATGCATGGGGACCTTGCCAGGTGGAATATTCAAGAATCAAATTGACAAGATACGTAGGAAGAGAAGTTGGAGAAATTCAATATAATCAGTCAGAATAGGTCCATGGACCAATTGTGGGACACATCATCAATTGCTCATATGCAAGTTCCTGTTGAAACTTAAGAAAATCAAAACAAGTCTAAGAAAGCCACAGTACAATCTTGTGCATATCTCACCTGAATTTATAGACCATCTCAAAAACAGATCTGATACACTGAACCTTAATGACCAAAGACCAGATGAGCTATGGGAGGATATCAAGGACCCCATACATGAATAAAGTGAGAGGTCTTAAAAAACAAAAGCCCAAAATGGGTATGAGAAGAAGAAACTTTTAAACTTGCTCTAGAATGCAGAGTACCTAAACAGAAAAAATCGTAAAGTAAAAAAGATGAACAAATAGAAGATTTCAAAGGACAGCTCAAGAAGACCAAGTATTACAAAGACATTTGCAAAGCCCTGGAGTTCGAAAACAAAAAAGGAAGAACACTCAGCATTTTTCAAGCTAAAAAGCTGAAGAAAAAATCAAGCCTTGAGTTACAATATTAAAGGATTCTATGGACAAAAATACTTAAACTACTCAGGAAATACCAAAAGTAGATAGAAGAAATACAGAGCCACTATAGCAAAACAAATTTGGTCAACTGTATCAAGAGGTACCATGTGACCCAAGAACCAATGGTAACAAAAAACAAGGCAACAAGAATTAGCAGAATACTGATTGAGACGTTTTAACACGTGGATGCAATGCTGGTAGCACTAACACATCACAACTGGACCAACCCGCATCATGATAAACTGACAAAATACTGAAGTTTTTGACTATTTCATAGTCTATACCCATAGAAGAAACATGGCAAGAGATCAAACAATGCACTACAATGGGCAAGTCTTTTACAAAAGACCTCTTTAAAATGTTGAAAAGCAAAGATATCACTTTCTAGGACTAAGGTGCACTTGATCCAAGCCATGGTATCTTCAATCATCTCACATATAAACAAGATGGGAGAAGAATTAATGCCTCTGAATTATGGTATTAATGAAGAATGTTGACTATAGCACGGAACGAGAAAAAGAACAAACAAATCAGTCCTTGGAAAAGACAGCCAGATTGCTCCTTATGAGGGAAGGTGACAAGACTTTGTCCTATGTATTCTGGACAGGTAATCAGGTAGGAGAAGTCCCTGGAGAAGGTATCATACTTACTAGAGTGTCAGAGGTAAAGAGGAAGACCCTCAACAAAATGAAGTGACACAGTAGCCGCAACAATGAGCTCAAACACAGCAATGATTTTAAGGATGGCCCAGGCCTGTGCAGTGTTTTATTCTGTTGTGCACCAGGTCACTATGAGTAGCAGTTGACTCAGGGGTACCTGACAATGACAACACCACCCTACAACGAAGAAATCTCCAACCTGTTCCCATAATAAACTGGTACTGCACAGACTTCAGGCTGTACGTTTTAATACTGGCCATATTTTTCAATTTTACATGTTATTTTTTTCTAATGGCAGAACTGCATATTAGAAAAATATGGCAACCAACACCATGAAGTAAGTGGTGTATAAACTGTTGAATGGAAAACTGATTTGTTGTAAACTTCCACCTATACAATAAAATGTTCAAAAAAGAATGAAAGAAAAATACAGTCAAAACCATAATGTGTACTGGTCACATTAAATAAAATGTACTCAAGTGTACAATGTTAATATTAAGTTTTCACAAGAAACCTATAAACAAGTGTTCACTAAATGAATGATACATATAATAGCAAGTCATCTGTTGAAAGATGAAAAGGCAACCAAAACAAAAATTATCATGGAATCTTAAACTATATAATTATCTAGAGCATCTATTTTAATTAAAAAACTCTGGCGGCACAGTGGTTAAAACACTCAGCTACTCATCTAGGGTCTTAAAAGCTAGCAAGCTGCCATTTGAGGTACACCAAATGGTCCCAACTCATCGGGAACACATGATCACCAAGAACAACAAAGATAGGAGGTAAAAAGAGGCCAGGACACAGAAGGACCCATGTTAATGACTAACTGTATCAACATGTGACCAGCAGAATGAGATGGTGCCCAGCCACCACCAAAGACAGCCACAATGGGGCACACACACAGTGTTGAGCCCCAGTAGCAAGCACAGGAAAAAAAGTGGTGCACCTCAAGAACGCTACCAAAAGACTGCAATTGATGGTCTGGCTGCCTGGGAGTTCCCCTGGAAGCATGGCTCCTAGATTTGCTGCTGCCCCTGACCAGAAAACATTATTGAGGTCAACTCTTTGGACAGGAATGGACTGGACATGAGAACACAGTGTGACCATAAGGTGTACTTTATGGTTCTGTGCATCTATAGGATGCTGTCCTCCTGGCTTCTTACTTGAAGGGAGAGGAGAGGGAGGAGAACAGGGTACAGAGATTGTTAAGAGGATGCAACACATATCTAATGAAAAGGAAGAGCATGCTGTCACTGGGCAAGGAGAGCAGAAGGAGCTGCAGATAGGCAGACATGCAAATTTAATCTGGACTGTATACTTTCACTCAATTGCATAAGAGATTTAAAAAAAAAAAACAACACTCTAACCAACCAAAACGTGGTAGTTCTAACCCACAACAGCTCCATGGGACAAAGATGTGGTGAGCCTGCTTCCATCAAGATTTATAGTCTTGAAAACCCTATTAGGCAGCTTTAGTCAATTAGCAGCCAAGCACCCGTTTGTCTGGGGTCTTAAAAGCTAGTTTGTGCCACCAAGGAACTACAGTACTTTTAAAATACCCAGCTCCTGAGTGGGAAGGGAAGTTTCGACTGAAAATGAAACCTTAATTCTAAGTACAAATTTGAATTTTGGAAAGAAAAATCAAGGGTGAAGAGTGTCATTCTAATTATTAACTTTTTAAGGCCTTAGAGTTCTAATATTCCTCAAGAATTAATCTTATTGTTCTGAACTCTGTACTTAACAAATTATTCTGAAAAAGAATACAGTTCACCTTGAGTCAGCCCTCCTAACTTTTGGACAACCTTCTAGGACCTACTTTTTATGGTAATTTCATTAGTACAATCCTGAATGATCCTTACAATATTTGTTGGTCAACTCAACCCTCATTTAACCTGCTCGTTTCACTGGCTCAAAAAAACTAATCATATACTGTTCTAAAATGGCAGAATGTAGAACAAAATTCTTCAGCGTGAAAGAAAGACAGGGAGAAAAAGAGAGAAAGCAAACATACTTAAGTGTCTAAAACAGCAATGAGAGACGCACACGCAAAAAGACTTTGGGAGAGGCAGGAGTATCGAAGCCACCAAATACGAGAGAGACAAAAGACAACAATGGAGTGTCTAATGGCCATAAAAGGTCAAATGTCTACCTCTGAACACTTGTATTCAATCCCAAATATGGGAAATGTTTTAGTTGAAAGCAAAGGTTTTCTTCTGTGGAATATCAGCACAGATCATAATCAGTTTTCCCCTATAAATAACCTCACACTTGGATACCTACCCAATGAGAGAAAAATGTGTTCAATTACTTTGCAAACTATTTCCAAGTCTTGCTCCCCAAAAGTCCAAGTCTTCATAACAGGAATACACTACAGTACAGCATTTCCACAGCTATTCTACAGCTTCAGTCTCTTCAACTGTAAAATAACCCAAAACAAAACCAAACCCACTGCCATCAAGTTGATTCTGACTCATACTGGCCCCACAGGGCAGAATAAAACTGCCCCATGAAGTTTTCAAGGAGCATCTGGCGAATTAGAATAGCCCACCTTTTGGTTTGCTGCCACAGCTCTGGGTTGCCTCTTTAAGTACCCAAAACCCCACTGCAGTTGACTCAATTCAGACTCTTAGCAACCCCACAGTAACAGTCTAAGTGCTTCACAGAGTTCCCAAGGAGCACCTGGCAGATTTGAACTGCCATCCTTTTGGTTATCAACCCTATAGCACTTAACCACTATGCAACTAGGGTTTCCTCTTTAAGTACCAAAACCCAACACCAAACCTACTGCTGCCAAGTTAATCTGACTCAGAGATCCTACAGGGCAGATCAGAACTGCCCCACAGGGTTTCCAAGGAGCGCATAGAAGATTTGAACAGCCATGGTTTTGGGTAGCAGCCATAGGACTTAACCACTATCAAACCAGGGTTTCCTCTTTAAGTACAGTACTCATTAAATCTCAGCTTCTGAGTATTAGATATTGTGCACTCAAGTTTTCCGAGTGCACTCACATCTCTTTAAGACTTACGAACATTCAACTCACAAAACTCACCATTTTGAAATATTTCATGCTGACATGATAGCTGTTAAAGCACTCGCCACTGGCTTACGGGGGACAACCAAAGACTAGCATTATCTTACTTGCAGCACCCCTCATCCATCAGCAAACAACCTCACAGAGCTCTGTGGCCATAAAGTGTCAGACACAGCTACGTAACTGGTACACTCTCTATAATGAAACCTGTATTTCTTATTCATGCAATTGTGTGGCATTTCAGAGGGAACACACGCAAATCCTAACAGTTCAGTGGTCCAAATACACTGACCTCAATGCATTTTTTTCCCAAAAGGAACTGATTATCTGATTTTCAAGAGAATTACTAGAAGAGCATTTCCTACTTCTGGGCGAGGTTCTTACTTGAGATAACACTATCAAATATTCTTTACACAGATTTCCTAGATCCCACAGATAACTAAAATAGCATTGTTTTTAAATACCTAATGCCCCCCCCCCACACACAAGTACAGTCAGAATCTAAAGCACCTTTTTAAAATAGACTCAAAGTGGCCATTTTCATTTCTGGAAGACAATTCTGATTTTTTTTAGCAACCAAAAGGACACCAAAAACATATCTAATAATTCAAGTAGTAACTATGACATGCTACTTCTTCTAAAGCCTCTGTGAGGTTGGGAGGCTGCCTCTGGTTCAAATGAATTCAACTACACTGTTGTTGCAAGAGCCCTGGTGGTACAGTAGTTATAAGCTCAGCTACTAACCAAAAGGTTGGCTATCTGAATCCACCAGCTGTTCCTTCAACACCTTATGGGGCTTACTATGAGCCTGAATGAACTCACTGGTGATGGGTTTGGTTTTTATCTTTGGCTGTTGTTGTTACAAGGTACTGTGGATTCTGACTCAGACCCACAAGACAGAATACCACAGCTTCACAGGGGTTTTCTTGGCTATAATCTTTATGGAAGCAACTACCAGGTCTTTTTGCCAGAGATTGGTTGGGTGGGTTTCAACTGTCAACCTTTCAGTCAATAGCAGGAACACTAAGCCAAGCGCAGTACCGTGGATCCTTGAACTATAAACAAACCCAACACTGACTGATAATGATCCTACAGGACAGGGTAGACCTTCCTCATATGGTTTCCAAGGCTATAATCTTTTATGGAAGCAAACTGCCACCCACATCTTTCTCCTGTGGAGTGGCTGGTGGGCTCAAACAACTTAGCTTTCAATATGTAGCTGAGCCCTTAACCACTTGACCACTAGCATGCCTTTTAAAACTATACCTTAGGGGCACAGTTACAGAGGCTTCCTAGACATAGACAAACAAACTGTGGGATTGGTTTACTGGGTCAAAAGGCTTAGGATCACAGTCTCGGGAAACAACTTAACTGGCATTAACAATTAACAAAGATAATGTTCTATATCCCAAGTTTGGTGAGCTGCATCTGGGGTCTTGAAAGCTTCCAAGTGACCATCTGTCATGGATTGTGTTCCCCCAAAAATGTGGGTAGCAATTTGCCTAGGCCATGATCTCTGGGATGTTCCTCCAAGCTGTAAATTTGGCCTCTACGATGTTAATAAGGGCAGCAGTAGTGTCAGTCAGGCAGGAATCAATGTACCGGTTGAGACAATCTCTTCAGACACAAAGGAACGCGAAACATGCCAAGAGTAAGGAACCTCATACCATAAGGAACACAGCACTGCCTGGAACAGAGCGCAGTCTTTGGACCCAGGGTCCCTGTACCTCAGAAGTCACAGGGAAAATTGACGACAAGGACCTTCCTCCAGAACCAACAGAGAAAGCCTTCCCCTGAAGCTGATGCCTGCATTTACACTCTCAGCTTACTACACTGTGAAAAAATAAATTTCTCTTGTTAAAGTCATCCACTGTAGTATTTCTGTTACAGGCAGCACTAAGACACCATCTAAGATACAACTAGTGGTTTCTACTCCTACCGATCAAAAGAGAATGAGGAAAATCAAAGGCTCAAAGAAGAAAACTAGTCCATAAGACTTAACAGTCCACACAAACCACAGCTTACTTCTTCACACATAAGACAAAAGAACTAGACGGCACCCAGCTACCACCACCCACTGTTTTTATCTGAGACATACAGAAAGTCTCAGAAGAAAAATGCAGAACAAAACCCAAAAGTCTTTAAAAAGAATACTTACCGAATCAATGGAGATTAGGAGAATTCCTAAGACCTACACCCTAAGACATCCTTTGAACTTGGAACTGAAGCTATTTCTACAGGTCGTCCATCAGCCACACAATGGATTGGCTTATGCTCTCTTAAAAAGTTAAGAGACTAAACAGTCAACAGTTACCAGCAAAGATGAGCTTGTATTGCAATTATCTAGTGCTGCTGTAACAGAAACACCACAAGCGGGTGGCTTTAACAATGAGATATTTATTCTCTCATGGTTTCAGAGGCTAGCAGTCCAAATTCAGGGCATCAGCTCCAGGGGAAAGGTTTCTCTCTAGTGTCAATTCTTGAGAAAGGTTCTTGTCATAGATATCAACCCCCACCATTACTCTTTCCCTCCTCAGTATACGAGCTTCCCAGCCACAGGGACCCCGGGTACAAAGGACATGTTCTGCCTCCGGCACTGCTTTCTTGCAGGTATGAGGGCCCCTTGACTTTCTGTTTGCTTCTCTCTTTCGTATCTCAAAAGAGATTAGCTCCAGACACAATCCAATCTTGGAGACGCAGTCCTGCCTGATTAACATAATCATCACTAATCCTATCTCAACATCGTAGATACAGGATTTACAACATACAGGAAAATCCTATCAGATGATTAAGATGGTAGACAATTACATAACACTGGGAATCATGGCCCAACCAAATTCAAAGTGGTATTTCTGGAGGACACAATTCTATCCATGGGAGCTGGCATGGAGGGGGAAGGAAAGCTAGATCAAGCAAACGGAACAGATTGGAAATAAGAATGTTGACACATTGTAAAAATCGTAATCAATGGAGGTGAACAATTTGTAGATAAATTGTTAAAGAGGATTCTAATTTGCTGCATAAACTTTCACTCACCATGTAATGAAAAAATAAACACATTTTTTTTAAAAAAAGCTCTAGGAATAGAAAAACCTATTGAAAGAAAATAAGTTGCTGTCATCATGCATGATGACAGTCAAAAAGAGACATCATTTTGAAGAAATCAATGCCACAAAGTAACTGCACGAAATTTCACTCTCCACAGGATAATCAGCAGGAGGTGAAAAGTGGAGATCTCCAGAAGTGATTGAATAGGGGAAGTGAGTAAATAGACCAAGGAGGAAAAATGAAATCAAGCCTTCCATAATGAGGGAAAGCAATGTACTGTTGTTGGAAGAGGAGAAAGAACCACTCATCTGAGACATAACAAGGGACAGCCAGGGGTGGGAGGAATTTTGGGAAACACAGTAAGAGAAAAAAGGAATTCAGCTCTCTCATCCTCAGAATTCACATGATTTCATTTACTACCTCTGCAATTAGCAACATACGCCTGCACATATAAGCACAAAGATGAGCAGCCACCATCTAGGTAGCTAACTCATTACCTGGGTCAGTTATTACTTTCTCTACTGTTAATTTTGAAACATACTTTCTACGGATCATACCTAATTCAGACCATGAACTATGCAAGCTGAACTCATTTTCTAAAGAACTCATGGAGAAATATCAATTATGTTTATCTTTTGTCCTCTTCTTCTGGCAAAGAATTCTTTTATTTTTCTACTCCCAAGTATAGAAAAGTAATGTGAAAATTCCAATGCCATGAAACAATTTGCCAGAAGTCTTCATCCTGTTACTGTTTTCCAGGAGGGAGAGACACAATCTTAAAACATGCATATGGTGATACTATCCTACTTTGAAGACCTGTATACTTTAAAACATTCACCAAAAACTGTGACCACCCTCAATCAACATAGAGAGCAAACAGGTTACCGAAATCCTCAAAATAAAAAAGCTCTAACATTTGACTACCTTAAATATCTTAAATATATTTGATTTAGTCTTAATTTTTTTCAACATTAGAGTTTACATTTACCATCTGAATTAAAGAACCACCTATTGCACTAAAAGGTCCTAACACACTAAAAACAGGAAAATGAGTTGTGTGGGTTTCAGCGTGTACCATTAGTTTTTTGTTTGCTTTCAAATGGAATGGGTCACTTTCATCAGTATGAATTATGATTAAATTTCTCTATGACTAGGAAATATTATAAAAATTATACTTTTATGAGCCTTTAAATATCTAGCAGGACAAACACACAAAAGAAAACACATGTACATTCACAAAACAAGAACACAATAAAAAAAACAGAAGTTTTAGACCTAATTAATTGCTCCCTATCTTCAGAGATAAGACTATTGGTCTGATGATACTATCTGAAAGCTTTTGTGGTTGAGGTCACTTCGGTAACAGTTTTCTAGGACTGGATTTCACAAAGTGTCTCAGTTGATTATTACTAGATAACATATCTCTATAAACAGCTAAGACAGTCATTTTCCAACTTTTTTGTATGACAATTCACAGTAAGAAATATATTTTACAGTGCAATCCAGGACATATACTATCACTGAAACAAAGTTTCACAAAACCATACTGTATGATATATTCATGATATTTTCTGTTTTGTTCTGTTTCACTTCATTTGGGGGCAGGGAGCAGCAACTTAAACTAAACTGCACCCAGGATACGCTGATGATGGCATTTTAAAACCACCTATCTAGGCCTTGATAAACTCCACATACTCCAAGATAGACTAGATGGAGCTACCAGATAAAAAAATCTTGGCTAATGCCACTCAGAAGCTGCTGCTGCTGCTGCTGTGTTCTCCTACCATCTTTCTTTCCTAGACAGTCTCCAGCAATAACCCCCCAGAGGGGACCCTTGAATGTGATATAATGGCAAAATCATTAGAAACTATAGGCTGTGACTTATTTGGTCACTTATCAGCAAGAGTAGGGACATACAGCGTTGCTGTGAGCAAGACTCAGTGGCAGCAGGCTTGGTTTCGGTTTGGGGTGCTACAGAAGGCATACATTAAACAGAACAAAATAACATCAATCAATATACATATTTTTGTTTAATTTCAGTATTTACTTTTTTCAACCAAAACCAAATTTTTATGAATGGATTTCCATTATATTAGACACAGTACAATTGTATTAACTACTAGTAAGTAGTTGATATAATGTTGCAATTTATTTTCTATATTAATACATGTTTTAATGCTGCTTATAACTTACTACATTGATTTCTAGAAACCACAACAAAGGACTGAGATCAAATTTCCAAAATACAGCTTTAGAAAATATAAAAATTAATCTAACAGGATAAGAGGTCCATAGATCAATTACCAGTATCTTTCTCAAAATGTTGCGCTTTACACAATTTGTATTCATGGAGACCCCACGTGTGTCACGGCAGAACTGTGTTCCACAGTTTCCAATGGCTGATTTTTTAGAAACAGATCACCAAAGCCTTTCCTCCTAGGTGCTGTGTGTGGACATGAACCTTTCAGTTAGCAGAGAAGCACATTAACGTGTTTGCAATTAATTATTTGTACCACCCACGGACTCTTTTCAGTGGTGAGGAAAATCCCAAGGAACTGAAAATAAGAGTCAAACAGAGACCACTTATTTAGTTCTAGGAAGAAGTAACAGAAGTTTTAAGGTCCAAGAGAAGAGAAAACACAATAGAACTGCTCCCCACAAATCACCATCACAGTCAATCCAGCACTGGCTTCCTATACAGCCAGCCCTGCACTAACTCTATCTGTATATGTTTATGATATAGCAGTTGTAAGTGAAGTCTCATGGCATAGTGGGTAAAGCTCTCAGCTACTAACTGAAAGGCTGGTGGTTCAAATCGACCTGCCACTCCACAGAAGGAAGATGTGGCAATCTGCTTCCACAAATATTGTTATTATTTGGTTCCACAAAGTTGGTTACAACTCAGTGTTCCCCCGTACAACAGAACAAAATGGTGGCTGATCCTGCAATGTCTTCACAATTGCTGCTATGTTTGAGCCTATTTTTGCAGCCATGGTGTCAAATCATCTTGTTTAGGGAGTCTTCCTCTTTTTCACTGACCCCTCTATACTTCACCAAGTACGATGCCCTTCTCCAGGGACTAGTACCCCCTGATAACATGTCCAAGCTACCCTAGACAAAGTCTCACCATCCTCACTTCTAATGAACAGGCTGGCTGTACTTCTTCCAAGACAGACGTCCTCATTATTCTGGCAGGCCCTTGTCCATTCCATATTCTTCATCAACACCACAGCATCATCAATTCTTTTTCAGTCCTTCTTATTCACTGTCCAGCTTTCATATGCATATCAGGCAACTGAAAATACCATGGCTTGGGTCAGGTACACTGTAGTCCTCAAAGTAACATCTTTGCTTTTTAATACTTTAAAAGAGGTGTTTTGCAACAGATTTGCCCCATGCAGTATGTTATTCTATTTCTTCACAGCTGTTTCCATAAGCACTCATTGTGGGTATCAGCAAACTGAAATCATGAATAACATCAATCTTTTCTCCATTTGCCATGATACTGCTTATTTAACCAGTTGTGAAGATTTGTGTTTTCTTTATATTGAGGTATAATCCATATTGAAGGACTATAATAGTCTTTAAACCTCATCAATAAGTGCTTCAAGTCTTCCTAGCACTTAACAAGCAAGGTTATGTCATCTGCATACTTCAGGCTGTCTATCAGCCTTCCACCAATTCTGATGCCACATCCCTTTTCACACAGTTGAGGTTCTCAGATGAAAGTCTTGCAAACTCTGTGTGACAGTTCTACTCTGTCCAGTAGGGTTGCTATGAAACAGAACTGACTTGATAGCAATGGGTTTTACATAATAATTACATATTTTTAATATTTAAATTCACTTCTTCGTATTCTTCCCTTCTTCGTATTCTTCCCCTACCCCTGGGTCACTCTCCCAACCCATTACAATAAACTAATGTTAATTTAAAACACAGATTATTTGCCCCAGAGTCAACTCTAAGCTACGAACTCTTTCAAAGAGAACATGAGTTCTTCACCCCTGCTTTGCTTTAAATATTTTGTCAAGTTAAAACAAAACATATAGATGCTCAATGACTACCCCCAAAAGAGATGATAAAGTTAAAGCAGTAAGTATTATAGAGAAGCATATTCTATAAACAATGTAGGAATCAACCACCATCTCAAACACATTATACAAGAGATCTTAGGGGGCAGATGCCATTTTGTGCCATCAAACATAAAACGCCTGGTTAAACTGGATGACTGCTTTGGGCAATAAGCAGCTGAATTTACCCCGAAACTTGAATACATCACTATCGTTAGGGACTTCAATTTAATGCGAAGCAGTTTTTTCTTAGGTTTAACAACAATCCCATTAAGGATATAATTACTGACATGCTAAAAGGACATTTCTATCAAATTTATCTATCTTCTCAACATATTTTCCTTCATTACCTTAAAGACACAGAATTCAGAGCCTCAAGTAACATGAACAAACTTAGTATTTTCCTTGAGTTTTTCCCATTCTACACTCTTAACTATTTAGTAGCAAGCACACAGTTCAAAATTACAAGGTTTTCAAAGTTTCAAGTAATTAAGAAATGGTTTTGACTGCTTTACTCAAATAAAATCTTATTAATATAAAAGCCTTAAAGATCATAGATGGTTAAGCAGGTTTTACAAAGCCTAAAATTACCATTACTAACAACCAAAAATAACAGGACTATATGCCACAAACACATAAGTGACTGACTGTACACACACTCTGGTGAACAACCAGCATGCTATTAATAAGTAATCACTCATTTTCCTCTCAGTGAAAATTGTTTGGAAAAAAAAAAAACACACACACATGAACTATAAATGGTCTAAATTATTATTTTGCTTGGTCAAATTAATATCCCAAGTGAAGGCTTTTCCCAGCTGTTTCCTGTTCAAGCTACCATAAAATGACAGCACTGCAGAGAAACCAGTCTACAGTGTAACCCAGAATGATAATTAGACCAACAAACAAATAACCCCTAAATGATTTGGTTAATTATAATCCAAGTAAAAATATAAAGAAAATACTAAAACCTAAGGAATCTATTGACTTTTCAAATGCCTTCTATAATTAAATCAAAAAGAAAATGAGTTTTTAAAGCTTACAGTGTTTGTGTGTATATATATATTAAATAATATTGCAAAAATCAATAATCACATCTGCAATCTAAATCTACAGAATCTTAAAATATGCAATAATCATAGAATTCGGGGAGTTGATTCTATCCATGACCTTGGGGTCATTAGGACATTTCTAAAGCATACCTTTTAATCCACGCCATGGTACTTCAAGAACATGTTAAGGTAAGCCACAGTTTGGAATACTTCGATGCACCTCAAAACACCTCAGCCAGTGTATCTGTATCATTCTCCTTTCCTTTTGAGATCATAATGGCTCCGAAGAACTATAATGCTTCCATTTGAATGATAGTCTCATAATTTCAATAACTTAAAAAACAAAAACAAAAAATAGGACTTAAGTGTTGGTATGTTAAACTACTAGTGCCCTGTGTTAACTGCTGCCACAACCCCAAAACAAACAAACAAAAAAGCAAAGAAACTGAAGCTACTACTATGGATCACAATAATTTGTGACGTGAACTCCTGTACGAATGGAATGGAACACACAAGGTCAGTGTCAGCCCTAGCTTTAGGGAGATCTTACTTTAGAAACCTCACAAACCTCTGTGTGCCAATTGTTTTTTCAGCTTTCTTCACAAAGAAAGAAAATACGTTTTTGGTTTTTTTTTTTTTTAAAAAAAGACCTGAACATTTGGTAGATAACCAGTCACCACCCAAATGACCAACGGTTCTACTCTGTTAAGTGAGAGTTGGAAGTCACCAATTCATCTGTATAAAAGGAAATTAGGGCAGGGGTTCCTTCAAATAATACTCCTCTCCTGGTGTTACTACTACTAAATCATTTTAATTCCAGGAAAGCCATTAAACTGAAATGAGCTTAACTGCTAATGTCTACATCAATTAATAGCATACATATAAACAAACAAGTTTTACTGCCTCCCTGTGATGGCCTTTGCAGTTTCTATCTAGCCTTCTTCCCTCCTCACCCTACTTCACCATTCTTACGCAAAAACATAAAAACTATTTCATTATTAAAGTCATGTATTAGGTACATACACACACACACATATGACATTTAAAATCGACTAAGAATTTGCATTGCTTGTTTCAAGTTTTATAGTACGTTATTAGAAGAATACTCAAGTTTCACAAAGCAAAAGGAACTAATGTAATAAATACGTACACATTTATCTGCCATAACCAATTAAGAATACTTAACTTCCTGAACAAGCATTCTTAAGTACTTTTAATAAAACTTTTAATTTTTAATTTTAATAAAAAAATTTTAGTGGAAGTCATAAAAAGGACTCTTTAGAAAAGAAAACCCAAACCCATTGTTGTCAAGTTGATTCCAACTCACAGCAACCCTAAAGGACAGAGAAGAACTGCTCCAGAGCATTTCCAAGAAGTGCCTGGTAGATCTGAACTGCCAACTTTCTAGTTAGCAGCTGTGGCTTTTAACCACTACACCAGACCAGGGTTTCCCAAGAAAGAACAAAGTAGACGGGAAAGGTTCTGTTACACTCCAGGCATGTGGGACAGCTCATGTAAATGCCAACAGACAACAAACAGAAGTGTCTCAAAAAGGAAGAATGTATGTTTAGGAGAAAAGTGGTAACTATTTCCTGGTACAAAGGGTAGAACCAACTGAAGAAATCTTTCAAGTTCTGAGATGTGGATTTACTACAGTTTATGCGCAATCCAACTTCCCCAGGAAGTGCAAATGATTTGTGCTTGACTGCTATCTTAGAAAAAGCTTGGCAATTCAAACTCAACCAGCAGTACCTTGGAAGATAGGACTGAAGATCTGCTTCCATTAAGATGACTACCAAGAAACTTGAGACAGAAGTTCTACTCTGGAACACAAGGGTCATCATGAGTCAGAATGGACTCAAGTTGGCAACAACGAGGAATGTACATTATAAAATACAGGTCATTGTTGAGAAAGCTGATCGTAGTGGCAGAACTGAACCTAGGAAAGAACTCTACCAGAGTAGATGGAGAAAAACAAAGAACAGAAACAAGGCCCTGGATCAATAAAACCCCTGCAGCTGCAGTCATCTTTCTAATCATTTGACCATATTAGTGCCAACATCCTTCCCACTTCCCATTCCTGCTTAAAATCACTAATGACTCTGTATTTGTACACCACCTCTTGGAAGGACATGCACACAGCTTCCCGCCCTCTGCTACTCCAAGCAAATGTAACCTTCATACAGCTGTCAGATTAATGTTCTTGAAGTACACTAGCGTAATGTCAACCATTGGCACTGAGGCAAGATATAAATACAAAAGATAATAAAGAAAAAAGGCAAAAACTCAAGCCTACATTTTTCAATCTTAGCTTTCACTACTATTTCTCCTTCCATCTGTTTTTCAAAAGCCAACGGTTGAAGCACATACTCATAACTGCATTTAATTTTCAGAATGCCATTTTACAGATGAGGTTGTTACTGACCTAAGAAAACACATATAGTAAAAGAATAAGGACTCAAATCTAGATTTTCTAGCTGAAATCCCAGCATACATTATACCTGAGAACATTACTTGGTTAAGGCAATGGGGCTGGAGCTAACATTTATTAACAGTTATGTCAAGTGCCATGCTCAGAAGTTAACATTATTTGATTTCATCCATTAAGATGGATTATCCTCCTTGTACAGGTGAGGAGACTGAGCTATAGAAAGACTTAAGTAACCTTCAAAACATGACACATCAGACACTGAAAGCAGTAGGGTATATGCATCTGTCCAATTCTAAAACCCATCCTCACAAAATCCATCTTCCAAAAGTAATCTGACAAAAGCCGAATCCAACAGTTCATTTTTCAACCTGGCTGATACAGCAATTTTATAAAAGCTTCTCATGTAAAATACAGTTGATGCACATAAACTGTTTTTTAACTTTTCGTCAAGAGACTATATGTTTACTAAGTAGCCACCAAAAAGGATCAGAATCATATTTAATAACCCAAATCAGAAACTTTACTTGACTCTAACAAATGAAATCCACTACTCCCAATGCATTTGAAGATCTTTTAAGGTTGACTCAAATAGCACAGTAATCAGCAATTTTAAATTTCAGCTTATAAAAATGAGTGTGAAAAGATTTTTTCTTGAGAGTACAATGCCAAGTTTTCCCAACTTGATCCCGCTCCACGGACTGATGATACCAGCCTCAGTCCCACAGGAAGAGATACTGCCTACCAGCTGAGGATGGTGAAGCTACTCAAAGACTCTCAGTGACGATAAAAGCAGAAAAGCAGAAACACAGCTCTCTAAAATGCTTCCACACATGAGTTAACTGAAAGAATAACAAAAAGCACTAAAATAAATAAGTAACAAGACAAAATAAGGACAAGAGATTAATAAACAATCAAAAGATCTGAATGGAAGCCATCCATTCACACTGCAGTCCAAGACTGACAAACTCAAATACCATGTCAATCTGATAACAAACTCAATGTCTCATAACAAATCAGATGAATCCAACAGGAAATCAATTAACACCATTTTTTTAAATTGCCAAAAGACATAAAATCTTGGTGCATTATTATTACTGTATCTGAGAATTCAAAACTATTACAGTAAGAAATTTAAGTGGTCTTTTTTAAATCTTCACCAATAACACTATTAACTCTTCTGCATTAACTCATTCTGAAGGCACCCTAGGGGTGCAGTGAGTGGTTAACTGCTTGGCTGCTAAGAGACTGAATCTACCAGCTACTTCAAGAAAGATTTGACAGTCAGCTTCCATAAAGCTTTACAGTTTTGGATACAGGAGCAGTTCTACTCTGTCCTGTATGGTCCCTATGAGTCAGAATCAACTTGACAGCAATGGCTTTGGTTTTCAGTGTATTATAACTCATTCTAAAAGCATTAACTGCCAAACAGTAAATCAGAAATTATGACGCCCAACTACTTATCTTTTAATAGAAAAAAAATTTAAGAAGCTCTATTATTTGGAAACAATCTTGATACATTAATTACAAAATACAATCAGTTAAGCTCTCAGCTACAAGTAAAACAGTGACTCAAATCTACTCAGAGGCATCCTGGAAAAACATCTGGCCATCAATTTCTGAAAGGTCACAGCAGTTGAAAATACTATGAAGCGCATGTCTATTCCAACACACATAGGATGCCTGAGTCTGAAACAACTTATTCTCACTTTGTTTGCTTTTGGGCTTATTATGAAAAGTATGAAACCTCAAGCAATCTAGGAAAGTCAACGCTAGTTTTGCCAAGGCTAATTACTATTTCAAATCTTTAGAGCCAAACCTGTTTTGAGTAATATTCAAAGACTCTTCTAGAACTACAAATTATTTTGATTTCTACCTTGGTCCTGCTGTCAGGTCAATTCTGACTCATGGCAGCTGTATGTGTAACAGAACAAAACGCTGCCCAGTCCTAAGCCATCTTCTCAACAGGAGGTTAAGCTGAAGCCTCTAGTTGCAGTCACTGTTTCAATCCATATGACTAACGGTCTTCCTTTTTTTTGGCTGACCCTCTACCACATATGATGTCTTTATCCAAGCACTGATCCTTCCTACTAAGGTATACAAAACCAAAAAAAAACTAAACCCAGTGCCACTGAGTTGATTCTGATTCAGAGTGATTCTATGGGTCAGAACAGAACTTCTCCATAGCTTCCAAGGAGCGTCGCCTGGAGGACCTGAAATGTAGACCTTTTGGTTAACCAAAGTGAGTGAGAGTCTCATGTTCCTTGCTTCTAAGGAATACTGTGGGTGTCCTTTCTCCAGAACAGATTAGTTCTTTTTCTGGAAGTTCATGGTATGTTCAACATTTTTTGCCAACATCATAATTCAAATGTATCAGTTCTATTTTTTTTTTAATTGTCTTTTTTCAATTAAACACTGGGGCAGCAAGGAGTTAAATGCCTGTAAATAAGAAACTATAGGCACTTGTAAGACAGGCTGACACAACTTCATGTTATGTACTTTGGAAATCATTGTGGATGAAACTGCCTCCTCCCAAAATGTATGCTAATTTGGCTAGGCCACAATTTCCAGTACTGTGTGGTTGTCCTCCGTTTTGTGATGACGTGATTATCCTGCACTGTAAATCCTAACTTCTACGTTAATAAGGCAGGATTAGACACAGTTATGTTAATGAGGCAGGACACACATCTACAGGCTAAGGTTTTATCTTCAATAGATCTCTTTCAAGACAGAAAAAAGCAAAGCCAGAAGCAGCGGGTACCCTGTGGACCCTGTGATTCCTGTGCTGGGAAGCTCCTAAAGCAGGGGGAGAATGTTAAGTACCTTCACCCATCTGGACTTTTAGCCTCCTAAACTGTGAGAAAATAAGACTGTCTGTTAAAGCCATCCATTTGTAGTACCTGTTACAGCAGCACAGGATAACTAAAAGAAACATTATGTATTTGAAAATAATACCTGCCACAATTAACACACGAGTTTATTGACTCTAAAAGCACAATGCTGTCAAGTTACCGCTTAAGCTGTAATTCTACAATCAAAATATTGTAAAATCTTTTCTCAGGAATAACGTTCAAGACATGTTTTAAGTTAAAAAAAAAAGGTTTCCACAGTCATGCCTATTCTAATTATGTGATGATGATCCAATCTGTGGTTTTAATTCACGCCTTCAAGTACTCTCTCTCCTTTCCTCTTATACTCATTAATTCAACCAAAAAGAAAGAAAGAAACAAACCCAGTGCCCTCAAGCCAGTTCCGACTCATAGCAAACTTAGAGGGCAGAGTAGAACTGCTTCATATCGTTTCCAAGTGGCACGGCACAGTGATTTCAAAATCTACAGTGTATCAGTCCTTCTTTATGCACTGGAAATGCATAAGTGTTCAAAACCAGACAGAAGTCTTTGGCTTCACAGCACTTACAATTAAAACGTCAGATGGGCATAAATACTATACAGAAAAACACAGCATACAGGATCAGAAGGACAGGATAGGGTGATGTTTTACACCAGCTCTCCCAGAGGTGGTATATCAGTATGTGGGAACAGGTAAAAGGAGGGGCTCCATGTAGAAGGAATAAATAACAAGGCCAAAGATACTGAAGCAGGAACTCATTTTGGTAACAACAAGGAAACCAATGTGGCTAGAACACAGTGACTGCAAAAGAAAGCGCTAAGAAAGGAGAGGTTGTGTGCATGTTTTAGGGGCACCACAGACTGTCTACATCCTGAGCTTTTTTTACTCCAGGTCAACATCTCAGCAGCGGCAAATCAGGTTGACTCCCAGTGCTCTACTGAGAAATATATTAATAAGGAAAAGTAGGAAAGACCAGTTGGAAGGCTAGTTCAACAATTCAAGTTAAAGATGAGGGTGGCTTAGACCATGAGGAAAGCAACAGAACTGGTCACAGGAGGAAACTGACATAATTTAAAGACAAAACTAATAGCGAGATATGGAGGTGAAGAACAGTAACGGTGACTCCAGGATTTCTAGCCTCAACAGCCCAAGAGACAGACCTGTTACCTAAATAAAGTGAGAAGACTTCAGGAAAATTAGAGATGGTATTCATTCAGTTTTGAACATAATAAACTAGATTATGTTCACACATTTTAGCAGAATTCTTATAGTTTATTAGAACAAACGGTGGGGACTGTGACCAGTTCAACTACAAACCAATCCTTGTTTGCAACTGATTTTTAAAACACTAATGAGTTTAAAGTATATACTGCTCACCGAACAAGTGATATAAACCCACTGCCACTGAGTCAATTCTGACTCACAGTGACCCTACAGTATGGAGTAGGACCGTCCCAAAGAGTTTCCAAGGAGTGCCTGGCAGATCGCAACTGCCTACCTTTTGGTGCAGCCATAGCACTTAACTACTACACTACCAGGGTTTCTAAACAAGTGTGGTATGTTTCATAAAATATGGCTGAGTGAGCTAACATGAAGTAGATGTTACTTGCTAATTCTCAAACTGACTTAAATCCTGTTAACAATGTAGCAGTAATTTTCTAATTAAAAATAAGAACAACAAGAGGAGAACAGGTATATCAGGGTGTTTCTTTTTTCAATTTCTGAATACCAAGAAGGTTGGTGGTACGTCCTGCAACAGCCATGCTGCAGGAGAAAGATGTAGCCATCAGTTTCCATACATTAAGTCCTGGAAACCTTACAAAGCAGTTCTACTCAGACTTACAGTCACTATGAGTCAGAATCAACTACACGGCAACAGTTCTGGTTTTGTATCACTTAAGTTATTTTGTCATATACGGGGTTGTTTTGTTTACCTAATAATTCAATTTTGTTTTAAGTAGTTTTTCAGTCAACAAGAAGAGTCAGACATGTATTCTGTTTGGACACTTCAGTATATACTTTGGTACATACTACTTAATCTTTACAATAATGCAATGATTATAATTTTAAAACTCCTACTCAAGTAAACAAATAAACATATATATATAAACACATAAAAATAAAAGTCCTAGGTATTCTCAGAAACCCTAGCAGAACAGCAGTTAACTGCTACAGCAGCTAATCAAAAGACTGCAGTTCAAATCCACCAGGTGCTTCTTGGAAATTGTGGGGCAGTTCTACTCTGTCCAGTAGGGTCCCTGTAAGTCAGAATCGACTCAACAGCAGCATGTTTGTTTTTTGGCTTTCAGGTTTTCCCAGTCCAGTTAACCTCACACTACATCTCTGAACAGTATGCCTACCACCAAGACATTTTTCCACATCACGAAATATGTGAGTTCTGTAACACAGTAACCATTTAAGACCTCCGCTGCTAACCAACAGGTTGGCACTTCAAACTCACCTGGGGGACAATGACCCGGTGATCTGCTCCCATAAAGAATATAGTCAAGAAAACCCTATGAAGCAGTTCTACTCTGTCAAATGGGGCTGCTCTAAGTAGAAATCAATTCAACAGCACTCAACAAGACCATCTATGTCATCCTTGAGGTAATAAACACTTTTCTATCTGTGGATCTAAACATGAGAGCAATGGTTTGTAGATTTATCACACTCAGTTTTCTTGTATCCACTCTCCTGTAACTGGAGAGTTTATGCCTCAATTACTTAAAAAACAAAACAAACACATCTGATGGAAGCACATCAGCAGCAGATGCTAATCTTTTTTTTTTTTTTTTTTGGCTCATTTTTCAGCATATTTCCTGTTTCTCTTGTTTTATCCCAAACTTAACTTCTTATTCTATTTTTATCTCCATAAACTGCACCACCTATCGATCCAGACTATTCAATTTCAGTATCTTGAGCTTTTTCCTTCCCATCTTGGTCAACTAAGTCTTAGAGAAGATTTTAATTCTGTAGCATTGATTGCCTATATCTCATGCCTCTCTTTCATGTCTAATACAAATGCCCTGGTGAAAATCTTCCTTAGAGCACACTATTTTTGCGACAGTCTCATAACCAATCTCTCATTCTCAAAACTTGAACCCTCAAAGAAAAACAAAACTAGCCTTCATGATTGTTGCTATTCTCTTGAAAGAAAGCTCCTGTGTAAAACTGTTCAAAAGGCCTTTACTGTCTATTCAAGTCTTAAGTTCTCAGCACTGCCTTAAAAAATACTTTGTAAACTTGTCCAACCTACCTTTCTGGATTTATCTTCCACAAACCCCTCCTGCTTCCGATACTCTACAAGGATTCTTTGTTCCCTCTTCTCTCCCCATACCCTAAGCCTCCCCTGCTCCATCTTCACTCACACTTCTTTACCTGTATACAATTCTCTTCCCTTCATTTCCTGTTATAATCTACTCATCAACTCTCACTACTGTTATACAGAGAACGGAGTTAACAGCTGCCTTTAGAGAACAGCTCAATAGCATTCTTCCTACTGGCAGTTTCAACTCTAAGTATCTGTCCTCCAAAAATATACAACTATAGTAAGATACTCACTACAGTGTTGTTCCTAAGTTAGAAAAGCATCTAGTTAACATGCCCAATAAGAAACTGCTACGTAAATTGTTATGTTTGTATTATGGACACAGACTACCACACAAACGTCCTGAAAAAACTATTCCTAGATGTATATCAGAACTCAAAAGTTATTCAGTTAAAAAACAAGCAGCATATATAACATACATATGAAATAATATAAACCCACTGATACTTGATGGGAGCAAGGTCACCCAAACTAAATATATATGCAGAAAATGGTCTAGAACGCTACATTTAAAATTTTAATGGTGGTTACCACTGGGAAAGGGGTGTGCTGGAACTGAGGACTTCTAAATTATAATAATGAATATAGGAATGCTTTCATGAGTCGGATCCGACTCTACAGCACTTGGCTGGCTGGCTTCATGTACAGCATCTCAAAGTACACTGCAAACATGCTGGAAGAGACAAATACACACACACATACACACACACACACTCATTCCTGATCTATTTGGTCTGATCCAGCTCCCACTCTAGTTAGGCAACGATACAGAACTTAACAGAATATAAAACCCAAAAACCAAGCCCACTGCCACGAGTCAATTCTGACTCACAGTAACCCTATAGTACACAGCATAACTGCCCCAAGGAGCTTTCATGGAGCACCTGGTTAGCAGCACCAGCCATCTAAGCACAGTGTTAGCTTGGCCCTGGATTCCTTAAGAGCACTTAACAGCTAGCTGCCAGAGACGCACTATGGGTCCAGCTCCAGCAGAGTTGAGAAAATAAGACAGTCTGACTGGACTACTACCCAGACAACTTTCCAGTGGCTTTCTATTTTCCTTCATTTTAGGTAATGTTTACAAACATTGGCAAACTCTTGGTTTGTGAACATACCTTGTTTCCAACAAGAATCATTTCCCGACTGGCTGGAGGAGCAAAAGGCAGAGTCAATACTATCCCAATATTTCTGAACAACATTTCCTGCCTCCAGACTGCCAGTGTCACCGAAGTTTATCTTCATCAAGCATGACTGAAGTTTTAAAATACATGGGGAAGAAGAAATCCTCCATGAAGCCTTCACTAAAACAACCCTGTCAGTGCCGAGAGCCAGCCCCGACATCTTTTTGGGGTCACGCACGGAGGGAGGGAGAGGCGTTGGCGGTAAAAGAATTGAGAGACAGGAGAGAGTTTTGGAGAATGGTGGTCCGAAAAGGACTGTCTTTCTTTATTTTTATAGTCAAAGTGACGTTTCACCCTGCCCACTGACCACACAATCTATTGGCTAACTTGAAACCGAAACCTCGTGATTGGCTAATTTGAAACTGAAACCTCCTGATCTTGTTAATTGTCAAGGTTTTCTAGATAATGGCCCGAGGCAGGTGAAAACAAAGTTATGCCCGGAGCTCAATCAGCCCTACTTATACCTCAAGGTTAAAAGGTACAGGAGGAAGGGTCTAAAGGTTATAATCTGTTTGTTCCTACTTTGCTCTTTATTTTATCTCCTCCTGCAGGGACAGTAAACACCTATCGTCCCCCACCCTATGCCTTTCTTAAACTGTTCTAAAAAGGATAATTCTTTTCACATGGGGGGAAGTCAGCAGGGCTGGGCAGGCCTCGGTGCTTTCAGGCATGCTATATTGAAATCCATTCCTCCAAGCTCCTTTCCCTAGAAGTTTCTGGCCAGATTTTCCCAATATAATTTCATAAGACGAGGGGGTTGTAAAGCCCCTCTTAGAAGGCATCTTCCTTGATTCTCATGTCGGGAGAGGACGGGGTCCGCTCTCCACATGTCAGAATGAACCTTTTTTTCTATTCCTTGACAGTGCTTCTAAAATGTCTATTTACAGCCGAGTTCCTCCCTACATTCATTAGTTGTGAGTTTACCTCCTTCCCCACAACAGCACAAACTACCAAAGACTGGACTACCCTCATTCAGCTTTTGTATAATGCAGGAGTTCAAACTTAACAGATTTTCAAAGAAATGCCTTCTAAACAGAATTTGCCACACAATTCACTACATGGTACCTGACAAAATTACAAATCAGATGTGTTTAACTTTGTAATAAAAAAGCTAATAAATAGTATTAAGGTCAAATGAGAAGGCTCAGTAACTTTTATGCAGTGTCCCATCTCAATGTATCAGTTTAAATAATAACTTCAAATTGGAAGGGGGGGGGACTTAAAAGCCACTACACATCATAGGTAGAGGCAGAAAAGTTTAAAAGCTTTTGTTGCTTTTGTTCAGTGTCATCAACTCATCCTAACTACAAAAAAAACAAACCAAACACGCTGCCATCAAGTCAATTCCAACTCACAGCGACCTTACAGGGCAGAGCATAACTGTTCCATAGAGTTTCCAAGGAGTGCCGTAGCTCCTAACCACTAAGCCACTAGGGTTTCCCACTGGGACTAAGGGGATATGAATAAAATTTCATCTCTATTGTATCCTAAGGTCTGTCTGTATTTCCCTTTAGGAAAGGTAAAGGCCCAGCAGTTAAGCATCCAGCTGTTAACCAAAAGATTAGCAGTTCCAATCCATTAGTCACACCTTGGAAACTTTATGGGGCAGTTTTAATCTGTTCTATGGAGTTGTCATGTCAGAATAGACTCAACAGCAATGAGTTTATGAGTTACATCACAAAAGTCTAAATACACTTATATCCATTGCTGTTGAGTCAATTCCAACTCACAGGAACTCTACAGGGCACAGCAGAACCGTCCCCTAGATTCTAAGAGGCAACTGTTGGATTTAAATTTCTGACTTTTGGGTTAGCAGCCACATTCCTAACCACTGTAGGACCAGGGTTCCACATGTAAAATTAGAGCTTCTACATATCCTCTGGATTTTTTTAATTCAGTTTGTGTAAAATCTTGGGGAAAATGAAAATACGAATTTCTCACTTTTTCTGCCATGTTTTCCCTGTCACCAGTATTGGATGGTAAAACAAAATCCTGAATTCTAATACATATTTTGCATTTAAGTAAAACAAAGATGTTAAAATAATCTGAAGACATTACACTTGCTGAAAACATTCCTTGGTGTTATGTTATATATGATGATCTAGAAAAGAGTGTGAATTTTAAATGGCAACTACTAATCAGAGCTAACATTTATCACTGTCGGCCTTCCTTATCTGTCGACCACATCTGCAGTGTCAACCAATTCCTTACTGAAAATACTTTTTGAAGACTTTCTTCTGGTCATTATTCACTGAACAATACAGAGTAACAACTATGTGCCTAGTATTTGCATTGTAATAGGTATCAGAAATAATCTAGAGAAGATTTAAAGTTAACAGGATATGCATAGGTTATATACAAATACAACACCATTTTGTATAAGGGACTTGAGTGTTGTGGATTTTTGTATTTGAAGGTACCCTGGAACCAACTCCCTCCAGATACCAAGGAACAATTGTAGTACATTCATTATACAGCAAAGATATGTTGGAATACTTTAAATGTATCGACTCAACGGCAGTGTGTTATTACCTTATTTACTACAAGTGTTGTGCGTTGTCAAGTCAATTCTGACTCACAGTGATCCTACAGGACAGGGCAGAACTGCTCTTTAAGGTCTCCAAGGCTGTCATCTTTAAGGAAGCAGACTGCCACACCCACCTTTCTCCTGCAGAGTGAATGGCAGGTTTGTACCAATGACCTTTTGGTTAGCAGCTGAGTGCTTTACCACTGCATCACCAAGACTCCTGTTACTACAAGTAGGTTCAATAATTACTCTGATTTTATAAATAAGAAAACCGAAGCTTTCAGAAGAGAAGTAACTTACAGAAGGAGACATTTAAGTGACAGAACCAAAATTTATAAGTCTGGTTACAAAACCAACACCCACCTGTTGCCGATGCATGCTTTCTATGCTGTGATTTCTTCACAGGCAGTTAGTAAGAAAGAAAGTCATCTCGCCTCATTTACAACTTTTCCCAGTATGTTAATGTTTTGAAGCAACAAGGAACAAGGGTTTTTGTTAAAAGACATAACAAACACCTTAACAGACATAACAGACACCTTAACAACAGGTGCCCTTCAAGGAAAAAAAGCGGAAAATCTACTAAAGTGCCTTTACTTCTTTATTGGTAGTAGTTGCTTTTAGAGGCTTCAAGAACTGCTACCCTTGTCATTTTAAAAAAAAGGCCTACCGAGTTGATGATTCCAACTCACGGAGAGCACACATCTTTCAGAGTATAACTAAACATACAGTTTTCCATGTCGGTGCCCTTTCGGAAGTAGATGACCAGACCTTTCTCCCAATGGGCCTCTACGTTGCAAGTGACTCTAAGTGGACTGGAACTGCCAACCTTTCCATTAGCAGGCTAGGACTTACCATTTGAGCCATCCAAGGAGTCTTTATACTTTTCACTAGGTTAGCCTATCTGATAAAGCTGCCAGGACAGATGAAGCCGCTACAAAGACACTGTCCCTTGTACTGAAATAATGCTTTAATGGAGACAGCTATACACTGCATTATGTATTTTAATGAAAGTAGTCACTTGGAAGCAATATCCTTCCAAGACCTACAACTAGAAGGGAGCTCACAGTTAAGTTTTAAGACGTAAACAACAGACTGACTAATACAACTGTGCTGTGCTGGCTCACTTTTATATGGCTTTTCTCACCATGTGGTTTAAACTCCTAACCCAAGTGATTTGGTGAAACTATGCAAATAAGGTAATTGTGGTTCACCAATGAATGTGGTCAGTTTTGTCATCCTTTAGGTTTAAAATGAGCCATCCCAGAGGCAGAAGAGAGGATGTCATCACCACAGAAGCCAAGAATGGAGTCTGTCCTTTGGACATCAGATGCCGGCTCAGACACATTCTTAGATCCAAAAAATACAGAGCGCTGTAGCACCCAAAATGGTAAGATGCAGTGTCAGAGAAGTGGCAGCAGCAGTGGCAGTGGAACAAGGGGACTGGCAGACAACCAGCAAGTGATAACACACTGGGCCTACAATACAAGCAAGTTTAGTGCTTTTCGGCAGGAGGCTTGCTTGTGGAGTAGGGTACCTCTGAACACGTCGTGGTTCTAGGTTTGCTGACCCAGGGAGCTAGGGCTAACTAAGCACCTTCATGTCAAGGCTTACTGGCAGCATGCTGTGCTTCAGAGCACTTATTAGCAGAGCTAAAAAGCTTTGTTAACACTTACAGGGGCAGAGCAGATACTGAGGGCCAGAGAGAGGTATACCTGCAGGCAAGGCTAAGAGGAGTACGTCTTCACGAAGAAACTGTATCCTGAGTGTTCCTGAACTTGAACTGTAACCTGCTGCTTCCCTAATAAACTCCATAATCATGAGCGTTATTTCTGAGATCTGTGTGGCCACTGTACTAAATCAAACTCAACAAAGAAGCAAGCAGAGAGCCATGAGGGGATGATCAGTATGTCGGAACTAGTAAAGATGGTGGAAGAGAGTAGGCACATCTGAACTCAGCCTCATGGGAATCACCATTGGGCTGCTGATCTTGATTCTCCAGGTTAGATGTCCAACACCGGACACACACGCCACTTTCACAACGTACAAATGCTAGTCTTTTTTCTTTTTTTTTTTTAATTAGGATTGCTACTGTTTTTAGACAGTAATCACAAACAAGAGTTCCATGGATTTTGAGTTATCTCTCACATCTCTGGGTTTCCCAAAGCACTGTGACTTTTAGCGTGCAATTTTGACAAACTTAAGGTCTGTCAAGATAAATACAGGGTAGGAACTTCCATGCATATTGGGTAAAACAATTACCATAACTTTCAATATGTATTGTACATGGGTTGGACACACTAGAATGACCTGAAAAAAATTCTAGGAAATTCTGTATGATTTTAGATGATACACAGTAAACACCAATTCTCCAGAGAAAATAATGAAATGTGTATTAAAACTGGTACCAAAAGACAAAGGCTGGTAATTGAGATTAGTGCTTTGAATTTCAGACAATTTAGATGTACCAAGATGAACATCAACTCACTAAGGAAAGGAGAAATGAGAGGAAAACACACAAATTAAAGGTGATGCCTGACAGCAGCTCTGCTTTAAAGAGAATCAGAGAAGCTGATACTATGGAGTGATCCCATTGAGTAATCTACTGCATAAATTAAGACAATGGTGGCTATTCAAGACAAACTCAGTACAGAAAGAAAAACACAGCTTACAAACAAAACAGACTCACAAAGCAGACAAATAGCTATGGTTGCCCTGTCTCAAATCTTCATAAATCATCCTCTACAAAATTCTCTCAAGTGATGCCTAGAAGCATTAGGTATGCGATCAGAAAACAGACACAGTGGTTAAAAGCACTCAGCAGCTAACTAAAACGCTGTTAGTTCAAATCCACCACAGTCTGTGGGAGGAAGACTTGACAGCCTCCTTCCATAATGACTGCAGCCTTGAAAATCTAAGACGCCAATTCTACTGCATCCCAGAGGGCCATAAGTTGGACTTCAACTCTATGGCAGTGGGTTTCCCCTTAGTGTTAATACTGGCCTTCATACCACCCTAAATATCTTCAGCACTTATCAATGTTTCTCATTATTAAACACTAGTCTTCACAATGGACATTTACTGTTTAAGTGAAAAGGATGGGGGGATTATGTATATTAAAGAAGAAAACTTAACATTAAGATAATCCAAAAATAACATATAAAACACTTCATTTACTCCAGGGAAGTTCTCCTTCTTCAAAATTGTCTTGAGCAAATAAATTAGCTCATCTTCCTTAAGTATCACTAACATCATATATGTTTACCAAAAAAAGCCTAGAAGCCATTCAAGTGTATCACTCCCTGCAAAATCTTCAGCTCTCAATTTCATTCCCCACAACTGTTTCCCTTACAGAATGATGACAAACCTGTAACTGCCATTATTCAGGCCAAAAACCACATGTTTACCTTTGCTTCCTTTCTTTACCTCACATACCACACCTAACCCTGGTGCACCCCACCTCACGGGCTTTACACTTGCTCTTCCTCATTGTGGAATGTATCTTAAGTGCATGCCTCACATCCTCTCTTCCTTTAAGATCCTTTGTTCAAATGCTACTTTCTCAACAAAACTTTCCATAACCACTTTATCTGAAGTTACAATCTCTTCCCAACACTCCCTAATCTCATCAACTTTCTTTTCTTCTAAAGCCCTTACTACAAAAAACATG
This sequence comes from Heterohyrax brucei, assembly GCA_028571685.1. Classification (NCBI taxonomy): domain Eukaryota; kingdom Metazoa; phylum Chordata; class Mammalia; order Hyracoidea; family Procaviidae; genus Heterohyrax; species Heterohyrax brucei. The sequence goes on from CM053143.1 coordinate 168,729,384, forward strand.
TATCTTGTCTCTCTCCCTGTCCTGGTCATGTAGTGCTGTTGTAACACAAATACAACAAGTAGATGGCTTTTAACAAAGAGAAATTTATTCTCTCCCAATCTGTTAGGCTACAAGTTCAAATTCAGGCTATCAGCTCCAGGTGAAGGGTTTCTCTCTCTGCTTTGAAGCAAGACCCTACTCATCAATCTTTCTTTGATCTAGGCATATCTCAGCACAGGCACCTTGGGTCCAAAAGACCCACTCTGTGCCCCAACTGCTGCCTTCTTTGCGGTATGAGGTCCCCAACTCTTTGCATGCTTCTTTCCTTTTTATCTCTTGCAGGACAAAAGGTGGTACAAACCACACTCCAGGGAAATTCCCTTAGTAAAGATGTTATAATTACACTTTATTCTTCTTTAACATAATCCAATCATGCCCTATTAACCACAGGCAAAGATTAGGATTTACAACATGGGGGGGGGATCATGACACTCCCCCACTAAAACATATACTCTATAGAGGCACATGGTATGTTTCCTTCACTCCTGTATCCTACTGATTAGAATAGTTGATGTTCAAAAATATCTGAAACTATACTAGAGCCCAGTCTGTGTCAGATGATTTCAATCCAAAGGAAGACTAGGCAGTCTACCATGTGAAGGGCTAATAATGGTACCTTCACTGGCTGATCTGTTTTGTCAAATCACAAACGTATGCCTTTGTAAGATTTACAGAAATTTCTTAATTTAGTTTGGTAAACTGAATCATCAAAAAAGAGGTGAAGGTCATGTTTTCTGCCACCAAATACGGCATTAATAGAAATGTACCTGTTTCTCCTAGCATTCCTGTAATTAGTCAAAAAGACTGAAATAACAAAATGGCTATTTGAACATACGGATTTAAATCTGCTATCAATAAGGGAACCCCGGTGGCATAGTGGTTAAGTGCTGTATTTGCTAATCAAAAGGTCAGCAGTTCAAACCCACCAAGCACTCCTTCAAAACTCTATGTAGCAGTTCCACCCCATCCTACGGGGCTGCTATGGAGGCTGCTATGAGTCAGAATCGACTGACAGCAGTGAGTTTGGTCTTTCTGGTATCAACATCTTATTCTAAATGTAAACTGTGTCCTAAAATACTAGCAGATGGCAGTATAAGGCCATCATACTCAATGCACAACAGAACAAAATGCGGCCCCATCTCGCACCATCCTCACCATCAGTTGCAAATCAGACTGCTGTACTTCTGGCTTTGCACTGGCTGATTTTCAGGCCTTTCTTCCTAGCTCATCTTAGTTTCTGGTGTGTCTGGAAGCCCCAGTGAAGCTGTGCAACATCATAGCTTCCACCGATGAACAGATGGTGGCTACACAGGATGTTCACTGGTTATGAGTCAAATAAAGGTCTACCGATTGTAAGATGAGAGTTCTGCCACCGAGCCACCGACTCCCTACCAACTGTAAGAGATAAGGTTATTCTGTAAAAAACAGACCACCTTCATGAGATAGGAAATAACCATGAAAATCTTTACTATCACATGGAAATTTGCTGATTACTTTTCCTGTTTCTGATAGTATGTACCTAACAGATGATTTTGGTAAAATGTAAAATACACAAGGCTAAGTGTGACATTTAAACAATGACTTTCCAGTTATAAAAAGCACTTGTTTATATCAAAATAAACTCAGCAGACCTCTAAATGACTCCATCACCACCTCCTAAACAAGAATTTGAAAGTTTATTCAAATACACTGTTCTCATTTAAAAATTTTATGAAGAGCTTTGGATCATTAACTATAAGATGATCTTTCAAATTTTATCTCATCTTAATCATAACACATCTCACTTATCAACTATCATTATCTGACACTGTGCATTCACAGCACTGGTTAAAAATATATTATGCAACTATTTTGCACATTAACAACATACAGAGGTCCAATGTAACAAACACAAAGGTACAAGCCAAGAGTTATGGTCAAACTGGCTGTGCCATGTTCCCAGTGGTTTGACAGTTATGTAATGATGCATATGTACTGACACAGTTACCCTGTATTTTTGTGATCTGACATTGTAATCCTCTATTTTCACCTAACACACATTTTCAAAGACCTGGGCTTTGGAACTCACATATGTTGATGAATGTTGAGGGGGTGCGATTTTTAATGTTTCAAATTTCTATACCAGCAGTCCCTAGGTTATGAAAATCCAATTTAGGAAAAACTCACAGTTACAAAACCAAACCAACCAACACCACTGAAGTCTACTACATTTTTAAAAAATTGATGTAAATACAATGGCTCGTACTGACAAATGGGCATTACTCTTGACTGACTCATCACATGCATCAAAACATTATTATTGCTGTTGCCGTATTAAATATATTCTAGTGTAGGTGGAGTTTTCTTAAATTTTGTTAAGCACAGAAAGATGCAACTATATACAGTATACTAAGACAAACATTTGACTAACATTAGATAGAAACCATACCTATTTCAACTTACACACAAATTCAATTTAAAGGCACATTTAGGAATAAAAACCATTGCTAATCTGGAGACAGCCTTTACATGGCATGTATATTAATACAATTCAATATTTCACTATAATTCATTACTACAGTCATAGATACTGGGGTACATGTTAACTTTTACTTATAATAATGGGCAAGTCTAGGGGCTACAATATACACCTCTGTGGCTCGTAGTGTACACAGATAAAAATCCAAAGGTAAGCACTACTTTCTGGCTTCAAAGAACTTATCAACTACATCCATATCAGGAGGAGCGAGTAAAAATACGAAAACATTGAAGCATAAATGTCACCCCCCCAGGAGAAGAAAAACACAGGAATACTTTCCAGATTAAAATGATAGAGGTTATCAAAAAAAAAAAAAAAAACTGAAGAGACTCAAAATCAGTCTTGGTGAATCTCTGCTGATCTTCCCTCTAATGAAAACCCCTTTGCTGTCCATTACACAAGAGAAGCAATGTTAATTGTAGAAAATCATCAACACAAGTTTCTTTCTTTTTCTTAGTTTTAGGTGAAAGTTTACAATCCAAGTCAATCTGTCACACAAAACTCCATATGCAATATTGCTATGTAACTCTTGCTATTCTCTTCATCCTTAACAACACACTCATCCTTTTCATCCTGTATTTTCCATGCCCATTCAACTAGCTCCTGTCCTCCTCCCTCTACCCTCTCATCTCACCTATGGACAAGAATTGCCCAGTTAGCCTCATGCATCTACTTAAGCCAAGAAGCATACTCTACACCAATTATCACTGTATGTGTTATAGTCTAGTCCAATCTTTGTCTGAACAGTTCACTTTGAGAATGGTTTTCAGTTCTAGACTAGACACGGGGGTCACACATTCCCAGCACCCTCCAATCTACAGGACCACTGAGTCTGGCATTTTTAACAGTTTAAGCTCTTCACACCCACTTTTCTTCCACTACAGTGGGGACTCTGTTGTATTCCCTATCGGGGCATCACTGGTGGTGGTCGGGTAGCGTCTAGTTCTTCGGGTGTCATGCTGATGTACGTGGCCCCTTTTCTCTCGGAAACCCTGGTGGTGCAGTAGCTAAGTGTTATGCTGGCTAATCAGAAGGTTGGCAAATTGAACACACCAGGTGCTCTATTCTGTCCTATAGGATCAGTATGAGTCCAAATTGACTCAGCAGTGGTTTTGGTTTGGTTTTCTTTCTCTTGGCTAATATTTACATTATGTCTCTGACATCCTTCATTTTCCTTTGTTCCAGCTGGACTGGGACCAATTAATGCTATTTAGACAGCTGCTTGCTAGCTTTTAAGACCCCAGACACCACTCACCAAAGTGTGATGCGGAACATTTTCTTTAAAAACTCTGCTCTGCGAATTGACCTAGATGTCCCCTGAACCTATGATCTCCAGATCCCCGCCCTTGCTAGCTTATCCTTTGTAGTGTTGAGTTATATTTAGTAAATTTGTTTTCAGTTTAGTACAGCTGTGCTGATGTCTCTGCTGTGTGTGACCCCTCCCTTCACCTAACGTAATTTTTGTCTATTATTAACTGGAAACCCTGGTGGTGTAGTGGTTAAGTTCTACAGCTGCTAACCAAAAGGCTGGCAGTCTGAATCCACGAGACACTCTGTGGAAACTCTATAGGGCAGTTCTACTTTGTCCCATAGAGTAGCTATGAGTCAAAATCAACTCAACAGCAGTGGGTGGTGGTACTGATCTAATTAATGAATACCCCTCGCCCTCCCCACCCTTGCAACCATGTAAGACTGCCTACTTCCTGTGTTTAAATCTTTTCTTGTGTCATTATAATGGTGGTCTCATACAATTATTTGTCCTTTTGCAACTAATTTCACACAGCATAATGCCTTCCAGACTTCTCCACGTTATCTTTTCCAAGCTCACTGCTGCTCTTTATCCTCATATGGTAGTATTCCACTGTGTGAATATATCAGTTTGTTTATCCATTCATCCACTGATGGGTACCTACATAGACTTCCTTTTTTTGCTGTTGTAGACAGCACTCCAATAAGCACTGGTGTACATGTATCTGCTTGTGTGACAGCTCTTATTTCTCTAGGCTATATTCTAAGAAGTAAAACTGCTGGATCATACGGCATTTCTACTGCTAGCTACGTAAGACAGCGCCAAATCAATTTCAGAGTGGCTGGACCATTTTACATTCCCACCAGCAGTATATGTGTTCTAGTCTCTCTACAGCCTCTCTAACATGTATTCTTTTGTGTTTCTCGGATTAATGTCTGCCTTGGAAGGGTGACATGGTATTTCACTGTAGATTTCTCTAATGGCTACTGATCTTGAGCATTCCCTCATGTATCTCCAATTGTAGTTTCAATCTAAGTTTTTTCTTTCCTCTTTCTTTTCCTTCCAGTCATTTAAATATGTTAAAGCTTTTTTCCACCTCAAAAAGCTCCATCATCACCTATGTCTTCACTGGTACTCCTAATGGTCAAGTGCACTTTTCTTTAAAGTTACTTACGTTTGCTCACAACAAAACCCTCAACCTCCTAGGAAGCACATTATAGCTCTCACCAGTCTGCTAAAATTGTTTTTTCCAAGGTCTTTGACGTACTAAATCTTACTTATCTGTCCTCTCTGCAACTTCTGACACAACTGACCATTTCCCTTCAGTCTAGAAATACTCTCTTATTCCTAAATTGCTATATTCCTTAAATGTTGGTGCTTGTCATATCTGTTCTGTGTTCTGTTCTGTTCTACACTCTCTCTGCTGAGATCTCACCAACTTCCGAGATAAATTACCGTTTAATCTGACTTCTGTCTTGAGCAGCAGAAAACATTTATCTAACTGGCCACTGGGTATCCCCATTTTGCCGTCTCTTAAAGGCCTCCATTTGCCATCTCTTCAAGACCTCTTAACAAGTTCAAAACCAAAAACTTCTCTCTGACACAAATTCACTCTTCCCTCTTAATGTGCCATTTATCTCAGGCTCACCACTCTCAACAAATGGCACCACTATTTTTCTAGTAACAGGTATAAAGCACCAGAAGGTTTTCCTTATTGACAAGTATTTAAGAGCTCCAAAACTGAAATTATCTGCACTGTAACTGTACTCATTCATATGACTTGCACTAACCAGTTATATTAAAGAAATAAAGCCCTTCCTATTTTCCCAAGAAAACCCTGGTGGCACAGTGGTTAAATGCTACATCTGCTAACCCAAAGGTGGGCAGTTCAAATCTACCAGGTATTCCTTGGAAACTCTATGGGGCAGTTCTACTCTGACCTATAGGGTCACTAAGAATTGGAAAATCAACTCAAAGGCAGTGGGTATCTTCAAAAAAGGCACACTGTTTTCCTTATCTCAAAATACTTTCAGATATGAGTAAGAAATAACTTCAAAGAACAATTTTACATTACTTGCTATTTATACTATAGAGAAAACACAGCCTACAAATACAAAATTTTGCAACACTGGGCCCAAACACAGAAACAACTGTGACGATGGCACAGGACCTGGCAGCATTTCAATCTGTTGTACATAAGGTCCCTGAGAGCTGGAACTGAACAGACAGTGCCTAACAACAATAGCTGACATCTTCTTTGGAGTTTCACAGTGTTAGTTATTATGTGAAAAGGAAAGGTAATCCAATTAATAGTAAGTAAAATCTCAATGTAAGTGTCACATTAGATCTGAAAAAAATATGTGATTTTAAAATTGTACACCTTAGCAGCACTGTATTTAATGCAGGAAATCAAAGAGTTGAACTGCAAGAAACAACTTCCTTGTCTACAATAGCAATGTTACCCAAAACCTACCAACGTCTCAAAGCAACAGATGACGGCAGTCACCTGGGTAAGCAGAAATGTAAAATAGTACAATGACGGCAGAGCTACTAAAAGTTAAAAACTGAAGAGACAGGAATCCCTGAGAGTACGGCTGAGGCAAAATAACATCCTAGATGAGTAGTAAGAAGGAAAAGTATCCATTACTAGATAATTCCTCTCACAAGAACAGACCATATTCCCCATGGGCACGAAAACTATATACACTTCCAAACTGGGGGAAGTTTACTAACTTAAGTCATTTTAATATCTACATATTCTGCTACCAGGCGTTATCTTTCAAAAGTATACTGAGATAGCTTGGTGAGGAAATCATCCAACAAAAACATGAACCTCAGTTTACCCACTGTCAGGGAACAGGGAGAGAAAAGACATCTGTTTGACAGAAATAACATTTCTACCTCCCTAGTGATTATATCTATCAGTAACACTGTAAAAGCCCAAGAAAATTTAACTGCCTCAAAATTTTAATTATTCACATAAACTGGCCAGGAAATTAAATGTTTCACAAAGGGAGCTCTAATTCACTAATATTTTTCAGCTAATTATTCCACTGGTAGTTTACATCTGCTCTGCTAAAATTTGGTTACAAATCAGAAGTAACTCAGTGGGAATTATTTTGTATCTAAATTGATGGATAATAACTACAATCCAAAAAACAAAGTCAGTTTTTTAAAGCACATAAAAATCCTCTTGAAAACACATCCCACGCAATAAAAGAATAATGTTATTATTCAAGTTTAAACTCTTTTAACCACTAGGAAGAATGGAACTAAGTTAACAACAAAAAAAGAAAAGCTATTGTCACAGCACATTTAATGTGTACTTTTAGAACACTTTCAATTCTCAACAGTCTAAGATCAGGAAGCACATTAGGCAGTTGCCTTTTTAAAAAAAGTGAAGCTCAGCCCACAATAGCACAAAGACGTAATCAATCCAGATGCCCAACACCACATGAATGAATAAATAAACTATGGTATATATATTCAATGCAACACTATGCAATGATAAAGAACAATGATTTCAGGAAGCATCTCATAACCTGCTTTCAACTGGAAGACATTATGTTGAGTGAAAGTAATCAGTGGCAAAAAGACAAATACTGTATGAGACTCCTATAATAACAACTTAAAAACAGATTCATGTACAGAAGGAAAGACTCTTTGATGGCTGCAAGGGTGGGGTGGGAGGGACGGTGAGGGTTGGTTATAGATTAGATGGTTGACAGAAATTTGGTTGGGTGAAATCAGTGACAGCACACATTAGAAAGAAGATCAATTTCAGAGAGACCCACGTGAGTGGGTGTCTACATCAACTTGTGACCGGAAGAACTAGATGGCACCCGGCCACCACCAGTGATAGCCATGATAGAGCTCACAAAGTTGGGTCTCACTGTGCACCCTGAGATCTCCACTAAAACACTGCAATTAATGGTCCAGGGGCCTTGGAGTTCCCTTGGGAGCATGGCCCCTGGCCCTGATGCTGCCCCTGTCCATATATCATAATGGAGGTCAACTCTTTGGACAGGAATGGAACGGACTTCGCAACACAGAGTGATCATATCCTGTGTGCACTTTATGATTCTATACATCTAAAGGATGTTGTCCTGCTGGCCTCTTACTGGAGGGAGCGAAGACCGTGGAGAGGAGAGGGCGGGAGATTTAAGAGGATATGACATGTACAGAATGAATGGGAGGAGTGTGCTGTCACTGGGCAGGGAGAGCAGCGGAAGCTGCACATAGACAGGCATGCAAATTTATACAGGATTGTACACTTTCACTTAATCACAATAAAAAAAGAATATAAAAAAATAAGTGAAGCTACTAAGAAGATTGAACTATACACAAAGTTCAAAAATTTGGAAATACATATATTGGCTTTCAAAAATACTTACCATAAACAATACCAAGTATAAAGTATTTCCGGGTCAGGTCTCCTCATTTATAGGAACACTAGTGGCAAAATCATTTTTGTCTTTTTCCCCCCGTTTGGCTATACTATAATTTATTTAATTGTTCACTTTTTGTTAGGCATTTACATTTTATTTTTCCTGTCTTTGTACTAAGTAGTATTATCTTTGTATATAATTTTTTTCCTTTTATTATTTTATTATGACTGAGTGAAAATGTACATTCCCGTATAAATTTACATGCCCACCTATAGGCAGCTTCCACTGCTCTCCCTGCCCGCTGACAGCACACTATTCCTCTCTGCTCCATACATGTCTCATGCTCCCAACAGTCTCCTTTCCCCTCCTCTCCACCCACTCTCCTTCCTCCAGCCAGAGGTCAGCAGGATGATATCCCATAGATGTATAGAACCATAAAGTGCATCCAATACATGGTCACTCTGCATTGCCAAGTCCAATTCATTTGTGTTCGAAGAGTGGACCTTCGTTATGATTTATGGGCAAAGGCAGCATCAGGGCCAGAGGCCATGTTCCCAGGGGAACCCCAAAACCGCTGCACCATCAACTGCAGTCTTTTAGTGGACGTCTCAAGGGTGCACCCCTTTTTATTCTTGTGTTGCCAGTGAGACTCCACTTAGTGAGCTCCACTACAGCTATCACTGTTACTGGCCAGGCACCATCCAGTTCTTCTGGTCCCAAGTCGATGTTGGCACCCACTCATGTGGGTCTCTCTATTGTCTGGGTTGTCTTTGCCCCATGTCATGTTGGTCCTCGGTGAGCATCCGTTCCTGCTGAGTTGGGACCATTTGCTGTGCCCTTGGATGGCAGCTTGGCAGTTTTTAAGACCCCAGACACCACTCACCAATGTGGGGTGCAGAGAGCCCTCTTGGCAAAATGCTAGCTGTGCCAACTGGCCTCGATTTTGCCTAAGAACATGGTCCCCTGTCCCCAGCTACTCTGTCCTTGCAATATTGGGTTAAGATGGAAGGAGTATTCAAGTTATGCTGAAGTCCACTTAATAATATTGTTCTTGTTTCTAATGTGGCACAGCGGTTTTAAACACTAAACTGCTACCAAAAGGTTAGCAGTTCAAATCTACTACCCCCTACTCCACAACAGAAAGATGTGGCAGGTGAAAGGGGTGGTGGCATTCTGCTCCCACAAAGATTTACAGCCTTGGGGGTCAGTTCAACTTTGTCCCATAGAGTGGCAATGAGTCAAAACTCGACTGGACAGTCAATGGGATCCTCATTTGGGTGAGGGCAGTGACGGTTCAGTGGCAGAATCTTACCTTCCATTAGGGAGACACAGGTCTGATTTCCAGGCAATGCACCCCATGCACAGCTATCATCAAACCGTCAGTGGTGGCTTCCAGGTTGCTGTGATGCTGAAGTGGTTTCAGCACAGCATCCAGAATAACACCAACCAGGAAGAGCGGTCTGATGCTATACATACCTCTTAAAATCAGTCAGTGACAACCCTATAAACCAACTGATCATGGGGACGATACAGTACCCAGAAGTATTTCACTTCATTCAGATGTGCATGAGAGTTGCCATAAGTCAGGTTGACTCCACAGCATCTAATAACAACAATCCTCATTTGTTTTAACTACTGTTACTCTATCCTTTCTTTCTTCTTTCTCTAACATTTTCTAGAATTTCTTTCCTTTGATAAATTTAACTTCTGGCTACTAAGACAGAAATTACAGTACCTCCCCTATTTTTTGTAGCATAACTCCATGAGTGGTTTTTAAAACTACTTTTAATAATTACAGTTAAATATTCAATAACAAATAAAAACCATCAATAACAAGTAAAAATGAGTATATGCACTGTGAGTAATAATAATTACAGATATGAGCTAGTTGTGCCAGTACAAGATATGGCCCCAAATTACCCAAAACTGCAACCTTTAGTAAATCCTATCTGAATTCAGAGAGCTTCTCAAGAACTGAAACACTGAATGCTATCTACCAAACACCACACAAGCTGTGAAATGACATCAGGATATCACACATTAAGAAAGCAAAAGGTCATTTAATGACAGGTAAGAAAGATCAAAATGGATGTCAGAAGAGACTCTGAAACTTGCTTTTGAACAAAGTACTTAAAATGAACAGAAGAAATGAAGTAAAAAAAAGAAAAAGACAAACAAAAGATTTGAGAGGGGAGCTCAATGAGACAAGGTATTAAAATAAAATATGCAGAGATCTGGAAGATAAAAGGAAGAACATGCTCTTTCTCAAAAGGAAGAACTGAAGGAAACAGTCAAACCTCCAGCTGGCAATACTGAAGGGTTCTATGATGGGCAAAATAATGAACAATGCACAGAAGCACCAAAAGAAAAGGAGCCCACAGTCACTGTACCAGTAAGAATTGGTCAACATCAACCATTTCAGGTTGCACGTGATTAAGAATCGATGATACTGAAAGAAGACATACAAGCTGCACTGATTGCACTGGTGAAAAACAAGGCTCCAAGACAGATGGAACACAGTAGAGATGTTTCAACAAACGGATGAAGCACTGGGAACATTCATTTGTCTATGCCTAGAAATCTGGAAGACAGCTACTTGACCAACCAACTAGAAAAAATTTATGTTTGTGCCCATTCCAAAAACAAGTAACCCAACAGAATGCAAAAATTACTGAATTATACTATTAATATAAAACGCAAGTAAAACTATGAAAATCATTCCAAAGTAGCTGCAGCAGTACACTAACAAGCTACTGCCAGAAATTTGAGCTGGATTCAGAAAAGAAGATGGAATGAGGGATATCACTGCAACACCAAATGGATTTTGCTTAAAGCAGAGCATACCAAAAACATGTTTACCTGTGTTTCACCGACTATGTAAAGGCATTCTTTGTGTGTGCTTGTGCAGAACCTGCAGAGAACAAAACAAGGGGATACTGCATAGTTTAAAGTCAGGAGAGCTATGCACCAGAGCTGCATCATTTCACCATACTTATTCATTGTGAATGCTGAGCAAATGATATGAGGAACTGGACTATATGAAAAAGAATGGGGCATCAGGATTGGAGAAAAACTCATCAACAACCCATGATACGCAGATGACACAACCTTGCTTGCGAAAAGCAAAGACGACCTGAGGCACTTACTGATGGTGATGAAAGACCACAGCCTTCACAAAAATTCTCATAACTGGACCAGTACTCAACCTTATAATAAATGGAGAAAAAACTGAAGTTGTCAGGGATTTCATTTTACTTGGATCCACAATCAATGCCAGTGGAGACAGCAGTCAGGAAACAGAACAACATGTTTAACTGGGCAGATAAAATCTGCTGCAAGACCTCTATAAAGTGTTAAGAAAAGCAAAGGTGTCACTTTGAGAACTGAGGTGTGCCTGACTCAAGCCACGGTATTTTCATCCATCTCACATGCATGCAAAAGAAGGCTGCACAATGAGCAAGGAAGACCAAAGAAGAATTAATATCTTCGAATTATGTCAGTGAATACTAAATATGCCAGAACAACACACAAGCCCGCCTTTACAGCCATAATGCTCAACATTAGTCAGGATAGAAAGATTTTGCCTCATGTATTTTAGACATGTTTATCCAAAGGAAAGACTTCCTGGAGGACTGCATGCTTGGTTGAGGGTGAGTAAAAAGGATGAAAGCCTTTAGCAAAACGGATCGACACACCAGCTGCCAACAACAGACTTAAGCACAGCAACTATCATGATGGTGGCACAGGACTAGACAGTGTTTTCTTCTGTTGTATACGGGGCCACTATGAGTCATAAAACACTTGATGGCAACAGGTAAATCTTCATCCCTAAGTGCTATTCCACACAGCAGCTGCTGGTAGCAAAAAAATATTTGATGAGAGAAAATATGTAACAAAGCATCTTAAAATTACAATGTCTTTACACATACCCAAGTAGTACGTTTAGAGGAAAAAAGCAATCATACAAAAACATATTCCAAATCCCTCCAGCCATAAATAGGAAGGAGAAGAGTAACAAAAATGACTGCTCTGAAGATCACCAGAATGAAAATACTGTTTATACCATACTAATTTACCCACCCCACCTCCAAAAACACTCACCCTTAGGGATGCACAAATAAGAAACAGAATTCACTTCACCTGCACCTACAATTTATAAGTAGCCTTTCATTGCTCCAGAAAGACTCGCTGTAGATGTTCATCAGTTTTTAAGCTGCATCCACAGCCGCTGTCTTAGAAAAAATTTGACAGCAAAGACTTGAAAATGACATAGTACAGTCTTACACAAAAGAAAATTAGAACTACTCCAGTTAACAGCAAGAATAAATGGCACCTACAGTGCCCCAAATTTAAGAATCTTGAGTCATTCTTAACAATAATAACCAAAGCAACTGCTGTCAACTCCATTCCAACCCACAGCAACCCTGCAGAACAGAGCAGAACTATCCCATAGCAAGGCTGCAATTTTTATGGAAACAGACTGCCACATCTTTCTCCCAAGCAGCAAGCTAGTGGGTTTGAACCGCTAACCTGGTGCTAACTCTGTTTTCTGAACTCTGTGATACATGTAACAGCTGTGTTTAACAGCCAAAATCATTTACACTGTGAACAGTCAAGCAGTGGTTATCAAATTAGAAGTAAAAAGAATATGTTTCATGACCACCAGCCTGTGTTCTTCACAAAAACTTTCTTCTGAAGTTTTACCCTGAAATGCAGAGACAAAAGTCTCATATAAAAACTCACTACATTCCCTGTTCAACTTCACTCTCCTGGTAAGAGTTTCAAAACAGACTACCCAGCCAGCAGCACTATCACATTTTAGATTACATACACAGGAAGATGTTTTATGGTACAAAAATGACACTGGAATTAGTACCCTTTGAGAAATGGATTTTAATTCCATCTCTCCCATGATTTTTGTAAAATAGCATTAACACTATCTCCTTCATCAGGCTCTAAAAAATAAAACATGTTGTTGTCTAATCAATTCTGACTCACAGTGTCCCTATGGTACAAAGAGAACCGCCTCACAAGGTTTCCAAGGCTGTAATCTTTACAGAAGCACACTGCTACATCTTTCTCCCGCAGAGCAGCTGCTGGGTCCAAACCATAGACCTTTTGGTTAGCAGCCCACTGAGACACCAAGACTCCTTTCATCAGATTATGGTGAGACACAACTGCAACAACAAACCTCAAGGATACTCGACACCGAATTCTGGTGACGTATTATACTCAAAACATGTTGGAATGCTTCATTTATTAACATGTAGTATGTTCATTATGTAGTAAGCACTATATTATAGTTATGTCAGAAGGCAACATAATCAACACAGAAGAAGCACAGAAATGTGGGATGAAAAGTAGGCCAAGCGGCATCTGGGATCTTTTAAAAGTTAGCAAGCAGCCATCTAAGAAGCATGAACTTGTCCCAAGCTACCTGGAAGCAGAGGAGAACGAAAGACATCAAAGACATAAACAAAGTAAAAGCCCAAGACATGGAAAGGGCCATATAATCTCAGAGACTACAACATGACACCAGAATAACTGTATGGTGTCTGGCAACCACCAATGACTGCCTTATAAGGGAATACAACAGAGTCCCTGATGTAGTGGGAGAAAAATAGGTATATGGAACTAGAACTTTATTAAGACACCAGACATGATAGTCTGACAGACTGGAGGATCCCCTGAATCTGTATTCAGGGCCCCTGGACTCTCAGCTCAAAACTGAAACCATTCACAAAGTCAACTCTTAAGACAAAGGTTGAACTGAACTATATGACATAAAATGATACTGGTGGAGAGTGTGCTTCCTGGCTTAAGTAGCTACATGAGGCTAACTATGCAGCTCCTATCCAGAGGTGAGATGAAAGGGCAGCGGGGGACAGGAAATGGTTGAAGGGATACACGAAATACAGGATGGAGAGGACTGTGCCATCACAGAAAGGGGAGAGCAGCTAGAGTTATAGAGAAGTGTGTGTGCAATTGTTTGTATGAAAAACTGACTTGGATTGTAAACTTTCACTCAAAGCACAATAAAATATTTAACAACAATAACAAAAAACAGCAGATTTTGACGAAATAGCTGGGAGGACCCTGCAGCAATCCAAGCTAAACCAGATGGTGTTAGTGAGAAACATGGCACACAGGAGTGAAGGATGAAGCGGTGATTGGGGCCAGAAAGGAGTGAAGGATGAAGCTGTGGTTGTGGCCAGAACAATTCACCTAATAGTTACCAGGTGAATTCTCCTATAACTGAGATGGGAAGGACTGACTGCTCATAAAGGGAAAAATCAGGTGTTACACTTTAGATAACTGTCTTAAATGTCTGTTATACATCCAAAGAAAGAGGGCTCTAACGCGGCTGAATATGAAGTTTAAAGTTCATAAAACAGGTCTGGGCTACAAATAAAAATGCACAGTTAAGATGAGAGAGTAGTCAATGCCATGATGGAAAAGATCTACGCTGATGGCAAACAAATGTTAACATTGCACATTCCAAAGTTTAAATGCAACAAAATGAAAAATAAAAAAGAGGCTGAAAAAAGGTGCCAATGTGACAGGAGGAAAACCAAATGGGGGGAAAAAAACAACAAAAAAACAGAAGTCTGAACAAGAAGGGAGTGAACCAAAACACCAAATGCTGCTGATTAAGTAATCCAATCAGATACTATCTGAAAAAAGCTGACCACTACATTCAGCTGGAGAGAACGGGTAACCTTGAAAGATGCATTTCTGGTGAAGTGATAGATACCAAAGCCTGGCTGAAGTACATTTATGGTAGAACAGGAGATAGAACTCTTCATAGGAGATCTGCTATCAGATCAGAAGGAAGCTGTAACTGGAGTGTGAGGTCCAGAGGGAAAGTAACAGCATGCCTGCATGCTGCCAAGAATGACTGCAGTAAAGGCAAAAACCTAGGAGACAAGACACGGGAAAGACTAGATGACTAGTGCAGTATTCTGGAGGAGCCAAGGAGAGGAATCTAGTGCGTAAGTAGATGACCTGCCCTTACAGATGAATTCCTGCAGTGAGTGATCTGAGTCACTTGGAGGGCTTGATGAAATAGACTGCCTAACTCACAAGGGAAAACCATGGTGGTGTATTTGTTCAAGTCAGCAGTTCAAACCCACTGTGTGCTCCCTGCAAACTTTGGGGCAATTCTACTCTGCCTTACAGGGTCGCTATGAGTCAGAATTGACTCACTGGCAGAGGTTTGGTTTGATTTGGTTTTTCACTCACATGGAGTGTTGGAGAGCTTCCAGGTTGGTGAGAACACGTGCTTACAATGAAGGTAGAACATCCCTTGGGACGCAAGAAGCTTGGTTTGGAACTCTTCATCTTGCCCTATGCACCTCTTTATCTCTATCTTTTGGTTATAAATCTGTAGTCTTATGTACTGTATACTCTCTGAATTCTATAGGTCATTCTAGAAATTACTGAACCCAAAGGGGCAGTGGGAACCAGCAGTTCAGAAAGTAAGGATGTCATGTGGATTCGTGAGCTGTCAGCTGGCATCAAAAAAAGACAGTGGGAAATCAGCCCCAAATCAGAGGCCAGCAGGTCAGAGGCTGGGGTGTTGTGTGGACTTCCCAAACTTGTAGCTGGCATCTATGCATTTGGCAGTCTGAAGAACAGTGGTCCTTTTAACTTATAAGCTCTGACCTGGCTCCCAGTGGCTACAGTCAGAGTATCATCATGAGTGGCTGGCAACAGGGATGGAGAAATAAGAATATAAGCACTAGACCAAGTACCACATTTTAGGGATTGGATTCAAGCTGATCCTTACCGCACAGTAATCACAGCTTATCAGCTGTGATCAGCTATGATCACTGTGATTGACTTATTCTCTAATTTTTCTATTCTAGTACATTTTTAATCAGAAGGAGAAAAAAAAGGTATATAGCATTTTGAATATATAGCACTTAGGGAAACCTTAGTAGCATAGTGGTTTCCAGCCAAAAGGTTGCAGTTCAAATCCAGCTGGAATCCTTGGAAACTATGGGGCAGTTATACTCTGTCCTATGGAGGCACTATTAAGTCAGAATTGACTCAACAGCAATAGGTTTTGTTTTCCTTTTATAGCATTTAAAAAAGGAAGAAATGCCCAGGGTCAATGTTACTGGTGTTAAATATATCATTAAAGCAGTATTTGAAAAAATAAAAATGAAAAAAGGTTCACTTGGATTTCTGAAATAATCATGCCTTTTCATTTTTCAGTGACTAAGAAACAAAGATGAGCCTGACAAGAGAAATTTAATTTCAAAGTCTGGAAGAATACTCAATCCACTGTAACAATGCATATTTCTGGGGGTCTGGATCCAGCGGGGTAGAGGGACTATCTTATTCACTTTAAGCTGATTTAGTTTACAGTTCACATGTAGTTATTTGATAAGCCAAAAACCCAATGCTGTGAAGTGGATTTCAACTCAGAGCAACCCTATCTAAAAAAAGAAGTCAACAGGATTTTAGGAAGATTCCAGTCGCTCCCCCACTAAAGACTGACCTACTAGACAGCAAAGCCGAAATTCCCAGAAACCACTTATAATAAACTTAGGACACAGGTATCCCCACAAATCATAAAAACACTAGCAGACGGTGTAAACCACCATAGTCATACACTTAAGGAAGCAATGGGGTTAAGTGGGGAGAGAGAGACTGCAGCACCTGACAACAAAACTCCAAGGGCCGACAGACATTCCTTGCAAAGCTGAGAGCCAGTGTGAGAAGAGCCCTGATACAAGGAGGGAGTCTGGCTCTCTCCAACAGCAGGTGAGGGGTAAATACAATTATCGGCACTCTTGGGACTGAAAAAGCCAAGAATTCTAGCTTGGAGACCTCTCAAAGCTGGCCTGCCTGGACTCTTTTATAATAAAGAACTCAGACTGAGGAGAAACTGCTAGGAGTAGAATCAAAATTGAAGAAGATGGATGAGTGAAAGGCAGGAAAATGAAAATTCAAAACAAGAAAAAAGGGAGCTCTGTAAAGAGAAGAAAAAGAAAGCAGATTCACCACTTTCTCCACTTTTATAAGTAGTTCATCTATTCAAACTTTTTTTTTAAATAACTATTATGTACCTGGACATGTACTAAGAAATAGGTTCAAAGAGAGACTAAAACATTCTTTTCCTCAAGAGTCATATAGTATGCACAATATAGAGGAATTCAGCATAACTTGACCAAGGCAAAGTCACAGAAGTTTCCTAGACACATCCATACATCTTGCAGGACCAAGCTGTTTAGGGAATGAAGGCTGGAGGATGTACCCTCGGGGGACATCTAGGTCAATTGGCATACCATAGTTCATAAAGAAAATGGTTCTACATCCTACTTTGATGAGTACTGTCCGGGATTTTGGAGCCTCTGATCAGCCACTTAAGATACATCTATTGATCTCATCCTATCCAGAGCAAAGGAGAATGAAAACAAAACAAAACACATGGAAAATATTAATCCAAAAGACCACATGAACACAGCCTTCACCAGCCTGAGCCCAGCAGAACTAGATGGTCACTGGCCACCACTACCTACCACTGACAGGGATCGTGATAGACAGTCCCTTACAGAGCAGAAGAAAAAATGCAGAATAAAATCCAAATCCACAAAAAAATAAAAAGACAAGACTTATTGCTCTAACAGAGACTGGAGGAACCTGAAACTACCTGGATACCCTGCTAACTCAGAAATGAAGCCATTTCCAAAGCCCATTTTTCAAAGATTAGACATGCCTATATAAAACAAACAATAACACACACGATGAATATGCTTAGTTCAATAAAAAACACAAAATCAAATGGGCAATTCCTGCCCAAAAGGAAGACAAGAAGGGAGGAAGGGGCAGAAAAACTGAATAAGTGAACACAGGGAACATCCAGTGTAAAGGAAAAGGAGGAAACTGCTATCACAATTGCAGGGACTGCAAATGATGTGTCAAAACAGTGTGTAGATTTCTGAATGAGAAACTAACTTGAACTGTAAAGTTTCACCTAAAGCAAAACATTTTTTTAAACAAGGTCTTATAGCACAGCAGAAGGGATAGTCAAAGAGGAGATTCGCACCCCCCTCCCACTGCCCATATAAAAAGGTATTAAAAATTGCATCATTTGATCAGAATCAACTCCAGTGGCAATGTGGGTTGATTGGGGGGGGAGGTTCCCATTAGTGTAATTAGATAGGCGCGAATAAAAGGGCAATAAAACAAAAGACAGAACAACAATGATGAATATGATCCTCCCAGTATTTCTCACCCAGGGGTATTTCAGCAAACTTTAACAAAGATGTTTAGAAATGGCTGTGAGACCTCCACTGTTTGCTTTGTGGTGACCCCCCTTCTCTTTTTATGTTTCTTCTGGCTGTCACAATGATGTAGGGTATTGCCATTAATGCCTAAGCGAGTTGCATTCTGTAACTGGCAAGATATTTCAGCATGGTGTTTGGAAGTATTTCTTCTTCACCACTGTTGCACAAATATAACAGATGGTGGTGCAATGCTTAAGTGCTCAGCTGTGAACTAAAACAAGAGCGTTTGAACTCACCCACCCTTACTGTAAAGGAAAAAACCCTATAGGACAGGTCTATTACATGAGGTTGCTGTGAGATGAAACTGACTCAGTAACACCTAACAACAAATTTTTACTGAATGAATGTGAGTAGATAAAGTATTAAATATAGGTTACTCACTGCAGAGGGGGAAAAAAAGTACAAAAATCAAATTCAAGAGAGAGAAATTTGATATGGCAGGAAGTAATCCTGCAAACACAGCCTAACCAAGAGTATATGACAAACTAAGCTGTTCAGGTTTTATATTGAGAGGGGGCTCTGGAGACAAGGGGGAGGCACGACTGATTCTGTATTTAGAGAGAAAATTATAATGGCAAGGTCACCAACTTCGGACTAGGATACTAGTGGCCAAGAGACATTATTAAGCTGTGACAACGGTCAAAGTACAAGATAAAGGAGGCCTAAAGAATAAGGCAATACAGAATGGGAAAGATTTGGTCATTAACAAGAAAAAAAGAATCAGAAAATATGAGGAAGGTACTGAAGTTGATTTTTGCCTGTAGAGACTAGTCAGTCTACCAACTGCTATCGAGTGTATTTTACAAAATGATGTTTTGAAAAACCACAAGTTTAGTGGGCCTGCAGCACAACCAGCAGGAATTCTAGAAACAAGGGTTTACACCTGGACCTGGGGCAAATGGAGGACACTGAAAACAGGAGAAAAATATGAGCCCACCAGTTGGAAGAGGCCATATGAGCTATAGCCTGGCTTTGGCATGGGACCAGAAGAACTAGGTGGTGCCCGGCCACCACCAATAACAGCCCAGATGGGGTATGCGGAACAGAGCTCCAGACACACAGCAGGTGTGGAGCAGAGAGCACACTTGATGGTCCTTCTGAACAGAGGACAGAGACTGACCTGGACTACACAAAACAGAGTAATATTAGAGGCAAATAAACCTTTAAAAATGTATATGGAATTGGTGAGTGGAGTCCGGGGTCTTAAAAGCTAGCAAGCTGCCATCTGAGGTACACCAAATGATCCCATCTAGGCTGCATCAGATGATCACCAAGGATAACGAAGACATCAGAGAAAAAGAGCCCAGAGGACAGAAGGACCCACATGTATGCATGATTGTATCAACAGGTGATCAGAAGAATCAGATGGTGCATGGCCACCACCAATGACAGCCGTGATGGGGCACACAATGTCAGGTCCCAGTGGCAACACACAAAAAAAGAGTGCACCTTTAAGAACGCCACTAAAAGACCGCAACTGACAGTCCGATGGGGACTTCCCCTGGGAGCGTGGCCACCCCTAGACCTGCTGTTGCCTCTGATCATTATTCACTACTGAGGTTAACTCTTCCAACAGGAACAGACTGAACTTGAGGACATAAGGTGACCGTATGATGTGTCCACTTTATGGTTCTACGAATCTAAAGGAAGCCATCCTACTGGCCTGTTACTAGAAGGGAGAGGAGAGGTTGGAGAGAAGTGGATAAGAGATTGTTAGCAGTAGACGAGATGTACAGGATGGAAAGAAAGTGTGCTGTAACCAGCAAGGAGACCAGAGGGAACTGCAGATAGGCGGGCATGCAAATTTAACTTGGATTGTACACTACTTTCACTCAATCACAATGAAAAAGCAAAGACAGGATTTAAACACATGAACTAATGATGCAGACATAAACTCAAAGAATAGGTAAGAAGGAGGAAAGACAAAGACTGAAAACCGTAGTATTCACGGCTAGAGAAAGAATAAGCAGTGCAAAACAAAAAAAAAAAGGATGGCCTGTTCAAAGGATGGAGACAGTGTCTGTTCAGTTCAGATTAAAGACATACAGACCAACAAAGATAAACGATGCAGACGAGACTGATGACCGAAACCAAGTTTTAAACTCTGCTGAAGGGAGATATTTACTGGTGGCCCGGAATAATCAGACTTGAACATGTAACACAAATGAGAATATGAAAATGAAACAAATTAACTGATGAATGAGAAGTGAGAGAAGAAATCAACATTGATTCTTACAGACCAGGCCTAGTCTTGCAGCCCCTTTAGAAACATACAGTTGATCCTCCCAAGAACTGAGGTAGGTTCATTTCAGGAATGGTTAAACATCAGTTTTAATCCAATTAAGAAACTCACCCAAGGCCATACAGTACGCATTAAGAATAATTAAAAGACTGAAAAGTGGTCTGTAGGCACGAAAAGAAATAAAATGATAGGAAGAAATGAAAATCTGATGCAGAGGAGGCAGTTTAACTGATGCGGCAATATTTCAAAAATGCTTGGCAAGATAATTACATTAAAAATTAAACAAAGTTTTAAAGATAAATCATACTGCTTCAGAGAATCTTGTGAGTTCAAGAACTAAGTCTAATCAAGTTTAACTCTGAAAGCATTTCTTAAAAACGATGTATCTTTTAAGTAATTGAGAATAAACTAATCTTTTTCCCTTATGGCCCTGTGTAAGACTTATTTACATCTGAGACTGTATTGTCCCCTAATAGTTAGCCTGGAAGCCTCCAGGCAAAAATCATTTAGGTAGGGAGACAATCAAAAGCTTTATCAGAAAACACTAGCAGACACACTGCAAACGCAGAGCAGCTGTAACAACCTAAATTAAGTTTCTAAAGCCCTAAACCTCAGACTTCTTAACTATAAAATGATGATAATAACCTCCTTCAAAATGCAGCTAAGGATAAAATTAAACCAGTAACAATATCAGTTCTCTGATCCCCTTAATATTGTTTGCTCAACTGATAATATTTTTAATATAGACAGTGTTTCCATTAGCAGAAAAAATACTAAAAGAACACATTCCCAACTGTTAACAATAGTTATTTCCTGGTGAAAGACTATAGGGGCTCATTACTTTTGAATTACTTGTAACTAGTATTATTTTTCTAAAAAGAAAAGTAACCAAGTTGATTATACACAGATATGACATTAATTAACCAGTAAGGAAAAGCATCATATCAAGATAGGTTCCTGAAATAATTACGAAATCCAAGGTAAAATTTTCAAAAAGAATAAAAAATTTATTCAACTGCACACCTAAACTACTACAATAAATTTGTGTTTAATGTAACTTAAAATGTAATTTAACATACCACCTGACAACTTTCCAGAGTTACAGCTGTGAAACTACAGGTGTAAATAAATGGCATACCACTAAACCCTGCATGTAAAATGTTCATCAACACTATATGTATGGGACAGAAGACCAGATGGAAGAACGGATTAATTACCAGTAATTACGAAATAATCTTTGAAATCTACAGCTAAACAGCTTTTCTTTCTTTTTTAAACACTGCAATAGCTAAGCAACAACTCCTGGTAATTGTAGTGACACTCATGATTACATGCTGTAAGTAAATTACCAAATACTATCACTGCTATCTTTGGAATGCTGAAAATAGATTTATTTCAATTCCACGGCATCCCAGTAAGTACTGATGATAAAGAGATCTAATGAATTCCACAATCAAAAACGTAATATTGTCTTGGCATAAATACTGTAAGAATAACTGCATGTAAATCATCAAGTTCACATACCAGCTCATCTTTCAGCATAAAATTAGAATTCTAAACTGTGGTCTTTCCCTGTGATGAGGAGCCTTCTCACTCTCCTCCTCTGTCCTTTCAGAGGCAAAGTCCACAGCAAAGTAGCAAGACTCAAAAAAGCAAGAGGGGTAAGAGGCAGAGAGACTGGTAACTATACCCGCCCAGGAACAACTAAAGCACAGTGCGTAAGGAAATGACAAATAAGGATAATCATGTTCCGAAAAAAGGCCACTGTAACTAGTCAGAAATATCAGATATAGAACACAAGCAATATCAAAAACAGGAAAACATTATCAGAGAAAAAAACAAGCAGCCTCAGAACTGACCGAAGCAACACTGTCGGCAACATTTCCACCACCCAGGTTTGGGAGGTGACAGATTTGTATTCTTGGTCCAAGTCCACACGAATAGGAAGAAACACTATTAAAAATAAATACACAAAATAAAATGTACATAACATTAAAAGGTAGACTGAGTGGCATAAACAAAGTATAAGGACCAGAACAAATATGCCTCCCTACCAGAAAAACAAACACAGCAAGAACAGGTCCTAGCTCAGTCAGCGAATGTCTCAGACATTAACCAACTATCAATTATTCAACATGTCTGTGCCCATGTTTCTTTGCCTTTAAAACAGTTACTTCAGAACATATGATTACCAAGGTCTTTCCTAGCTGTGAAACTTCCTGACTCTAATGAATTTAATATGTAACACTTGACACATAGGATGTAGTTATCTTTCTATGATGGATGTTATCCACAATAGTGAGGTGATGCTATGCTGGGATATAATAAGAGAATTAAAATCATAAGCTACTATTAGTTCAGCCCATACTTCATTATCTTTCATTAAAAAAAAAAAAATTTCCTACAGTCTCCTTTAGAGCAATCCACACAGCTAAACAACAAAAAACAATGCCTAAAACCCAACTACCACAGTTCACTTGAAGCACATTTAGAGATGGGGCATTTGGTCACTTGTGTATTTCAGTGTCTCCCTTCAGCTTCTTTCTACAGGATATATTCTAACTCTAATACATGATACATGTTTCACATTCACCTTAAAAGTACAGACCAGAAAGGAGAGAAAGCTGGAAACAATACAGATTTAGCATACAGGTGGGTTGCAACTCGTAAAACCAATGTTATGCTTACTATTCAGACAACTGCCACCTAGTGGCAAGTGTTAAATACTAAATTCACTCAATTCATTCAGCAAGTATGCTGGCACACAGTTAGTTGTTCATAACTATGCAAGGTAAGCTATTGTTTCTGGTCCTTCTGAAGCTATCTAGAAACATAAGATTAGAGACACATTTAAATTTTTTAAAAAAAAGAAACAGAAACCATTGCTGGCTAGTCAATTCCAAGTCACAGCAACCTTACAGGACATAGAACAGTCCTATACAGTTTCCAAGGCTGTAATCTTTATGGAGGCAAACTGTTCTGCATCCTTCTCCTGCAGAGCAGAGTGTGGGTTTCAATCACCCACCTTTCAGCTAGCAGTTGCCAAGCAGTTAACCACTGCAACATCAAAGGTCCTTCAACAGTAAATTATATAATTGTGAAACTAGGTGAAGTGATACAGCAGAGATATGCTATAATAAGTATTCGACATTTACTAACAACTTAAAATAAGCAAAACACTCTGTTTTGGTACATTCTCTTAAATCTGTTCACCTCATTCAGACTTCTTTATTCCTAACCACTTTCTCATGTAGGTGACCTAGCTGCCAAGTGGTTAAAACACTCAGCTGTTAACCAAAAGGTAGTTTGAACTCATCACCTGCTCCACGGGAGCAGCCTGCATCTGAACAGACTTGCAGCCTTGGAAACCCTTTGAGGAAGTCCTACTCTGTCCTACAGTGTTACTATGAGTCAGAATCAACTGGCAGCACTGAGGGCTTTTTGTTTGTTTATTTATTCCTTTATCACCCCAGTTTTTAGTTGTTCAGGTTTTTTCCCACCTCCCCTCTCCTATCTTATCCTTTAAATTCCACTTCAGAAAAGCAGCAAGGAATTTCTATTTGATCATCTACAACACCTAAAAATGAAGTAGGCATTCTCTATTCCTTATCTCATTTAATCCTCACATTATTAATATCATGAACCTTTTAGATTAAGAAAAAGATTTGGATTAAATTACATGCTCACACCCACAGATCAATTTTAGTTACAGTACCAGGATAAAAACATGGATTCCAAAGATGCCTATAACATCCTTCTTTAAAAAAAGCTGCTTTGCCATTCCATTCTGGGGACTACCATCAAACTCTCAGATTTTGATCAGCTTCCTCTTTTGGTCTCCACCAACTTCAACCTATTTCACTGTTTACATTTCAGCCTCACCTCTCCAAAAATGTACAAGAGTCCAACCCCACATGTCCCTGAATGATATTCATATTATCATCTTAGCACTCAAGGTCTTCCCAAACACCCTCAACCATTTTTTTTCATTGTATTTCCCCATGCTCTCTATCAATCCTCAGTTCCTCTAGGAAATCTCTTCCAATGAGAAATAATCACTCATCTGTTTCGCAGCAACGCAATACATGTTATGGGACTTAACCGTAATCTCCCTTTTTATAATCACATAATGTGTAGTTTTCCTTATATTACAAGATTCACCAGATCATTTCTTAGCCATTTTTATATGATCAACACACAGAAGTGTCTTACATCAGGTGAGTGCTAAACTGTTGTTTCTTTAATAAACATCTTGTTATTAAACCAATAATGGAAGCAGAACCATTAAACCAATGTAATTCTCGTTTTCCTCAGCCTTTCTTTCCTGTCTTGGGACTTTGGTGTTTCTGCTTACTCCAAGTGGGTGTATGATTAGGAGCTTTATACACAACATCACGATAAACGGAAAAAGGATCGAGGTTCTCAAGGGTTTCATTTTACTTGGTGCCACAATCGACACCCAAGGAAGCAGCAGTCAAGAAGTCAAGACACATTGCACTGGGAAAATCTGCTGCAAAGGACCTCTTTTAACATGCTGAAAAATAAAGATATCATATCACCTTGAAGACTAAGGTGGGCCTGACACAAACCATGGTATCTGACCCTAAACCATGGTATTTTTAATCGCATCATCTGGATTCGAAAGCTGGATAATGAATAAGCAAGACAGAAAAAGAACTGATGCCTCTGAATTGTAGCGTTGAAGAAGAATACTGAATGTACCACAGACTGTCAAAAGAACAAACAGATCTGTTCTATAACTACAATCAGAGTGCTCCTTGGAAGCAAAAACAGTGAGACTGCATCTAACATACTTCAGACATGTTGTTAGGAGGGATGAATCCCTGGAGAAGGGCACCACGCTTGGTCAAGCAGAGCGTTAGCAAAAAAGAGAGACCCTCAACAAGATGGACTAATATAACACAGTGCCTGCAACAATGGGCTTAAGCATAAAAACAACGTGGGGGCATGGCGCTAGACCGCAAGGTGATTTGTTTCATTGGATACAGGGTTGCTATGAGTTGGAACCAACTCAATGGCACCTAACCACAATGAGTTTTTACATGAAAAATTACTTTGTCACACTCAAATCAAGTGTCAAATAATACAAAAAAGAATGTCTGTAAAGCAAGGCAAGATCTTAATGGGTCTGCAGTGTTCCAAAAAAGAGCAAACACTTTGGTTTAAATTATGCAAACAAGCCTAAAGCTAATATGCTCTGAACAAATCAGCCAAGCGCCATCGAGTCGAAACAAATCAGGTAAGGTAAAAAGAAACTGTTTATAACATTTCTAAAAAATCAAATCTACACATCTTAAGCAACTAATATTGCAGCTGTATAGCACAATCTTTACCAAACTAATAAAGAATAGTATTGTTTTGTAAAATAATAAACATTTTTCCTGGTCATACAAACTTTTTATGAGAAACAACTCTTACTCATTTACAGCTGCTTATCATCCAATTCACAAGGCACAAATAAACATTAGCTCTTAGGTCAAGTTAAAACCACTGAACGTAGCCAAGGAAGTGGTGGAGTAGGATTTAAAACGCAAGACTCCAGAGTGGATTTGATTTTCTAGTGTATTTCACCTTACACCCATTAATTGCAGTACTTCCATCTCAAGGCTTTTAGGACTTTGTAATATTGCTTATGTAGCAGTATTTTCTTTTTAATTTTTTTTTTCTGTACAATAGTATATATATCCCTAAAACTGCAGGGTCATCACCAGTACGGACTAAAAAGGCTGTCATGCTTATCACTATGCATAGTCTCAACACAACTCTTAAGTAAATATTTATACAGACAGTTAATTACCACCATTTACACAAACCAAGCAAGAGTCCCCCTTATGCCTGCTTTTCCCCAGCAGTAAGCCTGACATGGAAAATCTGTTGGTGCATTGGTTAAGTACTATGGCTGCTAACCAAAGGTTGACAGCTCAAATCTCCCAGGTGTTCCTTGGAAAGTCTATGGGAAAGCTCTACTCTGCCTATAGTGTAGCTATGAGTTGGAACTGACTGGACTGCAGTGGGTGAGAAGCTTGCCATATGCAGGAAATACATTACACCTTTCAGACTACTAGGGTATCACCTTATTCTGTGAAGCAGAAATAGGCCTAATGAGGCATATGCAACACCATGGTGTTGTGTCGGGCCAAAGGGGCAGGGTAAGTGTGTGAGCAATGGCAGCAACCTGGCATTCAACATTCCTACATTGCTAGGGCCGTCAAAGCAGCAGTAAGAGCAGTAAGAAGTAGATCCCCAAAAGTTGGGGTTAATTCAATGACAACATCCGTGGTTAAGAAGTAATTTACCAAATATGTCTGCTCAAAATGCCAGAGCACATATTTCAAGGGTTGCGGTCCCATGCACTGAATACATTGCTGCCTTCCTAAAAACATGACCCATAAACCATATTTTGCAGTAAAAAAGTCCACCCTGAACCCTGCCCATGAAGAGTTACCAGGAGAAACTGATAGCTGTAATTAAAATACTTATGTAGTGGACTTTACCATTTACAAATCATTTTCACACGCAGTTTCATCTGTTTTTTGTAATTATAATTTCATGTATTTTACTTTATGCCTGGCAGATAAGTGCAACAAAATTATTATTCTCTAGTTTATAAAGGCTGTTGAGTCAAGAGAGTAGAACTGCACCAGAGTTTCCACAGAGCACCTGGCAGATTTGAACTGCCAACCTTTTGATTAGCAGCCTGCAACACTTAACCACTACACCACCACGGTTTCCATATTTTTATAAAGGCAGGCCTAAAGCCTGTAAAAATTCTGTTGTTCTTAGATGCCTCAGAGTCACTTCCAACTCACACTAACCCTACAGTGTACAACAGAACATTGCCCGGTCCTGCAACATTCTCATAACCACTGTTATGCTTGAGCTTGTTGCCGCCACTGTGCCAATCCGTCTACTTGAGGGTCTTCCTCTTTTTCACCGACCTATTTTACCAACCATCATATCCCCTTCACCAGGAACTCATCCCTCCTAACAACATGTCCAAAGTACGGGAGACGTTGTCTCGCCATCCTTGCTTCTTCAAACAATCTGTCGAAAGATCTCAGTCTCCCTGTGGCTCAGCAAGTTACTTATTTCGTTCTACAGCATGGATCCCAAATCAAGGTAGTAAGATTTTAAAGCAGTTTATAATGTGCTAAGATTTCACGTATATCCCTATGCATCTGAGAGGTACTTAACATACTTAAAAATAATGGCAACTTTCGATAAAACACTTGCCGGCTCATCACAAAGAAAAGACAAAATGTGAAATTAAACTTTTACAAACAATAAAATGTACTCTTTTCCAATAATCCTAAATGAACCTTTATCTAAGAGACTTGCTACAATGCTGTTCTCGACAGCTGTGAGACTACCTTTGGTTGAAAATATCAAGCCCTTTGGGGCACTTCAGCAATTAAATTCCACAGAGAATCCAAGTCATACATGTATACAGAATTCTCCTTATGTGACTGACCAATGCTGCATCAAGATTTCAAGGTACAAAGGAACCTGATAATGCAATGATTAAGTGTTTGAGCGCTGACCGAAAAAGTTGACAGTTTGGACGCACCAGCCACTCCACAAGAGAAAAATATCCAGTGATCTGCTCCCATAAAGATTTACACGTTAGACGCCTTATGAGTCAAGTTCTACTCTGTGTTACAGGTTGGCTATGAGTGAGAATCTACTGTGAAGCATGCAATAATGAGAATCACTTGTCAAAAATAACCTTTTCACTGAGTTCCTTTCATGTGTTAAATATACTTTTGTGTTTAAGAATATGTAAAATAATTAACAACAAAACTGTACCTGCCAGAAAGTAGCTAACAACAACCTTCAGGTGAGAGAACTACATTCAGTAAGACGCATCCAAAGAATTATAACACGTCTGTAAGAACAGGAACGCATGCACAGAACCAAACCCATAGCTGTAGATTCCAACCCAATAGTGACCCTACAGGGCACAGCAGAACTGCCCTGAGGATTCCTTTTAGGAAACAGCCAACGATTAACCACTGCACTAGAAGAACACACAGCAGGACACCAAATCCACTCTAAAAGAGCAGGTTAGAACAGTTCCTGACTTAAGTCCAGAATAACAACTACTAAGGACCAGCACCTTTCATGTAGAGGGAGACATTAAAGCTATTGAGCCCATGCAAGAAACTCCTAAAATATGGCTGAACCCTGAACCTGAAGGGAGAAAGGCAAACAATTCATTTGGAGAAGAGATAAATGAAATGGCTGACCCTACATACCAAGCTAGCTAACATGTTTGAGTGCTTCTATGTGCCAAGCATCCTACTAACTGTTTTTCATGCATTATCTCATTTAATCCTTAAACCAACTTTTTGAGCCGGGGAAAATTATCTTATAAGTGATGGAAGACATAAGAAGTCAGGTAACTCGCCAATGTTAAAATCAGCTTTAAACTAGAGACGGAATTAGAACCCAGTTCAGATTACATCTTAAATGTGAGCCATGAGCTCTGCTCTGCCACTTCTCTTGATGAAGGCTGCTAGGGGGAGCCACTGATGGGTTTAAACCTGAGAGTGAAGTGATCGGATTTGCTCTTTAGAAAGACCACTGGGCAGCTATGTGGGAGGTGAGTGAAGGGGGTGAGCCTGAAAACAGGAAGTCAGAAGGCTGTCAATAAAGCAGCAGTATTCTAGGTCATCAATAAACCCACAACGACCCTAAAAGGTCCAAGCAGAACTGCCCCACAGTTTCCACGGAGCGCATGGTGGATTTGAACTGCCGAACTTTTGGTTAGCAGACGAAGCACTTAAAACTGGTCATCAATAAGAATATTAATTATAACAGTACAGATGAACAAGATAGAATCAAGAGATTTCTCACAAAGGGAAACTGTCGGTTCTTAATGATTAAATGTAAAGTGTTAGTGCGAAAAAAGAATCCAACATTCGGGCTTGGAGAACTACCTGGACATGATACCCCTTTTGCAGGAACTGAAAATCAACAGGATTCTTTCATTCGTCAAATATTTAGTGTCCCCCAAATGCAAAACACTTTTCTGAGGCCGAGGTTCAAGTCCTGGTTGTTTAGAATATATTCTTGAGAGCAAAGGACAAACCATTAAAAAAAATTTTTTAAATGCTAAAAAGACATATTTTAAATTAGTCATTATTACTAACAGACTTGGCCTAGGGTTCAGCAAAAACGTTTCATGCTACTGTTTTTTAAAAATATTACTACACACAGAAAATAAATCAATAGAAAGGCATCCCACAATTTATTCCATTAAAGTCTGACAGATCTTCAAGTGCGCACACACGCAACCACCCCTGTAATTTTACTTGCCCTTTTTTCCCTTGTGTTCTCAGCAAGTTTCATTGACCAAACTAAAACATATATTTGAACCTTTTTCATCCCACTATCACCTGCCCAGAACTGAGTAGTCCATAACTTGACTCCTTATAAAAGGACACCTACTCCACATTAGCTTATTTCAGTAGTAACTGCTAAACCTTATGCCCCCACCTTTCATCCAAGGACTTGCTGTGAATCGTTACTAATACAGCTATCCTGTGAAGATATGGGAAGTACAACTCCCAAACTACCACACAGTTAGGAAAACGGCCCATGAGAAGGGAAGCATAGAACAGGCAGTGCCCAAATCACAAACATCTGACTTTATGACCTAATGACTTTCTTACAACAGAAATTTAGGAACCAACCTCTCTCTCCCCAAGCCTAAAATATTAAAAAACTGTGTATACACAACGATTTGTAATAACAAGCTGGTGCTACTTTGTGACAGGCATAAAACTTCTATTTTTATAATTACTGTACTACCATGCTAGAGATGTTTCAGTGTATCCTATAGTGTTTCTTTATGCATACAAACATACTCTATGTACTATACACCAAGACAAACATTTGATAGGCTAAATGATATCATGCTAACTGTTCCTTAATACAAATCCAGGTTCAAAGACAGATTTAGGAAAGAGCTCATTCGTAATCTGGAACTGCCTGTAACTCAGAAATAATCACAAAGCCAGATGCCAAAAACAACAACTTTTAGTCAATTCATAAGAAAACACTGCCTCTAGCTGAAATAACATTAAGTTTAGTACGAGAAGGAAGCAAAATGTCTTACATCCAAGAACTGTCTTATTTTTAAAATGACCAGAATTACGATACGTAAGAACTTTCAAACAAAATACTTTTTCTAATACCTTATGCATTCAGGGTTAGAAAGATTATTTAATTAGTTATAACTGGCAGGACAGACATTTTACCTAAAGCCTTTCTGTCACCCTTAAATCTTAGCCACTTAAAGCATAATGATAAGAATACTGATATAAAGCAACAGCAAACCTTTTAAACAAACCCAATTGCTTAAGTTTGAATGCTAAGAAGCATACATCAGAATGCTGTGAAAACACTGCAAGCGAACTGTTTATATTTTTTCCTGAAAACAAATTCTGTACACTTATGCAATATGCATGGACAAGAAGTTTAAAATTTATCAGTCAGTATTCAGAATGAAAGCTTCCCAACCCCAATTCAACTTGCATATATGTAAATGTACTGCTCTAGATATAAAGGCATTGCTTTATTTTATTACGAAAAAGTACACAATTCAGAAAACTGTAAAACCTATTTTAAAGATGTGTTTATGCGATCATTCTTATATACACAAGTCAAGAGAAAATGCCTTACATTATTATGTATTTATACTTTCCTTATAGTCAGAATTAACAGTGTGTGCTCAAAATTTTTACCTCCATTTAGGAACAAGTAAACAAGTAGTAAATCCTTTCGTGAAACCCAAATTTCGAATTTTCACAAAACCTCATGTGTCAATCATAAAACCATGCCTTTCTATTCATTAAAAGTGAAACTACTAATTCTAATTACACTCCTCAGACAAAAAACAAAATGTTTCTAATTTACCAATATGTGCATAACGGATACTGTCAATTCCTTTATCAACAGGACTTTGGAGGAGAGTTGCTGTAATTTACAAATGAAATGAAAATTTCAAAATGATATTTTAGTTACCAGAAGTTCTAAAAGTACTGATAAACTACGGGGTGGGGAGGGGGGCCAGGGCTCTTAACCACTATATTCTAACAATCCTAGTAAATGTAACATTCATATTCCAAGCACACCAAAATAATTCAGGCAATTAAACCACCACCACCCCCACATACAACTCCATAACACTAGTAATCTGGAACAGTCTAACTCTCCTTTAGTATTACCAAGTCAACGTAGCTGCCTTTCAAGTAACCATATTCCAAGCTACTGCTTCTGTATCTTTGAATCGTATTTGACTTGATATATTCCACAAAGATCACCAACTAGAAATTGTACTCTTAGAAGGGCTTGCCTCATTTCAACTCCTAAAGGACACAAGAGTGGTGACAAATCTACACAGCAAAATCGAATCAGCGTAAATTACTAATAATTAATAACTAAAATGCTTAAATCAATCTCCAAGCAGAACGTCCCCTTTTTCCTTACAAAGGATTTACTGGCAAAATAACTACACTCGAAATACAGCCTCTAAAGTAAAACTGAAATTCTCCATCTCGAGAGTCACAAGTTTTAACATCAAAATTCCCTCAACTTCTACACCAATGGAATATCCAATATAAGTATCTGAATATCCAATACAAGTCTCAAATATCAACAACAAAAAAATACCTTAGGTCTCAACAGTACTACAACAGCCTTCACCCATCCACAGGTAACCAGATGCAAAGCTGCAGACAGCTGCCCTTGGCCTAGACCGTCCGAAACCACGGAATGGGGGTAATAAACTGAGAGACTTGATCTCTTTCCAGGGCTACAGTTCCCAAGCAAAACAATCACTGGCCCAAAGAGACAGCAAAGAAAACTGGAGACGATGTAATCCCGAGAGAGGAGTGCGGGGGACGGGAAGGGTACCCAGAAAGAAACAGATACCTTCACGCATCATGCAGATCCACAAAAACAACAACACATCGTAGAACGTGCGCGTAGGAACACCAGATGGAGTCCCCGGGGCTGAGACAGTTGAGCAGACTAACTCCAGCGGC
This sequence comes from Heterohyrax brucei, assembly GCA_028571685.1. Lineage (NCBI taxonomy): Eukaryota > Metazoa > Chordata > Mammalia > Hyracoidea > Procaviidae > Heterohyrax > Heterohyrax brucei. The sequence continues at coordinate 168,762,189 of CM053143.1, forward strand.
AGTGGATAAATCAGCCGACTGGGTTCAGAGGGGTGGCTTGCGCACAAGGAGAAAAACCACCAGATCGAGGAGACAAAGCCTCTGGAAGTGATCACGGAGTAAAAACAAAGGTGAAAAGGGAAACGAATGAGAAACAACAGGGGGAAAAAAAAAACTAAAAGAAAAATTTGCATCCTGGGCTGTGGCAGGTCACTGGGCTACCGAACAGAGGTAGCAAAACAAAGGGGCACCGGAGGAAGGGCAGCGAAGCAGGAGATGGAGAAGGGATGCGGGGCGCGACGGGTCAGACAAAGCGCCCAAGGCGGTGAAACAAAGGGTTGAGGGTACAGAGTCGCGGGGAGCAGAAAGACAAAGCGCCCGGGGTCGGGGCACCCGGCGGGCGAGGAAGCGACGGCGACCTACAGAAACAAAGCTGCGTGGGGTCGACAGGCAGGGCCCGCGGGCGACGCCGGCGGCACGGGCAGCGCGCGGCGAACACAGCGCCTGAGGGCCCCGCGCGCCCGGCAGCACTCACACCCGCAGCCCGCCGGCCTCGCAGTCGCCGCCGCCCGCCCTCTCGCGCCGGAGCCCAAGCCACAGCGGCGCAGACCGGACAGCGCAAGACCACACGCCGCCGCCGCCGCCGCCGCGCTTGGCGCACGCAGCGCCGCCCTCGCGGCCCCCTGACGCCAAGCGCACCGCGGTCCTTGGACCCGTCGCCCGCCGCGGGCTCGGAGGCGGCCGCAACTTTCCCTGTTCCCACCGCTCAGATTCCCTCAGACTTACCCTGTCACAACAGGCGCCATCTTCCACAAACTCTCGCCAAAACTCCAACACTCGCGAGATTCCTCCCGACTCCTTCCCTGGTCCCTCTCCCCCGCCCTTCCCTTTTTTCCTCACTCTTCGCGTCCACCCAGCCCCCTCGCTCCTCTTCCCCTCGCAGCCGCCGCAAAGAGCTAGATGCCTCGCGCCGCCTGCGGAGTAGGGGATCCTCCTTGCTGCTTTCCCTGGAAACCTACCCAAGCAATAGAGCATGCGCAGGCAGCTCCTCTGCGGGCGAGCCCTCCGTGTGGTCCATGGGGAGCGCTCCACGTATCCGGGTTTTGGGACGCGCCCTGAGGGATGTGTGTGGAGACTGAGGAAAACCGGAGGGGATTACAACTGGGACGGGGAATGAAGGGGTCAGGAGGCGGGGCTGAGGGGAAGGGAGGAGGGGTCCTGGGAAAATCGCCGCATTTCACAGGCCTAAATGAAACACCTCCTCAAATGGGTGTTTTCCAAGTAGCTTCCCGCTCACTGTGGGTTCCCAGCCTGTTTCATTCATTCAAACGTTCATTGGCTGCCTCCTTTATGCTGGTCTCAGCGTTAGATGCTGGAGCTACTAAAACGCCTGGGATTAGAGTGAGCCGCACACGAGGAACCTTCCATGCACCCGACACCTACTCTAGTAGGAGACAGACTTGATTACAAAGCGTTCCGACCCCACAGAGCTCTGTACTCGGAAAACTTTTGCCGTGGCGCTCTGTCACCTTAGCGTCCTTCTCCTTGGGTGCGAAATGAGGTCAGGTCAAGCCTTCTGGCAAAGGCACCCACCTCACATGCACACGCCAAAACGCCGAGTAGTTTCTCCAAAAGTGGTAACTATGTTAGAACTGAGAACTGCCACCACCCAGCCCCGGCCGAAGGGCCCGCGCAAATCTCAATCACCGTCGTGGGATGTAGACAACGGCCAGCTCCATGAGCCTTTCTAGGACTCCAGCGCAGCAGCCTCTGGTGTGTGACCACAGGTGAATACGGGGTAGAGTCTGCACAGGGGACAGTGGCTCCCCTAGGCCTGGCGCAGCCGAACACTCCACCACTGCCTGAAGCCTACTTCAGCAGGTTTAAGACCTGAAGAACGCCCTAGCCAATCTGGAGGTCTGGGCGTTTAATAGAAAGGTGCAGGGCCTGAGCCCCGCCCCCTCCCCACCTGCCACGCTCCTTCCCCGCCCCCGCCCTTTCCTTTCCTAGAGATTCCCAGATCCAGTTCTGCCTCCCGCAGGGAACCCCAAAACCCGGAGAACTGGAATCCTCCGACCGAAACCTGCCGAAGGCGCTACAGGATTGGCGCCGCACGCGCGAGAGGCACTGCGCATGTGCTCAATGCAGGCTGCTGAGTCTCACGCTACACCTCCTTCCCACCGCCTTCCACTACTCGACTCAGACACAACACGGGCCGTGGGAAATTTCCTAAACCTCGCGAGAACGTGCCTCTCGCCTATGCTTGGGCCGCAAATCTCGCAGAGTGCAGTCTGGACAGGTGTTTGTCTCGTGCAGCTCCGGGTACTGTTCGTGCCACGCGTGCCTGGGCGGCTGGCGGCTGGCCCCGGTGGGGTGGGAAGGGAGCGGCTCACAGCGGAGGCGGGGCTGGTGGGCGCGTGTCAGGCCACGCGAAGCAGAGGGCGGCTAAGTAGGAGGCCAGCGTCTCGCACTCCCTTGCACGCTCCAATACTCTCTGTGCAACAAATGGGGGGGAGGGGCTAAGAGATCGGGCCTCTTCGGGAAGAACGGGAAGTAAGGAGATTAGAAACTACTCCTGGTGCAGAGAATAGGAGGTCACACTCCAGAGCCGGAGGAGCCCCAGGCCGGTCTCCCAGGGAGGTTTCCGGTCGCCCTCCTCGAGTCTGGTACTTTCCTACAAAGTGTTAGACGCCGCGGTCCCCGCCTCCGGAGCTCACGGACAGCCCCCAGTGTCTGATTTGAGTCACACTTCTGAGTCACCTAGCCGGGCCTCTTCTGCCCTTGCATTAAAACAACTCTGGATTCTCTTAACTACACTCCCACCTAACTTGCGTTTAAAAAACAAACGAAAATAGAGTCCAGATTCCCTTAACTACTCTCCTCTAGGAACTGGTTCTTTTTTTCTCATCTACCCTCACGCTTGCAGACTAGGTAGAAGAAAATAAAGGTCTCATTGTTGCTTTTTATAGGTTCTGTTTGTATTCAAAGACAATTTTTTTTCATCCTCCTCTTCAGTGTCTTCCTAGCCTTTTGAGGTAGTCCCTATGTATCACATTCTGTTCTTATTTTTCTTTGTCCTTACTAACATGACATGATTTAGGTTTTGCTTTCCCCTTTCCATGTTTTTGTTAAAATATTCCACTTAGGTATCGTTTCGTCAAATGCTTTAATGACCATTCTTATAATTCCATTTCCCCCTCCTTTTGGGGGGTTCTTTTTTTTAACATTTTTATTATTTATTAATTACACTAAATGAATAAAATTTCTAACATGTATCAATTATCTACGATAAACCATCACACACACACGCACACACCCGCTCTTGTAGCCGACAAAGGTATCTTCTGTAGATAATTGTATTTTTAAGTCCTTATAACAGGGCTCTTACACAATATTTGTCCTTTTGGCTCTGACTTTTTCGCTCAGCATAATGTCCTCCAGTTGAAACCAGGTTATAAGATGTTTCCTACAATCATCATTGTTCTTTATCATTGCATAGTGTTCCATTGATTATATCTACCATAGTTTGTTTATCCATTCATCTGCTGATGGGCATCTGGGTTGATTCCATCTTTTAGCTATTGTGGATTGTGCTTCAGTAAACATTCATGTACATGTGCCTGTTCATGTGACAGCCTTTGTTTCTGAAGGATAAATTTCAAGCAGTGGAATTACAGGATCAAATGGTATATCTATTTCTAGCTTTTTAAGGAAGTGCCAGATTCCTTTCCAAAGAGGTTGTACCAACTTGCAATCCCCCCAGCAGTGTAGGAGAGTTCCAGTCTCTCCACACCCTCTCCAGCATTTGTTGTTTTGTGGTTTTGGGATTCTTGGTCTTCTCCAGCAAATTCCTAACTGTATTCCTCAGTCAGGCTTATTTCAAATTGGCCCTAGTGTGGTTTCTGTACCAGCCTAGCCTAGTCTACCATTGTCCAGGAACTGGTACCTTACTGAGAACACAGGCTCACAAATGTGGAAGTGAATTGAATTTTGATTCCTAGAGGATAGTGAACCCTCTGGCAGGAGATCAGTTTCTGTTGTATAGTGAACAGCACAGTAAATTTCTGTTGGCATTGTTTTCATGGTTGTTAGAGTTATGTGTGGATGTGTGTGGTGTATTTGCCCATTTCTTTGATTATATATTTAATAGAGAAATACAAGAGTGTTTAATATCTCAACATATGTCAGATTTGGAATCTGAAAGCTCAGAAAGAGGAACCTGGGAACCTACCTTTCAAGAAGGTACTGGTAACCGTAAGTCTAATCACAGTTTCTTAGGGTGAAGTCTAATCACTACTTCACCCTAAAAGTCTGCCCTAAAACGTGGTCATTCTGTAGTCTTCACCAGTCTCAGTAAATAGCAACTCTGTCCTTCCTTATACCAAGAACTTTGGTATATTCCGGTCTTTTTTGTTTGTTTGGCTGTTCTACCCAAACTCCAGTCTCACAGACAATCATGCTGGTTCCATGTTCAAAATAAACCCAAAACCCTAATACTTTCCCACCTCCACTGCTACCAGACTAGTCCAAGCCATCTCATTTCTCACCTGAGTTCAGGAAGTTTGCAGACTGCTCTCCCTTCTTCCATTTTGTTTCTTCTCAACAGAGTATTCAGAGTGCCTGGTGCTCAGAATGCTCCAGTGCTTTCCTCATTTCACTAAGAGGCACTGCACAATCTGGCCTGATGCCAAAACCCCCTACTTCTTCCTGTTCTCCTCCTTGCTCAACTGAGCTCTAACCCTTTGACTTTCTTGCTGTTCCTGGGATACAGGAATACTCAACCATGGACCTTTGCTCTTTTCTGGAGTGTTCTTCCCTCAGACACCTTATAGTTTATTCCCTTACTGCCTTCAGATCAAAAGTCACCTAGCCTCAGGGACAAAAAAGCCACTTGCCATACTCCACATCCTTCCCATTCCTTCTTTATTTTCCACATGGCACTTAAAAATACCATATATGCTACTTGTGTATTGTGTTTGTTGTCATCTACCCACTATCATGTAATCTTAATGAGGGCAGGGATTTTTGTGTCTTCTGTTCACTGTTCAAGCCTTGGCCACAAGGGCAATGATAGGCATTCAGTAAGTCATTGTAGAATGAATTGGGTATCTTCCACTTTAGGATTGAGTAGCAATGATTCTGAAGACTCACTAAGCCTTCAAACATTCAAAACAATATTAGACAAAACCACTGATGAGTACCTCAGTACCAGGCAGCCTGAAGAGCAGGAAAAAGACTGCAGAGCAACCAACCACCTATGTTGGCTTAACGTAAAATTAAAGTTATCTGCAAGTTAAATCTTCATTAAATGAGGCTACATTTACTTTAAGGCCACATTTACTCTCATTTTAGAACCTCAGGAAAGAAAACACTGTTGGCAGGATATATAGCAACAAGCATTCTCATAGATTGCCAATGGAAGTAAAAACTGGTGTAACATTTATTAAACCATTTTGGCAAAATATGTCACTACCTGATAATCCTACAATTCCCTTTCTAGAAATTAATCCTACAAATGTATTCACTTAAGCAGAGCAAATATGGTAGAAGGTAGTAGTAACATTCCCAATGTCCATAAGATTTCTTTTTTTAATCATCATATATTCATAGAGAATAAGGTGTAGCTGTTAATAAGCAGAGGGTATTTTTTATGCTTTTACATGGAAAACTAACAAAAGTATACTAAATTTGAAAAGCAAGGTGCAAAACAGTGATCAATAGCCATATATTTATTTGCTGGGTCTAAAATTGTTCTGGTAGGACACACTAAGAACTCTTTAACAGTGACAGCATTCCTCTAAGGGACTCACTGGCTGAAAGACAGACATGAAAAGGAGTGGCTGGTTGCTGTCTTGGTTCTTTTGCAGTTTGTACCATGTGTGGGTATTGTCTATTTAGAATATAAAACATTTATGAAAGAAGTACAAGAAGAAGAAGAAATCATCAAATAACATTATTTCCTTTCTCCCACTTAGTGGAGTTATTTTCTAGTGAAAGTTGCGTAGATGGTCTACCATCTCAGTAGAGTTCAGAACAAGAGACTGCCTAGTCTCAGCAGCATTAAGACTCATTCAGACACCACACATTAAGTACCTGCTATGTAACGTATCAGACATCATCTTTAGTGGGTTACTCAGTCGGTTCACTCCAAGATTCCAACTTCAGGAGCTGCCCTGGCTATCAGACCAATCTCAGTTGTAGTGTAATTCCATGCTGGGATAGAGATAGGAATTTAATGATATTGGGGGTCCAGTGGAAGAAGCACCTAACTCTTGCCTGATGAAGCCAGGAAGATGTCACTGAGATGACTTTTGAGCTGAATTTTCACGGAGTAGAAGTTCAGAAGACACAAAGAGGAGGAGGAGGAAGCATGGCAAGCACAGGAAACAGCATTTTCAGGCTGTGAGGTGTGAAAGTGCATCTTGTGTGTAGGGGAACTCCAGGTGGGGTTTTAATGCATGTTGAACAGGGGTGGGCATCCTAAGGAGTATCACAAGGAGGACTTGGTAGAATTGTGATCCCCAAAAGTCACTGTGGATCAGAATCACCTGGATCCTACTCCCTCCCTCAGTCTGTGAAGAGTGTCTTGGGGTAAAACTAAGAAGAGGTATTGGGAGCAGGTGGCTCAGAAACTGTGATGTAAATTGTCTGTGAACCAAAATGTGAGAGCCTCTGTTGTAGGACAGGGAACCCTTGTTGGTGCAATGGTTAAGAACTATGGCTGCTAAAGCAAAAAGTTGCAGTCCAAATCTGTTAGGTGCTTCTTGGAAACTTTACGGGGTAGTTTCACTCTGGGCTGTAGGCTCAGAATCAGCTTGACAGCAATGGGTATGGTTTTTTTGTGTGTATCTTAAGAGATGGGTACAACATGTCTTCAGGGGTTTTACTTTGAAACCATACATCATGGCATATTTTAGTTTCTTTTTTTAAACTCAGTAAATGAAACAATTTTCAAAAACAAATGAAATATTTAAATATTAAAAGGGATGAGTTGGGAAGCCCCTGAGTAGGTTCCCAACCAGAGTGCCATGCATGTGATACACTTGGAGTCAGTCAGCTAAACCTGCCCATGAAAGTGTCATTAGGTTTTACTGTGGTGTTTTAAACCCAATGATACATTATAACATTCCTTTGATTCTAAGTTACACTACCTCGTAAAAATGAGGCACACTGAGCCAGGGAGAATTTTGCAAAGTGCCTTCATGTTGAAGTTGGCAATGGAAAGCATGAGCTACCTAGTACCACATTGCACTGATTCAGACAGTGGGACCTTAGGAAGGTTATTTAACCTGTTATTATCTCTGTTTCATTTGCTATAAAATGGAAACCCTGGTGGCATAGTGTGTCAGTGATACATCTGCTAACCCAAAGGTGGCACTCCTTGGAAACTATGGAGCAGTTCTACTCTGTCCTATAATATCACTACGAATCAGAATCAACCCAATGGGAGTCAGTATGGTAAAATTAATGTAACAGATAAAATACAATTCATTGAGCTACTGTGAAGATTTAAAAAAAAAAAATGCCACAAGGTCAATTTTGACTCCTGGCGACCCCAGTGTGTCACAGAGTAGAACTGTCAAACAGGGCTTTCTTGTCTGCACTCTTCATGAGAGCGGATTGCTAGGCCTGCCTTCTGTGACATTGCTGGGTGGGTTCAAATCACCAACCTTCAAGTTGACAGACAGGCACAAACCATTGGCACCACCGGGGAGCTTATTGTGGAGATTAGAAGAGCTTCTTACATCACAGCACATAGTAAAGTATTTGCAACATAATATTTGCTATGCTAGTGTAAGTTCCTATTATTGTTATTATTCAACAAATCCATAGGTTGCATTGATCTGATCAGAATTCCTGCAGAACATGTCAAATCTTCTCTAATATTTCAAACAGCTATCTCAAAAAGGCCAAATATAGTGATTTTACACAAATTGATGTTAATTCCTTCCTTTATTGAATACCACTCAGAAATGACAATAACATTATTGTTAGCTCATGTCTAAGAGGTTCATATGTTCATAAAGGTTGAGAAAGTTGTAGATGGCTAGCAAGAGTTTGTGAAGAACATAAAGTTAAGTTTGACACGATCAGGTCCTCCTACAGTGGCTCTGCTGGTGCTACACTGATAGCCCAAGTTAGAGATTTGAAGAAAAAAAAAATTGCCATGAAGTGGATTACAGCTCATAGCAACCTTATAGGACAGAGCAGAACTGCCTGCTAGTTCCCAAGGAGTGCCTGATGGACTCAAACAGCTTACCTTTTCATTAGCAGTCTTAGCACTTAACCATTACAGGGTTTCCAATAAAGAGCCTTTTACTTTGCAGACGTTTTTCTTGATTTGTGGCTTTTTAGTCATCTTTATGCCTCCCTTGTATTTATAATATAATCCCTATCATTTTCTACTGTGAGGTTAATCAAGGTTAGTAAAACGTATAGGAGATTGAAAGAGTGTCAAGAAGATTTCCACTAGACTATACAATTCTATAAGGAAAATAAGCTCTAACTCCAAGAGTAAAAGAAATAAAATACCGAAAATGAGTCACAGACCATGCTTAAGGAGAACTTGAGAAACAAAAATAAATATTCATCCTTTCCTTTTCAATTGTGTTTGATTTTCACAGGATTCTTTGGCCCTGGAAATTTAACAGTTTCTTTTCTTTCCACAGGCTGGATTAGTTTAGCTCGCTAACATGTGGGGCAGTTCAAGAAGGTGAAGCAAGAAAAAGAACGGGCCATTTACCTTAGGGATGTGAAGGGCATCAGATGCACATTTAGTGAGAAGAATGTGTGCAAATAGAGTAATTCATCAGGAGTTTTCATAGCAAAGGCAACTGGAAGAAAACCTTTCCATGTGCAATTGATATATTTTGTTCTTTTTATAACATGAACAAGATAAAACACTATCTGTGCAAGAAAAGACAACACCATAAGAATAAGACTGCATTTGTCTGTGTAAAAAAGAATATATTCAAATTTGTTTTTCCTAAACTTCTCCCTTTGTCAGTGGTTTTTTTTTTTTTTTTTTTGGTTGTTGTTGTTGCTGCTGTGTTTTTAAGCGTTTTAAGTGTTGAACAGCCTAGTTTAACAACAGTAAAAACTGAGGTATGAAGGACAGGGCTTTGGCTCATGCTCACCATTGAATCCTGCCTTTACCACTAAACAGCTGACTAACTTTGGGCAAGTGAGGTTTTCCTCAAAGTAAATGCAGAATATGTTGCATAGGGTCATTTTGAGAGTTAAATGAGCTATTACATGAAATTGCTGGATACACAGTAGGCACTCAGTTAGCATTTTTTTTTTTAATGAAATTCTTCCACCCATACCCACATTCAGTTTCCTTATCCATTAAGTGGACTAATACCATCTGCCCTACAGGCTTGTTGCAATGATCAAATTACATTATTATATGGATAATTAAATGCAAAGAATTATTTTTAAATGAGTTCATAGTACTTTCATTTTAGTTAACACATTTATTTTTTGAAATCTGACTGTGTTTATACTGCAAAGCATCCTTTTTCCTTGTCCTCTGTTCTTTGTTACTTTGTGCACAAACAGCCTGTACCAGCTTTCAAAGAAAGCCCATCAGAAAGGTTTCATTCTTTGTATCCGTGTTGCTTTGTGTCATAGATAGTGTAATGATAAGCATCAAAATGTAGTTATGACCTTTGTGGCTAGCGCTCTTGCCCAAAATAGAAATACACCAAGGACTAAGAAAATTAACTTTGGAACCAGTTTATTCGAGTGGTGATAAATAGTGAGAGCCATTGGATAATTCCCTTCTTGTGAAATATCTAACTCCATCAAAGGCAGCTGACTAAACTTTAATGCCTTTGAATATCATAAAGTTCTATCTTATCTCATTTAATAATTACCTTTATTTCCCTATGTTAATATTTTTTCATTTTAATTCAATTTTTAATCATCATTATACCAGTAAGTGGGGATTTAAAAAAAAGATGCTTGTGAAATTAATGGAGGGGAAAGTATCTTTCTATTTTCAAGCGATTGGTAAGCCTTCAAGTACAGACTTAATTTATGCAATGAATATGTCTGAAAAGTTTCGTATCGGTTTCATAATGATGTATTTAATTTTTTTTTAATGCAGTAGGGAGACTTTCTGTCTAAAGGAAACCCTTAAGACTGTTAGACATTATAAGTGCTGTTAACATGTAGGTAGTTTTGCTATTTACATTGTGTTTAACTGTAATCTATCATGATTAGTATTCTGTAGAAGGTAAAATAAATTATAGTAAGGTGTTATGAATGTCCCACTAGTGGAAAAAACATTGCTCAAGATTTTAACTACACATTGCCTCTGTTCTAAATACTCTGGACAGATAAAAATGTATGCATGCTTCATTATTATTTTTTTTCTTTCAGCCTTCCAAATACGTGGCCTGAATTCTACCCTCAAAATTGCTTTTGACTTCAGTAAGAGTTATAAACTATGGTCTGGGAGAAGTATTTGGCTCCTACTTTTCTCTTCAAGTCTAAAGCTCTCCAGAAATGTTCTTATGAAATCCCAATCTGATTTTCATCACACAGTTTCACCTACATAGCATCATATTTTCCTTCACCAGCAAACACTGAGTATTTTATTTTTAACTACCACAGCTATATCTGTATTTGCATGGTACTTTCCAACTTTCCAAAATAGGCAGCAGATCACAGAATCTAGGCAGAAAAAAAGTACTTAAACACTGAAAGATAACTTCTGAAAAGCAGATTATGTACAGAAGTGTTTAGTTTTGTGAAGTATGATTTTGAAAAGTTGTAGATCAATCTAACGTGCAATAGAATAATGCTGTATTTAAAGGTATGCTGTGATATATAATTGGTGAAGTCATAATAAATATGTTTCTCAGTCTGCACTGTCCCAGAGCCTCTCCCAGCCATCATCTCAGTCAACCCTCAGGACAATGATACAGGTAGTTTATGGATGGGGCTCAGAGAAGTCAAAGGTTTGTATATGTCATTTTCCTTTAGGCGATTCTCATACTTATGGTTGTCAATGAGTTCTTTCTTTGTGGGGTTTTTATTTTATTTTTTTGCTATGGAAATTAATTTCTCTTTATCACTATCTGATAGAGCATGTTTGATATCAAGTGCTTGGAGTTTCAGATGATAAACTCAGTAAATTAGCACGTTTTCAAAACTATAAATGCTAGGGAAAGTAAAAAGATTTACTTTTATATAACTGGAAATTACATAAATGTATGTATTTAGAATCAAACATATGAACTAGTTAACACTGAGTAACTACAGATAGGTAGGCTGTGCAAGGGGAAGAAACAATGTACTTTGGATTTGTTACATGTATATTATTTTTTTAAATTAATTAGACAAAGACATCACAAGGAAGGAGAAAGCAGACTAATGCCACTTATAAATATAGACACAAAAATCCTCAACAAAGTATTCTACTAATTAGAAATAAAAGGGATTTCCTCAGCCTGATTAAAGGCAACTAGAAAAGCCTCTACAGATAACATCATGTTTAAAGGTCCAAAAAAATATCCAATGCTGTGGAGTCGAGTCATAGAGGACCCAATTCTTTTCTCCTGACATCAGGAATAAGATAAGCTATGCAGATAAAAAAACATAAGAAAAATGATTAACATCATTATCCTTTGAGAAGATGAAAATCAAAATCACAAGGATAGCTATAATAAAAAAGACAACCACAAGTGTTGAAAAGGATGTAGTGGAATCAGAACTCTCATACATAAGTGAAAGTAACTTTATTCATGCAATGGAATTCTATTTAGCCATAAGAAAGAGATGAAGTTCTGATAATGTGCCGCGTTATAGATAAACCTTAAAAACACCACGCTAAGTGGCGAAAGTGAGTTGCAAAGGCCCCGTTTTATAAGACTCACTTTACGTGAAATACCCAGAATAGTTAAATCTACCCAGACAGAAAGGGGATTAGTTATTGCCTAGAGTTAAGGGGCTGGAGAGTAGAGCTCAGGACAATTACTAAAGGAACTTCAAGAAAACCACATGAGGCAGAACATCAGGGAAACCCCGGTGGTGTAGTGGGTAAGTATTACGGCTGCAAATCAAAAGGTTGTCAGTGGGGACCCATCAGGTGCTCCTTGGAAACTCTGTGGGGCCAGTTCTACTCTGTCCTAAAGGGTCACTATGAGTCAGAATCAATTCGACAGCAGTGGGTTTGGTTTTTGGTTGACAAGGGCATCAGGTCTTAGTTCTTATAAACTGGGTAACCTTGGGAAGACAGTAGTTGCAGTTCAGTGATAGAATTCTCACCTTTATGTGAGAGATACCCATTTGATTCCTGGGAAAAACACTTTAAACACAGCCACCACTCACCTGTTAGGGAAGACTTGTGTACTGCTATAATGCTGACAAGTTTCAATGGAGCTTCCAGAATAAGACTAGGAAGAAAGGCCTGGCCATCCACTTCCAAAAATGAGCCATTGAAAATTCTATGGATCACAATAGGTTCTGCCCTGTTGTGTATGGAATTTTAATGACTCTGTAGCAACTAACAACAACCTTGGGCGTGTTTTTTAACTTCTGGGATCCTTAAAACTGAAACCCAGTGCTGTCAAGTTGACTCTGATTTATGACAACCCAACAGGACAGAATAAACTGCCCCATAGAGTTTCCAAGGAGCGCCTGGTGGATTTGAACTGCTGACCTATTGTTTAGCAACCATGGCACTTAACTACTATGCCACCAGGGTTTCTTCTGGGATCCTTAGTCTTCTCCTTTTCAAAAAGATGGTATTAATATGACTTCACATATTTGAAGAGCTCTGGTGGTACAATGGTTGAGAGCTACGGCTGGCAACCAAAACACGGGCAGTTCAAATCCACAAGCCTTTCCTTGGAAACCTCATGGGGCAGTTCTGTTTTGTCCTGTAGGGTTGCTATGGGTCAGAATTCACTAGGCTGGCAATGGGATAGTGCCAGCAAACTACACAATTAAGTTCAGTTAAGTTTGCAAACTTGCCATGTGCCACCATGTGCAATGGTCATTCCAGGAAAAGAGTTCCAAAATTGCTTTCGAGGGTAGACTAGGCCCTGGCATCGGTGCACAGCTTCCCAAGGGGAGTACTTGGAGGGTGAGTGTAGTGATATTCAGCAATGAGATATGTAGTCCTTAGAATAAGTAAGCTTGTGGACTTGATTGTCGGACCTCCTGTGAGATATCAAGGCCTTTTCTGAAGCATAAATGTGATACCAAACCCCTTGCCATGGAGAATCACTCATTGTGATTCTATAGGACAGAATAGACTTGTACCATTAGGTTTCCAAGGCTGCAATCTTTACAGAAACAGGTTGCCCCATCCTTTTCCCAGTAAAGCAGCTTCCAGAACGGCCCACCTTTCGGTTAGCACTGGAGCTTTTCTAACCATGGAGCCACCAGAATTCCTAAAGCCTAACTAATCAAACCAAAAAACCAAACCCACTGCTGTCTGGTCCATTCCGGCTACTATCCCCAAAACGGAGTCACTTGGGCTGAGCTGTAAATCATCGAACCAACATCTAAGTTTCTCTTTCCTGTAAACACTTAACTCTCCCAGGAATCAAAATTCAAGCCAGTCAACTGACTCTGCAGAAACGGAAATGTAAACTAGCCAATCAGGATTGATAGATCACTTTTAAAATGCGTGCCAGCCACTTTAGAATTGCCCTCTGTATCTTCCTATTTTCTGTTCGTCTTCCTTACAAAAATAGAACCCCCTTTCTGCCCTTACTGCCCTTGGGAACATGTCTTGACTTTCAGACCAAATGTTCCTTGGTTCGTTAAGTGAAAAATAAAGCTGATAAATTTATATCCAAATTTAGTGTTATGAAAATTGTATTTTTAACAGACTTGAATACTACTTTTTTGCGGGGAGTTAAAACCTGTGGGAAGCAGAAAGTGACGAGCATTGAAATTTGGAGCACTAATACGAAATAGCCAGTGCCTCCATAGCCTAGTGACATGCACAAATCCCTTCCAAGACCACTTGTGGGCAGCAAGGTGAGCCGGGCATCTTTATCTCAAATTTTATGGGTTAAGGAAATAAGGCTTCCAAACAGTTCAAGTGATTAAGGACACACCAGTTAGAAGAAGGTAAACCTGATTTGAAGCCATCTTTCTGCCTTCTAGTTAAGAAGCCTTTTTAATTATATCAGTTAATCTACACTTTTTTGCTGTTACTGCTTTGGGAAAAAACTGTTTCTTCATTAAAAGGTTTTTAAGAAAAATTACTATAAAGGGAGTTGATGTAATTTGAAGAAGTTTGGAGTAAGTGTTTTAGGATTTAAAAAATCACAATATAATTACTTACCTTTCTCCTTCATCTTACTGGTTAGATCACATTTTGTCAGAGCTAATATTCAGAGATAGTTATCTATTTGTAATGGCAGAGATGACTAGATTACTTTAAAAGCAGTCTAATCTATCTTTTCTGAGAACCAGATTGTTGTTGGCTTGAAAAAGACAATTCCTGTTTGTGTATCATAAACCAAGCATATGTTGCAAGCAGAGAATCTTTCCTCTTTGTTCCTCCAGTGAAATGATACATTTTCATTATGATTAAAAGCAAAACAGCCTAAAATGTTATATTAGTTCACAAAAATTTCTCAGAATGGTGTATTAAAACCAGAACCGAAACGTGGCAATGGTGGTAACATTTACTCACATTCAATTATTTATGGGCAGAAAAACTTGAAATTCCAAGGGTACCTGCAGCTCTCCACGTAATGCTAATAATGATGTCAAAAACGAGCATGGAATTTAGGGTGAATCATTTTTGACAACAATGTTCTTCTGGCATTCTTTTCACTGGGTTTAGAAAAGTTCATGAATTAGTATACCCATTGAAGTTCACTGATGTGTAAAATAAGAAACATGTAAGATGTCCTGTTAAAGCTGGCTGAGAAAAATTATTCTGAAACATGCCTGATGTCCAGCTTTGTAGCTGACTCAACCCTTCTCTCTCCCCTGTCCCCAAGTCTTTTATCTCTGAAGTGTAAAGTTTTTATTTGCCCCATTACTTTTTTTTTGAAATATGATTATTTCTCTAAGTATAGATTGTGTGTTTTAAAGAACTAATACAGCTTTCACTGACACACCTTTCCATTATAGAAGCCTAGCTTTTAATTTCCTCTAAAATCATTGATCTTAATCTTACTTAAGTTAATTTTGTGAACTGATTTATTCTTTAAGATGCATTTTAGTATATCACTTTGTTTTTCAACAGCTCTGCTGGTCTCTCTGCCTCTTGCATTTGGGTTTGCCTGACTTGATGACACGATCTTGACATTGTCCCTCATTGTCCTCTCCACCCACCTCCCATCCTCAATCAGTCTGCACTGTTAATAATAGCAAACTAAGGTGCTGAAGAGCAGACTTGTCAGGCATACTGCTTTGATCTTGAGCTTTATAGGAATTTAGAAGCCAGAATGTTTCTTCAAATTATGGTTACAGTGAACAAATATTAATTATTAAGAAGGTCCTTTTAAAACCTCTTCATTAATTGTAAAGGGCTTAGATTGCTTCTGGAAGGACATAACTAATGTGGAATCTAGCTTTGCACATCTTGTGCAAATCTCCAGTAGGATTTGTAAAACTACAACCCTTAATCCCCTCTTGCAAAAACACACTGATTATGTGTGCTTATGCTAGTTCAAATATTACAATAGTTTCTGGATTTTTGCCACATTCCTCTCTAGATGGTCATTTGGGAACTTTGTTTATAATGTGTATTTTCAATGAAATTTAAAAATTCCAAGATACCTGGATATAGGACTCAATTGCATGAAACTTAATTCTGCATTTTGCTTCAGAGAGACCCTATTTAGATTAAAACAATAGCAAACATTAAGGAGAAAATGACAGAAGGTATGTTTTTCTCCCCAAGGATTAGTGTTTGAAAGACTATGAGAGAAAGCACGCAATTTCTAAGGATTAGGGAATGTTTTCAAAAATGGTCTACAGCATTCAGTTGGTGGTTTGGGTGAGTTAGAACATTACCTTGTTTTATACAAATCAAGAGAAACGTTTCTTTAGTGATCATGTTAATTGTGATTTTAAAATCAGAGACAAAACCCAGAAATTAAATAGCAGCTTGCTTCCACTTCCTCTGCCTTACCCCGCCTCCAAGCAGGAATAGTTAAATTCTTTGGGGTAAACAGTACAATAGCAAATTATTTTAAGCAACTTTAAAAATAACAAAAGTTCCTCTGAGACTTTTTCTTTTTAGTAAATTCAGTTTTTTCTCCCACATTATTTGTTTATTTTAGAAGTGGATGCTCCTTAAAGGACCAAAATAGTGGGGCTTCTGTTTGTTTGATCGGATTTTTTTAAATGTAAATTCAGGTTTGTTTTTTTTTTTTTAATTCAGACTTATTGGATTTGATTACAACTTCAGGAAGTTTTTTAACTTTACAAATGATAGACTTGACAAACTGATATAGCTCTTTTTAGTTGGATTTTGCTCTTGCTCTTTAGCTCCTTGCTGCTTAAATGAATTTTTTTATCCTCCATTACTTATAGAAATGATGACTGATAGTAAATACAACATATGACACATTAAGGAAAGGCCAGCAGCATTTATCAACATTTTCACTCTTTATAAACTGATGGATTTCTCCACAAGATGTTTCAGTTTTCATCCTCTCTATAAATCACACACACACACACACATATATACCAGGACTTTCTGTGATACAACTTTTCTGGAACTCTGTCAACACAGAATTTGCAACATGAGTTAACCACTTGGAAATAAGCAGACAGTTGCCCGCAGAACACATCTTCCATTCAGGCTTCTATGTATGCCAAGAAAGTGGTCCCTTTGAGTCTCTGCCTGAATAAGAACAAGACCTTGACAGAGAGACTGCAATAGATGTTGCTAGTTAATAGAACGTAGAGTGAGTTATGGCTCCTGTATTATGCTCTCTTACTGCTGACCTTCATCTTCGGGGAGACTGTGGTAGGTAACCAGCTGAAAATGTAAAGCTCTTTATTGGGCGCAAAGGAAAATACTCCACTTAGAAAAAAATACTACTGATGACTTTCCTAACAAAGGAACACAATAAAGAATCCATGTTGCATAGGAAGAAAAATGGGGTGCAGAACTCAAGCTCTATTAAAAGGGCCAGACTTGATCATCCAACAGACTGAAGGGTCCCCAGAAGGCAGGACCCCTGGACTCTGTTAGCCCAGAACTGAGACCATTCCCAAAGTCAACTTTTGAGATGAAGATTTGACTGGACTAGAAGACATAAAATTATACTGGTGAGACTGTGCTTCTTGGTTTAAGCAGATTCATGAGGCTAACTGGGCAGTTCTATCCAGAGACAAGTTGAGAGGACAGCAAGGGACAGGAGCTGGTTGAATGGACACAGAAAATATAAGGTGGAAAGGAGGAGTGTGCTCTCACAGGGTAGGGAGAGGAGCTAGAGTTACACAGCTGTGTGTGTTTTTGTATGACATCTTGACTTGAATTGTAGGCTTTCACTTAAAGCACAATAAAATAGTTTTTGAAAACTAGAATGTATTCATGTAACTAGTTAAAATAAAATCATTTGTTATTTAGCAAGCTGAAGAGTAATACATTGTAATAGTTCATATGCAGCAACTATCTTTAAACTTCTATGGAATAGAATGAACAACAAATAAATGAATAAATACCTTAACCATTGCCCTTTTTTGGCTAAAGCGCTTGACTGAATTTGAGCCTGATTGATATTGCCCTAATGCAAGGACAGCGTCCGTAGCTTTCTGCTCAGCAGCTATTATTTAATAGCAGTTTTAAGACTAAATGGAGTGCCACCTACCTAATGCTGAAAGATAATACAAAGCATTGGTTGAGGTGGGTAGATGAGAATGAGACTAACAGCCTATGGTCCCGTAGTTATAATGGGTGATCACTGCACTAAATATTAGCAGCTTTTCTGTTTTACAGAAGTGACATCAGAGAGCTCAGCTAGAACTGGTGATGACAGAAACTGCCAATTGAAGGAGTTGAATGACGTCCACTCAGGACAAGTTCTAGGAATCTATCCAAGAATCCTTCCAAGAAGCTTCACTGGAGCCTGAGGGAATGCTTTCTCTCCTTTGTAACTTTAGGGACTGATTTGGGTTCATTCGTTCAGATGTTACCACAGCCCATTCTTTCTAAGTGGGAAGAATCTGTTTTCAAAATCACTGATATCAGATCAGCATTTGAAGGAGCAAAGTGACATACTATGATCATACAATCAATCAGTTCCCCTAATTTCACTCCTCGGGTAACTCTTATTGTTCAGTGCTGTTGAGTCTGTCCAGATTCACATTAACAGCATAACAAAACCCTGTCCAGTCCTGTGCCATCCTCGAAATCATTGCTAGGCTTGAGCCCATAACTGTGGCTACAGTGTCAGTCCTATATATCTGAGTGTGAAGCCAGCAGAAGGATTCAGTTCATGGAACCGAAGGAACCCCTTAGCAGGCTTCTTCCCTGAATCATCTTTCAAACATATGATTATTGGAGCAGCAGAGACCAAGGTGCCACAGTTCTTAGTGAGGCCTGCCATCTATTGCCTGTCCCCTAAGCCCCACATCATCCTTGTGATCTAGGCAGCACGGCCAGTGGGGGAGGAGGAATGGACCTCCAGCAAACTGGCTTCCTTAGAACAGTTCCGAAAATTGGGTGTCAGAGAGAAATTTGTGTCTTTGCAATCCCTACATATTCTTTTAGCTCTTCTACTGTTGTTGGAGTGTTTCTTTCTCTCCCATCTCATCAGTATTTTTTTGGTACGGTACTCCTTCACCACAGAATTTTAGAGCCAAATTCTGCTTTCTAAAAACACAACTAATATACCAGATTGAAGAATGTACATTATGAATGGGGGAGAGGAAGCACTTTTCTTCCACAACATAGTTGTATGTGCACATGTGTAAGTGCAAACACACAGCCACCCACCCCCCACATACCCCCACACAGCCTTTCTTTCTGGAAAGCAGCCACCCACACTTGTCTTCTCACCCAAGTCATTCTGATGGAGGAAATGTTATCCTGATGGGAGAGGAGAGAAGCAACCTTGTCATTCTTTGTTCAAATATTCTGAACTATTCATAGCTCATCACCCCAAAGTCCAAAGCTAGTCAGCCTAACAGAAATGCTTAGGCAGTATCATTTCTAGAAAGGGTAGAGTCTGGTGACCAGAGAGACAGACACCCAAGTGCTCTATGAGTCATCCCTTTCTCTCTTTCCATCAACAACCGTTTTCAATCCATTGGCAAGTCTGTTTTATCCACAAAATATGCTCCAAACTGCAGTTTTCAGTATCTCCCCTACTACGTACGTCATAATCCAAGGCATTATCTTCTCTCTACCCATTGCTGCCAAATTAACTCTGCCTCAAGGCAAACCTGCTTGTTTGAGAACAGAACTGTGCACAGGGTTTTCAGTCACTGTAATCTTAGAGAAAGGCATTATCAGTCCTTTCCGCCTGGTGCTGCTGGGTAGATTCCAACCAGCAACCTTTAGCGTAAGCACAGGCCCTTTTCTCCACCTTCCCTCTGTCTAGGTATCTTTTGTTATCTTTCTCACTTCTCTCAACTTCTCCGTGGCACCCCTCCCCCCACCTCCCACAAACCATTCTCTTTTAAAAATGTAAATCAGATGATGAGTTCTCTTTTAAATTTAAAACTTACTATTTGCATGTCTATTAGTTTTGTTACTCCATCATTAGCATGGACAATCTTTTAACAAATTAGGCTGTGGTCCTCTTACAGGAAACAAAGAATTTGGAAGCTGAAGGCACCATCTTCCATATGCCAAGAAACTGGGTAGGTGGGGGGCGCTACCAAAGGGCAGATAATGGGCAGAGCCCTGGGAGCCTTCTGCAAAGGGAGAAAGAATACCTGAAGGTGATCAGGGTCTGAGGACGGGTAAAAGGTGTGGCCCCTTAAGGTGTGACTTCTTCTGACCTGTCCAGCGTTTTTCTCTCATTCTCACTCCCATCTTTGTGGTCTGGCCTCCAGGGATGGAACCAAAAAAAGCAAAAGCAAAATCCATTGCCATCGAGTCGATTCCAACTCATAGTGACAAAGTAGAACTTCTCTATAGAGTTTCCAAGGAGCACCTGGCTGACTTGAATTGCTGACCTTTGGATTAGCAGACGTGGCATTTAGCCACTGTGCCACCAGAGTTTCCAGGGTGTGGGACAGACAGAGTAAAATGAGTGACTGCATCTTGAGCATAACCTGTGCTATTTTGTTTCTTGATTCAGTCTCCAAGCATGAGTTCACTGTTTCCCTTAATTTCTCTCAAAGTTAAGGGCTAATCTATATTCTCTGTCCCACCCATGGCCAGTCAATAGCAACCCTACAGGTCAGAGTAGAACTGCTCTACCCACTAGGCAACCAGGGCTTCATACTCTGTAGGTCTGTGGAAAAACAAGTGCTAGTAATCTAAAGACCACAACAGAAAATCAAAGCGATCTGCCAGGAGATTATGTGATACTCAGATCACTCCCAGGCCCAAGACAGCAACTAAATTGTCAGCATATCTGAGATACGACCACTGTGACCAACTAAAGAAGATCAACTTTCTACAGATTCCTAAGACTCATAAATCCTTATCCCCTTTTCCTGTAAAACCTCCAGATAATCTCTGTTTAGGGAAGGCAAACTTTGGAGGAATGATCCCCTGTCTCCTGGCCTACAGGTATGCAATAAACATCTTCTTGTCTCACCCCTGTCTCGAAGATTGTCTGTTTTCCCCAGGGAGTGTGCATTCCACTTAGTTTTGTGATAACAGGTATACTAAAATATCTTTCATTCTGGGTGCAATTTGTGTGTCTTCCCACCTGTTTCTCCAGTGCTTAGGAGGACCTCATCAATTTTTCTTCCTGGTGAATTCGGTTCATACAACTCTGCAAAATAGATTTCCCCCAAAACAAATACAAAACAAAATCTGTTGTCATTAAGTTCATTCCAACTCACAGCGACCCTGTAGAACAGAAGACAACTGCCCAATAGGGTTTCCAAGGAGCTGCTGGTA
Organism: Heterohyrax brucei; assembly: GCA_028571685.1. Taxonomy (NCBI): domain Eukaryota; kingdom Metazoa; phylum Chordata; class Mammalia; order Hyracoidea; family Procaviidae; genus Heterohyrax; species Heterohyrax brucei. Next base: position 168,783,187 of record CM053143.1, read on the forward strand.
GATTTGAAATACTGACCTTCTGGTTACAAGATACAGCTGTTCATCACTGCACCACCCACCAAACCAAACCTACTGTCAACCAATCAACTGGACTCAAAGTGACCCTATAGGATGGAGTAGAACTGCTCCATAGGGTTTCCAAGGGACAGCTGGTGGATCTGAGCTGCCAACCTTTTGGTTAGCAGATGTAGCACTCAACCACCACACCACCAGCGTTTCTATGGCACTATCAGTGCTCCAGATTTCCTCTAGCACAAATTGATTTCTTACATTTTTTCCTCTTGCTCTGGTTTGTTCAATTGTTAAGACCCTTGTTCTCCTCTAAATGACAACCTTGAGATCACATCTTTAAGTTCCCTAACTTCTTTTGAAGTTTTCTATATGTCTTGAAAAATAAGTAGTGATTTAACGTACAAAAGAGTGAACAGAACAATGTCCTATCAATGCAGATGTTAATCCACAGGCCAAAAAAGTCTGAATATGCCAGCTCTTCCAAGAAGTGGCTTCTCCAGACTGATTACCTCTTTTTCTGGATTGTTCCAGAAAGATTACTACTCACATTTCTTTACTTGAATATACATATTCATTTTCTCTCTATGCAGCTCTTCTCAATCAGGTATTGTAGAAATGTAATATAGAAAAACCAAGCCCAGCATCATGGAGTCAATTCTAACTTACAGCAACATTGCAGGTCAGAGTAAAATGGCTCCATATTTTCCAAGGAGCACCTGGTAGATTTGAACATCCAACTTTTTGGTTAGCAGATGTAGCACTTAACCACTATGCCAGCTGGATTTCCAATAAATGGAAAGTAAAGCCTTATATGCCAAAATCAAACCAGCTGCCATTGTGTTGACTGCAACTCATGGCAAAACCAATGCATGCAGAGTAAAACTGCACTCCCCAGGGTTTTCATGGCTCTGGCCTTTCTGAAACGAATCATCAGGTCTCTCTCCTCAAACTGCTCTGGGTAGATTCCAACCTCCAATCTTTCTGTGAGTCATCCAGTGCTTGTACCATCCAGGAATACCAAATCTTTGTAAGTAGATATCTCTCTGCTCAGGATGAATAAATAGCGTTCAAGGAGAGTCCTTTTATTATTTTTTTTTTTAAATGAAAGATGACTTTAAAATATGTCTGTCTCTTTGGATGAAAACCTAACAGTTTAAAACAAAAATAAAAGTCTTAATTTTTATGTATCAAACTTAAAGTCAAGTTCTGGAAAGGGGTTTCCCACTAATAAATGGAAACATTTCTGAGTACTATAGTACCTAAGGAAACCGTGGTGGTATAGTGGTTAAGTGCTACAACTGCTAACCAAAGGTCAGCAATTCAAATCCACCAGGGACTCCTTGGAAACTCTATTGGGCAGTTCTACTGTCTATAGGGTCTCTATGAGTTGAAATTGATTAGATGGCAGTGGATGAGTTTATAGTACCTAAATAAAATGCACTAAATCATTTATTTTTATGGGACCATTGAAGGTAAATTTTTTTCAATTAACTGGAAAGATCCTAAGAGAACTGGAGTATTTGAGAGAAGGTGTGTTACTGTTGGAGCTGAACTTGAGTTCTTTTAGGGCAAAACTGGACGGCTGCTTGAACCTACCTTCATCCAGGCTAAAGTTACCTATTCCAGGATCCTGTGTTATGTGGTGTAAAGCTTTGGTTTCAAATAGTCACTATTCGTATAGATTTGAAATTCCTTTTGGATAAAAATTGGCCAAGGCTTTTGATAGCATCACTTTTCATGCCCAGGCCAAACTGGACTAGCTCTCTACAGAGGAAAGAATGCCCACTGGCCTCTTATTCTTCATTGTACAGAATGATAGTGTTTAGGCCCTGTCATGGACTAAACTGTGTCCCCCCACAATATGTGTGTAGCAATTTGGCTAGGTCTGTACTCCAGACAAGGGTGATGTTCCAATACATTATAAATCCTGCCTTTAATGGCGTTAATGAGGGAGGAACAGAGGTGGTTGTGTCAGTGAGCCAAGACTCACTCTACAAGATTGTTTTGTGCCTTGAGGCAATCTCTTGGGCTATAAAGCAAAGGGGAAAAAGCAGAGAGTTGAGGAGCTTACACCACCAGGAAAGAAGCAATGCCAAGAGCAGAGCTGTCCTTTGGACCCCAGGGTCTCTGCACCTCAGAAGGTCCCAGTCCAGGGGAAGATTGATGACAGGGATCTTCCCCCAGAGCCAACAGATGAAGACTTCTCCTGGAGCTGCTGCCCTGAATTTGCACTTCTAGCTTACTTCTCTGTGATAAAGTACATTTGTCTTTGTTAAAGCCACCCCTTGTATTTCTGTTACAGCAGGGCTAGATCACTAAGACAGGCCTTACGAAGGATTTTGAGCTCATGGGATTCAGCTTATTCTATATTCTTCTATAACATTATGTTAGCATTCCTTACTCCCCTTCAGCAGCTCTCCTTTACTTGACAGTTTAGAATATTTGTACTGTAAGAGGCTGATGGAGGGTGTCCCAGACAGGTAAGCAAGATTTGGCAACTAATGCAAGCACTTTCACTAGCTATTCTGGAGACATAACATAGTTCCACAGACAAATTAACTACAATTCACATGTGCTCTCCAACTTCTATCCCTTATTCTGCTACAGGTGTCAGGCAACGAGAGCAAGGTTCTCACACTTCCTGGACCACACTTCCTGAGCCTCTTGCTCAAGTGTATTCACAGCTTAAAGGCAAGTGATAGCAGGATATTCTCCTACCAACCCTCTGTGTGCTAAAATGTTCTCCTATATACACATAGGTGGTTGACAGGAGAACACATTTCGTACAAGTCTGATTCAAGATACTGATCATAATGTCAAGAGCAGTGGCATCTCTACAGGGATCGATGTGATAAGTGCTGTCTTGAATTTAGTTTCAGGCCATGTTACGTTCCCTCTTGTCAGAAAGTGAAACCTCAGTCGCCTCTCATATTTCTCTTTTTACCGTCACTGCCAGAAAAATATGAAAGAAATTTATTGTCCAGTGTTGTGATCTGATCAACTTGGGTGCCTAGAAGTATTTACTCTTGGTGTTTTCTTATTTAGTGCATTTTTTGTAAATTATCTCAAGGAATTTTAGAAGTCTGAGTTGACAATAAAAATTTTAATTAATAAAGTAAAAAGAAAAAACAATTGATGGGAAATCAGGGAGAAACAATTTGCTAATGAATCTTGCCTGTGCAGAAGTTTTTATGCCAATTTTCTCATTTGAAGAGTGGTGAAAAACCTTGCGATTTGTATCTGAAAACCTTGGCCAAATTCCCAGCTACACAACTTGCTGAATAACTTTACAAACCTCCTAAACCCCATTTCTTCATTTCTAAAAAAAAAAAAAAAAAAGAAGATATTAACCCTGTTACCTCATGGGATTGTTGAGAGAACAAAAAGCAGAAAACACGGGGAAATGCTTTGTGAACAACGAGTCACTCTAAAAACACAATTTGTTATAGATTCCACACTTTCTCTTGCAGTCCTGCCCCAATCTAATTTTACCAATACATGTCTGTGTGTGATTTTTTTTTCTATTTATTGTATTTTAGGCGAGAGTTTACACGGCAAATGAAATTCTCGTTCAACAATTCATACACAAGTTGTTCTGTGACACTGGCTACAATGCCTGTGATGTGTCAGCCCTCTGCCATTTCCATCTTGCCTGTGCTGTTGCCGTCTGTCCAGCTTCCTTGCCCTTCCTTGTCTTCTTTCTCATTTTTGCTTTTGTGTAAATGTTGATCTTCTGGTCCCATTCAGTTGATTGTTTAAAGAGGCACATTCCTCATAGATGGCATTATTGCTTATTTCATAGGCCAATCTAATATTTGGCTGAAAGGTGACCTCTGGAAGCAGCTTCAGTTCTAGTTGAAAAGTGTATCATAGGATAATTGTCTTTAGGCCTCCTCTAGCTATCAATCCAGTAAGTCTGGTCTTTTTTCATAAATTATATTTTTGTTCTACATTTTTTTTTTTCCCACTTTACCTGGGACCTTCCTTTGTATCCCTAGTCAAAACAATTGGTAGTGATAGCATGGCACCAGCTAGTTCCTCGGTAGTGGTAACTGGGCACCATCTAGCTCTTCTGGTCTCAGAATAGAAGAGGTTGTAGTTTGCATAAGTTACTGATTCCATGGACTAATGTCTTCCTTGAGTCTGTCATTTCATTTACTCTCCTTTGCTCCATATGGAAAGAGATCAATAGTTGTATCTTAGATGGTGGTTTGCAAGCTTTTAAGACCCTAGATGCTACTCAGCAAACTAGGATGTACACAGGGGTGGATTATACATAAGCGAAGTAAGAACAGACTTGCTCGTGCTTAATAATCTAGTGTGAAACTCATGTGAAATTATTCACTGCAGGTTACCAGCCTACTGGGTTATCTTTTCCACCCCTGCCAGGGATTCTAAATTTGAAAAGAGGCTTGGATACCGTAGGAAGGTACTGTGGGGTTGTAAGAGAGACAGACACCAGACACGTGTAGCAGCAAATTTTTTTTTTTATTTTAGTTTTATTGTTTTAGGTGAAAGTATACCATACAAATTTATTTCTCATTCAAAAATCTATGCAAAATTGTTTCGTGACGTTGGTTGCAATTCTCACAATGTGTCAGCACTCTCCCCTTTCCCTTTACACCCTAGATTCCCTGTGTCCATTCATCCAGTTTTCCTGCCTTATTGTCTTTCCTTTGGACAGGTGTTGCCCAGTTGTTCTTGTAGTCTTGAGTGAGCTAAGAAGCACATTTCTCTCATATATTAGTGTTTCTTTTATAGGACTGTCTAATTTTAGGCTGAAACATGGACTTCAGGAATGGCTTCAGTTCTGAGTTAGCAGAGTATCCAGGGATAATAGTCTTGAGAGTTCCTCCAGTCTGTATCAGACCAGTAAGTCTGGTCTGTTTTTGTGAATCTGAATTTTGGTCTATATTTTTCTCCCACTCTGCTGAGAAGCCTCAGTTGTGATCCCTGTCAGAGCAGCTGGAGGTCGTAGCCCAGTACCATCTCGTTCTTCTGGGCAGAGTCTAGCAGAAGCTGTGGTTCATGTGGTCCATTAGTCCCTTGGGCTGACATTTTCCTTGTGTTTCTGGTTTCCTTAGAAGCAAAATCTTTGACGGGGTGAGAAAACGTGCAGTCATCCACTACATATTAGTAAATAAACACAGGTAAGCACAAGTAGATAGCCAGACCCCTGGATGTAGGAAATTATCTTTATGAACTTATGCATGACAGTTGACCCAATTGCCCCATGAGTGTGAGTGGTGGTTTTAAAATTAGCTGACAAATTCTTTGATACTATCCTTTTTGAGCAGTGGAGCCTAATTCCTGTACCCTAAAGTGTGAGGTGTATTTAGTGACTCCTTTCCAGGGAATAAATTGTGACAGAAGTGATGGTGTATGACGTCTGGCACTAGGGGATAAAATACAGTTGATTTCTCTTTGTTCTCTCTTAGATCACCCATTGCGGGTGACAGAGCTGACTCCTGAACAAGAACATTCAAGTCATCTTGCAGGGTGGGCCACGAGCCTCTCAGAAGCAGATCCTTCAGCTCCAGTCAAGTTTTCAGATGACTTCAGTGCCACTCAATATCTTAACCATCTTAAACTTCTTGAGAGGCCCTGGACCAGAAACACATAGCTAAGATGCTTTGGATTCCACACTGTCTTAGTTATCTAGTGCTGTTCTAGCAGAAACACTGCAAGTGGATGGCTTTAACAAAAAGAAGTTTGTTCTCTCACAGTCCAGTAGGCTAGAAGTTGAAATCAGGGCATCAGCTCCAGGGGAAGGCTCGCTCTCTCGGTTGGCTCCAGAGGATGGTCCTTGTGCTGCCTGGGTCTTCCTTTGGTCTGGCAGCATCGCAGGGCAGGAGACTCAGATCTGAAGGACAGGCTCTGCTCCGGTTCTGTTTTCTTGATAGTGTGAGGTCCCCACTCTCTGCTTGCTTCCCTTTCTTTTTATCTCTTATAAGACAAAGGATGGTACATGCCATACCCCAGGAAAACTCCCTTTACATTGGATCAGTGAGGTGACCTTAGTAAGGTCGTTACGATTCCACTCTAATCCTCTTTAACATAATCCAAACTTGCCCCATTAACTACAGGCATAGATTAGGATTTACAACATAGGAAGATCACAAAATGCAGGACAACCACACAGTACTGAGAATTATGGCCCAACCAAATTGCTATACATGTTTTTGGAGGGACACAATTCAATCCATTACATATACCCTCAGAAACTGTGTGATGTAAGAAATAATTATTCTTGATTTAACCAGCGGCCTTTGACTCAATACTGACTCATCATGACCTCACGTGTGTCAGAGTATCAGTGTAGCCCCCAGGACTTTCAATGGCTGATTATTCAGAAGTAGATAGCCAGATCTTTTTTCTGAGACACCTCTGCGGGAATTTGTGCCTCCAAGTTTTCAGGTAGTAGCCAAGCATGTTAACCATCTACACCACTCAAGGACTCCATTCCCGATTTAAAACAACAAAACAAAACAAACCCCATTGCCATCAAGTCAATTCTGATTCATAGTGACCCTATAAGACACAATAGGACTGCCCCATAGAGTTTCCAAAGAGTGCCTGGAGGATTTGAGCTGTCAGCCTTCTGAATGTCAGGCATAGCGCTTAACCACTACACCACCAGCTTTTCCATTCTTGATTTAAGTCCCTAAATTTGGGGGGTAATTTGTTACACAGTAATAGATAATGGATAAGCTGCCCATTGGTACCCATCCATTTTGGAGGGGACACTCCTAAGGATCCTATGCTTTCCAGATATTATCAAAAGAAATTTAAATAACCAAATACCTTAGAATCTTTTAGTTGGAAGTTGCCAGCAAAATCATGTGAGTTAAGCCCCTGATTTTGTAGATGAGAAAACAGAGAAGCAGAGAGGTTCAATGAGTTACCCAGGAACATCTGAAGGAATGGCAAAACTGTGCGAGAACCTTTTCTTCTTTCTTTTCCTAAATGACATCAAAATCTCTTTTATTTTTGAGCACAGATCTAAGAACAATACAATGGCTCAAAATTCATACCCATTTTCTTTGTGCCATATCATGCTCTTGTCTTTGCCTTTTTTTTCCCCTCAAAATGTGCCCATCAGTAGTTTTTAGTTGACAGCATCATTGTTACAGAAGAAAGGTGCCCCTCAGACAAGGAAATTGCACAAGATGAATACATCTTCAGGTGCACACTTGCTGCTAGCAAGATGCTATGTGGAATGAAGATGAAACAAGCTTAAATCCAGCCTTTCAGGTTCTTACAAGCTTGTAGGTAATGTTCTAAGCACAGACAATACAATGAATTATGAGATATCAGAGGACACAGAAGGAGCGCTGGTGGCACAGTGGTTAATGCACTCAGCGGGTAAACTAAACATCTTTGGTTCCAACCCCCCAGTTACTCCACAGGAGCAAGATGTGGCAGCTGTTTCCGTAAAGATTCACAGCCTTGGAAAACCTATGGGACAGTTGTACTCTGTCCTATAGGGTGGCTGTGAATTGGAATCAACTTGGCAGCCATGCATTAATGGTTTGGGGGAACAGACAGATTGCTTGTGGCAATGTGGGATAGAAAATCATGTTTTACCAAAAGTCCTGGATACAGTTCTATAACTACTTCCAGAGTGGCATCTATGTCTTTGGGTAGTGTAAGCAGTTTGTGCTTCTCTCCTAATTGAAAGGTGGGCTATTCAGAGATACCACAGAAGAAAAGCCTGGCAATCTGCTTCCCTAAAGGTTATAGTTAAGAAAACCCTACAGAGCAGTTCTCCTCTATGTGGGGGTGCTATGAGTTATTATTGACTTGACAGCAGTGGATGGGATGGTGCCGAAAGCCAGTCTCCTGATTTAATATGCTAGAATGAAAAAAAAAGTATTTTAATGATTCTTAGAAACACTTTCAAGTATATTCTTATTGGGTCTTTTACTCATTCAACAAACTCCTCTTGCTCACCAGGCAATGTACTAAGCTCTGAACATGCACACATTTACTTACACTCAGCCAGGATTGCTCCCCTATCTCTATGAGGAGATGATTAGGAAAGTAGAGATGTGGTTGAAAGATGTAGCTGAGGATTTGTGATGAATTTGTACTCTGTAATTCAGAAATTTTACACGGGGGTTTGGTGTGGGACGTGAATTGACGGCAATCAGGACTCTTCCACTCTATTGGCAATGTTGGTAACACTACTTGTCTTTGACAAAAAATCATGCCTTCCGCAATGTCTTTTCAAACGATTGAAAGAACTAGGCGGTAATAACTCTGGTGGCATGGTGGTTAACTGTTACAACACTAACCAAAAAGTCAGCACTTTGAATCTGCCAGGCATTCCTTGGAAACTCTATGCAGCAGTTCTCCTCTGTTCTCTAAGGTTGCTATGAGTTGGAACTGACTCAGCGGCAGTGGCTTTAGTTTGGGTTTTATATTCCATGGCAGATAGCTTGGATCAGGCTTTCTGAAATGACAGAAGACTTCATACCAAAGTGGCGACAGCCACTATACTGGGGATAAGTGGAAGGAAATAGGGTAGGCATGACAAATGTTCTCGTTGTTTTAACCTGCTACCTTTTGGATAATGTGTGATACAGACTAGGTCACTGGAGGAAAGTAGAAGGTGCAATTAATTCCAGATCACCAAAGCCTGGGTACCACTGTAGGGACAGGGATGGAAGGATGGGGTAAGCTTACAACAGTTGTCCGGGTTGGAGCTGCTATGCAGAGAAGACAGAGATGCCTTTCCAGAGTCTAGTCACCCAGATACATGCTTGAAGGAACATCTATGCTTAACCCCGTCTAGGAATGGAAACTAAGCAACAGGCTTTACCCTTGCAAACAAAAGACAAAGGTGAAGAGTTGATTCTGTTCAGAAAGGGTGCTTTGGAGTATTTCCAGTTTCTGACCGAATAATTGTTAATCAGTTGTGAAACAAAAGTCTGGGGCTGAATAATCTCAATTACGGTAAAGGTTCAGTAAGTGGAAGACAACCTTCACACATCTGTTAAGGAAATATATCACAGTGTATTATGATGAATCAGAGTGTGCTGTAGTATGTCTTTTTGCATCGTTTATTCTCTTCCTCTCAATAGTACAAAACAAAAATAAAATTATTAGTAGTAAGGACTTCTCAGTTTATGTGCTTTCAGAATCCTTAGCATATTTGATCCTGTAAATTTGGATATTATGATTACTTCAGATTTTTTTTTTCTGAAAAAATGGAGACTTGGGTGTTAAGTGACCTGACTGACAAATATCATTTGGCTCTAACTTTAATCTTTTGGCCTCAAAAGATCATTGTATTAAACCTCAGACATCGTTTTATTTAAAAAGTTTACTTAAATGCATTCAGTGTACAAAAAGGAGAAACCAGTAACTTTTGTTCTTTTTACTTAAAAAAAAAAAAACCCCACAAGATTATCATTAATTAGGAAACAAGATTCTAACCTTAAAAAAACAAAAGGGTGGCTATTTTCTTGTTTTCAACTAAATATTTCCTTCCCTTACAATGATGACTATTATTACATAAATGGAACTCATTTGATATGCCATAATTAATGATTAAATTAATACTAAATTTGAAATTAAAACTCAAGTGTAATCTCATAGTAGAGAGATTGGGTGGCATAAGCAGTTTGCAATAGATTGCTACCCTAAAGGTTGGCATTTCAAACCTAGAACCCAGCAGCTCTTCAGAAGGAAGGCCTGGCAAACAGTTGCTGCAAAGATCACAACCAAGAAAATCCTACTCTGTAATCCAGCCAGTCATCATGAGTTGGGGGTTGACTTGATAGGATCTAACAATAACCAAGTCAGGAAAGATGAATGTTAGAATTGTATGCTTTCATCATACTTTTTTCAGTTTGTATGCTGACCTAATAATCTGAGAACCTAAACTATTTAAAGAAGTGGGCATCAGGATTGGAGTAAGACTCTTTAACAACCTGCCATATACAGATGACACAATCTTGCTTGCTGAAACACTATTGAAGATCAAAGACCACAGCCTTTGGTGTGGATTACACCTCAACATAAACAAAATGGAAAAGAAAAGAAAAGAAACAAAAATCCGTACAAACGTACCAATAAGTAACATCATGATAAATGGAGAAAAGACTGAGATTGTGAAGGATTTAATTTTAGTTGGATTCACAATCAATACCTATGGAAGAAGCAGTCAAGAATGCAAAAATGCTTTTTTTTTTTTCCCAAGTGCATTGCATTTTGCAAATTGACTGCAAAGGACTTCCTTTAAGTACTGAAAAACAAAGATGTCACCTTGAAGACCAAGATGCACCTGGCCAAAACTGTGGTATTTTCAGTTACCTCATATGAATGTGAAAAGTGGACAATGAATAAGAAAGATCAAAGATGAATTGATGACGTTGAATTATAGTGTTGGCAAAGAATATTAAATATACATTGGACTACAAGAAGAACAAATAAATCTGTCTTGGAAGAAATACAATGCAGCCAATTGAACATAAGACAAAGGATAGTTGAAGAAAAGTTCCAATTCTATTCTTTTAATTTGCCTATTTAAAGACAAATACACATTACATTTATACTAGTTTTTCTTTGGTCACTAAAAAAAAAAAAAAAAATCACAAAATGTAAACTTTCTGGAAGTGCTGAATATTTTATAACTATAATAATAAATAAATCAAGTAAAATTTTAAAGATTATGTAGTATAGTGGTTTCAGACTCTTCTTTTTCCTAAGCAGTAGAACTTTGAAGCACTGCCCTAAATCATACCAGATTAAAATGACATTTTATTATAAACTGTTTTTATATGTTAAAATTAAAACAAAATTTTATTACAATGTCATTCCAAGAGACTAATTTCGTTTGATGCAGATTTATAAATAGAATTTAATGGAAGATAAATATAGCCAAATCATTCAATTTGTTTCTATATTTGTTTTGGTTACTCAGTATCAAGAAAATTCTGATTTGACTAGAAATGTATTTACAAACAGTAACAGTTCTGAGCCAGTTACCTTTTCAGTCCCAAGATCCTCTCAGAAGAAACAAAAATAGAAGGAAATATTTTATACAAAAGTCCACATTAAAAGCCAGATAGCAAATGGAAAGTCTCCAATTTATTAAAATTTAGTCTATAACTCATGTCAGTGTACATTCACTTAAAAAAAGTATTTTTGTTGTTGTTGAGACTATACACTGCAAAACACACACCAATTCAACTGATTGTACACGTGCAGCTCAGTAACTGATTACATTCTCGTGTCCTGAAATCATTCTCATCCTCCTTTTATGACCTGTTCCTCTCCCATTAAAATAAAATCACTGCTTTCTAAGGTTGCTTTCTAATCTTTTGAGTTGCTGTTGTCACTTTGTTCCAGTATAGGCAGTTCTTAAGAGTATAATGCTCAAGGCAGACGCTTTATTAGTTAAGAACACTAGTGGTATAGTGGTTAACTACTACTTATCTGCTAGCCAAAAGCTCGATGGTGCTCCTTGGAAACTCTAAGGGGCAGTTCTACTCTGTTCGACAGGATTGCTACGAGTTGGAATTGATGGTAGTGGGTTTGGCTTTTTGGTTTTAAGCTAAACTTTGTTCAGTTTTAAGAAGATTTAGTGGGATATTCTGGGTTTAAAGTTTAAAGATAATCTCGGGGCAGTAATTTCAGGGACATATTCAGCCTCCATGGCTGTAGAAAGTCTGGAGTCTATGACAGTTTGAAATGCTATTCTGCATTTTCCTCCTTCTGATCAGGATTCGTCTATAACATCTTTCATCAAAATGTTCAATAACGGTAACTGGATAGCATCCTGTTGTGGTCTCACGGCAAAGAAGGCAGTTCTTCCTGAAGACAATTAGCCACGAATTCCATGTGCTCCTTTTATTCCTGACTCTCCTTCCTCTGTTGCTCCAAGCTTATGGAGGTCAATTGCTGTACCTGAGATGGCCCTGGCATGTTTTTAAGCCCCTAGGCACTGGGCTATGAACTAAGAGGTAGAACTGTACATTTGCTTTGAATAAGCAAGCTTTCTACAGTTAAAAATCTGAAGCAATATTTGCAAAACTCCCAAACATCTAAATGCCACTGTTGCTGTAGGCCATCCTGTCAATTCCGACTCATAGCAGCCCCGAGTGACAAAGCAGAACTGCTCCTGGAGAATTTCAAGCGCTGTCATCCTTTGGAAGCAGATTGCCACATCTTTCTCCTGTGAAAAACTAGTAAACTCAAACTGCTGACCCCTTTTTTTGGCAGCCAAATGCTTAACCACAGCACCAGCAGGGCTCTGTTACAGAACAGTTTAAAAAATAAGTCTGCATACCCCACATCTCATGTGAAAGTTAACTCAGAATGGATTAATGGCTTAAATACAAGAAGTAGAACCACAAACTCTTAGAAACACCGAGGTGAAGTTTTAGGACTTTGTTTTCGGCAATGGGTTCTTAGACATGACTCCAGAAGTGTGAGTAACAAAAGACAAAATATCTCAACTGGACTTCATCAAAATTAAAAACTTTGTTGTGTTAAAGGATTCATGAAGAAAGTGGAGTGATAGTCTACAGAATGTGAGACAATACTGGGTAACTTTGATACATTTTAATATCTAGAATATATAAAGAACTACACTTCAGCAATAGGAGAAAAACGTAGCAGTCAACCCCTTCAAGATTTGTAGCCTTGGAAACCCTACTGAGGCGGTTCTACTCTGTCCTATAATGTTGCTAAGAGTCAGAATCAATTAGACAACAGTGAATTTGGTTTACACCTCAACAACAAAAAGACAAACGGTACAAATTAAAAACTGGCAAAGTACTCTTTTAGACATTTTTCCAAAGAAGATACACAAACAGCCATTCTGAAATACCCATTGCTAGTGAGTGAATAACAACTCATAAATGTTCAACATCATTGTCATCAAAACCAAAACAAAATCCGTTGCCAACAAATCATGTCCAACTCATAGCTACCCTAGAGGTCAGACTAGAACTGTCCCATAGTTTCCAAGGAGTGCCTGGAGGATTGGAACTGCTGGCCTTTTGGTTAGAAGACAACATAGCACTAAACCCACTACGTCACTGTCATCAGGGAAATAAAAATCAAAACTATGATGAGATGCTACTTCACCTCTACTAGGATGGCTATGATTGGAAAGAACAGAAAAAACAGCAAGTGTCGGTAAGGACATAGAGAAATTGAACTTTTATGTATCACTGGAAAAAAAAAAATCAAACCTCTGCTATTGAGTCAATTCTGACTCATAATGACCCTATAGTAGAGAGTAGAACTGCCCTGTAAAGTTTCCAAAGAGAGTCTGGTTGATTTGCACTGCTGACCTTTTGTTTAGCAAACGATAGCACTTAACCACTAAGGCACCAGGGTTTCCAAACGCTTAACAAAAGGGAATGTAAAAAGCTGTAGGCGTTGTGTTTCTACACAAGTGAAACATGGAATTACCATTTGACAAGCTGCTCTTATCCCAGGTATAGGTGCCCAAAGACTTGAAAGCTGGAACTCCAACACTTTCTTGGAGATGGGACTCCAATGTTCACTGCAGCTTTACTCACAGCGTAGAAACAACCCAAACGTCCATCAACTGATGAATGAAGTGCAACAATGAACCAGATTTGGCTTTTTGTATCTGGTTTCTGAAAATAGTGAGCCATTAGCCAATTAATGTGCTCTTTGTCTTTCTAAAATAGCCAGGCAAGTAGGGGTTATACAGGCCCCACCTTGAGACCTTACTTTAGGAAGGGAGGGGTCAAGATACAGCCAAGAATACATATCCATTAACGATGCGTTCCCACTGAATCTCAGTAGTTAGGGGAGCATAGTTTTTGGAGCTCTCTCACTGGGGCCTCCTGAATAGGTGGAATATTCTTGCATAGGAGCAAGAGCAGCGTGTCGCTGGGGACAATAGAAGCCTCATATTATTTCTGATCCCAGACCTAGCCTGATGTGTTGCTTCATGTATGATCTTTCTGGTGATGATAAAGGGGTAGCAATAAGTATAGATAACAGTTTCTGTGAATTTTATGATCCATTCTACAGAATTAATGAAACTGGCATGATGATGAACCATCTGGGGCTGGCAGGACAGAGCAGAATTGTACAGAACGAGCTTGAGGTGGCTGGGTGATAGAGAAAGGCTGCACTGACTGTTGATTAACAAGCATAGCATCCTTCCAGCTGGGACCTGGTCCCAGGGGACTAGAAAAAGAGTGAGAGAGAGGCCATCTGGTCTGAAGAGAAGGGAGATGTATGTTATCCCGTACCTATGGCTGCTCCCTGATGACCTGACCTTAAGTGGCCAGGCTGGACAAAGAATCAGATCTGATTCCAATCTGGGTGGTTAGCATCTGAGAGAGGAATTGCCATAGAAGTGACTGGTGACCAGGAGTGGAAATTTGAGGTAGGCCTGCATCCTCTTCCACTTGGGACTTGGATGCATGCTGATCCTTGCCACGCAGTTAGTGATTAAAGTGGGATCTGCCCACTTCATCCTACTGTGCAGTTTGTAGTGTCCTCCTGGTGAACCGATCAAGTAAATGCAACATAGACCTATGTTGGAACGCTATTCAGGTAGAAAGAGAAAGTTCTGAGACATGCTATGAAATGGATGAACCTTGAAAACATGCTGAGAGAAAGAAGTCAGACACAAAATGACAAAATAGTGTCTGATCCCACTTAGATAAAATAGCTGGAGTACACAAATGCTTAGGGACAAGGGCTGAGGGGAGGGGCATGGGATTTTACTGCTTAAAGGGTACTTAGTTTCTGGTTTTGGTGAGGACAGTGTTTTAGAAATAGCAGTGGTGGCTGCACAGCATGATAAATGTAATCAATGTTACTAAATTGTACAATTAAAAATCATTAAAACAGCTAATATTTTGTTATGTTTATTTTACAGCATAAAATTTAAAAACAAAACAAATATTCGCCTTTCAGTTATCTGAAGCACAGAAAGTTAACCAACCTGGACAAGTGCCACTGTCTGTATTTAGGCTAGGTCTGCAATAAGGTTTAGAGGTTCCTGGCCACTAAAGGGTGCTGATTTTTCTTTTCCACCCTGCCATGCTGAATAGCAGCCTCTCTTTCTGATTTTAACGTCTTTAAGAGACCATTTTGGAAACCCTGGTAGCATAGTAGTTAAGTGCTAACCAAAAGGTCAGCAGTTCAAATCCAGCTCCTTGGAAACTCTATGGGACAGCTCTACTCTGCTCTATGGGGTCACTATGAGTCAGAATCAACTCCACAACAGTGGGTTTTTTGCTTTTTGTTTTAAAGAATTTAATTCTGCATCGCTCATAAAAACCCTTTCACCTCTCTACGTGAGAATAAGAAGTTAAAACGTAGCTTGCAAAACCTGCTGCCTTCTTGGAAAGTTTTACTAAAATTCATCACTGCTTGTATAGTCTGGTCTTAAAGTCATACTCTTCAAAGCAAATCTAAACCACTGGAGTCATTGGCGTAAACACTTCAAATGTCAGACAGAGCAATCTGGTATGTATAACTTGTCTTCTCCTGTAGGAGGGCCCCTCTATGTGCATGCGGAAGTTCAGATCACCATAGTTCCTTCCCTTCCCTTCACTCTTCTATTTAATAAGGTTTAATGTAATGATTTTTTAAATTGATGACTACCAGGTTTGATGGACATTTATTACAGATTTGCTGAGCATCTGCAATGTGCCAGGCTCCATGCTGAATACTTCACTTGCATTACCTCATTAAGTTTTCAACAGAAGCCTATGAATTTATTGACAGCTGCTGTTTAGAGAGCTCTGGACTCATGGCGACCCTGTGCCAAACAGAGAAGGAAACACTGCTCTGTTCTTTCTTTCTACATTGTCCAGGAAGTGAACCTGGGTGAGAAGTCTACCACTGGTCCAGTGGCCCAACTCTTGTGACGTAACTACTATTATTGTCTCTACTTCTGAAAAGAAGAAACTAAGACAGACTTAAGTTATCCAGAAGTGCAACTAACCAGCTTCCAAGCTGGTACCTTGAAGAGCCTTCATTCTGTGGTGGAATGCACTCACCAGTCACATGGTCTGAACTTCCTAATGTCTGCCCATGTCAGGCAATTGGGGCTCCCTAGGAAGGATACTACAAAATCTGATCGTTTCTATCTCAAATCTGCTAAACACTGATTTAAAAAACATCAAATCAAACTCACTGCCACCAAGTCTAACTTAGTGACTCCACAGGACAGAGTAAAACTGCCCCACAGTTTCTAAGGAGTGGCTGATGGCTCTGAACTGTTGGCCTTCCCCTTACTAACCAACTTCTTAACTAGTGCACCACTACGGCTCTAAAGACTGATTGGTTGGATTGAATATTCTCTTCATAAAGCATCTTTCAAGGAAAAATTATCAAAGACTTGGAAACGGGCAGGAATGACTCTTGGGTGTCTTTTCAGTAAATGACTCTTGAATGTCTTTTCAGCAGTATTCTGGATGTTGTTTATCAGGCTCTCTGAGAATTATCTGATTCTATACAGGTACGCACCTTGGGTTGTCTTTGACTTAACTTTGCTGTTGTCATCTGCCCTATAGTTACTGGCTCAAGGTGAACCTGTGAGCAGCAGAAGCCAATGCTGACTGGTCCTTGATTTACTAGGCTTTTTAATAACTGCAGTGGCAGAGGTTAAGTTGTGTACTGGTAACAAAGCAGATATGTCCTGTCTATAGTAATGCAAATGATTCTTTTTGTGGAAATGCAAATGAATTTTATCTGATGGAGGTGAAATTCATTTCTGCCCTATTTGGGGGAACACTGCCCTCTAGTCTATTTTAACTCATGATCTTATAGGCAGAGTATAACTGCCCCATAGAGTTTCCAAGGAGCACCTGGCAGATTTGAACTGCCAGCCCATTGGGTTAGCAGCTGTAGCACTTAACCACTATACCACCAGGGTTTCCCTATAGAAAAGATAGCCCAAAACATAACATTTTGTTGCTCTGTAGGGTATTAACCTACTTTCCACCTATTAGTAACTTAATTTCAACCTTCCAAATTTTCTACATTTATGATGACTCCACAATTTTTCCTTGAATTGATTTTGACATTTTTCTGGTTCCCTTACATGAAGTACAGTGTCCTCATTTTTTGTTTGTACGAGAGCCTTGATTTTATCTTTTTGAAAATTATACTTCCTCACCCTATCTTTAGTTGAAAAATTGAAGTTGAGTAGCAAGCACATGTAACGAAGAAACTAGAAAGCAAAGGAAGTAAAGACCATGGACAGGGTGAGAATCATTGAGGAACACCTAATCAGAATGTCAGTGTTCTCACTAGACCACACACAGTGCTTAGCACTTCTGCTGTTGTTAGTTGCCCTTGAATTAGCTGTGACTCATAAGAGAAAGAAACTTTGCCTGATCCCTTGCCACCCTCATGCAGCCCTAATAGTTATCAGAGGTACCCTTGCTTCTATGTCAAAAAGAAAAAAAAAAAAACCCCACTGCCACGGAGTCAATTCCAACTCATAGCAACTCTATAGGATAGAGTAGAAATGCTCCATAGTTTTCAAGTTTTCAAGGAGAACCTGGTGGATTCAAACTTCTGACCTTTTGGTTAGCAGACACGGCACTGAACCACTACACCACCAGCCCTAGCTCCTATAGTTGTGTCTATTGTGGAGTGTCTTCTGATATCAAACACTATTCTAGCACTATATCAGACAATACTTTACTGTGAGTCATAAGACTCACTGACTAATTTTTAGAAGTAGACTGCCATGCCTTTCTTCCTAGTTTCTTTTAGTCTGGAAGCTCTGCTGAAACCTCGTCATCATGGGTCACCCTGGTGTTTAAATCCTGGTGACAGAGCTTCCAGCATCATAATAACATGAAAACTACCACAGTATGACAAACTAAGAGATGAGTGACAGGTTTAGCACATACTAGGTGCTTAATAAATATTCACCAAAGAAGATAAGTTGGAAAACTGTGTGTGTGTTTATATAGTTGTATTGGTGTAATACATGTACATATTAGCATAAAAGACTAAGCACTCAACTACTAGTGGAGAAGTTAGCAGTTCAAACCCACCCAGAGGCACCTTGGGTGCAGGCTCTGACAATTAAGTCCATGACCTCAGTTGTTCTAAGTGCTGCATATCTCAGTGCTGACTATGACTGTGGTCACATTCGAAGCAGTCCCCTTGGGAAGCTATGCACGCATGCCAGCACCTAATCCACCCTTCAAAGCAATTTTGGAACACTTTCTGGAATGGCCATTGCACATAGTGGCAAGGTGCCAAGTTAGCAAACTTAATTATATAGTTGTCCATGAGAAAGTTTTTAGCCAGTAAACAAATAACTATATTGGAACACTCTCTCTATTCACCTGATCGGGCCCCCAGTGACTTTTTTTTTAACCTGATGACAAAGGAAATATTGAAAGGCAGACATTTGGATGACATTCAGGACATCAAGGGTAATACGATGACAACTCTGATGGCCATTCCCGAAAAAGAGTCCCCAGACTGCTTTAAAGGGTAGAGTAGACTCTGGCATTGCTGCATAGCTTCCCAAGGGGAGGACTTCAAAGGTGACCGTAGTGATATTCAGCAATGAGGTATGTAGCACGTTTTCTAGGATGAGTTCACAAACTTCATTGGCAGCCATTGTATGGAACAAGCCTACTCTGTGCACATGGGGTTGCCAAGAGTTGTAACTGACTCTGTGGCAACTAACAACAACAGTGCACATACATACATACATGTACATAGAACAAAGAACACAAACACAGCATGTAAAAGTTAACTCGTAGGGATGACACGGATGCTGAAGAATCAGTTTTTTATATTATTATTATGATTAAATGAAAATGTACATTCCTATATAAATTCGCATGCTCACCTATATGCAGCTCCCACTGCTCTCCCCACCTGGTGACAGCACACCCCTCTTCTCTGTTCCATACATGTCCTATCCTCGCAACAGTCTCCTTTCCCCTCCTCTCCACCCACTCCCCTTCCTCCGGCAAGAGGTCAGCAGGATGACATCCTATAGATGCATAAGGTTTTTTTTTTAAAAGCATTATGGAAACCTAGGGGGAAAGTAATACATTTAAAACCAGTAATGGTGTCAGCAAAATCCTTCCTCTGGGCTTTTGGGGCTAGAGACGGTCAAGAGGATATTTCCCTCAGGAAAAACATAAGCCTCAGCGCACAGACTAAGCCTGTCCCTTCTGCTAATCGTTGTGCCCCACCTCCTGTCACTACCATCCTGTTAGCAGCCGTGAAGCAGCCTAGACTCACGGCCAGCCAACACACAGCGAGACTGGACGGCTGTGATCCTAAATGCGTGGGCTTTAACGCAGCGAAGGAGGTGAACGGGCTCCTGCTTCCCTGTGATGCTGCTGGCCTTTCCCACTAGCTCCTCACCAATTACATTTTCATGATGCGGGTGACCCAGCCTTCACAAGTATCTGCAGCATGGCCAGGCTGGCACTCCCCCTACACAGCTCTCAGGGGTAACCCACAAGGGGTGCAGGTGTGCTGGAGAACATGGTCCATGGTCCTTAGGCTTTAGCCTAGCCTAGGTCTCTAGAGAGGAAAGAAGCTCTCCTGGGGTGAGAAGAGTGGGAATTCTTAAATCATAAACTAATACACGTTGTATTTCTCATAAGTGAGAGCGTAGGAGGGTGGAATCAAGCCATATCTCTGGCTTTTTCACTTACAGAAACTCGTGGGACTAGTTAGTTCTGTGTCAGCAAACATGGAATAAAACCATAAAACCAAACCCTATGCTGCCTATTCGATTCTACTGCACGGCGACCCTGTAGGATGGGATAGAACTGCACCATAACATTTGCAAAGCTGTGAATCTTTAAAGAAGCAGACTGCTATGTTTTTCACTCATGAAATGACTAGATTCAAACCACTGTGCCACCACAGCTCCCTTTTAAGAAACAGAATGCCATCTAGGAAAAAAAATTCAAATCCGATTTCATACACTGAAGAAGAAAGATGCACTTTAACCTTGCCCTTGCTGAAAGCCAAACAGAGGATTTCTTGCCTAAACAGTCTTTCTCTGAAGACAAACCAGCTGCCGTACACTTGGTTCTGACTCTCAGCAGCCCTTTGTGTGTCAGAGTAGAACTGCTTTTCCTAAGATTTTCACTGGCTGATTTTTCAGAAGTAGATCTCTAGGTCTATCTTCCGAGGTATCTCTGATAGGACTTGAACCTCTAACGTTTTGGCACCATTCATAGACTTCTCTTTGAAGACACAGGGACCCTAGATCCAACGCTGTAGTTAACCCATTTTGAGCTTTTTCTTAACATGGTACGTACTGAATTAAACATTCAATGTCACTACTCTAGGTCTGATGCCATGGTGAAGCAAACCAAAAAGAAAAAATAAAAACCCATAGCTGTTGAGTCGATTCTACCGTATAGTGACCCTTTGGGACAGTGTGTAACTGCCCTGTAGTTTCTAAGCAGCACCTGGTGAATTTGAATTGCCAACCTTTTGATTAGCAGCCACAGCTTTGAACCACCGTGCACCGGGATCTATTTTTGAAGCAAAGGCTTATTTTTCCCCCCTCTCATTTAAAAGATTCTAAGTGCTTCAGTTTGCATGACTGCTGACCTAAAGATAGCAGTTCAAATCCACCCAGTGACAATCACGGAAGATAGATCTGGGAATCTGTTTCCATTAAGATTACATTCAAGAAAACCCTATGGAGCAGTTCTACTCTGCAGACATGGGGTCGCCACGAGTTGAAATCAACTCACTGGGGAACTAATAACCACAATAAGTGTTTCACAAACGAGATTTAACCAGCCAGTCCAAGGAAATAGAAAAGTCATCAACAGAGACAACATTCCATTGTGTTAACAACAGAGCAAGTTCAAGCCTGGAGCCCAGGGTGACTTCAGAGTCCCCTTAGACTGCACTTTACTAGACTTCTGAGGATTGTGTAGTTTGGGGAAGTAATTTCAACAGAACACGTAGCATCCACCCTCACATCTACCCTGCCTTACCCAAGCAAGAACCCACAGTCCCCCGGACTTGTCAACGTCCCATAGTTTCCAGAGCTTTATCTTAGTCACCTTAAGGAAGTGTCTTAAATCAGACTTTAAAAGTCAACACCGTAAATCTACACTAGTTTAAAAGTTAGCTTGCCACTCACAATTTCTTTTTTGAGACATAAAAATGGCATGGTTTGGTAAGGAGGTGACAATTGTGATATGTCAAGTCACTTCCTGCCTCGGTGGTTTCTCTCCAGACCACTGACTTGACATATTGCTGAACCACATGGCAAGTCACGTCGTCTTTCTGGAGTTTAGTTTTTTCTTCCGGAAATATTAATGCTTGTTCCCTTCCTACCCCACCGAGCTGTTGGACTAGGTACAATCACAGAATGCTCAGTTCCACCTTTTCATTTGCTTTATGAGATTCAGTTTCTTGCTAAAGCCCACAGCCAAAAAGTGGCAGAACAGGAATTGGAATCCAGGTCTTGGGTAGTTTAACTGAATCTACTTAGGACACCAAATTACCAGCGTTGTCCCAAACGGAAGTCAAGGAATTGCAACATAGTGGATAGAGTACAACTATTAAGTCAGATACCCCTGAGGTTGTCTGCCATTTTTTCTTTTTGCAACCTGGACTGAGTTATGTGATTTCTCTGTGCCTCACTTTTCTCACTTAGGATACACTGGCGATGACATCTAACTCAAGAGATCACTGCAAACATTAAATGACAGTATGGTCAATTAACTATCACATAGCTTGGCTTGGCAATGTATTTATCTTCTTCAGTGATTTCTAACCCTTTCCCCACAGTCCTGGGACTTGAGAAAGTTCCCCCCTTGATGGAAAAGTATACCTTCCAATATCTTCTTGCTGGTTTCAGAAATTCCTCAAATTCATTAAAAGAAAAAACAAGCCCACTGCAATTGATTCCGACTCACAGCAGCCCTGTTGGGCAAAGTTGAACTGCTCCATAGAATTTCTGAGGAGTAGTCAGTAGTTTCAAACTGCCAACCACTTGGTTAGTAGCTGTAGCTCTTAAAACTCACCACCAGGGCTCTAATCACTCCATATTCAACAAATGTATGTATAGAGCATCTACTCTGTGCCAGGGGTTGTTCTATGTGCCAGAGATGCAGTAGTGAACACAGCATCCCAAATGCCCTCCTCCTTGAAGTTTCCACGCTGGAGGCCCGCGTGTGTGTAGGAGTGGAGCAGAAGACAATAAAATAAAATCAATAAGTAAAAATGTACGTACAAATTATGTTACCAGTGCCTGTTGCTGCTGAGACAACTCTGACTCACGGTCATCTAATATGTGTCAGTAGAAGAGCAAGGTTTTCAGTGGCTGATCTTTCAGAAGTGGATCAGCAGGACCTTCTCAGGACACTCTAGGTGGACTGAAACCTCCAGCAATTCAGTTAGCAGCTGAGTGAGCTTTACAAGATACGCTAAAAAAGAAACTTACTGCCATTCAGTTGATTCCAACTCACAACTGCCCCATAGAGTTTTCCTGGGACAACTGGTAGATTCAAACTGTTGATCTTTTGATTAGCAGCTGTAGCACTTCACCACGAGGCCACCAGAGCTTCTACAATGTGAGTTGGGTGATGTTAGTTGTTATGGGAGAAAGTACAGCAGAGACCAAGCAAGACTTGGATAGAGTAAGGGTGGAGGCCATACCTCTAGTCAAGGAAGTTCTCATTGAGAAGGCAGCATCTGAGCAAAGGCCTTCTCCCCTAAACCAGAAATGACACCTTCAGGAGAACCAAATATTGACCTAAGTAAATTTCCAGAGAATGGAGACAGCTGGGACTTCGGGCTGAAGTCTTCTAGAAGAGGGAAGAACCACTGGAGTCCTAAGTTCTGAGAGGGTAGCTGCAAGGCACACTGGGAAAGGCTGTGGCCACCACTGATGAAAACCAACTTCCCACTTCCCCACTGTTCTCTGAAAGCTGAGGATCAGGGGACAGCCGCTGTGTGAAACAGCTCCCTGGCCCAATACCTTGGAGATTTTGTAGTTTGGGAAGGTGTGCATCCCTGGGTACAAATGGTCAACAGCTCGCTTCTTCTCTGGGACGTTTCAATACACGCCCCCCTTTCTCTTAGATTTCATAGTGGCCTTGGAAGCCAACACCCCTCTCTGCTGCCAAACTTCCTCCCCCTCCTTGTTGCCTGCCAAGGCCAGGTGGCCTGCCACTTGGAGCTTGGGGGGAAAGGAAAATCATTTGAGTTTTATAAAGTGATAACTACTGCAAGACTCAATGTAATTAAACCAAAATGCTGTTTTTTCCCCCTAAAGCCCTGAGGTGAGGTAACAGTTCTCTTTAATGTCAATTCAGGAAGTTTTGCCCAAGAAAAAGAAGGTGGGGGGTATTTGCCAAATCAGGAAATGTGAATTAACTGACATGGAGCTTCAAAAAGAGACTAAGATGACTGAGAAGAAGGGAAGTGGAAGAGAGCAAAAGGTAGCCGACAAATGAGTGAACTCGGGAAATTCAGGCCAATTAGTATTTCAAGCACGTTTTCTGTTGGTTGGTGGCAGGGTGACCTTCCTGCTGATGGCAGGTTGCTTTGCTAAGGGTGGAGGGATTGGACAGCTCAAGGTGAACAGAGTCTTCAAGAAAGGCAAACCTAAGGTATTAACAGAGATTCCAGCCTCTCTAAAGGGAACATTCATCTTAAGCATGGAAACTGGCTCTCAAACCTTGCCGAGTTCGCTGTTTCAGTCCACAAATCTAACCACAGGTTCCTGTGCAATGTGTGGCTTGGAACAGTGAATAGGTTATGCAGCTCCGAGAAGACTTCCCTGCATCCCACCTCCCCGCCACTGGTATTAGACTTACCTTGTAATTTCATATGTGTTAGGCATGCCCTAAAGACAGAGAGAAGAACACACTTTTTTTAAGCAGGTGTTCAGGACCGAAGAAGAATGAATCAGTTTGGAAAAAATTACGGCAAAACCCAAGTTCATCAGTTGCTAAATCTGCAGTGAGTTTAAAAAAAAGAAAAAAAGAAAAAACTGCCTTCTTGTTTTCTTTCCTGCAAATTACCTCTTGTTTTGAGAGAAGGAACAGAAGTCAAAGGGCTGAAGCAGAAAGAAGTTTGTGCAAAGAGTTTTTGTCCTAAATTTTTTTTTTTCATTTTCTTTCATACTGAGTCTTCTGGTAACCCTGGTGGTATATTGGTTAAGGGGTAAGGCTGCGGCAGCTAACCAAAAGGTTAGCAGTTTGAATTCACTAGGCGCTCCTTGGACATTCTATGGGGCCATTCTACTCTGTCACTACGGGGTCACTGTGAGTTGGACTCGACTGAATGACGATGGATTCTTCTGCCTAAGTGCCAGACTCCCTCCTCGGGGGTGCTGCCCTAGGTAGGAGGAGCTTTAAGAACAAGACAGACAACCCAAGGCATTAGCTCTGCAGAAATCTGGGAGCTGCTACTAAAGTAGAAGTGTGTGTGCCCATTTGCACGTGAGTATGGGCACACATGCACACGTGTGTGTGAATGTGCACGTGGTAGTAGCACTATGCAGAAGGAAGGAAAGAATATCTTACTTTAGACACTGAAGTCCCACTGATCTTTTCAAACTAATATACTTGGCTTCCACACAGAATGCTAGAGCTGAGATGAAAGCAAGCTAGTACTCAAGATGCTTATTATTAAAAAAGTCTCTATGGCCCTACCTTGAAGACTCTGAGTCAGTAGTCCAGGATGGAACCGAGAATCTGCACTTTAACCTACGTCTTAGCAATTTCATATGTTGAGCCCGAGTCTTGCAAGTTCCAGGCAATATTTCAGTTAACTCTTTAATGAGTGCACTGCTTCTTTATGAGGGCCTGACTTCTTAAAAATAAATGTTGACTGCAGCAAAGTCATCTGGGGTGCCAGTTCTAACTACTACTCTAATCTTTCCCCAGGCATTCTACCTCTTCCTTTTGCACCGCTGCTTCCTTTTTTAACATTTTCCATTTCCTCAAGCTCCTCCCCTGTCTCCCTCTTTCTGAGTTTTAGTTCTTTTTTTGCCTGTTGCCATCTAGAAAAAAAGATTCCCACTCATGGTGACCCCACTGTGCACCAGGGTAGAACTGCGCCCCACTGAGTTTTCTTAACAGCTGAGTTTTCAGGCATCAATTGCCAGGCCTTTCTTCTGAGGCACCACAGGTAAGATTCAAATCTGAGATGTGTTGCTTGCCAGACAAGTGATTAACTGTTTATGCCACACAGCAACTCCAGTTTGGTCCTAGAAGCCATTTAGTGAGTTCCACTAAATTTGTTGGCGGAGTGGTTAAGATCTCAGATCCTAATCAAAAGATGGGTAGTTCAAATCTATCAGTTATTCCTTGGAAACTCCATGGAGCAGTTCTACTCTGTTCTAGAGTCCCAAGGAATTGGAACTGACTTTACAGCAGTGAGTTTGTTGGGTGGGATGACAGACATGAATTAAGAGTCAGTCTTTGCCCTTAAGAAGTTGAAGGTCTGGTTGGGGAGAGACACTAAACAGATGATTTCAACTGCAGTAGCGGCTGCAGTGAGTAATGGAACTGAGTGGAAAGGGCATCTGGGAAAGTGCTGTGAAAAGCACAGGGTGCCAGAGTCTTCCAGTTCACTCAGGTGCAGGTACTACTACCTCAAACCCTGGCCCAAGCATCCTGGCCCCGTCCTGCCCGACACCAAATCAAAGCACACGTAATCTGCCAATTGTAAACCGACCAGGAGATCAGCTCAAGAAGTCAGATGTCAGAGAAAGAGCAAAACTGACTACAAGCTGTTAATTATAAAAGGATACAGTATCCAAAATGCTCAGGGATTCAGCACTGGTTTATCAAGTTCATATACAAAATGTGTTCCACACAAATCTTCTAAATTAAAATTTTTATTTTCCCCATTGATGCATGTTGTAGTGAGGTAAAGTCAAGGTGATTCCTATATGACAAAGCTGGGTCTTCTAGGCTGCTAGGTGGGGTGAAACCACCGACCTTTCAGCAACAACTTACTTTTGCTTCCAGGACTTCTTAGAAAAATGGATAACCTTTAAACCTTTAACCCACTGCTGTCAAGTTGATGCCAACACATAGCAACCCTATAGGACAGAGCAAAACTGCTCCAAAGAGTTTCTAAGGAGTGCCTGGCAGATTCGAACTGCCAGTCTTTTCGTTAGCAGCGGTAGCACTTAACCACCATGCCACAGATTGGACAGAGCAGAAGAATTAGGAGATAGGCCTGGCAGCCTACTGCCAACAATCAGCTGATGAAAACCCTAGGGATCACAACAGCCCATCTGCAGTCTGTCATGAGATGACACAGGACAGCATATGGCTTTGTTGTTTTGTGCACAGGGCTGTCACGTGTCAGGCCAACTCAAAGGCAAGCAAACCACATTTGTCTTGCACCTTCCACCCCACCCCAAGTTCAGCCCCACTTGATCTTGGACTAGTTGCTTTCTGTATTTTGGTTTCTGACTTGTAAGGTGGACATAAAAAGTACCTTTGCTCCAAGCTGCTTGACAATGATGCTGGGAAGAATCAGTCATGCACTAATTCTGGCAAAGTCACCTAAGCTTGCTGAAGGAGCAAATAACGTGCGTTCCCGAATCGAGGAGACAGGGAAGCAGAGGCTTGGCTCACTGTACTCCTGCTGGCTAATTAGAAAACAGATTCGTTAAGACTTGGGCCCAAAGAAAAAACCCAAAGCATAGAAGAGATCGAAAAAAATTACATCATTTCCTCTGTATCTTCCCTAAGGGCATGCTGGTACTGGGGAGAATGACTCAGGCCATTGAAATGAAGCACAAATAGCCCAATTTCTAATACTGATTATTTTGGATCAGAACCTTTCACAAAAGAGAAAGATTTTGTTTTGGGGGGATAGATGGGGGTGAAAAATAACTGAGGCAAACAGCATGATTTTCTAACTGAAAGGGGGAAGTTTAAGTTAAGTCATAACATGCACCGTCTTTTTCTTTACCCTTTCTTTTAAAAAACAGAACAATTTAGTAGAGTGTACCAAGCTAAATTTTAGAAAATTTAGGCTTGGTAAAATTCTCTGCATAGAGGCATTGGTTTAAAAGATTACCCTTTTTTTTTTTTTTTTTTTGGATACTTTTTTATTGTGGTAAATTTATCTGTAGGGAAACATTTGCAGTAGTACTTTTTAAGTCGTTTTTCATTATTATACAAATATCAGATGTAATTGGGCACTTGAATTCAGCTGGAAGGTCTTTTTATTATGACTTCTGCAAGTAATTGTTACATTTAAATGCTTATATTGAAATTGTAGTTTCCTGCCATGTGAATGCCTCATTAAATTCATTCCCTTTGCCTCCTGCAATAAGATGCACTTGGAAGTCTATTGTTCTTGCTCAGGTGATGATACAGATGCTAACATTTACATACGAATATGGATTGCTTCTTTCTTTCTGAGTAAAATACACTCAAAGCAACCCAGGAATGATTCTTGGGCAGTGTCCATGGCAAATTCCTAAATTAGGAATCTGTTATTCTGGCTGCTGAACTGCGTTTACACTGCGAGGCTGGACCTGGGACAAGCTTTGTCTCGGCTCCAAGCCCAACCCCCTCCAGAGGCCAAGATTCTGGGGCACACACAAGCAAATATGACTTGGGGGAAAATCAGGCCGTCTTGTCTTTTACAGCTTGACTGGAGAGAGCCATCAAGCTCCACTAAACCCAGGGAAAAGAGGCCAAGTAAACGGTGGGCTTCTGTTAACCCCATCTCCTGCTCTCCCTTGAATTCAAAAGAAGAGAGACAATTTATCGACTACTTGCAGACTACTTGCGTCATCAGAAAATGCTAATACTGGGGCTGTAAAACTAAATTGTCTTAAAGACCTAATGTTCTGGAAGAAAAGAACCTCCTTGGAAACTTTGGAACAAGATGATGATTAAGAAGATTATGCCAAGAAATTTAGGACAACTTTTTTGATGATCCATACTTTCACCCTTAGAACAATTTTACCTGGGAATTGTGGTATTTTCACCGCTGAAGTTTTTTTAAAAAGACATCCAGTCTCTTTGGAAGCTGAATTCATTGGCTCACTACTTTCCTCCTCCTAAACGTCATTCATTCATCCTTCACTCCCTCCATCATCCACCTATCAAGCCACTGAGCAGCAGTACGATTTCCAGGATATAGATGCAAGGCACTGACAATTAAGTCCTCAAATTTAATTGTTCTAAGCACCATGCACCTCATTGCTGAATATCACTACATTCACCTCTGAACTACTCTGCTTGGTATGCTGTGAACCCACTCCAGCATCTAGTCCACCCTTCAAAGCTATTTTGAAGCTTTCTGGAATGACCGTCATGCTCAGTGGCATGGTGACAAGCTTGTGAACTTAACTGTATAGCTTTCTGTGAGGAAGTTTTTAGCCAGTACACACATAACTGTATTAGAACACCCTTGCTACTCACCTGATTTGGCCCCTAATGACTTTTTCTTTACCCAAAGATAAAGGAAATACTGAAAGGAAGTCATTTGATGACATTCAGGATACTAAGGGTGAAACGACAACAGCTCTGATGGCCATTCCAGAAAAAAACAAAACCAAACAAACAAAAAGAACCAAATCCAGTGGCATCAAGTCGATGCTGACTCATAGTGGTCTTATAGGACAGAGTAGAACTGTCCCCTAGAGTTTCCAAGGAGCTCCTGGTGTATTCGAACTGCCGACCTTTGGGTTAACAGCCATAACACTTAACCACTATGCCACCAGAGTTTCCATTCCAGAAAAAGAGTTCCAAAATAGCTTTGAAGGTTGGACCAAGCACTGGCATCAGTGCATAGCCTCTAAAGGGGAATATTTTGAAGGTGACCAAAGTGATACTCAGCAATGAGACATGTAGCATTTTTTTCTAAGATGAGTTTGTGAGCTTAATTGTCAGACCTCCTATGTTCCAAGCAATGTGTTAAACCCTGGGAATAGTAAAGGTAGTAAACTGTGATATAACAGTCTTCTAGGATGGGAAGACTTTGATAACTTGAAGACAAACAGTGAACTAACCTGCAACCATAGGCAGAGGGTCACAGGAAGGGACACCAAAATCATCTTGGGGGTGAAGGGTTTCCCTTAGTCCCTTTAGTTTTAACCAAGCTATCTGTTTCTTAGCTTGGTTAAAACTAAAGGGACTAAGCAGTTACCCGAGGCACCCGGGAGGGGAAGAAGTAGCTCTTAATAATGAGTAATCACATGTAGGGTTTACTTGTTACATCAACTTAGCCTACCATACAGCATTATCTACTGCAAAAGCAAGGCACAGGGTACAATGAAAGTGTAAAGTTGAGGGATGTGATGTACTCTAGGCAAAGGAAGTCAGGAAGTCTTCATTGTGGAATACTAATGAGGATGAGTTAACTAGAGAGGAATAGAAGGGGTCTGTTCAAGCAATACTGAACAAGCAGAGTGTGTGGGGCCAGAGTACTGGATATGTAGTTGAAGAAGAAATTAAAGTTAACATCCAGGATTCTGCTTTGAAAAATAAGATGGGTGGTAGTGCTTGTAGAGAACACGGAAGAGGAGCCAGGTTTTGACGGGAGGACGATGAGATCGGTTTTGAACATGTTAAAATTTGTGGTGGTTGAAGACCGCACCAGAGGTGTCAGCATTACAGTTTTGAAGTTTGGAAGAGAGGGATTAAGTGTCACATGGAGATTGGAGACTCATGCATCTATGAACAACTGAAAGAAGGGGAATGGAGCAGGTGACCCAAGGAGATTTTGTAAAGTTTGAAAAATGGAGATTCAAGGATGCACTCTCAAGATATATCAGCAAAAGGGATGAATCTAGAAAGAGGGATACCAGAGTTTTTTTTTTTTTTTTTTTTTTTTTTTAACATTCTACTAAATTACAATCACAGATCGTTGTTACAGAGAAGTCTACACAGAAGACTCTGAGCAGTTGGAAGACAAACAGGCAAGAAAGGTATCTTGAGAGCCAAGAAAAAGATGTTACACCTATTTTTACTTTGTAATTTAAAGGAAGCTAGAAGCATTTTTTTTCTCTGAGAATTTTGTATGATAGAAGGGATTTTTGTCTCAAAAACCTTTGGTTTGGGGGATGACTGTAGAACATTCCTTGATGAGACAGTCATATGGAGCCCTCCTGGCATAGTGGTTTAAGAGCTTGGCTGCTAACCAAGAGGTCAGCAGTTTGAATCTGTCAGCCACTCCTTGGAAAGGCTATAGGCCAATTTCAGTTTATCCTACAAGTTGCTATGCATTGGTGTCTCTTGAGAGAAATGGCTTGAAAGTTCTGATTTAAAACGGTTGAAAAGTTCTTACCCAATGATAAAGAATTTATACGCATGGTAAGAAGTTTTGCCTGAAATTATCCAAACTGCACGTAATTTCAGACTCACAGGGTTGTCATGCCACGTACTTGGTCCTGGTCAAGCATTCAATATTGTTAAGGGTGCTATTTGGACCATTAGAATAAAGCAGAAGGTAGAAGTAGCTTGTAAAACACAATAAAAGTTTCCAATGGTAAAAGAAAAGTATAATTTGGACTATAAGTTCCTTTCATTGTGGTTTTCTCTTTTCCCTTTGATTTTGCAAAGTTGTTAAAAAACAGATTTAGCTTGGAATAATATTAATTACAACAACAAAAAAATCTAACCACTTCCCTCTCTCCTTCTCCTTTATCCTCTTTATTTTTCTCAGTTCTCTTACCTTAGGACCAAGGGACAGAGCCTTCCTCATTTCTTCACTACTTCCTAAAGCTCAAATTAGCTCTCTTGGTTGACATAAAGCATTTTCTTTGTCTTCTGCTCTTACCCCGCACCGCACCCCCCACCCCAGAACTTTGCTTGTTTGTCCACTGATCTCAGCCTGCTGCTTGATGTGTCATTTACTGTATCTTGTCCATTCCCATCCCGTCTTCCTGTTCATGTTGAGCTTTGCCGGTCTCCTCTGACTTCTGTCTGTGATTTCTTTCTTTCACTCTGCACCTTGAGAGATATTTCAATCAATTCCCAAGCAGTATGTTTTAACTTCATTGTCCAAAAGTGGGTACGATGACACATCTCCCCAGACATCCTTCCAATTAAAAAAATATTTTTTCATGGTGTTTTAGGTGAACGTTTACAGTTCGAATTGGTTTCTCATACAAAAGCTTACACGCGCTTTGCCATGTGACTCTGGTTTTTGCTCTCCTCACACTGTGACAGCACACTCCTCCTCTCTACATGGCCTGTCCATTTAACCATCTCCTGTCCCTCTCTGTCTTCTTACCTTGCCTGTGGAGAGGAACTTCTCAGGTAGTCTCCTCTATCTGTCCAAGTCAAGAAGCACAAACTTCACCAGTATCATTTTATGTCTTATAGACCAGTTTGAATCTTTTTCTGAGGAGCTGGCTTCTGGAATGGTTTCAGTTCTGGGCTAACAGAGAGTCTGGGATCTACAACTTTCTGAGGGGCCTTCCAGTCCATCAGATCAAGTCTAGTCTTTTTCCTAGGGTTTGAGTTCTACACTCCACATTTCTCCCATTCTATCAGGGACCCTTTGTTGAGTTTCTTGTAAGGGCAATCTTTGGTGGTGGCTGGGCACCGTCTAGTTCATGTTGAGGTAGTCTCTGGTATATGTGGCCCTTTCTCTAATTTTTTTTTTAACACCTTCTATATGCATGATACTGTTTTAGGGAATAAGACAGTGATTATTTTCCTCTGTCCTCGAGGAGTTTACCACAAACAAGTAAGCAGTTTAAAATTTCCTGCAAGTAATTATGCAGTCCCCACATGACTTAAGGAAACCCTGGTGGTGCAGTGGTTAAGTGCTGCGGCTACACACCAGAAGGTAGGCAGTTTGAATTTGCCAGGTGCTTCTTGAAAACTCTATAGGGCAGTTCTACTCCGACCATAGGGTTGCTATGAGTTGAAATTGACTCCAACACAGTGCGTTTGGGTTTTTCGTTTATGTGACTTAAATTATTATTAATTTCCTTTGCTACTATCTAAAAGGCTAGAGGTTTGAATCTACCCAAAAGACCCTTGAAAACCCTTGTGGTTAAGAGTTCAGCAAATGTTTAGCTTTTTTATTGTTGTTCCTGCTGTTATTGTCTTTTTTTAAAATCAACTTGGAAGAAAGTCTTGGTGATCTATTTCTAAAAAATTAGCCATTGAAAACTCTATGGGTCGTGTGTCTACTCTGACATACATGAGGCTGCCATAAATTGGAGTCCAGCCCAATCTGATCTTCTCTTTTTCATGACGTTTAGTTATGGCTTCTATAGAAAAAGACATGGGTAGAAAATAAAGAGATGGAGAAAAACAGAAGTCTAGAGCAGAGACAGTAGGAGAAGAGGCATTTACCAAAAAGTCAACTGGTAGTGGGCAGATTCAGAGAGAGTAGACTAGCAGAGAAGAGGGGTCCTGGCCTTGGTGGACAACTGCAACTGCTGTTGAATGATGACAGCTTCTGCTGCAATCTAAGAAAAATGAACGATGCCCATGAGACCTTTCTGTGCGGCCACTGAGACTGTCTCCTGTGCTTTCTTAGCTCACTCAGGTAATCCTACAACAATCTTCACTAACATACGTGACTTGAGCATGTCATTGCTATTTCTCACTGAAAGAATCTGCTACATAGTAATTTACAGACCATGTTTTCATAGCAGGCTGCCATGCATAGAAAACATATATTCATGAGCATAACCATAACCTGGTGAAATTTAACCGTTTGATATATCCATCATCAAATTCTGGAGTGTCTGCGTTATTCAGGTTGCTGACAGTCCTGGGCCCAGCCTTCTCTTCCTTTTTCTTTCTCTATTTTCAAATAGTTCTTCCACCAGCTATCACTGGGAAGGCAGGTGGATGACAGGGAAAGATAAGGCATTAGCTACTTGTTGTTTCTTCTAATGTTTGGTGATGGGAAAGCAAAAACTAGCAGGTAGCTGGTACATACAGAGAGGCAGCCTGAGCATTAGTTTAAGGGTATGGGCTTGAGTTTGAACTTAGACATGACTCTTCTGTCTGACTCAGTTTCTTCACCTATATATAGGGATTGTTGTGGGCATTAAATGAGTTATTGGACGTAAAAGGATGAGAAGAGCACCTGACACATAATAATTTAAGTATTAATGACAATGATTATGTTGTTACCTACCCCATGGAAGTAGTGTGGTGATTAAATAAGGCATAAGCAGCAACACACCTAGTACAGTGCCTGACATGAGAACTCACAAAATGTCAGCATTTACTAGAAAACAACATCATAAGGAATGCTATCATTTCTGGCTTCTTAGTTGGTGGAGCCATCATTTTATATGCCAACCCACCACGTCTGGGGCTGGGGTGGCAGGTATTACTGAAAGGTACAGGTAACTACAGCTACTAATAAGGCAGTCTGGTGTGTGGAGAAAAACATGGCACTGCCAACCAGGAGATGGGAGGCTTGGTTTCAGTTCTGACGCTAACGAGCCATGCGACCTTGGACTGATCATTTGGTCTCTGAGTTTCAATTTCCTAATTTATTAAATGAAGGTCTCCATGTTCTTCCAGCTCATGGTGCTGTGATTCTAAGTCTTCCTGTGGCTTTGAACTTTAAAATTTAGTTCAGGGATAAGCATTTAAAAGCAAATTAAAATCCACCCTTGCAACTCATATTGACTTCAGTTTTTCCAGCCATGGGAGAAATCTCCTTTTTAATTTCTTGAGACCATTTTTCATAAATTCTGAAATCAGGAATGACAGAGGTTCAAGTGTGTAATGCTGCTGTCTAATTGTTATTGTTTTCTAATGTCTGTTTCTGGCATATTATGAACTAAATGACCGAAAGTCAAACATATATAAGTAAAGCCACTTTAACTAGGTATGGCCAAGAAAGAGTAATTAAGAAATTGTCTCCAGCAGTATCCAAAAATGAGTATGACTGTCCCCTATTATCTCTGGGGATTTGATTAAATTCAGATATTTGAAGAAGTTGTTGTAAGTCCTGTCAGCTGTACTCTGATTTCTCTACAAATGTTATGCCAGTTAAAAGCTATGCAGCTTTTTTGTTTTCTCTTCTGAAAGTCAGGAGTCCTCCTATTCCATTTTTACTTCCAAAGGCAGGCAGGGTGGGGCTGTGGCTTGGCAGGGGAGGGTGTGGTGTTGACCGGGCTGGCCAGGCAAAGGAAAGGAAAACTGCAACATGTGATTATGATGACAGTTCTGGGTCCAGAGACCATGCATCCTTGGAGCTCTGTGTTTACAGATTAACTATCTCCAGTCGGTGACTGGTTAAGAACTACTAGTGAATCCAAGAATGTGCTGCTTAGAGAGCCAGCAAGACACACAGAGAGAAATGCTACTTAGGTCTGAACCATGGAAATAGCAAACAAACCCACTGCTGTAGAGCTGATTCCAACTCATAGGGACCCTATAGGACAGAGTAGAACTTTCCACAGAGTTTTCAAAGACCTGGTGGATTTGAACTGCCAATCTTTTGGTTAGCAGTCATAGCACTTAACCACTGTGGTACCAGAGTTTTCATACAAAACAAAAAGAGTCCTTAAAGATCTTCTGGTCCAGGATACCATTTAACTCTAAGGAAAAGTGAGGCCTAAACAGGTTTAGTACTTGCCAGAGATCACTGAACTTTGTGATAACCAAGTCAAGACCAGAAGGTAGGTGATTTCTGAAGCTGGGTATTCATTCTTTCATTCAAATAATGTTACTGAAAGCCTTTTCTGTACTAGGCATTGTATTAGGCATTGAGTGTGTTATGGATTGAATTGCATACCACCCAAATAAGTGTTGGAACCTTAACCCCTGTGTTTTGTGAATGCAATCTCATTTTGGGAGGGTTTTTTTTATTTTTTATTATGCTCATGAATCCATATCCCTGGTCAGTGTGTCTTCAACCAATAACTTTTGAGGTACAAAAGGAGTAGATTAGACATAGGAGCAAAACCAAAAAACAAGCCCACTGGCATCGAATCAATTTGAACTCATAGTGACCCTATAGGTCAGAGTAGAACTGCCCCATAGAGTTTCCAAGGAGGACCTACTGGATTTGAACTAGCCAACCTCATGGTTAGCAGACATGGCACTTAACCACTACACCACCAGGGTTTCCAGACACAGGAGCAAGCAAGCATGAATGGAAGTCTACATTCCACATGAGGATGGCCATGGAACCCCAGAGTAGCTGAGGCAAGGATTTTCCCCTAAAGCTGACAGAGAGCCTTTGCCTGCAATTAAGACATCTAGGCTTGACACCATGGTTGCAACAAATGAGCTCAAGCATAATAATCATTGCTATCACTGCACAAAACCAGGCAGTATTCTGTTCTGCTGTACACAAGGCCACTGTGAGGCACCTGACAACAAGCCTTCCAAACTGTGAAAAAATAAATTTCTATTTGTTAAAGCCAAGCAACTGTGAAATTTCTGTTATAGCAGGCACTAGGAAACTAAGACAGAATGGCAAGATTACTCCTTACATCCTAGAGAGAGAGATGCTACAGCATAAGCTAGTTGCCAAATACGCAGTAAAGATAAACTCAAAGTATTATGCGCTCTAAAGAAAATAAGACAGAATGCTAGACAGCTGTGATGATGTGTGGAGAGGGAAAGCTTCTCTGAGAAGTTACATAAGTGACAGGCTGGAAGCTGCCATGCAAAGACTGTGGAGCTGAGCCTTCTAGGTAGAAAACACGGTGGGCACTAAGAGCCTAAAGCAGAATGCTCTGGCAGTATTTGAAGAAAGATGGACTGGGAAACCAAAGCATAGTGGACAAGGGGGTTAGCAGTATAAGTGAGAATGGGAGAAGGAGGCGTGGGCCAGATCAGGAGGGCTTTCTGCCTCACAGTCAAAGGATGGATTTTATTCTATTTGCAACGAAAGCCATTGGAGAGTGTTAAGCAGGCAGTGAGCTCATCTTGTTTATATTTAAGAAAGCTCCTTGTGATCTGTGTGTGGCAAATGTACTGAAAGGTACTTAGGTGAAAGGAGGGAGCCCAGCTAGGTGTCACTGCACTTGTCTGGGTGCAGAGAGATGTGGCTTGGGTGAAGTTGGTTGCAGCAGAGGCGGAAGAAGTGAATACGAGATCCTGGGCCTCAGAGAAGACCTAACTGGGTGTGTTCTTAACCATGTTACTCAGTGTTCTTGTTACTAATAAAGAAAAAGCTGGAATTTGTTAGTAAGGCAAAATTCCTAAGCCTTTAAACATAATTATCATCACTAGACATCAGTGTTGTTTTAGGTCATGTCCTGGGTGGTGCAAATAGTTAAGCACTCAGCTACTAACAGAAACGTTGGCAGTTCAAATCTACCCTGAGACACCCTGGAAGAAAGGCCTGGCAGTCTGTGTCTGTAAGGATTATAGCCAAGAAAACACTATGGGGCAGTTCTACTATGTAACATATGGGTCACTATGAGTTGGAATCCACTGAACAATGACAGTGCATTATAACAGCATCAGAAAGGACAGCTTTAATCATATGTGTAATATTAGGTCACCCAGTTTAGAATGTTTCCCCAAAGTATAGAATCTTAAGCATCATATAATGTTCTTGGAACGTGCCAAAAACCTAGAGCTCAAATGTCCCTGCAATGTCAGTGGCTGTCCCTGAATACCACTAATGTTCTCCAGATGCCGTAAATATGTTAAATATAGTTCTTATAGCAAATATGCATATTTTGCATTATTATCAATCCCTACATTGCAGAAGAGACAACAGAGCCTTTTAAGTGGTACAGCCAGGTCAGGAAGCAAAGTTAACCTAGTTCCTAAGCCCTAGGTCTGTCTTTCTCCTTTCAAAAATATTTTATTGTGCTTTAAGTGGAAGTTTATAATCAAAGTCAATTTGTTATACAAAAACTTACACATACACTGCTGTGTAACTCTAGCTGCTCTCTTCACCCTGCAACAGCACACTCTGCCTTTCCCATGCCCGTGCAATTAGCTAGCTCCTGTCCTCTGCTGCCCTCTTGTCTCTAGACAGGAGCTGCCTAGTTACCCTTGTCATGAACTGAGTTGTGTCCTCCCAAAAATATGTGTAGCCATGTGGCTGGGCCATGACTCCCAGTATCTTGTGACTGTCCCCCATTATGTGGTTTTCCTACGCTGTATGTTAAATGATTAGGGTGGAGCTGTAAATACCTTCATAGGATTATCTCCCTGCTCCACTGTAAAGGGAGTTTCCCTGAAGTATGGCTTCCCCTACCCTTAATCCTTTCATCCTATGAGAGATAAAAGGAAGGAGAAGCAAGCTGAGAATAGGGAACCTCTTTACCATCAAGAAAGCAGCACTGAGAGAAGAACGTGTCCTTCAGACCTGAGGTTCCTGAGCCAAGATGCTCCCTGGACAAAGACTGATGCAATACTGGACTTTCCTCCAGAGCCGACAAGGGGAAAGCCTTCCCCTGGAGCGGACACCCTGAATAGGGACTTGCAGCCTACCAGACTGTGTAAGAATAAACCTTCTTTTGTTGTCCACTCTGTGGTATTTCTGTTAGAGCAGCCCTAGCTGACTAAAACAATCCTCAAGTATCTACTTAAACCAAGGAGCACACTCTTCACCAGTATCATTTTGTCTTTTTGTTCATCCAATCTATGTCTGAAGAGTTGACTTCAGGGATGAGTTTCAGTTCCGCACTAACAGTCTAGGAAACATGTCTTTGGGGGACCACCCAGTCTGTTGGACCATGGAGTCTGGTCTTTTTAATACGGTTTGAGCTTTTTACCCCTTTTTTTCTCGTACTTCATCACAGACTCTTTGTTGTGTTTCCTGTCAGGGCAGTCACTGGTGGTGGCTGGACACCATAGTTCTTCTGGTCTCATGCTAGTGTACCCAGGTCTGTCTAATATCACTTTGGAGTAGAAAAACATCTATATATGAATTCACAGTCAAGTCCAAAACCTGATGTTCTCCAACTAGCCAAAGGCCCATTTGGCTGTTAGTGCTGACACTTTCTCACTGTGATGAGACCTTTTGGTCTGGACCTTCTACATCCAGGTAACTGCTAGGCTAGTATATCTCAAACCTGAGTCATGTATGAAAATCTCTATTAAGTGATATTGCATCTTTAATTTAAATTATTTTTTAACGAATGTGACTTTGAAATGTGTGAACATGGAATTACCTGTAAACCTTTATTAAATAAAAATAAAAAATTATTTGTTGTTGCTGTTGTTGAGAACACATGCACAGCAGAACAAACAATTCAACAATTTCTATGTGTACAATTCAGTGATACTGATTACATTTGTCAAGCTGTGTAACCATTCTTTTCTGAACTGTTTCTCCCCATTAACATAAGATCACTGTCCATAAGTGTCTCATCTAATCTTTTGAATTGCTGTTGTCAATTTGATTCCATATAAACAGTTCTTAAAAGAACACAATACCCAATCAGACATTCTTTATTAGTTAAACTAAACTACAGTTAGATTTAAAAATGACTTCCAGGGGATTGTCTTAGTCATCTAGCACTGCTATAACAGAAATGCCACAAGTGGATGGCTTTAACAAAAATAAGTTATTCTCTCATAGTCCAGTAAACTAGAAGTCCAAATTCAGGTAGGAGCCACTGGAAAAGGCTTTCTCTCTTTGCTGGCTTTGGAAAGAGGTCCTTGTGATGATGCATTAATCTTCCCTTTGTCTCAGAGCATCTCAGCAAAGGAGCCTCAAGTCCAAAGGACACATTGTGCTCCCAGTACTGCTTTCTTGGTGGTATGAGGTTCCCTAACTCTGATTGCTTCCCTTTCCTGTTATCTTTTATAAGATAAAAGGTGGTGCAAGCCATACCCTAGGAAAACTCCCTTTACACTGGATCAGAGAGGCCACCATAACAGGGGTGCTATAGTCCCACCTTAATCCTTTTTAACATAGCCTAATCTTGCCCAATCTTAATCACAGGCAGAGATAAGGATTTACAGCAAAAATCATGTAAAATTGTAGACAATCATACAATACTGGGAATCAAGAACTAACCAAGCTGACAGATATTTTGGGGAGACATGATTGAATCTATGACAGTGTATTTTTGTTTTGTGGTTACAGATTATCTCAGGGCAATGTTGTGAGGATTCATCTAGCCTCTGGTGCTATGGAAAGTGTGCACCCCAAGAAAATTTGAAAATATATTCCACATCTCCCCCTCCCCCTTTTGATCAATATTTGCTATAGAATCTTCAATAAAAACATACAGTAATCGTAGCCAGGCACCATAAAGTTCTTCTGGTCTTGTGACAAATGAGGCAGTTAATTATGGAGGAGATCAGCCACACATTCCTTATTCTCCACCTGTTCCTGACTCTCCTCCTTTCTCTGTTATTCCAGATAAATGTAGAATAGTTGTGCCTGGCATAGCTGTTTGCAGGCTTTTAAAACCTGAGATACTAGGCAATGAAATAGGTAGATTAGAAGTGCTAAGCACAACACCAGATCAAGTAACTCAGATGTCCCACAAAACCAAGACTAAACCTCCAAACCAAGAAACTAAATCCCTTGAAAAAAAAACCCAGTGCCATGGAGTCAGTTCTGACACATAGCGACCCTATAAGACAGAGTAGGACTGCTCCATAGAATTTCCAAGGAGTGTCTGGAGGACTTGAACTGTGGACCTTCTGGTTAGCAGATGTAGCACTTAATCCACTATGCCACTAGGGTCTCCGAATCCCTTGAGGTAGCTGTAAACTTTTCTTTCTTTCTTTCTAGAAATTCTTTACGCTTTTGACTTTTACATAGTGATAGACCTTAAACGTATAAACTATTTTCAAACAAAACTACTAAAACTTATTAGAAATTGTGTGACGGACCTCACTATGGTCTTGCTGAAAGTTAGTAGATGCCCTCATTCTGAATACTTATACTGCTGACTACGCCCTGCAGATGCTTTTGATTTTGATTCTTTCTACTGTGATGATTCAGTTATGCCACCACTTTTCTTTATCCAATCACTTAGAAGTCTTCACTCCTACAGTATGCCAGGGTATCACTTTGCCTGAACTCAGGGCAAACTTACTAGGTTTGCCTTTATTCATGTCGTGTTACCCCTTGACTTGGCGTTATCATAGCCATAAACACAGTGGGTACCAACACTGGCTGGAGCTACTTGATTAGAAACTGCTCATTCAGGTGGCCCAGATCATGCTTACAATTACATTTCACATTATCTAAAAAAAAATGAAGAAGATTTGTGGACCTATAAGAACTTGTCTGTGGAAACCCCAGATTCCATAAAATTCCTCCGTGAGAAAACTTGTTTTTGCATGACACAGTCTCCATTCATTTTCACCACTCAAGGGTGAAAAGGCCAGGGAAGAGAAGATTGCATCCATAGAATGCCATCCTCATACATTAGAATACAAAGCATTTAGCGAAAAGATTCTTAAGGGAAAAGATTTACAATACTACACATTATTGGAAGCCTAAACCCCTTCCTATCAAGTCAATTCTGACTCACAGGGACTCTCCAGGGCAAGGCAGAACAGTCCCATAGGGTTTGCAAGGCTGTAAATATTTACGGAAACAGACTGCCATGTGTAGTGAAACAAAAAAACAAACAAAAAAAAACGGCTGCCATCAAGTCAGGTCCAACTTATAGCGATCCTATAGGTCAGAGTAGAACCACTCCATAGAATTTCCAAGGAGTCTGTGTATAGGCCCCGGAAACCTCATTCTCTCTACATCATTAAGGATGGCTGTTCCCCAGCCGTGTTTTCAGTGCTTTCCTACCAGCACTATATCAGACCGTATTCTTCTGTGTCTATAACAGTCTCACTGGTCAATATTTTCGGAAGTAGACTACCAAGTCCTTCTTCCTAGTCTGTTTTCATCTAGAGGCTCTGCTGAAACCTGTCTGCCATCATTGACCTTGTGGGTATTTGAAATACCGGTGGCACAGCCTCCGGTGTCACAGGAACAGAAAAGCCACCACAGTGTGACAAACTGCTAGATGAACGGTGGGTATAAGTATATACACATATACATGTGTTTGTACTATACATACTTATTTGTAAATAGGTGGCGTGTCTAGGGTGTTGCACAGGCCCTGGGCATGTAGAGTTAACGATGTGTTTCTATTAACTCACTGTGATGGTTAAGATTGTGTGTCAGCATGGCCAGGCCATGCTTCTCACTGTTTTGTCAGTTATATAAGTTATGCTCACCCCATGATGGAATCTGCTAGATAGTACTGGCCGGGGTGGGACCTGAAGTGAGTCATGCCCCCTCAACCATAATCTCTCCACCTTTCACTATCTACTTCCTTCTTGTTCACCTCGCTGAGGTTTTTGGCTTGTGACAGATCCAGCAGTTGCCTCTTTCTTGTCTTCTGAACTCCTGTTCTTGGGATTTGTCAATCTTCACAGCCTGCAATAAGAGTCCTGTTCCCCAACCTACTGATCTTGGGTTCACTGGCCCTGACAGCTAAGTGAATCAAGGGAAACCTTCTGGTCCTGCCGCCAGCTTGGGGTACATTGTTCTTCACAGCCTGTACTTGGGGTTCGCTACTCCTGCAACTGCAAGAATCAGGGGAGACCTCTGTCCTGATCTAGGACGTGGGACGTGAGCTATTTTCTTGGTATAAATCTGTCTGTTTCAATATGTGTTTACGTACTTGACTGGTTTTTCTTCTCTAGAGAATCGAGCCTAAAAGACCCGTTAATGCCCAATATCCTTCCTCAAGCATGGTCATATGTTAATTAAATGATTAATGACTTGTATTTTTGAGCTGATACTATGATAAAGTTATCTAAAAAGGTGTCAGATGTTTGGACATGGGCACAGTTTTAGTGCCTGCCCTGGGAGCCGTTTATGTAGATGGCTGTACTGGGTTAATGGAAACTGCTCAGTGGCACCCCGTGTCCAGGGCCAGTGTGATACCTGTTGTACCCTAGTTACCACTCTTTCAGATTCATAGAAAATTATCTCTATGACATGTACTAAATTGTTAGAACTATTATCAGTGCCCTAGTGGTGCAGAGGTTGATACCTATGAACCTGTGATACCTGTGAACCAAA
Organism: Heterohyrax brucei; assembly: GCA_028571685.1. Lineage (NCBI taxonomy): Eukaryota > Metazoa > Chordata > Mammalia > Hyracoidea > Procaviidae > Heterohyrax > Heterohyrax brucei. The sequence goes on from CM053143.1 coordinate 168,825,127, forward strand.
AGGTAATCAGTTCACATCCCCCAGCTGCTCACTGAAAACTCTCTGAATCAATTCTTTTCTGTCCTGTAGGGTTGGTATGAGTAAGAATCAACTGGACCACACTAAGTTTTTACTTTTTTTACTGATGTTTTAGAATTTTTCTAGGTAGCATGATTTAATTTTGCAACAAGAAAGTAATTTTCACTTAAACTCACTAGTGGTCATGGAAGTGCAACTACAGTGGCATATACCATTACACACACACCGGAATGGTTAAAATCCAAAATACAACACTAATGCTTGGTGAAGATACAGACGCAACTGGGATTCTTGTGTAATGTTAATGTGACTATGAATTGGTGCAACCACCTGTAAAATATATGGTGGTATCTAGGAAAGCTAAACCCACTAATAGTTGTGACTCAGCAATTCAATGTCTTGGCGTGCACCGTACAGAAATATATGTGTCATCCAAAGGCTTGTACTAAAATGTGCCGGCAGCATCATTCGTAATAGTTTCAAACCAGGAGCAGCATAAATGCCATCAGCAACCGAATGGATAAGAAAATTTTAGTATATTAATCTAATCGAATAATAAATGCAATGAGATTAAAGAAATTATTGCTACAGATAACAATGGAGGAATCTATGAGACAGAATGTTGAACAAAAGAAGTCAGATACAAAAGAATACTTACTGTAATACTCCATTTCTGCAATATCTAGAAGTAGCTAAAACTGATTTTTTTTTGTTATTTTATGATTACCCTTGAGAGTAAATAGCACTTGGGAAGGTGTACAAGGGGAAATTCTGGAAAACTGGTGATACTCTTTTTCTTGTCATCAGAGTTGATTATGTGGGGGTAATAATTTGTTGAGCTGTATGATCTGTGGACTTTCTGTAAGCATAGTTCTGTAACATGTTTGCTTAAAACAAAACAAAACAAACTGTTGCCACTGAGTCAATTCTGACTCATAGTCACGCTCTAGGGTGTTGTAGAACTGCCTCATAAGTTTCCAAGGAGCGCCCGGTCAATCTGAACTGCTAACCTTTTGGTTAGTAGCCATAGTACTTTACTGCTACACCACCAAGATTTCTAAGGAAAAAAAAAAAAAAAAAAAGAGAAGAGAGACTTTAAAAAAAGGCATCTAGTTTTCCTGAAGTCTTCTTTAAACAAACAATAGATTAGCTTGTTTAGTAAAGAATTGTCTTCCTTAAGCATTATGCTAGTTAAGTGGAATTCAGTTGACAACAGCAACTCAAAGGGTTGGACAGGAAGCTTAGGGGACAGTGACTTTATGTTAATAGGGAGGAACATTTGCAGAAAGCAGATTAGAACGGTTGCACAACTTGAAGTATGTCATCAATGTCACTGAATTTTGTATATAGGAATTGAATTGTTGCGTATGTTCAGCTGTGCATGTTTCCAATGACAGCAATAGTAACAAAAACATCACCAAGTTCAGTGTTAGACTTTGTCCCCTTTTCCTTGGCTTTTGAGATGCTATTTTCTCTCTGCTTGTCTATTCATTCAGCACATACTTTTCAATCACTACCTATATACAGCACTGTACTAGGCAATGGACTCCACCATATTATAGGAAGACCACAGTGTTCTAGAAGCTGTTTGGCAATACTTGGTCAAATTAACTGTCAAGATTCTTGCCTATCAGAAATTCAGATTCCTTCTTTGGCTTCTGCATAAAACTGTTTTGACACAGTGGTCCTCTCCCAGCTGGTGTTCTTGGCTCTGGCCCAAGAATATCCTGCCTTCTGAAGATTTCGGTTCTTTTTTCTCCCCAGCTGTTCCTAATCTTTGAACTCTTAATTTGCCATCTTGAATGTATCAGATTCTTCCTGGCTCCTCTCTCCTATCATTTCTTAAGAATTTAAGGAATGAAAAATTTATTCAAGTCTCTATTTCTCTCCTGTCGAGATACAGACTTACTCTGCTCTTATACCATTATTCACTATTATGTCACCTAAATATAATTGTCATGGTGTCCTAAAGGACTGTAGCTTACTTTCCTGTTTTGTAATAAAAAGTCTACATTAGTTACCAAATTTTCAAAATCAAATATAATTTAAATAACATGTAAATGACTAGCCAAACCAGCCAAGTGCCGTTGAGTCGGATCCGACTCATGGCGACCTATCACCACTATTATTCCACAGTCTCCAGGAGATTGTAACTACATAATAAGAAAAGTAAGTGAGACTTTTAAAAGGTAGAACAGAAAAGGCAAAGCTTTCTTTGTTTGCTTATAATTGTATGCCTTAGGAGACCTTGGTCGCATGGTGGTGGTTAAGAGGTGTGGCTACTAACCAGAAGATCATTACTTCAAATCCACCAGGTGCTCACAGGAAACTCTATGGGAGCAGTTCTACTCTGTGCTATAGTGTCAGTATGTGTTGGAATTGGCTCGATGGCAGGGTTTTGTTTGCTTTTGGCTTGTATGCCTGGATCCTAAATGACTCAATTAAAAATAGTAGCGAGAAAAAAAAAAAAGGCAGATGACTAGGTATGAGTTTTAAAAAGTCAGTGACTTTACACTAGGTAGCATGAGATAGTATTAGGTACATGAGGTAGCATGGTTGTATTCTTTCACTTTACTTATTTAATATGCTAGCCAAGTAATCCAAGAAGCTGGGCTGTATGAAGAAGTCAAGAATTTGAGGAAGACTCATTAGCAAACTGAGACATGCAGATGACATGACCTTGCTTGCCAGAAATGAAGATGACTTGAAGCATTTACTGATGAAGGTAGAAGGCTTACAGCCTTCAGAATGGATTACACTGGATACAAAGAAACCAAAAATTATTACAATTGGTCCAACAAATAATGTTATGATGAATGGCGATGAAATTGAGGCCGTCAAGGATTTTATTCTTTTTGGATCAAAAATCAATATCCATGGAAGTGGCAGTCAAGAAATCAAATGATGTATTGTACTGGACAAATCCACTGCCAAAGACCCCTTTTTAAAGTGCCAAGAAGTAAAGATATCACTTTGATAACTAAGGTATGCCAGATCTAAACCACGGTATTTTCAACCTACTTATATGCATGTGACTCAATGGCACTTGGCTATATGCATGTGACAGCTGGACAATAAAGAAAGAAGACCGGAGAAGAATTCATGTATTCAGACTGGTGTTGGTGAAGAATATCGAATGTGTCATGGGCTGCCAGTGAATGAACAAATCTACTTTGGAGAAAGTATAGCCAGGTTATTCCTTAGAAGCAGTGATGATGAAACTTAATCTCACTTACTTTGGCATTGTGAGACACTGAGTCAAAATTCAAAGCCATTGCTGTTGAGTCAATTGCAACTCATAGCACCCCTATAGGTCAGTGTAGATCTGCCCTATAGATAGTCCAAGGAGTGCCTGATATATTTGAACTACTGACCTCTTGGTTAGCAGACCAGTCTCTGGAAAAAGAGATCATGCTTGATAAAACAGAGGGTCAGCAATAAATAAATAAATAAATAAATAAATAAAAACTCCCTCAAAGAGCTGGATCGACCCAACGGCTGCAACGGACTCATACAAACAACAGTTGTGTGATTGGTGCAGAACTGCGTCATAAGATCGCTGTGAGTCAAAGCTGACTCAGTGATACCTAACAACAATAACAAAGCAAGGAACAATCTGAAAATGAAATTAAAAAGGTAATTATATTTGTAGTAGCAGCAAAAGGAATAAAATACTTCAGGATAAATTTTACAAAAGAAACACAAAATTTATAAACTGAAAACTATGAAACAACAAAAAATTGAAGATCTAAATACCACATTTTTACACAAATGACATTTTTTTGTGTGTGTTCATCTGCTGTGCTTTCCTCCCACAAAGCACTTTTTCAGTGCACTAAGCTATGTTTTTTTTTTTTTTTTTTTTTTACAGTAAAGTGTAGAGTAAGGTTAGCATGGCAGCATTTGTGAGGGTACCTCACAGGGGGAGGAGTGAAGAGGGCCAATTATTTGCATAAAAATACTGTAAATGGAAAACCCCTATGTTTATGCATTGGAAGACTTACTGTTGTTAAAATTCCAATAGTTTCTGATTGATCTACTATTTCAGTACAATTCCTATCAAAATCAAAGGTAGTTTTTTTGGCAAAAATTGACAAAGTGATCCTCAAAGTCACAGGAACATGTAATGGACCCTGAAGAGCCAAAACAATCTTGAAAAAGAACAAAGTTGGAATCCTCACACTTCCTCAATCCAAAACCAAGCTACAGCGATCAAGACTGTGTGGCTCTGGCATAAGGATAGCTATATAAACAAAAGCCAAACCAAAGCCACTGCCACTGAGTTGATTTGGACTCATAGCAATCCTATAGGACAGAGTAGAACTGCTCCCATAGAGTTTCCAAGGAGCACCTGGCTGATTCGAACTGCTGATCTTTTCGTTAGTGGCCATAGCACTAACTGCTAAGCCACCGGAGTTTCCAAAGATAGGTATATAGATCAGTGGAATAGAATTGAGAGTGGAGAAGGAAACTCTCACATTTATGTTCTGTTTTGGCAAGGATGTCAAGACAATTCACAGAAGAAAGAATAGTCTTATGACAGAAGGATATCTACATGCAAAGTAATAGTCTTACTTTGCTAGAACGAAAGGATATCTACATGCCAAAGAATAAATTTGACCCCTACTTCATACCATACACAAAAATTAATTCAAAATGGATCAAAACCTAAATGTAAGAGCTAAAACTATACAACTCTTATGAGAAAACTTGGGGATAAATCTTTGTGATCTGGGATTGTAGTTTCTTAGCTATAACACCAAAATCTCAAGTAACAGTAATTAAAAAATTTAAAATGTGCTTCAAAGGAACTATTGAAAAAGTGAAAAAGAAACCCACAGACTTGGTGATAATATTCACAAAATCATATAGTTGCTAAAGGTCTGGGATTCAGAATACAGGAAATCCCTTGATTACAAATGAATTCTGTTCCTAAATCTGTCTGTGAGTCAAGTTTGTACATAAACCAGAACATTTAGGTATGGTTTGTATTTAATATCATTTAGTCAAATATTTGTCTTATACTATGTAGTGTACCTTCTCATGCATAAGAGATATTAAATGCTTCTAGATACACTAAAATATCTTTAACATAATCATACAATAGCAATAATAATAGTGTTTTTATGTATGTCTCAAAGCAGCACCTGTTTGTTTTTATGATTAGTAGTTATTTAGTCATTAATTTATTTAAAATAACAATAATAAATATATTAAATTTAACATAAGGAATACATCTTAATAAAAATAGATATTTTCTAAAACGGTAATAAAATTGGCTTTTTTTGAACTTTTTAAAAATTTCTTTAATATATAATAGAAGACAATCACATTTCTTTCTATTTCTGCATCCATCTTGGGTTCAATTTTATGAAGAAAATTCAGCCATATACAGACACATTATTAGAAAAAGAAGATGGATTTTAATTGTTTTTAAAAATAATTATGGATGTTCTTTGATACTAAATCAAAATTCGACAAGTCATAATTTCTTAAAGATTAGTTGCCGGGTAGAATCTGAAGCCTTAATAATGACTTTCATGCTCTACGAAGCTTTCAACTTCATTGGTCTACCTTGCACTTCGAATGGGTCTTTACCTGTGAACTATTTTGTAGCATCACACTTTGTTGTTTGGAAGATATTGATTCCCTAAATTACATATTATTCTAATAAAACAAGGGGCCAGTGCATGGTTTAAAGTAAGGAAAGATGTACATCAGGGCTGTATTTTTCCCCAGACTTATTCATTCTGTATTCTGAGAAAATAATATAACTGTATGAAGATGAAAGTGGCATCAGGATTGGAGGAAGACTCACAACAACTTACAATGTGCAGCTGACAGAACTTTGCTTGCTGAAAGTGAAGAGCACTTGAAGCACTTATTAACGAAAATCAAAGACCACAGCCTTCAGTATGGATTATGCCTCAACATAAAGAAAACAAAAATCCTCACAACTAGACCCATAAGCAACATCATAATAAATGGAGAAAAGATTAAAGTTGTCAAAGATTTCATTTTACTTGGATCCACAATCTATGCCCATGGAAGTGGTAACCAAGAAATCAAAAGATGTATTATACTGGGAGAATCTGCTTCAAAACACCTCTTTAAAATATTAAAAACAAAGTTGTCTCTTGAGGGACTAAGATGTGTCTGATCCAAGCCACGGTGTTTTTGATCCCCTCCTATGCATGCAAAAACTGAACAGTGAATAAGAAAGATGGAAGAAGTTGACACCTTTTAGTTATGGGGTTAATGAAAAATATTGAATATACCAAGGATTGCCAAAAGGACAAACAAATCTGTTTTGAAAGAAGTACGGCCAGAATGCTCCTTAGAAGTGAGAATGGCAAGACTGTCTCATAGACTTTGGACCAGTTATCAGAAGGGACCAGTGCTAGAGACGGACATCGTGCTGGTTGAAGTAGAGGGTCAATGAAAGAGAGAAAGACTCTTAGCAAGGTGGACTGACACAGTGTCTACAACAATGGACTCAAGCCTAATTATTGTTGGGATGGTTCAGGACAAGTCAGTTTTTCATTCTCTTGTACATAAGGTCCTTGTGAATTGGAACTGTCTCTACGGCGCCTAACAAAAACAAGTTATACGTGGGGACCCTGGTAGTACAGTCACTGGGAGCTCTGCTGCTAATCAAAAGGTCAGCAGTTCGAACCTACCACTGCTCCTTGGAAATCCTATGGGGTCAGTTCTACTCTATCCCGTGGAGTTGCTGTGAGGTGGAGTCCATTTGATGGCAGTGGGTTTGGCTTGGTTTTTCTTCTGCGTAGCTGCTGGATGAGTTTGATCACCAACGTCAGAGTTAGCAGCCGACGACAAACCACTTAAAAGTTATATACAGCACTCTTAGGGAAACCTTGGTGGCGTAGCGGCTAAGTGCTATGTCTGCTAACGAAAAGGTCAGTAGTTAAAATCTACTACGTACTCCTTGGAAACTGTGGAGCCTTTCTACTCTGTCCTGTAGGGTCACTATGAATGAGAACTGACTTGACAGCAGGGGGATTGGTTTGACTGGTTTTTGATTTATGGTACTGTTGCCATCGAGTCAATTCTGACTCTCAGTGATGCTATAGGACAGAGTAGAACTGTCCAATACAGTTTCCAAGAAGCGCCGACCTTTCGGTTGGCAGTAAAGCTATTAACCACTTTGCTACCAGAGTTATGGTTTTCTAAACGTTGACACATTTTAATTAAATCGGGAAACAAAAAGAGTCACATTTGCTAATATCCTCCCCAACCTCACTAGGAAGTATTTAAGTTCCGGGAAGTGGTCAAGCTTACCAATTGTCAATATAAAGTACGTAAAAGCTGATTTTCTCTTGAAGGCTGGAATTCTATCATTGGCAACAAACACAGTCAGTTATTTTCTTTAAAGTCCTAGGCTGCTTCCTCTTCCTCATCAGTTAGGGCTACTACTGGGGTTTCCAAGATCTTCTTGCATAACACAAAGGCAGCTTGTGGGACCACGAGCTATTTACTTTTCCTGTGAAAACTCTGAGGAGAAAGATCGATGAGACAGCATGTCAGGTCCAATGTGAAACCCAGAACGCAGTAGTGTGGGCTCAACACTACTTCCAATCTATTTTGGAAAAAGTACAGACAGAATACTCTTTAGAAATGAGAACGGCAAGACTTTGTCTTGTATACTTTGGACCTATTATCAGGCGGGACCAGTGCTGGATGTGACTGGAACCTGAATGATAATTAGCTTGTTCACCTTGTGAGCGTGCCCAAGAACACCTTCCTGAAGCAGGACGATTCTAACGTGCTGTGTCCCGTTAACACAAAATGGAAAGTGGCCGTCAAGTAGCTGGTGACTCACGTTGACTCCACGTGCGTTAGGTACAGCTGTGCTTCCCAAGGTTTTCGCTGGTTGTGATCTGTCAGACGATCATCACCAGGCCTTTCTTCTGAGGTGCTTCTCAGTGGATTCAAAACGGCCAATCTTTCAGTTTGCGGCTGAGCTCTCAGCTTCTTTTACCACTGTACACTGCTACATATGCTTTTTAATATGCCATGTTCTACTTGACTATGACAATGCCTTATTATTTACCATAATCATAGTGACAATTAAGGAGACTTTCTACATGTCCCCAAATGAAGAAACAAAGTTTCCCTCTGTACAGGCAGGTGCTCTTTCTCCCCGCCACCTCTCTCTCTTCCCAGAGCACTGTATTTGTACATTGACTGTTCCACAACAGCTCCAGAAATGAATCCCGGAAATTCTTGGTTGGTATTTGCATTTAGTGCAATCCTAGGTCACTTTGTGCAAAGTTTAGGTGTCTTTCTTTGATGACTTTGTGACTACAGTGTTAATCCTGTGAGCAAGCTTCAGCCCAGATTTCCTCAATGAGATTCTTCTGTGCCTGACAATGTAACTATTTACTTGCAAAGTTACTACCACTGACACTTGTGCTACTAAACAAAAAGTGTTACCAGGGCTTTCTTTATGTCACTGTTTCTCTTCAGTAACCAAGAAAAGCTAAACAAAGTACAAATAACTGCTAACTCAGAAAGAAATCTCAGATTGTTCCTTAAACCTGTTCCAGGCAGCGGATACAGACTTTTGAATGATCTGGAAAATATGAAAAGCACTTGGCTAGGTTACAAAACCCAAACTAATCTGCGGTGATGGCAAAAGGAGAAATAGGAACTCAATAATAAAAACAAATTTCTGCAGGACTGACCATGGCTGTTTATCCGCTTCAAGAAGAAGGAGGTCTCCGAAGTTAGGCTATTGTCTGGGGAGCTTTTGCCGAGCGACAGGGTAGTGGAGGTAAACAGAGCCTTAATTCAAGAACTGTCCCTCAATTGTTGGCTGATTGATTGAAAAAGACAAATGGGACGGCTCTCCCCCTGCCAAGTGTTTTATTCGGCCTGGGCCCTCACAGTGTGGCTGGAGTGCTGATGCTCTGTGGGCTTCACCTGCTACATTGTTCAGACGACGCTGGCGTCTGGCAGCCGCCTGCCACTCTGCCGCTCCAGGCCGTTGTTGCGGCTGTTCTAAGTGTGTAAACCTTGCCACCCCCATCTGCCGGCCACCTGCCTCCTTGTCTTTAAATACCTACTTTCGATCCCACCAGTTCTGGGAATGTCTCTGAATGACAGCCACACACTTGCCTTCCACGGGCACCATAGTTCTCTCCCACGTACCCCCCAAACCCCAACTGTCGTTAAATCGATTCTGATTGATAGAGACCCTATAGGACAGAGTAGAACTACTCAATAGTTGTCAAGGAACGCCTGGCAGATTTGGACTGCCAATATTTTGGTTAGCAGACGTAGCACTTAAACATTACACCACCAGGGTTTCCCTCTTCCATGTATCACTGTGAAAATCACTGTGTCTTGTTTTTTTTTTGACTGAGTGTGTCACAACACTGGGGAATACATAAGCATCCCGAGCCAAGTGGGCTAGTTTCATTGATTGACTCTGCTCTGTGCTGCTGGCCACTACAGTAAGGCTGATCACCCACAGGTTCGTTTATTCAGTGAGGTGATGCGATAGTACTGAAAGTTCTGGAATCTGTCAGTACTTTACCTTTCTGAACTTCAGTTCCTCAGAGAGTAATATCACCTACCTGGTTGTGGGTAGAATGGTCCAATATATTAAAAGCTCAGCTTTTGGAAGTTCCCTTCGCTTCCAAGCCCTCCTCCAGCAGCAGACCTTCTGAGGAACACGGAAGGTTAACTCAGCCAGCAATCTGTCATTTCGACCCTAGAGGGAATTAGCTCATCAGGATCCATTGCTAACTGGCAGGAGACTGAGGAGGCAGGCTCTTTGCTTGGAGAGTGAAGGGACGGGAAGACATAATTTTTCAGTGTGGGTCACTTTGGGAGCAGGCAGGCCTGGATTGCTGCCCCAGAAAAGTTGTGGACGAACTAGAGGGCATCATGAGAACAGGGAGGATGGGGTAGGGGGCCCCGCAAAGGCAGGTGGAAGGGAAGTCTCTTGACAGTTCACCTAAGGTGCGTATAATCAAATCACTGCAGCAAGGACAGCAGTTGTGTAAAGTGTCATCACAAGTATCTGCTGCTTCAGTTTCAAGGGGCTAGGAAAAGGATGCAGTCATTCTATTGGCGGTTTTTTTTTTTTTTTTATTAGGGGCAAAAAGCCTGTGAACCCCAGGTATAAATACCTCCAGGGACCCACAAAAACCAGTTAACTGCCTTGATCAATGTCACATAGCTACAAAGAGAGTGAGGTTGCTCTAAAACCAAAACCTTTGTTGTAATGACTTTATTTGATCAAATCCATTAGTTTTGGATTGTAAAGCACATAGATCACATCTTTCAAGAAACTTTTTCTCGTTGACATTGCCAAAGCTTGCTTTTGAATTTCTTCTATACTGAGTGCATAATGAAATACTTTCTAAACAGTTTTCTTTTTTTCTTTTTTAATATCTCGTCTGTGCCAGATATCTACTAGCTGTTAGGGATTGAGCAGTAAACAAAAGGAGAGATACCCTGTCCTTAGGATGGGTACAGTCTGTGTTGAGGGCCTCGGGAGATGGATGATTTACAGAATTCTGTGGTAAGTGAAAAGGCGATAGAGGAAAGTACAAGGGGAAGAGGGGTAAAGATGGGGCTTGTGGGTTGGGGGTACAATTTTTACAGAGTGATCTCACTGAGAAGATGATGTTAGAGCAAAAACTTGGAGCAGGAGTAAGCCATGTGTTTGTCTGGGGAGAGAGCATACCACTCATTTATGTATTACTAGGCAATTGTTCTCTCCTTCTTTGTGCTTGTAATTTCATTATTCTTCTGTCCCTCCCTAAGTTCTCAGGAGCATGTGTCTAATCTTCTGCTTCCTTTGGCTCTAATGTAAGTGCCATAGGCAGAATGCTATTTGTACCACAAGCTCTTAATAAATGCTTGTTGAATATTTTGGTTAAAGTCATTTTCTCACCATTGCCCTTTTTAGGCAAGAAACGAAGGAAAAACTGCCGTTGTGTGCTACTCAGACCAATAGTCTGAAGTACTTGGAATGGACAAACCAACATTTAGCTCAACTGTGTAACATTCTGGGGTAGTATTCTTTAGTATTCTATAAACATTACCTCTAAAAATATTTGCAAAAGTCTTGGCGTCTCCTGTATTCAAAACAGGAAAGCCCCTATGGTCTCTAAATGGCATTTATTCACCTCCAAACCCCAAACTAGAATCCACCATTAAAATTTTGTAATTATCGTCTTTATGTACAATGAACTCTGACTTTTTTTAAAGTGGTTTCCTCTCTCAGCTGGAGACATCCTGTTATTCTTACTAATGCTCTATGCCACCTAAATATTAAGGTGACTTGAATTCAAAAGGATAGAATCATTTATGGTAAAGACTTTATTCTATTGCATTTTTGCAAAAAGAGAAACTTCAAGGAAACATTTCTGATTTCCTTTGGAATACGATTCTTAGTTTTCCTGTCGGTGAGATACTGGCCTTGAGTTCGGTGTTTACCACAAGGACAAGTACCATGTGCTCATTTTATTTGCTCTAATTTTTTGTTTTGAAGAGAGATTGAAAATGAAAAAAAGTTGTAACAATGATGAAGAGCTTAATGACACCAATGATAATGACGTAGGGGAATATTGAATGGCAAAGAAAGCAAATACAGAAGACATCAACTGCTGAGTGACAGAGCTGGCATTAGCCTTGCAAAGTGGAGACCAGGCAATGTGTTAAGACAGGGAAGTGGGTGGAGTATCAGGATGTGATTCTTTAAAGGATAACCGAATGTTGATTCTTTAAAGGATAACTGAATGTAGCCCCAAATGGGAGAAAAAAAACTTACTCTAAGAAGTGGATCAGACGGCAGCTTGTAAGACAGTCAGGCATGTAACGGAAGAAATTACTCTTTTGGCACCTGTAGGTCATGTCAAAGGATATAAAAATGTCTTCAAGAATGTATATCAGGATAATGGGGCCATAACTTCTGTTTTTTTCTTCTGTATTTCGATTTATAGCTCCACATCACAGCCTCTCATTAAGAGTCAGTCTTCAAATGAATGCACTAAGGCTTTATTTAGTTAGGGTCTGGAGAAGTAAGAGTCCAATCAAACACCAGAACCACCAAAAAAAAAAAAAAAAACCACACACACAAACCTGCCACTGTTGAGTCTGTTCCTATTCATAGCAACTCTATAGGGCAGAGTAGAACTGCCCCATAGAGTTTCCAAGGGTCACCTGCCAGATTTGAACTGCCAACCTTTTGGTTGGTTAGTAGCTGTGGCACTTAACCACTATGCCACCAGGGTTTCCACAATCAAACACCAGCTACCTTGAATATTAATCATTTCATGACATCAGACACCCTAACCCTTTCCACAGCGCTCATGGCAGATTTTGAACATTTGAAGAAGACAAAAACAGCTGCCTGTCTGTGAGACCTCAGGTAAGTGACTAAACTTTCCAGATTTCACATCCACTGACCTGATGTGGTTGTAGTCCAGCCAGTAGTGACTTACGGTGACCTTGTATGTGCAGAGTAGACCTGCTCCATACGGTTTTGGAAGCAGATCAGCAGTCTTGTCACTAGTTTTGTCTTCACAGTTGGCTCTGGATGGGTTTGAATCACCAACCTTTAGGCTAGTATGATCTTTAGGCTAGGAGTGTTCTTAACCTCGGAGGCAGCTCAGGGACTTTCACTATAACATTGTGCTGCTATTAGGTGTCGTAGAATAGATTTTTGACTCACAGTGACTGCATGGGATGGAGTAGAACTGCCCTATAAGGTTTTCTTGGCTGTCGTTTTTATAGGAGCAGGTCACTAGGTCTTTCTCCTGAGGAGCTGCTGGGTGGGTTGGGACCACCAATCTTTCAGTTAGCAGCCAAGTAGGTAACCATTGTACCACCAAGGCTCCTTTGGCTATAACACAGGGATACTAACACAAAACTTAGATGGGGGTTGGAAAAAACAGAAATCACCATGGTCAACTTATACCAGATACTAGGCGTTCTTTTAAACTTCTAAGTGTATTAATCTCATCTTCATAACAGTCCTATGATGTAATTTACAGATGAAGGCACTCAGCACCGAGAGATCAAGTATTTTGCTCACAGCCATTCAAAATGCTAGAAATTTCTGTCGAGGCTGTGTACTTACTGCCACTCTAGATTCTTCCTGTAATGAGGGCTGAGAAGCAGTCAGTGTTCAATAGATGGTTTGAGTTACCACTGCTGTTATGGGAGGGGACGCATCATTCTTAGCACTTAAACAGTTCATTTCCAATTTACTTAGCCCAGAATCACCTGTGTTCAGGTGGGAGAAAATCAGAACTGATAAAGTAGAAATTTAAAAACAATTGGATCAAGGGTACTTCCTTAAGCCCATGTGTCCCAGATTTACAATCTAGGCTGAACTGACTGGTCATCTCAGTCAAAGCCAGTTCTGTTTAGTGAAAATAGCAGTTCAAGCTAATTGGTTGCTTAAATCAATTGGTTTACTTCCATTTAAAAGCATCAGCCTGTCAGCTCTCTGGAGCTCCAGGCTTTCTTCTACGGTTTTATGGCTCTTTGGGGTGTAAGATAGAGTTCAGACACTGATCTTGTTCCTGTAATCAATAAGTGGGCTTTGTAAACAGGTCGCGTCTTAGGAATGGCTGTTTCTTCCACCTGTGCATTTTTGTGTTTAAAATTCATCACTCTGGCTGATGTTTATGAAGCCCACTTATATACTGCCATGTTGCGTATTATACAGAGAGCCCTGGGAAAAGGTTGATTCCTGCCACCATTGCTAGGGGAGGTGATTAAAACTGCCGTCAAGTGCAGCACGTCACTCAGGTTGTCAAAATACATCGGTGGAGATACTTCGTTACAAACCACAGGAATCTAAAACTGTATACTTATCTTTTTAAGTTTTACTACATGTGTGCTTGGTATACCACGTGGATATTGAACCAATATTTTGAAAACTAATGACCATTTGAAGAAAAAAAAATGGAAATGAACTGAATTTATTTATAGGAAAATGAAAACTTACCTCAGGACTACAAGAAGCATTCAATGAAATAAAGGAATTTATATAACAATGGATTTTGTGTGGGCAGTAGAGCCTAGTGTTAGACCCAAGACTCATTTGGCTAAGTCCTCCAGGTTCAAACCCTGGCTCTGCCACTTACTGCTATATGTCCATGAACATGTTACCAGTCTCCCTGTCCCTCTATTTCTTTGTCTATGAAATGGGTATAGAAAGAGTATCTATCTTCTAGGGTTATTTTGAGGATTAAGCACTTAGAACACGTTTAGCATCTGTTAAATAGCACAAAACTGTTGAAACTATTCTTACTAGTAATAAGGAGGAGAAGAAGGAGGCATACATTTGTACAGTTTATAATAAAAGCATAAGTTTCCCTAACTTGTGGTATTTAGTAATGTAGGAAGGTGTTCTGTGGTGCAATGGTTAAGCACGCAGCTGCTAACCCAAAGATCACAAGGGTGAAGCCCCTAGTCACTCTGCAGCAGAAAGATGTGGCAACGTACTTCTGTAAAGCTTTCCAGCCCTGGAAACCCTATGGGATGGTTCTATTCTGTGTTTGAGAGCAATGAGTTTGATTTCTTTTTTTCTTTGGTAATGTAGGAATGAGAAAGCTACCATGTTGGTCAACCTGGGGACTAGGAAACATTTTGTAGGAAATGACTAGGAAACCAATTCTGGGTTTTAGAGGTAGCTAATTTAAAAATCATTTGGTTAGGTCTATCTTCATGTGGAATCAGCACCTAAAATTACATCAAGCTGTGTTTAAAACTGAAACAAAGGTCAGGGGCTGTGGTGCATGTACCAAATATATGCTTGAAAATCATAGAAAACTCCTAAATAAGACACACAAGAATCATACCAGTGGCTGTCTCTGGGGAGAAGGAAAACGGAATGGAGTTAGAGTAAGGCTTATTTTTCACTCCATATCCTTTTGTACTATTTGAAAAAAAAAATTTTTTAATCATGTGCATCTCTTATGGATTGAATTGTCTTTTCAAAATATTGGTTAGAGCCCTGATCCCCATGTTTGTAGATGCAGTCTTGTTTGGAAATGCATTTCTGCATGTGTTTTTGTTGTTACAAAGCCCTGTTGGAATAACCAAGGAAAATAAAACCAAACCCACTGCCATCAAGTTGATTCTGACTCCTAGTGACCCTGTGAGACAGAGTAGAACTGCCCCGTAGTTTCCAAGGAGCACCTGGTGGATTTCAACTGCTGACCTTTTGGTTAGCAGCGATTGCACTTAACCACTATGCTGCCAGGATTCATCGGTGTCAGGTGGGTCTTAAACCTAGTTTCGCTTCTGAGTGATACAAAGAGCAGCATAAATACAGACAAGACAGCTCAAACTGCTCATTTCCTTATACTGGAAAGGAGCCTTGAAAACCCTAGGTGTCTGGTACGTGGAAAGGCTTCTGCCAGACAGTTAGGCTGGACTCAATCTTCGCTTTTCACTGCTCACTCTGAGCTGCCTCTCGGAAGTCTGCTAGCCAGAACTCCTCAGGAAGCGGTGGAGCTTCCCCCCATCCCTTCCCTTCTTTCTCACAGCACGTTCCCAGGAAGGGCATTCGCCTCCAGATGGCCCCCCAAAATATCCATAGATTAACAAGAAATTGAGGGACTCCAATTCCATGATTAGCAAAACAATGCAGAAGGGAGCTTACAATTGTCTAAAACCTAAAGCCAAACCCACTGCTGTTTAGTCCATTCTGACTCATAGCAACCCTGGGGAACTGAGTACAGCCACCCCATAGGGTTTCCAAGGAGCAGCTGGTGGATTGCAACTGCTGACCGACTGGTTAGCAGCTGCGCTCTTAACCACTGTGCCACCAGGGCTCCGGCAATTGTCCTGTGCCTATTAAATCATAATTTATAAATGCCAGCCAACCAGAATTGTTTCTTTGCAAGTGCCTGGATTTTCTGTACTTAAACTCATGAGAAATTCTTTTTGCTGGAGTGATTTTGTGAATCCTCAAGAAGTGTTAACTTCAATAAATCTCCGCTTTAATTTTAGCAGGAGCTCCAACTTGCTCTTGGACAGTACACTCGTATAAACGGGGAGACAAGCCAATGTGAGAGTTGACAAGAAAACGAAAAACGCCCGAGTTACAGAAGCTGAGAAAATTGTCTTCCTTTTGAGACAACAGAGAGAATGCCTTTTCCTAGGGCTGGTGTCCTGTATTTGCACTTCTAGCTGCTGAACTGCGAGAAGGCAAATTTCTATTCTTTATGCCACCCACTGCTGCTGTTTTGGTTGCAGCAGCATTAGATAACTTAAACGACATCTTCAGAAAATAATAAAGAAATCGCTACCTCTACTTCTGTGACTGACTGCCTAGAATGCCAGGTCTTAATAGAAAACAGTCACACCTTCCATGAATTCTTTTGAAGGATTTAACAGTGACATATGTTCACAGAATGAGCCCTATCGTAAAACAACAGTTAAGTGCTTGGCTGCTAACTGAAAGGCTGCGAGTTCAAACTCACCTAGTAGCTCCACAGGATGGGGGCAGTTCTACTCTGTCTGTCGCATGGGGTCTCTAAGAGTTGGAATAGACTTGAAGGCACCAACAGGAAGAATAATGATACATGTTCCAAGAGTGCACCCATTGCTGTTTTTGCTACAAGGTGGAGGAACGGAGAGTTTGCCATTTTCCCTAATTCCTCACTGGCCAGTGGCTCACATCAAGTGCCTACTGGTTTTCCAAGCGCTGCCTGGGTACTGCCTCCTGTAGGATGCCACCCTTTGGCCACCCCAGACCACAGCACTCTCAGTTTCCTTCTGAACCTTGAGAACATGCGGTCTGAGCACACAGCCTGGTTGTGTTACCTCGTTCTTCCTTCGAATGTGTCTTCTTTTCCCAACTAGCTGGTAAGCCACTGGGGTCAGAACACTGTGGCTTCTGTGCCCTTTGCGATGGTGTTAGCAGAGTCCTGAGCTTAGAGGATGCGCGAAATAAAACCAAATGATGGTCCTTTGGGTGACTTCACTTGGTTGAGGCCCATGGAAATGACACTATTTAACAGCGGCAACCCATGAAATGTTTGAGGTGACACCAGCACTACATGAGGCCTTTTTTTAAACTGAAGTGAAATTCAAGTAATATAAAATAATCCATTTTAAAGTGAACAATTTAGTAGCATTTAATACATTGACGACATTCGATGTTGTGCAACTATCAACCTGTCTACTTCCAAAACATCTGAATCATCCCCAGAGGCTATCCATAGGTCTGTAACCACTGAACAGTTAGTTCACGTTCCTTTTTCTCTCCTGCTCCTGATAACCACCAATCTGTGACTGTGTCTATGTCAATATGTGACCTTTTCTGTCTGGCTTCTTTCATTAAGTATGGTGCTATACTACATATGATTACTTGATTTCCTTTTATGGCTGAATAATATTATCTGGTATGTATATTCCGTAATTTATCTATTCATGTGTTGATGGGTTGTTTCCACCTTTTGGCTGTTATGAGCTGTTGTCAGTGCCTTTGAGTTGATTCTGACTCATGGAGACCCTGTGCGTGCCGAGCAGAACTGCTCCATAGCATCTTTAAGGCTATGACATTTTGGAAGCAGATTGCCAAGCTTGTCTTCGGAGGCACCTCAGGTTGGGAGAGGGGGAAGGTTTCAAACTGCCAGCCTTGTGGCTAGTTATCAAATGCTTAACCCTTGAGCACCCAGAGACTAGTGTTGCTATAAACATACATCACGAGGACTTTTCCATCCATTTTATCAGACATGGTATGTAGCACAGCAGTCTAAACCTGGCTCAGTGCTTTATGTTTATGATCTTATTTTATTCTACTACAATATCCTGTAGGGATGCCCATCTGGCATTGGCACTATTGTTGACCCATTCATTATAGAAGCGGTAACTGAAGCTCGGAGAGGTGAAGTCCTCGGCACCCAGATAGAAAGTGGCAGAGATGGGATTTGAACCCCGGTCTAGGTTTATACCTAAACCCATGCTTCCCAATGAGGGAAATGTTTTGATACAGTGGAATAAAACTGCCAAGGGTATGTGGTTGACAATCCTGGGGTAGTCCCTAGGTGATGAAATTGGTTAACACACTTGGCTGATAACTGAAAGATGCGTGGTTCAAGTCTGCCGAGGGAGGCTGGCAATCTGCGTCAGTAAAATAAGCCATTGAAACCCCTACAGAGCCCAGCTCTCTACTTGGACACACCTGAGTCTCATAGTCAACTAGTTTCAAGTCCTCCTGGGGGAGAGAAGACAGTATAGGTGGGAGCGGTCTCTTTAAATAGCCAAGTTAAGAGTAGAGCTGGCAGGGTGGGGAGGGGCTGTTGAGTCTTCAGCACAAAATCAAATCCAACCCAGTGCTATGGAGTCAATTCTGACTCATAACAACCTGATAGGACAGAGTAGAACTGCCCCATAGAATTTCCAAGGAGCACCTGGCGAATTCAAACTGCTGACCTGGTTAGCAGCTGTAGCGCTTAACCACTATGTCACCAGAGTTTCCCTTCAACACAAATAAGACACAGAAAAGGGAGGCAGCTACGGAACTCTTCAACCATTTCTTCATCGCACCGTGGGTCACCCTACGGGCCAGGTGGCATTAACCCACTGAAGATCATTTTCTGTCACTCCCCTAAGCCACCTTCACTTTTCATTGTTCCCAGCTCCACTAAGGGGTGGATGTGGCCTGCCATGAATATCCACAGAACTTTCTACCACTTTCAGGAAAATCTCTTCAGAAGAGAAGAGAACATAGAATTGATTAAATTTCTTTTTAGGCTCCCTGCCTGATTCTCCATCCTGCTGCCTGACTTGTTTTAATTTCTTCAGAGGAAGCCCTTGGGTGTATGCTGATTTGCTTGGCTACAGTCATGGGTACTTTTTAGAAAAACAAAGCCAAGAAGAGCTCAAAGGTTCCCGTGACTACAGACATCAGCCAATGGTGGTTTTATTAAGTGCTGATTCCCCCTGTGGAGCAGAGTTAATGGAGGTGAGAGGAAAAAAAAAGTCAGGGGCAAAACAAGGAACTATTCAGTCATAGGCTGCAAACCAGAAAGGTGACAGAGAGTTTCTGTACCAAGCCTCGCGGGCCCAAGGTCTATATGAATGAAAGGCGAACGCTTGTTCTGCATCCGCCCCAGCCAGCTATTCATGGAAACCCAGCAAGAGGGAAAAGACCTATTAGTCATGGCCTCCGCTCCTGGCCAGCTCAGGATTATTCCCTGTGGGACAGTGCCCTGTATTTCGTCCAGTTTCATTTGAAAATCTGAGTTTTACCTAGAATTTTGTCCATTAGTAACACGTTGTGTTCTTGGGTGTTGTTTTTCTTCCGCAGCTTTCCAAAAAAGGATTACAGAGACTTAAAAACAAGATACGGATCAGAAAAGTGAAGCCTCAAATTAAGGATCTAACACAGAACAAAAAACAAATTGGAAGGGGAACTGAAAGGGGCTGAAATCACGGCTATCAGCACAGAACGTCTGCGTGACAAATACTTGTGGCGATGAAGTTGAGAGGTACCACTCACACTAACATGCTTATATTAGATAGACTCCGTGTGTGTGTGTGTGTGTCTGAATGTGGGTGTGCGCCTGAGTGTGTGTATGTGGGTAATTGCGTGTTTGGGTATCTGTTTTGAGAGGACTAACCCAAACAGAAAGAGACAGTCTGCAAAGCAGCAACCGGGGAAAATGGCAAAGCAAGGAGGGAAGGATCAAGTAGCCAAACCGAGAGGCTGCTGCTGAAATTACAACCAGATTGCCTCTGAAAAGCAAATAACGCCAACACGTGTACTGCTGTGGCAGATACGCTTTCACAAGCATACCTGGGAGACAAGGTCTGGACCCCGCTTCCAGATGAGAGGCACAAGCACACTGAAGGGGAGAGGACAGCAGTGGGGCTCAGCCCTGTGTTCCCTGTAACTTGCAGGAACAGGGAAGCCCTGCATTCTTCCCCGAGGGCCCCTGGCCCAGCGGCCTGCTCATCACATTGGGGTAGGAAAGGCTGTGAGGCCTGGAAACAAGTGGCAATTCAGGAAACACAGAAACCAGAGATGCAAATGGGAATACTCCTGAGACGTTCGGGCAAACACAGCCCGAGAGGGGCGAGGGTGGCAGGGAGACACGGAGCAAACGTGCTGACATCTGACCTGTGTCGGCAGCACTCGGGTGCTCTAGGGCCAGAGCAAAGGCTGCTCTTCATTTATGGATTTCCCCGTCCAAACTGAATGAGATGGACATATGGTCAACGTACCCTGGGCCTGCTGCCTCAGATGTTCTGAAACAGTAGCAGTTCCAACTGAAAAAGAATGCATAAATACAGACAGATTGCGGGAGACTGGGGACAGGGGGGTCAGGGGGCAGCGAAGCGTGGTATTAATTCAGCCTTGCCTAGATCTCAATCTAGAGTCTCATCTTGGGCCAGTTCCGTGAGCTGGATGAATTTTAATAATTACTATCATCAGTATCATCATTGTCATCAATACGGTCACCACCGAGTCAGTTCCAGCTCATGGCAATCTTGTGTGTTAGAGAAAGAACCTGTGCTCTGTAGGCTTTTCTTTCTTTCTTTTTTTTTAGCTTCATAGGACATTCCGCGGCTGATATTTTGGTAGATCACCAGGCCTGTCTTTGGAGGCACCTCGGGATGGACTTGAACCTCACATCTTTCAGTTAGTAGCTGAGTGTGTTAACTATTTGCATCACCCAGGGACTGGAATTGTAATAGCTGATAGTGTTGCTTACCATGTGCCAGAGTGCCTAGGTGGCACAGATTGGTAAGCATTTGGCTATTAACTAAAAGCATGGCAGTTGGAACCCACCCTGAGGTTCCTCGAAAGAAAGACCTGGTCACAGCCTTGAAAGGCCTATAGAGTGCAATGTTCTACTCTGCACACATGGGGCCTCTGTGAGTTGGAATTGACTTGATGGCAACTGGTTTACCTTGTGCCAAGCTCGCTGTTTGCTTTTACTTATTGACTCTTCTCAATCTTCTTTGCGAGGTAGCCATTGCTATCATCTGTCTGCATTTTGTAGATACTGGGCAACTAGCCAAGTGGCCATAGCCAGGAAGAGGCAGAAATGGGGTCTAAATACAGCACCCGCTGGCTACAGAGGCCACTTAATCACCCTGTGCAGAGGACTGAGGTCCTGAACTCTGTAAGAAATTACCCAAGTCTTTGCAATGGAACGGGATACAGGAAAGGACTCAAAGCTAATTACACAGCTGCCATTTGTGGAAGATCCAACCATCAGGAGACCCCAATGAAGGCTTTTTTTATTTTTCTTTTTCTAATGTTGCTACGTAAGCTCTGGTGGTGGTGGTTTTAAGAGCTACCGCTGCTTACCAAAAATGTTGGCAGTTTGAGTCTAACCAGGTGCTACTTGGAAACTCTATGGGGCAGTTCTACTCTGTTGACTCTAGGGCAATGTTTTTGTTTTTTTAATATTGCTACTGTCATGTTTCCTACTCTGCTTTCTTGAGTCCAGGACAAATTATCAAACAACAGGTAAGTGCCTGGATGCAAAGCAAAGAGCCGCTGGAGGGCTTGGCCTGCAGTCAGTGGGAGTTCAACCACCCCTCTTAGCCTTGGTACCTCTGTATTCTGATGAGGAGAGGTGGCATTTGGAATGACACACTAAGGCTTGCCGCATCCTGGAGCACCTTCGTCAACATGGACTCATCATCAAATACAATTAGATTATGTTCAGCCTAGTTGTTTTGTTAAGCCAGTTTTATTGTAGGCATTGTAATTCTGAGAAAATTGGACAGCCATGGATGGTATCCATGGCAACCCTTATTTAAACAGAATATTAAATTAACCAAGCCACTCTGTACCTCTGACCTTCAGGATAAATGGAATTTACCACCACAGACAGATACATGCTAGCATTCTTTCATGTGGCCATTTCAGGAATTCTGTGCCTCTGCAATTCTAGAAAGGATCTTATCAGGTTGCATGTAACCCCACTCCAGAGGCACCCATCATATAGCCATCCTGAGTCTCAGTTTCCCCACAAGAACTGAAGAAACTAAGTGGTTAGCTCAGAGTAAAGGGTTCTCTGATTGCTTATCACCTCTAATTTTCAATAGATCGATCCATATTTTTTGTTCTTTTTCTTTTCTTTGTCTTGTTGAGTGGTATGGTAGTTGAAAATACACTACTTTTGTTTTACTAGTGTTTGCCCTTGATTTTTAAAAAAATATTTCAGTGTATTTTTGGTGAAAGTATGCACAGCAAAACAGGTTTCCATTCAGCAATTCTGCACATAATGTCCAGTGACATCAGCTGCATTCTTCATGTTGTGTCAACAGTCTCATTACTTCCGTTCTAGTTGCTTTGTTTCCACTAACTTAGTCTCACTGCCCTCACAACTTTCTCATCCAGCCCTTGATTTTTTAAGAAATTATGATTTAGCTGGAAGTTTACAGAGCAAATTAACTTCTCATTAACCAGTTAACACACAAATGGTGGCATTGGTTGCCAACCCCCCAATGTGTCAACATTCTCCCTGAGCCCTTGATTTGTTTTTTTAACAAATATATTTAAGTCTACATTTTTTTACCAAATAAAACTTCCTCTATAGCTTTCAGACATACTGCTTTTCTACTACAAGGCAATTTGTACTTCTACTTTCTCCCATAACAGCTGCCTCCAACTCTCATTTCATTAAAATTTTGGCTCCAAATGGATATTACATTTTCTTTTATATTATACCTCTTAGAATTGACAAATCTTTTCTGTTTTAGTTATTTTTTTCTTGATATTTTGACAAATCTGTCTTAATAAGACCTCGCATCCCAATAACCATAAATTATTTAGACTTCTATGTTTCACTGGTGTCTTTGCTCCTCAGTGTTTCCTATAGATACCCCACTGCCCCCCCAATGAAACCCACTGCTGTCTAGCTGATTCTGACTCATAGCAACCCTATCAACAGAGTAGAACTGCCCTACAGAGTTTCCAAGGAGAGCTTGATGGATTTGAACCATCAACCATGTAGTTAGCAGCCATAGTTCTTAGCCACTACACCACAAGTCCTGTAGGCATATCTCCCCTTTAGTGGATTCTTTGTCCTGACTCTAAATTATCTAGGACTTTGGGGCAGACTGATCAGATGAGACACGAATTCCTTTTACAACTGGAGGTCCAGTTTCAGGCTTCTAACTCAAATATCTTTGTGACTGACTCTGGAAGAGTGGATTGCCCCACTTAGTGGACTTTCAGCAAGCGCTGATTCAGCACCTGTGATATGCTACTGCTCCCCTTCGAGAGAAACATATGCTATGTGGATTCTGCCATTAAGAAGCTTTTATTCTACTGCAGCTAAAGAGTCTCTAGAAGAATCCTGACAAAAAAGTGGGAAAGGTAGAACAGAATTTCAAATTCTGAAGGAATCCAGAATTGCTAGAGCCATGGAGGCTGGATAACCCCCCAGAGTGATTGTCTTGAGATAATCTTTAAACTTTAAACCAAAAATACCCCCAAAGTCTTCTTTAAGCCAATCACTTGTTTAGTGAAAAACTTAGTGCTGGACTTTTTTAAGATCTACTTATTTAGGATCAAGCTGACAGCAGCAACTTGAAAGATTAGGTAGGAAACCTAGGGATCCATGAGCTAGTTAAAGGAAGACCGGTTTGGAAAAGGAAGGTGAAGATGGTTGTAGAACGTGAAGAATGTGATTGTCAGCACTGACTTGTACATGTAGACGTTGAACTGGTGTACGTCCTGCTGTGTATATTCTCAACAACAACAGCTAGAAGAATGATTCTCCGGTATGGACTGGAGTGGGGCTGGGAACAATCTGGGTGGTGATAATCAGTGTCAAAGACATTCCTTCTGAATCAAAAAACAATGGAGATCTATTCAAAATCATTGTTGTTGTTGTCAGGTGCTGTTGAGTCGGTTCCGCTCATGGCAACCTGATGAACAACAGAAGGAAACACTGCCTAGTCTTGTGCCATGTCCACAGTCGTTTTTGTGCTTTAGCCCATTGTTGCAGCCACTGTGTCAATCCATCTCCTCGAGGCTCTTCCTCTTTTTTGCTGACCCTCCACTCTTCCATTCAAGATAGTCAGTGTTGAAACCAACCAAACCCATTGCTATCGAGTTGATTCTGACTCACAGTGACCCTATATAACAGAGTCGAACTGCCACATGCTGTTTCAGTGAGTGCCTGGTGGATTCAAACTGCCAATCTTTTGGTTAGCAGCCATCGCAGTTAACTACTATACCACCAGGGTTTCCTAATCAATGTTAGTAGTAATAAAATTAATACTGTTGTTTTTCTTGGAATACCACTCCCTTCCTTTATTATCTTATTATTTTTATTACTGTCCCCTCCCACGATTTACTTTTCAAGATATCTTTGGAAACCCTGCCTGTGTAGCGGTTAAGTGCTGTGGCTGCTATCCAAAAGGTCAGCGGTTTAAATCCTGCAAGTGCTCCTTGGAAACTGTATGGGGGCAGTTGTACTCTGTTCTATAGAGTCACTGTGAGTCAGAACTGACTCGACAGCAGTAGGTTTCTTTTTGTTTTCAGACTTAATCTCTTTTGTAAAGATTTTCCCCAGCCCCACAGGCAAAATTGGCTGTTCTCCACAAAAAAAATGCACTGTTGTAGAATCGGGTCTGACTCAACAGTGACACTAGAGATCAGAGTAGAACTGCTTCATAAAGTTTCCAAGGAGTGCCTAGAGGATTTGAACTGCTGACCTTGTGGTTAGCAGATGGAGCACTTAACCCACTACATTACCACAGTTTACTCTACTCATTTCTCTATTATAGTCTGACACCATGGGATGCATATTATAATACTATCTGTGACCGTCTCAGAATCAGGGAGTGTGTCTTGTTCACCTCTCTGTGCCCATCACACTCACTCGCTATGCCCATTATATGATTGTCTGCAGTGTGTAACCCATGTAAAAGTCAGCAAACCCTGTGGTCCGTATCTCATGGACTATCTCTCAAAGAAGCACATTCACTAACAAAACTCAAAGATTTAGAATTCTTACTCAGTCTCTCGAGGAAACATCAAAGGATTATATTCTTTTTTTAAGGACTGGAAAATCTCTTAGAAATGTTTTCCTCCTCTCTGCCCCTTTCAGTAGTCTCCATAGAGACAGCAGCTTTATAGCCATTCATTCATTTATTACTTTCTTTCATTTGTCAGGTCATCTTTTGGGAATCTGCTAGGTACTCTTTTTAATGCCATTTTCTCCAAAATGTTCTGCCTCCCTCACTCTTACTTTTCGACTCTCAGACTTCTCCACAGACACTTAGCCACAAAAACTTACTGTCCCTCTTCTCCCACCTTCTCTGGTCTTTATTCTAAAGACCAGCTTAGCCCTTCTGGCCCCTCTGTTTTTCTCTCTTGGGCCATTAACAGGATGGGGGATGATTGTATTAGTAAGGCCCCTCTCCAAGGTGCTCAGAAGTTTTAAGACATAATGAAGGCCTACTCTTTCGGTGGATACCCTTGTGGTATAGTGCTGTGACTGCTAGACTGCGACTGCTAGTCAAAGGGTTGGAAGTTCAAATCCACCAGCCACTCCCCGGAAACTCTATTGAGTCTATCCTATAGGGTCGTTATGAGTTGGAATCGACTGGATGGCAATGGGTGTGTGGGTCCGTAAGTTCCCTGGTGGTGCAAATGGTTTGACTACTGACGTAAAACCATAGCTGCTCCATAGAAGAAAGCCTGACAGCGGTTGCTATGAGTCAGAATTGACTCAACAGCAGTGGGTTTAGTTCGGTTTTGGTCTGACAGCCAAGAAAACCCTACGGAACAGTTTACTCTGTAGTATGGAGTTCCATGAGTTGGAACTGACCTGACAGCAACTGACCTTTCTTTTTTATGGTCCTTCTGTACTCAAGTAAGGAATGTTCAAATTGAATGCTTAGTTCTAAATTCTTTAAATGTGGGATCCAGTGAGAGGTAGGTTAACAGTCTGGACTAGAGTCCAAGGCCTGTATCACAGCAAAGTAACTAAACCTAAAACATATAAACTCTCCAATCCAATAAATTTTTTATTTTTATTTTTTGGTCTCTTTCTGTTCCCCAGCCTATCCCAAATGTCTGTAATAATATCTGACACATTTCAAGAGCTTAATAAGTATTTGTTGAATTATAAAAAAGCCAAGAGTTCAAAAAACAATGTAAGATACATGTCAGTTCCTTTGAAACCTAAGTCTTAAGTGTTATTGGTGAGAATGACAGTTGTGCGGGCTTTTGAAGGGGCGATTAGGCAGACTGTGTGCAAGATTTAAAATGCCCATATGTACCTTGACAGGTGAAATATAAGTGCTTGCCCTCCAGCTACCCCTTAATTCTTACTATGACTAACCTGCATATTATAACTCCCCTTTATGAAGAGTTCCTGGGTAGTAGAAATGGTCAGTATACACTTGGCTGTTCACCAAAAGGTTAGAGGTTCAAGTCCACATGGAGGCATCTCAGAAGAAAGAAGAAAGGTCGTACCCACTGAAAACCTTATAGAGGAGAGTTCTGCTCTGACACACATAGAGTTGCTAAGAGTCGGAGTTAGCTTGATGGCAACCTGGTATTGCTGATTGAGCGTGTGCAAGGTGGAGCACGGTGGCTGAGAGCACAGACCCTGAAGCTGAACTTAAACCCCAGCTCTGTCAAGTACCAGCTGCTGTGACTTTGGCCAAGTTCCTTAACCTCTCTGTGTCAGTGTCTGCAAACCACAGATAACAGCACCCACCTGCCTCACGGACTTGTTTAGAGTGTGAAATGGACTTACATGTGTAAATGCTCAGAGCAGTACCTGCTGTACAAACAGCTATGTACACTTTCCATTGCCCACTTGGGATGCTCACCATGAGTCCCTCTGCTGATGAAGCTTAGAGAAGTGAAGAAGACTAGGGCAGTTAGCCAGATGAGGAAGTGGCCTTGAACTCTTGTCTGTCTGCTCCAGCACTTGTGATCTTAACTGTCTCACTGCCTGGCTGTAACAGATGGTCTCAAACTACTCTTGGCTTACACAGTGTCGTCATCCTATCCTGTGTTTTGCATGTAATGTGTTCTGATTCTCACTGCAACTATTATCTCCAAAGCTGAGAAAACGCAAACTTTATCATCCCTGGATAGTCTCGCTTCCTCCACGAAGGTGCTCATGACTTTCATCTGTTGAGATAAGATGGAATCTGGAAAGTCATCTTCCTAAACTGATCTCTTTCATCCTGGTCCTCAAACCTGAAATTTACCGTTAGATTCCAGCATCAGTTGCTGTCTAGTTGATTCTAGCTCCTGGCAACTGTTGTGTGTCAGGGTAGAACTCTGCACCATAGGCTTTTCAATGGCTAATTTTGGGAAGGTGGGTTGCCAGGCCTTTCTTCTGAGGCACTTCTAGGTAGACTCAGAACCTCCAACCTTTCACGTAGCACACAAGCATCTCAACCGTTTGCACCACTCGGGGACTCCGCTGTTAGATAACCCTGTCCTTATTTCCCGTTTGATTAATTTTTCAGGTTAAATTATATCATTTAGTACATCATTTCCATCACTGAAGAATGCTTTAGATCCTTTTTGGAACAAGGTGGGCTATGCATACATTGATTACTGTTGAAGCTGGGGTTGAGGGGTAGGTAACCCTGGAAGAGGCTCAGACTGGCCATCTGCCTAAGTCTGTGCCTGAAGCGGTCTGGTGGCCAGCCTGAGGGGGAAGAAGGGGAGGTGAAGAAAGGATTGGTAATTAATTCTCATTAACCGGAAGCCAGTTTATTGCTAAGGCTTTAGCTTTGGACTGCTCCATACACCTACCCTCAACACCACACACTATCTCTGCTTTTAGGCTCTGAGCATGTGGCCAGGGTTGCTTTTTCTGCTGAGAAGGGGGTTCATCAACAGGCTGCTCCTGGCTGCTGTGTGCAGAGATGGGCTGGAGGCGAGCTAGGGGGCCAGGGTGCATGGCAGGAGCGTAAGGAGAGGCTCAGCCCTTAGGGGTTGGCATTCCTGGCACAGTAACAGTGACAGTGACAACAGTGACGCATGGCCAGAGGGCCAGCCGTGAGCCAGCAGGCCTGCCCTGCCCAGAGTTAGAGTGCTGTTTTGATTTCATGAATGTAGCCTTGGTGGCCGCTTATCCATCAGTGATTTTAGCATTAAGTGCCATTGTGGGGAGAGGGTCACCATGAATTGGAATCAACTCAGTGGCAGTGGGCTTAGTTTTTGGCTTTTGGTGAGAAGAGAGTGAACAGGACATGAGCAGAGCTGTGCTTTTGGTCCCCATGGCCAGCCTGGGTGCCTCCCGGGGAATTTCCTCAGGCAGCCGCCGCTTTGGAATGGACTTTCACTTCTGTAGTTACAATCATCTGCGAAGTTCTCTCTGGTTATGTCACCTAGAGTCTGTCTGCAGTTGTTTTCACATTAGCAACAGAGGGGCTGTGATTGCACACGGCCTGGGCCACTGTGGCATGGGCACTGGGCGCCTGGATGGCCACTGCATGGGATGTCTCAACCCCTCACTTGAACAAAGATGAAACTGAGACCCAGACAGGACCTGGGCGTGTGATTTAAAGCCACACAACTAGAAAGAACCTGAAGTGGGAGTTGACCTTCTGATTCCAGGGCCTGGGGTAAATCGATGTTGCTTTTATCGTGATGGTCTGAATGTCCTTTAAGACAGTGAAGGACTCACTGTGGGGCACAAATGACCCACGTGCTTGGCTGCTAATGGAGACTTTGGAGGTTTGGGCTGGCCACCGGCTTCTGAAAAATGAGCCTTTGAAAACCTTACAGTGCACAGCTCTACTCTGATACGAATGGGGTCGCACATGGGGTTGTCAAGACTTGAAGTTAGGCTCCTATTTTAATAGGATAAAAATACTCCTGTTCTGCTTAGTTTTATTCTTCCTCCTTCCCCAAAACTTTGAGCACTGACCTGCTGTCCCGTGGGTATTTACTAAACACACCTACATGAGAGATGCCAAGAAGACACAAAGAGCCACCAGGCTTTGTTCCTGTAGAGAACGATCCTGGGAGAGATGAGACCATCCTAGGAGACAAGGATGGTTCAAAGCCATGTCTGACTGAGGATTGGGGCAGAGATGGGGGTGGAGGTGGAGATTTGTTAAGTTTTGTGTCCCAGTAGAAGAAGTTGGGTGAAAATACCAAATACTTGGCTTGTATTTTTGTTGTCCCTTTCCAACTGGGCACATTTGCCGCTCACTTCTGGTTTTGCTTTGAGAGTAAATGACATTGGCAGAAGAGGAAGGATGCTCTACCTTTCAGTTAGGAGGCTCATCCCATGGTTCTAGCACAAGGACACACAGCTGTCAACCCTGGGGTGGCACCTTATCCCGAACTTGCAAGTTCCTAGGTTTTCAGATTCCTAGAGATAATAATTGACATTTCAGGGTCGTCCTGGGTCCTCCCAGCACTGGGAGGCTGGCTAAAATAGCTCAGGCCATAAAAATACCGGAATGAAAATACATGTAACAACTGCACATCCAGATTCCAAGCAGAGGCTATGAAAACCTCCAAATTACACCAGTGTTGCCCTTCAAGGCCACAAGAGTACACAGCTGATGGAAAAGGAGGGATTTTTTCAGGGTGAGTTCAGCACCAGTCAGTATAAGCTTTCATTTGTCCTAAAAAAATCTTCTTCAAGTCTTTCAGACTAATTTATAAGATTGGCTCCCTTATGAAATTGCTTTACCAGGCCACAGTGATCTTCACATACTGCCTTTTTTTTAATATGAGTAATCACCTCGAGCTGGGAGAGATGAGGTTTGGTAAAATTCAGTGGTCTTGTCCTACTCATTCTACTTCAAAAAATTGTCTGTCACCTCCTCTAGTCCAAACCACCACTATGTGTCAGCTAGACTCCAGTGAGTATCTAAGTTGACCTGTCTAGCTCCAGTTTCTTTTCTCTCACATCTGTTCTCCACAAAGTACAAGTCTGTTTATCTCAAATGGCCATGAACCTCCCCTATTTGAAACTGTTTCTTTGGAAACCCTGGTGGCATTCTGGTTAAACGCTTCAGCTGCCAACCAAGAGGTTGGAAGTTGGAAGTTAACAGATGCTCCTTGGAAACTCCATGGGGGCAGTTCTACTCTCTCCTGTAGGGTCGCTATGAGTTGGAATTGACTCAACAGCAACAGATTTGGAAACCTTGGTGACATAGAGGTCAAGTGCTGTATCTGCTAACCAAAAGGTCAGTAGTGCGAATCCTCCAGGAGCTCTTTGAAACTCGATGAAGCAGCTCTACTCTGTCCTATAGGATCACTATGACTCAACAGCAGTGGGTTTGGTTTTTTGGTTTAGTGTCTCCCCTGGTGGCGTATTGGTTAAGTGCTGCAGTTGCTAACCAAAAGGTCGCTAGCTCCCTACTGTCTCCAAATCCAAACATTTTCCCAAGCTTCCAAGAGGACTAAGTGAGGGAGGGCTGCTGGCCAGTCCTTCCAGCCTTATCTCACACCAGCTCTGACTTGGCTCTTGTCCATGGATGCTCTATGCTCTCTCCTCAAGGTCTGTGAATCCGTCATCTCTCCTGCCCTCCCATCTTTCCTCTGTCCTTCTTCACTCTGCTGGCTCACACTCATCCTTCATGTCTCAGCCTCTTGTGCAAAGAGAGAGCAACTCTCTTCTTCACTTCAGCACCGAGGAGGTGGTCCAAAGCTATTTCTTGAATGAAATAAAATGCAGAGTCTGGGGAGAGGCTGAGTGAGATAGTGGAGGGTGACAGTGGGGAGGGGAGTTCAGAGGCAAGAAAGGTTAACACTATCGAGTCAGTTCTAACTCATGGCGACCTCAGGTGTCAGACCTAAACTGTGTTCTGTAGAGTTTTCACTGGCAGATTTTCTTAGACATAGATGGCCAGGCTTTCCTTTGGAGGTTCCATCCTCCAACCTTTCAATTAGCAAATTAATAATCATTTCTGTCACCCTGGTGACCTACCACCCCTCTGTCAGTTGGTTGTACCTGTGGTGGCTTGCATGTTGGTATGATGCTGGGTGCTTTGTCAGCAGTCACTTAAAATACAGAATCACAGACAGTAGACAGACTTCAGTGGAACTTCTGAACTAAGACAGACTAGGAGAAATGTCTCACAACCTACTTCTCAAAATTAGCCAAAGAAATCTTTTGAATCGCAATAAAACATTGTCCAATGTGCTTGCTTTGGATACGTCATCAGGAAGCATCTTTCGAGTTTGACATCAGATTTGGTGAAGTAGAGAGCCAGGGAAGGCAAGGGTGACCCTCAATGAGATGGATTTGGCCAAATATCTGTAATGACAGACTCAAAACATCCTGGCAATTGTGAGAATGACACAGGACTGGGCCAAATTCTATCCTATTGTACATAGGTCACCATAAACTGGAGGTGCAGTGATGGAAGCTGACAACAACAAGGTTAACAATGTCCAGACATCCAATTTGTGAGTGTTGCTCTCTTTTAGATAAGGAGACCCCAGATTGTATTATTCCCAGCATTCCATGTGTCTCCTAAGGAGGTGATTCAAAATCTCTGAGATTCTCTTGGCAAAATTAAGTTTTGTTCATTTTAAGTAAGTAGTTACATGTTTAAAACACATTTCAATCAGCAATGAATTTGAATGTCTAAAAGAGTCACTTTGGAGTTAATACAAGCTAAACAGACTCTTGACTTTTCCTCTGAAATGTATGCCTTTTCATGTCTTGGTGTCTTGGCAAGTGACACTACAGTCCACTGAATTGTGCAAGCTCGAGACCTGAGTGACATCCTTATTTTCTCTCTTGCCACCGCCCCATCCCCATCAGCAGGTCGTGTTGATTCTATTTTCAGAATACATCTTCATTTGGTCTACTTCTCTTTATCTCCAAGGTCTAGCCACAGTCATCTCACTCCTAAGTTTCTCTATCAGTCTTGCTACTAGGTCCAGAGCTTCCTCTCTCTTACAATCAAGACTCCACCCAACAGCCAGAGTGTCCTTTTCGGGCATAAATCTGATCCTGACAATCACCTGTTTAAAGTCATTCGGTTGCTTTTCATTATACCCTACAAAAGAAAAAAAAAAAGACAGAAAAGAAAACCTAAACCTATTATCATAATGTCCTTGGCCATAATTGATCTAGCCCCTGCCTATCTTTTCTTTCTCATCCATACCACCGTCTTCCAGGCCCACTCTGCCCCAGCCTTAGCTATCCTTTTCCGTTCTAACACCCTAATCTCATTCCTGCCTCAGGACATTTGTGTTTCGTTGTGTCTTCCGCCAGGAATGTTTTCTTTTATGAGCTGATTCCTTCTCATTGTTCCATGCTAGGCTTCACCTCAATAGGCCTTTCCTGAGTACCCTGTATAAAAAGTCAAAAGTAGTACCATTTCCTGTCTATCACATTGCCTTCTAATTTCCTTCGTAGGAGAGATTATAGATGAATGAGGGTGCAATTATTTGATTGCTTATTGATTAACTATCCTAATCGTTCAAGATGCAACAGGTAAGTTCTTGGCTGCAAACAGAAAGGTTGATGGTTCAAAACCACTCAGACCTGTCAGTCTTCCCGCCTAGATTAAAGCCTAGAGAAGCCTGTGGGGCAGTTTTGTTTTGTCACATTGGGTAACCATGAGTTAAAGTTCACTCAATGGCATCTAACAATAACAATAATAACACTGGAGAAGTTTTTCAGGACAAAGACCTCATCTTGCTCTGACTGCTGGATCTATTGTGCTAGAAAAGGTGCTTGGCTCAGCCATAAAGAGAAAGGAATTCCTAATGCACCACAGTGTGGATGAGCCTGAAAACATTGTGCCGTGCCAACTAACTCCCAGAAAGAGCTCGTATTTTATGATCTCACTTATACATGAGTTACCAGGGATGGGATGGAGAGGGGAAGGAGAAGTTTTTGCTCAAGGGGTATTGAATTTATGTTAATAGTGGTAGAATGATTTGGAAAAAATAATAAGGAAGTTCCACAACTTGAAGAATGTAATCAGTGTCACTGAGTTGTACACATAGAAATTGTTGATATGGTTAAATTTTGCAATATGTATTTTCATCACAATAGAAAAGAAGGAGTAGTTTTCGAACAAAGATTCTCAATAAATAACCACTGTTAGGTAGTGGGGAATGTTGGTATTGTAGCAGTAAAGAGCTCAGTTGCTAACCAAAAAGTCAGTAGTTTGAATTCACCAGGGACTCCTTGGAACCCCAGTGGGGCAGTTTTACTCTGTCACATAGGGTTGCCGTGAGTTGGAACCAACTTGACGGCAACGGACTTGGCAATAGATAGTGGTGATGGCTGCATGACTTTGTGAATATATTAAAAACCATCGAACTGGATATGTTAAAAGAGTGAATTTGTGGTATATGAATTACAGCTCAATAAAAACAAATAATCCCTGTATGTATGCATTCTTTCTGGGACCCGGTTTCCACACTTCCTAATCCTACACAGATTTACTGACTGCCCAGCATTGTCTGTGGATTTTTAACATTTCTGAGAATCTTATGAACTTACTTCTCCACAAAAATGCCTGTAGGCAGACACATCCATGCACACACACACGTGCACGTGCACACACACACACACACAGAGGCAAAACAATGCTATCCAGGAATCACAGACACCTTGAGCAAGGCTGGGTCCATGGACCAAAGAATTCTTGGGCCAGAGGCTCTCACCACTGACCCTGCTAGTTCTGAGAATCAGAGAAGGCCGTTCACTTGTGCTCTGCAAAGCACTGTGGGAACTATGGAGAAAGTGAAATATTTTGCCTCTATTTTGAAAGAGCTTACAGAGTACATGGAAAGAAAAAAATATTCATATAATATAAAATCAATTGGAGAAATCCAAGTAGTTCAGAGAAAAAACTCATTCAGGCTCTTGAGTAGAAGACGAGGCATTGGCAGTGTTTCAGTGGGCACCGTTCCCTCCTTTAGTGTGGGAGACCCAGGTTTGACTCCCAGACAGTGAGCTGAATTGGCAGCCACCACTCATCTGTCAGTGGAGGTTTGTATGTCACTATGATGATGCATAGGTTTTATCACAGGCTTCCAGACTAAGATGGACTGGAAGGAAAGGCCTGGTGATCTTCTAAAAATCAGCCAGTGAAAATCCTTTAGATTACAATGGTCTGATCCCTAAATGATCATGGATACAGGTACAGAACCAGGCTGTGTTTCCTTTTGGTGTGAATGGCATTGCCATGAGTTAGGGGGCCACTCAACAGCAGCTAACAGCAACAGGTTGGGTAGCTAGCATTCATTCCTAGCCTTTCCACTAGCATGCTGATAAAAGAAACAGACACATGCAGAAAAAGGAGAGGATGAGCCAACAAGGTGGCACAGGAGCCTGATGACTAATACAATAAAAAGTGGGTTTTCCTATAGTAAATTTAATAAAAAATCTCACTGATATTTGAAATTAAAAGGTCTATTATCTTCTTCTAAAAAAACAGTTAATGTCATATACGAAAAACTAAACCCATTGCCGTCGAGTCAATTATAACTCATAGTGACCTCACAGGGCAGAGTAGCACTGCCTCATGGAGTTTCCAACGAGTGCCTGATGAATTCCAACTGTTTACCATTTAGTTAGCAGCTGTAGCACTTAAACACTATGCCACCAGGGTTTCCAATGTCACATAGCTTTTTTTTTTAATGCAACGGGAAGGATTTTTGAGTCTAAGTAATTGCTTTCTGTTGTTCCCTGTCCCCAGGCAGGCCTCAGCAGTCAAATTGTGAACAAGCCAGTCCCTAGGTATGGGTTAGCCTTATCCTATTTTTTCCCTGACCCTCAACTCACACACCAGATAGAGATTCTGTTAATAAGAGGTTTAAGAATGAGGAGGGAATGGTCCAAGTGGTGGTAGGAGAAATGCATTTATCAGAAGGAATCGTTGTGAATTCAAGGAAGACTATATTCCCAGCTGTAGCATTCTGTAAAACTCCCAGAACTGTGTTGAGGGTTATCTCCTTTACCTCATAATGACTGTGCCTATTCCTTGTCTGATTAAGAATACTTTAGGAACTCTGAATGAAAAACTAAAATAGAAGGCCTTTCCAGAAAGCAAGGTAGAAAGAAAACCAATCCAATTATTGTTTTGAGTTCTGACAATGGGAGTTACCATGTGAATTAAGATTGACAAGACAGTTGTCCTAAGAAATGCTGTTTTCCCTGCAGCATCACCAGTAGAGCAAAACCTCCTTCCTTCCCCAAGGGAAAATGGCATGAGCCGTAAAGAAGGTGAGGTGGTAGGAAAGGAAAGGAAGGAAGGAAGACAGATGATAGAAGGTGACTTGTATGTTTGGTTGATTCAAGGATGTAAATATTAGATCTTCGGTCTCACCACTTTAAATACAAAATCTTTTCTGCAGTTTAACCCTGAAGTGACTATATGAGCCATTGCTACCTTGCTGAAGTTTATATTTCGTGTTATCACACAACCAGTTCTGTTGATTTGATTCTCACTCATGGCAATCCCATGTGTGTCAGAGTAGAACTGAGCCTCATAGGTTTTCCAGTGGCTGATTTACTGTTTGAGGTTGTCCTGGAGTATATTGTGTTCCCCCAAAATGTATGTATTGATTTGACTCAGCTATGAGTCCCAGTATGGTGCTATTCTTCCCATGTGTTGTGAATCTTGCCTCTAGAATGTTGATGAGGGAGAATGGGCAGCAGTTGTGCTGGTGAGGCAAGACTCAAGCTTTTAGCTTGTGAGACATAAGGGAGAGCAGTGAACAGAGTAAGTTGGGAATCTCATACCACCAAGAAAGCAGCACCAAGAGCAGAGGACGTCATCTGGACCTGAGGTTCCTATGCTGAGATGCTCTCGTTGAATTTAGACTTAGCCCACTGGACTGTGATAATTTTGCTTATTGAGTAAACTTGTAACTTGTTAATGGATTTGTGGCTTACTGGACTGTGACAATAGAAGTTTCTCTTCATGAAGCCTTCCACTCTGGTATTTTCTGTTAGAGCAGTACCAGGGAGTTACCTGGTACTGGAACTACCATGAATTTGGGACCAGAACTTGGGACTGGGAATGGGATGCCTGTGGGCATTTGAATTGGTAGAGCTACAGAGCTTTGGAACAGTTGCCCCTGCAGGGCAGATGTGGGCTTGAGGTCCAGGCCATGAGACCACAGCAAGCAGAAGCTAAACAGACAAACAGCATGATTAGTTGAGCTGCCTCACTCTCAAAAGGTTATGGCCATGACCTCAGGGGTTCAAAAGGGTGGAGAAACATGGTTTTCTGTGTTTGTAAGGGTGGAATTGCCACTCATTTGGGCTTAGGGTGCACCTAAATCCAAGGGGCAGAGTTGTTGTCCAAGTGGGCATAGAAGGCAATGTTGTAACACTGAGCTGGAGGTCTCTACTCAAAATCCGGAGAATGTGACCAATAGGTATTGGTCTGGGGTGCAAAGCTATTGTGTAAAATGTCTCAGAGAACTGAAGATCATTTTTCAGAGCTTTGAGGGCTAATGTAATGTGTTCTGCTGACTTGCTTGTTACCTGTTACAACTTCTGTCCCTGCAATCTCTCCATTTGTCATGAAAGTGTATAATTTGTGCCTGCCTGTTCTACCACTGTATTTTGGAAGGATAACATGTGTTCTGGATTTCACAGGTGAAGAGAAATTTGTAGATTTTGGACTTGGACTTAATAACTTTGCTGTATGATAGATGAACTATTTTGTAGGTTCTAATGATATGATTGGAAACTCTGGTGACATAGTGGGTTAAATGCTATATCTGCTAACCAAAAGGTCAGCAGTTCAGACCTGCCAGTCACTCCTTGGAAACTTCAGAGGGCAGCCCTACCTTGACCTCTAGAGTTGCTATGAGTCAGACCTGACTTGATGGTGGTGGGTTAATGATATGATCTTTTGGGGGGCCAAAGGGTGGAATGTCAAGGATTGTATTGTGTCCCCCCCGGAAATGTATGTATTGCTTTGACTTGGCTCTGAGTCCCAGTATGGTGTGATTCCTCCCATGTGTTTTGAATCCTCCCTCTGTAATGTTGTTGAGGGAGTATGGGCAGCAATTGTGCTGGTGAGGCAGGACTCAAGCTACCACCTTGTGGGTCATAAGGGAGAGAAGTGAGCAGAGTTAAGTTGAAAACCTCATACCACCTCATACCACCTCATACCACCTCATACCACCAAGAAAGCAGTACCAAGAGCAGAGCAGTCCTTTGGACCTGAAGCTCCTATGCCAAGATGCTGTCCTTGAATTTGGACTCAACCTACTGAAATGTGATGATTTTGCTTATTGAATGGACATGTAACTTGTTAATGGATTTGTGGCTTATTGAACTGTGACAATAAGGGTTTCTCTTCATGAAGCCTTTCACTCATGGTATTTTCTGTTAAAACAATGTCAGGTGACTAAAACAGCAGTTCATAGGTCTTTCTTCAGAGATGCCTCTGGGTGAATTAGAACTCCAAATTTTTGATTATCAGCAGAGTACTTGACTATTCGCACCATGCAGGAACTCCAGCATTATCATATATACAAATCAATGTTCTTACATATCAGGCAAACCTTGATGCAGTCTTGGAAACCCTGGGGCATAGTGGTTACGTGCTATGTCTGCTAACCAAAATCCCAGTGGTTCAAATCTGCCGGGCACTCTTTGGAAACTCCTTGGAGCACTTCTGCTGTGTTCTGTAGGGTCCCTATGAATCAGATTTGACTTGATGGCAGCGGGTTTTAATACAGTCTCACACTATGTAGTCTTTGTTGAGACAGAAAATTAAAAGTCATCACATCCAGCAAAGATCCTATTTTAGAGGGATAAATTGTGGAGTTGGAGCCAGCTTGCACTAGTTCAATAGATGAGATTGCTTAATTTTCAGGAACTTCACAAGCCAGTTGACATCATGCTATTAGGTTGACACAGGACAGAGTGAAAATATTTACACCATGACAAATACTACATATCAGTTCTCTCCCTCTCTCTTTAAATCCTGGAGAACTACTTATTGAACATTTACCAACACACATCTTTATATGTGAATATTTATAATTCCAGTGCAACAAAACAAAGAAAAAGCAATTTTATCAAGTCAACCAATCTGGAACAAGCAAAAGTATTTCTTAATAAGTACTCAAGAGAATTTATCTTAAAGATTGTCATTCAAGCAAACAGCAAGTACTGACCAAATACCTACTTCCTAGTCTTTGCTACTCAAGTTGGTGCTGAGGAGCCTATGCAGGCATAGAATGTAGATTCTGTTCTTAGAGTATCTTATAATTTGTTTAGCAGACACAGGATAGGTACACATAGAATAGTTAAGTACATGCACGCACAAGGATGGATTATCCAACAGACAAGCTACACAAGGCTTGTTTATGCTTACTTACTAATCTGTAGTGCACAACGTCAGCTACTTTTATGAGAGGCAAACAGGTGACATTGTACACTACAGATTAGTAAGTAAACACAAGGAAACCTGTGCATGCCTTACTTAGTGTAAGCTTGTGTGTTCTTTGCTTGCTGGTTAATATGTCCCTAAATACGAAGCAAAGTATCATTACATATTAAATCGACTCATAGAGACTGAGTACAACAAGAGTTCAGAGTAGAGAGAGGATCACAGGGTGGTTAAAAGTAAGCAAGAAAATTGTGCAAATTGTGGCCCCCTGTTTACTCGAAAGAGTAACAGATAAACCAGCTTTATCCTAATGGAGTATTTGCCTGTAGCAAAGGGATTTTCAAACAATTAAGAAAATCCTTTCAGTTCGCCTTCCACATTACATTGGATCACTCTTGAAATACATTATTAGCACAGAGAGACCATTGTTCTTTGTAACAGATGGTGACATC
The DNA here is from genome assembly GCA_028571685.1 of Heterohyrax brucei. Taxonomy (NCBI): domain Eukaryota; kingdom Metazoa; phylum Chordata; class Mammalia; order Hyracoidea; family Procaviidae; genus Heterohyrax; species Heterohyrax brucei. The sequence goes on from CM053143.1 coordinate 168,863,904, forward strand.
TCTGGCAGTGTGGCTATTCATGTCGTCCCAGCCTGATCATCAATGGACCAGCCTTCTTTTCTGTACTGTGCTGCCCTTTGGCCCAGAGCTGTAGCTATCATTTGAGGAGGCTGTTTTTGTTTGAATGACCTGTATTTGAATGCAAACTCTACCCCTAGTTCATGGTGTGACTTTAGGCAAGTTACTCAGCCTCTCTGTGCCTCAGTTACGGTATTTGTAAAAAGAGGGAAATAGCAGTATCCATTTCATTGGTGGGGCCTGGTACTGAATTTCTCTGGGTGGCAGAAATGGTTCCATGATAATTTGCTAACAAATGTTGGCTATTCAAATCCATCTGGAGTTGCCTTGAAAGAAACCCCTGGTAATCTATTTCTGAAAGATCACAGCTGTTGAAAAACTCTGTGAATCGTAGTTCTCCTCTGAAACACATGGTGGTGTCAGGAGTCGGAATCGAATCAATGGTAACCTTTAAAAGAGTTTCATGGGAATGTTTTGAGAATTAAAGTGGGTCAACTCATATAAAACACTTAGGATAAGCACTGGGGCATGTCAGATCCGATCAGACCCATTGCCATCGAGTTGATTCTAACTTGTAGCAACCATATAGGATAGAGTAGAACTGCCTTGCAGAGTTTCCAAGGAGTACCTGGGAGATTTGAACTGCCAGCCTTATGGTTAGCAGCCGTAGCCTTTAGCCACTACACTACTGGGGGTTTCCCCTGGGCATAGAGTAAACCAAAAAGCCAATCGCACTGCTGTTGAGTGGATTCGGACTCATAGCTAGCCTATAGGACAGAGTAGAACTGTCCTATATGGCTTCCAAGAAGCACCTGGTGGATTTGAACTGCTCAACTTTTTGGTTTGCAACTGTATCTCTTAACCACTATGCCACCAGGGCTTGTAGTAAGCATGATATTATTTATTATGACTACAATTATTCATAGAAACCCAGGTCAGCAGTTCAAATCCACCAGATGCTCCTTGGAAACTCTAGGGAGCAGTTCTACTCTGTCCAGTAGGGTTGCTATGAGTCAGAATCAACTGGATGGTAGCGAGCTTGGATTTACCGCTATTCTGCTGAGCTTGAAGCCCAGCCTGCCACTGGGTCATGTGACCTTGCACGAGTCACCCTTGGTTTTGCAACCCAAGTTTCCTCACCTATAGGACTAGAATTACAACCTTTGCCCATTCTGCAAGGCTATTGTGAGGACTGTAGGAAAATTCTTGACAAAGCTCTGCACAAAGTGAGATGTCCGTGTTGTCACAAGGTGTCTCTGCTCAAAATTAGCTCTTGGATTCCTCACACTGTGACAGCTTGAGGAGTTTGGTGTATTCCTATGGCTTTCCAGAATCCTGTGTCTTTCAAGCATTTTTCCTACTTGTCTTTTCTGAAAGATCATTATATAAATTTACTCAAAGCATTTCCATTAAAGATTGTTGTTGTTAGTTGCCTTGTTGATTCTGACTCTTGGTGACCACAGGCCTACAGAGTGGAGCTGCCCCATGGAAGTTTCAAGGCTGTGACTTTAGGGAAGCAGACCATTGAGCTGTCTCCCAAGGCTTGAACTGCCCACCTTTTAGCTAGTAGTCAAGCTAGTACCATCCAGGGACTCCCGCTAAGTGATTAGCTCACTGTTTATGGAATGAGCGTGTCCGTGCTACCACTACAGTAGAAGTTCTGGAGTGCAGGGGCATGTTGTCTGTTTCATTCACTGACGTACTCTAAGTGCCTAGACAAGAGCATGGCAAGTCCTAGGCACTCAGTACACACTGGGGACAGGAACCGATGCTCACTTTCAGCCTTACCTCCCATTTTCTCCAAATTGAAATTTGAACCCAGAGCTGCCTCCAAGACAAGAAATCAAATCAGTATACCCTCTATCATCCAGTCCATTCTGACTCATAAAGGCCCTATAGGACAGAGTAGAATTGCCCTATAGGGTTTCCAAGGTAGTAATCCTTATGAAGCAGATGGCCACAGCTTTCTTCTGCAGAGTGGCTGGTGGTTTTCGATTACCATCTTTTGGCTGGCTGCCAAGGGCTCCATGGGGGCTCCTTCTATATACTGTAAACTCACTGCTGTTGAGTCAGTCCTGACCCATAACAACCCTATAGAACAGGGTAGACCTTCTCATAGAGTTTCTAAGGCTATAAATATTTTTGTTCTATCTATCAGTCTGTCTATCCACGTCTATCTATTATCTTAAAATAATATTTTATTGAGTTTTTGGTGTAAATTTATGTAGCAAGTTAACTTCCCATTTGTCAGTTTCTACAGATTTTTCAGTGACATTTGTTACATTTATTATAGTGTCAGCATTCTCTTTAATTGTGTTCCATTTCCAGTACCCTAGTTTTCCTGCTCCCTTATCTTGTTATCTCTGCTTTTGAGTAGTTGTTGACCTTTCGGTCTCATACAGATGGTATTTAAGTAGACCACCAATCTTATGTGTAATATCCTTTATTTTGTATGTTACTGTGCTATTGCACTAAAATGTAATATCAAAGGATATGCTCAGTTCTAGGCTTAAAAAATGTCTCAGGACTATAGTCCCAGGGAGTCCTTTATTCTCTACCATTCCAATTTGTCTGATTTTTTTTTTTTTTTAAAGACTTTCAGTTCTGTTCCATACTGTCTCCCATTCTGTCTAGGACTGTTCATTGTAACCCTGGTCAGAATAGTCAGTGGTGGTAGCTGGACACCATCTAGTTCTTCTGGTCTCATGGTAGATAAGATCATGGCTGATGTAGACTTGTTTCTTCTCTGAGTTTTTGTTTAACTTCTTGCTATTTTGCTCCAGGCAAGTTGAAACCAGTTGTTATGTTTTAGATAGCCACTCACAAATGTTTAACATCCCAAATCTCATGTACTTCACTTGGATGCTGATCATGATTTTTTTGAACTATGATATGTGTCCTATGAGGCTAAGGTCCTAAACTTTCAAACGCAGAGAGCCAGTCTGGGAAGGTGTCATGTATTGACTTATGTCACCCCTAAAAATGTGTGTAGCCATTTGGCTAGGACATGATTCCTGATATTGTGTGATGATCCTGTATGTTGTAAATCCTGCCTCTGTGATGTTAATGACGGATGATGGGTAGCAGTTTTGTTATGGAGACATCACTCAATCTGTAAGATTATACTCTGCCTTGAGGGGAAACTCTATTGGCTCTGTTGGTGTAGTGGTTAAGTGGTACAGCTGCTAACCAGAAGGCTGGCAGTTAGGATCCACCAGACACTCACTGGAAACTCTATGGGGCAGTTTTACTGTATCTTATAGGGTCCCTATGAATCAGGATTGACTCGTTGGCCTTGAGGCACTCTCTTGGGATATGAAGGAAAGGGAAGCAAGTAGAGTTGGGGACCTCATGCTACTGACAAAGCAGTGTGAGAAGCATAGTTCATCCTTTGGACCCAGGGTCCCTGCACCTCGGAAGATCCCAGTCCAGGAGAAGATGGAAGAGTCAAGAACCGTTCTCCAGAGCCAATTGCGAAAGACCTCCCCTGGAGCTGATGTTCTGAATTTGGACTTTTAGCTTACTTTTCTGTGAGGAAATACATTTTTCTTTGTAAAAGCCATCCATCTACCTGTGGTATTTCTGTTATAGCAGCACTAGATGACTAAGGCAGAAGAAGGTGTTTGGCTATGTCTGAAAAGTATCTGTATTAGCATCTTCAGTGTATATATGTAAGAGCTATAAATCTTTACAGAAGCAGATTGCTACATCTTTCTCCCACATAGCAGCTGGTACATTTGAACTACCAGACTTTCAGTTGGCAGCCGAACACTTAACCAGTATGCCATCAGGGCTCTTTTGGTATATTCTAGGGGTCCCCAGAATCACTAATTAACCAATCAATCAGCTAGACGTCTAGCACAGTAAGGTTGCAAGCCACTGTGCTAGGTCTTCTGAGGGTGAGCAGACTTGGAGAAGATTTAACCTCTGTGAACAATTTTTTTTAAGAAGCTGCACGTTTTGGAAACTCATAAATAGTGTAAATCTCACTATTATTCCACCCTAGAGCCACGTCCTAAACTTGGCACCAGCTCCTAGAGCAAATGTGTGTGTGGTTCTAGAACCACACACAACTGTTTCATAGAGTCCTGTCTGCTCACCATTGATTTGCTAAGGTTTTCCATTTCAGAATCCAATGTGAACCACAGAACCGTACTCCAAGGGGCTTAGTAAAGACTCTGTCATTTCCACATTAAAAAAAGGGGGGGGCACTTAGGAAGAGAGAGGGCTGCTTGACTCTAATCCTGGAAAAAGCTGAGTTGATTTATGGAATTCTGCAGGTGGGTAACCTTGGAGCAGAAAAGCAAACCTGAGTCATCTGTGCAATTAACATTCCATGAATTTCAGGAGAGGTACAAAGATTTACCTATATATTTAGTATCATCCATCTTTAAAAATATACAAGAATTCAGAGCAAAAGAGACCAAAAAAAAAAGTTTTCTTGGCTCTGTTTCTTGTAATGACTCTGAAAACCCATGAAAGAAGAGAACTGGCCAGGAATTTTTTTTTGAGGGTATGAAAGCCTCTCATTTTTTATAGTTTTGGAAATCCTTGGAGTTTAACTTTGAACTTGAACCAAGAAAAATTATATCTTATAAACAATGGCATTTTGTTGATTGGATGAAGGACTAGATCAATATTGGTCTTGGCAACCCATTTTGGCTGCAGTTGTCTACAGAAATATGTTGGTTGTGGTGTTAAAAAGTGATGTCAGTTCCTCACCATGTGCCTCTTTTTCTTGGAGTTTTGCCTGAGAATTAGTTTCCAAAGATACTTCCAGAAGTTAACCTAGAGCTCGGCCTCTGCTACAAAGGAAGTTACTCATAAACTCTGGGAAGCCGCCTGACACGGTGAGCTTCTGAAAGGAGCAGAGGAAGAAATCTCAACCTTTAGAGAAAGGGAATCACCTGGGAGAAAAAAATAAAACAACTTATTGCCATCTGGTTGATTTCAACTCACTGAGGCCTTATAGGACAGAGTAGGCTTGTCCTGTTGAGTTTCCAAGGAGCGCCTGGTGGATTTGAGCTGCTAACCTTGGGTAAGTAGCTGTAGCACTAACCCACTGTGCTACCAGGGGCTCCTAATTACAAGAGAATGGTGCCATTGTCCTCCACTGTTAGGTCTTTATTAACTTAGACTCATCATCCTAGGTGGTGGTGGTGATGGGCTGGCATGGGGATCCAAAAAAAAAAAAAAACAAAAATAAAGTCACCTCTGAAAGTGAAAAACCATTGCTTTGAAAGAAAATTGTATTGCAGGCACCATGGAAGGTCTGTTAGAATGTATGAAATCTTTGCTTTCTGGGTAGGCGGCAGTGGTGGTGGAAGGTTCCTGGGTGATACAAATGGTTTGCATTGACTACTAACCTAAAGGTTGTTGGTTCAAACCTACCCAGTGGAGCATTGGAAGAAAGGCCTGGCCGTCTGATTCTGCAAGGTCACAGGCAAGAAAACCCTATGAAGCAGTTCTATTCTGTAACAAATGAGATTGTCATGAGTCAGAATGGACTCGATGGCAACAGGTTTTCTTTCCAGGTTGGTGGCTAGGATGTAAGAAAGCTTTTAGTGTTTTATTTTAGACTACTGTATTAGCAATCTACTTTGAGCTTAAGAATCTATGCCACATATTCACCTATATGTATATTTATTAAAAATACATGTACGTATCTTACATACTTAGTTTAGCAGAAGAGTTATTTATCCCTGTTCTTTATAACTTTTGTCTTGATTTTCATTGGTAATAACTGGAGGAATGCTGGACATCGAAGGGGTAGGGGAATAAGAAAAGCCATAAATGAATACTGTAGCTCTCTGAGAATATGACTTCAGCCTACTTGCTCTAGGAAGGTGGTCTGTCCTGGGTTTTCCCCACCATGAAGAGGGTAACAATGTTCTATACAGTATTCTGCATTAATAGTTGACAGTGAAAGATGGCACAGGGCCAGAGTTGCCCCCGTGTCCCTTTTCCTTGCTAAAATTCAGAGCATACCAATCATGCTTGAGAAAGATGGAGCCAAGAGCCACCATTGTTCTTTTGAGGACCTGCCAGCTGACCCCTCTTCGGGTGTTCCCAGTGGCCCGCAGACACACTAGGTCTTCCCCTAAAGACTTTCTCTGTCTCAAAGTCATCACTCTGCAACCAGAGTCCTCTCCTTTCTGCCACAAGGCCACCAGTTCTGAGGCCAGGACCGTGGTGCATCCTTCTGGAAAGGTGGCCAGCTCTACACCGGCCAGATTCTCAGTCTTCTGACCTGTGTCATGAAATGAGTGCAGGGGTGGGCCTATTCTCATCAGATCTCAGAGAAGACATGTCAGGGCATGTAATAAAAGAGAATAAAACAAGGCCACTGCTCAGTCATAAACAGAGCAGTCACTATCTACCATACATTGTGTGAAACAACTTGAGTATAATTTTATTTAATCCTAACATGCAAGAGATCAGAGTTGGATCCTAATCAAGGCAGGACCTCAAGCACAGTCATCTGTCAGTGGAGGTCTGGGTGTTGCTATGATACTGTTCAGGTTTCAGGGGAGCTTCCAGACTAAGACAGACTAGGAAGAATAGTCTGGTGATCGACTTCCAAAAGCCAGCCAAACAAGACCCTATGTATCACAGAGGTGTCGTGTGCACCAGTCATGAAGACCTAGGAGTCTTTCCTTTGCTTGTGTGTGGGGTTGTCATGAGTAGGGAGCCTACTGGACAGTAGCTAACAGCAGCAACTGTTGTTTGAGAGCAGCACTATGTTCTAAATGACAAACTTGAGGCCTGGCAACTCAGAGTTAGTGCTGACATTCATCTCTGGTTATGTGTCACTGCAAACCACAACACTTCTACTTGGATACAAGAGTGGGCCTCACCCAGGCCTTCTCACCCTGTTGTATGCTATCTTTTTGCAAGACCACATCTGCTAGTGTCCCCCCAACAATTCTACCTCGTGGAGATGACAGAGAAGAGCTACTGTCTGTAAGTGGGTTGGGCAGTTAACTGCACAAATTCCTGGACTACATTTACCTGCTGACAAAGACCAACAGGGCTGCTCTCTGCCAGTCACCCCCTGGACTGTTAGACTTTACTGAGCCTGACTTTACTGACCCTTCCTTGGATCTTGTAGTCAAACATTATCACTTCTTTCATGGAGGAGAGATCTTTTTCCTCAGCTAGATTCAGCTTGAACACAGAAAACTTCAACTTCTTTCATATTTTAAAAAACCAAAAACTCCAAATTTTTAGGGCCTAAAGGAGTCTTTAGAGATCTCCTGGTGAGCTTTCATTTAAAAGAGGAAGACCAGAAGGCTAATGAGGTGCAGCAACAGCAGCAACAACAACATTGCAGAGGCCACTCAGCCAGAGAGAGGCTGCATCAGGACTAGAGTCCTCCTGACTGGGGACAAGAAAGCCCTGGTCTAATTGATCTGCTCAGGCAGAGTGACATGAAGGAGGTGGTAAGCAATTACCCAAAGGCTGACATTAGCAGCCCCATCCCTATGAGACTCCTACCCCTTGTTGAGATGAAGCAGTTTGAGCAGATCTTAGATGTGGGAGCTTGCCAACCTTCTCAGCACTGGTGTGGGCAGCAATGTTTGTGATGAAGAAGCACTGCTGGGATGAGCCTCACCCTGTCACTGTCCAGTGGATTTCAACTCAAAAGTGACCGTTACAGGACAGAGTGTAACTGTCCCCATAGGGTTTCCAAGTCTGTGACCCTTACAGGAACTGGTGAGTTCAAACATCTGAACTGTGATTTAGCATCCCAGCCTTTACCCACTCTGCCCTAGGCTTCCTTTTGGGGTCTGGCTTAACCAAAAGATCAGTGGTTTGGATTCAACAGGTGTTCCTTGCAACTCTATGGGGGCAGTTCTGTTCTCTTCTGTAGGGTCATCATGAGGCAGAATTGACGCGATGGCAATGGAGCATTTTAGAAGAAAAGAAATTCAAGTTTCAGTTCAGGTTGGAGTGAGTCCCACAGTTCACCTTGGATCCTCAGCCACGGGTCTGCTCAGGGCACAGGCCTCCCCCAGGCCTGCCTCCAAATTCTTCATATTACCAGGCCAGATAAAGCCCCTTGCCCAATTCCTGCCACTTTTCCTGGCCTGAAATCATTCAGCATACCTAGAGTGCTTCCCATGGGCCCCTACCTGGCTGGCCTGGGCCTAGGGAGTGGTGAAGAGTGAGGGTGGGTATAGGTGGGGTGGTGGATGGTGTAGGTGGCATGCAGCCCCTCCCAGATTTCATGCCAGCTTCTGGGATTGGACAGAAGGTTGGCAAGCTGGTGGTGGGAGCCCAGTGTGAGAGGTGGTGGGGAAGCAGGGAAACCCCAGGGAGCTGAGCCTAGAGCAGCTTATTGCCTGGCTGGGTCTCCTCTTTGGCTTTCCTCTAGTTCCTGGAGGCCCCAGATAGAATTGACTGCAGGTTCGTGAGGCCACTCAAAGAAGTGGCATTGGCTATGGAGAAATATTGCAAGTTCAGATATCTGTGGATTAAAAATGATGTGCATACCAATTTATACTGTTGCCATTTTAGGCAATCCCCTCTCCAGTCCCTGGGTGGTACAGTTAAGTGCTTGACTATTTGTTGAAAGGCCAGAGGTTGGAACCCTCCCAGAGATATCCTGGGAAGATAGGGTTAGGAATCTGCTTCTGAAATCTCACCACCTTCAAAACCCTATGGAGTGGTGCTACTCAACACACATGGAGTGTCAGGATTTGGAATGAACTGGAGAGCACTTGACAGCAACAACCTCACCCCTGCCTCCCTAAGCCAAAATGAATTTACAGCAAGGATCACAGATACTTTTATTGGGCGTGTAATCCAAACTTGACATTGTGCTTGGTTTATAGTTACCTCTGTCTTATTTCATGTTTATACATGGTAAGGGGGCCCTGGTGGGATGGTGGTTAAGTGTTCACCTGCAAATGGAAAGGTTGGAGGTTCAAGCCCACCAGCCACCCTGTGGGAGAAGACAGATGAGATAGCTTCTGGAAAGGTTTGGGGCCTTGGAAACCCCATGGGTGATTCTTCTCTGTCCTGCAGAGTCTCTATGAGTTGGACTTTGACTCGGCAGCAGTGGGATGGATGGGGTAAGTATTTAGTCAGTGTTCAGTAATTACATGGTAATTATTCAGTCAATAAATTCAATTTATTTCTCACAGCAACCTTATAGCTATTCCCCAGCTTAAAGGGGACAGAAACTTAAAAACTTCAGCCATTTACCTAAGTCACAGATGTAGAGAGGGAGAGAGCCTAGGTCTGAGGTAGGTGAACTTGGAAATTCATCTCTCAAATGCCTGCTCTTTATACTACGTCCTGTATGTCAAGATCTGCAAGTACAGCTGTTCTCTCCCCAGTGCTAAACTCCTTTTCTATACAATCTTACTCTACCCGCTTATCAGGATGATTTAATGACAAATTACTTTGTGTGACTCTCTGTGTCACGGATTGAGTTGTGTTCCCCTACAATACCTGTGTAGCAATTTAGCTAGGCCACGATTCCAGGTATTGTGTGATGTCCTCCGTGTTGTAAATCCTGCCTCTATGATGTTAATGAGGGTGTCTGGGCAGCAGTTGTGTTGGTGCGGCAGGACTCATGCATAAGATTGTTTCCTGCCTTGAGGCAGCCTCTTGAGATTAAGGAAAGAAGCTAGCAGAGACTTTTGAGAACCTCTTACCAACAAGAAAGCAGCACGGGGAATAGAAGAGCCCTTCAGACCCAGGATTCCTGCACCAGGATGCTCCCTGACCAAAGACAGATACAACACAAGGACTTTCCTCCAGAGCTGAAAAAGAGGGAAAGCCCTCCCCTGGAGCAGACACCCTGAATTTGGATTGTGTACGAATAAACTTTTCTTTGTTAAAATCACCCACCTTGTGGTATCTCTGTTAGAGCAGTGCCAGATGACCAAGACAGTTTATGTGTTTTCTCTTCTCTCTCATTATCTCACTTTGTGGTTCAATTGATTGATTTGTGTGTGGCCATTTTAACTATGGTCTTGTGGCTTCCACCCAGGTGACTGGGTAGAGTTGTGCAAACAAGAATTGGTCAGTTGTGCTTTAAAAGAGAGCCAATTCTAGGGAGGAAAGCCCCTCACCACCAAAGGAGAGACATGCAGCAGAGAATTGAAGCAGAAACCTGCAGAAGAAGCTTCCTGGCCCACAGAGAGAGAAAGCTGAGCTTCTTTGGGCAGAGACTGAGGGCCAGGCCGATGAATTTGGGACTTGCCCGTGTCTATAACTTTACAACCTTGTGAGTTGTTTCCTTTGCATGGTTCTTGAGTTCTATGAGACATTACAGTGAATTAGGGAACCCAAAGATGGGAGGGAGAATACTGAGGTAAGAACGAACAGTTAATGTCAACAGATGATGGAGTGGCCCAGCAGCTTGGAAGCGTTAGACATTTAGGACATTGTTAAGGTCTGCCTCATAAGAATCAGATTTGTGCTGATCTTTGTAAAAAAATTATTTGTACTCTTCCTGGGAAAACACCAGGTCTTGCTCTCTCTCCTTCCTTTCCTTTTTCTTTCCTTCCTCCCTTCCTTCCTCTTTGTGGTGTGGAATTCCCATGAAAGAAAAAAAAATCTCCTTCACAGCTCACCTTCCTTATGAAAAGAGACCAACATTTTACAAAATAATAGCGAAAGCACATTGACCTAAGCACTTTTTTAAAACAATATTTTATTGTGGTTAAGTGAAAATCTATAAACAAAGTTAACTCGCTGTATCAAATCCCATACACAGAATTTTGTGCAACTCCATTTGCTGTCCCAGTGCTGTGACAGCACTCTTGTCCCTTCCACTGTGTACTTCCCGTATTCATTCAGCCTAGTCCCGTCCCTTCTGTTCCACCCTTCCCGCCCATTACTACTGGGGTGCTGCTGACCTAAGCACTTTAATGAGTTAACTCATTCAACCCTCATAACAGACCTGTAAGGAAGAGACTGTTGTTGCCGCTGCTGTTTTGAGGATAAGGAAACTGACACTTAGAGAAGTTAGGAAATTTGTCCCAGATCACACAACTGTCAAGTGACCAGGATTTGGACATAGGAAGTTTGGCTCCAAAGTCTGTTATACTGCCTCTCAGGGTCCTCTTCCACTCTAGGAGAGTAGACTCTGTGTGTGTGTGTGTGTGTGTGTGTGTGTGTGTACATGTGAAGCTATAGTCTATCAGATGTGGATGAACTCCACAGTGGTGGAGGCAGGTTTGGTGAGTGGCAGAAACCTGAGACCTGTGTTACTGCTGAACCACGGAGGGTCACAGTGTTGCTTGAGGATGGCTTTCTGGGAAGCTTGGAGGGCTGAGAAGGTCAGTGACTCTGGGAACCTTGACAAAGGTCGGAGGGAGAGGTGGCTAGCCGCCATCACCTTCACGTGGACTTCCCAGGCCAGGACAAAGGGTAGCAACAGTAGCAGCGGACAATCATTCACTCACTCAACAGAGGGAGTCTTCAGTTCCAGCCAGATGGAGGTTAGAGCAGTGAGTAAAAATGAACAGAAGTATCTTCTGTCTTGGAGCTTATGTTTTTAGATACAGGAGACAGGCAACATAGACAAAAATCCAGTTTTGATGGATCATGCTAAAGGCCAGGAAGAAGAATAAAGTTGGGGAAGACTAAGAAAGACAGAGATAGGGAGATGCTATTTCATGTGGGCAGTCAAAGTGCCTGTGAGAAGGTCACATTTGGGTAAAGACATAAAGGAGGTGAGGAAATGAGCTATGTCGGTAGTTGGGGAAGAGTATTCCAGGCAGAGGGAGCTGTATCATGTAAGCACTTTCAGGTCATTGCAGTCTTTGGATTTTACCCTGAGTATGATGAGAAGATATTGGAAAGTTTTGAGCAGCGAAGTAACGTAATCTGGCTTTTGATTTCAAAGGATCACTCTGGCTGCTGTGCGTAGCATACATTTAGGGGATAAAATAGAAATAAGGAGACCCTTTATTGCAATAATCTGGGTGATGGTGACTTGGGTTAGGATGGCAGCCGTGGAGGTGGTGAGAAATTGTCTTTCTAAGGAAGAGAAAACTGGGTTTACTGATGAATTAAATGTAGGATTAAAAATAAGAGAGAGAGAGAGTGTGTGCAGAGGGAAGTAAAAAATGATCCCAGTCTACACATCAGTGTTCACTGTTGCCCTTTTCACAATAGCTAGAATGTGGAAACAATTGAAACGTTCACCAGCAGATGAATGGATAATAAAATGTGATATGTACATGCAACGGAATATTAATTACTTAGTTACTCAGCCACAAAGAGAAAGGCCCAGCGCATGCCACGACACGGATGAATACTGAAAACATCATGCTGAGTGAAATAATTCAGTGGCAAAAAGACAAATATTTTATGATCTAATTCGTATGAAATAAGCAAAGATGTAAAAACCAAAAATTGTTATTGGTTTCCAGAGGAGGAAAGAAAGAAAGAACCAAAACTGGCTGAAAATCAGCCCTAGCAGCATAGTCGTTAAGAGCTGGCCTGCTAACCAAACAGCTGGCTGGTCGACTGTACCAGCTGCTCCTGGGAAGCCCTATGAGTCAGTTCTACTCTTATTTGTAAGGCTGCTTGTATGGGTCAAAATCGACTGGATAGTAAAGAGCTTGGCTTTTGGGGGATTTATCAAGGGTAGAGGGGAGGAGAAAGGGGAAAATACGTTAATTGTGGTGGAATAATTTGGGAAAGTATACTGATAGCAGTTGTACAAGTTGAAGAACACACTATCCCTGAATTGCACATGCAGGAATGTTGAATGGGCATGTGTTTTCTTGTGTATATTTTCACTACAATTAAAAAGCTAAGACTCACTTCAAGATTTTTAGCCTGAGAGAATAGTGGAATGGGATTGTTGTTTGCTGATACAGGGAAGAATGAAGCTGGAGCTGGAGGGGGTGGGGAAGGAAGAATGAGAAGTTTGGTTATGGACACGCTAAATCTAAATGTCTGTTGGTCATCTAAGCAGAGATTATAAGAAGTCAGCTTTAGGGGTCTAGAGTTGAAGAGTTGGAGCTGGAGATTGCTTTGAAAATATCATTGAGGGGATGGTGTTTAGAGCCAGGAACTCATCCAGAGAAGGGGTGAAGATGGAGAAGAGGTCTAAAGATCAAAATCGTTAGACCTTGTGAGTTAGAGAGGAATCAGCTTGTGAGTTAGAGAGAAACCAGCAAAAATACTGAGAAGAAATGGGCAGAGAGGGGGAAGAACTGACAGAGTGGGAAAGAAAGTTTTTTGTTTTTTTTTTAAGGGAAGGAAGAAACCAACCATGTCAAACTCTGCTGATGGTTTGAGTAAGATGAAGACTGAAAAATTGCCCTTGGATTCTGTAACTGACAGCTTTCAAGTATTATGAAGACATTGGATGCAGAACCAGCAACCTTCCCCTAAATTTCTGGCGTGAGTTTCTTATGTGACTCAGGGTACAAAAATAAACCATACAACATTTCCAGAATTGGGCAATCCTTGACCATTTTGAGTCTGAGGTATGAAGCAGGTTTAATTTGGTTTAAAACACTCAAGAAATGTTCTAGGGTGTCACAGAGCAGTCTTTGTCTGTTGCACTGAGATTTACCTCTGCGTACCCTTTGTTTCTAGGATATGTTTGCTGGAGGTCATGCCTGTTTGGGTAGAAGTGGGCAGCAAAGGTAAGGACAGAGGAAGGCTGGAGGTTGTTGTGATAAAGTTGCAGGAGTAATAAGGGAAAATAAGGTCACATCCCCCCTGGTCCTTGTAGTCATCCTGATGTGGGAGGGGGCTGAAGAGTCTGTAAAGAGAGGTCCATGACTTGTTTTTGGGAAGAAACTATCCTAACAGAGTAAACCTCATTAATTCTGAGTACCAATGAGGGGAATTAAGAAATACTTACTTAGCTGTGTCACCCGGTTAAATGAAAGTTACATCATCCTTTTTCCATCTCTAACATCTGAATTATGCTTCAAGTTTGGGACCACAATTAAAACCAGGAGGACTGATTCCAGAAGCAAAAACCAGTCAACAAGTCTGAGTCATAAAATTAGAAGAGCACTGAACATTTGGTTAGACAACCTAGACATGAGGAGAGGGAAACTTTTTATTATGCACATTATCTGCAACAAAGCAAAATGAAGATCCAGACTTTTTTTTTTTTTTTAAATTATAGAGTACAGGAGACCCTGAAAACTCTCTTGAGAAGAAGGGACAGTAAATGGAAATTTAGTCATTCCTTTAGTTTGGTTTTGGGACACCATTCATATACCAGGCAGTAGGCTAAACACTGGGACTACATCAGACAACAGGTGGATGTGATCCCTTCCTTTGCTTGAGTTACAATCTAATACAAAGTACAGCACCTTGTGATAGGTGACATGTAGATTCTAAAGGGTCATAGAGGAAGGGCATCTCATCAGATGTAGGGAGTGAAGTCAAGTGTTTCAGCGGAAGTGATGCCTAAGCCAAGACCTGAAGATGAGGAGAACTGAGTGATTGTGTGGGTGCCCATTATGTGGGAGGAGCTGGGCAGTCAGTGCCGGGTCTGATGGCCTGTGTTCAAATCTGGGCTTTGCTGCTCGCTGTGGACCTTGATGAAGCTAGTTGATCTTTCCATGCCTCAATTTCCTTATGGGATATTAATACTACCTGTTTAAAGGACTGCTTGGTAGAGTAGAAGACATGGTGGCTGCCACAATGGGCTCAAGTATAGTTATTGGGGACATGGCATAGGACTGGGCAGTGTTTCATTCTGTTGTTACTATGAGTCAGAACCAGCTCTACCGCACCTACAACAGCATTGAAAGGACTCATTTAGCAAGGCACTTGACCACACTGAGTGTTCAATCAGTGTTCAGACCCAGTGCCATTGAATCAGTTCTGACTGATATGGTGGAATAGAACTGTCCACAGGGTTTCTTTTTGGTCAGCAGCCATGTACCTTAAACACTACTCTACCAGGGCACCTTTAATCAGGGTTAGCAATTGCAATCATGAGGTTAAGTTGGCTAAGATGTCAGCGATATCATCTTTATTTAAAGCTTTGTGAATGTAAAATATATTTCTGAAAAATACATATATATTTGTAAGTTCTTTCCTGGGGCCCTGGAGGAGCAGTAGTTAAGAGTTCAGGCTGCTAAACAAAAGGCTGACAGTTCAAATCCATCAGCTGCTTCTTAGAAACCATATGAGGCAGTTCTACTCTGTTGTATTGGAATCCCTGGAGGTGAAACGGTTAACTGCTACAGCTGACAACCCAAGAGTCGGGAGTTCACTGGTGCTCACTGGGAAGCTCTGTTCTATAGGGTCACTATGAGTTGGAATTGACTCAATAGCAGTTGGTTTAGTTTTGGTTTTTTACTGTATTGTATAGGGCCGCTGTGAGTTGAAATCAACTAGATAGCAATACATTTTGATGGATCAAATTTTCACTAACTTTATCCCAAACATTATTTTCCTTCAAGTTTTAAGTCTCCCTTAAGTTCCTTTATGGTTTTAAGTTTCTTAACAGCAAATGCGCCTACTGCCAAGTTTTCAGTCTCTGCCCTTTGAGGTGGGGAATGAATGACGGAGGAGAAAATGGGAACCATCAGAATTTGATGTGGCAAGATTGCTAAACGGTACGTGAGACCATTCCCAGTTACTGAAAGCCAAATTATCCATGAGTACTGATGTAACCACAAACATTAGCAAGAGAAGAGCTAGCAGAGTTGCCATGGCTCAGTGGTAATGGCTAGAAGTGTTGTTTTCTTTTTTTTTTTAAAAAAAAAGAACTTAAAAAAAAATTGAAATAACAGATCAAATCCATTCCGTGAAAAGGTTTCTAGTACATTCACAAGATCTTGCAACCTTGACAGCTATCCCATTCCAGTACATTTTCATCACCCCCAAAAGAAACTCCTTGATGGGTTTTTGAAAGATGCACATCTGTGCCAAGGTTGCTGAGACAGAGATAAGAGATCAGTGACCAAGAGATATGTAAACCGCATCATCTCTGAACTGTGAAACTCATGCCCAGGGACCTCTGTCTCCTTCCCTGCTTGTGGGTTCACCGTGGGCCTTCTGTCTCTGCTGGTTTAGAAGAATTGTCCTGGGTCCCATTCTGAGATAGATATATATGTGTGTGTGTGTGTATGTGTATATGTATGTATGTATGTATGTATGTATGTATATCCGAAGCCAAACCCACTGCTGTTGAGTTGATTCCGACTTACAGCAACCCTATAGGACAAAGTAAAACTGCCCCATGGAGTTTCCAAGGAGCACCTGGTTTCTTCCAACTGCTGACCTTTTTGGTTAGCAACTGCAGCACTTCATCTAGGTAGCTGAAGTTTACATGTATATGGAATTGGATTCTCCAATTCAGTTCTCCCTATTTGCAGTAGTTAGGTTCTGTAAAGTCACGGGGAACACTGAATTAGCAAATATTAAACCATTGCTCTTAAGGAGAATACAAGGTTAGCTTAGATTTTTGTAGGCTCTGGTCACAAATTTTTTATTTTTTTCTAATTTTATTGTGCTACAGGTAAATGTTTACAGCTCAAGTTAGTTTCTCAAGCAAAAAAAAATGTATCTCTGTATAAATTTTTGTGGTATTGATTACAACCCCAGCAAGATCACAATACTCTCTACTTTTCTACCTCAGGCTTTCTGTGTCTATTTATCCAGTTTTCCTGTCCCTTCTTGCCTTCTCACCTTGCTTTTGGATAGGAGCTGCCCATATGGTCTCATATATTTCATGAAGCTAAGAAGTACATTTCTCACGTGTGTTGTAGTTTGTTCTGTAGGCCTGTCTAATCTTCGTCTGAAAAGTGGGCTTTGGCTGCAGTTCTGAGTTAGCAGCGTGTCTGGGGGCCTTAGTCTCAGAAGTTCCTCTAATCAATGTCATAACAGTAAATACTGACAATGTTCTCATCAACTAATCAATACATAAGCTTGTTTCATGTGTGCTTCTGTTTAAAAACACTTTGATGACTAAATGTTGTTGACTCCTTAACGTGAAACTCACGGCCAATGGCACTGTCATTCCTGCTTAAACAAAGCTTATATGCCATTTGTATTTCCTTCATAAGATACATCGCAGCCTTCCTGCTCTTAGAAACACTAGACATCATGTCAGCATGGTACTTGGAGGCACTTTACACAGTGCCATCACCAACAAAAAGCACAAAACATGAAAAAAAGTGGCATTAAATAGGTTGTGAAAAGGACACTTGTTTAAATCGCAGGTTAGTAGGTAAAGTACAAGCAAACCCACGTGTATCTTGCTCATAGGGAAATTCATCCTTGCATATGTACAGTCTTCTTGCCTTGTGAGTGTGCAGCTATTGTCTAGCCGTTTCACTTGCCCTCTTATCAGCCTTCTCTTTCCTCACCCTCTCTATCCCCATGTACTTGAGAGGGAGAATCACACCAGCAGTTGCCTTAGCTTGCTTTTCTCAATACCCTGAACATCATCTCTCATAGGAAACCTGACAATTAAGTTAGCAAACTCATGCTAGAAAAAGTGCTACATACCTTGTTGCTGAATATCACTATGGTTACCTTCAGAGTACTCCCCTTGGGAAGCTGTGCTCCAGCGCCAGCATCTGGTCTACCCTTCAACACAATTTTGGTACTCTTTGTGGAATGGCCATCAGAGCTGTCATTGTATTACCCTTGATGTCCTCAATGTCTTCCTTTCAATATTTCCTTTATTTTTGGGTAAAGAAAAAAGTCACTGAGAGCTAGATCAGGTGAGTAGTGAGGGTGTTCCAATACAGTTGTTTAGCAGCTAAAAACTCCCTCACAGACAACTATATAATTAAATTCATGAACTTGCCACCATGATAGCGTGTGCAATGGCCATTCCAGAAAGAGCTCCAACATTGCTTAGAAGGGTGGACTAGACACTGGCATCAGTGCATAGCTTCCCAAGGGGAGTTCTTCAAAGGTGACCGTAGTGGTATTCAGCAGTGAGGTATGTAGCACTTGAAACAATTCAATTCACGGGCTTAACAGTTGGACCTTGTAGGACCTTCAACTAAACTCCTCAAAATGGAACTGATTCGCTTTCACCCCAAACTAGCTCCTCTCCGAGGGCCCTTAATCTTGGCAAAGGGGTGAATGTAGCTGCCACCTGATCAGTTGCCCAGATGGAAACCCAGCATTCTTTGTGACAACTCCTCCCTCTCTGCGTCTGCCTGCAATCATCACCAGTATGCCAGTTGCTACCGTGGCAACCCCCTGTGTATCAGAATAGGACTGTTCTCTACAGGGTTTTTAATGGCTGTTTTTGGGGGTGGGGGGTGGGGACAATCGACTACTAGGGCTTTCTATAGGGGGCATCTCCGGGTGGACTTCACCTCCAGTCTTTAGTTCACTAGTGGAGTGCTTTAACCATTTGTATTCTCCAGGGGCTCCCCCTCTTTTGCATTCCCCGTGTTTTCTGAATGTAAATCTGGTTACATTATTTCTCATCTTAAAACCCTACTGTGCTGTCAGGATCAAGTCCAAATTCCTTCACTCGGTTTACAAGGCCCTGGCTGATCTAGCCTCTGCCCACCCCTGGGGCCTTCTCTTTCTATTCCGTCTACTTTACCTGCAGCAAGACTCCTTCCCTCTTGTGTATCATCTTGTTGTTTCTTCCCTAGGTATTTTGCATTCTGATGTTACTAAAATACCATTGTCTTCCCTGTGGAACACTCTTCCTGCCCTCTCTCCAAATCCTTTAGTCCAGCTAGTCCCAGCTCAAACTTCCAGTCTCAGCTGGGAAGTCCTGGAAAGTCTTTCTTGGATCCCTTCTGTGTGTCCCCGGCATACCGAGCACTTCCTCTTCCATAGCATGAAGGGTGACACTGTCTACTTATCTGTGGCCCCCAAGCAGATGCCCATCAGGATATTCTCTGGGCCACCGCAGTGCCTGAGACAGATGGGCAATCAACAATATTTGATGAGTAAACTCGAGGCCAAGCACGGAGGGAGGTGAACGTCTTGGTTCCTGTCCCCCAGTCTTCCCTTTCAGCCCTCTGAGTTGCTCCAAAGACACTTCTGTTGACAGAAGCTTGACATCTTAACCCTCCCTGCAGACTCTTGTAGTTCCCAAGGCTGTGTGGTTTAAAAACCACAAGAATGATTCCCTAAGGGTAGAATTTCCAATTTTTTGACAACCAACACAGGAACAAGTTTCAGGAACACAAATTCTTTGCTGTTTATCTCAAATCATTCCACAGAGCTGACTTCCTATTTCTGGGTCCAACCCCAGCCACATTTCTCCTTATTAAGAATTTTATAGGCTATGCTACAGTAAGTAGTTCATGATCAGGCAGACCTCGGTGTGAACTCGAGCAGTATCACTTTTAAGCTGTGTGGCCTTAGTAAGAAGCTAAGTGTGCTCATCTGTAAAATGGGTATAATCATTCCTTTAGCAAATCTTCAGAATCTACTATTAAGAGAGAATAGTATCACATTTCAAAATCCAGACTCTAGTGGCCTGGTTTGCCTCCTGACTCAGTTTTCTAGCTGTGGTGGAATGGACAAGTTATTTGTTTTCTCTGTACCTCAGTTTTATCATCCGGGAAATGGAGATAATAGTTCTTCACCATAGATTGCTGTAAGAAATAACTGAGTTAATGTATGAAAATTGTTAGGACAGTGTCTAGCACAAGAAAAATGCTACCTGTTATTATATATCTTTTAGAGTCTCTGGGTGGTACAAATGGTTAATGACCTTGGCTGCTCACTGACAGACTGGAGGTTCAAGTCTAACCAAAGTCACCTTTGGAAAGACCTAACAGTCTACTTGTCAACAACCAGCCAGTGAAAATCCTATGGAGCAGGTCTGGCTTTACATATTTTGGGCTGCCATGAATCGGAATCAATTCAATGGTGACTGGTTTGATTTTTGGTTTTATCACTCTTGTTCTTTGCGTGAGTCACTGTATGACAATACTTAAAACAGCATCTGGTTAGAAGATGCTGTTGCTGCTGTAGCTGCCACTAAGTCAATTCTGACTACTGGTAACTCCATGTGCACGAGTAGAACTACTCCACGGGGTTTTCAAGGCTGGGACCTTTCAGAAACAGATCACCAGATCTGTCTTCTGAGGAGGCTGTGGGTGGGACTGAACTCCCAACCATTTAACTAGGAGTCAGAAGCTTAGCTGTTTGTACCACCTAGGGGCTCCTGGCCTAAGTGCTACACAGAATGATTTTTATTTGCCGTTAAGTCCCGGGAACCATTCTAGAAACTGGCTAGTGCCAGGACTATGGACCAAACCAAGTTATTTCCCTCGTGTGGCTTATAATTGAGTGTGGGTGGCCAACATTAAATACAGAAATATGTAGCATGGCAGGTGGTAGCTAAGATCCACCTCAAAGAGTTACTCGAAAATGGTTGTTGCAAGTGCTGTGGAGTCAATCCGAACTCCTAGCAACCCTACAGGACAGTGTAGTACAGCCCCGCAGGGTTTCCTAGGCTGTAAACTGTACAGAAGCAGACTGCTAGGTCTTTTTTCCTGGGCAGCAGCTGCCGGGTGCCAACCACCAGCCTTTTGGTTAGCAGCCACCACCAAGCCACCAGGCCTCCTTCTGGGGAAAATTACGTGAGATAATATATGCAGAGTGACTGGTGCAGTTTGAATCCGGCTTACAGTAGGCACTTAACACATGCTCACTGTCCTCTCCTCAGCCCTCCTCTTCCCCCACCCCAGCCTCCTTTTCTTCTGTCTCTTCCCAGTGAGGCCAGTTAGAGGACAGGTAGCCCCCTGCCTCAGCAGGAACTCACGCCCTGCAGCCTAGGAAGCAGGAGCAGCAGCCCAGGCCGGGGCCTTGAAAGCTGGCAGCAATTTCTGAAGCAGGTATTTTCTCTCTTGCCTCTTTAGAGGAAATGTGAATCATCTGATGTTTAGCTTCTATTTCCTGGGAGGCTGCAGGCCCAGGAAATCTGTGGTTTGAGCAGCAGTGCAAAGATCAAATGAAATGGCTACTGGCGGTGGAGTGCGTGGCTAGGACCACTGACAAGCATCTCTTGAGCCAAATGACTCATCTTGAGCTGGCTTCTCAGCCCTCTTTCTCCTGATGGCATTCTACTCGTGAAATGAGTGTCATTTCCTGGCGAGGCTGACTCTTCCTTAGCTGAGCTAGTGGGGAGAGCACATCTGGGTCAGGCTGGGCAGGGGTGATAGGGGTCCAGTCTGCACTGTTATCTGCTTTGTTATTTCTTTCCAAGATGGAAAGGAGGCCTAGCAACACTGGTCAGTTAGAACTGGCTCAGCAAATGAGTGGCAGAGTTGAAGCGGCTTCTCCGTTCTTCCTCCAACAATGCTGTTTGCCTCCTCACTGCGTACATCGACAGCAAACAGTCTCATGGCAAGCAAACCACTGATTTAAATAGAACTTTTCCAGTCTTCACTTCTGGGTAAAATCTACCAATTTGGAGGCCCTGGGTGGTGTGCAAGCAGTTAGTTAACGTACTCAGCTGCTAACTCAAAGGTTAGAGGTTTGAGTCCACCAGAAGTGCCTCTGAAGAAAGACCTGATGACTTACTGCCAAAAGCTCAGGGACTGAGAAAGCATGGGGTGCAGTTCTACTTGGACACACACAGGGTTGCCATAAGTATGGATCATCGTGATGGCTGCTAGTTTTTCTGGTCAACTCTAGTGTGGTGCTCTGGTGATTCCGTGGAAGAATTTTCAGTTTCTATAAGGGGGACCTGGGTTTGATTCCCAGCCGATGCACTTTATGTGCAGCCACCACCTATTGCTAGGATGCTGAAGAGGTTTCAGCAGAGCTTCCAGACGAAGACAGACTAGAAAAAAAGGCCTGATGATGTGCGGGTGCTCAACTGGTCCTGGGTATGGCTCAGGACCAGGTAGCATTTTGTTGTCTTGTACATGGGGGCACAGGAATTGGGATGACTAGAGAGCAGCTAACAACAACAACAGTAACAACAGCAACAAATACTCCAGGAAAGCCTAACACTCAGGATCATCTCTCTGAGTTTTTTTTTTTGAACACAGAATTAGACAGTTGTTAGAAAAACAAAGAGCTGGATAGGGATGGCAACTGTTATGATGAGAACATCCATGAAGTGTTTCCATTTCCTTCTTTTCTTTGGGCCCCTAGTCTCTCCTAAACAGTTTCTGAACCAAGGAAGTCCTCATGAACATTAATTCAGAAATGAAGGAAAAAGGGTCCTCTGACAGAGGAGTTGCACTTATTCTCTGGGGCACCTGGTTTTGGGACAAGAAGCAGAAGGACACTGCAATAGTCGTTAGCGGCACAGTAGAGAGAACGTGGGGATCACTGAAGCAAATATGGCAAAGCAATGACATCTGTTTCGGCTCACGGGTGGGGGCATGGATGTCTGTAACATTATTTGGTACTTTTCTGGATTTTTGAAATAATTCATATATTTTTTTTTAAAAAAACCTGGAATTTGAAGCCAGAAAATCTGAGCTCAGATTTCACTTCCTCGTACGGGTCACCAGCTTCTGCACGTCTTCATCTATAAAATCTGGCTTGCCACAGTGCTGGAGCAAGATCATGTGATTAAAGCACTATGTAAATTCTCAACCATTATGCAACTCCACTTACTTTTGTTGTTGAGAATACACACAGTGGGACAGAAAACAATTCAACAGTTTCTGTATGCCCAGTGCAGTGACAGTGAGGACATTCTTCAGGTTGCTTGGCTTTCTAACCCTCCTGTTCTGAACCGCCCCCCCACTCTCATTAAATCACTGCCGCCTCAGCTTTCTGTCTAGTCTTTCAAGCTGGTGTTGTCGGTTTGATCCCATATAGATCTTAAAAAAAAAAACCAATGTTTAAATGTTACTAATGATTCCAGCAACAAGGATAACAGGCAGCTCTGTTATGTAGTGAGTGCCCCTTGCTGACAGAGTTCCAGTGGAGGATGAACTCAGGTGTTCCAGGACATCTGAGACATGAAGGAAGATTCCTGCAATATTGTTTTATAGGGAGGTTTCACTGGTGATGGATTGATACCTTTTCGAGCTCTGAGAT
This sequence comes from Heterohyrax brucei, assembly GCA_028571685.1. NCBI lineage: Eukaryota > Metazoa > Chordata > Mammalia > Hyracoidea > Procaviidae > Heterohyrax > Heterohyrax brucei. The sequence continues at coordinate 168,886,872 of CM053143.1, forward strand.
TCAGTGATGGTCTAGACCAGAGTTGAGTACTCCAAGACCCAGGCCATGCAGAATACAAAGTTCAGTAAAATGGATGAAGCTTGAGATTGGAGGGATAGGGTATTGATGAAGACCGTAGGGGGCTGGGGAGCCTGGCTCACTTAAAGGGGACAGTCCCTGATCTTAGACAAAGATGGAAGAAACAGTCTCTTTAAGGGATGGTGCTGGCAAAACTGGTTATCCATTTGCAGAAAAATGATTCAGGATTCATACCTCATACCATGCACAGAAACTGACTCAAAGTGTTAAAGCAGAAACTTGATAGTTTAAACTTTATGTGTAAAGTTCCTAGAAGATAACACAGAAACAGAATTAGGGAACCTAATTTTCAGCACATTAGCCCACAAAATACAACTAAAAATGCACAAACAACAGAAGATAGATAACTGGGACATCTTAAAAATTAAATACTAAGGCTGAACAAAAAACTTGACCGAGAGAGTAAAAAGAGAAACTACAGTCTTAGAAAAAGAAATCTTTGACATACATACAATAAAGATCTAATCTGTTAAACATACAGAAAACTTCAACAACTCAACAATAAAAAGGCAATCCACTGGGGGGGAAAAAGGCCAAGGGCATAAACAGACACTTTACAAAAGAAGACGTTCAAGTGGCCAACAAATACATGAAGCTCGTGATTATTAGCCATTAGAGAAGTGCAAATCAGAACTGCAATGAGATACCATCTCACTCCCACAAAAGTGGCACTGATCAAATAAATAAATAAACTTCACGAAACAACAAATGCTGGTGAAGTTGTGGAAGTTGTGGGGATATTGGAACTCTTATACATTGCTGGTGGGATTATAAAGGGGTACAACCACTGTGGAAAATGGAAAATAGTATAAGGAGTCCTAAATAATCTGGAAATAGAAATACCTCATGATCCAGCAATCCCACATCTAGACATGTGTGTGCATATATGTCTCAAAGAGATCTAAGAGCAGTGACAGGAGTAGACATGCACACCTGTGTTCATTGTAGCATGATTTGCAATGGCAAAAAGACGGAGACAACGGAAGTGCTCACCTACAGATGAATACATAAACAAATTGTGGTAGATGCACAATAGAATACTATGTAACTGTATGGAATAATGACTTCATGAAACATGACATGGGTGAATCTGGAGGACATGCTAAGTGAAGTAAGTTAATCAATAACAAATGTTGTATGGTCACTCTTATAAAAAGTCAAGCATAGGTATACATACAGAAAGCAATGTTCTTTGACAGTTACCAGGGATGGGAGGGAGAGGGAGGGGGAATCACTGTGTAGAGAGGGGAAACTTGTTATTTTCAGTGATAAGACAATACCAGTAGAATTGAGGTCAGCACAACTTGACCAAGGTTAATAAAGACAGGTAAATATACAAGAAAGTGAGCTAGTTTGGGTAAATGTTATAACATATATAAATTTTCTACAACAGTAACAACAACCAAAAAATGTGTATGTGGTTACATAGGTAGATATGTACGCATGTAAGTGTACAGGAAGGCATATGTATGTATACACATTTGTGTGTGCTTTATATGTATCCATATACATGACAAAGCATATAAGGGGCACAGGTATGGAAGCATCCTCGACATATCCAGACAACTTATGGGACTGATTAGCTGTTATAAGGCTTATGACAGCAACCCTGTCATTTGGCGTAATGTATTTCATAAGGATAATGTTCTAAATCCTAGTTTGGTGAGTAGCATCTTGGATTTTAGAAGTTTGCGAGTAGCTGTTTAAGATACAACTATTACTCTCTATTTCTATGGGGCAAAAGAGAGCAGAAAAAAGATCGGAGATGAAACTAGACTACAGAATTAACAGCTCACACGAACCATAGCCTCTTCAAACCTGAAACCAGAACCTAACAGTGCATGGCCATCACTGCCAGCCGTTCTGGCCAGGGACACACTAGAAGGTCCTGGGTAGAATGGGGGAAGAATGTAGAACAAAATTCAGATTCTTTTAGAAGGCTAAACTTGTGGGACTAATAGAACAAGAGAAATCCCTGAGACAATTGCTCTAAGATACTCTTTGAACTTGAAACTGAATATTTCTGGATCTCACCTTTCAGCCAAATAATAGATTGGCTTATAAAATAAACGATGTCACCTGTAAGTAATGTTCTTCCTTAAACAATCAACTATGTGAGACCCACCATTAGTGTTTTCCTGAAAGCGAAGATGAGAAGGCCAGGAGGAGAGGGAAGCTAGATCAATGGAAACAGAAGATGCAGAATGGAAATAATCAGAATGCTGACACATTGTGAAAACCATAACTAATGGCGTAGAAAAGTTTGTATAAAAATTGCTAAATGGAAACCTAATTTGTTGTATAAACTTTCACCTAAAACACAGTAAGATATAATTAAAATAATAAAGGGGACAGTTGCTACTGAGATGTGGTCAATAATTGCTAGGATCCCACAGGCATGTGGGCTCACTATTATTAGACACATCCACACCCACAAATACACATAAAGAAAACAAAACTACTCAGAGTGAACCAATAAACAACCTCATGATAAACAGGAAAGAGTGAAATTGTCCAGGATTTCATTTTACTTGAATCAACAGTCAACGTCTATGGAAGCAGTGGTCAAGAATTCAAAAGACATATTGACTTGGAAAAATATGATACCAAAGACCTCTTTAAAGTGTTAAAAAACAAACATGTCATTTTGAGAACTAAGGTGGGCCTGACCCAAGTTATAATATTTTCAATTGCCTCATCTGCTTGCAAAAGTTGGATAATGAATAAAGAAGACTAAAGAAGAATTGATGCCTTTGAATTATGGTGTTGGTGAAAAAATATACCATGCCTGTCAGAAGAGTGAACAAATTTGTCTGAGAAGTAGAGTGAAAATGCTCCTTAGTTGCAAGGATCGTGAGACTTTATCATCTGCACTTTGGACATGAAGTCAGGAGGGACCAGTTCTTGGAGAAGGACGTCATGCTTGGTAGGGGGTCAATGAAAAAGAGGAAGACCCTCTAGCAGATGGATTGACACTGTGGCTGCAACAACGGGCTCAAGCATAGCAATGATTATGAGGATGGTACGGGACCAGGTAGGGTTTCCTTTGGTTGTGCGTGGGGTTGCTGTGGGTTGGAACTGACCCAACAGACCCTAACAACATGTATGTCTATATGTATGTATGTGCACTTGTGTGTACTTTTATGCATGTTTATATAGACACATATGCACATATGTACATATATATACTCATGCACACAAATTTGTATATTTATGTATTTTTTAAACAATTCAAAAGATTTTCAAGATATTCAGGGTTGTGCAACCATTGCCACAATCAATTTCAGGATATTTTCATTACCCTAAGAAGACTCTCCATCCCATCAGCAACCACTCCTCATTCTTCCTTTCCCTCTGCCTCAGCTCATTGTTTAGGAAACCCTGAAATTCTGTTATGGTGATGGGAAAATCTGGAAACAGATCATGGTGATGACCGATGAACCAACATGATAAATGTAACAAGTATCACTGAACTGTACACATGAAGAACTTTGAAAGGACCATTTGTTACACATATATTTACCACAATAGATTTTTTAAAGCATATCTCTTGGAAAGAGGTAAAAGAGGTTTAAATGAATATATTAATCTACTTTTTAATCTCTACATTTATGTCTTTTGGACATTTCACGTAAATGGAATCTTACAAAATAGAGCCTCTTGCAACTCACTTCTTTCAGTTAACGCTCATCCATGTTGCAATATCAACTAATACTTCATTCCTTTTTATGACTGAGTAATATTCCACTGACTGACTACATATGATTACTGACTGCTGAATATTTGTCCTCTACCTTGACTATTATTATGAATAATGCTGCCATGAATGTTCAAGTATAAGTTTTGTGTGAACAATGTTTTCACTGTTCTGAGTATATACCTAGAAGTGAAATTACTAGATTGCTGGATATTTCAGTACTTCAACAGAACAAGATATCTCTGTGTGCATGTATTGCACATGTGAAATTTTTTGGTTTTAAAATGTTAGCTCCATTTAAAAAAAAATTACACAGCACAAACACAAAATATGTCCCAGGACACTTTTTCAAAGTTTGGTGTAGACTTGAGTCTCTTATCTGCAAACCTGGAGATGTGAAGTGGCTGACTACCAGAACTTTTCAGCTTTAAACCTTTGCTTTCTTAACATTTTACCAAACTCCTACATAAGCATGTATTCATTTAAAACCTCTTTTACCTCTTTCCAACAGATATGCTTTAAAAAATCTATTGTGGTAAATATATGTGTAACAAATGGTCCTTTCAAAGTTCTTCATGTGTACAGTTCAGTGATACTTGTTACATTTATCATGTTGGTTCATCGGTCATCCCCATGATCTGTTTCCAGATTTTCCCATCACCTTAGCAGAATTTCAGGGTTTCCTAAACAATGAGCTCTCCTCTTCTCCTCCCTTCCACCTGTGCATGGTAACCACTGATAAAGTGTATTTATATACTTGCCTATCATAGATATTTTATGTAAGTGAAATCACACAATATTTGTTTTTTCCCAAGAGATTTTGAAGTGACTTATGATATAAACCAGGTAAGCTATAACTGTGCCAGGAACCTGAGCTGGCAACATCAGTACTTGTTATTAGGTACCAATGAGTCAGTTCTGATCCATAGTGGTGCTGTGGAACAAAGTAGAACTACATGATATGGTTTCAAAGGAATGTCTGCTGGATTTGAACTGCTTGGCTAAGGCCGAGCTCTTAGTGCTATGCCACCAAGGCTCTGACAGGGTCAGTAGAAGCTGTAAAAAAATAATCTGTCTACCCTTGGTATGTGCCTGCATAATAACAGCTGAGAAGGTGTTCAAAGCCAGGCAACAGATAGGTCTTGGGATCACTGATGATAGTTGTTTATTCAAGAAGGTTTGTTTGGGTGCTTACAGTGTTTCCTTGGAAATGAAAGACATGCTTCCTGCTCTAAGGAACTCATGTTCTCACATGGAAGACACACACCATCCACACAGTTAGCAGCCAGTACACCACAGTCAAAGGTAACTTTGATTGCTCCGAACAAAATCGCCTCAAATATTTCAAAGCATGGTTGTGGTGGTGTGGGTACAGGCTCAGCTAAGATGTCCTGGCGTTGCTGCCGGCTGAGATGAGTTGGTGTTTATCATCCATGTGTCGATAGAATCTCAGTGGTATGAAGTTTTGTGGTCTAGTGGCTTCATCACTAACTAGCCGCATGGCAAGGAGCAAGTAATTTCATCTTGATGACCCGAGTTTCTTTTTCTTTTTAAATATTTTATTGTGCTTTAAGTGAAAGTTTACAACCCAAGTCAATTTGTCATACAAAAACTTGCACACACACACAGTGCCATGAAACTCTAGCTGCTCTCCCCAGCCTGTAACAGCACACTTCTCTCTACCCTAAGTTTCTCGTGCCCATTCAACCAGCTCCTGCCCCCTCCACTCTCTCATCTTGCCTCTGGACAGGAGCTGCTCAGATAGCCTCATGTATATACTGAAGGCAAGGATCACACTCTTCACCAGGATCATTTTATATCCTATAGCCTAGTCCAATCTTCATCTGAAAAGTTGGCTTCAGGACTGGTTTCAGCCCTGGGCTCACAGAGAGTCTGGGGACCGTGTCTTTACCGGACTCTCTGGTCTGTCGGACAATCACGTCTGGTTAATGACCTTAGCTGCATCATCTGTCAATAGGAGCAAGTAGTAGCAGTTTTATAGCATTAAAAAAAAAAATTACAGTCTTTAGGACAATTCCTGGCAGGCTGTAAGTCCTCAGTAGATACTGCCTATCTTCTGTCTTGTCACTTTGTCCTACTTTGGTGGCTTATGTGTTTCTGTGATGCCAGAAGCTATGACACTGGTATTTCAAATACCAGCAGGGTCACCTGGGGTGGACAGGTTTCAATGGAGCTTCCAGACTAGGGCAGAGGAGGAAGAAAGGCCTGGTGATCTGTCTCTGGAAATCAGCTAATGAACCCCTGTGAATCACGACCAGATGTTGGGGGAAAATCATTCTCCTAGTTTGAAGGGCACTCAAAGCACACTGTGACTGCAACAGTGGATTCTAGCCCACCAGTGAGGATGAGGAGGGAGCAGGACTAGGCAACATTTTGTTCTGATGCACATGAGGGTGCTTTGAATTAGAACCAAGTCAGGGTCAACTGACAACAGCAAAATTCTAGTATTTTCTCATCTCAGCAAAACATGTGTGCGTATGCATTGTGGAAAAAGGTTTATGAGCTAAGACTGGAACCTCTGGGGTTGTCTCTTACATCAGGGTACAAATAGTGCCAGATTCATGGGACTATTATCATGTCAACTGTCCAGTGGATAAGTCGAAGGTCAAAAGCCAGAGAACAGAGGTTGGTAGGTCAGGGTCAAACCAGGAAACTGAAAACAGATGACGAAGGAAATGCTGGCTCAAGGGTAAACAGGATGGATATTCTGGACAAACACCTCTGTGTGTAAAGTGCTATTACCTGTATTTTTTCAGGTGACATGGGGACAATGGATATCTTATAGAGATAGGGAAGGAGTGGACAAAATTAGTTGGAAAAAGACGGGAATGCTGCTCTAGGTAAAGGAAGCAGATGTGCAGAGTGCCAAGGCTTGATCTGTTCTGGGACAGTGACCAGCACGACAGGTGTAAGAGAGCAATGCCCAGTGAGGCTGAGCAGGCAGTGCCCAGGGGTCAGAGCTCAGGGACTCCGCACGTCAGGCTAAGCAGCCTGTTCGTTTCTTGCTCTGAACAATAGGGGCTAGGGAAGGAGTTCAAGGACAGGGATGACATTGTCAGATTCCTGGCTGCTTTGTGGAGCCTGAGATGTAGGAGGGCAATCGGACAGTAGCAGCTGTGATTATGTAAGAGTATAGAAGGCACTCACACTGGACACAGGGTAATAGTTACATGATTTATTACAGCGGCAATTATAATAACACCAACGCTCTGGCGCCAGTTAAATGGCAGAGTCAGGGCTTAAAACCAATGGAAAATGTTCGGGAACGGAAAATTTTGAAAAGTCCTCAAGTAAAACAAATGACACTGAAACAGAGAAGAAGGGGAAATTTCATAAAAGGAACTATCAAAGTCAACTGTGTAAAAGTAGAAAGGAGAAAGAGCCTCTGTGGATAATCTTTTACGTATTCTAAAACCGAGATGAGAGGCACCTTCATTTTCAATACAGAAAGCAGATGTATTTGTTGCTTCTTAGCCACCTTTCAGATGTATTTCCTGACTTGGTTTCTGCAACAAGTTGCTGTGATCAGCTTGTATGAAGCGGTTTGTAAGAATGCTCACACACCTTTCTCTGATCAGTGGCTTTTGTCAATGTTTTTGGTGGTTGTATTAGTTTCCTTTTGCTATGGTAACAGGTGACCACAGACTTAGTGGCTTAAAACAACACAAATTTATTTTTTAACCCCTCTGTAGGTTAGAAATTTGAAATGGTTCTCACTAGAGTAAAACGAAAATGTCAGAGATTCCGGGGGAGAATCTGTTTCCTTGCTTTTCCCAGCTTCAAAAAGTTGCCCACATGCCTTGGCTCGTCCCCCCCTCCTCACAGCCAGCCAGGGCCTCACTCAGACCTCTAACGCCAACTCTCTTCTTCCCTCTGTGGCTGACAAGGAATCACGTGATGATATTGGGCGCACCAGGATGATCCATACTCCTTCTTATGTCAAGGTCCTTAACTTAATCGTTATCTGCAAAGCTCAGTACTCTCACCACCGTAGTCATGCTTATTCTGGAATGGAAAGAGCGAGAAAGGGGCTCATATGTCAGTGAGGCAAAGTGTGCGTGGTGGTTAAACCTGGGTCCTGGAGCCAGGCACCCCGGGTTGGAACACCAGCTCCCTCTGTAGAGGCCTCTGGATCTCTATTTCTCCACTTTATGTTGGACACGTTAATCGAACCCACCTCATGAAGTCAGTAACTTTGAAGCATGCCTGGCTTATCCTGAGTACTCATTAAATATTAGCCATTATTATCTGATAGATGAGCATCAGGTAATCCTTTTTCCTGTGGCTGAATTTGATTATTAACAGCAGCATCTGTGTTGTATGTGTGTGCACTGGGAAGAATTGCATGTTTAAGTACTTGCGTGATGTCTAAGTCATCTAGTGCTGCCATAATAGAGACACACAAGTGGATGGCTTTAACAAAGAGAAACTTATTTTTTCACAGAAAAGTAGGCTAAAAGTCCAAATTCAGGGCATCAGCTCTGGGGGAAGGTCTTCCTCTTCCAGACTAGGAGTTTCTGGGCACAGAAACCCCGAGTCCAACCGACAGGCTCTGCTTCTTTGCTTCCTTCCTGGTAATGTGAGGTCCCCCAATGCTCTCTGCTTACTTCCTTCTTTTACATCCCAAGAAATTGTCTGAAAACTATACAAGCTTGTAGTCTGAGTTCTGCCTCAGGAACACAACTGCTGCCCATTCTCTGTTGTTAACATCATAGAGGCAGGAGTCACAACACGCAACACATGGGAAAAACCACACAGTACCAGAAATTATGGTCCAGCCAAACTGACACCCATTTTGGGGGGGGGGCACAGTTCAGTCTATGACAGATGAATATCATCATATTAAAAACCACTGCTGTCTAGTTGGGTCTGATTCATAGCTACCCTAGAGGTCAGAGTAGAACAGCCCCACAGAGTTTCTGAGGAGTGCCTGGCCGATTTGAACTGCCACCCTTTTGGTTAGCACATGTAGCACTTAACCCACCATGCCGCCAGGGCATCCATCATCATATTGTGTTAAGTGGAATAAGCCAGATGCAAATGAACATGGACCCAGGAACCTAGAGGATGGCATAAACAAATACATGATGTTGGAGGTCAGAACGGTGGTGTGCAGAAAAGTGTTAACATAGAGGCTGATACTCACAGCGAATCTTGGTTACAAAGTTGGCCCTTCACTGGTGTATGGGAAATTGGCTTCTACAGTGTTCCCAGTCAATAGTTAACAGAAATGGGTGGCTCAGTGTCCCTAGGCTGCTTGTGTCACCAATAGTGTTTATGCTGAAACCTGCTTTTCTTCTGAGAGTCTGAAATTCTGGTACGCAGTGAGCAGAGGGTTCCTGTTAGGTTCCAGCACCTAATAAAGCCTTAGGCAAGGAGATCGTACTGGGTTCCTCTAGTAGACACCCTTCTACTCACGCTGTCACTGTTTGTTGCTAGGGCAACTGAGTGCATCCTGTGCAGTTGCACACATGCACACCCACCCAAAGGATGCTTGGTGGTACAGTGGTTAAGTGCTCTGCTGCTGATCGGAAGGTCTGTTGCTCAAACCTACCAGCTGTTCTGTGGGAGAAAGATGTGGTAGTTTGCTTCCAGAAACACCACAATCTTGGAAGCCTGTGGGGTAGTTCTACTCTGTACTATAGGGTGGCTATGAAGAACTGACCTGATGTTGATGTGTTTGGTTTTGTGGTTAATGGTCTTTGCAAGGCCTGGGTGGTACAAATAGTTAATGTGCTGAGCTGCTAAACGAAAGGTTGGAAATTCAAGTCTGCTCAGAGGTATTTGGGAAGAAAGTCCTGGTGATTTACTTCTGAAAAATCAGCCATTGAAAACCCTATGGAGCACAGTCCTACACTGATGCACCTGGGTTGCCTTGACTTGGAATCCACTCCCTGGCAACAGGTTAATGGTCTTTAAACTCTGTGACAGTCATCCAGGAAGTCTTTGGGTGAATGCAGTTTTAAGAGTCTACTTTGCATATGTTTATGCATTTTTTTTCTTTCCTACCTGTGCTTTCACAACTGCCTTTCTCTCAATATGAAGAAGGGCCGACCTCTTCATCCATCCCCATCACACCATGGTGCATTGCTCCAGGTGTGAAAGCCTCCGAGCTCAGGCAAGATTTAAGTCATTGTCTGAACGACCTAGTGCTGCTGTAACTGAAATACCACAAGTGGGTGGCTTTAAAGAGCATTACTTTTCTCACAATTCTGAAACCCAACAATTTAAATCAGGGTCTCCATTGTGTCAGTTCCCCGCTTGATGATAACCCTGGGCCTTCCTTGGTTCTTGATGATCCTTATACAGCATCTGTTTTCTCTGTGTGTGTCTCTATGTCATCTGCTCATTTCATAATTCAGACAGGATTAGATTTAGAATCCCGCCCTCCCCTTCCAACTGGGCACAACTTAATTAAGAAACAATAACAACAAAAGACTTGTTTCCAAACAAGACTCTACTTACAGGAATAGGGATTAGGATTCCAACCTGTACTTTGGGGGAGGAACTCAGGTTGTTCCATAACAGTTATCGTTAGAGAGAGGCTCATGTATCATTAATCAGAGTCCCGGTAAATCTGTGTAGGGCTCATCTTTTCCCACCTTGAACATTTTCTGTAAGGACTTGGTTTTGCCTTAAAACTCAGAATGTTAGTCTGTCCTGAGATGCTCTGAATGAAGACAAGTCACAGAATGGAGGGGCAAGGGTACTGTAACATCTTGTAAACTGGCATTACCATAAAATAAGGTGCTGCTGTTGAGGGAAGTTTCTGTGAGGGTGGATTTGAACTGCCGACCTTTTGGTTAGTGGACTTAGCACTTAGCCCACTACGCCACCAGGGTATCAATCACTACACTGTATTAAGTGAAGTAAACCAGACACAAATGAACATATACTATACGGTTCTGTTTACAACGGGAGAATGGGAGAAACAAATACATGCTGTTGGAAGTCAGAACAGTGGTGTGCAGAAAAGTGTCAACATAGAGGCCTGCAGCTGGCATTCATGGCAAGCCTTGGTTACAAAGTTGGCCCTTCACTGGTGTATGGGAAATTGGCTTCTAGAATGTTCCCCAAATCCACTGCCATCAAGTCAATTCTGACTCATAGCAACTGTATAGGTCAGGGTAGAATGCCCTATAGAGTTTCCAAGGAGCACCTGGCAGATTTCAACCACCAACCTCTTGGTTAGTAGATGTAGTGCTTAACCACTAAACTACTAGGGTTTCTGGGCAAAGCAAAGAAAGCAGCAAGTGCCAACAGTAGCTTGTTTCTATATGCTTAAAGTCTAGCGACTCTTTTCAGCTGTGAGTATGTCATCAGCTGGAAAGGAAAGCATCTCGTCATAGTTGTGGCCCTACAGGCTGATTAATGGTGTTGACTCTTATAAATATACCTGTGATATTTTCTAAGACTACTAAGATTCCCAGGATACAGTGATGAAATCTTTTAGATTTTATGTACAGCATTCTAAGTGGTAGTTAGAGTGGATTTTATCAAATCATGTATTTTCTTCCTGTTATGTTTAATTATTTAATATACTCTGGATTGATTAATTTTTGTTATATAATGAATATATATATTTTCAGTTAGATAACTTCATGAAACAGAAACATTTGAGCATGAAGACTAATGAAATGAATGGAGTTATTTCCCATTTATTTGGTTATTGTTGTGAAGCTATATTTAACACATTTTCTAATTCAGTATTTTTCAGGCATACAATTTATTGAATTCAGTTACATTAATCAAGTTGTATAACCATCACGCATGTCTGTTGACAAATTTCCCATCAACACAAACAAACTCATGCTTCCTAAATGAACCATCACTCCCCATTAGGCATCCCCCCTGCCCCTCATAACCACTAATGAAATTTGGTCTCTGTATATGTGCTTTATTTCATTTTAAAGTGTAATGCTTACTTAATTATCCCCGAAGCTACACGTCAGAGCTGGAAGCACATATCCACATAGTTTAAGTGAAGGGCATCACGTCTTTGACCATATTTCTGGCATCATAAATAACTTACAATTTTAGTAACTGAGTTTGTCATGTTATGAGGACTGCCAACTAAGTCCACAAACTCATCCTAGAAAAAATGCTACATACCTCACTGCTGAATATTACTAGGGTCGCTTTTGAAAGCAGTGCACTTGGGAAGCTATGCACTGACACCAGCACCTAGTCTACCCTTCAAAGAATTTTGGAACTCTTTTTCTGGAATGACCATCAAAGCTGTTGTCACATTGCCTTTGATTTCCTGAAAGCCATCAAAATGTCTTCCTTTCACTATTTCGTTTATCTTCCGGTGAAGAGAAAAGTCGTTGGCGGCCAGATCAGGTGAGTAGATAGGGTGTTCCAGTCCACTAATTTGTTTACTGGCTAAAAGCTCTCTCACAGACAACTACACAATTAAGTTTGCAAACTTCGATAAAATGAGAAATCTGTGAGGAAGTGTAGTTTTTCAAAATTCTGCTTTAGAATGTGGTAGAACAAACAGTTTTGAAGTGTACTGTTCAGTTTCTGAGAGGAGATCCTAGCAGATCTGTGGAAACAAATGGCCAGGCCTTGACCCCTGTATCTCAATGACCCATTTCTGGACTTGTCTTAGAGGGACTGCTCAGCTCTGACCTTACTCAGTGGGAAAAATGGGTGGACCTGCACAGGTCAGCTAGTGTCCCTCTTTGGATGACTTCGCTCAGTTCTGTCTACTGTACATGACCATTTGGTGGTGCAGTGGTTAAGTGCTACATCTGCTGACCAAAAGGTTGGCAGTTTGAATCTGCCAGGTACTCCTTGGAAACTCAATGGAGCCATTCTACTCTGCCCTGTAGGGTTGCTATGAGTCAGAATTGACTCAGTGGCACTGGGTTTGGTTTGGGTATGTGTATGGGTGGCACAAACTGTTTGCATTCAAGGACCAACCAAAAGATTGGCTGTTCAAGTTCATCCAGAGGCATCTTGAAAGAAAGAGCTGAAGATGTGCTTCTGAGAGCTTGTGTCCTTGGAAATCTTATCAAGCAGTTCTACTCTGCACATGTGCGTAACTGCCATGAGCTGGCATCAACTCAGCAGCAATTAATCATATGTTCGAGGCAGTATTCTAATTGCTTTGCACATTAACTTATTTAACTCGCATAAAAGCTCTATATGAGCTATTCACAGTGGCCAAGAGATAGAAACAACCGAAATGTCTACCATGAGAAGAATGGAAAGACAAAATGTGGTCTGTCTGTGCAATGGGACATTATTCAGCCATAAAGAGAAATGAAGTTCTGAACCCAGGCTCCCACATGGATGAATCTTGAAAACACAGGGAGTGGAACAATTAGACACAAAAGGACAAACACTGTGTGATCTCACTTGTGAAAAATCTAGAACAGACAAATACATTGAGACCAAGGCTTATTAGTGGATACCAGGGGCAGCTGGGGCAAGGGAAGGGAATTATTGCTCAGAGCCACTGAGTTGCCCTTCAAGTTGGAAATGGAGAAGATTGCACAACAGGGTAAATGTAATTAATTTCACTAGAATGCATACATAAAAATGGAAGTAACAGGATTTTATTACTTGTATGTTTTAGCATAATGAAAAAAATCATATGAAGTAGGTACTGTGATTATCCCCCTTTTACACACAGGAAACTGAGGCACAGAGAGATTAAGCAACTCGCAGAAGTTGCCTGGCTAATAAGTGGTGACAGTAGGTCTTCTTATACAATTGTCTCTTCTTGAAAAAGAGAGAACACAAAGAAACAATTCTCTGCAGTGAGTCAGTCCCTCAGCAGGCTTTCTTCCTTCCACCAGGTCCTGGCAGTCCCTGTGTCTATTGTGTACTCAACACTTGCCTGGTTTACAACTGGACTGGACTTGCCTGTAGGGATCCTAAAACTCCAATATTGAGATGCAGATGGAAATAGAATTTCAATGACCCGTTTATTGACACTGGCTGTGACAATTGTGAATCATCACATAAACGTCTTATTCAGAAGCTAAGTCTGGGATGGAGAAGGTTGGGTGATTAGTATTACAGGTCATTGTAAAAGGCTTCAGAAAGCATTCAATCATCCCAAGAAATTATTTTTCCTGAACTCCTCCATATGACCTCATAATTCCTGTTTCAGATGTTTAGAGCAGGCAAAGTGCTCCTATGGTTTTCTTTGGAGCAATGAGGAAAATGAATTATCGTGACTGCATCTTTAGTTAGACAAACCATTGTTCTGCCCTCTCCTGTGGCCGTCTTCCAGAATGGCGTCCATCAGGCTTGTCATTTGACATTGGCAGACGGTGTCAAAAGATACTGCTAGAACTTTCAAGGAGAAAAATGCCTTTGGAAGTTTGCCATTTTGCAAAAGGACAACGCTTTAAAAGTATACTGTCTTCCCCCCAAATCAGCAACCTTTCCCCTTGACAAAAGAATCTCCACCCCCAACATTTAACTATCTACAAAGAAGTTCTGCATTTATAGATAGACTGAAATCTAATACTGTGCTTTTTGGAAAACTACTATGTACTTTTGGGCAACTCTGGGGTATTTCTATGTCCCTAATATTCTAGAGGTCATTTTGGAGGTGTGAGTCAGCTCCCACAACCTGTACTCAGCCGCTGCACCTCACCTGGTATGAGGTCAAAAGCACTGAGGGCTGTGTGTCCTGATAAGAAGGATGCTGGGATCAGCCAGTTCCTACCCCACCGCTAACCAGCCTTAAATCTCTTAGAAAAATTTCCCCAAACCTCAGCCCTCCCTGCCCAAAGATGATGAAATTCTCTCCTACTTGTCTGAGCTGCTGGAAGCATCAAGACAAGAAGCTGATGTGAAAAACAGACTTTAAGAATTAAGAGCTATGTCAGCCTGGTGGTGTAAATGGTCAGCAGGCTTGGTTGCTAACCAAGAGGTTGGAGGTTCAAATCTACCCAGAGCGACCTTGAAAGAAAGGTCTAGGGATCTGCTTCCAAAAGAGAGTTCTCAGTGTTGCCTTGGGGGTTAGAACTTGGATCCTCTTTAATTTAATTTTGAAAAATGCAAATCAGAGATTACATTTGAAAAACTCTCTTTGGTTATTTGGATGGTGTTTCTTTGGATGTGACCTTGTATGCACACTGGGTTCCCCACCCCGTGTAGAGCTAAACTGATCAAGAGCTGCTGGGAAATCAGGAGAGAAACATTCACAATGAAAACCTTAATTACATGTTTTCTACGGACAAGTTTTTAGGGTCCCAGAGCAGTGATAGCTAGGCCCTTTTTGTAATGCATAGAGGTGCATAGGGGTGAGGGTGCGAGCAGAGGACAGTACATTAGAAGATTTGGATTCAAATCCCAGGCCTGACCAGGGCCCTTATGTGAGCATGATGAGCCTGTTTCCACAGCCAAGAGTGGTTTTCAGGGTTTGGTGGGAATTTGGGAAACTACTTTCTTCCAGCACATTCTGTGACCCTATAGGACAAAGTAGAAATGCTCCATAGAGTTTCCAAGGAGTACCTTGTGGATTTGAACTGCCAACCTTTTGGTTAACAGCACTGAACCCCTATACCACCAGGGTTTCCTTCCATAGTGTAGATATTCAATAATTATGTTTATTAATTCAGAATTACAGATTACAATTTAAATTTCAACTTGTTTTTGTTGAAGTAGCAAAGAACTACTTAAAATATGTTTCAAAATAAATAAAAGAAATATAATTCAATAAAAATGCATCCCTTACTATGAACCCACTTATAAAGCTAGTTTGAAAATACACAAGAATATTTGATCAGTCTTTTTAAAAATTAGGTTGAGAGCATGTATTTTTATGAAATTATTCTGGGTCCCCAAAATGCACTCCTTTCCCACCCCATCACAGCACAGAAAGGGGCTTTGGTAATTCTCATCTATTTGTCAAACAATTATTTAAGCCATCATTCTGAGCACAGCTGAATGAAAATGCTTCAAAATGCTAGTTTCTAATTATTATACAGGGCCACTCTCATTTACAAGGGGGCATTGGTGGTTTTATGCGGGAGACCCAGCTTGACTTCTGGCTATTGCATCTTCTGCATGGATACCACCCATCTGTCGGCAAAGATTTGCTTGTTGCTCTGGTGCCGGATAGGTTTCAGTGGAGTTTCCATGTTAAGATGGACAGTGAAAGCAGCCAGGGCAATCTACTTTCAAAAATCAGCCAGCAGAAAACCCTATGGATCATAATAGTTTGCTCCTTAGCTGATCACACAGATGGCACAGAGTTAGGTACTGTGCTTGGGGTCTCCATGAGTAGGGGATGTGACTTCACCACAGCTAACAACAGCAACAACAACAGTTTACAAAGTATTTCACACCCGGTTATCTCGTTTGAGCCTTGCCAGAAACCTGCAGTGTAGGCAAACTCTGCTTGTTTTATGAACAAGAGCGTAAAATGCTTAAATATCTTGTTTAAGAGCACCATCTAATAAGTGGTGAAGGCAGCGTGCAAACTCAGGGCTTCTGAGTCTTTTTATCCATTGTTTTTTCTGGGCCACCATGATGTCCACCTCCAGCCATCGCTGGAAATGTCCATGGTTCCTGTTGACCATAGATAGTTATACTCTAATTCCTTAGCAGGGCCTTTTGTACTCAGGACCCAGGTGAAGCTGCCTGTAGCCCACAATCTCACTTCACCGGGACTTGTTTTTAACCCCCTCTGGTCTTGCATTATCTCCCCTTCCCTCCTTTGATGATTATCTCCTTCCTGTCTTTGCAAGTTGAACTACCGGTCCTTAAGGCCCAGATCAAACACCACTGCCTTCCTGACCTTCTCACTGACTTCTTGTAATCTCTTGTTGAAGGTGTAGAGCTGGCCTCTGGAGGCAAATTTTAAATTTTGGCTCTGATTTTTATGACTTCAAACCCACCTACTGCCATCAAGTTGGGTTTGACCCATAGCAATCCTAGAGTCAGAGTAGAACTGCCCCATAGAGTTTCCAAGGAAGGCCTGGTGGATTTGAACTGCTGACTTTTATGGTTAGCAGACATAGCACTTTACTGCATCACCAGTAGGCAAATTACTAACCTCTGTAAGCCTCATCCCTATCCATGTGTCATAGATACAATAACAGCACCATTCAACAAAGTTGGTAAGAAGATAATGTGTATAAGCCATAGAGAGTCCCTCTGCCCTAGTCCTAAGTGTCTGGTATACACAATTTACAGAAAAACCTGTGAAAGCTAGAATCCATATAAGGTGGAAACAGATCAGAAAGGCAAACTCAAATATTTTCTGCTAAAAGGAGCCGTAGAAAAGTCAAGACAGAAAACTTGAGACCCCAAGTGAGAATCCTGTTGAGCTTCAGCTCTCACGGTTTTCACTGTCATTTCTAATTATTCACAGTTTTGTATTCTTGTTAACATTCAATAACTCTTATTCTCACTTTATTCTTTTTTACATTTCTTAAAGCTTTTGTAGTATTTTATATCTACTAATCTAAAAGCACTTGAACCTTTTCATGAAAAAGAACTTTTCAAAATTCTGACTATAGAAGCAATGCATACTCACTGCAACAATTTCTTAAAAAAAAAAAAAGAATTGTTTATAACCCCATCACCCAGGGATAAATCCAAAACCAAACTGTCTGCAGTCAAGGTGATTCCATCTCATAGCAACACTATAGACAGTGTAGAATTGCTCCATAGAGTTTCCAAGGAGTGCCTGGTAGATTCAAACTGCCAACCTTTTGGTTGGCAGATATAGCACTTAACCACTATGCCACCAGGGTTTCCCACCCAGGGATCGCCACTGTTAATATTTTAGTGTGTCTCCTATTTTCTTTTTCAGTATAAATAAATGCACATGATCTTGAAATTAAAATGTGATTATATTAAACATCTTGCTTGCGTGAAGTGCTGCTTCCTATGTCACAGATGGATGCCAATATTAACAATATAGTCTGTGTTAGAGGTTCACCTTGGTGGCTTGTCCTGGTCCAATCTATGGTTTGTTTTGTGGTTGGCATAGTATTAAAAAAGTAAATAAATTAAAAAAAAATCCAATATTTTAATCCATCAGGCTACTTTAAATAAAAATCATCTTGTCTGCTTTAGAAAAAAACTGAGTTTTAGCTGTATGGAGGAACTGTGTTCCAGGAAGCCAGTTATTGGTTATAACTGAGTAGGAGCTGCTTTGAGGGTAGTCATCAGGACTCTGCTCAGCACTCGTGGCCCACGGAGGTCCCCAGTCTATACCATTATTCTTAAGGGATACATAGTACTTTTTCTAGTTGTAATGGCTATTCGTGAACACAGCTATCCTCCTTACTGAGTATAAGCAACCTGAAGGCAAGGTCTATTGTATGTTATTTCTGAACTGTTAGATTTTCCATACTTCCCATTTGTTGGTGCTAGTGGTTATCAATAGGCCCCTGACCCATTGGTGACCCCATGTACAATAGAATGAAACTCTTTCTGCTCCAGTGGCATCCCCATGATGACTAGAAGTTTGGTTGTTGTGATCCACAGGGTTTTCACTGGCTTAGTTTGGGAAGTGGACTGCTGTGTTTTTCTTCCCAGTCAGTCTTGGCTGGGAAGTGCTGCCGACCCCTGTTCAGCATCCTAGCATCGCGGGCACCTCCACTAACACCTGGGTGCTTAATGCATGTCGGGTGTGTTGGCTGGAAATCAAACCTAGGCTCGCTGCCTGGAAAGTGAGAATTCTACCACTGAGCCAATCCATACCTCAAACCAGCAGGCACTGAGTCAATTCTGACTCATGGTGACCTCACGTGCATCAGAGCGGAACTATGTTTTTAATGACTGATTTTTCAGAAGTAGATTGCCACGCCTTTCTTGCAAAATCCTTCTGGATGACTTAAACCTGCAAACTTTCAGTTAGCAACTGAGTGGTTTAACTGTGACACTACTTAGTGTTCCATTTGCAAAACTCTTAATAATTATGCTACACAAAGACTTGAATGAATGAAATGTTTTGTGACATTTCACATATTCACACAACTCTTGAAGTATGTTGAGGGTTCTGGACAGCCTTTTCTGTCCCTTCCAGTGTCTCCCAGGGTGGGGCCCAAAGGTGCCATCTATGCCTCAGCTTTGCAAACCTGACTTTCTTTCTGGAGAATTCTTAAAAGCTTTTATCGCCTCTCTTCCCACCAGAAGGCAGCCTGCTTTGCAAAAGAAGATGATAGATAACTCTAGAATAACATCACTGAACCTTTCAAAACATCTCAAACTGGGAGAGAGTGAAAGAAAAAAGAAGTCGTCATTTACAGTTTTTCCCTGTTTTCTAAACCCTGTAAGTGCCTTCTAAGGGGGTGCCATGCAGTGGACTCAGCAGTATAGGTCCCTGGTGAGTGGTGGTGCTCCAGATTAGAAGCTGAATGTTGGGGACAGCTGGCAGGTTCCCTTGCTGCCCCATCCTGCATCCACCCTGGAGAATGAACCTGCGCCCAACCACAAGACGGGAGGCGGCCCCTCTAATCCTACCCCGGGGCCTCGACTTCCTAAATCTGATCCTCCAAAATTTGGACTTATGTAACTTCTTTGTTTATTTTTAAGCTAGCCTTGTTCAAGTTGAGAACATTTAAAGGTCCCTTTTCGAGGCAATTTGGAACTCAACAGTATCATTAACTAAATCAGCCAGCAAGGGTTTTGTAAAATTACCAAGCAGCACAATTCCGAAGACTTTTAGTGTCATGTTTTCGATGAAATTACATCCCGGGGTGGTTTTGCTGTTCTTGGGATCGTGTGTGTGTGACCCTTTCATAAACTAGGGCTTGAATCTAATGAGGGCTGGGACTTTCTGCTGGTTGGGAGCCCCTCCACATGACAAAAAGCCACTGCGTCCCAATTCTGTAATCAGCTCCGGCAGTACGTAAACTGGTTCAGTTGGTGGGGTCTCTGGGAGACATACCGCCCTTTCTGGCAGTGGCTAGCTGGTACTGAGTCAGTTCCAGGCTCATGGCAACCCCACACGCAGCTGAGTGGAATGCCACCTGGTCTTGTGCGGCACTCACCACCAGTTTCAGATCAGACCTTTGCCACCGCGTGGGGTTTTCACCGGCTGATTTTCAGAGGTAAATCACCAGAACTTTCATCCTAGTCTGTCTTAGTTTGGAAGCTCTGCTGAAACGTATTCAGGATGACAGCAATACATAAGCTTCTACTGACGAATGGTGTGTAGCTGCCCATAAGGTGCGTTGGCCTGGAAGTGAACCCTGGTCTTGTGTGGCTGGGCACGGGTGGGGATGACAAGAATTCTACTACCGAACCACCAATGTGTCAGTGTTCTTGTGGAGTGTGAAAAAACAAAACAAGATAAAAGAATCTGTCTTTGGGTCAAATCAGATACCACTTCATATTAGATTCTAGACCTGAGGGGACAGGTAGCAAGGATGTGATAAAAATATATGTGAAGAAGATGTTCACTGATATGCTATTTCTTCTGACGGAAAACACTTGAATAGTTAAAGAAACTGTGTCCATTTTTAATGTATCTGTTGGAAATTCATTAAAGCTATAAAGATTCTTTGAAGAGACATGAATGATGTGGGGATGTGTTAGTGATTTGTGAAGTGAAATGCAAAGTCATATGTATATAGAGTATGAAGTTAATTATGTCCACTCTGCTTTACATACAGAGACCCTTGGGAAATACACCACAATTTTGGGAAAAGTTCTATCTGTGCCTGATGGGATTTTGATTAGTTTTTGCGCCTTGCTTTATACTTTTCAGCATTTTAAAGCTTTCCTACAATAAGCCTTTATCATTTGAGTGATCATAAACTAAAATGTAACATAGCTGACCCCGGGGCGGCAGATGGGGATCTGTATTTTCTTTAGATATTATTCTTCTCTAGAGACCTGAGGCAGTGCCAACAGTTAAGCACACAGCTGCTAAAGGCAAGGTTGGAAGTTGGGTCCATCCAGAGGCACCTCAAAAGAAAGGCCTGGCCGTCCATTTCCAAAAACTGGCCAGTGAATGCCCTGTGGAGCACAGTTCTATTTTGACACACATAGGGTTGCCATGAGTTGGAATAGACTTGATAGCAACTAGTTACCCTCCTCCTCACTCCCTCCAACTCCCTTTCATCCCTGCAGTGAGGACCTGGAGGAAAAGGTCAGAATTTAAGACTAGAGGGGATAAGATATTTTCCTATGTAGAGATGCAGCCATTTCATTCAGGACCTGGAGGGTGAGGTATCCGGGGATGGGGACATCTGCTTCTGAACTGTGTCTTCTGTCTTCAGGTACCACGTCTGTGAACTGCATGTGTTCTGTTCAGATTCTTGTATGCAGAGCAGACACCTGTGTGTCAGCTTAGAGCTGTGCTCTCTAGGGTCTTCAATGACCGAGCTTTGGGAGATTGATCTACAGGTCTGTCTTCTGAGACGCTTCTGAGTGGGCGTGAACCTCCATCTTTTTGGCTAGCATTCTGGAGTGTTCACCCCTTGTACCACCTACAATGCCATGTGCAAAGTTACAGAACCTCACAAAGCCAGGAAGAAGGAAACCAGACCAAAGGGAACTTCCCAGTTATGGATTCATTCTATCTTTAGGCAAGAGAACTCTCTCTGGAAGATATCACTTTCATTTTTTTTATCACCACAGCCTCTCCTACCTTAAAACAATGGAGACCCAGATAGCTTCAAGTTCTGGGTCAAGCAAGGCGACTGGGTTGCACAAGCTGAGATTTGTGGCTGTCGGGCCAAGAGATGCCTGATTTATTCACTGGGCCTGGCAATTCCTACAGTCCTGTGGGTTTCCTCCATCTGTTAAGTGGCTGTAATGAGACCCAAAGCTTTGCTTGGAGCTCTGGCCCATGAGTTTATTCACCAATGTCTCTACATGTGGGGTAAAGTGTTCCCTCCAGGCACGGAAGGGTAGTGTTGAAGGGAAACTTGAACTGGGAGTGAAGAACAAGTGTTTTCTTAAGAATGTTTATGGGAGAGGAGCAGTCTTTTCCCTACAAAGTATGCTGGTAGTTGAATTCAATGACATCTACCAACTGTTTAATGAGTGATGATGTACATTATGAGCAGGCCTCCAGGAGTCCCTCCAGACTCCTGAGAGAATGCCTCCTTTTCCAGCGTTAGCCACTCGTGTATCCCTTTAACTTACGCTTCGATTCTGGGGTATTAGAGAACGAGCACTGGGCTGAAAAATCTCTGCCATCCAGCAGCACTGGGCTTTGGAAAGATTGCTTCATCTCCCTAAGTCTCCTTTTCTCCATCTTTACAAGAAGAACAATAGGGGTAGCAGATTTAGCAGAAAAAAATAACAATTGGACATGTCAGCTTTCAATTTTTGATAAATAGGCAATTTTTTTCCTGTAAGTATATCCCATGCAATATTTGAGACATCCTTGTACTAAAAAAATTTTGTTGTTTATCTGCTTTCTGAAATTCAACAGGATATCTGCATTTCATCTAGCAATTCTATTTTTATTAAAAATTAAAGAAAAAATTTGGTGAAAATACATACAACAAAACATACAACCATTCAACAATTCCCACAAGTCCAGGTCAATGTCATTGGTTAGATTTTTCGTGCTGTGTCACTGTTCTCTCATCTCTACCCACACTGTTTCACTGCTGTTACCTTTTGCTCTCTCTGTCCCTTGAGGCAGTGCTTTCAAGTAACTATTGCCAGTTTGATCTCATAGAGATAGTTCTTTAAAAAGGCACAGTGCTTAAGGCCAACATTATTAATTGAAATAAACCATTGTTTTGTTTACAGATGACTTCATGGGATAGTTTCAGTTCAAAGTTTATAGATTATTTTGGGACAGTAGATTTAAGGTTCCTTCAGTCTCCACTAAATCTGGATTGCACAAGAATTTGATGCTCTGTTCTACATTTTTCCTCCTTTTGATCAGAAACCATCTATTGGGCCTTGAACAAAATGTGGCAACCCTATTCTTGAGACTGAATGAAGGAATTTACTGGAAAGTCCCTGTGTCTGACTCAGTGGGTGCTGTTTCCTCTGTACCTTTCTTGTCCCAGGGTGGATCCCATGAGGTGACTTACCACCTCTATGTTAGAGGGAATGAAGGCTCTGTGACCTGGCTGGTAAAGGGAAGCTGAGGTTGTTCAGGTGGGGGTGGGGTGGGATCTTTTCCATGCGAGGTGCAAGCGAGCCGTAGATGTATCAGTGGTACTTCCTCAACCTCAGCACATGAACATCTTTACAAAAACCAAACAAGCCAGTTGCCATCAAGTCGACTCTGCCTCACGATGACCTCACATGGGCGAAAATAGAACTACTCCTTAGGCTTTTCAGTGGCTATGGTTTTTCAGAGGTAGATTGCCAAGTTTTCTTCTGAGACACCTCTGGATGGATTCAAACTCCGAACTGCTGTGTTAGCAGCCTAGCGCTCAACCATTTGTGTCATTCCAGGACTCCTAACAGACTTCTTTAAAGGTCCAGCAAACCGGCTTCATATTTCCTGACTTTCCTTTGTACCCTCTGCTCAGTGCAAGCCTGTCAGTAGGGGTGATGCTGAAGGTTCAGGAGGAGGCTGGATGGGGACACTGACCCCAGGGAAACCCCGACTGGGCATGACCATTCTGATAGCTTCAAAGGCCAACTGCTAGGAGTGTTAGACAGAGGGACTTTCCTGGAGGTTGTTTTTACAAAAAGGGGTGAAGGTGACTGGGTGCCCCAGAGGCCTTGTTGCATTGTGGGGAAAGCCGAGTGTGAGGCCAGGCAAGCCTGTCTCTCTGCTCCCTCTCCTTGTCTCCTCCTGGTGCCTCCCCGAAACTTGACCCCACAAGCCTAGCCTGGTTCCCCCACCTCAGCTCTGGGGGAGGAGGAGAACAGGTGGCAGCCTGCTTTTCTGGCCCCTGTGTGCATCCAGGCTGCTCTGGCGCCCCCAGAAGCTCTGGGTCTAATTTGCCTCCTCTAAGCATCTGAATTCCAGGCGCGGAGCTCAGCTGTCGTTGGCTTCAGGGAGTTTTTCCATCGGGATTGAAATCAAGGCCAAGAAACCTGGGGCCTGAAGAAGGCATTCTTTTCTGCAATTCAGATATGGTTTCCCTTTAGGGCAAACACTGGAGAAAATGGTCCTTTTACCCCAGAGTCAGAGACAAAAGTTTTGAGTTTTTTTTACAGTGAGAAAAGACTTAAGAGATACCATTCTCTGGCTGTCTTTGCAATCTTGGTCAGGATTTTTCTCAGGTTTTTTTTTTTTACCATCTGACTATTATTAATTAGAAGTTTTCTTTGCATTAATTCACCTTCTAAAATTTCTTAAAAAATAATTCTAAGTAATTGTCATTGGTAGTCACTGATGAAAAGATTCCAACTTGTGGAGACAATTCTAAGCAATAATAACTATGAAATTATGAAATCTGGGGTTGGATAATATTTTTCTAATATTTCAAAGGGAGTCTCTGGGTTCACACAAGGTTAAACGCTCACCTACTAGCTGAAGTGTTGGTGTTTCGAGTCTACTCACAGCCACGTTGGAAGACAAGCCTGGTGATCTCCTTCTGAAAGGTCACAGCCTTGAAAACCCTATGGAGATTGTTCAGCTCTGCACATATAAGGTCACTATGAGTCAAAATTCATTTGATAGCAACTAGCAACATAACAAAAGGAAAGAAACAAAAACCCTAAAGGCCAAATCCATTGCAATCAAGTCCGTTCCGACCCATGATGACACTACAGGACAGAGTAGAACTGCCAAGGACTGACTAGTAGATTTAAGCTATCAACTTTTTGGTTGGCAGCTGAACACTTAACTACTTTGCCACCAGGGTTCCAACAATATAACAGTGATATTTGAAAGTAAATAAAAGGTAAATTAAAATTCTAAAAACCTCATTGTGTGAGCGGCGTTACTGGAAACCAGCGAGTCCTATCTTACTGTCCAGTTACCAGCAGCTAAATTCAAATGAGAAATTCACCCCACGGGCAGACACTGCATTCATTAGCTAGCATGTTTAGTCCTCTGTAAGAAGGTGTTTTCATTAGCCCCATTTTAGAGACAAGGAAACAGATGCAGAACAGTAAAGTCAGTCATACCACTAGTTAGTGAGTAACAGCCAGATCCAAACCCGAGCAGTTTGAGTTTAGAATTCATACAACCTTTTCCCTCTCTTACCTCTTGGGGAAAAAGCCATCCAAACCCACAGATATTGATACCACCACTTGCCAGAAAAAAGTAAGCAGGCGTTCTGTTGAAGAATGAATTCATTCAGTTCTAAATGGAAGTAGGTCCTTCCAGTAATTTCTAACGTATTGCATGCAATTCCCAACATGCAGAGGGTTGGATTCTGAAAGTTTATTTCAAAAGCAATTTCCCCATCTCTTCCTCACTCTCTGTGCCACTTTGTATACACCTCTTTCTTTACACCCAATATGTTTTCTTTTGTTACCAACACATCTGTCTCCCCTACATGGCTCAGGGCTGCTCATAGGAAGGGAGCTTGCCATATTTATTTGGTGTTGCTATTAGCTAGCATGGGGCCACTCATGGAGACATAGGTATATACTTGGATTAACTTCTCATTCATTTGTTTGGAACTCAGCATGCATTTCCCCAAAGAATTGCATTACAAATAGGAGTCAAAAGCTTATGCTTTCAACCAGCCCCCCAAAGTTAATTAAATCTATCTTGAAGTCTACTGGAAATCTTGGTGGCATGCTGATTAATTGATACGACTACTAACCAAAAGATTGGCAGTTCAGATCCACCAGGCACTCCTGGGAAACTTTGTGGGACAGGCCTACTCTGTCCTATGGTGTCAGTATGCATCGGAATCAACTCGACAGCAGTGGGTTTGGTTTTGATATGAAGCCTACCAAGAGTACTAATAAGTTCTGTGAAGTTGTGGTTGGACAAGGGGTAGGAGAAAAAAAGAAAACTTCCTCTCCATTTTCTGGGTTTAGGGTCAGTTCCTGGGTGGCAAAAATGGTTAAACACTCGACCACTAAAGGTCATCAGGTCAAACTTTTGGAAGCAGGTGCTTCAGAAGAAAGTCCTGGTAACCATGGAGCAGTTCTTTCCTGCACATGTGGGGTTGCCGTAAGTTGGAATGGACTTGGCAGCAACTGGAAGCAGTAACACCAGGATCAGGCTTAGATCACACCTCACTTAGGCCACAGTTTGTCTTGTCTTTGGTTCCCTCCAAGCTGCACATTTTCCTGCCTCTTCTACCTATAGGCATCAGCATCTCAAGTCTCATACCAAGTTTTCCAATATGGTCCTTCATCTAGACCCTTCCTGCTCTTTCCCCAAACTTACCTGTTCTCTTTACCAGGCAACACTCCTGGTTAGCAGGAAAACAATCTGATCTAACTAATTTGGTTAAAGGGGGACATTGGTGGTTCTTTGGCAAAATTTTTGCCTTCCATACAGAAGACCGAGGCTTGATTGGGACAATGAACCTCCTGTCTAGAACTCAGCATGCATTTCCCCAAGGAACTACCTACAAACAGGAGTGAAAAGGTTATGTTTCCAACCAGCCAAGGAAAGTTAACTAAATCTATCTTGAAGCCAGCACAGCCACCACCCATCTGTTAGTGGAGGCCTTTGTGTTGCTGTGATACTGAACAGGTTTCAGGGGAGCTTCCCACTGACAGAAGCTAGGAAGAGAGACCTGGCAATTGACTTCCAAAATTAATCAGTGAAAACCCTATGGTTTGTAATGGTTTGATTCACAGATGGTGCAGAACCAGAAGCATTTTGTTCTTTAGTGCATAGCGACACCATGAGTTAGGGGCAAACTATGCCACAGCAGACAACAGTAACTACGACAATAACAGTAATTTGTGAACAATTGCCCCTAATATTCCATCAAGTATATGACTGTAGCACAGTGGTTAAGATCATGAAACTGAGTAGCAGATATGGATTTGATTTCTGGTTGTACCTCTAAGTTATGTTATGTGGCATATGCAGGGTAATTTAACTTTTCTAAGTTTTTTCATCTATACAGTGAGAATAGTCTCAGAAATAAAGAGAGCTAACACTCTATTAAGTGTTGAAAAGCAAAAATGTCACCTTGAAGACTAATGTGCGCCTGACCCAAGCCAGTATTTTCAACTGCATCATATGCGTGAGAAAGCTGGACAATGTATAAGGAAAAGAGGAGAAGAACTGATGCTTTTGAATTGTGGTGTTGGAGAAGAATATTGAACATGTCATGGACTGCCAAAAGAACAAACAGATCTGTTCCAGAAGAAGTACAACTAGAGTACTTCTTGGATGCAAAGATAGCAAGACTGTATCTCACATACTTTGGATGTGTTGTCAGGAAGGATCAGTCCCTGGAGAAGGACATCATGCTTGGATGCTGAAGTGCTGGGTCAGACCAAAAGAGAAAGCCCCTCAACAAGGTGGATTGTCACAGTGGCTGCAATGACGGGTTTAAGCATCAAGACGACTGTGGGCACGGCGCAGGACCAGGCAGGTGTTACATTCTGTAGTGCCTGGGGTCCCTGTGAGTCGAAACCGACTGCACAGCACCTAACAACCACCACCACGACACTTCTATAAGGCTTATCAGTGTTATATGGCAGTGCCATTTTAAGGACTTTTTATTTATTGATTTACTATATTTTCACAACCACCACCCTACAAGGTAGATTCTCTTATTATAAACTATTTTAAAGAAGAGTGATGTTTGAAAGAGGTTTCAAACAGTGAAAAAACAGAAAAGCAAACGCACTGCCGTCAAGTTGATTCCAACTGATAGTGACCCTACAGGTCAGAGCAGAATTGCTTTAACAGAACTTCCAGGGAGCGCCTGGTGGATTTGAATTGCTGACCTTTTGCTTTGCAGACGTTGCACTAAACCACTATGCTACCAGAGTTTCTTCCTGAGAGTAAATTAATTATTTATTGTGTATTCTCCGCTTTCCTGTTTCCAAAATGGATTTGAGACCATAATAGGACGTTGATACCACTTCTGGCAGTAAGCAGGGCAGGCGTGGTCATTCTGGGAGTTTTTCAGGATGGTGAGGAATGTCAGAAGCTGTGGAAGCAGGAATTAAACAAGGGAACGGACTCTGCCGGTTAATGTAGGGCTGGAAACCACTTAGTGTCTGTTCCCTTATGTTATCCCTGTCTCCGCAGCTTCTTCCCTTCGTCGGTAGTCTAAACACACTGAATCTGCAAGTGGTCCAAGTTTTTTTCTGCTCCCCTTTAATTTTTTTTTTCTCCCCACATAGCTGATGGCAGCTGCAGAGTGGTGGGGGTGGGCAGATGGCGGCAGCTGCTTGGATGTATGGGACCTCTGTAGTCTTTGTGAGTCAAGGGTTGCCTGTATCACTAACGACCACCTGGTGCGATATTAGTTCCATTGATGTTGTTTAAATGTTTCCTGGATGATATCATGAACGTGTAAGGATGGAAGGAACCTCAAGCTGCTGATTTCCAGTCCTTCTCTGCTCTCCACCCCTTACGTAGAAACCTTTTGGGGCAATTTTAGTCTTTGGTTTAGCACTCTACTCTGGATTTGCTCTCAAGTCCCTCCCATTTGACAGGTGCAGAGATTTTAAAGCCAATGTGTATATACACTAGAACGGAAGTTAACAGGATCTAAAACCCAAACCCACTGCTGTCCAGTTGATTCTGATTCACAGAGACCCTATAGGACAGAGAAGAAATGTCACATAGAATTTCCAAGGAGTGCCTGGCAGATTCGAACTTCCGACCTTTTGGTTAACAGATATAGCACTTAACCATTGAAAGACCAGGGTTTCTGTCAGCGGTATAGCCATGGAAATCCCTGAGCTTGCCCCAAGCAGAAGGCAGGTGGCAGGCTCACCCTTGGCCCCATCACACTGGCTTCCCTTCTGATTAAAACGAAAAAAAGAAAAAAAAAAAAAAAAAAAGAAACACCAAAGTCATTGCTATTGAGTCAATTCCTATGCATAGCAAGCCTGTAAGACAAAGTAGAACTGTCCCATAAAGTTTCCAAGGAGCACCTGGTGGATTTGAACTTCTGACCCTTTGGTTAGCAGCCATACCACTTCACCACTATGTCCTTAGAATCTCCTCCTTGTGATTAAGTGGCTTCATTTCTTTGGGCCTGTTCTATCAAGCAAGGTGGTTAGCTATACTTTCTCTGGTCTTTGGTGAATTTTAAGGCTCTCAGGTCATCCAATAAACTACCCAGGACAGATGATCAATTAGTCTTTCTGATGCCATCCCCGATGGGGACAGCCCCTCATGATTGTTGTAAATCTGTTCCAATGTTTACTCATCTTTAAAACTGAAAATAGTCCCCTTATGCTAACTATACATTTCTTGTTGCAATTCGAGATTTTTTCCAGCTGCTATGATTCTTCAGATGTCTGAAAAAATTGATAGAATTCTAACTTGCATTCCTAATACAAGAGTCCATGAGTGCCACAAACAGTTAAGTGCATAGTGATTACCAGATGAGAGGCTGGTGGTTCAAACACACCCCAGAGATGCCTTAGAAGCCAGGCCTAGTGATCTCCCTCCAAGAGGTTGCAGAATTGAAAGCCCTATGGAGCAGTTCTATTCTGCAGACTTCTGGAATCAGCTCCATGGCAACTAACAACATTCCTGCTACAAGTCTCTGGGTGGTGCAAGGGGTTAATGCACTTGGCTGCTAAATAAAAGGTTGGCAATTTCAGAGCACCCAGAGGTGCTTTGGAAGAAAGGCCTAGTGATCTACTTGTGAAAAGTCAGCCATTGAAAACCCTATGGAGCGCAGGTGTCCTCTGACACATGTGCAGTCACCATGATTTGGAGTCAACTTGAAGGCAACTGTCACACTGTTACTGACAACTTATATACCACGTAGTGCCATGTCTATGTTTGATGGAGATGATTAGTTTTCAAAGGCTTAGTAGCAATGATAGTTCATGTTCTATGTGGCAGTTATATGAGTATTTAAGAAATATTTCATACGTACCCATTACATTTCTGGAGTCCTGTGGTATAGTGGTTAAGAGTTCTGCTGCTAACAAAAAGGCTGGCAGTTCGAATCCACTAGCCACTCCTTGGAAACCCTGTTGGGCAGAACCACTCTGTCCAAGACTGTTACTACGAGATGGAATCAACTCAGTGGCAATGGGTTTGATTTTTCTAGAATTATATGTGAACTTCAATATAAAAATGGGAGGGGAATTTATGCTCATCTTTACATGCAAAGAGATTCTGGAGGAATGAGTATAAATACCTCAACATTGTCTCATAGTTGCTATACAGAAAATTCAAGGACCAAGCCCAGGTCTTTTTTCTAAAGAGGAAAACCATCATTATTGTTGACTGTACAGAATATCTAATGCAATATTGTGCTTTTCTTTAATCCTTTCACCAACGACTCATGTAAGTCATGGAAATCTTTTCCTTTTTCTTATAGGAAGTTTTTCAAAGTGTGTCTCATGAAACTCTTACTTATAAGATCCTCCTTTAAAAAAGACAAGCCAAGGTCTTTTGACTCCATGTCTCGTGCTCATTCCACAAGGTTAATACAAACTACCACCACCGCCACAACCCAAACCAACAGCTACTGTGCCTACTCGAGTTTCTGCTCTGTCCTGGACACCCTATTAGGGGCTCTACGTACAGTGTCACTAGTCTTTGGGACATCTGTGCAAGGAATATGTTACTACCCTTAGTTTAGAGGTAGAAAAAATTGAAGGTTGCCCAACGGCGAATGCAGGCTGAAGGCAAAAATCAGAACTGAAGATGATCCTTTTGACAGTGCTGCCTCTCACTTAAGTATTCCATTGTCTGAAAGAAGACGTGATAGAAATAAGTTGCAGAATTTTTGTGGTCGTATGAATCATTGCTTTGTGAAAGCCCGGTTAAGGGAAATGACTAGTTGTTGAGTCTAACTCAGTTGGTTTATGCCTCACTCAGCTGCCCTTAAGTTTTTCTGCCATCTATAATTCTGCTTCTTGAACTTTCTTTTCTAGATTTTACTCTCTATTCTTTCCATTTTTTTTTTTTTCATGTTTGGGTCCTTCTGGTATGTCTCTATCTCAAGTTTAAGGGATCTTCAATAATGGCCAAAAAAGAATGAGATTCTAATTTGCCTCCTTCCTAAATCCAGATTATATGCCCTGTGATCATTTGACTTTTAGTCA
This sequence comes from Heterohyrax brucei, assembly GCA_028571685.1. NCBI lineage: Eukaryota > Metazoa > Chordata > Mammalia > Hyracoidea > Procaviidae > Heterohyrax > Heterohyrax brucei. Next base: position 168,917,704 of record CM053143.1, read on the forward strand.
TAACTCGTTAGGTTGGTCCCTATGACCCAGGCTTTCCTCTGATCAGTTTTACCAAGCAAACCCTTGCCTATTTTGCCCCTCCATCACTCATTCCCTGTTCGGATGCATTCTGTCTTTATCTAAGACAGAACGACGATTCCTCTTCTGCTCATCTCTCACAGCTTGAACAAAAAAAACCAAACCCACTGCCGTCAAGTCGATTCTGATTCATAGTGACCCTGTCTCCAAGGAGCACCTGGTGGATTCCAACTGCTGAGCTTTTTGTTAGCAGACATAGCACTTAACCACTACATCACCAGGATTTCCTCTAATAGCTTTATGATCTCCAGTCAAACCACACATAGAAAAAGAATACTTTGAATGATATACAGAGCAAGGAACCCAGAGAATTGAGGCCCATTTTGCTTTTGACCCAGGAAAACCTAAACTGCAGAAATGGAGCTAAAATAACCAAGTTGTTCAAGGAGACCAAGATTTGGTTGTCTGAACTACTCATGTATTAACCATTTATAATAACAATAATTAAACAATTTACCATTAAATTATTTTAAAAGATGATTTTTTTGTGTTATTTAGAATAATATGCTTTTCATATTACACACTAATATAAAGGTTGGTTACAAAATATGCCAGTACTTTCTATATTCTTTGCAGACCTCCTTGGTTTCCTGGTTACTGAACTCTGCTACCCGTCTGCAAACTCCACACTTTCTGGTATTGCTATGGGCCCTGTGTTGGCTTACTATTATAGAAGTCACCACATTTTTCAGTATGAGAACACATTTTTAAATGTAACTCGTTTTGTATACTCCCGTGATGGTAATGAACTTTGGGTATCCATTGACTTAGAACACTCCATGATAAATACACACTACAAATTCCCCCAGTCTGTAAGTGGCCTGCTCTTTGGTCAATTACAGTTACATCCCAGTGTTTTTATGTGTGAGAGATTGTTTATTCTATCAACCTTGTTGTGGACACTTGGTAAATATTTGTCAAAACAACGCCTACATGGGAGCAAAAATTTGTGGACAGTCTTGTTGTATAGGTGGATTTGTGACCATTTTGCTATAAGTTTGCTCACCAGCGCCTGCCTCACGGGTCAGAGCTCAGAGTCTAGAAACCAGCTGCATTGTTTTCCAAATAGCCAGTTATGCAGTAGACATTCAATAATTGTGTATTGAACACACGAATGAGTGAACCGCCAGGCGGATGGATGAATTGGTGAATATTACACTTGTCACCCAACTAGTACAATCTCTGAGGATGGCTACTATCCCATAGACCCTTCTGTGTCCTCAACAGAGCCTAGCATTGTGCTGAGAGAAAATGATCTACTTTCAGATAAACAACTGACTTGATTGGCATCACCACCCAGCAGATGTCAGAAGCCCTAGTGACACCACCGTTAAACACTAGGCTGCTAACTACAAGATTGGAGGGTCAAGCCTACCTAGTGGTTTTGAAGGAGAAAGACTTGGTGGCCTGTTTCTATCAAGGTAACAGCCTCAGAGAACCCTAGGGGGGCAGTCCACCTCTGTGACGTATGGTCACTATGAGTTAAAATCTACTTAATGGCACCAAATGACCTACAGATACATTTCTGGAGGAGCTGATTTTAAAAAGGAAATAACTGAAATTTAAAAGACCCAAGGGCATAGAGATGTCTCTGATTCCAGAAAAGTATGTTTCTCTCCAAGGGTAAGAAAAAGAAAGTATGAAGTTAGAAAAATACAAGAGATACATAACGACCTCAGAAAGAAGTCGTGTTGTTGGTTCCAAGACATGAGAAGAGCTTCTAGTGAGTGGGAGGTAACCTCATCCTTTAAAGCCTGGGCTCAGTCTTCTGCTGAGTAATCTCTATGCCTTACCGGTAAGAGGGCAATGTGACCACAACACTCTACTGTGGAGGTTTAAATGGAAAAGGAGATGTTAATTTATTAACCCCTGAGGTAGCTGTGGCAAAAAGAAACCTACTTATTCATAAATCATGAAGTAAAGCGTATAAATATTTTCATGGGCAACGAGACGCAGATAATTTACTGGAGCGTTCACTTACCTCCACAGCCCTGGGTAGAACAACCCAATCATCTTGGAGAGGAACTCTTAGTACAGGCTCAGCTTGGAGACTTGAGAGTCAGGAAGAGGTAGGAAGAACTAGCCCCTTCCTCCGCAGTCCGGTGGCCACCTCGCCTTGCAGCAAAGGAAGTGAAAGTGTTCAAAATGAAGAGAAAGAAATTAAATATTCTCTCTGTGTTTAAAAGAAAAAAATGCAGACGTGAGCTTTTTTTTCCCCCTCCCTAGTGGGTGGAGGGTTTGGAAATGCTTTGATTCTAGAGGGTTTTAGAGGATTTACCCTGGCGGTGTAGTGGTTAGGTGCTATAGCTGCTAACCAAAAGGTTGGCAGTTCAAATCTACCAAGTGCTCCTTGGAAACTCTATGGGGAAGTTCTGCTCTATCCTATAGGGTCACTATGAGTTCGAATTGACTTGAAGGCAGTGGGTTTGGTTTATTCTTTCATTCACCTGTTGAATGGCCATCTGCCCAGAAAAGGTGACCCTAACCTGACTATAAAGACAGACAGGAAATAATTGTTCTTGTTTCTTGCTTTTCCTCAGATTACCTTGAAACTCTGAGGCCTGATTTTTATATAAGAGTATCCTGGGGAACAAATTACCCTGGACAAAAGAAGATCTATGATGCTACTATTACCTTAGTTCAATTTGACTTTCTTTTATGGTTAGTTGCTGCTTGACCTCACTTATTTCTATTGAGTGGAGATTGTTGAATGAATATCTGATCCTTCAGTCTTAGAAGGGAGCCCTGGTGGCGCAATGCTGAAGAACTCAGCTGTTAACCAAAAGGTCAGCAGTTCAAATCCACCAGCCTCTCCCTGGAAACCCTACGGGGCAACTCTTCTCTGTCCTATAGAGTTACAGTGAGTTGAAATCGATCCGATGACAATGGTTTATTAATCTTATCAGAGGTCTTCACCATTACTCAGTTCAGATTCCTAGTTGGCTAATTTTGAATTTGAGGAGCAGTGGCTCATCCCCAGCACCAAGTCATGGGTCTTGGTAGCCTTTATTCCCTATAGCAGTCACATATGCTGGGGTGTAACAGTCCCAAACAAAGCATCTTGAGCAGACATTCAGTCAGCCACAACAGAGCACCTCTTTCATCTTTTTGTGCTTCTTTACCTAGATATACATCAGCCAGATGACATGCTACATCGTGAGCGAGGGGCCTTGGTGGGAATTTGCTGGTCTTGGAGTTGAGTGGATATGGACTCAAATGTAGCCTTCGTCCAAAGGCTGGGCTACTCTGAGATAGATACTAAACGGTACAGTGCAGATTAAGAGCACCTTGCTGGGGCCTAGATGCCCGGAGGTGCTGGTTCTGCTACTTACCAGTTGTGTAAATTTGACAAGTTGCTGAACCTTGTTGCACTTCAGTTTGTTCTCTTTAAAATGGGGAAAATGGTAGTGCCTATTTTCTAAAACTGTTGTAAAGATTACAAGGACTAATACATGCAAAGTGCCTGAACTATGCTGGGCAGATGATAGGCAGCCTAGAAAGACTATTATTTTTATCTTTATATGCCATGATTAAGATCTCTGAGTGGTTCAGTAGTTTCTGCTTGACTACTGACTGAAAGGTTGGCTTTTCGAACCCAGCAATGGGTACATAGAAAAAGAAAGCTTGGGAATTTGCTTCTGTAAAGGTTATAGCCATGAAAACCCAAGGCGTCCAGTTCTGCTCTGTAATGCACAAGGTTGTTATTAGTCAGAATCCGCTTGATAACAGCCTATTTCCTTATGGGTTTATATTATCTTCTTGCCTGTGTGATAATAGCTGCATCATATAACTGTAAAAATTAAGTGACATCAAATGTGATTAATTGAAGAAAAACAAAAAAATCCAAATCCTCTGCCGCTGAGTGGATTCTGACTCACAGCAATCCTAGAAGATAGAGTAGAACTGCCCCATAGAGTTTCCAAGGAGCACTTGGTGGATTTGAACTGCTGACATTTGGGTTAGCAGCCATAGCACTTAATCACTACATCACTAGGGTTTCCAATTAAGGAAAGGGGTGAGGAAATTATTCATGTAACCCTGGGCAAGGTGCTTGACTTCTTTTACTCTTTCTCAAGTACTAACCTGCAGAGGCTGGGCTAGTTGGCTTTGCCATAGCATAACTGTCTCACCCACATTTGCCCTGGGCTTTCTTGGTTTCAGCACTGTAAGTCCCGTGTTCTGGGAAATCCCTTGGTTACAGGCAAAGATACCACTTTGAAGATTAAGGTGCACCTGACTCAAGCCGTGGCATTTTCAGTTGCCTCATGTACATAGTATTTTCAGTTACCTTGAAGCTAGACAATAAATAAGGAAGATTAGACAAGGATTGATGCATTTGAATTATGGTATTTGAAAAGAATACTGAATATACAATGGACTGCTAGAAGAACAAACAAGCCTGTCTCCAAAGAAGTACAGCTAGAAATGCGCCTTGGAAGTGAGGATGGCAAGACGTGATATCAGAAGAAACCAGTCCCTGGAGAAGGACACCATGCTTAATAAAGTACTTGATCAGAGAAAAAGAGGATGACCCTCTGTGAGATGGATTGATACAGGGGCTGGGACAATATGCTCAAGTATAACAATGACTGGGAGAATGGTACCGAACCAGCAGTGTTTTGTTCAATTATATGCAAGGTCACTACAATTTGAAATCCCCTTGACGCCACCTAACAACAGCAGGCAAATTGGGACATTGGTTACTCTGAGTCATGGCGACCCTTGCAATGTTCCAGGGTACACTAATGGTCAACTCCTTGGCTCCAGGTGTCACCCTCCATAGCTTCCCACTGGGCAGGGGATCAGTGCATATGTCCGTGTCTGTTTCCACTGCCAACTCATCTTCTCTGGTCATCTTCCTTGCTGGCAGAGTCTTGATTTTATTCTTTTGTTCATATACTAAATGAACATCTTCCCAGAAAAAGCGACCCTGACACTGGCTCACCAAAGGGGGAGGTGCGTCCTCATTACTCTTCATGAAGTGTGTAATTCTGATCACTTTGCTAAGAGTTGATTTCAACTCACGGCAACACCATTTATGGAGTGCTACGATCCCTAGGATTTTCTGGACTGTAATCTCTACAGGAGCAGAATTCCAGGCTTTTCTTCTATAGAGTTACCAAGTAGGTTTGACCTGCCGATCTTCTGGTTAGCAACCATTCGCTTAACTGTTTACTGTACCACCAGGGCTTCTGATATGGTATTACTATTTGTTAAAACATTGAAATGCTTCTACTCTGGCTGGTAAATAGATGTGCTCCTCTTGCTCCTCCCCTGCCCCAGAACTCCTGTTCTGAGCTTCACTGTGTACCAGCATCTAAAGGGTTAATGCTTAGCAAACTGGAGACCTGCATGACCCTGGCTCCTGGCCTCCTGCTTGGTTAGTCCAGTGCCCTGGCCTTTGTGGCTGTTAAATATTTTGTTGACTGTCTCCCTTGCATGGGACCCGATCCTGGGGGCAGGTGACAACAGTAACAGTTGCATCTGTTTTCCTAAGGATGGCAGTCTGATTGATGGTGGCCAACGCCAGAGTGTAGCTGCAGTGCTGTGTCCATAGTGGCAGACACAGCAGTGTTTCTGTCAGGCCAGTTCTATGGTGTGATTCTGGGCATAGAGTCAGCCTCACAGTGCACAAGTCTTTCCGGGGATATAACATTTTAATAAAGTCCCTGAATGATGCAAATGGCTAAGTGCTCTACTACTATTTGAAAGGTTGGCTGTTTTGAACCCACCCGGAGGTGCCACTATGCAGCAGTTCTACTCTGCAAACACAGGACCACTGTGTATTGGAGTCTACTCAATGACAACAAATCACTGTATCAGTTAGCTTTTGCGTGTACTGTATCACCCGACAGTTAAGTGATGTGCAACAATAAACATGCTTCTAGCAGTGAACATCAGTCTGGGGTTGGCTAGGCTCATCCATGCATCTGCAGTCAGCTGCTGGATTGGCTGGGGCTGCCTCATTTGGGATGGTGACCTCAGCTGGATGGTCCAAAGTCCTCCTTCTGGATAGTCCAAGCTCAATTACACAGTGGTGGCAGGGCTCTGATGGTGAGTGTGTGAAAGAGTGCAGATCTCCGGAGGCTGAGCTCAGACTAGCGCAAGGTCATGTCTCTTCTGTTGTGTTCTGTTGGTAATGCAGTCCCAAGCCCAGTCCAGATGCAAGGGCTAGAGAAACGAGTTCTGCCATTTCATAGTATGGGCTGGGATACAGGGAGTGGAGAGATGGGGGCATCTTATTTGGGGGTTATCTTTTAGTGTTGGGTAGGACTGGTAGAGCTGGGTTTTTATATACGTATATGTGTGTGTATGTATATATATGTTATATCAATCTGCTGTGCCCTCTAATAATAAGCAGTAGTTAACAGACTCAACTCTGTTGACGCTGTGCTCCATAGAGTTTTCAGATGCTGATTTTTTCAGAAGTAGATCATCAGGCTTTTCTTCTGAGGTACCCGTTGGTGGACTCAAGCCTCCAGCTTTGAGTTAGCAGTGAAGCACATTAGCCAGTCGTACCCCTAGGAAATCTTCCCTGAACTAATGTTGTTGTTACGTGCTGTCAAGTTGGTTCCAGCTCACAGCCCCCCTATGGGCAGCAGAATGAGATGCTCTGTGGTCCTGAGCCATCCTCACACTCATTGCGCTGTTACAGCCCATTGTTGCAGCCACCGTGTCAATCCATCAATCCTCTTTGTCACTGACCTCCTATTTTAACATGTTTGATGTCCTTCTCCAGCTACTGATCCCTGCTGACAACATGTCAAAGCATGTGAAATGAAATTTTGCCATCTTCACTTCTAAGGAACCTTCTGGCTATACCTCTTCCAAGACAGATTTGTTCCTTCTTTTGGCAGTTCATACTCTAGTCACTGTTCCTTGCCAACATCACAATTCAAAGACGTCAAGTCTTTCTTGGTCTTCCTTATTCACTGTCCGGCTTTTGCATGCATAAGATGTGACTGAAAATACCATGGCTTGGGTCAGGCCCACCTTGGTCTTCAAAATGATATCTTTATATATCAATACTTTAAAGAAGTCTTTCATAGCAGATTTTCCCAATGCAATGCATCTTTTAATTTCTTGACTGCCGTTTCCTGGGCTTTGATTATGGAACCAAGCAAAATGAAATCCTTGACAACCATTTATCATGAGGTTGCTTACTGGTCCGTTGTGAGGATTTTTGTTTTCTTGATGCTGAGGTGCAATCCATACCGAAGACTTTGGTCCTGAATCTTCATCAGTAAGTGTTTCAAATCCTCTTCACTTCCAGTAAGCAAGGTTGCGTCAACTGTATAATGCAGGTTATTAACGAGTCATCCTCCAATCCTGATGCCCTGTTCTTCTTCATAGAGTCCAGGTTCTCAGATTATTTGCTAAGCATACAGCTTGAAAAGGCATGGTGAAAGGATACAACCCTGACACTCATGTTTACTGACTTTAAACCACGCAGTGCCCCCTTGTTCTTTATGCATGACTACCTCTTGATCCATGTACAAGTTCCTTAAGAGCATAATGAAGTGTTCTGGAATTCCCATTCTCTACAATGTTAGCCATAATTTGTTACGATACACACAGCCTTTGCATAGTCAGTGAAACACAGGTAAACATCTTTCTGATACTCTCTGCTGTCAGCCAAGATCCATCTGACATCAGCAATGACATTCCTAGTTCCACATCCTCTTCTGAATCAGGTTTGAATTTCTGCAGTTCCTTGTCAGCATACTGTTGTAGTTGCTTTTGAATGATCTTGAGCAAAATTTTACTTGCATGTGATATTAATGATATTGTTTAATAAATTCTGCATTTGCTGGATCACCTTTCTTGGAAATAGGCATAAATGTGGATCTCTTCCAGTCAGTTGATCAGGTAACTGTCCTCCAAATCTCCTGGCATAGATGGATGAGCACTTCCAGCACTACATCCATTTGCTGAAATATCTCAATTGATATTCCATCAATTCCTGGAACATTGTTTTTTGCCAGTGCTTTTAATGCAACTTCAGCTTCTTCTTTTAGTACCATTGGTTCCTGATTACATGCTGCCTCTTCAAATGACTGAACATCAACCAGTTCTTTCTGGCATAATGATGCTGTGTATTCTTTCCATCTTCTTTTGATGCTTCCTCAATCATTTAATATTTTCCCTGTAGAATCCTTCACTATTATGATGTGAGGACTGAATTTTTTCTTCAGTTCTTTCAGCCTGAGAAATGCAGAAGGTGTTCTTCTCTTTTGGATTTTTATCTCCAGCTCTTTGCATACGTCTTTATAAGACATTATTTGTCTTTTTGAGCTGCTCTGTAGGATAGAATAAAACTGCAGCACAGGGTTCCCAAGGCCATAAATCTTTTGGGAAGTGGATTGTCACATCTTTCTTCTCATGTTGTCGTTTTGTTGTTAGGTGCCATCAAGTCATTTCTACTTCACAGTGACTGTATGCAGAACAGAATGAGACCCTGAGTGGTCCTGCACCATGCCCACCATCTCTTTGTTATGCTTGAGCCCATTGTTGCAGCCACTGTGTCAATCCTTCTCGTTGAAGGTTGTCCTCTTTTTCAGTGATCCTCTAGTTTGTCAAGTATGATATTCTTCTCCACAGATTGATCCCTAATGACAACATCCAAAGTATTTAAGACGGAGGCTCACCATTCTTGTTTCTAAGGGGCGCCCTGGTTGTACTTCTTTCAAGACATATCTGTTTGTTATATTCAATATTCTTCCCATAGAATCCTTCAGTCTTTTAACTGGAAGCTTGAATTTTTTGTTGCATTCTTTCAGATTGAGAAATGTCAAACCTGTTCTTCACTTTTGGTTTTACTGCAGGTCTTTGCATATTTCCTTGTCATACTTGCTTCTTTGAGCTCTCCTTTGAAATCTTCAGTTCTGCTCTTTTACTTCATCATTTCTTCCATTTGCCTTAGGTACTCAGCATTCAAGAGCAAGTTTCCGAGTGTCTTCTGACACATTTAGTTCCTTCTTTCCTGTCTTTTTGATGACCTCTTAATTTCTTCATGTATGATACCCTTGATTATTATCTCACAATGTGAAGTCCTCGGTGATTAGTGTTCAATGCATTAAATCTTTTCTTGAAATGGTCTCAAAATTCAAAATAAGATATAATCAAGGCTGTATTTTGGCTCTTGTGGGCTTGTTTCAATTTTTTCATGTTCTATTTCAATTTGCATAGAAGTAGTCAATGGTATTTTTCATATGTGGCCCCTGGCCTTTTTCTGGCTGATGATATTGAGCTTCTCCATTGTCTTTTTCCTGAAGTCATTTAAAGAAAGTCAACAAATTCTAACTGTTGTTTATGTTTTTTAAAAAGCTATTTGCAATAAATATTTGGCTGTGCAGAGTTATTCCATGTGACCTCTAGCATCATTTCTACCTAATGTTCCCTCCTGTTTCCAACCTTCACGTTCCAACCACCAGAAATTTTTGCTGCATCTCGATTGCATGTTTGACCAATTGCAGACTGCAGAAAATTTCAGACTGGTGAAAATTTTCTATTTCTTCATCTTTTGCATTAATGGTTCGTAGTAAGTTGGAATAATAGTCATACGAGCAGATTTTTCTTGTACACCTTCGGATGTCATCCTATCACTGACAGTGTTGTACTTCTAGATAGGTCTTAAAATGTGCTTTTTGACAATGAATGCAACATCATTCCTTTTTAATTTGTCATAATAGACCATGTAATTGTCCATTTCAAAAAAGTCAATACCAATCCATTTCAGCTCACTAACATCTAGGATATTGATTTTTATTTCTTCCGTTGTATTGTTGATGATTCCAATATTCTTAGATTCACAGTTGGTACATTCCATGTTATGATTAGTAGTGGATGTTTGCTGCTGTTTCTTTTTGTTTTGAGTTGTACCACATCAGCAAATGAAGGTCCTGAGAGCTTGACTCCACCCATGTCATTAAGGTTGACTCTATTTGAGACAGCAGCTCTTCCCAGTTGTATTTTGAGTGACTCCCAGTCTGAGAAGCTACTCTAGCATTATATCAAACAACGTTTTGCTGCTATCCATAAGGCTTTCATTAACCAGTTTTCTGTTTTTTATTTTTTAGAAGTAGACTGCCAGGTCCTTCTTTCCAGTCTCGCTTAGTCTGGAAACTCTGCTGAAACCTATCCCCCATAAGCGACACTGCTGATATTTGAAATACCAGTGGCACAGCTTTCAGCATCATAGCAAAGGGTAAGCCACCACAGTAAGACAGACTGACAGACAAACGGTGGACTCTAAGTAATAACGCACTACATTTCTTTCTTGGAGATTTGTGGAGCAAGTTAAGCACTGATGGGTCCAGCAGTCTAGAAACCAGCTTATTTCATGAGGAAATTCCTCTTTCTTGTGGAATACTTATTGATAGTTGACGACATGCTTTGGGAAATGTTTCTCACAAAGGCAGTCCTAGGGTAAATTTGTCCTTTGGGAAATTTTGGAAAACCCTATCTTGGTAGGTGAGGAAGGCTGTGGTGTTGTTATTTCTAAGGACTGCTGAATGGCATGAGGCCACTGATTCCCTGCCCCCAAACCAAACTCAACTGCCATTGCTTTCTCCTTGGGAAAGCAGCTAGACTGTGGGAAAAGCAGATTAGGCAACAACAAACCTGGGTTTGAATCAAAATTCTCTATCCTTCTTTATTTTCAGACCTTGTTTCTTCTTTTGTAAAATAATACTATCCATATCTACCTTACAGAGTCGTTTGAATTCTTTATATAAACGTGCCTGAGAAGTTAGTGTCTCCTTCCTCCTCGTCTCTGCTATTACGTGTAATTACCTCCAGCACCTCACAATTCAGACAACAAAAGGTTCATCCTGTGGTTTCTTCTACACCCTGCTTTCTTTCCCAAATAAAAGTAAGAACCACAATCAGTTAGATGAATGTTTTTCCTTATGTGGTGTTATTATTTGCGTGGTATTGCCTACACTCTGAAAGACTCCAAAGTAAAAAAGACAGAGATTCAGTAAGCCTTCTTAGGAGTCACAAGAAAAAATCATTAGATCCATTTTGGGCTGCAGGATACTCAGGAAGAGATGTGACTTTTAGTTCCTCATCTTTCAAGGCATCTCAGTGACTTTAGGCAAGTATTCAGGAGTCAGAGCTGCTGTGGGTTTTCCTGGTAGAGCCCAGGATGACACATAGTCATAGTATTCAAGTTAACTAGAAACAATTCAAAATCCCCTGACTTGGCAGAACTCCTCTGTTTACCAGGTCTGCAAATCAAGGGAAAAAGAGGGCAGAACACTGAGCCAGGAGGACTTTTACACTAGAGATTCCAAGAGGGTAGGATGGGTGTCTTCTCTTCGTTCTTTCTTCATCTGTAGTATGTTACATTATGCATGTTATGGATTGAATTGTGTCCCCCAAAAAATATGTTTTGGAATTGTAAGCCTATGGATGCCTATGTATGCCTATGGATGCAATTCTGTTTGGGAATAGAGTTTTTTTGTTACATTAACAAGGCCTTATCAGCATAAAGTGTGTCTTAAGTCAATCACTTTTGAGATATAAGTGGAGCAGATTCACACAGAAGCAAGCATACACAAAGGAGGGAAAGACAGATGCCATGTGGACATCACCAAGGAACCAAGTAACACTGTGTTTACAGAAGCTGAGACAAGTATCTTCCCCGAGAGTGAAAGATAGCACCATCCTCTAGAGCCAGAACTCTGTACCTAGTTGTGGTACTTCTGTTACAGCAGCACTAGATAACTAAGAAAGCTCACAAGAAAGGTAAAACATCCCTATTACATGCCTTTTAGTCATTCGAAGGGTCAGACTCTTTGATGGATTCTGAAGGTTTTATTCCTTAAGAATCTTTTGGGTAAAAGCAACAGAAACCAACTCTAGGTGTCTCAAGGAAAAATAGAATTTATCTAAAGGGGACTAGAGAAGGGCATCAAATCTGAGGAACTGTAGAACAACCAGGCCTTGAGAACAGCAGAACCGAGGTAACACTGGAGACTCCAGTAACGAGAGTCTATGAGCCATCCATACGAAGTGCTGCTTTGACTTAAGATGGAATGTGATTGGTCCAACCTCAGAAAAAAACTCTGCCCTTTGACCAGTCTCCTATGTCGAAGATACAGTTCTGACAGTTAAGTCCATGAACTTAATTGTTCCAAGTGCTACATACCTCATTGCTGAATATCGCTGTGGTCGCCTTTGAAGTACACCACTCGGGAAGCTATGCACCAAGGCCAATGCCTACGCCGTGTTTCAAAGTGATTTTGGAACTCTTTCTGAAATGGCCGTTGTAAACACTGGCATGGTAGCAGATTTGCAAACTTAACTGCATAGCTGTCTGTGAGGGAGTTTTTAGTCAGTAAACAAATAACTGTATCAGAACATGCGCTCCTCACTCATCTGATCTGGCCGCCAATGACTTTTTTCTTTATTGGAAGGTAAAGGAAATATGGAAAGAAAGACATTTTGATGACATTAAGAACATCAAAGGTAATATGATGACAGCTCTGATGGCCATTCCAGAAAGGTTCTAAAATTACTTTGAAGGTGGACTAGGTGCTGCTGTCAATGCATAGCTTCCCAAGGGAAGTACTTCAAAGGTGACCTAGTGATATTTAGCGATGAGGTATGTAGCACTTTTTCTATAATGAGTTTGCTAACTTAACTGGCAAACCTCTTAGCATGGCCAATAGTGAAGCTACACCTGTGACTGGGGGGACTGTGCTTAGAGACTCAGGATTTATTGTGACTCTGAACTGCCTATTACACATGTATCAGTTACCTCCTGTGCATAACAAATCGTACTAAAATTGACTTAAAGCAACAACCATTTCATTTGCTCATGGTTCTGTGGATCAGGGTGGACTGGGTCATTGTTTTTGTTCGGTGGGAGTAGTCATTCTTATGGCTGTGGTTATCTGGCAACTCAGTGGAGGCTGGATGGATTAACATGGGTCCATTTACATGCCTGGAAGTTGATGTTTATTATATAGCTGGGACATCCAGTTGATAACTCCAAGTCACTTCTCACCCTCCAGTAGGCTAACCTGCACTTCTTCACATGGTAGTATTACAGCAGCATGAGTGGGAAAGCACCAGTGTGCCCCTATATAAATTACATTTGTTATTGTCCCTTTGGTCAAAGTTACAAAGTTACAAAGCCAACCCTAGGCTCAAGGGGTTGAGAAATAGACTTTATCTCTTGATGGGAGGAGAGGCAAAATCATATTGCAAAAAGGAATGTATACAGAGATTAAATAAATTGAATTTTGGCAATCCATTCCACTTTATGTTGGCCTCTATCTCTAAGTATTCCTTAAAGTAGTATAATTAATTTAAATTTCTTTACCCTGGGGAAAAGTCAGTTGCTTAGAGTAAAAATATTCATCTATAGGAAGACTTTGCTTTAACTAGGAAGTCCAATCCTGTAGGTTTCTGAGTAAATCTGAAGTTAAGAATAGCAAAAGAAATGGGCTCTCTTCTTAGCTGACACAAAGAACTCAATCCAGCTGGTTTTAAAAATGCAGTTCTTGCTTAGCTGATAGTCACTATGTCAGCTGGCCAACTTGATCTTCCATTAACAGCAACAGAAACATTTATTTCATGAGTACTTACTGTACACTAGGTATTTTTTAAAATAATGATTATCTCTAATTTTTGCAATATTCTGAAGAATGAATTTTCATTCACTCCCATGTAAGGGTGAGGAACTACAGCCCATAGCTTGAGCTTCCACCCTCCATTATGTAGTTTGTTCATGGCAAGGATAGGATTTGAACCTGGTTTTGTCTGACTCCTATGCCACTGGGTTGGATGGCCTCTGTCAGCCTCTGGATGATGTTGTTTTCTCTCCGGAAGAGTTATAGATTACACAAGTAAAATGCAGAAGCGACACCCCCAGTGCTTTCTCCTCAGCTTGGTGAATTTTGTGAATAGAGAGAGATTTCAATGAATCAGAAGCCAAATGAAATTTCTCTCTTTTTCATCTTTGCTGAAGAAAATTGTTTAGTTTCCTATCTCTGGCCTTCAACCTCCCACTATGGAAGGAGTTGAATGTTCAAAAGCCTTCCTTATTCTGATCCTCCAAAGAAAAAGGTCTGAAGCCTGTTAATCTAGAGGGTACGGGCCTGAGGTTGAGACTTGTGTTCCCTGGCCCTACCCGTCAGCCAAGAAGAGCTGGAGGCCTGAGATGAATATGGGACTGGTGTGGTCTTCTTACAGTTGCTGTTAACTCATGGTAGCCCCATGCAGGTCAAAGTAAAACATTATAGGCTTTTCAGCAGCTAGGTTTTCAGAGGCTGAACACCGGACTTTTCTCCTAAGGAATTCCAGATGGACTCACACTTCCAGCCTTTTGATTTGCAGCTACATGCCTTAACTGTTTGCACCACCCAGATCTGCTGGGCACTTAAAAAGATGTTTAAGTATTTGCAAGAGTAAGTTGGAAAGGGTCACAATATGTATTGGAGTAAATACATATGCATGCAGTCTCTCACTTCCAAAAAGACTGTGATCCAAATGTTTTTTGGGAGTTGAGAGTTAGGAATTTGCTTCACATTTTCCTCTGCAAACTGTTTTCCAGAGAATAGTTTCCAAGACCAGTCTGTGGCTTGTTTAACTCTTAATGTTCTCCAAGGCCAGCCCTGATTTCAAGCCACCCAGTGGTCATTTCCAAACCAATTTCTCATGGAAAAGATGTGTGCCCAGGTTCAAAGCAAGTTGGGAAACATATCTACCCAGGACTCCAGTGACTCCTGAGGCTTTAAAATGGAAGAGATGGAGAGCCAGAGAGTGAAGGGTAAGAGCAAACAGGAAAGCAGTTAGGTCCACATGTTGTTTTTCTGGTGAATTCTCAAGTAACTAACATTTATGGAACATCTACTATGTGCCAGGGCCTGCACAAAGCAATTGTCAAAATAACTGCCTTTTCCCCTAATGATCAGTGAGATAGGTACTGTTATCCCATTTTACAGATAAAAAAAGCGATGCCATTTGCACGAAGTATGAAAGTCAGAGCCGGAACTCAGATCTGCATTGCAAAATCTTTGTTCTTTCGGTTCCCCATTCTACTGCTGACTCTACTGAGCAAAAGGCATCACTCTGTGTCTTCAGTTGTCTGCTAGCAAGAAGAGATGGAAACTCTGGGTCACTACCTGAGCAGAAACCCTCAGCTGAGGAGGGCATAAAGTATGAGTGGTGGAGTGGTTAGGAGGTTCCCCACCTCTCCACCTCCTTCATCCAGGTACAGGGTGTTATGTGAGTGTTGGTAAATCAAGGTTTGACTTTATAAACACGTGTGCTTTGCTCACCTGAACACTCATGTCTGAGAAATGTGAGGTAACAAACTGCTGCGCCAGCTGACAGTCTGACAATGATCGACAAAGTCCTGTTCTTTTCGGGTTCTCAAGCGCTGTGTCCTCAAGCAGTGAACAAGAGTACAGCATGGTTTAGCTACTAAGAGCTCAGAATAGGGATTTGGAATGACATGAGTTTAAATCCTGGATGTGCTTCTCATGAGCTGTGTGAGCCAGGATGTTGTTAATTGAAAGAAAAAAAAAATGAGATAAGAATCATCTATACAAGGTACGGGATTATTATGAGGATTAATTAAGGCACATGTGGACAACACTTTGCACATTTAAAGCACTCAGTAAGTAGTCATTACATTTGGAGAAGAGCTATTCTGTCTCCACCAGGTACTAGCTATGGGCTCTCACACAAGCTTGCCAGTCAGGGGAGGCTAGGTTATGCTGCTGTAACAAGAATCTGAAAGCATCAATGACTCACAGCTCAGGAGAGAATGCTGATTCACACTACATGTCCACTGTGGGTTGACTGAAGCTTGGCTTCTCCTCTGCTGATCTTTAGGACTCATGGCAGCCTTTACGTGTAGCACTGATGGTCTGTGTGACAAATGGCAAAGAGAGATGGTAAACTGTGATCTGGAGGTTATATGTCATTTCTGTCCACATTTCACCTGAAGTCAATTGATAGACTTGTCTTCATTGGCCAACATGTTGGTCGACACAAATTATATGACCACTCCCACAGGCAAGGGCACTGAAGGGAAAAATGTAATTTTTTTTATATAATCACATCTATCCTGACTCCTGCTTCTCTGTAAAGTACCTGGCAAGCAGTAGTCATTCTTGAATAAGAATATTGTCGTTATTCGTACAAGTGGTCTTGGGACCCTTTCTGCTTCCAGTTTGGCCTTGAGAGGTGTCAGATTCCCAAGTCCAGTCATGCTATCCTTAGCTCTGTGTCTGAAGAGATTCAGCTGTACCACATATTTGTTGTTAAATCACCGAATTGCTCACTTGGACTGGCGGCCAAGCTACCTTTTCCAGAGAGAAGAGGAAAAGCTTACTTGCAAAGAAAAAGAAAAAGTTCCTCTTGGCCAGGCTGAGGCTTCTTTTAGAGACCAGCCACTACAAATAGAGGAGACTTATAAAAATGAGGATACCCCAAACTGAGAGGGAAATTGAACTCCAAGAGATCAGTGGGGTGAGCCGCAGAGCAGGGGCTATGCATCAGAGGGTGATCACCTGGCGGCAGTGTGATCCGAAACAAGCTCCTGAACTGCTCTGTGCCTGTTTCCCCACCTGTAAAAAGGTGGCGGTGTGATACTGGGGATAATAAGTACTCAAGGAGTGGAGATGACAGTTAAATGAGATGATAAACATTATCTCATCTGTTAAGTAAAATGAACAGAAATATAATCACATGTGGAATATATGCCGATTATGACAATAATTTGGTATTAAATGTAAAAGTGGTTGCTGATTTACAAAAATATGGGACTTATTTCTCCATTATTGGAGATCTTCAAAAGCTCACAAAGAAGAACTTACATTATTGAGGTTTCCAATTTGCTGGAAATCATTTTACGCTATAATTCAGCATTAGTCATGACTGACTAAGTTTTTTCTCCAGAAAGTTAGATGAAGTGGGCAAACACAAAGACGCAGCATGGCCTCCTGGAAAAAAATGAAACATACTGCGACTTGGGGCGAGACTGAGAGATCAAAGGCCAGGTGGGCTGCTTGCGTTGTCGCTCGAGTATCATTTGGTATCATTTCCGTATTCCACTCGGTCAGTGTTGCCTAACTTCCACTCTCATCATCAAAAAGTATTTTTAGTCCCTTCATTACAGTAACTCTTCGGCATTGTTCTCAGGGCTGGTCAGATGAGGGACCAGGAGTTTTCCATTATCAGTTTGTTTATCAATAAAAACAAAAAAAAAACCCAACCAAACCCATTGCTGTCAAGGCAATTCAGACTCGTGGGGACCCTGGTCAGAGAGTAAAGCTGTCCACAGCGTACCTAAGAGTACCTAGTGGATTTGAATTGCCTGTAAATAAAGACTAGCAAACACTTCTTTATATCTTGGAGGGCATATTTGCTGAGTCTGAAGCTGCACCTTGTATCTGATCACTGGAGGGGACCAGAGTGGTGACGTGAGGAGCTATGTCACTAGTGTCCTGATTTCCTAATCCTGCTGTAACAGAAGTACAGTAAGTGGGTGCTTGCAACAAACAGAAATTTGTTTTCTCAAAGTTTAGGAGGCTAGAGGTCCTAATTCAGGATGCAGATTCCAGGGGAAGGCTCTCTGTCTGCCAGCCCTGGGGGACAGTCTTGTCTCAGTTTCTCTAGCATTCTTGGTGTTCCTTGGAGAGCTCCAGGTGGCATCTGCCTTTCTCCTCTGTGCTTGCCTGCTTCTGTGCGTAGTCTGTTTTTTATATCTCAGAAGTGTTTTAAGTTTTCCCAAAGCCAACTCTTCAGACAAAGATTGGACTGGACTGTAAGATGTAATATGATGCTGGTGGAAAACTTGCTTCTTGGCTTAAGTAGGTACATGAGACTAACTGGGCAGCTCCTGTCCAGAGGCAAGATGAGAAGGCAGAGGGGAAAAGGCTGGTGGAATGGACATGTAAAAAATGGGGTGAAGAGGTGGTGTCTTAGTCATCTGGTACTGCTCTAACAGAAATACCACAAGTGAGTGGCTTTAGCAAAGAAAAGTTTATTCTTACACAATCCAGTCTGCTGGAAGCCCAAATTCAGGGTGATGGCTCCAGGGGAACACACTTCCTGGCAGCTCTAAAGGAAGACCCTTGTGTTGCATCAGTCTTTCTCTGGTCTGAGGTCATCTCAGCACAGGAACCTCAGGTCTGAAAATGCATTCTGCTTCCAGAGCAGCTTTCTTGACGGCATGAGGTTCCCAGCTCTCTGCTTACTTCCCTTTCCTTGTAAAATAAAAGGTGGTGGGAGCCATACTCCACGGAAACTCCTTTTACAGTGGAGCAGGGAGGTGAAATTGGGAGGTGTTATAGTCCCACCCTAATCCTCTTTAATATAACCCATCCTATGCAGTCCTTGGAAACTCTATGAGGCAGTTCTACTCTGGCCTCTAGGGTCGCTATGAGTTGGACACGGTGGCAATAGGTTTTTGTTTTTTTTAATTAACCACAGGCAGAGATTAGGATTTATGGCACAGGAATGTCACAAAATGGAGGCAGTCACAAAATGCTGAGAATCATAGCTCAGCCAAATTGCTATACACATTTTTGGGGAGACACAATTCAATCTTTGACAGGAGGAATGTACTGTTGTAGTGTAAGGAGAGCAAGCAGAGTCACATAACAATGTGTGTAAGCTTTTGTACGAGAAACTGACTGGAACTGTAAACTTTTACTGAAAGCACAATAAACAATTGTCAGGTTTAAGTCACCTCCTATGCTAACATAACACTATTTACATAACAAAGAAAGCCAGCCAAGTGCCCTTGAGTCAGATAGCCCTTTCCAAAATGGGATTAACCTACAAGTACAAGGGTTGGGATTACAACACATATGTTAGGGGGACACAGTGTAATCCGTAACAACCAGTGTAGGCATAACTCAGCCATGTACCAAGTGAGTAGTTTCCTAAGAATTTGAACAATAGAAAGAATTTGGGAACTCAACAGGGTCTTATAGAGAAGCCTCCACATTTTCCAACCTATCTACCAGAAACAACACTGATCTTTCACTGTTTCGTACTGAATCTTCTTTTTCTTTGTCATTTGGGTCTGAATAGAGAGAGGGCCATCATTAGGCACAAAAGCAGATATCTCAGTCTCTACATTGGATAGCATCCTTCTTTTCTTTGGATACTATTGTGTGTGTGTGCTTGGTGATCATCTCCCCCCTAATTTTTTATAGCACTGTTCAGGGAATATGCAATTCTATTGAATTTCTTTGCTCTGTCCATAATAGTAATTTAGTAGTTGATTTAATTGGTCAACTTCTAATGAGTGCTTGCAGCATGCCTGGTTCTGTTCCAGAAGCCAGGAATACAAAGATGACAAGATTTATTCTCTTCTCTTGAGTGTCTGTGAATCAGGGGAGGAGACAAACATGCAAATAAACAAAGACAAAACTCTAAACTGACTGTGTCAATGGAGATACACCAAATTTGTCACAAGTGTATGGCAGGAATCAACAAGGAGAGGGAGGTAGGAGGTCCTTGGGGAAGAGGGGACTTTGAACTGACAGGTGAAAGATGAGTAGGAGTTGTTCAGGTGGCCAAGTAAAGGTGGGGTATCTTGTCAAATGGAGAACTATCTGCAAAGTATTAGGGGCACACAGCACTATAGGGTGCCCAGAAGCCACAAATGATTTCCTGCGGCTGAAGTTGGAGTGCCAGTTGGGCAGTGTCAGGGAGCTAGAGATAAAGGTTGGGCCAGTTGACGAAGCTCTTGGTGGCCTGCTCAGGATCTTGAAGAGCACTGGTGGCACAGTGGTTAAGAGCTCAGATGTGAATCAAAAAAAGTTGGCAGTTCAAATCCACTGTCTGCTCCTTGGCAATCCTGTTGGTAAGTTCTACTCTGTCCTGCAGGATTGCTATGAGTCCCAATAGACACTATCACAATGGTTTCTTTTGTTTTTTTTTTTTTTCTTTTAAGGATCTTGAACTTGATCCAGTAAGCCAGTGTTTTCCAAACTTCTCTGAAGGTAAACATTACTTGGTAAATACTTGTCTTAGTTTCCTAGTGCTGTTACAGTATGATTACTGCAAGTGGGTGGTTTTAAAGAACAGGTACTTATTTTCTCAAGGTTCTGGAGGCGAAAAATCCAAGTGAGTGTCTTGGCCATGTCTACTCCTTCTGTGAGCCTCTCTCTTAGTTTTTGGTGTCTACCAATGATCCTTGATATTTCTTTGTGTGGGTAACTCTCACATGTAGACTGTCTTCTTGCTGTGTGTGTATGTGTTCTTGTCTTTTATAAGTCAGAAGTGATTAAGTATAAGATATACTCTACACTAGTGTGACCTCAACTAATGGACTGATTCTGTTACATTGTGGAAGATAATCTGCTGTACTCAAGGCCAACTGATTTAGTCACATGTAACTGTTCCATGAAAGCAACCAGACTAGTATTTGGCCAAACATCTGGGAACCATAGTCTAGACAAGGCGATACGTAAGATTAGCAGTTACGGCACTTGTTAAAAATGTGAATGTTCTATGCTGATGCTGAAAGTCCAGGAAGGGACCTGGGATCAGACTGTTTAATAAGAATTCTGGTGATTTTTATAACCAGGCATGTTTTGTAAGCACTGTTGAGCCATGTGGTTTCGAGCAAGGGAATGGAGTGGTAAGAATTTTCATGAAGTCAGTCTGGTGCACAAAAGTTGCACTGGAGGCATACTGGCAAGGCTGAAGAACTGGAGACAGATGAGAGGCTATCTATACGTAAGATGATGATTGATGAAGGGACAGGTAATAGGGGTTGGAGCGCAACACAAGCATTTGGCTGACGGTGATATAACAAAGTCTCAGATTAATGCATCCCACACTTAGAAGAGCAAAAGAATTGTCTTTTTAATTATTAGGTAATTTGCATAATCTTCCCTATTAGTTTCCCATTCCTCTGTGTAGCACAAAAAATAAATTGAGATAAGTCTAATAAATTCTCTATGATTTCCCAAAACTCTATGTTGCCTAATCCCAGGGACTCTCTTTCCTCATCGTTTCCTGTGACATCACATCCTGTAACACTTTTCTACCACGCTCACTGGCCACACCATCTCTTTTGCCTTGGTTGACTTGTCTTCCTCCAACTGACCTCTGACTTTTGAAGAATGTCTTGGATCCTGTTTTCTTTTCAGTGTGAACATCCACTCTTGGTGACCCTACTAGGCTTTTGCCTTATATACTATCTAAATGCTTATGCTTTCTGTACCTATCTCTCCATCACTGACCTCTTTCAAGACACTTCTGATGGGTAGCCAACTGCATAACTGACATCTCCTTGGGCATGGCGAAGGAACTTCTAGGGTACACAACGGAAGTGCTGACTCTTCATTCCTTGACCAGCTTTTCTCAGCCTTTCCATCTGGGTAAAAGCCACTATTGTGTACCTAGCTGCTCAAGTAAAAATCTGTTGTTTTTCTTTGAATACACTCTCTATCGCTTAGATTTTGTATCTAGTTGATCAGAAAGTCACATACATAACTTCTAAACACTCATCTTTTCTCATGTCCTGTATCAGTGGTTTTCAAACTTTAGTGTATATGACAATCATCTGAGAGGCTATTAAATCAAACTACCAGACTTCACCTCCTAAAGTTTTGATTCAGTAAATTTAGAGTGTGACCTGAGATTTGAATCTTTATCAAAGTTTCCACATGATGTGGATGCTGCCCATCATAGGCTGGACTTGGAGAACCACTCTCGTATAATTTATTAACAACCTATCAAATCTCTTTATTCCTCACCTGAATGATTGCAATAGTCTCCTGATTGGGATCCATCCATATTTGTGCTCTCCCTTCATTTCACGGATGTTTATAATGTTTTATGACTTCCTAGAACTTTTCAAAGATTTTATTCTTACATTTGGATGAAATTCCAACCTTGTAAGTTAGGAACTTGAATCCCTAGCTTTCTTTGCAACTAGGATGTAAGCTCATGACCTAGGCACTGCCATGAGACTTGATTGGAGACTTTGGCTCAGTGGTGAACTGTTTGAAAAAGAAAGTCTGTGGAAAGTTCTTTTTTTTTTGGTGGTGGAGGGCAGTAGGGATGACCAGAGTGTCAAGGCTGAGTTCTACACACAGAAATATCACCAACGGGTATCAGCAGTGGTGGTTCCATACCTGTGGTTTTAGAAACTGTCCCTGGATGCTGGATCGTGAGTCTTGTTTTTCAGTCCATCTAACAAATCTTTGCATTGGCCAATATCTTTTTTAAGTAACGTTATTTTTGCTAAACCAGCCAGAGTCTGCTTTGTTATTTGCAATTAAGAATCCTGAGTGATACACTCTGTTAGAATCCTTGTGTGTGTGTGTGTGTGTGTGTGTGTGTGTGTGTGTGTGTGTGTGTGTGAGTGATATGTGTGTGTTAGAGATCAGGTACTTTCTTGATTCCACTAGACTTGAGTAGAGGCTGCCTCTCATCTGAGCTCACAAAGCCCTCCAGGTGCAGATGTCTTCCTCCTCCTCCTGCCTGTCCCTCATTGTCCACTCTGACTGAACGTCGTCAAACGTCTTTTATTTCTTCAGACATGACAATCTTGGGCATACGTTTGGGCCTTCGTACTTGCTGTTGCTTCTACCTGTAAGATGCTGCTTTCTTTATATGACCGGTATCTTATTTGTCATTTACAGCTCAGATTGCTCAATCTAAATGACATCTCTACAGAGAACTCTTTTCTGAGGTCACTGCCTGTCATATCACAGTTGTTTGATATGCAATAAATTGCCTTGGCACCTTTGTTACAAATCATTTGACCATAAATATAAGGACAGGTACAAGTATTTATTCTGGATTCTCAATTCCATTTCATTGATCTATTTGTTTTTGTCTCATTTCTCTTTTTAATCCTTCTGGAATTTATTTTGGTTCACAGTATGAATTTAAGATTAAAATGGTGTTTTTCCTTCCTCAAAATGGCTGACAAATATCCCATTGTTTATCGAATAATCCTTCCCTTCTCTGTTGACTTGTCACTCTCATTAAATGGTTAAGAGACATTTTTATTTAAAAACCTCCTTATTTCTTTGACTCACCCCATTTGCTCCCAGCCAATATTTTAAAAGCTCCAAACTCAGTTGAGCAAATGACAGAAAGCTTCCCCACCTCATAAAAGCTTACATTGGCAAATATGAAGAAGACATTGACATGTTAGGATAATAAACACACAACAGATATTTGCGCTGGAACTGAAAAAGGACTAGTACACTTAAGGAGCAGTGACTGAAATGAAGAGACTCTCAGGAGAGTTTCATGTTTACTTTGGGCCGAGCTGTGGACACTTAATCTCCAAGTCATCCAACCCCTGCGCAGATTGTTCCCACCTGTTGGCCGGACACTGCCTTAATCTTCCGGAGGTGGCTGTGAGATTTCTAAAGACTACCTAACTCCAACAGAGTTAAAATGCTTTTCGTAGTGAAAATACCCAAGATCTATTTGTAGAATTTCTTGGTGACCAAAAGACAGGAGTTGCAGCTTGTATGACAAGCGATCCAGTTGAAGTTCAATTGGTCAGGACAGGCTGGGAAGCACCCTTAAAACCCAGAAGGTGAAACGAACCTCAGAAAATGTAAATGACTGCATGCCGCCTCACAAAATCAGTGCCAGGATGGGAGAAGCTTTATAAAAGTAACCTGAGCTTTCAGATGCCTGAAAACTCAGCATGGTAGTATTGACTGAGACTTGCTTTGTTTCAGAGAACAGAAATGTCTGTTAGACTAAAGACACGCAGAGAAGTGCCCAGGGACCACATGGGAGGAAATGAGACCAGAACCAATTTCTGCTTCTCCACAATTAGGCTTCCCCAGGCTAAGATATTAGTCAGTACCTAAATGATCACCCAGGACATACGATTGGAATGGTGTCTTAGCCCTGGTGGTGCAGTGGAAGAGCTCAGTTGCTCAACAAAAGGTTGGCAGTTCAAATCCACCAGCTGCTCCTTGGACACCCTGTGAGGCAGTTCTACTCTGTCCTCCAGGGTTGTGTGAGTTGGAACTGATTCAGTAGCAATGGGTTTGGTTTTGGTTTTTAGAGGCAAGACTAACTAAAACAATAAAACACAACAAACAACAAAAATCCAAAACTTGAAGTCTAAATTGATCTAACTTACCGGGAAGTAAAATAAGTTCTAGAAGAATTAAAAAGAAATGATACAAAAGGAAACAGCACAATGCAATGGAATTGAGAATGCAGAAATAAGTTCTCATGTTTGCCTTTATATTTATGGCCAGGCTAATGAACTTTTTCTCTCTTTTTCCGTTGTAGCTATGGCCACCCTTTTCCTTGGGGCTTGGAAGACAAGGTCTGCTTTGGTAGAAGATGGGCCTAAAAATAAATGAAAAGATATCTTCTCTCTTTTGCCCCACAAAGAAATTAAAGTAAATAAATCATTGGCAGTGTTGTTTAAATTTTAAGTTAGAACTCAACTATTAGCCAAAAAGGTTGGCGGTTTGAACCCACCCAGAGGTGCCTCAGAAGAAAGGCTTGGCAATCTGCTTCTGATAGGTGCCAGCTCTGCAAACCTTATGGAGCCCACACTGCACCCATGGGCTCAACCTGAGTTGGAAATGATGCAACGGGCAACCAATAACAACATAACGGAAGTGAATTTATTAAAAATCCAAACTGTGAGAATTTTATGGATACCTTTATACTAAAAACAGCATTTTCGTTTATGCACATTGTTTTACATAAGACTTTGGAAATTTAATGCAAAATACAGAGTTTATCATTTTATTATATATTTTTCTACAATCATGGCTTTGCATCTTTTTATCTGTAAACCATTTTTTTTTTTTTTACTGTGACTTCTTAATGGTGGAACACAGCACCTCAAAGCTGAATGGCTTGCAGAAACAGCAATCACTGATTCATTCACCAGTCTGTAGTTTGATAAAACAACTTGCCTCTGCTCCACGTGGGGTCGGCTGCATTGACTGGACTGTGGTTGGAGGAGTCACTTACAAGATGGCTTCACTCATACAGGACAAAAATCTAGTAAGGCCCTGTAAGCCACACATCCTAAGGACTTTGGCTTTTACGCTGAGTGACATGGGAACCCACTGGCGGGTTTTCAGTGCACGGGTAGCATGATACGACTTATAGGTTTACAAGATGACGCTGACAGCTGTGTGCACATAAACTGAAAGGGTAGTTGGTTGGGGGCTGTTTAAGGTGAAAACAGGGAGACAGACCTGTTAGGAGGCCCCTGGGACAACCCAAGGGAGAGACAACAGTAGGTTGGGCCGGCGAGGCAACAGGTGAGATGGTAAAATGTAATGAATGCAGGTTACTCTTCATCAATTTTTTTCCTACTTATTTTATGGCATTATGTGACATGTAAATTCCTCTGAAATGAATTTTGATGTAAAGCTGGGGGTCGTCATCAAATACACAAATATCTCTTAAACACTTTTTCTTCACTGGTGCTTTCAAAGTGTAGGAAACTCATGGGATTCTCAAGAAGTATCCATCCACAGGTTTGGCCTGAACAGTTAGCTTAGGTTATAGCTGAGCTCCCACCAGCAAAGACCATGACCTTGTCCTATGATTGCTATTACTGTCAGCAGCCGCTCATGGAAACCCCTGGTATGACAGAACTAAATGCTGGCTGGTCCTGTGCCATCCTTATGACCAACTAGGTGATCAGACCATCGTGATCCCAAGAGTTTTCACTGGCTGGCTTTCAGAAGGAGATCACCAAGCCTCTTCTTAGTCCATCTGAGTCTCGAAGCTCTGCTAAAACCCGTTCAGCAACACAGCAGCACACCAGTCTCCATCAACAGACAGGTGGTGGCTGTGTGTGAGGTGCACTGGGCAGGGCGAGAACCAGGGTCTCTGCATGGAAGGTGAGAAGTCACACCGTACCACCACTGGCTCCTTGTCCTGTGATGGGAGATGTAAAACATACGAACAGGTTCCAATTTAGATGTTTTCACCACAAAGCCAGCTCCTGTGGATGAGCACACTCCCACAATGGGCAAAAGTTACCCAAACCATCCCTTTGAGCCACCCTCTCTCTGTCTTCATCTGCCTAGTGAATGTTACACAGATGTGCATTCACTTGACACCGAAAAACCAAACCAAACCCACTACCATCAAGTGTAACTCATGGCAACTCTGGAGGTCAGAGTAGAACTGCCCCAGACAGTTTCCAAGGAGTGCCTGGCAGATTTGAACTGCTGACCTTTTGGTTAGCAAATGTGCAGCACCACTATGCCACTAGGGTTTCTGCTCCTTTGATAGCATCTCATAATCCCTTACTCTGATCAGAGACCTGGGAAGATTCATAGGAATAATTTCAATTCTGGATGGCCTCTGAGTGCTGGCACACCATCCTGGGTGCCTTTTGATGTTTTTTTTTCTCTCTGTTTCTCCTTCTGGGAGCCCCAGCATCCTGCAGCTGTTACATCAGCCTCAGGCTGAGTTGCCTGATGAGCAGAACAAAAGATGCACTTGGTGAGTATTCACATCTGCACTTTGTGATAGCAAACAGTACAAGATGCCCTTGGCAATGGGGCCCTCCGGCTCGGGGAGGGAAAAATGTGTCCTGGAGGAGGAAGTTCCCCTTCACAAAGCTGACAGGGCCACTTAGCCAAAGCAAGGAACTTAGTGAAACAGAACATTAAACTTGGATATACTGCAAAGCCTCTGAGGTTTAAGCTCCAAGTCAACAGAGATGTTCTAATCTATATAAACACTCTGCATGCAAATTCCAAGCACAGCTTTGGGCCTTATTTAGCTGGTTTTTCGGACTGCCTCTCTCAAGAGCGAGGCCTATGTAGGCAAAAAGAGACGGTATGGTTTTCTCATTAACTCTCTGGCAAGGATTGCTCTTTGGGGTGACCAGATCCCACCCTCAGACATGTTCTTCAGCCTGGCTTCTCTGTGTTCTACGTCCACAGCTTCTTCCCTCAGTCTCAAGAGGACATCAGTAAGTCGCTGACTCCTTCCCTGCCCCAGGCTTACTATTGCCTTGTCACTGTCTTTAAGGCTTTTAGCCCAGAGCCTGGCCCTGGGTCAGACAGCAGTTTGTGAGAATGATTGCTTCCTAGGTAGAACAAATCACTTATTAGTAATTCGTTGCAAGTGTTACTTACCATGGACCAAGCATATTCTTCTACGTCTATCCTTTCACTTAATTCTCCCAATGACCCTGTCAGGTAGATCCTTTTATTTGCCCTGTTTTAAAGGAGAGGCAACTGGGACCCCAGGAGGTTCAGTAAATGGCCCTAGAGCACATGAGTGGTCATTGGTGAAGCCCAGATTTGCTCCAGGCTGTGTTATTTCAGAGTATATGCTTAATTATCCTGCTGCAACCCAGCCAGCTCTTACCCTGGAATGCAAAGAGGAGCCGGACCACTTAGAGATGTTGTTAATGGCTATGGTGTCCATCTCTAGTCACAACGACCCTGTGGATGGCAGAGCGAAGTGCTGCCCAGTTCCTTTGCCATCCCATGATTGGCTGGGGATCTGACCAGTATTATTCAAAAGGTTTTCACTGGCTGGTTTTTGGAAGCAGAGCACCAGGACTTTTTCCTAGTCTGTCGTAGCTGGACGCTCTTCTGAAATCGGTTTAGCGTCGTAGCAACATGCAAGCCTCTGCTGAAAGACAACTCTGGTTGCGTGTGAGGAGCAGCGCCCTAGAATTGAACCCAGATCTCCCACGTGGATGAGGACAACTCTATCACCGAACCATTTATACCCCCATGATTCTCTTCTGAGCTGTTCAAATATAGCAAAATTTATTATGTGTGGAAAGCGCGAGCCTTCAACTTCTGTCTGGACATCTGCCTCTCCAGGTGACTCCATTTCCGGTTGTGGGGGGTGGTACTTTACCCAGACCTAGCCAATCAAAACTTGGGTGGTGATCATGTGATCAAGTCAGGCCAATCAGAGGCGATGAGCTTTGATTGGACACGGAGCCTCCAGGGATACAGTCTTGCTGTCCTCTCACTGTCTGTAGGGGCAGGGAGTAGGGGTGGGAGACTAGTCCTTGACGCTGTTGGCAGCCATGCTGTGACCGTGAATGGAAAGCCAGGCGGAGAGAGGAGTCAGCACAAGAAGGAGAGCCAAGCTGAGGGAGAGTGACACCAGATTCTGACTTCATCCTTGGAACATCTGAACCAAGCCATGCACTCTGCAGTTATGTGCGCTCATAAAATCTCATTTTTGCTGATGTCAGTTCGGGTCAGTTTTATTGTTGCTTGTAACTAAAAGAATCCTAATAGATATAT
Source organism: Heterohyrax brucei (assembly GCA_028571685.1). Taxonomy (NCBI): domain Eukaryota; kingdom Metazoa; phylum Chordata; class Mammalia; order Hyracoidea; family Procaviidae; genus Heterohyrax; species Heterohyrax brucei. Next base: position 168,946,017 of record CM053143.1, read on the forward strand.
TAAGCCCTCAGTAAATTTGTGGTTCAGGCCACAGTTTGGGCTGTGACAGACAATTAAGGAGGCCTCTGTGTCCCTGATGCCTCAACAGTTAAGTGTCTGGCTGCTAACCACAAAGTTGTCACTTTGACAGCACCCAGTGGCTCCATGGGAGCAAAGACCCGGTGATCTGCTTTTGTAAAAAGTATAGCTTAGGAAACCTCATTGGACAGTTCTACTCTGTCATGTGGAGTTGCTAGGAGTTGGAAAACAACAACTGTGTCTGGGACTGGGGATAGCTGCTGCAGCCTGGGGAACATGGATTGGAGCCATAGTCAAAGAATTACAAAACTCTTGTGTAACATTCATCAAGGACCGTTTTGAGAGCTTTTATCTATATTAGCTAATTTAAGTTACCATTGCCAAGCCATCATTAGCCTCATTTTATTCAAGATGGGAAGTTAAGGCACAGAGAAGTTGGAGAATTAATGTATCCAAGATCACACAGCTACTACGTGAAGGGTCAGTTTACAATTGCAGGCATCTAGCTCCTGCGCATGCTGTTAGCCATTCTGCCCTATTGCCTCTCTTGACCTCCATCGAGTGAGCAAAGGCTCCAAGCAATCCATGATTCACGGGACACAGGAGCGTTCTTGGAGAATGCAACCTTTTTAAGATTTATTTTCACTTTTATTTTTTAAAATGAGCTACAAAACGATGAATGAAAGTTCAAGGGCATTTGACTGAAAGCATTCCGAACTGCACAAAGAGGAACAAAAACTCCTGTAGCCTTGATTTTTCTTTCGTATCCTTCAGTCTTACTGATCGACCCATGTCTCAGAGAGGAACGGACAATGAAGGACCAGGCACAGCACTGACTTAGCCCAGCCCTGTTCAGTGCCGTTGCCCTCCAGACTCCATTCACGTTTATTGGTCCGCACTTCCTTCTCTAGGCTCAGTGCTGTCCAGACCCCAGTGGTGGCCTACTGAATATGTGCAGCCCCACCAGCTCCACCCATGTGACACTGAAGGAGCCTCAACATCCTTCTGGCAGGAAGGCCTCTGTCCAGAACTGTGGGGAGTTAGCTTCTCTGAGGCTCTCACAGTGGGAGGTGAAGGCTGGCTTTGAAAATCTAGGGCCCAGGTCATGCCTGGCCTGTAGGTGCTAGGTGCTGAATGATCAGAGAGGGGTGAGCTTTGGGCTCTTGGTTGGCTTACTGTCCCTGCATATAGTGGACTACCCACTGAATCCCAGCTTACCTTATCCTCAGATAGTTAGGAGCTACATGGTATCGAGTCATTGTGCTAAATGCTTTGCATGGCGCTTTTTCGTTTATTCCATGTTGTTAGCTGTGAGACTCATGGTGGCTCCGACTCACAGCAGCCTCATGCCCAGTGGGACTAGACAGTGGTGGTCAGGATTTTCACTGGCTGGTTTTCAGAAGTAAACTGTCAGCACAGTTTTTCCTAGTCTATCTTAGTTTGGAAGCTCCAGTGAAACCTGTTCAAGGAGATGGGTTGGTATAGTGGTTGCAACAATGGGCTCAAATGTAGCAACGACAACGTGGTGGTAGAAGACCAGGCAAGTTTTGTTTTGTTGTGCATGTGGTCGCTATGAGTCAGAGCCAACTTGATAGCAACTAGCAACAAAAACATTGTACCTCCCATTTCTCAGATGTGAACCTTCAAGAAATGAAGTGAATTCTTTGAGGGCACTCACCTAGCACCTGTTAGACCTGGAGATCGGAGACTGGGACTCTGCCTCTTGGGGACACAGCCTTGGGTAGTGAGCCTTCTCTCTCTTAACTCTCTGTGCTGCAATTGGCTGAGTTGCCCCTGAGCTGGTCTGGCCCTTCCAATGTCTTGGCTGTTGATTGTTGCTGCATCCTCCCCCAGGCTCACCCTGCTCTTCTGTCTAGGGTTCAGAGCATCTCAGGTGGTCTTAGCTTCACCTTCTTGCCTGACACTTCAAGGAACCACTAAGCTTTGGTTTTGATCTCAGATTCTGCTACTAGGAGAAGTTGTACAGTGTGCTTGAAGTCTTGCACTATGTCTTCCAGATCAGTGAGTCTGGTCCTCAGGCTTTATACCATCCTGTCCTTTGAGGGAGCTTTGGGGCACAGGAGAGTGAGAAGAAGAGGGAGTGCTTACAGTTGCTTTCCTTGTGTCTAAAAAATAGCACACTGTGCTCCAGATGGTAAGTTACATGAGGTGGCCTCTGCCCCCACCCCGGGGCCATCCTGAGCACGATGGTGTGCTCTGCTGGACAGGCTCAGGATTCCAGAGTTGTGACATTTCCTTGGCTGTGTGGGAATTAGCATCCCTAGCCAACTCTTGATTATCTGCTGGAGAAGGGGGAGGATGGACCGTTGATATCTCCAAGTAACCCTGGAATTTATTTTGGCCAACAGCTCCACGCCTCTTCTGTTGGACCTCTTTCCAGAACAGCTACCAAGACATTAAATCTGCTGGCTTGGCTTTCACATCTTCTCTTGTTTCTTCCCTCCTTTTTCTTTTCTCCTTGTATGCAAGAGGTCCTCAACATTGGACAAGGAGAATGAGGAGAAGCAAAGAGTCTGAGGGAGCATAGTCCTCTTTGTTTAAGTAACAAAAAACCAACTCAAACGGGCTTAAATAGCAGAAGGGATCTATTTGCTTGCATAACTAAAAAGTCTAATATTGGGATGACATCAGGTAAGGTTTGCTGCAATGAGAAACTGATGCCAGCAAAGGCCTTATTTCTCGCTTTCTGCCTTCCATAATATGAACTTCACGCTTCAGTGCCGCATAGTGGTCCCCTGACAGCCCCAGGTTCTTGCCTGTGGTAGAACTTCACACTCTTAAACCACATTGTCTGAGGGAATGTATGTCTTCCCTAGCTCCTACACATGTTTTCATCAGCTCAAAATGGGTTATGTGCTTTTCCCTAAGCCAGTCTCCTGTTGTATCCAGGGAGAAAGTCTGTCTTTATTGACTTCATCCAGTTGGGGCCCATCCATCTCTGGACGTGGGAGTAGCATCATTCCCATACAACACACATGACAGACTGGGGTGGGCTGAATCTCTCAAAGGGAAACAAGGATACTGTTAGTAGGAGAAGGGGACAGGATGCTGGGCAGGCGACAGATGAATGCCCATCATACTTGGTAGATCCATAGGCCATAATGACAGTATCCAGGTGCTAGTTATACCTAACTGTGGGATGGGGATCTGAATTTACAATGTCTTCTGTCTTAGTTCCCTAGAGCTGCCATAACAGAAACACCCCAAGTAGGTGTCTTTAAAAGACAGACTTTTTTTTCCCTAAAAGTTCAAGGGCCCAGTAGTTGAAATTCAGGGTGGTGGGGCTCTAGGGGAAAGTTTGATATCTCTGTCAGCCCGAGGAAGAACCTTGTCTCTTTCAGCATTCCTTTGTTGCTTGAAGATCTTCTTGTGACCTAATATCTATTTTCTACTATTTATGCTTTCTTGTCTCTCTGTCTATGCTGCTTTATATTGCTCAGAAGTCATTATGTTTAGAACACAACTTACATTAACACAGACCATTAGCATAACAAAGAAAACTCTATTCCCAAATGAGATTCCATCCAGAAGTATAGACGCTAGGATTCCAACATATATTTTGGGGAGAGACAACTGAATCCATAGTACCCGTCCCAAAACATTCCCTCTTTCTTTTTTCCTGTGTATCACCTACAGCAGTCATGTATTATTTTCTGAATAAAACAAGGAGGTTTGTGGTAGTACAGTGACTTATTCCAAATACCCCAGCCAGAAGTGGCTGAACATGAACTTGAACCCATGCTCTTTCTCTCCACCACACTCTAGTAGGCAGTGAGCAGTTGGCAGAGTGTGGTGATGTAAAAATGATGTGGCAGAGGCATTGACCTCCTCTAACTTCATCAGGAGGCAGGGGAGTCAAAATCAGCAGTTCAAGGCTGGTTCCCATAAGTTGGAGGTCAGACACGTCTCAACTGTCCACCCTTCCTACCAAGTCTGACATCAACTGTTACTCCCATGGCGCTCTCTACTTCTTTGCTGGGTTCAGTAGTTCATTGCAGTGGCCACACAGAACTCACAGACCATACTCACAGTTATGGGGCTTGTGAGGGAAGCAGCAGGTTACAATTCAGATTTAGGAACACTCAGGATATAGTTCCTCAATCAAGTCAGCCTCTCTTTAGAGGTGCCTGCAAGCAGGTACCTCTCTGGCCCTCTGGCCCTCAGCCTGGCCTTTGAGCTGCTCAGATAACTGTTACAAAGCTCCTTTAGCTCTACAAATAAGTGCCCTGAGGCACCCTACTCCACCAGCAAGCCTCCTGCCCAAAGGCACTCAACTTTCTCGGTCTGTGGGCCAGCAAGCCCACAGCCCTGTCTCCTGCCAGTCTCCTCCTCTGCTGCTGCTGTTTCTCTGGCACTGCTTCTTGCCATCTCCAGTGTCACAGCTCTTGCCCACGTTACACCTCTTTGCCTTGTTGCAGCTCTTTCATTGGTTTCTTTAGTGTGGGGATCATGGATTGAAAGGATGTTTGTACTCTTGGCTCTTCTTTCTTGGTAGTAATGAGATCCTCTCCTGCCTCTGGAATGGCTCATATGAAGTAAGCCTAGTGGGATGACAAAACTGACCAACCTCTTCATACGCTTTATTTGTATCATCTCACCCAGTCATTTGGTGAGGATTATAAAGAGTGTGGTTAGAAGGGCTGTATTAAGTAATTCACTGTACCACACATGAACACAGTGAACACAAGGAACACTATCACTATCATCCTGGAGACGGACATTTTGGAAGAAAGAAAGAACCTAAGGATCTATGGACTAGTCCTTCAGACACAAAAGATGACAAGGTAGAAAGGGTGTAAGATCTGCAGAGAGTCAAGAATGGAGATGACAGATTAGGAGACAAGCACAAAAGTCAGGGGCTAATCTGCCCAATTCCATAAGATGTATAACTGAGAAAAGCTCCCAGAGGCTTGAGAAAGGAGAGAGACTAGTAGGGAGAGTTCCAAGCCTTTAACTTCTCTGGAAGCTGTCAATGATTTCATTCCACTTGGATCAACAATCAATGTCCATGGAAGTAACAGTCAAGAACTGAAGACGTATCACATTGTGCCAATCTACTGGAAAAGACTTCTTTAGAGAATTTAAAAGCAAAGAAGTCACCTTGAGGGCAAAAGTGCACCTGACCCAAGTCATGGTCTTTTCAGTGGCCTTATGGGCATGGGAAAGCTGAATGATGACAAAGGAAAATGGAAAAATTAACACATTTGAATTGCAGGGTTGGTTAAGAATATTGAATGGACTGCCAGAATAGCAAATTGGTTTTGGAGAAAGTATATCAGAATGCTCTTTAGAAGCCAGAATGGTGAGGCTTTGTCTTTCTTACTTTGGACATGTCATGAGGAAAGACTGATTACTAGAAACGGATATCATGCTTGCTGAAGTACAGGTCAGTGAGAATGAGGGGAACCATCCATGAGATGGATAGATATTACAGCTACAACAGTGGGTTAAAGACACCAACATTATTAGGATGGCAGAGGATTGGACAGCGCTTTATTCTGTTGGACAAATGGTCACTATTTGTCTGAGCTGACTCAATGGCAACTACATCAACAACACCTCTGAAAGAACTGGCACCAGTTGGCTGACCCACCCAGCCCTGCAGGACTAACATTTGTACTACTTGCTTCTCCGGTTCTTCCTACTGGGAAATCATATCTTGGCAACCTGATAGTGAGGCCTTGGAAGGCAGGGATTCTGACTGACACTTTTGTTTTGTCCTCCACTTGTCAAATTTCCACCTGACAGATAGACTTCTGATTCTAGCAATGAGTCCTGAAGATGTTTACATGGCAGAAAGTAAAGTATAGCTTTAGGGGTCAGAAGTACTTGGGGCTGAGTTTTAGGCCCACCACTTATTGGCTATGTGACTGTCAGCAAATGACTTCATATTTCTGAGCTTGAGTTTTCTTATCTATAAAATGGGTGAATAATAGTACCAGCCCTTTCAAGGTCATTGGGATAAAACAAATAAAGAAGTTCGAAATGTTAAGAGCTCAATGAAGATGTATGTGACAAGTACTTAAAGTAGGACTTGACAAAAGATATGAGTTAGAAAAATGTTACTGACGAGGATGAGGAGGAGGATTATGATGTTTCTAAATGCCCATTCCACTACCTGTCAGTTTGCCGTACTGTAGTGGCTGGCATGTTGCTGTGATGCTGTAAGCTTTACCTCTGGTATTTTAAATACCAGTAGGGTTATCCGTGTTGGACAGGTTTCAGTAGAGCTTCCAGACTAAGACAGACTAGGAAGAAAGACTAGTGATTTACTTCTGAAAATTAGCTAGTGAAAACAGTAAGGATCACAATAGAACATGGTCTGATTAGTGTGCTCTGGACGTGTCACCAGGGGATCAATCACTGGAGGAGGATGTTATGTTTGGTGAAGTACAGGGTAAAGGAGACCCTCAGTGAGAGTGAGAAGGACTGGCACAACAGTCACAGTAAGGTACTCAACATGATGGCAGTCATGAGGACGACTGGGCAGCATTTCATTCTGTTGTACATAAGATCACCATGAGTTGCAGTCAACTGGACAAGAGCCATCCATCCATCTGTCCGTCCACCCACCCATCCATCTTGCCCATTATCACTGATTCTCTTTCTCATCTATGTGATTTACCTTTTTGGCAGGCTTTAACACTGTGTGGATGCTTCGGTGATGAATCTAGAGTGGAGGCATGCTCTGGGGGAGAAGACTATTTTCATCCAGTATCTGTACCCTCTGCCCCCATAGCCTTCTGCTTCTGGGATACTTGAGAGGAGGACTTGGCTCTAATTTCCTCCCCATGGCAGCAGGCACAGAAGTGTGGGTGTGGGAGCTCTCAACGAAGGAGGGCTTATGAGGAAGACTTGAATCTTCTTCTTCCCCAGGTCCAGGAGCGGTGTGGGTGGCAGCATGTGGGAAGGGAGATATCGTTAGATAAGTGGGTAGGGGTGGGACAGGAGGATCAGGGAGCTTGGTTATCTCTCTTAGGAAGAAAGGGTGTCTCTCAGCTTCCTGGATTAGCTTCCTCTTCAAGCTGAGCTGCTGGGTATGGCCCTGGAGGAGACATGCCTACCACAGCTGGGCTGGCCTCCTCAAGTCCTGTTGCTTCATGCTTCTCCACCAAGAGGCTGATGCAACCTTCCCCTGTAAAAGCAGTGAAAAACATATCACTATCAGCTCTCTCCTTGCATCTGCACTGAGCTCATCTTTCTCAAGTATGGAGCATAGTCTTCTGGGTTTCTGCCAAAGGGGACTGAGAGAGGGGCACAGTAGGGAAAGCACAGAGGAGATGAGCTGGAAGACACTTGGGCCTGAAGTCAAGTGATTTGAGTTGAAATCTCTTCTTCTTGCAACTCTTACGACTTTAAGAAAATTGCAGAACTCACCTGAGCCTCAATTTCCCCAGCTGTAAAATGGGAATTGCTAGTATTTGTGTTATCTGTCTTGCAGGATCATTAGGTTTTAACCCCCTGTCCACTTCTTTCTCTCTGAGAAAGCTGCAAGTAGTCCTCAGCGTCCTCATCTGTAAAATAGGGATGCAAAACCTACAAAAGATGGCATAGGAGATTAAATGAGGTGCTGCAAGTTGCTCACCACAAAGTAATGGGGGGGGGGGGAAGAAAAGAAAACCCAACCCACAAACTTGTTGCCATGGTGATCTCATAAACAAAGGAATAAAATGCTGCCTGGTCCACCCCAATGATTGGCTATACCCATCAGATCAGTGTGCTCCACAAGGTTTTCATTGACTGATTTTGGGAAGTAGATTATTGGCATGCTTTTCTTCCCAGCCTGTCTTAGTCTGGAAGCTCCACTGGAAGCTGTTCAGCATCAGAAGAGCACATGAGCCTCCAGTGACAGATGGGGGTGCTGTGCATGCAGTGCATTGGTGGGAAACTGAACTAGGATCTCCACCGTGAAAGGCAAGGGTTCTACCACTGAGCCACCCAAGGTGGAGTAGTAAGTCCCTTGAACTCTCTGGGTCTCAGTTTTCTTCATTTATCAAATGAGTGGTGCAAACATACCCAATTCACAAGGTTGTGGTGAGGATCAAATGATCACATGGAGATGAAAAGAGTCTGTGAAAGGACTCTATAATCCCTGGAAACAGTCAGCATTGCTAGGGCTGCCAGCACAAGTGGAGGGAAATAGTTTGATCAGAAATAAGGACCCCTCAGGGCAGGCATCTGGGGGCTCCAGAAGGGAAAGACGTGGCGGGTTCAGGATGATGTTGAGACTGGAACCCCAGAGCCCTCCTGCTCAAGTTGGTAGACCTGCCAGTAATAGTAAAACCCACCTCTGCCAGAGCATCACTGAAGGGATGCGGATGTGCAGAAATGGACCTTTGCATTGAGATGGGGCATTGGGCTGCTGCAGCTTCTGAGTTTTAGGTAAGAACTCCGTCTGAACATCAGAGCTGGGTATGAAAGGGAGGTTTTGGGAAGCAGGGAGTTACTGCAAACAGATCTCAGAGAAGTTTGTTATTCCCCAAAGATAGTGTCTCGTTTTGTTTTAGAGAGGTATTTTATTCACAGTTACTGCTTCTAATACCTTGGGGCTGAGAGATGCTTCCTTTTATCTCAAGGGCTTATTCAAATGACAAGACTGTACAATCCTGAGTCAGGGAGAGGAGAAGGACAGAGTGAGGACAGACGGTCCGGGTGGCTCTCAGCCAGTGCAGCTGGGGGCAGGGCCCCTGTCTTGCTTGGCTGGGCAGGTGGCCCATGCAAAAGTGCTCAACTCTGGGAACAGGTACCAAAAGCAGCAAAGAAGGGACAGCAGCCAGGCATAGCCTGTGGATGAGCTTCAGACACAAGAGACGTGGCAAAGATTCAGACTGGTCTGATGCTGGAGAGGAATTATGTTTCTCAAATTGGGACTCAAGGGTTCTTGAGTGTCTGTACATGAATGCTGAGGTCCATAGACTTTTTTAAGAATATTTAAATTTTATGTTTTCACACTGATAACAACCAATCAACATAATAATTAACCTAAGTGTGCTCTGGGTCATCTGGATTAGTGAACTCCAAACGATGTTTTGGCAGCCACCTACAGAAGAATTTCATTGCACACAGTGACCCAGTTTCTATGCACTCATGTTCACGCACACAGAAATAGAGCTGACATTCAGCTGGGCTCTACCAGAACAGCTGTACCAGTTGTGAAAATACTAAAATACTTTAAGGCAGTTGGTAAATGGCTCTGAGAAGCTGAAAGGTCACCATCCCTGTGTCCCTTACTCTTTTGGTGTCTCCTCTGGAGTCACCTAGCCTCCTCAGGTCACAATACCCAGCAAGGACGGATTGAGTGTCGTTAAGTGCCATTGAGTTGATTCCAACTCATATTGACCCTATGTACAACAGAACGATGTTGCCTGGTCCAGCACCGTCATACCATCAATGCTTTGTTTGAGCCTACTGTTGTAACCACTGTGTCAGTCCACCTGCTTGAGGTCTTCCTCTCTTTCACTGACTTTCTAACAAGCATGGGACTGGTTGGTCTTGCTAACATGCCCAGAGCATGTGAGATGATGTCTGGCCATTCTCACTTCTGAGGAACATTATGGCTGTGATTCTTCCAAGCCAGATTCAATCATTCTTCTAGCATTCCATTTCGTATTTGGTATCTGGAAACCCTGGTAGCATAATGGTTAAGTGCCATGGCTACTAACCAAAGGGTCAGCAGTTCAAGTCTGCAAGGATCTCCTTGGAAACTCTATGTGGCAGTTCTACTCTGCCCTATAGGGTTGCTATGAGTTGGAATCAACTTGACGGCACTTGGTTTTGGGTTATTCTTCACCAACACCCAAAGTCAAAGCTGTCAGTTCTTCTTGCCAAGCCAAGTGTATGAGGTGATTGAAAAGATCGTGGCTTGGGTCAGGCACACCTTAGTCACCAAACTGACATCTTTACCTTTCAACCCTTTGAAGAGGTCTTTTGCAGCAGATTTTGCCAGCGCAGTACGTCATTTGTTTTTTTTGACTGTGGCTGCCATGAGTCGGATCTGACTCGACGGCACTCAGCTTGGCTGGCTGTAACCAATAACTGCAAATTGCACAGCTTCGAGCAATGGAAGTTTGTTCTCTCATAGTTCTGGACGGTAGAAATAAACAAGTAGTTTCACTGAGCTCAATGCAAAATGTCAGCAGGGCCATGCTCCTTCCAGAAGACTTCCACACTCCTTGCAGGAAGTTTAGGAGAGAATCCTTCCTTAACTTCTCCAGTTTTTGGCAGCTCTTGGCATTCCTTGACAACATCATTCCAATATTTGCCTCTGAACATCCACTGCTAGCTTATCAAAATGGTTAGATTCCAAAGGCCAAGCTGTTTTCGGAAAATCAGCACTAGCCAAAAAATGGAGGATGACCACATCAGATCACAAAATATTATGTGGGACACAAGTGTCCTTCTGGATCCCAAAGCTGGAAAATGTAGGTAGCTGCCATATGTCCCACTGGTCATGGAAGGGTTACTGCCAGCCATATGCCATTAATGTGCAAGAGTGTCAGATAGCGGCTCTTTTACTAGTGCCATAAAGGTGATATCTCAGATATGAAGGTAGTCAGTAAATGAGAAGTAGGTATAGCTGCATTGCCTTCTTGTTTTCTGTCTGTGTCAACTCTCCCTTGCCCTTCTTATTTAAGGATACTTGTAATTGCACTTGAGGCCCATTGGGATGACTCAAGAAACCTTGTTTGCATAGTGGTTAAGGGCTATGGCTGTTAACCAAAAGGTCAGCAGTTTGAACCTACCAGCCACTTCTTAGAAACTCTGTGGGACAGTTCTACTCAGTCCTACAGGGTCATCATGAGTTGGTATCAACTGGACGGCAACAGGTTTGGTTTTTGGTCTGAGATAACCCAGAATAATCACTCCATTTCAAGATCCTTAATTTATTCACATCTGCAAAGACTGTTTCTTCTTATAAGGTAACATTTACAGATTCTAAGGAGTATGACCTGATGTCTTTGGAGACCAGTAAGTAGGCCTCCGGGATCCTGCCCCAGAAGTAGTGCCAGTAACCATCCACTGGGATGGTCCATCCCATGTGCATGTGTGTGTGTATGGAACTGTTTTCTGTGTACAATACTTCTGACACTGTGCAGTACCCTTTGACTTTTCTCTACTGTGTCATTTTTTTAAAAAAACTCCTTGTTGCAATCTACTAAATTGATAGTATGATTCTTTATTGGGTTTGGGGAGCACTTGGTGGTACAGTGATTAAGACTTGGTTACCAAGCTAAAGGTCAGCAATTCCAATCCACAGCCCCTCCTTGAAAACCCGAAGGCAGTTCTCCTCTGTCTCATAGGGTGACTACGAGTTGAATTGACTTGACAGCAGCAGGGTTTTCTTTTTCTTTTTTTCAAAGTTATGTTGTGACCTACTTGGAAAATACAGTGCAACCACCTTATAACCTAGTAACCTAGTACTGCAAGATTCCACTCCCTGTGTTTGTGTCTTTGTTATAATGGCACCAAGCCAAAATTACTGCAGACTAATGAGAAAAGAGCTGAGGCAGTTCTAATCTGTTAGTGATATGTTTACGGTTAGCAAAGGTCGGTTGGCATGCTGAACAGATGAAGACTTGGCAATAGTTTGGGTGGCAGAAAGGAGTGGGAGAATGAGACCTTATGTAGTGTGTGATGGCACGAATATCCCAAACTCAAAAGGATGGGTACCATGGTGGTTCATCCCCCAGTCACGTTCCATGCAACAATTTAATTTCAGCAATTTAAAATAGTGTTGTCAGCCACATGAAATTAATATCACTGGTTATGATTTTGTGGTTTTGTTTGTACTTTATTTGAGGATTGTTTTAGTTAATAAATTATACAACAGCTGCAAACGTAAGAAGTTTTTTAACCTAGCTTTGTATTTGTACAAAGGATTCACTTAGTGGTGCAAGTAGTTAAGCACTCAGCTACTAACTGAAACATTGGGGCTTTGAATTCCCCCAGAGGATCCTTGGAAGAAAGGCCTGGTAATCTTCTTCACAAAAAATCAGCATTTTAAAATCCCATAAAGCACAGTTGTACACTGACACACATGCAGTTGTCATGAGTTGGAATCAACTCAATGCAGTGAACAATAAAAACAATAAATTGATTAAATTTAAGAACTACTGGTCTGTTGCAGGGAGTGTAATGAGATCCAGAAATGTAAAAATGCAGAGTTAGATGTGGTATTGGGAGAAAAGAACAGGAACAGCAGAAGGACTTGCTGCTGCAAGGATTTTCAGCAGAGGGCCTTAAATTTGAGAAAAAGAGATTGAATTCAGACAGGGAAAACCAGAGAAACAGCTTCAGAGAGCATACTTCTAGAGCTATTGCTACGAACAGAAGAAGTTGATGAAAGCCGGTAGATAAGTGTGCAGTCCAAGCAGAAGATGAGACAAATGGACCAGGATGGAGTTTTTGTCACCGGTCATAGTTAGAAGATTTAACCACTGCCTAGGAATGAGGATCAGTATTAAAGTACACTTACGTTGCGTATGTCTTAGTGAGACATACATTACCTCTCATGGTGGCCCTGTATGCCAGGTAGCACTGCTCCATAGGGTTTTCAAAGCTGTCATCTCTCAAAAGCAGATCACCAGGCCTGCCTTCCAAGATGCCTTTTGGTAGGTTCAAACTGCTCACAGTCAAGCACTTAGCCAAGTGTGCCATTCCAGTACTCAACTGAGTCAGAATCGACTTAGCAGTGATTAACAACAACAACTTACCAGTTCAGGAAGGCAGATACGTTTACAATCTGTGGATTTGCTTTGGTTCTTTCTTCTTCTTTATTATTATAATATTTTATTATAGTTAAGTGAAAATTTACAAATGAAGTCAATTGGCCACATCAAACCCCATATGTAGACCTCCGGGTGACTCCGTCTGCTATCCCAGCACACTGCTTTGATTCTTGAAAAATAATTTCTCAAGGTTATAAAACAAACAAACAAACAGGAAACAACCCATATGATGGCTGAAGTAGGACCACCCCATCTCAGATGAACCATCTTGAGGTCATTGTCTCAATGCCAGGTAGGGAACACCTGTGAGTGAAGGAGCCAGGCTGCTCTACGCAGATGTTACTTTCTTGGTAGGCTCCACTCAGAGACCAAACTGAACAGTGCTTCGGGTATTGCTAGATAACCTTGTCTTGAAATTCCATCATCTATACTTCAAGAATTAGAAAGAACAGTAAATTCATAAAAACCTAACCTTTTGGTGTTTCAAAGAAGAAACATGAAGTCCCAAAGGTACGTTACTCAGTCAAGGTCATCCTACCATTCATGGTGGAGAAAGTTTTGAAAGTAGGAGCCCTGACTTCTAATTCAGAGCTCTTCCCAGGTCTATTTTAATTCCATTTTACTAAATGTTTCTGGAAACCCTGGACGTGTAGTTGTCTAGAGCTAAGGCTGCTAACCAAAGAGTTGGTAGTTTGGATCCACCAAGTCCTCGGAAACTCTATAAGGTGGTTCTACTCTGTCCTGTAGGGTCACTATGAGGTGGAATCAACTTGATAGGAATGAGTACAGTACAGCAGAGTTATCTAATATTTATACTTTAGAAAACCAATGGTTATCTATAAAAACCCATTGCCATCTAGTCGAGTCCAACTCACAGTGACTCTACAGGTCAGGATAGAACTGCCCCATAGAGTTTCTGGGGAGCACCTGGCTGATTTGAACTGCGACCTTTTGGTTAGCAGGCATAGCACTTAACACACTCTGCCACCAGTTGACTTCAGTTCATTGTCACCTCGTGTGTATCAGAGTAGAACTGTGAACGAGGGAGTTTCCAATGGTTGATTTCTTTTTCAGAAATTGATCACCAGGCCTTTCTTTCAAGGTGCCTCTGGGTGGGCTCCAATCTCTAACCTTTCAGTTAGCAGCTGACCATGTTAATTTTTTGCGCCATCCAGGTGCTCCGTACCTCAGAAAATATCCATCGAATGCATGCACAACATCAAGGTGTGGTCTCTTTGCAGCACTTTTAGAGTACTGTTAGGGATTGAATCGTTTCCCCCCAAAATATCTGTGAGTCTGGCTAGTCCGTGATTCCCAGCATGGTGTAATTGTCCATCATTTTGTCATCTGATGTGGTTTTCCTATGTGTTGTGAATCTTATCTTTGTGGTATTGATGAGATGGGGTTGAATCTTATCTTTGTGGTATTGATGAGATGGGGTTAGTGGCAGTTATGTTAATGACGTAAGAGAATCTGTAAGATTAGATTGTGTTTTAAGCCAGTCTCTTGAGATATAAAAGAGAGATGCAAGTAGAGTAAAAATGGGACCTCATACCACCAAGTAAGAGGCACCAGGACCGCAGCATGTCTTTTGAACCTAGGATCCCTATGTTGAGAAACTCCTTGACAAGTGAAACACGTACGACAAGGAGCTTCCGCAGAGCTGACAGAAAGAGAAATTCCTCCCCCAGAGCTTGTCCCATGAATCTGGATTTCTAGCAGACTAGACTGTGGGAGAACAAATGTTTCTTTGTTAAGGTCATCCACTTGAAGTATTTCTGTTACAGCAGCACTAGATAACTAAGACCAAAACCAAAAAACAAAAACAAACAAAAAAAACGAAACCCAGACAAGTCAAACCCACTGCGATGGAGTCAATTTTTGATTCATAGTGATCCTACAGAGAGAGTAGAACTGACCCATAGAGTTTCTAATTGTCACCTAGCTAATTTGAACTGCCTAATCTTATGGTCGCCATGGGTTGGATCCCACTGGACGGCACTTGGCTTTAATCTTATGATTAGCAGCTGTAGCACTTACCCACTAACACCACCAGGGTTTCCAGATAACTAAGACAGGTGTATATATTTAACTACTTTTTTTTTTTTTTGAGATACAAACATTTCTATGCTCCTTTGAAAGGTCTCCCAGCAGGGCTGAACAGAAAAATCACATGGCCCAAGAGCAGAACATTTAGTGGAAGTCTCAAATCTTCCACTTCCCAGTTACTAATTTACTTACCTTCACTGGGCCCCTGTTTCCTCTCTTCTAAAATGGAATGATAACACTTGACTCCTTTGTGGGACTAGTGTGAGGATGAAGTGAGACAATGTGTGTGAAAGAACTTTGTGTTACTCTGTAGTTTCTTTACAGACACCTTGTCTCCTAACATGTCAGTTAAATTGACAGAATACAGGCTAATACAGCAATTGAGATGCAGGGAGCTGTTGTTGTTGGGTACTGTCTAGTTGGCTCTGACTCATAGCGATCCCTATGAAAAACAGAATGAAACACTGCTCGGTCTTGAGCCGTGTCCACAACCGTTTTTATGCTTAAGTCCATTGTTGCAGCCACTGTGTCAGTCTATTTTGTCAAGGGTCTTCCTCTTTTTTGCTGACCCTCCACTCTACCAAGCATGATGTCCTTCTCCAGGGACTGATCTTGTCCAAAGTGTGTAAGACGCGGTCCTGCCATTCTTGCTTCCACAGAGCACTCTGGCTGGGTTCAAATCCACTTGCAAGGTGTGTGATTTCAGGCAGAATTATTGAACTTCTTTTGCGTCTTTATTTCCTCAGTGTCAAATAGGGATAATAATAAAGCCAAGCCTGTGCTGCTGTGTTGATGCTGACTCATGGTGACCCCACGTATTACAGAATGAACTGCTCCGTAAGACTTTCTTGCCTATAAACTTTATGGAAGGAGATTACCAGGTCTTTCTCCTTGGTGCCACTGGGTAGATTCAAATTACTAATGTTTTGATTTGTTGTGGAGTGCAAACTGTCCATCAAACCTGGGTACCAAGGGGTAATAACAGTGTCTAATCTATAGGGGTTTTGTGAAGCCTGTTGTTAGATGCTGTCAAGTTGATTTTGTCTCATAGCAACCCTATGTGGTACAGAGTTGAACTATACCATACAGTTTTCTTGGCTGTAATCCTTAAGGAGACAGATTGCCAGGTCTTTCTCTCCGGCAGTTGCTGAGTGGATCTGAACCACTAACACTTTGGTTAGTGGCCGAGCACACTGTGAGGACTGTATGAGTTAGTTTCTGTAAACTGCTATTTGGCACAAAATATGTACTCAATAAATACAAGCTATTGTTATTATGATTTCATTTTACTTGGATCCAGAATCAACACCCATGGAAGCCAATCCTCCAGAAAACCCACTGCCATTGAGTTGATTCCAACTCACAGTGATCCCACAGAGCAGAGTAGAACTGCTCTATGTAGTTTCCGATGGCTGGATTTAAACTGCAGGTCTTTTGGTTAGACAGATGTAGTGCTCAACCACTATGCCACCAGCATTTCCCCACATGGAAGCAGCAGTCAAGAAGTCAAAAGACGCATTGCACTGGGCAAATCTGCTTCAAAAGACTTCACTGAGGGGTCAAAAAGTCAAGATGTCCCCTTGAAGACTAAAGTGAGCCTGGTGCAAGCTATGGTTTTTCCGTCACCTCACATGCATGCAACAGCTAGACAGTGAATAAGGAAGACCAAAAAATTAATGCTATTGAGTCACTGTGCAGGCAAAGAATATTGAATATACCACGGACTACTGAAAGAACAAACAAATCCATCTTGGAACAAGTACAACTACAATGCTCCTTAGAGGCAAGAACGGCGAGACTATGTCTGACAAATGTTGGACATGTGATAAGAAGGGATTAGTCTCTGGAGAAGGCATCATGCTTGGGACAGTAGAGGAAGACCCTCAAAGAGATGGGTTGACAAGTTGTCTGAGAAAGTGGGCTCAAGAATAGTAACAACATTGAGGATGGCACAGGACCTAGCGGTATTTGGTTCTGTTGTACCTGGGATAACTATGGGTCAAACAGACTTAATGGTGCTTAACAATATTACTATAGAGTTGCTATAAGGATGAATCGACTAGACAGCAGTGAGTTTGTTGGTTGGTTATTATCACTGCTTTGAAAACTTGCTGACATTGATGTCTTTTTGTTGTTTTCAGATGCCGTATTTATTGTTATGTTTGTGTAATGGTTTAGAAGTCCACAAACTTCAGCCCCGCTGGAAACTAGATGGAGTCTCCGTACTCACCTCTCCTGGAATCCTTCCATTCTTAGCATCAAGTAAGCAGCCGCAGAACCACCCTTCTGCTGTCCAGAGCTGCCGTCCAGAGCCAAATTGGCAGCTAGACCCACCAGCTGCCCCCCGTCCAAGGCCCAGCTGACATCCGTGGGAGCTTTACCGGCACACAGAGGAACCAGTTTTTATACGCACCTGGCTGGCTGCTGTTGCCTGAGGGGCAGCAGGGGCCCTGGGCCACAACACCCCTTGCAAGGATCTTGGCAAAGCACACAAGGCAAACAGGATCAGGGTGGAGCATGAGGTGGCCCTGAGAAGCCACTGGCATCAGCTCATGGAAGGTGGGAACAGGGAGTGCCCCAGATGATTCAGTGGGTGGCGTGCTTCCCTCTGAGCAGCTGCCAAAAAATGCCTCCCAGGCACCTGATTAAGAGGCAGTAGGCAGAGGAGGTGGCATAGAAGCCAGCCTCTGCAGGGCCTCTTCAGTTTCTCTCCCACCTCTTTAAACATGACGTTCTCTGTACCTGGATGTCTTCCTCTACTTGCCTGCTGGGCAACATCTTACTCCTAGCTCAGCCTTCAAGTCCTAACTCAAGTCTGTGTATCTCACATTTCCAGCTCTAGCAGATGTTTTGTATGCCACACACATCAAAAAGCAGTTACCGTTTCAGTCAGCGCTGACTGGTGGTGGCCCCATGTGTGTCGGAGAAGAATTGCATTCCCTAGGGTTTTCAGTGGCTGATTTTTTATAAGTAGATTACCAGGTCTTTTTTCCTAGCCTATCTTATTCTGCAAGTTTTGATGAAGGCCTTTCAGCACCACAGCAACATGCAAAAATAAGCCACACTTCACTGATGCTTGAGGGGCGCTGGCAGGGAGTTGAACTCCTGTCTCCTGCAGGGATGCTGAAAATTCTGCCTCTGAACCACCACTGCCCCTCCTCCATCAATGGTCAACTTAAGGGACCAAAAATCAAATGAAACCCACTGCCATCAAGTCAATTCCAACTCATAGTGACCCTGTAGATCAGACCAGAATATCCCCATAGAGTTTCCAAGGACTGCGTGGCAGATCTGAACTTCCAACTTTCTGGTTAGCAAATATAGCACTTAACTACTACGCCATCAGGGTTTCCTCTTAAGGGGGACGGAGAAATAAATTTATTGGAATAATACTAAGGATTGCAAAAATAAAAGGAAGACTGTAACACCAGGGCTGGAAATACACAGGAACCAGAGCACTGGGTCTCAGTACGGCCTGCCACCAACAAAACATCACAGCAGCTACAATCCCTAGTCACACCCAAGGTTTTCACAACACTATCAGCACTTCAAGCTCTGGGAAAATAAGCGACTGGCTGAACCTAAGTCACATGCCCACTTGGTGTTTGTACAAGAATGAGAAAGAGAGGAGAACCTGGTTCTTTCGACTTCTGTAGTGGGAGACAGTACTTCTCCCACCTTCCCAAACACACACAATGGGGAACTCCACCAAATGGAGAGTGAGACACTACAAGGATGTACGGGTCAGGAGTAGAAGGCCAAGAAATGAACAGATGTCCACTGCAGTGCTGGTCTCCCTACTAGGCTAAAGCTCTTGGAAAGAAGGGACTATTAATTTTCATCACTGCATCACAAGAGCCTAGAGCCTTTCACTTAAGCTTCCGCACCCAAACAAACAGGCAAGCAATCAAGCAAACAATAAAACCAGCTGTGTATGAGTTGGTTCTGACTCATGGCAACCCCACATGTGTCATAGTACATCTGTGTTCTATAGTATTTTCAATGGATGATTGTTTTGAAGTAGATCACAGACTTTTCTTTTGAGGCACCTCTGAGTGTACTTGAACCTCCAACCACTTGGGTATTGGCTGAGTGCATTAATAGTTTTACCACCCAGAGACACCGGTGCCTGGCACTTAATAAGGGCCTAATAGATTTTTTAATAAATTGCTGATGAGATGACCTTTTCCATTCAAGGAATCAAAGACACCTGGAAATGTTGGTACTTGCTCCTTCGTTGGCTTATTTTACTGTGGTGATGCTGTAAGCTATGCTGCCAGTACTTCAAATACCAGCAGGGTCACCCAAGGTAGATGTGTTTCAAACGATTTTCCAGACTAAGACAGATCTACTTCTGAAAAAATTGGCCTATGAAAACCTTATGGATGGCAGTGGAACATTGTCTGATATGGTACCAGAAGAGCCCCTCAAAAATACTACTGGAGAAGAGCTGCCTCCTCAAAGTAGAATTGGTCTTAATGACTCTACTTAAATATCCAGATGGAATCAAACTTCTGGGACCTTGGTTTGCTGATGTGGTATGGCTCAAAAGGAGAAAAAACAGCTGCAAATATTTCTGGATAACTGAAATGCGAAATATATCAAGTATGAATCTAGGAAAACCTGAAGTTGTCAGCAATGAAATGGAATGCAAAAAGATTAATATCCTAGACATTACTGAGTGAAATGAACTGTTATTGGGCATTTTGAAATAGACAATCACATGGTCTCAAAAACTAACTCACTGTCCTCCAGCTGATTCTGACTCATAGTGACCCTACAGAGCAGAACTGTTCCACATAGCTTCCAAGGAACACTTGGTGGATTTGAACTACTGACCTTGTGGTTAGCAGATGTAGCTTTTAACTACGACACCACCAGGGGTTCCAGGCATATGGCCTACTATGGTGGAAATGACAAATTGAAGAGGAACAGCTTCCCATGCATCATTGCAAAGGACACTTCCAGATCTACCCTGAAGTACAGCATTGTCAGCAATAGGATAACATCCATACCCTACAAAGAAGACCAGTTAATATGAGTATTGGTCAAATATAAGCATCAATAGCTAATGCAGCAGTTGGGAAGCACTTGACTGCTAACCAAAAGGTTCGTAGTTTGAACCCCCAGCAGTTCCGTGGGAGAAACAACCTCATGATCTGCTCCCTTAAGTCTGACAGCCTAGAAAATCTTGTGGGGCAGCTCCACTCTGCTAAATAAAATTACTCTAAGTCGAAATCTACTTCCCGGGACCCATTAAGGACAGCCTTACAGTTAGCAGCCAAGGGCCCAACTGTTAGTGCCATCCAGGGACTCTGACCTTAAAGCAACAGGTTCAGGGAGTGTGTAAGCAGCTGGTTAATCAGAGGCTGCAGGGATACCTTCAATCAGGGTGTCAGAAGATCAACCACTGGGTCCGCAAGCTGGTTCTGTCACCCTATTACCCCAATGGGGGCTCACTACCCGGAGCAACAGGGGCTCTGTGGAGCTCGAGCCCCTCCAGGTAATGGCCTACACAGGCTCTACCTTTTTCTAATGCTGTCTCTTCTTTCTCTTTCTGGATTCCTCAGTTCCTTTAAGTCTTTTCTCTCAGTCCTAAGTCCTGGCCTCATCACCACACCCCATTTTATCAAACATATGATGTATCTCTCAGAATTCACCAAGTCTCAGGTCTTCTTTTGTGTCTTGTTAAGTTGTCCAGCTTCTGGAAACTGCTGTATTGCATGGTCCCTGTTATTGTTTCTGCTACTGGAGCAGAAAAGACTGAAACTTAGAGTCCCAAGCAATAATGGTTAGGAGTGTGTCCTGCTCCTGATGTTATTCCAAGCCTCTAAATTAAACACACACACACACACACACACACACACACACACACACGCCATTCACTGCTAAAACTAGTTTCATGCTGACAAACCTCAGGTTTAGAGAAGGTAGTCTTGCCATTCCTGGTAGCATAACTTTAACATATCATCCTTAAAGAGTTTTTATTTACCTCCTGACTCTGAGTTGTAATACAAAACATGTTAATTTAACAATGAAGCTATCTGGTCCAGTCATTTCTTTTTCCTAGGTTTCGTACCAGACAGTGTGGATAAGAGGCAGGAGGTGAAGAAACAGATTAAGAAGACTGTTCTTACACACAGACACAGACACACAGACACACACACACTGATGATGCATTAAGAAAAAAAAAAACAGGAGGAATATTGTGGCAAAAACAGCTATTTGTGTTCCCCTGTATCAGTTCTTCTCCTTTCCTGTAGAATAAAAAAAAAAAAAACTCAAAAGTTTTGCTATTCAAATGCTGCCTAGAATACAGTCTACATTTCCCAGCCTCCCTTGCAGCTAGGTGTGGTCATATGACTAAGTTCCAGCTAACGAGATGTGAATGGGAATGACATATGTAACTCCCAGAAGCCATCACTAAAAGTAAGAGATGTGTCTTTTCTCTCTCTTTTCCCTTAGTCCTTTCCTGTTGACTGGATTGTGGGCATAGTAGTAAGTCATGTCAGACCATATGTAGGAGGGCAACATCCTAGGTGTAGCTCAGCAACAAGACAGAAGAAATCTAGATCTCTGACACATTGCAGTTGCCATAGCAACCTGAACTGTTCATGCTTGAATGAACTGTTCCTGACTGCCCACTCCTGACCACTCTAAGTTCTGTACATTTATAGGCTATGTCCCTGTTATTTTGATTCTCTGTTTAGTAGCTGAAAGAGCCCTCATGGCACGGTGGTTAAAGCATTTGGCTGTTAACCCAAAAGTTGGCAGTTGGAACCCACCCACCGTTACATGGTGGAAGGGTGTGGTAGTCTGCTTCTGTGAACATTTACAATTGTGGAAACACTATAGGCACTTCTACTTGGTCATATGAGTCAGAATTGACTCCTATGGCAATGAGTTTGATTTAGCTGGGTTTGAACAGCTGATTTGGTATCCTAGGGCTGAATACAGTATGGCACATAGCCCAAATTCAGCCCTCCACCTTCTTTTGTAAATAAAGTTTTATTGGAATACATCCACACTGATCCGTTTTTGTATTGTCCCCTAGGGTCACCATGAGTCGGATCCAACTCGATGGCACTTGGCTTTGGCTGACTGCTTTCACTCTATAATGGCAGAAATGAGTGACTGCAAAGATGACCATTTGGCTTTCAAGGCCTAAAATATAGTTTATCTGGCCCTTTTCAGCAGAAGTGTGCCAGCTCTTGCTGTATCCAATTAATGCATGTGTATTCCAAAATAATAACTGTGCTTACTTTCTCTGTATTTTCCAAATTTATTATAATAAATATGTTTCACATTTATTATCTTGGAAGTTCCCATAAATGTTAATTTAAAATATTTAAGTTCTAACTTAACGTGAAGTCAAACTCTTTTCATTACTCTGTCCTCCAAAAATCTTTGCCTGTAATGGATGGATTTTCTCCATGCTCCTTCCTATTTAAATGTACAATACGTACATTTTTATTGTCATTCTCTTCTCTGCTGGAAACTGTTGAAACACTTGCCAGCTTTTAGAGAAATATTGAATTTAGTATTTGGTAAAACTCTTCTGATGACTTATAAATAAAACTTGGCTGTATGGAAATAATTTATTATCTTTTGTTATCGGGTAGTCCAAGAATTGAGCTAATTTCAGGTATGATTTGATCTAGAGATCATACAATTTTGCCAGAGCTCTATCTTTCTCTGCTTCTCTCTTTTTGGAAAAAATCCTTAAGTGGGCTCTTTGTGCCCTGAAACTATGTCTCCTGGAAGACTGGAGCTTGCATCCTTCTGGCTAAAAAAATCCATAAATGGGTCCATATATCAGACTGTAGAGATGATTCTGATTGACCTCGCTTGGGTCAGTGCTCATGTC
Source organism: Heterohyrax brucei (assembly GCA_028571685.1). Classification (NCBI taxonomy): domain Eukaryota; kingdom Metazoa; phylum Chordata; class Mammalia; order Hyracoidea; family Procaviidae; genus Heterohyrax; species Heterohyrax brucei. The sequence goes on from CM053143.1 coordinate 168,968,700, forward strand.
TGAACCAACCACTGTGTCTGCTAGAAAGGACTAATTTTATTGGCCAGCTGAGAAGGCTCAAATCAACACTGGAACAAACCACTGCCATCAAGTCCATTCCAACTCGTAAAAACCCTACAGATCAGAGTAGAACTGCCTCCATAGAGTTTCCAAGGAGCAGCTGGTGGATTTGAACGGCTGATCTTTTGATTAGCAGATGTTAGCACTTAACCATGACGTCACCCGTGTTTCATATTCTTTCAGGTAAGAGTGGCTTTGTTACCGACAAATTGGAAAGAAGGTAAAAGTCAATAAGGTCCATTCCAGGCAATTTAGACTTTTTGCACATAGTTTTGAATGCTTCTGGGCATGTGATGTTATACCCCTTTTAAGACTTACATGCATCCCTCTTGTCTGATTGGGATGCTAAATGTTTTTGTTTAAATTACCATGCTAAGTTCAGCACATCACAATGCTCATGTCAACCTTGAAAAGTTCTTTTTTTTCCCTCCCTATTTTTCCAGAGACTCTCATTTATGGAGTCTAAATGACAGGTTGAAAGCTGAATTGTAGGCAACAGCTGGATTTCTTTGAATAACCAGTTGCTATTGAGTTAGAGTAGAACTGTGCTCCATAGGGTTTCAGTGGCTGATTATTTGGAAGTAGATTACCAGACGTCTCTTTTTTTTAACATCTCTGGGTAGATTTGAACCACCAAGGTTTTGGTTAGGAGCAGAGCACATAACCATCTACACCAGCCAGGGACTCTTTCTCCCAATGGAAGGGAAGTAAAAAAAGTAGTCTTAGGCAGTGGTGGATGAAATGTTGTGTAAGGAGTTAGACAACGTGAACTTGAGGCTCTAATCTTCTATTCTTTAAATGAATGGTCATGAATATCATATTGAGTATTTTTGAATCTCAGTGTACTCTTCTGCGTGATGAGGATCCTAGGGTTGCTTCTTTTGATTGCTCTGAGGACTAAATCTCTTTCCTGCCAGGTGGCTCCTTTCTGGGCTTTCAATTAATTGGACGCAAACTTGTCTCTATTTCTTTGGCTCTTGTGTTACTGACACCCAACACAGGAGTGGTTGGCAGCAGAAAATTGGTTGATGAAGTAAAAGTCAAAGGTGGAAAAGTAAGATAGCCAACTGGCTTCAGATTCACCACATTATTAGATTAAATCTTTGCCAATGCCCAAAGAGCTTGATCCTTCAGATAAGTGTTTGTAATCTATCATTTTCTGTAGATGATGAATGGACTCCCAATAGGAAGTCAGTCATTTTATTAAATTGCTATTTCAATTACTACTTTTGAAGACAGCATTTTTTTAATTTTTAAATGCATATTCATTCCTCTCCTTCTAACCACATAGATTACTAAAACCAAACCAAACCCACTGGCTTCAAGTCAATTCCGACTCACAGCAACTCTATAAGACAGAGTAGAACTGCCCTATAGAGTTTCCAAGAAACACCTAGCATATTCGAGCTGCTGACCTTTTGGTTAGCAGCTGTAGCACTTAACCTCTATGCCACCAGTGTTTCCTTACATAGGGACTAGAATGGCTGGGAGGTCTTAAGAACTCTAAATTACATTTTTGATACTCAAATCAAGTACCAGTGCCAGAGATCAATCCATCCAGGCTTCAACTCCCCCATTTATAAAGTTGGGAGAATGGTCTTGAATCACCTGTTCCATTAAGAAGCTCATATATGGCCGTTAAGAAACAATGGAATGAGACAGAAGGTTCAGACAAGATGGTAGTAAGCAACAAGGTGCCGAGGTCAAAGTGAAGGCCAACATATCTCAGAAACTTCACAGGATATTTGCTGTCTGAGTTGAAGCCTCCAGTTTGTATGAAATGCCAAAAATAATGAGGCATAGACCAGTGTGCTCTATGGTAAGACAGAGATGACTAAATCTATCTCTGAATTATAAACAGGGGCACAGAGAGAACTATTTCCTGTACTATGGGAGGCTCTTCTAGAGTGTTAAAAACAAAGGCTCAATTGCATCAGGTGATGGGGTGCTTAGCTTTAGAGGAAGGCATAGTGGTTAAGTGGTATAGCTGTTAACCAGAAGATCAGCAGTTCAAATCCCCAGGAGCTCCTCAGAAACTCCATGGGACAGTCCTATTCTGGCAATAGTGTCTTTTTCAGTAAGAATTGATTTGATCCCAGTGGGCTTTTGGTTTTTAGCTTTATTAAGTGCTATAGGTTGAATTGTGACCTCCAAAATATGTGATTTAACTTTCAATCTCTATGCCTATGGTTATAATCTCATTTGGGAATGGATTGTCTTTGTCATGTTAATGTGACAGAACTAGTATAGGGTATAATTTGAGTCATCCTCTTTTGAGATAAAAGAGAGTAAACAAGTGAGCAGAGAAGAGAGTGGGTAAGATAGATGTTAAGACATATGGAGATCTCCAAGGGACCAGGAAGCAGAGGCTGAAGAGACAAAGACCTTCCTCCTGAGCCAATATGGAGATAAAGCCTTCCCCTAGAGCTAACAGTCTGAATTTAGACTTTTAGCCTTTTAAATTGCAAGAAAATAAGTTTCTTTTTCTTAAATCCATCCACTTGTGGTATTTTGTTACAGCAACACTAGATAACTAAACCAGAATTTGCTACTGGGACAATGGATGTTTTTATAACACATACTTAAAATGGATGTGGTTTGGGAATTGGGTAAAGGATAGTGGCTAGAAGAATTTTAAGGTATCTAATAATAATGTACTTCCCAGCTGCTAGCCAAAAGGTTGTTAGTTTCAATTCACCAGGTACTCTTTGGAAACTCTGTGGTGGTTCTACTCTGACTGACAAGGTCACTATGAGTTGGAATTGACTTGGTAGCAATGGTTTGAGTTTTCTTTGTTTGAGTAGTAAAAGGTTAGATTGCCTTAAAAACGCTTGTGGTGAGACTTTGGACGTCAAAGACAATTCTAGTGAAGGGTCAGGAGGAAGAGAGGAGAACTATAGAGAAAGTCTCTATCATCTTAGAGAATATATGTGGTGCTAGCAACAGATCACTGCTAGAAAAGTGGACATTACATGCAATTCTTGAAAACAAAATGGTAAACGTGGTCGAACAATGGAGGAACGCCAATGCTTTTCATGCAGTGGCAAAGAAGTTGTCTTGATTATGCTCAATTGTTTAATAGAAGGTAGAATTTGTAAGAGATGAACTTGGATATTGGGTTGATGAGATTTCTAAGCAAGATCTTAAAGGATCTGTATGATTTCTTTTTGCTGCTCATAGTAAAATGCCAGAGAAAATAGACTTAAAAATGAACTGTGCAAAAGGAAAACAAACCTTGGACTTAAAAATGAACTGTGCTAAAGGAAAACAAAACTTAAAGATTTGCAAAACTCTGTTGTACAAACTAAGGGCATACCCTAGAATGTTCATCAAGGATGCAACTACAAAATCTTTTGTTAAAAAGTGTTGTGGTTGGAATTGTGTCCCCCCAAAAATGTGTGCAGCCACGTGGCTGGGATATGGTTCCCAGTATCTTGGGACTGTCCTCCATTGTGTGGTTTTGCTAACCTGTATGTTAAAGGATTAGGGTGGCTGTAAATTCCTGCTGTAGGGGGAGTTTCCCTGGAGTATGGCTTGCCCCACCCTTAATGCTTTTAGCTTGCAAGGAGTAAAAGGAAAAAGAAACAAAGGACAATTTGAGAACCTCGCTACCATCAAGCAAGCAGCACCGAGAGCACAGCGCGTCCTTCAGACCAGAGGTTCTTGCGTCAGGATGCTCCCTGGACAAAGACTGATGCAATACCAGACTTTACTCCAGAGCTGAGAAGGGGAAAGCCTTCCCCTGGAGTGGACACCCTGAATATGGACTTGCAACCTACTGGACTGTGTAAGAATAAATCTTTCTTTGTTAAAGCCATCCACTCTGTGGTATTTCTGTTAGTGCAGCCCTAGCTGACTAAAACATAGAGTTTAAGCTTGTATACTGATGAATCTAACCAGTTGCTGCAGCAGAAACTCCATCAGCTTAGACTGAAGGATCAGAGGAAGAACAAAAGGAGAGACCACTGTCTGCCTTTTGAGATTCTACAGGCAGGAAACAGGCCAACAGAGCCGCCTCTGTTGTCCTTCAAGAAAAGGACTATCGCCAGAAGAGCTGATCAGCAGAATTGTTGAAAGGAACACAGGAAATGTAGTTGTGTTTGTTTTAAAGCACAGGGCCATGATCTCCTGGAGCTCAAAGAGTAGGGCCATAGCATCTTAGATTTGAAACAGTTGGATCTTTCTTAGCTTTGTTCCAGTATGTAGGGTTACAGATAGTGTGCCAGGAAAGATGAGCTGCTTCCCAAAGCTAAGGGGTGGGGTTACCATGCCCAAGGGGCAGAAGATCAGTGCCTGCTAGAGCTGAGGGAGTAGGGTTGCCAATCACATGGGCTAGGAGAATGTGGTTGCCTAAAGTGGAGGGAGCAGACAGAGTTGCTGTGCCGGAGGGCCTGGCAGGTAGAGCTGAAGCCAAGTGTAAGAGGTCTCCTTCTAGAATCCAGAGGGCATGGGCAACAGCTAGAGCTTGGAGGGCAGGGCCATTAACCACATAATGTCTAGATCATAAGATTTTCAAGCCATAAGAGAAATGCAAATCACTCTGCTGGATTTGGGGCTTGCCTGGTGCTTGTTATCCCTTCTGTCTTTCCAATTTCTCCCATGTGTAATACATGTGTTTACTTTGTGCCTATTTCACCAATGTACTTTGGAAACTGATAACTTGTAATCTAGATTTTACATGTTCATAGATGAAGAGGAATTTTTGATAGGATGGAATGTGCCTAAATCTCACCTATATTTGATTTAGATAATTCAGAAGATGAAAATTTGGACTTGGAGTTGACTTCAGACTTTTTGGATGGTAGGATGGGGTAACTGTGTTTTGCTTGTGGCGAAGACATGAATTTGGGGGCTAAAGGGTGGAATGTTATGGATTAAATTTTGACCCACACGTGTGTGTTTTAAATTCTAGCCTTTACATATGTGGTTTTAATCCCATTTGGAGATCGGTTATCTTTGTTATGTTAATCAAGCAGGATTAATATTGAGTGCATCTGAGTCAATCTCTTTGAGATATAAAGAAGATTAAACAAGTGAGCAGAGGACAGATGGGATAAGATAGGTACCAGGACACAGAGATCTCCATGGAACCAAGAAGTAGAGGCTGAAAAGATGAGGATCTTCCTCCAGAACCTACAGAACAAGAAAGCTTCATGCTAGAGTCTACACTCTGAATTTAGACTTCTAGCCTCTTAAATTGTGAGAAAATAAGTTTCTCTTTATTAAAGTCATCTGCTTGTGGTATTTTTGTTACAGCAGCATTAGATAGAGCAAGAAAGAACTGAAAATCTTCATCAGGTGAAAAGCCAGCCCTGTGGAGATCTGAAAAGGGTTCAGGGCATCACACCAATCCAGGTCACAGCAGCAACTTCAGTGACTCATCTCTCTGGCAACTCAGTTTTCATCTGTGTTACTTCCATTGGATTGAGTCTGCATCTGTTACTCCTGCTGGCATCCTCCTTGCTCTACCTTCTGCTTGACCTCATGGTTCTTGCTCACTCATAACTTCTGCTTCATGGTACCTATTTTTTGGCATCTTTGGTAGCTTCTTCTGTTTTTAAAATTTCATTGTGGTGAAACCCAAAACATTTGCCATTTTCTGGTGGCTTCTTAGCTTCTCTCAAATTCTAGTTCTTTCAACTGTTCTGTTTTCTTTCTGAGTGGCTTAAACTCAAATTTTCCTGGAAGGAGAACTTGCTTATAAAACTGATGTCTTTGGTTCAGACACAAGCCTCTGTTCAATCATTTGTAATCAGGATGATGGGATCTTACGATCAAAAAAAAGGGTGCTCTATATATAAGCTATGAAGAAAAGAGTTCATGTAACTCTTAGGCACTTTAAGGTTCATGGTATGTCCAGTACTTAGATATATATATTTTTAATTCCCGCTTTGTGCAGTGTCACAGCAATAGCACCAGTGTTACACTGAAGGTGATCCATACCATGCCAGAAAGGCTAAGAAGTTCTGTGGAAATTCAGATAGAAAGTTGATTTTTCAATGATGATTTGGAAAGACTTCATGGACAAAGTGAAAATAAAATTGAGTATTGAAGAATGGATAGAATTTTGATAGGGAAGAAGGAGGTGGATAGGACATTCTTGACAGAGCAAAAGGTATAAAGAAAACACAAGCACGGAAAACTTGGAGGGAACTGGTGATTCGTTCAGTTTGGATGGGTCAGAGGATTTCTTAGGAGAAGGGGAGAGAGGGAGCTAAATATAAAAATGTTAAATGCCAAGCCAAGGAGTCTTGATTATGCTTATTGGGTCAGCATTGTAAGAATCCTTAAAAATGTCCAATCTGGGAATTGAAAGGATTGGAGCTCTTCTTAGGAAAAGTCGTTGGACAGCTGAGTACATAATGGGCTGAAGAGGAAAACAATGGCAGACAAGGAGGCTATTATTGTCACTCTAGGGTGTGTCAGAGGAAACAAGATGAGACAACGGATGTGGAATACCTGTCAGAGGCAGAAAATAACAGTTCATGGTTACAAAAGGTTTACTACATGGATTTTAGTGCTACAGGTTTTTTTTCATAATATTTTATTAAATCCTGCAATGGTATTATAAGTTATAATACACTTGGCTGCTAACTACAAGGTTGGAGGGTGAAGTCCCCTGGAGGAAGAAAGCCCTGGTGATTTAATAAGCAAAACAAAACAAAAGCAAAACCTAGTTACTGAAAATCCTACCAAGCACAGCTCTACTCCAACACATGTAGGGTCCCCATGAACTGGATTCAAGCTGATGGCGACTGTGTCTGGATATTATTTTTTATTTTATAGATCATGAAACTGAGACTCAGATCAGTGCAGTAACTAGTTAAATATTTCATGTTTAATGAGTGGCAGAGCTCGAATTTAAACCCAGATCTGGAGGATTCCACAAGCCATGCTCTTTTGCTTATTCTGGACTGCCTACTGAAGGTAAAGTCGCTGGGCTGGTGATTGAATAGATGGAGAGGGTAACACAGAATAAGACATCAAAGACAATGTCACACTTTCTTTAGTGTGTGATGGGGAATGTGGAAGTGCCGTGGACAAATGTGGAAGTCAGAAAATGGAGCCTGTTTTTTAGTGACAGTTGAAAGGATAGAAGGAAATTTTGGGAGATGAGTAAGGTCGTGAGTTTATTTTTGACCTTCCCTCACATCAAGGCCATGTGAATAAGCCTCAGGGTAAACACAACTCAAGCAGCACTAGAAAGTAAAGGACACAAAGAGGCCAGGAGACTCAGTGATAGAAGAGTGGATCGATTAAGTGCTCCACCCTGCTCTGTCACAGTCAAATTGTAAGAATGGCCCCTTTGTTCCCGGAGCCTCCTCTATGTTGTCCTATTAACACTGCTTGATCTTTTGCACCTGCCTGCTGGTATTAAACAATGACAAAGTGTGGGCCCAGCCTACATGCTCTTCTAGAGGACAGTCCTGCCTAAGGCCCTGGTGAGGAGGTGGCAGCTGTGTTTTATACCACATGGTCCCACAGAATTGGCCACAGCTGGCTGGAGAGTAACAAAAACAATGGATTGATTAGTAATCCATACCCCCCGTGGTGGATGATCAATGCTGAAGGGTTGAACTTTTTTTCCCAAACAGCTTCTTTAGTTCTTCAGATAAATAAACATCTGGTAGGCTTGCTTAACTATAAAATCATTGTTCTAAGGGCAGGACTGAATCCTTGTGAACCCTGTTCATCACTCTATCTTCTGGGCCTGGTACAGTGCCTGGTACATTGTAGGCAATCAGTAGATATATACTGATGAAAGAATACTTGAGTCTTAGCAGGGGAGATGACTTGGGCTGAAACAAGATTTCTTTAGACTGGGTTTTCTGGAGAAGAAAAACCAGTGAATATACATACATATATATGTGAGGCAGTGGTTTAATAAGAGCTTGGCTGCTAACCAAAAGACTGGCAGTTCAAATCTACTAGTTGCTCTTTGGAAGTCCTATGGGGCAGATCTACATCTGTTCTATAGGGTGACTTGAGTCAGAATTAACTGGATGGCAAGGGTTTTTTGTTTTTTGTTTTTAATACAAACAGACACATACACGCGCACACTCAGAATAGCTTGGGTTTCAGAGTTACATCTATTTGTTGAAATATCTTAAGTGGTATTCCGTCAATTCCTGGAGTCTTGTTTCCTGCCGGTGCCATCAGTACAGCTTGGAGTTCTTCCTTAAGAACCACTGGTTCTTGATCACATGCAGCCTCTTGAAATGGTTGAGCATTGACCAATTCTTTTGGTATAATGACTCTGTGTATTTCTTCTGTTTCCTTGTGGTTCTTCTTGTGCCATTCAATTTTTTGCCCATAGAATCCTTCAGTACTGTAACTTGAGGCTTGAAGTTTTTCTTTAGCTCTTTCGGCTTAGGAAAATCAAACGTGTTTTTCCCTTTTAATTTTCTATCTGCTGGTCTTTGAATATTTCATACTACTTTGCTTTGTCTTAAGCGTTCCTTTGGAATCATCTGTTTGGATCTCTTTATCATTTCTTCCATTCATTTATCTATTCTTTGTTCAAGAGCAAGCTTCAGAGTCTCTTCTGAAATTCATTTTGAGCTTTTCTGTCTTTTTTAGTGACTTTTTGACTTCTTCATGTATGATGTCCCTGATGTCACTTGTCTAGTCTTCGGTCATTAGTGTTCAGTGTGTCAACTGTCTTCTTGAGATAGGCTCTAAATTAAGGTGAGATGTACTCGAGGTTGCATTTGGCTCTCATAGGTTTGTTTTAATTTTCCATAGCTTAAACTTGAACTTGCATGTGAGCAATTGATCTGTTCTACATTTGGCCTCTGGTTGCCTGGTCTTCTTCTGACTGATGATACTGAGCTTCTCTGCAATCTCTTTTCACAGACGTAGTTGATTTGATTCCTTTGTATTCCATCTAACGAGATCCATGTGTATAGTAGCCATTTATGTTGTTGAAAACAAGTGTTTGCAATGAATAAGTGGTTGGACTTGCAAAATTCTGTCATGCAATCTCTTCAATTGTTTCCATAGCCAAGGCAGCATTTTCCAACTATTAATCGTTCTTTGTTTCCAACTTTTGCATTCCAATCACCAGCAACTGGCAATGTATCTTGATTGCGTGTTTGATCAATTTCAGACTGCAGAAGTTAGTAAATACTTCATCAACACCATTAAGGTCAACTCTACTTTGAGGAAGCTGCTCTTCCTAAGCCACATTGTAAGTGCCTTCCAAGTTGAGGGGGTACATCTTCTGGTGTGTATCAGACAATGTTCTGTTACTATTCATAAGGTCTTTACTGGCCAGTGGTTTTTAGAAACAGCTCTCGAATTCTTTTTCCTAGTCTGACTTAGTCTGGAAGCTCTGCTGAAATGTGTCCACCATGGATGACCCTACTGATATTTGAAATAATAGTGGCATAGCTTCCAAAATTACAGCAACATGCAAGACCGCACTGTACGATCAACTGACAGAAGACTGTTGGATTGTACCTTTACTATATTGCTAGTTGCTTTACTTTATTACATTAGAGCAATTATGTCTATATCTGTGTCCTTTAATAGTAATTATAACCATTAATAACTGGTAGGCAATTTTCTAGATAAAGTACGCATATTGACGTACTACTTTTTTTGCACTAATACTAGATATTTAATACTCTACTTATCTCCATTTTAAGGATGTATATGCAGTCTTACATTTTAAGCAAATGTATGCATGGAAATTAATCCTTTTGTCCAACATTTACAAAGTTAGTGGAAGAGCCCAGTTTTGACCCATAATTTTTTATGCTATTCTGCCCTGCTGGAAATGGATGGTAAACTCTGTGAAGCCAGTCTGATTCACCTGTTACTCCACTGCTTGACACCTAGCAACGTTGTTATTCTTTGCTGCCATCAAGTTGACCCTCAACTCATATAACCTTGTGCAGATTGGGATCTGTCCATTGTGATCAGGGTTTTCATTGACTGATAATTCCAAGTAGATCATCATGCCTTTCCCCCCAGTTTTTTTTAGTCTACGAGTTCTATTGAAATCTTTTCAGCACCACAGCAACATATAAGCCGCTACTGACAGACAAATGGTAGCTACACTTGGAGAGCATTAGATGGGAATCAAACCTGCATCTGCTGCAGGGAAGGTGAGAATTCTACCAAGGAGCCACTACTGCCCTTTGACTTCTAGTAGTTACTACCCGTGATTTGGAATTGAATTGTCTTTTCCTAACTTGACCAACTTGGGCTACAGCACTTCATGTTACATATTATGTATTATGGAAGGGCTGGTCTTGTTAAGAAACAAGGCATTCAGGGAAAATTAAGGAAGAGTGTTCAAATTTGGGTCCTAAAGGGAGATAATGTGGATTATCTGGGGTCAGAAAAAACAGGGCAGGATGGTTGGGTTCCAGGATCCACCCATATGATTTGGTAATAACGGGAGTTGGTGTGTAGGTGTCTGAGGGGCTGGGTGGCAGGAGAGCCACATGGGACAGGAGTATTGTGAGTGGATTCTGTTGATGGTTCTCTGCATTTTGGAAGACCACACTGTTCTGTAGAGCACTGTTGATAATCTTCCACTTCAGGAAATGAGCTCCTCCGCCTCTATGAACATTAGGAGCTGCTGTAAATTTAAAAGTCAGCTTTGTGGCTGACTGTATATAACCATTCCTCTGAAACATGGCTGCAGCTTTCTGTTTGACAGAAGGCAGAGTTCTCAGTTAGAATCAGCCATAGGATTTGCCTAGTGTTGAATGGTGTAATCAGTTAACATGCCCAGCTGCTAACTGAAAGGTTGAAGGATCAAATTCTCCCAGAGATGCTTTGGGAGGAAAGCTTGGCAATCTACTTCCAAAAAAATCAGCCATTGTAAACTCTGTGGAGCACAGCTCTACCCTCACTCTCATATGGTTGTTGTGAGTTGGAATCAACTTGACAGCAGCTGTCCCCCCTCCCTCCCCCCAGAGGGCTTGTACAGAAGTACCTTTGTGATATATTCCCTTGTCACTTTCTGGGACAGAAATCATCCTTAGAGAAGAGACCATCTGGGCCCCATATGTGGTTCACAGTGAGTCTCTGAGGTCAGAGTCCAGCTTCTCTCTGATCCAGTTGCAGGGTTGCCTGTGAGTCTTATCAAAGAGCAGTTTCTCTAGAATCTATGAGACCTGGGATCCCAAGACGCGTCTGCACTGGGTGTCACATTGTAGAGTGCCATCCCAGCAAAGAAAAAGAAACCTCCTCACTGATAGACAATGTGGCTCGAGTTTGCTATAAAGAACAAACCAAACTCAGTGCTGTTGAGTAGATGGCACAGAGTGAATAAATCACAGCAGCAGTGGCCTCAGCCGTTTGGGCAGCTTTGGCAGCAGTCACAGGACATGAGGACATCAACAACGGCAGGAGATGAGTCAAACTATGACTTTACAGAAGCATGTGTGACTTGACCATCCCTCACAATCTGTCTGCTGTACCTTTGCAGATATTGGAAACTTCTGCCCTAGTTCTGTCTGGGATCCATGACTAGAAAATGACAAGAAGTAGGGGTTCCTGGAGTAGTGAGAGGACAAGCCCGTGAATATACAACAGACCTCCCCAGAGGACTCTTAAAAGCTGTTGGGAGGCACTTTGCAGGTGGAAGAAGCTAAAACTCCTACAGTAAAACCCCAACAAAACCCATTGCCCTGGACAATTGCAAGTCACGGCAACCCTGTGTGTGACCCTGTGAGTTACAGAGCAAAACTGAGCTCCACAGGGTTTTCGTGGCTGTGATCTTTATGCAAGCAGATTGCTAAACCTTTCTTCCACGGCACCTCTGGGTGGCTGACTGCCCACCGTTTGGTTGGTACCTGAGTACAAACCATTTCCACCACCTGGAGACTTGTGCTGCTACCCAAGCAGTCTGGGGAAAAAACTCACAGAACTAGTGTGCAGACTTTTTCTCTTCTTGGCAGTGCTCCCTAGGAGAAGGCTTATGTACAGGTTAAGGACAGGTAAGGTTTTTCTTTTCTGGTTTTTGCCACCTACCTGGCATTCCCTGTAGTGACAAAAAGCAGCAGGCAACAATGATAGCGAGGTCTACTGACTTCATTCCTGTCTGTTTATTGCTTTGACAACCTGTCAGCTCAGTGCAGCCTCTTGATCCCCCTGCCCATGAGTCAGTCCCTTTGAGCCTGTCAACAGGGTAGATGTGTGTTTTTAGTGCTGATAGCGCCGACAGGAAATGTTGGATGGGTGGATTTTATTGAATGAGAACTTGATGAAAAGTTCGAAATCCTGAACTAAATGTTAATTTTACTGTGGTTTTATTCTGAAAAATTCAATTCACACTGCCTGCTCATTTTTAATAAGATGTTGAAAGAGGCCTCTTTCCTCTGCTTTAAGCTTTTGGTGGTAGCCCCCAGAAGCTAAGAACTCTGCTGTGAATGGCCAGCTCCTCATCTGAAGCAAGAGCATGTTATAAATCAAAGTATATCCCCCCCAAGGTGAGTGTCAGTTTGGCTAGGCCGTGATTCCCAGTGTTGTGTGGTTGTCCTCCGTTTAGAGATGTGAATTTTCCTATGATGTTAAAGAGGTAGAAATAACAAGGCTGTTATGTTGCTATGGCACAACTCAATCCACAAGATAAAGTTGTTACTTTGAGTCAACAGCTTTTGAGATATAAAAGAGAAAAACCAGCAGAGAAACTGGAGGACCTCAGGCTCACCAAGAAAACAGGGCCTGGAGCAGAGTGCAGTTTTGAACCTGGGATCCATGTGCTGAGAAGCTCATAGACCACAAGATGACTGATGACAAGGACCTTCCTCCACAAGTTGACAGAGAAAGTCTTCCTCTTGAGCTGGGGACTGAATTCTAACTTTTGGCTTCCTAGACTGTAAGAGTAGAAATTTTTGTTTGAGAAAGCCATCCACTTCTGGAATTGCTGTTACAGCAGTGCTAGATAACTAAGAACGGGCTAGATCACCACTGCAGAGAGAGTTAGAAGATGACCAGGTTTGCACTGTCAGCTTTAGCCAATCAACCTTGCTTGGCATGTAGGAGAAACAGGCGAGGAAGTCAGTGGGGAATAAAATTCCTTCAGGTGCGTCATGGAGGGCATTTCTAGGCATGTGATTGGGAAGTGAGGACAATTCCTTCATCTCCAGCCACGTGAAGATGTTTCTGGAAAGCTGTTTACAGAGATGAATAAGAGTCTTTTGGAGCTTGCGGGCATAGGACTAGTGTCTGACTAAGGCCAGAAGCTGGGAAATCTTCATTCTGAAAGCCGAGTGGAGACAGCTGGTGGTATCTGAGCACGCTACACTGTTAGCAATAGTGAGCCCCTTGGCCCTGATGGAAGAGAGTGAACTTGGGGGAATCTTTAAGCGGAGGTGGCCCTAGGACCTTCTGGGGGGTGTTGTGATCCATAGGGTAACCCAGAAGTAGATTACCAGGTCTTTTTTTCCTAGTTGTCTGAATTTAGAAATTCTACCAAAGCATGTTTAACTTCGTAACAACACACAAACCTTCATTGACAGATGCTTGAGGTCTCTTCGCTGGATGTGGAAGCCGAATCTCCTACATGAAATTTTACCACAACACTAAAACCCCCAAACCAAACTCATTGTTCAAGTCCATTCTGACTCATGATGTCTCCACGTGGTTCAGAGTAGAAATGGGCTCTGTAGAGTTTTCTGAGCTGTAATTTTATGGAAGAAGATTACCAGGCCTTCCTTCTGCAGCACCACTTGGTGAATTCAACCTGCCAAGCTTTTGGTTAGTAGCCAAGAACAAGTTGTTAGTGTCACCGGGGCACCTTACGGTAATGATGTTACTGCCACTGTTGTCACACCGATTCTGACTCATAGTGACCCTGTGGGTCAGAGTAGAACTGCCCCATAGAATTTCTGAGGAGCATCTGGCAAATCTGAACCACCAACTTTAGGTTAGCAAGTGTAGCATTTAACCGCTATGCCACCATAGCTGGCTTTGTTTTGGGGGTCGGGGGGGCCTTTAATATATTTCAGAAACCCTGATTGCATAGTGTTTAGGTGCTTGGCTGCTATTCAAGGGGTTGGCAGTTGAAATCCACCAGGCACTCTTTGGAAACTCTGTGGGACAGTTCTGCTGTGTCCTGTTGCTATGAACTGGAATAGACTCAAGAAGCAGTAGGTTTGGGTAATATATTTCAGTTATTGCTGTATGCTCTTTATGCATTCTCTTATTTAATTCTCCCATCAAATCTATGAAGTAATTATTATTTTTATTCCTGTTTTACAGGTGCAGAGAGTCAAGCAAAGACAGACCAGATAACCTGCATGAGGTTAGGTACTTGGTAAGTAGTGCAGTGGTCATTTACATTTAGGCACTGTGGTGGTGCACTCATTAAAGCGACTGGCTGCTAACCCAGTGGTCAGTGGTTTGAAACTACCAGCAGCTGTGTAGGAGAAAGATACAGCAGTCTGCTTCCACAAGAGTTATAGCCTTGGAAACCATAGGGAGTTGCTATGAGTTGGGACCGACTCAAAAGCAGTGCGATTGGTTTTGGTTTCAGCTCTGTAGCATAGGCTCTCAACCCCCATACCCTACCACCACAGGATGTACCAAGGCCGAGTCAAAAGGAAAAAGACCTGCCTGGCAGATGCTTAGCCTTCCAGGAATGACAGCAGCTACAGTCTCTTTTCCTCCACCCTGTCTGCCATTGCCTCTTGCTCCTTTTCTTTCCCATTGGCCAATCATCCCTGCCATGCTGAATGTCACCCCTTGTCTTTCTCTCGGGACTTTGTTTCATATGGAGCCTCTCACCTATGTCTTGAAAACCCACTCCTACTCTGATTTAAGAGCTAGTGGCAGAGACTCTGTTAGCGAAGATGCTGTCTCCACGGGCCATTTTGCCTACATGAAGAATCACTGGAGCAGACTAGTCGGGATGAAGAGCAGGACAGAAATTCAAACTGCTCAATAAAAGAAATACATAAGAATTTGCCAAGACTATCTGGGGGAAGAGATGAGTCTTGAGTACATGGCAAGATGATGCGGAAACTCAAGTGGGAGAAAGAATCCAAGGGAATTATTTAAGGAGATTTCAAGACAGGGACTTATATTCAGTTTTGCAGTTTTCTTTAAATAAACTATCATGTAATGTTCACACTGTTTCTCAATCCTGCATGAACCCAGCTTTACACAGTCCGGAATTGGTGACACTTTGGGAAGCGAAGGGTTTAGAGTGGTGTCCTGAGATCATCACCTTGGGGAATGGGACAGCTCTTTGGAAGGGTTGACTGTGAGGGAGAGCTGGAGAACACAGTGGGAGCAGGAGCCAGGGAGAATTAAAAACAAACACGCGAGTACTCTTCTCCTTTCCAAAGCACTTTGGTACATTGGGAGGAAAGTTAGGTTTACTAAACAGTGTGAGATGGAAGTCTGAGTTAGGATTTACCTAATTCTTAAGGACCAGTTGACCCAAGAACTGAAAAACTAGGATTGTCTAAGGTTGAATCTCTACCACCTGCTCTGTACTCTCAACTTCTTTTGCTACAGAGCTTTGGACTCATCCTTGGCTTCTGCCTTCAGCTCTGATTTAATTTTTTCTCTGCTTTGACCTTGGCTCTCTTTTCTTGGCTTCTGACTTTCTGTCCCCTTTACAACTCATCAGTTCTGTAGCGATCTCTTGGGTAAAAGTCACCCTAGGTCAGTGAGCTCCTACTGTTTTCTACTTTGTGTTCACTCCTAACCCCATTGATCCCAGGTTCCTGTGCAAAAACTGGGAACAAGTTGGGATTTCTGTAGATGTAAGTGATAGGCTGCCTGAGTTAGGGTTCAAATGAAGAAAATAAAACATATGTTAGATTAAAGCCAAAAGGGATCTATTATGGAGTAAGTGACTTACAGAATTATGGGTAAAGTTGAGGCTACAGGAATGACTCTTAAAACCATATTGCAGAACACGAGCACTGAGATTATTACTAAATTTTCTATAATCAAGAAGTTGATTCTAAACCACCTCATAACCTGCTTTCAATTAGAAGACATTATGTTGAGTGAAATAAGTCAGCGCCAAAAAGACAAATATTGCATGAGACCCCTACAATAAGGACTTAAAAATAGACTTATGTACAAAAGAAAAGACTCTTTGATGGCTGCAAAGGTGGGAAGGGAGGGAGAGGGCTGGTCGTAGATTAGATAGTTGATAGAAATTTGGTTGGGTGAAAACAGTGACAGTACACAGTAGAAAGAAGATTATTTGGACTTCAACATAAACTGAAAACTCTTCCAATCTTAACCCAATATTGCTAGGATAGAGTAACAGAGGCGGCAGTCTGGGGACCATGCTCTTAGCGGACATGGAGGCCAATTGGCATAACTAGTTTATTGCTAAGAGAGTCTTCTGCACCCCATATTGGTGAGTCACATCTGGGGTGTTAAAAGCTAGCAAGCTGCCATTTGCGGTACACCATATTGTCCCAACTCACCCAGAACAGATGATCACCAAGAACAACAAAGACACAGGATAAAGAGTCCAGGAGACAGAAAGACTCATGTAAATGGGTGATTTTATCAACATGTGACCAGAAGAACCAGATGGTACCCGGCCACCATCAAAGACAGCCATGATGGGGCACACAGTGTAAAGTCCCACATGAAATAAAGGGGGGTGCACCTCAAAAACTCCACTAAAAGACTCCAGCAGCCTGGGGGTCTCCCTGGCAGCATGGCTCCTAGATCTGCTGCTCCTCCTGTCTAGAAAACATTACTAAGGTAAACTGTTTGGACAGGAATGGACTGGCCTTGGGGACACAGTGTGACCATGTGGTGTGTGTACTTTATCTTTCTATGCATCTATAGGATGCTGTCCTACTGGCCTCTTACTAGAAGGGAGAGGAGCAGGTGGAGAGGAGGGGACAGGTGATTGTTAAGAGGATGCAACATAAATAGAACAAAAACGAGGAGCATGCTGTCACCAGGCAAAGAGAGCAGAAGGAGCTGCAGATAGGCAGGGATACAAATTTAATTTGGATTGTATACTTTCATTTAATCACAATTAAAAAAAAAAAGTTGATTCTAGAGACAACCCACCACTGCCACAGTCAGGAAGGTAGTACAATTAGAAAACACAGTCAAGGCACCAACATTACCATCAGGAATACACTATGGTCAGGAAGCCCCTCTAGAAAGTTGTCATGTCTGCTACTTTCCATACTAGGAAAACGGATGGCTTGCCCTTTGTCACCAGAGCTCCATGAAGGTTGTAACTGGTTTCTGGGACCATGCTCAATCCACCATGGGGTGTTGCTGTAGAAATGCGTAAGCAAGAGAAGTTTGGTGTTCGTTGTACTGTCCCCCTTCAAATATCCCACTGGTGATTGTCATCAGCCAAATCTAAATCACATCCAAGACTCTAGCTGCAAAGGAGCCTAGCAAATACTGTTTTAATTTCCAAACTCTGCTATACAGGTAGGCATACGACATGAACGTTTGAAAGGAATGCTGTACTTTGTTTTAATCATGTTTCCTGCAAAGGATTAACCTTGTTCTTCAGGATCTCTTTTCCAAGTGGATTCATTGCCCACCGATTTAGAAAGACAAATAGTCGTTTTATTTGTCACATGGAAGAGTGACTCATAATTGGACATTATTTATAATTGCATTGTAGGTAATTTGTTGATACACAGTAATTTAGTAATGGTAGACAAATAGCCACCCTTCCCTTCATGGCATTAAGCCATTGCACAGGATTTTAAAACATATTTATATATTTTATTGCATTTTAGGGGAAAGTTTACAGTGCAAATTAGTTTCTCATTCAAACATTTATACACAAGTTGTTTTGTGAAATTAGTTGCAATTCCTACAATGTGTCAATAGTGTCCTCTTTTCCCTTGACAAGTAGGGTTCCTCATGTCAGTTCACTCAGTTTTCCTGCCCTTTCTTACCCTCTTGTCTTTGTTTCTGGGCAGGTATTTCCCGTTTGGTCTTATGTACTTGACTGAACTAAGAAGCACATTCCTCACATATGTTACTGTTTCCTCGGGCAGGCTTGTTTGCAGTCTACACTGTAGATGGCATGGAGTCCACCATGTGGATGTCTTTTCTGGAGCAGTACTAAAAACAGAAGGGATAAATCCTTCAGATTTCTTTTCTACCTCTAGAAATAAAAGAAACAAGCAGTCAAATAGTTGATATTTATTTTCAACACTACTTCTTAATTATATTTGTTTATCTCTCTTACAGTTCAAAAAAGCATATGCTATCTTTTCTCTTGTGTTTTCATTCCTTGAGTGTTCTCGTTATGTCCAGCTGGTTCCAGTCATTAGTAGACTTCTTCTCAAGATAGTCCAGTCCTATTAAAAACAGAAAATACTGGAAACCTCACTCAAAAATCAAGTCTGTTTTTGGCCTAGTTTTGCCAGAGTTTTGATAAGCATCCAAATTTGTGGTGGTTTATTCAAATTGAGCTTCTGACTCTCTTGAGATTTACCGCCTTGCAATTGGTAAGCCAAGAGCCTGAAGGGCAGGAAAAAAGTCACACATATTCTGGTGAATCCTTGTAAAAATATCTGCCTTTTCTCCGCCAGGAAACCCTGGTGGCGTAGTGGTTAAGTGCTAATGGCTGCTAAACAAAAGTTGGCCATTCAAATCCACCAGACGCTCCTTGGGGCAGTGCTACCCCATCCTGTAGGGTTGGTATATGTCAGAATCTATCTGACAACAGTGGGATTACTCTGGTTTTCTCTGCCAGATTTACTGATGTACATCTGCTCCAAAGCTGAGGGCAACTGGTTGAGAGTAGAAAGATGGTCTTGAACTGAACAATCTAATGATGATTATTTGGATTATTGCAATACCACATTGTTGCTGCTAATTGCCATTTAGTCAATTCCCACTCATGGCAACCCACATGTATCAGAGTAGACTATGCTTTACAGGATTTCCAAGGCTGTAATCTTTCAGAAGTGGATCACCAGGACTTTCTTCTGAGGCACCTCTGGGTGAGTTCAAATTACCAGCATTTTAGGTAGTAGTTGAACACTTAAAGTATTTGTACTACCCAGGGGCTCCATAATACCACATTAAATCTTACTTATTCTTATTTAAGGTTAAATAATATATGAACTCTAAAAAACTATAGGGGATTAAGCCCCCAAAATACAGTTTTAAAATTTTTGATGAAAATCAGCAACTGGGTCATAGAATCAAATTACTTATATTTATAAGGGAACTTTTAGTATATTAACATTCCTCTGGGTTATCTTGGGTATTTCAGTGTCACTGTAAATATGGTTTCATATCTACACAGTGATAGGGTATACTTGGCAAAAAAAAGAAAAAAATGGATGCATTTGTGTAGAGGAAGGCAATAATAACATAATGAATTATGATATGAAAATGCCTCTTTATAATGATTTGGTGTTAATTCAAACTGTGGGGCTAGTTAAGTGGGCTTGTACAAGTTACATAAACTTCTGGAGCTCATTTCCTTGTCTATGTGTTGTCCAATTTTTTTTTTCCTATTGTCACTATCTTGTTGGCTAAACAGGGCTCAATTTAAAGTTATAACATTATTTCACTAATTTATTTGATCTGCACACTCTTTCCCATGCATCTGTTGTTTTGTCATACTGTGGTGGCTTGAGTATTGCTGTGATGTTGGAAGCTATGCCACTGATACTTCGCATACCAGCAGGTTTACCCATGGTGGAAATATTTCAGGAGTGCTTACAGGCTAAGACAGACAATGAATAAGGAACTAGTGGCAGGTTTCTGAGAAATTTGGCCAGTGAATGTCTTATGAATAGCAGTGGGAATGTTGTCTTATAGAGTGCCAGAAGATGAAGCCCTCAGGCTGGAAGGAACTCAGAATATGACTGGGGAGAAGCTGCTTCCTCAAAGCAGAATCAACTCTAATGGCATAGGCGGAATAAAGCTTTCAGGACCTTCATTTGCTAGGCTGGCGGGACTGAAAATGAGAAGAAACAGCTGCAAACATCCGTTAATAACTGGAATGCAGAGTGTGCGTAATATGAATTTAGGAATATTAGAAGTTGCAAAAAATGAAATGGACAGCATAGAAATTGATATTCTAGGAATTCAGGAGCTGAAATGGACTGGTACTGGCTATTTTGAATCAGAAAATCATATAGTCTAGTAAGCCAGGATTGAAACTGAAGAGAAGTGACATTGTAGTCATAATCAAGAAAAACATTTGAAGATCTATCCTGAAGCACAACACTGTCAGTGACAGTTTAATAGTCACACACCTGCAAGGAAGACCAGTTAATATGACTGTTATTCAGATGTATGCATCAACTGCTAATGTCAAATGAGAAAAAGGAAGATTTTTAAAAAACATATATATAATCTTTTGCTGTCTGAAATTGATCAAACATGCAGTAAAGATGCATTGATAATTACCAGTGATTGGACTGTGAAAGCTGGAAACAAATAAAAAAGATTGGTAGTTGGAAAATATAGCCTTGGTGACAGAAACTTGGTGACAGAGACTGCATGATAGGAGTTTGCAAGACCAACCACTTCTTCATTGCAGATACCTTTTATCAACAACAGAAACAGTGACAATGCACACAGACCTTCTCAGATGGAATACACAAGAATCAAATTGACTGCATCTGTGGAAAGAGATGATGGGAGCAGCTCAATACCATCAGTTACAACAAGGCCAGGGGTGACTGGAACAGACCATCAATTGCTCCTGTGCAAATTTGAGCTGAAGTGAAAGAACAGTAAAACAAGACCACACAATCAACAGAAGAAAAAACAGATAAATGGGAACTACTAAGAATCAAGCACTTTTTCTCACCCCAAGACTTCATCAAAAGACTTAAAAGACCACCTACGGAGTGGAAAAAAATATTTGGCAACTGTATGTCAAACTGACGTCTGATCTCCATAATCTATAAGGTACTACAAAATATCAACAAGAAAAGGATAAATAATCCAATTAAGCGTTGGGTGAAGGAGACGGACAGACACTTCTCTAAAGAGGACATCCAGGCAGCCAAAAGACACATGTGGAAATGCTCATGATTACTAGCTATTAAAGAAATTCAAATTAAAACAATATCATCCCACCTCACCAAGGTTGGCTGTAATCCAAAAAACACAAAACAACAAATGCTGGAGAGGCTGTAGAGACATTGGAACTCTCCTATACTGTTGATGGGATTGCAAATTGGTACAACCTCTTTGGAAAGCAATCTGGTGCTTCCTTAAAAAGCTGGAAATAGATGTACCATTTGACCCAGTAATCCTACGGTTTGGAATATCTTCTACAGATTCAAGGATAGTCACACAGATACATGAACATGAATGTTTATTGCAGCAAGAAAAGATGGAATCAACTCAGAAGCCCAACAACAGATGAATGGATAAATAAACTATAGTATATATGCTCAGTGGAATGCTATGATAAAGAACAATGATGACTTTAGGAAGCATCTCATAACCTGGTTTCAAATGGAAGACATTGTGTTGAGTGAAATTAGTCAGTGGCACAAGGACAAATATTGTACGAGACCCCTACTATAAGGACCTGAAAACAGAAGAAAAGACTCTTTGATTGCTGCAAGGGAGGAGAGGAAGGGAGGAAGAGGGCTGGTTATTGATTAGATAGTTGATAGAAATTTGGTTGCATGAAATCTGTGACAGTACACATTAGAAAGAAGATCAATCGAACTGGACTTTAATATAAACTGAAAACTCTTCCAATCTTAATATGGCAAGGACAGAGTAGCAGGGGAGGGGGCCCGGGGACCATGCTCTCAGGGGACATCAAGACCAACTGGTATAACTAGCCTATTGCTAACAGAGTCTTTTCCACCTATATTGGTGAGTGGTGTCTGGAATCTTAAAAGCTAGCAAGCTTACTTCTGAGGTACAAATGGTCCCAACTCAGCAGGAACAGATGATCATCAAGGACAAAAACTACACGTGGGAAAGAGAACCCAGAAGGTAGAAAGACTCACGTGAATGGGTCACTACATTGACATGCCACCAGAAGAACCAGATGGTGTCCGGCCACCTCCAGGGACAGCTGTGATGGGGCTTACAAAGCTGACTCCAAGTGGCAATACAAGAATAAGAAGGGGTACACCCTGAAAACTGCACTAAAAGAACCACAACTGATTGTCTGAAGGCATGAGGGTTCCCCTGGGAGCATGGCCCCTAAACCTGATGCTGTCGCTGATCATAAATCATTACTGAGGTCAACTCCTGAGACAGGAATGAATTGGACTTGGCAACACAGAGTGACCATATTGTGCGTGCACTTTATAGTTCTATGGATCTATATGATGTTGTCCTACTGGTATCTTACTAGAGGGGAGTGGAGAGGGTAGAGAAGAGGGGGCGGAAGATTGTTAAGAGGATATGATTTGTATACAACAGAAGGGAGGAGTGTGCTTTCATCAGGCAAGGAGAGCAATAGGAGGTGCACATAGGCAGGCATGTGAATTTAAACTGGATTGTACACTTTCAATTAATCACAATTAAAAAAAAAAAGTCCATAAAAGCCAAAATACAACCTTGGATATAGCCCACCTGAATTCTGAGATGACACATTAAATCCTAATGACCAAAGACCAGATGAACTGTAGAATGACATCAAAGAATCAAACAGGAAGAAAGTAAGTGGTCATTAAAAAGACAGAAAAGAAAGAGCAGATCAAATAGATATCATAGGAGAGTCTGAAACTTGCTCATCATGAATGTTGAGTAGCTAAAGGAAAAAGAGGAATGATGGAATTAAAGAACTGAACAGGAGATTTCAAAAAGTGGCTCCAGGGGACAAGGTAAAGTATTATAATGACATATGCAAAGACTTAGAGATAGGCAACCCATAGAAATGCTGGGCACTTCTGAAGCTAAAAGAACTGAAGAAAACTTCTGCAATATTGAGAAGTGGAAAATATTGAATGACATAGGAAGCATCAGAAAAAGATGGCAGGAACAGAGTCACTGCACCAAAAGGAATTGGTTGACATTCAGCCACTAAAGGAAGTAGCATATGTTCAAGAACCAGTGGTACTTAGAAGCAATCCAAGCTACACCAAAGGAATGGCAAAAAGTAAGACTCAAGGAATTGATGGAATACCAACTGAGATGTTTTAGTAAATGGATGCAGTCCTGGAGGTGCTCACTTGTCTATGTCAAGAAATTTGCAAAAATGAAGAAGCATTAAGAAGCATGTGGGAGTCTATTAAGAGGAAGAACCTTCGATTAACTGCAGTCCCTGAACAGGATGAGACACCTGAGAACACAGAGTATTGTTGCTGAGCTGCTGACAGAGAGCTTCCCAGAAAGTATGAAGGAAGACAATATAGACATCTTCAGATGCATGTTGTACGCCACCCAACAAAGATCTCAAAAGGAAGACTCCAAGACATATTATAATCAAGCTTAACAAAATGAAATGTAAGCAGCAACTCTTAAAGGCAGCAAGACTCAAAACAAAGCTAACATTCAGAGGGAAACCCTGTAGGCTTTCATCAGATTTCTCAGCAGAAACCATGCTGGCACGGAGACAGTGGCATGACACATTCAGAGCCTTGAAGGAGAAGAACTTCCAACCAAGAATTATATATCCTGCAAAACTACCTTTCAAATTCAAAAATGAAATTAAGACATTCCCAGATAAACAGAAACTCAGGGACTTTG
The DNA here is from genome assembly GCA_028571685.1 of Heterohyrax brucei. NCBI lineage: Eukaryota > Metazoa > Chordata > Mammalia > Hyracoidea > Procaviidae > Heterohyrax > Heterohyrax brucei. The sequence continues at coordinate 168,992,376 of CM053143.1, forward strand.
TAAAAACCAAACCAAAGCTACAAGAAATACTGAAAGAAGTTCTTGGCTTTGGCTTAGAAGAACAAACACACTAACTTTATGTTTTAGAAGGACACATTACTCGGAACTCTACTCAGTTAGGGAAGGCTCCAAAGTCAGTCACAGCTTTAATACTGAAAGAAGCAATCCAGTGATTATCATGAAAACTATGGTGCCATCATATTAAAAAGAGGGATGTACTACAGTCGTTATAGTTCTTCTAGATGGAGAGGAAAATGACAAGATTGGTAGTAATTAAAATTGATTTATATATACTTTATTAAGGGGGATCATAGGGGAAGCTGTAAAGCACAACAAAGATGTATCATACCATTTCAGAAGAAATGTAACACAGGAGTCTCAACAACTACAAAACCAGCTCCGAAAAAGGTGAAAAATCAACTCACAGAAAAGAATGTCCCAGAACAGACTAATAAGAACAACAGAGAAAATATCAACACAAAAATAAACATATCAGAATGGCAGCACTAAACACATACCCATCAATGATTCCATTGAATGTGAATGGACTGAATGCTCCAGTAAAGAGACATTGAGTGTCATCTTGGATCAAAAGACATGACCCATCCATATGTTGTCTGCAAGAAACTCACTTGAGACCTAAAGATAGGAACAAACTGAAAATTAAAGGATGGAAGAATATGTATCAAGCTAATAATGAACAAAGAAGAGCAGGGGTGGCAATTCTAATCTCAGACAAAATCAATTTTAATGTAAAATCCACCATCGTGGACAAAGATGGACACTATTTATTGCTGAAAGTTTCAGTACACAAGCAAGACTTAACTATATTAAACATTTATGCACCTAATATCAGAGCACCTAAATAAGTTGAAGAAACACTGACTATACTCAAAAAAGAGTTAGATAACTCCACAATAAAAGTGGGAGTCTTCAACACTCCACTCTCAATACTGGACAGATCGTCTAGAAAAAAATCTCAGGAAAGATACAGAAGACCTCATTGACACAATTAACCAACTAAACCTCATCAATATATACAGAACTTTCCACCCATCGGCAGACAACTACACCTTCTTCTCCAGTGCACATGGAACATTCTCCAGAATTGACCATGTGTTAGGACATAACGCAATTATCAACAAAATCCATACCATTGAATTACCACAAAGCGTCTTCTCAGATCATAAAGTCATAAAGTTGAAATCAATAGCAGAAAAAAACATAGATAGAAAGTGGAACTCTTGGAAACTGAACAACATCTTGTTCAAAAAGCCATGGGTTATAGAAGAAATCAAAGATGAAATAAAGAAATTCATGGATTCCAATGAGAATGAAAACACTTCCTACCAGAACCTATGGGATACAGCCAAAGCAGTGCTGAGAGGTTTGTTTATCTCCATAAATGCACACATCTGGAAGGAAAAAAGCAACCAAATCAAGAAACTAACCCTACAGCTTGAACAAGTAGAGAGAGAAAAACAGAGGAACCCCTCAGGCACCAGAAGAAACCAGATCATAAAGATCAGAGCAGAGCTAAATGAATTAGAGAGTAGAAAAACAATTGAAAAAATTGAAAAGACCAAAAGCTGGTTTTGTGAAAAGATCAACAAAATTGACAAACCACTGTCTAAACTTACTAAAGAAAAGCAGGAAAGGAAACAAATAACCGAAACTAGAAATGAGAGGGGAGTTGTCACAACAGATCCAACAGAAATCAAAAATATCATAACAGAATACTATGAAAAACTGTACTCGAACAAATTTGAAAACCTAGAGGAAATGTACAAATTCCTTGATTCATACCACCTACCCAAATTATCACAATGTGGAGGAGAACAACTTAATAAACCCATCACAAAGGAAGAGATTGAAAAGGTCATGAAAACACTGCCAACTAAAAAAAGCCCAGGCCCAGATGGCTTCACTGCAGAATTCTACCAAACTTTTAGAGAACAGTTATCTCCAATACTACTGAGACTATTTCACAGTATAGAAAGTGATGGAGTACTCCCAAACTCATTCTATGAAGCCAGCATAACCCTGATACCAATACCAGGGAAAGACCCAACAAAAAAGAACTACAGACCGATATCACTCATGAATCTAGATGCAAAAATCTTGAACAAAATTCTTGCCAATAGAATACAAGAACATATCAAAAAAATAATCCATCCTGACCAAGTTGGAATCATACTAGGGATGCAAGGCAGGTTCAGCATCAGAAAAACAATTGATGTGGTTAACCACATAAATAACACAAAAGACAAAAATCACCTGAATTTGTCCATTGATGCAGAAAAGGCATTTAATAAAGTTCAACACCCATTCACGCTAAAAACTCTTAGCAAAATAGGCATAGACAGAAAATTCCTCAACACAATAAGGGGCAGTTATACAAAGCCAATTGCCTACCTCATCCTGAATGGACAGGGACTGATAGACCATCCCTTGAAAATAGGAACTATATAAGGATGCCCACTCTCACCTCTCCTATTTGACATTGTACTAGAAGTTCTAGCCAGAGCAATTAGACAAGATCAAGCAATAAAGGGCATCTGCATCGGCAAAGAAGAAGTCAAAATCTCCCTGTGTGCAGATGATATGATTGTATATGCAGAGAATCCCAAAGAATCTATAAGTAAACTACTCAAACTGATAGAAGAGTTCATCAAAGTCTCAGGATACAAGATAGACATAAGTAAATCAGTAAGATTCCTTTATACCAACAATGAGACTGTTAATGAAGAAATCATCAAATAATACCCTTTACTATAGCCCCTAAGAAGACAGAGTACCTAGGAATTAATCTAACCAGAGAAATAACAGACCTTTACAAAGAGAACTGCAAGCCCTTACTACAAGAAACTAAGAGAGACTTAGATAAATGGAAAAAACCTACTCTGCTCATGGATAGGAGGACTTAACATTGTGAAAATGTCTATTTTACCCAAAGCAACCTACTAATATAATGCAATCCCGATACAAGTTCCAGCATCATTTTTTTAATGAGATGGAGAAACAAATCACCAAATTTGTTTGGAAAGGGAAGAAGCCCCGGATAAGTAAGGTACTACTAAAGAAGAAGAACACACTGGGAGGCCTCTCATTACCCGACCTTAGAACATACTGCACTGCCACGGTGGTCAAAACAGCCTGGTACTGGTACAAGAACAGACAGATCGATCAATGGAACAGAATTGAGACCCCAGAGATGACACCATCTGCCTATGAACAGTTGGTATTCGACAAAGGCCCTAAGACATTAAACTGGGGTAAAAACAGTATCTTCAATAGATGGTGCTGGCAAAATTGGATATTCATCTGCAATAAATTGAAACAAGATCCGTATCTTACACCTTATACAAATACCAACTCCAACTGGATAAAAGACTTAAATATCAAACCTAAAACAATAAAGCTCATCCAAGAAGAGGTAGGAACAACAATGGAAGTTTTAATACACAATGTAGACAGACTTCAAAATCTGTCAAACAAACCACAGTCAACAGAAGAAGAAATAGATAAATGGGAACTATTAAGAATCAAACACTTCTGCTCATCCAAAGACTTTATTAATAAAATTAAAAGGCCACCTGTAGAATGGGAAAAAATATTTGGCAACTCTATGTCAGACTGATGCCTCATCTCCATAATCTATAAGATACTACAAAATATCAATTAAGCGATGGGCAAAGGAGATGGACAGATATTTCTCTAAAGAGGAGGTTCAGGCAGCCAAAAAACACATGCAGTCATGTTCACGATCTTCAGTTATTAAAGAAATTCAAATCAAGACTACAATGAAATACCATCTCACCCCAACAAGGTTGGCCATTGTCTTAGGCTGGGTTTTCTAGGGAAGCAAAACCAGTAACACGTGCAGGTACAAGGAAAGATTTATAATATATATATATATATATATATATAGACAGATAGATAGATACAAATATAGGAAACAGCTCACGTAATCACAGAAGCTGAATGTCCCAAGCTCTGGCACAAGCCTCACGTGTCCCTGGAAGCTGAGGAACCCAGGGTCAGCAAATCAGAGACCACAGTTGCAGATTACCGGTTGTGTAGGTCAGTGGATCCCAAGCTGGTGGCGAGACGAAGCGACAGAGGCTGGCGAACCCAGGATCGGCAGGTCAGGGAGCAGGACTGGGTAGAGGCTGGCGAGCACAGGATTGGCAGGTCAGGGAGCAGGACTCTCAAGTGCCGACTGTAAGGACTGATGAGCCCAACAGCTGCTAGCTCAAGTCCCAGAACCAGACACTAGAACAAGAGAGCAGGAGCTCCTGGCCACGTGAGCGATCAGCAGCCGTAGTCCAGGGTCACGAGATGAGAGCTTAGGGGCAGGGAGCCACCACAAACCCCACCCTGCCACTTAATACAGCAGCCAAATAGGTAGTAGCCAAGTTGACATAATCCTGACCACCACAGCCATGATCCAAAAAACACAAAACGACAAATGCTGGAGAGGCTGTGGAGAAAGTGGAACTCTCCTACACTGTTGGTGGGGTTGCAAAGTGGTCTAGTCTCTTTGGAAAGCAATCTGGCGCTTCCTTAAAAAATTGGATACAGATATACCATTTGACCCAGTAGTTCCACTACTTGGAATATATCCTACAGAATCAAGGCCTTTCACACCGATGGAGACATGCACAAGAATGTTTACTGTAGCACAGTTCACAATAGCAAAAAGATGGAATCAACCCAGATGCCCAACAACAGAAGGATGGATAGGTAAACTATGGTATATATACTCAATGGAGCACTATGCAATGATAAAGAATAATGATGATTCCAGGAAACATCTCATGACCTGGTTTCAACTGGAAGAGATTGTGTTGAGTGAAAGTGGTCAGCGACAAAAGGACAAATATTGTATGAGACCCCGATGATAAGATCTCAAAACCAGACTTATGTATAGAAGAAAAGACTCTTTGACAGCTACAAAGGAGGAGAGGGAGAGAGGGCGAGAGGGGGAAGGTTTAGATTAGATAGTTGTTAGAAATTTGGTTGAGTGAAATCGGTGATAGCACACATTAGAAACAAGAACAATATTAAGTGGACTTCAGTATAACTTGAATACTCCTTCCATCTTAACACAATATTGCAAGGATAGAGTAGCTGGGGCAAGGGCAGAGTACCATGCTCTTAGGCAAAATTGAGGCCAATTGGCACAACTAGCATTTTGCTAAGAGGGCTCTCTGCACCCCACATTGGTGAGTGGTGTCTGGGTTCTTAAAAGCTGCCAAGCTGCCATCTGAGGGCACAGCAAATGGTCCCAACTCAACAGGAATGGATGCTCACTGCAAAATGACATGGGGTAAAGACAACCCAGAAGATAGAGAGACCTACATCAGTGGGTGCCTACATCAACTTGGGACCAGAAGAACTGGATGGTGCTCGGCCACCACCAGTGACAGCCACGATGGAACTCACTAAGTGGAGTCTCACTGGCAACACAAGAATAAAAAGGGGTGCACCCTGAGATCTCTACTAAAAGACCTCAGTTGATGGTCCAGTTTCTTCAGGGTTTCCCTGGGAGCATGGCCCCTGGCTCTGATGCTGCCCTTGCCCATCAATCATAGCGAAGGTTCACTCTTCAGACACGAATGGATCGGATTCGGCAATGCAGACTGACCATATTTTGGGTGAACTTTATGGTTCTATACATCTATAGGATATCATCCTGCTGACCTCTGGCTGGAGGAAGGAGAGTGGGTGGAGAGGTGGGGAAAGGAGACTGCTGGGAGGATGAGACATGTATGGAGCAGAGAGGAATAGTGTGCTGTCACTGGGCAGGGAGAGCAGTGGGAGCTGCATATAGGTGGGCATATAAATTTATACGGGAATGTACATTTTCACTCAGACAGTAATAAAAAATAATAATAATAATAAAGTAAAAAAAAAAGAAATTTGAGACAGCTTCCTGACCAACTGACTAGAAGAGATTTGTATTTGTACCCATTTCAAGAAAGACAATCTAACAGAATGCAGAAATTATTATTAATATCAGTATCACATGTGAGTAAAGTTTTGCTGAAGATCATGCAGCAGCTGCTGTAGCAGTACATTGACAAAGAACTGTCAGAAATTCCAACCACATTCAGAGAGGATGTGGAATATGGGATACCATCCATCAGATGAATCTTGGCTGAAATCAAAGAGTAGCAGAAAAATGCTGACTTGTGTTTTAATGACTATACAAAGGCATTTGGCAGTCTGGATCTTTTTTTTTTTTTTTAACTGTGATTAAGTGAAAGTTTATAATCCAAGTCAATTTGCCATATAAAACCCCAAGCACTCACCTCTATGCACCTCTATCTTCTCTTCTCACCCTGTGACAGCACATTCTTCTTTTCTACTATTAACTTCCAGTATCCACTCAACCAACACTTGTCCCCTCCTCTCCACCCTCATTTCTCCCTTCTGAAAAGATACCTGTAGGACAACCTCATGTATACATTAAACCATAAAGTACACAGACCACTTGCATCATTCTGTGTCTCCAGGTCCAGTCCATTCATTGTCAGAAGAGTTGGCTTCAGTACTGGTTTCAGCTCTAGTCTAGCAGCAAGTCTAGAGGTCATGTTCTCAGAGGAACCTCAAGGGTGTCAGACCATCAGGTCTGGCCTTGGAGGAGAGTTCTAGGTCTTCACTGCCCTTTCTCTCATGCTATGTCAGGGAGTTTACATTTTGTTCCCTGTCAGGGCTGTCTTTGGTGGTGACCAGGTACCATTAGTTGTTTTCTCCTGCTGATGTAGTCTCCGAGTTGCCTGTGTCCCTTTGTCTCCTGAGCTCATTTTTCCTTATGTCTTTGATGTTCTTCAGGTGCGCTGGTACCAGCTTGTTGGCTATTAAGACCCTAAATGCCACTTGCCAACAGGAGATGCAGAACAACCTCTTAAAAAACAACAACAACTTAGTTATGCCAATTGACCCTGATGGTCCCTGAAACCATGGTCTCCAGAGCCATGTCCCTGCTACTCTGCTCTTTAAAATGTTAGGTTGTATTTAGAAAACCTTTTAGCTTATGACATAGCTGTTAACAGCTGTTAACATAGGTTGTTCATAAGCCTTCCTCCAAACCTGATGCTCCATTCTTCTTCATATGTACAGCTTCTTGGATTATTTACTTGGCATGCAGACTGAATAAGTATGGTGTAAGGATACAACCTCAAGGCACACCTTTCCTGACTTTAAACCATACAGTGTCTCCTTGTTCTAATCGAATGACTGCTTCTTGATCCATGTTCAGATTCCTCATGAGTAAAAGTGTTGCAGAATTCCCATTTTCCTCAATGTTATCAATAATTTGTTATGATCCACACAGTTGAATGCCTTTGCATAGTCAATAAAACACAAGTAAATATCTTTCTAGTATTCTCTGCTTTCAGCCAAGATCTATTTGACGTCAGCAAAGATATCCCTGATTTCATATCCTCTTCCGAATCCAGCTTGAATTTCTGACAATTTTTTGTCCATATACTGCTGCAGGCACTTTTGAATGATCATCAGTAAAAGTTTGCTTGCCTGTGATATTAATGATATAGTTCAATAATCTCCACATTCAGTTGGATCACCTTACTTGGGAACAGGCATGAGTAGTCAAGTCTTGCACCTGTTGGCCAGGTAGCTGTCCTCCAAATTTCTTAACACAGACAAGTGAGCACTTTTGGTGCTGCATCCATTTGTTGAAACATCTCGACTGATATTCCATCAAGTCCCGGAACCTTGTTTTTCACCAATGCCTTCAATGCAGCTTTGACTCCTTCCTTCAGTATTGTCAGTTTCTGAGCATATGCTACGTCGTGAAATGGTTGAACACTCACCAATTCTTTCAATGTAATGACTGTATATTCCTTCTATCTTTCTTTGATTCTTCCTGGGTCATTAAATATTTTTTCCAGCAGAATCTTTCACTACTGCAGCTTGAGGCTTAATTCTTTTCTTCGGTTCTTTCACCTTGAGAAATGCCAAACCTCATCTTTCTTTTTGGTTTTATGTGCATGTGCCTTTATAATACATTACTTTGTCTTCTCAAGCCTCCCTTTGAAATCCGCTGTTTAATTCTTTTACTTCATTATTTCTTCCTTTTGCTTTAACTGCTAGATACTGAAGAGCAAGTTTCAGAGTCTCCTCTGACATCAAATTTGGGTGTTTCTGTCTTCTCTTTTTAGTGACTTCTTGCTTTTTGGATGGTGTCCTTTGGTGTCATTCCATAACTCATCTGTTGTTTGATCATTCGTGTTCAATACATCAAAGCTATTCCTGAGACGGTCTCTAATCTCAGGTGCAATATACTCAAGGTCATACTTTAGCTTTTATGGACTTGTTCTAGTTTCCTTCAGCTTCCATTTGAACTTGCATGTGAGCAATTGATGGTCTGTGTTGCAGCTGGCACCTGGTCTTATTCTGGCTGATGAGCTTTTCCGTTGTCTCTTTTCACAGATGTAGTTGATTTGATCCCTGTGTACTCCATCTGGCAAAGTCGATGTGCCTAGCTGTTGTTTATGTTGGTGAAAAAAGCAATTAGCAATGAAGAAGTCATTGGTCTTGCAAAATTCTATCATGTGATCTCCAGCATTGTTTCTATCACCAAAGCCTTATTTTCCAACTATTGATCTTTCGTTATAACTTTTTCCAAGCACCAGTAATTCTCAATCCATCTTGACTACATGTCCCATCAAATTTGGACTGCAGAAACTGGAAAAAGTCTTCAGTTTCTTCATCTTTGGCCTGAGTTGTTGGTGCATAAATTTGAAAAATAGTCACATTAACTGGCCTTCCTTGTAGGCATATGACTATCATCCTGTCACTGACAGCATTATACTTCAGGATAGATCTTGAAAAATTTTTTTTTATGATGAATGCAACATGATTCTTCTTCCAGTTTTTCATTCCCACCAATAGTAAACCCTATGATTGTCCAATTCAAAATGGCCAATAGCAGTCCACTTCCGTCCACTCATGCCTAACATTTCTGTTTATGTGTTCCAATTCATTTTTTATGATTTCCAGTTTTCCTGGACTCATACTGTGTACATTTCACATTTGAGTTATTAATGGATATTTTCAGCTCTTTCTTCTCATTTTGAGCCGTACCACAATAGCACATAAAGGCTCTGAAAAGTTGCCTCCATCTATGGCATTAAGGAGGACTCTGCTTTGAGAAGGTAGCTGTTCCCTAGTCATGTTCTGAATGCTTCCAAGCTGGAGGGCTCATCTTCCAGCCTTACATCAGACAGTGTTCCACTGCTATTCATAAGGTATTCATGGGCTAATTCTGTTCAGAAGTAGACTGTCTGGTCCTTCCTAGTTTGTCCTAAGATGCTCAGCCATGGATGACCCTGTTGGTATCTGAATACCAGTGATATAGCTTCCAGCATCACAGCAACACACAAGCCTCCACAGTATGATGAACTGATACACACATTGGGGATACAGTCTGTGATTTCAGGGGTTTTGTCTGACTGGTTCTCACTTCATGTCACTACAGTCCCAGAGAATAGCATGTGTCTCCTGGTAGGTGCTAATACGTAGTTCTTAGATACTGTCTGCATTAGATTAAAGAAGACGGCACATGTAGAGTACTTAGCAGGAAGCAGGCATTTTATAATTATGAGTTCTCTTAAGAATTCAGAAACCCTGATGGTATAGTAATTAAGAGCTATGGCTGCTAACAAATAGGTTAGCAGTTTGAATCCACCAGTTACTTCTTGGAAACTGTATAGGGGCAGTTCTACTCTATCCTGCAGGGTTGCTATGGGTTGGAATTGGGTTTTTGGTTTCTGCAGAGAATACTAATGTCATCAGTCATTCTATGGTAGAAGTATTTCAATATCTTAAAGACTGTGCAATGAAACCCAGGTTTATATTGAACATAGAGCCCAAAATGTATATCTCATGCTGAGACACACCGTATGATGATTTCTGTTTTTTCCTGGGAAAGGAATGAATCCAACAATAAAAGAAATTGTTTTTTCATTGTCATCCTGGGGAGTAAGTTCTATTGAGATTGCAAACATGAGTAATCAATTCAGGTGTGGTGAGTATTTGAGGAGTATGGAAATCAAGGAGACTTGGTTAAGTTAATGTGGTAGCTGTAGAAATTATTGATGGAACATGATTTTAATGAAGAAAGGCAACTGTTAGTAAACGCAGTTTACCCATAATGAGGTTGTAAGACCTTGCATTCTATTATCAATTTTAGAAGAACTGTAACTAAGAAAAGAAACTGGGAGAGTTATAGGTCACTTTCTTTTTATTAGACATTTAACTATAATCATTTTAGACAAAGCATGAATATTTCCATGGTTATTTAAACTTTGCCTAATCTTATAAAAAATTGATTTAGAGAGTCTACAGATTTTTTCTTTTTTTAACAAAGTTCTCCTCTTGGTGCTTAATAACTTGATTTAATGTGTACTCCAAAGGCTACAGGCTGCCTGACACAAGGTTTTGTTTGTGTACATATGGCAATGACATGTGTAAAATTAAATTGTGTTAAATAACCCATTAAGAGCCACATGACATGCCTGCCTCGTCTGACAGAATTGATTGTGTTTTTTCTTTGTAATTCCAAGAAGATGCCTTTAGTGAGTCTTCCCTTTCCTAGAGCAAGAGTCACAGACTGTCTTTGCAGCAGGCTGTTTGAGTGATGGACTTCACTTCTCCTCAAGCCTAGTTCAGTGATGCCTCTTCTCCAGGCTTGGTTCACCGGCTCAGTCCTTGGTATCTACCTAGAGATTTCATCAGAAATAACACAAAACTTGCAGACCACAATTTTCTTACTGGGACTACAATAATGCCTTTTGTTTGTAAAATGTGTGACAAAATACTTTTACACATAAAATATTGCCTTGCGTCTGTGTTCTTTTAGCACCAAACATTGGCATCTCTCTGTTGTTCTTCCATGGTTATTTATGGAATACTGTTTTATAGTGACAGGTCCCTGTTTGGTTTGCTGTCAACTACTAACCTAAAAGTTAGCTACCCATGACAGCAAGTCCTGTTGATCTGTTTCCATAAAGATTACAGCCAAGGAAACCCTACGGAGCCATTGTATTCTGCAGTACGTGAGGTTGTCATGTATTGTAAATGATTCTGTGACAATGGGTTTGGTTCCACAGTGGTGAATGAGGCCTCTTATGTTTTCAAGGAAGAGACAGACTAAAATCTAGTAAATAAGATATTCAATTAAGTGTGATAATGTCAGATATTGAAAGCACTGTAAGAAACTGAACCAAGATAAGGTGGTGAGGGGTGTCACACTAGATGAGTGACATTTCTTCTGAGACCTGATGGAAGGCATTTTATCACTTTCTATTTTGGATCACTGCTATTAATTTAAATCTTACTCACCGGGTTCTAAGCTTCTTAAGGGCATGATCTTTCTAATTTATCTTTATAACCCCCAGAGCTTGTGGCCTCATACCATCCACATGGGAGGTGTTCCATCAACAGCTGTTAAATGAATGAAGATGATCTTATCACTAGACCCACAAACCTTTCAGTGGTAGATTATTAGCCACACTATTGTTGTTGCTGTTAGCTGTCATAGAGTTGCCCCCAGCTCGTAGTGACCCTGTGCACAATAGAATGAAACATATTACAGATGGAGTTCTGTGCCATGCCCAGGGTCAGTTATGGGTCAGACGTTGATCCCTAGGGTTTTCACTAGCTGATTTTTCAGGAGCAACCAGGCTTTTCTTCCTAGTCCGTTTTAGCCTAGAGGACCCACTGAAACTCATTCAGCATTTCGGAAGACGCAAGTTCAGCACTGGCAGGCGATGGCGTCTGCACCTGAGGTTCAGTGGCTGGGAATCAAACCCAAGTGTCTCGCATGGAAGACAAGAAATCTGCTCTTGAATCACCAGTGCCCTCAACTATATTACTGAACAAAAAAACAAACACAACAAAACAGACCTGTTACCATCCAGTTGATTTCAACTCATAATCACCCCAACAGAAGCAGACTGTCACATAATTCTCATGGCAGTGTGGCTGGTAAGCTTGAAGGTGACCTTTCAGTTAGGAGCTGACTGCTTAACCACTGGACCACCAGGGCTGCTTCCACCACATTCTGCAGAGGGTGAAATTGAGGCTCAGAGTGGTCAAGCCACTTGATTAAGGAAGTAAGTGGGGATCCAGACTTACTACATCATGCTGATGTTCCTGGAATTGTATCAGTAGTTTTTAGAAGGGTGTGAGTACAATTTTAGGTGGGGGAATTCAAACTTTTTCAAGTCATGGAAAGGCCAATTTAGAAAATACGGTATACAACTACACGATCAAGACGTTAACGACTCTGCAGTCTGGCTGTTGGGAAATGATGGTGGCGATGGCATGTGGAGTAGGAGGAGGTAGCAGTTGTCTGGGCTGCTGTTACCAGTTTTTAAGTCTCTGAGTGGAGAGCTATTTTAGATCACAGACAAAAAAAGAGTTGGCCATTTACAATTTGATTCTAATGATCTAGCAGCTAGAAAATCCAACACTTTTGATGAAGCATCACTGAGAAGCAAGGAGGAAAATTCTTCAGTGATCATGTGGTTTACCCTGATGTATTTCGGTCCTCTTTGGAAGTGATTTTTATTGAACTTTGTGATATTTACCTGTTAACCTAAGTTAAAATTCTAGGTTTTTGAAGGCACTCATTCCGGGAAAGAAGATACCAGTACACAGAGTTTTGGCAACTATTAATCAGAAGAGAAATGTTTCACTGAATAAGGGAAATGCAAGAAGTTTAGATGACAGAAATCAATGTGCTAAGTTGGTGAATTCAAGGGAGTTTGCACCACACAGCAAGACATTGTGGGAGAGCAGAGGAGAGAAGAAAGAGAAGGCTGTTGAATGTTTACATTCCTTGAATGCAAGAGTGTGATGAGCCAAGAACACAGTTGGAGTTCAGCTAGCTGGAGCATTCCTGGTACAGCCTCCTTGTGTGAATGACACTGACATGAGAAAATCCATATGCAAATGCAGGAAACTATGATTAGACATGGGCCGTGATGAGTAGTCTAGGGGCACCACTTCTGGAAAGGTTTGCTAAGAAGTTGGAGAGGGGGTTGGTCAATGAACAAAGGATGATGTGACAAGGGATCTTATGATACAAAGCCAAATAATTGTATTTGAGGCCATGGACACAGAAACTTCTTGAATAAGGCAGACCTAGTACCCAGTACGTTTCTTGCTAATGTGCCCACCAGACTAGAAAAACCAAACCTGTTGCCGCAGAATTGATTCTGACCCATAGCCACCCTACAGGACAGAGTAGAATTGCCCCACAGAGTTTCCAAGAAGCACTTGGTGGATTCAAACTGCCAACCTTTTGGTTGGCAGCCATAGCTCTTAATTGCTATGCCACCAACATGGTCACAGTCACTATATATTTAATAAATATTTGTAAATTCAAATTTCCTTGTCTTTTCTATGCTGTGGTCATTCTGCCTGAAACAATATCAGGAACCATTCCTCTTACAACTTTATTAAATTGCATTGAGCCATTAGCATTTGTGGTGTCTTGCCACTGTCCTTATTTTCTTATTTGCTGCTGCTGCTAGTGCGAGTCCAGTCCATCCAAAGCAACCAGAATAGTGTGGTAGGCAGCCCCTTGGTATTCGTGCCTTTGTGAAACGCCCTCCCCCTGTAAGGGTTAGTTGAATTTACTGACTAGCTTCTAAAAAATGGAAACCCCAGTAGCACAGTGGTTAAGTGCTGTGGCTACTAACCAAAAGATTGGCAGTTCGATTTCACCAGGCCCTCCTTATGGAGGGCCTATGGAGCTGTTCAGCTCTGCCTTATACAGTCGCTATCAGTCAGAATCGACTTGATGACAGGAGGTTTGATTTGGTTTTCCAACAAATAGAATATGGCAGAGCAATTGGGGGTGTTATTGCCCAAATATTAGGTTATAGAAGGACTGTGACCTGCATCTTGGGCACATGCTAGTTCTATTTTGTATCTCTCATTCTGGAGAAGTAAGCGGCTCTGTTGTGAGCCCCACTTTGGAGAGGCCCACATGGCAAGGAAGTAATATCTGCAGCCAGCATACTGTCGGTGAGGACAGTGGCTGGCCAATGTGAGTGAATTTCTAAGCAGATCCTTCTCCAGTCAAGCCTTCAGATGGCTGCAGCACCGGCAGACACCTGATTGCAAACTTATGAGAGACTCTGAATTAGAAGAAGCCAGTTAAGCCTCATTTGAATTCCTGATGCACACCAACTGAAATAACAAATGCCATTTTTAGCTGCTAAATCTGGGGTAATGTGCTATGCAGCAATAGATAACTAATGCAAGTAGAAAGAAGGGAGAATCAATAGAGACACATGAAAGACAGAGAAGCAGCCTCAGTGGAGAACTCCAACTTATGGGAAATTATAAAACACTGTGTCACTAAATCTATTTGGCTGTGATTCTGAAATCCATGATAATCATTTGGTATACTAGCAGAAGCTGTTTATGTGAAGATCTTAAAGCCCCAGAGCATATTTTATAATTTCTATCATTTTATTGATACTGAGTATTTGGTAAGACACTGTTCTCATACCTTCTTCTAGTTGTTTAGACGTAGTTTCCTTTGACTTTTTGAACATATTTAAAACAGCTGATTTAAGATTTTCTTATAAGCCCAACATCTGGGCTTCGACAAAGACAGTTTCTACTGACTACTTCCTTGTTTCTCTGCGTGTCTCATAATTTTATGTTGACACTGAACATTTTAAAATAGTGTGGCAACTTTGGAAACCAATTTCTTTCCCCTCCTCAGTTATTTTTTTTTGTTTGTTGTTGCTGTCGTTGTTTATTTGTAACTGTTTTAGTTACCCAGTACTACTATCGTAGAAATGCCACATGTGTGTGGCTTTAATGAACAACAATTTGTTTTCTCCTAGTATAGGAGGCCAGAAATATGAATCCAGGGCACTAGATTTAGGGGGAGGATTTATCTTTGTTGGCTCTGTTTTGGCTTTGGGTCTTTGTTTCTTTTCAGCTTCTACTCCTCAGTTCCTTGGCAATCTTCATGTGGTGTGGCATCTGTCTTCCCCCATCTGTGTTCCCTTGCTTCTGTGACTGATGTGCTTCTTTTGTATCTCTGAAGTGATCACCTTAAGGTACACCCTACACTGATATGGCCTCATTAACATGACAAAGAGTGCCCTACTCCCAAAAGGGATTACATCCACAGGTATACCAGATAGGATTTATAACATTTAGTTTTTGAGGATATAATTCAACACATAAAAATGTCTTTTTAATGAACTGATTCTGCCAAACCTGTATTCTTTGTTATATGTGGCCACTTAAATCTCTACCATTGGCTTAGTGTTTAGCTACTGATTGGATGGAGACTTCCTTAAATTCCTGGACTCAATACCTTCCAGGAATCAGCAAGGATTTCTATGAGCATGCTGGACACACTTTGATTATTCAGCCAGTTTATACTTCTGCCTTTGCCATCACTTTCTGCTTGCAGAGATCCTCTAAGAGACAGCTTAGAGCTTCAGACCATCTCACGTCTTTCCTGAGCACGTACACAGCACTGGATGTGCACACACCACTATGTGTATACATGGTCTTCTAGATTCCCAGGAATATGTTGGAGCTTTCTAAAAGCTCCCATGGACATTGACGATGAGGTAGGCAAACTTCACAGAAAAAGAATCCAGTTCCCCAAAAGAATGCCCTCACTTCAGATACCAGCTACAAATTTGGTGGTCCTAGGACAATTCTCACCTCTGACCAGCTGGCTACAAATTATGGGGTTTTCCGTGGATTCACTTACAGTTCATAATTCACTAAACAGTTTCATGCAACTCACTAAAAGCTGTTATATTCACAGCCCATTTATTACTGAGAAATTCACTGCTATCAAGTGGATTCTGACTCATAGTCACCCTGTAGGGCCTCCAAGGAGAAGCTGGTGGATTCAAACTGCTGATCTTTGGGTTAGCAGCCATAGCTCTTAACTACTATGCCTGCAGTGCACCATTACAGAGAAAGTACACATTAAAATCTTCATAGCCATGACTGATCGAATTGTAGTTGAACTTAATCCCTTCTCCTCTTGCTGATATCACATGTCTCAAAGCCTCAACCCTTTAATCATGCGGGTGGTCTTTCTGGTGTAGTCACCTCCTACCTTGAGTTATCTTCTTAATATAAACCATCAGGTGTATGAACAACAAAGGTACACCTATCACTTGGGAAATCCCCAGGGTCTACAGGTTCCCTCTAGGAACTGGGATAAAAGCCAGACCTCTCTGCAGGTGAGGTCTTATTCCTTACTACTGACTTGTGCCTTCCTCTCCTCCAAATGATCCTGGTGGCTTTAGAAACTCCAAAATCTCTGCCTCTGCAAGTCTCAGACCTCCTTTTCTTTCTTTCCCTCTGGCCCTCTGTGGCTCCCTCCTTCTGTTTTCCCAAGCAACATAAGCCAGCTCTCTAGTGCCTTCTCAACTTATACACACACACACACACACACACACACACACACACACACACACACACACACACACACACACACATACCCACGTACCAGTGCACTTAGCATGCATGCTCAGAATAACCTCCTCTTTAGACCCCAGTGAGGAAGAATGAATCATTTTTTCCTGTAATAAACCTATCTTTTTTTTCTACTGCCAGGTTAAAAATAGCAGTATTAAGGTATTAAGATTTGGGCTGTAGTAGTGAGGGATATAATAAGGTTTATCTTTCTAGTTTATTTTCATCCTCTAAAACAAAGCCTGATCATACCAATTAAATACATTTCTTGCTTATAGAAAAGCTGCATACTCTGACATGGTCATTAATTCTACCCAGAAGAAAAGGCAGCCCCTGGGCTAAAAAAGAAGTTATGAATTAGAAACAGAAGAGAAAGACATTAAATAAGGGGGGGGGGGAAAGAACTTGAAAATATTGACTCGTGAAGGGGTGTAGGGCTTGGGGTGACAGAGACCTGTGTTCCCTGCCCAGTAAATTGAGAAACACGCAGTCCTTTCAGGAAATTAGCTGTAAGTACTTGTTAAAACCATCTGGCCTTCCTTTTCACTTGGTGGTCTGGGTTGTTCTTGAGTACTTCCATAGTGTTTCTGTATGCAACCAAGGGGAAAGTTCTAACTCGTTCTTGGGGTTCAGAGTGATGGGCTCAGGGCTAGAGCCTACAGTGACCCTGGCTTCCATAGAGTCAGAATGAATCTGATATTTTGTTGAAGACCTTATACAAAGCTCTAACTTACAGAATGTTGTCACTGTTAGGTGCCATCGAGTTGATTTTGACTCATAGCAAGCCCAAAAGGGAACTGTCCTATGGGGTTTTCTAGGGTGTTGTCTTTAGGAGGGCGGATTGCCAG
Organism: Heterohyrax brucei; assembly: GCA_028571685.1. Lineage (NCBI taxonomy): Eukaryota > Metazoa > Chordata > Mammalia > Hyracoidea > Procaviidae > Heterohyrax > Heterohyrax brucei. Next base: position 169,009,733 of record CM053143.1, read on the forward strand.
GTCTTTTTCCAGCATAGTCGCTGAGTGGATTTGAACCCCTCTACCTTTTGGTTATCGGGTTAGTGCTTAACCATTTTGCCACTAGGGCTCCTTAATTTATAGAACATGGATAGAAATTAGAGCATTGTGTGTGCTTTCGGCAAAGGCACTCAGCTGCAAGTATTTTGCCTGATGGGTTGAGTGATTTAACTTCACTCTGGGGTGTCAGGAACAAAGCACAACAATCATATGTAGGCTTTTTGAAGAATAAAATTATTTCTATAAAAAGTTAGCACTGGAAGGCCTTTCAAGGTCCTCCCATCTAACCTACCTAATGAATGGAGGCGGAGCCTGAAGCCGGACATTCATTGCCTTGCTGTAGCTAGTTCCAAGTAAACTAAGACTCAGAACTTCCAGAACAATGTTCCTTACACACTATGATGCCACTCACCATAAATGCAAGAATCTGCGCTGTTTTCAAGCAGAACCATGCACACCGACTTAAGAGTAGGAGCCACGACTCAGCCCCAAGGTGATCATTCTTGGAAAGCCTACCTGTTCTAGAGCTGAATTACAAAGCATTGAAGCGTTAGCACCCCTCCTTCTCTTGATCCCATGGCTCCTTTTCGCACACGTGGTAGTAAGAGATGTCTGTACCTGTTGTTTCTGCTGGATTTTACTGTTTATGACTAAGCATAATTTCCTGGCTAGAAACCTCTTTAACCCACTATAATTTTCCTTCTTTTTCCAACACATTGCCAATGCTGCTCTGGCAAAGGTCATCCATGCCTTTCTATTAGCAAAGCTGATAGTCTATTTTTATATCTTCCCATACCTCTCTAGGACTCTGTTGCATTTCTTATTGTTGACTGTTTTTCTCCGTCTTGAAGTAGTCTTTCCATCCCATGATGCAGCTTCTTTATGTTCTCCTTCCATCTCTTTAAGTATTTCTTCTTACTTGCCTTTCAGGGCTATCTTTTAACCACCTAAAATTCTTGTACACTTCAGGGTTGTTTTGTTTTACTGTTTTATGTGCTTTGTTGGTGCGGTCTCATCCATGCTCAAAGTTTTAGTCTGTTTCAGTCGTGTTGCTACAACAAACCACTTGAAACTTGGTGGTTAAAAGCAACAACAATTTATTTTCTCCACAATTCTGTGGTTGGACTAGCTGATTCTGCTTTATATGGTATAGCTAAGGGGCAGGGAGGAAGCTAGTTCTCAAATGGTCTCCCATGATTAAGTTGGTGATTAAATTGGTGTTGACCTCTGTTGGATCCGACTCGACGGCACTTGGCCATGGCTCTGATTAGAAGCTTAACTAGGATTGACAGCTAATAGGCTAGGTGCTGTTACCACCACGTGGTTGCTCCAGTTTCCTTTGAAATGGCAGCTGTGTTCTAAAAGGAAAGGGGTGACAATAGCCAGTTCTCTTAAAGACTCAGATTTGAAAGTCTCAGATGTCATTTGTACCACATTGCATTGGTGAAAGCTGTCATAAGGCCATCCTAGGGGGATTAAAGCCCATCTCTTGATGGGGGACTGACATATGCATTCAAGAAGGGAAGGATTGGATCATGGGTACCTTTGGAAAAAAACCTACCCAGTTAGTTCTCTAACTGCATTAATCTGCAACACTCACACGTGCATAATGCATTCACGTCTCCCTCCTAGTTTCCCTGCTGTGGTGGCATACAGTGAAAGCCCAGGTATCATCATTTTAGTCAGGTGAAAATGTGGATGAATCACCTCTGGTGATTCTTGAATCACCTTGAATCTAGTTTTCCAGCTGTAGGTTCTCAGGTGCAGAGATCTATGAAACAAAAAAAGTGAACTGTCTTACAAGCTAACATAAAGCAACAAATATTCTTCAGAAAGGGAAAAAAGAAAACAAGAGACACCTAGCTGTCACTGTCCTTAGCAATTCTAAAATTCAACTGTTGTAGCCATGGCCATTTTTGCTGACTTTAGGAGCAAAGAATGTTCCTTGCTGAAGCATCTATTTCTGCTCCTTGTGAATGGTTTTCCATGGCTCTTGGCTCCTCCCTGTGGAATCTTGGCTCCACATCATAAGCCATCCTTCTTTTCCTGTAGGACATGCCCTAGGTTTGTTTGCATAGAAGTCATTTTCTTAGCTTGCTTTCCGGGTCCAGGGGCCTCTTTTCATTTTGTACTATCAGTCCCTTTGAGCTCAAGCTGATAAAATTCCTTTAAGAAGCTTTAAGGCTTCCTTGAACATAAAATTATAATCTGTGCCATGGGCAAAAGCAATACCCCTAAATCTCTTTGAGATTAAAACAAACAAACAAACAAACAGAAAAAAGCCAGTTGCTAAAAAGAGAACCTATAGGCTGGAAAAAATTACTGCTTAAGACATAGCCAACAAAGGTCTAATTTCCAAAAATCTATAGAATACTTCAATACCTTTACAACAAAAAGACAAATAGCTCAATTATAAAATGGCAAAGATATGAGCAGACATGTCACCAAAGAAGAAATTCAGGTCGCTACCAGACACTGGGGAAATGTTCACAATCATTAGACATTAAATAAATGCAAATCAAAACTACAATGAGATGCCATCTGTTAGAGATTGAATTGGGGCCCCCTCCCCAAAAATACACATCAAGGTGGCTAGGACATAATTTCCACTATGGTGTGATTGTCCACCATTTTGCTGTCTAATGTGATTTCCCTACGTAAATTCTATCTCTATAATGTTAATGAGGCAGGAATAGAGGCGGTTATATCAGTGAGGTAGGACTCAAGTCTGGAAGATTAGGTTTTGCCTTAAATCAGTCTCTTTTAAACTATAAAAGAGAGAAGCAAGCAGAGAAAAGGGGGAACCTCCTTCCACCAAGAAAGTAATAACAAGAGCAGAGCTCATCCCTTGGACCCGGGGCCCATAGCAGAGACCAAGCTGCTAGACCAAGGGAAGACTGATGGGGCGGACCTTCCGGAGCTAAAAGAGAGAGAAACTTCCCCTAGGGCTAATGCTCTGAACTGAGAGAGAGTAATTTTTCCTTTGTTAAAGCCCTTCACTTGTCATCTTTCTGTCACAGCAGCCCTAGATAACTAAGATGTCACCTCACCCCAGCATTACTGGTTAATCAAAAAGAAAACAAATGCTGGAGAGGTTGTAGGGAGAAGGGAGCTCTTAAGCACTGCTGGTGAGAGTATAAAATGGGAAAACCACTACAGCAAATGATACAGTGCTTCCTTAAAAAACCAGAAATAGATACATTGATCTGGCAATCCCGCTGTTTTAGGAATATATCCTAGAGAAATAAGAGCCATCACACCAACAGACGTATGCACACCCATGTTCACTGCAGCATTATTCACAGGGGAAAAAAATGGAAACAACCACTACTTGTCCATCAACAGATGAATGGATAAACAGATTACAGTACCCACACACAGTGGAATACTAACACACTGATAAAGAAAAAATGAATCTGTGAAACATCTCACAGTATAGGGGAATATGGAGGGCATTACGCTGAGTGAAATAAGTCAATCATATAAAGATAAATATTGTATAGGGCCGCTATTATAAAAGCCCAAGAAAAGCATTGCTGTTGTTGTTGCTGTTAGGTGCTGTTGAGTAGGTTCCAACTCATGGCAACCCTATGCACAACAGAACAAAACACTGCTTGGTCTTGCACCATGTCCACAATCATTTTTTTGCTTAAGCCCATTGTTGCAGCCACTGTGTCAATCCATCTTGTCAAGGGTCTTCCTCTTTCTTGCTGACCCTCTACTCTATTGAGTAGGGAAAGAATTACATGTCAAAAAAATTTTAGAAAATTGATAGTTATGAGGCAGAGGAAGTATGGAGAGGAGAAGTCACTAACTAGACAGTGGACAAATGTTAACTTGGTGAAGGGGAAAGATGACACACAACACGGGGGAATTCAGCACAACTTTACCATGGTGAAGATATGGACACTTCCTAAAGCCAAACACTCTGCCATTGAGTTGATTCTGAGAGTAGAACTGCCCCATAGAGTTTCCAAGGAATGGTTGGTGGATTTGAACTGCCAGCCTCTTGGTTAGCAGACGTAATGCCTATCCACTATACCACCAGGGTTTCTGGATGCTTCCTAGGCACATCCAAACACCTTGAAGTATTGAGATACTGAAGCTTTGTTGGGTAGTGTCTGGGGCCCTAAAAGCTTGCAAGCAGCCAACTAAGGTACATCTATTAGTCCCAGGCTGTTCAGAGCAAAGGAAAAATAAGAAAACCAAAGACACAAGGAAAATATTCATTCAAAGGACTAATGGAGCACATAAATTGCATCCTCCACCATCCTGAGCCCAGAACAGGGGGTGTCCAGTTCCCACCAGAAACTGCTCTGAGAGGGGTCACAACAGAAAGTCTCTATGTACAGCCAGAGCAAAATTTAGAACAGACGTGAAATTCACAAAAAAACAATAAACAAACAAAAAACACCAGACTTCCTGATCTGACAGAGACAAGAGGAACCTTCAAGACTGTGACCTCCAAGCATTCTGCAAAGGCAGAATGGGAGTCTCTCCTGGAATCCACCTTGCAGCTAAAGATTGGACAGGCCTAGAAAAAAGATCACAGCACACTCAAGGACTGTAATTCTTAGTTCAGTCAATTTTATGAGACCAAATGGGCAACACCTGCCATGAGGCAAAGACAAGAAGGCAGGAAGGAGCAGGAAAACTGGATGAGCGGACATCGAGAACTCAGAGTGGAAGGGGAAAGGGAGAGTGCTTCCACAATCTGTGGACTGTAGTTAATGTCACAAAACAATGTGAGCATGAAGTTTTTGAATGAAATCCTGGTTTGCACTGTAAACTTTCACCTAAAAGAAAATAAAGTTAAAAAAAAAAACTGCTGTTGCGTAGATTCTGACTTATGGAGCCCCTAGGTGTGTCAGAGTAGAGCTCTATTCTACAGGACATTTAATGTCTGGGTTTTTTAGAGTAGATGGCCAAGCCTTTCTTCCAAGGCACCTCTGACCAGACTTGAACTCCCAATCTTTCAGTTAGCAGCTGAGCTTCTCAAAGTCAGGATGCTGTAGGGCAAAACTTCAAGAAACTCTATTGTCTAGAAGGGTAGATGTAAGAAGTTCACCACTTAGAGTATTAAAATATGAAACCCGTTGTCATTGAGTCAATTCAGACTTATGGTGACCCCATGTGGGCAGAGTAGAAGTGTGTGTCATGTGGTTTTCAATACTTGGAGTTGTCAGGCCTGTCTTCTGAGGCTCCTCAGAGTGGGTTTCAAACACCAGACTTCCAGTTACTAGCCAAGGGCTTAATTACTGCCGGTCCCCAAAGATGCCTGTTAAAACCTCTTAGTTTTTTGAGGTTCTTTTTGTAGATTTCAACAAAGAGTCCCACAACCCTGTCCTTGGCCTGATCTTTACCCTTAGGTCATGATTTCTTGGCAGCCTCTGGATTTGAGACTCTTTTGCTGGCCAGAAAAACTGCAGATGTGAAATAGCTTTTTTTCCTCTCTAATCTGGAAAGGTGGAATTTCTTTCTTTTTTACTTTTTCTTTTTAAAAAATTTTCCATCAAGCAAGTTTTGCACTGGAAATATTTTGTCTAAATTTTGTTTGCAAACTCAACTGTTCCTTCTTAAGCTCATCTTACAAGAACTTTATTACCATTGGCAGTGAAGAGAAGCTACCATCCTGCCTGAACTCTTTAGCCAGATCCAAAAATGTATTAGGTATCTTTTCTATTTTTCATGTTACCGTAGAGAACATTTCACTAATTGTTCCTCCAATACATAAGTCAAGCCCTTTCTTCTCTCATTTCCAACAGCAGTTCATTCACTGCCCTTTTCAGCTTTATAACTCTTGCCAAGTTCTCCTAGCTTCTGCCTGCTACCAGGTTCCAAATCCGATGTCTCATGTTTTAGGTTTTTCGCTAGAGTAGCCCTCCAAATTCAAGTCCCAATTTCTGTTTCTGTTGCTATATATTAAACTACTCAAAACTAGTAGTTTAAAGTGACAACAAACGTTTATTATTTCTTATAGTTTTGTGGGTTGATGGCTTGGGCTTCCTCACAGCATGGCAGCTGCATTCCAAGAAGGAATGCTCCACCAGAAAGTAACTAAAAGTTGCCTGTCTTTTCAAAGCCTGGGCTTAGAAATCCTAAAATGACAGAACGCACAGCATTCTGCTGGCCAAAGCATTCACAAGTTGAGATGAAATTCAAAGAGAGGGAAAAGAAATTCCAACTTTGAGAGAGAGTGTTATGTAAATACAGGCAGGGGAGAAGTTCGTAGTGGTCTTCTCTGTTGTTCTTGTTAGCCGCTGGCAAGTCAGTCCTTGACTCATGGTGACTTCATATACAACAGAACAAATGCTGCCCTGTCTCCTACCAAGTCTGTCCCCTACCAACCCTGTAGTTGGTTGGAGATTGATCCCTAGGGTTTTTATTGGCTGACTTCCAGAAGATCACCAGGCCTTTCCTGCTAGTCTTTATTAGTCAGAATACTCTGCTGAAATCTGTTGAGCAACACGGAAACACACAAGCCAACATGGACAGACGTGTAGTAGCACACTTGAGGTGCACTGGCTGGGAAAAAAACCCGGGTCTCCCTCATGGAAAGTGGAGATGTCTACTGCACCACTCTTCTTCCAGGGTCCCAGGGTCATCTGTAGCCTCTAGTCCATAAGACTGAATTGTATTTCTGATGCTGACATGACTCACTTTGTTTCATGTACATACATTCTACTTCCTTCTGGATGTTTCCACAGAGATTCACATCAAGCGTACCCCAAACTTCACTCATCAGCTTCTCTCCTAGACCTGTTTCTCAGTCTCTGTTTCATCATCAGTACATGACAGCCTCCAAGGCAGAAACCAGAATCTATCCTGACTGCTTGAATTCCATCACCATTCTGCTCCCCGGCACACTTGTCTGAGCACCTGTAACTCTTCGCTGTTTCTCAGATGTGTCACATTCTTCTCCACTCCTAAAATTGCTTCACTTCAGGCCCTCAGCTTCATCTCTTCCCTGTAAACTGTCTTCATCTCTCCAGTGCTCCCCCTGGGCTATGGTGGGAGGCCAGCTTAGCCACCCGATGAAATCCATGACCAGAAGAAGACAGACAAGCAGGAGGAGAAAGGAATTAAGGGAGATAGAAAAAAAGCAAAAGAAAAAATAAATGAGGTTAAAAGAAAAGGAAGCTAGTGAAGGCCTTTATGAGAATTTCTCAGGCTGATGGTGTCATGGCTTAATTTGTAGAAGGAAAAGGCTAAGTAAGTGCTATTTATTCATGGTTGTAATAATAGGCTGATTCTTCCCAAGAATAAAACTGCAGCTTTTAGATAAATCCTTTTGCTTGCTTTCAAACCAGTTTCCGACATAAGGCTTTCCAAAACAGCATTTCTAGAGAAGATAGATAAACTTGCCCCTTTCCTTTAAAAAATAAAATAAAATACAGTACTGGTGCAGAGATCACGCTACTCTTTTGTCTGAAACACTCTGGTGACCGTTCAATCCCTCATCTTGGCCCGCAAAGCCCCGCTTGGCTGGATCCTCAGGCGAACACCCAACAGACGTGCTCAGTACCTATAACCCGCTGGGTACACAGCTGTATAGCACCCCCCTTCTTGTTTCAGGGTGTTCCTTCCCCAGACTGCTCGTTGTTCCTCGAACACAGACCTCTCGTTGAATTCCTGCCAGCTGAACACCTCTTCCTGGCTTCTTCTCCTGCCTAACTAATTCCTACCCACTCCTCACCATTCTTGGTTAATTATTATGATGGTTGCATGCCTTGCTCCTAACAAGCAGGTGTTACTGTTATTATTGGGGCAATTTACCCAGCACAGTTCCTATTGCGTAATAAATACCTTCTTTCTTCTTCTTTTATTTTACTTTATTCTTTCACCAGTGTCCACAGTTCACTGTTGAAGATTCAAGTTGTCTTTGCCCTTTGAAAGGAGGGGTTTCCCATCACCACGCTCTCCCCACCCACTCCCGCCCACTGACCTGGAGACAACTGCAGAAATGGACCAGATCCGAAGATAGGCTTCTCCTTGCCCTCTCAGCACTGGTGAGCGTCTCCTTGGCTGCCTACAAGGTTCTTTCCCAACCCCAGCCAAATAGAGACATACTATCTCTCAGTTGCAAGTACAACTTCCTCATCTGCCCACATCCTGAGCATAAAAGATGGGGGAATTCTTCTCATACCCTGCAGAGTCCCAAAGGCAAATAGTCAAATTTGGACGCCTAATGGGCAAGCATGATTCAAAGGAAATGCAGCAATCAAAGAGCACGTGGGGTCCCTCACCATCAAAACAGCTCTCTCTGACTAGAGAAGGGAATGCCCCCTAAGAGCTAGACATTTCATCCGAGAACTGGAAATAGTGAGTTTGATTCTTAGCTAGGTAGGCCTCTAGTGTTCTGTGCAAACTGAAAATGTGGTTAATCAGGTTTGTTCCCTAAGCCGCACCCGTATGGCTGCCCATCTTGACAAGGAATGTTTACCTCCAGTTGTGCTCTGACAACCCACTGATCACCATCTCCTGTTGGGGCCCCAGGAACCCTGGTAGCACAGTGGTTGGGAGCTTGGCTGCTAACGGGAAAGGTGAAGAATCCACCAGCTGCTCCACGGGAGAAGTATAACAGTCTACTCCGAAAAAGACTTACAGTCTTGGAAACACTATGGGAACAGTTCTCTATGCTATAGGACATGCAGTCACAGTGAGTCTGAATTGACCCCATGGCTAGGAGTATGGGTAGCAGCTGCAATGGAGATGGTACCTTCTTCTGGAGTTTCTGTGAGTGTGGCATCAGAAAGGAGAGTTTTATTCTGAAAAATATCTTCTGCTCCCTCTTGGGACTTTAGAAAGTATACTTCTTTACACATATGTGAACAGAAGCATCTGGTTATGTCAAAAGTGTGACATGATAACTGCCCCCAGACAACAGTAACCTCTTGCAAAAAGAAAATCACCAAAACCCTTCTTTCACCACATGGAAGGATTTAGTGTCAGACAGACTTGGCCAAGGACCCTGGTGGTGTAGTGTGTTAAGTGCTATGTCTGCTAACCAAAAAGTCAGCAGTTCAAATCAGCCAGGTGTTTCTTGGAAACTCTGTGGGACAGTTCTAGTCTGACTTCTAGGGTCACTATGAGTCAGATATCACTCGATGGAAGTGGGTTTGAGTTTTTTTGTTTTTGGCCTCATACAATGCATCTTAGTGGGAACATTAAGAAGCTGAACCTCCTAGTTTCTGCTCTCAAACGCTGGTGGCATAGTGGTCCAGGAAAGGGATATGTCTGCTAACCAAAAGGTTGGAAGTTCAGATTTCCCAGGCAATTCTTGAAAACTCTGTGGAGCAGTTCTACTCTGTCCCACAGGGTTGCTGTGTGTCAGAACTGACTTGACAGCAGTGGGTTTTCTTTAACGGGAGTGAGTTAAAAGCCAATAGTACTCCCTTCCTCTCCTCAAGCATTGAGACTAACCAGTTGACCTCCACAGATTTCTGAATGCTACCCACATGCCTGTCAACCTCCACTGACAGCGTGTCCAACATGCTACTACAAATCCTGAGCAAACTAAAGCAAAGCTTGTGTTATGCTCTCTATAGACCTTAAAGGAGTCCCTGCAAGGTGCAAAGTTCTCACCTACTAACCGAGAAGTTGGAAGTTCTAGTCTACCCAGAGGCATTTCAGAGGCAGGGCCTGGTGATTAACTTTGAAAAAACCAGCCACTGAAACCCTCTAGAGAACAGTTCTACTCTGACACACATGGGGTTGCCATGAGTCAGAGTCAACTTGAGAGCAGCTATTTTTTTTTTTTTTTAATGCTCTAAAACTCCTCAACCTGTCCTCCAGGCAGGCATTTAGGATAGCTACTGACTGTTGGGATCACTAACTCAAAGAGAACGCTTTCTAAAACTCTGCCCCTGATCTTTGAGAGACATCGGACCCAGGCTGTGTCAGTCTGAGTCATTCTTCCAGGATCTGAAGCTGTCACATTCACAGCAGCTCCTCCTGTTGGCGATACCAAGTTGTCCAAGTCCTTGTTTATCCCAAGGACTAGTATGTTAACTCTCCATTTCACTGGGTTAGTTCTCCAGTATCCTGACTCCCAAACGCCTTTCCACACAGTAACCAGAATCAATTTTTGCTAGTGGCCTAAAATCCTTAGCTAATTGATCATGTCAAGCCCCATTTTCCATAGGACACTGAGTCTCAGAGTAACTAAGCAGCTCTGTCGAAGGTCACACCAGAAAGCAGTTGAAATGAGATCTTCAGGCCATTCTCCTCCCAGCAAGTTAGGCTGCCTCTCATGACCCCATGTGGTGCCAGGACAAGCACACATGTGGGTTTTGATTGAAAACATTTATCCAGAGAGACTCCCCAAAGCCTAGAAATCACTTAAGAATGCTGTTGTGGTCAAGTGACAGTTGACGGGAGATACTCACGCTGAAGAGGAAACCACCAATGGTCTGAGACGTTCCCCAGCGAGGCCACCCAGGACTGGCTCCTCCCTCATAGTGTTCACAATCACCTATGCTTGTTAGGAATGTGAGTGGCTAGGACATAGCCTTTCCCCACTCCTGGAAAAGTCCATCCTGACTTACGGGCCAGAAAAAAGTCCCCTATTGCCGTAAATTGGCAACATACACCTTTTGCTAAAATAGATAGGCATGCTTCTCTCTAGAGTTTGCCACGTTTTTTGTATTTCTCTCATCCCTGCAGCCTGCACAAACATTGTCCAGACCTCAGAGATACAATGATTGTCTGGTTCTTTTTAAGTTCGTTAATTCCTCTGATATATTAGTCGATTATCAAAAGCAGTTTTAATATGTTATACAATCTGTTTGGTATTAAGTTGATACATGATGTGTTTTTCTCCATCCAGCTAAATAGTTTCCTTCAAATCTGGACCAGATGAGCACCCTGGGACTTGCATGAGCTCATGTGTGTGTCTGTGTGGAATGTGATGTGCTGGGTCCCCATGGACACTGGGGCACGTGTTTGGAATCACCATCTGAAATGGAAATATCCTTAGGCACTGATGCCTCAATTAGTGAAAAGATAAAGATGCAGGATCAGACATGGCATCTGTTAAATGTTAATGTCCTGGTGATGCTCTTTATTTGAGTCAATTTTTCAGCTGTATTTGATGGCTGATGGAGGTGAAAATGTGCTATGCATAAAATTGCCTTTATTTGTCATAGTGGAGAGTGACCGTGCCCCTGCCTCTGCTGACTGTCCCCTGACTACCAGCTACTCCAGGCTTAGGAAAGTCCCATCTCTTGCTCTAGTTCATTCATTCAGTAGGTCTTGATGAGCATGTGTTAGATGCTAGGCACAGGGGAAAAAGAATAAGAACAATCCTGGCTTTTAAGGTGTGGGAATCAGAAATGAGAAGAGTCATTTGTCCTCTAGTGCTATGAGGGTATGATATGGGGTTAGCGGAGCTGGTGAAGCGTTCATCCCAGTCTGGGAGAGGGGCTGGATGTCAGGAAAGGCGTCCCCCCCGGAGGACAACCTGGGCACACAACTGGAACATCCAGGAAGTAGGTTTGTTATGAGTCCATCAGGCACCTTGGTGTGAACAACAGAACAGCTCCTTCTGGCCAGATGCAACCTTTCACAGGCTACAAACCATGGGTGAGCTGGTTTAGCTCCTACTCACGCTCTCACCATGACCGTCTGTCAGTTTGTCACATTGTGGTGGCTTCGGTGTTGCTGTGATGCTGGATGCAATGCTATCACTGCCATTTCAAATACCTGTAGGGTTTTCAATGGTGGCCGGATTTCAGCAGTGCTTCCGGACTGAGAAAGAATGAGAGAAAAGCCCACTGATCCCCTTCTGAAAAATCAGCCAATGAAAACTGTATGGATTACAACAGAATACTGCCCAACCTACCGCTGGAAGATGAACCCTCTAGATGGGAAGGCACTCAAAATGCACAATGGCCGCAACGGTGGACTTGGTTATGCCAACCTCTGTGAAGCTGGAGCAGGACCTGGCAGTATTTTATTATGTTGTGCATGGTGCCGCGATGAGTCAGAGCTGATGTGACAGCAACTAACCACACCCTGTCACCTAAGTGCCTTTGTGAAATCAGCAATCTGTACAACCCTCCATGGGGCCTGTCATGGATTGAATTGTGTCCCTCCAAAAATATGTGTAGCCACGTGGCTGGGCCGTGATTCCCAGTATCTTGTGACTGTCTTCCATTTTGTGGTTTTCCTATGCTGTATGTTAAAGGATTAGGGTGGGTCTGTAAATCCCTTCATAGGATCACCTCCCTGCTGCACTGTAAAGGGAGTTTCCCTGGAGTATGGCTTGCCCCACCCTTAATCCTTTCATCCTGCAAGAGATAAAAGGAAAGAGAAGCAGGCAGAGTATTGGGAACCTTGCACCATCAAGAAAGCAGTACCAGGAGAAGAGCACATCCTTCAGACCTGAGGTTCCTGCACCAAGATGCTCCCTGGACAAAGACTAATGCAATACTGGACTTCCCTCCAGAGCCGACAAGGGGAAAGCCTTCCACTGGAGTGGACACCTGAATATGGACTTGTAGCCTACTGGACTGTGTAAGAGTAAACCTTCCTTTGTTAAAGCCATCCATTCTGTCGTATTTCTGTTAGAGCAGCCCTAGCTGCTCTAGAGATCAACCATGGTGAAGGAGGGATGGGAGACATTTTCAACTAGGAGCAGCAGAGTGTATAAAGGGGAGGAAGTGTTCTAGGGGATATGAGACTCTTAAGAAAGACGAAGACAACAAGTGCAGAGGGCTGAGGGGTATGGGGAGGGTTGGGGCTGGCTTGGGAAGGAAAGGCCAGAGCTCACAAGAGCCTTTGTTTGCATCCCGAAAGGCAAGAAAGGATTGTGGAGACATCTGATTTTAACTGGCATTCCTAGGTGGTACAAACTCCAGCTGCTCAACTACCAGTCGAAAGATTGAGGTTTGAATCCGCCCAGAGGCACCTTGGAAACCCTGGCAGTGTAGTGGTTAAGTGCTATGGCTGTTAACCACAATCACCTCTTGAAATGTTCTGCATTCCACTTTGGTAAGTAGTACCTGGGGTCTTAAAAGCTTGTGAGCAGCCGTCTAGGATACCCTCCTGGTCTTACCCTTTGGAGAACAAGAAGAATGAAGAAAACTACAGAAACAATAGAAAGATTGGTCCAAAGGACTAATTAACGGACCACATCTACAACGGCCTCCACCAGACTAAGTCAAGTACAGCTGGATGGTGCCTAGCTGCCACCACTGACTGGATCACAACAGGGGGTCCCCGCCAGAGCTGGGGGGGGAGGGCGAAATGTAGAACAAAATTCTAACTCAAAAAGAAAGACCAGACTTGTTGGCCTGACAGACACTGGCAGGCAACTCCACTAGGCACTCCTTAGAAACTCTATTGGGCAGTTGTCCTCTGTCCTATAGGGTCACTATGAATCAGAATCAACTCAGTGGGGGTGTGCTTGGTTTTCTTGAGAGGTACGTTTGAAGAAAGGCTTGGAGTTTGACTTCTGGAAAACTAGCCTTTGAAAAGCCTACAGAGCACCACTTTGCTCTGACACCCGTGAGGTCATCAGCAGGAAGAGGTGACTCAGTGGTAACTGATTAAGTTTAACTGGAGCTGAAAGTGACATAACAGATCAGAGGAGGATAAGCACGGAGATGGAGAAATTCCTCCCTGCGGAAAAGGGCACCGAGGAGAGGGGACGTAGCCACATGTGGTAGCGGGGGCGAGCGGGAGGGAGGGGAGGACGTGCTGATGCCCAGGTTTCTGTCCGTGTTCCAGCCCTGGCCCTGTGCCTGTCACATCGTCCACATTTAGATCGTGCTGGATACACACAAGCAGACCCAGACTGAGTAGCATGGCACTCTGCACAGACGAGCTGTTTGCACTTTGGAACTGGTACATGAACTTTGACGACATTGCACTTTACCTCAAAAGAACATTCCCCTAAAGGTGGTGAAAGATGCTTTGGGGTGCTTCAGTGTCGTGCAGAAGAGAGTGTATGGATGGTGGTACTGGCTGCACAGCCAGCACGGTACCCACGTACCTGAGTGACTGTGTCGCTGGTGTTCACCTCGAAGCTGGCATGTGAGATGAAATGAGAAAACAAGTGTGCCTGTCCGATAAGCACTGTTTAGGATGAACAAAAACAGTGTGGGGAGAAGAGCAGGGCAATCAGTTGTGGATATGATTAGTGGAGATTCCATCTACGGAATTACAAGAGGCTATTTTGTTTTTTAATTGTATGTTTGATGAAGGTTTGCGGAACAAAGGAGTTTCTCATTAAGCAGTTAGTACACTTAGTGTTTTCTGGCTTCGGCTAACAAGCACCCAACAGGCCAACGCTCTTCCCTTCTCAGCCTCGTATCACCAGCTTTCCTGCCCCTCTTGCCTTGTGGCCCTTGTGCATTGGCTGGTAGCTCACCTTAAACCTTGTTTTGTTTTATGGGTTGGCCCAGACTTTGGCTGAAGTGTGAACCTCAAGAGTGACGTCGTTACTGAGCTGCAAGCGTGTCTGGGAGCCATACTCTCAGGGTTTCTTCAGTCTCGATCAGGCCAGCAAGTCTGGTCTTTCTTTTTTGAGTTAGAATTTTGTTCTACATTTTTCCCCGGCTCTGGCGGGGACCCTCTGTTGTGATCCAGTCAGTGGTGGCAGCTGGGCACCATCCAGTTGTACTTGACTTAGGCCTGGTGGAGGCCGTTGTAGATGTGGTCCGTTAATCAGTCCTTTGGACTAACCTTTCTACTGTTTCTTTAGTTTTCTTCATTCTCCTTGCTCCCCAAAGGGTAAGACCAGCAGGGTATCCTAGATGGCTGCTCACAAGCTTTTAAGACTCCAGATACTGCTTATCGAAGTAGAATGCAGAACGTTTTTTGAGACGATTTTTAAAAATGTAAATAATATATTCACTGACCATAATATAATATTAATAAGAAAAGTCATCGGAGGTAACATTATCTCATTAAAAAAAAAATCAAACATCTGTTGATACATAAATAGGTTTTCTGTGAGCACGGAGAATGAGGTGCAATGAAACATAGGTGATCAGTGCAATTTGCTACCTCAGGTGACAGTTACTTCAGGTGACAGTTACCTCAGGCAACTATTATTAACTTTAAAAACGAATATAGCTGTAATGAGGTGTGTATATAAAATTGTCATTCTACTATTCCATGCCCACACACATACACACAATGGTTATTCTCTTTACTATCCCCTTGCTTTATCATGCTGATAGTCCCATTATCTTGACAATTATTGGTAGCTGCATGGAATCAACTCTAATTATTAGAGACTTCTGTCTAACAGAACCCAAGAGACCCTGTGCTGTGTCATCTTCATGATTTTTGGCATGTTTGAGCCCACTGTTCCTACTATTAATGAAAGCTAATTTTCACTAACAGCTTCTTTTATTTAAAATTAGCCTTTTTTTATTCAGCTACTTAATACTTTTAATCCACTGTTGCTCTTTTTCTCTCCTCTCGGGAGCTCTCTCTGCCCTTCTCAGGGATCCCTCACCCTTCCCAAGAGGGTGCCCAGGTGAGGTGAAACATGGGTTCATCCTTCCTGGTCTTACCTCTGGGCATCTGTCACGATGACCTGCTGATCTATAATTCAAGTATCTCGGTACTTATTTGGGGGATGTACTACATAAGTTCTCAGCTAGCAGTTCATAAGCCTTTCCCCTCACTTCCAAGTGAGTTCTCATACTTGGAGGCTCCTCAGTCCCCAAATTAGAGTCTCCTAGCCTAAGAGTACTTCCATTTCCTCCTCAGAGTCACACAAAATTTCAGTACAACAGACCACAGAGCACTGGCGTATTCTCTCGATTGACCTGCTTATGCAGTTTTATCAGCCTTCTTTGAGCCACCATCTGGGCAGCACCTTGTCACTGGCACAGTGCCTCTCTAAGACATTTCCAGTTGTCCTAAATGATACCCTGAGTGGGGAGGAGCAGCCCCCCTTGCACTTAGAGTTCCTCTTTGGACCTTCACATCTTTTCCAATGTAGGTTTTTACCAAAACGGAGAGGCCCAGATCCTCCTGTCTGACCTCCTGCTGGCTTTCTCATCTCTCTCCTTCTGGAACTCTCCAGGAAGTAGGAGAAGGGGCTTTTCCTTTCTATTTCTGTAAGGTGAGAACATCTCTTTTAGCCTCTGTTTATCCTTCTTTATGGTTTTTGCACCCTCTCCTTTTCTGAGGCAAAAAAAAAAAAAAAAAATGAAGAATGGGCAAAGAAGAGGAATGAGGCTGTTGAAAGGAGTGGCCAGATTTTTCAAAACATCAATTCTCCTTTTTGCCCATCTGAGTTGTTTGTTTAGTTCTTTTGTAGTGGCTTAAATGTTGTCTCGAAAAAATACAAGTTTCAACAGTTCAGTTTGTGAACTCATCCTAGAAAAAGTGCTGCATACCTCATTGCTGAATACTACTATGGTCACCTTTAAAGTACTCCCCTTGGGAAGTTATGTACTATGCCAGCACCTAGTCTACGCTTCACAGCAATTTGGGAGCTCTTTTACTGGACTGGCCATCAGAGCTGTCACTGTATTACCCTTGATGTCTAGAATGTCATCAAACCGTGTTCTTTTCCATATTTCCTTTATCTTTGGGTAAAGAAAAGTCATTGGGGGCCAGATCAGGTATGTAGGGAGGATGTTCGAATACAGTCATTTATTTACTGGCTAAAAACTCCCTCACAGAAAACTGTACAATTAAGTTCGCAAACTTGCCACGGTGCCACTGTATGCAATGGCCATTCCAGAAAGAGTTCCAAAATTGCTTTGAAAGGCAGACTAGGCACTGGCATTCGTGCCTAGCTTCCCAAGGGGAGTACTTCGAAGGTGATCATAGTGATATTCAGCAATGAGATACGTTGCACTTACAACAATTAAGTTCATGGACTTAATTGTCTGACTTTATATGTTTACATCCTAACCCTGGTCCCTGTCAGTGTGACTTCATTTTGAAAAAAAGTCTTTGAGCATGTAGTCAAGTTAAGAGTCTTGAGCTGAGGCCATCCTGGCTTTTTTGGATGGGGCCTAAATCTAATGACAAGTGCCCTTACTTGAAAACACAGAAAGCAAAGACCAAGAGAGAAAAAAGCAGAAGGACATGTGAAGGCATAGGCAGAGATTGGGATGGTGGAGCTGTGGTCAAGGAAGGCATGGTGTCATCAGAGACTGCAAGAGATGAGGAAGGATCCTTTACTAGAGCCTTCAGAAGGAGCATGGCCCTACTGACACCTTGATGTCAGACTTCTGCTTCTAGAGTACAAGGGACTCAAGTTCTGTTGTTATAGGTCACCAGGTTCTCATGGTACTTTTTTATGGCTTGTAGTTTTTGTTAACCACCGTTGAGTTGGCCTCTAACTCATGGTGGCTCCGTGCACAGCCAGATCAGACCACCATGAGCCACAGTGTTTCCACGGGCTGATTTTCGGAAGTAGATGGCCCAACCTTTCTTCCTTGTCTGTCTTAGTCTAGAAGCTCTGCTGAAGCCTGTCTGGCATCAGAGCAACATGCAGAATTCCACTGACAGCTAGGTGGTGGCTACGCTTGGTGTATAGTGGCCAGGAATCAAACTGGGGTCTCCTGCTTGGAAGACAAGAATTCTGTCAATAAACCACCATTGTATTCACACGTTGCTATGGTAACCCTAATAAATTAATATAGATTAATAACGGGCATTAAATACTTTTGACACTAAAAAAGCAAGAGCAAGCAAACAAATGCAAAAGGTTTACACATTCCTCCTGGCTTTATGTGTAGAAGCTCTGTGTATGGTAGTTATTCTCAGTATATGGGGCATGCTGCATCTTCCCAGAGCCTCTTCAGTCTTCCTGCCACTGTGCCACCAGAGACCACGTGGTCTTGACCTTTTTAGCAGATTTGTTAATCCGTCCACTCATTCTCTTTGCTAACATAGCTGTTCTTTCTGTCATACCCGTGTACTCTTGGGAAACAGACCAGAGTTCAGGATCACTGTATGCTGACATGATCAGGCAATAAAAATGGCAACCTGACTAGTCAGCCTGAGAGGAGAAGTCTTTTTCGCATTATAACCATGATCTAATGCTGTAATCACCTAGACTGCTGGCAGCAGCCAAGTATTTGTGGTCAGGCCAGGGCCCCATAACAGGTGAACCCTGTTAAAAAGCATCCTGCTACACATTCCAGCTGTCTTGCAGACCAGATTAAGTCTCCCCTATGGAACATGATAACCACATGGGTCTCACATGTCCCAGAGCTTATTACAACTGTCCAGGGTCATCCTTTTTAAAATATGCTAATATTTTTCTAAGGCTGCGGGAAACACTGGGTTCTTCCAAGGAGAAAATTTCAGGGGATGTAGACACAGTCTTGGTGGCCATCTATCACATTTCTGAACGGTGCTGCTGGCCTTCAAAATAGACTGTCCTCCTTCAACCCTAAGGCAATGCTAATAGGAACCTTTCTGGCATGACTGAGGGCTTAAACGAATTTCAGTCATGATCACACCTGAAGTTCCAGGGCGACCTCTCATCACTCCCAATTCCTACTCCTCTTCAACTTTCTTGATCTTCAGGATCCAACATATTGCCAGGGATACTCCTGTTCACCTCCACACAGAGGCTTACTTTCACTGTGTCTTTCATCTCTGTTATGTTTGCCTTTTTGTAATGCTTTCAAATCATCTACAGTTTTGTAGTGCTCTGAAACCATATACAAGGTCCAACAATTAAGTCCTGGAATTTAGTTGTTCTAAGTGCCACATACCTCACTGCTGAATATCACTATGGTCACTTTCAAAGTACTCCCTTGGGAAGCTATGCACTGATGCCAGTGTCAAGTACACCCTTTAAAGCAATTTTGGAATTGTTTTTCTGGAACGGGCATCAGAGCTGTCATGTCCTGAATGTCATCAAAATTTCTTCCATTCTATATTTCCTTTATCTTTGGGTAAAGAAAAAAAGTCATTGGGGGCCAGATCAGATGAGTAAGGAAGGTGGTCCAGTATAGTTATTCGTTTATTGACTAAAAACTCTCTCACAGACAACTATACAATTAAGTTCACAAACTTGCTGCTTTGCCACTGTGTGCAATGGCCATTCCAGAAAGAGTTCCAAAATTGCTCTGAAGGGTAGACTAGGTACTGGTTTTGGTGCATAGCTTCCCAAGGGAAGTACTGCGAAGGTTAGTGTGATGATATTCAGTAATGAGGTAGGCAGCACTGGAAATAACTAAGTTCTGGGCTTCATTGTCAGACTTCACGTGTATATTGCTTCAGCTATAGAAGCATAAGTTACTTAAAACACGACGTAGAAGTAGAAAATTTCTGAACTTAGACAGAAACATAGAACTTCGTGAAGAAGGTGGTAAACAACTTTGAAGTTGACTTTGTTCTTGCATAATGTGATAATATACAGTTAATCTGGGTAAACTAGCCTTGAGACATGAATGGTAAACAACCTCCTTAATTTTGAAACCTTGAAGGGAAGATGTGATATTCAAATAATCACTAATGCTGCAGAGAACATATACTAGTCTTTGATATCACACAGGCCCTTATTGTGTCAGGCCAAAGTGAGAAATGAATGTATAATCACTGGATGTCTGTTTATTTCAGGTGAGAAGGCAGGAGCAAAGGGATCTCTCTCTAGTTTTCTCCCCTCCGAAGACCAAGAGTCTGCTGAGATTCTGCCCACCACTGCTAACCTCAGACTGTAGTCATAAGGGACACTTGATGAGTTTGAGCTGTGGTCAAACCTTTCTTCCAAGACTACTTGTTGAAGGTAAAAACCTAAATCCTTAAGATTCAGACTCTGATTTTTAGGCTTCAGCCTTTCTAAACTCATCCTCTAATTCTAAATGGATGTGTTACATTCTTAAGTGTCTTGTCATAAGGACTCACAATAAACTAAATGAGCTTGTGCATGTCGAACCTGAGTATTTATCAACTTATTAAAAAACAAAATCCTTCAGGACTCTATCCGAATGTCAACCCCCAGTAACTTCTTCCCTCATTTCCACAAGAGGAAGCCTCCTCTCTGCTGCCATCAGAATGCCCCCTACCCATTTACATAGGTATGTGGAGAACTGAAGTGTCTCCTGTCTTGGTTTCTCCACTGGATGATGAAAGTAGCTTTTGCCCAATAAAGGCTAACTGGTTTAATTATCTAGTGCTGCTATACTATAAGTAGATAGCTTTAACAAAGAGACATTTATTTCCTAGAAATTCTAGGCATCAGCATGAGAAGATGGCTTTCTCTGTTGGCTCTGGAGGAAGGTTCTCATAGGCAGTTTGTCCCTGGACTGGGAGCTTTTCAGGCACAGAGACCTGGAGTCCAAAGGATGCGCTCTGCTTCCAGTGCTTCCTTCCTGGTGGTATGTGGTCCCCCACTTTCTACTTGCTTCCCTTTTCTTTTATTTCCCAAGTGATTGGCTTAAGACAGTAGTACAGTCTCACAGATTGAGTCCTGCCTTTCCAATGCAACTGATGCCTATCTTCCATCATTAACATTAGAGGCAGGATATACAATATATAGGAACATCACACAATATTGGGAATCACTGCTCAGCCAAATCAATAGACACATTTTTGAGGGAGACACACTCAGTTAAATATTTTTCCCCACAAGAAAACAATGGACCCCAAAGACCAATTTGGGTTTCTATTTTCAGCAGCAGAAAGAATTGGCAAAAACTTCGAAATTATGTTTCTTCCTGAAAAGCTCCAAAGAGCGAAGGTCTATTTCTTAGGACCCAAGTCTATGTACGGACTTTCTCTCTTCTTCCTTCTGTTGTTGCTGGTTACTGTCAAGTTGATTCTGACTCATGGCAACCCCACGTGTGCAGTAGAGAACCTCGCTACAAATTTTTCAAGGCTGAGACCTTTTGGAAGCAAATCCCCAGTCTGTCTGCTGAACTGTATCTGGTGGGTTTGAACCAACAACTTCTGGCTAGTAATTTGAGCACTGCAGCCTGTGTACCACCCAGGGACTCCTTATCTTCATTACAGGGAACTTCTTTTCCCCATGTCAAGGAAAAACCTGGTACTTGTAAGGAAAGAGACACATTTCTTCTTAGTCAGAGGTGGACAACTTTGGGCAAGAAGTGAACTTGCCTGAGCCTCTGACTTTCTATCTGTAAAATAGGACTAATAACTCATTTTGTATAGAATTGTAAGAAAGTTTAACCAAGTAGTTTAAGTGTCTAGAGTTGTTTTAGTCAGCTAGGGCTGCTCTAACAGAAATACCACAGAGTGAATGGCCTTAACAGTGGAAGGTTTATTCTTACACAGTCCGGTAGGCTGCAAGTCCATATTCAGGGTGTCCACTCCAGGGGAAGGCTTTCCCCTTGTCAGCTCAGGAGAAAAGTCCACTATTGCATCAGTCTTTGTCCTGGGAGCATCTTGGTGCAGGAACCTCAGGTCTGAAGGATGTGCTCTTCTTCTGGTGCAGCTTTCTTGATGGTGCAAGGTTCCCAATTCTCTGCCTGCTTCCCTGTCCTTTTATTTCTCCTAGGGCGAGAGGATTAAGGGTGTGGCAAGCCATACTCCAGGGAAACTCCCTTTACAGTGGAGCAGGGAGGGGATCCTATGAAGGGATTTACAGTCCCACCCTGGTCCTTAAACATACAGCACAGGAAAACCACCAAATGGAGGACAGTCACAAGATACTGGGAATCATGGCCCAGCCACATGGCTACACGTATTTTGGGGGGGACACAATTCAATCCATGACAAGCATTGTGCCTGACACACACAAAATGCTCAATAAGTGCTAAGCTTGCTTCTTCTCATTACGTAATTAGACTGTAATTTTCCTTGTTGCCTCATACACGTATTGTAATTAGTTCTAGGGCTTACACAAAGAGCTAGAAATTAGTAAACAAAAAATACGTTGATTAGAGTCCATGACGTAGCGTGAGAAAGAATGTAGCGTGTGAAGAACTAGAATTCTATTAGAACAGATCTGATGGTCTGACAGACTAGAGAGAACTCTATTAGTAGACAGACCAGACTTGATGGTCTGACAGGCTGGAGGGTCCAGGAAGACGTGATCCTGGATTCTCTCTCTTAATCCAGAGCTGAAACTATTGCTGAAGCCACCTCTTCGGAGAGATTGGACTAGACTATAAGACATAAAATGACTCTGGTGAAGAGTATGTTTCTCGGCATAAGTAAATACATGAGGCTGACTGGGCAGCTCCTGTCCAGAGGTGAGATGGCAGGGCAGAGGGAGACAGGAGCTGGTTGATGGACGTGAGGAATACACATTGGCAAGGAGGAACGAGCTGTCACAGGGTGGGGAGAAGAGTTCCAGCCGCGTAGCAATGTATGTGCAAATTTTCTGTATGACAAAATTGACTTGGACTGTGAACTTTCACTTGAAGCAGAATAAAATATTTTTTAAAAAACCCAAAATACACTGAGTTCCCAAAGGAACAAAAAATGCCTGGCTTCGCTGAATGCCCTATACATTTGTACATGTCTATAATTACTTCCTTAAGGTTGACTCCTAGATGAGGAAATGACAGTCAAAGGGTACGTATGTTTTTAGGACTTTTTGCCACACGTTGCACATTACCCTCCAGAAAGTCTGTGCCAGCTTACATTTTCCACAGCACTATGTCTAAGTGTCTATTTCTTGAGATTTTGTATTTTCCTTAAAAAAATATTGAATAGCTGAATGCAAAGTGCTGTCTCATCATTGTTGTGAAATTATTTTTCAAACTTGGAAAACAAGTTCTTAGATTCAACAAGTCCAACTCACTTATTTTAAATGCAAAGATTCCAAGACTCAGAGGAATTAAATGACTTGGCCCAGATATCTAATTAGTAGGACAGCCAAAATCCATATCCCATGTTTCCTGACTCTGGAATTCTTTCCATTATACCACTTCGAAGATGGAGAGTTAGCCTGGAGGTAAAACTGCTCAGGGGCTATTTAATAACAAGTTCAATTAGACCAGAGGGAATGTGCTATAGAGGAAAGTCACTGAAGAGAGCTGTAATTAGTGTCTAGCTAAAATTCATCATCAGGATCGGCGCTGTCCGTATTAGCGCCACCTACTGGTGAGCACTTAGACATGCACAGGCTTCCTCCACAAAGTTGACGAACGAAAGGAAAAATCACGGGAGATTTGGACCGGTTTAAACTGTGTAATAGGGAGAAGTAGATAGAAGGAGTTATTCAGTTATGAGCCTTGATGATTAGAACTGCACTGGGACTCAAACTACTCCAGTCTCTTGAGCTGCTATGAATAAAGTTCCAGTTTCTCGTATCTGTTAAGTTTCCCATTCTTCCTGTTAACGTACACAGACTGTAACTTTCTTCATTTTTATATAACTTAATTTCTAGTGTAAACCCACACTCTTTTAGTGGCAGGAAATTTAATAGGTAGTGACTGCCAGATAAAATCACTCATGTGTGATTACTCAGTCGTTGTGGGTTTCAGTCACTTGATTCAGAGTTCCATTCCCTTCTCTCCTCCCTGGGGTGGCAGCTAAGATCCTGTTCAGTTTTGCGGGCTGTTGCCGAGTTGGCCGCCCCCCAATCGTGGTGACGCTGTGCACAACCACAAGAAAACCCTGTCCAGTACTACGCTGTCCCCATGGTCAGTTACAGATCGGAACTTTGTGAACCATAGGGTTTTCACTGGCTAATTTTTTGGAAGTAGATTGCCAGGCCTTTCTTCCTAGTCCAGCTGTCATGAATTGTGTCCCCTAAAACACATGTCAACTCAGTTAGGCCATGATCCCCAGTATTGTGCGGTTATCCTCCATTGTGTGATATTCCTGGATATTATGAATCGTCATTTGTGAAAATAGATTAGCTTGAGTTGTAATGTCCTTGCTCAGAGTTTCCCTGGGGTGTGGCCTGTACCACCTTTTACTTTACAAGACATTAAAGCAAAGGGAAGCAAGCTGAGAGTTGAGGACCTCAGACTACCAAGAAAGAAGCAGGGAGAGCAGAGCCTGTCCTTTGGGTCTGAGTTTCTTGTGCCGAGAAGCTCCTAGGCCAGGAGAAGACTGACCAGAAGGACCTTCTTCCAAAGCCAACACAGAGAGAAAAGCTTCCCCCGCAGCTGACACCCTGAATTTAGACTTGTAGCTTACTAGACTGCGAAAGAATGACTTCCTCTTTGTTAAGGCCACCAACTTGTGGCGTTTCTGTTACAGCAGCACTGGATGCCTAAGGCACGGTCTGGAAGTTCTGCTGAAACGTTTTAGCATCATAGCAACAGGCAAGCCCCCGGTGATGGGGGATGCGTGGCCCTGCGCGAGGTGCGCTCGGCAGGAGGGAACCACAGTCTCCTTCTTCTTGTTGTTGTTGGTCGATGCCATTGAGTCTATTCTGACTCCTAGTGACCCTATAGGCAGCAGAACCGAACACAAGTCCTTCCTCATCGTCACAATCATTACTAGAGCCCGTTGTGGCAGCCACCGTGTGAATCTAACCAGCTGACCGAGTTCCTCTTTATTGTCGAGTCTGTACTTTACCAACCATGTTGCCCGTCTCAAGGGACCGGTCCCTGCTGATAACATGTCCAAACTCTGTGAAACAAACCCACCATCCTTACTTCTATGGAACCTTC
The DNA here is from genome assembly GCA_028571685.1 of Heterohyrax brucei. Taxonomy (NCBI): domain Eukaryota; kingdom Metazoa; phylum Chordata; class Mammalia; order Hyracoidea; family Procaviidae; genus Heterohyrax; species Heterohyrax brucei. The sequence goes on from CM053143.1 coordinate 169,034,278, forward strand.
TGGCTGTATTTCTTCCAAGACAGATCTGTTCATTTCTTCTGGCAGTCCCTGGTCTATTCGGCATTTTTCATCAATACCATAATTCAAAGGCATGGATTCTTCTTTTGTCTTCCTTATTCACTGTCCAGATTTTGCCTGAATATGAGGCAACTGAAAATACCAATACGTGGCTTAGGGGTACCTCAATCCTCAAAAAGATGTCTTTGCTATTTGGCACCTTAAAGAGGCCTTTTTGTAGCAGAAATGCCCAGTGCAATGCATCTCTTGATTTTTTGCTGCTTCCATGGATGTTGATTGTGGATCCAAGTAAAATGAAATCGATCTTTTCTCTGTTTATTATGATATAGCTCACTGGTCCAGTTGCAGGAAGTTTTGTTTTCTTTATACTGAGGTCTAATGTATACTGAAGGCTACCATCTTCATCGGCAGGTATTTCTAATCTTCTTCACTTTTAGCAAGCAAAGCTGCACTATCTGCATCAGCGCTGTTGTTAATGAGTCTTCCTCCAGTCCTGTAAGAACTTCTACACCTAGGAATGATTTAGGCATAGGAAATGGGGTGTAGGGGAGGGAGCGAGAGTAGTACTCTCCCCCATGGATGCCCTCAGCCCAGCGTGGCCAATCTACTGCCTGGTCTTTGGTCATCGGTCTCTATTCCTACCGGCATACAATGGTCTCACCAAAGTCCCGACTTAGTAGGAATTTCTCCATTTTAAGTGTATTCAAACCCCATTCAGATCAGCTGGGTCTCTTTCAGCCACTCTGTATGGAAAGAAAACTTTGAGTTGATCTCCTGCATGTTTCTGGTTGTGGGAGAGCCAGGGGGTTTTCTTGGGGCACCTCTGCCTGCTTTGCCTGTCACTCTGTCTTGTCCACTATTGCTAAGATGTAAAACAGGAGTTGGCACCCTATTTCCTGTAAGGACCAAAGTGCAAATCATTTAGGGAGGTCCTCAGCTCTGCCACTGTAGCTCAGAAACAACCACAGACAACATGTAAGCAAATGGGAATGAATGGGTTTCATCTTTCCCAAGACAGGAGTCCTTCAAAAACATGTGTTGTACGTCCTAAGACCTATACCTATGGATGTGATCCCATTTGGGAGTAGGATTTTCTTGTTTATGTTAATGAGGGCATGTCAGTGTAGGGCACATCCTATACCAGTCAGTTTAGAGATACTGTCTTAGTCATCTGTTACTGCTCTAACAGAAATACCACAAGTGGATGATTTTATCAAGGAAAATCTTAGTCTTACACGGTCCAGTAGGCTGTAAGTCTGAATTCAGGGTGTCAGCTCTTGGGGAGGGCTTTCCCTCTTTGTCAGTTTTGAAGGAAAGTCCTTATGCTGCACCAGGTTTTGCTCAGGGAGTATGTTGGCACAGGAACCTCAGGTCTGAAGGATGTGTTCTACTCCTGGTGCTGCCTTTTTTATGCTATGGGGTTCCCAACTCTCTGCTTTCTTCCCTTTCCTTTTATCTCTTGTAGGATGAAAGGACAAAATGTGGTGTAAGCCATACTCCAGGGACATTCCCTGGGGGGTGACCTTAGGAAGGGAGTTACGGTCCCATCCACTAAAGGGTGCATCAGGGAGGGAAGCAAGCACACATCAGAGAAGATAAAGGCCAAGTAGAGATCACCAAGGAAGAAGCTGAGACACAGTTGCCCCTAGGGTGGACAGAGAGAGATGCCTTCTCCTTAGAGGTGGCCCCCTGAATTTCAAACTGTAGCCTCTTCAACAGTGAGAAAATAAATTTCTGTTCCTTAAAGCCACTCCGTGTGATACATCTTTTACAGGAGCACTAAGAAATTAAAACATTGTGTCCAGCCAGATTTGGCCTTTGGCTAGCACTTTGCTGATGCCTGATAATCTATTTTTGAGGTCTCTATCCTGCCCCTTGGAGCCCTGCTGGCGCAGTGGTTAAGAATCTAGCTATTGATCAAGAGGACGTCAGTTCAAATCCACCAACTACTTCTTAGAAACCCTATGGGGCAGTTCTACTCTGTCCTATAGCTATGAGTCACAATCAACTTAATGGTAATCGGATTTTTTTTAAACCCCACTCCTAACTCTGAGAGGTGTTTCCCGGACAGGAAGGTATTAGTTCTCTAAATCTGCCTTGGGGTATACCACCCACAAACCAAACCCATTGCGCTGAGTCGATTCCAACTCATCCAACCCTATAAGCAGAGTAGAACAGCCTGACAGAGTTTCCAAGGAGCACCTGGAGGATTTAAACTGCTGACCTTTTAGTTAGCAGATGTAGCACTTAACCACTACGCCACCAGGGTTTCCAGTAGAAACTGCTTATTTGTGCCCTTCTTCAAGCAGCCTTTAAAGCAGGTGTCTTTAGTTATAACTTCCTTAGTTATGCCTCTGATGCCTGTCCCAAACCAATCTGAGGTGGAGGAGTGAGGAAGGTCTTGTCAGCCTCTAGAGCTCTGGTGGCTCAGAGGTCCAGTGTTCAGCTGCTAACCAAAATGTTGGAGATTTGAACCCACTAACTGCTCTATAGTAGAAAGATGTGGCAGTCTGCTCCCCACAAGAGTACAGTCTTGGAAACCCTATGGGGACAGTTCCACTCTGCTCTCTCCAGCAGGATTGCTATGAGTCAGGATAGACTGGACAGCAAAGGGGTTTTCTTTTAAGGCCTTCTTCTTCCCTTCTTTCTCTGGCGAGAAGAACTGTCGTTTTCTCTGTGTCCATTCTCTTGTTTAATAGCATAAACTTACATCATTCCAGAAAGTCTGGTGGCATAGTGGTTAAATGCAGTGGTTGCTAACCAAAAGGTGGGCAGTTCAAATTCACCAAGTGCTTCTTGGAAACCCTATGGGACAGTTCTACTCTGTCCTATAGGGTCACTATGAGTCAGAATTGACTCGACAGCAGTGAATTTTTGATGTGGTTACCCATGCTTACCTGGATGTTAGGTTTTATATCTGAATATACCTAACTCTTGAAAATCACAAATCTTGGCTCCAGAAGCTCTAATCTCTGTTATGAAAGTCAAGATTCTAAATGGCTAGTGCCAAGAATTTGATGCTTGTTTTTTTGTGTTCTGCCTGATTCCCCTTCCTTGGGAGCAGTGGATGCCTTGCATGACTCGGAATTATGGTCAATGTCATTCTTTCAACTCCTGCTAAGTTCTGGGCCCTGAAAAGTCCAACTTAAGGGCAGCTGGGTGGCCCAGACCCTGTTCGTTATCTTTGTCCTGTGGGGAATCCAGTAGAATAAGATTCACTTGAGACACTTAGGAAAAAAAATGACTTCATGTGAGTGGGAATGCATCCTTTTAGGAGTAAAACCATTCAGGGCAGAGTTTTTCAAATCATAGGTTGCTACTCAATAGGAGACGGGTAGGCACACTTTTGTCAGTGAGGGACCAATAGCAAATAGCTTAGGTTTTATGGGTCATATTCAACATACAGCCCTCAACTCCACAACTGTAGCATGAAATCAGCCATAAATGAAGCCAAGCCTGTGGCAGTGAGTGGATTCTGCGTCATTGTGATCTCAGAGGACAGAGTAGAACTACCCACAGAGTTTTGAAGGAGCACCTAGCTGATTTGAACTGCCAACCTTCTGGTTAGCAGCCGTAGCTCTTAACCACTACACCACCATGAAAGGAGCCATAAGCCAAAAATTAAACCCACTGCCATCAAGGCGGATCCGACTCATAGCAACCCTAGATGTCAGAGTAGAACTGCCCCATAGCATTTCCAAGAAGTGCCAGGTGGATTTGAACTGCTGACCTTTGGATTAGCAGACATACCACATAACTCACTAAGCCATGAGAGTTTCCGAAAGCAGCTGTAGATAATAATAAAGGAACACAGCTGTGTTCCAATAAAACTTTATTCATGGACACTGAAACTTGAATTTCATGAGTTATGAAATGCACTTCTTTTTATTTTCAAAACTGTAAAAATGTAAAAACTATTCTTAGCTCACAGGTCAAGCAAAGTACACACAAACGTACAAAATTCTTCCAGATCTCTGGTCAGATCTAGCTCTTAGGCTGCAGTTTGCTGGTGACTCCATTAAAACACCTGTTGCTGACTCATAGTGACCCTGTAGGACAGAGAAGGACTGCACCACAAGGTCTCCAAGGAGTGCCTGGTGGATTCCAGTTGCCGACCTTTTTTATTTTTCTTTTTCCTTTTTAAATATTTTGTTGTGTATTAAGTGAAAGTTTCTAACTTAAGTCACTTTGTCATATAAACACGCCTTCACAGACACTGCTGTGTGACTCTTGCTGCTCTCCACGCTCTGTGGCAGCACACTCCTCCCTCCTACCTCGTATTTCCCTCTTCATTCAACCAGTTCCTGTTGCTGTCTGCTGTTTCATTTCACCTTTGGACAGGAGCTGCTCACTTAGTCTCGTGTATCTACTTAAGCCAAGAAGCATACTATTTGCCTGTATAACTTTACATCTTATACTCGAGTCCAGTCTTTGTCTGAAGAGATGGTTTTGGGAATGATTTCAGTTCTGGGTTAATAGAAAGTTCAGGGGCCCTGTCGCCAGTCTATTGGACCATCACATCTGGTCTTTTTTTTTTTTTCTATGTATATTTTCTTTTTTATTGTGATTAAGTGAAAGCATACAGTCCAAATCAATTCCACATGCCCACTATCTGCAGCTCTATCTGCTCTCCTCATCCAGTGACAGCACATTCTTCCTTTTCACTCCATATCTCCAGCATCCTCTTAATGAGCACCTGTCCCTGCCTCTCCACTTAAGTCTGGTCTTTTAATAGACAAACTGCTGACTTTTAGGGTAGCAGCCATAGCTCCTAACCACTACGCCACCAGGGTTTCTGATGCCTGCATCAGGGGACCGTGAAGTCTATTAAGTGATGCTCGACCGCCAGTTAAAAAATAAAATAAATGGAGTAGAACAAAGAGGACAGAAAATCTCAGAGTACTTGTGCACAGATAGGGGTGTATGAAATATTTATTTCAGTTAATACACATATATGTTGGATTGGGATGCAATTGTGTTTCTAACTGTGGGATGTGGCTGAATAAGTTTGGAAAATGATGACCTGGAGAAAGATTCCTTTCAGGATGACTCTGAAGAGTTATTCTTCTACCCATTCCAGACATCTTCACATTTGGTGTTACAGTTGCTAGATGGAATCCAGGATGCCTAGTTAAATGTGTATTTCAGTTAAAAATAATGGGATGCATTGTCTCCTGCAGTGAACCAAAGGTTTAGTACCTTAGAGGAAAGGGTCTAGAAATCTACTTTTGAAAAATCAGCCATTGAAAACCCTACACAGCACAGTTTTAGTGACACATGTGGGGTCTTCAAGAGTCAGTACTGATTCAAGAGCATCTGTCTTGCCTGTGGAGATGAGAATTTAAGAACAATATAAAGCCATCAGCAATAAAACTCTGCTTTTATTGTCAACATGCAATGCTATGTTAAAATGCCCCTGATATCAGAGCAGACTACCCTTTTCCTTTTCGTACATCATTACTTGGTGCATAGTAATGGCTCAGTAAATGTTCCTTGCAATGTTCTGCTGGGAGCCAGCCTCGGCAGGGTCTGGGATCACGAAGGAATAGGTGGCGTCGGTGATGAAGAAATGATGAGATGCAGGCAACCAGGAATCTGGAGATCAGCAGCCGGCTAGGGCCTGTCTTTCTTTATTTTTTTATACAATCAGTGACACGATTTCACCCTGTCCCTTTGACCACACAAGCTGTTGGCTAACAAAGAACTGATACCTTGTGGTGGTTTTTCATGTTGATTATTGGGCCCTACTGGATAATGGCCTAAGACAAGTGGTCTCTTTACATGTTAATCATTAGGGCCTTCTAGGTAATGGCTCGAGACAAGTATACTGTGATTATAATCAACAGTGAAAACAAAAGTTATGCCTTGAGCTTAATCAGCTCTATCTATGTTTCAAGTTCAAGAAGTGCAGGGAGTGGAAAGGCTGTGGGGCGAGGGTCCTCCCTGGGGAGCTTCCCAGGGCCTTCCTGCAATCTTGCATTTCACCTGAGGAGGGGGATGTGTAGTTGGGGGAAGCCAGCAGGGCTGGGCTGGCCTTGGCATTCCCGGGCTGGGTGTTCCCAGGCTGGGCATTCTTAGAAGGCATCTTCCTGAATCCTTATGCCAGGAGATGAGGGGGTATTTTTGAGGAAGATTTAATTAGGATACAAAATATTATCAGGGGCAGTACGGCCAAAAACATGTCACGGGTGAGATGCCTCCGCCCACCATCACATAGGCTTGTAGTTTTGCTCACAGAGGCCTTTGTGAGTGACGGACCTTGGCAATGTTCGTCTTTCTAATCTTTTCTCATTCCTTCCATCTAGATGGAAACCCTGGTGATGTAGTGGCTAAATGTTATGACTGCCGTTAGCAGTCCAAATCTGCCAGATGCTCCTTGGAAACCCTATGGGACAGTTCTACTGTGTCCTATAGTGTCACTATGAGTTGGAATTGATTGGACAGCAATGGTGTTTTGGTCAGCTAGCGCTGCCCTAACAGAAATACTGCAAAGTGGATGACTGTAACAAAAGTTTATTCTTACACAGTCCAGTAGGCTACAAGTCTAAATTCAGGATGTCCTCTCCATGGGAAAGCTTTTCTCCTTGTTGGCTCTGGAGGAAAGTCCTTGTGTTGTATCAGTCTTTGGAGGGATAAGCATCTTGGTGCAGGAACCTCAGGTCTGATGGATGCACTCTACTCCTACTGTTGCTTTCTTGATGGTGTGAGGACCCCAGTTCTCTGTTTGCCTCTCTCTTTTATCTCCCATAGGATGAAAGGCTGAAGTGTGGTGCAAGCCACACTCCAGGGAAACTCCTTTAGCAAGGGTGTGTCAGTCCCACCCTAACGCTCTTTTAACATGATCACCTTATCTATTAGCCACAGGCAGAGATTAGGATTTACAACATCAGAGAATCACAAAACGAGGGCAATCACAGAATACAAGGAATCTTGGCCCGTCCAATTTACCATATATATTTTCAGGGGGACACAGTTCAATCCATGAGAAATGTTTTTTTTTTGTTGTTGTTGTTATTGTTGTTTGTGTCTCTCTATACAGAACCAGCAAATAAATTTCAAAACTCTTGGCAACTCTTACTAATGGGTAATGATAGCCTGGGCTGCTAGGTTAAGAAGGATTCTGAAGTTGAATATTTATTCAAAGCCAAGGAGATCTGGGTGATACCTGCCGAGGGAATCTGAGTAAGGAGTGGCACTCCCTGCTTCTTCATATTTGCCATCGTGTAGATGAACAAGTTTGCTGTCCTGGAGCAAAATTCCACGACTTCCACGCAGCAAGCAGTCGTGCTGAACAACTACAAATCATGATCCCAAAGCAACCCACCACTTATGGCAAGATGAGAAGAGAGGGTGAGTTTCTGCCGATCTTACCTGCTACACGTCATTAAGGAGTTCTAGTGCCATATTGGTTAAGTGCTCCACTGCTTACTAACAGATCAGCAGTTCAAACCCACCAGCTACTCCATAAGAGAAACACAGAACTGCCAGTTAAGTATGAGAACTCATCCTAGAAAAAGTCCTATGCCCTTTTTTGCTGAATATCAGTACAATCATCTTCTAAGTTCTTCCCTTGGGAAGCTATGTGCCGATACCAGAGCCCAGTCCACCCTTCAAACAATTCTGGAACTCTTTCACTGGAATGGCTATCAGAGCTGTTGTAGTATTATCCTTGATGTCCTGTATGTCTTCAAAATGTCTACCTTTCAATATTTCCTTTATTGTTGGGTAAAGAAAAAAGTTGCTGGGGGCCAGATCAGGTGAGTAAGGAGGGTATTGTCATACAGTTATTTGTTTTCTGTCTAAAAACTACTTCACAGACAACTGTACAATTCAGTTCATGTGCACTTGCCACCTTGCCAACGTGTGCAATGGCTGTTCCAGAAAGAGTTCCAAAATTGCTTTGCAGGGTGGACTAGGCACCAGCATCAGTGCCTAGCTTCCCAAGGCGAGTACTTCGAAGGCGACCATAGTGATATTCAGCAATGACGTACGTAGCACTTAGAACAATTAAATTTGTGGACTTAATTGTCGGGACTGTGTGTTGCGGTCTGCTTCCATAAACATTTACAACTTTGGAAGCCCTGTGGGGCAGTTATACTCTGTCCCTCAGGGTCACTATGAGTTGGAATCAACTCAGTGGTAATGGAATCCCCTCTTCTTCATGTACCCCTCACCACATTCAATTCCTGAGTGATCTAAAGCTGCATGTTTTCCCCCCAAAGGAGGCATATGCAGGCTGGTCAGGGAGACATACGGGCCAAAGTCACAGTTGTTTTAACGGCCTTCAAGCTGGCACCAAATCATGGTGACTCCAAGGACAATGAAATGAGGCATTGCCCAGTCCTGCACTGTCCTCATGATCTTTGGTTGACTGGAGTCCATTGTTGTGGCCACTGTATATTTTGAGTGCCTTCCACCTTGGGGGCTGATCTTCCAGCATGCTATGAGACAACATTTCATTGCAGGGTTTTCATTGGCTAATTTTAGGAAGCAAGGTGCCAGTTTCATTGGTTAATTTTAGGAAACAAGGTGTCAGTCCTTTTTACCTAGTCTGTCTTAGTTTGAGAGTTTTGCTGAAATCTCTCTACCATGGGTAACTCCACTGGTATTTGAAATATTTAATATATTAAAAAAAAAGTGACTTAACTCCCAGCATCATAGCAACACACAAGCAAGCACCATATAAGAAACCAGCTTTTGCACATGGCTCATCCACTGTGTGATCAGAGACCCCAGCTTGCGTATGCTTTCTTGGAAGCCGTGGAGAGGAATGTGCTCTCCTGGGCCAGATGTGTGTGTGGCTGAAGACAGAGCTACAAATATAGGCTGAAGGCAAGACTTTCCACTCCTCTATTTTACCGAAGCAGTTTCTTCTTGGACACAAACTTCCATCTTCCTTAAATTCCCAAATTGAGTAACTACTTGGAATGCTTTCTTGGTTGTTTTATTTTAAAATTATTTTTCCAGCTGTAAATTTTCTGCAATCTGGAATTTTACTCTTTTCTACTTGGAACTTCGTTGTAAATCCAAGGTTAAGATCAGACTTATGAATAGCCTTTGTGTAAGGCAGGCATTTGGGTGTGCCGTGTTCTAAACTTGAAATAGCATCCCATTTAGATGACTCCATAATTACTCAGCAACTCAGTTTACCCCTTTCCCTTGAAATAGGAGGTCGTAGTAAGAAAGCCAAGGGCAGAGCTTCCGATGGAAGGAGATGATAAGCTTCCAATGGAAGGAGATGATAAATGTAATAGTTTTTTTAAGGTCGGAGAATAGGGAAGTTCAAAAGCTTATAAAGGCCTTTGGAAAGCTTCTTGGATATTTAATAGCTTTGGCAATAGCTTATTATTATTATTATCATTTTTCAATCAGAGTCTTGTGGTCTCGAAAGGGCTTGTCAAACTGTCTGGTCATTTCCTTTTGGAGAGTCATGGTGGGACTGAGAAACTATCTTTCAAGCAACGTAGATTAATGTTTTATTTTGTACAGAAGTGAGTCTACCAAAATTAAACAGCTTTTGATGATTCTGGTATGTTGTTGTTGTTAACTGCCATGAAACCAGCCTCCCAATCATGATGATTCTATGCACAATGGAAGGAAACACTGCCCAGCCCTGTGTCATGTCCACGGTCCACTGTGGATTATACTGTTGTAATCCTTACAGGATTTTGTTGGCTGATTTTCAGAAGTAATCTACCAGTCTTTCTTCCTAGTCTGTCTTAGTGTGGCAGCTCTGCTGAAGCCTGTTCAGTATCACAGCAACATGCAAGCCTTCGCTGACAGACAATCAGTGGCCGTGATGAGGTTTACTGTTTGGGAATTTAACCCGGGTCTCCTGCATGGAATACACCAATACGTTGTAATTCTGCATCATGTACTTCCAAAAATTTAATTTTTCGTAACATACTAGGGAGACAAGTGTTTCACGGATGTGGGTCTAAGCACGTATGTTTTCTTTTGTAGAGCTGCAACCAAGTGATTCCATGAGTCATTCACTGTGTTTTCCCTGTAGATTCAGTACGGTTTTCCATTGTGTTCCTTAAACCTACCTTCCAGGTGACTTAGTTGGAGTCTCTTCACCAGACTCTGAGGCCACATTAATTCCTACTTCAGGAATTTTGTTTCTGATTAGACATCCTATTGACTTCTCCCTCCCCTTACTTCTGTCCCCCACCCAACCCACCTTCAAGGTCCCCATGAGTCTTGGGTCCCTCAGGTTATCCTTGACTTGTCCAAAACCCCATGATTTCTCCCATCTTTGAACTTCTATCAGGGTAATCATCAATATCCAATCTTGCATTTCATTTCTGATGACTTCCTGCAGTTGTACAAATTTTCCTTCAGGGATGTGACTATAAATCTGCTGAAAAACAAAACTCACTGCCATGAGTCAGTTCTGGCTCATAGCAACCTTATAGGACAGAGTAGAAACACTTCACAGAGTCTCCAAGGAGCATCCAGTGAGTTCAAATTGCCAACCTTTTAGTTAGCAGCTGTAGCACGTAACTGCTGCTCCACCACAGTACCTTATGCTTTTTCTGTATTTTCAAAATACCTAGACTGTGTGGGGCATACCACAAGCAATATTACTGATAATCTGGTTAAGAAGCCTTCATGCACGTCTATGTACATGGAGCTTCCCTTTGTGAGCTTGACCAGAGTATGCCCCCAGTCTTACCCAATTATGGAGAAAAATAGCTTTTAAAGTAGGAAGCTAGTTCTGTGAGTCCACATTTCCTTTGTTGGGCAATGATCTAGCTGTGTGTGGCATAACTTTTGCTGACACATACTGTACTCATTCTTTTTTTTCATGTCAGAAAAAGACTATTTCCATTCAAGTCACAAGTGGCAAAGGGTGATGGTGGTTTCTCTGTGACCTTAGGCAAGTCATTTCTCCGCCTTCAGCTGCAGTTTCCTCTTCTACAACTTTTCCATCTCCAAGGTTCAATGATTCTCTGCTTTTATGGCTGCTCAGCTCCTTTCAACAGCTCAGATAACATATTTGTTTGCATTTCAAAGGAAAGAATTCCAAGTTGCCCTGTCCTACTCTGCACTGTATCTGATGTTGACTGATGTATCAAGTGATGTTATTAACAAGTGCCTAGGCCTTCTCTCCAGAAACCCTGGTGGCGTAGTGGTTAAGTGCTACATCTGCTAACCAAAAGGTCAGCAGTTCAAATCCACCAGGCACTTCTTGGAAACTGTGGTGCAGTTCTATCCTCACTTCTAGGGTGGCCATGAGTCAGACCCAACTCGATGGCAGTGGGGTTGGTTTGGTTTCAGGCCTTCTCTCTACAGCGACTGCAGCTTCTTGTATCCCACTGGCTAAGACTCAGAGCCCCCTTGAGTATGGTGGCATTAACTTGTTACCCTAGGGACATGTAAAGGTTGCCAGTTTTGAGAAAACTGTTGCTGATCTTTCTCCCTACCACTCTGTATGGTCTTGGTAACACAAAATCATCTGCCTGTGGTTTGAAAAGTTAGGCCAAGTCAATTCTTTTTCTGTTAGAGCCTTTTGAAAACCCAAGACCCATACCAGTGACTAGGAAAGCCTTTGTTTGATGGTCTTCCGTTCTTTTGTTTTGGTTGATGGCAATCGCAAGGCTGTTAGCCATAATTTTATGAGTTGTCACCTATGTTTCTATCATGTCATTTTTGGTGTGACATCTTGAAGACAGACGTGTTGCATAAGATAATGAGTTGATTTTCACTCATCAACAGTTGGCCTTTGTGCTGGACTGGAAGAAGAGGGAATCGTGCTATCATTAGAAATGAAGGGTGACATACTTGTAAATGGAATAGCTAGTCTGCTCTCTGTCGTGATTAAAGACAGAACTAAAGTTTGGTCTGATTAGGAAATATCTACTACCGAATTGCTAGGAGCCCTGGCGATGCAATGATCAAGCTCTATAGCTGCTAACCAAAAAGTAGGCAGTTTGAATTCACCAGCTGCTTCTTAGAAACCCTATGGGGCAATTCTACTCTGACTATATACAGTTTCTATGAGTTGGAATTGACTTGATAGCAACGGGTTAGGTTGTTTCTTCTTGTTTTTTAATCACTGCTGTATTTAATAAACTAAGACAAAGAAGCTGTGTTGTGGAATTTCAAAGAAGTGATTTGATTAGATGGATTTTGGTCTTCTAAAGGATTCACATCATTTTTCCCTAAGAAGGTATTGTTCAGTGGGAAGCGACAATGAGATTATTCCTCCTTGTTAAGCAAATTCAGGGTGTGATTTATGTGCTTATATTTTTTTGCCCACTCAAGGAAGCAATTCTTCTTTGAAACTTACAAAATAATGATGCCAAAAAAGCAAGAAAGGAAAATCAACATTTCAGAAGAAAGTAAAGCTGCTTGGGTTAGAACCGAAGCCATGTGGGACACACAAATCTTGTAGAATTCAGTCCATTAAAGTCCTTTTTCAAATAAATGTGCACGTGCAAAAGAGAGAGAGACACCATCCATTTGGTTTCAGCATCATGTCAGCCTAATTACATTAGACAATGGTGAGCTCAGTAATTCCACTTTTGATCCATCACTGTGTGAAGTTCATTATTTTCTGTTTCAAATTATTGTTCACTTCAAGAGCCATACAATGAAAAAGCATGTTGACTTTGAAAGAGCATTTGGTGTCTTCCCCAAAAGCTTTGTGAAACATTTCTTAGGAAACATTTCTGCTGAGGCTGTGCCTTGGTTGTGAGTAGGCACAGGGGATGGGTGCCTGGGCTTCCCCTTTTCAAGTTTGTTTACTTTAAATATGTCTCCATGGAAACAAGGTCTGCTGCTGAGCTGACTCTAGGGTTGTCCAGAAGAAGAATGAACATAGGCCAAATGCTCAGGTGCTCCACAAAAGATCAGTCAAAGCAAGAACTAGGGTTTATCAAGACCCTCTTTAGGACTGATAATTTCAAGTAACGTTTCCTGTTTAATGCCAACAGTTAGGTATTATATCTCTGTTTTACAGATGAGGGCCTTAAACCTCTGAACATTTACTCAAATAATAAGTAACAAACCCAGATCTGAACTCAGACCTGTCTGATTTTGATACCTATACTCTTTCTATAAAGCCACACTGCCAGTTGTTTCAACTTTTCCCCTCACCTCCATGAAGAATTTTCCAGAACTATGTAGAAAGAGGTCAACCCTGATGCTATCTTCTTTTGGGTAAATCTCATGGTTGTGAGGAAAACAATGCTAAGAAGAAGAACTGGTAAGTAGCCTAGGTAAGTGGCTTGGATATTCCAAGGATGAAATCAGAAGAATCAGCCTCCTTAACAGTTGCCCCCAAATACTTCCAGTATCTCAGGTTAGTCAAGGAAAACCTCACTTAAAGAACCATTTCTTGAGTAGGAAGACATCCACTTACCATGTTTTAACCATGCTTTGAAGAGAAGACAGGCTGGAGACTGGAAAGAGTCCCATTGACCTGGGTTCAAATCTTGGTCCTGACACATACGCCTTGTAAGGCTCAGGGTAGCATTTCTTAGCCACAGATGTAAATACCAAAATCCAAAACCAGTTGTCACTGAGTTGATTCTGATTCGTGGTGAGCCCATGTGGCAGATGGAACTGCGCTGCGTAGGGCTTTATGCTGTGACCTGTCAGAAGCAGATTTCTGGACTTTTCTTCCAAGGCATGTGTGGATGGATTTAAACCACCAATTTTTTGTTAGTAGCAGTATGCTTATCTGTACTACCCAGGGACCCACAGATGTAAACCCAAGCCAGACAAGTACCGTCGAGTCGGATCTGACTCAAGATGTAAACAGTGTATCTTTATGGGCGTGAGTTGGACCCCGGGTACTTCTAGTAAGTGGCAATAAACAATACCCTTCTCATATCCATTTATACCCATGTTCTCTATCTCAGACATCTATTCAGCTGATAGAGATGGTCAACAAGGGTTTCTAGGGAAAGACTCAGTCTGAAGAGGTAGTGTGGTATGGAGAGATGTGTGCAACAACGAGGCCTGGATCTCGGAAAGGAGGTATGGACCTCACTGCTGTACTGCGGCTGGTACTAGAGCTTAGCAGTTTCAAAAGCTTTCTAATAAACTCCATACATAGCACTTTGATGCTGAAGCAGTTGTTTGTGGGATCCACTAACTTCCCTGAAAACTGAATGCTGTAGAAAAAGAGTCTTCTCTTTTTTATTTTCGAGATATCACACACATCTCTGATACTGAGGTACAGGGATTTTTAGTTCTAAGTTAACTAAGTAATGACCATGGAGGGGAGATCATCAGTTTAGAATGTCAAGATCTGAGGCCAAAAATTCTACCTCTGGCTCACAGACATGAGGGAACTGCCAGATGGTATCCATGGATATGTCTAAGCAGTCCTGAGTTTCCTGGAAAAAATATGGAGAAGCAACTCTTTTGAATTGAATTGTGTCATTCTCCATTGCCCTCCCCCCATGTGTATTGAATTTCCGGTCCTTGTATCTATGAAAGTTATCGTGTTTAGAAATAGGAGTTTTATTTGCTATTTTACTGAGGCCATAGTATCGTAGAGTTGGTCCTAAACCTAATCACTTCTGAGTTATAAAAACACTAGGATACACACTAAAGGGAAAGAGAGATGTCACACAAGGATTGTCTACAAGCCAAGAAACCAAGGAATGCCAGGGACTATTCATGAAGCTTGCTGGCAGCCACTAGAAGCTGCTACATATAGACAAGAAAGGGCCTCCCTCTAAAGCCACACCCAGAATTTGGGCTGTAGCCCTCTGAACTGTAAGAAAATGAATTTCTGTTCTCTAAAACCACCCACTTGTGGTATTTATGTTGTGGCAACAGTAGGGAACTAAGACAACAACTCATTAAATATTGGTCTCCTTATGGTCAAGGAAGCAGAGTGTTGGAGCCATAGATTTTATGCAGAGATGGTAATAAGACTGGTCTACAATGGCTTATAAACCTAAGATGCTCTGGATATATAGGTGAGTTGAGGATAAGTCACGTATTTCTGGGATGATAGAATGCAGTGCTTGGACTGTAAACCAAAATCGATGCAGATTCCATTAGAGCTCACAGTGACCCTTTGCCTAGCTAAGAGTAGCTGGTAAACATTACTTATCTTTGTCTGGGACACAAGCAGGGACTGTCAAAGTGGGCAAGTCCAGGACAGTGGGCAGAGTCTTGCTGTATTGACCCAAACCTCAGGAGATGCTAGCCAAGAAGATCAGCTGTCAGTGTGTCATCTGGAAGAAACATTAGACCATGAATGAAGAGACAAGGTATAAATTCAGAGGTTAACTGGGAGGATCTGAAACAAGAGAGACCAAGTCACAAGATGTCCAGCTGATGGGCAAGAGCAGGCAGGGGAGATCCAGAGAGGTGAAGACATTTAACCAAAGTCACACAGCTAATTCAGGACCAAGTGAAACCAGAGCCTAATGGTTCTCTTTCTTCTTTCAACTTTTCAATTTGATATGATTTCAAACTCACAGTAGAGTTACGAGAATAGCTCAAAGAATTCCCATGTATCTTTTACCCGTTTTCCAAATGTTGGCATTCTACCACTTTGCTTTATTCTCTATCTCTATGGTGTCCCTGGGTGGCACAAATAGTTAGCAGCCTGATTACTAACCAAAAACCAGCTAGAGGTGACTTGAAAGAAAGACCTGGTAATCTGCTTTTGAGAGGTCACAGCCATGAAAACCCTATGGAATGTAGTTTTACTCTGAAATGCTTGGGATTGCAATGAGTCAGAGTGGATTTGTTGGCAATTGGCTTGGTTATCTCTATCCTTATATCATTTGTGTCATAGTTATGTGCTGTCAAGTTGGTCTCGACTCAATGACCTCATGCATAACAGAATGAAATCTTGCTCGATTCTATGCCATTCCTACAATACCAGGTACGATGGAGCCTGTTGTTCAGCCACTATGAAGTTCTACCTTATCGAAGGAACTTCCTCTATTTCACTGACACTCTACCTTACCAAGCGTGATGTCCTTCTCCAGGGACTGGTTCCTCCTGATAACATATCGAGTGTACACAAGATGAAGTCTTGCCATTGTCACTTACAAGGAGCATTCTGACTGTACTTCTTCCATGGCACATCTATTAATGTCCTCATTCTTATTATATTTTTGCCAAACACTTTAAGACATGATACCCCTTTAAATATTTCAGTATTTATTTACTTAAAAGCAACATTCTCTTTATTGATTAGAGTACAGTGATCAAATTTAGGAAATTAACAATTGATACACCATTGTCAATTGACAGACCTTATTCAATTTTTACCACTTATCCCAATCATGTCCTTCAAAGAAAAGAAAACCCCAGATACGCATTGCATTCAGATGTCATGTCTCTTCCTCTCCTTTAATCTGCAAGAGTTCCTTAGCCTTTATCTTTCATGACATTGACTTTTTGAAGAATACAAGCCAATTATTTTGTAGAATGTGTTTTAATTGGGGTTGCCTGATATCTTATCTTGATTAGATCCTGGTTACACATTTTTTTGGTTGCAGCAGTACGTCAACAAGCAGCTGCCAGAACTTTAAGCCAAATTCAGAAGAGGATATGGAATAAGGGATATCATTGCTGATGTAAGATGGATCTTGGCTGAAAGCAAAGAATACTAGAAATTTATGCGTCTTATTGACTATGTATAGGCATTTCCACATGGATCATAACAAATTATGTATAAAATTGCAAAAAAATCAGGATTCCAGAACACTTAATTGTGCTCACGTGAAAGCTGTACATAGTTGTTCAAACAGAACAAGTAGATACTGCACAGTTTAAAATCATGAAAAGTGTGTGTTAAGGTTGTATCTTTTCATCACACTTTTTCAGTCTGTATGCTGAGCAAATCATCTGAAAAGATTTACTATGTGAAGAAGAATGTGGTGTTGAGATTGGAGGAAAACTCATTAACAACCTGTTGTATACCGATGACCCAACTTTGCTTGCTGAGAGCAAAAAGGACTTGAAGCACTTACTGATGAAGATCAAAGACCACAGCCTTCAGTATGGATTACACCTTAACACAAAGAAAACAAAAATCCTCACAACTGGACCAATAAGCAACATTATGATGAATGGAAAAAAGATTGAAGTTGTCAAGGATTTCGTTTTACTTGGATCTGCAATCAATGCCCTTGGAAGTAGCAATCAAGAAATCAAATGATTTATTGCATTGGGCAAATCTACTGCAAAAGGTGTCTTTAAAGTGTTTGAAAGCAAAGATGTCACTTTGAGGACCCAGGTGCCCCTAACCCAAGCCATGATACTTTCAGTCACCTCATATGCATGCAAAAGCTGGACAACGAATAAGGAAGACCAAAGAAGAATTAATGCCTTTCAATTATGGTGTTGGCAAAGAATTACAGTTACCAGGTAACATGTACTTTGGATATGTTACCAGGAAGGACAAGTCCCTGGATAAGACATCATGCTTGGTAAAGCAGAGGGTCAGCAGAAACAGCATGACTCTCAATGAAGTGGACTGATGACAAAGTGGCTGCAACAGTGGGCTCAAGCATAACAACTAGGAGGATGCCACGATGCCCTTCTCCAGGGACGGATCCCTCCTGACAACATGTCCAAAGTACATAAGACGCAGTCTTGCCGTCTTTGCTTCCAAGGAGCACTCTGGTTGTACTTCTTCCAGAACAGATCTGTTCTTTTGGCAGTCCATGGTACATTCAATGTTCTTCTCTAACACCACAATTCGAAGTCATCAGTTCTTCTGTCTTCCTTGTTTATTGTCCAGCTTTTGCATGCATAAGATGCAATTCAGAATACCATGGCTTGGGTCAGGTGCACCTCAAAGTGATATCTTTACATTTCAGTACTTTAAAGTGGTCCTTTGCAGCATATTTTCCCAATGCAACAAGTCTTTTGATTTCTTGACCACTGCTTCTGTGGGCATTGATTGTGGAACCAAGTAAAATGAAATCCTTAACAATCTCAGTCTTTTCTCCATTTATCATGATATTGCTTACCAGTTCAGTTGAGAGGATCTTTGTTTTCTTGATGTTGAGGTACAATCCATACTGAAGGCTATGGTCCTTAACTTTCATCAGTAAGTATTTCAAATGCTCCCCACTTCCAGCAAGCATGGTTGTGTCATCTGCATAATGCAGGTTGTTAATGAGCCTTCCTCCAATCCCGATGCCTTGTTCTTCTTCATACAGTTCAGCTTCTTGGAATATTTGCTCAGCATACAGATTGAAGTGGTATGGTGAAAGGAAACTCCCCTGATGCACACCTTTTCAGACTTTAAACCATGTAGTGTCCGCTTGTTCTTTTTGCATGACTACATCTTGATCCATATACAGATTCCTCACGAGCACTGCTGGGTCCTTTTTTCTAGTCTGTTTTACTGTGGGAAATCAGCTGAAACCTGTCCATCATGGGTGACCCTGCTGGCATCTGAATACCAATGGCATAGCTTTCAGCATCACAACAACACACAAGCCCCGACAGTATAACAAACTGACAGACAAGTGGGAGGATACCACTGCAGAGTGAACCCTAAACCTGATCACTTTTGAGTTGTGAAAAGACCAGAACAGACATAGAGAGATGCACAAATAGGGATTGTAGGGCGGGGGTGGGGAGAGACAGATGGCTTGTGAGGATGGTCTATAAGCCAAGAAACCAAGACTATATACAAGAAAGGAATCGATATAGCCAAGATCCTGATTCGAGCTTTTAGCTTCCAGAACAGGGAAAAAATTAATTTCTGTTCTTTTTTTAAAGTCAGCCAATTGTGGTATTTCTGTTGTAGCAGTTCTAGGAAGCTAAGATACCATGCTTTTCCCAGCCTCTATGAGAACTGACAATTATGTTCATGAACCCATCCTATAAAAAATGCTACATACCTCATTGTTGAATATCAGTACAGTCACCTTTGAAGTACTCCCCTTGAGAAACTATGTGCCAATGCCAGCACCTAGTCTGCCCTTCAAAGCAATTTCAGAACTACTTTCCTCAAATGGCCGTCAGAACTGCCATCGTATTACTCTAGATGTCCTGAATGTCATCAAAATGTCTTTCTTTGAATATTTCCTTTATCTTCAGGTAAAGAAAAAGTCTTTGGGGGCCAGATCCGGTGAGTGGGGAGGGTGTTCCAATACAGCTATTTGTTTACTGGCTAAAAACTGTCTCATAGACAACCATATAATTAAATTCTCGAACTTGCTAGCTTGTCACTGTGTGCAATGACCATTAAAGAAAAAGTTCAGAATTGGTTTGAAGGATGAACTAGGTGCTAGCATCAGCGCATAGCTTCCCAATGGAGTACTTTGAAGGTGACCATAGTGATAATCAGTAATGAGATATGTAGCACTTAGAACAATTAAGTTTGTGGACTTAATTGTCAGAGTTTGTATACTTCCTCTTTCCTGAAATGTCTCTTGTCCTTAAATATTTTACCAACAATTTCATTTGAGGCTCATCTCAAGATTCACATCCAAGAATCTTTTCCCTGCTTTGCCACAACCCACAGTGACCGTTTCCTGCCTCTCTTGGCCCTTCTACTTTAAAATATTTTAGTATAGAGATATTTCTTTCTTCTTCTTCTTTATTTTTAATTGTAATTGAGTGAAAGTGTACAATCCAGTTTAAAACTTGATGCCTGCCTATCTTCAGCTCCTTCTACTCTCCTTGCCTGGTGACAGCACACTCCTCCTTTCCGTTTCACCATGTCTCATCCCCTCAGCAATCTCCTGTCCCTTCCACTTCACCCTCTCCGCTTCCGTCTAGCAAGAGGCCAGTAGGACGACTTCCCATAGATGCATAGAACCATGAAGTGCACACATGATATGGTCAAGTTTAGAGATATTTCTTGAATGCTTGCCTTTTCCTTATGAACACAACTAAGACATACCACATTTTATAATGTGCTTTCTAAACTATCCATGGTGAAAGATTTTTTTTTTTTAATTTCTAAAACATTGAAGAAAATTATGCAGTCCCACTGTGTGTGACTCACTAGGCAAGGTCAACAGTACCCAGAATGGTCTATACCCTGTTCAATGAGACAAGTTCACGAATCATATCCTTGAATGTCATGGCAAATGTGAATTGCCCTAAAGTTTCTAAACCCTCCGATTCTGTACTTTGCATGGCCTATAACACTTTGTGTAGCATGGTTAATGACCCCTTCCTCCTTACTTCTGTCCCCTTTCCTTACTTCTAGAGCCAAGAGAGATTTATAATAGAAATCAGGTGAAAGATAAATTTTCCCATCTGCCTTCGTTCTGTTCAGTTTCAACTAAGATTCCTCTTTGTAACACAATCATCACCAAAAAGACACGTGACCATTCATGAGTGGAAATCAATGGATAGTCGCTAACAAAGACTGAGTTTGGTAAATGTGAAGGGAACATTAAGGCTAAGGAAATTAACTCCTGACAACATAGTATTTTAAAAGAATAAACAGATCAGTATTCTTCATTTAAATAACTGAAACAGTCAAATGAATGAAATAAGTCACTTTCCAAGTGTATTTCTCTTATAAAAAATAGACTTCTTCTCAGACCCCAAGAGTCGTATAAGAAGGCTATTTAGAGGTACAGATATACAGATTCTCTATTAGGTGTCCCCCAGCCACTGTGGTAGGTGTTGGACAAAAAAAAGTTAAAGAAAACACAGTTCTTGCCCTCATGGAACGGATAGGTCAACCAGGAAGGCAGTGATAAGTCTACCATCTTAACCATCTTGTGCTGCTGTAACAGAAATATCACACATAGAATGGTTTCAACAAACAAGCTCATTCTCTCACAGTTAGGAGACCAGAAGTCCGAATTCAAGGCACCAGCTCCAGTGGAAGGCTTTCTTTCTCTGTTGGCTTTCTGGAAAGGTCCTAGTTATCAATCTCCTGCTGGTCCAGGAGCCTCTCAGAATACAGAACCAAGGTCTAAAGGTTGCGCTGTATGTCTTTCTTGGTGCTAATGAGATCCTTTTCTTCTCTGCTCACTTATCTTTTTTATATCTCCAAAGAGATTGAATCAAGATATAATCTGATCTTGTAGATTGTGTCCTACCTCATGGCCCTAACTGCCTCTAATCCTGCTTCATTATCGTCATAGGGGTTAGGACTCCTAACACGTGGGATAATCACTATAGATCACAAAGTGGAGGACAAGCACACAATACCAGGACTCAAGGCCTAGCCAAGCTGACACACATTTTGGGGGGACACAACTCAATCTACGGCACCTACCAAATAAAAACTGAGTTGCCGTTACACTGACCCCAACTCATGTCTCAGAGCAGAACTATGCCCTTTGGGGTTGTCAGTGACTGATGCTTTTTGAAGGCATTTCTTCTCGGGTGCCCCTAAGTGGACTTCAACTACTAATCTTTTGGTTAGTAGCTGAGAATTATTAACTGTTCGCACCACCCAGAGACTCCAGTGAGGCCTCCAGGGTGGAAAATAGAGACCCGAGTTCCTAGGAGCTATTTGGGAAAAAATAAAGCTTCTCTGAGAAGTTGGAATTAACTCAATGGCAACAGGTTTTTGATGTTGTTGTTTGAGGAAGTGACCTTAGAAGTGAAAGCTGAAGGATGAGTGGAGACAGGATAGGGAGCGGAAGAGCAGCTCCCCAAGAAATTACAGCAAACACAATGGTGCAGGGTGGCAGTAGGGGTAGGTCCACATAGTCAAAAATCTGCATGAATTTCCATGTGGCTAGGACACAGAGAGAGTAAACTGGCCAGTTGAGGCTGGGATGATTGGGAGTGGCCAGATGTAGGGGCCTTGGGTGAAGGTCAGGGTCTGAGTCTTGGAGCCATGCAAAGCTACTGAGATTTTGCACAGGAAGCAATGGGATCAGATGTCAGTTTCAAGGAGATCCCTCTGCTGTAGAAAGAACGTGTTGGAGGGGAACAGAAGGGACTCCTGGGGACCACTTAGACAGCTCTCGCCTCATCCAGGCCGGAGATGACAGTGGCTTGGATTACACAGTGGAAGCTCATGCTGTTTTCATCTCGGAGGGACCTGCCAAGAACAGAGCTAATTAAATCCTTAGAGGGACGAGTGGGCAGCATTCTCATTCCTCAGATGGGGAGACCATTGGAAGAAGGCCTCCTCAAGACATTTCTGCACCCCACGGACAGGAAGCACATCCTCTTCTTGGAGAAACAGAGACTGCAGACCACATGGAGCCCAGGTGTGCGGGAGCAGGAAGATGCCTAGAGGGATGAATTCTTCCCTTAGAAATGATGAGTGAGATGCTCTTACAGTCTCCTTTGCCCTCCTTCACTCAGTTACTGACTAAAAGGCTAGCAGTTCGAATCCCAAAGGGAACTTGGAGAAAGGCCTGGTGGATCTACTTCCAGACAATGGGTCATAAAAACCCTGTGGAACCCCGCTCTGCAGGGCTGCCATGAATCAGAGGGGAGCCAGTGACAGGTGGCTCGCTTTGGTTTTACTACCACTGACGAAGAAGTCTTGTCTACCAGCCTGACATTTCTACCCAGCAGATCTTGACAGCAACTGGAGTGTGATGGGAAACTAAGACAGTTTTGGCTTTGACTCTGTGAACACCCAAGGTCTAAAAGTCTTGCTGATTGGGAGCCGAGGGGATAGCAAGGCTAATAAGGCAAAATTTGAATTACAGTATAGGGTTACGATGAGTCAGAATCCACTTGACAGCAGTGGGGCTGGGTTTTTTTAATTAAAAGAAACACAATGTGATAACTTTCAAGGACTAATACAAACCAATTAGGAGTCCTGTGCACAAAATAGCTTTCCTTTCTCTAATATGCTAATTCTTAACCATAGTGTTCTTACATGCTGGTGTGTCACCATCAGCCGTGAGTCATATTGCTAAGGACAATAAAACTAAAATTAATTACAAATATTAATAATAAGGTGGATGTCACATATTTTGTGTGTAACACGTGCCAGGCACACAGCCATGCAGTCATCATGCATTATTAGATCTAACCCTAACAGCAAACCCGCATGATACAAGTTTTATCACCAGATGCATTATGCAGATGGGACAAATGAAGTTCAGAGAGGTTAAAGCTACATGTTTTATAACTGAGAGTGAGACTTGGAACTTGACATTAGCTGACACACAAGTGGTGGGGAAGAAAGGAATCAGGACTTTTGAATGACTGCCTTTTTTGGCAAATTAGAGTGAGCTCCTGGGTGTCTCTCTGTGAAAGCCACTCTCAGCTGCAGGCAATTTGGCTTCTGAGTGGAGAAAAGAAGGGTGGCATTGTGGCAGGTGGCTCCAGGAAGTATGTATCAAGAGTCTGGAAGGTTAAGGTCATGTGTCTTATATGTCTCGTCAGGAGAAAGGTTGAAAACCAATGATACAGGAAAGCGGTAAGAATGATCACAGGGAAACATACTGGGATAAATATGTCTTGGCACCCCCACACATCCGTTGAATGTTTAGCTTTCTCTCTCTCCTACTTCACCTTCCAAGCCTTCCCAAAGGGCTTGTTTGGTGTCTCAAGGACCTTTGTGACTACATGGCTGTCTGATTCTCTGACTCTGGAAATGCCCAATGTAGATAATTTGAATCCTAGGCGCAGTCTTCTGCTGTAGCTTCCCAGACAGTGAGGCTTGTTGGTACTTAGAAACCCCTAATAAACATATTTTGCCCTAATTTGCAACCCTTTGGTCCAGCTGGAAAATTTGATGGCATAGTGGTTAAGTGCTATGTCTGCTAACTGAAAGGTCAGCAGTTCGAATCTGTCAAGTGCTCCTTGGAAACGCTATGGAGCAGTTCTACTCTGTTTATAGGGCCACTATGAGTTGGAATCGACTTGAAGGCAGTGGGCTTGTCGTTTTTTTTTTTTTTTTGGCTCTAGTCCATTTTTTCCGAGTGCAACTGGAGGTGTCTTTCTGAAGGTCAGGCTGACAGTGTCACTTATCTTGAGATTCTTCAATGGCTTTACTAATCCTTGGTATGTAATTTGAATATTACTTGGATTGCAGATTCATAGAGTTTAGGAGGCTGGGCTTTCAACTTAGACAAACTTGAGTTTCCATCCAGTCGATCACCTGTTACATGCATGGCTTTGGACAAATTGCTTGATATCTCTGAGCTTTAGTTTCTCATTTGTGGAATGG
The DNA here is from genome assembly GCA_028571685.1 of Heterohyrax brucei. Taxonomy (NCBI): domain Eukaryota; kingdom Metazoa; phylum Chordata; class Mammalia; order Hyracoidea; family Procaviidae; genus Heterohyrax; species Heterohyrax brucei. Next base: position 169,058,357 of record CM053143.1, read on the forward strand.
GTATGGGATAATTCATGCAAAGACAATCCATGCTTAGTGCTTGGCATACAAGCAAGTGCTCAGTAAATATTGGTTATGATGGCTGGTGCATAACTTTAATCAGGAACAGACACCAGTCTCACCAAAGCTGCTATTCAATCACATACATATTTATTGTCTTTATTATGCAGGGTTTTCATTAGATGCTACAAAGAAAAAATGACTCAGTACTTCCTAAAGTGTTCATGAAGGATTTGGGGAACAGCATGTACCAAGTGATCCAAATCTATTGAATGCAACCTAAAGCAGACTGATGGCTTTGAGTTTTCAAAGAAGGAAAAACTCATATCCTGTTGAGTGATCAGGAAAATGTCCATGAAGCAGGAAATATTTGCGAGGGCCTTGAAATGTAGATAGAATTTCACAGGTCTGAGGGTAGCCAGGGCATTCCTGACAGAAGACAGACTGTAGTCTGAGCAAAGGCATGACACCTTCCACTGCCATAGAGTCAATTCTGACTCATAGTGTTACCATACAGCATGGGTTTAGGCCCATCTGCTGTGAAAGCCGATACTGACACAGGGGTCAAGTGAAAGTCCAAGAGGTTTATTACATGCCACAATGTAGAGGATATAGTAAAATTCAGGTTTTCAGAGCCTGTCCGACTTCTTCAGGCAAACTCTGGGTTTTTATTGGGTAGATGTGGGTAAACACGTGGGCAGTTGGGAGCCTGTGGAGATTGGGTGGAGGTTGTCTGCTTCACAATGGTGCAGGCCATCACCATCCACCAACGGAAACAAAGTGGTGATGCCTGCTTAATTCCTTTGTCATTAGCTAAAGGTCAAATTTCAGGACAAAAGGGAAGTCATTCATTGCCTGTAGTTTACTGAATCAATGGCACTTGGCTTGGCTATAGTGGTACCTCTGAAGGCCTCACCCTAGCAAGGGGCCCACCCTAGTGTCACCGCCTGGGACTTATGGAACATGTAGGTCAAGTCTTTCCCTGCAAATTAGGGGTGATCTGATACAATGCCTCTCAGGCCCTCAATCTTAAGCACGCCTCACCCTGGGGCTTTTCAGCCCATGGTTTCAATAGCAACCCTATAGACAGGGTAGAATTGCCCCATAGAGTTTCTGCCAAACTTCTGGTTAGCAGATGTAGCACTTAACCACCACACTACCAGTGTTTCCAAAGTCAAGAAAGGCCTTGATAAAATAGCAGATTTCCAGATGAGTTTTCATATAGACTAGGTTTACCAGGTGGTACAAATAGTTAAGCAACTGGCTGCTAATCACAAGGATTGAGTCCACCTAGAGGCACATTTGAAGAAAGAACGGGTAATCTGCTTCTGAAAAATCAACTATTGAGAACCCCATGGAGCACAGTTCTACTCTGACTTACAGGGGATCTCCATAAATTGGAATTAAATGACATAAACCTGGAAATAAAAATCGGGGGTAAAATTTAATCTAGGAAGAAAGCCAGTGGGTTTTGGATGTCATTATGGTTAAGTGCATGCCTGCTAACCAGAAAGTCAGCAGGTAGAACCCACCACGTGGCTCTGTGGGTGAAAGACTTAGGGGTCTGTGCCCATAAAGAGCACAGCCTCAGAAACCCTATGGGGCTGTTCTGTCATGGAGTTGTTATGAGTCAGAATTTGATTTGACAGCAAAAACAATAGTGAAAGCCTAACATTTTAATTAGTGGTAGTAAAATGAGCAGATGGGTGCTGTAAGTACTTTCCTGAGCACCTGTAGAAGGTGCTATTGGTATGCAGCCCAGGTCCTCTTGACTGGGTTGGTGTTCCCACTCCCCAGTTGCTAGGAACACTAGATGCCAACAGCTTACAGCTGCCCCCTTCTCTGAGAATTGCCTTTAACCAACCCACAAGAGCTGTCCAGCTCAGCAGATTAACTCCCTCCTCCCCCATAGCCTCTTGCCCTTGGCTGATTGTCATGAGGTTTCAAAAGATAGGCCATCTTGCCTCAAAGCAGGACCTACTTTGTGATGCAGCTCTGGTTCCAGAGCTGCCCGCGGGATCAGGCTGAACTAGATTCCAGATAATTACCCATCTGATTAGCTGCCCTTGCCAGCTTCCCTGATCCCTTCTCTGTTGAGAGCTCCCCCAAGCTAATTATTGCACTGCATTCCATCTCAAATGTGTTTCTAGGAACCTAACCTAAGAATCTACCTCTTCCAAAGATGTTGCAGAATCAAAGCAAGTTCATTCTGTCAGTCACTGCAACCAAACTCAGAGACAGGGGAAAGGCTCAAGCAATGCTTTATTCATAGGTAAGCATGCAAATCTGGGGAACAGTGAGAATGGTTTCTCCAAGACTGTTCTTGGAGTTACAATTGGACTGTGCTTGGGTTACAATTCCAGTGGCTTTTATAGCCAGATCTCAAAGAGATTTGCATCTAGAAAATGTCAAACCTTGTCACAGGATAGAACGGGAGGGGGAGGGTGTCACAAGATTCCCTTACCCCAAGTATCATTACCTCCTTGAAGGTTTGAAATAACCAGTCTACTACCTCAGAGACAGGGAAAGGAATTCAAGTCTACTGATATGGTTTAGCAATCTAGGTGACCCTTATCCACTAACAAAGACACGTTTCTCTCTCTGTCTTTTTTTCTCTTGATATTTTTTGGACTTATGTATAGAATTGTGTCCACCTAAAATAGGTGTTGAATTCTTGGCCCAGATACCTACAGATATTATCCTTTTTGGAACCATGGCTTTTCTTTGTGTCAGTAATGAGGTTATGCCAGTGGAGGATGGATCCTAAGCTTAATCATGTCTGAGTTATAGAAGGAGACATACAGAATGTATCAGCACAGGCAGATGCTAAGGAATACCACAGAACACCAAGGAACACAAGGATTGGTGAAATCCATAATATGAGAGAGGCTCAGAGAGAATTCACATGGCTGAGACCCTGCTTTAAAATTTTAGTCTCTAATAAAACCTTTGTGGCATAGTGGTTAAGTGCTACAGCCACTAATCAAAAGATTGGCAGTTCAAATCTACCAGGCTCTCCTTGGAAACTCTATGGGGGTAGTTTTACTTTGCCTGATAGGGTTGCTATGGGTTGGAATCAGCTCAATGGAAATGGATTTGGTGGGTTTTGGTTTATTGTTTTTGTGTGCCCTTGAGTCAGTTCCAACTCACAGTGACCCTATAGCCTTTAGTACTGTATGAAAATAAGTATCTGTTCTTCTAAGCCACCCACCTGAGGCATTTCTGTTACAATAGCACTAGATCATGAAGACAACCTGTGACTTTGGTCCCGTGAGACAACAAGCAAAGGTCTGGGACTCAACCAGCAAGTGATTGATGAAATTATGTGTGATCTGGTTCTCACACCATGAAGATGGACTGCAGGATCAACAGCTCTTGGGCCTGAGGGGACAGGTTAAATGGAGCACAGCTTAAACTTGGCACTGGATCCTACTGAGCATGTAGAAAGAGAAATATACGATTTCTTATTAATTTTGAGTCTCAGTTGCAAGAGTCTGATACTCAACCAGCTGCAAACTAACAATAATGTGACTATCATCAAGGTGATTCCTTCTGGAAACAAGGCAGAATTACATTCCCCTACCCAAATGATTAAATGTTCAACTACTAACAGTAAGATGCACAGTCCAAACCCACCCAGAGGTACCTCAGAGGAAAGTCCTGGTGATCTGCTTCTGAAAGGTAACAGCTATGAAAACCCTATGAAATAGTATGTCTGTTGTCCTAGTCACCTGGTACTGCTCTAACAGAAAATACCACTAGTGGAAGGTTTCATGAAGAGAAGCTTTATTGAGACAGTCCAGTAAGCTGCAAATCCATTTATAAATTGTAAATCCATTCAATAAGAGAATTTATCACAGTACGATAGGCTGAGTCCAAAGCCAGTGAGAGCATCTCAGCACAGGAACCTCAAGTCCAAAGGACATGCTCTGCTCTCAGTGCTTCTCTCTTGGTAGTATGAGGTTCCCAACTTCCTCTGTTCACTTGTTTCTCTTATATTCCATAAGCTTGTAGCTTGAATCCTGCCTCAGTAACACAACTGCAGACCATTCTCCATCATCAGTATCACAGAGGCAGTATTCACAAGGTGTGGGAGGAATGGCACCATATTGGAACTCCTAACCAAGTCAAATCAACACATACATTTTTTGGGGGGGACACAATTCAATCCATGACAGTTGTGTACTTTTTTGGCCAATAAAATATGAGTGGAAGTCCTGGAGAGAAGGTTTAAGAGCTTCTCTTCGTGCTCTATTCCTCTCTGTCCTGGTAGCCAGTGACATTAGAGATGAAAACTGTTCTTTCTGCAGTGATTGCTGTGTAACTATGCCAAGCACAGTGTTTTAGTCAGCTAGGGCTGCTCTAACAGAAATACCACAGAGTGGATGTCTTTAACAAAGGAAGGTTTATTCTTACATAGTCCAGTAGGTTACAAGTCTATATTCACGGTGTCCGCTCCAGGGAAAGGCTTTCCCCTTGTTGGCTCTGGAGGAAAGTCTGGTATTGCATCAGTCTTTGTCCAGGGAACGTCTTGGTGCAGGAACCTCAGGTCTCAAGGACGCGCTCTTCTCCCAGTGCTGCTTTCTTGATGGTAATGAGGTTCCCAATTCTCTTTGTTTCACTTTCCTTTTATCTCTTGCAGGCTGAAAAGGATTAAGGGTGGGGCAAGCCACACTCCAGGAAACTCCCCCTACAGCAGAGCAAGGAAGTAATTCTATGCAGGAATTTACAGCCCCTTTAACATACAGTTTAGCGAAACCACAAAATGGAGGACAATCACAAGATACTAGCAATCATGTTGCAGCCACATAACTACACATATTTTTGGGGGGACACAATTCAACCCATGACACACAGCATACGCTGAAACACAGTGGACATGTAGAATGAGCAAAACTGAAAAATAGTTTTAAGTCACCAAGGCTTTGTGTTTATTTGTTACTGCAGCATACAGTTATTTATTTTTCCAGCCACATCCTTTCACTCCCTGGTAGCCATCAAAGATTTTTTCTGTGTTTAAACCTTTGCACGAATTCTCACACAACACCTGTCCCTCTTTAATTGACTCATTTCACTCAACACAATGCCCTTCAAATTGTTCCATGCTACGAGATGACATCCAGTTTTGCCAGCATCGTCTGCTAAAAAGACTGCTCTTCTCCCATTTGATGGACTTTAGGCTGTCATAGAAGATCAGGTGATCATAGGTGGATGGATTTACATCTGCGATCTCAATTCTGTTCCATTGGTCAGTGTATCTGTCGTTGTACTAGTACCAGACATCTGTCTTTCTAAGGTATGTCTCTCATAAACAGCATATTGATGAATTCTGCTATGTTTTATCCATTCTGTCACTCTCTATCTCTTTAATGAGTGCATTTAGTCATTCACGTTCAGTGTAGCTGTTGATAAGTTTGAGTTTATTGCTGTGATTTTGTAATACTTTCGTTTACCTTTTTTGGTGGTTCTGTCATTTTCTTTGTTCCTCTTACTCTTCTGTGCTGAGTTCCTTTGGTTTGTGGATTTCTTTTTTCATTTCTTTTGTTTTTATTAAGACTTTACTTGTATGTTTCCCTTCTTTATTTCGATGAGTAGGCTTATTCACTTTCTTTGTATTTACTTTGACCTTTGCACTTGTCTTCCTCAGTCTGAACGTGTCTATTGTTACTCAGTAGTGCCTTGCCTTTGACCCCATTAGGAAGTTCTGTATCCTTATCATTTATTCCCTCTTCAATTGTGCTATGTTGTGGTGATTTACAGATTAACCTTTCTGGGTCCCTGGTGTAATGCTTTTGGTTTTAAACACTCCTTGAGAGCTCATTTCCTAGGTTGGTATCTGGCTGGTACAATCTTGTGACCTAAGTTCAGGCTGTGATCTGATATTATTTGTTCTGAGACTGAAGGACTCTCTTTAATGATTTTGGTAAGTCTGGTTTGGTTTTTAGTGTAGTCCCTTAATTTCTGTTTATCTGGAGCTGACCTAATTTCACCATTATATTTGAATTAAAGTTTTGCAGGATAAATTATTACTGGTTGGCAATTTTTTTCTTTCAAAGTTTTATATGTACCATCCTATTGCCATCTTGCTTGCATGGTTTCTGCTGAATAATCAGTAATGTGACTTTTTGTTCTTGTCAAGCTGTTCTCAGAATTTTTCTCTGTTTTTGGTTTTGGTGAGTATAATTATGACATGCCTTGATGATTTTCTTTTAAGGTGTAGTCTACATGGGGTTCATTAACCTTCTTGGATGGTCAACTTTTCATGTTTCATTATATTAGGGAAGCTTTCATTGATAGTTCTTCAATGACTCTCTGATTTTCCATTTTCTCCCCCTATTTTGGAACTCCAATCACTTGAAAATTTTTGTTTCTGATCATATCCTAAATAGTTCTGGGGGTTTCTTCATTTTTCTTTGTTCTTTCTTCTGATTTTTCCTGAAATAGAGGTGTATCCAAGTGTTTATCTTCAGTTTTGCTGATCCTGTTTCCTACCATTTTGAACTTGCTCTTCAGCTCTTTATGACACTGTCCATTTCTGAAATCTTGTTGTTTGCCTTTTGAATTTCTATTTGCTTTTCTCATATGAGTTCTAGTTGTGAATTTACGATGGCATTTTGTTGTTGTATTATTTTCACGAATTCTTCCACAAATTTGTCTTCCTTTTCCATGAATTTGTTTACTTTTTTCTCTTTTTTTGTCTGCTTTTCACTGCAACTCTTGGATAGCTCTGAACATTAGAGATTGAATTCCCTATCAGACACTTCTAGTGCATTCAACTGGAAAGTCATCTGTTTCATTTTAAACACCTACTTGAGTCTTCCTGTGCTGTTTTTTAAAAATTTGTTTTGATATTGTCATCTGTCTATGGGCCATTCAGTAGTTATTTTCTTTGTTTACAGTCTGCAGTTTGCTTTGTCCTGCTTTTTGTTTTATTTGGTTTTGTTTATTTGGTTATGTCACAGCTGTCTTTGATGTTTAGCTCAATCTGTGATTACGATATTTTTCCCTCCCTTGTCCAATAGGCAGATCCAGTTATGGAGCAGTAGGGCAAGTCCAGCGGGCGATCTGTGTCTTGCTGGGAGCTCCTGAAGATTCTCTCACGTACTCCCGTGGGCTGATCTATGACGCAGGTAGAGTGAATTTAAGCAGCATGGATTCTGCACTTACTGAGCCACTGCAGTCAGCCAGGAGGTGTCCAAGGTAAAACAGTGGAGAGAAGATGGGGGTTAAGAAAGTGCATTTTTGTCCTCTGCCAAGACCTCAGTAAATCTGCTCTCCATGCTCCCTGTCTGAGGATCTCAAACAGGGAACTTTCTCTTTTACCTCTTCTCACTGACTTTTGTCTATCAATTTCCTATAGCATTTGGTTTTCAGCTGAGATCTTTATCTCTTCACTTGACACTTGGGATTCCAGGATTGATAGTTACCTATTTTACTTCATTTCTCAGGTCTTTGCTGTGGAAGTGTGGTGTGGTGTTACTTCCTATGGCACCATGTTGGCCAGAAGTTCCTGACATAAATATTTTTTAAACTAGTAACTACTGGGGGAGTTGGTGGTTCAGAGGTAGAATTTCCCCCTTTCATACAGGAGACTCAGGTTCAATTCCCAACCAGTATACCTCATGTGACGACACCACCTACCTGTCAGTGGAGGCTATGATGATGAACAGGTTTGAATGGAGTTTCCAGATTAAGACATCTTAGGAAGAAGGCAGAGTTCTGAAGCCCAGCCAGTGAAAACCTGTAGATCACTGCAGCCCAGTCTGCAACTAATCATGGTGATGATGTAGGACCACGTACCAATCCATTCAATTGTGCGTGCAGTTGCCATAACTGGCTGTCAACTTGATGGCAGCTAAAAACATGAGCATGGTAACTGTACGTCAGCCACTATTCTAAATACCGAAATCTTGGTGGCATAGTAGTTAAGTGCTACAGCAACTAACCAAAAGGGTTGGCAGTTTGAATCCACTGGGCACTTCTTGGAAACTCTGTGAAGTAGTTCTACTCTGTCCTATAGTTACTATAAGTCAAAACCAACTCGATGGCAACAGGTTTGGTTTTTTATTCTAAATGCATCACATATGTTAACTCATACGTATAAAGTAAATACTATTATTGTCTTATTTTATAGATGAGAAGATTGAAGCCAAGAGAGGTTAAGATTATGTAACTAGTAAGTAGCCTATCTAGGATTAAAACTCGACTGGGTTTTAATTGCTATGAATATCACAAAAAAGAGAACTAAATGCCTCCTGTAATTTGAAAATCCAAAGGACACCTGCTTTAGGCACCACTGGATACAGATGCTCAGAAGGTATCAGTCAGATTTACTCTCTGCTCCTTTCATACTCAGATGCTCTGCCCCAAGAGGCAAAGAAGGCCTCTACAACTCCAGTTTTACATCCTGATGCTAAGCAGCTACAGCAGCAAGAACTTTTGCTTTTCAATAATTTAGCAAAATTTTTAGGGTAATTTTCTTTCTCCACGTCAGTCCATGTTATCCAGCGGGGCTTTGCCTGAAGCCAGGCAAGTGGATGCTGGGCAGGCAACGGCAGCTTGTTCTCCGCAGGGGAGGCACAGCTTAGGCTGCCGATAACTGAGAAGGTCTATCAAGAGGTCCAGTGCCCTGAGAACCTTAGAAACTGCAGCTGCTGCAATCAGGAAAGTGAAACCACACCTCCCCCCACCATGAATACCAATTACATTGTCAAAATTTGTCACCAAATTCAAGGTGGCAAAATTCCAAACTGGAAGTCCTGAGGCCTTGCATGCATACTGGAAGGATTGCTGGGTTTTGTTTCTTTGCTCTGAGTTCCTCTTACTCTTTGTCCCTCGGCTGTACTGCAGGCTCACACACAGAGGTCTGCTGTTGTTGTCCTGTGTTCTCCAGCTGACTCCCACTCAGAGTAACCCTATATAACAGGGTAGGACTGCCCGATAGGGTCACACACATAAGCATTTTCCCGTGACACACACGTGTTTAGGAGCACATGCATGTGCATGGGCTCACACACACACAGACACACACACACTCCATTTGCCTTTGTGCTTAGCCTGATATGGAAGAAGCACTGGATTAAGGATCAGAAGAGCTGACCTCTTATTCATCTTTACCTCCTGAACTTGGGAAAGCTACCACTTTGCTCTGGGTCTCAGTTTCTCCTCCTGAAGAGATGTGGCCCTGAACCAGATGATATCAGAGCCCCTTTCCAAAGCTCACATTGCTTCTCATTCTGGTTTCCTTCCCTGTTTCCTCCCCGTGAGCCCCCTTTCCCCTTCCAGAGTCCTGCACCTTCTCCTGGCCTCAGCACAGCTCTGTTCCATCCCCAGATGCCACTGTGCTCCCTTGCCCTGTTGCCAAGTGGCCTGCTCAGCTCTACCTTGTCCTCGGCTCACTCAGGCCAGCTGCTCTTTGGACTTGAGTCTGTCCTTTAAAAAGGAAACATCATCCAGCCACTCATTCGTAGCCCAAATAGACCTTTTAATGGCAGGAAATCATGTAAATACACACCCAGATAAAATAAAGCATACGTAATACAAGATGGCATTGTTGTCAAAGAAATACCCGAGATGTCATCAAAGTGAAATCAAGGCTATCTCCACACTTTGCACAGCTCACTGCCTTAATGTGGGCCCCCATCTCCCAAGGCTGGCAGTCCAGCAGTTCAGAGACATACTGGGAAGCTGGCACACCCAGGCTCACTTCAAAGACTGGTGTACCACCTACCTGCTTCCAAGTTTGGGCCAAATACTCAGTTTCTCAATGAGTCTCTATTCCTTTATCTAAATGGGTGTGGTTACAATAGCCTCTGTGGACCAGCTGAGCTGTGTGAGGGTTAAATAAGATCATGTGTGTTAAGCCAGGTCCCCGGGTAATGCAAATACGTAAGTGCTCAAGTACTAATCTGGAGATTTGGCAGTGCTGTGAACATAGAAGTGCTGTGAACAAAGGCCTAGCAACCTGCTTCCATAAAGCTTACAGCCAAGAAAACTCTACGGAGCAGCTGTACTCTGTAACACGTGAGGTTGCCATGAGTCAGAATTGACTTGATGCTCCGGGGTTGTGATATGGGTTTTTGGTATGTAAGCACTTTTCTGGGCACATGGCTCATAGCAGGTACTTGCTGAATGTTGACAATGATTATTTTCTGCAACAAGAAAGTATATGGAATATTATAGAGCTGTGGGAAAAAAACAAGCAAAGAAAGTTCTTTACATGCAGCTAGGGATATAGTGTCAGTGACAAAAGCAAGGTGAAGAACAGTATGTACTGCTTGAGATCTTTTGTTTTTAAAAAAAGGGGAAATAGGAGTTTATATTACAGCCCTAGTGGCGCAGTAGTTAAGAGCTGTGGTTGCTGACCAAAAGGTCGGCAGTTCAAATCTACTAGAAGCTCTTTGGTAACTCTCTGGGGAAGTTCTACACTGTCCCACAGGGTTGCTGTGAGTTGGAGTTGACTCAATGACAATGGGTTTTTTAAATGTAAAGAAATATATACATTACACAAGAAACCACTGATGTGAAAGGGCCCTGAAGGAGTGGGGACCAGGGAGGGTTTTGTATCTCTTGATATATGTATTTACTGTTGAATTTTGCTTCATGCCACATATCACCTATTCAGCAAGTTGCATTTAAAAAATGTCACAGACAAAGTAAAAATGTTCCAGTCTACATGCTGAAAGATGTGTGAGCCCAGGGCTGGGGAGAAAGGGGACTTTGGGCAAAGTTTTATTTTTCATTTTCAGAGAAAGTTCACCAAATTCAGAAAAAGTCACTTCCTGCTGCCTCAGAAAGTTACTGCGTGTTCTAGTTTTCCAGTTCTGCTAGAACATAAACAGCACAAAGGAGGGTCTTTAATGAACAGAAATTTATTCAAAAGCAAGAAGCCCGAACTCAGGGTGCCAGCTCTAGGGGAAACTTCTTCTCTCTGTTGGCTCTGGGGGACTTTCTTGTCTCTTTTACGCTTCAGTTCCATGGTTCTTTGGTCACCTTCACGTGGCACATGGCTTCCCCTCCGTTTGTGCTTCCTCTCTGTGCCTGATCTACTTTTTAGATCTCAAAACTGATCGACTTAAGGAACATCCTACATTGTTATGGGCTTACTTAACATGAGAATTTTTTTTAAAAAAGCCCCTTTCCTGGATGGTATTACATCCACAGGTACAGGAGTTTAGGATTTACAACACATATTTGGGGGACACACAGTTCAAACCATAACACCAGGTAATGATCTCATTCGCTAGTGATTTGATCTAATCTACCAGCTGGCAGTTTCTGTGAGGGGGGCCACAGCAGGTCTTGTCAGCTTAGGCACTGGTTTATAGTGCGTTGTTAACATCATTATCACAGCCGATAATGTGAAATGAAACATTTGTATGGCGCTTTTTCTATTTGTGCAGTGGTTTCACGCATAATACCTCACTGAGTTTCCCAATACCCTGAAGTTAAGTTTTTGTTCTTCTTATTACCTCCTTTCATGGTTTATAGCGGACACTGTCATGGTCCTTCCTGCAACCCCTAGGGTGCTTACCGCTCCTGGTGGCTTCTTACTGCAAACACTGAGGCCCCTTCCTGATGGCCTTCTCCATCCACAGGCACTAGTGCAGCCTATGCATGGGACAGTCAATGTGCTAAGGAGTTGATGTCCCTGGAGCGAGCTTCTACCAGTGACTACGGGGAGCTGGTGACTAAATAGCCCATGTTCTTCACCCTTCGGGCCACACATCTCTGAGGCATGTCTGCACAGTCTCACATGGTTGCAGAAGCTGGAAAGTTCCAACTCTGTGGTTCAGGCTGCAGGCTTCTCGTGGCTCACAAGCTACTGAGATCAACCAATCACGAGATCGGCAGGCAAAACCACGGGTAAGCTGCCGGCTCCAATTCCAGGAACTGGAGGTAAGACCAGCAGGAGCCAGCTGCAGAATCCAAAGCAAGTAAAAGCTCCTGAACCTTGCCAGAAAGTGCACCTATAATGGATGCAGGCCACACTCCCAAAGAAACTACCTTTCAACTGATCAGCTACTCCCTGAAGATCCCACCACAGAGGTGATGAAATTATATCCGATCTCATCATGGAGATCATGAAACCATTCTACGACTGCCAAACTACAATACTACTGCCAAACCACTGAGAATCACAGCCCAGCCAGACTGACACCCAACCTTAATGATCAGAGTCCATTGGGACTCATCTTCAGTTGCCCTTTGCAGTAACCTGTTGTTTAAAGCAGAAGTGTTAGTTTCCTTCTCTTCCCTTCCTCGTGTCTCCTCCCCTCGTTGATGTTTTCTGAGAGTAAGATCCCGATGAACCAGTGACATCTCATCTTTGTCTCAGGATCCATTTTGGGAGAAATCCAACCAGAATTAAAGGCCCACTGCTAGTGAGTAAAAGAGCAGGAAAGTGAACCTGGAGCTCACTCCAAAGCTCGTGTCCTCCCTGCCTTTCCATGCAGCTCCTTCATTAGCCCTCCACAAAAGGTAAAAACTGAGATCAAGAAGAGAGCAAACATTCTCTTTCAAAACCAAGGTGAGCAAAGCTACAGGATCAAGGACAACAATTAGCTTTGAGCTTTCCAGTATTTAAAACAAAAGGGAATGTGAGAGTCCAGTTAATGAGCACAAGAATTTAGACTGGTCTTTCAGACCACACTTTAACAAATTGTGATATACATATATTTTTTCAGCCATTGATTTTGTGTTTCAGAAATAACTGTAAATATTCATCAGTGCTTTTTCACAACTGTAACTTTCTTGTTCTAAAATTGAATTGTCTCTTAAAGCTTAAGCTCTTAAAACAGCCTATTGCCTTCCTATAAAATCAGATTATCTCTTGAAGGCAGCTATGTTTCTAGAACTGCAAGGGGGCTGCTATAAAACTCCTAGAACTAAAACCTTTGGGCTGGGCCATGTTGGATGAGTGGGAGGGGTCCACCTGGCAAGAAGTTGGAAAGCCCAGGTGCAGGGACTGGCCTTGCCTGGAGGTGGAGAACATTCTTGGTGACAACAGGGATAGTAGAATAAATGCTTATGGGAGAACAGAAAGGTATGCACCACACTCACCCTCCCAAAATGGTAAAGACAGGAAGCATAAATTGAGTAGTGAATAGGAAAACTTGCCTGGCTTCCTCTAGCACAAGTGTGGGGCCCTCTGGGCAAGGCTGCCCTGGCACCCTCACTGAGCAAGGCTTTGTTGAACATCCTTGAGTCATCGGGGAGGGCCCTGCGGCCTGTGGTGGCTGCTGACAGCTCTAGGACAGTAGAAGCTTTGTTGAAGACTCAAGCTAGTGAGACTGGGGCTGCAGGGAGGCCCTTTTACCAATGGGGGGCTCTGTTCCAGGGAATGGAAAGGCTACCAGGAGAGACGGAGTATTCTTAGATTGGCTTATATTCTCAACACTTCTAATAATAGACACACATACTCAAAAAGTTTCAGGACCACTGTTTTATTATAGCTCTTAGCACATGTGTTATAACTGGTCATGTGTGTTTGTCTCCAGGGACACAGGTCCCTTCAAGTCAGGGACTATGTTTTATGCATTTCAAATTGCCTGTTACCCAGAATGAGCTGTTGGTGGTTCAGTGGTAGAATTCTTGCCTTCTGTGCAAGAGATCTGGGTTTAGTTCTCAGCCAGTGCCCGTTCTTGTGCAATCACAAGCTGTCCGTCAGTGGGGGCTTGGGTGCTGCTGTAATGCTTAACAAGTTTCACTGAAACTTCCAGGTTGACACAGACTACTAAGAAAGGCCTAAAGATCTACCTGTGAACATCAGCTGATGGAAACCCCATGTATAGCAAAGGTGTAATTTACAACTGATCGCGGGAACGGTGCAGGACCAGGCAGTATTCTGTTTTGTTGTACATCGGGTTGCCACAAGTCGGGATCAACTTGACAACAGCTAACTAAAACAATAACCTTCTTCAGCATGGTTCCGGGCATGCAGCAGGAGCTTGCTCAATTGGCACTGAACACAATATATATGGAAGCATTTCTGTTTCAGCATCTTCTTTGAGAGCTACTTTCATTTGAGGAAGGGGAAGAGATTATTTTTATATAAGTCATTATTGATGAGAAGGATTGACTAGAGATATACAGTGAATGGTTCTCTGATAGATCCTGCAGGCACCTGCCTCCTCTATCTGATAGCAGGGCTTGTCATAGATTCCCAGCGATAGATCTGGCAGCCTCCTGCCTCTTGGGGACCCTCAACCCAACAGCAGTACTTACAGTGGATTCACTGTGCTAGACCCTGCAGTTCCCTGCCTCCTGGGGACCTTCTACCTGACAGCAGCACTGTCAGTGGATTCAGCAGAGTCATGACTGTAAAAGGATTCATCTTTTCAGCTTAGATGCTATGAATGCCAGTTTACTGTACAGTCTGAAGGATCCACTCTCAGTGATGTTTTTTCTTTTTGACTTACAATCTTCCCCTGAGACACAGAGAAACTGCCCTAGCAAACTTCCCTGCTCACATGACTCTTCTGACTGGTACTCTAGGTTTGGCTAGAATTAGTCTAAAACTTTGACTAAAAGGAAATGAAAATATCAAGCGTAACTTTCGGGTCGAAAATGTGCTCAAGGGGCATAAGGCCAGGAATGTAACACTCCTCCACTGTGCTTGTCTCCTCTGCTGGACTCCATTCTTCTCTCAGCTCCCTTTAACTTTGTTGGCAAGTCTAGTGTTCCTCCCTTGTCGCTAGCTGCTGTCAGTTCAGCTCTGACTTGTGATGACTCCATACGCAATGGAAAGAAACCCTACCCGATCCTGTGCCATCTTCACAATCATTGGTAGGTTTGAGTCAAGTTGGACAGTATTCTGCTGTGATCCATACTGGTCTCATGATCTAATTGTTGGCAGTAGATCACCAGGCCTTTCTTCCTAGTCTGTCTTAGTCTGGAAGCTCCACTGAAACCTGTCTGCCAGAGGTGATGCTGTTGATATTGAAATACTGGTGGCTTGGCTTCCAGCATCATAGTGATACATAAGCACCCAGAGCATGACAAACTGGCAGATGGGTGGTGGTTTCTTTCCTTACCCTTTGCCACTGAGTTGATTCCAACTCATAGTAATCCTATAGGACAGAGCAGAACTGCCTCAAGGTTTCTAAGAAGTGGCTGGTGAATCTGAACTGCTAACATTTTGGTTAGCAGCTGAGCTTGTAACCACTGTACTATCAGGGCTCTGGTTTCTTTTCTTAGAGGGGGTGTATTAGTCTCCTGTGGTTGCTGTAACAAAGCAACATCAACTAGTGGCTTAAAATGGTGGAAACGTATTCTCTCACAGACCAGGAGGGTGGAAGTCAGAAATCAAGGTATCAGCTGGGCCATGTTCCTTCGAAAGATTCTTGGGGAGAATCTGGCCTTGCCTCTTCCTAACTTTTTGTGCTCACTGGAAATCCTTGGCTTGTAGTAGCCTAACTCCAACCTTTGCCTCTCTGTGTGTCTAAGTTTCTCTCTTCTTTAGAGGACACCCAGCCCCTGGTGGTGCAGTAGTTAAGAGCTATAGCTGCTAACTGAAAGGTCAGCAGTTTGAATCCCCTAGCTAGCTGCTCCTTGGATATTCGATGGGGCTAGTCTGTCCTATAGGGTTGCTGTGAGTTGGAATTAACTTGGTGGCAGCGGGTTTGCTTTGGTTTTATTAGGATACCCATCACTGGATCACTATGTGTCCTAATCCGATAGGACCTCATCTTAACTTGTTTACAGCTCCAAACACTTGATTTCTAAAAAAAGTCACAATCACCTTTTGGATGGATCTATTTATCCTGTGTGGATATGAGTTTTGGGGGTACACTATTCTCCTCAGTTCAAGAGGCACAGCATTCTAAGAGTACAACTTGCCTGCGTTGAGATCCTGGAGATTAATTACTCTCACTGGCTGTGCAATCTTGGGCTAATTGTTTAACATCCCTGTGCCTCAGTTTCCTCATCTGTATAAGGTAGGTGATGGTAATAATAGCATTTATCTCTTACGGATGTTGTAAGGATGAAATAAAAACTGTAAAGGGCTTAGAAAACTGCCTGGTGAAAGTAAGGGCCAGTCAAATAATAATACATGTGAGGAACATGCCTCTTAGTGAACACCTGCTCAAGAGCAAAGCTGGGAAGATAGGAAGGGACAGGAAGCCTGGATGAGTAGACCTGGAGAACCAAAAGTGAAAAACTGCTGACACACTGTGGAAATTACAGCCAAAGACACAAAACAAATTGTGTATAAAGTTTCTGAATTAAAAACTAATATGTGCTGTAGACATTTACCTAAAAGCAATAAAAAAAAATTTAAGTATTTTATTATGCTTTAAAATGAAAGTTTACAATCCAAGTCAACTTGCCACATAAAACCCCACAAACGCACCACTATGCAACTCTAACTGCTCTCCGTACCACGTCACAACATACTCTTCCTTTCTGACGTGTACTTCCTATGTCATTCAAACAACTCCTCTCCCCTGTGACCCTCTCATCTTACCTCTGGCCTGGAGCTGCTCAGCCAGCCTCATGTATGGATTCAAGCCAAGAAGCACAGTCTTTGCCGGCATCACTCTCTGCCTTGTGGTCCAGTCCAGTCTTTGTCTGCAGAGTTGACTTCAGTGTTGGTTTCAGCTCAGGGCTAACAGAGAGTTAGGGAGCCATGTCCTCAGGTGACCCTCCCTTTTGACAGACTATCAAGTCTGGACTTTTAATAGAGGTCTAATTCTGTACCCCCATTTTGTACCCTCTGTGTGGGGAACTGTAGGAAAAGCAAAATAAATTTTTTTTTAAAAAAGGCCATGCACATCTTAAGTTAACATCATTCCTTATAGGCAGAAGAAAGGAAAACCTGCGCAAGGTGGAAGCTGTGTAAGGCATTAGCTTGTCAGAGAAGGAAAACTCAAATATTTTCTACTAATAGAGAGTGATAGGAAAGTGATATGATTGCATCCTGTCAAAAGTGCAAAACTTACAATACTTAGAAAAGCAAGGCAATCCCACTGAGTTCTGGCTCTCACAGATTTCACTGGTATAATGAGAAAGAAATACTGAGATAAAGGAAAGAATTTCCTGCCCTGGAAATAATACCCAAAGCTCCTGGGATGTTTCCCTTGAGAACAAAGCTTGCATAGGAAACAAGATTATCTCATGTTGGGCCCTGGCCTAGTAACTAATAATGTTATGTTCTAACATGGCCTTGCTCTATGACTGTGGACAAGCCAGTTAGTCTCCTTAGGCCTTAATTCTCTTGTCTGCTAATAAAAGGGAGAGCAGAGAAAAAGGAAAAAGAAAACGGTAATACTGGCTTATTCACAGAGTGCAAAGCCTGGCGGAGGAGTGGTTAAGTGCTATGTCTGCCGACCTTTTGGGTTGAATCTGCCAGATGCTCCTTGGAAACACTATGGAGCATTTCTACTCTGTCCTATCTGGTGACTATGAGTCAGAATTGACTAGATGGCCGTGGGTCTGGTTTTTTTGGTTATTCTCAGAACATCATGGTTCCTAAAGAAGGCTAAAACTAAGCAACTAAACCCTCTGCTTTGAGTCAGTTCCAACTCACGGCAACTCCATGCAGTATAGAATAGGGCTGCTCCACAGGGTTTCCTTGGTTGTAATCTTTGTGGAAGCAGATTGCTAGGCTTGTCCCTATAGGACACAGTAAAACAGCCCAAGGGTTTCCAAGGAGCACCTGGTGGATTTGAACTGTAGACCTTTTGGTTAGCAGCCACAGCACTTAGTTGCTATGCCACCAGGGTTTCCAAGGAAGTTTTCAAACCCAAACTCAAACCCACTGCCATCACATTGATCCTAACTCATAGGTACTTTGTAGGACAGAGTAGAACTGCCTCAGAGAGTTTTCAAGACGACCAGTGGATTTGAACTGCTGACCTTTTTGTTAGCAGCTGTGGCAATTAAATGCTACATTACCAAAGTTTCCAAGGAAGACTGGAGGCTCTAAAAACTTTGCCAGTTATTTAAGTTGTACTTAACGGTGGTTCAATCATTTATTATCTTGTTTTTATTGTGATTAAGTGAAAGTATACAATCCAAATAAATTTTGCATGCCTGCCTGTTTTAGTCAGCTAGGCTGCTCTAACAGAAATACCACAGAGTAGATGGCTTTAACAAAGAAAGATTTATTCTTACACAGTCTGGTAGGTTGCAAGTCCATATTCAGGGTGTCTGCTCCAGGGAAAGACTTTCCCCTTGTCGGCTCTGGAGGAAAGTCCGGTATTGCATCAGTCTTTGTCCAGGGAGCGTCCTCACGCAAGAACCTCTGGTCTGAAGGACGTGCTCTGCTCCCGGTGCTGCTTGCTTGATGGTAGTGAGGTTCTCAAATTGTCCTTTGTCTCTTTTTCCTTTTATTCCTTGCAAGCTAAAAGCATTAAGGGTGGGGCAAGCCATACTCCAGGGAAACTCCCCCCACAGCAGGAATTCACAGCCCCACCCTAATCCTTTAACATACAGGTTAGCAAAACCACACAATGGAGGACAGTCCCAGGATACTGGGAACCATATCCCAGCCACGTGGCTGCACACATTTTTGGGGGGACACAATTCCAACCATGACACCGCCTATCTGCAGTTCTTTCTGCTTTCCTTTCCTCATGACAGCACATTCGTCCTTTTCATTTTACAGTTGTCATACCCTCTTAACAAGCTCCTGTCCACTCCTCTCTACGCTCTTCTCTCCCATCTAGAAAGAGAACAGAAAGACAGGATCCCATAAATGCATAGAACCATGAAGTACACACACCATATGGTCACATTGTGTTTCTGAGTCCAGCCCATTTTTGTCTGAAGAGTCGGCCTCAGCAGTGTTTTCTAGACAGGAGCAGCAGCAGGTCTAGGGGCCATGCTTTTAGGGGATCCCCTGAGCTGTCTGACTGTCATTGTGGTCTTTTAGTAGAGTTCTTGAGCTGTACCCCTTTTTTTCTCATGTTGCCACAGGGACTCAACATTATGCACCCCATCACAGCTGTCTTCGGTGGTTCCTGGGCACCATCTGGTTCTTCTAGTCCCGTGTTGATACAGTCTCCCATTCACATGGGTCCTTCTGTATCCTGGACTCCTTTTCTTTGTGTCTTTGTTGTTCTTGGTAATCATCTGTTCTGGGTGGGTTGGGACCATTTGGTGTACCTCAGGTGGCAGCTTGCTAACTTTAAGTCCCCCAGATGTCACTTACCAATATGGGGTACAGAAGACTCTCTTAGCAGTAGGCTAGTTATGCCAATTGACCACGATGTCCCCTGAGAGCATGGGGCAGTGGGACCATTTATTATCTTTAAAACTCTGAGGGTATGGGGTGAACTTGTTGCTTGATGAGGCAGAAATGAGCCTGCCAAGATACGCTTCCAATGAATGTGAATTTGTTTAAGTTAAAGGCACCCTCCCAAAGCCAAACCCACTGCCAAGTCTGTTCTGACTCATAGTAACCCTATGGGACAATGTAGAACTGCTCCTTAGAATTTCCAAGGAGCACCTGGTAGATTCAAACTGTCAGCCTTTGGGTAGCAGGTATAGCACTCAGCCACTATGCCGCAAACCATCCTGACTTCTACTGAGTTGGAAACAACCTGTCAGCAGTGGGTTTGGTTTGGTGGCATTTTTCGTCTTCTGTCTTTACCCAACTTCTTTAACTTCTGTCTTTAACTTCTAAGTTAAGATAGAAGACCAAAAATGCCACCAGACCAAATCCACTGCTGACAGGTTGGTGAACATCTAATCTAGGACTCTCCTGACCACAAAGGAAAGGAGATAACCCATCAGAGGCTTTGAAACTGAGAATTCCTCAGTTTGTGTTTCCCTCACAGCTCTGAGGCACATCACTTTTGAAACCTAAAACAGGACACAGGGTTGACCAATGGGCTATTTCTTATTTGTAAGGATTTTTGAAAAAGGAATAAAAGCCAAATCTAGTGGAATTATTGTATTAAAACAACAGCAGTGGCAGCAACATGAAGCTGGGACTGGTCTGGACACATGAGATGAAGGGTACGGGGTGATTGATCTCACCAGTATCCATATACCCCTTGCAGAAAGCTCTAATTTCCACTGTGGCCCACTGACTCCACAGAAATTGACTTCAATCCTGGCCTTACAGAGCACAGGATCCAGAGCAAGTCAATCAGTGGGTGTGTTACCTGGCCACAGTGGTTTTCAGTGTTGGGCAAATGGCCTAAACCTATCCAACCAAAGTAAATTTAGGACTCTTGTTTGAAAATTTTAGTCAAAAGAACCCTCTCTATTCCTCAGAAGAGGTGTGGCTTGTGGATGTGAGCCATGGAGTTGGTGCAGCCATATTCACTACCTGACGTTGTTGTTGGGTGCTGTTTTAGCATATATTCCTTAGACTGTAATCCAGAAACTATTTGATAATCCTAAATTCTATTCTTCTAAATGCTCCATTGGTTACTGGGGTGTTCATCTTCCACTGTCTTTGGTAGGAAGACAAATTACACGAGGCCAGTGGATACCAGGTTGCTCCCCACCTACACTTTCTTTTTGGAAAATTTCCTGATGCATATTGACTCTGGGGCTCATTGCAAGAAGAAAACTGGAGACTTCTTTTGAGGTAGAGGATTGGATGAGGATGTTTTTGGCTGCCAAGAAAACAAGACCCTGCCTGAAAGGACTTAAACAACAAGTAACTACATTATCTCATGCAACTGTAGCCCATCAGTAGGCAGTTTTGGAGTAGGTTAATTCATCTGCTCAGCTGCATCATCAAGGACACAAACCCTTTCTATCTTGTCTCTCTGTCTTTGTCCAGGGATTAACATCTCTCATGGTTACCAGATGGCTGACTCAATTCCAAGCATGGTATCCAGATACACCAATGTCCAACGAAAGAAGAGCACCATCTTGCCTTTGGGTTTCTTTTTCTAAGGAAGGAAATGTTTCCCAGAACCCCTCCCCCAACTAGAGTGGCCATTGGAGGTGACAGCCATGTCATATGCTTACACCTAAACCAATCATCAGCAAGGAGACTGGGAGCATCACGATTGCCTCAAATCCATCAGTATTTCCTCCTGAGCTGAGGAAACAGTGTCTGTATCAATCAGGATTCAATCAGAGAAACAGGAACTTGTAGAAAATCATTCTACATATGAATATGTTATAAGCAATGGAACATTTTATAATTATAGGAGCTGGTTAAACAGAATTTCTCTCTAGGTATTGTATATAGGAGCCCTGGTGGCATTAACATTTAAGAGCTCAGATATTAACCAAAAGACTAGAGGATCAAATCCATACAGTAGCTCCATGGGACAAAGACCTAGTTATCTGATTCTATAAAGATTATAGCCTAGAAAATCCTATGGAGCAGCTCTGCTCAGTAGAACCTAATCACACCACCATAGCCATGATGCAATGAATTGGTTTTATATGGCCTTTCTAGATGTGGTCTTTTAACTCCCACAGAATGATTGGGCAGGACTATGCAAATAAAGTACATGGAACCACTGCAGGGGTTGGACAGCTTGCTAATGCAAATAAGGCACCTGGAACGCTTGTGGGGATAGGATTATGCAAATAAGTTACTTATGATCCAAAAAGGGGATTGATGAGTTTCACTGTACTGTTAGGCTTAAAAATAACCAGTCCCAGAGGTAGAAGGGCACTCTACTAGCATCAAAAAGAAGATCTGGGGGTAAAATTCATTCTTTTGACACAGGGTCCCTGCACTGAGAACCTTCTAGGCCAAGGAAAGAGAGAGGATTGTAACACTGGAGACAGTGCAAGATGGTGGCAAGTGGCAGAAAGCATGGCAAAGTCCAGCAACAGAGAAACAGTGGCAGCAAAACCAGGAAACTAGCACGAGATGCTATGGTGAACTTCCCGGTCCAAGGAGTGAGGGGGTAAGATTAGGCTTCCCAGTCCACAGAGCAAGAAGGCTGTGTGCTTTCAGGCAAGAGGCTTGCTGGTGGAATGAGGTGCCTCCAGGCACTTATCAGTGAACTAAAGAGCAGGGCAGAGGCCGGGGCCCACCAGCAGAAGCCTGCCTGTAGGCAGGATCAAGAAGAAGCTGTCCTGATCAAAGAACTGTATCCTGAGTTGTTCCTGTGACTTCTAAGTTGATCCTGATCCTGAATTGTAACCTGCAACTTGCCTGGCAAGCCCTATAATCCTGCATATGGTCTGTAAATTCTATGTGGCCAAAGCAACAAGTTATGAAACCCAGCAGAGAATTAGAGAGTACCATGGGAAGGATGGCTGATGTCAGTACTGGCAAAATATTCAGAGGGTAAAAGCATGTTTGATGTCTATATCACAGGAATCAGCCTTGAGTAAACGTCAGTCTTTGTTATCCTCCCTTTCATGACATTAGATGAGGAGGTCTGACACATCTTACAACAGGTGTTACTGATTGAATTGTAGCTGCTTCACCTCTGTCTGGATCTTCCTTTAGCTTTTCCAGCTCCTTGGCCACATCTGTGTTCAGCTCAGTGATAAAGGGACCAGCTTCTCCTGCAGGACATCAAGGCTAGAGGCAGTGAGAATGGGCAAGGGCTCCAGTCCTTCTTGTAGGGTTACGATCGGTGTGACAAACTGAATTGTGCTCTCTCTATATGTATGTTCTCTTACATGTCATAATATATAACCTAAGGAAATATAGGCTAAAACTATAATTATGATAATCATGTGTTATTAATAGGATGAAAATAACAAAAAACTCAACTTGAACTAGCTGTACCATCATCCCTGTTGTATTCTTGACCCTTTTACTTGTAGATGTAATCTTGTTTAGAAGTAGGGTTTTTTTTTGTTTTGTTTGTTATGCTACTGAGGTCATACCAGTGTAGGGTGAATACTAAACCTAATCACTGCTAAGCTATAAAAGGACTAGAACAGACACAGACATCCACACATGCACAGAACAAGACAGATGCCATGTGAGGATAGTCTACAAATCAATGAATGTCAAGGAATTAAGAATGCTTGGCCTACTGTCAAGAAAGGAATCAACATGGCTGAGACTCTGATTTGGACTTTCAGTCTGCAGGACTACCAGCAAATAAATTTCTGTTTTTTAAAGCTACCCATTTGGCATATTTGTGTTACAGCAACACTAGAAAGTGAAGACAATAGGGTTGTTGTCTTTTCACCTGATCATGTGGCTTGCAGTCCACAGGGCAGGCAGTGGAAAAAGGAAGATGGATACAAAATGGGAAGAGAGTAAGGACAAGCTGGAAGTCATAAGCATAAGCTGGACCCTACAGGATGGACTAGAGCCTGTACCCATTCTCCATCCCTTTAACCTTGATGTCCTGCAGGAGAAGCTGGTCCCTTCATCACTGGCTGAACACTGATGTGGCCAAGGAGTTGGAGAAGCTGAAGGAGGATCCAGGCAGAGATGAAGTAGCCATAGGTGCAGCCATTATCCCCTCCAAATTTCACATCCACCTTCTGAATCTCATGTGGAAGTATCTCCTGTGGCCCAATTAAATAGTACGGCAAAGGGGATTCTGGAACACTAAATTCAGCCTTGTCAAGCTAACAGTTCAAAACCCCTGGAAATAAGCAACCCTGAAGGGTGGATCCTGAACAGAGTTGGAGTGTTGTACACAAGGAAGGGAAACACTGGTGGTCTGATGGCTAAGTGCTACAGCTACTAACCAAAAGATCAGTGGTTTGAATTCATCAAGCGTTCATTAGAAACTCTATCACAGCAGTTCAACTCTGTCTGCTAGGGATGCTGTGAGTTGGAATAGACTCAGTGGCAATGGATTTGGTTTTGGTTTAAGCAAAGAAGGGGAGAGCGGTGGTTCAGTGGTAGAATTCTCGCTTTCCATGTAGGAGAACCCACATTCAACTCCCAGCCAATGCACCTCATATGTAGTTAAGACCCATTTGTTGGTGGAGGCTGGTGTGTTGTTAGGATGAGGAAGAGGTTTCTGCAAAGCTTCTTGACTCAGACAGACTAGAAAGAAAGGTCTGGTGATCTGCTTCTGAAAATCAGCCGGTAAAAACCCTGTGGATCACTACAGTCTGATCTATAAGCTGTCATGGAGATGGTGCAGACTGAGCAATGCTGGGCTGTCATGAGTTGGCATGCTGACCCTAGCAACTAGCAGGAAGAAGCAAGGAAGGAAAGAGCAGGCCTGTTGGGGGCAACCATTAAGTACCTGCACTATAGGAGAAGTTTCCTGCTGCCTTATCCTGAGCTAAAATTTTAGGAGTGGTTTACATTTGCAAAGTATGCATAAATGTGGGATGTAATGATGCTGCGTAAGTTGAAAGCTGCTTCTCTTTCTTTCTTTTTTTCTTTTATCAGGTAGCTGGCCCTTCAGGTGTATCAAAGGCCAAGCCCTGGAAGAAAACACTAAAGACAGTAAGCTCAGGCCTTCAGAACATAGACGGGAGCTTGTTCTCCTTGCAGTCAGCACCACACTGCTCACTTCCCCTGCTTGCTCTCCTTGCACTTCCGGTTCTGGTTCTATAAGCATGCATCAACCTGCAACTATATGCTGAGTTTGGGGGGATAAAAGCTGACAATGAAATGAATCTGAGTTCCCACTCTGGTAGGGGGATATCCTTACTCTACCCTAACCTTCACTCCCAGAGACCTCCTCAGATGCAGGATAAGTCACCCTAAGTGCTCCACCGAAGTCCCGCAGTCGGAGCATGTGCTCAGTAAGGCTGTGAATACCTGCAAACACTTGTGTATAGGAACATGTCATTTGCGTTCTTAAAGAATGCTTTATTTTTGTCAGTCCCATCTTCCTCCTGGAGTGCACAAGAACCTTGAAGACTGGGTTTCAATTTCCTTCCTTGCTCAAAATTACACAAAATGTGCAGGACTGCTGTATTCCAAAGAGAGAAATCCACCTAGGGTTTCTAAAAACATGAAATAGCATTCCCATGGTGCCTCAGAACACGCAGACTGTGCTTTGCACACATCAGCTCTGCTCTTCCTCACATCCCACTCTGTGAGGTTGGACCTATGAGTGCCCCCATTCCACTGACAGGAAAATTGGGGATCATGACAGTTGTGTGACTTAGCTATGAGCTCACAGGTGGACAGTCAGCAGCAGAAATAGAGTTTGAGAACAGGGCTCCTCTTTCCAGGATCTGCACTGAGATCCTGGCTTTGGTGTCTCAGTCATAGAATTCTCACCTTCCACATCGGAGACCAACGTTCGATTCCCAGCCAGTGGACCTCGTGCACAGCTACCACCCATATATCGGTGGACAATTGTGTGTCGCTACGATACTGAACAGGATTCAGTGGAAGTTTCAGACTAAGATGGACTCGAAAGAAAAGCCTAGTAACTTACCTCCAAAAATCAGCTATTGAAAAACCTATGGATCACAACAGTCTGATGATGGAAGGACCAGATGATGTTTCCTTCTCTTGTGCCTGTGGCTGCCGTAAATTGGAGCCTACCAGACGGCAGCTCACAACAGCAGTGAGACTCAGATCCACGGTTCTGCTGACCTCTGGATGTGGTATGGGTGTGCATTGTTATACATTGATTGAAGGTTTAGTCTTTGGTGGGCTTGCCACAATTCTAATTGTTGTTAGATGCCATCAGGTTGGTTCTGACTCATAGAAACCCAATGTACAACAGAACGAAATACTGTCCAGTCCTGTGTCATCCTCACAATCAATGCTTTGAGGCCATTGTTGCAGCCACAGTGTCCATCCATCTCACTGAGGGTCTTCTTTTTTGCTGAACCTCTACTTTACCAAGCATGTTGTCTTTCTCCAGGGACTGGGCCCTTTTGATAACACATCCAAAGAATGTGAGATGAAGTCTCTCCATCCTTACTTCGAAGGAGCGTTCTATCTACACTTGCAAAACAGATTTGTGCACTGTTTTGGCCATCCATGATATTCAATCTACCACAGTACTACAATTCAAAGGCATCAATTCTGTCCTCATCGCCCAGCTTTCATGTACATATGAAGTGAGTGAAAAATACCGTGGTTTGGATTGGGAGCATCCGAGTCTTCAAGTTGACATCTTTGCTCTTTAACACTTTAAAGAGATTATTTGCAGCAAATTTGCCCAATGCAATATGTCACTGGATCTGGTGGTAGATGTCATTACTATCCCCATTTTTTGTGAGGAAACAGAAGCTTAAGTGGTAGTGGTCAAGCCAGTAGCTGGTAAGTGGTCGAGCTAGAGCTGAAATCTAGTTCTTTTTAATCCCAGCACACCTATTTTAATTGCTTTGTCATTCTGACTCACCTGTGATTTAAAATGATGTGAATGAATATCTAGAATTCACTTTTCCTCCCCTAGGTCACTGGGCTCTGGAGCAAGACCACTAGGCTTCCAATCTCAGCTGTATGGCTTTGAGCAAGATACTTCATTTCTAGGACCTTCTTCCTCTTCTGTACAACAAAAATTTTGTAAAAAAATGAATGCGACTACTTAGGTTTGCTGTGAGGATTAAATGGGGGAATAAAAAGATCGCGCGTACTTTCCCCAGTGTCTGGTGTGAGGCAAACACCCAATAAATGTCAGCTTTTATTCTTATAAGAGCAATAATTTTGATTATTAGCCTCATCCAACAGTCTGGTCCACAGCTTCTCCAGCTGAGCCCTTGTTGTCAGAGTATGGCTAACACTGAAAGGTCTGAATTCCAGGAGCCTTGGATTCTTCCAGAAGCTTTTACTGAAACTGTCCAATGATGGCTATCTCTGCAGAGGGGAGTTTATGTGTGTGGCTGGCTGCAAAGCCCAGGCCCTCTTGATGTTGCTGGTGTCCTGGCCTAGCTGGCCCCACTCAGCTACTCCACACAAAGTCAATAAATGGGAGCCATCAGCCATAAACACGCACGCCTCCTGACCGTGTTGTGCAGTATGTGTGGCTGTGTGGCAATTGTTCAGCCAAGTCCATCAGCTCAGAGAGGAAACAGCCTTAGGCGTTTGTCAAAACCAACATGACCTAAACAGAACCTTCTAGGGGTCAAGGGGTGAGGGTGAGGGTAGCTTCTCCTGGCTGCTGGAGCAAGCTCTGCTTTTGTTCATCTTCCTGCAGAGAATCACTTAGTTCAGATGGATAATCATAGCAGCTGGCTTGGGCTTCTCTGTGGAGACATGTGAAAGTGGCAATATTCTTTGGATTTCATAAAGCTTCTTTATGAGGTTATCCATCCTCCTGAATTCATCAACGAAGCCAATTCACTGCAAAGGGCCTGACAGTCCCAGTTTTGCCACATTGAACAAGTTTCATGGCAAGCACTTACCAAAGCATTATGCATTCAAGGGCCTGGTGAGGGAAGCTTGAGCTGGGTCAAAGCACAAGCCATCTTGCTCACTGACACTCAGCTGGTTCTGGCAAAAATGGAAAGATGCAAAGCTGGGATCAGGCTTAGGAGAAACTGGAGTATGGGGAAGGGCAGTGGAAGATGAGGAAGCTGGGGGTCTCCATGAGGGCATGCAGGATTTGAGGGAGTCAGAACTGAGGGTTATCAACACTGATACAAGCATGTCAACCAGATCTTTCCTTAGAAGAAGATGGAATTAGATGTGTTTAGCCTATGCGGTACCATTGTATCTCCTTAGAAAGACAACCAATTGCTGTGGAATTGATTTTGACTCATGGATACCCCATGTCTTTCAGAGGAGAACTCTGCCCCATGGGGTTTCTGAAGGTTGATTTTCTGGAAGTAGCTCTCTCGGCCTTTCTTCCAAGGTACCCCTAGATGGGGTCAAACCACTAACATTTCAGTTAAGAGCTGAGCACTTAACCATTTGTACCACCCCGGGACTCCTATACGTCTTTGTTGTTGTTATTAGTTGCTGTTGAGTTTATTCCAACTCACGTCACCTGTATGTGTGCAGAGTGACATTGCTCCACAGAGTATTCAAGGTAAGTGACTTTCAGAAGCAGATTGCCGGGTTTGTCTTCTAAGGCACCACTTGTTCATTTGAACTGCCAGTCTTCTGGCTTATAGCCGGGTGCTTAACCACTGACCACTGGCACCAGGGTGGCCTCCTGTACTTCCTTAAAACTGAACCAATCTCATTGCCATCAAGTTGGTTCTGACTCATAGTGACCCTAGTGGACAGGGCAGAACTGCCTTATGGCGTTACCAAGGAGTGGGTGGTGGGTTCAAACTGTTAACCTTCTGGTTAACAGCCATAGCTCTTAACCACTGTGCCACCAGGGCTCCTGTGATAAGGTGTAATTATGCAACAGAAGCTCCGGAGTACAAGTTACTTCACTTCTCTGAGCCTTGGTTTCCTCATTTGTAAAATGGAGATAAAAATAGACTCAGTGTTGCAGGAGTCAGGGCGTCTGGTGGAGATTATTCTTAGAGCTGCCACACAGAAAGATGTAGCTGTCGTCTTCCTATGAGTACCCATGAAGGTGTTTCTGGAAAAAAAAATTACGGCATCTGGGGTATAACGAGGGGCCTTTGGGGGAACCACAGCTTAGCATGAAACCCATGCCAAGCATGAAGGCACTGACACCAGCCCCTGATTAATCCTCGGCTCTCCGCCAAAGGGTACATGAAGGAGAGGGGGAATCTGAAGATCAGAGGGGCAGAAAGAGGAAGAGAAAGACAAAGGAGGAGAGAAGAAGGCAGAACAGAGAGGAGGCAATTGGGCCAGCTTGGGAGAGGGCAGAGTCAGGCCAGGACCAGGCCAGCAGAAGGGCGCACAGAGCAGAGGGTCCCCAAGGTGGCTTGCATAGCAGCAGAAACCACTGGAGCGTCTTTGGGCCCACAGCTCTGAGGGGTCTTTAGCTGGAGGGAAGCTGCTAGTTCTCTTTCTCTGGCGGGTGAATTGCCTTAGGTGCAGGGAGATTTCAGGCTCATGTCTGCCTGTCAAGGCTCCTGCATGGGGCAAATGGTTTTCAGAAAATTGCTTGGTAGCCTAATGAGTAAGTGCTGCTGCTGCTGCTAACCAGAAGGTTGGCAGTTCAGATCTGCCAGGTGTTCCTTGAAAACTACGGGGCAGTTCTACTCTGTCTATAGGGTCGCTATGAGTCAGAATCGACTCAGTGACAGTTGGTTTGTTTTGTTTTGTTATAATAAACAAAAGTTAATGATTCATTCCTACCTAGCAGCACCACAGAAGAAAGACCTGATAAACTACTTCTGTAAAGATTAAACCAACAAAAATCAAATCCATTGCCACTGGATCGATTCCCACTCATGATGAGCCCTGTGTTATAGGGTAGAAATGAACTCCAGAGGGCTTTCTTGGCTGTGATGTTTATGGAAGCAGATGGTCAGTCTTTCTTCTGTGGCACCCCTGGGGAGTTTGAACCACTAGCCTTTTGGTTAGTAACCAAGCACAAACTGCCTGTGCCACCCAGCGTCCTCTGTGTAAAGGTTACGGCCAAGAAAACCCTGTGGAGTTCAGTTCTACTTGTAACACATGCGGCCGCTGTGAGTCAGAATCAACTGGGCAGCAATAGGCTGGATTTTGGTTTCCTGCCTGTCACTTACAGAGCCAACGAGCACAGGCCCTAATGCAGCATCCCAGAACCCTGGGCAGAGGCCCTTATTAACAGCTGTGTCGCTGTCCTCTCAAGACAATGGTACTGAATTAGGAAGGGATGAGAGGAACAGCAGCTTCCTCCAGAGCCAAGGTTTACGGTGAACCCCATGGCAGCTGGAACTCAACAAGCCAGCCTTGTCTTTCTGGGTCTCGAAAGTTTTCTGCCTTTGACAATGTGCAGCTTACCACTTTCCATTGCTCGCTATTAGTTTGAGATATTTGAGTTTTCCTTCTCTGACAGGCCTCCTCACACAGGTTCTGGCTTTCCCAGGTGTTACTGTAGAACCATGATCCAGGCCTTTGGGCGGAAGACCCTCCCTCTTACCATTCCTGCCCACTCCATGACTTCAGTTCCCCCGGGAAACAAATATGTGCATCTCAGGCCTTTGTTGAAATGCAGCTTCGGCCTGCTGTCAGGCCTCTCTTGAGAATCCTTTCTGGGGAAGGTGAAAGAGGAAAATAAAGTGAAGGTGCCCAGGAGTGAAATGGGTGCTACAGGCAGAGACAAGGGTGGGGTGGCGGCCAGGGCACTGTTGTTGCTCCTTTCAGCACTGGAGTTGAGATGCTAAAGAGAGTTACATCGGATGCCCAGCACCAGGTGGACTCAGACACCGAAGAAATGTCAGAACGCAGGTGCTCAAGATCAGGAATGCAGGTTGGGGATCTGGACAGACTCAGTAATGATGGAGGCTCAGCTCGGGTGGTCATGGCAGGTTTACTGGAGCTGAGACGCAGCAAGGCAGCACAGGGTCTCAGGCAACAGCGAATGGCCAAAGGCAGCAGACAAGAGACTGCACCTCGTGGCTCAGTGACCTTATACACCAGTTTTACACAAAGGTGGCTGGCTGCCAGATTTGAGCCCTCAAGGCCAAGCTGGGCATAAACAAGGTATGTCACACTGCTGAATCACTTTTATGCAGAAGGCCTGTACAAAGTCAGAAGGCCTGAGTGAAACACCTTCCTTATTCTGTCCCCACAGGAAGGAATTAGACCAGTAACAGCTATGGTGAGGGCCCCGGTCTCTGAGCATTGCCCACTGAGCCTACATAGCCCTTAGCCAGGCCACCCCTCCAGAACAGTTGCCAGCCTTCAGCAGCCCCAGCCTCTCAGGTCCCTCATCTGCCTGCCTATATTCAGAAATATTCCTGGTCTGACAATGATTTACAGCAGGACAGACACCCCTCTCTGCAGAGACACTCCTTATAGAGCCTCAGATCCATTTTAAGAACTGTCTATGTTTCTTAGCTCAGATAACTCCCTGCTCTGGCCTGCAGGTGAGAACCTTCTTTGCAAAGTCTTGGCAACAGCTGTTCCTATTCCTCAGCTCCTCTTCCTCTGCTGTTTTCAGGTCTCTGAAATACCATCCCTGAGCCTTTCTGGTTCTGTCTTTTCTGTCTGCCTTGCTGCTCTAGACCTGTGATAAATGTAAGTATCATTAGAATGAAATCTATGGAGATTAAGGGGAAGAAAAGAGAGGGCTGGCCTGTCATCTCTTGGAAAGGAAAATGGAAAATCCCTCTCCCTGGCACCTCCAACCTGCAAACCTCTGACATGACTAACATTTGTTGCAAGCTGCACACCACTCTGTCGTCCTGTTTTGTTTATTATCCCATTAAATGATCTACCCCCTTAAGAGAGAAACAGAAATGGAGACCAAAGAAAGTTAAGTCCTCTTAAAGTACTTTTTTATGGAGGCTTTTCTTGAACTTTACAAACGGAGTAAAAAAAGAAGTGTGAAAGGATTTTTCAAGGAAGGAACATGCTTTTGCAATTTGCTGGAAGTTTTCCCTTCTGTTCCAGAAAAGCAGCCTCCCCATTACTCACCAGGGAGGCACGCGGGCCGGGAGGAAGGGCAATCGGCGAATGAAACAGGCTTTCCCCGGCCGTGTGCAAACAGCACTTAATAATCGAATTGAAAAAACATACAAATGAAATTAAAGTGTTTTCCAAATGGGTTGCAGCCCTCAGGCCAGACTTGGTGGGGCCACGGCGGGCACATTTGTATCTTTGCCTTAATTGGGCTCCAGGCAAAGCAGTTACTGGCAAAGCCAGATTGTGGTGTCAGGAGGAGAGTGGGACACAGAGGGCCACTGCAGCCGAGGATGGTGGGGGGCCAGCCTGCAGCCTCCCTGCTATCTGCTCTGCCTGCAGCCATCGTCCATCTCCTGGGATTCTGTTTAGGTTTATAAAGCTGCTGGCGCTGAGACCTCTCCCATGGGGCAGCGAACCCTCGCTGACCTCATCTGCGTTCAGTCCCATCCTCCCTCGCACTCTCAGTCCCATCAGCGGGCTGACCTGCTATTATTTCTTCAAATAGAAAACCGAGTCAACAGTTTCTCCTGATTCTACTTCTGCTTTGTGGCTGGCCCCATCTTTCTGCTCCCCAGCTTAGTTGCCTGTTCTCACTGGTTACTCTCTTCCTAATTCTCTTAAGGTCGCTGATTAGGCAAACAGCTCCCGAGCTTAGCTGCTAATTGAAAGGTTGGCCGTTTGAGTCCACCCAGGTATACCTCTGAAGACAGTTCTGCCTATTTTCTAAAAAATCAGCCATTAGAAATCCTGGGAAACAGCAGTTCTGCTCTGACATATGTGAGGTCACCACAAGTAGGAACTGACTCAGTGGCAACTCATTGGATTTGGGTTCTTGGTCTCTCTTAACTTCCCTTGTGGGGTCCCTGGATGACTCAGATGGTTAAGCACTGGACCACTAACTGGAAGGGTGGTGGCTTGAACCTACCCGGAGAATCCTGGGAAGACAGCCTGGGCAATCAGCTTTAAAAGATCACAGCCTTGAAAACCCCATGCAGCGGTTCTACTCCGCACACATGGGGTTGCTGTGAGTCAGAATCAATTCAATGGCAACTAACAACAACAACACGGTAGCACTGTGAGTATAATTAATGCCAGTAAATTAAACACTTCAAAATGGTTAAAATGACACATTATATATATATATATATATATATTTCGTCATCAAAAAACAAATGAAAGCTGACATACTCAGGACTCAAAGTGGGCTGAAATACACCCTTTGAACTTTACAAAGAAGTGATTGGACTTTCTTCGACGATGTCTGTACGTGTGCATGTGTGCATGGGGACATGTGCTTGTTAGGGGAGGGGCTGGGCTTCTATGCTTCCACCCTCTCAAATGGGAGCAGATACCTGGATTCCTCTAGTGTGGAAAACAGAAGATTAGTCAATGAACAAATGGATGAACTAATAAAGGCTGTGCACTGAGTACATCATTCAAGGTGGATAAGAGATGTTTGTGCTTTCTAAAAGCAGGAAAAGGGCCCAGAGCATGCGCTGGTCTATTTCGGAAGGAAAGGCAGAGTTGGTGGGGGAGAGTGAAGCCAGGTGGAGGAGGAGGAGGAGGAGGAGGCTGAGTGTGGCTGGGGAACTGAGAGTGGTCTTTAGGTTTCCTTTGGCTCTTTTCTAACTGTTACATTCATTGCCTCTCAAAGAGAGTGGCTCTTAGAAAAGCTAAGAAAATGCTTTTACTGCTGATGTTGAGTACTTGTTCCAGCTCTTCAGTTTACTCCTTTCCCCAGGTCCTCAGCCTTGGGCACAACTTGGAAAGAATGAGTCCACCATGGTGAAGGTTTCAAAGACAGTTCAGCTGGCTGGAGTCTTCCCAGCAAAACTGTGTAGGTAGGTGAGGAACAGAGTGAAAAGGGGTTGCATTTCAGAAGGTTTAACCAGGTGAGCCATCTCACTGGGGAACCCCAGCAAAGTCAGACCCCTTTGGTAGCCAGCAAGTACATCCAAGTTCCAATTTCCATGGTGGATCTTTTCCCTGGAGTCTGTGGATGGTAAAAGCCAATGCTGATTAATATCCTATGAGTCCCCACAGAATTTAGACCTGGAGAATTCAGAGATAGTCTTTAAAATACTTGTTCTCAAACATTTATGGAGTTCTTACCATGAACACCCTGGTGGTGTAGTGGGGAAGTGCTATGGCTGGTAACCAGAAGGTCAGCAGTTCAAATCCACCAGGTGCTCCTTGGAAACTCTATGGGGCAATTCTACTCTGTCTATAGGGTTGCTAGGAGTTGGAATCAACTCAATGGCAGTAGGTTTTTTGTTTTTTTGGGATTTTTTTTGGTACAGTGGACTAGGTAGGATATCAGGAAGAGAAAGACAAACACTGTAAAGTCCCTTTTTACCAAAATGTAGTTCAATCAGAGTGGAAGACGGTAAGACAAAACAGTTGTCAATCAATGCAGTAAGAACTATAAGAAAGAGTAGTGCTGTGGAAGTCCCTTGGTGAGAGAAATGTTTAAGCACTTGACTACTAACTGAAAGGTCGGTAGTTCAAAGCCACGCTTCAGAAGAAAGGCCTGGTGATCTGCTCCAGAAGGTCACCCTACAGTCTACTCTGTGGCTCATAGGGTAGCCATGAGTCAGAACTGAGTAGATGGCAAAGGTTTTTTCTCTTTTTTCTTTTTTGCAGAGGAGGATATGATTACCTCTTTTTGAGTAAATCAAGAAAGGAAACTTCGGGTGAGTCTTGAGGGATGAATGCAGTTCTTTAGAAAGAGGGGTAGAGAATGCCTCTGGGCTAAGCCTCTGGACAGAAGGAACATATAAAAAGGCACAGGACTAAGGAAGTTTGTACATATGTACGGTGAACATGCTGCTGTGGCTGAGCCTGCAGGCGTGGATGGAGGGGTGACAAGAAGCAGCCAAGGTGAACTAAGGACAGGGAATGAACAGTTTCACACCTACGGAGGTGGAACTTTGTCTTAGTATAATGGAGTGGTAGCAGAGATTTAGCAGAGACACCAAACTGTGGTGTCTTTGCAAAATTTTAGGATGCAGAGAAGACAGATCAGAGGTGGGAGGCCAGTTAAGAAGCTACTCAAACAGACTACACAAGATCTGATGAGAGCTGGAACTTGTCTATTGCCATGGAGATAAAGAGGTGATAAGAATATCCGAGTGTCTATGGAATTGACAGTGAAAATGAAGGAGAGTGAAAAACTGAGGATGAGGTTTCTGGCTTGGGTGACTGATCCATCAGCAAAACCAGCCACCACAGTAAAGAATTCAGGAAGAAGTGTGTGTTTTGTGGGGAAGAAAATAAATTTCATTTGAGAGACACTTAAGTTTTAAAGTGTACTTGTCTTGAGTGCTACATGGTCATAGAATGTCTTTTATTTATCTACCTTTTTCTTTCACTTTGTTCTTGCTCTTGTTTCTAAAGCTAGATTTTTTTTTTCTAGCTATTAAATCATTCTGGTGCATCAGTTTATTGAAAAAGCATTTGTGAAGCATGCTCTCTTCGTTGCTTGTTGCGTTTATTTCATCTTCATAGCTCACCCCAGCTCCAAGTCCAAGAACAAGTGGTAAACCTGGGCCCAGGACTGGAGTCTTCAGCTGTTCCCTCAGTGCTCTTTTCACAAAACAGTAGCTAAAGAGAGAAAGTAAAGTGTATAACCGAGTCTCCTCTGTGCTTATATCTTACTTAAAGTCTCACAACAACAATGTGAAATATCAAAATACCAAACCAAGTGTCTTCCACTCAATTCCAGCTCACAGCAACTTGTAGGATGGGGTAGAACTGTTCCATTAGGTTTCCAAGGAGCAGCCGGTGTATTTGATCTGCTGGCATTTTGGTTAGCAGACTGAGCTCTTAGCTATGATGTACCCAGAGGACAGGCATTTTGCAGTGTGGGGTAGGAAGGAAGGGTTACAAAAAGATATCAGGAAAATGTGAAGGAGGGTGGATGTGTGTATTATGATTGTGTTAATGGTTTGACAGGTATGTTCAGATGTCAAACCTTGTCAAATGTACCCTTTAATCTTGTGCAAGTCATTGCATGTTAGTTAGACTTCATGTTGTCGGGAGGGATGGATCCCTGGAGAAGGACATCGTGCTTGGTAAAGGAGAGGGTCAACCACTGGGTCAGTCAGCAAGATGGACTGACACAGTGGCTGCAGCAGCGGGCCCAAGCATAACAACAATTGTGTTACCCATAGTGCCAGACTGTGCAGTGCTTCATTCTCTTTTACACAGGGTTGCTATGCTTTGGAACTTACTTGATGATACTCAACAACAACAACAAAAAAGCTGTTTTCGGAAAAGTATAGGGCAACAATAGCAACAAAATTAACTTTGTCTAAGTTGCCATTTGCAAAGATAAGAGTAAGCTGCAGTGTGAGGAGAAATCAATAATTCAGTTTCGGAAAACATGTAAACAAAAGGTTTGCGTTTTCTTGGATTTCTTGTATTTCTTTTCTTACCTGCCTATACCTCCATAGAAAACCTGGTGGTGTAGTGGTTAGGTGCAATGGCTGTTAACCCAAAGGTCAGTGGTTTGAATCTGTCAGGGGCTTCTTGGAAACTCTATGGGACAGTTCTACTTTGTCCTATAGGGCTCCTCTGAGTCAGAATTGACTCAACAGCAATGAGTTTTTCACCTCTATTTCTCATTTTTTGGTGATTCCTTTGATATTTTCTTAAAGTGATTTACCTGTTTAAAATTGCTCTGTTCAAATAAATTTTTTTTTTTTTTTTTTTTAAGGTTTAGTTTATTTGTCTACAGGAAAATTCACCCTTTCTAGTGCACAGGTTCTGTAAATTTTGACAGATACATACATCTAATCACCACCACAATCAAGATAGTGAAACCTTCCATTATGTCCAAAATTCTCTGGTGCCCTTTGAGGTCAACCCCCTCCTCCCACCCCCAACCCGTGGCAACCACAGATCTATTTTCTGCCTCTGTAGTTTGTCTTTTTCAGAATGTCATTTAAGTGGGATTTTATAGAACTAGCCTTTTGAGTCTGACTTCTTTCACTTGGCATGGAGTTTCTCAACTTTGGTCCTATTGAAATTTGGGGCCAGATGACTCTCTCTGTGCATTGCGGGATGTTCAGTAGTCTCCCCGGTCTCTGTCCTATCACACCATGCTCTCCAATCTTCACAACCAAAAGTATCTTTACACTGCCAAGTATCCTCCAGGGACAGGGCAAATAAGAACTACTGACTCAGCGTAATGTATTTGGCACTCATCCATGTTGTTTCATGTTTCAGCATTTCCTTCCTTTTGACTTATACAATTATAACTACTACCGCATACTGTCTGTGCAAAATACATCAATTTCCAATGCACCCACGGAACTGATGGGTACAGGCCAAAAGCACAATTGGGATGAAAGTCTCTGGGATGCGGACAGAGCTGGTATGAAGATGGTGGGTTTGCTTTCTTGTGAAGTCAGTTCTTTCTCCAGACAGAGATTTGAATGATGGCGTAAACTGCTCCCAAGTAGGAGGTGTCAGTCAGACCAGCTCTTGCTACGGAACTACCTATGAAACACTCACACTCAAGTATCTGACAATCAAAAAGGTGACAGGATGTGAGAGGTCATGAAGGGCACTTATTCATTGGCAGGGTGTACTTCTTGGTCTCCCTGTCTTGTCTCGTGTATCAAGTGGAGATTGTCATATTAATTGGATGGTTAATTTCAACCCATTGCTGTTGAGTTGATTCCAACTCATAAGTACCCTATAGGACATAGTAGAACTGCCCCATAGTGTTTACAGAAGCCAACTGCTATATCTTTCTCCTGTGGAGCAGCTGATGGGTTCGAACTGCCAACCTTTGGTTAGCAGCTGAGAGCTTGACCACTATGCCACCAGGGCTTCTTAACTGGCTGGTAGGCATTGAAGAAGAAAGCAAGTGAGGTCACTTTCTCCGCATGCTTAGCAGCCTGACTGGGGCAGACACAATCATCTCACTATGCTAGTGTCCAGTGATTGCTTCTTGGCACGCTGGTGCATACTTCAGGCTGTCTGTCCACTAATGGCCTGTGCCCACTTAATTGCGTGTGACCACCCATCTGTTGTGGGTAGTGAGCAGCAGCCAGTACACTTAAGGGGCAGGGTAGGGCTTTCTTCAGGAAAAACATGCCAAAATTCTGGAGCGGGACATGGTGAGCTAAAACAGCCCTGTGCTTGGCCAGACAGTGTGTTTGGGATTTGCACTGATTGGATGGAGACATGAAAGTTTCTGTGTGGAACACAAACAATTCCAGGGAAAGCACCAGAGGGGGTAGGCCTTTTCCTTTGGAGAAACACTATTTATAATAAAAAGAATCCAATGATTTTGCAAAGCCTCATTTGTTGACTGATGGAGTAAATAAGTGAATAAATTTAGTACACAGCTGGCCCAAGGCAGAACCAGGGGAAAAAGCTGGTCATGACACTTCCAGACTCTGTTTTCAGGAACACTTTCTGTGCTTTTTGATTCTCTCAACAAGTATTTCATGAATAATTCCTATGCTGCAGGCTCTGCACTGGGTGGCAAGGGGACCAGGATGCTAAAACACCAGTTTCATCCTCCAGTGCC
The DNA here is from genome assembly GCA_028571685.1 of Heterohyrax brucei. Lineage (NCBI taxonomy): Eukaryota > Metazoa > Chordata > Mammalia > Hyracoidea > Procaviidae > Heterohyrax > Heterohyrax brucei. The sequence continues at coordinate 169,096,153 of CM053143.1, forward strand.
TGACAGCTGCAACATGAGAGTAGATGAAGGCAGGTCACCTGATTAGCAACAGCAGACATACTGAGGCAGGTCATGCTGGTTGTCATTAGCTTCTGCTTTCTCATGTCACATGGGCAAGACTTTCAACTCTCAGATACTAGATCCCAGAATAGTTCACTCAATAAATATGTGTTAGACACTGTTCTTAGCACTGGGTATATGTTGCAGCAGTTCTGTACTGTTGAGTTGATTTTGACTTGTGTGACCGTATAGGACATAGTAGAACTGCCCCAGAAGGTTTTCAAGGCCATAATCATCTTCTTCTTCTTTTCTTATTATGCTTTAGGTGAAAGTTTACAGCTGAAGTTATATACACATTTTTTTTTAATGACATCAGTCAAAATCTCCACAATCTGGAAGCACTCTTTCTTTCCAACCCTAAGTTCTCTGTGTCCATGTGTTAAGTTCCTGTCCCTTTCCGACTTCTCAGCTTACTTTTGGGTTGTAGTTGCCCATTTGATCTCAAATATTTGGTTCAATTAAGAAGCATGTGCTCATGTATGCTATTGTTTCACAGCCCTGTTTAATCTTTGTCTGCAAGTCGAGCTTTGGGAGGGACTTCAGTTCTGAACTAGCAAAGTCTCCAGGGGTCGTGCCTTAGGAGTTCCTCCAGTCTCTGCCAGACCAGCAAGTCTGGTCATTTTTTGTGAATTTGAGTTTCGTTCTACATTTTTCTCCAGCTCAGTTCAGGACTCTCTGTTGTGATCTCTGTCGAAGCAGTTAGATGGTAACCTTTACGGAAGCAGATTACCAGGTCTTTCTTGCCTAGAGTCATTGGATGGATTCAAACCACCAACCTTTCTGTTAGCAGCTGAGAGCTTAACCACTGAACTACCATGGCTCCCACTGGTTATATAGCAGTGGACAAAACAAAGAGAAAAATCTCTGCCCTCAGGGCCTTCTAGCTTAGTGGCAGAGGCTCACAATGCAAAAATAAATGAATAAATTATACAGTAGGTTCTGTGAAGAAAAATGAGGACACTTGGTGACACAGTGATTAAGCATTTGGCTACTAACTGAAATGTTGGCAGTTTGAACTCACCAGCTGTTCAGTTGGAGTAAGATGTGGCAGTCTGCTTCTGTAAAGACTATAGCTTTGGAATTCCTGTGGGGTAGTACTACTATGTTCTAGAGATTCGCTACGAGCAGAAATTGACTCAACAGCAACAGGTTTATGGAGAAAATATGGACAGGCAAATGAAATAGGACAGGCAGGGGACTGGGCTGAAGTTTTCCCTAGGGTAGTTAGGAAAGGTCTCACATTTGAACAACGCACCTGAGGTTAAAGGTCATCTATCTCTGGAAAGAGTATTCCAGGCAGAGAAATCAGCAAGTTCAATGGTCCTGTGGTAGGAACAAAACACTTGCGGAGCCACCAAGAGATCCATGTAGGTGGACTGGAGTAAACTAGGAGGAGAGCAATAGACTAGGTCTAAGCAGGGGACATCAGATGTGGCAGGCCTTGTGGGTTGTTGTGAGGGCACTAGCTTTCATTCTGCGTATAGTGGCACACTAATGGAACACACTGTGCAGAGGAATAGTGCAATATGACTTGTGTTAGCAAACTCCTTGGCTGCTGCATTGAGAATTAACTGTAGGGAGCAAAGCTAGATAAAGTAAGGATGGTCTCGATATCAGGTGTAATAGGATGGTGACTTTAACCAGTGGAAGGGATTTTATATGTTTGTTTTAGGTAAAGCCAACAGACTATGCAATGAGGTGATGCAAACTGGAGGTAGAGTGAGAAAGAAAGAGAAGAATCAAAGACGATACGAAGTGAGCAAATAGAAAGAGAAACTTGCTGTTTACTGAGAAGAAGACTATGAAGAAGAAGTTTAGAAAGGAGGGTCAGAATTTTGTTTGGGGGCACATAATGTCATGATGTCTGTTTGTCATCCAAGTGGCAATGTCCAGTGTGTATTTGGTTTTAAGAGTCTTCAGTTCATGGGAATGATCCGAGCTGCATTTGCAGAGTTGAGGAGTCCTCAGGACACACAGGTAGAAGAAATTAGATGACAGTGCAAGAGAGTGAGTGTGGACACAGGAAAGATGTGCTCTGTGGATTCATCTCTGAAATATGCTCACATTCAGAGTTAGAAGGAAGAGTCAGGGATAGAAAAGGAAAACCACTAAGTTCCTACAGAATTCTAGACAAGAGAGTCAAAGAAAGGAGAAATGAACACCACCAAATGCTGCAGATAGGTGAAGTAAGATGAGATCTGAAAGTTGACCACTGGAGTTAGCATTGGTCATTGGATTTAGCATTTAGCAATGACACTCTAAAGGTCTAAAGGACAAGGATGGGAGACTGAATAGGAGACAGACAACCCAAGAGAAGTTTGCTGTGAAAGAAAGAAGAGACGTGGGGTGAATGCCAGAAGAAGATGCATGGAAGGGATTTTCTCTAAAAGATGAAGGAAATGACTGCACCGTGATACACTGACAAGCTAGTCTGCAGAGAAAGAACACTGACGACACAAGAGCTGAATTGGTGGAGCTCTTTGAGATGATGCAATGAGGTTATGCAAACTGATTATATAGGTTAGGCAGCAGCACAGAAATACTTCTGAAATAATGTTCTCTGGCAGAAAAGAAACCTCACTGGAAAGACAATGTAATGTACATACAAATTTAAATGGGTAAGATTATGCAAGCAACACCTGAGGGAAACATCAGCATGGTAATAGCTTTTTATCTCCTTGAATTTCTAATCGTTCAGTAATGTTGTTTTTGTAGTATTTGTTGTGGATTGAATTGTGCCCTTCCAAAATACGCCTTGGAATCCTAATCATTATAACTGTGTGTGTAATGTTATATAATGTAATGTTGTTGTTAGGTGCCACTAAGTTGATTCCAACTCACAGCAACCCCATATGTTGTAGGGTAGAACTGCCTCATAGGGTTTTCTAGGCTGTAATTTTATAGGAGCAGATTGACAGGTCTTTTCTCCTGAGATGTCACTGGTGGGTTACAACTGCCAATCTTTTGGTAAGCAGCTGAACCATTGTGCCTATAGAGTTGTTTAACATAATATAGTGTAACCAGAAACCCTCAAACCTATTGCCACTGAGTGGATTCCAATTCTTTGCAATAGAGCAGCGTAGAACTGCCCCATAGAGTTTCCAAGGAGCCACTAGTGGATGTGAACTAATGACCTTTTAGTTAGCAGCTTTAGCTCTTAACCAGTATGCCGTCAGGGTTTCCATAATGTAGTGTAATGTAGTTACCATCCATGTGATGATGTAATCATTTTCCATAACTGAATGGAATGCAATCAGTTAATTAGCTGAGGTCACACTGATGTGCTGTGGATCCTAAACTTAATCACTTCTGAGTTATATAAACAGTAGCACAAGCACAGACACACAGACACACACATGAGGGAAGACAGATACTGTGTGAGGATTGTCTACAAGTTGAGGAACAAAGGAATGCACATGACTACCTAAAAGGAAAGAATTGACAGGGCCAGGACCCTGACTTGAACTTTTAGCTTCAGAACTGTAAGAAAATAAATTTCTGTTCTTTAAAGTCACCCACTTGTGACATTTCTGTTATAGTAGCACTAGGTAACCAAGACAATATTATAAAATGTTTTAAAACTAAAATGTGTTGGTATCTGCAACTTTGTGCTGCATCAAAATGGGAATAGGAACAAAGATACTGTACAGATAACATTTACAATAGATTCTTAAATTGATGACTTTGTTCATTCATTTACTGAGCATCTACTGTGAGCAAGTGCCTGAAATATAGTGGTGAACAAGGCAGGTGAGGGCCTAGCCCTGAGGATTGTACTGTTGTTACCAGCGAGCATGGTACAGCCCAGTAGATTTGCAAGGGTGAGGCTAGAGGACTGTCATTCTCTGAAAACATGCCTCATTTCCAACAGCTGTGCTGCTCACACCTGCCCCTCACGTATAGGAAGCCTTGTCCTCCAAACCAGAGAGTCATCACCCTGTATCTTTCACAGGGACCAGTGTAATGACTGATCTCCCTGTCTCTCCCTGCTTTCCAAATCTGTCTTGCTGCCAAGATTTTATAGATCTAATCTGACTTGGCTGTTGAGTCCCATGCTGGCATCACCCTCACTTCCAACTACAATGCAGCTTTGTGTATACATGGAAAATTCCTTACTGAAGGCTATGCCAGTACCAAAGTTTTCCTTCTTAGCTGCAATGCTACATTGACTCTAGATCCCCAGGCTATATCACATCCAGTAAGCTTATTTTAAAAAGCAACAACAGAAGTCTTTGGAAAACAGCACAAGAGCATGAAATACGAGGACTGCCAATTAAAGTTCCCAGACTCATCCTAGAAAAAGTGCTACATACTTCGTTGCTGAATTTCACTATGGTCACTTTTGAAGTACTTTCCTTGGGAAGCTATACTCAGATGCCAGTGCCTAGTTCACCCTTCAAAGCAATTTTGGAACTGTTTTTCTGAAATGACTATCCGAGCTCTTGTCATACTACCCTTGATGTCCTGAATATCATCAAAATGTCTCCCTTTCAATATTTCCTTATCTTTGAGTAAAGACAAAGTCACTGGGAACCGTATCAGGTGAGTAGGGAGGGTGTTCCAATGCAGTTATTTGTTTACTGGCTAAAAGCTGTCTCACAGACAACTAGATAATTAAGTTCACAAACTTGCCATCATGCCACTTTGCTCAATGGCCATTCCAGAAAGAGTTCCAAAATTGCCTTGAAGGGTAGACTAGGTGCTAGCATCAGTGCCTAGCTTCCCAAGGGGAGTACTTCAATGGTGACCATGGTGATTTTCAGTAACAAGGTTTGTAGCACTTAGAACAACTGAGCTCGTAGACTTTCTTGTCAGACCTCTAGCACATTGATTATGATTATTTTACAGGATCTTTAAATTCAAACCAGGGACCACTCAACATAAGACAGTACTCTTTGGAACAGAAATGTACCAGAAGACTTGGTAAAAAAAAAACCCTTGCTGAGATATCCAAAGGAAAACAAGAAATTGTGCCAAAAGAAAAATAAAATGCCATTTATATAGGGTGAGAGGCACCATGGTAGGGGTAGGGCGTGGACATTGATATTATATAGATGTGACTTAACATCTTGATGTCGTTGCTTCATGTCTGTATAATCTGTGACTGGTCACAAAGCCTTTGTGCACCTCAGTTTTCTCACTGTAAATGAAAATGATAATGTCTACTTGTGGGGGTGTCATCAGGATTACAGGAATTAAATACAAAATATATGCTATGTTGGAGATGCTTAGTTAATAGTAATTTTTTATTATTTCTGTACTCTGTTGTAGAGGTTGTGGTAGTAACCCTGGAAGTATGTGTTTGTGCTTTTGTAGGCATTGTTGCTGTTCGGTGTTAATAGGTTAATGTTCGACTCATAGTGACCTCATGTGACAGAGAACCACCTCCTAGAGTTTTCCTGGCTGTGATCTTTGTGCAGACAGATCACTGGGTCTTTCTCCTGTAGAGAGGCAGGTTGAGTTTGAGTCACCAGCCATCCTTTTAGTTGGCAGCCAAGCTCTCAACCATTGTGCCTCCAGGGCTTCTTGTGTGTGTGTGGATGAGTACACATGTGTATAAGGGTGTGCCCACAGGGATGGCATCAGCAAGAGCTCTTCTGGAACTCATCCCTGTGTGACCAAACATGTCTGATACAGGAATAGGTGAACTTTCCGGGAGTCAATTTACAGGAAGGTATTCTCATGGAAGGAATTCTCAGGAAAGGTGTGTGTCAGGGTCATACCTTTTCATCATACCTATTCCATCTGTATGCTAAGCAAACAATCCAAGAAGCTGGACTATATGATGAAGAATGAGGCATCAGGATTGGAGGAAGACTTATTAACAACCTGTAATATGCAAATAACACAAACTTACTTGCTGAAAGTAAGGACTTGAAGTGCTTACTGATGAAGATCAAAGACTACAGCCTTCCGTACTGGGCCAATAAGCAACATTATGATAAATGGAGAAAAGATTGAAGTTGTCAAGGATTTTCTTTTATTTGGATCTACAATCAACACCCATGAAAACAGCAGTCAAGAAATTGAAAAGTGCTTCACATTGGGCAAATCTGATTCGAAATACCTCTTCAAAGTGTTGAAAGGCAAAGAGGTAACCTTGAAGACTAAGGTGCACCTGACCCAAGCCATGGTGTTTTCAGTCTCTTCACATGCATGTGAAAGCTGGAGGATGAATAAGGAAGACCAGAGAAAAACTGGCACCTTTAAATTGTGGTGTTGGTGAAGAATATTGAATATACCGTGGACTGCCAAAAAAATGAACAGATCCGTCTTGCAGGAAGTACAATCAGAATGCTCCTTAGAAGAAAGGATGGCAAGATCACAAGTCACATTCCTTGGACTTGTCTTCAGGAGAGATCAGTCCCTAGAGAAGGTCATTATGCTTGACAAAGTAGAAGGCCAGCAAAAAAGGGGGAGAACTTCAATGAGATGGGTTGGCATAGTGGCTCAAGCATAGCAAGGATTGTGAGGATGGTGCAGGACCAGGCAACAATTTGTCTTGTTGTACAGAGTCACCGTGACTAAGAATCAACTTGATGACACTTAATAACAGCATCATTCTCTGGAAGGAGAATGAGGGAATAGTTTGGACAGATGTCCCTAGGTGAGGAACAGTTTTCCCTTACCTGGTCCCAGATACATGTATCTGAGAAGGAGCTTGGGAAGAATCAAAATGAATCAGCTTTCTGAAGAGCTACGTGATAAAGAGAATGACAGAGTAGAAAAGGTCATCTTCCTACTTCCCTAAAGGGCTGCTCTTGTTAGTTGCTGTTGAGTTGCCTCTGACTCATAGCAACCTTGTGTATATCAGAATGAAATGTTACTTGGTCCTTTCTCATCCTCACAACTTTTCATATGTTTGAGCCCATAGTTGCAGTTGTATCATCAAGGGTCTCCCTCTTTTTCACTGATCCTGGCCTTGCCAATTGTTATATCCTTCTGGGATTGATCCTTCCTGACCGTGTGACTAATGTAAGGAAATAGAAGCCTCATCACCTTTACTTCTAAGGAATTCTGACTGTAATTCTACCAAGATTGATTTATTTGTTCTTCTGACATTCCATGTTGCCTTCATATTCTACAACTTTAGCTCATTGGGGGACTCAAAGTGTACACTATTACATTGGCACATTGAGGTTTTGCAGTCTCAGCATGGTACAGGAAAGCAGCCTCTGGCAAAGAAGAAGGCCAGCATTCTCACCTCTTTTCAATGGGCTTGGGAAATACCATATCAACGAGGAAAGCTGGGCAGTTCTTCTTGAGTGCACAGGAGATACTCTGGAATACTCAGAAATCAGCAATCATACTTTGCAGGGCATTGGGAGTCCTGCTTTATCAGATGGGTAATATGCCAGCTATTACTGTGATTGTGCTTGCATGGGCCTCTGTACCCTGGGATCCACTTCTCACAGTCCCTTGCTCTGCTCTGTATTACACAGGTGCTTCCCCCTTCAGGCTGTGTTTCTGAGTCTCTATACTGGTAGACTTTTGGCTGGTTCAGCCAATGAAGAGCACTGGCAGAAGATTGGGGGTTGACAGGAAACGAGCAGCCAGGTTCTGATCTTGCTCCCTCTCTGCTTTGGGTAGCTTCTCCAGCAGTGGCTCTTGTCTATCCTATGGCTCCAGCTATAACAGTACCATCCTGGCAGGAGCTTCTAACAGGTGACCTTGATCACTGGTGTCTGCAAATTGGCCTTCTCTTTGTGTCTCTTCAGCCTTAGGTTAAAAGTAACCTCTTGCTGTTACTAATCTTCAAACTGTCTCACCATCACCTATTTGACTCTCAGCTCATCCATCACCGGGATAATCGATTCCTCCTGTTGTAGAAACTGAAAGAGGTGTCTAGTTTCCTGTTCAGACTCTGTGGCTACGCTCCCTTCTTTCTCATAGGCTGGGGGAATATGGAGTATGTTGGGTTATATCTATATGAATATATCAAGTCCAACAACTAAGTCCTCAGACTTAACTGCTCAAAATGCTACATACCTCATTGCTGAATATTGCTATGGTCACCTTCTAAGTACTCCCCCTAGGAAGCTACACACCCATGCCAGTAGCTAGTCTACTCTTCAAAGCAATTTTGGAACTCTTCCTGGAATGGCCATTGCACATGATGGTGTGGTGGCAAGTTCATGAACATTCTTGTACAGTTGCCTGTGAGGGAGTTTCTAGCTAGTAAACAACTGTACCGGAACACCCTCCTTACTCACTTGATCTGGGCCCAATGACTATTTTCTTTACCTGAAGATATTTCTGTACCTGAAGACATTTTGATGACATTCAGAACATCAGGGGTAATATGACATCAGCTCTGATGGCCATTCCAGAAAAAGAGTTCCAAAATTGCTTTGAAGGGTGGAGTAGGCACTGGCATAAGGGCATAGCTTCCTAAGGAGAGTACTTCGAAGGTGACTGTAGTGATATCCAGCAGCGAGGTGTGTAGCACTTTTTCTAGAATGAGTTCATGAACCTAATTGTCCAATCTTATATATATTAACATGAAAGGAAAAGAAGGAAGACGGACTGTTGTAAAAATTTATGAGCTGCTAAAAATGACTCTACTGGAGTTACGCAAGTCTCACTAACCAGGCATGTCCTTACCTCAGTATCACCAGGAAATAACAAGCTTGTTCCAAACAGTAAATAAGATGATTCTCTTGTCTTCTTTCTGACTCAATGGCACTTGGCTTGGCTGGCTTGTCTTCTTTCCCATTTCTTGGTCTCATATGGACTCTGACTCGTATGGTTTAGATCTTACTTAGACTGGGGTATTCAATCCGACTTCAGATATATTTCCTTCTTGTGTATAGTTAGTTATAGTAATGGCTCCCAATGACTCACCATCCCTGTGCCCCACCTTTATGTAGTTACCTCCCATAATGATTCTGAGCTTGGCCACGTGATTTGCTATGGCTAAAGGAACAAGAAACATAATGCAAGCAGAGACTTGAAAAGCATTTGTACATTGAGCCAGTTGCCTTCTTACTGCTTCTAGAACCCAGCCAACATGAGAAGAAGCTGAGGCTGGTTCTTGGAGATGTATGGACCAGCCAACAGCCAGTATCAGTTGATAGAAAAGTACATGAGGCTATCATAAACTACCCAACCTCATTTTGAGCTACAGAATAACTGAAGCCAGATTGATGGCCCTGGTTAAGACCAACAGAAGAACCATCCAGCTGAACCCAGACCAAACTGCTTACCCACAGAACTGTGAATAAATAAAATAGTTGTTGGTTTAAGCTGCTGAGCTGGAGGTGACTTATTATATAGCAAACACTGACTCACACAGTTCTCTTTCTACTTTTTCTCCTTTGCTATCAACTACCAGCACCTTTAGACCTCTGATGTGCAGTGGTTAGCGCCATGGTTGATAATTAAGAGGTTGGCTGTTTGCATCCACCAGCCACTCCTCGGAAATATTATGGGACAGTTTTACTCTGTGCTGTAGGGTTGCTATGAATTGCAATCAACTCAACAACAGTGAATTGGGTTTGGTTTGGTTTACCAGCACTTTCATTCTGTTAAACAATCTTTCTGGGAGACAATACCATTATTGACCTTTTACCAAAAGGAGACTTACCCTTCACCCAGGAGTGTGGGTTCCATCAGGAAAGGCCCTGTGGCTGTTGCTATATGGATTACTCTCAAGAGTTAACCCAGACTTCACTGCATCCAGACTTTCCTTAAAAAAATTTTTTGGGGAAAAAAAATGTGGTTTTGCTTCCAAATGATGTTCCAAAGCTCCCTGGCTCACTAAGGAGTAATCCCTCAGCTGGAAAACACAGCAGTGCTGCTATTTGAGCATGGCACCAGGCCTCTGGCTTCCTGATTTAGCCAAGATTGCCAATTATTTCTTTAAAGAAAACTAAAACAACTGCCTAAGGTATAGAGACTTGTCCCAAAGGGTATCAAGCAAGGGTAGTTCAGAAAGGAGAAGCCTCATGTCTTCTTTCCTTTCTGATCCTTTCTTCCTGGCCTCTTACTCCCCAGCCAAAGCTGAGCTTCTTTCCTTTGGAACAACTGAACTTCTAACCTGCTTAAATGCACGCCCATCTGTTGTCTCTGACCCTTTGGCCTCCCTCTATACTTGTCCTAATTGTTCTGTGATGAAGGCTTAGTGTAAGCCTATGTAACACTCCAAAAATGTGTGGCTGGCTGACTAAACGTTAACAAGAAAGACAGTTCTGAAAAAAAACAATTAAGCTGTTTGCTCAACCTCCCCTTATGCCGGCCGACTCATGCTGGAAGTGTTCCCACTCTCCCAGGCAAGAGGTACTTGCTAATCCAGCCAAGTGTCAAAATGGATGGAGTTTGCACAGCTTCCTCAGGCTGTTGTTGTTTTTCAGACTGTCTATTGGCAGGAACATCTGTGGATTCTGTGCAGAAAACCATTCCTTTGGGCCTAGAAAGTGGAGCAGTTGAGGAGAAGTTATTTCTGATGGCAATAGTTGCCTTTTATCAGGACTGCTTCCCCTTCTACCCCCTAGAGGATTTTAACTGACCGAAGGTCACTCCAGACAAGCCGAGAGTCAGGGAAACTGCTTTGGATGCTAGAGATGATTCCTCTGAAACATAAAGGGGGTTGGAGGCTTGGGAGTGAGATCAACTGGTTCAGAGTTCCAGGTCAATGGGCTAAGTGTCAGCTGAGACCACCTCTTGGGGAACACCATCAGGATCCAAGATCTCTAGGACATGCCAAATTTAATGACAGTAACAGACCTGGTACCTTTTGCTTTTCTTCTTCTATTATTGTAGGAGAGAAAACATCACAAAGTTTAGTAAAGCAAAATGAAGTTTTATTTGGCTTACATTCAGAAGGGTGAAAATGGGAAGGGGACAAGCGTGTTGCCACAAGTAATGTCTGCCCAAATCCAAGGAAATTAAAGAAGGGAAAAAGATGGGAAGACAGACAAGCAGGCTATCATAGCCATTTCTGCCCTAGTAGAAGGAACATTACAGAACCATCACCATATATTAAGTTTACAAATGGGCAAAGTCATTGAAAGCTTCACCTTTTCACAGATTGACTGGAAACTTGCAATCCTCTGTTTTGTATTGTCTTTCTTAACAATCATTGATACAAATTTCAGTGACTGCAGTCAGAAGGATCTTCATTGGTCCAACAAATTTCTATTTCACTAAATGCTAACAGAAAAAGATGAGTGGAAAGTTTTTTGTGTGTGTTATGTTTGATTGGATTTATGTGAAAGTTCCCCTAAAAAGATATGTTCCAAGATTATCCTAACCCTTTGCCATTAACAACCGACATCACACAGATGATACAACTTGCTTGCTGAAAGTGAAGTGGATTTGAAATACTGACTGATGAAGACTAAAGAACACAGCCTTCAGTATGGACTGCACCTCAACATCAAGAAAATACAAGTTTTCGCAGTGGGACCAGTAAGCAACATCATGATACATGGAGAAAAGATTGAGATGGTCAAGGATTTCATTTCACTCAGTTCCGCAATCAATATTGATGGAAGCAGCAGTCAAGAAATCAGACTACACATTGCACTGGGGAAATCTGCTATGAAAGACCTCTTTAAAGTGTTGAAAAGTAAAGATGTCACCTGGAAGACCAAGATGTGCCTGACCCAAGCCATGGTATTTTTAATCACATCACATGCTTGGGACAGCTGAACAATGAATAAGGAAGACACAAGATGAATTGATGCCTTCAAATTGTGGTGCTGAAGAAGAATATTGACTATACCATGGACTGCCAAAAGAACAAACAGATCTGTCCTGGAAGAAGTACAACCAGAGTGTTCTTTGAAAACAAGGATTGCGAAACTGTGTCTCACACACTTCACACATGTTGTTCGGAGGGATCAATCCCTGGAGGAGGACATCATGCTTGATAAAGTAGAGGGTCGGAGAAAAAGAGGAAGACCCTCAACACGATGGAATGACATCGTGGCTGCAACAGTGAGCTTAAGCACAAAAACCATCGTGGACACCACATAGAATCAGGCAGTGTTTTGTTCTGTTGTGCGTACGGTCTCTATGAGCCAGAACTGACCCAATGGCACCTAACAACAAGAACAACATTGCTGTGGAGTCAATGCCAATGCATAGTGACCCTGAAGGACAGAGTAGAACTGCCCAACAGGGTTTCCAAGCAGGCCTGGTGGATTTTAACTGCTGACCCTTTTTTCGGCTAGCAGCCATAGTTCTTAACCACTATACCACCACGTGTTACAAGATTATACTAGCTAATTGCTATGGGTCAGAATTGACTTGACAGCAATAGGTTTTTTAATGTCTTTATACCTCAGGACCTAGTTGATGTGCATCCTATGAGCTCCAGCTGGGTCACATTCTCTATGCTCAAGGACAAGGAATAATGATTCCAGTTATTACCTAAATTACCACCCCTGAATCGCAGAAGCACTCCCTTCGAGACTTACTTCTTTGGAAAAGCCTTTCTTGTCCCACCCCCAGCTAGATCGGTCTCTGTAACACAGCACACACTACCTTCCTGCTTGTAACATTTGTTACACTTATAATGATGTGACTAGCTGTCTTTGCCCCTCTAACTAGATGCTCTAAGAGGGTAGAAACTAGGTCTGTCTGGTCTGTGGCTCAAGGCAGGCACCCTATAGATATTTGCCCAATGCTTGCTTCTCTCCGCCCACACTGGAATATGTAGAGGTCCTATTCTCCCTTCTCCATTTTTGAGGGTTCCCCAAAATTATCACATTTTCATGAGTTTAGTATCCTCAACCACCTCATAACATCTGCCATCTTCATCCTTTCCACTTCTACTTTGTGATGTCCTCAAAGACACTGCATGGACACACAGCATCCCCCACCCCCCAACCCCTTAGGTTGCTGGTAGTGCCTGGCATTAAAGTTGGGTTGGTTTGCTTTGCTGATGCTATTCAGCTGCAATTGGCCACTGAAATGGGGAGAATTATCACTTCTACTTTTGTGCTTGTTGCTGTTATGCAAGTCCCAAAGTAAAGTGCTCTTGTCATCCTACATTTACAAGCAGGAGCCAGTGAAACAGCCATTTCGGGGTTACTTACAGATAGCCCTCCTCGGGAAAACGAAGTTGTCCTTGGAATCGGGCCACAAGTCATTTGCTTGTCAGTCTTCTTGACAGCTTTGGAACCGCTCTGCCTGGAGGCACAACTCTACCCCAAACTTCTCAGCTGGTTCAAGGAGGAGACTCCCACCCCTCACAAACAAAGACGACTTTCAGGGCTAGCTCTTTGGAGGTCTGGACTTGTAGATAAGTCTGAATCCCTGACTAGCCTAGCTGAAGTTCAAGTTGAAATGCTGATAAACTTTCAGACTGTTCATGCACTGGGACAGGGTCTTGCTTCAGGGAAACTTCCCAATCTACTGTGATGACAGAGTGGCAGTGACCTGATGGTCCTCAGCTATGAATGGGCCTCCTTTCTGATCCAAAGACTGAGGCAGTCAACAGAGCTTTCAGGCCGTGTATTCCTGAATCTGTCTTCTTCACTGGCACCTGCCTCCTTCTTCCTTCTTCGTCCACATCATACTTCTGTGGATTATCTAAACTCCAGTTTTTTGTCACCTTCCCAGGGTTGACCTGAAAGATACTCAATTCCAGTCAGAAATAGGATACAAGACAAGTGGATGAAACACTCTTCATTTTATAGCCCCAAGTATGTGTGTCGTTATGAATCCAGCTCCAGCTGGGTCACATTCTCTGTGCTCAAGGGCAGGGAATGATAATTCCAATTATTTCCCCAAATCACCACCCCTGAGCTGCAGAAGTACTCCCTTCCAAACCTACTTCTTCATAAAATCCCTTCTTGTCCCAGCCAGCCAACTGCCATCGAGTCGGGTCCATCTCATGGAGACCTTAGGGGCCAGGGTAGAACTGACCCCCAGAATATTCAAGGAGCACCTGCTGGATTTGAACTGCTGACCTTGTGATTAGCAGTGGTAGCACTTAACCCACTATACCACCAGGGTTTCCCTTTCTTGTCCCACTCACAGCTAAATCAGTCTCTGTAACCAGCTTACCCACTCATGTAGAACACTCCACTTTCCTGTTTGTAACATTTCTTACACTCTTAATAACTTGATTGCCTCCTAATAACTTTGCCCTTCAGACCAGATCCTCCAAGAGAGTGAACTAGGCATGAGAAATTACCTTGCTGTGCTATTTGAATAGCTCTGGCAGGAAGACTTTATGTCTTAAATATACCCTCTCCTCAGTTGAACATCACAGGGTCCGAATTTCCTTTGAGGTAAAACTAAAACATTTCTCTATAGGAGCCTCTTTTAAACTGTAAATATTCCCAGGTGGAGATATGAACCTAGCAATTTAGTGTGGGTAAGTAAAGTTCATTTGTCAAAAATATGCTGTGTACTATGAAGCAATGTAATATGAGTGTGTGTGTGTGTTTCTTCTCTTTTCCCTGATGTTCCCTCCTGTGGCTGCCATCATCTGGTGGCTTGGCTGGGGCTGACTTCTCTCATTTGTCACCGGCAGTTGGTGCTGGCTGTTATTTGGAACCGTTCTCACTGTATGTCCTTACATCTACCAGTTATGACATTGGGCTTCTTTACGGCACGTTGGTCTCCCAGTTCCAAGGCGACATAGGGGAAGTTACAGATCTCTTGAGATGTAGGCCCCACAACGACTGCAACATCATTTACACAGCCACATAGTGGTCAAGGCAAGCTTCAGAGTGAGACCAGATTCAAGGGACAGGAGAAACTGACTCCATGTCTCCATGGAAGGAATGCCAAAGTCATGTTGCAAATGGCTGTGTATATAGGGAGGCACAAATGGCATGTTGGGGTTTCTGTGGTTGGGGGCCACCAACTTGGTTCCAACTCTTAGTGAACTTATAGGACAGAGTAGAACTGCCCTACAGCGTCCCCTAGACTGAAAACCTTTATGGAAACAGATCACCAGGTTTTTCTCTCTGGTATTGGTGAACCTCACATGA
The DNA here is from genome assembly GCA_028571685.1 of Heterohyrax brucei. Taxonomy (NCBI): domain Eukaryota; kingdom Metazoa; phylum Chordata; class Mammalia; order Hyracoidea; family Procaviidae; genus Heterohyrax; species Heterohyrax brucei. The sequence goes on from CM053143.1 coordinate 169,111,164, forward strand.
TACTAGGGATCAAGCCCAGTCAAATTAATACACACACATCAGAGATATTGGTGGATTCAAATCATTGACCTTTTGGAGAGTGGCCAAGTGCTTAACCATTGTGCAACCAGGGTATCTTGTAAGAGACATAAACCAAGAATGGCATTGCCCTCATTTATCAATCCTGTGCACATATGTGTGTACATGTATGTATGGGTGTGTCTTAGTCATCTAGTGCTGCTGTAACAGAAATACTACAAGTGGGTGATTTTAAAAAAAGAAATTTTATTTTGTCACCATCCAGTAGGGTACGAGACTCAAGTCAGGGCATCAGCTCCAGGGGAAGGCTTTCTCTGTTGGCTATGGAGGAAGATCCTTGTCATCAATCTTTCCAATGACTGGGAGCTTCTGAGGTACAGGGACTCTGGTCCTTTCCAAGGATGTGCTCAACTCTTGGCACCACTTCTTGGTGGTATGAGGTCCCCAACTCTCTCTGCTATGTACTTTCTTTTATATCTCAAGAGATTGCCTTACAGGCACAACACAATCTTACATGCTGAGTCCTGCCCCGTCAATACAACTGCTGCCCATCTTCCCTCACTGACATCACAGAGGTAGGACTTACCACATAGAGGACTATCACACGATACTAGGAATCAAGCCCCAGTCAAATTAACACACACGTTTTTTGGCAGACACAATTTAAACCATGACAGTACGTGACTACATTTTTATATTAACCCACAAGTTCATTTCTCCCTGTCTACTCACCAAACTATAATACTCACACCCTGCATTGGGCTTCAATCCTGTAAGCTTTAAAAAAAAAAGGTCTTTCTCATGATTTCTGAGATTCTTCAAAGATAAGCCTCATGTGTACTTATAGATCAGTGTGCAAATTATACTTAGCACATGGCTTTGCCATGATCTTCCCTTCTTACAATGCTGGAAATCATGGCCCAGCCAAATTGATACACATTTTTGGAGGGACATGATTCAATCCATGACAGTAGATACTCACTAAATGCTTACTGAATGGAAGAATGATCACTCTCACTTTCCATTTAACTCACAGCAAGTAAGGTAGAGTAGGTGAGGAGGCCTGGTTGCCCAATGGTTAAATACTTTGCTGGTAACTGAAAGGTCAGTGGCTTGAACCCACCAGTGGCTGCTACAGGAGACAGAAGAGGTCAGATGATCTGGAGACTACATTCAGCATGAATCCAGAAGAATTAGATGGTGCCTGGCCACCATCAATGACTACCTGACAGGGAATACAACATAGAGTTATTACATAGGGGGAAAAATTGGGGTACAGATCTAGAACTCTATCTAAAGGTCAGACTTGATGGTTCAGCATCCTGGCGAGTCCCCTAATAATATGTATGGGCTACAAATACACTCTGCTGCCTTCAGAGAGATTCCAGTATAAGAAATAAACACATAGCTTTAATACAGGACAGGATGAGAGAGATTCAAAGTCGATTGGACCCTCAGAGGAAGGAGAAATTCCATTTGACTTAGATGAGCCACAAAACGCTTTACACGGCGGGTGATACTAAGATGAGCCTTGGAAAAGTGATTGTTGTTAGTAGGTGCCATTGAGGCAGTTTTGACTCACGGAGACAGTAAAAATGGCATGGCAGATAGATTGTCTAACCTCTTCTAACTTCACAAGAGGAAAAGAAAGTCAAGATCAACAACCCAAGACTGATTCCTGCGAGGGAGAGATCGGACACATCTCCTCTCTCTGCTGTCTTCACCAACTCTGACATCAACCATCCCTCTCACGGCACTCTACTTCTCTTACGAGCTTGAAAACTCATTGCAATGGTTGTATGGAATTCACAGACCATACTCACAATTATGGGCTTGTAAGTGAAATAGGAGGTTACAATTCAGGGTCAGGAACATTCAGGATATGGTTCTTCCATCAGACAGTCTATCTTCAGCTGTGCCTGGTCCCTTGCCCTCTGTCCTGCTCAGGCAAGTGCTTGCTGTTGTTGTATGGGTTGAGTTGTTGTTGCTGTTGAGTAGGGTCTGACTGATAGACACCCTATAAAAAACAGAATGAAACACTGTCCAGTCCTGTGTGGTCTTGCGTCACCCCCACAGTCCGTGTTATGCTTGAGCACACTGTTGCGGCTACTGTGTCAGTCTGTCTTCTCTAGGGTCTTCTTTTTCTCAGGCCTCTGCTTTATCAAGCATGATGGCCTTCTCCAGAAATTCATCCCTCCTGATAATGTGTCCGAAGTATGTGAGATGTTGTCTCATTGTCCTTGCTTCTAAGGAACATTCCGCGGCTACTTCTTCCAACATAGATTTATTCATTTTCATGTCATTATCATGACAGTCCATGATATAGTCAATATTCTTCGTCAACACCACAGTTCAAAGGCAACAACTCCTCTTTGCTCTTCCTTATCTATGGTCCAGCTTTTATATGCATAAGAAGTAATTGAAGATGCCGTGGTTTCAGTCAGGCATACTGTAGTCTTCAATGTAACATCTTTGCTTTTTGATACTTTAAAGAGTTATTGTGCATCTGATTTCCCCATTGCAGTGCATCTTTTGATTTCCTGACTGCTTCTTTCACGGGTGTTGATTGTGGATCCATGTAAAGTGAAATCTTTGACAGCTGTATTTTTTCTCCCATTTATCAGTGTTGCTTATTGGTCTAGTTGTGATGATTTCTGTTTTCTTTTTCTAGAGGTATAAACCACACTGAAGACTGTAGTCTTTGATCTTCAACAGTAAGAACTTTTTGCTTTTCAAGTCCTTTTTACTCTCAGCAAGAAGGCTGTGTTATTTGCATAACATGGGTAATACAACAGCATATTGACAAGGTACTGCCAGAAATTCAAGCTGGATTCAGAAGAGGACGTGGAACTGGGAATATCATTGTTGATGTCGGGTGGATCTTGACTGAAAGCAGAGTATACCAGAAAGATGTTTACCTGTCTTTCATTGCCTATGCAAAGGCATTCAACTGCGTGGATCATAAGAAATTATGGCTAACATTACAGAGAATGGGAATTCCAGAACACTTAATTGTGCTCTTAAGGAATCTGTATATGGATCAAGCAACAGTCGTGTGAAAAGAATAAGGGGATACTGCATGGTTTAAAGTCCAGAAAGGTATGCATCAAGGTTATATCTTTTCACCATACCTTTTCAATCTGTATGCCGAGCAAATAATCCAAGAAGCTGGATTACACAAAGACAAAGCAGGCATCAGAACTGGAGGATGACTCATTAACAACCTGCATTATGCACATGACACAACCATATTTCCTGGAACTGAAGATGAAGGTCAAGGACCACAGCCTTCAGTATGGATTGTACCTCAACATCAAGAAAACAAAAATCCTCACAACTGGACCAGTAAGCAACATCGTCATAAATGGAGAAAGGATTGAGGTTGTCAGGGATTTCATTTTATTTGGATCCACAATCAACACCCATGGAAGCAGCAGTCAAGAAATCAAAATATGCATTGCATTTGGAAAATCTAGTCAAGGACCTCTTTGAAGTATTGAAAAATAAAGATATTGCCTTTAAGACTAAAGTGCACCTGACCAAAGCCACGATATTTTCAGTCACATCATATGCATGCAAAAGCTGGACAATGAACAAAGAAGAAGAACTGATGTCTTTGAATTGTGGTGTTGAAGAAGAATGTTGAATGTACCATGAACCCACAAAAGAACCAACAGATCTGTTCTGGAAGAAGTACAGCAAGAATAGTCCTTAGAAGCAAAGACGGCAAGACTGCATTTTACATACTTTGAAAGTGTTGTCAGGAAGGATCAGTCTCTGGAGAAGGACATCATGCTTGGTAGAGTGGAGGGTCAGTGAAAGAGAGGAAGATCGTTGATAAGATGGATTGACACAGTGGCTGCAACAATGGGCTTAAACTTAAAAATGATTGTGGTCATGAGTCTTCTTCAATCTTGATACCTCATTCTTCAGTTGCCTCATATATGTGAAAGCTAGACAATAAGTAAGGAAGAACTAAGAAGAATGAATGCCTTTGAATTGTGGTGTTGGTGAAAAATATTGCTGTACAAATCTGTCTTTGAGGAAATACAAACACAATGCTCCTTAGAAGCAAGGATGATGAGACTAAATCTCACATACTTTGGACATTGTACCAGGAAGGACCAGCCCCTGGAGAAGGACTTTCTGCTTGGTAAGGTATAAACCAGCAAAAGGGGGAACATACTCAATTAGAAGGAACAATATAGTGGCTACAACAAAGAGCTTAAGCATAACAAGGACTGTGAGGATGGCACAGGACTGGGCAGTGTTTCATTCTGTTGTACATAGGGTCTCTATGAGTCAGAACCTACTCAATAGCACTTAACAATATCTTCCCCCACGCTGTCTTCCCCAGACCTATCTGGAAAGAGGAATCTATCCAGTGGAGATCCTCCATTGCCCTCATTCTCAGTGTAAGCATACCCACAGAAGAGTATAATCCAGTCATTTCATGCCGCGCTCTTCCCCTGTTTTAGATAGCCAGTGTTTACATTACATGTCCCTATCAAACCAGTTTTCTCGGGAGATATGCATGTTTCTTTATCTAGGGAATCTTGTGTTTTGTTTAGAACTTTGAACATCAGTATCCATAAGCAATGTCCAGTACAGAACAAGCCATAAAATTGCAGCAATCTGTATCACTCCAGGGTGTCAAACCTCTTTCTCTTCATTTGGTCAGGTTCTGGTCCACTCATTCCTAGGCATCCAAGCTAGATCACAATGGGTAGCCCCTTCTCTTTCTGTCTGACCTAGATCCTGAAACCAGAGGCTGAAAAGGGTTGAGGGAGGACCTGAGACTGAGGGCATGAGAGATATTTTTTCAGATCTACCTCCTCTAACTCACATGGAAAACATGACCTCCACATTCCACAAGCCCCAGCTGGTGATGCTAGGGAGGGCTCTCAGAGGTGCTACCACAGATTTAGTACACTATAGGTTATGAATGACTCCTTTTGTCTTGATAATTGGACAGGGAAGTAACTTATGTTTGAGCATTCTTCTTTCAGATGTCTGGCTGGATGGCATCTAGTACCACTTTTTTTTTCCTTGATGGTTGGTGATGGCCTGTGAAATTGTGAAGCAGTCAACCTCCACCTGGTCAACCTCCATCCGGTCAACCTCCACATACCCCTAATTGCCCACTTATTTGCCCCCCACAACAGCATGTAGCCTCTCCCTTTAAAAACCCCAACCTTGCCTGGTGGATTCAGACAGGCTTTGAAGGTAAGAATGCCCCATCTCTTTGCAATCCTGGCTTGCAAATAAAGCTTTTGATCACCTGCCCATGCTGCTGTCTCAGAAATTGGTTTCACTGCAGGTAGCAAGAACCCGGTGTTTTGTCCAGTAACAATCAATTGGGTTAGTTTCAATGGACTCTACACATTTACTCAGGAGTCCACATGACTCCCTGCACTTCTGACCAGCCAGCCCTTCCTCTTTCTTATCCCTCAACCCTGTGGGCTAAGACAGTGAATGCCAATGGAACATGTCCACATGGCTGTATTTCCCCCACTTCTGCTCATTGACTGGACCGAGATGGTCACCACTAACAAGCACGTGAAGGTGTCTCTTCACTGGATCATCTTAACTGCCGGTCCTTGAAGGTGCCCCTTCTGATGAACACTGACTTTTCCTACCTTGATGAATCCAATGGCAAACTGCTTGCTCAAAATGCAAAAAGCAAAACAGTTTATTTTTATTTTTTCTTCAAGTCTTTCCTTCAAATGTAAATCTGTTCTCTTAGCAGTCCTGGGTAGGTCTACAGAACAGAACATTGCCCAGTCCTGTACCATCCTCACAGTCATTGTTATGCTACTATCTGCCTAGAGCAGGAGGAAAGACTATGAAAGAAAAGGATTAGAATTTGTTATAGAAGGAGTTCCGAGAGAGACCTAGGTAATGTTCAGCTTTGGCTATGCAAACTAAAATTATGCAGAAAATTGTAATCTGAGGAACCAGGTTCCTATCCTGATTTTCCAGATTCTCTGTCTCTTTTAGTATATCAGGACTAGGTTAAACGTAGTTCAGAGGTCTCCCATATAGCCAAACAAAGCCGTTGCTGGGAGGTTGGAATGACTGCCCCATGGTGAACTCGTGTGTTACAGAGTAGAACTACTCCATAGGGTTTTCTTGGCTGTAATCTTTACAAAAGCAGACCATCAGTCCTTCCTTCCATAGTGCTGCCAGATGGGTTCAAATCACCAACCTTTATGTTAGCAGTCAAGTACAAATAATTTGTACCACTTGTATACCAAAAATCAAACCCCCTGCTGTATAGTCGACTCCAACTCATAGTGACTCTATAGGTCAAAGCTGAACTGCCCCACAGACTTTCCAAGATTAGCAGTCAAGTGCAAATAATTTGCGGCACCTATATACAGAGGATGCTGAAGTCCAACGTTTTGGGCCAACTGGAGGCAGGAAGGAAACCCTAGTGGTGTAGTGGTAAAGAGTCTGACTGCTAACCAAAAGGTTGGCAGTTCAAATCCACCAGGCATTTCTTGGAAATCTGATGGGACAGTTCTACTTTGTCCTATAGGGTCACTATGCATTGAAATTGACTGAACAGCAATGGTTTTTTGGCTTGGTGGCAGGAAAGAGAAAAAGTAGAGGGATATAAAGAAAAAGACCACCTTTTTCTATATGTGGGAATCTTAAAAAAGAGATAAAATGGGCAGGAGGAGAACAGCAAACTCATCAAACAAGTTGTCCTACATTCCCTATCTCTGGAACTCTGTGAAAAAGCCATATTACAAGCTGCCTTGTAAGACCCCAGGGTGCTGCCACAGAAAATGAGCTCCATGTGGTCAGCCAGGGGGAGGCCTATAGCTTCCCTGGTTCCCCTCAGTCCTGGGGTGCAACTGCTACACTGAAAGCCAGAGGACCCACTGGTGGGACTGGCTGTTCTGAGACAAGGTGACCTCCAACCAAGTCTACAGAGTGGACCTCTCAGCAACCAGGCTGGAGAGCCAGTGGAGGATGTGGAAAGAGTTTTAGGGCTATGTCCCAGCAGAGGCCAAGTCCCAAAGATTGGCACCATGAGCATTGCTGGAGTTGGAAGAACAGGTCATGTTTTTCAGTACTGGAAAACAGAAGGTCAAATGTGACCAGGCAAAAAAAAAAAAAAAGGACTTCTTAACAGAAACCCCAGTGGCATAGTGGTTAAGTGGTTAAGTGCTATGGTTGTTAACCTAAAGGTCAGCAGTTCAAACCTACCATACGCCTCTTGGAAACAGTGTGGGGGCAGTTCTACTCAGTCTGTAGGGTCGCTATGAGTCAAAATCAACTCAACAGCAGTGGGTTATTTTGGGGGGCTTTCCAAAGACCAATGGACAGCCACCAACACACACCAAGGACCTTTGAAGACCAAAGGAACTACTCTCCTGGGTGCCACAACGGGTTAAAACCCTTTGGTTTCATATACCCAAAAGCTTCTGAGGTGAGACACAGAGGGAACAAAGCCACCAGAGACACTGAATGATTTTCTTCAAGGCCAAACATTATCTCAGTGGTTTAAAATATCAGCTTAGAGTTTGACTGGACATTTAGTTTATCGTCTGATTCCACTAACTAGTGGGTGCGGTTCAGAGAAGAAAGACTAGATTAGTTCTCAGTAAAACAAAGATATTCATATTTTTTCACATCTGATGTGTGGTGTCAGTTATATTGGTGTAACCTAACTACTCTGAATTCTTGACCTTATTTGGGGCCAGTTGTAAACTGTGCTAAGCAGCCTGGGGTAGGTCCTGGCTTAACCTGGAAGAAGGCTGCTCTTGAGCCCATGCTCTGAATCTCACTGGCATAGCTGCTGGCCAACTCTGGTGTTGTCTTCAGCAGAGTCACTAGGACCTGCGGAGAGAGGCTTGAGGGAGAGGCTGGATCCCTTGTCCCCAAGGAGCAGTCAGGATGGGGGATAGCTGGGGGTGAGGTGAGAGATTCAGGTGGCGATGGGGAAGGCTGTTCTCAAGGTCCGAAAGGAATGCTGGGGCCTCGGGTAGGAAGCAAGCAGGAGACACAGCAGGCCTATAGTTGGGATGTGTGAGAGGGTGCATTCCCCCAAGGCAGGGGGCTTCCCCAGTCTGACAGAGGGTCCCAGTGACCCAACGCTCTGGTGAAGTGCAGTTCACCTTCCACGCGGGCACAACCTGTGGGCAGAGGCAGGCTGGCTTTGCACATGGTGCTGCTGCCCCCTACTGGTAGACCTCCGCAGGTTCTTTCTTTGGAAGCTAATTTCCTTGTAGCCTCAGGGCTGGAATGTTGGCTGCTAAACGTGAGATTTGAGTTGAGTGTTCCTTAGGTTTAATAGCTGTTCCAAACTTTTCTACCCAAACCCAACAAACCTATTACCATCAAGTTGATTCCAGCTTACAGTGACCCTAAGGCCAGTGTAGAATTGCCTAATAAGGTTTCTAAGGCTGTAAATCTTTACAGCAGCTGCTGCCACGTTTTTCCCCCAGGTGGCCGGTGTGTTAGAACCTCCCGCCTTCTGGTCAGCAGCTGAGTGCTTAACCAGTGAGCAACCAGAGCTTCTACATCTCTGTTTAAATCACCTAAACCCACTCTCCCTTTGGGTTTCACCACCTTGGGTTCCCCCTGGTCAATTCTCCTGCCTTTGACCCTCACTCAGGTCATGGAACTTCTTCGTTTCTGACCCGCTCCTTAGCCTCACGGGCCCCAGGTGCTCACTCCTGAGGTAGGTATGACCTCATGGGTGGGAAAAGGTTGCTTAATGTGTGCTTAATAAATACAGGGTCGCTATGAATCAAAATGAACTTGATGTCACTGGGTTTGGTTTTCGGTTAATAAATGAGGTGCTTGCCAACAGTATATCAGTCAAAATTCTGTGGTAATTTTCCCTGGCTTATTTTTTGGAAGTCAATTGCCAGGCTTTTCTTCGGAGTTCAGCTTAGGTTGGAGCTCTCCTGAGACTTGTCTACCATGGGTGACCTTGACCTTGCTAGTATTTGAAATACCGGTGGCATAGCTTCCCACATCACAGCAACAGGCAAGCCAACACAATAAGACAAACCAACAGATGGGTGGTGGCTGCATCCCTCGATGGGTCTGAATCATCAATCTTTTGGTTAAGGAAAGGCATAATGGTTGATAAAGGGGCGGGCCCACAAGAATGAAGGAAACCCTCAGTGAGATGGACTTATGTAACAGCCATAATGAGGGGCCCAAACACACCAATGAACACAAAGATAGTGCAGAGCTGGACAACATTTCCTTCTGTTGTACATGAGGTTACCATGAGCTGGAGCCATGTGATCATGTAGATTATCATCATGTCATCAGAAACCTTATTGGGGTAGTGGGTAACAGCTACGTCTGCTAACCAAAAGATCAGCAGTTCAAATCCACCAGGCGCTCCTTGGAAGCGCTATGGAGCAGTTCTACTCTGTCCTATACGGTCGCTATGAGTCGAAATCAACTTGACCGCAATCAACTTGGTTTCTTTGTTTTTTCAGTTAGTGTAATAGCTTCAGTAACAGGAGTAAGGTATGTCACTTAGACTCATTTTCAGTTGAATAAAACTTGGAGTGGCAATTTCATGTACTCTATATGTTGAACTTTTAGGGATTATTGGAAGAACAAATGTATGTTTTCATTAAAAGCAAGATCGCAATAATAATGCAAAATCCCACAGTAATTAATGATGCCTCTAAACATAATTATCAAAAAGTTTCCAAAGAAATGTTAGCAGCTCTCAAGCCAGCCCCGACTCGTGGGGGACTCCACACACAACAGAAACACCCCCTCCTGGGCCATCTTCATGATTGGTGATTGGTTATGTATCAGATGGCCGTGATTCACTGGGTTTCCACTGGCTGATTTTCAGAAGTACATCACTAGGCCTTTCTACTTAGTCGGTCTTGGCCTGGAAATCCCACTGAAACCTGTTGTGCCTCATAGCAGCACACACACCTCCAATGACAGATGAGTGGTGGCTGAGGATGAAGTACACAGGCTAGGAATTGAACCCAAGTGGTCCACATAGACAGCAAGAATTCTACCACCAAACTGCCAAAAGCCCAAACCAAACCCATTGCTGTTGAGTTGATTCTGACTCATAGCAACCCTACAAGACAGGGTAGAACTGCCCTGTAGGATTTCCAGTGAGTGCCTAGTGGATTTGAATTGCCAACCTTTTGATTAGCAACAGTGGCTCTTAACTACTATGCCATCCAGGTTTCCACTGAACCATCACTGCCTCATAAAAAGAAATAGACAGACAGCTAATGTGAGTCATTGAGAGAGAGAGAGAGAATTAGTTCACCAGCTTTAGAAGGGTTACATTTCTTGAGGAAACAAGACAGCTGAATTCACCAGTTATCATCCATTGTGTAGTCAAACCTAGGATGAAGCCCTGTGGTTGTTTCTGCACGTGCTTTATCTTGGATATAGTGCTCCATCCTTACTAAATCACATTGCTATAACTTTTTATTTATAAAATATAAACAGAAAAACAAAGCTGAATAATCAAACTGCCATTATGTCATAACTCTAATCTTTGTGACATTATATATTTGTAATGGAATGTATACAACCATTAGCAACTGTATTTAATTTTCAGCTATTTAATTTTATTTTAGCCATGAGCCTTTCAATAAAAAGTCTGACTTGGGAATTCTTTATCTCTTGAGAGGCTGAATTACTTTGACTCAAAATTTCCTGGGAAGAAAACTTCAAAATCAGATACAATGTCCCTGCTTAACTATTTTTCCTTTGTTTTTATTGTGTTACAGCTTACATTCAGTAAAGCACACAAATTTCAAGTGCACAGCTCAATCATATTTTTCCTTCTATGCACCTAATGATCAGCTAGATCAAGGTACAGAAGAACACTTCTAGCACCCAGAGGCTTCCCTGATGCTCCACCTGATAATATCCCCTTAAAGGTAACTGCTATTCTGAACTCTAGTATAATAAAACCTGCTACTGAGCTTCTTTCAGAAGCCATGGTAGCCTAGTGGTTAAGTGCTGAGGCTGGTAACCGAAAAGTGGGCAGTTTGAGTCAAATAGGTGCTCCTTGGAAACTCTATGGGGCAATTTTACTCTGTCCTATAGGGTTGCTATGAGTCAGAATACACTAAACGCTAATGGGTTTATGAGTGCTGAATTTCTTTTAAATGGAGAAACAACCAAAGGTCTTCTTCTAAGTTTGACTGTGGGACAGGTAATTGATGAATCTGACTTTTACTTGTTTGGTGAGAGATTTCAGGGACTCTCACAGATCATAATCAAATGAATCAGAACAAAGAACTATTACTAGTATGGAGTATTAGCAAAGAAAAGTTTCACGCAATCTCCACCAGAATGGAACAAATGGTCAAATTTATGAGTGGTCTAGGAATCCAAGCCTGTGGCATTTTATTCACACCTTCCAGCTGTTATGTTCAAAAATAATTAGAACACCATGAAAGGAAATAATAGTACTACACACAAACAGTAGTCTTGTTCACTTTCATCTTTCTTCTGTAGCCAAAGTGCGTGGTATATAAATGATTTGGAAGCTTTTGTCAAGTTCTTAAAAGCTATTCAAACAAGATGGAATAGCAGCTATTGAATGTACAGTGGCAGATTCTTTGACTCACCTTCCATCAAGTGTTGGACTCTATGACCGCATCCTGGACCTTGGGTGCACTTTGGTTATTGCCCTGATCAATAGAGCTGATGCTGCCACTGATGATAAGTCATTACTGAGGTCAACTCCTCTGACAGGAATGGACTGGACTCAGCGACACAGAGTGACCATACCAGTATATGCACTTTATGGTTCTATGCATCTATAGGATGTCATCCTATTGGCCTCTTACTAGAGGGGAGTGGAGAGAGTGGAGAAAGTGGAGAGGAGGGGACAGGAGGTTGTTAAGAGGATATGACATGTGTAGAACAGAAGGGAGGAGGGTGCTGTCACCGGGCAAGTAGAACAGAAGGAGCTGCACATAGGCAGGCATGCAAACTTAAACGGAATTATACACTTTCACTCAATCACAATAAATAAGTAAAATTTAAAAAAAGTAATACACACATACAATGGGATATTATTCAGCTATAAAGAGAAAACAGAGTTCTAGTGCGTGCTACAATGTGAACGAACCTTGCAAACATTATACTGAGTGGGGTAAGTCAGGCACAGAAAGACAAACACTGTATGACTCTACTTATCTGAAATACCTAGAACAGGCAAGTGTGTAGAGACCAATGTTTATTACTTGTTGCTAGAGGTGGAGGGGGAAAGGAGGGCTCATTGCTTGGGGACACTGGTTTCTGTTAAGGGTGACAATCTGAGAATGGATAAACCGATGGTTGAGTAACGGGATGAACATGTCACTGAACCGTGCATCTGTGAAGATTGTTGAAATGGTAGTTAGTTGCAGATGTATTTACCACAACTTGAAAAAACAACAATTGCTTGAACAAAAATAAGAGCAACGAGTTAAAGGGCTTACGACTGTTCAGAGTAAAACATAACAAAAATAGCATCGAAGCTGGGAGGGTAAGGCTGGAAGATTACTCCTGTCAGGTTCTTATGTTACATGTGAAGTGGTATGCCACGGGAATGTAGGCTGGGATACATTACATCCAAAAGCCACTCCTAAAAGTAATAAAGTCACAGCTAGTACACTAACAAAGGACAGAAGAAGAAAATCATTTGGAAAAAAGAAAGTAAGGGTGAAATAAACTTTTTCAGATAAACCGTGAGCAGAAGTAGATCTATTGCAAACTCAGAAAATTTAAGCTTCAGGGATCCTTGCATGAACTCCTTTATCTTTCTTTAAATTTTATTTTAAAATAGTTTTAGCTTTACAGAAAAGTTGTAAAGATAGTACAGCAAGTTCATCCAGCTTTTCCTTCCTTACTTCTTTCCTCTTTCTCATTTCTGTCTTTCTGCCTTTCTTATTCTCTCTTTCCCTTCCTTCCTTCCTCTCTTTCAACATTTTATGTGGTTTAGATAAAAATTTATAAAATGGATTCGTTTCCCAATCAACAATTTATATATAACTTGTTTCCTGACATTGGTTGCAAACTCCTGAATGTGTCAGCACTCTCCCTGCTTCCTCCGTGGGTTCCTTGTACCCATTTGCCCAGCTTTCCTGCCTCTAGTGTCCTTCTGAATTTTGCTTTCAGCCAAATGCTATCCTTTAGGTCTTGTGTAGTTGATTGTCCTAAGATGGGCATTTCTCCCTGGTATTACCGTTCATTTTATAAGCCCACCTGTTGTATGGCAATAACGTGATTTCTGGGAGCAATTTCAGCTTCAGATTTGAAGGATGTCTCAAAGGGCCATAGTCTTGGGGCTTCCATCAGTCTCTATTAGACCAGTAAGCCTGATCTTATTTAGGAGTTTGAATTTTGTTCTACATTTCTTTCCCACTCTATTCATGACCTATTATTGTGGTTGTGGTCAGAGAAGTCCGTGGGGATAGCTGGGCACTGTCTAGTTCTTCTTGTCTCAAACTAGTGAAGGCTGTGAGTCATGTGGTCCATTAGTCATTTGGACTGTTTTCTTAAGCCTTTGGTTTTCTTCACTCTTTTTATTCTGGGTGAGAGAGACCAGCTGTATCTCAGATGACTGCTCTGAAGCTTTTATGACCCCAGTCACTACTCACCAAGGCAGGATATAGAACATTGTCTATATGGATTATGATATGCCAATTGACTTAAAGCCTTCTCTAATATTAACACTGTATACATAAAAACTATATGCATTAAATCTAAGAAGTTGAAAATGGTACACTGATATTAACCAAACTATAAATTTTGTTTTTTTTAGATCCCACCAAATTTTCTTTCAGCTTTGTAACATATTCAGGATTACTGTCAGATCTGGGAAAATCTCTGTGAAATTTTTTCACATATGAGCTATAAATATGTGGTGTGTCTGTAATTGTACACACTACATTCTCAAATACATGGACTGCCAATTAAGTATGCAAACTCATCCTAGAAAAAGTGCCACAGACCTCACTGCTGAATATCACTATGGTCATCTTCAAAGTGCTCCCCTTGGGAAGCTATGCAGTGATGCCAGCCCCTGGCCCACCCTTCAAAGCAGTTTTGGAACTCTTTTTCTGCAGTGGCCATCAGAGCTGTCCTCATGTCCTGCATGTCATCCAAATGTCTTCCTTTAAATATTTCCTTGATCTTTGGGTAAAGAAAAAAGTCACTGGAGGCCAGATCAGGTGAGTAGGTCGAGTTTTCCAATATGGTTACTTGTTCACTGGCTAAAAACTCCATGACAGACAACTATACAGTTAAGTTCACAAACTTGCCACTGTACTACTGTGCTCAATGGCCATTCCAGAAAGAGTTCCAAAGTTGCTTTGAAGGGCAGACTAGACACTGGCATTGGTGCATAGCTTCTCAGGGGGAGTACTTCAAAGGTGACCATAGTGATATTCAGCAATTAGGTAGGCAGCACTTAGAACCATTAAATTCATGCACATAATTGTCAGACCTCACATATTCCTGACAGATAAAAATTTCTGTTTTGACTAGGCATTGGGTGAAAGTTTAATTCTCCATGTCCATTCTGATGACTGGCAGAGTTTTCCAAGAGTAGCTTTTGGCTCTACACATCTTAGGTCTTATTCTTCAGCTGTTCACACGTTATCGGTGCTGGACATTGTAGGATTTAGTAACATCTCAATCCAGCCTCTGGTGCTGGGTGCTAGGTAACTCAGTACGGGGATGGGAGCCGTCCCTACATCTGTGTGTCCATCAGTAACTGAACTATCCAGGAATGACTGCAAACCACCTAACACATCTCATGAAACCCAAAGTAGAAATAGGGCAAATCAATTTCCCTCTTGCCAATTTCCCAAAGCCCATGGTTGTTTCAATGCCACCAACATGAAGAATGGTATGATGGAGGAGAAATCAGAAAAGAAAATTATATTAATAAAATATTATGCTATGTTTCTGGCTTTTGGGTGTTTCTTCTATTTGTCAGATTTCAAAAGTTTGTAATTTTTTGAATATTTTTTCATTCTCAGGATTTACTTTCATGCTTAGTTTTGTGTTCTTAGTTTGTATTGTTTTTCTTCAAGTGAGCCCCAAATTATATAAGCCTCAAGCCCCAAGAAACCAGACTAGCCACTGACTGAGAATCAGCATTCACAGATGATCTGCAGGACAAAGAAAAATGAACCCAGATGGAAGACATACGATTCAAATAGACAATAAAGCAAACAACTAAATATCAATTATACAGTAACGATAAATATCAACCATTGCTCTAGATACAGTATGAATGCTGCAATGTCCTTGTTGTCATTGTCGTGTACTGTCCAGCCAATTTTGACACATAGAAACCCCATATAACAGTAGAACTTCCCCATAGAATTTTCTAAGCTTTAATCTTTATGAGCAGTCTTAGTAGTGTAGTGGTTAAGAGGTTGGCTGCTAACCAAAGAGATGATAGTTCAAATCCCCTGGGCACTCCTTGGAAACCCTATGGGGCAGTTCTCTTCTGTCCTGTAGGGTTGATACTGGGATATGTAGGGGTAGCCTATCCACACCTTGGAACATTCCAGAGTGATAAGCAACTTATTTTATGATCTGTACTGGGAGAAAAGTTGCTTATATTCTCTCTAAAGTTGTTTTTCGGAAAAGGAAACCCTGGTGGTGTAGTAAAGTGCTATGTTTGCTAACCAAAAGTTTGCCAGTTTGAACCTCCAGGTGCTCCTTGGAAACTCTACAGAGCAGTCCTACTCTGTGCTGTAGGGTCACTATTAGTCAGGACTGATTCCTGGCAGTGGGTTTGGTTTTGGTTGGGTTTACTTTAGACCAAATTCAGAGACATGTGCAAGTGAGACAGAAGTGATTTTATTTGGATTCACAACCAGACACTGTGGAAGCAGCAGCCGAGATATCAAAAGACTCATTGGGTTGGACAAATCTACTTCAAAAGACCTTCTTAAAGTATTAAAAATTGAAGAATCACCTTGATTCTTGATCCAAGGCATGCTGTTTTCAATTGCCTCAGATGCATGCAAAACCAGGATAATGAATACAAGAAGACTGAAGAAGAATTGACCAAGAAGAATTGCAGTGTTGCTGAAGAATATGGAATGTACTGTGGACTGCCAAAAAAACCAAACAGATCTGTCTTGGAGGAAGTCCAACCAGCATGTTCATTAGAAGCAAAGATGATGAAACTATGTCTCACATACTTTGGACATACTGTCAGATGGAACAGTCTCTGGAGGACATCATGCTTGGCAAAGTAGGTAGGCTACCAAAGAAGAAGAAGATTCACAATGAGACGGGTTGACACAAAGGCTCCAGTAACGGGTTCAAGCTGAGCAGTGGTTGTGAGGATGGTGCAGGACTGGCAGGGTTTGGTGCAGTTTTAGGTAGGGTTGTTATGAGGCTGAGTCGATTCAACAGCACCCGACAACAGTGTCCTGTCTTAGGAAGTAAGAAAGGCACTCATAGAGTAGAATGAGGGCAATTCTTTTCTGACGATAGAGTTCTACCTGTGGCGTCTTAGACTGTATGGTCCAACAGATGCTGTAGACACAGTTGTCGCCATTCTCATATGCCCTAGCCTAGGCCAGAGGGGACCCACAGAGTTCCCACACCAGTCAAAGTCTCCATGTGTCTCTCTGCCTGAGGATACTCTCTCTGACTGTAGGAGCTAGCGTGCGGGAGTACACCTAGGGGACAGCTGCCTTGCCTGCAGTGTGATAATTCTGAGGCCGATTCCACATGGTCTTTTGGGGACCTCCAACACAACTGAGGCCCAGGTGCCCACAGCCAACTTCTCTACTCCATCACATGCTTCCTGGGCTCATCTCTAATTTAACTATTTGAACCCAAACCCTGGGCTCAGAACTTGAAGGGTGCAGGACCGTGGTTCTGAACACCACCTGTCATGCCTGGCAGTGTAGATGTGGCAGCTGCAGGGGTTGGACAAAATTCTGTTGAACCCCAGGATATAGCTCTGGAAGACAGTGGTTTGAGGAAAAAAAAATTGAATATGTGAATTTTTGATAGAGCAAATCTTTCTCGTAAAATCTTCAGGAGCTTCTGACTCCAAGCCAGAGCGCTGAAAACTAGTTACCATCAAGTCGGTTCTGATTTACGGTGATGCCCTGTGTGTTGCAGCAGAACTGTGCTCTACTGGGTTTTCAGTGACTGATTTTATTTGGAAGTTGATCACCAGGACTTGCTTCCGAGGGACCTCTAGGTGGATGGGACACAGCCAAGTGCATTAACCATTTACACCACCTCGGAACTCAAGAGCACTGAAAAGAGAGTCTTAAAAGCAGAACAGTTTACAGACAGATTCAGGAAGAAAGAAACATCATCAAGCAAAACGTCAAGTCATAGGCATTTCAATGAAGTTACTGAAGTCAGAATTGTGCCTCTCCCGCCAATCCACTGGCTGGCCTCCTTCATGTCACACGGTGCTGAGACCCAGCTTCCAGGGAGCTTAGGACACCTGCTCCCACTGCCTGCAGAAAGCTTTAGTATTTAAAGAAACCAAAGCCATTTATGCCTGTCTCTAAGTTGTGACCTATTACATAGAAGAACAGCCGCCCGAAAGAAATCTTCAAGCAAGGGAGATTGGAGGGCTGGTTACCATGCTTGGCTGCTAACTGAAAGGGTGGAGCTTTGCGCACACTCAGAGGTACCTCAGAAAAAAGACCTGGCAATCAGCTTCTGAAATGTCAGCCACTGAAAATCCTACAGACCACAGTTCTAGTCTGTCACACACAGGGTCACCATGAGTCAGAGTCAGCTGGCCAGTAGCAGATTTGCTTTTGGGTTTTCATCATTGCCTGCTGTACGGGCTGCTCCTTGGAAGGGTAAAGCAACTGCCTGATGCCTCCCAAGGCCTCCCTCGATGCCCTGGACTTGGGGTCAAACTGGCCAGCCACAAACTATTCCCATGAGGTGTCGCTATCCTGGGGTAGGGGAGCTTGGCTCTGTGCTTGGCAGGTTCCCAGACTATAGTGATCTCTATGTCTGTCTGTAGGAGGCTCCAGACTCCAAACTGGAGTGCTGGAGGAGGACAGTCTTGCAGGCAGAACAGTTTCTAGACAGATCTAGGCAGAGAAGAAGGGAGATTCTATCTCTGGAACTGGCTATCTGTTAAGGGGGAGTTTGACTCACCAAGAGGTTTCCAAAGAGAGCTGAAGTCCGCAGATGGTGAAGCCATCCACCACAGACAGTGCTGGAAACCAGTACAATAAGTGTGCTGTTTGGGGACTTTTCTGTTTCTGTGTTTGCATTCCCCCATCCTATTACACCTCCAGGCTGGGGTCTGCTAGGAAACATAACCCGGCTTGGGAGGCAGCTCTTCAGCGCCACTTGAGAGTTTGAAAAACCCCTGGATAGGAAAATAATCTCAGCCAGCCAAGTCTTTCTGCCCTTGGCGAGGCCCTAGACCCAAAATACACAGAAGAGTACTTTGCTTTGAAAGGCCTGCTGTGTTCCTATCTGAGTCATCAGAAAACAAACAAAAAAAAAGACCTAAACAAACAAACCTAATTGTATAAGGCAGCACAGCCAGGTTTCCAGGCTGGCTTCCCTTCTGTTTTCATTAGTCAGCAGCCAATATATGCAGCTTTCGTGGCACTCAGAGCACGCACAAATATGAAAAACAAATCGCCAGGGTTTCTCCCTGTCCCCTCCTACCTTCACAACGCACCACACAAGCCAAGCTCCGGAGTTCTCTGACTTGGCTTTCCAACGCCTTCCTTCCTTCCTTCTTGATGGACAGCTGCCTGCTAACCAAACTGCCTGCAGGTGGCTAGTAACACTGGGTGAGACATTGATGAACATGAACAGCTACTGGATAGACACTTCGATGAAAGAAACATTTGGGATCTTGGGATATTGTTGTCTTTATTGTTAGTCAATCAAAGTGGCTTGAAAACCAGACCTGATCTTTTGAGATGATGAGTGATGTGTTTGGAGGCTTAGAAGAGTAGAAAAAAAAGACTGAAGAAAAGGGAAGAGGCAGTGGTGGTCCAGTGGTAGAATTCTTGCCTTCTATGTGGGAGTCTTGGGTTCGATTCCTGGCCAATGCACCTCAAGGCTTGTGTGTAGCGAGGACACTCAATAGATTTCAGCAGAGCTTCCAGATTAAGATTGTGAAGAAAGCCCTGGAAATCTGCTTCAGAAAAATCAGCCAATGAAAATCTTATGGAAGACAATACTTCAATCCCGTTGTGCACGAGATTGCCATAAGTCAGTGGCTGACTCAACAGCAGCTAACAAAAACAGCAACAAAGAAAAGTGGAGTGAGAACTGACTAGGGAAATCAGAAGCCTTATCAAGTAATGTTGTATTTCTAGTTAGGGTTAGAGATCATGAATGAATACCATTCATGAATGTATACCAACCTATATAAATTTATGAATTTTCCCTAGCAAATATATAACAACCCAGAGGTTGGTCCAGAGAAGGCAGATAATTGACTGGCTAGGCCAGGGATAGGCAAAAATTTTTGTAAGAAGCCAGATAGTAAATATTTTGGTGTGGGGGGTGTTGAGGTGGCATACAGTCCTGTCACAGCTATTCAGTTCTGCCTTTGTAGTGTGAAATCAACCATAAACAATACATAAATGAATGAACATGGTGGTGGTCCAATAAAACTTTATTTATGGACTCTAAAATTTGAATTCAATACAGATTTTGTGTGTTACAAAACAAACAACAAACACATCTGCCAACCCAAATTCACTTAGAAGCAAACTATTCCTCACTCTTTCCCCACTCTCTCCCCGTTGCCTTACCTCTCTCTTCCTTAGAAGAAATGAAACCAGCCTACTCACTAGAGGTGAGGACGGCAACACTGGCTGGCTTCTTTTGGACATGTCATTGGGAAAGACCAACTGCTTGAAAATTGTATCATGTTTGCAGAACAGAGGCTCAGCAAAAACAGAGGCAATCCTCAATGAGATCAATTAACACAATAGCCTCAACAATGGACTCAAACACACCAATGGTCATGAAGATGGTACCAAAAAAAGAAACCAAACTCACTGCCATTGAGTTGATTCCAACTTATAGTGACCCTGTAGGGCAGAGTGGAACGGTCCCATAGAATTTTCAAGGAGTGCTTGATAGATTCAAATTGCCAATCTTTTGGTTAGCAGCTGTAGCACTTAACCACTATGCCACCAGGGTTTCTAAAGAGGGCTCAGGAAATACTTCGGTTGCACGTGAGGTTGCCATGAGATTGCCAACTCAATGGCAACTCACAACAATTTATTTGTTCTACCTGGTTTGCATCCTACTGTAGTGGACATCTATTTTTGTCCAGTTGTCTCAGTCATCTAGTTCCGCTGTAACAGAAATATCACAAGTGAAGGGCTTTAACAAAAGAGAAATTATATTCTTTGACAGTCTAGTAGCGTGGAAGTCCAAATTCAGAGCATCACCTCCAGGGGGAGGCTTTCTCTGTTGGCCCTGGAGGAAGGTCTCGTCATCAGTCTTCCCCAGAATGGAAGCTTCTGAGGCCCAGGGACCCCATCCTTTCCAAAGGATGCACTCAGCTCCAGGTGTTGCTCCTTCCTGGCTTGAGATCCCAACTCTCTGCTTGTTTCCCTTTTTTTTTCTTTTTTATATCCCAAGAGATAATCTCAAGGCACAATACAATCTTACACACTAAGCCATTCCTCACCAACTCAACTGCCATCCATCCTCCTTGATTAACATCACAGAGGCAAAATTTACAATGTGGAAGAACATCACACAATACCAGGAATCGTTACCATGTCAAATTGCTACACACATTTTGGGGGACACAATTCAATCGATGACACCAACCTTTTTTGTTTCTGATAACATCATTGTCATGGGTTGAATTGTGTCCCCCCAAAAATGTCTGTGCTGATTTGATTTGGCTGTGAGTCCCAATATGGTGCCCTTCCTCCCACGTGTTGTGAATCCTGCCTCTGTGAGATTGATGATGCAGAATGGGCAACAGTTGTTAGTGAGGCAGGACCCAAGCTACAAGCTTGTGGAATATAAGGGAGAGAAGCGAGCTGAGGAAGCTGGGAACCTCACACCACCGAGAGAGAAGCACCGAGAGCAGAGCATGTCCTTTGGACCCGAGGTTCCTGTGCCGAGATGCTCTCACTGGATTTGGACTCAGCCTACCGGACTGTGATAAATTCTCTTACTGAATGGACTTAAACAATTTGTAAATGGATTTGCAGCTTACCGAACTGTCTCAATAAAAGCTTCTCCTCATGAAACTTTCCACACATGATATTTTCTGTTAGAGCAGTACCAGGTGACTAGGACAATCATCAACTAATTTCCTTTAAGAGGTCCAACCTACTCCTTCAAATTTTGTGTTTGGATGGAGGATGCCCTGGTGATGCAGAGGTTAGAGCACCTGGCTGCTAACTGAAGGGTCAGCAGTTTGAATCCACCAGGCAGTCTGTGGAAGAAGATGTGATAGCTTCTGTGAAATTTATAGCCTTGGAAACCATATAGGGCAATTCTACTCTGTCCTGTGTAGGGTGGCAATAAGTTGGAATCTACTCGATGGCAGTGAGTTTTGTTTTGTTTTGTTTCTTAGTATTTGGTTGGGGTTGACACCTTCCCATCCCCCTAACCCCCTTCAAGAGTATATAGGTGACCCAGGCCTGGCCAGAGTCACCACAACTGTGTAGGAATAGACACAAATTCCAATTTAGGCTACTGAGACTCAAGTCTGGTACTTTTGCAAAGACCACTGGGAATGAGGAGAACGTTTATTCCTCCAAGGTGGTTAAGCTGGCCTGATTTAAGGCTGAAGCTGGTAGTGAGCATGCGGATACCACGTGGGCAGAGCTTGTCTGGTGGGCAGAAAAGCAAATCCTAGTGATAGAGAAGGATAGGAACTCAGAAACATCACCTGAATGCCTGAATCTAGCCATGACTGAAGTCCAACCTACCCCGAAACCTTCCTGTTATAAAAAACCTACCCACTGCCACCGAGTCGAGTCCAACTCATAGCCACCCTGTAGGTTATACAAACAAATAAAATCCCCATTTTGTTTAAGCCAGTACTAGTTCGGTTCTGTACCTTGCAGCCAAAGGAGTCATAAAACACACATGTATGTATGCAAACGAAAAAACAAAAAATGAAAAACCACCGCCGTGGAGTGTCTGACTCACAGCAACCCTAAAGGTCAGAGTAGAACTGCCCTATAGAGTTTCAAACGAGTGCCTGGCAGATTTGAACTGCTGACGTAGAGTTTAATCCACCACACCACCAGGATTTCCCGCACATACACGAACACGCCACAAAATGCCACGAACACTTCAATGTTTTTATCCTTCAAGTGCACATCACTCAGTTTATTTATTTTTTTCTTCCCTGAATGGTCTTCTCAAAAGGTAAATTTCAGGTGAATTTTTTGGGTGAATTTCAGATTCAGTTAGATGTTATATGGAAGGCTAGACGACAATCTATGCTAACCCTGAATGCTAAGAAAAATAAATAAATAAAAACTACTTCGGTTCCTTGCAGTTTGATAAAGATGAATAGATTCTCTCACTGAAATCGCTTGGTAAAAAGAACAAAAATAACATAATAATGACTGAGGGATCCCTTGCACCTGGAATAGAAACTCCGTGCCTTGTTCTGATGAAAGGTCTAGGCAGCCTTCCTCTGTGACTCTGAGGGAAACATCTGAGTGTCAAAATTTGTCTCGATCCAAAGTATATGAAAAGCAATGAGTCTCAGCCAAATAAAACCAAGGCAAAAAATGACACACAGACAGTATTTGAGGAAGCCATTGAAACCATAGGGCCAACATGTTTTCTTTCTTGTTCTGTATGCCACAAATAAGAGGAGACTCGGCCTGTTGTCCCCTTCCCCTCCTGATAACTAACTAGAAAGGGAATTCACATTAACTCCTTATTCCACATTTTATGTTTGGTTAACAGTTCATGCCAAGACGGGCATGCAATAAGGGGACAAGGACTTCAAAAATTAGGCTGTGATCAGAAAGATGAACAAGTCTTCAAATTATTAATTTTTGAAATCAATAAGGCTTCTCCAAAAAGTTCCATCAAATCTCCCAAACAGTACTATGCAGCTTCCTCCAGGAAGCCTTCCTTCATGTTTCTGTTAGAATGTTTCGCTCCTTCCAGTTGCTCTTGCACCAGATTCAATATGCCCAATATTGTGTGTGTGCAGGAAGGTGGGGAGTGATTTCTCCCTTGGGGAGAACCCCAGAATAAATCACTTGATAAGCTATTTGGAGTGAAGGGAGAGAGGGGAAGGGATGCGAAGGTAGGAAAGGGGGGGTGGGGAGAGAAGGGACAAGGTCTCACAGTGCATGGTCGAGCAGAACAAGATGGTTTCTCCCCAGACTTTGAAGCTGGTGGATCCTATTTTGAAATAAACGAAATATTTTGATGCAGGGGAGCCAGAGAGAACTGGATTGCTTTGTATAACAGAGGTGACAGGAGTGTGCTGAACAGCAATCTGGGAAGCAGAGGAAGACAGCTAGTGAGGCTAATTCTGGAAGGAAGGGAGAGGGAGGAAGAACACCCACTCCTGGAGGGGGGTGGCTGAGGAGGAACTCTGAAGAGCAGAAGCATCTGGATGGGCTGTGAAGCCGATGGGTGTGAGGGTACCACAGACCCCTTTCTTTCAGCTGCCACTGAAATCCACAATGCTCACAAACACAGGTGTCTGAGTGAAGATGCTCTAAAGAAGGACAGTTTCTGAGTGCAAGCTGAAGCAGGCAAACACCGAGAAACACATGCAGACAGGGTCTGAAGTTCAAGTTTACTTTTAGGCTCCATAGACCGGCATTATTCTCCGAGAGCCTGATAAAGGTCTTGAAAGAAAGGGACCGGTTTTACCCATCTCACTATTTTCACTGCGATACAATGACTGGCACATCATACACACCCGTGTGTGTTAATGACCTGAAGCAAAACCAAAATTATGACCTGAGAGCAGGAGAAGCTGTCTTTAATGACTTAACATCTGGGACTCAATATATTTTGTGATCCCCATGAGGATAATCAGTAGGCACATAGGTGTTGCTGTGAGGTGTTGTCAAGTCAGTTCTGAATCGTAGCAACCCTGTGTACACTAACAAAACAGTGCCTGGTCCTGTGCCACTGTCCCAGTCATTGCTAGGCTTGAGCTCATCATTGCAGCCACTGTGTCCGTCTATCTTGTTGAAGATTTTTGTGGACTGTATGGCAATTTGGCAAGGCAATGATTCCCAGCATTGTGTGATTACCTACCATTTTTTTTCTTTCGTCTGATGTGATTTTCTTGAGCACTGTAAATCCCACCTCTAGGATATGAATGAGGTGGAATTGTCGGTGGTTGTGTTAACGAGGCAGGACTCAGTCTACAAGATGTTTGTATTTTAAACCAGTGTCTTTTGAACTATAGAAGAGAGAAGCAAGCACAGAGATGGGGGACTTTGTGCCACCCAGAAAGCACCACCAGAAACAGAGCTTGTCCTTTGGACCTGTGGTTCCTGAGATGAGAAGCCCCCAGACCAGTGGAAGCTGATGACAAGGAGCTCCCTGCAGAGCCACAGAAAGAAAGCTTTCTCTGGCGTTTCTGTTATAGCAGCACTAGGTAACTAAAACAGGGGTCTTCCTCTTTTTCCCCGACCCTCTGATTTACCAAGCACGTAAGCAATATAGTACACAGGCAGTAAGTGTTAAATGGCAGATTCTGGAGTCAAGTTATTAAGATTTTTAATAACAATTTTATTTGGAAATAAACCAAATTGCTGTAGCCAGGAAGCCTGGGACTCCAGAGGAGATACCAAGGACTTTAATTTGAAAAAAGACAGCAATTTCTTTTCTAGAACCTTTGAAAAATGTTGGAAAAAAGGGCGAAGTTGTGGGAAATTGTCATTTAAGCAAAGGCAGGTCCTTTTGAAGTAGGGATGAGTTTATAACTGGGCCACATATCCTTTTTTTGTTGTTATTTCTTTGTTTGGAATAGGTACAAGGGGTCTTGACCTTACGGTGAAGAAATCTGAAGATAACATGGGTTTTGAAAATATCAGGTAAGTAAAGTTTATATGTGAAAGTGTGTGGGGTGATCTAAACTCACTATGACTGTCTCTGATAGATTCGAGGAAAAGACCCGGTTGGCCCCAGTTGCTGGACTTGATTTTGAAAGGGGGCTTTGTGCTGTTATTATTGTCATATGTAGCTTGAGAAAGTTGGGACCCCTGTTAGTGCAGTGGTTAAGAGCTCAGCTGCTACCCAAAAGGTCAGTGGTTTGAATCCACCAGCCACTCCCTGGGCACTGGATCAGCAGCTCTGCTCTGTCCTCTAGGGTCGGTTATGAGCTAAAAGCAACTCTACAGCAACGGGCTTGGTGTTTGGGTTTCTGTTACATGCCGCACTTCTTGCTTTGACCTTAACTACCCACTGTTAGGTCAGACCTCAGAAGGCACAGGGCACGATCCTCTGTGATCCAGGGCTTCAGATGCTAGACACAAGCTTGTTGTCCCTGTGATACCATCCATTTCTGACATGCTAACCAATAAACCAAACCCACTGTCATTGAGTAGGGTCTGACTCATGGCAACCCTAGAGGCCAGAGTAGAACTGCCCCATAGAATTTCCAAGGAATGCGTGGTGGATTCGAATTGCCCACTTTTGGTTAGCAGACATAGCACTTCACCCACTGTGCCGCCTGGCTACTGCTAAATAAAGTACCCCCTCTCCTTTTAGATCACTCTTTATGGAAACTAAGCTCATGATAAAGACAGTTCTGAGAAATTTTTAAATCCTTAAATAAGCCACAGCTACCCTGTCAACACACAAACTTCACAAGCCATTCCAAGCCACCTCCTGCCCATTAAATGAATGACAATCGTTTAAAATGACAGTTTATACTGCACATAAACTAACGAAAATTGCGATGTTAACAAGTTCATCTCTTTAGAAAGATGCTTCCAGTACTCCAACAGTTTTTTGGGTTTTGTTTTCTTTTAATTGTGCTTTCGGTGAAAGTATACAGAGCAAATCAGTTTTTATTCAATAACTCATACACAAGTTGTTTTGTGACATTGGTTGAATTCCCTGTTGTACGTCAACACACTCCTCCCACCCTCCAATTTTCTGCTTCCATCCATCTGTCCTGTCCTGTCTTGCCTTCTCGTCATTTCTTTTGGACAGGTATGACCTTTTGGGTCTCACATGCATGGCTGAGCTAAGAAATAAGTGTGTTATTGTTTATCGGCCTTGTCTAATCTTTGGAAACTCTGGTGGCATAGCGGTTAAGAGCTGCAGCTGCTAACAAAAGTTCAGCAGTTCAAATCCACAAGATGCTCCTGGGGAACTCTTTGAGGCAGTTCTATTGTGACCTCTAGGGTCGCTGTGTGTCCAACCCAACTCGGGGGCATTGAGTTTGTTTTTTGTTTCTGTTGTCTAACCTTTGGCTAAAGGGTGTGTACTGGGAACGGCTTCAGTTCTGAGATAAATTGTTGCTGGGGGAGGATAGCCTCAGATGTTGTTCCCATCTGTGTCAGACCAGTAAGTCTGGTCTGTGTGTGTGTGTGTGTGTGTGTGTGTGTGAATTTAAGTTTTATTACACATTCTTCTCCCACTCTGTCTAGGACCCTCTATTGTGATCCCTGTCAAAGTGGTTGGTTGTGGTAACCGGGTGCCATAGATGGTGTGATATTTGCAGTCCATTCATCCTTTGGACTAATATTTCCCTTGTCTCTGATTCTCTTCATTCTCCTTGGTAGATGTATTTTAGGAGGTCTCGCACAAGATTTTAAGACCCCAGATGTGGGTCTACATGTATCTTGGAGAAGTAAGAGTCATTACATGAATAAACATATGCACATCCATGTTCTTCAACAGTTTTTTTTTCCTGCCCAATAAAACTTTTTAAGTCTAATTGACTTAGTGATCAGACTTTTTTTCTTTCCAATACTGCAAATTGGGATTTTCCCACTACCCCCTCAGGATACCAGCTGTAAGCTCAGGGCCCCCCAGCATCCCCTCACTTCTAACCTGGTTTGTAATACTCACACTTCTTTTAGAATGACTCACAGAACTCAAGAGAAGCTCTGTATTTACCATTATAGTTTCATTATAGCAAAAAGAAATACAAATGAAGGTATGCATAAGGCGAGGTCTGGGAGGGTTCCTAATGAGAATCTTCTATGTTCCCCAAAGTAACAAGCTACCCACCTACAAGCAGCGGAATTTTTCACCAACCAGAAGGTCCATGGAGCTTCCACGTCCAGGACCTTTCCTGGAGCCTCATTACTTAGGCATGATTGATTGAATCAGTCCACCCCTTGCCCCTGTCCCCTACTTACCTGCTCCCCGAGTCTGGGCCACTATCAAGAGGTAGTCTTTCTGAAAGATTCCCAGTCCCTACCTGAATCATCTGATTAAACCTAGAGGTACCAACCAAAAATTCAAATCTGTTGCCATTGAGTTGATTCTGGCTCATAGCAGACCTGAAGACAAAGTAGAAGTGCCCCATATGATTTCCAAGGAGCAGCTGGTAGAATCAAACTGCTGATCTTTTTGGTTAGCAGCTGAGCTCTTAACCACTGTGCCACCATAGCTCCAGAGATGACAACAACAACAAAAAAACCAAATCCAGTGCCATCGAGTCGATTCCTACTTATAGTGACGCTGTAGAGCAGAGTAGAACTGCTCCACAGGGTTTCCAAGGACCGTCTGGTGGATTCCAGCTGCCAAACTTTTGGTTAACAGAGGTAGCTTTTAACCACCATGCCACCGGCATTTCCAATTACTCTGGAAATCCAGAGATTTAGAGTTGTCTCTCAGGAATCAAGGTCAAAGACCAAATTCTTAAGATAACCCCACAGATGAGACAGCTGTCTCCAAGATTGGGAGCCAGCAGCTTCTGAGGAAGAACACTCAAGAATAACAATGTAATTGGTTCTACAACATGTATGGTGCACCAGGCACTGTATTAGTCTCTGCCTTCAAGGAGAGTGGAAGCGACAGCTACATAGAAACATAATTGCAATCACACTGTGATAAGTGTGGTGGATTCTGATTACTTGCAGATTCTGTATGTTGAACTGGAAACCCTGGTGGCGTAGTGGGTTAAGTGCTACTTCTGCTATTCGAAAGGTTGGCAGTTCAAATCTACCAGGCGCTCCTTGGAACCTCTATGGGCTAATTCTATTCTGACCTCTAGGGTCGCTATGAGTCGGACCTGACTCGACGGCAGTGGGTTTTGGGATATGCTGAATTGGAAATCCTGGTGGCGTAGTAGCTAAGGGCGACATCTGCTAACCAGAAAATTGGCAGTTCCAATCTGCCAGGCATTCCATGGAAACTATATGAAGCAGTTCTACTCTCTCCTATAGAGTCGCTGTGAGTAGAAGTCAACTCATCAGCGCTGGGTTTGGTTTCGTTTGGTCTGAGTATGTTGAACTTATCTACTTCTAAAATTTATGTATCATCTCTGTCAAAGAGAGAAATTGATAGCAGATTATCTTGCTTAGATTTTGAGATTTTCTTACCCACAAGACCAAATATTGACTTGCAAGAAATTCCTGGGGAGCGGGGGAGGAAACTGTTGGTGGTTTTTCTCTGACCCAAAGAAGTCACATATCCTTTCTTTTCTCTTTGAAGCCTGACTTGCTGAATTTGCCTTTCAAAAGATATGGCTGGGTGGAGGGCCGGCCAAGACCAGCTTGTGACCTGATACTGACTAATCTGAAGAAAAAGGTAGCATAGGCTCAATCAATCATGTTAAAATTACCCAGTTGTTCATCTTCTGTATATCTCAGGGCTCTTCCTTTTCTTACAGGGCTTCCAACAAGTTCCTTATGATTCACACTCCTGCTGAGAATTTGCATTTTCACCCCCAAATATGCTGAATTGGCAACTACCTATGAACAAGATCTGCAGGAGCGTTAGTTATCTAGCATTGCTGTAACAAACAGCTCAAGTGGACAACTTTAACAAACCAGTTTATTCTCTGACAGTCCAGTGGGCTATAAGCCCAAATGTAGGTCACCAGCTCCAGTTGCTGGCTTTCTCTCTCTCTGTTGGCTCTGGAGGAAGATTGTGATCATCAATCTCCCCCTGGAGTAGGAGCTTCTTCATGCAGGAACTCCAATTCCAAAGGATGGGCTATGCTCCCTGGCTTTGCTTTCTTGGTATGAGTTCTCCCTGTCTCTCTTTTGTATCTCAAAAGATACTGACTCAAGACATAATCCAGTCTTATAAATTGAGTCCTATTTAACACCAGTGTCACTTTGCCCACCTCATTAACATAGAAGTGAGATTTACCACCCACAGGAGAATCACATCAGACAATAAAGTGGCAGATAATCACACAATACTGGGAATCATGGCCTAGCCGAAATGATACACGTAACTTTAGGGGATATTCTTCATTCTGTGACAATAGTCACTCTTATGTTTAACTTCTGGGAATTTAGTAATGCAAAAACCTCAGCAGGGAAATTGTTAAAAATGGAATTTCTCAGTAGTGGTTTGAATGGGTTTGAAGTTCCTGCTTTACAAGGCTCATTGTACCTAGCTTTTTCAAGCCATTTTTCTTTTTCTGGAATCAGGATGGTCTCTTGATACTCATGGAGAATAACTGCTCAGAATAAACCTTATGTTCAAACTTTACTGAGTTTTGATTATTTTTCACAACTCCCCAAATCAGTACTCATGGCCTTTTGAAGTCATTCCTGAACAAACACAGAGCAGCACAAAACTTTGAGTTACCTGGTATGGTGGATTGAAGTGTGTCTCCCCAAAATATGTACCAGTTTGGCTTGGCCATGGTTCCTGGTATAATGTGATGTTCATACCTACTGTAAACCCTGCCCCACAATGCGAATGAGGTTGGGCAACAGTTGTGTTGCTGGTGCCAGACTCACTGTAGAAGACTGTAGTGTATCTTGAGGCAATCTATTGAGAGTCCAAGCAAAGAGAACAAGTAGAGAGTTGGGCACCTCATACTACCAAGAAGCAGTACAAGGAGCAGAGTGGATCTTTTGGAAAGGACCCAGGCTCCCTGCACCTCAGAAGCTCCCAGTCTGGAGGAAGATTAAAGACAAGGATCCTCCTGCAGAGCCAACAAGACTTGCCCTGGAGCTGATGCCCTGAATGTGGAGTTGTAGCCTGCTGGACCGTGAAAGAAGACAACTTCTCTTTGTTAAAGCTATCCTCTGTTAGAGCAGTTCCAGATGATGAAAACACCCGGTGTGAACATTTCCAGCTGAGGCAGCACTTCACTTTCTTGTTTCAGCTCTTGAACTGTGAGCAAATGTCATGTTCTTCATGTTTTTGTGCTTTTGTTGTTGTTGTTGATTTTGCTGCTTCAAATAGCACCCAAGCATGGTGCTGGAGGGCTGTCTGGTGCTTCTGAACCTGAGAAACCGGTGATGTTCCTTATGGGAAAAGGACCTCTGTCAGACCATATACCATCAGGCTTGAGCCACAGTTTTTTTGGCAATGAGTTCAATGTTAATGAACCTTAAATAAGAGGACTTTAAATAGAGACAGACATAAAACAAGGTTATATATTGATCTACTGTTGAAACTGTTGTAACTCAAGGCTCACAGGAAGGTAAGCCTGTATTGTTCCTGTGCCTGGTGGTTCCCTATTCACCAATTTAGTGTTTACAGTGACTTTAAATGCTTAACTACTAAACAAACATTGGAGGTTCAAACCTACCCAGAAGGTGCCTCAGAGAAAGGCCTGGTGATCTACTCCTGAAAGGGCCCAGCCTTGTAAACTCTATAAAACACATTGTTCTATTCTGCCACACACGAGGTCACTGTGAGCTGGAATTGACTCGACAGCAAGCAGTTTGAGTAGGTTCCAGTAAAGGACACACTGGGCTGAGTCTTCAGGCAGCGAGGAGAAGAGGATTTTGCATTCCTTAAACCCACTGTCACCGAGTTGATTCCGACTCACTGTGATCCTACAGTGTTGCCTGTAGGCAGTCTCAGGAGGTAGTGAGTTCCCTGACACTGGATAGGTGAAGCAGAGATCCCATTTCAAGAGACGACACCTGGTGTGGGGCAGGGCTGGGTTTGCTGGTGGGGGACCAAGTGGCCTCAGCTGTGAGGTTCTGGGCTCTGTAAGCAGGCAGTCAGCTGATCATTGTAATGAGGGTACTGTTTGGATCTTTACTTCATGGAAATTCCAAGTCCTGATTCCATAGCAACAACTGTTTGAGCCTTCTACCTCTTTTCTTCTTTAAGTGTGGCCCTGGACCAGCAGCAGCAGCAGAACTTAGAGGCTTCCTGGGTAGGCAGAATCACAGGGTTACCCCAAACCAGTGATTCAGAGTGTCTATTACAATAAGACCCTGGGATAACTGATAGGCACACGAAAGCCTGAGAAGCTGTGTTTTGCCATTCCCTAACCTCCAAAGAACCCCAAATCAAAGCTGTTGCCTTTAAGTCAATTCTAATTCATTGTGACCCGTGTGTTGCAGAGTGGAACGGCATTCTGTAGGGTTTTCAAGGCTGGGCTCTTAGGGAAGCAGATTGCCAGGCCTTTCTTCCAAGTCACCTCTGGGTAGTTTCAAATTGCAAACTTTCAGTTTGTCATTGAACACTTAACTGTTTGCACCACCCACAGATGAGCCTCTGGTGGACTGAGTACACACCCAAGCAGTGCATGACATGGAACCCAGAGCACCCCATGCATGCCAGGCCAAGCCAGCCCTGGCTCCGGTGAGAGCAGCCAGCAGAAGCTGTCTGCCAGACAATGGTGGGGTCATGTCAGAGGGCACAAAAATATACACAGCAGGACTCTCAAGGCCAAGGGCAGGGAGCCTGCAGGCTCAAGAACTCCCTTGAGGTGAAGCATAGGGTTCTCAATCACTTCCTTGTTCCATCCTCAGACCCCTTTATAGAACTAAGCTTGCAATTCATGAATGCTGGCCCAATTAACAAAACTGCTAGCTATAGCCCTGCCTTTGGCCACTTGTTTCTCTCCCTCATTTATAAACACAAGAATTTGTGGTGTGAGAGACACAGCTGTGGCTGCCTGGGCCTTGTTCGGCCAGTTCTCAGATAGTCCCAGAGGGCCCATGCCCACCTGTGCATAAGCCCCACGGGCACTCAGCCAGCCTCAGGGCCCGGCCATCACTCTCAAGGCCACCACAGGCCCTGGGCAGACACTCGCGTCCTGCCTGCTAGTGACTTCTCTTCTCAATGGCCCCCTTGCTTCAGAATCCCCCCTAGATTTCCTTCCTGACGGAAGATGTCTGAAAGACCTAATGTGAACTTCCAGCAGTAAGCTGTTTCTGAGGTCAGAAGAAATAGAAGTCTCTGAGATTGGAAGAAATGGGTGCAGAGAGGCTGCCCTCATCTTCCAGCTCAGAGCCGGGTTGAGCACAGGCCACCCACTTGCCTGGGGGACGGCTTTGGCAGGCCTCGCTCCTGGCAGCTGGAGTCTGACAATCATTTGTGAGCGCGTGTCAGGACGTGTGGAGGGAGGAGGCGGGCGTGCTGAAGGAGACTCCAGGATGGGAGAGATGGCCTGGCCTGAGGAAGGAAGTGGGCCTGAGGAGGTGGGGAGACCAGCATTCTGGATCCTGAGGCCGTCCTTGTGAGGCACTGTTGTTGTTGCTGTGAGATGACACAGGGTACCTACCAGGTCTGACAATTAAGTCCATGAACTTCCACCTGAGTGGCAGTTTTGGACCTCTTCTCTCCTTATGTCCCAGGTTCAACTGCCCTTTGGCCTCTAAGAGGGAAGGACCTAGGCTAAAATCCTGTCCTTTTCCCAACCCAAGATGATCAGTAATAGCGGTATCTACACGTGTAACAGAAACCCCATTGAGTCATTGACTCATGGAAGGCAGGAGAACTCCTACTCCACCTGCCAAGCTGTTTGGTCTGTCTCCCTGAGCTACACATGACGCCAAACCCCCCAAACTAAGTTCTTTGCAATTGAGTTGATTCCAGCTCAGGGTGACCCATGTGTTACAGAATAGAACTATCCCTACGATTTTCTTGGCTGTCATATTTACAGAAAGAAATGGCCAGGTCTCTCTTCTGCAGTACTGCTGGGTAAGCATGGACCATCAATCTTTAGATTAGTAGTCAAGTTCAAACCACTTGCTGTACCTACAGGTCCATGTAAGACCCAAACCAAAAACACCCCACTGCCGTCGAGTAGATTCTGACTCATTAGTGACCCTGTAGACCAGAGTAGAACTGCCCCATTGGGTTTCTAAGGAGCATCTGGTGGATTTGAACTGCTGGCTATTTGTTAGCAGCCTCTGCACAACCAGGGGTCCATATGAGACCCAGCCAGTGCATTTCCAAACTTGAGTTTTTCGGTCTTAAATGACACCATGTGGTGGTCATACAAGCCAGATCTTGGCCACATTGTTTTGGACCAAGGAGCAGAGATCAAACCTTCTGTCCTCCTGCCACAGCTGCCCTCCTAATTTCCTGTGAGCAAAGATCAGACAAAGGCTACACTTCTCCCCCAAACAATTTTCAGTTGTGATGCCAGTGAGTAAATACAGGTTGAGGAGGGAAAAGATACAGTGCTAGGAGCACAACCAAGTATATAATAGAACAATTAATGTGGGTTACTTAATGCACATGGAGATTCTGTATCCCTACTGTGGTGCAATGGTTGAGAACTATAGCTTAGCCACTGTAGCTAAGCAAAAGTTTAGCAGTTAGAATCCAGCAGGCACTCTTTGGAAACTCTATGGGGCAGTTCTGCTCTGTCCTGTGGAGTCACTATGAGCAATGGCTTGGACTCTCAATCAAAGATAAGTATTTCCATTAAGACTAAGCGATCCACCCAGGTATTTTCTCAAAAGCAATGGAGAGGATACCACTCAAACTTTTTTTGCTGTCTTACAACCTGGCAGATTTCCCAGCTTCAATAATTTACATCCACTAATACTCATTATAAACCCTTGTGGGGTTGTGGTTGACCAAAAAGTCAACAGTTTGAATTTTCCAGGCTCTCCTTGGAAACTCTATGGGGTAGTTCTACTCTGTCCTACAGGGTCACTACGTATTTACTCAGTGGAAGTGGGTTTGCTCTCTTGGTTTGGCTATTTTATCAATCCACCACTTGCAGCCAATCACTTTTGGTTTTTATTTTAACACTCGTTACCAACACCCAAGCCAGGGTGCTTTCAATCATCTTGTATGTATGTGAAAACTGGACAACGAAGAAGGAAGACCCTCAGTGGCATGGAATGACATAGTGACTGCAACAAGAGGCTCAAGTATAACAAGAACTGTGAGGATGGCACAGGACTAGGCATTGTTTCCTTCTGTTGTACAAATGACCACTGTGCTGCCCTGGAACCAGACCAACAGCCCCTAACGACAACAACAACACTCATTAGGATTCCTGGCGGTGCAGATGGTTAAGTGCTGTTGAGAGGTTGGTCAATGGAGCTCAGTGAGAGGAAGAAAGTCCTGGTGATCTGCTTCCAAAAGTTCACAACCTTGAAAACCTCACACATGGGGTCATCAAGAGTTGGATTTGACTCAGCAGCAACTAGTTCAGGGTATTTGCCTGGTACAAATGGTTTCTGCTTGACTACTAATCTAAATATTGGTGGTTAGAATCCACCCAGAGGCACAGCAGAAAATCCTGGCAATCTGCTTCATAAAGATTACAGCCAAGAAAACTCTAGGGAGCAGTTCTGCTTCATAACATGTGGAATCGCCAAGAATTGGAATCCACTTGATGGCAATGGGTTGTTGTTTTGGTTTTCTTTTTTCTTTCTTAGTGAAAATCCTAGTGGTATAATGTTAAATGCTATGGCTACTGAATGAAAAGTCAGCAGTTTGAATTCACCAGGTGCTGTTTAGAAACTCTGTGGGGTAATTCTACTCTGACCTATAGGATTACAAAGAGCTGGAATCAACTCAGCTGCAATGGGTTTACTTTTGGCTTTTTGTTACATGTGTTCTGCACCAGGCTTGGAGCAGAGTACTTTACGTATAAGACTTGGGTTAATTCTTGAGCAATCCTGGAAAGTGGCTTTTATCATTATTGTTATTCCACTATTATTTACTGCTCTTTAACAGATGGGGAAGCTGAAATTCAGAGAGGTTAAATATATTGTACAAAGGTCTAGGATGAGGGGCTGAGCAAGGACTCAAACTCTTGTCAAATCCAAAGCCCATGATATCAGCCATCATGGTATGTAACCTCCAAAGTAGAGCAACATTGCCAAGTTCAAGAAAACCACACATCCTGGAACTTCCAGATTCATATACATTTAAAATGTTTTGTGTACATAAAAACATTTATACTTGTCAGACATGTGTCCTTGGGGATTGAAAATATGCTTAAACATAATCATCTATCACAGTGGTTTTAAAAATATGAGTCCCAGCATTTCAAATCAGAAAAAATATGACTCCCAGCACTTTAAATCAGACTCTCCAGAAGAATCAGGAAATCTGTATTTTAAAAACAAGTTCTCAAAGTAATGCTTGTGATCAAGTAAGAAACCACACCCTAATTATGTGCCTACCTCTACCAGATGTTGAGACAAATGGTCTTTGCTTTCAAGATGCATATACTTCTGTTAGGAGGCAAAAATACAAAGAAACCTATTGTCATCCAGCCGAATGACTGATAGTGACCCTACAAGACAGATAGAACTACCCTGAAGTGTTTCCAAGGAGCAGCTGCTGGATTTGAACTGCCAACCTTTCAGTTAACAGCCTAAACTCGTAACTACTTTGCCACCAGGGCTCTCTTAGGAGGCAAGACGGATTCAGATTCCCACAATGTCCCACAGTCAGATGCCAAACTAGTCCTGATTACAGAGCAATTGTTATTCAGCAAAGAGACAAAGCATGAGCTAGAAAAATCACAGGGTTTTCATGCCAAATGAATGGACAGACGAGTCCTAGAAGAAATATAACCAGAATGTTCCTTAGAAGTGACGTCAGTGAGACCTCAGCTCACTTTCTTTGAAGAAATTATCAGGAAAGGCCAATAATGCACCCACGAAGATGAGAGAAACCCTAAATGAGATGGATTGACAAAAATGGCCTCCATGTTGGACTTAGGCATCCCAATGATCATGAGGACGCTGTCATACTAGGCAGTGTTTTCGTTTTGTTGCACATAAAGTCACCATGGGTCAGAGATGCCTCGAAGGTAATAACAGCAACAGAAGAATCAGAGAAGACTGCATGATCAAGGCTTCACGATGAAATTTGTGAACTCATCCTAGAAAACGTGGCACTTACCTCATGGCGAAATATCACTACTGTCACTTTTAAAGTACCCCCTTGGGAAGCTATGCACCAATGTCTGTGCCTTGTCTACCCTTCAAAGTACTTTTCTAGGATGTGAACTTAATTTTTATCCCTCTTACTATGACAGCTCTAATGGACATTCCAGAGAAAGAGTTCTAAAATTGCTTTAAAGAGTGGACTAGGCCCTGGTGCTGGTGCACAGCTTCCCAAGGGGAGTACTCTGAAAGTGACTGTAGTGATAGCCAGCAGTGAGGTATATAGCACTTTTTCTAGGATGAGTTCAGGAACTTAATTCTCAGACCTTATGAGAGGCACAGCTTATCTGCAGAATTTGGAGTTGGCCGGAAGACAAAAGAAGGCTATTCTTGACAGGAGAAGCACCAAGCACAAAAGCCTTGAGGGAAACATGGATTTGGTATTTGGATGGAGCAGGGAGGAGGAACGCTGGTGGCATAGCGGGTAAGTGCTACATCTGCTAAACTAAAGGTCAGCAGTTCAAATCTGCCAGGTGTTCCTTGGAAACTCTATGGAGCAGCTCTATTCAGTCCTCTATGGCTGCTATGAGTTGGTATCAACTCGATAGCAATGGGTTTGGTTTGGATTTGGTGGGGGGAATGGGTTGTTCAAACAATCTGGAGTCATGGAGAGAGAACTGTTGAGCAAGGAAACAAGTCAACTTAAGGAAGATAGTTTCCAGCAGAAGGTTGGTTTGGACATGGGTAGGACTAGGGAGCCATTGTGGGCTCTGGAGTGAGTGCTGAGAAGGAGATGGGTGCCAGGAGAATCATCAATAGCCCTTCTCCCAAGTCTATCAACTGTGACACCAGGTAAGTGGGACTGCTGCGAGATCCAGATTGGAGATCACCAGAAAGTACCTCAAAGTCAAAGTCACTGCCATAGATCAATTCTGAATCATCTCCACCCTATGGGTCAGAGAAGAACTGCGCCATAGAACTTCCAAGGAGTGCGTGGGGAACTTGAACTGCTGACCTTTTGGTTATCAGACATAGTACTTTACCACCAGGGGGTCCACAAAGTGCCCAGTTGTGCCTTAATATGGGTCCTCATGAGGCTTTCTGTTGTTATTATTGTTGGGAGCCCATCAAGTCCATTTTCAATTCACAGAGACCCCTTGTGATGGAGTAGAATTGTCATAGGATTATCTTGACTGTAGTCTTTACTGGAATGGATTGCCAGGTCTTTCACTTTTCTAGATGGTGAACAGGTTTGAGCCACTAACCCTTCAGCCAGCAGCTCAGTGCTCCCCCATTTGCACCACTAGCACACCCTGAAGGCTTAACAGCAGCATCTTTTTCCAGCAGGGCTCCTAAGCCATCAAGGGCTATCTTCACGTGAGCAGTCAGGCCCCAGAGGAGGCATCTGGGGACTGGGGTATTGAGTTACGCACACCTGTCCTCGCTGGATGGAACGGTGGAGAGAAGGAGACACTGTTGCCATAGGCATCTCTCACAGGGGACAAAGCCAGCAAGCAGTGGAAATCCTGCATAAGCTGTCTTAAGCATTTTGATATGCTTCTAAATTGTTTTGGCACCAAAATGTAACCCATCATATGCAGAGAAAATTTTGCCAAAAAAGAGGCTTATACTGAGCAAAACTAGGAGCCAGACGTGATTGCCTTAACATGGAACAAAGATGAACTGACTCTTTTTGTAGAGAAAGTGGGACATTCTGAGGAACCAGCTTCATTGCTATGTGCCAAAGGGGGAGTCCTAAATACTAGAGGTTGAACTGGTCAAGACTCTTTAATCCCATCAGCCCTCATTCCAGAGCGTGCAAAAGCTGGCTGCTGCTGCTTTTGCTACTAGGTAGTGTTGATTTCAATTCATAGTGACCTGATGCGAGAAAGTAGAGCTGTCCCGTAGAATTTTCTTGGTGATCATCTTTACCAAAGCAGATCAACAAATTTTTCCCTCACAGAGCCAGTGGGCAGGTTTGAATCATCGGCCTTTTGGTTCACATGTGAGCCGTAACCCACTGTGCCACTGCCCTTTCCCTAGTACTACAGAAACCAAAATTTAAAATGTTTTAAGCAAAAGGAGAGTTTATTGACTCAAGTACTAGAGTTGCTTGGCTTCAGATCCAAACGAAACCAAACCCGCTGCTGTCGAGTCAGGTCCAACTCATACTAACCCTAGAGGTCAGAGCAGAACTGCCCCATGGAATTTCCAAGGAGCGCCTGGAGAATTTTAACTATCAACTTTTTTGGTTAGCAGATATAGCGCTTAACCCACTATGCCACCAGGGTTTACTGTTTGGCTTCAAGCACAGCTAAGTCCAGAGAACTTTTATAGTGTAAGAAGGACTTTGTCTGGTTGTCCTTTCCAAGCTTTGCTTTCCTCTGAGTGGTCTCATTTTCTGATTTTCTGGCATTGTTTCTCTGTGTTGTAGAAAAGGTGAGCACCACAGCCCTTCAGGAGAGGGGCATTCCCTCTCCTGCTGCTCGGTTTAGTCCTTTGCTTTGCCTTGGGTGGCTTACTGTGTCAATGTCAATGGGGTACTCTGGTTGACCAGCCTGCCGGTCCACACAGGTGTTGGTGGACATGCAGCCCTTGATTGACAGCTCATCAAAATCCCAAAATGGTAAGGAGGAGGAAAGCTCCAAATAGGAGATGAGGTAGGGCAGAGAAAAAGAATAGGCCATTCAGAACAATGCTACAGGAGCTCTGAGGCCATAGAGATGCCTCAAACCAGGAGAGTCAGGGAAGGCTGCCCCAGGAAAGCAGGGACAGGAGCTGGGCCTTAATGCAGGAAGAGGAGTCACAAAGCATGGTTGTCAGTGTGTGCCGCTGAGCAGATCCAACTCTTGTCAATCCTGTAGGGCAGAGTAGAACTGCTGTATAGAGTTTGAGGGGAATCAACTCAGTGGCAGTGGGTTTGATTTTGAGTTTAATTGTTATGGAAGCAAGTAGCCAGCACTTTCTCCCACAGAGCAGCTAGGTGGATTAGAACTGCCAAGCTCTTGGTTAGCAACCCAACACTTAACCGTGGTACCATGAAGAAGACGACAATGAGACTGTTAAGGCAGGGATGTGGTCTAGGTAGACTTACAAACAGTCCCTCCTCCTGAAGGTCTTCACCAACTTCTCTGTATTCATAGTTTACTCTAATTTTCCCCTTCTGTGCTTAGTGGAATGCCTATGGAAGCAGCAGTCAAGAAATCAAACAACACTTCGCATTGGGCAAATCGGCTGCAAGAGGTCTCTTGAAAGAACTGAGAAGCAGAGAAATTACTTTGAGGATGAAGGTGTAGGTGACCTAAGCCTCGGTATTCATGTCCTGCCCTCTGTCCTGGCATTCCAGATGATCTTTAGCTCATTAACTCATCAGGCACGGAAAGTTCTCTCCCCTGGGTGGAGAGTTGACTTGCTAATGAGCAAAGAAATGAGTAAGCTCCACCTGCATGGGGAATTCAACCCCAGGCCTTAGAAAATACTTCCACATTATTAAATGCTCCACACCTGTGCACATGCTGTTTTGTTTTCTGAAACTGACGCTACCTATAAACCAGCTTCAACAAGCTGCCTGTGAGAGTCTTGGATAGCCCACAGCCCTGTCTGCCTCCTTGCTTGGCCAGCCGATAAGATGGTCCTTCTTTCTCTCCAACTTGGTCTCTGTCTTTTTGGCCCTAAAGGAGCTGGCACTGAACAGAGCCTGGAGTTCCCAGCAACAGGAGCATTAACCATTTGAACCACCCAGTCAAACCCAAACCAAACCCACTGTTATCTAGTAATTTCTGACCACAGCAACCCATAGGGCTGTGGTCCCCACAGAGTTTCCAAGGAGTGCCTGATGGATTTGAACTGTCAACTTTTTGGTTGGCAAACGTAGCTCTTAACCACTATGCCACCAGGCTTTCCAAATCACCCAGTGACTCCTACTTAAAAGATACCCTGAAAAGCCAACTCACTGCTGTTGGGTCAATTCTGACTCATACTGTCCCCATAGGTCACAGTAGAACTGCCTCATAGGGTTTCCAAGGAGCACTTGGTAGATTCAAACTGCTGACTCTTTGGTTAGCAGCTATAGCACTTTACCACTAAGACAGGATCATGTATGTCTCTTATGCTTTAAAATGAAACAAAATCAGTCACACGCACACCAACAAAGATAAATTGCTGCTCAGAGGAGGAGGTCTTCCTCACTTCCTCACGAGTGAAAAGTCCTGTACTCCTAGAAACCACCGGCCTTGGTGGAGGGAGCCAAGCTTGCTGTGAGCACAGATCAGAGCACTGTCTACGGAGTCTAGCCTCAGTGCCTCGGCTGACAGTCACATTTGTCCTCCAAGGAATGCCATCAACCTGACTCAGCCGGTACTTTCCTCATTCTCCAGTCACTTGGCTGGGGCCTGATGGCAGCCTTTGTCCAAGCTGTCGGGTTCAGGGAGGACTAAGAAAGAGGAAAGGACGTCACAGACTTACCAGTCCTGTGTTACTTGCACTCACTCATTCATTAATCATTTGTTGAGGTTCTCTTTTGCTCTCTACTGCTAACTGAAAGATTGGCAGTTCAATCCCACCCAGTAATGCCAGCCAAGCCAAGTACTGTAGACAAAAGACATAGCAACCTGCTTCCATAAAGATTACAGCCAAGGAAACCTACAGAGCTGTTTTTCTCTGTGAGGCATGAGGTCACCATGAATTGAAACTGACCTGATGGCAATAGGCTATCATGTAATTAGCTTTCTGGATGGCACAAATGGTTTGAAACTCTGGTGGCATAGTGGTTAACAGCTACAGCTACTAACCAAAAGGCTGGCAGTTCGAATCCACCATGTGCTCCTTAGAAACTCATTGAGGGCAGTTCTACTTCATCTTGTAGGGTCACCATGAGTCAAAATTGACTCAACAGCAGTGGTTTGGTTTTTGTAAACTAACCTAAAATTTGATGGTTTGAATTCACTCAGGGATGACCTAGAAGAAAGGCCTGTTGACCTGTTTTCGTAAAAGATTACAGTCAAGAAAATATTACAGTTTTACTCTGCAATACATGGAGTCACTATGAGTTGAAATTCACTGGATGGCAATAGATCTTCTTTTGTTTTGTTTTTTAAAATCATATATAACAGAAGGGAAACTCTGGTAGTATAATGGGTTAAATGCTATGTCTGCTAACCAAAGGATCAGCAGTTCAAATCCACCAGGCGCTCCTTGGGAACTCTTTGGGGCAGTTCTACTCTGACCTCTAGGGTCACTATGAGTCAAACCCAGTTAGACAGCAGTGGGTTTGGTTTGGGGGGCATTATATAATGAAAGACAGGCCTAGAGGCCTACTTCAGAAAGATTCTTTGGAGCCATTTCTACTCTGAAATACACGGAATTGCCATGACTTGAAATCAACTCCATGACAATTGGTTTGGTATCATGTATAAGCCCAAGGCTAAGGCCAGGAGTCGCAGAGGTAATTAGA
Organism: Heterohyrax brucei; assembly: GCA_028571685.1. NCBI lineage: Eukaryota > Metazoa > Chordata > Mammalia > Hyracoidea > Procaviidae > Heterohyrax > Heterohyrax brucei. The sequence goes on from CM053143.1 coordinate 169,152,813, forward strand.
TGTGGCCCCTCTCTTTAAAAAGCTTACTGTCTACTGGGGAAACTCACATGTATACCTACTGCCCTTCCTACAGATCAGAGTAGACCTGCTCCATAGTGTTACCAAGGAGCACCTGGAGAGCTTGAACTGCCGACCTTTTGTTTAGCAGATGTAGCTCTTAACCACTCCAACACCAGGGTCTCCCTGACAAGTACAGCAGATTTAAAAGACACATCCCCATCCATTTTAAGACCATTCCTTCTTTCTTGCCTCAACCGTGTGCAAGTTCTCTCTCAGAATGTTAATCCCAAACTCTATCTCTTGCTCACAGCAATTGTTGACTCAGGCACCGTAAAACAACCCAATACAAAAACCTTTATTGTTTTTCCCCATCTGGAACCTGCAGGCACTGTATTTTCTACTCTTGTTTTTGTCATGGTGATCTGAGGATGTGACCCAGGGTGTTACGAATGAGACTTTATTCTTGCTAAGTTTTTCAACTAGTAGTTATATATAAAAATAATCATGTATAGATATTGACATTGCATCCAGCAGCCTTGTTAATCTCATTTAGTTGGTTTAATAATTTGGCAGTGCATGCTGTTGAAATTTTTCTTGGGGTTTCTGTGGAGATAATTTTATTACCTGAAAATAAAAAGTCTTTTTGTTTTTCTCTCCCATTTATTATAGTGCTCATTTTTTCCCCAGTCATTGCTTTGCCTTGAAGCACCAATAAAACATTGAGGAGTCCAGTGAGAGTAGGCATCCTTGTCTTATTTTTGATTTCATGCAGATGCTTCTAAAGTTCTGCCCTTAATACTATGCAGCTATAAAAAAAAGGGAGGGGGAGCATATCTTAAGGATGTATTGTTAGGTGAAATCTGTGCATGTTTCCTTAACTCTCTTACGCCAGCTGGTAGAGTATAGCCTGCCTATTGTTCTGCGTGTTACTAAGACTTGCTAAGCATGTACACGTAACTTCTTTTTGCTTTGTTTCCTATCCCTGCAGTGGAAACTGTGGTGGCATAGTGGTCAAGTACTACAGCTGGTAACTAAAAGGTTGGCAGTTTGAATCAACCAGCTCCTCCTTGGAAACTCTAAGGGGCAGTTCTACTCTGTCCTATAAGATCACTATATGTTTAAAAATCAACTTGATGGCAGTTGGTTTTTTTATTTCTCTCTACAATGGGTCTTTAAACCCCTTCCTTTCAGTTCAAACCCCTGTTGCATTTTTGTGTTTAAAAATGCAAATTCACATTTTTAACCAGTTCTCAGGAAGTTGTACACAAGAGTCACCTGGGAGATCTTGTTAAAATGTAGATTTTGATTCAGCATATTTGGAGTAGAACTGCAAATCCTCAGCAGGGAATGTTAGTAATGCAAATTCTTACCAGGGATTGAGACTGGAATGAGCTGGTTAGAAGCCTTGTTCAGGAAGGTTTCAGAAGAAATGGGGGAACATTAGCAGCTTCAGGAAAGGAAACTGGGTGGCTGGGGAACATTAATGTTTAGCTATCACTTCAGCTGCATACTTAAGTTTTTGTCTTTTCTATTATTGTTCTTGAGAATATACATAGTAAACACTTCGATTACCTTCTTTGAGTTATATACAACCGTTTTCTGAGTTGTTCTTCCCCTGTTGACATAAATTTTGTGCCCCCTACATTTCCTAATCTTTCAAGTTGCTGTTGTTACTTTGATTCCACGTAGATAACGTTTTAAAATATTTTTTGTCTTTTAAGTGAAAGCTTAAAATTTGAATCAGTTCCTCATACAAAAATCTTCTCGTACTTTGTTGTATAACCCCAGTGATTCTCCCCACACTGTGACAGTGCACTTCTCGCTTTCACCCTGAATTTTTCACGTCCGTTCAACCAGCTCCTGTCCGCTTCTTTCTTCTCATCTCACCTCCAAACAGGAGCTATCCTGTTACTGTCCTGTATCTGCTTAAACGAAGAAGCACATTCTTCACCAGTAGCGTTTTAAATCTTATAGACCAGTTCAGTCACTCACTGATTATTCCTCTTGATAGAGCCCCACACAATTCTTAGTGTTTCTTCATTTTTTTTTAATTCTTTTATCTGTTTTTTTCCTCAAATATGTTTGCATCAAGTGTTTTAGCTTCCGTCTTACTAATTCTGGCTTTCATTGCTTTAACTCTGCTCCTTTGACTTTCTATGGAGTTGTCTGATTCTGTAATTTTATTATTGATCTTCCAAATTTCTGCATGTTTCACTATGCTTTCTTGCAGCCTATTCAGTTTGTCATTATGCTTTCCTACATTTTGCCTTATCTCCTTCCTGATCTTTCCAAGAGTTCCAAATATAAACCTTTTGTGTTCTACTGTCAATAATTACAGAAAGTTCTCTTCATCTGTAAATTTCTTGATTCTTTGTTTCAGGAGCTTCCTGAAGTCATCGAGGAATGCCTCTTTAAGTGATTTGATATTGACTGTTGTCTGATCCATTACTAAGTTGTATTTATTCATTTTATGTTTGCTTACTCTGTCATAGCTTCCTTTGTTTTCAAAGTGATCAAATAGGCAGGACATGTGAGCTAGTATGATTATTGGTACCTTTGAAGCTGTAATATCTTGTTTTCAAATGGTTAGAGCTGTTACTAGGCAAGTGAGCCTAGGTGTCCTTTTACTGTTCTTGTAGCATTCAACCCCGGTGCCCAGGTATTCAGTTACGAAGTTGTGGTGCAGGCTCTCTCCTCCAGTCCTAGATGGGCAGAGGCGGTTGGTACGCGTACAGCTATCTAGCAGCACAAGCTGAGAAAGGCAGGGGGCTGACAGCTATCAGTATCTGTGAGGAAGTTGTGTCCACTTATGCCCGAGCCTAAGTAAACAAATTGTTTCTGCCCTGAATTCCCAGATTAGGGGAGACAGCAGGTTATTTTATTTTATTTTTCCCTCTTGTTTGTTAAATAGTTCCCTCTCGAAATCTCATAGGATGACTTAAGGCGTGTTTAAGGTGCCCTACTACTGGCTCAGGTAAGGGTATGAGAGGCTGAAGACAAGCACATTGCACAGAAAGGAGGAGGAAGCACTGGAAAAAGGGAGAAATGTTTATCCTGAAGGAAAGATTTAGATCCTCATGGGTAGGTTAAACTTAATCTACTTAGCCTTATATAATTGGATGCCATTTTTCATTGAGACTGGAGGTATGAATAGACTTCTTAGAAGCAAGGATGTCAAGATATCCTCTCATGTATGTTGGACGTGTTATTAGGAAGGACCAGTCCCTGGAGAAGGACATAATGCTTGGAAAAGTAAAGTGTCAGCAAAAAGTGGAGGACCTTCAACAGGATGAGTTGATGCAGTGATTGCAGCAATAGGCTCAAGCATAACAAGGATTGCGAGGACAGAGCAGGACTGGGTAATGTTTCATTCTGGTGTACATAAGGTCTTGCTATGAGTTGGCACTGAGTCTACAGCACCTAACAACAGGTTGAGCTATTGTTTGTTTTTTAAGAAGACTTCAGGGGATGTTTTTGGTTTAAGATTTAAAGATTATCTCAGTGTCATAGTTTAAGGGATTTGTATGAGGTCTGGCAATTAAGTTCCTGAACTCGTCGTAGAAAAAGTGCTGCATACTTCATTGCTGAGTATCATTACGGCCAACTTCTAAGTAGTCGCTTTGGGAAGCTGTACACCTATGCCAGCTCCTAGTCCAGTGTTCAAAGCAATTTTGGAACTCATTTTTGGACTGTCTATCAGAGCTGTGGATGTACAAGATCAGACAAGCAAGTTCGAGAACTCATCCTAGAAAAAGTGCTTTGAAGGATAATAGACGAGGCACTGGTGTCAGTGCCTAGCTTTACAAGGGTAGTACTTTGAAGATGACCATAGTGATATTCAGCAAGGAGGTATATAGCGCTTTTTCTAGGGTGAGTTCATGAACTTTTAATTGGCAGACCCTGTATGTTGTTGTTGTGCATAGTCAGTTTTTGACTCATAGCGTCACTATATAATAGAGTAGAACTGCCTTGTAGGGTTTTCTAGACTGTAACCTTTACAGGAGCAGATCACCAGATCTTTCTCCAGGAAAGCCACTGAGTGGGTTCATACCACCTGCCTTCTTGTTAGCAGCCAAGGGCTTAAGAGTTTCCACCATAGAGCTCTTTGGGTGTTTGTATACTTAAGTTTTAGTAAGCAGTACTTTTAAGTGCTTTTTGTTATGTGGGAAACTTTGGTGGCATAGCGTTTAAGCACCTTGGCTGTTAGCCAGAAGGTCGGCAGTTCAAATCTACCAGGCACTCCTTGGAAATTCCATGGGCAGTTGTACTCTGGCCAGTAGTGTCACTGTGAGTCAGAATCAACTTGCCAGCACTGGGTTTGGATTTGGCTCAGTTACTTGTTTTTGTCTTAGTTTCTTAGCATTGCTATCACAAAAACACCACAAATGAAGGAAAAAGAGGAAAAGAAAGAAACATCATAATTGAGTGACTTTAATGAATAGAAGTTTATTTCTTCACAGTTTAGGGAGCTAGATGTCTGGATTCAGGATACCAGTTCTAGGGGAAGCACTCTCTGTTGGCTCTGAGGGAAGCTCTTTGCCTCTTTCAGCTTCTATTCTACAGTTCCTTGGCAGTCTCCATATGACATCTATCTTTCCCTTTTCTGCCTGCTTGCATCTGTGCCTAATCTGCTCTTTTTGTATCCCCAAATTAATTAAAGACACACCCTACACTGATATATGGTCTCATAACAAAAATAATTTCCAAGTGAGATCACATTTTCTGAGTATAGGAGTTGGTGTTTCAGCAGGGACTTCAGTTCTGTCCTGGAGTATTGACCCTTTAGTAATTACATCGTGTCCTTCCTAATTCTTTGTGGTGGATTTTACTTTAAACTTGATTTTGTCAGAGATTTGTATTGCTGTTGATGTTCTTTGTTGATTGTTTGCTTGATACGTTTTTCCCCATTCTTTCAGTTTTTGTTTCTGTCTTTAAGTCTAGCATGTATCTTTTGAAGGCAACATATAGATGGATCATGTTTTTTATGAATGCATTCTGCCTTTATCTCTTTATTGATGCATTTAGTCCATTTACACTCAGTGTAAATAGTGATAGGCATGAGTTCAGTTCTGTCATTTTGATATATTTTTTGTTTGTTGTCAACAGTTTCTTTGTTCCTCTTAATATTCTGTGCTGAGTTGTTTTTCTTTATGTATTTTCTTTTCACTGTTGATTTGTATTTGGTGAGTCTTTATGTTTTCCTTTTCTTTTATTTAACTGTGTAGGACTGTTAGTTTCCTTTATGGTTACCTTAATACTTACCTCTGTTTTTTTAAGTTTAAACCAATCTTTCCTTTCTTCATATCATCTTGACTTGACAAGCTGTGACTATGTTATTTAGTCCCTCTTTTTTGTTTTAATGTTGTCATTTTTTACATATTGGCATCTCTGTTTACCTATTTTCAGTCCTATGCCAAGCCAAAGCCAAAGCCAAGTGCCGTCAGTCCTATAGGTACTTTAAAACCCAAACCAAACCAAGCCCTTTGCCATCGACCTGATGCTGACTCACAGCGACTCTACAGGACAGAGTAGAATTGCCCCATGGAATTTCCACAGAGCACCTGGTGGATGTGAGCTGCCAGATTTTGGTTAGCAGATGTAGTTCTTACCCACTATGGTACCAGGGTTTCCAGTAATGGACACTTTGGAAGGACACGATTCAATACAGAACCATTCTGTTATGGTTTCTCTTTTTACCCATTTACTATTTAGAGTGAGTTTTTTAGTGGCCGAACATTTGGGAATTTGACTGTCAATTTAATTGCATTGTGGATATGTGGGCCCATGATTTTATTTTTTAAAAAATACTGTGATCTAATATATGAAAAATTTTTGTGTTTCACAGAGAGTAGTATGTATTCTCTATTGAATATAGCATTTTCTATAGAAGTAGGAGTATTCACATCCTAAATATTTTTCTGTGAATTCCCTGTGACAGTTGTCTTGAGATGGGTTAAAAATATCCTCTGTTGAAATTGACAAACCATTGGCTAAACTGACTAAAGAAAAACAAATGAAACAAAACCCAAATAAGAAATGAGAGGGGAGTTGTCATAACAGATCCAACAGAAATAAAAAATATCATACCAGAATACTATGAAAGACTGTACTCTAACAAATTTTAAAACCTAGAGGAAATGATTGATTCATATCACCTACCAAAATTATCACAAGGCAAAGTAGAACAACTTAATAAACCCATCACAAAGGAAGAGATTGAAAAAGTCATCCAAAAACTACCACTAAAAAAAACCCGGGCTGAGATGGCTTCTCTGTAGAATTCTACCAAGCTTTTAGAGAAGAGTTATCTCTAATACTATTGAGACTATTTCACAGTATAAAAAGGGATAGAATACTCCCAAATTCATTCCATGAAGCCAGCACAATCCTGGTACCAAAGCCAGGGCAAGACCCAACAAAAAAGTAGAACTACAGACTGACTCGACAGCACTTGGCTACGTGGCTACAGACTGATATCACTCATGAAACTAGATGTAAAAATCTTCAAAAAATTCTTGCCAATAGAATACAGCAACGTATCAAAGAAATAATCCTTCATGACCAAGTTGGATTCATACCAGGGATGCAAGGCTGGTTGTACATCAGAAAAACAATTAATGTGATCAACCACATGCCAAGCCAAATGCTGACGATATAACACAAAATACAAGAATCACCTGATTTTGTCTATTGATGCAGAAAAGGCATTTGATAAAGTCCAACACACATTCATGCTACAAACTCTCAGCCAAATAGGAATAGATGGGAAATTCCTCAATGCTATAAGGGCCATTTATACAAAGCCAACTGCCTTCATTGTCGTGAATGGTGAAAGACTGAAAGAATTTCCTTTGAGAATGGGAAACAGACAAGGATGCCCACTCTCACCTCTCCTATTCAACATTGTACTGGAAGTTCTAGCCAGAGCAATTAGACAAGACCAAGAAATAAAGGGCATCTGCACTGGCAGAGAAGAAATAAAAATCTCCTTATTTGTAGATGATATGATTGTATATGCAGAGAATCCTAAAGAATCCATCAGTAAACTATTCAAACTGATAGAAGAGTTAAGCAAAGTCTCAGGATACGAGATAAACGTAAGTAAACTAGTAGGATTCCTTTATACCAACAATGAGATTATTAAGGAAGAAATCATCAAATCAATACCACTTACTATAGCCCCTGAGAAGATAATGTACCTAGGAATAAATCTAACCAGAGAAATAACAGACCTTCACCATGAGAACTATAAGTCCTTGCTACAAGAAACTAAGAGAGACTTACATAAATGGAGAAACCTGCCCTGCTCATGGATAGGAAGACTTAGCATTCTACTTACATAATGCAATCCGAATACAAATTCCAGTGACATTTTTTAATGCAATGGAGAAACAAATCACCAACTTTTTTGGAAAGGGAAGAAGCCCCGGATAAGTAAAGCACTACTGAAGAAGCAGAACACACTGGGAGGCCTCTCACTACCCAATTTTAGAACCAATTACACTGCTACAGTAGTCAAAACAACCTGGTACTGGTGCAAAAAGAGACAGATAGGTCAATGGAACAGAATTGAGGCCCCAAAAATGACACCATCTTCCTATGAACAGTTGATATTCGACAAAGGCCCTAAGACATTAAACTGGGGTAAAAACAATCTCTTCAGCAAATGGTGCTGGCAAAATTAGATACCCATCTGCAATAAATTGAAATCAGACTCATATCTTACACCTTATACAAAAACCAATGCAAACCGGATAAAATATCCAGATATCAAATCTAAAATGATAAAGCTCATCCAAGAAAAAGGAGGAACAACAATGGAAGTTTTAATACACAATATAGACAGAATTCAAAATCTGTCAAACAAACCACAAGCAACAGAAGAGAAAATAGATAAATGGGAACTACTAAGAATCAAACACTTTGGCTCACCCAAAGAATTTATTAATAGAATTAAAAGGCCACCTAGGGAATGGGAAAAAATGTTTGTCAACTGTATGTCAGACCAATGCCTGATTTCCATAATCTATAAGGTACTACAAAATATCAATAAGAAAAAGATAAATCATCCAGTTAAGCAATGGGCAAAGGAGATGGATAGACACTTCTCTAAAGAGGAGATCCAGGCAGCCAAAAAACACATGCAGACATGCTCACGATCATTAGCTATTAAAGAAATTCAAATCAAAACTACAATGAGATACCATCTCACTCAACAAGGTTGGCCATGATCCAAAAAATGCAAAACAACAAATTCTGGAGACGCTGTGGAGAAATTGGAACTCTCCTCCACTGTTGGTGGGATTGCAAAACGGCGCAACCTCTTTGGAAAGCAATCTGGTGCTTCCTTAAAAAGCTTGGTGTATACATATATATATAAATGTATATATATATATACACCATTTGACCCAGTAATACCACTGCTCAGAATATATCCTACAGAATCAAGGCCATTCACACCAACTGATGCATACACACGAATGTTTATCACAGCACAGTCCACAACAGCAAAAAGATGGAATCAACTCAGATGCCCAACAACAGAGGAATGGATAGGTAAACTATGGTATATATACTCAATGGAACACTGTATAATGGTAAAGAACAACAATGATTTTAGGAAACATCTCATAACCGGTTTTCAGCTGGTGGACATTATGCTGAGTGAAAGTAGTCAGCGACAAAAGGATAAATATTGTATGAGACCCCTACAATAAGAATTTAAAAACAGACTTATGCAAAGAAGAAAAGACTCTTTGACGGCTGCAAGGGTGGGAAGGGGGGGAGGGTTTAGATAGTTGATAGAAATGTGGTTGAGTGAAATCCGTGACAGCACACATTAGAAAGAAGATCAATATTAACTGGACTTCAACATAACATGATTTACTCCTCCTTTCTTAACCCAAGATTGCAATGACAGAGTAGCTGGGGTGGGGGGCCAGGGACCATGCTTTCAAGGGAAATCAAGGCCAATTGGTACAACTAGCATTTTGCTAAGTGAGCCCTTTGCATCCCACAATGGTGAGTGGTGTCTGGGGTCTTAAAAGCTGCCAAGCTACCATCTGAGGGTACAGCAGATGGTCCCAACTCAGCGCAAATGGATGATCACCAAGGACAAAAATGATGTGGGGGAAGAGAACTCAGAAAACAGAGAGACCAACATGAGTGCGTGGCTACATCGACTTGTGACCATTCTTACGGTGTCTGGCCACCACAAGTGTTAGCCATAATGGAGCTCATAAATTTCAGTCTCACTGGCAACACAAGAATAAAAGGGGTGCACCCTGAGATCTCTACTAAAAGATTGCAATTGATGGTCCAGGGCCTCGGAGTTCCCCAGAGAGCATGGACTGTGGCCCTCATGCTGCCCCTGTCCATATATCATAATGGAGATCAACTCTTCTGACAGGAATGGATTGGACTTGACAACACAGAGTGACCATACCATGTGTGCACTTTATGGTTCCATGCATCTATAGGATGTTGTCCCACTGACCTCTTACTGGAGACAGGGTGGTGGGTGGAGAGGAGGGGACAGGAGATTGTCGGGAGCATCAGACATGTATGGAGCAGAGAGGAAGAGTGTGATGTCACCAGGGAGGGAGTACAGTGGGAGCTGCATATAGGTGAGCATGCAAATTTATATGGGGATGTACATTTTCGGTCAATCATAATTAAAAAAAAATGTTTCCTCTGTGATGATGAAATTGCCTGTTTTTCTGATAATTTGATTAGGTTTGCTTTTATGTTTTCAGATTATATCCATAAGGGCAAACAAGTTTATGACTGTCACATAATCTCAGGGGACCACTCCTTTTAATAGTATATGCCATCCTCCTTTATTGTTAGTAATTTTTTGGCTGTATATGCCATACTGTCTCATACAATTACTTTAATTCCAGCTTTTTCTTGTTAATATTTACATGGTATAACTTTTTCTCTACCTTCATTACAACCCTCCCATGTGGCTTTGTCACTATGTCTCTAAATTTGTAAAAGCTCAATCTGATAACCCTTGCCTCTTCAACAACAAATTTATTCTATTTAAATTTATCATGATCACTAATATATATTGTTATTTCTACTATCCTATTTTACCCTTCTTTGTCTTTGCTTCTTTTTTTCCCCTTTTCCATTCATTCAGCTGCACTGATAGCGTTTTCTGTATTCCCTATTCTTTCTCTCTCTTGATGGGGTAGTTGTAGGTTGTATTTCTACTCACTTGTTGTTACTTTTTTGGATCTGACTGGATGGCACTTGGCTTGGCTTGGCTGTTGTTACTTTTAATTTAACAAAATTCTGTAAATTTAAATTCATTCAATATTTGTATGCTGCTTTGCAACCTAAAAAGATGCATAAACTACTTAATTTATAATTTGGTTCTAATCTTGTCACTGTTGTGTAAGTTTTTGTTGTATCACTTGTGTAAATATCAAATATTTTTATACTTCATGGTTCAGTTTACAAAAAAAATGACTAACTTTTATGGTCTTCATTGTTTCTTGATTTCCATGTCTCCCCTTTGTGTTGATGTTTCTTCTTGTTGAAATGTATACATTAATAATTATTTAAGTGAATGTCTGCAGGTGATAATGTTTTTAATCTTTTTGTTCTTCTGAATTCCCACCCCTCCCCAACTCTTTAGTGATAGTTTAGCTGGAGATAAAATTCTACATTGTCAGTTTTTTTCTCATCATTGCGAAGGTATTTCTCTGCACTGTGAAGCAGTATAGACTTTGGTAAATTATAAAACTTCCCATTGGCTTAGTTTTTTCATCTGTGAAATGGGGATAATAAGAATCCTATCTCAAGCAACTGTTTGAGGGTTAGTTAAAATACATACAGTGCTTGGTGTGGTACCTGGCATGTAGTACTCTTCAGGTGTTAGCTATTATCTCTGATCTCTTTTGGGGCGGTTGAAAAAGTTACTTCAGCCTAATTGTAGTTACATTTTAGGTAATACAGTGTTGCAATATGGGTACCTTTAGGATTTTTTCTCTTTCTTGGATGTTCTGCAACTTCACTCAGAATGTGCATTCAGTCTAAAGATTTATTATTTCTACTATTCTTAAGAATTTTGGAGAATTATTTCTTTGTTATTTTTTCTCTGCTGTCTTTCTCTGCAGCTTCTGTATGCTGTATGCTCAATCCTCCCATTATCCTCTGTATTTTTAATTATTCTTACATACTTTTAATCTGTGTCTCTCTGTGTTATGTTTTGAGTGAACTTTTGAGTGTCTTTTAATTCAATTATTTTCATGACTGTATTCAGTTTAGATTTTATCCTATGAATGAACCAATGAAAATCCTATGGATCACAGTGGTCCAATCTGCAGCAGATTATGAGGATGGTATAGGATCGGGCAACATTTTGTTCCATTGTGCATATGGTCACCATGAGTCATGGGTTAACTAAACAGCAGGTAACAATAACAAAGCTTATTACTGACCCCAAGCCTTGTGGTTACATATTTTCCTCTCCTGACCCCCAACGCTTTCTAGGTGCTCACGACAGATTGCTCCTGTGTTACAGTAAAACCATAGGTAAAAGGACTATATCCACTGGCTTTGGTAATGTAGACATCATTTGCAATCTTGGTCAACATTATTTCCTTGTTCTGGAAGAGGCTGAGGCAAGGGTGCTGCGGTAGATAAAAGACTAAGAACTGGCAACACCAAGAACAGGCAATTCTTTCAAAGAAGCCTCTCCAAGAAAAAAAAGTTTTTGTTTTTGTTTTATTTTAGTGGGAGACATTTGAGCATGTTTATGTTGTTAGGTAACTTTGAGTTGATTCCAACTCATAGCGACCCCATGGAACAGAGTAGAACTGTTCCATAGGGTTCCGTAGGCTATAATCTTTATGTAGGCAGATCACCAGGATTTTCTTCTGTGAACCTGCTAGATGGCTTCCATCCAGCAACCTGTTAGCAGCCAGCACTTAACCCCTGTGACAGCAGTACTCCTTGAACTTGTTTGTAAGCAGAGGATTAAAAGCCAGAACAGGGAGAGCCTTGTGGTCATGGTAAAGATTAGTGGTTAAGTGCCTATCTACTGAGCTACTCAGACACAGATTTGACTCACTCCTTGTGTAACTAAATGTCCTCACTTGTAAAATGGGAAAATAACATTGTCATGGGTTGAATTGTGTCCCCCAAAAATGTGTGTGATGTTCCAGAGTATTGTGTGATATTCCAGTGTATTGTAAATCCTGCATTTCTGACGTTAATGAGGGAGGATAGGCAGCAGTTGTGTTGGTTGGGAAGGACTCAATGTGTAAGACGGAATTGTGCCTTGAGGCAGTCTCTTGGGACATAAAGGAACAGGAAGCAAGCAGAGAGTGGGGGAACTCATACATGAAGGGCAATAAGACCACTGAGCTTGCTCAGTTAGCATATAAAAAAAACAATGTGTGCCAGGGCCCTAAGACCACAGAATGATGTAACTCGAGAACTGATTGGCTGAACAGCGCTATGAGGACTAGCTCAAAACAAGAACATCGCTGAGAGCACAAGCCAGAGCCACCCATGCTGTTGTAGATCATGGTGGTCCAACTGGAGCTAGAGAGTGTACCAGGACACGTGGGAGTCACAGCAAGTTAGTGTGTCACAAGTTATGTGTCTGGGGCATTGCCTGAACTTTGCGGTTCAGATTCCGCTGCTGGTGATAACCCATCTATGTAGACTGTGCCATGCCACTTGTCTCCACCTCAGTTGCATCACGGTTCACCTGCAGATAGTGACCTTCTCAACCTTTGATCATCCTCCTCCACAACCTGAGACTCCAGTCCACCCTTACCCACTGGAAGTCATAGCATCCGGGTGGTCTGACCAACCACATCCAAACATCTGAAGATAGATCTCCTGCCAAACAGTTCCATACCAACCCAGCTCTAAGGACTCACCTACGTTAGTTCGGTGGAGCCTTGAGTGTGACCTGATTGCATACATATTCCTGCAGTAGATGTTATGTGTGATCATATTCTATAACTTGCCACAAGCTAGCTCATAGGACTCTTGGTACCAGGGAGGTAAGACCTGCATGCCTGCTTAGATCAAATTACAGTTACAGTAAAGATTGACCATGCTGGTCTAGAACAAAAGCATACCTGTCCTCTGAACTTCATTTTCTCCTGCTCAAGACACTGTGCCTCAAAAGATTCCAGTCCAGGAGAAGACTGACAACAGAGTCAACACAGAAAGACTTCCCCTGGAGCTGATGCCCTGAATTTGGACTGTGAGTGTATTTGACTGACGGAATAAAACTTCTCTTTTTGAAGCCATCTACTTGTGGTAGCAAGTTCTGTTGTAGCAGCACTAGATGACTCAGACATTTAGTTGTCTTGGAGTTGTTGAGAAGATTATGTTGAGGAGACTCAGTCCCTGGATTTCAAAGGGGTTTAACACAAGCCATCTTCTCCAGCCAGGTCCCTGGATTACAGAGAGGCTTTAGCATAACTCATCTTACCCCACCTCTACCCAAAAACAGCCCACAGGAATCTGACCACAAACAAAACTTTATGCCTACCACCCCTACCCTCCTAAGCAAAGATCGTATCGTATTAAACCATGATTTTAACCAAACCTTACCCTCTCCGCCTTCTGATCAACACTTCTTCTTTATTAGACCATAAATTCCCCTTATGGAATTTCTTCCAAACCCACTCTCCTGTCTTAATTAACATTCTTCCCTTATCAAACCATAAATCCCCTCACTCCCACTACCTCATCGAAACTTTAAAATGAAAAACTTGCCCTACTGGCCAGGGGGCAGGGTGAACCACCACTTGGCTCAGACCCCATTTCAGATCTCATTCTCTGTCTCTTCAAATGAACTTCACTGGAACTTTGGACTGGTGTATCTCTGCCTCTGCTTTGTGCCATTCTCTCCCAACATATATAGGATATTGTAGGTGACCAGTTTAGCACAATGACTGTCACTTAGCAAACATCCAATAAATGTTAACCATTTTTATAACTGAAGTTAAAGAAGGGAGAGTCATAAGCTATAGCTGACATTTCCAAGGAGCCAGAGAAAGAGTGCCTTGGATAGGTTGAGAACCAATATCCTTAGACAGAGTTCTAGGATTGAAACTGGAAGGGGAAGGCTAGGAATGAGCAGGTATAGGGCCCATTGCCTCTGATGGCTATTCTCTCTGGGAAGTGAGGAGTAAGAACATAGCTCGTGGGCTGAAGAAGAGGCAATTTGTAAAGAGTTGTCATGGATTGAATTGTTTCCCCCCCAAAATACGTGTACCCATGTGGCTGGGCCATGATTCCCAGTATCTTGTGACTGTCCTCCATTTTGTGGTTTTCCTAAACTGTATGTTAAAGGATTAAGGTGGGACGGTAAATCCCTTCATAGGATCACCTCCCTTCCCCACTGTAAAGGGTGTTTCCCTGGAGCATGGCTTGCCCCACCCTTAATCCTTTACCCTGCAAGAGAGAAAAGGAAAGGGAAGCAGGCTGAGAATTGGGAACCTTGTACCATCAAGAAAGCAGCACCAGGAGAACAGCACATCCTTCAGACCTGAGGTTCCTGTGCCAAGATGCTCCCTGGACAAAGACTGATGCAATACCAAAATTTCCTCCTGAGCTGTAAAGGGGAGAGCCTTCCCCTGGAGTGGAGACCCTGAATATGGACTTGTGGCCTACCAGACCATGTAAGAATAAACTTTCCTTTATTAAAGCCATCCACTCTGTGCTATTTCTGTTAGAGCAGCTCTAGCTGACCAAAACAAGGATTATGGGAAATTAGGGGGTGCTGGTGATTAGAAGCTCCTCAGGAACACTGAGTCTCTGCACAGATCACAGACCATCATGTTTTCTATGTGTGTCTGCGGGACCAGCAAGTTTGATGTGGTGGTGGGGGGGAACAAAACTTGCTATGGAGTCATTTTGACTTCTGAGGGAATTCTGTCCTTGAAATTCAGGGAGGTCATGGAGAGGACTCTGTCCTTTAGGGATGTCCTCTTATCCAATGATGAGACCTGCCATCAGCCGAAAATGGTATAACCATAAATAACCTCAAGCCTGTCTTCCCCACTCCCTACCCTCCTACTTGAAAGCTCTTCACTTATCAAAATCTTGCCCGTTAAAAAACCTTTGCCCTTCCTCTTCTAATCAACACTTCTTCCTTATTCAGACCATAAGTCCCCTATCCAGAATTTCTTGCTACTCCTCTTTCTTCCTTTATCAAACCATAAACCCCCCTCACCCCACACTACCTCATTGAAACTTTAAAACTATAAAAAACCTGCCCTACTAGGGAGTAGCTGGGCTGAGCCACTTGGCTCAGACTCTGCTCTCTTTCTCTTGCAATAAACTTCACTGGACCCTTGGAGTGGTTTGTCTCTGCCTCTGTCTCTGTTTGGGGCCACTGTCTCCCCAACACCCTCTTGTCAGAGTTCCCTCAACTCTGTTCCTGGATATGAAAGGAGAAAAAGAAAGAGGCATCCCCCTGATGGATGAAGGCTGTGTTCATCCTAGGTGTAAGCAAGGTACCTTTTAGCTGGTTCTTTCACAGGCAACCTGGTTTCTTTCACTGATACACGACAAGCTGAAGTGTGAAGAGCCAAGGCTCCCTCCCCCAGGGTTATACAGCCAAGGAGTACGGAAGCGCACAAACCCAGACAGCCTGAATTGGAAAACTGTTTGGAAGTAAAAGCCAGAACGTTTTCACAGGCAAGCCCCAGGTCTCTGGCTGTCCAGTCCCACAGAATGAGGAATTAAAGCTCCAGTCTCTCAGTTTGCAATTACAGGGGTTATGGGGCTGAACATAGAGGCAGTTCCCCTTGGAAGGAAGCTGAGCGTCAAGGAGGAGGCTTCCAGCTCTGCAAGTGGCCCACTGTCCCAAGCAACACACAGGCATTCGCCTTTCAACTCCTGGCTCCTGTGACTCCTGAGAGGCCCCAGCGAGGAAGCAGCTGATTGAGATAGTCCCCATGTTCTGGTTGTGGCCACCTTCCTGGACCTCCAGACTCTGTGTAGCTGTTTCCCAAGCCTCACACAAAATCCATGCAAGGAATTGTCTCCATTTATTCTTGCACCTAGAGAGGCCTAGGAGCTCAGTGAGGGGAGGACCCAAGCCTGTGTGCTGTGGTGCCTGGGCTTCTTGTCCATTGACACTCCAGCCATGAAGTAGAGACACTGGCAGGGACTCTCCTCTAGGATGGCCCCACCAAGGTGGAAAAGTGTCAGCTGGGTAGAACATGAATGAGGGGCCCATCTAAGTTCCTTACTCCAGGAATGTCAACAGCCTACACATTCACCTCTTTAAGATAAACTCTGTAAGATAGGCTGAAACCCAAATATACCCCCATAGTTACACATCTTTCATATAGAGAGAGTGATTAAGAGTTTGGCTGCTCGTGTCAACTCAAAAGGCTGATAGTTTGAATCCACCAGCCACTCCTGGGAAACACTATGGGATAGTTATAACCTGTCCTATAGGGTGACTATGAGTTGGAATTGACTCAATGGCAATGGGTTTGCATCAAGAATATGGATGGTACAAACGGTTTAGTCCTCAGCTGCTAACTAGATGTTGGATGTTTGAGTCCACTGAGGGGAGCCTCAGAAGAGAGGCCAGGAGATCTATTTCTAAAAAGTTGATTGTTGAAAACCTTATCCTGACACACATGGGGTTGCCATGATTTGGGATTGACAGCAATTCTAGATTTGCATTCCAGTTCTTGCGCTTCTTCCATATCCGACCATGAGCAAGTTATATCGCCTCTCCAAGTCTCAGTTTTCTCACCTGTAACATGGGGAATTACAGAGGAGACGACACAGGTGATACACTTAGCATTATAGACTACCAATAGTGAGCAGTTCCTAAGTATTAAAAAGTGCTAGTTAATAAGTTTAGACTTCATGTAGAAGCTGTGACTCCAGGTCATACTTTAAAGGATGTCATTTGGCCTAGCATTTGATGCAGGCAGCCCAGGGATTGGTGCGTATGCACTGGTTTATGTCTTAGTCCTCTAGTGCTGCTGTAACAGAAATATCACAAGTGGATGGCCTTAACAAAGAGAAAATTATTTTCTCACAGTCTAGTAGGCTAGAAGTCCAAATTCAGAGCATCATCTTCAGGGGAAGGCTTTCTTTCTCTGTCAGCTCTCGAGAAAGGACCTTGCCATCAATCTTCCTCTGGACTAGGGGCTTCCCAATGTGGGAACCTTGGATCAAAAGGACATACTCCACTCCCAGAACTGCTTTCTTGGTAGTATGAAGTCTCCGGGACTCTTTGCTTGCTTTTGTCTCTTATGTATCAAAAGAGGCTGCCTTAAGACACTGTCTAATCCTGTACATCTCATCAGTATAATTGCCATTAATCCATCTCATTGCATTATAGTGATAGCATTTATAAAGCATAAGGAAATCCCATCAGATGACAAAATGGTAGACAATCATACAATACTGGGAATCATGACCTAGCCAAGTTGACAGATATTTTGGGGAATACAATTCAATCCATGACAGTTTGCTTATAAGAAATTGTTTTAATATAGCTAAGGGTGCTAACCAAATGGTCTGCAGTCCAAATCGACTAGGTGCTCCTTGGAAACTCTATAGAGCAGTTCTACTCTGTCCTGTAGGGTTGCTATGAGTTGGAACTGACTTGATGGCACTGTTTTTTTTTTTTTTTTTTTGTTTGTTTGTTTTTTAAGGGGGAAGAAAGGACTTTTGCACACAGATATCTGAGAAACACAGGAGGAGGAAGCATGTATTAGGACAAAAAGGCAAAGACCAATTAAGGCATCTTCAGCAAAAAGTGGAAGTGAGTCTGTGAATTCCAGGACTGGGTGTATCCTACCCCCAAAGTCCAAGGGCAGGAAGAACTTAGAACTAGGAACTGGATGGAAGTTGGCAGGACTCTTTTCTCTGCCCCTCTAGGCATCTGCTCCCCTCTCCATTCTCTGCAAATCAGCTTTCTCTGTGCCTAAGTCCACACGGTGGGGCACAGACCACTGACATGCCACCTGGGTTTCCTTGTAAGTTTAGCCCCTTGAGCTCCAGCTTAGCAACCTCACTGAAAGTAAGTCTCTCACTCCAGGTCCACAGATCAGCCCCAGGGAGGGGTCTTGATTCATCCTGCTTGGCTCCCTCGTTACTGCTCAGTAGCCCCACAGACCCATGTAGAACGGAGAAGGCTTAATTCCCAAAGGGAAGGGAAGAAGCTGTTGCCAGAATAAGTATTTAGGTTGGTAAGCGCTAGTCATGGATTGAACTGTGTTTCGCTAAAAAAATCTATGTAGCAATTTAGCTAGGCCATGATTCCTGATGTTGCGTGGTGTCCTCCATGTGATGTTAATGACGGTGGATAGGTGGCAGTTCTGTGGGCAGGGCAGTACTCAATATGTAAGAGCTTTTTGTGCCCTGCAGCAGTCTCTTGAAATATAAAGGAAAGAAACTAGCAAAGAGAATGGGGGACTTCACCGAGAAGCAGTGCTGGAGGCTGAGCCCGTACTTTAGAAAGGACCGGGGTCCCTGTTCCTCAGAATCTTCCAGTTGAGGGGAAGACTGACAACAAGGATCTGTCTCCAGTGCCAGCAGAAAAGGCCTCCCCTGCTGACACCCTGAGTTTGGACTTGTAGCCTACTGGACAGCAACAAGCAAAATTTCTCTTTTTAAAGCCATCCACTGTGGTTTCTCTGTTACGCAGTGCTAGCTGACTTAAAACAGGGCTGTTGGGGGTTCAAACAAAAGACACTCAAAAGCCAATCCTGAAGATTCTAAGGTGGAACAGATGGTTTGTGCTCAGCTGGTAATTGGAAAATTGAGGGTTCGAAACCACCTAGCGACACCTGTGAAGAAACAGCCCTGGAGATCTGCTTCTTAAGGACACAGCCAAGAAAACCCTGTGGAGCAGTTCTCTTTGTAACACCTGGCATCTCCTAGCCATAAATCAGCATCAAAAGTCCTTCCCGTAGGGCTGGTCACAAGCAAGTCCTGCTGCAGGAGGTTCAGTTCTGGAACAAATAGGAAGTTCTCTCCTTAAAAACAGAAATGAAACTTACTCTTGTGCGTCATGGCACACAGTGTCAACCATGCTAAGATGTGGCCTCCGGGGGTGTCCATGAGGGTGTGTTTTTCCTTGTAGTCAGTGTAAACACAGTGGATGATCTATTCCTTCTTTGAAAGGTGATAGATACCATCATTCTTTCTCCCAAATCTGCTGATTTCCTTCAAAACCCAAATCTGTTATTACTGTGTGCATTGCATTAATATGTAGAGGTAAAGCTTGCTTGGTGGGTAGACCAGTAGGATTGTATTCAGTTGGGTGACCTGAAGGTAAGTCACTTTGAATTCTTTAAGGTAGAGGTAGGCAGTGTGAGGTCATATTAGGGACCTGGCTCTGGGGTCACCCTCTGGAGTTCAGTTCTTATCTCAACTACTTCCTAGCCACCTGCCCTTGAAAATATTATTTAAGTTTTCTGTACCTCAGTTTCCTCATCCATAAAATGGGGATGATGGTAAGACCTACTTTACAATGTGTTCAGAAGATTAAGTGAGACAATGCGTGTAGATGCTTAGAAGAGTGCCTGGTAAACAGTACACAACCCGTAAATGTGAGCTATTGTTATTATTAGCCATAGTGGTACAGTGGTTAAACACTTGGCTGCTAATCAAAAGGTCAGTGGTTTGAATCCACCAGTTGGTTTGAACCCACCAACTGCTCTCTGGGAGAAAGATGTGGCACAGTCTATTTCCACAAAGATTTTCAGCCTTAGAAACCTTTGTGGGGTCGCTATGAGTTGGATTCAATGTGTTGGCAGTGGATATGGTTTGGGTTTTATGGTTATTATTATTACTATTTTTGAATTTTCAGAATGTCCGTATCCACCAGACACTTCCTGGAAATGCTATGGGGCAGTTCTACTCTGTCCTACAGGGTCATTATGAGTTGGAATCAACTCAGTGGCAGTGGGTTTGGTTATTTTTTATCAGAGAACTTGACCCAGAATGAAACACTTGTTGAACGAATGGACTTAACCTTTCAGAGCTTCAGTTTCCTAATCTATAAAATGGAAAAACTAGTTGTCTAAGAAAAGCCCTGGTGGCGCAGTGGCTAAAGTGCTTGGCTGCTAACCAAAATGTTGATGTTTTCAACCCACCAGGGTCGCCATGAGTCGGATCCAACCTGACGGCACTTGGCTTGGCAGCCACTCTTCAGGGAGAAAGATGTGGCAGTCAGCTTCTGTAAAGACCTACAGCCTTGGGAACCCTATGGGATGGTTTTACCCTGTCTCACAGGGTCAGTGTAAGTCAGAATAATTGACTCAGTGGCAACAGGTTGGTTTCGGCTTCATGAATCTGAGGTGTTGTCACCATAATTAAACGAGAGAATGCATGGAAAGCATTTAGCATAATATCTGTCTTTAGATAGCTGGTTTGTGTTTCTTTTCACTCTCTTTTCCCTCCTGGTGGCACCTAAAACCAAAACCCAAACCAAACCCAATATCAGGAAGTCAATTCTAAGTCATTGTGACTCTATAGGGTCACTTTGCATACCCCTCAAGGTTTCCAAAGAGTGCCTGGTGGATTCAAAGTGCAGACCTTTTCGGTTGGCAGTGACAGCACGTAACAGTACACTACTGAGGTTTCCATTAACATCCAAGGTCCTTTGTAATTTTTATAGATCAAGTCTCTTTGGGCTGCAAAATGCTAAAAACTCAACTCAGTTTGCCTTAAGTTAAAAAGGAAAAGTATTGGCTCAGGAAATAGTAAAGTCCAAAGATATCTAGCTTCTGATACAGGAGAATCCAGGGACTCAAATGATGTCTCCTTGCAGCTATTTTTTTTTCCCCCTTCTTCAATGTTGACTTCATCTCAGCATATTCTGTCACTGTAGTGGCTTCTAGTAGCTCCAGATCTTCACCAGGTCTCTTAACCTTTCTGTGCCTCAGTGTTCTAATCTATAAATTGGGGATAGTAATAGCACCTATGTAAGAGAGTTGTTTTAAATGACACATTTGGGTAATGCAATTATGTAACACTCCATGTCCACAATGCATTCTGTGCAATAGCATGTTTTGTGATTTGGACCACATGTGAATACCGTATTATATACAGGCAGCCACCAGTTTACAAATGTCTGATGTATATACAACCCATAATCACAAACCAACTCTATAAAGCCCATCATATTAAAATTCTAGATACATACAACAATTTGTAAAAACAAACTTGGTCTACTTTGTGATGCAAAGCAAAATGTCATTATTAGTAATACGTTAAATTTGCTTTAGTGTAGCTTTAATTTTTTTTGACTTAGTAAGGTACACTATGTACTATATACTAACATAAACATTGACTGATGTTTGTCAAAAGGCAAACATTTGACCAATAGATACTAACCATACCTAATTGTTGTGACTTCCTTAAAGGCAAATTTAGGAATGCAACTCATCTGGTTACATCTACTATACCCAATTCTCTATTCAAGATTTCTGAACTTATGGGACCATGAACGCATACCCAGTCAGACGTTGCCTGAATGGATATTATGTTTGCATGACTGTGTGTCTCAAGTCCATAGAACACCATCAATTGTGTGGTAAGCACTTGATATCGTCTTAACTGTTTAGCAATTTCAGAGGACACAAACTTCTACTTCTGGAAAACTCCAAGAATTGAATCTCATTGGGTCTCCTGCCCACCCCTGAGTCAACCACCATGTATGGGAGGATAGAATAATCTGATTGGCTAGACTCCTGAGTGGAAACTGATGACCTTTTCTTCTACTTTGACCCTCTAGAGAACCCTGTGCAAGCTACCTGACTTCTCAAAAGCTCCATTTCCCTGCTTCTAGAAACTGAATACTGTTTCTTCATAAAGTATTTACTTTTAAACATTTTTATTACAGAAAATCTAAAACATTCAAAAACAGCGATAACAGTAGCTTGAACACCCAAGCACCCACTACTGAGCTTCAGTAATTATTCACACATGACCATTTTTATTTAGCCTATGTGTCTCCTTATATCCCCCATACTCCTCTCCAGGACTACTTTGAAACAAACCCCAGATATCATATTGTTTTGTCCAGAATACTTCAGTATGTCTTTCTAAAAGATCAGGGCTTTCTTAGACATACTATTATGCCATTATCACACCTGAAACATTAATGATGTTTGTTTAGTATCATTCAAACACTCAGAGTTCAAGTTTCCCTTGTCTCCTCCACTGTCCAGACACGTGATTCACTCGAAGCAGGATCTGAACACAGTCTCTACATTGCATTTGCTCCTATGTTCTTTAAGTCTTATTTAATCTCAAGATTCCAAAAATTATCAATACCTGGTTAGTCTCATGTCATCTGTATCTGCCATTTGGTCCCCAACTCCAATTTCTGGAATATTTTTAAGTAAATTTTGCACACCAGCACCATGAATATTTCAGTTTGTATCTCTACAAGATTTCCTCTTTAAGATACAATCACAATACCATTAATAACCCCAAATATGACTACTGCTACTGCTAATCGCTTCTTGTCATCAAATATTCACTAGTATTCAAATCCCCCCAATGGCTTCATTCATTTGAACGACTCATTTTTTCAGATTAGGATCCAAACAAGCCCACATACTCCATTTGGCTGGTTTGTCTAGTAAGCCTATTTTGATCTCTAAGTTACCCTCCTTTCCTTGAGTTCCTTGCATTTTATTTGTTGACAAAGCTGGGTTGTTCCTCTGGTAGGGTTTCCCCATGTGGGATTTGCTGATTGCTTTTGTGGTGTTACTTAACAGGAGATGGGACAGAGCCAGGCCCGGAATCGCACAGTCCTGGGAGGAGACGCTGCTCAGAAACTGACTTGGGGCCTGACTGGGGGCAAATTCCTCCAATTTTCCAAACCTCGATTTCTCCATCCCAACAGGAGGTGACAAGACTCACTTCATAAAGCCGTTGGGAGGACTGAGTAATATGTGTAAAGAATGTTGTAGCACAGTACCTGGCAAAGTTACCATCCAGTCGATTCTGACTCATGGTGACCCTATGTGTTACGTGACCCTGTGTTACTGAGTAGAACTGCTGCAGAGGACTTCACTGTAACCTTTCTGGAGGTAGACCACCAGGTCTTTCTCCCATAGAACTTCTGGGTGGGTTCAAACTGCCCACCGTTAGGTTAGTAGTTGAGTGCAAACCTTCTACAACACCCAGCGACTTTGCTTGCCACATACCAAACATCAACCAAGTTGTCACTGGCAGAGTTGATTCCAGCTTAGTGACCCAATAGGACAGAGCAGAACTGTCCCCTAAGTTCTCTAAGGAGCAGCTGGTGGATCTGAACTGTAGACCTTTCAATTCTCAGACAGGCTCTTAATCAATAGTCATGAAACTAAAAAAGGGCCAAATCTATTGCTACTGAGTCAATTCTGACTCAGAGAGACCTTGTAAGACAGAGTAGAACTGTCCCACACAGTTTCAAAGGAGCATCCGGTGGATTTGTACTGGCAACCTCTTGGTTAGCAACTGTGGCACTTAACTACTACACCACCAGGGTTTCCCACTGTGCCATAGTGAGTGCTAATTCCCCACCCCCGAAAAGAACTACTGAATAAATTCGTATGAAACGGGCCTATAGCCTCCAGCTGCACCCCTGCCCTGTATTCCACACCTTTTTTGAGATGGCTGGCATGATTCAAATCATGGCCTATTACCCTGAAAGACAATGAATTAAACTGATTTGAAAGCCTGGCCTTCATCCTCCAATCCACAAATGGTGATTAAGCACCCGCTCAGGAGTAGGCCTGGACTCCAGCCACAGTTCCACAGTAGAAAAGAAAGGGAGAATGCAAAGCCAATCTGAAACACAATCCCATGCGTCCAAGACCTTGTAATTCTCACCCAATTGCGGAATTACAAGATAACAGCACAGACTAAGTGTCAGTCACAGAGACCCACGGTAAAAGGCAGCAGACAGCGTCTCCCAAAGCCACCAGTGCTGCTTCTGTAATAAATGAGCTTTAACTGTGTTGGAGATAAAAGACTAGCTGGTCTGTCTAACTCCAGGGTCACAGGTAGGAAACCCCGCCCTGTGATCACATGAGGACCAGCAGAGCCCATCGGGATCCCTTGAGAGTCTACACACAGAAACCCATAGGGCTGGTGTCAGGCGACCAGCGACTTGGAAATCAGGTACACCCTGAGACTGGGGCAGGGCTGGCTGTCGTGAGAAGCCTGCAGAGATGGCAAGTCTTCCAGGCTACAAATGCTGAAGGAAGCACTCGAGAGGAGGAGCCTCAGGAGACAGGCAGACAGCAGGCAGAGGAGGATGGTCCTCACCGTCCTCCACACTGGTGTTAGCTGCCTGCTGTTGAGAAGAGTCCTACTCGTGGCGACCCCTTGTGTCATGCAGTGGAATTGTCCTATTCAGTTTTGAAGGCCGTGACCTTTGGGAAGCAGATAACCAGCCCTGTCTTCGGAGGCACCTCAGTGTTTATTCCTCGGCCCTCTCTTCGCACAGTCTCTGAGATCATCACTGTATTGTCCCCTTTCCCTCAGGTAGTGTGAGAACAGACACAGGCTGTGTTCCCCTGGAAGTCACCCCTAAGATGGAGTTACATCACTGGTGTCACTAGCGGACTGCAGCAGGTGCAGAGTGCACCAGGCGACAGGGACAGTAAAATGACTGTACAAATATCCCTACAATTGGCTACCAACAATAGTATTTCTCCTTGGCCCAGCTTACATGTATCAATATACCTTATGGTTGTTATTTGCCATACAGTTGGTTCCAATTTACAGTGACCTTACAGTATAACAGAATAAAACACTGCCTGGTCCTGCACCACCCTTAGAATCATTGCTATCTTTCGGCTCATCATTGCAGCCACGGAGTCATTCCATCTAGTTGAGGGTCTTCCTCTTTTTCACTTATCAAGCATGATGTCCTTTTCCAGGGACTGGGCCCTCCTGATAATTTACCCAAAGTATATGAGGCCAAATCTCACTATTCTCGCATCCAAGGAGCACCCTGGCTGTACTTTTTCCAACACAGACTCGTTTATTCTTCTTGCAGTCCATGGTATATTCACTATTCTTTGCCAACACAAAAGTTATTAATGCTTCTTTGGTCTTCCTTATTCATTTCATTGTCCAGCTTTTGTATGCATAAAGGGCATTTGAAAATACTGTGGCGTGAGTCAATTACCCCTTAGTCCTCAAAGTGACATATTTGCTTTTCAACACTTTAAAGAAGTCTTCGCACCAATGGGCCAAATGCCATATGTCATTTGATTTTGTGACACTTACTTCCATAAGTATTGATTGTGGATCCAAGTAAAATGACATCCCTTAAACAACTTCAGTGTTTTCTTCATCAGTCGTGATACTGCTTACTGGCCCAGTTGTGAGAATTTGTGATTTCTTTACGTTGAAGTGTAATCCATACTGAAGGCTGTGGTCTTTGATCTTCATCAGTAAGTGCTTCAAGTACTGTTCAGCTTCAGCAAGCAAGGTTGTGTTATCCGCACATTGAAGGTCGTTAATGAGTCTTCCACCAACTTGCTCTGGGAGGAGTGACTCCGTGAGTTTAGGCACTGGATTCTTCCTATAGTCCACCTTCATGAATTGTTTGCTCAGCATACACACTAAGTATGGTGAAAGGATGCACTGCTAACACACATCTGTCCTGGTTTTAAACCATTCAGTGTCCCCTTGTTCTGTTCTGGTAACTGCCTCTTGGTCTATGTATAGGTTCCTCATAGACACAACTAAAAGTTCTGGAATTCCTGTTCTTAATGATATCCATAATTTGATAGGGTCCACACAGTCAAATGCTTTTTCATACCTCTTTCTGGTATAAAACTAAAACTATGCTACTTTACTTTTTGAACTTCCTAATGCACTCCAGCCAGAGCTGTCACTGTTACCCGTTTAACTGATGCTTTCAATCGCATGGTTGCATCAGCAAGTGCCACAAGCAATTGCTGTTGATTTTGTTGAGGCTGGTGTTTTTGTAGTTGCCAATTTTGTCAAATATTCTGATGTTTTAGGTACAATATTGTGGTAATTTGTTTGTCAGCCCACTATCAACAAGGTGATTGAGAATGAAGTAGTAATTAAAGGAGGAGCTGTGATTTACAGCAACATTAGTACAAAAAAATGTTATTAAGGATTCTGCATGGTTTGGTGTGGGAGGAGTGACACTGTCAGTTAAGCTACTGGGTGACCCCAACAATAGTGACACCCCAGAGTTACCTATGTGCTGTCTTTACTGCCCTGGTGATCAACAGCTTGGGAGGGAAAGAAAGGAAGTAGGAGGGGGCAGAGGGAGAAACTGAGCAGAGATGCAGAACGAAGCCTTAGCCAATTGCTGGGAAGCTCCGGAGCTGTAATAATCCTTCAAAGTGGAGTTAGTTGGAGAAGGATGATGATAATGGTTGCATGGTATGATGAATATAAATCACTATCACTGAATTATACAAGTAAAAATTGCTGACTTGGCAAATGCTTCATTATACATATTTTTATGACAATGATTTTTAATATTTTTAAAGTTGACACCACTGAGTATTCTGACAGGGATCACAAGAGAGGGTCCCAGATAGAGCTGGAGAAAAGTGTGAAATAAAATTCAAATTCACAAAAAAAAGACCGTACTCACTGGTCTGACAGAAACTGGAGAAACTCCCAGAGTATGGCCTCCGGCTACTTCTTTGTATTTTTTTTATTTTTTCATTTTTTATTGTGCTTTAAGTGAAACTTTAAAAATCAAGTTAGTTTCTCATGTAAAAATTTATACACAGTGTTTTGTGACCCTAGTAGCCCTCCCTGGCCTTTTCCTCCCAGATTTTCCGTGTCCATCCACCAGCGCCTGTCCCTTCCTGCCTTCCCATCATGCCTCCAGACAGGAGCTGCCCATTTAGTCTCATTTATCTATTTGAACTAAGAAGCACCCTCTTCACAAATATCACTTTACGTCTTACAGACCAGTCTAATCTTTGTCTGAAGAGTTGGCTTCAAGAGTGGTTTTAGTTTCAGGCGAACTGGGGGTCTGGGGGACATGTCAGCTGGGGTGTCTCCAGTCTCACCATTAAATCTTTAGAATTTAAGTTCTGCACCCTACTTTTCTCCTGTTCCATCAGGGACTCTCTGTTGTGTGACCTATCAGGGTGGTCATGGGTGGTAGCTGGGTACTGTCTAGTTCTTCTGGTCTCAGGCTGATGGAGACTATGCTGTATATGGCCCTTTCTGTCTCTTGAACTCATATTTTCCTTGTGTCTTTAGTGTTCTTTATTTTCCTTTGCTCCAGATGAGTTGGGACCAATTGATGCTTTTTACATGGATACTCAGTAGCTTTTAAGACCCCAGACAACACTCACCAAAGTGGAATGCAGAACATTTTCTTAATGAATGTTGTTAAGTCAGACCTAGGTAGCCCCTGAAACCATAGCCCCTAGAACCCTGTCCCAGCTGCTCTGTCCCTTGAAGTGCTTGGTTATACTCAGGGAAAGTCCTAGCTTTTGGTTTAGTCCAGTTGTGTGTTGTCCATCCCTTCACCTAAGACAACTGTCATATATTGTCTAGTTAGTGAATAACCCTCTCTCTTTCCTCAACCTCCTGACCATCAAAGACTGTTTTCTCCTGTGTTCAGATCTTTTCTTGAGTTCTTATAATGGTGACCTCAGACAATATTTGTCCTTTTGTGACTCATTTCACTCAGCATAATGCCTTCTAGATTCACCCATTTTAAGACATGTTTGATGGATTCATTGCTGTTCTTTACCATTGTGCAGTATTCTATTGTCCAGACAGCCTTTTAACACAGCACTGAAATCACTCTTGAGGTTTGAGCTTCAGCCAAAGGTTAGACAGACCTTTAAAACACGCAATTCAACCACGCATATAAGTAAATAGGCACACCAGTCCAGGCACAAGGACAAGGCAGCAGAAGGGCAAAGAAAGCTGGATGAACGGAAATAGGGAATCCAGGGTTGAGAAGAGGAGAATGTCGACATATTGTGGGGTTGACAACCAATGTCACAGAACAATACATGTATTAATTTTTTATAGAGAAACAATAAAACAGACAGACAATTTGAGTTGGGCCAAAACAACCACCTCTTTACACTTCTGTATGGATCAGACAAGGTCCCAATTTGGGCTACGCTAATAAGTCCTACGTCTGCTAACCAAAAGGCTAGCAGTTCAAATCCACTAGGAGTGACTTGGAAACTCTATGGGGCAGTTCTATCTTGACCTCTAGGGTTACTGTGAATTGGACCTGATTTGTTTGTTTTGTTAATAACCTAAAGAAAACCCTGGTTGCACAGTGCTTAAGTGCTACATTTGCTGATCAAAAGGTTGATGGTTCTAACCTGTCAGATGCTCCTTGGAAACTCTATGGAGCAGTTCTACTCTGCCCTGTATGGCTGCTATGCATTGGAATCAACTCAGTGGCACCGGGTTTTGGTAATAAGCCAGAGGAAACCCTGATGGCATAGTGCATAAGTGCTATCTCTGATAACCAGAAGGTTGGTAGTTGAAATCCACACAGAGCTTCTTAGATACTCTATGGGGCAGCTCTACTCTGACTTATAGGGCCACTATGAGTTGGAATCAACAGCAGTGGGTTTGAATGATAACCTAAAGGCTGGTGATTTGAGCCCACCTAGAGGGGCCACAGAAGACTTAGTATTCAGCTTCTGTAAAGATTACAGCCAAGAAAACTCTACAGAGAAGTTTTACTCGGTAACACATGTGGTCACGGTGAGTTGGAACAGACAGAATGGCAACAGGTTTAGATTTTAGATTAGTCATTGGAAGTGGGACTCTCTGGGAAGGGTGTGCCCTTGGGCAAGGCAGTTTTTGCAGCTGAGTCAATCCCCTTGGGTCTGACGGCTGCGGGCCATTTTCCAGTGGCACTCCCAGCAGCTGGAACAGCAGGTCCTTCACTGAAAGGGACTCAGACATGCATCACAATGTCTAATACCAATGGGGCTCAGTTGCTTGTAGCTAAACAATCATCCCAACAAGGTGGCTGTAAGGATTCAAGGAGACAGTAATTCTCGACTCCCTGAGGGTGGTGTTCTTTTTAGGAGTCACTGAGTCAGTTCTGGCTCGTACAGACCCTATGTACAACAGAATAGAACTCTGCCGGCTCTGCACCATCCTTATAATTGTTGTTTGGCCTGAGCCTATCACTGCAGCCACTATGTCAATCCATTTTGTTGAGGGTCCTGCTCCTTTTCACTGAAAAAAAAAAAATGGTGCTTAGGAAAAGGAATCTGTTTTCATTAGCATTAACTCTAGACTTGCTGACACAACAAGGCAGAGATAAATGGTCCAGATCCATCCTTGGAAGTGCGTAGCACTTGTCTAAATGAATCAGACTGGCTGAGTTGCAAATCCATTCGAATCTCCCTGTTGGAGAAGTCTCAGGAGTTTTCAATTATGAAATCCAATCACATACAATGACACCGTGGGGTGTTACAATCATCAGTCAATGAAATCATATACAGCTGCGTTCACGTCTCTGCCTAACAAGACCTGGAGCCACTGAGCCAGTATCTCCCTTGGTTGATTCTAAACTTAGAGTCATGAGTCAGTTCTCACATGCTGTTCCCTCTGATCCCTATCTCAGGTTCCGCTTCCAGCCCCTTGGCCGTCAGCGACAGATTCTGGTCTTCTCATTCATTTCTGGCCCGGGAAATCAACCCACAGTACCAACCATTTGCAAAAGGTGAATACCCACTCCATAGTCCAGCCTCCCTGCTAACAACTCAGGAGCAGAACTGTTGGGTAACGACCAAACATAGGCTCCCACCCAGGGTAGCTCAATCCCCCCAAACTTCAGTTTTCTCAGTTGATACACATACTCAACTCGCAAAGCCACTATGGGTACCAGGAAAGGTGCCCAATTAGTAAAGGTATTATGGGATACAAGGACGGCCGATTAAGTTCGTGAACTCATCATGGAAGAAGTGCGGCATATCTCATTGCTGAAGATCATTCTGGTCATCTTCGAAGTACTCCCCTTGGGAATATATGCACCGATGCCAGCACCTAGTCCAGCCTTCAAAGTAATTTTGGGGCTCTTTTTCTGGAACGGCCATCAGAGCTGCCACTGTATTACCCTTGGTGTCCTGAATGTCATCCAAATGTCTTCCTTTCAGTATTTCCTTTATCTTTAGGTAAAGAAAAAAGTCATAGGGGGTCAGATCAGGTGAGTAAAGAGGGTGTTACAATACATTTGTTTACTGGCTAAAACTCTCAACCAGACAGCTACACAATTAATTTGGCAAACTTGCCACCTTGCCACTGTGAGCAATGGCCATTCCAGAAAGCATTCCAAAATTGCTTTGAAGTGTAGACTAGGTGCTGGCGTCAGTGCATAGCTTTCCAAGGTGAGTACTTCGAAGGTGAGTGTGATCTTCAACAATGAGTTATGTAGCACTTAGGACAATTAAGTTCATGGATTTAACTGTCAGACCTCATATGGACTCTGTCCTCATGACACTTAAAACTTTGATATGGGAGCAAAGCCAAGTTGCTTTCTTTTAGGAAAAGTTAAAATTCAATCCCAGTGAATTTCACCAGGTGCCTTTAATCCAAATCTCTTTCACAAATACTTTTAAGGTGACCCTAAAACTGCCACCCTGGATTTCAGTACACTCTCAACAGCACGTAGCTGTCTAATTTTATTTCTAGAATATATTATTGCCTGATTTCAATGGTTATCTACCATTTTAGTCATTCCAAATGAAAGTGGGCAGAGAGTCAGGTGAATTGCCTCATGCTTCTATGAGTAAACAAAAAAGGGTAGACACACACTAATTAAATCTGTGCAACAGGTAGAAGCCACAAACTAAATGCATATACACAGTAATGTGGTTGGATTCTTAAAACAAACAAATGAACAAACAAACGGTTAGCTAATACTATACTCAGTACCAGGCACCATTTTAAGTATTCACCATAGGTCACCTGATTTAATCCTCTCAAAATCCTTTGAGGTATACACCATTATTTTCCCATTTTACAGAGGAAGAAACTGAGGGACAGAGAAGTTTAGTAACTTTGGCTTGCTGTGTAGCTAGTAAGTGGGGAAGCTGAGATTTGAACCAGGAAGTCTACATTTTTTCTCTCTTTATCTCAGTACTATACTGCCGCCGTTGGGTGCTGTTGAATTGATTCTGATTTAGAACAATCTTGTGTGACAGAGTGGAGCTGCCCTGTAGGGGTTTCGGGACTGTAATTTTTATGGAGTACCAAAAAAGAGCTGATTGCTGTTCAACCATTTCAGGGGGTGACATACGATCAAGAATGATGGTACTGAGGGAACAGGTACAAGCTGCACTGAAGGCAGTGTGAAAATCGGGTGTCCTAGAATTGACAGAGTGCTACTTAATGTGTTTCAACAAACAGCACAGCACTAGAGGTGCTCACTCATCTATGCCAAGGAATTTGGAAGACAATTACCTGGCCGACCAACTGGAAGAGATCCATATTTGTGACCACACCGAAGAAAGGTGATCCAACTAAATATAGAAAATACGGAACAGTGTCATTAGTATCACATGAAAGTGAAATTTTGCTGATGATAATTAAAAAACAGGTGAAGCAGGGAAATGCTAGGCATTTAAGAGTGCTTCAAAAAGGAGGAATAGCATTGCTGACATCAGATAGATCTTGGCTGAAAACAGAAATACCAGAAAGAAGTTTACCTGTGTCTTATTGACTATGCAGACATTTGACTGCATGAGTCATACAAATTATGAATAACATTGTGAAGAATGAGAATTCCAGAACACTTGATTGTGTTGATGAGGAACTCACGTGTAGGCATTCATGCACGCCAAACAAGAGGATCCCGAGCGGTTTATATTCAGGAAAGGTGTGCATTATGGTTGCAGCCCTTCATCGTACATATTCAATCTGCATGCTGAGCAAATGTGAGAAACTGCACCGTAAGAAGAATAAAATGACATCAGGACTGGTGGAAGGTTTATTAACAACTTGCATTGTGCAAATGACAGAACTTTGCATGCTTAAAGTGAAGAAGACTTGAAGCACTTACCAATGCAAATCAAAGACCACAGCCTTCAAGTATAGATTACGCCTCAACATAAAAAAAAAAAAAAAAACAACCTCACAACTGGACTAACGAGCAATATTATGACAAATGGAGAAAAGACTGAAGTTGACAAGGATTTCATTGTACTTGGATCTGCAGTTAACACCCACAAGGAAAGAGCAGTGAAGAAATCAAATGCCATATTGCATCGGGCAAATGTGCTGCAAAAATTTTGACCTTCTTAAAGTGTTAAAAAGCAAAGATGTCACTTTAAAGACTAAGGTATGCCTCACCCAAGCCATGGTATTTTCCATCACTTCTTATACATGCGAAAGCTGAAAAATGAATAAAAAAGACCAAAGAAGAATTAAAGCATTTGAGTTACGGTGTGGATGAAGAATAATGAATTTACCATGTACTACTGTAAGAATGAATCAATCTGCTTTGAAAGAAGTCCAGCCAGAAGCCTCCTTAGAAGGGAGGGTGACGAGACGTTATCTGGTTTACTTTGGACATGTTATTGGCAGGAACCAGCCTTTGGAGAAAGACATCATTTTTAGTAGAGAATCCAGGAAAGACAGGAAAACTCTCAACCAGGTAGACTGACGCAGTGGCTGCAATGATGAGCTCAAGCATAACAGCGATTGTCAGGAAGGCCAAAGACCGTGCAATGCTTTCTTTTGTTGTATTACGGGTCTCTGCGTGTCAGAACCAACTCAGCAGCGCCGAACAACAACAGCAGCAGCAACAAAAAAAGAAGAGAGCAAAGGCTGGGGAATAACAAGTAGTTTCTGCCCAGACAGAGGTACTTCTGGCAGCTGAGAAGGGTGGGCTGTGCTGCTGAGGAGATAAAGGAAGTGAAAGTGTCTCAATGAAGAAACCAGACTTTCCTGCACGGAGCAATTGAACAATGAAGTGCTAAGCAGTGGTAGCAGCAGTAGTGCTTAACCTTTTAACCAGCCCGCATGCCGACACCTAGAATTGGAACGATCACCAATCAACGATCACCGATCAACGACCACCTTATACACATAACCTCCTCGCTCCAAACGCAGAGAAAAGCCGTTTCTGGCTTTTATTCTCTGTCACTTCTTTGAGGGCGGGTGGAGGTGAGCGGCGCTCGGAGAAAAGGGGGCGCGTGGCTGCGGGGAGAGCGCTGCTCGACCCTGGAAGCTTGTTGGCGCCATCTAGCGCTTGAAGGGAGAAGCAGTTTAGGGCGCATCTCCAAGCTGGGATTCCAGGGTTCCCAACTGCGGGTCCGGCAAACCCCGTCTGCCTTTTCAAAACGTCACAGGCTGCCAACTTGCTAAGATTGGGAAATCACTTTGTATTGCAGTTTTCCAGGAGTAAGCCTCCAGTGGAGCCACAAAGACTGCCAGGCAATTTCCTAACACCCGAGGGGCTTTGAGAAAATAGGACGTTCTGAGCGTTTAAAACTCACCATCCGTAGACACAGAATGTAGGAAACTCGGCGTCCAGTTTCACCTTCGGGATCTCTCGGGGGGCTACCCGAGCCTTTCTGGAGAGACAAACCTGTCTCATGAGGAGTAAAGACACCTGCTTTCAGAGTCCTTTACTGCCACCATCTCTAAAAACCAATCTCAAAAACCCTGAGTCGGTTCACTTAAAAAAAGCAGAGCCATGGGTTGTTTTTTTGTTTGTTTTTTGTTTTGGAAAAGGGTGGTAGTCTCGCGGTTCGTGAAGGCAGAATTTCTTTCTTTTTCCTTTTTTTCACTATTTTACTGTGCTTTTAGTGAAGGTTTACAATCCAAGTCAAACAGTCTTACACACACATTGCTGTGTAACTAGCTGCTCTCTACAGACTCTGACAGCACCCTCCTCCTTTCCACCCTGTGTGTGTCTATTGAACCAGCCCCTGACACTCTCTACTCTCTCATCTCGCCTCTGCAGAGGAGCTGCCCAGTTAGTCTCATCTATCTGATCCCTATTTTCATATATATATATATATATACACACACACATATATGGAAACACTGGTGGCGCAGTGGTGAAGTGTGACGCCTGCTAACCTAAAGAGTGGCAGTTCAGATCCACCAAGGGCTCCTGGGAAACTGTTGGGCAGTTCTGTTCTACCCTGCAGGGTTGCTATGGGTTGGAATAGACTTGCGGCGATGGCTTTGGCTTTTTCCTTTTTTGGCTAGTCTAGCCCAATCTTTGTCTGATGAGTTTATGAAGCCAGATTTTAGGGCATAAATGGCTTCAGTTCTGCATTCCCATCCTCTCCTAAGACACTCTGCACATCAGACCCCCAAAACGACCTTTCAGCTGCAACTGTGAGAAAAGGCTCTTCCTTTAGTAATAATCAGCTAATGCTGCCATTCAGCAGGAAAATAATAACACAGGACATAAACTTGAGCACAGAGCACAGCATAAGACTGGTGAACCCATAGTTGTTTTGATGTCTGAAATAGATAAGAAACAAAGGCCAGAGAGAAGCTTGTGAGTACAGACATGAATGAATCCATAAATATCAAAACAACATATTTTGACAATCTGCTTTCAAGGATAGAAATAGGATAGTTTTCTCTTTTCCATAAGAGACATTATTGCTACTTTGACCATTCAAAATTGGTCAGAGACACCTTTCCCTAGTAACAGCCAATGATTGCATTTTGTCCTGAGGCCAAGGCTGCTCATCCATTCCTGTGGTTCTGAAAACTCTCTGTTGTTGGGTACAGAGAGACAGCCAAAAGGGAGTGAAGTGGAGGTGGTGGTAAGACAGGAAGGGGGAGACGCTCCCCTCACCCCTTTTCCCAGCTTCAGGAACACTCCCGCACTGGCTAGAAGGACTCATCTGTCTGGTTGTTACTGGATTCTGACAGGCCCCTTTTACTTTCCCATCAGCTTCTCAGTTCAGGCTATTTCATGGCTCCTCCTCTGCTGCCGAGATGTGTTTGTGGCAGTAGGGTTGTTGGACACAGCCGCAGGCTGAGGAGCCCCTGAATTGCTAGGCAGTATCTCTGTGACTGCCACTGGAGCTACCCTGAAGGTTACGCTGGCAGCTGGGTACAGCTCAGAGCTAACAGGGGTTGTTAGAGCAGAGAGCAGGCACTGTGTGTGTGTGTGTGTGTGTGTGTGTGTGTCAGCTAATTACTCAGGCTAGTGGAGGCTGGGAGCTGTCTGCAGCCTTACTTTCTTAACTTTCAGTGAATTGGAATACAATAAATCAGACCACCCTTCTGTCCCTCCTTCGCTCCCTCTCTTCCTTCCCCTCCCTCCATCACTTCCTCCCCCTTTTCCTACTTCCTCCCTCCCTCCCTCCCCTCCCTCCCCCTCCCTCCCTTCCCTCCCTCCCTCCCTCTCTCCCTTCTTCCCACTCCCTCCCCTCCACAGGGGCCTATTGAGAGCCAAGCTAAAGTTTTGCTGAAGGAATCTGAATTACTCTAAATGGGAAGAGAGTTCCAGGCAGAAGATCAGCAGGTCCAGTGTCTCAGTCATATGCTTGGTATGTTCAAGCAACAGCAAGAGGGCAGGCATAGTTAGAGAGCAGTCAGGGAAGGGAAAGGGGAGGCAGGGAGATGAGGCTAGAAGGCAAGAGCCTAGGCTAAGAGGCCACATCATCTGTGACCTCCTAGGCCACAGCCAGCACTTCAGATTTTAGTCTAAGAGTGACGGTAAGCTAATTCCAAGTTTGAAGACCATGTTGCCTTAAATTCTGTAGAGGCCTTAAAATGCCTGGCCTCTAGGATGAAAGCCTTCCCTCAGGGTGGCACCCAACCAGCTTCATCTCAGGGTTTCCCCAATATCCCAACGTCACACACACAGGACTCTTAATTGTGACAATATCCCTTTATGGGCCTAGCAAATGCCACTCTTCCAGACCAAGAGTATCTGTCACTGTCCCTGTCCAACCTTCTTTGACGTCGCCAGGCTATGAGTCTCCCTCCTCTTGGAGCATCCCCAGAGTATCCT
The DNA here is from genome assembly GCA_028571685.1 of Heterohyrax brucei. Taxonomy (NCBI): domain Eukaryota; kingdom Metazoa; phylum Chordata; class Mammalia; order Hyracoidea; family Procaviidae; genus Heterohyrax; species Heterohyrax brucei. The sequence goes on from CM053143.1 coordinate 169,188,769, forward strand.
GGGTATATTCCTATTATACAAGGTCTGTGTTATCTCTTTAAAGGTGCCCTTCAGGACTAACGGCCCTAGATAAAGGAAACTGGTGCTGAGCCTAGATCACAGCAAGCAGAGTAAGCGAGGTAAATACTAGTTGGATGAATGAGCAAATGAATGAGTGAAGGAGTAGCTGAGGACAATTAACCCATGACCTCCCTGTAAGCCATCCATTCCACAGTGGAAAGAGTAGATGAGAGCTTAGGTTGGGAGCCAGGCTATCTGGATTGATATCCCACCTTCACCGATTACTCCCTAGGTGATTTTAGGACTTCTGTGTATATAAAACAGAAACAATTTTAATAATACCATCCCCTACCTCATATGGAAACCCTGATGGCATAGTGGTTAAGTGCTACCGCTGCTAACCAGAGATGTCGGCAGTTCAAATCTACCAGGAGCTCCTTGGAAACTCTATGGGGCAGTTCTACTTTGTCTATAGGGTTGCTATGAGTCAGAATCGACTCAACAGCTGTTGGTTTGGTTTTTTGGTTTTCTACCTCGTACAGCTGTTAAAACCAAACAAATCCACTGTTGTCAAATCGAGTCTAACTCATAGCGACTCTAGAGATCAGAGTAGAACTGCCCCATAGAGTTTCCAAGGGGTGCCTGGATTTGAACTGCCAACCTTGTGGTTAGCAGATGTAGCACTTAACTCACTACACTACCAGGGTTTCCCATACAGCTGTTGCTGTCAAGTCACTTCTGACTCATAGCGACCCCATAGGATAGATTAAAAATGCCTCATAGAGTTTCCAAGAAACAGCAGGTGGATTTGAATAGCCAACGTTTTAGTTAGCAGCTGTAGCTCTTAACCACTTTGCCATCAGGGCTCCAAATATATGTATATGTGTGTATACACACACACACACACACACACACACACACACACACACACTGGAAATCCTGGTGGCACAGTGGTTAAGAGCTGTGGCTGCTGACCAAGAGACTAGCAATTTGAATCCACCAGGCTCTCCTTGGAAAACATATGGGGCAATTCTACTCCATCCTTTAGGGTCTCTTTAAGTCAGAATCAACTCAACAGTGGTGGGTTTGGGGTTCTTTTGGTATATATGTACACACACACACATACAAATATGTAACTCAGAAGGGAGGGGGCCTCTTTAGTTCTTTCCAGTTGTTATGGAGACTCTTTAGTTCTTTCCAGTCATCAGTTCCCACTCATGGTGATCCACGTGTGTGAGAGTAGAACTGTGCTCCATAGGTTTTTTAAAGTAGGGCTCTCTTCTGTGACGGCTCTGGGTAGATTTGAACATTCAGTATTGCCATTAGCAAGTGCTGATGTTAATCACACCTCCAGGTGGATTTGAACTTCTGGCATTTCAGTTAGCAAGTGCTTGTGTGTTAACCATTTGTACCACCAAGGAACTCCAGATTGGATACCCTAACCCACTGCTGTCAAGGGCGCTCTGACTTCGAGACCCTATGGGTGCTAGCTATTATTATTCTCATTAAGGTGGTTGTTACTGTAACAGAGAGATGCTGAGAGGACGGCTCTGTGAAAGAAGCAGGAACCCCAGATCCTAGCCCACTGCTTTCTTTCCAGCTTCACCTGGGGCTGTCCTGAGCTGCCATTCACAAAAGGCATAAATCAGAGAGTGGAGCTGGAGGGACTTTGTTCTTTTCCTTAATCTTCCTGCAATGCCTTGGAAAAGTCAACATTGCTTCTTATTCCCAAACTACGTGTGACCTTCTTGCACCCATTTCCCATCCCCTTTTTATATGGAGGTAGTTGTGGCAGGGAGGTAGTTGGCTGGGAGAAAGGGGGTTAGGCTCAGAGCCAGAACACCTGAGTTGGAACAAAGTGGCCTTGGGCACAGGTTGCACCTCTGAGCCTGGATTTCCTTGGCTATGACACAGCTGATGGCCTGAGGCTTGCCCTAGGCAGTGGTGGGGTATGGGTAATGGCTACCTGCTCAGGCTATAGAAGGCTGCTGTTGCAGAGTGTCGTTGAACTGATTGTGACTGTAGCTACCCCAAGTGATGGTTGAGGACCAGCGTTTTCTCCCCTAGTGCCGCTGTGTGGGTTGGGACCACCAATCTTTCCATTGGCAGCAGAGTGCTTAGTCATTGTATCGTCACAGCTTTTTCAAAACCATATTTTATTGTGTTCTAAGGGAAAGTTTACAATTCAATCTGTTATAAAAAAGAAAAATTGCACACAAACTGCCATGTAACTCTAACTGCTCTCTCCATCCTGTCACAGCACACTTTCTTTCTACACTGGATTTCTCATGGCCCTTCAACCAGCATCTGTCCCTTTCCAGCCTTTGATTTCCAGCAGGACTCTCTTTATGGAATCAGGTGGTGACTGTGGCTCAAATTCTGGCTCTGCCATCTGTGTGATCTGGGTAACTTACCCAATCTCTCTGTGCCTTAGTTTCCTCAACAGAATTTGGGGATAATTTTTCCCACCCCAATAAATAGTTTAGAGGTGTTGGGGTATTTGAACAGGAGCAGGCATGCAGCAGAGGCTCAATGCCTGTCAACTGCAAGGAGCCTGGGGCACACAGGGCACAGGAGATGCTTGCCATTTCTACTGGCCTCAGTGACATTGACTGCTGAGCACAAGTCTACCATGCTCCAGAATGTTTTGTTAGGCATGGAGCCGTTCCCCTTGCCTTCGTGGAGCTTAAGCTCTAACCTGCAGAAAGGCAGGGAACAAGACAACCATGGGTATAAATCATTCCTCACCAAAACCCATCACTGTTGAATTGCTTCCGACTCATTGTGACCTTATAGGACAGAGTAGACTGCCCCACAGAGTTTCCAAGGAGCAGCTGGTGGATTCAGACTGTCCATAACAGCAGATCTCTTAACCACTGTGCCACCGGGGCTCCAAGAGAACCTTGGATTCCCATAAAAACTACACACACTGCCGCTGAGTCAATTTGGACTCACAGAGACCCTCTGTTAGTGAGTACCAAACCTGGTTTGTGGGCCTGGCCTGGAAGCACTGCTACTGCCTGCTTGTCACTGGCTCTGCACAGCACACGCCTTTGACAGCTCTGTGTGTCCCCCCAACTCTGTTAGCACAGGGCACATTTGCAAATACAGAATGCAGAATAAAGTACAGGAATCACAGAAGGGCTGAGAAGGTACCCAGGACCTAGCTTTGGTCAAGAAACAAGCCAAGACAGAGACAGGAGCCTTTAAAAGGCCTGAGGGAAGGAGATAAGTGTGCTGGGAAAACCAGAAGCCAGTTGTCACCTAGGAGTCGGGATCACTTCCTTCCTCCTATGTTTCTAGTGCTCAGTTAAGATCATGGACAGTACACCTGGCATCCTGGATTTGTACCCCAACAATGCCTCTATTTTGTTGCCGACATTGCAGTTGTTGAATGCTGTGGAGTCAATTCTGACTCATAGCAATTCACGTGGCAGAGTAGAACTGCCCCGCAGGTCTGTCTAGGCCATAATCTTTACAGGACCAGATTGCCAGGGCTTTCTTCCGTGGAGCTTCTGAGTGGTTTTGAATCACTAACCTGTCTGTTAACAACTGAGCTCTTACCCTTTAGGTCACCAGAACTCCTTTTCCTGATCTGTAAAATGGGGATGTTAACAGCCCTCATGAGGTAGTTGTGAGGATAAAAAGTGGAAACCCTAGGGGTGTAGTGGGTTAACTGCTACCTCTGCTAACCAAAAAGTCAGTGGTTCAAATGTACCAGGCACTCCTTGGAAGCTATAGGGAAGTTCTACTCTGACCTCCAGAGTCACTATGAGTCAGACCCCACACGACGTCAGTGGGTTTGTCTTTTTTCATGGAGTCATTGTGAGGATAAGAAGCATTTGTGTATGTATTCGGTGCAGTGCCTAGCCCATAGAACTATGTTACCTTGTATTATCCTTAATCCATTGCAGTAATAGCCACCACTGTATGTGTAGCTCTTACCATATGCCAGGCATCTGAAAGCTTTATTTGGAGTATCGCAGTCTTCATGACAGTCTTTGGAGACAGGAACTATCATAGCTTACATTTTGCAAGTGGAAAGCTGGCATATAAGAGCACAGTGTCTCAAATCACATAGTAAGTATGTAGCCCAGGCAAGACAGTAACTAAGTTAACAGGGCCCTGGAAGTGGGAACCCACAGCTGAAGCAGGCCCATTGCTGACAGAGGGCAACATTTATGCTGATGTGTCTTCCTTCAGGAAGTCTCAGTGGCCCTTAGCCAAATAACAGCATCCAGCCAGGCTTCCCAAACCGGCACGTCATCTGCAGGGGAATCAAACCCTGCTCCACCTCTTGCAACCTGGGAGAAGGTAAGGCTGAATTTTAAATTTTAGCATGTGCAGAGGCTCCAGGGTTTCTCTTGTCTTCAGCAGGGCCTGTCATGTTTTATCCTTGCACTGCTGATGGGGCAAAAGCCCAGAGGAGCAGAACAGAAGGTGTTCCCTTACTGCATGGCTGAAAAGAGATTCCAGTGTTTAACTAACTTCCTCATTACAGTTCTGGCAAAGTGTCACTTCTTCCCAGTAAGAAAGAGAAGCATGGCTGGTGGCAGCATGAAGCTGTAATGTCTTTGCAGGAAGCTCCTGATAATGTCATAAGAAGTGTGGGCAGAGCTGCCCTGCTTGAGGGGGCCCTGGTGCACAGCAGAGCGGATCTTGGCTATTAGAAACTATTTGACATCTGTCTTTCTGACAGATCCAGCTGCTGGACTTTCCAGGGTCCTTTTGATAGATTCTTACGATCAAGGCCATCCTTGGGCCCTTCCATGAAAGAGGCCAACTTTGTCTCTAAGGCTTTCTCTCCCCTCTCTGTATGGTGAGAATGCCAGCTGTATCATTAGGGATTACATCTAGCTATAAGCAAGAGAGATCCTAAAGAACAGTGGGTTAAACAAGACAGCTGTTTATTTCTCACTACAGAAAAGGCTAGAAGGCAGCAGTCTGAGGTGATGTGATGATTCCGCCTGACCAGCACTTCAGGGGGCCTGAGACCTTTCCAGTTCATCACTCAGCCGTCCCTGCTTCCAGAATGATCTCAGTAGCACAGGATCATGACTAGGGTACCATCCATTTTCCTGGTAGTTGAGTGGAGAAAAAAGGTATTCACCACCTATCTTTTAGAAAGGTAGCTGAAAGAGTCACTTAACGCTTTCACTTACTATCCATTGGCCAAAATTTAATCACTTGACTACATCTACCTGCAAAGGAGGCTGGAAAATGTAATCTTTATTTGAGCTCAGCTAAAAATTGTGGAATCTATTATTACAGAAGAAGGAGAAACTGGGTACATTTTCATGGGGCTGTCTAATAATCTCACCATCAAAATTCCCAACAGAAACGATATTGACATTTTCTGTAGTGTGCTAAACATCACAGACTTTTCTAGAAGCTTAGGCACTTAGTCACTGAAGAAAAAGTATAGCCTAGTAGCTAAATACAGGGTTTCTGATTCTGATTTAGTCATTTACAAAAAGTGATATTTTGGACCAGCAACCAAACTTCAGTTTTCTAATATACAAAACAAAATCGTGATACCTGTGTTGTGAATAGATGAAACCCCTGGGTGTGTTCCTGGTCTGGCCAAGCTACTGAATGTTTCTAAGCCTTAGATTCCTCATCTGTAAAGTATCTGCTTCATAAAGCTGTAGTGAGAACAAGCACAACACTTTTTGTTTAGTCCCATTGAGTCAACTCTGACTTATAGCAACCCTGCGTGACAGAGTATAACTACCTAGTAGGGTTCTTTTTTCTATTTGGCAGTAACCTTTACAAAAGCAGATCCCATGGAGCTGCCAGGTGGGTTGGCTGTTAGGAAAAAATGACAATTGGAGGCTTTTATTATTTAGGCCAGAAACCCTGGTGGCACAGTGGTTAATTGCTGCAGCTGCTGATCAAATGGTCGGTAGTTAAAATCCACTAGGCACTCCTTGGAAACTCTATGGGGGCAGTTCTAATTTATTCTATAGGGTCACCATGAGTCAGAATTGATTTGATGGCCAAGCCAGCCAAGTGTCGTCGAGTTGGATCCGGCTCATGGTGGGTCTGTTATTGAGGCCTCTCAACACCCTTGCAAGAAAACAAAATATGACTTTCAAGATATTAAAGACATAGATCACTTAAAATATTGAATAATTGTCTCTCAAATGCTTAATCAACACATTAATTGAAATAATAAGGGAACCAGTAAAATGGAAACGCTGATCTGAAGAACACTTGGGGTTTTTATAGGCAAAGTCAAGAAAATGTAAGTATAAAATTGTTGGTTAGATACAAGACTGATTCAAGTCCTAACTGGCAATAAAAGGAAACCCTGGTGGTGTAGTGGTTAAGTGCTATATCTGCTAACCAAAAGGTTGTTGGTTCAAATCTACCAGGCACTCCTTGGAAACTCTATGGGGCAGTTTTACTCTGACCTATAGAGTTGCTATGACTCAGGATCAATTTATCAGCAGTGGGTTTGGTTTTGTATTTCCTTTGGCAATAAAACCGTACTAGGTAGGACACACTTCCATCTCTAGTAGAAGGCCAAAAATCTGCAAGCTGACATGCAGCTTTCAATGGAATCATGTCTGGGTTCTATTCAATAGTGAATAGTAAAAACAAACACAGGTGAATTCTCCTAGAGAATTAGTTAAGCCTCGGCGAGCCTGCTAAATAAGGCTTCAGCATGACACTGAAAGGACTTGCAGTCCTTTTCTTACCTTATGTCAAAGTTTTGGAATATTTTTCTTGACAAGAAGTAACTCCCGATCAATGAACAGATATTTGCTGATTCCTTAATGGTGAAGTGAAGAATAGGAAGCAATTCCTACCCACTAGTTCACACTGTCCAGTGGCTGCGTGTCAGGGGTCAGGAAGGAAGACGAGGGAGCTGGATAAATAAATAGTTTGCTTTACTGTGTGAACACAAGAAGCCGGGGTGTTTCAGCAGCTAAGCACTGGGCTGCTAACCAAAAGGTCAACAGCTCAAACCTACCAGCTGCTCCATGGGATAAAAACAGGGCCTACCTAAGGGTTATAACCTTAGAATTCCTATGGGGCAGTTCTACCCCATCATACAGGGTCCATTTGAGTCAAAATTGAATCAACTCAAACCAAACCTATTGACATCAAGTCAATTCCGAAACATAGCCACCCTAGAGAACAGAGTTTCCAAGGAGTGCCTGGTGGATTCAAACTGCCAACATTTGGGTTAGCAGTTAACCACCACACCACCAGGGTTGCCATCAATGAAAAGAAACAGGAAAATGTGAACCTGGAGGAGGCCATCTAAGCCAGAGAAGATATCCCACCAAAAACCATTCAGTTAATTCCAACTGATGGTAACCCCATGTGTGACAAAGTAGAATTGCTCCATAGGGCTTCCTTAGCTGTAATCTTTACAGAAATATCACCAGGACTTTCTTCCTCAGTGCCCCCAGGGAAGTTTCAATGGCCAATCTTCTGGTTAGCCGGGGAGCACAAACCATTTGTGGCACCCAGTGAGGGAAGGCACCCAGAAAGGCTAAATGAGGAGTCAGGCAGGAAAAGGGGAGAGGGATTTTCCAGGCCAAAAGGTTGCTGAGAAGTGGCACAAAGATGGAGGAGGGGAGGGGGCATCCAAGGGAGCCTCAGGTAGTTGGTCAGGCTGCAGCCCAGTTCCCATTTTCACAGATGAGAGGTTAATTAACTTGCTTCAGGCCCCACAGGTAGTAAGTGGAATAACTGGGCTTACACGAAGTCTATTCTCTTTCACTACATCACCTCCCCGCTCATTGCCTTTTAAAAACCACCTCTGGGGACAAGAGGTCTGAGCAGGTCACTTGCACTTTAACATTAATTTAAGTCCATGCTTCGCTTCTCCTGGGGCTTTGCTTTAGGCCTTGTCTTTCTGAAATGAAATGAAGTGTTGACCAATGGCACCGGTGGGACCCCTGAAATCCCAGTGTCCCCAAAGAGTCGCAATGAAGCTGTTTAGCAACCAATAATGGGAAGAAGAAGTAGAGACTGTGTGTGTTATCACCCAGAGGTTGGCTCCTCTTACAAGCCAGTTAGGTTTAAAGAGAAAATATTGCCCTCCAGGCCCAGAGATGGACAGAAGAGGATCCTCTAAAATATTCATATGTATGAAATTGGATGTGGTTTAATTGTCTGAGAAGGTGTCATTTCAAATGGCCCCTGGCCGTGGTGGAGCTTGAGGTCCTTGATGATGCTGGAGGGACCAGGAAGAGTAAGTTAAGTTAAAAAAACTCTGGCCTTTCCACACGTGATAGGACTCTGCAACAATGAGCTCAAGCATTAACAACGATCATGAGGATGGTAAGGGACTGGGCCGCCTTTTGTTCTGCTGCACACAGGATAGTCGAGAGTCACCACTGACACAATGGCACCTGACAACACCAAAAGCACCAGCTAGTTAAGTCTCTGATACACATGGCTGGGAACAGAATCCGTTTCACTTCAACTGACATTTCAGTGACTCACAATCAAATGCGAGCAATGAGCCTCAGTACTGCGCATGCCCGCCTTGCTCAAATCTGGCAGGTCTCGTGACTTTCCAGCACGACTGGCTGCCCACCTCCTCACCATCACCACCTTCTCACTGCACCAGCCCACCCCCTTTCTGCTTTTCCGATTTAGTGGGTTCCTTTTCTTGCTTCCACCTTTCAAAGTGCTCAAAGGTCCAGCTCAGTTCCAACCTCAGCCTTCCTTGGATTCTCAAGCCAAAAACCCACTGTTGTAGAGTCAGTTCTGATTTATAGACACCCTATAGACAGAGTAGAATTGCCCCATAGAGTTTCCAAAAAGTGCCTGGCATATTTGAACTGCCGATCTTTTGGTTAAGGTCCATAGCACTTAACCACTGCACCACCCCATTGCTGTCAAGTTAATTCTGACTCACAGTAACCCTGTGATACAGAGTAGAACTAACTGCCCTGTAGGCTATCCCAGGAGCAGCTAGTGGATTTGAACTACTGACCTTTTGGTTAGCAGCCATAGCTCTTAACCACTGTGCCACCCGGACTCCTCAGGTCCCAGAGCAGAGGATAAAACAAAACAAAAAAATCCAAAGACATCGCTATTGAATCAGTTCTGACTCATGGTGGCCCTGCAGGTTACAGAAGTGAACTGCTCTAAGAGGTTTTATTGGCTCTGCTTTTTACAGAAGCAGTTCTCCAGACCTTTCCTTCATGGTGCTGCTTTGTGTCAGGCATTAAGAATATATCAGAGGACCAAACTGACATGATATCTTACTGCCTCAGTTTCCTATTGCTGCTGTAATGCAAATACCACAAGGGGGTGCCTTTAAAGAACAGAAATTTACTTTCTCACAGTCTGGAAGCTAAATGTCCACATAAGGGTCTTGGCCGTGTGGAGATTTCCCTTCCTTGGCAGTAGCCCCAGTCACTTCTTGGTTCTTTGGTCAGTAGCACATCACCAAGCGGCATCTGTTTTCCCCAGTTTGTATGACAGCCTGTGTCTTATCTGCTGTCTTTACAGCTCAGAAGTGGTTAGGTTTAGGATGGTGTTTTAGTCACCTGGTACTACTCCAACAGAAAATGCCATGAGTGGATGCTTTTATGAAGAGAATCCTTATTGTCACAGTCTGGTAAGCCACAAATCCATTTATGAGTTACAGATCCATTCAATAAGAGAAATTGTTGCAGTCCAGTAGGCTGACTCCAAGTTCAAGGTGAGCATCTCAGCACAGGAACCTCAAGTCCAATGGACATGCTCTGCTCTTGGTGCTGCCTTCTTGGTGGTATGAGGTTCCCCAATTCACTCCGCTCACTTCTCTCCCTTGTATCCTACAGCTGTATCCTACAGCTGCTAACCTGAGTCCTGCTTCACTAACACAACTGAGGTCCATTTTCCCTCAGCAGCATCACAGAGACAGGATTCATAATGCATGGGAGGAATTGCACCATACTGGGACTCATAGCCATGTCAAATCAATACACACGTTTTTGGGGGGACACAATGAAGTCCATAATAGATGGCTTCTTTAACATAAGTAAGAAAAATTCTCTTCACAAATAGGATTACATCTACAGGAATAGGGCTTCTGTTTCTAACATATAATTTAAGGGGACATGAATTAATTGAGACCACTTGACCCCATAAGGCTTATGTTCTAGTGGTAAAACTCTTCATCCTCTACTCCAATTATATAATTGTGGATGAACTCCACTTCACATTAAGCTACTCATTTCTTCAGTTAACAAACATTTATCAGATGCTAGCATGTATCAGGCACCGTTTTAGGCACTGGGAATACAACAGGAAGCATAATTGACAAAAGACCTTGCTCTCATGGGGTTTACATTTTAAAGGTGGTAGAGTAGTCCATAAACAAATAGATATAATAGGTCACATATTGAAAAGCAGACCTCCTGGTGCAGTGGTTAAGACTTCGGCTGCTAACCAAACAGTCAGCAGTTCAACTCTACCAGTTGCTCCTTTGGAAATGCTATGGGGTAGTTCTACTCTGTCCTATAGGGTTCTTATGAGTCAGAATTGACTCAAGGGCATTGAGTTTGGTTTTGGTTGGGTTTGTGTGTTAAAAAAGTCAGGGAATGAGATAAAGGAGATGTTACTTACAGTGGTCAGCAGCTTTCTAGAGCGGGTGGCATTTAAGTATAGCTACAAAGAAAGCTAGGGCCAGGCAGTTGGGCAACCATACATGTGTATGTAGGACTTACAGGGGGTCAGCATGCTCACACATGAAGTTTTGGTATTGATTTTCACTGTCTTTCTTTGAGATAGCATCTGTTTCCTAAGAGTAGCCATAACAAAGCACCACCAACTAGGTTGCTGGAAATAGCCTAAATTTATTGTTGCACAGTTCTTGAGGCTGGAAGTCCAAAATCGAGGTGTCAGCAGGGCCATGCTTTCTTTGAGCATCTAGGGGAAGATCCTTCTTTACCTTGTCTGGCTCCAGTGGTTTCTCGCAATCTTTGGCGTTCCTTGGCTCATAGATGCATCACTCCAGTCTCTGTGTTTGTCTTCACCTGGCTATCCCCTTTGTGTCAGTGTCTTTTCTCTTGTTATAAGGACACCAGTAATATTGGAGCTGGTCCCACATTCCAGGCTGACATCATGTTAATTTAACTAGTAAGGTCTTCAAAGATCTTTTTTCTAAACGAGGTCACGTTCACAGAAATTGGCGATACAGTTGAACCCATAGCAGATGGGCCATGAAGCTTCCATTACCTTATGTTGTGGAGGAGGACTCTGGGTGTTAAAGAGATGGCCTGACGTAAAGGACAGGAACTGGAAACCAGGGCATCCAGTTCCCAGATCACTGCTTCCCACTGTGGAACTGCCCAGGTGTTGCAGAATGCTTTGCTCTCAGTAGGTCCAAAGCTATTGATGCCATAAACACGCAGACTTCCTTTTCTCCCTAATTTTCTGTGCACCAGGACCAGTGCTGCACACTGTCATGGAGAAAACACCGAGAATGTCAGAACTCTGCCACCTGGCTTTAAATCTCAGATCTGCTTCTTGGTAGTAGTGTGTGACTTTGGGGAAGTTGCTTAACTTCTCTGATCCTGTTTTCTCCCCTGTAAAATGGAGATGTTAATAGAACTTTCTTCACAGGTAGAAACCATAAAAACCAAACCTGCTGCTGTCATCTCAGTTCTGACTCACAGTGACCCTATAGGACAGGGTAGAACTGCCCCACAGGGTTTCCAAAGAGCACCTGGAAGATTGGAACTGCTTTTGTTGGTTAGCAGCTGTAGCTCTTAACCACTACACCACCAGAGTTTCCTCACAAGCAGAGGTGAGGATTAAACTGTGAACAGTGCCAGCACCCAGTAAATGATACTTGTTTTCTTAGCAGTAGACACGTTGCACATTTTCAGTCATTGTGTATGTGTTGATTGACTGAAGTATGTGTGACAGGATAAGTCTTTGTAGTAAGCAGACAAGAATTAGACATGTGTGCCTTGACGGTGTTTTTTTAGGATCCTTAGAGCTTTAGGGACTAGCTGGTGCCTAGACTGGATGGATAAACAGTATCATGATAAATGGAGAAGAAACTGAAGTTGTCAAAAAGTTCATTCTACTTGGATTAACAATTAAAATGCATGGAAACAGCAGTCAAGAAATTCAACAATGTATTACACTGGCAAATCTGCTGCAAAAGACTTCTTTAAAATTTAAAAAAACAGATATGTCACTTTAATGGCTAAAGCATACCTCACCCAGACTGTGGTCTTTTTAATTGCCTTACATACGTGCAAAATTTGGATAATGAAAAAGGAAGACAGAAAAAGAATCGATGAATTCAAACTGTGGTGTTGGCAAAGAGTATTAAATATAACATGGATTGCCAGGAAAACAAGTGAATCAGTCTGAGAAAAAAATATAGCCAGAATATTTCTTAAAAGTGACGATGATGAGACTTAGTCTTGTGTATTTTGAACATATCATCAGGAAATACCAACTGCTAGAAAAGGACACTATGTTTGGTAAAGCATAAAACCCAGTGCTGACTGCTGTTAAGTTCATTCTGATTCATAGAGTAGGACTGCCCCGTAGCTTCCAACGACTCCCTGATGGATTTGAACTGCTGACATTTTGGTTAGCAGCTATAACTCTTAACCACTATGCCACCAGGGTTTCTAGGTAAGCCTTAGGGTCAGTGAAAACAAGAGAAACACTTCATAAGTGCTCCTAACAGTGGACTCAAACATACCAATGAAGATGAATGTAAAGATGGCTTGGGGACAGTGTCTGACATAAGTGTCTGACCACCAATACCACAAGGGGGAAGAAGGACCCAGATCAAGACTGGTTTTTACGAGGTGGAGGTCTTACACACCTTCTCTCTCTGCTGTCTTTACCAACTCTGACACCAACGGTCCCTCTCACAGGTCTCTGTACTTTCCTGCTGCGTTGGATAAGTCCTTGCAGTGGCCACACAGAACTCACAGACTATGCTTGCAGTTATAGGGTTTATTAGGTGACTTAGTCATCTAGTGCTGCTATAACAGAAATACCACAAGCGGATGGCTTTAACAAAGAGACATTTATTTCCTTACAGTAAAGTAGGCTATAAATCCAGATTTAGGGCATCTCTTCCGGGGAAGGGCTTTCTCCCTCTCTTGGCTTTTGAGGAAGGTCCTTGTTCTAGTCTTCCTCTGTTCAAGGAGCTTCTCAGGCTCAGGGACCCGAGGTCCAAAGGACATGCTCTGCTCCCATCTCTCTGCTTGCTTTCTTTTCCTTTCCTTTCCTTTCAACTCTTGTAAAATAAAAGGTGGTACAGACCATACCCCAGGGAAACCCCCTTTACCTGGCTCAGGCACTTGACCTGGGTAAGGGTGCTCTAATCCCATTCTAATCCTCTCTAACATAAAATTACAATCACAAAATAGGGGATAGCCATTCAATACAGGGAATCAAGGCCCAGCCAAATTGCTATACACATTTTTAGGGGAACATAACTACATCCATGACACCGGGGGAGTTGTTAGGTGTTGAGTCAGTTCTGACTCACAGTGACCCTATGCGCAACAGAACGAAACACTGTCGGGTTCTGCACCACGCCCACAGTCATTTTTGTGCTTAAAGCCCGTGTTGCTGCCACTGTGTTACTCCGTCTCCTTGAGGGTCTTCCTTTTTTTTCAGTGACCCTCTCTTTTGCCAAGCATGTGTCCTTCTCCAGGGATTGATCCCTTCTGACAACGTGTCCAAAGTATGTAAGATGCAGTCTTGACATCTTTGCTTCCAAGGAGCACTCTGGTTGTACTCCTTCCACAGCAGATGTGGAAGTCACAGGTTCGAGTTCAGGCTCAGGAACACTCCAGGTTACAGTTCTACCATCAGGACAGCCTCTCCACCGTGTGCCTGTAGGCACAGCTCTCTACGGCCCTTGGCCTCTGCCCAAAGGCACACAGCTTTCTCTCTCCGTGGGCAAGAAAGCCTGTCTCGCCCGTCTCCCATCGCCGGGTCTTTCATGCCACTGCTTCTCAATGTCTTTGGGGTTACAACTGGCTGTCTCTTTCAGTCTCCTGCTTCCAGGAGTTTCTCAGTGCAGGGATCCCAGGATCTTCCTCTTTGTTTTGAAATTGGTTCTCTTTTAAGGCAAAAACTGACCAATCCTTTGGGTGGAGCCACTCTTACCTTATTACACAGTCTAATCCAATCACCTGATAGGGAGCTACAAGACCATGGCTAAAAAGGCCACACACAAAAGCACTTAGTTGTCCTGCAGGGATGCTGGACAGGCCACACTGTGCTGCTATGCAAAGGTCACCATGAGTGAGATCCCACCTGACTGTAAATAACAACAATCGAGTTCCAAGGCCAGATGAAGGAATCCTTTGGGGCTGGCTTGGAAGTAGAGAGAAAAAAACCAGAGATTAGCCTAACTGATACCCCATCTACCTTGACTTTAGCCCTATGTTTGTAACGAAACATCTTGGGCTTCAGCCAGAGGTACGGGGCTGCTGCAGACTTCCTGGCACAGAAGAAAAGAGAGTCCGTGAGCTTTTCAGGACATAATACCAGCACTCACAAAGTCATTTATTTAGATACAGAGAATAACAGAAACATGGGCATTCACCGTCACTTCAAAGAAACACTGATTATAAAATGCAAGGGAGAAAGAATCAGAACAATCTGGTGAAGATTTGGTCAACTGGGCCAGAGGACTGACTCTAGACTGGGAACGGATTCCAGGCCCCCAGCAGCCTCCAAGCACTGAGCAAAAACGTTAACATGGGCTGAAAGAAAACCACATGGGCAAACATAGCATCCTTTTCCTGTGGATAGTGAGAAATTACGGGGCTTAGAGCTGGCATCACATTGCTGTTAAAAGCAAGGGCTTTGGAGTCAGACAGATCTGAGTCTGAATCCCAGCTCCAAGCTCCATGATCTTGGACTCTTGTTTCCTTCACTGAAGCAGGATAAGGTACCAACATTCTGGGCTCAAAAAGCCAAACCAACAAAAAACAATAAAATAGACCAACCAAAGTTGTTGCTGTCAAGCCAATTCCAATTCACGGTGACCCACATGTTACAGAGTAGAATTGACTCCAAAGGTTTTTCTTCCAGGGCACCATCTGATGGGTTTGAACCTCCAATCTATTAGTTGGGAGCCCAGGGCAAATTGGTCGTGCCACCCAAGGAACTGAAAAGTGCGCATCAGAAACCCTGAGAAAGCAATAGCTCTTGTCGTTACGGTAGTTGATATGTAACACAAACCCCTAGCCTTGCCTGGTCTCCGTCTCTAAAGGAATGGCCTGTCTCTTTGCAAATGTCTCCCCCCACACCTCTCTGAACATCCCTGCTAGCAAATGTTCTTTGCCACAGTAAGGTGGTTCTTTCCATACAAGCTCCTCTTTGCCGAGATGCCTTCTAAGTTACAGAGAGGCAGAAGCTTGAAATGGTTATGAGCCTGGGCCTGTGTTCAAATCCCACCTCTCCTAATTGCAAGCTTTATGACTCTGAACAAAGTACTTAAACTCTGAGCTAAATAATCATTTATGTAGTGGTTTCTTTGGGTTCCCCTGGATACTACAAACAGCTCAGGTCCTCAGGGGACATTTCCCTGGCTTCAGCCAAAGAATGGTGTCTCAAGTCTTCAAGAAATCATGAAAACTGGGTTGGGTCTCAACAAACACAGCTGCTACTGGGAGTTTTTTGTCCCAGTGTGCCACACAAGAAAGTCTAGAAGAAAGGAAGTGAATCTGGGATGGCACGAGGCAGTGGCTGTGCTGAGAAGGGTAAAAAGATCTGTGAGGTCCACACTGGAGAAGACTTTGTCCTGCCGAGTATTTCACCCTGAAAGAACAATGCTGGTTAGACCAAGGGAGCAAAAGTGGCCTGCTTCTCTAACACAATGGGGCCATGGGAAGGAAATTCCTCACCAGCTTCTAGAAGACAGAGAGTTGTCAGCCCAAGCTCTGGTTTAGGAGGCTGGGTAATCAACCAGGAGGTCTGGTGAAGACAGAAATAAGCACTAGGGATTCCTTTCATGCTGCTTAAATGCAAAGCCCCCACCCTCCTCAGTTCCAGCAATCAGGCACGAAGCCCAGGACTCCGAAGAGCCACAGATGGGGCCCGGGGATAATCCCTTCTCTCATTTCACACTGAGTGAGCTGGCTTCAGCTACATGAACCACTGTCTAAGCACACTCTGGGCCTCGGTTTCTCTAATCAGGTGAGCACAGCCTCTTACTGGTTCTCCTGCTAACTAGAGACTCCCCAGCATCAGTTTGGGGGGCTGTCTCTGAGAATGTCTTTGAGTGACAGCTCAGCTGAAAGGGCAATGGTGTCCTAGACTTCCTGGTGGCTGCTCCAGCCTTTGCTACATGCCCGGGGGACTCAGAGGGCTGGGAGGCCCCAAGAAGGTCTTTGTGGCTAGTGACAAGCTACAAAGCAGTCTCACTGCTTCTGTGGAACCTGGGATACTTCACCAAGATGGGCCCCAGTGCCTGCAAGGCCTGTTGTTGCTGGAATGTTAACCCCAAGACACAGCTGCTGCAGAGAGCCAGAAAAGCCACTGCTGTCATCACCCACACCCTGGGATGTGAAATCAAACTGGAACTTAATCCAGAAGGAGACTGGGGTGCCAGCCATAGTCCCCAAGCTCAAGTCACGGGTTTCTACATGTACAATTCAGTGACATTGGTTACATTCTTCAAGCATAACCACCATTCTAACTATTCCTTTTTAAATTCTTCCACCACCATTAACATAAGCTCACTGTCCCTCAAACTACTCATCTAACCTTTTGAGTTGCAGTTGTAAACGTGAAAGCATATCTGCCTAAGCATTGCTCTCTTTATTAAGTGCTATGTCTGCTACCCAAAAGGTCAGCAGTTCAAATCCACCAGGTGCTCCTTGAAAACTCTATGGGGCAGTTCTACTCTGTCCTCCAGGGTCACTATGAGTTGGACCCGACTCGATGCCAGCAGGTTATTGTTCTCTTTGTATGAAGTATCTGTGTAGGAGGGTTACAGCTGCAGTTCACCTGAGGCCCGACATGCATGCAAAGACCTCTCCTTGCAGAAGCAAGGGATGGAAGAGGAGCACCCCATTTCCTGACAGGCTTTTGGCCTCAACGACACAGCTTGTTTCCTAATTTTGTCACAAATGCCCCGCTAAAAGTGAGCAAGTCACTTCCCTTCTCTGAGCCTAGTTCCTCATTTCTAACTCTGAAGGGGCTGGAGCAGCTTTCTACCGAGAGCTTCGAGCTTTAATTTTTGATGATGAGAGTTCACCGTGTCCTGAGCTGGCTTTGCATGTAGCATGAGGGACGCAAGGGGAGACCTGACAGGGGGAAGCTGTGGAGTGCTGACTGGTGATTTCCCCAGACCCTCTGCAGGCCGCCTGCAGGGGAAACTCGGCTGCGCTGACAGCCTGGCCCCGCATGGCAGCTGTCTGCAGAGGATTAGCCGAAATTTTGCAGGGAGGAAAGATGAGCTCGTTAGGTTTACCTGTGTAAATCGGTGCCTATCACAGCTAAGTGCAAGGGTGGTGAAGGCCGAGAAGGCAGCTCTGCGGGGCAGGAAGCCCTGTGTCTGCAGGCCCGGCGGATGCCCAAATGAGGTTGTCGAGGCATATTTAATGGCATGGAAAAATGTTCACTATAAAGCGAAAAAAGTAGGTTATAAAAAGCAGCATATGTAGGGCGCTCCTCTGATTGTGGAGAAGAAGTATTTCCCTCTAAAAGTAGACACACACACACACACAAAGGAACAGCCCTAAAATTCAAGTAGTGATCATCTCAGTGTGCTGGGACTTCGTGTGGTTTTTATTTTCTTCCTTTGTGCATTTCTATATTTTCCAAGTTTCTTGTAATCATCTAAATTTTTTTTTTAAGCTTATGGTAGTAACCCTGTCAAACGCACTGGCCTCTGCTGCACAGTCTTTTCCTAGGGATGCTCTTCCCATGCAGTCCCTGGGCACTTCAAACACCAAACCCACTTGGCTGCCAACTAGAAGGCTGGAGATTTAAGTCCACCCAGAAGCACCCTGGAAGAAAGGCCTGGCAATTTGCTTCCAAAAAAATCAGCCCTTGAAAACACTACAGAGTGCAGTTGTACTCTGACACATACAGGGTTGTCTTGAGTTGGAATCGGCTTGACCAGTAACTCGTACTAGAACAGGCATTGGTGGTTCGGTGGTAGAAGTTCCACCTTCCGTGGGAGAGACTCAGGTTCGATTCCTGGCCAGTTCACCTCAGGCCCAGCCACCACAGGTCTGTCAGTGGTGGTTTGCATGTCGTTTATGATGCTGCACAGATTTCAGCTGAGCTTCCAGACCAAGACAGATTAGGAAGAAAAGGCTGGCAATCTAATTCTGACACAGCAGCCAAGGAAACCCCTATAGATCACTCAGTCTGCAACCAACAGCAGAATGATGCAAGACTGGCTGGCATTTTATTTCGTTGTATGCATGATAGTCAAGAGTCTGGAGCCAAGTTGATGATGGCTATCAATGACAATACCATCCAGGGTTCAGAAGCCATAGAAGATGGAATTTCAAGAGTAGAGGCGCAGAAAGGGATAGCTGGTGGAGACGCTGAAGATGTCGAGATGGTGAACTCCAGTCTCATGCCCCAAGGGTGATAATAGGAGGCCATCATCATGGCGCAGCTGACCAAAGCAGTTTTCAGATGGCTGGCAAGGGCAACTGGAAGAGAAAGTTGTGGCGTGGAAACTCAAACCCTTGCTCTGTAGAGTTTTCAATGGCTGACTCTCAGAAGTTGATTACCAGGCCTTTCTTCTGTGGCATCTCTGGGAAGACATGAATCTCCAACCTTCAGGAAGCAGGCAAGTACATTAACTGTTTGCACCACCCAAGTGCTCCTTGTGTATGATTAGGGCAGGGCTTCTCAGACAGTGACATGCACATGAGTCAACAAGAATCCTCTAGAAGTACAGAATCCCTTCAGGTGTCAAGGAGGCTGCCAAGGCAGTCCCTGGCAATGCCAAGGATGCTAGGTCACAGATCATGCTAGGTCACCAGTAGCAAGACTGTAGATTTGTAGGGGTCTGGGGGACTGGAAGAAGGATTTGGCTTGGTGACTTGATAGGCTGGGAGAGGAGAGGAATAGGTTTGAGGCAGTGTCATGGATTGAAGTATATCCCTAAATATATGTGTCAACTTGGTTAGGGTGTAATTTTCAGTAGTGTGTGGTTATCTTCTATTTTGTGATTATAGTTTTATGTTCAAGAGGTTTAGGGTGGAATTGTAACACCCTTAGTAAGGCTACATCCCTGGGGTGTGGCCTGCACCCCTCTTTTATACTACAAGAGATAAAGGGAAAGAGAAGCAAGCAGAGAGTAGAGGACCTCGTATTACCAAGAAAGAAGCACTGGGAGCACAGCAAATGCTTTGGACCTGAGGTTCTTGTGCTGAGATGTCGCTAGGCCAAGGGAAGACTGAAGATGACAAGGACCTTCCTCCAGAGCTGACTGAGAAAACCTTCTCCCAAAGGTGACGTCCTGAACTTGGACTTCCAGCCTACTGGACTGTGAGAGAATAAACTTCTCTTTGGAAACTCTAGTGGCGTAGTGGTCAAGTGCCATGACTGCTAACCAAAAGGTCAGCAGTTCAAATCCACCAGGCACTCCTTGGAAACTCTGTGAAGCAGTTCTACTCTGGCCTATAGGGTTGATATGAATCAGAATTAACTTGAAGGCAGTGGGTTTCAGGGGGAGGGGTTGGTTTGGTTAAAGCCATCTGCTTGTGGTATTTCTGTTTTAGCAGCACTAGGTGACTAAAACACACAACCAAGCTCGAGATGATCAGACAAAGCTTTGTGCTTGCAAGGACAAGGGTGAAGATAGGGGGGTCACCTCAGTATTTTGATTGGGACATAACCCTCAGCAAAGGGCCAGATGAACAGCAGACCTTGCTCCCATTCCCAGAAATAACGGTCCTTGGTGATCTATACAGCAGGCCAGAGCCAGGGCACTCTGCATCTGGGATCCTATGCTCTGCCCCTGTTTCTTCTGCTCTGGTCTCACACCCAACTGCCTTGTCTGCTGTGTCTTCCCTCCACCCCATGACCCCTGCAGCTGAACCTCCTACAGCAGGAAAAAAGCTCCTTCCCGTTGTTGTTGTCAGTTGCTGTCTAGTTGTTTCTGACTCACTGCGACCTCATGAAGGCCCAAAGAGAACCGCTCCATCCGTTTTCAAGGCTGTGGGCTTTCGGCAGCAAACTGCCAGGCTTGTTTTCTGAAGCACCTTTGGGTGGGTTCAGAAAGCTAACTCCTTGGCTAGTAGTGGAGCCCTTGAGGAACATAGTGGTTGAGTGCTTGGTTGCTGGCTGAAAGGTCGAGGGTTCCAATCCACCAGCTGCTCAGAGAGAGGAAGACCTGGCAAAATAGTCTTGTAAATACTACCATCCAAGAAGCCCTATGGGGGCAGTTCGACTCCATCACAAGAGGTTGCTCTGGGTCAGAATCAATTCAAACGTCATTCTACAAAGGTCCAACACTTAACAGATCGCACCACCTAGAGGCTTCTGCCCTGGGCAGTACAGATTGCCTTTCCTGAAGGAATAGTCTGAAATGGGGATTAGACTGGTTCCTTAGTTTATTTAACCAATAAAAATTCCTCCTGTTTAAAAAGGTGCATCCTACATGCCAGTCAGTCTTGTCCGTACTTTGTCTGTCAACTCATGTATTTCCCCACCTCTCTGCCCCCATTTTACAGATGAGACTGGAGGACCGGGGTGGAAATTAACTTGCCCAAGGTCATGCAATTAGAAAGTGGAACTGGGGTTCAAACCCAGGAATTCTGGTGTCAACATCTGTTCTACTAAGAGGCTATGCTCCCTGCAAACAGTAAAATCACATCATCTGTGAATTTCCAAATCTATGCAATCAGCGGGGAAGAGAGAGAATAGCAATTGCCAAAGCGCAGACGATTATCTGCCCCTTCTTCTCCAGTAGCGTGTCCCAGAGAAAGGATGGTGTCTGGGAGATAGAATTCTGGGGCTGCCTGGGGCCATCTCCGCTCCCTCTAGCTTCTCAGAGTCTCCTGTTCAGCATTCTGGTACACTGAGTTTCATTCCAGCTTAAACTCTTGTCTTTTTTTTTTTTTTTTTGGCACGCTGCACAAATCCTTAGATACAAGCCAACTACCTCATCTTTTGCTCAACCCCAAAACCAGCTATCTGTTGCAGTGCTGGAAGAAAAGCTGGTACGTGGGGTTGACTGAGAGATGAGGCAGACGTGACTTCACCATAGTATTACTTCTACTGTTTTTGTCAATGGGTAGTATTCCAGGGCTCTGCTGGGTGGTGTAGGCTAGCCCGGGCATCTAAGCGCCATCTAAAACCTCATTCAGCACTGTGTCACCTCTGTGTCCTTCTGTTGGCATCCTTCTAGACCCAGCTCAGGCAGCTATCACACAAAAGGGAAGCCTTTCCTGACCCACTCCAGCCACACTGGGCACTCAGCTCTGAACTTCCGTAGACGGCTGCCCTCTGCATGCCAAGACTGGCTTTCTCCTTGTAAGGGTTAGTTACTCAAGGGCGCAGAGATGATTTTTATCACTATAATCTTCAGTGTAATGCCTCGTTCCTAGTAGGCTTTGAGCTTGCATTTACTGAGTAGATATATTGTTTGAGGAAAATGTGGTGGCGTAGTGGTTCAGTGCTACAGCTGCTAACCAAAAAGTCCGCAGTTCAAATCCACCAGGCACTCCTTGGAATCTCTGTGGGGCAGTTCCACTCTGCTGTATAAGGTGAATTCTGTGAGCCGGAATCAACTTAAAAAAAATATTGTTTAAGCATGCGCTGCCCCCATCAGGATGACCTTTCCCTTCTTCAACATAAGCGGATGTGCGCATGCGCACGTACACACACACACACACACACACACACACACACACACACACACACACACACACACACACACACACACACACACACTCACACTCTCACACACACTCACACGTGCACACACCTCGTACAGATATGCACAGTGCACTATGACATACACAACTCACACCTATACACACAGTCACTCACATATGCACAGAGATATACACTGTGTTGCACACAGACATATACATACCACATGTACATCATGCAGACACACGTCCAAAAACCCAAACCTACTGCCATCGATTCTATTCCAACTCATAGCAACCCTAAAAGTCAGAGTAAAACTGCCCCATAGAGTTTCCAAGGAGCACTTGGCAGATTTGAACTGCCAACCTTTTGGTTAGCAGACACAGCACTTAACCACTAGGCCACCAAGGCTTCCATGCAGGCACGTGTATACATACCCATACATAAATACATGCATACACATCACACAGACCCCCCAACATACCCATACTCTACAATCTAATTCCTACTCATCCTTCAGCCCTTAGCTGAAGTACCCCCTCCCACAGCAGGCCACCCTTCTCTTCCTCTGACACAGTTTGCTGAAGTTATTACTTGTTCTAAACATGTTTTCCTGGCCAGTCTGTGGGCCTCATGGCAACGGACCCCTCACCCACTGCTCCCCACCCCAACACCTAGTAGAGTGGTGGGTACCCAGTAGGTACTCAGTCAATGCTTGTTTAATAAATGAACAAATAAATAAGTCAAGGGACAATTATGTTTCTGCACTAGTTGTAGTTTTGCACTGCCCAAAGCACTTTACACAAATCAGTCCATTCATAAATCACGACTTTTATTTGTGGCCAGCATAGTAATTCCCACCCAGGGCTGGGACTAATGTAAGGCCAGTGAGTGGCCCAGAACACACAGTGTAAGCAGGTCCTAGAGGCTCCTGGGGCCGGCCCTGCACTTTCGCAAGTGAATGTCTCCATCAGTGGTGCACCCTGGGCCCCACACGTGCCTAACCTCAGTGCCGCCTTGTTCCCACTTCCTACTAATACGCCTCCACCCTCTACGGAGGCAGGCAGCAGAATGCTAACATGTGCTTGTTTCAGTGCAAAGCTGGAATTTATTAGCTCATATAACAAAACCACAGGAAGATGAGCAAGCAGAGGGGTTCCTCTAGTTCTCGATTTTCCACTTCCTTCTGCTTCTCTGTAGTATCCTCTCAGGACAGTTCCCCCGTGCAGCAGGAGGAAAAAGTGCTATTACTACTAATCAAAGGTCAGCAGTTCAAATCTACCAGGTGCTCCTTGGAAACTCTGTGGGGCAGTTCTACCCCGCCCTATAGGCTAGCTGTGAGTTGGAAATTGACTTGATGGCAATGTTTTTTGTTTGTTTGTTTGCTTATTAACAAACTTTGCACTCATATCCTAATACCACCTTAGCCAGGAAGAAAAGTAACTCTATTTGGCGGGTCTAATTCTAATGTTCTAGGGAAGGAATCTGATTGACTTGGCTCAGGTCACCTGCCCACCGTGTAGTCCAGTGCTGAGGCCAGAGGAGTGAGATGTTCTGATGGTCTCTGCTAGGATCCTGTGCCACCTCCGGCGGCCAGGGCCTGGGTCCCATTGCCAGAAGAAAGGACGGGGAGGGAGAATAGATCACAGCCCCTAGGGAATCATCATGGCTGAGCCGCCACCCAAATTTGCTTTTACTGCATTTCTCCCAAACGCTGGACTCTGATCTGTGACTGTGACCTGACAATGACATCATGGCTGGGTATCTTTACGTAATTGCCATCAGTTGCTAGCAATAAATAAATAAAACCAAGGCCACTGCCATTGAGTGGACTCTGACTCATGTTGACCCTGCAGGACACGGTAGAACTGTGCCATAGAGCAGTGCCATAGAAGCACCTGGTAGATCTGAACGACTAACCTTTCAGTTAGCAGCCAGAGCACTTAACAACAGCACCACCAGGGTTTCTAAAGTACTGTCAATATCCTCAGTTTCTCAACCCAAGCACCGCCCCCGAGACATCTCACACTATCTAGAGACATTTTCGATTGTCACGATTTGGGGGAGTGATTATCTAGTGGGACTCAACTAAGAATCCTACAGTGCATAGGACGACCCCCCTCAACAAAAACAATTCTCTTTTGGAAGTCAGTAGCCTCAAGATGGGGAGGTGGAGAAGCCATTATGGTGCTGATAAAAATTTCTTAGGAAAAACAAATTCCTAGCAGCCCCTCTCCAATACTAGTTGTGGTCGAGTAACCCCAACTCAGGGCAGTCCCCTGTGTGTCAGGGTGGCGCTGCTCCACGATGCTTTTGATTACTGATTTTGCAGAGGTCTCTGAGTGGGCCCTTCTTCAGCACACATCTGGTTGGACTCAAACCTCCAATCTCTTGGTTAGCAGCCAAGCACAGTAACCATTTGCATCACCCAGGGACTCCACCTCCTCCTCAGCCACCCCTTCCCCTGAATCACGGTTCATTTAAGGTGTGAGGACGGTGGGTCAGGGGGTGGGTGTGGCAACTCTCCCAGGCCTCCACAAAGTTTGAGGTGCATCTTCTATCTGCTCTATGGCCCAGGACATGGTGTGAAGACGTCCCGGAGGAAACAGGGGCCCCTGGTCCCCATAAAAGGGTGCAGATTTCCTGGGTCCCCAGAACACCCATTCCAAATAAGGCAGGGGAACCACCAAGGCTGGGAGGGAAGCCTTGGTTGAGATGACAAGAGATAGCTGGCAGGCTTTTGATGGCGCAGCCGTTGGGAAATGGCAGAATGGTTTAGTCATTCTTAGCATCTGCCTAGCACCTCGTAGAGCATTACTTTTCTTTAGAGAAGAGAGACCCTGGGAACTCATCACAGCCTAACTGATTCATTTTTACTTTCTCTGCGTTGTTACTTGCCTGGATATTTCTAGTTGGTCGGAGAGTAAAGTCCGTGCTCAGAGAGGAGCTAAGACCACAGGGGCTCTGAAGTTAGGCAGACCTGAACAAGAGCCTCAGCTCTCCTCTTACTGTCTGGCTGTGCTCTTGGGCAGATGACTTAGCTTCTGGAAACTTCTGTTCTTCCTCTGCGAAATGGGGATCATAGTACGTACACCATGAAGAAGCTCCTGGTAATCTATCAACTAACAGTAATATCAACCAACAGAAACCCTGTGGATCAAAACAGTCCGATCCTACCGTGCATGGGGTGCCACGGGGACACGCGAAGGTGACTCAGTGGTAACTAACAAGAGCAATGTGTTTGTTGTGGGCGTGCTGTTGTTGTGTTAGGTGCTGTTGTTGCTGTTACGTGCTGTTGTTGCTGTTACGTGCTGTTGCATCAATGTCAACTCATAGCCACCCCACGGGACGGATTAGAACTGCTCAACAGGGTTCTCTGGGCTGTAACCTTTATAGAACCAGATTGCAGTGGTCCTTCTCCCACAGAGCTGCTGGGTGGGTTCGAACCACCAACCTTTCAGTTAGCGGCTGGACATGTAACATGGGCAGCAGAAGTCTGATGTTTATCAGATCAGGTAAGGTAGGTAAAGCACTTGTCAGCAGTTGTGGGGGCTTAGGAATGACTCCTGAAGAAGAGTGGCTCATCTGTACAGACAGGGGCAGACCAATAATCGGTAAACTTTCTTCTTTGAAAGTACAGAGGTTTGCAAACAGCAGTATCCACGGGACTCACCCGGAGGCCTCTTAAAGCACAGATTGCTGGGCTCACCTGGCAATGGTTCTAATTTGGTTAGTCTGGGCTGGGCTTGGAAACCCTGGTGGCTGCTAACCAAAATGTTGGCAGTTCAAATCCACCAGGGGCTCTTTGGAAACCCTATGGGACAGTTCTGCCTGCCCTACAGGGTTGCTATAAGTCAGAACTGACTTGACAGCAGTGGGTTTGGTTTGGGGGGGCCCTGAGAATTTGCCTTTGGAACAACTTCCCAGGTAGTGTTGATGGTCAGTTAACCCCTAGAGATGCTGACTGTGTAGCATGTTAGCCTATTGCCCTGGAGTTGATTCCGACTCATAGAGACCCTAAAGGACAGAGCAGAACTGCTCCACGAGATTTCCAAGGCAGTAAATCTTCTCAGAAGCAGGTGATCACATCTTTCTACCCCGGAGAACCACACTTAGAGAGCTATTCTTCTCATGCAGCAGTGCTCAGCCCTGGGTGTACCTTAAAATCCAAAGGGAGGCTTATAGCCCCCTGGAAATTCTGACTGAAGTGGCATGGAGTGAGGCTGAGACATCCGCATTTTCTCTTTAAGTTTCTCGCCTCCTGCAACTTTGGCCATGTTGCAGGAGGGAGGGATCAAGCCCTGGAGAAGGACGTCGTGCTCAGTACAGTGGGGGATCACCAAAAAAGAAGACCCTCAACAAGATAGATTGACACAGTGGCTACAATGATGGGCCTAAGCATAAAAAGGATTGTGAGCATGGCACGGGACCAGGCAGCATTTTGTTCTGTTGTGTGTGGAGTCACTGACTTGATGACACCTAACAACAAGGACTTGTCCCTCATGTGCAGCTCTGCTGGCTGTGTGGGCCAGTGGAGAGTGCCAATGGTATTCAGAATTAGGAGATTGGGGATTCTGCCAGCTGAGCCCCCCATCTTCCCAAGAGGTGATCTGGTCAGGCCCCTTCCAGCCAAAATCTGTAAGCCAGTTGCCATTGAGTCACCCCCAACTCACAGTGACTCCATGTGTGTCAGAGTAGAACTGTGCTCCGTAGGGTTTTCAATGGCTCGTGTTTCGAATGTAGATCTCAAGGCCTATCTTTCCAGGCACTTACAGATGGACTTGAACCTCCAACCTTTCAGCTAGCAACCAAGCAGGTTACCATTTGTAACACCCAGAGCCTCCTCCAGCCCTCACACTCTGATAAGTTTTGTTTCCTGGGTGCTGTCTCTTGCCTTTAGCTTGTTTTCTCCATGTTGGCCATTTCTAGCTGTGCACGGAGGTCCTATGAGACTGGGTCCAAGGCTAACTTGGGCGGAAGGTCTTCAAATAACGGTCACTTTGTGGTCTGAGTCTCTCTCTGCACTCTACTGCCCGGGCCAGGCATCCTACCAGTGACCACTGACACACGATGGTTGTCCTTGTGCCCACTGCAAAGACTGGAGTGCTGGTGACCTCTAAGACTTGACACAGTGCCTTTTCCCTCTGGCCCAGTCGATGGATCTGGCAGTCTGTGTCCCACTCTTCATGAGTCCTGTGATGTTCTAGGCATTATTTCAAAACACCAGCAAGATGTGGAGAAGTAAAACCTTCCATTAAATCTTGGGGCGGGGACCCTCCTTACACTTTGATGTTCACAACAGACAGATCTTCAAAGGGTGTAATGCTTACCTCAGTGCTTGGCTCCTTAAATGGGAAACTGCTGCATTACTGAAATGCATCATCAGTAATTAGCGTCTTAACCAGGCTGAGGCTGTGCTAAAAATCCCTGTCCCTCGCCTCTCTGCTGCTGCCTTGGACGCTGGAATTATCATTTGCACTTGACCTTCAGTAAATTTCCTCACCTCCTCACCCAGTGTCTTCTTCCATGAAACCCACTCTTCAAATGACACCACTGGAACCCTCAGGAAACAAACATAGTCAACTGCCCCTGTGGATGAAGGTGTGCTAGGTGATATTTTTCTTTTAAATTATTTCTAGCCTATTGCCACCTCCCAGTGGGACCTTTTCTCCCAGCTCTGCCGTTTCCTCCTGTATTAACCAGGATAAGCTAGGCAATGCTACTACAACAGACATATCCCACGTCTCAAAGACTTAACCCTACAGAGGTTTACTTCTCATCCATAACTCTGATGCAGGTTAGACAATCCTCCTCCACCTTGAAACTACACTATCTTGGCGTCCAGAGTTACCAGGTCACCATGCCAGAGGAAGAGAGAAACGAAGGAGGCACATTGGTTTCTGCCTGCTTTGACCAGTAAGTGACACATTTCATTTCTGCCCACAGACCTTTAGTTCATGTTAGTCACACTACCCCAGCGTAAACATAAGAAGCACACAGAGTTTGGTGAGTGTTAACTCGCTGCTATACCATCCCTTCCTAGTTAGCACGCTACTTGCAGGCTGCTGTCCTGGATTCCCAGGCAGGTCCTACTTTGGGGGCTGTGCTGTCAAACTGCCTCTTGACTCTCTGGATCTATAGTCTGTTCCGGGATTTGGGATCTGTGGATTCTTCTGTCCTTTGACTTCCAGCAGCATAGTGGTTAAGCTCTGTGTCTGCTAACTAAAAGATCAGCCATTCAAATCTACCAGGTGCTCCTTGGAAACTCTATGGAGCAGTTCTTCTCTGTCCTATAGGGGCATAATGAGTTGGAATTGACCCAATGGCAGTGGGTGTGGGTCTTTTTTTTTTTTTTTTGGTATGGACTTCAAGGGGGAGTTAGTGGAGAATGAGCTTTGGGAAATTGCCAGCAGGAATGGGATGTCACCAGGAGGAAATATGGAAGATAGAGGAGATGGAAGTAGAAGGATTACTGACACCCACCACCCCACCACCGTGGCATGGCCACTTCCCTTCCATATAGCTGCAGAGCTTGTAAGGTGGCCTCATTCCCTATGGTTAGTGTTCTGCTAACTTTCTTCCCTTGTACCTTCTGGCTTCCTGTTGCTCCTAGTTCCTGGGTGCTTCCCCATCCTTTATTGGGTCCCTTAACCCTGCCCAAACCTCTGTAAATAGTGTCTTCATGAATGAACCATCTGTTAATTTGTTGCTTCTACTTGGAAAGGCTCATGTGAGCAGGACTGTTCCCCAGCCCTGCCCCAGTGACAAAAGAACAACTAACCTTTTTTAATACTGGCTAGATACCCAGGGATGGTCTAAGGTTTTCACATATGTTGACAAATTTAATCCTTACATTAACCCTGTAGGGTCATTATGAATTGAAATTGTTAATTTCAATTGTTAATTGCTGATAATAGAACCTGTCTCAAAAGGTTAATACCTGTTAAAGCTGACAGCAATGGGTATGAAACCTTTTAGACAAGTTCTGTCGTTCTCATTTTTCAGATAATAAAACCAAGAAACAGAGAGATTAAGTAACTGTTCTAAGATCACCCAACTGTGAATGTTAGCACTTAGGTTTCAACCCAGGTAGCCTAGTCCAAGAAGCTTTATTCTTAATATCTGTACTGCAATACCATGTCCTGACCCACCAGTCAGAGAATTTCAAAAAATCAGTTGCCATTGAAGTGACTCTGATTTATGGTGGCCCCATGTGTGTCAAAATAGCACTGTGCTTCCTAGGGTTTTACTAACTGATTTTTCAGACACAGACCACCAGGCCTTTCTTCTGAGGCGCTTCTGGGTGTACTCAAGCTTCCACCCTTTCACATAGCAGCCAACTGTGTTAACCATTACACTGCCTAGGGATTCCAATCACAGAATTTTGTCTTTGTTGTTAGGTGCCATCTACTTGACTTAGACTCATGGCAACCCCACGCGATGGAGTAGAAGTGCCCCATAGGGTTTTCTTGACTACAGTCCTTATGGAAGCCGATCACTAGGTCTTTCTGTCTTGGCGCTGCTGGGTGGGTTCAGACCATCAACGTTTCAGGTAGCAGCTCAGTGCTTAACCATTGTACTACCGGAGCTTTTTATTCTGGGAATACTCAAATCAGACCCACTGCCATCAAGTTTATTCTAACTCAGAGTGACAGTGATTATCAGTGCATCCTGATTGCATGTTTGATCAATTTCAGACTATAGAAGTTGGTGAAAATTTTAATTTTTTTCATCTTTCACCTTAGTGGTTAGTGCTTAAATTTGAACAACAGTCGTATGAACTGGCCTTCCCTGTAGGCGTATGGATATTATCCTATCACTGACAACATTGTACTTCAGGATAGATCTTGAAATGTTGTTTTTAAGGATGAGTGCAATGCCATTTCTCTCTGATTTGTCATTCCCAGTGTAGCATATGATTGTCTGACTCAAAATGGCCAATATCAGTCCATTTCAACTCATTAATGCCTATATGTATTTATGTGTTTCATTTCATTTTTGTCAATTTCCAATTTTCCTAGACCCATAATTCATACATTCCAGGCTCCAATTATGAATGGATATCTGCAGCTATTTCTTCTTATTTGGAGTTGTGCCATCTCAGCAAGTGAAGGTCTCGAAAGCTTGACTTCATTTGCATCATTAAGGTGCACTCTACTTTGAGGAGGCAGCTCTTCCCCAGTCATCTTTGAGAATGTTCCAGCCTGAGGCATTCATCTTCTAACACTATAGCAGACAGTGTTCCACCGCTATTCATTTCAGAAGAAGACCTACAGATCCTTCTTCCTAACCTGCCTTAGTCTGGAAGTTCAGCTAAAACCCATCCACCATGGATGAACCTGCTGACATTAGAATGTGAATGGCATACCTTCCAGCATCACAGCAACATGCAAGTCCCCACAGTACAACCAACTGACAGATGGGGAGGGCAGGCACATACAAGGTCTAACATTTAAGTCTGTAAACTTAATTGTTCCAAGTGCTACATACCTCATTGCTGAATATCACTACAGTCACCTTCAAAGTATTTCCCCTGGGTAGCTGTGCACTGATGCCAGTGCCTCTTCTGCCCTTAAAAGTGACTTCAGAACTCTTTCTGGGATGGCCATTGCACACAGTGGCAAGGTGGCAATTTTGCAAACGTAATTGTATAGTTGTCTGTGGGAGAGTTTTTAGCCAGTAAGCAAACAACTATATTAGAACACCCTTCCTACTCAACTGATGTGGCCCCCAATGATTATTTTCTTTACCCGAAGACAAAGGAAATATTGAAAGTAAGACATTTTGATAGCATTCAGGACATCAAGGATAATATGATGACAACTCTGATGACCATTCCAGAAAAAGAGTTCAAAAATTGCTTTGAAGGGTGGACTAGGCGCTGATATCAGTGCACAGTTTCCCAAGAGGAGTACTTCAAAGGTGACAGTAGTGATATTCAGCAATGAGGTATGTAGCAAGTTTTCTAGGATGAGTTCATGAACTTAATTGGCAGTCCCATATACGTAAACACACACATAAAGATTTTAATGGGTGCCTCAAGAAGACAAAGTGAAGTATTATAATGACACGTGCAAAGACCTGGAGTTAGAAAAATCGAAAGAATACAGTCAGTATTTTTCAAGCTGAAAACCTGAAGAAAAAATTCAAGTCTTGAACTGCAGTAGTGAGGCATTCCATGGGCAAAATACTGAATAACCCAGGAAGCATGATGATGATGGGAGGAATACACAAAGTCTTTGTTGGCATTTACCCATTCCAGCAGGTGGCGTACAACCAAGAACCAACAGTACTTAAGGCAGAAATCCAAGTTGCTCTGAGGACACTGGGAAAAAACAAGGCTCCAGAAACTGACTGAATACCTATTGAAATATTTCAATAAACTGATTCAGCCAAGGAAGTGCTCACTCATCTACGTCAAGAAATTTGGGAGACAGCTACCTGGCCAATTGATTGGAAGAAACCCATATTTAATGTTTATTTCAAAGAAAAGTGATCCCACAAAATTTGGAAATTACTGAGTAATGTCATTAATATCCCCCACTTGCCTGTCAGTTTGTCATACCGTGTGGGCTTCCATGTTGCTGTGATACTGAAGCTACGCCTCTGGTATTCAGATACCAGCAGTGTCACCTTTGGTGGACAGGTTTCAGCTGAGCTTCCAGACTAACACAGACTAGGAAGAAAGACCTGGTAGTCTTCTTCTAAAAAGAATTAGCCAGTGAAAAGCTTATGAATAGCAGCAGAACATTGTTTGAGATAATGCCGAAAGACAAGCCCCAGGTTGGAAAGCACTCAAAAGACAACAGAAGAAAAGCTGCCTCCTCAAAGTAGAGTTGACTTTAATGACATGGATGAAGTAAAGCCTTCAGGACCTTTATTTGCTGATGCAGGATGACTCCAAATGAGAAGAAACAGCTGTAGACACTCAATAATCAGAACATGGAGTGTACAAACTATCAATCTAGGAAAGTTGGAAATCATCAAAAAATGAAATAGAACACATAAACATCGATATCCTGGGCACTAGTGAGCTGAAATGGACTGGTATTGGCCATTTTGGTTAAGACAATCTTGGTCTACTATGCCAGGAATGAAAACTTGAAGAGGAATGGTGCTGCGTTCATTGTCAAAAAGAACATTTCGAGATCCGTTCTGAAATACAGTGCGGTCAGTGATAGGATAATCTCCATAAGCCTACCAGGAAGACCAGCTAATATGATTATCATTCAAATTTACGCACTAAGCACTAAGGCCAAAGATGAAGAAATTAAAGGTTTTTACTGGCTTCTGCAGTCTGAAGTGCAATCAGGATGCATTGATAATTACTGGTGATTAGAATGCAAAAGTTGGAAAATATGGTCTTGGTGACAGAAATGATGCTGGAGATTGAATGACAGAATTTTGTAAGACTGATGACTTCTTCATTCTTTTTTTTTCATACCAACATAAGCAGTGACTATACACATGGACCTCACCAGGATCTCACACAGGAATCAAATTGATTACATCTGTGGAAAAAGATGACTCAAAAGCTCATATCAGCACATCATGTCAGCAGTCAGAACAAGACCAGGTACTGACTGTGGCAAAGACCATCAACTGCACATATGCAGGTCAAATTGAAACAGAAGAAAATTAGAACAAGTCCACAAGAGCTAAAATATGA
This sequence comes from Heterohyrax brucei, assembly GCA_028571685.1. Lineage (NCBI taxonomy): Eukaryota > Metazoa > Chordata > Mammalia > Hyracoidea > Procaviidae > Heterohyrax > Heterohyrax brucei. Next base: position 169,221,242 of record CM053143.1, read on the forward strand.
CCTTGAGTGTATTCCACCTGAATTTAGAGACCATCTCAAAAACAGACTTGATGTGTTGAACAGTAATGACCAAAGACTGGACAAGTTGCAGAATGACCTCAAAGACATCATCAGTGAAGAAAGCAAGAGATCATTTAAAAGATGGGAAATAAAGAAAAGACCAAATTAGATGTCAGAAGAGGCTCTGAAACTTGTTCTTGAACATCGAGTAGCTAAAGCAAAACGAAGGAATGATGAAGTAAAAGAACTGAAGATTTCAAAGGGCGGCTGGAGAAGACTAAGTTAAGTATTATAAGGACATGTGCAAAGAGCTGAAAATAGAAAACCAAAAGGGAAGAACACAATCTGCATTTCTCAAGCTGAAAGAACTGACGTAAAAATTCAAGCCTCAAGTTACAATAGCGAAAGATTCTACAGGGAAAATATTAAATGACTCAGGAAGCATCAAAAGAAGATGGAAGGAAGAACCACTGTAGAACCACTCTTGGTACCAAACATCTCTAGAGAGGCAAAACCAGTGAACTGCAGAGGTTGTAGGGGCTTGAATGTCCCAAGTCTCTGTGTCAGGCTGAAAATTCTACTGTCTCACAGAATTCAGAGGCTGGTGAATCCCAAGGTCAGCAGGCAAGATGGCTGCAAGCTCAGGTCCCCAGGACTAGTGGGCAGATGAACCTGAGCCAGTTGCAGGACCCAGAGCAAACAAAAGCCCCAAAGCCCTACCAGAAAGTTCACATATGTTGGATACAGGCCACTCCCCCAGGGAAACTCCCTTTCAACTGACTGGCTGCTCATGGAAGAGCCCATCATGGAATTGATCACATTATATCGGATCTCATCACAGAAGGTACTCATTCCATCATTATACAACTGCCAAACTATTGACAACATGGCACATACGGGTTGACACACAGACTTAAGCATCACAATTATATACCTTAATACAAGGATATCCCTTCTTTTCCTCCTCCTCCTCCTCCTGTCTTCCTCTTCACCTCTTCCATCCCCTTTTCCTCTTCCTTTCCCACTCCTTCTTCCCTTTTTCTTTCTCCTTTGTCATCTCTAGTTGTAGAAAAAACAATTTCTTAACTAATTCACATCAATGAGGCCATCAGAGAGCCTGTGGTCTGATACCCATCTATAGAATTGGCAGTATTTAAAAGTCATCACCACTTCTTTCTCTCATGTATATTTTTAAAATGTTCAAACACACACAAAAACACAAGGTCTAATGCAATGCAGTGGAGCTCCATACCCACATCACTCAGACACAATAATTATGCAGGTTTTTTCACATTTAATTCATCCTTTTAAGAGTTATCTTTATTTTTTTGTTCTTGGCTGACATATATTAAAGCAAATCTCAGACATCGTGTCATTTTATTCCAACATTCTTCGTATGCATCTCTACAATATGTCAATATTGTTCTCATAGAACCAAAAAACTATGATTGTAGCTAAAAAAAACTAACAATCATTTGATATCATCATATGCCCAGTCCATGAGCAAATTTTAGCAATTGTTTCAAAGATACAAAGACGTATAGATATAGATATATACACACACATATATATTTGGAGTAGGTTTGTTCAAAAGTGACATATGTTCAACTGTATGTTTCTTCATTCTCTTTTAATTTTGTATGTGATTGAAAAAGAATGTATGCCTCCATCTTTACTCATACCAATGACTTCTAGGAATTGGGTTGGTTGTCCTGTGGAATGATCCAAACTCTGGATTTGTCTCTCTGCCTCCTTGTGGCATCACCTTTTAAGGTCGTTAGGTGGTACAAACAGTTAACACATTTGGCTGCTAACCGAAAGGTTGAAGGTTTGAGTTCACCCAGAGGCACCTCAGAAGAAAGGCTCAGCAATCTACATCCAAAAAAATCAGCCAGTGAAAAGCCTGTGGAGCACAGTTCTACTCTGATACAACTGGGGTTGTCACGAGTTGAAATTGATAATGAGTTTTGCTGGGTGGTCATTTAAGTCCTCTTATTTATTCCTTCATCCCTCTATATTTTTGTAAATTGAAGTTAACTCGGGTGTTATTGGTGTTCTTGGCAAGAATTTCTGACGGTGTTGTGGGGTTCACACTGAATTACATCAGGAGATGCACAACGCCTTACTCTCCATGACGCTAAGACTGACCGCTGGCTCAGGCGACCACAGCTTGACCCTCTGTGATGAAGTCTCCCATCAACCTTTCATCCAATGGGCTCATCCATTGATGATCGTCAGTCAAAATCAGCTATTTCCCTAGGAGTGACAAATGGTGAATTCTCTCACTCCTTCCACATTCATCAGGCAGAAATCTTCTCCTGTTTATAAAGAACCAGAGAACCCACATTATCCACAAGTTTTTGCTCTGAATGATTTAGAGCTATTTTCAAAAACTCACATTTACCTGCAAAAGACCTAGTTTCTCCACCATGAAGAAATCCCCAAAACAGTGTCTTTGATTCAGTAAACAAATCTAAGAGAGGAATTCTAAAAATGATTTCCCCAGGGGTGATATCCCTGGTATATGTACATGTTTGTTCAAGCTGCCTGATTATTTGGACATATACCTAGTAGAAGTTCTGCTTAAAACAGAAATCAAGGGCATTATTTTACACACACATACACACACACACAGAAAGAGCAAACACTGAAAAACAGACCAAGAATTAAATCATAATACAGGATGTACAGTACAAACATACTTTTTCAAAGTTCATACTCTTGGTTTCTACCCCTGGGGTGTCTACCAGGAGTGAGCCCACGTTGGGTGGTGACATGACATTCTGCCAAGAGTTCTGGGAAGGTAATAAAACATGACACCCCCCACAGAAAGAAGTCTGTTCACTTCAAAAAGCAAGTTTTTGCCTCTTGCTCCTAACCTTTCCTGGATTTCTCAGGGTAATGCCTCTGGTTTCCCTTTCCTCCCTGCCGTCACACTGAGGAGAGTAATTGTCCAAGGAGAGCCTTTGCCTGAAAGGAAACAGATTTTAGAGCAGCCACTGCTGTGGTTGCCCACACTTCTGCTTGCCTCCTTGACATTTGTTTTGCTCATCTCTAAGCTGCTTGTTTGGTATTAGCCAGGCTGAAAGAAAGGTATCATTTCCTTTTTATTTAGGTTAAAGAAAAACCCATCTCAGACACAAATCAATTCCAAATCCAATACAATCAGAGTTTGTGAGAGTTGGAAATAGATGTGGGGGACACCTAGGCCATCAGAATCAGAATTTTCAAGTTAAAAAGGGACCTTAACCAGTTGACCAACTGCGGTTGAGATTACTCTGACTCTTAGTGACCCTGTGTGTGTCACAGTAGGGTTCTATTCCATTAAGATTTTTGTGGCCAGGTTTTGGAAATAGTTCTCAAAGCCTTTTTTCCGAGATAATTCCAACATTTTGATTAGCAGCTAAGTCAGGGTCTCCAAAAAGGAGCTTGGAGTGGTTATAATCAGTTCTCCATTTACAGATGTGGAAACTAAGGTTCAGTGGGGTGGAATGAATTACCCAGGTTCTCCTAGTAAAGTTGAGACTTGAAAACAAGTCTCCCCGCTATATCATGAACTCTGCTTCCTCACATTTTATGAAGGAAGAGACATGGTCCTGTGACTTGCCCAAGGTGGCAGAGCCGAGCTGGACATGGAGAGCCAACTACATGCCAGGAACCATGCCAGGCATGTAGTTACACCACACCATGTCTCAGAATGAGTGAACCTGTCCTTGTTACTAGCCTTCAGATGGCATGCAGCTGTTTCCCACAGAGAAGCTCATTTGTTGTTTTAAATATTCAGCTTTTTGTCTTTGCAGTTAATTTATTTCCTAATGGGTAAAATTTACCCTCTGTGCTTTTAAAGTAAAACTTTGGCTCTATCAAAATATTCTCCAGATGAAACAACAATCCCAGATTTCCCCAAAGTATGTCATTCCTGTCCAGTGTAAAGTGAGAAAAGCATAGAATTGGGAGTCTAGAGTTCTCCTTCTAATCCTGGCCTGTCAGGCCCAGCTGTATGACCTTGGTCAACGCCCTTGAATTCCCTTGCCCTCAGAAGCCTCCAGTATAGAGTGAAGGAGTGGGATTCGTATAGTGGTTTGAACTGTGTTCATACCTGCAGTTTAGGGAGAGTCTTTCAAACACCATCCCCCTCCCACCCCCGGTTAATCAGTAACTTGTCTTCCTTCTTTGTAAAATTCATTTGAAGATCCATAACTGTAAAAACTTTTGATCAGAAGATGCCATAAGAAGATAATATGCCTTCAGCCTCCAAGACTGAGTGTAAATGTTCACCCTACATGAGTATACTTCTGTAATATTAGACACTTAGTTTTTTGATCTCCACTACCTGACTCGACGGCACTTGGCTTGGCTATTGTCTCAATGGAAACCCATCCTCATCCCCCTGGAAGAAGTCTCGGGGGCTACTAGCCTAAAAGATTCCTGTGGTCCTTCTGGTTCTCATATTCTCAAGGAGATGAATCTTGTGGTCTTCCTCAGGAGTAAATATTTGAAGTTTCATCTACCGGTCAATCCCCAAACCTGTTTTTAATAATGTGACTTACAATCTTAAAAGAGCCTCGGAGACAGAAGGATCCATATGAGGGGTAGGAACATGAGACCAGGAGAACCAGATGATGCGTGGCTGCCAGCAAAGGCAGCTGGGAAGGCGGACACATTGTAGAGTCCCTGAGGCAACACAAGAAAAAGAGGTAAGCGGTTCAAAACTCTACTGAAACACCAGAATTGATGGTCCGACAGTCTGGAGGGTCCCCTGGGAATGTGGCCCCTAGACCTGTTGCTGGCCTTAACCAGAAACCAGTACTGCAGTCAACTCTTTAGACAAGAATAAACTGGACTCGGGGACACAGTGTGAGCATCTGGTGTGCGTACTTTGTGGTTGTAACCATTTATAGGAGGCTGTCCCACTGGTTTCTTTCTAGATGGGAGAGAAGAGGGTGAAAAGGAGGGGACAGTTACTCATTAAGAGGATACTAGAAGTATAGAGCAAAAAGGAGGAATGTGCTGTCAGTGAGTGAGGAGAGCAGATGGAGATGCAGATAGGCGGGCATGCAAAATTGATTTGCATTGTATACTTTCACTTAATCACAATAAAAAAGAGAAAGAGATAATGATTTAAAAAAAGAATAGTGAATATGCCCTGAGTACTTACTATAGAGTATGTCGCCTGAGTGCTTCTCACTTATTTCTCATTGAATCCTCACAAGGGAACTATGGGCACCCTCAGTTTAGAGACTAGAAAACTGAGTTTGAAGGTGCTTAAGTAATTCTCCAAGGTGAAAGAGCTGGTAAGCAGAGCCAGGATTTGTACCTGGGTGGCCTCATTTGAGAATCCATTTAACGAGCTCTGGTGGCACAGTGGTTAAAGTGTTCAGCTGCTAGCTGAAATGTCAGAGGTTCAAATCCATCAGTAGCCCCATGGGGGAAAGATGTGCCAGTCTGCTTCCATAAAGATTACAGCCTTGGAAACCCTATCGGGCAGTTCTACCCTGTCCTACAGGATTGCTATGAGTCAGAACTGACTTGATAACAGTGGTTATATCACTGCTTGTGAAAATTTCTTTAAAATAAAACCCTTTATCCTGTAAGATCGTGGCTTTAGCTTGAAGACAAATTTCCTCTACAAGTCTACCCATGACGGTGTAGTGGTCATGTGCTATGACTGCTAATCAAAAGGTCGGCAGTTTGAATCTGCCAGGCGCTCCTTGGAAATTCTATGATGCAGTTTTACTCTGTCCTTAGGGTCGCTAGGAGTTGGAAGTGACTTGACTGCAACAGGGTTTGTTGATGTTGTTGTTATCTTCCTATTGGAGTCCCTGGGTGGTACAAATGTTTAACACACTTGGCTGCTAATCAAAAGATTGCAGGCTCAAATCCACCCAGAGCCAGTTTAGAGAAAAGCCTGGCAATTCACTTCCAGAAAATCAGCCACTGAAAACTCTACAGAGCATAATTCTACTCCAACACACATTAGGTTGCCATGAACTAAAATCAACTGCGTATTTTATTTTTTCTTTGACCTCCCCATAGGTGCTCACCCACTTAGCCCTCCAGTTTAGTCCAATTAATCTACTAAGAGGATTATAAGTAGCGGTCAAGTGCTTGGTGGTGTAATGGTTAAGTGCTTCACTGCTAATAGAAGGGTTGGTGGTTCAATACCACTAACTATCTGCTCTGTAAAGATTACAGCCTTGGAAGCCCTGTGAGGCAGTTCTGCTCTGTCCCATAGGGTCACTGTGAGTCAGAATCAACCTAACAGCAGTAGGTTTGGATTGGAGGTTTGGTTCATCTACTTCCGATCCTCAAAGTACTATTAGTACCTTTCCTGCCCTCTCCCTCTGCCTGCCATCAGTTCGTGTGGAGTACCTTCTTTCCATCTGACTAATTATTAGTCAGGGTCCTAGGTGGTAGGCTGGGTCCTAGGCCTAATCACGTCTAAATGGTATCTTATAAAAAGTACAGACAAGACCCTGAGACACACAGAGGGGGATTCAGTCTCCAAGCAAGGACCTACCTGCAAGCACAGGAACACCAAAGACTGCTTGCAGGCACCAGAAACTAGTAGAGAGGCCCACTGAAGGACTCAAGAGGATTGGGACAGAGATTTGGACTTCTAGCCTTCAGAATGGTGAGAAGATAAATTTCTGTTCTTTAAAGCTCCCCACTTGTGACATTTTTTGTTATAGCAGCACAAGGTACCGAAGACAAGGTTTACTCTGCTTATCTGGCATAAAGGGCCCTTGGGTTACTGTACTCTGCTATGACTGTGTAATTGTGTTAGGCCTTTGAAAGACCGGAGAAGAAACTGCTTTCTTTCATCTTCGTGTTCTTTTACTGGAAACACCCCCAGATGGCCAGTTGCCTTGGGAACTGGCTGTACCAAGGGTCTGATACCCATTCTGTGTAATTCTGCACATTGTCACTGAAGACCACTGTGTTTGGCAAGAACTGGTACTATTTTAATGGGGAGCAGAAATGAATTGAGAAGTCATAGATTTATCAGTGAACCAGCAGAAGTGACCTTTTGGGGTTTTCAAAACTCCAAACTTTTGCCCAACTTGTTCTCCAAAGCAGCAGTCCAAACATTCAAAAGGCTGGGTCCAGCACAAATCAAGTTCTGCTCTCCGGATTACCACAAGCAATAATGGGTTTATGCTTGGGTACTGCACGCCTGTAATGTGAGTCCACATGTCGAGGGAGGAAAAATAAAAATAAAAAATGGCCATTTTTGAAAGCAGATTTTGCTTATTCTACAAGATAAATCACCCAAGCTGCCATTTTCCCAGTAATTTCAAAACCAGACATCAGTTCTGTTTTTTTCCAAACACAATCATCTTCATTTGAGCTTCTCAGAAGGAGTGTGTCCCTCTGGGTTTCCACTCACCTTAGCAAGGGCAGCACACTGCATGCTTCCTACCCACATTTACCCAATATTCCATCACCACCTTTACAAGGCATAAGTGACTCTGATACATTCCAGGATGGATACGCTTAGGCAGGGGGGTGCAGAAGCTGGCAACACACATCAGCCCAAATTGATCTCACACCTGCCTTAAGTAAATGGCTCCCTCCAATACAGCCATGGTTTTAAAAATTTTTTCTTTTTTCCCCTTGCAAGACAGTGTATACTATCCGAGATTGAAAATAAAGGGGCTAAATTAGAAGAGAAGATAAACCAGTTAAAAGGTCAGCCTGAGGGTCAGAACATTGCTATGGGTTCCTGTTTCTTCTTTGAAGAAAATGGAATCACTTTAAGTTATAAAACACTTCAACCTTGGCTCTTTTGCTTGCTCTGCACCATCCTTTGGTGTGCAAAATCTCACCAGAGACATCAGGAAACCTCATCTATTTAGAACAGTGCAGAAACAGAAAGCAATTCCAAAAGATCTCAGGGCCAGCCAGAATGTCACAAAGCCCTTGCGATTTATCCACAGTACTGCGTCTACACCCACATTAAAGGTGTTTACTTTCATTTGATGCCAGTATTTTGGCTAACTGCTTTCCAGCCTCACTGAAGACTAGACACAGAAAATCAGAGATGAAGTCAGAGCCTCTCCTTACAGCTGTGAGCAAGGGCAGAGAGAAAAAGCCAGAAAGCTTTCAAACACAGCAGGCCCCCATAACAGCTTCTTTGGTGTGACAACTGTACAATAATTACCAGCCCAATACATGATGAGAAGGCTAAATTACTGTGCTCATTAAGACTGTGTATCAGCTTGGCTGGGCCATGATTCTCAGTGGTTTGGCAGTTATAATGTCATTTGGTGGTTGTGTGATAATGTGATTACTTCTGGGATGAGAACTGCTGTGAGTAGCCTATCAGTTGAAAGGGAGTACCCTTAACAGTATGGTCTGTATCCAACACAGGTGGACTTTCTGGGCTTTTCCTTGCTCTGGATCCTGCAGCTGGCTCCTGTTACCTCACCTCCAGTTCTCAGGAGCTGAGCTAGCAGCTTACCTGCCATCTTGCCTGCTGATGTTGGGATTTTTTTTGACTGCTGCATCCTGTAAGCCAGCACCCTGCGGTCTGACACACCCCTCTGGGGTTCGCCAGCCCCTCCAGCTATGGGCATCACAAGAAGCCTCTACCCTGACCCGTGGACCTGGAATGCTCTGGACTCTACAACCACGTAAGCCATTTCCTTCATACAGATCACTTGGTGTATTTCTATACTTTTACTGGTTTTGTTTCTCTAGAGAACTGAGAACCCAGCCTAAGACAATTATGGTCAGCATTTTTTATTTGAGGTGGAAGTGATGTGTGGGCTGTTTTTCAAAAAAAAAAAAAAGACTAAAATAGGAGATGATTTTTCAGGGCTCTGTGGATTGCAAGTGACAAAAAAACCCAACCTAAATTGGTGTTGAAGAGGAATGTTCTAACTGGTGGTTTTAGTCAGCTAGGGCTGCTCTAAACAGAAATACCACAGAGTGGTTGGCTTTAAAAAAGGAAGGTTTATTCTTACGTAGTCCGGTAGGCTACAAGTCCAAATCCAGGATGTCTGCTCCAGGGGAAGGCTTTTCCCCTTGTCAGCTCTGGAGGAAAGTCTTGCATTGCATCAGTCTTTGTTCAGGGAGCACCTTGACGCAGGAACCTCAGGTCTGAAGGGGGCGCTCTTCTCCTGGTGCTGCTTTTCTGATGGTGTGAGGTTCCCAATTCTCTGTCTGCTTCCCTTTCCATTTATCTCTTCCAGGATGAAAGGATTAAGGGTGGTACAAGCCACACTCCAGGGAAACTCCCTTTACAGTGGAGCAGGGAGGTGATCTTCTGAAGGGATTTACAGCCCCACCTAATCCTTTAACATACACCACAGCAAAATTACAAAATGGAGGACAATCGTAGAATACAGGGAATGATGGCCACATGGCTACCCCTATTTTGGGAGGGACACAATTCAACCCATGACACTGGTAAAATTGGAAACTCAGTGAACTGAAACCTTGCTTCAGGCACAGATGAATACAGGTGGTTCAGTCAACAACATTGAGATCTGGTTTCATCTATCTCCCGTTGTTTCCTTCTGCACTGCTCTTAGACCAGCTCTGCCCTCATGGTAGCAAGCTAGCTTTTGATAGATCCAAATCCAGTGTAAAAGAGGCTCCCTCGAGTCTGACCAATCGAGCAAACAGGCAAGATTATTTCTAACTAGAACCTGGTGGCATAGTGGTTAAGTGCTATCGCTGCTAACCTCAAAGTCAGCAGTTTAAATCTGCCAGGTGCTTCTTGGGAACTCCATGGGGCAGTTCTTCTCTGTCGTATAGAATTTACTTGATGGCAACAGGTTTGGATTTTTTTTTTTTTTTTTTTGTAAGCCAAACTCAGTGGCCAGGAGCTTGCAATGTTCTGATTGGCTAGATCTGAGTCACATGCTACTCATGTGGTGTTAGGTGCTGTGGGAGTCAGTTCTGATTCAAAGTGACTCTGTGTACAACAGAACAAAACACTGCCTGATCCTGGACCATCTTCATAATTGTTGTTATGCTTGAGCCCATGGTTATAGCCACTGTATCATTTCATCTCATTGAGGGTCTTCCTCTTTTTCACTGACCCTCTACTTTAGCAACTATGATGTCCTTCTCCAGGGACTGGTCCCTCCTGATAACATGCGCAGAGGACGTGAGATGAAGTCTCGCGATCCTTGCTTCTAAGGGCCGTGCTGGCTGTACTTCTTCCAAGTAATTGAATTCTTCCAAGTGCATCGGCTAAAGAAGCTCCACCCAAAGCAGGGAGTCAGTGTGGGAGAAGGATGAGGTATGCTGAGGCAAGGCTGGGAATAGATGTTACCTTGGGAGACGGAAAAAAATATTGGGTGAAGGGGGCAGCAAATGTCTACCACTGGAAAAAACCCATTGCTGCCAAGTCAATTCTGGCTTACAACACAGTAGAACTGCCCTAAGAGTTTTCAAGGGGTGCCTGGTGGATTTGAATTGCCCACCTTTTGGTTAGCCACTACACCATGAGGGTTTCCAATGCCTGCCATATCAGAAAACCAAATGCATTGGAGTGAAATACATTCTAACTCCTAGTCACCCTGTAGATGGAGTACAACTGAAACCCAGAGTTTCCAAGGAGCATCTGGTGGATATGAACTGCTGACCTTTTGGTTTGCAGATGTAGCGCTCAACCACTTCACCACCAGAGTTTCTAAACAGCAAACAGGAGGGGTAAAATTCTAATGCTCTAGCATGGATCTCTAGCATGATTTTTTCTTGAGGGCTCTGGGCATAATTATATTTTACATTCACAAATGACTGTGACGTATGAGTTTTATATTTTAAAGAATGATTGTGACCCTGGAGTTTTCAATTACACACGTTAATGCCTTTTGCACTGCTTAGGTTTCCTGTCACTTGCAACCAAGAGTCTGGGCCAAGTATCCCATGTGTAGTATTTTATTTAAACCATTTGTGGTCACAAAGAGAACCCAAGGAAGAGAAGACTACTGGGGATTCTCCAGACCCAAACTCTCAGCTCTCATGAGGAGCGGAAAATAACTGTTTTTCCGCAGTGTGTTGAGATGATCAAACCGCGGGTAGGGGAAAGTGATGCCCTCAGGGAAGACCAAGTGGCAGAGGCTAGGAAGAGGAGTGAGAGGCACCCCGCTGCTTCCAATCAGCAAGAGAGATCCCTAGGGAGGGCTCCCCAGCTGCCATCTCCGGGCTGAGAATTACTGCTCCCGGAAAAGAGCTGCAGAGTGAATGTCCGCGGGCAGGCACACAGTCAACAGAACAGTACGGCTGGCTCCCCAGGTGCTCAGGCTATCTTCCCATGGCACAGAGCTGGCCAGTGAGCTGTAGATTTCCTTACTAGCATGCAGAATGAACTTCAGAAGGCTATGCTCGGCAGGTGATCGCGAAATCTGGAAGCCCTGACCAGGACTAAGCCACAAGCATGAGGACGTGTGGGAACACAGGACCCTCAGCAAGGCAGGACCTGTATTCAGTTTACTGAACCCTGTGAGGTCAGTTTTGCTTTTGTTTCTAACTTCCAATCCATCATAGTCTTTGGACGATACAATAAAAATTCCTTTTATTAGAAGCAAAGCACATACAGTGGTGTATAGGAGAGGTAACGCCCAGGGAATGGTGATCTCTCTCCCACACAGCAACATACCAGCCAAGCCATCTCTCACACCTGCTCTTGGCTTCTGACTCTGCAGCTTGGTTACTGCCTGCCTGAAACACAGCTATTTCTCATGGTCTGTTCAGTTGACAGCTACTCCGTAAGTACTAATGGCTGTCATCAATCTGGTCCCTGCCATGTCCCAGATATCCTGCTAGGCACCCTACACACAGAACAACCAATTCTCCCAATATTCCTGAAAGGTAAGTTTCACCTCTCCTAACCTGCCTCACCTCAGAATCTGTGCATCTTCCATGGGACCATATGGTTGTCTGAAAAGTTTTCTGATTGCACAGTTAGATGAACTGTCCCAAAGTCATATGTGATTTTTTTTTTTCACAAAATAGACGGGTGGGGGGACACTGGTGAAGATTAAAACAGTACACAGTACTGAGGAAGCCAGCACCACTCAACCAAGGCAAGGTCGTGGAAGGCCAGTCATATTCATACGCCCCAAATGCCCAGATTCCCAGGCTGAGGGCTCTAGGGACCACGGTCTTAAGGAACATCTAGCTCAATTGGCATAACACAGTTTATTTTAAAAAAATGTTCTACATCCCTACTTTGGTGAGTAGCATCTGGGATCTTAAAAGCTTGTGATTGGCCACCTAAAATACTCCACTGGTCTCACCATGTCTGGAGCAAGAGAGAATGAAGACAACCAAAGACACAGGGAAAGATTAGTCCACAGGACCAATGGACAACAATTGCCACAGGCTCCTTCAGAGTGAGTCCAGCACAACTAGACGGTGCCAGCTATCACCACCCCTGAGAGAGCTGGAGAAAAATGTAGAATGAAATTCTAATTCACACACACACACACACACACACACACACAGAATCAGACTTACTGATCTGATAGAGACTGAAGAAATCCCTGGACATCCTTAGCACAGTACTGAAGTCACTCCTGAGGCTCACCCTTCAGCTAAAGATTAGACAGGCCCACAAAATAAAACGAAACTAAATGAGCACACCAGCCCGGGTCAAGGACAAGGCAAGAGGGAACAGAAAAGCTGGTAATGCAGAGCCTAAGGTTGAGAAGGGGACAGTGTTGACACACTGTTGGGCTGGCAACCAGTGTCACAAAATGATATATGCATTGTTTTATGGAAACTTGTTTGCTTGGTAAACCTTCATCCAAAGTACAGGCCTGGGGCAGGGGGAGCCAACAGCAGCCTGGAGGGTCCCTTGGCCCTTTTCCAGTCACCCACCTCCCAGCCCCTAAGAGCAGACACTATTCTGACTTCTAACAGCGTGGTTAGGTTGGTCTGTTTTTAACCTGCATCTATACAGAAGCTATGAAGCACTAGTGGTTCAGTGGTCAAATTCTCACATTAAATGTGGCAGACCTGGGTTCAACTCCCAGTCAAGGCAATTTGTGCCCAGCTACCATCTGTCAGTGGAGGCCTGCATGCTGCCGAACAGGTGTCAGGGCAGATTTCAGACTAAGATGGCTTCGGAGAAATGCCTGGTGATCTATTTCCAAAAATCAGGCACAGGAAAACCTATGGATCACAATGCTATGAATCTACAACAGATCACAGGAATGGAGCAGGCTGGGCAGCATTTTGTCCCAGCTGTACGTGGGGTCGCCATGTGTCAGGGGCCAACTCAATGACACTTAACAACAGCAATGTATGGGATCTCAAAGTATGTACTCTTGCAACTGGCTTCTTTCATTCAGCATTTGATTTGTGTACAGTTGTAGATTATTCATTCTCATCCCTATATTGTACTTCATCCTGTTAATATACCAAAACATATGTACTCATTGTACTGTGGATGGAAAATGAGTAGTTTCTAGTGCTGCTAAGAATATTCTAGTCTGTGTCTTTCAGTGAACTGATGGATGCATTCCTACTAGGTATATACCGAGTAGTAGAATTACAGAGTCTAAGAGTTTGCATCTGTCCAGCTTTAGTAGGTCTCTGAACCACTGTAAAGGCACTGCACATATTCAACATGTTTTGTTTGTGAAGTTACCTCGTTTCCCTTCCTAGACTATAAGTGGTTTCAATTGTATAAATACTACTTATCCTGGCTTGTTTTGAAACAGCCAAGCCAAGTGCCGTTGAGAAATAAGGGGTCTAATATACAGTATAAGATAGAAAACTTAAGTCAGAAAGCAGGAAGGAATATAAGGGCCAAAGGAAAAAAAAGGATGAAACCAACTTAATGTCCTAATACACTCCATATGGCATCAGGTACTTCTTAAAAAGTTTGTCCGCAAATGTGACTGGGCTCCCTATCAGCCAATGTGGTTGTTGTTACGCGCTGCTGAGTCAATTTCAATTCACAGTGACCCCACGTGACACAGTAGAACTGCACCATAGGGTTTTCTTGGTTGTGCACATTACAGGAGCAGACTGCCAGGTCTTTCTCCCATGGAGCCACCTGGGTGGATTTGAACTGCCAACCTTTAACAGCTGAGCACTCAACTGTTGACAACTAGGGCTTCTTATCAGCCAACGTAGAGAGGGACACCAGTTAAACAACTCAATGTTCCTAAGAGTAAGGTGCTGACTGATCAGCAGTGCAGCTAACTTCTGGTTCTGAGGTTTTAAAAACGACAACCTGTCTTCCTAAAGAGCCTACTGTTTGATACTAAAAAGATGAAGTTTCCAACAACTTCATGTCAGCCATAAGAGTAAGACATTTCATCAGTCCTCTGAAACTTTCCCCAAAGCCGAGGCCTCGTTCACTGAAAGCAGCTCTTCGAGGGAATCTTCAGTGTAACTCATACACAAGTCTCAAAAAGGTTTGATTAAATCCAACAACAAAAAATAACCCGACATACAAAAAAACTAGGCTCAAAGGGACGTCTAGGAGTCCTGACTACTAGGACAGGGAGCCCTGGTGGCTCACAGGTCAAGAGCTCAGCTGCCAATCAAAAAGTCAGTGGTTCAAATCCACCAGGTGCTACTTGGAAACGGTATGGGGAGTTCTAGTCTGTCCTCTAGGGTCACTATGAATCAACGCTGGTCTGATGGCAGTGGTGTCTTTATGGAAGCAGACTGCCAGCCAGGTCTTCGTTCCACAGACCCAGTGTGTGTTTGAACACCAACCTCTGAGTTAGCAGCTGAGCACTTAACTGTTGTGCTACCACTGCCCCCTGCCAAGCCAAAAGAACTGAACTCATTGCCAATCAATTCTGACTCACAGAGACCCTACAGGACAGAGAACAACTGCCCCATAGGCTTTCTAAAGAGCGGCTGGTGGATTGAAACTGCTGACCTTTTGGTGAGCAGCCATAGCTCTCAGCTATTACACCATAAAACCCTATGGGACAGTTCTACTCACATGGAGTCACTATGAGTCGAAATCAACTCAATAGCACTCAACAACAACAGCACAGTCAGAGCTATTTTCATAATGCTAAAGCTGTTCTGCCATTTCCATTCTCACCCTCTTACGTGTGCAGTGTTTTCCAGAGGCCATGTAGTGTGTGACAGGGCAACATGAAGTGCAGAAGCAGACATGAGGATTCAGCTGCCTTCTTTTAATCCAGACACTAAACACATCTGCAAAATGAAAATGCTCTTCACCTCACTATTTCAGAAAATATATTTTTCACCAAAAAATGTGTCGTTGACCTCCTTCTAAATGGTATTTTTAGATGAATAGGTATTTTTAAAATTTCTGTTTTATTATGATTGAATGAAAATGTACATTCCCATATAAATTTGCATGCCCACCTATATGCAGCTCCCACTGCTCTCCCTGCCTTGTGACAGCACACGCTTCCTCTTTGTTCCATACATGTCTTATCCTCCCAACGAACTCCTATCCCCTCCACTCCACCCACTCCCCTTCCTCCAGTACGAGGTTAGCAGGATGACATCCTATAGATGCATACAACCATATGATATGGCCACTCTGTGTCACCAAGTCCAATCCATTCCTGTCCAAGAGTTGACCTCCATTATGATTTATGGACAAGGGCAGCATCAGGGCCAGAAGCCATGCTCCCAGGTGAACTCCAAAGCCAGTGGACCATCAATTGTGGTCTTTTAATGGAGATCTCACGGTGCACCCCTTTTTATTCTTGTGTTGCTAGTGAGACTCAACTTTGTGAGCTCCATCACGGCTGTCACTGGTGGTGGTCGGGCACCATCTGGTTCTTCCAGTCACAAGTTGATGTAGTCACCCACTCATGTAGGTCTGTCTTCTGCATCTCTTTCCCCCATGTCGTTTTGGTCCTTGGTGATCATCTGTTTCTGCTGAGTTGAGACCATTTGCTGTATGCTCAGATGACAGCTAGGCAGCTTTTAAGACCAAAGCGAAGTGCAGAAGCTCTCTCAGCAAAATGCTGTGCCAATTGGCCTCAGTTTCCCATGACAGCATGGTCTCTGGCATCCCTGCTCCAGCTAATTTGTCCACATAATATTGGATTAAGATGGGAGGAGTAATCAGGTTATGTTTAAGTCCAGGTAATATTGATCTTCTTTCTAATGTGTGTTGTCCCATGTTTCACCCAGGTTTCTATCAACTAATCTAAACCATCCCCCCTTGTCCTCCTTCCCTCCTCACCCCTGCAGCCATCACAGTCTTCTTCTATGCATGAGTCTGTTTTTAATTTTTTATCATAGGGGTCTCACACAGTATTTGTCCTTTTGTGCTGACTACTTTCACTCAACATAATGTTCTCCAGCTGAAACCAGGTTATGAGATGTTTCCTAAAATCACTGTTGTTCTTTATCATTGCATACTGTTCCATTGAGTATATATACCACACTTTACCTATCCATTCCTCTGTTGTTGGGCATCTGGGTTGATTCCATCTTTTTGCTATTGTGGACTGTGCTGCGATAAACATTCGTGTGCATGCATCAGTTGGTGTGAATGGCCTTGATTCTGTAGGACATATTCTGAGCAGTGGAATTACTGAGTCAAATGGTGTATATATACATATCCAGCTTTTTAAAGAAGAGCCAGATTGTTTTCCAAAGAGGTTGCGCCATTTTGCAATCCCACCAACAGTGGAGGAGAGTTCCAATTTCTTCATAGCCTCTCCAGCATTTGTTGTTTTGCGTTTTTTAGATCATGGCCAACCTTGTTGGGGTGAGATGGTACCTTATTGTAGTTTTGATTTGAATTTCTTTAATAGCTAATGATCGTGAGCATGTACACATGTGTTTTTTTGGCTGCCTGGATCTCCTCTTTAGAGAAATGTCTGTCCATCTCCTTTGCCCATCACTTAATTGGATGATTTATCTTCTTATTGATATTTTGTAGTACCTTATAGATTATGGAGATCAAGCATCGGTCTGACATATACTTGCCAAATATTTTTTCCCATTCTGTAGGTAGCCTTTTAATTCTATTAATAAAGTCTGTGGATGACTAAAAGTGTTTGATTCTTAATAGTTCCCATTTATCTGTTTTCTGTTGATTGTAGTTTGTTGACAGATTTTGAAGTATGTCTACGTTGTGTATTAAACCTTCCACTGTTGTTCCTTTTTCTTGGATGAGCTTTATTGTTTTAGATTTGATATCTAGGTCTTTTATCCACTTTGAGTTGGTTTTTGTCTAAGGTGTAAGATATGGGACTTGTTTCAATTTATTGCAGATGGATATCCAATTTTGCCAGCACCATTTGTTGAAGAGATTTTTTCTTCCCTAGTTTAATGTCTTAGGGTCTTTGTTGAGTATCAATTGTTCACAGGAAGATGGTGTCATCTCTGGGGTCTCAATTCTGTTTCATTGATCGATCTGTCTGTTCTTGTACCAGTACCAGGCTGTTTTGACTACTGTGGCAGTGTAATAGGTTCTAAAGTCAGGTAGTGAGAGGCCTCCCAGTGTGTTCTTCTTCAGTAGTGCTTCACTTATCCAGGGCTTCTTCCCTTTCCAAACAAAGTTGGTAATTTGTTTCTCCATCTCATTAAAAAATGTCACTGGAATTTGTACTGGGATTGCATTATGTAAGTAGATTGGGCAAAATGGACATTTTCACAATGTTAGGTCTTTCTATCCATGAGCAGGGTAGGTTTCTCCATTTATGTGTGTCTTAGTTTCTTGTAGTAAGGACTTACAGTTCTCTTTGTAAAGGTCTGTTATTTCTCTCATTAGATTTATTCCTAGGCACTTTATCTTCTCAGGGGCTACAGTAAGTGATACTGATTTGGTGATTTCTTCATTAATAATCTCGTTGTTGGTATAAAGGAATCTTGCTGATTTAATTATGTTTATCTTGTATCCTGTGACTTTGCCAAACTCTTCTATCACTTTGAGTAGTTTACTTTTGGATTCTTTAGGATTCTCTGCATATACAAGCATATCACATGCAAGTAGGGAGATTTTGACTTCTTCTTTGCCGATGCAGATGCCCTTTATTTCTTGGTCTTGTCTAATTACTCTGGCTAGAATTTCTAGTACAATGTTGAATAGGAGAGGTGAGAGTGGGCATCCTTGTTTAGTTCCTGTTCTCTCACTTTTAATTTCTAATACAATAAATATCTGTAGACACAGCCTTCATCAAGAGAACTCTCCGGAGCTCCCAGCAAACTTTAAGAGTGTAAACAGGTCCTGCAAAGGAGTTGTAGTGCAGCAGTGGTTAAGCACCTGGCTGCTAACCAGAAGGCTGGTAGTTCAAACCTGGCCAGAAGCCCCAAGAGAGAAAGACCTGATCACTTGGTCCTATAAAGATCACAGCCTAGAAAACCCTGTAGGGCAGTTCTTCTCTGTCACATGAGGTCGCTGTGAGTCAAAATTGAAATCAATGATACCTAACAACAAAGGGATCCCAAAACCAAAAATTCTGAGAACAACTGGCCTAAAGGAACATTCCCTTCAGAGGACACTGCTGGCCATTAGTCCCAAAAGATTAATTTTTGAAAAATCTTTTATGATCAAATGCATTTGGGAAGTGCTATGCTGCTCCTGAAAATCATCAAGCTAGAAATAAGTCAGCACAGTTAGAACTAATCTGTTGCAACGAGTCAGCCTTGACTTACGGTGACCCCATGTGTGTCAGAACAGACTGTTTCAGAGGATTTTCAATGGCTGATCATTTATAGATAAATCACCAGGCCTCTCTTCTGCAGTGCCTCTGGATGGACTTTCAGTTAGCAACTGAGCATGTTACCCCTGGGCACCACTGAAGGACTCTTGAACCTAATTAACTCCACATTTCCTAAATACACTTGGCAAAAATTCTCTTCTTCCAACTGCTACTATTATCATCCTGGGGACCCAATGCTGGAAAAGTGTCTGGGAAGTAAGGCCCTCAGTCAGTCCTCACAAATAGCAGCTCTCACAATCCAGCTTTTACCAAATGTGGGGCACAAGAGGGTGTGATGTTATAACTCCAACAGCATCAACAGGGATCCTGTCAGGCACATCTAGGTCTGGTCCAAAGAAGATAAACAGGCAGTCAAGGTCCCCAAGTTCTCCACAGAACTCAGACATAGTCATTTTAGTTTGGACAGCTTCCTAAGCAGATGCCCCCATGCACTTGCCTCCGTTAGAGAGAAATCTCAATTAACCACCGTCAGGACACTGGGCTTTATGTTCCATAACTTCCTGACACCCCCTCCAAGGAAAATAGTGATCAAACGTACCCCTCCTGAGTCAGCTTCCTCTACTGGGTGGTTAAGTATACGCCAATTAAATGTTAGGGAATGCCTACCCCAAATGATGACTTTCATTTTGGAACTATCAATCTTCCCTCTTTTTTGACAGTAATTACATAACTGGGCCAGTTATCTGTTAGGAAAACACCCACTTCACAATGATAAAATTATGTTATCAGACAGCTCATCCAAGGCCATCCTTCAGTAATGTGAAGGCACTCTGGCAGGTATAAACAAGAAGTGTCTCTGCAAAAGCATATAATCTAGCATGGGGCTAGCCAGAGCACAGATAGAAAGCTGTCTTTCTGCATGCATCTTTGCAGTACCTGGTATGGTGTCTGGTAGAGAATCAACATTCAATAGCTATTTGTCTAAACAGATTTGCTATTTACCTTTAAAATTATTTTATTTGTACGCTAACAGATGAACATCACTCAGTCAAACACTTAGTCAAATGTTACGTCTTCATATAATTGAGTCTATGAAAGACTTACCAAAAAATTGGCCAGTCTTAGGAAATAAAAATACAACATTTTAATACATACAGTTTCATGTCTATTAATTTGACACTGATTTCTCCTATGCGTGTATACCAATTTAGTTTGAGTTGCTTCATGTTTAATTATTTTCCAACTTGGCACAATCTTCAACGCGAGGTGGCGAAGCTGAGCTGTTTAAACCTCACAAAGTAACCCCTTGTCCTCCAAGAGTTTTATCAATCTTAACATTCTGAAAGAGCCCTATGAGGTAGCTCAGCATGGCAGTTTTTCATGAAAATCTCTTATGTGGAAGATGGCACGAGAGGCTCAGATCTTCCAAAGTTCACCGGTTGCCTGTATTCATGTCACAGCTCCACTGGGTATGTAGTAAAGACTGAATACTAAGTAGACCAACTCCAAACACAGCTGGGTGAGATAGCTTCATTTTTAGAAAGTCAACTGAATCATGAAAACCATCCTAATGGCGAGATTTGTTCCAGCACTCTTTTGATTCTTAAGAAGGGGAGTAAGCAGATAGGAATCGTAGTGTACACTCCTGTACCAAGTACTCGCATCTATGGCACGACAGTTTTGTTTCTCTAGCCACTGTGTCACAGGGAGGTGATTTATACTTGCTCCAGAATTGAAAGCATGAAGATACCTGCTTTCGTAACAGAGTTGATGATGGCCTTCTCATTTCCTGCCAAATGGATCAGACCACACTTTTAAACCTACGGAAAGAGACACGAATAAAATCAAGATTCATCTGTAAACTCCCTACGTCATCCCCCTACCTCAAACCAACAAAATGACGTCAGAACTGAGTTATGTGATTGGCATGTCATCTGAGTTGAATGCAGGCAGGAGGCCTGAAACCTGGACCCGAAATGTCTGCGAAGGCCTGTTAGCCATGGGAGACTTTATAAGGCTTAGAAACTATCCTACAACAGGAAGATATCTAGTCTAGTTAAAAAAAAAAAAAAAAAAAGATGACAAGACTTTTTGGTTAATAAGCTGGAAATCTCACATTCTCAGCCAACTTGGATCATCTTAAAGTAACTAACCACTCAGCCATAAAGGGAGCATCTGAGCTTTTGTGTAAAGCAGAGCCTCCATCAATTAAAACAGCTCGCAAGTCAACAGTGTTTTCCCATGAGAGGAGCATTTAAATAGGTGCTCTGGAAGGAAGCTGGCTAAACAGCTTTTCAGGCTTCACATTTAATTGCACACTTGTTACATTTTAGGCCCACTTATCAAATGCAAAAGAGGAATGTGGCAAACTTGCCAACACAATTCTACAGTGAAATATTGAAATGAAGTCTTGGGGTGGCACCTATAAAAGTGAGAACTACTGTGAAATAAAGAATAAAATCAGAATCTATCCTGCAGGCTGAAAAACATCCTTTCATTCACCACAGCAAAGCAAATACACACACGCACACATGCACACCAGTACAAATGAGACTGTGTTTTGACTGTTCTTTCAGCTTACCTGGTGGCTGAATATCCTCTTGAATAATTCCAGCCCGATTGACAGCTTGCTCCTTCTCTGAGAAACACAACAGAAAAATTCCTCTTTAGCAAGGGGGAGGTGGAATATATATTTCCTGGGACAGTGACACCAGACAATTAGCATACAACCACTACATTCAGAGATGCAAGAATCTAAGTTTTTCGGTTACGGCAGCTAGATTCTCTATGGCAAGTTTGAGTATTTTCAATAAAATAAAGCAAGCCATACCTCAAAAGAAAAGCTTACCAACTAACATCTTTTCTGTGTGATCTCAGCATTTTGGAAAGACGACAACACAACAGAAAAAGAACAGTTTTGAAAGACATGGTGGGCGTGATATTACAAGCAGAAAGCTGCCGAACTGAAGGAACAAGAACAATTAACCAGAAAACAATGTTGTTTAAATGTCTAAAATGTGCTCCACAGAAAAACTAGACTCAGAGCTAAATATGCTATGTTTTTGATAGGAAATAGAGCAGAAAATTCATCTTTGGGTGGGTGGCTTTGGTTTGGATAATTGAAGCTTCCCTAATTGACTGCAGGTGCTGTGCCAATTAGTAAGCGCATTTTAGCTACAGTGGCTAAGCCTGTCTCTTTGGAGATGCCCAACGTACAAGGGCCAGGAGAAATTGGGCATTTTATGTCTGTGGGCTTCAAAGCACTCTGACACATCCTTTTAAGTGGTTCAAAATAAGCTCAAGGTCTGTGAAAATAAAGACTTAAAAATTTAAGTACCTTGACAAACAAATGGCAGCTTTTCACGAGAAAGACCGGCAACCAAAGCATGTTGACTACTAAATTACAGTAAATAAATGCTGCCATCACGGCTTCGTTTTAGTCCAACAGTGTTCCCGTAAATCCTCACTTCACGTCTTATTTACTGATCAGGCCATTTTCGGTATTCTGCCCTCTCATGAAGTTGCACAAGCATGAAGGTATGAGAGACAGGGTTTTGCCAAATCAAAGAGACATCACACTTGTTTCCTTTGCAGTGCGACAGGAAGTCAGTCCTAAGTGACCTACCCGGCAGTTTTATCAATGCTAAATTTTGCCTTGGCAAATAAAACACTGGGCAATGCAGATTATGGGAATCTTGGCACCCAGTTCTAAGAAAGAGCAGGAGAGAAGACATCACATAACGAGGCTGATTAGAGAACACGGCCTGATGGCTTCATTGGGTGTCTCTGAAAAGCAGCAGATGAAAGGCAGCCAAGACACACTGTACCAACATATGCCAAGAGCTGTGCCATCTAGAACAGATAAATGAGTGACTCTAGGGTGTCAGGCTTTCTGAAGTAATGCAACACAGAAGTATTTTCATTTCCTAAGACATTAAATTCTCATAGGACGGAGCCCTACACTCTGTTTACATGACAGTCTCAAAGTCTGGATGTGTCTCCAATGTATTTATAAACTGCCAATTAGTAAAGGACCACACCATCACTGATCTTGCTAGCAACAGAAATGGATCTGATTTTTCAGACCTAAAAGGCTAAAGGACCACTTACTGATAATATGGACAAGAGAGATGACGGTTTAAAAATAGCTGTCAGAGAACATTCTACAACTATAGAAAATCATACATTCTGGTGTACTGAACAAATTCTAAAAGGCAGATACAGCCAAACCAAAGAAGCCAGCTAACTGCCGAGCATTAAAGGAGGTTGAATTTTGATGCCAAGGACAGAATGCCTAATTGTGTCCTAACCTCTTACAAGGCGATGGCAAACCGAATGAAGAGAAAGAAATCCCTGTCTTCACACTTCCTTGTTAATTGCTAATGAGGTTGGAGAGAGACAGGATTTATTTTAAATAGGACATAATCTCTTTATAATCCTTGTCCTAATGCAACTACCTCCACAGTTTGGCTTGGCCAGGCAATTTAAACCACTTTGCTGAACCAGTTCCTAGCAAATGATAACTTGGTATTAGCATCCTATCTATACCCCCTGGTTCTTTAATCCATTAACTTTATATAAATACTTTAAGGCGGACGCACTCTTATATAAATTCATGATACGACACAAAGGCATTTTGTATGTGAATGTGGAATATGCAAAAAGGGAAACAGACACCAGCCCCTTGGGCTTTTGTAAGTACATCCTGATGAAGCCGACAGTAGGTTTCTCTGTTGCTATCATGGGAAAAAGAGCAAATGCCCACAAAGCTCAGGGAAAGGGTGCCTCTGAAGCCCAGGACTTAACTCTACGAACAAATCACGATCGGCTAATTACTGACTTGAGCTGTAAGCACGTTTCTATCAGGAGTGAAATGATTAAAAGGCAAATATGGGAACACTGGACTGCAGTTTTGCAATGCCGATTAGAAATCGCCACTCTCCAGTCTCAGCAAGCCCAACTCTGCCCCCTGGTGCTAAGGCAGTGTTTCGATGTGTAGCTTTAATTGAGGATATTAATCTCTAGTCCAACGGCCAAGGTGTTTTATTAAAACCAGTAATGCATGCAGTCAGGCTGGTTTTTGAAGTGGTAGTAAAGGAATCCACCTGATAACTTCTAAGCCTTTGAAAATAAAAACGTATCTGTATATCCAATATCCATATTGTGAGATACATCAATTATATGACTTGTTATGTTACATCTCTAACGAACATAGTATACCTAAGCTCCTGAAACAGTCTTATAACTGCCTAGTGGAGGATCAGCAGATAAAAACCTAAACACTGCTGCAGAGTATGGCATGAAGAGCCTTACCCAAGGACAGACAATGGCCTCCATCTCTTCCTGCCAGTGCAGTTAAAATAAAAGCAACTCACAATTTGATGTAATAGGGACAAATGGCAAAACCTGAATATGAGCTATATGTCAGATGATAAGCATTGTTATGAATATTAAACACCCTGGATTGGCTAATTCCAGTGTGGTTATGCAAGAGCTATACATGCTAAAGTGTTCAGGAACAAATGCTCACAATTTTTTCAACTTATTCTCACAGTACCTGATTATGATGCATACTTATATATAAAATTATGCATATGTTTTGTATATCATATATGTAAATACAAGAGAGAAGTGGGGGGAGAAAGCAAATGTGGCAAAACATTAGCAACTTGGAAATTCAGGTGAAGGGTATATAGGGATTTGTTGTCCTTTTTTTTAATACAAAACTGAAAAATAAGTATTGCAAAAAAGTCCAGCAACATGGCTATTCCATGATGATTGCTTCAAAGCACATCTTTTTTTTAATAGCAAATTATCAAATTTTAAAAATACCATCTCAGTGCTTCTGCTTTGCTGCGCTGACATGTACTGGCAGCGAGTGTCAACCAGCTGGCCGACCGGAGCCAAGCCGTCATAGTGGCAGGTGTGGAGCAACTGACTGAGGGGGGCCAAGTGACCATGACAGTGAGTGTGAACTGGCCAGCAGAGGGGAACCATAGGAGAAAGGTGGCCAGTCTGAACCAGCCAGCTATCAAAAACCAGATGGCTATGGTGGCAAGTGTGAACCAGCTGGTGGAGGGGAAACCAAATGATCACATGAAACACTGGCTATGACAACACTCAACACTTGTTTTCTTAATAAAGAGTCTGGGTGAATCCAGAAGTGGAAGTTCATGAAGCTTCGGTATGTCCACGCATTTCATTTGGTTTTGGAATGAAAAGCCTATTTTAGCCACCTGGTGTATGATAGGGAAAATGTCTTTATGAGGTAAGACTTATTCCTACATAAGGTGGCGTCCTCAGACTCTGTTCCAAGAATGTAAAATACGCATTCAGGTGGGAGCTGCAAGGAGCAGCAGAAGAAGAGTATGACTGATGAGCAATACCTGTTCAAAAGCAACACTGAGAAGGCAGGAAGGGACAGGAAACTGGACAAAAGGGCACAGGTAACCTGGGGTAGAAAACGCAGAGAGTGTTGACACACTGTGGGGGTTGCATCCAATGTCACACACACACACACACACACAAATGGGTATAAATCTGAGCTGTAAGCTTTCACCCAAAGCACAATAAAATTTTTTTTAAAAAGTGATGGAGAGACAGTAGAACTAAGGTCCTTTCACAGCTCTTTTCACTGTAACCTTCGGCTCCGGTAACTGTTTTAAACTCCTCTGCAATGTTAGACAGGGCATTAAGTAGCAGTCCACATTAGGGCAGCTGAGGTCTAGTGTTCACCAAGCAATTAATATGCTTGGTGACCTTGGACAAGTAACCTAAGTGAGGGGAGTGAATGACCTTAAAGTCCCTTCTGGAAAAAAACCCTATGATTTTATGCATTTGCACATCTAATTACAATTAAAAATGAACAGAATCACAGAAATGATCTTATTCTGCTTCATTTTACAACCTGGCCTCCAGTGCCTAATATGCATGTGATTTTTAAAAGGCCATGTTCAAGATTACTTTCTAGTTCTGGGCTACAAAGGCAGCTTAGCATTCTGGTTACACCATTTGTACTGCTCCCTAAACGTGGACTCTTCAGATAAATCACATTGTGCCAATTTAAGAATTTAAGATAAAAAGCTACGTCTGGGAGTCCAGAAGCCCAGCAGAACTGTACACACACTTCTGGTTTTGGATCACTGATTCTCAATGCCAACTGTCATCCCCCCAGCGTGCATTTCAGTGTGGAGGTGTTCTGTATAGAACTGACTTTGTACTTCACATAACACTTAGTAAAGTCTCACTGAGTTAATGAAAGCGCTGAAGATCATGCTGAATGTCAAAACGAAAGCTAATAAGGCTGTCTTGTGACAGTGGCTTGCCTGCTTTTCAGTGGTGGAGGATCTGCATGGCAAATCTTACCTAAGCAGAGTAATCTTCTTGTCGGAGGCCACTTAACTGCTGTGTGGCGGTGGAGTGGTTAAGCGCTACATCTTCTAATCCAAACGCTGGCTGTTTGAATCTGCCAGGCACTTCCTGAAAACACTATGGAAAAGTTCTGTTCTGTTCTATAGGGTCACCATGAGTCAGAACTGACTCTATGGGACTTTTTTTTTTTTTAATACTTTGTTCCAGCAAAGACCCTGCAGCCAACCTGTCCCCATCATCTTACACCCAGGCAGGCCAGCACCCATGCAGCTGGCCCAGCCCCAGGGCTTGTATTGACCTGACACTCAGACTCCACATGGCCTGGGCTCCAGATCTAGTTTTCATCAGCAGCTCAGTTCTCAAGAGCTGGGCTTGTGCTCTACCCTCCTAAGAACCGTGGACCTTGCCTTGGCATGCCCAGAATCCTAGGAAAACAAATGTACAAGGGACGGTGAGAAGGGACGACCCAGCAAGAGAAGCCACGAAGGAATGGCTGAAAAGACAGGCACAAAAGAGCAGACCCAGGAGCACTGGCAGCGGAGGCTGGTTGCAGAAGGCAGGGAAAGAAACTACTTCAAGCAGGGAGAGTCTGGCCTGCCAGCGGTGCTGTCCACTCACAGGCCTGGCCTCCTGTGTCACAAACAGCAGAGCAGCATTATTTGGAAGGGCCCATGACCTCCCAACACCGACCTGCACCGAGCCGCATCCACACCTGCCCATCCTCCTGAGCGGCCAGAAGAGGCATCCTGCCTGGACCCCAACGCTCCTGCCCCTGAGCTCAGGATTGCAGGCTATCTTCCACTCTGGGGGCTGTCCTCTCTCACCAGCGACTTTCTTTGTCCAGAAACCCAGCCCAAACTAAAAGCACAACCAAATGCTCCTTCAATTGATTCCTTGACCTACTTCAAATAGTATTTTGTCATTCTCCTCTGTCTACCCACAAGCATCTTTAAATAGTCAGTTTAATGTACTGTCTGTCAACTCATCTTCCTACCCCCCGAATCGCTTCCTTCTTCTGTTCCTTAGTTAATGGCCAGCAGCACCATCTCCTTAGCTCTTGAAGCCATGAAGCTGGGTCCCATTCTCCCACCTCAGTCTTGCACTAATCAACCACTGATTCCTGTAGGTTACTTCTGAAATACGGCGTTCACTTTCACTCCCCTCTCTCCAGCCTCATAAGTACCCGTCTGCTTCAGGTTACAGTCTCTTCTCCCTGAGATGACAGGAAATAGCACCTTCCCATATCAGCCCTCTCTCTCCAACCCTTGACCCTTCCAGCTGCTCCTACACATACGATCACAGTGATTCCACTCAGGAGTGAATCTGATCACTTCACGTTGTTGATTAAAATATTTCAGTGATCTTCTATAGAATTCTTATTCAGGTATTTTAATTAAGCAAGCAAGGTGGTCAGACGGGGACAACACCCAGATGGTGCCACAGGAGGCTCTCCAACAGCAGGATCAGAGGACTGGGCTGGTGTTCTATAGAATTCTCTGACAGACAGAAGTACAGCCTCCCAGTTACAACTTCTCACCAAGGAAATAAGGGTAGACGTATTTCACAAGGAAAAAAATCAAAACTACAAAAAAAAAAAAAAAAAAATGCAATGATGGGTACGGGAATAATATTGCTAAAGATAACCATCATTGCTTATTTAAAATGCTGTTGTACTAACAGATTTGGGGAGTCTAAGTAGCCAGGACTATGGCAGGCAGGGAGAGCGGTTAAGGCACTCTAACATCCTTGTAGTCTTCATAGGACAGCAAAGATTCCCATTAATTGAAAACTATAAACAGTAATCACAAGAATAAACATCAGATGTAAATCTTTCAAACTAGGGGGAAGCAAAGATAAAAAGAAGTAAGTCTTGAAGACAGAAAAAGAGAAAAAGCATATAAATAGAATAGAAAATACAAAGTAAAATGTGAAAAATAAATCAAAACATAACAGTAAAAATAATAAAATAAACTCATCAGTTAAGAGACCACCAGATTGACCACCAGACTGGGTAGGTTCAAACCACCAGTCTTTCAGTTAGCAGTCGAGCACTTAACCACTGCACCACCAGGGCTTCTGTTACCCTCTTAGAGAGGCAGTATGGTGCCGTGGGGTAGCCATTAAGGGCACTGGTTCAAATCCCACACCTATGACTCTTCAGCTGTGGGCCCTTGCACAAGTGACTTAACTGCTCTGTGCCTCAGTCTACCCCTGCTGCAGACGGTTAGCATGAGAACCGAAGGGGCTAAGATATATAGACTTCCCAGATAGTGCAAATGACTACTGCGCTCACTGCCAGCCAAAAGCTTGGTGGTTGGAGTCCACCCAGAGGTACCTCAGAAGAAAGTCCTGGTGATCTACTTCCAAAAAATCAGCCACTTATGAAAGCCTCTGGAACACATTCTACTCTGACACACACTGGGTCACCATGAGTCAGAGCTGACTTGATGGCAACTAGATTGGCCATAATATGCAGAGCACAGCACCGCACTAAACTTGCAGTAGGTGTTAGATGTTTAGCGCCATCCGTACATTTGAAGATTCAGTTACGGTTCCCAGAAAAGGTCTGGTCAAAGTAATTAAAACTGAACCAGAAAAGATGGCCAGTGTAGGCTGCTGTCCAGACATTGTGACCATGCTCCTTAAATGCTCACCCAAAGACTCTGATTTATCTCTCTCCACTGACCAAGTCTGACAACCAGAGATTCTGGAGTAATCATATTAGACTCCTGCTGGGGGCTCACAGCACAGACCCACACTTCGGTCATCAGATCCCAGCAGGATTTCTCGACCTCAGCACCAGTGACATTCTGGCCAGGCCATTCTTTGCTTTCGTGGTTGCCCTGCACATTGTAGCAAGTTCAGCAGCAGCCCTGGCATCTAAGCCCTCCTCCGTGCGACAACCAGAAATACGGCCTCATAGAGCCACATGTTCTGGAGGGGTTAGAGCAGCCCTAGTTGAGAACGTCTGACCTCATCTTCATAATGGAAACTTTTCTAATGGGATCTACAGCAGACCCTCCTGGTCCCAAATTCACCTCCACGTATCAAAATAGCACGGGACAGAGATCCAGAAAAGAAGGACAATGGAAATAGATTATTCAAAGCTTCAGACAGACTCAACCTAACCCCTGACACAGAAAGTATGGTGACAGGCTGGAAGGCAGAAAGCATGTGCACCAGTTCAGTCCTGGCTGATGACAAAAGCTGCAAAAAAATTTGAGGTGTACTTAAACCGCTGTGTCTCCAGAAACCAAATGTAGCATTTGTAATGGGCAGAACATTTACACGGGGCTTTAGCCTTCAAATCGCCCTGCTTTCAGCCTCTACTAATATCCTCCAGGGGCAAGGTTGGCACTCTTCCATCTTCAAGATGATTCAGGTTTCCTGGAGAACAAAATGAGCCTCTAATGCCTAATATTTTCTCTCCGACAGATGGTTTCAGATGTATCAAAGTGCTAATCCTTGCTGAGGTATAGGTCTCCAGGAAGGAGAATTTGGCTTTTAGAAAGATAGGACTTGAATGATTAAGGAGGAAAATTACTCCCAAGATATTCACCACTGTCTTGTGAGCAACCAGCTTAAAACGAAGGAAACCAGCAGAATATGAAAAAAATAAAAAGATCTGAGGCAAAAGGAGAGGAGAAACTCAAAACCTAGGTTCATGGTTTAGATTTGAAACATTTCCACTCAAAGATGTCAATAGGAATGGAAATAAAATGTAATAAAAACTCCTTTAGGCATAGGATGTACTAGGTTCTATCTGCCTTCCCCCATTTCACCATTCCCAGCTTCAGGGCATGGAAAATGCTAGACTCTGCAGACCACAGCCTGGGTTGTGGCCTTGCAACTTACTCGCTGTGACCTTGGGCACATCATACCACCTGTCTGAGCCTCAATTTCTCCATCTGTAAAACAGAGTAATATGTAGCTATAGCATTTAATCACTATGCCACCAGGTTTTCTATCTCCAAGTGAGGTGGTGGAAATCAAACACTCAGAAGTCTACCTAGCTTGACACAAGACATGGTGTCAGTGAATGCTAACTGAAACAAAGTTTCTGGTGGTGCAGTGGTTAAGTGCTCCGCTGCTAACAGAAAGGGTCTGTGATTACAGACAACCAGCTGCTTTCCAGCAGAAAGATGTGACAGGCTCCTTCTCTAAAGATGACAGTCTTGGAAACACCATGGGGAAGTTCTATTCTGTCCTATAGGGTTGCAGCGGGTCGGAAATGATTCGAGAGCATCAGGTTTGCATTTGGGGGTTTTGAATGCCGACTGGTGCTGTCACTGAGTAAATTAGGCCTCAGCGTGACCCTCATGCATACAGAGCATGTGTACATAGTACTGCTGCCCCATAGGGTTTTCAAGGTCGTGGCCTTCAGAAACAGATCTCCAGGCTGTAACCCAGAAATCGCTAAGGCGGATATGAAACAGCAGCCTATCTCCTGGTAGCCGAGTGCTTAACCATTTGTACCACTCAGGAAACCTTCACTGAGTATGAAGTAGCACTAACCGTGAACCTACTACGTGCAGGCTGCTTTCACATACGTTAACCACCGTGCAACTCCCCAAAGTCTTGGGAGGTAGTTATTTGTTATTAGCTCTGTTTTACAGATTAGGATGTTGAGGGTCCAAGAGATTATTATGCACTTTTCCACGGTCACAAAGCTGCACGGCTCTGGAACCGGGATCGGCGTGACTCTCATGTCAAGTTCTTTCTACCGCACCACGTGAAGCTGAGAAGGGCGCTAGCGGGGGCTACCGGGGCCAGGACACCGCGCGGGGTCAGAGGTCACTCACGGTACTCCTCCACCCGCATTAGGGGGCGGAAGTAGATGGGGTAGAAGGCAGCGCCGATCAGGGAAACGAAGCCACCAAAAATGAGTGCGGTGCGCAGGTTCCGGGACATGGCTCCGGGAAAGGGCCGTCCTCCCCCGACCAGCGACACACACTTGCTGTACCCCAGCTATAGCGGCCAGGTCGTGACCCCCGTCGGAAGAGGTGAAGAGGCTTTCGCTTCCGGGCCTTGGAGGCGGGGCCAGAAAGCTCGGCGGGTGCCGGGCGGGGCCAGGGAAGGCGGCGATTCGGGGGCGGGGTCTGGAAGCGGGGTGGAGCCAGAGGCGGGGCATGGGCTGGCCTTGGACCCCGCTTAGCCTCCTCCTCGTCGCTTGGTGGGCTGCGCAGCCGAGCGCTGGTGGAGGGTTCACAGTAGAGCAGTTTTGTTGCTGGGCCGGAGCCGGCTGGCCCTGTCTGCTGTCTTCTCTGCCCCGGTTCTGGCCGCGCCACCCACTACCCTCCAAATCTCCTTTACTCAGCACGCTTCCTGGCTCTTCAGCCCAATGATTAGCTTCTGTGGCTGTGCACCGCAAGCTGAATACTATCTGTGACTCGATTGTTTAATCCTCCTGTTTGTAGTCTCATTTTACAGGGGAGGGAACCACCACTCCCCTGCCCTGTTTTGGCAGAGTCACCTCAAGTCCTTTGTGGAGATTATGGAGTCACAGTGGTTAAGAGCTTGGCTTTTAATCAAAACAACAGCACTCTCAATCCCCCACTCATTCCGTAGCAACTTTATAGGGCAGTTCTCCTCTGTCCTTTAAAACCCCCAGACCAGCTGCAGTGGAGTCCATGCTGACTCATAGCCACCATACAGGACCGAACAGAACTGCCCCATAGAGTTTCCAAGGAGTGCCTAGTGCATTTAAACTGCCGGTCTTTTAGTTAGCAACCGTAGCACTTAACCACTGCACCACTAAAGTTTCCACCTGGAAAGAAGGCCTGGCGATTGAACATCAACCATTAAAAACCCTAACTCTGACCCACACGGGGTTGCCATGAGTTGGAGTCTGATTGACAGCACCTAGTTACAGAGACAAGAGTGAACTGAACTGCCTGGCCCAGGCTGGCCCTGGGGGGGGTGGGTTCTGAAACCTGAGGCCAGGGCAGATTACCTAAAAGGCCAGGCAAGCCCAATGCTTACCTTATTTACCTGATCATCAGTGGTCAACAATGTCGCATTTTTTTCACCAGATCAAAGTTCCTGCTTCTGGATACAGCTGGTGGGTGTCTCTCAATCCCACAGCACCTTCCTACGGCATCAAAGCCTCTACTCAATCCTCTAGAAATATGTACGATACCAGAGACTAGGGCTGGGGAGCAATGATGTATTTCTCTTGATCCAGCAGCATTATTTAGTACAAAGACGATGTAACTGCCCCTGACCGGCAAACACTACTGAGGTCAACTCTTAGGACAAAAATGGACTGGACTTGGAGATACAGTGTGACCATATGGCTTGTGTACTTTATGGTTCTGTGCATTTATAGGATACTGTCCTACTGGTCTCTTTCTAGATGGGAGAGAAAAGGGTGTGAGGAGGGGGACAGGAGATTGTTAAGAGGATACAACTAGTATAGAATGAAAAGGAGGAGTATACTGTCATGGGGCAAGGAGAGCAGAAGGAGCTGCAGATAGGCAGGCATGCAAAATTAATTTGGATTGTATACTTTCACTTAATCACAATAAAAAAAGAAAAGAAAAGAAAGATCTAAGACCTTTTAGTGGGCAGTACAGTTTTCCCTTTTTTTTTTTTTTTTTTTTTTCGAGTTCTGTGGTTGACTCAAGCTACTATCTACCTCTGTGATTCCAGAAGCATATAAATCAGTTGTTCTATTTACCAGCAGATGTATGGATTCTCAGCCATGCTCCAGACACCAAGCAAAAGAGGAATAAGATGTGACCCTTGCTTTCCAGGACCCGGCTGTACAGATGAAGGGACAGGGCACAACCTTGGAAGCCCTAGGGAAGCCCTGTTACAGCCTGTTACAGATAAGTGATACAGAGCTGTGGCCACCAGTTCAGAGGAGGGAGACAGATAATGAGGTGAGTCTGCTGATCCTCTGGGACCTAGAGGAGATCATAAGGGTAAGGACAGAAGAGTTCCTGGAAGATCCAGGGAGCCTGTGACACATGCTGTCTATTACATGATATAAAATACCTAGGTGTGGTGCACATGCCATTTTAACAACCAAGCATCCACTTTCCTTTTCTGTTAATAAAAACCAAACCACTTGCCATAGATGCTGACTTATGGAGACCCTATGTGTTATAGAGTAGAACTGCTCTCCATACAGTTTTCATGGCTGTGACCATCCAAAGGCAGATCGCCAGGCCTTTCTTCTGAGGCACCTCTGGGTGGATTCAACCTGCCACCCTTTTGGTTAGTTGTCAAGTGCTTAACCATCTGTGTTAACAAACCAACAAAACCCTTTTCCGTTAAGTTAATTCTAACTTATAGCGACCCTGTTGGATAGAGCAGAGCCGCCCCCTAGCGTTTCCAAGGCTGTAATCTTTATGGGCACAGACTGCCACATATTTGTCCCATGGAGCAGCTGGTGGATTCCAGCCATCGACCTTTTGGTTAATAGGCCAGCACTTAACCACGGCACCACCAGGGCTCATTTTTCTGTTACTAGTATCCTGACTATCTCTGGGGAAAGCGCTCGTCTCCCACTCTCAGTCCATGGCGTCAGCTGTGGCTCTTCTCTGTCCAGCCCCCCAGCTTTCATCCTTACTTTCTTCTAGCTCTGGGAGTTAAGTATGTAATCAAGCTTGACTGAGCTCCCAAGCCATAGAGATTGGTTACCATAGAACTCAAGCCTTACAATAGTGCCTTCCTGGCTACGTGACTCAACTATAGTCTCTTCCAGCTTCCTCCTTGAGAGGTGGATTGAACCTAAGAGGATGAGACTCTGGAGCTATACAAGACACCACCGAGAGACTGAGAATGAAGCAGAAGTAAAGATTAGGGACAAAAACTAGAGCAGTCCATCCATGTCCATGGGGATGTGTCCCAAAGCCTCCACGGAAGCCTAAAGCCAAGGATAGTACCGAACCCTGTATCATTATGTTTTGTCCTTTACATACATACCTATGGTAATTTATAAATTTGGCATATGTTATGGATTGAATTGTGTCCCTGCAAAATATGTGTCCACTTGATTAGGCCATAATTCCCAGTATTGAGTGATTGTCTTCCCTTCTGTGTTTGTAACTTTATGTTAAAGAGGATTCCAGTGAGATTGTAACACCCTTACTAAGGTCACATTCCTGATCCCTTGTAAAGGGAGTTTCCCTGGGGTGTGGACTAGGCCACCTTTTATCTTACAGGAGATAAAGGAAAGGAAAGCAAGCAGAGGGTGAGAGACCTCATACCACCAAGAGAGCAGCGCTGCAAGCAGAGCATGTCCTTTGGAGCCTGGGTTCCTGTGCGGAGAAGCTGCTAGCTCGGGGGAAGTTTGATGAGAAGGATTTTACATTACCAGCAGTGAAAGCCTGGCTGACACTCTGAATTTGGACTTCTGTGCTGCCAGACTGTGAGAAAATAAATTTCTCTCTGTTAAAGCCATTCACTTCTGGTAGTTCTGTTGTAGCAGCACTAGACCGCTAATACAGCGTAGTAAGAGATTAACAACAACTAATTATAAAATAGAACAATTATAACAATATACTGTAATAGAAGTTATATACATGCAACCATACTATTTATTTAACAATTTTGTACCATGGGTAGCTAAAACCAAGGAAAGTGAAACTTGGATAAAGGGGGACTCCTATAATGCTGTATTTAGCCCCCCAAAGCTAGCCATTTCTGAAATAAGCCCTATTCCTGGACTTGTCAGAAACTCTGATGGCATAATGGTTAAGAGCTACAGTTGCTAACCAAAAAGTTAGCAGTTTGAATTCACCAGGCACTCCTTTGGAAACTCTATGGGGCAGTTCTTCTCTGCCCTATACGATCACTGTGAGTCAGAGTTGACTCTATGACGACAGTTTTTGTTTGTTTGTTTTGTTCCTGGACTTCTGAATAACATAAGCCAATAAAATATCCTCTTACCTTAAGTCAGTTTGAACTGTTGGGCTCTGTCTTTTAAAAGATCCTTGGTGGTGCAGTAGTTAAATGCTTGGGTAATAACCAAAAGGTTAGCAGTTGGAACTTACCGGTTGCTCCACCTTGCTTTCTTAAGGATCACAGCCTTGGAGACCCAATGGGGCAGATGTACTCTGTCTTGCCGGGTTGCTATGAGTAAGATTCAACTTGACAGCACTAGTTTTGGGTCTTTTATGACAGAAGGATGTGATTTCATTTGCTTGACCTTGCTATAAGCTGCAAGTCAAGGCTTACCCTGTTTTATTGTGCAGGATGCTGTGAACCAGAGGCCTGAACTGTCTTATCAGTGTAAACACCACTGGCTGGGCCAGGACCAGGCCTGAGCCTTAGCCCAGCCCAGTGCTTTAGGAGTCCTCATCTGATGTCTTTCTCCATGATGCCTCAATTTCTCTATGGGCAAATTCTGTAAGATGGCCCCAACTCTGGGGCTGCTATGGACCAGTAATGGGAGTGCCAGGAAAATTGGGTTGTCCTGGTGAGGTGCAGGAGTCCCTGAGTGCTACAAATTGTTAATGCATTCAACTACTACCCCAAACACTGGAAGTTTGAGCCCACCCAGAGGCACCTTGGAAGAAATGCCTGGCAATCTACTTTAGATAAATTAGCTATTGAAAACCCTATGGAGCACAATTCTCCTCTGACACACATGGGGTTACCATGAATCAGAGTTGACTTGATGGCAGCTTGTACTGACTGATGGGGTACCAAGGGTGCCTCAACTACATGGCCCAGGACCAGTGTGGCAGGTGAGTCTCCCCCTTCAAGATGATGTAACAAGTGACAGTTTCTCTGATCTGTTAGTGCTGATTGAAAGGCTTTTGCCTAACCAACAAAAATGATTAGCCCATCTACACCATTTACACAGATTATCACTATCACACCTAAAATAGTCACTTGTCAGCTGCCTGTCACCAAGTTCTACTAAATTCAAGTTCCTCTTTGGGATCACAGTGTTCTCTGCCCATTTCTGCAAAAACCACACTCTCCCAATTTTTATTCCCTACTGATCTTTAAATTCAGTTAACAAATATGTATTCGTATGCCCATTCCAGGCAAAACACAGTAACAAATGCTTGGGAACACAAAAAGGAATGATTCAACATTGTGTGTTTGACCAACAGCCATTGTCCCAGGCAGGGAGCACTTTGCACGTGCTGCTGGATGCAGCAGTGGGGAGACTCAGGTCTGTTGAGCTCATGGCATCTGTGGTCTAGTGGAGGGATAACATGTGGCAGTGGATTGTAATTTCTTTGTGACTTGTCATCTTCCTCTAATTCTCTTTTCTTTTGGGAGGATGCCCTCTTACCTTGTCATTCTTGGTTAGACTCTAAATGAAGAGCCATGCTGGGCTACTACCCAAAAGTTCAAATTCACCTAGAGGTACTAGAAAGTAAAGCCTAGTGACCTGTGTCAGAAGGGTCATAGCCTTGAAAACCCAATGGAGCAGGTTCTGTGCACACACGGGTTTTCATGAACCAGAATGAACTCTGTGGCAACTAACAACAAACAACAATGCACTTCTCATCAACACTGATATCAAGACTTGCAGAACGTTCACCTGTGTCAGTCATTATCATAAGCTTACACCAGCAGTACTGACCAATGTCTGTGCACAGATACTGTAAGTCTCCTCATATTCAGACTGGGAATATGGGCATAGCAAGAAAAAAATCACCAGTGGCCACAGGGCAGACAAATGACAGAACCAGGGTTCAAACCCAGGCTGCCTGGCCCTGGAGATCTGCTCTTAACTACCAGTCTACACTACCTTTCAACGTCAGCAAGTTTATGTTGCCTAGGGGTGTGCATGAACCAACCTAGTTAGTTCTTTTCTGCCTCTCAGAAATAATAGTGATGAGTGGAACATAGGACAGATAGCGTTGTTGGGGTGGATTTCTTCCATTGAAAATGGCCTGATAATGTTTTTGCATATCTCCTATTTGCCTGAGAGCCTGGAGCTTCCCTGGCTTTTCTCCTTTGCAGCCTGACTCTTGAATTGTTCATTGTGTACCGCTGTTGTTAGGAGACTTCAACGTTATATAATAAGGACCTGGGTAAACATCAACTAGTTTTGTGCCAAGTTCATAATTAATGGTATGTTTGCACCTTCCAGCACCATATGGGAAAATGTACTTTTGGGACCCACGAGATCTTCACTGACAAATTTTCAGAAGTAAATCACCAGCCCTTTCTGCTGAGTCTTAGTCTAGAAGATTTGCTGAAACTTGTCCGTCATGGGTGACTACGCTAGTATTTGAAATACTGGTGGCATAGCTCCCAGCATCATAGCAACCCATAGCCACCACAGTGCAGCAAACTAACAAAATTGAATTCTGCGGTGCATCCTATATCCTTCCAATAACTCCCTGTGTTGCTTAGTTAGTCCAAGTCTGTTTGGGGTGCATGGTACAGGGGGTCCTGGTGGATATAGAAATAAACACAATTACCTCCAACACAAGGCAAAGACGGAGGACTTGGGGCTTTGTAGCAGCGCTACTGTTTAGAAGGCAAAGGAAGTTAGGGTCTAGAGAAAGATGCTTGTGTAAATGGAGAGAGGACGTGGGTAACGTGGGGAGACAAGATACCAGTCAAATATGTCAGGAGTCCTGGGGTGCATATTTTCATCTCAATCACGGAGGAAAAACAATCGGTATGGACTCTTATCTGGCACTTCCTCCTTCTCCCCTTGACTGTGAAGATTGAGTGCTTGCAGGGAGCACACTACCAGCAGTGTCTCACAGGCTTCAGGCAGACATCAAAGTTACTCTGCCCTCTGATCTAAGCAAAATGCTGATGAGGGGTCCCTGGGACGGCAGCTCCACTGGCGGTGGCACTACAGCCAGCTGATGTAGTTTAGAATGTTGTGGATTCCCAAGAAATGTTGTTACTATCTGCAGAAAAACAGTCAGACTGGAAGTGAAGGGGATGGAACCGAGGGGAGTTTAACACGTGATGTTTGGACTTGTCCTTTTTTGTCTATTTTGTTTTAATTGTTTTAAATAGGTATACAACAAGATATTTGCCATCTCAGCGCTCCTGGTAGCATAGTGGTTAAGTGCTATGGCTGCTAACCCAAAGGTCAGCAGTTCAAATCCACCAGGCGCCCCTCGGAAACTCTATGAGGCAGTTCTTCTCTGTCCTATAGATTGCTATGAGTTGGAATTGAGAGCAACAGGTTGGGTTTTCCTTTACATGTACAATTTAGTGACGTTAACTATGTTTCTTGTGTTCCTCAACCAACACCACTATTCTTTTCCACTTTTTTCCATCACCCCAATGGAAGCTTATGTCCCTTTAGCCACGAATTCTCCTTTTCCTCCTTCCTCCCACCTACCCCTAATTCCCACTATGAAACTTTGATCTCTGTGCACTTACCTATTGTAGATGCATAAGTAGCGCCACGTAAGATTTGCATTCTTGTGACTGACTTAGTTCATTCATCATATTTTTAAGGTTCACTCACATTTTACCATGTATCAGGACTTTATTTCTCTTTATGGCTGAGTAATATTCCATTTGGAAAAGTCATGATATTTTCTAGTGATCGGTCTTTCCCAATAATGTCTAAGGGAAGCAAGATGAAGTCTTGACATTCTCTCTGCTATGGGGCATTCTATTTGTGGTCTTCTAAGTCTGATTTGTTCCTTGTTCTGGAAATGCGTGGTGTATTCAGTATTCCTTGCCAACACCACAATTGGAATGTGCCAGTTCTTCCTCTTCCTTTGTCATTGTCCAGCTTTCTTATGCATGTCATGGGATCGAAACTTCCATGGCTTAGTCACAGCTAGAAACGAACAGTAGAGGGTCCGCAAAAACCAGGGTAACATCAGTGAGATGGAATGACATCATAGTGACAACAATGGATTGGAACGTACCTTTGATCATGACGATAGCACAAAATTGGGCAACATTTTATTCTGTCATACACAAGATCACTGTGAGTCAGAGCCAATTCCATAGCAACCACAACAACAGCAGCAATATTCCGTTGCATGCATGTACCACATTTTGTCCATTCATCTGTTGGTGAGCATTTAGTCTGTTGCCAGCTTTTGGATGTTGTGAATAGTGCTGCAGTGAACACAGGGGTACAAGAATCTGTTTGTGTTCCTGCTGCCGTTTTGAACCTGTACCTTTGAGAATAAGCGAGTGAGTGGGGGAAATGCTTCCCTGTTTATATTTGGTCCTCTGACTTTCTGGGCAGTCCTGGTGGTGGAGTGGTTAAGAGCTATGGCTGCTAACTAAAAGGCTGGCAGTTTGATTCTTCCAGGCACTCCTTAGAAACCCTTTGGAGCAGATCTGCTCTGTCCAATAAGGTCACTGAATCACAGTTGACTTGATGGCAATAGATGACTTTCTATGCCTCTACCCATCTATATAAATATTCCTAATTTACACAATTTGTAAATTTTTTTCTTTCATCTACCTTTCCGTGTGAAAGTATTCCCCAAGTGTCCATCTTAGTGTATCTCTTACTGTACTGCACACCATACAGTTTTGACTAATATCTTTATAACTGCAAAACTATGTGTCTAGACCCACCATTTCTGCTAAACTCCCACATTACATGCTTGGTCAGCATGTCTCAGTCAGGGTTCTGTAGACAAATAGAACTAGTGATACATGTAGATAGAGAGACAGATTTATTTCCAGGAGTTGACTCATGCAATTTTGGGGACTGACAAGTCCAAAATCCATTGGTCAGGCAGCAGGCTGGACATTTCTGCAGACTTGCAGCACAAAATCTATAGTTCAGGTGACAAAAAGCGCACAGAATGGAAAGAGAGAGACAGTTTTGCCAAAATATCTGTAGTCTGAAAGCTGATTACATTTTAAGGAACAGACAACAGTCTGATTATCTTAGATTACATTACATTATGGAAAGTGATTATAGTGCATTGCATCAGATTACACTATAGAATAGCAACTAGTTTAGGTTTTTGACAAAACCACCAGAACCCATAGCTTAGCCAACCTGATACATAAAATTATCCATCACAACCCACATGCTCCTGCTTGGTCCTCTGTCATCTCAAGGCCACGTCCTTGACTTGAGGCCTCATAAGATCGCCCTGGCATGGTTTCCTGATAGATCTCCCATTTTAAGCTGCCTTCCTTCACTAAACTATATCATTAACTGCTCTGCTCAAAAGCCTTCTGTGTCCCCGTAAAGTGAGAATTACTCATGCTGGCACTCAGACTATGGTTAGCAAGTCACTGGAGGTGGCTGCTGTTTTCATGGACCTCTGCTGATTGAAATAATACTTCTCAAGGTCTCAGTGGGAGCCCTGGTGGCTAAGAGATTGGCTGCTAGCCAAAAAATCAGCAGTTCAAACCCACTGGCTGTTCTTTGGAAACCTCATGGTGCCATTCTCCTCTGTCCTATAGGGTGGCTGTAGGTTGGAATCAACTTGACGCCCATGGGTAGATCCAGGTTGGGAGATAGTAGCTGTTTAGCGGTAGAATTCTCACTTACGTTGCAGA
Source organism: Heterohyrax brucei (assembly GCA_028571685.1). Classification (NCBI taxonomy): domain Eukaryota; kingdom Metazoa; phylum Chordata; class Mammalia; order Hyracoidea; family Procaviidae; genus Heterohyrax; species Heterohyrax brucei. The sequence goes on from CM053143.1 coordinate 169,261,639, forward strand.
AGACCTGGGTTGGATTCACAGGCAATGCACCTCATCGAAGCACCACCCATGTGTCGATGGAGGCTCACATGTTTCTGTGATGCTGAGCACGTTGCAGTGGAGCGTCCAGTCTAACACAAACTGGGAAGAAAGATCTGGTGATCTTCCAAAAATAAGCCAGTGAAAACCCTATGAATCATCGTGGTCTGAATCTGCGACTGATTGTGGAGAACAGGTCAGCATTTTGTCCTGTTGTGCATGGGGTTCTCATAAATCAGGTGACAGTGCTGGATGACAACAGGTCTAGGTGGCCATCGTATATGCCTTTGACCCTTGCTGGTTAGACCAGGGTGGACATCTGTACCTGAGCTGAATACACCCCAAAAGATAAGTCTAACTCCTGATAACTGTGAATGGGGCCTTATTTGCAAATAAAGTCTTTGCAAGTATAATTAAGTTAAAAAAAAAAGTCAAGATGAGATCATCCTAGATGTAATTGTTGTTTTTAGTCATTTCCAACACATGGCGATCTCATATATACACAATGGAACTACTCCATAGTTTGTATATAGTTCTACAAAGTAGAGCCACTCCATAGGTTTTTCAAGGCTGTGACCTTTCAGGAACAGATTGTCCAGTCTTCTGAGGCATCTCTGGGTAAATTCAAAATGCCAGCCTTTTCACCAGTAATTGAGTGCTTAAAGTAGGTCTTAAATCTAAAGACTGGTATCTTTATAAGCAAAAGGAGAGGAAGAGTTGAGACACAGAGACACTGAGGAAAAGGTCATATGAAGATAAGGTAGAGATGAGAGGGCAGCCATGAACCCACAAGCACCAAGAATTGCCAGCAACCACCAGAAGCTTGGAGAGAGGCATGGAATAGATTCTTCCTCATGGAATGAATTCTCCTTCAGAGCTTCTGGAGGGTTCCAACCCTGCCAGCAGCTTGATCTTGAGCTTCTTGGCCTTCCGAATGGTGAGAGAAAAAATTAGTTGTTTTCAGCCACCAATTTGTGACAATTTCTTATGAAGACCCCCCTAAAATAACACAAAACCCAACCAGACAGTGTCAAAGGTCAAATTGTCTGCCTAAGTGAAGAATGAGCTCACCCATTTGGATCTCCTGCCTCTGGAGTTTGAACTGGAGAGTCAGGAAGCTTCAGGAAGGGAGCCTAAGCTCAACAGATGTACAGGAGGGGGTGGGGACAGCGAAAGGGAGCCTGTGAGTAAGCCACAGCTGTGAATCGACAGAAGCTGAGAGGGAAACTATGTTGAGTGGATGGGGAGGGAAGAGCAGGAAGCAGAGAGAAATAAAGGAGAATTAAAATGAAGATCTGCAAATTCCTGGCTGAGAGATAACAGGATCTCAGGACTGCCTGGTCTTCATTCATTCCTTTTCTACAATTTTTGTTGAGCACCCACTATGTGTCAGGCACTATTTGAAGCATTCGACAAAACCTTTGCCCTGGTGGAGCTTATTTTCCAGTTAGAACAATGGATGTTCTGGGTTGGTGTGATTGGGAACCACTGGGGAGACCCTGAATAGCCATCTACTTTCAGTCTCTGTGAGGTCCAGCTGCTTTGTGGTTCCTGTTTTTCCTATAGATTCATGTCTCCATTGCCCATAAACCAAACACAAAACAACAACAACAAATAACCCCAAATCTGTTGTAATCAAGTTAATTCCAACTCCTAGTGACCACGCATGTTGCAGAGAAGAAATGCTCCACAGGGTTTTATTTTTTTAATTGTCCTTACATGAGGCCTTACTGAACAAACTAGTTTCTCATTAAACAGTACACACATTGTTTTGTGACTTTGGTTAACAACCCCACAATGTGTCACCACTAGCCCATCTCAACCTTGGGTTCCCTGTTACCAGCTTTTCTGTCCCCTCCTGCCTTCTAGTCCTTGTTGCTGGGCTGGCATGCCCCTTTAGTCTCATTTTGTTTTATGGGCTTGTCTCATCTTTGTTGAAGGGTGAACATTCTGAGTGACTTCTTTACTCAGCTGAAAGGATACCAGAGGCCATATTCACAGGTGTTTTAGTCAGCTAGGACTGCTCTAACAGAAATACCACAGAGTGGATGGCTTTAACAAAGAAAGATTTATTCTTACACAGTCCAGTAGGTTGCAATTCCATATTCAGGGTGACCACTCCAGGGGAAGGCTTTCCCCTTGTCGGCTCTGGAGGAAAGTCCGGTATTGCATCCGTCTTTGTCCAGGGAGCATCCTGACGCAAGAACCTCTGGTCTGAAGGACGCGCTGTGCTCCCGGTGCTGCTTGCTTGATGGTAGCAAGGTTCTCAAATTGTCCTTTGTTTCTTTTTCCTTTTATTCCTTGCAAGCTAAAAGCATTAAGGGTGGGGCAAGCCATACTCCAGGGAAACTCCCCCTACAGCAGGAATTTACAGCCCCACCCTAATCCTTTAACATACAGGTTAGAAAAACCACACAATGGAGGACAGTCCCAAGATACTGGGAACCATATCCCAGCCACGTGGCTGCACACATTTTTGGGGGTACACAATTCCAACCATGACAACAGGGTTTCTCTGGTCCCTGTCAAGCCAGTCTGTCATTTTTTTGTGAGTTAGAATCTTGTTCTACATTTTCTCCCTCTCTATCTAGAACACTCTATTGTGATCCTGGTTAGAGCAGTCACTGTTGGTAGCCAGGCACCAGCTAGTTGTATTGGATTCAATCTGGTAGAGCCCATGGTAGTTTGGGTCCATTAGTCCTTTGGACTAGTACTTTTCTTGTGTCTTTTGTTTACTTTTTTTCTCTTTTGCCCCCAACGGGGTGAGACAAGTGGAGTATCTTAGATGGCTGTTCACAGGATTTTACTACCCTAGATGCTAATTACCAAAAACAGAACATACCAAAAACAGACCCTCAGCTTAGCAATTTGGGCCCTTTGGAGTTTGGATGTATGTGTAGAGCTTCCATGACCTAGCTTTGGGCATACATGGGAGTTTTCTTGACTATAATCTTCAGGAAGCAGACACCAGGCCTGAGTGGGTTCAAACCTCCAACCTTTAGGTTGTTGTATGAATACAAATTGTTTGTGCCACCCAGGAACCTTCCCTTACCCATTATAAAAAGTCTCATTATTTTCCATAAAGCTTCTAGTCATGAGTTGCTCTATGTCCCTCTCCCACCCCCAACCTGCACTCCCCCCAAAAAGACATGCTCAAGTCCTAACCCCTGGTTCCTGTGTATGTGACTTTATTTGGGAACAGGGTCTTGGCAGATGTAACTAGTTAACATGAGGTGGTCCTGGAGGAGTAGAATGAGTCCGTATCTAATATGCCAGCTGTCCTTCTAAGAAGAGGTGAAGAGCAACACACAAGGGGAGAACACTCTATGACAGCGGAGGCCAAGACCAGAATGATGAGTCTGAAGCCAAGGACTGCCAGCAACACTGAACACTGAGAGGAAAACATGCGGCAGATCCCCACCACCTGTCCCCTGGGAGCCTCCTATAGAGCCCCACCCTGACAACACCTTGATTTCAGAGCTCAAGCCTTTGGAGCTCTCACTTCCCTCCATCTACAATGGTCTTTCTGAGAGCCTCTTTACCATGGTCCTTGCCTTCAATGGCCATCTCACATCCCAGGAAACATTCCATGATCACGGCACTGGAAAATAACTTTTCTCCTCAATTCTAGGAGCTGGTGGTGCCGTGGTTAACTACTTAGCTGCTGACTGAAAAGTGAGCGGTTGGAATTCACCCAGCAGCTCTGTGGGAGAAAGACCTGGTGATTTGCTCTCATAAACAGGGCACTTTATGGGGCAGTTGTACTCTGTCACATGGGATCAGTGAGTTGAACATTGACTCAATGGCACCTAACAACAGAAACTTCTAAATTCTTGTTTGATTTATCTACTGCTACATTAACTAACTAACCTAAAACTGAAGTCTTCAAACAAAATGTTTCTCTCTCGTCATGCTATAAGCTGACTGAGGGTTCTCCTTCACCAAGGGCAGCTAAGGTTGTCTGAAGACTTGACGGGGATCAACACTGACAGTTGGTGCCAGCTGCCGGCTGGAAGCTTGGTTGGGGCCATCAACTGGAGAGTTAATAGAGGAATCTCCCGGCAAGGCTACTTGGTTTTAACAGGGAGAGTCCGAAGACAATCAGGAGGAAGGTGTATGACTTCTAGTGATTTAGCCTTGAAAGTCACATGAAGTCATTGCAAGTGGATTCATGTGTCGAGCAGATCACAGGACCAGAGCAGATTCAAGGAAAGAACTGGACTCCACCCCTCTGTGGAGACAGTGACAAAAAATTTGTGTCTGTCTTTAATCTGCCACAGCTCTTGAGATACATTTATTTTTCATATGCTAATTGCAGCATTCATCACCTTTTATCTTATGTTACAATTATTTTAGTGTCTCTCTGACTCGTTGGAAACCCTCGTAGAGAAGTGGTTAAATGCTACGGCTGTTAACCTGAAGGTTGGCAGTTTGAATCAACCAGGCTCTCCTTGGAAACTCTATGTGGCAGTTCTCCTCTGTCCTGTAGGGTCACTATCAGCTGGAATCAACTTGATGGCAGTGTGTTTTAACTCACTGTGTTAGTTTCCTAGGGTGGCCGCAACAAAGGTCCGCCAAGTGGATGACTTAGAAGAGCAGAAATTGATCAGCTCACAGCTCTGGAGGCTGGAGGTTCAAGATCAGGGTGTCACCTCCAGCAGTGTTGATGCCTTCGGAAGCTCTGAAGGAGAATCTGTTCCAGTTCTCTGTCCCAGGCCTTCCTTCACTTGCAGCTGTAGACTCACTGTCTTTCTCTCTGTGTCACTTGTCTTTTACAAGAACATCCATCACTCAGGTGGACTTAGGACCCACTCTCCTTCAGTGTGACCTCATATTAACTTGACTGACATCTTCAAAGATCCTGTTTTTAAATAAGGTAATATTCACAGGTACCAGCAGTTACTTCTTTAATGTATCTTTTTGAGGAAACACAATTCTTTCCATAATAAATACTAGCTTTCGAGCCTCTGAGTTGTAACACCTTATCTGACCTAGTGCTTTCAAAATAATAGAAACCCTGGTGGTGTAGTAGTTAAGAGCTACAGCTGGTAACCAAAAGGTCAGCAGTTCAAATCCATCAGGTGCTCCTTGGCAACTCCATAGGGCTGTAACTGAGTCCTATAGAGTTGCTCTGAGTTGAAATCTACTCTATAGCAGTCTGCCCCAAATATAGTATCACAAAGAAAATATTCATTAAATGTCTACTACGTGCTTGATCTGTCTAATCACGCACATTGTCTCCATTTTTACAGGTAAGTAACCTGAGACACAGTGATTCAGCCAGATCCATATGATCAGCCAGTGGTAGAGCCAGGAATCAAATTATTTTAGAGCCTGTGTTCTTAGTCACTGTCTGTAATCATCAAGATTGTGTGTCAGGGCTGAGCTACGATTCTCAGTAGTTTGGCAGTTAGACTTTGTCAGTCTTGTAATGATGAAGTCACCTCCCTGATGACACTTGATATGATGTGATCACGTCTGCGATGTGATCTACTGTTAGTAGTCAATTAGTTGAAGGGGCGTTTCCTTGGGGGTGTGGCCAACATTCAATGCAGGTGAACTTTCTGGCAAGGCTTGTGGGCTTTTGCTCACCCCAGATCCTGCAGCGGGCTCCTGTTCATCAGAGCTCCAGTTCTAGAGCTAGCAGCTTGCTTGCCACCTTGCCTGCTGATCTTGGGATTCATCAGTCCTCACAGCCTGTGACCCAAGCCCTGCTGTCTGACCTGTTAACGTTGGGTTTACCAGCCCCTGCCACTATGTAAGTTAGCAGAAGCCCCCAGCCTGACCCAGGCATTTGAAACTTTCTAGAAAACTCTCTCTATATTTATATGCATTACTGGTTTTATTTCTCTAGAGAACTCAGCCTAAGACAATGTCTTTTACTGCCCCCTCACAGTCTTGGCACCAAGAAATTTTGCTGAAGTCAATTATGAAAGTGTCATGGGGCAGAAGACCATAAAGGGGCATATTACGAATTGAATTGTGTCCCCCCAGAATATGTGTTGTAAATCCTAACCCCATACCTGTGAATGGAAGCCCTGGTGGTGAAATGGGTTAAGTGCTACATCTGCTTACCAAAAGACTAGCAGTTCAAGTCCTCCAGGCACTCCTTGGAAACTCTGTGGGGCAGTTCTACTTTGACCTCTAGGGTTGCTATGAGTGGAACCTGACTCAACAGCAGTTTTGTTTTTTTTTCCTTACACCTGTGAATGTAATCTCATTTGGGAGCGGGGCTTTCTTTGTTGGGTTAATAAGGCCACATTGGTGTAGAATGTGTCTTAAGCCAACTACTTTAGAGATTGTACAGGAGCAAATTAGTCACAGCAGCAAAGGAATAGAGATGGGAGAAGATAGACACCATGCCACATGAAGATCACACAGGAAACAACAGAAGCTGAAAGGAGACACAGAGCTTGCCCAGCATCAAAACAGAAGCCATGCCTTCTTCTAGAGCCAGCACCCTGACTTCAGACTCCCAGAAGGCTGACATCGTGATTGGTAAGGCAGAAGGTCAGCAAAAATGGTGAGGACGGTACTGGACCAGGAAAGTGTTTTGTTTGGTTGTACATAAAGGTCACTATAAATTGGAACCAACTCCATGGCACCTAACAACAACAAAGTTTCCTAAACTATGAGAAAATGATTTTTTGTTTGATAAAGCCACCTGCTTGTGGTATTTCAGTTATAGCAGCGCTGAGAAACTAAGACAGGGAGAAAGAAGAAAACCCATGGTTTAGAAAGCAATTTCTCCAGCTGGCTCTGGTTGACAAATTGTTTAGGAGTTCAGTGCTGAGCACCATTTGACAAGCTGGTAAGTGAAGTGCGAAGTGTTTGGGAGCCTAGAAAGGACTGGGAGTATTTATCGGATGTGAGCGCCTGATGTGAAACTTTCCTGCAAAATTCCAATTTTCTATCTGTCAAGATAAGTGATAGAGGTTTACGGCTCCCATTCAAGCACATACACACAGGCCAGGGACCTACAACTCTGAATCTGACCTGCTTCTTCCCAGCTAGCAGTGCAGCTAGATTTGCTTGCCGTCAGGAACAAGTGCCATCTCACTGCTTGATGAGATTCTGGCTTTAGAAGATTCTGCTTCTACCCTGGGAATATCAGTCTATGAGCACAAGCTCCCTCTCTGTGGAGAAGGACACACTTAAACCTAAGAAAAACTGAGAGCTTCATTTTCAGGCAGATGACCGACAACATTTCAGTATGTTTTACTTTAAAGTACCTCTGACACCTTTGCCTTTTTATGACCATAACGGTGTTGATGGGCCAAAAGTCTGAAAAACAGCCTCCGTTCCTCAGTGTGACTGTGACTGGTCATTGCAAGAAAAATAGAAGCCCAGATGTTTTTATCCTCACTTCCTTGTAGCCCTCACATCTGTAAGGGCTGGTCATTACCTACTCACCCCGGTACCGTTCCTGAAGTGTATCCGCTATGAGTGGCTGCCAAGTTCTTTGACGTTGAAGAGCAGTATGTCTTCAATGCTTCAAGGACACAGTTTTGCAGCCCTCAATCAATAGTTAAGAGCTCAGCTAGTAACCAAGAGGTTGGCAGTTTGAATCTGTCTGCTCTTTGGGAAGTCTAGGGGACAGTTCTACCTTGTCCTATAAGGTTACTTTAGTTGGAATCAACTTGGTGGCAGTGGATTTTGTTTGTTTGTTTATACCCTTGGGGGAGACTCTCAACGCTGGTAGTGTAGTGGTTATGTGCTACAGCTGCTAACCTAAAGGTCAGCAGTTCAAATCCATCAAATACTTCTTGGAAACTCTACTCTGTCTATAGGGTCGCTGTGAGTCTGAATGAACTCAATGGCAATAGGTTTCGCTTTTTGGTTTGGGGTCAGACTCTGGGTAGTGCAAATGGCTACTGTGATGAGCTGCTAACTTAAAGTTTGGAGATTTGAGTTCACCCAGAAGCTCCTTAGAAGAAAGGCCTGGGGATCTACTTCTGAATAATCAGCCATTGAAAACTCTGTGGAACACAATTCTGCTATGATACCCATGGGTGGACCTTGAGTCCAAATGTACTTGATGGCAGCTGGTAACTGCTGTGCACTCAGGAGTTACAAAGCTGTTTCACAGGTCAGCCTACATTCTTAACTCTGTATAATCAATTCTCCTGACTCCAGATTTACTCCTTAACCCCTTGTTGTTGTATGTCGTCAGTTTGATTCTAACTCATAGTGACCCTATAGGACAGAATAGAACTGACCCATAGGGTTTTGTAGGCTGAAATCTTTAGGGGAGAAGATGGCCACTCTTTTCTCCAGTGGAGCAGCTGGTAGGTTTGAACCACTGACCTTTTGGTTAGTGGCCAAGCACTTAATCACTGCACCACCTGAGTTCATTAGCCACTGAAATCAAATCCATTGCCAGCTAGTTAAATGTGACTAACACTGACCCTATAAGGCAGAGTAGCACTACCCCCTATGGTTTCCAAGGCTGTCATCTTTACAGAAGGTAACAGTTTCAATACTGAAGAATCCTATGGGCAAAATATTGAACAACTCAGGGAGCATCAAAAAAACATGGGAGTAATACATAGAGTCGCTGTACCGAAAAGAACTGGTCAGTATTCAACCATTTCAAGAGGCAGCTTATGATCAAGAATCAATGGCACTGAAGGAAGAAGTTCAAGCTACAGTGAAGCATTAGCAAAAAACAAGGCCCCCTGAATTGATGGATTACCAACTTTCTTAGTCATCTAGTGAAGCTTTCACAGACATACCATACATGGATGGCTTTAAAATGAGAAATTTTATTTTATCACGGTCCAGTAGGCTGAAAGTCCAAATCCAGGGTATCAGCTCCAGGGTAAGGCTTTCTTTGTTAGATCTGGAAGAAGGTTCTTGTCATGAATCTTTCCCTGGACTGCAGCTTCTGAGGCACAAGGACCCTGGTCCTTTCCAAAGGATGCACTTAGACAGCTTCTTGGTAGTATGACATCCTCTACTCTCTGCCGGCTTATTTCCTTTATACCTCGAGAGACTGCTTAAAGGCATAAAACAGACTTATACTGGGAGTCCTGCCCACCAACACAGTGGCTCCCCCGTCCACCCTCATTAACATCATAGAGGTAAGACTTGTAACACAAAGGAACATCACACAATACGAGGAACCAGGGCCTAGCTAAATTGCTCCACAGATTTTGGGAAACATAATTCAATCCATGACACCAGCTGAGATGTTTCAACAAATAGATGCAATGCTGAACGTGCTCATCTATACCAAGAAATTTGGAAGGCAGCTACCTGCCAACCAACTGGAAGAGATACACAGTAGGGCCCATTTCAAAGAAAGGTGATTGGACAGAATGTAGAAATTATCGAACAATGTCATTAGTATCGCTCACAAGTAAATTTTGCTAAAGATAATTCTGAAATAGTTGCAGCATTACATGACAGGGAACTGCCAGAAATTCAAGATAGATTCAGAAGAGGATGTGGAATGAGGGACATCATTGCTGATATCAGATGACAATTGACTGAAAACAGTGAATACCAACCAGAAAGATGTTTACCTGTGTTGTATTGGCTATGGAAAGGTATTTGACTGTGTGGATCATTATAAATTTTGGATAACATTGCAGAGAATGTGAATTCCAGAAAACTTAGCTGTACTTATGAGTGACCTATCTGTAGACCAAGAAGCAGTCATTCAAACAGAACAGGGGGCAACTATGCAGTTTAAAATCTGGAAAGCAGTGCATCAGCCTTGTATCCTTTCACCAGATGTCATGGATTGAATTGTGTCACCCCAAAATATGTGTAGCCACGTGGCTGGGCCTTGATTCCCAGTAGCCTGTGACTCTCCTCCATTATGTGGTTTTCCTATGCTGTACGTTAAAGGATTAGGGTGGGACTGTAAATCCCTTCATAGGATTACCTCCTTGCTCCACTGTAAAGGGAGTTTCCCTGGAGTATGGCTTGCCCCATCCTTAATCCTTTCATCCTATGAGAGATAAAAGGACAGAGAAATAGGCAGAGAAATGGGAACCTCGCACCATCAAGAAATCTGCACCAGGAGAAGAGCGTGTCCTTCGGATCTGAGGTTCCTGTGCCAAGATGCTCCCTGGACAAAGACTGATGCAATACTGGAGTTTCCCCTGGAGCGGACACCCTGAGTATGGACTTGCAGCCTACCAGACTATGTAAGAATAAACCTTCCTTTGTTAAGGCCATCCACTCTGTGGTATTACTGTTACAGCAGCCCTAGCTGACTAAAACACCATACTCACTTAATCTGTTCATCACTTATCTGTCATTTCGTCATACCTTGGTGGCTTGCATTTTGCTATGATACTGGAAGCTATCACTAGTATGTCAGATACCAGCAGGGTCACCCATGGTGGACAGGTTTCAGCCGAGCTTCCAGAGTAGGGAAAAGTCTGAAAAAAATAGCCAGTGAAAACCTTTTGAGTATCAGCGGAAGATAGTGTGGTGGAGTGCTGGAAGAGGAGCCCCCGCAGGTTCAAAGTCACTCAGAATTAACTGGACAAGAGCCTCCTCCTCAAAGCAGAGTCCACCATGTATGGAGTAAAACTTCCAGGACCTTCATTTGCCAGTGTGACACAACTCAAAATGAGGAGAAACAGTTGCAACCATCCATAAATAATCAAGGTATGGAATGTACCAAGTATGAATCTGGGAAAAGTGACAATTGGAGCAGATCACCAGGCTGTTCTTCCTCATTACTGCCAACCCTTAGTAAAACCAAAAACCAAACCCAGTGCTGTTGAGTCAATTCCAACTCGTAGCACCCCTGTGGGACAGAGTAGAACTGCCCCCATGGAGTTTCCAAGGAGCACCTGTTGGATTTTAACTGCCAACATCTTGGTTAGCAGCTGTAGTACTTAAACTCTATGTCACCAGGGTTTCCAACCCTTAGCAGATGCTCAATAAGTATTTATTGACTGAATGAAGAGGTTAATTTTTTTATGTTCTCTAGGAATTTTTGTAGAGTGTATTCTGTAGGGAAGATACTGGGAAACTTAACCTGTCTTGGGAAGGAAAGGAAAGCCTTGGTTTTTAATCATTTAGTTACCTCCAAAGCTTTGGATTTTGGGAACTTAACAATCTTCCTGGTTCTAATGGCCACAGCTGCATGTTCTCAACCTAAAACACAGAACCTGTGTCTCTGCTATTGCTCCCCACTGTCTGGTCTCTTCCAACCGATTAGCATTGGGAGGAAGCATCCACAGACCATTAGGGTTAGTACCTTTTGAGATTTTAATTAACAGTATTTTTTTTTCTCTTCCTCATTTCGTAGTCAGGATTTTGATTAACTTGTAAGTGGGAGTTCTGTCTTTAGAGGAGGCTGGAGGAGGGTGATTCAGGCTGGTGAGAGATGTCAGCACTGCCCTCAGCAGCTGGTGAAGGAACCTGCCAGAGACCAACTGCCTCCTGACACGGGCACAGGTCCACCCCCAACGTGGGAGGGATGGGAAGCTCCCATCAGTGCTGGCTGCAGTGAGTAGCGAGAGATGCTGCCACCGCCCTGCTCACCAGATGTTTCTTTCTGTCTGTGGTGTCTCTGTGAATGCAGGGGCTCCCTAAGTTTTCAGGGAGGAGGCAGGGGGAGCAGACAGGATCCAGCTCACTCTGCCTTTTTGTCATTTGTATGCCTTCATCTCGGTGTTTGGGCTTCCGTCCAGGCTTTGTCAGCACTCTTGAATGACCAAGGCTGGGAAGTAGTTTATCTCCAGAAGTGGCTTGGCAGGGGCGCGCTTCTAAGCTGGGGAGGAGCTGACCCCTCTCTCAGTTCGGTGGCCTGTGGTCAGCCCTGGCTTCTCACCTCCATCAGATGTGGCATTATCAGAGCCAGTGGGGCCCAGGGGGGTAGGGGATGGAGTCTGCATTCAGATGCAGCTTGGCAGTGGGTCAGATCTGGGTTTGAATCTTACCCATTTATTAAACCCTCTATTATGGCACTTGGCTTACGCATTATGGACTGATTTGTGTTCCCCTAAAAGATAGATTAAAGGAGCCCTAGTGCTGCACTGGTTAAGTGCTTCGCTGCTAACTGAAAGGTCAGTGGTTTGAACTCACCAGCCACTCTGCAGGAAAAAAATGAGCAGTTGGCTTCCATAAAGATCATAGCCTGGAAGCCGTTTGGGGCAGTCTGTTCTGTCCTATAAGGTTGCTGTTAGTCAGAACTGACTTGATGGCAACAGATTTGAAAGATTTGTTCAAGTCCTAACCCCTGGTACCTTGTTACAAAACAGGGTCTTTGAAAATGTTATCAGTTAACATTAGGTCATATCAGAGTTGGGTAGGTCCTAATTTAGTGTTACTAGTGTCCTTCTAAAGAGAGGAGAAGAGACACGTGGGAGATGGCCCAGTGAAGACAGACACAAAGAGTGAAATGATACAAGCCAAGGAACACCAAAGATTGCCAGGAACCACCAGAGCTAGAAAAGGCTAGGAAGGATCTTCCCCTAGAAAATGCAAGGAGAGCAATGCCCCGCTGTCGTCTTGAATTCAGACTTCTAGCCTCTACAGCTGTGAGACAATGTATTTCTTCTTCCTCTTTTTGTAATTAGTATTTTTTTTGTGTTCAGGAAGAAAGTTTACGTAGCAAACTAGATTCCCATTTAACAATCTCTACACAAATGATTGATAGAAACCCTGCTGGTGTCATGGTTAAGGCAAGTGAAGAGGACTTGAAATACTTACTGATGAAAATCAAAGACCACAGCTTTCAGTTTGGATTGCACCTCAAAATCAAGAAAACAAAAATCTTCACAAATGGACCAGTAAGCTACATCATGATAAATGGAGGAAGGATTTCATTTTACTGGGTTCCACAATCAGTGCCCATGGAAGCAGCAGTCATGAAATCAAAAGACATATTACACTGGGAAAATCTGCTGCAAAGGATTTCTTTAAAGTATTGAAAAGTAAAGATGTCACTGTGAAGACAAAGGTGCACCTGACCCAAGCCACGGTGATTTTAATCGCATCATATGCATAGGAAAGCTGGACAGTGAGTAAGGAAGACCGAAGAATTGAGGTCTTTGAGTTGTGACATTGGCAAAGAGTGTTGAACATGCTATGAACTGCCAAAAGAATGAACGAATTGGTCTGGGAAGAAGTACAACCAGAATGTTCCTCCAAAGCAAGGACGGTGAAACGGCATCTTACGTACTTTGAACATGTCAGGCGGGATCAATCCCTGGAGAAGGACATCGTCCTTGGTAGCTTAGGGGGTCAATGAAAAAGAAGAAAACCCTCAATGAGATGGCTTGACACAGTGGTTGCAACAATGCATTTAAGCATGGCACAGGGCTCGGCAGTGTTTCATTCCATTATGTATAGGGTCGCTCTGAGTCAGAACCAACTCAACAGCCCATAAAAACAGCAACAGCACAAATTATTCAGTGACACTGGCTACATTTTTCACCATGTGACATTATTCTCATTCTTTTCCATTCTGGTTGTGCCACTTCTAGGTCCTCGAGTTTCCCTGCCCTCTTACTGTCTCACTTCAGACGATGTATTTCTGTTGCTTTCAGCCACCCACTTTGTGCTACTTTGTTATTGACTTTCTAGGAACCAAGATACCCTTTAAGCCTCAGTTTCTTTGTTTGTAAAATGGGAATGGAGTGGTGGTCCAGTGGTGGCATTCTCGTCACGTGTTCAGGAACCCGGGTTCCATTCCTGGTCAGTGCACCCCATGTGCAGCCACACACATTTGTCAGTGGGGCTGCTTGTTGTTATGATACTAAACAGGTTTCAGCAGATCTTCTGACTAAAACAGACAGGGAAGAAACCCCTGGCGATCTATTTCTGCATAAAACGGAATTTAACTACCATAGCAAAATCTACCTCATGGATTTATTGAAAAAAATTAAATGAGACACTGTATGCAGAGTGTTTATTATTTCTTGAGTTGGATTATTTGGAATTAAGTAGAAATTTAACAAGCTAATTCATTTCTCTGAGCCCCTTTCATAAAATGGGGATAATGCTGATTGTAGTTATATGAAGATGAAATGAGAATATGGTTATAAAGAGAGCCAGATGAATTTTCAAGCACTCTACAAATAATAGCTAATTTAGTCAGTGAATCACTCATGACTAATCCTGGCAATAACGTTGAGTTGAACTTCTCACAAAACCCTAAACATGAACATGTGATCTGCCTTACTCATGAAAAAAAAATGTGGAGAGTGGGTACAGTTGTTTGCAAACACTGCTGAAAAGTTAAAGAGAAAAAGCAAAAAGCATTAAAATGATTATTGCATGAGTGACCGGACTACTGTCCTCAGGGGAAAATATTTCCCAGTTTGCTTAGAGTAGCAAAAAAAGAAAAAAGATGTGATGGTTATTTCAGATCTGCCTCCCCTAGGGAAATTAAACCTGAGTTACAAGGTGCTTGTCATAAAGCCAGAGTCTAGTCTAGAACTAACAAGTGAAAACCACTGTGAAGTAAGCCTGAGTGGAATTGGACAGGGTTTCCTTAATGTAGGGTACCTGGGTGCACTCAAGTCCGATTCCTGTTAAGCACCCAACCTGCCTACCATTGGATTTCCTCTTACTCCTCCTTAGTCCATCTTCCTTGGTCTGGAGTGACCTTATGACATGTCCATAAGGAGTTATCTTACCTGACCATGCTCCTGCCTTTCTTTCAGGAGCATCCAGTGTTAATAGCTGATATACTTATTGGCCTCCTCAATCTGTATGAGACCCACCACTCTCGCCACTCTTGGCCATAAGTGGTGCTGCTATAAGGACCCAAAGGCAGTGAGGCATTTTTGTATCAAGGCAGTAAGCTATTGCATGTAAGTTATGGCTTCTGTTTTTATTTTTTGTGTAAATTACAATGAGTGCTTTTCTGGAAACCTAACTGGCTTTAAGCCCTTGTCCTAAATCTTCTGTGTTATGGATAGTTTCAAGAGTTGGGGCATTTCTCATTTAAATCTAACTAGTATGCCCTCTAGAAGCAGAATCCTTATGTAGGAAATCTAGTCCATGGGAAGCTGACTCTCTCCTTCCCTTAACCACAGGGGGCACATAATCTGGCCAGTCTGCACATCCTATGCTTTTAGCCATAGTCATGGTTTGGAGATACACATGTTGTGATGGATTGCATTGTGTGTCCCCCCAAAAAATATGTGTACCATATGGCTGGGCTATGATTCCCAGTATCTTGTGACTGTGATCCATTTTGTGGTTTTCCTATGCTGTATGTTAAAGGGTTAGGGTGAGGCTATAAATCGCTCTATAGGATTACCCCCTGCTCCACTGTAAAGGGAGTTTCCCTAGAGTATGATTTGCTCCACCCTTAATCCTTTCGTCCTACAAGAGATAAAAAGACAGAGAAGCAGGCAGAGAATTGGGAATCTCATACCATCAAGAAAGCAGCAACAGGAGAAGAGAGCATCCTTCAGACCTGAGGTTCCTGAGCCAGGAATCTCCCTGGACAAAGACTGATATAATACCGGACTTTCCTCCAGAGCCGATGAGGGGGAAAGCCTTCCCCTGGAGTGAAAATCCTGAATTTGGACTTATAGTCTACTGGCTGTGTAAGAATAAACCTTCCTCTGTTAAAGCCATCCACTCTGTAGTATTTCTGTTAGAGCACCACTAGCTAACTAAAACACATGTGATCCCAGTCAAGCAAACTGTGATCTTACCTGGATCTTATCTGATAATATAGTTGGGAAAGGTTGTCTCTTTCCTTTGTATTATTAGGCTGGTAGGATTTCAGTCTCAGGTTGATGAGTGCCTGTTTAAGAGAAATAGGAGAATCCTGGTAGCTTTGTTTGGAGCCTGGATCAAGCTCTGCCTGAAGCCAAAACGTGGAGCATTATGTGAGCTAAAAAATGTTCACTGAGAAAGGCAGAGGGTTGGACATAGATTAGATAGTAGGTGGGAATTTGGTTAGGTGAAAGCAGTGACAGCATGCACTAGAGAGCAGATCAACATAACTGGACTACACCATAAACTGAGAAGCTTTCTAAATTCAACCCAATATTTCAAAGGATACAGTAGCAGGGACAGGGGTCTGGAGATCATGTTTTCATGGAGCATCGAGGCCAACTGGCATGACTAGTCTTTTGCTAAGACCATCTTCTGCATGTCATATTAGTGAGTGGTCTCTAGGGTCTTAAAAGACAGCAAGCTGCCATCTGAGGTACACCAAATGATCCTAACTCATCTGGAACAAACAATGACTGAGAAAAACAAAGACCCAAGGAGAAAAGAACCTAGGAGACCAAAGGGCCCATATGAACTGGAAACTGCATCAACATGAGCTCAGAAGAACCAGATGGTGCCCAGCCACCATCAAAGGCAGCTGTGATAGGGGTAGAGTCCCTAAGGTAACACAAGAAAAAGAGGTGTGCTGCTCAAGAACTCTACTAAAAGACCAGAACTGATGATCTGACAGCCTGGAGGGTCCTTTGGGAACATGGCCTCTAGATCTGCTGTTGGCCCTGACCAGAAACCAGTGCTGACGTCAATTCTATAAACAAGAATGGACTGGACTCAGGGGCATAGTGTGAGTATATGGTGTGTGTACTTTATGGTTTTATACATTTATAGGAGGTTGTCCTACTGGTTTCTTTCTATATGGAAGAGAAGGCAGTAGAGAGGAAGGGCCAGGTGCTTGTTAAGAGGATACTAGAAATGTAGAGTGAAAAGGAGGAATGTGCTGTCACTGGGTGCGGAGAGCAGAAGAAGCTGCAGATAGGCAAGCATGCAAAATTCATTTGGATTGTGTACTTACACTTCAATTAAAAAAATTTATCCACTCTTTAAAAAAAATTTTAAATAGGTTTTCTGTCACTGCCAACTGAAATGCTCTGGTTAATACACTTAAATTCACGTAATATGTTTAGGATTTTTTAAAAAACTTGAAGAATTAATACAATTAAATAAGTGAGGTATAAAGAAATGTGAAATAGAAAATCTTATATAGGATCAAGTTTGGAATTTCTTTTTAAAATTATACCCCTCCCCTCATTAACTGAACACATACTATGTGCCAAGCATCTTATATACACTGTCTTCTTGACTACTGTCTTCGGCTAGTTTCTCTAGTTTACTAGAGATGGAGGGAGGGAGGGAAGGACAGAGAGAGAGAGAGAGAGAGAGAGGTTTAATTCATGGAAATAGCTCATGCCATTGTGGAGGCTGGCAAGTCCATATCTGTGGATCATGCATCAAGTTGCAGGCTTCTCCCAACTCACATGGTTGTGGTGGCTGATGGACACCCAAAACAGTAGGTCAGATGGCAGGCTACTGGTTCGCAACCTGTAGGAGCTGGCAGATCCCCGCCTCTGTGGGTCACATGGCAGGCTGCTGGCTTACAGGGCTACAGAAGCTGGCAAATCCCAAAAGCTGCAAACCAGGAAATAGGTTGTTGGTTCATACCCCAAGAACCAGAGATCAGAGGATGATAGTTGGGTACAGGATAGAGAGAGAGGGAGATTTGCCAGACTCCTGCATATATGTGGAAGATCATTGCATAAGATCTGCCAAACCACTGAAAATCAGTCTAGCCAAGTTGATGCACAACTTTAACCACCACAGTCCACCGCTGTACACATCTCCTTAAACTATATGTAATTTTGAAATAAAGACAATTATAAAGTCATTCTTGTGCCTAACATGAATACAACTAAAAATGCACTGGCCCTGTTTACATCTCATATTTTATAAACCCATTGATGTTGACTCAATTCTGACTCACAGTGATCCTATAGGACAGAGTAGAACTGCCCCATGGAATTTTCAAGGAACACATCGTGGATTTGAACTACTGAGCTTTTAATCATCAGACATATGTAGCTCTTGACCACTATATGACCAGGGTTTCAGTATTTTATAATAAGTAATGAAATAAGAGAGGGAGGAAAACAAAGGTATTTGCAATTCATACATATACATTCATATGCATATAACAAAACAAAGAAGAAATACTAAAAACAATTACAGTCCTTGTTTCTACAACTGGTCGTGTGTTCACAGCTGGTATTTAGAAATTCCATTTTCCACCTCTCATTCTATATCCCCTTTGCCCTGAGCAAGCACCTCAGCCAGTTGTGGTTCTTTGCCTGGTGAGGTGACATAAATGTTCATTCCTAAAGGGTCAGGGCCATTAGTAGTCATGTTGGAACTGGGTTGCTGTAGTTTTCCATTGGCTTTAATCACACAGCATGGTCGTACTAAGAGATATCATAAGGAATCTCCTGCATTCCAGGAGATTTTTTTTTTTTTACTTTTGTTATGTAGTATCAGTATGGTTTCCTCTTGGTAATCAGGACCAATGACACCAGCTATGTGTTAACTCCTGCTGGTCCAGAGTCACAAGGAGGCCAAAGTTGCTAGACAGCATTCTTAACTTCTAGTTCAATGGAATCAGTATTGTCTCCTGATTGGAGACTTCCTCCTTTTGGAACTAAGATGTCTAGACCCACAGACCTTGGATACAGAAGCAAAAATTTTGTGAGTGGATCATTAGGGGTAATAGGGAGTGGTGTCATTCACATTTCTACCTCTTGATTCCTGGATCCATGAACTGTGGCTACTGGAGAAACAACACCATATATTAGATGCTGGTTTAGAGCCTCCTGGAGAAGACTGCCCCAACCCTGCAAGGTATTGTGACTCATGTGCTGTGGTAATTGTGTCTACAGAAGGGTGCTCTATCATTCTATCAAGTCAGCTTGCTTCAGGATGATGAAAAACATGGTGTTGTTCTAGTTAGGTGCTTTCAAGTTGGTTCTGTACAATGTAACAAAGCACTGCCCAGTCTTGCACTGTCCTCTCAGTCATTGCTATGTTCTAGTCCACTGTCGCAATCACTGTATCGATCCATCTCATTGAGGATCTCCTTTTTTTTTCTGCTGAACTTCTACCCTACCAAGTATGATGTCCTTCTCCAGGGATTGGTTCCCTCCTGATAACATGTCCATAATATGTAAAACAAAGTATTGCCATCATGCCTTTTAAGGACCATTCTAGTTGTGTTTCTTTAAAAACAGATTCATTTGTTCTTCTGGCAGTCCAAGGTATCGTCAATATTTTTCACCATCTCTGTAATTTAAAGGCATCAGTTTTTCTTCTGTTTCCTTATTTTCTTAATCCAGCTTTTGCATGCATGTAAGATGACTGATAATATCATGTTTTGCTTCAGGTGCACCTTAGTCCTCGAAGTGACATCTTCAGTTTTTTAATGCTTTAAAGAAGTCTATTCCAGCAAATTTCCCTAACACAATACCTTGTTTGATTTCCTGATTGCTATTTCCTTGGGCATGGACTGTGGATCCAAGTAAAATGAAATCCTTGACAACTTTAGTCTTTTGTACATTTATCATGATGTTGCTGATTGGTTCAGTTATGTGGATTTTTGTTTTCTTTATGTTGAAGTGTAATCCAGACTGAAGGTTATGGTCTTTGATCTTTAACAGTATGCACATCAAGTCCTCTTTGCTTTCAGCATGCAAGGTTATATCAGCTGCATACTGCAGATAGTTAATGAGTCTTCTTCCAATCCTGATACCCTGTTCTATGTTCAGTCTAGTTTGTTGGGTTACTTGCTCTGCATATTGGTTGAATAACTAAGGTGAATAGCTACAACCCTGACACACACCTTTCCCAATTTTAAACTGTGCAGTATTTCCTTGTTCTGTTCAAGGCACTGCCTTTTGAGGTATATACAGATTCTTCATTAATACAGTGAACTGTTGTATTATTCCCATTTTTGCAATTTTATACATAATTTTTTGTGATTCCCATAGTCAAATGCATTTGCATAGTCAATAAAACACAGGAAAGCATCTTTCCGGTGTTCTCTGATTTTAGCCAGCATCCTTCTGATATTAGCAATAGTGTCCTTCGTTCTACCCCCTCTTCTGAATCCAGAATGAATTTCTGGAAGTTCCTTGTCAACCAGTTTTTAATATTTTCCGCAAGATTTTTCTTGCATGTGGTGTTAATGATAAAGTTTAATAATTTCTTCATTCTATTTGAATATCATTCTTTGGAATGGCCCCAAATATGGATCTCTTCCAGTTGGTTGGCCATGTAGCTGTGATCCAAATTTCTTGGCATAGATAAATGAGCTCTTCCAGCATTTCTTTCATTTGTTGAAACATCTCAGTTGGTATCCATTCAGTTCCTGGAGCTTTGTTTTCCATCAATGCCTTCGATGCAGCTTAGACTTCTTGTTCAATACCATAAGTTCCTGATTATATGTTATCTCTTAAAATGGTTGAACATTGACTAATTCTTTTTGTACAGTGTCTCTGTATATACTATGCATGTGACTGAAATCAGAGAATACCAGAAAGATGATTACTTGAGAATTTTGACTATGCAAAGGTGTTCAAATGTATGTATCATAACAAATGGTGGATAATATTACAACAAATGGGAATTCCATAGCACTTAATTGTACCCATAAGGAAACTGTGCACGAACAAAGGCCATTTGTTCAAATAGAACAAGAGGATGCCACTTCATTTAAAGTCAAGAAAGATGTAAGTCAGGGTTGTATCTTTTCACCATACTTATTACAGTAGGTATGTTGAGCAAATAATCTGAGCAGCTATACTATATGAAGAAGAATGAGGCATCAGTGTTGGAGGAAGACTCACTAACAACCTGCAGCATGCAGGTGATACAACTTGCTTGCTTAAAGCAATGAGGACTTGGAGCACTTACTGTTAAAAATCAAAGACTATAGTTTTCAGTCTGGATTACACCTCGACATAAAGAAAACAAAAATCCTCACAACTGTATCCAATAAGCAACATCATGATGAATAGATAAAAGACTGAGTTGTCAAGGATTTCATTTTACTAGGATCCAAAATCAGTGCCTGGGGAAGCATCAGTCAAGAAAACTAACAACACACTGCATTTCACACATCTGCTGCAAAAGAACTCTTTAAAGTATTAAAAAGCAAAGATGGCATTTTAAGGATTAAGGTGCACCTGACCCAACCTGTGGTATTTTCACACGCCTCATATGCATGCAAAAGCTGACCAATGAATAAAGAAGACTGAGAGGAATTGATACCTTTGAATTATGATGTTGGTGAAGAATATTGAATATGAGGTCTGAAAACTAAGCCCACAAACTTAATTGTTCTAATTGCTGTGTAACTCATTGCTGAACATCACTACAGTCACCTTCGAAGTACTCCCCTTGAGAAGTTATGCACTGATGCCAGCAACTAGTCTACCCTTCACAGCAACTTTGGAACGCTTTCTGGAATGGCTGTTGTGCACAGTGGCCAAGTACAAGTTTACAAACTTAGTTGTCTAGTTGTCCGTGAGGGAGTTTTTAGCCAGTAAACAACTGTATTGGACCACCCTCCCTTCTCACCTGATCTGGCCCAAAGACTTTTTTCTTTACCCAGTGTTTTAGTCACCTGGTACTGCTCTAACAGAAAATACCATGAGTGGATGGTTTCATGTGGAGAAATTTTACTGACACAGTCCAGTAAACCACAAATCCATTTACAAAGTTCAAGTCTGTTCAGTAACAGAATTTATCACAGTCCAGCAGGCTGAGTCCAAATCCAGTGAGAGTATCTTGACAAAAGAACCTCAGGTCCAAAGGATATGCTCTGCTGTCAGTGCTGCTTCTTGGTAATATGAGTTTCCCAAATGTCTGCTTGCTTCCCTTCCCTTTAATCTCTTATAGGATGAAAGGGTAAAGGGTGATGCAAGCTACACTCTAGGGAAACTCCCTTTACAGTGGAGCAGGGAGGTGATCCTGTGAAGGGATTTACAGTCCCACTCTATCTTTTAACATACAACATAGGAAAATCACAAAATGGATGATGAATACAAAATACAGGGAATCATGGCCCAGCCATATGTCTACACATATTTTTGGGTAGACACAATTCAAACCACGACACTCAGAGATAAAAGAAATACTGGGAAGAATTTTGATGGCATTCAGGATATCAAGGGTAATACAATGACAGCTTTGATGGCCATTCTAGAAAAAGAGTTCTAAAATTGCTTTGAAGATTGGACTAGGCACTGATGTCAGTCTGTAGCTTCCCAATGGGACTACTTTGAAGGTGACTGTAGTGATATTCAGCAATGAGGTATGTAGCACTTTTTCTAGGATAACTTAATTGGCAGTCTTCGTATACCATGGACTTTCAGAAATATGTACAAATCTGTCTTGAAAGAAGTGTAGCCAGAATGTTCTTTATAAACAAGGATGACAATAACTCATCTCACACATTTGGGCATGTTTTGAAGAGAGATCAGTCCCTGGAGAAAGACACTGTTATGCATTGAATTGTGTCCCCTGAAAATGTGCATCAACTTTTCTAAGCCATGATTCCCAGTGTGATTATCCACAGTTTTGCAATCTGATGTGATTTTTCTATGTGTTGTAAATCATTCCTCTGTGATGTTAATGAGACAGGACTAGAGGCAGTTATGTTACGAGGCAGGATTCATTCTACAAAATTGGGTTTTATCTTGAGTGCATCTCTTTTGAAATATAAAAAAGAAGCAAGCAGAGTGACAGGGTATGGCATTACCACCAAGCAATAAGAGCCAGCAGTGAGTGTCCTTTGGTTTCAGGGTCCTCCAATGAGAAGCTCCTAAGCCAAGGAAAGATTGATGACAGGGATCTTCCCTCATAGCTGACAGAGATAGAAAGCCTTCTCCTGGAGCTGGCACCCTGAATTCGGACTTCCATTAGACTGTGCAAGAATAAATTTCTGTTTGTTAAAGGCATCCACATGTAATGTTTATGCTATAACAACATTAGATAACTAAGATATCATGCTTGGTAAAGTAGATAATCCATTAAAAAAAGGGAGACCCTCAACAGGATGGATTGACACAGTGGCTGCAACAATGGGCTCAAGCATAACAGTGATTGTGAGGATGGGGCAGGACTGAGTAGTGTTTTGTACTGTGGCACATAAGTCTCTATGTGTCAGATTTGACTCAACGGCACCTAACAACAATAGCAACAGTAGCATGTAAATGTCATGCCAGTAAGTCTAGAATCATTAATATTTCTCCTTTACGCAGTCCACTTGGCATAATGTCATCAATGAAATAGACCAATGTAATGTCTTGTGGAAGGGAAAGGCTATCAAGATCCTGTGGAACAAAATTATGACATAGGTCTGGAAATTGATATACCTTGAGATAGGACACTGAAAGTGTATTGCTGACCTTACCAGCCAAGCCAAGTGCCGTCGAGTCGGATCCGACTCATGGCGACCCTAGGGGCCAGCTGAAGGCAAACTTTCTGGTGATCCTCTGAAACCAAAACAGAGAAAGGCATTGGTCTGATCTATAGCTGCATACCACGTATCATAAGTTGTATTAACTTGCTTAAGCAATGAAATTACATCTGGAACAGCAGCTGCAACTGGTGTCACCACCTGGTTAATTTTATAATAATCCACTGTTGTTCTCCAATATCTGTGTTTTGCACAGGCTAGTAGGAGAACTGAATGGTGATATAGTAGCAATCACCACTGTTGGACCCTTCAAGTTTTTGATGGTGTCATTAACACCTAAAATTATTCCAGACATTCAGTACTACTTTTGATTTACTGTTTTTCTAGGTAGGGAGCATTCTAATGGCTTGCATTTAGCCTTTTCCTATCCTAATAGCCCTTACTATACATGTAGGGATCTGATATGTGGGTTCTGTCAGTTGTTAAGTATGTCTATTCAAATTATTGATTCCAGAACTGAAGAAATAAACTCTGTGGTGGATTTGGTGAGTTACTGGACCCACTGTGAGACAGACATGCACTAAGACTGCATTAGTAACCTGACCTTCATTTAGCCACACTCTGGCTAGTAGGCCACACTGATATTTTAGGTCTTCTGGAATTAGCTTAAGTTCAGTTTCAGTGTGCAAGTCTGATTATTCCCCTTCTTGAGTGAACAGGCACTCTCATGAAAGGCTATATATTTCTTCGGGGAAGGCTGGGAGAAAGATTAACAGTGTCAAATTTTGACAGTCTAATGAGATTCTTCTTCAGGGAAAACTGGCCTTCCTTTTCTTCAGCGGTTTGTGAGTCTATAAGTGGTCAGGTCTAGGAGTTGATTTAGAGGCTGTAACTCTAGTCTAATAATTTGAGTTTAGACTATCATTCACTTGACCTAGAATTTTTCCACTTGTACAAATCAAGCAAATATTTAGTGTCTTCCTATCCACTTATACTTTGCTTCCAGGGACACCATGACTAAGTAGCCAATGCCATAAATTCATACAAGTTAGACTACTCTTTCTTTAAAAAAAGAATTATAGGATTTATTCAAAGCAAGTTTTGCTAACTTAGTAAAGATAAGATTCTTCCATCTCTTTGTGTGTGTGTACTTTAGGTGAGTTTACAATTCAAGTTAGTTTGGCATACAAAAGCTTACATACACATTGTTATGTGACCTTAGTTGCTTTCCCCACACTATGACAGCACACTCATCCTCTCCACCTTGTATTTCCCATGTCCATTCAACCAGTTCCTGTCCTGTCAGAAGCCAGCCCCGGCAGGGTTTCAGGAACACGGATAGGTGGGTGGCGTCGGCGGAGGAGGAAAAGGATGAGACTGAGACAGGAAAGAGTTTTGGAGAATGGCAGCCCGTCAAGGTCTGTTTCTCTTTATTTTTTATAGTCAATGAGGTAACTGTACTTTGACCACGTAGGTGTTTGGCTAGCAAGAAGTGGGTACCTCATTAGGGTCTTCTAAGTAATGGCCCAAGACAGTGGTCTCTTTTCATGTTAATTATTAGGGTCCTCTCTGTTGGCTAGTAAAGAACCCATACCTTGAAGTCCTTTTTCATGTTAATCATTAAGCCAAAGCCAAGTGCCGTCGAGTCGGATCCGACTCATGGCGACCCTAGGGGCCCTCTAAATAATGGTTCAAGACCAGTGTATTGTGATTATAATCAACAGTTGGAACAAGGCTAATCCTGGGACTCCTGTTAACTCTACCTCTGCCTCGAGGTCAAAGGTGCAGGAAGAGAGAATAAACTCATCTTAAAAAGTTATACTCTGACAGTTTCTATTTGTTCCTTCCTTGCTCTTTCTTATCTCTTCCTGTGGGGACAATGAATGTCCACCATCCCTCACTCTAAGCCTCTCTTAAACTATTCTAAGAAGGGTATTTCTTTAGTATTTGTCTATTTGCCATACCAAACACAATAAACTTGGAAGCCTATCTGTTTTCCTGATGTAGGGAGTGGAATATCTATATTCTAAGGGCTGTGTGAGGGGGGATGGCTGTCCCTGGGGAGCTTCCCAGAGGAAGCAATCTGCAATCTGCTTATCATCTGTGAAGGGGGATGTGCGGTTGGGAGAAGTCAGTGGGGTTGGGCTGGCCTTGGTGCTCTCAGGCGGGGCTTGCTGTATTGGAATTCATTCCTCCGAGCTCTTTTTCTTAGGAGTTCCTGGTCAGATTTTCCCAATATTATTTCATAAGCTGAGGGGGTCGTAAAGCCCCTCTTAGAAGGCATCTTCCTTGATCCTCGTGCCGGGAGAGGAGTGGGTATTTTCTGAGGAAGATTTAATTGGGAAGCAAAATACTATCAGGGACAGTAGGCTAAAAATATGTCATGGGTGAGATGCCTCCACCTGTCATAACATAGGCTTGTAACTTTGTTCACAGGGGCCTCTGTGGGTGACAGACCTCGGCACTGTCCCACTCTGCCTTTCATCTTGCCTCTGGACAGAAGCCACCCAGTTAGTCTCATGTATATATTTAAGACAAGAAGCACATTCTTTACCAGTGTTATTTTATGCCTTATAGACCAATCCAATCTTTGAAGAGTTGGCTTTGGGGATGGTTTTAGTTTTGGGCTAACGAAGTCCAGGAGTCATGTCTTCCAGGGACCCTCCAGTGTGTCAGATCATCAAGTCTGGTCTTTTTACTAGAGTTCTAGTTTTGCACCTGACATTTCTCCTACTCCGTCAGGGAATCTTTGTTGTGTTCCCTGTCAAGGCAGTCACTGGTGATGGCAGGGCACCACTTAGTTTTTCTGGTCTCATGCTGATGCAGTCTCTGGTTTATATGACCTTTTCTGTCCCTTCATTCTCCTTCGAACCAGGTAGGCTGGAACCAACTGATTCTTTTTAGGTGGCTGCTTGCTAGCTTTTAAGACTTCAGCCACCACCCACCAAAGTGGGATGCAGAACATCTGCTTAGTAAACTATGTTATGCCAACAGATGTCCCCTTAAATTGTGATCCCCACAACCCTGCCTCTGCTCTGTCTCTTGAAATGCTTGATTGTATTCAGGAAACTTCTTGGCTTTTGGTTTATTTAAGTTGTGATGACTTTTCCTGTATTTCGTGTTGTCTTTACCTTCGCTTAAAACACTTATTGTCTACTATCTAGTTAATGAATACTGTTTCTCCCTCCCTACCCTGTAACCATCAAAGGCTGTTTTCTTTTGTGTTTAAATCTTTTTTGAGTTCTTATAATATGGTATCATGCAATATTTATCTTTTTGCAACTAATTTCACTCATCATAATACCTTCCAGATTCCTCCATATTATTAGATGTTTCTCAAGTTCATTATTATTCTTTATCATTGCATATATCCCATTGTATGAATATATCATCCATCCATTGATTCTATCTTTTTGCTATTGTGGACAGTGCTGCAATAAACACTGGTACACATGTATCTATTAGTGTGACATCCCTTATTTCTCTGGGATACAGTCCAAGAAGTAGGATTGCTGGATCATATGGCATTTCAATTTCTAGCTTTTTCCAGAGTGGTTGTACCATTTTACGTCCTCACCACTGGTGGTAATTGTTCCAGTTTCTCCACAGCCTCTCCAAAATTTATTATTTTGTTTTTTTAGATTAATGCCACCCTTGTTGGAGTGAAATGGTATCTCATTGTAGTTTTGACTTGGATTTCTGTAACGGCTAATGATCAAGAGTGATTCCTCATGTATTTGTCAGCTGCCTGAGTGTCTTCTTTGGCAAAATGTCTGTTCATGTCCTCTGCCCATTTATTAACTGGTTTATTTATCTTTTTGTTGTTGAGATTTTGCAGTACTTTGTAGATTTTTAGAGATTAGACACTCACTGGATTTGTCACACTCAACTTTTTTTCCTAGTCTTTGGGTTGTCTTTTTATCTTTTGGTGAAGTCTTTGGATGAGTGTAAGTGATTTTTAGGACTTTCCAGTTGTCTATTTTCTCCTCTGGTGTTTGTGCACTGTTAGTAATGTTTTGTTTTCTGCTTGTGCCATGTATTAGGGCTCCTAGCATTGTCTTTATGTTTTCTTCCATGATATTTATCACTGTAGATTTTATATTTAGGTCTTTGATCCATTTTGAGTTAGTTTTTGTGCATGATGTGTGGTATAGGTCTTGTTTCTTCTTTTTACAGATGGGTATCCATATCCAATTATGCCAACATCATTTGTTAAAGAGACTGTCTTTTCCAAAATTTATGGACTTAGGGCTTTGTCAAATGTCAGTTGCTCATAGGTGGATGATTTTATGATGTATTCTCAATTCTGTTCCATTGGTCTACGTATCTGTTGTTGTATCAGCATCAGGCTGTTTTGACTACTGTGGTAGTATAATAGGTTCTAAAACATATGAGTCAAACTATTCTGATTACTGTGTTGACTCTGCTGCCCTTTATGATAACCATGCCCACTTCATCTTTGGCAAAGATATGCCACCACTTAGCCATGACCACCATGGAGTCCAGTCAACCACATTGTAGGTAGGTGTCTTAATTTAGTTAGGGCAGTTCCCACTTTCAAATCTGAGTTACATAAAGTAGCCATCACAGCAGTTTTCAAGGGTGCTGGGACTCCCTTTGCAAATTTGTTTCTCACTGTTGAGATGAAAGATACATCATCTGGGTACTTTCACAGAAGCTTCTGTGGGCCCAACCTGGTAAATTTACTCTAAAATACTGATTTCCCTAAGCCTTTGGATACCTTCCTCTACAGTATTACCAAGGCAGGTGTCTTAGGCTGGGTTTTCTAGGGAAGCAAAACCAGTAACACGTGTAGGTACAAGGAAAGATTTATTATATATATATAGACAGATAGATAGATACAAATATAGGAAACAGCTCACATAATCACAGAAGCTGAATGTCCCAAGCTCTGACACAAGCCTCACGTGTCCACGGAAGCTGAGGAACCCAAGGTCAGCAAGTCAGAGACCAGAGTTGTAGATCACCGGTTGTGTAGATCAGTGGATCCCAAGCTGGTGGCGAGATGAAGCCACAGAGGCTGGAGGTCGGTGGATCCCAAGCTGGTGGCGAGACGAAGTGACAGAGGCTGGCAAACCCAGGATCGGCAGGTCAGGGAGCAGGACTGGGCAGAGGCTGGTGAGCGCAGGATTGGCAGGTCAGGGAGCAGGACTCTCAAGTGCCGACTGTAAGGGCTGATGAGTCCAACAGCTGCTAGCTCAAGTCCCGGAGCCAGATGCTGGAACAAGAGAGCAGGAGCTGTTGGGCTCATCATTCCTTATAGTCGGCACTTGGGAGTCCTGCTCCCTGACCTGCCGATCCTGGGTTTGCCAGCCTCTGTCACTTCGTCTCGCCACCAGCTTGGGATCCACCGACCTCCAGCCTCCGTGGCTTCATCTCGCCACCAGCTTGGGATCCACTGATCTACACAACCGGTGATCTACAACTCTGGTCTCTGACTTGCTGACCTTGGGTTCCTCAGCTTCCGTGGACACGTGAGGCTTGTGCCAGAGCTTGGGACATTCAGCTTCTGTGATTACGTGAGCTGTTTCCTATATTTGTATCTATCTATCTATATATATGTATATTATAAATCTTTCCTTGTACCTACACGTGTTACTGGTTTTGCTTCCCTAGAAAACCCAGCCTAAGACAATTTGGTACCGTGGGAGTGGGGTGCTGCTCTAGCAAATACCTAAAATGTGGAAGCCACTTTGAAACTGTGAATGGATAGAAGATTTAGAAGGAACGAAGAAGGCACAGATGGTGAGAAACAACAGAGGACCGGCAGCAGCGGCAGCGGCAGCAGCACAACCAGAGGCAGCGCTGGAGCCAACCCGTGGAGCGAGAGAGGTCAGTGCCTGCGCAGAGTTTTCCTCGCGGAACGGGGTGCCTCTGGGCACTTGAATCGGTGGAGCTGGTCTTGCTAACCCACAGAGCGAGAGAGTTGAGTGCCTTTGGGCAGGACACTTTCCAGCAAGAGTGGGGTGCCTCCGGGCACTTAAACCAGCGGAGCTACAGAGCTTTGCAACACTTGCCCGGCAGGGCAGATGTGGGCCTGAGGCCCAGGCCATGCGGCTATAGGAAGCTGAAGCTGAAGAGACAAATAGTGTGAGAAGCTGAGCTGCCTCAGTCTCAAGAGGTATGGCCATGACCTCAGGGGTTTGAGAGGGTGGAACCATGGCGTGCTGTGTTCCTAAGGGTGGAATTGCCACTCAGTTGGGCTTAGGGTGCTCCTAAAGCCAATGGGACAGAGTTTCTGTCCAAGTGGGACTTGAAGGCAGAGTTGTAGCACAGGGCTGGAGGTCTCCACTCAGAAATCAGAGAGTGTGGCCAATACCTAGAGTCTGGAGAGCATTGCTGTTGTGTAGAATGTCTCAGAAAATATAAGAGTATTTCCAAAGCTTTGAGGGCTAATGTAATGTGTTCTGTTGACTTGCCTGTTGCCTGTTAATGCCTTCTGCGTTTCACAGATGTAGAAGAGATTTTGTATTTTGGACTTGGAACTGATTTAAGACTTCTGTTATATGGATGGACATAATTTTGCTATGGTGAGATGAATGTGTTAAATGTTTTCGTGATGTGATTTTTGGGTTGTCAAAGGGTGGGATGTCATGGTTGGAATTATGTCCCCCCAAAAATGTGTGCAGTCATGTGGCTGGGATATGGTTCCCAGTATCTTGGGACTGTCCTCCATTGTGTGGTTTTGCTAACCTGTATGTTGAAGGATTACGGTGGGGCTGCAAATTCCTGCTGTAGGGGGAGTTTCCCTAGAGTATGGCTTGCCCCACCCTTAATGCTTTTTAGCTTGCAAGGAATAAAAGGAAAAAGGAACAAAGGACAATTTGAGAACCTTGCTACCATCAAGCAAGCAGCACCGGGAGCAGAACACGTCCTTCAGACCAGAGGTTCTTGCGTGAGGACGCTCCCTGGACAAAGACTGAAACAATACCGGACTTTCCTCCAGAGCCCACAAAGGGAAAGTCTTTCCCTGAAGTGGACACCCTGAATATGGACTTGCAACCTACCGGACTGTGTAAGAATAAATCTTTGTTAAAGCCATCCACTCTGTGGTATTTCTATTAGAGCAGCCTAGCTGACTAAAACAGCAGGTCTGGCATTTCAACCTGATTTGTGTAGGTTACTGCTCAATTCATACTTTAGCAAATCAACCAAATCAACTTTCAGATCCTTTCCTACCATTTCAAGTTGAAGCATTGAATGAGGAATCTGTGTTTAGTGGGCTTTTATCAATAATCTGAGACTGGTTCATACTTATGTTCTTTGCATCATTATTTCACATCCTTAATACATAACTGTCTCCACACGTATTCCCCAGGTTTCTGTTTGTATAGATTGAAAGCAATCAAGTAGTTCTTTTGAAGTGTAATGGCCTTCCTCATTAATCATACTCTGTACTTCACCTTTTGGAGCTCGATGGTGACTCAGACCAGTTACAGGCCTAGAAGCAAAAACGAGTGATACGTGTGGGTCCTGGAAACATTCCTCAAAGTCTTTTAAGTCATCTGGCAATACTCCAGGCAATGTCCTAGATGTTATGGGTGATATCTCAGACAAAGGCTCTTCAGACACAGAGGAGTTAATCTCATCAAGTGGTAGTAGAAGTAATAATGGTTTTACTGGGGAGGCTGGCTTAGCAAAGAGGGAGTGATGTCTTCAGATGGGAGTAATATGGCTGGTTCCATTGACAGAAGTGAATCAACAAAAGTGAATCAACAGAATTGAAGGGCTACATGTGTCAGCTGCCCCATCTCAAGTTTCCCTGATCTCATTTCTTCCCAATCAGTGTTCTCACTTGAACTTCAGACACCATTCAATATTGTGAATTCAGTGGATGTTTTAATTCAGCCACTCTTGCAGCAAAACTCTGAGATGGGTCTTGGCAATATCTGCTCTGTTATTACAACAAATAAAGCTTTCTTTCAGGGAACAAGTAGCAACTCTAAGGACTTGTATCCAGTACTTGAAATGTGACTCTGAAGACTTGAATTTGTCTCTTTCTTTCACCACTTTGGTGAAATTAGGACCAACCAACTAGCTTCCTTATACTTCTTACTCTGATAAAATTGTAGCAAAGTATAAAATATGCAGTCACCCAGAGCCTTGTCTCTCACAAATATCTGATCCTTTGGTGGCAATAGTTTTTGTTTCTGTTGCTGCCTCACTCTAGGAAATAGCAATGCCCTCTTTACTACTGGAGGCAGAGCCATGGCCTTTAAGACTGTCTAGACACTTTTTGGAAACTCTATAGGGCAGTTCTACTCTGACCTCTAGGGTCACTATGAGTTGGATCCAACTCGACAGCATTTTTTTTAGTCACCAAGTGCTGCTATAACAGAAAATGTCAAGGTCACATAACTGACTGGATCCTGAGTGACCTGAGTTGGTTTCCAGAGATCAAACTAGCAAGTTCGGTCTCCTGAAGGATGGCAAACTGGGCTCCTCTTCCCCCAAAGCACATGAGGATGCATCCTTTTTGGTAGCAAATGATGTAAAAGTTTATTAAGGGAGAGTACATTCCAACGAGGGAACAGGTCATTTTCCATGAGTGGAAAAAAAAAGACCCAGTGTATATTTTCAGGGTGCTTTTCGTTGGCAAAAGCAAGGTGTGACGTCATAGATGGGAGGGGAGGTAGTAAATTGGTTTTTAATTAGGTTTGAGCCTCTTGTAGTCACTTTACAATTGCCAGGAGTAACTGTTGTATTTGCATCACAACTGCCAGAAAGAACTTTATTTGTATCACAAACTGCCAGGGAGAACTGTAGATATGTGGTTGATCAGGTTCCCTCGATAACCTTATCAATACCATGTGTGTTCTATAATGCAAATCAGGACATGTGTTATCCCTAGAAAATGTTAGATTCTGGAGTAAAATATATTAGATTCTGGCAGCAGCTATCATGTTCCCTAGATAACCTTGACAGAACGGGTGGCTTTAACAAAGAGAAATTTATTTTCTCACAGAAAAGTAGGCTAAAATTCTAAATTGAAGATGTCAGCTCCAGGAGAAGGCTTTCTCTGTTGGCTCTGGAGGAAGGTGCTTGTCATCAATCTTCCTCTAAACTGGGAGCTTCTCAGGTGTAGGGACCATGATTCCAAAGGGTGTCCTCTTCTCATTCTTCTTTCCCAGTGGTATGAAGTCCTTAATTCTCTTCTTGATTCCCGTTTCTTTTATCTCTACTAGAATAAACAGTTGTGTAAATCACACCCTGAGGAAACTGCTTTTAGGTTGGATCATGGAGGTGACCTTAGTAAGGGTGTTAAGAGTCCCTCCCTAATCCTCTTTAACATAATCTAATCTGGCCCTATTACCCAGGGCAGAATTTAGGATTTACAACAAAGGAAAATCATAAAATGGAGGACAGCCATACAATACTGGGAGTCACAAGCCTGCCACATTGCTACACACATTTCTAGGGGGGAAATAATTCATTCCATGACACAAACCAGTTCAGAAAACTCATCCTTAGGATTCTGTACCTTTAAAACCACTCTTGGCACCAAATGCTTTAGACTGAATTCTCTAGAGGAATAAAACCAGTGAGCCATGTGTGTGTACATCTCTCTCTCTGTATACATATCCCAGTCTATCTATCTACCTATCTGTCTGTCTGTCTGTTTATCTATCCTAGTCTATATATAGATTGGCAGCCTCCACAGATGTGTGAATTCTCTCTCTCTCCCCTTATCTATCTACCTATCTATCTGTATCCTAAGCTAAAGAGAGAGAGAGATTTAATTCATATACCTGTGGAGGCTGCCAAGGCCCCACATCTGTGGATCAGACATCAGACTGGAGGCTTCTCCTAACTCATGTGGCTTCAGGAATTGACAAGACCAAAATCAGCAGGTGAAACAGGAGGCTGCAGGCTTGTGGGATGTGGGTGCAGGCAAATCCTGTAATCTGCTGGTCAGGTGGCAGACTGTTGGCTTACAGGGCTGTGAGAACTGGAGAATACTGAAATCTGCAGATCAGAAAGCAGGCTACTGACTCACTTTCAGAGATCAGAGGATGGCAAGTTGGGTGCGAGATCCAGAAAAAGCAGACCCCCAAGGAGACCCCCATTTCAACTGATTGACTTCTCTCATTGGATTGCAAAGCGGAGGATGATAATACAATATCTGCCAAACCACTGAGAAAAGTGATTTAACCAAGTTGACACATAACGTTAATCACCACAGCTAAGCATTGGAGATAAGAGCTGAGTTTAAAAGTGCCTGTCTGTTAGCTGCTCACAACGTGTTGGGGAGATTTCCATGAGGGCCATTCAAGGTTAACAACAGCAACAAAAAACTCAAACCTGTTGGGTCGACCCAACTCACAGTAACTCCATGTGTTTTGTAGCTGTGACAGCTCCAGAAGATAATCTTGTCTGAATCTTGATGAAAGCAGATCACCAGGACTTTCTTCTGTGCCACTTGCTGGGTAGTTTTGAATCACCAACCATTAGGATAGCAGCCAAGAACAAACCATTTGTGTCACCCAGCCACCTTCATCCAGGATTACGTCACCTGGAGCCTCTGCTCATTTACCTCTTTTAGCAGTGCACTCCCCGTGTCCAGCCAGCTGCCTAGGACAACCCTCTGCAGCCAGGTGAGCCCACCCTCCCTGCGCCAGCCTTCTGGGTGAGCTCCCCTCAAACATGTCTCCCCTCCTTTCCGCAGCTGTATGAAGCTGTCAGGTCCCAGCTGCAGCAGGACCCACCCCTCTATGACAACTCTGGCCTCACCTGCCCTCTGAACACACCTTGGCCCTGGTTACTACCCTGGGCCCAGCAGTTTGCTTTGGACAGGCCAGTGCCAGAGCACTAATACCAGGGCGTCGGCCATCCTTTGTATTCCAAGGCTGTTTGTTTCCAGGATGTGGGTCTCATTATTCCTTCTTTTTGATTAATGTTGAAATCATTTCTTGATGTACTGACTTAATAACATAGTGAAGACACAGCGTTTTATTGCCAAATGTGTCAACTTTTCTTTCTGACCAGTCATCCCTCCCACCCAGTCCTGTGACTCAGGTAGCCTCAAAAATGTGGAAGAAGGAGAAGGTGAAGAGAAACAGAGTTCAAATTAATTAATGATTTGCCTAAGGTAGTGATTATCTACAATTTGGACCAGCTGTCTAGCATTTTAAGCAAGATCCCCACTTCCTTTTGTTTTTAACTCTCTCACAATGCCGATAGAACTCTTCTGATGAAATACATTCACCTGCTGATGTGTTTGGAGGGCAAAATGCCAATTCATTAAAAATGGTGAAGTCCTAGTGCTAAAGCTTTCCCTATGGGTACACTTAAACTTTACACACTCCCAAGGAAGGGGGCAACGGCTGTGATAATTATCCCCAAGTGGGTGTATTCTTATCAACTAGACCATCAACATTTCCAGGGCAAAGACCCATTCCTGCCTTCTTCTCTACTGTGAGTTACATCTAACAGAACAGGTGTTTCCGGCCTGCTGGCTACCTTCATTAGGGATAGGCGTTTAACACCAGCCACAGGGTTCCGTGTGTGTTGTAATCAGGTATTGTGGTTAACTGTTTGGGCTTTGAGGCTTGGGAGTCAGACTGCCTGAATCGGAAGAATCCAGCAGACTGTGTGATCTTGTGGAGGTCAGTTAACCTCTCTGAACTTCAGTCTGTCATCTGAAAAGTGAATTATCAGGCTCACTCAATGAGATAATATCCACATGAAGTGCTTAGCATTTGAAAAAAGATAGCCATTATTAACTTGGAGTCCCGGGATGGTGAAAATAGTTAAAATGTTCAACTGCAAATGGAAAGTTTGGAGGTTGGAGTCCACCCAGAGGTGTCTAGGAAGAAAGATCTGGTGAGCTATTTCTGAAAAATGAGCCATTGAAAACCATGGAGCATGGCTCTGTTCTGACACTCGTGCAGGATGGTGACGAGGAGTTGTGGCGGTTACGGTTATGTGTCAACATGGTTAGTCATGATTCTTAGCAGTCTGGCAGATAATATGTGGTCATCCTGCATCTTGTGATCTGATGCTAACAGCTAATCAGTTGAAGAGGAGTTTCTTTGGGGGTGTGGCCTATATCCAAAACATATAGATTTGACAAAGCTGTGTGTGTGTGTGTGTGTGTGTGTGTGTGTGTGTGTGTATGTGTGTGTACAAAAGCCCTGGTGACCGGCTGGTTAACGGCTCAGCTGCTAACTCAAAGGTCACCAGTTCAAACCCACCAGCAGTTCCTTGGAAGCCTTACAGGACAGTTCTACTCCATCCTATGGGGTGGCTACTAGTCATATATATGTGTGTATATATGTGTATGCATGTATGTATACCTGTAAGTGTAAATACACATGTGCTTCATTGGTTTTGCTTCCTTTGAGGGCCTAGTCTAAGACACCTGGTGCTGACAGTGGTTCTAGAGGAATATCCAAGTCCTTTGTCCATTTATTTTTATGATTGAACGAAAATATACATTCCCGTATAAATTTGCATGCTCACCTATATGCAGCTCCCACTGCTCTCCCTGCCCATTGACAGCACACGCTTCCTCTCTGCTCCATACCTGTCTTATCCTCCCAATAATCTCCTATCCCCTCCTCTCCACCCACTCCCCTGCTTACAGTAAGAGGTCAGCAGGACAACGTCCTATAAAAGCACAGGACCATAAAGTGCACACATAATATGATCACTCTCTGTCACCAAGTCCAGTCCATTCCTGTCTGAAGAGTTGACCTCCTTTATGATTTATGGACAGGGGCAGTGTCAGGGCCAGAAGCCATACTCCCAGGGGAATGCTGAGGTCCCTGAACCATCAGTTGCGGTCATTTAGTGGAGATCTCAGGATGCACCCCTTTTTACTCTTGTGTTGCCAGTGAGACTCAGCTGTGTGAGCTCCATCACAGCTATCACTGGCGGTGGCTGGGCACCATCTGGTTCTTCTGGTTATAAGTTGATGTAGTCACCCACTCATGTGGGTCTCTCTGTCTTCTGGGTTATCTTTCCCACATGTTGTTTTGGTCCTTAGTGATCATCCATTTCTGCTGATTTGGGACCATTTGCTGTACCCTTAGATGGCAGCTTGGCAGCTTTTAAGACCCCAGACGTCACTCACTGATGTGGGGTGCAGAAGCTGCTCTTAGCAAAACGCTACTTGTACCAATTGGCCTCAATTTCCCCTGAGAACGTGGTCCCTGGCTCCCGACCCCAGCTACTCTCTTTGTGAAATTGAGTTAAGAGGAGTAATCATGTTATGTTGAAGTCCAGTTAATATTGATCTTCTTTGTAATGTGTGCTGTCACAGATTTCACCCAACCAAATTTCTATGAACTGTCTAAACTAAATTCTCCACCCCTCACCCTCCCTCCTTCAACACCCTTGTAGCAATCAAAGAGTCTTTTCTTCTATGCATGAGTCTGTTTTTCACTTCTTACCATGGGGTCTCATACAATATTTGTCCTTTTGTCACTGACTGTTTTCACTCAGCATAATGTCCTCCAATTATGAGCCAGCCAGACGTTTCCTAAAATCATTGTTGTTCTTTATCATTGCATAGTGTTCCATTTAGTATATATACCATAGTTTACCTATTCATTCCTCTGTCGTTGGGCATCTGTGTTGATTCCATCTTTTTGCTGGTCTGGACTGTGCTGCAATAAACATTCGTGTGCATGCATCCATTGGTGTGAATAGCCTTGATTCTGTAGGATATATTCTCAGCAGTGGAATTACTGGGCCAAATGGTATATCTAGATCCAGCTTTTTAAGGAAGCACCAGGTTGCTTTCCAAAAGGTTGCACCGTTTTGTAATCCCACCAGCAGTGTAGGAGAGTTTCAATTTCTCCATAGCCTCTCCAGCATTTGTTGTTTTGCATTTTACAGATCATAGCCAACCTTGTTGGGGTAAGATGGTATCTCCTTGTAGTTTTGATTTGAATGTCTTTAATAGCTAGTGATTGTGAGCAAGTCCACATGTATTTTTCGGCTGCCTGGATCTCCTCTTTAGAGAAATGTCTGTCCATCTCCTTTGCCCATCGCTTAATTGGATGATTTATCTTCTTATTGATATGTTGTAGTACCTTGTAGATGATGGAGATCAGGCATCAGTCTAACACATAGTTGCCAAATATTTTTTCCCATTCTATAGGTGGTCTTTTAATTCTGTTAATAAAATCTTTGGATCAACAAAAGTGTTTGATTCTTAGTAGTTTCCATTTATCTATTTTATCTTTTGTTGTTTGTAGTTTGTTTGACAGATTTTGAAGTCTGTCTACACTGTGTATTAAAACTTCCATTGTTGATCCTACTTCTTCTTGGATGAGGATTATCATTTTGGATTTGATATTTAAGTCTTTTATCCAGTTTGAGTTGGTTTTTGTATAAGGTGTAAGATATAGGTCTTGTTTCAATTTATTGCAGGTGGTTATCCAACTTTGCCAACACCATTTGTTGAAGAGATTGTTTTTACCCCAGTATAATTCTTTGTATCAACTGTTCATAAGAAGATGGTGTCATCTCTGGGGTCTCAATTCTGTTCCATTGATCTATCTGTCTCTTTTTGTATCAGTAGCAGGCTGTTTTGACTACTCTGGCTCTGTAATAAGTTCTACAGTCAGGTAGTGAGAGGCCTCCCAGTGTGTCCTTTCCAAACAAAGTTGGTGATTTGTTTCTCCATCTCATTAAAAACTGTCACTGGCATTTGTATTTGTATTTCAGGGTATAAGTAAATTGCTTTGGATAAAATAGATATTTTCACAATGTTAAGTCTTTCTATCCATGAGCATGGTCGGTTTCTCCATTTACATATGTCTCTCTTAGTTTCTTGTAGTAAGATCTTGTGATTCTCTTTATAAAGGTCCATTATTTCTCTGATTAGATGTATTCCTAGGTACTTTATCTTCTCAGGGGCTATAATAAATTGTCTTGATTTGGTGATTTCTTCATTAATAATCTTGTTGTTGGTTTAAAGGAATCCTACTGATTTACTGAGGTTTATCTTGTATCCTGAGACTTTGCTGAACTCTTCTGAGTAGTTTACTGATGGATTCTTTAGGATTCTTTGCTTGTACAATCATATCATCTGCAAATTGGGAGATTTTTACTTCTTTGCCAGTGCAGGTGCCCTTTATTTCTTGGTCTTGTCTAATTGCTCTGGCTAGAACTTCTAGTACAATGTTGAATAGGAGAGGTGAGAGTGGGCATCCTTGTCTAGTTCCCATTCTCAAGGGAAATTGTTTCAGTCTCTCTCCATTCAGGATGACATAGGCAGTTGGTTTTGTATAAATGGCCCTTATTGCATTGAGGAATTTGCTGTCTATTCCTACTTTGCTGAGAGTTTTTAGCATGAATGGATGTTGGACTTTATCAAATGCCTTTTCTGCATCAATAGACAAAATCAGGTGATTCTTGTCTTTTGTGGTATTTATGTGGTTGATCACATCACATGAATTGTTTTTCTGATGTTGAGCCAGCCTTGCGGTCCCTGGTATTAATCCAACTTGGTCATGATGGATTATTTTTTTGATATGTTGTTGTATTCTATTGCCAAGAATTTTGTTGAAGATTTTTGCATCTAGATTCATGAGTGATATTGGTCTGCAGTCTTCCTTTTTGGTTGGGTCTTTCCCTGGCTTTGGTACCAGGGTTATGCTGGCTTCATAGAATGAATTTGGGAGTATTCCATCCCTTTCTACACGGTGAAATAGCTTCAGTGGTGTTGGAGATAACTCTTCTCTGAAAGCTTGGTAGAATTCTGCGGTGAAGCCATCTGGGTCCGGGCTTTTTGGTTTGGTAGTTTTTTTGATGACTTTTTCAATGTCTTCTTTTGTGATGGGTTTATTAAGTTGTTCTGCTTCACCTTGCAATAATTTTGGTAGGTGATATGAATTGAGGAATTTGTCCATTTCCTCTAGGTTTTCAAATTTGTTAGAGTACAGTCTTTGGTAGTACTCTCCTATTATATCTTTGATTCTGTTGGATCTGTTATGACACCTCCCCTCTCATTTCTTATTTGGGTTATTTGTTTCCTTTCCTGTTTTTCTTTTGTAAGTTTAGCCAGTGATTTGTGAGTTTTGTTGATCTTTTCCAAAAACCAGCTTTTTGTCTTTTCAGTTTTTTCAATTGTTCTTCTATTCTCTAATTCATTTAGTTCTCCTCTAACCTTTATGATCTGTTTTCTTCTAGGGCCTGAGGGGTTCCTCTGTTGTTCTCTCTCTGCTTGTTCAAGCTGTAAGGTTAGTTCTTTGGTCTGGTTTATTTCTTCCTTCTGGATGTGTGCATTTATGGAGAGAAACTGCCCTCTGAGTGCTATTTTGGCTGTATCTCATAGGTTCTGGTAGGAAGTGTTTTCATTCTCATTGGGATCCATGAATTTCTTGATTTCATCCTTGATTTCTTATATAAACCATGGCTTTTTGAGGAAGATGTTGTTTGGTTTCCATAAGTCCTACTTTCTATCTATGTTTTTTCTGCTATTGATTTTGACTTTGATGGCTTTATGATCTGAGAAGATGCTTTGCATTCATTCAGTGGTATGGATTTTGTTGAGAATTGCTTTATGTCCTAACACAGGGTCAATTCCGGAAAATGTTCCATGTGCGCTGGAGGAGAAGGTGTAGTTGTCTGCTGATGGATAGAAAATTCTGTATATGTCAATGAGGTCTATTTGGTTAATTGTGGCCATAAGGGTTTCTGTGTCCTTATTGAGCTGTTTTCTAGACAATCTGTCCAATACTGAGAGTGGAGGGTTGAAGTCTCCCACTATTATTGTGGAGTGTTCTATCTCATTTTGGAGTGCAGTCAGTGTTTCTTCAATGTATTTAGGTGCTCTAATATTAGGTGCATAAATATTTAATATTGTTAAGTCCTGCTTGTGTATTGAACCTTTCAGCAATAGTGTCCATCCTTGTCCGTGATGGTGAATTTCACATTAAAGTCTATTTTACCTTAGATTAGAATTGCCACACCTACTCTTCCTTGTATATTGTTAGCTTGATGTATATTCTTCTATCCTTTAATTTTCAGTTTTTTCCTATCTTTAAGTCTAAGGTGTAGGTAACATGTGGATGGGTCATGTCTTTTGATCCAAGATGTTACTTGATGTGTCTTTACTGGAGCATTCAGTCCATTCACATTCAATGTAATTATTGATAGGTATGTGTTTAGTACTGTCATTGTGATTTGTTTATTTTTGTGTTGATGTTTTCTCAGTTGTTCTTATTAATCTATTCTGGCAGATTCTTCTTTGTGAATTGATTTTTCAACTTTTTCAGGGTTGGTTTTGTGGTTGTTGAGGTTCCTGTATTACGTTTCTTGATTTGATGTATTGTCTTTGATTTTGTTCTTGATCTGTTGGATTTCAGAGTACTGGTGTTCCATCAGATTGAACAGCTTGCTCAGTTTTTCATGTTGCTCTTCTGAATTTGGTGTAAGGTTTAGAAGGGCTCTCTATTCCTTTTGTATTCACCTACTGATAGTTTCAGAAAGATTTCCTCATCAGGGAGGTTCTTTGGTTGTTTCTTTTCGGGGCCTTCTGAAGCCATGGGTGATTTCTTGAGTTTATTGTTTTTTGGGCAGCATGTGAATCAAGAGCAGCTGGGAAAGATGCTGTGGGGATGGACCACAGTTGTTTCTCTAAGCTGTATTAAAATGAAATGTAAATGGTATCTGACCACTTCCACAGTAAGTCAGGTTTTCAAATGTACAGTTCCCTCTCCCCAGCTCACAAAGTAAGCACCTCTATATCGAACCCCAGTTGTTATCAGTTAGTTCAAAATACCAAAATGCTACTGCCCTGCTGGCCTGTGCTGCCAGGCCCCAGCCATAGGTGACACTGTGTAGAATACTGCTTTCCTACCAGAAAAGCACTGCCTTCTGGGCAGGTGCTTCCTCCTAGCCTAGGAATTAGGTCCAGCTGAGGCCTCTGTATGGGTAATCTGCCTCTCAGTGGAACAAGATGGCATCCCACACAAGCTCCCCACCTGCCTGCCTTGGTACCGGTTACTCAATGGCGGAGGTGGAAGGAGATGCTAAAGGTGCTGAGATGCACAGAGTTCAAACCTGGCCTCTGAAAATACGGTAATTTCACCTGCCAATCCCACCAGCAGTACATCTCAGATTAGCTGCTAGTCAAGTCCCAGCTCTGCCCACTGTCTAAGACAGGGAAAAAAGTTAAAATGGTGAGTTACCTTCGGTCCATGAAAGCCAACACTCACCAAGAGCAGGGGTCAGTGAAAGAGAGAAAGTTTTCTGTTCAGTGGTATGAAGTCCAAATTAAAAGCCCTATGCTGTGTCCTAGGGCTCACTAGGTGTCCAGAATGCTCTGTTTAATTAGCAGTTCAGGTCTTGGTTTCCAGAGGGGTTTAGGGAGATTTGTGTTTTATCCACCATCTGGACTCCACCTGCCCCTTTGTCTGTCTTTAAATTGGATTGCTTATCTTTTTACCGTTGAGTTTTAGAAGTTCTAGGCCTTCAGGTCTCTTAACACCTAGTCTCGGAAGACACCAAAACAGCACTTCTGCCATATTCCTTTGGTCAAAGCAAGTCACACAACCTTCTGAAATTCAAGGAGGGGAGGGGTACATCATCACTGTATGGGAGGTGGCACAATTCATATTGCAAAGGGTACCCCTACATAGATGGGAGGATTTGTCACAGTCATAATTACCAACACATGATTCTGTTCACTATGCAAATGAAAGTATGGAAAACAAAGGGATACACCAGGGAGGTTACCAACACGATACCGATCTGATTCAGAGGTCAGAGAGGGCCCTGTGAATATGTAAGGACATTGCCATTTATTGTACCCCTTGACTGAGAACCTGGCAGGGAAAGTTTTGGGACTCTTCTTGATTTAGTCTTACCTATAAATTTTTTCCTGTGAAATTAGATGTTTGCCTCATCTCTGTAGCACATAGCCAGAGGCATCTGGTTGGGCCTGCTTACTTATGTTCTTAGATTTTCCTTGGCAGAAGTAAAATTTTTTTTTTCTGTAAGTTTTTTTTTTTTTCCTCTACAGCTGAGTTTTTGGGTTAATACCAGGGATCCACAATTCACAGATTAATTCCTTGTGGTTCACTTTTTCAAAAGGAGACTTTTAATAGATTCCAAAGACTTAATAAGAGAGCTGCCTATTCATTAATGAAGTAACTGTTCATGAGGCTGAAAGGTGGTCATTTGTTATTGTCCTTGACCCTAATAAGAGTCATACTAGGCACTGCAGGTGTCTAATAAACATCAGCTGTGATGACGTGACAGAAGAAAGGTTGTCTTTTTGTGTCTCAGTCAGCAGATCAGAACACATTCTTCTATTACTACCATGTCTGTTTTCTGTTAATTGTATCAATTATATATACAGAGAAACTCTAGCTGTATGTCTTTATTAGTGTTAATTTTAAATGTTCTTATTTATCCTGCCATGGTGTTTCACTTAGCATAGCAAGCCGCAATATTTTTCTGTCCCTGTGGTGAAAGACTGCAGTCAGTCAATCTTACTAACAAGATATAATTAATGACTTCCTCAAGTATAGACCCCTATATGTGTTATAAACCATTCCAGAGGGATTAATGTTTCTGTGAATTCTAGACATACTGGCAGCAATGCTGTGGCAGGCAGTTTTAGTATTTGTCTGTGTTCCATCTGCATGTCCATCATTGGTCATGTGTTAATGCTGCTTGTATTTCAGTCTGTGGTCGTGTCAAGAATGAATGTGCCTTTATTGACTGAGACACCCAATTCCAAAGTGAGAATGAGGCAAGTTGGGACATTGGGTAATTTGGGCAAGCCCAAGGCTTACATTGAACAGCAACGTGTTTATAGAGTGATGCTTGTCTGAAACATCAGCAGTGAAGTGGCAGATGTTAAGCATGGTTCACTGATGCTCAAAGGTTTCTTCCTCAGATGAGCAGAGCTACTCTGGCACTTGGAATTGAACCGTTGTTTCTGTTGTTAGGGGGAGGGGCCCCAAGGAGCAAGGCAAAGAGATTGAAAAGTCAGCACAGGAGAAATGAGAGTTAGAAGTTGGTAGGGGCTGGAAGTCTTTGACAAGCTACAGGTCCAATATGGAAACGTTTCAAAACATTTGGTGCCCTTTTGTATGTTGATTATGTCAGACACCCTGAGTAAACATGTGTTTATGTATGTGTGCAACCCCATGTGTTATAGAGCAGAACTGTGCTACATAGTTTTTTTTTTTTTCTAAGACTATTTGGAGCACCAGGCCTTTATTCTGAGGCTCTTTGGGATGAGTTCAAGCCGCCATATTTTTTTGTTAGTAGTTGAGTACTTAATGCTTTGAGCCACCCAAGGACTCTTTATGTATATATTGAAAACTTTGCACTGTTTTAGTATTTGTCATGGATTGAATTGTGTCCCCTCAAAATGTGTCAACTTTGCTGGTCCATGATCCCCAGTGTTGTGTGATTGCCCACCACTTTGTCCTCTGAGGTGATTTTTCTACCTGTTGTAAATCCTACTTCTATGATGTTAAGGAGGGGTGTCATGGATTGAATCGTGTCCCCCTAAAAATATGTGTAGCCATGTGGCTGGTACATGATTCCCTGTATTCTATGATTATCCTCCACTTTGTGATCTTCCTATGCTATATGTTAAAGGATTAGGGTTGGACTGTAAATCTCTTTATAAGATTACCTACCTGCTCCACTGTAAAGGGAATTTCCCTGGAGTGTGGCTTGCCCTACCCTTAATCCTTTCAACCTACAAGAGATCAAAGGAAAGGGAAGCAAACAGAGAATTGGGAACTTCACATCACTAAGAAAGCAGCACCAGGAGAAGAGCATATCCTTCAGACCTGAGGTTCCTGTGCCAAGTTGTTCTCTGGACAAAGACTGATGCAATACTGAACTTTCCTCCAAAGCTGACAAGGAGGAAAGCCTTCCCCTGGAGCAGACATCCTGAATTTGGACTTGTAGCCTACTGGACTGTGTAAAAAGTAAAGCTACCTTTGTTAAAGCCATCCACTCTGTGGTATTTCTGTTAGAGCAGCCTTAGCTGACTAAAACATGGGGGGGATGTTGTGTTTATGAGTCATGACTCAATCTACAAGATTAGGTTGTGTTTGAAACCAATCTCTTTTGCCATATAAAAGAGAAGTGAGCAGAGAGATGGGGGCTGTAGTTGAAGTAGCAGAGGGGGGCAACCTCATGCCGCCAAGACAGCAGTGCCAGGGGCAGAGCACATCCTTTGAGCCCAGGGCCCCTGCCCTGAGAACCTCCTCATCCAGAGGAAGACTGATGATAGGGACCTTTCTCCAGAACCAGCAGAGACAGTCTTCCCCTAGAGCTGAGGCCCTGAATTTGGACTTCCAGCTTCCTAGACTACGAGAGAATAAACTTCTGTTTGCTGAAGCCATCCATTTGTGGTATTTCTGTTACAGCAGCACTAGATAACTAAAACAGTACCAAAAAAAAATGATGCTGGCCCCAAGCTGAAACTAGTACTGAAGACAAAGAATGGGCTGGACTTTGGGAAACAGAGTGATGCAAGTGATGTGTGAACTTTATGATTTAATATATATATGAGGCTGTCCAACTGATTTCTTTCTAGAGAGGAGTGGAAACAATGGAGAGCAGGGGACAAGTGTTGGCTGAGTGGAAAGGAAGAATGTGCTGTCACAGGGTGAGGAGAGCAGACAGAGTTGCATAGGGGTGGGTACTTGTGGTTTCATACGGC
This sequence comes from Heterohyrax brucei, assembly GCA_028571685.1. Taxonomy (NCBI): domain Eukaryota; kingdom Metazoa; phylum Chordata; class Mammalia; order Hyracoidea; family Procaviidae; genus Heterohyrax; species Heterohyrax brucei. The sequence continues at coordinate 169,306,518 of CM053143.1, forward strand.
AAATTGAACTGCAGACTTTTACTTAATCACAGTTAAAAAAGAAAAAGACTGTGCTGTATGCAATGTGAAGGATGGTTTAGAAGGAAATGGTGGGGCTGTCTGGAAGCTGAGACTGAGAAAGGACTTCTTGGGCAAGCAATTTTTTGAGGAAGTGCTCTCAGAGGAAACCTGTAAGGGCATGAGGAAAGTACACCCAACCACCTTGTTTACAAGCTGATTCCAACTCATGGCAACTCCTTATGTGACAGAGTAGAAGTGCTCCATGGGGTTTTCTTGGCTGTGATCTTTATGGAAGCAGATGGCCAGGTTCACTGGGTGGATTTGAACCACCAGTCTCTAGGCTAGTAGTTGAGTGTAAACATTTTGTGTTGCCTAGAAACTGAGGGTTGGCAAAAATGTGGCCTGGCCTCAGCCTGGTCGCATGGAAAGCTCTGAAGCATGAATGGCACCACAAACTCATCCCACTTGAGGCAAGAGGGCCAGGCTTTTGTACCGCATTATGAGGCAACTGTGGCTGCAGGTAACTTCAGTAATTGTTCATTCCATTGAGTTGATTCTGATGGATAGCAACCTGTATGAGTCAGAGCAGATCTGGATTTTTCAAGACTGTAAACCTTTGGAAACAGACCTACCTGTCTCCCAGGCATCCCTGGGTGGATTTAAACCAATGACCTTTCAACTAGTTGTCAAGTGCTTAACTGTCCACCATCCAGGGAATCCTGTGTCACCAGCAGGCAGGCAAGCCCAGCCTTTTAGGCCTTATCCAGGTCCATGGGCCTTTTCTTCCCAGAGCAATGCCCAGGGGAAGAGTGCAGCTGTGAGCTGGGGACAGCTGATGCTCACAGCAGCTGAAGGCTGAGTGGGTCAGCCCCAGTCAAGAGGATCCAGGTAGGACACTAGAGCAGCTCCTTCTAGAAGGAAGGGAGAGCCCTTCTGGAAGTTCTTGACATCCTCCCTATGGGGGAGATTGCAATACGCTTCAGTTTGGAAGAAAAGAAAGAATCAGTTTGTCTAATGGAAAATGCATTAGACTTTCTAGGGGGAAAAAAAAAGCCTGTTGTCAATGTGTCCATTCCCTACTCATAGTGACCATGTTGGACGGCATAGAACTGACCTATAGGGCTGTCAAACTGCCATATAGTTTTCACCCAGAGAGCAACTGGTGAGCTCTAACCTCCAAACGTTTGGTTAGCAGCACTGATCTCTAGAAAAAGATGCTGGACGGAGCTGAGAGCAATAGGACATCACCAGCAGTTTGGCTGAGGACAAGGCCTCAAGAGGTGGACCCATTAACCATGAAGAAACCCAACCCAAGCCAAACCCACTGCTGTTGAGTCAAGTCGGACTCTTAGCAACCCTATAGGGCACAGTGGAACTGCTCCACAGAGCTTCTAGGGAGCACCTGGCTGATTTGAACGGCCAGCCTTTTGGTTAGTGGAGGTAGAATTTAACCACTACACCACCAAGGTTTCCCATGAAGAAAAGAGGCCCACAATTCAGAATTAATCATCGGTAAAGGGCATAGGGTTTGGGTAGCATTGAGGTATGTGGCAGGGACAGGAATACGCTAACATTCTAAAAATAAGTAACTCTTTCCGGATTCCATCACAGGCACTCAAGGTAATTTGCTAATATTGGCAGGCAAATTTTCACAGGACTGAACTGCAGGCAAAGCTCGTGCTGGCTTCTAGGGGAGCTCCCTGGGGCACACAGCGAGGTGAGGCTTTGGTTCTGGGTAATTAAGACTTATGGCTCCCTCATTAGTGGAGAAATCCCTGAGGCTTTATTGAAGTGCAGGGGATCCCACAGGCAAGCAGCCCATCTGTGGCCCGTGGCTGTTAGAAACCCACTCCAGTGGCCATTAATTTTGCTATCTTTCACTTCTGAAATCAGAGGATCCAATCACTTTGATTAAGAGGGACAGTCATGTTATAGCCAATCAGTGAGTCCACTTGCATTGTTTCAGGGCGCCAGAGTGCACACCGATGCTGGGGTTGGGGTTCCACAGATGGCAGAGACAGGGGCTCACAGAGGTCAACTCCAGTTCCTCCATTGCCTTCAGAGCGAGTGGAATTCTCTGCAGACACCCCACCTACACTCTCTTCACCCATTTCTCTGTTGCCTTCATCCATCCTCCCTTTTCAAAGACATACTTATTGGTGGTCATAGTTAATGAGAGGAAATCTCCATAGAACATTCTGTGGACCCCATCTCAGGATCTGTGTGGGAAGGATGAGTAAACGAATTTGCAGCTGTGTATCAAGCACAGCCCTGTGCAAGGTGCAATTCTGGCAGGTAGGAGAAAGGCGTGATGAGTTCTGCAATACATTCTTGACCCTCATAGAGCCTAAAAGCCTGGTGCAGAGATACATCTTTACCCAGAATAGGAAACCTATGGACAGGGAGGCACTAAAGAGTACAGCTTCAGTATTCAATGGCCTTGATTTGAATCGTGGCTCTGCCATGTTGGCTGTGTGACCTTGGCCAAGTTATACAACTTCTCTGTGCCTCAGTTTTCTCACCTATAAAGCAGTGATAACAATAGTAGCTAGCTGTGAGGATTAAACATATTACAGAAGTTCTTAAAATGTGGTCATTGCTCAACAAAACCAAAACACAAACCCATTGCTTTTGAGTTGATTCTGACTCACTGAGACCCTACAGGACAGAATAGAACTGTCCCCATAGGGTTTCCAAGGCAGTAAATCTTTTCGAAAGTAGAACGCCACCTCTGTGCCCTCATGGAGCTGCTGCTGGATTTGAACCTTTTGGTTAGCAGCAGCCATGCTTAAACACTGTGCCACCAGGTCTGCTTCAGAGCTCAAGAAATATGAGCAAAGCAACACACGTATCTACAGTATTCCCTAGATGCTAGGTATTGTACTGAGAGCTTGTCTTAGTTTCCTAGTGCTGCTGTAACAAAAATGCCACAAAGAAACAGAAACTTATCCTCTCGCAGTTCAGGAAGCTAGAAGTCTGATTCAGGTTACCAGCTATGGGAGAAGGCTCTCTGTCGACTCTGGGAGCTTCTATATCTCTAGTGTTCTTTGGTTCCTTTGCAATCTTTCTCTGTCTTCAGTCTGTGCATGTGTATGTGTCTAATCTACTGTTTTTGTAACTCAGGAGCTATTTGGTGTAAGGACCTGCCTCATACAGATATGGCCCATTAACATAACACAGGAAAACCTCTTCCCCAAAGAGATTCTATCCACTGGCATAGGAGTTCAGAGTTCAACACTATTTTGGGGAGACACAATTCAACTGATAACAGTGCTTTACATGCTTTATCTCATCTAATTGGTAAATAATCTATGAGGTACATACTTTTATTATCCCCATGTTACCAGCAAGGAGGCAGTCAGAGAAATTTGGGAATTCACACAAAAGCCCCAAATTGGAAAGTGATGGGGCCGAGCTTGTTACCGAGAGCCAAGGCATTCAGCCATTATCCTGCAGTCTCTCATCCAAGAGACTCAGTGAGAGCCAAATGCTTTAGATGATCAGAGAAAGAAGAGCTCCCTGGGAACTGGAGCAGCCAAGGAAGGTTTCTGCTGAGTCTTCCATTAGTGTGTAGGAGGGTCATTCATTTATTCCACTGCTATTTAATGAGCACCTACTATGATCAGGCCCAGAACTGAAGACGTACATGTGGGGAATACATGATTTATACTTTCAGTTCAAAGGTGAAGAAATAAACAATCAAGTGCTAAAGTGGTTGTTGTTGTGTGGTGTTGATTTCAACTCATAACAATCAGTGACCAAAATCTGAAATGAAACCCATTGCCATCCAGTCAGTTCCAACCTGTGGTAGTCCTGTGTGTTATAGAGAGTACGAGGTCTAGCAAGTTCATGGACTCATCCTGGAAAAAGTGTTACATGCCTCATTGCTGAATACCACTGTGGTTACCTTTGAAGTACTCCCCTTAGGAAGATATGCACTGATGCCAGTGCCTAGTCCACCCTTCAAAGCAATTTTGAACTCTTTTTCTAGAATGGCCAATCAGAGCTATCTTCATACTACCATTGACATTCTGAATGTCATCCAAATGGAACAGCCATCAGAGCTGTCATCATATTACTCTAAATGTCCTGAATGTCATCAAAGGGTCTTCCTTTTAATGTTTCCACTATCTTCAGGTGAAGAAAAAAGTCATTGGGGCCAAATCAGATAAGTAGGGAGAGTATTCCAATACACTTATTTGTTTACTGGCTAAAAATTCCCTCAGAGACAACTATATGATGAAGTTCACGAACTTGCCATAGTGTACAATGGCCATTCCGGAAAGAGTTCCAAAATTCCTCTGTAAAGTGGACTAGGTGCTGGTGTGGGTGTATAGCATCTCAAGGGAAGTACTTGGAAGGTGACATAGTGATATTCAGCAACGAAGTATATGGAACTTAGAACAATTATGTTCACAGATTTAATTGTTGGACCTTGTAGAGCAGTTCTATAGGGTTTTCTTGGCTGTAATCTTTACAGAGACAGATTGCCAGGCCTTTCTTCCATGGCTCCATGGGAGTGGGTGCAAACTACCAATCTTTTGGCTAGTGGATGAGCACAGAGTAGTTTTGCTACATGCAGACCTAAAGTAGCAATGAAGGGCCTATATAAAGGGTCACACTGAACAAGACACTGAGGGGACAGTGGACAAATTCCTCAGGGGAATGGGGAGAAAGGAGGGAGTTGGGAAAGACTTTCATGGAGGCGAAAGCTTGAAAGATGAAGAAGTGTCACTTAGAGGCTGGGCATGGCATGTGAAGCTGAGGGCAAAGCATCAGCAAGGCTCAGAGTATGAAACAACTGAAGGAAACCCTAATATTTACACGATTGAAGCCAGCAGTGAAAACGAGTAGCATGGTAAAATTAATGAGAATAATCAGCATCCTCTGAGTGCTCATAGTATATTAAGCACTTTGCACTATCTCTTTTATTCATTCCTCAGAGTTGACAGACCAGCCTGCAGTTGTATGGCCCACCAGCTAAGCCCCATGGCCTGTTTTTGTGCAGCCAGGCCGGCTGAGTATAGTCTTTACAGATGAGTATTTACAATTCATTTTGATGGTAGGAAAGACTAGCTTTGAACTCTAATTAAGTAAAGTGTTTTGCACTCCCATCTATGGGTTCCATTCTTATTTTTTGTTGTTAGTTGTTACTGAGTACACTCTAATTCATGGTGACCTTGTGTATAGTAGAAGAAAAGTGGTGTCCAGTCCTACACCGTCTTCATGATCGTTGGTGTATTTGAGATCATTGCTGTGGTTGTGGTGTCAGTCCATCTCAGCAAGGGTCCTTCAGTTTCGTTTACCTTCTGCTTTACAAACTGAAGACCCATACTACAAAAAATTACATTCAATGAATTTTTTGGTAATTTTATTGAGTTTTATCAATAGAAACATGTATAAATTTGTTTTAACTCTAGTTATATACCAAAAAAACAAACCAACTGTCGTCAAGTCAATTCTGACTCATAACAATCTATAGGACAGAGTAGAACTGCCCTGTAGTTTCCAAGGAGCACCTGGTAGATTTGAACTGCTGACCTTTTGGTTAGCCGCTATAGCACTTAACTGCTATACCACCACGGTTTGCCTACATATGTAAGTTATGTAAGTACCTGCAATAGTAGCCTCAATTTTGCCTCTTGCGAAACTTGAAATACTTACTGTCTGGTCCTTTACAGGAAAACCTTGCTAACCTGTGCTCTTTCCAAATGTCCCATAAGGTACTGTTCTTATTTGCAGAGAAGAAAATTGAGGACCAGAGGGAGTCACTGATATGCTACAGGCCACGGAGCTGAGAAGGGATGGAGGCAGGATCTGAACCCAGATAGTCTGGTACTTGGCCTACACTCTGAGCCACACTTCCATCCAGCATAGCTGAAGCCCAGGAAAGAGGTGAAGGACCCAAACTAAGGCAAGGGGAGAGGGAGTGGACTGGACGAAGGTACACAGATATGGAGATGAACAGGGGAAAGGAGGCATTCGGCTGAGGAGGCTTCCCTAGTTACCGTCATACTGGGGACTTGTCCTAGGGCCACGGCATAAAGGGGAGTGAGACTATTTCCCTAGCAGAAAAGAATTTCTGATAAGGGCAGCAGATTTCTTACGTGGATGACTAAGAATATTCACAGTGTCACAGGAAGCACCAGAGGAACAGCAGGTCCAGTGGGCTGAGGGTGGAACCAGATGAGCAGAAAAAAACACCCTGCGAGATGAGTATGTGGAAGCACTGAGGAGGCAGGTGGATAAAATAGATCTAGGCTCAAGAGTGAGGAGCAGAATTGAGAGCCACTGACAACGGGCAGTGGAGCTTTGAAAAGCTGGAATGCAGTACACTAACTAAGTTGTTATTGTTAAGTCCTGTTGAGTTGATTCCAACTCATAGCAACCCTCTAGAACAGAATGGATCTTCCCCATGGGGTTTCTAAAGGATGTCTGGTGGATTTGAACCGCTGACTTAGCAGCCACAGCTTGTAAACACTGCACCACTAATACATTAAGAGAGAAAATGATTCCTTCTGTGAACAGGAGTTGAAAACTTCACCTCCATGTATGAATCGATGCCAAAAAAGCACTTGACAAAGCGCAACACTCGTTCCTGATAAAAACTCTCAGCAAAACAAGGATATGAGGTCCAACAATTAAGTTCACAAACTTATTCTAAGTACTACACATACATTGCTGAATATCACTACAGTCACCTTCGAAGTACTCCCCTTGGGAAGCTATGCACCAATGCCAGCACCTAGTCAACTCTTCAAAGCAATTTTGGAACTCTTGCAGGAGAATGGCCATTGTGCACACTGGCACAGTGGCAAGTTCACAAACTTATTTGCATGGTTGTCTGTGAGGGCGTTTTTAGCAAGTAAAGAAATAACTGCATCAGAACATCCTCCCTGCTCACTTGATCTGACCCCATGACTTTTCTCTTTACCTGAAGATAAAGGAAATATTAAAAGAAAGGCATTTTGATGACATTCAGGACATCAAGGGTAATATGATGACAGCTCTGATGGCCATTTCAGAAACCAAAAATAAAGAAAAACCATTCCACTGCCATCAAGTCAGGTCCAACTCATAGCTACCCTAGGGTCAGTGTAGAACTGCCCTATAGAGTTTCCAAGGAGCACCTGGTGGATTTGAACTGCTGACCTTTTGGTTAGCAAACGTAGCACTTAACCCGCTACTCTACCAGTTTCCCCATTCCGGAAAAAAGAGTTCTAAAATTGCTTTGAAGGGTGGACTAGGCACTGGCATCAGCATATATCTTCTTCCCAAGGGGAGTACTTCAAAGGTGACCATGGAGATATTGAGCAGTGAGGTATGTAGCACTTTTTTTAGGATGAATTCATGAACTTAATTGTCAGACCTTGTATGTATGCATGTACATATATATATATATATAAAGTAGAACACAAAATATCAGAATGTATTGAACATAGCAGAGCTATGTATTCTTAGTAAAAATGCTGTTTCTCTTTTTGCATTATGTGAGGTCTGACAGTTAAGGTCATGAACTTATCCTAGAAACAGTGCTACATACCTCACTGCTGACTATCACTAGGTCACCTTTGAAGTCCTCCCCTTGAGAAGTTATGCATCAACACCAGCACCTAGTCCACCCTTCAAAGCAATTTTGGAACTCTTTCCAGAATGGCCATCAGAGCTATTGTCATGTTACTCTTGATGTCCCGAACGTCATCAAAATGTCTCCCTTTCAATAGTTCCTGTATCTTTGGGTAAAGACAAAAGTTATCGGGGGCCACAGCAGATTAGCAGTGTAGTGTTTAACCACTGTGTCACCAAGGTTTCTTGAATGGGCTACCCCTGTCATTACGTATCACATACAATGTACATGCTGTCACATACACATACTCACACATGGAACACACATGTCATCACACATACACCAGACATACATGTGTACCCACTCACACAACACATGTGCTCTTGCACAACACACACTCACTTATCACACAGGCTCACATATGCACACCATACACATGCTCACACATACATCACACACAGGCTCATACTCACACACAGAACACATCTGCTTCAAAGCATCATAATGTGGGGTGGTTTTCTTTTTGTATTAACCTACACAAAATTATCTGATTAGCTTCAAAGGTTGTTTATCCAGAGCATGAAAATTTCCAAGTAAAAGCAGAGGGAGAACGCCTGGTGTTGATGAGAATGCAGAGAGAATTTCCTGCCAGGGAAGTTTCTGAAAAATAAATAAATAAAGGAAAACACAGCCTCTGATTACTTAATTTCTACCTGGGCAAGTAAAAATCTTTGATTATCTATTTATGCCCAAATGTACCCAGAGCCCAGAGAAAATCAGATGAGCCTAAAAGGAACTTGTTTCCACCACTTTTGCTTTTCCTCTTTTTCCTGTTTCCTGAACCTCAAGGAATTTGCCTGCCTGCGCTTCAGGCTGTTGTGTAGATCCCCTTAGATGAATTCAAGGCTCCACAGGCTAGGGTGGCGAAGGAGGGACCAAGGAATGGGAAAAGTGGGGAAGCCACCATCTAACCGGGACAGGGCTGAGTTGATCTTGCCCACAAAGACAACCCTAGTCTGGCTAATGTTGTCCCACCACCCATCTGCCAGTTTGCCACACTGGGCTGGCTTGTGTGTTGCTGTGATGTTGAGAGCCATGCCACTGGCGTTTCAAATACCAGCCAAGGCATCTGTGGTGGGCACATTTGAGCAGAGCTTCCACGTTAAGTCTGGGAAGAAAGATTAAGTGATCCTTTTCTGAAAATGAACCACTAAAAGGCTTATGAATTGCAATGGAATATTGCCCAGGTCACTTGTTTTGGACACATCACTGAGAGGCATCAGTCATTGTAGGGGAGTGTCACGTTTGGTGAGGTTGAGGGCCACTGATCAACTGAACGTCACAGTGATAGCGAGGACAATGCAGAACCAGGCAACGTTTTGTTTTGTTGCATGTGGGGCTGCCATGAGTTGGTGTTGACTTGACTGTCTCTGTCCGTCCATCCATCCATCCATCTGTCTGTCCATCCGTCCACCCATCCACCCATATCCATCTATCCATCCATCTATCTACCTACGTATCTAATCTTTTCTGAAGTATTCTGAGGACTAAAAAAGTAGAGAAATGTGAAGCTGTCTGAAGTTTTAGAGCAAGTGAATTCTTGTCAAGACTGTAGATACACCCAGTCTCTGGAGTTTTTCCTTAGGTTTCCCTGAGGCTGCTCCAGCCTTATAAGGTAACTGTGTGAAAGTTACAAAAAGGTACCCTGATCCCTCTGGCACCCACCCCAGACCAGATGAAGACTAGGACTAATAGCAGGGTAGGTGAGAGTAGATGTCCAGGGGTGGTGTAAATGGTTCAGTTTGGCTGCTAACCAAAAGGTTGGAGGTTCAAGCCCACCCACAAGCACCCCCAGAAGAAAGGTTCGGTGATCTATTTCCAAAAGACCATCCACTGAAAACCTATGGAGCACAGTACTACTCTGATGCACGTGGGGTGTCAGGAGTTCGAGTCAGGTTGACAGGCACTGGTCAGAAGCACTAAGTCCCTGCCAGCATCATGGGTGAATAGGGTACAACTACACATCTGTACACTGTGAGGGAATGGGAATGCTTGTGCCAGCAGGGCTCAACAAACAATGTGTGTCACTCTCAAATACTGATTTGCCCTTGCTCTGGATAAACGATATAAAAACAGGCCTGGGAGCATCTGTCATTTAATAAGCTCTATTCTCACTTGTATTTCACTGTATGAGAGACCATCCACAAAGCACTTTGAAACACTGCAGGCACACTCTGAGGCCACTGGGGTTCCATTGAATAAATTATCACTTTAGTGTTCTAAATGGAACTGAAGATTAAATCAACAAGATATAGAAAATCTGTTAAAAGAGAGAGAGAGATGCAATGTAGTCCCACATCTAATACAATAAATGAGCTTTTCCTCAGATGTCTTTGAAAGAGAAAATGTATATACATACCTATACAACAGCTGCATAAACTTTAACAATGATCTTTTTCTGGTTTGAAGGTGGCATAAAATGTAGGTAGAGGAGAGATTCATCTATTTGCCCATGAACCTGATTTGATTTTAATATCATTCTGTCATTTATGAATAGTTCCCAAGTGCCTTATTGGTAAGAGCTGCTCATTAAGCCACTGAAAGTATCTTATAAAAATAGCAGACAAACTAAACCGTGAACCATTCCACAAAACCCCAGTAGCATAATGGAATTTCTGCACTGAGTAAGACAGTTGGGCAAACATGTGCGTAGCATCCTTTGAGTACCAAGTTCAGGGCTAACAGCACACTGAACAAAGATGAATAGAGCATAGCCTGTGTCTGAAAGAAGTTCACAACCCAGTCAGAATGGAGCAAACGGAATAAAAAAGCACAGTACAAGACAAGGTTACACCATTAGAGATAAGTTTTGCATTGATAGAGGACAGATCTGTACAAAGTACTACACAAACATGGAAGTGGGAGCAGTTAACCACGCTGGGGTAGTGGTTAAGTGCTACAGCTGCTAACCGAAAGTTCAGCAGTTCAAATTTACCAGGTGCTCCTTAGAAACTCTATGTGGCATTTCCACTCTATTCTACAGGGTCACTATGAGTAAGAATCAACTTGACAGCAGTGATTATGGTTTTTGGGTAGAGGTGCCATGACTCTGAACGAGAAAAAGTGTTTGGCAGGGTTGTATCCTTACACCTGACTTATTCGATATGTATGTGGAACAAATAATGTGAGAAATTAGACTGTATGAAGAAGAACATGGCATCAAGATTGGAGGAAGTCTCAATAATAACCTGTGAGAGGCAGCTGGCACCACTTTGCTTGCTGAAATGAAGATTATCTGAAGCATTTACTGATGACTTCAGTGTAGACTACACCCTTAGGTGAAAAGAAAGAAAATCCTCACAGTTGGGCTGATAAGGAGCACCAAGATAAATGGCAAAGAAATTGAAAGGATTAGGGATTTCATTTTATTTGGATCAACCATCAATATCTATTGAAGCAATGTTCATGTAAGTGACATCACACATTCAGAAATCTTCTGCAAAAGGCTTCTTTAAAGTTCTGAAAACCAAAGATGTCGTTTTGGGGACTGAGGTGCACCTGACCCAAGCCATGGTCTTTTCAGTTTCCTCATACGTATGCAAAAGCTGAACATGCTAAAAGAAGCCTGATGAAGAATTTGTCCATGTTACCAGTAGGGATCTCCCACTGGAGAAGGATGTCATACCTGGAAAACTAGAGGGTCAGCAAAAAAGAGGAAGATCCTTAACAAGATGGTTTGTTACAGTGGCTCAGTGATGGGCTCAAGCTTAACAATGATAGTGAGAATGGCAAAGGATTGGGTAGTATTTTGTACTGTTGCACATAGGTCACTGTTTATCATTGCCAACTTGATGGCAGCTAACAACAACAACAACAACAACAACGAAGAAGAAGAATTGTGGTACTTATCAAAATATTCAATATACTGTGAACAGCCAGAAGAACAAACACATCAGTTAGAAGAAACAACAGGAATGCTCCTTAAAAGTGAAGATGGTGACACTTCGGTTCTCTTACTTCAGATATGTCATCAGGAAAGGCCAGTTATTAGAAAAAGACATTATATTTGATAAAATGGAGGGTCAGAGAAAAGAAAGGAAACCCTCATTGAGATGGATTGATGCTGTAGCCGGAACAATCGAGTCAAGCATACCAACAGTCATGCATATTGTACAGGGTATTTTCTTCTGTTACACATGATGCTCATGGGTCCAAGCTGACTCTATGGCTGCAGGAGCAGCAGCAGCAGCAGGAGCAGCAGCAGCGGTGCCAGGGAAATTTCAAGGCACAGACATTTGAAATGGTCTCCTGAAAGTTGAACATGGGTTTGGAAGTGTCAAAGGAGTCTTCTCAGCAAAGGAGCAGCACAAGCCAAACAAGCAAATGCTCAGAATTGTCACTCTGCACATCTAATAAGGGATCAGGAAATGTTTTGAATTGCTGGGCAGCGTGGCATGTGTGAAAGTGACAAGGCAGGAATCTGGGACAGAGGACAGGGTGACAGTCCAGATGGGTGTGGCACAGTGTGGGAGTCTGAAGACTTGTGGTCTGATAATGGAGCTAGCCTATACGTACTCTGGTTAGACTCTTCTGGTGAATTCTGACTTAGTTATCTAGTGCTGCTGCAACAGAAATTTCACAAGTAGATGGCTTTAATGTAGACAGATTTATTTGCTCACAGTTTAGGAGGCTGTAAGTCCAAATTCAGGGTACCAGCTCCAGGGGAAGGCCTTCTCTCTCTGTTGGCTCTGGGGAAAAATCCTTGTCATCAGTTTTCCTCTGGTCTAAGCACATCTCAGTACAGAGACCCTAGGTCCAAAGGTTGTGTTCTGTTCCTAGTTCTTTATTGGTGGCAGGAGGTCTCCATCTCTCTTCTCAACTCTCTCTTTGTATCTCAAAAGAGATTGCCTCAAGACACAACCTAGTCTTGTAGACCAAGACTTGCCATATTAAGATCATAAAGATAGGACTTACAACATTTAGGAAAATCATACAGATGACAAAATGATGGACAATCACACAACACAGGTTTGATGGCCTAGCCAAGTGGACATATTTTGAGGGGACACAGTTCAATCCATAATATTCTCCAAGCTGCACAGCAGAGTCTCTCAATGAGGTCCATGTAAGTGTGGTATATAGGATTGTCATCACTGTTTCTCTTACTAACTCTGAAGATTAATTTATTTCCTAAAGTTGTATGCTTAGTCTCAAGGAGTATGTTTGTATCTTAGAACAGAAGCCTTCAAACTATGGCCTGTAGGCCAAATACAACTTCCACCTTTTTTCATAATCAGATGATATTGGAGCACAGCCTTGTACCTCTGGTCTGGTACTATCTGTGGCTGCTTCCACACTACAACACTACAGGAAGTAGTTGCAACAGAGACTGTGGCCTGTGCATCTACAATATTTATTTATTTATCTTGTCACAGAAAAAGTTTGCAGAACAGAAATGAAAGAAGAAATAGACAATTCTGTGATAATGGTAGGAGACTTTAACATACCACTATTAATGATGGCCAGAACAACTAGAAAGAAGCCCAACAAAGATACAGAAGATCTAAATAGCACAGTCAACCACCTTGACTTCAGACATATACCAAGGACCTCACCCAGCAGCAGCTCAATACGCATTCTTCTTGAGCACATGTGGATCATTCTGTACAATAGGCCACATCCTAGTCTACAAAGTAAACCTCAATAACTTTAAAAAAAACAAAGTAATAAAAGAATGTTCTAAGATCACAATGCTATCAAATTAGAAATCAAAAACAAGACGAACAAGCAAAAAACTCAAGTACATGGAAAGTAAACAATGCCATGCTTCAAAATAACTGGATAATAGAAGAAATTAAAAATGAAATTTAAAAAGTGCCTAGAATCAAATGAGAATAAAAATGCAACATACTAAAACCTTTGGGGGCATCAAAAACAAACAACAACAATAAAAAAACTCATTCCCATCAAGTAGATTCAAATTCATAGTGACCCTATAGGACAGAGTAGAACTGCCCCATAGAATTTCCAAGGAGCACCTGGTAAATTTGAACTGCTGATGCTTTGGTTAGCAGCTGTAGTGCTTAACCACTATGTCACCAGGAGTTCCCTTTGGGATACAATAGAGGACAATTTATAGCAATAAATGCACACATCAAAAAAATAAGAAAGGGCCCAAATTAATACCTTTACCCTACAAAAGTAATACCTTTACACTATAACTTGAACAAATATAAAAAGGGCAGCAAGAGAAGTCCATAGCCACCAAAAGAAAGGAAATAATAAAGATTAGAGAAGGAATAAATGAAACAAAAACAATTAACAAGACTAGAAGCTAGTTATTTGAAAAGATTAATAAAAATTGATAAACCACTGGCCAGACTTATGAAAGAAAAAAAGAAGATGCAAATAATCAAAATAAGAAATGAAATGGATGACATCACAACAGAACCAACTGAAATAAGACCAATATGCCTCATGAATAATAATGCAAAAATTCTCAACAAAATTTTAGTCAACAGAATCCAACAGCATATCAGAAAATACTACATCATGACTAAGTGGGATTCATACCAAGTACAAAGTCAGTCGATGTAATCTACCTAATAAAGAAAACAAAGAATCACATGATCACACTCAATCAATGCAGAAAAGGCATTTGATAAAGTCCAATACCCATTCCTGATAAAAACTCTCACCAGATAGGAACAGAGGGAAAATTTGTCATCATAATTAAAGACATATACACAAAACCATTAACCAACATTATTTGCAATGCAGAAAAACTGAAAGCATTCTCCCTTGAGATCAGGAACCACACAAGGATACCCTTTGTCACCACTCTTATATGGCATTGTACTGAAGGACTGACATCAAAAAGACAAGAAAGGAAAATAGAGTATCCATACTGGCAAAGAAGAAGTAAAACTATCCCTACATGCAGACAACATGACTCTATACACAGAGAGCCCTAGAGAATCTACAAGGAAAACTACTGGAACTTAGAAGGATAGAATGATTCAGTAGGGTACCAAATTAACATAAAAAATTGGTTGGATTCTTCTATACTAACAGTAGGTAGGTTTGGTTTGGTTTAATGGGTTAGTGTAGAAGAATCCAACTAACAAAAAACTCTGAAAAAAGTAATCAGGAAAACAATACTATTTACAATAGCCCACAAAAGGTGAGATACTTAAGAATGATTAACTAGGGTCATAAAGACCTATAAAGAGAGCCATAAAAGACTACTGTAAGAAACCAAAAGAGACCTTTATAAATGGAAAAACACATGACATTCATGGATAGGAAGGCTTAATGTTGTGAAAATGTCAATAGTATCTAAACAACCTATAGATAAAACGCAATCCCTATCCAAATTCCAACAGCGTTCTTGAATGAGATTGAAAAACAAATCACCAACTTCATATGGAAAAAGTCCTCAGATAAAATATTCCTAAGAAGGAACAAAGTAGAAGGCCTCACACTTCCTAATCTCAGAGCCTACTATACAGCTGTGGCAGTCAAGACAGACTGGTATTGCAAAAAGACAAACACATAGACCAATGGTACAGAATTGAGAACTTAAAAATAAATCCACCCACCTATAGATGTCTGATCTTCAACAAAGTGTTGAAATCCATTAAACGGGGAGGAGATAGTCTCTTCTACAAATGGTGCTGGCAAAACTGAATATCCGTTTGCAGAAAAATAAAACAGGATCTGTACTTTACCCCATACACAAAAACTAACTCAAAATGAATCAAAGACCTAAATGTAAAACCTAAAACTGTAAAGTTTATGAAAGAAAACATAAGGACAACAGTAGGGGCACTTATTTATGGCACAAAGAGAATATAAAGCATAATTAAAAATATACAAACTTCGAAAGATACACTAGACAACTGAGATTTCCTAAAAAATTAGATATGCTCATCAAAAGAATTTTACAAGAGGGTAAAAAATGAATCCACAGACTGGGAAAAAGAATCTTTGGCAACAAGATGTCTTATAAAGGTTTAATCTCTTAAGTACCCCCCAAAACTTAACAACTGAACAATAAAAAGATAAGCAATCCAATCATAAAATGAGTAAAAGATATGAACAGACACTTCACAAAAGAGGACCTTCAGGTGGTCAACAAATACGTGGAAAGTTGCTCACAATCATTAGTCATTAAACTAAAAAACTCACCAAAACCCACAGCTGTTGAGTCCATTCTGACTTATAGTGACCCTATAGGACAGAGTGGAACTCTGGTGGTATAGTGGTTAAGAGCTACTCTTGCTAACCAAAAGGCTTTGAAACCATATAGGGCAGTTCTAGCCTGTCTTACAGGGTAGTTATGAGTCAGAATCAAGCCAACACCAACAGGTTTTTAGTTTTCATTAGTCACCAGAGAGATGCAAATCAAAACCACAGGGAGGTGTCAACTCACTCCTGCAAGAATGGCACTGATCAAAAATTGACAAACAGCAAATGCTAGTGAGGTTATGGGTAGACCAGAACTCTTATAAACTGCTGGTCAGAATAAGAAATGGTACATTCACTATGGAAAATGACATGGTACTCACTTTAAAAGCTGGAAATGGAAGTACCATCTCATATGATACAGCAATCCCACTTCTTGGAATATATCCTAGAGAAATAAGAACCATCACATAGACATAAGCACACCCATGTTCACTGCAGCATTATTCACAACAGCAAAATGATGGAAATAACCGAAGTGCCCATCACCTGATGAAGAGATAAACAAATCATGGTATATCCACACAGTGGAATACTGTGCCATGATAAAGAACAATGCTGCATCCCCAAAACATCTCACAACACGGATGAATCAGGAAGGCACTGGCTGAGTGAAATTGTCAGTCAACAAAAGGATGAATACTGTATGAGATCACTATTCTTAGATGTCAATACAAGGTTTACACACAGAAAAAGACATTATTTGATGGTTATGAGAGTGGGGAGGAAGGGGAAGGGGAAGTCACTAACTAGATAGTTGTTGTTTATTAGGTGTTATCGAGTCTGTTCTGACTCATAGCGACCCTATGAACAACAGAACAAAACACTGCCTGGTCCTGCACCACACCCACAGTCATTTTTTGTTGCAGCCACTGTGTCAGTCCATCTCTGTGAGGGTCTTCCTCTTTTTTGCTGACCCTCCAGTTAATCAAACTTCATGTCCTTCTCCAGAGACTGATCCCGCCTGACAACATGTTCAAAGTATGTAACACACAGTCTTGCTATCCTTGCTTCCATGTAACATTCTGGTTGCACTTCACTTCTTCCGGGAACAGATTATTCAGCCAAGATCCCTCAGACATCAGCAGTGATATCCCTAGTTCTCTGTCCTCTTCTGAATCTGGAGTTAATTTTTGGCAGTTCCCTATTAATACATTGTTACCATTGCTTTTGAATGATCTTTAGCAGAATTTTATTTGCACTTATAAATGATACTGTTCAACAATTTCCACTTTGGGTTGGATCACCTTTCTTGGGAATAGGCACACATATGGATCTCTCCCAGCACCTAATAGACAAGTGTTAACTTCGGTGTCGGGAAGGATTATACACAATACAGGGAAAGTCGGCACAGCTTGACCAAGACTAAGGAAGACGGAAGAATATAAGCAAAAAAAAAAAAAAAAAAAAAGAGGCAACCACAGTAAATACTACAGCACATAAAACTCTACAACAACAGTAAGAACATGTGATAACTTATAAGCTGATACATAGGCAGATACATAAGTTGACTAGGCAAGGAGGGTGTATAGGCATATACCCATATCCATAGGTTAAGTTGTATATATTTTTACATGCTCCTTTTTATGTACCACATGTATTTTCACACAAGGAAACCCTGGTGGCATAGTGGTTAAATGCCACATCTGCTAACCAAAAGGTCAGCAGTTCAAATTCACCAGGCACTCCTCAGAAACTCTAGGCAGCAGTTCTACATTGTCTTATAGGATCTCTATGTGTCAGGATCGACTTGACTGCAATGGGTATGGTATATACCCATTTTCACAGGAGCGCAAAGGGGACACAATCATAGAAGCTTCCTAGACACACCCAAACACCTTGAGGGACTCAGTAACTGGAGCTGAGGCCTCAGCGGACATTGCTATAAAGAACTTTCATAAGGAAGATTCTACATTCCGCTTCAGTGAGTAGCGTCTGGAGCCTTAAAAGTCTGCAAATAGGCATTGAAGATACACCTTCTGGTCATATCCTGTGTGGAGCAGAGGAGAATGGAGAATATCAAAGGCACAAGGAAAATATTAGTCCAGAAGACTAAAGGACCACATGGTCCACAGCCTCCTCTAGCCTTAGCCTAGAAGAAATTGATGGTGCCCAGCTACCACCAACAACTGCTCTCACGGGGATCACAATCCAAGGTTCCAGACAGAGTAGGAGAAAAAAGTAGAACAAAATCCAAATTCACAAAAGAGATCAGAATTACAGGCATGACAGAGGCTGGAGAAACTCCCTAGACTGTAGCCCTGGACTACTTGCTAACTCAGAACTGAAGTCCCTCCCCAAGTTTACCTTTCAGCCAAAGATTAGAGAGACCCATAAAACAAATGGTAACACACATGAGGAATGTGCTTCTTTGTTCAAGCAAGTACACAAGACCAAGTGGGCAACGCAGGCCCCAAAGCAGACAAGATCAGGCAGAAAGGAGCCAGAAAACTGGGCAAATGGACCCAGGGAACTTTGGGTGAAAACGGGGAGAGTGCTGATGCAATGTGAGGATTGCAACCAACATCACAAAACAATGTGTGTGCAAACTTTTTAAATGAGAAACTCATTTGTTCTGTAAACTTTCTCCTAAATCATAATTTTAAAAAAGTTTGCTGACCTCTGCCCCTTGGTTCTCCAAAGTTCTTTCCATCTTTCCCATTTGTCAAGAAATTTCAGAGACAACCTTGAAAGTGTACTTTGTTGCCTTTTGTACAGTTCACCTGTGCCTTTTTCATTTGACCAAATTTAACGCTTCAAGCCAGCAGTGGAGCACAGGGTGAGCGATGACATGCCAGACAGGCTGCAAGACAGTGAGCCTCAGAGGCCAGCCAAGTCTGGTCTAACCATGCTCGTCTATTCTCAACAGGAATACCTAAGTATCAGGCTGACCGTCAATACTGTGAGTGTCTTTAAAAAACAGAAATTTATTTTCTCATAGTTTAAGCGGCTAGAAGTCTGCAATGAGGGCACCAGCAGCAGGGGTAGGCTTTCTGCCAGCTCTCGAGGAAAATCCTTGTCTCAGCTTCTCCTGTGTTCTTCTCAGAGTTCCTTGGAAATCTCCCCATGGCATTTCTGTTTCCATTTCATGCTTTTGTGCCTAATCTGCTTTTCTTTATCTCAAAAGTGAAAGGGTTTATGACATACCCTACAGTAACATATGGTGACACAGTTTCATGAGCATAAAGAAGAAAACCCTACTCCCCAAAATGGTTACATCAACAAATATAAAAAGCAAAAAGCAAAACCAAAACAAAAACAAAAACCATTGCTGCTGAAGTGATTCAAACTCATAGCAATCCTAAGCGCCAGAGTAGAACCACCCCACAGAGTTTCCAAGGAGCTGCTGGTGAATTTCAACCACTGAGCTTTTCGTAAGCCCCTGAGCACCTAACCACTGCACCACCAAGGCTTCTCCACGGGTGTAGGGGTTAGGACTCCAACACATATTTGGGACAGACACAATTCAATCCATAACAGCTACCGTGACACCAAGTGTACTGATTGCAGCAGAGTGTACCGTGTCTTTATGGGTAAGACAGTCTTATCCATACATGTATGGGCTCTTCATGAATAAGACTCACCATGCTGCTTTCAGTAAGAACTCCCTTGCGTGTAGGCGGGCAGATGTAGCAGGATCACCTTGTTATAACTTGCACCCAAACTTCTCTTGCTGCTTTATGGGTCTAATAAACTGATTGGGTGATTGAACTGTTGATCAAACAACTGCCTTCAAAGAGTGTGGATTAATGGGCTGACATCAGTCTCAGGGAGGTCTCTGGCAACTTCCTGGAATACTGCAGCCTTGAACCTATCCTGTTCAGCATTTTTATTGATGTGACTGAATCAGACACCACGCTTACCAATGTGGAGTTACCCAATGCTGGTGGTAGGGCACCTCTCGTAACTGACATTGATACGTCTGTATAAAAGTTCCAAAACCATCTCAGCCAACTACAGCAGATGCCAGAGCATGCCACAGCCAAGGAGGCTGACTCTACAGTTGGGATTGTGGGCTCTAGAAGATTTGCCCGAATGTTTGCTGTCCTCGGGGCAAGAGTACAAATGTAGGCCAGCATGCCATATGTCCAAATATTTAGAAGTCATAAATCAAGCTAACAGACTGGTAGATAGAATGTGTTCTATTCTCTTACCTTGAAAAATAATCCCAACTCACTGCTGTCAAGTCAATTCCAGCTCACGGCAGCCCTATAGACAGAGTAGAACTGCCCTATAGAGTTTCCAAGGAGTGCCTGGAAGCTGTAGCACTTACCTACTATGACACCAGGGTTTCCACCTTGACAGATAGACCTTCTAAACTTTCTGGAGGGTCAGGTGCAGATTCAGAATTCTTTGACTCCATGGAGTTTTCTGCTGGAACCTGACAGCATGAGGGGGCCAGCCCCACTGCAGCTAGCCCTCAACTCATCTTTCTGCTTGCTCACCTGCTCCTGGGTTCCAAAGTGGCTTACCTCCAGCTGCTTCCTTTTACTGCTTCTTAAGTTATGTCTGTATGTCTGTCATTTGGACCATTTATCTAGCTCTACTCTCTCCCTTTTCTACTTGACTCCAATTCCTGCTTCTACCACTGATTAGCCTGTTTCTAGCCTTTTCAGATGACCCTCAGTCTAGTTCTTACACTTGGTATGGTTCCCAGGAAATAGTGTCCCTGATAGATTTGTCCCAGTGTCAGAAAATGAAATCTGGTCAACTCCTGCCTGTTGTCCAGTCCCCAGGTCTTACATCATTACACTCCTCTATACCATGGCACTGCCTCTTGAGCTCAGCCACAAAGAATGAACACAAATCTCCAGCACATTAGGGGTGGGGGAGAGAGTAATCCCAACCACAGTGAAATATTTCTTTGGGTTCTAGTGCTTTTATTTTTAAAGAATCATATCTTAGTATAAGATACATTTTAATCATTGAAATACACTGTTCAACTGTTGCATTGAATTGTTGTTGTTAGGTGCCATCAAATTGGTTCTGACCCATAGCAATCTACGTACCACAGAGCAAAACACTGTCTACTCCTTTGCCATGCTCACGGTCACTGTTATGCTTGAGCCCATTGCTGCAGCCACTGTGTCAGTTCATCGTGTTGAGGGTCTTCCTCTTTTTTGCTAACCCCTCACTTTGCCAAGCGTATGTCCTTCTCTGGGGACTGATCCTCCTGAGTACATGTCCTAAGTATGTAAGGTTAGACTCACCATTCCTGCTTCAAAGGAGCATTATGGTTGTATTTCTTCCAAGACTGATTTGTTCATTCTTCTGGCTGTCCATGGGGTATTCAATATTCTTCTCCAACACCACAATTCGAAGGCATCAATTCTTCTTTTCCTTGCTCATTGTCCAGCTTTCACATGCATGTGACATAACTGAAAATACCATGGCTTGGGTCATGCACACCTTAGTCTTCAAGGTGACATCTTTTCTTTTCAGTACTTTAAAGAGGTCCTTTGCAGTAGAGTTTCTCAATGCAATACCTCTTTTGATTTCTTGACCACTGCGTCCATGGGCATTGATTGTGGAACCAAGTAAAATGAAACCCTTGACAACCTCAATCCTTTCTTCATTTATCATGACTTTGCTTACTGGTCCAGTTGTGAAGATTTTTGTTTTCTTGATGTTGAGGTGCAATGCAAACTGAAGGCTGTGGTCTTTGATCATCAGTAGTAAGTGTTTCAGATCTTCTTCACTTTCAGCAAGCAAGGTTGTGTCATCCGAGTAACACAGGTTGTTAATGAGTCATCCTCCCATTCTGAGGCCTCCTTCTTCTTCCTATAATCCAAATTCTCAGATTATCTGCTCAGCATACAGATTGAAAAGGTATTCTGAAAGGCTACAACCCTGACACATGTTTTCCCTGACTTTAAACCAGACAATGTCCCATTGT
Organism: Heterohyrax brucei; assembly: GCA_028571685.1. NCBI lineage: Eukaryota > Metazoa > Chordata > Mammalia > Hyracoidea > Procaviidae > Heterohyrax > Heterohyrax brucei. Next base: position 169,328,228 of record CM053143.1, read on the forward strand.
TCTGTTGGCACAACTGGCTCCTGATCCACGTACAGAGTCCTCAAAAGCACAAATAAGTGTTCTGGAATTCCTGTTCTCTGCAATCTTATTCATAATTTATTATGATACATGTAGTCAATAAAACACAGGTAAACATTCTTCTAACATTCTCTGCTTTTGTAAAGGATCCATTGGACATCAGCAATGATATCCCTGGTTCCACTTCCTCTGCTAAGTCCATCTGGATTTTCTGGCAGTTCCTGGTTGATATGCTGTCTCAGCTGCTTTTGAATAATCTGCAGCAAAATTTTACTTACGTATGCTGTTAGTGGTACTGTTTGATAATTCCCACGTTGGGTTCTGTCACCTTTCCTGAGAATGAGCATAAATATGAATCTCTTCCAGTTGGGCGACCAGGTAGCTGTCTTCCAGTTGTAACCCCCCCCCCAAAGGTATGTTGGAGTCCTAACCCCTGTACTTGTGATTGTAACCCTGTTTGGAAACAGAATTTTTCTTTTGTTATGTAACTGAGGTCATATACCAGGTGTAATGGATTAAATTGTGTCCTGCCCCTGCCCCAAAATGTGTCAACGTGGCTTGGCCATGATTCTAGTAGCCTGTGATTGTCCTCCAGTCTGTGATCTGATTATCCTCCGTTTTGTGATGTGTTGTAAATCCTGGCCTCTGTGACTGTGGTTATGGTCCTATGAGGTAACATTAGATCATGTTAATAAGGATCAGAGTGGGATGCAATACCCTTACTCAGGTCAGAACCCTGTAAGAGGGGTTTCCCTGGGCTGTGCCCTGTATCACCTTTTATCTGACAAGACAGAAAATTCAGCAGAGAGAGAAAGACTTGGCTATCCCTGAGAAAGAAGAGCCAGGAGTGGAGTGCATCCTGTGGACCTGTGGCCCCTATGCTGAGAATCTCCTAGACCCAGCGTAAGACTGACATGCATAGATCTCCAAGGAACACCAGACCCATAGAGGTTAAAGGAGATAAAGACCTTGCCCATGAGCTGATAGAAATCTTCACCTGGAGTTAGAGCCCTAAATCTAGACATTTAGCCTCCTAAACTGGGAGGAGGTAAATCTCTGTTTGTTGAAGCTATCCGCTTGTGGTATTTCTGTTACAGCAGCCCTAGATAACTAGACGCCAGGGTACAGTAGGTCCTAAACCTAATGCATTCTGAGTGGTGTTTTATAAAGTGTGGTACAGACAGAGAGAGATATATGCAAAAGGGGAATATGCCACCTGAGGGTTCATTTATAAGCCAAGAAATGCTAAGAAGCACTTAAGACTGCCAGAAGCTGGTACAGACAAGGAATAGTCTCTTAGATTGGATAGAGTGTGGCCCTGAAGATGTCCTGAATTGAGGCTTCTAGCCTCCTGTACTGTGAGACAATAATTCTGTTCTTTAAACCCACCACTTTGGTAGATGTGTTATGGCAGTGCTCAGCAACTATGGGACATACATTTAAAAAAGTATACAAAACATGACTATGTGCCTTAATGAAATGACCACAAGGCATGTAACCGTCAAAGTGCAGCATTGTCAGCACCCTCTGATGACCCCTGCCCTATGTTCTTCCAAGGGAAACCAACCACTATTCCAACTGTTAATACTGTAATTCAATTTTACCTGTTTTGGGATATGACGTAAACGGAAACAAAGCTGTATTCGTGTTGATGTGTGGCAGTATCTCACTGACTGGAGTTCATTATTGTTGTTGCGTGTTTTGTGTGTCATTGAGAGAATGTCAGATCTTGAATTAAGAGCAACAAACAAACATTCAATTTCTTGTTAAACTTGGCAAGAGTGGAAGTGAAATCAGGGACATGTTGGTCCAAGTTTATGGTGATAACGCCATGAAGAAAGTGGCAGTATACAAATGGATTAAATGTTTTCTTCAGGGGAGAGAAAGCATCACTGATGAAGAGAGGTCAGGGTGGCCAGTAATGAGCAGAACTGATGAAAACATGGCAAAAATGTGTCAAGTTGAGTGTCAAAATCTTCTGCTGACTGTGAGAAGCATAGCAGACTAACTTAACTGAAAATCTTGGTGTGAGAAAGGTGTGTGCAAACATGGTCCCAAAGAAGCTCACTGATGAACAGAAACAAAGGAGAGTTGAAGTTTGTCAAAACCTTTTGGAGAGGCAAGACAGTGTTTGGGTCCATGTTATCACTGGTGATTAAAGATGAGTGTACCAATATGACCCTGAAGCAAAGTGTCAAAGCGCAGAACGGAAGTCAGCCAGTTCTTGACAACCAAGAAAGTTCCATCAGTCCAAATCAAGAGTCAGAATGATATTGCTAAACTTTTTTAATATCAGAAGGATCGTTCATCATGAATTTTTACCAAGTGGACAAACAGTTAACCAGCTATGAGACACTATATACCAAGGTTGCGAAACCTTATAGTATTGTTTGTACAGTGCTGACAATCTGAATCATGGTGGCAAGTTTGCCAACTTAATTGCAGACCTTGTAGATACTACCAAACCCTTTTCAGAGTGGTTGAACCAATCTGTGCTTCCATCTTCAGTCACTGAGAGTTCTTATTGCTACACAATTTCATAGGAGGTTTTATAATTCTTCATGATATAGCCGTGTTTGTTTCTATGTTGAAAAATATTATAATTTTGTTTGTTTTCCAGAAAAGGGAAATGATGCTTCTGAAAGTTGGGTGAAGTTTATTCTGTGGCTTTACCTGTTCCTGGTAAAAAGGGTCCAGCTCTTTAGCAGCCAAGCTGATCTCTCTGAGGTTCTTCATTCAGAGTAATGTCTGCATGGCCTTTCAATTGTTTTGCGTACATCAGAGACCTTCCCCGCTCTGCCCACATAGCACCTGCTGCCATCTTGGCTGAGTCCTGAAGGCTGATCCATTGCAGACCTTTAATCTACTTTGCAAAGACGGTATTCAAGAGTGGATTATTCAGTAAGCAACATAAGCATTATGCTTGTGAGATCATCTGTAGTGAACTTCATTTTTTTTAAGCACAGCAAAGATTCTACTTCTAAGTATGACTGACACCTCTCTCTCTCTCTCTCCCAACCATACAACACTTTCCTACAGAATCAAAGCCCCTTTAAATTTGCAGGCTCTGACAGAGGTGAATGACCCAGTAAGCACAGATTTACTTGTGCTTACTTACTAATCTGTAGTGAACAATTTCATATGGGTTTCACCACATCCATTCACATGGATAATCCAGCCCTGACTGTATTTATTGGAACCATGGAAAGATAATCCAGTAAGCAAGGTAAGCAAGGGTTGAAGCAAAACCCGTGTGAAATTGCCTATTGGATAATCCATCCCAGATTGGAATAATTTTATTGTGACTACAGGCTCACCTATTTGTTGCTTCAATTAGTCTCTAAGACCTTTGGCTGTAACAGACTGTGTACCTTAATATGTACATCTGTCACCTGAAGGAATACTTGGGACCCCGTGGGGAGCAATCAGTATTTGCTAGCTGACTGACTGGCTCAGTGTAGCTTAAAATCCATCTTTATTTTTATACGATAGTTTAAATGATTTAATGAGTGGCTGTCATGGACAAGGCACTTGGGGACAGTGCATAAAATGACATAATAATGTAAAAATAAAGCTCTGCTCAGAGACTAATGCACAGGATTGCCTTCAGTGCATATACGGCTCTTTAGACTACAGGAAATAACTCTTTCTGCGGTCAAGTGGAGGTTGTTTTCATGATAAAAATAAGGCACTCCACACCCTCTCCTGCTACCTTATTTGAATGCTTACGGAAACAGGAATCACGTATAATATTCATTTCACCGTGAATATGCAGAAAGTGTTACATCTCTTTTTTTCAGGCATTTTACACATTGCAGTTGTGTTCATCTGGGTGACTGTAGGCACTTACATCTAAGACAGACTCACTTCTCAAAGTCATGCTTAAATATTTCAAGGGGTAGTGCTGGCCTCTTGGGTAATGCTCGACATACCACGGAAAAGGGAAGGGTAACCTTGCTGGGAAAAAAATGTAAAGAAATGGCACAGCTGTGTGTATTTCACATTTAGGGAGCAGCAGGAATAGGGAAAGGAGAACAGAGAATTTGAGTAGAGCCAAGTTTGCAGTGAGAATCTGGATGTTGGCCTCAGCTTAGAGCAGGGTGTGGGAGTTATTCTCTAACTTAATGATGCTCTAAGCGAGGTAGACAAGGTAGACAATCTTTTCTCAGTCCCATGCTTTGTTGCCGAGGTTCCTCTTCTCTTTCAATAACTGAAGTATCAGTAACTGATGAGCCAGATGGCTACCTGAACCTAACAAGACACACATACACAGCTTCATATGGTTTTGTCTCTAGTTTTACATCCAAGAATTTCATTCATGCGTTTGTGTCCTTTCATTTATTTGTTTATTTGTTTAATCAGTCAGACAACAACTGAGCACCTATTATATGCCAATGTTGTCCTCAGTGCTCAGGCATGTCCTAGCTGGACACAATTCCAATAATCACACCAGTAATTGTAAAGCTAGCTGCTGCAGTGTGTGTACAATGGAGGGGCCCCCCATGTGACAGAAATGCATATTACAAGGATTCGACTTAGTCAGGGAGGTCTGAGACGTGTCCTTGAAAAAGCCGTGGTGTCTGTTAAGAGAGCAGGTTAAGTTAACTAGGTGAAGTTGGTGGGGTGTGCAGAGAGCTCCAGGAAGTCAGAGAGCTTGTGCACAGGCCCTGTGGTGGGAGAGACCACGATGCACATGACAGCTAAAACAGCGTGGTGGCCAGTGCAGCAGACATGGAGAGAGCAAACAGTATGGGCAGGAATTTGTGGCTTTAAAGCAACTGTGCAAACAGCCCTAGTGGCAGAGAGTTTAAACACTCACCTGCTAAGCAAAAGGTCAGCAGTTTGAACTCACGCAGTGGGGATCTGCTCCTGTACATACTGTTGTTGCTCTCGTTGTTAGGTGCCATCCAGTTGTTTCTGATTCATCAACCTTATGTACAACAGAAAGGTTGCAGCCTGGGAAACTCTATGGAGCAGTTCTACTCTGTCATCTAGGGTCTCCGTGAGCCAGAATCGATTCCTGATTGGGAATTGACAATATGGCACACAACAAAAAAGAAGGAGATATAAAGTCCCTGGGTAGTGACTGCTAGCTGAAGGACAGGCGGTTCGAACCCACCCAGAGGTGCCACGGAAGACAGACCTGGTGATCTGCTTCTGAAAGGGCACAGCCTTGAAAACCCTTTGGAACAGTTCTATTTTGCACACATAGGATCCAGATGAGTTAGACTGACTCAACAGCAAATGACAGCAAAGGAGCTATGTCTTCATCCTAAGAGCAAATTGGCCACGCAGGGAGAATAGGGAGGGATCCAATTTTGCCTGGTGGTTTGTGGGACTCCAAGGCATACAGGGAAGAGGATTTTAGAATGTCTTGTTCTTCCCTACTTGGAGTCCCTGGGTGGCAGCTGGACTCACATCCAGGTGTCCTGCCACAGCTGCTAGCTGTCAGGCAGGCTGGTCTCCCGACCTGGGAGGATAATGGGTAAGATGCTCAGGGGTGGCAGAGGGGACACACTCCACTGGTTTGGATCTGCTCTCTCCTTTGCACACAATGAACTATTAGAGCTGGGAGCCTGTGCTCGCTGCTTTCAGATCAGAGTGGGTTTAGCTGTGAACAGCCTGGCTTCATTTTTAATGGAACACAAGACGTCTAATCTACCGGCATAGCCTTTCCCCTGAAGGGTAACGTGTGACCTTTCTATGCCAGGGTTTCAATTTACAGCTGAGATCAAACATAGGCAAACCCCAAACTGAAATGCTCTTCACTTGATTTACAAGGCTAATAATAAAAGAAATACATGGTAATAGCATTTTTGTACTGCAGGTATTTAACACTTGAATATTCAAAAGATAGAGGCAAAAAAAAAATTCTGTTCCAGTGATTGTAATGGAGAGCAACAAACCCTGGAGTACAGAGGAAGCTTATTTCCTGAATGGTGACTGTGATTGTCATAGAGCCAGGCTTCTCAACCTGGCTACTATTGACATTCGGGGTGGATCCATTCTTTGTTGTAGAGGGCAGACTTTGTCATCTCAGGACATCTGGCAGTGTTCCTGGCCTCTACCTGCTAGATTCTGGGAGCATTTTATCTTCTTTCCCCCTCCTGGTTGTGGCAACCAGAAATGTTTCAAAAACAAGTCACTGTCATTGAGTCAGTTCTGACTCACGGTGACCCTATGGGTTTTAACGTGGAACTGCACTCATAGGGTTTTCAGTGACTGGAACCTTACGGAAGTAGATTGCCAGGCCTTTTTTCTGTGGCACTACTGAGTGTATTTGAACTGCCAATCATTCTGTTAGTCCAAAAAAAAGCCCCCAAGCTTTGCCAGCCGTTATGACCCCTAGAAACCTAATACAATAGAGTAGAGCTGCTCATAGAGTTTTCAGGCAGTGGCTGCTAGATTTGAACTACTGTCCTTTTGGCTGAGCTCTTAACTACTTTGCTACCAGGTCTTCTTTCGGTTAGCAGTGGAGTATAAACAGTCTGCACCACTGAAAACCAAACCCCATTACAGCTGAGGTGATTCCAGCTCATACAACACCCCCTGCCCTAATAGTAAATAGTTGCCATGAAGTCTAATTTGACTTGTGGTGACCCCATGTGTGTCAGAATAGAGCTGTGTACCAGAGAGTTTTCAAGGCTGTAACCTTTAGGCTTCAGACTGCCAGTAACTTCTTCCTCCCAGGTGCCTCTGGGTAGATTTGAGCCATCAACTTTTTTGGTAGCAGAAGAATGCTAAACTGTCTGTGCCATCCAGGGGCTCCTCTGTACCACTAGGGCCCCTGAAATGTCCTCAGAGGTGCTCAGTGTTCCCTAGGGGGCAAAATCATCTTCAGCTGAGAACCACTGTCATGAAGAATCCTCCATAATTAATACCTGGATTTGAGATGATGAAGGGTTTTGTGGATGAAAACCAAGTATTGTCATTAATTTGAGGATTATAGTAAATAAAAATATTTTAAAATTTTCTATAAAATGTGGCTGGAAGTCTTCCAGCCTAAGATGAGTTTAAGTCTTCAGAGTATTTAAACACGGCACGATGCCCCTCCAGCCTTCTTCTAAGCTACAAACTCAGGGCCAGCTCTCTTTCTAGTCGGGGAAAAAAGTTGAGCTGTGGTTTCAGCAAGTCATCTTTTTAACTCAGAGTCTGAAATGCCAAAACAGCTTTGTCATTTCTTAATTTGCTAAAGAACAAAAAGGAAGCGCTTGTTTGTTCGCTGCTCCCTTGACACTTTGAAATGTTTCTCCACACCTCAGCTTTGGTGGGAGCTGGGAGGTATTAACAGCTATAATGTCATCGTCAGGGTGCTTAACCGTGGTCTGGAGGAACTGGAAGAGCTTTTGTCAAATTTCCCAGGACAGTGAAGCCCTGTGACAGGAGTCAGATATCCAGCATCGTCTGCTGGGACAGAATCATGGCAATGGGGTGAACTGAAAACAACTCAGCTTTCCGCTTCCTTACCGTGCCGTGTGGGTGTCACCTTGAACACACCCAGTGCTCCTTGGAGCTCACTGTCCTTTTTCTGAAAGTAAAAATAAAAGCAGTAGCTGAATCCTTTCCCAGAAGGAGTGTTGTGAGGTTTAATGAGATGGCAGCTGAGGAATGCAGAGTGATCGCAGAATATTACCGTTCCACCTAGATCAGCCAGTCCCAATCTAAAATACTACCTTAAAGTATTAATAATACTGTGGCTCACGAGACTGGAAAAGCTTTGGTTATTTTGGATTAGAAGGTAAACCAAAGCCCCAAACCAAGCCCAATGTCATTGAGTCAATTCCAACTCATAGCAAACCTACAGGGCAGCATAGAATTGCTCCATATGATTTCCAAAGAGGAGTTAGTGAATTCTGTAATTCTGAATTCTGCTAAAAGACTGGCCTAGTACCTCACCTATTTCTTTTTGTTAAATTGGTTAGGCAGGTCGGTGTTTCTTTTAAATAATTGGAGATACAGGATTTGTGATTGTTGCTGAAGTACCCATTAACCACCTTAAATTTAAATCTATAGCAATTAGATAGATGTGGTGAGTAGCAATTAGCTATAGATACCTAAAGCCTTGATGATGCAGTGGTTGGTCACTGCCCTTCTCACCAGCAAGTCAGTGGTTTGAACCCACCTACAGCTCCCTAGGTAGGAAGATGCGACGGTCAGCTTCCTCAAAGATTACAGCCTTGGAAAACCTAGGTGGCAGTTCTGTGTCCTATAGGATCACTATGAGTTGGAATTGACTTGATGGCAATGGTAGTTGGGGGTTATATCTATATAATACAGAAAATATTCTTGACTAGATTGGTAACGTGAGTAATAGTAAAATACTACCTTAAAGTATCAACTAGACCATGGCTCACGTTATTTGAAAAGTTCTGGGTATTTAATTTAGGAGGTAAACCAAGCCCGTTGCCACTGAGTCAATTCCAACTCATAGCAACCCTACAGAGCCGAGTAGAACAGCCCCATACAGTTTCCAAGGAGGAGCTGGCAGATTATGCATCTGCTAAAAACCCTGAATGGAACTGGAAAAACCTAGTTGGTCTGACATCAGAAAGCCTTCGAAGACTTCACCCCAGGCAGCTTGTATGCTAATCTTGGGAAAGGAGATTTCCCCCAAAGAAGTATGACGAGAGAACTCATTTTGCTTTGTTTTGTGTTTTGTACTGCTGGACGAAACCCTGGTGGTGTAGTGGGTTAAGTGCTACGTCTGCTAACCAAAAGATTGGCAGTTCAAATCTACTAGGTGCTCCTTGGAAACTCTATGGGGTAGTTCTTTTCTGACCTCTAGGGTAGCTGTGAGTCAGAAGCAACTCGACTGCTGTGGGTTTTAGGTACTGCTGGAAGCTGGGAAAAACCTGCTTCTATAAAGATTATAGCCTTGGATACTCTATGGGATAGTTCTACTTTGTCCTATAGGGACACTATGACTTGGAATAGGCTCAACGGCAGCGAGTTTAGTGTCTAAAGCAGGCAGATTAGACAGGAAATGTTAGTATATTTTCTATTAATTCTAAAGGCTAATTCTCTGACTAAAGCTGAACTTAGTCAGCTAAACTTGGGGTAGCTCAAGGTGTAAAGCAAGTAATAAAAGGAGACCACCATCTATTAACCAGGGTCATCACTGTGAAATGCCCTCATTGTGGAATATCCCAGGGGCAGCAGCATGGGGTGTCTGTATAATGGAAGAGGGTGGGATGAGGAGTACCTGCTGAGATTTTTGAGTCCGGAGACTCAGAGGTGTGTGCCCTGGTCTATAAGGCTTTTATTGCCATTCAATAATAATATGACTTGTGGTTGTATGCTGTCAAGTTGATTTGGGCCCAAAGCAACTCAGTACGACGAATGGAGCTGCCTCATCGGGTCTCCTGCAGTGTAATCTTTGTGAAAGCAGATGACCTAGTCTTACCTTCTGTGAAGCTGCAGGATGGGTTTGAGCTGCCAATGTTTAAGTTAGCAGCTGAGTGCTTAATCACTGAGCCACCTCGGCTTCTTTCCTGGTAACATGGTTGTTTTTGTAGGTGCTGTTAAGTTGGTTCCAACTCACAGTGACTTTATGCACAACCGAACAAAACATTTCCTGGTTCTGCACTAAGCTCGCAATCGTTTTTACGTTTAAGCTCGTTGCAGCCACTGTGTCAATCCATCTCGTTGAGGGTCTTCCCCTTTTTTGTTGACCCTCTACTTTACCAAGAATGATGTCCTTCTCTGGGGACTGATACTGCCTGACAACACGTCCAAATAATGTAAGAAGCAGTCTCACCATCCTTGCTTCCAAGGAGCACTCAGGTTGTACTTCTTCCAAAACAGATATGTTTGTTCTTTCAGCGGTCCCTGGTCCATTCAGTATTGTTCTCTCACACCACAGTTCAAAGATGTCAATTCTTCTTTTGTCTTCCTTATTCATTGTCCAGTTTTCGCATGTGTGTGATGCAATTGAAAATTACCATGGCTTGGGTTTTCAAAGTGACGACTTTACCTTTCAACACTTTCAAGAGGTCATTTGCAGCAGATTTTCCCAGTGGAATGTATCTTTTAGTTTCTTGACTGCTGCTTTCATGTGTGTTGGTTGTGGAACCAAGTAAAATGAAATCTTTGACAACCTTAGTCCTTTCTCCTTCTAGCATGATGTTGCCTACTGGTCCAATTATGAGGCTTTTTGCTTTCTTGATGCTGAGTTGCAATATATACTGAAGGCTGTGGTCTTTGATCTTCATCACTAGATGTTTCAAATCCTGTTCACTTCCAGTAAGCATCTATGATAATACTAAAACAAAAAAAGAAACAAACCTGTTGCTATCAGAGGGACCCTACAGGACAGAGTAGAACTGCTCCAGAGAGTATCCAGGAGTGCCTCGTAGACTTGAATCATGGACCTTTCTGTTAGCAGCCATAGCATTTAGCCACTGCATCACTAGGGTGCCCTGGGATGATAATAGTCCATACATTTGAGTAGTTTGCAAACCAGTTCCCTACCATCTTTTCACTGAATCCTCAGAACAACTCTGTCATCCTTTTCCACAGATAAAGCCTCCTCAGAAGGGTCAAGGGATTTGCTTAAAGGCACCTGACTGATCACTGGTGGAGCCTGGACCTGCACACCAAGTTGCTTCTCTCTCTCTTTTTTTTTTTTTGTTAAAAAAAAAGGAAACTATTTCCTTTAAAAAACAAGCAAACAAAGAAAAAACCAAAAAGGTAGAATAAAAACTCTGAAAGCAGCCAGGATTCCAGGTACAGCCAGGAATTAATAGAATAGTTATAGTTCTGCTTTGCCTTCTGAAAAAGATTTTTCCCTTCCAACTCACTACCCTTCTCCCTCTTCATTTTAATTTCCTCCTTTTGATCCTGGGGTTCTGTCATCTTTCACATTAGAAAGGCTAGATAGCTTCTCTCCGTGTTTGTTGATCACCGTCTCGCTCCTGCATTAGAATTTCTGATAGGCTAGTTGGTTCAAATCTCCTCAGTGGCCGCTGGCTGGTGATGTATACCGAACAAACACATGCTGTGGTTTTCCTTACAAGGAGCTCTTCAAGGTCTGTGTCTGTGTTCAGATATGAATTCCAAGTTACAGGTTTTCAGGTGGAGTGAGTGGAAGCGCACTCCTGTAACTGACCGAGAGGTCTCGGCGTTATGAAGACCCTGCTGACCCCACGGCCACACCTGCAGCTGCTGCTTTCACTTCTTCTTTTTCAATTTCCCCTTTTTTCCCCTCTACTGATTTGGCAGATACATTTATACTTTCTGCAGAAATGCTTTAATCATTTGTGTTAAAGTTATTTTTTAAAAAATGGCTTTCTGTCATCAGTACACTGAGGATACAATTTGAAGAACTCAAAAGATGGTTGGTAAATGTTCCTACTGATCACTTGGCATCGTCCTTTGCAGTTTCATTTTACTACTGCCATCATGAAGCGTCTTGATTTGAAACATTTCCTAACTTTTATTTTTACCTTGAAGGGAGTGTTTAAAAATTTTGACTGTCTTTGACTTCCTTCTCAAACCTTCCCTCATGATGTAGTCATTTACACCCACTTGTGTGTGGGTGGTGGTGTAATGGTTCAGAGCTGTGGCTGCTAACCAAAAGCCCAGCAGTTTGAATCTACCAAGCCCTCCCTGGAAACTCTGCGAAGGCAATTCTACTCTGTCCAGTAGGGTTGCTATGAGTTGGAATCAACGGCATTGGGTCTTGGTTTTTTTTGGGGGGGTGGATGGGTGTTTGTCTATGTATCTGTCTACCTGGAATCCCTGAGTGGCTAAGTGCTAACTGAAGTTTGATGATTTGAACACACCCAGATGTGCCTCAGAAGAAAGGTCTGGTGGTCTACTTCTGTAAGATCACAGCCTTCAAAGCACAATGGAGTGCACATCTACTTTGCACACACAGGGTGCCATGAGTCAGAATCAGCCAGATAGCTATTGGTTTGGTCTTTTTTTTTTTTTTTCCTGGAACCCTGGTGGTTCCATTCAGCTGCTAACCAATAGCTTGGCATTTCAAATCTGCCAGTGACTCTTGGGGAGAAAGATGTGGCAGTCTGCATCTAGAAAGATTTATAGCATTGGGAATCCACTGCAGGCTGTTGTACTCTGTCCTACACGGTCACTATGAGTCACAATTGACTGGATAGAAATGGGTTCAATTTTTTTGTGTGTGTCAATCTGTATATCACGGAAAATCTGGTGGTTTAGTATTTAAGTGCTACAGCTGCCACCCAAATGGTCATCAGTTCAAATCCACTAACCACTCCTTGGAGACTCTATGGGGCAGTTCTACTCTGTCTTATGAGTCAGAATCGATTTGACGGCAGTGTTTTTTTTTGACATCTGTCTATCTGTCCATCCATGCATCCATCCATGTATCCATGCATCCATCCATGTGTCCATGCTTCCATCCATGTGTCCATGCATCCATCCATGTGTCCATGCATCCATGCATCTATTCATCCATCTATCCATCCATCTACCTACCTATCTATCCATCCCTCCGTCTACCTGTGTATCCATCTAATCATTATCATCATCATCATCTATCTTTATAAACAAAAACTGCTTCGTCTGGGAAGGTGTTAGGATGGATCACTGAAGTACCAGGTAGTCCCCAGAACAGATCTTGTGCTTCATAGTCTCAGGTGAGAGGAAGATGCTGTTTCCTCATAGTAGTGAGCCGTCTAGTCTTAGCCTGGCCAGTTATGGAGTCACCTCAATACCTCACCACCTCCCTTAGATTTGAGAGAGTTAATTACCTAATGTGTTTGCAGAGCACACTGGATTTCTCAGAGAAAGTGTGCCATATAACTATATATAAATGAATAATTAATTACAGTTTAAGCAGATTACTGGAGTGAGTTCTTCTTTGAACTGCCCCATTTTCCTAATGGGTGTTTTGAAGTTACAGTCTTGTTGAGCCGTCTCCCCCTTTTCCCTCATCTTCCCTCATCTTTTCCCGTCTGTCTAATTCCTTTTCCCGTCTGGCAGTTCTGTCAGCGCCTACCTATTGCGGGCACTCAGTCCATCGCAGTGATTTAGCAGCGGACCTGTAGGTAAAACCCTTCCTTAGCTTCACCAGGTGTCATAAACTCCAAGGAACTCTAGGGTGCGGTTAACAACGAGATAATGATTCTAATGTGCCAGAAAAAACCCAGGCTCTGGAAACCATGAGCAAGGTGTGGTGATGAGGTGCCGTGGAAACCTTTATTTACTGACCCCTTTTCTCTGATCTCCTTCCAGTAAAACAAGACATCCTTGATAGTCTAAAAATGAATATAAATCAAGTCCCTCCCACAACCTTTCTTTTCTGGTTGTCGGTTAGAACAATACAACAAGATTGCAATTTCAGAGCTCGGTTTGGAGGTTGGATGGATTCTGTCTGAGGAAACAGTGGACTCATTTAGACCAAGTCTGCAGGAGCTGCCTAAAGGCTTATGGGACATCGACATCCAAACTGGAATTTGTGTATTCCTTTATCAGAGATTAAGTGGAATTAGAGAACCTTTCACTTCCATCCTGCTCAACATGACCCAGTTTATTTACACTATAATCTTACTGCAGAGCATGAGAGGTAAAATGAGCTGCTTTTATCAATTAACAGCTGAGGAAAAAAAATCAATTTCAAGTTCAGCTTGAGAGCTATTTATTCCAAAGCACCACAGAAATGAAGAGGAGTCCCCTGTTAGGCTGGGAGCGTGAGGGAGAAGTCCGGAAGAGAATCGTTTTGGTTTTTTTTCTTTTCTTTCTTTCTTTCCCTCTTAGGAGTTTGAATTACAGCGCAGTCCTGGATTTTCTAGTGACCAGCGTGAAAGCCCTGGGGCTAAAGCAGACCTATAATAGATCTATTTCTGAATTGTTCAGCAGTATTGGAGTTTAAAACAGCAGTTGTGGTACATGCATATAATGAGGCCAGGGCTGCCTTCAGCATTCAGGAGGACACTGGTCACAGACCTGTGCAGCCTCTCAAAGTACCAAGGACAGCCAGCTCCTCCTTAGCCTGTTCCCAGAACTCTCCTATGCAGCCAGTCCTACACTGGGCACAAATTGAAGCAGCTTCAGGGACGTGGTGTGGTTAGGTCACCTTGCGACCCTGTCTTGATCCTCAAATCACTGCACCCTGATGTTGCCACCCCCAGCCCCAGCGCCACATTCCTCTATTAGAGATTTACTTGTTTGCGGTTAAGGCTGGGTTCCACATCCACATACCTCTGGGAGGTATTGCACTACATTTTCTTTCCCGGTTGTTAATAATTTAGTGTTCATTTGACAAACATTTGTTGCTTGGTGAATTTATTCATGAAGTAATCAGCGACAGGGAGTGAGAGGGCATATCTGAGTCCAGAGCTGCCTTTCTCTCTGACAGTTTTGTCCCCTGTCCCATCCCCACCCCAGCTTGTACACCTGGAAGTGCAGAGGATGGGATCAGGAGATTTCTAAAGCGACTTCCTGTCTCAAATGGGTATGCCTCTGAGCCAGCTGTGGGGATATGTTCAAGCCAGAGACTCTTGTTGGGGGGTAGGGGCTGAGTCTGAGGCTGGTAGGTGGGAGCTGGGAAGCAACAGAATGAGAGTAGAAGTGAGTCAGAAGGCTCAGGCTGGAGTCTTTGATTCCTTTGTGTTAACCTGTATCCTTAGATCCCACTTCCAGGGCCCAGAACAGAGCCTGGGACACAGTAGATGTCCAACTATCTTGGACAAAAAGTGTGGGAAAATAATATCTCATTCTATTTATATAAAATAGCCAGTCAGAAAATCCACAAAGATAGAAAGCAAATTGGTGGTTGCCAGGGCTGGCTGGGGTGAAGGGGAATGGGTAGTGACTGCTTAAGGTATGGGGTTTCCTTCTGGGGCGATAACATGTTCTGAAATTAAATACGGGCGTAGGTGGAACAACACTTGACTGTACTAAATGTCACTAATGATATATTTTATGTCATGGGTATTTTACCATAATAAATCAAGTAGAAACACGGTCTCAAAGTAAAAACAAATGAAACAAATAGCACCTCTTTTTCAGAACTGTGGAGAAAAGCACTTGAAGAAAGATATGAAATGTCTTGAGGACTGGGAGATATTTATGCAAATACAGGGCAAGCTGCTAGGCTGGGATTTGAGTCTGGCCCTTTTTCCTAATCACAAGGCTACCCGTAAAGACTTTCAGCATAAAGCCTCTGAAGTCCAATTTAGCAGTGTTAAGACTGTAACTGTGTAGATAATGGGGCCAGGAGCACAAAAGACAAATTTCAGTATCTTCGTAGGATTGCCCGGTTCAGTGGTAGAATTCTCACCTTCCATGCTGGAGCCCCAGGTTCAATTCCCAGCCGATGCACCTCATGTGCAGCTACTACCTGTCAGTGCCTGTTGCTATAACACTATAATGTTAAGCAGAGGAGCTTCCAGACTAAGACAGATTAGGAAGAAAGGCCTGCTAATTTTGAAAATCTGCCAGGAAAAACCCTATGGATTGCAGCTGTCTGATGTACAATGGATCATGGAAATGGCAAAGGATTGGGCAGCATTTCATTTGGTTGTGCTTGGGTTTGTCATGAGTCAGTGGTGACTCAGTGGCAGCTAACAATAGTTTGGGTCCCAGATGAGAAAACAGACCTCAGATTACTCTGTGTGGTAACCCACACTACCTGGAATCAGACCAACAGGCAAGTAACAACCGTTACCAAAGCCACACCAGGAAGAACAAAACTACTGGTTCACACTCACCTTTATGTCTTTTATTATGAAAGACTTGGAAGGTCACTTATAATGAAGAAAAGCCTTAACAAGCACCAGTAACTCATTAAGCATTGTACTATTCAGAAGACATCTAGACATGGTTCCCGACCTCCCCAAGCACTTGTTCTGTAGGACATGAGGACAGCTATATACATATATTTTTTATGTATCTTTTCCTTTCCTTTCTTTGGAGTGAGCACAAGGGAAGAGTTGTATGTTAGCTGATTGGGAACCACAGGGCTACATTTCAATTCTGGGCTGAATAGTAATTCTTCCTGAAGGATTGAATAAATCATCCAATCTGCTACAGTTTCAACTATTTTCGGCATTTCTGTTTTAATCATTAATCCTGACTGCTTAGGACCCTGGAGTCACCAAATCCGTTTGTGACTGAATTTGGAATGAGAAAGAGGCAGGAGGCAGAGGATGCTTGAGAGCCGGACAGAAGAAAATGAGCTTGAGCTATGTGTGAAGGATTTGGGCCAAATATGAGGGATGTTTTCTTATTAGTGATGATGGCAATTCTTTGGTTTGCTCTACCAAGGTAGACTATAGAATTTACTGTAATTCTGGTAAAGACAGGGGAGATTCTCACATAAGGAAGAGAGTTTAATTTTCATTCTTATTACACTGACAGGAAGTGGCTCAGATACACTATCCATTGAGGTAAATGATGCTACTTCAAGGCAGTAAATTCCAAAAAATCCTCTCTACTCCCCTTTTTGCTTTGACTGTCAGGAAGCTCACAGCTATGTTATTTAATTAAAATATTAAAAGTTTAGTCCAGGGCACTGTTTCGGTTACCTAATGTTGTGAACAAACTACCCCCAGACACACTGGCTCAAAGCCACCATTTTTAATCTTTCACAGTTCATTGGGTTGGTGGTGTCCAACAAAGTGGTTCTTGTTTGAGGCCTCTCATTCAGATGGTGGCTACGGTAGGAGTCATTGGAAGGCTCAACTAGGCTAGAAGTCTAAGATGGTATGTTCATTTCCATGTCTGACACCTGGACCGGGATGGAACGACTGGAAGCTGGCTGAGCATCTCCCTCTTCCTCCACATGGCTAGCTGGGGCCTCCTCAAGCATTGTGGTATCAGGGAAGCCCCAGTTCATGCATGGCTTCCCACAGGGGAAATACTAGGGGAATGCTTTCCCCAAGATTTGTAAAATACTGGGGGATGTGGTTTATGGTGGGGTTACCTTTGGAATCAACTAACCACAGGAATTTGTCTTTTTCTATTTTTCATGGTCTCAGAGCTATATATTTTCTTTAAGCCTTTTTTTTTTTTTTGGTGGAAGTAGCAAGTATGAATAAGACACAAATGATGCGTTACTCTTTTCTAGGGATTTCACTGCGTTGCCTTACCTGTTCTTCATAATAACTGTGTAAGTGGACCGATCAGTGACTTCATCTCCATTTTTTACAGATATGAGACTGACCTTCAGAAAAGAGTAGCGAGCCATCCAAGACAATATAACTAGAAGGCGTGGGATGGGCCCTGGCTGGCTGTGTCTGACACGATGATCTGTCTTCTTAAGCTTCCAGTATGGCACTGGCAAAGCGAAGTCTAAACCCAGGTGTGACTCCCAAACACACCACACATCTGTGCTTTCTGCCACTCCCCTCCACAGCAGCAGTTAGTGCAGCATCCTGTGCACTGGGTCTTGAGTAAAACTGTCTTGAGTCCAAACAGGCTCTGCCACCCACTGGCTATAAAGCTGGGATCTGTTGTATACCTCACTTTCTTTCTTAAAAAAAAAAAAGTTGTCATATATGTAACAAAACAGTATTTCAACATTCTTCATGTATGCAATTCAGTAACTGATGTTTATCATGTTCTTTAGTTACCACCCTTATCACCTCTCAGTTTTTTCCATCACCCTTAACAGAAAGTCAGTGTCCCCTAAATATTGAGCCCTCTTTTCCCCTCCCTGTAGCCCACCCCTAATAAACTTTGGCCACCATGCATTGCCTTGCCTATCCTAGATAATTCATGTAAGTGAAATCAGATAATGTTTGTTCCTTTGTGACTGACTAATTTCACTCAGCATGTTTGCAAGGCTCATCTGTGATGTAGCATGTATCAGGACTTCATCTTCATTGCTAAGGAATATTCCGTTGTATGTAGGTGCCATATTTTACTACACATTCATCTCTTGATGAACATTTAAGCTGTTTCTACTCTTTGACTATTGTTAATAGTGCTGCAGTGATCACTGGTGTATGCCTCAGTTTCTTCATCTGTAAAATGAAGTTGACAATGGTTATTGCCTACCTCTCAGGGTCATTGCAAGAATTAAATAAGTTAATGTGTCAAGTAATGCAAGATAAGGCATCCTTGGGGGGTACAAGTAGTTACACACTTGACTACTAGCCAAAAGGTTGGTGGTTGGAAGCCACCCAGTGATGTGTCAGAAGGCAGTCCCAATGATTTTCTTCTGAAAAGTCACAGCCACAAAAATACTGTGGAGCAGTTCTACTCTATAAGCATGGAGTCACTATGGTTTTAGAATTGACTCAGTGACAACTAACAGCAACAACAATAATACTTGGTAAGAACTTTAGAAAGAACTGTCCTAGGTAAAAAAGCTGTAGAGATAATTAGCTACTAAGAGTGCGCTGGTATAACCTCTTCTTCCTTATGATTTTTTGATTTTACACAGACCGTGAGTGTCCCAGCTGATTGTGACATCTTATTTTGTTTGATATTATATATTACTGAAGAGACTAAAGGGCTAAGTCTATGTCAATGCCTTCCCAAGTGTCATGATTTCAGCTGCAGAACATGGTTATAAAATGCTGTCAGGACTTGCAGGCATGACTCACTGTTCCCCAGGCTCTCCCATGCACACTCACCCTCTTTTCAATTATTTATGGTGACATTCTCTCCCTGGGCTCCCAGACACTCTTTCCTCTCACCCTCAGTCTCTAGTGGATCTGCACACTCACACTCATCTCCCCTCTACCTACCTTCTTTTTCACACACACGCTCATCTCAAAACACTCATCCAAAGACACTTTTGCACCTATGGACACATGCCCTTGACTCTTCACCACTCAGTGCATCTTCCTTCCTAGACCCTCAGAATATAGATATTTCTGTGCTCACTGAGTCTGAAATGCCTCTCTCTCATCTGAAGTCCCCTAAGGATGGAAGGAGAAGTGTCTGTAAACATGCCCAGCAGGGCAAGGTGCAGACCTAGGTATCAAGCAGGAGGCTCTGGACACCTAGCTACAGCTGCCTGTGGATGGATGTTCAGCTCTTGAAGCTCTTTATCAGTGTTCCAAGGGGGTTAGAGAATAGAGTTCCCCATGCCCACCTGGGCACTGCACCAACAGTCCTGGTGAGGCCAGGGAGGCTACACTCGCTGCAGTTAAGAAGATAAGTACTCCTGACACAGGGAGAGCTTGATGAAGGGAAGCTGCCTGCATTTCCCTGGCTCAGGGTGAGGGGAGAATTGAGCTGAATATGCACCTATTCAGAAGGGCAAAGAGCCAAAAATAACTAGGAGCAATAGCATTTCATCTGACAGGCCCAGAAATAGAGTTCATTTTAGAGCATGCCAGAGCTACAGACTGAGTGATTCGGAGACCTGCAGCATGCCCATGAAAATACACGGTAAAGCTCTCAGGTGACATCAGGATTTCCATGTCCTGTTTTACTACGACTTCCAAGCTGGGGCTCTGTGGCCCAGAGGAGTCTGCAGGGTTGGAGGACTAATGCTTAAGAAGCAGGGTCCCAAGATGAGGATATGAGACTGGCCTCTGATATAATGCATCATGGGAAGAAGAAAGAGGAAGTCACTGGTAAATACGAAAGATAGTAAAACAAAGAGGAGCAGAGATGGGAAGCGGATTTAGAAAGGTAAAGACTAGGTGTTCATAGGAAGACAGAACTATTCAACATGAAAAATAGCATGTAGAATTTAGCTAGACCTCAATGGTTATCCTTGGCAGGAGGAGGAAAAAAAAAAGCCCTGGTTTTCCTTTGGCATGGGGAGTGTGCTGCATGATAGCAATCTTGTCAACCCTGGTAGAGTAATAGTTAACTGCTATGACTGCTAACTGAAAGGTTGGCAGTTGCAATCTGCCAGGCACTCCTTGGAAACTCTATGCAGTGGAGCAGTTCTATTCTGTCTTATAGGGTCACTGAGTTGGAATCGACTTGACAGCGCTGTTTCGTTTTTTTTTTTTAAATTTCAACTACATCTATGGAAAGAGATAATGGAAAAGCTCAACATAATCAGTCAAAACAAAGCTGGGTGCTGATTGTGGCACAGACCATCAATTGCTCATGACCAAGTTCAAATTGAAACTGAAGAAAATTAGAACAAGTCCACAAGAGCCAAAGCCTGACCTTGAGTACATCCCACCTGACTTTAGAGACCATCTCAAGAGTAGATTTGATACACTGAACACTAATGGCTGAAGACTTGATGAGTTGTGAAATGACATCAAAGATATGTTACATGAAGCAACCAAGATGTCATTAAAAAGACAGCAAGGAAAGAAAAGACCAAACTGGATGTCAGAAGAGACTCTGAAACTTACTCTTAAACATCAAGTAGCTAAAGCAAAAAGAAGAAGAGATGAACTAAAAGAACTGAACTGAAGATTTTCAAGGGTGGCTCAAGAAGACAAACTAAAGTATCATAATGATATGTGCAAAGAACTGAAGACAGAAAACCAAAAAGGAAGAACATACTAGGAATTTCTCAAGCTGAAAGAATTGAAGAAAAAAATTAAGCTTTGAGTTGCAGTAGTGAAGGGCTCTACAGGGAAATTATTCAACAATTCAGGAAGCATCAAAAAAAGATGGAAGGAATACACAGAGTCATTATACCAGAAAGAACTGGTTGACATTCAACCATTTCAAAAGGAAGCATACGATCAGGAACCAATGGTACTAAAGGAAGAAGTCAAAACTGCTTTGAAAGCATTGGCAAAAAACAAGGTTTCAGAAATTGATGGGATAGCAATTGAGATTCTTCAACCAATGGATGCAGCATTGGAAGTGCTCACTCATCTAAGCCAAGAAATTTGGATTACAGCTACCTGGCCAACCAACTGAAAGAAATCCATACTTAGGCCTAATCCGAAGAAAAGTGATCCAGCCGAATGTGGAAATTATCAAACAACATCAGTAACATCACATGCAAATAAAATTTTGCTAAAGATCATTCAAAAGTGGCTGCAGCAGTATATTGATAGGGAACTGCCAGAAATTCAAGCTGGATTCAGAAAAGGATGTGGAACCAGGCATATCGTTGCCGATGTCATGTGGATCCTGACTGAAAGCAGGGAGTACCAGAAAGATGTGTACCTGTGTTTCATTGACTATGCAGAGGCATTTGACTGTGTTGATCATAACAAATTATAGACAACATTGTGGAGAATGGGAATTCCAGAACACTTAATTGTGCTCAAGAAGAATCTGCACATGGATCAAGAGGTAGTCATTTGAACAGAACACGGGGACACTACATGATTTAAAGTTAAGAAAGGTGTGTGTCAAGGTTGTATCTTTTCACCATACCTGTTCAAGCTGTACGCTGAGCAAATAGTCTGAGAAGATGGACTACATGAAGAACGGGGCATCAGAAATGGGGAAAGACTCAGTAACAACCTGTGTTATGTAGATCACACACCTTGCATACTGAAAGTAAAGAAGACCTGAAACACTTACTGGTGAGGATCAAAGACTGCAGCCTTCAATATGGATTACACCTCGACATCAAGAAAAGAAAAATCTTCACAACTGAACCACTAAATATCATCATGATAAATGGAGAAAAGTTTGAGTTTATCGAGGATTTCATTTTACTTGGTTTCACAATCAACACCCCTGGAAGCAGCTGTCAAGAAACCAAAAGATGCATTGCATTGAGCAAATCTGCTTCAAAAGATCTCTTTAAAGTGTCAAAAAGTAAAGATGTCCCCTTGAAGACAAGTGTGCCTGACAGAAACCATGGGCTTTTTCAATTGCATCATATGCATGTGAATGCTGGACAGTGAATAAGGAAGACAGATGAACTGACACCTTTGAGTTGTGGTGGTGGTGAAGAACATTCACTGTACCATGGACTGCCAAAAGAACAAACAGATCTGAACTGCAAGAAGTACAACCAGGCTGCTACCTAGAAGCAAAGATGTCTTAGAAGCAAGACTGTCTTACAAACTTGGGACATGTTGTCAGGAGGGATCAGTCCATGGAGAAAGACATAATTCTTGATAAACTTGTGAGTCAATGAAATAGAGGAAGACTCTCAACAAGATGGAGTGACACAGTGGCTGCCAAAATGGGCTGAAGCATACTGATGGTTGTGGGCATGGTGCAGGACTAGGCAGTGTGTTGTTCTGTTGAATACAGGGTTGCTATGAGTTGAAAAACTCTTGATGGTACCTAACAACATCTTGATGTGAAAGGCAAGTGTAACAGTTAACCCATCTTCATTCTGAATAACTGAAATTACAGAAAGGAAGCAGAGGGATGGGAGAATGGAAAATGGTACAGAATTC
Source organism: Heterohyrax brucei (assembly GCA_028571685.1). Taxonomy (NCBI): domain Eukaryota; kingdom Metazoa; phylum Chordata; class Mammalia; order Hyracoidea; family Procaviidae; genus Heterohyrax; species Heterohyrax brucei. The sequence continues at coordinate 169,350,475 of CM053143.1, forward strand.
TTGAATGTAGAGGAGCTATGTTCTAATAAAGAGTCCCCAGGTGACGTGACTGGCTAATGTACTCCACTGCTAACTGAAAAGGTGGAAGTTTTAGTCCATCATAGAGAGGCCTTGGAAGAAAGGCCTGGCAATCTACTTTTGAAAAATCAGCTACTGAAAACCCCATGGAATATCATTCTTCCCTGATGAGCATGGGGTTACCATGAGTTAGAGTTGACTTCATGACTGCAACTAATTTAATAGGAAGAAGATTGGGAGACAATACTGAACAACAACAACAACAACAACAAAAAAAAAATGGAAGGAGGGAGAAAAAGAGGGAATGAAGGAAAATGGGAGTCAAACAAAGCCAAAATTACAAAAAGATGAGGGGGCAGAGTCAAGATGGCAGACTAAACACACGTCTCCCTAAATCCCTCTGGAAACCAAGACCTGAATTGATAATTAAACAGAGCCTTCTGGACATCTAGTGAGTTCTAGGACATGGCATAGGGTTGTCAGTTTGGACTTCATACCACTGAACAGAAGAGTTCTCTCTTTTGCCAACCCATGCTCTGGCTGAATGCTGTCTTTCACAGACTGAACGTAACTCACCATTTTAACTTTTTTTCTCTTTGTTAGCCTGTAGGTGGATGTGGGGTTTGACTAGCAGCTAATCTCAGATGCACTGCTGGTGGGATCAGTGGGCAAAATTGCCACATTTTGAGGACTCTGTTCATCTTGACACCTTTGGCCTCCCTTTCTGCCTCTACCATTGAGTAGCCTGTACCGAGGCAGGTGGGCAGCTTGTGCGGGACTCCATCTTGTTCCACTGGAAGGCGGATATACCCATATGGAGGCCTCAGCTGGACCTAATTCCTAGGCTGGGAGGCAGCGCCTGCAAGGAGGAGAGCACTTTTCTGGCAGAAAAGCAGTATCCTACACAGTGTCACCCACAGCTGGGGCCCAGCAGCAGAGTCCAACAGGGCAGTAGCCTTTCTGTACTTGGAACTAGTTTATAACATCTGAGGTTGGATATAGAGGTGTTTACTTTGCCACCTGGGAAGAGGGACCTTTACAACTGAAAACCTGACTGACTGTGGAAGTGGTCTTATACCTTTCACCTTTCATTTTAAGATGGCCTAGAGAAACAACTGCAGTTCAACCTAACAGCATTTCTCCCAGCTTCTCTTGACTCACATGATGCCCCCAAAGCAACAAACTCTGGAGAAAATGGTAATGAAGAAATCACTCATGGCTTCAGAAGACTCCCAGAGGAAAGTACCAAAGAACTTCCAGATGACACAGCCCTTCTGAAATCATCAGAAGGTGAATACAAAAGGATTATATTTAGAGCCCTCCTAGACCTTACACCAAATGCAGCAGAGCAAAAAGAAAAATTAAGCAAGCTATGCGATCTGATGGAACAGCAGTACTCTGAAATCCAACAGATCAAGGACAAAATCAGAGACACAGAAACTTCAACTCAAAGCCAAGAAAACAGAGAAACAAATGGAAAATAGACTTTCTGACTTGGAAGACAGAGCTACTGACTCCAGCATCTGTGAAGAGAAATCAGAAAAAAGAAACAAGAAAAATGAAGAAGCATTAAGAAGCATGTGGGACTCTATTAAGAGGAACAATCTATGATTAACTGGAGCTTCTGAACAGGGCAAGACACCTGAGTCACAGAGAATATTGTTGCTGAGCTGCTGAGAGAAAACTTTCCAGAAATTATGAAAAAAGGGAATATAGATATCCAAGATGCATAGTGAATGCCATTCAATATAGATCTCAAAAGAAAGACCTCAAGACATATTATAATCAAGCTTAACAAAATGAAACTTAAGCAGAAACTCTTAAAGGCAGCAAGACTCAAAGCAAAGCTAACATTCAGAGGGAAACCCTGAAGGCTTTTGTCAGATTTCTCAGCCAAAACAATGCCAGTGCAGAGATAGTGGCATGACACATTCATAGCCTTAAAGGAGAACTTCCAACCAAGAATTACATATCCTGCAAGACTATCTTTCAAATATGAAAATGAAATTAAGACATTTGCAGATAAACAGAAACTCAGAGACTTTGTAAAAACCTAACCAAAGCTACAAGAAATACTGAATCTCTTGGCTTAGAAGAACAAAACCACTAACTTTATATTTTAGAAGCAAATACAGGACACATCACCCAGAAACCTACTCAGTTAGGGAAGGCTCCAAACTCAATCAAAGCTATAATAGTGAAAGAAATGATCCAGTGATCATATCATGAAAACTAGGATGTCATCATATTAAAAAGGGGGATGTAGTACAGTCATTATAGTCCTTCCAGATGAAGAGGAAGTTAATAAGACTGGTAGTAATTAAAATTGGGTTTATATACAGTTTATTAAGGGGGATCATAGGGACAGTCATAAAGCACAATAAAGATGCAACATATCTGTTAATACAGGAGTCTCAACAAGCACAAAACCAACCCTGAAAAAGGTGAAAAATCAACTCACAAAGAAGAATCTCCCAGAACAGATTAATAAGAATAACAGAAAACATCAACACAAAAATAAACATATCACAATGACAGTACAAAACACATGCCTAGCAATAATTACACTGAATGTGAATGGACTGAACGCTCCAGTAAAGAGACATTGAGTGACATTTTGGGTCACAAGATGTGATCCACCCATATGTTACCTACAAGAAACTCACCTTAGACTTAAAGATAGGAATGAATCAAAAATTAAAGGATGGAAGAATATATATCAAGCTAACAATGAACAAAGAAGAGCAACTGTGGCAATTCTAATCTCAGATAAAATAGATTTTAATGTAAAATCCACCATCATGGACAAGGATGGACAGTATTGCTGAAAGGTTCAATACACAAGCAGGACTTAACAATATTAAATATTTATGCATCTAATATTAAGCCAAGTGCCAAGTGCCATCAAGTGGGAGAGCACCTAAATACATTGAAGAAACACTGACTACACTTCAAAATGAGATAGATCACTCCACAATAATAGTGAGAGACTTCAATCCTCCACTGTCAATATTGGATAGATCATCCAGAAAAATGCCCAGTAAAGACACAGAAGACCTTATTGCCACAATTAATCAACTAGAACTCATCAACATAAAGGAAATTTCTGTCCATCAGTGGATGGCTACACCTTCTTCTCCAGTGCACGTGGAACATTCTCCAGAATAGACTAGGTGTTAGGACATAAAGAGATTCTCAACAAAATCCATATCACTGAATGAATGCAAAGCATCTTGTCAGATCATAAGGCCATAAAAGTCGAGATCAAAAGCAGAAAAAATATACATAGAAAGTGGATGTCTCAGTCAGCTAGGGCTGCTCTAACAGAAAATACCATGAGTGGAAGGTTTCATGAGGAGAAGCTTTTATTGAGACAGCCTGGTAACCTGCAAATCTATTTACAAATTGTAAGTCCATTCAGTAAGAGAATTTATCACAGTCCGGTAGGCTGAGTCCAAATCCAGTGAGAGCATCTCGTCACAGGAACTTCAGGTCCAAAGGACGTCCTCTGCTCTCGGTGCTTCTCTCTCTGTGATATGAGGTTCCCAACTTCCTCAGCTCACTTCTCTTCCTTATATTCCACAAGCTTGAGTCCTGCCTCACTAACACAACTGCAAACCATTCTCCACCATCAATATTACAGAGGCAGGATTCACAACACATGGGAGGAAGGGCACCATATTAGAACTCCAAACCAAGTCAAATCAACACATACATTTTTGGGGGGACACAGTTCAGTCCATGACAGTGGAACTCATGGAAACTGAACAACATCTTCCTGAAAAAGCCATGGGTTATAGAAGAAATCAAGGATGACATAAAGAAATTTATGGATTCCAATGAGAATGAAAACATTTCCTACCTGAACCTATGAGATACAGCCAAAGCAGTGCTCAGAGGGCAGTTTCTCTTCATAAATGCACACATCTGGAAGGAAGAAAGAAACCAAACCAAGAACTGACCCTATAGTTTGAACAAGTACAGAGTGAACAACAGAGGAACACCTCAGTTCCCAGAAGAAAACAGATCATAAAGATTACAGCAGAGCTAAACTAATTAGAGAAGAGAAGAACAATTGAAAAAGATCAACAAAATTGACAAACCATTAGCTAAGCTTACTAAAAAAAAAAAAAAAAAAAAAAAAAAACCAGGAAAGGAAACAAATAACCCAAATAAGAAATGAGAGGGGAGTTGTCATAACAGATCCAACAGAAACTGAAAACATCATAACAGAATACTACAAAAGACTATACTCTAACAAATTTGAAAACTTAGAGGAAATGGACAAATTCCTAGATTCATATCACCTACCCAAATTATCACAACGTGAAGCAGAACAACTTAACAAATCTGTCATAAAGGAAGAGATTGAAAAAGTCATCAAAAAACTACCAACCAAAAAAAAAGCCCTGGCCCAGATGGCTTCACCACAGAATTCTATCAAGTTTTTAGAGAAGAGTTATCTCCAACACCACTGAGACTATTTCACAGCATAGAAAGAGATGGAATACTCCCAAATTCATTCTATGAGGCCAGCATAACCCCTGGTACCAAAGCCAGGGAAAGACCCAACCAAAAAGGAGAACTACAGAACGATATCACTCATGAATGTAGATGCAAACGTCTTCAACAAAATTCTTGACAACACATTACAACAACACGTCCAAAAAATAATTCATCATGACCAAGCTGGATTCATACCAGGCATGCAAGGCTGGTTCAACATCAGAAAAACAATTAATGTGATCAACCACATAAATAACACAAAGAAAAGAATCACCTGATTTTGTGTATTGATGCAGAATAGGCATTTGATGAAGTCCAACACCCACTCATGCTAAAAATGCTCAGCAAAATAGGAATAGATGGTAAATTCCTCAAGGCAATAAGGGCCATTTATACAAAGCCAGCTGCCTATGTTATCCTGAATGCAGAGAGATTCAAACAATTTCCCTTGAGAACGGGAACTAGACAAGGATATCCACTCTCACCTCTCCTGTTAAACATTGTACTAGAAGTTCTAGCCACAGCAATTAGACTAGACCAAGAAATAAAGGGCATTTGCATTGGTAAAGAAGAAAGTAAAAATTTCCCTATTTGCAGATGATATGATTGCATATGCAGAGAATCCTAAAGAATTCATAAATAAACTACTCAAACTGACAGAAGAGTTCAGCAAAGTCTGAGGATACAAGATACACGTAAGTGAATCAGTAGGATTCCTTTAAACCAACAATGAGATTAATGAAGAAATCACCAAATCAATACCATTTACTATAGCCCCTAAGAAGATAAAGTACCTAGGAATAAATCTAACTAGAGAAATAACAGACCTTTACAAAGAGAACTACAAGACCTTACCACAACAAACTAAGAGAGACTTACATAAATGGAGAAACCTACCCTGCTCATGGACAGGAAGACTTAACATTGTGAAAATGTCTATTTTACCTAAAACAATCTACTTATATAATCTAATCCTAATACAAATTCCCGTGACAGTTTTTAATGAGATGGAGAAACAAATCACCAACTTTGTTTGGAAAGGGACGAAGCTCCAGATAAGTAAAGCAGTATACACTCAGAGGCCTCTCACTGCCCAATTTTAGAACCTATTATACTGCCACAGTAGTCAAAACAGCCTAGTACTGGTACAAAAAGAGACAGGTAGATCAATGGAACAGAATTGAGACCTCAGAGATGACACGATCTTCCTCTGAACAGTTGATATTTGACAAAGGCCCTAAGACATTAAACTGGAGTGAAAACAATCTGTTCAACAAATGGTGCTGGCAAAATTGGATATCCATCTGCAATAAATTGAAACAAGACCCATATCTTACACCTTATACAAAAACCAACTCAAACTGGATAAAAGACCTAAATATCAAATCTAAAACGATAAACCTCATCCAAGAAAAAGGAGGATCAACAATGGAAGTTTTAATACACAACATAGACAGACTTCAAAATCTATCAAACAAACCACAAACAACAGAAGAGAAAATAGATAAATGGGAACTACTAAGAATGAAACACTTTTGCTCATCCAAAGACTTTATTGATAGAATTGAAAGACTGCCTACAGAATGGAAAAAATATTTGGAAACTACATGTCAGACTGATGTCTGATCTCCACAATCTATAAGGTACTACAAAATATCAATAAGAAAAAGATACATAGTCCAATTAAGTGATGGGCAAAGGAGATGGACAGACACTTCCATAAGGATGATATCCAGGCAGCCAAAAAACATACCTGGACATGCTCACAATCATTAGCTATTAGCTATTAAAGAAATTCAAATCAAAACTGTGATGAGATACCATCTCACTCCAAAAAGATTGGCCATGATCCAAAAAACACAAAACAACAAATGCTGGAGAGGCTGTGGAGAAATTGGAACTCTCCCACACTGCTGGTGGGATTGCAAAACGGTGCAACCTCTTTGGAAAACAGTCTGGTGCTTCCTTAAAAGGCTGGATCTAGATATACATTTAACTCAGAAATTCCACTGCTCGGAATATGTCCTTCAGAATCAAGGCCATTCACACCAACTGATGCATGCACACAAATGTTTACTGCAGCACAGTTCACAATAGCAAAATGATGGAATCAACCCAGATGCCCAACAATAGAGGAATGGATGGGTACCCTATGGTATATATACTCAATGGAATACTATACAATGATAAAGAATGATGATTTTAGGAAAGATCTCATAACCTGGTTTCAATTGGAGGACGTTATGATGAGTGAAAACAGTCAGCAACAAAAGGACAAATATTGTATGAGACCCCTACGATGAAGAACTTAAAAACAGACTCATGCATAGAAGAAAAGACTCTTTGATTGCTGCAAGGATGTGGAAGGAGGGAGGGTGAGGGGCGGAGAGTTTAGTTTAGATAGTTCATAGAAATTTGGTTGGGTGAAATCTGTGACAGCACACATTACAAAGAAGATCAATATTAACTGGACTTCAACACAACATAATTACTCCTCCCATCTTAACCCAATTTCACAAAGACAGTAGCTGGGGTTGAGGGCCAGGGACCATGTTCTCAGGGGAAATCGAGGCCAACTGGCACACGTAGCATTTTGTCAAGAGAGGTTTCTGCACCCCACATCAGTGAATGGTGTCTGGGGTCTTAAAAGCTGCTAAGCTGCCGTCTGAGAGTACAGCAAACAGTCCCAAACCAGCAGGAATGGATGATCACTAAGGGCCAAAACAACATGTGGGAAAGACAACTCAGGAGACAGAGAAACCCACATGAGTGGGTGACTACATCGATTTGTAACCAGAAGAACCGCATGGTGCCCAGCCACCACCAGTGATAGCTGTGATGGAGCTCACACAGCTAAGTCTCACTGGCAACGCAAGAATAAAAAGGGGTGCACCCTTAGATCTCCACTAAATGACTGCAATTGATGGTCTGGGGGCCTCGGAGTTCCCCTGGGATCACAGTCTCTGGCCCTTATGCTTCCCCTGTCCAAAAATCATAATGGAGGTCAACTTTTTGGACAGGAATGGGTTGGACTTGGTGACACAGAGTGACCATATTATGTGTGCACTTTATGGTCCTGTCTGTCTACAGGATGTTGTCCTGCTGACCTCTTACTAAAGGCAGGGGAGTGGGTGGAGAGGAGGGGATAGGGGATTATTGAGAGGATAAGACATGTATGGAGCTGAGAGGAAGAGTGTGCTGTCACCATGCAGGGAGAGCAGTGGGAGCTGCATATAGGTGGGCATGCAAATTGATATGGGAATGTACATTTTCACTGAATCATAACAACAGCAAAACAAAGGATGATAGGTTCAACCATAATTCACCAAATACATCTAGGAACGCTATGTGTGCAAGACACAGAGGGAGAGAGGGGAGAGTACACAGAGATGATGAAGAGAAAGCCGTTGTATCCTGCCACCCTTACTGAACATTTTGATCAGGACCCAACAGATAGATCCCGGTGGAAAGGAATAAAAATGAGAAAGATAATGTGCAGTTCGTACGGAAGTGAGATTTATTGTATCCATCGAGGTCCTGGGCAAACCCCACAATCTTTGCTCCAGAGATAATCTTTAATCTTTGAACCCCAACTATCCCATGAAGTCATCTTTAAAGTCAGCAATGGTTTAGCTCAATGAAACCCTTGCTGGTTTAATTGAATATTGGCGTTGTGCACTGTGCACTTTTAAAGAATTACCTATAAACGATCAAGTTGAAGAGAGTAACTCTAAATCACAGAGGAGAGCTTTAAGGGGTTCAGAGAGTAAGAGGTAAATGATGGTGAAACAAAATGGGTAGAGACAGTGAGAATGCTGACATGACGTGAAGAATGTAACCAAGGGTGCTGACCTGTGCATGCCGAGACTGTTGCATGACTCTCTGTTTTGTTGTGCATATTTTCACCAAAAATAGAAAAAGAGAGAGGGAAAGAGACAACCCTTGGTTTCAAGGAGATCATAGGTGGCTTGAGTTGGAGAACAGGTCGAACAAGCAATGACAACACAAATGAATCGCCAAGCAGCGTAGCTCTGGCAATGCTGAGCAGGGGCAAACAGAAAGGAGCAATGAGTTCTGATCTGAGGTCAAAACTCCCTACAGTGGGTGGCATTTGCCTAGGCCTGGCCAACTGATGTAGGTGGGGGTCAAGGAGAGGGCGGTGAATGGAAAGAGCCTTTCCTCTGACCTCTGTAATGCTCTGTGCCATCCATCTGGGTACCCAGAGGTCCGCTTTCTTTCTAGGGTCATGCCTCATCACCCTGGAAGCTGTTAGTGTCTAGAAAGGGGGTTTCCAAGCACCAGCATGAAGAGTGCTAGTCCAAAGTTCAGTTTCCACTGGCCCACAGCAAAGTTAGACAAACAAGGACAAGTTGAGAATTTTTCACATTCCTTTTAAAGGACTCTCTTTTATTATGATGTCAAGTCCTTTCTGTTTGATGGTAAAAAAAAAATACCCCGTGTTTTCAGAAAGGGCCACATGACCTAGAGACCCCATCAGCTTGAGATCAGAAGAACTAGATGGTGCCAGGCTACCACCAATGATTGCCCTGATAGGGAACACAACAGAAAGTCCATGATAGAGCAGGAGAAAAATGAGGGGCAGAACTCAAATTCTAGCACCAAAAAATAAAAGACAGACTTAATGGTCTGATGGAGATTGGAGGGAACCCAGGAGACATGGACCTTGCACTCTGTTAGCTTAGAACTGACTGAAACCATTTCCAAAGTCAACTCTTCAAAATTAGACTGGACAATTAAGGCATAAAATGAAACTTGTGAAGACAGTGCTTCTTAGCTCAGATAGATACATGAGGCTAACTGGAGGTAAGATCAGAAGGCAGACAGGGACCAGAGCTGGTTGAATGGACACAGGAAATCTGGAGTGTAAAGAATGAGTGTGCTGTGACATTATGAAGAATGCAACTAGGGTCACATAACAATGTGTGCATAAATTTTTTTGTATGAGAAGCTAACTTGAACTGTAAAGTTTCACTTAAAGCACAATAAAATAAAAAAAGCCTTTTAACCCAATAACGTTGGTAGTAACCCAACACTGCTGAGTCATTTGCAACTCATGGAGATCCCATGTACGTCAGGGTAGAACCTGCTCTATAGCGTTTTCAACAGCAGATTTTCTGGAAATCAATTGCCAGGCCTTTCTTCCCGGGTGCTTCTGGGTACACTCAATCTCCAGTCTTTGGGTTAGCAGCTGAGTGTGTTAACTATCTGTGCCACCCAAGGATTCCGGTGTTGATAGTTGATTGCATTATTTTGGGATCATTCTTTTGTTTTAAGTGCTTTTTCTTGGCCAGTTAATACTTGGCCAGCTGCATTGGTAACTGAGGCTTCACTCAAACCATTTCAGAATTTGAGATCTTTTGGCCTGGTACAGTTTCAGCAGCCACTGGGGTGGATATATTAAAGGAAGGGTTGAGCCTTCCTTTCCAGCTTCTACCTCTCGAGGTCTTTAGGTGTTTCCCTCACTGGTTTGTTGGCCTGGGTTTTGATAAGTGGCTCCACCATCCTCCACCAAAACTCTTGCCTTTGCCCTTTTGCCATCGAGGCGTGGAACTGTTCTCTGCCCACGTCTTCTTAGTGGGCATGTGATAAATGAACCCAGATGAAGGCAATAACGAGTGACACCAGATTAATATAGTCTCTGCAGGGGCCTTTGAATTTTAATGTAGTACTAAAACTTAATTCAAACCAATGAACTGTAATGGCAGAACTTCATACTTGTCCACACAGGTCATTGGGAAAGAATGATAATTTTGAGCATGGAGACTTCCTCTGAAACCAGACCACACCCTTCACGTTATTGACGATAAGGGCACTAAGCTGAATTTGTCTTCTGGATCAAAACACTGCATTCCACTGTGAAAAGAAATCGTGACCTTTCTTCTTTCTCTGGCCTTTCACTACTCTGGGCCCAAGGCAACCCGGGCATCTTTTGTAGAAGACCAGCCACAGCGTCTTCGATCAGTTATCTGCGTGTTCACCTGCCTCTCATGGAAGTGAGCGGTCCTGCCCAGCTCTAGATTGTTGGTGCCTGGAGCGGCTCTGACACGCAGTAGACTGAAATGGAAGATGGATAAGTGAGAGATTGGATCTCCCAAACAGAAAAACAAAACCCATACCCTTGAGTCAGTTCTGACTTGTGGTGACTTCAGGAGTTTCTGGGCAGAAATATTCCATAGTGCTTTCTTGGCTATAAACTTTATGGAAGCAGATTGCCAGGCCTTTCCTCCATGGCAATGTGGGATGAGTGTGAACCACCGATCTTTATATTATGAGTTGAGTGCAAACCATCTGGTCCACCCAGGACTGTAGGAGCATCTGAAGACACCGTGTCTGACAATAGTCCAGTTGCCTATGGAGTACCTCCATACTGAAAATACAGGATTTTGGTACACTCGCACCTGTAAATCTCACACACTTTTGAAAACTCCAGTGCCATGAATCCTGATTACAAACAACTGAAGTCAACCATCTGGATCCCTGCAAACAAACTGAGAGTCTGTGTGCAGTGAGGGAGGACAGAAATCCCAGAGAAAGACCCAGGAAGACATGTGGAAGCTGCAGAAATATTGCGAAGCTTTTTGAAGCCCCATTCTCCTGAACAGGTTGACAATTTTTGTTCTGTATACACTGAAAAATAGTCTACTTTGACCTGATGGAAAATATATGAACATTATCTGGGACAATGCCACCACATCTTTTGTCTCCTCTGACACGTGATTGAATAAGAGCTTTTCCACACCACACAGGAAAACTTTGTTTTAAGTGCTTTGTTTCTGTGGAAGTAGAACAGAGGTTAAGTGGTGATCTGTCAAACCTGGAAACCTCAAATGGCTTGGAATGTCAAAGCAGCCAGATGACAAAGGAGCATTTTCCTGTAGCCAATGGTCATCCAAGTGGCCTCAGACCAACGGCATCAGCATCACTGGAAATCTATGACCAGTAAGCCAGCTGTCATGGAATCAACCCAGACTCCCAGAGACCTCATACATGTCAGAGGAGAAGTGTGCTCTATGGCATTTTCAGTGGCTGAATTTTTAGGAGGCGATTGTCATGCCTTTCTTCCTAGGTTTCTCTGGGTAAACTGAAACCTTCAACCTTCGGACTAGCAGCTGAGTGTGCTGTTTACATCACCTGAGGACTCCAGGAACCTGTCCAGGAACTTGAGACAAATTCTCAAGTCTCATTCCAAAGCAAGCCTGTCACCCTGGTGCCCGCTCCAACCCATGGCGACCCCATGCACTTCAGAGTGTAACTGCACTACACAGGATTTTCATAGCGGCAATCTTTCAGGAGGATGGCACAGGACTGGGCGGTGTTTCCTTCTGTTGTATGGGGTCACTGTGAGTCAAAACCAACTCGATGGTACCTCATAGCAACAACCGCTTGGAAAGAGCACTGGCACAGCAGTAGTTAGGATCTTGGTTGCTAACTAAATGTCAGCAGTTTGAATCCAGCTGTCCCTGGAAACCCTGTGGGGCAGTTTTATTCTGTCTTACAGGGTTGCTATGAGTCAGAGTTGACTCAAAAGCAACGGGTTTAGCTTATTTTTATAATGTTTTGGATGCAGATTGCCAGACCTTTCTTCCAAGGCACCTCTGGGTGGATTTCAACACTCAACCGTTGGGTAAGTAGCTTAGTGCTTAATCTTCGGCATCATCTAGGACTCCAAGCATCACCCAGGACCCACTGAATCAAGAAACTATGGGTCCAGGCCCAGCAATCTGTGTTTAACCAGCCCTCTAGGTGATGCTGGTGGGCGTTCAGGTACGAGAGCCATCTGTTTAAGGTACTCTCTGGCTGTGAGTAAACAGGTGTGGTGGAGTAGGGGGTAGGGGGTCCGACAGAAGGCCACTGCAGTTAGGTGACCTAAAAAATGGTAAGGACTGAGGTGACTTAGCCAGGGAGCAGGCATGTCCTGTGTGGCCAGATCTGTCTTGAAATGCTGAAGGCATGTCAATGCAAAAGGGAGGCTGAAGCTGATCTAACTAACTCTGCATCCCCTCGTGCCTCTCCCAGTTTCAATTCCTGTTGTGACCCAACCTACGTTGGTGACACAAGGGGCTGTGTCCTCTTGGGCTCCCAATCTATTATTAGTTACAATCCGCAAAAATCCAGCAGTGCCAAGGGACGCTTGTGAGAAGTTCCTAAGATGGGTTAACTGTTTCAGATCAGCAGCTGCAAGACCCAGCAGTTGACAAGCCCTTAGACAGCCCTGCGCTTCCCACGGCAACGGCGGCTGGAGGAGGGCTGGGGGTCCAGCCTCCTGCGCCTCCTGTTCGGGCGACAGAACCCAGGTCTGCGAGCAGCCAGCTCCAACCTTAGTCCCCAAGGCCAGAAATGTGCCTGGATTTTTAAAAACGCTGTTGGTGCACTTCAAGGGCTTCACCTCTTTCGCTTGGGGCTTGAGTGCAATTGTACTGGCGTAATTAATTCATTTTCTTTTCAGTCCAAAGTGGAAGCTAGGGCACAGGGATGCAAATCAAATACAAACCCGCTCTGGGCGCCAATACCCTGGACAATTAAAACAAAGACCTCCGCGACTGCGGCAGCACAGCACAGCACAGCACAAAACCCTAGGGAAACATCGAGAACATGGCTAGAACCAGCCGGCAGGGTGGGGCGCAAGCAGGGCAGTAAAATGTGCCACCAGGGCGGCGGCCCCACCCCTGCAGGTGGACAGGTGGAGGTGGCCAGGGTCAAAATCCATCCGGGTGAACGGGCAGCCGGGCCACCGCGTGGCATAACTCCAGGGGGCACCACTCGCTCCCAGCCCTGCGGGAATGGCTCCCCCGCCAAAAACAAAAAAACACCACACAAAAAACCCATTGCACTGGCGGGAACTGGGCTGCGCGGAACCGCAAAACGGGTGGATGACAGAGGGAGACTGCAGTGGGAAGATAGGGGAGAAGGAGAGAATGGAACAAGGTTGGACAGAAAAAGAACGGGGAGAAAGTGGGAAAAAGAGGAGGGAAGACAGTAGAAGGGGAGAAGGAAAAAGGGGGGGAGGGAAGCGAAGGCTAGGCGCCAGCCCAGCGGCGAGGCACGGTGGAAGGGGCTGGAGGACAGAAGGAAAGAAAGGGAAGGAGTGCGCAGGGAAAGGAGCGACCAGGCGGGGGCCGGGACCGGGCGATCCCCACCTGAGGGGCGCCGGCTGCCCCGAGGGGTGGCACCCAGGAGTCGGAGGGAGCGGCCAGGAGGCGGGTTGGGCTGGAAGGCGGAGGAGAAGGGAGGGTACGGGGACTGGGAGCGGGGAGGAGCCGGCGCTCGGCTGGGGCTGCGGGGGCGGTGACGGCGGGAGCAGCCGTGGCGGCCGCGGCAAGTCCGGCGGCGGCGGCAGGTGGCCCCGCGCTAGGCGGCCGGCCCGGCCGGGGGCGGGCGGGAAGGTGGCGCCTCCGGCGGGGGCCGGTCCCTGCACCAGGTGACCTGTTCCGGCCCGGATCCGGGCGGCCTGGCCATGCAGAGGCGCGGCGCGAGGCTGGGGTGGCCGCGGCAGCAGCAGCAGCACCCCCCGCCTCCCGCAGTGCACCCCCAGGACTCAGCTATGGCCCCCCCCATCGGCGGCGGCGGACCCCCAGGTCTCGGCGGCCGCCCTGCGTGCGCGCTACTACTGCTCTGCTACCTGGTGAGCGCTGACCCTCTCCGGGTCCTCCCCTCTGCGCGGGGCCCCGGGGACTCGGGTGGGGGTGGCCGGGGACCCCAGCCTCTCCGGGCAGGGAGCTGATGTTAGTTTTCTCGCTTCCTCGCCGCTGCGCCCCGGGCGCTCCCGGCTCCCGGGATGGGTACCCCGGGCGCAGAGAGAGACGCGTGGACCGGACTTGCCGCGCTGCGCTCTCGCTGGTATCCCTTCCTCTGCTTCCCAAATTCGCTCCAGCCCGGAGCCAGATTCCTCTCCAGCCTCCTTCGTCTCTCCCAGTCCACCTGAGAGCCTAGATACCCGGCGTTCTCTCCCCGCCACGCACGGCTCTCGGCCCCCTCCCCACCCCTTCTGGGCTTCCCCCCCAATCTTCGCTCAGCTCCTTTCCTTCCTTTGCCCAACTTCGCCGCTGTCTCGGTGCCAGCCTACTGGCTCCATCCTCCTCTTAGTTTCTACCGGGTCCTCACGGCTCGGACAGTATACTGCCAAGGCACCCCGTAATGAGTCTCGTATTTCCAGCGCTCTTCACCTCTTTCTTCGTCACTCCAACCAAGTTGCAGATGCCAGAAAGAAATCTGGTTCTTTCTAACACGCTTGCCGCCAGAGTGGTGACTTTAGCTGTGCCTTCTGCACTGTTGGTTCAGAGAATACGTTTGGCTTCAGCCTGTCAGTTTACAGTTTGCACTCTTCTTGGTTTCTCTTTTGGTTATCAGGGTTATGATGGTAACCTCGTTTTCAAAGCCCACTCATTTTAAAGAGTGTGATTGAGACTCTCAGAACAAGGTGGGGAAATACTTCTCAGTTCCTTTGATGGTTTGCAATCTTCTGTTTTGAATTCTGCTAAACAATAGTAAATTTGCAGAAGGTGGTGGCACCCTTCCCTGCCCAGCCTACCTTGTGTTCCAGGATCCTGCAGAAACCTTGGGTTATTTCACCATATATTGCTGTAAATAAATGAAATGAGAAATGCTGAATCATGAAACTGATGTAATAGGAAATTCACAGAATGCCACCAGAAGAAAAAAAGAGCATTTTGACATTGTCCTGACTTCATTTACGTGGCATTGTCGTTATTGCATTATTGGAAGTCCTTCCTCTTAGAAGCTAAAAACTGCTTAGGAGATACTGGTTGACATTAAAATTGGATTCTGAAGAAACTGGCCACCTAGCCCAAGTTTCTTTTAATGCTCTTTGCACCTGGGGTATTTCATTTCTTGAAATAAGAGAGTGTGAAAAGGCAAATTGTAATTCTGCCTTTCCATCTACCTGTTGATCAATCTATGCTTTTTCCTCATGTTTAAAAATTACCCAATATCAAATTCTGTGGTTATATTTATTTCATATTTTCTTAAGTTGTCGGTTAACATGATTTTGTTCATCCAAGAGTTGTTATTATTCTTTAATGTTTACACCACAGAGTTACAGCACATAGGCTCATAAATAAAACTGTCATGACAAATGATAGAGTTTCCCTTTGTAACAGATGATCCCCATCTGCCAGGTGCTGGTTACCCCCAGAAGCAGAAATGATGCAGTAGAGCAGTGTTTGAAACCCTAACATACAGGGGGTTCAGGAAGTTTCAGGTAGAAATCCCCAGACCTGGCAAGAAGCAATCACTTCTTGACACTCCTGAGAAATCAGAGTAACGAGAAGAAAACCTGAAGGTCTAAGTGGACCGCAGGGAGCAAAGAGACAGATGGTGACGTCAGTGTAAAAGTTGTGTGTGGACCAAGGGGGATTTAAAAGAACAGAGTACAGGGAGGAAAAAATGATGTTCTTGGGAGAGAGGAGTGAGATACCAAGTGGTGAAAGCGGGCTTGGAAAAGAAAGAGTATAGAAAACACTGTAATGTGGAGAATAACTAGAGCATGGATGAATGTCTTAGCAGAGAGGAAAGGGATAGGTTTTGGAAATATCATGGAGGAGGAAATGTCAGTGCTTCCTGCCTATGTGTGCTTTCCTCAGATGGGCTTCAGATGACACCCTGCCCTAAAAGAGGGGCTTTGATGTACAAGAAAGCTCTTTCGCAATGCAAGGAGGTTTGCAAGCCGAAGGAGACACTTTTTCTCATTCCTAGCCATTTGCTGGGGAATTTTTATGAGAGAGTGTGCTCTAGAGCAGGGTAGGGCTGGGGATGTTTCTGGGGACTCAAAAGCTTTCATTGTGCATCTAGTATGTACCATCTACAATATTGCTGGAAGCTCACTATGAGAGCTGGTGGAGATGTGAACACCTTCATGAAATACAAGACAAATGTAAAACAGTAGAGGAAAAGTGTGTTGCATATGTGTACCTTCTGCTCAATCAAGGAGTATTTCCTGGAGGAAGTGATTGGTCGGGAGGTTAGAGGTGGCAACCTGGGTGAGACCTTAGGGATGTATAGATATGAAACCAAAACCAAATCAAATTTGTTGCTGTCGAGCCGAGTCTGACTGTTAGTGACCCTACAAGACACAGTAGGACTGCCTCATAGCGTTTCCAAAGAGCAGCTTGGTAGGTTTGAACTGTTGTTCTTTTGGTTAGCAACTGAGCTCTTAACCAACACAGTAGGGCTCTAGAGAGAAAAACAAACAAAACAAAAGCAAACAAACAAAACATAGTGACTCTCTCAGACAGAGTAGAAGTTCCTTGCAGAGTTTCCAAGGAGCAGCTGGCAGATTCGAACTGCCAGCATTTTGGTTAGCAACCGAACACTTTACCACTGTGCCACAGGGCTCCAAAGGGAGAAAGCTACCCCACAGTTTGGAAGCTTAGAATAACAGTAACACAAATAGCATGAACTGTGCCAAGTAGTTTGTATGCATTATCCGGTTTTAATCTTATCAGTAATCCTATAAGGTCCGGATCTATTGTGATTCCCATTCAGTTGAGATAGCTGAGGCTCAGAGACATTAAATCACCCCAGAAAACACAGCTCCTCCAAGACTGAAATCCAAGTCTGCCTACCTCCAGAGCTCCAGCTGTTAGCCATGCCACCTTGTTACCTTGTTACCTTCTGGATTCTGCTTCTGACTGATGTATATCCATTAGCAAAGCTCTAGCAATTAGCAGCTACTGTGCCATTGGCCAGGATGTGAGATCATGTCTAAAGTAAACCTAAAATGCATAAAACAGAAAGTGTGAGCCACAGAATAGAAGCAGGATGTTGACAGACGAAGAGACAAAGTGAACAGAAAGTATTTTGCCACCCATGATGAAATTACAAAGAGTTGAGTCTTTACATAGACTCGTGGACCACAGACAGCTTGTGGGGTTTAGCATTTGAGTCTTCATGAACATGTATGTGTCCAAGTGTACAGTGACTGTGCTTTGAAATGAATTCCTAAGCCAAATTCTCCATGATTTGGGAACCATCTACTGTTCTGTGTTATCCCCACCTCCATTCTTGTTCATGAGGACTGGAGGTTGGGTGGCTTTCAGAACAGATGTCTTTAAACCCCTGTTCTGGAGGGGAGCATCAGCCCTGAAGCCAGGGTCCTGAGGAGATGGATGCTTTCCTTTTCCACTAGCTGGGACAGAGTAACCTTCAATATCAGCCCAAGAAGAATACTGTGACTGTAGCTAGGATACTGCCAAAGCATGAATAATTGTGATGAGGCCTGAAAGATAAGTCACAGAATGATGCCAGGCAGATTTCTGAAAAGATGATCCCTGGTTCCGGCAGCTGCCAGAAAATTCTGAAGTCACCAAGAGGTCAGGATCCATAGAGCTTCCTCAAAGAGAGTGGGGACCTCAAAAGCAAAGGGACAGGAAACCACTTACACGGGGTCACTGGCGCTAAGCCGTCTTGCCCTACCCAACCATGTGTGGCTGCTCGCCATATTTTTACATCATTAACTCTTAGTTTTCTCCAAACTTGGCCAACCAGCCTGAAGGTGCCTTAGGCCCATCTGTGGACATTGTGTCGATTCTCAACTGTGGTCTCAAATGTATAACTTTTTTTTTTTTAATCAGAAAATAAATCTCAAAGTGGCCAATATTAATGTCAGCTATAGAGCTGAAATATTCCCTTGTTATTCAACCAGAGGACAAAGAAGTATACTAGGAACATAGATGTATGTGGGGAAAATTAGCAGCCTATGGCTGGGGTTGAATTTGTCCAGAATCTGTCAGTGGTTGCAGATCATTAGTCATCCAAGATAACCCAGTAACTCCTTTCTGTGGACTAATACAGGAGTTAGGACCATCAAAAGAAGGTATAACCCACAGCTGTCGAGTTGATTCTGGCTCACGGCAGCCCCGTAGACAGAACAGATTTGTCCTGTAGAGACTCAGAGGCTGCACTTGCTGAGAGAGTAGACTGCCACATCTTTCTCCCACAGAGTAGCTAGTGGTTTCAAATTGCCAGCCTTTGGTTAGCAGCTGAGGGCTTAAACACTGTGCCACCAGGCCTTCTCAAAAGAAGGCATGAAACCATCAGGTATCCATGCTGATGGAACAGTGGTTATGGATGTTGGAAATACAGAGATAATCCCCAAGGTTCACGTCAGCCAAGAGCTTCCACATTTGCCTTGACCAGAGTTTCTGAAATCTCCTAAGAGATAGGCTGCCTTCTGCCTTCTGTGTCATCTGGCTGCTTGTTGATGACTGTGTAGGAGCCATGCAATGGCTTAAACGAAATGGCCAGAGGGAAAATAGAGAAGAAAAAAAGAACCTGGGCAATTTACTGAGAAACTGAACACACATGGGTAGACCGTAACTACCCTTAAGTGAATTCAGTTTCCCTGTTTATTGACTCCTTCCATTCCCCTGAGAAAGGAACTGAGGGCCAGGAGGGCAGTGCAGCGTGACAGGAACTGCTGAGAAGGAACTGCCTTGGTGGCCCCTGATTGTCTCCCATCCACCTGAAGAAGAGTTGAGCAGCGCTGGGAGGTGGGCTCAGTGCAGTGTGCGTGCCTCTGCTCTTCCAAGAAGACACGCATGGTGGCGTGATAGAGTTTCCAGGATGAAAGTGAGGAGTCTTGAGAGACCCTTACCTGTGGCCGGACCGTGATGGCAGATAGAAGGTGAGTTCCTTTAAAGAAGGAACAAAGAGATTGGCGGTCTAGCCAAAAAGGAGGAGTTCTGGTGTTCAATGGTTAAAGCACTTGGCTGCTAACTAAAAGCTCAGTGGTTTGAACCCACTCTTCTGGAGAAAGATGTGGCAGTTCTCTTTTGTAAAGATTACAGCCTTGGGAAGCCTTGTGAGGGAGGCGGTTCTGCTCTGTCCTACAGAGTCGCTATGAGTTGTCGAAACACTCCATGGCACACAACAACAATAAAAGCCACCAAGAGGCGACCGTTTGGGGTATTTCCGGAAGGCAAGAGGCACACTGTTTCTGACTTTGGAGTTCACTGATATGTGTTTGAATTTTGGTTCTCCTTTTTAGTAGCTGGTTGACCTTGGGCAGGCTACTTATCCCCTCTGAATCCATTCATTTTGTGCTCTCTAAAACTGGAGCCACTGCTCATTTCTCAGATCTGTTGTGAAGATGAGGCTAAGTGAGATAAAGTGCTATGTAAAGTGCCTGCCTGATGCCTGGCGTACAATAGGTACCCATCCTAAGCTTAGTTATTCTAATGCGACTTGAGTTAGGAAGAAATAGTGTAATCATAGCATCCCTGCACAAGTGGAAGTCTTAGTTGTTACTGTGTTTTTCTAGCCAGTGCTCAGGTTTGAGACGGTATGCTGGTTTCCTGTAATGTGTTCCCAAGATACATCTTCTTCCTTGTTTTTTTCTTTTTAATGATCTACTGTGCTTTGAGTAAAAGTTTACCATTCAAGTCAATTTATCATACAAAAACTTAAACATCCATTAGTGTGACCTCTAGTTGCTCTACCCACACGGTGACAGCACACTCCTCCTTTTTACCATGTATTTCCCATGTGAATTCAATCAGCTTCTCTTTTCGTGTGCCCTCTTGTCTCACCTCCAGAAAGGAGCTGCCCGGTTAGTCTTAGAATCTACCTACACCAAGAAGCATACTTGTCACCAGTATCATTTTATTATCTTAAAGTCCAGTCCATTTTGTCTGAAGAGCTGACTTTGGGAATGTTTTCAGCTTTGGGCCAACAGAGAGGTCGGGGGCTGTGTCTGTCAGGCCATTAAGTCTGGGCTTTTTAGTAGAGTTCATCTCATCTTTTCCCTGCCACATCAGGGAGTTTTATTGTTTTCCCTGTTAAGATAGTCACTTTTAGCAGCCAGGCACCATCTAGGTTTTCTGATCTTGTGCTGATGTAGTCCCTGGGTTATGTTGTCCCAATATATGTCATCATTTTGGAATCCACACTGACATCATTACTCATTCTGCTTAATTGCATGCTTTGTTGACAGAAACAAAATTTTGCTTCTATTTCATCAGAATAAATAGGAAAAGTAGACCTTTTACACTAATACAGCAACCTTTCTGGCTTATGGAAAGTTTGATTCAGCCAGTTTTGAGACAGAGAATGCATGAGCCAAGGTTTTTTTCCTTAGGTAACTGCAGTTTTAGTCTGCTAATCAAAAGGTCCACAGTTCAAATCTGCCAACCACTTCTTGGAAACTATGGGGCAGGTCTACTCTGTCCTGTAGGGTCACTGTGAGTTGGAATTGACTCGATGGTTTTGTTTTGTTTTGTTGAATGGAGTAGGAAGGGCAGGAATGAGAGCAACAGACACTCAGTTATGGCTTGCATATGAGACATAAAGTCCATGGGTGCACAAACAGTCTACCCTCCTCTGATAACCTAAGGGTTGGTGGTTCAAGCCCACCCAGTGATGCCATAGAGGAAAAGCCTGGCAGTCCACTTTTGTGAAGATCACAGCCAAGGAAGCCCTGTGGAGTGGTTCTACTCCGTGACACATAGGGTCAGCTTGAGTTGGAATCGATGCAATGACTGTGGGTTTGGTTGTCCTCAGACATACCCGTACAGGTGTGTCAGTGTAAATGAACTTCCCAAGCAAAACAGGACTGATCTTCAGATTTGTCAGTCTCTCTGTTCCTTCTTTAATGACAAGCAGATCATGTAGAGCAGAGCACCAGGGTTTTGCAGCCTTCCTCATACTGATAAGACTTTGGAATGAGCGAGGGTGATTTGAATAGTCTGTTCATATTGATTTTCTTTAAAGGAACCACATGCAGTCATCCTCAAACAAGTTTAGTCAGTATTGATAGATTTTTTTTTTTTCCTTACCCAGAGAATACATAAATCTGTTTCTTGATTCCCAGGCTGTATTCAGTGCGTGTAGCGCACTCATTTAGGATTTTCTATCACAAACACAGATTAAGCGGCCCGTTTTTGTTTGCTTGTTGTAAATTACAGTGCATGTGCAATGACAGTACAATTACACAAAAGCATAGAGATGTGTTTTGTGACTGTGACATTTGTGTAATGTGACTTTGATTAGGTCTTGTTGTTTTTAGGTACCATTGAGCGGGCCCCAGACTCCTGGTGACCCTGTGCCCAGTAGAATGAAACTCTGCCTGGTCTTGCACCAGGATTGGTTGTGGATTGGACTGTTGTGGTCCATAGGGTTTTCACTGGTTGAAATAAAAGAAGTAAATTGGCAGTAGATTAGTCAGGCCTTTCTTCCTAGTCTGTCTCAGTCTGGAAACTCTACTGAAACCTGTCTAGCATCGAGCAACGTTCAAGCCTCCACGGGTGGTGACAGTGCACGAGATGCACTGACCAGGAGTAGAACCTGAGTCTCCTGTGTGGGAAGGGAGGATTCTGCTTCCGAACCACCTCAGTTTCTATGTCTATACAGATATGTAGTGGTATAGTGGTAATTCAGGCTAACTTTTTGTCCGAACAGGTGTTTGAGGGACCAGGTATCTCACAGAGCCTGGCTCTGTTATGTGTAAAACCAGTCAGTAGCTTCCACAGTGGCTTGCATCTGTGTGGCTGCCTACTGGCCTACTTTGAGGGGCACAGAAATGCCACCAACACTCTGAAAGTCTTGCTTAGCAGGCCTGCTGTGGTGTATTTGGGCTGCACTTCTAACGCATTCTCTCTACAAAGCCGGCATAGAAATGTAGATATGTGACGTCGCCTGTGTGCTGTTTTTCATTATCACTTTGGCATAGATGAACTCACCAGATGAACAGGAATCCTGCAGCGGTGGGGACAGTTGTATTTTGAGTGTGTAGAAATGGAAATGTTTCAAAATATGTGGGTGGGGGAGCAAGGAGAATGTCTGAAAGGTCTGCAGGGACTCAAATACTGAGGAATGTAGATGCCAAGGTGATACAGTCCCTGGCTTCATGGTCCCCTAGGTCAGCTTTGACCTCCAAAGCCTGAGTGAGTTGCGGAAGAGGCAAGACTCTTCAGACACAGTTCATGAGGCTGGAAGTACTGGGGAAGTGGTGAGCCCTTCCAAGAGACCTTTGGAGTGGAAGGTAAGGCCAGTGGGCCTCCCGATTAGGTCAAGTCCATTGATTGACATGCAGGTGACCTCAAGGCTGTGGAAACCCTGGTAGCATGGTGGTTAAGTGCTATGTCTGCTAACCAAAAGGTTGGCAGTTTGAATCCACCAAGCACTCCTTGTGAACTCTATGGGGCAGTTTTGCCCTGACCTATAGGGTCTCTATAATTTGGAATCAACTCAACAGCAATGGCTTTCTTTGACTTTTTGGCCCCCAGGGCTTTGGAGCAGTAATGAGGGTGAGGAGTAGCACCCAGGCCCCTGTCAGGAATGCCCTTGCCCAGTGCTTTATTTCAGCAAGGAACGTTTACTAAAAACCTACTCTGTGCCAAGTGCTATCAGACCCTACAGCTCTAACAGTAAATAAGACATAGACTCTGACCTCATTATTGTTAAACAAAGGAACATTTGGGTGAGTTTTAGTTTAAGTTAATGCACCTTGGCATGTGCAAATACCTATGAAGGTTGGACACGTGTCACGCCTGTGGCTGAAACTCTTCAAGGTAATTGCCTTATTTTCCTGGCAGGGAACAGCTCATAACCATACACATGACTTGAGCCAGGAAGTCAGCTTCAGCTTAATCAATATTTAGAGTGTGATGTGTTGCTAATCAGTGTTGGTTTTGTACATAACTGAGGTAGTTGTAACTCATGATGTAGCAGCTGCCCATTGGGCCTGTGCCAACACACAAGATGCCAGCTTCCTGCGTGGCATAGGTGCCCACAAGACTTCAGACTGTAATGCCTTTTTGGAGCAATTTAGACCCTTTTCAAGGAACCCTGGGGGAGCACTGGTTAAGCAGTTGGCTGCTAACCAATAAGTCATGGGTTTGAACTTACCAGTTGCTCTGTGGGAGAAAGATGTGACAGTCTGCTTCCCTAAAGACTGCAGCCTTGAAAATCCTATGGGGCAATTCTGGTCTATCCTACAAGGTTGCTGTGAGTTGAAATGAACTTGACAGCGATGGGCTAGGCCATTGTCCCAGAAGCCACATGCTTTGAGTTCAAGGCCCTCTTTGGGGGTCTGTGTATCCTTTTGTATCAAGGACACATTGCCCTTTTCCTTGAAGTTGCTTTTTCTTGTACATGAACTCTCACCTGTGCTTCTTCCACTAGTTAAATATTCCATCCAATCTATGAAATTGTATCTTTGCCCGGCCTATTTCTGTATTCTTATCCTACATAGTTTTTCTTTCTTTCTTTTTGTTTTTGAAAGAAAGAATAAATAGTAAGATGTTAACACTGCCATCGGGGAACCTTAGAAAACTAACAAGCCAAGCTCCATAATATACATGTATGTGAAACTATGCCTAACGGGGTGTCAGGGATTGAATTGTGTCCCCCACCAAAATGTAGATAGCAGTTTGGCAGGGCCATGATTCCTGGTATTGTATGATATTCCTGTAAGTTGTAAACCCAGCCTCTGTGATGTGAGGGAAGATTGGCTGTGGTTGTTAGTGAGGCAGGATTCAGTACGTAACATTGTATTGTGCCTTGAGGCAATCTCTTGGGATGTAAAGGAAAGGGAAGCAAGCAGGAAGTTGGGGATCTCCTACCCTCAAGAAGCAGTTCCCTGAGCAGAGCATGTCCTTTGGAAAGGATCTAGAGTCTTTGTGACTCAGAAGCTCCCAGTCCAGGGGAAGATTGATGACAAGGACCTTCTTCCAGAGCCAGCAGAGAAAGCCTTCCCCTGGAGCCGATGCCCTGAGTGTGGACTCTTAGTCTACTTCACTGTGAGGAAATAAATTTCTCTTTTTAAAGCCATCCACTTGTGGTATTTCTGTGATAGCAGCACTAAATGACTAGGACAGTGGGCTATTTGTTTCATTTCCCATAGAACAATACTTAAAAAGAATATTGTGTTCTTCACTATTCTGTTTAGAACAAAAGCTTGATTATCTAGAAGGATGGTTGGCAAATTATGGCTCCTGGGCCAAATCCAGCTAGCCACCTGTTTTTATAAACAAAGCTGCATTGGAATATATTCGTGCTCATTTATTCCTGCAATGTCCATGGCTGCTTTAAGAAGCTGTGGTGGCACAGTGGTTAAGTTCTTGGCTGCCAACTGAAAGGTCAGCAGTGTGAGCCCACCAGCTGCTCTGCAGGAGGAAGATGTGGTAGTTCGCTTCTGTAAAGATGACGTGCTTGGAAGCTCTATGGGGCAGTCCTACTCTGTCCCATAGGGTCACTGAGTCACAGTAAACTCCATGGCAGCAGGTCTGGCTTTTTTGTTTTACGGCTGCTTTTGTGCTATGATGGCAGAGTAGATGCAGCAGACATGGCATGACTCACAAAACCTAAAGTGTTTCCTCTCTGGCCCTTCATTGCAGAAAAAGATTGCTAGCCTGTAATTGAGTACAGTACCATCCAGTAGAAATATATGAGCCACAGATGTGATTTTCCCTGGCTGATGCGAACAGGGGCTCCACTACTAACTGAAAGGTTAGTAGTTCATGTCTGTCCAGTGGCACCACAGAAGAAAGGCCTGGCAGTCAGCTTCTGAAAGGTCACTGCCATGAAAACCCTACTCTGTAACACATGGAGTTGATAAGAGTTGGAATCAACTCAGTGGCAACGGTTTTCTTTTTGTAGTAGCCACATTAAAAAGGTAAACAGAAGCATGTGAAATTAATGGTAATGTGTTTAACTTCATGTATCCAAATGTTATGACTTCAACATGTCATCAGTATACAAATTACTAAAGGGATAGTAATTTTTTTATACTAAGTCTGTGAAATCCAGTGTATATTTCACACTTAATGACGTATCTCCATGTGGACGAGACAGATTCCAAATGCTCAATAGCCATGCATGGCTAGTGGCTCCTGTATGGGATAGCATAGGTCTGTTGAGGTACCCTCGAATTGGTTCTCACTCATAAAGACCTTTTGTACAACAGAACAAAACACTGTGCTATCCCCACAACAGTTGGCTGTGCTTGAGCTCACTGTTGCAACAACTGTCAAACCATTGTGTTGAGGGTCGTCCTGGTTTTCACTGACCCTCTACTTTATCAAGCATGATGTCCTTCTCTAGAGACCGATCCCCCCCTGATGTGAAGTATGTGTGTGAAGTACGTGAGATGAAGTTTTCCCATCCTTGCCTCTAAGGAGCATTCTGGCTGTCCTTCTTCCAAGACAGACTTGTATTTGTTCTTCTCCCTTCAATATTCTTTGTCAACACCATAGTTCAAAGACATCAATTCTTTGGGCTTCCTTATTTGTTGTCTAGCTTTCACATGGGAGGTGATTGAAAATACCATGGCTTGGGTCAGGCACATCTTAGTCTTTAAAATGACATCTCTGCTTTTCAACGCTTTAAAGAAGTCTTTTGCAGCAGATTTACCCAGCGCAGTGAGTTGTTTGGTTTCTTGACCACTGCTCCCATGGGCGCTGATGGTGGATCTCAGTAAAAAGAAATTCTTGATAACGGCAAACTTTTCTCCATTCATCATGATCTTGCTTATTAGTCTAATTGTGAGGATTTTTGCTTTCTTTATGTTAAAGTATAATCCATATTGAAGGCTGTAGTCTTTGATCTTCATCAATAGGTGTTTCAAGTCCTCTTTACTTTCAGCAAGCAAGGTTGTGCCATCTGCATAACCCCAAAACCCACTGCCATTGAATTGATTTCTGACTCATAGCTTGTTAATGAGTCTTCCTCTTATCGGGATGCTGCATTCTTCTTTATATAATCCAGCTTCTCGGGTTATTTGCTCAGCATATAGATTGAAGAATATGGTGAAAGGTGACAACCCTTACATAGCCTTTCTGATTTTAAACCATGCAATATCATCTTGTTCTGTTTGAACAACTGCCACACTCTGTCAGTTGGGATGCTGTGGTGCTGTGTGTTTTCCTGCGATGCTGGAAGGTATGTCACTGCTGTGTCCAATACCAGCAAGGTCACACATGGTGGACAGGTTTCAGCAGAGCTGCCAGACTAAGAAAAAATTGGATGGTGAAAACTTTATAGATAGCATAGGTTCAGAGTTAGCATAGGTTCAGAGCCCCAAATGACCTTTGGATTTGCTTTTATTGGGCTTGACACTTTGAAGCAGACCAAAATAAAATGGTCACCACTCAAGTACCTGGGAAGTTCTTTAAAATACAACTTCAAGGAAAGACCCTGGAGAAAGTACGCACTCACGTGTCCTGCATCTTTTTTTGTCCTTGCTGCTCGCCACTCATCTTCACAGTGATGAGTCAGAGGTCTGGCAAGCTATTGGTTGTGCGGCAAAACCGAAACCGTGCCCAGGGTAGCAGGCTTACAAATGTGGATAAGTGGTCAGGTGCTTTTTTAGCAGTCATAATGAAAATGGTTATTATTAACTGAACATTCCAGTGAAATCAGATAGCCTTCCTGCCAGTGTTCTGTATAACAGAGGTTTTCACTCAAGTTTGTAGCAAAGTAAACCAAAGCTGTTGCCATCACATCAGGTTGGCCTCCTGGGGGCCCCCTGTGTGTCCGAGTGGAACTGCTTCAAAGAGTTGTCAGCGCTTGTGATCTTCCAGGCTTTCTTCTGAGACTTCCCTGGGTGGACTTGATCCTCTAACCTTTAGGTTAATAGCTGGGTGCTTAACCATTGTACCACCTAGGGGATCTTAGAGTTCCTGCACTGGTATTAAAAATGTTACAGACAAAAAGAAATTGATATAGCAGACCTGAGCATAGCCATTTTTTAAGGTATACACTGACAGTCTGAGGAAGAGCTTTTGAGTCATTCTTTGAAAAAGAACACAAGGTGGTAACATACCACATGTCCTGGACTCTGCACCTCTCGTTTTACTCAAGAAGCAAAGGTCACCTTCTCATGGAATTTAGAAAGGGAAACATGTGGCATGTTGCTTTGGAATGAGGAGGGCTAGTCACCCATCAGCTGCTGCTCTGGTCCAGCTTCCCTCCTCACCAGTGGTCTGTAGCTTCGAGTGCACTTTTGTAGACTTGGGGATTTCTCGGTAGTGCAGACAGCGTGCTCTCGGCTGCTACACTGAAAGGCTGGCAGTTTGAATCTACTCAGAGGGATCATGAAAGAAAAGTCTGGTGGTCTACTTCTGTCACATCACAGGCATTGACAACCCCAGGGAGCAGTTCTTCTCCGAAACACGTGGGGTCACTTCCGAGTGTACAGCTACCACTTTGCTGTGTGGTTATTGTGGGCTTAACAACTTGATTCTCACCTTGAGAATGGAGGCTGTATCTCTTCACATCTGGTCAAATGAATAAGCCGCCACTTGTGAGATAAATGCTGGGTTTATCTCTATTCAGGCGAAAGAAAATTCTGCCCGCAGTTCCAAGGCAGAGATGCCGCGGGGTGCGGAGAACGGAGTGCAGCTTCTGCCTGCCGCTGCTAACCCACCGGCTAGGTCACCGTGACAGCCGTGGAGTCTCCCCGTTTCCTCTCCTATAGAACGCGAGTCCGGAGGACCAGCTCATCACTGAGGCCTGATCCGCTCTAACATTCTTTACTTCTGATTATACATGTTTCTTCCCCTGTAATTTGGCAGTATAAATGAGAATATAAAACAATTAAGCCTTTCGCTGTGTGGGTGGACAGTTTGGATTGTATACCCCTCTTTACATATTTCTTCCCACACATTTCCCATAATTAATCAAAAGGAATACCAGCCCTTCCCTATTTTCCCTCTGACATTTGGAGAAGCTACGTTTTCCATTTTCATCTCTTAGGACTGTTGATTGTCTCCTGCCTTGTGCCCCTACCCCATCCCCCACTTGTTTTTTAAATATTCACGTGGTACACAATTCAGAAAATATAGATGGATATGCTGGGCAGACATCTCTTAGCCTCCTGTCCATACTATTTTCACTGTCAGCAGCTGAGACTGTGTGTGTTCAAGTAGATATATGTAGTATTTTCCTTATTAAAAAACCCAAATGTTGCGTTGGAAACTTGGGTTTTTTTGTTGTTGTTGTTTTGTTTTAAACAAAACAACCAAGCCTATGTCTGGAGATCATTCCATTATTTGTACATGGCATGGTATTATTCCCTTTACTCATATTAGGAGTCTGAGGGACACAAGTGCTTTGTGGTTGGCTGTTACCCTAAACTTTGGATGTTCAGACTCAACCATTGGCCCCATGGAAGAAAGACCTGACAAACTGCATTTATAAACTTTACAGCCCAGAAAACCCTATGGCATAGTTCTGCTCTGTAAAACGTGAGAGCACCATGCGTTGGAATTGACTGGAGGGTATCGGGATTTGGTCTTACAGCACTATGAGTGGACATTTAGTTGTTTTCCATATTCTACTATGACAAATACTGCGGAAGTGAAAAGCTTCTACCTACACCGTTTTTGTACAAGTTTGAGTATATTCGTAGGATAAAATCCTAGGAGTGGAATTGCAGGGACAGAGGGTGGTTGCATGTGTACTTTTGATTGATTTATACTTTCTGATTACTGGATTGCCTTATTCCTGCTGTTTCCCCACGGTATTTCTTGTGAAAGGTTAGGACTAGTATCCGAGTGTAATTTGCATTTCCATTTCTTTTGCTGTGAGTGAGAATTTACCTACTGATAAGCTATGTTGTTTCCTGATGTTTGTCACGGGTTATTAGCCTTGCTTCTAATGGGTTGCCAGTTGCTTTAAAAGAGAAACCCTACCTACAGAAATCTACGTTGAATCTTTACTGTCAGAAGAATGAAGACCACCCTTCTTGGAGTGGCATTCAGTGCTGTCCAGAGTTGGGACTCTGCTCTCTTTCAACCTCCTATCCCCATGTCTGTCACTTGTGCCCATGTATCATGGCCCATTCGGGGTGCCTGCCTCCCAAATCTAATCGCTATTTCTTGACTGTGCGTGTGCTTTCCTGCCTGTTGTCTCTGCTTACGTTGCCCACACTACTTATGATGCTTTTCTATACAAACTTTATAATCAGTTTGTCGGTATCTACAAAATAAGGTGGATTTTGATTGGGACCGTGTTGAATCTGTAATAAAGTTGGGAAGCATGGACATCTTAATAATATTAAGACTTCTTAGGAAACCCTGGTGGCAAAGTGGTTAAGTGCTACATCTGCTAACCAAAACATCTGTGGTTTGAAATCTGCCAGGTGCTCCTTGGAAACTCTGTGGGGCAGCTCTACTCTGTCCTGTAGGATTTCTATGAGTTGGAGTCAACTCTACAGCTGTGAGTTTCACTTCTGTTTGAATCCTTGAACATTCAGTTTTCTCATTCCTCTCTGTCTTAGTCATCTGGTACTGCTCTTGACAGAAATACCACAAATGGACGGCTTTAACAAAGAAAAGCTTACTCTTACATAGTCCAGTAGGCTATGAGTCTGAATTTAGGGTGTCCGCTTCAGGGGAAGTCTTTCCCTCTTTGTCAGCTCCGGAGGAAGCTCCTTGTGTTACGTCCATGTTCATTGGGTCTGAGAATGTCCTGGCACAGGAACCTCAGGTCTGAAAGACACGCTCTGCTTCTGGTGCTGCTTTCTTGTTGGTATGAGGTTCTCAACTCTCTGCTTGCTCGGCTTTGCTTTTATCTCTTGTAGGATAAAAGGTGGTGCAAGCCACAGGAAAACTCTCTTAGTAAGGGTATTACACTCTCACTCTAATCCTCTTTTAACATAATCCTATCCATTAACTACAAACAGAGGTTAGGATTTACAGCATAGGAAAATCACAAAATGAAGGGCAGTCACATGGTACTGGAAATCATGGCCCAGTCAAATTGCCATGCTCATTTTTTGGTGGGATGCAATTCAATCCATGACATTCTCTGAAGATCTGCTATTTATCCTTCACAGCCCAACAGAAAGGACCATTCCTTCCATTAAGCCTGTCCCAGAATTTACCAGGTAGAATTACTCTGGCCTGGTAAGAATAATACTCACCTGCACCAAAGGCTCAGTTGTAGTTTTATTGAAGCACAAACAACATTTTGCCTTGTATCATCATGATCTGTGGACATGATTCTCTGACAGTAGCATCTGCGTCTGGTCCTCTTTTGACTTCTCCACAGCCAGGGGTGGGTTAACCAGGAAACGTGGCACACCTGGGCTGAATTGTGTTTGTGCACTATTTCACATGGGTTTCACCATGCGGTATTACTGGGTAATCCATCCCTGACAAGCACCCTAGGTCAGAATTCAGGAAAGGGGTCCGCCTTTCTTTATTCTTTGAAGTCTGATAAAATGACCTTTTTGCTATCGTGTTTGGCCTACCTGAGTCACAAACTTTGCTTTGGAAGAGTGCTTAGCCCACATACATCAGTGCCTCATGCTCAAAGCAGTTACCTAGATTTCATCAGCAGGCTACTTATACTTCTTCCAGAAGAAATGTCCATATTCATAAAGTTTCATTATTTAAAGAACTAGATAAATAGCCACACAGCTAAAATCTTTCTTGGTGTCATCCATGATGAAAGCATCAGGCAACACAGACTGTGGTCCATGCTTGCCTGTATTTGGCTTGGAAAAGCAGAACCTTCCTGCTGGCCCATCCGTCATGCACATGCATTCTTTGCCTTGGCTCTGAAGTTATAGGAGAAAAAAGGGCCACAATGGCATCTCTCCCGTGTTCCCTCTGGGTGTACTTTGAACATTTCTCATACACTTTGATTTGGTGGCTTCTGGCCACCATCTGGAAATCCCAGTGGCATAGTATTTAAGTGCTAAGACTGCTAACCAAAAGGTCAGCAGTTCAAATCTACCCAGCACTCCTTGGAAACTCTATGGGGCAGTTTTACTATGTCCTATAGGGTTGCTATGAGTTGGAGTCCACTCAGTAGCAGTGGGTTTGGTGAGGTTTGGCCACCATTTGGAAATGCTGGTGGTGTGTGGCAAGTGCTGCAGATGCTAAACAGAAGGTTTGCAGTTCATCCTCCAGGTGCTCCTTGGAAACTATGGGGCAGCAGAGGGTTTGGTGTTTGGGATTGGCATTTGAAAAGAAGGCAATAGTTTCAAAGTATCTTTTTTCCTCCAGTTGGGGTTTGTTGGGGTTTGTTGTGAATTAGCTGCTCCATTTGCAAACCAGCTCTTAAATTATTGCGAAGTCTCTTTAAGAGTTGTATTTTAATCAGCAGATGCTGCTGAGTCTGAGGAGAGTGCTGAATGTGGCCTCATTTTCACTTGTGGCTATGGATTGTGACATCCTGTGTCTTCCACATTCATTGCATAAACTGATACTTTTTATCCAAGGAAAATAGCATTCATGCATCTCCAAGTATGATTTTACATCTTGTATTTTTTTTTCCATTTCAGAATTTTGTACCATCTTTGGGCAGGCCGACTTCTTTGACTACGTCAGTGATACCCAAAGCCGAGCAGAGCGTGGTTTACAAAGACTTTATCTATTTTACTGTCTTTGAAGGCAGTGTTCGCAACGTCTCTGAAGTCTTGGTTGAGTATTTGTGCTCTCAGCCGTGTGTTGTCAGTTTGGAAGCAGTTGTTTCATCTGAGTTCCGAAGTAGCGTTCCCGTGTACAAAAAACGGTGGAAGAACGAGAAGCATCTTCACACCAGCAGGACACAAATAGTGCATGTGAAATTTCCAAGCATCATGGTTTACAGAGATGATTATTTCATCAGAAACTCTATTTCAGTATCCACGGTGATACTACGCGCCTGGATTACTCACAAATACAGTGGTGGCGACTTGAATGTTAAATGGGAGGAAAACTTGCTACACGCTGTAGCGAAGAATTACACTCTGCTAAAGACAGTCCCTCCTTTCCAACGCCCTTTCAAAGATCATCAAGTGTGCCTTGAGTGGAACATGGATTATATTTGGAACCTTCAGGCAAACAAGATTCCCCAATGTCCTCTTGAAAACGGTAGGTCATTTGCCTTACTAGAAAGCCATGCAGTTCTCCTTTCTTCAAACGGCCAATGTAACAGGATAATAGGGGAATATTCTTATGTTAGCTCCAGGAGAAATGAGGGACATACAGAGACTGCTGTCATAAGCTTCTTGGCTATTTCCTACAGAACCTATGATTTTGGAATTTGGCGACTAGAGGTAAAGAGTAAAAAGCTGAAGAGAAGAGAAAGATGGGGAGAGAATAGGGCCCCAGAGGAAAGTGAGAGGCCATGAAGGGCCCGTGGAAGGGAGACCTCAAGAGGGTTAGATCTGCTTTATGTGGGGGCCCTGGTAGCACAGTGGTTCAGAGCTTGGCTGCTAATCAAAAGCTCAGCAGTTCAAATCCAGCAGCCCCTCCTTGGAAATCAATGGGGCAGTTCTGCTCTGTCCTGTAGGGCCACTGTGAGTTGTAATTGACCAGCTGGCAGTAGGCTTGCTTTCCTCTTAATTTATGTTGGAAGGGAGTATTAAAGATTCTGAAATAAGGCCTGGGAGAACTTTCCTTTTTTGTCTCGCTTCTTGCCTCCACTCCAAAGACCAACTCAGGTTGTGGTTACGTGTAAGCAGAATGCTCCGTCTTACAGGCCGTGAGAACAAGGAAGTGCCTTCACGTCAGCCAGGGAGGTGGTACCACAGGGTGGCCGACTTCGTGGGCTTGTCAGCCAAACCAGACAGGGCTCAACTCTTGGTTCTGTCACTTTGGAACTTTTTGAGCCTCAGCTGTCTCTATCTGTAAAACAAAGAGAGCAAGTAACATTTCCCTCATAGCAGTGTTGTGAGAATTAAATGAGACGTAGTTGTTGAGCACAGAATCAGCACTCGGTGTAAAGTAGCCATGATGATGATTAGAGCGCAGTCTCTGCCTTCTGTCCTGTCACGTGGTCACCATCTCCGCAGGGGCCAATACCGGAGGCCTCTTTTCTTAGCCTCCCATGAGCGGCAAGGTTGCAGAAATCTGGCTCCACGTTCAGAGGTGGAGGTCTGTGGTTCTCTCCCCTGGTAAGAAGATCAGCTTGCTGTGTGGATGGGGAGCCAACCTGCAACCCATCCAAGCTCTGTCAGTGTTTCCAAAACTGGCCCTCATCAGAATCATACAGGGTTCTTGTTGCAAAAGCACATTCCTAGGTCCCATTTTTTTTCTACCCAATCCGAACCTGTGGGTGAAGGGACCCTGGAATCAGCATTTTAAGCCAGTTCTTTGTGATTCTGATGCATTCTAATGCTTGAGAGATGGTGAGTCTTTCATCCTAGAGTTATAGACGGGCTTGGCGAGTGGAGCCAATCCTTCTGTGGGGTACGCCTGATAGCTCCTCGTCTTCAACAGGACTGATTTGGGCAAAGGCTTAAGGACACAGTGCTCTGAGTTCTTGCTCTGGTAATCAATTTCTTGTCACCCCTGGGATTTGATTTCTTTGGGGCCAGTTTTGAGAAGAAACAATGGCTACAGTTACTTCCTGATGCTGTCCCAAAGACACAGTGTTGTTGTTAGTTGCTATGTAGTCAGTTCAAGGGTCTGACAAACCTTGTATTATAGTTGTTCTGAGGCTATCTGCATAGGGACCAGCCCATTTGATGTTATTTTAAAACCTGCATCTTGAAATAATTACACACTCATTAAGTTGCAGATATGGCACAGAGAGCACCTTGTACCCTTCAGCCAGCTTCACCAGTGGTAACATCTCCTGTAACAAGGATGCAATATCAAAACTTGGAAGTCAACGTTAACTTAGTATTATTGACTAGATTACCCACCGTATGCAGATCTCATCAGTTTTTCCATGCACTTGTTTGTGTGTGGAAGGGAGGGTGGGTATGTATAAGAAACCAAACCAGTTGCTGTTGAGACAGTTCTAACTCATGGTGACCCATGTGTTTCAGAGTAGAGATGTACTCCACAGGGTTTTCCATGGCTATGATCTTTCAGCAGTAAATTGCTAGATCTTTCTATGTTGTTGTCATTGCATGCAGTCGAGTTCATTTAGACTCCTAGTGACCCTACATGATAGCATAGAATTACCCCCTAAGGTTTCCTAGACCGAATCTTAGCAAGAGCAGATGGATCATCAGGTCTTTTGTCCTGCCAGCCGCTGGCTGGTTTGAGCTACTACTGATCCTTCAGTTAGCAGCCAAATTCTTTTTTTTTTTTTTTATTTTTATTTAACATAACTGAGTGAAAATGTACATTCACATGTAAATTTACATGCCCACCTCTATGCAGCTTCCACTGCTCTCCCTGTCCGGTGACAGCACACTATTCCTCTCTGCTCCATACATGTCTCATCCTCCCAACAGTCTCCTTTCCCCTCCTCTCCGTCCACTCCCCTTCCTCCAGCCAGAGGTCAGCAAGATGATATCCTATAGGTGTATAGAACCATAAAGTGCTTCCAATATATGGTTACTCTGCATTGCCAAGTCCAATTCATTCCTGTCCAAAGAGTGGACCTTTATTATAATTTATGGGAACGGGCAGCATCAGGGCCAGGGGCCATGCTCTCAGAGGAACCCCAAAACCGCTGGACCATCAACTGAGGTCTTTTAGTGGAGATCTCATGATGCACCTCTTTTTATTCTTGTGTTGCCAGTGAGGCTCCTCTCTGTGAGCTCCATCATGGCTACCACTGGTGGTAGCCGGGCACCATCCAGTTCTTCCGGTCCCAGGTCGATGTAGGCACCCACTCTTGTGGGTCTCTCTGTCTTCTCGGTTGTCTTTACCGCATGCCATTTTGGCCCTCGGTGAGCATCCGTTCCTGCTGAGTTGGGACCATTTGCTGTGTCCTCGGATGGCAGCTTAGCAGCCAAATTCTTAACCATTGTATCACCAAGGTCTCCTTAGTCTTTTCTCTAGTTCTTTATAATTTTAGGACTTTTTGCTCCAATAGTCTTTGTTTGGTTTATTCTGTCTGTTGTGCAGAGCTGCAAAGACAGAAATTCTAGGAAAGGAAGCTAAATTCCCTTTCTCTGCATGTGCCTGTTCGGGGTGGGGTGGGACAGTAATTAAATGTCTGAAATAAGTGGCGCCGCTTGCATTTTGATGATCAATGGGCGTACTTCTTCCAGGCAGAACTCCATGTTGGCATCTGTCTGGAATGCCTGCCACAAGATGCCTCATTTGTTAAGGAGAATAAAGCACCAGGCGCACGCAGTCTCCACTTTGCTTTGCCTTCTCCTTTCCAAGGGCTTAATGATTCCATTTCATATTTGGCAAATCACATATTTCTCATTGAAGAATGACTGAATTGCAAGCTGGAAGTTTTCAAATGAAGTCATTTATGAACTGGCTGAGTTCTTAGGACTCCTCAACAGACCCTTAAAATGTGAGACGTCTTTTCTTTCTTTTGTTATTTCTTCTCATATTCAAAAGGCTCAAGAATAGCACAGTGGGATTTTTTTTTTTCTTCTTCCCACCTTCCTTGAACCATTACTTTTGGGGTGAGAACCAGTGTAATAAAACTTTAATGCAGAGAAAAGCCCTTTCTAAGAGCTAAAGCTGTCAAAAATAGGCGACTCCATGAACACCCCCCAAACCAGCTCTGTTCACAAAGCTATGGTCATTTACCAAAAAGGAGCGAGTGAATGTTTCTTCTCCCTCTCTTTGAAAGACAAATGGGAAAGAACTTTTGCAGCAGTCCTGGTGGAAAGTGTCCACCACCTGTGCTGTTGAGTTGGACATGAGAACAGAAGGCGTCCAGGCCTTTGACTTGTGTTTTCTTTAAAAAAATATATTTTTGTGTCCTTGAGGTGAAGGTTTATGGAGCTAAATAATTTTCCATTCAACAACTGGTACACAGCATGTTCCAAGACATTGGTTGCAGTCTCCTCTGTGTGTTGGCACTCTCCCTGTTTCTACTGAGTTCGCTGTTACCTTTTGCCTGGTTTTCCTACACCTTCCTGCCTTCTCGTGTTTGATTTTGGACAGATTTTTGCACTGTTAGTCTCATGTCATTAACTCTTCTAAGGAGCTGTTCCTCTAGCGTGGTGGAGTTGACGTTGTAGGCTGCTCTGTTGTTTGCCGAAAAGGTGGTCTCTGGGAATGGTGTCAGCCTGTCTCGGTTTCCCCCAGCCTCAGTCAGACCAGTAAGTCTGGTTTTTACTTTTCTTTCTTTTTTTTTTTAAATGGATTTGAGCTTTGTTCTACATGCTTCTCCATCTCTGCCTGAGATCCTGGCTTGTTCTTAGCAAGAGCCTCTTTATTCAGCTGTTGATAACCAGAGTCAAGATAGAACAACAAGATGGCATCAGTGAGGTGCAGAGCTGAACCGTGGGGGTGCCTTTCATGCCTGATCACTGTCACAATTTGAAGCAGCGCTGAGATTGGGATTTGGAGACTGCTTTCTGTGTCAAGTGTCTGATGTCCTCGGATGGATCTGCACTTGAACTGAAGTACTACCTGACTTGCTTTTGTTTTCTTTTCCCTTAATAGACAGGGGAGTCAGAGTTCCCAGGTACGGATATTAGAAGAGTATCATCAGATGGATCCCCACCAAAGACTTAGATTATGACACTGTGGCAGGGACTGTGTGCCCAGACACACTCCTCTGCAGCTCATCTCCTTTGCTGGGCCTGGCAGGGCCTGTGATCTGCTTTTGGCGGATGTGTAGCTGATTATGTCTGGGCTTGAAGAGTGAACCTTCACCAGATCAGAAGCTGGCAGCCTTTCAGACCATGTGAGCCATGGCTTGGCCACGTGCACACTGGTCCACCTGCCCCTGCTGTGTTTCTGGGCTTGTGGGCCAGAGATGCCAGGCCAGGAAGCGCCTGTGGCTACACTTACTGTTGCCCATTTCCTTGGGAGAGAAGACTGAGTGCTGTTGACCCACAAGTTACATGCATGCTTGACTCATGTGTGAGCTCATGCAGAGAAAGAAGCTAGGTACTCAGGCTGGTCCCTAGACCTCGAGTCCACATTGCCTTCTCTCTCCTCTGCATGCTACACGTGAGCTGTCAGCTGGTGCCCTTGGCTCCACCTGCAGACTGTACACCTCACGTGTCCAGTCACTTCCTCCAACGTGTGCTGGTCTGAGCCACTGTCTCTCTGTTTGGGCCTCTGAAAATAGCTTCCTAGCTCCCTCTTTGCCCCCACACTCATTCCCTACACAGCAGCCAGTACAAACCACGTCACTTTATCCCTTGCTTAACGATCCCCCCTCCTCCCTAGTGTCTCCAGTTGCAGTTAGGGTCAACCCCGCTCCCTGCTGTGGGATGCAGAACCTGCCCTGCCCCTCGCTGGCCTCATTTCCTCCTAGGCACCCTTTTGCCCACTGGCTCCAGCCGCGCCCGCCTTCTGGCTTCTCCTTGCGCATACCTGGTTCATTCCCCTCTTGGCACATTTGAGTTACTGCTGCCTTCCGTTGAAGTCCTGTTTCTGCAGATCCTTTACCTCGCTCTTCAAAACTAGTAGCCGTCAAGGGGATCCTGACTCATAGTGACCCCGTGTATGTCAGTCTAGAACTGTGCTCCAAAAGGTTTTCAGTGGCTGATTTTTCAGAAGGAGATCACCTGGCCTTTCTTGTGGCTTACCTCTGGGTGGACTCAAACGTTCAGTCTTTCAGTTGAGACATCTTACCTCTTTTGTAACCTGTTGCTGTCAAGCCGATTCCAACTCCTGTCAACCCCAGGTGTTAGGGAATGGGAACTGCTCCATAGGATTTTCTTGGCTGTCAACTCTTAAGGAAGCAGATTGCCAGGCCTTTCTTCCATGGTACTTCTGAGTGGGTTCCAATGACCAACCTTTAGATTAGCAGAGGATTACAAACTCTTTCAGTCAACTGGGACCTCACTTCATTTGTACCTGTTTTCAAATGTCATCAGAGAAGGCATTCCTGACCCCCTTATCTAAAACAGCAGCTCCTTCCCCACCGCCACCCTGTCCCCACCCTCACCCCATCGTTATCCATCTTGATCCTACCTTCTTTTCTTTCATAGCCTAATCACCACCAAACACTGTAATGAAATATTTATTTATTCAGAGCCCTGGTTGTACAGTGGTTAAAGGCTTGGTTGCTAACCACAAGCTCTACAGTTCGAATCCACCAGCTGCTGTTTGGAAAACCTATGGGGTAGTTCTATGTTGTCCTCCTGTTTTTTCATAGGGACACTATGCGTCTCATAGGGTCACTGTGAGTCAGAGTCACCTAGATGGCATTGGAGTAAAGGCAGTTGTTTATCTCCATATTATCTGTCTCCCCTACTAGGACTAAAGCCATGCAAGGCCAGTATTCCCAGAATTCCTGAGTGGCAGAAAAGGTTAAGAGCATGGCTGTTGAGTGAAAGGTTGGTGGTGGTTTGAATCTATTCACAGGTGCCTCAGAAGAAAGGCCTGGCAGTCTACTTCTGTGAAAAACCAGCCATTGAAAACCCTTTGGTACACAATTCTCCTGTGACACACACGGGGTTGTCATGAGTCAGAGCTGACTAGAGGCTTCTGGTTTGGTCTTTTTTTTTTTTTTAGCACAGTACTGTGTGCACAGTAGGCACATGGTGAGTGCTTGCTGACTAAGAGAATGCTTGCTCTTAGCTACAGGGTAAAGACATTGGTCTCCATTATGTTTATGTATGAAGGTCACTGTGACAGTGTGCTGGTACCCTCACATAGCCCTGTTGCCACATTAGGGAGCAGGTGGGGCTGGTGGGGAGGCAGTTGCATGCTGCCTGCAGCCCTCTGCACACACACTACAGGTTCCTAGGTAGAGCCCTTCCAGGCAGTGTCAGTTCAGGCTGAAGTCTCTTGTACAACCACATACAAGCTCACCTTTGCCCTCATGGTTTGAACCTGTGGTTCCTAGCAGTGTATCTCTGCTGATGTTGCTGGGTGGTGCAGATGACCTATATGCCTGATTATGTGCTATCTCAAAGATTAGAAGCTTACATCCACCCAGAGGGTTTCAGGAGAAAGCCCTGGAGATCTGCTTGCAAAACACCAGCCACTGGAAACCTATGGAGTGGAGCTGTGTTCGGACACACCTGGGCTTGCAGTGCGCTGGAATTGGTTTGACAGCAACTGACATGCCTGTGCTGGAGGAGTTCCTTTTCCCTGAAATATGTGACATCCCTGCGCCAGCCTTCATAGGCCACCACTGCAGGCTTCCTTGTCTTCCTGGAGTAATTGTGCCTATAATTCAATAACCAGCTCAAATTTCAACCCTTCTCCCAGTCCTTACCTTAACATATTTTTTTACTTCCCACAATCAGAAATTAACTCTTTGCCCTCTGGCCTCCTAGAATTCTCTCTTGATACCTCCCCTGTGTTGTGTATCATGTTTAAGTTAATTATGCAAAAAATTACCTACCAACTACTAAGTCTGAAGGGTCAAAGGTGAAGCCATGGTCTCTCTCTCTCTTTAAGGGGGTCATGGGGATGGTAAAGGCAGCTACCAACAGTAACAGCCACTTTCTGTTTACTGAGCACTCACTATCTGCCCGGCATTGTGCTACTGTCATTTATAGAGGGCTGAGAGAGGCAGAGTAACTTGTCTAAGATCACACAGCTGTTAGTGATGGAGCTGGGATTTGAAACTGGGTAATTTGGTTCCCACACCCCACACTTAACTGTTCAGGTATTCTGTTAGGTGATGTTGTGAAGATGTTTGTTTATTTTTTAGTCATTCATTCATTGAGGAGAGTTAGTGAGCAATCTCTATCTGCTAGTCACTTTGCTAGGCTTCTTCTCAGAGGAGGTGACCAGAGTTTTCTTAGTCAGCAGAACAGAGGGAAGGGCATTTAGGCAGAAGGGAGTGCATGGGGCACAGCATACAGTGAGAAGATGCAGCCCAGTGGCAACAAGCTGCTTTCTGTGCATGGTACACGGGCATGGCAAACAGGTTTCACCTTGGATGGTTGATCGGAGATGGTTCCCTAGAGCCTGATGTGGAAAGGGCTTCTGAGGATGAGTCTGTGCTTTGTGACAAAGAGTGCCTTGTAGATTGATTACTGATGTCTGCCCTAGGTTGCAAGTGTGGAGTAGCACCATGTGCACTGTATTGAGTTCATCAGGCTTGATCTTCAGGTGTGAGGTGGGCAATTCAGGGAATCAGGCTGGAAAGGCAGGTTAGGGTCTGTTTTAGTCAGCTAGGGCTGCTCTAGCAGAAATACCACAGAGTGGATGGCTTTAACAAAGGAAGGTTTATTCTTACATAGTCTGGTAGGCTGCAAGTCCATATTCAGGGTGTCCGCTCCAGGGGAAGGCTTTCCCACTTGTCGACTCTGGAGGAAAGTCCGGTATTGCATCAGTCTTTGTCCAGGGAGCATCTTGGCACAGGAACCTCAGGTCTGAAGGACGGGCTTTTCTCCCAGTACTGCTTTCTTGATGGTACGAGGTTTCCAATTCTCTGCCTGCTTCTCTGTCCTTTTATCTCTCGCAGGATGAAAGGATTAAGGGTTGGGCAAGCCATACTCCAGGGAACCTCCCTTTACAGTGGAGCAGGGAGGTGATCTTAGGAAGGGATTCACAGCCCCAACCCTAATTCTTTAACATACAGCATAGGAAAACCACAAAATGGAGGACAGTCACAAGATACTGGGAATCATGGCCCAGCCACATGGCTACACCTATTTTTGGGGGGACAGAATTCAATCCATGACAGGGTCACACTTGAGAGGTTCTTAAATGCTGTACCAAGGGGTGTTAACCATTCTGAGTGTGCAGCTGTATGAATATTCCTCTGATCTCCCGACTTAGATGGGATACTCTTGGGGAATGTGGCAGTCTCCTTTTCTAATCTCTTTTCTTCTCATTAAAAATTCATTCTTAGATTCCATGGATTGGAAGTGTGATTTCTTCTAACACAATTCCATCACACCAAAATGATTGCAGGTAAAGTCAAGTGTGGGAGCCAGGCTTGACATGTA
This sequence comes from Heterohyrax brucei, assembly GCA_028571685.1. NCBI lineage: Eukaryota > Metazoa > Chordata > Mammalia > Hyracoidea > Procaviidae > Heterohyrax > Heterohyrax brucei. Next base: position 169,391,708 of record CM053143.1, read on the forward strand.
TTTATGAAAATATGAGTTCACCTGCTGGCTTATTCCACACGCTGGAGTGCCACGAGGATATTTTTGGTAATTATAAGTGCTATATATATGACACTTTTGGGGGGGGAAAGGGCTTATTATTTTCCCCCTGTAAGTCATAGGTGTGTGAATTCTTCAGTATTACTACTAATTAATACCTAACACTGACATTGCCCTTTCTAACTTTCAAAACATTTTCCTGTGCACATTGGCTCACGGAATTCTCACCATAGTCCCATGGGAAAAAGTTTATTCTCATCCTTTCTCACAGAGGGAGAAACCAAGGCTCAGGGAGCTGGTTTTCGTGGAGTTCAGTCCTCCTGATTCTTTTGTCTTTGCTCTGCTCCTTTCTGCAATATGCTGATGCAATTCTAACCCAGGTTCTGAGTTAGAAGGTGTGATTTTTTTTCTGATTGAATTTTTCCTGATGTGAATCATTCTCTTTCCCTCACCCACTGAACTTCGTCCCTTTGAAGCAGATCGGTCTGCACTGGATGGAGCAGAGGCCAGGGATGTAGAGGCCTCAGAACGTGCCCGTTCCTTCTCACTTGGGGATTTGGTTTTCTTCTTTTTTAATCAGAAAAGTAATACATGCACTTGGTAAAAACATTCCAATAGTGTAAAAGAGGTGAGGGAGAAGAAAAAGTTCCCTTCCACCTGAGTCGTCTAGTCCTATACACAGAGATAATCTCAGTGACAAATTTTTTGGGTCTCCTTCCAGAGTGTTATGTGCACGTATAAGCATCAAATCAATATTAGTTGCCATCAAGTCGATTCTGACTCATGGAGACTCCCTGTGTGTCAGGAGATCTGCCCTGTAGGGTTTTCAAGGCAGGGACCTTTTGGAGGAATCCCTGGTGGCATAGTGGTTAAGTGCTACATCTGCTAACCAGAAGGTGTGCAGTTCAAATCTTCCACGCACTCCTTGGAAACTCAGTGGGGTAGTTCTCCTCTGACCTGTAGGGTCACTGAATTGGAATCGACTTAACAGCAGTGGGTTTGGTTTTCTTGACCTTTTGGAAGCAGCCAAGCCTGTCTTGCGAGTGGCCTCAGGGTGGATAGTTAAATGCTGAACTCTTTGCACCACCCAGGGACTGCAGTCAAACTGAGAGCTCCCTCTGCACACACAAGTAGAAAGATACTGTAAATTCTTGTTCTGTTCCCATTAACAATATGGTACAGATTTTTCAATGTCAGTACATATTGTACATCCTGATTCATTTCCACCGCTGCATCGCCTCCCATTACCTGATAGTTGGCGATTGATTTGACTTGGCTTCTGCCAATGGTCATTCAGCTCATTTCTCTTCTTTTGCTGTTCACAGCAGGCCTTCAGTGAACATCGTTGTGCATAGGCCTTTGCGCACACGTATAGTATGTTTGGAGGATTAATAACCAGAAATGAGATTTTATTCTTAAGACTCCTTGTAGTGAATACGCCACAGCCTTCTTTAATTATCCATTTCACCGTCTTGTATTCTTTTTTTGAGTTCTGTCCTAAATGACATCGTTAGAAAGTAGAGTTGTAAATCGTTTGACTTCAGCTGTAGGCAGTTAAATAGTTGACCACCCCTGCCCTTGATGTTCTCTTTTTCGTGGGGGATCATTTGAGTTACCTGTGCCCTAACTTCGACGGCACTGGGTTTGGGTTTGGGTGCCCTAACTTGATTTCTCCTGGTTGAAAAAAGTCTCAGCTTCTTTCCCCCCAGGTTTTGCTTATAGACTTTTGTCGTGGGCACTCCTTGCTTGGCAGCTCTCTAACTCTTCCACATGCAGGAGGCTAAGCTGCATCATTGCGGCATGTTGGGCATATCCTGAGTAGCTCTTGGTTACTTGGAAATGAGACCTTCCCCAGAACAAGGATTCTGGTTGATTCACTGAACTGGAGAAGGCACTACATAGTCCTCCCACCGCACGTAGGAGTGATATTCAAAATGTTTAACAACCACCTGTCTGTCAAATGGAGGCTTGTGTGTTGTTGTGATGCTTGACAGGTATAAGAACTTCCAAACTAAGATGTACTAGACCTGGTGATTTACTTCCTAAGATCAGCAGTGAAAAGCCTATGGATCATAACAGTCTGCCTTTTCATATTGCCTCTGGACAGGAGCTGCCCAGTTAGCCTTATGTATGTAGTTAAGCCAAAAAGCATACTCTTTGCCACTATCATTTTATAGCCCAGTCCCATCTTTATCCGAAGAGTTGATTTCAGGACTGGTTTCAGCTCTGTGGTAACAGAGAGTCTGTGAGCCATGTCTTCCTGGGACCCTCTAGTCTGTTGGACCGTCAAGTTTAGTCTTAGTAAAATTCTAGTTCTGCACACCCATTAAGGGACTATCTGATGCATTCCCTGTCAGGGCAGCCATTGGTGTTGGCTGGGTACCACTTAGTTCTTCTGGTCTCATGCTGATACAGTCTCTGGATTAGTGGCCCTTTCTGTCTCTTGCCATGGAGCTTACATTCTAAAGGAGATTGGGCAAGCCATTTAACTTCTCTGAACCTAAGTTATCCTACCTCTAAATTCTCTGTGGTGGATGGCGCTGCTGCTGTTACACTCCACGCTCCTGCCCGTGGCAGACATCACTAATCAATTGCAGCACTCCAGGTAGCCACAATCAGTTATCTCAACTACTACTAGAAGATGTTATCTCAGGCCACATGAATTCCAATGTCCTTTCCAGTTCCAACATTTCAGTCTTATTGAAAAAACAGTTGGCATTCAGTTGATTCTGACAGATGGCAGCCCCATGTGTCCATGTGTGTAAGAGGAAAATCATGCTTCTTAATATTTTCAATGGCTGATTTTTCAAAAGCAGGTTACCAGGCCTTTCTTGCAAGGTGCCTTTGAGTGGACTCAAACCTCTAGCCTTTTTGATTGGCAGCCAAGTGTGGTAACTGTTTGCATTCCTTAGAGACTCTAGTTAATTGTTTCTAATTATAACAGGAAGACAGTCTTAAGATAAGGAAAAACTACAATAGAATTTCAAATCATAGAACTATTGAAGTTACGTTATTATCTTTTTTGTTGGATATAAAAGACTTGTGTTTTTATAAAATTATTTTAGATCTTTGGTTCTTAGATTTTTTCCTCTCCACCGTCTTTTGCTGCAACTTGTCCTGTTCAAACCATTTCACTTTGATCCTTGAACGTGGGAGAGACATCACCACTCACTTGTAACTCCTTTTATGTTAGAAACCCACTTTGTGAAGGCTCTTTTTACTTGAATCAGGTTGGGCAATTTCAAATTCCATTCACTTTGATAGTGTTTCTACTACTTACTAGATAACTCAACAGCCATCCTTAGCAGAAGCCTTCCTAGGGGTGATGTGGCCATCTGGTCTCTTACGCTCCACTCAACACAGTGGAAGCCAACCCGAGGTGGAGCTGATATTTACCTCTTGATGAATCTTTTTCCCAGATTCTGTATACACCTCTGCAACATTTCCATTTCTAATTCCACCCGTGAGAAATCAGCAAGTCAAATGTGCTCAAATTGCAAAGAAAAAAGGTTCAGAATGTTTCTGTTGGAAATGATAAATCCCCCCTTTTGGGTTAAAACAGATTTGTGGACTTGCCTTGGACAAACCAACTTATTCAGTCTTATTAACTATATAACAGGGGACTGAGATTCTGAAAAATGTTCTCGTGGTTTCCAAGTTAAAGTAAAGCAGAGACACCTCTCTGTAATAATCTTTGTTTTGTTTTGTTTCTTGTGTTAGGTAACAAGAGCCAGCATGCTTGGTGTTCAAGGCTGAGATCCCCATGATTTGTGCCAATACTGGCATCTGTTCTTCCATCTCCAAGAAGTTCAGGACAGTAGACTGTTTCTACCATTTAATCTTGGATCTTTAACTCAAAAAACATTTTCAAGAAACAAAAAAAAGGGATTTTTATTCTTAGGTTAAATAAATTTGCTTTTTGAGGGTTATGGGAAACAAACCCCAAAAAATCATGTTAGCTTTGTTTAAAGCAGTAAGTATTAAATTGAGGTACAGTACCCAGTTCTTCCTGTGAGACCTTGTTACGGACACTGGTATATCTTCTAGGTCTTAGGGTAGAAACGGTTCCATGGTAGAGTTCTCACCTTCCGTTATTAGAGAATGCCAGCTTCCATTCTTGCCCACTGCGCCTCATGTGTGGCCACTGCCTATCTGTTAGTGGAGGCTTGTGGACTGCTCTGATGCCAGACAAGTTTTATGGACTGGGAGGAAAGGCCCCGGCACTTACCCGTGGATCACCACAGTCAGGTCTGCAGCCCATCATGGGGATGACGCAGGACTGGGCAGCACTTTGTTCCGTTGTACATGGGGGTATCTTGAGTTGGGGGCTGACTTCATGGCAGCTAACGACAATAATGTTTTCTAGAGCCACAAGGCAGAACTCTCCCACATCTGCAAAAGGAAGCAGAAGCCCCAGTTGTAAGGGGTATGATCAGTACTTTTTGCCTGGGGTAATGTACTGAGGATATGTGGAGAGTCTGCACAGAAGGAAAGTGGCAATACTTGTTTTAAGAGTGTGGATTCTGACACCAAACTGCTTGAGTTGGGATCCCATCTCCACTTCTTTTATTTGTATAGTGTTTTGATTAAAAACTACTTGTTACTTAACTAAATGCTTTAAATGTGTTTATTTAGGCTCAGTTTTTTCATCTGTTAAATGGGGATAATAAAACCTACTTTATCAGCTGCTTTGCAATTCAGTGAGGTAATCCCTGGAATGTGCTCAGAGTGTCAGTTGGCATATAAAACCAAAATCCAAAGCCAAAACCAAAACTCATTGCCACTGAGTTGATTCTAGCTTATAGCCACGCTACAAGACAGAGTAGAATTGTCCCATAGGGCTTCTTTCCAAGGCTGTAAATCGTTATGGAAGCCCACTGCCGCATTTCTCTCCTGTGGAGTGACTGGTGGGTTCAAATTGTTGACCTTTTGGTTACCAGCAAAGAGCTTAACCATTGCATCATCAGTCTCCTTAAGTATTACATAAATGTTAGCAATTATTTTGGTAATTGTGCCTCCATTCCTTCTCTGTAGTATGGGATAATTACGAGGATTAAATGAGTTTAATGTATGTAAAATGCTACAATGTAGTATCTGACCCGTAAGCCGATCTCATTGCTGTTGAGTTGATTCCTGCTTATAATGACCCTATAGGATGGAGTAGAACTGTCCCATAGGGTTTCCAAGGAGCAGCTGAACTTCTTGCCATCAAGTTGATTCCTATTCATAGCGACCCTGTACAACAGACTGGAGCTGTTCCATAGGGTTTCCAAGGAGCGGCCGGTGGATTCAAACTGCTTACCTTTTGGTTAGCAGCCACAGCTCACCATAGCCACTGTGGTGCCATCTGGCCCAAAGTGAGTATTAAACCAAACCAAACCAAACTGGTTGTCATTGAGTCATTTCTGACTCATAGTGGCCCCCATGTTTTGCAGAGTAGAACTGTTTCTTAGGGTTTTTTTTGGTGGTGGTTTGAACCCCACAGCCACTCTGCGGGAGAGTGTGGCAGTCTACTTCTGTAAGGATGACAGCCTTAAAAAACCTATGGGACAGTTCTACTCCAGCCTATAGTGTTGCTATGATTTGGAATTGATGTAACAGCAATGGGGTTTAATCCTTGTGGAAGCACATCACCAGTCCTTTTGTTATGGTTTGAATTGTGTCCACCAAAAACATGTGTAGCAACTTGGGTGAGCCATGATTCCTGGTATTGTGTGATGTTTCCAGATGCTGTAAACCCTCCTATATGATGTTAATGAGGGAGGATGGGCAGCAGTTGTGCTGGTGGGACAGCACTCAGAGTATAAGGTTGTATTGTGCCTTAAGACAATGTCTTGGGATATAAAAGAAGTTGGCAGAGAGAGTTGGGGACATCATACCATCAAGAAAACAGTGTCAGGAGAAAAGTGCTTCATTTGGAAAGGACTTTAGGGTCCCTGTGCCTCAAGCTCCTAATTCAGGGGAAGAGTGACAATAAGGACTGTCCTCCAGAGCCAAAGAGAAACATTTCTCATGGAGCTCATGCCCTGAATTTGGACTTTGAGCTTACTGGATTGTGACAAAATAAATTTCTCTATTAAAGCATTGTTTATGGTATTTCTGTTATAGCAGCAGTAGGTGACTAAGACACCTTTCTTTCATGGTGCTGTTGTGTGGATTCAGCACAGACTGTTGGTGGCAGTGTTAACTGTTACTATTACACAAATTCAGAATACTTTCCTTAGCACTAAGAGGGCAGTGTATACAACAGTTAAATACCCATAAGCCTGACTTTGAATTCTAAAACTTGGCTCTATGCACTGAGGCAAGTTATTTTGCCTTCTTTGAGCCTCACACTTTTCACCCGCAGAACACAAATAATGATAAAATCGGCTTGCCAGACTCTTCATGAAAATGAACCAAGAGTCCCTGTCCAGTGCTTAGCACGGTGCCTGGCATCTATTATGTGTTCAATAAATGTTTGCTACTATTTTTAGACTGTTTCATTTAAATGTTTGTGTGTAGCTGGGCAGTGGGTTCCAGGAAGAGTGTGACTAAGTAAGCACTGCTTTTCTGGTGGTGATTGAAAGGCAGCTGTTTTGCCGTTTGCAGACGTGGTCGTTCTCCTTGGCTTTCCCTATGCATCCAGTGGGGAAAACACGGGCATTGTGAAGAAGTTCCCAAGGTTTCGGAACCGAGAACTGGAGGCCACCCGACACCAGCGGATGGATTACCCAGTGTAAGGAGGGCAGAGGATGGGTGGTTGAGCTCCTGCTATCTGAAGGCCAGATGTAGACGGGTGAAAGTGTTGAGGAGGACACACCTTGGAGACCAAAATGTTGAGTTGACATATCTTAGAATTTATGAACCTGATCACCTCCAATTGTTCTTGAGTTATCCTTGCTGCTTGCAAGTCTCAGTTAGCCTTGTACTTTTTATGTCAGTCCTGAGTAGGGAAACAAGGTATTGTGACCAGAGGTCCTGCAAAATTTCAAGCTCAGCGGGCCAAAGTCAACACCGATGGCAGACTTTGCTTTGCCCTTTCTGTCTTAGATGACTGGACTAAACAAACAAAAGACAGCAAAGCAGTTGCTACTGAGTCGGCCCCAGCTCATGGATACCTCCATGTGTCAGAATAGAATTGCACTCCGTAGGATTTCCAGTGGCTGATTTTTCTGAGGCGAATCACCAGAGTTTTCTGCTAAGATGCCTCTGGGTAGACTTGAATCTCCCAGCTTTTGGTTAGCAGGTGACCATGCTGTTTACGCTACCTAGGGGCTCCATGATTAGACTAGCTGCTTGAAATCTTAAACTTTTCGTCTCTTCCCTTGATTTCAGCAAAATCCATCCATATATTTTTCCTTCTACTGAATGGAAGCTGCTGAAGATGGTCTTGATTTGCCTCAGACTGGATAGATTTAGCAGAGTGATTTAATTCTTTCCATGCTGCTGGCTGTAGAAAGATCTTGAGTCACTTTATTGAGCGTATGTTGTTGCTAAGCTTCCTTGTAATAACTTATCTTCATGAGCTCACTCAGCTGGGCAGGTCAGGAGGGAGTTGCGTGACACCATCTGTTTGCATATCTTACTACTGGTTTTGAGGCCAGATTAAAAAACCCAGAGTATTCTACAGGATTTCTTTGAATGTATCCCCAAAGATTGTAAGGCTGCTGCTACTTTAACCAAAACTGTGAATTGGTTTACTAGTATAAATGGAGAGACATTGACTCATGTTTAATGTGCAAAATACAATTACTTCTGGGTCCTCTGGAGCCCTGCCTGAGTGGTTAGGTGCTTGGCTCCTGACCAAAATGTCAGCAGTTCAAGTTCACCAGCTGCTGCTTGGAAACCCTGTAGGACAGTTCTGTTCTGTCCTCCAGGATCACCATGAATGGGAATTGACATGATGGCAATGGGGAATTCCAGGTCCTCATCTTTGAAAGATCACTAGGTGGCAAAGGTGGTTGGAGCCCTAGTCATGCAAAGGTTAAGCTCTTGGCTGCTGACCAAAGGTCAGTGGTTCAAACCCACAGGAAGAAAAGACCTGTTGACCTGCTCTAGTGAAGAGTGTAGCCTAGGAAACCCTGTGTGGCAGTTCTACTCTGTCATATAGGGACCTCATGAATCAGAATCATGACAGCACACAACAACCACAGTTAACCTAAAGGCATTAGTGATTTGAACGAACCCAGTGGTAATGAGGAAGCAAAGACCTGGCAGTTTGCTTCTGTTAAGATTTCAGCCAAGAAAGCACCATGGAGCTGAGTTCCACTCAGACTCGTTAGCTATGAGTTGGAATTGACTCAAGAGCAACTAATAGCAACCGTGGCCTCATCTTTGGATTAGTAGTCCTCAGCACAATGAGAGGCACTAAGGAGATGTTCAGCCAACATTTGCTGAATGATTAGATAACCAGGTGATGTATCACTTCTCCTGGCTAAACATGTTCTATTTAAGCTGGCACCTGTTGTTTTATCCTCGCTCCATAAATTACAACCTGTAATTCTTTTTAAAACTGAAATACCCCCTGTCCAGGAGTGGAATAATTAGATCATTTGTTCATATCAGTCACCTGGAAATGTGGTACTGAGCAACCTAATATGTGCATTAAAATAATACATATGTGTCTCAGTTATACGGAGATGGCACTTTGCAGATTATTACATTTTCCTACCTTAGGGCTTTTATCTTTGAAAGAAACAAAATTGTTCCAAAAGCCCTCATTATGTTTTTTCTCTTAATCATCAAAATTAGTATAGCTTCTTATCAAATCACCTCTTATTAAAATCCACATTTTTAGTCTAGCTCTGGTTTTATAAGCTTTAATCAAGAACTCAGATGGCAGGCACATGAGAGTCTTGAAGACATGTAGAAATAGAGTCTGGGGTGCGAGGTGGAATGTCTGCTAGTTTTGCCCAGTGACGTGCAACTCCTTGTCTGTTGCAGTTACTGTAACTATCTCCTTTGTCTTAAAAATTAAGCTTTGCAAGCCGATCTCCCATGATGAACACGAAGGCAAATTCGTTCCTTCATTGCAAAGAAAGCAATCTCTGCAGTCATTGTTAACTATAATTACCTGTTCTTGGATGATATCAATCTGCAGATTTTTCCCCGCTTACTCTTACAGGTTTACTGTTTCATTGTGGCTTTATTTACTCCATTATTGCAAGGCCAGTCTCTGCGGGATTCTGTATTTTGTTGATTCTAATGAGATGTATGGCACGCCTTCTGTGTTTCTTACTGAAGAAGGTGAGTGTATAAAACAGAACCTTTACAGTGATAGTGTCATTTTCTTGCAGTCCTGTCTAGTGGGAATGCATTTCTCTAGAGTAAAGAAGGTACTTGTCAATGTGACAATTCAGTAAACATGATGGCTTTCAAATATAGGCTTCAACTTAAACTTGAAGAAACATCTTATTTGCAAAGGAATGCATTTGTGTGTGATTTGTTTTGCTTTAAAGAAGATGGAATGTGATTTAGCCCTGTAGCTTTTTAGGATAATTATGGAGAAGGTTTAACTACTTCATTCACTCCTAAGTATTCTCTTGTCATTTTTGTGAGCTTCTGTTTTCCTCCTAGGCTACTTGCATATTCAGATGCACCTTGTCAAAGGAGAAGACTTGGCTGTGAAAACTAAATTCATCGTGCCTTTGAAGGAGTGGTTTCGGCTGGATATCTCTTTTAATGGAGGCCAGGTATCTACACAGCTCCATCACTCATTGTTGCGTCAGCGTGGTCACTTACAGTTCAGCGTTGTTGTAAAGTCAGGGCAGTGGCAGTTCAGCCGTAGAATTCTCGCCTTCCATACAGGAGACCCTGGTTCGATACCCAGCCAGGGCAGTTCGCGTGACTGTCCCACCCGTCTGTCAGTGGGGGCTTGCATGCCCGTCATGATGCTGAATAGTTTTCAGCTGAGTTTCCTGACGGAGATGGAGTTCTACCTCGGAAGGGTAGCCAGTGGAAACCTATGGACCCCCAATAGTCTCATCTGCAACTGCTTGTGGGTGTGGTGCACGACCAGGCAGCGGCTTGTTCCATTGTGCATGGGGTTGCCATGGGCTGGGAGCAGACTCTGGTGGGACGGCCACTAACAAAAGATACAAAACGTCGTTGTAAGTGTAGGGAGCCACAAAATATGCAAGAGCAAATTTGTGGTAAATGATAGACTTTTTGCAGCTAGACACTTTCGATATCAAACTTTTGTAGGTAGGTATTGAGATGGTAAGAATCCTATCCCATTTAATTAACTTTTAAAGCCCTTCTTTTGACTGTTATGTGAAGGTGTAAATAATATCACTAGCTGTATAGCTACGATGATCTGAGCAGTTCTCTCGTTTTTCCCTAGGGAGACAGGCTTTGTGGAGAGAAATCTTTAAGCAGCATTGGCCAAGTTTATATAGTCTTATCAGATCTATAGCTTGTAATTATGTTTTTAGGAGGAAATTTACTGGGTGGTTCAAACAAGAAATAGTTTGACTGCTTCTGGCAGTTGAAACAAGTGCTTATGTTTAGATAAAATAGACAGAACAATAGCCAGCAAATATCAGTGAAAATTCTAGCAGGACGGAGAGACTTTATCTACTTTGCACTATAAAACCTTACACATAGTTATTTCCAATTCTCCTAACACAGCTTTTTATGGATTATGGGAAATCTGCTGTTATAATTGAGGGCGATTCTATTTCTCAAGCTACATGATGCCAATATCCTACTTTTTCCCAGTTATTTTATTTTCTCATCAGCCTTTCTTATTGATTTGTGATTTTCCTGTAACAAAACCAGAAGAGATGTTTTGTTTGTCTTGTGTATTAGATAATACACAGTCTACCCTTGGTGTTTTGGTTTACCACATATCCTTTTCTGGAAGGCAAAAGAAATCAGGTCAGTTCTTGTTGCCTTCCTGAGAGGTGCCTGTAAAACGTTAGCTGGGGTTTTTTGTATGCTTGTTTCCTTAAAAAACATTAGGTGCCGTAGCTTTGGCCCACATATTAGCTTTCAGTCTACAGAGGTCATGATGCTATTGTAGCTTATGCTGCTTTCTCCTGAGGAGAAGGTCAGCTCAGTACTGTGTATCACTTTGACAGGTGTCAAATCATTAGAGCAAATTCACAGATCTTATTTTGCACCTGTTGTACGTAGGACACTGTGTTCAGGGGCTTATAGACAATTTATGGAAATAACATTAAGCAGGTGAAGAGCTGTCACAGGGAGCATAATTGCTGAATGATTCATATTGATTCACAGAAGGGAGGTGACCCCTCCTGCTAGGGTGCTCAGGCAGGGTTTCCGAGGGCAAGTTCTTGCAGATGAGCAGAATCTAGATGGAGACGCCAGAGCGGGCTTTTCTGCCATCCCTGGAGGTGAGCAGGTAAGCCAATTTGACTGGAGTAGAGATTTCTAGACTGCAGAAAACTCATGTTGTTGTTGCTGTGGGCCATCGAGTAGATTCCAACTCATAAGGACCCTCAAGGGGAGAGTAGAACTGTCCCCTAGGGCCTCCTTGGCTGTAATCTTTACAGGCGCAGATCACCAGGTCTTTCTCCCGCAGAGCTGCCCGTGACTACCAGCTGCTCAATTGCAGCTGAGCACTTAACCCTTGCATCACCATGGCTCCTTAGAACACTAATAGAAGAAGAAAAAATACCTCTCCAGGCTAGAAGCACAGAATCTTGACTGTCAGGCTATCTTGAACTTCAGTGTGCAAGGCAGTAGGTTGTCATGGAAGATTTTTGAGCAGAAGAGTCCAGTCAGCATAGTCCTTTCATTAAAGAGATTAATCAAAGGCAGAGTGGAGGATATGGTAAAGCGAGAGAGAAGAATTAGGAAGATCAACTGGGATGGAAAGAAAGAAGGGGACTTTTTTACTTAGGTAAATTTTTTGTCCACTTAAATGCCCACTGCAATGGCTCTTCTTTCATTCTTTCCATCCCACCATGCCTCCTGAATTCAAAAGTAGATCCCAAAGCAGTGTGTACTACTTGTCTACACAAAGGCCATCTCTGTGGTGGGGGACCACCCTACTGCTTTCTTTGCCTAAATGACCAAGTAAGTTAAAATGGTTTAGTGACATAACGGGTTGAGTTCTTGTCTTTGTTGAACCAATTATGTTGTAATAGGTAAGTTGTTTCTCTTTGTAATTAATTTTATTGTTGTTGTGGCTGAGAATACGTGCAACAGAATGTATACTGATTCAACAATTTCCACATGTACAGTTCAGTGACATTGATTATTTTCCTCATGTTGTACAACCATCCTCACCCTCCTTTGTGGAATTGTTCCTCCCCATTACCATAAACTCACTGCCCCCTAAATTTTGTATCTCATTGTTCAAGTTAACTGTTGTCAGCGTGATCTCACAGACACAGATTTTAAAAGAACAGTGTCAAGACAGATCTTGTTTACTAATTAATCTAACATATTGTTTGGTTTAAAGATGATTTCAAGGGGAATTTCTGGTTTGGGTATTAAAGATTACCATATGGCAGTAATTTTGCAGTTCATCCAGCCCTGATAGGTCCAGAGTTGAAGCTCTGTTCTGCATTTCCCCCCTTTTGATCTGGATTCTACTATAGAATCTTTGATTGAAACATTCAGTCATGGCAGTTGAGCACCATCCAGTTCCCCTAGTGAGTTGGATTGGTTGTTGTGGACTGGCTTATCTTTCATAGATACAATGTTGTAGTCATATCTTCAAGAATCTGATTAGGCCAGCAAAGGTTCCTAAGTACTGGCTCTATGCCACCACTGGGGGAGTAAAATTCACCCCTCAACTTCATGGGCTTCTGTTTGAGTCCAAGAAATGGGGAGAACACATGTGAACACAGCTAACAACAGTCATAACAACAACGTTGTCACCATCTAACTTGGAGTGACAATTCTTGTTGCTTAGATACCTGGGGAAACAGCAGTGGGTGAAGAATGTACAATATCCACCTGGTTTCCCTCCTAAAGGTGCTCATGTAATCAGAGCAAAATGTTGAAAACTCTTTGTAGTATCTTACACAAGTGTGACTTTGTGTGCACTAGACTTTTAAGCACAAATAAATCACAGGAAACTTTGGCTTGAAATTTGGAAGTATCTGGAACCTACTGGGGAAACAACTTTATAGATATTTTTACCATAGCAGGTCATTTAGGGAAGTTAAATTTCTCGAGGCTTAAATTTTACACAGGGCTGGTAAACCGTTAATTTTATTTTGCACAAACCGATCAAGTGAAAAGCTAGGCAGCACATTTTATGAGTAATTTATTTCAAGGACTGTGTTTGTGGCATGGAGTATTGAGGCATAACTAATCCTTGTGTCTCTCCTGACATAGATAGTTGTCACCACCAGTATTGGGCAAGACTTGAAAAGCTACCATAATCAGACTATTAGGTAAGTGTAGTGTTTTACGTTATTCAAAATTTTGCAGAAGGATGGCTGAGGATTCTTCGCGCTGTAGCTATTAGCCCTAACGTCATCCCACTCATCCTCTTTCAGCTCTTCCAAGCATGGACTGTTCTCTGCCCTGTAGCTGCCTTTATACTTCTTTTTTTAAAGAAAAAAAATCATGAACTTTCCCTACCTGCCTACCTCCAACCTTTTTTCTAAGCCAGAGAAACTAGTTCTGTCTCCATCTCTTATTGGAAATTTTTCCCTTTCATAGTCCTTTATAATTCACTTTCTTTGAAAATTATCTTCAGCAAAGGATTCTGAAAAATAAATCTAAGTATTAATGTTGCTTATTGAGAATGGTTGGTAACTTTGGCCCAGCACACAGCATAAAAGCAGACAGTTTTCGTATTTATGTTTATAATCTAAAATTGAAATGTATGCAGTTATTGATATTGGTGTAACTTTTCATCCTTATGTAACCATTCTCTGAAAGAGTTAGAGAAATGGAGAATTGGGTCCCTTGCCTTGTTTCTATAATTTTTAAGTATTTGCTTCCATATCCATATATCATATTAGGTTTTACAGTGTCAGAACCATGAAGTAGCCTCCCCTAGAAACTCAGGATGCCTCCTCAGAGCTAGATAATATGTTTATAAATCAACATTGAAGAATAAGTCTAAAGAACAGAAAAATTACCAGCTCTATATGTATGGTTTTTTAAAAAAATATCAGGACTGGTGGGGACCTTGGCTGGGGGAACCGCTCCCGCCATTAATCATTTCACTGCTCCAAGCAGAAATGTGTTTGTCCACATTGGCTTGTAACACTCAGAGCTCCATACTTCAATTCTATTGAAAACCAAATACTGAAGGATGAAAAGCCAAGAAGGCCAGAGACAGGTAAGCAGAGTGACATACCCTATATATTTTTTTCATACTTTCTGTTCACATTTAAGTCACACAGTTCTCTTTTAGGCTGGGGCACATAGAACAATTCTTATTTTCATGGCTGGATGAAGGGATTAGAGTAATATTGAAAGACTGAAAAATGTATTATTGCCTTGCCTGCAAAGAGTTCAAGAGGTGACATGATTGCTATACTGAAGCATAAAGGCCAAGGCCTAAGGACAGAGCTGAAATCTCAACACATAGCCCATTGGATTTAGACCCATCAGAAGGAATTTGACAGATATAAATTCTGTTATATAACTGGCGGTCATAGAATCTTCTCTGAGGAGTTCCAGAATAGGAAGAGCCTGAGAGTTGTCTTCAGTGGAAAAAGTGATCTGGGAGCTTCTTTGGGAATCTCTTGTAGCACCATGTTCTATGAAGTGGACCCCAGAAATTATGGGATGATGTTTCAGGAAAGTGAAGTCTAAAATAATGACTGCCTTTTTTGTTCCTGCCATCCTTCCCTTAACCACAGGGTGTTTTTTGGCAACAGATTGGATGTCGTATGCTCCTTTTCATTTGTTATATAAGGCCTCCTTTTCACCTTAAGTCCTAGAATCTAGAGGTTGACATGAATGACTCATAGACAAAAAGGTCACAATATGATCCAGGGCTGAAACTAGAGGTGGAGCACTAAAAAAATTAGTGATCATTAGAAATTAAGAGTTTGATGTAATATTCAAAAGAATTAATGAAAAAATCTATGATGAACAAAATTCCAAAATTTTTAATAAAGGCAGGATCAGTGTGATGGTATGGGATTTCAAGAATCAGGACTGGTTTGCAAGGATATACCAGTTCACCCTTCCAGTGAAAGCATTGAAATAATCCGTTCTTGTTAATAACAGCAGTCCCCAGACCTAAGCGTGCCACTCACTACCACCTCTGCGGCTCCTCATGCTTCTGGAACCGGTCTCAAGAACAAGGAAAGAGTTACGGCTGTGTCCAGTAGGGGGCTCCCCGAACGCCACTCTGACTGGTCTTTGTTCTGATTGGTCAGTGGCTCTGGGGTTCTTGTGGCTACCAGTTACCCGTGAGTGATTGAGCTGGTGGTCCCTGCATGTATGTCAGGAGCACTGTGCTCCACAGGGGTTTCAGTGGCTTGTTTTTGGGAAGTGGAGTACCTGGCCCCTCTCTCGAGGAGCCAACTCGGCTATTAGCCGAGCCTATTAGAGCTTCCTGGGTTTCCTGTGGGTTGGTATTTTGAATCATATCCCTGCCAGGAATCCCATTTTCCCAGTGGGATAAGCCAGTGACCTGAACATCGAATATTTCTGGTTTACTGGTTACAGGTGATCCAAGGAAAACCACTTAACCCCTGGTTACTTGTTCTTCTAATGTAAGCCTGCTGATAGCAGAGGTTGCCCCTGACAGGTGGTTCCGAAAGATCAATAGTTACGTACTCAAGAATGAAGTGGTACATGTGGATGAAAAGCTGTCAGTTACACCAGGTGACAAGTAATAACTGCAGACTTGTGTACTGTTAAATTCATTCATTCATCTATCATCGCTTCATTCATTCAGCTAGAATGTTTACCGGGGAACGCAGAGGTGTAGTGGGGATTTGCAGGGAGAAGGCGCTAAGTCCTAGAGGATGGCAGACGAGGCGCGGAATGATATGACGATGCGGAATGATATGAAGGGGCGGAGGCGCCACAAATAGAAAGGCACCCGGATGAGGAAGCTGGGCCAGAGTGAGAGCAGGGAAGGTGTTTATGCTGACGGGTGGTATCCGCTGTCAACCTCCCGTCCACCTTGAAATTGCGGAGGGGTCGAGAGGTGGGGTTGAGGGAAGGTGGGGGTGGGGGAGGTGTGCCATTTAGAGAGTGCCCTTGGGGCCGGGTTGAGTGGGGAGTGGAATTTAGAGATTGCCCCTGGCCGCTGTTCGGCCTCACTACGCCCCTGGGGCTTCACCGCAGGGACCTAACTTTCAGTGCTGGGAATCAAATGAGGAAGGAAAGGAATACAGTCTCTGCCTTCTTGGAGCTGAAAAATCTAGTGGGGTAGACAAAAAAAAAAAAAAAAGCCATCGAGTCTGTCTGATTCCTAGTGACCCTAGAGGTCAGAGTAGAACTGACCATAGTCTCCACGGAGACAGGAACTAGTAAATTCACAAGTAAGTGTAAAGCTACATCCTTGTGGTGTAGTGGTTAACTGCTGCATCCGTTAACCAAAGGGACCAGTGTGGACTTGGGAAGTCTAGCTCAGCTTTTTTTTTGTGAGCGAAATTGAAGTGCAAGGAGTCTCTCGCACCTCTGCAGCCTCTTGTTCTTCTTTTGTAGTTCCTTGGGAAACCGGAGTGGCATAGTGGGTCAGGTGCTACATCTGCTAACCAAAAACTCCGCAGTTCAAATCCACAAGGCACTCTTTGGCTAACCAAAAACTCCGCAGTTCAAATCCACAAGGCACTCTTTGGAAACTATGGTGCAGTTCTACTCTGACCTCCAGGGTCGCTATGAGTCGGGCTCCAGTCGATGACAGAAGATTTCGTGCAGCCATTGAGAATGTTAGGGGAAAATGAAGATGGAGACTTATCCGAAGTTGGTTGATAGTAATGACGATATAAGAATGACAGTCCAGTGGTTTAGGGACCAAATCATTTATCGATTAATTGAAAAATTCAGTTAAAGCCAAGAATCCACAAAAAAAGGTCCTCACTGTAGTTTTAATTATAAAATATAAATGTGCATCCATTTGCCAGTCTTTTAAGATAGATCTTGCTTTGGAGTATGAATCCACTACTTGAAGTAGGAATCCACTGATTGGGGTGTGAATCCACTGATTGGGGTGTGAATTCAGATTGGAGTGTGAATCCACCGATTAGTGTATGAGTCCACTGATTATAGTACACATCCATTGGTGAGTGTATGAATCTGCTGACTACGGTATGAATCTACTGTAGTATGGGTTCACTAATGAGCCATGCATAAATCGTACCGACTTTCAGTGTCTTCCAAGTGACGAGAAAATACAGAACCCATGAAACAGAGCCCTGAATCCATCTAGATTTCTCCCGTTTTCCCAGTCTTTTCCAACAGCTTTAATGCCACAACAGTTGGAGTTCATTACTAAGCAGTTAGTTAATTGAGGCGACTGCAAATATTCAGTGTACAGAGAGAAAAACTCATTGTTCTCCTACTTGTTCTTTTGGATTACATAATATTTAATCAGATCAACTCATTACAATGGCCATACAGTTGGTCCCGGCAGGTTTGGGAACAAACATATCTTCCTCTTACAATGCATTCTACTCAGGAGATGAGAGCAGAAGTCCAGTAGTGACTGGATGCATGGTAATAGCCTTAGCTAACAGATAGGGCACTGACTGTGAGCCAGGCATCACTTTGAATGCTTCATTTATGTATTAACTCACTCTATACTCACAACAACCCAACAAAGTAGGTGCCGTTAGTGTTCTCATTCTAAAAACAGGGAGGAAGACACCACTCAATTATTTTGGACACATCATTAGGAAAGATCAATGATTAGCAAAAGACATCATAGTGAGTAAAGCAAAAGGTCAGCAAAAACAAGGGAAACCTCCATGAGAGGGGTTAACACAGTGACCACAACAATGGACTCAGACATATCCACCATCGTGAAGGTAGCACAGGACCAGGCAGTGCTTCCTTCTGTAATGCATAAGGTCACCATGAGTCTGAGTCCATCCAGTGGCCACTCACAACAGTAACAAGACCCCAAAGAGTAGCCTCCAGCTGGCAAGTCTCCATCCAGCATGTTGTATGCCTCAAGCAGCGCATTTGGGGAGGAGTGGGGACAGGGATAAACTTGGTTAAGTGGGGTCAGTGAAGCAGTGTCTACTGCGGAAGTATTGCCTGGTTTCCATCCAGTGCCAGGGATTATCTCATGAGAGTTATCGGACTGCCCAAAAAGGTGGTTCAAGTCTTTTGACAGTCTCAGAAAATGGAAACAGTTCACAACTCTTAGAGATAACAACTTTGTGGTCCCTCTTGAAGACCAGGGTACAGAGACCACTGTCTTCTGATAGCCCTTCCAAGCCTAAGATTCTAAACAGGGTGGTATCAGGAGATAAAAAATTCCTTTTCCATTTTTGTTGCATTTGTGCGAAACTAATTTCTAAGTGGAGTCTCTGGGTGGTGCAGAGGTTAACACACTTGGCTGGATGTCAGAAGGTCGGAAGTTTGAGTCCACCCAGAGGTATCTTGGAAGAGAGACCTGGCCATCTACTGCCCCCAAAATCAGCCAAAACGGTTTTGTTCTGTCAACTCGATGATAGCTGTTTTTTTTGTTGTTATTATTGCTGTTTTTAATTCCTAGACCTTTACTCTTGCCGTCAGCTGACATGGTCTTCCCCCTTTCACGCTTCCCCTCCTTCCAGGCCCATCTCTGAGGGGTTGGGTTGTCTGCTAACAGAAAACCTTCCCCTTTTCTGCAGTACCTCCTGTTTGCCTGGTTTTTCTGATTCAGCTGCTGGTAGTTGGCTTTGTCCTCTTTCCCTGTTGCCCTGGCCCCTCACTCCTGTACCTCCCCAGGCTCCTGGCAGCCTGCCTGGTGGTTTGTTTTCCTTCCTTGCGCTCCCATCTGCCCTCTCGGCTCCCTGGCTCTTTCCTCATCGCCTGGCTTCTCACTTGATGCCTATCTTAACCCTCCCTCCTGTTCATGTATGCCCTGCTGTCCTCTGCTCACTCATTTCTGGTTTCATTTTCAAACTTCCCAGTGCACACTGGAAACCTTGGTGGCATGGTGGTTAAGTGCTACGTCTGCTAACCAAAAGGTCAGCAGTTCAAATGCACATGGTTTAAAAAGTCTAAATGATGTGAAAAGGTATACTATTGAATGTCTGGCTTCTAGCTCTGCCTCTGTTTGCCCTATTCCTCAATCCACCTCATGGGTAAATACTCTTATTAATTTACTGTGTATACTTTCAGAGTTTTCTTATACAAATACAAAACATTACTTCTCTCTTTTCTTAGGTAAAAGATATACTCCCTGTTCTGCATTTTGCTTTTTTCACTTAACAATCTATTTTGAATATGTCTCTGGATAGGTGCACACAACACTTTGTCTCCTTTTTAATCTGTACCATGGAAAAGCTCACACCCAGGACCCAGCAGAGGAATGGTCTGGTTGTCATGGAGGGACACCTAGGTTCTGTCAAAAGCCAACTACCGTTGAGTCAATTCCAACTCATAGTGGCCCTATACACAAGAGTAGAACTGCCTCATAGAGTTTCCCAGGAGCACCTGGCGGATTTGAACTGCCAACCTTCTGGTTAGCAGCTATAATACTCAACCAGTATGCCACCAGAGTTCCCTGGGTTTTACAGTCTGGTGAATATAAGAAAGGTCACAAGGAAAAGCTTTGTACATTTTGTGCATGCTAGCTCGCCTTTTCCTTCATTTCTGTTCTGATCTATAATCTTGAGGATATGCTGTGGATTTCTCATGGATCACCTGTGTTGATCTCTTGTCCTTGCCTACACCCTTAGGCCCTGTCCTACCCTCCTCCTTAAGTCTGAATTCACCATTTATCTCTGTCTTTACCTAATAGGCTGTTTTTAGGCCTCCCCCTCCCCCCATCACAACCTATTCATTTTTTATATTTTTCCTTTAAGAGGAAAATATTTGCAGTTAAGACCAATAATTGCAACTAATTTTGATGGTTACAAATAATACCAATAATAATAAGAGCTGCAGCACATAGAATAATAAACACACTGCCATCGAGTCGAGTCCAACTCACAGCAACCCTAGATGCCAGAGAAGAAAAACCCCATAGAGTTTCCAAGAAGTCCCTGGCAGATTTCAACTGCCCTCCTTTTGGCTAGCAGCCGTAGCACTTAACCAGTACACCACCAAGGTAATAAGAACTACCACATAGTGTTTACTATGAGTTGGATGCTCTTTTATATGCCTTGAAACTAGTTGCCATGGCATTGATTCTAAGTCATGGGGATCTCGTGATGTATCAAACTGTGCTCCATCGGGTTTTCAAGGTTGAGACCTCAAGGAAGCAGAAAGCCAGGCCTTTCTTTTGCGGCCCCTCTGGGGGCCTTGAACCGCCAACTGTCTGTTTAGCAGCTGCACGTTTAACTTTTTGCATCACCCAGAGATTCCTCTAGATGCCTTGCATCATAATGTTTCACTTAATCCTCTTACCCAGGCTGTCAGTAAGGAGCTGTCATTTCACAAGAGTCTCTGGGTGGTAGACACAGTTAATAGGCTCAGCTGCTAACTGAAAGGTTCAAGGTTCAAGTCTACCTAGAGGTGCCTTGGAAGAAAGCCCTGGCAGTCTACTTCAGAAAAATTAGCCATTGAAAACCCTGTGGAGTACATTTCTGCTTGGACATGCCTGGGGTCCCCTAAAAGTGGGAGTCAACTGCAACTGCTGCTTTTCTTTTCTTTTTTGAAAAATTGTTTTACAAATCAGAAAGGTTCATTTTCAGAGACATTAAGTAACTGGTCCATGGTCACACAGCTGGTAAGTCGCAGTTGGATTCCTGGCCTAAATCTGCCTGACCCCACCGTGGTCTCATCTGCTAGAACCCAGGGTGAAAGGCTTGTGGCAATCTGGGGTGAGTCAAGAGCCAGCGTAAGCGTCCCTCTGTTGGAGCCCTCGTAATCCTTTGTGTTTGTCTCTAGCTTCCGGGAGGATTTCCAGTATAATGACACCGCTGGCTATTTCATTATTGGAGGGAGCAGGTATGTGGCTGGCATCCAGGGCTTTTTTGGCCCTCTGAAGTACTACCGCCTCCGCACTCTGGACCCTGCCCAGGTGAGTCCAGGGAACCAAGGAGAAGTTTGCGGGCACTTGCAGGTGATGGGCATATCTCTCTGGGCTGTGTAACCCCAAGGAAACAAAAGATTCACCCCAGCCAGGGTGCGTATGGCCTGTCATCAAACGTAATTAATGGTGAGACTTTTCCTCAGCAAACGCGATAATAGATTGCTGTTAACACTGGGTTCATTTAGTACCCATAAAATGGAACCCATTTACTTCCTCTATTTTAATAACTACTAGCTTAATTATGGAGTAGATTTTTATCAGGCTTTTGCCTATCCAGTGATTAAACTAATGAAAGGAGCAAATGGTAGTTATTTGGCAAAGCTTCTTTTATGTGCTTTTATTTAAAGTATCAGAGAGGCGATGCTCCAGCAAATTGAAACCTTGATTCTCCTCGCTGCTGTCTTCAGAAACACAGGCCTTCAGCTCAGGCTGGGGTGGGCTGCTGTGGGGGTGGAGATCACAGGGGACTTAGTGTCCAGAACTGTCACGGTGCACAGTGACTATCAAATTGAAAACCCACCCATGAATGGAACTGCCTAGCTCTCCAGGCTGCCTCCAGCTGGCTGGGAGAGGGGACAGGGAAGTTTCCCCAGAGTGAGGACACTATAGGGGTTGCTTTCTGTGCCTTAGAAAGGCAGTCAGGAGTCTCACCTGGTACCTGAAACAGGGGCATTCTTTCATTTCCTTTGACCCTGTAGGGTTTGCTCTAGGGGAAATAGGAGCTACTCAGTAAAAGCTGTAATTAGGAAAAGTGGGGACTCCCTGCATCCCACAAGTGACATCCTAGAGCCCCTACTGAGAGACCTCTGTGAAAAGGAAAACGGTAAATCTCATCTATTCACTTGTGCAACAGATACACGCTGAGTGCCTACTATGTACCAGGGTCTGTGCTAGGTGCTGAGGTGACCTACAGAAATAAGACAATGGCTTTCCAACTTTTTCTTTTAAGTGGTCCACAAGAAGAAACTTATTGTATATCATGACCAACCAGGACATACAAATAGATCTCTATAGGTAAATAAAGAGCTAAAAACCAAAAAACTAAACCCATTGCTATGGAGTTGATTCCAACTCATAGTGACCCTATAGGGTAGAGTAGAACTGCCCCGTAGAGCTTCCAAAGAACAGGTGGATTTGAACCGCCGACCTTTTTGGTAGCAGCTGTAGCACTTAACTGATATGCCACCAAGGTTTGCAAAGAGATAGACACATACATATATGTACTACATGCGACAGCAGTTTTACTAAGAGAGCATAGCTTTGCTGGGTCCTGTGTCATCCTCATAGCTGCTGCTGTGTTTGAGCCCACTGTTGCAGCCACTGTGTCACCCATTTAGTTGAGGGTGTCTCTTTTTTTTTTGTTGACCCTCTGCTTTACCAAGCATGATGCTTTTCTCCAAGGACTCATCCTTATTGAAAAGATGTCTGAAGTACCTGAGGCAGATTCTTGCCGTGTTTGCGTCTAAGGAACATTCTGGCTGTATTCGCTCCATGGCAGAACAGTCTTCTGGCAGTCCAAAGTGTATTCAGTATTTGGGATCACCACCATAATTTAAAACCATCACTTCTTTGGTCTTCCTTGTTCATTGTCCAGCTTTCGCATGCATCTGATGTGACGGAAAGCACTACGGCTTTGGTCAGACGTGCTTTAGTTCTTAAAGTGGCGTTTTTGCTTTCTGTTACTTCCAAGAGGTCTTTTTGCAGCAGACTTTCCCAGTACAATATGTCTTTTGATTTCTTGGCTGCTGCTTCTGTGAGTGGTGATTGCGGATCCAAGTAAAATGAAATTCTTGACAACTTGAGTCTTTTGTCTGCTTATCATGATGTTGCTTACTGGTCCAGCTGTGAGGACTTTGTTGTCTTGATGTTGAGGTGTCATCCATACTGAAGGTTGTAGTCTTTGGTCTTTGTCAGTGTGCTTCAAGTCGTCCTCACTTTTAGCAAGCAAGACTGTAGCATGTGCATGTGTAACACAGGTTGTCAATAAACCTCCCTCCAATATGATAATGCCTTCTTCATACACACACACACACACACACACACATCCTGCTGCTGGAATAATTTCAAACTTTTTTCTTTAAAGTGGTCCACAATAAGAAATTTATTTTATGTCATGACCAACCAGGACATACAAATGGATGTCTATAGATAGATTAATACAGAGATAAAAACCAAAAACCAAACCCGTTGCCGTGGAGTTGATTCCAGCTCATAGTGATCGCATAGAGTAGAACATTCTTATAATTTCATGATTTTATGAAAGGCTGAAACTTGCATGCTGAAAATTAGACAGTTAAGATAAACCCCAGTTCCTGGGAAACTCCTTTTCTGGCTCTTAACCAAATGAGTTCCAGAAGACTCTATACATGCTTTAGTTCAGATTTGAGCACTGTGTTCAGCAGCACAAGGCAGGAATGTCTGCATTTGCTGAAATGCAAGTGTAGGGAGGACTGTTAGGGGTACCTGCCCTCAACCCACAGCCTTGTATCCGGCTCTGGGAAGTTGAGGAGGAACTTGTCTCCACGAGATGGATTGACACAGTGGCTACAACAGTGGGCTTCAGCATGGCCGGGATTGTGAGCATAGTACAGGAGCAGGCAGCGTGTCGTTTCTGTTGCGTTAGAACCAACTCTGTGGCATCTGGCAAGAACAACAATATATGAGGTCTGACAGTCAAGTTCATGAACTCATCCTAGAAAAAGTGCTACATACTTCATTGCTGAATATCACTATGGTCACTGTTTTAGTCAGTTAGGCTGCTCTAACAGAAATACCACAGAGTGGATGGCTTTAACAAAGGAAGGTTTATTCTTACACAGTCCGGTAGGTTGCAATTCCATATTCAGGGTGACCGCTCCAAGGGAAGGCTTTCCCCTTGTCTGCTCTGGAGGAAAGTCCAGTATTGTATCAGTCTTTGTCCAGGGAGCATCCTGGCGCAAGAACCTCTGGTCTGAAGGAGGTGCTCTTCTCCCGGTGCTGCTTGCTTGATGGTAGCGAGGTTCTCAATTGTCCTATGTTTCTCTTTCCCTTTTATCTCTTGCAAACTGAAAGCATTAAGGGTGGGGCAAGCCATACTCTGGGGAAACTCCCCCTACAGCAGGGCAGGGAAGCAATTCTTTGCGGGAATCTACATCCCCACCCTAATCCTTTAACATACAGTTTAGCAAAACCACACAATGGAGGAGAGTCCCAAGATACGGAGAATCATATCCCAGCCACGTGGCTACGCATATTTTTGGGGGGACACAGTTCAAACCATGACAGTCACCTTCAGAGTACTCCCCTTGGGAAGCTGTGCCATGATGTCAGTGCCTAGGCCACCTTTCTAAGCAATTTG
Organism: Heterohyrax brucei; assembly: GCA_028571685.1. Lineage (NCBI taxonomy): Eukaryota > Metazoa > Chordata > Mammalia > Hyracoidea > Procaviidae > Heterohyrax > Heterohyrax brucei. Next base: position 169,416,136 of record CM053143.1, read on the forward strand.
GGAACTCTTTTTCTGGAATGGCCATCAGAGCTGTCATCATATTACCCTTGATGTCCTGAATGTCCTTAAAATGTCTTCTTTTCAATAGTTCCTTTATCTTCTAGTAAACAAAAAATTCACTGGGGGTCAGATCAGTTGAGGAAGTAGGGTGTTCCAATACAACTATTTCTTACTGGCTAAAAAGTCCCTCAGAGACAACTATACATTTAAGTTTGTGAACTTGCCACCATGCCACCATGTTCGATGGCCATTCCAGAAAGAGTTCCAAGATTGCTTTGTAGGACGAACAGAGCACTGCCGTCAGAGCATAGCTTCCCGGAGTGAGTACTTCCAAGGTGACCACAGTGACACTCATCAGTGAGGTATGTAGCACTTAGAACAATCAAGTTCACAGGCTACGCTGTCAGGCCTTGTGTCTTTATGTCTTCATTGATGAGGTCTGATTACACTCAGTCACAAAAATTCAGTTTTTCATCCTATGACAACCAACCCAAACCAAAACATTGCCATTAAGTTGATTTCAATACAGAGTAGAACTGGTGCTCCCTAGCATTTTCTTGGCTGCATTCTTCATGGAAGCAGATTGACAGGACTTTTCTTTTGCAACAGTGCTAGGTGACTTAGTATTCAAATGCAGGCCATGTGTGTCACCAGGGCCTGCATTTTTGGTGACTGTTTCCTCATTGTTTACTACAGAGCCAGGGGCAGTGCTGGAGTTCCATTTCCTTTACTACAGGCAGGGACCTGGGTAGACTTAGCATCACTTGGTGGGAGTGAAGGGAGGAAGAAACAGGATTTTCAAGGGCAAGCATGCTGCAGCAGAACAGAACTCTGGGAAATCCTGGCACTTCATTGGCTCAGCAGACAAGGTGGAGTCTTTGGGTGGCTCAAACAGTTAAGCACTCATCTCTTGACTGAAAGGTTGGAGGTTTGAATTCAACAAAAGTTTTCTCAGAAGGAGGTCTTGGCAGTCTCCTCCTAAAAGATCTCAGTCATTGAAAACTCTACGGAGCACAGTTGTGCTTGGAAACACATGGGGTCACCATGAGTCGGAACTGACTCGGTGGCAGTTGGGGTTGTGGTGGTGATGTGCTGAAAAGATGCCCCAGCAAAGGACCCTGAAAGAATAAGCAGTCAGAGCCAGCGTGTCCTTGCTTTAATGCTAACACCCTTGCTTTTGAAAATCCAGAGTGGATAATATGTGTGCCAGCAAGCCACCGATGACATCACTAGGGGCATGAAATCAACCCAAATGCATCCCTTTAGATACCGATGAATGTTCAGTGACAATTGTTCATTTGATTTTCTTGCCTTCTTGTAGATTTTTAATCCCCTCCTTGAGAAGCAACTTGCTGAACAAATCAAATTATATTATGAAAGGTGTGCTGAGATTCAAGACATAGTATCTGTGTACACATCCACAGTACAGCAAGGTGGCCAGAGGCAAGAAGCATGTAAGTATTAAGCCTCAGGAGAACAGTGATAGCTCTGGGCATTTGTATGACCACATACTGGGTGTCTGTCTAACGAGATTAACATAGAATAGGTATCACTTGGCTCAGACAGCCAAGGGAACAAGTGTAACTCCCACAGGTGAGTGTGATGAAACAGGGTATTTCATCTGGGCTCCAACCAGGCCAGCTACAGCCAAGGAGAACCCAGGGTGTTCTTATAGTGTTCACCATGTGTGCCATTTAGTTGACGGGTGCAACGAAAGAGACATTGTAAGCCTCCTGTTGCATTACTTCCATCTGTAACAATGCCAGACCAGAGTCAGAAAATAAAAATGAGTTGGAAAATAAATTAATCATCAGTAATGTTTCCCTATCGGTGCATTTTCGTCTTGAGCCATTAATATCTGAGTATTAGCTCTTAGAAATGTTGAATGATGACTTTGTTGTTTGGAGGTTGGTTGTATTTTTTAAACCCTTGACACTGACTCATTCTGGAAGGCACTGGTAATTTTCTAGAGAAGGAATGACTTGTATATAGATCACTTTCACATTTGCTTATATTTGCAGGGCATCCTTTCACCTATCTCAATGTTTATAAGCATAAAACGTGGCCCCATCTTTGTCTTCCCATCTTCCAGCTTGGATCTAAAAATCCAGAAAACCAAACCTGTTCTTCTGGAGTCCATTCCAACTCATGGTGACCCTATAGAAAAGGGTGGAAACCTCCACAGGGTTTCCAAGGAATGGCTCATGGATTCGAACTGCTGACCTTTTGCTGAGCAGCCAAGCTCTTAACCAGTATACTACCAGGGTGCCAGGTGGGATCTAGCACTTATAAATGTCTATCTGCTGTAGAATTGCATGTGTGATAGGCCATCACTAGAGTCATCCCATATGTTTCTTCTGAAAAGAAATTCCTGTGGGGTGTTTGCCATCAGCAAAAGCAAATTGAGTATTTTAGCCCTGCCCACACACTTCTCCAGGTCTAGAGCTCAACTTCTGATTCTAGGCCTTGGAGGGATGGCTGCATCCTGAACAGACCCCAGGGTTCATGTCAGATGACCCCAGATCATGATTAGGGACAGTGACATGTGAGTGTGGAAAGGCGGTTCATCTGCAATCCGATTTAGAAATAAGCCACGCTGGTCCCCAGCTGCTGCTCTTACTGCTGAAGCATCCCGGAAAAATATGATGCTGTCATAAGAGGGGGAAGATAGACTAGCAATGTCCCAAACAGGAAGGAAACTGATTTGGGAAACTGATGTAATATCAGGAGAGATATGCCCAGGCAGAGGCCAGCCTTGCATGCTGGTATCTTTGGTGGTGTTAGGAAGATTTTCCTCACGTCTTCTATTGCCCTGCCTCCCTGGGGTCCTTTGGCTTTGCTACTCCACTCACACTGCCCGAAAAAAGGGCCTAGACATTGGCCTCCTGGGACCAGTCTGAGGCCAGCTGCTCATTCTGTAGAATTATTCAACAGCCATCCGCAACTTTGGCACATTGCCCTTGGACTGGACTCTGAATTTGTGACCTCGAGGCAAAGGCATCATGGCCAATTTCAAATCCCTAAAGGACTGAAACCAGCATCTAGAAACATTAAGTCTGACCTCTATTTCTAGTTCCTCTGAGGAAGACGGGTTTGCAGAAGAGAGAATTTCAAGATCCTGAAGGATGGGTCGCCCTGGTGGTGCAGTGGTTGAGAGCTACAGCTGCTCACCAGAAGATTGGTGCTTAGAATCCCCCAACTACTTAGAATCCCCCATAGGCAGTTCTACTCTGCCCAGAAACAATGCTAGTTGTCAAAATTAACTCATGGCAATAAGTTTGGTTGTTTTTTTTTTGGTACAGCGTGTGGAAAACCAGCTGTTATTGTGTCAACTCCAGTGCATGGTGACCTCATGTGCATCAGAGTAGAACTGGGCTTTGTAGGCTTTTCACTGGCTGATTTTTTAGAAGCAGATTGCTAGGTCTTTCTTCCGAGGTACCCATGAGTGAACTTTAACTGTTAATCTTTCCATCAGCAACCAAACACATTTTCACCTTCTATGCAGGAGACCCAAGTTCAGCTCTTAGTCAGTGCACTTCACGGGCAGCCACCACCCATCTGTCAGTGGAAGTGTGCGCGACGCTGTTATGTGGTGAACAGGTTTCAGTGGTGCTTCCATACGAAGATGGGCTAGGAAAAAAGGCCTGACAGTCTACTTCCAAAACTCAGCCAATCAAAAACCACATGGGTCACAGAGGTTTGATCTTCAACCGTCATAGGGGTGACAGGACTGGGTGGTGTTTTTTTCCTGTTGTGCATGGGGGTGCCATGAGTAGAGGCGGACTTGACAGCCGCTAACAACAACAAAGGATGCTGTCTCTTGTGCTTCTTTCTCTGTGTAGGTGACATCGGGAATTCCTACTTGGACCTGAAGCGCAGGTATGGAAGTCCCTCGACGTGCAGAGCCTTTCCCTGGGAGAAGGAGCTGAAAGACAAGTACCCTAGCGTGTTCCAGGCATTGCTGGAGGTGGATTTGTTGATTGGTGAGTGAGTCTTTGCTTTAGCTTTTAGACCCTGGTTAAAAATACGCCCCTGGTTTTGGTGTTTCACTCACCCACCTCAGTGATTTATGCCTTGTGGTTATTTTAAACCCTAGCATCCTAGTTTAATTTCAGATTTAAATCCTGCCTTTGTATGCCCACAGCTCTCAATATATCTGTGCAGATTTCTAAGACTAAATACATAAATTTTAATTTGGCAATCACTCAAGCAATTATTTAAAGCAAAGGTCACAGACAGACAAACTTCAGGCAGTTCTGGCCACCAAATGTGGGTGATTACAACATACACTGTTATAGATTTTTTTTTTTAAAAGGAGCTACTCGTCCTGGAAAATATATATTAAAGTGCAGATTTCTAGCTTTCTTTGAAATGTCTAAAGATCTGGCCACGCTGAGATTCCTCCCTATATGGCCACAGTCCCTGGAGGCGAGTGGGGGCACTGGTATGCTGCATTCATCCACAGCCCCTCCTCTCCCTAATTTATCACCTCCTGCTTCATTCATAGAAACCATGGTGGCATAGTGGTGAAGTGCTATAGCTGCTGACCGAAAGGTTGGCAGTTGAAATCCACCAGGTGCTCCTTGGAAACCCTGTGGGGCAGTTCTCCAGTGTCCTGTAGGGTCTCTGTGAGTTGAAATCGACTCAGTGGCAGTGAGTTTAGCTTTCAGTTTTGGTTTCATTCACAAGGAGCCCTGGTGATGGTGCCACCGTTAACTGCTCAGCTGCTAACTGACAAGTTGGCTGTTTGAATCTCTCCAGCAACTCCATGGGAGAAAGACTTGGTCGTCTGCTTCCGTAAAACATCAAAGCCTAGAAAGTCTACGGCACAGTTCTGCTCTGACACAGGGGGCCACTGTGAGTAGAAAACCAACTCAATGACACTCAGCAACAACTTCATTCGTGTATGCCACTTCCCTCGGAGCTTTTGACATATGAACTTGAGAGCCCTGACTTGAGGTGCCAGCTCAGGCATCTCCATGTATATACCCTGCCCACTCTTCCTTAGGCCCATTGCAATTCACTTAGTAGTTAAGCTGGAAACCCTGTCAGCATAGTGGTTAAGTACTGTGTCTGCTAACCAAAAGGTCAGCAGTTCAAATCTACCAGGCACTCCTTGGAAACTCTATGGAGCACTATTTGAGTTGCGGCAATGACAAGCTGGAATCGACTCGATGGCAATGGTTTTTATTTTTAATCCCTACTTCTCTTTGTAAAGCTTCCCTTTCCTCTCTTTTTGGAGAACATCCTAAGAGTGACAGTCCACATTCAGTATCTGTAAAAACACAATGCCGTCCAGTCAGTTTTGACTCATAGCGACCCTAGAGATCAGAGTAGAACTGCCCCATAGTCTGTATAGTCTCCTCTGAATTCTGGAGAGTATGTGCCCTCTGACGGCTACCTCAGCCCCAATTTAGATTGAGTTTTCCTTTCCAGACACTTTCCTCGGGTCTGCCTCTTTAAGGGTTTCTAAGCCTTGGCACCGTTGACATTCTGGGCCTAAGAATTCATTGCTGTGGAGGGATGTCCTAAGCACTGTGGGAGATTTAGCAACATCCCTGGGCTATATACTCACTAGAAGCAAGCCAGTTATGACAACCAAAAATATCTGCAGACGTTGTCAAATGTCCTCCAGAACACCAAACCACCCCCAATGGAGAACCACTGCTGTATAAGCATTATTGTTATTACTGGAGAGAGACAACACACAGGCTTTTGTTGGTTGTCTGGGAGTGGTGCAGCCACCTTTAGACAGGAGATTAGACGACAAAGATGCGTGTTGGGTCATTTAGGTTAAATGAGCCAAGATCGCATATGGATGTGATTGTTTTCTTGAGATTTCTGATTGCATTTAAAGATGATGATTTCACCCCACAGTCTTTTTTAAAGAAAAGGATTTAATAAGAATGTTTTCATATAATTTTTACAGCTCAAAAAGTTCTGTCTATATGAATTTAGAATTATTTTCTAAATAATTATGTTTCTAAATCCACAAGAGGTCTGGAGACAGTATCTATTTCTTTTTTTAAAAAAACCAATCATGAGCTCCTAAACCCTAAGATTTTCGGTGTGTTGGTGTGCCACACCTGCTACATTGCCTTGAAAAGAGTGAAGGTCACTGACTCTGATAGGTCATTAACTCTGATAGGTTTCCCAAAACACTAGTGATGTAGTGGTCAGGAGCTATGGCTGGTTACCAAAAGGTTGGCAGTTTGTATCTATGAGGTGTTCCTGGGAACCCAGTGGGGCCGTTCTGCTGTCTGCTATAGGGTCATTATCAGCTGGAATCCACTGAACAGTGTGGATTTGTTTTCTGGAGGTTTCATAGGTTTTCAGAACCCTCCCTGCTCCCCCACCCTCCAGCCGGTAGTGGCAGAGGTTGAGCCTGAGCTGAGAGAACTGCAGCTGCTGCAAGAGTCTGTGTGGTACACACAGTTCTAATTTACCCAGAGGCACCTTCAAAGCAAGGCCTGATGATAGGCTTGCAGAAGGTCACAGCCTTGAAAACCCTGCAGTGCAGCCTGTGAAGTTGCCATGAATTGAGATGGACTCATTGAGAACTGTTTTCTTGGGGGACTCTTGCTGATCCTGCCATTTGGGCCCTTCCTGTGTTTCTCTGCTTCCGACAGGGAGGCCCATACTGTCCTGGCTCCCTACTTCCAGGCCTCCGCCTGCCCTGGGTACAAGTCTGTGTCCTTTTTCTCCTTTCTTTGACCTTTCCTAGGGTCTAGGAGCAGACCTGGAGCCCAGGTGGTACAGTGGTTAAGAGTTATAACTGGAGACCAAAAGGTTAACAGTTTGAATCCACCAGCTTTGGAATATAGCTTTGGGATATATAGCTCTTTGGAATATAGGGCAGTTCTTCTTGGTCCTATAAGATCTCTGTGACTTGACTAGATAGCATCAGGTTTAGGAGCAGATCTGGATGGATACAGGAAGAGTAGATGATCCCCTAGAACTATCCTGAAACTCCCATTCTACCTCCAGCCCTGTTTTTTTAGGTTGCCTTGTCCCCTCCGGTGACTGAGACTCCCTCACAGGGGGAGGGCCTTCACTCCTCATTAACATTCACCTCTCTACTGGTAGGCTGTCTTGGCTCCAGGCTGTTTTAGCTTCCACTAACCTGAGAGAGAGAGATTGGTGTTAGGCAAGCTGTCCAATTTCTAGCTAGGCTGCGAAAAGGCATAAAATGTGATTTTGCAAATGGAGGGTAAAAAAAATCAGCCCACATGTTTAACATACCTTTAGTCTCCTGAGAAAGGAATAGTAAAAAGATCAGTGTGGTGATATATGAGTTTGTTCCTGGTTCCTCAAATCCGTGGGTTTCTAAGTTCCTCCTGCCCTCAGTATCTAGCAGTGTTTCATCACTTTCCCATCTGGTTGTAACATTCGTTGAACAATTCTAGTTAGGACTTGGGGTTCCCAAAGTCTGAATCAACTCAAGGGCAAATAACAACAGTCAGAGGAAGTAGCCCTGGTGGTGCAGTGGTTAAGAGCTTGGCTGCTAACTGAAAAGTTGGCACTTCAAACCCAACAGGCACTCCTTGGAAACCCTGTATAGCAGCTCTACTGTGACCTATAGGTCACTATGAGTCAGAATTGGTGATTTGAACCCACTCATAGGAAATCCTGGTGGCAAAGGGGTTAAGTGCTATGTCTACTAACCAAAAGGTCTGCAGTTTGAACCCACCCGGAGCTCCTTGGTAACAATATGCGGAAGTTCTACTCTGTCTGTGGGATTGCTGTGAGTCGGAACTGACTCGTTAGAAGAGGCTTTGGTTTCGGCTATAGGTGCTTGCAACAGAGGGTTGACCATCTGCTTCCAAAAGGTCACAGCCTTGAAAACCCAGCGGAGCTCAGTTCTTCTCTGAAGTGCAGTAGTTGGCTGCCATGACGCAGAATGGACTCCGTGCCAACTGGTTTGGGTTTCTTAGTAGCGAGGAAGTTTGTCTGTGGTGTATTTACTTCAGCTGCCCTGCCCTGTCCTGTCCTGTTGATTAGTAGATATTATGAGAACACTGTCATCCTAAATGCATTTTTCTGGTTCTTTCGGAGAGTCATCTTTTTTCTTGGCAGCACTTCTACGTATGGTGGGCTCTACTTCCAGGCTGCTACATCTGCCTTCTCTGACTTGAGAGTGTTTTTCCCCCCACACTGTGTGATTTTAGGGTGGATCATCTGCTCTTGCATTAAGCCAACAACTCACTTCATAGAAGAGCTGAGAATATTTCAGAGGGTGGAGAGTTGGAGGTTTCAGCTTCATTAGCTACAAGCAGGAAGTGTATGGAGAATTTATTATTTGCCTTCCTGGCTGGGGAGGCCTGGAGGGCTCAACACCTTTGTGGTGTTTGCAAAAGAAGGGGCTGGGACTGCAACCACAGGCATAGAGGTTAGGATTTACAGCAAACATTTTGGGGGGATATAATTTGATCTGTAACATACACCAGTGAATACATGATCTCATCATTGTAGGTCTTTGTTGACCCAACAAATCACTGCATGAACAAGGAATCTGGCTTCCAGTCAGGGCCTGAGCTAGTCAAGTGGTGACACAACGGAGACTATAGAGTGAGTTCTGAGATAATTCACAGTCTCTATACATTTTCCCATTGCCAGGCTCGTTCTCAGCCTGCCCTCTCCCATGAACTGGGGTCCAGCCTCTGTAGACACTGAGCTAGATAGTTCTGTTTCTGGGTTCATGCGCTCCTGATTTTCCATCTTTCTACTTCCAATACAAGTTATCTCAAGTCAAGTGCATGCTTACTTACAAAAGAATTCCAGAAATGTAGCCCTTCTGTGTCTTTTTGTTGTCATTGTAAAAAAAATTTATTAACGGTGTCCCTAAATTGTACCTGTGGAAACTGTTGAATTGGTACATGCTCTACTGCACGTTCTCCATAACAACTGCAAAATAAATTATATATATTAACAAATAAATATAAAGAATACACATTTCTTAACACAGCATTTGCCTAGTGAATGTTTTTCACATTGCAGTTCAGTGTTATCAGCTATTAATCATATCCAGCCTGCATCAATAAGCATTATCAAATTTCCCACCCCCATAAACAGAAAGTCACTGCCTCCCAAACAATGAGTCTCCATCTTCCCTTCCCTCATGCCCTGGTAGTGTTGTTATTGTGTGTTGTCGAGCCTATTCTGACTCATAGCAACCCTACAGGACAGAATAGAGCAGCCCCATAGGGTTTCCAAAGTTGTAATGTTTATGGAAGCAGATATGTAAATTTTTCTGTTGCCTTACCCCAGTAGCTGCTAATAAAATTTTAGTCTTTATATCTTTGCCTAGAAGCCCTGGTGGTATAGTAGTTAAGTGCTACAGCAGGTAACCGAAAGGTCAGCAGTTCAAATCCATCTCTTAGGAAACTCTGTTGGGCAGTTCTACACTGTCATGTAGGATCACTATGAGTCAGAATCAACTTGATACCAATTCACAGGTATTTCATTCAAGTGAGATCAGACACTGTGTGTCCTTTTGTGAATGACTTATTTCACACAACATAATGTTTTCAGGTTCATCCATGTTGCTGCGTGTAGCGGGACTTCATTTGTCTTCATGGCTGAGTAGTATGCTATGGTACATATGTTCCGCATTCTATTGGACCATTCATCTGTGGATGGACATTTAGGTTGTTGGCTCCTTTTGGCTACCGTGAATAGTGCTGCTGTGTACCTGTGTTTGCTTTTGGTTCTCTTGGATATGTACCTAGGAGTGGGAAGCTAGGTCGTATGATAGTTCTGGAAACCCTGGTGGTGTAGTGGTTAGGCACTATGGCTGCTAATCAAAAGTTTGGCAGTTAGAATCCACCAGGTGCTCCTTGGACACTATAGGGTAGTTCTGCTCCATCCTGTAGGGTCACTTGGAGTCAGAATCAACTTGACAGCCATGAGTTTGATTTTGGTTCTTGGTATGAAGTTCTGGTGGCATCGTGGTTCCAGTTCACCAGCCGCTCCTTGGAAGCCTCTTGGAGCAGTTGTGCTCTGTCCTGTAGGGTCACTGTCAGTCAGAATTGAGTCAAAAGCAGTGGATTTGGTTTGGTTTGGTTTTATGGTAGTTCTGTGTTTAACTTTTTTGAGGAATTCTCAAACTGTTTTCCACAGGGGCTGCCCGACTTTCCAGTCTACCAGCCACAGGTAAGGGTTCCATGTGCTCTGCATCCTGACTCACGTTGCTCTCGTGCTTCGTGATTTCATATACTGGGGATGCACAGGAGCCCAGATGTAAAACAGCCCCCAGCTGCATACAAACTCAGTTGGGTACCAGTGTTGTGGGTACATCTTAGCACGGTGCTAGGCCCTGGGGCAGCTGCAGGGCCATGACACAGGAGCCAGCCCATATGTGCTGCACCAAGTGCCAGAGGGTGCAGAGGAGAGCGTGCTTGTTAGATGTTGGTAGCTGATGTGCTAACCTGGTGGCAAGTGCAGTCATTCCTGCTGGCATGTCCCCCTCAGAAGCATAACAGGCCTTGTATCTTGCCTCCCGCAGCAACTTGCCTTTGAATTAAAGATGGCAGCGCTCGTTGGGGCTCCAGCTGCCATGCATACAGATGTGGCAGAATACCTTTCTTTTGCCTCCTGGTGTTCCAGAGCCAACCACTCTGCATCCTGATTTCCTTGTGCGGCATGGGAATTCTCCTGTGCTGCTCTGTGCTGGAGTTTGGTTTTATGATAGTTCTGTTTAACTTTTTTGAGGAATTCCTGAACTGTCTTCCACAGGGACGGCCCCGTTTTCCACTCTACCAGCCACAGATAAGGGTTTCATTTTCTTCGCGTCTTCACTCACATTGTACTCGTACTCTTGCTGCTATATACTGGGGATATGCAGGAAGCCAGATATAACACAGCCCCAACACCCCCTTCGGGCCTGGGGTAATATCCAACATGGGACTCTGTCTTTGAGACTTCAGGGTGGCCATTCTAACTGCCCATCCTCCGTGTCACTTTCTGGGGGCCCTCCAGCTTTGTAGTGCACCAAAATGGCCCTGTTAACACATTAACATTTGGGTTTTTTTCTAACAGTAGTGTGGTGATGTTTTATACATGCATTTTTTTCATTATTTAAGAGCTGTGCTGGCTGTTTCAGTATCTTGTTTTTTCTTTTAAAACCCTCCAGTCACATTTTCTTGTCTAAACTGAATGCTTTCAATTCAAAGACCCTTTGAGTGGGGCTCCAGTTGCGCAGACAGTTAGAGCCCGACAATTAATCTAAAGGTTGATAGTTCAAATCCCTACAGTGGTGTTGAGGAAGAAAGGCCTGGTGATCTTCTTCCTTAAATGTTCCAGCCAAGAAAACTGTACAGAGCATAGTTCCATTCTGTAAGTCTGCTATGAGTCAGAATTGGCTTGAGGGCAACAGATGTGGTTTAGGTTTGGGCTGGCATCCATAGAGGAAGGGTTAGAATAGTAGCAAAGACGGACAGGGCTCAAGGCTGCAGAGCTGGCTAAGGCAGGGAGGAGTGAGGAAGGACCCACTTCAGACTGATAGCATGGAGGAGATGCTTCTGGAATTCCAGGTGCACATTGAATGGTTCAGAGGTCTGCCAGGTAAAGTGAGTACCTGGCAGGTAAGCGGGACAGATGAACTGGCCAGCATGTCTCTAGGGATATCTGCCCTAGAGCCAGAACTGCTCACCCCTTCCCTCATTTCTTCCTGAACCGGTCGCCTCTGAGCCTTGGGAGTGGATCCTTGTGGCTGCAGCCATCGTTTCCAGGGATGAGGCCAAGTTCTACACCTGGCCACCTCTTGCTTTCCCTGGCTATCGTATCTGCATTTTCCAAGTAGGGTCACCACCTGACTCTTGCCCCAGGCTTTGGAGTGCTGAGTGAAAGATAGGATGCGTCTCTGCACAAGATGCCAAGGGCTTGCTGGCTGCCTGAACATCTCTCTGTTTTATTCTTAATTTTTCTTCTTTGTGTCACCAGTTACAATATTTATTAAAAAGCAAACCTTTGCCCTTGAGTCAGTTTTGCCTCATAGTGACCCTAAAAAACAGAATAGAACTGTCCCACTGGGTTTCCAAGGAGCTCCTGGTGGATTCAAACTGCCAGCCTTTCATCTAGCAGCCATAGCTCTCAACCATAACACCACCAGGGTTTCCTGTGTTTATTGGGAGACCCTAGAATGCAGAGCATGGAAACGGTCCAAATACAGTCATGACACTTAATAGCCCCAGGGCACCATTTTTCTTTAAGATTATTTCTGTACTGCTGTGCCCTGAAGAACCACCATCTTTATTACTTTTTTTTATTAAAGTATACATTCACGTATTATACTTTTCTTTTTTATGCACAGAGGCACAGAGAGGAAAACAAAGAATGACTTATAATTTTCCTTTCCTGAGAATCAAAGATGGTGGTTTTGAAAGAAGGATGTGAGAGAGAGCAGAAGGAGGAGGAGGGAGATGGGAGAAAGACAGATGAATGGAGGGAGGGAGGGGAGGAGGGAAGGAAGGAGGGAGGGAGGGAGGGGAGGAGAGGAAAGAAGACCGTGTGCGTGAAATAGACCATTTGTGCATATGGAAAGGTACAATTGGTTGACTTTTGAGGGAGAGATCAGCAGCTCTTAGACTTGGGGGGTGGAGGGGCAGGGCACTACAAAGCTCCCTATCTGGTTACATGACATTTTCTTCTTTCAATTTGTTGTCACTCTTGCAAACAGTCCACTTTGGGTTCACTCTCCCTTTCAGAAGCTTGAAATTAAAAATGACTTTGCTATTAAAATTGCTCTTCCTCTCACAAAGAACGTGTCTTCTCCTGAATTTTCAATCACATGCCTGCTCTGGCTGCAATTCCAGCACCTTCTGCCAATGGCTACTTGTGTGCTTTCTGTCTTTTGCCTGTTTTAATGATAAGCACACGGAGGACAGCCTCACGCTGTTATTGGAAGGAAAGAAAATACAACAGAAGAAATGATGTTGTACTACTTTGAAAATATTAAGAACGTAAACAAAGGAAACCAGTCAAACAAAAAAGCCTGACGACTCCACTTGTGTCAGAGTAGAACTATGCTCTGTAGGTTTTCAGTGGCTGATTTTTTGAAATTAGATTGCTAGGGCTTTCTTTTGAGGTGCCTTTGGTTGAACTCGAACCTCCAGTGTTTTGGTAAGCAGCCAAGCAGGCTAACAAGATGCACCACCCAGAAACTTGTGAAAATGGTAAAGGTTAGTGTCATGGATTGAATTATGTCCTCATTTGAATTGTGTCCTGTTTGGCTGTCCATGATTCCCAGTATTGTCTGATTGTCCCCGTTCTGTAGTTTTCCTATGTGGTAAATCCTAATCTCTGCCTGTGGTTAGTAGACTGGATTATGTCAAAGAGGATTAGGGCAGGACTGCAACACTTTCTAAGGTCATCTCCCTGCTCCTTATAAAGAGAGTTTGCCTGGAGTGTGGCTTGCACCACCCTTTATTCTACAAAAGATCAAAGGAAAGTGAAGCAAGTAAAGAGATGGGAACCTCATACTGTCAAGAAAGCAGCACCAGGAGCAGAGTGTTACCTTCAGACCTGAGGTTCCTGTGCCAGGATGTTCTCGGACCGAAGAAAGACTGATGCAACACAAAGACCTGCCTCCAGAGCTGGCAGAAAGAGAGTAGCTTTTCCTGGAGCCAGCACCCTGAATTTCGACTTCCAACCTATTTGACTGTGTGAGAATAAACTCTTCGTTAAAGCTGTCCACTCATTGTATTTCAGTTAGAGTAGTACCAGACGACTAAAATAAGTTAGTTAATAGTGGAGATGGATTTTGATGCAGATAGAAGGAAAACAAAAACAGCTCTTCTTCTATTTTATTTTCTTGTTTCTTTATTTATATCATTAATCTCTATAATAAACAAGGAATGTTTTTTACTTACAGATCAATGGGAAAATTATGCATGTGCTAAACCAGATGGGTGAAATTAACAGTTTCATTAAACTGACTTTAAATTTGCCAGTTTAACAATATTACCAAAGACCACATGGTTCTGACATGGTGCCACCTTTAGAATTCAAACTTCAGCAGTTTTACCTTAGAATTATTATTGTTGTGTTTTGTTATATTCACTCTTGCAGAAAATTGTATAGATTGCTTCTCAGAGAAAATACTGATGAGTAATATTTTGGGAGAGTGAAGAATTTTTATATATTAAAAAAAAAAAACAAGGTAATGAAGCCCTTTCAATCTGCCTGTGTTTACGCCTGCAAAGCTTTGCATAGTAAGGATTTAAGCTTTGCGAAGAATGCCTCTTTTATTTTTTTCTTCTCTGGCAATCCCAACTACTTGGACACTCTCACTAATGATTTCTGGAGTTCTGTGCCAGGGGTCAGCAGGGCAAATGTTTCATTTGGAGCTTCATTGGGTTTGGAATCTCTTCCTTTCTCAGAGCCAGCAAAGCTGGGGTCTGTGGGTGCCCGTGCAAAGCATCAGCTTAGGCTCGGCGGAGCAGGTGTGGCCAGGATGAGTCGTTAACAAAATGTTAATGTTGCCTTCTCCAAATGTGCACAGACAGACATCAAAGACAACATCAAAGACAAATACATATTTACAAGTAAAGATATGAGTAGAATTTATTTTGAAACTTCATCTGAGTGTTGTGAAGCATACTGAATACAGTGGAGGAAGTGCTTATCCTGCCTGACCGGTGGCTAGAATGAAATTCTTCCTTCAGCGACATCAAGGTAAAATCCAAAACAAGATGCCCAGACTCCTGGTGGAAAAAGAGTGTTATCGTTCACATGTGGGTATCCTGACAGAGGAGCAGGTAGAAAATGCTCAAGGATGTTCAGTGTCATGTTGTTGATGACAGTGAAACCAATGGAAACAACCCAAGAGTCTAAAAATAGGGAGAACTGGTTGGGAAAACAGTACAGCTGTAGTGATGAAATGGTGCTGAAGTGTTAGAAAGGGTGTTTTGACAGCCATGAAAAGATATTAATGGAGTATGGTTAATTTAAGAAAGGAAGTTGAGGGTCAGAAGCTATAAGAGCATCTGTTTTAGTTACCTAGTGCTGTTGTGACAGAAGTACCACAACTGGAAGGCTGTAACAAAGAGAAGTTAATGTTCTCTCAGTCCAGTAGGCTACAAGTCTGAATGAATTCAGGGCATTGGCCCCAGAGGAAGATTCTTTCTCTTTTGGCTCTGGAGGAAATTCCTTGTGATACGTTGGTCTTCCCTTGGTCTGGGAGCTTCTCAGCACAGGACCCTCAGGTCCAAAGCGTGAGCCCTGCTCCTGGCACTGTTCTCTTAGTGCTATTAGGTTATTAGCTGTCTACTTGTGTCCCTTCCTTTTTATGTCTTGTAAGATAAGAGGTGGTGCAGGCCACACCCTAAGGAAACTCCCTTTATAGTGGACCGGGGGTGTGACTGCAGTAAGTGCGTCACAATCCCACCATAATTCTCTGTAACATAACCCAGTGTTTCCCCATTAACTGCAGGCAGAAATCAGGATGTACATCACATAGGAAACTCACAGTACCAGGAATCATGGCCCACCCAAATTGGCACACACATTTTTGGGGGTATGTAATTCAATCAGTGACAGCATCCTGTGCCATTTTTTGAAGAAAAACAAAAGTATGTGTGGATAGGTGCATCTACGAATTATTGTATATGTGAAGGAATTATATATGTAGAGCATTTAACAGTGTTATGTTCACCAGTAAGGATTACAGGAAAGGAGGTTTGCATTTTTACTTTATGAAACTATGCATTGTTTGATTTTTTTTTTTACAACAAGCAGCTATGTTTTAAAAAATACTTATTTTTCATAGCAATATACACAGCCAATCTTATTGTTGTTAGGTGCTGTTGAGTTTGTTCTGACTCATGGCCACCCTGTGAACAACAGAATGAAACACTCCCCAGTCTTGTGACATGTCCACAATCGTTTTATGCTTAAGCCCATTGTTGAGGCCACTGTGTCAATCCATCTCATCCACAGTCTTCATCTTTTTCACTGATCTTCCACTCTACCAAGCATGATGTCCTTCTCCAAGGACTGATCCTTCCTGACAACTCGTCCAAAGTATGTAAGATGCAGTCTTGCCATCTTTGTTTCCAAGGAGCACTCTGGTTGTACTTCTTCCAGAACAGATCTGTGTGTCCTTTTGGCGGTCCATGGTACATTCAACATTCTTCTCCAGCAGCACTATGTAAAGGCATCAATTCCTCTTCTGTCTTTGTTCATGGTTCAGCTTTCAAGTGCATGTAATGAGATTGAAAATATCATGCCTTGGGTCAGGCACATTTTAGTCTTCAAGGTGACATCCTTACTTTTGAATACTTTAAAGAGGTCCTTTGTAGCAGATTTTCCAGCCAGTCTTATACCTGGTCAAAATGTCTACACAAACAGTTCAGTAGCCCTGGGTATATAATTGGCATGGTTTTGCCATTCTGTCTCTGCCTGTGTTGTTTCATCATCACCTAGGCTCTTTGCCCCTAAAAGTTCTCATCTGTGCTTTACATTAACTGTTGTCAGTTTGCACCAATGTGCTGTTGTGTTGTTAGGTGCCTTTGAGTCAGTTCCAGCTCACAGCAGCCCTATGCACAACAGAATAAAACACTGCTCAGTCTTGTGCCATGTCCACAATTGTCTTTATGCTTAAACTCCTCACTGCAGCCACTGTGTCAGTCCATCTCATTGAGGGTCTTCCTTTTCTTTTTGCTGACTCTCTATTCCATTAAGCTTGATGTCCTTCTCCAGGAACTGATTCCTCCTGACAACATGTCCAAAGTATGAAAGATGAAGTCTTGCCATCTTTGATTCTGAGGAGCACTCTGGTTGTACTCCTTTCAGTACAGATCTGTTTGTTCTTTTTGCAGTCCATGGTACATTCAGTGTGCTTGTCTGTCTGTTTTGCTGTGGGGCTTGCGTGTTGCTGTGATGCTGGAAGCTATGCCACTGGTACATAGGTCCCTCATGGTGGACAGGTTTCAGCTAATCTTCCAGACTAAGACAGGCTAGGAAGAAGGACCCAGCAGTCTATTTCTGAAAAGAATTAGCCAGGGAAAACCTTATGAATAGCAGTGGAACATTGCAACAATATAGGTAATTCTTTATAAATAAAGTATAAGCTCTTGGCAAACATTATTGGGCTAAACTATTGTTTTAAGCATGGCTTCATGGGATCATTTCTGTTCAAAGTTTAAAGAATATTTTGAGCCATTAGATTTGGGTGTTCTGCCAGTCTCAGTGGATCTGGTAAATCTGATTTCCACATGAGCTGGAATTTCTGTTTGGTGCTTTTCCTCTTTTTGATCAGGATCCATCTTTTGGGTCCTTAAACAGAATGTTCAGTCACAGTAGTTGAGCATCAGCTGACTGGTCCACTGGAAATGGCGGTAGGCGTCGATGGAGGCAATCAGACCTGCAGCCTGTGGTCCATTTCCTTCTCCAGTTCCGTGGCCTCTTCCATCCTTGGCAGCCTGAGGCAAATAGAGACACATTGTAGTATCTTGGGACAGTTTAAAAAACAAGGTATATGATACAACATAGATGAACCTTGAAAATATGGTGAATGAAATCAGTCATGTACAGGAGGCCAAATACTGTATGATTCCACCTGTATGAACTATCTGGAACAGCAAATATCTACAGACCTAAAGTTATTAGTGGCTTCCAAGGCGTAGGCAGAAGGGAGAAAAGGGGACTGCCTGCTTAGGAGACGCTGCGTTTCCCTTATGGGTGGTGGAAAAACTTGGATAATGGTGACAGTATTACAACGTGATGAGCACAGTGTCATTAAATTGTATGTTGAAATGTGAAGTGTTTTATTACACTGATGTTTCCTGCACACAATTTAAGACAGAGGAAGGAACAAACCTCATTTGTTCAGTGAGGTGATAACACGCTGCGTTGAGTTGATTTGGGTCTAGTGACCCTATAGGGTTTCAAAAGCTATAAATGTCTATGGAAGCAGACTGCCTCAGTTCTCCCGTGGAGCCATTGGTGGTTTGAACTGCCAACCATTCAGTTAACAGTTAAAGCTTTAACAACTGTGTCACCAGGGTCCCTGTATAATAATACAGTATAGCATTTTAAAAAAAAAGTGTACTGATATGTGAAAGTGGATGTATATGTGAATTATTGTAAATGTGAAAGAAAAAGTGTGGAGGCACACATACTGAACCTTTAACAGTGTTATCTTCACTATTTAAGAAGGATTTTTCGGCACCCACTACACCAGGGTGGTTAGCACTCAGCTACTGTCTGAAAAGTTGATGATTTGAATCCCCCAGCCACTCTGTGGGAGAAAGTTGTGGCAGTTCTACTCTGTCCTGTAGGGTTACTGTGAGTTGGAACTGACTGTACAGTAACTGGCTATGGGTTAATGTAGTAGGTGTTTGGGATAGAGTGAAAAAAGTCAGGCCCAACCACTGCCTTCTGGAGACCAGGGTGAGGAGTTCTAGGGACCAAGATGGAGACTCCTCAGCGCTGGATGGAGGTGGTGGGTGGGCCCCTTCTCCACAGCTCAGGGTTCTGTGGGTGAAGACACAGTTGTCTTCTCTCAGGGACAGCTGGTCCACCTGTGTGCCTTGAGGGGCCTGTACCACTCACCAACCAATAGTTCAGCTTTCCCAGTTTGACCAGTGGATTGCTTCTGGCATCAGAGTCTGTTTTTATTGAGGGACTTGACCTTAAATGGACTGCGTTAATTGCCTAGGGACACCATAACTAAGTACTACACGTGGTGTGGCTATGAGTTGACTTGATGGCAATGAAATGTGGTGTAAGTCACTGGGTGATACCAACATTTAACATGCTTGGCTGCTAACTGAAAGGTCAGAGGTCTGAGTCTACCCAGAAGTACATCAGAAGAAGGATCTGACAGTCTACTTCTGAAAAATCAGCCTTTGAAAACCTTGTGGAGTACAGTTCTACTCTTGCACACGTGCGGTCACCATAAATTGGTGACTCAACACCTGGTTACGTGGCAGAAAACATGCGAACTCCTTTTCTCAGAGTGCTAGGGACTAGATACCCAGCTCAGGGTGTGGGCAGGACTAGACTCTCTGAAGGCTGTAGTGGAGCATCTTTCCTTGTCCCTTCCACCTTCTAGTAGCCTTGTGCCACTTGTCTTGTGGCAGCATAACTCCCATCTCTTCCTCCTTCACACAGCCATCCTCTCTGTGTATGTGTCCGCCTGTATCTCATCTCCTTTTATGAGGACACCTCGTGTGAATTTGACTAATTACACCTGCATAGAGCCTCATTCCAAATAAGGTCTCATTCATAGGTCCCAAGGCTTAGGATGTCAACATATCTTTTTTTTTTTTTTGACTCATAGATAACCCACTGCTAAGCCTTCACCTCTGAGTTTTTCCACATTGAAAGTTCTCTGTTCATTCTTTAGTGGAGACTGATAACAGTGAATCTCTTGTTGCCATCTTGAATATATTTAATAGTATCTTTAATTCTGTTGAAATGAAGAAAACTATTGGACTTGACAGTTTGTAGACAGAAAATATTTTAATCTTAAATAAGTTGACCATATCTGTTTGCCTATACAAAGGCATTCAACTGTGTGGATCATAACAAATTATGGATAACATTAAAAGAATGGGGATTCCAGGACACTTAATTGTGCTCATGAAGACTCTATATGGAACAAGAGGCAGTCATGCAACTAGAACAAGGAGACACTGCATAGTTTAAAGTCAGGAAAGGTGTGCATCAGGGTTGTATTCTGTCATCATACCTATGTGGTCTGTGTGTTGAACAAATGATCCAAGAAGCTGGCCTATATGAAGAATGAGGACTTAGAATTGGAGGAAGACTCATTGACAACCTATGTTATACAGATGATGTAACCTTGCTTGCTAAAAGTGAAGAGGACTTGAAGCCCTTAATGATGAAGATCAAAGACCACAGCCTTCAGTAAGGATTACACTTCAACATCAAGAAAACAAAAATCCTTGCAAATGGACCAACAAGCAACTCCATGATAAACAGAGAAAAGATTGAGTTTGTCAAGCATTTCATTTTACTTGGATCCGCAATCAATACCCATGGAAGCAGCAGTCAAGAAATCAAAAGGCACAGCATTGGGCAAAAAACCTCTTGAAAGTGTTGAAAATCAAAGATGTCACCTTGAAGACAAAGGTGTACCTGACCCGAGCCATGGTATTTTCAGTCATGTTGTATGCATGAGAAAACTGGACAAGGAGTTAGGAAGACAGAAGAACTGAATTGTGATGTTGGAGGAGAATATATCATGGACTGCCAAAAGAACAAGCAGATCTGTCTTGGTAGAAGTACAGCAAGAGTGTTCCTTAGAAGCAAGGATGGCAAGACTATGTCTTACAGACTTTGGAGGTGCTTTCAGGAGGGATCAATTCCTGGAGAAGGATATCATGTTTAGTAAAGGAGAGGGTCAGTGAAAAAAAGGAGGACCCTCAATGAGATGGATTAACACAGTGGCTGCACCAATGGACTCAAGCTCACCAATGATTGTGAGCGTGTCACAGGACTGGGCAGTGTTTTGTTCTGTTGTACAGAGGTTTGCTATGATTCAGAACCAACTCAACAGCACCTAACAACGATGTATCTCTTTAAAGTGTCATTAATATCTGTGCAGTCTAATATCTTTTGCAAGACAATATCTAAAACAGTGGCTTGCACGTAATAGAATATAAACATTCCTTGATTGAATTAGTAAATGAGGACAATGAATAATGCAAACAAAATAATGTTTTTTAAAAAAGGCTGTAACAGATGACAGGGCCATTTAACTTGTCAGTTTGAGCTTAAATGTTGAACAGTTTATAGATTAATGGGAGGGTTATGTAAAGGAAGCATCATATAGTTTAAAGGGATTGAATCACTAGGACTTTATCCATGGTAGTTACCTGTTAAGACAACTGGTAGCCAGTTTTTCAGCAAGAGGTAAGTATAGCAGGGTGATTTGCAAAACTGGATTCAAGGCCCGAGTTGGCCATATACCACCAGCTTTTGTCACTCTAAAAGCCAAAGCCAAAGCCACTGCTGTCAAGTGGATCTGATTCGTAGTGACTGTCAGTCTGAGTAGAACTGCCCCATGGAGTTTCTAAACAGTGCCTGATGGATTTGATCTGCTCATCTTTTGGTTAGCAGATGTAATGCTTAACCACTGAGCCACCAGGATTTCTTTTGTAACCCTAGGCAAGTTATTTGACTTTTCCCAGCTTCAGTCTCCTCATCTGAAAAGTAGGGAAAATAACTGCATAAAATTATGCTAATTAAATGAGATAATCTACATAAGACACTTAATCTTTGGTGTGTTAGAGGTAGTATGGAGCAAAGGTTGACCCTGGTGTACAGTGGGTCACCACGAGTAGATGGTGACTCGATGGCAAGTGGTACTGGTAAACCCTCAATAAAAATCGACTCAGACTTTTATACTGCGTAGACTTGCCCGTGAAAGACCAGAAGCAGAAGATGACAGGCATCACAAAAGAAGGTCCTTTTGCTCAACTTTGTAGGGCAATACTTAGGAACTATTTCTGAGATAGAATACATTCTTCTTCATAGGGTCCTAGAGGGAAACAAAAAAATCTCTCTGGAAGTTTCAGTCAGTGGTCGTGACTTGGTGGTGAGTTTCGCTGAGTAAATTACTCCCTAGAGGCACTTTCTGGGCTGTATAAGGCACATCTGTTTTCCCAGGACACTAGCCTGTCATTTAGTGCCAAAGAAAAAGCTATTTATGGAATGACATTGTAGCATCCCCCAAGGATTTAATTTACCTTCCAGGAAGGTGGTGTATCTCACAGCACTGCAAGCCCAGCCCTATCAATAACTCAGGTGGTTTAATTGGCTTTTCCCTCTTCTTTCTAAAGCTGTGTAGATCGCCTGGTAGTTAATTTTGTGTGCTTTGAATTGTGTTATTTACAGTGCCAAGAAACTCGAATGAATTCATATTAGAAATCGGTCGGAGGATATTTGAGAAGGCTGTAAAGAGACTCACCAGCACTGATGGGCTTCACCAAATCAGCTCTGTCATCCCCTTGCTGATGGATTCCAGCTGCTGTGGATACCATAGAGCATCCTACTACCTCACAGTCTTTTATGAAACTGGATTAAATGTCCTCCAGGACCAGCTGCAGGTAGCTATTTCCTGAGTTTCGGGCATGTCAGTCACCTGTGTCATATTTTCAGAGTAGTGCTCTCTTGACTCGAGAACTTGTCATGTTGTAGCTGTCTGGAGTGCTCTGAAAATCTTGAAATGTAAACCCACTGTCCTGAGGCCATGTTCATTACAGAATCCTCTGCTTTCTGTCAGTGAAAAGGCCATTTCACTCATTCCTGGACACAGACTTTGTTATATTGCTGCATATTTGGTATAAAACCAAAAAACCAAGCCCATTGACGTTGAGTCGATTCTGACTCAGAGCAACCCTACAGGACGGGAACTGCCCCTAGAGTTTCCAGGCAACGCCTGTGGGCTTCAAATTGCCAACCTTTTTGGTTACCAGCAGCAACACTTAACCATTATGCTGCCAGCGTTTCCATATTTGGTATTCACTGGCATATTGCTATATTGATATATTGCCTGAGGAACAGTTTGGGCAGGGCTTACCAGGATCCCAGTCTTTCCAGAACAGTGAATTCTTGCAAATACTGTGGCTGTGCAACCGTTACCCCAGGTTACTTCTTTAGTAAGTGAAGCCACTTGAGCCCCTAGGGAAGATATTTTCATATCCACTTTTGACCATTGAAATAAAAACCATGCCAGAGGGTTTCATTTTGGGGTTTGAATATAAATCTGTCATGTAGCTGCTTAATACTTGCAGTCGCATTTTCGTAAGTACTGCTAAATTTTCCATAATCACGCTTTGTTTCAGATTTGCACACTTGATTATTTACGGCTAGTTTGAGGAGGCTGAGACTGGGGTTCCCCCACAGTATTAAATAAACTCTAGGACCAGTATAGGTAGTTTGGAGTCCCTGAGTGGTACAAAGGGTTAAGCGCTTGACTCTCAACTGAAAGGTTTGTGGTTCCAACGTGTTGAAAGGTGCCTATCAGACCATCTGCTTTGAAAAGGTGATGGCCTTGAAAAGTCTGTGGAGCACAGTTCTACTCTGCACACGTGTGGTCACCAGGAGTCAGAATCAAATTGACTCCATGGCAGCTAACAACAGCAACAAGGATACAGATAGTGTAGACCTGCCCAGTGGGCTCTG
Organism: Heterohyrax brucei; assembly: GCA_028571685.1. NCBI lineage: Eukaryota > Metazoa > Chordata > Mammalia > Hyracoidea > Procaviidae > Heterohyrax > Heterohyrax brucei. Next base: position 169,439,290 of record CM053143.1, read on the forward strand.
TGTTCCTTTTCAAGGACTTGGCTGTAGATGTCCTTAGTTTATAGGCACCCCTGACTGATGACATAGTCTCCTGATCCTTGAGGCAGTCCCCACAAAGGTGGAATAGTGACTCTGTTGCAGGTGGCTGTGTGACCGGCATGAATAACTTCACCTCTGAATCTGTTTCCTCAAATATGAAAGGATGTTGTAGGACCCGTCAATCTCCAGTGACTCTTCCAACACCAACATCTTGGAAGCGTAAGGCTGGGTTATGGGCCCGTGTTCAGACCACCCGGCCGTACGTCACGTAGCTGGAGTGGCACAGGCATTTTTGGAATAGCTGCTAATACACAGAGGGGTGTGAGAAGAGAAGAAAGACGATGACCCTCGTGTTCACTGTGTATAGGGCAGAAATTGGAATTTTAAGCTGTTAGATATTGTTAGTTGCCATCAAATCAGCTTCAACTCATGGTGACTCCGTGTGTGACAGAATGAAATGTTGCCCAGTCCTGTGCCATCTTCATAAGCGCCAGTACGCTTCATCCATTGCTGTGACCTTTTTGTATTTCGAGTGCCTTCCAGATGGGTCATCTTCAGCACTGGATCAGACAATATGTTCTTAGATCTTAGGAAGCACCAAATGCTGGGAATTTATAAACTGTTAGAAGGTAGCTTGGTTTCTTTTTTGAAGATTTATTGGAAAAGAAGAGGCAAGTCAACATGTTTCTGGGTTGGCTCAGCTATGTATAGAGACTAGACCAAATGGCATTTCAGTGTGGCATAGTAGTTAAGAGCTACAAGAGCTAACCGAGAGACCAGCAGTTTGAATCCACTAGGCACTCCTTGGAAACTCTATGGGGCCATTCTGTTCTGTCCTATAGGGTTGCTATGAGTGAGAATTGACTTGACACCAGCAGGCTCTATTTTTATGGATTTTATCTTGCATCTTACGAACTTTTGGTCTATTTCTTCCTAACAGGGCATGTTGTATAGTTTGGTTGGAGGGCAGGGCAGCGAGAGGCTATCTTCAATGAATCTTGGGTACAAACACTACCAGGGTATTGACAACTACCCCCTGGACTGGGAACTCTCCTATGCCTACTACAGCAACATTGCCATGAAGACGCCCCTTGACCAGCACACACTACAAGGAGATCAGGTACGAGAGCAGAGTGTGTGGAGATGGTTATGGCCCCCTTGACCAGAGCTTCTGGAACAGTTCTGTGAAGTGTGTGTACCCGTGGTTGGCTTAGTCCTTGGCCCTCAGAGGATGCATGTCATCAAATGGAGAGGAAGGCTTTTCTTGCACTCTCCAGTTTTTATTTTCTGACTGTTGTTAGCCCAAACAGAGGGCAGCTATACATCCATGCATGAAATCCTTTGCATGAGTGGGAGTTCTGGTGTATGAAGGATGAATGTGAACCTAAACAGATTTTGATTTTGCAAAAACTCTGCAGCAAAACCATAAGGATCTTGTCTTTGTTCTAAAAACCTTGAGGTGTTGAGGTGCTGAGATGCTAGGAGGGTTGAGTTCAGTGAGGAAAGTAAACCAAATGACTTCTCTCAATATATAAATCAATCAGGGTTGACAGTATACAGAAGCAAGCTCCATATCCAGCCGTTTCCACTGCTGGGTGCCTTGAGAGACATCTGTCTCTAACACTGGAACCTTGTTAAAATAGTGCTCCCAGATGACCAGCAGCATGTGATGTTTGAACGCTCCACCGTATCCTGGATCAAGGACTGGACCAGAGGCACTGATTCCAGCCCTTAATTTTACAGGCTCCTAAATCTTAACTGACTCACTGCAAGCATCAAAGAATCAGTGGCTTACCTCTGCCTAATAGAGGTTATGTGTTCTGTTAGGCCAACCAATGGGTTGTTTCAGGACAGGGGATAATGAGGTACAAGCAAAGTAGGAGTCCCTGGGTGCCTGGGTGGTGCAAATGATTAATGTACTTGGTTGCTAACCAAAAGGTGGGAAGGTTGACTCCGCTTGGAGGCCTCAATCTGCTTTTACTACTCAGTGATTGAAAACCCCGTGGAGCACAGTTCTGTGGCACACTTAGGGTCATGAACCAGAATCGACTCCATGACTGGTCTTGGTAAAGGCAGTGTAGTGGGAGAATACAAAGAAAGCTTCCTCTAGATGCTGCGCGTCTCTGGATCCAATGGGAGGAAACAGTGAGATAGTTGGCTTACGGCAATGGGTTTTACATACCCTTTTGCTTCAGAAAGGAATTTAAGACGCAGGCAGTCCCTGATTTACGGTAGGGTTCTGCTCCAATGACTTTGTTATAAGTTGGTTCTGAGGTAAGTTACCTACCTCATTTTTTTTTTTCAATTTTCATCATTATTGCCTTTCATGATCAGTATCTATAAATCATAGCATTGAACATCAGTGAGTGAACATCTAGGAATGATAACATCGCAAATGATGTACTTTAGTGTTGTATGTAGTACATGCTACTAAGGACGAGATGTGCAAAAGAAAAACAAAACAGGTAGCTCTAAGTGTGGTTTGTAGTAACCCAGATACCTCAGGTGTGTAGCTGAAGTCAGGGACTCCCTGTACTTTGATGATGACAGTGCTTGTGGCAGTTAAGTTGAGAAGAAGTGTCCCAGTCTATACTAAGGGTCAGCAATTTTTTTTTCTGTAAAAGGGCAGGTAGCAAATATTTTCGGCTTCATGGCTTTTACCGTCTCTATGGCAACCGCTCAACTCTAGAGAGACACTATGTAAATGAATGGGGTAGCCAGATTTCTGCAGCAATAAACAATGTGTAAATGAATGAGTGTAGTAAATTTGGCCCTCGTTCATACCATAAACTCTTTTTCTCTGTTTGTGCTTGGTGAGCCAGGCGTGCAGTGGGCTTGGCTAGGGCAGGGCTATTGAATCTTAGATTGAGCAGCTAATTGGGAAACCGGCCACTGTCACCCCTGCTCTTCTTCTGGATTGCACTTAGAAATCAACTGTGCAGAAAACTTGTCCTTTGATGATTGGCAATGGATGGTTTCTAGAAAGGAAAGCTACAATGGCCACTGTAGAATTATGAAGTAGGTGACTCAAAGATACAGGCTGTCAGTGGACGTTAAATGTGACTCGCACTCTAAAACATAAAAAGGCTGCCTATGTCGGCATCCTGATTCCTTCAGAAAATAGTGATTCCTTTGGAATAAACGCACATACCATTACCATTTTGCCTTCTGTCAGCACATATAAAATATGTGTAAAATTTGACCACGGTTTGACAGGCATTAATTTATTAACTGATAAAAGTTGTTCAAAAAATCATGATCCCGAAAAAATACTGATACAAAATCAAGCTACCAGTTAACATTGCTGTTGTCTTGCTAGTCAGCCTGCATGTGTTAATAATGTTCTATATATGTTATAGCTTTAAGAAATCTCATTTGGCATTAATTATCAACAGGAAATGGTATGATGCTAACAAGCTCCTTTTCTTTTGAAGATTTGGCATATGAAATGTTATGATTATGAAAGAAAATGTTTAATTGGTCAGAATCAGAGAAGATGAATAGAAAAGATCCATCTTGCAGCTGAGAAGCTGTGTGATTAAAAATCCCGGGTAGGAATTATACAGTTAGGAGGGTTGTGTTGTAGCTCATTTTCTTAAGAATATGTAATTAATGGCTTCTTAAGAATTGAAGCAGGTGTCATATGTGGGTTTAAAATGTCCTTTTGTGGAGAAATCTATTCGTTCACCATCCTCGCATAGCAGATGAGGAGCTCGGGAAAGGCAGACCTCTCATTAGCAAACCAAGGATCTGGCAATGACTCCTTTTCATGATTCTTGTTTCCTTTTCTCTTTTCTGTAACTTTTGGCTCACATCTTTTCGTCTTCATTACTGGTAATCTCATTTCATGCCACTTCTTTATGACCTAGTGGGATCTTCCTTCAGGTCTAACAGAAAGAGGATGGCGACTATTTTTTAGCTTGTTTGTTTTTGTGGCTTAATCAAAAATGTGTTCCTTTGCCTCCGTTCATCCCTCAGACATTGCTCTTGCTCAGAGTTTGTGCTCCTGCCTCTGAGACTCTCTTTGTTCACCTTTTGGAAGGGGAGACTGGGATCTCATCCATACCCGTGGTTTCAACTATCCCCCACATAGTGTTTGCCTTCCATGTGGAAGACCCAGGTTTGATTCTGGGACAAGGTACCTCTTGCAGCAGCTACCACTGCACCTATCAGTGGAGGCTTGTGTGTGTTGCTGTGATGCTCAACAGGTTTCAGTGGAGCTTTCAGACAGATACAGACTAGGAAGAAACACATGGCACTCTGTGGACCACAGCGGTCTGATCCACATTGATTGTGGGAATGGGGCAGGACTGGGCAGCATCTGCTCAACAGGCAGTCCCCAAGTTAGAGACATCTGACGTCTGACTTCTGTACAACCAGTAACTACAAACCAGCCCCTGTAAAGATGATTCTATTTAAAATTCGAGGTACACACAATGGCTGGCAATCACAAGCGGATGCTACTTTGTAATAATATCAAAATGTTATTATTACTATATTTTTTTACATATGGTTTAATGTATCTGGAAGTGTTTGATGTTTTCTGTACATAGAAAGGTATGCTATATACTGCATACTAAGACAAACATTTAACTAACTGATGTTACCTACTGTTCTGGCTTACATATGACTTTGACTTGAAAACAGACTTAGGAACAGAACTCGTTAGCGGTCCGGGGACTGCCTGTACTGTGCATGGGATGGCCCTGGATCTGGGGCCCACTCACCAACAGCTGACAACAACAACCACATACTGATGGCTTTCAAATCTCTGTCTTCAGCTTTACACACCCTCCATCTGCCATCCTGACATGCTGCAGACAGAACCGTCTCTTCCTCAAACACCTCAGCTTACAGCTCTGCTGTCTGTGCTGAGGAATGAAGAGTCATGTTCGGGCACCCCATCATCCTATCAGAGGAGCCCTGGTGGTACAGTGATTAAGCACTCAGCTACTAACTGAAAGGCTGGCTGTTCAAGCCCACTGGCCCCTCTGCAGGAGAATGATGTGGCAGTCTGGATTTATAAAGATTACAGTCTTGGAAAGAAAGCTTATGGGGCAATTCTACTCTGTCATATAAGGTTACTATGAGTCAGAATTTGACTCCACAGCAATGAGTTTTTATCATCCCATCAGTTACCCACAGCTCAACAGGCCGATTTCTTTCTTCTCCCTGTCTCCATCCCTGCTGTGGCTGCCTAATTTTGTCCTGCGTCATCTTTCTCCCAAATGCCTGTCACAGCCTCCCAGCTGTCCCAGTCTTGGTCCTTTTCCTTTCTCGTCTTTCTGAGGTCAAGGTGGACTGCCTATAGGTCAAGGAAGCCTGGCTGCATGTCTGTCACCTGCAGGCTTCAAGGATCCCTCTGCTCAGTCTCCACTCCCGGAGTCCTGCTGAAGTGACAAGGGGGAGGAGCCTGGACATATCCTAGGAGGGTACATATGTGTAGGAGAGGAAGCTGGTGGCATAGCAGTGAAGCGCTCAACTGTTAATTGAAAGGCCTGCAGTTCAAACATAGCAGTGGCTTGCAGGAGAAAAGACCTAGGGATTCGCTCCCATAAAGATTACAGCTAGGAAACCCTATGGAAAAGTTCTACTCTGCCCTGTAGGGTCACTGTGAATTGGAATAGACTTGATGGCATTCAGCAACAACAACATACGTGTAAGTTATATTTTTCAAAAGCTCCTCAGATAATTATGATGCAACCTGGGTTGAGAAGTGCTGACCCAGAAGAGCTCAGCTTGTGGAAGGCGTACAGGGCATTTCCCTGGTTTCTCCTGACCTCCCCATCCTCGACTGTTACGATCCTTGTCCTGGACTGTCCACTCCATGCCACTGAACTGTTAGCCATACCTCTTCACACCTCCTGGCCCTGCTTGGTCTCCTCTACCTGGTTTGCTTTTCTCCAGACCTTCTCCCCATTGCCTGTTCATTCCTTCTCCTAGTTTAACACTTGACTCTGACATCGCCGCCTCCTCCAGGAAGCCCTACCGATTGCTCCTTTGCTGGGCTGTCACAACACATGGTCCCTTCTCTGTCCTTGTTCTTATAACAGGTATCGTGTACAGGGTGATGAAGCTGACTACCCTACTAAACCACAAGTTCCTGAGCCAGGGTCTTCATCTCATATATCTGGAGACCCTAGTGCCTCATGTTCTGTTGGTGTTTATTCATGCAGTGAGAGATATGTGTGGAACATTCAGGGATGCACCTGAAGTGATTGCAATGCCCTGTTGACTCTGAGGCTTTTTGATGTCACTCATGTTTCACTGCCAGCAGCAAGTACTCAGAACACGCAGCTTTAAAATTCTGCCTCCTTTGCATTCAGCCCCTCGTTTGTATGTAACAGCACACATTTGAAGAATCTTAGGTAGTTACCTTCTCGTCTCCTCATCTGTTACAGCTAATATTTCCCCATTCTTATTTTAAAATCCCTAAAATGCCAGATTTCAACAAAGAAAACATGCATTCCCTGTTGGGAACCAACTATTACAGATGATTTGAGACACCTTAAGAAGCAGCTGCCTAATGGTCGTTCTGGCAAGCCCTGGAGAAGGTAGGAGGTTTAAGTGTAGGTTAGGAAATTGCCCACACTTGCCAGACCTGCTCCTGAGTTCCCCGGAAAGCTGGCCGAACTGTTAACACTGCACAACTCCGGAGAAGGCAGATGCTTCTAGAAAAAGTGAGGCTCTTGAAAGCTCTCACTGCCCAGCTGCACAGTTGGAGCGTTTCTGTCTTCCTGCCTTCTTCTATCTTCCTTTCTTCCCTTCTGTCAGCCTCCCTTCATTTCTGTCTTCCTGTTTCTATCGTTGCCTCATTTTCTCTTCACTCTTTCACCTTCTGCTTTCTCTCCTCCTTTCTTTCTTTCTCTGTCTACCACCCCTTCTTTACTCCCCACCTTCCTCCCTGACTCGTTTCCCATAATCAGTGACATTGCTGATAAAAACACTACCCTTTGTAGACTGCAGGTTGACCAGCCACAGCTTAGAATTTTTCCACCCTTGATTCTGTGCCACAGCCATCAAGTTGGCTCCCACCCCTGAAGACCTCGTCTACGAGAGAATGCACTGTTGCCTGATTGAGCTTCGTCCTCACGATTGCCAGCATGTTCAAGTGCATCGTGGTGGCTGTTGTACCCGTCCAGCTCACTGAGGGTCTCCCTCATTGGCCTCCAGCGATCAGTCCTCCAGGAATTGATCCTTCCTGTTGAGGGATTCAAGGCAGTCAAGTTGGCAGTGTTCTGTGGTCCACAGAGTTTTCTTTTGCTAATTTTCCAAAGTGGATTGTCAGACCTTTCCTCCTAGTCTCTTGGCCTAAAAGCTCCACTGGAACCTGTCTGCCATGGGTGACCCTGCTGGTATGTAAAATACCAGTGGTATAGCCTTCATCATCATAGCAACGTATAAGCCTGTAAAGTATGACAAACTGACAGATGAGTGGTGGCCTGATCTAGAGGCAGTGGTTTTATAGTATGGCAACAAGAAGAACTCCCGCCTCCAGAAGCCACAGGAGACACCTAGACCTGGTCGGCCTGGGATTCTGAGTTCCTGTTATATAGTTTACCCTGCTCTGCTCTTCTGCCCGCATCATTGCCCCTACTCACTGCAGCGTCTTCCTGGCCTGATGGCATTATTTCCTGGTCACAAAATATGGTTTGAACAAATGATCAACCGAAGGCAGTTCCTTTGAAGACCTGTTCATTCATCGCTTGTCTTTGTGGTTGCTTGGTTTCCCCAGAAGGCCCCAGTATGTGGCTCTGATCTGGTGGCACGTGCTGCAGGGGTCACCCCAGGGCTTTGGGGAGGCAACCACGTACCTGGTGTGGCAGGCAGTATGGTGAAGTGATTAGGCCTGTGGGCTCCAGGGCCAGGTGTGCCTCAATTCGGGTCCCAGGTCTACTGTTCACTGGGGAAAATATTAGGTAATTCCACCTGCCCCTCTGTCTCAGTGTGCCACCTATGAAATGGGCATCATGATGGTCTGAATCTCACAGGTTGTTACAACTTGAATTATTTAATCCACACGACACCTGTAAATAGAGTCCAGTGCACAGTACAAGTTCTTCCTTTTTATAGGTACACAAACTGAGTCTCAGCTAAATGAAGCAATAAGCCCAAAGCCCACAGCCACTCAGTTTCAAAGGAGAATTCAGTTCCTATTGGTCTGATATAAAAGGTCTTGCCCTCAATGGCCTCACCCTGCTGCAAAGCTTGATGGGGAGACAGGAGAAAAGGTTACATCAAGAGACAGGGTGATAAAAGGTGGAGTGTTTCTTCTTCAGAGTTATAGGCACCATTAGTTGCTCTGGTTCGTCCAAGAAGCATGGCCTTTCACCCAGCGCTGATGGTTTTGGTCCAGGTGCATCCAGTCCTCTGCAGAGTTGTGAGACCGTTATGAAGAGTATGGGTTCAGTAGCCAGCTGGCCTGGGTTTGACTCCTAAATTAAAAGAACTAAATATGTGACCTTGGGCAAGTTAGGAAGCCCTGGTGGTGTAGTGGTTAAGTACTATGTCTGTTAACCAAAAGGTCAACAGTTCAAATCCACCAAGCGCTCCTTGGAAACTGTAGGGCATTTCTGCTCTGACCTGTTGGGCCACTATGAGTGGGAATTGACTTAACAGCAGTGGGTTTTGGGCAAGTTATGTAACTTCTTTGGTCCTTAGCCTCCACAGGTAATAGGGGGATGTTGGTGGTGAAACACCTAACAGTTGGATAGGAACTGTGTCTTCTTTTGTTATGTCTTTCATTCCAGTTCCATGATAAGGAGAAAGAAAAGGAAGGGAAAACAAAAGAAGAAAAACCAGTGTCACAAAACAACATGTGTGTTAATTGTTTAATGCGAAACTAATTTGTTCTGTGAACCTTCGCCTAAAGTTCATTTTTAAAAAAAAAGAAGAAAAATAATGATAAAATCAAAACACTCAAACTCCCCAGTTGTACAAAAAGCCTCCTGTGGGTAATTCCGTATCAGAGCAGTGCCAGTTCCAGGCCAGTGCCAGGTAGACTGTGAAGTATAGAGTGACCCTGGAGTCACTGGTCATATAAGGTCCCACAACTGAGTTCATGAACTCATCCTAAAAAAAATGCTATATACCTCATTGCTGACTGTCACTATAGTCAGCTTCCAAGCACTGTCATTGGGAAGCCATGCGCCAATGCCAGTGCCAAGTCCACCCTTCAAAGCAATATTGGAGCTCTCTTTCTGGAATGTCCATCGGAGCTGTCCTCAGACTAGGTCTGACAATTAAGTTTACAAACTTATGCTAGAAAAAGTGCTACATGCCTCATTGGTGAATATCACTATGGTCGCCTTCGATCTACTCCCCTTGGGAAGCTGTGCACCAATGCCAGCACCTAGTCCACCATTCAAAGCACTTTTTCTAGGATGAGTTCATCCACAGCTTTCTGTGGCAATATTCAGCAATGAGGTATGTAGCACTTTGTCTAGGATGAGTTCGTGAACTTAATTGTTAGACTTCATACACTTTGCAAAGAGAGAAGCTGGTAGAGTGTGCCCAGATGGGATTCCAGAGCCTTCTGGAGAGAGGGTGACCTCATGGGGGAGAGGATAAGAGCCCTGTCTTTAGAGTCACACCATCCTGGCACCTAGTGCCAGTTGTATGAATGTGACCTTGGGTTTATTGTTTTACCCTCTGAGCATCAGTTTCTTTTCCTATAAATTATGGGTGGTAATACTTGGGTCACATACTGCTTGTGAAGATGAAATGAAATAAAATCATCTTAAGCACCTGGCTCAGAGTAAGTTTCAAACTGGTAGGAGATGTCATTCTCCTAATTGTTGATACTAGCTTGGTGGCTTCCCTGGGTAAGACTCCCAGCAGAAATTGATACCAGCTAGGTTCTGAATCCTGATAGAACCTCCAAGTCTCAGTCACAATCAAGGCCCTACCCACATCTCAGCCCCCCGGTGTTGTTGTTGTCAGTCGCCATCAAGTCACCTCTGGCTCACAGTGACCCAGTGTACAGACTAGAACTACCTCTCAAGGTTTGGAAGGCTCTGACCTTTCAGGGGCTGACAGTCAGGCCTGACTTCTAAGGCAACCCTGGGTGGGGTTGAAACCACTGGCCTTGCAGCTAGTCATTGAAAGCTTAAGTATTTTTGCCACCCAGAAACTCTCAGCCCCCAATGCCCTAGAACGGACTTCTGGCTCTGCTTAGTGCCAGTGGAGGAGGCAGCTGGGAGGCATTCCTAGGGATGGGACTACTGACTTAAGTCCGTGAGTCGCAGGACTTTGCTTAACTTACAAATAAAAGGGATCAGAGAGGAAATCAGGCCTGACTCCTGGTTCTCAAAAGCTTCTTTCCCCATCAAGTCCAGATCCAGTTCTTTCATGGTCTGTACCAGGCATAAAAGCCCTCTCCCAGACCTCCTCCTGGCACCGTCACAGCATCGGATATTAAGCAAAGATGATGAAATGATAGGACTGGTTTTTGATAAGCTGCCAGACTTTATCTGCCAAAGTGAGTCTTGTTTTCTTCAAAGACGTCAGATACGTCTGGGAGGCTGTGTGTAAATTCAGAATATCTTTTGAACTTTCCCTTGGGGGACTGTGTAGAGCCTCCAGCACGTTCCTTTTGACCTCCTCAGTGGTAAAAGGCCCTTTTCTTCCTTTCTGGGTAGATTTAGTTTTTGGAAATAGCCAAAAATCATTTGAAGCCAAGCTTGCTAAATAAAAGGGGTTAGTCATGCGGGAGAAGAACACTTGGGGATAAAAAAATAAGGTTATACTTAGAAAATATTGATTTGTCTTTTTTGATGCTGTGTGTAATCTGACTCTGTAATCAGCTGCCCAAAGTGGACTGGGGGGAGGAGCTATAGCAATAGAAGTGAAAATTGAGCAAATTGTGGCCTCTCAAGGCAAAAATGGTGATAGGAACTCTCATTCAGATAACCGAGATGTGATATATTCATTTAAAAAGACTTTGGTCTTCCTGTATTCTAGACATGCCTCGTATTTCAATTAGTAATAGAATTTTTGCTTGAGGAGTTGCCGGTTTAAGAAGAGAGAATGGCATGACTTCTGCAGGCCCATATTATTTGGGCATTTTCTCTTCTTCTTTGCTCCCTCAGTTTCTTCATTCCTTTCTCTTTCAGGCCTATGTTGAAACAATTAGACTAAAAGATGATGAAATTCTCAAGGTGCAAACCAGAGAAGATGGGGACGTCTTTATGTGGTTGAAGCATGAAGCCACCCGAGGCAATGCAGCCGCTCAGGTAAGAGGACAGTCCACTTAATGGGCAGGTCCATCACTCACAAGAGACTGGGGATGCCACACTAGAGGGCAGTGGTGGTTCCTTGAGAGAATTCTTGCTTTTTAGATAGAGACTCAAGTTCGATTCCCAGCCAGTGAACTTGCATGTGGCCGCCACTTGTCTGTCACTGGAGGCTTATGTCTTGCCCTGGTGCCAAACAGATTGAAGCAGAGCTTCTCGACTAAGTTGAACTAGAAAGAAGGACTTGGGGAGCTACTTCTAGAAATCAGCCAGTTAAACAAACAAACAAAAAAATAGCTATCAGTCGTAACTGTCCAGTCTGCGACCCATCATGGGCATGGTGTAGGACCAGGCAGCATTTGGTTCCATTGTACATGGAGTTGTCATGGGCCGGGTCTACTCAGTGGCAACTGACAACAATGACATGTTGCGGTGACACAACATCTCATATCACAGGGGCTTAAAGCAGTGCTGATCTATTTCTTGCTCACTTGATACCTTCAGTGTGGGTTGGCAGGGGTGCTGCTCCTGTACTCCCGTAGGAGCCTAGGCTGGTAGAGGCACCGTCTCAACACAAGCTTCCGAGACCACTGCAGCTGGGTGATGGCCGTGGGGTGTCCCAGGCTGGCTCCGAAAGCTCCTGCCCAGAAGTGGCTCATGTGAAATCTTACAGCCAACACATGGCTACTCTTGATTTCAAGAGGGCCAGAAGTATGGTCCGACCAATGACAAAGTGGAGAGAGAGACATTACATTTATGAGCACCCCTTAAGCCTTCTGTCAGATGTTTTGATGCAACAAGTAAAAATAAAAAGAAGTATGTTAAGAGACCAGGAGAGATGAAGCGAGCATCCAGAAGAAGGCTGTGAGTTTAGCCAGGAGAAGAGAGCACCAGAAAAGTTATGTATGGCATGTTATCCATGAAGATCCAGCCCTGTCTCTTAAACATCTCTTGTCTTTATGATAGACTTTTAAGAGGGTAAGAAAAGGCAGATGGCTGGGAGAACATTTTCGGTCTCCTGTCCTTGATTTCACTGTAAGGGGAGGCCCCTGGGGGAAACTGGTTAAGGCTGATTGCATCCAGAGGAAGCCTCCTTCCCACAGGAAGGACTCAGCTTTCCCTGAGTGCTCCTGGTGAGCAGAGGAGTGCAAGGAAGAGCCTTTGGAGCTGCTTTGCAGGCCAAAGAGCAGAGATGAGAAAGGGAAAGAAAAGAATCAGAGGCGTTTGCAAAGCAGGCATTACAGAGGCTCAAGCTTTCCTCTCTGATAGGTCTCCCGTTCTCTTTGTATTTCAGGAGACACTTGGCTGGAAGTTTTAAATATTTAGGGAGAATAAGGAACAAAAGGAGATGAGAGGAAGGACGGAAGGAAGGAAAGAGGCTTGACTGTTACACTCTTTCATAGAACTATCTACCTGGGATCAAATTGACAACAGCCACTTGAAAGGTTGAACAGGGAGGCTAGAGAGCAGGGAGTTGGTGTCAGTGAGGGTGGGATAGTATGAAAAAGGAGTGTGAGAGTAGTGGCACGCCTGGCAGACTGTAATCCATGTCACTGAATTCCGCATGCTGAATGGTAGAAATCTTGGAATTGGTGTATGTGATGCTGTATATAATTGTCACCAGCAACGAGAAAAAGAAGACAGAAGGAAAGATTATAAGGAACCCAAATGGGGTCACAATGTTAACACACATTGCCCCTGATGCCAGACTTGGACATCTGCTTCTGGCCTGTGGTCATTCTAGCGCGGGAAGGAATTCTAGTGCATAGGAGTTCTGCCAGTTACGTTTGTGAGCTCATCCTAGAAGAAGTGCCACATACCTTGTTGCTGTATGTCCCTGTGGTCACCTTCAAAGTATTCCCCTTAGGAAGCTATGCACCAACACAAGTGCCTAGTCCACACTTCAGAGCAGTTGTGGAGCGGTTTTTCTGGAATGGCCATCAGAGCTGTCATCATGTTACCCTTGATGTCCTGAATGTCATCAAAATGACTTCCTTTCAATATTTCCTTTATCTTTGGGTAAAGAAAAAAAGTCATTGAGGGGCCAGGACAGATCAGGTGAGTAGGGAGGGTGTTGCATTACAGTTTTTTGTTTACTGGCTAAAAACTTCCTCACAGACAACTATGCAATTAAGTTAGCAAACTTGCCACTGTGTGCAGTAGCTGTTCCCCAGAGAGTTCCAGAATTGCTTCGAAGGTGGACTAGGAGCTGGCGTTGGTGCATAGCTTCTAAAGTGCAGTACTGTGTACTCTCTGGTGACCATACTGATATTCAGCAGTAAGATATGTAGCAATTAGAACAGTTAAATTCCTGGACTTAGTTGTCAGACCTCATAGTTCTGGAAATGCCACTTCTTGAGCCCTTTCTTGGGTCCTCCAGAGCTTGCATTGACTTTCCTAACAATGATCATGTCTTCCTTCTCTCTTTATTCATCGAGTATTTGTTGAACGGCTTCTGTGTGCCAGCCTCTGCTGGGTGATGGCGGGGGGCAGAGGTGAGACAGTTACAGATAACAGCTCACAACCTTGAGTCTACTGGTGGAGTTGGCCATGTAGACAACTGATGTGGTAGGAGTAGATCGGTAAGTGTGATACAGAGATGCTCAAAGCCTTACAGCATACACTGGGCCAAGTATATGGGCAAGATCTCAGAAATGAAGAGGAACTTGAAAGAGAGAGTTTTGGTGGTTGACCAAGTGCCCTCCAGCTCTGGTACAGAGTGAAATGTATACGTGTGCATGCATGCATGAGTGTGTACATGCACACAGTCACACACACACACCCCATTCCTTCCTCCTGTTAAGGATTTTTATTTGCGTGAGTCCACCTTCAGGAAGTTAACCCGCACTTGAAAGATGTCGTAGTTTCTTAGTGTTGCCATAACAAAAATACCACCAGCATAGCTTTAAAGAAGACAAATTTATTGTCTGACGGTTCTGGAAGCCAGAAATCCAAGCCGGGAGGTTCTCTGTTGTATTAATTCCTTCTTTGGGCCTCTGTCCTCATTTCTGGTATCTGCCTGCAGTCCTTGGTGTTCCTTTGCTTGTAGACAGGTCCTTGTGTGGTATCTGTCTTCCTCTTGTGTACCTATGTCTGCGTCTTTTCTGCTCATTATAAGACAACACTTAGAGTGAGTAGGCCAAGAGACCCACCCTACCCTGAGATGTCTTCATTAACACATGAGGTCTGACAACTGAGTCTGTGAACTTAATTGTTCTAAGTGCTACATACCTCATTGCTGAATATCACTATGGTCACCTTCAAAGTACTCCCAGTGAGAAGCTATGCCCCAACACCAGTGCCTAGTCCACCCTTCAAAGCAGTTTTGGAACTCTTTCTGGAATGGCCATTGCACACAGTGGCATGGAGGGAAGTTCATAAACTTAACTGTACAGTTGTCTGTGAGGGAGTTTTTAGCCAGTAAACACATAACTGCATTGGAACACCCTCCCTTACTCATCTGATCTGGCACCCAGTGACTTTTTTCTTTAACTGAAGATAGAGGCAATATCGAAAGGAAGACATTCTGGTGACATTCAGGAGGACATCAAGGGTAATACGATCACAGCTCTGATGACCATCCCAAATTGCTTCAAAGGGTGGGCTAGGCACTGGCATCAATGCACAGCCTCCCAAGGGGAGTACTTTGAAGGTGACCACAGTGATGTTCAGCAATGAGTTATGTAGCACTTTTTCTAGGATGAGTTCACAAACTTGATTGTCAGACCTCATAACAAAAGAAAACCCTTTTTTCCAAACAGGGTCCTATTTATAACTACAGAGGTTAAAGTTTTCGTATATTTTGGGGTGAGGATCACAATTCAGTCTATACCAGAAGATGAATATGTCTAGCTAAATCTTGGTTCTCAATATTAAAACATAACTGGTATTTCTTCTGCCTTTAAAAGTCTATATTAAGCATTACTCAGAAAAGTCATTATTCTAAATTGCTCTTGTCTTTCAGCAACGACTGGCCCAGATGCTGTTCTGGGGGCAGCAAGGTGTGGCCAAGAACCCTGAGGCAGCAATTGAGTGGTATGCCAAGGGTGCACTGGAAACCGAGGACCCTGCATTGATATATGACTATGCTATTGTATTGTTCAAGGTAGGACTCTGTTAATTTGTGCTCATCATATCAGACTTCTTGAGCAGTTTCCTGTAGGCATGCAGGCAAACAGAGTCTATAATTGAAGAAATTTAGCTTATGCTGTGTCATTTAATGGAAAGGGATATTTACTAAGAAGACAGAGTCAGAAGTCCTTCCCCATCTTTGATTTTTAATCATTAGTCTTATGTGTGGCACCTGGCCCTCCTTAGAAACCCTATGGGGCAGTTCTCCTCAACCTGTAAGGTCACTATGAGTGGGAATCAACTCGACAGCACTGGGTTGTTGTTGGCGTTGTTGTGTGTGGCACCTGGGTTCTCTCTGCTTTTGGAAGAAGCGTGTGTTCTCGAGGAGACACTACATCTGTGGACTAGTGCAGGGCTGCCAGCCCCCGGGATGCTGCTAGTTCACCCAGGCAGAGTTCTCATGGCATGCCGTCTTACAGTGTATGCCTGGACTGAGTCCCAACAATGCCATTGATCGAGGGAAAGACCTTGGTGGGATGAAGCCCTGAAATAGTTGCCCTGAGATCATCTTTGAACTTTAAAACCAAACTAACTGAAGTCTTCTTTGAACCCAAACTAGCTTATTTTCGTTAGTGAAGTGTATCTGCTTTGTGCATTGTACTCTTGTAAATATCTGTGTGAATGTCAAGACGAAAGCGTGGCAGCTGCTGGATCCACAACAAGCCAAAACCTTGGCAAGGGAGGCATGCGGGAAGTAGGTGGCAGAAGGCAGAGAGATGAAGGCTGAGGGGGTGGTGAGCCACCACACGCCCCACCTCTGCCAGTATCACAGCACATTCCATCACTGCTGTGACCACAATGTGGTACAACTGCCGAACACTGAGAATCATGGCCCGGCCAAGCTGACACGCAGTCAACCACCACAGGATATACGGATGCAAGAGCCGTGTTCCCTGGCCTCATGGGGGCTTGTTCACTCATGGGGAAGGCAGAGGAGGGAGACAGGCACAGAGGAACGGTACCTAACACCGGATTGGGCCTGGTCACTATCGGAAGTGCAGAGAAGACAAAGGAATGAATCAGACATTATTTCTGCCCATCAGGAGCTCTCAGTCTAGAGGAAGAGGCAAATGCATGTATAAAAGTGATGTAACATTTCCTGGAAAGAGCCTTAGTGGCACAGTGCTTAAATGCTCACCTACCAACTAAAAGGTTGGCAATTTCAACTCCCAGCCACTTCAACAAAGATATAGCAGTCTGCTTCTGTAAAGATTACAGCCTTTGAAAGCCCAGGGGACAGTTTTACTCTGTTCTGTAGGGTCACTATGAGTCAGAATTGATTCCATCGTAGTAGGTATGGGAGTGCTTCCAGATAGTATAATGGTTAAGTATTCAACTGCTAACCCAAAGTGTAGTGGTTTGAATCCACCAAGAGGCTTTATGGGAGAAAGACCCAGCGTCTGCTCCCGTAAAGATTATAACCCTGTGTGCAGTTCTGCTGTGTCATAGGGGGTTGTTATGAGCTTAAAATCAACTTGAGGGGCTAACAACAGTGTTTCCTCAGGGTCTGATTTTTCCCCAACATTTAAGCTTATTTTTTGGTTTTCATGCATTCTAAGTTATCACTGGATGGGATGAGAGAATCTCTTTATCAGCATCTCAGGGCAGATTTTTACCTTTAGCCAGGAGGGCTCTTCAAATGAAAGAGTCTTTTGGAAAATAACCCTGTGTAGGAGGGAGATGAAGAAAATTGGCCACACAAGGGAAAGCTCGTTTCAAAGAACTAATGGGCCACAACTAGCCCAGCCTCCACCAGACCGATTCCAGCACAGCTAGATGGTTCCCAGCTGCCACCACCAACTGCTCTGACAGCGTTCACAATGGAGAGGCCTGGATAGAGCAGAAGAAAAATGTAGAACAAGATTGTAACTCACAAACAAACAAACAAACCAAAAAGCAACAAACTTATTGGCCTGACGGAGACTGGAGAAACCCTGAGAGTATGGCCCCTGGACACTCTTTTAGCTCGGTACTGAAGTCACTCTGGAGATTCACCCTTCAGCCAAAGATTAAGCAGGTCTGTACAACAAAATGAGACTAAAGGGGTACACCACGCAAGGGTTGAGGACGAGAAGGCTGGAAAGGAGAGGAAGGCTGGTAACGGGGAACCCAAGGTCAAGAAGGGGAGAGTATTGATGTGTCCAGGTAGCAATCAGTGTCACAAAAGAATCTGTATGTTAACTGTTTAATGAGAAACTAATTTACTCTGTAAATTTTCATGTAAAGTACAAAGAACCCCATGCAGGAATGGGGCTTCCAGATGTGAAGAGCAGGATCATGCATGTGTCCGTGTGTGGGAAGTAAGCTTGTTGTCAACATGGCATCATGGGGGTCATGGTCATGGCTCGTCCACATCAGTTGAGTCCCCATAAGAGTCCAGCTTTTTACTCATACTGCAACAATTTCCCTCCATTAATAAGTTTACATTCAGTGGATTGTTACTGAGTACTTATTGTGTATGAAAGAGCCCTAGTAGTGCAGTGGTTAAGTGCTCAGCTGCTGACCGAAAGGTCAGCAATTCAAACCTGGTAACTTTACCAGAAGAAAGATGTGGCAGTCTGCTTCCGTGAAGACTATATATAGCTTTGGAAACGCTTGGAGCAGTTCTGTTCTTTTCTGTAGAACCTCTGTGAGTTAAAATTGACTCAGTGGCAATGGGTTTGGTTATTTTGGTATTACTATAGATGAGACTTTCTACTCATCTCTTTTAACTACTTCCAACACTGCTTCGATTTGCGTGTAGTGCATAGTAATCGTGCAAGAAGGTATGCCACTTCTGGTTAAAGAGCAAGTGTACTGGAAAAATTTCCAGCCTTGAAATCAGTGTCTGGGTCCTAGTTGCAGCTGTCATACAAAGCCCAAAGACTGCAGCCTTTGGTGTGGACTATACGTACACACAGAGGAAAGAAAAATCCTTTCAACTGGACCCATAAACAACATCATGACAAACAGAGAAAATATTGAAGTCGTCAGGGATTTCATTTTACCTGGATCCACAATCAATGCCCACCGAAGCAGCAGTCAAGAAATCAAACAACATATTGCATCAGACAAATCTACTCTTTAAACGACCTCTTTAAAGTGTTAAGAAACAAAGATGTCACTTTGAGGGCTAAGATGTACCTGACCCAAGCCATGGTATTTTCCATGACTTGTATGCTTGCAAAAGCTGGGGAGTAAATAAGGAAACCAAAGAATTTTGGTGTTGACAAAGAATGTCATGGCCTGCCAGAAAAAGTATAGCCACAATGCTTCTCAAAAGTGAAGATGACAAGACTTCATCTCACATAATTTGGACATGTTACCAGGAGGAACCACTCTCTGGAGAAGGACATCATTCTTGGTAAACTAGAGGGTGAATGAAAAAGAGGAAGACAGCCGGGATGGGGTGCGCGGAGCAGAGCTCCGGACACAGCAGGCGATGGAGCCGAGGGCAGAGCTAGAGCTCTACCAAAGACCACAGCTGATGGTCCTGCCGAATGGCAGGCCCCCTGGGAGTATGGTCCTCAGACTCTCTAACCCCAAACTGCACCCAGCACTGAGGACAGCTTCCCAGACAAAGACTGAGCTGGACCATACAAAGCATAGAGTGACACTGGAGGCAAACCAACATGTAAAAATGTACGTGGGATTGTCTGAGGGACATTTTGCTGGAGCCCAGTTGATGGATGGGAAGTCCAGACCTTTAGCAAAAGGTCATAGGAAGTTTCGAAAAAAAGGGGAAATGTGCTGTCACATGGGCAGGGTGGGGATGGCTAGAATACAGGTGAAAGTTGTGGGTGTTATGTGGCAACATAATATAGACTGTAAAATTGGTCTTAGTTCACAATAAAAAGGAAAAGAAAAGAAAGAGGAAGACCCTCAGCAAGATAGATTAATACAATGGCTGCAACAGTGCCCTCTAACATGGCAGTGATTGGGGGGGTGATGCAGACTGGGTGGTGTTTCTTTCTGCTGTACATAGGTGTCATGGATTGAATTCTGTCCCCCAAAAATATGTGTAGCGATGTGCCTGGGTCATGATTCCCTGTATTCTACGATTGTCCTCCATTCTATGATTTTCCTGTGCTGTGTGTTAGAGGATTAGGGTGGGACTGTAAATCCCTTCAGAAGATCATCTCCCTGCTCCATTGTAAAGAAGTTGCCCTGGAGTATGACTTGCCTCACCCTTAATCCTTTCATCCTACAAGAGATAAAAGCAAAGGGAAGCAAGCAGAGAATTGGGAACCTCAGATCATCAAGAAAGCAGCACCAGGAGGAGAGCGTGTCCTTCAGACCTCAGGATCCCGCACCAAGATGCTCACTGGACAAAGACTGATGCAACACAAGGACTTTCCTCCAGAGAGGAAAATGGGGAAAGCCTTCCCCTGGCGTGGACATCCCTGAATTTGAACTTGTAGCCTACTGGACTGTGTAAGAATGAGCTTTCCTTTGTTAAAGCCATCCAATCATGGTATTTCTGTTAGAGCAGCACTAGCTGACTCAACCAGTAGGGTTGCAGGCTGATGGCACCTAAGAAGAAGAACAACAAGTGCAGCCCTGAGAGCAGTGGTAGCTCAGTGACAGAATGCTCACTTTCCAGGTGGCAAACCTGGTGTAGCCTCCTGGCCAGTATACCTGAGGCCGGGCCACCACCCCGTCTAGCTTCGATGCTGTCATGATGCGGTGCGGAGTTCAGCAGAGCTTCTAGACTAAGATAGACCTGGAAAACAGGGTCTGGCGGGCTACTTCTGAAAACCAGCCGGTGACAACCCTGCAGGTCACAGTGGTCCCATCTCACTGTGCATGGGGCCGCCTCGTCACAGCCAGCTCGACAGCAGCAAGGCGTTGGACAAGGCAACCTCCCTGAGCCCCAGTTCTGTCCCTTTAAAACAAAGTAGTGGGAGAAGATAAACATCAGGTTCAACCAGGTTCTAATGTTATGTGATTCTGGTCATTGGATGCCTTTCCAGAAGTCCAAACAGTTATCTCACTGCTCCATCCAGTTTTTCTAAGTAGCCTTTTATGTCCTTTCCTCCTTCTCCATTTCTAATTAAATGAAGTAATGATGCATTCTGAAAAATATTTGGATCTTCCACTTTGCCCTAGTTCATTGGTTTTATTAAACAGGTGAGCTAATGTTCAGCAGAAATTTGGTTTATGCATTTTAACCTATAGCTGGAGTCGTGATTTTATTTGGGGTCCTAAAAGTATAAAGACAAATATAGCCTGTATAAGGAAATTAAGAATTGTTGTACTTATCCGTATAAAACTGAAACGTACAGGAGAAGATATACTATGGCAGCTATGAATTTGAACTCTGGAGCCCACCCGGAACAAAAAGAAACCCACTGGAGTCTAGTGGGTTCCAACTTGTGGTCACCCCATGAGTTTCACAATAGAACTGCACCACATCGGGTACTCAGTGGCTGCAACTTATGGACGTAGATTGTCTGGACTTCCTTTTGGAGCCCAGCTGGACGGATTTCAATGGTCAATCTGTTGATTAGCTGTCAGTGCAAGCCATTTGCACCATCTGGGAAACCTCCTTCCTGGGTTCAAATCCTGCTTAACCTTCCTTGTGCCTCTGGGCAATTTCCATGGCCTCTTGTTGCCTCAGATGGGAATAAAAAAGCACGTTGTGTGGAGTTGCTAGAAGGATTAGATAAGTTAGGAAAGGGCAGTGCTTGGCCCGCGTTCACACAGGAATATTTACAATCAGGTAATGTTATGCTGCATATTTATGTAAGGTCACTGGTACCTCAGTGGCAGAATTCTCCCCTTCCATGGGGAGAATTGGACCAGGACCCAGGGTCAAATCCTAGTCAGTGTATCCCGTGCACAACCACCACACATCCATCAGTACTACCACACATCTGTCAGTATCTCACATCTGTCAGTCCCTCCCCACAGCTGTCAGTGGAGGCTTGATTGTTCCTCTAATGATGAACGGGTTTTAGTGGAGCTGCCAGACTGAAACAGAGTGGGAGAAAAGGCCTGGCGATCTGCTTCCAGAATTAGTCCATGAAAAGCCTGTGGATCAGCTGATCATGAGGTTGCCACAGGGTCACGCAGCATTTTATCCTGTTATGCATGGGGTCATTGTGAGTCGGGGGCCAACTCAGTGAAAGCAAAAGACAGCAAATGTTTAAATAGAGTTAACTGCTATGTGCTTAGCGAAGTCATCTCACATCTGAACATGTGTGAACCTGCCATTGACTGTCTGCGTCCAGGAGGACTCCATGGGGCCCATGGCATGTGCATGTCAGTAACACTCAGCATGAGATTGGATGCAGCAGGAGTTTTCTGTCTGTGACCTTACCTGGCGTCTTGCCTATCAGGCCAAGGAGGTCCCACAATCAGACTCACCATGTCCCCACCTGGGCCTCCACTCTGCTTCATGGGACTACACCAAGTTCCTTTCTTATCACAGGCACCCCAAGACCATTATTCTCCTTGCCAGACAAATCACTTCTGCTGACAAAACTTGATTTTGCTGGAAAGCTTTGTTAGTTTCTGACAGTCCTTGTGACAACCCACTCTGAGAGGTCCTGTCCCCTTCAGGGCTGGGTCTCAAGCTGGTTCTGAAGCTATGGTGTTCTTCCCTGGGGACTCCAGCTGGGCTGAACAAGGCTGCAAGTCATAGCCTGATGACTCTTGACTCTCCAATGCAGATGAAGTGATTCATCTGCTTGGAAAATTAGGTAACCCCCTGAGGAACACATTCAGGAGGGCCAAGCCCATCAAACCGTCCCCGTGGCTTCCCTCAGTAGCCCCCATGGACTGATGGGACTGTGATTTACTCTCTGAAAAGTGGGGGATTTTGTGTTGCTGCCGAGCAGGTTTATTACCTCTGCTCCTCTAACATGAGCAAAATAGAGGCTGATAATGATAGTGTGACCCCTTTGCATATGGAATTCTTGAAGATGAGGTCTTTCACTTGGAAGGCTTGGATTTTGTTTGCCTGGATTTCACACGGGACAGTGATGCATCTGTGCTGCTTTTGTGTGTGCGGTCTGGGTTTATTTTCTTCATCTTTGTCACTGTTTGCCGTTGTTTAGGGTCAAGGAGTGAAGAAGAACAGACGGCTCGCTTTAGAGCTGATGAAGAAAGCAGCATCCAAGGTAACACTCTGGCATCTTGTTGCAGGGAAGCATTTCCTCCACGCACACCCATGTACTCACAACTTTAAAAAGAGTGAGTGGCCAGCCTCCTCAACCAAGTCTCTGACGTGGAAGTGAGGTGGGGAGGGGTCACGGCAGTGCCCTGATTAGTCATTTTCAGTTACAACACATTCAGAAACCTGCCACAATGGGCGATGGCAAATTTCAAAAGCTGAGTTCACCTTCCAGTAAATAGAAGTCGGGCCCATTTTGTTTGAAGGCTAAAATTATAATCACAGGCTGCCTGATAACAAGCAGTGGGGCTCCTTGGAATTGAATGGGCTTCAGTGCTATTGAATCAGGAAAAGCAAAAGCCTGATTCCTTTGAAGGGTAACTCTATCATGTCTGAAATATCTTTCACTTCTTGCTTGCCAATAATGGAGCTGTTTATCAAATTTATTGCAAGGCTTCTGAACTCTGCTTTTCTCACTGTTTACTCTTCAGTGGTGTCTTCAAGCTAGCTAATGTAAATACAGTACTATATAGTATTGTTGGAGAAGTGTGACACACATGCCCATACATGCACATACATGACACACATGCGTGTACACATACCCTTATGTGCAAACATCCATACCTGCCCAGTGCATATACCCTCGTGTGTATACACACTCGCAGTGTGCATGCTCACAGATTTGCAAATAAACAGATTTGTAGAAACCGCTATAATTCTACAACCTTGACAGATGGTGTTAGTTGCTGTTAAATCAGTTCTCACTCATGGCAACCCCATGTGTGCAGAACAGAACCATTCCATAAAATTGGCAAAGCTGGTGACCTTTCAGAAACAGATTGCCAAGCCTGTCTTCAGAGATGTCTCTGGGTAGGTTGTGGGTTCGAAATGCCCACCTTTCAGCTAGTAGTCAAATGCTTAACTTTATATACCCTTGAAAGGGCTCTTTCTGTAGCTCTTGACTGTTGGATGTGCTTCTATCTACAAGCTGACAGTATTTGCCCGACCAGTAAAGACATAAAATAACCATGGTGACTTTTCTTTCTCGTTCCCTTTCCTTGTAGAGCTCAGAGTTCAGAGTATTTTCGTCCTGTAGAGAAGGAAGCTGGGGCATGGAGTAAGAGAGCCAAGAGACTTCTCCCTCTGTGTGCTATCAGCAGCCCTGGTGGCATAGGGAGTGATTGGGTATTGTGGCTGCTAACCGAAAGGTTGGCAGTTCAAATCCACCAGGTGCTTCTTGGAAGTCCTAGGGGGCAGTTCTGCCCTCTCCTGTAGGGTTGCTATGAGTTGGAATTGACTTGATAGCCACAGGTTTAGTGGGGAATTGATGTCTGTG
The DNA here is from genome assembly GCA_028571685.1 of Heterohyrax brucei. NCBI lineage: Eukaryota > Metazoa > Chordata > Mammalia > Hyracoidea > Procaviidae > Heterohyrax > Heterohyrax brucei. The sequence continues at coordinate 169,463,105 of CM053143.1, forward strand.
TACTTTATTTTGACTGCATTTTCAGCACAGCTTAGATGAGTACTAGGAAGATACAGTTCTATGGCCTGGAGTAATTGTATCCTTCAGAGTGTTACCTAATTCTCACCTCTTCACTCAGCTAGGACTGACTAAGCCTCCACTCTTTGTCAGGAACTGTGGTGAAGATTGCCTTTACTTTAATTTTTGTAATTAGTCACATAAGGGTAGATCTATTGACTGAGTCGGCTAAATGCCCTGAACAAGTTATAGCAGCTAAGCAATACGACAGCGTTTTTTATGAGACTCCTGAGCTATGATCAAATAAGACTCCTCAAGAGGAATTCTGAGCTGTTTTGACTGATGACACATGCCTACAGATAAGACTGTGGCCTCTCAAAATAAGCCCTGAAATATCCATCTGGTGTGTATTCTGTAGGATTATTCCCATGCTGGCTGTTGCCACTTTACAGAATGACCTGATCAGTAGTAGGATTCTTGCCTTCCGTACAGGAGACCTGAGTTCAATTCCTGGCTGATGACCCTCAGGGGCAGCCACTACTCCTCTGTCAGTGGAGACTTGTGTGTTGCTGTCATGCGGAGCAGATTTCAGCAGATCTTTCAGACTAAGACTGACCAGAAAGGAAAACCAGATCGTGAAAACCCAGTGGATCACAATGCTCTGATTTGCAGTGGATCATGGGATGGTGCACAATGAGGCAGCATTTTGTTCCATGGTATGTGGGGTCACCATGAATCAGGGACTGACTCAAGGGCAATTAACATTACTTCGTTAAAATTCATTCTGCAGGACTCATCAGGAGCCTGCCTCACACCAGCCACTGTACAAGGCTTAAAGAGAATGCCTCTGTGATTGGATCTAGGCCACTGACATTTTCCCAAGCCATTCTCCAAGATCACACATTTTGAGGACCTGTGAATATGAGCTCTGCTCTCAATCTTGATAATTTAGGATTTGAATACTACTTGGCTTGGCATCAGAATTGAAAGAATAGCTTGCATTCCTTAATGAGGTGTTTATTGAATGTCGACTCTGTGCCAGGCGTTGAGATAGGTGCTTGGGATATACAACAAAGATCACTGTCTTCATGGATCTGTTAGTTCTAGCAGGCTTTCTTGGCTTGTTTTGTCAGGCTTTCCTCTCACCTTAAGTGTGACAGAAAAACTCTGAGGTATTTTTAAGAGCTGCTCTAGACTGAGAAGCTGCAGGCTGGCACTTCAGCATCTATATTGTTAAGGGGCTGTCTTTGTCACCTAGTGCTGCTGTAACAAAAATATCAGAAGTGGATGGTTTTAAAAAGAGAAATTGTTTTTCTAACAGAAAAACAGGCTAAAGTCCAAATTCAGGGCATGAGCTCTAGGCAAAGGTTTTCTCTGTTGTCGCTGGAGGAAAGTCCTTATTGTTAGTCTTTCCTGGACTGTGAGCTTCTGAGACACAAGGACCCCGAGTTCTTTCCAAAGGATGCACTCTGCTCCCAGCATTGCTTTTTGGTGGTGTGTGTTCTCCGGCTCTCTGCTTGATTCTTTTTTCTTCCCTAGACACTGTATCATGGTACAATACGGTCTTCTACCTTGAGTCCTGCCTGACTGGCACAGCCATGGCCCATGCTCCCTCATTAACATCATAGAGGCAGGACTTACAACATATAGGAATATCACACAATATGGGGGAATAACGGCCAGCCAAACTGCTACACATATTTTTGGGGAGACACAATTCATTTCTTGACAAGGACACTAATTGTGAAAGGAGAAGCTAAAGATTTATGTCCATGCAGAGAATTTGACTAGGTCCCTGGGTGGCACAAATGGTTTGCAGCATGGCTACTAACGTAGAGATTGGTGGTTCAAACCCACCCAGTAGTACTGCAGAGGACAGACATGGCTAACTGCTTCTGTAAAGGTTATAGTCAAGAAAACCCTATGGAGCAGTAACATGTAGCTTCTCCGTGATTTGGAATTGACTAGATGAAATGGATTTGGTTTTCAGTTTTTTTAGCCTCTGACTTATCAATACTCACAGATGCAAGGGCGCTGTTTGCCCCCTAAATTCTCCTTCCCCCACCCGCACTTGTTCGTGGTCTTTTGGACCTGGTAGGGACAGCACCAGGTACTGGTGCCCAGATGCACACACTGTCCTGATGCGAGGCAGGAGGGGTTTATTGGGAGTCCTGCCCCTACCAGGGCTCCTGAGTCTGCACAACCAGCGGGCGGAGGAGGCCATAGCGGGGCCAGTGGGAGCACCTGATAGAGTGAACCCGGCAAGGACAAGGAGGCCCAAGGCTAGTTGTACACGGATAGGCCCTGGTATCAGACACAAGTTTAGACACAGTTCTGGAATTCCTCTACCGCTTGCCCTCCTGCCTCAGCCTCTCGCAATCTCTGAAGACCCTGTCAGAACCAGGGATGCCAAACAGTCCCAAAGCACCTGCGCTGTGGTGGTTATCCCCTCTGAGGGCTGATTGTGTTCAGAACAGTCATCAACGGGTGGGCAGGTGGGTCATCTAGAAACCATCCTGGCCAAGGCGGGATTCAGGCCTCTTGTCAATTGAACCCTCATGAATTTCAAGGACACAGTTAATATTACAGGTGATGGAGGGGCCTGTAGACAGGATGTTGCGTAACAGCCTGTAGAACTGAGTCATGATTCCAGGGCCAACATCAGTGCTGAGCTGGGACTGCAATCCCAGCAGCAGCCGGGTAAATTGCACCTGGGAAGACTCGGCGGCAGGCTTCTGTGTTCCAGTACTTTGCTTTTCTTTTATGCCGTCTGCCCTGAGAAAGAGAAAAGTAAGATTTTGCTTAGACTCAGACAGAATGTTTTTCTAACAGTTGCTTCCAGAGTCTCTTTGGGTTTCATTTCTTTAGAATAATAACCTTTTTCTGTTTTTTATAAATTTTAAGGGATTGCATCAGGCTGTGAATGGCCTGGGATGGTATTACCACAAATTTAAGAAAAATTACGCCAAAGCAGCCAAGTACTGGTTAAGAGCAGAAGAAATGGGGAACCCAGATGCATCGTACAATCTTGGAGTCCTGTATTTAGATGGCATTTTCCCCGGCGTTCCTGGAAGAAATCAAGTGAGTAGGACTCGAGACCAGCTCAGTAGCTTCTAGTCAGTGTCCTGACCATTGGACATTGGCGAAAGATGGGCTGTGTGTACAACCTATACTAGGCACTGTGGTGGTACAGACGCAATCTAAGACATGTATCCATCACATTCAAGGAACTCAAAGATCCAGTTAGGAAGACAAGTCAATGAAGAGCAAAGGATGGCATTTAATCAAGTACCACATGTGATAAATTGTGTAACTCAGACAGAGTTCTGACAAGGGGAAATGGTGAAAGCCAAAGAGTCAGGAAGGCTTCTTGGAGGAGGGATGCTAGTACTGAGGTGGGGAGGGGGAATGACAAGGTGAGGATGAGCCTTGTCTATTTGAGCAAGAGATGTGCAGAGACTGATCTCACAAGAAGCTAAGAACTGGATCTAGACAGGGCTGCCTGGCCTGAGACCAGATTTAATGATGATGAAATCAACAATGACAAGATGTCATATTTAGATGGAATATTTCTTTTGTGTAAGATACTATAGAGCACTTTAGATGCATGGGCTTGTTAAGTCCTAACCACCCTCTGCACTGTCTACTATTATTATGTCCATTTTACAGGATAAGCAACTAAGGCTGTGAGCAGTTGTGTACTCAGTCATATACTTAGTAAAGCCAAGACATGAACCCAGGTGTGAGATGGAAGTCCTTGTTATTGATAATATTAGTGATGGTAATAATAATCTGAGCGCCACTACATTCAACAGAATTTACTGATTTTAGTCAATGAACTTATTGAAGTCATCATTGCCAGGCTGTTCTAGACTGTAGGGATACAGCAGCAAACTAGAGAGTCATTACTCTTATGGGGTTGACATTCTAGAGGGAGAGAAAGACAATGAACAAACATGTCTGTGGTATAAGGGCAAGTGGTGATAAGTGTTATGGGATGAAGCAAGGTAGGACAGACAGGGAGGGTGGAGATGGGGGAAGGCCACTCTGATACAGTGACGTTGTGTGAGCTCCTACAGGAAGTGTAAGAGCAAGTCTTGCAGATATGCTCCTAAGGAACATTCTAGAAGGAGGGAACAGCTGGAGAAAAGCCACCGTCCTATGAGAAAGAAACAGTATGGGCCAGAATGGCAGAATGGAGAAGAGAGGAAGAGTGAGAGGGAGGGACAGGAAGACGGTGTCAGAGGAGTGGAACCAGGTCATGTGAGGACTCGGCTTTGGCTCTAAGGTAGATTGGAAGCTACTAGACATTTCTGAACAGGGAAATAAATGATAGACAGTGTTTAAAAGGTTCCCACTAGATTCTCGTGGAGACTGGATTGAATGGAGACAAAGATGAGAGCTGGAGGTGTGGGTGGGGGAGGTTGATGCTGTGAACCCAAGGGAGAAAGGATGGCAGATGAAGCCAGAGAGGCATCAGTGGAAGGGCTGAGAGGTGACTGGCTTCTGAGTCACTTTTGGAGGTTGGGGTGACAGTGTTGAGTGCTGCATTACATGTGGGAGTCAGTGTTGACTGATGACTGCGGTATGTGTGGCCTTGACTGAGATGGGAAGAATGGAGGTGGCATTTATTGAGATGGCACGACTGTGGCAGCATTAGATTAGGGGCAGGGAATTAGAAGATTTTTCTTTGTGAAGAAACACTGTGCTAAGCTTCAAGAATGCGTTGTCTCATCATTGCACCCACAGCTCATGGTAGGTATGATCAGAAAGCACAGTTTCCCTTCTAAGCCAGTAGGATTTAGAGACATGAAATGGAGTGTCACGCCCCTCATTGGGAACAGAGCTAAAATTCAAACCGGAGCCTGTCTCACTCCAAGCCCATGCTTTTAAAACCGGCAGTTAACAGCCTCTGAAAAATAGTAGTAATTGGTAGAAAGTCAGCCCGTCTGAGTGTTTTATTTTTCTCTCTGCCTCTCTCTGATTAGGAAGGTGGATATTTTTATGCATTGAAAATGTCTGGTAACCTCCCACACATCTGCCAGCCTGGAGGTTTTATTGTCATATTCTAATTCTCACCTTCCTACTGGAAATGTAATTTCTGTGCATGAGTTTAAGAAAGTTAGGAGCAAAGTTAGGAAAGCAAATACGTGAGTTTTCACCTAATGTGACATCTGACAGAGTTTTGTATCTAGCTAGCTGGTCGGGGTTATGCGAGGATCAGTGAGACAGCATTTATGTGGTGTCTTATTTATCGAGTAAACTTACGGTGAGGTCACCACTTCCCAGAGACTGTCTTCTGCAAAGGGATTTTTTTTGGTTTTTTTTTTTCCACCCAGAATTTTTGTTTGACTTGGTTTTCTTCATGGTATCAGAAGTTCTGATATCTTGTAAGTACCTGGGTATCCAGACTCCCAGGACACCGGCCTGGCAGGAAGACCCTTCACTAATACTAGTGGCGTTCGTTACTCTCACTTTGCAGACCCTGGCTGGTGAATATTTCCATAAGGCTGCACAAGGCGGACACATCGAAGGGACCTTGTGGTGTTCTCTATACTACATCACGGGAAACCTGGAGACGTTCCCCAGAGATCCTGAGAAAGCTGTTGTGTAAGAACCTGTCTGATACTACCTACGAAGGAGAAGTGATGTACTGTATTAACTCTGCCTAAGAAAACAGAATTTCTCTTTCTTTTTTGTTATTAAAAAAAATTAGGTTTTATTTTTATCAGTGAGAACATGCACACAGTTTAAAGAGGCAAATAATTTGATAAAGCTAATCAGGGAAAACAGGAAATCTCTGTTCACCAACTGCCCAAAACAAAACAAATTTATTGCCTGTTGAGTCAACGTGAACTCATAGTTACCTTATGGGATGGAGGAAAGCTGCCCACTAGAATTTACCAGGGAGCAGCTGGTGGATTTGAACTACCGACCTTTTGGTTAGCAGCCTGACCTTTAAACCACTGCACCACCAGGGCTCTTACTAACTGCCTGTTCCCCCTGTTTCCTATTCTCTGCAGTAAATCACTTTCAGTCATTTAATTATATCTTTTTATTTACCTCTGGCTCTAAATACTGTTTTTATATGACTGTTTCTTGGTATTTTCATCATTCCAGAAACGCATTACTGTTGAGTCAATTTTGACTCATGACAATGCCATTTTTTACATAGTAGAGCTGAATTCCATGGAGTTTTCTCGGTTGTAATCTTTACAAAAGGAGACTTGGTGGTACAGAAGTTAAGTGCCTCGCTACTAACCAAAAGGTTGGCATGGCAGTTTGAAGCTGTCCATCAGCTCCACAGGAGAAAATAGCTAGTGATGTGATCCTGCAAAGAGTATAGCCTAGCAAACCAGATGGGCCAGTTCTGCTTTGTCACGTGGGGTCTGTGTGAGTTAAACATCGACTCGATGGTATCTAACAACAACAACCTTTATGAAAGCCGATTGCCAGATCTTTCTTCTGGGGCCCTGCTGGGTGGATTCCAACCACCATCCCTTCAATTGGTAGCTGAGCACACACCACACCATCTAAGGAATGTTGTTTAATGATGTCCCACTGTAAGACACTTGCTGTGTAACCTCTACTGTCACGCACATTCATGCTTCCTGTGTCTCATCTTCCCAACGAGCATATAGTACTTTTGGTTAGATGGAATTGAAATTTCATTTTTCCAAACAAACACAAACAAAAAAACCAACCAAACCCATTGCCGTTAAGTTGATTCTGAATATATCCAATAGGAATTGGCAGACTAGGGCCCATGGAGTAAAGATGAGCTGTTGCCTGTTTTATTTGCCCCCAGGAACCAAAAATAAAACCAGTTCTGACTCATGACAACTCCATGTGCAGTAGAGTAGAAAACTATGTCCCACAGGGTTTTCAGTGGCTGATTTTTCAGAAGTAGATCACCAGGTCTTTCTTCTCAGGTGCCTCTGGGTGGAGGTGCAGCTCCAACATTTTGGTTAGTAGCTGGACATAGTAGCCACTTGTGCTATGTAGGGACTTTGCACTTTCAAGAGACATAGAGCAAACAAGCAAACAAATGAAAATAATATGTAACAGAGACAATATGTAACCCACACAGCTGAAAATACTTACTGTCTTGTCATTTACAGAAGAAATGCTTGCAGGCTTCTGTTTTAGATCTCTTTTACACCTGCAGTCTGCTTCTCCAAGAAGTTGTTTTTTATAAGACATTTGGGAGCAGAACCATCCTGACCTGAACTTACTGGCCAAATGTGACTTTAACTGACTTACGGCATTTTGTTCTTGAATAGAATAGGTGACGTGAATATTAATATTTTTCATGGATTTCCCTGTTATTTTTTTAACTGATTTCTATCTTAATTCCATGGTGGTTAGAAAGCATATAGATCCTGAGTGATTTTAAGCCTTTGAAATTTGTTGAGATGTATTAAAATCTCATATGAGAGTCAACTTTATTGGGAATATTTAGTCCATTTACATTTCATATAATTTTGGATATATTTGATTTTAAATATGTCATTTTACTATTTATTGTCATTTGTCTATCCTTTGACCATTTTTCTCTCTGTTAGTCAGGTATTCTAAAAAAATCATTTTGTTTCTTCTATTAGCTCCATTGGTTATGGAAACCCTGGTGGGGTGGTGGCTATGGCTGCTAACCAAAAAGTCGGCAGTTCAAATCCACCAGACGTTCCTTGGAAACTCTATAGGGCAGTTCTACCCTGTCCTATGGGGTTGCTATGAGTCAGTATCTACTCAAGTACACTGTTTTTTTAGTACTGTTCTTTTGTATTAATCAAGTATTAAAAAAAATCTTTCTTTTCTATTAGTTCGTTAGTTATGTATTCTTACATTTTTAATGGTTATAAACCTAAACTATTGGAAAGCCTGGTGGTGTAGTGTTTAAGTGCCACAGCTCTTAACCAAAAGGCTAATTGTACATGGCTAGGCCCTGGTATCAGACACAAGTTTAGACACAGTTCTGGAATTCCTCTACTGCTTGCCCTCCTGCCTCAGCCTCTCATAGTCTCTGAAGACCCTGTCAGAACCAGGGATGCCAAACAGTCCCAAAGCACCTGTGCTGTGGTGGTTATCCCCTCAGAGGGCTGATTGTGTTCAGAACAGAGTCATCAACGGGTGGGCAGGTGGGTCATCTAGAAACCATCCTGGCCAAGGATGGTTCAAATCCTCCAGGTGCTCCTTGGAAATTCTGTGGGACAGTTCTCCACTAACCAGTAGGGTCGCTACGAGTCAGAATTGACTTGATGGCAGTGAGTTTGGTTTTTTGGTTTATAGACGACTAGTTGTTATTAGGAAATACCTCTAAGATAAATTAGGAGATGAAAACAAAATACATGAAAATTTAGAATAAATCAGTAAACATGCTTAATGTAGACAGTATTAGTTTATATTAAAAATACATTTTTTCATTTTGATGAGTATTTTTCAGTATGCACCTTACATAATCTTTGTTTCCATGAAGGACAACTCCCAAACATTCCTAAGAAAGGATACTGGATGTAGAACTTTCAAGATGCATCTTCCTGTATCTTAACATTCAGTTCTAGTTTGTTGCTCTATAAAAATTCTAACAAGCAAAATATTCCCCAAGTGGGATTTATTGCAATCATATGAAGAAAAAGACAATTATTTAATTTGCCACAGTTTGGATATTTTCTTTTCTTTTTCCTTTTCAGATGGGCAAAGCACGTAGCTGAGAAAAATGGCTACTTGGGCCATATCATTCGCAAAGGCCTCAATGCCTATCTGGAGGGCTCATGGTAAGCTTGGGACTCATGCCAGAGTCAACTTTCTCAGCCCATATCTTTCCATCTGTCACTGTGGTCTTATGAGACAGAGTCTTAAAATGCGATGAGAAAAGCAATTTGCAGAGAAATCATGTCTTCCTAGTAATGATATTCAGAGTATCAGGAATTGATTTGATGTTGATTGGGAAACACAGCATTTCCATGTTTAATTATACCCAAGAATTAGTTCTCTGGGTTGTGGGTGTGGAGGAGCATCTACATTCATCAAGTGGAGAGAGGCACACAAACATGTGATGATTTCTCTCCCCTATAAGCTTGTTTCTCTTGGTTTGGGAGTCCGCAGACAGCAAAAGAGACCTTCCTGAGGGTCTCAGAAAGTCCAGAATTTCCACCTTTTTCATAGGAAGAAGAAAGACTAGTGTGTTTCGAGATTTGGGTACATCCTTCCATAGATATTTACTGCATCATCCGTATCTATGAGCCTGGGATTGTTGGAGCTTACTCACCAGACAGAAACGCTGGTCGCATAGTGGTTAAGTGCTACGGCTGCTGACCAGAAGGTCAGCAGTTCAAATTCCCCAGACACTCCATGGAAACTCCATGAGGCAGTTCTACTCTGTCTATAGGGTTGCTATGAGTTGGAATAAACTTGACAGCAGTGCGTTTGGTTTTGATTTTTGGTTGCTTACCAGACCTCCAGTGTCACAGCTCATTGCCAGCTTCTTCTAATGAAGTTAGCAAATTTCATCCTGTACTGTACAGAGGAGGCAGCACACAAGGACTTATAGATACCCCTTGTTTGTTATCGCTTGCTGATTTTGCCAGTAGGGGAAAACCGCTTCAAGCCATACTTGACTTCTTTTTTTTTTTTTTTGATTCTCTTGTTAATCCTTTGCACTCCATCCTAGTCTACTCTTGGGCAACATTTTCTCGGCTGGTTGATTGCCTAAATGATCTGAGTATTTCAGTAATAACTAAGAAGGATATGCAAATCAGCACATATCCCATTGGTCCACAGCCTCAAAGATGTTAGACCAGATCTCACATCAATCACACTTGAATATGAACATTAATTAAAAATTAAAGTGGAAGTCCAAAGAAAGCCATTTTCTCTTTTGGTCCACTAGTACACAGGCAATGGAAAACGTTGAAATGGGCAAGAATCTTAATTAGAGAATGCTAGGGAAATGATCTAATGAGAAAGCACCATATGAAAGTGTATTAATTACTTCAACATAATCTTGTTTTAACTTTCCTTCATCTCATGAATAGTTGTGGATGTTCCATTCCTTTTTTTCTTGGTTAGTTTTTTTGTTATTGCAATAAATATAAATATATATCAAAACATTTGCCATTTCAATAAGAAGTGTTTATTATTATGATTGTCCCGTGAGCACATATTATCACTGGCCTCACTCTGTGTGACCGGAAGGGAGATTGGGTAAAGAAAGCACTGTATGCCCACTGATACACCTTACAACTCTTGTGGTGTTTTATCTTCCTTCTCAGCTGAGTTTCAGTTCACAAAACACCCAAATTTGATTTTAAATTAGTCTCTTTCTCACCCTCCAACTGTACAACTCTTTGTTCCCTACAAGCTTCTCAGAGTAAATTAAATGTTCAGTTCGCAAGTTGTTTGTATGTGGGAGTTTCCCAGGGGGAATGCGTACCTGTTAATAAGATAGTTGACAACCATTTTTCCCATAAATAGAGTATCTTTGTTGATACTTAGCCTGCTCACCTTTTCATCATACTCAGTCACAATGTGGGCGTTTTGGGGGGCTGGGTTGCTGTGAGTTGGAATCCACTCAAGGACAGTGGGTTTCAGGGAGTGGTAAGTGGCTAGAGAGTAAAATGCATTCGACATAGTGAGTTTGGGTTTTGTTTAGCACTGACTGCTCACACGCTTCACTTGTACACTTTAGTACTGAGTACACATAAATGCAGGGCACCTTGCTGTAAAGCTGCAGAGGATGCTACAGCAGGGCCCAGCCCATCCTCAGCAAACCTGGCTTCGTCATCTCTTCCTGCATGCTGAACCACCTGGAGTTTCTTCCCTGTCCGGTGTTGTCTGGCCTCTGGGCCTTTGTCCTTGGCCATTGTATCTCCTGGACTCTGTTGCCATAAGGTGGATTCCCACTCATAGTGCCCATGCAGGACAGAGTAAAACTGCCCCATACGGTTCCCAGGAGCAGCTGGTGAATTCCAGCTGCCAACTTCTAGTTAGCTGAGTTCTTAACTGCTGTGTCACCAGGGCTCCGAGAGACCTAATTCCTTACTGCCTTCTGTTCCATGTATTATGATTGTGCTTTGCTTATTGATTGCCTTGTGACTTGTGTCCCAGTGCCCGGTACATGGTGGCACATAGTGAGCACTCCAAAACCACTGAATGCACTAATGCAAATAGACCAAATGACCATAACTCAAGGGCCATGAGCAGAATGTACAGAACATCGCGGATTCTGAGGAGGAAGTGCTGTCTGGTTTGGGGCTTAGGACAGCCTTCGTGAGGAGGTAGCAGGTGATACAGGCTTGAGGGATTCTACAGTTCTACTTAGCCAGGGAAGGGTTTCTCCATTGGAGGAAGCTGCAGAAGCCAAAGCAAAGGGGGAAATTCTGTGTGAGTCCAGGAAATGTTAAGCCTGGAGGGTAAGATTTGCCAAGGGGAGCTTGCTGTGTAGGGAACACGGGAATGGCACCTTATACTATTTTACTGAATCTTAGAAGCATTGAGGAACCGTTGACAGTTCTGAGAGGGAATGACATGACAGAACTGGCTTTTGAGATGTTTAACAAAACAGCAGAGCCCTGGTGGTACTGTGCTTGAGAGCTGGGCTGCTAACCAAAAGGTTAGCAGTTCAAATCCACAAGCCCCCCTTGGCAACCTTGTGGGGCATTTCTGCACTGACCTATAGGGTTTCAGTGACTTCACAGCAGTGAGTTTGGGTTTGGTTAACTGAAGAGCTGTCGGTGATGACGTGGAGAAGGGTGAAACTGAAAGGGGAAGCTAGTTTAGAATCAAGATAGAAACACTTGAAGATTTATTTGAATGTACCGTGAGCCAGTGGAGTTGTTTTCCCTTATCATACAAGGTCTGGCAATTAAGTCTGTGAACTTGATTGTTCTCAGTGCTGCATGCCTCACTGCTGGATACCAGTACAGTTACCTTCCAAGTACTCCCCTTGGGAAGCTGTGCACTAGTGTCAGCACCTAGCCCACCATCGAAGCAATTTGGGAACTTTTTCTGGAATGGCCATTGTGCACAGTGGCACAGTGGCAAGTTTGCGAAGTTAATTGTGTAGTTGTATGTGAGAGAGTTTTTAGCCAGTAGACAGATAACTATATTGAAATACCCTCCCTACTCATCTGATCTGGCCTCCAGTGACTTTTTTCTTTAACTGAAGATAAAGGAATTGAAAGGAAGACATTTTGATGACATTTGGGACCTCAAAGGTAATACAGTGACAGCCCTGATGTCCATTCCTAAAAAAGAGTTCCAAAATTGCTTTGAAGGGTGGACTAGGCACTGGCATCGGTGCATAGCTTCCCAAGGGGAGTACTTTGAAAGTGACGGTCATGATACTCAGCAATGAGGTATGTAGCTCTTAGAACAATAAAGTTTGTCAACTTAATTGTCAGACCTCATATATATGAAAGCTCTAACGTGTAACAATAAAATGAATCTTTAAGCCTGGCACTTAAGAAAGTGATTACATCCCACATAGATTACATCACACCCCTATCTCCAGTATCCAGAAGCAACCACTTTTCTGAGTCCTGTTGGTGACCCACCCCTTGTTGTCTTTATAAAAGTCCATTGCTATTGAGTTGATTCCAACTTGTGGTGACCCCATATGTTACAGAGTATAAGTGAACTCCACTGGGTTTTCTAGGCTGTGCTGTTTGCAGAAACAGATTGCCCACACTTCCATAGTGTGTTAGGTGAGTCGAAACTTCTAGGTTAGTGCTTGTTTTGGTCAGCTAGTGCTGCTCTAACAGAAATACCACAGAGTGGATAGCTTTAACAAAGGAACGTTTATTCTCACACAGTCCGGTAGGCTACAAGTCCAAGTTCAGGATGTCTGCTCCAGGGGAAGGCTTTCCCCCTTGTTGGCTCTGGAAGAAAGTCTGGTGTTGCATCAGTCTTTGTCCAGGGAGCATCTTGGCACAGGAACCTTAGGTCTAAAGGACACGCTCTTCTCCTGGTGTTGCTGTTTTAGTGGTGTGAGGTTCCCTAATCTCTGCTTGCTTCCCTTTGTTTTTATCTCTTGTAGGATGAAAGGATTAAGGGTGGGGCAAGCCACACTCCAGGGAAACTCCCTTTACAGTGGAGCAGGGAGATGATCTTCTGAAGGGATTTACTGTCCCACCCTAATCCTTTAACATACAGCACAGCAAAATCACAAAATGGAGGACAATTATAGAATACAGGGAATCGTGGCTCAGCCACATGGCTACACCTATTTTGAGGGGGGACACAGTTCAATAGGTGACATCTCACCCTTTGGAACCCCAAAAATCACATTATTAAAACATGTATGCATTTATCTCATCATAGCAAAATCATGTCTATCCCATATGACAGAAGTCTTAAATCAGTCTTTAAAATTTAAAAACTCTTCTACATTTGTGAAACTTATAGAATGTAAACCGTCTGCTTCTAAAGGCACAATGGCAGAACAGGCACAAGTTAGACATTTCCTTCCAAGTGGGAGAAATCATAGGGAAACAAGGCATTAACAGGCAACAGGCAAGTCAGCAGAACATATTACATTAGCCCTCATAGCTTTGGAAATAATCATCTACCTTCTGAGACATTTTACACAATGGTCCTGTCCTCTAGACTCTAGGTATTGGCCACACTGTGGATTCTGAATGGAGACCCCTGGCCCTGTGCTACAACTCTGCCTTCAAGGCCCACTTGGAGAGAAACTCTGCCCCATCAGCTTTAGGTGCACCCTAAGCCCAACTGAATGGCAGTTCCACCCTTATGAACTCGGGATGCCGTGGTTCCCCCTTTCAAATCCCTGAAGTCATGGCCATACCTTTTGAGACTGAGACAGTTCAGCTTCTCATGCTCAGTGTCTCTTGAGCTTCTGCTTCTTATGGCCATGTGGCCCGGGCCTCAGGCCCACATCTGCCCTGCTGGAGCAAGTGTTCCAAAGCTCTGTAGCTGTACTGATTCAAATGCCTAGAGACACCCCACTTTTGCTGGAAAGCATCCTACACAGAGGCATTCAGCTTTTTCTCTCTGTGGGTCAGCAAGGCTAGCTCCACCAATTCAAGTGTCCGGAGGCATCCCGTTCCATGAGGAAAACGCTGTGCACAGGCACTTAGCTCTCTTGCTCCATGGGTCGGCTCCAGCACTACCTCTGGTTCTGCTGCTGCTGCCGGTCCTCTGCTGCTCGATTCTCACCATCTGCACCTTCTTCAGTGTGAACAGTTCTCCTCGGTTCCTTCTGCGTCTTCTATCCATTCACAGTTTCAGAATGCCTTCTACATCTTAGGAATTTGTCAGAGCTGCACCCCACTCTAAAGGTTAAACCATTCACACTACCCCTAGACTTTTGATTTCCTAATGGTTTTCCTGTACATGGATATATTCCTAAGCAATAGCTTTAACTTGGCTTTTTTCTGAGCTTTGTATTATTAGAATCATATATAATCCTTCATCTGCTTTCTTAGCATTTGTTTCTGAGTCATTTTGTTGCACGTATCTATAGATCACTCTTCTTCCCAACTGTGATATATCATAGTGTACTTGTAAATTTTCCATGATAGTGGATATTAGTGTTGTTCCCCGCTTTTCTTTAATAACAAAGTGGCCTGAACTCTTTTTATGTATCTCCTGGTACACACATGGTTTGTTTCTCTAGTATATAAGCTCAGAAGTGAGGTGGCTGGGCTATAGGCTGAAGTCATGTTCAACTTGACAAGGTAATGCCAGTTGTTTTCCTAGATGACGTTTACCAATGCACTCTCCCATCCTACCCTGTCATATAAGATCCCTATGAGTTGGAATGCACTCGACACAGTGGATTTTGTGTTTTGGTTACTCTCCTGTTGGCCGTGTGTCAGCTTCCATCAGTATACCACTGGACCAGCTATTTGATGCTGAGTATCCTTAGGGATCAATCTCAATGTGGATTTGAGGCCTCTTAGTGTCAACAGGAAGAAACATCTAGTATCCATTGCAATGAGAAAACCTTTGTCAAAATACATTTGGAGCAAAGTACTTCCATGTCCTCCTGTTCTCGTCTGTACTTCCCTCTCAGGGGTTAAATCAGAAATGTACGTCACTTGCCCTCCTCATACTGCAGTGTGACTTCTCTTGATATGCCCCACATTGCTGTAATAGAGCCAAATCTTCAAACATTGTCGCCCGTTTGCCGCTTCTTTCATTTTGCGTGAGTGAATTTATCCTGGATGTTATTTACAAATTATATGTGTCAGTTTGATGAGCTTGCGCCTTTCTGTGTTGTTCCAAGATTTATGTGGGATGGCTTAAGAGAGGCACGTGGTTGAGAAGGACTTTGTGCTGTATTGGTGTGATACGGAGATAATTTTGTCAGGCCCCATGCTGTCCACAGACACCCTAAAGAGTCAGTGAAAGAAAAGCCAGCTGTCATGTTTCATTTCCTTCCACCTTACCCCTACATGTCTTTGAGCTGCACGCTATGCCAACTAGGTGTTTTATCGTCCTTTGTTTTAAATATATCCAAAACACTTCACCCAGGAGGCTGGCCAGATTTATGGTAGGCTTGAGGCAAGACAAGTAGGCGTATAGATCTCCAATTGAAAGATACCCAATTTTTAACATAGAGCAAGAGTCCTGAATTCCACTGAGATCCCAGGCTTTTTTGCATCCTTTCAGTCTGGGCTGCTTCAGGCATTGGCAGAAAAGAGCACAGCAAAAATACTATATAATCGCTTGGAAGAAATGCTTGATGCACTCAGCTTCACAATGCAAAGCAAGCAGCCAAAGGATTCCTTATTAATAGGTGTCATTGTAAAAGCTACACCTGAAACGGCAAACAAATGTTCTCCTATTTCTTTTCTCTAAGTCCCCTCCTCTCCTCTACGCCATTGCACTTCTGCCAGAATGACTGTCTTGGAACAGTTTTGCTTTTTTGTTATTATTAGCTGCCGTTGAGTTGTGCCCTGACTCATGGCGACCCAGTGCACAGCAGAACAAAACACTGCCCCAGGTTGAGCCTTCTCTGTGATTGATCATAAACCAGACCATTGTGATCAGCGGGGTTTTCAGTGGTTGGTTGATTTCTGGAAGTAGATCATCAGACCTTTCTTCCTAATCTTGGTCTAATAGCTCCACTGCAACCTGCTTAGCATCACAGTAACACACAACCCTCCACTGACAGATGGGTGGTAGCAGCACATAAAGTACGTTCATGGGGAATTGAACTTGGGTCTCCCACATGGAAGGCAAGAATTTCACCACTGAACTATCAATGTCCCTTAATTCCGCTTTATAAACCAAATCAGTTGCCATCCAGCTCATGGCAATCCCACGTTTGTCAGAGTAGGGTTTTCAATGCCTCTGTTCTTTCCTGGAAAACCTGGTGGCATAGTGGTTAAGTGCTACATCTGCTAACCAGAAAGTCAGTTCAGTTCCACCAGGCACTCCTTGGAAACTGTGTGGCAGTTCTACTCTGTCCCTATATGGTGGCTATGAGCCATAATTGACTCACAGGTAATGGGTTTGGTTTTTTGGTTTTGTGTTCTTTCAGAAGTAGATATCCAGTCTTTTCTTCTAGGTGATTTCAAACTACCAACCTTTCATTTAGAAGCCAAGCACTAAACTGTTTGTGCTCTGATCTATTTATTTTCTCTAAGTACCTTCCTTTCCACAACTCCCACCCCATTTCTGTCAGAATGACTGTCTTGAAACATTCATGATTCAAGTCATTGTCCGTCTTGGTCTGGAAACTCCATTGAAATCTGTCCAGCATCACAGCAACACAGAAGCCTCTACTGTCTTAAACATGAACCCAGGGATAAGTGTGTTAGGAACACAGCTTGAAGCCCTGGTTTGCTTCCTAAACCTTGAGGAAATTCATGGACTGATGGGACAGTTTTGTAGGTTGTCTTTGAGCTTTTTACACATAGCAAGATAGCAAGTGCTTGATAAATGCTTGTTCCATGAATACAAGTATAGAAATATCTGCAATTTATACACATTTTCACGTAGTCTCTGTTGAAACCATTAAATAATCACAGTTTCTGGGAGGCTTCTTGGGCATCGTGTCTCAGAAGTGTTAATGAGCTAAGAAAAGTGTGGTGTTGCATGCTCTAACCCCACCCTGTAGTTCCCCTCTTCGGTGTCTAAAAGTGGACATTGGCGGCAGCAGAGTGCCCCAGCATCTCATGCCTGGTTCTACAAAACAGAAGACAGTGAATTTCTGTTCAGTACACTGGTTGACGTCAATGTTTTTTGACATCTTTTTTTGTATGGATTTCATTACTTCTTCAAAGGAAATATTTGAGAATTCTATGAGATTTCTTCCCAGTGTGTAAAATAATTGGACAGAGGAAGTCTTTAATACAAAGTTGGTTCTCCCCTCTCTCCTTGCCCCACTAAGGTAACTTGACAGGCAAGATATTGTCTTTATAAAATTTATCATATAGACTCTATTCTCCCTTCTCTCCTTGTCCTACCAAGGTACCTTTACAGACAAGACATCATCCTTACAAAATTTGTCATATGGACTGTATTCTTACAGGAAGTGTTAACTGCATGGGACAACCCCCCCCCCCGCCATTCTAACAGCCGACCCTACTGGTTTTCTGCTACTCAAGAAAAATTCATTATATTTTAATAATGTGAGCCACGTTCCAGTGACCTTGGGGTTATGTCGCTAAAGGTGGTCTGTACCATCTGCTCCTCCATTCATCCCTGGGGAGACCGAGCTAGTGATGCAAGCCTTGGTCCCTGAAGAAACTGGAGATGATACTTTTGGAATGGAGCCATATTGCAGAATGATGGGGACTTTGCTGCCCTCTCTTGCATGGTCTCTAACTCGACTCTTGGGTGTGTACTGAGGATTCTTGCTACAAACATGTTTCTGCAGGCTATGCAGGAAAATTTTTGTATAGGCATCTTTTGTGTTGTTGTGTCTCCTCCTGTGGTCTTGTTTGAGACGCTGCTCAGCCAGCCTCATTTCTCTTCAGCGTGAGTCACGGCTAATTGGTCAGCCGCCTTCCCTGTCTGGGAGACCAAGAATCAGCTCACTCAGCAGCCGTGTCTGACCGAAAGTCTGGCTGTCCCAGTTTGACCCCCAAGCACCTCTCTTCATCTCTTTGCTCTGCCAAAAGCTACCTTTAGCAGCTGATAAAAGATGATGTTAGAATCTTCCTACCCAACCTTCTCTGACCCTTCCCTAAACTAGTTTCTGGATGGGACGAAAAGTAAGAAAGAATTCTAATCAACTACTTAAAGGAAAAATAAGCTTTAGAAACAACTAGTTATAGTTAAAATAGATTTTTTTTTTTTTTTACCCATAAACTGGGTAACACGCAGAGAATTTAAGAAATCAGAGTAAGTACAAAGAAGAAGAAAAAATTAATTGCAGTCCCAGTATCCAGAGATGGGAGAGCTTGGTGGCATACTGGTTAAGTGCTGTGGCTGCTACCCAAAAGGCCGGCAGTTCAAATCCACCGAGTGCTCCTTGGAAACTCTATGGAGCAGTTCTACTCTGTCTCATAGGGTTGCTATGAGTCAGAATCGACTCAACAGCTATGGGGTTGGTTTGGGTTTGGGTTTGATATCCAGAGATACACACTTGGCAGCATTTTAGTAGATCATTTCTCAAGTTTTTTCTTCTCTGGGCATATATTTATTTGCAATGTCTGTGCGTACATATGTATTCTATTGTATCTTTGTTTTACAGAAATGGGATTACACTGTTTTAGAGCCAGCTGTTATTTTTCCCACTGAATGGAAAGTTGTGCATGAACACCTTTGTGCATTTCTGAATCATCTACCACAGCAACATTTTTAATAGCCACACCTGAAAGCAGCTGCACCACAGGCTAATTTAACTAGTCACTGATTTGCAGATGTTCAAGTTGTTTCAACCTTTGTTCAGATACTCAGTGATGGAATCTTCACAGATGTTCCTGATTGTTTCTTTAGAATAACCCCCACACGAGACAAGAGACAATCGTGGTGTATCAGATGGTGTGTGCATGCATAGGACTGCTGGCTTTGCTGTGGCTGCTTTGTCTGCCATAACCATTGGGTTAACTGGTCTCCTTCTAGCAATACTGCCAGGAGAAAGTCCATCTCTCCATTACCCAGCATCAATCTTTTGCCCATCTTTCAACAGAGAAAAAGTGACCTCTCAGTATGTTGCAACAACTCTGTTACTGTTATTGTCAAACATTGCTTTTTTTCATAGATAAATAAATGTCCAATATCTTTTTTTCCCCAACTTTCTTTAGCCTGGTGTATCAAGTCTGTTATAAACTGCCTCTCTACTGCCAAATTTCTAATGCACTACAAAAGCTCCGCTTTAATTAAGCTTGCTCAGAATCCTAAGCCCCATAAAACCTTTCATGAAACAGAGGGCTCTAATGCACTGGATATTTTTCTTAATACCACTTACCTCCTTCTAAGCGAGGATAGAAGTTTTCAAGAAGCCCAGCCAGGGTGCAACACACCAATGAGCCAGTAGAGGTAGCTGTTGCATCAATAAGTTCCCCAGCCTTATCTCTGAGTTCAGCTTTTAAGAGAGAAAATAAATCAGTGCCTGCAGTATTTTTACAACAGTATTTATTTGGAGAGAAAAAAAAAAAACTCATGAATTTGTGGTTTTTTAAAAAACTGCTTATTTTGTTCCCTCTTATGTTTGAATATACAGCTCTGTGAATGTTAGGCAGAGTCACTATGTGAAATTTATTATTAATCATCTATTTTTAGGCATGAAGCTTTGCTGTATTATGTTTTAGCAGCAGAAACTGGAATTGAAGTGTCACAGACAAATTTAGCACACATCTGTGAGGAGAGGCCAGTAAGTAAATGTATAATTTCTCCAAGTAGGAGCTCGAAGATTAAGGATAATGCATTGGGGTTTATGGAGGTACAATTCGTAACTTGGCGAAAAAACTAATGAACCAACTTTTTCTTCTCCCTTTGCCCCCTCAGGACCTGGCCAGGAGATACTTGGGTGTTAATTGTGTTTGGAGATACTATAATTTCTCTGTTTTTCAAATCGATGCTCCTTCATTTGGTACGTAGAGAAAAATGGGTGCTAAATTGAAGGCTTAGAGGCTTTTAATCTTTGGTAGCTGGGAACATCTCCACAGCTTTCTGTGAAGGGTGATATTGCTCAACAATTAGGAGAGAGAGTAAAAGATCTCTGCCCTTAAGATCCTGGTTGAAACTCTGTTCTCAGTCTCACACCGCACACTTCTCATCATCCATCCTGTGCCTCGACCCAGCATTTCTGTAGAATAAATGGTAACTCAAACGAGAGAGCTACTAGGGAGAGATTTCCTGGGCCAGTTACTTGGCTCTTTTGTCCATTAAGATATTCCTTGCCTTCCTCTGCTCTGCTTTAAAGTATGGGAGGGGGCTAATCCCCAGGAACTACAGTTCCCAGACTTTCCTGCCTAGGGGCTTCTGGTTAGTTGCAGGGAGGAGATTGCATGGGAGGAAAATGATTCAGCCCTGCAGCTCCCCTCCCTGTGGTCCTAGCTCCCCCGCTGTGGTCTTGGCCCCCGCCATGCTCCTGGCTGCAATGACGTCAATACTACACTGGATCCCTCCTTCTCCATATCACTAGGGGTGGTAGTAGCTTCCTGCATTACCAGTGTCTGATTTACCTGCTCATAGCAACCCTATAGACAAGAGTAGAACTGCTCCATAGAATTTCCACGGAGCACCTGGTAGGCTTGAACTGCTGACCTTTGGGTTAGCAGACATAGCACTTAACCATTATGACACCAGAGTTTCTAGGAGTTGGAATCAACTCGATGGTAGTGGGTTTTTGGTTTGGTCTGCCTGCTGTTTCCCATTTGCCTTTTCAG
Organism: Heterohyrax brucei; assembly: GCA_028571685.1. Classification (NCBI taxonomy): domain Eukaryota; kingdom Metazoa; phylum Chordata; class Mammalia; order Hyracoidea; family Procaviidae; genus Heterohyrax; species Heterohyrax brucei. Next base: position 169,483,912 of record CM053143.1, read on the forward strand.
CTTTTCCAATCCCCTGGTAACCTGTTCTCTTTTGAACTACCTGACATGGATTTTGTATCCTTATAGGACGTTGATTGATACCAGTAAACCAGCTACCATGAGTCAGTTTTCACTCACGGTGCCCCTGTGTGTGTCAGAGTAGATCTGTGCTATGCAGGGTTTTCAATGACTGATGTTTTGGAACTAGATCGCCAGGTGTTTGTCCCGAGGTGCTTCTGGGTACGTCAATTGTTGTACCACCTGGGGACGCCCAAAACATTGATTCTTAATGTACATTTCTCCTTAGAGGAAAAATTACAGGCAGGACTCAAAGCAGAGTAAAGAAATACCCAGACATCATTTGATGCAAGCAGCAGAATTTCAGACGTGAAATAAAATTTCAGACATGCCATAAATAACCTCGGCTGATTGGGCTGTGGGGTTGATGCACTGAGCTCCTCTCCAGCAGACCCATTTAGGAGCGCTACCCAACAAAACTGGGAAACGTGCTGAGAGACAAGGTACTCAGGGCTCAAGCTCTCTCTCTTTCTCTCTCTCTCTCTCTGATTCACTAAAGAAATGTAAAAACGTTCTCTATTCAGAGACTGATAGGGAAAACTTTCGCAAGTCGTATGCACAGGGCCAATGATTTCAAAGAGTGGCCTGGAATAAAACCACTTGATAAATGGACCTGTGCTTTCTCTCCTGCAGCCTATTTGAAAATGGGAGACCTTTACTACTATGGCCACCAAAACCAGTCACAAGACCTCGAGTTGTCGGTGCAGATGTATGCCCAAGCGGCCCTGGATGGAGACTCCCAGGTAAAAAAATGACAGCAGCAACACAGTGGCTCTTGGTGATGCCCATTTGTGAGGCTGGAATGTCCTAACAAGTCCTTCCGTTATTTCTCATCCTTGGTCACAGGACCCTCACAACAACTCTGTGACAGTACTAACCCTGGTGGCCAGCTTTTGTGGCGCACTTACTGGGCTCTCCCAGGCTCCACCCAGCATCCTCCTGGGGATTCTTATACCTATTGTATAGTTAAGGAAACCGAGGTGATGCTCAAGGCCAGACAATCAAGAAATGAGAAATAGGGCCACAGTAGGAGGTGGTTTGGCTTGTACAGTTGGGCCAGTGTATCAGCAGCAGGACATTTAGTGATATTTTTAAAGCTTTTTTGTTTTGAAATAATTTTAGATTTATAGACAAGTTGGAAAAATAGTACAGAAAATTCCTGTGTCCCCTTCATCCAGCTTCCCCTACTGTTAACACCTTGCATTAACCCAACACCATTAATGAACTGGAAGATGAACATTGGGGATCTTCAGACTCTTTCCAGGTTTCACCAGTTTTCCCACTAATGTCCATTTTCTGTTCCAGGATCCAGTCTAGGATCTCATACTGCATTTAGTCTTCATACTTGCTTAGTCTCCTCCAATCTGACAGCTTTTATGACCTTGATAGTTTTCAGGAAAACTGGTCCCATATTTTGTAGAATGTCCCTCAATTTGGATCTCTGTGCCCTGTTTTTATGAGTAGAGTGAGGTCATGCATTTGGGGGAAGGAAAGCACAAAGGTGATGTTTCTGTCCCAGTGTATCCTTTGGGGGTTCATGATGTCAGTATATTTTATTACTAATGAGATTTATCTCAATCACTTGGTTAGGGTAGTCTTTCTTTGTATGTTGTAGCTATCATGGGGAAGTGTTTTGTGGCCATAACTGTACTCTGTTTGTTCTCAAGTCTGTGCTCACTAATGTTAGTATCCTTCAGCATGTCTTGTCCGCAGCAGTTTTTACTGTGGTACCCTAGTGGTAGAAACCCTAGCGTCATAGTGGTTAAGTACTGTGGCTGCTAACCAAAAGATTGGCAGTTCGAATCCAGCAGGTGTTCCTTGCAAACTCTGCAGGGCAGTTCTACTGTGTCCTAGAGGTTTGCTATGAGTCGGAATAGACTCAACGGCAATGGATTTGGTTTTTGATTTGTCCTGTGGTGGTTCTCTATTTCCCCATTTCTTCCGTATTTGTTACTTCAGATTCTCCCATGAGAGTCTCAGGGTCATTCCCATGCTGGAAGGTAAAATAGTTACCCTCTTATATAGCAGTTTCTGGTGGTGTAATTGGGAATCAGTTCATCAGTCGAAACTGAAGTTTATCCTACCTCAGTTTGCTTGTTTTCAAGGAAGTACATCAGAGTGATTATTTCCATTGGTTCAAATCCCACATCTCTGTCTTTCCATAGCTATTTGTACATCTGCAAGTCACTTCATCTTCAGTCTCAGTTTTTCTGTCTGCAAACTGGGGATGATAATAGTATCAATCTCATAGGTTGTAAAGATAACACATACAAATATGTATGGTGTGACATGTGGCCCAGCGGCAGTACTCTCCTTGGCCGTGATGTGTTGTAGTATTTCTTCTGGAGCTAAAGAGACTTCCTGTAGTGCCAAGTAGATGACTTCTGCTGTCACTCAGAATTACTACTGATTTTTATATTTTATGTTTTTATAATTTAATGAAAACATTAAGGGCCAATCTTAAAAGAAAAAGAAGAATATAATCACCATTCTGTGATGGCGATTTTGTTGCTTAATGTCATTGACTTCTCTTCTGGTTCCTGCCTGCAGACAGATGTATCTCTCTGAACTGTGGAGTCCCTGGGTGTGCCAAGCGCACAGGGCTGCTAGCTGAAAGGTTGGAGGTTGGAGCCCTCACTGGGGCACTTCACAAGACAGGCCTGGAGGTCTACTTCTGACAAGTCAGCCATTGAGAATTCTGGGGAGCAGAGTTCTGCTCTGATACATATGAGGTCACTGTGACTTAGTCTACCCAACAGCAACTGGCTTGTCAGAATGTAAACTGTAATAAGTGTGCTTTTTTTAAAACTTGTTTCTTTTCACATATTGTAGGACTCTGTGCATGTTACTGAATCATTTCCTTAATTATAACCCTAAATGACTGCTACATATTTTGTTTAGCTGACATGACATACCGTGTTTAAACTTTACTAATTGGGTGGCATTATATTCCTTTGTTTGCTAATTTATTCATTGAGTGAACTCACATTTATTCAATCTTACCATGTTTTAGACACTGCTTAGTGGGGTGGGGGGGACATGGGGTAAAAAGATGGACAATATTCTTGCCTACATGATATTTATAGTCTGTCAGGCAAGGCTTGGAAGTTGTCTCCTATTTTGTTGCAGTGATAGATAATCTACCAGGAACATCTTTATAGTTAGTTGTCTTTGATCTTTTTTTAAAGAATTTTTTATAATCTGAGGCATATTGTTACTGAGTCAAACAGTCTAAATATGTTTAGAGCTACATAACAACCTACTGCTCATTTGCTTTCTTAGTGAGTTTTCCAAATAAAACCTTACCAAGCAGTGGGTGGATATAGAAGAATGACTGAAATCTCCTAGCATTGGGTGTTTTCGTGATCTAGTATTGTTCAGTGAATAACTATAACTTGATACCTACTATTTTAAATTGCATTTATTTGATTACTAGTAAGGCTAGACACCTTTATACTTGTTTAAGACATTTTATTTTTCATATTTTCTTTTATGTGAGTTTTCTCTTGTTTGTCCATTTTTCTAACGGAGATTTGATATATCTGAAATTTACAATGTAAGTAGTTTTTTTTATACATTTCACACAAATATTCTTCTAGTATCTTCTTTTTTATTTTAATCCTGTGTGTCCATTGATCCGAGACTTCCCATTTTTGTAGTCATTTTTTCTTCTTCCTTGGCTTGGCATTCTAATACCTCAAGTTTACGTAGTACTTTTCTTGGAAAAAGTGGAGAAAGAGTCTATTCTATGTTCAGCTGTTTTATTGTGTGTATGCAGCTTAAAGTTATTTGATACTTTATTTAGAAGTTATTTGGCAGTATGGACACCGTGGTGGCATAGTGGTTAAGTACTATGTCTGCTAACTAAAAGGTTGGCAGTTGAATCCACCAGGCACACCTTAGAAACTCTATGGGGCAGTTCTGTCTGTCCTATAGGGTCACTATGAGTCAGAGCAGACGTGGTGGCAATGGGTTTGGTGGTTTGTTTGTTTGTTTGGCAGCATAGTGGAAGTGAAGCTTTGAGACTTGAACCCTATCTGCTTATGTGTGAATCCCAGCTCTGCCACTTTTATGCTATATGACCTTGGGCAAGTTCCTTAACCTCTTTGTATCTTCCTTTTCTGCACAATGGGGAGGATAATAATACCTATTATCCATTGGTTGTTTTCCGAATTAAATGAATATACGTATAGCAGAATCCAAAAGGAAGCAACCTGGTCATTGAATCAAGTCCAACACATGAAAACCTGCTGTGTAACAAGAGAATTATGCCACAGGGTTTTCTATGATCAGAATGGAAGACAATTGCTAGACTTTTCTTCCATATTATTGCTGGGTAGGCACAACCACCAACCTTTAGTAGAAGAGTGTAGACCATTGGCACCTGCTCACTGTTTAGTATGTAGCAGGCACTCAGACAATGTTAGTCACTGTTCCTTTATCATGGTTGTTGCATAGTATGGTGTGAGATTCAACCTATGCTAGATGGCACACGACCACGTGGGTGGTGAGTCTCAGCTTGTTGTTGGTGGCAATTGAAAAGAAAGGTCAGAGGGAGGATAAAAGTCATTAAATCATGACTGTGGATTCTTTGAAGGTAAGTGAGGCATCTCTGTATTTGTTTCCTGGCATGACCACATGTTCAGTTCATGATGGCTAGTGCATGTCTCCTCAGTAGCTTGAGAATATCCATCCTTTATGAAGCACCTTTATGGTTAGGGTTTTCGACTGTTTGATATTTTTGAATCCTTGGAGCCCTATTATAAGGCAAGTCCGATCTTTGAATAAAGGTATAAGGAGAAGGTAGTTCAGTGTGTTGTTAGCTGCCGTCGAGGCATCCCCTGACTTATGGTAACCCATTGCAAAGCATCCAGTGGCATCTCTGTAGTTGGTCTTGGATTGGACCATTGGTCCATCGAATTCTAATTGGCTGATCTTTCAGAAGTGCGTCTTGAGTCCTTTCCTCCTGGTCCATCTCAGTCTGGAAGCTCTACTGAAGCCTTTTCTGTATCATAGCAACACTCAGGCCTCCACTGACAGATGCCTGGCAGCTGTGCATGATGTGTATTGGTTGGAAATCACACCTGGGTCTCCCACACAGACAGTAAGATTTCTGACACTCAGCCAGCAGTGCTCCTTCAAGGAGACACACTGGAGTGGAAATCTGTGCGAAGAGGAATCTCAAGCGGAAGTTTTCCACATTGCCACAGGGAAGCCAAGATGAGTACCTGTGGTTGTTTTGTAAATAAGGGAGAGATTACATTAGAATGCCCACCCACTCTCCAACCACAAAAACATCAAGTCAGTTTCCCAACGTGCTGTTGGTGGCCTAGGGCAGAGTCTGTGAGTGATGGATTTTCCTCTGCCTCAGCATTCTGGTTTGTTGCTGATGCCAGGGGCACATTTTCCAGAGAGTTCTGTTCTAAGAGTGAGTAGGAAAGGACAGATCCCTGGTTCACTGGCTTCTGAGCAGATGGGACCCAGCATCCTCTGAAAGCCTCTTGGTTCTCCTGCAAATAAATTTCTGAAATGCATATATTTAGGGAAACAATTCATCAATGAAGATGACAAAACCATCTGGTTCTAACAACTGAAAAAATATACACAGAAGTTGTAAAAGTTAATATTGGATGAAGGGTGTGTGTCTGGGTTTTATCATGAGGAGCTGATGAGTTTAATTTGTGGCTTGTTTTTAGGGATTTTTTAACCTGGCCCTGCTAATTGAGGAAGGTGCTATAATCCCACACCATATTTTGGATTTCTTGGAAATTGACCCAACTATATATTCTAGTAATTTCTCCATTCTCCGGGAGCTGTATGAGAGGTGAGTTCACAGCCTGCTGTGGTGTGAAATCTAAGGGAATCCAAGAGGGTGGTATTTACTTCTTGGTTAAAGGTAACCTCACCTTTATTTTGTAATGCCACTTGTTATGTGAAAGAAGGAAAAAAAAGTCAGAAGATTTGCTTCTATTAAAGAACACTTAGCCAGACCCGTATTGATTTCCCTTTTCTACTATCCGAGGCTTAAGATACAGCATGCTTGTTCTGAAGTTAAAGTGCTGATCCAGTTTATCTGCAAGAGTGGAAAAAAATAACATGTCCAATTAGACTGTGCTTTTCTGGAATATAGGGAAGCAGGTGTTCCTACGTCTGGACTTTGGACAGATGCGAGGACAGAAAGACTGCTGTGGCAGCCCCTGCTTCAGCAGGGACTTCCATGACCTGTTGACTTTTTTTAAGAATATTATTATTATAGACTAGTATCATTGATATAGATAACACAACATTGGCCAAGTCAGTGTTTTCCACATGCGCAATTCAATGAGGCTGATCTTATCACTCATTCAGGCTGTATATCTGTCACTGATATCCGTTGCCAAAATTTCCATCATGGACATAAACAGAAACTCAGTGCTGCTTAAATAGTAGCTTCTACTTTCCCCCTCCTTCCTGGTCCTGGAAACCACTATCAAATTCTGATAACCCATACTTGTTCTCCAGATTTCTTATTAAAATGAGCCAACAATAATTGGCCTTTCCCTCCACATAGTGTTTTCAGAGTTGATGTTGTAGTGTGTATCAGAACTTGACATGTTAGCTAAGGTGAGCGACCCATTGCCCTCGAGGTGCTTTTGACTCATGGCGCCCCATGGGTTACAGTAGAACCGCTCCGTAGGGGTTTCTTGGCTGTATTCCTCACAGAAGCAGGTTGCCAGGCCTTTCTTTCGCTGAGTGGCTGGGAGAGTTTGAGCTGTTGGACTTTTGGTTTGCAGTCAGTCACAATCTGCTCGGATCACTCAGGCAGGAAAAAAAATGATCCTTTTCTGGGCTTGCTTTCTTTTATTTCTGTGCTTTCTGCCCAGAAAGAAATAAAACATTTCTACATAGCTTGGGACCCAGCTAAAACCTTAGCATCCTGGACCGATGCGAGGACAGAAAGACTGCTGTGGCAGCCCCTGCTTCAGCAGGGACTTCCATGACCTGTTGACTTTTTTTAAGAATATTATTATTATAGACTAGTATCACTGATATAGATAACACAACATTGGCCAAGTCAGTGTTTTCCACATGCGCAATTCAATGAGGCTGATCTTATCAGCCTTCTTTTATTTCTTTCTTTGCTTCTATTCTATGTTCTATTGTCCAAAAGCAGAAAGATATGGATTTAAGACGAAAACGTCAGTCATGGGTAACACATACATTTAGCCTAAAGGTCAGCATGCCCTGTGCTTTGTCGGAAGGTGCTGGAGCCACAGTAACGAGGAGTCCTTCAGCCCCTGTACCCTGGCCTGGCTGTACCTTCACCTGCGGCTTGTCTGGGGCACCCTCCTGCACTCCGCCCTGGTAGGTGTCGCTCTCCTCAGCCCTGCCCTCGTAGTGTCTGTCCCTGGCAGTCACCTGATGCTTGTTTCGGATGTTTGCAGATCTACTTTCTCGGGACCTTCCTGCTGTCCGTGTTGATCGCCTGGACTGTGCAGTATTTCCAGTCTGTCTCAGGTAAAGATTTATAAAAGGCAGCGGCAACAGAACTAGGTAGAGTTCTTTTGTTTTTTTTTTTACCCCTACTAGAAATATACAGTGAAACCTGTCAGAACCGGAACTTAGCAGGACTGCCTTGTTTTTCCAGGTCTAGCCTGTTTTCTGACGTTGACTTTGACTGGGTACAGTCTTACCACATTTCTGTCACTCGCTGTTCATGAAAACTATTTGAGTTTTCCTTCCCTGACCCAGGTTACCACCTTACCCAGGTTCCAGTATTCGTCAGTTTTACTGTTCTTTCCCTCCTAGAGCCCTGGATCAGGACATTTCCTGTCTTGGAATGGTCTTTCATGGGTCAGGTAGAGTTCCCTCGAGGGCCGTATTATAATCCCTGGCTGGTAGCAGGCCACAGAATTATTGTATTTTTCTAGGTGAGCAGGGGATTTAAAACCAAAAAACGGATCTAATTGGATCTAATATGTTTTTTCCCATTGAAAATACTGTTGTCATTAGCTGCCATCAAATTGGTTTCAACTCATGGTGACACTGCTTACAACAGGGGATGAAACACTGCCTGGTCCTTCGCCGTCCTCACAAATGTTGTTGTGCTCGAGCCCCTTGTTGTAGCCACTGTGTCAACCTGTTTTATTAAGGGTCTTCCTCTTTTTCTCTTTACCAAATGTTATGTCCTGTACCAGGGGCTGATGGCTCCTGAGGAATCCCTGGTGGCATGCTGGTTAAGTGTTATGGCTACTAACCAAAAGGTCAGCAGTTCAAATCCACCAGGCACTCCTTAGAAACTCTATGGGGCAGTTCTGCTCCATCAATGACTCATCAACCCTGGGTTTGGTTTTTGATTTGACCCCTGTTGATAATATGTCCAATGCACATGAGATGAAGTCTTACCATCCTTGCTTCTAGGAAACATTCTGGCTGTATTTCCAAGACAGATTTGTTCATTCCTTTGGCTGTCTATGGTATATATTTAGTATTCATTGCCAACACTCTAATTCAAAGGCATCAATTCTTTGATCTTCTGCGGAGGTCCGCCATCAGCCTTGTAGACAAAGTCACGAGCTCCTGCAAATGACGGGCTGAAGCATCTCACCTGTGACATGTTTTTTAGCCTACTGTCCTTGATATTATTTGGCTTCCTAATCAAATTTTCTTCAAAAAGATACCCCCTCCTCTCCTGGCACAAGGATCAGGGGAGATGCCTTCTGAGAGGGGCCCCTTTTTTACTGCCCCCTTGGTCTGTCAAATGATATCGGGAAAACTGTACAGGAATTTTCTGAGGAGAAAGAGCTCAGAGGAATGATCTCTAGCACAGCCAGCTTTGAGAGCAACGAGGCCGGCCCAACGCCTGCTGACTTCCCCTAACTGCACATCCCCACCCATGTGAAAGGAATTATCCTCTTTAGAACAGCTTGAGAAGAACATAGGGTGGGGGACGGTAGATGTTTACTATCCCCGCAGGAGGAGATAAAGAGCAAAGTAGGAACAAATAGAGATCATAAACTTTAGACCCTTCCTCGTGAACCTTTTAACCTTGAGGTATAAGTAGGGCTGATTGAGCTCGAGGCATCCTTAGGCCATTATCTAAAAAGCCTTGACAGTTAAAAGGATCACCAGGTTTCAGTTAACTGATAGCTCATGTGGCAGGGTAAAAAATTACATCACCTCAAGACCACGAGGATTTTCGTTTCAAATTTGCCAACCACGAGGTTTTGGTTTTGAATTAGCCAATAGATTGTGTGGTCAGTGGGCAGGGTAAAATTCACGTCACTCTTACTATAAAAACAATAAAGACAGACAGCCTTCTCTCTTGCTCTCTGGGTCAGGCTGCCTTAAACCAGAAAAGTCTTTTCTGTCTCCTTGATTCATTTCCCGCCGCGCCTCTCCCTCCCTCCGTGCGGGACCCTGTAAAGTGTCGGGGCTGGCCCCCGGCAATCTTCCTTATTCATCATCCAGCTTTCACGTGCACATGAAGTGATTGAAAATACCATGGCTTGGTTCAAGTCCTTATTTTGACATCTTTGTTTAAAACTTTAAATAAGTCTTTGGTAGCAGATTTTCCCAGTCAGATGCCTCATTTCATTTCTTGACAGCTGCTTCCATGGACCTTGATTGTTAGTCCAAATAAAATGAAATTCTTGATAAGTTCAATCTTTACTTCATTTGTCATAATGTTGCTTATTAATACAGTTGTAGTGATTTTTGTCTTCTTTATATTGAGCTGTCCCCTGGTGGCACAGTAGTTAAGAACTCATCAGCCACCCAAAAGTTTGGCCATTCTAATCTACCGGCTTCTCCTTGGAAACTCTATGGGGGCAGTTCTACTCTGTCTTACAGAGCTGACTTGATAGTAACAGGTTTATTCTGAGGTATAATTCATACACTTGGACCTTCATCAGTACGTGCATTAAGTTTTCTTTGCTTTCAGCAAGTAAGGCTGTGTCATCTGCATACTGCGGGTCATTGATGACACTTCCTCCAGTCCTGATCCCTTCTTCTTCTTCACATAGTCCACCTTCTTGAATTATGTGCTCAGCATACAGATTGAATAAGTATAGGATACAACCCTGACACATACCTTTTCTGATTTTAAGCTACCCAGCATCTCCTTGTTCTGTTTGGATAACTGCTTCTTGATCCATGTGGAGATTGTGCATGAGCACAATTGTTTTGAAATTCCTAGTCTTCTCCATGTTATCCATAATTTGTTATGATCCACACAGTCAAATGCCTTTGTATAGTCAATAAAACACAGGAAGACGTTTTTGTGGTGGTCTCTGCTTTCAGCCAGAATCCACTTGATATCAGCAGTGATGGTCCCTGTTTCATGTCCGCTTCTGAATCTAGCCCGGATTTCTGGCCATTCCTTGTAACTGTAGTGCTGTGACTGTTTTTGAATTGCCTTGTAAATTATCTTATAAATATATATTTTGTCAGCATTCAGTTAATATGTGACATAATGGAGTTGCTGAGTAATGCAGAGGCTTGACTCTTAAACCTAAGGTTGGAGATTCTGCCCTACCCAGAAGCACGTCAGAAGACAGGACTGACAGTCTTCTTTTGGAAAATCAGCCACTGAAAACCCTATGGAGAGTAGGTCGATTGTGACACACAGGGGGTTCTCATGAGTCACAGCTGACTGGTAGCAGCTGGTTCCTAAACCAAATACAGCAACACCTGTTGCCATCAAGTTGATTCCAACTCGTAGCCACCTTGCAAGACAGAGTTGAGCTGTCCAATAGAATTTCCAAGGAGTGGATGGTGAATTCACAATGCCCACCTTTTGTTTAACAGCATAAATCCCAGCTCCATGGCCACCTCCTGCAGGAAGTCTTCTCAATTTACCTTAATCAAGCAATCACATGGGGAGAAGAATAAGCAAGCACTGATCATGACTAAGTCCCTAGCCACAGGTCTTCAGAAGAGGAGCTCAAGACGAATATAAAGTGAGCATTTGGCCTCATGCGGTGTCTGCTGATCACTGTGTTTTGCTGAGCTAACGTAGTGAAGGGCATGGGTGTTCCAGTCCTTTTCCTTTCTTCACATCTGCACTGTCCTTCCCTCCAGACTCCTCTCTCCCTGCCCCTCCCTTCCTTTGATCTATTTTTTTCTCTATGTTCCCTTTCCTTTATCACAACATTTTTTTTTTTTTTTTTTTTTTTTTACAAATTAAAGACTATTTATTCTGCTTCTTTCCACGCAGACTTCTTTTGCTCTTACTAGGGAAGGCTGATCTGGACAGGATCTTAAAAATAATTTAATTCTATACCCTTCATTTTATGGATCAGGAAATTGAGGCCAGAGAGGGGAAGCAGCTAGGCCCAAACCGTACAGTAAAGGCTAAGAAGTAATTCAGGGCAGCAGAATTTCAAACTTTTCTTCAGAATTAAAATACCTTAACGCAGTGGCTATCACCTCCCTCAGAAATATGTCGTTGCACACTTTTTACTTCTCTGAAATGAAATTTATAGATATTTTCCCACCTACTCCTGTATGTTTAAAGTCAATAGACTACTCTGATAACAATATGGAAGTCAGAAGAAACTAATTATAATAAAATCATATATATATCAATATGCAGATGTGAGCCCACTGCTCCTCAACTTTAACGTGCGCATGAGTCTCCCAGGCATCTTGTTACGTGCGGATTTGGATTCTGTGGGTCTGGGGTAGAGTCCGGTCTGGCATCCACCAATTTCGCTATTTTCACATTTTTAGTGTCCTCAGCATTAGTGCAAATTCATAAATAATTTTGAAGGAGGAAACTTCTGATTGGTTCCTGGGTGGGGATGATTTAAAAAACAAACAAACATGGATCCATTACCATCAGAGTAGAACTGTTGGGTAGAAGGTTTTCTTGGCTGTAAAATTATAATGGAAGCAGATCTCCAGGCCTTTCTTCCTTGGCACCAGCAGATAGGCTTCAACCACCAACCTTATGGTTAGTTGCTGAGTGCAAACCATTTATGCTACCCAGGGATGACAGAGGCCCAGAAAAGCTGGAAGAGAAGCAGCTAGTGGAGGTCACTCCAAGGGCACCGTTTCTGCCACCTAGTGACTCCTTGTTGAGCAGATGCATGAAGTGTCATTAGCTGCCCCATGTGAAGGGGGACAGTAGTAGTAGATGACTGTAGTAGCCATGGTGTTGTCGGACAGAGATAATAATGGCTTTGGGTGATGACCGACGGTATCAACAGGAGAACTGAACTGAGTCAGGAGCCTGCCTTACGTAGCTCTGTGGGAGGAATGCTGCTGAAGGACCCAATTAACCTATTTAGGGAACTTGGTTATTTCTTGATTTGAACATTTTCCAGTCACTTGTTTTTAAATTTTCATGATTTATGGTCAAATTGTTTAGCTGACCTGCTCATCCATTTCATGTTCTGCTCCAACTACCTTCATTTACCTCCCATGTTTATGTAGTCTGTGATTTATTGTCAATACTCCCTGGTATTTTTCATGTTAAATTCTCCTGGATTCAGAGGGCTAGCAGAGCAAGCTCCAAAGTCAGAGTGCTAAGACTGTGGCCCTGCCACTAGCTGGCCAAGAGGAAGTCCTGTCTGTTCTTCAGTTTCCTCTTTTGTAAAATAGCAGAAATAGTAGTATACCTATATCCAATTGTAGCTGAGAGAACCCAGTTAGATATAAGGTCATGTAAGGTGCTTACCCACAGCCATCAAGTCAATTCCAACTCAGCAATCCCATAGGACAGAGTAGAACTGCCCCACAGGGCTCCCAGGAAGCAGCTGGTGGGTTTGAACTGCCAGCCTTTGATTAGCAGTTGAACCAAGGTGTGATGTCCTCTCTGTCGTTTTATGTTCAGTTAAAGCACACTGACACCAAGTGGCAGCTGCACTTAAATAGCTTGATTTCTGCAACAAACAAGGAGCCCTGGGTGTCCAGTGGGTACGTGCTGGGTTGCTAACCTGAAGGCTGGTGGTTGGAACCCACCAACTGCTGCATGGGAGAAAGACATGCCATCTGCTTCTGTAAAGATGACAGCTTTGGAAATCCTATGGGACAGTTCACTGTGAGATGGAACCAACTGAGTGGCAATGGGTTTGGATTTTTTGTTTTGCTTTTGGTATGTAAAGAGCAGAATTCCTACAGCCTAGCATAGTATTCTGTTCAGTTAAAGTCTCTGCAAAGGATAAAACTCTCAACACATTGATAGTCTGATAAGAGTTTCAAGGCAAGTGTACGAAAAGTATTGTGTGTCTTTTATTTACTTAAAGTGAACTTGTTCTTTACGTCCAGCCTGCATTCCAACAGGCAGCTCAGACAGACGCCTCCCCGGGTGGTGCCGAATTCCTTGGTCTTAGGGAGCACTGTCATTAGGTGCCATCAAGTCACTTCCAACGCATAATGACCACATACAACAGTGTAGAACTGCCCCACACAGTTTTATAGGCTGCAATCTTTCTAGGGAAAACCTTGCTAGATCTTTTCTCCTTCCTAGCTGCTGGGTGGATCCAAATCACCAACTTTTTGGTTAGCATCCCAGCACTTGACCATTCTGTAGGGAGCATAACAGCCTCTCCCGTAATCACCAGGTCTACCTTGTCCCCTCAGGCCCGTTAACTTTGCAGTTTCTTCACCACCTGGGGACCCAATCATCCTTGCCAAAGCCGAACACCATTAACTAATCCCCCCTTTTGTGGACTTGATGAAGGGGACAAGATGTGGGCTTGGATGTGGGTGCAACCAGCAGACCTACTCAGCCACTTTCCCAGGCTCCCAAAAGCTGCTTTCCCTGCCTCATTGCATCTCAAAAGCATTCTCCCTGTTGTGCCAAGCGTAAATGGTTTGAATGGATGCAGGCTTTAGAAAAACAAAAATCTGGAGACAAAATGTGTTTTAGCCATCTCCACTTCTACCCTGCCACAAAACCTGCCCAAGGCCAGAAGCACAGGGCCTGGCTGGCTGCCCAAAGAGAGAGAGGTGAAGGGAGGAATTGGGGGAGAAAATATATACATGACTGTTTCAAAGCAAGAGACGTCCTTTACTAGTATAACTGTGAACTTTACAGCTAATAGGATACCCAGTATAGAATAAGATCTGTAGAACTACCAGCAGTGAGTTGCAACCAGGTAACCTTTGAAGCAGTAACTGCCTGCTGAAGCCATTCATAAAGTAAACTTGTCCTCTCTGACCAAGTGGTTAGCCAAGTGTCCTTTTAGAAAGAGTAGGATGATAGGAACAAGATTAATTCAGCATTTTTCTCCTCTTGTCCTGTCCTCTACATTTCCAGTCAATGAGATTGCTACCAGAATAACAGTAAAATGCCACAAAGTGGTGTTTGTGATACGGCAGAAGCCTGAAAGAGAGATTTAATAGGAAGGTTTTGTTTTTCTCTCATTTCAGTATCCTAGGCACTCTGCTGGTACCTTCTCTTAAAAGTCATGTTGAAGTGACTCAAATCTTACACCAAAGACCCGTATCTAGAAGCTCAAATAGAGTAGGCTGGATCTACTCTACAACCAGAGTGCTTCTTAGAATCCAGCATGGCGAAACTACATCTTACATACTTTGGACGCGTTTGTCAGGTGGGATCAGTCCCTAGAGGACATCATGCTTGGTAAAGTGGTGGGTCAGCCATGAGTCGGATCCAACTCGATGGCACTTGGCTGGCTTTGGCAGCGAAACAGAGGAAGACCTTCAATAAGATGGATTGACTGACACAGTGGCTGCAACAATGAGCTGAAGCATAAGAACGATTGTGGGCCTGGCACAGGACTGGCAGTGGTTTTTTCCCTTGTACATAAGGTTGCTGTGAGTGGGAACAGACCCAGTGGAGCCCAACAACAGCAACAACAGATCCTATTTGTAGCATGATTTCCAGGGTCTCTCCCATCCTCGTACTTCATATTTTCAAACAATTCAGATCAGAACTAAAACCAATTGCCACTGAATCAACTCTGACTCACCACAATTGCAAAGCAGAGCTGTTCCATAGGGTTTTCAGTGGCTGATTTTGAGAGGCTTATCACCAGACCCTTCTCCCTAAGCACCTGTTGGTGGACTCGAACCTTCAACATTTTGGTTAGCAGCTGAGTGCATAACCGCTTGCTTTTACACCACAACGGCTTCTGCCTTATCACAAGCACAGACAGTAACATTAAAGACAAATGGACATGGCTGGTTTCCAATGCAGCTTTTCTCTGCACACCGAAATTTGAATTTCATGTATTTTTCATGTGTTGCAAAATTTATTCTTTTGATTTTTGTTGAACTCTTTGAAAATGTAAGAAACATTCCTAGCACATGGGCTGTACAATCATAGGCAGCAGGTTGCATTTAGTCCACAGACTAGAGTTGCTAACCCCTGGTCTGTATCACTCAGGGTCAGCTCTTGATTATTCTTGTGAATAGATAGAAAAGCATCCACCAAATACTTAAAAATAAAAAAAGCCTGTTGCCATCTAGGTGATTTTGACTCACAGTGACCCTATATGACAGAGTAGAACTGCCCCATAGGGTTTTCAGGGAGAAGCTGGTGGATTTGAACTGCCTCACTTTGGGCTAGAAGCCACTGATTTTACCCAGGGCCCCTCCAAGCAGCAATTAAGAAACCACTTGTATTTGGCTCTGGAATGTACTTTATAATTTTTCAACAGCATGCTTATCTTCTTGATAACCCTGATACTTGTCCACTAATGAAGTTAGCATGCTTTCCAGGTGAGAGAGACAAAGAGACCACTTGAAAATGATGGTGGGCAGTGGTAGGCTTCTCCATTGATTTCAAACCCCCTGATGGAAAGGGGCAAATTCCCACATGGATCCTAAGCTGTAAAAACAGTGAGCATTTTTATGATGTTCTTACATGAAGACTTAAATTGTGGCAATGTAAAGCGTGTATTCCTTTTATGTTTACACATTGACACTGTTGTTTTTGTTTTTGTTTTTTAATCAGAAAACTGCTGATTTATCTTGGTCCTGTGGTGATTTAAACATTTCCCTGGACTTGAAAATTAAAAGTGCGTGCCTCTTAGTGGTTGATTGGAGCCCTCATGATGTGGAGTGGCTGAGAGGTCAGCTGCTAACCAAAAACACTGGCAGTTCAGATCCACCAGCCATTCCTTGGAAACCCTATGGGGCAGTTCTACTCTGTCCTATAGGGTTGCTATGAGTTAGAATTAACTTGGAGGCAGTATTTGTGTGTTTTGTTTTTTTAATTACTTGATTAACTTTCTCAGAAACCATTAGAGAGATAACTCTTAGAGCCAAAGGGATTTTGGACACCATCTAGTCCAAGCACTGCAACTCGCTGATGAGGAAACTCAGACCTGTGGATGATATTGGGAACCCTGGTGGCATAGTAGTTAAGTGCTGCAGCTGCTAATCAAAGGGTCAGCAGTTCAAATCCACCAGGCACTCCTTGGAACCTCTATGGGGCACTTCTTCTCTGCCCTGAGTTGGAATTGGCTTGACAGCAGTGTTTTGCTTTTTTTGTGGCGGGGGTGGTGTATGATGTTCAACAGTGTTAGAGCAGAAACGTCATTCAGTGTCTAGTACAGGGTCACCTGTTTGTCAGTGACATACAAGTGAAATTTTCCCAAATCAGGTGGCCTGACTCCAGCAAAATAGTCTTTTTACTGCAGTCCAGAGCCTCTTGCTCCCTGCCATGGTTAGATCAGCTGCCAGAAGTAGACACCTGCTACCAGATGACTTGATGATGTTGGAAACACTTCATCCCTTCCATTCTTCCAGAATAGTCTTCTGGATCCACAAGGTCTTCTGGAGGCATCAGAAGGAGGCCCAAAGAAAAAAATCCTTAGGAATCCACAAAGGCTAGAGGCTTTAGGGTCCCTTCCTGCATGTCCTGAAATGACCTCTTGGAAATGACCACAGGTACTTGGAGATGAAATTCCTGAGGGGTATTTTTTCAGAAGTCAGATTGTCAACATGTGGTGACAAAGGCTGGTCCTTTGCAGATTAGATATTTGGGAACCCTTAAAAATGGTCCCATCTACTGAAAATTTTATAAGAGTGTCCTTTTTCTGAGCATAATTAAAATCAAACTAAGGCAAACTTACAGTTGTTTTGCACAAACTGTGGCCACTTTCCTGGCCATATATCACATGGACCAGCAAACTGCTACCCCATTTTTCAGATGAAGACGATGGACTCTGAGAAGGTAAGTAACTTGCCTGAGATCCCCCAGATGATAAATATCAGAGTTGTTGGGTACCTAGACTTTCTGGCTTCAAAGTCTCTGTTGACTTCATAGGTTCCAAGTCAAACCAGTTGTTGAGTCCATTTTAACTTCCAGTGATCCCATATGTATCAGAATAGAAGAACTGTGCTCCCTTGGGGTCTCAGTGGCTGAGTTTTCGGGAGTAGATTGCCAGACCTTTCTTCTGAGGCACCTCTGAGTAGACTTGGACCTTCAACCTTCTGGTTAACACCTGAGCGTGTTAATATTTGTACTACCCAGGGATTCTTTTCGTAGGTTGCTGGGGCCTAAGAGAGAACTTCATGCAGCTCAAAAGCACACAGTTTCATCGCAGGACTGTGAACCCTGCACCAGAAATTAATACATCTTAGCATATTCCTATGCCAAACATGACATTAGTAATAATTGCTAACGTGTGAAGTACCCATGAGTACCAGACACCTTTCTAAAGACTTTAGTGTGTTAACTCATTGGATGCTTGTCTGGATACCTTCATAGATTCCTGCTTATGTAGATACTTCTATATAGATGCTTATATAGATACCTTCATTTTCCTCATATTTTATAGGCAAAAGGAGATAGGCCATTTATTCAAGGACACACAGCTGCCAGGGAACAAGACATCCAGGTTCCAGAGCCCACAGTCTTACCCAGGATACCTTTCAACCTCTGCACATAAAGCAGAGTTTATTGACCTTTGGGACTGGCCCATTCTTTGGTTTAAGGGCTGTCCTGTGCGTTGTGGGGGTGTGTACCAGCATCCTCAGCCTCTAATCAGTAGTATACTCCACCCTGCACACAGTTGTGACAACAGACAGTTGATTCCGACTCACAGGAACCCTATAGGACAAGGCAGAACTGCTGCATTGGGTTTCCAAGGCTGTGATCTCTGTGGAAGCCGGCTGCCACAGCTTTCTCCTGCGGAGCAGCTGCTGCATTCAAACTGATGACCTTTCAGTTAGCAGCTGAGAGCTTAACCAGTGTGCAACCAGGTCTCCTCTGTAAGCATCATGGCCAAGAAAACCCTATGTACCAATTCCACTCTAGGATCCATAGTGTCTTTTAAGTCACAAGTCAACACAAACAAAACCAACAACAAAATATTTAGCTGGAAGTCAGAGGCTAAATACAGTAACAGATTTGTAGGATGTCAGATCTGTGAGAGCACTTAGATCCTGGCACATCTATTGCAGCCTACCATTTTACAGAAGGAGACACCAAAGCCCAGTGTACCTCGAGGATGGGTCCACAGTGGCCTGTCTAGTTCCCCTCAGAGCGACTTGTCTAGAAGCGACTCTTCTCAGCTGCTAGGGTCTAGCTGTGGGGGCGCACTCAGCACACGCTCTATGAGTATTCAGCACCTGTTTTGTGTGTCTGTCTCTGCAGCCAGCGGCTCTTCTCCAGCACCAGCCCGGACCTCCCCAGACCTTGCTGCTTCCATTTCAAGTCCAGCTTTGACTCCAGCTTCGGATGCCTCGGATCAAGGCCAGCCCACGATCACTAATAACCCAGAGCCTCGGGGGTGAACTGTGTACCCCAGGTCTCTAGATGAGAGATCATCCTTTCAACAGCTCGTGTTGGGAAGCTGGAGCCAGGGCACTGTACTGATAAACTCCTTAACATGTCTTGTCAACTGGATGCAAATGTTGCACTTGGTGTCTTTTTTTAAAAAATCGAATGACAAGGATGCACCCAGAGCAAACAGTGGATATACCAAAGGTTTATCAAACAAATGGGAGAGACATCCTGACCACAGAGACACTGGGGGACGAAGACTGGGTCATCGCGAGATTTCGTTCCTGGCGATGGCGTCATAGGGCATCCTCATTTGTCCTGTGGCATATCCCCATCTTTACATTCTGAGGTGCATTTTAAGAATCTTAGTTCCTTCTTGCCTCCTTTTCATTAGAGAATAGAAAATTGTGGCTTCTCAACAAGGTAGATAATATTTCGGTACATGTGTCTGCTACCGTCCTGTGCCCCCGAGCATGGGGACAGACTTCTCTTTGACTTCCCAACCCAGCAGTTGTGGGGCACCTAGAAAGAACTAGGATGTGCTGAGAATTCAGGGAAGGAGATGGCTTCGTAAATTGGTTTCATTTTTCTCCTTGTCTTTTTCTAGGGTCATAGTGCTTCTGAATCACTGTTTAATGCCATTGTTGGATATTGTTTACTTTTCAATTGCAATCCTTAAAATAACATTTTAAAACGTCGTAGTATTTACGTGTAGTCTTCTCCATGAATTCTCCACTAGAACAGAGTGGCAGCAACGGGCTATGCAGAAGACAAGCCTTTAGCTTATGGTCTCATCCTACCCCACACCCCATGCCTGCCTGAATCTTGAGTGACCAGAGGTATGAGTAGGGGTGTGTGTCTGTGTGTCCGTGTGTCTGTGTGTGAAAGAGAGAGAAAGAGCACGTATGTCTGTACACTGGATGCTGTTACAGTAGTAGGTAAGTCAGTAACGCAATATTGTGGATCCAGACTACTCTTTGCACTACTTTATTTACGGTAGTAAATAAAATTATTTTTATACAATTGACTATTGGGAAGTGGCCTTTTTTTCTTTATCACAGTTACTGTGGTTATCACATAAAGTCCTAAGGTCCATGCACTCTGCTTCAGGAGGCAAAAAAAAAAATTCTCTTTATGAGAAGGATTTATTTCTGGTAACCCATTAACATTTGTGGATATAAAGTTGGCAAGATCCCCCTCTCCAGAAATCCTGAGCTCTGGGTCTGGCCTCTTGGTATTTCCATAGCATCAGCCATCACTCCAGGGCTGCTAGCTGCTCTGAAGCAGCATTTTATCAGTGCTGGGTTAAGTCTCTTCTTTATCCTCTGTCCCATCTGTATCCTGCCCTTGGTAAAGCCTGTCCTTCCTGATTGAGAAAGAGCTAGACTTTGGATTCTGACACTCATGGCTTCACATTTTAGCTCTTGACTCACTAACTCGGTACCCTTAAGTTAGTCATTAATCTTGTCTGAGTCTCAGATGCTGATTCTATAAAATAGCCACACAATAAAGTAACCTCCTCACCATTGAGTCAATTCTGACCCATAGTGACCCTGGAGGACAAAGTAGAACTGCCACATAGGTTTCCAAGGAGCAACTGGTGGATTTGAACTGCAGACCTTTCGGTTAGCAGGCATATCACTGAACCACGGTATCGCCACAGCTCCATATCTGTAAAATGGGGGTAACAAAACCCACCTCTTGGGCTTACCATGAGGTATAAATGAGGTAACATACTGAAGCACCCAGAACAGTGCCCTGGATATGGTCAGTGATTATTTTTATTAGAAAGAAACTCTATAAAGAACCTGATAGAAGACATTTTATTCTGCTTAGATACCTCTTCAGAAACCCTGGTTGCACAGTGGTTAAGTGCTCCAGCTGCTAACCAGAAGGTCTACAGTTCGAGTCCACCATGCACTCATTAGAAACTCTATGGGGTAGTTCCACTCTGTCCTATAGCATTGCTATGAGTGAGAATCAATTTCAGCAGCAATGAGTACTGGGTAGATAACCTCTACAAGGAGCTTTGGTGGTCCAGTGGTTTAAGTTCTCAGCTGTTAACTGGAAGGTCAGCAGTTTGAACCCACTGGCTTCTCTGTGGGAGAAAGATGTGTCAGTTTGCTTTCATAAAGAGTAAAGCCTTTAGGACAGTTCTGCTCTGCCCTGTAGATCACTATAAGTTGGAACTGGCTTGATTTCAATAAGTTTAGGGTTTTTTTTTTTTTTTTTTTTTTTTTTGTGTGTGTGTGTGTGTGTGTGTGCTTTCGTGTAGGCATTGGTGATTATAATCCATATCCATATATAATCTTTCTCTTCTTTTAATGACTTCATTTTGGGAAGCATGAATGAGATCCCCAGATTTGTCTAATGCTTTATAACTGCCAAGGTGAAAGTTAGAGAAGTGGTCCACCTCCTTCTCACCTTTTGGTAGAGGAAAAAGCCAAGACAGGGTGTTCGGAGTCCAGGAGAGTGTCTAACAAAGTTGTGAGTTAAATGTCAATTTAAAAAATCATCACTTTTTCTGTAACAAGTAGTTAGAAAATAGACCATTAAATAATTTTTTGTTTATAATGGCTGCATGCAAAACCAAGCATACCCACTGTCATTGATTCCAACTCATAGCTACCCTACAGGACAGAGTAGAACTGCCCCATAGGGTTCTCAAGGAACATCTGGTGGATTCAACCTGGGGAGCTTTTGTTAGAAGCTGTAGGTCTTATCCATTCTGCACCAAGTGCCAGTAGCTACACAGTATCTATTAATTAACTTAACAATGAACTTGTTAAATCTTTACAAAGAAATTCTTACAATTCTGTTAAAGTACAAAAATACACTTTGTATACAAAGCAACTTTGTTCATAGATTGAATAATAATATACAAATATATTAACTTTCCTCAAAATGAATCTACAAATTCAAAAATACTCCAGTCAGAGCCTAACAGCAGATTGCGATGAACTGACAAGCTGATTTTAAAATTTGTATGGAAGAATAAAAATTAGTGCATAGCTAATAAATATGACTCGATGGCACTTGGCTAATAAATGTTTCAAAACTGAACACTAAAGAGAACTCACCTACCACAGGTTGTCATATTAGAAAGCCATAGTGTCTTAGGCTGGGTTCTCTAGAGAACTCAAACTGGTAAAGTGTATAAATGTGAATATAGGGAGATTGGTGTTAAGGAAATAGCTCATGCAGTTGTAGAAGCTAGAATGTCCCAAGTCTGTGGGTTAGGCTGGAGGCTTCTGATTCACATAGCTACAGGGGTGACAAAAACAACATCAGCAAGTCAGTCAGTGGGACCCTGGTTTACAAGCTGGGAAGACCAATGAACACCAGCATTGGCAGACAAGATGACAAGTAAGTTGTTATCTCAAGTCTCAAGAACCAGAGGTCAGATGAGCATGAGTCAGATGGAGGATCCAACAAGTGCTGTAGCCCAAGAGTCTTGCCAGACTGTCCCTCTATATTAGATGTTGGCCTCACCTTGAAGGAAACTGCCTTCCAACTGATTGAGTACTCATAGCAGATCCCATATGGAGGTGGTCACCTCGTTATATGACTAATAATCTTCACCATAACTGGCAAACTACTGAGAATCATGGACCAACCAAATTGCCACGCAACATTAATGGTCACAGTCTACCCCTTGTCAGCTTGCACCTGTACACATTTACATAAACCATACATAATCTCTGAATAAAGGCAATTATGAAGTCATATGTGTTCCTAATGTGGTATAACTAACACACAAACAACCCCAAAAACTTAGTAGCCCTGTTTCCATCTTATATTTGATGCACACATACAAGGCAGAAATGTTCATAGCAGTTATAGCTCTCATTTCTGGAGAAAATCACATGGCTGTAACTGGTATATTTCTTCCACCACGGTTCCGTATTTCTTTGCCCTAAGCAACCACTTCAGAGGTTGTGGTTCTTTGCCAGGTGGTGTGATTTCTCAAACCTTCATTACCAGTCATGTTGTAATTGGGTTGCTGTAGTTTTCCACTAACTTTAACAACACCAACATAGTCCTTGGGTGGTATTTGTACTCAGCTACTCCCTGAAAGGTTGGTGGTTTGAACTCACCCAGGGGTACCATAGAAGAAAGCCCTGGAGATCTGATTCTGTTAAGACTACAACCAGAAAAATCTTTTGGCATGTAATTCTGCTCTGACACTCACTGAGTAGCCATGAGTTAGTCTACTCAACAGTAACTGGTCAGTTTTCTGGTTTTTTTTTTTTTAATCATCCCCATTCATGAATCAGATGCTTCTTACTTTAAAATTATTTACAAATTTCATTAATATTGAGGACATTAAAAACATGCAAGTTATTTTCTTCATATTTTTACTTTTGATACTAGCTTTAACAGAGCTGTTAGGCACTGATGAGTGTAGGTGGGATGAGGACATATTTGGAAATGTGTGGAGACCTTTTTAAAAAAAAAAAATCCCAGCCTTCATTACTCAAAGTGTAATCTGTGAAAGAGCAGCATGGGCACCATCTGGGAACTTTTCAGAAATACTGAACCTCAGACTGTACCCCAGATCTACAGAATCCAAATCTGTAATGGACATGATGCCTGGGTCATTAATATTCACATTAAAGTTGAGAGGTATTGGGATAGAATTTACAAATTGAAATGTATATATTTTATTATAATTAGTTTCTTTTTACTTCCATATTGCTATTAGGGCCTTGTACTGATTTTAAATGTGCAAGTGTGTATGTGTCTTAGGCTGGGTTCTCTAGAGAAGCAAAATCAGTGAGGCATTTATATATATACATATATATAAATATAAAAAGTAAAATAAATAGTATATACAAAATCTATATTATAATGTAAAATTATAACATATACGAGGTCGGACAATCATGTCCATGAACTTAATTGTTCTAAGTGCTGTATACCATTGCTGAATGTCACTACAGTCAGCTTTGAAGGCACAGAGTCATTATACCAGAAAGAACTAGATGTTCAGGCATTAGAAGAGATAGCATATGATCAGAAACCGATGGTAGTGAAGGAAGAAGTTGAAGCTGCACTGATGGTGTTGGCAAAAAGCAAGGCTCCAGGAATTGACGGAATATCAATTGGGATATTTCAGCAAACAGATGCAGCGCTGGAAGTACTCACTTGTCTATGCCAAGAAATTTGGAGGACGGCTTCCTGGCCAGCTGACTGGAAGAGATCCACATTTATGCCCATTCCAAAGAAAGGTGATCCGAATGAACGTGGAAATTACCAAACAGTATCATTGATAACACACACAAGTAAAATTTCGCTCAAGATCATTCAAAACCAACTACAACAATACGTTGACAAGGAACTGCCAGAAATTCAAGCTGAGTTCAGAAGGGGATGTGGAAACAGGGATATCACTGCTGATGTCAGATGGATCTTGGCTGAAAGCAAAGAATACCGTCAAGATGTTTACTTGTGTTTCATTGACTGTGAAAAAGCATTCAACTGTGTGGATCATACTAAACTATGGCTAACGTTGTGGAGAATGGGAATTCTAGAACACCTAACTGTGCTCTTAAGGAACCTGTATATGGATCAAGAGGCAGTCTTGTGAACGCAACAAGGAGACACTGCATGGTTTAAAGTCGGGAAAGGTGTGCGTAAAGGTTGTATCCTTTCAACACACCTTTTTAATCTGTGTGTCAATCAAATAATCCAAGAAGCTGGATTATACGAAGAAGAATGCAGCATCAGGATGGGAGGATGACTCATTAACAACCTGTGTTATGCAGATGATACCACCTTACTTGCTGGAAATGAAGAAAATTTGAGGCATTTATTGATGAAGATCAAGGACCACAGCCTTCAGTATGGATTGTATCTCAACATCAGGAAAACGAAAATCCTCACAACTTGACCAGTAAGCATTGTTATAAATAGAGAAAGGATTGAGATTGTCAAGGATGTCATTTTACTTGGGTCCACAATCCATGCCGATGGAAGCAGCAGTCAAGAAATAAAAAGACACATTGCATTGGGAAAATCTGCTGCAAAGGACCTCTTCAAAGTATTCAAAAGTAAGAATGTCACCTTGAAGACTAAAATGTGCCTGACCCAAGCCATGATATTTTCACTTGCATCATATGCATGCGAAAGCTGGACTATGAACAAAGAAGACAGAAGAAGAATTGATGTCTTTGAGTTGTGATGTTGGAGAAGACTGTTAAATGTAAAATGTACCACCAAAAGAATCAATAGATCTGTTCTGGAAGAAGTACAACCAGAGTACTCCTTGGAAGCAAAGACGGCAAGACTGTGTCTTACATACTTCGGACATATTGTCGGAAAGATCAGTCCCTGGAGAAGGGCATCATGCTTGGTAGAGTGGTGGGTCAGCGAAAAAGAGGAAGACCCATGACAAGATGGATTGACACAGTGCCTGCAACAATGGGTTTAAACATAAAAACAATTGTGGACATGACACAAGACCGGGCAGTGTTTTGTTCTGTTGTTCATAGGGTCATTATGAGTTGGAACCAGCTTGATGGCACCTAACAACAACAACTGTTGAAGTACTCCCCTTGAAAAGTTACGCACCAACACCAGTGCCTAGTCCACGCTTCAGAACAATTTGGAGCTCCTTCTGAGATGGCCATTGTGCATGGCGGCATGGTAGCAAGTTCACGAATTGAACTGTATAGTTGTCTGTGAGGAAAATTTTAACCAGTAAGCAAATAACTGTATTGCAACACCCACCCTGCTCACCTGATTGGGCTCCCAGTGACTTTTTTCTTCACCTGAAGATAAAGGAAATATGAAAGGAAGTCATTTTGATGGCATTCAGGACATCAAGGCTAATAACGACAATAGCTTTGATGGCCATTGTTCTGTCTCTTGGCTGTCTAGTGCTGCTGTAATACCACAAACAATAGCTTTATCAAAGAGAAATTTATTATCTCACAGTTTAGAAGACTAGAAGTCTAAATACAAGGTGCCATCTCCAGGGGAAAGCTTTCTCTCTCTCTCTCTCTGTTGGTTCTGGAGGAAGGTCCTGGACATCTGTCTTCCCAGGTCAGTGAGTTTCTCAGGTGCAGGGACCCCAGGCCCAAAGAATGCACTATTTTGGCTCTTGTTTCTTGGTGGTACAAGGTCCCTAAGTCCCTTTCCTTGCTTGTCTCCCTCAAAATAGATTGACTTAAGATAAAACATAATCTTGTAGACTGAGTCCTGGCTTATTGACATAACTGCCTCTAATCATGACACATTAACATCACAGAGGTAGCATTTAAGACACATAACAAAATCACATTAGATGGCAAATTGGTGGGCAGTCATGTAATACTAGCAATCTCGGTTTAGCCAAGTTGGCAGACATTTGGGGGAAACACAATTTAATCTATAATAGTCATCGAGTCATCTCTGACTCATAGTGCCCCTATAGGACAGACGAGAACTGCCTGATAAGGTTTCTAAGGAGCAGCTGATGGATTCAAACTGCCTGCCTTTTGTTTAGAAGCTGTAGCTCTCAACTGCTGTGTTACCAGGGCTCCATAAGAGACAGAGCAAGATTTATGTCAAGAAATGGCTCATGGGGTTGTAGAGACTGGCATGCCCCAAGTCTATGGTTCAGGAATCAGGCTGGAGGCTTTGTTCATGATGGGCAGCGAAGGCCACGTGGTGGCTTGATGGCTTATGTTTAAGCATTCAATCTGTACTAAGGTCCAGTAAGAAGCCAAAAGTTGTTTCTGGAAAGCACTTAACTCCAGAGGGAGAGAGTACTTTGCACCAAAATCCCAGGGTCTGCACTGTGATTCACCTATAAGGGCTTGTCAGTTAACACCAAACAGTATCTCTATCTGGCAGTGACACTTCAGGCATCATGGGATCAGCCAGATGATATGGCGCAAGTGGCCGAATGGGATCATATGGTAGCCTGAACGTGTTTATATCCTTCTTTTGTTCTGGGGTCCTCTCAAAACTAGTTTCTTCTCAAGTCACTTGGTAAATAGACAGGAGTAGCACACTCAAATGAGGGATATGCTGCCTTCAAAATCCAAAGAGGCCCACCAGGCATTGTGTCTCACTTTTAGTTGTAGGTGGGTCCAGATTCACTGATTTATCTTTCACTTTAGAAAATATATCTCAACATGACCCACACCAATGGACCCTTAGAAATTTCATTGACATGGAGTGCACCATAATGTCATTAATGAAATGGAGTAGTGTGATGTATAGTGGGGGGGAAAGGCTAACAAGGCATATGTTGAGTAAATTAGGACATTGGCCTAGAGAGTTGACATACCAATGAGGCAGGGCTGTAGACGTGTTTCGTTGGCTCTGCCAGAAGAAGGCAAACTGCTTTCCGCATTCCTTTGAAACTGGAATTGGGAAAAAAGCATTTGTCTGATCAATAGCTATGTACCAGGTACCAGGAGATGTTTTCCTTTTCTCAAGCAATGAAACTACGTCTCCAGAGGATGCACAGTGCAGATTGACAGCGTTTTGGTGCAGAGCCCTGCCGTCTTCTGGAGGTAAGTACACAGCAGTTGCAATTGGAGTCACCACCTAGTTAAGTTCACAATAATCCACTGTCATTCTGAAAATCTGTTTTTTGCATGGACTAAGTAGGTGAGCTGAATGATGATGTGGTATCACCACCCCTGAATCCTCAAATCCTTAATGGTGGCAATAATTCTGCAATCTCTTCACTAATGCAGTTCTGATTTTGATTTACTGTTTTCCTAGGTAGGGGCAGTTCTAATGGCTTCCACTTGGCTTTTCCTACCATAAAAACACTATTCCACATGTTAAGGATCCCATGTGGGGGTTTTGTTAGTTGCTGTGTGTATCCATTCCAAGTATGCATTCTAGAACTGGGGAAATCACTCACAGCATGGGTTCAGGGACCCAACTGGGCCCACTGTGAGACTAATCAGAGCTAAGACTTCACTAATAACCTGACCTCCACATGCCCCCACTCTGACTGGTAGGCTTCAGTGATGTTTCAGGTTTCATAGAATTAGTTTCTATCCAGAATCAGTATATAGTAATTTCTGAAAAGTCTGATTATTTCATTTCCCCAGTGAACAATCACTCTTATAAAAAGTTGTAGATCCCTTTGGCGAAGTCTTGGAAAGAGATATACAGCATAAATTTTTGGCAGGAGTGTAGGCCTTCCTGAAGGGGCCCTGGCCTCTCCTTCATTGTGGGTCTCTAACCTCACTCAAGTCTGAGAATTCACTGAGGGGTCATGACTGTATTCTGGCTATTAGAGTTAGACTGCTGTTTACTTGGCACTGAATTCTTCTGTTTGTACAGATCAAGTAAATATTCAGTATATTTCCAGTCTACTTCACTACTAGGGACACTGTGACTAAGTAGCCAACACTGTAAGTCCATATGAGTGATATTACACTGATTAGTGCTTCAACTCTGCTCTTCAATACAGTGACCGTGCCTGCCTTGCCTTTGTTGATTGAGTGCTACCACTCAGCACTTACCACCCTGAGATCCAATCTGTTCCGTGGTAGTTAAATATCCTAACTCATGGCAGTTCCTACTGTCATTTGTCATTTCTAACCCACAAAAATAGCAATCACAGACGTTGGGTGCTCCCATGGAAATTTGTTCCTCAACATTGCGGTTAAAGGTGTGCCCTCTGGGCATTCCTCTCACGGATCTGTGGGTCTAGCCTGATAGAGCCACTCTAACATCAATTTCCCTAAAGCGTTGGATACCTTCTCCTACAGTGTACCAAGACAAATCTGCTACTTCAACTTAACTTACTGTAGGCCACCACATAGTACGTGCTTCAGTGAAACATTCGTATAGAATATTCAATTCTTTCCTAATCTCTTGAACTGAAACATTGCATAAAGAATTTGTGTTGTGTGGATCCATATCAATGAACTCAAACTGATTCAACTTTATGCCCATTGCACCATTTTCTTCCCCCCTTAATGATCATTCCCACTCATATTCCCTAGGTTTCTGTTTGTATAAATTAGAAAAGTCAAGCAGTTCTTTTGGAGTGTAGCAGGTCTCCTTGTGGGTCACACTTTTTGTACTTTACCTTTTGGAGTTCACTCATACTTAAGACAATTTATGTGTCTAGAAGCAAAAATGGGTGGTAGCATACGTACTAAAGATATTCAGCAATGTCTTATAAGTCATCTGCCTCAGGTGATGACCCAGGCAATGACTCAGATATTTCCTCAATTCATATCTCAGACAAAGTCTACTCAGACACAGCTGGGTTAGTCTCAACATATGGGATTGGAGGACAGTGACTTAGCAGACAAAGATGGAATGATCTCTTCAGATAGTATTGAGAAGGTTAGTTCTGTTGGCATGAGTGATTCCATGGAATATACAGGCTCAGCATCTCCAGCTTCCCATTTATCTGCCCGTATGCCCCATCATACCTTTTAGGACCTGATTTCTTCCCAGTTAATGTCCTCACTTTAACTGCAGACATCTCTTGATGTTGCCAGTGCAATTGGCATTGTAATTCAGAGGCTCTTATAAGACCCTGGGTTTGGTTTTCGGCAATACCAGCCCTGGTACTGCAAGAAATAAGGTGGTCTTTCATGGCACAGATGGCAACCTTGAGGTTGTTTGTGAGGAGCTTGAGCTGTGACTCTGAAGCCTGAATTCATCTCTCTCTTTTTTTTTCACTACTTCATCTAGCGAAAGTAGAATCAACCAACTAGTTTCCTTATACTTCTCATTCTGAGAAAACTGTAGAAAAATATCAATCACCCAGAACCTCACCTCTCACCAGTACTAGATCTATTGGTGGTATATTTCTATTGTGACTTCATACCGTGGATTAACAGTGCCCTCTTTACTGTCCAAAACAGAATCATCAACATCTTTAAGACTAACCAGACTTGAGAACCAATTTAGAAAAACTCCTCTTTATAATTCTGTTCCTCTAGAACCACTTTGGTATCTAAGTATCTCAGGTTGGGTTCTCTACAGAAGCAACACCACTGCTATCCATCCACCCATCCACCCATCCACCCATCCACCCATCCACCCATCCACCCATCCACCCATCCACCCATCCACCCATCCACCCATCCACCCATCCACCCATCCACCCATCCACCCATCCACCCATCCACCCATCCACCCATCCACCCATCCACCCATCCACCCATCCACCCATCCACCCATCCACCCATCCACCCATCCACCCATCCACCCATCCACCCATCCACCCATCCACCCACCCACCCATCCACCCACCCATCCACCCACCCATCCACCCACCCATCCACCCACCCATCCATCCACCCACCCACCCATCCATCCATCCATCCATCCATCCATCCACACACACACATAAACATATGTACACATATGTGCATGTATATGTATGTAAATACATATGTATGTAAATACATGTCATATATACAATACACATAAATATATATATGCACACACACACAGAGAAAGAGATTTATCTTAAGGAAGTGGTTCTCATACTTGTAGAGTCTAAAGTCCTAAGTCCATGAGTCAGGACTCGGGCTGGATGCTTCTTAGTCGGAAGGGCTGAAAAAATCAAGATTGGCAGATCAGAAGGCAGGCTGCAGAATCACAAGACGCACAGGCTGATGAATCCCAAGGATGGCAGGCAACACAGCAGGCCACAAATTCAAGTCTTCCAAACCAGAGGTCACGTGATAGCAATCTGGATGCAGAATCTAGATTGAGCAAAAGCCAACAAGAACTGCCAGAATGTCCATATATGTGTTCGATGCAGACCACACCCTCTAGGACACTCAGCTCACAGCTGATTGGTTGACCACATCATGAGGATGATTACATTATATCAGAAAATAGAGGATAACTACATCATTACAAAACTGCCAAGTTATGTAATTACATAATTGTGAAACTACGTCATTACATAGCTGCCAAAGTACCTCATTATGCAATTCCCAAACTGCTGAAAGTCATGGCCAACCAAGTTGACATACAAACTTAACCATGATAATACAATAGTTTTCTAGAGATTTCATTTCAGAGAAATAAAAAATATGTGATAACATATTTCTCTTATGAGGGGACAAGATAGGAAAGAAATAAAAACACTTAAGGAGAAAAATGCACTGCATTTCTTCTGGGCCTTTACTTTGTGATTTGGTCAGGCCACTTCCCCTCTCCGGCATCACTTTTCTGACCTGTAAAATGAGAATCTTAGAATTAAACTATTTTTATGATCCCATCCGGATTAACATTCTCTAGGCTAGTCAAGTGGTAGGAAGTATGTGCAGGAAGAGGCAAGTGAAAGAGTTTCTAAAAATAATAAATAATTGTGAAAAAGGAAAGAGAACATAGGAAAAAAGGACAAAGAGGAAAAATAGACCAAAGGACAGAAGGACAGGGCGAGATGAATATGGAGGGACAGACGATGAAGACAAAGAAAGGAAAAAGAGACAAGTTCTGATAGAATCAATTCTATCAGTCCATGAATTTTCATGATTACCAGCTGGTGTAAAATCATAAAGATGATTTTCAGATCCTTTGACAGAATTGCATTTGTAATAATCATAGAGATATTTCTACAGAGTAAAAGTGGCAAAGTTCATTTGAAATGGAAAACATTGACAAGGTGCAAAATAAATGGGCTAAGCCCCTCAACATTTTAAGGGACCAATTAAATGCGTGTGAGAAAAATTGATAAGCCTACCGACTCTGGGGCATCTACCTAGAGGGGATTTTTGACTGCTGCTTGTTAACATCCTCAAGTAAATTAGAGGAAGCAATTCCATATTAGTCTTTCTCAACAGTGACTCCTTTCTCCCATCAAATCCTCAGTGAAACTTACTTCTTTTGCCTTTCAGTATCTGCTACACAAACAGCGGCTGTGCTAATGCTTAAATGACATTTGCCGCCCCAATTTATCCTTTGTAAATATCTCTGATGGTCTTCATGAGTTGTTATGTCCTTTTGTCAATGCCAAAGTTGGTGGAAAATCACTTTTCCACTGAGAAATGTGTGTGCGTTTCAACACCTGCTAAGTATGAGATATCAGATATGACAGGACTAATGTCTTCTTCTAACTCAGCTTAACATAAATTTAGAATGAAGGCTTAAACATAACAGTTATAAATAAATATAAAAAAGAGTTGTTGCTGTTGAGTCTGTTTCGATTCAGAGTGACTCTGTGACAGTAGAACTGTCACCTTGTAGGGGTATCTTGGCTATAAACTTTAGGGGAGCAGATTGTCAGGTCTTTCTCTCAGAGAGACACTGAGTCAGTTTGAACCATTAACCTTTTGGTTAGCAGCTGTGATGGTTAAGGTTGTTTGTCAACTTACCTGAACTGTGATTATCGATGGTTTGTCAGTTGTATGATGCAGTCATTTCCAGAATGAGATTTGATACAACATGATCACCTCCGTGACAAGATCTGCTGTGAGTCACCAGTCAGCTGAAAGGAAGTTTCCTTGGGCTTGTGTTGTTGTTATTGTTAGGTGCCATTGAATCAGTTCCAACTCATAGCAACCCTATGACCAACAGAACAATACACTCCCCAGTCTTGTGCCATGTCCACAATCATTTTTATGCTTAAGCCCATTGTGCAGCCACTGTGTCAGTCCATCTCGTTGAGGGTCTTCCTCTTTTTCAGTGACCCTCCACTCTACCAAGCATGACGCGCTTCTCCAGGGACTGATCCTACCTGACAATGTGGCCCAAGTATGTAAAATGCAGTCTTGCCATCTTTGCTTCCGAGGTGCACTCTGGATTTACTTCTTCCAGAACAGATTTGTTCTTTTGGCAGTCCATTCAACGTTCTTCTCCAACATTACAATTCAAAGGCATCAATTCTTCTTCTGTCTTCTTTGTTCATTGTCCACTGGGCTTGTGACCTGCCTCAAATATAGGTGTACATTCTGGCAAGCCTTGGGAGCTTTTGCTCCTTTTGGATCCCGCAGTTGGCCTCTGTTTGTCTGACCTCCTGTTTTTGGTACTTGGGCTAGCAGCTTACCTGCAGACTTGCCTACTGATCTCGGTATTCATTGATCTTCACATCCTGTGAGCAAGAGCCCTGCTCTCTCACCTACCAGTCTTGGGTTTGCAGTCCCTGTGGTTACCTGGCTCAGGAGAAACCTCTATTCTGATCCACAGATTGAGATGTTCCAGCCTCTACAACCACGTGAGCCATTTCACTAGTGTAAATCTTTCTGTGTATGTATTTATACCCTTTACTGGTTTTGCATCTCTTGAGAACCCAGCCTATGAGGCTTGACAATTAAGTCCATGAACTTAATTGTTCTAAGTGCTACATACTTCGTTGCTGAATATCACTATGGCCACCTTTGACTTACTCCTCTTGGGAAGCTATGCATCAATCCCAGCAGCAAGTCCACTCTTCAAGGCAATCTTGGAACTCTTTCTGGAACGGCCATTGTGCATGATGGCAAGATGACAAGTTCACAGATTTAATTGTATAGTTGTCTGTGTGACAGTTTTTAGCCAGTAAACAAATAACTGTACTGGAACACCTTCCCTACTCACCTGATCTGGCCCCCCATGACTTTTTTCTGTACCGGAAGATGAAGGAAGTATTGAAAGGAAGATATTTTAATGATGTTCAGGACATCAGGGGTAATACAATGACTGCTCCGATGGCCATTGCAGAAAAAGATTCTAATATTGCTTTGAAGGGTGAACTAGGCACTGGCTTTAGTGCATAGCTTCCCAAGGGGAGTACTTCAAAGGTGACTGTAGTGATATTCAGCAAGAGATATGTAGCACTTTTTCTAGAATGAGTTCACAAACTTGTAAGACAACGTGTAAGACAGCAGCACTTAATCATTGTACCACCAGGACTTCCTAAGCTTAACCATAACAGCTATAAATAAAGATAAAGAAAATAGTTAAAATTTTTGAGAGGATTTTAAATGACAGGTAAATATGATAGCTACCATTTAACTATAATAGTCATACAGTAAGTGTCTTATATGCATTTTTTTTCCTCATAACTTTCCTAACATTCCTGGAAAGTAGTTACTATTATAACCTCATTTTATTAGTATTATTTCTAAAATTTTGCTTCAAGTTCAAGTTTCTCATACAAAAATTTGTATACACATTGTTATGTGACCCTTGTTAATCTCCCTATAATGTAGCAGCACATTCCTCCTTTCCACCCCTGACTCCCTGTGTCCATTGAACCAGCTGTTGTCCCTTTCTGTATTCTCTTCATGTCTCCAGACAGAAGCTCTCATTTAGTCTCATATACCCACTTGAACTAAGAAGGACACTCCTCATAAGTATCGTTTTACATCTTATACTCCAGTCTAATCTTTACCTGAAGAGTTGGCTTTGGGAATCATTTTACTTTGGGGTTAACATAGTCTGGGAGCCATGTCATCTGGGGTTCCTTCAATCTCAGTCAGACAATTAAGTCTGATCTTTTTACTAGAATTTGAGTTCTGGACCTCAGTTTTTTTCTGCTCCGTTGTGGCCCCTGTCAGGGTGGTCATTGGTGATGACCTCATAGCATTCTGTTCTTCTGGTCTCAGGGTGATGGAGTCTCTGGTTTCATGGCCCTTTTGTGTCTTGGGCTCATATTTTCCTTATGTCTTTGACGTTCTTCATTCTCCTTTGCTCCAGGTGGGTTGAAACAAATTGATGCATCTTAGATGGCCGCTTGTTAGCTTTTAAGACCCCAAATGCCTCTCACCAAACTGAGATGCAGACTATTTTCTTAAGAAACATTGCTATGCCAATTGACTTAGATGCTCCCTGAAACCACGGTCACTAGACCCTTACCCGTGTACCTTCGTACCTCCACCTGTTTGATTGTATTTAGGAAACTTCTTAGCTTTTAGTTTAGTCCAGTTGTGCTGACTTTGCCTATATAAGCTTGTTGTCCTTCCTTTCACCTAAAATAATTCTTGTCTACTATCTAATTAGTGAACAGCCCTCCCTACCCCTCCCCACTCTTGTAACTGTCAAATAATGTTTTCTTGTGTGTTCAAAACTTTTCTTGAGTTCTTACAATAGTGGTCTCATACAATATGTATCCTTTTGTGATTAATTTCACTCAGCATGGTGCCTTCCAGACTCATCCATGTTTTACATATTCATAGTATGACTTTGTTTCATTGATGAGAAGTTTGAAGATCGGAAAGGTTAAATAATTCGCCTTTTAAGTCACACAGCTAAGGGATAGTTAAGCTCAAATAGAATTGACTAGGATGTCTACCCGCATAACTATGGTACTGCGGTAGCTCAGAAAAATAATAGTAGGCAGTAGAATTGCACTACGCTAAATATAAATGCTTACTTTACATTCCCCCTGGCACCACTGTCTGGATACCTGTGCTGGGTAATTTTATTCATTGTCAGTGCTAGTTTATCCTCCCACACATGATTGCTTGACTGGGCTAAATTGGGAAGACTTCATGCAGCAGGAGGCCATGGCATTGGGGGGTTTAAGACATACAAATAACCAGCTGCTATCAAGTGAACTCTGATGGCTACTCGGTCAAGCAATGAAAGAAAAAAAACTTGAACACGTAGAAATGGAGCAACACCTTACTCAGAAACTATTGGGTTATAGAAGAAACCAAGGGTGGAATAATGAAATTCACAGAATCAAATGAGAATGAAAACATATCCTACCAAAACCTTTGGGACACAGCAAAAGTAGTGTTCAGAGATCGGTTTATTTCAAGAAATCCACACCTCCATAAAGAAGAGAAAGCCCATATCAAAGCAGTAACCCTACAACTCAAACAAGAAGAAAGAAAGCAGAAGAGGCACTTGGGCACCAGAAGAAAGCAACTAATAAAAGCTGGAGCAGAACTAAAAAAGTTAGAAAAATGATAGAGCTAACAAGACCAAAAGCTGGTTCTTTGAAAAGATCAACCAAACTTATACACCTTTGGCCAGACTGACAAAAGGAAAATAGGATAGGAAGCAAATACACTGAATAAGAAATGAGATGGGCAATATCACAACAGACCCAACTGAAACTGAAGGAAAATCATTACAGAATACTATGAAAGATTGTACCCTAACAAATTTGGAAACCAAGAGAAAGTGAACAAATTTCTAGAAACACACTATCTACCTAAACCAACACAGAGGTAGAACAAATAAATAAGTCCATAAAAAAAGAAGAAACAGAAAAGGTAGTTTAAAAACTCCAGACAGACAAACAAAAAACCCTGCCCCTGATGGCTTCACTGGAGAATTCTACCAAATTTGAACAGAAGAGTTAACACCATTGTTACTAAGGCATTTTGGAGCACAGAAAAGGATGGAATACTCCCAAACTCATTCTATGAAGCCAGCAGAACCCTGGTACCCAAACCAGGTAAAACAACACAAAAAAGGGAAATTACATACCAATGTCTCTTATGATTCTCAGATTCAAAATGGCCCAAACCAGTCCATTTCAGCTCACTAATGCCTAGGATGTCAATGCTTATGTGTTCCATTTCATTTTTGACAATTTCCAGTTTTCTATTCTTTTAAATCCCCTGGTCCTGTTGTGAGGATTTTTGTTTTCCTGGTGTTGAGGTGTAATCACACAGAAGGCTGTGGTCCTTGATCTTCATCACTAAGTGTCTCAAATCTTCTTCATTTCCAGCAGGTAAGGTGGTGTCATCTGCATAACGCAGGTTGTTAATGAGTCGTCCTCCAATCTTGATGCCTTGTTCTTCTTTGTATAATCCAGCTTCTTGGATTATTCACTCAGCATACAGATTAAAAAGGTATGGTGAAAAGATACAACCCTAACACACACCTTTCTGGACTTTAAACTATGCAGTGTCTGCTTGTTCTGTTTGCATGGCTGCCTCTTGATCCATATACAGATCCCATAAGATCACAATTAGGTGTTCTGGAATACCCATTCTCTGCAACGTTAGCCATAATTTAGTATGATCCACACAGTTGAATGCTTTTGCGTAGCCAGTGAAACACAAGTAAACATCTTGCTGGTATTCTTTGCTTTCAACCAACATCCATCTGACATCAGCCATGATATCCCTGGTTCCACGTCCCCTTCTGAACTCAGCTTGAATTTCTGGCATTTCCTTGTGAATATATTGTTGTAGTCGCTTTTGAATGATTTTGAGCAGTATTTTACTTTCATGTGATATCAATGATATTGTTTGGTAATTTCCATACTCGGCTGGATCACTTTTTTTTGGAATGGGCGTAAATATAGATCTCTTCCAGTCAGTTGGCCAGGCAGCTGTTCTCCAAATTTCTTGGCATAGGTGAGTGAGTACTTCCAATACTGCATCCATTTGTTGAAATTTCTCAATGGATATTCCATCAATTCCTGGAGACCTGTTATTTGCCAATGCTTTCAATGCAGCTTTGACTCCTTCTGTACCCTGCTGATACCTAAATACCAGTGGCGTAGCTTCCCGCATCACAACAAGCAAGCCTCTACTGACAGACAAGTGGGGGCTGCTTACTGTATCTTTACCCTCCTTACCTGATGCTGTTATGCTGCTTACCTGATGCTGTTACCCTCCTTACCTGATCCTGTCACTTTCCTCACTTGGTAACGTTACCCTCCTTGCCTGATACTGTCACCCTGTTTACCTGATAGTGTTACCCCCACTACCTGATGGTGTTGCCTTATTTACCTGATGCTATTACCTTCCTTACCTGATGCTGTTAGCATCCTTGCCTGATGCTGTTACCTTAATGAGAAGGAGAAATAAATTACCAAGTTCATATGGGAGGAAGCCCCAGATAAGTAAAGCATTACTGAAGAAAGAACAAAGTTGGAGGCCTCGTACTACCTGACTTTAAAACCTATTATGACTCCACAGTAGTCAAAACAGCCTGGTGATGGTACAACAACAAATACATAGATAAGTGGAACAAAACTGGGAATTTGTGTGAAATCATCCACCTATAGGCAGCTGATATCTGACAAAGGCCCAAAGTCCATTAACTGGGGAAAAGACAATGTCTTTAATAAATGATGTTGGCATACCTGGATATCCATATGGAAAAAAATGAAACAAGACCCATATCTCACACCAAACACAAAAGCTAACTCAAAATGGATCAAAGACCTAAATATAAAATCTAAAACAATGAAGATCACAAAAGAAAATTATAGGGACAAAACTGGGAATCCTAATAAACAACATAAGAATACAAAACATCACTAGCAATGCACAAACACCAGCAGAGAAAATACATGAAAGAGGAAAAAGACAAGCCACAAACCAAACTCATCAGCTCCTTGTAGTAAAACTCAGACACACCTGCTTCATCCAATATAAACTTTTCCAACCTCTAAATATAAAAGGGGGAAAGACCCCAGACTCCAATTTCATTAAAAGAGATTTTTATTAAGCCAAGAAGAGAATATCATTCAAATGAGAAATTTGCCAGCTGTACTGGTCATATGAATCCAGCAGAATCCACTGGATGACTGTTAGGGACTAGCTGATGAACTATTACAGAAGAAAGTAAAGAAAATTCTGATTGGCTATTCATCAATGCATCATTGTCAAAGGTGGGATCTTTACAGTGATTGGTTTATCAGAGCATGTGGGCATTCTGGATTGGTAGTTTAGAGTTTGTTTTAGGCTCCTTGGAAACAAGCAACATTCTGTTTGGTGCTTGATGAGGTAAGATAGTTACTACTTAGTAATGTGAATGCCTTGTCGGTTAGCTACCACTTTGTGACTATAATAGGTTCACAGACCCATCCTAGGATATTCTTTTCTGGAAATGTGGAGGTGATATAAAAGCTCCCTGGAAGCATAGAAACATTTTTCTTGGCAGGTAGAGTTGCCCTACCCAATTCAGCTATTTTTACAGGTTTCCCATACAAAATGGATTTCTACGCTTGGACCCCATCTAGCCCCATTTTACTTCAGCTAGCTGTCTCATATAGCTCTGGGGTCTCCATATCACTCTTTCTGTATTGTTCAGTCCCTAGAGGCAGATGGTTTTGTCATTTTCATTGATGAGTTGTTTCCCTAAATATATGCATCTGAGAAATTTATTTATAGGAGAACCAAGATGCTTTCAGAGGATGCTGGGTCTTACCTGCTTAGAAACCAGTGAACTGGGGATTGTCCTTTCTTATTCACCCTCAAAACAAAACTCTCTGGGAAATGTCCCCCTGGTATCATCAACAAAACAGAATATCAAAGCAATGCAATGTCCATCACTCCTAGACTATGCTTTAGGTCACCATCAGCATGTTAGAGACTTGACCCAATTTTTTGTAGTTGGGGGATGGATGGGTATTCTTATATATATCTCCCTTATGTACAAATCTCAGCTTCCCTTTAGCCAGTGTGGAAAACCTCATCTCATGATCCCTTTTCACACATATTTCCACTCAAGTATATTTCCTGAAGAGAATATTGTTGGTTCAGTGGTAGACTTTTCATTGTACATGCGGAAGATCTGGGTTCAGTTCCCAGTCAACATGCTTCATGCAAAGCTCCCATCTATCTGTCAGTAGAGGCTGGAGTGTTGCTGTGATGCTCAACAGATTTTACTGGCATTTCCAAACTAAGATGGACTAGGCAGAAAGGCCTGATAATCTCCTTCTGAAAGGTCAACCAATGAAAACCCTATGGATCACAATAGTCCAATCCCCAAATCATGATGGGGATGACATGAGACATTTTGAGATGGGTCATCATGAATCATGGCACTTAACACGTTTTGCTACCTTCTCCTTAATGAACTGTCACTGTAAGGACTAAGATGTGCATCACACAAGCCATGGTATTTTCAATTGCCTCATATGCATGGGAAAGCTGGATAATATATAAGGAAGAACTAAGAAACATTGATGCCTTTGAATCTTGGTGTTGGCAAAGAACACTGAATGTACTGGGGACTTCTAGAAGAGTAAACAAGTCTGTCTTGGAAGAAACATACAGAGTACTCCTTTGAAGCAAGGATGGCGAAATTTCATCTCACACACTTAGGACTCGTTATCAGGAGGGACTGTCCCTGCGGAAGGACACTGTTTCAGTTAACTAGTGCTGCTGTAGCAGAAAATACAAGTGGATGGCTTTAGCAGACAAATTTATCTTCTCTCAGTCTAGAAGGCTCAAAGTTTGAATTTAGGATGCCAGCTCCAGGGGAAGGCTTTCTCTGTCTGCTTGTATTGGGTGAAAGTACTTGTCATTAGTCTTCCCTGGTTGAAGAGGTTCTCAGAGCAGGGACCCCAGGTCCAAAGGACACACTACTCTCCCTGGCTTTTGTTTTTGGTATGCAGTCTCATTGTCTCTCTCCTTTATACCTCAAAAGAGATTGACTTAAAACAAAAGTTGAATCATGTCTAGTTAATGTAGCATTGTTGTTAGGTGCCATTGAGTTGGTTCTGACTCACAGTGGCCCCATGTACAACAGAAGAAAACTCTACCTGATCCTGCTCCATCCTCACCATTGTTGTTATGCTTAAACCCATTGTTGCAGCCACTATGTCAGTCCATTGCATTAAGGGTATTCCTCTTTTTTGATGACCCTCTATTTTACCAAGCATAAGACCCTTCTCCAGGAATTGAAACCTCCTGATAGTGTCTGAAGTACGTGAGATGTAGTCTTGCCATCCTTGCTTCGAAAGAGCATTCTGGTTGTACCTCTTCCAAGACAGATTTGTTCAATCTTTGAGCAGTCTATGATATAGTCAATATCTTTGACCAACACCATAATTCAAAGAAATCAATTTTTCTTCTGTCTTCTTTATCCACTGTTCACCTTACACACGCATAGGAAGCAACTGAATACACCATGGCTTGGGTCAGATGCACTTGAGTCTTCAAAGTGGCATCTTTACTTTTCAATACTTTAAAAAAGGTCTTTTTTGGCAGATGTGCCCAATGTAACATGTCCTTTGATTTCCTGAGTGCTTCTTCCATTAGTTTCATTGTGGATCCAAGTAAAATGAAATCTTTGACTAATTCAGTCTTTTCCCTATTTATTAGGATTATTGGTCCAGTTGTGAGGATTTTTTGTTTTGCTGATGTTGTGCAAGCCATACTAAAGGCTGTGGACCTTGATCCTCCTCAGAAAGTGCTTCAAGTCCTTTTCACTTTCAGCAACTAAGCTTGTGTCATCTGCATATCACATGTTGTTAATTAGTCTTCCTCCAATCCCAGTGCCCCATTCTTCTTCATGTAGTCCAGCTTCTTGAATTATTTGCTTGGCATATAAATTGAAAAGGTATGATGAAAGGACACAACTTTGATCCACACCTCTCCTGACTTTAAACCACGTAGTATCTTTTTGTTCTGCAACAAAATAGAAGATGACTTCCAAGCTTTGTTTGATAGACTATAAGCCCCATAAAGACAAGAATATTGTCCATCTTTTTATCTTATGTCAATTAGTCAGTGTCTGAAATATCGTTGTTGTTGCTAGGTGCTTCTGAGTCCGTTCCAACTCATAGCGACCCTACATACAATAGAATGAAGCATGGATCCATCCTCTGTCGTCCTTATGACGACTGTTGTGTTTGAACCCATTCTTGCATCCGCTGTGTGGTCCATCTCACTGAAGATGTTCCTTTTTTTCAAAGACCCTCTACTTTGCCAGGCATGATGTCCTCCAGAGACTAATCCTGACAACATGTTGAAAATATGAGAGACAAAGACTCACATCCTCTTTTTTTAAGGAGCATTCTGGTTGTATTTCCTCCAAGACAGATTTGTTCCTTCTTCTGGCCTTCCATTGCATATTCAATATTCTTCACCAACACCATAATTCAGGTTTAATTATTCTTCATTTTTCCTTATTTACTGTCCAGCTTTCACATGCATTTGAGGTCTGAAAATTCCACAGTGTCTTAGTCATCTAGTGCTGCTGTAACAGAAATACCACCAGTGGGTGGCTTTAACAAACAGAAATTAACTTTTTCACAGTAAAACACGCTAAAAGTCCAAATTCAGGGTATGAACACCTAGGGAAGGCTTTCTCTATCAGCCTTCTTCTTCCTTTGCCAGGACTAGCAGCTTCTCTCCACAGCAACCCTAGGTCCAAAGGACACACTTGGATCCTGGCACTGCATTCTTGGTGGTATGAGATCCCTCTATCTCTCTGTTGGCTTCTTTCTTTTTTATTTCAAGAGGTTGCCTCAAGACCCAGTCCAATCTTGTAGGCTTAGTCCCTCCTCACTAACACAACTCCTGTCCATCCTCCCTCATTAACCTCATAAAGGCAGGTTTTATAACATACGAGAAAATCACTGGATACCAGAAATCATGTCGTAGCCAAATTGCTACACACTTTTTTGGGGGAACACAATTCAATATACAATACATGGCTTGGGTCAGGCACACCATAGTCCTTAAAGTGACATCTTTGCTTTTGAACCCTCTAAAGCAGTTTTTTGCAGCAGATTTGCTCAATGCAGTATATTCTTTGATTTCTCAACTGCTGCTTCAATAGGTGTTGATTGTGGATCCTAGTATATGAAATCTTTGATAACTTTAATATCTTCTCAATTTACCATGATGTTACTTATTGGTCAATTCATGAAGATTTTTGCTTTCCTTATGTTGAGGGGTAATTCATACTGAAGGCTGTAGTCTTTGATTTTCGTCAACAAGTGTATCAAGTCTGTTCTGCTTTCAGTAAACAAAGTTCTATCATCTGCACATAACACAGGTTGTTAAGTCTTCCACTAACCCTGATGCCATGTTTTTCTTTGTACACTCCATATTCTTGGATTATTTACTCAACAAACAGATTGAATGAGTAGTGTGAAAAGTTACAACCCTGAGACATACCTTTCCTGATTTTAAACCATGCAGTAGTTTAAAAGGGTTACTGTGTTACAATGACTGCCCCTTGATAGTCACTCTAGCTTGTACAAGTTCCACATGAGCACAGTTAAGTGTTCCGGAATTCTCATTCTTGGCAATGTTATCTATAATTTGTTATGATTCACCCAGTCAAACACCTTTGAGGAGTCATTAAAAAGCAGGTGAACATCTTTCTCGTATTTCTGGGTTTTAGCCAAGATTCATCAGATGTAAAAAAATGTTGGCCCTTTCTCCACATCCTCCCCTGAAACTGGCTTGAATTTATAGCAGATCCCTGTTGATGTACAGCTGCAACCATTTTTGAATTACATCTAACAATTTTACTTGTATGTGATATTAATTATAGTGTTTGATAATTTCTGCTTTTTGTAGAGTCACTTTTCTCTGGAATAGGCAGGATCTCTTTCAGCTGCTGGTCGGGTAGCTGTCTTCCAAATTTCTTGGCATAGATGAGTGTGCACTTTTAGTGTTGCGTTATTTGCTGAAACATATCCTCAGTTGGTATTGTGTCAATTCCTGCAGGCTTGTTTTTCACCGATGCCTTCGGTGAAGTTTGGACTTCTTCCTGAGTACCATCAGTTCTTGACTACACACAACCTCCTGAAACGGTTGACCATGGAGCATTCTTTTTGACACACTAACTCTGCCCATTTCTTCCATGTTCTTTTGATGCTTCCTGCATCTCAATTTTTTTCGACTGTAGAATCCTTCAGTATCACAACTCAAGGCTTGTATTTTTTCTTCAGTTCTTAGAGCTTGAGAAACGCTGAGTGTGATCCTTCTCTTTTGGTTTTCGAATTCCAGGTCTTTGCATACTTCATTGTAGTTAGTACTTTGTCTTCTCAAGCTGCCCTTTGAAATTTTCTCTTGAAATCAACTCTTTTAAGTGATTACTTCTTCAGTTTGCTGTAGCTACTCTACATTGAAAACAGAGATAGAGAGAGACCCGTCCCCACCAAAAAACAAACAAACAAACAAAACACTGTCGTCAAGTCGATTCTGACTACTAGTGACCCTACAGGACACAGTACAACAGCTCTGTACTGTTTCCAAGGAGCACCTGGTAGATTCAAACTGCTAACATTTTGGTTAGTAGTTACAGCACTTAACCTCTACTCCACCAGGGTTTGGAGAGAGGGAAGCAGAAAGAGAGAGAGAGATTTATTTCAAGGAAATGGCTCTGGCAGTTGTAGAAGTTTATGTGCCCCAAATTCATGGGCTGGGCATCAGGCTGCAGGCTGCCTGCTCCTGGCTGAAGCAGCTGTAAGGGTTGATGGACCCCAAATCGGCAGATCAGGTGGCAGGCTGTTGGCTCACAGGTTCAAAGGCTGATGAATTTCAAGATTGCAGGTAAGAAGGCAGGCTACTGGTTCAAAGCTGTTGTTGTTACTGTTAGGTGCTGTCAAGTTGGCTCTGACTCACACTGACCCTATGTGCAACGGAATGAAACACTGCCCAGTCCTGCACCACACCCACACTCACTTCTCTGCTTAAGCCCATCGTTGCAGCCATGGTGTCCGTCCATCTCCTGCAGGGTCTTCCTCTTTTTCACTGACCCTCCATCCAACCAGGCATGATGTCTTTCTCCAGGCACTGCTCCTTTTGACAAATGCCTACGTGAGACACAATCTAGCTATCTTTGCTTCCAAGGAGCACTCTGGTTGTACTTCTTCCAGAACAGATCTGTTTATTCTTTTAGCAGTACATAGTACATTCAACATTCTTCTCCAACACCACAATTCAAATACATCAGTTCTTCTTCTGTCTTCTTTGTTCACTATCCAGCTTTTGCATGCACATGATGCAATTTAAAATACCACGACTTGGGTCAGGAGCACCTTAGTCTTCAAGGTGACATCTTTTCGACAGTTTCAAGAGGCCCTTTGCAGCAGATTTCCCCCCATGCGATGCATCTTTTGATTTCTTAACTGCTGTTTCCATGGGTGCTCATT
The DNA here is from genome assembly GCA_028571685.1 of Heterohyrax brucei. Lineage (NCBI taxonomy): Eukaryota > Metazoa > Chordata > Mammalia > Hyracoidea > Procaviidae > Heterohyrax > Heterohyrax brucei. The sequence continues at coordinate 169,528,380 of CM053143.1, forward strand.
GTGTAACCAAGTAAAATGACATCCTTGACAATCCCAGCCCTCAGTCAGAAGCTGAAGAGGTTGATAATCCCAAGATCAGCAAGCACCCTTTTAGCTCAAATACCAAAATCCAGAGGTCAGATACCTGATCCAGCTGGGTGCTGAATGCAGAGCGAAAGCTTTGCTGGAACACCCATTTCTATACTTAAAGCAAGGTCACACTGCCATGAAAAATCTCTTTCAGTTGATTGGTTGATCACAGTGTAGAGCTCCTCTTGGGACTGATTGCGTCATTAGATAAATGCCAAACTACTTCATAACTGCCAAATTACTGCTAATTATGGCATAGTCATATTGACACACAACCTTAACTATCACAGTGGTGCAGCCACATAAACTTCTTAGACATAATCCAGCACCTCACAGGATTGAGCTATTAGGCTTGAAGGCTAAGAACCATAATCCCAGAGGTCATCTAGGTCAATCAACATAACACGATTTGTAAAGATAGTGTTCTGCAGTCTAGTTTGGTGAGTGGTGTCTGCGGTCTTAAAAGCTCACAAATAGCTGTTTTCAATACAACTGTTGGTCTCTTCCCACGCAGAGCAAAGGAGAATGAAGAAATGCAAACACTTAAGGAAGCAACTGGTTCAAGGAACTAACAGCCATTTGAACCACTGCCTCCTCTTATTTGAAACCTAAAGAAGTAGATGGAACCTGGCCTCCACTTCTGACCACTCTGACCCAAATGACAATAGAAAGTTCCAGTAAAAAATGTAGAATAAAACTCAAATTTATAAAAAGAAAGACCAGATTTACTGGTCTGATAGAGACTGGAGGAACTCACAAAACGGTTGCCCTAGGGAAACCTTCTCACTGGAGACTGAAGACACCTCCAGAGATCACCTTTCAGTCAGATAATAATCTGGCCTATAAAATAAATAATAACACTCATGAGGAGTGTGTTCCTTAGAATAATCAACCGCAAGGGGACCAGAAGTATAGCATTTGTCTAAAAGCAAAGACAAGAAGTTGGGAGAGGGTAGAATACCTGATGGATGAAGATGGGGTAATGTGAGAAGGAAAAAATTCTGGATGAAATATTGCTGGGAAAACTAATATAGTATGTAAATTGTCACCTGAAGCACAGAGAAATGCTTCTCTCTTAAAAACAAAACAAAAAAAACCCATGGGACAGTTCTACTCTGTCACACAGGGTTGCTATGACAGCAGTGAATAACAACAATCTTTATGCAGGCAGTTCACCAGGCCTTTCTTCCTTGTAGCCACTGAATGGGTTCAAACTGCCAGCCTTTTGGTTAGGAGTTAATTGCAAATTGCTTGTGCCACCCAGGCACCCAGGCTCCTTGCATTAGGTCTACAAGCTGCCAGTTTTCATCCCTCTACTGAATACATTCTTCAGATGTTCAGACCCTGGCCCTGGACCCTTTCTACCTGCACACACAGTTTGTCCTCTGGGCCTCCAGTCATTCATTTACAAAGAGGTGGCAGAAAGAGGCTGCAGAGGGTGGTATGATGATGCTTTTCCCTGGGAGACAGCTGTGCCCAAACCAGAGGGACACCCAGAGCCCAGGCTCCTTTTTGTCTTCCTGGGCTCAGTGCCCCACCCTCGAAGTCACCGGGCCGGGGAAGCCAAACGATTCACTCTGATGGGGAAAGTCCTGGCCTTGCCCTGCTCATCCCAAATTCCTCAGCAAAAGAAGCTGCCGGTCCCAAAAAAGGGGCTGCGGTGGCGAAGGCTGCCTGCTTGGCTCCCAGCTGCAAGGCCGGCCTGGAGAGCAGGCAGCTGCGTCTGGGCCTGCTGGCTCAGGTACCCTCCCCTGAGGGTCGTCAGCCGGAGCCTGGCCACAGCTGCTGCCGGAAGAGAGCATCAAATGGAATGCATCCGAAAAGCCTGCCGAAGAGGCTCCAAAGATAATACCTGAACAAAACAATCGTAAACTTCTGCCGTCCATGGAGCTTCTTCCCAGCCCTGTGACTGTACTGATAATTTCAGAATTGTTCAGTCAGGCGCACTGATAGTGATCTATCCCCTAAGATTCGCCCAGAATTTGGGAAATTCATATACTGTGTTGCATAGTTGTGGGAAAGCACCAAAGGTCAACTTCAAGAGCCAGATTCAAATAGACAAATGCTACAGAAATGAGCACTGATTGACAGAACCATACGCTGTTTCAACCTTGCTTAAAAATGCATAGAAATGTGCAGAGAAAAATGAGAAGGAAATACACAAAAATGTTGTTAGTGATAGCTGTGGTAGTGAGCAACGGGTTACTTTAATTTCTAACTGTGGGTAGGCAGTTTATGAATAGACAAAAAGAAATGGGTTAAAAAATAAAGGAAAAAGAAGCAACAAAGAGGAAATAAGTGTCATGAAGCAAGACTAAGCAGGCAAAAGGCAAGTGCTAAGGCTGAATCGTATAAAATCACCAGTTTTTTATAGGTCAGGAGCAAGTTTAACACAAGAACTCTATGGAGTGGTTCTACTGTGTAACACAGGCGTCACCATGAGTTGGAATCAACTTGATGGCAGTGGGTTTGATTTGATTTAAGACACATGAAGGCTTTGCCTGAGTCGTAACTAACAGGTCCTGATAAAACTCTGTATAGTTTACAAGTTACTTAGTAAGTTAATTACTGTATTTTTATGAAAATGATACATGTGTTATACTTTTTTGCCAACCGTGCAAACCTTGGGTGCTATTTTTCTAAGTGCACTGTATCAACGTTTTTTACTGACTTCAATTTCAATATTTTTTTCCTGTCCAACAGACTTAATGTTATCTGGATAAATCTAATCTCAGGAAAACCTCATTTAAGGTAAGTATTTTCCTAGACCAAGTGCAAACAATGGGCTTGTGATGGAAATGGGATGCTGTGTTGAAACCAAAGAGAAGGAATGCATGAAGAGCTAGAAATTAGCAAGAAATGACCCTCAGCCTAAGGCTACAAGAATAAAACCAAACTGCTGTCACATCAATTCTGACTCATACTGACGCTATAGGACAGAATAGAATTGCCCCATAGAGTTTCCAAGGAGCAGCTGGTAGATTTGAACTGCCAGCCTTCTGATTAACAGTCATAGCACTTAACCACTAAGCCACCCAGGTTTCACAAGAATACGGTGTTGTTTATATTTTATAATCGCTCTGATAAATCTTAAACTGAAACAGAATTTTCGATAATCAATGTCTTTGATATCAACAAACAAAAGTCACCAGAAAAAACTAGGTTTGCATCTTAAAATAGATCATCTTTTTCATTCATTATCCTTAGTGGTTTTCGTTCTTCTGGAAACACCACTCCTTTTCTTGAGTTTAGAAACGCAGGTGAAACTTGCCTTGAAATCTAAGATGCTTCCTTTATTTGTCAAAAGTTTTGCTTTGATCTGAATTGCAGCAACAGAGACAGCTTGATTTTGTTCCTTTCAAGAAATAATCCACTTTTTAAAGTCACTGTCCAGCTCAAGCTATTTTGCTTTGGGCCCACAACATGCGTGTTCTCACGGATTCATTTTCTCCAGCTCCTTCTCCTTTCTCCATTCAGGGAAAGAAAACGGCTCAGCTACCAGCTGTCTTGCCGCTGCTTTGTTGCTTGTTTCTTCTACTCTAGCAAGAGCTTTCAGTTTGAATTCAGTGGTGTAGGACTTGCTTTTAATTCCTGCCATGATCCTAAAAGGTTCTAAGGTTTAGATTTATAAACTGAGAAAATGTACACAATGTAGTTGATAACTGGCTGGTTGTAATAAACTACCTCCCCCCACCCAAAAGCCTTTTGCTTGCAAATCGGTTCTGACTTGTATCAAGCTTACACAGGAGAACTGGCCCAGGGTTCCCAAGGAGCGGCTGGTGGATTGAAACTGCCAATCTTTTGGATAGCAGCTGAGCAATTAACCACTAAAGAGATGGCAAAATTTAAATGTAGGGTATACAAAGCCAAACCCAAATCCACTGCCATCAAGTTGATTCAAACTCATAGCAACCCCATAGGACAGAATAGAACTGCCCCATAGAGTTTACAAGAAGCATCTGGCAGATTGGAACTGCCAGCTTTTTGGTTAGCAGACATAGCACTTAACCACTAAACCACCAGGGTTTCCAAGGTGTGCAAGGAGACACTTTTTATATGCTTGCAAACATATGACAAAGGTAACTTATGATCACTGATGAAAGTCCTTGGCACTTGTTTTTGTCAGCTAGTGGTGCTTTAACAGAAATACCACCGAGTGGATGGCTTTAACAAAGGGAGGTTTATTCTTACACAGTCCAGTAGGCTACAAGTCCAAATTCAGGATGTCCGCTCCAGGGGAAGGCTTTCCCCCTTGTTGGCTCTGGAGGAAGTTCTGGCATTGCACCACTCTTTGTCCAGGGAGGATCTTGGCGCAGGAACTCCCAGTGCTGCTTTCTTGGTGGTGTGAGGTTCCCAGTTCTCTGCCTGCTTTCCTTTCCTTTTACCTCTTGTGAGATGACAAGATTAAGGGTGGGACAAGCCACACTCCAGGGAAACTCTCTTTATAGTGGAGCAGGGAGGTGATCTTCTGAAGGCATTTACGGTCCCACCCTACTCCTTTACCATACAGCACACTGAAATCCCAAAATGGAGAACAATCGTAGAATACAGGAAATCATGGTCACACGACTACACATATGTTTGGGGGGACACAATTCAATCCATGACAGAGCTAATAAAACATAATTAGACTATGAAATAAGCAGACCTAAAGTGAAGACCTGGCGATGCGGTGGTGAAGAGCTAGACTGTTACGAAACACTTGGCGGCTGCATCCACCGCATATTCCTTGGAAACCCTGTGGCGTGCTTCTCCTTTGCCCTAGAGGGTTGCTGTCAGTAGGAATTTGACTTGACAGCATGGTTTTTTAAAACACAGCCCAACGATTTCACTTAAGATGGTCAGATACAGATTTTGCACTCACCTGTTGAGCCAGGAGGAAACATGTGTCAGTTCTGCTTTGTTTATTCCACTAATTAAAGCAGAGATGAGTACAGTAACTGTGACAAGGACGACTGATCAAGATTCCTGTTGGTAGCTACACGATGCCATTTATACTAGCTTAGGCTTTGTTTTGCTTACTTTCGATGATAGTGAGTGATTTATGACCAGGCTTCAGTTCAAGGCTCTAACTGATGACTTAAAAGTCATGGAGATGTGATTATCAACTTAAATGAATTATGCACCATTTGAAATGTTTACTTTCTGACTGCTCATGTGCTACCAAACTTCACCCAAGACTTGTTGACCTGGCTTACACCTTCATTATACAAATGTGATCAAAAGTAACATTTTATCGATTAGTGAATGAGACTGAAATTCACTTCTGAAAATGTCACGAAGTGTGTAGTATACGCATAGTTGCACTATGATAACTTTTTTACATAATTTCTTTATTTCCATACATTGTATTTGTGTATGTGTTTTTTACATAGATGTGCTATTTGTTAAAAAATAATGGTACTCGTGCTCTCAGGGAAAATTGAGGCCAATTGGCACAACTAGCATTTCACTAAGAGAGTCTTCTGCACGCCAAATTGGTGAGTGGTGTCTGGGGTCTTAAAAGCTGCTATGCTGACATCCAAGGTACACCAGATGGTCCCAACTCAGCAGGAACAGGTGATCTCCAAGGACCAAAACTATATGGGGGAAAGAGAACCCAAAAGACAGAGAGACCCACGTGAGAGGGTGACTACATCAACCTGTGACTGGAAGAACCAGATGATGCCTGGCCACCACCAGTGATAGCTGTAATGGGGCTCGCAAAGTTGAGCCTCACAGGCAACATGAAAATAAAAAGGGGTGCACCCTTAGATCTCCACTAAAAGACTGCAGTTGTTGATCCAGGGGCCTTGGGGTTCCTCTGGGAGCATGGGCCCTGGCACTGATGCTGTCCCTGTCCATAAATCATAATGGAGGTCAACTCTTCGGGCAGAAATGGATTCAACTTGGTGACACAGAGCAACTATATCATGTGTGCACTTGATGGTTCTATGCATTTATAGGATGTCATCCAGCTGACCTCTTACTGGACACAGGAGAGAGGGTAGAGAGGAGGGGATAGGAGATTTTTGGAAGGATGTGACATGTACAGAACGGAGAAGAGGCGTGTGCTGTCACTGGGCAGGGAGAGCAGTGGGAGCTGCTCATTGGCAGGTATGCAAGTTTATATGACATTGTATATTCTCACTCAGTCATAATTTAAAAAAAAAGTCCCTGCTGGTTACCTAAATTCACATTTCACTCTTGTTGTTAGGTGCTATCAAGTCAGGTTCAACTCATAGCAATGCTAGACCCAATGAAACACTGCCTAGTTCTGCTCCATCCTCACAGCCGTTATCATGCCTAAGCCCGTGGTGGTAGCCACTGTATCGGTCCATCTCACTGCGGGTCTTTCTTTTCTCTGCTGACTCTCTGCTTTACCAAGCGTGATGTCCTCATCCAGGGACCGACCCTTCCTGATAACATACCCAAAGTATGTGAAACCTAATCTCGTCATCCTCTCTTCTAATGGCTGTACTTCCTCCAGGACATATTTGTTCATTCTTTTGGCAGTCCATGGTGTATTTTAATAGGCAGCCTATAATTTGTAGGGCAAACCTAATGCTTTTTCCTAGTGACCTTCCAAAATAATGGTATTTTAGGCAAGGGTTTTAGATGCAGCATGAAATATCCAGCATTGTCAGGTGAGGCTGCCAGATAGGATTTTGTTTTCAGGTTCCTTTGTAAAAACTGCCCCAGATGGAAAGAGACAGCACCCTCCTTGTCTTTCTGGCTGTGGAGTCAGCTCTCCGTGAATATGTTTCAAGTGAATGGGCGAACCAGTTTCTCCTCTCTGACACCGGATGGTGTACACTAATGCCATAACCCACCTAGAAGCTGGAAGCCCAGAATCTAAACATGGTATCTTAGGCTGGCTTCTCTAGAGGAGAAAAACCAGTGAAACATATAAATACATACAGACAGAGAGACTTATGTCAAGGAAATGGTTCACAGGGTTGTAGAGAGAGGAAAGTCCCGACTCTGTGGGTCAGGCTGGAGTCTTCTCCTGATTCATAAATCCGTAGGGGCTTGGTGTGCTCACCAGATGTGAAGATTGATGAATCCCAAGATACGCAGACAGATGGCAGGTAAGCTGCTAGCTCTAGTCCTAAGAACAGGAGGTCAGATGAACAGGAGCCAGCTTCAGGATCCAGAGTGAGCAAAACCCCATGGGCCTTGCTGGAAGGTCTGTTTGTATTGGATGCAGGCCACAGCCCCAAGGAAATGCCCTTTCAACTGTGTGGCTACTCACAACAGCTCCTATCGTGGAGCTAATCACATTGTATCAAATCTCATCAGGGAAGCGATCACCTCAGTTGACTAGTCGCCAAGCTACATCTTACCTACCAAACCACTGAGAATCATAGGTTAGCCAAGTCAACATACAACTTTAATGGTCACACACAGTGTCTGAGTTATCTAGTGTTGCTATAAAGAAAGGCCATAAGTGGTTGGCTTAAACAAACAGGAAGTTATTTTCCCACAGAAAAAGTGGCTACAAGTCCAAATTCAGGGCATCAGTGCCAGGAGACGTCTTTCTCTCCTGGCTCTAGAGGACAATCTTGGTCATCAGTCTTTCCCTGGGAAAGGAGTTTCTGAGGTGCAGGGATCCTGGACCGTAAGCATGGGCTGTGCTATGGATACTGCTTCTTTTCTGACAGTATGAAGTCCCCAACTCTTCTGTTTGCTTCCCTTTCTTTTGTATCCAAGAAGATTGCCTCAAGGTACAATACACTATACAACCATTGCCCAGCCTCCCTCATTAAGATCACAGAAGCAGTCTTTACAATATATAGGAACATCAGACAATACTAGGAATTGTGGCCCAGCCAAACTGATGTGCACATTTTTAGGGGGACAAAACTGAATCCATGACACATAGAATGATCTCATTTTATTTTTCCTGGAGCCAAGTAACATGAGTCAAAAACATATATACAAAATTTAGTAGAAAAGTTATAAATAGAATGTTCTGAGAAGGTTGGACATAGGTGACTTTTACACAGACAGCTGACACACTGCCGGCACCAAATTAATGCTGTTTGATAAAACAATAATTGTGGATTTAAGTCAGTGTGATGGCAATCTAAATGAAAATCATGAATTAGAATATTCAGCAATAAGGTGTGTAGCAAGCACTTTTTCTATTATGAGTTAGGGACTTAATTAGCAGTCCTTGTATGCTTTCATTCAGAATTCCTGTCAAAGGCACTGGAATTTCTCCATGACTGGTCAGTGAGCTCACCAGCAGCTTTCCAGAACTCAGGCACGTTGGTGGGGTAGGGGGAGGTGGCTGCTGGAACTATGGATGCCAGTCTGCCACTCATCTTGACAGAATCCTGGTGGTATAGTGGTTAAGACCTCAGCTGCTAACCAACAGGCCAGCAGTTCAGATCTACCATCTACTCCTTGGCAACCATATGGGGCACTTCTAATCTGTCCTATGGGGTCACTGTAAGTGGGAATCAACTCGGTGCAAAGGGTTTGGTTTTTGCCTTTTTGGTTTTTGCCTGAATTATGGTGTTGATGAAGAATACTGAATACGAGGTCTGACGACTAAGTTTGTGAATTCACGTAGAAAAAGTGCTACATACCTCATTAATGAATGTCACCATTGTCACATTTGAAGTACTCCCCTCGTGTTGGAAGAAGTACAGCCAGAAAGCTCCTTAGAAGCAAGGCTGGTGAGACTACATCTTACACACTTGGGACATGTCATCAGGAGGGATCAGTCCCTGGAGAAAGACTTCATATTTGGTAAGGTACAGGATCAGTGAAGAATAGGAAGACCCACACAGTGGCTGAAACAATGGGCTGAAGCATAATAACAATTGTGAGGGCGGTGCCGGGCCAGGGAGTGTTTCATTCTGTTGTACACAGGGTGCCTGTGGGTCAGAACCAACATGACAGCATTCGACAACAACAGCCTGGTAGCGTTTGTCACTGGGCCTTGGCTCAAGCAGCCTCCATGGGGTGTATACCATCCAGGGAAACCAGAGTGGAACCAGAGTGATGGTCGTATTCCCTGAATGAGATTTGCATGATCACTGCACTATTATTAACATGTGAATTTGATGCTCAAGCTACTGTGGGCACCAGTCCTTATTGTCTTTCTATAGATAGCTGTATACATTTTTCTTACCTGTCTGCCCTGAAAACATTTGAAACTATTGGTGATATCAGACAAAGGCAGTAACGCTTAATGGTTAAAGAGCTTGACTCTGAAGCAGACTATTTTGGATGGTGTCATTGCTCACCCTAAGGTAATGTGTGTAGATTTCTTAACTTACCTGCACCTCAATTTCCTTATCTGCTGCAAAATAGAGATGATGTTGACAAAGACATAAACTTCCCTCACAAGGCTGTTAGGAGGATTAAATGGGACAGAAACAACAACAACAGCAAAGACAAATATAGTTTTTTCATGCGGCTACTCAACAGTTTTGTCTTTTGTTTTTCTGACAAATGAGGAAACCAAGGATCACACCCAATTGTATGGCTTTAGGGCCTCTGCTCATGATTGTGGCATGATCGTCTTTTCAGGATACACAAAGGAATTAGACAGACCCGGTATCTGGGGAGCAGGGAGGGCAGGGACCAGACAGCAGTATCACTTTTACCCAAATGACAAACATGCTGTTTATGTGAGTCCTGGGCTAGGGGTGTAGCTAGGCTAAGAGCCACTGAGGCATGTGTGTTATCTATCACTCATGTTCCCACCTACCAGGTAAAGGGCAGGAGCAAGTGACAGGAAAAAGAAAGACCTGCAGGGAACAGTTTTGGTCTTTGTAGCTGTTTAAGAGGACACCAATCACCAGCTGGTGTCATGGTGACCTTGCTCTGAACTGAATTCATGGTGACACCGTGTGTGTCCAAGTAGAACTGTGCTCCATAAGGTTTCCAATGGCTGACTCTTGGAAGTAGACCACCAGGTTTTCCTGGGTGGACTTGAACTTCTAAACTTTCAGTTAGCAGAAGTGTCCCCAACTGTTTACATCACTCGGAGGATGTCCCCCTGTTTTCAGTAGCAGCAACCCACCCCAGTTACCTCAAGGAGGAAGGGAATCTCTTGGATTCCCTGTGAAACTCTCAGTTGTCTGGTACCTAAGGGTGGATGCTGGGGAAACAGGCAGGAGTTGCAGGAGGCACCCTGGAGAAGAAGCCCTGGGACAGCATGGCCAGGACACCTTTCCCACTCCTGTGAGATCTGGTGCCATGGCTGTCCCATGAGAGCTTCTCATTACTCCACCATCTCTCTGCCACTTCCTTGAGACTTGAAGTCCCAGGCAGGACCGTCCAAGTGACTGAGCCCAGAGATGCCTGGGCTCTGGGCTCCCTGCGGATGGGAGGCAACAGTGCAGCTCCAGTTCTAGCCAGGTACTTCTGCATGGGGGAGGTTCGGAGCCCAAGCCTCCCTTTTAGGGTTTACAAAGGGGAGTTTAGCAAAGCATGCTTAGCTGCCCTTGAGCCAGCCCTGCTCCGGGCAACAGCATGCACAACAGGATTGGACTGTTGGGGTCTACAGCGTTTTCACTGGCAGATTTTTAGATGGAGATTGTGAAGACCTTCTTCCTGGTCTGTCTTTGTGTGGGAGCTTGGCTGCCTGGCATCATAGCTCCTTGCAAGCCTCCACTGACAGACAGGCTTAGCAAGTGTTGCAGATATGTTAAGGACACACCGTTTGTGCCAGTGAGTGGATTCAAACTCATAGTGACTCCACAGGACCGAGGAGAACTGCCCCATAGTGTTTCCAAGGCTGTAGTCTTTACAGAAACAGACTGCCCAACTTCTTCCCGTAGGCGTGGTTCAAACTTCTGACTTTTCACTTAGCAGCAGAGCACTTAACTACTGTACCATCAGGGCTCCTGATGAAACCAGGTGGGGAGATCTTACAGGTGTGGGCCCAGGTTGCTCATCCATGAAGCCACCTTTGCTTCCAGGGGATGCTCTCTATAAATAGAAAAGTTGTTTGGATGCCGGACTATGCCCATTTTACTATAATCCGCTTTTTGTCTTTTAAAGAAGTTAGCCTAGTGGGGTATGATGTATGGCTCTCTCATAGTACATCAGTCTCCGTGAGCTGTCCATCGTCCCTTACTCTGCATTTATTGAGCATCTTAGTGTGCGGAAGCCTGGGCGAGACATAGTTTCAGTCTTTAAGATGCTCAGACTCTAGTGAGAGAGAGAACTTAGCAAAGCAAGATACCATGTGATCGCTAGTATAAAGGAGGTCTGTGAAAGGTGCATTTCAAGGATGGCCCCCCAGGTTGGTATGAAAGGGGCACGACAGGATCCTCAAGGGGTCTCACCCCAAAGATACTGTTTCTTGATTTATTCAAATACAAATGTTCAATGTAAGCAATTTTATTTAAAAAATACAACATATAAAAAAATTAATGTCAATGAGATGGAGAAACAAATTACCAACTTTGTTTGGAAAGTGAAGAAGCCCCAGACAAGTAAAGCACTGCTGAAGAGGAACACCACACTGGGAGGCCTCTCACTACCTGACTTTATAACCTATTACACTGCTACAGTTGTCAAAACAGCCTGGTACTGGTACAAAAAGAGATATATAGACCAATGGAACTGAGTAGAGACCCCAGAGATGACGCCATCTTCCTGTGAACAGCTGATATTTGACAAAGGCCGTAAGATTTTAAACTGGGGTAAGAACAGTCTCTTTAACAAATAGTGCTGGCAAAATTGGATATCCATCTGCAAAAAACTGAAACAAGACCCGTATCTCACACCTTATACAAAAATCAACTCAAATTGGATAAAAGACCTAAATATAAAATCTAAAATGATAAAGTGCATCCAAGATAAAATAGGGTCAACAATGGAAGTTTTAATACACAACGTAGACAGACTTCAAAATCTGACAAAGCACATTCATCAGAAGAGAAAATAGACAAATGGGAATTACTAAGAATCAAACACTTCTGCTCATCCAATAACTTCATCAAAAGAATTAAAAGACCACCTACAGCATGGGAAAAAAACATTTGGCAATTCTATGTCAGACTGATGTCTGATCTCCATAATCTATAAGGTATTACAAAATATCAACAAGAAAAGAATAATCCAATTAAGCATAGGCAAAGGAGACGTACAGACATTTCTCTAAAGAGGATGTCCTGGCAGCCAAATGACACGTACTGAATTGCTCATGATCATTAGCTATTACAGAAATCCAAATCACAACTACAATGAGATAATCATCTCACGCCAACACGGCTGGCCATGATCCAAAAAAACACAAAACACCAAATAATAGAGAGGCTGTGGAAAAACTGGAACTCTCCTACACTGCTGGTGGGATTGCAAAATGGTACAGTCTCTTTGGAAAACAGCCTAGTGCTTCCTTAAAAAGCTGGAGATAGATATACCATTTGATCCTGTAATTCCACTGCTCAGAATTTATCCTTCAGAAACAAAGGTTGCCACACAAACAGACACATGTACACGAATGTTTGTTGCAGCACAGTCCACAATAGCAAAAGTTGGAATCAATACCGATGTCCATCAACAGATGAACTGATGAGTAAACTGTGGTACATATACTCAATGGAACAGTATGCTATGATAAAAAAAAAAATGACAGTTTTAGAAAGCATCTCTTAACATGGTCTCATTTGGAAGAGATCATGCTGAGTGAAATCAATCATTGTCAAAGGACAAATTTTGTATGAGACTCCTGTTAAAAAGACTTAACAAGAGAATTATCTATGGAAGAAAATGACTGTGTGGACTATATGCGTGGGTGGGGGCTGAGGGCTTATCATAGTTGAGTTAATTGATAGATATTAAAAATTTTATTATTTTATTGTAACTAATAAAAAATAAAAAAATTAATGAAGAAAAAAAAATTAATGCCTGGGTGGTGTAATTGCACAAAATGGTTCTTCTATCCTTCAAGGCTGTCAGTCAGAAAGCAGTTCTTTTTCCTTCAAACTATTCTATCTCGTTGGCATTCAAGCCAGCGGCGGCTCTGATGGTTGTGTAGCAAGGGTGCGAGAGTATCAAGGAGGTCAAGACTGGCAAGAGCAAAGCATTCTTCTGTTACTGCAGTGTTGATTTCTCCTGTTTGGGGAGTCAATTCCCCATGTCAAGGAAAAGGCAGTACCCTCAAAGTTCAAGGTGGCTCAAGGCCAAGGGAGTTCGCCCTGGCAAGATCACCAAGAACTGATCATCCCTTAAGTTTGGGTTCTGGTAACCCTATCCACACAAGATGCTGCATTATCATGGCAGATTTGGCACAATTCCCAGGGCCTCTAAAATATTAAGCTTGCACATGGGACCAATAAAATGTTCACAAAGTCAGGGAAAGATTTGTGGAAAACAAGCTCTGAGGTGGGAAATAGGACAGCATCTTTCTGCTTGCCTCGCTCTGCGAGGACGGCCTCATGATTAAATCAGTCTGTTTTCTCATCGCCCTTTTTTAACTGTTCTGGTTGTCAGTTTGCTTCAGGCTTTCTTGGCTGCATCTGCAAGATGATGCTAGTTCCTGCCTGTTGAGAGCTTGTGTGTACTTGATCTTCTGAATGAAGTAGAAGAGGAGCCAGGCTGAAAACACCGTCATCAAAACAATAAAGAATATCAACACAGAGACGACAGTGGTATGCTGAAGTTACTTGACCGCATATGACCTCTAACAGCTATTGCCATTTCTACAGAGACAGTTTTCTCCCGATACGGCAGAATATCCTTACTCCTCAATTCTGTAATATCTCCAGTGCCTGGATGAGTCATGATGACAGGCTCTCCTTCTGATTTATTGTCCCAGATGACTATAGCAACTGCATTTTGGAAAGCAGCCCGTGATTATTTCTCTTTAAATGTACAATTTTCCCTCCGCAGCAAGGCAATCCAAATTCTGATATTAGGAAGAACAAAAAAGCGTGTTTGATGATCACAGCCCAGGTGATCAGCAGCTCCGTGGCTGGGCAGCGGCGCCAGCACCTGGCCGCGGGCCTGACTTCCGCCAGCCTTGGGTGAGCGCAGACCCTAGCGCCTGGGTAGATGCGGGGCGCGGGCAGAGCGCAGGCCCGGCTCCTGCACCGTCACGTTGATGAGCGTCTTGTAGTACCCTTGGCCCGAGGTGACGGCCTGAGCCGGCCACAGGCTGCATGTCCTAGCGCGAGCGCATCGAGGTAGCGGCTGATCTAGGACTGCTCCAAGGCGGGCACCCCTAACCGGCGACCGGGACCGCGGAGGGAGTGCGCGCACGCTGCGGGGGCCCGAGCGCAAGGCCAGGCCTCACCGGCGCGGCTCCTGAAGACTTCACCACCCGGTTAGGCTGCCCGCACCGCCCTTATGTCGGCGGCCCACCACGGAGGCGCGCCCAAGGACGCCCAGGCATTAGTCTGCGCGCGTGATCGACTCCCTGGGGGACATTGGGCGCAGGGCGGTGGGAGAGTCCCTCCGTTCTCGGGTCAGCCATGCCAAGTTGGAGGGAGGGGAGAGCGACTCAGGACAGGGGCAGCTCCGACAACACATGCTTCCAAGAGAGTCTATAGAACACAATGTCAAGCTTGCATGGGCAGAGCGTGGGTTCTCCGAGGACCTGTGGTTCAAATTTGCTTTAGGTAGTCACAGTGGAGGCAGAGTAAAAGTAGGGATTTGTGAAAACTAAGGAAAAAGTTGAAGTTGTTAATGACTGCATTCTACTTGGATCAACAATCACTGCACGGGGAAGCAAACAATCACTAAGCAAAACAGCGTATTGCATTCGGCAGATTGGGGTCCAAAGATCTTTTTAAAGTGTTAAAAAGCAAAGATGACAGTATGAGAACTGTGTATCTAATTCAAGCTTTAGTGTTTTCAATCACCTCCTGCATTTGAAAGCTGGCCAATGAATAAGGAAGACCTATGAAGAACTGGTGGATTTACATTAGTCTGTAGCCAAGCCAAGTGCCGTCTGCAGATGAAGAATGTTGAAATGCCGTGGACTTCTAGAGCAGTGAACAAATCAGTTTTCGATGACATACAACCAAATTGCTCCTTAGAAATGAGGATGGCTGGACTTCCGCTGCTTAGTTTGGACACATCATTAAGAAAGACCAATTGCTAGAGAACTGCTTCAGAGTTGGTAACATAGAGGGTCAGCAGAAACGAAGAAAACCTTCAATAAGATGGATTCCTGCAACAGTCAAAACAAATGCGCTGATGATCATGAAGATGGCTTAGGACCATGCAATGATTCATTCTGTTATGTGCACAATTGCCATGAATCAGAGCCTACTCTACAGCAACACCACCAGCAATGACCACATTGGTACCAGGGAGCCCAGTTACGGAATTGCTCTTTACCCTGGACCACAGCAGTTGTAGCTGGGATGGAGAACAGGGATGGATTCAAGAGTCAGTTCTGAGATGGAATCAACTCAGACCGCTGGTTGATTGATTCTTGCTGATTGGTTGTTGTTAGGCACCACATTTGTTAGAATTGTTTTCCTTGATTACGAAAATAGAATCAATTGTACATCCTTTCACAAACTGTGCTGTTGTGACAGTTTCAGAAGTGGACTGTCCAATCTGTTTACTTCTATTGGGGATGGGTGGTTAAGACAGTTTAGAGACGATTCTCAGATGACGAACTGACTCTGAGAACAGGAAGAAAGTTGGGAGGGCATCACTATCCCTATTATTTAATAACTTTTGTAAACCAACAAAGATACTGGGAGAGCAACACATTGTTAAATATTTTTCCGTTTTCTCCATTACACCTTGCATCTCTGTCCTCCACAGCCTACCCCCAAACTACAACATACACATGGAAGTCACAAAAGAAACACCAGTATTATTAGTAGAAGTTTGTCAATGTTGGAAAGCTAGGATGTAGTTGGAAATACGCACATTGGACAGCCCACCTCTGAAACTGTCACAACAATACAATGTGTAAAAGGAAATTTAGGGTTTACAATTGATTCTACTTTTGTAATCAAGGAAAACAATACTAACAAATATGGCACCTAACAACACGTATATGTCTATATGTAGATGTGTGTATGCATATGTACATTGGTATGTGTATGTATATGTGTATGTGTATATATAATACACACACACACACTATAAACAATTTCGGTTTCGGCAAATGGATGCAATGCTGGAAGTGCTTTCTCATCTCTGTCAAGGAATTTGGAAGTCAGCTACCTGGCCAAGTGAATGGAAGAGATCCATATTTATGCCTGTTCACACCCAAGAAAGGTGATCCCACCAAATGTGGAAATCATCGAATAATATCTGCCATGGAAGACCGCTTTACAGGTGTGAAAAGTAAAGATGTCACCTTGAAGACTGAAGTGTGCCTGATCCAAACCATGGTATTTTTAGCCTAACATATGCATATGAAAGCTGGACAATAAATAAGGTAAATAGAAGAAGAATGAACACCTTTGAATGTGGTATTGCAGAATATTAAATATACAATGGACTGCCAAAAAGACAAGCAAATCTTCCTGAAAAAAGCACAGCCAGAGTGCTCCTTAGAAGCAAGAATGTTAAGACTATGTCTTACATACTTTGGACATTTTAGGAGGGATTAGTCCCTGGAGAATGACATCATGCATGGTAAAGTAGAGGGTCGTCGAAAAGAAAGAAGACCTTCAAAGAGATGGATTGACACAGTGGCTACAATAAAGGGCTTAGGCATAAAAATCAATTGTGGGCATGGTGCAGGACTGGGCAGTGTTTTGTTCTGTTGTGCATAGCGTTGCTATGAGTCAGAGCTGACTCAGTAGCACCTAACAGCAACAACGGAAGAAGTTTCCATTTCTTTTTTTTTAAATAACCATACTATTTAACTTATGCATTCAAATCTTTAAGAAACTGTTAGATGAACTTAGATGTGTAAGTTAAAAGATGTGGGGATGGGATGGAGAAGGAAGATCATTCTAAAGTTGAACTAAATCTTTAAGTTTAAAACATACAGTTGATGATCTGATTGCTTAATAGTCATCTTGTGTAAAAGGCACGAATCCTTGTAATGAGTAATAAAGGGAAAAGAATAGTGGCAGCTGGTTAGTCTTAGAATAATTGCCAATAAGATTCTGATTTGGGAAGACATAAGAATAGATTTGATGCAGTGAGCACTAATAATTGAAAACTAGGTGAGAATGACACCAAAGATATCATATATGAGAAAAGCTGGAGGTCATTGAAAAGACAGGACAGAAAGAAAAGGCCAAAATGGATGTCAGAAGGGACTCTGAAGCTTGCTGTTAGACATAAAAGTGAAAAAAAAATAGATGAAGTAAAAGAGCTGAACTAAGGATTTTGACGAGTAGCTCAAGAAGACAAACTGAAGTACTATAATGAAATGTGCAAAGACCTGGAGATAGAAAAGCAAAAGGGAAGAATATTTTCTGGAATTTTTCAAGTTGAAGCATCTGAAGAGAAAATTCAGGCCTTGAGCTACAATGCTGAAGAATCCTTCAGTCAAAACACTAAATGATGTAGGAAGAATCAAAAAAAGATGGAAAGAAAAACAGTCAGTGTACCAAAAAGAACTGGCGACCAGTCAACCATTTAGGGGGTAGTATGCCATCAGAAACTGATGGTCCTGAAGGAAGAGGGTCCAGGATGACTGAAGGCATTGGCAAAAATCAAGACTCCATGAGCTGATGAAATAACAAATGAAATGTTTCAATAAATGGATGCAGCACTGGAAGTGCTTGCTCATCTATGCCAAGAAATTGGGAAGACAGCTACCCGACCAGCTGACTGGAAGGGATTCATGTTTATGGTATTCCCAAGAAATCCAACCATGTGCAGAAATTATCAAACAGTATCATTAATTCACAGTCAGGTAAAATTTTGCTGAAGACTATTCAAAAGCACTTGCAGCAGTACATCGACAGGGAGGTTCCAAAAAATTCAAGCCAGATTGAGATGATATCATGGAATAGGGGACATCACTGATGATGTCAGCTTGATCTTTGCTAAAAGCAGAGAATACCAGAAAAATGTTTATCTGTGTTTTGACTGCTGTTGTTAGGTGCTGTCGAGTCAGTTCTGACTTGTAGCAACTCTATACACAACAGAACAAAACATTGCCCAGTGTTGACAAAGGCATTTCACTTTATAGATCATAGCAAATTATGAGTAACATTGGGAAAATGAGAATTTCAGAATATTTAATTGTCCTCATGAGGAATCTATATTTAGACCGAGAGACAGTAGTTTGCACACAACAAAGGGATATGTTGTGGTTTAAAGTCAGAAAGATATGCTTCATTGAATTATTATACCTAATTCAATCTGTATGTTGAGTAAGTAATCCTAGAAACTGGATTATATGAAGACAAATGGGACATCAGGATTGGAGGAAGACTCATTAATACCCTGCAAATGCAGGTGAAACAACTTTGCTTGCTGAAAGTGAAAAGGACTTGAAACACTTAGTGATGAAGGTCAAAGACCACAACCTTCAGTATGGATTATACCTTGACATCAAGAAAACAAAATTCCTCACAACTAGACCGATAAGCACCACCGTGATAAATGGAAACAAGGTTCAGTTTGTTAAGGATTTCACTTTACTTGGATCCAAGCCAACAAGCTTAGAAACAACAGTCAAGAAATCAAAAGATACATTGCATTGAACTAATATACTACAACTGTTTAAAGTGTTGAAAAGCAAAGATGTCATCTTGAAGATGAAGGTGCTCCTGATCCAAGCCATAGCTTTTCAAATGCATCACATGCATGCAAAAGCTGTACAGTAAATAAGGAAGACAGAAGAAGAATTGATGCCTTTGAATTGTGATGTTGGAGAAGAATATGGAATATACCATAGACTACCAATAGAATGAACACATCTGTCTTAGAAGAAGTACAACTGGAGTGCTCTTTACAGACAAGGATGGGGAGATGATATTTTACATACTTGGGACATATTGTCAGGAGGAGTCAGTCCCTAGAGAAGGACATCATGGTTAGTACAGTATCCAAAGTATGGGAGAAGAAGTCTCACCATCCTCATTTCTAATGAGCACTCTGCTGTAGCCCATGGTATATTCAACATTCTTTGCCAACACTGTAATTCAAGTTACATAGGGTAGATCTTATAGCAAGTCTTCCTCCCCGCCCCCCCCCCCCCCCATGTCTCAAGGAGGACTCCTTGGGCTGTCACCTCTGGAGCTATGAGGTTTTCCTGGCTGGGCTCTAGGAGGCCCAGGGAACCATGATGGAGACACCTCATTCTCCAAGCCAGCTCCTCAGCCTTTTTAGTATTATTTACAACATCAGTAGACGGTTACTGCAGCCGCTGGTAGGGACAGACAGCAAGGAAGAAGTTTTCCAATTGCCATAGTGTCTTGGTCATCTAGTGCTGCTGTCACAGAAAAGCCACAAGTGGGTGACTTTAACAAAGAGAAGTTTATCCTTCCGCAGTCTAGTGGCCTAAAAAGTCCAAATTCAGGGTGCTGACTCCAGGAGAAGGTTCTCTGTCTCTTTCTGTCGGCTGTGGAAGAAGTTCCTAGTGATGCCCCAGGCTTCACTTGGCCTAGGAGCATCTCAGTGCAAGACCCTCAGGACCAAAGGATGCACTCAGCTCCTAGCCCTGCTTTCTTGGTGGGATGAGGTTCCGATATCTCTCTTTTATATCTCAAAAGACATGGGCATAACGTACTATCTAATCTTAAAGATTTCATCAATGAAATGGCCACTAACTGGTAGTGGGTTTTTTTTTTTTTCCTCCCAATACATTTTACTATATTGCACATGCAGCATTTACTACAGATAGGGAAATCACATCAGAAGATAAAATGCTAGACAATCATGCAATGTTGGAAATCATGACCCAGCTAAGTTGAACGATTTTTTCCCCAGGGGAAAGGGGGACACAATTTAATCCATGACACGTGGCGAATGACACGCTAACACCTTTTTAGTATAAGTAATTGCTCAGTTAATTTTATCTTTGAGTACTTTTGTCTATAAGGCTGGGCAGCTCAGGAGGCTTAATTGTACAATGAGTCCAATGATACCACTGTCCGATTTGTATCATTGATGTTGGTTTTTGTTGGAGACCAGGGATCCGTGAATCACTCATTCCCTTAAACCAAAAAGAGTCAAAGCTGGCCTGAGGGACTTTGTATGTGGAAAATTATTCTTTCTTACTGGCATCTGTCTTGGTGTAATTAAAAAAAAAAAAAAAAAGATTTCTATTCATTCAGTTCCTCCTCATGACAACTGCAGGAGTGCCAGGGTAGAGTTTTGTCCCATAGGCTTTCCAGAGGCTGATTTTTCAGAATTGGGTTGTCAGGCCTTTCCTGTGAGGACACTCTGGATGGACTCGAACCTCCAAGCTTTTAGTTAGTGGCCAAAGACATTAACCACCTGTATAATTCAGGGTGTTCCTGTATGTGTATAGAAACAGCCAAACCAGGGTCCTCTTTAGGGGAGCACTTGATGTAGGACTGTTTCTATCTCATGATGGACTGAGCTCTAGGGTTTTAGGAATGACCAATTTGATTTGAGTTCTACTAACTTAATCAAGCATCTTACTAAATGAGGTTATTCACATTCCTGAGACATGTCAAGCAAAACTGGAATCTGCTCCAACATTTTTATGGGAGCAAGTGGTAGTTTTATAATCAGCCTTGAGCGGAAGATGCCAGATGTCCAGATGGACAAAAGTATAAGCTTCTGGGAGTGGAGAGAGCCAGAGGAAGTGGGTGGAGTCACAGATTGTCCTTTGGAGCCAGGATGAGTTCAGATTGTTGAGACTGCATGGAGAGTCTGTTTGTCAGACTGCTTTGTGTCCAAGTGTCCGATATGGGAAGTTTAAAGAAAACCACTGCCATGGAGTCTATTCTGTGGGAAGCTTTGCCCTAGGTAAATTCTAGACAACAGGGTCTACAGCTTGTCAGTGTAAAACTGCTTTATACCTTCAGGTGAATCAGTGGTAGTCCTTGATTATCCTCTCCTGCATGAGAGACCAAAGCCCTTGCTTGCTAAACCCGGGGCAAGAGAGCCACTTTCTCCCCTGAGAGCCATTTCTCTATGGCTGGTAGATTTTCTCCATGCAGCTTGAACAGTTTTCAGATTTGGTGCAGGATGTGCTAATCCAGGTACAATAAAAGTGTCCTTCTAGAAACCAAAACTCTTCAGTTTGCTCAAGCATCATGTCAGCGAAGGAATAGGATTGTTTTGTTTTCTTCTCCTCTCCTCAGGGAAGCTGGTCAGGGGTCTTCCAGCTGGGAAGGGAAACATCTGGAGGCCAGGACAGTGGGATGCAAAGGCAGAAGGGAGGGGCTTCTGAGTTCAAATGTCCTTTCCTCAGTGAAGACCTTCATGCCTACTCCATATAATCTGTCTTCTACCCTAAGCACTGTCAACTACACCGTTCTGTTATATTTCTGTATATATTATAGCACTCATAGCTGTTGTTAGGTGCCATTGTGCTGGTTTGAACTCACAGCAATCGTGTGTGCCACAGAATGAAACGCTGCCTGATCCTGCACCCTGCTCACAGTCGTTGATATGTTTGAGCCCATTATTGCAGCTGCTAAGCCCATCCATCTTTTTGAGGGACTTCCTCTTTTCTGCTAAAACTCTACTTTTCCAAGCATGGTCTCCTTCTGCAGGGACTGATCCCTTGACAACATAGATTCACCATCCTTCCTTCTAAGGAGTGTACTGGTTGTACTTTTTCAAAGACAGATATCTTTGGCATTCCATGGTATATTCAGCATTCTTCGCCAACACCACAATTCAAGGAAATCAAGTCTGCTTCTGTCTTCCTTATTCATTGTTGAGTTTATGCACATGATGAGACTGAAATATCATGGCTTGGGTCAGGAGCACCTTGGTGTTCAAAGTGACGTCTTTGCTTTTCAACAATTTAAAGAGGTCTTTTGCAGCATATTTGCCTCAGAAAATATGTCCTTTGATTTCTTGCCTGCTACTTCTGTCGATGCTGGTTGTGGAGCCAAGTAAAATGAAATCCTTGAAAACCTCAATCCTTTCTCCATTTGTCAAGATGTTGCTTACTGGTCCAGTTGTGAGAGTTTTTGTTTTCTTGATGCTGGGGTGCAATATATAAGAAGGTGATGGTTTTTGTTCTTCATCAGTAAATATTTAAAATCCTCTTCACTTTTAGTAGGCAAGATTGTGTTCTGTGCTTAATGCAAGTAGTTAATAAGTCTTCTTCCTATCCTGATGCCTCATTCTTCTTCATATAGTCCAGCTTCTTGGAGTATTTGCTCAGCGTACAGATTGAATAAGCATGGTGAAAACATACAACTCTGATTGCCATCTATCCTAACTGTAAACCACTCAGTATCCCCTTGTTCTTCCTGAGCAACTACCTCTTGATCTGTGTACAAGTTCCTCAGGAGCACAGTTAAGTGTTCTGGAATTCTTGTTGTTCTCAGTGTTATCCATAATTGTTTAGGATCTACACAGTCAAAGGCCTTTCCATGGTCAGCAAAGCACAGGTAAACACTCTGCTATCAACCAACATCCATCTGACATCAACAATGATATCCCTGATTCCACATGCTCTTCTGAATCTGGCTTGAATTTCTGGTAGTTCCCTACACTGCTACAGCTGCTTTTGAATGATCTTCAGCAAAATTTTACTTGGGTGTGATATTAAAGATGTTGTTTGGTAATTTCAGCCATCTGTGGGATCACCTTTCTTGGGAATAAGAATAAATATGGATCTCTTCCAGTCGATTGGCCAGAGGCCAGATAGCTATCTTCCAAATATTCTGTCATAGCTGAGTGAGTCCCTCAGCACTGCATCTGTTCGCTGAAACATCTCAGTTGGTATTCCTTCAGTTCCTGGAGCCTTGTTTTTCACAGTGCCTTCAGTGCAGCTTGAACTTCTTCTTTCAGTGGCATCAGTTCCTGATCACATATTTCCTCTTGAAATGGTTGAACACTGACCAACTTTTTTTTGGTAGAGTAAATCTGCATATTCCTTCTAACTTCCTTTGTTGCTTCCTGCAGCACTTAATATTTCCCTCATAGAATTTATCATTATTGCAACTTAAGGCTTGAAGTTTTTCTTTAATTCTTAGCTTGAGAAATGCCTAGGGTGTTCTTCCCTTTTCCTTTTCTATCTCCAGGTCTTTGCATATGTCATTATAATACTTTGTCTTTTTAAGCCATCCTTTGAAGTCTGCTGTTCAGTTATTTTCTTCATCAATTTTTCCTTTTACTTTACTTTACTTCAAGAGCAAGTTTTGGAGTATCTTCTGCCATCCATTTTGATGTTTTCTTTCTTTAAAAAAAATTATTTATTTATTGTGATTGAGTGAAAGTGTACAATCCAGTTTAAATTCGCATGCCTGCCTATGTGCAGCTCCTACTGCTGTCCTTGCCTGGTGACAGCACAGTCCTCCTTTCTGTTCTATACATGTCATATGCTCCTAACAATTTCCTGTCCCCTCCTGTCCACCCTCTTCCCACTTCCCCATAAGAGGCCAGCAGGACGACATCCTATAGATGCATAGAACCATAAAGTGCACACATGATATGGTCACTCTGTGTTACCAAGTCCACTCCATTCCTGTCCAAGGAGTTGACCTCAGTAATGATTTAGGAAGAGGGGCAGCATCAGTTCTAGGGATCATGCTCCCAGGGGAACTCGCAGACCTTCGGACCATCAGTTGTGGTCTTTTAATGTAGTTCTCAGGGTACACCCCTTTTTATTCTCATATTGCCACTGGGACTCAATTTTGTGAGCTCCATCACAGCTGTCACCGGTGGTATCTGGGCACCATCTGGTTCTTCTGGTCGCATGATGATGGAGTCACCCATTCACATGGGTCTTTCTGTATTCTGGGTTCTCTTTTCCCCATGTCAGTTTTGTCCTTGGTCATCATCTATCCCTCTTTCCTATCTTTTTAATGACCTCTTGCTTTATTCATATACTGTGTCCTTGATGCAATTCTCACCTAGTCTTAAGGTCATTAGTGTTCCATGCATCAAATCTATTCTTGAGATGGTCTCTAAACTCTGGTGGAATATACTCAAGGTTGTACTTTAACTCTTGTGGACTTGTTCTGATTTTTCTTCAATTTCAACTTGAAGTTGAATGGCATTTGTAGTTATCTAGAATTATCTCATTCATTCAAGTATTTGCTTATTTATGGTCTGTTTCCAATCTAGGATGCAAATTCCGGAGGAACTGGGATCTCATTTCTCTTTTTCCTCCTCATTACCTGGGAGAGTGCCCAGTCTATGGCAGATGCTTCATAAATACTTGTTGAATGAATGAATGCATGGATGTAATTCTACAGAGCTCAAACTTTGGACATTTGCACTGGAAGTTTTACTGAAATGAATTATTTAGTATCATGTCTTCTATGAGTAGAAGATACCAGAAAATTAAACCTACTCTGAATGATTCAGGCCATCATCACCAATGTTGGCCATTACCCTGGTCTGTAATTCAGTCCTATTGAAGTATACGAGCTTTTAGCCCTGACACAAACCGTTATGATTGTTGGATGATTGGCTCAGTTTTTTGTAACTTTTTGCTCTTCTTTTGGCTGGGCCATCAGCTCTTTTCTATCACTGGCATGCCTAAACAGCCCTTCTCCTACTGTGTACTTTAGTGGACTTAGGGACATCCCTAGTCATTGGTAGAGTTGGGGATCCAATTTCAAATTGTATAATAAATTACAAACTCTTAACCACAGGACCCCACAGTTGCTTGAGGGTCATGGGGGTAACTAGAAGTGTTCCTTGGAAGCAGAGAAAGGGAATAATTTTACTTTTGCCTAGGACAGGTAATCAACAGAATTTATCAGCTACTTAGCTAGCTAACCAAGTTCTCTCAAGACAAAGACATGGGTTTCCTATTCTCCTCCCCCCAAATCTTACATAGATGAATGGGTGGATGGAAGGATGGATGGGTAGATAGGAAGGATCCCTCATAGCTCATCCAGTGCTTCAAGAAAACACCATATCCTCATTGAATAACAATGGCCTAGCCCAACAACAGTTTTTGTTTTTTTTTTTAAGATAATGTAGCCCACGAAAGCAGGGAAACTTAATGATTCTTCCTCCACTGTTACTAATTCTTAGTGGCCTGAGCTTTGGGTTTGAAAATTCATCCTTTAGGACATGAGTTTTTGACTCAGAGATGTTCACATATTGTTTAAGGGCAATAGTTTGAGCGCCTCTTTATTGTGTCAGGCACTGGGGATACAGGAATGAATGAGACAGATTCCTGTCTTCTTGTATATTTCCAAAATTAATAAGATCTTTTATGAGAAAATGCTTAGCAACATGCCCTGGTAGCTACTATGTGCTCATTGTGAGCTGAATGAACAAATGAAAATATAGAATTAGCAATTTCTATAATGGTTGAGTAAGAAAGCTCAAAAATCATCCCTAGTTCAGCCTAATTCAGTGCTTTTCAATCATCTCTCAGCTGCCGTCTTCACAAACTACCTGTTTTAGTCAGTTAGTGCTGCTCTAACAGAATTACCACGAAGTAGATGGCTTTAATAAAGGAAAGTTTATTCTTACATAGTCCGGTAAGTTACAAGTCCAAATTCAGGATGTCCACTCCAGGGGAAGACTTTCCCACTTGCTGTCTCTGGAGGGAAGTCCTGTATTGCATCAGTCTTTGGTCAGGGAGCATCTGGGCACAGGAACCTCAGGTATGAAAGACGTGCTCTTCTCTTGGTGCTGCTTTCTTGATGGTGTGAGGTTCCCAGTTCTTGTCTTTCTTCCCATTCCATTTATCTCTTGTAGGATGAAAGGATTAAAGGTGGTACAAGCCATACTCCAGGGAAACTCCCTTTACAGTGGAGCAGGGAGATGATCTCATGAAGAGATTTACAGTCCCATACTAATCCTTTAACATACAGCATAGGAAAACCACAAAATTGAAGACAATCATAAAATATTGGGAACTATGGCCCAGGCACATGTCTACACATATCTTTGGGGGGACATATTTCAACCCATGACACTACCTTAGTAGTATTTATTTTTTTTTAATATTTGTTTTTCAAGTATAAGCACTTGTTATTTTTGCTTAAAATTTTCTTTGAAATGAAATGTTCTGTTATTACCATAAACACAAAATGAATGTTGTCATTACATGCCTTTGAGTTGGTTCCCACTCAGAGTGACCCTTTGTACAGTAGAACAAAACACTGCTGGGTTCAATGCCATGTCCACAGTTATTATTCTTAAGCCCATTGTTACAGCCACTGTGTGAACCCATCTTGTTGAAAGTCTCCCTCTTTTTCATTGATCGTGTACTGTACCAAGCAGAATACCATTGTCCCTTGCTATAGCTAGAAAGTAACCCTGAAAATCCATATAAAGGACAAACAGTACAACAATAATTTTGTTCAGTTCTAGCCAGATATTTCTGTTTGGGGAAGTTTCTGAGACTGAGGCACTCATTCTAGTGTTTACAGAAGGGAGCTTAGCAAGTGTTAAGAGATGTGCTAGCACCCAACTGAGACTTTCTCTTGTACAATATACTGTCTTTTTACACAAGTAATACATGCCTTCTACATTTGTTTGCCCTTGCTGCCCTCCCCAGTGAGGTATAAGCACTGCTATTCCAATTTTGTTTTTACAAGTTGCTGCAAAATAAAATTAGCTGAGCATGCTTATGAAAATTCTTGGGTGATGGAAGGGAAAGTTGGCAGAAAAAGTAGAAGGCTCCCATTATTTGCATAAAAATATAGTAATAAAAATGCTACTTAGAATCAACAAGCCCTTTTAAATGAATGTATATTTTATTAAATTCAACAGTGATTACATAGCCTTGAAAAACAGTAATGGGTAGGTATGCAGAAATTATTCACTCAGACTTCAGGTAATAAATCCCTGCTGAATAACTGCATTCAGAGACAGGTACTTTTTCTTGTGTATAGCTGTATTCCTTTTGGCACCTACAATAATACGTGAAACATGCCAAGCCAAAGCCAAGGGCCGTCGAGTCGGATCCGACTTAAGGAAAAGTAGGCACTTAATACATGGTTATTGACTAAGCAAATGGGAGAATGAGTAAATGACTCTCCAGCCTTCCCGAGGGGATCTGTGATTTTCAAAAGATTCTCCTGACATAATATTCTTTGAATCTTTTCAGTTAATTTTTTTTTTTAAATCTTTGCCTCTGAACTTTATAGTGTGTAAATAAGGCTATTCTCAGCAGCTTCAGAAAAGTTCAAGCGACCTACTCTTGCCCACAAGAAATCCACTCATTCATTCACTGTGTAGGCGTGTACATAAGTCCAAAATCCACTGCCATTGAGTTGGTTCTGACTCACAGTGACCCTATAGGTCTGAGTAGAACTGCTCCATAGAGCTTCCAAGGAACACCTGAAGGTTTTGAACTGCTGACCTTTTGGTTAGAAGACATAGCATTTAATCATTATTCCATTTATGTAAGAGTGTTAGTTAGTTGGTTCGGGCTTCTTTTTCTGACTTCATTCCTTTGCTTTACCTCTGTTTATTCCTTAAATGTCAGTCTCCATCAAAGACCAAAAGTTCTTAGCAGATTATTGGCTATTTGTAGATGTGGATCTAGACAAACAAACAAACCCAAACCCACTGCCATCAAGTCAATTCTGACTCACTGCCACCCTGTAGGACAGAGCAGAACTGCCCTGTAGTGTTTCCAAGCGCTGTCTAGTGGATTTGAAATGCTACTGTTTGGGTTAGCAATCAAACTCTTAACCACTGTGCTACCAGAGTTTCCTAGATCTGGATAAGACACTTTAAATTCCAGGAGACCCCATACCTATTCTCAGCCCCAGCTGCACAAAAGAATCACATGGGAAGATCTTAAAACATTGCAGTAACCATTCCTCAGTCCCAGAAGAATGAACTGAAATCTCTGGGATTTTGTCAAACTTCCCTGATGATTTGAATCTTCAAGCAAGTACTGAGAATCCAGGGGCCCTGTGCTCCTCTGGAGAACAATGAGATGATATAATGGTAAATTCCAGAAGTCCCCACACATGCCTCAGCCTCCCAAAGAAGCTGCCTTCATGCTTTGAGCTTCCTTACTCTCATTTTCTCACATCGTGACACATGACCATCCGGTCAACCAAGACTCATTGAAAACCCAAGTGGCTGTTATTGGGACAAAATATGGTTCTTCAAAAGCTTCTAGTCTTGTGGAAAAATGAGAAATATGAGTATACGGTGGGAACAATTCATACATTAAGTATATATTAAGTGTCTATGATGCACCAGACTTGGTGCTTTGTGTTGGGGATAGAGGTGAGCAGGAGAGTCACTCCCACTCCAGGGAGAAGTTCTTAAGTCTCACTGTGTCACGGACCCTTTGTGGATGTGATAAAAGCAATGGACATGCTCCCTAGAAAAATGAGCAAAGCCACAAACACAGAATAAACTTGCATGCAAATTCAACGCAGTCAACAAATGGGTGTTTTTATTGTGCCTTGAGATTGGCTTTTGTGCCAATCAGGGAGCATTTCATTGATATTTAAGCTGAGATTCTGAAGATGAGAAAGAGTCAACCAGACCAGTGTAGGTCTCTTAAGAGCAGAAATTACGTTGGTCTTTGTCATTGTTCTCTCAATGCCTGGCTCACAGTGAAAGCAAGCAAACATCAAACCAGTTGCCCTTGAGTGGTTTCCCACTTACGGCAATTACATCTGTTTCAGGATAGAACAGTGCTTTGTATGATTTTCTTTTCTTTTCTTTTTTATTATGATTCAATGAAAGTATACAATCCAAGTCGATGTTGCATACCTGCCTCTATAACTCTATCCACTCTGTGCACTCTGTGACAGCATACTCCTCCTTTTTACTCTTTATTTCTGGTGTCCTCCTAACAAACACCTATCCCGTCCTCTTCATTCATCCTCTCCTCTCCCCTCTAGAAAGAATAGGACAACCTCCATATGGTTTTCAGTGACTGACTCCTTTCATAAGTAGATCACCTTAGGAAAGGTGCAAACCACAAACCTTTTGGATGGTAACTGAGCTCAGTTTGTGCCAACCAGGTACTCCTCGGGTCATGGTAATGACTCAGTAAATTTTTGTTGAATGATGAATAAATGAATGAATGAGCAAATGACTAGGTAGTGTCAGGGAGTCTGCTAACATTAAAATAAAAAGTGAGCAAAGTGTCATGTCTGAAGCAGAGAATGTCCACGGGGAATGGAATCTCAAGTTTTGTTATTGCGATGTTAGACAGAGTTTAGATAAAGGAGTCTCAAAAGCTCTGGAAAGGAGTTTGGCCTTTCTCATGGAGTCAGTGCGAGGTCATCAAAGGGTTGGCAGAGCAGAAACTGACATATCTGTATTTTGGAAACATCGCTTTGGCTGGGGCCTGGAGGCGAGTGGGAGATTGGAGACTAGCAGGTGAATGATGATGAAAGAGTGATGGTGTTTGCTCTCAGGAAAGGAGAGGTGAGGATTACACTAGCAGAATAGATTGGATTTGGTGACTGATTGGATTTGGGGGTGAGGGAGGGGCAGAAGCATTACACTGACCCAGGTGCAACTGGTTTAAGGAAGCTGAGAGGAGAGTGAAGTTATCTGTTAAAGCAGGAAATGTTGGAGACAAAAAAGTTTGGGCATTAAGTTTTGGTCATGCTGATTTGGGGGTATCCAAGATATCACCTTGAAGACTAAGGTGTGCCTGACTCAAACCATAGTATTTTCAATCATATTGTGTACGTATGAAAGCTAGACAATGAATAAGGAAGACAGAAGAATTGATGCCTTTGAGTTGTGGTGCTAGAGAAGAATACTGAATATACGCTATGGTTTGCCAGGAAAAAACAAACAAACAAACAAAAAACACAAGTAGATTGGTCCAGGAAGAGGGCAGCCAGAGTGCTCCTTGGAAGCAAGAACGGTGAGGCTGTGTCTTGCATACCTTGGACATGTCATCAGGAGGGATCAGTCCCTGGAGAAGGGTGCCATGTTGGTAAAGTGGAGCATCAGTGAAAAAGAGGAAGACTCAGCAAGATGGATTGACAGTGGCTGCAACAACGAGCTTAAATATAAAAACGATTGTGGGCACGGTGAAGGACCAGTCAATGTTTCATTCTGTTTACTTACGTTCGCTAAGTCGAAACCAACTCAATGGCACCTAACAATAGCAACTAAAAGGACCATTCAGAAACCCTAGTGGCATAGCATTTAAGTGCCATGGATGCTAATCAAAAGGTTGGCAGTTCAAATCCACCAGGCGCAGCTTGGAAACTCTATGGAGTAGCTCTATCCTGATCTATAGGTTCACAGTGAGTCAGATTCAACTCAATGACAACTTTTTTGCGGGCTCAGATCATTCAAATGGAAATACCCCAAAGGCTGTAGGACGGCTGGGTTGGGAATTTAAGAGAGAAACCTGAACTAGAGGTGGAGTTGGGGGTGGCCTCTAGGTAGAGGTGACAGTGAAGGCCAAGCCCAGTAGAGTGGTAAAATGACAGGGAGGATGATGCAATGGGAGAGGGAAGGAGTCTGAGCTGTTTCAGATTTTACAACTGCCTGGACCACAATTAGCTGCTGTTACTGTAGAAGCCCACAAAGCCCCTTCCTCAAGTGGTTGTTTGGGAGGGTCAATGCTAATAAAACAGCTCTGCAGACTGGCTGTTTGAGGACCTGGGAGAATATCCATCCACATGATGTTTTCAGGAGCCATTTGGACACCTGGGTCTAGAGAAGGCATGTACAAGTTGCTCCCACTCCAGGGAGAAGTTCTTGTCTCACCGTGTTAAGGACAGTTTGTGGATATGGTAGAAGCATTGGAACTGCTCCCTAGAAAAATGCACAAACCCACAAACTTGGAATAAACCTGCATCCAAATTCAACCCAGTCATCAAATGGGTGTTTTCACTGTGCACTTGAGATTGGCTTTTGTGCTTTTAAAGGATTATTCAGAAAGTTTTTTAAAAAATAAAACTTGTTAAAGTTTCACTTTCTAAAAATTCAGCTTCTTGCTTCATTTTCTTAAATTCGGTTGACAGATGTTTTCAGACTATTTAGAACTCTACCAGAGCTTGCATATCATCTATCAAAAAATCCAAATCCACTGCTGTTGAGTCTATTCCAACTCATAGCAACCCTATAGGACAGAGTAGAACTGCCCCAATGAGTTTCCAAGGAGTGCCTGATGGATTTGAACTGCCAACCTTTTGGTTAGCTGCTGTAGCACTTAACCACTATACCACCAGGGTTTCCATATCATCTATACTTCTAGTACATTTCATTTCTTGTTTGTTACTGTAATCACCTGACATAACAAACTTTCTAAGTTATCTAAGTAATTTTTCTAATAAAAGCTAGAAAGTTTTTAAATATAAGTTAAATCTAAAAATGATATATTCTTAAATTCTCTTAAATGTTCTAATATGGTTTATAAACTTAAGTTCTCATTTAAATTTACAAGACTAAATCAACTGCTCAATTATCTTAAATTAAAATCACTGGGTTAATGTATTAAAAGTAGCATTTTACTTAATTATCCTTAACATTTCAAGAAATTGAAGTAATAGGTAAGTACAGATTATTTCTAAATTTATCACAGACATGCAGTTAACTCTAGATTTGATGTACTTTTGTGCTCTTAATTCTGAATCTTCCCCTCCAAGGTTAATGGTCCTTTTCCACAAACGAAAACAATGTGTCTCCCCAAAAAGTCTGGGATGCCCTCCCAAAGGAGCTTGGGGGTTCCTTCTCAATATGGAGCCCCAGTTAACAGTGGTTAAGAGCTTGGCTGCTAACCATAAGCTGGCAGTTTGAATTAACCAGCTGCTCCTTGGAAAGCCTATGGGGTAGTTCTACTCTGTCCTGTAAAGTTGCTATGAGTCGAAATCGACTGGACGGCAACAGTGTACTAAGGAGCCCTTGGTGGGGGAGTAGCAGTTAAGAGCTCAGCTGCTAATCAAAAGGTTGCCAGTTTGAATACATTGGGCACTCCTTGGAAACCCCGTGGGGCAGTTCTACTCTGTCCTACAGGGTTGCTATGAGTTAGAATTGACTACAAAGGGTTTTTCTTTTTTTAAGTCACCTTCCTGTGTCTCTTGGTGAGAAGAATTACTCTGTATACCATAAACCTCCTAAAGCCAGAGGAGATCAGGGCCTCACTTAGGGGCAGAAATTGCAAAGCAGCAGCTTCTACCAGATAAGTTTGTTTGGAAGCAAACAGAAAGCATTCCATATCAAGGTTTCCTAGCTGTGGCACTACAGATACATATTTTGGGCTGAATAAGTTTTTGGTCTGGGGATTAGCCTGGGGACTAGTCTCTGGTCATGTTCAGGTGTTGCAACAGTTAAGCACTCAGCTGCTAACTGAAAGGCTGGCAGTTCTAACTCATCCATCAGGTATGGAGGAGTAAAGACCTGGCAACCCACTACCATAAACACTACAGCCTAGAAAACTCTCTGGGGTTTTCATGGTATTTACCATATTTAGCAGCATCCCTGGTCTCTACCACAACATGCCAGGAGCACCCTCCTGCTCCACCATGACAACTCAAAATGCCTCCGTACATCCCCAGATGTGCCCTGTGGTGGACAAAATTGCCTCTGGTAGAAAATTCATTGGTTTCTATAGGGTTTCCCATGGCTAATTTTTCTGAAGTAAATCACCAAGGTTTCCTTCAGAGTTGCCTGTGAGCAGACTTCCGACCTTGACGGCAGCGGCCCGGCGCCTTAGCCGTTTGCACAATCCTGTGGAGTGTAGTTCCGCTTGGTCACACTCCGGTCTCCAGGAGGCAGAACTGACTAGTTGGCAACTGGCTTTTTCTTTTTGTTTGTAGATAACCACTGCTTTTAATATTTTAATCCATTGTTTGTTGCTAGGTGCTGTTGGCTGGAGCCAGCCTCGCCTTTTTCAGGCACCTCTGCCTTGGTCACTTGCTGCCTACTTTTTATCATGGCCTGGGCCTGCCGCCCTGGGCTCGCACACATCTCTCTGGAGCCCCCGGGGGCCTTTGAGTTTGTACCAGTGTTACGCAGAACTTTGCTTCTGCCTGTTACTAACTGAGTGCTCTTGGGCAAATTATTTCACTTCTCTGAGCTCAGCCAAGCCTTCCCATATCTGAAATAATGATAAGTGAATAATATCTTTTTAGCTGTGTTACTAAACTCCTTGTTTCTTATCTGCAAAGGGAGATAATAATGTACCTATCTACAGAAACCCTGGCAGTGTAGTGGTTAAGCCTTACGTCTGCTAACCCCAAAAATCTGCATTGAAATCCACCAGGAGCTCCTTGCAAACTCTATGCAGCAGACCTACGCTGTCCCATAGGGTCACTGTGAGTTGGACTGGACTCGACGGCAGTGTGTTTGGTGTTTTTTTGTTTTGTTTTTTCAATGCACCTTCAGAAATGCTCTTGGTGCTGGCGCAGTGGCAGAGGGCCATGACTGCTAACCGACAGGTCACAAGTTTAAATTCACCAGGCGCTCCTTGAAACTCTAGGGGGCAGCCCCGCTGTGTCTTATAGGATCACTGTAGTTACAGTTGTGTCGAAGGCAACTTTTTCTTTTTTAAAATGTACCTGTAGGAAACCT
The DNA here is from genome assembly GCA_028571685.1 of Heterohyrax brucei. Taxonomy (NCBI): domain Eukaryota; kingdom Metazoa; phylum Chordata; class Mammalia; order Hyracoidea; family Procaviidae; genus Heterohyrax; species Heterohyrax brucei. Next base: position 169,561,926 of record CM053143.1, read on the forward strand.
TGGTGGCATAGTGATTAAGAGCTTGGTTGCTAACTATGAGATGGGCAGTACAAATCCATCAGGTGCTCCTTGGAAACTTTATGGGACAGTGGTATTCTGTCCTCTAGGGCTGCTACCAGTGGGAATCAACTCAACATGAGAATGTTACCACTTCCTTGGGCTGTTGTAAAGATTCAATAGTAAATACAGTTAGAGTGCTAGCAGCTATTTTCCCAGAATGGGTTCAATCAGTGCTGTAATTTTTATTATTGTCAAAATTAAATGATAATATGTGTAAAGGACTCTGTACAGTAAGGCTGAAACTTAGAATTTTCTCCTTCAAACATGAAGAAAAGGGATGTTAAAAAGAATTTTAATGTTTCCAAATTTTAGATTGGAGTGCATGTATTATTATGTCTAGAATTTAACATTAATTTTAAGTTGAAAGGGCTATATTTTTGAAAGAGCTAATTTATCGATGCATTAGACTACTGTAAATTTGTTGTACTGTGATGGCTTGTGTGCTACTATAATGCCGGAAGCTATGCCACTGGCATTTCAAACACAGGCGGGGTCACCATGGTGGAAAGTTTTCAGCAGAGCTTCTAGGCTAAGACAGACTAGAAATAAAGGCCAGATGATCTACTTCCAAAAATAAGCCAATGGAAATCTTAGAGATGTCAACAGAACATTGTTTAATATGTAAATAGTAACAGAACATTGTCTAACACAGTACTGGAAGATGGGGCAGGACCGAGAGATATTTTGTTCTGTTATATGAGGTCCAACAATTAAGTCCACGAACTTAATTGTTCTAAGTGTCACATACCTCATTGCTGAATATCACTATGGTCACCTTCAAAGTAGTCCCCTTGGGAAACTACACACCAATATGAAAACTGCTTTCAAAGCAGTCTTGGAACTCTCTCTGGAATGGCCATTGCACACGGTGGCACACAGGGGCAAGTACGCAAACTGAATTGTCTAGTTGCCTGTGAGAGATTTTAGCCAGTAAACAAATAACTATATTGGAGCACCCTCCCTACTCACCCCATCTGGACCTCAGTGACTTTTTTCTTTACCCGAAGATCAAGGAAATATTGAAAGGAAGACATTTTGATAGCATTGAGGACACCAAGGACAATATGATGACAACTCTGATGGCCATTCCAGAAAAAGGAGATCCAAAGTTGCTTTGGAGGGTGGACTAAGCACTGCCGTTGGTGCACAGCTTCCCAAGGGGAGTACTTTGAATGTGACTATAGCGATATTGAGCAGTGAAGTATGTAGTGCTTTTTCTAGGATGAGTTTGTCAACTTAATTGACAATCCTCTGTACATAGGTCACTGTGAGGTGAAGCCCACTGCATGTTAACTGACAGCTACATCCCCATCTTTTCATCTCCTTTCTTTGAGCATCTTACTTCCGGGTTCATCAGCGTCAGACACTTGCTCTGTGACTTGTTCTTTTAGCTCCTTTCTCTGCTTGTGTTTCCTCCAACATCTTGTTTCTAGCTATTGATTTCTCAGTCCCTTATTTCTCCTTTTTTGTTTTGTTTTCCTTGCCATCTTATTTCTTTCTCTGTCTGTTTCCTTTAACTGCTGAAGTCTATGGTTGTTTCTAATTATCTAATAAAAGAATTTCATTGTATTTGGACCTGCAATCAATGCCCATGGAAGCAGCAGTCAAAAGGTCAAATGATGCACTACATTGGAAAAATCTGCTATCAAGGACCTCTTTAAAGTACTGAAAAGTAAAGATGTCACCTTGAAGACTAAAGTGAGCCTGACCCAAGCCACAGTATTTTCAATTGCATCATATGAGTGCAAAAGCTGGACCATGAACAAAGAAGACAGAAGAATTGGTGCCTTTGAATTGTGGTGTTGGAGACGAATGTTGAATATGCCATGGACCACCAATAGAACCAATGGATCTTTTCTGGGAGAAGTACAACCAGAGTGCTCCTTGGAAGCAAAGATGTCGAGATTGCCTCTTACGTACTCTGGACATGTTATTAGGAAGGATCAGTCCCTGGAGAAGGACATCATGCTTTGTAGAGCAGAGGGTCAGCAAAAAAGAGGAAGACTTTCGATGAGATGGATTGACACAGTGGCCACAACAATGGGCTTAAACATAAAAATGATTGTGGACATGGCACAACACCAGGCAGTGTTTTGTTCTGTCATTCATAGGGTCGCTATGAGTTGGAACCTACCTGAGGGCAACTAAAAAAAACAGCACAACAATAAAAGATTGATGGTGTATTCTCTAAAAACTATTAAATCATGAAAGAAGAATTCTATCTTTAAAATCTGGGAAAAAAAAAACAAATCTATTGCCATCAATTCTACTCTGATTCACAGCAACTCTAGGACAGAATAGAACTGCCCCATACCATTTCCAAGGCTATAAATATTTATGAAACTAGATTGTCACATCTTTCTCCTGCTGAGTGGCTGGTGAGTTTGATCTGTTAACCTTTTGATTGGAAAAATGGAGAACAATTAAAATCCCTTTAATCCAATCATTCCACCCAACTCAGTTACTCTGCTGAATCTGAATGCATCTTGTATTTCTTTTTCAATTTGCTAAATTTTTTCTATGTGTTTTTTTAACACATGTTTCTGTGAAGTCAGCATTTCTTGTATTATGTCACGAACATCTTTATGTTGCTACATTGTTTCCCAAATGACATTTTTTTAAGGGGTACAAATAGTCTAGTTTATCTAGTATTGCAATTAAGTCATTCTCCCATTTTTCAGATATGTATTTTGCTTCTTTCTTGAATTCTTTCCTTCTTTTGCTTCTTTACCCTGTATCTGAGTCATCTAGTGCTGCTATAACAGAAACACCACAAGTGGATGACTTTAACAAAGAGGTTTATTCTCACAGTCCAGTAGGCTGGAAGTCTAAATTGAGGGTGCTGGGTCCAGGGGAAGGCTTTCTGTCTCTGTTGGCTGTGGAGAAGGAGCCTTGTCCTCAGTCCTCTGTTGGTCTGGAAGCATCTCAGCATAGGAACCTCAGGTACAAAGAATACACTCTGCTCTGGCACTGCTTTCATAGTGACGTAAGATCCCCAAATCTCTGCTTGCTTCCCTTTCATTGTAGGATTAAAAAAAAAAAAAAAAAAAGCCACTCTCCAAGGAAAGTTCTTTTCCATCAGATCAGAGAGGTGACCTTAGTAAGGGTGTCACAGCCCCACCTTAATCCTGTTTAACATAATGCAATCTTGCTCTATTAACCACAGGCAAAGGTTAGGATTTACAATGAAGGCAAATCACCAAACGGAGGACAACCACACAATTCTGGGAATCGTGACCCAGCCAAACTGCTACACACATTTTTGAGATACGTAATTCAATCCACAACACACTGTGATGAAAAATATTTATGTATATACGTTTCACATCTTTTTTTGCTCTAATCTAATGCACATCTCTGTAAGTATATTTACTAGGTCAAAGGGCAAAGCATCTTTATGTTTCTTAATATATGTTTACAATTTCCCCCCAAAGGTTATACCAACTTGAATTACCAATAACACAGGAGAACATCTATTTCATTGTTTTCTCCCTACTACCAAAAAAAAAAAGTGCTAACAAGGAGAAGTGTCCTTTTTTTTTTTTTTTTTTAACTGTTTTAGTATTTACTTTAAAAAATTATTGGCAGCTTTCTAGATTTGACTAGCAGATACATACTCTTGTAATAGATTTTCTGCTTGTTCCTTTTTATTTATCAGAATCATGTTTTTGCTAACTCACTTGGACGAACTTTAAAAATAGAAAGCTTTTCAATCCATTGTTATATTGAATGGAAATATTTTTTTACTCTCTGGAAACCCTGATGGCATAGTGAGTTAAGTGCTATCTACATCTGTTAACCCAAAGGTCAGCTGTTAACAGCTGTTAACTCAAATCTACGAGGAGCTCCTTGGCTACTCTATGGGGCAGTTCTACCGTGACCTCTAGGGTCACTGTGAGTCGGACATGATTCGACGGCAGTGAGTTTGGTTTTGGTTTTTCTCACTGTTTGCTTAATTCTACATAGGTACATGTATAGTTGGATTTTAGCCCTTTTATCTATTTTATCGAACTTCAGAAGTTGCCTTTCCTCCTGGGTATAGTTAGTAGCAGCTTCTCTGTTCAAAGAGTTTTTCTCTAGTACAAGATTTTCAAGTCTGTATCTCTGCATTTGTTTCGATATGTGAGATGAGGTTTGTATGTAATTTAATTTTCCCCCAAATTGGTAATTGTTTCCTACTGGAAAGTTAACTACTAATCCCCGAGGAAACACAGGTGCCATAATGGTCAAGTACTATGGCTGCTAATCAAAAGATTGGCAGTTACAATCCATCAGGCTTTCCTTGGAAACTCTATGGGGCAGTTCTACTCTGCCCTATCAGAATTGACCCATCGGGAGTGGGGTAGGGGTGTTAACATTGGTTCAGAATGCTGATTTTATCAAACATTAACTGGGATCTATTTTTAAGCCATTTTATTCAGTTTATCCATTGTGTTACTCTGGGGCTGTTTTTACTACACTGCTGTGATTGTTGACTCTTAATGTGTTTTTTGGATATTTTATAAGGCTTGTTTCATCTCCTTTTTTTTACTTTCTTCTGACTTTTGCTACATTCTTACCTTTTTAATATTCTAAATGAGTTTTATGATTGGTTTGCCAGTGTCACGCACTGGATGTCGGGCGGGGCTGGTGTGACCAGCCTCAGTCCAGCAGGGCGTGGTCGGGTGTCTGTAAGTTTCCCCACAGCTCGTATAGGACAAGCTTACTCACACAGACGTCAGAACAAGGGGCTTGAAGGGAGCATTAAGCAGAATCATGTGACCAACTCAAAGGTGGGTCTTTAACTGGAGATGAGATGATAGAATTTCCATAAGGGAGGAAACTGTTTTAAACAGATCTAGGGAGGACTGAGGGAACTGGCGGGGCTAGGCTGTATATAAGTTGGTACAGTGATAGGTCTTTGTCTCAAACTGCAGAGGGAGTCCAGCTCGTCTAGTTGGTTTCGTCCTTGACTGGTAAGAATTCTTTCTTTCAACCTAAGGGATCTAGAACTTTCATCACAGTGTCCTTGATTTCCCCAAGTCCTGAGAAGAGAGAGCTGGTTCTAGGACAGCCGTGGCAGTGGCACAGCTTTGGGGTAGTTGGTGGCAGGGTGGTGCCAGAAGTCCAGGTAAACAGGCAAGGGCGGGTGGGTAGGAGGGCTCAGGGGTCTTTGATTTTTCAGCTCCACCAGGTTCTTTTTTGTTGGGAGTAGAGTGAGAAGCAGGTCCTGCACCCAGTGTAGTGTGGACATTGTATGTTAGTGAATTCCCCAACTGGGGGCTTCTGTTGGCAGGCTTGAGGTCTCCGGGGGGTGCAAGCTGTTTAATCACAGCCAACCAAAAGTTTGGAGGTTTGAGTATCCTCAGAGGTGCCTCAGAGGAAAGGCCTGTTGTTAGGTGCCCTCAAGTCGGTTCTGACTTACAGTGCAAACCAACACCACCATTCAAAGTCTTGGTGGTCTCAAGATCAGCCATTGAAAACAATGTGAAGCCACAATTCTGCTCTGACACAGAAGGAGTTACTATGAGTCGGATTCTACTCAAAGGCTACCGGTTGGTTTGCTTGGTGGGTTAGGGTCAGGCTAGCAGAAGGGTCTACAGATTCATATTTAGTTGGTGAGAGGCTGTGTGGTGCAGCGGCTACTCTGGGTTTGAATTTTGTCTTGACCGGAAACTAACTTTGTGATTTTGGGACAAGACAGAGAATTTTCTGAGTCTGAGCACCGCATCTGCAGATTGGATATAAAAGTGCCTTTTTAGTTAGAGTTCTAGTGAAAGTGAAGAAAAGTGGCCTTGTGGTCTGTCACAGGATCCTGAGATTAAAAGCGATAGGTTTTGACATCTGAGCTTCAAACTGTTTTGCCACTTACTGGTGGGTAAGCATTTGGCTTCAAATCAAATGATCAGCAGTTCAAATCCATCAGCCGCTCCTTGGAAACCCTATGAAGGAGTTCTATTCTGTCTTATAGGGTCCAAATCAACTCGATAGCAATGGGCTTCTTTTTTTTTTTTTTTTTTTTGGTTTTAGCATGTGACCTTTGGCAAAACATGGATAACTATTAGGAACCCTGGTGGTACAGTGGTTAAAAGCTATGGCTGCTAACCAAAAGACTGGCGATTGGAATCTACCAACTGCTCAGTCCCTCTTTGGAAACATTCTGGGGTAATTCTACTGTCCTATAGGGTCACTATGGGTCAGAATCAAGGGCAACAGCTTTAGTTTGTTTGGTTCTATCAGTATCCAGTTCAAAGGAACTCTGAGGGCACAGAAGCTAAGCACTGAGCTGCCGAGAGGTCGGCAGTTCAAACCTACCGGTCTCTGCAACTGATAAAGATGTGGCAGTCGGCTTCCACAGAGATTAAACTGAAAAAAATCAAACCCACTGCCATTGAGTTGATTCCCACTCACAGTGACCTTATAGGTCAGAGTAGAACTGCCCCAGAGTTTCCAAGGACCGCCTGGTGGATTTGAACTGCCAACCTTTTGGCTTGCAGACATAGGACTTAACCACTACACAACCAGGGTTTCCTCCATAGAGTTTACAGCCTCGGAAATCATCTAGGGCAGTTCTCCTCTGTCCCAAAGGATTGATACAAGTCTGAATAGTCTCATTTTTCTGGTGGTTGTGAAGATTAAATGAAAAGTCCATAAGAGTTTAACCCTGGATACACCCAGAGTGGATAATCCCTCCTTTTCAGCAGATGCCCCCTCCCTACCTGTCTAGGTATTCCAGTCCCATCTCAGGCAAAAGGGATCCTCTGGGTGGTGCTATCTGAAAGCACTTGGCTGCTAACAAAAAGGTTGAAGGAGACTTAGAAGGGCACTGGTGGCCTAGTAGGTAAGGGTTCAGTTGCTAATGCAAAGAAAAACCCCCCCAAATCCACTGCCCTCGAGTCCCTTCTGACTCATAGCTACCCTATAAGGCAGAATAGAACTGCTCCATAAAGTTTCCAAGGAGCACTTGGTGGATTCGAAGTATCAGTCCAAAGACAGGCAGCTTGAATCCACCTTAAAAGAAAGGCTTGATGCTCTACTTCCAAAAAGCAGCCAGGAAAACTCTTGGTTGCAACTCTCCTGAGCTGGAGTTGATAGGCTCAAAAAAGACAACTGGCCTTTCTTCCAGGCAAAGAGAGGGGGCTGGGGCTTTGGGATGACTCTGGCATAACCTCTAGGCAAAATTAGGTGGACAGTTTTCACCCTTACTTCTGGATGAGGATGAGGAAAGTGACTCCTCAGGTTGGGTGGGACCGCCTCACCCTGAGAGAGGTACCCATAACCAAGCCCAACCTACTGCCTTCAAGTTGATTCCACCCACGGCAACCCTATAGGTTTCTTCCCCAGTTCCTCCATGAATGTAGAGCTCAGGGTCTTAGTAAACGACTCTCACTTGTGCAAGACAGAGGTGAACCCACGGAGGTGAGTGAGGGCACCTGCCCCTTTCTCTGGCTGTCCCCAAGACTGGGAAGATATTTGCCAGGTGGGAAGTTCATAGCTTCATGGATTAGTGACAAGGAAAAATGCTTACCAGCAACACGGGGAAGTCAAACTCAAAGCTGTGCATGGTATGTTCACACTTATTAACATTTCCTTGGAACATCTCGTTTGCATGACAATGGTACCCAAATAACTTTGGTTTGCAAGATGCCCTAGCCTGGCCTTGTCATTCTGTACTTCTCAGATTCTTTCATTTGCAGAGTGAGACTTGAGAATGGGAAGCCTAATTAGATTGGGAATTAAGCTGGTGACTTGAGCCTTCAACTGTATAGATTGTAGCAAAAGCCAGCTTTGCTGGTTCAAGCAGAAACTTATAAGCTGATGTACCATTTGGTTGAGGCGGGGGTGGGTAAGTCAAGTGTCCTAATCTCATCACTTTGGTGGGATTTTCCCACTCAAACAGCCCTTCTGCTGTTACTTTGAAAGGGTCACATCCATAGGTATAAAGATTAGGATTTCAATGCCTATTTTGAGGGGATAATTATAAAAAGCTTCAATAAATGTTTCATTTTTCACAAATAAAAATGAAGGAAACCTAGTTATTCAGTGGTTAAATGCTGGCTGCTGACCAAAAGTCAGTGGTTCAAATCCATTAGCCATTTCCCAGGAGAAAGATGGCAGTCTGCTCCTTTAAGATTTAAAGCCTTGGAAACCCAGTGGGGCAGGTCTACCTGTTCTATAGGGTCTTGAAGTAGGAGTGGACTTGCAAGCAAAGGGTTGGGTCAGATTTTCAAACCACAACTCAGGAATCTCAGGAGTTTCACTGGAAAGCCCCACCCACCCCACCCCCACCCTGTCATAAGGTCATGAGCTTGCCCAGGGCAGGAAAGGAGATTCAAGGGATCTGCTCCATCAGAGTAATTCCGCTTTTATCTGAAAGGTCACTGGATTAGATGGCTTCTAAGGATTACTCCAAACACACGACTATCTGAACTGCACACTGAGGATTTATTAGAACAACGGTGTCCACAGAATTTAATGGTACCCTCAGTGCCTAGGAGAGAGGAAGGTGCTTTGAGGGGTGCCAGGTGAGAGAGTTAGTGGATACCACAGTGTTTGGATCTGAAGATGGTGCTACACTAGGAACTTCTGGAAAGAAATAGACTTTTACCAGATTTACCATAAAGGGAAGTGACTCTGACTTGTACAGTGACCCAGAATCAGGAGAAACTCACTCCCGAAAAACCGCCCTAATGAGACAAAGTTTCATTACCACCAGCTTGTGGCCCTTTTTCATTTTCCTGTGAGTCACCTTGGAGGTTTCTAACCCCTGGACACTGGAAAAAAATCAATGAAGTGACAAGAATTCATGCCCTTTCTCAGGGATTATAAAGTAGCAAGGAAAGGCAAGGATCTCAATGGTACGGAGTTTTCAAGGATAGGGAGCTTGTTTTGTTCAGCTGTTCCCAGCGTGCACTCCTAGATATTCACCTGGATAACAGTGGACACCTAGAGATAGGCAGGCCCCTCCCCCACTCTCTGTACTTCTGTGGGGACTGAGCCAGAGGAGGAACCACATAGCCTGTGAAGGCACCTGGTGACAGGGCTTTGGTTGGGAATGCTATATTTAGTTTCTCCACTGGAAGTGACAACCTGCTTCAGTACCACCCTTGAATTGCTTGGGCAGGCAGGTGGTCCTTGCAATAGGATTTTATTGGGCACAAAATGCAGTTAACACCAAGAAGCAATAGTTATGTTTCATCCTCCAGGACTGGAGAGACTGTTGAAGAATCTTGGCTGGGCTTGTTTCCATTTTAGTGTCCCAGTCCCACCCCCAGATGGGGCCTGGGAAATGCCCCCCCTCCCTGCAGAGCTTTGTCACCTTGTTACGTTTGTTACCTTGGGAGTAAGCAGCCCTTGCTCACAATCCAACTGTGATTAATTCGATTGGTCAGCTGAGTGCAATGTACATTTATTACAGTGTTCCATTAACAGAGAAAGGTCAACCGAGGATGCCCTCCAGGCCTTAACCTTGCATGGCCTTAAAAACCAGACCAAAAAAAACAAAGTAAAAAGCCAGTGCCTGCTGTCTTAGAGTAAACAGTGACTCATAGTGACCCTCTAGGTCAGGGTGGAACTGCCCCATAGAGTTTCCAAGGAGCGCCCGGTGGATTTGAACTGCCGATCTTCAGGTTAGCAGCAGCACCACTTAAACACTACACCACCAGTGTTTCCAACTGGTGGAGGAAAACCCTGGGTTTTTCTGTTTGTCTCACGGGCACCTAATAGGTCTGCGCCCAAGTAGCGGCTTGCAGTTACCCTTCTTCCTGTCACTGCCTGTCCCTGACATTCTTCCCTGAGGAGGCATGAATCTGGACTCTTAAAGGGACTGGGGTGTTGATGTCTAGTTGCTGCGCTGAACCAGGTTCAGCCTTCTCTCTTCCCCTGTTTGATGATTCAGGTGGAGGTTGGCAAGTCCCCAGGGCCTAGTATGGGAAGTTTGAGCAAGAGGGTTAAGGCTGAGGCCTTAGGTATCTGCTGCATGGATCGGCTGGAATCCTCAGGCAATCATTAATTTAAGATGAAATTGTAACCTGGAAGACACAAACTTAACAACTAGGTTTAGCAGGCCTTGTCCAAAGGTTAACAGAAACATAATAGTGACAATAAGTCCCAGAAGTGGGGAAAAAAACATGAATTTTGGGAACCTGGAGGCAAAGAGAATGGGAGGCCTTTCCTTGGGACTGTTGGCTATTATGTAACCATGTGTAGTGGATTTTTTTTTTTTTTAATGTTGGTCTCTTCCAAACATGAATTATTGATATATGTGCAGCAAGTTTTATTTATGACTGCACAGTGCCCTCCTTTTCTGCCCATTTGTTGTCCATGACTGCGCCAGCCAAAGAATCTAGTGATTTGGAGAAGCCCAGCCAATGTGTCTGTTTGTTCAACTGTGTTATGGCTTTTAAGGTTTGTTCATGGTAAGCAAACTGTCCCCATGGACCTACTGCAGGGAAAGTTCCCACAACACCAACTATTACCAAGCCAAAGGCCCTCTTCTCCCTCTGTGGCCTTGGGGTGTAGGGGGTGATTAAATTAGTCTTTTGAGATGTAAGGACCAAAATTCCCAGTGGAGATAGGAACCCCTGGGTGCAATCTCCTCCCTGTTAGGGCTTGTCCAGATAGGTAAGATGCCACAGCTTCCAGGGGTTGTTCTAAAGAAGGCAGAAAGATCTTTGGAGTTCCACATGGCCAGACTAGCCCAGCTGGTGTCAGTAGAATTGTGTTATTTGAGGTGCTATATTGTGAGAAGAAAACATATCCCTCTGGGGGTATACACACTCACAGCAGCCAGAGCTCCACTGTGTCCCTGTTTTTCCTTTTTCTAGAACTATTTGCTGCAGGGGGATTGACTAATTCCAGCAAGATTCTGCTGAGGGCCTTTCCCGTCTGACAGCCGGCACAATTTGTGACATTGTTAGTTTTTACTGAGGTCAAAATTTGTTGGTATGATCCCAGCAACAATGTGTGCCATTAGGAGTGCAGTTGTCATCTAAATTTGGATGGCATGCAGTGTTTGTCCTACTAAGGGGTTTAACCATGTCGTTGGGGTTTAAGGCTGGGCCTCCATCTGAGGTAAGAGGGTGTGTCAGTGAAGCAGGGAGTGCAACCAACAGCATGGGTGCAGCATGGAGTTGCAGTCAAGTTCAAAGCCTGTGTGGGAAAGGCTGTCAGGTAGAAACACAATAGAGGGAGTTTTGACTACCTCACCCTTAAAGTAACAGGAGCCCTTATTTCCCAAGAATGAGGATAGATTTAAGATCCTTATTAAAGTCTGGTTTTCCATTGGATAGCCTTGGGTGGACTGTTTGATAACTCAAGGGGGTTTCTGGGTTCAGATGGCATAGGCAGCGGTGAGTTAATTCTTTTCCAAGCCACCTTTCATCACCTAAGATGTTCATTTTCCATTCTGCACCGCTAACCAAGTAGACAGGATCACTACGAGCCCAGGCAGGTGGGCAACATTTCTTATTACCCCCAAGTTAATACTTAGCTGCTTTGCAGGGTGAGTTTCCGGTCATTTTGAACAGTAGCTTAGATCTTCTAGAGGTTCACACTAGTAGGAATCTTGTGGTCTTGTGTCAGTTGGTGGGATTGCTGGCTTCACCCTAGAGATGTGGGTGCTGTTGTCAGTTCCCTTTAATTTGGCCCCAGTGGGTGTTGACAACAAAACATGGTAGGCTCTCCCCAGAGAGGTTTGAGTTGGGTTTTAGGCCCTTTCTCTTTCCAGTCCTTTAGGGGCACCCAATCTCCGTGGCTGATGTGGCTTTCTAAGCTGTTTATTATTTGCACCAGAATTTGGGAAAATCCTTGGCTTTGGCCCACTGTGATTCCTCTTTTGTATTCCTGGGCATCCTGGGCATCTACAGGGCTGGGCATTAGGGCAAGGGAGAGATCATGCTGGTTGAAGGTCTCTTCTCAGGCAATGGATCTGGCTTCCTGGTCTGCCTTGTTTCCTTTGGCAATGTCTCCTTCCCACTGCTGTCCTTGGCAATGTGTTACCGTAGGTAGGTGCAGGTCCTCAAGGAGGCAAGATACAAAACCCTTCAGCCTGGCGTCCCTGGATGAGAGGCTGGCCCCTGCTCCTGCCAAGCCAAGTGCCGTCGAGTCGGATCCGCTCCTGCAGCCAGAGCCTTATGAGCTCCTTCCCTTCTTCAGTGCCATGCAGGCAGCGACCAGGTTGCTCCACTGAGCCTTTCATTTGCTGGGTAAAATTGGTGGCCCATGATGAGATTCGAGGTGCTGGAGTGGAGACTTCTCTCCCTAGTGTCCCGCCAGACCCACAAGCACCTTAGATGGCATAAAGCCACTTCCCAAATGGAGGACAAGAGTGTGAATGCCACCAAATTCTGCAATGGGTGGGCAGTCCGTGAGGGAGATTTTGGAGTCTTCAAAACCTTTTCTAGGAAGTATGGCTTGTTTTCAGTAAAATCACTACTATGAGCAGCCCTCCTGGTTCTGTGACTATAAAATAATTACACAGGTGGCAGACCAGACCTTGGATCACACAGCCAGTAGCCAGACGGGGGCCGCCAACCAGCACCTGTTCAGACTCAATAGTCGCCAGGCAAAATGGTCAATCCAGGGGCTCTGGAGCCCAGAGAGAAATATGTCATACTGTTTCTGACCACTTCCACTGGAGTAAGGCAGGAAATAAGCAGCATCTTTCTGCCAGTGAAGTAAAGCAGAAATTAGTAGACACTGCTTACCACTGATTATGTGCAGTGTCAAGGGGAGAGTGGGTAGTGAGTGGAGATGCCAGCTTTCTGCAATGTGATGGCTGCTATCAGGGGACAGAGTGCCTTCCCTTTTCTTTCTTTTTCTTTATTATGATTAAGTGAATCCAAATAAATTCTGCATGCCTGCCTATCTGTAGCTCCATCTGCTCTCCTTAGCCTGTGGCAACACATTCCTCCTTTTCGCTCTATACATCTAGTATCCTCTCAATGAGCACCTGTCCCCTCCTCTCCACCCTCTCCTCTCCCATGTAGAAACAAACCAGTAGGACAGCCTCCTTTAAATGTATAAACCATGTAGTTTACACACCATATACTCACACTATATCCCCGAGTCCAGTCCATTCTTGTCTGAACAGTTGGCCCCACTACTGGTTTCAGGTCTCGGAGCCATGTTCCCAAGGGACTGTCAGACCATCAGTTCTGGTCTTTTAGTAGAGTTCTTGAACAGCACACCTCTTTTTCTTGTGTTGCCTCAGAGACACTACATTGTGCTCTCTGTCATGGCTGCCTTTGGTGGTGGTGGGCACCACCTGGTTCCTCTGGTCTCATGGTGATGTAGTCTGCCATTCATATAGGTCCTTAAATCTCCTGGGCTCATTTTTCCTCGCATCTTTGATGTTCTTGGTCATCATCTTTTCAAACGGGTTGGGACCATTTGGTGTACCTCATGGAAGCTTGCTAGCTTTCAAAACCCTGTATGACACTCACAGATACAGGGCACAGAAGACGTTCTTAGCTAAAGACTGGCTGTGCCAAATACCTTGACATCCCCTGAAAACATTGTCCACAGGCCTCTATTCAATTTAATGCTGATCTGCTGTCTACTGCATGCTGTCACTCCCTTCAGCTAACTAAACTCCTATCTAGACTATCTAGCCTATGAACATCCCTCTCACTCCCTCCCCACCCTTGTAGCTGTTGAAGAGGCTCCTGTACTTAAGTTTATTTTTAAGTCGTTATAGCAGAGGTCTCATATAATACGTGTCCTTTTGCAGCTGACTGATTTCACTCAGCATAATGTCTTCTAGTTGGAACCAGGTTATGAGATGCTTCCGAAAATCATCAAAATTTATCATTGCATAGTGTCCCGTTGTGTATATGTACCATAGTTAGTTTATTCATTGTGCCTTCCTTTTTGAGATGAGCAGGATTGGTACTGGTAGAGGAAACACTGGGGGCCTAGTGGTTAAGTGAGGCAACTGCTAACCAAAACATCTGCAGTTCTAACCTACCAGGTGCTTTTAGGAAACTCTATAGAGCACTTTTACTCTGTTCTGTAAGGTTTCTATGAGTCGGAATTGACTCGGTAACAGTAAGGTTTTTGTTGGGTACAGGTAGAACTGTGGGCCATAGGGTTCTTAATAGGTGATTCTGAGGGGAGTAGATTGCCAGGTCTTTCTTCTGAGGCACCTCTGGGTGGACTCAACTTTTGGTTAGTGGCCAAGTTCATTAATTATCACAGGTTGCTTCTGTTAGCTGCCGTTGTATCAGCTCTGACTTGCAGTGACCCGACGGATCATAGAACAAAATGTTGTCTGGTTCTACATCATCTTCTTGATTGTTGATATGTTTGAGTCCATTGTTGTGGCTGTTGTGTCAGTCTGTCTCACTGGGGTCTTCCTGATATTTCCCTGACCTTCTACTTTACCAAACATGACGTCCTTTTCTAGCGACAGGCTCAGGCTGCTTGCATTGTAGAGCTAGATCTTTGGATAAGGAGAAAGTATGAGAAGACACTGATGACAACCGTCTAAAAGTCATTGTGAGTTGGTAAGATGTGAGCTGCATGGCAGGTGTGGGTAGATGGAGGAGGCATTTCAAGAAGAAGAGAAGGAGCAGTGCCATCTAGCACAGACTATAGGACCATGTAAACCAGCATCCCACCGCTGGGTGGGTCAGTACCTTGCAGTGTACTTCTGGGTTATATATGTGGGATGGTAGGCACCCAAAGAAGTGCAGTTTGTGTTTTCAAAAAGGTTGTTTTAAATTATGCATTTCAGCAGCTTCTCTGATAAACAAATACTTTCCTGACAAACTATGTGTAATTGCAATCTATGTCAATGCACAAATACTTAATTGAAGTTAGTAATGTAAACAGACTTATCCTACGTTCTGCATATTTAATGTAGCAGTGTATGTGCGTGTACATGTGTACATGTGTATTTTTGTGTTGATATAATCCATATTTATCATTTTCGTTGCATACATTTGTGTAACTGCTTATAGTTACAAGCCCTTTCTTTATGCTAACTTACTAAAATGTCATCATCTGTGAGTTAGGTCAGGCGAATCTGAATACTGTCCCCATTTAATAGGTGAGTACTTAGCTGACTTATCTAGGCTAATATGGGACAGAACTAAATAGCTAGGTGGATTAAATCTTTGAGTTTTGCTTTAAATTCTAAAGTGCTCACACATACCAACACATACAATTCAAGCAATAAGGAATGATGTGTTAAATAGACAATATATTTCAACCTCTTTCTGTCATTATAATTAAGGCTTGTCATACTTTCTAGTCTTTTTCTATCTATTTAAAACTTATAGCCTTTCTCTGATCTTTCATAGCATCTCAACTGACTTGTAGCCTGATATAAGGATGTATTACATGTCTATGAAACAAGAGTAAGTACAAGATCTGACATTTAAGTTTGTGAACTCATCCTAGAAAAGGCTCTACGTAACTCATTGCTTAATATCACTATGGTCACCTTCAAAGTATTCCCCTTGGGAAGCTATACACCATTGCCAGTGCCTAGTCCACCCTTCAGAGCAATTTTGGAACTCATTTTCTGGAACGACAATCAGAGCTGTCATGATATTCCCACTGATGTCCTGAATGTCATCAAAATTTCCTTTGTCTTTGGGTAAAGAAAAAAGTCATTGGGAGCCAGATCAGGTGAGTAGGGAAGGTGTTCCAATACAGTTCTTTGTTTACCAGCTATTAACTCCTTCAAAGACAACTATACAATCAACTTGCCACCATGCCACCATGCACAATGGCCACTCCAGAAAAAGTCCCCAAATTGCTCTGAAGGGTGGACTGGCACTGGCATCCATACATAGGTTCTCCAGGGGAGTACTTCGCAGGTGATCACAGTGCTATTCAGCAATGAAGTATGTGGCGCTCATAACAATGAAGTTTGTGGACTTCATTCTCAGACCTTGTAAATTGTGTAGATTTTGCTACAGCATTAAATGTCAGTGTAGAAAGGCCATTGAAGATGCTGAGTTTGAAGTTGCTGGATGTTATTGAAAAGGGTTCTTAATTGGCACCATGTGCGTTACCATCCAGAGGACCATTAGCTACACCAGGTGCTAAGGCAAAGTGGGAAATCACACTATCAACACTGACTTGTGAAAAAATACTCCCCCCCCACCTTATTTTTTTTTACCATAGTTCCACCAACACTGGAGTTTATAAGTTTTATTGTTTATGGTAGGAGCCCTGGTGATGCAAACTAAGAAGACCTGGTGACCTCCCATAAAGATCACAGCCAAGAAAACTATGGGACAATTGCACTGTCACAAAGGTTGCTCTGAGCTGAATGTACTTGATGGCACCAAACAACTCGGTTATGGTAGAGAGGTTGCCTAGCACATAGTGGGACTATGAGATGTCCCAGAGAGCTGAGGGGTGCTATTTCCGTGCATGTTTGGGTCTTGGAAATCATCATTCCCATCTCTTCCTTTGTCATCCCTTTCCCAGGCTTGGTAGACCCAGACTCAGCAGAAAACAGAAGGGAGACTCAGGCCTCCTGAGTGATATTCAGGAGTTGGGTTCTTAACTGTGAGTCCCTCCTTAGTTTTAAATTACTATTTTATTTATTTGGTATTATTATTCATGTTCCTGGGTGCTGCAAATTGTTTGCCCTTGGCTGCTGAAGGAAAGATTGATGGCTTGAACCCACCCAACGGTGCCATGAAAGAAAGGCCTGGTGATCTGCTTTCATAAAAAGTGTGGCCAACACAAGTCTATGGAGCAGTTCTACTCTAACACCTGGGGTTGGCAAGAGTTCAAAACCAACTGGATGGCCATAGATTTTGTTTTTATTAACTTCAAGAAATGCAATTAAATGTCACACACTTAATCTGATAACTGACCTCCTACTTTAAATCCCCATTATTAAAAAAGTCAAGTGAACAGCAGATACTTCAGATATTGGAGATGAATAAGAGTTCCTGATTGTGGCTTTCCTTTTAAAAGGGCCAGCTGGCAGGGCACTGGCTGACAGGGGAGATGGCATACAGGGCCTTTCCTTCCCTTGGTTCACATGCTGTGGCCCCATTGAACTTTGTTCTGTTTCTAACACTCATTCCCACCCCAGGGGCTTTGCTCCTGCCATCCATTCTTCCTGGGACATATGCTCCCCACTCCCAGATTTATATGTGGACGCTTCTCCTTTCTGTTCATATCTCAAGAGCATCTTTCTGTCCCTAATGGTACCCTCTTTTACTTCCTTCAGAGTGGCGCAAGCGCTCTGAAATGATCTTGTTTTCGTTTTTGTTTTTAGTAACCTGTCTCCTCCTCTAGAGGGTACAAGGTTCTGAGAGCGGGAATAGAATAGTCTTCCTGACTGCCCTGCTTCAGCACTCAGAACACTGCTTGGCACATAGTTGGGGCTCCCCAAATTTGTTAAATGAAGATACGAAAAGTTGGCAGTTCCAACCCACTGACAGGTACCCTGGAATTAAGTGGAATTGAGACTGGATCAGACATACTAGAAGAAGTGGCCTGGCTTAGTGGCAGCCTAGACGAGGGGCTGAAGGAAGGGTATAGGTGTAAAAAGCGGCACTGAAGATTCCAGACTTAGAGGGTGTGTCATGGCACCCAGGTTTCTTCTGATCCCCATAAACAGAAGCGTTACTACCAATGGCTCTTTCTACCACGGCGGCTCCCTCATCATACCGACTAGACTTTACCTGATCTTCTTCTAGGAATGGGTTTCCTATTGGTGGTGGCTCCTTTAAGCTCTTTTCTATCCACAGACAATGGCTTCTTGGTCTGAGTTGGATGCCCAGCCGGACCCCAATAAATACATTGAAGACATCCCAAATCAGCAGTCGGCCACAACTGTAAAAGGTGAAGCACCCACTGCAGGTGAGGAGTGTTCTTTCTCAGCCACTGACTAGCCTCCTAGGAGGACCCAGGGGGACTCAGGTCGGACTCCTGTTTTGTCGCTTGTTTGGGCAGAAGCCTTTGAAGGCTCCGTAGCCGAGACAGATCTGTCTTCTTTCACCGTCGTGCCACTCAGTGAAGAGCCCGCACAGGTGGAAGACCCTTGGATCTTGCCTACACGTCAGAACACGAGGATCAAGTGGTCAGGTAAAACGAGGCCAACTCATTCCAGCTGGGGTGAGGTGGGACGGGTACCGCCCATCTCAAATACTGGCACAGCTGGATCACTCTTGAATGTCACTCTTCCCCTTTCATTGTTCTGATGTCTTATTAGATGAAGGATCCCAACAAGGGATGCCACCTAGCTGCCATCATGGATTAGAATTAAAGCACAACATATTGTTGGGAGCATTTGTTCTTACAGCAAAATTATCATGGAACAGATGTGCCAGGCACTGATGTTTTAACAAGAACAGACATTGTTTTGCTCTTTGTTGTGTGTCAACCACGTAATGGGTATTGTCAGAGGCACTGGGAGTACAGCTGTGACTGGAAGAAGTCCCTGGTCTCAAAGAGCTCTCTGCAGGGCCCCTCGCCCAAATGTAGGCATCAGGGCAGGCTTCTGGAATAACAGTACGTCCTGTCTCCATCACGGACACAGCCCTCAGGGACACTACATGCTTACATTTACATGCAGCACACAGCTCCTGGCTCACGCTCAAGGATGCTCACACTTACGGAGGCATCATGGAAAGATATGATTAGACAATGAATGAGCAGCCAGGATGGCTGGGGTGTAAATAATCATGCATTTCTTTTCCAAGTGAAAGGGGTAAGGTCAATCTGTGGAGCTGGGAGGGAAGGAATGGTGGGGTTAGGAAGGAGGAGAGCTGAGGCACCTGTGACAGGAGGGGTGTCACTTCTCCTACTCTTGGCTCCTGATCAGGAAGAGGAGACACTGATGGAGAAGATGAGGGGGTGAGGGAGGTAGAGGAGGTGAGGGCCGTGTAGGGCTGCAAAAGTGGCTGGAGAAAACAGCAGTCAGGGATGGAGCATCTCACGGAGTGACTGGGGCCCAAAGGCCCTTGTAGAAACCCTCCTCCTTCATCCCTCGTCCAGCACTTAGCAAGTGGCAAGCGCTCTTACCTGCCTCAGTCAACAACAGTGTGGCTCGCCTGGGTCTGGAGCCTGGTTTACCTGCCTGGGCCGTAGATTGAATGCCTCTTCCCAAATGCACATTCTTCAGAATCTCTTCGGAAGGGAGTGTCACTGAAAGAACCATAGCAGTTGCAGTTTTGAAAACTGCAAGGGAAGCATTGGATCTGTTTGCCTTCCTACATCCACGAACTCAGCACCCCACCTGACTGGCTCTGTCCACAAGTGGATGGTGGGGTGTTCTGAGCTCATTGCCAAACTTCTCAGTGTTTCAGACGTTAAACTTGACTTTTACCTTTTTTTTTTTTTAACCTCCTAGAGAGAGAGACCAAAGAGAAGATCTTATGTATATTCCAAGGGATTGGAAAATTTATTTTGCTTCTGGGATTTCTCTACATGTTCGTGTGCTCCTTGGATATCCTCAGCAGTGCCTTCCAGCTGGTTGGAGGTATGGATGGAAGTGGGAGGTGTCTAACTGAATTGGGGTGAGATGGAACAAATTGGCAAGCGCTCTCCATCTGAGGGGTCTGTGTCCGTGGACCTGTCTACCGGATTGATTATAGGATCATGGTTGCTGTTTTAGGCTACAGCTAGGCCTTTGCTGGCAGATGGACAAGGTTTTCAAGCTGGGGGAGGGAAAGAGAATGTATATCCACGGCAGTTGTCTAAACATCTAGCACTGATATGGCCAGGTGATGTGAGGAGACCTGGAACTAAGGCTGTCCTCTGTGCTAAGTTTTGGGCCCCCAATGGCACTTTGACAACACACTGGTTGCAGGCACTTTCAAGGGCATAGGTTATTTCTCCCCAGATCCTTTTCTATTTAAAAAGTATGGGCCTAAGGCTCAGAGAACAGTGCCATGGAGTCCGATCCAACTAAGGCTCAGAGAGTAGCAATTATTCCAAAAGGTTACGGCAGAGTTAAAACTCAGTTTCAGGTGACACCAAAGACCAAGTTTTTCTTGCACATCTTGGTGCCCCTAGAAGAATCTAGATTTGTGACCTCGAAGAAACAGGGAAGAGGGGGCTTGCAGGGGGTCACGAGAAGAGCAACCACCACTCTGTCCCCCAGGCCCTTTAGAATGTCAGCAGTGGTCTTCACTTTGCCTGGGAGTAACTGCACTCTTAGGAAAGCCATGCTACCTCTCTGCATCTCAGTTTTCATTACAACATCAAAAGAACTGAGTTAATGGTCTCATTCTGGTCATCTTTCCCAGCAGCACTGTGTACAACAGAAAGAAATGCTGCCTGGTCTTGTAGCATCCTCACAATTGGTGCTATGTTTTGAGTGTATTTTTGTAACCACTGTCAATCAGTCTCATAGAAGGCCTTCTTCTTTTCACTGACCTATTTTACCTAGCATGATGTCCTTCTCCAGGGACCCAAGTACATCAATTCTTCTGTCTTCTTATTGTCCAGTTTTTGCATGTGTATAATGTGATTGGAAATATCATGGCTTGGGTCAGGCATACCATAGTCCTCAATGTGACACCTTTGTTTTTTAACACTTTAAAGATGGCTTTTTGCAGCAGATTTATGCAATGCAGTGCTTGATTTCTTGACTGCTGCTTTCATGTGTCTTGATTTGTGAATCCAAGTAAAGTGAAATCCTTTACAGCTTTTCAGTGTATTGTAAAGTGGCTTAATTTGCCCAGCTGTGACGATTTTTGTGTTCCTTGTTGAGGTGCAACTCATACTGAAGGCTGTAGTCTTTGATCTTCATCAGTAGGTGCTTCAAGTCCTCCTGCACTTTCAGCAAGCAAGGTTGACTTGTTAATGGAGTCTTCCTCCATTCTTGGTACTGTGTTTTTCTTCATGTAATTCAGCTTCTTGGATTATATGCTCAGCATACAGATTAAATTGGTATAGCGAAAGGATACAACCCTGATGCACACCTTTTCTGAATTTAAACTAAGCAGTATCTCCTTGTTCTGTTTGCAAAACTACCACATTCTAACGACACTCAGCCCAATTAATTGTTGTGAAATTTTCATTCTTTACAATGCCATGAATAATTTGTTAAGATCCACACAGTCAAATATTTTATTGGTGTGTGATAGTAATGAAATCGTACAACAATTTCCATTCTGCTGGATCCGTTTGCTTTGGAATGGGCCCAGATCTGGAACTCTTAGAGTTAGTTGGCCAGGTAGCTCTCTTCTGAGTTTCGTGCCACAAACAAGTGAGCATCTCTGGGGCTGCATCCCTTTGCTGAAACACCTGAGCTGGTGTTCTGTCAATTCCTGGAGTCTTGCTTTTCACCGGTCCCTTCAGTGCAGCTTGAATTTCTTCCTTCTGCACCACAGGTTCTTGATCTGTGCTAAATGATTAATGTGGAGTAACACCTTTTGGTGCAGTGGCTGTTTTCCTTCCATCTTCTGTTGTATCTTCCCTGTAGAATACTATAATATTGCAACCCAAGACTTGAATTTTTTCCTTAGTGTGTTTTTTTCCTTTTGGTTATCTCACTTCAGTTCTTTGCACATTTCATTGCAATAATTTGTCTTCTCAAGTTGCCCTTTGAAATCTTCTAGTCATCTCCTTTGCTTGATCATTTCTTCCATTTGCTTTAGCTACTTCATTCAAAAGCAAGTTTCAAGATCATTTCTAACATTCATTTCTTTTCTCTTTTCTGTCTTTTAATGACCTGTTGCTTTCTTCATGTTTTATGGCCTTGATTCCATAGGCTCAGCTGGTTATCCAGCTTATGATTCCATAAGCTCATCTGGCTGTCTGTCATTCGTGTTCAATGCATTAAAGCTATTCTTGAGATGGTCTCTAAATTAGAGTGGGATATACTCGACTTCATACTTTGACTCTCAGGGACTTGTCCTAGGCTTCTTTAGTTTTAACTTAAACTCGAGTATGAATCATTGATAACGTGTTTCACAGTCATTCCCTTGCTTTGCTCCAACTGATATTGAGCTTCTCCGTTGTCTCTTTCCACATACAAAGTCGATTTGATTCCTCTGTATTTCATCTGGCAGAGTCTACATGTACAGTCAACATTTATGTTATTGGAAAAAGATACTTCCATTGAGTAGGTCCCTGGTTTGCAAAAGTCTAACACATGATGTCTGGTGTTGTTTTCTACCATAAAGGCCATAGTTTCCAATTATTGATCCTGTTGTTTACAATTACCAGTAATCATCAATGTTATTTTTGATTGAATGTTAATTCTTAGAGGTACTTTAAAGCTTTGAGAAAAGAGATTTTTGTTATGAACTTAGGCTGATAGGCTCCAGGGAGTATATGGAAAAGGTGAGAAAAATGAGAGGATTCACTCTCTTAGAAAAATGTTTTATTGTGATTAAGTGGAAGCTTACAGTCCAAGGTCAGTTGGCCATATAATATCCCAAGTACCCACCTCTATGCAACTGTCTCTGCTGTCCTCACCCTGTCACGCACGTTCTTCCTTCCTTTCCACTCTTCCAGTAACCACTCAACCAGCACTTGTCCCCTCCTCTCCATCCTCTCTTCTCTCCTAAAAAGAGACAAGTAGGATAGCTTCATATATATATATATGTGTGTGTGTGTGTGTGTGTGTGTGTATACATATATATGTATGTGTGTGTATCCATATACACCTGCCTCCCTCTGTGCTCTTAATGCAGTCCAATCTTTGTCTGGAGTGTTGGCTTCAGTACTGGTTTCAGCTCTGGGCTAGTAGCAAGTCCAAGGGCCATGTTCTCATTCACTTTTGAAGATGAATATCCTTTTCGAGTTGGGAATGCATTTCAGAGACCTAAAAGAAGAATTAAGGAGTCAGATGACTCACTAGCATCCCCTGAACCAAATCTAGAATTGATGCCAGGTCTATAATCAAAGAAGAGCTTGGTGAGGGAGCCCAAACTGTGTGGTTGAAAGATGGAAGGATTTAGGGTGAAGGAACAAGATGAGTGGTGTGGACCATCATGAGTGGGGAGTTTGGCCAGAGAAGTGGAGATAGGAGGACATCTGAGGGACTGCCAACAGGTGGGGACAAAGCTTAGAAAGAAGATTACATAGGGATAGAGACTGGGCTCAAACTCCAAGGCCAGCTGGTCTTGAATGAAGACTTCTGTGGACCTAGGTCCTAATAAACCAACTGTCACATGGTTGTGGGTCTGTTTTCCAGGAAAGGTGGCTGGGAAATTCCTCAGAAACAGCACCATCCTGTCCAACCCTGTGGTAGGGGTTGTGATTGGGGTACTCGTGACTGCCTTGGTACAGAGCTCCAGCACTTCCACGTCCATCGTCGTCAGCCTGGTGGCCTCCTCATGTGAGTCTGGGGGCCCATAAACCCATGTTGCTAAAAGCTGTGGACAGTGTTTCTAAAAGCCGGGTACTCATGTTACCTGGTATTTACTCTTAATGTATGTCCAGATGTTGTCACCATTATCCTCCTGTTTTCTTTACCTCTGATGAGCATCACCATTGATCCCAGATAGCTTCCTGTTTGGGCGTGAATGATTGAGCCTGACCCCAGTGCTTGAGGACTTAGTTCTGAACTCTATAGAACTGTATGTCCAGTCAAGTAGCCACTAACCTTATGTGTTTTTTTTTTTTTAACTAAAGTTAAATTTAAGACAAAATATTCCTCAGCTACATAAGCTGCATTTCCAGTGCTTAATAGCCACATAAAGCGTTTCCATCATCACAGAAATTTCTACTGGACACCACTGGTCAGTGCTAAGAAATAAGATGTATCTAATTACGTCACGCAGTGGCTGGGGGACAACTAAGCTTGGGGAGGTAGTTTTCCAAACTCGTTTTTGCTTCAACTGAGTTGAGATAGGGTCTTTTAAGGCAGACCAGTGTGTTCTGGTTATTTTTCTGCCACTTTGAATTATTTGGAATTTTTAAACCCTCCCCAACTGGGATTTCTCAGACTAGAAGTTGCATTCCTTTGATCCCTCCTCTTGTGGTCTGAGGAATGGATTGTTCCCACGGGGAATACTTCTATACCCTTGTTTGTCAATGTCCTACTCTTTTCTTTGGTCAGGCTGCTACTGAAAAGCCATTCCCTCAATAATCTGAGCAAAACCAGCATATTAGCCAAAATTCACCAGTGAATTAATTAGTGGGTCCAAATTTTCACCTCAGGGTAGCATTTGCCTATCAAACATAAATGTAGAAGGATGCCTATTACACAGGAATATAATGGCCCCACACTCATTCTTCTCAGTTTCCTATATTTTGAGAATCTTTTGCCAGATGTCTAATGGAAAGCTATTTACTGGCTTAAATGAACTCAGATTTGTCACGGGCTCATGGCTGTCTGGAACACAGCCATGGTACTTTCTTGGATTTTTTGTTGTTCTCAGCTCTGATTCTTGGTAACCCCAAGTACAACAAGATGAGATTGTTGCAATCCATAAAGTTTCACTTGGAAGTAGATCACCAGGCCTTTCTTTCTGGTCTGTCTTAATGTGGAAGCTTTGCTGAAGTCTATTAGCAGCACTGAGGCCACTGTCACAGCTGTACACGAGGTGCATTAGCTGGGACTCAAACTTAGATCATTCACGTGGAAGGCTCATCCACTGAGCCACTGCTGTCCTCCGTCCTGAACTTCTCCCCTTCCTTTTCTACCCCCCAGTGTTGACTGTGCAGATTGCCATCCCCATTGTCATGGGGGCCAACATTGGGACCACCATTACCAACACCATCGTGGCACTGATGCAGGCAGGAGACCGGCATGAGTTCCAAAGGTAGGATGCTCCAAATCAGCCTTGGCCACTGTCAGGCCTATTGTTTGGGGCCACATTAGCCAGTGAGAACATGTATTCTTCATGCTGGGACTCCTATAAATATCCTCGATAGAGTACGATTGGAGGTTGGGATCTCATACAGTTAATTACACTCCTTGGACCTCAGCTTCTTTATTTGCATAATAAGGTTAGTGACAGTATCCATCGCTGCACTGTTCTGAGGATTAAACATGATGTATGGATGTGTTTAGCAAGGTACTGTAGGCCTGCCTGCCTTGTGAGGTAGTTAGAACCAGGTTATCAATCTGTAGGGTAGGACTTATGGTCTCACTTGTTAAACAGTTACACCTACTGGCATTTAATATCTACTAATGTAATGAACAAGGCAAAATTAACACTAGACGTGAAGGTTAAAGTTATGTGTCAGCTTCAAGAGACCATGATTCTCAGTGGTTTGACGGTTTATGTGCTGATGTAATTTAACAGCTCTAATGTGTGGCCTTTGCCTTTTTGTGATCTGATGTAGTTATCTTCCATTTTTGTGTTATGCCTATTTTCACATAATGACCTGGGCTTTGGAAGTATCTCTGTGATTAGGTGAGAGTGGGTGTATAACTTCCTGCAGCTTCCATTTTTGGCCAGCTCAACCTTTGCCTGTTTATTTTGTTGTTGTTGTTGTTCTTCATTTGTACTCCAATAACAGGCAAAATGTAGCATGTGTGGCTGGGTATGATGAGAAAATGGGGCTGTCTGAACACAGCCAAAAGGCAACCACTTCTTCCAAAAAGGGTATTGTGGAAATTATGCACATTTTTAGCCTCTCTTACTGATACAGGCTTTTATCGGCTTATGAAAAGAGCCATGAACAAGACAAAGTGAGGATATTTGCAGCTTACCTAGGTGATGCTGTCTCTGTGTGGGTCAAGCAGATGGCATTAAAGCAGGTGGTTTGGGGAGGTTACAGGTGTCATCCTTTGTGTCTTGTAAATTGGCCCAAGTCAGCAGATGTCCTCATTTCCCCTAAGCCTTAGAGAACTTTTATGGTTCTTGTTGAAGTGTGAAGCAGGTTTGGTATTTCTGTGCTAATTAAAAAATAATAATTTATTATTGCTTAAAACATAGGCAGAAGCACATCCACCAATTCAACAATTTCTATGGCTGTTTTGTAAATGTGGAAACTGAGGCTCGAATAGGCTGTGACTTGACTGTAGGGCATGGCTGAGACTCCATCCAAGTCTTCATCTGTTCATAGCTTCTTTCCACTCTTCCACCAATTCCTGCCTTAAGGTAGCACTTGCTTACGAAGTAAGGAATTAGAAAACATGAGACCTCCGAATGTGACTAATACGTAGGAATAGATTTGACTTACCTGGCCCTTGTTTGGTGATATTTAAATATATAGATTGTTTTCAATAACATTGAGAATTTTATTTTTGTTTCTTTCCTGGACTTTTCCCTTAGACAGATTTCTAGAACAATAATTACCATATCAAGCATCTATACAGCTCTTAGAACATTTTACCAAATTACTGCAATATATTTCTTTCACTTTATGTACATGAGCAATGTATGAATGCATCCTCCGTCAGTCACACTCTCCAGCAATAGTTGTTTCAGGTTTTAAATCTTTGCTAATGTGATAGTTGAACATTTGCGATTACAGTCTGGTTGCTAGTGAAGCTCAGCATTTGTTGCCCCTTCCTGATTATTAGCTGCTGCTTCTACTGTTCATGTCCACTGCCAAGATTACACTTTTGGTTTGGGAAGCGCGTTCCACATCCAGATGTTTTTATAAGGACATTTTCTCACCGAGGAAAAAAATCTGGATCAGAGTTTCTTAATCTGGGCATGGATAGGGTGAAATTCAGGGGGATCTGTGATCTTGCTCAGATAGACGCAGACAGTGGTACCCATGAGTCTTGTTTCCCGTGGCAACTGTTCCTATGTCAATGAGATTCTCCATAGGCATCTTGGTCTTAAATTCTTTTAAAGCTAAGACTTCTCTCGTGTAGTAGATTTCTGCAGTTACTGGTTCCCGTACTTCCAAAGGAAGGTTGTCTCCATTTGGTGAATGGAATACACAGGTGGTCTTAATGTAGTTCTTTGAAACAGCTGTAAAAGAATATGTACAGAAGATGCTTCCTTCAAGCACAGGAAGGTCCCAGCTAAGTGCTCTCTGATCCGACAGCTCTGCCTGGGAATGGAGACAAGGGTCCTGGGCGCAGAGCCCATGCAGTGGTCTTCACGTCCCCTGTGCCTGCCAGCCCTCGCTTTCCTCATCTGTTGAGGAGGATGTTAAGACCATCCATTCAGGGATCATTCTAAGAATGAAAGTGAGATTTTACACATGTATACAGCTATGGGACCTCTAGCAGATGATACAAATAATGACCTCACTAGATCGTGTCCACTAATCTTCTGTTGGCCTGGTGGGGTTCCCCTTGTGCAGGGCTTTTGCAGGGGCCACCATCCATGACTTCTTCAACTGGCTCTCTGTGTTTGTGCTGTTGCCCCTGGAGGCTGCCACCCATTACCTGGAGATCCTGACCAACTTTCTGATGGACAGCTTCCAGCTGAAGAGTGGCAAAGATGCCCCAGAACTGCTGAAAGTCATCACAGATCCCTTCACAAAGCTCATTATCCAGGTAAGCCAGCTGCCTCCAGAGAGCAGGAGAGCCTAAGTGCCCTCACCCCAACCAGTCGAGAACAGACGGTGAAGCATGGGTGGGTCTGTAAATAGCACTCTTGACTACCTCTTGAACAAGCCAAGGAAGGAAGGGCTTTAGCGACACCTGAGAGAGAAATTTCTTTCTTGCCTTCCTCAGTTGGATAAAAAAGTTATCAACCAAATTGCAATGAATGATGAAACAGCCCATAACAAGAGTCTGGTGAAGATTTGGTGCCGTACTTTCACCAATAAGGTAAGTTTCTAAGAATATTGGCCAAATTTTAAACATCTGCTCAAGAAAGAGAACTAGAAGGTAAGAGGAAAGAACAAAATCAGCTCCGGAAAATCAAAACTGACCACACTGATAAATGGCAGGATGGGTTGGCTTAACCAGTAGGGCAGATGGGACAGGCAGGTGTCCTTCTGCCCTGTCCACAGCTCAGAGACCTATTTCTGGATTTCCTATGGTTATACCTCTGATCCCATTCATAGAGGGAGCCGTGGAAGTGTGCAGCCTCATGATCTCAGGTGCTGCCAGGTGGTGGTGTCTCTGACATGCCTGTTGTCAGGGTCCTGGAAGGGAACCTGTGTGCTCCTCCTCTGAAGGACCACGGCATCCCTTCCCTGAAGTCAGGGAAATTTCAACCTGCTTAAGGCAGGGTTATAGTTTCTCCTTGTTTATAGGGTGCATATGTGTTTCTGAGAGGTGCCAAAGCTGGAGATGAAAAGAAATACAGGAAGTAGTTGTGAAGGCTGCTTTTGTCTGTCTCCAGTTTTTCCAAGAGCTTTTCCAATCAAGTTAGAGCAGTGGCATCAGTAAGCGGAGACCAGCAAGCTTCAGTGAGATGTTTTATAAAGGCTCAAAAGTCACACTTTCTCGTGACTGGTACTCTAAAAAATGAAAATAACAAGCCCTTAAAATAAAACAAATGATATGATTGAGACATTGTGTGTACTGGCATGTACACACAATGTCTCCCTTCTGGTCCCCCATTGCCTGCCACTCCCCATCACAAGTGAATGCAATTTCTTTTGTTTGCTGTCCAGACTGAGATGAATGTCACTGTCCCTTCATCGGAGAATTGCACTTCTCTTGCCCTCTGTTTCACGGATGGTGTCCAATTTTGGACCACAAAGACTGTGACCTTCAAGGAGAACATCGCCAAATGTGAGTGGAACTCATCAGGGCATCGGCCCCTGGGCTGGGCTCTCTGGGAAGATGACAGGTATTTCTTTAACTCTATGGAGCCCCAGAGGTCAAGTGCTACATCTGCTAAACAAAAAGTCGGCAGTTCAAATCCTCCAGGCACTCCTTGGAAACTATGAGGCAATTCTACTCTGATCTCTAGGGTCACTATGAGTCTGACCCAACTTGACGACGATGAGTTTGTGGTTTATAGAGCCTCAACAAATGAAGGAAAGGAGGATAGTAAGCTTTGTTGAGTGCCTGCCCTATACTGGGCTTTCATAACAGAGGAAAATAAGGCTTAGGGACTGAGGGGAGTTAGGTCCTGCAGTAAGGGCAACACTGGGAGTTGAAGCCATATGCTTCTGCCAGCTCCAAAGTTCATGCTCCAACAATCTCTTCCATCTTGTTTATGTAGTGATTTGTATATTCTGCTTCCAAAATTAAAATATACCCATTGCCATCAGATCTGACTAGACGGCACTTGGCTTGGCTCGCATTGCCATCGAGTTGATTCCAACTCATAGTGACCATGTAGGACACAGTAGAACTGTCCTATTGGGTTTCCAAGGAGCAGCTGGCAGATTCAGACTGCTCTCTAGAATGCAATGTAACACTTCAGGTGTGATTTACACTGAGAGAATCAATGCACTTATCACCTCCCATGTTCTTGGTACTGTGAGTCTCTTGATATAAATATGATTTTCTGAAATTATTGTAGGGACTCAGAGCTTGGTAAACAAGGGATTTTATTAACACTCATACCCCCTGCTTTCACTTTGTCATCCATCTACATTTTAATCCTAAAACACTTAGCTGAAAGTGTTCTTCATTTAGAAGTAGGACTGAACTGAAGTGCGGAGTTGTCCCTAGCTAGGCTGCTGACTTTAAGGACCTCACTTCATCTTCCAGCCTCATCTCTATAAATTCTAAAGCATGACATCAATGAAATAGAAATACATTGGGTTTGAATCCTGGCTTTACCACTTTCCAGAAGTATAGCTTTGAGTTTAACTTCCCTAAACCCACCGTTTCCTCATCATTAAAATGCCACTTTGTTAGCCTTTGTGAAGCACAGATTATGTGAGTGCTTGGCACATAATGCATGCTTAATAAATTTTAGATGCTAATAGCTTTATTAGTGATAATAACTGGTCTTCCTTGCTGGCATATATTCTATCACCAATAACATCGTACTTAAGGCTAGATGTTGAAATGCTCTTCCTGACAATGTGTTGTTCTACCCCTATTAATGTAAATTCATTGCCCCCCCCCCCATGTTTCTTATATCATTTTGAACTGCTGTTGTCAGTTTGATCTTGTATAGGTAGTGGTTAAAAGAGTACAGTGCTCAGTGTAGGCATTCTTTACTAGTTAAGTGGAGCTATTGTTTGGATTTAAGAATAGGGATTTTTTGGTATAAGCCTCCACGGCTCTAGAAAGTCTGGTTTCCATGAGAAATTAGAATTTTCTTAATGTATTTTCTCCCTTTTGATCCAGATTCTTTTATAGCAAACATCTATCCTAACATTCTGTATTCCTGGGGTGTTGTTCACAATATATCTATCTCTGCTAATGATAAGGGAAAAATAAAAAGGACAAGCTCATGCCATCTATCTAAAAGCATTGCCCAAATGTGTATGTCGTATCCTTTGAGTTCCCACTCCCCAGAACGTAGACTTGGAAGTAGATAAAGCAGCAAGGGAGGTTGGGAAGTGGGCTCTTTATCCTGGACTTCCATGTGCCAAACTAAGAATTCCTGTAATTATAACAGAGAAGGATGCTTGGGGATAAATAGCAACATGTGGCTGTGGATGAGTGGCTGTGTCCTCCTGACAAGGTCTTTCTGTATTCTCTGCAGGTCAGCACATCTTTGTGAATTTCAGCCTCCCAGATATCGCCATTGGCATCATCCTGCTGGTAATCTCCCTGCTGATCCTCTGTACCTGCTTGGTCATGATTGTCAAGCTCCTCAACTCCATGCTCAAGGGGCATGTTGCAATTGTCATCAAGAAGACTCTTAACACTGGTAGGCTCTCTGATCCCCCCAACCCCCTACTCATTCTGGGCCTTCCAAGGGGTTGTGTCACAGGCCAGCCCCACAATGATCCTTTCAGTTCACATCAAGCTGTGGCCTCTACATAGACCTTCTTTCTTGGATCTGAAAAGGTGTAGAATTTTTAAGATGTCTTTCCCTCTTGAAGTTTTCCTTGGTGTCCTAGATATGGACCTGGGGAGTGGGCACCAAGTTCCATCCCATGCTGGCAAGGTCCTGAGAAGGAGCCAGCTAAAACTTCAGAGAATTATGAGTTAGGCCTTTTTTCCTAGCTGGTTTTCTATTTGCCCAGACCTTTCCTGGATCCACTGGGGCCTTTAGGAAATGGGTAACATGTGCCCTCTTGGTCCTCACTTTTCTTCTACTTTTTGGGAGAAAATAGTGCTCTGAAAAAATACATCTGCATCTAGATGAAGCCAATGAGACTCCATTGGTCAGGAGGAGCTGTTGCTGAGTAGGGTGTGTTGGCCAATGATATCACCATCCTGTGAAATCTCCATAAAATGGGGCCAAGAAAACTGCCTCCCAGGATGGTCATGAGGGTGAATTAGACAACTTTCCACGTTTTCCGGCTGTGGAGGGCCTGATCCTGTATCAGGGGTGTGGAGGGCTGGGTTATTATACTTGTTGCATGTTCTTGATAGTCTTTCTAACCTCCAACAAATCTGTTTTTGTCTTCACCCTCCACATAACATGACACCTAGATCGTGAAAATGCAGGATGAAAGCCCGCAGGACACAGCTTTGTACTCAGACCTTGGTGTCGCTTGGGGAGGCATCTTCATAAGCTAACCTGCTGTGCTTTCTGTCTTCCAGATTTCCCCTTTCCCTTTGGCTGGTTGACTGGCTACCTGGCCATCCTCGTGGGAGCAGGAATGACCTTCCTCATGCAGAGTAGCTCTGTGTTCACATCTGCCTTAACCCCGTTGATTGGTGAGTATCTCGCTTCCTCTTCCTCCTGCCTTTTCACTCTGGCAACCATTACTTTCTGCCATCCTTCCCTGGGGCTGATGCTATGGTCTTTGTGTTTTCTCCCAGGCGTTGATGTTATAACT
The DNA here is from genome assembly GCA_028571685.1 of Heterohyrax brucei. Classification (NCBI taxonomy): domain Eukaryota; kingdom Metazoa; phylum Chordata; class Mammalia; order Hyracoidea; family Procaviidae; genus Heterohyrax; species Heterohyrax brucei. The sequence continues at coordinate 169,593,630 of CM053143.1, forward strand.
CTTGAGAGGGCATACCCGCTGACACTGGGCTCAAACATCGGCACTACCACTACTGCCATCCTGGCTGCCTTAACCAGCCCAGGCAAAACCTTGAAGAGTTCACTCCAGGTAAGGACAAGGAGTGGGGCAAAGGGTCAAGAGGGACATAACCGTATAGCTAGCCATTGGTCTCTCAAGCTGATGTTTCTATTCATTGGTCTCTCAAGCTGATGTTTCTAACGAGTCAGTTTTTATCTGTTAGGTTCAAAGGTGAATTAAGGGGTGAAGGAAAAGCCACAGGGAGTAGAGTCCAGGAGCTCAGTCTAACATCAGTCAAAGCTATTCTCCTTGGGTGGATAGCAGCAAGATTCCCATCACTGGCAGTGGCTTAAACAAAGGTTGAGTCATCGCTTGCTAGAGAGATTGGGGAGTTCAGGCAACAAAGACACTACCTCCTACCTCCTCACCCCACTGTTGGTCAGATTGCCCCTTGTCGGTCACCAGGGAAGCAGCGTGGGGATAGAACCTGGCATCAGTAGAAGAAATGTTCGGGGGGTGGGGGGAGAACTTTCCTGATTCTGTTGCCCACCATCAAATTTGTATTCCTGTTTGGGGACAAGTCACGTCTATCTGTTTGTGCATGGACGGTTGTATAACAAGTCTATTAGCTGATCTGAGCTGACACTGACTCTCTTTTGAGCCTTCATTCCCTTCTTGGGTTCCTGTGGATAAGTAGACTCCCCACCCCGACCCCGGTCATACAATAGAGACACGTGTTCACCTGTCTAACGCCTTGTGTTTCAGATTGCCCTGTGCCACTTCTTCTTCAACATCTCCGGCATCTTGCTGTGGTACCCGATCCCATTCACTCGCCTGCCTGTCCACCTGGCCAGGGGACTGGGCAACATCTCTGCCAAGTACCGCTGGTTTGCCATTTTCTACGTGGTCATCTTCTTCTTCGTAATTCCGCTGGTAGTGTTTGGCCTGTCACTTGCTGGCTGGCAAGTGCTGGTTGGTGTGGGCGTGCCCATCATATTCCTGCTGCTCCTGGTGGTATCTGTCCGGCTCCTGCAGTCCCGCTGCCCACATGTCTTACCCAACAAGCTCCAGAACTGGGACTTCCTGCCTTTCTGGATGCACTCTCTGAAGCCCTGGGACCACCTCATCTCCCTGCTCATCAGCTACTGCCGGAGGCGCTGCTGTTGCTGTTGCCCTGCGTGTTGCTACCACCAATGCTGTGGGGACCCAGAGGAGGGGCAGGACCAGTCGAAAGACATCCCCATGGAGGCATCCTCCAATAACACGGCCGTAAGCAGTCAGGCCCAGGAAGTGTCTAAGTTATAAGTCAGTATCATGGGTGTGGAGACCATCTCCAACAGCACAGAATTTTAGGGGCTTTCCAGGAGATTGGAAGAGGGATCCTAGGTCCTAGACAAGCTTATGATCACCTTTCACTGAGAAATGAAGTTGATAGCAGTCCCAGCTCTCACTACTCCCTTAGCTCTATGCCACCGAATTCTAAGACTGTTTTCCCACATCCGGGCTTCACCGTCTTCACTGGTTGTGATGCCAAACTCTTAGCGCTCCCCTGGCCCTCCCCCTTGTAGGTAGCTATTCCCCCAAAGTGCCGTTTAGTTGATAGTCAACACACCTGTACAGCATTTCTTTATAACTGATACAGTAAACAGCTGGCATCATTTATGTATTATGGTGCTTTCATTTGGAAGTGAGGCATGGTTCTTCTATGGAATGTAAAGAAAAATCATCTTTGTATCTTCGATAACATCATTTTTTAAATATCACTTGCCCCTGTAGCCACACCTGTGCCACACACTCTGTAAATATGTAAGTTAAACCCAGTCAGGGGCTGTGGCCTTTTTTGCACTCCGGTGATTTTTTATAATTGAATTTCTATACTTGGGTAGCTTTTTGTTTTGCTTTGTTTTACTTGCTGTAGAAAGGGAGAAATAAAAAAAATTAAAATTAAAAAAACCCAAAGTGATTGTGTTGCTTTTCAATTACCAGGAAATAGGGGCCTGGATTGTTCCTAAAATTATGGCATCTCTTCTCTGACTTTCACTAGCCATTACCTACACCATAGGGTGACATGATTTGTGGGGACCCAGTTCAAAGAGTGGGAAAAATGCCATTACAGGTATCAAAAATATATATAGTTTCTTGTCCACAGTCTCTCTCTGGACTTGTCAAGGATTTTTGTTTTTCTAAATTTCCATTTATATGAAGTGAAGAAAAGTCAACTTTATTATAATTATTATTAGCATGAATTTGATGGTCCATCTTTATATCATACAATGCTAGTTTTAAATGCAACACTGGAACTTTAATTCATAGGCAGTCATTTTATGGCTCAATCAACCCCAAACACAAAAGGTAACTGTTTTCATTCTACTTGTTAGGGCACATTGTACACTCTGTCCCTTCATCTTTCTGATCAACAAGTTTATTTCAACCCTATAGAACAAAGTAGAACTGCCCCAAGGTAGCACTTTAAAGTAGTAATCTTTATAGAGGCAAACTGTAATGGCTCTCCCTCAGAATGACTGATGGGTTACAACTACCAATGTTTGGTTAACAGCTAATGGCTTTAACCATTATACCACTACCCTGTACATATCCATTGTCATCAAGTTCATCCTGACTCAGTGATGCTGTAAGACTGAGTACAACTGCTCCATAGAATTTCCAAGGAATATCTGGTAGATTTGAATTGCCAGCCTTTTCAGTTAGCAGCCCTAGAACTTAACCACTACACCACTAGGGTTTCCCTATGCCACTAAGGCTCCCTTTTGGAAATACTTAAACCAAAACCAAACTCAGTGCCATCAAGTCAATGTTGACACAGAACAAGCCTGTAAGACTGTAGAACTGCCCTGTACACCTTCCAAGGAGCACCTGGTAGATTTGAACTGCTGACCTTTGGTTAGCAGACATAGCACTTAACCACTGCACCACCAGGGTTTCTTTGGAAATATTTAGAGGAAGCAAACTGCAAACAAGCAGGGTAGTGTAGCTTATACAACTGCCATACATGTTAGAAAACAAAAAATAAAATAAAGCAAACCCACTGCTGTCCAGTTGATTCTGACTCAGTGACCCTATAGGACAGAGTAGAACTGCTCCATAGAGTTTCCAAGGCATGTCTGGTGGGTTTGAATGGCTGACTTTTTTGTTAGCAGTTGTAGTACTTACCCACTATGCCAGTAGTGTTTCCCCTGTATTTTTTGAGGTCTAATATAGGCTTCACCATTTATCTGTTTGTCTTACTTTGGCAGCTTGTGTGTTGCTGTGATTCTAGAAGCTAAGTTACTTCTATTGCAAATACCAGCAGGGTCAACCACGGGAACAAGTTTCAGAAGCCGAGTTTTAAGGCTAAGACAGACTAGAAAGAAGGACCTGGTAATCTACTTCTGAAAAATATTCCCCAGGGAAAACCTTGTTTGATGTGGGGGTAGAAGAGGAGCCACTCAGGTGGGAAGACACTCACAATATGATGGAGAAAGTCTACTTCCTCCAAGAAAGTCAACCTTAATGATGCAGACAGAGTAAAGCTTTTGGGGCCTTCATTTGCAGACGTGGAATGATTCAAAATGGAAAGAAACAGCTGCAAACATCCATAAATAATCAGATCACAGAATGCAAACTGAATCAAGGAAAACTGGAAACTGTCAAAAGTGAAATAGAATGCTTGAGAATTGAAAAATCTAGGAATTAATGAGCTGAAACAGACTGATACTAATGATTTTGAATCTGATAATCACATAGTCTACTATTCTAGGAATGAGAGATAGAAGAACACTGGTGGTCACATTCATCATCATAAAGAACATTTTAAGATCTATCCTGAAGTATAATGCTGTCAGAGATAAGATACTGTACATACACCTACAAGGAAGACCAGTGAATAAGGCTATTATTGAAATTTACATACTAACAACTAATGCTAAAGATAATGAAATTCAAATTTTTTACCAACTTTTGCAATCTAAAGTTGATAAAACTTTCAATCAAGATGCATTAACAACTACTGGTGATTGGAATATAAAAGATGAAAACAGAAGGATCAGTAGTTGGAAAATAGGGACTTGGTGATAGAAGTGACACTGGATATTGTATGATAGAATTTACCAAGACCAACAACTGGTTCATTGGAAATACATTTTTTTCAACAGCATAAACATAGACCTCGCCAGATGGTGTACACAGTAATGAAATCAACCACATCTTTGGAAAGCGACAATGGAGAAGCTTGATGTCATCAGTCAGAACAAAGTCAGGGGCCAACTGTTCAACAAACCATCAATTGTTCACATGCAAGTTGAAGTTGAAGCTAAAGATAGTTAAGACAGATCCACAAAGGTCCAAATACAACCTTGAGTGTATCTTACCTGAATTGAGAAACCCTCTTGTAATGGTAATGATTATGTGTCGACTTGGATGGGCTGTGATTCTCAGTTTTTTGGCAGTTGTCACATGTTGTGATCACTTTCCTATTGAAATTTGAAATATGATCACCCTCATGATGGAATCTGCTGAGTGATACCAGTGGGGGCATGGCCTATAGTGACTCACCATCCCCCCAGCCTTCAACTCTCTGTCTTCCAACACCTACTTCCTTCTGGATCTCTTTGCCAAGGGTTTTGGCTTGTTCTGGATCCTGCAGTCACCTCTTGTTTGTCTGTCCTCCAGTTCTTTGGACTTGAACTAGCAGCCTACAGGCCAGCCTTGGGTTCATCAGCCTCTGAAGTTATGTGAATTAGGATAAACCTTCCTGTCTTCGCTGCTGATCTTGGGATTCACTGATATGCACGACCTGTGAGCAAAAGCTCTGCTCTCTACCTGCAAGTCTTGGATCCACCAGCCCCTTCCACTACAAGAATCAGGAGAAGGGAGGCAGAGTCAAGATGACAGACTAAACACAAGTCTCCCTAAATCCCTCTGGAAACCATGGCCTGAATTGATAATTAAACAGAGCCTTCTGGACACCTAGTGAGCCCTAGGACGCAGCATAGAGCTGTCTATTTGGTCTACATACCACTGAGCAGAAAACTTCTCTTATGCTGACCCGCACCCTTGTTGAGTCCTGGCTCTCACAGACTGAAGGTAAATCACCATTCTGACTTTCCTTTTTCTCTGTCTTGGCTAGCAGGAGGGGCTGAGGTGACTGGCAGCAAGACTCAAACGCGCTGCTGATGAGATCAGTGAGCAAAGTTGCCACATTTTGAGAGCCTGGCCTTGGAATCTGTGCAACTCAGCACCTCTAACCTCTCTGTCTCTCAGAATCTCCAGATCCCTGTCACTGAATAGCATTTTCCAAGGCGGGCAGGGGAGCTTGTGTGGGATGCCTTCTTGATTCACTGGGAGGTGGAGTTTCCTATATGGAGGCCTCAGCTGGACCTAATTCCCAGGCTGGCAGGCAGTACCTGCCCAGAGAACACTTTTCCAGCACTAAAGCAGTCTTTAATATAGAGGTGCATACTATGCCAGCTAGGAAGAGGGACTTACACACCTGAAAGCCTGACTAATTTTGGAAGCTGTTGGATATCTTTTACCTTACAACAGAGAAATAACTGCAGTGCATCCAGATGGCTTCTCTTCCAGCCTTTACTGTCTCACATTATAGAGTCAGCTGACAGCTCCCCAGGGACTCTATAAGTGGGGCTGTGTCTTAGCCAATCAGGAGGTGGAGCCTAGTATCCCAGAGATTCCACTGAGCCAAATCACTGGAGGACTTAGAGATCTGGTGATCAACTTCCTTTTCAGACCAAGCTTGAACCCCATTAAAGTAACACCAGAGAAACAAAACAATCTCCAGATGCCCCAAAAGCAACAAACTTTGGACTGAAACATTAGGAAGAATTCACCTCTGGCTTCAGAAGGCCCACAAAAGAAAGATCCAAAGAACTTCCCAAAGAAGCCTTTCTGAAACTAGCACAGGGTGAGTACTAAAGGATTACATACAGAGCCTTCCTAGACCTTATACAAAATGCAGCAGAGCAAAATGAAAAATTAAGCAAGCTGTTTGATCTGATAGAACACCAGTACTCTGAAATCCAACAGATCAATAACAAAATCAAAGAGATAGAAAATTCAGTTAAAAGCCAGGAAAACAGAATTGAACAAATGGAAAATAGACTTTCTGACTTGGAAGACAGAGCTACTGACTCCAGCATCTATGAGGAGAAATCAGTAAAAAGAAACAAGAAAAATGAAGAAGCATTAAGAAGCATGTAGGACTCTATTAAGAGGAACAATCCATGATTCACTGGATTTCCTGAACAGGGTGGGAAAACTGAGAACACAGACAGCATTGTGGCTGAGCTGCTGACATAAAACTTCCCAGAAATTGTGAAAGAAGAGAATATAGATATCCAAGATGCATATTAAATGCCACTCAAATAAATCCCAAAAGAAAGACTCCAAGACATATTGTAATCAAGCTTAACAAAATGAAATCAAAGCAGAAATTCTTAAAGGCAGCAAGACTCAAAGCAAAGCTAACATTCAGAGGGAAACCCTGTAGCCTTCATCTGATTTCTCAGCAGAAACAGTGCTGCCATGGAAACAGTGGCATGACACATTCAAAGCCTTGAAGGAGAACTTTCAACCAAGAATTATATATCCTGCAAAACTATTCTTCAAATATGAAAATGAAATCAAGACATTCGCAGATAAATAGAAACTCAGAGACTGTAAAAACCAAACCAAAGCTACAAGAAATACTGAAATAAGCTCTTGGTTTAGAAGAACAAAACCATTAATGTTATATTTTAGGAGGAAATACAGTTAGAGAAGGCTCCAAACTCAGTCAAAGCTGTAATATGAAAAGATGTGATCCAGTGAAGATGTGATCCAGTGATAGTTCATGAAAACTATGATGTCATCATATTAAAAAGAGGAATGTACTACAGTGGTTATAGTCCTTCCAGATGGAGAGGAAGTTAATAAGACTTGTAGTAGTTAAAACTTGGTTTAAACACAGACTTTTAAGGGGGATCATAGTGACAGCCACAGAGCACAATAAACAAGCAAAATATCAAATCAAGAAATGTAATACAGGAGTCTCAACAACCATAAAACCAACACTGAAAAAGGTCAAAAATCAACTCATAAAGAAGAATCTTCCAAAACAGAATAAGAACAACAGAGAAAATACTGACACAAAAATAAACACATCACAATGAAAGCAAGAAACACATACCTACCAATAATTACATTGAATGTGAATGGACTGAACACTGCAATAAAGAGACAATGAATGGCATCTTGGATCAAAAGACATGACCTGTTCATATGTTACTTACAAAAAACTCACCTTAGACTTAAAGATATGAACAAACTGAAAATTAAAGGATGGAAGAACATATATCAAACTAATGATACACAAAGAAGAGCAGGTGTTTCAATATTAATCTCAGATAAAATAGATTTTAATGTAAAATCCACCATTGTGGACAATGATAGACACTATTGCTGAAAAGTTCAATACACAAGCAGGACTTAATATTAAATATTTATTCAGCCAGTAGTAGAGCATCTAAATACATCAAAGAAACATTGACTACACTCAAAAACAAGACAGATTACTCCACATTAACAGTGGGAGACTTCAACACTCCTCTCTTCAGTATTGGACAGATCTTCTAGAGAAAAGCTCAGTAAAGACGCAGAAGATCTTATTGCCACCATTAACCAACTAGATCTCTTTCACATATACAGAATTTTCTATCCACCAGCAGGTAACTACACCTTCTTCTCCAGTGCACATGGAACATTTTACAGAACAGACCATGTGTTGGGACATTGTCTTAGTCACCTCTTACTGCTTTAACAGAAAATACCATAAGTGGAAGGTTTCTGAAGGGAAGCTTTATTGACACAGTCCAGTAAGCTGCAAATCCACTTATAAATTGTAAGTCCAGTCAGTAAGAGAATTTATCACAGTCCAGTATGCCAAATCCAAATCCAGTGAGAGCATCTTGGTGCAGGAACTTCTGGTCCAAAGGACATGCTCTGCCCTCAGTGCTTCTCTCTGGGTGGTACGAGGTTCCCAACTTCCTTGGCTCACTTCTCTCCCTTATATTCCACAAGCTTGTAGCTTGAGTCCTGCCTCACTAACACAACTGCAGCCCATTCTCCATCATCAATTTTACAGAGGCAGGATTCACAACAGATGGGAAGAAGGGCACCATATTGGGACTCATAGCCAAATCAAATCAACACATACATTTTTTGGGGGACACAATTCAATCCATCACAGACATAAAGCAAATCTCAAAAAAATCCATACCATTGAATTATGGCAAAGCATCTTCTCAAACCACAAAGCCATTAAAATCAAAATCAATAGAAGAAAAAACAGATAGAAAATGGAACACATGGAAACTGAACAATATCTTGCTCAAAAAGCCATAGGTTATAGAAGAAATCAAGGACAAAATCAAGACGTTTATGGATTCAAACAAGAATGAAAACACTTCCTACCAGGACCTATGGAATACAGCCAAATCAGCGCTCAGAGGTCAGTTTATCTCCATAAGTGCATAAATCCGGAAGCAAGAAAAAACTGAAACCCAAGATCTAACCCTACAGCTTGAACAAGTAGAGAGAGGGCAATAGAGGAATCCCTCAGGTACCAAAAGAAAACAGATCATAAAGATTAGAGCAGAACTAAACAAATTAGAGAATAGAGGAACAACTGAAAAAATTGAAAAGACCAAAAGCTGGTTTTTGGAAAAGATCAACAAAATTGACAAACCATTGGCAACATTTACTAAAGAAAAACAAGAAAGGAAACAAATAACCCAAATTAGAAATGAGAGGGGCGTAGTCACAACAGATCCATCAGAAATTCAAAATAATATAACAGAAAACCATAGAAGACTATACTCTAACAAAATTTGAAAACCTAGAGGAAATGGACAAATTCCTAGATTCACATCACCTACAAAAATTATCACAAGGTGAAGCAGGACAATTTAATAAACCCATCACAAAGGAAGAGATTGAAAAAGTCATCAAAAAGCTACTAACCATAAAAAGCCCCGGCCCACATGGCTTCACCCCAGAATTCTACCAAGCTTTTAGAGAAGAGTTATCTCCAATACTATTGAGACTACTTTACAGCATTGGAAGGGATAGACTACTCTCAAATTCATTCTATGAAGCCAGCATAACCCTGATACCAAAGCCAGGGAAAGACTCAACAAAAAAGGAGAACTACAGACTCAGGAATCCACTCATGAATCTAGATTGAAAAATCTTCAACAAAATTCTTGTCCATACAATACAATGACATAGCAAAAAAAAAAAAAAAAATTCATCACAACCAAGTTGGATTCATACTAAGGATGCAAGGCTGGTTCAGCATCAGAAAAACAATTAATATGATCAACCACATAAATAACACAGAAGACAAGAATTACCTGATTTTGTCTATTGATGCATAAAAGGCATTTGATTAAGTACAACACCCATTCATGCTAAAAACTCTCAACAAAATAGGAATAGACGGCAAACTCCTCAATGTAATAAGGGCCATTTATACAAAGCCAACTGCCTACATTATCCTGAACGGAGAGAGACTGAAACAATTCCCCTTGAGAACAGGAACTAGAAAAGGATGCCCTCTGTCACCTCTCCTATTCAACATTGTACTAGAAGTTCTAGCCAGAGCAATTAGACAAGACCAAGAAATAAAGGGCATCTGCATTGGCAAAGAAGAAGTAAAAATCTCCCTATTTGCAGATGATATGATCGCATATGCAGGGAATCCTAAACAAGCAAACTAATCAAATTGATAAAAGAGTTCAAGAGAGTGTCAGGATACAAGACAAACATAAGTAAATCAATAAGATTCCTTTATACCAACAATGAGATTATTAAGGAAAAAATCACCAAATCGATATCATTTACTATAGCTCCCAAGAAGATAGAATACCTAGGAATAAATCTAACCAGAGAAATAATAGACCTTTACAAAGAGAATTACAACACCTTACTACAAGAAACAAAGAGAGACTTACACAAATGGAGAAACCTACCCTGCTTATGGATAGGAAGACTTAACATTGTGAAAATGTCTATTTTACCCAAAGCAATATACTTATATAATGCAATCCCAATACAAATTCCTGTGACAATTTTAATGAGATGGAGAAACAAATCACCAACTTTGTTTGGAAAGGGAAGAAACCCCAGATAAACGAAATACTTCTGAAGGAGAAGAATACACCCAGAGGCCTTTCACTACTTGACTTTAGAACCAATTACACTGCCAAAGTGGTCAAAAGAGCCTGGTACTGGTACAAAAAGAGACAGGTAGATCAATGGAACAGAGTTGAGACCCCAGACATGACACCATCCTCCTATGAACAGCTGATATTCGACAAAGGTCCTAAGACATTAAACAGGGGTAAAAGCAACCTCTTCAACAAATGGTGCTGGCAAAATTGGATATCTGTCTTCAATAAATTGAAACAAGTCCCGTATCTCACACCACATACAAAAACCAACTTAAGCTGGATAAAAGACCTAAATATCAAATCTAAAAGCTCATTCAAGAAAATTTAGTATCAACAATGGAAGTTTCAATACACAATGTAGACAGATTTCAAAATCTGACAAACAAACCGTAATCAACAGAAGAGAAAATAGATAAATGGGAACTACTAAAAATCAAACACTTTTGCTCATCCAGAGACTTTATCAATGGAATTAAAAGATCACCTAAAGAATGGGAAAAAATACTTGGCAACTCTGTGTCAGACTGACTCCTGATCTCCATAATCTATAAGGTACTACAAAATATCAGTAAGAAAAAGATAAATCATCCAATTAAGCAATGGGCAAAGGAGATGGACAGACACTTCTCTAAAGAGGAGATCCAGGCAGCCAAAAAACACATGCAGACATGCTCATGATCAATAACTTTTAAAGACATTCAAATCAAAACTACAATGAGATACCATCTCACCCCAACAAGGTTGGCCATATCCAAAAAACACAGATCAACAAATGCTGGAGAGGCTATCTAGAAGTTGGAACTGTCCTACACTGTTGGTGGGATTGCAAAATGGAAAGCAATCCAGCACTTCCTTAAAAAGCTGGAAATACATATACCATTTGACCCAGTAATTCCACTGCTTGGAATATATCTTGCAGAATCAAAGCCATTCACACCAACTGATACATGCACTGGAATGTTTATTGCAGCACAGTCCACAATAGCAAAAAGATAGAACCAACCCACATGCCCAGCAGAGGAATGGATAGGTAAACTATGGTATATGTACTCAATGGAACACTATGCAATAATAAAGAACAATGAGGATTTTAGGAAACATCTTATGACCTAGTTACAACTGGAGGACATTATGCTGAGTGAAAGTAGTCAGCCACAAAAGGGCAAATATTGTATGAGACCCCTACGATAAGAACTTGAAAACAGACTCATGCATAGTAGAAAAGACTCTGATGGCTGCAAGGGTGTTGAGGGAGGGAGGGAGAGGGTGGGGCATAGATTAGATAGTTGGTAGAAATTTGATTGGGTGAAATCAGTGACAACACACATTAGAAAGAAGATCAGTTTTAACTGCACGTCAACATAATATGATTTCTCTTCCCATCTTAGCCCAATATTGCAAGGATGGAGTAGCTGGGGCAGGAGGCCAGCATTTTGCTAATAGAGTCTTCTGCACCCCAAATTGGTGAGTGGCATCTAGGGTCTTAAAACCTGCTAAGCTGCCATCTGAGGTACACCAAATGGTCCCAACTCAGCAGGAATGGATGATCTCGAAGGACCAAAATGACATGGGGCAAAGAGAACCCAAAAGACAGAGAGACTCACAGGAATGGGTAACTACACTGATACGTGACCTGAAGAACTGGATGGTGCCTGGCCACTACAAGTGATAGCCATGATGGGGCTCACGAAGTTGAGTCTCACAGACAACATGAAAATAAAAGAGTGCACCCTAAGATCTCCACTAAAAGACCACAATTGATGGTCCAGGGGCCTCGGGGTTCCCCTAGGAGCATGGCCCCTGGCCTTGATGCTGCCCCTGCCCATAAATCATAATGGATTGGATTTGGTGACACAGAGCAACCATATCATGTGTGCACTTTATGGTTCTGTGCATCTGTAGGATGTCATCCAGCTAACCTCTTACTGGGCATGGGGGAGATGGTGGAGAGGAGGGGATAGGAGATAGTCAGGAGGATATGACATGCACAGAATGGTGAAGAGGAGTGTGCTGTCACTGGGCAGGGAGAGCAGTGGGAGCTGCTCATCAGCAGGTATGCAGATTTATACAGGATTGTATATTTTCACTCAATCATAATAATATACACACACACACACATATATATATAAGGATCAGGAGAAGTTCCATCTTAATTCACAGGTTCGGGATGTTTCAGCCTTTACAACAGTGTGAGCTATTTCCTTGATATTAATCTGTCTATATATTTATTCACTTTACTGGTTTCACATTTCTAGAGAATCTAGACTAAGACAGCTTTGAAAAATAGATCTCATACACTGAATACTAATGACCTAAGACCATAGGTCTTGTGGTAAAATAAAGTAAGAAAAAAACTGGTGGAGATCCATGCATGTGCCCATTCCAAAGAAAATGATCCAACAGAACGCAGAAATTACCAACAATATCATTATTTGCACATGCAAGTGACATTTTGCTGAAGATAATTCAAAAACAATTGCAATAACACGTCAACAGGAAACAGATATTCAAGCTGGATTCAGAAGAGGATGTGGAACGGGGGATGTTATTGATGATGTTTGGTGGATCTTGACTGAAAATAGAGAATACCAAAAAGAGATTTAACTGTGTTTTATTGGCTATGCAAAGGCATCTGACTGTGTAGACATTAACAAGTTATGGCTAATATTGTCAAAAGTGGGAATTCTGGACCACTGTACTCATGTAGAACCTCTATGTGAACAAAGACGCAGTCATTATAAGAATAGAACTATAGATACTGCATGGCTTAAAATCAGGAAAAGTGTGAGTCAGGGCTGGATCCTTTTATTGTACTTATTCAGTCTATATTTTGAGTTGATATTCCGAGAAAATAGACTATATGATGAAGAATTTGGCATCAGGATTGAAGGAAGACTCATTAACAACCTGTGATATTCAGATAACATAACCTTTCTTGCTGAAAGTGAAGACGACTAGATTCACTTTGACCCTCATTATCAATATTCTTCACTGACACCATAATTCAAATGCGTTGATTCTTCTTTAGTCTTCCTTATTCATTGTCTGGCTTTCAGACGCATATGCCAAGCCAAGCCAAGTGTCGTTGAGTCGGAATATGAGGCAACTGAAAACACCATGGCTTTCAATTGTCTCATATTGATAACGAAGATCAAAGACTACAGACTTCCATATGAGTTACATCTTAACATAAGGAAAACCAAAACCCTCACAACTGGAGCAATAAGCAACATCATGATAGACAGAAAAAAGATTCAAGTTGTGTAGGATTTCATGTTACTTGGTTCTATATCAATGTGCATGGAAACAACAGTCTAGAAATTGAACAAAATATTTCACTGGGCAAATGTGCTGCAGAAGATCCTTTTAAAGTGCAAAGATGTCACTTTGAAGATGAAAGCACATGTGATCCAAGCATGGTGTTTTCAATTGCCTTACATGCAAGTGAAAGCTGGATGATGAATAAGGAAGACCATAGAAGAATTGATGCATTTGAATTATGGTGTTGATGAAGAATATTGAATACATACAGACTGCCAGAACACCTCTATCTTGGAAGAAGTACAGCCAGAATGCTGCTTAGAAGGAGGAATGGTGACACTTCATCTCAGGTACTTTGGACATTCTTTCAGGATGGAAGTGTCCCTGGAGAAGGACATCATGCTTGGTAAAGTAGATCATGAGCATAAAAGAAGATTCTCAAGGAGACAGATTGACACAGCAGCAACAACAATGGGCAAACACACAGCAGTGATTGTGACGATGGCACATAACTGAACATCGTTTTGTTCTGTCATCCATAGGATTGCTTGCTGTGAGTAGGAACCCACTCAAAGGCACTCAGCAACAACTATATGTCAAACCGCTTACAGTAATCCAAACCTGAGTTAGATATTACTCACATTATCCTATTTTAACAATTATAGGAAGGCAATGTTACTGTCCCTATTCTAGAAGAAGCTGAGAATGAGAAAAGTTAAAAGTCTTAATAATAAACGACAGTCTTAGTAGTGGAACCCTGTTCACCAAACAATGCTCAGTTCATTTTAATTCATGGTGACCCATGCGTGTCAAAGGAAAACCGTATGATACAGGATTTTTAGTGACTGCATTTTCAAGAGTAGATTGCCAGGCCTTTCTTCTGAAATGTCTTTGTGTAGACTTGAACCTCTAACCGTTTGATTAGCAAAATGAATGCACCAACAGTTCTCACCACTTAGGGATTCCTTCTAAGATATTGTAAAGTCCAAATGGCTGGCTGGCTACTCAGCCCTGAGGTTATGCTAGGTCTGGCCTAAAGAGAAGTGTTACTAGTTTATAGTCCTCTTGCACACATTTCTTCATTCATATGAACTCCTCTTAACATTTTATTATTATTTTGAATAGCGTGGCGTGGTGACAGGGCAAACTTTGTGGGATGTGACTTGGGCAGTCACACAGGACCCCACACTCAGGTGGCTCTTATTCCTGGTCTCATGCTCTGCCATCAATGCCCTAAAAAATCTTCATTTTAATCTTTCAACTTGTGTCTTGCAAAGTTGATAATAAAAGCATTCTACAAAGTGTATGACAAACAACACTGTCCTTTACCCCATATATCCACATATTTGACCTTGTTTCCCATATGCAACTCTTCTAATGTTTTCTTCTGGCATTTATAAGGAGCCCTGGTGATGTAGTGTTCTGCTCAGCTGTAAACCAAAATGTTGGCAATTCAAACCCACCACCATCTCTGCGGAAAGATTGTGGCAGTCTGCTTCTATAAAAATTTACAGCCTTGGAGACCCTGCTGGGAAGTTCTCCTCTGTCCTGTAGGGTCACTGTGAGTTGGAATTGATGGAACAGGTTTGGATTTGGGTTTCTAGTATTTATATCCATAGTCATTGTGTGATTATAATAACTTTTTAAAAACTGCATCCATTGACCTGTTATCATGGATTGAATTGTGTCTCCCCCAAATATCTCTCAACTTGGCTAGGTCATGATTTCCAGTATTGTATGACTGATGTGATTTTCCTATATGTCATAAATTCTGTCACTATGATGTATTAAGATGGATTAGCAGCAGTTATACTGATGAGATCTGCAAGAATAGTGTCTTAAGTCAATTTCTGTTGAGATAGAAAGAAGAGAACAGAGAGAAAGGGGGCTTCATGCAACCAAGAAAGTAGCTGCAGCAGCAAAGCGTATCTTTTGGACCTGAGGTTCATGTGCTGAGATACTGCCAGACCAAGGGAAGATGGATGTTAACCAGGGCCTTCCTTTAGAGTTGACAGAGGAAGCCTTCCCTTGGTACTGATACCCTGAATTGGGGCTTGTAGCTAACTAGACGGTGCAAGAATAGACTTTCTCTTTGCTAAAATTACCCATTTGCTTTTCTCTAGATACTCTCTAGATAATCTAGTTATCTAGAACTAGATAACTAAGACATCTGTTTTTTTGATAGTCAGGATTTAGCTCTCAGACCACAAACCCCATCAAAGCACATTCTTTCAAGCCAGTTGTCACTGTTGTTAGGTGCCACTGAGTCGGTTCTGACTCACAGCAACCCTGTCAACAACAGAACGAAACAAGGTCCAGTCTTGCACCATGTCCACAATCATTTTTATACTTAAGCCCACTGTTGCGTCCACTGTGTCAAGGTCTTCCTCTTTTTTGCTGACCTTCCACTTTACTAAGCACAAGGTCCTTCTCCAGAGACTGATCCTTCCTGACAACGTGTCCAAAGTATGTAAGATGCAGTCTTGCCATCTTTGCTTCCAAGGAGCACTCTGACTGACTGTCCTTTTTCCAGAAGAGATCTGTTGTTTCCTTTGGCGGTCCATGGTACATTCAACATTCTTCTCCAACACCACAATTCAAAGGCATCAATTCTTCTTCATCTTCTCCTCATCATTATATCCATTATTATGATTATATAAATGTAATATACTGCAGAACTAGTACAGTAACATCGTTTTCTTTCTTTCCATCAATGCTGTCATATACTTATCAATGTTTTTATCCCAATTGCTCAAAACTGTCTGACAACATTTCAATTTGTTTTCTTTTTTTAATTCTTATCTTTGATCTAAAATTAGACTGTTGGTTCTGAAGTCCTGTCAAGCTACTGTCATGGGCTCTGCCACTGTCATGGCATGGAGTTCTGTTTTGCTATCTTTTACTACGTTTTTTACTCTCTAGTTTCTTTGCCATTCTCCAGAAGGCTTCTAAGAAGAAATGTGGGGAAAGAAAGAATAAAATTATATATGCAATATAAAACCCAAACCAGTGGCAACTCTTGGTGACCTGATGTGTTGCAGAGTAGAAATGCACTCTATAGAGTTTTCAAGACCCTGACCTTTTAGAAGCAGATTATTAGGCCTTTCCTCAGAGATGCCTACTGAGTGAGCTCTGACTGCTAACCTTTCAGTTAGTGACACATTACCGAACTTTAAAATCAGTATTAGAATAACTTCATCTTTATTAATTGCTGGAAAGAAATTTATTTGGACTCAAACTTGTCTAAGTGCTCATTCATAATTAACCAACTAGAACCAGTTCTTTGAGAACATATTATAATTAGTTTAACTTCATAATACTATCCAGAGGTAAGACATTATTATATTTTATGAATCCTTTAGAGAAAACGACTTATAATAGTTTATTTCTTTTGAAGGCTTTGCTATATCAATCAAAATAAACAATTTATCTTTTTAGCGCACTTTAATTTTAATAGACTAACTCATACTAAAGTTTTGTTGTTTTTTATTTTTTAGAGTAGCTATTAAAAGCCTAATACATACAGCAGACACAAGAAGCACTTTTATTTGGAGCTGAAGCTTAATGTGACTTCCGAGGAAACTTAGATTCAATGTTCTTCTCTAGATTAGAACTGAAATCCTCAAGGTGGAATCTTACTCGCTTTTCTAAGGGACTTATCACAGGTTTGGGCCAAGTGGATGTCACCTTCGATAAGAAGCATACATTGGCTCTCTGGAGCCTGCTCAGGTAACAGGCTTATAAAATCTCTGCGTGTTTCTCTTTATCATTATCTATTTTATGATGATTAACAAAAGCACAAGATTCTTAAAATAGCACAACACAAAACAGGGCAAAGCACACATACACACAAGTAGTTACCCAGTTTCAGTCAGCTTGACCTGTCTTAAAATTACTCAAGATTTCTCTTGGATCTAGTCAGAGGACTCTTGCCCCAAATTTGGTCAAGTAACTTTTGTCTTAAACCTGGTGTAAGTAACATGGGAGTAAGAAACATGCAAGAGAGCAGAGAGAGTGAGAATGAGAGAGCAAGAGGGAGAGACAGAGAGGGAAAAGGAGAGAGAAAGCTAACAATGGTTACTAGAACGCAAACAGAAACGAAATTCTCCTTGAAGGTTATTTGCCTCTGGTGATCAGAACCATAAGAAATTACAAAGTTGGCAGATATAAAAAAGATTCTTTATATCACCAGTATTTTTATAATAAGACAAGTATCTCTTTTGAAATGCAATGGTTGATATAAATTTTGAATCATAAGAAGATATAAATAATTTGACAAACAACCCTGCTATTAGGTCTTCAGTAAAGTTTACTTGTTGGGTGCTAGTAGGACCCGACTTGCTTCTAACTTACAAGTTTTTTTCTTTAGGGATAGCTTATTGATAATGAAAAATATTTCTGTATTTAAAAACCAAATTAACTATGGTTTCTTAGTCTAGTCTGTAACACTTGGATTAAAGAAGTCAGTTAAAGAGTTTGGTAACCGTAAGCAGTTTTCCTCCCTTTCCTTGTTTGCAGTTTTGAGCTTTTGTTCAGTCAGTTTTTCTTGGAAACTACCTTAGCAATTGCGTTTAAAAAACTGAGCTGCTGCTTTTGTTAGATCTAATAATCCAATGTCTGAAGCACTGGGTAACATCATTAATGACTTTGCAGGGTATTTTTTTCTGTTTTTGAATGTGCTTCTTCAGCCTAGTGAAGAGCTTCTTTAGGTCCTACTAATAATTAATTTTTTAAAATCTTGATGATGTAGTTTTACAAGTTTTTATATAGGTCCCATATCTATACGAGGTCTGACAAGTCCGTGAACTAAATTCTTCTAAGTGCTACATAGCTCATTGCTGAATATCACTAAGGCACCTTCGAAGTCCTCCCCTTAGGAAGTTATGCACTGATGCCAGCACCTAGCCTACACTTCAAAGAAATTTTGGAACTCTCTCTGGAATGGCCATTGTGGACAGTGGCATGGTGGAAAGTTCATGAATTTAATTGTATAGTTGTCTGGGAAGGAGTTTTTACCCAGTAAATAAGTAACTGTATTGGAACAACCTCTCTACTCACCTGATCTGGGCCCCAGTGACTTTTTCCTTTACCCAAAGAGAAAGAAATTATTGAAAGGAAAACATTTTGATGACATTCAGAACATCAAGTGTAATACAACAGCTCTGATGGCCATTCCAGAAAAAGAGTTCTGAAATTGCTTGGAATGGAATTACACAGTCATAAATGAGAGTGGCATCCTTAAAGGATGATTGAAAACCTTTTGACAATTGCAGGGGGCTTTGAAACCCTGATGGCGTAGCAGGTCAGTGTCGTGGCTGCTAACCAAAAGGTTGGCACTTTAAGTTTGCCAGTAACTCTTTGGAAACTCTATGGGACAGTTCTACTCTGTCCTATAAGGTTGCTATGAGTTGGAACCGACTCCACAGCAGTAGATTTGGGTTTGGTTTTGGTTCTGCGTAGCCAGAAAGTAAAATCGATTGTAAAAGGTTTATCTTTTTCTTCAGGGTATTTAATTTCAAAAAGCATTTCATAATGAGATTTTTCTCCCTTTCTTAACAGGGCAATATGATTTAAAGTCTCAAACCTTTTGTCAGCTGTTATTTCTTAAATGAAGACTGGCCTGGACATCTGCTTTAGTCATCTTGTACTGCTCTAACAGAAACGTGAAGAGCAGATGACTTTAAAGGAGAAATATTTATTCTTACACAGTCCAGTAGGCCACAAGACCAAATTCAGGGTGCCCAGTGCAGAAGGCTTTCCGTCTGTTAGAACTGAAAGAAAGTCCTTGTGTTATATCAGTCTTTGGTGGGAGAACATCTTGGCATAGAAACTTTAGGTCTGAAGAATGCACTCTACTCCCAGTGCTGCTTTCTTGATGGTGTGAGGTTCCCAACTCTCTGTTGACTTCCAGGGAAACTTCCTTTACAGTGGAGCAGGGAAGTGGCTTTGTGAAGGGATTTACAGTCCCACTGTAATCCTCTAACATACAGTGTAGGAAAATCACAGAATGGAGGACAATCATAAAATATTGGGAATCATGGCCCAGCCACATGGCTACACACATTTTTGGGAGGACACAGTTCAATCCACAACAGCATCTTTCTAGCCAGTATGTAATCTCTCACTTGGCTGGATTTGTAGTTGCTGTACATGGCTGTAAGTCATTAACTTACTTGTCCAGGAATCTCCCTGGTTAGAGCTAGTTTATGAATTAACCATTGTTAGTTAAGTGCTAGGCTGCTAACCATAAGGTCAGCAGTTCAAATTTGCCAGGTGCTCCTTGGAAACTCTGTGGATCAGTTCTACCCTGTCCTCTAAGGTCTCTATGAGTTGGCATCAAATTGATGGCAGTGGATTTCGTTTTGGGGTTCCTAGTATTGTCTGTAGACAGACTGAGGGAAAAAAATGTCCAGCAAAGAAGTATAAGAAAACTTTTAGTCGGTACTTGAACACTTAACTTGGCAGACTATTTTAGGGTCTCTCTTTTACAACCAACTGCACAGAAAAGTCCATTTTTACTGAGCTAATGCAATTTTTCCAGGCTTGCCACTTTGTCTGAAACCCTATCTGTGACAAGAACATGAGGTTTTTAATGTGGCTCATAAAAGTTATCTCCCAATTTACTAGAATTTCAGCACGTACACACCATAAAATTTAGAAATCTGCAGAAACAACCATGTATCACTAGGTGGAGTACAAACTTCGCCTTTGAACATTCCCAGAAACAAACCACTTCCAAAGATAATTACCTACAACTTTTCACAAACCACAAAGAAATACTCTTTGAAAGTAGATTTAATTCTGTATTGACTCAGATGCTCAAATTTAGACAACACAAACAGGTGAAATCTCACCAAACATCTGAGGGAATCTGAACAGAAAAACAAGTGGAAGCTTATCAAACATCAAAACAACATGGATAGAAACACAAGTGAAAACATGTCGTGTTGTTCTAAGAGATTCCAGACAGAAAAACGCAACGAAAGACTTCATAAAAATCTCAGAGAACCACTCCATAAATCACAGGTGTCAAATCCAAGAGCACTTACCACCTGTTGGGTGCCCAGTATCCTTAGAAATGGTAGTGCAAAAAAGGCTCTGTTAGTGGTGCCTGTTCTGGTCCTCAGAGCCTCAAGGCTCCTGTTGGAGGAAGATAGCTTTGGATCCCACCCTAGTCACTGCAATGTGGTAGAGAAGACTCCAGACTCAAATTTAATTAAAAGAGATTTTTATTAATCCAAGAGGAAGAAAATCACTGCAATGAGGAATTCTGCCAGTGTGCCCCAGACAATAAGACACTAGCAGAGTCCATTAAATCACAATTAGGGAGTTTCTGATATACTGTTACAGAACGAAGTAAAGATATAGCATTGCCAAAGGTGGGCTAACAAAGTGAGACCTTAATGATGATTCATTTATAGAGCTTTGTTGACTTGTTACCTACTTAGTGACATTATACTTGTTGGTGGCATACAAGTTTTATTTTAAGATTCCTTGGGGACAAACCATAAAGATGAGCTGTTAGGGGTAAAGCTCCTTTGAAAACAAGTTAACAAAATTGTGATTGGTGATTCCCCTTAGTGATATCAATGTTTAGTTCATTAGTTGCCACTTAGGTACCATAAAGAGTTCACAGTCTAACATAGTTACATAAAAGCTTCTTGGCTCTGGTACAAGGAAAAAACGCATTCTTTGAGACATCACATAATAGACAGAACTGTCCTAACCAGTTTAGTTTCCTGGTTCTATAGGTTTTCTTACACAGAGTGAATTTTGTGCCTGGACTTCCCTTGAGCTTTTCTTACTCAGATGAGATACCTCAAAATAGTTGTAAGAAACCCTACGTCACAACAAATTATCAAACTCATTAGAGATGTAGAGCACACTGTGGGAGGGATAGAGGGTGCCAGAATTTCTTAAAAAAAGAGCTGATCAGAGGAAGTACATCAGACCTCAGTCTCATAGGAATCAGCCGTGGGCTGCTGATTTTGATTCTCCTTCCCCCTGTGAAGTTAAAAGATGTCAGACACCTCTGTCCCCTTGTTTTTACAGTTGATGTCATAAGTGGCAATCATAAAGGCTGCAGACCCTTGGAAGCACAGGACTTAAGAAGAAAAAGAACAAAGGTCATGGGAAGTGAAACTTTTCATAACTTAGGTTATTGCTACCTGTAATGGCTGGGAGGAAACTGCCAGATACTATGCTGCAGCTAATGGGAGAAAACCTGCATCCGGAATGGCTTGGGGCAGGGGCCAGTATGGATAAATGGGATAATTGTTAGAGGCCACAGCCTACCAATTCCACTCTCCAAGAGGCCTGAGGCCATATGCATATAAATGGAAAGACAGTCAAGGGGTGGAGAAGATGAAACTAGAATATTTTTATAAAGGATTATATGCTTATTTGATTATACTATGGATAGTCAATGTTTCTTCTATCTAGAATTGAATAGGAAACGCTGGAGCTGTAGTGGGTCAAGTGCTACGTCTTCTGCTAACCAAAATGTCCTTGGAAACTCTATAGGGCAATTCTACTCTGATATCTAGGATAACTATAAGTTGGATCCGACTCAGCAGCAGTGGGTTTGGTTTTTTTGGTAGTGTTGTATAGTTGTTGTTAGGTGCCATCTAGCTGGTTCCAACTCACAGCAGCCCTACATACAACAGAATAAAACACTGCCCTGTCCTGTGCCATCCACGGTATGGTTATGCTTATGCTCATTGCTGCAGCCACTGAATCACTGAGGATCTTTTTTGATTAACCTGTTCTTTACCAAGCATCATGTCGTTCTCGTTCTCCAGGGACTGATCCCTCCTGATAACATGTCCAAAATACGTGAGAGATAGTCTCACTGTCTTTGTTTCTAAGGAACATTCTCGTACTTCTTTCAAGACAGATTTGTTCATTCCTTTGGCAGCCTACAATTCAAAGACATCAGTTCTTCAGTCTTCTTCCTTCACTGTCCAGCCTTCACACGTGAAGGAAGCAACTGGAAACACCACGGCTTGGATCTGGCTCATCTTATGCCTCACAGTGAAGTCTTTGCTTTTCAATACTTTGAAGAGATCTTTTGCAATAGGTTTGCCCAATGCAATGCATCTTTTGGTTTCTCAACTACTGTTTCCACGGGTGTTGATTGTGTAGCCACATAAAATGAAATCCTTGATGACTTCAAACTTATCTCTGTTTATCATAATGTAGCTTATTGGTCCAATTGTGAGAATTTTTGTTTTCTTGTGGTTGAGGTGTAATCCATACCAATTTTCATCGGTAAGTATTTCAAGTCTTCTTCACTTTCAGCAAGTTAAATTGTGTCATCTGCATCACATAGGTTGTTAATGAGTCTCCCTCCAATCCTGATTCCCCATTCTTCTTCTCGTAGTCCGGCTTCTTGGTTTTTTTGTTCAGTGTACAAAATGAACAGATATGGTGAAAGGACACAATACTGATGCACACCTTCCCTGACTTTAAACTGCACGTATCTATCCCCTTGTTCTGTGGAAGTAACAGATTCCTCATAAGCACAATTAAGCATGCTGGAATTCCCATTCTCTGCAACATTATCCATAATTTATTAATGATCTACATAGTAAAATGCCTTTGCATAGTCAGTATAAAACAGATAAACATCTTTTTGATATGCTCTGCTTTCAGCCAGGATCCATCTCACATTTGCAAGGAAGTCCCGGGTTCCATATTCAAATTTCTTGGCACAGAAAAATGAGCATCTGCAGTGCTGCACTCATTTATTGAAACATCTCAGTTAGTAGTCCATCAGTTGCTGGAGCTTGGTTTTCACCAATGCCTTTGGTGCAGCTTGGACTTCTTCTTTTGGTACCAGTGGTTCTTTCCTGATCATATATGCTCCCTCCTGAGACAGCTGAATATTGACCAGTTATTTTTGGTGTGATGACTGTGTGCATTTCTTCTATCGTTTAGTGCTTCCTTAGTCTTGTAGCATTTTCCCCATAGAAAGTGGTTTCAGTTATGGGCTAACAGAGAGTCTGGGGGCCATGTCTTCTGGGGTCCCTCCAGTCTCAGTCAAACTTTATCAAGTATGGCTATTTTTCTAGAATTTGAGTTCTGGACCCTAGTTTTCTCCTGTTCCACCAACAAAGCAGTGCAGGGAGCAGAACACATCCTTTGGAAAAGACCAGGGTACCTGCATCTCAGAAGTTTCGAGTCCAGGGGAAGATTGAAGAAAAGGATCTTACCTTACTCTTGAGCCATCAGAGAAAGGCTTCCTCTGGAGATGACACCCTGAATTTGGACTTTAGTTTACTGGATTGTAACAAATAAATTCTCTTTTTAAAGCTATCCTCTTGTGATATTTTTGTTAAAGCAGCACTAGATGACTAAGACATTAGTTTTTAAGACCCCAGATGGTACTCACTGAAGTGGGTTTCAGAACATTTTCATAATAAACTTTGTTAGCCAATTGGCCTAGATTTCCCTTGAAACCATGGGCTCCAGATCCTTGCCCCATTACTGTATCCTTTTAAGTGTTTGCTTATATTCAGGAAACTTTTTAGCTTTTGGTTTAGTATTATTGTACTGACTTCCCCTGTGTGTTGTCCTTCCCATCACCTAAAGTAATTCTTGTCATACAATTAGTGAATACCCCTCTCTGTCCCTCCTTACCCTTGTAACCATTAAACAATGTTTTCTTCTGTGTTTAAACTTTTTTTTTTTTTTCGAGTTCTTATAATAGTGGCCTCATATAATACTTGGCCTTTTTCAACCAGCACAGTGTCTTCAAGCTTCATCCACGTTATGAGAAGTTTCATGGATCCATTGTTCTTCACTGTTGGGTAGCATTCCATTGTGTGAATATGCCCTAGTTTGTTTCTCCATTTATTTGTTGATGGGCACCTCGGTTGATTCCATCTTTTTGCTGTTGTGAACAATGCTGCAATGAACATAGGTGTGCACATGTCTATTCATGTGACGGCTCTTATTTCTCTAGAATACATTTCAAGGAGTGGATTGCTGGATTGTGTGGTGTTTTTATTTCTAGCTTTTTAAGGAAGCATCAGATGGATCTCCAAAGTGGTTGTACTATTTTACATTTTACTAACCCAAACCAAACCCTCTGCAGTAGAGTTGATGCCAACTCATTGCAACCCTATAGGTTAGAATAAAACTACCAAGAAACACATGGTAGATTTGAACTGCCGAACTTTTGGTTGGCAGATGTAGCACTTAACCACTATGTCAATACGGTTTCCACAGTTAAGTGCTACATCTACCAACCAAAACGTAGGCAGTTCGAATCTACCAGGTGCTCCTTAGAAACTCTATAGGGCAGTTCTACTCTGTCCTATAGGATCACCATGAGTCAGAATCAACCTGACGGCAGTGGTTTGGTTTGGGGTACCAGTAGTGTATAAATGTTCCAGTCTCTCCATCACCTCTCCAACATTTATTATTTTATGTTTTTTGGATTAATGCTAGCTTTATTGGATTAAGATGGTATCTCATCATAGTTTTTATTTGTATTTCTCTAATGGCTAGTGATCATGAACATTTCCTCATGGTAAGTAAAAGGATTCAGAGAAGAGAGGAAGGGAGAAGGAATTTATCTTCCAAGAAAATAGAACAAAGTTAAGGAGGTAAGTTAGAAAAAAATGTGGGAACATTGAAGAAATCGCCTGCAGGTCAGCCAGGCTGGGCTGTGAGGCAATAGCGTGAGACAGGAGCCTGGAGAGGTAGATAATCCACCCAGGTCCACAGGGCAGGCTGCTCTGTTAAGAGTCTGACCTTGATCTGAAGGATAAAGTGAAACTGCTGAGGAGTTTCTGGACTGGGAAGCACTTTTCCAGCTTACAACCCAAAAAGGTCACAGGGTAATTATTGCGAGAAGCTCAAGACTGGAAGTACACAAAGCTATACCAACAGTGATACCCTGATAAATTTGCAAAAACATCTCTTGCCCCCTCCCACTTCTCATCTCTTTGTGCCTTTTCCACTTGTTTGTCAGCTAGGCTTACAAATAAATGAATTCACAGTGTTAAGTCTCTGGGTGGCACAAATGCTTTGCTCCCAGCCCAGCTGGCACATTGCTTAAGCACTTGACCACTAATGGAAAGATTAGAGGTTGGAACCTACCCAATGGTTCCATGGAAGAAAGATGTAGCTATTTGATCCCATAAGGATTACAGCCTATAAAGCTCCATGGACACAAAGGAATAATACTCAATAATAAAGAACAGTGACGATCTTGGGAAACATCTGATAATATGGAGTCATCTGTACATAACCAAGGGGCATTCATTTAAACAGAACAAAGGGATACCGCATAGTTTAAAGTTTGGAAAGGTGTGCCTCAGGGCAGTATCCTTTCACCATGCTTATTCAATTTGTATACTGAGCAAATAACCCAAGAAGCTGGACTATATGAAGAACATGGCAACAGGACTGGAGGAAGATACATTAAAAACCTGCAGATCACACAACCTTGCTGGCTGAAAGTGAAGAGGGTTAGAAACAGTTACTGATGGAGATCAAAGACCACAGCCTTCAGTGTAAGTTGCCCCTCAACATAAAGAAAACAAAAAGTCTTACAACTGGACCAATAAGCATCATCGTTATAAATGGATAAAAGATTGATGTTGTCAAAGATTTCATTTTATTTGGATCTATAATCAATGCCCATGGAAGCAGCAGTCAAGAAATCAAATGATGCATTGCACAGCACAAATCTGCTGCAAAAGACTTTAAAAAAGTGTTCAAAAGCAAAGATGTACTTTGAGAACTAAGTTATGCCTGACCCAAGTCATGATATTTTCAATTGCCTCATGCATGGGAAAGCTGAGCAATGAATAAGGAAGACTGAAGAAAAAATTATGCCTTTGAATTACAGCACTAGTGAAAAATATTGACTATACCACGGACTGCCAGAAGAATGAACAAATCTGTCCTGGGAGAAGTACACCCAGAATGCTTCTTAGAAGCAAGGATGGAAGGACTACATCTCGCATACTTTTGACATATTATCAGTGGGGATTAGTCCCTAGAGAAGGACATCATGCTTGGTGAAGTAGAAGGTCAGTGCAAACGAGGAAGACCCTAAAGGAGATGGATGGACACAGTAGGTGTAATGATGGGCTCCACCAAAACAATGATTAGTGCAGGACTTGTCACTATTTTGTTCGTGTACACAGGGTCTACGAGTCATATCTAAGTCGATGGCACCTAATAACAACAACAATTCTACAAAATGTCTGGCATATTGCATGAAGAGATGGAGAAAATATTCACTGAAGTTTTATTTATATTAGCAAAAACCAACAGGACATTGAATAAACAGTGGTCTAAGCACAAAATACAATATACTATCTTTGTATGGATAAATTTGAAATACGTATGATGGAGAGAAATGGCAAATTTAGCATTATATTACTTAAATCAGGTTTCAGAATGTTCAAAATAACTGGATATGTTGTTTTTGCATAGCTATACGTGTAATGAAGAGGCTCTGGCAGAACAATGATTAAAGTGCTCGGCTGCTAACCAAAACATCTGTGATTCAAACCCACTAGTCACTGCATGCAAGAGAAAAGACCTGGTGACCTGTTCCCTTAGAGATTACAGCCTAGGAAATGCTATGAGGCAATTCTGTTCTGTCCTATAAGGTCCCCGTGTGTCAAACCAATTCAATAGCAATCACAATGACAACATAAATAAATGCAATAAAAGTATAAAAACATACTCTGAAATTAGAAGAGTAAAAGTAAATAGTATTTACTTCTAGGCTTAAAGGGAATGCAGGTGGTTTAGTGAGGTATGACTGTGGGACGGTTTCTGTATCTGTAACTGTTTGGTTCCTTTAATAATTATTTTGAAAAGAAAAGCAAAAATGATTAAGATTTTGTGTCTACTAGGTTTGGCCACGATTCTCAATGTTTGTATGTGATTACTAGCATGACAGTACCTGCTGTGAACTGCCAATCAATCTAAAGGGAATTTCCTTTGGGACATAGCTGGCACCCGAATATAATAAGATGTTCTGACTTTTTGCTCAGTCTGAATCCTGAAGCTGCTTCCCGTTCATTCATCCTCTAGTTCTTGGGACTTGAGCTATTAGCTTATCTACTAATCATGGGATTCACTGATCTTCACAGCCTGTGACTGGAGTCCTGGTCTTCAACCTGCCAATCTTGGGTTCACCAGCCCCTGCAGCAACACTAATCGGAAACCTGTATTTTCATCCATGGACTTGGGATGTTCCATCCTCTAAAATCATGTGAGCCACTTCTTTGATATAGGTCACTCTTTACATACGTATTTAACCTAGCCTAAAACATCAGCATCTCTAAGACTAGCCAGACTTGAGAACCAATTTAGAAAACTCATCCTTACAATTTTGTTTCTCTAGAACCACTCTTAGTACTAAATGTCTTAGGCTTGATTCTCTAGAGAAGCAAAGCCAATAAAACATGTAAATATATTTCTAGAGAGAGATTTATATTGAGGAAACATCTCATTAGATTGCAGAGGCTGGAATGTTCCAAGTCCTGGATCAGGACAGAGCTGTCTCCAAATTCACCTTCCTCACCCCTACACTACAACCTATCCTTTGCCCCCAGACAGAGAAGGTGGCCAACCCAAGGTCAGCAGGTTGGACAGCAGGGCTCCCATTTACACGCTGTTAATGCTGATAAATCCCAACATGGCAGGCAAGATCACAAGGTTTCTTCTGACTCATGTAGCTGCAGAGGCTGGTGAACCCACGATCAGCAGATAGGGGAGCAGTATTCTCGCTTGTTGGCTGTGAAGACTGATAAATCCAAAGATCAACAGGTAAGCTGATAGGTCAAGTCACAAGAACTGGAGGTCAGATGATAAGAGAGGCAACTACTCAAAAACTTTGGCAAGGCAAGCAGGAAGGCAGTAGACGGTGAAGGGCAGCAGAGGACAGCTGAAGGGGCAGTGAGTGGAATCATTTAGCAGATTCCATCATGGGAGCAATTACATATCAAATTTGAGCAGGAAAGTGATCACAACATTATACAACTGCAAAAACACTGAGAATCACAGCACAACCACGTTGACGCATCATCTCAACCATCATAGTTGATGACTGCTTCCAGCAGTAAGGAGGGAACTGCTACCAACTCATAATGTGAGGTGGAAATACAAATACAGAAAACATTGCCACTAATAGAGCAGGCATTTGGGAAAGGTGAGGCACTGGATAAACATCTGTGTAATATCTTTCTATAGTTTTGTCAGAAAGAGAAGTAACCTGGTTGGTTGGTCCTACTTTTGCTAGACAAGCTGGTAAAATAAAGTGCTCAGGCCTTGAGAGTTAAGACCTGGGTAAAAGACCTCAAAGTTTCTACTTGTGCTTTGAAAGAAAACCTGATTTCTTGTACTAACAGTTGATATTGTCAAAAACTAAACCCAGAGTCTCATTGTTAAAAAGAGTGGCTGAGTTATAACACCAACTCAATGTCCAGCCCGGAAAGGTGACAAAGTAGAGGCATTGACTGGGAAGCAACGAGATCTTGAAACTTGGGATGGGGACATACAGGCATATAATCAGGAAGGCGGAGACACTGAGCCCCCAAATTCTAGTGAATCACTCATATCAGCAGAACTACTCCCATCTGAAGAGATTACTTACTACATGTTTGTCTGCTAAATCACCCTTCCCAGAAAAACCATTAGCCCTTCCACTGATTAAATGAGATTATGCCTAATCCAGCTGCTTCTAAAGTGCCCTTGCCTGAGTCATTGCCTGGGGCGTACATCCTGAGACAAATGCTTTACAAGACGATGCTGAATGTTCTCAAAATGATTTCACACCATCAATTTTGGGTTCTAGACCTATAATTAGTCTTAACTCCCAGTGAGCCCCAAAAGGTTAAATACAAGGTGTGACCCAGAAGGAGGTATACCACACTCCAAAAGAATTACTTGATTTTTCTACTATGTACAAACAGAAACCTGAGGAGTAAGTGTGGCAATGGCTGTTTAAAGTGTGAGATAATGGTGCAAGGAACATAAAAATGGATCAATCTGAGTCTATCAATATGGGTCTCACTAAACACAGATTATTCACTGAATGTTCCCATTTGAGAAGCTCATCAAGGATCTGATAGTTTATTTGTTTGGGTTGCTGAAGATTACAAGATGGCCAGCACTAAGTCAAGGCAAAGTACCAGACTTGCCCTAGTATACTGCAGAAGAAGGTATCCAAAGGTTCAGGGAAACTGGCATGTTAGAGTGATTTCCTGGTCCATGGTACAACCCATACAGCTCTGCTCTTGCTCTTCAAATCTATCCTTTGCTACACTGAAAACCATTGGTAAATTCATCACCAGCAGGCTTAATTTTCAAGCTCACTAGGCTGTTAATCAAATCAAGTATCTGCTTTCCTCAACTCTGGGGTAATAAGCTTGACAGTTCTACCCCTGAGGTGGGAACCTGCAAAGAAACATGAGGCATAGGGAACATTCAAATACATTGGTTTAATATTTGCAAACATTATCCCCATTTCATCTTGTTTAACATTGCTTTTGTCTAATTTTTTTATACTTCTGGGTCAAATTTCTCCAAATAAGTAAAATACTTATTTTATATACCGTGAATTATTATAATCCACTGCCATCAAGTCGGGTCCAACTCATAGTGACCCTAGAGGTCAGAGTAGAACTGTTCCATAGCATTTCCAAGGAGTGCCTGGTGGATTTGAACTGTCAACCTTTTGGTTAGCAGACATAGCACTTAAGCCACTATACCACCAGGGTTTCCTTAGTTATTATACATGTATTAAAATCATAGAAGAAACTTAAGAATAAATTTGTATAGCTTAGCTGATGTGTTATTGCCATACACTGAACTGTATATATTTAAGGAATACAACTTGATAACTTTGACACATGTACACACCTATGAAACCATTGCCACAATCAAGGAATATATCCATCACTTTTAGAAATTTCCTCTGGTCCCTTTGAAAGTGTCCTTCTTCTGCTTCCAAGCACCACAGCTCCCTGTCTGCAGCAATCACCCATCAGCCTTCTGTTGTCACATATTAGCTTGCATTTTCTAGAATTTAATATAAATGGAATTATTTGGTATATACTGTTTTTAATTTACCTTTTATACTCAATTTAATTATTCTGATATTCATTTATGCTTTGTGTCTATCAATAACTCATTCTTTTTTATTGCTGAGTAACATTCCATTATATGCATATATTACTATTTGTTTATTCATTCTTTGGTTCATAGACATTTGGATTGTTTGCAGCTTAGTACCCTTACAAAGAAAGCTCCTGTGAATATTAGTATACGAATGGACATACATTTTCATTTCTCTTGGGTATACAGCTACAAGTGGAGTGACTGGATTATATTGTAAGCATGGTTGTTAAATTTAGCAAATAAAAATACAAGGTACTCAATTAAATCTGATTTTCAGATAAACAACAATCAATTGTTTATTATGACTATGTTTCCTGGGAAATATGTGAGATATACTTGTCTTTTAAAAAGTTGTTTTTTTTTTTTTTTAATCTAAAATTCAAATTTACCTGGGCACCCTGTATTTTTCCTGACACTCTTAAATTGGAAGGTGTATTGCTTCATTCTGTCATACACAGGGTCGCTATGAGTCAAAATCTACTCAACAGCACCTAACAACAACATTTGATTATTGAGTTAAAAGAGTGTTTTATATATCCTATGTACAAGTCCTTTTTCAAGTACACGCTTTCTAAACACATTCTCAGTCTGTTTCTTGCCTTTTCTCTTAATTTAATCAGTCTCTTGTGAAGATCAAAAGTTTTTAATTTTGCTCTGGTTTAGTTTATTAGTTCTTTTTCATGCTTTTTGTGCACTTTTTAAGAAATCTTTGTCAAAGATATGATGATTTTCTCCTGTGTTTTCTTCTAAAAGTTTTACAATTTTAGTTTGTACATTTAATTTATGATACATAATAACTTAATTTTTGTGTAAAGTATAAAGTAACGGTCAGGGCTCTTTTTTTTTTTCCATGTGTCTGTTGAGTTGCTGTTGTTTTGGAAAGATTATCCATTACCCGTTTAGTTGTCATGTTGACTTTGTTGAAAACTAACTGGGTAGGTATATGAGTAATACACACACACAGAAACAGAATATATATATATATTTACTAATATATATACTGTGGGCAATAAGGAAACCCTGGTGGAGTAGTAGTTATGAGCTATAGCTACTAATCAAAACTTCAGCAGTTGAAATCCAAGAGACCCTCCTTGGAAACCCTACGGGAGAGTTCTATTCTGCCCTACAGGATGGTTACGAGCTGGAATGGACTCAACAGCAACAGGTTTGTTTTTTTCTAACATACAATACATATATACTATAGTAAACACACGTATAACAAATAAGTTTGTGCAGTATACATATAGCATTGTATTTCCTGAATTTCTATTCTACTGTACTTATTTAAATGTTAATCTCTACACCCATATCATGCTATTTTAATAACTATAGATTTATAGAAAGTCTTCTTTATACCAAGTGGTATAAATCTTCTAACTTTATTTTCTTTTTTCACCTCAGCATTATTTTGATTATTCTAAGTCTTGTGCTTCTGTATACATAATTTAAATAAAATTCCAGATGAATTTTAATAATAGATTGGTGACGTCTACAAATATTCCTGCTGGGATTTTGATTGCGGATGCACTGAATCTGTAATTCAGTTTTGATATGACTGACATCTTGAAAATATTGAGGATTTTGATCCATGAATATGATATGTATGTCCATTAAATTAAGGTAGAAATTTAAGAAATCTAACCTGCTTCTGTAGAGTTGATTCTGACTCATACAACTCATCAGGACAGAGTAGAAGTGCCCAATTGAGTTTTCTAGTCTGTAATCTCTATGGAGATAGACTGCCATGTCTTTCTCCCACAGAGAGGCTGATGGGTCTGGGCCATCAACCTTTCAGTTAGCAGCTGATTACTTTATTGCTGTACCATCAAGACTCCTTTCCATTAAATTAGGGATTTTTTTTTTAATCTCAGCAGTGTTTTCAATTTTCAGTACATAAATCTTGCAAACCTTCTGTTAAATTTGTTGTGAAGTATCTCAAGTTTTTGATGCAGTTATGAATATAATTTTTTTCATATTCTAATTGTTGCTAATATATCCCAATAGTTCATAAAGACAACATTCTTCATCCTAATTTAGTGAGTAGTATCTAAGGTCTTAAAAATCTTAAAAGCAGCCATCTAAGGTACAACTACGTGGCTTAGCCATGAAGCTGATTCTACATGACCTTGAGACCAGAAGAGCTAGATCGTGTCTGCCTACTACTGTTGATTGCTCTGACAAGGATCACAGAAGAAGGTCCTGGACAGAGCCGGTGAAAACTGCAGAACAAAGTCAAATTCACATAAAAAGACCAGATTTACTGATCTGACAAGACTGAAAAAATTCCCAAGACTGTGACTCTAAGACACCCTTCCGACATGGAAGTGAAATCATTGCCAGAGACTATCTTCCAGTCAAACAACAGACAAGTCTATACAATAAGCAGTACCATTCAAAAAGAATATGCTCCTTAAAACAAAATTATATGAGACAAAAAGGGTAATATTTGTCCAAAGGTAAATAATGGAAAGGCATGAAGGGGTAGAAAATCACAATGAAAGGAAACAGGAACCCAGGGCAGAAATGAGAGTGTGGCACGCTGTGGGGAAGGAAACAAAGGCCGTGAATCATTTTATGTGCCCACTGTTGAATGAGAATCTAATTTGGTTTCTAAACTTCACCTCCTGCACAATAAAAAATAAATTAGCTGAATTCCTGGGCTTAGGGCTGGGACTGGTCTCAGGGGACATCTAGCTTACTTGGAAAAATATTTTATAAAGAAAATATTCTACACTGTACCTTAATGAGTAGCATCTGGGATCTTAAAAGCTTGTGAGTGGTCATATAAGATACTCTGCTGGTCTCACCCTGTCTGCAGCAATGGAGAATGAAGAAAATCAAAGACACAAGGAAAGATTAGTCCAGAGAATTAATAGTCCTTAATCACTACAGCATTGACCAGACTGAGTTCAGACCAACTGGATGGTACCCAGTTACCACCACCAACTGCTGTGACTGGCATTACAATAGAGGGTCTCAGACAGAGCTGAGAAAAAAGGCAGAGCAAAATTCAAACTCACACACATTTTTTTTTTTCCAAAAAGGCCACTCTTACTAGTCTGACAGAGACTGGAGAAACCCCAACGCCCTGTTAATTCAGTTCTGAAATCACTCCTGAGATTCAGCCTTCAGTCAAAGATTAGACAGGTCCATAAAACAAAACAAGACAAGACCAAAGGAGCACACCAGCCCAGGAGCACGTGGGGACGGAAAGTGGTAATGGGGAAACTAAGGTCAAGAAGGAGAGAGTGTTGACATGTCATGGTGATTGGCAGCTAATGTCACAAAACATTATATGTATGAACTGTTTGATGAGAAAATGATTTACTCTGCAAATGTTCATCTAAAGCACAAAAGAACTCCCAAAAAACTAAAATATCGAAACAGAAATTAAGAGATTTTATGAAAACCAAATCCAACTTACAAGAATTATTAAAGGGAGTCTTTCAGTCAGAGAGCACGCAATATCAGACAACAACCTGAGTGCAGGACACAGGACCACATTAGCTGGATACCAAACTAGGTAATGAACTCTCAAGGTTTTCCAGACTATAAAGAAGTTGCTCCTGGAGTTGCTCCTGGAGGCACCAGCATTGGCATTAAAATAAAAGAATAGCCCAGGGAGTCCTTACTCAGACACTCGGCCCATGGAAAAGGCCGGTGGCCTGTCTGTCTAAACAGCTAGACCCAGTGGCCTCAGGATGGCCAAGGTGCCTTAGAATTGTTGCAGCCATCGCTCAACTAGCAAAAGACTCTGATAAAACTGACTATGGGACAGCCCCTGACCATCACTACCTCCCATGCCATCGAGGGAGTCCTGCGTAGCCCGCCTCATAAAGGGATTTCCAATGCCCGGCTAACCCACTACCAGTCTTTATTACTAGATCAGCCCCCAGCTGTGTTTGCTTCTAGCTCAGCCTTCAACCCAGCAACACTGCTGCCTGATCTGGACCTGGAGGCCGAACCGCATGACTGCACTGAGGTGCTTAGCCAACAGCATGGACTTCGCCGAGATCTTACGGACGTTCCCTTGCGGGACCCTGATCTCACTCTGTTCACTGACGGGAGCAGTTTTATCAGGGATGGCACCAGGTACACAGGGGCAGCGGTGGTAGCCGACGACCGGGAACATCAGTGCAACAGGCTGCCCTGAGCGGAGGCTGCGCTGGCCGGGCGCCTGCCCCTGCTGCGCGGCCTCAGCGGCCTTCTCAACACCAGCGGGGGCTCGTGGCGGGAGCTGGAGCGTGTCTACAGCCAGCACAGCCGCACCCATGACGAGCTGATCCACACAGCCCGAGTTCTGGACAGACCCCGCCACAGCGCTGGCACTGCCAACGCGGGCCCCGTCGCCGGCCCCGCCGCTCCATGCTGCCCAGTCAATCTTGACACTACATTAGCGGTGCTGTACAAGGAGATGTTGCCTACAGGTGTGACTACGAGAACTGGACATGTCGCTGCTGTGCCAGCTGTGAGGTCTGTACGAGTCAATCCAGGACTATAAGCACCTGTGCCAAGACCTGAGCCTGTGCCAGGATCTGCCCTTGTCCCTGCACTCTGACAGCTCCTACCCACCAGATCCGGCCTCTCAGATGACGAGGAGCCTCCTGACGCCAGCCTGTTCCCTGACTCGCCACCCCTCACTGTGCCCCAGACGCACAATGCCCGTGACCAGTGGCTACGAGATGCCTACCACATCATCGGGCTGAAACAATGGAAGCCCGAGGCAATAACCTAGCCAACCGAGCAGCTAAGGAAGCTGCCCTCAGCCAGTCCTGGAGATCAGTTCTATCCAGGTCCCCGAGCCAACCCTTCCCGAGGAGCCCACCTGGAAGAGAAGAAAGGATGACACTATACTTCGGGAGGGCTCCCCATTCTCCCTCAAAAATTGGAAGATAAGCTCGTCCGCCAGATCCACCAGACCACCCATCTGGGAGCAACAGAATCCAAGAACTTTTATCTCCAAGGTACTATATACCCTAGCTACCCTGGTTGGCTAAAGGAATAACGCACACCTGCCAAGCCTGCCAGGCCACTAATGCAGGCAGCTCCGGTAAGGCCCACCAAGGTAAGAGAGAAAGAGGCACTATGCCTGCAGTACATTGAGAATTGGACTTCACTGAAATTAAGCCCAGCAGATACGGATATAAGTACCTTTTAGTTTTCATAGACACATTCTCTGGGAGAGAGACAGCACAAGTAGTTTCAAAAAAAAAAAAAAAAAAAAACTCCTGGAAGAAGTCATACCTAGGTTTGCGGTTCTGTTGATGCTAGGATCAGACAATGGCCCTGCCTTTATGGCCATAGTCTCTCAGTGAGTAACATCTGTTCTGGGGATTAATTGGAAACTACATTGTGCCTATCACCCCCAGAGTTCAGGACAGGTAAAGAGGATGAACCAGACCCTTGAGGAGACCTTAACCAAATTGACCCTAGAAACTGGCGGTGACTGGACGGCCCTGCTTCCCTTTGCCTTAATGCGTCTGTGTAATTCTCCCTACCCCCAAGGCCTTATGCCCTGTGAAATTGTTTTCGGGAGGCCACACCCCTCTGCCCTAAACCGAGGGATGACATACTTGCTGAAATTTCTAATCATGACCTGCTTAAGTCCCTCCAGGCCCTGCAGAAAACTCAAGATCTGCTTTTCCCCTTGTCGAGATGCCTCCACGATCTCCCTCCTGTAAAGCCACATCAGTTTCAGCCGGGGGTCTAGTCTGGGTCCTGAGACACCAAAAGGAGACTTTGGAGCCCCGTTGGAAAGGACCCCACACAGTAATCCTGACAACCCCCACTGCCGTCAAGGTTGACAGGATCCGGCCCTGGGTCTGTCACTCCCATCTACCTTCAATGGAAGGTGCGACAACATACTGGCCCTGAGGCGACTCCAAGAAACCTCCCCCGGCAAGTTCAAGAACTGACCCTAACTGGCCCTCCCGAGGTGACTTCACCAGTTTTTCACCTTGATTCATGTGACCTTGTGGGGGGTTCTATAGGCTCACAGCTTAAGAAAGACCCATACCCGGTTTGTCCACACGAACACTCATAAATACTGGGGGATGTATACATGCTGATGGGTGGGGATGTGCTACTAACTGCCTCATGCAACAACTGGCTAAGAAACAATTTTACGTCTGTCCCGGGGCTAGTGTCTATGGATCATATGGAGGAACAAATGATTATTTCTGTTATACATGGGGCTGTGAAACCAATGCACCCGGGATCAGGGAAAATAGGGGACCTCATTAGGATCAGTTGAGTCTCTGTTCTCCTGGTCTCCGTGGCTGACCACCCTTGTCACTGCGTTAACAGGACCACTTGTCCTCTTCACCTTAACTTTAAAACTGTGGGTCCCTACATTCTAAATTACTTAAGAGAAAAACTAGCCAGCTCCTGGTCCTAAAACATCAGCCCCAACACCAGACCTACCACCCCCTGACCAGCCAGGACCTTGATCAGCCTGGCACCCACTCAGAGTCTAAGATTTGACTCTGGAATAAGAACTCAAGGGGGGAATGTTGAAATGAGGAAGGGCCCAGTAAAAATTGGAGGTATTGAAGAAAGCCCCAGGAAACAACTTAATAGCAGAAAATACCATAGAATAATCTTACCTTTGTCTTACAAAACACTGTCACAAGACAAGCCTGGGGGCAACCTTGCAAGTGACAGCCTGAAAGTGACCCCTAGACCTTGACCACATTCTACAACTAATAGGAGTTAACCAATCAATGTAAAGGTCAGTTCACCCTCCCTACTTTGCAATCTCATGACTTAAATACTGGGTGCTGAGGAAACTCCGGGTCTCCCCCTGCTCTGTGTAGCTTGGGGTGCGACCCTGGTGCACCAGTATTTTTCCTATTGGGCATATTTTTTAATAAAATTTAACCTTTAAAGTAACAGTGTCGCATCTTGAAAATCGCGGACCCTAACAGTAGATAGGGATAACTTTTTAGGTAAACACAAAGACAGTTAACAGACTTACCAAAATAATGGAGAAAACCAAAGTATTAGTAAACAAAACATGTATGAAAATAAGAAATGGAAAAAAATTCCCAAATGAAAGGAATTCAGCACAGGAGAGTTACAGGAACAAAGAAAACATCAGTACCACATACACGTGTGCACACAGTCACACATACAGACACGCACACAGAAAAAACATCACAGAAAATGACAGCAATAAACTCACACATCTGGATAACCACAGTAAACATAAATAGCTTAAATGCTCCCATAAAGTGACAGTGAAAGAACATTTTTTTTAAAAAAAGGACCCATCAATATACTGTCTTAAAAATAAAGACATAAATATATTTAAAATCAAAGGATGCAAAAATATATATCAAGAAAACAGCAAACAAAAATGAGCAGAAGTAGCAATGCTAGTCTCAGATAAAATAGACTTTAAAACAAATTCCATTATATAAGACAAGGAAGGACATTATATAATGATTAAAGGGACAATCCACAACGAGGACATAACCATATGAATGCACCCAATGACAAGGCTTCAAAATATATAAAACAAGCTCCAACAGCACTGAAAAAGTAAATTGCTAAGTTCCACAATAATAGTGGGAGATTTCAGCACATCACGCTCAGTAAAGGATAGAATATCTGAAAAAAAACTCAACAAAGATAGAAAAAGTCTAGAGGCCACAGTCAACCAATGTGACCTCACAGACATACACAGAACATTGTAGCCAACAGCAGTGAGCAGGCAGAGTAAAATAAGTGCAAATAATTCTGGGCATAACCTGCACCATTTTGTTTATTAATTCTGTCTCCAGGCAAGAGTCCATTGTCTCCTTCAGTTTCTTTCAAGGTTGAGGACTAATGTATGCTCTCTTTAGGTGGAAATCACTTCTTTTACTGTATCACTTGTTTTAGTGATTACAATCTGAAAACTATAAAATCTGCCTTGTGACTGGCAATGTATATGATATCCACACCACCTCCAGGCTCAAAAGACCAATTAAGATATCAACACATCTGGGAGGAGACCACTGTGTCTGTCCAAAGAAGAATTTACCTTCTACAAATTCCTAGGACTCATGAAACCTTATTCCTTTTTTTCTGTAAAATCTCCAGCTAGTCTCCACTTGGGGAGGCAGATTTTGGGGGAATAGTCCCCTGTCTCTTTGCCTACCGATATAAAATAAACATCTCATTTCATCCATCTCAAAGGCTGGCTGTTTCCAAGTGACACAAAAGGTTCCTGGTAACAGCAGCAAAATATACATTTTTTTTTTCCCCACTGCACATGGAATGTCCTTCAGAATAGACAACATCACAGGCATAAAGCAACCATCAACAAGTCCAGAACACTGAACTAACAGAAAATATCTTCTCGGATCACAAAGTCATAAAAGTTGAAATTATTACAAGAACAAAGGAAAAAGGAATCAAATATATGAAAACTGAATAACGCCTTGCTTACAAACCATTGTGTAATAGAAGAAATAAAAGATAGATTAAAAACATTCCCAGAATCAAACAAGAATTGAAACACATCATATCAAAACCTTTGGGACACAGCAAAGGCAGTGCCCAGGGGTCAATTTATAGCAGTAAGTGCACACATCCAAAAAAGCAGAAATGGACAAAATCAAAACATTAGCCATACAACTCAAAGAAATAGAAAGAGAACATCAGAAGAAGCCCACAGCCACCAAAAGAAAAGAAATAATAAAGACCAGAGCAGAAAGAAATGATAGAGAAAATGGAAGAACAATAGAAAGAACCAATAAAAGCAACAGCTGGTTCTTTGAAAGGTTCAACAAATTTGAAAAACCTCTGGCCAAACTGACCAAAGAAAAACAAGAGAGGAAGCAAATCACACAAATGGGTGACATTATAATAAATGTAATAGAAATAAAAATGACTCTAACAGAGTGCTATAAAAAACTGTACTCCAACAAGAAATGGACAAATTCCTAGGAAAAATATTACCTACCTAACTTAACACAAACTGAGGTTAAAAACCTGAATAGACCCATAGTAAGAGGAGAGATTGAGATAGTATTTAAAAAAGACCAAAAAAAAAAAAAAAAGCTTCCAACAACAAAAGTTCTGGCTCAGAGACCTTCACCAGAGAATTCTACCAAACATTTGAGCAGAGCTTACACCAGTACTGCTTCAACTGTTTCAGAACATAGAAAAGGAAGACATACTTCCAGATTTGTTCCACAAAGCCAGCATAACCCTGATACCAAGACCATGCAAAGACACCACACACAGATTCCTCATGAACACAGTTGTGTGTTTGAGAATTTCCATTCTCCGCAATATTATTCATAATTTGCTAACATGTACAGAAATGCCTTTGCATGGTCAATGCAACACATCTTTCTGGTATCCTCTG
Source organism: Heterohyrax brucei (assembly GCA_028571685.1). NCBI lineage: Eukaryota > Metazoa > Chordata > Mammalia > Hyracoidea > Procaviidae > Heterohyrax > Heterohyrax brucei. Next base: position 169,633,644 of record CM053143.1, read on the forward strand.
CTTTCAGCCCAAATCCATCTGACATCAGTGATAATATCCCTGCTTCTACATATTGTGAATCCAGCCTAGATTTGTGGTAGTTTCCTGTTGATGTACTGCTACAGCCACCTTTGAATGATCTTCAGCAAAATTTGACTTGTATGTGATATTAATGATATTGTCTGACAATTTCTGCATTTGGTTGGCTCACTTCTCATGGGAATAGGCATTAATATGGAGCTTTTCCTGTCATTTGGTCAGGTAGCTGCCTTCCAAAATTTCTTCGCATATAGGAGAGAGTACTTCCAGCGCTGCATCTGTTTGTTGAAACGTCTCTGTTCTGTCAATTCCTGGAGCCTTGTTTTTTGCCAATGCCTTCAATGCAGCTTGGACTTCTTCCTTCAGTGTCATTGGTTCCTGATCATATACTACCTTTTGAAATGACTGAACACTGACCAGTTCTTTTTGTTATAACTACTCTGTAATCATTCTATCTTCTTTTGATGTTTCTTGGGTCATTTAATATTTTCTCCATAGAATCCTTCACTACTGCAACTCAAAGCTGGAATTTTTTTTTCAGTTCTTTCAGCTTAGGAAATTCTGAGCACATTGTTTTCTTTTAGATTTCTAACTCTAGTTCTTTGTGTATGTCATTGTAATACTTTACTTGATCTTCTCCTGCTGCTCTTTGAAATCTTCGGTTCAGTTCTTATACTTCATCATTTCTCCCTTTTGCCTTAGCTACTTAACATTCAACAGCAAGTTTCAGAGTCTCTTTTAACATCCATTTTAGTCTTTTCTTTTTTTCCTGTCTTTTTAATGACCTCTTTCATTCTTCATGCATGATATCCTTGAAGTCATTTCACAACTCGTTGGGTCTTTGATCATTAGTGTTCAACATGTCAAATCTGTTCTTGAGATGGTCTCTAAACTTAGGTGGGATACACTCAAGGTCATACTTTGGCTTTCATGGACTTGTCCCAGTTTTCGTCAGTTTCACTTGAATGTGCATACAAACAATTGATGGTCTGTACCATAGTTGACCCCTACTCTTGTTTTGGCTGATAATATTTAGCTTTTCAAACATCTGTTCACACTGATGTAGCTGATATGAGTTCTGTGTATTCCACCTAGCAAGATCTATGTGTATAGTCACCATTTATATTAGTGAAAAAAGGTATGCGCAATGAACAAATAGTTGGCCTTACAAAATTCTGTCGTTTGATCTCCAGCATCACTTCTATCACCAAGGCAATGTTTTCAAACTACTTGTCATGGTTGGAATTGTGTCCCCCCAAAAATATGTGCAGCCACGTGGCTGGGATATGGTTCTCAGTATCTTGGGACTGTCTTCCATTGTGTGGTTTTGCTAACCTGTATGTTAAAGGATTAGGGCAGGGCTGTGAATTCCTGCTGTGGGGGGAGTTTCCCCGAAGTATGGCTTGCCCCACCCTTAATGCTTTTAGCTTGCAAGGAATAAAAGGAAAAAGAAACAAAGGACAATTTGAGAACCTTGCTACCATCAAGTAAGCAGCACCGGGAGCAGAGCGCGTCCTTCAGACCAGAGGTTCTTGCGTGAGGATGCTCCCTGGACAAAGACTGATGCAATACCGGACTTGCCTCCAGAGATGACAAGGGGAAAGTCTTTCCCTGGAGCGGACACCCTGAATATGGACTTGCAACCTACTGGACTGTGTAAGAATAAATCTTTCTTTGTTAAAGCCATCCACTCTGTGGTATTTCTGTTAGAGCGGCCCCAGCTGACTAAAACACTACTGATCCTTCTTCTTTGTCTCCAGCTTTCACAATCCAATCAACAAGCAATTATCTATGCATCTTGATTACATGTTTCATCAATTTCAGACTGAAGAAGCTGTTAAAAGTTCTTCAGTTCCTCATGTTTCACCTTAGTGGGTGGTGTATAAAGTTGAGTAGTTGTATTAACTGGTCTTCCACATAGGTATATGGATAGTATCCTATCACTGACAGTGTTGTACTTCAAGATAGATCTTTAAATGTTCTTCTTGCCAACAAACGGAGCACCATTCCTCTTCAAGTTGTCATTCTGGGCATGGTAGATCATATGATTTTATCATTCAGAATGGTCAATACCAGTTTATTTTTAGTTTCCTAATGCCAATTCATTTTTGACAATTTCCAATTTTTCTAGATTCATGGTTCATACATTCTACACTCCAATTATTAATGAATGTTTGCAGCTGTTTCTTTTCATTCTGAGTTGTTCCATATCAGCAAATGAAGGTCCTATTCATGTTGTTAAGGTCAACACAACCTTGAGGAGGCAGTTCTTCCCCAGTTATCTTTTGATTGTCTCTCTACCTGGAGTGCTCATTTTCAAGCACCATATTCTTATCAGTGTTGTAGTATGTCATGGATTGAATTGTGTACCCTCAAAAATATCTATAGCCATGTGGCTGGGCCATGATTCCCAGTATCTTGTGACTGTCCTTCATTTTGTGGTTTTCCTACACTGTATGTTCAAGGATTAGGGTAGGACTGTAAATCCCTTTATAAGATCACCTCCCTGCTCTGCTGTAAAGGGAGTTTCCCTGGAGTGTAGCTTGCCCCACCCTTAAACCTTTTATCCAGCACGAGACAGAAGAAAATGGAAGCAGGCAGAGAATCAGGAACCTCATACCATCAAGCAAGCAACACTGGGAGAAGAGCATGTTCTTCAGACCTGAGCTTCCTGTGCCAAGATGCTCCCTGGACAAAGACTGATGCAATACCAGACTTTCCTCCAGAGCCGACAAGGGAGAAAACCTTCCCTTGGAGTGGAGATCCTGAATTTGGACTCATAGCCTACCAGACTGTGTAAGAATACACTTTCCTTTCTTAAAGCCATCCACTCTGTGGCATTTCTGTTATAGAAGCCCTAGCTGACTAAAACATACTGCTATTTATCAAGTTTTCACTGGACATCAAATACTGGGTTCTTCTTTCTGGCCAAAGCCAACAGCCAACGTAATTCTCAAAAGAGAGGTCCTGAAAACAGGAACAATACAAGTAAAGCTTTTATCACCACTCCCATTCAGCATTGGGTTAGAAGTCCTAGCTAGAGTAATAAGGCAAGAAAAAGAAATAAAGGGCATTCAAACTGGTAAGAAAGTAGTAACATTACCCCTATTTATAGATGTTGTAACATTATATATATAGAACCTTAAAGACTCCACAAGAAAACTACTAGAACTAATAGAAAAATTCACCAGAGTACCCAGATGTAAGATGAACATACAAAAATCAGTTGGATTCCTGTACATCAATAAAAAGAACTACAAGAAGGAAATCAGGAGAGCAATATCATTTATAATAGTCCCTAAGAAAAGGAAAATTAAAAAATACCACATGATCAGGAACTGATGGTACTGAAGGGTTGTATCCTTTCATTATACTTATTTAGTCTTTATGCTGAGCTAATAGGCTGAGAAACAGACTATACGAAGAAGAAGAGGGCATCAGGATTAGAGGAAAACTCATTACTAGTAACCTGCAATATGAAAGTGACACAACCTTGCCTGCTGAAAGAATAGGATTTGAAACACTGATAAAGATCAAAGACTACATCTTTCAGTATGGATTACACTTCAACATAAAGAAAACAAAAATCCTCACAATTGGAAAAATGAGCAACATCATTATAAATGGAGAAAAGATTAAGATTGTAAAGGATTTCATTTTTCTCAGATCTACCATCAACACCAATGCAAGTAGCAGTTAAGAAATCAAATGATATGTTGTGTTGGACAAATCTGCTGAAATAGACCTATTCAAGGGGCTGAAAAGCAAAGATGTTACTTTGAAGACTAACAAGAGTCTAGCCTAAGGATTCCCAGGGGTGCCTGGATGGATTTGAACTGCTGACCTTTTGGTTAGCAGTCAGCTCTTAACCACTACACCATCAAGGTTTCCTAGAGGCCCTAGTATACTGCATAAATGCCATATAAAGCATAACTAACAATTCCCAAACACAAGAAGATAAGCTATATAACTGGACCTTCTAAAAATTAAATACTTAGGTGAGTACCAAAAGACCTCAGTAAACGAGGAAAAAGAATTTACAGACTGGGGGAAAAAATTGGCTATGAAAAATCCCACAAAATTCTAGTTTCTCAGATTTATAGGAAAATCCAATACCTCTACAACAAAAAGGCAAATAATATAAAAAAGAAAAAAAATGGATAAAGGAAATGAACAGACAATTCACCAAATAAAATATTCAGGTAACTAAGCAGACACTTGAAGAACGCTTGTAGTCACTAGCCACTGGAGAAATGCAAACCAAAATATCATTTTATCTAGATATTATTCCTATGAATTGAAAAAAAAAATAGAAAATAATAAACGTTGGAGAGGGTGCCGGGAGACTGAAACTCCCATGTACTGCTGATGGGAATGCAAAACCTTATGATCATTGTGGAAAACGATATGGCAAGTCCTTAAAAAGTAGATTAGAAATACTATATGATCCAGGAATCTCACTCCTAGAAATATATTGTAAAGAAATAAGAGTCATCACACAAATAGACATACATACACCCATGCTCATTGTAGCATTATTTACAATAGCAAAAAGGTGGAAACAAATATTCATCAACAAATGAATAAACAATCTATGTACCTACACACAGTTGAAGACTGCACCAAACAATATGTGTGTTGATTCTTTAATGAGAAACTGATCTGCTCTGTAAACTTTCATCTAAAACACAACTTTAAAAAAAAGGAAAAATTGTAAATGCCACTTTTTGTACAGAATTTCCAGGCACTAAAACAAAAGAGAAATTTATCATTGATGTAATCATATTATTTAATATCCAGTTCATACTCAAATTTCTTCAATTATTCCAGCAATGTCTATTATAACTTATTTTTTAGAGATTCAGTATTAATTAAAGATCATACATCATTAAAAAGAAAAAAAGATTACAGTCTACAACCTTATGGCCAATTCTTTTCTGTCACATGGGGTCACTATAAGTAGTAATTGACTGCATGTCACCTGATGAGACCATCCACAGCAACCTCACAGAGGCAGATCCCAAGCTCAGCAATTTGGTTAGTAGTGTTGGTAAACGTGGTGGAGTGGATTTTGATTCAGCAGTTCCATGCGACAGAAGAGAACTGCCTCGTGGCTTTTCTAGGCTATAATGTTCAAGGAAGTAGACAGCCAGGCCTTTCTCCCCCGGAGCCTCTGTGTGGGTTCGAACTGCCAACATTTCCATTAGCAGCCGAGCTTTAACCATTGCACCATCTGGTCCGACAGCGGATAGCTTATGCCACCCAGGAACCTAACAGCTCCCCAGGAATGGACTTCTTTGGAAGCCTCGGTTGACAAACAAGGGAAAAAGTGCAAAAGGCTGAGAAGTATAGGAGGAGTATGGCACGTTTTAATGACTTTATTCAGATATCATTGTTGGTACAGCTTTGTGTGCCTCGAGTCCTGAGCCGCTCTCAGTACTTCTCCTTTGACCTTTTTGGGCTGTAAATCTGAAATGTGACTCCCAGGCCTGCAGCTCCTCAGCAGTTGCACCTTATCCATGAGATCAGGTCCAAACTCCTCACAGAGCAGCCTGCCCTCTGGACCTGGCTGGCTTGTCCGCCCTCCAGGCTTCTGTCTCCCACTCATTCCTCCTGGCCCAGGCAATACCTGCAGACAGTTCCTCCAGTGTTCCCAGCTCTTGTTCTCTCTCACCTTCTGGACCTGCTGCCCTTGGAAAATACAACCGTTCTCCCTTCCTTCCTTCCTCCCTTCTCCCATGTCCTTTCACCTACAAGGCGCCAAGACAGGCTTCAGCGTTGTGCTTAGACAGCACCCCTTCTGGGAAGCCTTTCTGCTCTCTCTCACGCTCCCCTCCCCCTGGGGTTCAGTCTCCCCACGACTCCGTGCTTACTTATCAGAATCAAGAAACTTGTATGCATTTCAAGTTCACCACGCTCCTGTACTAGTAGTTGTCTTCGAGTCCGTCCCCACTCTTGGTGACCCCGTGCATCAACCCCACGTATGTTAGAACAGAACTATGCTCCATAGCATTCTCAGTGACTGATTTTCGACAGTAGATCGCCAGACCTTACCTGCAAAGTACCTCTGGGTGAACTCGAACTTTCAACCTGTTGGTTAACAGTGAGGATATTAACCTCATACACCACCCAAGGGCTCCAAGCACCGCACTAGTTGCTTTAGTTATGTTGTGTTGCTGTTGCTAGGTGTCATCGAGTCAGTTCTGACTCACAGTGACCTTGTGTAGAACAGAACAAAACCCTACCTGGTCCTGTGCCATCCTTGTGATTGTTGTGATGCTTGAGGCCATTGCTTAGTTAGATTTCAGTACATTTCCCAGAATGTGTTCTCCACATACCTGGGGCACATGAGAGTTTTCTAGTTGGGACCAAAACGAACTTGTGAAATTTTGACAGCTACTCATTTGCTTTGATGTTTCTTAGGGGAAAAAAATAAAACTCACACCTCAAGCTCATGATTTCAAAAATATTGCTTTTTAGACTGAAGCAAAGGTCCTACCTATGTGGAGCAAACAGTACACATTTAATTATGTACCCAAGAGTTGGTGATTTGAATCCCCCTGACTAATGCCACAGAAGAAAGGCTTGGTAATCTGCTTCCATAAAGATTACAGCCAAGAACACCCCATAGAGTAGTTTTGATGCGTCACACAGGATACTACCATGAGTCAGAACGGACTATAGGGCAACAGGTTTGAGGATTTTTTTCTTTTGGGTTGGAAGACAAAAGTAGGTGACAACGTTCCAGAGTTAATTGTAGAGCTTATGGGCAGACTGTGCAGATGTCTGAAGGGGAGAGGATAATAGCTGCCTGAGGTCTAGGAAATCTTATTTAATCCTTAAAATTACTTTGAAGTCGATATATTGTTCATATCTTCAAGATAAGAACTCTAAAGACCACAGAGTTTAAGTAACTTTCCAAGGTCACAGAAACATGTAAGGAGAGGTGAGGATCGACTCTCTGGCTGGACTGACCTCTTCTGTCCAGTGTCCTAGAAAAGATCATGTGCTGGCCTTTGTCTGTGTGTCTGCCCCTTTCACCAGACAGTGAAAGGCCTTTGAAAGTAAGAACCTGCCTTAAATGTCTGTGTATTTTCATGTCTAGAGCACTTCCTGATACACAGAAGTATTTACTAAGCTTTTGTGGGAAAAAGCAATTACTGCAGGGAGAATGGATGGTGGACAGCCTGGACATCATTTGCAAAGCACTTTGCCAGCATTTTCATTTTATGCTCCCAGCCTTATTATTCCCTGTCTATTTTCCAGGTGCAAGCACTGATACTCAGTCTTGCATTCATGCTCAGAGCTGGGGGAAACTCATTAAGACACCCCAGTGGGGCCTAAAAGGTAGAGTGTATAAAGGGAAGGAAGGAGAATGATCAGATTATATTCTGCTTCCCAGGAGCTGAGAAGAGATAATTTTTAACCCCCAGCACCTGGGAAGGAAGAGAAGAAGGGAAAAAGCTCACCTTGGCTTGCTAACGTGTTAATTGATTTGCTGCTTCCTCTGCAGTCTTGGAGGAAGTACAGCCAGAATATTAGAACTGACAGTTAAGTTCACAAACTCCTCCTAGAAAAAGTGCTACATACCTCACTGCTGAATATCACTAGGGTCTGCTTTGAAGTATTCCCCCGGGAAGCTACGCACTGGTGCCCACACCTAGTCCACCCTTCAAAGCAATTTTGGAACTCTTTTTCTGCAGTGGCCATTAGAGCTGTCCTTTTATTACCCTTTATGTCCTGAATGTCATCAAAATGTTTTCCTTTGAATATTTCCTTTGTCTACAGGTAAAGAAAAGTCAGTGGGGGCCAGATGACGTGACTAGGTAGGGTGTTCCAATACAGTTACTTGTATACTAGCTAAAAACTCCCTCACAGACAACTATACAATTGAGTTTGTGAACTTACCATCATGCCACCATGTGCAATAGGCATTTCAGAAAGAGTTTCAAAATTGCTTTGAGGGGTATCCTAGGCACTAGCACCAGTGCATAGCTTCCCAAAGGGAGTACTTTGAAGGTGACTGTTTTAGTTACTAGATACGACTCTAACAGAAATACCACAGAGTGGAAAAGAAAAGCAAAGAAAAGTTTATTCTTACACAGTCAGGTAGGCTACAAGTCCAAATTCAGAGTGTTCACTCCAGGGCAAGTCTTTCCCCTCTGTTGGTTCTGGAGGAAAGTCTTTGTGTTGCATCAGTCTTTGTTCAGGGAGCATCTTGGCACAGGAACCTTCACACCATCAAGAAAGCAGCACCGGGAGTAGAGTGTGTCCTTCTTACCTGAGGTTCCTGCATCGAGACACTCTCTAAACGAAGACTGATGTAACACAAGGACTTTCCTCCAGAGTCGACAAGGGGGAAACTTCCCCTAGAGTGGACATCCTGAATTTGGGCTCGTAGCCTACTGGACTATGTAAAAATAAACCTTCCTATGTTAAATCCAGCCACTCTTGGTATTTCTGTTAGAGCAGTACTAGCTGACTAAAACAGTGGCCATAGTGATACTGAGCAACGAGGTATACAGTACTTAGAACAATAAAGTTCGTGGACTTCATTGTCAGACCTCGTATTCTTTGGAAGCAAGGATGACAAGACTTTGTCTCACTGACTTTGGACATGTTATCAGGAAGGACCGAGAACATCATGCTTAATCAAGTAAAAGGTTGGCAAAAAAGAGGAAGACCCTTCAGGAGATGGATGGACCCAGTGATGGCAACAAGGGGCTTGAACATACCGCCTATAGTGAGGGTGGTACAGAACGCTGCAGGCTTCCATTCTGCTGTGTACGGGTGACTGTGAGCCAACAGCTGACTCGACAGCACCTAACAAACCTAGCTAACGACAGACACCTGTAAGGCAGGGAGTTAGAGACCCCTGAGACTCAGGTAGAACAAATGGAAGTGAGGCTAACCTCCGAGAGGAGAGTGCTGGTGGAACATTGTGTGTACCATGAAGGAGAAAGCTGGACAGGAAAGGCCTTCCTGTGACAGCATGTGGTCAGTGGACACTGGACCCATAGGCTGAATTCTGAGTTGAGACTTAAGCTTTTTATTGTTTCCTGTGTAGTGAACTCTACGATATTTTCAAGTGTTCAGAAAAGCCTATGACTTCAAATAGCTCACTCTTCATGATTTGTGGCAGGACGGGAAGGGCAAAGGGGCCTCGGATGACTACGTAGTTGTATCAGTCTCATAGGACTCCTGCTACAAATCAATACAAACTGAGTGGCTTCATACAACAGTATTGTTGTATTGTGTTGAATTGTACTGTCTCATGTTTCCGTAGGCTGAAGTTCAGAACCAGGGTGTTGGTCAGTCCGGTTCCTTCTGAAGCTCTAAAGATAACTCATTCCATGCCTCTCTTCTAGCTTTTGGTGGTTACAGGCAATCTTTGGTGTCACTGGCGTGTGGATACACCTCTCTGCCTCCCTCTTCACATGGTCTTGTTCCCTCCGTGTAACTCTGTGTCCTTTCCTCTTCTAAAAACACAAGTCGGTGGGTTTAGGGACCAACCTATTCCAGTGTGACCTCATCTGAACTGAACGAATGAACTGAACGAAGACTGTATTTCCAAATGAAGGCACATTCTAAGGTTCTGAGCGGACATGAATTCTAGGAAGAGACTATCTAACCTACTACAGTAGAGCTGAAAATCTTGGTGGTTTTGTGGTTAAGGGCCACGTCTGCTCACCAAAGGTCAGCAGTTCAAATCCCTCAGGTACTTCTTGGAAACTCTGTGGTGCAGTTCTATTCTGTCCTATGAGGTTGCTGTCCACAGGAATCAACTTGATGGCAACAAGTTTTCTTTTTTAATAGTAAAAAAACCCAAACCCACTGCCATCGAGTCAGGTCTGACTCACAGCAGTGATGTGAAAAATGAAGTTGGCCAGAAGAGGTTTATTCTTGCCCTGAACTCATTAAGAGCAAGCTCTATATTCACTAGGAAAATCTAGAAGGTGTAGAGCCCCAGAAGCCTACCTGCGGGCCTTCTAGGATCAAAGACTTTAACTAGGTGGAAAAGCTTTATCGCACAGCATGGGTTTTACAGCCATGTAATCTGGTGATTTTTTTATAACCATCTTAATCATTTTCTAGTTTCTATTTGGCTCAATAAGGAGTTTGAACTCCAGTATTCTGAGAACATGACAGAAATGTGTGATTGTCCATGACTGTAAAGATTTATAGCCTTAAAAATCCTTTGGGGGCAGTTCTACTCTGTCATACATCATGTAGGGTGGCTATGAGTCAGAATTAACTTGGCAGCAATGAATTATTCTGCAAAGAGACATCAGCTCTGGATGGATAGAGAAGCATTCCATGTTCATCTTCCATGAAATAAGATTTTCTAAGAAGTCACTCTACCACTCTTCTGTCAGTGTGTTGTACTGTGGTGCCCTGCATGTTGCTGTGATGCTGGAGTCTATACCGGTGGTACTTCCAGTATCAGCAGGGTCACCCACGCTGGACAGATCTCAGTAGAGCTTCCAGACTAAGAGCAAGCCCTGTACTCATTGAGAAAAGCTAGGAGGCTGAAGAAAATGAAAGAATTACACAAGAGCCAAACCATAACCTTTAGAATAACTCACATGAATTTAAATACCATCTCAAGAATTGATTTCACACATTGAACACTAATGACCAAATCCAGACAATTTGTGCAACGACATAAAGAGCATCACACATGAAGAAAGTAAAGGGTCATCAAAGAGACAAGAAAGAGAGACAGACTGAAAAAGCAAGGAGGAAGGAAAGAGAGAGAAAGAAAGAAGGAAAGGAAGGAAAGAAGAAAGGAAGGGAGGGAGGAAAGAGAGAGAAAGAAGGAAAGAAGAAAGGAAGGGAGGGAGGAAAGAGAGAGAAAGAAGGAAAGAAGAAAGGAAGGGAGGGAGGAAAGAGAGAGAAAGAAGGAAAGAAGAAAGGAAGGGAGGGAGGAAAGAGGGAGGGAGAGAAGGAAAGAGGGAGGGAAGGAAGGAGGGAAGGGAAGAAAGAAAGAGAGAGAAAGAAAGAAAGGCAGATGTCAAAGGAAACTCTGAAACTTCCTCTTGAGTGCAGTTAAACTGAAAAGAAGAAATGATGAAATAAAGGAACTGGACAGAAGATTTCAATGAGCTGCTCAAGAAGACAGAATATAATACTCTAATGACATGTGGAAAGACCTGAAATTAGAAACCAAAAGGGAAGAACAGTCTCAGCATTTCTCAGCCTGAAGGAACTGAGGGAAAAAATTCAAGCTTGTAGTTGCAATAATGAACAATTCTATGGGCAGAATATTGAATGACACATGAAGCATCAAAAGAAGATGGAAGGAATATACAGTCATTATCCCAAAAAACATTTATTAACATTCAGCCGTTTCAGGAGTAACATATTATCCAGAGCCAATGGTACTGAAGGAAGAAGTGCAAGCTGCACTCAAGGCAATGCCAAGAAATTTGGAAGATAGCTAACCGACAAGAAAAAATCCATAGCTGAGCCCATTTCAAAGAAAGATGTGCCAACAGAATGTGCAAATTATTGAACAGTATCATTGACATTGCAAGGAAGTCAACTTTTGCTGAAGATCACTCTAAAACAGTTGCAGTAGTGCATCGACAGGAAAATACCAGAAACTGAAGCCAGATTCAGAAGGGAACGTGGAAGATGGGATATCATTGCTACAGTCAGATGGATCTTGGTTGAAAGCAAAGAATACCAGAAAATGTTTACCTGTGTTTTATTGACTATGCAAAGACATTGGGCATGAGGATCATAATAAATTATGGGTGACACTGCTAACAACAGGAGTTCCAGAACACTTAACTGTGTTCTTGAGGAGTCTGTAAGCAGACCAAGAAATGATTGTTGGAACAGAACGAAGAGATACTGCGTGGCTTAATGTCAAGAAAAGGTGTCTATCAGCTTTGTAGCCATTCACCATACCTATTCAATCTGTATCACTAGCAAATAATCCAGGAAATTGGACTATATGAAGAAATTTATGGTATCAGGATGAGAGAATGACTCGTTAAAAACCTGAGATATGCAGATAACACAAACTTGCTTTGTGAAAGTGAAAAGGACTTGAAGAGCTTACTGAAGACAATGAATGGCTACAGCCTTCAGTATAGATTATACCTCAACACAGAACAAAAAGTCTCATAGCTGAAGCAATGGCATGGACTGAACTGTGTCCCACCCCAAAAATATGTGTGGTGATTTGGCCTGGCCAGGTTTCCCTGTATTCTGTGATCGCACTCCATTTTGTGATTTTTTGATGCTGTACATCCTAATCTCTGTTGGTGGTTAATGGAGTGGATTATGTTAGAGAGAATTAGAGTGGGACTGTGAAAATCTTCTTAAGATCACCTCTCTGATCCTGTGTAAGGCGAGTTTCCCTGGAGTGTAGCTTGCACCACCCTGTATCCTTTTATCTTACAAGAGACAAAAAGAAAGGGAAGCAAGCAGAAAATCAGGAACTTCACACTATCAAGAAAGTGGCCCCAGGAGAAAAGCACATCCTTCAGACTTGAGGTTCCTGCTCCAAGATGGTCCCTAACCAAAGACTGATGCAACACAAGGACTTTTCTCCCAAGCTGACAGAGGGAAAGTCTTCTCCTGGGGCAGACACCCTGAATGAAGACTTGTAACCTACTGGACTACCTAAGAATAAGCTACTCTTTCTTGAAGCCACCCACTTGTGGTATCACTATTGGGGCAGCACTAGTTGACCAAAACAAGCAATAAGCACCATCGTGATACATGAAGAAAAGATGGAAGTTGTCAGGGATTTCGCTGTCCTTGGATCTACAGCCAGTGCCCATGGGGGCAGCAGTCAAGAAATCAAGACACAACGAATTGGGCAAATCTGCTGTAAAAGACTTCTTTAAACAACATAGTGTGAGATCCTAAACTCCACAGGCCTGCATTTTTTCCCCAAGTTTCACAAGTTTTCTGCCTTTGACAGGGTGCTGTCTTACCACTTGACTGTTGCTATCTATTAGTAAAAATATTTGAATTTTCCTTTTCCAACAGGTTAGTGCCTTACATAGGTTCCAGCTTTTGTAGGTTTTACTGTAAAATTGCTTTTTGTGTGATATGATTATTACAAAAGCTTTATTCTATGTTTGTAGAAATGTATATTAAATGTATAAATGTATATTAAATTGATCTTTTTAATAACGTTATTGACTCTTTATACTGATGCTGTCTATAAAGACACATCATCAGTCAAACAGGTGACTTAAAATTTTCTAGTAGCCAAGTCTGAAACCCTGGTGACATAGCGGTAAAGTGCTATGACTGCTAACCGGGTGGTCAGTGGTTCAAATCTGCCAAGAGCTCCTTGGAAACTCTATGCGGTACTTCTGTTCATAGCGTAAATATGAGCTTGAATTGAGTTGATGGCAGAGGGTTTAATTTTCGGATTTAGCAGCCATGTTCAAAAAAACTGAAATTAGTTCAAATGTTTTTCTATATATATTCATATATCAGTAACACCTAATCAACAACATGTACATATAATCAACACTAACATATGTCAGCATCTTAATACATTAAAAATATAGTAAAGAGAAAATTCACATTCTAACTTTTCGTGTTCTTTGGTGTTGTCAAATTGGTTCTGACTAATAACGACACTAGGTACAAGAGGGAAACACTGCCCAGTCCTGGGCCATCCTCAGAATTGTCATTGTTTTGAGCCTATTGTTGCAGTTTCTGTGTCAACCCATCTCACTGAGGGCCTTTCTTTTTGCTAACCCTCTACTTTACCCTGATGGCATAGTGGTTAAATGCTATGTCTGCTAATCAAAAGGTCAGAAGTTGAAATCTGCAATGTGCTTCTTGGAAACTCTGTGGGGCAGTTCTGCTCTGTCCACAGGGTTGCTATCAGTCAGAATCAACTTGATGGTAGCGTTTTTTTTTTGGCTACTTGACTGAGCATACCTGATCCCTCTTGATAATGTGTTGAAGTACATTAGATTTAGTCTTACCATTTTTGTTTCTAATGAGCACTCTGGTTATACTTCTTCCAATACAGAATTGTTTGTTGTGTTGGTAGCCTATGGTATATTCAATATTTTTAGCCAACACCACAATTTGATGGCACCAATTCTTCAGTCTTCCTTATTCATAGGCCACCTTTACTGTCTATATGAGGCAATAGAAAGCACGGGAGCTTGGATTATATGCACCTCAGTCCTCAAGGCGGCATCTATGCTTTTCAGTCGATTTGCTCAATGTCATGTGCCTTTTGATTTCTTGAGTGCTACTTGCATGGACATTGAGGATCCAGGCAAAACAAAATCCTTGACAATTTCAACCTTTTTCCCATTTATTATGATGTTGCTTATTAGCCTAGCCATGGGGATTTTTGGTTTTTAACTTATGTTGCAGTATAATTGATACTGAAGGCTGTTGTCTTTGATTTTCATTGATGAGTACTTCAAGGCCTCTTCACTTTGATCAAGCAAAGTCATGTCAACTCTATAATGCAGATTTTTAATGAGTCTTCCTCTAATTCTGATGTCCTGTTCTTTTTCATACAGTCCAGTGTCATGGATTGCTCTGTGTTTCCCCAAAAAGATATGTATTGCTTTGACTTAGCTCTGAGTCCCAGCATGGTGCAATTCCTCCCATGTGTTGTGAATCCTGCCTCTGTGATATTGAAGATGAAGAATGGGCAGTAGTTGTGCTGGTGTGGCGCTACTCAATTTACCAGCTGTGGGATATATGGGGGAGAAGTGAGCACAGAGAGTTGGGAAGCAGCACCAAGGGCAGAACATTTCCTTTGGACCTGAGGTTCCTGTGCCAAACTGCTCTCCTTGAATTTGGACTTAGCTTAACAGACTGTTATAAATTCTCTTACTGAATGGACTTATAACTCATAAACGGATTTGCAGCTTACTGGACTGTGTCAATAAAATTTCTCTTCATAAAGCCTTCCCACTCACGATATTTTCTGTTAGAGAAGTACCAGGTGACTAAAACATCCAGCTTCTCAGATTCTTTGCTCAGCATACAGACTGAATAGGTATGGTGAAAGGACAGAACTCTAATGCACAACCTTCCTAACTTTAAACTACCCAGTATCTCCTTGTTCTTTTTGAACTACTGTCTTTTGAGCAGTGTACAGACTTCTCATGAGCAAAATTAAGTGTTCTGGAATTCCTATTCTTAGCAATGTTATCCATAATTTGTTATGATCCACACTGCCAAATGTCTTTGCATACTCGATAAAACACAAGTGAACGTTTTCCCTATATTTCTGCTTTCAGTAAGGGTTCATCTGATATCAGCAGTGACATGCCTGTGGCTTGAATTTCTGCAGTTCTCAGCCCATACTTGATCTGTGTTAGATTTCTTACAATTTAGAATCTACTTGGACAAAATAAATTCACAAACCCAAGGTTTCCCAAACATTCTTAAAAACTTGTCAATACTGACTAAAGTATAACTTTTAAAATGTTGCAGTGACTTTTGAATGATCTTCAGCAAAATTTTACTTGCTTGTAATTCTAATGATATTGTTTGATAACTTCCCCATTTGGTTTGCACAATTTTCTTAGGAATAAACCAAAAAACCCAATGCCGTTGAGATGATGCCAACTCACGGAGACCGTATAGGACAGAGTAGAACTGCTCCATAGAGTTTCCAAGGAGCACCTGACGGATTTGAACTAGTACTGATCTTTGGGTTAGCAGCCATAGCACTTAACCACTACACTACCAGGGTTTCCTTTGTTAGGAATAGGTCTTCAAAATTCAGTATGTTTTTATATTTATAGCATGCTTCAATTCAGATGCTGAATTTTCATCAGGAATACTTGATCTGTGTTAGATTTCTTACAATTTAGAATCTACTTGGACAAAATAAATTCACAAACCCAAGATTTCCCAAACATTCTTAAAAACTTGTCAATACTGACTAAAGCATAACTTTTAAAATTATGCTTAAATTAATTTAAATTAAATTAAAAATTCATTTTTCTCAATACCAGCCACATTGGAAGTGTTCAACAGCCACACGTGACTGTTGGTTGTTGTATTGAGCAGACAGCTCTATCGCTTATCTATTTTCACCTGCTAGAGCTGTCAGCTGTTGAAGCTCAGTGAAGGGTAAACGGGAATTCTTTATGCTATGCTGTCTACATTTGTATGAGTTTGAATTTTTTCATAATAAAAAAGATTTAAAAAATTTGTAATTGAATTAGATTTTTGGGCATTTATGATTTTGTTTATCTAATTTTCCATGCTTTTTTCTTTATATATTTCAATGGTATGTTATTTTGTTATTAATTTTTTATGATCATATTTGAAAATCTGAATTAAATATTAATTTAAAAACAACCCCCTTTTTTTCTCCCACTGATCTTTACTATTCTTTTTTTTCATGGAAAGTTCTTTCTTTGCTTTTGGATAACAACACACAATTTTTCTGGTCACTCTTAAGTTAAAAAAAGTCTTAAAATCCTTTTAAGTCACAGACACAGTGGTGGGTTAAAGATGTTCATGATTCTTTGTCATTCTTCCTTTGGGAATGTGGAGGCTACTTTCCCTCCCCTTGAATTAGGGCTGGAATTGCTTTCACTGATAGAATGTGGCAAAAGCAATGCTATCTAATTTCTCATTCCGGGTTTAAAAGATCTATGGCTTCTTGTTTTATGCTTCTGGAACCAAATTAACATGCATTGTAAAGCCTAAACTACATGGAGAGGACACATGAAAGGGACTCTGGGTGACAGCCACAATCAGTCAAGATGTGAGAGAGTCCATTTTGCACATTCTTCAACTAGTTGTCAGAGGGTAATACATTTATTTCTCAAACACAGCCTTTTCTCTGCTGTCACCAACCACTTTTTCTCACACATGAGTCACATGCCAATCTATCACATGTCCCCAATTTCAGGGAACTCCTACCTAGTTCCCTGAGGATTCTATTGAAGCTCTCTCACTAGACGTGGGACAAAGGGACAAAGCATGTCCACCTTGGACTGATGTTCAGACAGGAACATATGGACAGATTGAGGGGTAGAGGGAGCTGGAGGCTAGTAGTCAGGGACAACACTGCTCAGGTCTAGCAACAAATCCACTTGCTTCTGCTCAATGTTCCTGCTTTGTCTATAAAGATTTTCTGACAATGTCTTCCCTTCACTACATCTAGATTCTTAAGATTTTTTTCCCACCCGTGGGGAACAAGATTAAGGATTAGAGCAGGTACAAAGGGACCAAGATTTCCTGCTGCATTCTGACAGAGTGCTGAGGCCAATGAAAGTATCGGGGCAAGATGCATACACAGCTTCCTGAGCAGAGATTTCCATCGGCTACTTTGGACTTCAAATTCTAGTTGGCAAAAAGGCGACCCTTTCTTCCTCCATTAGCAAATTGTATGGTTCTGACCTGGTTAAGAGGTTCTAGTTCCAGTTCTAGTTCCCTCTCAGCATTGTTACTGGGGGAGTGACTTTGCTGCCTTCACTTCTCCACATATGGGGTCCTCAGCGGTAAGGAGCAAAGACCAGGGAAACTATGAGTAATAGGCAGTTGGTCTTGGCAGAACAACACAGGTAGTTGTGGACATCTGGTGTGTGTTTATGACACAGGAAAAGACATGAATACCATGCCCTTTATTCTTCATAGCTGGACTAGTCCACCTCATCTCCCTAAGCTTTCTCCTCCCAGAATGCCTTGACACTTCAGTTCCAACATGTCTGCCTTGACCCAAAACCTTGAGTACCTTGAAGTCAGTGAGTCATAAGGCAACATATCCATGAACAGAGCATTGAGCTCTGTATTTGAATCCTGTCTTCTCAGGACAGTCAACTAAGGTCTCTAAATTTTCTTCTTTGTCTGTTAAGTGGAGATGAGTAATGCCTACCTTATCAGGCTGCTCTGAAGTCAATGAGTCAATGAAAAAATCCATCTAGGTGTCTCAACACTTAAAAAGGTCAAAGACTAGAACCTTCAGTATGGGCTGTACCTTAATATGAAGAAAGCAAAAATTATCAAAACAGAAAAGATTTTTTAAAAAATCATGATAAATGGAGAAAGTGGTAAGGCTTTCCTTCTACTTGGATCAGAAATCAACACAATAAAATGGTCAATGATTTCCTTCTACTTGGATCAGCAGTCAACATCCACGAAAGCAGGAATCAAGAAAACAAACAAGGGATTGCCAGCCAAGTGCCGTCGAGTCGGAGCCGACTGGGAAAATTTCTTTTAAAAGACCTTTTTAAAGTTTTAAAAAGCAAAGGTGTTACTCTGATAGCTAAAGTGTGTTAGACACTAAGCCATAGTCTTATCAATTGCCTACTATGTGTGTGAAAATTAGAAAATGAAAAAGACAGAAGAATTCCTGCATTTAAACTGCGACATTAGCTAAGAATATTAAATACACCAAAAATTGCCAAAAGAACAACAAATCAGGTTTAAAAGAGATACAACCAGAATGTTCCTTAGAGGTGAAAGTGATGAGACTTTGCCTCACTTACTTTGGACTCATCAATAGGAAAGACCAGTCACCAGAAAAGGGCATTAGTTTGGAAAAGCAGAGTGCCAGTGAAAACAAGAGAAGCCCTCAATGAAATGACTTGACACAACACTAAAGATGGAACTGTCATATGTAAGTCCATGGTGAGTTGGAGCCAATTTGATAATGATTAACAACAACAACAAGAGGGGACTCAACTGGGTAGTAGTCCCTTGACCCCAAGAAAAGTGCTACTGGGGGATCCCTAACTTCCCTGGACCTCCACAGCAATCAGAATTGAGGCCTATCAGTTATCTGGATGGTAAATCTGAGAGAAGAAGTTGAGTATGTCCACTTTGGAACCAGCCCACCCACAGGTCTCATTTACTGTGGTCCAGCGTGGTACCTTAGGGAAGGCTCTACCCACCAAGGGAAGGCCTGTGGGAGCCACCTCTGTGAGTGATTAAGACTAAGTGAGTGATTAAGTAATTTAGACTAATTCAATAGTGTTTGCCAGATGTTTTTCCCTCTGCACATTTTTCTAACCAGTTTCTTTAGTAATAAAATGAATATTTTGCTCTTCATCTGTCTACCTTCTAGTTCTTATTTTTAAACTGGTTCTAAACTATCCAGGGAAGAAAGGAATGTTCTTTATTTACTCCCTGAGATGGCAGCAAAGTGAAAGAATGCAAACTACATCCTCAGCTTCTTGGGCAGGTCCCCAAATCCTTTTGGATTCTACATAATTACTCCGAGCCAAACAAGAAAGCACAATTTTACTTCACAATAGCATAATTTATACTGTACTTATAGGCCACATCGGAAAAGTTTCTGGAGCCATAGAGGGTAGACAGACCTGTGGAACTATGTCCTGAGATAACTGTTAAACCTGAAACAAAACATTATATCCTAAAGTCTTCTTAAAACCAAGCAGTAATATAGTTTAACTAGTAAAAAAAAAAAAGTCTTTCTTGAACATTATGCTACTTTAATATCTATTTTTATGGGATCAAATTGACACTAGTAACTCAAAACATTGGCTAGGAGGGGGACAGAGCCAGGATGGTAGACTAGTCAGATACACTAAGTTATCCTGCTGCAAAAATGACTCAAAAAAACAAGGAAAAGAGACACTGATACCAATTCTGCAACCCTGAACTTTATTTGAAGGGATGAAGTACTAGATAGAAAGTCACTGGGGAGAAGAAGACAATGACAAAAAACAAGGAAGGAATAGAGATATGGAATAGAGATTCTGAGCCAAACAGTGTGATTCAGCATGACTATCTTTGAACAAAACCAACAACCCCACATGGAAAAAGACACCTTCACAGAATTGCCAATAAGAGATAGATACATACAGTACAGACACACCCAAGGCTAAGTAAAACCACATTTGCTGACTGCAACAAAGGAGGAAACCATACTCTCCCACCCACTAAGTAACCAGCCTCGCACACCCAGACAAGGTGGTAACAACTACTGTGCTCATAGACAAGCAAGCAACAAAGCACTACTGGTCCACCTGCCCAGACAGAACCAAACCAAGGACAGAGGCAGTATGAAACAATAAAGTGATGATAAAGAAAGTAATACCTGGATGTCTTGGAAACAGCAGACAATATAAAAACATATTATAATAAAAAGACAAGAAGACTTTGGTAAGTGACCAGAATAAAGCATCAGTTGACTGTCCGGCAGAACAAAGGAAATGGAGTTACCTGAAAAGCAATTCAAAAGTTTAGTGTTCAGATTTCTCCAAGAGATTGGCAAAGAGATTAAAGAAAACACGGACTAAATCAAGAAAAACACAGACAAAGCAATCGAAGAATTTAGGAAAATAATACAAGAACAAAACATCAAAATATGTAAATAATTAAAATCATTCAGAAATGACTAGAAATTTAAAAAATGAAATTTCAGAAATAGACAATAAATTACAAAATTTTAGGTGTAAATTTGAATTAATGGAAGGCAGACTTGGAAAAATTGAAGACAAATAAATAGATGCCAATTTGTTAGAGGAAAAATCAGAGAAAAGAATGAGGAAAAGTGAAGAGAACTATGTAGGACAAAATTAAGAGGAAAAATCTGCATGTAATCAGAATTTCAGAATGCTGAGAAAATGGAAAACACAGAGAGGATTGCTGGAGATTTGCTTTGCTGGCAGAAAACTTTCCTAACATCATGAATGGTGCAAATGCCCAAGAAAAGATGCTTATCATGCAGGGTAAACACCAAAAGAAATTCACCAAGCCATATCATAATCACATTTGCCAAAATCAAAGACATGCAAAAAAATCCTGAAAGCAGTTCAAACAAAAAGTCACATACAAAGGGGAAACAACAAAGCTAAACCCTGATTAGTCAGCAGAAACCATGAAGGCAAGAAGGCAATAGGATGACATATGCAAAACTGTCATGGATTGAATTGTGTTCCGCTAAAACGTGTGTGGCAGTTTGACTGGGCCACGATTCCTGGTATTGTATGATGTTCCTCTATGTTGTAAACTCTGCCTCTGTGATGTTAATGAGGGAGCACAGATGGCAGTTGAGTTGGTGGGGCAGGACTCAACGTGAAAGATTCTTTTGTGCCCTAAGGCTGTCACTTGAAATATAAAGTAAAGAAGTTAGCTAACAGATTTGAGGACCTCATATCACCTAGAAGCTATGCCAGAAGCTTAGCACATCCTTTAGAAAGGACTGGGGTCCCTATGCCTCAGAAGCTTACATTCCTGGGGAAGACTGACAAGAAAAGTCCTTCTTCCAAAGTCAGCAAAGAAAGCCTTCCCCTGGAGCTGGTATCCTGAATTTAGACTTGCAGCCTAATGGACTCTGTCAGAGTAAATTTGTCTTTGTTAAAACCATCCACTTGTGTTTCTGTTAAAGCAGTATCAGATGAACAGGACCAATATTTTGAAAGAAAAAAGTCAACAAAGAATAATCTATCCTGCAAAACTCATGTTCAAACATAACGGTGACATTAGGACATTTCCAAATAAACAGAAATTAAGGGAATATGTAAAACCCAAACAAAACTTAAAGTAATTATTAAAATGAGTCTTTCAGTTACAGAACCAAGAACATCAGACAATAACCTTCACCTAGGACACAGGTCAGTAACAGCCAAATACAGACTAGGTAATAAACTCTCAGGGATAAAAAAAACTAAAAGATTCAAAACAGGGAAATAGAAACATCAATCTGTAAATGATGACAAAGTCAGAACAATAAAAGGGGAAATACATCATGCAGGTATAGGAATTTCAAAAGGAGAGAAGGTAAAGGTAATATAGAGTATAAAAGACTGGATCAATTTTAGGAAGATACAGGTAAATTTCAAGGTAACCACAAAGAAAGTTAACAAACTTACTGATCAAAATACAGAATAAAAACACAAAGTCTTAGTAAACACAAAAGCTACAATTAAAAAAGAAATGAAAGGAAATTCCAAAACCAAAAAGAACTCAGCAAGGGAGAGTAAGAACAAAGAAAATATTAGCACCACTCACACACAAAAAAAATTTAAAAAATAACAGTAATGAATGCACACCTAACTAAAAGAGACAGAATGACAGAATGATTTTGAAAAAAAAAGACTCATCAATATGCATTCTATGAGAGACACAGCTTAGACGCAGAGACATACTAAAAATCAAAGGATGAATAAATGTATATATCAAGCAAACAGCAACCAGAAAAGAGCAGGAGTGGTGATACTAATTTCAGATAAAATAGATTTTGAGCCCAAATCCAAAGGCATCCTATAAGGTAGGGAAAACAACTCACTGTGATAAAAAACAGACATAATAAATATCTATGCATCAAGGGCCCCACTTGTCCATCGATTTGCCATACCGCAGGAGCATGC
Organism: Heterohyrax brucei; assembly: GCA_028571685.1. Classification (NCBI taxonomy): domain Eukaryota; kingdom Metazoa; phylum Chordata; class Mammalia; order Hyracoidea; family Procaviidae; genus Heterohyrax; species Heterohyrax brucei. The sequence goes on from CM053143.1 coordinate 169,655,972, forward strand.
ATATTACTATGATGCTGGAAGTTATGTCATTGATATTCAGATACCAGTAGGGTTACCCATAGTGGACAGGTTTCAGCTGAGTTTCCAGACTAAGACAGTCATTCTGTCATTCTGTCTCTTTTAGTTAGGTGTGCATTCATTACTGTTATTTTTTAAATTTTTTTTTGTGTGAGTGGTGCTAATATTTTCTTTGTTCTTTCTTAGGAAGAAAGGCCTGACAGTCTGCTCTGAAAAAAATTAGCCAGTGAAAATCTTATGAACAGCATGATACTTCTTCGAAGTAGATTCGACCTTAATGATGCAGACAGAGTGAAGCCTTCAGGACCTTCATTAGCTGGTGTGGCATGACTCACAATGAAAAGAAACAGCTGCAAACATCCATTAATAATCGGAATCTGGAACATAACAAATGTGAATCTAGGAAAACTGGGAATTGTCAAAAATGAAATGGAACACACGAACATCATATCTTAGGCATTAGTGAGTGCAAGTGGACTGGTATGACCATTTTGAATTGAACAGTTAGACAGTTTCTACTATGCCAGGAATTAAAACTTGAAGAGGAACAATGTGCATTCATTGTCAGAAAGAGCATTTCAAGATCTTTCCTGAAGTGCAATGCTCAGTGATAGGATAATATCCGTGAGCCAACAAGAAAGGCCAGTTAATATGACTATTATTCAAATTTACACACTAACCACTAAGACCAAAGATGAAGAGACTGAAGATTTTTACCAGCTTCTGCAAACATGCATTCAGGATGCATTGATAATTACTGGTGATTGGAATGCAACAATTGGAAACAAAGAAGAAGTACCTATAGTTGGAAAATACAACTTTGGTGGCAGAAAAGATGCCAGAGGTCACATGACAGAATTTTGCAAGACCGAAGACTCCTTCATTGTAAATACCTTTTTTCACCCACATAACCAGTGACTATACATACCGACCTCACCAGATGGAATACACAGGAACCATGTTGACTACATGTGTAGAAAAAGGCTGTTGAAAGCCCAATATAAGCAGTCAGAACAAGACCAGATGCTGGCTGCTACAAGGACCAATAACTTTTCATACACAAGTTCAAATTCAATCTGAAGAAAACTAGAACAATCCACGAGAGCCAAAGTATGACCTTGAGTATATCCCACACGAGTTTACAGACCAGTTAAAGAACAGATTTGATGCAATGAACTCTAATGACTAAAGACCAGATGATTTGTGGAGTGACATCGAATATATCATTCATGAAGAAAACAGAGGTCATTAAAAACACAGGAAACGAAGACAAGACAAAATCAGACATCAGAAGAGACTCTGAAACTTACTCTTGAACATCAAATAGCGAAAGCCAAAGGAAGAAATGATGAACCAGAAAACCTGAGCAGAAGATTTCAAAGGGCGGCTTGAAAAGATAAAATAAAATATTATAATGACGTGTGCAGAGGTGGAAATAGAAAACCAAAAGAGTGTCTAAGCTCTGCGTTTCTGAAGCTGAAAGAACCGAAGGGAAAATTCAAGCCTCAAGTTACAATAGTGAAGAATTCTACAGGCAAAATATTAAATTAGTCAGGAAGCATCAAAATAAGATGGAAGGAAGACACAGGATCATTGTACCAGAAATAACTGATCCCTTCACCCATTTCAAGAGGTATCATGTGACCCGGAACTGACTATACTGAAGCAAGGAGTCAAAGGCGCACTGAAAGCACTGGCAAAAATCAAGGGTCCAGGAATGAATGGAATATCAACTGAGATGTTTCAACAAACAGATGGAGTGTGGGAAGTTTTTATCCGTCTCCGCCAAGAAACTGGTAGGAGAGCAACCTGGCCAACCAACTGGAAGACATCTATTCCCAAGAAAGACATCCAACTGGAAGGCATCTGTTCCCAAGAAAGGTTATCCAACCCAATGTGGAAATTACCAAACAATATCATTAATATCAGACTCAAGTAAAATTTTGTTCAAGATCATTCAAAAGCAACTGCAACAGTATATTGACAGAGAACTGCCAGAAATTCAAGCCAGATTCAGAAGAGGATGTGGAAGCAGTCTGTGAAGAAACTGTTATGCATTGGACTATGGTGAGGAGTGTCTGGGGTCTTAAAAGTCAAACAGCAGCCGTCTTAAACACATCTGTTAGTCCCATCCCTGCTGGAACAAAGCACAATGAAGAAGACCAAAGACACAACGGAAAAATTTGTCCAGTGGATTAGTAGACAATCTGCCATAACCTACACCAGCCTGAGTCCGACATCACCAGATGGGGCATGGCTACCACCACCAACTGCTCTGACAGAGATCTCATTAAAGGGTGCACGTGAAGCTGCGGAAAACATAGGACAAATGCAAATTGACACATACACGCAAATATAGTCTAGCTGGTCTGATGGAGACTGGAGAAACCCCAAAAGTATATCCCCTGAAGACCGTTTTAACTCAGTACTGAGGTCAGTCCTGAGAGTCACCCTTCAGACAAAGATTAGGGCCAACAGAAACATATATGAGGAAACTGCTTTATAGTACAATTCATGCATAGGACACCACCGGGCACACCAGGCCAAAAGTGAACACAGCAAGGGAGGAATGCTGGGTGAATGGAAACAAGGAACCCAGGGCTGAGAAGGCAAGAGTGCTGACACCTCAGCTGTTGGCAACCAACATCACAAAACAATCTGTGTATTGTTTAATGAGAAAGTAATCTGCGGTATAAATTTCAACCTAAAGCACAATAAAAAAAAGAAAGATTAGATAGGAACCTTAGAGGGCAGTGAGTTTATGTTAACGAAGGAGGAACAAGTTAGGAAAGGAGGATGAGAATGGTTGCACAACTTGATGCATGAAATCAATGTCACTAAATACTACCTGTAGAAATTATTAAATTGATGTACGTTTGACAGTATATATTCCCAACAACAAAGTAAATAGAATTTAGAAGGAAAAAATTACTGTCTAAAAAGGTCAAGGAAAAGAAAGAAAGAAAAGCAGAGGCTATTACGGATCTTGGCTGAAAGCAGAGAATTCCAGAAAGGTGTTTACCTGTGTTTCATTGACTATGCAAAGGCATCTGACTGTGTAGATTATAACAAACTATAGATAACATTACAGAGAATGGGAATTGCAGAACGCTTTATTGTGCTCTTAAGGAGTCTGTATATGGATCAAGATGCAGTCTTGCAAACAGAACAAGGGGACATGTCATGGTTTAAAGTCAGGGTTGTATCCTTTCACCGTGCAGTTTCAATCTGTATGCTGAGCAAATAATACGAGATCCTGGACTATATGAAGAAGAAAGAGGCATCAGCATTGGAGGAAGACTAGTTAACAACCTGCATTACACAGACAACGTCACCTTGCTTGCTGAAAGTGAAAGGATTTGAAACACTGCTGAAGACCAAAGACCACAGCCTTCAATATGGACTGCACCTAATTATCAAGAAAACAGAAGTTCTCACAACTGGACCAGTGAGCAACATTGTGATAAATGAAGAAAGTACTGAGGCTGTCAAGGACTTCATTTTACTTGATTCCACAATCAACACTCATGAAAGCAGCAGTCAAAAAATCAAAAGGTGCATTGTTCTGGAAAAATCTGCTGCGAAGGACCTCTTTAAAGTATCAGAAAAGTAAAGATGTAACCTTGAAGACTAAGGTGCACCTGACTCACACCATGATGTTTTCAGTTGCATCATATGCATGCGAAAGCTGGACAATGAATAAGGAAAACAACAGAATTGATGCCTTTGAATTGTGGCGCTGGAGGAGAATACTGAATGTACCATGAACTGCCAAAAGGACAAACAGATCTGTTCTGAAGGAAGTACAACCAGAGTGCTCCTTGGAAGCAAAGATGGAGAGACAGTGTCTCACATACTTTGGACGCATTGTCAGGAGGGATCAGTTCCTGGAAAAGGACATCGTGTTTGGTTGAGTGGAAGGTCAACGAAAAAGAGGAAGACCCTCTATAAGATGCATTTGCATAGCAGCTGCAACTATGGGCTTAAGCACAAAAATGATTGTGGACATGGTGCAAGACTAAGCAATGTTTCTTTCTGCTGTGCATAGGGTTGCTATGACCTGGAATGAACTCAACAGCATCTAACAATAACAGCAATTCTCAACAACAACAAAATAAATAAAACTTAGAAGAAAAAACTTACTGTCTTAAGAGACCAGAAAGAAAGAAAAGAAAAAGACATTATAATTACATAGTAACTGTGGATTTAAATACCAGAACGAAAAATCAAATGCACTGCATTGATTCTGACATACAGACACCCTATGGACAGAGCAGAACTGGTCTGTGTCACACATCTTTCTCCCACAGATTGGCTGGTAGGTTTCAACTCCTACGTTTTGGTTAGCAGCCAAGCACTTACTGACTGTACCATCAAGGTTTCTTGTAACTACCAGAAGAAAGCACTGAAAGAGTTAGAAAGGGTTACTTTTGGGAAGCCTCATTGGAATATGGGGAGGAATGGGGGATAGGACAATGTTATGTGTTATACACTTTCTAGAACTATTTCCTTAAGCATTAAAATGATTGTGGGCACAGCACGGCACCAGGCAGTGTTTTGTTCTATTGTGGACAGGGTCACTACAAGTATGAACTGACTCAATAGCACCTAACAACAACAACAAAACTATTTCATTTTTAACCTTATAAAGCACAAGGTGAAAGATAAAAATGATGAAGAACTTCAGGGCATCAATGGCAGAACACGAAGCAAAGGACAACAGTCTTCTGAACACGGGACCCCATGTGACTGGTCAAGGCACATCCTACAAAGTCTATGCTGCTTATCACACCAAGCTAGTCAAAATAATAATAAAATGGTAAGGGAGAGTTCATCTAATGAAGAAATGTGTATAGGAGGCCTATAAACCAGTAACGTCTCTCTTTAGGCCAGAGAAAGCATACATCTAGAGCTGAGTCTGTGACTCTGAATTTGGACTTCGCAACCACTTGGAGTGAGTCTCTTAGTGATGCAAACTCTTACTGTATTTAATTGCTAACCAAAACGTTGGAAGTTTGAATCCACCCAAAGACAACGAAGAAGAAAGGCCTGATGATATACTCTTTTGAAGTACTGCTCTACTCTGACACACATGGGGTCGCTGTAAGTAGGAATCACCTCAACAGTTACTGGCACTGATATGGTAAGCTGAGTTTCGCTCCTGACACTGTCATTTATTACCAACTTTTTACCTTTCTCGTTGTCAATTTCCTTCAAAAAATGGGACAGTAACATTGGCTTTCTGTGATCATAAAAATGATATGTGTGTATTTAACGCAGGGTTGGTTTATTCTCAAGGGTTTGGCATATAGTTGTTGCTGTAAGGAGTCCTGGAGTTAGTTCAGACTCATAACAACCCTACATACAAGAGAATAAAACATTCGCCTGTCCTGCGCCATCCTCACGATCAGTGCTACGTTCGAGCCCACCGCTGTACCGCTCGGTCAGTCCATCTCACCGAAGTTCTTTTTCACTCACTTTTTACTTTACCAAGCATGATGTCCTTCTCCAAGGACTGGTCACATAGCAAGTCCAAAGTACTTAAAAGTCTTGCCATCCCCTCTTTTAAGAAGAGTACTGCCTGTACTCCTTCCAAGACAGATCTTTTTTTTTATTCTTCTTGCAGCCCATAATATATTAAATACCATTCACCAATGCCATAATTTAAATGCATCAGCTCTTCTTTGGATTTCCTTATTCATTGTCCAGGCTTTCCCATGCCTATGAAGCTATTGACAATACTATGGCTTGGGTCAAGCAGATTTCAGTTCTCAAAGTGACGTCTTTGCTTTGTAACACTTTACAAAGGTCTTTTGCAGCAGATTTGCCCAGTGCATTATGTTATTTGGTTACCTGACTGCCATTCCCATGGGGATCGATTGTGGATCCAAGGAAAATGAAATTCTTGACAACTTCAATGTTTTCTCCGTTTATCATGATATTGCTCATTGGTCTAACTGTGAGGATTTTTGTTTTCTTTGTGTTGATGTGTCAGACATACTGAAAGCTGTAGTCTTTTTATTTTTATCAGTAAGTGCTTCAAGACCTCTGTGCATTCAGCAAGCAGGGTTGTGCCACCTGCCTATCAAAGGCTATTAATGAGTCTTATTCCAGTTTTGATGCCACATGCTTATATAGTCCGGTTTCTCCAAATATTTGCTCAGCAGACAGATTGAATAAACCAAAAAACCAAACCCATTTCCGTCAAGTCTATTCCAAGTCATAGCAACCCTAAAGAACACAGTAGAACTGACGCATTGGGTTACCAAAAAGAAGCTGGTAAATTCGACCTGCTGATCTTTTGGTTAACAGCTGAATGCTTAGACACTGTGGCGCAGATTCAGTAAGGATGGGGAGAGGATGCCACCTTGATTGATTTACTCCTTATCTGATTTCAGTGGTATGGCATCTCCTTGCTCTGTTGGAGCAACGGCTTCTTGATTTATGTACACTCTCTGCAGGAGCACCACTAAGTATTCTGGAATTTCCACTGTTCACCATGGATGACCTTGCTAGTATTTGAAGCACTGGTGGTATAGCTTCTAATGTCACAGCAACACCCAAGCCACCACAGTAAAATAAATTGAGAGAGAAGTGATGGGGTCTATAGTTAGACATCAAAATATAGGGACTAATGTGCACTCTTCTAGAAACCTGGTGGGGCAGGTCTACTCTGTGCTAAAGGGCTGCCATCAGGCTGAGTCAGAATAATCAACTCCAAAGCAATGGGTTTGGTTTTAGGTTCTAATGAGCATAGCAGTTTTATAAAATATTCTAACCTTGCTTCTTTACATTTTTCTTCTCCTAAGTATTTCCATAAAAGAGCTCAGTGGTGTAATGTTACAGTACTTGGCTGCTAACCAAAAGGTCAGCAATTGGAGCCTGCCAATAGCATTGCCACGAGTCAGATCCGACTCAATAGCACTTGACTTAATAGGGTCATGATGAGTCAGAGACTCAGCGGCAGCAGATTTGGTTTCGGCTTTTAGTTGCTTCGAAGGAGAAAGATGTGGCAGTCAGCTTTTGTAAAAATTACAGCATTGGAAAACCCACAGGGCAGTTCTACTCTGTTTTAGAAAAAGTCACTGAAGCCACTGCAGTTGAGTCGATTCTGACTCATAGCAACCCTATAGGACAGAGTAGAACTGCCCCATAGAGTTTTCAAGGAGCGCCTGGTAGATTCAAACTGCTGACCACTACACAAAGAGGGTTTCCTACTCTGTTCTACAGAGTGTCAAAATGAGTTGTAATTGTGTTGAAGGCAATAGGTTCGGTTTGGCAGTATTTCCAAGAAGAATGGCAAGTTAAGAAATCCAAGACAGAGATCAAAACTGGCCCTGGAGTCCTTATTAGGATGAGTGGGACAAATGTCATGTCACTCAAAATGGACCAGGGTTCAGTGGAAGGGCTGGATTAAGAAGCAGTAAACCATTTGTACTGTCCAAGGGTACCAGATGACAAGGAATATTCACCACATCCTCTCACACATGTTACTTTCCTGTGTTAGCCAGCCACTTACAATGAAAACAACAACATAGGCTAACCACAGTGCCTTTTCCTCTCAGCCCTTCCTCATTCATCAATAAACAGAGATCAGGTTGGTAGCATATCAATAAATGAAGCAAAAACAGTTGAGTTCATTTTGGGCAGAGTTTCTGTTTTTCTGGTGGGAAGGAGCTATAAAATAGGAGCTGTACAATTTCAGTGATTCTACTTACGAGTAAAAGTTCCTATGCTGCATTTAAAACTGGTATTGTATAATATAGTCATGAACCATCCAATTCATGTTAATGGTAATTGTAATTAAGTGGTGGTTTTCTTCACTTAGGATGGCACAGAAAACAAAGTTGTAAAACAACAACAATAAAAAATCTTTAACAACTTCAGAGAGAGACTGTGGAAAGGAAACTATGTATTTTTAATATCTCTAATGGCACTTTCACCCATACTTTTAAACAAAGCTTCACACAGATCATGTCACCGGTTATGTTACAGGTGTTAGGCAGTAAACACAAGGAAAGAGACCTCAATTTTAGGAAACAAAGCAGGCCCCTATTTCATAATAATTGAAAACAGCACACTCAGTTTGCTTTAGATACGTTTTTTTCTTGTCCTCCCTTCCCATAACAAGTAAAAAAGCAAAACAAAAGCCATAAACGCAAATACAGAAATTCAATTTAAAAAAAATCACCAGAGGGTGAAGAACGCCACAGCCCCTGCCTGGGTTTCACTTACATATTTACAGAGCATGTGACACAGGTATGGCTACAGGGGCACATTGAAAAGACGATATTACAAAATATACAAAATGATATTTGTTCTTTACACTTCATGGAAGACCCATGCCCCTTTTCCAAACAACAGCACTATAAAACACAAATCCTACTAGCCATTTATCTATATAAGTTAAGAAAAATGCTGTACAAGTTTGTGGCTATAAATAGAGTATAAATGGCACATTCGGGAATGGCTATCTACAACGGGGAGGGCCAGAGAGGAGCTCAGTTTTGTATCACGACCTGTTACGGTGGTGAAGCGAGGATGGGCTACAACCACTCCCCTTTCCCAGACACCACTGAAGCTCACGACAAGTGGTGAGGAGGGGTTTGTTGAGGGCGAGGAACAGTGACAAAAAAGGCAGAAATACAACATGGTCTTCCAGCAGACATACCCGGGATGAGAATGAGCACAGCTCTTGGTCCACAGACACGTGAGCCCCCCAGATCCTTGATAATCATGGTTCTGTGGGGAGCCCAGCCACGCCCTGGTTTCTTCCCTCTGAGAAAAATTTGGAGCTTAGTGGTCAGGACAGGACACAAGAGCTCATTTGCGGAGAAGCGGGTGAAAGTTTGGAAAGAGGTTCTGGCACAGCTTCCCATATATGGATGGATGCATGAATGGATGATGGTGGGAGGCTGACCACTCGGAGCTGACCTAGAAACAGTCACAGACACTGAGAAGTAATCAGAGGCAACTATCCTGTGCTCAGGTAGTTCCTGGGATTTAAGGCGGCAGCAGGAGAGGGAGAGACTTGGAGAAGTTGCATGTCTTGTTCTAAAGGATCCAACACTATGTGGTGAACCAAAAATGGAGAAGGAGGGTGATTTTACCTGCTCCCTTAGGTTTTTGCCACCGTGTGTCCATGGAGCTCCTGAATTAGGCAAATGAAGAGCTGGAGGTGCTTTAGACAGATGATGCATTTCCTTAAATGAGCCCAGCTTGGAAACGGAAGCTCTCCTTCCCTCCCTCCTTCCCTCCCTCCTTCCTTCCCTCCCTCCCTCCCTCTCTCGCTCTGTCTGTCTCTCTCCCTCCCTTTCTCTCTCTCTCTGTCTCTCAGACTGGAGTGCTTTGTGCACCTCTGTAGCTCGGATGTGGCTCACATTCTGGAAGCTTTCTAGCCACAGAGCCTAAGCTACCTCACTTCACAAGGTGAAAAAGAACAGCAATTAGTGTTTGAGAACAAGGGCCACAGCAAGTGAACTGGTTGGACGAGCCTCACCTGCCCAAGGGAGGAGGTGCTGACAGAACATTTGCTGAGCGTTACCCCCAGCCGTCGAGTTGATGCCAACTCACAGCGGCCCTATTGGACAGAGTACAACTGCTCCATAGAGTTTCCAAGGAGCTCCTGATGGATTTGAACTGCCAACCTTTGGTTAGCAGATGTCACACTTAACACTGCGAACTGTGGTCCTCTCCAAGTCTCCCTGAATAACTATTATGCTATTTTTGAACTGAGCTGATTAGGGCAAGGGTGCCTGGGAGCAGCTGCCCTTGCTCCTCCCTTTGGTTGAGGCCAGTCTTAAAAAAAAAAAAAAAAAAAGAGACAGGTGAGCTTCACCACAATAAAGCTTCACCACATATATGTAATATGCATGTGTTTCTATGTGTAAATATATACCGTTGTACATGCACCTTTGAGAATCTTCCATAAATTCCTCCCTTGAGCTTTTTCCTTCTGAAAAGGATAGTTTGAATCTGAAAATAGGTCCTAGTGACCAACCCCTCAGTGTACAGGAGGGTGCAATCATCCGTCTTGCCAGGTTTCAATGTCAAATTCTCATTGGGGTGTTCTCCTCTTCCTTTCTAGGAAGGGAAGAGGTTGAGACAAAACAACCCTGTGGGTGATGTACTGGGTTAAGGGTAATGAGAGTTAGTTTCTCAGCAAAAGGCATGTATAAATATGCGAGACTTGGGGGTCCCTCCTCCCATCTCTAGGCACCCCCTAAAAGGCAGTAACGCTGGCAGTAGTCTTCTGACTCGTGGCATCGTCTTGGGACTTGAACTCATCCTGAGTCTCTCTGCTCATGGCCATGTTCTCAAAAGCGTTGGGGGCTTTGATGGGAATGTCTTTTGCGTCCTGCTGGCCCTCTTCTGGGTCCTCGCAGCATTTGCTGCAACGGCAGCATTTGGGGCAACACAGCATGCAACACGTGCGGCAGCAGCAGCAGCAGCTGCTCTGGCAGAAGCTGGATAAAAGGGAGATGAGGTGGTCCCAGGGCTTCAGCGAGTGCATCCACTGGGGCAGGAAACTCCAGTTCCGGAGGATTCTGGGCAGGATGCTCGGGCAGCGGGATTGCAGGAGCCGGATGAACAGCACCAGGAGTAGCAGGAGTATGATGGGCACGCCCACACCCACCAGCACTTTCCAGCCGGCAATTGACAGGCCGAACACTGTCAGCGGGACGAGGAAGAACAAGACGATCAGGTAGAAGATGGCGAACCAACGGTACTTGGCAGAAATGTTGCCCAGCCCCTTGGCCAGGCGGATAGGCAGGCGCGTGAACGGGATTGGGTACCACAGTAAGATGCCGGAGATGTTGAAGAAGAAGTGGCACAGGGCAATCTGAAGCACAATAGGGTGGGCAGGTCAACAGGGGTGTCTGTTGCATGACCAGGGGGAGGGGAGGGGAGAAGTTCAGCAAGGGAGCAAAGTCTTCAATAGGGAGTCAGCACCAGCGCTGGCTAGTGAACCAGCCAGTTAAACAACTGTCCATTTACGAACCAGTAGACGTGACTCGCCTCCAAGTAGGAATACAAAGTTGATTGTGGGCATAAGAATCAAGAAAGTTCATGTTTTTCCCCAGTTTCTCCCCTGAGGAGCTCCAGAAAGGCGATTTCTGGTAATGGTAATTACCATTTACCAATGGTAATGGTAATTTCCTCATAAATTATTTTAAAAGGTAGCTTGATGATATCTATCTCATCATACAGGGGAATGGTACATAGCAATAAAAATGAATGAACTACTGATACATGCTGCATGGATGAAGCTCACAGAATTAAGGAGCCAGGCACAAAAAAATGCATTCTGTAGGTAGTGCCTGATGAACATCAGGGTTCCATTCTGATGACTACTTCGTCTTATGTCAATTCTGATGTAAATTAAATACTTCAGTTTTTCCAGTTTTTAGTGTTTGCCTTTTACCAGCAGTGTCTTTATTAATCCTATATTTGTCTTTGAGGATTGGAAACGTTACATCTGAGAACGAGTACATCAGCAAATATTATGCTGCAACACGGTACATATGATTAGTGTTGTATTTGCATTTTGTCATTACTCAAACATGTCATAACTTGGGGATACCTGTATATATTTCCATTTTATATATGAAGCTGGAAAACAGGAAAAACTAATCTACAACAAAAGAAGTTAGAATCATACTGTTTGGAGGGATGGTGAGGTGTTTGGTACTGACTGGGAGGAAGCTTAAGGGAGACTTTAAAGGTGTTGGCTATATAATTACACTGTTTAGGGTAGTGGTGATATGGGGGTACATGTATGTCAAAATTTAGCTGTTCTAGCATTTGTATTTTGATTAAAAAAGTAAAAAAGACAGCTTGCTTTATGGTAAATAAAACACTGAGTGTGAAGAATGAAAAGTTTAAAAGATGGTATTTGGCATTCAAAAGCCAGCAAAGACTTACAAAAAGGATTGGGGAACTGGTGGCGCAGTGCTGAAGAGCTACCGCTGCTCACCAAACGGCCAGCAGTTCAGATCTACCAGCTGCTCCTAGGAGAGCCTGTGGGGCAGTTCTGCTCTGTCCTATAGGGTCTTTATGAGCTGGAATCTACTCACAAGCAATGCATTTGGTAAGCACAGCAACAAGAGGATTTGGTTTTGTTTTAAACCCAGCAAAAATTTCTCTTTTGAAATGCAATTGCATTGTTTCATATTTGCAACAAATTTCTCATGAACCTTGGATGGGCTCCATCAGCCAATTTCTAAAATGGCCTTCACATCTAAAAATCCTACTGCCATCAAGTCACTGGAGACTCATAGCAACCCTACAAGGCAATAAATGTCTGTATCCTCTTGTCTCCATCTCTTACCCTCACCCCAGGGCATCTTCCTGAACTGTGCAGAGGGAAAGAAGGTTAACGGAAAAAATAAAATCCACCTACCCAGGCCTGCACCCTGCAGCCCTCTTGGCCAGCCCTCTCTGCCTGAAATGCTTCCTCCATCCAATCTACTGAAATTCCCTCCCTGGGCTTCACAGTCCTCCGACAATGAATTCCTGAATCTACCTACTGCTTGGCTCTGCCGCTTTCACGTCTAACTGCTCAGCAGAGGAAACTCTGAGATCAAAATGAACTTCTTTGATTCATATGCCCTCCAAATCAATCTTTCAAAAGATTTATAACAAAAAAATCATATGTCATAAAATCAAATGTCATAATTTTTGTATTTATTACATTAGGAAATAACAATGTTTGATACACTCGGTTAACTAAAGTACATTATTAAAATTCAATATCTGCATTCCTTTGTACTTCTTAAAAAATGTGTCTACTCACTAACTGTGCATGTTAAAAATGTTGGCTTGTCAAAATTTACATTACATGTATTTTTACCATAATTTTTAAAAAATGATGATTAAATGACATATGTGGCTCATACTTGTGACTCACCTTGCATTTCCACTGGCAGCCGTCTGGACACTACTTTTATTGAGTCCTTCTAATAACTCTAAGGAGATAGGCATTATGTTCCTCATTTTTCAGATGAGGGAAGTGGTGCTTAGGTCACTTGTCCAAAGTCACACAGTGAGCAAATGGTGGGCCAGGACTTAAATCCTTGGAAATCTGACTCCAGAGGAATGGTATAACTTGCTCAAGGTCACCTAGTTGGATCCAGGCAAGTTAGGTGCCCTGATTCTTTTACTAATGGTAGGCTCTGTCCCCAGCTGCCTCCCTGCTGACTAACAAGATAGAGTGACAAGATAACATACAATCTCTGTGTTGCCTAAACACTATTTCCGATCTCTCTACTAAATGATCATGCAGCGTTTGTTTAAGTCATTGCCAGTGATGGGAATCTTGCTACCTTGTCAAGGAGAAGAGCTTTGACTGTTTTGAGACTAAGCTCCTGGACTCTACTTCCGGTGGCTTCTCCTGTATACATTAGTTATTCTATTCCCTCCATATGTTAGTTCCACCTTTTTGAACCTAGCAGATCACAGCCTGCCTCTTGTTAGAAACTATCAGCTTGCAAGGCCAAGGAATGCAGCTATAAGGTTATGTACTCCCAACCCACCACAAAGTCCTTGCCTGCTGCATGTCCTCACCTGGAGTGAACTCTTCAAGGTATTGCCTGGGCTGGCTAAGGCAGCCAGGATGGAAGTGGTGGTGGTGCCAATGTTGGAGCCCAGCGTGAGTGGATATGCCCTCTCAAGACTTATCACACCAATTCCTGGGGAAAAAACACAAAGATCAGAGCATTTGCCCCAGAGGATGATGGGAAATGGCAATGACAGCCAGAGGTAGAAGCCGGGAAGGAAAAAAAGTAGGAAACTCACCAATTAGCGGAGTCATGGCAGACGTGAACACGGAGCTGCTCTGCACAATGAAGGTCATTCCTGCTCCCACGAGGATGGCCAGGTAGCCGGTCACCCAGCCAAAGGGAAAGGGGAAATCTGAAAGACAGAAGGCACAGGAAGGAAGATGGGCTAGCAATTCCAGAAGAGACCAGGCCAGGGGCTGGGCTAGCAGGTTAGATTATAAAGATGCCTCCCCACCCCACACCGTGGTCTGGGAGTGCAAAACTTCTTTTCCTGCTGTCTCTCATCCTGCATTCTCATGATGTGGGTGTGGTGTTATGTGAGTGACAACAAAAACAGTTTTGTGGGAGGTCAGAGATTAAAACTGCTGCACCCACCCAAATAACCTCCCACAAAGTACTGAAAGCACCCAGACTTGAAGTCATCTCCCAAGCCTGTTCTTCCATTTTTGTACAATCCTCATCTTTTTTTCCACCTAAAAGAGAATCCAGAAGAGCTTGGGACAACCCAAGCCCTCCACACTACTGGCACAGGATCAGTTGCCCCCCTTCTTGACCCCCTGGAATCTCCTAGAGTAGCTTAATTCAACCTTAAGACAATCTGTGAGGCCAACTTTCTTGGCCCCATTTCATAGAGATTTCACAGGATGCTAATGCCACTGGCCAGGACACCATACCTAGCAGGAACTCTCTGTGGCCAGTTTTATTTCATTGCTCCCCAGGTCCACACCTAAGACACTAATGAAAATTTCAAGGAAGAATGACATCTTAGTGTCACCAGGTTCTCAGATTCAAAATATGAACTCCATGCAGAGGTGACTGTTCATCAGGAATCAAAAAGATCCTTTGGGGACAGAGTAGCAGGGATGAGGATCCAGGGGTCATGTTTTCAGGGGACATAGAGGTCAATCGGCATAGCTAGTCTTTAGCTAAGAGAGTCTTCTGCACCCCATATTGGTGAGTGGCATCTGGGGTCTTAAATAGTAGCAAGCTGCCATCTGAGGTACACCAAATGGCCCCAACCCATCTGGAAGAGATGACAACCAAGAACATCAAAGACACAAGGAAAAATGAGCCCAAGAGGTAGAAGGACCCACAAGAATGGAAGATTACATCAGCATGAGATCAGAAGAAGCAGATGGTGCATGTCCACCAATAAAGGCAACTGTGGTGGGGGATACAATATAGAGTCTCTGAGGAAACATGAGGAAAAGAGGTGTGCAGTTCAAGAACTCTTCTAAAAGATCAGAACTGATGTTCTGACAGCCTAGAGGGTCCACTGGAAACATGGCCCCCAGACTTACTGCTGGGCCTGACTTGAAACCAGGACTGAGGTCAACTATTCAGACAAGAATGGACAGGACTCAGGGACACAGTGTGAGTGTATGGTGTGTGTACTTTATGGGTTTATACATTTATAAGTGGTTGTCCTACTGGTTTCTTTTCAGATGGGAAAGAAGAAGGTGGAAAGGAGGGGATAGGTGCTCATTAAGAGGATACTAGAAGTACAGAGTGAAAAGGAGGAATGTGTTGTCACATCGTGAGGAGAGCAGATGGAACTACAGATGGGTGGGCATGTTGAATTGATTTCAATTGTATACTTCACTTAATCATAATTAAAAATATAGGGGAAAAAAAAGATCATTTTAGGGAATGCCAGTGACACCATCCCCTGAAGGCCCTAGAATGGGGTTAAGGGTGGGGCCAGAGTACTTACCAGTATTGAGAGTCTTCTTGATGACAAGGGCAACCTGTCCCTTAAGCACAGAGTTGAGGACCTTGACAATCATGATCAGGCAGGCACAGAGAACCAGCAAGGAGATTATCAGTAAGATAACACCAATGGCAATGTCTGGGAGGGTGGAGTTCACAAAGATGTGCTGACCTGAAGAGACCACAGAAAGAATTTGGTGGACATAGCCACACACGGCCACGTGTTGCACTTGGTAGCCCAGGATAAAAAAATCCCATTTCCCAACCTCACTTAGAACTATGGCCCCAAGGCTATGTTCTGGTTAACTGGAAACTCAGTGGATGTAACATATGCTTGTTTGGGCAGTGCTCTGAGACAGAGGTGAGCTGTCCTTTTTCTTTTCCCCTTCTCAATAGCAGAGATACAGATATACTGCAGACAACACCCTGGGAATACAGAACATTAGTATGGCAGCACGGTGGTTGACAGCTACAGCTGCTAACCAAAAGGTCATCAATTTGAATCTATCAGCTTCTCCTTGGAAACACTGTGGGACAGTTCTACCGTCCCTAGAGGGTTACTAAGAGTCAGGATCAACTCTATAGCAATGGGTATGTCTTAGAGAAGTTAGGATATACAAATGGTTATAGAATCAGGATGGAATAGTTTGTCGAGTTCTTCAGAGGTTATATGGTACAGAGAGCATGAGCTTTGGAGCCAACAAAAGTCCTAGCTTTGCCCCTTCCTGTGGGACCTAAGTCACCTCAGTCCCTAAGCCTTAGTTTCCTCTGCTGTGAAAGCCCAGTGTAGGGCAGGGGCTCAGCAAAGCTCACTGCCCTTCTTTCCTTCATCTGCTGGTGCTCTGTACAGATCAGAAATACCTGTCAGCTTCCCGGAGAGCCCAGCCCAGGGGCCAATGCCTGCTGAATTCCACTCACATTTGGCAATGTTCTCCTGGAAGGTCACGGTCTCCGTGGTCCAGAATTGGAGACCATCCGTAAAACAGAGGGAAGGGGAAGTGCAGTTCTCCATTGAGGGGACAGTGACATTCATCTCAGTCTGGACAGCAAACATAAGAAATTGTGTAGTCCTCAACATTCACTTGTGATGGGGAGTGGCAGGCAATGGGGGGACCGGAAGGGAGATGTTATACATGTCAGTATACACAATGTCTCAGTCATATGTTTATTTGTTTTAAGGTCTGGTTACGTTAATTTTTTTAGGGTGCCAGTTGTTACAAAGTGTGACTTTTGAGCCTTTGTAAAATATCTCAGTGAAGTCTGTTGATGCTGCTGTTCAATGTTATCAGAAAAGGTCTTGAAATAACTAAAGACAGACAAAAGCAGCCTCCACACCTACTTCCTGTATTTCTTTTTGTGTCTACCCTTAGCATCTCTCAATAATACACTATAAATCCTATAAACAAGTATAAGCTATAATCCTGCCACAAAGCAGGCTAGGCAAGTTTCCCTGATAGGGATGCCGTAGTGTCTTCAGAGAAGGTTTGAACACAAAGGTACCCAGTAGAGTCCTCCACAGAGGCAAGTGAGAGAGATACCACCATCTGTCGGCACCTGAGTATCATGGGGCTGCACTGCTTCTGAGGATCCCTCCGTGAATGTGATTAAACAGGATCAGAGGCTTAACTCTGATGGGATCAGAAGTAAGCCAGGAGTATGAATCTAAATTGTGGGATGGGGCAAAAGGGCACCTGTCTGTCCCATCTGTCTGCCCTGCTGGTTAATCCAACCAGCTGACAATTCATCACTGTGGAATCTTGCTGGTCAGTTATTTATTTTCATGAGCTAATTTTTTTCCTTTCCCCTTGCCTTCTAGTTACCTTCTCTGAATGAACACTTTAAGTTCAGAAACTATTCTTAGCAACTTACCTCATTGGTAAAGGTCTGGCACCAAATCTTGACCAGACTCTTGTTCTGGGCTGTTTCATCCTTCATTGCAATTTGGTTGATAACTTCTTTGTCCAACTAAGGAAGGCAATAGAAAGAGAAGAATCAGAGCTGTCTCAGAACTGCTAGTGGAAGATACATACAGAAGGTTGCTGTTAGAAAGTTCTCAGGAGGTTAATGAAACTGTGAGTCCCTTCAAGGCTGCCACTCCCAGGTGTCACCCAATAGCTAAAAGTTAGCAGGTGCTTGATAAATCATTCATGATTGCATGTTCTAGAAAGCATGTGGCCACCGGGTGAGTAAATAAGAGAGGAAGGCCCAAGATGGTGTCTCTTCCCAGAAGCAACATCCACAAAGCCTACTTTCATTCCAGTCACATAGAGGAACCCTAGCAAGAAGCAGAAAATTCTACAGTGGTAGAATTTTCGCCTACCATGTGGGAGAGCAGACTTGGATTCCCAGCCAGCACATGTCATGCACAGCCCCCTGTCAGCTGAAACTGAACAGGTTTCAGTAGAGCTTCTAGCCTAGGATGGACTTGGAAGAAAGGCCTACTAATCTATCATGAAGATAAGCCAATAAAAACTCTGGGTCACAATTGTCTGATTCCATCATCTATAAGGTTCTCAAGCATCTGTAGCCAACTCAACTACAGCTAACAACAGCTACTGACTGGAGGGGTGAGATGGCCCCAGGTGACAAAGGCAGGTGGTAAACTTCCTCTTTGACTAGTATAAAGCAAACATGGTGTTAATTTTCTCTGGAGGTCACAAACCAACCCACTGCCATCAAGTCAATTCCAACTTATAGCAACGCTATCGGTCAGAGTAGAACTGCCCCATAGAGTTCCCAAGGAGCTCCTGAAGGATTTGAACTGCCAACCTTTTTGTTAGCAGAGAGAGCACTTTACCACTATGCCACCAAGATTTCTCTGGAAGCCATAGGTGATGTAAACTGTTAACCCTATAGAGATCCAATTATTTTCTGCTTTAAATTTTTTCCTTTTTTTGAGGGGGGATACTATATGTTCTCATGGAAACCCTGGTGGTATAGCAGTCAAGTGCAATGGCTGCTAACCAAAAGGTCAGCAGCTCAAATCCGCCAGGTGCTCCTTGGAAACTTTATGGGGCAGTTATACTCTGTCCTATAGGGTCTCTATGAGTAGGCATTGATGCAACGACTCCGGGTTTGGTTTTTGGTTATATGTTCTCATTAACAGAAGCATGCTGAGTCATGAAGTGTGTTTAAATTTTTACTCAATAATGTGAATTTTGAGAAATGTTATCTGGTACTTCATGGTTGCCGTAGAACTTCTAAGGTTCTCAGATTCATGATTAGTGGTCTACATCTACACCACCAGGCCTTGGCTGCTGATGTTTGTTGCAGAGCCTTCCATTAGACGACATGGGGACTGTTGCTTTTTCAAATATGATACCATAAACAAAACCAAACCTACCAGGGCTTCCTGTTACCCCAAATCTCAGCAAACCCACTGCTGTGAAGTCAATTTGGACTCACAGCGACCCTACAGGACAGAGCAGAAATTCTCCATCAGATTTCCAACTTTGTAATCTTTATAGAAGCCATGTCTCTGTGTTTCAGAGCAGCTGGTAGGTTCTAGCCATCTATCTTCTTGTTAGCCATCAAATGCTTGACCACTGCACCACCAAAAGCCAAATCCATTGCCATCAAATTGGGTCTAACTCATAGTGACCCTATAGGTCAAAGTAGAACTTCCCCATAGAGTTTCCAAGGAGCACCTGGTGGATTTGAACTGCCGACCTTTGTGGTTAACAGATGTAGCACTTAACCCGCCATGCCATCAGGAGAACTGTATATATGCTTACAAGGCTTATCTAGAGATACAAAAGCCAAAAAAGACAAAATCTTTGCCAAACCACACTTGGCTGTACTACCTTACTTATAAACCTCAGAGTCCAGCCATTTTACTTCAGCTAACATTTTTTTTCACCTCCTGCCATTCACCAAGTCTCAACTTGGGGGAAAAAAATTGCTGTCAAGTAGATTCTGACTCACATTAACCCTATAGTACAGAGTAGAACAGCCCCTATCATTTCCAAGGAACAGCTAGTGGACTTGAACTGTTGACTTTTCAGTTAGCAGCTGAACACCTAACCACTATATCACCAGGGTTCCCAAGTCCCCACTGAAAGGTAGAAAATACTTGGAGTGGTAAGACTGTAGTATCAAAGAACCTGAGAGCTGGGAAAAGTGTGTAGTACACAATATATACTCAGCTAGAGATTTGAGTCTGTTCAGACATCTGTCAAAGAAAGGCCTAGCAATCTACTTTTGCAAATTAGCCATTGAGAACGCTATGGGGCCCAGGTCTATTCTAACCACACATGGAGTTTCCATGAGTTGGAATTGTCTTAATCATGACTATTTGTTTTTTCTTTTTTTTCCATTTCTCTCTAAGTCATTATTTTCAGTTAGCCCACTGGTACTGAGTATAGAACTGGGAACACCACAGCACCAAAGTATCCCTGAGTATCTAATGGAAAGTTTTTGAGTCTCTTAAGAAGCATTTCCCCTCCCTCAAAATAAAGGTGACACAGGTGTTGAAGTCTAGGAAAGAAACTCACTGCCACTGAACTGATTCCAATTTACAGTGACCCTACAGACAGAGTAGAACTGCCCCACAGAATTTCCAAGGAGTGCTTGGTGGATTCGAACTGCTGACCTTCCAGTGAGCAGATGTAGCACTTCATCCCTATGCCATCAGGCTTTCCAAGGCCAAACTCAGGTATTTCTAAGGCCCCTCCTTCCTTGGCTGGTTCCAGATACAGTCAAGAATTGTGTTTACAGACCCGTGCTGCACAATCTCTGCCCAGCTGGTTAGGGTGGAGGCAGTTAGGTTCTCCTCTCTGGAGGCAGGTGGCTTACCTGGATAATGAGCTTTGTGAAGGGATCTGTGATGACTTTCAGCAGTTCTGGGGCATCTTCACCGTTCTTCAGTTGGAAGCTCTCCACCACAAGGTTGGTCAGGATCTCCAGGTAATGGGTGGCAGCCTCCAGGGGCAGGAGCACAAACACAGAGAGCCAGTTGAAGAAGTCATGGACGGTGGCCCCTGCAAAAGCCCTGCACAAGGGGAACCCCACCAAGCCAACAGAAGATTAGTGGACACGATCTAGTGAGGTCATTATTTGTGTCATCTGCTAGCATCTGCTAGGGGTCTCAAATCTCATCCTCCTCAAAACATGAGCAAACTGAGGGCTGGTAAGCACAGGGGACGTGAAGCCCACTGCACGGGCTCTGGACGTGAAGCCCACTGCAGTAAGTAAGCAGTGGGCTTACTTACTGCAAAAGTAGATTGCCAGACCACCTGTGTATCACACTTACTGAACAGAGACAACTTTCCTTTGGAAATATAGGAACCAGTATGACGGTAACCATAGAAATCTACTACACAAAAGAATTCTGAGCTTCAAAAGAATTTAAGACCGTGACTCCTCTGGAGAGTCTCACTGAATACAGGAGCAGTCACCATTGGAAACAAGACTAGTGTGTACCACTTTCTGCGTCTATCTGAGCAGGATCACAGGATCACAGATCCCCCTGAATTCCACCCTACCCATGCCCAGATTAAGAAACTCTGATCCAGACATTTTTCCTCGGTGAAAAAATGTTCTTAAAAGACCATCTGGATGTGGAAAGCACTCCCCATGAGACATGGAAACACTCCCCATGGACGTGAACAGTAGAAGCAGCAGCTAATAATCAGGAAGGGGGAATAAATGCTGAGCTTTATTAGCAATCCAATTATAAGTGCAAATGTTCAACTATGACATTAGCAAAGATTTTTGAAAGATAACTAGTGCTGGAGAGTACAACTGAAGGGAGATGCATTCATACACCACTGGTATATGACTAGTAATACAAGTATTTTGCAATAATTTGGCAAAATGTTTGAAGAGCCATATAGATATTTGACATAGTACTTAGTAAACTTAGCATTCTAGGAGTCTATCTAAGAAAACAGTCCAGCAGAGAGAAAGGCAAAGAGAGAGACGGGGTTGGGGTGGGGGAGGAGGAGGGAGGGGAGGGCAGGGCAGGGCAGGGCAGGGCAGGGCAGGGGAGGGAGAGGAAGGAGGAGGGAGGGTTAGGATTAGGGTTAGAAAAGAAAGACACATCCTTAAAGAAGTTACTGAGAACAATCTATTTAAATAGTTCCAAATGGTGACTAGCTAAGTCAGGTATATTCAGGTATATATCGGGAACCTTGGTAGGTCTCATGTCTTCACATTTCTTACTTCATAAGCAAATGCTACCCTGAGGTGAAAATTGGTGCACCAGTGGAAGGAATCCTGGATCTAGAATTAGAAGACTTGGATGGAGTCCCAGCCATGCCCTGCAGTGAGGTTACTCAGTCTATTTGAGCCTCAGTTCCCCACTTCACAAAATGGGCATACACGTACTTGAATTACTGGCTGTTCTTCTGTATTTGTTTTCAACAACAACAAATAAATTATTTTTTAAAATGGGCATAGGAATGCTGACCCTGCCTCACCCTTCGGCAGGGACCAAGGAGGTTCCACAAGCCTGGAGCATGGTACCTACCACCAAGCTGCCATCCTGAGGATCAGATCCGGTCGTGTACGGATGTGCTTAGTTAGGTACCTGGCACATAGACAGGGCTCCACAGAAAGGCGCTCAGGGAGAATGAGGACAGTCGCTGTCCTGGGCCAGCTTACACAAAGGGTAACATCTGCAGTCTCCACAGCCCACTTGCTGTAATGTCGTCCCTGCCTGACCCACACAGTGACAGTGACAGCATCATCTAGGCAAGCTGCAAATAGCCCCAGTCCGCTTTGCTCATTGCCCTTTATATGTATTTTTATAAGCTCCGATAAAAGCCTGTCATCAGTCAGAGAAGCCAAAAAAAAAAAAGAGAGAGAAAAAAGTGTTTCATTTTTACATTAATCTTTGTGGAAGAAATGAGCTCCCTTTGCCTATGTTCAAACCACCCCCAGTTTCACATCTTACGCAGCCACAAAAGCTATATTTTACCTTATATTGGCAGGTAAGTGAAGAACAAAGAAAAAGTGGCAAAGGTTGAGCTGGCCAAAAATCTAAGCCAAAGGAAGTTATAATTATTTATGACTAAACAGGACTGTAAATCCTACCCTAACTGGCCCGGTTTTAAATACACAGTGCGGCAGATAGTCTTAGAGCTAGAGCATCTTTCTACTGAGCCCTGTCTACGTGCCAGGTACCCTGCTAAGCACATCTGTACATGATCAGGTCTGATCCTCAGGATAATAACGTGGTGATGGATACTGTTATTAACCCTGCTGTGCGGAGAAAGAAGCTGAGGTCCAGGGAGTGTAATTAACTGTGTGTGACCTCAGCCTCCAGCTATATACTACAGTAGGGCTACTAGGAAGCCACACAACGAACTCATGCTCTCATTGGCTGACATGGCCACAGACAAGAGACCTGACAGTGGCAAAGGCTGATTTAGAGCCTCCTACCTTCTGAACTCATTCCGGTCGCCTGCCTGCATGAATGCCACAATGGTGTTGGTAATAGAGGTCCCAATGTTGGCTCCCATGATGATGGGGACGGCAGCCCGCACAGTCAACACTGGAGGTGGAAAAGAAGGTGAGCAAGTTCAGGAAGGAGGACAACGGTGGCTCAGTGGTAGAATTCCCACCTTCCATGTGGACAACCTGAGTTTGAGTCTCAGCCAAGGTACCCCAGGCACAGCCACCAGCCACATGTCGGTGGAGGCTTCGGGTGTGCTGTGATGCTAAACAGATTGGAGAGAAATAGCTGGAGATCTACTTCCAAATGAAACCCTATGGAGTACAACAGTCTGATCTTGTTGTGCACAGTGTCACCAGGAGTCAGGGCCAAGAACAACAAAGAGGTCAGGAGAGCAGCCTGGCTGTGTTCTGGATCTCCACGGACCCAAGGCGAGACAGAGCTCATTCAAGCTAGTGATGGCGGAAAGCAGCTCTTCCTAACTTATTGTAGGTCATGCACCTTGTTGTGAGCCCGAGGACTTGAAAAGCTAGGGCAGTTCGTCGTAGAAATCTGCACTCGCATCACCCAAAACAAAAAAATCTGGTGCACAGTTTTGGAGGATTCACAGATCCTCTGAATCTTTCTTTGGATCCCAGTTTAAAAATACCTTTTTAAAGTTTCTTATCTCATAATTACAGGTACAAGACTAGATTAAAAAGATTAGTAAACAGTCGGAGTTTGAGGACCAAATCAGCGTATTATGAACATATTCTGACATACGAAAGGAAAGCACTTTGAAGAAAAAACTGCTTTTTTTGTTTGTTTGTTTCTAATTTGGCCCACTAGTTAATTCACTAGTGAATTGGTGTACTAGTTAGTTTTGGATGAAATGCTAGTTTTGCTTACATTGCTGGGAAAAGAGCTTTTCATTTAAGATTTGGCCAAAGATTTTCAGAAAAGAATACAAAACTGATAAGGAGAAGGAGTTTGGGGATATTATATTCCTATGTGGAACGCTGGTAGGGCCGTGGTTAAGATCTGTGGCTGCTAACCAAAAGGTCAGCAGTTCAAACTCACCAGCTGTTCCTTGGAAACCCTAAGAGGCAGCTCTACTCTGCCCTATGAGGTTGCTATGAGTTGGAATTGACTCAGTGGCCATGTGTTTTGTTCCAATTAAGTTGAGATACACACTACTACCCACTGCTGTTGGGTGACACTATGGAACAGAGTAGAGCTTCTCCACAGAGTTTCCAAGGAGCACGTAGTAGAGCTGTTACATTTATACAAGGTCTGACAATTAAGTCTGGGAACTTAAGGGCTGCATGACTCACTGCTGAATACTACTACTGTCACCTTCAAAGTCCTCCCTTCGGGAAGCTATGCACTCAGCACCAGTGCCCAGTCCACCCTTCAGAGCAATTTTGGAACTCTTTCTGGAATGGCCATTGTGCTGGCATGGTGGCAAGTCCATGAACTTAATTGTATAGTTCTCTATGAGGGAGTTTTTAGCCAGTAAACAAATAACTGTATCAGAACACCCTCCCTGCTCACCTGATCTGGCCCCCAATGACTCTTTCCCTTACCCAAAGATAAAGGCAATATTGAAAGCAACACATTCTAATGACATTCAGGACATCAAGGGGAATATGATGACAGCTTGATGGCCATTCCGGAAAAAGAGTTCCAAAGGTGCTTTGAAGCGTGTGCTAGGCCCTGGCATAGGTGCATAGCTTCCCAAGGGGAATACTTTGAAGATGACGACAGTGATGATATTCAGCAATGAGGTATGTAGCATTTTTTTCTAGGATGAGCTCACAAACTTTATTGGTAGTTCTTGTATTTCACAGGCAGATGCAACCCCAAGGCAAAAATTTAGTTTAGTTTACCAGTAAATTTTGGGCAATACACTGTTTTTGCTTATGTATTGAGGAAAGAGCTTTTCATTAGTGACCTGGACAAAGATTTTTAGAAAAGAGTAGGAGATTGAAAAGGAGAAGTTTGAGGCTATTCCTCCTGGGAGTGACTCATTCCTTCAAGCCACAGGATGAAGGATCAGTGAGCTATGATTCCACTCTCAGAAGGTCCAGATGAGGAAAGTCTGAAAATGCTGAATAATCCAAAGTGGTTGAAAATTAACTAGTACAAACCGGTCTGTCTTAAAAGAACCTATGTCATCTGGGAAGCCCTGGTGGTATAGTGGTTAAGCAGTACGTCTGCTAACCAAAGGTCAGCAGTTTGAATCCACCAAGTGCTCCTTGGAATCTCTTTGGAGTAGTTCCTCTCTGTCACACAGAATTGCTGTGAGTCAGAATCACCTCAGTGGCAGTAGGTAGAAGTAGATATCACAACTTAGCTGGAGCAAACACTAGTTTGAAATGCCATCTCCCCAAGCTCAGCTGTCCCAAAGCCAACATGTGTTGTGATTAGATGTCTTCTTCTTGGCACTGGCTGGTAGTATCTAGCAGAACTTTCTGTGATGGTTGGCTATCGAGCTCTTAAAATGTAGCTGGAGCAGCTGAGGAATATTAGGTATGCCTAGTGACTACTGAACTAGACATGCAGTTCCTACAGAATTCAGAGCCCTCCCTCAAGCACTAGGGTCAGCCACAGTTATTAAAGTCCTAACAGGAGGCTGTCTAGGGCCAGGGGTGGAGCCATCAGAGTTGGAAAAAATAAAAGGGTAATAGTGGCAAGTCTGGACATACATGAACAGTAAATACTAGTCTTTCAAGGTAGACAGGTAAATGTTTGAAATATGAGGTCCTGCTTTTAGATAGAAATATGGTCCACAGCTTTTAAACACATGGGTTCATGGGTCCCCAGACTCACGTGAGGAGGCCACCATGCTGACGATGATGGATGAGGAGGTGCTTGAGCTCTGCACCAAGACGGTCACTAGGACCCCGATCACCAGCCCTGCCACAGGGTTGGACAGGATAGCGTTGTCACTGAAGAACTGCCCAGCCACCTTTCCTGAGAAACAAATCCACAATCACATGAAGCTTGTTAAGTAGTTGCCAGATCAACAAAAGTCTCTTCCTGAGGCCACCTGGCCATGGGATCTGGGAGCCCAGTCTCTAGCCCTAATCTTCCTTCCAGGCTTTTTCCCCATGCCACCCAGTTGCTACAAGAGACCCTGCCTGCTGGCTGTCCCTGTCATGCCCTCCCATCTCCACTTGTATGTCTTAGCTCCCTGTCCACCACTGTTCCCAACACTCATTGTGTTCTCTCACTCCACATTTTTCCATTCTCCAATCAGAGGGCCTGAACTCCCTCGGGAAGCTCCTCTCTAGCATTCTGTGATCATGAGTCTGACATCAGTTGGTTCTGGGGATGCCAGTGAGCTTCCAGACTCCCTAGTTCTTCTTCTATGTCTCTGCCATGCAGTCCCAGCTGGGAAAAAGACTCATCTTCCAGCAGTGAATTTGAGTGAATCTGGTTCTTCTGATCTTTGCCATCCACCCTCAGCCCCCAAATGGTCTAAGTTCATAATGAATAAGAAGAAGAACAAAAAATAAACTCACTGCTATGAAGTCAGTTCCAATTCACAGTGCCTTATAGGACAGAGTAGAACTGCCTTATAGGATTTCTAATTAGTAGCTAGTGGACTTGAACTTTCAAGCTTTTTGTCAGCAACTGAACTCTTAAACATTGAGCAACCATAACAGAAGCTAATTTTGGGAAGCTTTAAGGTACCTCTAGGCACTCCTCAACAATTCTGTGAAGTAGTTCTACTCTGTCCTATAGGGACACTATGAGTCACAGTTGACTTGACAGTAGTGGGGTTTTGTGGGTTTAAGACGAATAAGTCCATTCCTCGGATTTTATAAAGAAAACCAAGGCACAGAGGGGTAGTGTGACTTCCCTTAGATTACAATCTCCAAGGTAGAGTGAAGACCCTCACAAATGCTGGGGTGGATTGCGAGGACCACAAGTGGTGGCTGCCCCTCTCCCATTCCCCTAGAAGTGCTCCCTTTCCCAATTTCTCCAGGTCCACCGTGGTCTTCATTGCTTCTTAGAACTGAATTTGAATTTGGCTGTAAACTGTGGGAGTAAATACAGATCTTTCTGATCCCATCTCCTTCAGAAATGGAAGAGGCTTTCAGGAGAAATAAATTGTGCTCCAACTCAACGGCACCAGAGAACAACAGCAGCAAGACTATACTCTTGAAAATGCCTATAGCCAGCAGGCTCTTAAAGTTCCATTGGAGCTACAAACATTACCACTCGGGGTTCACATCACATGACCCGGTCATACTCAGTCCCAAAAGATCTTTAAAAAACTGCCATGGGTGCAGAGTCCCCCAGAGTTAGGAACCCTGTCTTCCCCCAGCAAAGGTCCAGCTGTAGCCTACGACAGTCATTATTATCCTATAATTTCCTTATGGGGAGGGGAGCAAGAACTTCACAGACCCCTCAGGAGGAAAGTCCTTATGTCAAACAGCTTTTGCCTGGGACATGAGGACAGACATAAAGCAGTAAGGGCCAAGGATTCATTGGCTTGGCACTGATTCCAAACCTGGCTCCTCCGTAATCCACCTTAGCCAGTCATATGTAGCCCTGTCATGGGGCTCAGTTTCCTCCTCTGTAAAATAAGAGGCATAGACTTCGCAACATCAACTTAAGTGGTTTCCTTCCCCCAAACATTCCAGGATCCTGTAGCTTGAACTGTTTCATCTGACCCCAATTCAATTAGACACCTCCCACTTCCATTCATACCTCCAACCAGCTGGAAGGCACTGCTGAGGACATCCAAAGAGCACACGAACAAGTAGAGAAATCCCAGAAGTAAAATGAATTTCCCAATCCCTTGGAATATACATAGAATCTTCCCTTTGGTGTCTCTCTCTGGGGTTTAAAAATTAAAAAAAAAAAAAGCATGAAGGTAAAGTTTAGTGTCTGAAACACTGAGAAGTTTGTCAGTGAGCTGAGAACATCCCGCCTCCCACATGTGGACAGCACCAGTCAGGTGGAGCGGTGAGCTACTGGGTGCAGGAAGGCCAACAGATCCAGGGTATCCACGGGCACAGTTTTCAAAGTCGCCACCACTGTAGTTTTTTCAGTGACCACTCTCCTCCATGAAGAAACTCTAAGGACTTGCTTTTGGGAGGAGGTGTTCAATCTGGGGCTCCAACAGGTAAACCAGTGCCCAGCCCCAGGTGAGCTACACTGTTGCTGACAGAGGCAGGTAAGAGCACTTGCCAGCTGTTAAATGCTGGATTAGGGATAATGGTGAAGTCTTCTCTAGAATGTGGCTTCCTGGTAACAATCATGGAAGGTCTTTGGGCTCTGGTCCGTCTCTGGGATGCTCTGTCCTTGACTCCTATTTTCCTCAATCACTTTCAAAACTCTAGATGGTCCTCATCTCCTCCTCCCTTGCTCAGCATCCCACGTCTTCTCTGTCTGGGCCTTGCCCTAGTCAGTATCTCCTCTTCCTGATGAGGAGCTAAGAGTAGGGGAGGAGACAGACCTCCTATCACAGCTGCCCTGCCTCCCAGCTCTCCTCTCCCCCAGCCCAATATCCTTCCTTCTCAGCTCCCCTCCTTCCTAACCCCAAACTCTGTTCTGTCCCAGGTCCTCAGACAGACCTTACCCCCTGCACCTGGAAAAGAAGTGCAAAATTATTTGCATCCCAACTCTTTTGGCTGCACGTTCACTTGTCTAATTGTATGTTGTTTTGTCTACTGCAAAGAAAGGTAAATCAACTGAAAGTGAACGTTACTGAATGATATCGTTAATATCACGCACAAGTAAAATTTGACTGAAGATAGTTCACAAATGATTGTAGCAGTGCATCAACAAAGAACTGCTACATATTCAGGCCAGATTCAGAAAAGATGTTGGAAGGCCATTATCGCTGATGTTCTATAGATCTTAGCTAAAAGCAGAGAATACCAGAAAGATGCTTATTTGTGTTGTATTGACTGTGCAAAGGCATTTGCTGTGTGGATCATAACAAATTGTGGATAACATTGCAAAGAAAGAGAATTTCAGAACAATCCACTGTGCTATGCAGAAACTGCACATAGATCAAGAGGCTGTTGTTCAAACAGAACAAGAGGCTACTGCATAGTTAAAATCAGGAAAGGTACACATCACGGTTGTATTCTTTTCATGCTTTTTCAGTCTGTATGTTGAGCAAACAACAACGCGTATTAAGCAGATGACACAACGCTGCTTGCTGAAAGTTAAGACTTGAAGCTTTTACTGCAAAGATCAAAGACTATATATAACTTTCTGTATGGATTAGACCTCAACATCAAGAAAACAAAAATCCACACAACTGGCCCAATAAGTAACATCGTGTTAAATGGAGGAAGATTGCAGTTGTCAAGGATTTTATATTACTTGGCTCCACGATCAATGCCCATGGAAGCAGCAGTCAACAAGTCAAACAATTCGTTGCATTGGACAAATCTGCTGCAAAAGACCTCTCCAAGGTGTTAAAAAGCACGAATGCCACTTTGAAGACTAAGGCATGCCTGACCCAAGCTGTGGTATTTTCAATCACCTAATATGCATGAGAAAGCTGAACAAGCGAAACCAAAGAATTGATGCTTTGAGTTATAGTGCTGGCGAACAATATTGAAAATAGAATGGACCGTTGGAACAACAAAGAAATCTGTCTTGGAGGAAGCAGAGACAGAATCCTTCTTAGAATTGAGGGTGTTGAGAGTGCTGCCAATCCGGACATGTTATCAGGGGGACCTTTCCATAGAACAACACACCATGCTTGGTAGGGTAGAGGGTCAGCAAAACAGAGGAAGGCACTCCTGTGGTGCATTTGCACAGGGCTGCAGCAATAGGCTCAAAACTAGCAACGACTATGAGAACGGTGAAGGAGTAGGCAGACACAAGGATGCTAAGAGTTGGAACAAATTTCATGGCACTTAGCCACAACAACAAATATATCTTCCCTTGATACTGACATAGGTGCGAACATCCCAGTATAGGAGCCAGGAGCAACCACAGGTTCAGGTGCCTTGTAGCATGTGCGCGTATGAGTGAGGTGTGCTGTGTCCACAATGGAAGCAGTACTTTTCCAAAAGCCTCCTATGATACCCACCTTTAGGCAAGGGGTCCTCTGAAGAGCTCTCTGAGAGCAAAGACTTCATCTGTTCACAGCTGTGCCCAGAGTACCTCTAACAGTACCCAAAACACTGTCACCAACACTATGTATCTCTTCTCATTACAACTGCAATGTCTAGCCCATTTGTTGCATGACATATTTGCTGTTAG
The DNA here is from genome assembly GCA_028571685.1 of Heterohyrax brucei. Lineage (NCBI taxonomy): Eukaryota > Metazoa > Chordata > Mammalia > Hyracoidea > Procaviidae > Heterohyrax > Heterohyrax brucei. The sequence goes on from CM053143.1 coordinate 169,686,098, forward strand.
GACAAACACTCCCCAAACATGTTTAGCTTTAATTCTAAACCTCAGTGACAGCCAGGTGACATCCAGGCCAGAACCCTTGATCTAAGACACAAAAACAATGAAAATGCTAGAGAGTGACACCTAAAAATGAACCAGTGGCACCTTCTTGAGATAGGGAGTACCCCTCCAAACTTGCCCCAGCTGGAATAAGTTGGCATCATTTTTACCTGACCACTTGATTCCTGTGTCCTTAAGTGCAGGCATGTCCCATGGGTCATCCAACTCCACAGGGTCTTCAATCAGTGCCATAGTGGAATACGAAGGCAGAAGTTCCACCTTGGTCACAGGACTCGCGGAGGCATCTGCCCAAACAAGCAACAAGACAAGGAGTCAGGCTAGAGTTCCCCCAGGTCCTTGCAGGAGACCAGACTGCAGCTGAATGAGCACTACTCACTTTTTGTGGTCTCTTCACCTTTTGTAGGTATAGTGGACTGCTGACTAGTGATCCCTTCCACATATTTATTGGAGTCTGGCTGGGCATTTTCCAATTCAGGCCACGGAGCCATTGTCTGCAGATGGAAAAGAGACCCTAAAGAAGCTGCCACCAATAGGAGGCCCATGCCTAGACTAAGGTCAGGTAAAGTCCAGCTGTTGTGATGGGAGAATCATTAGTACAAATGAGGCATAATGCTTCCCTCTGTGGGGCACAGCGGAAGTGTGAATGGCATGCTATGCTATACCTTCTAAATTTGGAATCTTAAGTGCCACATCTTATTCCTCTTCCAACCACTCGTCTAGGCTGCCACTAAATCAGATCACTTCTAGTGTCTTTCTGCTCCAGACTCGAATCTGTAGAATTAGTAAATTTTCCAGCTTCTGTCTTGGCCTTTCTGTCTTGCCTCTCTCCTTGAGTCAGAAATAGAATGCCAACGTATCTATCATCATCAGTTCACAGTATGCCAAGTCCTCACAATCCTCCAGTGGGCTGGGTTTCACATCAAAGTCGGTCTGCTCATAAACCTGCTTCCTCCTAAGGATATCTGATAGGCGTGAGAAAATGTGTATGTATGATATTATATACTTGCCTAGGTCCCCTTTTTTACTCAATTGTATGACTTTTCTTCTTTCTTTCTTCCTACCTCCCTGTCTCCCCTTCTGTCTTTCTTTCCTTCTCTTCTATTTTTATATTCTTGATATAAGCCTTGGGCTGGTAATATATATTACAAACAAAGTTTCCCCAGGCTGTCGCCTATCTGTTTGTTCTCTTAATTATGTCCTTCAATAAGTAAAAATTCTCAGAGTTACTTTCAGCACTCTTATTTAGCACTCTTCTTTGTTTTGTTTTGCTAACTTTTTATTTTATTTTAGAGTCCTTGGTTGGAGTACTCATAGTCACCTACAAGACAGAGTAGAACTAGCCTACTGAGCTTGCAAGCAGCACCTGGTGGATTTGAACTGTTCACCATTTGGTTAGCAGCCATAGCACTTAACCACTATGCCAATGGTGATGGGTTTGGTTTGGAAACCCTGATGGTGTACTGATAAAATGCTACAGCTGTTAACCAAAAAGTCAGCAATTTGAATCCACTAGGCACTCCTTGCAAACTCAATGGGGCTGCTCTATAGAGTCAGAAATGACTCTACGCCATGGGTTTGAGTGGAGTAAGTGGTTAAGCACTCAACCATCAGCAACCCTCAGAAGACAGCCTGATGAGTTGCTTTCAAAAGGTCACAGCCTTGAAAAGCCTGTGCGGCTGTTCTGCTCTGTAACAACAATATGTACGTATGTAGTTAATCTACATTTTACCTGCTTACTTTACCTAAAACCCAACCCATTGCTGTTGAGAAGATTCTGACTCATCGTGACCCTACAGGACAGAGTAGAGCTGCCCATAGAGTTTCCAAGGACTACCTGGAAGATTTGAACTGCCGACCTTTTGGTTAGCAGACATAGCACTTAACCACTTTGCTACCAGGGTTGCCACTTAAGCTGCACCTGGATCAAAAACAGGACACCTTGGACCTAGTTCAAATCCCAGCTGTGAGACTTACTACTGGCTCTGTATCTAGGCAAACCACTTTATGCCTCTGAGAGTTAGCTTCCCCCTCTATAAAAAAGGAATGACCCTCTGTACATTGCAGAGTTGGTATGAATTTGATGAGAATACCTGGAAAATGCCTGGCACAGAGCAGTTATTATTACTACGCATCTGTCTCCACTGGAGACCCTTTGTTGGACCCACCTTTGTTTGCTCTCTCCCCTCCCATTCTAGTCTACTCTATTCAGGCTTCTTCCTGACCCGTTTTCTCCACAACGCTTTGCTTGGGTAAGTGAAGAGAATACACAGCTCTTGACACACCTGGCCACCCCCTGCTTGCCTGTCTTTGTCCTTGAACATGCATTAGACAGTGCAGTCCTAAACCACTGGAACAAAGAATCCCCAGAACAGGAAGTACACAGGGCTGAAGCACTCATTTAAGACGGAGTTCAACCTCATTAACAATCCAGGCCGCGAAAACTAAAACAGCGGGAGAAAGGTAAGTTCCAGCTACCAAAATAGCAATAAAGGAAAAACAAAACGAAACAAAACACATGCCAGGCCGTGCTAGAGAACTGTGATGAGTTGAACACTACAGGAAGTTCTGAAAAATAATTGGCAACCTGTCTCAAGTGACTTGCATTTTTCATCCCCAAGAATTTCACTTCTAGAAATCAGGGACCTAGTGATATCATCTCTCAGAAAATCTTCAGAAATACCTGTCTTGCTCTGTCAGTTCATTCAGGTTGCATTTCAGTTTATTAATAAGCCCTAGCATCTCACCTGTCCCACACTGTTTTAGGGTGCCGTTGAGTCAATTCTGACTCATAGCGACCCTATAGGAGTAGACAGAACCGCCCCATAGGGTTTCCTAGGCTGCTGTCTATACAGGAGCACATCGTCAGAGCTCACTCACAATGGTACCATGCTTTCTGAGTATCTGTGTGTCAGTACTTACCATGGGGAAGTGAGTTTACCGTGGGCCGGGCCATGCCAGGTACTTAACCTCAAGGGAGGTGATATTATCCTCCCCATTACATGGGTGAGTAAACTGAGGCAAGGGAACTGAGGTTAACTCCTGAGTGTAGAAAGAACCTTGAACACAAGCTCCTGTTAATCCAGAACCTCCTGCCACAGTGGTTTTTGGACTGGGGCCCTCTGTAGGCCTCCCAGTTTCTGAAGGCAGGAAGTTTCCTGATGCCATATATCCAGTGCCTGTCACAGAGGTTTGAATCCCTCCCTGCAGCTCAAGGAAAAGCCTTCTCAGAGCCAACAATTCAATGTGGGACAAAGCCTGCTGTTTAAGACCTGCAGGATGCATTTCCTTCCCAAGGCATGTTGAGGGGCAACTATAAAGCTGGGGTGGGGAAGAGCAGGGAGGTGGCAGGGAGGTGGCAGGGAGGTGGCACAGAGCTGGGATGCTTGGAGAGGAGAGGCAGACCTCAGCTAACCCTAATCACAGCTCAAGGCCAACATGGTTGATGAACTGGCCCAGGCTTGAAATGACGTAAACCCAAACCACCAAAGCCAACTGGTCATCAAGTTGATTTCAACCCAGTGAACCTACAAGACGGAGTAGAACAGCCCCAGGGGATTTCCAAGGCATGGCTGGTAGATTCAAACTGCTAACCTTTTGGATAGCAGCCTGATGCTTAACCCCTGCACCACCTGAGGTTTTAAAAAGTCTCATTCAATGTGCTTTTTATGACTACAGCTAGAATTTCTTTATTTCTCCTCTGACTCTAACAAAGAGGTCTTTAACGATGGTGTCTTGAGGAAAGAAATTTCAGTCAGATGCTATGCTACATATACACATAGCACAAAAGTTCAGAACTAGATTCCAGACCCAGCTCTGCCCTGGACACACCATGATCTTGGGCAAGTCAATTTACCTCTTTATAACTTCATTTCCCCATCTGTAAAATGGGCTTTATAATGGTGCCTCCCTCTTTGAGTTATTAGGAAGCTTAAGTGAATTGGTTTCCTGCCATTCTTCTTAACAGCCTTGTGAGGTAGTATTATTCCCACTTTATAGATGAGAAACTGAACACAGGCTAAGCCACTTGGCCTAGGGCTGCACCAAGATTCTCTCCCTCTGTGAGTCTGTGCTTTGCCACAGTAACTATGTGACCCAGAGCCTATGAAAACTCATCTTGTGCGATGTGCAGAAACATCTGATTGACCTCGTGGTAAGAAAGAATGAGTCACTTATCAAAGAGGAGATGGTTCTGATTAAAGGCCCCGTACTAGGCACGTGAATATGTTTCCACACTCTGCTGGAGGTGGTCAGGGTCCCGCTTATTGTACACAGAATCCAAGAGAGTGAAAAAGAGGCAGCACCTCCCACCCCAAGTATCTGTACTAAAAAAATTTATCCCTCCAGCCTGCATTGCTAGCTCCAGGCCTTCTATAGCCATTGCTCACAGGCCACTGACACTAGCCATTACTTTAAATTCAACCTAACCTAAACGCAACTCCTTTTCGCCTTCACCCCATGTAGTCCCCTATGGGGTGTGTTCCCATGGATGTGATTCCTGCCGTGATTCCTGCCATAATTCTCTGAGAATCTTAGAGTCATCCCTGAGTGCCTTCAAATCCAGCCAGACACCAAGACCTACTGGTTCTACCTGGGAACATCTCAAGCCCAGGCTGTCTTCAGTTTCTGGTGCCACCTCCCTGACCTGGGCTTTTAGCACCTCCCTCTGGGACAAAGGCAGCAGCCTGTTCAACTGGTTCGGGCCCCAGGGTGTCTCCATGGGTTAACTTTCCTAATACCCAGAGGTAACCAGGTGGGTGTAATCTGACTCCCCATCTGAATGATCCCCTCATCTTTTGCTACCCACTGCTGTCCATTTCAGGAGCCCTCGTGGCACAGGGGTTAAATCGCTCAGCCGCCAACCAAAAAAAAAAGATCAGTGATTGGAACTCACCAGCTGCTCTGTGGGGAGAAGGTAGGGCAGTCTGCTTCCAGAAAGTTTACAGCCTTGGAAATCTTATGGAGCAGTTCTGCTCTGTCCTATAGGGTTGCTATGAATCAGAATCGACTCAATGGCGGTTGGTTTGATGTTTTATGTTGCTCCCCATCTGAGTCCTCTCCTCTGGTTGTTATGTGGTTAATATTGGAATCCGAGACACTCCCACCTCTGTGCTCTCGCTCAGGCAGGAAAAAAAAAAAGCAGGTGCCCTTGACTCAATTCTGACTCACACAACTCTATGGGTTTCTGAATAGAACTGCACTCCATGGGGTTTTCGATGGCTGTAACCTTTCAGAAAGAGTTTACTAGACCTTTCTTCCTAGGGGCACTGAGTGGATTTGAATCACTTCATTTCTGGTGAGCAGCTGTGTAAGTATTCCTGCATACAAGGCCCTTCTAAGACTTAGCCCAGCTTCGCTCTGCTCCTGTGCCTGAGTTCTCTGGCCCCTTCTGTTCTTTCCCTGATGTCTGTTTCTAGATTCACTTGTGTGACTCACCTGGCAGTCTGTCACACACCACTACAGCAGCTTCCTGTTGCTTGTGAGTAAGAACACAAGCTACTTAATGAGCACCCCATGGGACTCTTGCTGTGCTGTGCTGGGGCTTGATATCTGTGACCTCGTTAAGTCCTTATGCAAGAAATACGTCGTGATCATCCCCAGTTCACAAAAAGGAGAACTGGAGCCCAAAGAGATGAAGCAATTCCCTCAGTCACCCCATAGCTGAGTGACAGAGTCAGTTTTACAGTCAGGTCTGCCTGTCAAGAAAGCTGGGGCCTGGCCCACAGCATGCTTACCTCTCACACCCCAGGGGGGAGCCCTGCAGTGGCGGAGTCAGGGGAGTAAGCCACGACAGAAATATGAAGCTCTTCCGAGTGTTACTGGAGAAAGCAAATATTGAATCATTTAGCTGGCAGCTGATTTATACTTGGGAAATCAAATTTACATGAAGAAAGGTCCTCTAGAGGGAATTTCTCACCCTGGCATTGTTGAGGAAACCCTGGTGGCACAGTGGTTAAGTGCTAGGTCTGCTAACCAAAAGCTCAGCAGTTCAAATCTACTAGCTGCTCCTTAGAAACTCTACAGGGCAGCTCTGCTCTGTCTACAGCATTGCTACGAGTCAAGATCAGCCTGACAGCAACGGGTTTGGTTTGTGGTTAACCTTGTGTTGACAGAGGTCATCCTGTCTGTGCAGGGCATTTCACAGTGTCTTGGGCTTCACTCACTAGATGCCACTAGGAGCACACTCTCCGAAAAATGTCCCCTGGAGACTGACCACTTGAGAAACCTTGGGGTCGTAGTGGGTAAGAGCTACAGCTGCTAACCAAAAGGTCTCCGGTTCAAACTCACCAGGTTCTTCTTGAGAAACTCTATGAGGCAGTTTTACTCTGTCATAGGGTAGCTATGGTTAGATGCAATGCCTCTTTTTAGTTTCATCTAGAAGTTGAAGAGACTGAATTTTAGATGCCAAATACGTAAGTTCAAATACTAGCTCTGCCACTTGCTGTGTGGCTTTGCGCTAGTTCCTAAGCCTCTCCGAACTGCTACCCCCTACGTAAAACAGAATTAATAACAGTACTAACAAAGGATGATAGTGAGGATTACATATGTTAACATTTCTTAGAAGAGTGCCTGACCATGCGTGATTCTCAGCTATCACCCTACTAAAGCCAGCACGCATGCAGCATGATACGGGAGGCAAGATAGACTGACATGAATTAACAATATAGAAAATAGGACAGAACACAAGCAAATGTTCCAAGCTTTTATCAAGGGCTATTCTGGGCTACCCTCAGATGTCCAGAGGTTCATGTCTATGGCCTTCTGCTCTTGGGGGTACTTGGACGTAAAAATCTGAAAAACATCATGAATGTTTACCATCTCTCTTTCACCATCTTAACTAACTCCAGGACTGTTTTACTATCTTTGGGGTGCATTCTACTTAAAATCTACTTCCTAAGTGGAATTTTAATTCTTCGAGGGAAGAAACCATGAGTTAAGCTTTTTCTTTCCATGCTCCATAGATGGTAGCACCTGAATCTCACTGATGAGTAGTTGTCCCTGGTCACCATGTGCAAGTTGGGTTGGCCAACATCTGCTGGATAGAGCAATGGTATCGGGAAACCCTGGTGGCGTAGCAGTTAAGTGCTACAGCTGCTAACCAAAAGGTCAGCAGTTGAAATCTGCCAGGTGCTCCTTGGAAACTCTATAGGGCAGTTCTACTCTGCCCTATAGAGTTGCTATGGGTCAGCATCGACACGACAGCACTGTTTGTTTTTTTGTTTTGTTTTGTTTTGTTTTGTTTTATCATGAAACTGCCACTGGATGTCACAGGAACCCCGTGAGGGAAATTCCTCTCAGTCTAGCATTGAAGGTGTAAGATGACGATTATCTGCCGACGTGAACTCACATTTACTAGATTTCCGTGACTGCTGAGAATCCCTTGCTTTCATAGATTAAACAAAGCTTCTCTAGGGAAAGCAAAAGCAGACCCCTCCATGGACTGACATTTTATAATCCTACAGACAAAGATGCAGAGGAGAGAAAGTCAGACTCCTTTTGCGCTGAACTCCTCAGGAAGGGACAGGATGCAACGGTGGGGGATCCCACAAGCTGACATGTCACCACTACCCACACTACGTGAGACCCGTGCTGAAAGCAAATATTAGATGTCCCTTACTGTCTACTCCTGTCTGGAAGTCTTGTGTTCCTAACTCTTTTGACCGCTGGGTTTTGCATTGACGTCTGTTTCCTCTTTACAAACACTTTCTTGATGAAGCCATTGTTTCTCTTTTTCCTTCACTTTCCCCCACATCGGACTGCACCACCATTTGTTGGGAATTCATTGTACCAGATCCGTCAGGGAAGAGACAGAGGCGCAGGTCTGCACACCTCGGCACTGCCAGGTGCTCCAGTTGGCTCCAGCCCTGGAGCCGCCGGCCACACCCCTCCATGCCATTGCCACCCCTTAAGCTCAAGCAACTTCTCTGGGGACCTGGAAGAAGGGAAATACAGGACTTCCGACTCAAGGGCAATGGGTTGGCACCTCAGGCCAGGTGAGGGCAGCAGAGAACAATACCCTGGCAGCACAAGCACGCAGGCCTCGTTCACAGCCCCAGCAAGGCCCCCAGCAAAGCCCCCAGCCCTGTCTACAAGCCATTCCCTTAGTTTGGGGGTAAGGGAGGGACCTGAAGCGAATTCCTCACAGTCAGGCCCAGGACTGGGTAGCTGTATGGTGGACCCTCCTGGCCCCTAGCTTTCCTACATCTGCTGATACCAGTCCCTGGCTCATGGAGAGAAAAGCACTCACTCATGTGACTGTAGGTCTCAGTTTTATCATCCCAAGAATGGGGATAGTACCATCATCTCCTTCACAGGGCTGTTGCAAAACAACTTGTAGTCAGGCCCCTTACCACAGGATGGTGGAATGAATGAATGAATGAACTCCACCACAGACAACAAATAGTTCAATCTCCAGGCTTCCCTAGTCTTGGGCACCCAGATGGCCCTCCCTTCATGTGTTTAATAGATGAATCCAAATGAATGGAAAAGAACTAGCATTTGTTTTGAGACAGAGGAGCATCCTATGAAGTTTTGGTGGCCTCGTCAAGTGTCATAACAAGAGGTTCTTTACTGTCTGCAGATAAGGAAAGCAAGACATACTGAGAGAAGAAATTCATTTGAAGACCCTTTGCTACCTGGAAATAGAGTCCCAGAGATAGAAGTCTCTCCACAGACCTCATAGCCAAGGAGCTCTCTGGCCCCCATCAAAGTCCCAAAGCACCCAGGGCCCTTGGGTCCAGGCCCAGTGAGGGCTCTGGGAGTTTCTGGGAGAGCTGGCTGGGCTGGTGTGTCTGCAGCGGTCACCTCTGCCAACTCATTCAGATGGCTGGAAATGTCAGCCAAGAATGCAGTAATGACAGGCTGCTGTGTTCCCACAAGGGCTTCTGGAATGCCAGAGACCTGGATTCAGCATATGCCAAGCCATTTAGGAGTCTTTGCTGAGCAGGGGAGTGGTATTGTATGGGCTGGACAGAGGCCACCGCAAGAATCTGGGGTCACTATTCCCAGAATGAGGCAGATGCTAGCCTGTGTTAAGCCTGCTTCCCCAGGGATAGGGCTCTGGGTATCACCAGGGAAGTTCTAAAGGTTTTCTCCCATCACTAGACCCCTGTTCCAGCTTTGCCCTCCTGCTCTGTCTCACCACCTTTCTCTTAAAGCCTCACTTTAAAGTAACAGTGTCTTCCCAGGAGGAGGATTCATGGCTATTCTTAGTCTTCAGGTCCCCTGTGATCATTACTGGCGTCTGCAATCAAGTTGACCATGCTGATAACCTTCTTGGTTAAACTGCCTGTACCCACAGATGTAGCCATTGCCAAGAGGAACTTATTCTCTCTTGCCAAGCCGAGCTTCTGGCTCTCTCCACCTAAATTGGCTGCTCCCGCAGCACTGTTTGGGTCTGTCCATCCAGCACCTGTGCTGGACCCACTTGTGCCGAAGCTAGCAGTAGCCAAAGCACATGGACCACACTCAGGATGGGAGGCCCCATGGAGAGATCCAGACCTACATGCTTAGATCAAATGGTGGCCTCCATGGGCAGGAATGATGACTACTGTATCCATAGCCATCAGGAGAAGTCTGGCACATCAGAGGCAGCCAACAAATGTCTATAGAGCACTTGGTACCTGAGGTAGGTAATACTGTTGTCACCATCTTACAGAGAAGGAAACTATTACACAGAGAGGTTAACTGCTTAAAGTCACATAGCCACAATCCTCCCAAGACAATTCAAACTCTGATTCCAGTGTCCATCTTAATATGCTCAGGAAACATTTTGTTGTCCTTTCAACGAATGACCAAGACTTCCCAAGTGGATGATGCCTTCCTTTCCTCAGCATCCTTTAGGCATCACAAGAAATATAATCCCCAAGAATACGGTGGTAGAAGAGGGATATGGCGAGGTGTCTTGGGGGAGAGAAGAGGAGGAGACACAGAAGCAATGGCCTGGACTTCACATGGATGGATGATGGCTTTAGTTTAGGCTTCTGATGAGTTGTACTAATACGACTGTTAAAGGAACTTTACCCTATTATTTTAAACTTGGGACACATTACCAAACCAACCCACATAGAGCATTTTAATTTATATTTATGGCTGTTTGAAATAAATTCTTATAATGACACCAATCAGTATACCTCGCATTACGGAGTTAGGAAGCTTGGTAGAACAACTGTCAGGAGCTTGACTGTTAAATGGAAGGTTGGCAGTTCACGCCCTCCCAGGGGCTCCTTGGAAGACAAGATCTGGCCATCCGATTTCAGCCTCGAGAACCCTAAGGAGCAGTTCTGCTCTGTTCTATAGGGTTGGTAGGAATTGGACAGCACAAAACAACATTACGGAACTTAAAAGAATTAATGTGTAATTAGAAACATTTTAAACCATTGTACTTCTATTTCTGCAAGTTTAGTTCACTAAGTGTTTCAACAAAGGAATGCCACCTTTGGCCTTTCATGTCACCTAGGATGTCCTGACTACACTTCCCTGATGACATTTGCCATTCTACTGAGGACTGTCCCTGCAGTAGGTGAGGATGGTAGGATGGAAGACAGCTGAAATTGGTATTAAATATATTTCAAATCACTCTGACCCCAAGAGGCTGTTCTCTCTATGAAGTTAAATTCAGCCTATGTGTGTGTCATCTTTCTACAGTGATAATCTAGGTCCCTGTCCTCACACCACCAAGGACTTGTTGTTTCAATGAGATTGTTCAATGATGTGGGTGGGCATAGGGGGTCTTTTTTTTTCAGGTTCCAAACCTTTTATAAAGTGTGTTCTTCTTGCTACCAGTTCCCAAAGGTCCAAAAATAGAGAAAAAATCATTATTAGCAGGGTGGCTGGCACTCTTAGAGAGATTTGAACATCCTTAACAATCTGAAACAATGTTCATTCTGAAGAGACACAATTTATCCAAGAAGACTCAACACTGAGCAGGTTACAGAATTGTCAGCACAGGTAGAAAAAGGAAAGAAAGAAAACCATGGCCCAGAGCAAGCCTCTAACTCTCTAACCTCTGGGTGAACCTAAACAGGGAGCGAGATGGGGTCCTAGGAGAAGACATTCACAGGCTGCCATCCTCTCTGAGAAAATCTAGAGATTCAAACTCTCCAACCTCCACGCCAACAACAGTTCAGGTTGTTCCAGGCAACTTGAATCAACCCCACACCAACACGTGTCCCTCTCTCTCCACTTTCCACGATGTTCAGTCCCCACCCCAACCCAACTGCCTCTGTGCCCATCTCCCTGTGAGTCTCTTCTCTAGCCCACCTGCCTGGTACTCACTGATGCTGATAAGACTGAGAAATTCACGGTGGGCTCTTTTCTCCCCCAGAGAGCTGAAAAGCAAACTCTCCGCTGATTGCTGCCTGGCCACATGCGAACAACAAACTAAGACTGTCTCCTGGAGTAACCTTAGGTAAATAACACTGCAAACAAGCAGCGGGAGGCGACAGCCACGCAAAATATGGCCAGGGCTTGAGAAGATGCCATTCGCCTTCTTGCAAAGAAGGGGAAACTGAGGCCAGGGGCTAACAGGGCCCTGTGCCTTGGGTCACACAGCTACTTAGTGACCCAGCCTGAAAAAAGACTCCAATTGTCTTGACCTCCTAGGTGATGCCTTCCACTGGCCCATCTTCCTTTCCCAGATCAAACATCATTCTAGAACCCCCATGTGACAGATTAATCACCAGCTCAGTGGTCATAACTAGTCACAGCAGTAGTAACGATAGCAATGGCAGCAACATTAAGAAGAAAACAATTGGGAAATTTTGGAAACGTTTATTATCTTTGTCTCTTCTGCACCTCAAAGCCAAGTTCCTTGAGGTCCGCATGGGGGGATAGCTAAAAAGTAAAGTAACTGGAGGTTCTTTAAAGCTGAGGAGAGAGAGGAGAGAAGGAAGCTCGCTTGCTCCAGCAGCGGTACTCACCAGCGCCCCTGTCTCAGGTAAAGCACTGAAGGAGACACCCAGGTGAAGCGCCGCGCTCCCAGTATATATAGGGAAGGTGTTGCGCAAAGAGGCCGGCGGCAGCTTCTGTCAGCACGCCTCTCGCACATTCCGGGACGGCCCGCCGCCGCCGCCGCCGCCGCCATCGCCACGGCACTGCCTACCTGCCAGCTTAACGAGCCCATCGCGGCCTCGCCCGCTGGGCATCCTGGCCAGGGGAGTGTCTCAGACGGTCCCCGGTCGCCAGAACGGCAGCAAACGTCCCCGCGCCCTGTGGAACCCCTGGCGCCCTGGCCCCTGACTGGCCCGCGACCTCCCGCCCCCTTTCAGCTCTTGCAGCAGAGTCCAGCAGAGCCAGGGGAGGGCTTCTTGGGCTTCAGCTCTGTCCCTGGTTTTCTCCTCCCGAAGAACCTAAGCCTTCTAGTCTAGCTCCTCTGAGGCTGCAGAGGCCAAGGACTTTTTTGAGATAGAGAGAAGACACTTGGGAACTGCTTCCCAAACAAAGGCAGGGTTGTATGGGCTTATCAGTCTTTGGAAGTGCTTTCGTCCAGGGGTCCTGAACTCTGAGAAGTTAAGAAACTTGGCCAGCTGGGCCTGCAGTGGAAAAGGGCTATCTCTGAGTAGCCGAGGAAGGGTCAGGGTTGCTCTTATCCTGAGAACTGCTCCCTCTCCCTCCTGGGCCCTTATTTCACTGTCCTGCTCTGCCAGCATTTCTTCTTCATAGCCTTTCTCCATCCCGTCTGTCCCCAGGAGAGCCCATCACGATGCTAATAATAACAGTTCCCCAGCTATGTCAGGCACCGCAAGCGGAAGCATTCAGTATGCCCGCACTGAGGATCATTGTCTCCAGTCCACGAATAAAAGCCTTCCCTGAGGCTCAGAGCAGCTCCCTATCCAGCTGAGGGGCTGTTGAAGCAGTTCGGGAGCATGTCACGGGGTCTTACTCTAAAACCCACACGTGCCCTTTCTGTCTGCTATGTGGTCCTGGCTTGAAATCTCAGGAAAGTGAGGTGTCAAGAGCTCACTAGCTGTCCAGTTGCTGTAACTAGTAAGTGGAAGCACCCCATTGGAACTAGGCTGGGTTTTGTTCCAAAGTCAAGAGCTCTGCCAGCTATACAGACAGGAGAAGTCAGGAGAGCTGCTTCCAGGAACTTGCGTAGCTGGCCCACGGAGCTCATTGACTCTAGCGTGCAACTGCCTGAGTTAAATTCCCTCTCCTGCCCCTTGCTATCCCAGCCTCTATTTTCTTGTGTTGTAAAATGGGAAGAAAGGATCAGGATCTGTTAGAGTAAAGTGAGCTAAAATATGCCAAGCACAGCACCTGGTGTTGTAAGTACTTGCTCAATATGTGTGGCCATTGTGATTCTCACAGAGAACCACTGGTGTTGGGAGGAAAGGGGTGGGCTGTGTTCGTTAGACTAATCTGGAAGCTTGGGACTCTGGGCTGATCCATTAACAGCCTCAGGAAGCCACGCACATCAGCCCGGAGGCTGGTGGACCCTTAAGCTGGGCATGAGAAACCCATTCAGGCTGAGGCTGCTCTCATTTAGAAGGACGATGGTCTTGCTAGTGGGTGCTGGACATGAAGAAGCCAACCCTTGGAGATAGTGGTCTCTTCGCTCCATTCCCCCAGAGAGACTTAGAAGGCAGACTGCAGAGAGATCACAGCCAGGAATTCACCAGCACATGGTATTCAGTACAGCCAGCTCTGCTTTTGACCCCAGGCAGGAGGCAGGTGGGCTACAGGGCCACGGCCATGGTCAGCGGAGCAAGCCTTAATTGGACATTCAGCCCGATGAGCCGCCCCCGCTGACTGTGGACTTTGATGTGAGGCCCAGACCTAATTGCCGTCACATGCTTCCATATTACTCCTGTAAGGAGCTAATATCAAAAGACCCACATTTCAGGAGGCTTGAAAAGAGAGGGACATTCTCCCTTTTCTGTTCCAATTGAAAAGGCAAACCCAGGTTGGATTCTGGAGCCTTTCCTTTTAAGCGGATGTGTGGATCTGGGTAACAGAGCTCAATGGCATCTTTCTGTTTTTAGTTTGTGGGTTGTGTCTGAGGTGCTGTGTCTGAGGTGCTGGTCATATTCTTGAGAGTGGTGCTTTGCTTTCTGATAAATCCTTAAGCTGCAGGAAGCAGGGAGTCGGGGAGGTGTTATTGACTGAATTGGGTTTCCCCCAAATAGGCTGGAATCCTAACCCCTGTACCTGTGGCTATAGCTTGTTGGAAATAGAATTCTTTGTTATGTTAATTAGCCCTTAGCCGTGACTATCCTAACCCTAATCACTTCAGAGTGGTGTAAAGAGCAGGATACTAACATCCACAAAAAAGCAAACACACACAGGGGCGCACATGAATCTGAAAACTCAGGCACTCACTGAAATCAGATTTGTAGCATTCGGCTGCTAACCAATAAGATTGGTGGTCTGAAACCTACCCAACAGCTCTGCAGGAGAAATACCAGGTCATCTGCTCCCATAATGATTGATGTTGTTAGGTGCCTTCGAGCCAATTCCAACTCAGTAACCCTATGGATAGCAGAGCAAAGCGCTGCCCAGTTCCGCACCATCCTCAGGATTGTAGTTACAGTTAAGCCCATTGCTGCAGCCACTGGGTCAATCCATCTCCTTATTTTTTTCACTGATCTTACTTAGCATGACTGTATTACACAAAGATTCAGCCTCAAGAACCCTGTCGGGCAGTTTTACTCTGTCACAGGGTCACTAAGAGTCAAAAATAGGCTCAATGGAACAATAATAATAAGCCTCATGAGAAAAGATAATTTTTTTAAGCTACCCATTTGTGATATTTCTCTCATATAGCAACATGAGGTAATGGATACGGTGGGTACCGTGAAGAGGGCAGACTGGATTATTCTGCTGACTTTGAATCCTGGCTCAGTCTCGTGTCAGCTGATCATCCACAGAGGTAATATATATGTGGCTTACTCTGTGCCAGACCCTGTTGCAAATGTTTTCCACAAATTGACTCATTTAATCCTCAGCAATGCTATAAAGTAAGTTTATTATCCCCATTTTGCTGAGGGGCAAACTGAGGCACAGAGAAGTTAAGGATCTTGCCCAAGGTCACACAGTGAGTGGCAGAGTCAGGATTTAGACTCGGGCTGTTTCAATCACAGGCTGCAGTGTCTGTACCTTTACCTTCAAGTTATGCTGCCTGTCTCCAAGATTGTGATCAGACAATTAGAGTTTCTTAGAGGTAAGTTCTCTAGATGAAGCCTAGCCTTCTAGATGCCACACACACAAAAAGTTTAATCAACTTTGTAAAAAGCTTTCGAATCAGAAGAGACACACACTTCTTAGCTTGGAGCAAGCTGAGGAAACTGTGGTCACTGTACAGAACCCAGTGACTGCCCCAGCATTTCTTAAGTGGCTTGGAATTGCTTTTTTCCAGTCTGCTGACTAGACTCTAAAACGAAACCCAAACCCATTGTTGTCGAGTGGGATCCGACTCATAGTGACCCTAGAATTCAGAGTAGAACTGCCACATAGAGTTTCCAAGGAGTGCCTGGCAGGTCTGAACCGCTGACCTTTTGGTTAGCAGACACAGCACTTAACCCGTCACACCACCAGGGTTTCTGACTAGGCTCAGACAGATACATTTCCGAAAATGTATAACTGTTTATGTGTGTGCACACTGTAGTTTTTCTGCTTTTTCCCTTACTGTGTAGTGTCAGCAGGGAGGCCACTCATAGGCATTGTCCGAGTTATCACAAAAAGTGGATCTGGCAGCAACTGTCACCTCTTCATCATCATTGCCACCACTTATTATCATTGTCTTCATCATTTTGCTATTTCAAAACTCTTTTAGATATTAGGTCACCTCATTCATTTATCCATTTAACTAACACAGTGTTTAAAACCAGTAAGTGGCCTGATGGCTCTAGTACTTAGGCGCGTGTCTTCTTCCTAGACTTAATACCGTCTGCTTTGGGGAATCCAAACTTCTCCTTGTTGCACAGGTTCTAAGCAGTTGAGATTGTCAGCACCAAACTTAATACTTTACCAGGAGGTACCGTAACAGAAACAGGACCAACACTATTGCCACAGAGCATCTTGGGGTAACCAGCGTAGACCAGGATTATCACCCCAGGATTCATCATCATCTCTGAAGCAGGAGAAAAATGTGGCTTCCCCTGCAGGTATCAGAAGCCACCTCAGGCTCCCACTGCACACAGTGGGGACTCCCATGCCCTGCCTCCTCAGAGCAGACAGGGTGGTCTGCCTCGGTTCCCTGCTAGATGCTTTCTCCTCTACCCACCCAACTCCCAGTCCATTCCCTTTCACCTACTGAAAACTCATCAATGACTTCTCTGACCCACACTTCTGGAATAAACTCCGGACACCTCCCCTAGTCCTTGAATCCTGCTTAGCCGCCTCGTGTCACCTCCCTGGACCTCCCTCCACTGTTTCATATGCTGTGGTCACAGTGATCTTCTTTCTGCTCCAACACTCCTTCTAACCCCAGGGCCTTGGATTCTGCCATCCCCTCTGCCTGGGACATTCATTCTCCCTCCCAATTTACACATGGACATTTCTCCTTATTGTTCAGATCTCATAAGCATCTCTCTGCCCTCAGCTACTGCCACCCTGTTTTATTTCCTTTATAGCACTGCTACCACTCTGAAATTATCTTAATTTTTAATTTTTTTAACAACCTGTCTCCTCCTGTAGAGAGTACAAGGTCCTGAAAGCTGGAGTATAACAATCTTTTCTACTGCTCTACCTCAACACCCAGAATATTGTTTGGAACATAATTGGGACCTGTCATATTCATCTAGTGCTGCTGTAACAAATATACCACAAGTGGATGGCTATAATAAAGAGAAGTTTATTTTCTCACAGGCAGCAAGCTACAAGTCCAAATTCAGGGTGCTGGCTCCAGGGTAAGACTTTATCTCTCTGGAGGAAAGTCCTTTTTGTTGCATCAGTCTTCCCTTGGTCTGAAAGCATCTCAGCTCAGGAATCTCATTCCAAAGGAAACACTCTGTTCCCAGTGCTTCTCTCTTGGTGATATGAGGCCCTCAATTCTCTGCTTTCTTCTCTTCCCTTTTATCTCTTGTAGGATAAAAGGTGGTGCAAGCCACACCCCAAGGAAACTCCATTTACACTGGATCAGGGAGGTGACCATAGGGAGGGTGTTATGTTTTCACCCTGATCTTCTTTAACACAACCAAATCTTGTCCTCTTAACCACAGGAATAGACTAGGATTTATAACACAAAAAAGTCAAACTGTGAAGGACAACCACACGATAGTGAGAATCGTGGCCCAGCAAAATCAATACACACAGTTTGGGAGGACATAATTCAATCCGGGACAGCGCCCTCCTCCCCACCCTCCCCCACATTATTAGATGAAAACTTGAAGGCATAAATTAACACTCATCTGCTGGCTGCAAAGTTGCCATTTCAAATCTACCCAAAGGTGCCTTGGAAGACAGTCTTGGTGATCTGCTTCTGACAGGTCACAGCATGCAAACACCACGAAGAAGTTCTACTCTGCACACGTAGGGTTGCCATGAATCAGAATCCACTTCATAGCAACTAACAACAACTTCTAAAATTGCTGTATGACCACTTTTTTCCCTGTTAACAATAAACCTACAAAGAAATGGCTTGTTTCTCGGTTGAGGGGTTGGGATTTGGAATTCAAATAGCTCCCAGAATGTTTCAGTGATAAGTACATCCCTGTTTTTTCTGAGTGAGTTCTGTTCTAGGTACGGTGTCAGCTGGGCCAGTTAAGGCTGTCCTGGAGGCTAGAGCCAGCCTTGGCCCTGGTACAGGTGCTCCAGAAAAGTCCTACCCTCAATGCAGGCCCTCTCCTCTGTCAACCACTGCCCTGCCAGCTGGTCTTTTTAAAAGAAACCTCACACTCAGGAACTCTTGTTCATCCTTAATGTTTGAAATAATTAGCTTTTCACTTACCTTCTATTACTGTTACTACTACGTAATGTTTGATCACATGATTTAAAGTTAATTAATAATATAAATGAAACCCCTTGTGTCTAGTTGATTCTGATTTGCAGTTTCTCGAGTGTTACAGAGTAGAACTGCTTCATAGGGTTTCCTTGGCAATAATCTTTACAGGGAACCCTCGTGGCAAAGTTGTTAAGAGTTATGGCTGGTAACCAAAAGGTCAGCAGTTTGAATCCACCAGCTGCTCCTTGGAAACACTGTGAGACACTTGTACCGTATCCTATAGGGTCCCTGTGAGTCAGAATCAACTCAGTAGCAACCAGTTTGATCATTACAGAAGCAGATCATCAGGACTTTCTTCTGTGGCCCTGTTTCATAAATCTGAACTGCCAACCTTTTGTTTAGCAGCCAAGTACAAACTGTGTGCACCACCCAGGAATATTAACAATAATACCAAATATCAGAAAAACAAATCCATTGCCATCAAATCAATTCTGACTCATAGTGACCCCAAAGAAAGAGTAGAACTGCCATTGGGTTTTCAAGGAGCACCTGGTAGATTTGAATTGCTCAGCTTCTGGTTAGCAGCTCTAGCAGTTAACCACTAAGCCACCAGGGTTTTCATAATACTAAATAAATAAAATAGTTATTTAAAGCTAAGGAGGGGACTCAACAATTCTGAATCAAACTCTGAAAGCTATTCAAGAGGCCTGAACCTCCCTTCTGTTCTCTGCTGAGTCAGGGTCCACCAGGCATGGGAAAAAGATGACAAAGGAAGAGATGGGAATGACTCCCAACCACCTGAACCACACAGAAATTGCTCCCCAGCAGCTCTCTAGGGCATCTCATATTCCCACTGTGTGCAATATAACCCTTCTATTAAACTACCATAAACAGTGCTTTTATTGGATGCTATCGGGTCCATTCCAACTTATAACTACCTCATTGAACAGGGTAGAATGGCCCCAGAGAGATTCCTTAGCTGTGATCTTTACAGAAGCAGATCACCAGGTCTTGTTTCCCTGGAGCCACTGGGTGGGTTCCAAATATTGACTTTTCGGTTAGTGACACCAGTGCCCCTACCATAAACAATAAAAGTTATAAAACCAAATATTGGTGGAGCTGTGGCCAAAAAAAAAAAAAAAAAAGAGGAAAGAAAGAAAGAAAAAAGAGTGTATTTTCTCACAAGTCAATGTAGATAGCGTGATCTTCTGCTTGCCTCGGCTCCTAAGTAGCTAATGGTCCTCTCATTAGTGACAGCATGGTGCCTATCAGCAATGTCCTCAATAACATCCAACAACTTCAAAGTCAACATCGTGGCTGCCTTTCCACATTGAGACATAATGCTGATGCCTAATCTAAACAACAGACTTATTCTCATTTCATAGACACATAGCGGCATGGAGACCCTGTGGAGCAGGTCTGTGAGTCAGTGGGATGTTATGAAAGATCAGAGAATAGCTGTAGGTTTTAAATAGACAGAAAAAGAGACTAGAAAGCATGATCAAACTTAACTGGGGTAAGAAAAAGAGATAGAAATATATTGTTTATTTTAACATGTCAGTATTACTGGAATTATATGTGTGTGAATTTAAAACAGAGTTAAAGATTTAATCCACCTAATCATCCAGGTGGAAACCCTGGTGGCCTACTGATGAATTGCTGAAGTTGCTAACTGAAAGGTCAGCAGTTCAAATCCACCAGGCACTTCTTGGAAACTCTATGGGCAGTCCTACCCAGTCCTATAGTGTTGCTATGAGTCAGAATCAACTCGCCAGCAGGGGGGTTGGTTTTTTTGGTTCTCTCTCTATGCATTTACTTCAATCACTTATTAGCTTAGATAAGCCACCTAAGCTCTCACCTGTTAGACGGTGGCAGTATTCAGACCTGCCGTACCTAAGTCATAGATTATACTATGGCTTACATCTCAACGTGGAAAGGCAGTGAAGAGGCTGAGTTTGAAATTGCTAGACATGTATTGAAAAGGTTACTGATTATTAGGGAAATTTAAAAAGGCAATATAAGGAAAGGGCTTTGTTACTGTGAACAGTTACACAAATACATGCAACCAAAATGATAAAACTGATTGTAACAGCATGAGAATACACACGTATGTATGGAGAAAAGATACAACCTAATACACACCTTTCTTGACTTTAAACCACACCCAGTACCCCATTGTTCTGTTTGAGTAACTGCCTCTCGATATACGTACAAGTTCTATATGGGCACAGTTAAGTGCTCTGGAATTCCTGTTCTTGACAATGTCATCCACAACTTGTTTTCATCCACAGAGTCAAATATCTTTGCAAAGTCAATAAAACACAGGTAAACATCTCTCTGTGTTTTTTTTGTTTTCAGCTGAGATCCATGTGACATCAGCAATTAAATCCCTAGATCCCTGGCCTCTTCTGAATCAGGCTTGGCTTTCTGGCAGTTCAAAAAAGCAATAGATTTTATTACAACTTCAGCAAAATCTTGCTTGTGATGTTAATGCCATTGTCTGATAATTTCCATATTCAGTTGAATTCCTTTTCTTTGGAATGGGCACAAATACGGATCTCTTCCAATAGGTTGGCCACAGAGCTGTCTTCCCAGGTTCTTGGCATTGACAAGTGAGTGTTTCCAGGGCTGCATCTGTTGGTTGAAACATCTCAGTTGGCGTTCCATCCATTCTGGGAGCCTTATTGTTCATCAGTGTGTTCAGTGCAACTTGGACTTCTTCCTGCAGTACCATGGCTCTTGGTCATCTGCTACCTCCTGCAATTTCTGAATGTCAGCCAGTTCTTTTTGGTATAGCATCTCTGGGTATTCCTTCCATCTTCTTTCAATGCTTCCTGTATCATTTAGTGTTTTGTCCATAGACTCCTTCACTGTTGCAACGCCAGGCTTGAATGCTTTTCTAAAGTTCTGTCAGTTTGAGAAATGCCGAATGTGCTCTTCCCTTTTGGTTTTCTAGCTTCAGATCTTCGCACATGTCATTGCAACATTTTACTTTGTCTTCTCGAGTCACCCTTTGAAATCTTCTGTTCAGCTCTTTTATATTTACGATTTTTTCCATCTGATTTAGCTACTGAAGTTCAAGAGCAAGTTTCAGAGTCTCTTCTGACATCCATTTTGGTCTTCTTTTTCTTTGCAGTCTTTTTAAATGGTCTTTTGTTTTCTTCATGTATGATGTCCTTGATGTCTCCCCCAAACTCATGTAGTCTTTGGTCATTAGTGTTAGTGCATTCCATCTATTCTTGAGATGGTCTCTAAATTCATGTGGGAGATACTCAAGATTGTACTTTCACTTTGGTGTATTTATTCTAATTTTCTTTAGCTTTAACTCAAACTTGTATATAGGCAATTGATGATCTGTTCCACAGTCTGCCCGTGGCCTTGTTCTGACTGATGAAATGGAACTTTTCCATCATCTCTTCCCACAAATGTAGTTGATGTGATTGTACTCCATCCAGCAAGGTTCATGTGTATAGTCATCATTTATGTTGCTGAGAAAAGGTATGAAGAAGTCATTGGTCTTGCAAAATTGTTATGTAATCTCTAGCATTCTTTCTGTTACCAAGGCCTTATTTTCCAACTACTGACATTTTTTTGTTTACAACTTTTGCATTCTAATTTCCAGTAGTTATCAGTGCATCTTGACTGCATGTTTGATCAGTTTTATACTGCAGAACCTGGTAGAAAACTTTGATTTCTTCATCTTAGGCCTTAGTGGTTGGCACATGAATCTGAATAAGAGTTGTATTGACTGGTCTTCTTTGTAGGCCTATGGACATTAATCTATCACTGACAGCATTGCATTGCAGTGTAGATCCTGAAATCTTTTCTTCTTGGCAATGAGTGCAATGCTGTTCCTCTACAAGTTGTTGTTCCTGGCACAGTAGTTCACATGATTGTCAGACACAAAACAACCTATACCAGTCGATCTCAGCCCCCTAAAGCCTAGTGTTTTGGTCATCTTGTATTGCTCTAATAGCAATACACTGAGTGGATGGCTTTAGCAAAGTAAAGTTTATTCTTACACAATCTAGTCAGCTGCAAGTCTGAATTCAGGGTGACTGCTCCAAGGGAGCACACACTCTCTCTGTCACATCTGAAGGAAAGTTTTGTGTTGCATCAGTCTTTTCTTTGGTGTCAGAACATCTTGGCACAGGAACCTCAGGTCTGCAGGGTGGTGCTGTGCTGCTGGTGTGGCTTTCTTAATAGTGTCAGGTCCACAATTCCTTGCTTGGTTCCCCTTTGCTTTTATTTCTTGTGTGACAAAAGGATAAAAGCGCAAACCAGCTTCCAGGGAAGTTCCATTTACACTGGAGCAGGGAAGTGACCTTAGGAAGGGTGTTACAGTCCCCCCCTAATTCTTTTTTTCATAATCTAGTCTACTAACCACAGGCAGAGATTAAGATTTGCAGCATAAACAAATCATAAAATGCAGGAGAGTCACACAATACTGGGCATCAGGGCCCAGTCAAATTGCTACACACATTTTGGGGGGACACAATTCAATCTATGACACCTAGGATATTGATATTTACATGTTGCATTTTACTTTTGGAGATTTTCAATTTTCCTGAATTCATGCTTTTTTATATTCCATATTCTGATTACTAATGGATATTTGTGGCTATGTCTTCTGATTTTTAGTTTTGTCACATCAACAAATGAAGGCCCAGAAAGTGTGACTTCCTCCACATTACTAAGGTCAACTCTATTTTGAGGAGGCAGCTCTTCCTCAGTGATATTTTAAGTGCCTTCCAACCTGATGGGCTCATCATCCAGCGCTATCTCAGACAACATTTTGCTTCCATTCAGAAGGTTTGCACAGACTAATTTCTAGTCTGTCTTAGTCTGAAAGCTCAGCTGAAACCTGTCTGCCATGGCTGACCTTGCTGACGTTTGAATACCGGTGGCTTACTTCCTAGCATCGCAGCAACACAAAAGCCCCATAGTGCGACAAACTGACAGTCACATGACAGGTGGTATAGACACACAAGTACACTTCACTGACTTTGCTTCTTTAGAGAACCCAGCCTGAAGAGGTACCTACTGTCCCACAAGTGTACACCCAGAAGAAGCACACTGCGATGTGCCAGCTCGCGCACTGGTGGGAGGCTAGTTTACACAGTGGTGTAGTCTGTGCCAGGTGCCAGTGCTCCTTGTTTTCCTCCTGAAATGCTTCCCACATCCACCCACTCCTGCCATCCAGCTCCCACCCCACCAGCTCACAGATGACGACTTTCGGATGTCCATAAACACTCTTTCCTTCTCAAAAGATGTATTTCTATAAATGAGAAGCCTGAGCCAGTCCTTAGAAAGGAACATCATGTTTCGTAAAGTAGAAGGTCAGGGAAAATAAGGGAGACCCTCAGTGAGATGGATTGACACAGTAGCCACAACAAAGGACTCAACTGTATCAGTGGTCATGAAAATGACCCAGGACCACGCAGTAGTTGGTTCTTTTTTCCATAACGTCACTGTGAGTCAGAGCCAACTCAATGACAACAAATAATAGCAGTGGCCTTAGGTAACTAATGCACTTGGCTGCTAACCAAGAGGTTGGAAGTTTTAGTCTACCCAGACATGCCTTGGAAAAAAAGCCTGGTACTCTACTTCCTGAAAGTAAGCCATTGAAAACAGTAAGGAGCACCTTTCTACTCTGACACACACGCGGTCACCATGAGTCAGAGTCAAATCAAAGGCAGCTTGTTCTGACTTGAGAGGCTTTGCCTTCCACGAGCATACCCTCCTAGGCGGTGACACTGGGGGAAAGGGAGGGCTGTGTGTGTGATGGGGTGGACGAGACACACCAGGGGGTAGGGAAGCAAGGTTTAACTAGGTGGGGAGAAATTGGAGCACCAGCACAAAGCAGATGGGGAAACAGATAAAGACCCCAGAGTGCGTCAGGGGTTAGGGACCACACACAGTGGTGGTAAGGCAGGTCGAAGGACCTATGCTAAACAGGAGACGGAGCACCCTGTCCAGGATCAGTGCCTACTCTGTTTCACAAACTGCATGAGAAGACCTGACCTATTGCTGCTATATCTTTGGGATTTTCTGGAGAAAGCAGATATAGGGCTTTTTTTAAATCCAAAATGTATCTTTAAATATAAACACACAGACACACATATGTATGTGTGTATATATATATATATATATATTTGGCAGACCAAGTAAAACATGTCATTGGGTTGAAATAAGTCCATTGTTAGCTATTGGCCACCTAGCTCCTGACTCGTGGTGACCTCAAGTGTTGCAGAGAAGAACTGCTCTAGAGTTTTTGACTGTAATCTCAGGCAAGGAGCCCTGATTGTACAACAGTTAATCACTGGGCTGCTAACAAAAAGGTTGGTTGTGTGAACCCATCCAGCACCCTTACAGGAGAAAACACCTAGTGATCTGCTCCCATGAAGACTGTAGCTTAGATACCATATGGAATAGTTCTGCTCAGTCGCATGGAGTAGCTATAACAGCACCTAATAGCAATAACGTCTATGCTGGCAGGTCACCAGATCTTTCTTCCACACAACTCCTGAATGGGTTTCAGTCACCGACTGTCAGGTCTGTAGTCAATTGTAAATGACTCAGGCACTCAGGGTCCTTGTATTAGGTCTACAGATGGCCAGTTTTCATCCTCCCACTGAATACATTGTGAAGTGTTCAGACCCCGGCTTGTACACTTTCTGCCTGCACACATGGTTGGCCCTCTGAGTCCTCTGGTGCCTCCAATCATTCATTTATAAAGAAGTGACAGAGAAAGGCTGCAGAGACAGATAGGATAACACTCTTCCCTGGGAAATGGCTGTGTCCAAACCAGAGGGAAACCCAGAGCCCAGGCTATCTTTTGTCCTTCTGGGCTCAGTGCCCCACCTTCTGAGTCACCAGGCCTGGGGAAGCCAAAAGATTCACTCTGATGGAGAAAGTCTTGGCCTTGCCCCGCTCGTCCCAAATTCCCCAGGAGAAGAAGCTGCCGGTCCCAGAAGCAAGAAAGGGGCTGGAGTGGCGAAGGCTGCCTGCTTGGCTCCCAGCTGCAAGGCTGGTCTGGAGAGCAGGCAGCTGCGTTCTGGACCTGCTTGCTCAGGTATCTTCCCCTGAGAGTCAGCGGGCCAGAGCCTGGCCACAGCTGCAGCTGAAAGAGAGTATCAAATGGAATGCATCCTAAAAGCCTGGAGAGGAGGCTCCCACAATAACACTGGAGCAAAACCATCAAGAACTTTTGCATTCATTGGAGCTTCTTCCAGACCCTATGACTTTGTTGATAATTTTAGAACTGTTCAGTCAAGCCCCTTAATAGTGGTCTATCCCTTGAGATTCTGCCAGGATTTAAGAATGGAAATATTGTGTTGCTATTAGTTGTCAGAAAGCACTAAAAGTCAACTTGGAGAATCAGGTTCAAATGGACAGATGCTACAGAAACAGAGCACAGATTGACAGAACCATAGGCTGTTTCAACCTTGATTAATAATGTATATAAATATGCAGAGAAAAATATAAGAAAGAAATGCATACAAAAATTCACAATGGTTATTTTCCTGAAGTAGTGGTAAATGAGTGACTTTAGTTTCCATCTGTCAGCTGCTCACGAAAAGGTTGATGGTATCATACAAATAGATAATTGAAATGGATTTAAAAATAAGGGAGAAAGACCCTGTTGCTAAGTGCTATTGAGTGGGTAGCCACTCGTAACAACAGCATAATGAAACACTGCCCTGTCCTGTGCCGTCTTCACCCTTTTGGTGCTCGAGCTTATTGCTGCAGCTACTGTGACCAGCCATCTCCTTTGGGCTTCTCTTCTTTTTCACTGAATCTCTACCAAGCATGATGTCCTTATCGAGGGACTGATTCTTGTGACGATATGTACGAAGTATGTGAGACAGCCTCACCATCCTTGCTTCTAAGGAGTATTATGGGTGTACTTCTTCTAAGACAGATTTGTTTGTTCAGTCCATGATGTATCCAATATTCTGTGCCAGCGCCATGTTTTAAAGCCCTTATCATGGATTGAATTATGTGCCCCCAAAATGTGTGTATCAATTTAGCTGGGCCAATGTTGTGTGACTGTCCACTACTTAATGAGAATTTCCCATGTGTTGTAAATTCTGTCACTATAATTTAGTAAGAGGGATTAGCGGCAGTTATACTGATGAGATCTACAGGTTGAGATAGTTTCTTAAGCAAATATCTTTTGAGATATAAAAGAGAGAAGCAAGCAAAGAGACATGGGAATCTCATATCACCAAGAACAGAGCTCATCCTTTGGACCTGAAGTTCCTGCACTGAGCTGGTCTCAAACTAAGGGAATACTGGTGACAAGGACCTTCCTCCAGAGCCGACAGAGAAAGAAAGCCTTCCCTGGAGCTTGTGCCCTGGATTTGGACTTCTAACTTCCTGGACTGCAGGAGAATAAATTTCACTTTGTTAAAGCCATCCACTTATGGTATTTCTGTTAGAGCAGCAGTAGATGACTAAGACAGACCTCAATTCTTTTTCATTCTTCCTTATTCATTATCCAGCTTTCACGTGCATTTGAAGTGATTGAAAGCACCTTGGCTTGAGCAAGGTGCCCCTTAGTCCTCAAACTGATATCTCTGCTTTTTAGCACTTTAAAGAGGTCTTTTTTCCAGCATGTTTTCCAAGTGTGATATAGCATTTGATTTATTGAAGTGTTGTTTCCATGGGCATTGACTGGGATCCAAGTAAAATGAAATCCTTGACAACTTCAGTCTTTTCTCCATTTATCATGATGTCGCCTTGTGGTCTAGTTGTGAGGATTTTTGTTTTACATTAAGGTGTAGTCCCTACTGAAGACTGTGGTCTAATCTTCACCAATAAGTGCTTCAAGTCTTCTTCATTTTCAACAAGCAAGGTTGTGTCATGTGCATAAGGAAGGTTGTTCATGAGTCTTGCTCCTATACCTGACTCCACATTCTTCTGCATATAGTTGAGTTTCTCAATTATTTGCTCAGTGTACAGATTGAATGCTGTTGTTGTTGTTAGGAGCTGTTGAGTCAGTTCTGACTCATAGCAACCTATGCACAACAGAATAAAACATCGCCCAGTCTTACGCCACGTCCACAATCATTTTTATGTTTAAGCTCATTGTTGCAGCCACTGTGTCAACCCATCTAGTTGAGGGTCTTCCTCTTTTTCGCTAACCCTCTGCTTCACTAAGCATGATGTCCTTCTCTAGGGACTGACTCCTCTTGATAACACATCCAAAGCATGTGAGACACAGTCTCACCATCCTTGCTTCCAAGGAGCACTCTGGTTGTACTTCCTCCAGAGCAGATCTGTTGATTCATAGTATGTTCAACGTTCTTCTCCAGCACCACAATTCAAAGGCATCAATTCTTCTTCTGTCTTCCTTATTGAATAGCTATGCACCCCTTTTCTGACTTTAAGCCGTACTGCATCCCTTGTTTCGTTTAAACAACTGCTTCTTGGTCTATGTATGCATTCTGCAGGAGCACAACTAAGTATTTTGGAATTCCCATTCTTCACAATGTTATCCCTAGTTTGTTACAAGCCATACAGTCAAATGCTTTCACACAGTCAATAAAATACAAGTACAGGTCTTTGTGGTGTTCTCTGCTTTCAGCCAAGATCCAGCTGACATCAGCAATGATAGCGCTCATTCCACATCCTCTTTCGAATGACTTGAATTTTTGGTAGTTTTTTATTGATGTATGCTGGAACTGATTTTTAGTGATCTTTGGCAAAATTTTATTTCCTTGTGATATGACCATTATTCAATAATTTCTGCATTCTGTTGGATCATCTTTTTTGGGAGTAGGCACAAATATGGATCTTTTCCAGTTGGTTGACCAGGTAACTGTCTTCCAAATTTCTCAGCATAGAGAATTGAGCACTTCCCACATTTGTATTTTCATCATTTCCTGAAGACTTGTTTTTCACCTGGAAATCCTGGTGGCAGAGTCAGTTAAGTGCTACAGCTGCTAAACAGTTCAAATCCACCAGGTGCTCCTTGGAAACCCTCTGGGGCAGCTCTACTCAGATCTCTAGGGTTGCTGTGAGTCAGACCCAATTGGATGGCAGCGGGCTTTTGGGGGGGGGGTTGTTTTCACCTTTGTCTTCAGTGCAGCTTGGACTTCTTTCAGTACCATTGGTTTTGATCACATTACCTCTCAAAATCATTAAACATCAATCAGTTCTTTTTGGTATGGTGATTCTGTGTATTCTTGCATCTTCTTTTGATGACTGCTGTGTTGTTCAGTGTTTTGCCCATAAAATTTCTCACTGTTGCAACTCAAAGCTTGAATTTTTTCTTTAGTTCATTCAGCTTGAGAAATGCTGAGCATGCTGTTCCCTTCTGGTTTTCTAATTCCAGGTATTTGCACACATCATTGTAATACTTTGTCTTCTCAAACCACTCTTTGATATCTGTTCAGCTCGTTCACCTCATCATTTCTTTCATTCACTTTAGCTATTGGACATGCAAGGGCAAGTTCAGAGTCTCTTTGGACATCTATTTTGGCCTGTCCTCTTTTTCCTGTCTTTTTAATGACCTCTAGCTTTCTCCATGTCTGATGCCCTCGATGTCATTCCACAGACTCACTTAGTCTTCAGTCATCAGTGTTCAGTGCATCAAATTTATACCTGAGATGATTTCTAAATTCAAATGAGATATACTCAAGGTCCTACTTAGATTCTTATGGACTTACTCTAATTTTCTTTAGCTTCAACTTGAGCTTACACATGAACAGTTGATGGTCTGTTCTGCACTCGGCACCTGGCATTGTTTTGACAAATAATATGAGTTTCTACTCGATGGAGAGAAAGTAGCAAACAGGAAATAAATGTCATAAAGCAAGACTGAGGCAGGATACAGGAAGTGCTATATCCTAGGCTGAACCCACGAAATTATCATTTTTAGTAGGTCAGAAACAATTGCGTAATGGCAATTACATACATTGCATACAGTTTCATGTGGAAGAGTTCTTTCTTCTAACATATGAGGTCACTATGAGTCAGAATCGGTGGCATCAGATTTGCCTGAGTCGTTACCAACCAGTTCTGATAAAACCCTGTACAGTTCATAAACTATTCAGTAAGTTAATTAATACAAAACACTATCATAGTGTCTAACATGTAGTACAGGCTTGCAAATACCTATTATCCCATTTATTTGTTATTATGGTCTTTGTTTAAGAAAATGCCATTTCCTAACGGACACCAAAGCTTGAAGAGGTTTGGCCTAAGGACCCGAATCCTGTTCCAGCAGAATCTCCATGATGTCTGCTTCCATTTTCAGCCTCATCTCTCCCACTCCCCTGTATCACCCATCCAGGAAGTCTTCTGGAGGAAGAATGCCTGGCACAGATTTTCAGCAGTGGCTCAACAAATGTCAAACTGTAACAGAATCAGCAGATGTGTCAAGGTGGAGCCCGGGGTGTGTTTTCTGCAGGGGAAGCATGATACCTGTCTGAAAATGAGCTCAGGACTCTGGCTAACAGCCAGGTGTAATTAAAAGGCTCAAAGTATGAACTGACCCACTTCCTTTTAATGAGAACGGCCACAACTCAGTTTCAGCTAATTGTTGCTGTCAGGAATTAGGGCCGGAGTTGCCATTGCTCTCACATTACTGGAACCAGAAATTAAAATGCTTGTGTGGGATTTCAGAATTTTCAGGTGTGGATCAAATTAAACAAACAAGTAAACAAGACATACTACAGAAGCCAAATAAAATATATCTCAGGCCAAATACAGCATGCTAACACCTTGCTGGCTTGTGGCATTCTTCTGCTGCACAGGGACAAGGACTTTTGCCTCTTATTCATGCTGTGTCTCCAAAACCTGACTTGGCACCAATCAGCACTCAAGTGACATTTGTGGAATGAATGAATGACGAAGAGGACAGCTGTAAGTCATCAACATAATGCCCTATCTTTGAGCTGATTTCCACTTCATCAGAATCTGGCTTAGCTGGACTGAGTAAGTAATACAGAGTCAAGTCCAAGCAAACAGCACTCCTGTAACGCTCAGTCTTTGTTTCTGAGCTCCCTGCTTGACTGGCAGAGACTGTATTGTGTGTGCAACATCACAGTCTAAAGGCCACCTCTGTCTAAGGCTATGCCCCTCCATTCTATTTTACATATGTGATATTTGCAACTAAGGCACTTCTGGTTATTTGCTATGTCTGCTAACCAAAACGTCAACAGTTCGACTGTAGTAGGCACTCCTTAGAACCTCTGTGGAGCAGTTCTACTCTGTCCTATAGGGTCACTATCTGTCAAAATTGACTTGACAGCAGTGGGTTTGGGTGCTACAAATGATTAAAAGCGCTTGACTGCTAACTGAAGCATTGGAGGTTGAAGTCCATCCAGACATGCTTCAGTAAAAAGGCTTTAAAAACCCTATGGAGCACAGTTCTACTCTGACAGACATGGTATTGCCACAAGTCGGAGGTGGCTCCATGGTAATTGCTTTGTTACTTTTTGTTTTAATGCGCCATTTAAAACTAACCCTGCTGGGGACTGTAGAATAGGTGCTTGTTTATTTGGATTGAGTTCACTGAGCTGAATTGAACTGTAGAATAAGGAATAACCAATGTAATGGTAGGAGACTCTGTTGGTGTAGCGGTTAAGTGCTCTGGCTCCTAACTGAAAGGTCAGCAGTTCAAACCCACCAGGCATTCCTTGGAAACTCTATCAGGCAGTTCTATCCTGTCCTATGGGGACACTGTCAGTTGGAATCAACTCTATAGCAGTGAGTCGGGTGGGTTAATGTAACAGCTGAGGAACTCTACTGGTACAGTGGTTAAAATGTGCAACTGTTAACCAAAGGTTCAGAAGTTCAAAGCCACAGCTACTCTGTGGAAGAAAGATGTGGCAGCGTACTTCTGCAAAGACTTAGAGCCTTGGGAACCCTGTGGGGTGATTCTACTCTGTCCTTCCCACAGGGTCCCTGTGACTCAGAATCAACTCAATGGCAGTAGGTTAATGTAAGGTTCTGAATCCCTGGGTGGTATATACTATTCACACACTTGACTGCTAGCTAAAATGTTAGAGGTTCAAGTCCACCCAGAGCCAACTCAGAGGATAGGCCTGGCCAATAGCCATTGAAAACCCTAATGGAGCACAGTTCTACCAACAACAGTACTCGTACTGGCTCATCTCAGGAAAGAAGGCACTCAGTACACCCTGATTATAGGTTTTACGTTCCCACCCAAAGCTCCTATCACCTGGTGCCCTCCCACACGTACTATGTCATTCCTCCGTTGGCTCTGTCCCATCACAGAACCACAGAGGGTGGGGGAAGGTCCTGCTTATTCCTCTATGTCTGCGTTTACCCTGGGCAGGTGTCTAGGAGTGAATGTGGGGAACAGCTGCCAGTTAACCTGAATAACACAAGACCTTTATCCTTAAATATTCAATAAATATTGAGATCTTTTCCTTCCCCTGGTTGTTATTGTTGTTGTTACATGCCATCAAGTCGGTTATGACTCGTAGTGACCCTACACACAACAGAACAAAATGCTGTCTGGATCTGTGCTGTGCCCACAACAATTTTTATGCTTAAGCCCATTGTTGCAACCACTTTGTCTATCCATCTTCTTGAGGGTCTTCCCCATTCTCACTGACCCTCTACTTTACTAAGCACATGTCCTTCTCCAGGGATTGATCCCTCCTGACAATAAGTCCGAAATATGCAAGACGCGGTCTCCCCATCCTTTTTTTCAAGGAGCACTCCGGTTGTGCTTCTTCAAGAACAGAACTGTTTGTTCTTTTGGCAGTCCCTGGTATATTCAACATTCTTCTCCAGCACCACAATTCAAAGGCATCAGTTCTTCTGTCTCACTCATTTATTGTCCAGCTTTTACATGCATATGATGCAATTGAAAATACCACAGTGTGGGTGAGGCGCACCTTAGTTTTCAGGGTGACATGTTTACCCCAACACTTTAAAGAGGTCTTTTCCAGATTTTCCCCATGCAATACGTTGTTGATTTACTGATTGCTGCTTCCATGCATGTTGATTGACAACCTCAATCTTTTCTCCACTTATCATAATGTTGCTTACTGGTCCAGTTACGAAGACTTTTGTTTTCTTGATGTTGAGGTGCAATCCCTACTGAAGGCTGTGGTCTTTGATCTTCACTAGTAAGTGTTTCAAATCCTCTTCACTTTTAGCAAGCAAGGGTGTGCTATCTGCATAAGGCGGGTTATTAATGAGTCTTCCTCCAATCCTGATACCTCATTCTTCTTCATATACTCCAGCTTCTTGGACTATTTTCTTGGCATACCAATTGAAAAGGTAAGGTGAAAGGAAGAGAATACTAGAAAGATGTTTACCTATCTTTGACTGACTAAGTAAATGCATTCAACTGTATAGATTATAACAAATTATGGATAACATTGTAGAGAATGGGAATTCCAGAACACTTAATTGTGCTCATGAGAAATCCAAGTATGGAACAACAGTCATTCGACTAGAATAAGAGGACAATACATGTTTTAAAGTCAGGAAAGGTGTGTCTCAGGGTTAAATCTTTCATCGTAACCTTTGATGGGTCCTTTATAATCACTGAGGGAGAGCCCAAGGTCTTATCATTTTATCTGCTGTTGGTTCATTCTTTCCAAAGTCCAGGGGGTAGAAACCTTAAATGAGACTTCCAGGAAAATGACAACAGACAGCAAGATGGTGGGGCATACATAATGTCTCATTAGCATAGTTTTTCAGGAAGTAGGTCTCTCTCAATTTCGGGTCACTGCACAAGTCACAGTGTCCCTCCACTTTATGGTAAATCTGGCAAAACTCTATTTCTTTCCAGAAGTTTCTA
The DNA here is from genome assembly GCA_028571685.1 of Heterohyrax brucei. NCBI lineage: Eukaryota > Metazoa > Chordata > Mammalia > Hyracoidea > Procaviidae > Heterohyrax > Heterohyrax brucei. The sequence continues at coordinate 169,718,830 of CM053143.1, forward strand.
GTGTAACTGTTTCAGATCCAGACCCTGTGGTATCTACCACCTCTTCTTGCCTCGCGCCATCAAATACTTTCCTCTCTCCCAGGCACTTATGGTACCATCCTCTGTATTTCCATGAGAAACTTTGTTCTGATCAAATCTTAGTCCAGATGAAATCATGTCTATTGTTTATCAGTAATACGGAAGTACAGAATGTTTGGATTAATCCTTAGAAACCATCTAGACAAGTGACTTTTCAATAAAAACAGAATTGCTCTGATGGGATCAGAGATGGGGAACAGATTCCCTTCCTGCCCTGAGTGACCCTATGAGAGAGAAGCTGGGAAGAAGTTCAGTGAAACTCCTGGGATTCCTGAGTTCTGCTTTGAAAATCTGACCCAGCCCCTTTATTTAAAACCTAAAGTAAAACCTGTTGCCATCAAGTGGATTTCTACTTACTGCAATTCTATAGAACAGGGTCAACGATAGGTTCAAGCATAAGAGCGACTGTGAGGATGGCACAGGACTAGGTAGTGTTTGTTCTGTTTTACTTGGGTAGCTGTGACTCAATGGCACCCAGCAACAATGAAATCTTCTCCCAGAAGCAGAATGCCAGGTCTTTCTCCTGCAGAGTGACTGACTGGTGGGTTTGAACCACTGACCTTTAGGTTAGCAACCAACTGCTTAACCCCTGTCCCACCAGGGTTCCTTCTGTTTTATTTAAGAGAAACAAAAAGCTTGCTGAATATTTCTATTATTAGCCCTTCAAAATACATGTTGAAGTCCTAATCCCTATAACCATGGAGACGATTCTCTCAATATAATTGTAAAGAAGGTTGGTTCTGGTGGGCAAATACCACTGCAGTGATGTGGTTATGGCACTTGACTTATCCACTCTACTCCCAACTAAGTGGTGCATTCACTTAAATTCTCCACTTTAAACCAGCAAAGCTGGCTTTGCTAAGATTTATCCACTTGAAATGTCAAGTCGCCAAATCTAATGAGGCTTCCTACTCTCAGGTCCTATTCTGTAGACAAGAGTATCTGAGACCATAAACAACCTGCTGGGCTGGATGAGACAGGCATCTTGCAAACCAGTTATTTGTTTACAATTGTCATGTAAATGAGACGGTCTAAGGAGATGTAAGATCATAATCATTCAAGTTTGAATTTGATTTCCCAGTTTCTCCCATAAGGTATGACAAGCATGTTTTCTTGTCATTAATTTGTCTTTGAAACTATGAACTTCCCACCTTGTAAATAAATGCCTCTTCCCAACCGTGTTGACAGCCAGAGAAACAGGCAGGCTTGCTCAGTGCTCCCTCCTTAGGTTCACCACTAACTTCAATCTGTAAGAGTCGTTTACCACGACTCTGAGCTCTGCATTCAAGGAAGAATTGGGGAGAGAAAGATAACTAGATTGTCCCCTCCTGTATTAATGAGATCACATGAGTACTTCCCTAAGGTGAGGTGGTCCCATCTACCCAGCCTGAGAAATACTGCCCTCTTCCACACACTGAATTCCCAGAAGTAAGACATTAAAATGAGCCATCTAATTTTACCTGGATAGTATGCTAGAGTCATCCCAAATCCCCAACTCCCCTTTCCTTGCTTCAAAAATAAAAGCCAGTTGTACCTTTCTCCAACCAGTCGGCTCCAGTGCATGGGGACCCATGTGTACCAGAGCAGAACTGGGTTCCATAGAATTTCCAATGGATAATTTTTTGAAAGGAGATTGCCAGGTCTTTCTTCTAAGATGCCTCCAATCCTTTTGTTAGCAGCCACGTTCTTTAACAATTAGCAGCACTTATGGATTCCCCTTTGTCTGAGATGGGATGGAAATGCATAGATAAATGGGAAGGGTGTCTCCAGTGAGAGACTGGAGTATCCATTCTGGGCTAATCCAGGGTGAAATCTTTATTGGCTTCTCATTTAATCCTCAGAGCCACCAAAAAATTCATTATCCTTGAGTTGATTCTGACCATAATGATTCTACAAGACAGAGCAGAACCGTTCCATGGGGTTCCCAAGGTTATAATCCCGATGAGAGCAGACTGTTGTATCTTTCTCCCTTAGAGAGCCTGGTGGTTTTGAACTTCTGACTTTTCAGGAGCCAAGTGATCTAACCATTCTGCTATTGGGGCTCCTTTAAACCAGTTATCCAAATGTCATGATCACAGGATAAAAAGACCGCAAATCCATCTGACCTCTTTGAATTGATTCTGACTCACAGCATCCTAAAAGTCAGAGAAGAACTGCCCCGTAGAGTTTCCAAGGAGAGCCTGCTGGATTTGAACTGCCAACCTTTTGGTTAGCAATCATTGCACTCAACAATTACACCACCAGGATTTCCATGGTCACATACTAGTAAGTGTAAAGCAACATGAATTCCAAATGTCAAAACTTATTACTTTTAATCTCTAAATTCTGTGACAAACCACAAGACCATTTTTATGAACTTTCACAGTGTTGTTTTTAGGTATCTTCAGGTTGGTTCCAACTCACAGCAATCCTATGCACGACAGGACGGAAAAGCTCCCAGTCTTGCACCAGCCTCACAATCCTAGCTGTGTTTGAGCCCATTGTTTCAACCACTGTGTCAATCCATCTTGTTGGGGGCCTTTCTCTTCTTCACTGACCCCCTATTTTACCAATCACAACATTCTTCTTCAGGGACTGATCCCTCCCAAAAACAAGTCCAATGTACATGAGATGAAGACTCTGCATTCTCACTTAAAGGAGCACTCTGGCTGTACTTCTTCTAAGACAAGTTTGTTTGTTCTTCTGGCAGTCCATGGTGTATACAATATTCTTTGCAATACCATGATTCAAAGACAGAAATACTTCTACAGTCTTCCTTATTCATTGTCCAGCATTTGCAGGGGATCGAAAGTATCATGGCTTGGGTCAGGTGCACCTTAGTACTTAAAGTGACTTCTTTCTTTGCTTTTGAATACTTAAAAGTGTTCTTTTGCATCAGATTTTCCCAATGCAGTGCATTCTGTGATTTCTTGATGGCTGCTTCCATGGATGTTGATTGTGAATCCAAGTAAAATGAAATCCTTGACAATTTCAATCTTTTCTGCACTTAACATGATGTTTCTTTTTGAGCCAATTGTGAGATTTTTTTTCTTTATGTTGAGGTGTAATCCATACTGTAGGCTATAATCTTTGACCCTCACCAGTGAGTGCTTCAAGTTCTTTTCATTTTCAGCATGTGAGGTTGTGTCAACTGCATAAGGTAGGTTGTTAACGAGTCTTCCTCCATTCCTGATGCTGCCGTCTTCTTCATGTGATCTAGCTTCTCAGACTATCTGCTCTGTATGCAGTTAGAATAATCATGGTGAAAGGATACAACCGTGATGCACACCTTCCCTCATTTTGAACCCCACAGAATCCCCGTGTTCTGTGTGAGTGACTGCCTCTTCGTCTACGTACAGGTTCTGCACGAGCACAGTTAAGCATTCTGGAATTTTTAATTCTTGGCAATGCTATCCATAATTGGTTATAATCCACACAATTCAATGCCTTTGTGTAGGCAATAAAACACAGGCAGACATCTTCCTGGTATTCTCTTCTTTCAGCCAAGGTCTATCTGATATCAGAAATAATATTCTTCATTCCATGTCATCTTCTGAATTTGACTTGAACCTCTGGCCTTGTCTGTTGATCTGTTGCTGCAACCATTTTCTTCAGCAAAATTTTACTTTTGTGTGATATTAATGATATTGTTCAATATAATTTCCACCTTTTATTGAATCACCTTTCCTTGAAATGGGCACAAATATGGATCTCCTTCAACTAGTTGGCTAGGTAGAAGCCTTCTGAATTTCTTTGCAGAGATGAACGAGACCTTCCAGAGCTGCATCGATTTGTTGAAACATCTCAACAGACGTTCCATCGGTTCCTGAACTCTTGTTGTTTGCCAATGCCTTAAGTGCATCTTGGACTTCTTTCTTTGCTACTATTTTGCAGATGTGGAGTCAGGCTCAAAGAATTCAATACCTTGCCTCAACTTCACAAAGCTCATTTCTGATAGTCAAGATTCAAGCCCAGATTAACCACTCTTCCATACAGCCTCCCATGCATCTGAGTGTCCATACTCCTGAACATCCATACACTCCCATACACCTGAGAATCCACACACCTGAGCATCATGTATAGACCTTTTGACCTGCCTGACCCTAAGTCTCCAACTACTTGAAATACACAGTGACTCCAACAATGGTTGTCAATATACCAGTGATCTTGAAGATGGTCCAGAACCAGGCAACATTTCTGTTCTGTCGTACATGGGGTTACCGTGAGTTAGAGCTCACATGACAGCAGTTAATGACAATTTAGAGTCCTCACTGAGATGGTGACATCTGTGCTGAGAGGTAGATGGCAAGAAGCAGAGCCCATGCAGGAATCCATATACTCAGGGACAGGAAGCAAGGGTGAGGATGGGATGGGGAACCTGGCATGTTAAAGGCCTGTGACTCTAAGCAGTGACTAAGGCAGTGCTATGCAGTGAGGCAGGGAAGAGCCAGGAGCCCATCATATAGGACTAGCCAGGAAGTGCTGAGTGCTGGATTTGGGTTCCAGTGCGTCAGATTGTCTCAAGCAAAAGGTGGCATCCTCTGATTGAACTGTCAAAAACCTCACTCTTCTGCTAGGTAGAGAGTGATGTGGGTCTCAAGTAAAGCAGGTCAGCTGGTGGAGGAGAAGGGGGTGCAATAGAGCAGCTTGGACCAAGGTGACCGTGTAGAATAGCGTGACCAGATGTCTCAGTGTGCCTGGGACTGATGGGTTTCCTAGGAGGCAACAAGGATTTTCAGTGCATAAGTGGGAAAATCCCTGAGACTGCTGGATGACTGGGCACCCTAACCCACCATGGGTGGAGGTAGAGTCCACCTGACTTGCTAATGTATTAGAGGGAAGGAGAAGAAAGACATCCGTGGAGATTTCTAGGATGCTAGTGTGAGCAACTGGAAGGATGGTGGTGTTACAAGAGAGAAACAGGTTTGAGGAAGAAATCAATGGTTTGGCCTTCTGAGATTCCTACCACGAGCTCTATGAAGCTCTGATGAGTCCAAGCTATTATCATAACACTTGAGAGGGAGATGCTGCTAGTCTGAATCTACAGAAATCTAAAGGGGATTAAGAAAATAGGCATTTAACCAATGCAAAGTCATCTGGAACCTTGTAAGTGCAGGCTGAAGTTACATGCAAGCCGTCTTTTCCAGGAAGAAAGGAAGCATCCATTTCTCCTGCAGGGTAGGTCAGCGAAGCCCTTTTGGCTAGGGGCCTCTATGACCCTGACCTCTACAGTCTTGTTGCAGACTCCATCCCCCAAAATTGGTGATGACTGACAAGTTTATTTCAAATGGGATGGGGGTTGTAGGAAGAGTTACTACAGCAGCAGTTTTTCTTGTTTTTTTTTTTTAGTAGTGGATAACCGCACAGTACTGGGAATCAGGGCCCAGCGTACAGTGACAGTTTCTGATTTCTACCTACCTTTCCCCACCTCCCCTCTCAAATTCTCTACCCCAGCTTCAAGTCAGTTCTCCTTTTTGTTTTAAATAACTTTCTCCTTCTCTGGCCCTGCTACAAGGAGGCTCTGAGGCTGGATCCTCCTTGGCAGCAAAAGAGCTTCTCATGGGCTTCTCTACAGAGCATGTCCTCTCCTGCTGGCATGGAGAGAAAACATATCCCCCCTACCCTGCTGACGTCATGGTTAAGTGTTACGTCTGCTAACCCAAAGGATGGCAGTTTGAATCCTCCAGGAGCTCTTTGAAAACTTGACAGAGTAGTTCTACTCTGTCCTGTTGTATCACTATGAGTCAGAACTGACTCACTGGCAATAGACTTGGTTTTGGTTCTACCCTCTCTTCTGGTGTTAGCCTTCCTCCCACAGCCTTTCCCATGTTAACCACATACTCAGCTTGGAAGGGATAGACCTCTTCCTGTTCCTCCACTAGGCCAGCCCACTCCTTTTTCTGCTCTGGTGCAGCTACTTCTGCTGCTGCCGGAGGCCCACCTCCCATCTGCTGCCCAAAGGAGAAGGGGTCTTGAAGATGGGGGTCTGACTGGATCTCCCCTAGAAGAGGAGGAGAGGAGAGGCTGGATCTCCCTGCCTCAACTGGCCTGCCTGCGGCTGCCCATGCTTTTCCTTCATTACACATGACTGTCTTCCTACATTCAAATATGCTGTTCTTGCGGAAGGAGCAGACACATGGCAACTGTCATCGATCATTTCTTTACCTAAATTCTGTTACTTTGATAGTCATGATTTCTTTGGAGGGTGGAGGACGCATTAATTTTGTGGCATTTTTTTTTCACTAGGGCAGAAGGACTGTCATGGAATGAATTGTGGTCCCCCAAAATATGTGTAGCCATGCGGCTGGGCCATGATTACAAATACTTTATGATTGTCCTCCATTTTGTGATTTTCCTATTCTGTATGTTAAAGGATTAGGGTGGGACTGTAAATCCCTTCATAGGATCACCTCCCTGCTCCACTGTAAAGGGAGTTTCCCTGGAGTGTGGCCTGCACTACCCTTTATCCTTTCATCCTACATGAGATAAAAGGAAAGGGAAGCAAGCATAGGATTGGGAATCTCACACCATCAAGAAAGCAGCACCAGAAGAAGAGCACGTCCTTCAGACCTGAGGTTCCTGCACCAAGATGCTCCCTGACCAGACACTAATGCAATACAAGGACTTTCCTCCAGACCCAACAAGGGAGAAAGCCTTTCCCTGGAGAGAACAACCTCATCTGGGACTTGTAGCCTACTGGACTGTGTAAGAATCAACTTTCCTTTGCTAAAGCCATCCACTTTGTGGTATTTCTGTTACAGCAGCACTGGACAACTAAAATAAGGACATAACATAATATCAACCATTTTAAAGTGAATAATTCAGTGGCATTCAGCACATTCACAATGTTGCACAGGTACCACCCATATCTAGCTCCAAAACCTTTTCATCACCCCAAAAGGAAGCCCTGCACCCATTAAGCAGTTGCTCTCCATTCCTTACTCTACCTGCTTACCTGCGTTCTGTTCTCTATTCTGGACATTTCATGTAGATCGAACTGTACAACGCAAGATCATTTGTGTCTGGCTTCTCTCACACAGCATAAGGTTTTCAAGGGTCATCCGTGTTCCAGCATCACTATTTACAATAGCCCACATGTCCATCAATGGATGAAGAGATAAATCAATTGTGATATATAAGACAATGAAATAATTATTCATTCATAAAAAGAAATGAAGTACTGATACATGCTATAATATAGATGAAGTTTTATATTAATTTTGATTATTTCTTAAATTTTGCATTAAAATATTATCTTCACTGAGTGCCACACATCCCCCATGTTAAATTTTGTGTCCATGGCAAATGCCTGAGTCACTAAGGTTTGCCCTTCCAGGGAAGTAAGACTTTTGGTTTTAAAACCAGAGTATGCCTTGGAAGACTGGGAAGAACTGGTCATCCTATAAATACTCCAGGCACCAAAGCCAAAACCCATTGCCATCAAGTTGATTCCAGCTCATATAGTGTTGCCATGGGTTGGAATCGACTCAACAAGCAGCCAGAAATCAAATCCTGGCTTTTCAGTTCTCTGTTTAGGTGACAATGTATTTATGCCTCCATTTCACATCTGTGCCCCACGGTGGGAGCAGCACCTACCTCAGGGGGCAGATATTGTGAAAATTAAATGTGTTAACGTTTGTGGGTTTAGTACAATGCCTGGTACACAAAGCAAGCACTTAAAAATATTAACCATAATGTTTACTTACTGTGTATCTTGCCACATGCCTGTCACTGTGCCAGGGAGTGGGCATACAATGATGCTCATGACTAACACAGACTTTTGGTCCTGGCTGTTGTATTAGGTGCCACTGAGTCAGCCTTCACGTGCAGTGGATGAAACACTGCCCAGACTTGCTTGCTTTCATCCTCTTGATCAGTTGTGAATCACACCCTTGTGCTCCATAAAGTTTCTGGCTGATTTATGTAAGTAGATCACCAGGCCTTTCTTCCTAGTTCATTTTAGTCTGAAAGCTCTGCTGAAACCTGTTCAGCATCAGAACAACACAGAAACCTTCACTGACAGACAGGTAGTAGTTGTGCTTGAAGTGCTGTGACCAGGAATCAAACCTGGGTCTCCTACACGGAAAGCAAGGATTTTGCTGCCGAACGACCAATGCCTCCCTGCCCTCCTTAACCCACTGCCATCGAGTCCATTCTGATAGGACAGAGTAGAATGCTTGATAGAGTTTCCAAGGACCATATGCCTTAAGGAGCTCACACTCCAGTAGGAAGATTAGAACATGAACAGGTAGTATTAAGAGCTATACGTGCAATGTATATGCCTGATAATGTGCCAGAAATGTGTCTGATCTCATGAAATTTTATCCAACTGGTAAAGGAGTTTCTTTTGCACCTCCTTCCTGTCCTGCAGATGAGGCCACTGAGAGACAGAGCGATCAGGACTCACTGGGATCCCAAAGGGAGGGAGAGAGATCCAGTATCCCAGATCTGCCTCCAGAGCTGATCTTCTGCCCATTGGCTCTTTGTTGCTCTGGAAGGTATCCAGCATGGCTATGATTCATGAGGAATAAACTCGAGCCAACAGTTTGTCTTACAGAAAATATCTTGGATCAAACAAGTCATATTCATCAAGAAGGCTCTCCCCAAGACAAAACTAGGCAAAACCTTAGCAATTACTACCGACAACCTTCAGGTAAAAGTCCCTGAGTGGTGATGATGGTTAAGGTGCTCAGCTTGTAGCTGAAATGTGGAGGTTCAAATTCATACAGAGATACCTTGGAAGAAAAGCCTGGGATTTGCTTCTGAAAAATCAGCCACTGAAAACCTTATGGAGCACAGTCCTACACTGATGCACTGGGGGTGTCTAAAGTTGACTGGTGATGGTACTGCCTTTAGAAGGTGGAGATGGCTGCCTTGCAGACATGGGTGGGGGAGCGACTTTTAACCCTTTGGTACTTTTGGACATGAGCCATCTGAATATATTTATGGACTGTTTATGAATAAATTCTATTACTAAAATTCAAAAAGAAAAAAGAAAAGTAAGAATTACAAATGATTCTAGGAAGGTCATTGGATGCCTCAGCTTCTGAGTATGCTACCTTTCAGCAAAATCTCTGTGGGGACTCCAGAATGATTTTCCCTGACTGGAGAAGTGTGCCAGTCTCTCCAGGTTAATTCACCTCTTGGACCTGCGTTCCAGACTCTCTAGGTACATGACTCGTCACTAATCTCAGGCAGGCCTTGAGCACAGCCTTCATGGAACAACTCCAGAGAATGTGCTGAGGACTTGGAACTGACCTGATCCAAAGGTACTTAATCCTCTCTTAGCCCATTAAAGGGGTAAAAAGAGTATCACGGGCAACAGCTCGTTTTTGAGATTAGCTGTGAAATCCAAGGTGATACCAAGTCCACAGCTATTCTAAGGGAAGCTTGCATGCTTCCTTCTGGTTGGGCCATGAAACTCGGATAAAGCTGAGGTTCTAAGCAAAGTTAGTGAAGCATATATGTAGAGAGAGAGAGATTTCTCTTAAGGAAATGACAGTTATAGAGGTTGGCAAGTCCTAAATTTCTCACCTAGACATCAGGCTGAAGAGTTCTCCCAACTCACGTGATTGCAGGGCCTGACAAACCCCAAATTGCAGGTCATATGGCCGGCTGCTGGTCCTCAGGGCTGAAGAAGCCGGTGATTCAAGAATCAGCAAGTCAAACAGCAGACTGCTGGCTCAAGTTCCAAGAACCAAAGATCAGATGATGAGAAGCAGGATACAGGATCCAGAGTGAGAGAACTTGCCAGAGTATCCAAATATATTGGATGTAGACCACAGAAGACACTTCAGTGATGGTGTGATCAAGTAAGAGCATGACTCAGGAAATACCCCACACTGATCCTGTCTCATTAACATATAAAGTCATTGCTGTCAAGTTGATTCCAACTGACAGTGACCCTAGACGACAGAGTAGAACTGCCCTGTAGAGTTTCCAGGGAGTAGCTGGTAGATTCAAACTGCTGACCTAGTTAACAACCCAACTCTTAACCACTGCACCACCAGGGCCCCTCATTAACACGTAGTGGTGAGGATTTACAATACATAAAATGAAGAATAATTGCATAATAACACAAAATGGAAGATAATTATATCAGATGACAAAAACAGACACTGATTACATAATACTTAGGAATCATGACCTAGCCAGATTGGCATAAGATTAACCTTTATCAATTTGACAGCTGTAACTATCTCCTTAGACCATACATAATCTCCAGATAAAGACAGTTATAAAGTCTTATTGTGCCTAACATGATATAACCAGCATGTGGACAATGGAACACACACTAGTCATGTTGACTTCTTATAAGTACTTGGATATGGGAAGGAAGAAAAGAAAAATATTTGCTATATATACATGCATATAGTAAAACGTGGAAGAAATACTTACAGTAATTATAGCCTTAATTTCTGCAAGTGGTCATAGAGTTGTAAGGGTTAAAACTAAGTTCTTCCATGTTACCTTTACCCTCAGCAAGTGCCTCAGCTGATTATGAGTCTTTGCCTGGTGGGATGGCCCAAACCTTCATACTGGAAGGGTCTGGGCCACTAGTAGTCATGTCAGAACTGGGTCACTATAGTTTTCCACCAAATTTAATTATAGGATGTAGTAGTACCAGCCAAGCCAAGGCAAGTGTCCCGACTCAAGAGATCTTTTAAGGGATCTAATGTATTCCAGACACTCCTGTTTATCTTCATGATGCAGTACCAATCCCATTTCTCCTTGGTAATCAGGATCAATGATATTACCCAGTATAGTACCCCACTCCTTTCCTTGTTGATCCAGAGGCATAAGGAGCCCAAAGTTTGGGGAACATTACTACAGTCCCACAAAATATTGCTATCTACCTGGCACCACAATTATCTTTAGAAGGGCATTCCATCATTCTATCAAGCCAGTAACTTTGGGATAATGGAGAACATGGTAAGGCCAATGAATTTTGTGGGCGTTGGTGCATTGTCAGGCTTCACTTGCTGTGAAGTCAGTCCAGTGATTTGAGGCTGTGTGGGATACAATGAGGATGGATTAGGCAGTCATAGAGTCCAGTTGTCTATAGTTTTCATAGAAGCACTGCATTCAAGGAAGGCCAGTCTGCATCAGAGGTAAGTGTATATTCCAGTCAGAATGAAATATTACCCTTTCCATGATGGGCATGGCCCAGTGTAATCAACTTGCTGCCAGGGTGCTGGCTGATTGCCTTAAGGCATGATGCCATGTGGGAGACTGACTCACTATTGGTCTCTGCTGCAGGCAGATTGGGCACTCAGCAGTTGCTGTAGCCAAAGTCAGCTTTGGTGAGTGGAAGCCAAATTGGGTGACTGCATGTGTAAGCTCCGTCCTTGCTACCATGGTCACTTTATTCAGGAGTCCATTGGGCAATGACAAGAGCAGCCTAGGAAAGACGCTGCATGGTTTCCACAGAGCACATCATCCCATCTACTTATCAAAATCCTCCTCTGCTGAGGTTATCCTTTGATGAGCACTCACAGAAGACACAAATACCTTCACTCCTTTGGCCCATTCAGAGAGGTCTAGCCATTCACAGAGCTCTCCCCACATCTCCTTGTCACCATTTTCCAATCACAATTCTCCCTATTCACTGAACATCCAGCCAAACCATTGGCCACAGCCCAGAAATCAGTATACAATCTGGCTATTTCTCCCCCCAAGCAAAGTGAACAACCAGGTAGATTGCTCAAAGTTCTGCCCATTGAGAGGATTTCCCTTTACCACTGTTCTTCAGGGAGGTCTAAGAAAGGGATTGTGGTGCTATTGCTATCAGCTTTGGAGTAGTACCAGCAAATCATACAGAACCATCTGCTAATCAGGCATGAGTTTTCTCTTCCTCAGTCAACTGATCATATGGAAGTCCTTTTAAGGCCACAGATGCCAACAAAAAAGGGCAGCTAAGGTGAGTGGAGTGGAGACCATGGGCATTTGGGCCACTTCCTCATGCAACTTACTTGTATCTTCAGGTCCTGCTCAAGTCCAGTCTTGCATATCTTACTTCCACTTAGTGATTGAGGATTGCAACGAATATCTGATTTTCTGACTCTGTGGAATAGGCAGCACCCAGTTTATAATGGGAAGTGCAGGCTGCATGGTGGGCATGATTAACTGTTTGGTCTCTTCTAAAGTCCAGTAACAAGGTAAAAGCTTTTTCTCAAAAGGAGGTAGTTAACTGCAGAGAATGGCAGGGCTTTGCTCTAAAACCCTAAGTGTCTACATTGTGATTCACCACTAGGTGAATAGACACTCCACCTAGTTTCTCTATCTGACACTGACACTTCCAGAATCACCAGATCAGCTGCTTCACATGGCTGCAGTGTCAAATTGGCTTGTACAGCAGCCTGAGCCTGTTGTAGGGGACTTCTCTTGTTTTGGGCCTCACTCAGCACTGTGTTTTGAGTCACTTCATAAATGGGCTGGAGTAACACACCCAAATGAAAGCTGTGTTGCTGTAAAAATACCAAGAAGTCCACCAGGCCTCATTTTTGTTTGTAAGAATAGCCAGATGTAATAACTTATCTTTGTCTTTAAGAAAGAATATATCAACATGCCCTTCACCACTGGATTCCTAGAAATTTTACTGAGGTGGAAGATACTTGGATTTTTACCAGATTAGTTTCCCATCCTCTAGCATGCAATGGAAACCCCAGTGGCTTTTGATTTAAGTGCTGTGCCTGTCAACCAAAGTTCTGCAGTTCAAATCTACAAGGTGCTTCTTGGAAACTCTGTGCAGCAATTCTACTGTTTATAGGGTTGCTATGAGTCAGAATTGACTCCATGGCAGTGGGGTTATTTTTGCTTTTGCTTTTTTGTGTTTTTTTTTTTTTTTTTTTTTTTTTTTGAGCACACAGTGCAAAACTCTAGTGTCATAATGGTTAAGAGCTACAGCTGCAAACCAAAAAGTCAGCATTTGAATCCACTAGGTGCTCCTTGGAAACACTATGAGGCAGTTCTGCTTTGTCTTAGAAGGTCATTATGAGTCAGATATGACTCAATGGCAACAAGTTTGCTTTCAGGTTTCTCTAGCAAGGCAATGTCTTACCAATAAGTCTAGAGTCATTGACACTTGTTCCATGTAAGTCTAATCAACATAACACCATCAACATAATGGACCAGTCTGATACCCTGTGGAAGGAAAAAGCAATCAAACTCCCTTTGAACTAAATTATGACATAGGGCTGGATGGTTAATATACCAATGAGGTAGAACACTGGCAGTATACTGCTGGCCTTGCCAGCTGAAGGCAAACTACTTTCAGCATTCCTTTGAAATAGACATGAAGGGCATTAGCTTGATCAATAGCTACATACCAGGTACCAGAAACTGTATTAATTTGCTCAAGCAAAGAAATCACATCTGCAACAGGAGCTACAATTTGAGTCATCACCTGGTTAAGTTTGTAATAATCCAGTGTCATTCAGCAAGAACAGTTCCTGCTTCCTCCAACCTCCGCAGGCCAAATGGGTAAGTTAACTGGGGATGCAGTGGGAATCACTACCCTTGCAACCTTCAAGTTTTTGATGATAGCAGTAACAACTGCAATAGAGTAGTAATTTTGGTTTACTATTTTCCTAGGTAGAGGCAGTTCTAAGCACTTCTACTTGGCTTTTCCCAGAATACTTGCCCTTTCTCCAAATGTTACGGGTCCAGTGTAGGCATTCCAGCAGTTGCTGAATATTTCTGTTTCAATTATGCATTCTGGAACTGGGGAAATCACTAGAGGATGGGTTTAGAGACTTAGTGGACACACTGTTATCAGTTTGATCACATATAAATAGTTCTTAAAAGAGCATAATGTTCAATACAGACCTTTTTGACCATTGTTTTGTTATTAAGTGCTTTAAGTTTGGCTCCAGTTCACAGTGAATCTATTTACAACTGAATTAAACACTGCCCAGTCCTGCACCATCTGCACAACCCTTGCTGTGATTGAGCCTATTGTTGCATCCACTGTATCAATCCATCTCATCAAGGGTCTTCTTTTCTCACCAACTCTTTATCTTACCAAGCACAATGTCCGTCTAAGTCATCTATTGCTATTAAAACAGAAATACTACAAGCAAATGGCTTTAACAAACAGAAGTTTGTTTCCTCACAGTAAAGTGGGCTGAAAGTCTGAATTCAGAGTGTGAGCTCCACAAGAAGGCCTTCTCTCTCTGTCAGCCTTTTCATCAGTCTTTCCCCAAACTAACAGCCCCTCCACACAGGGACCCTGGTTCCAAAGGATGCACTCTGTTCCCAGAACTGCCTTCTTCGTGACATAACATTCACAACTCTCTGCTTGCTTCCCTTTCCTTTTATCTCTTGTAAGATAAAAAGTGTTGTAGACTACAACCCAGGGAAACTCCTTTTACATTGGATCAAGGATGTGACCTTAAGGTTGTCACAGCCCCCCCATCCTCTTTAATATAATCCAATCTTCTCCCATTGACCACAAGTAGAGATTACAATTGAGAACATATATGAAAATCACAATAATAAAATAAAGGACAACCACATAATGCTGCAAATCATGACCCAGTCAAATTGCTACACCCATTTTTAGGGGGACATAATTCAATCCATGAAATTGTCTTTTTCCAGGAATTAGTGAAGATGGAGGACTAAACACACATCTCCCTAAATCTCTCTGGAAAACAAGACCTGAATTGATAATTAAAGGGAGCCTTCTGGATACCTAGTGAGCCCTAATATGCAGCATAGGGCTTTTAATTTGTACTTCATATCACTGAATGCAAAACCTCCTCTTTTTCACTGACCTTACTCTTGGTGTGCACTGGCTTGCACAGACTGAAGATAACTCACCATTTTAACTTTTTTTTCCCTGTCTTAGCTGGCGGGCAGAGCTGGGACTTGACTAGCAGCTAATCTCAGATGCACTGCTGGTGGGATTGGCTTTGGACTCTGTGTGTCTCAGCATTTTTTGACCTCTCTTTCACCCTCTGCTGTAGAGTAGCTGGTACTGAGACAGTCAGCGAGCTTGTGTGGGACACCATCTTCATCCATTGGGAGGTGGAGACATCATGTGGGGGCAACAGCTGGACTTAATTCCTAGGCTGGCAGATGGCACCTGCCCAGAGAAGGGCACTTTACCAGCAGAAAACTAGTATTTTACACAGTGTCACCTACAGCTGAGGCCCAGAAACAGAGGCTGTGGACTCTGTGCATCTTGATACTTTTGGCCTGTCTTCCCGCCTCCACCATATGGTAGCTGGTAACCAGACAGGCAGCAAGCTCATGTGGGACACCATCTTGTTCCACTGGGAGGCAGATATAACCATACGGAGGCCTCAGCTGGGCCCAATTCCAGGGCTGGGAGGCAGTGCTTGCCTAGAGGAGAGTGCTCTTACAGCAGAAAAACAGTATTCTACACAATGTTGCCTACAGCTGGGGCCTGACAGCAGAGACCAGTAGGGCAGTAGCCTTTCTGTATTTTGAGATAGTTTATAACATCTGGAGTTCAATACAGAGGTGCTTTGCCAGCTTGGAAGAGGGACCTATACACCTGAAAACTTTGGAAGTTTTTAGATACTTTTCATCTTTCATTTTAAGATGGCCTAGTGAGACAATTGTGGTCATTCTCACAGCATCTCTCCCAGCCTCTATTGACTCACATGATGCCCCAAAAGCAACAAACTCTGGAGAAAAAAACAACCAAGA
This sequence comes from Heterohyrax brucei, assembly GCA_028571685.1. Classification (NCBI taxonomy): domain Eukaryota; kingdom Metazoa; phylum Chordata; class Mammalia; order Hyracoidea; family Procaviidae; genus Heterohyrax; species Heterohyrax brucei. Next base: position 169,734,565 of record CM053143.1, read on the forward strand.
AATCATCCATGGCTTCAGAAGGCCCCAAAAAGAAAGCACCACAAAACTTCCCAGACGAAGAAGCTTTTCTGAAACTATCGGAAGGTGAATACAAAAGGATTACGTATAGAGTCCTCCTAGACCTTATACAAAATGCAGCAGAGCAAAATGAAAAATTAAGCAAGCTGTTCGAACCGATGGAACACCAGTAGTCTGAAATCCAACAGATCAAGAACAAAATCAAAGACATAGAAACTTCCATTCAAAGCCAAGAAAACAGAATGGAACAAACAGAAAAGAGACTTTCTGATTTGGAAGACAGAGCTACTGACTTCAGCATCTATGAGGAGAAATCAGAAAAAAGAAACAAGAAAAATGAGGAAGCATTAAGAAGCATGTGGGTCTCTACTAAGAGGAACAATCTACTCTTAACTGGAGTTCCTGAACAGGGAGGGACACTTGAGAACACAGAAAGTATTGTTGCTGAGCTGGTGACAGAAAACTTCCCAGAAATTATGAAAGAAGAGACTATAGATATACAAGATACATATTGAATTCCACTCAATATAGATCTCAAAAGAAAGACCCCCAAGACATATTATAATCAAGCTTAAAAAAATGAAACATGAGCAGAAACTCTTAAAAGCAACAAGACTCAAAGCAAAGCTTACATTCAGAGAGAAACCCCGTAGGCTTTTGTTGGATTCTTCAGCAGAAACAATGCTGGCATGGAGACAGTGGCATGGCACATTCAAAGCTTTGAAGGAGAAGAACTTCCAGGGAAGAATCATATATACTGCAAAACTGTCTTTCAAATATGAAAAATGAAAATAAGATATTCACAGATAAACAGAAACTCAGAGACTTTGTAAAAATCAAACCAAAGCTACAAGAAATTCTGAATCTCTTGACTTAGAAGAACACAACCACTAACTTTGTGTTTTAGAAGCAAACACAGGACACATCACCTAGAATCCTACTCAGTTAGGAAAGGCTCTAAACTCAATAAAACCTACAATAGTGAAAGAAATGATCCAGCAATAATATCATGAAAACTATGATGCCATCATATTAAAAAGAGGGATGTACTACAGGTGTTATAGTCCTTTCAGATGGAGAGGAAGTTGATAAGAATGGTAGCAACTGAAATTGGGTTTATATACAGTTTTGGATTCGACTCAATGGCACTTGGCATAGTTTATTAAGGGGGATCATAGGGGCAGCCATAAAACACAATAAAGATACAACATATCAAATCAAGAAATGTAATATAGGAATCTCAACACCACAAAACTAACACTGAAAAAGGTGAAAAATTAGCTCAAAAAAAAAAAAAAAAGAAACAAGAAAAATGAAGAAACATTGAGAAGCATGTCGGACTCTAGTCAGAGGAACAATCTATGATAAATTGGAGTTCCTGAACAGGAAGGGACACCTGAGAACCCCAAGAGTATTGTTCCTGAGCTGATGACAGAAAACTGTCCCAGAAAAGATTAATAAGATCAACAGAGAAAACATCAACACAAAAATAAACATGTCACAACGGTAGCACTGAACACATACCTATCAATAATTACATTGAATGTGAATGGGCTGAACACTCCAGTAAAGAGACATCAAGTGACATCTTGGATCAAAAGACATAACCCATCCATATGTTGCCTACAAGAAACTCACCTTAGACTAAAAGATAGGAAGAAACTGAAAATTAAAGGATGAAAGAATATATATCAAGCTAACAGTGATCAAAGAAGAGGAGGGGTGGCAATTCTAATCTCAGATAAAATAGATTTTAATGTAAAATCTACCATTGTGGACAAGGGTAGACAATACTCATTGCGGAAAGGTTCAATACACAAGCGGGACTTAACAATATTGAATATTTATGCACCTAATATTAGAGAACCTACATACATCAAAGAAACACTGACTGCACTCAAAATGAGATAGATCACTCCATAACAATAGTGGGAGACTTCAACACTCCGCTCTCAATAGCAGACAGATCATCTAGACAAAAGCTAAATGAAAACACAGAAGACCTTCTTGCCACAATTAATCAACTAGACTTCATTGACATATACAGAACTTTCTCCCTATCAGTGGACAACTACGCTTTTGTTTCCAGTGGACATGGAACATTCTCCAGAAAAGACCATGTGTTAGGACATAAAGTGATTCTCAACAATATCCATACCATTGAATTAATACAAAGCGTCTTCTCAGATCATAAAGCCATAAAAGTTGAAATCAACAGTAGAAAAACAGATAGAAAGTGGAACTCATGGAAACTGAACAACATCTTGCTCAAAAAGTCATGGGCTATAGAAGAAATCTAGGATGAAATAAGAAATTTATGGATACCAATGAGAATGAAAACACTTCCTACCACATATCAGATACAGCCAAAGCAGTGCTCAGAGGTCAGTTTATCTCCATAAATGCACACATCTGGGAGGAAGAAAGAAACCACACCAAAGAACTCACCCTACAGCTTGAACAAGCAGAGAGAGAGCAAAGGAGGAACTCCTCAGGCACCAGAATAAAACAGATCATAAAGATCAGAGCAGAACTAAACGAATTAGAGAACAGAAGAACAACTGAAAAAATTGAAAAGACCAAAAGCTGGGTTTTGGAAAAGATCAACAAAATTGACAAACCATTGCCTAAACCCACTAAAGAAAAACAGGAAAAGAAACAAATAACCCAAATAATAAATGAGAGAGGAGTTGTCATAACAGATCCAACAGAAATCAAAAATATCATAACAGAATACTATGAAATAATGTAGTCTAACAAATTTGAAAACCTGGAGGAAATGGACATTCCTTGATTCATATTACCTACCAAAATTATCACAAAGCGAAGTAAAACAACTTAATTAACCCATCACAAAGGAAGAGATTGAAAAAATCATCAAAAAACTGCCAACTAAAAAAAGCCAGAGCCCAGACAGCTTCACTGCAGAATTCTACCAAGCTTTTAGAGCAGAGTTATCTCCAATACTACTGAGACTATATCATGATATAGAAAGGGATGGAATACTCCCGAATTCATTCTATGAAGCCAGCATAACCCATGGTACCAAAGCCAGGGAAAGACCCAACCAAAAAGCAGAACTACAGACTGATATCACTCATGAATTCTAGATGCAAAACTCTTCAACAAAATTCTTGCCTATAGAATACAAGAACATAACAAAAAAATAATCCATCATGACCAAGTTGAATTCATACCAGGGATGCAAGGCTGGTTCAACATCAGAAAAACAGTTAATGGGATCAATTACATAAATAACACAAAACACAAGAATCACTTGATTTTGTGTATTGATGCAGAAGAGGCATTTGATAAAGTTCAACACCCATTCATGCTAAAAACTCTCAGCCAAATAGGAATAGACAGCCAATTCCTTGATGCAATAAGGGCCATTTATACAAAGCCAGCTGCCTACGTCATTGTGAGTGGATAGAGACTGAAACAGTTTCCCTTGAGAACAGGGTCTAGACAAGGATGCCCACTCTCACCTCTCCTATTCAACATTGTACTAGAAGTTCTAGCCAGAGTAATTAGACAAGACCAAGAAATAAAAGGCCTCTGCATCAGCAAATAAGAAGTAAAAATCTCCCTATTTGCAGATGATATGATTGTATATGCAGAGAAACTACTCAAACTGATAGAAGAGTTCAGCAAAGTCTCAGGATACAAGATAAACATAAGTAAATCAGTAGGCTTCCTTTATACCAATAATGAGATTATCAGGGAAGAAATCCCCAAACCAATACCATTTACTATAGCCTCTAGGAAGATAAAGTACCTAGGAACACATCTAACCAGAGAAATAACAGGCCTTTACAACAAGAAATACAAACCCTCACTACAAGAGAGAAACAAATTGCCAACTTTATTTGGAAAAGGAAGACGCCCTGGATAAGTAAAGCACTACTGCAAAAGAAGAACACACTGGGAGCCTCTCACTATCTGACTTTAGAACCTATTACACCACCACAGTAGTCAAAACAGCCTGGTCCTGGTACAAAAAGAGACAGATAGATCAGTGGACCAGAATTGAAATCTCAGAGATGACATCATCTTCCTATAAACAGTTGGTATAAGGCATTAAACTGGGGTAAAAACAGTATCTTCAACAAATGGAGCTGGTAAAATTGGATATCCATCTGCAATAAATTGAAACAAGATCCATATCTTACACCTTAGACAAAAACAAGCTAAAACTGGATAAAAGACCTAAATATCAAATCTAAAATGATAAAGCTCTTCCAAGAAAAAGTAGGAACAACAATGGAAGTTTTAATACACAATGTAGACAGACTTCAAAATCTGTCAAACAAACCAGAAACAACAGAAGAGAAAATAGACAAATGGGAACTATTAAGAATCAAACAATTTTGCTCATCCAAAGACTTTATTAATAGAATTAAAAGGCCACCTACAGAATGGCAAAAAATATTTGGTAACTATATGTCAAATTGACACCCGAGCTCCATAATCTACAAGGTACTACAGAATATCATTAAGAAAAAGATAAATCATCCAATTAAGCAATCGACAAGGGAGATGGACAGACACTTCTCTAAAGAGGAGATCCAGGCAGCCAAAAAACACACACAGACATGCTCACAATAATTAGCTATTAACAAAATTCAAATCAAAACTGCAATGAGATACCATCTCACTACAACAAGGCTGGCCATAACCCAAAAGCTGCAAAACAACGAATGCTGGAGAGGCAGTGGAGAAATTGGAGCTCTCCTACACTGTTGGTGAGATTGCAAAATGGTGCAACCTCTTTGGAAAGCAATCTGGTGCTTCCTTAAAAAGCTTGGAATAGATACACCATTTGAGCCAGTAATTCTACTCCTCAGAATATATCCTACAGAATCAAGGCCATTTACACCAGCTGATGCATGCACATGAGTGTTTATTGCAGCACAGTCCACAATAGCAAAAAGATGGAATCAACCCAGATGCCCAACAACAGAGAAATAGACAGCTAAACTACAGTATATATACTCAGTGGAACACTATGCAATGATAAAGAACAATGATGATTTTAGGAAAAATCTCACAACCTGGTTTCAATAGGAGGACATTATGTTGAGTGAAAGTAGCCAGCGACAAAAGGACAAATATTGTATGAGACCCCTATGTTAAGAACTTAAAAACAGACTCATGCATAGAAGACTCTTTGATGGCTGCAAGGGTTTGGGGGGAAGAAGTACGTCAGGTGGATTTAGATTAGATAGTTGATAGCAATCTGTTTGGGTGAAATCTGTGACAGCACACATTAGAAAGATCAATATTAACTGGACTTCAACATAACATGATTATTCCTCCCATCTTAACCCATTATTGCAAGGACAGAGTAGCTTGGGTGGGGAGCCAGGATCCATGCTGTCAGGTGAAATCAAGGCCAATTGGCACAACTAGCATTTTGCTAGGAAAGCCTTCTGTACCCCACATTGGTGAGTGGCATCTGGGGTCTTAAATGCTGCCATCTGAGGGTATAGCAAATGGTCTCAACTCAGCAGGAACCAATGATTACCAAGGACCAAAACGACACAGAGGAAAAAGAACTCAGAAGACAACAGAGACCCACATGAGTGGCTGACTACATCAGCTTGTGACTGGAAGAACCAGATGGTGCCCGGCCACCACCAGTGATAGCTGTGATGGAGCTCACAAAGTTCAGTCTCACTGGCAATACAAGAATATAAAGGGGCGCACCCTGAGATCTCCACTAAAAGACCACAATTGGTGGTCCAGGGGCCTCAGAGTTCCCCTGGGAGCATGGCCCCTGGCCTTGATGCTGCCCTTCTCTATAAACCATAATGGAAGTGAACTCTTTAGACAGGAACTGATTGGACTTAGCGACACAGAGTGACCATATCATGTATGCACTTTATGGTTCTAGGCATCTATAAGATGTGGTCCTGCTGACCTCTTACTGGAGGAAGGGGAGTGCATGGAGAAGACAGGATAGTAGATTACTGGGAGGGTAAGACATGTATGGAGCAGAGAGGAAGAATGTGCTGTCACCAGGCAGGGAGAGCAGTAGGAGCTGCATATAGGTGGGCATGCAAATTTATATGGGAATGTACATTTTCATTCAATCATAATAAAAAAAAACATGATCCAAAAGTATCTTCTTCAGTCTTTGTTATGCATTGTCCAGCTTTCATATGTATATAAAGAGACTGAAAATATCATGAGCTGAGTCAGGCACACCTAAGTCCTCAAAGTGATGTCTTTGCTTTTCAACAGTTGAAAGAAGTCTTTTGCAGCCCATTAGCCCAATGCAACTTGCAGCTTGATTTCTTGACTTCTGCTTCTGTGGACATTGATTATGATCGAAAATCAAGTAAAATCCTTGACAACTTTTATCTTCTCTCTGTCATGCTGTTGCTTATTGGTCCAGTTGTGAGGGTTTTTGTTTTCTTTGTGTCCAGTGGTCATTCACACTGCAGGCTGTGGTCTTTGATCTTTATCAGCAAGTGCTTTGAGTCCTCTTCACTCTCAGCAAACAAGACTGTGTCATCTGCTTATCGTAAGTTGTTAATGAGGCTTCCTCAAAATCTTGAAGCCGTGTTTTTCTTCATATAGTCCAGTTTCTCAAATTATTTGTTCACCATGCAGATTAAGTATGATGAAAGAATACAACCCTGATGATAAACTGCAATGTTCCACTGTTCTTGTCTGAACAAATGCCTCTTGATCTATGTACAAGTTCTGCATTAGCACAATTAAATGTTCTGGAACTCTTATTCTTTCCAATGTTATCTATAATTAGTTATGTTCCTTACAAAAATGCCTTTGGGTAGCTGATAAGGCACAGGTAAATATCTTGCTGGTGTTTTCTGCTTTCAAACAAGATCCATTTGATGTCAGCCATGATGTCCCTCATTCTACCACCTCTTCTGAATCCAGCTTGAATTTCTGGCAGTTACCTGCCAATGTACTGCTGCAACAACTTCTGAATTATCTTCAGCAAAATTTTACTTGCATGTAATATTAATGATATTGTTCAGTAATTTTCACATTCCATTGGAATAGCTTTCTTTGGAATGGGCAAAAATATGAAATCTCTTCGTCATTTGATTGAGTTACTGTCTTCCAAATTTCTTGGCATAGAAAAGTGAACACCTCCAGCGCTGCCTCTGTTCACTGAAACATCTCAGTTGCTATACTACCAATTCCTGGAGTCTTGTTTTTCTCCAGTGCCTTCAGTGCAGCTTGGACTTCTTCCTTCAGTACTGTCAGTTCTTGATCATATGCTACCTCCTGAAAAGACTGACTCCGTATTCCCCCTTCTTCTTTTTGTGTTTCCTGTATCATTCAACATTTTATGCATAGAATCCATTGCAACTCAATTTTTGAATTTTTTCTTCAGTTCTTTCAACTTGAGAAATGTACACTGTGTTCTTTCCTTTTGGTTTTCTAACTCCAGGACTTTGCAAATTTCATTAGAATATTTTCTTTCTCAAGTTGCCCTTTGAAATCTTCCATTCAGCTCTTACATCTTATCACTTCTTCCTTTTGTTTTAATTACCCCATGTTCAAAAGCAAGTTTTAGAGTTTCTTTTGGCATCCTTTTTGGTCTTTTCTTTTGTCCCTGATTTTTAATGGCCCTTTATTCTTCATGTATAATATCCTTGATGTCATTCCAAAACTCATCTGGTTTCAGTCATTAGTGTCATATCTATTCTTGAGACTGTCTTCAAATTCAGGTGGGATAAGCTCAAGATCAAGATTGGTTCTCTTGGACTTGTTTTAATTTTCTTCAACTTCAGCTTAAACTTGAATAGGAGCAACTGATGGTTTGTTCCACAATTAGCCTTGGGCTTTGTTCTGACAGCTGATATTGAACTTTTCCATGGTCTTTTTCCACAGACATATTCAACTTGATTCCTGTGTTTTTCATCGTTGCAGTACAAGTGTATAGTCATTGTTTCTGTTGTTGGGAGCAAAAAAGGTATTTACAATGAAGTCTTTGATCTTGAAAAATTCTATCATACAATCTCTGATGTTATTTCTAACATCGAAACGATATTTTCTAACCACTGATCCATTGTCATCATTTCCAACTTTCTAATTCCAATCACTGGTAATTATCAATGCAACTTGATTGCGTATTTCATCATTTTTAGACTGTAGAAGTTGGTGAAAATCATCAATTTCTTCATCTTTAGCATTAGATATCAGTGTGTAAAATTTAATAATAGTCGTACTAAGTGGTCTTCCTTGTAGGTGTATGAATATTATCCTATCACTGACAGAGTTGTCTTTCAGGACTGACCTTGAAATGGTCTTTTTGATCATGAATGTGAAACTATTCCTCTTTCACTTGTCATCCCAGCAATAGCAGACCATACGAGAGTTGACTCAAAGTGGCTAATACCAGTACCCACCCACCCCCAACAAGTGTCTGTCAGTTTGTCATACTGCAGGGACTTGGGGGTTGCTGTGGTATTGGAAGCTATGCTTCCAGTATTAAAATACCAGCAGGATAATACATGGTAGACAGGTTTCAGCTGAGCTTCCAGACTAAGACAAACTGGGAAGAAGGACAAAGCAGTCTACTTCTGAAGAGACTTAGCCAGTGAAAATTCTTAAGAAAGCAGCAGAACATTGTCTAATACAGTGCCAGAAGATGAGCCCCTCAAGCTGAAAGGCATTCAAAAGATGACTGGGGAAGACCTGCCTCCTCAAAATGGACTTAACCTTAATGACATGCACTGAGTCAAGCTTTCAGGACCACCATTTGCTGATACGGCATGACTGAAATTGCAAATCATCAAAAATAAAATGGAACATATAAACATTGATATTCTAGGCATTTTTGAGCTGAAATGGACAGGTATTTACCATTCTCAATCTGGAATAACAGCTTGAAGAGGAATGGCATTGCATTCAGTGTCCAAAAGAAAAATTCAAGATCTTTTGTCAAATACAATGTTGTAAGGGATAGGATAATATCCATATGCCTACAGGGTATGCCAGTTAGTACTGTTATTCAAATTTATTCACCAATCACTAATGCCAACTGTAAAGATATTGAGGATTTTTACCAGTTTCTGCAGTTTGAAATTAATTGAGCGTGCAATCAGGATGCATTGGTAATTACTGATGATTGCAATGTGAAAGTTGGAAACAAAGAAGAATTTGTTGTTGGAAAATATAATGTCAGTGAGAGAAACAATACCAGAGGGTCACGTCATAGAATTTTGCAAGATCAATGATTTCTTCATTGCGAATATCTTTTTTCACCAACATAAACTGTGACTATACACGTGGACCTCACCACATGGAATAAGCAAGAATCAAATCAACTACATCTGTGGAATGAAATGAGGAAAATACTCAATATCATCAGTCAGAGCCAGGTCAGGGGACAATTGCAGAATGGATCATCAATTGCTCGTATGCAAGTTTGAATTAAAATTGAAGAAAATTAAAAAGTCCACAAGAGCCAAAGCATGACCTTGAGTGTATTTCAACTGAATTTATACAATTTCTTTATTCCATTTAATTTTCCATACTGACTCTTTTTCCTTCATGTGTTTTCATCTTTTTCATGTTGGTAGATTTGTATTTGCTGAGACTTCTTGTTTTTTGTTTTGAAGCATAGGATTGATAGTTTTCTTTGTGGTTATCTTAATATTTACCCCTATTTTTTCTAAATTTAAGCCTGTCTTTAATTTCATTACATTGCCTTGACTTCCTCACCATATAGAAGGCTCTGTGACTACTTTTTAAGTCCCTCTTCTTTGTTAGTGTTTACACAGTGACATCTCTCTTCCTCTATTTTTGGTTTCTTGCCTTTGATTTATTTTTGTGCAGATGACACAACTCTCCTTGCTGAAAGTGAAGAGAACTTGAAGCACTTACTGATGAAAATCAAAGACCACAGCCTTCAGGATGGATTACACCTCAAAATAAAGAATACAAAATCTTCATAACTGGGTCAATAAGCCACATCATTATAAACTGAGCAAAGATGGTGGCTGTCAAGTATTTTATTTACTTGATTCCACAATCAGTGCACGTGAAACCAGTAGTCAGTAAATCAAAAAAACACATTGCATTGGGCAAATCTACTGCAAAATACCTCTTTAAAGTGTTGAAAAGCAAGAATATCACCTTGAAGACTAAGGTGCACACATTTACTTCTGATCTCACAGCAAATGAGGCAGTCATTCACGGAGGCAACTAACCACACTTTCCACATCCTCCTGCCCTTGACTGTGCTTCTTCCTCTGTTGCTGAAGATTAATTGTTAAGACTTGTATGGCAGCTTATAAGTTTTTAAGACTCTGGACACTGTGCAGCAAACTAGGAGATAGAGCAGGAGCACTAAACATACCATCAGGCTAATTAACTTGGATGTCCCTTGAAAACATGACACCAAACCTCCAAACCAACTGAATCCCATGAGGTGTTTGGTTGTGTGTAAGTAGTTCAGCAGCTACTTTTGTTGTAAATGTGTCTATCACACAACTTTTGCCAATTGAGGTTTTTATAGGTATACAACTTATTTACAGTAGTCACAATAATGTACAAGCCTACCCCAATCAGTGTTATTTTTCCATGAACATTAAACCCCTTTTTCTCAATCCCTCCCACCCCTGTAAACTCCAATAAATTTTGTTCTCTATACGTTTGCCTTTTCTTGTCTTTTCATAGGTCATACAGTTTTTATCCTTTTGTGATTAGTTTATTTCACTCAGTATAATGTCTTCAGATTCCATCCATGTTTCAGCATGTATCAAGATTTCATTTCTCCTACTGGCTGAGTAGTATTATGTGTCTCATTTTGTTTATTCATTCATCTGTGATGGACATTTAGGTTCATTCCACCTTTTGTCTGTTGTGGATACTGCTGCAGTGGACACTGAGGTACAAATATCTTTTTGAGCTGCCCTCAATTGTTTTGGGTAGTATTTAGAAGTGGAATTGTTGTTCACATGGTAGTTATATTTTTTCTGTTTTTTAGGAACCAATGTACTATTTTCCATAACCATTATGCCTTCCTATCAGTAATGGATAAGTGTCCCAGTTTCCCTACATCCCTGCTAATGTTAGTTATTTTTCTGTTTTGGTTTTTTTTTAATCCTAGCCACATTAATGGGAGCAAAATAGTATCTCACTGTGTTTTTGGTTTGTATCTCTCTGATGGGTAATGATGCTAAGCATCTTTTCATGTGTTAGGTGGCCATATGAATGTTTTCTTTGGTGAAATGTCTATTCAAGTTCTTGCCCACTTATGATTGGGTCTTTTGGTTGTTGTTGAGATGCTGAAGTTCTATAGATATATTGGTTATTAGATTCTTGTTAGGTATATGGTTTCTGGGATATTCTCTGTAGCTGGTCCTTTCACTTTTTCATAAAGTTTTTGATAAATAGAGGTTTTTTATTTTTATGAGGTCTTCTTTACTTATTTTGCCTTTTGCTGTTTATCTTTTATATGTATGTGTGTGTATATATATGTATGCCAAGCCAAGTACCAACAATATATATACATATATTTAATATATATTATTTATTCAACTGTTCAAATCTAGGCTTGATATATATTAGATAATTCACTGTTGAAATCTAGGCTTGATAGTACTGTCCCTTCATGTTGTTTTAATAATTTTATGACTTTAGTTCATGCATTTAGGTCCTTAATTCATTTTCAATCTGTTTTTGTGTATAGTGTAAAGTGTGGATCCTGCTTCATTCTTCTGCATGTGGAAACACAATTTTCTGAGCACTGTTTATTGAAGAAATTCTTTCCCTCATCAAATGGATTTATCACACTTGTCAAAAATTAGTTGAACATAAATACATGAGTTTATTTCTGGACTCTCAATTCTACTCCATTGGTCTGTATGTCTACTGGTTATACCAGTACCAGGATATTTTGATTACTATAACAGTATAACCAAATAAACCAAACTCATTGCCATCAAGTCAGTTGGGACTCATAGTGACTCCATAGGACAGAGTAGAACTGCCTCATAGAGTTTCCAAGGAATGCCTGGTAGAGTTGAACTGCTGACCTTTTGCTTAGCAGCCATAGTACTTAACCACTATGCCACCAGGGTTTCTGTAACAGTATAGTATGTTCTAAAATCATAACATGTAAGTCCTCCTACTTTGTTCTTCTCTTTCAACATTGTTTCACGGACTCTTGCCATTGCATATAAAGTTTACGTTTGGTTTTTCTCTTTCTGTGAAGGGGATTCTTGGAATTTTGATCAGTATTCCATTGAATCCATAGATTGCTTTGGGTAGTGTTGACATCTTAACATTACATCTTCCAGTCCATGTACATCAAACATTTTTCCATTATTTTACCTCTTCTTTACTCTCGGCAGTATTTTATAATTTTTATTGCATAAGTCCTTCACATTCTTGACTAGGTTTATGCCATTGCATTTTGTTCTCTTAGATGTTATTGAAAATGGAATGATTTCCATAAGTTTCCTTTCAGATTTCTCATTTCCAGTGCATAAAAACCCAACTGATTTTTGTTTGTTGACCTTTTACCCTACAACTTTGCTAAATTCTTGTATTAGTAGTAGTTTTCTCATGGACTCTGTAGGATTTTCTATATATAGTATCATATCATCCATGACTAGAGATAAATTTACTTCTTCTTTCCCAATCTAGATACCTTTCATTTATTTTTCTTGCCTTACTCCTCAAGCTAGGACTCCTAATACAGTGTTGAATAGAAATGGTAAGAGCAGGCCCCTTTTTTTATTCCTGATTTCAAAGGTAAAACTCTCAGTCTTTCTCCATTAAGTATAATGTTGACTGTTGGCTTTTCATATATGCCCTAAATCATACTGAGGAATTTGTTTTCTATTCCAATCTTCTTTAGGGGTTTTGTCAAGAGAGGGTATTGGACTTTATCAAATGCTTTTTCTGTATTGATGGAGAAGATCATGTGGTTACTTTGCTTTGTTCTATTTGTGTGGTATATTACATTGATTGATTTTCTATATTGAGTCATCCCTGCATTCCTGGAATAAAACCTACTGAGTCATAGTTTATGACTCTGTAATGTACTGCTGGATTCTGTTTAAAATTATAAGCTTTTTAAGAATCAGATTTTCTCCCAAAAGCAACCACATTGGTTGACTGGATAAACACTGCCTCTATGTGAAAAAAAAAATGATAGTAAGAAAACTCAAAAGCATGTAGGCAGAATATCTGGATGGCTGAAGATGTTTGGCGACCCCTGGAATCTATAATTATATCATATGATTTTTCTGCAGAGGAGCATGGTTCCCCTTGATTCTAAGTACACTAGGATGACCTTGAAAGTTAGACAGAATTCCAAGGCCAGGTCCCTCCCCTACAGATTCCAATTCAATCTCACATACTGAGGAGTGGGCAGTGCAATGCTTTAAAAACTTTCCCTGAGATTCTTTCGTGCAACCAGGAATGGGAACAGTTGTGGAGCCTTCTGGAATTTAAAAGGTCTTGTTCAGATCCAGGTCTACAGATATGGAGATAACCTGTCAGAAACTCTAATGAAAGAATGAAGTCAAAGACAGAAGACAGAACCAATTAACCACCTATCTAGTGCTGGTAGAACAAAAATGCTATAAGTGGATGGCTTTCACAAAGAGAAGTTCACTCTCTCACAGTCTAGTATTCAAGGCGCTAGCTCCAGGAGAAGGCATCCTCTCTCTGTTGGCTATAGAGGAAAGTCCTTGGGTTGCATCAGTCTTGCTTTTGTTTAGGAAATCTCAGAGCAGGAACCTCAGGTCCAAGGATGCACTCTGCTTCTAGCACTGCTTTCTTGGTAGTATGAGGTCCCCATGTCTCTCTGCTCACTTCTCTCTTTTGTATCTCAAAAGAGATTGGCTTAAGACACTATCTACTCTTGTAGGCCTAATCAGTATAACTGCTGCTAATTCATCTTATTAAATCACAGTGATATAATTTAGAACACATAGGAAAATCTTATCAAAAGGTAGACGGTAGACAATCATACAATACTGGGACTCATGGCCCAGCCAAACTGGTACAAACATTTTAGGGAACATAATTCAACCCATAATACCACCCCTCTTAGATATATGTTGATTAATTGAATGAGTGACTAAACGCATCACTAATGGGCAAGAGAAGGCCCCTTGTACTTCTCTGAAGTTGCCTAGAGTAACTTTCTCTTTATGAACTATAAAGCTCACAGGCAAAGATGAAAACAATTCCTAAAAATATTCGAAGAATATAAAATCAGAAGAACATTGTTAGAATCATAGACCCCTCATGAGTGGTATAGGGTCACTTACTCTTTCTTCCATTTGCTCATTCAACGAACATTTATTGAGTACCTACCATGTGCCAAGTATTGTTGTAGATATTATAAGGGACTCAGCTACGCACAAGGCAAAGTCTCTGTCCTCAAATACTCATACTCATCGAACATTCATTGTGTGAGGGCTGAGTGAACAATATGTGTACACAAGGACTAACAAGTTAGCAAACTCATCCTAGAAAAAGTGCTACATACCTCACTGTTGAATATCACTACAGTCAATTTCGAAGTACTCCCCTTGGAAAGAGGTTAGTCTGCCCTTCAAAGCAATTTTGGAACTCTTTTTCTGGAATGGCCATCAGAGATGTCGTTGTATTCCCCTTGATGTCCTGAATTTCATCAAAATGTCTTCCTTTCAATATTTCCTTTATCTACTAGTAAAGAAAAAAGTCACTGAGGGCCAGGTCAGGTGAGTAAGTAGGGTGTTCCAATACAGTTATTTTTTTACTGGCTAAAAACTCCTTCACAGACAACTATACAACTAAGTTCACAAACTTGCCACTATGCCACTGTGTGCAATGGCCATTCCAGAAAGATTTTCAAAATTGCTTTGAAGTGTAGAATAGGTGCTGGCCATCAGTGCATAGCTTCCCAAGGGGAGTGCTTTGAAGGTGACCAACGAATATGTAGCACTTAGAACAATTAAGTTTCACAAACTTACACTATCAGACCTCATATGTATCTACCACAGTCAAGAAATCAGATGATGTAATGCATTGAGCAAGTCTTCTGCAAAAGACCCCTTTAGAGTACTGAAAATCAAAAGTATCACTTTGAAGAGTAAGATACACCTGAACCAAGCTGTGATATTTCCAGTCACCTCAAATACATGTGAAAGCTAGACAATGAATAAGGAAGACAGAAGAATGAGGGTTTACTCCCTGGGGAGGGATATTCTAAGGTATCAGAGTGTCTATGAAAAAGAGGAAGACCCTTGATGAGATGGATTAACACAGTGGCTTCAACAATGGGCTCAAGCATAACAAAAATTGTTGTTGTTCCTTTTTCTTATTAAATAAAAAAACTAAAAGTGTACATACTCTGTGCTTACAATACTGGGTTAAGAGAGGAGGAGTACACAAGTTGTGTCGAAGTCCCATTAACATTGATCTTCTTACTAATGTGTATTGTCACCAATTTCACTCAACCAAATTTCTAACAACTATCTAATCTAAACTTTCGCCCCTTTCCTTCCCACCCTCCCACCCCCCCACCCTTGTAGCCATCAAAGTGTCTTTTCTATTATGTATGAGTATGTTTTACAAAGTTTTTATCGTAGGGGTCTCATATAATAATTGTCCTTCTGTCACTAACTAGTTTCACTCAACATAATGTCCTCCAGTTGAGACCAAATTGAGAGATGTTTCCTGCTATCATCATTGTTCTTTACCAGTGTATAGTACTCCATTGAATATATATACTAAAATCTACCCATCCATTCTTCTCTTGTTGGGCATCTGGGTCGATTCCAACTTTTTGCTATCGTGGACTGTGCTGCAATGAACATTTGTGTGCATTTAGCAGTTGGTGTTAATGGCCTTGATTTTGTAGGATGTATTCTGAGCAGAGGAATTACTGGGTCAAATAGTATATCTATATCCATTATTTAAGGTAACACCAAATTGCTTTCCGAAAAGGTTGCACCATTTTGCAGTCCCACCAACAGTGAAGGAGAGTTCCAATCTCTTCACAGCCTCTCCAACATTTATTGTTTTGTGTTTTTTGGATCATGGTCAATCTTGTTGGGGTGAGATGGTATCTCATTGTCATTTTGATTTGAACTTCTTTAATAATTAATGATTGTGAACATGTCTGCATGTGTTCTTTGACTGCCTGGATCTCCTCTTTAGAGAAATGTCTGTCCATCTCCTTTGCGCATCGCTTAATTGGATGATTTGTCTTTTTCTTATTGATATTTTGTAGAACCTTATAGATTATGGAGATCAGGCATTAGTCTGACATATAATTGCCAAATATTTTTTCCCATTCTGTAGGTGGTCTTTTAATTCATAACAAAGATTGTGAAGATGGTGTAGAACTGAGCAGTGTTCCAGGCTGCTGTATTTAGGATCATCATGAGTTAGAACTGACTCAATAGGACCTAAGAACAACAGCATCCACTATTATTTTTCAAGGCTGTGTGGCTACTGTTGAATTTAGTAAAACATATATTTATTTAAAAAAATTTGTTAATTCTAAGCGGTATTTTGTTTGCTCATATTTTAGATTTGTCTCTCACATGCTTGATTATCCAGCTCTCAAGTTCACCTAAATCGTAAATAGGCAGTAGGAGAAGGGCTGTTTTAGGAACACCAATGATAGAAAGACAAGAGCTGAGAGCTCAGCCAGACAGAAGATGGAAAAGCTATAAAAAACTGAGCCAGTCATTGAACAATCTTAATAGTTTGTGTCAGGGCTAAAAAATCTCATACATTTCAATAGGACTGAATCATAGCCCAGGGTAATGGCCACACTGGTGATGATGCCCTGAGTCATTCAGAGTAGGTTTAATTTTCTGATATCTTCTATTTATAGAAGGCATAATACTAAATAATTCACTTTAGTAAAAGTTCTAACCCAAATGCCTAAAGTCTGAGCTCTGCAGAATGTTCAGTTCCATTGCATCCGTGCATTCCTTCATTCAGCAAATATTTATGGAGCATTTGCCATAGGCCAGGCACTGTCCCAGGTACTGAGAAAGAACAAGACAAATGAGATCCTGGTTCCCCCTGGGATTTATAATCTAGAGTGGAAGCAGATCATAAGCAAACAAATACTTGAATCAACAAGATACTTTTTGATAACTACAAATACTATGATATACATAGAAATACATCAGAATGATGGGACAGGCAGTACCTAGTGTAGAGGACAGATTATATAGTGTAGACCTGAAGGATCTCACTAAGTAAAGGACATTTTAGTTCATATACTTTTCCTCCCTGCTTTTGCATCCCAGCCTCTTGGCTCCCAAATATTTTCCTTCCCATCCAGAAGACGTATGGCCTCAGAGGACCACTGATGAGCTTCCCTGAGGTAGGGCGAAGAAGACAAACAACCACATTCCTTTGCTAACATGGCATTTGAGCAAACTCAAGAGTTCTGGTTTCTGGAAGGACGTTCTTACAGTGCCTGGATTAATACATCCCATACCCAATCTGAAGACTGTCCAAGCCACATGGAGAAAATCTGCCAGCCATGTGGCAAGTGCTCTCAGAGGAGAAGGTGGTTCTATTCTCCCTGGGTTTAGCAGGTAAGGGATCTGCACTCTCATGAAGGAGTAGATACATAAGCAAAGATTGCCACTAATTCATCTGAATGTGTGAAGTTGTTTTATACTGATATGCTCTAGACTCCATCATCCAGAATTTTCTGAGGGCTAATCTTGCCACAGCATCAACTCCATGGCAGTATTTTTTCTTTTTGTTGTTTTGTGTTTTTTTAAACTATCCTACATCTAACACTTTGACAGAAAGCAGTCTGATAAGTAGCCTCTCCCTGCACCCTCAGTGGCCAGAATTCACCCTGGCTGCAAAGTACAATCTATGACTCCCTTCACTTCTTCTTACTGCCTACCCTCCCAGAAGGTTATACCCTTGTCCATCTCGACATCTGGCATCTTCCCCTCAAGGCTGGTTATAAAATTTCCACTTGTTTCCACAAAAATGTTGAAGCAGATTCCAGTTTCGCTTGACATGCCTCAGGAATGTGAGTAATCCCATTTAAGCAGATGCTTGATTAAGTTTTTAGAATCCAAATCAAATCTCTAGAGCACAGTCCATCATGACGTGGAAACATTCCTACATCAAATATTCCCCAAGAAAGGACTCTGGTTTCCTGGTTATATACACAAACAGGGCATCTCTGGGGGTGCAAATGGTTAAGTGCTTGGCTGGTAACCAACAGTTTAAAGATTCAAGTCCAACCAGAGTCTCCTCAGAAGAAAGGCCTGTAGATCTACTTAAAAAAAAAAATAGCTATTGAAAAGCTTATGGAACACAGTTTCACTCTGGCAGTCCTGGGGCTGCCATGAGTTGGAATTATTGTCATTAGGTGCCATCACATCAGTTCTGGCTCATAGCAACCCTATGGACAACCAAATGAAACACTGCCCTGTCCTGTGCCATGCCCACATGGCTTTTATGCTTAAGCCCATTGTTGTAGCTACTGTGACAGTCCATCTTGTTGAGGTTCTTCCTCTTTTTCACTGATGCTCCACTTTACGAATTGAGTTAATAGAAAAAAAATTTTTAAATACACATAGAAATAGCTTGAAGTAAGAAAGAATAATTTCCCTGAGCCAGCTCCAACCTTTGGACTAAAGGAAAGCATGATCCAGTGGACACCTGATCTCCAACAAAAGCCAACATCTTCAAGGCAGAGAGAAAGTGGGCAATTCAGCCTTCCCAGTGGCCCAGTCTTGCAGGTGGAGCAAGTATTCCAAGATGAAGTTCACTGAACAATTCCCTAGATGAAAAGAGTGTTACCACATCATTTACTTCTGTCTCTTGCCATCTAGCCCTACCACCAGCTGCAGCTACAACCTGCTGACATGGTAAATGACACCAGAGAAGGTGGAGGAGCTGACTCTGAGACAGCGGTGTTTCCATCATTGTTCTCTGTGTCTCCCAAAGTGAAGTCAGGAAAACCATAGGGATTCTGAGGTGACAGTCAAGGGAGTCCTCCTCACAAAAGGCAAGGGAAGAAATTCACTGCCATCAAGTCTGGCTCATAGTGACCCATAGGATAGTAGAACTGCCCCATAGAGTTTCCAAGGAGCACCTGGCAGATTTGAACTGCTGACCTTTTGGTTAGCATCTGTAGCACTTAAAAGACCTACCCTAAACCAAACCAAATCCATTGCCATCCAGTTGATTCCTGCTTAACTTATATGCAGACCCATCCTAGGTAACTTGAAAATTGATGTATTTTCAACAGACAAAAATTCACTTGCTAAATTCTCCCAAAGGAATGTTTTCCCTCTCAGAGTAGCACCAGTGAGATTTGGAATACATGAATACTTGAAGAGTTTCTCTTAATTACTGCTGAGGTGGAACGAAGGGGTCCTTAAGGTGTGAAATGAGAAATAGACGAGGTGTAGCTTAATGCTAATCACCACTTGGGTAATGTGGCTCCAGCTTCCCCATTCTTTAGCGCCCCAAATCAGAACCTGATTGGTGGCTATTTTAAGACTATGTTATAAAGTCTGCCCAAACTACTTTCTAAATATGGGAATGTAATGGGCCACCACGATTCTTCTCCTCTTGTTAATCATTTCAAGGGTTCATGGTGGGTACACAAGGTAACTACTGAGCAATTAAACCATTAAGCCTATGTTTTAAACTTAAAGACTTAGTTGAACTTTAGAAAGATCTTTCCCACCCCACATCCATACTTTTTAACTAAGTACCTAACTTCATGTATCACAGTCTGTTAAAGATGTGAATGTGTAAGTTACTAGTCTGGGGATAAAAGCTAGGGAAATTGTTTCTGTTTAAGTATATGTACATATCATGAGTCGGATCTGACTCAACAGCACTTGGCTTGGCATATATATATGTGTATATATATATATATATGTATATGTGTGTGTGTGTGTGTGTGTGTGTGTGTGTGTAGGAAAGGTTGTCCTTAATTACAAAATTAGGATCCATTATAAACCCTAAATTTCATTTCACACATTGTGCTATTGCAACTGTTTCAGACACAGACTGTTCAAACTGTTTACTTTGTTCCACTTCCTAGTTTTCCAAAAATGCCAAATTTCGACTAAAGACATTGGTGATTCTGTAGTGTTTTCTGTTAGTGGGTCGTGGTTAGAACATAGCCAAGGAGAAGAGTAAGAGGTACAATGAGGAAGATGAGACATTATTTAGTGATGTCCTCCTCTGCCCATATCTAAATAATACACAAAATTATTTCCTCCCAAACTGGTTTTCTCCTGTGTCTGTGCAGGTGCCCAAAGCCAATTAGCCGTCTGAGAATCCTCATTACATACCCATCCCTACCAAATTCAATCAATTACCAACTCAACTTGATTCTGTTTCGGAACCGACTCTCGAATCCACCCCTCTTCTCAATTCCCGGTATCACTGCTATGATTCAGTGCAATGAGCAGTCTGATAACTGAGCTCCCTGCTACTAACTTTGCTGTTGCTAATTGCAGTTGAGTCAGCGCCAATTCATGCAACTGTATGTGTAAGAGAATGAAATATTGTCTAGTCTTGTGCCAGCTTCATGACTGTTCACATGTTTGAGTTCATTGTCATGACTGTTGTACAAATATGTCTCAATGAGAGTTTCCATCATTTTCACTGACCCTCTACTTTACCAAGGATGATTCCTTTTTCTAGAAGTTGATTCTTCTTGATGCCTGTCCAAATTAAGTGAGCCAAAGTCCTACCATCCCCACTTTTGAGGAGTGACTTTGTCATATTTCTTGTAAGACACGTTTGTTTGTTCTTCTGGTAGTCCATGGTATTTCAATATTTTTCACAAACACCCCAGTTCAAATCCATGAGTTATTCTTTGGTCTTTCTTATTCATTATGCAGCTTTTGCATGCATATGAGGTGACTAAAAAGACCATGGCTTGCGTCAAGTGCACCTTAGTCTTCTAAGTGATATTTTTGCTTTTTAACACTTTAAAGAGGTCGTTTGCAGTAGATTTGCTCAGTAGAATATGTTGTTTGATTTCTCACCTACTGCTCCCATGGATAGTGATCATAGATCCAAGTAGAGTGAACTCATGCTTACCTTTCACAAATCTTACCTCTAATGTGATTACCTAAGACACACATTTGAACCTCATTGTAGCTTGTTATGATCTACAAAACACACAATCTTTGGTATGACTCTTTGAGGATCCTATCCTGTCCTGTCCATGCCAACCTGGGGGGTCCTCCCCTAACTGCACCTCTCACAGACTTCCTTTATACCAGGAATCAGACTGTATTGTGCTTGCAAAGTTATCTCTCTCACTAGAGTGTGAGCATCATAAAGACTACAGTCATGCCTTGCCCAGTCTTCCACACATTAAGATGCTCAATAAATGTTTGTGGGAAGAAGGTCTTGGAGTGGGGCAACAGAGAGCTCACTGAGGCTGATGTATTGTGAGAGTACCACGTGTATGATCCCACTCTGCTAACCTCTTAGAAAGACAAAAAGAGGTTTACAGTAGAATGTACATTGCGCAGCATCCACATGTTTTTCTTATTTGGGGAGCATCTCCTGGAGGCCAAGCTAGCTTCATGGATGAGCAACCTGTGCCCACAATAGTAGGTTCTCTCCTGGTGATAAACTGGTGAAATGCTTGGTTGCTAACAGAAAGGTCTGAAGTTTGACAGCTACTACATGGGAAAAAGAGGGGTAGTCTGCTTCCATAAAGATCACAGCTTTGGAAACCCTATGGGGCAGTTCTACTCTGTTTTATAGGTCCACTGTGAGTCTGAATTGACCCAACAGCTCAAGCCACATCAACATGTCTTTAACATTTTTCTAATACTTGTAAGCCTGTATGTAGGTGGAGGCTTGCACGTTGCCACCATGCTGAACAGCAGAGCTCCCAGACTATGAGGCCTAGGAATAAAGGCTTGGCGGTCTACTTGTAAAAATCTGCCAAAAAGATTGTTGTTGTTAGGTGCCACTGAGTTGCTTCTGACTCGTAGTGACCCTATCTGCAACAGAACAAAACACTGCCTGGTCCTGTGTCATGCCCATAATCATTTTTATGGTTTAGCCCATCGTTGTAGCCACTGTACCAATCCATCTGGTTGAAGGTCTTCTTCTTTTTCATTTATGCACCATCTATCAAGCATAATGTCCTTCTCCAGGGACACGTCCCTCCTGACAACGTGTCATAAGTATGTAAGACACAGTGTTGCCGTCTTCACTTCCAAAGAGTACTTTGATTGTACTTCTTCCAGAACAGATTTGTTTGTTCTTTTGTTAGTCGATGGTACATTCAATATTCCTTTCCAACACCACAACTCAAATGCATCAATCCTTTTTCCATCTTCCTTATTCATTGTCTAGCTTTTGCATTCATATGATGTGATTGAAAGTACCATTGCTCAGGTCGGGCACACCTCAGTCATCAAGGTAACATCTTGACTTTTCAACATTTGGAAGAGGTCATTTGCAGCAGCCTAAAAAGATTGTGAGCAGCCATATAAGATATGTCAATTGGTCCCATCCACTGACAGCAAAAAAAGAATGAAGAAAACCAAAGATATAAGAAAAACTGCCAGAAAAACTAGATGGTGCCCAGCTACCACCAGTGATAGCCATGATGGAGCTCACAAAGTTGAGTCTCACTAGCAACACAAGAATAAAAAGGAGTGTACCCTGAGATCATCATTAAAAGACCACAACTGATGGTCCATGGGCCTTGGAGTTCCACTGGGAGCATGGCCCCTGGCCCTGATGCTGCCCCTGTCCATAAATCATAATGGAGGTCAACTCTCAGACAGGACTGGATTGGACTTGGTGACACAGAGTGACCATATCATGTGTACACTTTATGGTTCTAGGCATCTATAGGATGTTGTCTTGCTGACCTCTTACTGGAGTGGGTGAAGAGAAGGGAATAGGAGGTTGTTGGGAGGAGAAGACATGTATGGAGCAGAGAGAAAGAGTGTGCGGTCACCAGACAGGGAGAACAATGGGAGCTGCATATAGGTAAGAATGTACATTTTCATTCAATCATAATTTAGAAAAAGGAAAAAGTAAAATACTAGCACAAAGGACTAAAGAATCAGATGATTCAGAGACTCTACCAACCTGAGACAAGAAGAATTAGGTGGTACCCATCTACCACCAATGACTACCCTGACAGGGAACACGACAGAGTCACTGAGACAGCAGGCAAAAAATGTAAAACAGAACTCAAATTCATGTAAAAAGACCAGTCTTAATGACCTACAGAGCCTAGAGGAACTCCTGAACTTTGGCACCCAGAAGCACCAATAACCCAGAACTGAAACCATTCCCAAAGCTAACTTTTTAGACAAAGATTCCAAACCCATTGCCATAGAGTTGGTTGTAACTCATAACAACCCTGAGCACCTGGTGGATTCAAACTGCCTATCTTCTAGTTAACAGCTGTAGCTCTTAACCAGCAGAATACCATAGTTTACAGACAAAGATTAGACAGGACCATAAAACAAAAGATGATACACATGAGCAATGGGCTTCTTAGTTCAGATGCACAAAACTAAATGGGTAGCTCCTGTCCCAAAACAGACTGATGAGGTAGGTAGGGACACAAACTAGTCAAACGGACACAGGGAACCTGGAATGGAAGGGGGAGTGTGCTGCCCCATTGTGGGGATTGCAACTCACGTTACAAAACAATGTGTGTATAAATTTTGAATGAGAAATTAACAAGCTTTAAATATTTACCTAAAGCCCTCATAAAAAATGTTCACAATCTGCCAATGAAAACCCACGGAACACAGCAATGCAATCCTTTTGTGCATGGGGTTGCTTATAGCGGGACTGACTCAAACACAGCTAACAACAGCAACAAAACTTGTAAAGCTTCCTTTTGTAAACACTAGAAGGGAGGCTTTGAGTTGACAACCTCCCCTATGCAGAAATACTTGGCCAGACCTGAAGACTCATTGGTGTTTCCCTCTCCCAGTAAGCCAAGAGCCCAGGCACATCTAGGCTTACGCGCTTGGACTCTCTTGCCCAGGACTTCAAGCCTCAAGGAAGTAGCACAGTGTGATGATAAGCTCTCATGTAACAGCCATGGCAGCAGAAGTCACAAGAGTGGCAAAGGTATCCTGGCCATGCTGTCCCAGAGTCCCTTATCCTAGATGCCTCCTGCAACCCCTGCCTGTTTTCCCAGCCTCCACCCTTAGATACTCACCCATTATGAGAAGTTCACAGATGTCCAGTAGATTTCTTCTTACCTGAAGAAGCTTGGTTGGATTGCTGCTACTCAAAAGGGAGGCTTCCCTTTGAGGGCGTAAGCAGTTAATGCATGCAGTTGCTAAACCAAGTGTTAGAGATTCAAATCTACCTAAAAGTGCCTGATAATCTACATCTAAAAAATTAACATTGAAGACCTTGTAGAGCGTATTTCCACTGTGCCACACAAAGAGTTGTCATGAGTCGTGGTAGTCAAGATGGCAACTGATAAGTGATTTCCTCCTAAAGAGCTATAAATACTAAAACTGCTCCCTGTAGGTCCTTATGTTTCTTTTCATTTGTTCCTATCCTGCACATTGTAGATGGGAACACGTAGCGATAGATAACACACCTGCTAAGTGCGTCAGGGGCACTTAGCCTAGCTATACCCCTAGCCCAAGGCACACATAAAGTATCCATTTGAATGGATATCACTATTAGCTCTTTTTCCTCACTTTTGGCACTCTTAGTAATAAAAGCTGAAGATTATTTCAGTCTCTCCAGATTCTGGGTCTGTCCAGGATCTTTCGTGTGCCCTGAAAAGGTTATCATGCAGCAATCCTAAGCAACCCACCCTGTGGCCAGACCGTTGGGCTTGAAGAGCAGTTTTATTATCCATAAGATCAGGACAACAAAAGAACCTAAACTTCAGCCTCGTTGTGAAATTGAATTTAGTGTATTACCTAGGATGTAACAAAGATGACCACATTTTACACAAATGGTAAGTTCTACGTGTTTTTGCCCATAATCCCTCCCTTACCCTTCCCTAGGTATTCTCATAAGCATACTATCCAGTTTTTTTCACATGTTGCTTTAAAAAAACAATTGTTTTCATAAAATACAGAATTTTTGTTTGCTGATTGTTGTTTCTGTCTCATTTAATCCTCACAATAACCTCATGAGGGATGTTGTATTATTATCATCATCATCCCTGTTTAGCACATAAGAAAACTGGGGCCAAGAGGTTAAGAAACACAAGCTTACTCTTTAATAATTGGTGACATCATTAAAAACAGTCTGAGACCAGAGCTAAGCTCTCTAACAACTAAGCTCTACTACCATCCTCTAGTACTACCAAGGTCATTGTAGTCCTCCATGAACCCAGAGATTTCTCTAGGTTTAGTATACTCTTCCCAATCCCCTTCCTGGGCCCCACATGCAGAAACATGCTATCTTACAACAATGCCTACTGAATTGACTCTTGGTTTTCAGTATGAACTCGGCCCAAACTGCCAATCCCAATATGATAGAAGCAGGGCATGAAAGAAAAAAGAGTGGTGGTGTTGGGGTAGTAAGAGATGTAAGTGATGAAATAATATGACTACGATGAGGAATATGGAAGAGCAACATTCCCAACTCCCTCCTAGTGTGTCTTCCTCTAATCCAAGGATGAAAATTTCCAGGCTCCCTTGCAGCTATAGTTCCAAATGTTCATGAGTTTCTACCAACCAGAAGGAACTAACCAGAAGCAAGCCATGAAAAAGGACTGGAGAGGAAGACACTGGCCATGGGGTCAGGGAACATACTTCTATTCTTTCACAATTTCTCCTGACAAGCACCATTGCTGGTTTTTCTGTGGTTGATTCCCAATCTAAGAGGTAGAGTCCTGATTGTAAAGGGCAGTGATACCTTTGTTGAATGCTGTGAAGAATGGGAATTTCAGGAGACTTAACTGGGCTCAGGCAGAACCTGTACACATAACAAGAGGCAGTCCTTCAAGTGGAGCAAGGGAACACTGTGCAGGAAAACTGTGTAACAGGATTGTATCCTTTCACCATACTGATTCAGTCTGCATGTGTGCAAATTATCTGAGAAGTTGGGCTATATAAGAAGAAGGTGGCTTAAACATTGGAGGAAGATGTATTAACAGCCTGTGAAATGCAGATGACACAACCTTGCTTTAAGAAATGGAGGAGGACTCAAAGCACTTACCGATGAAGAAAAAAGACTACATCCTTCAGTATGGATAACACCTCAATATAAGGAAAATAAATTCCTCACAACTGGACCAATAAGCAACATCATGATAAACAGAGACTAGATTGAAGTTATCAAGGATTTTATTTTACTTCAATTCATAATCAATATACATGGAAATAGCTGTCAAGAAATTAAACAATATATTGCATTAGGCAAATCTGTTGCAAAAGATATCTTTAAAGTGTTAAAAAACAAAGAGGTCAATTTGAGGATTGAGGGGAACCCGACCCAAGCCTTAATTTTTTAATTACCTCATGTGCCTGTAAAAGCCGGACAACGAATAAGGAAGACCAAATAAGAACTGATTACTTTAATTATGGTGTTGTGGAAGAATACTGAATGTACCACGGACTGGCAGAAGAACAAACAAGTCTGTCTTGGAAGAAATACAGCCAGAATGCTCCTTGGAAGCAAGGATGGTGAGACTTCATCTCACATACTTTGGACATGTGAAAAGGAAGACCAGTCCCTGAAGAAGGATGTCATGTTTGGTAAGGTCACTAAAAAAGAATAAGATCCTCAAGGAGATGGACTGACATGGTGGCTACAACAATGGGCTCAAACATAGCAAGATTCTGAGGGTGATGCAGTGTTTCATTCTGTTGTAGCTTGGGCCACTATGAATCAAAATTGACTTGATGGCACCTAACAACAGGAACACTTGGTGAGCATCCCTTTCTTCATGTTGCAGTGTGGTGGTTAATCTATTCCTGAAAGCTAATTTGGTGCTTTCAGTTTCTCGATTATTTCCATACCAAGGTACCAGTTCCTGTGGAGTCAGTTTTGACTCAAAATGATCTCATGTGTATCAAAGTACAACTATTCCACAGACTTTTTTTTTAATATGACTGAGTGAAAATGTACATTCCCGTATAAATTTACATGCCCACCTATATGCAGCTTCGACTGCTCTCCCTGTCTAGTGATAGCACACTATTTCTCTCTGCTCCATACATGTCTCATCCTCCCAACAGCCTCCTTTCCCCTCCTCGCCACCCACTCTCCTTCCTCCAGCCAGAGGTCAGCAGGATGATATCCTATAGATGTATAGAACCATAAAGTGCATCCAATATATGGTCACTCTGCATTGTCAGATCCAACCCATTCTTGTCCAAAGAGTGGACCTTCGTTATGATTTATGGGCAAGGGCATCATCAGGGCCAGGGGCCATGCTCTCCATGCTCTCAGGGGAACCCTGAAACCACTGGACCATCAATTGAGGTCTTTTAGTGGAGATCTCAGGATGCACCCCTTTTTATTCTTGTGTTGCCAGTGAGACTTAACCTAGTGAGCTCCATCGCGGCTATCACTGGTGGTGGCCAGGCACCATCTGGTTCTTCCGGTCCCAAGTCGATGTAGGCACCCACTCATGTGGGTCTCTCTATCTTCTAGGTTGTCTTTACCCCATGTCGTTTTGGTTCTCAGTGAACATCCGTTCCTGCTGAGTTGGGACCATTTGCCGTGTCCTTCGATGGCAGCTTGGCAGTTTTTAAGACCTCAGATGCCACTCACCAATGTGGGGTGCAGAGAGCTCTCATAGCAAAATGCTAGTTGTACCAGTTGGCCTCAATTTCACCTAAGAGCATGGCCCCCTGCCCCCTGCCCCAGCTACTCTATCCTTGCAATATTCGGTTAAAATGGAAGGAGTACTCAGGTTATGCTGAAGTCCACTTGATGTTGTTCTTATTTCTAATGTGTGCTATCACTGCTTTCTCCCAACCAGATTTCTAGCAACTATCTAATCTAAGCCCTCCCCCACTCCCTTCCTCCCCTCCCTTGCAGCTGTCAAAGAGTCTTTTCTTCTCTACACAAGTCTGTTTTTGAGATCTTATCATAGAGGTCTCATACAATATTTGCCCTTTTGTCACTGACTACTTTCACTCAACATAATGTCTTCCAGTTGAAACCAGGTTAGGAGATGTTTCCTGGAATCATTATTCTTTATCATTGCGTAGTGCTCCACTGAGTATATGTACCATAGTTTACCTATCCATTCTTCTGTTGTTGGGCATCTGGATTGATTCCATCTTTTTACTATCGTGGACTGTACTGCAATAAACATTCTGGTGCATGTGTCCGTTGGTGTGAAAGGCCTTGATTCTGTAGGATATATTCTAAGTAGTGGAATTACTGGGTCAAATGGTTTATCGATATCCAGTTTTTTAAGGAAGCACCAGATTGGTTTCCAAAGAGGCTGGACCATTTTGCAACCCCACCAACAGTGTAGCAGGGTTCCACTTTCTCCACAGCCTCTCCAGCATTTGTTGTTTTGTGTTTTTTGGATCATTGCCAACTTTGTTGGGGTGAGATGGGATCTCATTGTCATCTTGATTTGAATTTCTGTAATAACTAAAGATTGTGAACATGTCCGCATGTGTTTTTTGGCGGCCTGGATCTCCTCTTTAGTGAAATGTCTGTCCATCTCCTTTGCCCATCGCTTAATTGGATGATTTATCTTCTTCTTATTGATATTTTGTAGTATCTTATAGATTATGGAGATCAGGAGTCAGTCTGACATAGAGTTGCCAAATATTTTTTCCCATTCTGTGGGTGTTCTTTTAATTCTATTAATAAAGTCTTTGGATGAGCAAAAGGGTTTGATTCTTAATAGTTCTCATTTATCTATTTTCTCTTCTGTTGATTGTGGTTTCTTTGACAGATTTTGGAGTCTATCCTCATTGTGTATTAAAACTTCCATTGTTGTTCCTACCTTTTCTTGGATGAGCTTTATCGTTTTAGGTTTGATATTTAGGTTTTTTATCCACTTGGAGTTGGTTTTTGTATAAGGTGTAAGATATGGATCTTGATTCAGTTTATTGCAGATGGATAACCAATATTGCGAGCACCATTTGTTGAAGATACTGTTTTTACTCCAGTTTAAAGTCTTAGGGCCTTTGTCAAATATCAACTGTTCATAGGTAGATGACATCACCTCTGGGGTCTCAAATTTGTTCCATTGATCCATCTGTCTGTTCTTGTACCAGTACCAGGCTGTTTTGACCACTGTGGCCGTGTAGTGTGTTCTAAGGTCGGGTAATGAGAGGCCTCCCAGTGTGTTCTTCTTCTTTAGTAGTACCTTACTTATCCGGGGCTTCTTCCCTTTCCAAACAAAATTGGTGATTTGTTTCTCCATCTCATTAAAAAATGATGCTGGAACTTGTATTGGGATTGCATTATATAAATAGATTGCTTTGGGTAAAATAGACATTTTCACAATGTTAAGTCTTCCTATCCATGAGCAGGGTAGGTTTTTCCATTTATCTAAGTCTCTCTTAGTTTCATGTAGTAAGGGCTTGTAGTTCTCTTTGTAAAGGTCTGTTATTTCTCTGGTTAGATTAATTCCTAGGTACTTTATCTTCTTAGGGGCTATTGTAAATGGTATTGATTTGATAATTTCTTCCTTAACAGTCTCGTTACTGGTATAAAGGAAGCCTACTGATTTACTTATGTTTATCCTGTATCATGAGACTTTGCTGAACTCTTCTATCAGTTTGAGTAGTTTACTTATAGATTCCTTGCGATTCTCTGCACATACAATCATATCATCTGGAAACAGGGAGATTTTAACTTCCTCTTTGCCAATGCAGATGCCCTTTATTTCTTGGTCTTGTCTAATTGCTCTGACTAAAACTTCTAGCACAATCTTGAATAGAAGAGGTGAGAGTGGGCATCCTTGTCTAGTTCCTGATCTCAAGGGAAAGTCTTTCAGTCTCTCTCCATTCAGGATGACGTGGGCAATTGGCTTTGTATAAATGGCCCTTACTGTGTTGAGGAATTTGCCATCTATGCCTCTTTTGCTAAGAATTTTTAGCATGAATGGGTGTTGGACTTTATCAAATGCTTTTTCTGCATCACTGGACAAAATCAGGTGATCCTTGTCTTTTATGTTATTTATGTGGTTAATCACATTGATTGTTTTTCTGCTGTTGAACCAGCCTTTCATCCCAAGTATGAATCCCACTTGGTCATGATGGATTATTTTTTGGATATGTTGTTGTATTCTACTGGCAAGAATTTTGTCGAAGATTTTTGCATCTAGATTCATGAGTGATATTGGTCTGCAGTTCTCCTTTTTGGCTGGGTCTTTCCCTGGCTTTGGTATCAGGGTTATGCTGGCTTCATAGAATGAGTTTGGGAGTACTCCATCCCTTTCTATATTGTGAAATAGTCTCAGTAGTATTGGAGATAACTCTTCTCTAAATGCTTGGTAGAATTCTGCAGTGAAGCCATCTGGGCCCAGAATCTTTTTGGTTGGCAGTGTTTTGATGACATTTTCAATCTCTTCCTTTGTGAAGGGTTTATTAAGTTGTTCTGCTTCACATTGTGATAATTTGGGTAGGTGGTATGAGTCAAGGAATTGGTCCATTTCCCCCTGGTTTTCAAATTTGTTAGAGTACAGTCTTTCATAGTACTCTGTTATGATATTTTTTTATTTCTGTTGCATCTGTGGTGACAACTCCCTCTCATTTCTAATCTGTGTTATTTGTTTCCTTTCCTGCTTTTCTTTAGTAAGTTTAGCCAGTGGTTTGTCAATTTTATTGATCTTTTCAAAAGACCAGCTTTTGTGCTTTTAAATTTTTCCAATTGTTTTTCTATTCTCTAATTCATTTAGCTTTGCTCTAATCTTTATGATCTCGTTTCTTCTGATGCCTGAGGGGTTCCTCTATTGTTCTCTTTCTACTTGTACAAGCCGTAGGGTTAGTTCCTTGATTTGGTTTCTTTCTTCCTTCCCGATGTGTACATTTATGGAGATAAACAGACCTCTGAGTTCTGCTTTGGCTGTATCCCATAGGTTCTGGTAGGAAGTGTTTTCGTTCTCATTGGAATCCATGAATTTCTTTATTTCTTCCTTGATTTCCTCTATGATCCATGTTTTTTTGAGCAAGATGTTGTTCAGTTTCCAAGAATTCCACTTTCTATCTGTGTTTTCTCTGCTATTGATTTCAACTTCTATGGCTTTATGATTTGAGAAGATACTTTGCAGTAATACAGTGGTATGGATTTTGTTGAGCATTGCATTATGGCCTATCACATGGTCAATTCTGGAGAGTGTTCCGTGTGCACTGGAGAAGGTGTAGTTGTCTGCTGATGGGTGGAAATTTCTGTATATATCCATGAGGTTTAGTTGGTTAATTATGTCAATGAGGTCTTCCGTATCTTTACTGAGCTTTTTTCTAGATGATCTGTCTAGTATTGAGAGTGGAGTGTTGAAGTCTCCCACTATTATTGTGGAGTCATCTAACTCTCTTTTGAGTGTAGTCAATGTTTCTTCGACGTATTTAGGTGCTCTGATATTAGGTGCATAAATATTTAATATAGTTAAGTCTTGCTTGTGTAGGCTTGGCTGGCTGTGTACTGAACCTTTCAGCAATAAATAGTGTCCATCTTTGTCCACGATGGTGGATTTGACATTAAAACTGATTTTGTCTGAGATTAGAATTGCCACCGCTGCTCTTCTTTGTTCATTGTTAGTTTGATATATATTCTTCCATCCTTTAATTTTCAGCTTGTTTCTATATTTAGGTCTCAAGTGAGTTTCTTGTAGACAACATATGGATGAGTCATGTTTTTTGATCCAAGATGACACTCGTTGTCTCTACTGGAGCATTCAGTGCATTCACATTCAATGTAATTATTGATAGGTATGTGTTCACTGCTGCCATTGTGATACGTTTATTTTTATGTTGATATTTTCTCTGTTCTTCTTATTAAACCCAATTTTAATTACTACCAGTCTTGTCATCTTCTTCTCCATCTGGAAGGACTATAACGACTGTAGTACATCACTCTTTTTAATATGATGACACCATAGTTTTCATGATGATCACTGGATTGCTTTTTTCTGTATCAAAGCTGTGATTCACTTTGGAGCCTTCCCTAAATGAGTAGACTATTGAGTAGTGTGTCGTTCTAAAATATAAAGTTAGTGGTTTCGTTCTTCTAAGCTAGAGCCAAGAACTTCTTTCAGTATTTCTTGTAGTTTGGGTTTGGTTTTTACAAAGTCTCCGAGTTTCTGTTTATCTGGGAATGTCTTAATTTCATTTTCGTATTTGAAAGATAGTTTTTCAGGATATATAATTCTTGGTTGGAAGTTCTTCTCCTTCAAGGCTTTGAATGTGTCATGCCACTGTCTCCATGCCAGCATGGTTTCTGCTGAGAAATCTGAAGACAGCCTACAGGGTTTCCCTCTGAATGTTAGCTTTGATTTGAGTCTTGCTGCCTTTAAGAGTTTCTGCTTATGTTTCATTTTGTTAAGCTTGATTATAATATGTCTTAGAGTCTTTCTTTTGAGATCTATATTGGGTGGCATACAATATGCATCTGAGATGTCTATATTCTCTTCCTTCTTGATTTCTGGGAAGTTTTCTGCCAGCAGCTCAGCTACGATACTCTCTGTATTCTCAGATGTCTCACAGGGACTCCAATTAATCGAAGGTTGTTCCTCTTAATAGAGTCCCACATGCTTCTTAATGTTTCTTCATTTTTCTTGTTTCTTTTTTCTGATTTCTACTCATAGACGCTGGCCTCAGTAGCTCTGTCTTCCAAGTCAGAAATTCTTTTTTCTATTTGTTCCATTCTGTTTTCTTGGCTTTGCATTGAAGTTTCTATGTCTTTGATTTTGTTCTTGATCTGCTGGATTTCAGAGTACTGGTGTTCCATCATATCGAACAGCTTGCTTAATTTTTCATTTTGTATAAGTTCTAGAAGGGCTCTGTATATAATCGTTTTGTATTCACTTCCTGATGCTTTCATAAAAGTTTCTTCATCTGGAAAACTCCTTGGTTGCTTTGTTTGGGAGCCTTCTGAAGCCATGGGTGATTTCTCGTATGCCACAAGTGTCTGTTGCTTTTTGGGTCCCATGTGAGTATGTAGAGCCTGGTAGAGGTACTGTGAGGATGGACTGCAGATGTTTCTCTAAGCTGTCTTAAAATGTAAAGCAAAAGGTATCTGACCACTTCACAAGCCAGTTAGGTTTTCAGGTGTACAGGTCCCTCTTCTCAACTGGCAAAGTAAGTGCCACTATATCCAACCCCAGGTGATACAAACTAGTTCAGAATACAGCAATGCTACTGCCCTGTTGGCCTCTGCCTACAGAGCCTAGCCCTAGGCAACACTGCATAGAGTACTGCTTTGGTGGTAGAAAAGTGCTCTCCTGTGGGCAGGCTCTGGCTCCCAAGCTAAGAATTAGGTCCAGCTGCAGCCACCATATCCAAGATGGCGTCCTCCACTCAGGCAGCAGACAGAGGGGCTAAAGGTGCCAAGAGGTAGTGATTCCTCTGCCTCTGTTGCCGGGCCGCCACCTTAGGTGGCACTGGGTAAATTACTGCTTTTCTGTTGGAGACGCACTGTCCTGTTTGCAGGTGCTGGCTCCCAGGCTAAGAATGGGGTCCCGCTAAAATCTCTATACCCAACATGGCATCCCACACAATGACTGCAAAATTCCGTACAACCCCCCCTGTGGCAGATATAAAACAACAGGCTCGAAGTGGCTAGATTAACAGAGTCCTAAGCCTGGCTCTCAAAATATGGGAATTTCACCTGCCTATCCCCCCAGCATCACGTCTGAGTCTAGCCGCTATGCAAGACCCAGCTCTGCCTGCCAGCCAGGACAGAGGAAAAAAAAAGTCAAAATAGTGTCTTTACTTTCAGTCTGTGAGAGCCAGGACTAGCCAGGGGCAGAAGTCAGCAAAAGAGAAGAGGTTTTTCACTCAGTGGTATGAAGTCCAAAGTAACAGCCCTGTGCCCTGTCCTAGGGCTGATTAGGTGATGAGAAGGCTCCATTTGATTATCAATTCAGAGGGATATAAGGAGACGTGTGCTTAGTCCGCCATCTTGACTCCACCCCTCTCCGTGGGCTTTTTGATGGCTTGTTTTTCAGCATTAGAATTACATGACTTCCTTTCAAGGTGCCTCTCGTGAACTTGAATCTCCAGCCTTTGGGTTAGCAGCCAAATACATTCACCATTTTTACTATCTAACAAAAACCAACACACAGGTATCTGTCAATTTGTCATACTGTAGGAGCTTACATGTTGCTGTGATTCTGTAAGCTAGTCCACCAGTATTCAAACACCAGTAGGATCAAGATCTCAGCTGAGCTTCCAGACAAACAGACTAGGAAAAAAGACCTGGTGGTCTACTTCTGAAAACAATAAGAAAGAACAAAACCTTATGAATAGCAGTAGAACATCATCTGATATAGTGTCAGAAGATGAGCCTCTCAGGTTGGAAGGCATTCAAAATACTGCTGGGGAGGAGCTGCCTCCTCAAGGTAGAGTTGACCTTAACGACATGAATGGAGTCAAGCTCTAAGGACTTTCATATGCTCAAAGAGTCATTATATGAGAAAGAACTGGTTGATGTTCAACCACTTGAAGAGGTAGCATATAATCAGGAACTAATCATACTGAAGGAAGAAGTTGAAGCTGAGTTGAAGGTATTAGCAAAAAAACGAGGCTCCAGGAATTGACAGAATACGAATTGAAAAACAAGGCTTCAGGAATTGATGGAACACGAATTGAGATATTTCAACAAACTGATGAAGGGCTGGAAGTTCTCACTCATCTATGTCAACAAATTTGGAGGACAGCTACTTGGCCAACTGACAGGAAGAAATCTATATTTATGCCTGTTTCCAAGAAAGTCAATCCAACTAAATGAGGAAATTACCAGACAATATCATTAATGTCACATGCAAGTAAAATTTTTGCTTGAGACCATTCAAAAGTGACTGCAACAGTATATTGACATGGAATTGCCAGAAATTCAAGCCAGATTCAGAACAAGATATGGAACAAGGGATATCAATGCTGATGTCAGATGGATCTTGGCTGAAAGCAGAGAATACCAGAAAGATGTTTACCTGTGTTTCATTGACTATGCAAAGGCATTTGACTGTGTGTATCGTAACAAATTATGGCTAACATTGCATAACATAGGAATTTCAGAACACTTAATTGTGCTTTCAAGGAGTCTGTGTATGGATAAAGAGGCAGTCATGTGGACAGAACAAGGGGACGCTGTGAGGCTGAAAGTCAGGAAAGGTGTGCATCAGGGTTATATCCTTTCACCATACCTTTTCAATCTGTAGGCTGAGCAAATAATCTGAGAAGCTAGACTACGTGAAGAATGAGGCATCAGGGCTGGAAGAAGTTTCATTAGCAACCTGTGTTATGCAGATGACACAAACTTGCTGGAAGTGAAAAGGATTTGAAACACTTAGTGATGAAGACCAAAGAACAGAGCCTTCAGTACTGGATTGTACCTCAACATCAAGAAAACAAAAATCCTCACAACTGGACCAGTAAGCAACATCATCATAAATGGAGACAGGATTGAGGATGTCACGGATTTTCATTTTACTTGGGTCCA
Organism: Heterohyrax brucei; assembly: GCA_028571685.1. Lineage (NCBI taxonomy): Eukaryota > Metazoa > Chordata > Mammalia > Hyracoidea > Procaviidae > Heterohyrax > Heterohyrax brucei. The sequence continues at coordinate 169,770,151 of CM053143.1, forward strand.
CAATCAATGCCCATGGAAGCAGCAGTCAAGAAATCAAAAGATGCATTGCACTGGGAAAATCTGTTGCAAGGAATCTCTTTAAAGTATTGAAAAGTAAAGATGTCATCTTAAAGACTAAGACATGCTTCCCAAGCCACGGCACTCCCAGTGGAATCATGCATGCAAAAGCTGAACAGTGAATAAAGAAGACAGAAAAACTGATGCCTTTGAATTGCAGTGTTGGAGAAAAATGTTGAGTGTACCATGTGCTGCCAAACAGATTTGTTCTGGAAGAAGTACAACCAGAGCGCTCCTTGGAAGCACAGGTGGCAACACTGTATCTTACATACTTCGGATGTATTGTTAGGAGTGATCAGCCCCTGGAGAAGGACATCATGCTTAGTAGAGTGGAGGGTCAGTAAAAGAGAGGCCCTTTGGTGATGTGGGTTGACACAGTGGCTTCAATGATGCACTTAAGCAGAAAAATGATTGTGGACATGGCATAAGGCTGAGCAATGTTTCCTTCTGTTGTTCATAGGTTCTCCATGAATTGGAACTGACTCAACAGCACCTAACAACAAGAACAATGTGCAGATGTGACAGGAGTCAAATTGAGAAAAAATAACTGCAAGCATTCATTAATAATGGAAATGTGGAATATACAAAGTATGAATCAACAAAAACTGGAAATCATAAATGAATTGAAACACTTATTAACATGAATACCACAGATATTAGTGAGCTGAAATGTATCGGTGCTGGCCATTTTGAATCAGACAATCAATTACATGGTCTAGTATATAAGGAGCCACAACTTAAAGAAGAATAGTACTCCATCAAAAAGATCATTTCTAGATGTATCTTGAAGTACAGTGCTGTCAGTGATAGGAAAATATCCATATGCCTACAAGGAAGATCAATTAAGATGACTGCTATTCAAATTTATTCACCAACCAGGAAGGCTAAAAATAAAGAAACAGGATTTTTGCCAACTTCTACAGCCTGAAATTGATGGAACAAACAAGCAGGATGCACTGATAATTATAGGTGATTAGAATGAGAAAGCTGAATACAAAGAAGAATTATCAGTAGTTGGAAAATATGGTCTTGATGACAGAAACCATGGCAGAGATCACATGATACAATTATGTAAGACCAATGACTTCTTCCTTGCAAATACTTTTAATCACCAACATAAATAGCAACTATACGCATGGATCTTACCTTATGGAACATACAAGAATCAAATAGACTGCATCTTTGGAAAGAAACAATAGAAAATCTCCATACCATCACTCAGAGCAGAGCTGGGGCTGATGGCAGAGCAGACCATAGGCTGCTCTTGTGCAAGTTAAAATTTTGAAGCTGAAGAAAATTAGAACAAGTCCATGAGAAACAAAGTATGCCCTTGAGTATATCCCACATGAAATTAGGGACCATCTCAAGAACAGATTTGATGCGTTGAACACTAGTGACTAAAAACAAGTTGTAAAATTACATCCAGGATATCATACATGAAGAAAGCAGGAGTTCATTAACAAGAAAGAAATGAAAAATCAAAATGGATGTCAGACAAATCATTGAAACCTGCTTCTGAATATCTAGTAGCTAAAGCAAAAGGAATACATGATGAAGAGCAGGAGCAGAATAGAATACTTCAAAAGGTGAGTCAAGAAAACAAAGTAAAATATTATAATGGCATGTGCAAGAAGCTGGAGATAGAAAACCAAAAGGATGGACATGCTCCGTCAACCTGAAAGAAGTGAAGAAAAAATTCAAGCCTCAAGTTGCAATATTGAAGTATTCTATGGAGACATTAAACAATGTAAGAAGCATCAAAAGAAGGTGAAAATAATACTCAGACAGTATACCAAAAATAATTGGTTGACCTTCCAAAATTTCAGGAGGCAGCATATGACCAGGAGTTCATGCTACGGCAGGAAACAGTTCAAGTGCACAAAAGGTATTGGCAAAATCAAGGCTCCAGGAAATGGTGGAATGCCAACTAAGATGTTTCAACAAACAGATGCAATTCTGAAGTGCTCCTTTGTCTCTGCCAAGAAATTTGGAAGATAGCTATCTGGAGGATATCAGTAAGATGTTCACCTGTGTTTTATCGACTACGCAAAAGCATTCAACTGTGTGGATCATAAAAAATTATGGATAATTTTGGAGTGAATGAGAAAACCAGAACACTTCATTGTGATCGTATTATCAAGAAGCAGTCGCTCTGACAGAAGTTTAAAGTCGGAAAACATGTGTGTCAAGGTTATATGTTTTCACTGTGCCTATTCAATCTGTATGTTGAGAAAATAATCTGAGAAGCTGAACTATATGAAGAAAAATGGGTTACCAGAATTCAAGGGAGACTCATTAACAACCTGCAATATATACTTGATACTACACTGCCTGCTGAAAATAAAGATGACTTGGAGCACTTACTGATGAAGAACAAAGACTATAGCCTTCAGTATGGATTATTCCTCAATGTAACAAAAACAAAATTGCTTGCAACTGGACCAGTAAGCAACATCATGGTAAGTGGAGACAAGATGGAAGTTGTCAAAGATTTCATTTTAATTTAAGCCACAATCAACACCCGTGCAACCAGAGTAAAGAAATTAAAAGACACATTGCATTGGGCAAATCTGCTACAAAAGACCTCTCTTTAAAGTATGGAAAAGTAAAGATGTCATCTTGAAGACTAAGAAACACCTGACCCAGGCCATGGTGTTTTCATTCACCTCATATGCACGGGAAAGCTGGTCAATGAAAAAAGAAGACCAATGAAGCCCGATGTCTTTGAATTGCAGTGTTGGCAAAGAATATTGACTGTACCCTGGACTGCGTAATGAACAAATTTGTCTTGGGAGAAGTATAAGCAGATTGCTCATAAAAGTGAGGGTGGGGAGACTTTGTCTCACATAGGTTAGACATAGTATTAGGAGTGCCTGGAGAAGGATATCATGCTTGGTAAAGTAGAGGGTCAGTGAAAAAAGAGAAAGATCCCCAATGGGATGGATCGACACAGTGGCTTTCATAGTGGGCTCAATCATAGCAACATTGTGTGGATGGCACAGGACTGGGCAGTGTAGCATTCCATTGTCCATAGGGTGACTATGGGTTAGTGCCTAACAACAACAACAACCAAAACCAACTCGCTGTCACTGAATCAATTCCAACTCATAACAACACTATAGGACAGAGTAGAATTGACCCATAGAGTTTCTAAGATTGTAAATCTTTATAGAAGCTGGCTGCTGCAGCTTTCTCCCACAAATCTGCTGGTATATTTGAACTGCTGACCCTTCAGTTAGCAGTGAAGCTCTCAACCACTGTATCACCAGGACTCTTAATTGATTCTGTAATTGCTATTCAATCTCCTTCATGCTAGACTAGATAGAAAACTAGAGTGGATTATGTCTCTGCCATTGGATCCTGATGTACACAGCATCCAAAAGTTGGAAAAATGGACCTGATGGGGGAGGAAGGAGTCTTATTTCATCTAACTATAAAACACTTTAATAAAAAAGTATAGGGAATAATATGACACACATCTCTGTATCTACAACCCAGCTTAAGAAATAAAATATTACAAATAAAATTGATGCCTCGTTTACACTTTACCCTTTGAACCTTCACCCTGCAGCCCCAAGGAACTACTCTCCCAAAATGTTTATAAAACCAATTGCTGTCAATTCTGACTCAAGGTGACCCCATCTATGTCAGAGTAGAAATATATGCCCTAGGGTTTTCAAAGGCTGGTTTTTCAGAAGTAGATCTCCACTATGCCTTTGGGTGTATGCAAACCCATTCAACTTTTTTGGTTAGCAGCCACGCGTGGTAACCACTTGCACCAACCTGGGATCAGACATGCTTATGTACTTGTTTGCATTTTTTACCTCTAATGTATCCCAACACCAAATGTAGGTAACTGGGTGGCAAAAAAACACTAAGCACTCAACTACTAACTGAAAGGTTGGTTGTTTGAATCCACCCAGAAACACCTCGGAAAACAAGCGCGGTGATCTTCTTCTGAAAGATCACTGTCTGGAAAACCCTGTGGAAGACTTCTACTCTACACACATGGGGTCATGCTGTGAGTCACAATTAACTCAACAGTAACTAGAAAAGAAAAGAAAAAGTGTATCTTATACAAAATATAGCATAATTTTGCAGATATCTCTCTGCAGCTTGCTTTTTTTGCTCAACTTTATGTTTTTGAGATTTATCAGTCTTGACTTACGGTCACTTCGGTTTATTCTTTTTAACAGAGTTCCGTTAATGAATACATTTCATATATGACTCACCACAGTTTATTCTGCTATTGACAAAGGATAGAGTTGAACTTTCCAAGGTCTTCAGGGTAGGGATTTCAAGTGCCTTCAGAGCAGATAGTAAGAAAAACAATAGTGACTGGTGCTAACAACAGTGCACTGGGTAGGAAAACCTCAAATAGGGAGTAGGATCACTGAAGAGTTCCACTTTATTTCACATAAACTACACACATGGTAGAGACTGCTTGAGACAAGGACTAGTCACAGATAATATCAGACCTGTTATGACAATACCAACCTAAGAACCGAACCTACTGCCACTGAGTCAATTCCAACTCACAGAAACTCTATAGACAGAGTATCACTGCCCCAAAGAATTTCCATGTAGTGCCTGGCAGATCTGAACTGCTGACGTTCTGGTTAGCAGCCATAGCATATACCCACTACATTACCAGGATTTCCACCATGATACCAGGAAATGGAAATTGAGATGAAGAGAGTGACCGGTCTCCATGGCCCCAGCAGCCACCTCCCTTCACTTCACCCCCACTCCTGATTTCTGGGAAGATGTCAACAAACTAACTGAACAATTGTGAAGAAATTTCAACACCCTTGCCAGGAATTCTGGATGCAACACCCAGCTTAGCTTAAACAATTTTGTACTTTATCAATCACCAGCATTTCAAGTTCAGGATTTTGTTTTCTCTGCCCAGAGTTACCGAAACATACAGGGAAGATGTGTTTCAACAGATGTGTGTCAACAGAGCTTCCCCTGGATACTGCTATGGGTGAGAGAAAAAGAATGGCTGTGGAGTCAAGTAGACATAAATACCTGTTCTACCACTTTCTAAGTGTGACCTTGAGCAAGTGAACAGTAAGTGGATATTGCTTATTTCGTTGCTGCAGGCCCACTTCTTTGGAACAACACCCAAATTTCCTACTAGGAAATCAACTCTTCTGTAACTAGTTGTTGTTGAGTCAATTCCAACTTATGGCAACCTTATGGGTGGAAGAGTAGAGCTGTGCTCTCTAGGGTTTGCAAAGCTGTGACCTTTTAGAAACAAATTTCCAGGACTTTCTTCCAAGACACTTCTGGGTGGTTTCAAACAAACCACCACTGTTTCAGTTAGTAGTTGAATGCTTCACAGTTTGCTCCATTCAGAGCTTCCAATGTCCCCATAGTACACACTTTCAGGGGGGTAGAGCCTCTACCCTTAACTTCAGAGTGAGACATGTAACTTAACAATGTGATCCATTTCTCTGGTCCTACCACTGATTCAGAGGGAAATATGTGACACTAAAGGAAAACCAAATCAAACCTGTTGCCATCAAGTTGATTCCAGCTCATATCAATTCTATAGGACAGAGTAGAGCTGTCCCACAGTTTTCAAGGAGTGCCTGCTGGATTCAAACTGCCAACCTTTTATTAGCAGCCATAAGACTTAACCGCTACACCACGAGGGTTTCCAATACGTGACACAGAGCCAGTGAGGTACAATGAGACTTTCACTAAACTTCACGTACTCTCTTCTTCTGAATTTCAACTGGAGAGGCTGTGAACCCAGAGTTAGAGTCACCAAATTATTAATCAGAAGTGAAGACAATGTAATAGCTAGTAGAGCTGAGAGATGAAAAAGAAACCAAGTCCTGGTAGCATTATTTAAGTTTCTGGTTCTCAAGTTACGCTGAAGACCAGGGTCTACTCTTGGACTTCTCAGTTACATTGGGTCACAATAAATTTCTTATTCATTTGTTTTCTCTCTTTTCAATTTATTTATTTATTTTTGCTCACTCCCACTCAATCTGGATTTTCTGTCCCTTGCAGCACAAAAATTCTTGACCTGCACTCTGTCTTGACAGGTGACTGAGAACTAACCAAGATGATATAAAAGATAGTTACCATCCTGGGCTGAATAGTGTCTCCCAAAATTCATGTCCATTTGGAACCTCAAAATGTGTCCTTATTTAAAAATAAGGAATTTGTAGATGTTGTGAGGTTACAAAGAGGTTATACTGAAGGAGGGTGGGCCCTGCCTCTAGTGACTAGTGTCTTTATGATAAGATGAACGGACCCAGAGACATACAGAGAAGAAGGCCATGTGAATGCTGAGGCAGAAGTCACAGTGATGCTGCCACAGACCAAGGAACATGGGGGATTGCCCCGGGCCACCACCAACTAGGAATAGACAAAAGAGGATTCTTCCCGAGAACCCTCAAAGGGAGTATGGCCTGCTGACACTTGGACTTCAGAGCTCTAACCTCCAGAACTATGGGACAATACATTTCCATTGTTTTAAGCCACTAAGCTTGTGGTAATTTTTCATAGCAACCCTAGGAGTCTAACATGCCTACCATGTGCCACATTTTCTTCCCATCATTGTCCTTGTCGTAATACAGAGCTATCTTCATTTAATCTTGTTTTTATTTCATATAATCCTAAAATCATTGTTTGTAGAACTATCTGGAAATCACGTTTTATAAGAAACGTGAAAAAATTAGAGGCTTAGCTTAAAAAAGACTGCTCAGCAACAAAACTGCCTTCTTGAAGTACTTAAAAAGATTGTTATAAAGTAAAGAAACTAGACTTAGAACTGGAAATCAGAAATGGGGTACTGAGGGGGTCAGAGTCAAGATGGCAGACTAAGCACACATCTCCCTATATCACTCTGGAAACCAAGACTGAATTGATAATCAAATGGAGACTTCTGGTCACCTAGTGAGCCTCCAGGACCCGGCACAGGCCTGTTAATTTGGACTTCATACCACTGAACGGAAAACCTCCTCTCTTTCGCTGACTCCCACTCCTGGCTAGCCCTGGCTCTCACAATCTGAAGGTAAACGCACCATTTTGACTTTTTTTTCCCTCTGTCTCGATCAAGGGGCAGAGCTGGGGCTTGGCTAGCAGCTAGACTCAGACGCCTTGCTGGGGGGATAGGCAAGTGTAATTCCTATATTTTGAGAGCCAGGCTTAGGACTCTGTTAATCTAGCCACTTTGGGCCTGTCTTTTTATCACTACCACAGCGTGGTTTGTACAGTACCACACTGCCAGAGTGTGGGACGCCATGTTGGATACGGAGATTTTAGCAGGACCTAATTCTTAGCCTGGGAGCCAACTCCTACAAACAGCACAGCACTTCTCCAACAGAAAAGCAGTAATTTACACAGTGTTGTCTACGGTGGTGGGCTGGCAACAGAGGCAGAGGAATCACTACCTCTCGGTAGTGAGAGAAATCAGCAGAAGATACTTAAGTTCCAGACTGAACCCTTGTAATGGATTGACTTGTGTTCCCCCCCAAAATAGTGTTGAAGTCCTGGCACCTGTACCTTGGATGTGATCCTGTTTAGAAACAGAATTTTTCTTTGTATTGTTCATGAGACCATTCTAAAGAGTAAGGTAGGCCATAAACTTAATGGTTTCTGCATTATAACAAGAGCAGAAGAGATGAAGAGACAGGCACAGGGGAAAGATGCCATTTGCAGACAGACCTGCACCTGCAGATACAGCTAAAGGTCCAGGAACTCCAAGTATTGCCAACAGCTACTAGAAGCTGAAATAGAGGAGAGAGAACCTTCCTCCAGAGCTACAGCCTGAACGCAGACTTTTAACCTCTTGAATGATGAGAAAATTAAGTTTGTTTCTTTAAAGTCACACACTTGTGTTCTTGTTGTTGTTGCTGTGGAAGCTCTAGAAACTAAGATGCCACCTTGGGAAGTGAGTTTCTCACCACAGGGTAGCTCACGTTGAAAATGAGATTTATTTTATCAGTTACACAGATACTTACATTTTCGTGCTACATTACAAATTAATCTTTTAAAGTTGCTTTTTCCATCCATACTCACATTTTATGAAAGAACATGATTCAAACTCTATATGCACAGACGTTGGTCAGTTCATGATTAAAATCACTTTTGAGCCATAAAATGTAGGGTTTACTCAATAATGTTTAACTTTTAAAGCTGTGCTTTTGTGACTGTAAAAAAATTATTCTAAGACATTCCGACAGGGAAAGTATCTTTTTTATTGTGAGTATGAAACTCTCTGACCCCTATCTCTTCCTACCATGATTTTTGATAACATGAGGTTTCTCTTATCCTTGGTGTCTACACTTCCAGGAATCCTGTAGCCATTGTAGACACTGTTCACCCTCCCTTCTCACATCCTACCAACTCCTCTCTGCACATACCACCCACCCCTTGGCCACACCACTGTAAGCAGGTCCACCACCATCCCTCCCACAGAGGCCTGTCTTAATCACCTCACGCTACTTTAACAGAAATACAAGTGATGGCTTTAAAAAGAGAAATTTTATTATCACAGTATGATAAGCTGTGAGTACAAATTCATTTTATTATCACAGTCCGGTAAGCTATAAGTCCAGTTTCAGTGAGAGAGTATCTTGGTGCAGGAACCTCAGGTTCAAAGGACATGCTCTCCTCTTGGTGTTGTTTTCATGGTGGTATGATGTTCCCAACTCTCTCTGCTCACTTCTGTCTTGTATATCCCACAAGCTCGTAGCTTGAGTCCCACCTGACCAACACAACTGCCGCCTATTCTCCTTCATCAACATTGTAGAAGCAGGATTTACAACACGTGGCAAAAATCACTCAACAATGGGAATTATGGTCCAACCAAATTGATGCACACATTTTTAGGGGGACACAATGCAATCCATGACAATGCCTATTAACAGCCTTCAACTTAGTCTCACTGATTTCAGTCTTGCACCTCCTAATCCACTGTTCACACTGTGAGTGGACGGGTAGGTAGATGGATGGATGGATGGATGGATGGACAGATGGACGGATGGACGATGGACAGATAGATGGATGGACAGATGGACGGATGGATGGATGGACAGACGGGTGCGCAGACAGAGAGACAGATAGCAGGTCTTCACCCAGTTTTGCTTTATGGTGGCCTTGTGTACAATAGAAGGAAATGTGCAGTCCTATGTATGTCACCCTCATGACCACTGACATGTCTGAGTTCATTGTTTCAGTTACTGTGCCAACTTACCTCACTGAGGGTCCCCTGTTCCTTTACTATTCCTGTATTTCACCCAAATACACTACCCCCCTCGAGAGACTGATCCTTTCTGGTGATGTGATCAAAGAAAGCAAGTTGGACAATGTTCTTTATCATAATCCATAAGCTTTTCATTGGCTGAGTTTCAGAATTGGCCTTTCTTCCTATCCCATCTTAGTCTGTGGCTCCCTGACTACCTGTCTACTACGGGTGATCTTGCTAGTATTTGAAATACCAGTGACAAAGCATCCAGCATTGCAAGAACACGTAAGTCACCACAGCATGACAGATGGATAGATATGTGGTACCACTCTAGCCAGGGCAAATCCGAGTATATCCTTTTCCTGCTTAAATACCTTCCCATGACTTTCCTTTGCTCTAATGACACTAAACTCCAGACTTCCCAAGGCTGGTGTTGGCCTCTGCTCATCCTTCCAGCCGTATCTCACAACCACAGTCTCCTGAGTGTACCATGGTTTCCTCCTTGTCCCAGCTCTAACATAATTCTTTTTCCTCCTACTCTTTCACCCGACTAATTCCAATAAGTGCTTAGGTCTTCCTCTGGAAATCCTCTCCTGACCCCACCTCTGGCAAGCCTCCAGTGGTCCTCATACAGTACCTTGTACTTATCATCACGAAAGCAGCCATCACATTGCATTGTAACTGCCCCTACTTGTCTGCCTCCCCAGCAGCGCAGGAACAACTTCAGGGTAGGGCTGAATCTTTGCAGACCCACCGTCTGACACATAGTAGGTAGACAAGAAATAATTTTGGAATGCATTAGTAAAGGAGTAGGCAGTTTATTCTGATTTATACCCTTCCTTTACATTGCTGCCACACTGACTTATTAGCTGGGTACCTATATTGTGAGTTCCAGTTGTGTGCCTCAGTAGAGATTGCCTACGCCCAACCTTCTCAAAATATTCTATCTATGACATTTCCACCAAGTTTTATACATAGTTTCTTGGCTTTTTTTATCTGGTTCCAGAAAGGAAAAAGAAAAATCTGTATTCAGATTCTGGGCTTCCAGCTTCAAGGTGGGTTATGGCATTAGTGTACACCATCTGGTGTCAGAGAGGAGAAAATGGTTCGCCCATTCACTTGAAACATATTCATGGAAAGCTGACTCCACAGCTAGGAAGACAAGGAGGGTGCTGTCTCTTTCCATCTGGGGCAATTTTTTTTAAAGGAATCTGAAACAAAATCCTATTTGGCAGCCTCATCTGACAAAACTAGCCATTACATACTGGGCCCAGACACCCTGGCCTCCAATACCCTTATTTTGGAAGGTCTGGTCGCTGAGAAAAAGGATTAGGTTTGCTAGACAAAATGCAGACTGCTCAGTCTGCATTGAATTCAGATAAACAACAATAAATTTTAGTGTAAGTCTGTCCTATGGAAGACTTGGAATAAACTTATACCAGAATATATATAATCTGAAATTCCAGTTTAACTGAGAATCCAGTGTTTTTATTGCTAACTTTGACAACCTGCAGCCTGAGATTCTGAATAAGTGCGTATTCTCACTGCTAGACTCCCAGAGGTGGTGGATGGATTTCAAGAACTCGAAGAGAAACTTGAGCAGTCACAAGACTTTCTCCAGTCAAAAGACAAGACTATACTGGGTGGTGCAGGTGACATAAAAGGGGCTTTGGTGGCAGTAGTTTCCTACCTCAGCAGCCCATTAGAATCCCCTGGATAATTTTACAAACAATCCCATTGCAGAAGCCAAGTCCCCCATCAGTTAAATCAGACCCTCTGGGCACTGGGACCCAAGATTCATTATTTTTCCAAACTCCTCCAGAAGATTTTGTTGTATCATCAAGGTTGAAAACCACTGATTTAAGATCATTTTCCTCCCCTCCTGCAAGGGTCCCATGCTAATCATTGTCTCTCTTCACAAACTGTGTTTTTGTATGCTGTTAAATCAATGTCAACTCCCAGCTACCCTATATCTTCCCTCCTATGGAGCTCTTGGTGGGCCCAAGTTTCCAATCTTCCTGTTAGCAGCTCAATGCTTAACCATTGGGCCACCAAGGATCCTTTCATGAAGTGTTGCTGTTGTGAAGTACCATCGAGTCAACTCCAACTCACAGAGACCCTCTGCCCCGTCCTGTACCATCCTCACAGTCATTGTTGGGCTTGAGCCCATTGTTGCTGCCACTGTGCCAGTCCATCTTACTCCAGTAATCACTCATTCAGTCAACAGTTAGAGGAGACTTGTCATCAAAGCAGTCTGGTATCTGATGCCAGAGCACTGGCATTATAAGTCCCAACCTAGCTATCGACTGCTTGTGGGTCTCTGAACAGGTAAGTGGCTTTCTCTGAGTCTCAGTCTCTAGGTTTTGAAGTAGAGCCACCAAAGTGGAGCCAATGGTGTGGCCATCTTCCCAGGGCAGGATGGTTGGTAGTAGATGGGATAAGGTCACTGAAAGTACTTGGTTAGTTCTAAGTCACTGCAGGAATGTCAGCTACAATCATACTGACAAGCTACTGGGTCTACTTTCTTACTCAGACGAAATACAACACATAGGCAAATCTCAAATTTAGATCATAGAGATATTTAAAAAGTAATTTTTGTTCAGTTGACACTGGTTCATGGAAATCCACGTGAGTTACAGTGGGGTTATCAATGGCCGATTTAGCAGGAAGCAGTACTCAAGAAATCAAAAGATGCATTGCACTGGGAAAATCTGCTTCAAAAGACCTCTTTAAAGTGCTGAAAAGTAAAGATGTCACCTTGAAGACTACAGTGCACTTGACTCAATCCACAGCAATTTCAATCACATCATACACCAATGGACAACCAATAATGAAGACAGAAGAATTGATACCTTTGAACCGTGATGCTGGAGAAGAGTATTGAATGTACCATGAACTGCCAAAAGAACAAACAGATTTGTTCTGGAAGAAGTACAGCCAGAGTGCTCCTTGGGAGCAAAAATGGGGAGACTGTGTCTTACATACTTTGGACACAGTGTCAGGAGGCATCAATCCCTGGAGAAGGACCTCATGCTTGGTAAAGTACAGAGTTAACAAAAAAGAGGAAAGTCCTCAAGGAGATGAATTGACTCAGTGGCTAGAACAATGGGCTTAAGCATAAAAGTAATTGTGGTCATGGCACAGAACGGGGTAGTGTTTCATTCTGTTCCACATAGGGTCATGATGGGTCAAAACCAACCCAATGGCACCTGACAACAACAAATCACCAGGCTTTTTTTAAGGTGCGTCTGGGTAGACCTGAACCATTTGTACTGTCCAGGGACTCTAATTTAACATTTCCAAAACCTAGCCCATTACTATCGGGTCAATTCTGACTCATAGCAGCCATATAGGATGGAGTAGAACTGTCCTGCATGGTTCCTAAGGAGTGTCTCAGGATTTGAATTGGTATCTTTTGGTTAACAGCTATAGCTCTTAAACATTGTGCTACCCATACCCACTGCCATCAAGTCAATTCTGACCAAAATTTAGGACTGAAAAACCAAAACCAAACCAATACTCATTGCTATTGAGTCGACTCCAACTCATAGTGACCCTGTAGGACAGATTAGAATAGCATCTGGTGGATTCAAACTGCCAACATTTTTTTGGTTAGCAGCCATAGTACTTAACCATTATGCCAGCAGGGTTTCCAGTTTAGGACTTAACCAAAACCAAAAACCAAATACATTTCTGGCGAGTCAGGTCTGACTCGCAGCAACCCTAGAAACTCTAGAGGTCAGAGTACAACTGTCCCATAGAGTTTCAGTGATTGCCTGCCAGATTGGAACTGCCAACCTTTTGGTTCGCAGACATAGTATTTAACCCACTACACCACCAAGGTTTCCATTTAGGACTTAGGAAAATCTAAATCAGAAACTGCATTTTAATAAGATCCCCAGGTGATTCGTAGCCACATTAACACCTCAGAAGTCCTTAAAATTTAAATTTAGTAGGGTCAGGCAGGCCAGGAATTTGAATTTCTAAGAAGTCTCCAAGTGACGCCTGTATTGCCGGTAGGACCACACTTTGAGTCATGAGCATTTAGAGCAGTGTCCATGCTGGACCCCTTTCCATGTCCGCTGGATCTGAACCTGGGGTGGGCCCTGAACGTAAGCTTCTAAATGCTTCCCAGGATCAGCCAGAACAAGGGTGTCACAGGTACCTCTATGTCCCAAAGCCCTGGAAAACCAGGCTTGAAACTTTAGAGGCTAACTTTGCTTCTTTCACTTCCATGTTCCATGCATCTGAGTGCTGTGGCATCCCTTTGATGATTGCTCTCAAACTGCTCTGCAGCCACTTTCTTCTCCATCACTGTTGCCAAAGCCCTAAAATAGATCATCAGTTGGCATCGATTTGACAGCAGTGGGTTTGTTTTTTTTGGTTTGGGGTCACCTCCAACCTAAGCCAGGACTTGGACAAAGGTTCTTGATCCCCTTCTAGGGAACTTTTTCCGGTATCTGTTGTGCTAGACTACCATGAGATCCATTGTCTTGAAGTATCGCAGTCACTGACTGGGAAACTTCCAGTGCATTCCAAGCAGCGGTGTGCTGGTATATGCTTAATGATGGTTCTTGTCCTCACTTTCCTTCCTCCTACCCCTAAAGAACTAACTTGAAGCATTTGCCAAGAGCTGTGTTCTTCATATTGAAATCATCCATTTATGTTAAAGCCAGTTGTTCTGAAGTCGATTCAGACTCAGAGTGACACCATATGTATCCAAGTAGAGTGGAGCTCTGACGGTTTTCAGTGGCTGATTTTCCAGAAGGAGATCACCAGGACTTTCTTCTGAGGCACCTCTGGGTAAACTTGAACCTTCAGCCTTTCAGTTAACAGTGAAGTAAGTGTATTAACTGCACCTTCTGTGGACTCTCCAATCACATTAACATGTCTGATTATGTCTATTATAATTACTATTCCACAGGCTTCTTTTAAAACTTTTTAAATCCCTTAACCGTCCAGCTACTGACTTGTGTCCCCGCAAAGTCTAGGCTGGATTCCTAACCCCCATAAAACTAAAACCAAATCCACTGCTGTCGAGTCAATGCCAACTCATAGCAACCCTATACTCTCCTTGGAAACTCTATGGGGCAGGTCTACTCTGTCCTACAGGGTCACTTTGAGTCTAACCACCGCAGCTGGGGATGAAATACTACCTGCAAGCAAGCTTCCTTTTGATATGTTAATGAGGCTCTATGAGTGTAGGGTGTGCCCTAAATCTAATCACTTCTGAGTTACAAAGAGCAGCAGCCACGCAGAGAAGAGAGTGTAAACAGATGAAAAGATACTACCGCACGGGGGATTGCCAGCTAATAGAAGCTGAAATGGAGCCCTGGTAACATAGTGGTTAAGAGCTCAGCTGCTGACTGGGAGCTTGACGTTTCAAATCTACCAGGTGCTCCTTGAAGACCCTGTGAGGCGGTGAAATGGAGCCCTGGTAACATAGTGGTTAAGAGCTCAGCTGCTGACTGGGAGCTTGACGTTTCAAATCTACCAGGTGCTCCTTGAAGACCCTGTGAGGCGGTTCTCCGCAACAGGTTGTTTTTTGTTTGTTTCTAAACTGGAATACATGGTCTCTATGAGTCACGGGGTAACTCTGGTGGCATAGCAGTTAAGAACTCAGGCTGCTAACCAAAATGTCAGCAATTCAAGTCAAGGGCTCCTTGGAAACTCTATGGGGCAGTTCTACTGTGCCCTGTAGGGTTGCTATGGGTGAGAATCAACTCAGCAGCAATAGATATGAGTCTGGTAAGGAGCCCTGGTGGCATAGTGGTGAAGAGCTCTGGCTACTAACCAAGATGTCAGTAGTTGGAATCCACTAGCCTTTCTTGGAAATCCTGTCAGCCAGCCCTACTCTGTCCCACAGAGTCACTATGAGTTAGAACCAAATCAACAGCAACAAGTTTAGTTTGTTCTTTCTTATGAGTCTTGCTTAAGCACCGAGCTGCCAACCAAAAGGTCAGTGGTTCAAACTCACCAGCTGCTCTGAAGGAGAAAGACGTGGCAGACAGCTTTTGTAAAGATTACAGTCCTGGAAACCCTATGGAGCAGTTCTACGCTGTCCTATAGGGTCGCTATGTGTCTGATTCAACTGGACAGCAAGAGGTTTTGTTTTTTTTATGAGTCAGAGTTGACTCAGTGACACACAGCAAGAACAGAAGCTGAAGCAGACAAAGAATGGCCTTCCCCTAGAGCAACCCTCTCCATTTGGGCTTCTAACCTCCTAAACTATGAAAAAAGGTTCCCGAGTGGCACAAAGGGTCAAGTGCTCCACTATTAGCCAAAATACTGGCAGGTTGAACTAGGCATCTCGGAAGACAGGCTTGGCAATCTGATTCTTGAAAGTCCCATGGAGTCCTTCTACACTGCCCTCGCGAGGTAACAATGAATCAGACTCAGCTGGACAACAACAGACTGAGAAAATAAACTCCCGTTCTTGAAAGTCACCCACTTACATTGTTGCTGTTAGAGCAGCACTAGGAGACTACGATGTTGGTTACAGGACTGAGATACAGACTACGAAAGTCCTAATAATCCCAGGTCTCCTTTCTCCTCACTTTCTAGGACTGCAAAGTGACAAAGCCATCTGTTCTCTGTGACTTCTAATTAGTGTGTGGAAAGAGTCTTCTGTGATCCTCAGATGAAAGGCAGCTCTCTATTCTATGTCATTACAATGATTAGAGTTTCTCCTTCCGTAAAATGGGCTTTAATGAGGCTGCTTGTTTACGGAGAGCTGAGATGAAAAGGCTGGCGATGGGGTGGGATGCTGAGGAGTCTGGCTTCGGGGCCAGCGCTGGACTGGGTGGGGGACAGGGAATTGCTGAGCTATGGAGGTACCTGGGAGGGTGGGGGTCCTCCCTTCCCTTGTTCAACTACTCACAGGAGTCTGAGTGACAGACATGCCTGCTGTCAGTGCGCCTGCACCCCAGCTGGGCTGCTTGCTCTAAAAGGGCAGGTGGTGGCAGGGCTGCTAGAGGGGTGGACAGAGGTCAGGGAGGATTAGGTGACAGAAAAGTGGTTACTGCTGCCCACAAAGCTGCATCAGAAAGCCAGAAGAGCTAGAGGTGCAGAGGATCAGGCATGTGTGTCAGTGTGTGTGAAAGCGTATTTGTGGGGGGGCTGATTGTATGAGTGACTGTGTGACAGTGTATTTACATGTGGGTCAGGGAGTGTGTGTGTGTACATGTGTGCGTATAAGTATATGTGTGTGTACATGTGTGCATGTAACTATGTGTGTGTGTATGCAGGTGACAGTGTACATGTATGTGTTTTGTATGTATGGTTGTAGATGTGTGTGAGGTGTATTTGTAGGTGGGTGAGGGATTGTGTGAGTATCTGTAAGTGTGTTTGTATACGTGTGGTTGTGGATGAGAGACTGTGCGGGTGTGGGTGTGGGTGTGAGAGAGAGTGAGGGTCTGATGGGGGCTTTCGAGCACTCTGCCATGCTATCTCCCGACATTAGCAAAATGGTTCAAAGCAGAAATGTTGCTAGGAAAAAGGAGAGAGGGAGAGAACGAAACAGTCTCAAATCCTGTTGTCATTGTCATTAGCTGCTATCATTTTGGCTCTTGACTTCTGGTGACTCCATGCACAACAGAACAAAATACTGCCTGATTTTGCCCTATCCCCATGATTTTTGGCAGATGGGACAGTTGTGACTCACAGGGTTATCATTGGTTGATTTTTGGAAGTAGATTTCCAGGCCTTTTCTCCTAGCCTCTCTTACTCTAGAAGCTCCACTGAGGCCTCCTCAGCACCAGAGCAACACACAAGCCACCACTGACAGACGGATGGCGCCTGCAAGCGAGAGACATGGTCTAGGAATTGAACCCAGGTCTCTAGCATGGAAGGCAAGGCGTCCACCACTGAACCCCCACTGCTTTCAGAAAACTTAATGACTGAATAATAAACAAGTACCTGGGTCATCCACTCTGGCTTTAAAATGAAGAAGAGGGAAACTGGCACCAAGAAAGTAGACAACAAGGCTGTGCTAATCTGTCACTGACATCCTGCTCTGTCACATGGTCCTTGCCATCTCTGTGACTCTCCCAAAAGAAGTTATTAAGCACTTTGGAATCAGATTAAAAACAAACCAAACCTTACAGGTCAGGAGAAGGTGGAACTGGTGAGGCCAGAGGATTAAGCCCAAACTCCCAGAGTACAGTTTGACTGGGACAGCCTGTTTGTCCAGGGTCGCCGGTATGTGAATGGCCTGGTGATGTGAGGACGGGATGACAGTGCCCTTTCCCCAGCAGGTGTCCCCTGGAGGTTTCAAGGTGCCTTTTAAGCTACGAAGTTGTAAGAGATAGAAGACACTGATGGCAAACCTGAAACACAGAAGGGAACAGCACTGGCCACTGGTGATCTTAGGATTCATGTGCTCTGGGAAGTAGCAGAGGGCATTGCCCAAAACAAAAGGGGCAGGGATTAAAAGACATCTGGCCAAACATTCCACAGGGGACCGTGACCACAGTGATCAGAAACGGAAATAGACATAAGGAATGAACTTCTCTTTGCGTGTAGCCTGGGCTCTGGCTGCCTTCACACAGGACCGCTCCACATAGCTCTCAGCTACCCCAGGCCTCATCCTCTCCCGCCACACTGAGAGGTACTTTTCACTTGTAAGGAAGAAGGGAGGATGGAAGGGAGAGAGAGAGGCAAGGACAGACGGAGGGAGAGAGGATGGGAAAGAGGGAAAATGGAAAGATCAAATTCATAAGTAAGATAAATTGGCTATTGTTTTCTATAAAAAAAAATTTCAAATTTACCACAGTTTTCTTGAACTAAAAACTATTCTGGTCCATTTAAGCATTTGTTTCAAGCTCATGAGCTGTGCTAAAAGGGACAAAAGGGCAAAGAGAGTTAACATTCAGGGCCTTTATTTGTTCATTCATGAAAACTTTGAAATCTCTATCCAAGACAATGATAATTTAGGCCAATGGAAAGGGGAACTGTTAACAAGAGTATAAACCAATAGAAATGTTATTTATGGTAAATCAAAGAAAAGTCTACTTAACGCACTGTAAGACAAACTTAGAGAATTCACACATACACATGCCCCAAACTTTTGGGGTGATCAAAACCAAAGATATAAATGTGCTGTGGAAGGTACAAACCTCCAGTAAGTTTTCCATGGATCCTGAGAATCCCTAATACCTGGAAACAACTTTCCTTCCACAAAGCATCCTCAGAGCCACAGTCAGTGATGGAGAACAAAACAGAGTTGCAGAACACGCACTGGATTTGGAGTCATTCAGCCCTAGCTACAAATCCCAGCTCTGTCTCACTTCCTCTAGTGGGACCTCTTCATGGTTATGTAGCATTGCTGTAATGGAAATACCACAAGTGGGAGGCTTTAACAAAGAGAATGGTATTCTTTCACAGTCTACAAGGCCGCAGGTCCAAATTCAGGGCAACAGCCCAGGGGAAGGCTTTCTGTCTCTGTCAGCTCTAGAGGAAGGTCCTTGCCATCAGTCTTCCCTCGGACTGGGAGCTTCTAAGCACAAGAACCTCAGGTCCAAAAGATACGATCTGCTCCCGGCATTGTGTTTTTGGTAGTTTCACATTCTGCTGTCTCTCTGCTCACTTCTCTCTTTTATATCTACAAAAATCCAATCTTGTGGATTGAGTCCAGAATCATTAATTGAACTGTCACTAGTCTCATTTGATTTACATCATAAAACCTCTTGTCATTGAATAGAATAGATTCTGGCTTATAGGGACCTTATAGGACAGAGTAGAACTTCCCCAGAAGGTTTCCAAGGAGCAGCTTTTAGATTCCAAGTACTGACCTGTTCTAGTTAGCGGGGCTTCCATTAACATCATAAAGGTAGGATATACAACACGTATGAAAATCACATCAGATGACAAAATGTTCAACAAGCACACAATATTGGGAATCATGGACTAGCCAAATTGACATTAGTGGAGGACACAGATCAATCCATAACAGACCTTGTCCAAATGCTTTAACTTCTCAGGCTCAATGTCCTTAACTGTAAAATAGGGCTGATCTAGTTATAAGGATTAAAAGACATTGAAATATTTATTGAGTACCCATCAAATGCCAGTCCCTGTTTTAGGCAATGGGCACACAGAGTGACCCAAAGAAGGCCTGTTCTCACGGGGCTTATAATCCACATGAGACAACAATAAGCATATAAAGAGATGAAGACAGCGCATGTTAGATGGCCGTCACCCACCTTTCAGTTTGTCATACATACTGTGATAGCTTGTGTGTTGCCATGAGGCTGGAAGCTATGTCACTGATACTTCAATTAACAATAGAGTCACCCATGGTGAACAGGTTTCAGGGGAGCTTCCAGATTAAAAAAGACTTTCCAAAACTCAGCCAACGAAAACTCTACAAATCACAATGGAATATTGTTTGACTCTTCATCAGGAGGGATCCTTCAGTGGAACAAGATGTCATGTTTGGTGATGTAGAGGGACAGTGAGGGAGAAGGAGACCCACAGTAAGATGGATAGTCACTACAGTGGAACTTGAACATGCCAGTGACTGTAAGAATGAAAAAGTACTGGACATTGTACTCTTGTTTGCCGTGAGTTGGAGTCAATTTATCAGCATCTATGTATCTGTCATCTATCTACTTATTTATCTATGTTAGATGGTATTGAGAAGGGAACAGGAAGAATTGTCAGGGACTACTGTTTTGTTTAGGATGGTCAGGGAAGACTGATAACAAGGTGACATGGGAGGCATGGGATTAGGAAATACGGGAGATGTGGGGGATGAGCATTCTGATGAGAGATGCAAGAGTGAAGTCCCAGCAGCAGGAGCCCACTTGAGGTGTTCAAGCAACAGAAGGATCAGTGAGGCTGTAGAAGAGTGAGCAAGGTGGAATGGAGGTGGAAACAAAGTCAGGAAAGTGTTTCAATGCAGGGAAGCAGGAAGCAAGGTCTAGATTTTACCCTGAGTGAGCTGGGAAGCCAATGGAAGGACATGGTTGGCTTGTGTTTTATAAGGATTGCTTTTCCTCCTGCAATGAAAAGAGGTTGGAAAGGACAAGGGCAGAAAAGGAGGAACCAGTTAAGAAGGTATTAAAATAATGTCAGTAAGAGATGTGGGTGGTTTGATTCAGGGACATAGCAGTCAGGTACTAAGATGTGAATGTTGAAGTTTGGACTGCCAAGGCTTATTAAAGGATTAGGCCTGGGTAGGAGCCAGAGAGTGTTCCTAGGTGGTGTAAATGGTTAGCTACTTGGCTGCTAACCAGAAGGTTGGAAGTCTACCTAGAAGTGCCTCCAAAAAAGTCCTGGTGGTCTGCTTCCCAAAAACCAGCCACTGAAAACTCTATGGGGCACAAGTCTACTCAGACACAGATGGGCTCACCTTAAGTTGGAATCAACGTGATGGCCCCTGATCTTTACTGGTATGAGCCAGAGGAGTCAAGGATAACTCCATGGTATTAGAAATGAGTACTTAGAGGGATGAAATTGCCACTAACTGAAATGAGAAAAACTACAGAAGATGTAGGTTTGCCAGATGGGAATCAGGAGTTTAGCAGTGGTATGTGAAGTTGGAGAACTCTATCAGACATCCAAGTGGAGTCAACACTGTGTAGATATGCTGCAGTTCAGGAGTAAAGTTGATGTACAGGCAGTTTTTAAATCCATGGATGTGGACAGAGAAGAGAAGAATTCAAGGACTCCACAGCCTAGAAGTAAGGTGCATCAGGAGAAGCAGCCAAAGAGACTAGAAGTGGCCAGTGTGGTAAGAGGAAAACCAAGGTCCCCAAATAGTCTATGTCAAGGTCGACAAGCTCTTTCCTTAAAAGGCCAAAAAGGAAATATTTCTAGCTTTGTGTGCACCATGATCCTTGTGACTACTACTCTTTTCTGCTATTGTATCATGAAAACAGTTGTATATAATATATACATGACTGGGTCTACATAGCAATAAAATTACAAAAATCAGGTTGTGGAAGGAAAAAAAAGAACAGACTTAATGGTCTGACAGCTGCAGAAACCTTGAGAATATGGACCACAGACATCCTTTTAGCTCCATAATGAAGTCACTTTTAAGGTTCACCCTTCACTCAATGATTAGACAAACCTATAAAACAGTGCCTAAAATAGGCACATGAGCCCAGTGGCAAAGCTGAGAAAGCAGAAACGGACAGCAAAGCTGGTAATAAGGAAATCAAGGGTGAGAAAGGGAGTGTGTTGAGATGTCATGGGGTTGGTAACAAGTGTTGCAAAACATTATGTGTACTAATTGTTTAACAAGAAACTCATTTGTTCTATAAGCCTTTGTCTAAGATTGCTGGCAAAGATTGTTGTTATTAGTTGCTGTTGGGTCGGTCCACCAATTCATGGAGATCCCGTGTACAACGAAAAGAAACCTTGCCGATCCTGCACCATTCCCATGAACGGTTAGGAATAGGAACATCGTAATCCGTAGGGTTTTCATGGACTTTTCTTCAGAAGTAGATTGCCAAGCCTGCCTCCCTATTCATCACCATAGCAACACACATGAGGTGTAATGGCTGGGAGTCTTCACAGAAAGGAACAGTGCTACCCCTAAGTTGCCATTGACCCCATTTGACAAAGGTGGCAGAGGAATCACAGGGATGCAAAGCTCCAATCAAACATCTTGTTATACAGTTAAAGCAGCTTGTTCTAGGACTTGAGATTACGTGAAGATGTGTGATGGGTATCTGGAAACAGGAAATATGGAGCTTTGAAAAATCATAGCCTAGGATCAGATTGTGTGAACTACTGAATATTATAAAGGAAAATATTGAGTTAGCAAATTATTGATGGGGTTTAGTTAATGTAAGAATTGAAGGCATCACTTTGAATTCCTTGCCAAACAATTCTTTATATGTGTATTTTAATAATAAACAAAACCAAATTCACTGCCACTGCGTGGATTCATACTCATAGCAAAAACACAGGAAAGAGCAGAACTTCCCTACAGGGTTTTCAAGGGGTCAGTTGGTGAATTCAAACTGCTGGTCTTCTGGTTAGCAGCTGAAGGCTTAAGAAATGCTCCACCAGGGCTCTGTTTTAATAACAGTTATTAGTATTAAATATATGATTATTTTCACATTTAACACTTACATAGTGTTCCCTGCATTCCATTCATTGTCCTAATTTGTTTTATATTATTAATCCATGGACAAAGTTAATTGTGCAGAATAAATAAAATTTTTAGAAAGAAAACTCAGCTCATTCTTGTGATGATTGGACTCAAACATATGTACACACACAATAGCAGAGAGAACAAAATAGTGAATTCCCACATGCCCAACACCTACTCACAATAGTCATTAATTTATGGCCACTCTTGCTTCATCTACACCCCTGCCATGCCCTCCCCAGACTGTGGTCTGCACATTATCCTGCAGAAGTTGTGTGCTGAGGTGAGAGAACCAGGTTGTGGAATCCTGAAAGCCAAGAAGACCATGTGTTGCAAGTGGGAGTGATGCATGGTATCTGTAAGATGAAGGCTGAGCATCAGCCACTGACCATAGGAACACAGGGGCCATCCCTGTGGCCTCACTATGCATTTTCCCTGGAGTAATGAGGATAAAAACTTAGTTGGAATGGGTCCAGAAGAGAATATGAGAGATTGTGAGCATAAACAACTCTTTTGAGGAGTTTCAGTTCCTGGCAAAAAAGAAGATCTTCCATAAATATTCCTTTTCCATAAATGGACCAATGATATAGCAGTTGTAAGTTATACAGAACTACAGTGTTGACCAGGCACCTGTTTGATGCTGGGGCTCTTTCAAAGATGGTAGTTTAGCATGTTGTCATTGTTTCAAGCGATTCATACTAGTTTTCATACTAGTTACAGTAGCATACTGGTAAAGTGTTATGTCTGCTGACCATAAGGTTGGCAACTCAAATCCACCAGTCATGCCTTGGAAACTCTGCAGGACAGTTCTGCTTTGTGCTGTACGGGCCACTATGAGTTGGAATCAACTTGAGGGCAGTGGGTTTGGTTTTGGTATTCTCTAGAAAAACAAGACTTTGTGGTCTAAAGTTAAGTAGTTGTTAGCAGCCATCGAGTCTGCCCCCAACTTGTGGGGACCTCATAAATGCTGCCCAGGCCATGTAATAGTTTGTGAAGTAGACCACTGCAAGGTTTTCACTGGCTGATTTTCAGAAATAGATCATTGTGCTTATTTTTCTAGTTTACCTGGAAGCTCCGCCAAAACAAGTTCGCCGTCATGCTGTTGTTGCTGCTAGTGGCCATCAAGCTGATTCCAACTCAGGGTTCATGCAGCATGCAAGCCTCCACTGACAGAAGGTGGTAGCTGTGCAGGAGGTGCACTGGCTATGAATCAAACTCATGTCACATACATGGAAGCTGAAAATTCTACCATTGAGTCTCCACTATCTCTACAGTTAAAAAAAAACAAAACCAAATAACCAGACTCATTACTATGAAGTTGATTTCAACTCATGACAACCCCACATTTTACAGAATAGAACTGGGACCCACTAAAACATAGCTTGAGTTTAATGACATGGTGCCCCAGGTATCAATCTGAGATACTACTTGTCATGGATTGAGTTGTATCCCCTAACAATATCTGTCAACTTTGCTAGGTCACGCTTCCTCATATTGTATGATTATCTACTATTTTGTCATCTGATGTGATTTCCCCATACATTGTAAATCCTATCACTATGATGTAATGAAATGGATTAGTGGCAGTTATATTGATGAGATCTGCAATATTAGTGTCTTGAGCTATACTCCTTTGAGATATAAAAAAGAGTAGTAAATAGAGAGACATGGACACCACATATTACCAAGAAAGCAGCACCAAGAGCAGAGTGCACCCTTGGGTCCAAGGGTTCCTGTGCCTAAGAAGCTCTTCAGCCAGGGCAAGGTTGATGACAAGGACCTTCCTCCAGAGCCAACAAAGATAGTTTGTCTTCCTGTGTAGCTGACGCCCTGGATTTGGATTTGTAGCCCACTAGACTATGAGATAATAAATAAATTTTTCCCTGTTGAAGTCATCTACCTGTGGTGTTTGTTACAGCAGCACTAGATGACCAAAACATCACTCTACTGCCACACCTGGGGACCTGCCATTTATTTATCCCTTGCCTTGTGATGAATAGGACTTGAGGCAGATGACTGCATCACAGCTAGACCAACTCCATGCTTGGTCCGAATATTCCATTCCGAACCTGAACAACAGCCTGCACAGTCCTGTCATCTACACAGGTGAGTTTTTCATTAACTGGGATGAGTTATTGGCATGAGGCCTGCCTGGTTAAAAAGCCCAAATTTATGCTGCACTTTGTTTTCCAGGAAGCCAAAACTACTTCATATAAATTACCTCATTGATCTCCAAAGCCCTTGTGTAAGATTTAGAATTATTATTTCGTTTTCACCTTGACACCTGGAGTATGAGAGGGCAATAAATATAACATAGTGATGTTTATGATGCAGGACCAAGGACCTTGATAATGAACTTTGCATTGTAGTTTTTGCCTCTGAGAGGAGTCCTGGATGAGCAAAACGAGTGGAAATTTGGACTAAGAGACTGCACTGGGCATGTTTGCTGGGATCACCCATCCTCTGCTCCACCTTCCTTTAGAGACTGTGTTTTGTACCCATGACCCTGCCTCCTTTTCCGTCCCCTTGTCTACCACATCCAGTCAGATCTGTGATAGACCACGCACCAAGGGCAGAATCTACAGGCTGGCCTGAGGCTTACGACTGATATCTTTGATGACATGATGAGCTGGGCCAATCTCTGGCCTCTCTTGGGGAAGAATCTACCCGTCAGGTGCAAACAGATGGACAGCAAAGGACACACGAGGGGAGCTGCTATCACACTGACAGCATGGACCTAAAGTGAAGGTTTATGAGTTTCTGGACCCCACAAGTCCCTGGTGTTCTTGCGAATACGGAACAACCCTACAGTTCCATTCTTGGAAGTGGGATCCCATGACTGCTCCATTCTTACCGTCCCATGAGATTCTGACCCCGTTATTGCTATGTACACAGCCTTGAGACAAGCTGTCTTTCTTTCTGAGAGAATTCCAGAGGAGCCTGGTTCCCTAGAACATTGATTCCTTGCAATGAGTCTGTATTAGTTTCCTAGATTTTCTATAACAAAGTGCCACAAATTGGGTGACCTGAAACAAGAGAAATTTATTTTCTCACAATTTTAAAGACTAGTAGCTTGAGTTCAGGGTATCTGATGAATTAAGCTCTTTCCGAAGACTCTAGATGAGGATTAGTCCCTGCCTTTTCAAGCTTCTGGTAGCTCCATACATTCCTTAGCTTGTGGGTACATCATACGTCATATCCCTGCCTCCTTCTTCACATGGTATTGTTCCCTATATATGTGTGTCTCTGTGTCTCTTCTCCTTTTCTTATAAGGACACAAGTCACATGGGATTAGGGCCCACCTACTCTAGTACAGGAGCCCTGGTGGTACAGTGGTTAAGAGCAACAGCTTCTAACCGAAAGTGCTGCCTAAACTGAGGTTTGAAAGGGGAGTTGGGGTTAGTCAAAGAGATAGAAAGGAATTTGAGGAAGGGGAGGCAGTTTGAATCCACCAGCTACTCCTTGGAAATCCTGTGGGGCAGTTCTACTCTGTCCTGTAGGGTCACTATGAATCAGAATCAACTCTACAGCAACAGGGTTGCTTTTGTTTGGGTTTTTACTTCAGTATGATCTCATATTGACTAATTATATCTTCAAAGACGTCATTTCCAAATAAAGCCAGATTCACAGGTACTATGGATTAGGATTTGATCATAACTCTTGAGGAAGACAACTCAACCTCTAAAAATGTCCAAGTCAAGCCCTGACAACACTGATTTATATCAGCTGTCGCTTGGGAAACCAGATAGGAAACTATTCAGAGAGTGCATTTGCTCTTAAAGATCTGTCTGTGTAAATACAAGTATCATGTGGAAGAGACAAAAGAATGCCACAGTGAAGTAAACATCTTGAAGAGCAAAGATATGACCCAAAGAGCCTCCTCTTGTTTGTCTTTTTTCTTCCCCAGGTTCTCCCTGTTCTATATCATTTCTGTTGCTTCAGGACAGAGACCTAGCCCTGCTATAGCTCATAAGTTGCTTATTTATTCAACAAACATTCACTGGCACTTACTATGAGCCCATCACCCTGGTACTAGGCCTATAGGAGTGAATCGCACAGACCTAATCCTCGCCCTGTAGAGTCATCATTTGGAAGAAGAAACAGACGATAGAACAAGTATGTATATTATGATGTCGTGGAATTGAGTAGAGGAGGTAGTGGGTAGGAAAATCCACAGAGCAGCAGAAGCAACTCTCTGTTTTAAGAAAGTCAAGTGCTGCCTAAACTGAGGTTTGAAAGGGGAGTTGGGGTTAGTCAAAGAGATAGAAAGGAATTTGAGGAAGGGGAAAACACTCATGCAAAAGCCAGGGTAGGGCATGGTCCCTTGAACGAGCAGATTAAAGTCACATATAATCCAGGGTGCAAGGAGTGCTCTAGTGGCAGGCTAGAATAGACAAACTCCCCAAATTCATTCTCACTCGTGTTGTTGTTGTTGGCTGCTGTCAAATTGCCTCTGACTCTTGGCCACCCTATGTACAACAAAACAAAATGCTGCCCGGTCCTCTGCCATCTTCACAACCACCAGCGTGTTTATGACCATCACTGCACTTACTGAGCCAATCCATCTCACTGAGGGTCTCCCATGCCCTTACCGGCCCTCCACTTCACAAAATACAGCACCTTCCTCCAGTGATTGATCCCTCTTATTGATATGTCCAAAGTAAGACAGGCAGTGTTCTTTGGAGATCTGAAGAATTTTCACAGGTTAAGTTTCAGAAGTAGATCTCTAGGTCTTTCTTCCTAGTTTGTCTTAGTCTGGAAGCTCCGCTGAAACATGCCCATCTAGGGTGACAAATTTATCACATCTGAAATATCTGCTAATATTTGAGAGGTCAGTGGCATAGATTCCAGGATCACAGCAACACACGAACCATCATAGTACAACAGAAAGATGGATGATGGTTCTAACCAATGAAGTCCTTGATTCTAACAGAAGCGTAGAATCTAGGCTGGGTCACCCAAGATGGACCTATGTTTTCATCTTGGGCCCAAAGATTCTTCCAGTCAGGAATCAAAGCAAAATTGCCCTAGGCCACAACTGCTATCTCTCTGCGTCTCTCTGCCTCTGTCTCTGTCTCTCTTTTCTTTTTGGCCAACAGGAATCAGGCCTAAAAAAGCTGAGACTGAATTCTGGTGAGTCACATCTAAGGCTGTTGGTTTCTCATTGAGGTTAAAGCTCTCTGTAAATACAGAAGAAACGTGGACTTGTAAATCAGTGGGTAGAAATCTGGAGAGATTAAAGTTAGTCTTCTGAAATGAAATTTAAGAGATCTGATTTTCAGTCTTTGGCCCAAGTTATGTGAGCACAATAGAAGTCAATGTAGTGACAAGTATTACATACAATTTTGCAGTATCCAATCTGCCAATGTTGTCATTCTCAGAGAGCAAGCAAAGACAAATAAAGATAGGATTTTTAAGATACTGATAATCAGAGGCAATGTTAATGAAAACTAAAGTCCAAACTGACTTATGATAGTCATCAGACTAGAACATGCAAATCAGGGTCTACCTGTACTTCTTACTAGTTTTGTGACATTGGACTAAGTTTTTTAACCTCTCTGTTGTTGTTAGGTGCTGCCGAGTCAGTTCCGACTCATAGCAACCCTATGAACAATTGCCCGGTCTTGCACTATGTCCACAATCGTTTTTATGCTTAAGCCTATTGTTGCGGCTGCTGTGCCAATCCATCTCATTGAGAGTCTTCCTCTATTTTGCTGACCCTTCACTCTACCAAGCATGATATCCTTCTCCAGGGACTGATCCTTCCTGACAACATGTCCAAATTATGTAAGATCCAGTCTTGCCATCTTGGCTTCCAAGGAGCACTCTGGTTGGACTTCTTCCAGAACAGATCTGTTCTTTCTTTCGGCAATCCATGGTACATTCAACATTCGTCTCCAATACCACAATTCAAAGGTATCAATTCTTCTTCTGTCTTTTTGTTCATCATCCAGGTTTTGCACACACATGATTCAATTGAAAATACCATAGCTTGGGTCAGGTGCATTTTAATGGTTAAGGTGACACCCCTACTTTCGAATACTTTGAAGCACAAAGTCCTCTGCAGCACATTTTCTCAGTGCAATGTGTCTTTTCATTTCTTGAGGGCTGCTTCCAAGGGCATTGATCATGGACCCAAGTAAAATGACATCCTTGACAAGCTCAATACTTTCTCCATTTATGACAATGTTTTTCCCTGGTCCAGTTGTGAGGATTTTTGTTTTTCTGATGCTGAGGTGTAATCCATACTGAAGTCTGTGGTCCTTAATCTTCAAAAGTAAATGTCTCAAATTTTCTTCATTTCCAGCAAGTAAGGTGGTGTCTATGTAATGCAGGTTGTTAATGAATCATCCTCCAGCCCTGATACCTCATTCTTTTTTGTATAATCTGGTTTCTTGGATTGTTTGTTCAGCATACAGATTAACAAGGTATGGTGAAAGGATACAACCCTGACACACAACTTTCCTGACTTTAAACCATGCATTGTCTCCTTGCTCTGTTCACACGACTGCCTCTTGATAAATATACAGATTCCTTAAGAGTACAATTAGGTGTTCTGGAATTCCCATTCTCTGCAACATTAGCCATAATTTAGTATGATCCACACAGTCTAACGCTTTTGCCTGATCACTGAACCAAAGGTAAACGTCTTGCTGGTATTCTTCGCTTTGGGCCAAGATCCATCTGACATGAGCAGTGATATCCCTGTTTCCGCATCCTCTTCTGAACACAGCTTGAATTTCTGGCAGTTCCTTGTCAACATATTGTTGTAGTTGCTTTTGAATGATCTTGAGTAGAATTTTACTTGCATGTGATATTAATGATATTGTTTGGTAATTTCCACATTCAGTTGGATCACCTTCCTTTGGAATGGGCATAAATATGGATCTCTTCCAGTCAGTTGGCCAGAAAGCTGTCCTCCAAATTTCTTGACATAGACAAGTGAGTACTTCTAGTGCTGCATCTGTTTGTTGAAATATCTCAGTTGATATTCCATCAATTCCTGGAGCCCTGTTTTCGCCAATGTCTCCAATGCAACTTCGACTTCTTCCTTCAGTATCACTGGTTCCTGATCATATGCTACCTCTTCAAATGGCTTAACATTGACAAGTTCTTTCTGGTATAGTGACCCTGTACATTCCTTCCATCTTGCTTTGATGCTGTCTGAGTCATTTAATAGTTTCCCTGTAGAATGCTTCACTATTATAACTCAAGGCTTGAACCTTTGCTTCAGTTCTTTCAGCATGAGAAATGCAGAACATGTTCTTCCCTTCTGGTTTTCCATTTCCAGCTCTTTGCACATGTCATTATAATACTTTCTTTTGTCTTCTCAAGCTGCTCTCTGAAATCTTCTGTTTAGGTCTTTCACTTCACCATTCCTTCCCTTTGCTTTAGCTGCTTGACATTCAAGAGCAAGTTTCAGAGTCTCTTCTGACATCTAATTTGGTCTTTTCTTTTTTTTCTGTCTTTTTATTAACCTCTTGCTTGCTTCACAGATGATGTCAAGAACAGATTTGATGTGTTGATCACTAATGACCAAAGACCAGATGAACCTCTCTGAGGTTCCATTTTTCAGTCTAGTGGAAGGGAACTAACAGCCCTAATTTCTCAGAACTGTTGCATGGATTAAATAGGAAGTCACTTGCACAGTACATGGCCCATCATAGGTACTCAAAGGATATTTGTTTCAATCACCTTTCTCCTTCAAGCATAAACTTTTGGACCTTCCTTCAATCACTCCGTGTATTCAAGGGTAATTCCTTACCTCAGAATATCTGAAAGTCATCTAATTCTTTGATCTTGGCCTAAAACCAACTCTAAGCCACCATACATAGTTGCAAAGCTGTAAAATAATTAGTAATAATTCTTCAGTGAAGCAAATTATACCAGAGAGTATAAATTTGCTCACAAGACTCCAATTTACAGACTATTAGAGAGTGGTTTAGAAACTTATAGCTCTTTGAAGTCTTGTAAAAAATAGTTTCCTGGAAATCCAAGTGGCTAGAAAGCACAACAGGAGGTTACTTCCACCTGGAGGCCATGCCGCTGTTACTGGGAAGTGGAGAACAGGCATCCAGCTGGAAAAAGCTGAGAGTGAATTCTGGTGAGTCACACCTGAGGCTGTTGGTTTCTCATTGTGGTTAAAGCTCTCTTTAAATGTGGAGAAAGCATGGACTTGTAAATCACTGAGCAAAAATCTGGAGAGATTAAAGTTAGTCCTC
Source organism: Heterohyrax brucei (assembly GCA_028571685.1). NCBI lineage: Eukaryota > Metazoa > Chordata > Mammalia > Hyracoidea > Procaviidae > Heterohyrax > Heterohyrax brucei. The sequence goes on from CM053143.1 coordinate 169,800,743, forward strand.
CAAAATGAAATTTAGTAGTTCTGGTTTTCAGCCTTTGGCCCAAGCTATGCGAACACAATAGAAGTCAACGAGTTTGAATTCTTGGAACTCACTTAAGAGATTCATTGGTTGGATGGCATAGTTTCCAGCTCTTCCTTCATTTCTCTGCCAGCTAAGATCTTTCAGATCAGCAGAGGAACTATTAGAAGGAAAGGACCCTCTCTCTTGTTGTTTCTCCAATTCTTTAGAGTGTTTTAGCAAATGTTTGGGTTCCAGTAATATACCAAGAAGGACTCTTGAGTTTGGATTTCCTCGACACTAATATATTTGAGTTAAACCTGAAGAAAGCTTGAAATGTTTGAGAAGTTGAGAGAAGGCTTATGATATCCTGATTCTGCTTGATTCTCTTAAGAGTCAATTTTTTGAGTTATAAAGCAAATATATCTGTATTTTGTAATACTTCTTCTTATGTAATCACTCCAGATTTTCAACTTTAAGAAAAAGGGTTGGAGACAAGTGAAATGGCTTATATTTACTAGCACTCAATAATAGAAATTTGATTAGAAAGCAATGAGGGTCACTTATAGAATAAACACTCCAGAACTTTTCTAACAGAACAACTGTTGGCTTCAGAGCAGTCACCTCTAAAGGAAGGATATGTTCCAAATTGCCAAGTGTCATTATAGCTCAGTATAGATTCTGCAATTGCTGTGTCAAGACTGCCTTCTTAAAACCCAACTTAGAAAACATAAAAAATCTAGTTTGGAATTCAAATATTACTACATGGCTTGTTTACACTAGTACCCAGATTTGATCACAAATGGTTTGGCTCTATTTACAAAAAGCAAACCATCTTCAAAAGATGCTTTTGAAAGCTTTCTCATCCCCAAGGATGTACCAAAGTAAAAAATGTACTGTAGGCTCTAAAGATAATTTTTAAGAACAAGTTTCAAAAAATGTTGTGAACAACAGAAGCATTCTTTGAAAGCAGAGCTTTCCAAGGTGATGACTTTAAAGGACACATACCTCATTTAGATGCACAGAAGTATCAGACCTGTCAGAGGCCATGGAGAGAGGGCCAGGGCTAGGGGTGAGATGAGTCACCAGAGTGAACACCTCCTCAAATTGCATGCCCCACGTATCTTACTCTCCCTATCTTAGTCTCAGCCTTGCATCAGGATTTCGTAGCATAACTTTAAGCTTCCTTTCTCCCCAGGGTTTTGTTAAAAGTGTTAATCATATTTTATTCTCACAGTTTGTAAATGAAGTTCTAAAACTAATCATAATAATAGAAACTGAAAAAGAAAACCAACTTGCCAGCTTATGTGGGTTTAGTACTTCCCATAGTCTGGTAGATGCTCAATGATGTTAATGAAATGAATGGGACTGGAGATGCAATGCTAGAAAATATAATACTAAGAAACATATGACCAGTGTCATCACTGCTAATGTTTTAACAACAATTCCACATTGCAGACTGGTAGGAATAACAAATGGAATGCTATTAAACTACCACAAATGGGAGTCTTGTGAATTTTTTTTTTACTTGAATTGTTATTGATGGTAGTTACATGAAGGCAGATTTTGGAATAAACCTTAGAAAGAGCCAAACTACAAAATGGCCTGCATTGCATGACAGTGAATTGATCACACTGACAGTGGTTAAGCAGAAGGTTGATGGCCCCTTGTTTAGGCTTCTGATGGAGCAAAAGAGTCCATGGTTCCTCCAAGTGACTGGGTTTCTAAGAATTTATGATATCACATTGTAAGATGATTATCTGATGAACTAGAGTTTGGCACATTCCTTGAGTCAGTCATTATCTTCTGAATTTTTTCTCCATTTTGATAGAGCCAATTTTCTTTGCCTTTTTCTTTTTTGTTGTCAAAACTCTAAGCATTCTTGTTGTAAGGAGCCTTTCTGATTAATCAAGGGAGGCGTTGAACTCATATTCATTTTTTAACTCAGTCAGGACAGTCTTTACTTTAGCATTAAGATTTCTCCACATCAGTAGGCACTGACAGGGAAGAGAACTAGCATCTTTATCACTCTTCACAAAAACTCTTATTAAGAAAAATTTGCATCCATGTTTTGTAGAGAAGGAAACTGGGATTCAGGGAGGTCAGATTACTTGCTCTAGGCTTCACAGCTAGTCAAAGAAAGTGGGCCTTGCTATCTAGGTTAGCATGACTCCAAAGCACATGTTCTTTCCATTGTCCCAGAGTATACAGTGTGTACATGTGTGTGTATCAATACTGTACTTAGTCATCCAACCTTTGGATTGTTATTTCACTTTTCACTGATGTGTCACCAGTCTTCACAACATGATTCAGGATTAACAACTAAAGCCTATCAAGTAGTAGCCATGTACCAAGCATAGTTCTGGGGATTTATACCATGATACCCTGTGAAGTTGGTATTGTTACTGTCTTCATTTTCCAAATAAAGAAACTGAGGCATAGGAACTTAAGTAACTTGCACAAGTCTCATCAGCCTCTGAGCCACTGAGTTTTCTAGAACTCAACCCACAACTGATGCCTTTTGATGCTGTTGCTGATGACTATTTCAAGGGGTGTCAAGGGCAACTTCCCAGAAGCAATGAAATGGTGAAAGAATTAAGAATATATCCAGGACTTAGTAGGGTGTTGAGTCTATTCTTAGATCCAAGAGGAAATTCTTACATCCAAAGAGGAAAGTAATTTGCCTTCATTCCCAGAAAGAACAGAGAGCTCAATAGTTTATGCTCATGCCAATCTTCTCTGGGAAAGAATATATATGTACAAAGTTCAAATAATTATAAGTTTACAAAATGTAATATATAAAGCTATGCAAACTTTATATAAAATTTACATATATAGTGTACCAAAATCCAAACCCAACCCATTGCTGTTTAATTAATTCCAACTTGTGGTGACCATGTAGGATAGAGTAGAACAGCGCCATTGGATTTCCAAGACTGTAATCTTTATGGTAGGCGCATCTTTCTCCCACTGAGCAGGTGGTATGTTTGACTCACTAACCTTTTAGTTAGCACATAAATCGAAAACCAAACCCACTCACAAAGAATTGACTCTAACACATACAGACTCTATGGGACAGAGTAGAAACCCCCAAAGGGTTTCCAAGTTTGTGAATCTTCATGGCTGATTTGTTCAAATTGTCAACCTTTTGGTCAGCAGCTAAGCGTGCTTTAACCACTGCACCACCATGGCTCCTATATATAGTGTTGCCATGGATTAAATTATTTCCCCCCAAAAAATATGTGCATGAAATTGACTGGGCCATAATTCCTAGTATTGTGTGGCTTTCCTCCATTTTGTTGTTGTGATTTTATGTGAAAGAGGATTAGGGTGGGATTGTGACACCCTTACTCAGGTCACCTCTCTGATCCAATGCAAAGGGAATTTCCCTGGGTTGTGGCCTGTACCACCTTTTATCTCTCAAGAGATAAAACAAAAGGGAAGCAAAGAAACCTGGGGACTTCATACCACCAAGAAAGCAGTGCTGGGAGCACAGTGCCTCCTTTAGACTTGGGGTTTCTGCACTGAGATGCTTCCATACCAAGTGGAGACTGATGACAAGGACCTTCCACCAAAGCCAGACAGACAGACTTCCCCTGGAGCCAGCACCCTAAATTTGGACTTCTAGTCCACAGGACTGTGAGATAATAAACTTCTCCTCGTTAAAGCCACCTACTTGTGGTATTACTGTTATAGCAGGACTAGATGCCTAATACAAGTATATACATAGATATATACATATGCATACACACATATATATGCACACACACACATACATATGTATAAACCCATCGCCATCAAGTCAATTACAACTCATAACTACCCTATAGGACAGAGTAGAACTGCTCCGTAGAGTTTCCAAGGAGTACCTGGCATATTTGAGCTTCTGAACTTTCTGTTAGCAGATGTAGCACTTAACCACTATGCTACCAGGGCTTCCCCGTGTGTGTGTGTGTGTGCGTGCACACGCGCACTTGTGCACATGTGCATATGTGTGCATGTATGCGTATGCACTTAGTTGTAGAGACATAAAACAAAGCAATTAAGAATTTAAGACTTCAAGCCAACTCAGTGCTCTACACAGTCATCAATCACACTGTTCCTTCACAGCAAAGACTAAAATATTAAGTACAACAGAAATAAACATTAATTCTAGAACCTATTCTCAAATAAAGAGATAAAGATATCAACCAAAAACCAAATGGAATAAACAAATTGACAGAGACCCTAAGACCGACAAGGGATACAAGAGGAAGTCCCCTAGCAGCTAATCTGGCTTGGATTCGCTAACTTGGACTCCTGTCAGAGATCAGCAGACAGAGCACAGGAAAGCAGATTCAGAGAAATCCCAGCACAAGTTCAAGTAACTGGTAACCAGCAATACCTGCTTTCCCACCCTCAACTTCTCCCCCCACCCCGCCCCCGCTCTACCTCTGATGTCTCCTGGTTAGCTGAAGTCACTCAGCCACTCAGGAAGTACAGCATCCACGTTGCCTGGATTCACCTTACTCACATGAGAGATCTGCTGATGGGGAGTACCAAAAGCACATTCAAGAGGCCCTAGCAGGACAGAGATCACCTGTTTCCTTAGCACATTTTGCTTTGTTTTGTTTTGTTTTTGCTTTTGGCTCCTGTTTCTGTCTTATCTCTCTCCTATCTCCCACATTATCTTAGCTCCACACATCACAACCTCCCCACTCCTTTCCACCTGCCTGCGCTGTGTGCTGAACATCACACCCCCAGATAGGACAGGCATGGCCTTTTAGAACCTGCCTAGCACTGATTCCAGGCTTGCCGCATCAGTCCTAATATATGCCACATACAGCATATGCTGCCCCTCCCTCCTTCATCTGTGCCTGCCCTGCTGCACCATAGCTGAACAACTGACCCTGCTCATTGGACAAGGAGTAAAAAGGGACCACAGAGGGCCAAACAATAAAAGATACATAGCCTGACTGCTCTGACATAACCAAATAAAACAAAAAAGCTGGATGAAATGAATATGATCTACAATCAATAAACAAAGAAATTTGTTACTGAAAGTCCTGAAGACAGCAGACAATGTTCAAACTTACTTTTTTAAAAAAGACAGGATGGTTCCAGTAGGTGTTCAAAGTAAAGCAGTAGATGGTTCTCCAGCAGAAGAAAAGGCACTAGAACTACCTGAAAGGGGATTCAAATCTCTAATATTTAAGGCTATCCAAGACCTGAAGCAAAAAACAGATAAAAATGAGAAAAAAAAAAAAACAGATAAATTCATGGAAGAATTCAGGAAAGTGTTACAGGAACAAAATGCCAAGATAAATTCATAAAAATGACAATTAGAAATTCAAAAGATAAACAACAAGGTTTCAGAATGTGTAATGTCATCAAAGGGCTGAGGAATAGTTTTGAAATAATGAAAGACAGGATCAGTGAAACTGAAGATAAAAATCTGGATACAACTCTGAGGAAAACTCATAAAAAAATAAAAATAAAGAAGAAGAAGAAGAAGAAATTCTGAGAATTACTTGGGATAAAATCAAAACCAAAATTCTGTGAATGATCAAAATTCCAGAATATGGGAAGAAAATAGAAAATACAGAGAAGATCATTAAAGAATTGCTGACACGAAAACTTCTCTAACATCATGAAAGATGAAAATCTCATTATAAGAAGCTAGAAAACCCCATATCTCCCAGACCCTAAAGGATAATCACCAAGGCATATCATAATCATACTCACTAAAACCAAAGACAAAGAAAAAATTCTAACAGCAGCTTAAGGATTTAAATAAATAAATAAAGTCACATGCAGAGGAAAAATAATAAGACGAAGCTCTGATTGTTCAGAAGAAATCATGCAGGCAAGAAGGCAATGAGATGCTATCTATAAAAACTTGAAAGTGGAAAATTGCCAACAAAAATTATATATCCTGCAAAACTATCATTCAGATATGATGGTGAAATTAGGACATTTTCAGATAAACAGAAATTAAGAGAATGTGTAAAAACCAAATGAAACTTACAAGAATTGTTAATGGGAGTCCTTCAGTCTGATAACTAACAATATCAGACCACAGCTAGTATCTAGGACATAAAATTGTACCAGCCAGATATCAACCTAGGAAATGAACTCTCAGGAACTACCCAAAGCCAAAACAAGTACAACAGGGAACTGGAGATGTTAATTTGCAAATGACAACAGTATCACAGCAGTAAAAGAGGGAATGAATGGTGTAGGTACAGAGTTTTCTAACTGAGCGGAAGGCAAAGCAATATTGAGAAATAATAGACTGCTTAAAACCTATGGCGACAAGGGTATATTTCAAGGTAACCACAAGAAAGTTAACAAACCTGCTCATCAAAATAAAGAAGAAAAACATGGCATCTCAATAAATAAATAAATATATGAAAAAATCTACAAAAACAAAGGAAATCCACAAACCAAAGGGAAGGATGGTGAAAAAATGGATTTAAAAAAGAAAAAAAAATCCATCTATGTGCTACATACAATAGAGTTACCTTAGAAACAAAGATGTAAATGGATGAAAAAATACATGTCAAGCAAACTAGCCAAGTTTTATCAAGTTGGATCTGACCCCTAGAGAATCAAGCAAACAGTTACCTAAAAAGAGTAGGAGAGGCAATACTAATTTCAGATAAAATAGACTTTAAAGCAAAATCTATCATAAAAGACAAAGAAGGGCACCATATATTGATTAAAGGTGTGATCCTTCATGAAGACTTAACCATAATAAGCACCTGTGTATGCAGTGATAGGGCTCCAAAATACATAAAACAAACTCTAACAACACTAAGAAGAGAAATCAGTAGTTCTACTATAATGCTAGGAGACTTCAACTGTTAACTGGCAAAGGATAGAACATCTAGAAAGAAGCTCAACAAAGATAAAGAAGAGCTAAAGGACACAATTAACCAACTTGGCCTCACAGACATATATAGAACACTCTACCAACAACTGCAAAGTATACATTCATTTCCAAAATACATAAATTGTTCTCCATAATAGGCCACATCTGAGGCCACAAAGCAACCCTCAGCAAAGTCCAAAACACTAGAATAATACAAGTTATTTGCTCTGACCACAATGCCATCAAAGTAGAAATTAACAAAGGAGGAACAAGGAAAAAGAAAACCAATTACATATAAACTTGATAACATCCTGCTTAGAAACTACTGGGTGATAAAAGAAATCAAAGATGGGATAAAAAGAAAATTCCTGGAATCAAAAAAGAATGAAAGCACATCATAACAAAACCTTTAAGACACAGCTCCTCAGAGGTCAATTTATAGCAACATATGCACACACTAAAAAAGAGGAAAGGGATAAAATCAAACATTAGCTACACAACTCAAACATAGAACAGCAAAAGAAGCCCACAGTCACCAGAAGAAAGGAAATAATTAAAATCAAAGCAGAAATAGTGAATGTAAAGACAATAGAAAGGATTAACACAACCAAAAGTTGGTTCTTTGAAAAGATTAACAAAATTGACAAACCACTAGCTAAACTGACAAAAGAAAAACAGGAGAGAACTCAACCCAAATAAGAAATGACATGGGGGATATTACAACAGACTCAACTGAAATAAAAAGGGTCATAACAGAGTACTATGAAAAACGATATCAAATTTGAAAACTGAGAAGAAATGGACAAATTTCTAGAAACATGCTACTTACCCAAACCAACATAAAATGGTATTGAAAATCTAGACAGACTCAAAGCAAGAGAAGACACTGAAACCGTAATTTAAAAAACTCCAAACAACAGAAAGAAAACCTTGGCCCAGATGGCTTCACTGGAGAATTCTACCAAACATTCACAGAGGAGCTTACACCAGTTCTACCAGCAATATCTCAGAACACAGAAAAGGAAGAGATACTTCTGAATTCATTCTATGAAGCCAGCATAACTCTAATACCAAAATCATCAAATACACTGTGAAAACACAGAAAACTACAGATTACTATCTCTATGAATTGTCAACAAAATTCTACCCAATAGAATTCAGCACCATATCCAAAAAAAAAAAAAAAAAAACCAAACAAGTAGAATTCATAATAGGTATAAAGTACAGTTCAATATTACAAAATTAATCAATATAATCCACCGTACAAATAAAAGGCAAGAAAAGAATCACATGATCATCTCTATAGATGCAGAAAAGGCATTCAGCAGAACCCAATACTGATTCCTGATAAAAACTGTCAATAATAAATAGGTATAGAAGGAAAACTTCTCAGCATAATGAAGGGCATCGATGCAAAACCAACAGCCAACATCATTGTTAAAAGGGAGGGGCTGAAAATATTCCCCTTGAGAACGGGAACAAGACAAGGATGCCCTTTATCACCAGTCCTATTTAACATTGTGCTGAAAGTCCTAGCTAGAGCAACAAGTCAAGAAAAAGAAATAAAGGACATGAAAGTTGCTAATGGAAAACTTAAACTGTCCCTATTTGCAGATAATATGATACTATATGTAGAAAACTCAAAAGACACCAGAAGAAATTACTGGATCTAATAGAAAGATTCAGCAGAGCAGCAGGATATAAAATAAACTTGTATCAGCTGGCTTCCTACACACAAATAAAGAGAACAATGAAAAGAAATCAGGAAAACAATTCCACTTATAGTAGCCCTTATAAAGGGGAAATACTTAGGAATAAATCTAACAAAGCATGTAAAAGATCTATACAAAGAAAACTACAAACTACTACTAAAAGAAAACACAAGAGATCTACACAAATGGAAAAGTATACCACTCTCATAGGTAGGTAGACTCAACATTGCGAAAATGAGAATTCTACCCAAAGCAATTTACGAATACAGGCCATCCAAATACCAACAACCTTCTTTAAAGAGATGGAACAATTTATCATCAGCTTTATACGGAAAGGAAAGAAGCCCCAGATTATAAGTAAAAAAGAAGAATAAAGTGGGAAGACTCACACTATCTGATCTCTGAACCTACCATACAACTACAGTTGTTGTCATAGACTGAACTGTGTTCTCCCAAAACTCTGTGTAGCAATCTAGCTGGGTCATGATTCCTGGTATTGTGTGATGCTCCTCCATATTGAAATCCTGACTTTATGATGTTAATGAGGGTGGATGGCTGTCAGTTGTGTTGGTGGGACAGGACTCAGTGTATAAGATCGTTTTGTGCCTTAAGGCACTCTCTTGAGTTATAAAGGAAAGAAACTAGGAGAGAGATGTGGGGCCCTCATACCACCAACAAGCTGTGCATCGTTGGGAATGCATCCTTGGGAAACGATCAGGGCCCCTGTGCCCTGGAAGCTTCCAGTCCAGGGGAAGATTGACTGCAAGGACCTTCCTCCAGATCCAGTAAAGAGGTCCTTCACCTGGTGCTGACACCCTGAATTTGGACTTTTAGCCTACTCAACTGTGGCAAAGTAAAATTTGTCTTTTTAAAGCCATCCACTTGTGGTATTTCTGTTAAAGTAGTGCTACATGACTGAGACAGTAGTCGAAACAACCTGGTGCTCGCACAGTGACAGATATATCAACCAATGGAACAGAATTGAGAACCCGGATGTAAGTCCATCCACCTATGATCGCTTGATCTTTGACAAGGGCCCAAAGTGCATCAAATGCAGGAAAAGACTGTATTTTAACAAGTGGTGCTGGTAAAACTTGCCATCTGCCAAAGACTGAAGCAGCACCCATAGCACACACCATATACAAAAACTAATTCAAAATGGATCAAAGACCTAAATGTAAATCCCTAAACTATAAAGATTATAGCAGAAAAAATAGGATCCATACTAGAAGCCCTAATACATGGCATGGACAGGATACAAACCATGGGCAACAACACACAAACTCCAGAAGGTAAGCTATGTCTACAAATTAATCACTAAGGTCATCAAAAGACTTCACCAAAAGGGAACCTATAGACTGGGGAAAAATATTTTCACCAATGTAAATCAGGCAAGGCCTAATCTCTAAAATCTGCAAGAAAATCCAACACTTCAACAACAAAACTGCAAACAATTCAATTAAAAAATAGGCAAAAGAAGTGAACAGATGCTTTACCAAGGAAGACATTCAAGCAGCCAAAAGACATGTGGAGAAATGCTTGAGATCACTAGCCTTTAAAAAACACTGCCTTCAAGTTGTTTCTGACTCACAGCAACCTGGTGGGGCAGAGTAAAACTGTCTCATAGAAGTTCTGAGGAACACCTGGTAGATTTACACTGCCAACTACTACACCACCAGGATTCCCTAGAGAAATGCAAATCAAAATCACAATACTCACAGTGCATGACTGGCACAAATCACCAAGACCAAAGATTGGACAGGCCCATGAAATAAGACTTAAAGAGCACACTAGCCCAGAAGCACGCATTAGAAAGCAGAAGAAGACAGGAAAACTAGTAAAAGAGAACCGAAGTTTGAGAAGGGAAGAGTGCTGACCTACTGTGGGGCTGTTAACCAATATCATGGAAAATTAAATGCACTGTTTAATGAATGTCTTAATCCTCTAGTACTGCTGTAAGAGAAATACAAGTGGATGGCTTTAAGAAGACAAATTTATTCTGTCACACTCCAGTAGGCTACAAGTCCAAACTTAGGACATCACCTCCAGGGAAATGCTTTCTCTATTGTCTCTGGATGATGGTCCTCACTGTCAGTCAGTCTTCCCCTGGACTAGGAGCTTCTAAGGTGTGGAGACCCCAGGTCCCTTCCAGAGGACATGTTCTGTTCCCGATACTGCTTCATTCTTGATGGCATGAGGCCTCCAAATCTCTGCTTGCTTGTCTTTCCTGTATATCTCAAGAGATTGCCTCAAGGCACAATACAATCCTGCTCCGCTCACACAACTGCTACCCATCCTCCCGCATCAACACCACAGAGGGAGGCTTTACAACATATAGGAACATCACACAATACCAGGAATTGGGGTCCAGCCCAGTTGATACACTTATTTGGGGGGGATGCAATTCAGTTCACAACAGTAAGAACTAGTTTGTTCTGTAAACCTACACAATTTAAAAAAATTGAAGAACTTGGCTCTTCAGTCAGGCAGCCGTTGGTCTGAGTTCTTACTTTTTGTCTGCATGGCTTATGTAGAAACAAAATCTGAGACTTAGCTTTCACATCAGTAAAAGCGAACTAACGACAGTGCCTATCGCATAGGATTGCTGTGAGTATTAATAAGGTAGAGCATGTGGAGCGTTTATCAAGATATCTGGCACAGATAATACTGCACTTAATAAATGACAACTTCTATGATATTATCTTTTTTGTTATATTATTACTATCATTAAATGTCTAGTATCTGACAATACTTTCCACATATTACCTCAGCTCTTTTATAAGAGAAAGCCATCTTATTCTCAATGTAGGTAGAAAAATCCTCACCCAGAGAGACTGAGGAATTTGTCCAGGGGGTTATGGGAAGCTCCGAGGAAATGGTGCTAAATCCTACAAAGGCTGTGGGTTCCCTTGGCTGTATTCTCGGTGCTTTCCCCTTTGCCAGGGCAGCATATGTCAATAACAGCCTGTGACTTCCTTCTTTTGTTTTCAGTGTGCCCCAAGAAGGGAGCGGCTACGTGCTACAACAAGAGCCAGGAGCGCAGGCTGTGTGCACCCTCCCGGTGAGGGCTCCCTATTGTTCAGAAATCATCCTGGTTTGATTTGTCGTTTCTGTTAAAGAACAGACCCATGATGCTTGATTGAGTTAAGAGGGACGCGCAGCTGAATGTCCCCAATGCAGCTCCATTTCTGTCTCAGCTCAACCTTTCACTATCATGAGTCTCTACACCTGACTCCATATCCCTACCTGTAAAGTGCTGCTTTTACAGTAATATCACCACTGGATGGCTTTAACAACCAGAAATATATTCTCTCACCATTTAGGAGGCTAGCAACTGAAATGCAGAACACCAGTTCCTGGGGAAGGCTGTCTCTTTCTGCTGGCTCTTGGGGAAGGTCCTTATCATCAATCTTCCCCTGGTTTAGAAGTTTCTCAATGCAGTGAGTGGGTCCAAAGGATGCGCTCTGCTGTTAGCATTGCGTCCTTGGTGGTACGAGCTCCCTGTCTCTCTGTTCTCTTCTCTCTTCTCTTTTATATCTCAAAAGAGATTGACTCAAGATACAACCTAATCCTGTAATTTGAGTCCTGCTTTATTAACATAACTGCCTCTAATCCTGCCTTGTTAACATCATAGAGGTGGGATTACAACACAGAGGACAATCACATCAGATCACAAAATGCTGGACGATGACACAATACTGGAAATCATGGTCTAGGCAAGTTTAGATAGACACACTCAGTCTGTAACAAGAAATAATGAAAATGATAGCAAACACCTGCAAATCTCTTTTCCCCATTAGCACTACTCTAAGATATGTTGCCAAGGATTTTCTTTTACTTGGATGGACAATCAATACCCATGGAAGCAGCAGTCAAGATATCAAAAGATACACTGAATCGGGCAAATGAGCCCTTTAAAGTGTTGAAAAGTGAAGTTGTTACCCTGCAGACTAAGGTGCACCTGACCCAAGTCGTGGTGCTTTCGGTTGCTTCCTACACACGTGAAAGCTGAAATGATGAGTAACGAAGCCAGAAGAATAATTCACACATCTAAACTGTGGTGTTGGAGAAGAATATCGAACATACTGTGAACTGCCACAAGAATGAACAAATCTGTCTTTGAAGAAGTACAACCAGAATGTTCCTTAGGAACAAGGATCATGAGACTATATCTCACCTACTTTGGACACTTTGTAAGAAAGGATCAAAGCCTGGAGAAGGACATCATACTTGGTAGAGGGTCAGTGAAAAAGAAGAAGACCTTCAACGAGACGAATTGACACGGTGGCCGCAACAGTGGATTTAAGCATCACAATGATTGTGAAGATGACTCAGGACCCGGCAGTGTTTCATTTTACTGTACAGAGGGTCACTCTGAGTTGGAACTAATCATTTGACACGTATCAACCAGCTGGTCCTCACAAAGCGATAGTTGAAATCAGTACTGCTATTGTCCTCCTCCTTCTTCTTACCTCTCTCTGAGGATTTAGCAAGACCATATCCATGAAGGGCTTGGAATAGTTCCTGACCCACAATAGTCAATATGCATCAGCTATGAACGGTTTGAGCTTGAGTGCTGACCTAAAGGGTGGTGGTTCAAACATACCCAGCAGTGGGGCAGAATAAAGGCCTGGTGACCAGCTCCCATAAAGATTACGGTCAAGAAGCTCTCTGGAACAATGCTAATCTGCAACGCATCGGGCTGTCATGAGTTGGAATTGGCTGAATAGGTTTTATTTCGTTTTTAATTATTACATTATTTTAAAGGTCACATACATAAGCACTTCTTAAGTCAATATTTATAGAAATAAATGCATATTAGTAAAAAATATAATTTGTCCATGACTTTATTGATGCCATTTCCTTAACTGAGAAGAGAGATGGGATGCCATTGCCTAAACTGAGAAGAGAGATGGCATTTAAATTTAAAATACAGACTTAATTTTAAAAATGAGGAGTTAACAGTAGCATAGAGCTCACAGAGATTCAACAAAAATGACAAAGCCAAAGGCAAATGGGAAATACTGATATAGAGCCAGAACAACTTTTAAAAAAAGAAAAATCCCTGGTTTTACGAGCTGTCTCCCTACTCTCCACCCTTACAGTGTCCACCTCTTCAGGGTTCAGCACAGTCCCTGGGCGGTAGAAACACTTAACGAGCTCAGCTGGTAACTAACAGGCTGGTAGTCCAAGTCCCCCTCTCTGCCCCCCACCCCCACAGGTGCCTCAGAAGAAAGGCCTGGCAGCCCACTTCCAGGGTCAGTCACTGAAAACCCTTGGAGCACAGCTCCACGCTGCCACATATAAGGTTGTCACCAGTCAGAGTCAACTGGCCAGTAACTGGGTTTCTTTTTTTTTTTTGTTGGTGTGGTGGTTTTAGCAGGCAAGAGAGAAGACGACTGAGACCCGTTATCGTTCTCTCCCTGAAACCAGTCTGCCCTTTCAGCTCATATTGTTTCTCGTGTCAAGGCTGTCCCTTCAGGGAGAGACGATGGATGTGTTTCCCCACACCCTCATCTGGGGACGAGCTGGAGTGAACACCTCCCAGATGGCACCAGTCAGGCAGGAGGATGATAAGTGCTTGAGAGGAGAATGACGGAGGAGAGACATCACCGGTATGCCTAATGACAGGACCCCTTGCCGCTGAAGGCCCTGACTGCTCCTCTGGCCCTTTAAGAGCCCTCCCAGCTTAGCCTTGAACAAGCTCCTTCTCAAGGAAATTGGCAGAGACGCTTCAGCTGTGGCTTAGAGCTCCGTAAGAGATGAGACAAGGGACGGGCAGGGATGGCTACACCTGCCTTCTGCTTGGAAAGTATTTACAAATAGGTAACTCTTTAGCTTTTTAATAAGATCTTGACTTAGGAGGAAGTTGTTGAAGGAGGCTCCCAAAGACCTGTAAGAGCCTTGGTCAAGAGTATTGTTTCTGTGGGAAGGAAATTCTTGGATGCCTCAGTTGGTTCAGACTTCGGCGTGGGGCTGATCAGGAAACCAGGAAGTTCTGGCGGGTTTTCACGGAACACTGCCTCCGCCGTCCTCCTAACCGCCCGGGCTGGTCTCTTTCAAACCTGCATTCAGCATCAACACCTTCACAAGTTTACTTTTCGTTCCCATATACACGAAAAAAAAAAAAGAGAGAGAGAGAAATAAACTTTCTTTAAAGAGCTCCAAACCTAAGCCACCCCAAACTAGACTTTCCGGTCTCCCGGCTTTGAGGTCTGTCTCCCCATGCTGTATTGTTTTCTCGTCTTCTGATTACCTTACAGTGGATCCCAACGATAATCAGTAATTGGTAATTGTTAGATGCTGTCATGCAACTCATAGTGACCCCACGTGTAACAGAAGTAAACACTGCCTGGTCCTGTGCTTTCCTCACAGTTGTTCTGTCTGGGGACATTTTGGCCGCCACTGTGTCAGTCCCTCTGATGGAGGCTCTAGTTCTTTTGCTCTGATCCTCTTTTTACCAACCATGATGTCGTTTTCCAGTGACTGGCCCACCTCCCCCATGACATGTCCACAGTACAGGAGACAAAGTCTCACCATCCTCACTTCTAATGATCATTCTGGTTGTACTTCTTTTGACACAGACAAAGACAGGCTAGGAAGAAAGGCCTACTCTACTCAATGTATATTCGATATTCTTCAGCAACACCATAATTCAGATGCATTAAATCTTCTTCTGTCTTCCTTATTCATTTTGAGCTTTTGCATGCATACAGACCAGAAAGCAAAAACCATTGCCATCCAGTCAATTCTGACACATAATGACCCTAAAGGGCAGGGTAGAACTGCCCCATAGGGTTTCCAAGGAGCCCCTGGTGGATTTGAACTACTGACCTTTGGGATAACAGCTGTAGCTCTTAAACATGGTACCACCAGGGTTTCCTGCACACATATGAGATGACTGAAGTACCATGGTGTGGGTCAGATACACTTTAGTGTTCAATGTCGCATGTTTGCTGTTTCAAATACTTGAAGGAAGTCTTTTGCAGCAGATTTGCCCAATTCAGTACATTGCTGGATTTTTGACTCTTCCTTCCATAGGTGTTAGGTACACAGGAAAGAGTCTCGGCCTAAATTTCTGCTGCTCACTGGTTCAGATTTATTTCTTAGGTGCTTGTAAAGTCTCAAAGACTCTGGTAAATGGTTTTCAAACACTAGCTTACTCAAACTTCACAGTCATCTTGTGAGTTTGGATATATTTCTTCCTGCATTACAAATGAGGAAATTGAGGCTCAGGAAGCTTAAGCAACTAGCTATTAACCACGATTAAAAGAAGGTATGAGATTTAAACCCAAGACTCTCTAACCTCAAAATTCTTTCTGCCATTCCAAAGGGTGGAATAAGGGTCCAGAAGTGACATGGACTTGCAAGGTCAGCCTCAGGGACACTGGTGGTACCCTGGATCCACAACCCTTGCCTGAATCAAACACTCAGAGCCCAACACAGAGAATAAGTAGAAGTCAGAATAGGGTCTGGAGACCCTCTAATGAATTGGCTCCAGCTCATATCCTACCAGCTACAGATTCTTAGTTCTTTCAGTTCCTATAGACTTGCTTGACCAGAACTTCAGACCTCAGACACTCTTCCCTTAGGGCCCTAGAACTTCATATGAAGTTCTGTTTAAGTGGGAGTTCTTTTTTTATTTATTTGTTTTGCTTTCCTAGATCTGAGACCCTAGGTAAAGAGGGTCCTAGGTCTGAAGTCCTGGTCAAGCAAGCCTGTAGGAACTGAAAGAACCAAGAAGCTGTACCTGGTGAGAAAACCTGGTGGTGTAGTGGCTAAGTGCTATGTCTGCTAACCCTAACCAAAAGGTCAGCAGTTCAAATACACCAGGCACTCCTTGGAAACCCTATGGAGCAGGGTTTCCTGTCCTAAAGGGTCTCTACGAATTGGCATCAACTTGACAGCACCGGCTTTGGTTTGTTTTTATGTGATAATATAAATTCTGTCTTAGGATTCCCTAGAGAAACAGAAACAGTGATATTTATATTAGCACGTAAAAACACGTTGCCAAAGTTGATACCAATTCAAAGAGACCCTATAGGACCACGTAGAACTGCTCCATAGGGTTTCCAGGGCTGTAATCTTAATGAAAATGAGAAAGGAAAGCCTCTTTGAATTCCTTTCAATACTTCTCATGTTCTTTGTATGCTACTGCCTTCCAGTAAACAGTAGGGGTGGGGAGGACTACCAACAGATAGTAAAGTACTAAAAAACTATAGGTTTAACCATATCCTGGGACATTAAGGTAAGTCGTTCACATGATTGTGTTTTTCAGAAGGAATCAGGTAAAACTAGTTCTAGTGATAGGTGCAGGAAATCCGGATGTGGCTATAACACTAGAATCAGACAGGACGATTGAGCAAAAGGAACAGGAAACTGCACATGTGTGACACATGGTGATGTAGTGGTTAAGTGCTATGTCTGCTAACCCTAACCAAAAAGTCAGCAGTTTGAATCCACCAGGCACTCCTTGGAAACCCTATGGAGCAGGGTTTCCTGTCCTAAAGGGTCACTATGAGTTGGCATCAACTTGACAGCACTGACAGAAGACAGAAGTCTTACTACAAGTCCCACAAGCCTTCACTACAGATACCATCTTGAAACAGCGCTTGCGCCCTCTCTTCCCACGTACTGTGTGAATCAGAATTCCCTTCCCTCCTCAAAACCTTTAGATATTTCAGACAAGCCTTTGTTCAGGAAGTTGTAGAGACAAGGTTGCTGTCCCAGCCCCCTCCATTTTCCTTGCAGTTCTCCTTTTTCTTTCCTGAATAAACCTTACTGGAGGGGAAAGAATCTCTGAGGTTTGCCTCTTTATTCTTAAGAACCTTACATCTGTGGCACTAGGACCCGTTAACAAAAGCAGATCACCACATCTTTCTCCCGTGGAGTGGCCGGTAGATTTGAACTGTCAGTTAGCAGCCAAGAGCTGTATTTCTCTATCTATCTATCTCTACAGCTACATGTAAAAGAATTATCAACTTTTCTGACTTTTTAAAATGTCAGTCCATGTGTGTTTAACTAAATGTATAGAAATGCTTACTTCTCGTTTCCTTTAAATTATGTTGTTGGTGAAGAACATTTACCATGGACTGTCAGAAGAATGAAAAAAATTGTCTCAGAAGTACAGGGTAGAGGGTCAGTGAGGAAGAAGGCCTTCAGTGAAATAGACTGACACAGTGGCTGCAGTGATGGCCTAAACACAGCAAGGACTGTGAGGACGGCACAGGACCAAGCAGTGTTTCATTCTGCTGTCCATAATGGGTCACAGTGAGTCAGAATTGACTTGATGGTGTCTAACAACAACAAAAAGAACTATCAAATATTCATCAGTAATATGTGTCATGCACTTGGCATGTATTTTCTCCTAGGCCCCCAACACTACTTCAAGGTGGGTTCTACTTTATCGATTTACCTTCAGGAAGATTAGGTAACTTATTCCAGTGAACTGAGAGGCAGAGCTGAAATTCAAGCCTGTGTTTCCCTAATGCATGTGTTTGTACTCTGTATATGATAAGTCACAGCAGCCTAAATGAATATAAAATGACCAGAATAAATTAAGTAGATAAAATATGACTTCAAATGTTCCTTAACCCCAAGATTCTTCCTTCAGACATGTTGTGGCTCCCAAATTATAAAAAGTTTCTCTTTAGTTGTA
This sequence comes from Heterohyrax brucei, assembly GCA_028571685.1. Lineage (NCBI taxonomy): Eukaryota > Metazoa > Chordata > Mammalia > Hyracoidea > Procaviidae > Heterohyrax > Heterohyrax brucei. Next base: position 169,818,963 of record CM053143.1, read on the forward strand.
AAAAGCAGTTAATCTTATAGCAAGAATCATTTAACAGTGGAAGAAAATTCGGAGTTCTTTTTTTTTTTTTTTTGAGAAGAGGTCAGTAAGATTTCCAGGACTGATAGGTCTAGAAGCAAAAATGAATGGTGGAGATGTGTTCTGAGAACATTCAGCAACATCTTATGAGGCATCTGCCTTAGACAATGCCCCAGGCCAATGACTAAGACAAAGGCTCTTCAGACACAGCTGGATTCGTTTAATCAGAAGGTAATAGAGGGGTTAATAATTTTCCTGGGAGGGGAGCTGTCAAATGTGGAGTAATCTCTTCATGTGGAAGAGGGCTGGTTCTGTTGATGAGAGTCATTATCTGTCCATCTGTCACCACACTAAGTTTCAGGATTCCATGTCTTCCTTATCAATGCTGTCACTGTAATTTCAGGTACTATCTGAGGGTCAGAATTTAACTGGTGTTGTAATTCAGCCACCTTTATGATAAAGACTCTGGGCTTGGTTTTCAGCAATATCAACTTTGTTACTACAAGAAATAAGACTTTCTTTCGAGGCACGAGAAGAAACTCTGGTCATTCATGAGACACTTGACCTGTGACTCTGAATCCCTGAGTTCATCTCTCTTACCACTCTGCCCAGCAAAAGTAGGACCAATCAACCAGTTTCATTATACTTCTCGTTCTGTCAAAATTGTAACAGGGTATCAAACATGTGATTGCCTAGAGTCTTGCCTCTCAGCAATACCTGATCTATTGGTGTTCATATTTTGTGGATTTCTTTTGCCATCCCACATCATTTCCTCTTTATTACTAAAGAGGATCATCAAGATCTTTAAGACTAACCTGACTTTAGAACGAATTTAGAAATTCATCCTTACAATTTTGTTTCTCTGAAACCGTTCTCATTCGAGGACTTTTTCCCTTGGGTGAACTAGCAACTCGAGATGATTTTGCATATATTAGGCAAGTTTCTTACAGCCACTTTAAAATGATTTTGTACTCAAACAAATGTATACAAATAATATGCTTTAACATTTTATATATTTCTATGTCTTACAAAACAAAATCTTTGAAGTATTATGCTCTGTAATTGTTTTTTGTATGGTATTTCATGAAAAAATCCCTGGGGTTCATCCTCAGTTTGTCAGGGCATGTATCACAATGAAAAACACATGACATTAGACCTCGAAGCTTTGAAAATACTCTTACATTTTCTGAGACATTCTACATAATGGCCCTGCACCCCAGACTCTATGTATTGGCCACACTCTCTGGATTCTGGGCAGAGACCCTGGCCCTGTGCTACAGCTCTGCCTAGAAAGGCTCACTTGGACAGCAACTCTGCCCCCTCAGCTTTAGGTGCACCCTAAGCCCAACGGAGTGGCAATTCCACCCTTGCGAGCACAGAAAGCCCTGGCTCCACCCTTTCAAACCCCTGAGGTCACGGCCATACCCTTTAAGACTGAGGAAGCTGAGCTACTCATCTCTTTGTCTCTTCAGCTTCTGCTTCCTGAGACCGCGTGGCCTGGGCCTCAGGCCTACCTCCGGCCTGCCAGAGCAAGTGGTCCAAAGCTCTTTAGCTCCACTCTCACTAGAAAGCCTTCTGCACAAAGACATTTAAAGATTTCCACAGAAAACAGTGTGTCTAGGCATATTGACCTGCTCAATCAATGCCACCCATGTATTTTATGTAATTTATTATAATATTGGGTTTCTTGACATTGACTTCCACACCACCTGGTAAAATCCTTTATACTGTAGTCTGTCCTGCATTATCCCAAAGGGTCAAACAAGTAATGGTCCTTTTACCTTTTGGGTATGTTACCATGTATGTTTTTTAGGAATTTTGGGTTTTTTTATTTTGCTTGGTAATTCCGTTCTATTTGTTAAGATCATCTCAGTTAAAAACAATTGTCACCACTCAGTCACCTGAGACGTGCCTCTCGAGTTATCGCATGAAACACCACGGTACCTAAGAGGGACCTCCTGAGCGCAAAGGGCTACACGTCTTAGTCTGGGTTGTCTAGAGAAGCAAAACCAGAAAGACATGTAAATGTATACACATGTGTGTGTATTTGGCACAGTCATTAGGAGCTCAGTTGCTAACCCAAAGGTCAGCAGTTCAAATCTAACAGCTACCCCTTGGAAACACTGTGGTGGAAGTTCTACTCTGTCTTATAGGGTTTCCATAAATCAGAATCAACTCTATGGCAATAGGTTATGAGCCAGGCCAAGTGCTGTCGGTTATACACACAGAAAAAATGAGATTTATAGGAAGGAAACAGCACACAGAGTTGCAGAGGCTGAAAAGTCCCAAGTCCATGGGTTAGGCTGGAGGCTTGTCCTCACTCATGTAGCTAAAGGGGTTGGTGAACCCAAGATTAACAGATCAGGTAGCAGCCCAGTGGCTCACAGCCTGCAGAAGCTGATGAATCTCCATATTGTCAGGTAAGCTAGCTCTAGTCCAAGAACAAAAAGTGATGTGAAGAGGAGTTTGGCTATATGATACAGAGCAAGCCAATTATAGGGAGCTTTGCCAGAAAAGACCCATATATTCAATGCAGATCACTACATCTTGCATACTTTGGATACATTGTCAGGAGATTTTAGTTCCTGGAGAAGAATATCATGTTTTGGTAGAGGGTCAGTGGAAAAGAGGAAGACCCCCTCAAGGAGATGGATTGACACAGAGGCTGCAACAGTGGGCTCAAGCATAACAAAAATTATTAGTATGGCACAGAACTGGGCAGTGTTTCATTCTGTGGTACTTAAGAGCACTGTGAGTCAGAACCAACTCAACAGCACCTAACAGCAACACTTGGTATCGTGAGATTTAATTGTTACCAATCTGATGAGAGTAAAATCTTATTTCCTTGTGGTTATACTTTGCATTTCCTTCATTATGAATAAGGCAGAGAACTTCTTTTTAAGGTGCGCTTTTGCTTTTTTATTTTCTTTTCTGCTCATTCAATATTATCGCACCCAGCCATCTGCTTTCTTCATTCATATGTACTGCTGAAGGAGTAACAATATACAGAACTCAAATATGATTTTAACTGAATTTTTGAATGATCAGTGTTTTGTCTCCACATGTCCCTTTTAAAGCAATTCTGCTTAGTTAATTATTGAATCTGGTTTAAAATCACAAGTTTTAGAAATGGAAGTAGTAATAGCTAACATGTTTGGTTAGCCACGCCCAGCCAAGTGCTGTCAAGTCGGATTCGACTCATGGCGACCTTAGGGTGTTTACTGTTTAACAAAAATGAGGAGAAGGAGTCTCCCTGGAAAGCCCAGTTTCACCTTGCTCCTTAGTTTCAGTACGCAAAGTGACAATAGAAGTAAACTTGGATCTCAAGGCCAGAAACAGCCCAATTGCTTTGCAGAGAAAAGGGATGGGAGAAGGGAGAGAGAAGGGAATGTCAGTACAGCAGATGAGTAGATCTTAAAAGGCAGAATTGGCCATGGGATTCTTCCATGATAGTTGAGCAAAGTCTTCCATTGTGTCTGCTATGCAAAACATGGTGCCTTATGAATGGCTTCTGTTTTGTTTGTTTGTAATGACTTTTCATGTGGTATAACACAATGTGGTAGTTCACCAGATGCTAATACTCACAACTAGAGATGAGCAGAATAATGAAAGCATGCCCAGTCCCACTACTATACTTAGAATAGGGATTGGGGACATTTTATCTAAATTTAAGGTGCTGAGAAGACCCTCACCTATACTTAGGTAATGCTTTTACTATCTTCTTTAATCCTTGTAACAATCCTTTTACATAGACACTAATATTATTTCCACATACATTGAAGGCAAACCAATGCTCAAAATGGGGAATTAATTGCCTGCGAACTAAATTGGAATGGTTTATTATTAGATTTTTCAACCCATTTTGCAGACTGGTAGATCTTCCTAACCCAATCAGACAGAAGCTGGATAAAATATAACCACTGCTTCTAATTTTTAAATACATGATCAAGATTGAAACCAAATTCCAAAGCGGGAATCAAGAGCTGAAAATAAACAGTTCATGTGGATATTGGAACCAGATGAATGCTACAGAGACTGTGATTAAACACCTACGCAGTGTCTCAGACCCTTGAATAGTGAGGACTGGAAACAGAACCCCTGCTGAAAGCTAGAAGCCGTGCAGACTCTCCATCTGTGAAACGAACACAGAAGAAAGAAATGCTTTCAGTGGCTAGAGATACAGCAGGAAGTTGACTACCTCTCAAGGCCGTGGGAAGTAAAAGGGTATTTCCCAAAAAAGCAGACCATCAATTTAACATCATGCACAGGCCTGCGGCCAGACCCCACACTACCAGTGTGGCCCAAGAACTCGTTCTGAGAAACTAACATAAATCCAGTCTGTAATCAATAGGATTCCAGCATTGGCAAATACAAAAAGACCCTACAAGCATAGTTCCACAACGAATGGCATGTATCTCACAGAAAACCACCCTCACTGAAGATGAGCTCACAGTAAAAAATGACTAAGCTCATGAAGTAAACAACTGCTGGGAGAGAAAATCAGCAAACAAAACAAATACAACAAAATTCAGATCCAAGTACTACAAATGTAAAGCAATCTTAAAGAGAGTTTAAAATCATACAATTCAAGTATTCAATAATATATAAAAAATAAAATGTATAATGCAAAAAAGAGGACTTATAGGAAAGAATTGTGAAAGTTTTTAAATAATTCAACTGAATTCCTAGGAGTGAAAATAGTCATGAACATTTAAAATTCAATGGACACATTAAGCAATAAATGCTTCTGAAGAGAGAACTAATGAAATGAATGGTAGAACTGAGACAATCATCCAGAATGCAGCTCATACAGATAAAGGGATGTTTAACATATTTCCTAGTAAAAAATATTCTGTTGTTGGTTTTAGGTGTCTTACGTGGCAGTTCAAATCTACCAGGCATTCCTTGGAAACTCTATGGAGCAGTTCTGCTCTGTCCTATAGAGTCACTATGAGTTAGAATCAACTCAGTGGCAGTGGGTTTTTTTTGTTTTGTTTTGTTTTACATACAGAAGAAAAAAACACTGCCCAGTTCTGGGTCACCTTCACAATCACGTCTGAGTCCACTGTCGCCTCTGTGTCAGTCCACCTCACTGATCATCCTCCTCTTTTTCACTGACTCTCTACCATGTATGAGGTACAGGTCCCTCCTGATAATGTGTCTAAAGTATGCAAGAAGAAATCTCACCTTCCTTGCTTCTAAGCAGTACTCTGGCTATATTTCTTCCAAGACACACTTGTTTGTTCTTCTGGCAGCCTATGGTATGTTTTATATTTTCACTAACACCGTAAGTCAAAGGCACTGATTCTTCTTGGGTCTTCCTTATTAGTTGATCAGCTTTTGCATGCTTATGAGCCAATTGAAAATACCATGGCTTGGATAAGGCACACCTTAGGCCTTAAAGTGACACTTTAGCATTTTATAACTTTAAAGAGGCCTTTTGCAGAAGATACGCCCAATACAATACATTGTCTGATTTTGACTCCTGTGTTTTCCATCCAGTGAGATCCATCTATATATTGTTGCTGCTCTTAGGTGCCCTCAGTTCTGTTCTGACTCACAGGGATCTTAAGTACAATGGAATGAAACACTGCCCATTCTTGCCCTATGCCCACAATCATGGATACACTGCAGCCCATTGTTGTAGCCACTGGGTAAACCCATCTCACTGAGGGTCTTCCTGTCTTTCACTGACCCTCCACTATACCAAACATGATGTCCTTCTCCAAGAACTGATCCCTCCTGAAATCACGTCCCAAGCATGTAAGACTTATCTCTCTATTCTTGTTTCTGAGAAGCACTCTGGTTGTATCTCTTCCAAGATAGATCTCTCCATTGCTTTGGTAGTCCATGGTATATGCAATATTCTTCTCTGACGTTGCAATTCAAAGCTGTCAGTTCTTCTGTTTTCATTATTCATCTTCCAGCATTTGCATGCATATGATTCAATTGAAAAGACCATGGCTTGGGCCAGGCACATCTTAGTCTTCAAGGTGACTTCAAGGTCTTTGCTTTTCAACACTTCAAGGTCTTTTGCGGCAGATTTTCCCAGTGCAATGTGTCCCTTGACTTCTTGACCACTGCTTCCAGGGGCATTGATTGTGGAACCAAGTAAAACGAAGTCCTTGACAACCTCAGTCTTTTTTCGGTTTATCATGATGTTGCTTATCGACTCATTTACGAGGATTCTTGTTTTCTTTATGTTCTTGACTTTAAACTACATAGTGCCCTCTTGTTCTGTTCTATCAACTGCCTTCTGATCAATGCATAGGTGTCTCAGAAGCACAATTAAGTATTCTGGAATTTCCATTCTCCATAACATTCATAATTTGTTATGATCAAATGCCTCTGCATAGTCAATGAAACATATGTACACATTTGTCTGGTATTCTCTGCTTCCAACCGAGATCCACCTGACATCAGCAATGATGTACCTAGTTCCACAACCCTTTCTGAATCTGGCCTGAATTTCTGGCAGTTTCCTGTCAATGTACTGCTGCAGCTGCTTTTGAATGACCTTCAGCAAAATTTTACTTGTGTGTGATATTAATGATATTGTTTGATAATTTTCTCATTCAGTTGGATTGCTTTCTTGGGAAGATGCATAAATATGGATCTCTTCCAGTCAGTTGGCCGGATAGCGGTCTTCCAAATTTCTTGGCATAGCTGAGTGAGCACTTTCAGTGCTACATGTGCTCATTGAAGTATCTCAGTTGATATTCCATAACTCCTGAAGCCTTGTTTTTCACCAATGTCTTCAGCGCAACTTGAATTTCTTTCTTCAGTGCTATCAATTCCTCATTATATGCTACCTCTTGAAATAACTGAACGTCACCAGTTCTTTCTGGTATACCGACTCTGTGTATTCCTTCCTTTTCTAAATCTTCCTGAGTCATTAAATATTGCCCACGAAGAATCCTTCTCTATGTAACTCAAGGCTTGAATTTTTTTCTTCAGTTCTTTCAACTTTGGAAATGCCGAGTGCCTGTTGGTTTTCTATCTCCAGCTCTTTGCACATGTCATTATACTGATTTTACTTTGTTTTCTCAAGCCACCCTTTGAAATATTTTGTTTAGTTCTTAATCACTTTTTCCCTTTTTCTTTAGCTAGTCAACATTCAAGAGCAAATGGAGAGGCTCTTCTGACATCCAATTTGGTCTTTTATTTCCTGTCTTTTTAATGATCTCTTGGTTTCTTCACTTATACATTCGTGATGTCATTCCACAGCTTGCCTGGTCTTTGGTGATTAGTGTTCAGCATGTCAAATTTATTCTTCCAGTGGTCTGTGAACTCATGTGGGATACACTCAAGGTTTTACTTTGGCTCTCACAGATTTGTTCTAATTTTCTTCAGTTTCAACTTGAACTTGCATATGAGCAATTAAAGGTCTGTGCCACACTCAGTCTCTGGCCTTGTTCTGGCTGACATTATTGAGCTTTTCCATCATGTCCTTCTACAGACACAGTTGATTTCATTCTTCTGTATTCCATCGGACAAGGTCCATGTTACAGTCACCATTTATGTTAGTGAAAAAAAGTACTTGCAATGAAGAAGTCATTGGCTTTGCAAAATTCTGTCATGTGATCTCCAGCATCGTTTGTAACACAAAGGCCATATTTTCTGGCTACTGTTCATTATTTATGTCCACCTTTTACATTCTAATCACCAATAATTATTAATGCATCTAGTTTGCATGTTCAATCAATTTCAGACTCCATAAGCTGCTAAAAATCTTCACTTTCTTCATTTTTGGCCTTTGTGATTGGTACATAAATTTGAATAATCATCATATTAACTGGTGTTTCATGTAGACTTATGGATATTATCCTATCACTGAAAACACTATACTTTAGGACAGATCTTGAAATACTCTTTTTTGACAATGAATACAACACCATTCCTCTTCAAGTTGTCATTCTCAGCATAAGTAGAACCTATGATGTGATGGCCCAGTTCAAAATGGCCAATACCAATTCATTTCAGCTCACTAATGCCTAGGATATCTGATCTTCAAACATTCCATTTCTTTCCTAACAGTTTCCAATCTTTGTAGATTCATACGTCATGCATTCCAGGTTCTAATTATTAACAGATGTTTGCAGCCCTTTCTTCTTATTTTGAGTTGTGCCCCATCAACAGGCGAAGATCCCAAAAGCTTGAGTCTATCCATGTCATGAAGGTTGACTCTACTTTGAGGAGGTAGCTCTTCCCCAGTCATCTTTTGAGTGCCTACCAACCTAGGGGGCTCATTTTCTGGCACTATCTCTGACAATGTTCTGCTTCTGTTCACAAGGTTCACTAATTCTGTTCAGAAGTGCACTCTTGGGTCCTTCTTCCTAGTCTGTCTTGCTCTGGAAGCTCAAGTGACTCTACTGGTATCTGAACACCATTGGCATAGCTTTCAGCATCACAGCCATGCACAAGACCCCATAGTAAGACATAATGACAGACACCTGGGGGTCTACATGTAAAGCTACCACTTAGGCTGCTGAAAAAGGAATTTGCAATGAAAAAGTAGTTGATCTTACAAAAACATATATTATTGAATCAAAATGGCTTGAGCGAGACTGTCTAATAATTACTCATTTATAGTAAATTGAATAAAAAATTCAATTCCTTGGTCACACTAGCCACATTTCAAGTGTTTAGTGGTTCTAAGTGCCACATGTGCCTAAAAAACCACTGCTGTCGAGTCAGGTCCAACTCATAGCAACATTAGAGGTCAGACTAGAACTGTCCCATAGAGTTTCCAAGGAGCACCTGATGGATTTGAAGGGCCGACCTTTGGGTTAGGAGACATAGCACTTAACCCACTACACCTAGTAGCCGTCACACTGGATATGACAGTTGTGGAACATGTCCATCATCACAGAAATTGCTAGTGGACAGCGTCTCAGTCATAGCACAAGTGGATAGCTTTAAAAAGAGAAAGTTTATTCTGTCACAGTCCAGCAAGCTACAAGTCCAAATTCAAGGCATCAGCTCTAAGGAAGGTTTTCTCTGCTGACTCTGGAAAAAGGTCCTTTTTGCCAATCTTACTCTGGACTCGAAGAACCCTGGATCCCAGGGTTCTTTCCAAAGGATATGCTATGCTTCCAGCACAGCTTTCTTGGTTATACAAGGTCCCCAAATTTTGCTCACCTCCTTTTTGTTTATGCTTCAAGAGTCTACACTAAGGTACAGTACAATCCTACACATTGAATCCTGCACCATCAACACAAATGCCACCCATCCTCCCTCATTAGAGGAAGGATTTACAACATAAAGGGTTTACAACACGAATATCACTCAGTACGAGGAATCATGGGACAGCTAAACTGCTACACACATTTTTGGGGGGAGAGCAAAAGTCAATCCATGACAAATAACTGTAGAACTTCAAGAGTATCTGATTCACACAATTTCTTAGTGTTTAATACTATAAGCAGGTTTTGATGATAATAATATCAAAAAATATATGCTCCATGCATGTAAGAACTTGGTTGAATTTATTTTGTTTTGTTTTGTCAAGTTATTTGAGTGCCTGCAAGTTAATTGAGATTTTCCTGTGGTATTTCAATTGATAACCACCACAGTAATTTAAAGCTGGCAATAATGATAAGGTTGTTCCAGGCACCGTATATTTGATTTCCACACTATTCCAATTCTACCTTGTGCCTTCCCAAGGTATAAATCTGATATAATTAACACAGAGAAAGATATTTTTTTGAATGTTCTCATTTATTAAAGTAAGTGCTGTAATTATCTAAATGGCCCGTATTTCACTAGAAATTTTAATGACAACCAAAAAAAAATCTACAAAAGCATCACGAAGGTTAGAAAAACAACCATGGGCTTCGAAAGGGAGAGATGGGAGACTTGGCCCTCAGAGAATAGAATTATTACAGGTCGTTAAATTCTTCCATTAGAGCTTTAATTGGCTTTCTCACTGGCACAAATTTTTCCTCATCGCCTTTAACTGTCTAGTCAAGGGTGAGCTGGGAAATGTTCCAAAGCATGAATTGTATCTAGATAGGTGTCCTTATGTAGTAGTTTACAGTAGTTAACAGGTTGTTAACCTATTTATCATCAAGTTAACATATAGAAAATTTTATGAGGTTCAAGGGAACATAAAACTACTGATCATGCATCCCTAATGAGAAAGCTAATTCCAGTGCTTAATTCTATGGATAACTGAGATATGTTTATTCATTCACTCAACAATTATGTTTTAAGCCCTTACTAGGTGTCAAGGGTGGAAATTCTAATAGTTAAAGCTGTGGCTGCTAAGCCAAAGGTTAGCAGGTTGAATTTACCAGGTACTCCTTGGAAACCCCATGGAGCAGTTCTACTTTGTCCTGTAGAGTCAAAATCAACTCAACGGCAATGCCAGCCAAGCCAAGTGCCGTCGAGTCGGATCCGACTCATGGCGACCCTAGGGCAATGGATTTCATTTGTTTATTTGGTTTTAGGAGTCAAGAACTGTCCTATAGGATACAGCAGATATGGTCCTGGTCCTCAAGGAGCTGATAATCCACAGGAAAGTTCTTTCATTCTGATCTGTGGTGCAGTGAAACTCCTGAGTTAGTAGTAGCCAACCAGAATGCCAACAGAGTGTTTTGAAGTCTGGTGAACTATGGAGTCAAGTTATCTCTGCAGACAGAACTGAAATCTTTGAAAAGACAAAGCTGAGTTGCTTCAAAATTCCAAAGTCTCTGCAAGTTCCAGTGAAGAAAATTTCATCCCAGTCCTGCAACATACTCATGGTTTTTAGAAAATCTCCTTAATCTCGCAGTGCTAAAGAAATCCTTGAGGACTCAAATTCTAACAGAGAGATCTAATTAAGAGAGGAAATGAGATGTTCTGCCATAGAACAAACTAATACATTTTAGAAGAAATACAACCAGAATCCTCCTTAAAAGTGAGAATGATGAGAGTTTATTTTGTTTATCTCAGATATGTCATCAGGAAAGGCCAGTCACTAGAAAAGAACATCACAGTTGGTAAAGCACAGGGTCAGTGAAAACAAGTGAAACTCTCAATAAAATGGGTTGACACAACTGCCACAACAAAGAGCTCAAACATATGAGTGGATTGAGGCCACTAACAATGTGCATCAACTTGGCTGGACCATGATTTCCAGGACTGCATGACAGTTCACAGTTTTGTCATCTGATGTGACTTTCCTGTGTTGTAAATCCTACCTCTTTGATGTTGATGAGGCAGGATTAGCGGCAGTTATGTTAATGAGGCAGGACTCAATCTACAACATTTGGTTGCATGTTGAATCCATCTCTTTAGACGTATGAAAAAAAGAAGCAAGCAGAGAAACTAACAGAACTCATCCCCTGAAGAAAGCAGCTCTGGGAACAGAGCACATTCTTTGGACCCAGTGTTCCTGTGCTGAGAAGCTCTTAGACAAGGGAAAGATTGATGACAAGGATTATTCTGCTAGAACTGACAGATGGGAGAAAGCCATCTCCTGGAGCTGGCACCTTGAATTTGGACTTCTAGCTTTTTAGACTGTAAGAAGATAAAGTTCTCTTTGTAAGGACATTTCCTTGTGGTATTTCTGTTACAGCAGCACTAGATAACTAAGACAGTCATGGAGATGGCACAGGATCAGGCAACACTTCATTCTATTATATGTAAGGTGGCCTTGAGCTGGAGTCGACTCAGTGACAACTAACATTATAGTCTATGGCTGAAAACAATGCTCAAGGAGTAGAAAGGAAGAAAGTATAATACTTGATTGTGTGTTTTGATGGAGGAGTATCACCTTGATTCCATGGGCCGTTCCTCTATCAACAACAACCCTGTAAAATGAGAATTCTCATTCCTGAAGAAAATTAGATTCGGAAAGGTACAAGGGCCTCTCCCAAATCACAAACGAACTAAGGTCATAACCCAGAAGCACCACTTCACCTTCCTGACCTAGTCACCTCATCCCTTCCCATGTCACCCATGTCACAAATCATTGACAGCACGCATTCTGTGTGAAGTTGAAGGGAAGTAAAGAGAGGCAGTTAAGCTGCTGGTAATTAAGGGATTACAAATGTAAACCGAAATGAGCATCATTTCCTGAGTCTCTTTTTATAACTCTCAAGTTTTATTCATTTGATACGTTAACAATGGTACAAAAACAATCAGGAAGGTTTTTTATTCCCTCAAAGGTGACAGCAATGTCTTCTTCATTGTTATGTTTTGTAGACAGATAAAGTGTTAAATTATAAAATTAATCTATTCTGATACTAGCAATAATGTCAAATTTGATAAAGATTTTCTTACTGTGAAGGCAGCTTTCAAATGACCTGGCCTGACTTGACGAATAATTTAACAATTGATTTTCTTGCAGAAACATTATAGAAAGAAAGACACTGTCTCCGATGGAAAATCCTGGGAGAAAAGCTGTCCTTCTCCCTGAGATCATTATTTACTTTAGATAGGCTATTTGACAAGGTGGCTTTGATGCAGGACATTCTATCATTTGTCTACATTAGTTCCTGTTGGACCAGAGATTTACAGGTTTTCAGATAAATGCCACCTATCTTCATGTGATGATATCTATACAAATCTTTGCCCAGGATGACAAGGGAAGGGATACTTACTGAGAGCCTGAAAATGGGCCAGGCACTAAGGACACAGTAACCAACAGTACATGGCCCTTACCCTGGCAGAACTTACAGTCTAGTGGCAAGGCCACAAATAAAAAGAAAAGTCCATGTAATGACAAATGCTCTGGGAGCCAGAAGATGGTTTCTGCTTCATACTGAGATGTCAAGGACTACTTCTCAGAATAGCAGGGACAAGACAGCAAGTACAGAGTCCTAAAGGCCAGAGACAGTCAGGTACTAGCATTAGTTTCCTTGGACTGCCATAACAAAGCACCACAAACTGCATGGCTTAAAATAGCAGAAGTTGATCGTCTTACAGTTCTGGAGCATGTTGGTTTAGGTGCCGTCAAGTTCATTCTAACACATTGCAACTCTACATGCAGCAGAACGAAACAACTGCCGAGTCCTGTGCAGTCCTAACAATCATTGTTATGCTTGAGCCCATGGTAGCAGCTATTGTGTCAGTCCACTTCACCAAAGGTAGGCCTCTTTTTCTTTGATCCCCTGCTCTACCAAGTATGATGTCCTTCTTCAGAGACTGGTCCCTCCTAATAATATGCCCAAAGGACATGAGACAATGTCTTACCATCCTCACTTCCAAGGAGGATTCTGACTGTACTTCTTCCAAGAGGAAGTTGTTGGATCTTCTGGTAAACCATGGTATATTCAATACTCTCCACTAACCGCATAATTCAAAGGTATCAACTCCTCACAAGTTTTTCTTATTCACTGTCCAGTTTTCACGTATGTATGAGACCATTGAAAATAGCATGGCGTGGATCAGTTTATAGTAGTCCCCAAAGTGATGTCTTTGCATCTCAACATGTTAAAGAGGTCATTTACAACAGATTTGCCCAGTGTAATACAGTCTTCAAAAACCACCAATTTAAAGAATGGGCAGAGGACTGAATTCAACATGTAGAAAATCGACAAATGGTTCAATCAGTATATGTTCTACTGTGTATACTCTTAAAAACAGAATTAAATAAACAAAAAGATTATTTGTTTAAAAGGCAGGGAGAGGGCTCTGCAGAGGAAGCGCAGTTCAGAAATGAGAATGATAAGGATCAGCTACTATAGACAAGAGAAATGAGGAATGTTTGCTGGTTGGGAAGCCCAAGAAATAGAACTTCTCAAGAGGAAAGGGGAGACCACAGGCAGCAAGTTTGAGGGAGGTAAAACAAGATAAAGACAGAAGTGTGATCACTGGGTTATCGACACTGTGATCTTGGCAGGAATGGTCTCAGTGGAGTGCCAAGAGCATACTCCACATTCCAGTGGGTTAAAAGGTAAGCAAAGAAGTGAGGAGACGGCAGTGGTGATTCACTGACAGAATTCTCACATTCCGTGAGGAGATTTAGATTCTGTTCCTAGAGTGTCTTTGCTAGAGTTGGTGTCACCCAGTGCAGTAACTCATGGTGTCACTCCCTCCTTCCTAGCATGGATCTGCTGTGAAGGAGGGAGTGACACCATGAATTACTGCACTGGGTGACACCAACCCTATATGAAGCCACTCTGGTTCTTAGTAATGCTTTTATACTAATGTAACTCATAAATCATAATTCCAGCATATCACGGAACGTAACTCACAACTCCATGGCAGGAAGGAGGGAGTAACACCATGAGTTACTGCACTGGGTAAAGCCACTCCAGTGCTTAGTAATGTTTTCTGTACTAATGTTACCCATAAATCATAATCCCAGTATACCACTGAATGTAATGACAATGGTAGTAACATAAACAACCGGCAAAATTTAAATTTTACCTTCAAATTACAAAATAATAAGCACAGTCTAAAGGTAGTTACATTTATGTAGTCTTCTTTGGCTACAGTGAAAATGCAGTAAGAAAACAACAGAATTCTAAGTGAAACCAATTAAGAGCTACATCAAAACTATGTTCATTTTTATAGAACAGAGAATCAGATAGGTCAATCTGTAAAGGACAACAATACCAGAACAATAAATGACAGAGTAAATGGTATAAGTATAGAATTTTCAAACAGAGAGGAAATCAAGGTGATATCAAATAATAAAAGACTGGTTTAAGATATGGGTAAGTTTCAAGGCGACCATGAAGAAAGTTAACAAATCTACTTGTCATGGACCGAATTTGTATTCCTCAGATAGTGTGTATGGGGATGTGCATGGCAGTTTGGCTGGGCCATGATTCCTTGTATTGTGTGAGGTTTCTCTTGTGAGGTTCCTGTAGCCTATAAAACCTGCCTCTGTGATATTAATGAGGGAAGACCGGGTAGCAGTTGTGTTGGTGGGACAGGACTCAATATATAAGATTTTTCTGTGCCTCAAGGAAGTCTTTTGAGATACCAAGAAGCTAGCGGAGAGATTTGGGGAACTTCTTACCACCAAGAAAGCACAGCACGTCCTGTAGACCTGAGGCTCCTTCTCTGATATATTTCCTGACCAAAGACTGGTGCAACATAAAGGACCTTCCTCCAGAGCTGACAAAGACAGAAAGCTTTTCCCAGGAGTGGACACCCTAAACTCGGACTTTAGCTTACTGTACCATAACGAAATAAAATTTATCTTTTTGAGACGAAAACTGGAAGGGCTAGCCTAACAACACCTTGAAACATTCTGGAGTGAGAAGCAACTTATCTATCATCCGCACCTGGGGATGAGTTCCTTAAATTATCCCTAAAGTTTTTCTCTAGAGATGCCAATTTAGACTCAATTGAGAGGCACACACAGACTGAGGTGACAACCATATGTCCTTTCTATGGGGGCACCAGAGAGCTTTAGTTGAGACCAGAGAATTGAACCAAAGTAGCAAGAAATCATACATGCACAACACCCCATAATAAGGCCTGCTACCAGTCCCAGAAGCCCCTGTGCCAGGAATCCTCTCAAAGCTGCATGCATGCACAGCCAAGGGACAAGAAGCCACCAGCCAAAAAAAGAAATGCTTCAGATTCCCACTGCTGATTTAGTGTCCCCAGCTATACCATGGCCTGGATACCAAAACCAAACCCATTTCTGTTGAGTCAGGTCCATCTCCTAGCAACCCTAGATGTCAGAGTAGAACTGCCCCTTAGACGAAGGCCTGGCAGATTTGAACTGCCGACCTTTTGGTTAGCAGACAAAGCATAGCACTTAAACCACGATGCCACCAGAGTTTCTGTGGGCCTAGCTGATCTATGAAAACACAACCTTGAACTTAGTGGTACACCCTGCTAGAGTGCTACACTCTCTGCTGTTGCCCAACTTTGAAGGGTTTTCATTTTAAAGATTTCTCTCATGAGCCAGCCAAGTCCCCCCAAGTAATTCTTTCTCATGGGTCTGTCAAGGACTTTTGAAGGGTCTTCTGTGACCCATGGTAACATTTTTAAAGTTATCCACTGCGACATTTCTGTTAGAGCAGTACCAGGTGACCAAAATATTCAACATAAAGAAGAAAACCGTAAAGTCTCACTTAAAAACAAAAAAACCTACAAAACTGAAAGAAATAAAAACAAATCCACAAACAAAAGGAATTTGGCACCAGAAAATAAAAGGGACAAAGAACACTTCAGCTCTACAACAACCAAAAACATTACTTCAAAACAATTGCGATAAACTCATACCTTTAGTTACACTCAATGTAAATGGCTTAAACACAGCCGTAAAGAGACAGTGACAGAATAGATTAAAAAAAACAGAACCTAGCAATACTGTCTACAACAGTAGATAGTACACCTTAGAAATAACAACATAAATATATTAAAAATCAAAAGGCAGAAAATGTATATCAAGTGAACAACAGCCAAAAAAAAGGAGTGGCAATATTAATCTCAGATAAAATAGACTTAAAAACAAAATCCACCATAAAAGACAAGGAAGAACATGATGTAATGAGTAAAGGGACAATCCACTATGAGAATATAATCATAATAAAGATCAATGATGCCAATAGCAGGGCTCCAAATTATATATAACAAACTCTAACAGTACTCAAAAGAGAAACTGACAGCTCCATGATAAAAGTACGGACTTGAACACACCACTCTTGGTAAAAGACAGAGTATCTAGAAAGAAACTCAACAAAGATACAGGTCCAAAGGCCACGATCATCCAGCTTGATCCCATACACATGTATATAACACTGCACCCAACTGTAGCAAAGTACATATTCTTTTCCAGTGCTCATGAAATATTCTTGAGAATAGACCACATCTTAGACCACAAAACAACCCTCAGCAAAATCCACAACACTGAGGTAATAAAAAATACCTTCTCTCATCACAATGCCATAAGAGTAGCAATTAATAAGAATAATACCAAGGAAATAAAGTCAGATACACGGAAATTGAATAAGACCTTACTTAAAAACCACTGTGTATTTGAGGAAGTCTAAGAAGAATTTAAAAATTCCTAGAATCCTCAGTGAGCAGAGAGGAATAGTGTGCTGTCACCAGGCAGGGAGAGCAGTGGAAGCTGCATATAGGTGGGCATGTAAATTTATATGGGAATGTACATTTTCACTCAGTCATAATAAAAAAAGAAAAAGATTATAAAAAAAAAAAATTCCTGGAATCAAACAAGAATAAAAACACATTGTCTTAGATCGAAGGCACTTGGCTTCCCTGGCTTAAATAACTAGTGTTGCTATAACAGAAATCCTATAAGTGGAAGGTTTCAACAAACAGAAATTTATTCTCTTACAGTCTAGTAGCCTAGAAGTTCAAATTCAGGGTGCTAGCTTTAAGAGAAGGCTATCTCTCTCTGTTAGCTCTGGGAGAATGTCTTTGTCGTCAGACATCTCCTTGTCTAGAAGCTAGTGACCCTGAATCTGAAGGGTGCACTCTTCTCTTTGCACTGCTTTCTGGTGGTGTGAGTTCCCCATTTCTCTCTGCTCATTTCTCTCTTTTATATTTCAGAAGAGATTGGCTTAGATTGAGTTCTGCCTCACTAACATAACTGTCACTAATCCAACCTCATTAACATCACAGAGGTAGGCTTTACAATACATAGGAAAATTACATCATATACAACAAAACTGTGAACAATCATCCAATACTGAGAATCATGGACTAGCCAAGTTGACAGTTATTTTTTAGGGAACACAATTCATCCATAATATATATGATATAAAAGTCTCTGGGACATAGCAAAGGCAGTGGTCAGAGATCAATTTACAGCAATAGATGAACACATCAGAATGAAAAGACAAAATCAAAGCATATAATTCAAACACACAGAGATCAGCAAAAATAGCCTACAGCCAGAGGAAGAAAAGAAATAATAAAGAACAGAACAGAAATAAATGAAATAGAGAATAGAAAAACAATGGAAAGACTCAACAAAACCAAAAGTTAGTTCTTTGAAAGAATCAACAAAATTTACAAACCATTGGCCAAACCAACAAAAGGAAAACAAGAGAGAACATAAAAATCCAAATATGAAACAAAAATAGGGGATATTAAACAGATCCAACTGAAATAAAAAGGATCATAATAGAATACTATGGAAAATATACTCCAACAAATTTGAAAACCTAAAGGAAATAGGCAAATTTCTAGAAGCACACTACTTACCTAAACAAAAACAGAGTTTGAAAATTTGATCAGCCCATAACAAGAGGTTGAAAAGGCAATTAAAAACAAACAAACAAAAAAAAAAAAAAAAAAAAAAAAAAAAAAAAACCTCTCAGCAATGACAAAGAGCCAGACCTACATGATTTCGCTGGAAAATCCTCTCAAACAATCAGAGAACAGCTTGCACCAATACCACTGAAACTATTTTGAAGCAGAAAAAGAAGGGATATTTCCAAATTCATTTTATTAAGCCAGCATAACCCTGATACCAAAAGCAGGGAAAGATACCACAAAAGATTACAGACCAATATTTGTCACGAATATCCTCCAATTCTAACTGCTGTCAAGTGAGGTCTGACTCAGAGACCCTATAGGTCAGAATAGAACTTCCCCATAGAGTTTCCAAGGAGCACCTAGTGGGTTTGAAATGCTGACCTTTGGTTAGCAGACATAGTGCTTAACCCACTACGTGAACAGGGTTTCTCTCATGAATATAGATGAAAAATTCTCAGCAGAATTATAGCCAGTAGAAATCAGCATCATATAGAAAAATAAACCACTACCAAGTGGGATTGATAACCTAATATGCCAAGATGGTTCAATATTAGAAAATCGATCTATATACTACATCACATAAATAAAAGAATTACATGATCATCTCATCCACTGCAGAAAAGGCATCAGTGAAGGACAACATCCTGATAAAAACTCTCAGTAAAATAGGTATAGAACAGAAATTCCTTACCAAGAAAGGGTGTCTATATAGAACCAGGAAATGTTGGTGGCATACTGGTTAAGAGTTCCACTACCAACCAAAAAAAGCAACAGTTCAAATCTACCAGCCACTCCTTGGAAACCCTATGGGCCAATTCTACGCTGTCCTAAAGGCTCATTATGACTCAGAAGGAACCCAATGACAATGAGTTAGACGATAGAGGGTAAGACAGTACACAACACTGAAGAAGTCAGCACAACCTGAACAAGGCAAAGTCATGGGAGCTACACAGGCACATCCATGAGCACCGAATTACTGGGCAGCAGTCTGGGAACCATGGTTTTGGAGTTCATCTAGCTCAGCTGGAATAACATACTTTAGAAAGAAAACATTCTGCATCCTACTTTGGTCAGTAGCATCTGGGGTCTTAAAAGTTTGTGAACAGTATCTAAGATACTCCACTGGCTCCACCTTGTCTGGAGCAAAGGAGAATGAACAAAACCAACGGGCCACAGCTACCACAGCCTCCACCAGACTAAGTCCAGCACAACTACACGGTACCCAGCTACCGCTACTGACTGCTCTGGCAGCGATCATGAACAAAGAGGGTTCCTGAAAAAAGCCAGAGGAAAATGTGAACAAAATTTTAACTCACACACATAAAAGACCAGACTTACTGATCTGGGATAGACTGGAAACACCTCAAGAGTGTGGCCACCAGAGACACTTTTAACTCAGTACTGAAGTCACTCATAAGATTCACCCTTCAGTCAAAGATTAGACAGATCTATAAAAGAAAACAAGAATAAACAGAGTGGTGGAGGCAGGATGGTGGACTAAGCACACATCTCCTTATATCCCTGTGGAAACCAAGACCTGAACTCATAATCAAACAGAACCTTCCGGTCACCTAGTGAGCCCCCAAGACACAGCACAGGGCTGTTAATTTGAACTTCACACCACTGAACAAAAGGCCTCCTTTCTTTCATGGACTCCTGCTCCTGGCTAGCTCTGACTCTCATGGACTGAAGGTAAACGCACCATTTTGACTTATTTTCCTCTGCCTTGGCCAGCGAGCGGAGCCGGGTCTTGCCTAGTGGCTAGACTCAGACACACTGCTGGTGGGATAGGCAGGTGAAATTCCCATATTTTGAGAGCCAGGCTTAGAATTCTGTTAATCTAGCCAATTTGGGCCTGTCCTTTCATCACTGCCACAGTGTAGTTTGTACAGAACTGCACTGCCAGTGTGCGGGATGCCATGTTGGATACGGAGACTTTAGTGGGACCTAATTCTTAGCCTGGGAGCCAGCACCTGCAAACAGGACTGCACTTCTCCAGCAGAAAAGCAGTAGTTTACACAGTGTCGCTTAAATCTGGGCCCTGTCAGCAGAGGCAAACAGGGCAGTAGCACTGCTGTATTTTGAACTAGTTTGTATCATCTCGGGTTGGATATATAGGTGCTTACTTTGTCAGTTGGGAAGAGGGACCTCTATACCTGAAAAGGTAACTGACTTGGGAGGTGATCAGATACCTTTTGTTTTACATTTTAAGACGGCCTAGAGAAACATCTGCAGACCATCCTCACAGTATCCCTCCCAGCCTCTACTTACTCTCATGCGACCCAAAAAGCAACAGACACTTGTGGCATACAAGAAATCATCCATGGCTTCAGAAGGCTCCCAAACAAAACAACCAAGGAGTTTTCCAGATGAAGAAACTTTTATGAAAGCGTCAGAAGATGAATACAAAATGATTATATACAGAGCCCTTCTGGATCTTATACAAAATGCAGCAGAACAAAATGAAAAATTAAGCAAGCTGTTCAATCTGATGGAACACCAGTACTCTGAAATCGAACAGATCAAGAACAAAATCAAAGACATAGAAATTTCCATTCAAAGCCAAGAAAACAGAATGGAACAAATAGAAAAAATAATTTCTGACTTGGAAGACAGAGCTACTGACACCACTGTCTATGAGCAGAAATCAGAAAAAAGAAACAAGAAAAATGAAGAAGCATTAAGAAGCATGTGGGACTCTATTAAGAGGAACAACCTTTAATTAATTGCAGTCCCTGGACAGGATGAGACATCTGAGAACACAGAGAGTATCATTGCTGAGCTGCTCACAGAAAACTTCCCAGAAATCATGAAGGAAGAGAATATAGACATCTCAGATACATGTTGTATGCCACCCAATATAGATCTCAAAAGAAAGACTCCAAGACATATTATAATCAAGCTTAACAAAATGAAACCTAAGCAGAAACTCTTAAAGGCAGCAAGACTGAAGGCAAAGCTAACATTCAGAGAGAAACCCTGTAGGCTTTCATCAGATTTCTCAGCAGAAACCATGCTGGAATGGAGACAGTGGCATGACACATTCAAAGCTTTGAAGGAGAAGAACTTCCAACCAAGAATTATATATCCTGCAAAACTATCTTTCAAATACGAAAATGAAATTAAGACATTCCCAGATAAACAGAAACTCAGACACTTTGTAAAAACCAAACCAAAATTGCAAGAAATACTGAAAGAAGTTCTTGGCTTTGGCTTAGAAGAACAAAACCACTAACTTTGTATTTTACACCAACACATGAGTCAGAATTCTGCTCAGTTAAGGAAGGCTCCAAATTCAATCACAGCTTTAATACGAAAAGAAGCAATCCGCTGATCATCATGAAAACTATCGTTCCATCATGTTAAAAAGAGGGATGTACTACAGTCATTATAGTCCTTCCAGATGGAGAAAAAGTGGACAAGACTGGTAGTAATTAAAATTGGGTTTATACATACTTTATTAAGGGGGATCATAAGGGCAGCTGTAAAGCACAACAAAGATGCAACATACCATTTCAAGAAATGTAACATAGGAGTCTCAACAACTACAAAAACAGCTCTGAAAAAGGTGAAAAATCAACTCACAAAAAGAATGTCCCAGAATAGACTAATAAGAACAACAGAGAAAACATCGACACAAAAATAAAAATATCACAATGCCAGCAGTGAACATATACCTATCAATAACTACATTGAATGTGAATAGACTGAATGCCCCAGAAAAGAGACATCGAGTGACATCTTGGATCAAAAGACATAACCCATCCACATGTTGTCTACAAGAAACTCACTTGAGACCTAAAGATAGGAACAAACTGAAAATTAAAGGATGGAAGAATATATATCAAGCTAACAATGAACAAAGAAGAGCAGGTGTGGCAATTGTAATCTCAGACAAAATCAATTTTAATATAAAATCCACCACCATGGACAAAAATGGACACTATTTATTGCTGAAAGGTTCGGTACACAAGCAAGGCTTAACTATATTAAATATTTATGCACCTAATATCAGAGCATCTAAATACGTCGAAGAAACACTGACTACACTCTAAAAAGAGTTAGATGACTCCACAATAATAGTGGGAGACTTCAACACTCCACTCTCAATACTAGACAGATCATCTAGAAAAAATCGCAGTAAAGATACAGAAGACCTTATTGCCACAATTAACCAATAAAACCTTATCGCCATATACAGAACTTTCTACCCATCAGTGGACAATTACACCTTCGGCTTCAGTGCACATGGAACATTCTCCGGAATTGACCATGTGTTAGGACATAATGCAATTCTCAACAAAATCCAAACCATTGAAATACTGCAAACCATGTTCTCAGATCACAAAGCCATAAAAATGAAAATCCATAGGAGAAAAAACATAGATAGAAAGTGGAACTCTTGGAAACTGGACATCTTGCTCAAAAAACCGTGGGTTATAGAAGAAATCAAGGAGGAAATAAAGAAATTCATGGATTCCAACAAGAATGAAAACACGTCCTACCAGAACCTATGGGATACAGCCAAAGCAGTGCTCAGAGGTCTGTTTATCTCCATAAATGCACACATATGCAAGGAAGAAAGAAACCAAATCAAGGAACTAACCCTACAGCTTGAACAAGTAGAGAGAGAACAACAGAGGAACCCCTCAGGAACCAGAGGAAACCAGATCATAAAGATTAGAGCAGAGCTAAATGAATTAGAGAATAGAAAAACAATTGAAAAGACCCAAAGCTGCTTTTTTTAAAAGATCAACAAAATTGACAAACCACTGGCTAAACTTACTAAAGAAAAGCAGGAAAGGAAACAAATAACCCAAATTAGAAATGAGAGGGAAGTGGTCACAATAGATCCAACAGAAATCAAAAATATCATAACAGAACACTATGAAAGACTGTACTCTAACAAATTTGAAAACCTAGATGAAAGGGACAAATTCCTTGATTCACATCACCTACCCAAATCATCACAATGTGAAGCAGAACAACTTAATAGACCCATCACAAAGGAAGAGATTGAAAATGTCATCATAACACTGCCAACCAAAAAAATTCTGGGCCCAGATGGCTTCACTGCAGAATTCTACCAAGCTTTTAGAGAAGAGTTATCTCCAATACTACTGAGACTATTTCACAATATAGAAAGGGATGGAGTACTCCCAAACTCATTCTATGAAGCCAGCATAACCCTGATACCAAAGCCAGGGAAAGACCCAGCCAAAAAGGAGAACTGCAGACCAATATCACTCATGAATCTAGATGCAAAAATCTTCGACAAAATTCTTGCCAGTAGAATACAACAACATATCCAAAAAAGAATCCATCATGACCAAGTGGGATTCATACCAGGGATATAAGGCTGGTTCAACATCAGAAAAACAATGTGATTAACCACATAAATAACGCAAAAGACAAGGATCACCTGATTTTGTCCATTGATGCAGAAAAGGCATTTGATAAAGTCTAACACCCACTCATGTTAAAAACTCTTAGCAAAATAGGCATAGACGGAAAATTCTTCAATGCAATAAGGGCCATTTATACAAAGCCAACTGCCTACATCATTCTGAATGGAGACTGAAAGACTTTCCCTTGAGAACAGAAACTAGACGAGGATGCCCACTCTCACCTCTCCTATTCAACATTGTACTAGAAGTTCTAGCCAGAGCAATTAGATAAGACCCAGAAATAAAGTGCATCTGCAGTGGCAAAGAAGAAGTCAAAATCTCCCTGTTTGCTGATGATATGATTGTATATGCAGAGGATCCCAAAGAATCTATAAGTAAACTACTCAAACTGATAGAAGAGTTCAGCAAAGTCTCAGGATACAAGATAAACATAAGTAAATCAGTAGGATTCCTTTATACCAACAGTGAGACTGTTAATGAAGAAATTATGAAATCAATACCATTTACTATAGCCTGTAAGAAGATAAAGTACCTAGGAATCAATCTAACCAGAGACATAACAGACCTTTACAAAGAGAACTACAAGCCCTTACTACAAGAAACTAAGAGAGACTTAGATAAGTGGAAAAACCTACTCATGGATAGGAAGACTTAACATTGTGAAAATGTCTATTTTACCCAAAGCAATTTACTTATATAATGCAATCCCAATACAAGTTCCAGCGTCATTTTTTAATCAGATGGAGAAACAAATCACCAATTTTGTTTGGAAAGGGAAGAAGCCTTGGATAAGCGTGATACTACTAAAGAAGAAGAACACACTGGGAGGCCTCTCATTACCCGACCTTAGAACATACTGCACTGCCACAGTGGTCAAAACAGCCTGGTAATGGTACAAGAACCGACAGATTGATCAATGGAACAGAATTGAGACCCCAAAGATGACACCATCTGCCTATGAACAGTTGATATTCAACAAAGGCCCTAAGACATTAAACTGGGGTAAAAACAGTATCTTCAACAAATGGTGCTAGCAAAATTGGATATCCATCTGCAATAAACTGAAACAAGATCCATATCTTACACCTTATACAAAAACCAACTCCAACTGGATAAAAGACCTAAATATCAAACCTTAAATGATAAAGCTCATCCAAGAAAAGGTAGGAACAACAATGGAAGTTTTAATACACAATGTGGACAGACTTCAAAATCTGTCAAACAAACCACAATCAACAGAAGAGAAAATAGATGAATGGAAACTATTAAGAATCAAACACTTTTGCTCATCCAGAGACTTTGTTAACAGAATTAAAAGGCCACCTGTAGAATGGGAAAAAATATTTGGCAACTCTATGTCAGACAGATACCTGATCTCCATAATCTATAAGATACTACAAAATATCAACAAGAAGAAGATAAATCATCTAATTAAGCAAAGGGCAAAGGAGATGGACAGACATTTCTCTCAAGAGGAGATCCAGGCAGCCAAAAATCACATGTGGACATGTTCACGATTTTCAGTTATTAAAAAAATTCAAATCAAGACTACAATGAGATATAATCCCCCTACACTATTGGTGGGTTGCAAAATGGTCCAGCCTCTTTGGAAAGCAATCTGGCGCTTCCTAAAAAAATGGATATAGATATACCATTTGACTCAGTAATTTCACTACTTGGAATATATCCTACAGAATCAAGGCCTTTCACACCAATGAACACATGCACAAGAATATGTATCGCAGCAGAGTCCACTATAGCAAAAAGATGGAATCAACCCAGATGCCCAACAACAGAAGAATGGATAGGTAAACTATGGTATATATACTCAATGGAGCACTATGCAATGATAAAGAATAATGATGATTCCAGGAAACATCTCATAACCTGGTTTCAACTGGAAGACTTTATGTTGAGTGAAGGTAGTCAGTGACAAAAGGACAAATATTGCATGACACCCCTACGATAAGATCTGAAAAACAGACTTGTGTATAGAAGAAAAGACTCTTTGACAGCTGCAAGGGAGGGGAGGGTTTAGATTAGATAAATGGTAGAAATTTGGTTGGGTGAAATCGGTGATAGCACACATTAGAAACAAGAACAATATTAAGTGGACTTCAGCATAACTTGAATACTCCTTCCATCTTAACCCAATATTGCAAGGACAGAGTAGCTGGGTTCGGGGGCCAGGGACCACGCTCTCAGGCAAAATCGACGCCAGTTGGTACAACTAGCGTTTTGCCAAGAGGACCCTCTGCACTCCACATTGGTGAGTGGCATCTGGGGTCTTAAAAGCTGCCAAGCTGCCATACTAGGGCACAGCAAGTGGTCCTAACTCAGCAGGAACAGATGATCACCGAGGACCAAAATGACATGGGGTAAAGACAACCCAGAAGATAGAGAGACCCACATGAGTGGGTGCCTACATAGACTTGGGACCAGAAGAACCGGACGGTGCCTGGCCACCACCAGTGATACTCACGATGGAGCTCACTAAGTTGAGTCTCACCGGCAACACAAGATTAAAATCGGGTGCACTCTGAGATCTCCTCTGAAAGACTGCATTGGTGATCCAACAGCTTCGGGTTTCCCCTGGGAGCATGGCCCCTGGCCCTGATGCTGCCCTTGTACATAAATCATAACAGAGGTCCACTCTTCAGACATGAACGGATTAGACTTGGCAATGTAGAGTGACCATATATCGGATGCACGTTATTCTATGCATCTATAGGATATCATCCTGCTGACCCTCTGACTGGAGGAAGGAGAGTGGGTGGAGAGGAGGGGAAAGGAGGCTGTTGGGAGGATGAGACATGTATGGAGCAGGAGAAATAGTGTCCTGTAACTGGGCAGGGAGAGTACATATAAGGGATGTACATTTTCACTCAGTCATAATAAAAAATAAAAATAAAAGAACAAAAAAAAAAAAGACTAAACAGGCATCCTAGAACTGGGGCAGTGTTTTAGTCAGCTAGGGCAACTCCCACTGTCATATCTGATTTACATAAAATGGCAATCACAGCAGTCTTCAAGGATCCCGGAGCTCCCTTCACAAATTTGTTTCTCACAGTCGTGGTGAAAGTTGTGTCCTCTGGACATGCTATGTGTGGATTTGAAGGCCTAACTGAATAAACCCACTCTAGCATGCCAATTTCCCTAAGCCTTTGATACCCTCTTCCACAGTACCCCAAGACAAGTCTGGCAATTCAACTTGATTTAATGTAGGCCACCGCATCAGCTATGCTTCAGCAATCCAGTCAAACAAACTATTAGGGCCTCTCCTAACTTCTCGCGCTGAAACATTGAATGAAGGGTCTGTGCTCAGTGGACTCAGGTCAAGAAATTCAGACTGATCCAGCTTTATGTTCCTTGCACTATTATCCCACACCTTTAACAGCCATTCCCAGGCATATTCCCCAGGTAGGAGTGGGGTGCTGCTCTAGCAAATACCTAAAACATGGAAGCCACTTTGAAACTGCGAATGGATAGAAGATTCAGAAGGAACGAAGAAGGCGCAGATGGTGAGAAACAACAGAGGACCAGCAGCAGCGGCAGCGGCAGCAGCAGAACCAGAGGCAGCGCTGGAGCCGACCCGTGGAGCGAGAGAGGTCAGTGCCTGCGCAGAGTTTTCCTCGCAGAACGGGGTGCCTCTGGGCACTTGAATCCGTGAGCTGGCCTTGCTGACCACGGAGTGAGAGAGTTGAGTGCCTTTGGGCAGGACGCTTTCCAGCAAGAGTGGGGTGCCTCCGGACACTTAAACCAGTGGAGCTACAGAGCTTTGGAACACTTGCCCGGCAGGGCAGATGTGGGCCTGAGGCCCCGGCCATGGGGCCATAGGAAGCTGAAGCTGAAGAGACAAATAGCGTGAGAAGCTGAGCTGCCTCAGTCTCAAGAGGTATGGCCATGACCTCAGGGGTTTGAAAGGGTGGAACCATGGCGTGCTGTGTTCCTAAGGGTGGAATTGCCACTCAGTTAGGCTTAGGGTGCTCCTAAAGCCAGTGGGACAGAGTTTCTGTCCAAGTGGGCCTTGAAGGCAGAGTTGTAGCACAGGGCTGGAGGTCTCCACTCAGAAACCTGAGACTGTGGCCGATACCTAGAGTCTGGAGAGCATTGCTGTTGTGTAGAATGTCTCAGAAAATGTAAGAGTATTTCCAAAGCTTTGAGGGCTAACGTAATGTGTTCTGTTGACTTGCCTGTTGCCTGTTAATGCCTTCTAAGTTTCACAGATGTAGAAGAGTTTTTGTATTTTGGACTTGGAACTGATTTAAGACTTCTGTTATATGGATGGACATAATTTTGCTATGAATGCGTTAAATGTTTTTGTGATGTGATTTTTGGGTTGTCAAAGGGTGGGATATCATGGTTTGAGTTGTGTCCCCCCAAAAATGTGTGTAGCCACGTGGCTGGGATATGGTTCCCAGTATCTTGGGACTGTCCTCCATTGTGTGGTTTTGCTAACCTGTATGTTAAAGAATTAGGGTGGGGCTGTGAATTCCTGCTGTAGGGGGAGTTTCCCTGGAGTATGGCTTGCCCCACCCTTAATGCTTTTAGCTTGCAAGGAATAAAAGGAAAAAGAAACAAAGGACAATTTGAGAACCTCGCTACCATCAAGCAAGCAGCACCCGGAGCAGAGTGCGTCGGTCAGACCAGAGGTTCTTGCGTGAGGACGCTCCCTGGACAAAGACTGATGCAATACCGGACTTTCCTCCAGAGCCGACAAGGGGAAAGTCTTTCCCTGGAGCAGCGGACACCCTGAATATGGACTTGCAACCCACCAGACTGTGTAAGAATAAATCTTTCTTTGTTAAAGCCATCCATTCTGTGGTATTTCTGTTAGAGCAGCCTAGCTAACTAAAGCAGGCAGGGATAAGAACGCGGAAGGAGACAGAAAGCTGGTCCCAAGAACTCAAGGTTGAAAGGGGGAGAGTGTTGACACATTGTGGGGTTGGCAACCATTGTCACAAAACAATATGCATATTAATTGTTTAAAGAGAAATTGATTTGCTTCTGTAAACCTTCATCTAGGAAACCTTTCATCTAGGAAACCCTGATGGTGTAATGGTCAAGTGTCTCAGCTGCTTATCAAAGGCTAGCAGTTTGAATCTACCAGGTGCTCCTTGGAAAATCTATGGGGCAATTCTACTCTGTCCTGTAGGCTTGCTATGAGTCAGCATTGACTTGACAGCATTAGGTTTGGGGTTTTTTGTTTGTTTGTTTTAAACCTTCATCCAAAATACAAAAATAAAAATATTAACTTCTATCATTACATAAGATGCATTAATGGATTAGGTTTGCATGATGGCCCAAATAATGTAGAAATTGTAGACAAATACATATGGAAATATATTCATAAATAAATAACACCATAAAAATAAATGGGGACAAATAACACCGGAATTTCAGTGCTTAGTGAATATCTCAACTGAATATGTGAGAAATATAGTTATAAATAGTTTAAAGGTAATATTTCTTACATTTATTATTTAATTCTTTATGAATACTAACAACAAAACTGTTTTGCAAAATCCTACACTGAATTACAGTATTAATAATTACATTATTAATAACTGGATTGAAACTTTTTTATTTTTCTCTTTTTCTTTTAATTACTTCTTTATTTTTTAAAAAGTTATCAATATAGGTTCACAAATACTGATTACCACATATTGTAGCTAAAACACTAGAAAATTTGATGAAATCAGCAACTATGAAAACACTAGCAGCAACAAAAACAGTAACACACGTGTGTAGCAGATGAAACCACATGATCCATGATTGTAACTGAGTAGTAACGACAGTTCTGACCAGAGCACATTGGAAGGCTTAAAAAGTAAATTAGCAGAGAGTATTAACCATAGGTGTAGTGACACATGTAAGTTTGACTTATGAAAAATGTTTTTATTGTCATAACTACAGGTATAATCTCATAAAAATAATAAATTCCTGCTGAGACACTGCACAAAAATTTTATAGGTGGTCTTTTCAATATCAGCCCCTCGGACAGTGTCACCTGGGACAGTCTGTACCCCTATACCACTCTGTTTTAGTCATCTAGTGCTGCTGAAACAGAAAAACCATAAAGTGGATGGCTTTAACAAAGGAAAATTTATTCTTACACAGTCCCATAGGCTACAAGTTCGAATTCAGAGTGTCTACTCCAGGGGAAGGCTTTCTGTCTGTCAGCTCTGGAGGAAAGGCCTTGTGTTGCTGCATCAGTCTCTGGTCTGGGAGCATCTTGGTGCAGGAACCTCAGGTGTGAAGGACGTGCTGTACTCCTGGTGCTACTTTCTTGATGATGTGAGGTTCCCAACTTTTTGCTTGCTCCCTATTCCTTTTATCTCTTGTAAGATAAAAGGATAAAGGGTGGTGCAAGCCATACTCCAGGGAAACTCCTTTACAGTGGAGCAAGGAGGTGATTTTATAAAGGGATTTACCCTTCCACCCTAACCCTCTGTAAAGTAATCCACTCTGTTAACTACAGGCAGAGATTAAGATTTACAGCATCTGAAAAATCACAAAATGGCAGACAATCACAGAATACAGGAAATCCTGGTCCAGCCAAATCACTACACGTATTTTTGGGGGAACACAATTCAATCCATGACACACTGTAGTGACAGCGCTCATTCCTGGCCCAAGTACCTTAAGTACAGGTTCTTCTCATCTGTCAGTGAAGGCTTGTATTGCTATGGTGCTGAACAGGCTTCAGCGAACCTTCTAGGCTAAGACAGACTAAGAAGAAAGATTTGACAATCTGCTGCCCCAAAGTTGGCCGATGAAAACCCTATGGATCACAATGGTGCCATCCTGTTGTGCATGGGATCACAAGTCAGGCACCAACCCTGTGGCAGATAGAGACAGTAAAGAAGTGCAGCCCTTGAGACTATTTCAAACTGACTGTGAACAAGGCAATGGGGATTACATTGTTTCTGTCTCCCCAGTGACTCGGGCTGATCAAAACGATCCATCTGCACAAAACAAATCCAACCATTGTAATGTGCTGGACAATACAGTAGGAACAGGGACATCCTTCTTCAAACAGAGTGGCAGAAAAAGAAACAGAAGGTGAAGAGTATAATGACACACTTTTGACTTCTTCCCTGGAAGGACTGGATTTTTTCTTCGTATTTAACAAAATCTTAATAATAATGGATAAGTCACCATGTCACATGGGAGCTACTGTTAACAAGTCCTCCCCTGCTGCTAGCATATTAACGAGTGTTGGATCAGCAGGAGAGAAACGAGTCCTCTTGCCGGCATATTCTACATCCTGCTGGGGGTAGGGACATAATTGTTGCTGACTGCCTACCTAATGGCCCACAGAGTCACAGAGGTGGCACCATTGATCAAAAGGACTTCTTCATTCTTAGACCAAGAGAAAAGCACTGGAAAGCATCAGGAGGCAATGTCTAGACACAACAAAAACTCCTTTAGTTAAGAAACAAAGATGTTACGGGAAAAGGTTAGGCATCTTGCATGTAGTTTTGGTAGGTGCAGCTCTGAAATTCAAACTACTTTTGAGCTGCTCCCTACAAGGGCATGGTGAGGAGTCAGAAACATCTGCGTGACTTTCTGAGCTTTGCCTGGGCAAGAGACCTGCAAGAGGCACTTCAGACCATTGGAAGAAGGAAGACTCCTGCTCTTCTGCCTCAGGCTGTGATCTCTGAGCAACCTGCTTTCTACCAGTTATGTTCTCGAGTTTTGCTCTGTTCATTAGCAAACAGGCATTGCAGGTCATTGTATGACTACACCAAAAAAGCAAAACCCAGTTCTTACAGGACAGAGTAGAACTGTCTCCATAGAGTTTCCAAAGAGCACCTTATGGATTCAAACTGCCAGCCTTGGGGTTAGCAGCCACAGCACTTAACTACCACTTCTTTGTCACCAGGGTTTCCGCCAGGGCTGGTTGATGAGAACGTGCTTTGGGCTTGATCAACAAAAGAAAGACGACTGAAGAGTCAGACGTGTAAGGGGGTTTTGTGTTTACTGGGGGCCTCCTACAGGTAGGTACTCCGCTGAATGGATGCCTCTGTTTGCTAATGATGTAGCAACTTGCCAAAATTGAGCATAAGATTTATTCAGAGCAGTTATTCTACATGCATATAAAAACCCCATTGTCATTGATTCTTGACTCGTAGTGACACTATTGAACAGAGCGGAACTGCCCCATGGAGTTTCCAAGAAATGCCTGATGGATCTGAACTGCTGACTTTTTAGTCAGCAGATGTGCTTAACCACTACCCAAGCAGGGTTCCCTACTGTGTATGGAAACCCTGGTGGTGTAGGAAACCCTGGTGGTGTAGTAGTTAAATACTAGGTCTGCTAAACCTCAATCCAAACCAAACCTGCCGCTGTCAAATCAATTCTGACTGATCTGTATGACAGAGTAGACATGCTCCACAGGATTTCCAAGGAGCATCTGGTGGACTTTAACTGATGACCTTTTGGTTAGCAGATGTAGTGCTACACCACCAGGGTTTTTATTAAGTCAGCTAGCAGCCAGTAATTTGGCCCTCCACCCACTTGGCAGCCTTGAGTCGTTTTCGAGATCTGAATCAGAAAGTAATGGTTTGACAACTATTGTTTTCTTGCAGAAGAAGATAAATTTACATTGCTATGTAATAGTTTCTGGAAACTCTGGTTGGATAGTGGTTAGTATAGTGGTTAAGTGCTACATCTGCCAACAAGAAGGTGGGCAGTTCAAATCTACCAGGCACCTTAGAAGCTCTGTTGGGCAGTTCTACTCTGACCTATAGGGTTCCTGTGAGTCAGAACTGACCTGAAGGCAGTGGCTGGCTATGGTGCAGTTTCTGGCAGACTTTTACAGTTTGGGTCAAGCTTTTGATGATTAATATTTTTGTATTAAGGATAAGAAAAATCTTAAAAATCAAAGATATGTGCTATTAATTTTGTAATTCAATAGGTCTACTCCTCCTTATGACCTAAAGAGCCATTGTTAGGCCATTTGGTAGGTGGGAGAACAGAGTGTGAGCAGGTCACTGGCATTAGGTCCCTTAGCTGGTAAATGGCAGAGCTGAGACAGGAGCTGAAAATACCTGGCTCTAAAGAATACGTGTGCTGTGACTAATGAGGAAGTGATCGCTGGATAATTGAATGAATGATAAATATTTAATAAATTAACACTATTTCTTTTAGAAATGACAAGTCTCATTTAGGAACTTTTGTTTCTTCACTTCAGAGTCTTTCATTTGTCTATAAACAACTGTCAGACAGAGAGCCCTTCCAGCAGTTGGAAGTTATTGTTCAAAAAGCAATTAACAAGGCAGTATTGGGAGTCCCTGGGTAGCAGAAATAGCTGAACACTTGACTACTAGCTGAAAGGTGGTGTTTTGTTTTTCTTTCTTTCTTCTTCTTCTTCTTCTTTTTTTTTTTTTTTTTTTTGGCTTTTCTACTTTTCTTTTTTTATTTATTGTGATTGAGTGAAATTGCACAATCCAACATAAATTTGCATGCCCGCGTATGTGCAGTTCCCACTGCTCTCCCTGCCCAGTGGGACTGCACACTCCACCTATCTGCTCTATACATGTGAAAGTTGGTATTCTGAACTCAACAAGAAACACCTCAGAAGATAGGGCTGGCAATCTGTTTCGGAAACATCACAGCCTTAAAAAGCCTGTGGGGTGCGGTTCTGCTTTGACATGTCCAGAGTTGCCATGCTAGGATCAGAATTGGCTTAATGGCAACTAACAACAACAAGGCCATAGGGTTTTAAAAAACTTAAATAAATGAATGACACCCAATGATGGTTAAGACGGTGTGTCCAGTTGGCTGAGCTATGATGCTCAATGTTCGGAAGTGATCACCCCCGTGATGTGATCTGCTGTGAGCAGCCACTCAGCTGAAATGCAGTTTCCTTCGGTGTGTGACCTGCCTTCTAATGCAAGTGGACATTCTGGCTTTTGCCGTCTGCAGATCCTACAAATGCTTCCTGTTCATCTGACTTCTGGTTCTTGGGACTTGAGCTGGCAGCTTATCTGTGGATTCTAGGATTTGTCTGTCTTCACAGCCTGTGAGCACAAGCCTTGCCCTCCAACCTGCTGATCTTGGGTTCTCCAGTCCCCATGGCCACATGAATCAGGATAAGGCTCTATCTGGATCCACGGACGTGGAACATCCCAGCCACTACAATCATGTGAGCTATTTCCTTGATGCAAACCTCTCTTTCTATACATTTATATGTTCTACTGGTTTTGCTTCTCCAGAGAATGCAATCTGAGACATCCTAGGTTTATAGATTGGTAGACTTAATGTTGTTAAGATGCTTCTACTCCCCAAATGGATCAATAGATTTAATACAATCTCTATCAGAATCTCAGCTATCATTTTTGCAGAAATTGACACAACTAATTCTAAAATTCATGTGGAAACTTGAGAGACCCCAAATAGCCAAAACAATCTTTAAAAAGAAGAACAAAGTTGGAGGACTCCCACATCCTGATTTCAAAACTTACTATAAAGCAAAAAATTATTAAAGCAGGTTAGACTTCTAGATTGTTGGAATAGAACTGCAGTCCAAAAATAAACTTTCAGATTTATGATCAAACTGATTTCTAACAAGGGTGCCAAAACGACTCAATGATACAAAAATATCTTTTCAACAAATGGTGCTGGGGCAAATGGATATTCATGTGCAAAGAATGAAGCTGAACCCTCACCTCCAATCATATACAAGAATTAACTTAAAATGGATCCAAGACCTAAATGCAAGAATTAAAACTATGAAACTTTTAAAGTAAAACATAGAGGTAAGCCGTGTGTGACCTGGGATTTGGCAATGGTTTTGTAGATATGTTATCCAATGCACAAGCAACAAAAGAAAAAATTAGTAAGTTGAATGTCATTGAAATTAAAACTTTTTTGCTTCAAAGGACACCATTAAGAAAGTAAAAAGACAACCCACAGAATGGAAGGAAATTCTTTCAAATTATGTATCTGATAAGTGACTTTATGTAGAATACATAAAGAGCTTTTACAACACAATATCAAGAGAAAAATAATCCAAGTAAACAAATGGTCAAAAGAACTGAATAGATATTTCCCCAAAGAAGATATACACTCAGTTGCATATGAGAAGGTGTTCTTTGTCATTAGCCATCAGAGAAATACAAATGAAAACCAAAATGAAGTATCATTTCACACCTACTAAACCCATTAAATGCATTGCTGTCAAGTTGATTCTGACTCATAGTGACCCTATGGCACAGGGTAGAACTGCCCCAAAGAGTTCCCAAGGAGCACTTGGTGGCTTCAAACTGTCGACCTTTTGTTTAGCAGACAGGGTTTTCTCACACACACTAGCATGGTGATAATCAAAAGAACGTGGGGAAATTGGAACCCTCATACACTGCTGGTGGAAATGTAAAATGGTGCAGTCACTCTGGAAAACAACCTATCAGTTCCTCAAAAGTCAGACAGAACTGCCGCACCATTTGACCTAGTAATTCCACTCCTAGGGAGAAACTCAAGTGAGCTGAGAACATGTCCACATAAAAACTTACGCATGAACGTTCATGGCAGCACTATTCATAATACAGTAAAGGTGAAAATAACCAAACTGGCCATCAACAGATGAATGCATAAATTGCACATGAATGGATAAATTGCACATTCATGCAATGAAATATTATTTGACCATAAAAAGGAGTAAAGTACTGACTCATGCTCCAGCTCCAGTGAACTTTGAAAACAGTGTGCTCAGTAAAAGAAGCCAGATGCAAAAAGCTGCGTAAGGTACGACCCCGTTTACATGGAATGCCCCAAAGACGGGCATCTAGAGACAGAGAGTCAATCAGCAGCTGCCCAGGACTGGCAAAGAGGGAGAATTGGAGGGATATGAAGTTTCTTTGGGGGATGATGAGATGTTCTCAAATTGATAGCACAACTCTCTGTGAATATACTAAAAACCACGAAATTGTTTTAAAACATATTTTTTTTTTTGCAACAGAAAGTTAAAGTGTACAACCTACCCTTAAATAAATTATATTTAAAACAAAAGTTATAAATCCTCAAAACTCATCACTCTGTATTTAATTACATGGTTACTATTTTCTATGCCGAAACCTTGTGGAGTAGTGGTTAAGAGCTATAGCTGCTAAGTAGTAAGTCTGTAGTTCAAATCCACTGGACATTCCCTGGAAACCACATGAGGCAGCTTTACTGTGTCCTATAGGGTTGCTATGAGTTGAAATTGACTCAATGGCAACGGGTTTTATTCGGTTTGGGTTTATTTTCTATGTAATTTTCTGTTTGTATGGTGGAAACACTATATAATTGTGTGTGGATCCCAAGTGACATATTGGTTAAGAGCTTGACTGCTAACTAAAAGGTCGGCAGTTAAAATCTATCAGCTGTCCCTTGGGCAGTTCTACTCTGCCGAATAGGTTCACTAGGTTCAAATGTTAATTAAAACCGACTTCATGGCACCTAACAGCAGTAGCAACGCTGAGTGTATATTATCAACTCTATATTCAATGACGTCACCTTAATAGCTCAAAACTAGCCATTGTGATTGCCAGGGGAACTGACATAAGCTACAGGTGAGAGTGTGTTGTTTTTGACAGCCAGTTGTCAGTTGTTCACCTGCACACCACTGCTAGGATTTCATTCATATGAAGCTCAAGAATTGGAAAAACTAATACACAGTAGTGTTGTTGTTAGGTACCTTCAATTTTCAACTCCTAGTGACCCCATGTGGCAGAGCAAAGTTTCCCCATAGGATTTTCTAGGCTGTAGTCTTTATCGGTGCCAGCTGCTGTTGTTGTAAGGCGCCGACTCAGTGATCCTATGCACAACAGGATGAAACAGTGCTTGGTCTTAAGCCACGTCCACAATTGTTACTATGCTTAAACCCATCGTTGCAGCCACTGTGTCAGTCCACCTTGTTAATAGGCTGCTTCTTCTTCCTTGACCCTCTACTTTACCAAGCATGCTGCGCTTCTCCAGGGAGTCATCCCTCCTGACAGCAGGAATAAAGTATGGTCGGGTGCAGATGGCCAGAACTGTCTCCTGCAGAATGGCTGTGTGCATAGAAGCTGTGACTCTTTTAGTTAGCATCCCAGCACTTAACTACTGCACCACCAGGGTTCCTATGACACATGGTATTAAAAGCGGGGAAACAGATTAAGTGCCTGAAGGGAGGCCTCCTGCCAAGTATGAGCTACATGGGAATCCTACGGGGTGACAGTACTGGCCTGCCTTTCAAGCACCGAGGTGGTTCAGTGGAAATAAACTTTAGATCCGACTCGACAGCACTTGGCTTGCATACACTTTATGGAAACCCTGGTGGCATAGTGGGTTAAGTGCTATGTCTGCCAACCAAAAGATCGGCAGTTCAAATCCACTGGTGCTCCATGGAAACCCTATGGGGCAGTTCTACTCTGACCTCTAGGGTCACTATGAGTCGGACCCAACTCGACAGCAGTGGGTTTTGTGCACTTTACTATATGTAAGTAATACTTCTATTTAAAATATATACTTTTTTTAATGGCAAAATAGTTATTCTGAAGGTAATTTTCTCTGTAGAAAAGGAAGAGATTAGACATTCCCACAGAATGGGTTCTGCCCCTATGGGGCAGCTTGAGTAGGACAGACCCGGAAGGAGATAGAGTCCCCAGTCAGTATTACCTACAATTAGATCATAATGAGTTTCTGGAGAAAGAAAGCACATGGGATGACTGTTTCTGATTGGCCCTAAGTCCCCACATAGGAACGACAGCAGTAACAATGGCTACAACCCAGCAGAGTTCTAAATGCTTTACAGGAGTTAACTCATTCAGTCTCCTAAAAACCTGAGGTGATTTTATTATCCCTATTTTTTAGATAAGAAGATTGAGGTTAAGGGCTTATCCCCAGGTAGTGAAGCTGGAAGATGGCCAAGTCAGAATTTCAATCCAAGAAACCTCTCCCTGGTACCCTTATTAATTGCTACACCCTTCTGACAATGAATAATCAAAATAAACGACTAACTTGTTAAATAATTAGCAGCTGGATTATGTGGCCTGGCAGGCACTTTCATGTCTCCTTTATCTGTTCTGCAAAAAGACACAGACAGGAGAAGGTCCAAACGTTTGGCCTCAGTGACCTGCTTCCCTGCCCTTTCTGATGTGGCTGGCTCAGTATGGAATTCATCTGATGTGAAGTTCAACTTTGGAGCAATAAATGTAATCATCTGTAAACGATCCAAAAGAGGAACTTTGACTGGAGCGTCCAAGGGTGCAGTTTGATTGGCTAAGAAATGCCACCTGTTCAAGGAAGGCAATGGAAACCTAAAGGTAACACATTATCACCGAATCCACCAAAGCGAGGCCAGCCTCCCTGGCGAGAGAAAAATCGAGTCCTGATATATAGCCTGGAGCCCTGGTGGCACAGTGGTTAGTTGTTAGGGCAGCTACCCAAAAGGTCAGCAGCTCAAATCTGCCAGGCACTCCTTGGAAACTCTATGGGTAGTTTTATTCTGACCTATAGGGTTGCTGTGAATCGGAATCAACTCAGAGGCAGTGACTGTTGGCTTAATATATAGCCCAGAGCTCTAGTGGCACAGTGGTTAAGTGTTACGACTGCAAAAGTTTGGCAGTTCAAATCCACTAGCAGCTCCTTGACAACTCAATAGGGCAGTTCTGTTCTGTCCTATGGGGTCACTATAGTTGGAATTGATTTGCTGGAAACAAGGTTCTTTATTGTTGTTGCTGTTTTTCTTTTTTCTAAAACATGTAGCCTGTTTTCCCTGGAAGTTAATTACTGTGACTCCACCCTTTCTGAACAAGCGGCTCTCCTCACACTCGTACAGCTGCTGCAAGACTCACCCACAATGCACCCACTCACCTCTCAGCCAACCTTGGGTGATTTATGGAGTTGTAGGTGGCCAGAGCAGGGAGGGAGATGCATACCAATCCAGTGCCACTGCTTTGATTGGAGGGGCAAAAAAAGGAGTGCCTAAAGGAAACTTATGAAAAAGATGAGCAAATGGGAGCAAGCGCTCAGGCCTCCAGATCCTTCATTGAGCGCATTCAGTGTGTCTGGTGCTAAGAAGTGCGTCTCCATGTATAAGATTGTCCCCTCATGTTATGATCATTGTCCCCACTTATTCTCCACTCCATCACGCTAGCTCAGCTATAAACAAACAAACAACAAAAACAACAAAAATTGCTCTGAAGTCAATTCTGACTCACAGAGACCCTATAAGACAGAGTAGAACTGCCCTATAGAGTTTCCAAGGAGTGCCTGGTGGATTCACACTGTCAACCTTTTGGTGAGCAGCCATAGCACTTAACCACTACACCAACAGGGTTTCCAGCTCAGCCATACTGACAATATTCACTGAGTGTCTGTCTTGTGTCAATGCTGGGCCTCAAGTTTCCTGGCCTTGACAATAAAAGAGCCTTGTTTACTGTCAGTGCATAAGACAGCTGGGTTGTGGAGTCGGCGAAGTAGATGTTTCCAGAAAAGTCTTGGAAAAGAAACTAGAGCCAGTCTTGAGCTGCAGGTTGTGTTGGGGAAAGGGAGTTTCAGGGCAGCCTTGGAGAGGATCATGTGGATAGAGCTACTGAGGAGTAAACAAGACTGAGCCCCAAAATATTCTGCTAGTATTGGGTTCCACTGAGTCACCTCTCACTCATGGTGACCCCATCCACGTTCAACAGAACAAACATTGCCCACCACCTGGTCCTGAACCACCTTCGTGATCACTGGTGCACTTGAATCCTTCGTTCCTAGCCCTGTGTATCTTGAATGTCTTCCAACCGGGGGTGCTCATAGTCTTTCCCTGTATCAGATAATACTCTGCTGTGGTCCATGGAGTGTGCATTGCCTAATTTTCAGAAGTAGGTCATCAGGCCTTTCTTCCTAGTCTATCTTAGCCTGGAAGTGCTGTTGAAAGCTGTCCACTGAGGGTGACCCTGCTAATGTCTGAAATACTGTTGGCATAACTTCTAGCATTATTATAACTGGGAAGCTACCACAGTTCAACGAACTAACAGATGGCTGGTGGCAATAAAATATTACCCCTAGCTGTCCAGTCAGTTTTGATTCATAGTGACTCGTAGGACAGAGTAGAATTGCCCCATAACGTTTCTAAGGAGCTCTTGGTAGACTCCGACTGACAACCCTCTGGTTAACTGTTGTAGCTCTTAACCACTAAGCCACCAGGGTTTCCAATAAAATACTAACAGAGTTAAAGTTGTTTCTTCCCTTGACTTTCCTCCCAACCCTTACATGACCTTTCATCTTCCTTGACACTCTCTCCACTTTTCTCATTTCTTTCCAGCTTCCCTTTCTTCTCATCAGAACTTGGACAGCCATGGGGAGGACTCTGGAGTTATAGATACCAGCTGAGACCCTGACCCTGATCCTGACCAACTTGCTCATCCTTTCGAAGGGCTCCAGATCTGTAAGATGGGGAGCCTCACAGGGCTAACCAAAGCGTCAGCAGTTCAAATCCAAGGCGCTCCTTGGAAACTCTGTGGGGCAGTTCTACTCTGACCTACAGGGTGGCTATGAGTTGAAATGTTCTTGATGGTAATTAGTTTGCTCATGGGGCAACTAGTGGGTTTAAAAGAGGTTATGTATACACAAATACACACACATATTTGCACATACGCTGGTTTGCTTGTTTGTTTATTTGTTTCTAATGTGATAGGCTTACCAAGGTGGGGGGAGGAATTCCCCTTCATTAATCTCTACCCTCCTTCCACCATGAAGAGAAAGGTTTTTAATTCTTAAATGCTGTCCTGGGCTTCAAGGGATCATTTAATGTAAAGACTAGGCAATCCAGTACCCCGGTCTTTATATCAAACAGCCCCTTGACCCTTTTTTGCCTGACTAATTCCTACTAGGAAAACTTGAGGTGTAGTGGTTAAGTGCTACAGCTGCTAACCAGAAGGCTGGCAGTTTGAATCCACCAGGCACGCCTTGGAAATTGTAGGTAATTCTACTCTGTTCTATAGCATTGCTATGAGCCAGAATTGACTTGATGGCAACAGTTTTGTTTTGTTTCGTTCCTGCTAGTGTGGAACTCTGGTATTAATGGTTAAGCATTGAGCTGCTTAAAAAAAAAGATCAGCAGTTGGAATCCACCAGCCACTCCTTGGAAACCCTGAGGGGTAGTGTTTTAGTCAGCTAGTGCCGCTCTAACAGAAATACCACAGAGTGGATGGCTTTAACAAAGAAAGATTTATTCTTACACAGTCCGGTAGGTTGCAAGTCCATATTCAGGGTGTCCGCTCCAGGGAAAGACTTTCCCCTTGTTGGCTCTGGAGGAAAGTCCGGTATTGCATCAGTCTTTGTCCAGGGAGCGTCCTCACGCAAGAACCTCTGGTCTGAAGGATGCGCTCTGCTCCCAGTGCTGCTTGCTTGATGGTAGCGAGGTTCTCAAATTGTCCTTTGTTTCTTTTTCCTTTTATTCCTTGCAAGCTAAAAGCATTAAGGGTGGGGCAAGCCATAC
Organism: Heterohyrax brucei; assembly: GCA_028571685.1. Lineage (NCBI taxonomy): Eukaryota > Metazoa > Chordata > Mammalia > Hyracoidea > Procaviidae > Heterohyrax > Heterohyrax brucei. The sequence continues at coordinate 169,860,027 of CM053143.1, forward strand.
TCCAGGGAAACTTCCCCCACAACAGGAATTCACAGCCCCACCCTAATTCTTTAACATACAGGTTAGCAAAACCACACAATGGAGGACAGTCCCAAGACACTGGGAACCATATCCCAGCCACGTGGCTGCACACATTTTTGGGGGGACACAATTCCAACCATGACAGGTAGTTCTAATCCTAAAGGGTAGCTATTTGTCAGAACTGATTAGATGGCATGCAACAGTAGCAACAGTACAACAAGACTTGGCTCAAATGTCTCTTCTTTCTCCAAGCCATCCCTTATATTCTCAGAGATACCCACCCCTCCCAAGTTCCTGGACTGACCTCTCTATCATCATAGTCTAAGACACAGCTTTGTAATTGGAGCTTTTGGCCACATACTTGCTTTCTTGACCTTGTACCTTTCCACAGATTTTACCCAAAAGACCACACACATTGCTGTCAATTCTAATTCATAGTGACCCTTATAAGACAAAGTAAAACCACTTCATAGAGTTTTCAAGGAGCACCTAATGGATCCAAACTGTTGACCACTGGGAAACCAGGCTGTTCTGGAGAGGCCTCCCTAAACACTTCAGTCTGCTGGAGCAGAAGTTTACTGGTCACAACTTCCTCCACCCTTGCTTCTTAAAGTCATCATCTGAAAAAGAGAGAGGAGTCTCTGGCTCAGCTAACTGAAAGGTTAGAGGTTTGAGTCCCCCCAGAGGGGCCTGAGAAGAAAGGCCTGATGCTCTACTTCCGAATCTGCCATAGAAAACACTATGGAGCATTTCTACTCTGTCACCTGGGTCTGCTATGAGTCAAAACCAACTTGGCAGCACCTAACAAGAAGTAACAACAAGTAACCTAAAGGTTGGTGGTTTGCACCCACTCAGTGGTACCACAATCGGTTTCCTCTGAGATTACAACCAAAAAGAACTTGATGGGGTGGTTCTACTGTGTGACACATGGAGTCACCATCTACTAACTTGGTTTTGGGAGAGGGTGGGGGGAGGGTGAAAACAGCTAATACTGGGCTGCTACTGCAAAACTGACAGTTAAAGCCCACCCAGGGGCACCTTGGAAGATAGGCCTGGTGTCATGGATTAAATTGTGTCCACAAAATATGTTTGTCACAGTTTGGCTAGGCCATGATTCCTGGTATTGTGTCATGTTCTTGTGCTGTAAACCCTTCCACTGGATGTTAATGGAAAACCCTGGTGGTGTGGTGGTTAAATGCTACATCTGCTAACCAAAAGGTTGCAGTTCAAATCTGCCAGTGCTCGTTGGAAACTCTATGGAGCAGTTCTACTCTGTCCTATAGGGTTGCTATGAGTTGAAATCGAATCTAAGGCGGGGGGGTTACGATGTTATTGAAGGAGGATGGGCAGCAGTTGTGTTGGTGGGACAGGACTCAGTGGGTAAGATTACGCTGTACCTTGAGTCAATCCTCTGGGATATAAAGGAAAGGGAAACTAGTAGAGAGTTGGGGACCTCATGTCAGCAAGAGAGCAGTGCAGGGAGCAGAGCAAAATATGCCCTTCAGAAAAGACCAGGGGTCCCTACACCTCAGAAGCTCCCAGTCCAGGGGAAGAATGATGACAAGGATGTTCCTCCAGAAACAACAGAGAAAGACTTCTGGAGATGATGCCCTGAATTTGCACCTACTGGATTGTAACAGAATCTAAGAACTCTTGTGAAAGCTGTCCACTCGGGGTGTTTCTGTTAGAGCAGTACCAGATGACTAAGACACTTGGTGATCCACTTTGGAAAAGCCAGCCATTGAAAACCCCATGGAGCACAGTTCTTTCTACTGTGACAAATATGGGGTCACCGTGAGTCAGAAGTGACTCCACGGCAACTGGTTACTTATTAAAAAGGAGGCAAACAGACACAATTTAAACCAACAAGGCTGTTGTCGTTAGCAGCTGTCATGTTGATTTCACCTCCTCATGACTGGCTGCATGCAGTGTTCAAGTGCTCCGCTCCATAGAACTGTCTTCAGGAAGGCAGATCACCAGGCCTACCCATGCTACCATTGGGTGGGTTTGAACTGCCAACCTTTAAGTTAACAATCAAGCAAAATCTGTTATGATTCCCCTTTCTAGCTAATGAAAGGGGCTCATAGATTCTGTAGCTCATCGTTTTTGCTGTTGAATTGTTATATAACTCATGGCAACCCTGTGTGTTGCAGAATAGAACTGCTCCTTAGAGTTTTTGAGGCCATGGCCTTTTAGAAGCAGACAGCCAGGCCTGTCGTCTGAGACACCTCTAGGTAACTTTGAACCACCCATCTTTTAGCTTGTATTAGAGCACTTAACCATGGTTTTATAGTGGTTAAGAGCTACAGCTGCTAACCAAAAGGTGAGCAGTTCAAATCCACCAGGCACTCCTTAGAAGCCCTATGGGGCTGTTCTACACTGTCTTGTAGGGTTGCTGTGAGTCAGCATCGATTCCATGGCAGTGCATTTAGTTTTGATTTAGAGTGTTTTACTGTTAGGGCAGTCAGGGACCCCTAACTACCTGTTAGTGGAACCCAAGTCTTCCTTCTTCCAACCTCTCTCTCTCTCTCTCTCTCTCTCTCTCACACACACACACACACACACACACACACACACACACACAGGACTATGCCCAAGGCTTTCAGTGCAACAGGGTCAGTAGAAGCAAGAGGAGCTCAGTAGGAAGGAAGGATTGCTAGATGGGGCAGAGGCCATGTGACTGTAATTACAGCATTACAGTAGCTGTTCCTCCATCCTTTGGAAAGCTTTCCTTCACCATTCCTTCCATTTATTAAGACCCTTTGTAGTAATTCTCTCCTTTGCAAGTCCTTAAGTCCTTCCGGGTCCTTATATCAAATTCAAAATTACCTACTGACACAGGCCTGCCTGAAACAGCCAAAGAACCAACACAAATAAAAGACACAAAGAGTCCTATCATCCCAGGGATGTTTTCTTTATTTGTGTCTTTGGGAAACCAGCCGACAAAGACAATAGTCCTTTAAGGATTTACCATCAACTGGGACTGTAAATTACCAAAGGTGCTTCTGGAAAGCTCGAGACAAAACACTCTTTGGGGGAAAATAAACAAGAGCTGATTCGTCTGTGTGACTGTGACTCTTAAAGGGTCCTTCCCCTCAGTCAAGATTCCCTCCATCTGTGTCTCCAGTCTGCATCACTGTTGCCATGGGAAGCACCAGCCACCAGAGGTGTGGGAGACAGGTTCAAAGAGAAATAATAATAACAGCTAGTCTTGTGTGATAGCCATGTGCCAGATACCATACCTAGTGCTCTAACTGAAGTCAGGTGGTAGTTCAAAACCACTCAGAGGCAGCCTGAAAGAAAGATATGGTGATTTGCTTGTGAAAGGTCACAGTCTTAAAAACCCGAGAGAGTACAGGTCTACTCTGCACATGTGGAATGGTCATGAGTCAGAACTAACTGGATGGAAACTGGATTGGGTTTCTTTGGTCTGGTATTTAATCTACACTAGAACCCTATGGGATAGATACTACTGCCACTGGTCCTCATTTTACAGCAGAGGTTAATGAGACACAGAGAGGTTAAGCAACTTGCCCGAGATCACACAGCTTAGGAAAGGCAGAGTCAGGCTTCAAAACCAACAGGACAAGATCCAACACCCTTAACTGCTGTACTACACTGTCTCTACATTTAGTTAAACTATAAGCCAGAGTGCCTAGGCTGGGAGCTAAGCAGAACACACAAAATAACCAGACGTTTGGGCATCAGGAATTCTGCTGGCCTGTTTTAGAAACATTGAAAAACATTCCTCAGGGCAGGGTCTTATTTATTCTAAATTATAAGGATAAATTCTGCAGACAAAATCAAAGATTTAGAACTGAGGAAACAGAAGAGGCCAATTTGTCCCATCTATTGCCACAAGATGACACCAGGCAACAAAAGGGCAGGACTCTGCAGTTATGCAGACTGCAGTCCTATTCGCTCACTACCTGTGAACTTTTAGTGGGATGTATGAGTGTCTGCATCTCAGTGTTCACATCTACAAACAAGAAAAATCAACCTGTACAACAATGTTCACGGCAGCACTTTTCACGATAACCAAAAGGTTGTCGTTGTTGTTGTTACGTGCTGTCAAGTCAGTTCTGACTCACAGCAATCCCATACAGAACAGAATAACACGTCACCTGGTCCTGTCCCATCCTCATGAGAGAAGGGATGTGTGGCCACATGGCTGCAGCTACTGTGCTAACCCATATTACAGAGGGTCTTCTTTGTTGCCGACCCTCTACTTTATCAAGCAAGACGCCCTTCTCCAGGGACTGGTACCTTCTGATAGCAGGTCCAAAGTAAGTAAGATGAAATCTCTCTATCCTAGCTTCTAAGGAACATACTGTCTGTATTCCTTCCGAGACAGATTTGTTCATTCTTTGGCCAAACCAAACCCCCAGCCATCAAGTTGATTGCAACTTAAATAACACTATAGAACAGAGTGGAACTGCCCCATAGAGTGTCCAAGGAATGCCTGATGGATTCAAACTGCCAACCTTTTGGTTAGCAACTGTAGCACTTAACCACTATGCCACCAGGGTTTTCCATTTTTCTGCACTCTGCAGTTTATTCAAGATTCCCGGCCAAAAGGTGGAAACTGAAACAAAATGAGGGACATGCATACAGTGGAACACTACTCAGTATATAGTCAGAAGACTGCTCAGAGATAACAAGAAATGAAATTGTGCTGCCTGCTACGACCTGGATGAACCTTAAAAGCATCCCACTGAGTAAAGTAAGCCCGGTGCTGTCGAGTTGATTGTGACTCATAACAACCCTACAGGACAGAGTAGAACTTCTCTGAAGAGCTTCCAAGAGATGCTTGGAGAATCTTATCCCCCTGCCTCTGGTTAGTAACTGTGGTACTTTACCACTACACCACCAGGGTTTCTGAATAAAATAAACCAGTCCACAAAAAGACGAAAACTGTATGATCTCACTCACATGAAATAAGCCAATGTCTAGAAACCAAAGATTATTGGTGGTGACCAGGAGTAGCAGGCATGAGCAAAGCGTGGCTGAACACTTAGGGAATACTGAGTTTCTGTCAATGGTGATAGAATAATCTGAAAAAAGACAGTGGTAGTGGTTCCCTAATGTGATGAAAGTAATCAGTGAATTATACATGGAGAAAATACTGAATTGGCAAACATTTTGTGTATATGTATTTTCACCACACAAAAAAATATTAATTTCAAAGGGCTGCTGTAAGAACTGGAAGCCCTGGTAGTGTAGTGGTTAGGTACTAAGTCTGCTAACAAGAAGGCTGGCAGTTCAGGTCTGCCAGGTGTTCCCTGGAAACTCTATGGAGCAGTTCTACTCTGTCCTATAGGGTCGCTGTGAGTTGGAATCGACTCCACGACACTGAGGGTTTTGCTATAAGAACTAAGGAAAGAAACATAAAGACTTGGACCCTGCGATGCTCTCAGAACCAGTGATTGCTCCTCCTGTCTCTCCGACCTCAGAGGCTGGAAGGAGGCCTGGGAACGAGAAGCCCAAAGCTCGAGGACAGTGAGAGAAGTGCAAGCACCGCCTGTTGTGAAGAGAGGCCTGGAAACTATGTACTGAGAGGCCTGGAGACAAGATCAAGAGAGAGCTCCTCAGGGCAACGTGGCAGTAAAGCCTGGTGGGGTAGTTGTTAAGTGCTACAGCTGCTAACCCAAAGGTCGGCGGTTCAAATCTACCAGGTGCTCCTTGGAAACTCTATGAGGCAGTTCTACTCTGTCCTGCGGGAGAGTCTGGACTGACTCAACAGCAACAGGTTTACGAAGGAGACCCAGGTTCGATTCCCAGCCAGTATACCTCGTGTGGCACTACTGCCCTTCTGTCAGGGGAAGCTTGCATGTTGTCATGAAGCTTTCAGGAGTTTCCGGACTAAGACAAAGTAAAGAAAAGTCTGATGATCTCTTTCCAAAAAGCAGCCAAAGAAAACTCCATGGATACAACGGTCCGGTTGGCAACCCATCACTCATGTTTGGGGGCCGACTTAGGAGCCTCTGCCAACAGCCAGTACCTCAGGTCGACACTAAGGACATCAACACTAAAGACACTTCATTTCTCTTCCAGTAAATACTCTGAGCCAGCAGTCTTCAGCTCGACGTGCATCATGTCAGCTCACCTCACTCCCTCGTTCACTGTCCACAGATGTCTCAGGGCGTGATAGTAGGAAGGTGGACGTGGAAATCAAGCTGATATAGCTGCGAAGCCTGCCACTGATGTTTACATAATCTTAAGCCAGTTGCTTTCTCTCTACAAGCTTCGTTTTCCTAATGAGTGGACGTAGAGGCTGAGAGTATCTGTTTCCTGGGCCTAAGTAAGAATGAAGGGAGCTCTGACGGTACAGCGGGTAGCACACAGCTGCTAACTGAAAGGTCAGGAGTTCTAAGCCAATGGCCCCCAAAGGGAGAAAGGATACTCTGCTTCTGTCAAGATTTGAAAAAAAAAAAAACAAACTAAACTTGTTGCCACTGAGTCAATTCTGACTCTCAGAGACCCTACAGGACAGAATAAAATTGCCCCCATAGGGTTTCCAAGACTGCCATCTTAATGGAAGCACACTGTCACATCTTTCTCCCTTGGTGCATCTGGTGGGTTCAAATTGCCAACTTTCAGTTAGCAGCCAAGTGATTAGCCATTGTGCTACCAGGCTTTCTGTTGTGGATTGATTTTTTTCCCCATAAAAATGTATATAGCAATTTTGCTGGCCCGTGTTTCCCACTATTGTGTGGTCATCCTCCCTTTTATGATTTTCTGTGTTGTAAATCCTAACCTTTGACTGTGGTTAACAGGACAAGATTGGACGGTGTTAATGAAGATTAGGGAAAGACTGTAACACCCTTACTTAAGCTCCTCCCCTTTATCCAACACAAAGGGAGTTTCCCTGGGGTATGGCTCGCACCACCTTTTATGCTACAAGAGAGGAAAGCTTTTATGCTACAAGAGATGAAAGCAAGCAGAGAGTTCGGGGACCTTATACCATGAAGAAAGAAGCACCAAGAACAGAGTGCATCCTTTAGACCTGAAATTCCTACGCTGAGGTGCTTCCAGACCAAAAGGAGGCTGGTGTAGCAAGAGGACTTTCCTCCAGAGCCTGCAGAGACAGAGAGCCTCTTCCTGGAGCTGGTGCCCTGAATTTAGACTGCTAGACTCCTGGACTTCCCTTTATTAAAGCCATCTACTTGTGGTATTTCTGTTACAGTGGCACTAGATGACTAACATAGCTCCTTTCTGTAAAGATTTGTTGTTGTTGTTAGATGCTGTCAAATTGGTTGCAACTCACAGCAAACCTAAGTACATCAGAACAAAACACTGACTGGTCCTGCACCATCCTCCCAATCACTGTTAACCTTGAATCCATTGTGACAGCCACTGTGTCAATCCGCCTTGTTCAGAGTCTTCCACTTTTTCAATAGCCATCTGCTTTACCAAGTGTGATGTCCTTCACCAGGGACTGATCCCTCTTGATAACATGTCAGAAATACGTGAGAAATAATCTCGCTATCCCTCTGACTCAATGGCACTTGGCTGGCATCCTTGCTTCTAAGGAGCATATTAATGGCCATTTGCAGCTATTTCATCTCATTTTGGGTCATGTCGCATCAGCAAAGGAAGATCACAAAAACTGGACTCCATTCATGTCATTAAGATTAAATCTACCCTGAAAAGGTGGTTCTTTTCCAGTGGTTTTTGAGTGCCTTTCAACCTGAGGGGCTTATCTTCTGGCACTATAGCAAACATTTTAAAGGACAGAGCAGCAGAGACAAGGGACTGGGGACCACAGTTTTACGGGACATAGAGGTCAGTTGGCATAAATAGTCTATTTCTAAGAAATTGCTTTGCATCCCAGGTGTTATCCATAATGTCTTCACTGGCTAATTCTTTTCAGAAGTAGACCGCCAGATCCTTCTTCCTAGTCTGTCTTAGTTTGGAAGCTCATTTGAAACCTGTCCTCCATGGGCAACTCTACTGATATTTGAATACTGGTGGCGTAGCTTCCAGGAGCACAGCAACAGGCAAGCCCCCACAGTGTGACAATCTGAGAATTGCGGGAGGGCAGTAAAGATTACATTCTTGGTAGAAATAGAAATACCCTGTGATCGAGCAATCCCACTGCTTGGAATATATCCTAGAGAAATAAGCATTGTCACATGGACAGATATATGCACACAAATGTTTATTGCAGCACTGTCCACAACAACAAAAAGATAGTCAGCCTAGGCGCCCATCAACAGATGAATGGATAAACAAACTATCGTAGTGTATTTATACAATGGAACATTAAATGATGATTTTATCAAACATCTCATAAACTGGAATCAACTGGAAGACACTATGCTAAGTGAAATCAATCAGCTGCCAAAGGACAAATACTGGATGAGACCACAATTATAAGGACTTAAGAAAAGGCTAATGCACAGAAGAAAATACTCTTTGATGGCTACAAGGATGGGGAGGTAGGGAGAGGGTTATTCATAGATTAGATAGCCAATAGGAATTCAGTTAGGTGAAGGGTGTAACACCACTCAGTAGAAGGCAGGTTAGCACAACTAGAATACACCATAAACTAAAAGATTTTCTAAACACAACCCAACATTTTAAAGGACACAGTAACAGGGACAGGGCCCTGGGGACCATGGTTTCAGGGGACATAGAAGTCAGTTGGCATAACTAGTCTATTTCTAAGAAACTGTTCTGCATCCCATATTGGTAAGTGGCACCCGGGATCTGAAAAGCCAGTCAGCTGCCATCTAAGGAACATCAGTTGGTCCCAACCCACCTGGAGCACATGAAAACCAAGAACATCAAAGACATGAGGAAAACATAAGCCCAGGAGACAGAAGGGTCCGTGTGATTGGAAGACTACATGAACTACAAGAAAAGAAAAATTAGATGGTGCCCAGCCACCACCATAGACAGTCCTGACAGGAACACAATGTAAAGTCTCTGGTGTAGCGTGAGAAAAAGGGCAGTGCAGACCTAGAACTCTATTAAAAGATTAGAATCGACAGTCCCACAACCTGGAGGATTCCCTGGGAACATGGCCCCTGGACTTGCCGTTAGTCCAGAGCCGTAACCAGTGTTGAAACCAACACTTGAGACAAAGATTGGACTGGACTATGGGACATGGAGTGATGCAGGTGGTATGTGTCCTTCACAATTTCATATATATATAAGGCTGTCCAATTGGTTTCTTTTTAGAGATGAGAAAAGGCAGTGAAGAGGAGGGGACAAGTTTTGGTTGAGTGGATACTAGAAATAAAGAGTAGAAAGGAAGAGCATGCTGCCACAGGGTGAGGAGGGCAGATAGAGTTGAATAGAGGCAGGTACCTGGGGCTTTATACGGCAAAGTTGACTTAGGTTGTAAACTTTCACTTAATGACAATAAAAAATTTTTTTTAAAAAAAGGTTAAAGCCTGAGGATCCATGTGGGACAGTTGTATTCTGTCTTTTAGGGTTGAGTTACATACGGAAAAACCTGTTTTGGTCTGGGATTGGCATTTTAAAGGGACCCCACCAATGTGCAGTAAATTTTGCCTTTGACCATGACCCCTTCACACCCATTCACTTTCCCCAACACCTAGCCTTATTAAACTAAAAACTGCTTCCTTGAAACTCATACTCTTTGACCCTACTTATGCCCTATGGAATTATGCCAAAGAAATAGCTTCCTGCTTCAAGTCTCAGCACTTGGATACTTGGTCAGAGCTATTATGTCTCTCTTGGCTATCCTCTCTCTGTCTAGTGAGACCTTCTGTCTTGGCCACAGTTTCTAGATGGCTCAGAGTCTCAGGCCCTCTGCTCTGACCACCCTCTACTTCAATGGCGCCCCTTGTAAAATGCCATCAGCTGAACAAAACAGACTTTTCTATACACAGCATGTCCAGCAGGGAACACAGTGAATCTGTCACCTCTCATGCAAGAGAAACTGCAGTCAATGAATGCAGCCCATCAAACTAGTTTCCCCTCAGCCTGTCCACGCAATTACATTTTTGAACCTGCTTGCAAGAGTTTACATTTAAAACCAGTTGGCTTGAATTGAATAATTCAAACTGTTGAGTTTAAATCCGAATTCCATCGTCTGTTGTATCCCCAGCACCTCCCAGTATTGTTTCCTCTGCCTTCTCTGTCCTCCAGTCCAAAGCATCAGTGAGACTATCTAGAAGATACATTCTGAACAGGACAGATACTGTCCCAAAGGGACAAAACAAAGTATTCTTTCTTAGAATTTTTTATTAACATATAAAGCACAGATACACAGATCTAGAGTATACAGAGAGTGTTGAAATTTCATGGGAAAAGAATTTAGGGAAAAAGTGTCTTAAAAGACTCCTTTAAAAAAAAAAAAAGAAAAAACGCTATTGTGAAGTCAACTCCGGCTCGTGGCAACTGCACGTGTGCCAGAATAGAACTGTGCCTCACAGTGTTCTCAGTAGTTGACTTTTCCAAAGTAGCTTGCCAGGCCTGTCTCCCAAGGTGCCTCTGGGAGACTTGACGCTAGCAGCCAGCTGAGTGGTAACTGTCGCACCATCCTGATCCCACCCCCCAAAAATGTTGAGTCATCTGGTGTTAGTCTCCGCATGTTACACAATAGAACTGGCCCATGGAGCTTCCTTGGCTGTAATCTTAACAGAAGATCATGGTACTGGGGATAGGTGTACACCAGCAATTTTTGGCTAGTTGTTGTTGTTAAGTGCCATCGAGTTTATTTCAACTCGTAGTCACCCCGCTTGACCAGGCAGAATTGCCCTATGGCGTTTCTTCACCTGTAATTTTTGCAGGGCCAATGGCCAGGCCTTTCTCTGAGGGAAGAGCCAGGTATGGGTTGGAACCACCTGCCTTTTGGTTAGCAGCTGAGTGCTAAACCATTGCACCAATAAAGTGCAAGGCAGCTCACTCATACCACACCCAGGACCTCCCAAAAATGCCCCTCAGGGACAATGATGAGGAGCTCTGGTAACACCGTGGTTGAACAGCACTCGACTGCTAACAGAAGGTTGGCTGTTCAAACCCACCAGCTGCTCTGAAGGAGAAAGATGCAGCAAAGTATTTCCTTAAAGATTTATAGCCTCAGAAGCACTGTGGGGCAGTTCTACTTTGTCCTGTAGTGTCACTATAGGGTTACTATGAATAGAAACCATTTGAAGGCAGTGAAGTTTAGAGAAAGGATCGTGGAGAAAAGGCTGAGAAACTGGTCTAGAAGAAAGGCTCCAGGCACAGCGTTCCAGGAGCTACCGCAGGGCTCTCTGGTTGGCTTGACTTAGTTTCAACCGTAGCTGAGAGACTCCACTAGGATGGCGGTGGGCTGAGTTTTGATATATTGAAATACACCGTGCAACAATACTGGCAGCAACTAACAAAGCTGTCACATAGATTAACAGTTCACTCCAGCAGAAAACTGTCCCCAGAGCATTTGTCTACCACCCATTCATTCATCAAGTATTTATTGCCTGCCTACAATACAGCAGGCAATGGTCTCAGGGCTGGGGATACAACCGTGAACAAAAGGATAAGATTTCCACCTTCATGGAACTTGGGTTCTAGACAAGCCTGTGGGGAAAGGGCGACGATTAAAAACCAAAAAAATCATAATTAAACCATGTTTCTGTTGTTAGTTGCTGTTGAGTAGCTTCCAATTTATGGCAGCCCCACTGGTGCAGCACAGAACTACACAGGGTTTTCAAGGCTGTGCCTTTTGGGAAGCACATTCCTAGGTTTTTTTTTTGAGGCACCTCTGGGTGGTTTTGAACTGTCAATCTCTGGCGAGTAGTTAAATGCTTAACCATCTTCACCATCCAGGGACTCCATCATTAAACTCTAGAGTATTCTCAAATATCAGAGTATTGTTCCACATTGTGCGGAAAGATGAGCCCTGGAGGCCGGAAGGCACTCGAACACACAGCAGTGGTGACAGTGGACTTCAGCGTGGTGAGTAAGCTGCAGGACTGGGCAATGCTTCACTCTGTTGTACATGAGTCACTGTGAGTCACAACAGACTCAATGGCAGTTAGTTACTGTCAAACAGAGAGAAAGAGCTATGGAGGAAAAAAGCTTCAGAAAAGCTATGATCTGAACATATACAAAAATACAGAGAACAGAAAGAGAACACCTCTGGTATACTTGGAACTGGAAAATTTGACAAGAAGGAGTTGAAAAGAAGGTGAGTGTGAGAGAAGGTGGCTTGGGTTGAGGAAAATGAATCCATCCAAGTGCCTACAGGAGTCAGGTGAAATAGGAGTCTGGGAAGAAACAGGAAGAAATCGATTCTGAGAGATGATGGGGAGCAATGCAAGCAGAAGAGCTCAAAAAAACTGCTCACAGCAGTGTTTGAAAAGCGATTCAGCCATAAAACAAAAAAGCCACAAGCATACAAGGAAGAGAAGGGAAGAAAGCCAAGCTGTGATCAGTTTCAAGAAAAGTTCAGAGCTGGAAGCAAGGAGACGGTCATCAGTACACAGAACAGAGGCTAGGCATTAGGACTTGAGAAGAAATTACATGCAATTTTAATACCCTTCTCCCAGATGCAATTTCCAGCTTACAACTCATTAGAATTAGGTTTATGAGCCATCCCAGCTTTATTATGAGAAATAATGATGAAGAAAAGGAACGCTTTATTGCACCAAAATTAACTTACCAGAGGATCGGACCAGTAGTCAAGCTTCTCGCTACAAAGGCCTTAAAAGCCCCATCATTCTCGTGGGTGTGAGGGCTGGGGAAAGGAGCAAGCCAGTGTTGAGGCAGCTCTGAGTTTTTCTTTGCAGGGATGGAAAACTAGGTAATAGATATTGGTGATGTTTGCACAACTCAATTGATGTAATATGTTTATTGAACTGTATACGTGAAAAATGTCAAATTGGCAGATGTGTCTCTATATTTTTGTACCAAAAAAAATAACAAATTTAAAAAGCTGCATGATTGCAGTAACGTAGGCTTGCAAGCAAAAGAATTAGGTGTTATGAGTAAGCTGAAATGAAGAGTTGCCTCTTCAACACGTGAGCTATGTTATTCGGTGCCATTGAGTCATTTCCAACTCATAGCGACTCCAGAACAAAACACTGCGCGGTATTGCACCATTCCCACAATTGTTTTCCTGCTTAAGTCCATCCTTGTAGCCACAGTGTCAATCCATTTCGTTGAGGGTCTTCCTCTTTTTCACCAGCCCTCCAATCCACCAAGCATGATGGCCTTCCCCAGGAACTGATCCTTCCAGACAACATGTCCAAAGTATGTAAGATGCAGTCTTGCCTTCTTTGTTTCCAAGGAACACTCTGGTTGTACTTCTTACAGAACAGATCCATTTGTTCTTTTGGAGGTCCATGGTACATTCAGTAATCTTCTCCAATGCCACAGCTGAAAGGCCTCAGTTCTTCTCCCGTCTTCCTTGTTCATAGTACAGTTTTCACACGTATATGACGCTAGTCAAAATACCATGGCTTAGGTCAGGCGAGCTTTAGTCTTCAAGGAGACACCTTTACTTTTAAGTACTTTAAAAAGGTCCTTTGCAGCAGACTTTCCCAATGTAATGCGCCTCTTGATTTCTTGACTGCTGTTTCCACGGGTGTTGATTGTGAACCCAAGTAAAATGAAATGCTTGACAGCCTCAATCCTTTTTCCACTTATCATGATGTTGCATACCGGTCCAGGTGTGAGGATTTTTGTCTTCTTGATGTTAAGGTGTAATCAATACTGAAAACTGTGGTCCTTGATCTTCATAAGTAAGTCCTTCAAGTCCTCATCACTTTCAGCAAGTAAGGTGATGTCATCTGCGTAATGCAGGTTGCTAGTGAGTCTTTGTTGGCTCTGGAGGAAGAGCCTTCTCATCAATCCTTCCCTGGACCAGAAGGTTCTCTGCACAGAAACCCTGGGTCCAAAGGACTCACTCTGCTCCCAGCGCTTCTTTCTTGGTTGGTGGTATAATGTCCCCGCTCTCTGTCTGCTTCCTTTTGCTTTTATCTTTAGTATGACAAAGGTGGCACAAGCCACACTCCAGGGAAAGTTCCTTTTCATTGGATCAGGGATGAGACATTGGTGAGGGTCATACAATCCCACCTAATCCTCTTTAACATGAAATTACAATCCCAGAACAGAGCACAACCACCCAATCCTGGAAATTATGGCCTAACCAAGTTGGGATGTATTTTGCAGGGAACACAGTTTAATTCATGATACTTTCCTTAGGGTGATAATAGTCTTATTGGAAAATTAAAACTTGGTCACTGGAAATAAAAAGAGGCTAAAACTGGATAAATTGGTGTTTTAGTCAGCTAGTACTGCTCTAACAGAAATACTACAGGAAACAAAGGAAAGTTTATTCTTACACAGACTGGTAGGCTACCAGTCCAAATTCAGGATGTCTCCTCCAGGATAAGGCTTTGCACCTTGTCAGCTCTGGAGGAAAGTCCTTGTGTTGCATCAGTCTTTGTTCAGGGAGCATCTTGGCACAGGAACCTGAGGTCTGAAGGACACGCTATCCTCCCTGTGCTGCTTGAAGTTCCCAATTCTCTGCTTGCCTCCCCTTCCTTTTATATTTTATAAAACGAAAGGATTAAGGGTAGTGCAAGCCATACTCCAAGAAAACTCCCTTTACAGTGGAGCAGGGAGGTGATTCTATGAAGGGATTTACAGTCCCAAGCTAATCCTTTAACACACAGCATAGGAAAATAACAAAATGGAGGACAATCACAAAACATTGGGAATCATAGCCCAGCAGTACGGCTACACATATTTGGGGGGGCACATAACTCAATCCATGACAATTGTTGCTCCATAGAGCAGGCCAGACAGTGCATGAAAAAAGTAGATAAAAAGGACACTCAGCCTTGTGCCAAGTTCACAACCTCAAAATACGTGTTGATAATGACTCTGTGAAGTCCTTGGATGACACAGATGGCTAAGTCCTCAACTGCTAGCCAATAGGTTGGTAGTTCAAACCCAGTCTGAACTGCCTGAGGAGACAGGCCAGCTGGTATGCCTCGGAAAGATCATCGTTTTGCAAACCTTGTGGAGCACCGGGTTTTCAAGTGTTAGCATTGACTGGATGGCTGCTAATAAGAACAACATAATAGCCTATGAGAAAGGGGAGCATACAGGGGGAAGGGTTCTTGGCCACTGCCTGGCTGCCCCCTCCAGGCCTCAGCTTCAGGGGACTTGTATACCGTAGGGTCCACCTCTGCTCTTAACTGACTGTCATAGTCCCTTGTTTTAAATTTCTTCACAGCACTGACTTAACAGAATCACAAATTATCATACCGTTGCTTGTCTGGAAACCTTCATGGTATAGTGATTAAGTGTTATGGCTGTTAACCAAAAGCTCAGTGGCTAAAATCCCCCAAGACCTCCTTGGAAACTCTATGGGCATTCACACTCTGTCCTGCGGGGGTGGTGTGAGTCAGAATTGACTCAGTGACAATGGTTTATCATTGGGAGAAGGGGTTGCTTGTGTATTTACTTGTTGAGTATCTGTCCCCTAGCACATGAGAGCATAGAAGGCGGCCATGTGTCCTGCTGGCAAGATCCCCAGTCCAGCATGGTGACTCATCCAGAGCAAGCTCTAAGTGATAGCTGTTGAATGCATTCAAAAATGAAAGAAGGGAAGAATGGAGATACAGAAGCCAGTACTATAAGAAGAAGAGAGAGAAAAAATGAAGGTCAATTGCATTTTGCTGCATCAGATTGCTTATAATACATAAAAAAAACTTTTTCTTAAGATGATAAAGTAGACAATACCGAGAAACATCTTCAGCAAATAGATAATGAATTGGGTAAGAACTTTGAACAGTCAAAAAAGATTTGGAGAAAAAAGTTGACCAAGGTTTAAGTATATAACTTGGCCATCTGTAAAGCCGCTTATACACTCCCCCTCAAAACACACACATACACACACACACACATGACTCAGACAAACAGGAGGCAAAAGAAATTATTTTTCAGTAATAGAAATCTTTTTAGAACAGTCTGAGGAGTAGAAGCATTTTACAAAATGTGAGAGCTCTTCCATCAAACTACCCAGTAACAGCCCATAAAATACAATATTCTTCTAACAATGGCCTAGAGCAATAAATTCAAACTTTTGAAAACTTTCAAGTATTTTTCTTGAGCTTCAGATGAGTCATGTGATTTAATAGACAGTTAATACTGTAGTACGTTTTATTTCAAATACGAAAGGAAAAAATTGGGTTACTGAGCATCATTTATTTGAAAACTGTTTAATATGTTTGTAACATCATAGAATGTGAACTTACATTTCCAACCATAGATTTCACATCTAAGATCAGCTAAAGTATTTCCCATAAAAGTTCAGTGTCCACAGCAAATGGTCCCAACTCAGCAGGAACGGATGCTCACCGAGGACCAAAATGACATGTGGTAAAGACAACTTAGAAGACAGACAGACCCATAAGAGTGGGTGCCAACATCGACTTGGGACCGGAAGAACCGGATGGTGCCCGGCCACCACCAGTGATAGCCACAATGGAGCTCACAGAGAGGAGTCTCACTGGCAACACAAGAATAAAAAGGGGTGCATCCTGAGATCTCCACTAAAAGACCTCAATTGATGGTCCAGCGGTTTCGGGGTTCCCCTGAGAGCATGGCCCCTGGTCCTGAAGCTGCCCTTACCCATAAATTATAATGAAGGTCCACTCTTTGGACAGGAATGGATTGGACTTGGCAATGCAGAGTAACCATATACTGGATGCACTTTATGGTTCTATACATCTATAGGATATCATCCTGCTGACCTCTGGCTGGAGGAAGGAGAGTGGGTGGAGAGGAGGGGAAAGGAAGCTGTTGGGAGGATGAGACATGTATGGAGCAGAGAGGAATAGTGTGCTGTCACCGGGCAGGGAGAGCAGTGGAAGCTGCATATAGGAGGGGCATGTAAATTTATATGTGAATGTACATTTTCACGCAGTCATGCTAAATTAAAAAAAATAAAAAAATAAAAAAAGTTCAGTATCCCACCTTAGATGTGCTGTAGGTATAAAATAAGCACTGAATGTCAAAGACAGCATGAAAAAGCCATGCAAAAGATCTCATAAATTGTCATATGAAGCACATGTTGAAATTTTAAATATAAGAAGACAAACATCACTTTTCTGTTTAGTTTTTTAAGTGTGGGCACTCAAAATTTTAAATTACCTATGTGGCCCTTGTTAGGTTTCTGTTGGGTATCATTCTGATCTAGAGTGCAACCACACGGAGGATATGGCCTTTGTTTTGTTCACTGCTGGATTCTTAGAGCCTAAAGAGTGAGGCTGCCCTATTGCTAAGACAGTCTTCTATACCCCCTATAGGTGAGTGGTGTCTGGGGTCTTAAAAGCTAGCAAGCTGCCATCGAAGGAACACGAAATGGTCCCAACTCAGCTGGAACTGATGATCACCAAGGATGACAATGACATGAGAGAGAAAGAGCCCAGAAGACAGAAAGATCCATGTGAATGGGTGACTATATCAACACGTGACCAGAAGAACCAGTTGGTGCCCGGCCACCACTAATCATGGGACTCATAATGTTAAGTTGCAGTGGCAACACAAGAAAAAAAGTGTGCACCCTAAGAACTCCACTAAAAGACCGCAACTGATAGTCGAAGGCCTGAGAGTTTGCTGCCCCTGATGGTAGATCATTACTGAGGTCAGGAATGGAATAGGATAGGAATGGAACAGACTCGGTGACACAGAGTGACCGTATCATGTGTGCACTTCATGGTTCTAGGCATCTACGGGGTGTCATCCTACTGGCTTCTTACTAGAGGGGAGTGGAGAGGGTGGAGAACAGGGGACAGGAGATTGTTAAGAGGATATGACATCATGGAATGGAAAGGAGGAGTGTGCTGTCACTGGGCAAGGAGAGCAGAGGGAGCTGCAGATAGGTGGGCATGCAAATTTGAATTGTAAACTTTCACTCAATCACAATAAAAAATAAGAAAAGAATGAGGCTGGCACATACAAATGCTGGTAAATTGTGATTAAGTAAATGAATCGAGGAGCACCTCAGTGGTATGGATTCAGCAGCAAGAAGCAGAAATCACTCCATTTCAAGCAGAAAGAGATTTAATCTAGGGAGTTACGAATTTAGAAAAAAATCACTGGAAGGGCTGGAGCGCTGGGGTCTAGAAAGGGCCCCCAGGAAAGCTGCCCAGAACGGTACTGAAGAACTAGCCAGTCAGGGAAGCTCCTCCTCTGTCATTAGCAGAAGGGCAGGCATACAGAGGCCACTTACTACGAGATTGCTGGCTCAGAGAACACAACTCCTCAGCTGACACAGCTTTCAGTGTTGGATTTGGAATCACACTACACTTACAAGACCCAGTCTTGCAAAAAATGAGATGTCTTGCACAATGCCTCTCCACTGCCAAGCAGCTGGTGCCTAGACCTTGGCGTCTACTCCAAAAAAACCAGCAGTGCCATACCCTGCATAGCAGATACCTCTCATATTTCACAAAAGTGCATCTAACCTTTGAATCCTAAAGCGTATTTATGAACTGACGCAGAGAGGCAACTAGGAGACTGTAGCCTTAGGCCAGGGGACACTGACTGTTCAGTGGCAGGTTTCTTGCCTTCTAATACAGGACATCCAGAAACCCTGGTACCATAGTAATTAAGTGCTATGTCTACTAACCAAAAGCTTCTCAGTTCAGATTTGCCGGGCACTCTTTGGAAATTCTATGGAGCAGTTCTATTCTGCCCTAGAAGGACACTATGAGTCGGAATCAACTGGACGGCACTCAGTTTGGTTTTGGTTTATACAGGAGGTCCAAGTTCAATTCCAAGTCAGTGTCCCTCAAACTTAGCCACCACCCTTCTGCTAGTGGAGGCTTTCATGTCGTGGTGCTGATGCCCAGGTCTCAGCCAAGGTCCCAGACTAAAATGGAACATGAAGAAAGGCCTGATGTATTCTCAAAAAGTCTGTGAAAATCCTATGGATGACAACAGTGCAGTCGTGGGGATGGCACAGGACTGGACACCATTTCTTTCTGTCATCTGTTGGATCACCATGAATTGGGACTGACTCAATGGCTGCTAATAACCAAACCACATCCAGAAGCCACTAGAGAAGTCTCTTCCATCTCCTTATTCCTTCACTGGGTTAGCTCCTTCGGATTAAACATCTTTTCCTCCAAGAAGCTTTTCCAGAACTTCCCTAAATTATGTTAGGTCAGCTTTCCTTACACTGTCATGATGAGTTCTCTGCTCACTTCATTAAGTGTTTTTATTCTAAGCATTGAATTGCCTTTTCCCCCGATACTGCATTAGCTCCATGAGGACAGGGCCTCGTCTGCTTATCAACTGTCACATCTTCTCCACTTGGTGGGAGACGCTACATTTACACGTTAAATGAAGGAATGAACACGTGAACAAAGCACCAGAGGTGAGATATGAACCCAGCTTTTCCTGTACCACAAACTTTCTCAAGACACACACCCACATGCCCACAAGAGATGCCCAGCACCTGCCAGTGGTAAGCTGGTGGCTGGCACAGCCTGTACCTGCCCTCTCAGGAGGATGGCCTGGGGCTGTTTCTAGGAAACTGGGAGAGGCTATTTTCTGTTCAGTAGCTTTCAAGAAAATGCCAAAGGCTCTTGGCTGCTGAGCTCAAGTCCAAGGGAAGATAGATCTGAGAGGCTGTATTGGACATTGGACAAGACATCCAAGCCAGGACCTCTGTCACCAAAGAAAATGTAGACACTTCAGCGAGGGAGCTGGAAAAGGAACGGGGTTATGACACAATGAAGCTTTACACAGCCATTTTCACAGCTCATGAAAGTCATCCAGTGGCTCATTCATCGTGATCACCCACATTTTATAGATGAGGAAACTGAGACATAGCAAGGTTAGCAACTGTTCCAAGGGCAACTATATCTAGGTGTTGAACCCAGGCAGCATAGCTCTGGGATACAGCACATGCTTTAAAATCAGACAGAGCCGAGTTTCAAGTCATCTTTTGCTAGGTGTTCTTGGGCAAGTCATTCTCTGAGTTTCAATTTTTTAGTGTGGAAATGAAAATGGTATTATCCACCTCAGAGACTTGTTGAGACAAATAAATGAAAAGTTTCTGCAAAGAATTTAGTTCAATGCCTTGTGCATAGTAAAAACAAAAAATAAACTAAACCAGTTGCTGTCAGGTGGATTCCAACTCACAGGAAACTTATGTGTGTCAGAGTAGAATGTGTTTCACTAGGTTCTTTTTTTATTTGGATTGAGTGAGAGTGTACAATCCAGTTTAAATTGTATGCCTGCCTATCTGCAGCTCCCTCTGCTCTCCTTGCCCCGTGATAGCACACTCCTCCTTTCCATTCCATGATGTCATATCCTCTTAACAATCTCCTGTCCCCTCCTTTCTACCCTCTCCATGCCACTCTAGTAAGATGCCAGTAGGACGACATCCTATAGATGCATAAAACCATAAAGTGCACACACAATGTGGTCACTCTGTGTCCCCGAGTCCAATCCATTCAGTAGGTTCTTAATGGCTGATTTTTTGGAAGTAGATCACCAAGTGTTTTTTCTGGAGCACTTTTGAGAGGTCTCAAACCTTTCAGTTAAAAGCCTAGCACTTAAACTTTACACCACCAGGCTCCTTATCAAATACTGAGGACTTTTTTGCCTGTTGTTCAACCATAGATTATGTATACCCAGCTACCCACCTAATGTGTCCAATAGGTGTTCTCAACTTGCCATGACCAAAACACAACCTTTAATCTCTTCTCTCCCAATTCTCACCACTACATGAGATAAACCTATTTCAAAAGACAGCATTGCAACCCACCCAGGTGCTCCATCCAAAGCCATCCACCCTTCTGTCCTCTTTTTCCTTACTTTTCATCAGCCAATCACCAGCTGCTGTAGCTCCCAAACAAGTCCTCTCTTCGACTTCTCCACTTACCACCTCAGTCACCACCATAGTCATTGCTCTCAGACAATGACAACCTTTCAACTGGTCTTCCTAATCTTCCCCTCTGCATCAATAGCCTTCTAACATGCAAATCAGACCATGCCACACCCTGTTTAAACCCTCCAATGACCTTCCATCACTCTCCAAATAAAACCCCAATTACTTTCCAGTATGACCTGCTCTCACTCTCCCCATCTCTGATTTCACTTCCAGCACCTCCACACCAGGCATTCCACTGCCAACACTAAAACCCACCACCATCGCATGGATTCCAACTCATCAGTAGTATAGTGGTTAAGTGCTATAGCTGCTAATCAAAAGGTCAGTAGTTCTAATCCTCCAGGTGCTCCTTAGAAACTCTATGGGACAATTTTGCTCTGATCTATACGGTCACTATGAATCAAATGAGTGGTTTTGTCCAGTTACACTTTATTCCACCCCAGGCTGGGTTCTTCCTTTAACATCAGTACATCACTCTGAAATCTGCCTGCTGGCCTTAGAGTCAGTTGTTCTGTCCTCTGGATCTTCGCTTGTTTGGCTTCTTTGTGTCGTCACTCTAATGGCAGCTCAGTCACACCCTCGGTGAGGTCTCTTCTGGTCACCCAATTTAGAAAAGGTTTGTTAGAAGCTACTGCAATACACTAAACCCAGATTTATGTAGATTGGACATGTTCACAGTGCCTTTACCACTTGAAATTGCCAGGTGCATGCCTTTCAGTAATTGCATATTATTTCTCCCATCCACTAGTTAAAGTCTCATGAGGGTGGTGGCTTTGTCTTGTTCATGATGTCTCAGTATGTAAATGAGTGCCTGGCATAGAGAAAGGACTGGAAAAATATTTTTCCAATTAATAAATGGATGATTTACTTTATTATTACCTGTACGTGACTTCCAGTTGTCAAGCTCAGGGAGTCGGTTCTGACTCACAGCCACGCTGCATACAATAGAACAAAACACTGCCTGGGCCTGCATCGTCCTCAGCATCATTGCCAGGTTGGAGTTCATTTTTGCAGCCACTGTGTCAGTCTGTTCTATCAAGGGTCTTTCTCTTTTTCACTGACCTTCCACTTCACCAAGCAGGCAGTCCTTCTGCAGGGATTGATCCTCCTGATAAAGTGACTAAAGTATATGAGATAAAATCTCACTGTCTTCACTTCACTGTCTTCCAAGACAGTCAGTCGTCTTCATTCTTCTGGCGGTCCACGACATATTCATTATTCTTTGCCATTACCGTAATTCAAAGGCATCAATTCTTCTTAGGTCTTTATTCATTGTCCAGCTTTCCCATACATAGGAAGTGATTGAAAATACCACGACTTGGGGTAAGGTACACCTTAGTCCACAGAGTGACATCTTGAAGAAGTATAAAAATTTATTCAGGAGGACAGTGAACAAACAAACTGTGGTTCAAATAATGGAATAATACTCAGCAATGAAAAGGAATGAACTACCCATACATACACAAACATGAATGAATTCTGAAAGCATGGTGAGTAAAGAAACTAGGTGTTTTAGTCATCTAGTGCTGCTTTAACAGGAATACCACAAGTGGATAGCTTTAAAAAGAAACTTCATCTGCTACAATCCAATAAACTGAAACTCCACGTTCAAGGTGTCGGCTCCAGGGGAAGGTTTTCTCTGCCGACACTAGAGGAAGGCGCTTGTTATCAATCGTCCCCTGGAATGGAAGCATCTGAGGTGCAGGGACCCGACTCCCTTCCAAAGGACTTGTTCAGCTCCCTAGCACTGCTGCTCGGTGGTATGAGGTCCGCAGATCTCTCTGCCAGATTCTTTGTTTTATATCTCTAGATTGCCCTAAGGCACAAAACAATCACACACAATAAATCTTGTTCTACCAATACAACAGCATGCAGCCACCTCATTAACATTATAGAGGCTGGAATTCCTATATGGAGGAACGTCACACAATAGCAGAAACTATGGCCTAGCCAAACTGCTACAGATTTTTTTAGGGAACACAATGCACTCCATGGCACCAGACATATGACATGTCTACAACAACCAAAACTAACCTGTAGTGTTGAAGTCAGTACAGTAGTCAGCTATCTCTGGGGATGGAAACTGATAACCTGACTAACCCAGAAAGCCAAACCCACTGAAACTGAGTCAATTCTGACTCATAGTAACCCTATAAGACAGAGCAGAACTCCCCCCATAGAATTTCCAAGGAGAATCTTGTAGATTCAAACTGCCAACAGTTTAATTAACAGCCTGAGTTCTTAACCACTGGGTCACCAGAACCCAAACCTGACTGAATTATGCCCAAAATGGAGTCACTTATGCTAAGCTACATGGTAGCAAACCTAAACTTGAATTTCCTTTTCTGTAAATGCCTAGGTTTCGCAGGAGCTAAAATCCAAGTCAATCAATTGGAAAACCTAAGTTAGCCAATCAGGGCTGACATTACAAATGCCTTTCTGCTTGTATGGAACTTCGTTGGACTTTTAGACCAAACATTTCCTGGTTCATGAACTGAAAAACAAAGCTAATGAATTCATACACAAGTTTAATATTGTGTATTTAACAAGACTTACTAGAAGAGGCATGAGGAAACTCTCTGTAGTGACAAAGATTTTCTGTCTTCATTTGAGTATGTACAGGTTTAAACATTTACAAAACCCACTAAACTCTATACTCTAGATTTGTGCATTTCCCTGCGTATAAATTCTCCCTTGAACTAAATAAACAACTTAAAAAAAAAAAAAAAAAACTCTGTTCTTCTAGGAGTCCCCAAATGGTGCAAACAGATAACAAGCTTGGCTACTAACAGAAAGATTGGAAGTTCAAATCCACATGGAAACATTTTGGGATAAAGTCTTAGCAATATAATTTTGGAAAACCAGCCACTGGATGCCCTATAGAGCATTGTTCTACTCTGACACATGCAGCATTCCCATGAACTGGAATCAATTCAACAACAGCTTGTAACCTCCAATAAGTAGAATGGTCAACTTCTTAGTACTCATATGATCAACTGAGAGCACAATACCCACTTGACTTAAGTTCAGAGACTAGGGTGGAATCCTAAATTTTGTTTTGCTTCATTTGCTTTAGAATATCTACCTGAACGTCTTTTGAGTTGTTGGTAAAGGAGGAAACGATTTTGCCCTCTGTATCATTTTATGGAAATCCTGGTGGCACAGAGGTTAACAGTGACAACTGCTAACCAAAATGTCAGCAGTTCAAATCCACCACACACTCCCTGGAAACTCTAAAGAGACCATTCCAGTCTGTCCCATAGGGTTGCTATGAGTTGTAGCCAACTTGATAGCAAGGGGTATGGTAAGGTATATCATCCTATAACAATAATAATAAGTATGGCTCTATTTCCTTATAGATTCCTTCTGATTTTGGTTCTTGATTTGTTTGCAAAATAGACTTGGCCATGAATCTTTGCAGTAGGGAACTTATCCTCAAGCCAAGTTTCAGCTAAGCAATGATACGTGAAAAACCTCAAAAGCCAGACTTAGGCTAAATACTCCCAAAAGTTTAACCATCACTCATGAATGTGAAATTTTAAAGGAAGCGGTCATCTTCAATATACCCATCATTTTGGGCCAAAGAAATAAGTCTGTGTTCACCACAAATAACCACACTTGAAATGATATATTGCATCATGTAAATCTGCTGCAAAAGACCTCTTGAATGTATTATAAAAAGGGAAGATTTCCCTTTGATGATGAAGACACGTCTGACACAGGCCATGATCTTTTCAATCACCTTACATGCATGAAAAGCTGAGCAGAGAAACATGAAGACAGAAGAATTCATGTATTAGAATTGTCATGCTTGAATATACCATGAACTGACAGAAAAGTGAACAAAAAGAAGAAATAAAACCATAATTCTCCCTAGGAGCAAAGATAGCAGACTTGAGCTAAGTTATTTTGGACAGGTCATCAGGAAAGATCCTTATCTAGAAAAGGACATCATGTTTGGTAAAGTTGAGAGGAGAGGCAGCAAAAGTGATGGAAACCAAAATAAAAGGGATTGACACAAGAGCCACAAGAACGGACTCAAACACACCAACAATCATGAAGATTCCACACGACAGGGCAAAGTTTTGTTCTGCTGTACAAAACATGACTATGAGTCAGAGCCAAATTGAAGGCACCTAATAACTACAACCCACGACCCAACTGTCAGCTTGTCATATTGTGGTGGCTTAAATTTTGCTGTGATGTAGAAGTTATGCCACTGGTATTTCAAATACCATCAGGATTTCAATGGATTCTGCAGACTAAGACGACTAGGAAGAAGAACCCAACAATCTACTTCTAAAAAAAATTAGCCAGTGAAAACCAATAGCAGCAGAACACTGTCTAATATGGTACCAGAGATGAGCTGTTCAGGTTGGAAGGCATTCAAAATATGACTGGGGAAGAGCTACCACCTCATTCAAAATAGAGTTGATCTTGATGTGGATGGAGTCAAGCTTCTGGGACCCTCGATGCTTCAAGTCCTCTTTGCTTTCAACTTGCAAAGGTGTGTCATCTGTGTAATGTAGGCTGTTTAATGAGTCTTACTCTAATCCGGATAATTTGCTAACCATACAGACTGACAATTTGCTCACCAAACAGACTGAATAAATTTGGTGCAAGGATACAACTATGACACACACTTTTCCTGACTTGAAACCACACACTATCCCTTTGATCTGTTAGTCTATGTGCAGATTCCTCATGAGCACAATTAAGTGTTCTAGAATTGTACATACAACCTTGCTCTTTAAAGTGTTAAAAAACCAAGATGTCCCTTTAAGGACTAAGATGTACCTCACCCAAACCGTGGCATTTTCAATCACCTCATATGCATTCAAAAGCTGAACAATGAATAAAGAAGACATAAGAAGAATTGATGCATTTGAATTACAATGTTGAAAAAATATAATGGATATACCATGTGTTTTAGTCAGCTAGCACTGCTGTAACAGAAATACCAAGAGTAGATGGCTTTAACAAAGGAAAGTTTATTCTTACACAGTCCCGTAGGCTACAAGTCCGAGTTCAGAGTGTCCACTCCAGGGGAAGGTTTTCCCCCTTGTCAGCTCTAGAGGAAAGCCCTTGTGTTGCATATTGTTCAGGGAGCATTTTGGCACAGGAACCTCTGGTCTGAAGGATGCTCTGTACTCCCAGTGCTGCTTTCTTGATGGTGTGAGGTTCCCCATTGTCTGTTTGCTTCCTTTTCCTTTTATCTCTTGTAAGATGAAAGCATGAAGGGTGGTACATGCCATACTGCAGGAAAACTGCCTTTGCTGTAGAGCAGGGCAGTGATCTTATGATGGGATTTACAGTCCCACCCTAGTCCTCTGACATATAACATAGGAAGATCACAAAATTGAGTACAATCATAAAATATTGGGAATCATGGCCCAGCCACGTGGCTTGTTTTAGTCAGCTAGTGCTGCTCTAACAGAAACACCACAGAGTGGAAGGCTTTAAAAAATAACTTCTCATTCTTACACAGTCCAGTAGGCTACAAGTCCAAATTCAGGGTGTCTGCTCCAGAAGGCTTTCCCTCTGTCAGCTCTGGAGGGAAGTCCTTGTGTTGCATCAGTCTTTGGTCAAGGAGCATCTTGGGGCAGGAAACTCAGGTCCAAAGGATGCACTGTTCTCCTGGTGCTGCTTTCTTGGTGCTGTGAGGTTCCCAAATCTCTCTGCCAGAGTTTTCCCTTTATAGCTCAAGATGCCACCTCAAGGTACAAAACAAACTGACACAATGGCTCTTGCTCATCCACAACTGCTACTCATCCACCCTCATTAATTTCAGAGGCAGGAATTCCAACATGGAGGAAAATCACACAATACCAGGAATTACGGCACAGCCAAATTGTTACAGATATTTTTAGGGAACACATTCAGTCCATGAAAGGTCTACACACATTTTGGGGGAACACAGTTCAATCCATGACACCATGAACTGCCAGAAGAATGAAAAAATCTGTCTTGGAAGAAATACAGCCATAATGCTACTTAGAAGCTAAGATGGGGAGACTTCATCTCACATACTTTGGACGTATTATCAGGAGGAACCAATTCCTAGAGAAAGATATCATGTTTGGTAAAGAAGGGGTTCAGCAGAAAAGAGGAAGACACTCAATGAAATGGACTGACCCAACGGCTGGGAACAATGGTCTTAAGCATAGCAATGATTGAGAAGGTGGTACAGGACTGGGCAGTGTTTCATTCTGTTGTACATAGAGTCATATGAGTTGACACTGACTCAGTGGCATCTAACAATATCTACAAAGACCACAACAACACTTCTCAAGTCATCTTTACCTGAGTTTGGCTGAATACTCCCTCACCGTTGCCCGTGAGAGGTAAATACCACACACCCGGTAGCCTACCTTATAGACTGGACAGGAAGAACCAGAGGCATTGAGTGACTGTGTTGAGTATGATAGTCATACAACAGGCTTGTGATATGGTTCACAATTGCTTCATCTTAGATGTATCCTTATATATGCCCCCCCTTCATGGGAAGGAAGAGGTAGTTCTGTTCCTGAAAAATATACTTAGTGGGCCAAAGCAAACCAAACCCACTGCTGTTGAGTCATTTCTGACTCACAGCAACCCTGTAATCCATAAAACCCATTGCCATCGAGTCAGGTCCGACTCATGGCAACCCTAGAATAGGTCAGAGTAAAACTGCCTCCTAGAGTTTCCAAAGAGCAGCTGGGGGATTTTAACTGCTGACCTTTTGGTTAATAGACATAGTGCTTAATCACTATGCCACCAGGGTTTATTGGATACTTAGTGGAGGTGAAATAAATTATCCAACACACCCTAGAGGGAAGTCCACAGTTTGTTATTCCCCTCCTGAGCTACTAAAGACAATTACTAATGGTTTTCTGGTGCTTGGCATTAAAGTGAGGTCTCTAGCTGGTGCAGGTAGTGTGTGCTCAACTCAACAGCAATGGGTTACTAACTCAATGAGCAGCTCCTCTGAAGAAAGCCTTCCATAATGATTACAGCCAAGAAAACCTGATGGAATCGTTCAACTCTGTAATACATGGGATTATCATGAATTGGAATCGACTCCACAGCATTTGTTTCTTTGGGCATCAAAGTCAGAATTTCAAGTCATACCTTGTCTTACAGTAACTTAAAAAAAAAAGAACACGTTTCCGCGTCTTATAGCTTGAGCTAAAAGATAAACCATCTCAGATACCTGCAGACAGATTGGTGGGTCACGCATATGATTGGGTTAGCAGAATTTTTGTGGGTGACTACCCTTACATGCCCTTGTAAGCCCTCATGCCCTGAGCCTGGTTTCAGGGAACCTTTTCTCAGCCACTTCCTGGCTGTGTGATCATGCTGGGTGTGGCTGGGAGTTTCTGCCCAAGAAGTCACACAGAGTCCCCCAGCTCTGTAGCTTTCACGTGGAAGCACTCCTACCCAGGGTGCAGAAACTCTTCTGTTCCAAACCCCGGGTGGCTCTTTCCCCCATGAGGTCCACCTAGGTGTAACCCAGCCAGGAAACAAGTAGGAAGTGACCGTAATTTATCTGGGGGAGGAGGGAGAGAACAAGGAGGTGGGGATTCCACACCAGTGTTACTGGTAGCCCAGAAGGAGCTCAAGAGTTCGGAAATGAGACCTTTTCAAAGGAAGGCTAAAGCAAGACAATGGGTGGGAAAGATGCAAAGTTTTCTCAGAAGGAAGGTCAAACTCTAACATGGAGTCTGATGAGTTGTTACGATAACTGTGGGCATCTCTTGTGTGTTCCTCGAATTTACTTTTTGCTTTGAATAGGAAAAATTCCAAATGCAAAGAGAAATATCCTATGGTTTATGGGAAGAATAAGCCTGTCCTATAACTACCTCCTGTTTCACCCTCCATGGGATACAACAGCACTTCAGGAGGTGATGCTGACATGACAAGAGTGTGTGTGAGCTCAGAGTCAGATAGACCCGAACCTAGGTACTTTCTTAACCTAGCTGAACCTCAGTTTCCTCATTTGTAAAATGGGAATGCTAATAGTGTTTATGCTTCCAGGTTTACTGTTAAGAACTAAGAGTATGCAAATCATTTAGCACAGTGCCTGGAACATAAAAAAAATAAAATAAAAACCTCCATAAATGTTTTGTATTTCCTAAGCAATTATTTTAGTAAGCAGCACAGGTGATTAATTTAACAAGATGGTTTAATTTAACTGGGTGATTTAATTAACTAGGGCCCAAAATGGCTCTTTTTGAATTATTAATCTGGGAACCTAGAATCTCTAGCGTTCTTGGACTGTCACCAGAACTACTGTAATTTCTGAGGCTATTGTTTATTCATAAAGGGACCTTCTCAGTAAACACTGTATTGTGAAAGCCGGGGTTGACATGGAGAGGGGGAAAAAAGACTATGATTTTCTTATATTATTTGAAGGGCTAGCCTACATTAGGGATTAAATTTATTCTGTGACACCACCCCTACCCCCGGCAAAGGGTAGAATTAAATCTAACAAGATGAAATTGGAAGGAACAGATTTCTGGTTAGAAAGAGGAAGGACTATCTGTCTCTCAGAGTTGTCCCAAGCAAGAGGGTCTATCTTGAGAAGTAACAAGCTCCCTGACACTGGAGGTGACCAACCCTTGGTTGGACAAACACTTGATTAATCCTAAATCTTCTGTCTGTGTAGGCATTTACAGATTCATAAGCACACGTGAGCTACCGAGGTGGTCTACTGTCCTTATCCTCTCCTTGCTGTTGTTGTGAGGTGGGTTCCAACTCACAGTGACCCTCTGTACAGCAGAACACAATGGTGCCCCATCCTGCGCCATCCTCAAAATCCTTGCTGTGTCTGAGCCCACTGTTACAGCCACTGTGTGAGTCCGTTTCATTGAGCGTCTCCTCTTTTTTGCTGACCCTCCACTTTACCAAGCATTATGTCCTTCTCCAGAAACTGGTGTCTCCTGATAACATGTCCAAAGCATGTGACATGAACAAATAAATTACGGATAAATCCCTCCCTCTAAACAAATCCCCTCCTTACACATGAAGAAACTAAGGTTCAGGATGAGTAAGTCTTTTTCTAATGCTGCACAGCTAGAAGGTGGTACAATCACGGTTGGAACTGTGGTCTTTTAACTCCAACTCCAGGGGTCAGTCCACTAAACCAAACCTCAGTGACGATAGCTGTCCAACTAAACCTGGTTTACCCTTGGAGGCACTTGGGGAACTTTTTAAAAATACACATTCCTATGCTCCAACCCAGACTCACTAGCTCAAAACCTTCAGAGGTGGACCCAGGAATCAACATTTTAAACTTGTTTTTCTAGTTGGCATGATAATCACCCAAGTCAGGATGTAGTTACCTTTGGGATGAAGTAGGTCGTATTCAATGATGGTGGTTAGGGCAGTGGGCACCCAGAAACTTCAGCTACTCTGGTGAAGCCTGATTTCTATAGCTGGGTGAGGTGTACAAAGATGGTCTTTCTTCTGTTGTCACACTGTTATTTATGTCTCAACTATGAGGAAACCTTGGCAGTGTAGCAGTTAAGAGATCAGGCTGCTAACCAAAAGTTTGACAGCATGAGTCTATCAAATGCTCTTGGAAACTCTATGGGGCAGTTATACTCTTTCCTATAGGGTTATTATGAGTCAGAAACAACTCAAAAGCAATGAGTTTAGGTTTTTTTAATTATTATTTCATAATAAAAATTATAAAACTCTCTGCTGATGAGGCTAATACCATTTGGAGCAACTAGATGAGTTTCTGGAGTCCCCAAGTGGTGCAAATGGTTAACACACTTGGCTGCTAAGCGAAAGATTGTTGCTTCAAATCTACTCAAAAGGGCCTCAGAAGAAAGGCCTGGCCATCTGCTTCTGAAAGATCAGCCACTGAAAACCCTACAGCACACAATTATACCGTGACACACGTGGAGGCACCGTGAGTCAAGGCTTGATGGTGACTGGGTTGGTTAGAACATCTGTAAGGTCTTCAGCCATGAAGTGATCTGACAAAAAGCAACTGAAATTTAGGGGCAATTTCTGTAGATCCACATCCCTCTCAGTTATTAGGTCCAGTTCCTGCTAGGTCTACTACTTCTGGGAACTGTAAGATTGTTAGGGCAGTACCCAGTAGCTCTTCCCTGCACAGACAGGGAAACTTCAGCCGTCATCCCCAGTGTGCCAGTCATTTGGCCAGCCCCAATGGAGCAGCTGGTTTCAGCATTTCCAGAACCATGTGTTCCTTGGCTGCAGGAACATTTGAGGGGACCCCACCAATCTCTGGGAGGGCCCTATGTCTGGACAAACAGCAGGTGGTAGGAGAAAATGCAGCAGGATGAGGTGTCCTAAACCTGTCTTTAGGTAGCTCTGCTTTAGTCTGCTATTACATTTGATTAAAATGATGACTGGCTGCACAGCCCAGTGTGACATCCAGCTTTCACCACGGGCCACTGTCTCCCTGGCTTTAAGCTGTTTGGGAGAAGGAGCCAAGCCCAGGCACCACTCCTTCCTGAGTAATGATTGGGCAGGACAGGTGGGAATCAGGGACTCACCAGCCCCCACATTCAGCGTGACATGATTACTGTTTATAAGCAGAGAAGCAAGGAAGCTTGTGTTGAAATGAGAGTGTGCAGAATCCAGGTGTTGGGAAAACCACTTACAGTTCTCCAGTCTTTACAAGGTGCCTCAAGAAGCAAAATATTTAACAGACATGGTCTGTTCCTATCACTGCCTACGCCAGCAGGCTCCAAAGTGGTGTGAATGTGCTACCTCAGGCACATACAAGACAGCATGCAGGATTGAAGGGCAAGGTATTAAACCCCAAAGTAAACCAACAGCCACTGAGTTGATTCTGACTCATAAAGACCCCATAAAGCAGAGTAGAACTGCTCTGTTGAGTTTCCAAGGAGCACCTGGTGGATTTGAACTGCTGACCTTTTGATTAGCAGCTGTAGTACTTAACTACTATGCTACCAGGGTTTCCTGGGAAGACACTAGAACATCTATTTTTAGTTATTTTATCTTGTTATCTAAATTTCTTTTTAGTTTATGAGTCACTTATTTTATTGCACAATTGTCATGTTTTTTTCTCTCTAGTTACTGTCAAATCAGCTCCTACTCATGGTGACCCAATGTCTGAGTGGAGCTGTGTTCCATAGGGTTTTTTGGTTAGTTTGTTGGTTGGTTGGTTGGTTGGTTCATTGCTTGGTTGGCTGATTGGTTTTTTAATGTTCTGTTTTGTTTTAGGTAAAAGTTTACATAACAAATTTGGTTCCCATTTAAGAATTTCTATGCAAATTGTTCTGTGGCATTGGTTAACATTTTCCCAGCGTCTCAGCATTCTGATTCTTTCCATTCCAGTTGTTCTCTTTCCACTGATAGAGCTTCGCTTTCTACCCTAGTCTTCTCAGACCATGTTTTGGGGTAAATGTTGACTGTTGGGTTTCATATAGTTGATTATTTGGAGGAGCACATTACTCGTGGTGATAATGTTTATTCTATAAACCAATCTATTATTTGTCTGAAAGGTGACCTCTGGGAATGGCTTTAGTTCCAAGCTGAAAGGGTATCTTGGGGCAATAGTCTCACGGTTTCCTCTAGTCTCTGCCAATTCAGTAAGCCTGGCCTCTTTTAGGAATTTGAATTTAGTCTTGCTTTCTCTCCTTCGTATCTAGGATCTTCTACTGTGTCCTAGTCAGAATGGTTGGCAGTGGCAGCCAGGCACTACCTAGTTCTTTTGGTCTCAGGCTAGCAGAGGCTCTGCTTCCTGTGGATCTATTACCCCATGGACTCTTTGAATATTTGATTTCCTTCATTCTCTTTTAGAGACCAATAGTTGTGTCTTAGATAGCAACTCATTAGCTTTTAGGATCCCAAATGCTGCTCACCCAACTAGGATGCAAAACATTATTTTTATGAGCTGTTATACCAGTTGACTAATCTGTTCCCTAAGGCTATGGTCCTAAGCCTTTTAACCCAGTAACCCAACACTGTGAGTTGTTTGGATATGTCTAAGAGGTCCCTATAATTCTGCCCCCTTGTACTTTATTTTATATATGTATATGTATATATGTATATATATGACAGAACTCTCAAACATGTATACATATGTGCCTATAGACACACCTATACTTGCACACATATGCTCTCACATACCTTTCTGTACACATATATGATACACATATGTCTGTATAACTACACTTACATTTTTGGTTGTTATTATAGTTGTTTCCAAATTATATGTTATAGAATTTCTCAAAATCAGCCCTTATTCTTGTGTCTTCAGTTACTTTGGACAAGTTTAGCAGACTTCACCCATATTGGCTATTGCCTTTCACATCACCAAAAACAACAAG
Organism: Heterohyrax brucei; assembly: GCA_028571685.1. Lineage (NCBI taxonomy): Eukaryota > Metazoa > Chordata > Mammalia > Hyracoidea > Procaviidae > Heterohyrax > Heterohyrax brucei. The sequence goes on from CM053143.1 coordinate 169,893,243, forward strand.
TATCTACTATCTAGAAGGCGACTCCCTCTTCCTCCCCCTCCCACCCCTGGTAACCATCCAAGAATGTTGCTTTCTGTGTGTATACCTGTTCTTGACTTTATAAATGAAAGACTATACACTACTTGTCCTTTTTTGACTGACGTATTTCACTCAGTATAATGTCCTCTAGATTCACCCATGTTATAAAATACTTCTCAGACTCTTCATTATTCTTTATAATTACTATTCCATTGTATGTATGTACCATGATTTGTTTATCCATTCATGTCTTGCCAGGCACTTAGGTTGTTTCCATCTTTTTACTATTGTGAATAATGCTGCAATGAACATAGGTTTGCATGTGTCTGTTTATGCTGCAGCTCCTATATCTCTAGAATATATACCTAGAGGTGGGATTGAGGGATTATAGCTTTTTTGAGGAACTGCCATATCATCTTCCATAGTGGTTGTACCATTTTACAATCCCATCAGGCAGTGTATAAGAGTTCCAACCTCTCCAGAACCTAATCAGTATTTGTTGTTTTCTGGATTTTGTTTTCATTTTGTTTTGGTCTATACCATTTTTGCAAGAGTGAATGGTATTTCATTGTTGTTTTAGTTTTGCATATCTCTAATGGCTAGTGGGAATCCTGAGGGCACAGTAGTTAGGAACTTGGCTGCTAACCAAAAGTCTAGTAGTTTGAATCTGCCTGCCACTCCTTGAAAACCCTATATGGGCATCCTATGTGGTAGATATGAGTCAGAATTGACTCAGTGGGAGTGGGTTTGGTTTTTTCAGTGGCACGGAAGGGGAAGGGATTAATAGCTAACGACTAAAGTGCACCTGACCCAAGGCATGGTATTTTCAATGGCCTCATACACACACAAAAGCTAAATAGTGAATAAGGTAAACCAAAGAAGAATTTACGTGTGTGAATACAGTGTTGACAAAGAATATTGATTATACTACAGATTGCCAGAAGAACCAGCAATTGGAAGTACAACCAGAAAGCTCCTTAGAAGCAAGGATGGAGAGACCTAATCTCATGCAATCTGGACATTGTATATCATCTAGTGCTGCTTTAACAGAGAAATACCACAAATGGATGGCTTTCAAAAGAGAAATTTATTTCTTCACAGTAAATTAGTAGACTTCAAGTCCAAATTCAGCGCATTAGCTAGAGGGGAAGGCTTTCTCTGCTGGCTCTGGAGGAAAATCCTTGTTGTCAATCTTCACCTGGACTGGGGAAGGGTCCCCAAGTCCTTTCCAAAGGACACGCTCTTCTCCTAGCACTGCTTCTTTCTTGATGATATGAGGTCCTCGGCTCTCTGCTTGCTTTCCTTTCCTTTATATCCCAAGAGATTTCCTCAAGGCACAATACACACATTTGGAGGGTAATGGTAGTGGACAGAATTCAATCCATGACAAACGTGTTATCAGTGCGACATCATGCTTAGGAAAGTAAGGTTGGGGAAAAAGAGGAAGACTCTCAATGGGATGGATTGATACGATGTCTGCAATAGTGGGCTCAAACACAGTGACGAGGATGAGGATGGCACAGGCCAGGCAGTGTTTTGTTCTGTTGTGCATAGGATCACTACCAGTTGGAACTGACTTGACAGCACCTGACAGCAACAGTGGCTGGTAATCTCAAGCATCTTTTCATGTGTTTGTTAGTGTCCCAGGCGGAATTCTCTAGAGAACAAAACCTGTAAACTATATAAATATATGTTATTGTTGTTAGGTGCCGTCTATTTGGTTCTGACTCACAGCAGCCGCATGCACAACAGAACAACGCACTATCTGGTCTTGCACTTTGCCCGTAATCATTGTTACGCTTGTGTCCAGCATTGTAGCTGCTGTGTCAATCCATCTTGTTGAAGTTGTTCTTCTTTTTCTTTTACCCACTACTTTACCAAGTATGACGTCCTCCAGGGATTCATCCCTTCTGATAATGTGTCCAACACATATAAGACTTAGTGTCACCATCCTTGCTTCTAGGGAGTGCTCTGGTTGTACTTCTTCCAGAGCAGATCTGTTTGTTCTGTTGCCAGTCCGTGGCGCATTCAAAAGTGTCAATTCTTTTAGTATCTTCCTTATTCACTATCCAGCTGCCCAGTCTCGTGCCACCCCTGCAAATGCCATCATGTTTAGCACACTGTTGCTGCCACTGTGTCAGTGCGTCTCACTGACGGTCTTCCTCTCTTTCACTGACACCCTGCTTTACCAAACTGCTGTTAGCTGCCCCCCCCCAAAAAAAAGAGCTATATGGCAACCCCTGTGTGTATGACAGATTGCAGATCAGACATTTAGGATCCATAGCTTTTCACTGGCTGATTTTCTGAAGTAGATTGCCATACATCTCTTCTTAATCCTTTTTAGTCTGTAAATTCTGCTGAAATCTGTTCCACGTCATAGCAACGTGGAATCCTTTACTGACAGACAGCTGATGGCTATGCATGAAGTTATTGGCTGGAAATCAAACTCAGGCCCACCACATGGAAGGCAAGGATTCTGTCTCTAAACCACCATTGACACAGTGTTGTAAAATGTTCTTTAATTAAACAGACATTTAGGTATATTGAAATCTTCAACAAATAATACAGTACAATTCATGGGGATATAAATTTTGAACTATTAGTGGCCCCCTCTGTCGCATCAGGAAGTTTGTTCCCAGGATAATGGGGGACTGGGAAACAGAATGAGAATAGCTTGTAAAATACAGACTTTGTAAACATGTAACATCTGATTTGTCTGAGTCCACGTTGAGCTGGGACATGTCTGACTCCATCACTGTGATGGACACATGTGAGCAGTGAGAGCAAAGTGCATTTCAGCCAAGGAGATTCCGTGGGTCTTTAAGTTGCTTAGATCATTAAGGACCAAAACACAGGAGAGGGTCCTAGAAGCTGGGTGGGCTACACTGAAGTCCCCTTTCTGTGTCACTGTTTTTAATCTTTCTCCCTCTGCTCCTCATCTGGTTGGGTTTCAAGATTGTTATCTCCTCCTTCATCTTTCTGCAACTGGGAGCTTTCTGCCTTGTCCAGAAAAACTACAGTGAGCTATTTTTTCATATAGCATGTGTCCATTTGCTCATGTTCTGCTTCCCTTCACCTTGGCTCACCCTCCTTTCTGGGATTGGGCAGTTATTTCTACCTGGAGCTGAATAGGGACAACTGATGGGCAGAACTGGCGACTGGTCAGCAAAGCAACAACAAGGCCAGAGACCACCCCAAAACACATTTCCCCTGGTAAACTGCGGGTGGGCAGTGATTCTGAAGATGCCTGAGAAACCACCGTGGTGTATAACCCACACCCTGTGGTCTAGAGCTGCCCTTAACTTGCTTCTTGTCTCAGCTCTTTAATTAATTGAGAGAGGAAATGTTGTTAGCTGCCGTGGAGTTGGCCCCAACTCATGGCAGCTCCGTGCACAGTAAAGCTAAAGGCTGCCTGGTCCCAGTCCTTGCAGATCTGACCTTAGTGAGCCACTGGGCTTTTGCTGGCTGATTTTCAGAAGTCCACAGCCTGCTGTGCACTTGGCACAGTGCTAGTGATTAAGGGTCCCACAGTGCACAAGGCAGAGGTCTCCACCTTCATTCATGGAGTTGACATTTTCAGTGGCAGAAACAGATAAGTGCAGAAAGAAATGAACAAGGTAAGCTCAGTCTGTGCTATGTACAGTTGGAGAACAAACAGGCCTAGACAGTGACTTGAGGAGGCCAGCTTGAGGCTGGGCAAGACCCCACCAAGGAGAGTGAAGCAGGAACCAGAGTAACTGTGGCATCGTAGGTTTGGAGGACCAGGCAGGGACAGGGAAGTGCCTTCCAGGCAGAGTAAAAGTATGAATAAGGCCAGAGGGGAGATGATTAGGCCTGCGTTTCAGGAAGAGTGAGTCACATACAGGGCCTGGCGCCAAGAGTGGAATGGAGGTAGAGTCTCAGAAGATGAACAAGACCTACCTCTTCTCAATCACTGTTTCTCAACAGCAGATATTAACAATTCTATGAACTAAGTACTATTGTGGTTTTGTTAGGTGGCCTTGAGTCAGTTCCAAGACACACAGCAACTCTACAAACAACAGAAGCAAAGACTGCCCAGTCCTGGGCCACCCTCACAATCATTACTCACTGGAGCCCGTTGTTGAAGCCACTGTGTCAGTCCATCTCACTGAGGGTCTTCCTCTTGTTTGCTGACCCTCTGCTTTACCAAGGATGATGTCCTTCTGCAGGGACTGAGCCCCTCCTGGTGACACATAGACAGGGCGAGTGAGAAGAAGGCTCGTTCTCCTCACTTCTAAGAAGCATCCTGGCTGTATTTTTTCCAAGACAGATTTGTTCCTCCTTCTGATAGCCCATAGTACAGTCAATACTCTTCATTAACACCCTAACCCAAGGGTGTCAATTTTTCTTTGGTCTTTCTTATTCATTGTCTAGCCTTTGCATGCATATGGGGTGATTTTAAAAAATACCATAGTGCTATTAACTCTGGTGGTATAGTGATTAAGTGCTATGTCAGCTAATCAAAAGGTCGGTAGTTCAAATCCCCTAGTTGCTATTTGGAAACTCAATGGGGCAGTTCTACTCTATCCTATAGGGTCACTATGAGTCAGCATCAACTCAGTGGCAGTGGGTTTATTACTATCCCCATTTGACAGATGATGAAACTGAGGTATACAGAGGTTAGGATACTTGCTTAAAATTAATAGTGACAGAGCTGGAGTCTGAACACCGGGAGTCAGCTTCCTTCAAATATGCCTGTGGGCCATCCTTCTTTCCTCCAAATGACTCTACTCAAATGGTCCCCTCTATACTCACTGACCATCTTGCATATAGTATCAGTTTCCTTCCTCCAATATACTCCCCACTCCTGATACCCTGTGGGGTTTTTTCTTTTTTTTTTTTTTTTTTGGCAATTACTCTGATTCATCTTGTAATACACTTCTTTGATTAGCCATTTCATGGTCGTCTCCTGAATGCAGGCTTCATAATGGAAAGGAGTTCCCTTTTGTTCACTGTGGTGCCCATGGGCCGGGCACATGACAGATGCTCAATAAAGACTTGTTGAAAGAATGAATCAAACATGTGTTGAACACCTTTTGTGGGTCAGACACTGGAAATGTTAGTAGAAAAATGTAAACCAGGACAGGGCTCCTGGTCTGACAGGGAGATGGACAAGCAGGTAGAGGTTTACTATCCTGTACCAAGTGCCAGGACAGTGGGAAGCAGAGAGAAGGCACATGTAGCCCAGCTATGATATAGCCAGGAAAGCTTCCTAGAGGAGTAGACAGTCCCTGACTTTAGTTCTAAGGAATGGGTTTGAGATGTCCAGGTAGAGAAGAGGAATAAGTGTTATTTAGGCAGAAGGAACAGTGTATGCAAAGGCTTCATGGACTGAAAGGGCACTGGTCTTCAGGAGAACCCAGCTAGTTAGTATGTGGGAGAAATGATGATGCTTGATACTTCAAAGGGTCTTGTTTCAAGATCTATTGGTACACCCAACCCCCCAAAAATATCCTGCTGCATTTTTTATAGATTAAAAAAACAGTTATTTAATAGAAAGTAGAAAGTTTTTTTTAAAAAAAAGAAAAAAAAAGCCAAAATTGGAACTCCCTTCACTCACTAAAAGGTCTCTGGCTGGCATAAACAGTTTGTAGTTCAAAACTAACCTAAGATTGGTGGCTCAAACCCAACCAGCAAGAATACAGAAGAAAGGCCTGGTGATCTACTTCCATAAAGCTTACAGCCAAGCAAACCCTATAGAGTAGTTCTGTGCTATAATACCTGGGTCACCATGGGTTTGGTTTTTGTTTAGGTTTACCAGCTTTCACCCACAAAAAGATTATCACTTTTATACTTTTTTGAGGGAGTGACAATTTAAAGAAGGGGTGGTACAGATCTGGAAGGCCTTGTTTGCCAGTTAGAGGACACCTGAAGAGCCAGAGAGCTATTACAGTGGTCCTGTGCTTCCCCTGTTTCTGCTGTACCAAGAAGGGGCTATGGTTTATATGCCATGTATCTCCACCTTGGTGGGATCTGGGATTAACGAAGGATGCCTAAGGCGTACAGTCTTCATACATTCAAACTTCACCCTGAATAAGGTTTACTGAGCATCTCCCCTGGGTGGTTTGAAACTTGGTTCACATTAGCAATAAGATCCCTGTCTTAGTCACCTAGGAGCATTATAAAAGAAACACCATGAGTGGATCACTTTTAAAAAAAGATACTTTATTCTGTCACAGTCCAGTAAGCTACAAGTCCAAATTCAGCCGTGAGCTCCAGGGGAAGGCTCTCTCTGTTGGCTCCGAAGGAGAGTCCTTGTTGTTAATCTGGGAGCTTCTGAGATGACAGAAACACCAGGTCCTTTCCAAAGGAAGCACTCTGTTCCCAGCACTGCTTCTTGGTGGCACGAGGTCCCCAGATCTCTGCTTGCTTCCCTTTCCTCTACATCCCACAAGATTACCTCACGGCACAATGCAGTCTTACACATTGACTCCTGTCCCAGCTGCTGTCCACGCTGCCTCATTAACATCAAGGAGGCAGGGTTACAGCCCGGAGGAATAACCCCAATACCAGGAATCATAGCTTAGCCAAACGGCTATGCACATTTTTGTGGCAACACAATTCAATCCACGAGAATCCCCAAGACCCTCTGGCTGGTGAGTACCATTAGCAAGCCTGGTTTAGAAGCACAGTCTAATGCTCAGCTGGGTTAACAAACAAAACAAAACAAAACACCTGTTTTGGTCACTGCTCAGAATCACACAGGTGGCAGAGTCAGAATTAGAATCCAAGCCCACTGATTCCGGCGTCTTGGAGTTCTTCCAGGGTGGAGGAAGTGCTTCACCATTCCTGACTCCTCTGAGCCCTCCTCAAGGCTCTTGTCACTTGATGGACTATAACCTGCAGAGAACAGCAGACTGAGCAGAACTCATCCAAGTGCCAGCTATAGATAAGCAGCCACCTGCAACATCAGTGCTTCCTTCCAGAGCCTTCTGGGAGGCTGTCGACCACAGCTAGCATTCTTCCTGACTTTCGCCCACTAGCAGGCTGCCAACGGGGTTTTCTGATAGAAGAGGGAATCTAGGGACTATCCCAGCACAGGGAGGATTTATTCATTTGTCTCTTGTGATGCTGCTGTGCTTCTCAGCCAGGGAGAGGCCACATCGCCTTTGCGGCATGCAAAGACCAGCTGACCCAGGAGGGTGTGGGTGGTTTCAGGTCCCGTGATTTGGAAAAAGGGTGGGAAGATGCAAATGAGATTTAGACACCTCAAAAGTCCCCAGCTATAGAATGGAGACAGAAGACAAGGGTTGGGAATTTAAAAACTCAGAAGTCATTGGAGAGAGAAATCTCATTTCAACACCTGAAAGAACTAGGGCTATAGCCAGGGAGCCTGCTCTCACTTTGTGCTTTGTTTACTTCTGTGAATTTCCCTGAGTTGGAAACTCAACCTGTCCTCAAGGGAAGGAGATGGAAGAGGCCCTCTCAGTTTCTAAGTCGGGAAGAGATGCTTCTTTTCAGGGAGTGATAGTGCCCTGTGCGTATGTGCGTGTGTGCGTACATGTGTGTGTGTGCTGATGTGGAAAAGCAAGAGAGAACATCACATCATAAGTGGCCTAGACAGTTCTGCCCTCCAGAAACTGAATAAACCACATATCTCGGAATTCCTGTGAAGGACGAGGTGGGAGCTTTATGACAGGTTTGGGGATGAGCTCTAAGTCATAGATTGAGGAGGCAAAAGGGCACTGGATGACACCAGGTGGTTAAGGAATCACCTGTTTGGCAATGGCTTGTTTCATTCATTTATTATTCAATAAACATGTATTGCTTTAGTTGCAGAACCGCAAAGGAGGGAAACTTCTTGAAAGAAACTTCAGTGACTTCCTCATAAATATTTGCTTAAATCCCTCTCCCATTTGCCCCCTCCTATCCATCACCATTGTCCCACCACCAGTCCAGACCATGGCCATTTGTCACCTGCTTGTTATAATAAAGGTGCCCTGGTGGCTCAGTGGTTAAGAGCTCCACTGCTAACCCAGAGATCAGGAGTTCAAATCCATCAGCTGCTCACTGGAAACCCTACGGGGCATTTCTATTGAGAAAGTGACATGAAAGACCAGCCTAACCACACCTTAGAACATTCCAGAGTGATAAACAACTTATTTTATCATTCACACCTGGGGATGAGTTCCTTTAATTACCCCTAAAGTCTTTTTTTGAGAAGTAAGCTTAGACCCAAGTCAGAGGCATGCACAGATGAGACAGAAGTGACTGCTATATGTCCTTTCAACAGGGACACCAGAGAGCTGCAGTCAGGACTAGGGACTGAACCAAGAGAGCAAGAAACTGTGCATAAACAAACAACACTCCATGAAAAGTCCTGCTGCAAGTCTCAGGAGCCCTATGGCAGAAATCATCTCGAAGTTTGCACGAGTGTACAGCCAAGGGACAAGCAGCTAGCTGCCCACCATCCACAAAAGGAAATTCTTCAGATCCCCATCACTGATGTGTTGTCCCCAGCTATAACTCTGGGCAAAGATGGGCTATACAAACCTGCCTCTGAACTTGCTCAGTGGCACAGCCTGCAGGACCGCTGTGCACTCTGCTGCTGCCCCACTTCAAAGGGCTTTCGTTTTCCCATAAGCGTTTCTCTCCTGGGCCAGCCAGGTCTCCTGAAGTAATGCTTTCTTACGGGTCTCAGAAGGATCCCTGAGGGTCTTCAAAGACCTCCGCTAACACTACTCTGTCCCGTAAGGTCTCTATGAATTGAATTGACTCAACAGCAATAGGTTTGGTTTTTTTGATTTGTTGTACTAAATGCCCTCCTTGTCATGTTTTCTGCTAAAGCTTTTCCCCTCTCCAAGGGTTCCTTTCCCCCTCACAGATGATAGAAGGACCCAAATGACATCTTAGTTTCCAAATCCAAATGCTAGGAAAATTTTAATCTCTCCCTTTTTAAATCTGTCTGTCATCTGCTCCTTCCTAGAAATCCTCCCACCTCAGATGTGTCACTCCCTCATTCAACATTCTTCAGTGACTTCTGCAGGACACAGTCCAAACTCCTTTGCATGGAAACTAGGATCATTGTGATCTGGACCCAACTCCTGCTAAGCCTGACCTCACCTGCTCTTTACCTTGAACTTCCCTCCCAGCCCTTGCAGCTCTTCTAACTCGCCGTGCTCTCTGCTGTCTCCATTGCTCTGCACACACTATTCCGCTGTCTAGGATGTCTTCTCATCCTCTGAACTCCGTTTCGTCTTTCAAGTCTCAGTTATTTAATTTTCAAACCACCAATGGTTATCACATGGGGTCTGTTTCAGTCATTTAGTACTGCTGTAACAGAAATACCACGAGTGAATGGCTTTAACAAAGATAAATTATTTTCTCACAGGAAAACAGGCTAAAATTCCAAATGCAGGACGTCAGCTCCAGGGGAAGGCTTTCTCTGCTGGCTCTGGAGGAAGGTCCTTGTTGTCAATATGCCCCTGGACTGGGAGTTTCTGAGGCACAGGGACTGCAGGCCCAAAAGATACATTCTGCTCCTGGCACTGCTTTCTTGGCAGTGTGAGGTCCCATATCTCTCTGTTAGCTTCTTTCTTTAATTTCTCAAGGGCTTGCCTCAAGGCACATACAGTCTCATACACTGAGTCCTGCTCCACCAACACAACTGCCACCCATCCTCCGTCATTAACACCACAGAGGCGGGAGCATCACATAATACGCAGAATCACAGCCTGGTGAATTTGCTACACATATTTTAGGAGGAGGACACAATTCAATCCATGACAGAGAAATTGTTGGCTCAGTTGCAGAAATCATCCTTTCGTGAAGGAGACGCTGGTTCAATTCCCAGTCGATGCACTCAAGTACACCCAGCGCTGTTCATCAGGGAGGCTTGTGTGTTGCTATGATACTGAGCAGGTTTCAGTAGAGCTTCCAGACCAAGGCAGGCTTGGAAGAAAAGCCCGCTGATGTGCTTCTGAAAATCACTAAAAGCCCTATAGATCCCAATGGCCTAAGCTTCAACCCATCAAGAAGGTGGTGTAGGACCGGGGAGCATTTTGTTCTGTCACACATGTGGTGACTGTGAGCAAGGGAATGACCTGACAGTCTCTAATGACAACTATCGTGCTTCTTTGTTTCCTACTGTGTGGACTGCAGTAGGTCTCCTGGGCCTTTCCTATGATCTCCTTGCTGTCTGACCCATCTTCTTTCCAGGAGCTTTCATACTATGTAATCTTTTGCTTTTATTTCTCTCTTCCCACTAGACCACAGCTTCTCGTTGTTGTTCCCCCAAAATCAAGTCAGTGCCTGCACATAGTTGGTAATTAAATATTTGTTCAAAGGATGACTGAGTCAATGGTCTATCACAGTGTCACTCCACTAACCAGGACTCTGGTATCTGAGTCACTACTTCCCATTTTTCCTGCATGGCACGCGGCAGGAATAATAAGTTGATTATGAAGACTTTCACTGAGATTGTGGTCAGGCTTACAAGAACCAACCAAGATGCTATTAGAGCTTCTGGTCTCTTTTTTTCCCCCCCCCCACCAGAATGCCAGTTCTCTGTGTTGCTTGCCTTATCCTATTGGTCCGAACTGAGGACAGAGGCAGGTGTCCTGGAGGGTGAGGGTAGGTGAATTTGAATTTTTTGATACACCTCATCTGTGTTCTTCACAATGGATAGCCCTAGAACCAAGAGGAGTGTGGAATGCAGGACATTTGGTACAGAGTAGAACCATGCCACCTGCTCTGGCAGCTTGGGTTAAGTTAAGACAAGTCCACAGAACAAAGAGGTATCTGTGAATCCATGGGTTTTCATGCCTGGAAAACATATGAATTGATCTAGCATCCCAGACTCCTAAGTGCCCTCCAACTTCTAACAGTTCACGTCAAAAAATGCCCTGCTTTCTTTCCGGCCCTGCAAAGATCCTCACAGTTGTCACTCTGGGTTGTAATTGTTGTGAGCACACTTGTCCTTTATGCACACTGGGGCTTCTTCATGGCAGGGTCCATTGCCTGGTCTTTAATTTCCAGTTGGCCCTGAGTGAGTCCCCCAGCGAAGGAATGTTGAATGACGCATAAAGCACCGAGTACCTATTACCTGGAGTTGTCATGAGTCAGAAGCAACTCAAGGGTAATAAGTTTTAGATGATTTAATATATACCGTAAGCAAACACCAAAAAAACCCAACCGAACTCTTGCCTATTAAGTCCAACACACGGCAACCACATACATTACAGGGTGGAACTATGCTGTATAGAGTTTTCTCAGATGTCGTCTTTATGAAATCAGATCTCCAAGCCCTTTTTCTAAGACACTAGTGGCTGAGTTTGAACAGCCAACTTTTGGTGGGCAGTTGAGTAAAAAGCATTTGTGCCATCCAAGGTCCTAGTAGATGCCATAAGAGTCTACAAAACAGATCCTTCCTACAGACCCTGGGAAATTTATCAAGAAAAAAAAAGTGTTGATTGGAATTTAAAAACCTTACAAAGAAAGTTTTCTCCAACGTGATTTAGAACCTAACGGAACACAGAGGTAAGACCTCTTTTGGAGTCATTTTATTGTTCCCTCCTCCCAAAGACAACCAAGACAATGAAATAGGAACACAGAAAAGGGAGAAACAGAGATTAAAGTAATCTCTCAGATGGCCCCTGGCTCTCATATTTTCTTCTGAGGTTTAGAAACTTTCATGGGCTACACCAGTTGTGGTAGGGTGAGGTGAAGGAAGACACAAGACATCACAACTACCTTCGTTTTCTCTTATCTTTTTACAAAAGTCATAGATTTTCATGGCCGACATTTGGAAAATAAAGCTAAGCCAAAACAAAACAAAAAAACAAAACAGAGTGCCACCAGAGACAGAGATTTTAACTACATATTTACGTGTAGGTGTAGGTTAGGATTTTTTTTCTTTTCTTAAAAACAAACTATCCATTGTTTTTTGTTTTGTACGTAGGGATTTTGTTGTTGATGTTACTGTTGATGTCAAAAGCAGGCATCGCTGTTGTAGAATAAGCAGAAAATATAAAGGAGAAAAAAGAACAAGAACAAGACATCTGACTGTTGGAGCCAAGATTCCTGTAAAACCAGTCCCGGATGTTTCATGAAGCCAGGGGTGGTGTGGAACTGTGCGGGATGGGTAGATCTTGCTCGCTGGTGTCAGCCCAGGAGAGGACAGGATTGTAGGTTACAAGTAATCACTGTCAGCTTGGACTCTAAACTGGCTTCCCTGACAGCTGATTTGGAATTGACTTGTCTATTTCCTTAGGGACTTTCCCTCTCTTGCTCCCCATATTTGTCTCTTTTAATCATCACAGCAACTGCATAGCATAAATGCAACAGAAAAGAAGTTAGTCTTTTGGAGACGAGGTGACTGCCCAGACCACTCTGCTGGTGAATGGTAGAGCTAGGCTTCAGGCTTGACTTTTTTCTATCCAGTCGTACTCATAACAACCACAGCATGCTTCTCCTTTTCAAACACCAGCTCAGCCCCTGTTACACATTGGACAAGTACTTATCACAGTCTGTTGTTATTTCATTTATTTATTGGTTTGCTTCCTTATTGCATTTTTTTAAAGCCACTGCCTTTTCCCAATTAGTCCATCTCCACTGAAAGACAGTCAGTGCCCCCTAGTCAATAACTTGCCTTCCTCCCTCCCTCCCTCCCATTCCTGGTAACCATTAATGCTTATTGTCATTTATCCCTGATAATTCAATACTCCTGAGAGCTGGAACATCTTTGTCTTGTTTACTGTCATGTCCCTAGGACCTGACACAGTACTTGACCTGGCACACAGGACAGCTTTTGTAAACATTGGCTGAAACACAGCCCCATGAAAGCAGAGTTTTTTATCTGTTTTATTTTCCTATTGTATCATTAGTGTCTGAAACAGTGCCTGGCACATAATAAACATTTGTTAAACCAATCAATGAATGGAAGGAACAAATTTGCACTTGAAGGGTGCAAAGGTGAATACGTATAGTCTTTTCCTTGAGAGCTTCACTGTTGAATACAGGAGACAGACATTAGTGATTGTCATGGATTGACTTGTGTCCCTCCAAAATATCCATCAACCTTGCTGGTCTATGATTCCCAATGACCACCATTTTTGTCATCTGATGTGATTTTCCTGTCTGTTGTAAACCCTATGCCTATGGTGTTGGTGTGATGGGTTTAGTAGCAGTTATGTTTGTGTTTTGAGCCCACCTCTTCTGAGATTCAAAAGAGAGAAGCAAGCAGAGAGACAGAGGCACCTCATACCACCAAGAAAGCAGTATCAGGAACACAATGAATCCTTGGGACAAAGAGAAGCTCATAGACCAGGAAGCTGATGACAAGGACCTTCCTCCAGAGCCAACACAAGGACAAAGCTTTCTCCTGAAGCTCGTGCCCTAAATTCAGGCATCTAGCCTCTTAGACTGTGAGAGCATCAACTTTTCTTCGTTAAAGCCATCCATCTGTGGTATTTCTGTTATGGTGGTTCTAGATGACTAAGTGACAGTTGCAGTAGGAGAAGGACACTGTCTGGCTGAGAAACCTGTTGGCTGATCATCAGGCCCCATGTTGTCAGACAAGTTAAAGATACTCTTCCCGGGGCTCAGAACAAGGCAGACAAAGTCCTTGCCTGCAAGGAGCTTGTATTCTACAGGAATCTTTGAGTTTTGCTGTAAACTGTAGGATGTTCAATGATGAGTAAGGTCATGTCTCCTGAATAATAGAATCCCTTCTCCCCCGTAACAGCTGAACCATTAGTCATTTAATTTTGCCAAGATCTCCTGAAGACAGAGCCTTTCACTAGGTGTGCATTCTACATAGGGAGAAAGCAACACATGCGCCCTCAAGGAATCTGGTCAAGCCAGGGAAATAAGAGACCCCTTGTTTCAGTCAGCTAGGGCTGCTCTAACAGAAATACCACAGAGTGGATGACTTTAACAAAGGGAGGTTTATTCTTACACAGTCCGGTAGGTTGCAAGTCCATATTCAGGGTGACCGCTCCAGGGGAAGGCTTTCCCCTTGTCGGCTCTGGAGGAAAGTCCGGTATTGCATCAGTCTTTGTCCAGGGAGCGTCTTAGCATGGGAACCTCTGGTCTGAATGACGGGCTCTGCTCCCAGTGCTGCTCTCTTGATGATAACGAGGCTCCCATTGTCCTTTGTTTCTTCTCTCCTTTTTATCCTTGCAGGCTGAAAACATTAAGGGTGGGGCAAGCCACACTCCGGGGAAACTCCCGCTACAGCAGACCAGGGAAGCAATTCTGTGCAGGAATTTGTAGCCCTACCCTAATCCTTTCACACATAGTTTAGCAAAACCACAAAATGGAGGACAGTGCCAAGATACTGGGAATCATATCCCAGCCACGTAGCTGCACATATTTTTGAGGGGACACAATTCAAACCATGACACCCCTAGACACAGAAAGACACATGGGCCTAATGTGCTGGAATAGCAGAACAAACAAGAAGTGCTCTGGAGGTAAGGTGTGCCAGTCAAAGGCAGGAGAGCACCACGATTTAGCACACAGGTCTTGGACTCAGGTACCAGGATTCAAGACCTAGCTATGCCCATTATTAGCTTGGTTACTTAGGATCCTTGACTGACCCCACCTCTCTGAATCTCAGTTCTTTAATAAACTGGGTGCAATGGCACTGTCCGGGTTGTGGCACAGGTTAAACGTGACATACAGAGTTAACACAGGAGTTACTCCATAAGCTGTTACTCAGGTTTGAAGGCCCAGGGATCATCACCACTGTGCTGGACAGGGCATCCTCACCAATGGCCTAGAAAACCTGGCTGCAGCTGGGACTTTCTCTTTTGCAGCAGGTCTGGACAGACTATGGCTGCCAGACTGGGCAATCACTGCCACCCTTAGCATCATTTATTAATAAATTAACTCATTCATTCTAAGTATGTTTATATGTGTTGTTTTTACCACTAAGTGCCAGTTTAACAGAAAAGGACACACAGTTAATTAAGCATTTAATAATCAATTTCATGCCTCGATTTTATAATAAACCAAACAATGGCATGGTCTGAGATCAGTTAAAGTTCACACATAGGAATATGGTAGCTGAAATTTATACTTACTGTACTCCAGGTAGTAAAAGGTCCTCTTGGGAAAGCTACTCTCTACAAGACATTGGCTATGTGCCAGATAGTGATCTGGGCACTGGGGCTCTTGTTCTCAATGAACTTGTTTTCTAGAAGAGGAGACAGATAGCAGACAGATAAACCTGTAACTGTGCAGTGTATAATCAGAGGAAATCCTACTTGCACAGTGGTTAAGTGCTATGGCTGCCAACCAGAAGGTCAGCAGTTCAAATCCACCAGGCACACCTTAGAAACTCTATGGGAAAGTTCCTCTCTGCCTGTATGGTCACTGTGAGTCAGAACTGATTCAGCATCAACAGATATGCATACAGTCAGAGGAATTCTGGTGGCACAGTGGTTAAGAGCTGCCCCTGCTAACCAAAAAGTTAGTAGTTCAAATCCAGCAGCTTCTCCTCGGAAACCCTATGGGGCAGTCAGATGATGATAAATGTTATGAATTAAAGTTAGGTAGGGAAGGAGGAAAGAAAGCAGAGGACATGCTGATAGAGGTAAGAGAAGGCATCTCTGAGAGGATGACATTGATCAGGGCTCTGAAACAGAGGGGAGGCAGACATGTAGATGCCAATCTCACAGAGTGCTATCTAGGGAGTAGATCAGATGATGGATGGCACGACCAGTTTGTGCTCCACTACTAAAAGGTTGGTGATTGAGAGCCATCCAGCAGTGCCATGGAAGACAGGCCTTAAAATCTGCTTCCATGAAGATTACAGCTAAGACAACCCCGTGGATCCCGCTTCTACTCTGTAACATGTGGATTGCCATGAATGAATCAGAATTGACTAGGCAGCAATGAGTATAAAATACGGTATTTATTCAGTGGATGCTAGTGCCTTGGACTCTATGATATTAGCATCATTAGTAGCCATTGAGGATGCGAGCGTTTCCAGGTATTCAAGATAGGAGCCAATTGTATCAGACAAGGAGGAGGAATGGTGGGGTGAAATGGTGGAGTCACACGGATATTGGAAGGAAGATCATTCCTGGACAGATGGAAGAGCAAAGGCAGAAGCCATGAGATGGAGATTAACTTGGTATGTTCAAGGGAGAGCAAAGATGCCATGTGCCATGAGGGCTGGAAGAGTGGCAAAGGGTAAGGTTGGCAGGCCCAAATCCCTTAACACCTACAGGTGACGGAAAGAACTCTAGATTTTTTTCTAAGTAGAGTGGTAGCAACTGGAGGGTTTGGGCTGCAAAAGTCTCATTCTGCCTGAGATAAGGAGGTGGGGAGAAGAGCAGAAGCAAGGAAGCCAGTTAGAAAAGAGGCACCTCAGAAGAAAGGTACGATGACCTACTTCTGAAAAACCAGCCATTGAAAACCCTACAAAGCCCAAATCTACTCCAATACTTGCAAGGTCGCTGTGAATTGGAGTTGACCAAATGGCAACTGGCTCTGGAGTAGTCCCAATGAAGACTGGCGGTGGTGGCCATCGGGTGGTAGCAGTGCAGCAGGTGAGAGGTGGGAAAACAGATCAGATCAATGCTGAGAGAAGTCTGGAGGGCAGGAGGGGAAGACACTTACAAGGAACTGATGAGTCTAGGTGGGATGGGGGTAAATGGGGCTGGCTATCCCAGATCAAAGGGTTGCATACACGCAAATCCCCAGTCTTACATTGCTTTGCACCTGTTGTCTGAGACGCTCACCCTTCTGTTTCCCTGAGGCCCCATTTGGAAGTCACTTGCTTCCTGATTTGACCCATGGGTCCTGGGGTGTGGTGTAGTGCTGAGCTTTTTGTTTACCTAAAGCAGTGCCTCACAAGATGTCAGTTTGTCATACTGTGGTAGTTTGTGGTTACTGTGATGCTAGAAACTATGCCACTGGTATTTCAAACACAGGCAGGGTCACCCACAGTAGACAAGTTTCAGCAAAGTTTCCACACTAAGGCTTGAAAGAAAGATCTAGCAATCTATTTGCAAAAAATCATCAACGAAGTCTCTATGATCACAACAGACTATTGGCCAATATAGTGCTGGAAGATGAACCCCACTGGGTTGGTGCATGGTGGCCACTGTAGCAGACTCCAACACGCCAATGACTGTGAAGAAGGCTCAGCATGTTTCATTATGTTGGATGTAGAGTCACCAAGAGTTGAGCCAACTAAATAGCAACAAACAGAGCACCAAGAGGCTGAGACAGCATTCCCTCAACCTGAGGGCTTCTTCACTGCGGAGCTTCTGCCTCCAGTAATCCAGCCTTCCACTTCATCTCTTGCCAAGCCTTGCTTTGGAAAGCCCTCCACAGAGCCCATCAGAGCGGCTGTGAGCTGGCCTTGTTTTCACCATCTTCCTCGTTCACAAGGCAGGCAGCACCAACCTCAGAAATAGGTGGCTGTTTTACTTGCAGGGTTTGCCATGTAGGGTCCCTGTGGCCTTTGTCCTCAGGCAGTTTCACTCAGTTGAAAGGCAGATCCCAGCATAACATGGGCTCTGGGATTGTGGGAAGGCTGGTGGGGTTTTCCAGCACTTGACTGTCTCAGGACTATTATTATCCCAATTTCCATTCACTGTTGCTCTTGGCCTTGGGTGATCGAACATTCTATTATGATGAGGTAAAGTGTGTGAGATACTTAATATAGCGTCCTATGAATAATACACCAAGGCCCATGATGCTGTTATTATCACCACCTGTCTTCACTTTCTCATCTTTAGATGAGAACCAGAAGATGCTCACTCTTCAGAGGGTACCAATTAAGCTAACACCATTGCACTCCAAGGCTTTAACACTTCGTTGACTCACTATATACATCAACTTACTTACTCCCCAGATATAACTAACAATATGTGATGGCCGTTTCCATCCCCATTTTATATATGAAAAACTGAGGCTCAGAAAGGTGGGTTAAGTTACTCAAGGTCACACAGTTAGGAAGAGGCAAAGGAGGGCATTGGACCTAGACACTGATACCAGACTCACCTTTCTTTCTCCTTGTTGGATGCAAAGCTCTTAGCTTGGGTTCTGGTAACGCAGGGCCAGCCCAGATTACAGTTACGATGATTGAAAGAGGAAA
Source organism: Heterohyrax brucei (assembly GCA_028571685.1). Classification (NCBI taxonomy): domain Eukaryota; kingdom Metazoa; phylum Chordata; class Mammalia; order Hyracoidea; family Procaviidae; genus Heterohyrax; species Heterohyrax brucei. Next base: position 169,911,337 of record CM053143.1, read on the forward strand.
AAATAAGATTCTCAGTGTGACCATGGCTATGAAGGCCAGGACCTTTCCCTTTCTCCTGGATAGTATATTAGAACAATAAGAACTCTAATCTCTCCCACAGTCTACACTTCTAGAGAAACTTAAAATCAGTAATAACCCACAGCTGAGATCAGAAGCTGCATACAAGAAAACCCAAAAAAACCATTGCCATTGAGTTGATTATAACTCATAGCAACCATACATGACAGAGTATAACTGCCCTGTAGGGTTTCCAAGGAGCACCTGATGGATTCGAACTGCAAGAGAAGCACCCGGAGTGGTGAGATGGCTCGGTGGTAGCCCAGCACAGAAACTGCCAGAAAAAGCATGTTTCCTGAGAGTGAAAGGCTCACTGTGAAGTACAAAAGCTATAGCACTCATTTGTAACTTCCTGTGAGACAGCTGGATTAAATAAATGGGCAGCAGAAGCTCTCCAAGACCCAGCTATATTCAGAAAAGCAGTGGTGACAGAAAGAAACAGACCATCGAGCCATGGATAAGGAAGAAGTCTAGCCACAGAAAAGGAGAGAACCTTTGAGGTTGGAGCTACCTGGTTCCTGAAAGATTCTTTTCTAACCTTATTCTTCCCAAATGCTGATCCATGAAAATTCAGTGCATTAAATGATTATATTTAAAAAAGAAGAGGAAGATTAGTCATTTACCAGTTGCCATCAAGTCACCTCTGACTCACAACAACCCCATGTGTGTCGGAGCAGAAATATGCTCCACAGGGTTTCCAATGCCTGAGGTTTTTGAAGTAAATCACCAGGCCCTACCTCCAAGGTGCCTCTTGGGGGGGATCTTGAGCCTCCAGCCATTCAGTTAGCACCATCCAGGGACTCCCTTCGTCATTAAACTCATCACTGCCGAGTCCATTCCAACTCATAGAGACCCTGTAGGACAAATCAGAACTGCCCCATAGGGTTTCCAAGCAGGATGGGAACTGCGGGTGAATTCAAACTGCTGACCTTTTGGTTAGCAGCCATGGCTCTTAACCACTGTGCCACCAGGGCCACGTTAGTCATTAGGGAAATAGACCTTACTTCATACCAACTAGATGACTATCACTCCAAAAATACAAACAAAATAGGAAATAACAAGTGTTGGTGAGAGGGCGGAGAAACTGGAACACGTACATACACATCTGTGGTTGGAATACAAAACAGAGCAGCTGCTGTGGAAAATGGCTTAGTGATTCCTCAAAAACTTAAACATAGAAATACCATGTTGTTGTTGTAGTTAGATGATATTGAATCGATTCTAACTGATAACATCCCTATGTACAACAAACCCAAACACTGCTCAGTCGTGGCCTTCCTCACAATCTTTGTTACACTGGAGCCCACTGTTGCAGCTACTATATTAGTCCATTGCATCAAGGACCTTCCCTTTTTTGCTCACCCTTTGCCTTACCAAGCGTGAGGTTCTTCTCCAGGTACTGGTCACTCCTGATAATAGGTCCAAAGTACGTGAGACAAGGTCTTGCTATTCTCACTTCCAAGGAGCACTCTCACTGTACTTCTTGCAAGACAGAAAAAGAGAGAGAGCAAACTTTTTTAGCAATGATATGAAAATATTTGCAAAATATATTGCTAAGTGGAAGAGCAAGAAGCAGAAGGGTATTTTCTGGAAAATGCTGGCTTTTGAGTAAGACATAGGAGAAACAAGACTACATACTCTTTGGTTGCTTTACATATATATATATATATATGTAAATTCTGAAAGAATAGACAAGAAAGTAATAATACTGATTTCTGGGACAGGCAGGAGCGTTAGAGGTTTGGTACCAGGTGGATGTGCGTCAGGTGTGGGAGGCAGACTCTTCATTACATACCTTTACGCATGATTAAACCTTGTGTGTGTGTTTCCTATTTATGTTAGTTTCCTAGGCTGCTGTAACAAATTATCACAAACTTGGTGACTTCAAACAATAGCAATCTCTTCACTCACGGTTCTGGAGGACAGAGAACTGAAACTGAGGTGCAGGCAGGGCCACGATCCCACCGAAGGCTCTAGAAAACAATGATCCTTAGCCTCTTTTAGCTGCTGGTGTGTCCTCCTGGTGTTCTGCTGCTTCACATGCTTCCCTTTAGTCTCTGTCTCTGTCTTCATGTCATCTTCTCCTTTGTGTCTCTGTGGTCTCTCCTCTCATAAGAATGGTAGTCATTGGATTTGGAGCCTATCCTCATTTTAATATAATATCATCTTGAGATCCCTAACTGGTTAGTTCTGTCAAGACCCTGTTTCCAGATAAGGTCATGTTCTGATGTTCCAGGAGGACATGGGTTTTGAGGGGCTGCTATTCTGCCCACTTTCCTATTAAAAGCAATTTTAAAAACATGTGGTCAACATGAAATAAAGCCAAGTTCATGTTTACAGACAGAAATCATAATTTAAAAAAAGTTTACATTTGTAGCTTAAGCAAGTGTTCAAGCTGGAACACAATGACAATCAGTCCTATAAACAAAGAGGGGCAGTTTAACTGAATCTGTCATGCTTCTTGACCTTATTTGCCTGGCTCAAAGGAAAAAAAGAACACAGTTTTACTCTGCATGCAACACATGCAACTCCATACAATGGCTTTGTTTTGGATTTCATTCTGGGAGTGGGAGATGACATTGGAAAGTCGGAAAGGCTAGTTGGGACTGATCTTGAAGCTAAGAATAAATACTTTCTCCCCTGGCCCGTAGGGTCACCATGAGTCGGAGCCGACTCGAGGGCGCTGGGCTTGGCAGGTTCCGTACGTCACGGGGGGAAGGACAGCCCTTTTCTGAGCAGGAGGCAGCACGTATTGCAGAAGAAGTCGGCATCTCTTCAGCTGTGTGATCTTCGGAACGACTCTTGACTTCTTTGTAGAACGGGAAGAATATACTTTTCTCAAGGTCGTTGGTAGTGCTATATGCTAGTGCTTTGTATCCCTCTAGACTGTTGGTTGGTGTCCTTACCCATCAGTCTCCTCTTGGGAAGATTAGCCAGGCAATGGGATAGAGGCCAAACTGGAGGGAGGAGAGAAGGGAGGTGGGGCAGCCTGCTGGGAGGACATTACTTGTTGATTATGGTAGAGGACTGCTGAGGTGGAAGGGAGCAGAGACAGGAAGAGTGGAGGAGAATGACGTCACAGTGGAGGGAAAGCCCATGTGACTTAACATCACACGGAATGGAGAAAGGACACCACATCAACCTTGTGTTTCCAGAGTCAGTGAGGAGGAATTATCAAAATACAGCAACAGATGCATGGACCCATCAAAGAGGAGCAGGAGGTACAGAAGTGGAGGTGACAAGTTCCTTTTGCATTGTGTTGGGTTGAACATGTCATGAGATGTCAGTCAGGGAGATGAACACTGGGGAAGAGATTGGGGAATAATTAGTGTGGATGGTGGTGGTGGTGACTTGTGTAAAGGAAATAATTAAAATCCTTGAAAAAATGGCCGAATGACTTCAAATGTGGCGTTTAGGCTCATGGGCTCTGCTGCCAGCCAGGCCTTACCATGTGACCTTGGGCATCCTGCTTAATTTTTCTGTGCTTCAGGGTTTTGGTTTGGTTTGGTTTGGTTTTTAATATTATTGTGCTTTAGGTGAAAATTTACAGCTTAATTACTCATAAAAATTTATATACACATTGTTATGTGACATTAGTTGCAATTCCTACAATGTGCGAGCACACTCCCCCTTTCTACCCCAGGTTTCTTGTGTCCATTCAACCAGTTCCTGTCCCTTCCTGACTTCTCATCCTGCCTCCGGACAGAAACGTACCATTTGGTCTTGTTTATCTGCTTGAACTAAAGCATACTCTTCACTAGTATTATTTCATGTTTTATAGTCCAATCTAATCTCTGTCTGAAGAGTGGGCTTTGGGTTAACCGAGAGCTCAAGGGGACAACACTTCAGGCATTCCTCCAGTCTCAGTAAGACCATTAAGTCTGGTTTTTTAATATGAATTTGTATTCTGCTTTACACTTTTCTCCTGCTCTATCATGTGTTAGGGTCTGCGATTTTCAAGATGCGACACTGTTACTTTAAAGGTTACATTTTATTAAAAAATATGCCCAGTTGGAAAAATACTGGTACACCAGGGACGCACCCCAAACTACACAGAGCAAGGGGCGATGATGAGCTTCCTCAGCACCCAGTATTTAAGTCGTGAGATTGCAAAGCAGGGAGGGGGAACTGACCTTTACATTGATTGGTTAAGGCCACCTGGAATTCCTGTTAGTTGTAAAATGTGGTCAAGGTCTAGGGGTCACTTGCAAGGCTGTCCCCAGGCTTGTCTTGTGACAGATGTTTTGTAAGACAAAGGTGAGAATACTCTATGATATTTTCTGCTATTAAGTTGTTTCCTGGGGCTTTCTTTAATACCTTGAATTTTTACTGCGCCCTTCCTCAAAGGCTGTCACTTATACCTCATTTCAACACATGGACTCTCTGTTGTGCTCTCTGTTCAGGACAGTCATTTACGGTAGCCAGGCACCATTTAGTTCTTCTGGTCTGGCTTCTGGTTTAAGTGGGTTAAGAGCTATTCTGCTAATTGAAAGGTCAGCAGTTCAAATTTGCCAGGTGATCCTTGGAAACTCTATGGGGCAGTTCTACTCTGACTTCTAGGGTCACTATAACTCGGACTGGACTCAACCCCAGTGGGTTGTCTTTTGGGCTAGTATTTTACTGTGCCTTTGTTTTTCTTAATTTTTCTGCCCCAGTTTAAAATAAACAAATAACAACCAAACCCATTGCTTTTGATTGATTGAATCTCACAGCGACCCTAGGTAACCCAGTAGAGCTGCCCTCTAGGGTTTCCAAGAAGCTACTAGTGGATTAGAGCTGCTGCCTTTTGGTTGGTAGCCAAGCTCCCAGTTTATTCCCTCGGAAAAAAAAAAACAAAAAACAAAAACGGGGGGCAGGGGATAAAAACTGAACTTACCTCATGGGGAAGTTATAGAATGTAGACGAAGCTCCCGGCACACAGCAATCAAAACCAAACCAATTAGCAATAACCAAGACCAAAAGCAAGCAAGCAGCCCCACTGCTGTCGCGTCCACTCCAACCCACGGCAGCCCACGTGTTACAGAGCAGAACTGCTCTGCAGGGTTTTCATGGAACTGACTCAGCAGCAATGGGTTTAGTCTTTAATCTTTACAACAGATCACCAGACCTTTCTTCCACGGTGCTGTTGGGTACATTCAAGCCACCAACCTTTAGGTTAATAGTTGAAGGCATATCACTTGTGTCACTTAAAGGCCTCTTCAGTAAACTTCAGTTATTCTTAAAATTGGAAGGCGAATCACAAGGATTTGTCCACTTGCAGACTTTCCTTGTGTGCTTTATTTATTTACTTGGCTTGCTGTTACATCATGGCTAATTTACAACCAACTACTAAAGTGGGATTATGTCATCCCAGGGAAGGTAAATTAGTATTCAGATGCATGCAGGCTCCTTGATGCTTGCATCATGACAGACAATCATTCACTGATTTAAGATCTCTGGCACTAATTGCAGGTTTCAGTACCCGAAAGCACTGCCTAAATCTGAGTCCCTACTTTGAAGGGCAAAATCTGTGAAACCGACCCATGCCAATGGAAAGGCCAGCACCTCAAACATTTCCATTTACCTGTGACTCATGGTTTTAATCAAGAGCAGTTACCTCACTTACAAAAACACACAAGCAATTGGTTTTGATTGTGGTTGAAAAACACAGTCTGAAGAGTGAAGCTGGCCCCAACGCTTCCTGTCTATGGATGCCACAGGTGAATCAGAGCACTCAGCTTTCTCGATCGTAATCCGGTGTGGAGGCATACTGACACATCAGTATTTGCTGGACACTAGCGAAGATGCTGGGCATCTGGTGGCTTCCCTAGAACTTTCCCCGTTTTAGCACTGGATGTCCTACCCACGCCCCCAGGTACCTTGTCAGTCTTGGGCTAACTGCGACAGCTGATCCCCTTTTTATGAGACAAGTGTATTCTTCCAGCTGATAAATCTTTGACCCTGCCTGCTCCTGTTAAATGGTAATCCAAGGCTTTCTCGTCCTAGCTTGCTTTCCAAGGTCCCAGGCTCCTAGCATGACTGCATAAAGGACAACACTGATTTCAGAGCACATATTCCAGGAGATGTCCTTGCTGGCTTGGTTGTCTTGTTTTTAAGACCAGTCAAGTTGAACCATTCTAGTACCTTTGAACTTTTTTTTTTAATCATTATTTGGCTCAGTGCTTGAAATTCTTTTGTGGTTTTCAGTTTTGCCTCTTCACAACTTTTTTATCTTCCATTTAGTAAATGGTTGTTGGGCATCAACCATTCTTCTAGGTACTGTTCTAGAAGATCATTCTTTGCGATGTACTTGCTTAAATCAAGCCAGTATATGCGGTTCAAGGGGAAGCAGACTGGGATTTCGAGTCTGAGCTCTGCCATCTATCAGCTGGGGATCCCTAACCCTGCTGGACTTTCAGTTTCTTTAACTGACAAATAGGAATATTAAGTGCCTTTACTCATGGTGCAAATGTCTAATATGCTTGACTACAACCAAAAAGTGGGTGATTTGAGTCTACCCAGAGGTGCCTCAGAAGAAAGGCCTGGCAATCTACTTTCCAAAAAATGGCCACTGAGAACCCTGAGGAGCAGAGTTCTACCCTGATAGACAGGGGTCTCCATGAGTCAGGACTGACTTGACAGGAGCTGGTTACAAGTTCACAGAACTAACACAAGGATGGAAACCGTGGTGGCATAGTGGTGAAGTGCTATGGCTGCAAGCCAAGAGGTCAGCAGTTCAGATCTACCAGGCACTCCTTGGAAGCTCTCTGGGGCCATTCTACTCTGACATGTAGGGTTGCTATGAGTTGGAACCAACTCGACAGTACCTAAGAACAACATGAGGGTAAAAGGAGATAACACACGTGGGCAGGAAATTTTTTATTTTGTATTATTCTTTCAGTAACTATTTTACTGAATGCCTGCTATATCCAAAACCCTCCAGAAACTCGTAAAACTGGAAGTAAAGCACTTAACACAGACTCACACATAACTGACCACTGGACATGTATCTTTAGTGCTGTAGCAGTTATCTGGGGATGACAAAGGAAAAGCCAATTCTGCTTGGGACACTCTGGAGGGATCCCCAGAGGAGGTAATATTTAATTGGGCCCTGAAGGCTCAGTAGGATTTCCACAGTTACAAGGAAGGAAAGAAAGGAGAGGAAGCTCCAGGAGCACAGGCGTGGAGGTGAGAAGAAGGGGGCATGTTTGAGGAAGGGCACGTTGGCAGGTGTCACCGAGCTTTTGGAATGAGGCAGCCTGGGGCCGGACCCTGATGGAAGTGCCAAGCTAAAAAACAAGGACTTTCTAAAGGGTTTGACCTAATCAGCTCCCTTTTACCACAGTGCAGACGATAGAATTGATTTTAAGAAGCAGGATGTGGGGATATGAGTTACTAAAGTTAATTGTGCCCACCCTGGAAAAACCAGAATAGTGTAAGTGAGGACAGCGGTAAGTGAGAGGGAGACGAGAAGAAAGGTCAAAGTGTCCTAAAAATACGAGTCACTTCAAGTGACTAATCCTCATTCCCTTTGCCATCGATTATAACTGCCCATATCAGTCCTATGAAGTAGTGACCAGTTGCTGTCAAGTCAATTCCAACTCATGGAGACCTCGTGTGCATGAGAGAAGAACTGGGCTCCATAGTGTTTTCAATGATGATTTTTTGGTATTAGGTTGCCAGGCCTTTCTTATGAGGTACTTCTGGGTTGACTCAAACTCCCAATGCAGAGTAAGGTGAGGCCTTGCCTGGCTAGGCCCTCAGATTAGTTTCCTAGGGCTGTTGTAGCAAAGCACCATGAACTGGGCTACTTCAAACAGCAGTAGTGTGTTGTCTCACAGCGGTGGAGCAGGAAGTCCAAAGTGAAGACCTCCCACACCCCTCAGGGTCATGTTCTCTCTGAAGGCTCTAGGAGAAGCTCCCCCTTGCCTCTCACCCAGCTTCCAGTGGTTACTGGCAACCCGTGGTGTTTCTTGTCGTGTAGAAGCATCATTGCAATCTCTACTTCTGTCTCCTGGTGGTAGTCTTTTCCCTGTGCCTCTTCCTAGCTTCTGACTGCCCCAGCATTCTTCTGTACCTTTTTTGCTGTCTCTTCCCTTTGTTATAAGGATACAAAACATCAACAACAACAAAAATATTGCTGTTGAGTCGATTCTGACTCATAGCAACCCTATAGGACAGAGTAGAACTGCTCTATAGAGTTTCCAAGGAGCACCTGGCAGATGTGAACTGCCGACCTCTTGGTTAGCAGCTATAGCGCTTAACCACTACACTACCAGGGTTTCCATAGGACACCTGTCACAATGAATTAGGAGGCACCCTACTCAAGTATGAGCTCAGGTTATTTAACTGCTAACAACTTCAAAGATACCATTTCTAAACAAGGCCACATGAACAGGTACAACAGGTTAGGAAGACATAATTCAACCTGTAACATCCTTCCGTATGAAGTATCCCCCATCCCATTCATTTTACTTCACTAGTTATATTTTTCTCCTTAGCATTATCATATTTCTCATATATCTACCCATTTGTGCACTTATAATCTGTTCTCCCGGTAGACTGAAAGCTCCACGATGGTAGGGATTTTGTTTTATTCTCTGCTTCATCCTCACTGCCAGAACAATGTCGCGCACATAGTAAGAGCTCACCTTTATACAAAGTTTGAAGTCCTCCCCGACTGACTTTGCACATCAACTGGGCAATGTGGTCAATGAGCTCCTGCTTTCATTTATGAATGAAACTCACCTCACTCTAAAAAATACTTGAAGTCTGGAAACACACATACTAACTATAAAAAAGAATTAAAAGAACAAACTAAAGAAACGGGGACTAAAGGAAAAGACAACTGAATAGGATGATAAATTGTTGGGGTTTGGATTTCAAGACGCAACCCAGAGTTTCTTTAAAGGTTAAATTTTATTTAAAAATATGCCCAATAGGAAAAACACTGGTGCACCAGGGGTGCACCCCAAACTACACAGAGCAGGGGGCGACCTCGAGCTTCCTCAGTGCCCAGTATTTAAGTCGTGAGATTGCAAAGCAGGGAGGGGGAACTGACTTTTACATTGATTGGTTAAGGCCACCTGGAATTCCTGTTAGTTGTAAAATGTGGTCAAGGTCTAGGGGTCACTTGCAAGGTTGTCCCCAGGCTTTGTCTTGTGACAGATGTTTTGTAAGACACAAGTGAGAGGACACAGCAAATGGTCCCAACTCAGCAGGAACAGATGCTCACTGAGGACCAAAATGACAAGCGGTAAAGACAACTGAGAAGACAGAGAGACCCACAAGAGTGGGTGCCTACATTGACTTGGGACCGGAAGAACCGGATGGTGCCTGGCCACCACCAGTGATAGCCACGATGGAGCTCACAGAGAGGAGTCTCACTGGCAACACAAGAATAAAGAGGTGCATCATGAGATCTCCACTAAAAGACCTCATTTGATGGTCCAGCAGTTTTGGGGTTCCTCTGAGAGCATGGCCCCTTGCCCTGATGCTGCCCTTTCCCATAAATTATAACAAAGGTCCACTCTTTGGACAGGAATGGATTGGACTTGGCAATGCAGAGTGACCATATATTGGAAGCACTTTATGGTTCTATACATCTATAGTATATCATCTTGCTGACCTCTGGCTGGAAGAAGGGTAGTGGACAGACAGGAGGGGAAAGGAGACTGTTGGGAGGATGAGACATGTATGGAGCAGAGAGGAACAGTGTGCTGTCACTGGACAGGGAGAGCAGTGGAAGCTGCATATGGGTGGGCATGTAAATTTATATGTGAATGTACATTTTCAATCAGTTATGTTAAATAAAAATAAAAAAAAGACACAGGTGAGATTACTCTATGGTATTTTCTGCTATTAAGTTGTTTCCTGGGGTTTTCTTTAATACCTTGAATTTTTACTGTCCCCTTCCTCCAATGAAGTCACTTATGCCTCATTTCAACAAAATCACAGAAGAATCAATATAAAAATGTGGTTGCCATAAGAGCCATACTAAGATTTTCAAGGTGGGAAGTTCATGTCTGAGCTTCTTATAAGCCAAGGCAAGGAAGAGAGCATGGGCACTTATAAGACCTACATTTTCCAGTAGACAAAGACACGCCGTTTTCTCAAAAGCTTTGCTCCTTTTTCATGGATACACATGGCACTGAAAAATACAGTACAAGCTACTAATGATAGTAAGTACAAGAGTACTTCATCTAACTGTCTTATACATAAGCTGTGTGCAAAGTCCAGAATATATTAGTAAATGCAGCTGTTTAGGGCCACATATTCCTGGCATATGCCTTATAAAGGCCAAGCTACATGACGCTGTCCTGCTCCGCTGTCCTACTGTGATTTTCTAACTGTTCTTGTTTTTATTCTAGTTGTGTCAGCCACCTCTCATAGAGCTTATAGTTTTGAAGAACTTTAATTAGAGGCCCAAGCTCCTCCTGAAACCAGTTGTTTTAGTCATCACGCTGATAAATGGAGTAGCCACTTGGTAAACCCTCAGCTACACTGGGGTGTTCAGATGCACGCATCTACTTAATAAGACATGACCAGAGATCTATCCAAACCCGAGGCATCCTGAGACTGTGAAAAGCCGCAGACAGGTTAACAAACCCAAACCAATTGTCAAGTTGATTCCACCTCACAGTGACCCTATTAGACACAGTAGATCTGTTCCAGAGAGTTTCCAAGACTATGAACTTTTTGGAAGCAGACTGCCATGTCTTCCTACCTTGGAGTGGCCGGTAGAGTTAAAGTGCCAATCTTTCTGTTATCAGCACTTTATCAATGGGCCAACAAGTCTCCACTTTAGAAAGTTTAAGTGACACTCACCCAAGGGCATGATCAGGTAGGCACACAAATGCAAACACATGGTTCCTGTATTTCATTCTCCTTTAGAATTTTTATCAGCCCCTGAGAGTCTTATCTCCTGTGATAAAGAAGTTACATAGAAATCTGGCAAAGGTCATTGGAATCTGTATCCTCTGTGTCTCTTCCCTTGATTTTTCAAGTTCTTTAAAAGTACACTTACGTGATTTGATTTGGCTGACAGGTGTGTTTTTAAGAGTGTAAAAAGGTGAAAAGGTAAGGGAGAACTGACTTGCCTGATTATAAAGTCATGAGTCTAGGGAAGAATTTTATTTTTTATTGTACTTTAGATAAAGGTTTATAGAGAAATTAGTTTCTCATTAAACAATTAATACATATATATTTTGTGACATTGATTGCAAATTCCACCATGTGTCAATAGTCTTCCCTTTTCTGCCTTGGGTTCCCATTACCAGCTTTCCTATCCTCTCCTGCCTTCTTGCTTTGCCTCTGACCCAGTATGCACTTTTATTCTCATTTTGGTTTACAAGCCTTTAATCTCTGGCTGAAGGGTAAACCTCAGGAGTGACATCAGAACTACGTTAGAGGGCATCCAGGGGTCATAATCTAGGAGTTTTCCAGATTCTGCTAGACCAGTAAGTTTTGTTTTTAGTTTTTTTGTTAGAATTTTGTTCTACAATTTTCTCTCCCTTATTCCAGGGACTTTCTATTGTGATTCCTGTCAGAGCAGTAGGTGGTGGTGTTAGGGTCCCGATTTCAAGATGCGACACAGTTACTTTTTGGAAGTTAAGTTTTATTAAAAAATGTGCCCAGTAAGAAAAAGACTGGTGCACCAGCGATGCACCCCAAACTACGCAGAGCAGGGGGCAACCCCAAGCTTCTCTAGCATGCAGTTTTTAAGCCGTGAGATCACAAAGCAGTGGGGGGAACTGATCTTTACATTAATTGGTTAAGGCCACCTAGAATTCCTGTTAGTTGTAAAATGTGGTCAAGGTCTAGGGGTCACTTGTAAGGCTGCCCCCAGGCTTTGTCTTGTGACAGATGTTTTGTAAGACAAAGGTGAGATTACTCTATGGTATTTTCTGCTATTAAGTTGTTTCCTGGGGCGTTCTACCTTAATACCTTGAATTTTTACTGTGCCCATCCTCCAAATGGCCTTGGCTTTTTTCCTCAAAATGGAGTCACTTATGTCTCATTTCAACAGTGGTAGCTGGGCACCATCTAGGTGTGCTGGGCTCTCAGTCTAGTGGAGGCTGTGGTAGTTGTAGATTGCTAGTCCTTTAGACTAACCTTTCCTTTGTATCTGATTTTGTTGTTGTTGTTGTTGTTTCGATTCTCCCTTGCTCCAGACAGGGTGGGACCAGTGGAGTATCTTTCCATGGCACCTCACAAGCTTTTAAGTCCCCAGTCACTACTCACCAAAGTAGGATGTAGAACATTATAAAAGATGTTATGCCAATTAGCTAGGTATCCCCCAAGACCATAGTGCTCAGCCCTCAGCCCAGTCGTTTGATCTCTTTAGTTTGGATGTGCTTCTGAAGCTTACCTGTCTTTGCCTTGATCAAGTCGTGTTGACTTCACCAGTACTGTGCACTGTCTTACCCTTCAACAAAGTTACCCCTTATCTATTACCTGGTGTTAATCCCTCTCCATCCTTCCCCTCCTTTGTAACCATCAGAGATTGTTTCTTTCTGAGTATATAGCTTTTCATGAGTTTTATAATAGTGGTCTCATACAGCATTTGTGCTTTCATGATTGATTTGCATGACACCCTCCCGATTCATCCATAATGTGAAAGATTCATCATTGTCCTTTATTGTTGTGTAGCTTCCCACTGCATATGTGTACCATAGTTTGTTTATTCATTTATCTGTTGATGAGCATGTAGGTTTTTTCCTTTTTGCTATAGAAAATAATGGTGAAATGAACATGTGTGTGCCTACATCTATTCATATGATGGCTCTTATTTCTCTAGGAAATATTCCTAGGCATGAGGTAGCTGGATTGTATAGCATTGCTATTTCTAGCTTTTTAAGAAGGTGTCATATTGTTTTCCCAAATGGTTGGCCCATGTTGCGTTTCTAAGAGTTCCAATCTCCCCCTAGCTTTTCAACATTTGTTATTTTCTGGGTTTTTTTGTGTGTGTGCCAGTAATGTTGGGGTGAGATGGTATCTCACTGCAGTTTTGATTTTCATTTCTCTAATGGCTAGTGATTATAAGCATTCCTAAATGTATCCACTTGTACCTGAAGGTCTTTTTTGGTGAAGAGTCTGTTCATACCCATTGCCCATTTTTAATCAGATTATTTGTCTTTTTGTTATAGAGGTTGTCTTAGTCATCTAGCACTGCTGTAACAGAAATACTATAAGCGGATGGCTTTAAAAAGAGAAATTTCATTCTGTCACAGTCCCGAAGGCTATGAGTCCAGATTTAGGGCATCAGCTCCAGCAGAAGTCTTTCTCTGTTGCCTTTGGAAGAAGGTCCTTGCACTCATTCTTCTCCTGGACTTAGAGCTTCTGAGGCACAGGGACCCTGGGTCCTTTCCAAAGGATGCACTTTGCTACTGGCACTGCTTCTTGGTGGCATGAGGTCCCCAAATCTCTCCACCAGCTTCTTTCTTCTCTATCTCAACAGATTGCCTCAAGGCGCAATACAATCTTATGCCTTGAGTCCTGCCCCACCGACACAACTGCTGCCCCCCTTCCCTCATTAGCATCATAGAGGCAGGGTTTACAGCTCATGGAAACATCACACAATACAAGGAATCATGGTCTAGCCAAATGGCTACACACATTTGTGGGGGGATGCAATTCAATCCATGATGGAGATAATTGGATTTTCCTGTAGATTTGAGAGACTAGGCCTTTATCAGATTTGTCATAGCCAAAAACATTTTTTCCAGTCTTTAGTTTCCCTTTTTACTCCTTTGATGAAGTCTTTTGATGAGCATAAAGTGTGTTAATTTTTAGAAGATCCGAGTTATCTACTTTATCTTCTGGTGGGACTTAGTTTCTGTGTATAGTGTGAGACACGGATACTGTCCCATTTTTTTGCAGATGGACATCTAGTTTTGCCAGCACCATTTGTTAAAAAGACTATCTTTTCACTATTTAGTGGATTTGGGCCTTTGTTGAAGATCAGGTACGGAACGTGGATGGATTTACATCTGTGTGATTGATTCTGTTCTATTGATCAATGTGTCTGCTGTCATACCAGTTCCAGGCTGTTTTGACTATTATAGCTGTATAGTCTGTTCTGAGGTCAACTAGTGTGAGACCTTCTAATTTATTCTTCTTCTTCAGTGATGCTTTATTTCTCCAGGGTCTCTTTCTTCTTCATATAAACAATTAGTTTTTCCATCTTGTTAAAGAATGCTATTAGTATTTGGATTGCAGTTGCATTATTTGTAGTTTTGCCGGGGGCCAGCCTCTGCAGGCTTTGGGATCACAAGGGATGGGTGGCATCAATGAAGAAGGAAATGATGAGACTGAGACAACTAGGAATCTGGGGATCTGCAGCCTGTCAGGACCTGTCTTTATTTTTTTATACAATCAGTAACGTGATTTCACCCTGCCCCCTTGACCACACAAGCTGCTGGCTAACAAAGAACTGATACCTTGTGGCCTTTTTTCGTGTTGATCATTAGGGTTTTTTAGGTAATGGCCCAAGGCAAGTATATTGTGGTTATAATCAACAATGAAAACAAAGTTGTGCCTTGAGCTTAATCAGTTCTATCTATGCTTCAAGGTACAGGAGGAGGGGTCTGGCTGTCTCTATTTGTTCCTTCTTTGCTCTTTCTTTTATCTCTTCTTGTGGGGACAGTAAACACCTACTGTCCCCCACCCTATGCCTTTCTGAAGCTGTTCTAAGAAGGATATTTCTTTAGTATTTACTCATTTGCCATACCAAATATAATAGACTTGGGAACCTATCCATCTTTCGGATGCAGGGAGCAGGATGTCTATATCTAAGACATGTGCGGGGGGTCGTCCCTGGGAAGCTTCCCAGGGCCTTCCTGCCATCTAGTTTTTCACATGTGGAGGGGGATGTGCAGTTGGGGGAAGCCAACGGGGCTGGGTCGGCCTTGGCATTCCCGGGCTGGGCATTCCTGGGCTGGGCGTTCTGTGTTGGGATTCATTAAGCCAAGGGGGTTGTAAAACCCTTCTTAGAAGGCATCTTCTTTGACCCTTGTGCCAGGAAATAAGGGGGTATTTTTGAGGAAAGTTTCATTAGGATGCAAAATATCATCAGGGAGAGTACAGCCAGAAATATGTCAGGGGTGAGATGTGTCCGCCCGCCATCACATAGGCTTGTAGCTTTGCTCACAGAGGCCTTTGTGGGTGACGGGCCTCAGCATAGTTTGCTTTGTATAGAAGTGACATTTTCATAATGTTGAGTCTACCTCTCCGTGAGTGTGGTGTGGCTTTCCATTTATGTAATTCTTTTTTGGTTTCTTACAGCAATGTTTGTAATTTCCTTTGTGTAGTTCTTGTGCACCTCTCTTTAGTTTATTCCTAAGTATTTAATCTTTTAGGGGCTATTAAAAACTACACTCATTTCCTTTTCATAGCTCTCTTATTGATGTCTATGAAGCCAACTGATTTTTGTGTTTATCTTATATTCTACTATGGAGATGAATCTATTAGCTCCAGCAACTTTCTTGTGGAGTCTTGTGGGTCTTTTATGTCTAACATCCTATCATCTGCAGTAGTTACAGTTTAACTTCTTCCTGACCAGTTTAGATACCCTTTATTTCTTTTTCTTGTGCTATTATTCTAGCTAGGACTTCCAGCACAGTGTTAGACAGGAGTGGTGCTAAATGGCATCCTTGTCTTGTTTCTGTTCTCACAGGGAATGTTTTCAGCCTCTCTCCATTAAGAGGGATGTTGGCTGTTGGTTTTGTATAGACATCCTTTATTATGTTGAGGGATTTCCTTTCTATTACTATTTTATTGAAAGTTTTCATGAAAAATCAGTGTTGGACTTGATCAAATGACTCACAGGGCAGAACAGACTTGCTTCACAGACTTTCCAAGGAACAACTGGTGAATTTGAACTGCTGACCTTTGGGTTAGCAGACATCGCACTTAGCCACTATGCCACCAGGGTTTCTGGCATCTGGGCCAATTAAGATTCTTTTCTATTGTTTTCATTTTCTTTATTTTGTTTGTTTTTCTTCTGTTTCATGTATGTGGTAGATTACACCGACTGACTTTCTGAGGCTGAAGCATCCTTGCCTACGTGGTTATGAATCCTACTTGGTCATGGTATATTATTGTTTTTTGATATGATACTGAATTCTCTTAGCTAAAATTTTGTTGAGAATTTTTGCATCTATACTCATGACAGATTATGGTCTGTAATTTTCTTTTTTGTGGTGCCTTTGCCTGGTTTTGGTACCAGGGTTATTCTGGCTTCAGAGAATGAACTCAGAAGTACTCTTCCTTTTCCAAGTAATGAAATAGTGAGTAAAGCCATTTCCGTCACGCTGATTCTTCGTCATAGCAACCCTAAAAGACAGAACAGAACTGCCCATAGAGTTTCCAGGGAGCACCTGGTGGATTTGAACTGCCAGCCTTTCAGTTAAGAGAGCTAACACTTAACCGCTGCTCCACCAGGGTTTCCAAAATAATGAGTAGTATGGTGAAAGCTCTTCTCTGACTGCTTGGTAGAATTCTCTAGTGAAGCTATCAAGGGCAGAGCTTTTTTTGGTTGGGAATTTTTTGTTTGCTTTTTTACTACCTTCTCTTTTATTATTATGAATTTGTTACAAGTTTTTTTTACCTCAGTTTGTGCTAGTATAGGTAAGAAGAATGTCTCTAGAAATTTGTCCACTTCTTCTATGTTTTCAAATTCGTTTGAGCACAGTTTTTCATAGTACTTTGTTACAGTCATTTTTCTTTCTCATAGGCTTATTGTAATGTCCCCGTTTCATTTCTTATTTGGTTTGTTTGCATTCCCTCCTGTTTTTCTTTTGTCGGTTTGGCCAATGGTTTGTCAATTTTGCTGATCCTCTCTCAGAACCAACTTTTGGTTTTGTTGATTTTTTTCTATTGTTTTTTCTAGTCTTTATTTCACTTATTGCTGCTCTGATCTTTACTATGTCCTTTCTTCTGGTGGTTGTGGGTGTCTCTGCCTATTCTCTGTTTGAGTTGTATAGTGTCATGGATTGAGTAGTGTCCTCCCAAAAATGTGTGTATCTGTGTGGCTGAGCCACAATTCCTGGTATGGTGTGATTGCCCACGATTTTGTCATCTAGTGTGATTTTTCTATGCACTGTAAATCCTGCCTATCTGATTTTAAATGGGGAGAATGGGCAGCAGCTTTGTTGATAACACAAGACTTAATCTACAGGATTGGATTCTGTCTGGAGCCCTTTTCTTTTGAGATATAAAAGAATCAAGCAGAGAGAGCAAGTGACTTCAAATGGCCAAGAAAGTAGCACTGGGAGCAGAGCTCATCCTTTGGATCCCGAGTTTCCGGTCAGAGAAGTAACCAGTCTGGGGGAAGATTGATGAGAAGGACCCTTCTCCAGAGCCAACAGAAAGAGAAAGACTTTGCTTGCAGGTGACCCTCTGAATTTGAACTTCCAGCCCATTAGACTGTGAGACAGTGTCTGTTCATTGAAGCCTTTCAGTAGTGGTATTTCTGTTACAGCAGCACTAGATAACTAAGACATATAGAGTTAATGTTTTATTTTATCCCTTCTTGTTTGATGTGTGCAACTACTGCTATAAACTGACCTCTGAGCATTACCTCTGGTATGTTTCAAAAGTGTTAGTATGGTTTATTTTCATTCTCATTTAATTCCAAGAATTTTTGTGTTTCATCTTTCATTTCTTACACTACCCAGTGGTTTTTTAAGCTAAGTGTTATTTAGTTTCCATGTATTTGGTTTTTTTCTTTGCTCTACTTCTTATCAATTTCTACTCTGACGGCATTGCAATCAGAGAAGATGATTTATATTATCCCAGTATTTGGGATTTTATGCAGTTTCTTTGTGGTTTAAGATGTGGTCTCTTCTGAAGAACATTTCACACACATTGAAAAAGAATGCATACTTCACTGCCTTGGGATAGAGAATTCTATATAGGTCTATGTGGCCAAGTTGGTGATTGTAGCCTTTAGCTCTTTTCTGTCTTTGCAGTGTTTCCTTCTAATAAGTATTCCACCCTTTACCAGTAGCATTGTGTTGAAATCTCCTACTGTTACTATGTAACTGTTAATTTCTCTTTTCAGTGCTACTAGACTTCGTTTTATATACTTTGGGTCATTGGGTGCATAGATGTTTATTATGGCTATCTCCTCATGGTAGATTATCCTTTAATCATTATATAACGTCCTTCCTTGTCTTTTAGGGTGGATATTGTTTTAAAGTTTATTATATCTGAGATTAGTATTGCCACTCCAGTTCTTTATGAGTTGCTACTTGCTTGATATATTTTTTTCCATCCTTTGATTTTTAATGTATTTATGTCTTTGTTCTTAAGACATGTCTGTTGCAGACAGTATATTGATGGGTCATGTTTGTTTTACTCCATTCTGTCACTCTCTACCTTTTTATGGCTTCTTTTAAGCTTTGTGCACTGTATGACTGTGGATAGGTGTGAGTTTATTGCTGTCATTTTGTATCTTTTTTTTCGTAGTGCTACCATTTTCTTCGTTCCTCTTACTCTCATGTGCTGAATTCCTTTTGTTGGTGAATTTTTTTTCCTCTTTTTTATAGATTTTGTGTTTACTGAGACTTTATGCTTTTCTTCATTTTGTCTAGTAGGTTTGTTAGCTTTCTTTGTGGTCACCTTGAAAATGTTCCCTACCTTCTTAAGTCTTAACCAGCCTTTTATTACTTGCCTTTGCTTCCTCTTCATTTGAAAGTTCTATACCTACAGCATTTATTCCGTCTTTTATTATTCTCATGTTTTTGTCAGATAGATCTCTCTGGTTCCCTGTTGTAATTAATTTAGTTTTGCCTTATCCTCGAGAATTCGTGATCTAGGTTGATACGTGGCTGGTGCTGTCCTGTGTCCTACTTTCCTGGATTCATATTTTGTGCATTGCACATTCCAATTTTTAATGGATGTTGGCAGCTATTTCTTCTCATTTTGAGTCATGCCACATCAGCAAATGAAGGTCCAAACAGTTTGATTTGATCCATGCCATTAACACCACCTCCACTTTGAGGAGGCAGCGCTTTCCCAGCTGTCCTTTGAGTACCTTCCAGCCCCAGGGGCTCATCTTCAAGCACTATATCAGACAACAGTCTGCCACTATTGATAAGGTTTTCTCTGGCTAATGTTTTCTGAAGTAGACCACCAAATCCTTCTTCTTAGTCTGAAAGCTCACCTGAAACCTTGTCTACCACTGATGACCCAGCTAGTATTTGAATACCAGTGGCATAGATCCCAGCATCACAGCAACAAGCAAGTCCCCACAGCACATCAGACTGACAGACAAATGGGGGCAGGTACAGAAACAAACAAATAAATATATTAAAAATGAAATGATGAAAAAAAATCAAGCAAATAGCAACCAAAAAAAGAGCAAGAGTGGCAATAATAATATAAGATAAAATAAACTTTAAAGCAATATTCACCATAAAAGACAAGGAAGGACATTATATAACAATTAAAGGAGCAATCCACCATGACGAAATAACTGCAATAAAGATCTATGCACCCAATGACCCAGAATATATGAAAGGAACTCTCAGAGCCCTAAAAAAATGAGACATTAACAGTCCCACAAAAATCGTAGGAGACTTCACCATGCCACTTTCAGTAAAAGACTGAACATTTAGAAAGAAACTCAACAAAGATACAGAAGATCTAAAGACCATAATCAACAAACTTGATCTCACACACACAGAACATTCCACCCAACCGCAGGAAAGTACACATCCTTTTCAATACACATGAAACAGTCTCCTGAATAGATCATATTTTTTCTTTTCTGTTCCCACCCCTCCCCATTAACCATCAAAGATTGTTTCTCTCTATGTGTAATCCTTTTCATGAGTTTTCATAGCAGTACCCTCACACAACACCTGTCTGTCTGTGATTGACGCATTTTACTCAGCAAAATGCTCTCCAGTTTGCTCCACAGTATGAGATGACATCCAGTTTTGCCAGCACCATCTGCTAAAAAGACTGTCTTTTTCCCATTTGATGAACTTGGTCCCCCTTCAAAGATCAGGTGACCATAGGTGGACAACTTTACACCTGAGTTCTCAATTCTGTTGCATGGGTCCATAGATCTATCAATATACTAGTACCAGGCATATTCGTTTCTAAGTTGTATTTCTTATAAACAGCATATTGATGAATCTTTGGTTTTCTGTTTTTTAAATCTATTCTGACACTCTCTGTCTCTTTATGGGTGCATTTACTCACTGCTGTCAAGTCAGATCCGACTCATAGTGACCCTATAAGTCAGAGTACATTTAGGTCATTTAAATTCAGTATAATAGTGAATAGATCTGAGTTTATTGATGTCACTTTATATTGTTTTTTATTTGTTTTTGTTTCTGGGGTGCTGACATTTTCTTTGTTCCTTTTACCCTCCTGTGCTGAATTCTTCTGTTTTGTAGATTTCATTTTTTTCATTTCTTTTGTTTTTGTAGATTTTGTTTTTATTGAGACTTTGTTTTCGTTTTTTCATTTGGATGAACAGGTTTATTAACTTTGTGGTTACCTTGAAATTTTCCCTTATCTTCCTAGACTGGAAGCAGTGTATTGGTACTTGATAGCGTCTTGCCTTTGACCCCATTAGAAAGTTCTGTATCCACACCATTTATCCCCTCTTCTGTCGTTCTGATGTTGTTGTTTAGAGATTAACCTCTCTGGTTCCCTGTTCCTACTCTTTTGGTTTTGGATAGTCCTTGAGAGTTCATTTCCTAGGTTAGTATCTGGCTGGTACAATCTTGTGTCCTAGACTCAGATTGATATTATTTGTTCTTAGACTGAAGGATTCAGTTGACCAATTCTCCTAAGTTTCATTTGTTTTTTACGTATTGCCTTTATTTCTGTTTAGCTGGAAATGTTCCAATTTCACCAGAATCGACCTCATCTTGCTTGGCTTGGCTAGACCTCATCTTAAGCCACAAAGAAACCCTCAAAAAAAATACAAAACACTGTGATACTACAAACCACCTTCTCTGATCACAATGCCATCAAAGTAGAAATTAGTAACAGGAAGAGTGAAGAAAACATTACATACCTGGAAACTGGATGAAAACACATCATGCCCAAACCTTTGGGACACAGCAAAGATAGTGCTCAGAGGTCACTTTACAGCAATAGATACACACATAGTGAAAGAAAAAAGGGACAAAAATTAAAACATTAGCTATGTAACTTCGACAGAGAACAGCAAAAGAAGCCCTCAGCCACCAGAAGAAAGAAAACAACCCAAATCAGAGCAGAATAAATAGAAAAACAATGGAAAGAATCAATAGGACCAGACATTGGTTTTCAAAAGGATCAACAAAATGAGCAAATCATTGGCCAAATTGACAAAACAAAAAAAGGAGAGGATGTAAATAATAGGAAATGAAATGGGAGCCACTGCAACAGAACCCATTAGAATAAAAAGCATCCCAGTAGAATGCTGTAAAAAAAATCATATACCAACAAACTTCAAAAGCTAGAGGAAATGGACAAAATTCTAGAAACACTCTTCTACCTCCACTAGCACAAACTGAGGTTAAAAACTTGAACAGACCTGCAATAAGAGAAGAGATAGGGGGGTTGGGGGGGGGGACTCCTAACCAAAAGAGCTCTGGCTCGGAAGTCTTCACTGGAGATTTCCTCCAAACATTCAGAGAAGAGCTCTCACCAGTACTTCTTGCACTATTTTAAAGCATGGGAAAAGAATGGCTTCTGTGAAGCCAGAGTAACCCTGATACTAAAACCAGGCAAAGACATCATAAAAAAGAAAATTACAGATCAGTATCTCATGAATATAGATACAAAAATTCTCAACAAAATTTTAGCTAATAAAATTCAGCCTCATATAAAATAATAATAATAGTAATATGCCACTGTCATATCATCTAGTGCTGCTCTAACAGGAGTACTGCAAGTGGATGGCTTTTACAAAGAGAAATTTATTTTCACACAAAATGTAGGTGGCATTAGCTCCAGGGAAAGTCTTTCTCTGTTGGTAATCTTCCCACCCAAAACACTGAGTATAGGTAGGGTGGGGGTGTGTTTCTCACCTCCTCGCTACCTCTTCTTCCTCCACCAACCCAAGAGCTTATTAACATCCTTTCAGGAGAGCAAGTGTTACCACCAAACAAATGAACAAAAATCCCACACCCATTGCCACTGTCACTGGAAAAGCCCGGGAGTTCTGCTACCTGTCACAAAAAAGAGTGCTCACTAAGACAGGAGTTTTTTGGGGTGAGATCAAAGGTTTTATTTGTAAGCCGGCATTGCAAAGGGACAGGGAGATATTCTCATCCTCAGATCCTGTTCAAATTGATCAGGCAAAGTCTGAGTATTTACAGTGAAAGACCACATGCAGACATGGGGAATAATGTGGGCCGGTTGGGGCATGTGGGGGTCAACTGGGTGGAGGCCGACTGGGTGGAGGTGATCACCTGGGTGGAGGTCTGTTTCACAATCTCTCCAGCTGACCAGTAATCTAGAAGAATAATGCTCAAACGCAAGTCACTTCTCTATCCTCTGGACCTCCTGCCTGTGTCTTCTATTGATGGTTTTTATCAAGACAAAAGGAATCATTTATTTTCTGTAGTTCACCGAACTATAGTGGAGCCTACAGAGGGCCCCACCCTAGAGTCACCGCCTGGGGTTTGTGCATTGTGCTGGTCACGTCTTTCCCTGTGTGTCAGAGGTGATCTGAAGCAATGTCACCCAGGTCCCCTTAGTTTTGAGCACCTCTGATATGGAGGCTATTTCAGCCTCCAGTTTCACCATGGAGTCCATTTCAGCACAAAAACCCAGTGCCATCGAGTAGTGGCCAACTCATGGTGACCCTAGAGGCCAGAGTAGAACTACCCCATAAGGTATCCAAGGAGTAGAGCTGCCCTATAGGGCTTCCAAGGAGTGGCTAGTGGATTTGAACTGCAGACCTTTTGTTTAGCAGCCAAACTCTTAACTAGCATGCCTTCAGGGTTCCAGAGGACCTAGTAATCAAGTTAGAGCTCTTGATGTGAATGAGAGGATCTCAGCAGGCAACTGAAACCCAACAGGCAATTCCCTTTGCTGACTGTAACTCACCCTGTTGGGAGTAATTCTTCAGTGTCCTGAGCTTCAAGTGATAGTGCTGCTCATCTTCTATCCCCAGGGCCCAAGAGTAGGCCTGTGTGGCTTAGGGGCTTCTTTGCTGTTGTTGTTTGAATTTGAGTCTCTTCTGATTCATAATGAAAGTGTATGACAGCACAGGACTGCCCCCATAAAATTTCCTAGGCTGTCATATTTACAGGAGCAGATTGCCAGGTCTTTTCTGGGAGTGAGGGGAGGCTTCTCCCACAGTGCTGCTGGCAGATCCCAGCTGCAGACCTTTCAGTTGGCAGCCCATTTTATACCACTGTGCCATCTGGGGTTCTTTAGAGAAGATGAAGTAAAGGAAGGATGAGAAAAAAGGAGAGAGGAAGAAAATAGGGAAGAAGGTAGAGAAAGAGAAAGGAAGCAGGGAAGGAGGCAGACAAAGAAAGCAGGCAGTGAAAGAGAGGGAAACAGAAAGAGTGGGAAGGAAGGAAGAGAAGGGAAGGAGTACTAAACAGTAATTTAGAGCAGCAAGAAGCCGGAAATGGCTGAATCTCAGGCTGGGGCAAGGAACATGTCAGATGAGTCTGGAGAATCTTACAGATCTATACAGGAAGGAAGCCCTCCAAAAACAGAAAAAAGGAAAAGTCAGATTATGTCAACCAGACCACAAACACCAGCTCCTAAACACCAAGCTAGAACAATTTAAGCATCAAAATAAATAACAGTATTAAGTTAAAATTCTAAGTCTAGAAGATGTATCTGTGAGTCTGTATTAATATAAATAAATGATTGCATCAATAAATACATGTGAGAGAATGGACAATCCGTCCATGCAGGAGAATTCCATATAATTTCTGTAGACACTCCTCCCTTATGGAGGTGGAGCAGACCTCCCCATCCCTTCAGCTTGGGCTGCACAGAGCGACTTCCTTCTGAAGAGTACCGTACAGAAATGGGGAGAAAAGAGTAACTTTACAGCAGAGAAACATGACAAACGGGTGACATAGATTAATATCAACAGTGCTAAGTCAACGTCTGATAAGTTAGTAGAAGGACAATGAAAGCAAGGGAAAGCCTCAGCGAGACAGATTGATGTCAACAGCTGCAGCCAGGAGCTCAGACATTCCAACAGTCACCAAGACGGTGCAGAACAGGGCCACATTTCTATCACATGTAGAGCAGACTCAACTGCCATGCATAGCGCTGTCAGGAATTGTCCCCATAGCTTCATTAACTGCAACTAACAACAGTCCTTTACCTCTGAGGCCTTCTTGGCCAACATCTATAATCCCAATCTCATATTAAGAAAAACGTCAAACCGCAACTGAGGGACAGTCTGCAAAATACCTGACCACTATGCTTCAAAACCGTCACCATCATCAAAATCAAGGAAACTCTGAGAAACTGTCACAAGGAGAGGCCTACAGAGACATGACAACCAAGCTCTGGTGCTACAGTGCTTAAGCACTCAGCTGCTAACCCACAATTTGTCAGTGTGAAGTCACCAGCAGTTCCCAGGTGCAGGAGACCTGGAAATCTGCTCCAGTAAACATCTTTCTGGTATTCTCTGCTTTCAGCCAGGATCTGTCTGACATCAGCAGTGATATCCCTCATTCTATGTCCTCTTCTGCATCTGCTTTAAATTTATGGTAGTCTCTTGCTGACATACTGCTGCGACCAGTTGTGAATGATCTTCAGCAGAATTTCACTTGTGTGTGATATTAATGACATTACTGGATAATTTCTAGGTACTACATATCATATCATAGAAGCTTTATATTTTATATGACATAACAACTTTTTAATATATACAACAATGTGATGACTATGGAAACGATATTTGTAGTAAAAATATAAAAACATGTCTAGAAAAAAAGTAACCAAATTTAGAAAGAGGGAGGAAAGGACAAGAATTGGGGAGCAGCACATAGGAGACTGTACTTGTTTCTATAGCAATTCCTTTCTTCAAAAAAAAAAAATCTGAGGAAAAGATGACAAAATATTAACATTTGGAGTGGCAGCTGCATGGATGCTTATTTTATTACTCTTCATGCTTTTTTGTTGGGTGGACTTGTGCATAAATTTTTGAGGTCTCTAGTATTTCAAGAACTACTTTCTGAGACCCTGGGGCTCAATATTTTGAACTGTCCTTGAATTAACTAACCTCACTCTCTTGTCTCTAAACACCTCCACCCTACTCTACACTCTGACACTTGGAGACACCCTTGAACCTACTTGCTCCGAATCTTTGAGAGTCCACTCTCGGTAAATTGAGCTCTTGGCAGCAGTTTGTTTTAAGAATCCTCTGGAACATGGCCCACAGCCAAGTACACTTGACACAGTTCTACTTAACCACTGGAGAGTCATCAAGTACGGCACAAGGACCAATGAAAACATTGTTTTCCTAACCAATGACTTCCCAGTGACAGGTACTAGGAAGTCTGAGGACAGGAATTGTCCCCATAGCCGCACCCATGTGGCCTGGAACACTTTGGCCACCAGCCTTGTTTCTCCACATCTGCATCCTCAGGAGGTTCCCTGATCAAAAGAAAAATCAATCGTAGGATGTCTAGAATTTCTCAGTGGGAGCCAAGAGTAATTGCCCTCCTGGGTATATCCCGAAATCCACACTAAACAGGCACTGAAGGAAGTAGCTTATCTCATTGGCTTTGCCTTTGGTCCTGACAAAACATACTTATCTTTCCCTGTTCTGCATGGAAACCTTGGTGGCCTAGTGGTTAAGTGCTATATCTGCTAAGCAAAAGATCAGCAATCCCACCAGGCACTCCTTGGAAACTCTATGGGGCAGTTCTGCACCGACCTATAGGGTCGCTATGAGTCAGAATCAACTCATTGGCAGTGGGTTTTTTTTTGTTTTTTTTTTGTTTGTTTGTTCTGTATGAGAATCACCCAACTGTGTATACACACACACACACAGACGTAGTTCTCCTCTGCCTCTTTCAACTATGTCTCAAACCAAAATGAAATGAAAAGTAATAACTTCTTTTGGGATTTGGGGAAGAAGAGACAGGAATCTGTTGACTGCAGGGAGGTGGCGCATCTGTCCTGGGTTTGCTGCCCTGTCCCCGTGGATCTGCACACAGCTGCATGAAGGAACTTTGCACAGCAGCAGTAGCATACCCTCACTGGTGTGCAAGAGTTTGTGATCAGCTGCTAATCTAAAGGTTGTCAGTTTGAAGCTACCTAGCAGAGGTGCTCAAGACAGGCCCGGTGAGCTGCCTCAGCAAAGACCACAGCCAAGAAAACCCCACAGAGCAGTTCTACTGTGTAACACACGTGGTTGCCAAGAGTTGGAACCAACTCCAAGGCAATGGGTATGGATTTTATTATTGTTGTTTTTCTTCTGGAGTCAGCTCAGGCAATTGTATGTGTTAGGGGCACAACAGGAAATCACTCCCAGAAAGCCCTGCTCTCCTGGTGCTGACAAGCCAGTGGGACAGATAGACAACGTACAAGGAATCAAAAATTGCATCAAGTAATTAGAGGTGAAGGCATGCTAGACAGAAAAGTCGAGATGCTAGGGTAAGCCAATGCTTCATAGGATTAAGGGGTTTCTTTGAGGAGGCAAATTCTGAGCATATGCAACATCTAAACAGAGGGAAGGACCATTAAGACTTCTAAGGAAAAGCAGTCCAAGAAATAGGAACCCCTTGGAAGTAGTGAGAGAGGTGGGTGGTGCAGCTAGGGCCGCCTTTGCAACAGTGCTGTGAGAGCGATGATATTACCACCACCATGTGGCAGACGAAGAGACGAGGTTCCAGAAGGTTCCAAGAGGTTGTTGGGCTTGTCGAGACCACAATGCCAGTTTGTACAAGTGGAAACCAGGTCATCGGACTCAGGGAGCTACCCATTCTATTACCTTCACTGGCTCCGGGTCTTGGGACACACTCAGCTCAGCCACCCTTTTCCACAACACAGAGCCAGTTGGGGGTACAAGTCCAGAATGCTCTGATTCTTGAAAAGCTAATACAGTGCATGTACAGCATAGTACACAACCCTCCCTCCACCCACAGGAAATTCAGGAAACACCGTGAAACCCAGTGCCGTCGAGTCACATCTGACTCATGGTGACACTAGAGGCCAGAGTAACACCATAATGAAACATAATAACATTGGGGCACAAAATACATTAGTCTTCCCACTAAACCAAAAAAACAAACTTGTTGCCATCAATTCCATTCAGGCTCACAGTAATCCCGTGTGTTACAGAATATACACGCTCTGTGGAGCTTGGTAGGCTGTCATCTTTATGCAAGCAGACTGCCTGGTCCTTCTTCTGCAGTACTGCTGTGGGGACAGCGTGGGGAGGAGGAACAATCCCCTTTTAAGTTAGCAGCTGAGCACAAACACTCTGACACCTGGAGTCCTCCCATCTTCATACCCCATGAGCTAAAGAAAGAACTGTTAATGCTCTCTGGTTGAGGGAAACTTTTGCTGTCCCATCTAACTCAGCTCTGGCCTCATTTGCATGCCAAACAAGTCACCAAATGCCAACAAATAAACCAAACATCTGCAGTTGTCAGAACCTTCAAGCCTACCGTATTAAAAGAACTGGGTTCTAAAATCTGAAAGATGACAGACTCTATGTATAGACATGAGGTGGAAATGTCAGCTGGAAGCCAGGTCACTCACATTGCATCATGGCACAGCCACAGCCTGTGGGAAGTGCAGCTAAGGTGGCCAAGGGCTCAGGGTGCTTATTTCCTCCTTGCCAAAGGAAACAAGGGCAGCTCGAGACCTGCTGGGAACACTCAGGTGAAAGGTGACGCAGGCATCCAAAGTCACCAGCCAGTTCAGAGAAGTAACATGAACACCAGCTTTACAAAATCAACTACCAAGACCAGAAGTTCACATCTCAGTCCTACTTACTGTGCCCTCACTAGAGTTGGGCTGGGGGCAGTGATGCTTAGTGGTAGAATTCTTGCCTTCCAGTCGGGAGATCCAGATGTGTTTCCAGCCAATGCACCTCATGGGAAGTCACCAACCGTCTGGCAGTAGAGGCTCACGAGTCGCTGTGATGATAAATGGGCTGCAACAGATATTCCAGGCTAAAACTAGGAAGAAAGACCTGGTGCTCTACTTCAAAACATCAGTCAACGAAAACCCTATGGATCACAGTGGTCCCATCGTGGAGGTGGCAGTTATTGTTCCATTATGTATTAGGTCTCCATGGGCAAGTGGCCAACTCAAGGGCAACTAATAAGACCTGGACTGGATTTGAAAACGTGACCAGAGACAGGAAAGTTGAAAGTGGAAGAGACAGCAAAGCATCTTCCTCTAAATTAGCAAAAAACAAACAAAGAAACACACCCCCCCTAGTGCCTAAGTCTTGCTGTTCCTGTCCCCACCCCTGCTGATAAATGCAAACCCACCGCACCCCTCTCAGGCTTCGTAGCCATCCTTTCTCTCCTGCTTCGGGAAGGGTGGAAGCCAGGTAAGGCCGAGCAGGTACGGCCGAGGAACCAAGCTGGGAGATGAGTCATTCCTCCCTTTGGTATCTCATTCTGAGGAGAGAATGTTGGCCATCATCTCCACCTAAGGTCAGGTGGAAACAAAGAGTGGCTGTCTCCACTCCTACCCTAATCAGCTTGAAGCTTCTCTCAGCATCCTCATAGTCACACAGGTAAGAAGGAACTAATCATTACCATCCAAAATGTTCCATACGAAGTCAAAGAACTCCATCTCTGTAGCCGTGTATTCCTTCAACGAGAGCTGATTGAGCATCTGCTATGTGCTGGGGGCTTGGAATACACGTGTGAAGAAAACACAAAAATCTCTCACCTCACGTGAACAGAGGAGACAGACCTGGATTCAAACCACCATTATGTACCAAGGTGACACGGGCCATGGGTGCAAAGTAGCCCAGAGTAAGGGATGTCACGGTGCCTGGGGAAGGAATTACAATTTTTAATATGGAGTCAGACTGAGCAAAGAGTTGAAGGAAGAAGGAAGGAGCCAGCCTGACTTTCCAAGAGGTGGTGTTTCAGGCCAAGGCCAAGGCCAGGGAGCGGACAGTGCGTTCCAAGGGCAGCAAGAAGCCCAGTGGGGCTGGAGCTGAGTGAGCAATGGTGAGGAGGAAGAGCCAGGCGGCAGGAGGGGAAGAAGGCCATCAGTGGGGTCTCTGTCTTTACTCGGACTCAGACAAGAGCCACTAGAGGGTTTGGATCAGAAGAGCCAGCGCGAATGTGTCATGGGTTGAATTATATCCCTGCAAAAACGTGTGCAGCCACTTGACCAGGCCATGATTCCTGCTATTCTGTGATGTTCCTCCAAGCTGTCAGCCCTGCCTCCATGCGGTTAGTAAGGGAGGACGAGCAGCAGTTGTGTGTGTGGGACAGGACTCAGTGTGGAAGACTGTATTGTATCTTGAGGCAATCTCTTAAGATATAAAAGAAAGAAGCCAGAAGACAGATTTGGGGATCTCATACCACTAAGAAGCAGTGCCTGGAGCAGATCATGTCCTTTGGGAAGGACGGAGGTCCCTGTGCCTCAAAAGGTCCCAGTCCAGGGGAAGATTGATGACAAGGACCTTCCTGCAGAGCCAGCAGAGAAAGCCTTTCCCTGGAGATGATGCCCTGAATTTGCACTTTGAGTCTGGTTTTCTGTAAGAAAATAAATTTATCTTTTTCAAGCCATCCACTTGTGGTATTTCTGTTATAAAAGTGGCAGGTGACAAAGATAGAGTTGATCCCTGTCCTCTTCATGTACCTCATTCACTTCTCGACTGCTCTGCCTAACCTAAAAAAAGCAACTTCCTCCCTTCTCCTTCTTCCATTGCAGCCTCTTAAATCTATTTGTTTTCTTTATCACTGTCACCATTATCTGAATTATCTTGCTCACTGTTCATCTGCTTGATTAGTGTTTGTCTGTATCTTTCCTCTACTAGAACGTGAGATCATAAGGACAGGGACTCAATAATGATCAATATACATTGCCAGTCCCCACAGTGATGCCTGGCACCCAGCTGTTGTTTTCATATGCCGTCGAGTCAGTTCCACCTCACAGCCACCCCGTGCACAGCAGAAAGAAACATCACCCAGTCTGGCGCTATCCTCACAATCACAGTTAGGTTTGAGCCCACTGAGCCACTTTGTTGAACCATCTCTCTGAGGGTCTTCCTTGTTTTTGCTGACCCTCTACCAAACACATAGTAAGCACTCAATAAATGTTTGTTGAATGAATAGCTGATGCCCTAGCTTCTTAGCATAGCATGTCATTTCTCCACGAGCTGACTTCTGTCCACCTTCCCAGCCAGCCTTCTTGCCTATCTCTCTGAGAACATTCCAAACATACTCGATACGTGCAGGTTGGGGATGTAGCCTAATCAATAGACCATTCCAAGCCTTTGCTTATGCTATTTTGTTTGTCTGGAATGTTCTTCCCTGCTTTGTCTGGAGAAAATTCATGTTTACTTCCAGATTCAAGGTGAGCACCCCCTCCTGATGAAGCCTTCCCAGGCTTCCACAGGCTCCCCTCATTCCTTCGTCTGGTACATTCCCTATCTCCCCCTTCGCAGCTTTTATCTCATGTATGTCTGTCCATCTGTGTCCTTCTCAAGCCACCCAAGGACAAGGCCAGAGCCTCCAACTTGGAGTTGTGGGAGGCAGCCTAGAACACAGCACATGGTACATTCCCAAGGGATGCTGAGTGAAGAGTCAGCAGAGACTCACCCAATGTCTTCATTTTTATGATTGTTAATATTATTCTGAAAATTAATTCTTTCCTAATGAAAGAAATTTATCATGTATTCCAACTAAAATAATAGAAGCTTAAAATCTTTTTATTAAGGTATAGCATGTATTTGGAAACCCTAGTGGGGCCATGGGTTAAGTGCTACATCTGTTAACCAAAAGTTCGGCAGTTCAAATTCACTAGGCACTCCTTGGAAACTACAGGGCAATTCTACTCTGATGACCAGTAGGGTTACTGTGAGTCAGAATCAACTCAGTGGCAGTGAGTTTGTTATCAGTTTTATAATATAGATTTAGAAAATAATTTTGTGAGAAAAGCAAACAGATAAATAAACCCACTGCCATCGAGTCAATTCTGACTCAGAGACCCTATAGGACAGCATAGAACTGCTCTAGCTCTACAGAGTTTGCAAGGAGCGCCTAGCAGATCTGAACTGCTGACCACTTTGTTAGCAGATGTAGCCCTTAACTACTATGCCACCAGGGTAACTCTCTGAATATTCATAGGAAAACTGAAAATTTTATATGGAAAAACTGAAGGTTTCTTAATTTTCCTGGAATCTCTTGAGCTGTGCCTGACTGCTGAGCCCTTAGGCAGCAGCAGGAAGCATCAGCAGGAAGCATCAGCAGTGGACCAGCAGAACCCCAGGAGTAGAGGCCTTCTGGGACCCTGCCAGCTTCCAAGAATTGGCTCCACTTGGGTGCCAAGCAAAAGTAGGCACGGAACACCACCCAGAGAGATGATGTGGAGTTAACTCCAGGGTTGACTCCTTCCCTCCACCCCTTGTAACACCTCTGCCTTTCCCATCTTCCCCCTCAAGAAAAACTGGAGGCTGATGCTTTCTTATCTTCTAGGAATTGCCTTAGTTGGACTTTCCCAGAGAAGTTAGTAACATTAATATCAGTAAAATGGATTTGTTGAAAGTTCAGCCTTTTTTTTTCCTCATCCCCTTTTTGGCCTTAACAGGAACTCCTAAAATAAACAGTCTTTCTCATGTAGCAGCTAAGCTTCCTTCAGGGGCCATTCAGCTCAGCATCCCCCCTCTAAGGCAGGTCTGTCCTTTGGTGGACATGGTCAAACCAGCCAACTCAGAGTTTAAAACAGGCATCTTATCTAGATTTTACTGAAGAGAAAAGATGGCCTGGTTGGCAGACACAAGTGTTTTGATTGTGAGAAAATTACCTTTCTCATTGTAAATCGTGGTTTTAAAGACATAGTTAAGTTTGTTTTCTTTTTCACTCCCAAAAGAGCAGGTAGCACAATAGTTAAGTGCTCAGATTCAACCAAAGGTTGGGGGTTCAAATCCAACCTCTGCTGGGTCCATGAGAGCAAGATCTAGAGAGCTACTCCTGGAACGACTGCAGCCCAGGAAATCCTACGGGGAAGTTCGACTCTGCCACACGGCGTTTACTACAAACGAGTCAGAATTCAACTCACCAGCACCTAACAATGACTAAAAAGGACAAAAAAATAATAGGACTACTGGCCCGGGAGGCAAAGACCAAGATTAAGAGAAGGGTGATGGTGGTGGTGGCGGCAGTGAAGAAGAGGATCATAACGAAGCAAGTGAAGTAATACCACTCCTAGCGTTTCTTTCGGACCGTCTAGTGTAATAAAAGCTGCAGACGTCCCGAATGGTTGAATATCACAGAGACAAGCACGGAAGCCAATAAATGTCTCCACCTAGTGGTGAGATGAGTTTCTGCAGTGGCCACTTCATTGACTTAAATACTGCCTTGTTGCAAGCCACATCAGGAATTGAGACTTTGGGCAGTGGCTTTCACTCTCATCTCTTTCCTCATTAGGTTTGCATAAGCAAATATATCAAGTCCAAACTTAAATACAATAGCCAAGCCAGCCAAGTGCCGTCGAGTCATAAATAACAATTTACATTTATCTCTTGTGTCAATTTTCTGAACACATCCATTTAAAAGGTGAGGAAAGGTAAAGTGAATTACTAAAATCAAACAACCAGTTAGACATAGTGCTGGGATTTAAACTTGGCTAGTCTGACTTTAAGCCATAATTTTTTCCATTTATATTGCAACAGCCTTTAATGAGGAAAGCCAAAGCCAAGTGCCCTAGTTAATTTGAAAGGCAAAGAAGAAATGCCAAGCCATTTGATCATTTTTTTAAAACACAGTACTGCAAGAAAAACAAAAAGAGGGAGCATTTAACTGACAATTGGTATAAGTGAAGTGGATGATATTGGCTCGAATGAAATGTATGTCTTGGACTCTGAGGGACTGATCCATACAGATTCAGTAGTACTATAATCAATGACTTATTGGATGTTATGGAGTTAGTTTCTGCTACAGCTGGCAGTGGGAACCAGGAAGTCAACAGCCTAGGAAAGACAAGAGTTTTTTTTGTAAGCCAGCCTGACAAATGATCACATTCTTTATATATTGCAGCACATCTGACAGACAGACCCCTAGCACACACCATGTCATACAAAGGAATTTTTCAGCTAAGGACATGTCTGAATAACAAGGTATCATTTCCTTGTGGACACACAAAGTCTTCCTAATTTGAAGATTGTTCCCTGACCAGCACACTAGGATCAGTCCTTTCAGGTACCAAAGCAAAACAAACAAAAAAAGTCCACTGTCGTCAAGCTGATTCTAAGTGATGCCAAAAGTTGTCAGCAAAATAGTGGTCTCCAAGGTTCTCTCTGACTCACTTTGGTCCATCTCTGGCCTTCTTCTCCTTTCTACCTCCTTAGGTAAGACCCTTGAATAAGCCCTTCACAGATTTTAGAAATGGAAAACAAACATATGAAAAAGCCCTCAATTTCCTAAGTCATATGGAAATGTAGGTGAAACTAAAACGTGATACCACCATATGCCAATAAGAGTGGCTCAAATAGAAGCGACAGAAAAAAAATCAAGGCTTGACAAAGATGTAGTGCACTAGAACACTCATACATTGCTGATGGGAGTGAAAACTGGTGCAAACATTTTGAAAAACTGTTGTCACACCCCTTATGATTCACTTCTAGGCCTAAACCTGACAGAAATATTTGCATATCTTCACCAAAACACATCAACAAGGACGCTCACAGCAACTTTATCCTTAACATCTCCAAACCAGAAACAACCCAAATGCCCATCAATAGCAGAAGAGATCAATGAATCATGGTATAATCTGACAACAGACTATGATAAGCCAATGCAAGTAAATCATCACGACACACAACACAGATAACTCTCATGAAGACAATACTGAGGCAAGAAGCTAAATACACAGAAAATATGCAGTGTCTAGTCTTCTGACATGAGATTCAAAGGCACGCAGAACGAAGCATTAATGGTGTTAGAAGCTAGCATGGGAGGTCTGACAGTTCAGTTCGTGAACTCATCCTAGAAAAAGTGCCACCTGGCATACCTCATTGCTGAATATCACTATGGTCAGCTTCAAAGTACTCCTCTTGGGAAGCTATGCACTGATGCCAGCACCTGATTCACTCTTCAAAGCAATTTTGCGACTCTATGGTCATGTTACCCTTGGTATCCTGAATGTCATCAAAATGTGTCCCTTTCAATATTTCCTTTATCTTTGGGTAAACAAAAAAGACACTGGGGACCAGATCAGGTGAGCAGGGAGGGTGTTCCAATACAGTTTTTTGTTTACTGGCTAACAACTCCCTCACAGACAGTTATACAATTAAGTTTGTGAACTTGGCATCATGCCACCATGCACAATGCCCACCCCAAAGAGAGTTCCAAAATTTCTCTGAAGAGTGGACTAGGCACTGGCATTGGTGCACAGCTTCCCAAGGGGTGTGCTTTGAAGGTGACCATGGTAATATTTAGGAATGAGGTATGTAGCACTTAGAAAGATTAAGTTTGCAGACTTAATTGTTGGACCTCATAGAAGTTTCCTTTTGGGGAGGTAGCAAAAAGTGAGTTTCTGGGGGAAGCAAATCACATTTGAAATATAAAAGGAACAGATTATGCACAGGCCAGGAAGACTAAGTGGAGAAAGATGGACATCACATGACAATCACCAAAGAACTGAGGAACTGAACCTGAAAAGAAACAAAGAAAGGCAACAGAGAGAGGGACAGCCTTCTTTTAGCACCGGTGCTTTGCTGGCCCTGAATTCACATTGCTGGCCACCTAAACTGTGAAACAACCAATGCCTGCTCACTAAAGTCATCCACTTGCATTTTTGTTACAGCAGCACTATGACACTAAGACACCTCTTAAAAACTAGCAGACTGGGACTTCAACCAACATGGCACCATAGACAAAAGCACCCTGCAGTCCCTCTACAAAAAAACCAAAAAAACGAAGTAAAACAGAGACAAACGTCAATCCTAGAACACAGAGTGTCAAACGAAGAGACCAAGATCTCAGCCCAAAACTGACTGGAATGAAAAACTGACTGAAAACAGAGAAGACACAGGAAAGAAAGTTCCCTATCTGCTAACACAGCACAGATTCACTATCTTGGATGCCTGTTGGAGATCAGCAGACTGAAAGCTCGACAGAGCAGATTCATGGAAATTCTAACAGAAGACAAAGTACTTGATGGCAAGGAACACGTACTTCCCACCCACCTCCTTTCTCCCCACTGCCCTACCTCCAATGCCTCCTGGCTAGTTGCAGTGATTCAGGCAGCTAGGAAGTACAGCCTCCCTGGAGCTTGGATTCACCATACCTGCATTGGAGATCAGCAGACGCATACATGAAAGCACCTTCAAGAGCTCTGACATGGTTTGAATTATGTCCCCCCAAAAATGTGTGCAGCCACGTGGCTGGGATATGGTTCCCAGTATCTTGGGACTGTCCTCCATTGTGTGGTTTTTCTAACCTGTATGTTAAAGGATTAGGGTGGGGCTGTAAATTCCTGCTGTGGGGGGAGTTTCCCTGGAGTATGGCTTGCCCCACCCTTAATGCTTTTAGCTTGCAAGGAATAAAAGGAAAAAGAAACAAAGGACAATTTGAGAACCTCGCTACCGTCAAGCAAGCAGCACCAGGAGCAGAGCGCGTCTTTCAGACCAGAGGTTCTTGCGTCAGGATGCTCCCTGGACAAAGACTGATGCAATACCGGACTTTCCTCCAGAGCCAACAAGGGGAAAGTCTTTCCCTGGAGCGGACACCCTGAATATGGACTTGCAACCTACCAGACTGTGTAAGAATAAATCTTTCTTTGTTAAAGCCATCCACTCTGTGGAATTTCTGTTAGAGCAGCCCTAGCTGACTGAAACAAGCTCCCAGCAGGGTACAGATCATCCACTGGACCTGCCCTCCTGCACCATAGCTGAGCAAATGTCCCGCCTATTAGACAATGAGGTGAAAAATATCGTGGCCACGGATGAGCAAACAACAAAGAACATACAACCTGTCTGCTCCGACATAATAAAACAAAAAAAGCAGGATGAAACAAACAGATCTACAGGCAGTAAAAAGAAAAGAACCACTGAATGATCTGAAGACAGTAGACAATATCAAACATTTAAAAAAAAGAAAAAGGGAAGGCTCCAGTAAGTGTCCCAAACAGAAAACCAGATGACTTTCCAATAAAAGGAAAGACTTTAGAATTTTCTGATAGCGAATTCATATCTTTAATATTGAGAACTATTTAAGAGTTGAAGCAAAACGCAGACAAAAATGAGTAAAAAATGACAAATTCATGGAAGATTTCATGAAAACAATACAGGAACAAAATATCAAAATAAATTTGCAGAGGAAATCATGCAAAAACAACAATTTAGAAATCCAAGAGATCAATAAGAAGATTCTAGAAATAGACAGTGTCATAAAAGGCTAAAAAACAGGTTTGAAACAATAGAACATAGGCTCAGTGAGACTGAAGACAAACACTTGCATGCTTCTGCTTGAGGAAAAAAAGGACAAAGAAAGCTGAAGAAACCCTGAGAATTATGCAAGACACAATCAAAAGCAAAAATTTGCAAGTGAGTGGAGTTCCGGAACAGGGGGATAACACAGAAAACACAGAGGATTATTGGAGAATTACTGACCGAAAACTTCCTTAATACAATCCAGAAATAACACCATCCACCTATGAAGACCAGATATTTGACAAAGGCCCAAAGGCTGTGAATTGGGGGAAAAACAATCTCTTTAACAAATAGTGTTGGCAAAATTGGATATTCCTCTGCAAAAAACTGAAACAAGACCCGTATTTCACACCTTACACAAAAACTAACTCAAAGTGGATTGAACACCTAAATATCAAATCTAAAACAATAAAGATTATGGAAGAAAAGAATAGGAACAACACTGGAAGCTCTAATACATGGCTTAAACAGACTACAAAATATAACTAACAATGCACAAACAACAGAAGAGAAAAAAGATAAATGGAAACTACTAAAAATCAAACACTAATGCTCACTCACAGACTTAAGAAAGTAAAAAGACTGCTTATAGACTGGGCAAAAATATTTGGAAGTCATGAATCTGATTAATATCTAATTTCCATAATCTACAAGGCACTATAAAATATCAACAAGAAAAAGACAAATAATCCAATTAAACAACAAGCAAAGGATATGGACACACACTTCACCAAAGAAGACATCCAGGCAGCCAAAAGACACATGAAGAAATGCCCACAGTCATTACCCATTAGAGAAATCCAAATCAAAACTACAATGAGATACCATCTCACCCCAACAAGGTTGGCACTAATTTTAAAATAACAAATGTTAGAGAGGTTGTGGAGAGAATGAAACTCTCTACACTGCTGGTAAGAATGTAAAATGATACAACCTCTCTGGAAAGCAATTTGGCACTTTCTTAAAAAGCTAGAAACAGAAATACCATCTGATTCAGCAATCCCACTGCTTGGAGTATGTCCTACATAAATAATGGCTTTACATGAACAGCTACATGCAAATCAATGTTTATTGCATCACAGTCTACAATAGAAAAAGATGGAATCAACCTAAGTGCTTATCAACAGATGAATGGATAAACAAACTAAGATATATTTAAATAATGGAATACTATGCAATGAGAACAATGATGATTTTATGAAATATCTTATAACCTGGAATCCACTGGAAGACATTATGCCAAGTGAAATCAGTTATCAGCTACAAAAGGACAACTAGTGTAGGAGACCATTATTATAAGGACTTAAGAAAAGGCTTATGCACAGAAAATAGTCTCTGGTGGCTACAAGGATGGAAGGAAAGAGCAGGTTATTCATAGATTAGATAGTAGATAGGTACTCAGTTAGGTGAAATGGTGACAGTATGCAAATAGAAAGCAGGTCAGCACAACTGGACTACATCATAAGCTAAAAGGTTTTCTAAACACAACCCAACAGTTTAAAGGACAGAGTAGTAGGGGCAAGTGTCTAGGGGCCATGGTTTCAGGGGATACCAAAGTCAATTGTCATAACTAGTCTTTTTCTAAGAGATTGTTCTGCGGTCCACATTGGTGAGTGGCATCTGAGCAAGCTGCCATCTAAAAAACATCAACTGGTCTCAACCTACTTTGAACAGATGAAAACCAAGACATAAGGATAATGTGAGCCCAGGATACAGAAGGGTCAATATGACTGGGAGACTACATCAGCATGAAACCAGAAGAACTAGATGGTACCCAACCACCAACAAAGGCAGCCCTGTCAGAGAACATAATGTAGAGTTCCCGATGTAGCAAAAGAAAAAAGGGTGTGCGGCTCAAGAACTCTATTAAAAGATCAGATTTGATGGTCTCACAACCTGGAGGGTTTCCTGAGAACATGGCCCCTGGACTTGCTGCTAGCCCAGAGCTGAAGCCAGTGCTAAAACCAACACTTCAGACAAAGATTGAACTGGACTAACACACACAGACTGATGCAGGTGGTGTGTGTACTTTCCAGTTAAATATATTTGACGCTGTCCAACTGATTTCTTTTTAGAGGGGAGAGCAGAGGGTAGAGAGGAGGGAACAAGTGTTAATTGAATGGATACTGGAAATAAAGGGTGGAAAGGAGGCATGTACTATGACAGGGTGAGGAAAGCAGATAGAGTTGCACAGAAGTGGGTGCTGGAGTTTTGTATGGCAGATTGACTTGGATTGTAAACTTTCACTTAATTACAATAAAAAAGTAAAAGAAAACTTCCCTACTATGAAAGATGAAAATCTGACCACCCAAGAAGCTCAACAAACCGCACATAGGATAGACCCTAGCAGAACATCACCAAGGCATATCACAATTACACTCGCTACAACCAAAAACAGAGAAAAAATTCTGAGAACACCTCAAGAAAAACAAAAAGTCAGATACAGAGAAGAAACAGATAAATAAATACATAATAAGACTAAACTAAACCAAACACATTGCCGTCAAGGCAATTCTGACTCATAGCGAACTTATAAGTAATAAGACTAAACCCACTGCCAGTGAGTTGCTTCTGACTCATAGTGAGCCTCATAGAGTTGAACTGTCCCACAGAGTTTCCAACAAGCACCTGGTAGATTCAAACTGCCAGCCTTTTGGTTACCAGCTATAGCACTTACCACTTTGCCACCAGGTTTTGCATAATAAGATTAAGCCCTGACTATTCAGCAGAAACCATATAAACAAGAATGCAAGAGATGATATACATAAACCTTCAAAGAAAAAGCTGTCAACCAAGAATAATACATAAAGACCACCAGTTAAGTTCACAAACTCATCCTAGAAACAGTGCTACATACCTCACTGCTGAGTATTATTGTGGTCATCTTTGAAGTACTCCCTTTGGGAAGCTATGCACTGATGGCAGCACCTAGTTCTACCTTTCAAAGCAATTTTGGAACTGTTTTTCTGGAATGGCCTTCAGAGCTGTCATCTAAATGTCTTCCTTTCAACATTTCCTTTATCTTCGCATAAACAAAAAAGTTAATGTGTAAAAACCAAGCCAAACCAAACTTGCAAGCATGACTAAACAGTTCTTCAGTCTAAGAGTAAACAGTATCAGACCACAGCCTCACTCTACGTTGCAAGATTATATTGCCAGACGCAAACCTAGGAAATGGACTGTCAAGCACTGTCCCAAACCAGCATAATTACAAGAGTAACCAGAGGTTAATCTGTAAGTGAAGACAACATCAGAACAATGAAAGACAGAATAAGTGTATAGATACAGAACTTTCTTATGGAGTCAAAGGCAGGATGCCACCAAGTTAACAACAGACTGGTTCAAACCCAGGAAGATAAGGGTGAACTTCAAGATAACCATAAAGAAAGTAAATAAGCCTGCTCATCAAAACAAGTAAGGAAAACATAAAGCCTCCATAAGAACAAAATCTACAAAAACAAAAGAAATGAAAAAGAAATCCACAAACCAAAGGAATTCAGCTCAGGAGAGTAAGAGGAACAAAGAAAATGTCACCCTCACAAAAAGCACTACAAAATGATAGCAATAAAACTCACATCTTCCAACAATTACGCTGAATGTAAATAACCTAAATGCACACATAAAGAGACAGAGAGTGGCAGAGTGGATTAACACCCCAGATTTCTCCTCCTAGATGCTGGAGTCAGTAGCTGTGTCTTCCAAATCAGACATTCTCTTTTTCATTTGTTCCATTCTGTTTTCTTGGCTTTGAATTGAAGTTTCTATGTCTTTGATTTTGTTCCTGATCTGTTGGATTTCGGAGTACTGATGTTCCATCAGATCAAACAGCTTGATTACTTTTTTGTTTCGCTCTGCTGCATTTTGTATCAGGTCTAGCAGGGTTCTATATATAATCCTTTTGTATTCACCTGATAGTTTCAGAAAAGCTTCTTTGTCTGGGAAATTCTGAGGTAGTTTCTTTTGGAAGCCTTCTGATGCCATGGGCGATTTCTGGGTTACTGTCTTCTCCAACATTTGCTGCTTTTTGAGTATCATGTGGGTCAACAGAGGCTGGGAGAGATGCTGTGAAGATGGACCACAGTTGTTTCTCTAGACTATCTTAAAATGAGAAGTAAAAAGTATTTGACAACTTCCAAAGTCAGTCAGGTTTTCAGCTGGCAAAGTAAGCACCTCTATATTGAACCCCAGATGTTATAAACTAGCTCAAAATACAGAAAGGTTGCTGGCCTGCTGGCCTCTGCTATTGGGCCCCAGCTGTAGATGATACTGTGTAAACTGCTTTTCTGCTGGAAAAGCGGTCTATTCTGGGTAGCCACTGCCTTGCAGCCCAGGAATTAGGTCCAGCTGAGGCTTCCGTATGGATGACTCTGCCTCCCAGCAAAACAAGATGGTGTCCCACACAAGCTCACCAGCTGGTCTGGACCAGGCTCCCGGCAGAAAGAGAGACCAAGAGTGCCGAAATGCCCAGAGTCCACAGTCTCCACTGCTGGGCCCCAGCTCCAGGCAACACTGTGCAAAACTCCA
This sequence comes from Heterohyrax brucei, assembly GCA_028571685.1. Lineage (NCBI taxonomy): Eukaryota > Metazoa > Chordata > Mammalia > Hyracoidea > Procaviidae > Heterohyrax > Heterohyrax brucei. The sequence continues at coordinate 169,952,474 of CM053143.1, forward strand.
CCTCCCTGCTGGAAAAGCACTCTCCCCACGGCAGGTGCCACCTCCCAGACTAGGAACCAAGTCCAGCCGGGGCCTCTACCTGGGTTTCTCCATTTCCCTGTGGATCAAGATGGCATCCTACAGAAGCACCTCTGTATGGCTACCACGTGGGGGAGGCAGAAAGATAGGCCGGAGGAGCCGAGGTGTATAGAGTCCAAAGCCAGGCTCTCAGAACCTGGCAATTACACTTGCCAGTCCCACCAGCAGTGTGTCTGAGACCAGCAGCTAGTCAAGTCCCAGCTCTGCCCACCAGCCAAGACAGAGGAAAAAAAAATCAAAATGGTGAGTTACCTTCGGTCTGTGCAAGCCTCTAGTCACCGACAGTGGGATCAGTGAAAGAGAGGAGGTTTTGTGTTCAGTGGTATGAAGTCCAAATTAACAGCTCTATGCTGCATCCGAGGTGTCCAGAAGGCTCTGTTTAGTTATCATTTCAGGTCTTGGTTTCCAGATGAATTTAAGGAGATGTGCATTTAGTCCACCTTCTTGACTCTGCCCCTAGATTAACACCCCAGAAACAAAGATGCCTGATACTAGTACAATGACAGATACACTGACCAACGGAACAGAACTGAGAACTCATGTAAATTTGTCCCCCTGTGATCACCTGATCTTTGACGAAGGCCCAATGTCCATCAAGTGGGAAAAGGACTGCCTTTTTAGCAGATGCTGCTGGCAAAACTTGATGTCATCTCATAATGTGGAGCAAACTGGAGGGTGTTATGCTGAGTGAAACGAGTCAATCACAGAGGAACAGGTGTTGCATGAGAATTCATAAAAAGGCTTACATATAAAGAGAAAGAATCTTTGATCGTTACCAGGGAAGAGTAAGGATGGGGAAAAAAGAAAAAAATACTAGGAGTGGAAGTTTTTATGAGAAATTTTTATTGTCAGTCCAGTAAGCTGCAAATCCACTCGTAAGTTACAAGTCCATTCAGAATAACAAATCATCACAGTCCAGTAGGCTGAGTCCACATCCAGTGAGAGCATCTTGGCACAGGAACCTCGGGTCCAAAGGACGTGCTCTGCTCTCGGTGCTTCTGTCTCAGTGGTATGAGGTTCCCAACTTCCTCAGCTCCCTTTTCTCTCTCATATTCCACAAGCTTGAGTCCTGTTTCACTTACACAACTGTAAACCATTCTCCATCATCAGTATCATACAGGCAGGATTCACAACACATGGGAGGAAGGGCACCATATTGGAACTTCAAACCAAGTCAAATCAACACATACATTTCTGGGGGGACACAATTCAACGCATGACACCTCGTAAGAACAAAACTCATGTGGTCTGTTACTCCTGGATAGTTTCAAGGGGCAAAAGAGTTAGACAGCAAATATCACCAGACATCTGAAGAAAAGTTCTTATCTGAAAAATCAAAGTAAAAAAAATAACAGTAACTTGAAAAGAAACATTTACACACACACACACACAGTGCTATCACTGATATCCTCGGGGACATTAGACAAGTTATGATACCCCTAAGAATGGTGTCTGTAAGAGCAGGAGGAACCAGAGGCAGAAAACAACAGCAACAACAACAGAGAACACGAAAGGGTTCTCAGAAATTAGAACATGCTGGGAAAAAAAAATTAAAAATTAATTGAAAGATTGGAAGGTAATGTTGAGAAAATCTTTCTGAAAATGGAGCAAAAACACAGAGTAGAAAAAAATAAAATAGGAGAGAAAAGATTTTAAAAAAGAAAGCAAAAGATTCATTGGCATACATTCCAGAAAAAAGAAAGAAAATGAAGATAAGAGAAAATAAAAAAATAATAACAATTCTTTTAAAACCCAGAACCAAAGGACACGAGTTCCGGTGTCTGGAGCTGGATGCTTCTGACTCATGACAGCCACTTTTTAAATTTTCAGAAATTTTGCCTGCTAGTTGCTAAACACAGCCACTATTAAAAATTAAATTAATCATATAATCAAATAAATTGCATTCAAAACGTATGTAATAAATACTCACAATTCATTACTTTCTATTTAACATCTTACTATATTTTACAACGTTACTGTGATTTATGCCTTTGAGGTTATTTATGACAATTGTATCTTTGTTGTCTCACTTTCATCTTTAACATAAATGAAAGTATCAACTAACATCCATGTGGGAACGACACTTGTTCTTCAATGAGAGGAAAGATTTCTCTCCTGGACTGGACAATGTTATGGATTGAACTGTGTCCCCCACAAAAGTTATATTGAAGTTCTAACACCTATACCTGTAAATGTGACCGAATTGGAAATAGAGGTTTTTCTTTCCTCAAGTTTAAGGACGTCATGCTTCAGTATCAGGAGTCTTAAACCTAATCCCTGCCGAGCTGTTTTTGTTGTCAGGTACCCTTGGGTGGGTTCCAACTCATAGTGACCCAATGTACAACAGAATGAAACACTGCCCAGTTCTGTGTCATGCCCACAATCATCATTATGCTTGAGCCCATTGTTGCAGCCACTGTGTCAGTCCATCGAGGGTCTTCCTCTTTTTTTGATGACATCTACTTTGCCAAGCTTGATATCCTTCTCCAGGGACTGATCTTCCTGACAACGTATCTAAAGTATGTTAAGACATAGACTTGTCATCCTTACTTCTAAGGAACATTCTGATTGGACTTCAAGACAGATCTGTTTGTTCTTCTGGAAGCTCATGGTATAGTCATCTTTCTTGGCCAACACCATAATTCAAAGACATCAATTGTTCTTCAGTCTTCTTTATTCATTGTCCAGCTTGTATATACTCGAAATGATTAAAACTATCATCGCTTGGGTCAGGTGCACTTTAGTTCTCAAGGTGACAGCTTCATTTCTCAACACCGGAAAGATGTCATTTTCAGGAGATTTGTCCAATGCAATGCATGTTTTGGTTTCTTGATTGCTGCTTCCCTGGGAGTTGACTGAGGATCCAAGTAAAATAAAATCCTTAATGATTTCAATTTTTTCTCCATTTATCATGATGTTCCTTACTGGTCCAGTTGTGACAGTTTTCATTTTCTTTATGTTGAAGTGTACTCCACAGTGAAGATTGCAGTCTTGAGATTGTAGTCAGTAAGTGCTTCAAGTCCTCTTCACTTTCTCTTTCGGCAAACCAGGTTGTGTCATCTGTATATTGCAAGCTGTTAATGAGTCTTCCTCCAACCCCAATGTCATGTTTTCTTTACATAGTCCAGCTTGTCAAATTATTTGTTTAGCATATGCATTGAATAAGTACAGTAAAAAGATACAACCCTCATGCACACTTTCCTAATTTTAAACCATGCAGTGTCCCCTTGTTCTGCTCAAACAATTGCCTCTTGGTGTATGTGCAGTTTGCTCATGAGCACAACTAAGTACTCTGGAATTTCCTTTCTTCCCAATGTTATCTATAATTTGTTATGATCCACATAGACAAATGCCATTGCATAGTCAACAAAACTCAAGTAAACCTCTTTCTGATATTCTCTACTTTTCTCCATGATTCATCTCATATCAGCAATGATATCCCTGGTTCCACATCCTCTTTTGAATATGGTTTGAATTTCTGACAGTTCCCTGTGATGTACTACTGTGACTCTTCTTTAATTATCTTCAGCAATATTTTACTTTTATGTAATATTAACAATACTGTTCAAAAATTTCCACATTTTATTGGATCATGTTTCTTTAGAATAAGCAAGTATATGGATCTCTGTCAGACAGTTAGCCAAGTAGTTGTTTTCCAAATTTCCTGGCATAGATGAGTGAGCACTTCTAGCACTGCACCTGTTTGTTGAAAAAGCTCATTAGTTTTCTGTCAATTCCTGGAGTCTTGTTTTTCACCAATTTCTTCAGAACAGCTTGGGCCTCTTCCTAAAACACCATACGTTCTTGATCACATGGTATCTCCTGAAATGGTTGAATATCAACCACTTCTTTTAGGTACACACTCTGTATTCCTTCCACTTCTTTTGATGCTTCCTGCTTTTTGCCCATAGAATTCTTCAATATTGCAACTCGAGGGTTCAATTTTGTCTTCAGTTCTTATAGCTTGAGAAGTGTTGAGTATGTTCATCATTTTTGTGTTTCTAACTCCAGGTCTTAGCACATTTCATTACAATACTTTGTCTTTTTCAGAAATCCTTTGAAAACTTCCATTTGGCTCTTTTACTTCATCATTTCTTCCTTTCACTTTAGCCAGTCAGCATTCAAGAGCAAGTTTCAGAACCTCTTCTGACACTGTTTTTGGTCTTAGCATTACATTTAATTAACTATAAGTGCACCATTGAAATGACCTGAGAACTCTGGGGAATAAAAGCACTAGACTAGAAATTGGAAAATTCTAAGTCTTGTGTTTTAATTGCATTGCAGACTCAGTTTACAAATCTGTGCCTTCAACTTCCATTTCGCAAATGGAAACTACTAGTTTCTCTGCTCTATCTGGAGACTCTCACCCCACCAAATCCCTTTAACATGCTGGGCAGTTAACTGAATTAACTGGCTTGTGGTGCTCTCTGTTATTTTGTGTAAAAACGCAAGATATATCTCTTACTTAGATTTTCTTGCTCCTGCATTATGATGGTTTCTAGCCTCAATGAATGAGTCAAATGTATGATTTTCTGGTCTTTCTCACAGTGTTCAGAATTGAGTAGTCTATGATATACAGTAGTTTCCCAGTTATAAAGATTCCTGGAGTGGTATAAAGAGTTAACACACTCAGCTTCCAACAGAAAGATTGGAAGTATGAGTTCAACTAGAGGCACCTAGGAAGAAAGCCCTGGCGGTCTATTTCTGCAAAGTCAGCCACTAAAAGCCCTATCAAGCGCAGTTTTACTCTGGCATGCATGACGTCTCCATAAGTCAGTGTTGTCCGGATGGCAACTGGTTTTTCCTATTACAAACTGCACATGTGCCCTCTGCTGGGGCCATGTGCTCACTGGAAGAATCACCTCTCTCTCCCCAGGCTCACCTGCTTTCATCTTCCCTGGGAGCTTTTACTCACTGACAAATTGGAGAAAAGGGACAGAGAACACTCAGGGCAAAAAATACAGCAGGAAGCTTCCCCTCTTCTTCACCTGGATGTGGTAACATCTTTGGGGAAAGTGCACATGTCTGTCTGCAGGTTCTTAAAACCTACAGAAGCCTCCTAAGGAGGTGAAAAAAGAGGACATGCATAGCACTGTCTCAGACAGCAGGGCCTTGTCAGAGGAAAACACCCTGAGCTACAGAGTGAGAAGCCCAGGGTTCTGTCTCCCTTGTCTTCAGGGAAAAAGTGTTACTCTTCCTGACAACCTCAGTTTTGAAAGAGCTGCCGATGTTATGAAGGAGCTCTGTGAAGAATGAAGTTGTCACAAACAGAAGTCTTGTCATTACTGCTGGCCTGCACCACACGGATGCGATGGCAGTCCAGTCACTGCAGGACAACTGTGATTCAGGGAGCGTGGCTGTAGCTGTAGGCAAGGCAGCCTGGGGAGGGGAAGGACAGCCGGGTAGTGGAACAAGCAGAGACTTCTAAAGGGCGGCACGTGTAGTGGTCACAAGCCTGAGTCACACAGTCCCACAGCCTGCCTGCACAACACGATCTTGCCCCTTATAGCCCATGTCATCCCTAAACAAGTTACTAAACATCCCTGTGCTTCAGTTTCTCCATCTGTGAAATGGGGATGATGCTATTAACAGCATTTACCTTGTAGGACTGGTGAGGTTTCAATGACTTATCCTTGGGGTGTGCTTCAAATGGTGTCTGTGTCTTACCGTTTGTGTTACTGTGGTGGCATGCTTGTTACTGTGATATTGAAAGATATGCCACCAGTATTTCAAATACCAGTAGGGTCACCCATGGTAGAGAGATTTCAGCAGAGCTTCCAGACTAAAATAGACTAGGAGGGAAGGTCTGGCAATCTGCTTCTCAAAATTAGCTCATGAAAACCTTAAGAATCAAGCAGAACATCATCTGACTACTCATTTTGAATATACCATTGGGAGGGATCAATCACCAGAGGAGGGCATGATGTTTGGTGAAACAGAGGACCTCTGAGGGGAAGAGAGACCGTTGACGAGATAGATTGGCACAACAGCCACAACAGTGGACTTGAACAAGGCAGTGACTGTACGGAAATGATGTGGGACCAGGCAGTGTTCCGTTCTATTGTACACAAGGTCTGACAATTAAGTGCTACATATCTCATTGCTGAGTATCACTACAGTCACCTTCAAAATACTCCTCTTGGGAAGCTATGCACTGATTTCAGCACCTAGTTCACCCATCAAAGCAATTTTGCAACTCTTTCTGGAATGGCCACTGGACACAGTGACACACTGACAAGTTTACAAAATTGTATAGCTGTCTGTGAGGGAGTTTTTAGCTATATTGGAATGCCAACCCTACTCACCTGATCTAGCCCCCAGTGGCTTTCTTCTTTACCTGAAGATAAAGGAAATACTGAAATGATGACACTTGATGACATTGAGGACATCAAGAGTAATATGACGACAGCTCTGATGGCCATTCCAGAAAAAAGACCCAAGTTGCTTTGAAGGATGAATTAGGTGCTGGTGTCAGTGTACAGCTTCCCAGCAGGAGCACTTTGAAGGTGACCATAGTGATATTCAGCAAGGAGGTATGTAGCACTTTGTCTAGGATGAGTTCATCAACTGATTTGGCAGTCCATGTAGAATTACCCTAAGTCTATCCACCCACCCACTCACCTACCTACTCACCCACCCTCTTACCTACCTTTATTTGTAAAGTCCCTAGGTGGCACAAATGGCTTGAGCTTGACTACTGACAAAGTTTGGTGGTTCAAATCCACCCAGAGGTCAGGAAGAAAAGATTTGGCAGTTTGCTTTCAGAGATTATCACCAAGAGCATCCAATAAAGCATTTCTTTTCTGTAGCACATGGGTTCTCCATGAGCTGGAATCAACTCAAAGACAGTTATCTACCCGAATGTCTGTGTATCTATCTAACTTATTATTATCTGGAGCCAGACAACCTCATTTGCATCCTGGCTATACCACCTACAAACTGTGATTTGGCACATGTCAAACCTGTCTGAACTTTTTCTGTACAGCAACGATTCCTTCATTGCAGAGGCGCTCCAAGAACCATATGCCTGTATGTGAAGCGCCTTGCAGTCTGTCCCACGCTACACCCTTGCACTTCTATGAAAGACATCCGTCAGCAGGGAGACACTTACAGAAAAAAAAAAAAATGGCAAGGAGGAGTGGGGGTACAGGCAGAGACCCTCAGATTGCCATGAGTTTCAGGTCTGGCCTGGACCCAGCCCTCATAATCTGTGTATAATCTGGCAGACCCAGGGGTTTCCAGGTCCAGCTGATTTTAGGACCTCCTGGTCAGCTGAGCAGCAAGCAGAAGTTCAGTGCCGTCTCCTTGAAGCCTAGGAACCCAGGGCCATGGAGAAGCCTGATGGGCCACATTGCCCATACAGCCAGAGCTGCCTAGACCTGGCAGTTCCCATGAGGGATGCTTCAGACGACAAAGGAGAGGTGCAGCCAAGTGGATATATTGACCCAGAGCTGGAGCAGCACTGAGCTGCCCCTCTATACAGTCTGGGCCATCCAGTGCACCCTCAGTGGACCTCCTTGGGCAACCTCTAAGGTGACCTTCTTAGGCCTTCTCTTCACACTGCCACACGCGGTTGTTTCCATGATCAGCAGTGCACCAAAGATAAGATAAAGCAAAACAGCACCTTAAACAGCCACTCCTGGAGCCAGAGAGACTCAGATCAAAGCAGAACTGACCTCCACCTCAGTGACAGCCTTTTAATCTTACCGCCCAGATGTAAGATACTAACCTGCAGCTGATATATGAATTATGACTGTAGTGGTGCAGTGGTAGAATTCTCCTTCCATGCAGAAGACCAGGGTTTGGTTTCCAACCCATGAGACTCATGGGTTGTCAGTGGAGGCTTTTGTGTTTCTAGGATGCTGCACAGACTTCAGCAGGGTTTCCAGACCAAGAAGGGCCAGGAAAGGCTTGGTGAGCTGCTTTTGAAAACCAGCCAGTGAAAACACTGCCAATCACCATGAAATGATCCACAGCTGACCATGGGGGTGGCACGGGATCTAAGGCCAGCAACTGAGTGGCTAGGGTTCGAGATGGCCACTGTTTGGTTCTGTTGTGTGGGGGGTCACCATGAATCAGCAGCCCATTTGACGGCAGCGAATACCACCCCATGCAAGATAATATTGGTTTGTTCTCTCTGTGTCCATTGTGGCCCTGGGTATGTATCTGCTTTGAGTTCATATAGTGCAGTCAGGGAGCCCTGGTAGTGTGGTGGGTAAGGGCTCAGCTGCTAACCAAAACGTGAGCAATACAAATCCACCAGCTGCTCCTTGTAAACTCTATGGGGCAGTTCTACTCTGCCCTATAGGGTCATTATGAATCAGAACTGACTTTATGTCAATGGATTAGTGTAGTCATAAGGTCGGGTTAGGATGGAGTTAAGAGCACGGCTCGGCCTTAACCAGCCTGAGTTTGAGCTCCACTCCCGGAGTGACCTTACTACGGTCCAGCCATTCCTTTTGTCCTTTGAACAGCTCCAGCGCCCTGAAACGCATGTTTTGTCCTTGTCCCTTCACTGCTGTCATGCACTCACCTCTCAGCCATTCATTGGGGACTCAGTACCCAACTCAATATGACCATTATCCCTGTCACCTCAGCTGTGAACTCCCTCATGATCACTGTCATCCCACCTCACTGGGGCCTTCCCCACCATCATCCCGGTCGTCTCCGTTGTGACCTGCTCCACCATTATCACAGCCACCTCGACTCACTGCTATCTTTGCCATTATCACTGTCATCTCGGCTCACTGTCACCTTCTCTACCATTGTCACTGTCATCCCAACTCAGTGTGACCTTCTCTACTATCACTATCATCCTAGCTTACTGTGACTTCTCCATTATCAGGGTCATCTCAACACATGAAGACCTTCTCCATCATTGCTATTGTACAAACTCACTGTTACCTGCTCCATTGTTACTGTCATTTCCACTCACTGTGATGACCTCCATTATCAGTGTCATCCCAAATGACTGTCACATTTTCCTTCATTCTCACTCTCATGCTTTCTGGTGACTTGAACCACACAACTAAGCCATCCAGAACCCTGCCCATTTGGTTCTTAGCTGACTTAGCTCCAGTGATTTTCTCTTTTACTCTGTCACGTGTCCCACCACAGTTATATCTGTCATCTAGCCTACTTCCATAGCTATGCTTGTCATCAAGTCTACCCTTCCATAACCTTCACTGCAAACTGTCTACTCCCTGGCCAAAGTCTTTTCCTACCTTTTCATCCCTCTGGTTCTAAAACTCCCCAAATATCCTGCCTTCTAACCCATGGATTCTGTTGCTATTTTACTATGTCCACTGCTCTCCATGTCCTCATTCCCACTTTTCTTGGGCTAGATCTCAAAATCAGGCATTATAATCACCCCCTTGCAAACTCCTTTTCCCTTCTTTCCCTCTGTCTTATTATAGCAGCCTGGAAAACCCACAAACCAAAACCAAACGCAGTGCCACTGAGTTGATTCCAACTCATAGTGACTCTACAGGACAGAGTAGAACTGCCCCCACAGAGTTTCCAAGGAACTCCCAATCCTGACTGAACCCCATCTCTAATCCATTCTTATACCTGAGCTGGAGAAAACTGATCCTATTAATTAGACTTACTTGACACTTATGTCACAAATCCTCAACTGGCCCTCAGTGTGAATACATAATAAATTCACTTCCCCATCCTAAGGTGACTATTTCATGTGTCCTCTCTTCATCACTTTGTGCTATGACCTTTACATCTATTTTGTAGGGAAAACTCTTGTAACTACTACCAGTCCCACCACCCAACTGTATTTGTCCACACTTATTCCTGCTGGATGGAAGAAATAGTATGTTTCACTCTAAGGCTGATCACAGATCTCAAGCATTGTTTCTAGACGTTTTTGCTTTCTCAAAGATTTGGCACATTTATTTCTTCCAAATTTTCCCTCCTTAAACACAATGTAGTCACTGACAACGAATGAGAAAAAGGGGAATGCAGATCTAGAACTCTATTAAAGACCAGACTTGATGGTCTGACAACGTGGAGGATCCCTGAGAACATGGACACTGAACTTGCTGCTAACCAGAAATGAAATCAGTACCAAAGCCAACTCTTTAGACAAAGACTGGACTGGACTACGGGACACAGAGTGATAAAGATGGTGTACATTATGCTGTCCAACTGGTTCCTTTCTAGAGGAGAGAAGAGAGGGTAGAGAAGAGAGGACAAGTGCTGTTTGAGTCGATACTGAAAGTACCAATTGGAAAGGAACAGCGTGCTGGTCACAGGGTGAGAACAGATAGAGTTGCACAGAGGCAGGTACTTGAGGTTTTATATGGCAAATTGACTTGGATTGTAAACTTCCACTTAATCACAATAAAAATCAAATCAAACAAACAAACACACACACACACACACCCCAAAGTTCCCTCCCTGGTAGGACATTCCTACTGCCGCATGGTTTTTAGCTGCTGTTGAGTTGGCCCCAACTCATAGTGACAATGGGATCACACTGTTGTGATCTAAAGTGTTTTCCTTGGCTGATTTTCAGCAGCAGACTCCTACGCCTTTCTTCCCAATCTGTTTTCATTGAGCAGCTCCATTGAAACCTGTTCAGCGTCACAGTCCATTAATAGGTGGGAGATGGGCTTGGGATGTGCTGGCTGGGAACTGGATATGATTATCTTGCATAGAAGGTGAAAATTCTACCACTGAACCACCCTTATGGGTGCAAAATGCCCTCACTGATACGTGATATGCCTTAATATTACTTGTCTTTATAAAAAAAATCCCAGGGCCATGCCACCTTCCCCCTCACCCCAGCAACTGCTCTACTTCTCTGCTCCTTACCCAGCAAAATTCAAGAGTTGCTTGCTTTGCGATCCGTGACTTATGTCAGCAGGGTTCCCTGCCCCAGCATACCTCTGAAACAGTCCCTGATAGTGTCAGCCCTGACAGCTCTCTCTCTTTTTCTCCGTTTCTTGGTGGCATTTGACATGGCTGGCTAGCCAAGCAGCCAAGTGCCGTCATGGCTGGCTTGGCTTCCATAAAACCAGGTGCCTGGCCCTCCTGCCACCTGGAGCAGTCTAAGCCCCCTTTAATGGTTCTCCCTCTCCAGTGACCCTACCATATGGCTCCATATCTTGTAGGGGTCCAGGGCAATGGACTCAGCCCCTTAACTATCCTTACTCTCTTGCTAGATCTTGACTTCATTTTCCAGCAGGGCAGAGACCACACTATGTATTTTATATCAATATTACAACATTTTGCAGTACCACTTACAATGCTGGCTTTCATTAGTACACTGCATAGTAGTTAGCTACCCACTTAGTTTTGGTTTCTGAATAATGAAAATACATCATTTAAAATAAGAAAAATGTTCAGTGTCAGTAATCACTAATACAGAAATTAATAAAAACATTTCCTAAAGTTTTTAGTCTGGTTCACAGAGGGATCTACAAGAACGTTAATTGTGAAGGTAGGAGACATGAACAAACTTGTCTCTTAATACTGTAGTGATCACACATTCTGCCTCATGGCTTGGGGTGCTGAGGGAGCTGACTCTACGCACCAGAGGAAAAATGACAAAGCTGAGTATCATATCATGGCCCATACCTACCCATACTTGCCATATATGGCTCGACCTGAACTTTCTTCCCATTAGGATGCAGTCTTTCTGACTCACAGCAACTCTACATACAACAGAACAAACCTCTGCCAGGGGCCTGTCTCATCTGCACAATTGTTGCTATATTCAAGCCCACTGGTGCTGAAACATGGTCTCCAAGGATCCTCTTCTACACACTGCAGTGCATACAGTGAGTTGGGGTAGTTATGTCCCCCAACAGATCTACAGAAATGTGAGCATTTTGTACTTATAAACAAACACTAGCTAGAGTCATTTCCAAAGGAAAAAACAATGCATCAATTTTCTAATAATCTAAGAAGTCAGTTTACGACCTTAAAACTAAGAAGTGATCAACATCTAATTTCTAAAACAACAGCTTCTATAGAAAATAACAGTTCTGAAGCCTCAGTGGGTATCAGCTTATTTGGCAAAATGGTAACACTGCCATCCTGAACCCTAGTCTCATGTTCTGACTGAAGGGCTTGGTGTGGAACCCATGAATTTGCATTTTTAACTACTGGCCCAGCCAGTTCTGATGTGGTGACCTGGGTCGTGGGAAATCCTGTTCTAAAAGTTCTAATTTGCTCAAAAACTAGAAAAAAAAGTGAAAAGGAGACTTCAATTATCTACCATATTAGTTTCCTAAAACTAACCCTCAAGCGAATGAGTTTCGGAACTAGGTATTCCCCGTAAGAACTGACATACAAGGTTCTGCTCTATGTTTCTTGCTCATCCATCATACAGTTTTTGTGGCCTTACTTAGTACACTCTGAAGTACCATTTCTCTGGATGCAGTGAGAACTACAATCAAATACAGATTCTAGTAAATTCAGTATCTACATAATCCTCATGATTGTAAGAGATATCAAAGAAACTGATTTGATTCTGGTAAAATTATGCAACCCGTGATTTCAGCTTGTGCCATCTTGTTGGAATCGACTCAAGGCAGAGGGTTTGTTGTGCGGTTCCCTCACTAGAAATACTTAACATTTGCTTGCTGGACTTCCCTCAAGAATGGGAAAGTATTCACTTGATTATCTCCAATTAATCTGCCAGAGCTACGTCATCATAAACTCAAGACTCTCCTCTTTCTCATTTACATTCAAATGTGCTGAATAAAAAAGACAGGACATTCTGCTGAGTACTAAATTGTTTTATGGGGGAAAAAAAAGAAAAACTAAAAGCCGGCCAACTAGAAAGGCATTAGTCTCAAGCCTATTAAGTCTGACAAAAAAGATGGGGTGGAAATAAAAGGCTATTTAAATTGCTTTAAAAAGTCAACACAATTTATTCTGGAAAAAAGCAGCACAGAACAAATACTGTAAATAAGCACTAATGAAAACTCTGGAAGGCAGCACTGACCCAGTGGTAGAATACACATCTGCTCAGACCTCATGCAGTCACTGCTTTTCTCAGTGGAGACTTGTGTGTCACTGTGAGGCTCAACAGGGTTCACAGGAACTTCCAGGCTACGAGGGACTGGCAAGGGAGCCTGGGAATCTGCTTGTGAGCATCAGCCAGCGAAAACCTGACGATCACAATAGTCTGATCCTGTTTGGGGTCACTGAGTCAGGGGTCAACTTCATGGCAGCTTCCAGCTATAACAATCGTTATCAGGTGCCTCAGAAGTGCCACCACAATGCTCTAAAGACAACCCTCACTGAGTCCTCAAACCCTGAGATAGGAACCCAACTATCCCTACTTTCAAAAAGCTCAGGATCCTAGCTGCACACACAGCCAGTAAGTGGTGGAGCTCTAATTCCCGGAGTCCTCTACATGCCCACACTGCTTGTCGTGTAACAATGTTAATGAACCATTCTACATTTATAAATGATTCCCACTGTAAGCTTAAATTGGCATTAACGAAACTGACAGAATCATTTACTGACCCCGGATTCAAGCAAGGCAAGAGTTCACAAGTCTTGGTTTTCCTTTACTAACTGGAACCCCAAAGGCAAACATGGACACCTATAAAGAATTCCTTAAAAAGCAGTACTGAAGTCATGGGATAGATTACTAATGGAAAACTGATTACCTGTTACTCAGAATTCATTCTAAGTACAAGCTGTTATTATTTCTCCCTAAAATCCAACAGTTATCTTAATGTTAGGCTGTAAAGTTGTGCAATACATTCATTCTCCAGTGTTCTACATACGACGTGTAATTTTTCTTAGTAACGCCTGACAGTTCCCCTTTCTTGCCATAAAAGCTAATTCAAGATATTCTGCGCTATGCCATTAACACTCAGCAACCACCAACAAGTGGCTACAAATTAGCACGGTCAGTCTCCTGAAGCTCACTTCTAAACTCTAGGTTCATGCACAATGCTTTTTTTCATTTTTCCCTGCAAAACCCACCGAGAGCATACCAAGTGAGGTACACTGAGGATACCTACCTAAAATCCATGTGTAACAGTTACCTATTAAACAAACACATGAATGACAGCAATCTTGCAGTCACCCACTTACCTGACTTTGCATCTAACAGTGTGCTTTCCTGCCTAAACATATTAACAGCACCCAAGTGGTACAGATGGTTTGTATTCAACTATTAATCTAAAGGTTGGTGGTTCAAACTCACCCAGCACCAGGGAAGAAAGGCCTGGCAATCTGCATCAATACAGATTCCATCCAAGATAACTCCATGGAGCAGTTTTATTCTGTACCATGTGAGGTCACTGTGCATCAGAATCAACTCTATGGTAATTTTTTTCTTTTGTCAAGATACATAAAGGTTTGAAAAAGAGACTTTTCAACAGTAAACTGATACTAGAGTGTATATACGAAGTGAAAACCTCTTCAATGAGACTACTTTAGATATTATGGAGCTCTGCTAGCATACTGTTTAAGAATTCTGACTCTAAAGCAAAAGTTTGGCAGTTTACATCTACCAGCTTGCTCCTTGAACACCCTACGGAGCAGTTCTACTCTGCCCTACAGGGTCACAATGAGTTAGAATCAACTTGGTAACAACAGGTTTGGCTTTTTGGTTTTAGGTATTAACAAATCAACAGCTGGCTGTAATGCTATATTGTGTTTGTTGTTGCTATTGTTAGTGTCACCAAGTAGGTGCTGACAGCTACCCTGCGTACAACAGAATCAAACATGCCATTCTCACAATCATTGCTACGTTTGGGCCTACTGTTGTAGCCACTGTGTCAATTCACATCCTTGAAAGTCTTCCTCTTTTTCACTGACCCTCTACTCTACCAAGCAGGACATCCTTCTGCAGGGACTGGTCACTCCTGGTAACATCTTCCATGTATGTGAGATGAAGTCTCACCATCCTCATTCCTAAAAAGCATTTTGGCTGTAATTTCTCCACAACAGACTGGTTTGTTCCCCTGGAAGTTCACACTACATTCAATACTCTTTGCCAAACACCATGATTCAAAGGCACCACATCTTCAATCTTTCCCATTCACTGTCCCACTTTCACATGCCTGTGAGACAACTGAAGCTCTACAGCTTAATCTTCAAAGTGACATCTTTGCTTTTCACCACTTTAAAGAGGTCTTCTGCAGCAGATTTGCCCAGTGCAATGTGTCTTTGGATTTCTTGACTGCTGCTTCCATGAGTGCTAACTGGGGATCCAAGTAAAATGAAATCCTTGACAACTTGAATCTTTTCTCATTTATCATTGCTTATTGGTCCAGTTATGAGGGCTTTTGTTTTCTCTATGTTGAGGTATAATCCATGCTGGAGGCTGTATTCTTCTTATCTTCATCAGTAAGTTTAGTTGACCCATATTTCTAATGTTCTCAAGGAGTCAACCACATAGATGGCCACTGCATGTCCTCGATTAGTTCTAAATATGAAAAACAACATGCCCAGATACTGCTGGACTTAAAGCTCAAATACAGTAAAAAAAAAAAAAAATCAGGAAAGATAATCACATTAGGTGTCAAGAAGTACTTCTGCTATTTAATTCATAAAGACAGTATCTTCTTTTGGCTTAACACTGGAGTAAATCAGTAAAATTTATACTGAAAACATAATTTTGAAAGCATTCAGGAGATCTAAAATGAACAAGTAGAAGACAAAAAAGAGGAATAGATATTGTTTAAGTTTTAAAATAATACATGCATCAAAATTCCCAGTGATGGATGACTATTTTAGTTTCATCCCTGATACAGAAATACTTCCTGATACCTATCTTCTGATCAAAAAAAGATTTGAACATTTTCTTCATATTCAACTTGTTTTCTCAGCTCCGTACGCTGTATTAGAGGGAAAGTCTATCACAGTGACACAAGGAGCTCTAGTGGATCAATGGTTACAGCGATCGGCTGGAGTGACAGGCTGCTAAGTGAAAGGCAAGAATTGGAATCCACCTACCACTCTGTGGGAGAAAGACATGCTAGTCTGATTGGATCACGATTACGTCTTTGGATAACCTGTGAGGCAGTTCCTATCACACCACTATGAGTCAGAACCAACTTGATTGCAACAGGTTTACATTTTATCACACTGACTATACCACAAGAGAGGACGAAGCAGGATAAAAGTAAATAAAATTTGCCGTTTATTTCTCTGTCACACAAAGAAAATTAAAAACAGTCACCAAACACCTCAGTCCATCTTGCTTCCGACAGAATGAGAATGGCAAAAAACAGACAGCCTCGATCAGGACTCCAGCTCAGGGTCGAGGTTTTCCACTTTGATCACGACTTCCGCAGGCGCCCCGGCAGTGCCGGCCAGCTGGTTCTCGGCCTCCGACTCAGACAACGCTTCTCTCTTTCCTCTGTTTACAGGCTTACTACCGGCCTCCTCCTCATCATCTGAAGACTCATTAAGCTCCCATTCGTCATCGATGTCCATCTCAAACACCCTCACGTGACGGAGATTTGAGCTTAACTAAAAAAGACAAGGTCATAAAAAAAACTTTTTTAACTGATGGTTTAAATAATATAGGTAATGAATTACAAATTCAATGCTTGAACCAAAGAACAGCTTTACAGAAAAGTTGCATTTTGATCAATTTACAAGGAAATCATTAACCTCAGCCTTCCTTTTGTATGGAAGGGTCTCCATGTACAACAGTGACAATCTGTGATTGTTAACATTTAGAACTGTTATCAACTACTTAGTAAAAGCTTTGTCAAGACAAGAGAACTCAACAGCTGCAGTTACTCTGTGCTCCGGATCAATGAAAACTGTAACTCACAGCACGTCTGCATGGAAAGCACCTCTATATACTATATTTAATGACAGCTCCACAGAGCAGGGTCCCATCCCCTGTGACTTTCAGTTAACGAACAATCTGTAAATACTTACCACACACGACACTTTTCGAAAGCCATTCCCAGCGACATACTGCGCTTTCATGCTCTCCAGCAATCGCCAGTGCTTCTCGAGATGCAGGGTTCGCGTGGGAATGGCACTGCTCTGCGCATCGAGCCTAGACGGGAAGATCCAGGCGAGGAATGAAGAGGGCATCTTCTCCGCAGTTTACTACGGGGGACTGTGGTCAACTATGGGTTTGGCTTCTACCTATTCCCACTGTAATTCTAACAGCCACCTTTTTACAAGCCCCAGTACTAGATCCTATTAAAAATGCTGCAATTTCAAATATGCCAAATGGCATTTTAGTACAGTCAGCAAAAAGCCAGCTCTTGAACTGGCTGTGTACACTCCATGTGAGTACTCATTTCCTAATTCTAAAAGGAAACAGCAAAGGCAACTCTAAAACTCCATCATCTGAGGTTAATGTCATCTTTGAAAAACAGGACTAAGTTTCAAGTCCTACCCCAAATAACTCTCCATCTTGTTACAATAAACACATCTGACTTACTAGTACAGCACAGTAACAGGAGAGCTGTTGAAGCCAGTATTTGTTGAGAAAAAACAGCATTATTTCTGCTCCACTGCCTTTACAGTTAAACCTACTGTTATGACATCAACTGTGTCCCACAAAAACGTGTTGTAAGTTCTAACCTCCGCCTGTAGACATAATCATATTTGTAAATGGGTGTGTATGTTATGTTAATGAGGAAGGATTAGTATAGGGTGTACCTGGAGCCAATCTCCTTTGAGATATAAAGAGATTAAACAAGCAAGCAAAGCAAGAGGAATTACAGAAATGTGAAGCCATGTGACGACCACCCAGAATCAAAAGACCAAAGAGACAAGAGAGACCTTCCTCCAGAACCAACAGGGCAAAAGCCTTTCTTAGAGTCACAACCCTGAAATTGGATTTCTAGCCTGGTGGCACAGTGGTTAAATGGCTATGGCTGCTAACCAAAAGATCTGCAGTTCAAATCCACTAGGCACTCCTCAGAAACTATCACCAGAGAGCAAGGATGTTTTCTTTTTTTTTATTTTTGGTAAACTGTGAGCAAACAAATTCGTTTGTTAAAGCCACCCACTTGTGGTATTTCTGTCACAGTACTACTAGATAACTAAGATATCTAGTAATTTAAAAAAAAACAAACATGTTGCCATCAAGTTGATCCCAACTCACGCTACTTAAGATAACCGTTAGCTAAATATACCTAAAATGCTGAATCTACAATACACACTACAAGTGTTTAACTGTTGTACCAGAAAGACAGCCGGACTGGATCCATACCTTGTAGAGTAAGTCCCGCTGAACTGATAGTCTGCAGAATCTTCACTGTTATAGACAGAAGACAACGGCACCTGGACCAGGAGTCTGTCTCTTCCTTCACGTCCTACAGTGTCTTTAAGAACTACTGTTACAGTCTCATCATCATAAAACTGTGCATCTAAACAACTGTAGGTACTAAAATTGAAATAAGTTTAGTGTGATCATCACTATGAGAAGGTACCACATGCATAACACTATCGGCACCAAGCAGAAAAAATGGTAATAAAAAAGATAAAGTGACACTTCATACAGTAACATTTAAAGTACATCATTAGTTTGCACTAAAATCAGTTATCTGTTGTCCTGATTCATCACAAAGATAACCAGGCCTTAAAAAGAGGTAGTTGTATAAAAAGAAAAATCTGTGAAGTTGATGCAGTTTTAGAAAATTCTTGACATTAACAGCCAGGCCCTTGACTTGTGGAAATCCCATGAATGACACCTCTGTAAACCTTGGGGAAACAGTTATCAGGCTGATTCTAGTACATGCCAGAGAGTAAACTTCAGATTTTACACATAAAAAAAGACGCACCAATTCCAAAGACTTTCTTATAGAAAACAACTTCTCTATACGGACAAGAGAGTAAGAAAAACATCAGCCTATCATCAGTGTCTTTTCCCCTGCAAAGCCTCAGAGAAGGATTACGTATTGTTACCCTTCTTATCTTAAGAAAATTCCAGCTGAGTGAGAATGATACCCCCTCACATTTATTTTGGTTATAGCAAGAATTTTAGCTGGAAGGTGATGTGGCCCAGGAACCACATTCCTTTTCTAGAAGACAGAGAATTGGGAAGGATTAATACCATAAACCATGCCACATAGATTTCTACAGAGCAGTAAGGTCCTAATCAATTTTAAGTCAAATCATTCTCAATATATAAAACAGGAATCATGCCCCTCATGCTAGAAGTGACAAAGCCCTATGCCTACATCATTACTATAGCTGAGGGTGACCACATTTCTGTAAGTACATTTATTTAAACACATAGACCTACCACATGTACACATACATTGCATCCAAACAAGATTCAAGATTTACCTTCTTCTCACTTTTTCAGTTGTAGCATATGTGAAGCTCCCAAATTTAACAGCAATTAGCCCATTACTTACAGATCTTGAAGAAAGAAAGGGGAAAAGAGACTTCATGAAACAACCTGGAGAGACAATAGCCTACATGCCTGAAAGAACATCATTATTATGTTCTTTTACCTAAACACCAAATCCCAACTGAAATAACGTGATTTTCACTTTAGCATATTAATGATAAATTGAAACATCTAGCAAAATACACCTTACATCAAGATTACAACTTGGTTTAAAATCTCATAGTCACCAAAGCAGTTCCATACCTTAAAAATTAAGGTAAAATGGAACAACCAAATTACTTCTCTTTGGCTATATCTTGATCTCAGTAAATTTCTTTTAAATTCAGATTTAAAACCACTTAAGACAGTACTGGCACTGTGATATACAACATATTTTTCAGAACTTTTACTTTGAATCTTCAAGAGAAGTTTCCATGGGCAAGGCCTCTTGATTAATGAAAGGCACACTTAAGCCATGGACAAAATGCTTTATCTAAGGTACCTCAAAATATTGCTTTGAACTTCTACAAGTTCATGAAATACAATCCTGAATTTTTTGCTAACCCTAAAAAATAATGCTACTTAAGACGGCTGCCATCCCAACACAAAATTTATTTCTAGGGGATCATGCAACTTCCAATTTGCCATTATCATTTTAATGATATGAAAACTACGACTCAGACAAGCTAACTGACAAGCCCTGAAGTCACTACGGAGCTAGAAGCAGGGTTCATCTGCTTAACTAAAATCTGAATGTTAGCACAGGAAGCTGAATGCTTCGATTAAAATTTTAGATACTTACTGGGAAATATCAGTATGCCTCCTTAAGATACACATTTTATAAAGTGAATCTTCTAAAATAGTAAAAATAAGGTAATGCAGATTTGAAGTTTTATTATTCCACCTATGGGGGAAAAATTGATGTCAAAACATGGCATGTAGTTACTGACAGTTAAAAGGAAACTGTATTGTCTACACACAGAAAAGCACACACTCACAGAAAAGGAAACTTCAACAGTCTACGTGTTGTGTCCTCACTGCAACAAAAGGGAAAAAAATTAAGGAAAATGTAAACTGGCTGCTGAATTATACTTCACAAAAGGTAAACAGAATTACCTTCTAGCATCTTTATATAACGGAATACAGATTGCTTGATTCATTGATTTTCCAATTACATCCTAAAAAATAAGATTTAAAACAGTAACTTGAGTGCGGACATACACAGATAAATACAGAGTGACTGATGCCTCACTGTTCAACTCTAGTAAGAAAAACATTATCTACATCACTAAATCTTTCACACAAGAAAAACTTTTTCATGTGTAGTATGTTTTCTCCTGTGGCGAATATGTATGTAACAACACTTGCCGTGTGGGCATTCACCACACATACACTCCAATGCCATCAGCTGTGTTCACCATGTCGTGTAGCCGTCACCACTAGAAGCCCAGGGCCACTTAAGCAATGAGCCCATTTCTCACTCCCTCCTGCCCCTCTCCTGGTATTAGGTACAGGGCCAAGTTCAGTCTTTTGTTTGTCACCCTGGAAATTAACAACAGTTACAACAGGAAGAAAAACAGGGACAACGTGGAGCTGGCTGCCCTCAGAGATAACGGTGTGGCAGGTAAGAACCACTTCCTGCCGTCTCCTAACAGCCACTGACCATCCTCAAATGTAAGCCATGCCAGTTCTGTAACTAAAACTCTGTATACTCTTTTCTGGGAACAAATAAAACACCACAGATAGCAACACCTTCCATACCTATACATAATTGGCTACTGGAATCCAACTGGGTAGCTATGAGTTGGAGCTGACCTAACAGCAACAAGTTTTACTGGTATCCATGGCACGTGGTTCCATACCCTCTGGGTACCAAAATACACTGATGCTGAAGTTCTTTATATAAAATGGTATAGTATTTGTATATAACCTGTGTACATCCTCCTGTTTACTGTAAATCATGTCAATTACTTTCCATACCTACTACAACATCAATGCTACATGAACAGCCGTTACACTGCACAAGTTAGGGAATAATGACAAGACAAAGCCAACAGTGCTCCCACAGTGAGTACTGGAGAGCGACTGAGGGAGCTGGGCATCTGTAAAGGGGGAGGCTACAGCAGGGGATGCTACACATCACTCTATTTGCATGGACTCAGTGGAGTGTGTGGCAAGTTCAAGTTTTGCTATGGGGAACTTCCTTTTAGAAATTTTTTAGTATCTTTGATCCACGGTTGAATCTGTAGATGTGGAACCCATGGATAGAAAGCCAACTGTATATATTTCCTTTTTATTTAGGTAAAAGGCTAACAACATATTCAGCTAGATCACATGGCATGGCCACTGTGGAAAATCAAAGAATTAAGCCCCAGCATTTTCACAGGGCTCCTCCTGAAAACCATGATGAGCCACAGCTCTGAGACAGTCTCACTTCTACATGAAGGCCTGTGTTTCTTTCACACTCACCGCTGGCTTCTGCAAACAATGATCAATAATGTTCTCCATCCGTCTTTTCACAAAATGCAGAGATTTTCGTGGATAATAAGGAAACAGCAAAGGACTTTCTGTTCTCAAACAGAAACAAAAACAGCTGTAGCAATGCAGGTGATCAGGAGAACAGAGTCTGCTAGGGCAGCCCGTCCACACAGCTTACGGGGCGGTGGGGCGTGCACGGGCCCCTCCCACTTCCTTCACTTACCGTCACAGAACATGGACATGGCCCTCTGCCTTTCACCCCACTCCACTGCCAGCCCACTACAGCCAGCTACACTCATGAAAACTCAGCCCCACCAACCTGTTACTCTTTAGCCTACTTCTCCCACCACCATCCAGCAGTATGCTTCTGTGGGCTATGAGAGGACACGAAGGATTGGGGAAACCTAAGACATACAATGAAACACAGACTTTATTCTTCTCTATCCTCTGCCATAATCAAATGACCACAGCAATCCAGGACTGTTTGAAAGACTATGACACTAAAAACAAACACAGGAAACAAGAAACAAACTCTCTAAGATCTTTACCTCTGAGAAGGTTGCTTAATCAGTAGAAACTTATAATTTAGCATCTACTGACAATGCACTGTGCCAGAACCCTTTGTATATATGATTTTTCTATTTCTGATGACAGTCCTACAAAGCAAGCATCCTATTCACTAATGCACAGACTTTTTTTTTTTAAATTGCACTTACAGGTTAGGCAATGGCCCAGTGTGCAAACGACTGTGTAGATCAATGAATCAAACCAAAGTTCAACTCTAAAGCCCCCTTGTTGAGGGCCTCCCTTACAAACAGGATATCATGCCCCTGTTATGTGAACTAAAAAGAATTTTTACCAAATTAACCTTGTACACTCCTAACACTTAACAAATTCTACAATATGTAGACAACTTTCAGCGACAACAAACTGCTAACATCTACTGACCGTGCTTATTATGTGCCAGGCACTTTTCCAAGTTTCTCCAGACTGATCTACTTACTCTTCACAACAGCTCTTTAAGGGAGTCACTATCATCACCCTCAGTTTACAGGTGACAAAACCGGAGTGCAGAGAGGCCAGGGGACCTGCCCTAGTCATGCCACCAGAAGGCTATAGAGCGAGACTCCAACCCAGGCCTCTGACCTCTCCCATCCACGATGCAAGACTAACTCTCTAATGCACCCTAAAAAAGCACATGTGTCAAGGGTCTAGCCCTTGATTTTTCTATTAGAAAAAGTTTGATTATTTTCTTAATACTTCCATAAAGGTGGCTGGCATTATTTCAAAGTAGACTGAGTCTGGGAAACTAAGAAGCTTGGCTAAACTCACACACTAGAAAAATCTTGAGCAATTTAAGACTGCTCCACTCAGGGACACCTCTTCTAAGGAGTAGGATACAAGGTCTGACAAGTAAGTCTGTGAACTTAATTGTTCTAAGCACTACATACCTCACTGCTGAATATCACTATGGTGACCTTTGAAGTACTCCCCTTAGGAAGCTATGCATCAATACCAGCGCCTACTCCACCTTTCAAAGCAATTCTGGAACTCTTTATGGAATGGACATTGTGCACAGCAGCCCGGTGGCAAGTCCATCAACTTAATTGTATAGTTGTCTGCAAGAGAGTTTGGGGCCAGTGAACAAATAACTGTATTGGAACACCTTCTCTATTCACTTGATCCGGCCCTTTCTTTACCCAAAGATAAAGGAAATATTGAAAGGAAGACATTTGGATGACATTTAGGACATCAAGGGTAATACAACGACAGCTCTGATGGCCATTCCAAAATTGCTTTGAAGGGTGGACTAGGCGCTGGCGGCAGTGCACAGCTTCTCTAGGGGAGGACCCCAATGGTGACCCTAGTGATGTTCAGCAACAAGGTATGCAGCACATTTTATGTAGCACATTTTCTAAGATGAGTTCATGAACTTAACTGACAGTCCTTGTACATGCGTGACAGTTTTAAGAACCTAGAGAATGAGAGGCACAACCAGAATTCAAAAACCTAGAACCTTGAAAGAATCCAGTTAAACATAATTATGCTTTTAGAAGCTAATACAGTGTCATCAGCAAAACTAGTTCTCTGACTGATGAACTCTGTAGGGCCTCCCCAACATCCTTTTTTTTTTTAATCAGGTACAAAACACACATATAAGAATAACTAAGGACACGGAATCTCACTACATGACAGTGAACTTCAAAGTTTTTCATCTATCATAGTACCTTCACACACTATTTGTTATTATGTGGCTTCTTTAGTCAAATAAAATGGACACACAAAAATAAGTCTGAAGAACTCAGGTATTTAGCAAGTGGTCAGCAAAACTGTGTGCTGACCTACCACAGATCTGGTCTCAAGTAAATTTACACACAGGCACAGTCTGCGTGGTATACTAGTACCTTTAAGGTGGCTGCTGTTCTGCAGAAAGTCATACCACTGGTTTCCCTCTGTGTTAGGGGGAGACACAAGATCATCATCTTCATCTTTCAAGTACTAGGGGAAAAAAATATTCAGTAAATTAAAACTTAGTAAATTGAAGAAGTTAGCTTGAAAACTGTGTATGTTTAAATTTTTTCATTTAATAGGTTATTTTGTTTTACCACCTAGTCCTCTGCCAGCACATCACTATTCTAAGTGAAAACCTTATGAACAGCAGCAGCACACTGACAGGGTCCCAGAGGGTGAGCCCCACAGGCTGGAAGGCACTCAGAAGGTGGCCTGAGAACTGCCTTCTCCAGGGGGAGTCAAAATTATTGACATGGATGGAATCAAGCTTTTGGGATCTTCATCTGCTGATGTGACAGAACTCAAAATGAGAAGAAACAGTTGTTTTAAGTATCCATGAATAACCGAATGTGGCGTATAAGGAGCATGAATCTAGGAAAATTTGAAGTCATCATAAATGAAATCCATGAAAATCAATATCCTAGGCATTAGCGGTTCAAATGGACTGGTATTAGCCATTTTAAATCAGACAATCATAAGGCCTAATATGCTGGGAATGACTGACTGAAGAGGAAAAGGCATCGTGTTCATCATGAAACAGTACACTTCAGAATCTAACCTGGAGCAAAACACTGCCAGTGAAAGACAGTAACTATACACGTACAAGGAAGACCAGTTAATATTACCGTTATTCAAATTTATACACAAACCACTAATGTCAAAGGTGAAGAAGCTGAAGATCTTTACCAACTTCTGAGGTCTAAAATTGATCAAATATGCAATCAGGAAGCAATGATAATTATTGGTGACTGGAATGTAAAAGTCATAAATAAATAAAAGGGATCATCAGGTAGAAAAAACAGCCTCGGTGACAGAAATGATGCCAGAAATCACAGGACAGAATTTCTCAAAACTAGTAACTTCTTCACTGTAAATACCTTTTTTTCAACAACATAAACAGTACATGCAACTCATTTGAGGGTCCTCTCAGCACTATAGTCACCTTCAAAGTACTCCCCTTGGGAAGCTAAACACCAATGCCAGTGATTAGTCTACCCTTCAAAACAATTTTGGAACTCTTTATGGAATGGCCATTGCACACGGTGGCATGGTGGCAAGTTCACAAACTTAATAGTCTAGTTGTCTCTGACAGAGTTTTCAGCCAGTAAACAAATAACTGTATTGGAACACCCTCCCTACTCTCCTGATCTGCCCCCCAATGACTTGTTTTTTTACCTGAAGATACACGAAATATTGAAAGGAAGACATGTGGATGACATTCAGGACATCAATGGTAATATGACAACAGCTCTCACGACCATTCCAGAAAAAGTTTAAAATTGCTCTGAAGGGTGGACTAGGCGCTGCCATGAATGCATAGCTTTCCAGGGGGAGCATTTCAAAGGCGACCACAGCAATACTCAGCAATGAGGTACGCAGCACTTCTTCTAGCATGAGTTTATGAACTTAGCTGGCCGTCCCCATATACCAAGGGATACCACAAAAATGAACAAGCCTGTCTGGGAACATACACAGCCAGAGGGCTCCTCTGAATAAGAATTGCAAGACTTCGTTTTATATACTTTGGACATGTTATTGGGAGGACCAGTTCTGGGAGAAAGATGCCAGCTTGGTAAGGTAGACGGTCACTGAGAAAGAGGAAGACCCATAATGAGATGGACTGACACAGTAGCTCAACAATGGGCTCAAACATAGGCAGTACTGTGAGGAAGGTGCAGGACAGGGCAGTGTTTCCTTCTGTTGTAGACAGGGGAGCTAGGAGTCACAACTGATTTGATGGCACCCGACAACATTCTAAGTGCAGTGACCACAAAGTGCTAAGTGCCAAGCAATTACGCAAACTAGTATTGACTGAAATATAAGGATACCCTGAATGAGAGACCATAAAATAGACTAAATTTGGGGTCCCATTTTTATAAAACACATTTTACTCTTACATGTGTAAATTACAAATTAGTTCAATAAACACCAACAGTCAACGCACTATCTGGCAGCAGTTCTTCTCAAAGTGTGGGTCCGTGGATGCCTGGCCATCCTCAAGATGGTTTCAGGGATCCATGAAGCAATACTATTTTTTTTAACAGTTTGCCATTATGAAATGTCCTCGAGTCACCCCGACTCCTGGCAACTCCATGCACAGTGGATTGGGCCACTGTGACACACTGGGGTTTTCACTGGCTGATTTTCAGAAGTACATCATAAGGCCGTTCTTCCCAATCCTCCTTAGTGTAGGTGCTCCAATAAAACCTGTTCACATTCACAGGAAGACACAAGCCCCCACTGACAGATGGGTGGCAGCTGCACCCGAGGTGCACTATCCAAGAAACCCACCCAGGTCTCCTTCATGGGAGATGGGAATTCTACCACTAGACCCATCCCCTCACCTTCTGTAAGTGCTGCTGTTGTTGACTGCCTCGGTTCCGATGGTCAGCGGCCCCCATGTGCAGAGCAGCCCTGCTCCACAGGGCCGTGCGGCCTGCGGCCTAGTGGAAGCAAAGTGCCAGGCCTATCTTCTGAGGATCTCTGGGTAGGTTATTCAGGCTGCCTTTTTCAGCTAGCACTAGTATCTGCCTTTTTCACTCCACACGTGCTGCACTGACAAGCACAGCATCGGGGGGGGGAAACTTGCTGATGTCCTAGCAAGAGTCGAGGTGGTGGCCCTAAACCCAACAGCAGCCACTTGATTTATTTTCACCATAGACTAGCACTTTTGCTTACACTGATGAAGCTATTAAAATCAGTCATTTCATGAAATCTCAGCCCTTGAGTTTTTAACCTTCTGTAGGACAGAAATAGGAAGCAGACATGGAACACTTTTAGTACACAACACACCAGGATGGTTACCCGGAGGAAAAACAGTCACGAAATTGTTTCAGTTGTGAGTTAAACTAGGTCCTTTATTTTTAAATAAAAAGGAGTTCTATTTTTACCTAGAAGACAAACAATGATTATTCACACTTGTATATCTGGCAGACATTTTCTCAAAAAGGAATAAAATGAGCCTGTTGCTTCAAGTGAAAACAACTGATGGTATTATTTTTGCCAGTGGTAAAATTTAAACTTTCAAGCAAAAATTAGAATTTTGGAAAACCTGTATCTGCCACTGAGTGCTTGGTTAACTTCCCAGTACATTCTTATGGTGAGACTAGTTGTGATATTAAAGAAACATGACTTTAGGGTATTGTGTGATAGAAAGTGTCAGCATCTGGATGATCAACCAGTGAACCAGCACTTCCCCGTCATCAATGCCCACTGTCACAGAATCACACACAGTGCAAAAGAGAACAGGGCAGACTAGGGATTTTAACGTAACAGAATCAACAGTCCACTGATGAAACTTTGGATTCCACATTCCATTAACCTTTTTAAGAATCTAGCCCTTGTCAACGTTGGTATATTATCCAAGAATATTCACAATTACCTGAAAAGACTATTAAAATATTTCTGCCTTTTCGAACTATACACTTGTAGATATTCTTTATGTATGTTAACCCAGAGAACATATTACAAATGCAGCAACAGGAATATCTGGCTATCTTTTATGAAGATGGACACTAAAGAGATTTGCAAAATACACAATGATGTCACTTTTTACTAGCATTTTGGGGGAAGGGCAATGGAAACCACTATTTTTTACTAACAATACTTATTATAGTATACAATCGTAACTGGACTTACCGGTAATTTTAGAAGAATTAAGAAATAATCATTTTAGTTTTTTAATTTCTAGTATCTAATAATACCTACCATCACTAGATACAGCCCACATAAACAAAGGATCTTTGGTGTCCTCAACAAAAGAGTTCTAAGATCAAAAAGCTTAAAAATTTCTGCTCTTTGGTCATTTTATAGACAGGACAGGGCAATTACAAAACCTGCAGTGTGTACTTTCCATAAACTTTGACTAACAAAGGTTAGAACTGCTAAAGTTTAAAAGTTAATTCTCAAAATTCAAGAGTCATAATAACTGAATTCAGTCCAAAACACATACCTGACCAACTTTTTCAACATTGAAGTATTTGCCTTTCCGATTATAAAGATCTGGAGCCTAGAAGAATAAACAGTTTAATTCTTAAGTCAACTCATGAAAGGAATAGGAAAACAATCTTAAATTTAAGTCAAACACTTTTATTTTTAAGAGAACTATCTGTACTGATTACTCTTTACTTTATGGACTGTAAAAGACACACTGACAGCTCAAATTAAAGCCTTTATGTTTAATAAGCAAGCACTGACCATTCATTAAAACATGTAACTGCTAAGAACTTTCACTAAACTAGATTAAATCCGATTAGTTCTTACTATTACCCAGGTTTATCCCACTAAAAACACTCACATTATAAAAATACAAACTGCCTACCTCATTGAAATGTTCAGTAAGAAAATCAGCAACAAATGTGATATCTTTCTGAGTCATCTATTAAAAATAAAGATAAAAGAAAGCTTCTCAGTTAAAACAAGACACATTAAGTAACACAGGAATGACTTTTTACTATCCACTAAAAGCAGTGAGGAAAACAGGCAAAGTTCCTTCAAAGATATATCAGTAGAAATCCGGGAGATGACACAACTCTGAAAACCAGGAAGTTCTTGGGCTCTAAGAAGCATGCGATGAGACATTTTTAAACTCGTATTTCCAATCAGCTAATCCAATGATTAGAGAAGCCCTTCTAGCCTGAGACTGCTCACCAACTATGTCCTGTGCCATGGCTGTGTACAGGTCCCTTCTCTGGGAGTGGGCTTGTAATCCAGACACGCAACCTCAGCGTCAGTCTAGGGCTGCAACTAAGCGGCATCATGGACCTTGTGTTAGCCTCTGTTTCTTACAATGAGCCTGCCTTCATGCCACACCAGCTCGCTGGTCTTCAAAAAGAGCTGCACATGAAGCTCCTCTCTTCCCAACAATTAACATATTTCAGTTCCCAAAATGAAGCAAACACTGATGTCAGAAAAACAGCTAACATGTGACGCCTTCCTGGTTCACGAGGTCAGCCAGTGCTCCAAGGACTCTTCACCACATCTAGGTAGCGTAAAGCTAGACAGGCTCAAAATTATCCACTCTGTGTGAATCAGATGATGTGAGCAGACATCAGGATGAGCAACCATAGGAGTCAAGTGTGCCCTATTCCATACGCTTCCTGGAAAGGTACTGCATCTTATCACAGTCCTTCTGGTCTACCAGAAGCTCCTGCTCACCAGGCGTTAACACAGGTACTAATACCTAACTACCACATTTTCAAGGAAAACAGAAATGTTTTCAAGACTTAAGAAAGCTGGTATAAAAAATATAAGGATCCTGTATCTATGGATTACAAAACCTTATACAAAACATAAAAATCAGACATGTAGATAGCCATAATAAAGGTATTCTGTGTGATGGGGGGGAACCCCATATCATCATAAATCATGTTTTTACCTTCTTTAATACCTTAAAATCAACATTACCTTGTTCAGCTCAGGAAGCACATGGTCTTCTGTCATTCTCAACATGGCTGAAAACATAAAGTTAGAATTACCTTTACACTACAGACTTCACTTTAGTTACAGGTGCATCTCAAAGACTACATGTGTTTCACTCAAGCCAAAGTCGATCTGGAATAGCTTCTAAAAGGGCACAATATTTACAATATTATTATTTTCACTCAGAAAACTTCATTTTGCTTCTAAAAAGTTAGGGCAGAGAGCTTAAATCTGGTTTATTCTTTTGGTTCAAAAGAGTTGGTTATGCATTTTCACCATGGGTTTTCTCTTCCTCCTTGTCACCGCAGACAAATTAACTCTAACTACTGCCTCATGCTGAGTCTCCGTGTGCCCGTTTTCCTCCTTCGAACCTCTCTGAAAATCTGCAAGCAACTCTTCTCACCAAAAACCTGACAATACTGAAGACCCTGGGGCCTTTTTTAGCTCCACAAAGACATCTGCAGTAATGTGTATGTGTGCACATACACACATCTATGCATATTTATATACTTTCTTTAATCTACTATCTATGGGTGACTCTTTGGGTCCTTTTCATGAGGCTGTCCTATTAGTATTCTTTTCTTTGGGTTTCCCCACTGAAGTCAGGAATAAGTATGAAGCATGTCATTTTGTATAGTGTTTAAGTATGTTCTCTTCTAATGTTTCATCAGTAATAAGCATGTTGGACACGGCTATGCAGATACAGATGATTTTAAAATCTTTTTAAAATTAATGTAAACAGCTAGATTATCAGCTAACTAGAAGAGAAAGCAGCTAACTAGACAACAAGGATTACAATCAGCTCTCCCGTTTCCCAAGCCAGCATGCTCTCAACAAAGCCGTGCTCCAGTGATGATGAACAAGCAGCTTGCTAAACTACCTCCAATAACTGTAAAAGCAGCCTACTGTAAAAGACAGTGATGTCTAAAGTTTTGTTCAGTTCTAGTATTACGAGACTCTGTATTCTAATTAACAACTGTGATCTTAAAACAGGCAGCCCTGACAAATGCTCTGGCTCCCCATTCTGGCTGTTACTGGTAGTTTTGAGAAAATCCAACTATTTCAAACATCACTATCTGCAGACCACACTTTTCAAACAAAAACCATTCTATCAGGCCAACAAATATGGTACGTCCACTTCAAACGCTACAGCAGGAGCAGATATGGGTATCTGTTTACAGGAATATTAGCACATTACAGTAAGCTCACTTTCAATTTCCCTCTTCAGAATTTTAACAAATATGGAATAAACTCCATTTTCAACTAAAATTTGCATACGCTGGAGGAAAACGATTGCTGGCGTATTTCAAGGACACTAACAGAGTACAAAAACTCCAGTACTAATATAACTAAATAAAACATGCATATACCACAGTGAAATAATATTAAGACATTTAATAGCCAGTTAATAATATTAACTATCTAGCCAAACGCACAGTTTCTGTAGAGATACACAGAAACACACATCTCGGCCCTTACCTAGACAAGCGGTCTACACAAGAACATCGCTATCTAACAGACCCTGCTAAAAAAAAGGAAACACTAATGCTGCATTACGCAGTCATCAATCACCACGCATGGCTGCCAGCCACTTCAAATGTGGCTAGTGTGGCAAAGGAATGGAGTAAGTAACCTTATTTCATTGTAAGTGAGGTTGAAATAGCCACATCTGACTACTGGCAACCACCCTGGACAGCACAGATTTAGACACAAGGTGAAATATGAATACAGGAGACAAGTTACTCAAGGGCAAAGGCTGTGTGCTATTTTTCCTTTTTTTGGATCCTCTAACAAGGATCCAGAAATGTTCTGTTACTTTAAGGGAACACTGAAGGTAGAAAAAGGTTATCTGATAAGAACAGTAAGTGCCTGAGAAAAACTCCCCTAAACTTGTCGGGGGGTGGGGAGGGATGAAGAGAACTAAGCCTGGCCTCATGCCGACAACTGCTGAGCTGTGTACAGGGGTCTCTTGAGATCATTCTCTTTGCTCTGACAGCTATTTGAAATTTTACTAGAGTAATGTAGACAGTCTAAGATACTACTTTCACAATTTTTTACAAAGGGTTAAAAATAACAAGGATGTTTGATTCAGTTAACTTACCGACATACAGCCACCGAAAAAATGCTTTAAAGTTTTTCATGCTGCTATCGATAACTCTAGAAAGATAAAAATAAATGAGAGGCAAAATTATTGTGAGGAGTTCAAGTGTCATTGTGCAACTGTCATGGACTATAATTACCCTCACTCTTTTATTTTACCCCATCTAGATGATACTTATGCCTTTAGAACAGCAGATTTTACAAACCATTTACTTAAAAATAAAATTTTTAGGAGCAAATCCTGATTCTTTTCAAAAATAAAGAGAATAACTCAGATTCTAAAAGGTTATAACAGCCTTGTCACACACTGTGTAATAGTCTTTCTTAGCATTCAGTAAAGTGTGAAATTCTTTTCTAAGTCTGCAAATAAAAGAAAGCAAGAAAAAACAGTTTTCAGCATTATTCTCAGTTAAAAAAAAATGCTCACTGGTCAGGAAGAAAGAGTCAACCCAACAGAAAAATCACTATGATGACATTTGTACTATGTCATTATCAAAAACCAGTGGAGATTACCTCTAGAAATTGATTTTTGATCCTTATAACTAATAAACACCCACCAACACAAAATCTCAAAAATAGAACTTTCCCATGCTTAATACAAATGTGTCCATCTTAGGCTTAAGATGGAAGTCATCTTCATTTGGATGAAGCTTTCTGAATATACTGACACCTACTATCTTTTTTATTCCTTCAATTCGCATTTTTAAGATCAGGATTCTAAGCACTGACTACCTGTGCTGCTTACTCCTCAATCTCAAAGCCCTTCCAAGCATCACCTTTCACAAGTGACACTTCACTTACTACCTTGTTATCTGACATTTCTCACAATTGTAAAGAATCTACTACCGTGCACATTAACAGCATAACAGCATACATCTGGTAATAACAAACACAAAGGTGGGTTGGTGTTGTCAGGTGCCGCTGGGTCAGCTCCAACTCAGTGACCCTATGCACAATAGAACGTTAACACTGCCCAGTCCTGTGCCATGCCCACAGCTGTTTTTATCTGTAAGCCCATTTGTTGCAGCCACTGTGTCTATGCATCTCCTTAAAGTTCTTCCTCTTTTTCAATGACCCTCTACTTGACCAAGCATGATGTCCTTCTCCAGGGACTGATCCCTCCTGATAACACGTACAAAACATCTAAGACAGTCTTGCCATCCTTGCTTCCAAGGAGCACTCTCTTTTTAACTTCATACTAGGGCAGATCTGTTAGTTCTTTTGGCAGTGCAGTCCCCATTTAATATTTTCCCACACCACCACAAATGAAAAGCATCAAGTCTTTTTCTGTCTTCCTTATTCATTGTCCAGCTTCTGCAGGCATATAATGCAACTGAAAAGTATCACGGCTTGGTCAGGCACACCTTAGTCTTCAAGGTGGTATCTTCACTTTCAACACTGTACGGAAGTCTTTTGCAGCAGATTTTCCCAATGCAATGCATCTTTTCATGTCTTGGCTGCTACTTCTATGGGCGAAGATTGTGAACCCATGGATGTAAAATGACATCCTTGACAACCTCAGTCATTTCTCCATTTATCATGATGTTGCTTACTGATCCAGTTGTGTGGACTTTTGTTTTCTTGATGTTGAGGTGCCATCCATACTGAAGGCTGTGGTCTCTGATCTTCATCAGTGTTTCAGATCCTCTTCATTTTCAGCAAGTAGGGTTGTGTCATCTGCCTAACACAGGTTGTTAATGAAGTCTTCCTCCAATGCCCACACCTTCTTCTTCTTCATTCAGACCAGTTTCTCAGATATTTGCTTGGCATACAGATTGAAAAAGTGTGGTGAGAGGATACAACCCTGACACACACACACGTTTTCTGACTTTAAACTATGCAATGTCCCCATGTTTTGTTCACACAAGTAGCTCGTGATCCAAGGTAGGAGGGGAGAGTAACGCCCACTGCGATGGTTAAGGTTATATGTCAACTTGGCTAGACCATGATTCTCAGTGGTTTGGCCATTACATAATGATGTAGTCATCCTATTTTGTGCTTTGATGTGATCATCTTACACACAATGCTGATTTTTGCATAACATCCTGGTCTTTAGAACCTAACCATGTCAGAAAGTGAGGCATGGGTGTGCTACTATAGAGGTAGGTCAGTATCTTTAACCTTTCCGTATAGAATAAAACACTGACATGTTATCAAGCAATATGACTAAAATCCTCTGGCAGCAGAAAGAACGGCAAAAATCTCATTACTCTGAGAATTCAGAGTATTAACTTTGTATCTTATAAACACTATTTAAATATTTACACTACATTTTCTGTAATATTCTCTTATTAAAAATAAACCAAAAGGTTACAATTTATATCAAGTAAAATGCCCCTGTTCAGTGTAAAATTTGAAGAATTTTGATAAATCTATACGTATCACAATCAAGACAGAGAACGTTTCCATCACCCTGAAAAGTTTCTTTGTGTCCTTCCTAGCCAGCTCCTACTCCCATCCCAAGAATCACCCATTTATTATAAAGTAACATCAAAATTCTTGCTTCCTCAGTTTCTCATCTGTAACCTGTAGTAATATATGACTTACTGCAAGAGAGAAAACTCTGGTGGCATAGTGGGTAAATGCTATGTCTGCTAACCAAAAAAGTCGGCAGTTTGAATCCACCAGGCACTTCTTGGAATCTCCACAGGACAGCTCTCCTCTGTCCTAGAGGGTCGCTATGAGTCAGAATCAACTCAACAGCAGTAGGTTTGGTTTTTAGTTTTGGTACCACAAGACAGCGAGAAGTTAAAGCATGCTCACTCATATTCAAAAGTAATCACAGAGAGTATAGTATTTTATGTTTACTCTGATAAAATACAGTGAAACTCCCTCATCAAAAAATTCCAACACATGGAAAGAGTAATTTCATTTCCCTTCTCATTATTGACTTCTGAACACAGTGTTTACGTTTCTATCTTCAAAAAACCAAAAAAAAAGCCAACCCAAACCCACAGCTATCAAGCCGATTTCAACAGAGACCAACCATATAGGACAGGGTAGAACTGCCCCAGAGTTTCCAAGGTTGTAAATCTTTACAGAATCAGAGTGCCATATCTTTCTCCTACAGAGCAACTGAAGGGTTCAAACTACCAACCTTGCAGTTAGTGGTTCAGTACTTAACCCCTGAACCACCAAGGCTCCTTATACAGCCACTGGTTCACAGAGAATCTGGACTCATAAGAGCAAAAACTCCACTGCCATCAAGATGATTCTGACCCACAGCAGCCCTACAGGACAGAGCAGAACTTCCCCAGAGCTTCCTAGGCTGCAATCTTAATGGAACAGATGGCTGGCTCTCTTCTTTCATGGGGTATCTGGTGGGCTGAAGCCTTCGGGTTGAGAGCTGATGACTTAACTATCAGTCTCGTAGGGCTCCTGATGGCAGGAGAAGACAGGCTACAGAACAAGGCATCTGGGTCTGAGGGGAATTCCAGAGCCACGTGTAAAGGATGTGAAAAAGTCAGATGATATAAGGACAAAACACATTGAGCCCAGGAAAAACAAAGTAAACAGAAACAGACATAGGGAAAATAATTTCTCATAATTTATATATAAAAGAAATGGTAGTTGTCATGGTTTGAATTGTGTCCCCCCAAAAATGTGTGCAGCCACATGGCTGGGATATGGTTCCCAGTATCTTGGGACTGTCCTCCATTGTGTGGTTTTGCTAACCTGTATGTTAAAGGATTAGGGTGGGGCTGTGAATTCCTGCTATGGGGGAAGTTTCCCTGGAGTATGGCTTGCCCCACCCTTAATGCTTTTAGCCTGCAAGGAATAAAAGGAAAAAGAACCAAGGACAATTTGAGAACCTCGCTACCATCAAGCAAGCAGCACCGGGAGCAGAGCGCGTCATTCAGACCAGAGGTTCTTGTGTTAGGACACTCCCTGGACAATGACTGATGCAATACCGGACTTTCCTCCAGAGCCGACAAGGGGAAAGTCTTTCCCTGGAGCGGACACCCTGAATATGGACTTGCAACCTACCGGACTGTGTAAGAATAAGTCTTTCTTTGTTAAAGCCATCCACTCTGTGGTAATTCTGTTAGAGCAGCCTAGCTGACTAAAACAGTAGTCAAGTCACGTAATTTAGCATTGTGAAAGTAAGCTACAGAAAACCTCAATTAAAAAGAGTCACAAGAGTAACAATGATCCCTTTAGAGAGAAGGTTTTGAGTGAAGACAGGGGAAGACTGCTTTACTTTATAATCTCTCTGTGCTACTGGCTTGTCACAATCATGCCAAGCTTGATAAAAATAAAATTATTTAAGGAAATCATGACAACATGCTAGATTCTTATGTAAGTTGAAATACTCGCAGGTTGGTGATTTCAGGGGTCCCCAATACTCACTGAAGAAGTTCATTTGCTTTGAGTATGAAAGACCCCACAGCAGTAATAGCATCTAAAGGGAAAAAATGAAAAAGTATCACCTGCCAATTAAGTAAACTGCATCTAATGTACCACATTGAGAAAAGAAATTACTACCTTCAATTCCTGCTGCATCTAGTCCAAGAGATTCGTATTTTTGCTTCCATAAAGCCATTCCTTTCAGTTCACTCAAATGGTATAATAAAGACTCTGAGCCACTATCGAGAGAGAGCAGGAAGAAAAAAAAGGATCATTACTATCATCAAGGTGGCAAACAGGTTAACTTCGGTTTCTTTCTATGAAAAAGAGTTATTTCTAAAAACTGTAGCAGGAATTATTTGGTCACCATGGCTATTGAGATTAACCTATCAGCATGAGATTAAGTTTTATAAGAAAATCAAGTAATAATGCACATTAAGAAAAATTATAATACTTAGTCCCAGCATTTTAAGATGGTCATGTGGCTATCTTGTTCACCCAACAGCTACGCATTCATCATTCAAAAGATATTTACTAAGTTCCTACTTTAGGTCAGGTGCTATCCTGGACATGGGTGACATAAAGATGAGTAAACAAAGCGTCCCCCTCATGGCACTGATGGTCCAGTGGTGGAGATGCTGATGCTACACAATCATACAGCGTATTGTTCCAACTACAATAAATGGCCTGGAGGAAACAAACAGGGTGCAGGTGTAACAGAAGAACACAATCTAGTCTGGGGAGGTGGGGAAGGCTTCTCTGAAGAAATGATATCTGAGATGAGAGCTGAAGCACACAAGTCAAGAGCAGGGAGAGGATGTTCCAGAAAGGCAGCAGGACATACAAAAGCCCTGGGATGGGAGGCAGAACACGAAAGCAGAAAGCCACCAGTATACGTGAAGCCAAGCCAGATATGCCACAGGCCACGAGAAAGATTCTGGTCTTGGTCTTAAGAGCAAGGAGAAGGCCCTGAAAGATCTG
Organism: Heterohyrax brucei; assembly: GCA_028571685.1. Classification (NCBI taxonomy): domain Eukaryota; kingdom Metazoa; phylum Chordata; class Mammalia; order Hyracoidea; family Procaviidae; genus Heterohyrax; species Heterohyrax brucei. Next base: position 169,989,690 of record CM053143.1, read on the forward strand.
AACAGTAACATGATCTGATCCACTGTGGAAAGGACATTTCAGGGTCACAGTGTGGATACGAGAGACCAGCCGAGAGGTCAAGGCAGAGGTGGTGATAGCCAGGGACTCTGAACACAGAGAAATTTTTAGTCAAAGACTCAGCCTACACCGGCAAACTCCTTCCCTGACATGGCTGTGGGTATAAACAGCATGAGGTTAGAAGATCTGGGATGAAGACTTAGCTTTGATGCTAACTTTGGGCTAGCCATATGACCATTCTGAACTTCAGTTTCATCCTATGTGAAATGAGGATAACCCTAATAACCAACACTTTGCCAAGATGTTAAATGAAAAAAAAAATTATATATGGAACCCTGGTGGTGCAGTGGTTGTGTGCTTAGCCACTAACCAAAATATTAGCAATCTGAATCCACCAGCTACTCACTGGAAACCAGATGGGACAGTTCTACTCTATCCTATGGGATCATTATGAGTAGGAATACATAAAATGTATATCTAAAATGTGCTTTGTGAATTACAAAATGATAAAGATATTAATTTCACTGCCTCAAAAAAAAGGAATAGATATCCTATCTTAAAATATATCTCACGATTCTCTGAGTGGGGAAAAAAACAACCCAGACAGGGTGAAGCCTAGCATAAAGATGTTGTTAAATTCTTGATAAACTAGAACTATCACTATGTAGTATTTAAATCTTGGGTAAACAATGCAACAAGGTTAGCTGGATAAGCTTCAAAAAGATGAAGGGAGGGTTCAGGAAAGAACAATGCCATGACACAAGAGAATTCTATGTACCCATTACATGTGAATCTAATACCAAAACATCTACATCACTTCATACCTCTGCAAGTGACTGATAACCAATTTTTGTATACTGGAATACGATGACTCTATGGATTGGCCGAGCTTTTTTAAGCCCTAATTAAGAGACAAAAATACGTTTAGCTCACAAAAAGAACAATATACACCATTTTGCAAAAAAAAAATATTTAAGAATGTGTCCAGAGCCACTTAAATCCAGTGATACTTTAGCCTCACCTTTACAGTTAACTGGTTCATTAAGAGAGTCTGAAGTTCAGCACTACAATGAAAAAGAAAACATATTTAGTCACTCCTGTATTCAAAATATGAATGTTTCCACTTAAACTTTTAGATACAAACAAGATTTTTAAACAGAGTAAACAAAAAGAAATAGCCCTCAACAAAAACAAAGGCTTTGTCATACTCACACTAAGGCAGAGACAAAGAGCAGGGACAGAATCAACTACAAATGAGAGTTTACTGCATGCGAATGTGACACTTCAAATCAGTAATGAAAAGATGGAATACTCAAGAAATCACACTGGCCAACTGTCTAATAAATATTTAGAAAAAAGTTAGCCTTCCACTGACACATAACTAAGTAAGTCACATCAGGAACATACAAATGGGAAAAACAAGCCACAAAAAAGTTCTAGGTGAAAACACAAATCAACCTTTGAATACTTTTAAGATTGGAAAGATCTTTCTAGGAGTAACAACAAAAGCAGATACTGCAACGGAAAGACCAACTTGTTTACATAAAAAATTTAACTTGTATACACACATACACGCTTACATAGTTCAAGTACGCACAAAGCTGCCCTGGGGAGCAGCTGACTCGACTGGCAACTAACAACAAAATACTTGTGTGTGTGTATAAGTACAAATATGTATCTATTAGTAAAGCACGAAAGTCTTAAAACTTTTGTATATTTTTATGTTTACTTAAAAAATACGTGTATAGGAAAATCTAGAAATACATACACTAGATGGGAGCCCCAATGCCACAGTGGGTAAGGGCTACAGCTGCTAACCCAAAGGTCGGCAGTTCACACCCATCAGCCACTCCTTCAAAACTCTATAGGGAAGTTTTACTCTGTCTTACAGAGTCACCGTGAGTTGGAATCGACTCGGTGGCAGTGCATCTGGCTTTTCTGATACTGAGTACCAGGCGAAAGATGTGGCGGTCTGCTTCCATAAAGATTCACAGCCTTGGAAACCCTACAGGGTGGTTCTACTCTATTCTATGACATCAGTATAGTGTCAGAAACGACTCTATGGCAATTGGTTTTGTTGGTTTTTATTGGGTAACAGGATTAAGGGGTTTTTTTAAATAGTATTTTTTGCAGTACACTACAATTTTCCATTTAAAAAAAATGATGAGTCAGAGTTACATTTAAAAAAAAATTAAAAGAAACTGGAAAAAAGAAAACTCTCAAAGAAAAGAGAAAAAACAAGAGCCCCTAAAATAAGTCTCTTACCTCGCTTTCCCCCATAGCAGCAGGTGCATGAATTCATCTTGCACTGATGTGGTTGTGTTCTTCTCCTACACAAAAATAAACAAAATAACACTATAATGAGTTATAACTAAATTTATTCAAAGTTACAGAACAACACAACTCCAATTCTTCTCCTCAACCTTCCCCCAAATCTGTATCTAAATTGATTGTACAAATATCAGTGACTTGAAGACAGCCAGTCAGCTATTCCAGTACCTGTCCCTCCCGAGCCCCACCTGCTCTATCCCACAATCCTGTTTCTATCTACGTTGTACCACTGGGAAGACAGTCCTTTTTGCAAATCTCTCTAAAAAGCTCTATTTTTGCTTCAGTCATGTCAGTTTATCTATTTTTGTGGTTGTTTTTGAGAATCTGCACTGCAAAGCATCCACCAATTCAACAGTTGCTACCTGTACAATTCAGTGACACTGATTACATTTTTCTAGCTCTCTGAGGGTAGGTCAACCCTTTGAAAAAACCATAATCTTAGCCTTTTACAAATCAGACCAATTTTTCCCTTATCCCTCATAAAGTAAATAAGGACATTAAGCCTTCTTCAACTCTTTCCATAGCACCTTTGGTCACACTACCTGCACAAACGTGGTGAGGCGAGAATCCATCTGCATCAGGATTTCCTCCCAGGCCTCACACATGCATGTAAGCGACAAGTTTATATACTATTAGCAAGAAAAGAAAAACATTAAGTTAGTAAAAGTACTCAAATCAATACACTACTTAAATAATGCAAGCTTCTTACGGTCAGTTATTTCAGAGGAACCCAAAATTTACTTTCACTCTTAGTTAAGCCTGAGATAAAGACCAAGAGAGAAAAAGACTACAACTAACATTGTGAACTACACAAATTTCAGTGATTCTTTAGAATTTTACAATAAAACTTTCTTAAATTACATTTCCGTCTAGTAAAGTAAATAGCCTCAAGCTTTTATATGTATGTTTTATGTACATTAACTGTCAAAATGCTTGCTTGGTCAGCTATTCAATTTTAAAACAGGACCTTAAGATCTTCAGAAACCTTTATTACAGAGAAGTCAGTCAGTGACTGACTGAAAAACAAAACAGACCAAAATTCTTTTTAGCTCCTCCAATTAAGTCAAGAACTGTTCCAGCCTTGGCTCTGGGCCGGCATGGCGTCTTGCTTTGATCAACAGATGCAGATGTGAAGCTGTGAGTCCAGGCCCTCAAAAGGTTTGGCAGGTTTCTGCTTGCACGGGAGACCCCTGCTGTCACCACTGTGTGAACAAGCAACAGCTAGCTTCATGGACAACGAGGAGCGCGGAGCGAGACAAAACCATTACAAACAAGGGACACGTGACTTTAGTCAGCTGAGCACAGACACATGACCAAGCTCAGCACAGAGGAAGCAATGCTGGTCAGATCAACAGAACCACCTGGATGAACCCAGCCCAGACAGGCATGCTACAGAATCATGAGAAAATGGGTCTATCTGCACAAAACTGACAGGATAGATAACTGTTTTCCACAGTACATTATTTACCACAAACCTTATAAAAGTCCAAATTGGGATTTTATTTATAGGAGTATTTTAAAAGGTTTAAATGATTTTTTTTTCTTTCCTCTTTAAGGTGATTAATAGGATTATGTGAGAACAGATTCTCAATTAAATTTCCTTGTCTTACCCTAACTGAGATTATAAATTATAACATCAGCCATCAGGTCAGACACCTCAACTACACAGTCAGTTTTACAAATAAAACTTTAAATTAGTTTATTTACAGTACTTCAGAAAACCTACAGCACAGATTCCCATAAAACAAGCTAAAACTACCTGCAAAAGAGCTGAAATGTGAGTGAACTTTCTGGCCATCCGAGTCACTTCAGGTAAGAAAGAGTACAGCAGATTGGTTTCGAGCTGTGAAATCAAAAGAACACAGTACAGTCACAATCAGACACATCTGCTTCTTCTAAAGGTAAACTGGTCCCTCCCAGCTAAAAATCAAACAAACACACACCTGTAATTCAGAGATGAGTCTAACTACCTTTCAGAAAGACTATCAAAACCCTATACTTAGAGCAGGACTCAGAGACTGAAAGAAGCTAATTTGGGGATTCTCTAATCCACCAGATAACAGTAAGAATCCACACTCTCTTGGTCATCAATCCCCTCTACCTATGTAGAATAAAATCTAGTCTGTAACAACATTAGCCAAAAAGCAACATGACTGCAAATATATATATATATCAACTGAAGGAAACAACAAGCAAAAAGCCCAAACACACTGCCGTTGAGTCGACTCCTACTCATAGTGACCCTACAAGTCAGAGCAGAACTACCCCTTGGTTTCCAAGGAGTAACTGATAGACTTGAACTGCCAACTTTTTGATTAGCAGACATAGATAGCACTTAACCATTATGCCATGCGGGTTTTCACTGAAGGAAAGAAAAAGAATTATAAGATACTGATAACTACCAGTGAAATATCTATTACAATGACATGCAAATTATCACATACAGCCATCACAAACTGCACAGAAATAGAAAACCATTTTGTTACAGCACCAAATACAATCTTGGAAATCTCCTTTTCACAGGCCTTAAGATAAAGGGGGAAACTGACCATGGTCACAGTGAATCATTCCGTCCAGAGTTCTCTGGAGCTCTGAATGTAAGCAAGACCGATGGAGAGCATCACATACTTTGCCATCTCCATTTCTTATTTTTTGTTGTTCTACTTTTGAGAAGCCGGGTATACTTTGGGTAAAGGCTTGGGATACTTAAGATGGCAATTTTTAGGAAGATTTGTTGAAGGTATAGTGACTGAAATTCAAAGCCTAGACCCAACAGTTTCCTTACTCTACAATGCAAACAGCACACAAGAACAGGTTTTACCTAGTACTAAGCTGCCACCTGATACAAGAGGCAACGTGCCAGTTAAGAGCACAGGCTGCGTGGCACCACTTTTCAATTCTCCACCACCGAGCAAGTTCCAACCTTCTCTGTGATATCCATTCACTCTTCTATAGAATGGGGATAATAGTTTCTACCTATTAGATTGCTGGGCAGATTCAAATAGTGTCTGGCACATATTAAACAATCAATAAATATTAGCTTTTCCATTATTAGGGTCAGAGTCTTCAGAAAACACATGGTATGAACTGAATTGGTACAATGTCCAGGTCATTAACAGACCGTCAAGGTGCCAATTTTATGACAACAATATTGGAACACATAAAAAATAAAACAATGTTCATTATAAGATGGCTCTCTATATAAGATCTGGAAACTCCAAGTAGGAGATTTTTGTTTTGTTTTAATGATCATTAGAATCCAGTGACAAAGAAAATGAAAACCTGTAAAATCTACCAAAAATAGACTTACTCTCTCTTGCTATTAGGTACCAATACTCACCTGAAAGTATGAAACTTCTGAAGCACCATCAGCAGAAACCTCTGTGACCACAGACAATGACTTCAAATCACTTGACAAACATAATGCAAGGCAAGTGCCAGCTATCTGTAAGACAGATTCCCAGTATATTTACCATTATTGTTAGAACGCATCTGCTGATAATACAGCAAGAATCCACATGGAGTTTTTCAGTGTGGGAATACACATGCCTGACACCAGCCATGTGGATGTAGCCCACAGAAAATGAGCATCCACCTACAGGGCCCCGCCTAATCCCAAGGACAAAGGTCCCAAATCCATGCTAGAGAACCAACATATTCCACACAGTCTATGTTAATTTCTTCTTCCTTGGAGAATCCTAAAAGCAAAACGCTAACACTAGGGAAGACACTGAGACATCACAGCCATGGCTGGGTCAATACCAAGCAGAAAACTGTGTTCGATGACTTTCATTGCATTCCAATCACAAACTGTAGCTCTTCTCTATCACAGGCTAGGAAAATATTAAATCATGATCAAGTGTTTTATACTGACCTTTTAAAAAAAGAAAAAAAACTAAAACCCATAGATGGTGTCCAGTTTTTATAGACACTGTACCACTACTCTTTTACCTTAGTAAGAAAGCCATCCTCTTAACAGTAAAGAAATCATTTCAATAGTTGAAACTGAAAAAGAAGTATTTTCCACACTCAACTTCTTGTTACATTTCCATAGAAACAGCTTACAAAATTTTCAAGAAAAACTTACCCCTGTGACTCGAGCAATTTTGAACATTCCATAGGCATAAAGTTCAATAAATCCAGAGCTTCCTCCAAGTACAAGAATATTAAGCCTAATAAAAAAATAATGCAACAAGATGAGGACCAATCTACAACAGAGACAACCAAGTTCTTAAACAAGATGGAAATTGTGACTGCTGTCGTCTAGTCTCCACGCTAAGTCTCTCCCCCAGCGAACTGAAACATTCCAACAAAGCCCCGGACCCATGCTCCATCTTCAACCATACTGCGTGTATTCCTTTTGATGGGAAAAAAAAAAAATTTCATCTAGCTTAAAAAAAATAAGTTTACTGAAAAATATGAATTTATTAACAGCAATTGTACTGACACACTCTCAACAACACACTAACAACTTTTACCAGTGAATTCCAACTGTCATCAGTTCTGTCATGGATATGAGTCAGAACCGACTCAATGGCTCTAAGAACTACATGATAGTAACTGTATTAATGGGCTTAATGAATCTGAGTATTTAAATCTAAATTTTAGAAACTCTAGTACATCCCTTACTTAGAGAGATTACATTTTGATACAATGTTATTAACATTTACCAAAATGAAAGACTATACAATAAAAACAGGCAAACCACAGATAATAAATGTTAGTATATTGGTTGAAACTGTTAATGTCAACAATGAAATAACATGACAAATAAAAGACTTGCTCTTAAAGTCATTTCAAATATTAAATATCAACTTTAAGAAATCAGACTTGCTATTTTAGACATAGGCCAAGATTTACCTGACATCTCCCAAGAGCTTAATAATTTCCTCAGAATTTTCTTCACTGAAATGTTAAAAACAATTAAGGTTATCTTTCAACTATGTCAAATAATAAAAAAAGCTATCTTACTTTAAAAAAAACACAAAAGGTAAATCTTACCTAAATATTTTTGAGGTGTTGCTATAACTTAAAGAAAAACAGAGATTAAGGTAAGACAGTCTCAATTAAAATGTATTTTTAAATACATTGCCACATAAATGTTAAGAGTAAAGGGAACAAAACCGGCAACAGTAACTCCGTAAGAAATTCAACTCTGATACTTACTTTTTTGGTAATGTAGGTAGTTTAGGTAAGAGAAGATTTGACTCATCCTCAGCATTATAAAAGGATGTTAAAACACTAAAAAAGAAAAAAAATATGAGTTTCAGACAAGAAATAGAAAAGTAGGTGGTTCCTGGTTCAAAAGGGACTTCATTTTTTCAGTCTACCCATTTGACATTTCAACGAACAAACTGTTAATAACTTTCCCAACATCATAAAAACTCAGTACTCAGATACTGAAATTTTATGATTTAATTCTCATCTAAGAAATCACACTAAACATATGAGTACTGGCAGTGACTATGAAGGCCACCACCATCACTGCATCAGTTAGCTGTGGATTCTACAGCTTATATAAGAAGCGCTGGTGGCAAAGTGGTTAAGTTCACGGCAGTTAACCAAAAAGTCAGGGGTCCACTCCCACCAGTGTGGCTCCATGGGATAAAAGACCTGGGGTAGCAATCTGCTCACATAAACAGTGCAGCCTAGGAAATCCTACGGGCAGTTCTACTCTGTCCTTCTGGCCTCGTAAGTCACAATCGATTCACTGGCAGAGGTTCATGGCTTACATACACACAGCAATTTTGACAAGCCAGCAGACCTGTAAATGTACTACATGCATTTTGAAATAATCTAGTGATACCTTTGTACTGGAAACTCTGGTGGTATAGTGGTTAAGTGCTACAGCTGCTAATCAAAAGGTCGGCAGTTCAAATCCGCCAGACACTCCTTGGAAATTCTATGGGGCAGTTCTACTCAGTCTACATGGTCACTATGAGTCAGAGTGGATTTTTTTTTCCTACTTTTGTCAAAAAAGGTTAGAAATGAGCAAGTGAAAAAGCAGTAACTTGAAAAGCACTGTTCCCAATTTACTCAAAGTAGCTGACCTGAGAGACCCGAAATTCTCTATAAACATCAATTAACTACTAGTAGAAACAGAAGTGTGTAAGGAACACACTTAGCAGGTAATTGGACTGGAACAGAAAATATACAGTATACTCTGCTCCTTTACCCTTCTATGCATTCATACAACCATCTGCAAGCCTTGATCATCTGAAGATGGATTAATCATGGTTTTATCAGCAAATTTCAAATCTTAGGCTAGATCTTTGTCATCTGATTCTTTCCAGGTACCCCTAGGGAAAGCTGTCAATTAATATTCAGGATTTACAAACTCATTTGATATTAACTTAATGAATTTAATTAGAAAAGGAAAGTGAAACTGAAACATTATCACATTTCTGTAAAAGCAAAAAGAATTTCTTCAGCATTAGCTAAATTCACTGATCCTACGGGCCATCGTTATTGCAAACCTAGTGCATTAATTGACCAGACAGAAGGCAAAATTATTTTCATGAAACAAGGAAACTATCACACACTGTGAACACAGAAAGAACCTACTCAACACTTTTTATACTCCAAGAATATTTAGTAAGACACAAAAATAAAGCTCCAAACAAACTAGTCAATGAAGAGAAAAACAGAACCTCTACTTGCTAATCAGCAATTTTAATTAATAACACTTGGAAGTATAAATCGTTGCCATCAAATACTAAAAATGATGTAAGGAAAAAATTGGTTGCTAAAGCCTTATTGCTCCATTAAGAAAGTTATTTTCCCCTACTTTTTTTATTATGATTAAATGAATGTTTATAGTCTAAATCCATTTTCCATGTAAAGCCCTGAGCACTTGCCTCTCTGCAACTCTGTCTGCTCTCCTCACCCTGTGACAGCACACTCTTCTTTTCCACTCTTTAATTCCGGTATCTGCTCCACCAACACTTGTCCCCTTCTCTCCACCCTCTCCACTAAAAAGAAACCAGTAGGACAGCCTAATGTACATATATTAAACCATAAAGTACACACACCACATACATGACTGTGTGTCCCCAAAGTCTAATCCATTCATTTTCTGAAGTGTTGACTTCTGTACTGGGTTCAGTTCTGAGCTAGCAGCAAGTCTAGGGGCCATGTTCCCAGGCAACCCAGTCAGGCCATCAATTCGTGTCTTTTAATACAGTTCCTGATCTTCACACCTTTTTCTTGTGCTATGTCAGAAATTTTAGACTGTGTCTACTATCAGGGCTGTCACTGGTGGTGGCTCGGCCCCATCTTGTTCTTCAGGTTTCATGCTGATGTAGTCTCCCAATCATATGGATCCTTCTTTCTCCTGGGCTCATTTTTCCTTGTGTCTTTGATGTTCTCAGTTGTCATCTGGTCCAGGTGAGTTGGGACCAACTGACGTTCCTCAGATGGCAACTTGCTGGCTTTTAAGACCCCAAACACCACTCACCAATATGGGATGCAGAAGACTCTCTTAGAAAAAAGAGTTGTTATGTCAGTTGACCTCAGTGTCCCCCGAAAACATGGTGTCTAGACCCCTGCTCCTACAACTCTGTCTTTTGAAATGTCGGGTTGAATTCAGAAAATTTTTTAGCTTATGGGATAGTCCAGTGATGCTGATCTGCCTTCTACTGTGTGCTGTCACTTTGTTCATCTGACCAAATTCCTATTGACTGTCTAATCTATGACCAACCCTCTTCCTCGCTCCCCACCCTTGAAGCCATCAGAGTATTTTAAGAAAACACTTTTTTCAGATAAAAAAAGAACAAGTCTAGCAAAGCATTAAAAAATTACTTTACCTAGCTAAACTTAAAATTGAAATGCAATATATATATATCCACCCAACACTCAGACCTATATACCATTCAACACTCACAAGTTACTGTTTCAGCAAATGGGATTTCACCAGTGTTCCATGGTGATACTGCAGTTTTTCTTCTTTTATTACTCTACCTGCTTTCTACAGTCACTTCCATCCAATGCATACAAGAAACTGGCGCCTCCACAGAGAAAGAGTGCAAGCTCTCAGGTTTTTCCACATCACACAAAATAATTTTCTTGGTGTCAGCAAGAGCAAAGGCCAAAACTAAAACAAGACAAGAAAAAACAATCAGAACAAATTAGTGTAAAACATTTGAGAAAAATAAATGGGCATTTCAATCACTGCCCAGTTTTACTATCTTAAATACATCTTAAACACAGAAATCATTTGACCTAAAAATCCTTACATTAATATTCTAACAACCAAAGAGATCTTTGTGTATAGTTACACTTTTAAGATGACAGCAAAGGGAAACCCTAGAGAGTAGTCCATTCGTGTCATACAGAGTAGCTATGAGTCAGACTGACTTGATGGCACACAACAGCAGTACACTTTTAAGTTTATTTTCAAGTACTCTAACTTTCATGAGCAATCTATTACCTTCTCATGTACTGTATTTATTGTCTCTAGAAAAGCAAAAAATCCACAGGTCTCAACAGATAAACAATAACATATGTGATGGTTAAGACTGTGTGTCAACTTGGCTGGACCATGATTCTGTGTTTAGATGTGATCACTCCCATGACTGAATATGCTGAGTAGTCAGTAAGTTAAAATGGAGTTTCCTTGAGGGGGAGGGTGGCCTGAATCCAAATACAAGCAGACATTTTGGTTTTTTTAGCCACTCTGGATCCCATGGGTGCCTCTTGTTTATCTGACCTCCAGCTCTTGGAACCTGAGCAATCAGCTCATCTGCAGATCTGAGAATTCATCAATCTTCACAGCCTGAGAGCTAGAACCCTGCTCTCTGACCTGCCATTTTTGGCTTCTCCATCCCCCTTGGCTATATGAATCCAGAGAGGCCTCTATCCTGACCCATGGACTTGGGATGTTACCACCTCTACAATCATATGAGCCATGTCCTTTATAGCACCCTATGTATTTAAACACTTCACTGCTTTTCCTTCTTTAGAGAGAACATAACCTAAGACAATATCTCATGACCAAGACATAACCTGTTGACCACTGCCATCTAGTTAGTTTCAGCTCAAAGTGACCCCAAAGGACGAAGCAGAATTGGCCCACGGGGTTTCCAAGGCTGTAATCTTTTTGGAAAGGAGCCCTGGTGGTACTGTGGTTAAGCATTCAGCTACTCACCAAAAGGATGGCAGTTGGAATCCACCACCTGCTCCCTGGAAACACTATGGGACAGCTCTACTCTGTCCTATAAGGTCACTATGAGTCAGAAATGGTTTGACAGCAACAGGTATGGCTTCAGAAAGACTGCCACAACTTCCTCCACAGAGCAGGTTGTAGGTTGAAACCACTAGTATTTCAGTTAGCATCCAAGTACTTTAAGCACTGTGCCACCAAAGCTCCTTTACCAGGACATAGTGGTCCCTTAAACATGACTAAAAGTTAAAAATTTATTCCGCCTGCTCTGTCATTAAAAGTCTCCCCATCCATCCTGTCTTATATTTCTAATCCCTAATGATGAATCTTCTACTTTCACTACGGGTGAGTTATCTAGCACAGTTTCTCAACACAAGCCATTAATCACTTCCAAACTGAGCATATTTAAGAATTTGTAAACAGAAGTCAGTGAGTTTCACCATACACCAGTACAGGCTCCCAGTACATGATGAAAGTCAGTTCCACATCCTCTTCTTAAAGAGAATTTGAAATTATCTTGAAATAACTATTGTCTAACAAAGCTACGTTTTACTGTCAAAAATGAGACATTTTTATTGGAAACACATCTAAGTAAGTTTTAACACAATGATTTTCACAATTTATCACTGAGATCCTGGTGTTTGAGATAAATCTTGCAAGAAGATCTGGGGATGTTACTTACAAAGTCTTCTAATTTTATACATGCTACAATTACTTTTTTTTATTTTATACATGCTACAATTACTTTTTTTTTTATTATGACTGAGTGAAAATGCACATTCCTGTATAAATTTACATACCCACCTATATGCAGCTTCCACTGTTCTCCCTGTCTGGTGACAGCACACTATTCCTCTCTGCTCCACACATGTCTCATCCTCCCAACAGCCTCCTTTCCCCTCCTCTCCACCCACTCCCCTTACTCCAGCCGGAGGTAAGCAGGATGATATCCTATATATGCACAGAACCATAATGTGCATCCAATATTTGGTAACTCTGCATTGCCAAGTCCAATCTATTCATGTCCGAAGAGTGGACCTTCATTATGATTTATGGGAAAGGGCAGCATCAGGGCCAGGGGCCAAGCTCCCAGAGGAACCTCGAAGCCACTGGACCATCAGCTGAGGTCTTTTAGTGGAGATCTCAGGGTGCACCCCTTTTTATTCTTGTGGTGCCAGTGAGACTCCTCTCTGTGAGCTCCATCGTGGCTAGTGGTGGCCAGGTACCATCTGGTTCTTCTGGTCCCAAGTCTATGTAGGCACCCACTCATATGGGTCTCTCTCTGTCTTCTGGGTTGTCTTTACCCCATGTCATTTTGGTCCTCGGTGAGCATCCGTTCCTGTTGTTGGGACCATTTGCTGTGCCCTCAGATGGCAGCCTGGCAGCTTTTAAGACACCAGCCATCACTCACCAATGTGGGGTACAGAGAGCCCTCTTAGCAAAATGCTAGTTGTGCAAATTGGCCTTGATTTCGCCTAAGAGCATGGTCCCTTGCCCCCTGTCCCAGCCACTCTGTCCCTGCAATACTGGGTTAAGCTGGAAGGAGTATTCAAGTTATGCTGAAGTCCACTTAATATTGTTCTTGTTTCTAATGTGTGCTATCACCGATTTCACCCAACCAAATTTCTACCAACTATCTAATCTAAACCCTCCCGTCTTGCCCTCTTCCCTCCCTCCCCTCCCTTGCAGCCATCAAAGAGTCTTTTCTTCTATACATAAGTCTGTTTCTGAAATCTTATTGTAGGGGTCTCATACAATATTTGTCCTTTTGTTACATGTACTTTTTTTTAAGAGTATAATTAAGGGACAAAATATGCATTGCACAAAATGAGCACAAAATGAGTATAGAACTTTAAAAGCCTTCCTAGAAATCTTACTTCTGGGAATCAACCTAAGAGCTAATCACACAAAGTTCTTCACAGTGTTCAAAGCTTTATGCAATACTAATCGCAAAAGCTAAAAACAGGAAACTCTCTAAATGCCCACCAAAGGAGGTAAGGATAGTAAACCACAATATATAAATAAAATGGATTGATGTTGTCAGCTTCTATCCATTCAGCTTTGACTCTTAGGGATCCTATATACAACAGAACCAAACACCGCCAGGCCAGTGCCCAGTCCAGTGCAACTCACATTATCATTCATATGCTTAAGTCCACTGTCACAGCCACTCTGTCAATCCATCTCAGTGAGGGTCTTCTTCTTTTGTGCTGACCCTCTACTTTACCTAGCATAATGCCCTTCTCCAGGGACTGGTCCCTCCTGATAACATATCTGAATTACACAAGATGAAGTCTCGCCATCCTTGCTTCAAAGGGGCATTCTGGCTGTACTTATTACAAAACACATTTGCTCTTCTTCCAGCCATCTATGGTATGTTCAATATTCTTCACCAACTCTGTAATTTAAAGACATCAGTTCTTCTTTGGTCTTTAATACTGTCAAGCTTTTGCATGCATATGAAACCCTCCCCGCAAAAATACCATTGCCATGCATATAAGGCAATTGAAAATACCATGGCTCGGGTCAGGTACACTTTAGTCTTCAAGGTGGTATCATTTGATTTCTTAATTGCTGCTTCTGTGAGCATTCATTGTGGATCCAAGGAAAATGACATTCTTGACAATATCAGTATTTTCTGTTTCTCATGATACTGCTTATTGATCCAATTGTGAGGATTTTTGTTTTCTTTAATGTTGAGTGTAATTTATACTGAAGGTGGTAATCTTTGATCTTCATTAGTAAGTGCTTCAAGTTCTCTTCACTTCTAGCAAGGAAGATCGCATCATCTGCATATTGCACACTGTTAATGAGCCTTCCTGTAATTCTGACACCATGTTCTTCTTCTTAGTAGTCTGGCCTCTCAGATTATTTCCTCAAAATACAGCCTAAGTATGGCAAAAGAATACAACTCTGACATACATCTTTCTTAATTTTAAACCATGCAGTATCCTCTTGTTCTGTTTGAATGGCTGTCTCTTGGACTACGTACAGGTTCCTCATGAGCACAATTTTACATGTTTTGGAATTCCCACTTTTCACAATATTATCCATAATTGGCCACGATCTACATAGTAAAATGACTGCATAGTCAACAAAAGAAGAAGGGTGGGACCAAGATGGCAAACTAGGCACACATTTCCTCGATTCCCTCTGAGAAGTAAGGCCTGACATGATAACTGAATGGAGCAGAATGGACATTCTGGGAGCCTGAGGATCTGGTGTAGAGTTGTCAGATTGAACCAGGCACCCGTAAGGGGCAAAGTACCTCTCTCAAAAACAACCCAGTGGTATGCTCATTTCAGCCTCTGCAGACACACTGTTCGGGAGGACTGCAAGTACTGACACCTTTTTGGTAATCTGGGAGGCAGGGACTGGTCATGAGCAGGCAACTGCGCTGAACTATAGTAGTTAATGGTGTATTGTGCAGCCAAGCATCTGAGATTGAGATAGCCATGTTTTGGGAGCCCACCTTCTGACTGAAGACACCACTGCCCCCCCACCTTCCCTTTTCTGAGCTGCACCATACATTCTGCCGTCTCATGGAAGGAAGGACAGCTCAGGAGGGATGCCATCTTGTCAGCTGGGAGGCAGAGTCAGCCACCCAGAGGTCTCCTAATTCTCACACTGAGCAGCAGTCCCTGTCTGGGTAGGGCTTCTCCAGAAGAAAAGCTGCATTTAAGAAAATCATGCCTAAAGTTATGGGTATGGCCTGGCAGATGTGGGCAGCAAAACCCTACCCTATCCCTTCTTTGAACAACATCATAGTGTCTGGGGACAGCCTATGGTTCTTTTCTTGTCAGCCAGAAGTGGGGGACCTGCCACATCTGAGGGCCTGACTGGTTTTGGCAACTGATGGACATCTCCTCGCTCAACAGTTAAGCGTCTTTTTAAAATCAGAAACCTGAAGAAATGACTGCTGTGCTGGGTAGCATCACCCGCACCACCTTTCAGTGATCCACACCACAGCATCTGCTGACGGCCTCCCAATGACTCCATAAGTAGGGCACCACCTTTGCCAGCCAGGAGGCGGAGCCTGCCAACCCTGACAGCCCAGCTAGCTTCAGTGGACACTGTACAGCACCTCTTTCAGCAAATAAGCAGTTTTTAAGCTAAATACATCTACAGAGCACAGCGGTCCTGGGCAGTTGAGTGGAGTGGTTATCCTTCTCTCCTTCATTCCCTGCCGAATGACAGAGAGTTGCCAAAAGTAACTCCCATCTTTAGCAGCCAGGAGGTGGGCCTGCCACCGCAGAGAGTCTACCTGGAGCCACTCACTAGAATATACAGAGGCGGCTAGTAACTTAATTTAGTACTGCCCTTACCCCATCCCTTAGAACTACACCTCAGCTTCTCTTGAGGTAGCACAGGAGAAACCAAACAGCTTCTTGATGGAGTGATGACAACATTCAATAGCTAGCCATTCAAATAAGCAACCCACCACAGCTCTGGAAAACTCCCAAAATAAAGAATCAAAAAACTTCCCAGAGGAAGAAGCCTTTGTGGAATTCTGGAGGTCCCATACAAAAGAATTACATATAAAGCCCTCCTAAAGAGCAAAGAAGATGCAGCAGAACAAAAATGAAATGCTATTTGAACTGATGGAACATCATCAATGATCTGAAATCCAGCAGACCAATAACAAAATTACAGAATTAGACAATTCAATCCGAAACCAAAAGAGCAGAACTGAGGAGATGGAAGCTAGAGTTAGTGAGCTTGCAGACACAGTGACTGACACCAGCATTTATAAGGAGAAATCAGAGAAAAGAAATAAGGAAAATGAAGAAGCATTAAGAAAAATCTCGGACTCTATTACGAGAAATAATCTACAAATAATTCGAGTTCCTAAACAGAGTGGGATAGCTGAAAATAACACAGAATATTGTTGTTGAATTGCTGACAAAAACTTCCCTGAAATTACAAAACACAGATATGCAAGTGGCTTATCAAATGCCACAAAAACTAGACCCCAAAAGAAAGATACAAAGGCATATTATAATCAAGCTTAATAACATAAACAGAGGATCTTAAAACAGCAAGGCTTAAAGCAAAGCTAACACACCAAGGGAAGCTCTGTAGGCTTTTGTCTGACTTCTCAGCAGAAACGACATTGGCAAGAAGGCAATGGGATGACACATTCAAAGCCTTGAAGAAAACTGCTAACCAAGAATGATATATCCTGCAAAACTGTCTCTCAAATATGAAGGTGAAATTAAAGCATTTGCAGATAAATTGAAGCTTAAATACTTTGTAAAAACCAAACCAAAACTACAAGAAATATTGAAAGAAGCTCTTTATTTAGAAAAACAAAAATATCAAGTGTATACTTAAGGAAACAATGCAGGACATAGCATCCAGAATCCTCCTCAGTTAGGAAGTCACAGAGGCCAATCAAAGCTACGATATTAAAAGAAGACAGCTAGAGATCTTAACACGAAAATTACAAGATCATCACACTAAACAGAGGAATATATTACACTAGGTATGAACCTTGCAAATGGAGAGGAAATTAAAAAGATATGCAGAAGCTAAAGTCTGGCTTAAACTTAGAATATTAAGGGGGATCATAGAGGTAGCCGCAAAGCAAAATAACAAAGTGACGTATCAAAATAGAAACATAACACATGAGTCTCAACAAGCACAAAACCAACACTCAACAAGATGAAAAATCAACCCAAAACAGAGTATTAAGAACAATATACAAAACATCAACACCACAAAAATAAATACATCAAAATGACAGCACTAAACACAAATCTATCAATAACTACACTGAATGTAAATGGACTGAACACTCCAATTAAAAGATATCGTGAATCAAAAGATGCTATTCGTTAATATGTTTACAAGAAACACACCACTGACTCAAAGATAAAAGCAAGCTGAAATTCAAAGAAGGGAAAAATATATACCAAGCCAACAACATACAAAGAAGAGCAGCAGTGGCAATACTAATCTAATACAATAGACTTTAATGTAAAATCCAACACTGTGGACAAAGATGGTCACTATTTATTGCTGAAAGGTTCAATAAGCAGCACATAACAATATTAAATGTTTACGTACCCAATACCAGAGCATTTAAGTATATTGAACAAACACTGACAACACTGAAAAATAAGACGGCTCAGTCCACAACAATAGTTGGACACTTCAACACTCCACTTTCAGTAATGGACAGATCATCCAGAAAAAGATACAGTAAAGATACAGAAAATCTTATTGTGACAATTAACCAACTATACTTCATTGACATATACAGAACCTTCTGCCCATCAACAGATAAGTAGACCTTCTTCTCCAATGCACATGGAACATTTTCCAGAACAAACCACATATTAGGACATAAAGCAAGTCTCAACAAAATCCAAACCACTGAATTACTGGAAAGCATCTTCTCAGACCATAAAGCCATAGAGCTGAAATCAACAGCAGAAAAAAAAGTAAGTACAAATTTGATCTCATGGAAACTGAAAAACATCTTGCTCAAAAATCCATGGGTTACAGAAGAAATCAAGAACAAAATAATTTATGGAGTCAAATGGGAATGAAAATACATCCCACCAAAACCTATGGTATACAGCAGAAGCAGTGTGAAGAGGTCAATTTATCTCTATAAACGCACACATCTGGATTAAAGAAATGATGCAAACCACAGAATTAACCCTACAGCTTGAACAAGTAGAAAGCAAGCAACAAAGGAACCCCTCAGGCACCAGAAGAAAACAGATAATAAAGATTAGAGCACAACTCAATGAATTAGAGAACAGAAAAATAATTGAAATATTTAATAAAAGAGAAACATCGTTCTACATTTTTGGCTTTCTGATATCACCAATGATCTGAGATCATCAATAACATCCCTTGTTCCATGTCCTCTTCTGCACCTAGCTTGAATTTCTGAAATTCCCTGTCTATGCACTGCTTCAAGTATTTTTCAACTATCTTCAGCAAAAATTTCCTTGTGTGTCCTATCAATGATATTGTTCTATAATTTCCACATTCTGTTAGATCATGCTTCTTAGAATGGGCCCAGACACGGGTATCTTCTCATCAGCTGGCCACGTACCTGTCTTCCAAATTTCTTGGCACAGAATGAGCACTTTCAAGCTTTGCATCTATTTGCTGAAACATCTCAACCGGTATTCCATCCATTTCTGGAGCCTTGTGTTTTGCCAATGTCTATACTGAAGCTTAGAGTTCTTTCCTTCAGTGCCATTGGTTCTTGATCATATGTTACCACCGGAAACAGTTGAACATCAACCAACTCTTGACACACTGACTCTATTCCAGCTGCTTTTGATGCTGCTGTATTGTTCAACATTTTGCCCATAGAACCCTCAAATATTTCAACTCAAGGCTTGAATTTCTTCTTCAGTTTTATTTAGCTTAAGAAATGTCAAGCACGTTTTTCCCTTTTGGCTTTCCAATTCAAGGTCATTGTATATTCTAATACCTTCCTTTGTCTTCTCGAGCCACCTCTTGAATCTTCTGTTTAGCTTTTACTTCATCATTTCTTTCATTCACCCCGGTTACTTCTTATTTAAGAGCAAGTTTCAGAGTCTCTTCTGACATCAACTTAATGATCTCTTGCTTCCTTCATGTTTGACATCTTTTAAGTTACTGTACAGCTTATCTGGTCTTCAATCATTAGTGTTCAGTGAGTCAAAGGTATTATTCAGAACATTTCTAAATTCAGATGGCATATACTCAAGGTTGTATTCTGGATCTTGTGGATTTGTTTTAATTTTCTTCAGCATCAACTTGAATTTGCATATGAGCAATAGATAGTCTGTTCCATAGTCAGCCCTCGGCTTTGTTCCAATTCATATGAAGCATCTCCACTGTATCCTACAAATGTAGTTGATTTGATCCCTGTGTATTCTGTAAAACGAGGTTGAAGTGCAGAGTGGCTGTTTATGCTGTTGAAAAAAGGTATCCCTATAGAACAGGACACCTGTCTCACAAAATTCTGTTTCTATCATCAAGACCCTGTTTTCTAACTGTATGTCAGACCGACACCTGATTTCCATAATTTATAAGATACTACAAAATATCAACAAGAAGAAGATAAACCATCCAATTAAGCGATGGGCAAAGGAGATGGACAGACATTTCACTAAAGAAGAGATCCAGGCAGCCAAAAAACACATGCGGACATGTTCACAATCTTTAGTTATTAAAGAAATTCAAATCAAGACGACAATGAGATACCATTTCACCCCAACAAAGTTGGCCATGATCCAAAAGACACAAAACAACAAATGCTGGAGAGGCTGTGGAGAAAGTGGAACGCTCCTACACTGTTGGTGGGGTTGCAAAATGGTCCAGCCTCTTTGGAAAGCAATCTGGTGCTTCCTTAAAAAAATGGATATTGATATACCATTTGACCTGCTAATTCCACTACTTGGAATATATCCTACAGAATCAAGGCCTTTCACACCAACAGATACATGCACAAGAATGTTTATTGCAGCACAGTCTACGATAGCAAAAAGATGGAATTAACCCAGATGCCTAACAACAGAAGAATGGATAGGTAAACTATGGTATATATACTCAATGGAGCACTATGCAATGATACAGAACAATGATGACTTCAGGAAACATCTCATGACCTGGTTTAAACTGGAAGAGATTATGTTGAGTGAAAGTAGTCAGCGACAAAAGGACAAATATTGTATGAGACCTCTACGATATGATCTCTAAAACAGACTTGTGTATAGAAGAAAAGACTCTTTGACAGCTGCAAGGGAGGGAAGGGAGGAAGGGAGGGGTGAGGGTTTAGATTAGATAGTTGCTAGGTATCTGGTTGGGTGAAATCGGTGATACCACACATTAGAAACAAGAACAATATTAAGTGGACTTAAACATAACATGAGTACTCCTTTCATCTTAACCCAATATTGCAAGGATAGAGTAGCTGGGGCAGGGGGCGGGGGACCATGCTCTTAGGCAAAAGCAAGGCCAATTGGCACAACTAGCGTTTTGCTAAGAGGGCTCTCTGCACCCCACGTTGGTGAGTGGCATCTGGGGTCTTAAAAGCTGCCAAGCTGCCATCCGAGGGCACAGCAAATGGTCCCAACTCAGCAGGAACGGATGCTCACTGAGGACCAAAATGACATGGGGGAAAGACAACCCAGAAGACAAAGAGACCCACATCAGTGGGTGCCTACATCGACTTGGGACCGGAAGAACCGGATGGTGCCCAGCCACCACCAGTGATAGCCGTGATGGAGCCCACTAAGTTGAGTTTCACTGGCAACACAAGAATAAAAAGGGGTGCACCCTGAGATCCTCACTAAAAGACCTCAATTGATGGTCCAGTGGTTTTGGGGTTCCCCTGGGAGCATGGCCCCTCGCCCTGATGCTGCCCTTGACCATAAATCATAACGAAGGTCCACGCTTCGGACAGGAATGGATTGGACTTGGCGATGCAGTGACCATATGTTGGATGCACTTTATCGTTCTATACATCTATAGGATGTCATCCTGCTGATCTCTGGCTGGAGGAAGGAGAGCGGGTGGAGAGGAGGGAAAAAAGAGACTGTTGGGAGAACCAGACATGTGTGGAGCAGGGAGGAATAGTGTGCTGTAACTGGGCAGGGAGAGCAGTGGAAGCTGCATATAGGTCGGTATGTAAATTTATACGGGAATGTACACTTTCACTCAGTTATATTAAATAAAAAATTAAAAAAAACAAAAAACAAAAAAAAAGATTGTTTTCTAATTTTTGATCCATCTTTGTTTCTAATTTTTGCATTCTAAATACTAGCAAATTATCAGTGCATTTTGACTGCAAGTTTAATCAATTTCAGACTGTAGAAGTTGGTTAAAAAGACAACTATTTGTTTTCATTTTGGGCATTCGTGATTGGCACATAAGCTTGATTAACAGTTGTATTAACTGGTCTTTCTTGTAGATGTATGGATATTATTGTTGCTGACAACACTGTACTTCATCATAGATCTTGAAATGTTCTTTGTGACAATGAAGGTGATGCCAGTCTTCAATGTGTCAATCATTGCATAGTAGACCCCATTGCTGTCTGATTCAAAATGGCCTGTATCAGTCCATTTCAGCTCACTAATATCTAGGATATTAAGTGTTCCATTTAATTTCTGACAATTTCCAATTCTCCTAGCTTCATACTCTGTACATTCCATGTCCCGATTACTAAGGAATGTTTGTCTGTTTCTTCTCATTTTGATTCACAGCCCAACAACAAATGAAGGTCCTGAAATCTTTACTCCATCCATAACATTAAAGTCGACTCTACTTTAAAGAGTCAACTCTTCCTCACATTCTGAATGCCTCTCAACCTGAAGGACTCATCTTCTGGAACTTTATCAGACTATGTTTCACTGAGATTCATAAGGTCTTCATTGGCCAATTTTGCAGAAATAGATCACCAGGTCCTTCTTCCTAGTCTGTTTCAGTCTGGAAGTTCTGCTGAAATCTGTCTACCATATGTGACCCTGCTGGTATTTTAAATACCAGTGACATAGCTTTCAGTACCACAGCAATATGTTAAGCTACCCCAGTAAGACAAAGTGATAGGTGAGTAGTAAAGCACAATATACACATAAACTTGATTACCACCCATTCATTACTATCACAGCTTTGAAATCATTTCATTCCACCTTGGTAATGGCTAGGTTGGTAACACTGGAAGAAACATGAATTTTGACAATCTGGATGACTCAGAATAAGAAAAAATTACAAGTTGAGGATCTACTGGAAACTTTATCTCCCTCTTAGAAAACAAAGGTAGCACACGCATTGCACAGCTACTCAATTTGCTACCCAATGAGTTCTGCAGAGTCAGACACACCGGTGTCCACCTCACAGCTGGCAGCCAATTGGGTCACTGTGAATACATATTGCTCTCCTTAGTCCTGCCACTAATCCAATCTCACACATCAAGCTCCTGCAAAGTCTCCCTTCACTTCTCCCAAATCTCCCATTCCAGGGCTTCTACTCATAATTTTTTCACTTCCTGTTATGGTTCTGGATCATTCAAATTTTAAAAATTCCAGTCTCTTCCGGTTTCACTTCTTTGACCATGACTGAACCAGTTTGAACTACTTTAAAAGCCCAACTATTACACACTGATATATTATATCTATACACACGGACACAGAAATCGTCAACTACCACCTCAAAAAAAGAAACCTAACAAGACAGCATGTCTTGAATTATCTTCTCGTGATAAAACTGTAAGCATGTATCTCTACACATACATATTTTATCTGGAAAAGTCTGGACAGATGGCCACCAAACTAAAAACAGTTGTTATTGCTAAGTAATGGGCTTTCAGGATATTTTATTTTCAGTTACTTACATGTATCTAGAAAGAAAGTTATGCAATAAATAAAACCAACAAACCAAACTCACTGCTGTCTAGTCAGTTCTGACTCAAAGTAACCCTATAAAACAGAGTAAGTCTGTGCCATAGGTATTTTTAAGGCTGTGAATCTTTATGGAAGCAGACTACCACATCTTTCCCCCAAGGAGTGGCTAGCAGGCTTAAACTGCTGGCCTTTTGGTTAGCAGCCAAGTGCTTTAACCATTGTACCAATGAGTACATACCAAAAACAACAATTCTGCTTTTTTTCTGAAAGTAACAGTGATGAGTTCATATTTTATTGTACTAACTGTACATGCACAACAAACCAAACAAGGGCCATCAGTGTAAAAATAACACACGGAGGAAGAGTGAGCTCAGGTACTGGTGTGACAAGACATTTAACATAAAAAAGGTGCCAGCAGAGCCAGCATACAGAACTGGAAGAAACAGGGCCAGAGCTGATAGGCCTTAGGTGAGGTTAATGGACATGCACAGAGAACTGAGCATCCTTAAGGGGATGGACACGGCAGTAGAAGGAACAAAACCAAGGTCTTGTCTATATTCCATGAGATTTCATTTTAGAGTTATTTTTGCCAAGACTTCATTTCACAGCTATCACTACCAAGAAATGAAGTGACGGAATTAATCTGAGTTCTATGAGAAAATTTTAAACATTCTAAAACAAAGAGCCCAAACTGGTATTTAAAATTCTAGTACGTAAAAGGAACAATAAATTATTTATAGAAATAAGTTTTCTATACCAGCAAATCTTTGGTAATAATAAAAACTTATTTTTTATAAGACAATCATTACGTTTGCCATCTGGTCTCCACGCCAGACAGGTCACTTCCTTTCCTGTATTTTCATTTGGTGGGAAACTCCAAACCCGGTGAAAACTTGCAAGTCGATGAAGCAAAACCTATGACAAAACAGACACAATGGCAGAAGACAAAAAAAAATCAATTTCTAAACATAAAATAAACTTAGAAGCCCACTTAAAAAATTGTTTTTAAATGACTATTACTTTAACATTTAGTTATCTGGAGAAATACACATATCTGAATGTACACACGGTGTTTTGAAACAAATGGGAGAAATAAGATGATGTAATTTAATCCTGTACCTTACATACTGTCCTACCTGTGATGTCAACAGAAGATTTACATTTTAGTAAGGAATAAAAAGACTGGAATAAAAAAACTGTCCAAGAAGACAAAGAAAGAAAGGCAGAACATAGACATCATTAAAAAGGTAGCTGTAACACACCCAAAACTTTAGGGAAGCTTCTACTCTGGCACACAGGGTTGCTATAGGTCAGAACTGACTGAAGGGCACCCAAAACAATATAATCAAATGACACTAGATTTGCCATCAGACAACTTGGGGTCTATTTTTAGCTACATCACTTACTAGTCATAGATCTGAGGCCACTTAACCGATTCCAACTCATGGCAATCCCATGAATGTCACAGTAGAACTTGGCTCCACGACATTTCCAATGGCTGATTTTTTGAAAGTACATTTGTACCTCCAACCTTTCCAATAGCGCCTGAGCACATCAGCCACAGGCACCACCTGGGGACAGACGAGTAATTTATCAAAAACAATCATTTGCTGTGGAGTCAGTTTTGGCTTACAATGACCCTCTAGGACAAGACAGAACTACCCTCATGAGACTTCCAGGGAATGACTGATGGATTCACACAGCTGATGTTTCAGTTAGCAGCTGTGGCACTTAACCACTGTGCCATGGGGACAAGTCACTGAATCATCCTAAATTTCCACTTCCACAGGTAGTGAATACCCACTTCAGAGGGTCAAGATGATACCACAGGGCTCCCTGAGCTTCAAACATGATGCTCCCTACTCTGGTCCCCACACAACCACTGAAACTAAAAAGGGCCTCAGAACTGCACATGCTGCTAAACACGTCTCTCACGCCACCTGAGTGGCCCAGATGCACAGCTTTACCATCTGTACTCACCGCACAACTCAGAGTGCCCCGGTTACACCAGTTACCACAGGGAACTCCCAAGGACTCACGCATCCCCTAGCCTCAGTGCGGTCTTCTGATCCCACTCCTACCAGCCCTTCTTTCCAAAGCACTCCTCTGCGCTCCCTGGAGTTCCTGGTCAGATGGCATCAAGATTCCCCATATCTTCATTCTCTCACCTGAGAATACCATGTCCCTGCAGCCCTCATTTGGTGGCTATTCTGCATCCCACACCTCCACAGTGCTGAGCTAGGAGATGAAGTGGGTGGCCTCCTTGATGCTCAGAGCCATTCCTGGACCATTTTCTTCTCTAAAATCTCTAATATGAAATCATATACAATGAAATGAGCTACTGCCCAGAATCACCCTTAACCGCAGTCATCTACAGACAATGAGGCCATTTGGCTCATTCCTTAAAACTGTGGACTCGTAGTTCTCTCACGCTTTGCAGCACTAGTCAGCATCACTCGGGAATTTCAAGATCCACAGTGCTAGGCTTTTTCAGTTCCCAACTACCTGTCCTCCAATGATCACATTCTTCAGTCTTAGCCACTTCCAAGGTCACATCTTTGACCCTGTCATTACCAACATCTGTAACGCTGCCCTTACCCCAGTTTCAAATTTCCTATTTTCCACCACCCGCCTCTCTCTTTCCAGCTCACCAGTACTAATAGCCAGCCCCACTCTGCAACTTTACTGGGACACACAGTCCACTGAGCGCACTGTCTATTTGCTGTCACTCATCCCACATGTGTCCTCACTTCCCTCCTTAACCAGGTTAGAAACCAGGTTCACTACTGCTATCACTCCCCTTGCGTATGACAATAACCTCTGCAAAAAACGCAATAAACTCGTCAGAAAAGGAAGTAAAAAATATTTTCCACTAAAACAAGCAATTGAAAAGTGGTAACATGGCACCTTATCAAAGGTGGAACACTTGCAAGACCTGGAAAAACAAGGCAATCCTGTTGAGTTCCAACTCTTACAGGTTTCAGTGTACAGCTGCAACTTTGATGCATTTCTCTTGCTTTGACATACTTGGTAAACAAGCACCTTGGTTAAACCCAATGAAGCATGCACATTAAACCCAATCACACTTGCACGCACATGGCTGAACAGAACTGAGAAAGATAACCATGTCCACGGGTTTCCCCTCAAATTGATGTTGTTGTTAACTACCAAGTCAGCCACAATTCATGGTGACTTCATACACACTAGGATCAGATCACTGTGATTTGTAAGGTTTCCAATGTCTAATTTTTCAAAAACAGATTGCCAGGCCCACCTTTAGTCCCAGTCTAGAAGCTCCACTGAAGTCTGTTCAGCATCATACTAACACATAAGACCCCACTGACAGACACATGGTGGTTTTGCATGAAGTACACTGACTCGGAACTTACTCCGGTCTTCCCCACGGAAGGCACACACTCTACCAGTGAGTCACAATACCACTAACTTCACGTGGCTCCTAACGCAAACTGGCAATCTTATGACATGTGCCAAGTCCACTCGCCTTGCCATCTTTTTCATACTTTGCTCTCCTTTAACTCCCAATATTTCCTTCTCTATTCTAGCCCTTGTTCATACTTTCCCTAAGAAAGGAGACAAGTGTCAGCTCTAACACTACCCATGTGATGGCATGGTAGCCCTAATCTCTGTCTTCCTCCCTGCTGCTATGACTTAATGATCTCTATTCTTATTTAGAACCAGGACAGAACTATAAGGTATCTTGGCATATGAGACCAGAGTTCAGGAAGGGTACAGTGCAGTCAATTACTTAACATGGCCCATTTTAGCCATAGTCTTTGTAATTAAAAAAAAGAAAACACTGCTGTAGAGTCGATTCTTGTTCATAACAACCCTACGGACAGGTAGAGCTCCCCATAGAGTTTGCAAGGAGCACCTGACAGATCTGAACTGCCAACATTCTGGTGAGTAGCCGTAGCACTTAACCACCATGCCACCAGTGTTTCCATAGTTTCATAACTCCCACCAAATCACTGGATGGGGCTACGCAAATAAGATACTTAGGGCCCACCAAGGGGGCTGGATACCTTGCTGACAGTTAAATATGCATGGCACCCTTGTAGCAAATAAGGTGTACGAGGGGACTGGTCACTTTTGTCATCCTGCTAGTCGTAAGGGCAGACATGGGAGGGAATGAAGAGTAGAGAGGGGAGCAGCCTGCCTCCATAAAGATATCACAGCCTTGGGAATTCTCTGGAGCAGTTGTATTCCGTCCTATAGGGTCACTATGAGCCGGAATCTACTCAACAGCAGTACATTTTTTAGTTTTGGAGTGGTACAGAAGTTTGGAAAAGCTGGACACTTGGGACATCTTTAACCTCTGCCTCATAGGAACCACACTTGTATTGATCCTTTTATTATTACTATTTATTGTGATTAAGTGAAAGTATACAATCCAAATAAAATTCGCATGCCTACCTGTCTTCTGCTGTCCTTTCCCAGTGACAGCACACTCCTCCTTTTTGTTCTATGTATGTCATATCCTTTTAACAATCTCCTGTCCTCTCCTCCCCACCCTCACCTCCCCTTCTAATAAGATGCCAGTCAGACAGCATCCTATAGATGTACAGAGCCATAAAGTACACATACCACATGTCCACATTGTGTACCTCAGTCTAGTCCACTCCTGTCTGAAGGGCTGACTTCAGTAATGTTTCCTGGTCACGGGTCGCAGCAGGTCTAGGGGCCATGCTCCCAGGGGAATCCCCAAGCCTCTGGACCATCAATTGCAGTCTTTTAGTAGAGTTCTTGAGGTGCATCCCTCTTGTTCTCCTATTGCCACTGGGACTCAACACTGTGTGCCTCATCACGGCTGTCTTTGGTGGTGGCCGTGCACCATCTGGTTCTTCTGGTCACAAGTTGTTACAGTCACCCACTCACATAGGTCCTTCTGTCTCCTGGGTTCTGTATCTTTCCTGTCTTTGTTGTTTTAGGTGCTCAGCTGTTCTGGACGCGTTGGTACCATGTGGTGTACCGCAGATGGCAGCTTACTAGCTTTTAAGACCCCAGACGCAGACTACTCTCTTAGCAATACGTTAGTTATGCCAATCGGCCTCGATGTCTCAAGAGCATGGTCTCTAGACCCGCCCCTGCTACTCTACCCTACTCTACTGGCTTAAGATTAAAAGAGTTTTCAGTTTATGTTGAAGTCCGGTTGATCTTTCTACTGTGTGCCCTCACTGCTTTCACCCAACCAAATTTCTATCAACTACCTAATCTATGACCAGCCCTATCTCTCCTTTCCCTCCCTTGCAGCCGTCATGGTCTTTTCTTCCACACGAGTCTACTTTTAAGTCCTTATCATAGGGGTCCCACACAGTATTTGTCGTCATGCCACTGACTGATTTCACTCAGTATAATGTCTTCCATTGAAACCATCACTGTTATCATTGCGTAGTTCTCCACTGAGCATATGTACCACAGTTTGTTTATCCATTCATCTGTTGTTGGGCATTTGGGTTGGTTTCATCTTGTTGCTGTTGTGGCCTGTGCTGCAATAAACATTTGTGTGCGTCAAACATCTGTATGACTGCCCTTGCTTCTGTAGGATATATTCCAAGCAGTGGGATTACTGCATCAAATGCTGTATTTCTGTATTGAGCCTTATGAAAGATAGTACTCATTTAAAGAGACTTGAGAAATGAGACATCAATACCTTGGTAATGAGTTGTGGCAGACAGTATGGTGAAGCACTTTTCCAAACTTGGCTCCTGCACATAACTTACGTGGCCAGATACCAAACCAAAAATCGCACTGCTGTCCAGGTGACTCTGACTCACAGCGACCCTACAGGTCAGAGTAGAATTGCCCCACAGCGTTTCCAAGGAGCACCTGGTGCATTTTGAACTGCTGACCTCTCGGATAGCCGCCATAGCACTTAACCACTACATCACCGGCGTCTCCTGAAAAGCTGCTATGAGGCCAGCGTAGGAAAGATGTCCAGGTGACGGTTTCCTTACAAGATGCCTGCCAGATAGTAAGGACTCGTAGAAGAAAGCTGGGTACAACAGGTTACACTAGATGAAGCGTAAGGTAATGTGACTCAGAAATACTACCTAACTCATGTACATTATGTCCCTTGTTCAATTTAAAGGTATTTTTAATGGAGGGTGACTATCCAATCCTGAGTGTAAAACTTAAAGACAACAAAATACAAATTCTTAAACCACAGCCTGTGACAGCTACATTGGTTATCTGCAGCTAAAAGGTTAACAATTATAACTTATCTTCCTTCTGCTAGTAAACTGTAGGCAAATTTGGGTCAGGGTCTGTGGATGTACCACTATGTCAAGCTGAAGAATGACACACAACGGGGCTTTAAAAGACATTCCTTTAAAAACTGCATCAGTAAGTGAAGGTAACCTGAGGATGCAGAACTGTGTGACCGTGCTAACCTGTGTGTAAACTGCTCTTCTAGCTAGAAAACACCAAAAACGGGCATACAAATACTCCTTCGTGCCTACGGCCCTCTATGTTAGCTGTCCTCTAGTCAGTTCTATCTCGAGACCTAGAACACAGAATTTTCAAGCCTGTGACTTTTTGGATACAGATGGACAGGTCTTTCTTCTGAGGTTCCTCCAGATGGGTTAAAACCAGTAACCTTTGCGCTAGTAGTCATCCATGAATCATTTGGGGGCGCCCAGAGGTTCCTTGGCCCTTTCTACTTTGCCTTAAAAAAAAGTTTACAACTGTCTTGGGAAAGAGGCAGGGTAGGGCAAATGATTCAGAAGCTCTATCAAAGAGCAAACTGAGCTTCGGCGGGCTGTGATCTTGGGCACCCACCGCGAGCAGGCCATGTCCCACGGGGGCTGCTGGCCTGCTCACTTACCTCGCCAGCTGTGTTGGCCAAAGCTATGAGATCCCGCTTGGGAGACCAGACCAGGAAAATGATCTCCTGCGGCAGCTGCTTCTCTCCCACCACGCGGAAGGACGGGAAACAGGTAGCAAAACGCAACATGGGGGCGGCCCTGCAACAACACCTCAGCTGATGCTGGCAACAGCCCCCCTGGGTCCGGGAAGCTCCCGGCCGCCCAGCCCGAGCGGGTGCGAGCGCCGCCTCGGCTCAGGCTCTCCGCCGGGAGCGCTGACGGAGGCAGCACCTACGAGCTAGCCCTTCGGCGCCTTCACCCCGCCTGTCGGCCTCACTTCCTCCACAGTGGAGCTCTGAAGCCTCCGGGCCGCCTGCCTCCCGCCACCGCCTCCTTGCGCTGTGGGCACTTCCGGCGCCGAGGCTTCCTCGCAAGAGGAAGGCGGCGGACCGGGCTGGAGCGCGCGAGGCACGGGCTCGCGCCTGTGTCCCAGGAGGCGACGGGGGACGGGGACGGTGCAGGCTGAAACGCGTGGCGAGGGGGCGCGGGCGCGGGAGCGGGCGCGGGCGCGTGCAGGACAGGGGCGCGGGCCGGGCAGGGGCGCCGGCTGGGAGCGGCGCGGGGCGGTGCCAGCTGGAGCGCGCGGGACGCGGGCGCGGGCGCGGTCAGGGCAGGAGCGCGCGCTGGAGCTCTTGGGCGCGGGCGGGCTCCAGGGCAGGGAGTCTGACGGTTGTATCCGTGTGCACGCGTGCACATGTCCGCAGGTCTTCCCTGTTTACCTGGAAGTTCCCTTCTGTGGGCAGTGAGATTTAGGTGAGGCTTTAGACGGCGCTTGGCTTGGCTTGGCTTGGCTTGGCTTGGCTTGGCTTGGCTTGGCTTGGCTTGGCTTGGCTTGGCTTGGCTTAGACGTAATGGGGAGAGGGAAACCAAAGCCCAAACGCACTGCTGTCCAGTCGAGTCTGATTCAGCGACCCTATGCGACAGAGTAGAACTGCCCTGTAGAGTTTCCAAGGAGTGCCTGGTGGACTTGAACTTCCAGCCTTCAGCACTTAGCACCACCAGGGTTTCCTGAGAGAGTGGGAAAGGAAGGTATATTTTCGGGGCTGGCCAGCTAGAGCTTCCTTGGAAAACCCATAAGGAAGTGGTTCTCAGTCCTGGTTGCACAGTAGAAACACCTGAAAAGCCAAATGAAACCCATTCCAGTGTATTATGTTCTGACTCAGAGCGACCGTATGACCAGAACTGCCCCCTCACATTTCCAAGGAGCAGCTAGTAGGTTAGAACTGCTGACCACCTTTTGGTTAACAACCAAGCTCTTGACCACAGCATCACAAACCCTCTTGGCCAGCCAACACCCTACACCCATTGAGGAAATGAATACTTGGTAAGCCCCAGGAGTTGTTCTTGGGTGGCACAAATGGCTAAACAGTTCAACTGCTAGCCAAAAAGTTAGGTCTGACTCCACCCAGAGGTGCTTAGAAATAAAGGCCTGGCATAGATTCCGTATTTTCAGAAGTTTACAGCCATTGAAAACCCTGAGGTTCTACTCAGACACACATGGCATTCCTATGAGTCAGCATGGACTCTTGGACAACAGGTTAGTTTGGACCTGGAATTGACCAAAGCTTCCTAGATGATTCCAGTGGGTAGCAAAGGTGAGGACCCCACTCTAGAACCTTGATACAGGCAAATAACGCTTGAGTCCTTACCATGTTTCAGCCTCGGCCTCACATGATAGTCCTGTTGTCGTTGAAATCATGTTCATTTCAACCCCTAGCAAAGAGAGAACTGTCTTTTTAGGGTTTTCTAGGCTGTAGTATTTACAGAGGAGCCCTGGTGGCATACTGGTTGAAGTGCTCAGCAGTTTAACTCACCCAGCACTCTGTGGGAGAAAGATGTAGCAGTCTGCTTCTGTAGGTGACAGCCTTGGTAGCCATTTGGGGCAGTTTTACTCCATCTTATAAGGTTGCTGGAAACCCTGATGGCATAGTGAAAGGTCAGCAGTTCAAATCTG
The DNA here is from genome assembly GCA_028571685.1 of Heterohyrax brucei. NCBI lineage: Eukaryota > Metazoa > Chordata > Mammalia > Hyracoidea > Procaviidae > Heterohyrax > Heterohyrax brucei. The sequence goes on from CM053143.1 coordinate 170,021,394, forward strand.
GCAGGTGCTCCTTGGAAACTCAAGGGGGCAGTTCTACTCTGACCTCCAGGGTTGCTATGAGTTGGACCCTACCGGACAGCAGTGGGTTTGGGTTGTTGTTTTTGTTTATAAGGTCACTGTGAGTCAGAATTGATTCAGCGGTAATGGCTTTGATTTTTTTTTTCAGGTATAATCTTTACGGGAGCATACTGCCAGGTCTTTTTTCAGAGTTGTTGCTGGGTAAGTTCAAACAGCCAACCTCTAGGTTAGCAGCCAAATGCTTACGCACTTTGCCTCCAGGGCTCCCACTGACAGTTGTAGCCCTACCATGATGAATGGGTCTGTGGTCTCATCTGGGATTTTCCTTAACACCTATTTGAACATCTGCTGTGTGAGAGAATTTGAGGCTACATGAATGCATGGGACATGGGCTCAGTCCCAAAGGCACCCAGGCCAGTCTGGCAGAGACCATGTAGATGCTGACCCTTCTGGTGCATCTTTATCAAGGACACATTTAACTACATGTGTCTGCATGTTCAGCATTTCCCACAGCTGGGCCTGGGCTAAGGGAACATGACAGCATCATTCTGATTTCTTCAACATAAAACTCAGGGTAGAGAACATCTACTATTCTTTTACTTAGTCGAATAAGAAAGAGGCTGCAGGACTGTGGACTTGAAGCAAGAAGCATTTTCTTAATGCTTTCTGGCCCTAGCCCTTGGGAAGAAGTGACAGAGATAGCTTAATAAAGCAGAAGTTTTCATCAAGCAGCTATTTTGTGCAAGGCACTGTTCTCACCTCTTGACTTGATGCCTACCCTGTTCCTTCTGTGCCTGCCTTGCAAATTAGCATGTCTTGAAAATTCTTACAAAGTCAACATTTCAAGGTGAGAAAGGGTGTATCGACACCTCTGTTATTCATAAAATGCATTTTCAGGTGTTAGTGTTTTGGGGGCGACGATAAACACCATGATAATCTGGATTGTGAGGGTCCAATGCCTATCCACTGAATTTCTTGTGGAAATTCAGTGCCCACTTTCCTGGAAATTCTCCTGAGTAGGAACCCTCTTACACGACATGAAAAGGTCTGTTAATAGCAGTGAAAACAGTGCAGTGTAGACAGGTGAGTATAACCTGTATATGGAACATGGAAGAGATGAGTGTGGGTTTTCTAGAAGGCATAGGAAGCAACAGGAAAAGCAGGTTGGTGGGCCTTTCCTCCCCAGTGCTTCTGGGCGGCTTGAACCAACCTTTTGGTTAGCACTCAAGCGATGCTGCTGAAACCATTAGCAATATTCAGTATGACAGTCAATCATGACTACTCAGTGAACATTATTAATTAAAGGAGCTCTGGAAACCCTGGTGGTGTAGTGGGTTAAGTGCTACCACTGCTAACCACAAGGTCGGCAGTTCAAATCCACCAGGCGCTCCTTGAATACTCTGGGGGTCAGTTCTACCCTGGCCCCTAAGGTTGCCATGAGTCGAATCTGACTCGACGGCACTTGGTTTTTGGCTTAGCTGGCAGTTTGAATCCACTGGGTGTTCCTTGGAAACCGTATGAAGTGGCTGTATTCTGTTGCTATGAATCAGAACCAACTCAATGGCAATGGATTTGTTGGGTCAGTGGTTAAGTGCTCAGCTGCTAACTGAAACGTTGGTAGTTCAAAGCCACCCAGTGAATCCAAAGGTGAAAGACCTGGCAATCTGTTTCCATGAAGTTTACAGTCTAGAAAACGCTAGGGGGCAGCTCTACTCTGTCACATGGGGTCATTAGGAATCAAAATCAACCCAGTGGCACCCAGAAACAGCATTACTTAAAAGAAGCACTTGGGAGACATCCCGTTTTGGTAGGAGTATGGTTGCTAGTGTTTTTGTCTGTCTCAATCACTGCAATTGCTATTCAGGGAAAAGAAACTGAGACTGACTCATGGGACTGCCATGTGAAAAAGTTCCAACAAGAGCTACACATCCAGTTTCCATATGTATACCATTATCCTAAGGAAGTAGGAAAAGACTTGGTTATAAGCATGTTCATCAGAGTTGTCTATACAAAACCCAAACTCACTGTCGTGGCGTTGATTCCAACTCACAGCAACCCTGTAGGGCAGAACTGCCCCAGAGTTTCCAGAGAGCACCTGATGGGTTCAAACTGCTAGCCTTTTGGTTAGTGGCCATAGCACTTAACCACTGTGCCACCAGGGTTTCCGAGTTCTTTGTAACAGTGAAAAAAAAACCAAACAACTTAGGTGTCCAACCACATGAGGATTCATTTTCTTTAAAATATGGCATATTCCTATTGGAGAAAAACACTGTTGTAAACTGAGGTTCAAAACATATTTCTGACTTAGTAATAATTTACAATTCCTTATTTATAGCAGACAATTTATAGAGTGTATCTGTCTGAATAGCTATCTATGCAAGAATCTCTGGAAAAATAACTCCCAAAGTTTTAACAGTAATTCTCTCTGAGTGGTAGGACTAGGGATGACTTTTTCTCTGATATAATGGAATCATGTATTAATGTTTCATGACTGGCAACCTTTGTTTCTTTTTGTTTTTTCCCTGGATGCTTGCGTTCAATTTTTTTTTTTAATTGTACTCTAGATGAAGGTTTACAGGACTAGTTTCTCACTAAACAGTACACATATTGTTTAATGTCACTAGTTAACCACTCCACATGTCAACACATTCCCTTCTCAACCTTGGGCTCCAGCTTTCCTGTCCCCTCCTGCTTTCTAGTGCTTGCCTTTATGCTGATGTGACCCTTTAGCCTTGCTTTGTTTTATGGGCCTGTCTAATCTTTGGCTGAAGGGTGAACCTCAGGAGTAACTTTATTACCAAGCTAAAAGGGTACCCGGGGGCCATACTCTTGGGGTTTCTCCATTCTGTCAGGCCAGTAAGTCTAGCCTTTTTTTATGAGTTAGAATTTCAGTCTCCATTTTTCTCCAGCTCTCTCTGGGACTTTCTGTTGTGATCCATCACTGCAGCCCATGGTGGGAGCCCGGCACCATCCAGTTGTGCTGGACCCAGTCTGGTAGAGACCATGGTAGCAGTGGTCCATTATTAGTCCTTTGGATGAAATCTTTCCTCTGTGTCTTTGCTTTTCTTTGTTCTCTTTTGCTCCTGAAAAAGGTGAGACCAGTGGGGTGTCTTTCATGGCTTCTCACCCCTTGCGCTCTCTCAACATGTAGAATGTTTCAAGGGCTGACTTTCCCTAGTCTCCTCCCACTCTTCACCGCCACATTTGCAGATGAACAAACTGAGACCCACATATCTGGGCTTTTTCTTGGAGACTACCCTGCCTCATCTGCCGTGGTATTCAACAAGTAACTAACTGGAGAGTCTGTGACTATCCAGCTTACGGGTAAAATTCATGTCTCAGAGCTTGCACGTCTGCTTGCTTATTTTTGGTTATTTCTCTCAGTCTTGCAGAGTTAGCACTTACACTAAGTTGCCTGATATCAAATAGTGGAGATCATGTCATCTTTTGTATGGCAATGACCTTCTCATCTGATTTTCAAGTAACATGTTCTAACGCTCCAATTAAAATTGCATCAAATAAGTAAAACTGGATTTTCCTTTGCATTTTGTGGAAGCTTATCTGGGCAGCTCCAAGTCCATTAGCTTCCTACCCAGATAGCACAGTTACAGTTTTGAGGCATTTCCAGTCCCTCAATCTGTATTTATGAGTGCCTACCACTTGGGAGGCACTGTCTTGTTGTGCTGAAATGCATCAGCCTGTCTGCCTGCTTCCCAGAATTGCTGGCTGGGGTAACCCAGATCATACATGATGCAGCTGGTTGCGTCCAATGTCACTAGGTCCAAAGGGCAGCTCCAGGAACCAGCAGGCACCAGTGAACAAACACAATTATGTCCACAGGGCACCTGCCATCAACGAGCTTCTAATCTGTAATGAGGTAAACAAGTTCCTAAACTTGTTCTGATACAGGGCATGTTATTAAGTCCCTTAAAAGAAGTATAATTAAGACACACAGAAGCACACATCATATCTTTATTGCACTGGCAAGAGATGTATTGTTCCTCGGGGGAGACCAACAAGGGCATCATGAAGGACGTGCCATTTCCCCAGTGCCTTTTGCAGGCTATGGTTTTATATGTAAATGTTCGTCAAACTTCTCCCAGATGCCTAGTATTTTTTAACTTATCTGGCAGGAGCTAGACATCAACTTAAATGATTTTCTTAAAATAACATAGGAAGCCGAATTATTCTCAATTTAAAGACTTCCTTGCACAGCACATCCCAAGACTTAAAGCCTCAGTGTTAGAACAATCCTTGCATTGACTCTAAATTCCTCTTAGAATTGCTTGGATCTGTTTTCCCTGTTTTCAGTCCTTTGAAGAAACAAAAATAGCAAGTCCTCTCCATATCTAAGGTATGTCTATCATCTGGAAAATTCTATTGTTCAAAATAATTTTACTGAGCATCAGCAATGTGAAAAACAGACATAACCTATCCCCCCCCAAAAAAACATTGCTGTGGAGTTGATGCTGACTCATATGAATCCTACCGGACAGAGTAGAATTGCCTCACAGAGTTTCCAAGGAACAGCTGGTGGATTCAAACTGCTGAGCAAGTAACTACGGTACCACCAGGGCAACAAGAGAGTCATAAGAGCATATAAATGGGTACTGGCATTGAAAAACTTAAAATCATTTAGCAAAATATTTAAATAAAATAAGCTAATATGTAAAAGCACCACAGAAGTGGTAAAGAATGCTAAGGTGTTCAAAAAAAGGTATTGGTTTGCATTAAGGACTCAGGTAAGACTTCCCACAGGAGAACAGGGCTTGAGTCAGGGCCTGAAGGCTACCTAAGATTTTAGCAGGTGGCCATGTGGAGGGAAACATTCCAAGGAGCAAGAACACCACGGAACGAAAAGAACAGGGAATGGTGAAGACCTAAGTTGTACTCTAAGGGAGTAAAAGAGAATGCTACAAAAAAAACCTCTATTTGACCACTAAGGGCCCACAAAATTATTCTGTACTTCATTAGCTTTTATAATGTAAGCAAGATGTAAAATGAAATTTAGCTGCACATAATTAAGATAAATGGCCTTTTCAAAGGCTTAGAAAGTTTTATCTGTCCAGTTACAGGGGTTTTTGTTTTTTGTTTTTCTTGAAATCACCCATCTGTCAGTGGAGGCGTGCATGTTGCTATTCAGGCTTCAGTGGAACTTCCAGACTAAGAAGAAAGGCCTGGTCATCTACCTGAGGGAATCAGCCAGTAAAATGCCATGGATCCCCACAGTCCGATCCACAGCTGACCCGGGGCTGGCACAGGACCCGGCAGCATTTCATTCCGTTCATCTGTACATGACGCTGCTACGGGCCAGAGGCACCCTGCACGGCAGCTAACCCAACACCACGCCATCTTCGTGTTCAGATCCATGCACTGCTAATAACAAACACGTGATTCCATCTCCCTCTATGCTCTACTTCCCAGAAACACATCTGTGATTCCTACCTATGCAGTTTTGAGGACTGGGGGGGAGGCGGGAGGCAGGTTAGGGTCTTCCAGAAAGAATCAGAAAACCTGCTGACCATTTCTAAGAAAGCTGTAGCAGCATCATACCTATATTTACCTGAGGAAAACAACCGAGATTAAGTGCTTGATATTAGTATAAATTTGAATGCAATTAATTGAATAATAAAGTACATTATTCCTGATTATAAATAATGTCCTGTTGTTGTTATGTGCTGTCAAGTCAGTTCTGACTCAGAGCAGCCCTACAGGACAGAGCACAACTGCCACACAGGGTCCTCAACGCCGGACTCTTTACAGAAGCAGTTTTCTCACATTTCAGTATTTTTGCTATCAGTTACAGCTAAAAGTTAATATGTACAATTAATGAGGTATAGTTTGTTTTCTCCACTGGAAAGCTATAATTAAATTAATGGTGCATTTTTGAATTTGATGATTATCTTAAAGAGAGCTGCACATGGTGATGCACACAGACACAGGTACCAATGTTCACTATAGGACTGTACAGTAGCTAAAAGGTGGAAGCAACCTCTGTAGCCAACAGATAAACGACCAAAAGAAACAAACAAACAAAATGTGGGACGTACAAACAAGGAACTACTACTCAGCCATAAAGAGAAATGACTCCTGATACATGCTATATGAATGAACCCTGAATACATTATGGTGGGTAAAATAAAATCAACCACAAAAGGACAAATATTGTATGATTTCACTTCCATGAAATATCTGGAATAGGCAAAGGTACAGAGATCACAGTTTTCCTGATGGTTCCCGGGGCAGTCAGGAAGGACAGCGGGGAACCACCGCTTATGCAGCAGTGACTGTTTACGTGACAGCCAGTCTGGCAGTGTACCACCAGTAATGGTGGTTCAACAAGAGTAATGGAATTAATATCACCAGATTTGTACAAGTGAAAAAATGTTGGATTGGCATATGTTACATATATTTTTACAATTAATAAAAAAGATTAAAAAATTGATGGTGTCTTAAAATTAAGGATACAGTGTGATAACCATTTAGCCATTAGGACCCCATTCTTCAATACTCATGATCCTGCAGGTATCTGGGTGCCAGAGGCAGATATCTGAGAAATTTCCAAGTTAGCCTGATATAGTGGACACCACGGCAGTCAGGCGATGTTGCATCAGTGCCTCGTTCAGTGAGGGAGACTCTTACAATGATTTTACAAGGTTCCCGTCTCATCCAATTACCTCCAAATCTGTCCATCCTATCACCATAGCAACCCACATGACAAAGGGGGCAAAAGGATAGGTGTCTGATGCTTCTTAAGTTCAGGAACATGGCTCATCCTTGGATGTCATCTCAAATACACCACTACCACAATGATCAGAGTCATGCTGCAGTATTCTACTTCATGGATCAAAAGTTGAATATTATATGGGGTACATGTCCTCCATCCGTATTCACAGGGGACTCCACCTAACCCCAAGCAATGACACCTCCAAATCTGCTCTGAAGCAGTTGTCTGGGAACAAGGGAAAGCCATTCCAAACTATTGAGTCTCGAGGAGATAACATCAGATAAACCCAGTGGGGAAATGGGAAGGGGAACTGTTGTTCTCTCAAGTTCAGACTATCCCTTTGGTGCTTTGATACTGGACCAGTGGCCGATGGCATCAGGCCTCGCCAGCAGTCTTCATTTATTAGCATGACTCACCAATGACAGAAGAGAACCGTGAGGGAGGCCCAGGTGTCTCATCTGACTTAATCACTAGAGCAAGCCTCAGGATACCTACTACTGTCCCCACTGTAATGAGTAACGAGGGTTTCTACCAAGAGAGTGACTTGGTCGAGGACACACAGCCAGGGAATGTTAACATGAGTGAGGGTTTTAACCCCCAGCGAGCCTAGTTTCTGCTACTGTTTATCCATAGACACATACTTTCTGCAAAGATTAAAAGAAGCCAAGACGACAGAACAAGTCATCTCCCTCATTCACTCAACACACTCTTAAGTGATTCTGTACACTGAAGGACAACTGCAAAATGTACTTTACAAATGAACATTTAATATAGTACTATCATCATTATAATATTTACATTTTTAGAGTACCTTTGTCAAAATTATTTCCATCATCATCTTCACAAGCAGCTTGGAAATAACTGTTTCTTTCAAGTAGAGTTTAAACCATCGCATATTATTTTAATGTGTAACTTCAAGCAGTTCCATGTCTAAGTTCACACACTTTTATGTTCTATGTAAACAACACCTCATGTTTTCACTTTCACTTTCTTCTGGCGCCTTCTGCAAAAGAATGCTTGTATGTCCTTTTATTCAGATAAAGGAGACTAAAAATAGTGACATTGGAGAAGAGAAAGTAGGCATGCTGAGACAGCTAGTAAACCAACTAAGGACAGAACAACTCTGCAGGTCTCTGGAGTGGCTGACAAGGGTCTCCAAACCAGAAAATGCCACCTGCCTCTATCTGGCTCAGCCAGTCGCATACCTTGGCAAGCAGCTGAAGTGTCAAGTCCAGTGTGGCACTTTTGGAAAATGGCATCAAAGGTTGGCCTATAAATCTTTCTTATTCTCAAGTCACTGGACATTTAAGAGCAAAGATATTGATAGGCTCTTTCCCTTCTCTTTTTTTTCTTGGTAACAGATGTATGATTCATGGATTGTCCTTTCGTGGTCTCCAATTTCATCTTCTTGCTTTTCCTTTGCTTCTGCTTCTTGACAGCTCTGGAAAACAAGGTGCTAAATTATCTTATAGAATGAGCACCATGAATTCTGTAATTATGTTGAAGTTTAATTAACTGGCTGACCAAATAAGAAAACAGAAGGAGGGAAAGAATTGACTGTATTATAAGCATAAATCCACAGAACCCTCACCATAATAACAAGGAGACAGCCAGAAGCCTGACCAAGCAAAACGTCTGAGAAAAGAAATTTCTGTGAAAGATAGCTACTACACATCAAGACAAACACATCACAGAGAAGTCAGGCCAAAGAGTCATGGTTGTCCTGGTTTTTTGATACATCCATACACTATACTCAGTACTTCAACCTTCAGTTTCCTAAATTACATATTTTAGAAAAAGGACCGATGCATTTGGGAGTTAGCACAACAGGCAGAATGACAACACTGGAAGGGACCCATCTTCTGAGTCCTACAGTCCCTGAGCTGACGTTCCCATCCTCATAAGATCTAAAAGCCCTGCCAGGTGCCACACAGGACGTCTCCAGGTTGTGGTCCTTGTCTTCTTGAAGATTAGCTTCCAAATGAAAAAGCGAGCGCCTGTCCTCTAGAAATGCTCAGTCACACCAGAGAAAACAGATCTTTAACTTCTGCTGTTCTCTGAACTAAGTTACGGATATGTCTGTTCACTCGTTTTTCCAAGCTAGAAGAGTCGTGCCACTTATTGTATCATTAATCAAAGAACAGGACGGGCCTAACAGCTCTGGAAAGCCTGGCCATTTGCCCTCACTCATCAGCAATAATAGGAGCCCTGGTAGTGAAGTGGTTAAATCACTCGGCTACTGACCAGAGGATCATGGTTTGAACCCACCAGTCTGCCCCAGGGAAGAAAGATGTGGCAATTTGTGAAGATTACAGCCTGGGAAGCCCTATTGGGGGAGTTCTAGTCTGCCCCACGGGCTCATTGTGAGTTAGAACTGACTCCACGGCAGTAGGTTTGGTTTTTGTCAGCCAGCTGTAGCAAGAGTCAGCTGCTCCTCACGTATACCACCACAAGCTCTAGGGAAAAGCTGTTCTTGACCTCCCTAGACCACAGCCTGGGAAAGCTTTCACAAACAGTATATACTCCCCTAGTGAACCAAATGGAAGCCTCGCTTTTTGTTCACTCAGCATCAGTGTCAACGTTACAAAAATGAATGGGCATAATCTTTGACTTCAAAGAGCCAGAAGATGGATTAGGCAGGTATCACCCTCCTATCACTTCCCTAGACTGTTTTTAGGAAAAGAAACTAAGGCTATGAAAGTCTATGATCATCCAGCGAGGAACTGAAACAAGCAGATTGATTCCAGAAGCCATGCTGTTAAATCGTTTAGGATACTACAAATGACTATAAATGACTCAGGTATGCAAAATGCTAAACATATAGTAATCACTCAGTAAATATTAGCTATTGTTAGTAGTTCCACACAACTCAGTGTTATTCAGGGTTATTTGCTTGACAAGTTTCCAATGTTCCACATTTAGACTTTGCACAATGGGCTGGAATATTCTAGCAGTTTAAAATGAAAATAGCCATCTTGATATTGTTTGTGCATATTATATAAATCTCCTGTTCACCCTAGCCAATTTTTAAATGTAAGATAATTTTCTGATAAGTGATGATTTAGCAAGTTTAATGAAGTATAGTATAATCTCTTGACACCAAATCCAATGAGGCTAGGCATGCCTGTAAAAATAAATTTAAGCAAATTTCTCTTTGGCTCATACACGAATAATCAGGACTAAAAATCAACACTATAACCAGATTTCACTAGGGGATACAGTAAACAAAAATAGATGGAAAAAAGTTTAATATATTCACTTGTAACATGAATAAACAAAACTTTGCAGACAGACAGCCTTTAAGCTGTGATTTACGTATTGAGCATACATCAAATAATTGTTTTATTTTTACGTACAATTAAAGTAACCTAATCTTTGTCCTCTGAATTACAAGTATTTATGTAACTGGCAAAATCAGCTTCAACCACATGAGGGAGCCAGCAACATTCTAGTTCACATCCAAAGGAAAATTAGCATTAAGGAAAAACAAATTAATATAAAACAGCTGTAGCAATATAAGCTAGAAAGATCTTTTATGCCATGTATGCCTAAAAGACTATTAAAATTCTTTTTCACTATTTTAAAGATAAAAATAATCTTCTTGCTTTGTCAATTTTACAATAAAATTTTTTTGAAGATGATTGTTATCCAGATAACTGCTGGCAATAGTTTCCGAGTATGCCCTGAGGGAAGCACATAAAATACTATTTAAGAGTGACCAGGTATACTGCATCCGAAGGGATTTGCTCTTGAATTAAACATCTTAAAAACCTATACCAAAAGACACTGATGAGGTTTCACAGTGGAAACTATATGATAAAACCTATAAAAGCCAGAGTCTGTGTACAGTAGAAACCCTCCAGAAAAGGAAAACTCAAACATTTTCCACTAACAGACAGCTAAAGACAAGTAGTGAGACTGCAACCAGACAAAGGCCAGTTTCAAAACCCAGAAAAACAAGGCAGTCCCATCAACTTCCAGCTCTCACAGGTTTCACTGTGTTACTACAAAACAGACTGAGGCCATTTAAAACCCAGTAAGCCTGTCCAGAGGAGAGATGAGAAGGCAGAGGGCAATAGGAGCTGGCTGGCTGGACACAAGAAATACAGGGCGGACAGGAGGAGCGTGCTGTCACATTGTAGGGAGACCAACTCAAGTCACACAGAGATGTGAGTGTGAACAAACTGACTTGAACTTAAAGCACAATAAAAAACAGATAAACAAAACCCAGTGGACAGCTCACACTGGTGTTACAGTGGTGAAATGTTTGGCTGCTAACCAAAAGGTCAGCAGTTCAAGGCCACCAGCCACTCCTTTGAAACCCTATGAGCCAGTTCTGCCCTGCAGGGTGACTGTGAGTCAGAATCAATTCGATGGCAACAGCTTTGGTATTCTGTCTTTTTTTAAAGAGCCTCGACTGTCTGCTAACCAAAAGACCAGCATTTCAAATCCGCCAGGCACTTCTTGGAAACTCAATGTGGTAGTTCTGCTCTGACCTACAGGGTCACTACAAGCTGGAATTGACCCAGCGGTGTGACTTTCGACTTAGACTGTATCATCAAAATGTTGGCTTGGCTTCCATGTATTGTAAGCGTACAGAGGCAAATGCTACACACGTTACCTTCCTCTTTCCACCCAAAAGTACACGGAAAACATCAACAGTCCCAGACTAACAGTATATTAGGTTGCATTCTACTCTTGAAGGTTTCTATAGGATATTTGGTAAAATTCTTCAATTAAGCCTCTGTTCTGGATGTTTCTGTAACAATTTCAAATTTCATAAGGTATAAGACACTATTATACACTTAAAACACATATGAATAAGCACTCACAAACTTGAAACTATTTCTATCTTTGTGAGGCTCTCTAAAATTAATTAAGTCAGTAACTTGTAAGTTAAGAGAAAGTTATTCAGAAAATTTCTGAACTTAGAAATGGAAGGAAGTAAAGTATGTAAAGAATGTAAATAACCCATAAGTTCAATCTGACCCAGCATGATGTCATATAAGAAGACATATGAAAAGTCTAAAGAACCTCTCCAACTTCTAACTTAGAAGAGAAAATGCATCATTTAGTTATTCTCTAACCCTGGAGAAAAGCCATAACATACTAGTCTTTGATGTTAACACTGACCATTGCAGTGTGTAGCTAAACTGACAAATTACATATAAACCCTAAATTTCTTCTCTCTCACTGACAGATGAAAGTGATGGAACTGAGATTCTGCCTGCTACCAGTGACCTGAGACTCTAGCTAACGGGGATCTCTGCTGAGCTCTAGCTGTGGTTAAGCCTTCCTTCTGAAATCTCTCATTCAAGGTAAAAAGCCTGAAGTCAGAACATCGGGACTCTAACCACTGAACTTTCATTGTAATCCTAACTGTAAATTCTGGTTGTCTGGTTCTAAATGAACATTGTGGAGTCTTACTTGCATGGCTTGCCATAACTATCTTGCAATAAACTAAGTTTAAGCATATGAAAGCTGAATCTCTCTATTAATTTTGTAAGGTGTTAAAAGCCTACAGAACACCCTCTTCAGTTAATTTTTTAAAATTCCACTTCCACTCTGGGTTACTTAATGGAAACAGTTATCTAAAATAAGAGTGAATTTGATAGAAGTAATGGAAGAAGCAGTTTAAGTAGGAGGTAGAATTTCAGTGGCTGAATCTTAATGGAAAAGAAAATAATTTTTACTAAGAAAATAAAAATAAATAGAATTAAAATACAGCCATAAAATTACAACTAATGTATCATCTATTTCTAATACTAATAGGCATTTTTTTTCATCACAACTCAGAAGAGACCTCAGAATTTTCTATCTTGATTTCAATGTTCATATAATGTTACGTTTGAATATCCGGTAATCTACAACTACTAACTGACCTTAGGCAAGGGTCTCAGTTTTCTTATCAATAAAACAAGAGAACTCAATCTCTATCATCCTTTTAGTTTAAAAAAAGTAAGGATAATTATAATCATTCAAATTAGCCCAGCTGAAATAGCAAATGGTTTTTCTTAAATGTGCCACTGTCACTGGTATAACTTTTCTCTAGTTTATAATCAATACCAAATATTGGTAGTAGAAATGAAAATAATTATAGGAAAGAATGGCAATAAAAGTTTGAAATATTACTTATTTTTAAATACTTTCCTTTCATCTAATTTAAAGAAATACTTTCATTTTACAATTTCTCTACTATGGAATTATATGTTCTATTCAATGTGAAATGCATTCTCCACTCTCTTCTGCTACCGCAAGTCTAAATCTGACCTGTCAGTCTAAATCTGACCTGTCCTTTGAAGCCTGGCTTACAGAGTCCTTCAATTAAGCCTGAACTCTTACAACACAGCAAAACATAACTTCCACCTCTGGCAAGCTACAACTGGACATACAAGACATACAGTTAATCACTTTCCATTTTTTATTTTGGTTCTTTTCATGTCTTAGTCTGCAAAACTGAAAACTTGGAAAGCATGCTCTCTGACTCATTTTCACACTATCCCTGTCTCCATCTATGCAAACAATACATGACTTTTCAGTACACGATCACTCATAAGAAATGGCGGCTTTAAAAGTTTCGTTAGTATCTTTTCATCAAAAATAGCAAATATTCGATTACATCAGTGCATCTGAAACCTCTGCTGCATATTTTTATGGCTTGCTTTGGAAGAGTCATGCAAGAAAAAAAAGAATTTGCAGTAAGTAAAAGAATTAAACTAACCTGTTAGCTGAGGAGATGTTAGGGCAAGTGGTACGTTTGTGACCCAATTCACCACAAATAAAGCAGCCATCTGTAGGACCATCACAGGAATGTCCTGGAAGAGCACAGTGATTGCAGATGCTGCAGTGGCTCCAGGCTGTAAGACACAAAGTCAGTTTTTTTTTTTTCTTTTCCAAACTTTTTTTTTTTTTTTTATTTAACATAACTGAGTGAAAATGTACATTCACATGTAAATTTACATGCCCCCCTATATGCAGCTTCCACTGCTCTCCCTGTCCGGTGACTGCACACTATTCCTCTCTGCTCCATACATGTCTCATCCTCCCAACAGCCTCCTTTCCCCTCCTCTCCACCCACTACACAAAGTCAGTTTTAAAGGAAATTCATTTCCTGTAATGTTTCATTTTTAGTAAGTTTTAAAAAGAAAACATACATAGTGTTTATTTCAAATACTGTGATTGGTTTGCACATCTGGTTATAACTTGGCTAAAGAAAACATGGTAGAGAGGCTAGAATCCCACATAAGCCAGCTAACTTCCTCTCACAGACAACCAATTCTGCCCTTCTCCAAGGAGCTCACAGCTGCTGAGATAGCAGGGGCTGGGCTGAAAGACACAAAGCCCTGAAAATAAGCCAAATCAATCACTGCACTGAAACAGGTAAGTGGAATGTCTCTCCCTATGAAGGAGAGAATATACAATTTGGTAAAAGTAAAACTTAAAAAGCAAATAAATGAATGAAAGTCTCTACATTTTTAATTTTTATTTTTCATGAAGACAATTAAATAAAAATTCTCTTTAGAGAAGAAAAACTCTAAAATGTTTTAAAAGTCCTCTAGCACCAAGTCACAAGGATACTCACAAGGCTTTACACATTTTTTGCAGAGAAAACAGTGGTTCCATTTCCTGCCATCCTACAAAAACATTTTGTAAATTAAGTTTAATTTCTCACTAAAAATCAGGTTCCACAATTAAAAATTAAAATGTCTTATTAAAATCTGTGTAAATTATTCATGCCTTATTTCTCACTTTCCTGGGATTCACAATTAAATACTTTGATTTAATTTATACATTTCTACACTCAACTCCTGTGCCTCCTCCCTGGCCTTTCATCTCCTTAACTGTGAAATGGGGAGAATTATCTCAATGATTTTGCAAATCCATCCAGCTAAAGGACTTAATAAAAATTTCAAAAGAATGAGTCATAATTTTCTGCATTCATACTGTACAATTTGTCACTGAATTCAAATTTGAGAACTTTATGTCATTCAGACAGATATTCCTGGCTACTGTTTGGGTAATTTTAAAATCGTGAAATAAAACACATGTCAAAAAGTGCCTACAACATATATGTCCCATTTAATGAGTACAGGTAGTCCCTGACTTATAATATGGTTCCATTCCAATGACTTAGCTATAAATCAGTTTTTTTTTCTTTTCAGTTTTCAGTATTATTGCTAGAGCCTGCTCTATGGCTGTATTTTGAACAGTAAACCATAACATCAAACATCTGAGAATAACATCAGCGAGTTACTTGTTGTCACACTGTATACACAAAACAGAAACCCACTGTCGTCGAGTCGGGTCCCACTCATAGCGGCCCTAGAGGTCAAAGTAAAACTGCCCCATAGTTTCCAAGAAGTGCCTGGTGGATTTGAACTGCCAACCTTTCTGTCAGCAGATGTAGCACTTAACCCACTATGCCACCAGGTTTCCAATATTGTATATAGCACATATTAATAAGGATAAGATGTGCCAAGAAAACCCAGATGGTAACTTCAGTTTAGTGTAACTGGAGTACATCCTTAGTCGGGGATTACCTGCGTTATACAGCGAACACAGAGGAAGCCCACCAGCGGTCAAGACAGACTCTCAGCAGCTCTCTAGGAATGTGATCTTTCCCAGTGACAGCATTCCTTCCCCCCGAGCAACACCTATTCTGGTTTTTGTGACCATACTTGGCTTTTATTTTTACAGCTTTTGTGTGCATTCCTACATGCAAAAATTTTTGTTTTCTCCATGTTGAACTTTATACAAAGCTTTTAAGAAAATGCCTGGCACATAAATGTGCAGCACACGTTATTATTATTTCATTGGAACAGGGACAGTATTTAGTAGCTAAATGCCTTATGTGAAACATAGGAGTATAAATTTTATATACACACATGTATATGAAAATTCAGCACTCATGATTTAGCGGTGACATAGTACTATGTAAAAATGAATTCAAATAACTGATGATGAAGGCAACTGAGTATTGTAAAAAGTCTTAACTGCCATGATTATAATTAAAGTATAATATTAAAACAAAACTAATGAATGAGCATACATATTTATGTAAATTACAGTATTAAAAACTACAAACCAATATAATGAAATTAACAAACTAAAACCATTAAAGAGATACTCTATAAGAAAACAGTACCTTGGATGTGCAAGAATCACAGTGCTCACAGTGCTGATTCTCTGAAGAAACATAGCGTTGACACAGAGAACAAAATCTAGAGGAAAGACGTAAACATAGAGAAATCAGCTACAGGTGAGATTAACAGATTAGACAGATGTTTACAAGACACCTGTTACAAAAACTGGATGTAATCCAAATTCAATATAAAATCATGGACCAAATTTAAAACCAAGAGATACATATGAGTTCATATTAAATGCATTTTATTTTCAGAGATATGTATTTTATTGTGTTTTTGGTGAAGGTTCACACGTAAGTTCGGTCTTCCAATTAAAAATTTCTATATAACTTGTTCAGTGACATCAGTTACACCCTTCACTATGCATGAACATGCTATCTCCGTTTTGCATGCTCCATTTCATATCTTTATTTTCAGCGGTTCAGACATATCAACATCCCACTGTAATCTTACCTGTAGCCTTCTTCAGTAGGAAGGATTATTTTATTAGGTGGAATGTTGGTGAAAATTCGCACAGGAGACTGTTTTCGACCTGTCTTTCCATGTTTATAAAGTACATGATTGTCATAATCTACCTAGAGAGTTTTAAAAAAGAAAGGTAAAAAGAAAATTTACTCAAAGGAGTCAACCCAAGATTCTTTAACTAAGAGGGAGCAGAGACGACCTGTCGCCACAGACAGACGCACCATGCTGTTTTCTCGCAGCAAAGACCTGAAAGACCCAGTGAAGCAGATACAGAGGTCAATTCTAGAACCCTGAGCATCAAATAAAGGAATAGAGAACTAGATCAAACACCAAATGACAGAAGAAACTCACAGAAAACAGAGAACAAAGAGAGAGACAGAGTGGTGGTCCCATACCAATCAACACGGCATGGCTTCACTGTAACAGATTAAAATGTGTCCCCGGGAAAAATGTGGGCAGCCATTTGGCCGGGCCATGATTTCTAGTGTTGTGTGGTAATCTGCCATGCTACGGTCTGTCTGTGTTGTAAAGCTTACTCTTTGCCTGTAATTACTAGCCTAAGATTGGATTAAGTTAAAGAGGATTAGGGTGGGGCTGTAACACCTTACCAAGGTCACCTCCCTGATCCAATGGAGGGCAAGTTTGTCTGAGGTATGGCTTGCGCCACCTTTTATCCTTTTGTCACATAGATGAAAGGAAAGGGAAGTGAGCAGAGAGTTGGGAACCTCATATGATCAAAAAAGCAGTGCCAGGAGCGGTATGTCCCTTGTACCTGAGGTTCTTGTGCTGTGATGCTCCCAGACCAAGAAAAGACTGATACATCCAAGGACCTTTTTCCAGAGCTGAGAGCAAGAGCCTTCTCCTGGACCCAGTGCCCTGAACTTGGACTTCTAATCTACTGAGTGGTGAGAGAATGAATTTCTCTGGTTAAAGCCATCCACTCACAGTATGTCCATTACAGCAGCACCAGGTGACTAAGACAGCCACCATCTTGAAGAGAGGCGCAACAACCCCAGACAGAGCGTGTAGGAATGCAGCTTCACCGAGTTCCCAAGAGGGGCAGAGTACCCTGTGACCAGAGAACACGCTTTCCACCCCTTACCTTCCTGCCCCATAAGCTACTTCCACTCCTTCCTAAAGGACCACACCATGCAACTCCACTAGAGAGCCACTGGCCTACTGCCAATCCGAGTCCATCACGCCCCCACCTGCCACGCCACTTCTTTTCTATTTTCTTCCTCTTCTTTTTCCCTCCCACCTAGCCCTGTACTATACCTCCATCCCTTTCTACTGGGCTACACCACGTCAGCCAAAGGCCACTGGCCCACTGCCACCCTATGTCTGTCCCACCCCCATCAGCCAGATGCCTCCAAGGCATCTTTCTAGCTGTTTTTTTTTTTTTTTTCCTCTTTCTTCCTTTTCTCCTCCCCTGCCCCCGACCCCCAAGCCCCTCTGCCACCTCCAGCCCTTCAGGCCATGCCTGAACACAGCAGCTACACACAGAGCCACAGCCTGCTGCAGCCCAGGTCCCTACAGCCCCCAGCTCACGGGCTCACACCACACCCCTTTTTCTCTCTGTCATCTTTTTCCTCCTCTCTCCCTCCCACCTAGGCCCCTGTATCACTACCCTCCACTTCCCATCAGCCCTCAGGCCTGTCCTGTTACCAGTCACCAACTCCCACCACACAGCCAGTTCCTTTTTTCATCTTTTCTCTTTCTTCTTTTACCTCCCACTGATACGTTACCTCCCCTTGTGCCACCAGACCCTGCCATGTCACACCTGCTAGTCAGCCACCAGCTGGCCATGGCCGCAGGTCCACCTTGCCCTGGGCGGCAGCTCCTGTCACACTGCCATTTCTCCCCTGCCCACCGAGCCCTGTAATCTACCTCCTGTCCTTTCCAGCTGACCTCAGGTCTACCACCACCAACAACCACGACCCCCAGCTGTGCTGCTTTTACTTATTATTTTCTTTTTTCTCTTTCATTTTTTCATCCTCTCGCCTATCCCTGTACTCTCTCTCCCACTGTCCACCGCACTCTGCCACGCCACTGTGGCTACAGAGCCAAGTCCACCCCTCACCTAGCTGTGGCCTCCAGCATGCCGTGTTTTATTTTCTTTCTATATTTTTTATTTTCTTCCTCCCACCTGGCCCGGTGGGTCATTTCTCTCCCCTTCCTCTGGCCCCTGAGCCCACCCTGCCTCCAGCAGCTGACCTCTACTGCACTGCAATTTCCCCTCTTTTTCATTTTCTTTTTTTTTCCCTGTTTTTCTCTTTTCTCTTTCTTCCTTTTCTTTCCTATTCCCATCTAGCCCCCAAGTCTGCTCCAATCTCATGCACTGGCTACTTTTTTTTCATTATCTCTATTTTCTTTTCTCCCCTGCACCACTTTGCCCCATACGCCATCACCCTCTTCCCTCTAATACCCACTACACTGCTGTAGTTACAGCCTCCCTTGTGCTCAAGCTCACTACGTCACTGGCCCCCAATAGTCCCCCCTTTCCCACCACTGGACCAGATGTTGATTAGTGGGAAGTAAGCCAGTATCACTCCCCATCCAACACTACTACCTGTCCAATGAGGAGCTGTGAACACTCCCATAACAACAAGCCAATATACCAGGAGGCAGACAGCACCCACCACCTCTCCAAACCAGTGCAGAGCAAAATAGCCTCACCTTGCCACCTGCTGCTTTGACCACCCAGACAAGGTGGTGAGAGCTATTGTACCCAAAGATGATCAAGCAGCAGGCACATCTGATCTGCCTGACCTGACATACCAAACAAAACGAAAAAGTAGCTGAAACAAACATTCAATCAATAAATAAGGAAAATAGTATCTTAACATCTTGGAGAGAGTAGACAATATCAAAACATATAAAAAGCAGGACAAGATTGCTCTAGCAAGTGACCAGAATAAAGATTCAGATGCCTTTCCAGTAGAAGAAAATGTGGTGGAATAACGTGACATATTATTCAAAACACAGTATTTAAGATTCCCTAAGAAACTAGAAAAGAGATCAAGGAAAACACAGACAAAATGAAGGGAAAAAAGACAAAAATCAGGAAAACACAGAGATAATCAACAGAAACACAGACAAAATTAATGAAAATGCAAAGCAATCAAATTCAAGCATATAAAGAACAAAACATAAAAATAGATATCAAACCAAAACAGCAATGAAAAACTCGAAAGATAAACAACAAAATGGACAATTCAATAGAAGGTTTAAGAGCAAAACTCATACAATGGAAAACAGAGTCAGAAAGATTGAAGAAAACTACAAGGATGCCACTTTGTTTGAGGAAATCAATGTGGTATCAAGTAATAAAAGACTGATTCAAACTTAGGAAGACAAACGTAAATTTCAAGGTAACCACAAAGAATGTTAACAATTTTCCTCATCAGAATAAAAAAGAAAAAACATAAAGGCTCAGTATACACACACTTCATTCTATAATAACAAAAGAAAATCAACACACAAAAGGAACTCAGCACAGAAAAGTAAAAGGAACAAAGAGAACATCAGTACCCCTCCCCCAAAATAAGTATAACAGTATGACAGCAATGAACTTATGTAGTTGTTATATGCCATTGACTTGGTTCCAACTCATACCAACCCTATGCACAACAGAACAAAACACTGCCTGGTCGTGCACCATGTCCACAATCATTTTTATGTTTAAGCCCCCATCATTGCAGCCCCTGTGCCAATCTATCTCATCAAGTGTCTTCCTCTTTTTCACTGACCCTCCACTCCACCAAAGCATTATGTCCTTCTCCAGGGACTGATCCCTCCTGACAACATGTCCAAAGTATGTACGATGCAGTCTTAACATCTTTGCTTCTAAGAAGCACTCTAGCTGTACTTCTTCCAAGACAGATCTGTTTGTTCTTTTGGCAGTTCATGGTACATTCAATATTCTTCTCCAGAACCACAATTCAAGGGCATCAATTCTCCTTCCGTCTTCCTTGTTCATTGTCCAGATTTCGTGTGAATATGATGTGATCAAAAATACCATGGCTTGGGTCAGGCACACCTTAGTCTTCATGGTGACATCTTTACTTTCCAATCCTTTAAAGAGGTCCTTTGCTGTAGATTTTCCCAGTGCAGTGCTTCTTTTGATTTCTTGACTGCTTCTTCCATGGCACTGACTGCAGACCCAAGTAAAATGAAAACTTAGACAAACTCAATCCTTTCTCCATTTATCATGATGTTGCTTACTGGTCCAATTGTGAGGATTTTTGTTTTCTTGATATTGACATACAATCTATATTGAAGGCTGTGGTCTTTGATCTTTATCAGTAACTGTTTCAAATCCTCTTCA
This sequence comes from Heterohyrax brucei, assembly GCA_028571685.1. Classification (NCBI taxonomy): domain Eukaryota; kingdom Metazoa; phylum Chordata; class Mammalia; order Hyracoidea; family Procaviidae; genus Heterohyrax; species Heterohyrax brucei. Next base: position 170,042,077 of record CM053143.1, read on the forward strand.
CTTCCAACAAGGTGATGCCATCTGCATAACACAGGTTGTTCATGAGTCATCCTCCAATCCTGATGCCTTGTTCTTCTTCACATAGTCCAGCTTCTCAGATTATTTACTTGGTTTACAGATTGAAAAGGTACAGTGCAAGGATACAACCCTGACACACATCTCTTCTGACTTTAAACCATGCAGTGTCCCCTTGTTCTGTTCACATGGCTGCCTCTCAATCCGTGTCCAGATTCCTTAAGAGCACAATTAAGTGTTCTGAAATTCCCACTCTCCCCAATGCTAGCCATAATTTGCTATAGTCCACACAATCAAATGCCTTTGCACAGTTAATGAAACACAGGAAAACATCTGTCTGGCATGCTCTGCTTTCAGTTAAGATCCATTTGACATCAGCAATGATATCCCTGGTTCCACATCCTTTTACGAATCCAGAGTAAATTCCTGACAGCTCCTTGTCACTATACCGTTGCAGTCATTTCTGAATGACCCTGAGTAAAATTTTACTTGCATGTGATATTGTTTGGTAATTTCCACATTCGGTTGGATCACCTTTCTGTGGAATGGACATAAATATGGATCTCTTCCAGTTGGCTGGCCAGGTAGCAGTCCTCCAAATTTCTTGGCATAGATGACTAAGAACTTCCAGCACTGCATCTGTTTGTTGAAATATCTTAAATGGTGGTCCATCAATTCCAGGAGCCTTGTTCTTTTCCAATCCTTCAAAGCAGTTTTGACTTCCTCCTTCAGTACCATTGGTTCTTGATCATACGTTACGTCTTAAAATGTCTGAACACTGACCATTTCTTTTTGGTATAATGACTCTGTGGATTCCTTCCATCTTCTTTTGATGCTCCCTGAGTCATTTAATATTTTCCCTGTAGAATCCTTCACTATTGCAACTCAAGGCTTTAATTTTTTTTCCATAGTTCTTTCAGCCTGAAAAATACAGAATGTGTTTTTCCCTTTTGGTTTTCTATTTGCAGCTCTTCACACATGTCATTATAATACTTTATAGTATCTTCTCAAGCTGCCCTTTGAAATCTTCCGTTCAATTCTCTTGCTTCATCATTCCTTCTTTTTGCATTAGCCGCTGCTGAGCTGAGTTCAACAGCAAGTTTCAGAGTTTCTCCTGACAACTAATTTGGTATTTTCTTTCTTTTCTGTCTTTTTAATGACCTTTTGCTTTCTTTATGGATGATGTCTTTGATATCATTCCACAGTTCATCTGGTCTTCAGTCACTAGTGTTCAAGATATCAAATCTGTTCTTGAGACAGCCTTTAAATTCAGGTGAGATATACTTAAGGTCATACTTTGGCTCTTGTGTACTTGTTCTAATTTTCTTCAGTTTCAATTTGAACTTGCACACGAGCAACCAATAGTCTGTGCCACAGTCAGCACCTGGTCTTGTTCTGACTGCAGATAGGGAGCTTTTCCATGGTCATTCCACAGATATAGTCAATTTGACTCCTATGTTGGTGTTGGAGAAAAAAGGCATTTGTAATGAGAAAGTTGTTGGTCTTATAAAATTCTATCATGTGATCTCTGTACCATTTCTATCACCAAGGTGTAGTGGCTAAGTGCTATGGCTGCCAACCAAAAGGTTGACAGTTCAAATCTACCAGGTGTTGCCAGGCACTCCTTGGAAACTCTATGGGGCAGTTCTACTCTGTCTATAGCATTTCTATGAGTTGGAATCAACTAGACAGCAGTGGGTTTGGTTTTTTTTTTTTTTTTAATAAACTTATACCTAGCAATAATTACACTGAATACAAATAGCTTAAATGCATCTATAAAGAGACAACGTGGAAGAATGGATTAAAAAAACACGATCCATCAATACACTGTCTCCAAGGGACACACCTTAAACACAGACATAAATATATTTAAAATCAAAGGATGAAAGAAATATATCAAGCAGTGATCAAAAAAGGTCAAGGATCATAATATTAATCTCAAATAAAATAGACTTTAAGGCAAAATCCACCATAAAAGACCAGGAAGAATACTATATGATGATTAAAGGGATAATCCACCAAGAAGACACAACCTTAATAAGTATCTCCATGCCCAATGACAGAGCTCCAAAATATATAAAACCAACTCTAACAGCATGGTAGAGAGAAACAGAAAATACCACAATGATACTAGAAGATTTCAACACACCAGTCTTGGTAAAGCATATAATATCCAAAACAAAACTCAACAAATATACGTGTCCTAGTCAACTGATAATGCTCTAACAGGAATACCACATGTGGATGGCTTTAACAAAGCAAAGATGATCCTTACATAATCCAGCAGGCTAGAAGCCTGAATTCAGGCTGCCGCCTCCAGGGGAAAGCACTCTCTTTCTGTTGGCTCTAGACGAATCTCCTTGTGTTGCATCAGTCTTTCTTTGGTCTGTGAGCATCTTGGCACAGGAACCTCAGGTCCAAAGGATGCACTCTGCTTCTGGTGCTACTTTCTTGATGAGGTTCCCCAAAGTCTCTGCTTGCTTCCCTTTCCTCTTATCTCTTGTAGCATAAAAGGTGGTGCAAGCCACATTCCAGGAAAACCCCCTTAGTAAAGGTGTCACAGTCCCACCCTAATCTTCTTTAACTTAATCCAATCTTTTCCTGTTAACTACAGGCAGAGATTAGGATTTACAACACAGGAAAATCACAAAATGAAGAACCACTGCAGAATACTGGTAATCACAGCCTACCCAAATGGCTACACACAATTTTGCAGAGACACAATTCAACCCGTGACAGTATGAAAGATCTGCATGCCACAGTCCACCAACTTGATCCCACAGACATATACATCCCACCTCATCCAATAGCAGAAAAGTATACAGTCTTTTCCAACACATATGCAACACTTTCCAGAACAGATTACATGTGAGGCCACAAATAAAATCCAAAACAGTGGTATGGGGAGAGGTAAACAGAAAGATGGAAATGACAAGAGAGAGATTCACAACTCTCTAGTTGTTCTACCCACAGGACAATTGCAAATATTTACCTCTATCCCCAAGATTCCTAACTCAACTTCCAATTTCTGCAAATCAACTTGGAAGTAACCTGAAGCCATGGAGAATAACCTCTATTAGTTTCTGACTTCCTTCTCCTCCCCTCTATCACCCACACACATTCTTAACTTGGTTTTAAACCTGCTGTGAAATCACTTGGCCACTAAATCCAGCTTTCTTCATATCAGTCATTCTCCAAGAGTGATGTGTGGGTCAACAGCATCACCATCACCTGAGATCTTGTTGGAAATCCAAATACTTGGGCCCCATTCAGGCACTAATAAATCAGAATCTCTGGGGGTAGGGCCCAGACATCTGTGTTTGAACACACTTAAGTTTAAGAACTACTACTTTAGATGGTCCACAAGAATATCATCAGATTTTTATGAGGTCATTACAGGTAGATCCCTACTTTCAAATAAGTTGCAATGAATTGTTTGCGTCCTTAACAGGAAGGCACTCAAGTACTCACAAAAGAATTGGTTTGCACAGTAGCTATGTAGTAATCGAATCAGAAAAAAATGTGAGGAACTGCCGACAACCGCAAGAAAGGCCTTACACGGTACATCCCAAGGCTGTCTCTTTTGGCCCTGTTGAGTTTAACACCAATGCCCTGGAGAAGTCATGGGAGAAACACTTACCAGAACTATGCATGAACAAATTTAGAAAGACAAATGAATAAGATTAAGCAGTGGGGAGAAAGCAGGACAAAGACAGCCAGCTAAGCAAAGGTTTGTAGGGAAAAAGTTCCAATTTCAGCCTGTTAGAGCACAGTGAGTCCACAGTGCAGCCCAACTGTAACAGCCGGTGTAGGATCCCAGTAGGCCTTCTGTGAAGAGTAACGTCGTAAGAAAAGTACGACATTAGATGACATCTGAAGACCCACATGCAGTTACTAATGTCCCTAGGTTACACAACCGGTTTGCACTCTACTAGTACTAAAGTTGCACGGTTTGAACCCACCCAGCAGTGCTGTGGAAGAAAGACTGGTGGTCAGCTTCCATCAAGAAAACCCTGAGGAACAATTCCACTGAGAACCCAATGGAGCAACTCTGTACCACCTGGGGTTCCTGTGAGTCAGAATCAACCTATGGCACCAGATTGAGGGGTCTGGGTATGTAGTTATTAAGAAAGGCAATGATGAACTGAATTATTTTCCTGAAAATAACAGGAATAAGTAATATGTACAGTTTATCACACTGGGGGTATTTATTCAGAAAAGAGAAGACTAGGAGAACTTGATGGCTATTTTATAACTTGAAGGAGTGTCACATGGAATAAAAATTTGATTTATCCTTAATTGCTTCAGAGAACAGAACTAGGACCGATGGTTCAAGCTAATGGGGAGCATCTTTTATCTCAATGTGAGAACATTTCTAACGATTAGAGCTATTAAATAAACTAAGTTGCCTTGCAAAGGTGCAGGACTCATCTCAGTGAAAGCATTTCAGTGAGTGTAGACAGCTGTTCGTCATGAATTTAGTGAAGGTTTCTGCATTGAAAAGTTAGCCTAGGTTATCTCTACATTTCTTTCCAACTTTAAAATTCCATGAGTATATGTCACTGATTAAGGCTAATACACAAAAACAGAAATTTTACTTCAAAAACATTTCAAAATAGTGCCCTAATTAGTTTTCTTTTAAAATGATTTAAATTCATAATTTTCCCTAACACAATGCTCTGTATACTTAAGAAACATTACCTTATTAAATTCAACAAAGATGTTTTGAACATTGAGAAGGGTCATTTAAAAAAAATGAATCGTTCACAAGAGACTCTTACAAGATTTTTAAATGTTGGGAAATAATATTTTAGAAAGATTTCTAGTACACAGACTGTTCTGTGCAATATAATACACAGAAGATGGGAGAGAGAGAGAAAAAAAAAACAAAACAAGAACAATTTCTTTATGGTTACCCAAGGAGTTAGAGAATGTATGTGTCACGGAGGTGGTTGATTGCCTGATTTTGCATAACCTAATTGAGATTATTATTATTTTTAAATGCGGGTTTGTTGTGCTAATTAACTATAAACATACGGTATGTAAAAATGCCTGCTTCCAGGGTAAATTAACGTACCTCTAACATGCACCCATATTTCACAGCTTTATCCACACAAATAAACCTCCTATGGAAGTGCTGTAAAGCAAACACAATTTTGCAAATTGGGTATCACTAGTGGTAGAGCTGATACACCATTTTCCTGTCATTATCCCTGACATTTCACTCACAATGATGATGAGAGGCATTTTCAAAGAGGAAATTTCTCCCATGGAACTGATTAATGTGATGAAGTACTGTATAGAAATGAGGAAAAGCATAAAATCTCTGCAATTTCTAACTTAATTTTATCTATACGCAAATGTCTTCTGTGACATGAGACTGAAACTACTTACCCAGGGACCCAGACGTTGAAGTCAATGAACCTTTATTTTGCACCTACTATGTTGTGTAGTGGCTAAGTGCTACAGCTGCTAACGAAAAGGTGGACAGTTGAAATCCACAAGGTGCTCCTTGGAAACTCTATGGGGCAGTTCTACTCTAACCTACAGGGTCCCTGAGTCAGAATCAACTCGATGGCACTGGGCTTGGGTTTTGGTTTATGTGCCAGATGCAGTCCAAGTGGAGCTGTGGTCGGGCATTAGGCTGCTAACCAAAAGACTGGCAGTTCAAATCCATCAGCCACTCCTCGGAAGCCCTATGGGGCAGTACTATTCTGCCATTACAGGGTCTCTAGGAGTCAGAATCAACTCAATGACAACATGGGTTTTTGTTTGTTTGTTTTTTGGATGTTCTAGGCATCAAGCAGGAAACAAAGACTAAACAAGACAGAGCACTTGCATGTTTATAACTCCCTAAGAACCGAATTATATTTAATTTCAGTGTACTCAAAAGGTCCCAAGTGCACTCTTTAGTTCCATCAACCAATTTCTATCACAGGAATAAGGTCTTTTAGTTGTATTCCCCATCTCCTGTGTAGCTTCTTATTTAATATTACTTCTTATTTAACAACACCTATCTTCCTTTTATGAAACCCCGGTGGCACAGTAAAGTGCTACAGCTGCTAATCAAAAGGCAGGCAGTTCAAGTCCACCAGGTACTCCATGGACACTCCATGGAGTGTCTGTTCTACTCTGTCCTATGGGGTCACTCTGAGTTGGAATCAACCTGACGGCAGTGGATTTGGTATTTTTTTGGTTTATCTTCCTTTTCACTCCAAACCTACTAAACGGTTTACGTTTGTTATATACTGAATTCGGAGTTGAGTTGCCATTGTGTAATCTGTAATAACTTCTTAAAATATTTGTCAAAATATCATTTCTGAATGTGAAACTAGCCCTAAAAAAAATGCTAAAATTCTTATACAGGTTGATTTTAAAGACAACAAACGAAAGCAAATAGCTCCATCATTAACAAGTGAGGCCAGTGTCCTACGTTACATAAACCAGGAAAAAACCAAACCCACTGCCGTCATAGCGATCCCATAGGACAGAGTAGAACTGCTCCCACAGCGTTTCCAAGGAGCACCTGGAAGATTCAAACTGCTGATCTTCTAGTTAGCAGATGTAGCACTTAACCACTATGCTACCAGAATTTCCTCCTAAGCTACAGAGAAATGAGAAATCACGAATACTCAAGATGTAGGGCTATGAAATCACCTAATTTAGATGCAGCAAGTACAGAGCATTAATGACCCCGCCCCTACACAAATATCACTAATCAATGACATTACTCTTTGCCACTGAGCCTGGTCATCTCAATAACTACTCCAGAAAGCCACTTCCAATTTATTAGGCTTGGAACTTGAAGTGAAACTTATCTGCCATCCATGTTCTAACCCAACCATTTTATTTTACAAGGAAACACATCTGGGAAGATAAAATGACTTCTCTCTCAAAATTCAGCAGCTTCTAACAGGCAGTGCTACGATTCCAACTTCTTCTGACTCAAAATCAGAGTTTTTCATTATCGCATCCTTCTCTTCTAATCTGCCCTTGATAAACTCTTGGTTTTCCAGGGCTTTGATGACTAGAATTTTTTATTCAGTACTCATCAATTGCTTTATCACTGAAGTGTCTACATAATTTATCTTTTATGAAGATTTGAAGCACTTCCTCTCTTCTCTTACCTGCAAAGTATTTTTGAAGTACAAGATTTAGTGACTTTGTTTTTTCACAGCACTGGGGCTTAGGGGCTTAAAATCATCTCAGGTAATGTGAGAAAGAAGCCCTAATCAAGGTTTATGGGAAAATGTCCGTGACAGAGCAGAGAGACTTTGAAATTTTTCATTTGACGAAGAGTAATACAAAAGGAAAAAGTACTATACCACAAAATGAGGCTAAAGTAACAGAAGAAAAAGAAAAAAAGCAAAAGACTCAGAAAGAGATAATAATAAATTCAAAGAAATTCTTTACTAATGGCAAGAAAATTGTCATGGGAGGCACCATAAATACAGTTCATGAGTATACTGCCAATGTGGCTATGTCCACTTCCCCATCATGAACACATAATGGGCAGTGCTGCTCTAACTTTTATTGGAATCTTGAAAAGCACACTTAATTTTACATTTTGTTGGCTTTATTCATTTTATTTTCACATCTCAAACACTGGATTTCTCAATGAAAAGACTGCCTTTCATCTTGTTGGATACATGAATGGATTAGAATCTTTCTTCACCAACACACTGAGACATATAATTATTTTTTAAAAATTTGAACCTTGGAACTGTTTCTCAAAATGAAAACTTCCAAAAGCTCTTTCCTAGAAATGCAGGCTGCCAAGACAAGCAATAACAAGTTGCTGTTGCTAGGTGCTATTGAAAACAGTTTTGACTCACAGCAAGCCCACGTACAAGAGAGGGAAATACTGCCCAGTCCCACACCATCCTCTCAACTGACCTTACAGTTACTTTTGAAGAACTCTCCTTGGGAAGTTATGCACTGATGCTAGTACCTAGTCCACCTCTCAAAGCAATCTTGTGATTCTTTCTGGAATGGCCATTGTGCGTGCTGGCAAGTTTGCAAACTTAATTGTATAGCTGTCTCTGAGGGAGTTTTTAGCCAGTAGACAAGTAAGTATTGGAAGATCCTCCCTACTCACCTGATCTGGACCCCAGTGACTTTTCTTTAACCAAAGATAAAGGAAATATTGAAAGCTATTTTGTTGACATTCAGGACATCAAGGATAATACGGAGACAGCTCTGATGGCCATTCCAGAAAAAAAGAGTTCCAAAATTGCCTTGTAGGGTGGAGCAGGTGCTGGCTTTGGTGCATAACTTCTCAAGGAGTACTCTGAAGGTTACCATAGTGATATTTAGCAATGAGGTATGTAACACTTTTTCTAGGATGAGTTTGTGAACTTATTTGGCAGTTCTCGTATTTAATATCCTTTGCCAAGATCACAATTCAAAGGCGTCAGTTCTTCTTTGGTTCTTCCATCATATCCGTTGTCCAGTTTTCACATGCATATGAGGTGACGGAAATGCTATGGCTGGGGTCAGACATACCTGAGTCCTTAAAGTGACATTTTGCTTTTTAAAACTTTAGGGAAGTTTTTTTTAGAGGTATACAGATCATAAACCACCATAATTGATAGTCCAACAACCTGGAGGGTCCCCTGGGAACACGGCCCCTAGACTTGCTACTAGCCCAGAACTGAAACCAGTACTGAAGCCAACACTTCAGACAAAGAATGGACTGGACTTGGTGATGAAGGTGGTGTGTGTACTTTATGGTTTAATATATACATGAGGCTGTCCTACTGATTTCTTTTTAGAGGGCAGACGAGACAGAGGAGAGGTGCTGGTTGAGTGGATACTGAAGTGAGGAAAAAAGAAGAGTGTGCTGTCACAGGGTAAGGAAAGCAGATGGAGTTGCAGAGAGGTGGGTACTTGGGGTTTTGCATGGGAAATTAACTTGGATTGTAAACTTTCACTTAATCACAACAAATTTTCTTTTTTTTTTTTTAATTTTAGAGAGGTTTTTTGCAGCAGATTTGTCTGATGCATCTTTTGATTTCTTGATTGCTACTTCCATAGGTACTGATTGTAGATCTAAGTAAGATAAAATCCTTGACAACTTCAATCTTTCCTCCATTTATCATGATGTTGCTTATTGGTCCAGTTGTGTGTATTTTCCTTTTCTTTATGTTGAGGCACAACACATACATGAAGGCTGTGGTCTTTGATTTTCATTAATAAGTGCTTCAAGTCTTCTTCACTTTCAGCAAGCAAGGTTATGTCATCTGCATACTGCAGCTGTTAATGAGTCTTCCTCCAGCACTGATGCCCCATTCATCTTCATATAGTCCAGCTACTGGTTATCTGCACAGCACACAGACTCAGTAAGTACGGTAAAAGGATACAACCCACATGCACATCTTTCCTGACATTAAACCGTACAGTGTCCCCTTTGTTCTGTTCAAATGACTGCCTCCCGATCCATGTACCAGATCCTCATGACCACAACTGTTTTGGAATTCCCCTTCTGTACCATGTTATTCGTAATTTGTTATGATTCACACAGTTGAATGCCTTTGCACAGTCAATAAAACACAGGTAAACATCTTTCTGGTATTCTGTGCTTTCAGCCAAGATCCATCTGACATCAGCATGATATCCCTATCTCCACATCCTCTCTGGATCTGGTCTCAGTTTCTGTCAGTTCCCTGTCAATATACTGCTACAGCTGGTTTTACACAATCTTCACCAAAATTTTACGTGTTCCATAGTTTTCACATTCAGCTGGGTCACCTTTTTTGGATCAGGCATAAATCTAGATCTCTTCTAGTAGGTTGGCCAAATGTTCTGGCACACACAGGTAAGCATTTCTAGCACTGCATCTGTGTGCTGAAACACCTCAGGTGGCGTCCCATCAATTCCTGCAGCTTGTTTTCCCAACAACGCCGTGAGTGCAGCTTGGATGTCTTCCTTCGCTATCACTGGTTCTGGATCATGTGCTAGCTCCTGAAATGGTTGAAAGCTGGCCAATTCTTGGTACAGTGACTGTATTCCTTCTGTTTTTGATGTTTCCTGCATTGTTAAATATTTTCCCCACAGAATCGTTTTAATACTGCACCTTGAGGCTTTTCTTCAGTTCTTTTGACCTGAGAAGCACCAGTTAAGAGCTCTGGTAATAACCAATTACTCTGCCTTAACTTCTCTCATGCACTTTATGCTACCTCTGCCTCCTTTTGCCTCCTCACTAGTTCAGGCCCTGGGCTACAGTGAAAACTCTCAGTCTCTGGATGTGGACAAAACCCTGCTGGTACAATGGTTAAGTGCTATTACTGCTAACCAAAAGGTGGGCAGTTCAATCCACCAGGCGCTCCTTGGAAACTCTATGGGGCAGTTCTACTCTGTCCTATAGGGTTGCTATGAGTTGGAATCAACTTGATGGCAGCAGGTCTGGATATGCAGGCAACAGTTCTGTGAGGGGCTTTTTGTCATGCTGTTCTAGCAGCTTTGTGCAAAACAACACCCAAGGAAGAGGCTTACTCCCACCAAAGGACTATCTGAAGGACAATAATGACGGCGATACTGATGATGACAATGCCAACAGCAATAACCTAAACTCTACATTTGCTAAGTCTTTTCATGCACTATCTCATATAATCCTTAAAACCTATGAGGAGATATTATTACCATGCTCATTTAATATACAGAATAAGCTTCAGAAAGGTTGGGTAATATATGCAAGGCCCAGCTAGAAAGTACAGAATCCATTGCTGATAGTGGATTCTGACTTATAATGACCCTATGGGATGGAGCGGAACTGTCCCATAGGGTTTCCCAGGAGTACTGATGGATATGAACTGCTGACCTTTTGGCTTGCAGCCAAGCTCTTAACCACCGCACCATCAGGGCTCCAGTAAGCAGTAGAACCAGGATTCAAACTGAGGTCCTTTTAACCATTTTCCAGAAAAGAAGAGTAAACTTTAAAAGCAGGTATGATGCTTCAGACTGTCTGAAGCAGAGCTCAGGCAGTTAAGATTAAGATGGCTTATGCCACGCAGTTGGAAAGGAACTAATTAATGTGGCTCAAGAGCCATAAAAAATATGAAAAAAATAAATCCATTTAATTTGATACAGTAATCTCAGTTTGGGAAATCTATTTTAAGGATACAGAAAAATTATATGCATAAAGGTTATTTTAGGCAGTATTATTTACAACACCTTAAAGATGGAAGCTGAACAATGAAAAAGGAAGATAGAGGAAGAACTGATGCATTGAAATTGTGGTGTTGGTGAAGAATATTGAGTATCCTGTGGACTAATAAAGAATGAACAAATTGGTCTTAGAAGAAATACAACTAGAATGTTTCTTCAAAATGAGGATGGCAAGACTTCAACTCACCTGCTTTGGACATGCCATCAGGAAAGATCATTTTCTAGAAAAGGACATCAAGTTTGGTGAAGCAGAAGTCAGTAAGAGGGAAGCCCTCATTTAGATGGAGTGACACAGTAGTCACAATGTACTCCAACACACCAACAATCAGAAAGATGGTGCAGAACCAAGCAAGGCTGTCTTCTTTCACACACAAGGTCAGAGCTGACACAAGGGTGACTCACAACAACAAAGACAGAAGCCACCTATTAGTCTGATATGAGGGCAATGATACTACAGTTCATTCATGAGTTACTAAAAGCATAAAGATTACGTTTAAAAATGTTCACTTCTACAAGAGACAGCAAAGAAAGAAAACAATTCAAATTTGCCTGTTATGATGACATGTATGTAAAAAAATACTTTGGAGAGACTGGAAATGAATACTTCGAAAGTATTTAACAGCTGTTGAGTGAGAGAGAAGCACAGGTAAGGTCTGTCTTCTCATGTTTTGTAAAATTGTTTCAGAATTTCAAAATAAGTTTCATAATGGTATAATCTTCAAGATTAGAAAGATCAGATCCAAGCGCTATCTTGGAACAACTCAGTAAAGACATCAACAGTTCTAGGCTGCAAAGCCTTAGTCAGAGGCTAGACAATTATGCCAAAGACTCAACTAGAAGGATGTCATTACTGACAAAGGAAGCAGTGCCCACTTAGGGACCACACATAGTGACAGTGACCACACATAGTGACAGTGACCAGAGGGAAATGTCAGAAGAAAGAATCTGAGGGACAGTGTGGAGTACTATGGATGCTAGCACCTACTCTTTCACCTGCAGTGTGGGGGTGCCGTAGCAGTTAACTGATACATCAGCTAACCGAAAGGTTAGCTGATATGAGGGCAATGATAGAGTTCCCAAGCACTCCTTGGGAACTCTATGGGGCAGTTCTATTCTGACTTATAGGGTCACTATGAGTCACAATCAACTTGACGGCACTGAATTTGTTTTTGTTTTTTTTTTTTTGGTTTGTTTGGTTTGGTGATGCAGAGGAGGAGATACATAACAAAACATCAAGGGGTGATAGGAAGGCAGAGACACATGGCAAAGTATCAAGAGTGGTGACGTGGAGAAGGAGACCCATGCAGAAGATATCAGCGAGCAATGTGGAGGAGGCACGTAAGCAAATGCTAGGAAGAAATCTCTTTTCAGTAAATACCACCCTGAACCAGCCCATTTACACTCAGGCTCCTCTAGACCTTGGCATTGCTGCCTTCTCTAATATCCCACAACTTTGTGTACACCCTATTTTAGTTCTTGACATCCCTCTGAATGCATAGTAAAGTGCATGTGGAATCCTACCAACTAGAAATAACAACTTAGTTCTCTACAACTTCCAAACAAGGAAAACTGATACTCATTATGACGATCGTGTGGTCTAAGAAATCTTCCAGTGATGACAAAGATTAGATCAGTTGTTCTAAGAGCTAACAACACTTTACAATCACCTGAGAAGCTTGGTCAAAAAAATTGTTTCCTGGAATTTCCCCTTCTGATGTTGACTCAGTAGCTTTATTTTAGTATGAATGAACCTGTATTTCTAACAAGCACCCTAGGTGTTACAGACATTTAGACACCTCCAAGGAAATCATATGGGGCAATTCTACTCTTTTGTAGGGTCACTATGAGTCGGAACATAATCAGTGTCATGAGTTTGTGTTCTTTTCCTGGACTAACATACTTATGGTGTACTTTTAGGGTTTAATACAGCTTATAGTATTCTAATTTACCAAAAACAATGGAGAAATATTTATTTATGCAAAACATCATCCCCCACCACACCAGATAGGAGAATATTTACCGTACCTGGTAATCCAACATGCAGAAGCTTGGGAAAAACTGACGAATTCGACATTCAAAAAAATAGGGGAAAATCCAGAACATGGGTAGTTCTTTGTGACTGTCACCTACTATATCACAAAAAAAAGGGGGGGAAAGAGGGATCAGAAATTGGTATTAAAGAAGAAATAAAATGGACACCTATCATTCAAAAACTTCTGTTATCAGGAGAAACTGCACTCATTCAATTAACTTGAATCTCACACAAAAGAATGTTCACCTGAGTGACATTTACAAACTGACTTTCTCAAAGGTCAGTGGGGAATGTTCTTTTTCTATTAACACAGGTACAGAGTATATAACAATAATCCCTGTGTGTATCATTATAAGGAGCCTTGACAACACAACAGTTAAGTGCTCACTGTTAACTGAAAGGTTAGTCACTTTAACCAGCAGCTCTACTGGAGACAGATCTGGCAACTGACTTCGGTAAAGATTACAGCCTAGGAAATGGTCATGGATTGAATTCTGTCCCCCTAAAAATGTGTACAGCAATTTGCATCAGCAGTGACTCCTGCTAACAGGATAGGTGACATTCCTATACACTGTAGACCCTGCCTCTAGGATGCTGATGATGCAAGTTGGGCTGCAGTTGGGTTGGTGGGGCAGGACTCAATGTGTAAAACAGAATTGTGCCTTGAGGCAATCTTTTCATTTATTTGTTTTTTATTTATTTATTGTGATTCAGTGAAAGTGTAGAAGCCAGTTTAAATTTGCATGCCTGCCTATATGCAGCTACTACTGCTCTCCTTGCCCGGTGACAGCACACTCCTCCTTGAGGCAATCTCTTGAGATTAAAAAAGGAAGAAGCCAGCAGAGATTTGAGGACCTCATACCACCAAGAAGTAGTGCCTGAAGCACAGCGCATCCTTTGGAAAGGATCCAGGTCCCCTATGCCTCAGGAACTCCCAGTCCAGGGGAAGACTGATGACAAGGACCTTCCTCCAGACACAACAGAGAAAGTGTTCCCTGGGAGCAGATGCCCTGAATTTGCACTTGTAGCCTACTGGACTGTGATGAAAACTTTTCTCTTTTTAAAGCCATCCACTTGTAGTGTTTCTGTTACAGCAGCATGTTGCTGTTAGGTGCCACTGAGTCAGTTCTAACTCATAGCGACCATACACACAGCAGAACAAAACCCTGCCCAGTCCTGCACCATGCCCATAATCATTTTTATGCTTAAGCCCATTGTTGTATCCACTGTGTCAATCCATCCTGTTAAGTCTTCCTCTTTTTCACTAGCCCTCTACTTTACCAAGCATAATGTCCTTCTGAGACTGAATTCCCTGACAACATGTCCAAAGAATGCAAGACACAGCCTTGTCACTGTTGCTTCCAAAGAGCACTCTGGTTGGACTTCTTCCACAACAGATCTGTTTGTTCTTCAGTCCATGGCACATGCAATATTCTTCTCCAACACTACAACTCAAAGGCAGCAGTTCTTTGGTCGTCCTTATTCATTGTTCAGCTTTCCCAGGCCTCTGACGAAAATACCATGGCTTGGTTCATGCACACCTTAGTCTTCAAGGTGACATCGTTCCTTTTCAACATTTCTTTAAAGAGGTCCTTTGCAGCAAATTTTCCCAATGCAACATGTCTTTTGTGCCACACTAAGCTGCTGTTGTTGTCAGGCACTGTCAAGAGGTTTCCGACTCACAATCACCTTGCGTACAATGCCTGGTCCTGCCCCATCCTCACAACCGTTGCTATGTTTAGAGTTCTTGTTGCAACCCCCAAGCCAATCCACTTCTCCACCTCACTGAGAGTCTTCCCTGACTAGGTCTCCTTAAAATAACCCTTCACCTGAGATGAACAGCCTCATTTCACGAAGGGGGAAATGGAAGCTCCAGATGTCAAGTAATACCCTTAATGCGGGGCAAAACTGAAATGCAAACCCACAAGTTCATTATTCGTTCCCCAATAATAGTTATTGCATCCATTCTAGTAAGTGGACTTTAGAACAGCAAATGAGTGAAGTACTTAAGACCATCAGTCATGTTTCAGAACTTCTTTACATTCTACCCCTAAAGCATACCACTTACATAAAAGACTTAATAGAGAACTATGATCATATAAATCCTGACATATGTCATCTACGTACAGGACAGAAACTAGCTTTAAAAACAACTGTACTACTTGACCAGCACTTGGCTGGCTAGGTGGTACTTACTAACCTGGTAATTAGCTAAAATACTTGGAAGTCTGAAGTCGCTTTAAACTGAGGAATAATCCAGGGCCATGAAGCCACCTTCAGGGTTTGCCATCTGTACGTCACTGAGAAGCACTGATGGGCTGCTGAATGTCTGATCTCCATACTCCAGTCTTGGCACAGCTCTGGGCCACAGCCTGCGCCCTCTGAGAGTTTGGGGCAAAGGCTTTGAGCACATGAAATGTCAGGTTCATGTGGGCAGTGAGCTGTATCTATTCTGTTTGTTATTCTACCCAACATGTAAACACTCAGGAAATAAGTACTCCCCGAATGACGAGAGCTCACTGCCGTCCCTTATAATGTCCACCATCCTCACTAGAAACTAACATTTTACCTATGAGCCATTTTAAAAACACATGATTAGGATAATCCCAATCATGACAACAATCTGATAATCATGAAAACAATCTGCCACATCACTGAGTTAAAAAGTACGCCTGTTTTAAAGAAGATACAAGGCATGGACATTTTCCCAGCGCCCTCCTTCACCTGGCTATGCTAGTATTTGACAGGAAGCAGATGCATGCTTATTCTGCAATAGTAATAAATCACATACCTTTGCTTTGACCTTCTTTCCACAGAGCAATTAACTTCTTAAATGTAACAGCCAGAGGTTCAACCAGGCCGCCAAAAGGCGGATCGGTCACCATAATGACTCCTTCGCCTTCATCTTCCTGTAAAAATGCTCTGCATTCTTCAAGAGCAGCCTGGAACAAAGAAAACATTTGGAACCACCAACCTTTCCACCAGCAGATTAGCACTTAACCATTTGCATACCCATGGACTCCCACACACACCTAGGAGATACTTACTGAGTGACTGATTACCAAATGCCAAACCTGCTGCTGTCAAGTCAATTCTGACTCATAATGACTGTATGGGATACAGTAGAACTGCCCTATAGGGTTTGCCAAGAGCACCTGGTGAATTCAAACTGCTGATCTTTTTGGTTAACAGGGGTAGCTCATTACACCACCAGGGTTTCCAGTGACTGATTAGCAGGTGGTAAATCTACTGAAAAACTTGACTCAAGAAGTAGATAGGAAAAGGGAAATTTTTAAATTCACTGAAACACTAGTTTTCTGTACATGAATTTGTATAGCTGCAGTGCTACCTAGCAACTGCTCCTAACATACATAGTGTGGAAAGCCTGGATTGTTTTCTCCTAGGAAACATGAAATGCAAGCTCAATCTTTGCAGTTTATTGTAACAGTTTAAAAATTTTATTCTGTAAACTTAAGGTCATTCTATAAACTTTCAATGATGTTACCTAGAATTTTCTAGAAAAGGGCTAATTACATGTCACCTTTTGAAAAAAATAAAGATTAGCCAACATCTAAGTGTTTAAATGTAATTTTACTCTTCTGTCTTTACTCAAAATAAAGAGCAAAATCATGTGTTTTGTTTTGTTTTTTTTAAAAATACCACTCAGTAGCCCACCCAGCAGCATCAAGTACTCATACAAACCTGATTAGTCAAGGTACTATGTCACCAGCCCTGATCTCTTCTCTGATCAAGTCCCCAGAGTGTTAATTGGCCCGAATGGAAATATCCACATCAGTAACCCCCGCCCAAGTGCCCCCATTCAACATTTCCCAATGTTACTTCAAAAAGTTTTTGCCCAGTTTCCAGGAGTAAAATAGAAACCTAAGGTACACCACCAAAACTTCTCCCCAGAACACCGTATTATTAAGTCTTCTCTCTGCCATCTGTGAAATGCCTACAGCTCCCACTTCTCTCCCTTTTTTCCCACTGCCACGGCTGGTCCTAGTCAAGTGGTCTCTCCTCATCTCTTGTCAAGTGATTTTCCACTCCTGCTCTCTTTCACTCTCATCTAATCAGTTATAAAATCTTAGTTGATTATTAACTAATACACCTTTTGGGAAATGGTGAAGTACATCTTAATTCTAACTACTGTTTATTTCAATATTTGGTTTTATCAGCTATCACAGCTGAGACATATATATCTTAATGAAAAAAACTGACTCAAGTGAAAGGAAACCAAAGAAAAGGACACCCCGGGGGCTTAGTGGTTAAGAGCTATGTCTGCTAAGCAAAAGGTCAGCAGTTTGAATCTGCCAGGCACTCCCTGGAAACTCTGTGTAGCAGTTCTACTCTGTCCTGTGACGTTGCTATCAGTCAGAATCGACTCCACAGCAGTGGCTTTTGGTTTTATACTTACCAACAAAGAAGACTTATTCTTCAATCCCAGTTTACAATCTAGAGCCAGTTTCCATTTCCTGACTGCTAGCTTTTCAGCCTTGTTAATCATGGTCTTATTTTATCATTAGTTAATCTTCCAAAGCACAGTATACACTTAAAGCATGGTGAACAGTCCAAGAAAAGATACATATGCATCTATCTGTAGGTGTCTTCAAGTACTCTTCTCGATAATTCTGAAGTACTTTTTAACAACTTCCTGACAGATATGATCACTTGGTTGCTATAGTTTCTATTTTGTAATAGGTCTGACAAAGAGCCCAAATGAGAACTACGGGCTCTGCTGTGCTGTTTATTTGCACTGGCATTACTACCATCATATTAAAAGAAGTCTTTTTTAAGCCACCTATCCCATTTTTTAAGGATTACTTTAGTAACACTGAATAAATCATTTAATTACAGTACAGAGTAAGTTATCTAGTAAGGAGTCTTTGGATAGAACAATAGTGAAGTGCTGGGCTACTGACAAAATGCTGGCAGTTCAAAGCCCCCTAAAGGTGCCTCAGAAGTAAGCAAATTCTACCAAGCAATTTTACTCTGATATACACAGGGTTGCCATGAGTCACAGTAAACTTGGCAACAACTCCAGACTGAAGGAGAACTTGACTTTGGGGGCGAGGGGAGGCTAGAGGGAGTGACGTTTGCAGAGTGCTCTGTCAGCCTGTCGTACTGTAGGGGCTCGTGTGTTGCTCTGGTCCTGGAAACTACACCACTAGACTTCACACAGCAGCAGGGTCACCATGGTGGACAGGTTTCAGCTGAGCTTCCAGACAAAGACAGACTATGAAGAAGGACCCAGCAGGCTAATTCAGAAAAGAATTAGCCAGCAAAAACCTGATGAATAGCAGAAGAACACTGCCTGATAAAAAATGGTGTCGGCAAATGAGCCTCCCAGGCTGGAAGGCAGTCAGAAAACAACTGGGGAAGAGCTGCCTCCTCAAAGTAGAGTCAATTACAGTGACGTGGAGGGAGTCAAGCTTTCAGGATCTTCCTTTGCTGATGTGGCACGACTCAGGATGAGAAGAAACAGCTGCAAATATCCCATTATAATCAGAGTGTGGAACTGTCACAGTATGAATCAAGGAAAATTAAGTCACTGAAAATGAAAAGGAACACATAAACATCAATACCCTAGGTATTAATGAGCTGAAACAGATTGGTTCTGGTCACTCTGAACCAGACAGTCATATGATCTATCATGCTGGGAATGACAACTTGAAGAGGAATACCACTGTTTCACTGTCAAAAAGAACATTCAGTAGATATCCTGAAGCACAATGCTGCCAGGTATCAACACACCTACAAAGAAGATCAGTTAATACCATTATGATGCTAACTTACACGCCAACCACTAAGGCCAAAAATGAAACTGAAGATTTTTTACCAACTTCTGCAGTCTGAAATTGATCAAATATGTACTCAGGATGCATTGATATTTACTGCTGAATATCAGTACTGAAATGCAAAAGTTGGAAACAAAAAAGAAGAATCTGTAGTTGGAAAACATAGCCCTGCTGAGAGAAATGATGCCAGAGACTGCATGAAAGAACTCTGCCAGATCAGCTTCTTCATCACAAATATCTTTTTTCACCAACATAAATGGTGACTGTACAAATGGACCTCACCAGATGAAACACACAGGAATCAAATCAACTAAATGTGTGGAAAGAGACAATGGAAAAGCTCAATATCATCAGTCAGAACAAGGCCAGGAACTGATTAAAGAACAGACCATCAACTGCACATATGTAAGTTCAAACTGAAACTGAAGAAAACCAGAATAAGTCTATGAGAACCAAAGTATGATCTTGAGTATATCCCACTTGAGTTTAGACATCATCTCAAGAACAGATTTGATGCAATGGACACTACGACCAAAGACCAGACAAGCTGTGGAATGACATCAGGGACATCATATATGAGGACAGCAAGAGGTCATTAAAGAGATAGGAAAGAAATAAAAGGTCAATGTGGATATTAGAAGGCACTCTGAAACTTTCTCTTGAACATCAAGTAGCTAAAGCAAAAGTAAGAAATGATGAATACAGAAACTGAAGATTTCACAGGGCAGCTCAAGAATACAAAGTATTACAAATACAAAGTATTACATGTAAAGAGACAGAGACAGCAAACCAAAAGGAACGTTCACAATCAGCATTTCTCAAGCCGAAAGAAATGAAGAAAAAATTCAAGCCCCAAGTTGCAACGGTGAAGGATTCTACAGGGAAAATATTTAATGATGCAGGAAACATCAAAAGAAGATAGAAGGGATACACAGTCAATTATACCAAAAAGAATCGGTCGATACACAACCCTTTCAAGGGGCAGCACACGATCAGGAATAGATGACGGTGACGGAAGTTCAGGCTGCACTGAAGGCACTGGCAAAGACGAGGCTTCAGGCATTGATCAAGCATCAGCTGAGACGCTTCCACACAACACATACAGCACTGGGAGAGCTCACCCATCCATGCAAGGACTTCTGGAAGTTAGCTGGCCAACTGACTAGAAGAGACCCATATTTATGCCTATTCCCAAGACAGGTGATCCAAATGAATACGGAGACTATCAAACAGTATCATTAATATCGCCTGCAACTAAAGTTTTGCTAAAAGTCATTCAAAAGTGGCTGTAGCAGTACACTGACAAGGAACCGCCAGAATTTCTGGCCAGATTCAGAAGGAGACATGGAACCAGGAATATTATTGCTAATGTTAGATGGATCTTGGCTGAAAGCAGAGAATATCAGAAAGATGTCTACTTATGTTTTATTGCCTATGCAAAGGCGTTTGACTATGTGGATCAAACAAATGATGGATAACATTGTGGAGAATGGGAATTTCAGAGCACTTAATTGTGCTCATGAGGAATCTGTATAGGGATCAAGAGGCAGTTGTGCATACAGAACAAGCAGACATTGCACAATTTAAAGTCAGGAAAGGTGTACGTCTTATTCAATCTCTATGCCACGCAAATAATCTGAGAAGCTAGACAACATATGAAGAACAGGGTACTAGGATTGGAGAAAGACTGATTAACAACCTGCCTTATGCAGATGACACAACCCTGCTTGCTGCAAGTGAAGATGGCTTGAAACAGTGACGAAGATCAAAGACCAGAGCCTTCAGTACGGATTACATCTCAATACCAAGAAAACAAAAATCTGCACAACTGGACCAGTAAGCAACATCATGATAAATGGAGATGAGA
Source organism: Heterohyrax brucei (assembly GCA_028571685.1). Lineage (NCBI taxonomy): Eukaryota > Metazoa > Chordata > Mammalia > Hyracoidea > Procaviidae > Heterohyrax > Heterohyrax brucei. Next base: position 170,062,955 of record CM053143.1, read on the forward strand.
CTGAAGCTGTCAACAATTTCATTTTACTTTGATTCACAATCAACACCACGGAAGCAGTAGTCAAGAAATCAAAAGATGCATTGCATTGGGAAAGTCTGCTGCAAAGACCTCTCTGAAGTGTTGAAAAGCAAAGATGTTACCTTGAAGACTAAGGTGTGCTTGACCCAAGCCATGGTATTTTCAACCACATCACACACAAGCACAAGCTGGACGATGAATATGGAAGCTAGAACAAAGACTGATGCCTTTGAACTGCGGTGCTGAAGAAGAACATTAACTATATCACGGACTCCCAAAAGAATGAACAGACCTGTCTTGGAAGAAGTACAACCAGAGCGCTCCTTAGAAGGAGTGAGACTGCATTTTACATACTTTGGATATGTTGTTAGGAGGGATCAATCACTGGAGAAGGACATCATGTTTGCTAGAGTCAGTGAAAAAGAGAAAGACCCTCAACGAGATGGACTGACACAGTGGCTGCCACAGCGGGCTGGAGCATAACAACAGTTGTAGGCGTGGCGCAGGACGAGGCAGTGTTTCATTCTGTTGTACAAAGGGTCGTTTATGAGTTGTAACTGCCTTGATGACACCTGAAAACAACTGGAGGATGAGTTCAAATTAAGAAGGCAACAAGAGAGGAAAAGGCAGAGGCAGTGCAAAGAAGACGTGACCAGTTTAAGGCAAAAGCCATGTGCCCTGAGCACAAACAGAAAAGAGGGACAGGGGAAAGAGAGGATGGCAAGGTAACAGTGTTCAGATCACACAGAGCTACGTGACCCTTGGTAGAATGTGAGTCTTTATCCTGAAAACACTGACAAGTCATAAAAGGGGAATCACTTCGAGGTACTCAATAAACACTTGGTGAATTAATAAAAAATAGATATCAATAAATAATGGAACCGTCACAATTTAAGCTCAAAGAAACTGAGAAAAAAGAAAAGGTGTATCCTTGAATGTGTTATTCCACAATAAAAGAAGAAAGAAATAGTGGTTGTAACTCTTACTTACCTCTCCGTCAAAGAAATGATGGTTAAACATGTTATAATGGCAAAAGCTATCTTCCATATAAAACTGTGAATACCTGCAAAATAATATTTTTTTAATATTGGAGTTACTTGCCTAGTCACAGCTTTGCATCAAACAAACACAAACTGTATCTGAACACTACGAAATTGTACCTTTAATACTTTCTGAAAATCTCAGAGTCTTACCAATGTATGGATAACACACTTAAATTATTTTCCCAAGTTATGGATGACACACTTAAATGATTTTCCCAAGTTCAACAAAACAGTGGCAAAACTACAGAATACTCATATAGAAAATGTACATGTTCCTATGGACCACAATTTTACCAATAGATTTTATGCAATGTAAGCTAGAGATGGGTTGTCACTTAAAACACATCTTTCATACTTAATCATTTTAAAGGAAATAAGAATGAGCATTTCTGCTGAACAGCTGTTATTTCTTTTCTTTTGTAGTTAGCAAAAAACAAAAAAAAAGATTTAGTACTCACAAAGTTTTCCTGACTAATTAATGCAGTTAGCTTATAAAATATGGTTGACAATACTTAAGAAAAAAAGTACATACATTTCATAATTAGTGTTAAGAATAAGGGATGTTGAAGTACTGATTATACTATTCTTTGAACATGTTACAGGTAATCCCCAACTCATGACACAGCCAAGTTACAATGAGCCAAATCATGGTCATCCACCTCTGTTTCTAGTACACTTAGGGTTACTGACATGTACTGCGTATAATGTTGCAGTCCATAATTTGCTAGTGTTCCTTCCCAGATGTTCAACTTTATGCTTTACTGTTAAAAGCACTGCTGCACAGATTTAGTTTTTTAAACCAAATCCAGGGTTTCAGTTGCTTAAAAACACAGACTCAAACACTGATGGATTTGCTTAAGTTGACAGGTAGTTTCAAGAAGTAGTAAGACGTTACCATGAAACATGTGGAGGAAACAGAAAAGGGCCACAGAGGCAACTCTCACTAACTGTCTGGTTAGAAATGCTACTCCTGTTCCCAGGGGTAATCCAGATGGTCCAGAACCTTCCACAAGTGGATTTATTACTACAACTGACAAAGTGCCAACATCATCCAACTCTTCCTTATTGGCAGGTACATTTATTTGATTTACGTATTTTGTTGTATTAAAATATATCTGAAAGTTTACATGCAATGTTTTCAACCCCCGAAGACACAGATGAGATTTACAAAATTACGGATAATAAAAGGCAGTAACAATGAAAACTAAATGGAAAAAGAAACAAGGTTTTCAACTTTTGTCACAGCTACCTTATGGTGGAGTAAGTTGGGAATTACCTGCACTAAAATGCCATCAACAATCAATCAGCATCTTCTTGAACCAAAGAGCTTAGCTTAACTAGTAAAGAGCGTTTGCCTTGAGCTGTATGCTCTTTTAAAAGCTATCAACACAGGATCAAATTGAAAACAGCAACTGGAGGATCACACAGGAACTTCAGGGGTTGGTGAGTGAAGGTCAGTGGGGAAGAACAGCTCAGAAAAGGAAGGTAAAATTGGTTTCCCAACTTGAAGAATGTAATCCATGTCAGTCAACTGCACGTGCAGAAACTGATGAATTGGTACGTGGTTTGTGGTGTACATTCAACAACAGAAACATAAAATAAATTATTACAAACCAAAAAACTCAATCAGCCCACGGACAGTTTTTTAAAAATACTCAAGCCTGGGCCCAACTCCCAGAGATCCTGATTCAAATGGCCTGGACTGGAGTCTGGGCACACCTAGGTTTTATAACTTCCCCAAGTTGAAATCTCACTAAGGTCAGCAGCTTGTACCAATATCAATTTCATGAGAACCACATCATCTGTCTACAGAATTCTTAGTGTAGTGAAAAGACGGAAAAAACAGGGATTCATCCTTAATTATACAACTTCTTGCAAATCATGACAGTGATACTTCTTTGCTTCTACTTCTACTCACAATTACCTATTACTATCTATAAGTGGTTCACTGTCTACTGTAATTATCTGATGTAATAGACAACCCTAATTTATCTCTTTCCTGTTACACTATGGTTAAGGGCACAGGATCTGCAGTACAATAGTGTGGTTTCAAATTCACTTATTAACTGCATAATCTTAGTAAGTTATCTAACCTCTCCGAGACTTGGTTTCTTAGTCTACTAAATGGGTATAATAACAGTTCCTTTCACAGGACTTGGAAGAGAAATGACATAAGGTAAAGCCTTTAATACAATACCAATTACCAAGTATATGTTCAAACGTTAGGCATTATTCTTAACACTGTATTTTCTGAAATAATGCACTCACATAAATAATGTGCCCACTCAAATAATACACCAGCATGATGAAATTAAGTAACATAACACAGCACACCCACGCATATTCAAGCATGTCTCAGCCTCATTCATCCATCCTCCCATATTACAGGTAAATCCTATTATATTGTTCACTTTCATTCTGTTTCTTTAATAATTTTAATAATTTTCTTTAATACCCTGTTATATGTATAAAAATAGTCTGAAAAGCCACTGTTTATCATAATTTTATAAAGTAAAATTATAAGGTATATAAGCCATGAGCAAGAAGTCGTGGGCCCAAGTTTGGCAGTCTCCTGGTAAGTGAAAAATAATCAAAATTGTGTCTGTTTCTATTATGTTGATAATTACAGCACATTAGCTCATCAGTGAAATGTAAAACCATCATCAGACCGTTGTCAGTGAGACCATTTGGTTACGTTAGGTCTCCATATTTCAGTCTGTCTTCTTAGCGTCAGCTTAAGTCAGCAACATGTAAAAAAAAACTGGCACAGCACACTTATGAAAATAATGCCTGGGGGTTTGCAGCTGACAAAAAATGTGCAAGTTATTTGTGAAAAAGTACAGCATGTCCTAATTCCCCTAATACTAGGGAACCGTGTTGTTCAAACCAAAATTTCTCCTCCTATAAATCTAAACCCATTTCCTCTCACACTGCAGAGATGGAAAAACAGCTGTCCACCATTCTCAGTACAACAGCCCTTAATATCATTTAAGACATGGTTAGCACATCTGCTGGATTTCACACAACACAGATTTGCACTGCAGAAGTAAACAAGAGGTTTGGATAATTCGAAAATATTAAAACTATGTATTTTAACCTAATGAACATTCCAAAAACTGCAGGACAGTATCAATTACCCTTAATAACCAAGTGAATCTTATTTAACTAAATTACAAATACTTGATTGAAACATATCAATACTAGTATAGTGATTGGTCAACTATTGTCTGTGAGTTTTCCTCCCTTTTGTATTGTTTTGTGAATGTGAGCAAGGAGACATACAATCCCTGTCGTCAGCATATGTTCCTTCCATCTGAGGCTTTTTAATTGTTTCACAAGATACAACTGCCATTTTCAAGAATTACAAAATTTTTCCTGAATTGTATAAAATTCAGAAGTGCACACCTGTCCAAATCATTCTGAGCAGCAGGCAGTGTGTGGCATCAGAGAGGGCGGGGATTTCATTTCTAAGTCTCCATCAAATATAAACAAAGAAGCATAATTATTCACATTTTAAATTAAGAAAAATCACTCAACATTGCCCTCTTGAAGTGAAATTGGCCACAAAGAATTATTCTCTCCACTGGATAGAGCAAACAAAACTAATCAGGAATACATGCACTTGAAAGCTGCTCCAAAGGGCATCCGCTGAATTTGGCCATTCATTCTGTTTAAATGAGAGTCAGTTACCAAGCATGAAACATGCTCTCCACACAGGAAATGCAATCAAGAGCTGAATAAAGTTCATTCAGAGATGAACCTACCAAGTGCAGTTTCAGGAAATAACTTTATTTGGATGATTGCTTGCCAGTGGAGTTTCACATCTTTCATGTTAAAATTAGAGCACAGAGAAATCCATCCTAGCAAATATTAACTTCCTTTTACCCCCCTACCAAAGGCTATTTATAACACATCTACCTAGAACACATCTACACGGAACACTGTGTAGGACTTCTACATGGGATTCTCCATAGAAGGATGCAGCCTCAGACAGACTTCCAGTGGGGTGAGAACAAACCAAAGGCAAAGGGCAAAAGTCATTACTTGCTGCCACTCTACACTACTCACAGCAGGTTGTTCCTGACTGTGATCTCTGTAAGAAATCTCAGCCAACCCTACACTCTATCACACTGTAAATACAGGCCACAGACTCAGTTTACTGTGGCAACTGTCATTGCTATTGCTGTTGGGTGCCTTTGAGTCAACTCCAACTCACCGTGGGACCCCATGTGACAGAGCAGAACTATGCCACAGGACTTCCTTGGTGCTCGGTATTAATTAAAGAGCCCTGGTGGCACAGTGGTTAAGTGCTTGGCTGCTACCCAAAAGGTCCACAGTTTGAACCCGCCAGCCACTCCGTGGGCGAAAGCCATGGCAGCCTGCTTCTGTCAAGATTAAAGCCTTGGAAACCCCAAGGGCCGTTCTGCTCCATCCTACGGGGCTGCTGTCAGTTGGAAGTGACTCAACATTAATGAGTTATGTTTCGGTTTTCTGTGTCCATTAGCCCACCACAATTAGCTTGAGAAAAGCTCATCTTCAGTGAAGTAAAAATTATTATATAACTTTCACTGTAAAGTCAAAGAACCATACTACTGGAAATACAACACTGTGGTGCCATTTCCGCAGAGGTAAAAATGGCCAAGGCACAAATTTGATTGTTGCTAATAAAGTGATACATTGTTTCCAATTAATTCAGGAGTGGACATCTAATTTTGTGTATGTATCCCCAGCCCCCTTCCTTCAAATACCTATTTCCTGATGTGGGCACATTCCACATGGTTGCTTGGAAGCTGATTGTGAAGGAGTAAGGACCTGGCTCAAGCCTGCCAACAGTGCCCCAACCAATGGACCACAGTGATGGCTTGGGGTGGGCATGTCACCCAGCCAGGTTAATAAGGGCATTCCCCGGAGTTTGTTGCGGGAGCTCACAGGAAAGACAGTCTCTTCCCCACTGGATGTTAAGCTGAACCTTAAGTCTGTCAGCTTAAAGTGCTGCCCATCCAAGCCCCTGGGAGCATAAAGGAAGCCACCTACACAAAGCAGAACAACTTAATAAACCCATCACAAAGGAAGAGATTGAAAAGGTCATCAAAAAACCGCCACCCAAAAAGCCTGGGCCCAGATGTCTTCACTGCAGAATTCTACCAAGCTTTTGCCAAGTCAAGCCAAGTGCCGACCAAGCTTTTAGAGAAGTTATCTCCAAAACTATTGACACTGTTTCACAATACAGAAAGGGATGGAATACTCCCAAATTCACTCTATGAAGCCAGCATAACCCTGATACCAAAGCCAGGGAAAGACCCAACCAAAAAGGAGAACTACAGACCGATAATCACTCATGAATCTAGAAACAATATCTTCAACAAAATTCTTGCCAGTAGGAAGCCACCTATAGAATAAAACCAACACACAAATTATGACAAAATGAGAGGTGGAGAGAGACAGATGGAGCCCTAACAATACTGGGAGGCCCTGGACTAAAGCTCGCTACGTATCCTTGCTGTAGTGAGTTGTTACCGAGTCAGCTCTGATTCACAGCGGTCTTACGTGTAAGACACAAAAGCCTTCCCCAGCCTGTGCCATTTTCATGACGCTTAAGTCCATTGCAGCAGGTACTTGTCAACCCATCTCACTGAGTGTTTTCCTCCCTTTGCTGGCCCTCTACTTAACCAAACACAGCATCTTTCTTATCCTCCTGAGTGGTCTCCCTGACGATGTGCCCAAAGCAACAAGCAAAATTCTCACCATCCTTGCTTCTGGTTGTATTTTTTCTAAGACTGATTTGTTCATTTTGCTGGCAGCTCATGGTACAAATATCCTATGCCAACACCACAGTTCTAATGCATCAGTTGTTCTGTTTTCTTTTCCAGCACCCAGATTTCACATATGTAAGAAGTGACTAAAAAGATCATGGCTTAGGTCAGGCACATCTTTGTCATTAAAGTGACATCGCTGTTTTTTTCCAAAAAATAACCTTAAAGAGGTCTTCTGCAGCAGATTTACCCAAACCAACATGCAGCATAACCCTGGTGGTATAGTGGTTAAGTGCTATGTCTGCTAACCAAAAGGTTGGCAGTTTGAATCCACTAGGCACACCTTCAAAACACTATGGGCAGCTCACTGTCTTATAGGGTTGCTGTGAGTTGGAATCAACTTAACAGCAGTCTGCGTGTTTTTTTTTTGGTTTTAATATGCAGTATGAATTCTTAACTGCTGCTTCCATGGATGCTGATTGTAGATCCAAGTGCAATGAAAATCACTGATAACTTCAATTTCTTCTTCAATAACTTTACCTCCTTTGATAGCAACAGATTTCTGGGACTCCAGTGAAATATTCTTCACTAATGTGAGTGAATGCCATGTTTTAAATACATGAGTAACTGGGTTATGAGTTACACTACTGACTCATCCAAATCTAAGGAGAAAAGGAGAAAGGGATGGATAACAAGAGAAAAACAGATAATGTAAGAAAGCATTATACACAAGCTGAAAAGTTGTTTCCATAAGACAACTTATTTGTTGGAGTCAGACTGTCCGTGTTTGAATCCCGGCTCTGTGACTTACAAACAGTGATTCTCTTTACGTTACGTAACCTCTTGGTGCCTCAGTTTCCTCATTGGAAATGAAGACAATAACAACACATACGCTACAGGGTCACGGTGAGGACTGACCGAGGTAAACGTTTATAACAGAGCTTGGCAAGTGATACGCATTCAGCAAATATCAGCCACCATTACTGTCACCAGAAACCCTGCTGGTGTAGTAGTTCAGTGCTACAGCTGCAAACTAAAAAGTTGGCAGTTTGAACCCACCAGATACCCTTCGGAAATTCTATAGGGCAGTTCTAGTCTCTCCTATGTCGTCAGTATAAGCCAGAATCAATATGACCAGGTTTCGGTTTTTTGCTGTTGTTATTAAAAGAACAAAACTTAAACTTCTACCTTTAAAATAATGAATTTATAATAATTTAACAATACTTTCAGAAAGGAACATATTAAAAAAATAAACTCATACATACATACATACAATGGAATATTACTCAGCCACAGACAAGGAAGAAAGTACTAACATATGTTATAAGATGGGTGAATCTTGAAAACACTATGCTGAGTGAAAGAAGCTTGAGAAAAAGGCCACATATTGTGTGACTCCATGTATACGAAATGGCCAGAACAGGCAAACCCACTGAGACAGAAAGTAGATCAGTGCTAACTAAAAAATGGGAGGACAGGGAATTGGGGCTGACTGCTAGTAAGACTGGGGTTTCTTTTGGGGGGGGGGGTGGAAATGTTCTGGAATTAAATAGTGGTAGAAGTTGTACCACACAGTGGCTGTACTAAAAACCACTGAATTATATACTTTATAATAGTGGATTTTACATTATGTGAATATCTCAAAATAAAAACTGAGTTGCTCTTTGAGAAGCAGCAAGAACTATCACTTGTAGCATCTCATTTTGCCAAAGATCACTCACGTCACCCAAATACAAGCCAACGGTCCAGTTCTCCTAAGAAGGCATGAGCTGGAAGCAGGTAATTTTCAAGACACACAGTTGTTTACTGTAGACAACCTAAAGGAGACTTGGAAATCTACAGAAAAATGACAAAAGCCAAGATTTTTAACATCATTTTTAACACCTTGAAAGCATGACTGCCATGAATTTTCCTTACAGTTAAAATGTTTATCATGGCAAAATATACACAACTAGAAAAACTGCTATGTAAACCATTTTTAAGTGTATGGTTCAGTGACATTAACTCACTCACCATGTTGTGCACACCATCACCACTCTCCATTCCCTGAAGCACTGTAACACCCCAAACAGACGCTCAGTGCCATTAGAACAATGAACTCCACACCCCTTTCTTTTCCAAGCACCTAGTGACTAGTAATCAACTTCCGTTGCCACCCATTTGCCTATTCTAGATAGTTCAAACAAGTGGGATAACACTGGTCTTTCTGTGTCTGACTCGTTTCATCTTTTTGAAGTTGATTCATGGGTTAGCATGTATCAAAACCTCGTTTCTCCTTATGGCTGAATAATAATACACCAAATGGATATACTACATTTTGCTTATGCAGTCACCTGTTGATGGATACCTGGGTCATCTCCACCTTATGGCTTTTGCAAATAATGCTACAATGAACACTCACATATGAGTATCTGAATCCTTGATTTCAGGTCTGTTGGGCAGAATCTAAGACTGAAACAGCTGTTCATATGCTAGTTCTCTATGTTTCAGTTTTTGAGGAATCACCAAACTCACTTGCAAGGTAGTTACACCATGTCACACTCTCCTTGCAATGCCCAAAGGTTCCAGTTTCTTCACATCCTCCCCAGTTCTTATTTTCCATTTCTCTGACAACAGCTACCCTACTAGAATGTCTGCCTTATTTGAGGGAGAGAGAACATGTTTAATTTCATAGATTCTCTGTAACAAATGTTGGAATACTCGCCAGATAGATGCCATCAGACCTACATAAAAAGGAACACAGAGACTGATTCTTTCAGTATTTAAGAACACGAGAAAGACCATAGTAACACAGTGTGCTTGTGGGACAAAGAACTAGGTTTGGCCGTGGTCTCTGGTTTCTGAAAATAGTGTGGGCAATCAATAGGTTTTTGTTTTATAAAACATCTAGGCAACACTTAAACATGTGTAAATGAGTTGAGAGCACTCAACTTATCACCTTGGCAACAGGCCTTAGGAAGGGAGGGGACATGACGGCCCCCTCCAACCTCTGAGGCCCATGTGTGATGGTGGAGCACGTCACATGGGCTTTGGAAAATAAGAATGGCTGAGCATGGCACCTCAGGGGCCCCTGAGCTAAGGGGCTAGTGAGCAGCATGTACGGCAGAAGCTCAGCCCACCCAACTAAGCCTACCTGCCCTGGGGACAACTGGCAGTCTCCCAAATATGATGCCAGGTGGAGGCATGTGTAGAAGAGTTCTCTGTCTCCATTAGGACAGTTTGCAGACAGCCAGGGGCCAGCGTGTCATGTAGCTATCCCCTTCAGGTCCCTCATCTGCAGCACTAACAGGAGTGTGCATACTTGTCCACACCCATGCAGACAGCTTTGAGCCAAGGGGGACTGCCGGCCCTTTGTACGCCATCTGCTTCTTCTGGTCTGCAACAAAAGCCGCTTTCCATGTGCTAACATGTATTTACACTCTGACTGAAAGGACATGATATTCATGGAAGAATCACCTGTAGCAATTTGTCCCCTAGTTCTAGTGGCCTCCTGGTTATTCAGAAGTCAGGGAAAACCTGAGTACCTTGCAGTTTGGGTGTGATGTCTCACGGCATTATACATTCACTACAAACCCTTGAAATTCAAACAGGAAACTAAAAAGAGCACTTCAAATTTAAGGGCTGAATCAGAGAGATTGTGGAGAGATATATTTACCATCCTGCATTATAAATCAAAGATCTGTATCTTCTAAATTACCACCAGAGGGGTCTCATCTCCACTTCCCCAATACATCAGATGCCACTGAATTCCCACCCTTTGCCACAAAACTTATCTGTTTCTTAATCACCTCCCTTGGGACCAGTCTGTTTCCTAATTAGTGTTCCCTTCACTTCAGGTTCCCAGTGAAAGACAATGTGTACATCTCCCTGCAAAATATACTAAAACATGTCTATTACATTTCAGAGTTGATAATAAAATTCTAGTAATCTTATTAAGAGGAAATGCAAAATTATCTTTAAGAATATGTGCGACAGAAGAAATTTCATTGAATACGAATTTATCTGTTAAGTTACACGCCAAAGCTTAGACACGTTCATACAGAAAACCTAGGAAGCAAAGTAAGAAACAGAAATCTAGGGCCTTCTGTCTGAACAACAGAGGGCTACATGTTGGGGTCATGTGACATTATGCTAAAGCAGTGCCTCCAAGCAATTACAGCCTCTGAACATCAGTTAAGGAGTTTTAACCAATTATGAATAACTAGGAAGAAAAACATTAAAGAGAAACAGAAGAAAAGGAACAATAAATATACTTTGTAAACCTACCGAAAATCAATATCCAATAAAAGGCTTTTAATGTTAGATTTCTTGTCATCTGATGCTTTCAGCCTGATCAGCTCATGTAACCTAAAGCAATTAGTGAAAGCAAATTTCATAAGAAATTACAAATATCAAACAATAAACAAAAAGTCATTAATGTTTTTCTGATATTTCTGACATTTAGGTGAAACTTTGAAGAGAACCAAGGTTTCAATTTAGCAAACACTTTTTAAAAGGCAGAACTTACCTGAAAGAGAAAGCCTAAAATCATAAATAATTTAACAATCGAATTCAACAATCTTCTACCACACACCAGAATTTCTAAAGATTTCTCTCAAATGGCATATGAGTTATAAACTTCTAAGTACAGAGACTATGCTTTCTACTCTGTTAGTGTTAAAGCTTATTGCTATGCCCTGCAGATACTAAATAATTACTCAGTAAAACGTTCTTACAATTTAAATAACTCACTGCTGTGAAGTTGATTCCAATTCACAACAACCTCACAGGACAGGGTAGAACTGCCTCATAGGATTTCTATGGCTATAAATTTTTGTGTTCAATTGTACTTTAGATGAAAGTTTACAGAGCAAATTAGTTTCTCATTAAAAAATTAGTATGCATACTATTTTGTGACATTGACTGCCAACCCCGCCAAATGTCAACATTCTCCCTTTCTCAGCCCTGGATTTCCCCCCATTTCCAGTTCCCTCCTCCCCTCCCATCCTTGCCCCTGGGCTGGTATGCACATTTAGTCTCATAGGCATGGTTAAGCTACATGCATGTTTGTTTGTTTTATGGGCCTATCTAATCTTTGGGTGAAGGGTGAACCTCAAGGATGACTTCAGCACTGACCAAGGCTGTGATCTTTATAGATGCAGACTGCCACACCTCACTCCTATGGAGCGGCTGGTGGGTTTGAACTTCTGACCTTGCAGTTAACAGTCTAATGCTTAACCACTGTGCCTTCAAGGCTCCTTAAATAGTGGCAAAAGAGAACCAAAAAAGAAAAGATTATACAATGTACCTTGGTGTTCCAACACACAGTACTCTCCTGAATCCAAGGGTAGATAGTAGGTCCACCAAGAAGTGACAGCTCCTGCCAGCAAACAAATACTGGGCATTTGTCTTCTTATTTTCCAGTGGGTAAAGGAGTTGACTGGGCCTTTTCAACTGCATGACAGAAATGTCACCCAGGACCTGATGTTCACGATGCTCCCTCCAGTCATCTGGTAACAGCAACTGCTGACATCTTTGACAAAACTTTCTCTGAGACAAGGGCAACTCAATAAACTTCAAGTACCTTCATGATACAAGAAACACGAGGTAATATATCTTAGGTTTGTTATTTTGAAAGACATATGGACTTGAACTATTTTTAGTATTCCAAAAGTATGCTTCATCCCTAAAAAGTACTGCATAAAGCAGCAGAGGTAAGAAAAATCAGTGGCACAGGGGCTAGAATTTATGTCTGGCTGTATACCTATGAAGGAGAAAAGGATCAGCAATTTTGTAAGAAGAGAAGTGCTCCAGTTAAGTACTGAATGAAGATCAATACCCATTTAAAATTGTGAATATATTACTCAACCAACTCAGTAGTAATGGTGACTGCTATCATGTTTAAATTTATTGACAAATCCATGTATTCTAACTTTGAAGTCTTAAACAGTCTGGCTCAGTATGACAGTCATCTTAAAATGAGAAATTAAGATCATTCTTCAAGTTCTTATGGCATACTTAGCAAGAAAAATTACCTCCTAAAAGAAGAGATGTTCCCACAAAGCTCCTCTATTCTCAGTAGCACTGACAGAGGCAGTTATCAGAAGCTCACCCCCAAACAGCAAGACAATATTCAAAGCCTTAAAAAGATGATGTTGCATCTCCCCTTTGATCTCTTTCAAACCACTCTCAATATCAGATTTCAAAGCCAACATTTTCTCCCCCTGCCACCCCTTTGTACTCAAAATGATTGAAGAGAGAAAATAATGTGGTTAGCATGTTTTAAAAACTGCTGCTTATGAACATGCTGATAGAGGCTATGGAATCATAGTAAGAAAACAATCTTATTTTAAGAAAAATAAGATCACTGAGGTCTGCAGAGGCTCAGAATATCTCAATCCAAACATGTCAAATAATACTCCAAAGGATTCTTCCTTTTTTTAATATTTAATTTTATTTTTGGTGAAAATATACAATGCAAAGCTTGCTTCAATTCTAGTTTCTAGACACCATGGTCGGGGACACTGGTTACATTCTTCACATTATGTCAACATTCTTGTTATTTTTGTCCTATGTTATTTCTGCTCTAATTGTTTCACTTCCATTTACTTAAACTTCCTGCCCCAATTTTCTCATCTATTCTTTAAAATAGCTGTTGGCCCTTGGCTTTTTTTTTTTTTTTTGACACAATACTCACGGGTGACAATCGTCACTCTCTGAGCCAAACTGTTGTTGTCGGGTGCCATCGAGTCGGTTCCAACTCACAGTCCTGTGTCATCCTCACGATCACTGCTATTTTTGAGCTCACTGTTGCTACCACTGCATCCATCCATCTCACTGAGGGTCCTCCTCTCTTTTGATGACCCTCTACTTTATCAAGTATGCTCTCCCTCTTCAGGGAGTGGTCTCCCCTGATAACACGTTCACAGTACTTGAGACAAAGTCTCACCATCCTCGCTTCTAAAGAGTACCCTGCCTATGTTTCTTCCAAGACAAATTTGTTTGTTCTTCTGGTAGTCTACAGTATGTTCGATATACTTTGCCAAAACACTGTAATTCAAAGTCACCAATTCTTTGGTCTTCCTTATTCGTTGTCTAGCTTTAGCACGTATATGAGGCAACTGAACACATCACAGCTTGGGTCCCCGCCAGCCAGCCAAGAGCCATCGAGTCGGTCCTCAAAGTCACATCTTTGATTCTAACACTTTCAAGGGGCCTTCTGCAGCAGATCGCCCAGTGCACCGCGTCGGTTAATTTTTGGCTGCTGTCTTCATGGGTGTTAACTCTGGATTCAAGTAAAATGAAATCCTAGACCACTTCAATCTTTTCTGCATTCATCATGTTACTGAATGATCCTGCTGTGAGGAGTTCTGCTTTCTATTCAGGTGTAATCCATACTGAGAGCTACAGTCTTTGATCTTTATCAGTAAGTACTTCACGTCCTGTTCAGTTTTAGCAAGCAAGACTGGCTCATCGGTATAATGCAAGTTGTTATTAAGTTCTCCTCCAATCCCGATGCCCTCTGTTCTTTTTCACAGCAGCCAGCTCCTCAGATTATATGTTCAGCATACAACTGACTAAGTATGATGAAAGGATAAACTGCCAACACATACATTTCCTCATTTTAAACCATGCAGTATTCCCTTGTTCTGTTCAAATGAGTGCCTCTTGAGCTATGTACAGGCGAGCACAATTAGGTGATCTGGAATTCTTATTTTTTTACAATGCTATCCATAGTTTGTTTGGAGCCACAGATTAAAGGTTGACTTTGAGGGGTATTCTCAATTCAAAGTTGGAAGAGTAACTCTGGGTCATGGTCTCAGGAACAGGAACTCCTCTAGTCTTAATAAGTCTAGCAAGTATGAATTCTTTAAGAATTTCAAGTTCTTTATTGCATTTTTTTCTCTCTTTATCCAAATACACCTGCTGTGTCCCTGATCAGAACACAGGTAGGTGGCAGCTACAAATCACTTAGTTCTTTCTTCTGATCTCAAGGTTCATGGACACAATTAGTCAGTCCTATAGTATAACAATTCCTTCTACGGTTCTTGGGTTTCCTCCTTTTTCTTTTCTTCCAAATACTAAAAACTAATAGTTGTATCAAAGATGGCTACTCAGCAGACACTACTCAACATGTTGGGAGGTACATAAAGTGTAAGAATTATATTATGTGAATTTCCTGGATTACTCAGGAAACCAGGGCCCTAAGCTTTTAAATCAAGTGAACTAATTTCATAAGATGACTGGCTACGTTTAATTAGTATCAGCATCTGTATAGCGACCCCTCACCATTTTTTTGGTTGCTTAGCTAAAGAATTTTTGAAGTTTAAGAAGAGAGAAGAGTCATATGGTTTCAACAGAATAAACATGGAACTACACTATAAAAACTGTGAACTTAACACAGAACCAGAACTTCTAGATATTTTTGTACCTAAACACATTTCTATTTCAAAGTACCCAACAAATGACAAATACACATTCGAAATGACAATAGTAAGAAATGAACTTACCATGCCAATAATTTAAAGGTTTCTATGGAAAGCCTGACAGCACAGTGTTTAAGAGCTATGTTTGTTAACTAAAAGGTTGACATTTCCACCATGCACTCGTTGGGAACACTGTGGGGCAGTTTTACTCTGCTCTACAGGGTCACTATGAGTTGGAAATAACTCGATGGCAGCAGGCCTGGGCATTCATACATAAACTGTTCTCTTGACAGTCTTACCTATGACTAGAAAGGAGAGAAAGATCAAAAGAAACTGCTTGGTAATTCAAGGTAAGAATGCCACTGGGGAACAAGTCCTCCAAGACAAGAAAGTCAAGTGGAAAGAACTTATAGACACTCCTCAGCAACAGCAGTGATCAATTTACCACAAGATTTTCATAATTAAAATTTGAGTTTTAAAGACCTCCACATTCAGCTATGACAGACTAGATTTACAATACTGCTGGTGATTAGAACGAGAAAGTTGGAATAAAAAAAGGATCAGTTGTTGGAAAATACAACCTTGGTGACCAAAATGATGCTGGAGATGGCATGATAGAATTTTGCAAGACCAGTGACTTCTTCATTGCAAATAACTTCCTTCAACAATAAGCAGTGACTATGTAAGTGGACCTAACTAGATGGCATACACAGAAATCAAATCAACTACATCTGTGGAAAAAGGTGACAGAAAAACTCAATTTCATCAGTTAGAATAAGGCAAGAGCCAACTGCAGAACAGACATCAATTCCTCACATGCAAGTTCAAGTGGTAGCTGAAGAAAATTAGAACAAGTCTATGAAAGCCGAACTGCAATCTGGAGTATAGCCATCTGAATTTAGAGACCAACTCAAGAATTTGACACTTTGAACTCTTAATGACCAGAAAACCTGTGGAATGATATCAAGGACATCATATAAGAAAAAAGTAAGGGATCATTAAAAAGACAGGGAAGAAAAGACCAAAATGGATGTCAGAAGAGACTCCGAAACTTGCTCCTGAACACTAAGCAATGAAAGCAAATCAACGAAATAATGAACTAAAAAAGATGAACAAGAGATTTCAAAAGGTGGCTCATGATGACAAAGTGAAGCACTGTAATGTCATGTGAAAGACCTGGAGACAGAAAACTCAAAAGGGAACAATATGTTTAGCATTTCTCAAGCTGAAAGAACTGAAGAAAAAAATCATGCCTTGAGTTGCAATACTGCAGGATTCTATGGAGAAAATATTAAACTACACAGGAAGAATCAAAAGAAGATGGAAGGAATACACTGAGTCACTATACCAAACAGAACTGGTCAACTTTCAACCATCTCAGCTGTAGCATATGATCAGGAAACAATGGTACTGAAGGAAAAAAATCCAACCTGCTCTGAAGATGCTGATGAAAAGCAAGCCTTAAGGAACTGACAGAATACCTACAGAAATATGTCAACAACACTGGCAGCACTGGAAGTGCTAAGTAGTCTATGCAAAGAAATGTGGAAGACAGCTAATCTGGCCACATCGTTAATGCACAAAGCTGAATAATAGATTTTTCACTATTGCCCTAAGTATGCAGTGTCGGATAGTTTATAAGTGAGGAGTAAGTATAGTCTGAATTCAGAATGTTGGACGGGCCTTGTTCTCTCCAAAGTCTGTACGGGAAGATATTGTCTCTTTCCACTTCCAGAAGTCACACACATTCTTGGGAATGCAGATTCATCTTTACGTGGCTATCTTTCCTATGTGTGTATCTCTGTCTCTTCTGCTCTTCTGTAAGGACAGTACTCAGACTGGATGAAGACCACCCTACCCTAGTACATTTTCATGTAAATGGTAACATCTTCAAAGATTCTATTTCTAAAGTTCACTTTCACAGGCACCAGAGATTGAAATTTCAACATAGGAGGACACAATTCAATTCCAGCACCACCCATGTATAAACTTGGTCTTAGCTCTTCATACTCCCATTTCTTCAACTTAGTACTCGCATTGCTAGAACTAGACATGAAGTGTAACTACCATCATACCACGATTTGGCACCAGAATACTTATTTGGCTCAGAATGAAACTTATAAATACAGCCACACAACATACTTTTATACTACCAATTGTCACTGAGTCCATTTTGACTCACAGCAACCCTACCAAGCAGAGTAGAAGTGCCTCATAGGGTTCTCAAGGCCATAAATCTTTAAACCACATCTTTTTTTCCTACAGAGTAGGCTGGTGGGTTCGAAGCATCCACCTTTTGGTTAGCAGCTGAGCACTTTAACCACTGCACCATCAGGGTTCCCTCTTGGTATCGAGGAAGTAAATACTTGTTAGAAAACGGGAACAACAATCAAGGGCTTTATAGGATCTAAAGGAGACCCCACAGGAGTTAAGTATATGCCAGGTTTGTTGCTGTTAGGTAATGTTAAGTTAGCTCTGACTCATAGTGACTATGTACAACAGAAGGAAACACTGCCCCGACCTATGCTATCCTCGTGATCCTTTATATGCTTGAGCCCACTGTTGCAGCCACTATGTCCAGCCACCTTGTTGACGTCTTCCTCTTTTTCAACGACATCTACTCTACCAAGCGTGATGACAGCCTTCTCCAGTGAGTCTTCACCATCCTTGCTGCTAAAAAGCATTCTGGCTATACATCTTCCATGATGAATTTGTTCATTCTTTTGGCAGTCTATGATATATTTAATATTCTTCACCAACACAATAATTTGAAGGCATCAATTTTTAGATCTTTCCTATTCACTGCCCAGCTTTTGCATGCATATGAGGTGAATGAAAAACCACAGTTTGGGTCAGGCCCACTTTAGTCCTCAAAGTGACATTTTTGCTTCTTAACCCTTTAAAGAGGTCTTGTGCAGTACATTTGCTCAATGCCAATCTTTTCATTTCCTGAATGCTGTTTCCATGGTGTTGATTGTGGATCCAAGTAAAAGGAAATCCTTGATAAATTCATTCTTTTCTCCAGTTATCATGTTGCTTACTGGTCCAATTCTCAGGATTCTTTTTTTTTTTTATTATGACTGAGTGAAAATGTACATTCCCACATAAATTTGCATGCCCACCTATATGTAGCTTCCACTGTTCTCCATGCCCCGCGACAGCACACTATGCCTCTCTATTCCATACAGGTCTCCTCCTCCGAACAGTCCCCTTTCCTCCAGTCAGAGGTCAGCAGGATGATATCCTATAGATGCATAGAACCATAAAGTGCACCCAATATATAGTCACTCTGTGTCGCCAAGTCCAATCAATTCCTGTCTGAAGAGTGGACCTTCATTATGATCCATGGGCAAGGGCAGCATCAGGGCCAGAGGCCATGCTCTCAGAGGAACCCTGAAGCCACTGGACCATCAATTGCGGTCTTTTAATGGAGATCTCAGGGTCCACCTCTTTTTATTCTTGTGTTGCCAGTGACACTCAACTTTGTGAGCTCCATCGTGGCTATCACTGGTGGTGGCCAGGGACCATCCGGTTCTTCCGGTCCCAAGTCGATGGAGGCACCCACTCATATGGATCTCTCTGTCTTTTAGGTTGTCATTTTGATACACAGTGAGCATCCGCTCCTGCTGAGTTGGGACCATTTGCTGTGCCCTCGGATGGCAGCTTGGCAGCTTTCAAGACCCCAGATGCCACTCATCAATGTGGGATGCAAAGAGTCCTCTTAGCAAAACGCTAGTTGTGCCAATTAGCCTCGATTTCACCTACAAACATGGTCCCCTGCCCCCCGCCCCAGATACTCTGTCCTTGCATTGTTCAGTTATGATGGGAGAAGTACTCAAGTTATGTTGAAGTCCACTTAATACTGTACTTGTTTCTAATGTGTGCCTTCACCGATTTCACCCAACCAAATTTCTAACAACTATCTAATCTAAACCCTTCACCCCTCACCCTCCTTCCCACCCCTCCCTTGCAGCTGTCAAAGAGTCTTTTCTTCTATGCATAAGTCTGTTTTTGAGTTGTTATCATAGGAGTCTCATACAATATTTGTCCTTTTGTCTGTGACTACTTTGACTCAACATAATGTCTTCCAGTTGAAACCAGGTTATGAGATGTTTCCTGGAATCATCATTGTTCTTTATCATTGCATAGTGCTCCAATGAGTATATATACCGTAGTTTACCTATCTATTCCTATGTTGTTGGGCATCTGGGTTGATTCCATCTCTTTGCTATCATGGACTGTGCTGTGATAAACATTCTTGTGCATGTATAAATTGGTGTGAATGGCCTTGATTCTGTAGGATATATTGCAAGTAGTGGAATTACTGGGTCAAATGGTATATCTATATCCATTTTTTTAAGGAAGCACCAGATTGCTTTCCAAAGAGGCTGGACCATTTTGCAACCCACCAGCAGTGTAGGAGAGTTCCATTTTCTCCACAGCCTCTCCAGCATGTGTTGTTTTGTGTTTTTTTGGATCATGGCCAACCTTGTTGGAGTGAGATGGTATCTTATTGTAGGTTTGATTTGAATTTCTATAATAACTAAAAATTGTGAACACGTCCACATGTGTTTTTTGGCTGCCCGGATCTCCTCTTTAGAGAAATGTCTGTCCATCTCTTTTGTCCATTGCGTAATTGGATGATTTATCTTCTTCTTATTGGCATTTTGTAGTACCTTATAGATTATGGAGATCAGGCATCCGTCCGACACAGTAGCCAAATATTTTTTCCCATTCTGTAGGTGGCCTTTTAACTCCTGTGATAAAGTCTTTGGATGAGCAAAAGTGTTTGATTCTTAATAGTTCCCATTTATCTACTTCTCTTCCGTTGACTGTGGTTTGTTTGACAGATTCTGAAGTCTGTCCATGTTGTGTATTAAAACGTCCGTTATTGTTCCTACTTTTTCTTGGACGAGCTTTATCGTTTGAGATCTGATATTTAGGTCTTTTGTCCAGTTGGAGTTGGTTTTTGTATAAGGTGTAAGATATGGATCTTGTTTCAATTTACTGCAGATGTATATCCAATTTCGCCAGCACCATTTGTTGAAGAGACTGCTTTTACCCCAGTTTAACGTCTTAGGGCCTTTGTCAAATATCAACTGTTCATAGGCAGATGGTGCCATCTCTGAGGTCTCGATTCTGTTCCACTGATCAATTGGTCTGTTCTTGTACCAGTACCAGGCTGTTTTGACCACTGTGGCAGTGTAATAGGTTCTGAAGTCAGGTAATGAGAGGCCTCCCAGTGTGTTCTTCTACTTTAGTAGTACTTTACTTATCTGGGGTTTCTTCCTTTTCCAAACAAAATTGGTGATTTGTTTCTCCATCTCATTAAAAAATGACACTGGAACATGTAATCGGATTGCATTATATAAGCAGATTGCTTTCAGTAAAATAGACATTTTCACAATGTTAAGTCTTCCTATCCATGAGCAGGGTAGGTTTTTCCATTTATCTAAGTCTCTCTTAGTTTCTTGTAGTAAGGACTTGTAGTTCTCTTTGTAAAGGTCTGTTATTTCTCTGGTTAGATTAATTCCTAGGTACTTTATCTCCTTGGGGGCTATAGTAAATGGTATTGATTTGATGATTTCTTCATTAACTGTCTCGCGGTTGGTATAAAGGAATCCTACTGATTTACTTCTGTTTATCTTGTATCCTGAGACTTTGCTGAACTCTTCTATCAGTTTGAGTAGTTTACTTATAGATTCTTTGGGATTCTCTGCATATACAATCATATCATCAGCAAATAGGGAGATTTTGACTTCTTTGTCGATGCAGATGCCCTTTATTTCTTGGTCTTGTCTAATTGCTCTGGCTAGGACTTCTAGTATGATGCTGAATAGGAGAGGTGAGAGTGGGCATCCTTGTCTAGTTCCTGTTCTCAAGGGAAACTCCTTCAGTCTCTCTCCATTCAGAATAATGTAGGCAGTTGGTTTTGTATAAATGGCCCTTATTGCATTGAGAAATTTTCCATCTATGCCTATTTTGCTAAGAGTTTTTAGCATGAATGGGTGTTGGACTTCATCAAATGCGTTTTCTGCATCAATAGACAAAATCAGGTGATTCTTGTCTTCTGTGATATTTATGTGGTTAATCACATTAATTGTTTTTCTGATGGTGAACCAGCTTTGCATCCCTGGTATGAATCCCACTTGGTCATGATGGATTATTTTTTTAATATGTTGTTGTATTTTATTGGCAAGAATTTTGTTGAAGATTTTTGCATCTAGATTCATGAGTGGTATCAGTATGTAGTTTTCCTTTTTGGTTGGGTCTTTCCCTGGCTTTGGTATCAGGGTTATGCTGGCTTCATAGAATCAGTTTGGGAGTACTCCATCCCTTTCTATACTGTGAAATAGTGTTAGCAGTATTGGAGATAACTCTTCTCTAAAAGCTTGGTAGAATTCTGCAGTGAAGACATCTGGGCCCGGGCTTTTGCTGGTTGGCAGTTTTTTGATGACTTTTTCAATCTCTTCCTTTGTGATGGGCTTATTAAGTTGTTCTGCTTCACGTTGTGATAACTGGGGTAGGTGATATGAATCAAGGAATTTCTCCATTTCCTATAGAGTACAGTCTTTCATAGTATTGTTATGATTTTTCTTTATTTCTGTTGGATCTGTTTTGACTACTCCCCTCTCATTTCTAATTTGGGCTATTTGTTTCCTTTCCTGTTTTTCTTTAGCAAGTTTAGCCAATGGTTTGTCAATTTTGTTGATCTTTTCAAAAAACCAGCTTTGGGTCTTTTCAATTTTTTCAATTGTTTTTCTATTCTCTAATTCATTCAGTTCTTCTCTAATCTTTATGATCTGTTGTCTTCTGTTGCCTGAGAGTTTCCTCTGTTGTTCTCTCTCTACTTGTTCAAGCTGTAGGGTTAGTTCCTTGATTTGCTTTCTTTCTTCCTTCCAGATGTGTGCATTTATGGAGATAAACAGACCTCTGAGCACTGCTTTGGCTGTATCCCACAGGTTCTGGTAGGAAATCTTTTCATTCTCATTGGAATCCATGAATTTATTTCATCCTTGATTTCTTCTATAACCCATGGTTTTTTGAGCAAGATTTTGTTCAGTTTCCAAGAGTTCCACTTTCTATCTATGTTTTTTCTGCTATTGATTTTGACTTTTATGGCTTTACGATGCTTTGCATTAATTTAATGGTATGGATTTTGTTGAAAATTACATTATGTCCTGACACATAGTCAATTCTGGAGAATGTTCCATGTGCACTGGAGAAGAAGGTGTAGTTGTCTGTTGATGGGTAGAAGGTTCTGTATATATCGATGAGGTTTAGTTGGTCAGGTGTGGCAATGAGGTCTTCTGTATCTTTACTGAGCTTTTTTCTAGATGATCTGTCCAGTACTGAGAGTGGAGTGCTGAAGTCTCCCACTATTATTGTGGAGTAATCTAACTCTTTTTTGAGTGTAGTCAGTGTTTCTTTAACATATTTAGGTGCTCTGGTATTAGATGCATAAATATTTAATATAGTTAAGTCTTGCTTGTGTACTGAACCTTTCAGCAATAGTGCCCATCTTTGTCCATGATGGTGGATTTTACATTAAAA
Source organism: Heterohyrax brucei (assembly GCA_028571685.1). NCBI lineage: Eukaryota > Metazoa > Chordata > Mammalia > Hyracoidea > Procaviidae > Heterohyrax > Heterohyrax brucei. Next base: position 170,085,728 of record CM053143.1, read on the forward strand.
TTGATTCTGTCTGAGATTAGAATTGTCACCCCTGCTCTTCTTTGTTAATTGTTAGCTTGATGTATATTCTTCCATCCTTTAATTTTCAGTTTGTTTCTATCTTTAAGTCTGAAGTGAGTTTCTTGTAGACAACATATGGATGGGTCATGTCTTTTGATCAAAGATGTCACTCTATGTCTCTTTACTGGAGCATTCAGTCCATTCGCATTCAATGTAATTATTGATAGGTATGTGTTCACTGCTGCCACTGTGATATGTTTATTTTTGTGTTGATGTTTTCTCTGTTCTTATTAGTCTGTTCTGGGACACTCTTTTATGAGTTGATTTTTCACCTTTTCAGAGCTGGTTTTGTAGTTGTTGAGACTGTGTTACATTTCTTGATATGGTATATTACATCTCTGTTGTGCTTTACAGCTGCCCCTAAGATCCCCCTTAATAAACTATATATAAACCCAATTTTAATTACTACCAGTCTTGTCGACTTCCTCTCCACCTGGAAGGACTATAATGACTATAGTACATCCCTCTTTTTAATATGATGGCACCATAGTTTTCATGATAATCACTGGACTGTTTCTTTGAGTACTACAGTTGTGACTGAGTTTGGAGTCTTCCCCAACTGAGTAGAATTCTGGATGATGTGTCGTTCTAAAATATAAAGTTAGTGGTTTTGTTCTTCTAAGCAGTCAAAAACTTCTTTCAGTATTTCTTGTAGTTTTGGTTTGGTTTTTACAAAGTCTCTGAGCTTCTGTTTATCTGGGAAGATCTTAATTTTGTTTTCATATTGGAAAGATAGTTTTGCAGGATATATAATACTTGGTTGGAAGTTGTTCTCCTTCAAGGCTTTGAATGTGTCATGCCACTGTCTCCGTGCCAGCATCGTTTCTGCTGAGAAATACAACCAAGGCCTACAGGGTTTCCCTCTGAATGCTACCTTTGCTTTGAGTCTTGCTGCCTTTAAGAGTTGCTGCTTATGTTTCACTTTATTGAGCTTGATTATAATGTCTTGAAGTCTTTCTATTGAGATCTATATTGAGTGGTGTTCGATACATATCTTGGATAACTATATTCTCTTCTTTCATAATTTCTGGAAAGTTTTCTGTCAGCAGCTCAGCAACAATACTCTCTGTGTTCTGAGGTGTCTCGCCCTGGTTCTTCTTAATAGAGTCCCATATGCTTCTTAATACATCTTCATTTTTCTTGTTTCTTTTTTCTGATTTCTCCCCATAGATGCTGAAGTCAGTGGCTCTGTCTTCCAAATCAGAAATTCTCTTTTCCATTTGTTACATTCTGTTTTCTTGGCTTTGAATTGAAGTTTCTATGTCTTTGATTTTGTTTTCGCTCTGTTGGATTTGCGAGCTGTTCCATCAGATAGAACAGCTTTCTTAATTTTTTGTTTTGCTCTGCTGCATTTTATATAAGGTCTAGAAGGGCTCTGTATATAATCTTTTTGTATTCACCTTCCAATGATTTCAGAAAAGTTTCTTCATCCAGAAAACTCTTTGGTTGTTTTGTTTGGGAGCCTTCTGAAGCCATGGGAGATTTCTTGCTTGCCACAAGTGTCTGTTGCTTTTTGGATTTCACATGAGTAAGTAAAGGCTGGGCGAGATACTGTGAGGATGGACAGTGGATGTTTCTCTAGGCTGTCTTAAAACGTAAAACAAAAGGTATCTGACCACTTCCCAAGTCAGTCAGGTTTTCAGGTGTAGAGGTCCCTCTTCCCAACTGGCAAAGTAATCACTTCTCTATCCAACCCCAGATGATATGAACTAGTTCAAAATACAGCAATGCTACTGCCCTGTTCGCCTCTGCTGACAGGGCCCAGTCTTAGGCCACACTATGTAGACTACTACTTTTCTGATAGAAAAGCACTCTCCTGTGTGCAGGCTCTGGCTCTCAAGCTAGGAATTAGGTCCAGCTGCGACCACCATATCTAAGACGGTGCCCTCTACATGGTTGGCAGATAGAGGAGCTAAAGGTGCCGAGACGTAGTGAGTCCTCAGCCTCTGTTGCCAGGCCCCCACCGTGGGCAACACTGTGTAAACTACTGCTTTTCTGCTGGAGAAGCGCTGTCCTGTTTGCAGGCGCTGGCTCTCAGGCTTAGAATTAGGTCCCGCTAAAATCTCCGTATCCAACATGGTGTCCCACACATAGGCCCTGCAGTTCTGTACTAATCACACTGTGGCAGAGATAAAAAGAGAGGCCCAAATTGGCTAGGTGTACAGAGTCGTAGCCTAGCTCTCAAAATATAGCATTGTCTCCTGCCTATCCCACCAGCAGTGTGCCTGAGACTAGCCGCTAGTCAAGACCCAGCTCCACCTGCCGGCCAAGACAGAGAAAAAAAGTCACAGTGCTGCGTTACCTTCAGTCTATGAGAGCCAGGGCTAGCTTAGGAGCAGGAGTCAGTGAAAGAGCGGTGGTTTTTTGTTCAGTGGTACGAAGTCCAAATTTACAGCCCTGTGCCGTGTCCTGGGGCTCACTAGGTGACCAGAAGGCTCCGTTTGATTATCAATTCAGGTCTTGGTTTCCAGAGGGATATAAGGAGACATGTGCTTAGTCCACCATCTTGACTCCACCCCATCAGCATTCTTGTTTTATGTTCAGGTGTAATCCACGCTGAAGGCTGCAGTTTTCTGTTTTTATAATCCAGTCTTTCTAGACCTCTTAACTTTCAGCAAGGTTGTGTCATCCACATAACACATGCTGCTAATAAGTCTTCCTCGAATCCTGATGTCACACTCTTCTTCATATAGTCCAGCTTCTCAGATTACTTGTTCAGTACACAGAATGAATAGGTACGATGAAAGGATACAACCCTGACACACACCTGTTCTGGCTTTAAACCATGCGGTATCCCCTTATTCTGTTAAAAAGACTACTTCTGGATCTATGTATAGGTTTTTCATTAGCACAACTGAGCATCCTAGAATTTCCATTCTCTGCAACGTTATCCACACTGTGTTACGGTCAATGCTGTTGAACGCCTTTGCACAGTTAATAAAACACAGTAAACTTCTTTTGTTATTCTTTGCTTCAGCCATTATCCAAGTGACATTAGCAACGAAATCCTTTATTCCACGTCCTCTTCTGAATCTGGCTTGAATTTAAGGCAGTTCCCTGTTGATGTACTGCTGCAACTGTTTCGGAATGATCTTCAGCATTTTACTGCCTGTGACATTAATGATATCATTTGACAGTTTCTGTGTTTGGTCGAATCGCCTTTCTTTGGAACAGGCATAAATACAGACCTCTTCCAGTTGGTTGGCCAGATAGCTGTCTTCCAAATTTCCAGGCACGGACAAGTGCGCACTTGTAGCACTACATCCATTTGTTGGAACATCTCAGTTGGCATTCCATGAATTTCTAGGAACTTTGTTTGTTGTCAATTTCTTCAGTGGAGGTTAGACTCCTTTCAGTATCATTGATTTTTGATCATATGCTATCTTTTGAAATGGCTGAATATTGACCAGTTCTTTCTGGTACAGTGACTCTGGAAATTCCTTCCATCATCTTTTGAAGCTTCCTGTATCCTTCAATATTTGAACCATATAAAACTTCATTATTGCACCTCAAATCTTGAACTTTTCCTTCAGTTCCTTCAAAAGCTTGAGAGATGCAAAGTGTGTCCCTCCCTTTTAAAACTGTGTATCATACACCGATGTTTTAGTTAATGCAGTGCTGCTTTAACAGAAAGACCCCAAGAAAGTGGCTTTAAAAAGAGAAATTTTGTTTTGTCACAGTCCAGAAGGCTAAAAGTCCAAATTCAGGGTGTCAGCTTCAGATGAAGGCCTTCTCTGCTGGATCTAGAGAAAAAGCCTTGTTGTCAATCTTCCCCTGCACTGGAAGCTTCTGAGGTGCAGAGATCCCAGTCCCTTCTAAAGGATGTGTTATTCAGATTCCAGCACAGCTTCCTGGTGGCACGAGGTCCCTAAATCTACTAGCTTCTTTGCTTTATATCTAAAGAGACTGACTCATGGCACAAAACAATTTTACACATTGACTCCTGCCCCACCAACACAACTGCTGCCCATCCACCCTCATTAACATCATATAGGCAGGATTAACAATATGGTGAACATCACACAATACCAGGAATCATGGCCTAGCTAAATTGCTGCACAGATTCTTGAGGGGGAACACAACTCAATCCACGACAACCAAGTAACCCTCGTTGCACAGGTTAAGAATCAGGCTACTTACTAAAAGGTCAGCAGTTGGAATCCACTAGCCACTCACTGGAAACCGTATGGGGCAGTCCTGTTGTATCCTATTGCATCACTACAAGCCAGCATCAACTCTACAGCAATGGGATTGGCTTGTTTTTAGCATTATACTCCAAACAACACAACTGTAGAGAAGAAATGATGCAAGATCTGTAGTAAGAGACATTTCAAAGAAATGAGGAACCAGGGTGATAATCTGTCCACCACATAGGACTACCTTAAGGCATGAAGTTTATATTATTTTTAAAGGAAAGACAAAACACTGCTAAGTGAACACCCACTTGTAGATGTATCTTCATGACTTGTCAAGTTCCTCTTCTAAGAACTTCCAAGCTGCCTTTCAGAAAGCTTTATAACTAGTTTATTATTTCTCAACAAAAGATAAACTAAGATCTGGTACATACTTTCTGCTATTCACAGTCACCATAACCATTCAACCATGCTGCTTAAAATTTAACATTCAGACAGAAGATTAACATTTGGTAGAAAACACTAGAACAGAAAAGAGTTAGGAGTTACTCAGCACTCCCTCCTTAGCTACATTGACTCCATCTACCCAGAGGGAGGAAAACTTCCTTCTGCTCTATGGCTCAGCGTGATTCACAAATTGCAGGCTAGCATTTTGAAATGTCATTTTTATTGATCCCCATTTGATGTTCCATTTGCCTTTCCTGGAGTATACAAATTATGTTTATGGCATTTCCATAATAGAAGACCCTGAAAATCTGAGTTTAAATGGGCACTGAAAAAACACAATCAAATGAAATAACAACTAAGCAAAGCTATCTGAATAAACACAAATTAATGCTGATTATGGCATTTTAAGAGATCTTCCCTAAAACACGATAAGGCACAAGAAGGGTGCCAAAATACTATTTAAAAGAATAGTAACACCCATCATGATGACACAGGCAGCTGAAGAGGATAAGTAAAGGCAAATCTCAGCCACGAAATGTAAATCTGTCAAGTGAACATGTATGACGCATAAACCATGGCTCAAAGAGTTAAAAGATTAGAAAAATGACGTTCCAATCCTATTCCGATTCGGCAGAGCATCGCCAGTGCTATAGTAAGAATTAGGAAATAAAGGCCAACTTATCCTGCTAGCTAACACCATTCCTTTCTAATGACTTAAAAAACCACACAAATCAATCAAAACCTATTGCTATTCCACAGTAACAGGAGAAAAGTTTGCACTGTAAGATAGGTGTAAAGTTTAAATGCATTTTCATACTTACAAACACAGTGATAAGTTAACTCATCAATGATGTGTATAAAGTTGAATTATCCAAGTTAAAATAATTACAAAGTCACTGCAAGTCACAAGCTGAAGACAAACTACGAGAATAGGTAATGTATTAAAACTATGAACTTAAAAGCTAAAATTTTAATAAGACTTCCTTATCTTAAAGCACTAAAATTTTTAGAGAAATGACTGATTTCAAACATTTTACTCCACAACCTGTTGTTATCATGTCAATTCTGACTCATAACAACCCAGCACGACAGAGCAGAACTACCCTGCCGGGTTTCCAAGGAGCAGCTGGTAGATTTGAACTGTCAACCTTTTAGCTGGCAGCCAAATGCTTAGTCACTACGCCATCGGGGCCCAAAGCACAATACAAAGCCTGGGAGCATCAACTGGTCCCTGCATAGGACAAAAGATTTGCACTCAACTACCAACCCACCAGTAGCCAAGTGCCGTCGAGTCTGTTTCAAAATTACAGCATCACAACAGAAAGGACTGGCAATCTACTTCCATGAAGATTATGGCCAAGAAAACCCTATGGAGTAGTTCTATAAAGTTGAATTATCCATGCTGTTTATACATTCTGTAAATATGAATTATAAATTCCTTTAGCAAAAAAAACCCATACTCTCACAATAAAAAGATAAGAAACAGCAGTTGAGCTCCAGACCAAAATTTCAGGATAAGAGGAACAAGATCATCTCGATTTTGTGATGAAGTTTAATTAAATCATCAATATCCTTAAGGATTAACATAAAAAACACACTTGTCAGTAAAAGTTACAAGCACAGAGTACAAAACTCTTTCTAACATATGATCATGACCTGATTAGACAAACCTCAGAAGACAAAAAAAGACCAGGAGGAAATGCTATAAAATCATCAATGTGATGGATGCAGATGGAGAAACAACGGGGAGATATTTTGTGCTTTTTACTGTCTATGTCTTCAATATTCTATTTTACCTCACTATGGTGATCTCACTATATCTCTATAATGTTATGGATGGAACTGTGTTCCTCTTCGGAAAACATGTGTTATGAATCATAACTTCTACTACATCTGTAGTTATCGTCTCATCTGAGAATGAACTGCCTGGTTATACTAGCGAGGCAGGATTTGTGTAGGGTGTGTCTTGAGTCAATCTCATACAAGACAGAAAGGAGGAAGCAAACATGGGGAAGAAAGCTGTCAAGCCATATGGAGATTGCTCAGGAGAAGCTCAGAAGAAACAAGGACCTTCCTCCAGAGCCAACATAGAAACACTTCCCCCAGTGTGAATACCCAGTATTTGGACTTTTAGTCTCCTAAACTATGAGAAAATAAAAACTTCTGCTTGTTAAAACCACCTGTTTGTGGTATTTCTATTATAGCAGCACTAGATAACTAATAAAAATACTTCTGTTTTATCACCATAAATTAAATCACTGCACATTATCTATTAATTACCATCTTATATTTAAAAACATCTTAAAGTCAGAGGCATTAATTGCAAGTAACAGCTTGGTCATTCTAATAGTATGAACCTGATGAAGTTACTTTAACTTCTCCAACTCGTAATCTCCTCATCGCCATGAGTCGGACCCAACTCAACAGCACTTGGCTTGGCTTGGCTTGGCCAAGTAAATCAACTCAGCATAATTCATATCACATGTAAAACACCCAGCACAGTGCCATCTCCCAGCAGTGACCACAAAACCCACTGCCGTCAAGTCAATTCTGACTTATAATGACCCCATAGGACAGAGTAGACCTCCCCTGTAGCGTTTCCAAAGAGCATCTGGTGGATTTGAACTGCCGACCTTTTGGTTATCAGCCATAGCACTTAACCACTACACCACTAGGGTTTCCATGTAACAGTTTATAGTAATTCCCTTTAAGCACTGTCTGTTAAGTGAATCCAATACAATAAGTAGATTATGACTATGTATTGTAGTTTAGGGAAAATCAAGTTAACTTAAGAAAAGTTTCCTCCAAAGAAAAGACACTCTTAGTGGCTGTAAGCGCTCTTTTTCCACTTAGCATGGATAAAATCTCAGAATCCTTCTGAACACAGCAGGCCACGTAGCCTGAAAAGATCACAGTGAAAAGCTAATCGTCATCTGCATCCCAGATCAGGGGCTTGTTCAGAAGTTAACTCACTGCGGGCTGGAAGAGTGAATTCTTTTCACAGATTTGCCAAAAAAGTAAATCTATGAGTTAAGCACAACTTACCCAAGTATTTTGGTCACCTACTGCTGCCTTAACAGAAACACCACCAGTGGATGGCTTTAAAAAGATTTTATTTGTCACAGCCAGTAAGCTAAAAGTCCAGATTCAAGGGGTGAGCTCCAGGGGAAGGCTCTCTACTGGATATGGAGAAAGGTCCATTTTGTCAGTCATGAGTCGGATCCGTCATGAGACGGCACTTGGCTTGGCTCTCCTAGACGGGGCGTTTCTGAGGTCAAGGGACCCCAGTCTTTCCAAAGGATGTGCTCAGCCCCCAGCACTGCTTCTTTCTGATAGTATGAGTTCCCCAAATCTCTGCTTGCCTCCCTTTCTTTTACACTCCAAGAGATTGCCTCCAGGAACAATACAATCACACACATTGGGTCCTGCCACCAACACCACTGCCACCCATCCTCCCTCTTTAACATCACAGAGGTGGGCTTTACAACACGGAGGAATATCACACAATAGTGGGAATCATGGCCCAGCCAAATCACTACACACATTTTTGGGGGGGACACAATTCAATCTATAATACCAATAAACATTTTAACAATGTAATTTTTTAAAAAGGTGTTCAGAGCTTTTTTAAATCTTTCAAAAACAAAGCATCAGAACTAAAATGATCAAGGAAACGACACTGTATCTGTACCTTTCCACACACTGCTTTCGAGTTAGTGGCGGCTGACATCGTCGGTTATGAGCTTCTCGGGCAGCAAGTCTGGCTCCTGACAACTGGCAAAAGAGTACAAAGCTCATTCCATAGACTATCAAACCTGCTAGCATCTGAGAAGAACTGGTGTTACATTCAGACATCAAGTAGCTCAGTGTTACAAGCAAGCATTCATTACTGGGGAAAACACAGCACAGAAAACTAGGTATAGAGATATTTTAAGGAATGCTCTCAACATGTTAAACCACTGAGCAACTTAACTCTCATAGTAATGTTAAGGGATCTGCAAAAGAGGGACGAACAAAACTCTTTTCCAATAAACCCAATAAAGCTAAAAGTTCTCTAGTGAAAATATTCAGACACTGTCACTGCAGCCAAATCCAAGAAATCAAGCCCATAACTCTATCTCCAATAGTGCTCAGAGTGAACAAGCAGTTGTATAAAGGATGATTAATGCTGATATTAAAAAAAAAATGTTTTTCTAACACTTCCTATACATGATCATGAAACTGTTTATAGAGAAATTTGTATTTCCAAGTAGAGGATAAGTCACCCTCAATACTAACACATTGGAGAATCTTAAGGGAATCTAACTGAGGCACTAAAGACACAAATGATCAGAGTTGTTGTTAGGTGCCATAGAGTCAATTTCAGCACAGTGACCCCATGTAACAGAGCAGAATTGCTCCAAAGGGTGTTGTTGACTGTGATCTTCACAGAAGCAGATTGCCAGGTTTTTCTCCCACCTGGCAGCTAGATTCAGACACAAATTCCACTTTCTTATATTTAATAAAAAAAAAAAAAATGTCATCTTCATCTCCCTTACAGAATTTACCTCATATGACATTCAAATTGGTGGCATGTTCAAACTGCATACATGTTTACTGGTTTACCCATACTCATGGCCATCACGTCGATTTCAACTTATAGCAATCCTATACAACAGAGCAGATCTGCTGTATAGTTTGCAAGGTGCACGTGGTAGATTCCAACTGCTGACCCTTTGATCAGCACCCACTGTACTCAACCACTACACCACCAGGGTTTCTTTACTGGCTTTGACCTTCTCAATACAATTGTCACATACACCGAAAATAAAAATTCACATCCAACAAGTTTACATACCTTTTCATCTTCCCATTGAAAAAAATTACAGTCTTTCCTATCTCTACAGGCGGAGCAGGCATAAAACTTCCTTGTTTCTTCTCTCCCTTGGTTCACCTTTACAAACAGAAGGGTAGGTCCTGGCCCAGAAGAGGAAAACAAAAAAATGTCAAACAAGTTATCTATATCAAGGTCCTACTTCTTACCATCCTTACACAGAATTTCTGATTTTGTGCAGTTTGCCATAATTGTACCCACCACTCTCTTTAATACCTTTTTTCTCAGCCACGACTTTCAGATTTTGCCTATTTACTAAAAGCAAGTATTAATCTTTGAAAAACTAGTCTCTTTAGAAGGAAAATGCTATTGTCAGTATAGTTGGTGCCCACATGGTGAATGACAACAGGCCTGGTCCTGAAATTAAAAGAGGGTCCAGAAAATTGAGCACTTTCCCATCTCGCATTCAGTTACCCTTCCAGTGAAAGCCCGAGCTTTTAGAATGGAATACACACTCTCCCCGAAAGTTAGAGAAAAACTGGGTCTGGATTCCTGGTAAGAACTCATTCTTTCATTCTCCTTAACTTTTTTATTGAAAAGCCAACATATCAACGAATGAAGTCTCAGAATATTTGACACGGAAGGCTATTTCGTCCCATACATTTCCTTTGCCTACACCCTTTCACCAAAAAAAAAAGAAAGATGCAAGAGCCCTGAAACCAAATCATAGCAGTGAGGACGTTCTATGATGTTTTCTCAACAATGCTGAAAATAGAACGTCTCCAGGAAACGGGCGTTTTCCAATCATCACACAGGTTAGGAGAGAAGACAGAAAAATCTGGGAGTCCTGAAGCCCCCGTCAACTACGTCCACTCCCCGGTACACAACAGCAATAGGAGGCCACACGCGAACCCACCGTGTGGGCACAGCGGAGCTGGGGCGGCGGGGTCCGGGGGAAACACCACCTTTATCCCCGAGCTCCCCCGGTGCCCCAGGTTCCCTTCTGCTTCCACCGTTTCACCCAAGACCCTGGAGGCCGCCATCTTCCCACCACTATCCCAAAAGCCTCAGTCGGAAACCAACGGAGCTGAGACAGAGCGCTGACTTGATCCACAGCGCCCCCGCGCGTTCAGGAGGACCTTCAGGCTCAGGTGTCGGGACCCCTCACCCAAACGCAGGTCCTGTCGGCGACTCCTAGCGGTGGGGCTTACAGGGCACTTCGTCCCTCGCAGTGTTGTTTTCGTGCCTATTTTCAAAATACTGTTTTGTGCCCCACTCTCAGCACCTATATATTCCCTTCTTTCATAAAGTGTAGCTGGAGGTAAGACGAATCTTTGGAGCAAACATCTGATTGAGCTGCGGATCCAGGAGGCAGCATCACCAGCAATAGCAGCTGGCAATAGAAGTAGCTGTTGCAGCCTCACTAGATGGAACCATTCCCTTTCTTCCTGCCTTCATACTCTCTTAGTAACAATTAGTGGAATCATCTATCATCTCAGCATTTATAGTTGCACAGCCATTGACATTCACACATGTGCTTAAGTTGACAAACTCAAAGCAACTCCTGTGGGAAACTCCATAGGGATTCCTAGTGCCAACCTTTTGGTTAGTAGCTGTGCCTTAACCACTGCACCACCATGGCTCCAATTTATCACAGCATCCTTTTTGTTCTTTATCATGTCCCTGTGGTAGAAGCTAGCATAGTATCCTAAATTTGGCTCAAAGAAAATCTTTGGAGTCATCCTTGATTCCTCTTTTTTTTCATAGCCCACATCTGACCATCAACAAATCCTCTACACCTTCAAAGTGTATCCCGAGTCCGACCATTTCTCACTGCCTTCTCTGCTGCCTCACCTCTTTTGTGCCATCACCATTTCTTACCAGGACCACCGCAGTGGCCTGCTCACTGGCCTATCCACTTTTGCCCTTACATACCTGGAGCCTAATCTCAAGAAGCCAAAGTGATTGTTTTAAAGCATAAGTCAGATCATAGGAACTTGTAGCAATCCTATAGGACAGAAGAGCATTGCCCCACAGAGTTTCCCAGGAGTGCCTGGTAGATTTGAACTAGTGAACTTTTGGTTAGTAGCCAACACTACACCATCAGGGTCAGGGGCAGCAATGGGTTTGTTTTGGTTTTAAGTCAGTTTGCGCCCCTCCTCTGCTTGGAGCTCTTGGTGGCTCCCATTTATTAGAGTCCAAGTCTTTGTAACTGCTTGCAATCTGCCCTTTTCTATGGACCTCTGTGCTTTTATCTCCTATCCTTTTTCTCTCACTTCATCCAGTCCAGTTACACATGCCTTTTTGCTCCTCCTCGAACACACAAAGCACTTTCCAGTTGGAAGGGCTTTGCAACCTATTTCCTGTTCCTTGTCCTTGGGACACTGGTGGTGGTATCTACCTTAAGGAAGACAGACTAAGGGAAGGAGACGTTTATAGTGAGTTCTGTGCTGTGTAGGGGAAAGGGCAGTGGTTATAGCCGAGTGTCGCCCCTTGACCCCATAAACTCCTTGTTGGCTGGAGGCAGACCACAGCAAAGGCCCTCCTGTCCAAGTCTACTGATTGTACCCAGCAAATGGATTAACCAAGTTAAAACAACAGGCAACAATGTGGATGAAACTCACAAATACAATGCAGAAACAACAAAGACAAATGAGGAAAGATACATACTGAATGCTAACAGTCATATAAAGTTAAAAAAAAATAGTAGTGATAGATGAATATAACAAAACATCACCGGATGTTCACTTTAAATGGGTAAACTGTACGATATGCAAATTACATCTCCATTTTAAAAAGGACAAAAGAGGCAAAACTAATCCGTGGTGTTAAAGAATAAAGAGACAGGTACCTCGGTGGTAGGAAAGGGGATGCCGTTAGAAGAGTACAACATATGCTGTATTTCTCAGTTTCACTGTTACAAACACAAAAAGCTGTCTCCCACTGCGATTCTCCAAATTTCATGAGCATACTCAGATTTGCTTGAGCTGAATCATGTCCTAGGCCACAGCAGGTCTTAGTTTTTGCTGTTGAGTTGATTCCAACTCATAGCATGGACTGATAGCAATGCTACAGCAAAAAGCAGAACTGCTCCATGGTATTTCCAAGGGGCTGCTGATGGATTCAAACTGCTGACCTTCTGGTTAACAGCCAAAGTCTTAACCACTGCATTGCCAGGATTGTTAGGAAGGCCTTAAAAAACTCCAGAACCAAATCTACTGCTCTCTAGTTGATTCCAACTTATAGTAACCCTATAGAACGGACTAGAGTTGCCCCATAGAGTTTCCAAGGAGTACGTGGTGGATTTGAACTGCTGGCTTTTGGTTAGCAGCTGTAACATTTGACCACTATGCCACCTAGGGGATCTTGGGTAACTATTTATTGAACAAATTAAAACAGTTAAGGGTTGTGAGGTGGAAAGTTATTTGATTATTATTCAGTCATTCCCTGTCGAAGTCTCCCTGTTGGTAAATCCTAGCTCCCTTAATAGAACCTGAAAATGCCGAATTTTCACTTTCAATTGTATTAACCATCTAGTGCTGCTGTAACAAAAGTACTACCAGTGAATTACTTTACCAAAGAGAAGTTTATTCTCTCACAAGCCAGTAGGTGTGAAGTTCTAATTCAAGACACCAGCTCCAAAGGAAGACTTCTGATGTCAGCTCTGGAGGAAAGTCCTCATCACCGGTCTTCCTTCAGTCTGGGAGCATCTCAATTTAGAAACCTTGGGTCCATAGGATGCACTGTGCTCCTGGCACTGCTTTCATGGTGGTTTGAGGCCCCATGTCCTTCCACTTGTTTCTCTCTTGTGTACCTGAAAGGAGACTGGCTTAAGATGGTCTAGTCTGATAGATATCATCACTATAACTGTCACTAATTCATCTCATTACATCATAGTGATAAGATTAGCAACATGTAGGGAAATCAAATCAGAAGACAAAATGGTAGGCAATCATACAACACTGGAAATCGCGCCCTAGCTGAGTTGACAGATATTCTGAAGAGGCACATTCGGTCCATGACACTAACCTTCCCTAAAACTAGGATTATCTAAACATAGGGTCCAAACAACAAAGGTAAGATCTGATGGGAGAAAAAAATTCCTTCCAAACAATAGTACTAAAGACAGAAACATTCCTTCCTGTCTGTAATTTTGTGAGGGTATGATGTTGAGAGCTGGGGCAGCTGTCTTGCAGCCATAAAGGCTCATGACTAAGCATGAGAGCCAACTTGTGAAGAATGAATAGGCCAAAAGCTGAAACAACCTGTGCTCTCAATGATATCAAATCAACCCTGACTTTGTGTTATATGAGAAATAATGTCCTTATTGTTAAAGCCACTTTTGTCTAGAGATTATGTTACCTGCCACCAAAATCATCTCAAGTGAAAGTTACAGTAAAGCCTTTTCCCCTTCCTTTTAGAAGTTTTGTTTCAGTCAGTGGTTTCTTCAGAAGGAAAGAATCTAGGTTCAGAGCCAAGCAATCTGCCCTTTGATTTTAGATGATACCAGACAGACTTTGGTGAGTTAGAAGATTATTTTTCAACCTTCTACTTATGCTTCTAAATTTCAAAAATAAACAAAGATATCTTATACAGTTACCTACAGTAGAAAACAATAGACTGAATTTGTATATAAAAGAAGAGGCAGGGAGTTTCACTACCAGGAAGATACAATAGACATATTCTTCTTTCTTCCTTCCTATAGAGACCGTGGAAAATGCTAAACCAAAACCAAATCCGCTGCCATCAAGTCAAGTCTAACTCATAGTGACCGTATAGGACAAAGTAGAACTGGCCCATAGAGTTTCCAAGGAGCACCTGGTGGATTTGAACTACTGACCTTTCAGTTAGCAGACATAGCACTTAACTACTACACTACCAGGGTTTCCACAAAAAATCCCAGGTATGTATAAATCAAACCCGGGAGGACTTGGCAAGGTGGGAAGAAAAAGACAGATCAGCTAGAGATCTTGGAATCCAAAGAATGACCTGGTGATACTCCCTGGGTTTTCTTTTTGCCTCACATATCCTGACTTAAAACAGAAGAAGGTGGCAACCCAGTAATGCCAACAACGATGATGAGGTCTGTTGTCTCTAGACAAAAGACAGCCTAGCAAAATGGAATGCTTCTACAAAATGAGCACTCTGCTGTAATGCAAAGTAGGGAAAAACTGTGGCCTCAACCCCACTCGCACTAGTAAGGCTGAATAGCCAGCCCGGACTTCCACAACTGCGTGTCTAAAATGAAGCACTCCCCATTGGGGTAGTGTCATGGAAGACGAAGTAGGAATCTGGAACTTTCATCCTATCATGGAAGTAAGTCAAGCAAAACTCATGAGAGCAGCAAAGAGTCCCCCCCTACCACTTGAAGCCAAAGGGCATCAGTAAAGCCTGTTTCTGCCTAGGCCCGGTGAGGACCTCACCCCACTTACCAATAACAAGAACAAGTAGCCTCACTAAAGCATTGAGGATGGAGGTAGTAGGGGGAAGGGAGAACAGAACACACTAGGTGACCCTGTCAGAGGAGGTGACACCAAAATGACTCTATAAAAATTATGTGCAATGCTTTAGCAGAAATTTATGACTTTTATACAAATATCCCTGTAGCTGGTTATAATAACAAAAATATTTTTCACAAGCCAAGGTTCCAGACTGAAAACAGTGCCATCCAGTCAGTTTCTACTCATAGAAACTCCATAGGACAGAGGAAAACTGCCCCATAGGGTTTCCAAGGAGCAGTTGGTAGATTCCAACTGCCAGCCTTTTGGTTGTCAGCCTGAGCTCTTCACTGCTATACCTGCAGTGCTTCAAGCCAAGCATACACGTTTCAATATACCTACAAGGCTAATTTACCTTTTGAGCTTCTATTGCTTTCCAGTCAGAGCTGTCATTTTTACCCAATTACTTTGACGCTTCAAATCACACTGTTTTGTCTGCAGGCACTAGAAGCAAGCCACGTTGCTGCTTTTGTTGCCACCAGGGTTTTTATAGTTGCTGATTTTGTCAAATTTTCTGGTGTTTTAGCTACAGTATTGTGGTAATTAGTATTTGTGAGCCTATATTACTAACCTTTTTGAGAATGAAGTACTAATTAAAGGAAAAGAAGGAGTCATATATGGGAATTACGATTTACGAGTAACATTAGTACAACAAACACTGCTAAGGAGTCTGTATGCTCTCTCACAGGAGGAGGTGCATGATGGCAGGTCACGAGTTACCACAGTGGTGACACCAATTCTAGTGACACCACTGATGAGGACCTCCTCAGGTGCCAATAAACGCCAAGTGGGGAACCTGGAATTCTACCCCTACCTTACTCTCTTGGGGTAAGCCAGCTAAAAACACAACTGTAAATAAAATATGAGGTCTCACAACATAATTGCTAGAACATACACATCCTGAAGGTGGAGTGCATATGGCAGGCTAGACACATATCTCCTTAATTCCCTTTGAAAACTAAGGCCTGGATTGATAATTAACTGGAAATTTCTGGAGACCCAGTGAGCCCTAGGACACAGCATAGGCTATCAGTTTGGACTACATGCCACTGAACAGGAAACTTCTTCTCTTTCACTGACCTCCGCCTTTGTTGTATGGTAGGCTCTCACAGACTGAAGGTAACTGGACTTTTTAGATTTTTTTTCTTTTTGTTAGCTGGCAGGTGGGGGAAGGGCTTAACTGTAGGCAAGGCTCAGCCACTAGCAGGAGGAATAACCATATTCTGAGAGCCTGGCTTCAGACTCAGAGCACCACAGCCCCTTCAGCCTCTCTTTCCAGAACTCCACCATAGATTCAGTTATTTTGCAGGGAGTGGGACAGTTTGCCTGGGACACCATCTTGTTTGACTGGGAGGTGGAGTTATCCAAACAGAGGCCTCAGCAAGGACTAATTACCAGGCTGGGAGACAGTGCCAGCCAGGGAGCACTTTTCCAGCAGAAGAGCTGTGTTCAGCACAGTGTAGCCTTACAGGTGGGGCCCGGCAGGGAATAACAGCAGGGCAATAACCTGTCTGTACTTTAATCTACAACACAGCATCTGGGAGTGGCTGTTAGGGTGACTCCACTGCAAGCCAGAAGGAAGAGTTTGCACACCTGACAGCCTGACTGATTTTGGAAGCTGTCAGATAGCTTTCACCTTTCAAAATAAGACTACCTAGAGAAATAACTGCTGTGCAGCCCAACATCTCTTCCAGCCTTTATTGACTCACATCATATTGACCCACATCAACTGATGGTCCCCCAGTGACTCCGTAAGTAGGGCCATGTCTCTGCTATCACAGATATTCCACTGGGCCCAGCCACTGGAGTACATACAGAGGACTAGTGATAGACTTCCTTCTCAGAACTGCACTTCAGATACTGTTAAGGCACACCAGAGAAAGTAAACAACCTCTAAATGTCCAGAAAGCAAACAACCCTAGCTAAACATTTAAAGAAGAATCCACCCATGGTGCCAGAAAACTCCCAAAATAAAGAACCAAAGAACTTCCCAGATAAAGAGGCCTTCCTGAAACTATCAGAGGTTGAGTATGAAAGAATTATATAGACAGCCCTCCTAAACACTATACAAAATGCAGAAGAGAAAAATGAAAAACTAAGCAAGCTGTTAGCACTGATGAAACATCAGCATTCTGAAATCTGACAGATCAATAACAAAATTACAGAATTAGACACTTCAATTCAAAGCCAAAAAAAGCAGAATTGAACAACTGGAAACTAGACTTACTGGCCTTGAAGGTAAAGCTACCAACACCAGCATTTATGAGAAGAAATCAGAGAAAAGAAACAAGAAAAATGGAGATGCATTGAGAAACACATGGGACTGTATCAGGAGCAACAATCTACAGTTAATTGGAGTTCCTGAACAGGGAGGAATACCTGAAAACACAGAGAGTATTGTTGTTGAGCTGCTGACAGAAAAATTCCCTGAAATTATGAAAGAAGAAAACATAGATAACCAAGATGTGTATCAAATGCCACATAATATAGATCCCAAAAGTAGGACATCAAGATATAATCAAGCTTAACAAAATGAAACATAAGTAGAAACTCTTAAAGGCAGTGACACTGAAGGCAAAGCTAATACTCAGAGGGAAGCCCTGTAGGCTTTTGTCTGATGTCTCAGCAGAAATGATACTGGCAAGGAGGCAGTGGGATGACACATTCAATTCAAAGCCTTGAAAGAGAAAAACTTCCAAGCAAAAATTATAAATCCTGCAAAACTGTCTTTCATATATGAAGATAAAATTAAGACATTCACAGATAAACAGAAACTGAAAGACTTCGTAAAATTCACACCAAAGCTACAAGAAATACTGAAAGAAGCTCTTTGCTTAGAAAAACAAAACCATTAACTCTATATTTTAGGAGACAATTCAAGACACAACATCCCAAAACCTACTCAGTACAAAACTCAAAACTATAATTCTAAAAGAAGGGGTCCAGTGATCATATCATGAAAACTATGATACCATCACATTAAAAAGAGTGATATACTACAGTGGTTATAGTCCTTTCAGATGGAGAAGAAGTTAATAAGATATGTAGAAGTAAAAATTGGGTTTAAATTTAGACTATTAAGGGGGATCATAAGGGTAGTCACAAAGCACAATAAAGATGCAGCATATAATAAATGAATAATTTGGAACCAGATAATAGGAAAGTGAATGTTTCTGGCTTTAATTAACAACAAAAATAAGAAAATATAAATGTATAATCCAAATTTTAGGTATTATTAGGGACATGATTTTAGAACTTCAAATTTTGATTGAGATCAACAATAAGTCATATACATAATAAGCTTTGCCTAAGAAAACAAAACACAAAAACACCCCCCCAATTTGTAGATAAATCTGTTCTCTTAGCTTCCACGCATGTTAGTAGTTTATGTTGAGATGTTCTGTTATTTCAAAACTTCATGTAATTTATGCTATCTCATTTTGGATGAGATTTGGATGCAATGGCTCAGCCACGATTGCTAAATAATATTTCTTGTATTAGAAAGGAGATTTTGCCTCAAATGCTTGACTTTTTCTAAGACTTCTTTTGCCCTGTTCCAACGATAATGACATGGCTGCATTCTTTATTATATATTTTAATAATGCTAATTTTATTTACTTAAGGACTTTTTGAGATATGAATGAAATTTGTTTAATTATATTAGTGAAAAAATGCAGTGATATATGAAGAAAAAAATAGGCAGAAGTCAGTTCACATAGGGTCCTGTAGGTCAGGAAAGTAGTTTGCACTTCATATGAGTACAATGGAAAGCCAATAGAAGATTCTAAGCAGGGAAATAATATGATCTGGTTTATATTTTAAGAAGAGCACTCTGGATGCTGTACAAAGAGTGGATTGTCTAGTTGGGGCAAGAGCAGAATCTGGGAACTCATCTGAGAGGTAGGAGCAAACACTGTTTAAGGAAATAATTATGGTGAACAGAACTGGAGGGGAAGCAGTGAAATAGAGGGCAGAGTCATGTTTGGGATCTTACTGGTGGATCAGATTGTAGAATTAGGCTAGGTTAAAAAGTGTGGAGTCAAATATGGTCCTAGGTTGAGCTATGAATGATATCATTCCTGATACAGATAAGATGGGAGAGATAGGATGCTTCCATTGTTGCAGCTGTATGTGTGTGTGTTGTGGGGATGGAGTGGCTCATGAAATTACATCCTGCTCAACTACTTAGATTTTCATCCTGCTTAGAGACTTAGATATATTTTGCTGCCTTCCAGTCCTCACTTGTTTGGATTACCTTATGTGGTCCCTTCTCTCCAACACCCTGAGTATGGGTGGCACCTGTGATGTGCTTCTAACTAGTGAAAGACAGCAGAGGAGACAGGATGTACACAGATACATGTAAATGATTGTATTACATAAGATCATAGCCTATTTTCTAAGAGGCTCTCTCCTTTGTTGCCTTTGAAGAAGCAAGCTGCCATTCTGTAAGTTGGTTTATAGAGAGGAGTACACAGCAAGCAAGAATCTGAGGGCTTCAGTCCAACAATCTACAAGAACTGAATGCTACTAACAACCACATGAACTTGGAAGCAGATCCTTCTTCATTCCTGCCTCAGATGAATCCTCATCCCCAGCTGATACTTTCATTGCAGCTTTTTGATGCCCTAAATCACCTAAGCTGTACTCAGATTCCGGATCCACCATGAGATAGTAAATATGTGTTCTTTTAAGCTGCTAAAAAAAAGAAGTACACATCCTCAATGGGCGTCTTAGTTATCTAGTGCTAGTTTAATAGAAATACTGCAAGTGCATGGCTTAAATGAACGGAAGTTTATTCTCTTGCAGTCTAGGAGGCTAGAAGTCCAAATTCAGGGCTCCAGCTCCAGGAGAAATCTTTTGCTCTGTGTTGGCTCTGGAGAAAGGTCCTTGTTACCCGTCTTCCCCTGGTCTAGGAGCTTCTGTGCACAGGAATCCCAGATCCAAAGGATGCACTCTCTGGCACCACTTTCTTGTTGATATGAGTTACCTATGTCTCTTTGTTCACTTTTCTTCTTTATATCTCTGTAGAGATTTACTTAAGACCTAAACTAGCCTCATAGATCAACATCTGCCCCATTAACGTAACTGTTGCTAATCTCACGTCACTGATATCATAGAGACAGGATTTATAACAATAGGAAAATTACAGCAGATGACACAATGGTGGGCAATCACACAATACTGGGAATCATGGCCTATCCAAGTTGACACATAATTTGAGGGGACACAACTAAATCCATAACAATGGGCTCAAATGTATCAATGATTATGAAGATGCTGCAGGACCAGGCAATGTTTAATTTTGTTATACAGAGGTCACTTGACCCCACTGGACAGCAATTAATAATAACAGCAACAACTGTGTCAGATCCTGGAAAAGAAAAAAGATCAACGACGTGATGGCTCTCTAGTGTTTTAGAGACCAACAGTGCTGCCCCTTCCTGAGTGAGTTATCGATACCTCTTCCAAACAGTCTTCCGGAAGTTTGTCCCTGTCTTTTCTCTTTCTCTGAAGAGTATCATGTGGACTACTTACCCGTACCTGGGTATTCCAAGACGCCTCTTGCTTTGCTGTCCCCAAAGCAATGTTTTGAAGGGGTCTGAAGTGTAATCGTGTGTTAGAGAAACTAAAGTGTATAATTTTGATGCAGTAAGGAATTGGGGTGATTTTCAGCCTCCACTTTGGAGTATGTCCCTCCATCGTACATACAACATAAAATGTTCTATTTCAATCATTTTATTTGAACAACTCAGTGACATTAATTACATTCCCAATGTTGTGCAAACATCAGCACTATTTACAAGATGTTTTCATCACCTAAAGAGAAACTCTGTGTCTGTTAAGCAACAACTACATTCCCCGCTCCCTCCAGCATGCGGCACCCACAAATCCACTTTTGTCTCTGTTTGCCTATTCTAGACATTTTATATAAGTATGATCGTACAGTACTTGCCCTTTTGTGTCTGACTTATTTCACTCAGCATAATGTTTTTAAAGTTGATCTATGTATCACAACTTTGTTTATTTTTACGGCTGAATAATAATGCATTGGACATGTATCCCACGTTAGATTTATCCATTTGAGACACTTGGGTTGTTAGTATCTTTTAACTATTGTGAATAATGTTGCAATGAACACTGGCACATAAGAGGATATGAGTCACTGCTTTCGGTTCCTGTGGTGTGTTAATGGGTTGAATTATGTCCTCCCAAAATATGTTCAGAATCCTTAATCCCTGTTTTCTAAAAGTTTGCTTTTTTTCTTTTTACATTAATGGGATCATACCAAAGTAGAGTGGGTCCTAAACTCCATCATTTTTTTTAAAAGATTTATTAAAAGAGTAGAACAAACACAGACATACACACAGAGAAGGAAGACAGACACTATGTAAGGACCTGTCTACAAGCAAATGTACGCCAAGGACTGCAGGAAGACCAGAAAGTAGCAGAGAGGCCCACAAAAGGAATCAATACAACTAAGATGCTGATTTGGACTTTTTCCCTCCAGAATGGGGAGAAAATACATTCCTGCTATTTAAAGCTCTCCACTTCTGTTATTTATACTATGGTAGCCTTAGCTAACTAAGGACACCCTGGTGGTGTAGTGATTAAGTGCTATGTCTACTAACCAAAAGATCCACAGTTCATATCCACCAGGTACTCCTTGGAAACTCTATTGAGCAGTTCTACTCTGCCCTATAGGTTTGCTATGAGTTGGAATTGATTCTATGGCACAGGGTTTAGTTAACTAGCTAAACCAAGGAAGATTGCTTGGTTCCTCCTCTTTTTGCTGTATACTTCTTACAAACAGCAAAGTCTTTAAACAAACAAAATCAGTTTGTAGTTTTAACTTCCGCAAGTGGACTATGTGCTAGAAACTGCTAGCATGAACACATTATCACATTTCAACCTGTCGCCACACTATGATTTCGGGATAGCAGTTTTTCTTTTACTGATGGTGCCCAAAAGGAGCCCTGGTGTCAAAAATGTTAAGTGCTCACCTACTAACTGAAGGTTAGCAGTTCAAACCCACTCAACAGCTCTGGGGAGAAAAACCTGGTGGTCTGTTCCCATAAAGATTACAGCCTGGAAAATCCTATAGGCAGTCCTACTCTGCCCCATGGGGTCAGAATTGACTTGATGGCATCTAACAACAAAAACAATGATGATACCAAGTTTCTAACAGATCTCTCAACCCGCCCTGGGTTACACAGCTAGTACATTGCAGAACTACAATTTAGACCTTCTCTCTTTAAAAAGATCATTTAAAAGCACTTGTAGCAATTCGTCAACAGGGAACTGCCAGAAATTTAAGTTGGATTCAGAACAGGACATGGAACCAGGGAGAATATTGAATATACCATGGATTGCCAGAAGAATGCACAAATCATTGCTAATGCCAGATCTTGGCTGAAGGGAGAGCGTATCAGAAAGATGTTTACCTGTGTTTCCTTGACTATGCAAAAGCATTTCACTATATGGACAATAGCAAATTATGGATAACGTTGAGAATAATGAGAATTCCAAAGTAACTGTGCTCGTGAGGAACTTGTACATTTTCCAACAGGCAGTCATTTAAACAGAACAAGGGAATATAGTGTGATTTAAAGTGAAGAAAGGTGTGCATCAGGGTTGTATCCTTTCACCATGGTGATTCGGAGGCTTGGAGGTTCCCCTGGGAGCATGGCCCCTAGACTTGGTACTGCCCTTGACCGGAAAATATTACTGAGGTCAACTCTTCAGACAGGAATGGACTGGACTCGGGTACACAATGTGACCACAAGGTGTCTGTACCTTATGATTCTGTGCATCTGTAGGATTCTGTCCTACTGGCCTTTTATTAGAAAGGACAGGAGAAGGTGAAGAGGAGGGGACAGGAGACTGTTAAGAGGATATGACACATATAGAATGAAAAAGAGAAGTGTGCTGTCACCAGGCAAGGAGAGCAGAAGGAGCTGCAGATAGGTGGGCATGCAAATTTAATTTGGATTGTATACTTTCACTTAATCACCAAAAAAAAGAGGAAGAGTGACAATGGATGGGTGGACACAGCAGCTGCAACAATGGGACCGTGAGGATGACACAGGGTCACTATGAGTTGGAACCCACTTGACAACACCTAACAACAGCATCTTCAAATAACAGCACTAGTATTGCCTCCTGTGGAGGTATCCTGTATTTAGGATTTAGAAAGCTGCTTAGAGAAAAAGTCTGTGTTCATCAAATTAGGTCCATGGATGGTGCAGTTTGTGTTCGGCTACTATTCATTTAGAAGACCTGGTGGTACAGTGGTTAAGAGTCTGGCTGCCAACCAAAAACTCTGCAATTCAAATCCATCAAGTGCTCTGCAGGAGCGAGATGCTGACAATCTTGTTCCGTAAAAGTTACAACCTTGAAAACCCCATGGGCAATTCTATTCTATCCTCTAGGGTGGCTATGAGTCAGAATTGACTTGATGCCGAAGAGTTTGGTTTCACTGCTCATTTACTAGCCTAAAAGTTGGTAAGCATGGGAAAGCCGGACAATGAATACAGAAGACAGAAAAAGAATTGATGTCTTTGAATTGTAGTGCTGGAGAAGAATATTAAATGTACCAAGGGATGCCAAAAGAGCAAACCGATCAGTTCTGGAAGAAGAACAACCAAATTGCTCCTTGTAACCAAAGATAGAGACCATGTCTCATGTACTTGGGTTATGTTGTCAGCAGGGATCGATGCCTAGAGAAGGATATCATGTTTGCTAAACTACAGGGTCAACAAAAAAGAGGAAGAACGTTGATGAGATGGATTGACACAGTGGCTGGAACAATGGGCTTAAGCATAAAAACTACTATGGTCATGGTGCAGGACTGGGCAGTGTGTCATTCTGTTGTGCTTATAGTTGCTATGGGTTGGAACTGACTCAACAGAACCTAGAACAACAGCAACGAAAGGTTGGTGGTTCACACAACTCTCCCCAGCAGTGCTGCAGAAGAAAAGTCTGGAGATTTGCTTCCGTGAAGATTACAGTCAAGAAAAGCTCGTGGAGCAGTAGATGGGCATCAGTAAGAACCTACTTGATAGAAACAGATTTTTTTTGGATAGACATGAAGGATTAAATTATACTTACATGCTAATATTTTTTCATTAAATTTCAGAATGGTAATTATTGGGATTTTTTAAAAGTGTCTGTAATATTTAAGGGTGTCTGGCATATTTACCTTATTATTTCAATTTGAGAAGTGTAACTGATTTTAGGTAAAAGTCTTCAATTTTGTCACCTTTGACCTTGGTGGATGGTGTCTAAATTCTAATAACAGTCATCTTAACTGGTATTCCTTGTAGGCACATTGCATTTCAGAATAGATCTTGAAATGTGCTTTACAGTGATGAATGTAAAGCCATTCCTCTTCAATCTGTCATTCCCAACATAACAGACCATACAACTGTCTGACTCAAAAAGGCCAACTGCAGTCCATTCCAGCTCACCAGTGCCTAGCATACTGATTTTTGTGTGTTCCATTTCATTTTTGATGACTTATGGTTTTCCTAGGTGCATACTTCATACATTCCATACTCCTGTTATTAATGGATATTTGCTGCTGTTTGTTCCCATTTGACTCACGCCACGTCAGCAAATGAAAGTCCTAAAATCTTGACTCCATTCACATCATTAAGGTCAACTCTATTTGAAGGTTTTTTCCAGTCTCATTTTGAGCGACTTCCAAGTGGAGGGCACATCTTCTAGCACTCTATCAGTGTTCTGCTACTATTCATGAAGTTGTCACTTGCCAATTTGTTCAGAATGAGACTGTCAATTCTTCTTCCTAGTCTTAGTCTGTAAGCACAGCTGAAACTTGTCCATCAATGGTGAGCCAGCTGTTATTTGAATACCAGTGACGAAGCTTCCAGTAGCATGGCAACATGCAAGCCACCACAGTACAATAAACTGAGACACAAAATGTAAAAGATGAGTTACAACGGAGTTGTACATAGGTTCAGGTTGTCTAGTGTGTACATTTATTAACTTTATAACGTTAATATAAAATTAACTTGTCTGAGTGCTTTGAAAAACTTTTGCTTGTTTACGATGGTACATCTGAGTTGTCAGGCATTCAAAATACAAGATCTGGTTAAACGTAAAGAAAGTCTAAAATATCTGAAATAATTATCTCTTGCAAATTGCCTAGAAGCTTTTAACATGTTAAATTCTAGCTAAATGAGGAGCAAGAGAAGGTGGTTGTTTTCAATTCAGACTTTTGTAAGTGGAACAAGGTTTTTAAACTGAGCGGAACATTTTTCAAAAGTCTGCGTTTTGAGATTTACAATTCCAATAATCTATCAATTTAATCCCAAATAGTTTAAAGTAGCTGTTGGCATGCACAAAAGACTGTTTGTCACTAAAAGCTCAGGATCAGAGTTCAGTATTCACCCCCACAAGCCCCAAATCCAAAAAGCCACTTTCAGGTTTATTCTAACACATAGAGACCCTACCCACAAACCCAAAGAGAAAAAAACCAAACCGACTGTCGTTGAATCAATTCCGACTCATAGTGACCTTACAGGTCAAAGTAGAGCTGCCCCATAGAGTTTCCAAGGAGTGCCTGGTTGATTTGAACTACCAGACTTTTGGCTAGCAGACATTGCACTTAACCACTACACCACCAGGGTTCCCAAGCCAAGCCAAGTGCCATCGAGTTGGATCCAACTCATGACGACCTGGTGGATGCATTAATAAATGGTTTGCCACACTTCTCCTGTAGCAGCATCCAAGTCTCCACCTACGGGAGGCAGGTAGGCGAAGGTGGGGGAATGTAAACAAGAAGTGGGGGAGAGGCTTCCATGCATCTGACCACCAGGAAAGGAGGACAGGGCAGGATCTGCAGCCACCTGTTACTGAGCACTAAAGAAGCTCTGCTGATAGGGGCTAGGAGCCCAGATCAATTCCAGGGCACCTAGCAACAGCAGCTGAGCTCTTAGTATGAGCAGTCCCAGAGCTTACAGCAGCATTCATTTAATTTTTATCGTGGTAAAACACACATAACAAAATACTTTGACTCACATGATTCAGTGGCATTAAGTACGTTCACAGTGTTGCAGAAACCATCATCCCTATCTAGTTCCAGAATATTTCCATCACCCCAAAAAGATGATGGAAACCCTGGTGATATAGTGGTTATGTGCTATGGCTGCTAATCAAAAGTCGGCAGTTCATATCTACCATGTGCTCCTTGGAAACTCTGTGGGGATGTTCTATCCTGTCCTATAGGGTTACTGTGAGTCAGAATTAACCAGACTGCATGAGGTTTGGTTTTTTGGTTTTAGAAAGGGACCATTTTGTGCCAGTTTATTCCATTCAGTGTAATGTTTTCAAGGTTCATCCATGTTGTGGCATATTTTAGTGCTTCATCCTGTTTTACGACTGAACAATACTCCACGGTGAGTCTGGATAGTACAGTGGTTAAAAGGTTGGCTGCTAACCAAAAGGTCACCAGTTGAAATCCACGACCTGCTCCTTGGAAACTCTATGGGACAATTGTACTCTGTCTTACAGGTTTGTATTACTCAGGATTGATTTGACAGCTGCTGCTTTTATTTTGTTTCGTTTTGTTTTTTATCTACTTATACCACATTTTATTTATCTATGCACTCGTTGGTTGATACTGAGTTTTCCACCTTTCGTTGTTCAAATCCATACAGTGGTCTCTTCAAGGAAAAGTCTGACAATCTGCTTCTAAAAAAATCACAGCCATTGAAAACACTAAAGAGCCAAGTTCTGACCTGAAACACATACGGTCACGATAAGTTTGAATCAACTCTATGGCAACTGGTATCCAATCTTAAGGTTCTTAATAATTTCTTAACAAAGGCCTTGCATTTTTGTTTTGTTTGGGCACACATGAGTCCAGGAAGTTTTCTATTTCAAAAGATACGGAAGGGCAAATGACATAGTAGAAATTACATAACCAATCCTGCCTAGCCTGTCCTACTCCTGCCAAACCATTTCTGAAGCCCAGAGAATACCCTCAGGCACAGGGATACTAGAGGCTTCTTGGGTATGGAAACTGCAAGTGACCTCCGGGTTGGCCAGCACTTGTATTAAAACACCTAATTGAATCCTCATGGCTTGAAGTGGACTGGAGTAGGGGTAGTTATTGGTCAAAGCTATTTATTTAGTTGAATCCTTAAAAGTTAAGTGTGTATGATTAACCCCTTTTATGGATAAGGAAACTGAAGCATAGATAGGTTATTTGTCCAAAAGAAGCAGAAGGTGAATGGTAAAGCAGCCAGCACTCAAACCCAGGCAATAAGTCTTCATCTCTCTGCTCTGTTGCATTTTTTTCTTTTTTTTTTATTGTGATTGAATGAAATTGTACATTCCCATATAAATTTGCATGCTGACCTACATGCAGCTTCCACCGCTCTCCCAGCACGGTGACAGCACACTCTTCCTCTCTGCTCCGTACGTGTCTTATCTTCCCAACAGTCTCCTGTCTTCTCCTCTCCACCTATTCCCCTTCCTCCAGTATGAGGTCAACAGGATGACCTCCTATAGATACCTACAACCATGAAGTGCCCACACAATATGGTCACTCGGCATCACCAAGTCCAATCCATTGCTGTCTGAAAAGTTGGCCTTCATTACGATTTATGGACAGAGACAGCATCAAGGCCAGGGGTCATGCTCCCAGGGGAACCCCAAAGTCCCTGGACCATCAACTGTGGTCTTTAAGTGAAGAACTCAGGGTGCACCCCTATTTATACTTGTGTTGCCAGTGAGACTCAACTTTGTGAGCTCCATCATGGCTATCACTGGTGGTGGCTGCATGGCTATCACTGGTGGTGGCTGGGCACCATCTGGTTCTTCCAGTCACAAGTTGATGTAGTCACCCACTCATGTGGGTCTGTCTGTCTTCTGGATTCTCTTTCCCCCATGTTGTTATGGACCTTGGTGGTCATCCATTCCTGCTAAGTTGGGACCATTGGGTGTACCTTCAGATGGCAGCTTGGCAGCTTTTAAGACCCCAGATGCTACTCACCAATGTGGGGTGCGGACAGTCTTTACTAGCAAAATGCTAGTTGTGCCAATTGGCCTTGATTTCACCTAAGAGCATGGTCCCCAGCCCTGTGCCCCAGCTACTCTGTCCTCGCAATATTGGGTTAAGATGGGAGAAGTATACAAGTTGTGTTGAAGTCCCATTAATACTGGTCTTCTTACTAACGTGTGCTGTCACTGATTTAACCCAACCAAATATCTAACAACTATCTAATCTAAACCCTACCCCTTCACCCTCCTGCCCTCCCAACTCTTGTAGCCATCGAAGAGTCTTTTCTGTTATGCATAAGTCTGCTTTTAAGTTCTTATCGTAGGGGTCTCATACAGTATTTGTCCTTCTGTCGCTGACTGCTTTGACTCAACATAATGTCCTCCAGTTGAAACCAGGTTAAGAGATGTTTCCTGCTACCATCTTTGTTCTTTATCATTGCATAGTGTTCCATTGAGTATATATACCATAGTTTACCTATCCATTCCTCTGTTGTTGGGCATCTGGGTTGATTCCATCTTTTTGCTATTGTGGACTGTGCTGTGATGAACATTCATGTGCATGTATCCATTACTGTGAATGGCCTTGATTCTGTAGGATATATTCCAAGCAGTGGAATTACTGGGTCAAATGGTATATCGATATCCATTATTTCAAGGTAGTGCCAGATTTCTTTCCAAAGAGGTTGCACCATTTTGCAATCCCATCAACAGTGTAGGAGAGTTCCAATCTCTCCACAGCCTCTCCAGCATTTAGTGTTTTGCATTTTTTGGATCATAGCCAACATTGTTGGGGTGAGATGGTATCTTTGAATTTCTTTAATAACTAATGATTGTGAGCATGTCTGCATGTGTTTTTTGGCTGCCTGGATCTCCCCTTTAGAGAAGTATCTGTCCATCTCCTTTGCCCAACGCTTAATTGGATGATTTATCTTCTTCTCATTGATATTTTGTAGTACCTTATAGATTATGAAGATCGGGTTTTGGTCTGACAGAGAGTTGCCAGATACTTTTTCACATTCTGTAGGTTGCCTTTTAACTCTATTAATAAAGTCTTTGGATGAACAGAAGTGACTGATTCTTAGTAGTTCTCATTTATCTATTTTCTCTTCTGTTGATTGTGGTTTGTTTAACAGATTTTGAAGTCTGTCTACGTTGTGTATTAAGACTTCCATTGTTGTTCCTTTTTCTTTGATAAGCTTTATCATTTTAGATTTGATATTTAGGTCTTTCATCCACTTTGAGTTGTTTTTTTTGTATATAGGTGTAAGATATGGGTCTTGTTTTAATTTAGTGTAGATGGATATCCAATTTTGCCAGCACCATTTGTTGAAGAGATTGTTTTTACCCCAGTTTAATGTCTTAGGGCCTTTGTCGAATTTCAGTATTCATAGGCAGATGGTGTCATTTCTGGGGTCTTGATTCTCTTCCACTGATCTATCTGTCTGTTTTTGTACCAGTACCAGACAGTTTTGGGTACTGTTTTGACTACTGTGGCAGTGTAATACTTTCTAAGGTTGGGTAATGAGAGGCCTCCCAGTATGCTCTTCTTTAGTAGTGCTTTACTTATCCGGAAATTCTTCCCTTTCCAGACAAAGTTGGTAATTTGTTCCTCCACCTCATTAAAGAATGTCACTGGAACTTGCACTGGGATTGTATTATATAAGTAGATTGCTTTGGGTAAAATAGACACTTGCACAATGTTAAGTCTTCCTATCCATGAGCAGCGTAGGTTTCTCCATTTATATAACTCTCTCTTAGTTTCTTGTAGTAAGGGTTTGTAGTTCTCTTTGTAAAGGTCTGTTATTTCTCTGGTTAGATTTATTCCTAGGTACTTTATCTTCTTAGGGGCTATATTAAATGGTAATGACTTGGTGATTTTTTCCTTAATAATCTTGTTGTTGGTATAAAGGAATCCTACTGATTTACTTATGTTCATCTTGTATCCTGAGACTTTACCGAACTCTTTTATCAGTTTGAGTAGTTTCCTTACGGATTCTTTGGGGTTCTCTGCATATACAATCATATTGTCTGCAAATAGGGAGATTCTTAGTTCTTCTTTGCCCTTTATTCCTTGGTCTTGTGTAATTGCTCTGGCTAGAACTTCTAGTGCACTGTTGAATAGGAGAGGTGAAAGTGGGCATCCTTGTCTAGTTCCTGTTCTCAAGGGAAACTCCATCAGTCTCTCTCCATTCAGGATGACGTAGGCAGTTGGCTTTGTATAAATGGCCCTTATTGTATTAAGGAATTTGCTATCTATTCCTATTTTGCTGAGAGTTTTTAGCATGAATGGGTCTTAGACTTTATCAAATGCCTTTTCTGCATCAACAGATAAGATCAGGTGCTTTTTGTATTTTGTGGTATTTATGTGGTTGATGACATTAATTGTTTTTCTGATGTTGAACCAGCCTTTCATCCCTGGTATGAATCTAACTTGGTCATGGTGGATTATTTTTTTGATACGTTGTTCTATTCTATTGGTGAGAATTTTGTTGAAGGTTTTTGCATGTAGATTCATGAGAGATATCAGTCTGTATTTCTCCTTTTTGGTTGGGCCTTTCCCTGGTTTTGGTATCAGGGTTATGCTGGCTTCACAGAATGAATTTGGGAATATTCCATCCCTTTCTATACTGTGAAATAGTCTCACTAGTATTGGAGATAACCCTTCTCTAAAAGCTTGGTAGAATTCTGCAGTGAAGCCTTCTGATGACTTTTTCTATCTCTTCCTTTGTGATGGGTTTATGAAGTTGTTCTGCTTCACCTTGTGATAATTTGAGTAGGTGATATGAAACAAGAAATTTGTCCATTTCCTCCAGGTTTTCAAATTCGTTAAATTACAGTCTTTCACAGTATTCAGCTATGATATTTTTTATTTCTGCTGGATCTGTTGTGACAACTCCCCACTCATTTCTTATTTGGGTATTTGTTTCCTTTCCTGCTTTTCTTTAGTAGGTTTAGACAGTGGTTTGGTCAGTTTTGTTGATCTTTTCAAAAGATGAGCTTTTGGTCTTTTCAATTTTTTCAATTGTTCTTCTATTCTCTAATTTGTTTAGTTGTGTTCTGATCTTTATGATCTGTTTTCTTCTGGTGCCTGAGGGGTTCCTCTGCTGTTCTCTCTCTACCTGTTCTAGCTGTAGGGTCAGATCTTTGATTTGGTTTCTTTCTTCCTTCCAGATGTGTGCATTTATGGAGACAAACTGACCTCTGAGCACGGCCTTGGCTGTATCCCATAGATTCTGGTAGGAAGTATTTCATTCTCATTGGAATCCATAAATTTCTTTACTTCATCCTTGATTTCTTCTATAACTCATGGTTTTTTGAGCAAGGTGTTGTTCAGTTTCCATGAGTTCCACTTTCTGTCTATGTTTTTTCTTCCGTTGATTTTTACTTTATGGCTTTATCATCTGAAAAGATGCTTTGCATTCATTCAATGGTATGGATTTTGTTGAGAATTGCTTTATGTCCTAACACATGGTCTATTCTGGAGAATGTTCCATGTGGGCTGGAGAAGTAGATGTAGTTCTCCACTGATGGATAGAAAGTTCTGTATATGTCAATGAGTTCTAGTTGGTTAATTGTGGCAATAAGGTCTTGTGTGTCTTTAGCGAGCTTTTTTTCTAGATGATCTGTCCAGTATCGACAGTGGAGTGTTGAAGTCTCCTACTATTACTGTGGAGTGATCTATCTCCTTTTTGAGTGTAGTCACTGTTTCTTTGACGTATTTGGGTGTTCTAAGATTAGGTGCATAAATATTTAATATTGTTAAGTCCTGCCTGTGTATCGAAACTTTCATCAATAAATAATGTTCATCCTTGTCCACGATCGTGGATTTTACATTAAAATCAATTTTATCTGAGATTAGAATTGCCACCCCTCCTCTTCTTTGTTCATTGTTAGCTTGATGTATATTCTTCCATCCTTTGATTTTCAGTTTGTTCCTATCTTTATGTCTAAGGTGAGTTTCTCATAGGCAACATACAGAAGGGTCATGTCTTTTGATCCAAGATGCCACTGGATGTCTCTTTACTGGAGCATTCGGTCCATTCACATTCAGTGTAATTATTGATAGGTATGTGTTCACTGCTACCAATATGGTTTGTTTATTTTTGTGTTGATGTTTTCTTTGTTGTTCTTATTAATCTGTTTTGCAACCTTCTTCTTCATGAGTTGATTTTTCACCTTTTTCAGGGTTGGTTTTGTGGTTGTTAAGACTCCTGTATTACATTTCTTGATATGGTATGTTGCTTCTTTATTGTGCTTTATGGCTGCCCCTATGATCTCCCTTAATAAACTGTATATAAACCCAATTTTGATTGCTACCAGTCTTGTCAACTTCCTCTCCATCTGGAAGGATTATAATGACTGTAGTACACCCCTCTGTTTAATGTGATGATATCATAGTTTACATGATATGATCACTAGATCATTTCTTTCACTGTTAGAGCTTTGATTGTGTTTGGAGCCTTCCCTAACTGAGTAGGCTTCCAGATAATGTGTTCTTCTAAAATATGAAGTTAGTGGTTTCGTTCTTCCAAGCCAAGAGATTCTTTCAGTATTTCTTGTAGCTTTGGTTTGGTTTTTACAAAGTCCCTGGGTTTCTGTTTATTTGTGAATGTCTTAATTTCATTTTCATACTTGAGAGACAATTTTGCAGGATATGTAATACTTGGTTGTAAGTTCTCCTTCAAGGCTTTGAATGTGTCATGCCACTGTCTCCATGCCAGCATTGCTTCTGCTGAGAAATCCGATGAAAACCTACAGGGTTTCCCTCCAAATGTTGGCTTTGCTTTGAATATTGCTGCCTTTAAGAGTTTCTGCTTATGTTTCATTTTGTTGAGCTTGTTTCTCATATGTCTTGAAGTCTTTCTATTGAGATCTGTATTGAGTGGTGTTTGATATGTATCTTGGATATCTATATACTCTTCTCATAATTTCTGGGAAGTTTTCTGTCAGCAGCTCAGCAACAATGCTCTCTGTGTTCTCAGGTGTCTCACCCTGTTCAGGAACTCCAATTCATCATAGATTGTTCTTCTTAATAGAGTCCCACATGTTTCTTCATTTTTCTTGTTTCTTTTTTCTGATTTTTCCTCATAGATGCTGGAGTCAGTAGCTGTGTGTTCCAAATCAGAAATTCTCTTTTCCATTTGTTCCATTCTGTTTTCTTGGCTTTGAATGGAAGTTTCTATGTCTTTGATTTTGTTCTTGATCTGTGGGATTTCAGAGTACTGGTGTTCCATTGGATCAAACAGCTTGCTTAATTTTTTTTGCTCTGCTGCATTTTGTGTAAAGCCTAGGAGGGCTCTCTATATAATCCTGTTGTATTCACCTTCTGATAGTTTCAGAAAAGCTTTTTTGTCTGGTAAGTTCCAAGGTGGTTTCTTTTGGGGCCCTTCTGATACCATGGGTGACTTCCAGGTTACCATCTTCTCCAACGTTTGTTGCTTTTTGAGCTTCATGTGGGTCAATAAGGGCTGGGAGAGGTGCTGTGAAGGTGGACCACAGTTGTTTCTCTAGGCCTTCTTAAAACGAGAAGTAAAAAGTATTTGACAACTTCCAAAGTCAGCCAGATTTTCAGGTGTGTGTGTCCCTCTTCCCATCTGGCAAAGTAAGCACCTCTGTATCGAACCCCAGATGTTATAAACTAGCTCAAAATACAGAAAGGCTACTGGCCTGCTGGCCTGTGCTGTTGGGCCCCAGCTGTAGGTGATACTGTGTAGAATTCTGCTTTTCTGCTGGAAAAGTGGTCTCTTCTGGGTAGCCACTGCCTCCCAGCCCAGGAATTAGGTCCAGCTGAGTCTTCCATATGGATGAGCCCGCCTACCAGCAAAACAACATGGCATCCCACAAAAGCTTGCCAGCTGGCTAGTACCAGCCTCCAGGTGGAAAGAGAGGCCAAGAGTGCCAAAATGCCCAGAGTCCACAGCCTCCACCTCTGGGGCCAGCCCCAGGCAACACTGTGCAAAACACCACCTCTCTGCTAGAAAAGCACTCTCTCCCTGGCAGGAGCCACCTCCCTGCCTAAGAACCAAGTCCAGCCAGTGCCTCTGCCTGGGCTTCTCCGTTTCTCAATAAGTCAGAGGAGCCAAAGTGTATAGAGTCCAAAGCCAAGCTCTCAGAACCTGGCAATCACACTTGCCAGTCCCACCAGCACTGTGTCTGCAATCAACAGCTAGTCAAGTCCCCGTTCTGCCCGCCAGCCAAGACAGAGGTAAAAAAATCGAAATGGTGAGTTATCTTCAGTCTGTGAAAGCCTCTGCTCACTGAGAGTAGGGTCAGTGAAAGAGAGGTAGTTTTTTGTTCAGTGGTATGGAGTCCAAATTAACAGCCCAATCCCACATCCCAGGGTTCACTAGGTGTCCAGAAGGCTCCATTTAATTATCATTTCAGGTCTTGGTTTCCAGAGGGATTTAGGGAGACGTGCATTTAGTCTGCCATCTTGACTCCACCCCCTGCTCTGTTGCCTCTTTAAACTCAAGAATCAATATCACTGATACTGCAGGCAAACCCCAGGGTATAGAATATCCAGGACTTAAGAGGTATAGAGACAGCATTACCCATATTTATTGTATTACTGGAGGGAGTAAAGTAAGGACTGCTGAATTAATTACCATATAAATATCAAATAAGAAGGCCACTACACCCTACTGGCATAGTGGTTGAGCGTTACGGCTGTTAATCAGAAGGTCAGCAGTTCAAATCTGCCAGATGCTCTTGGAAACTCTATAGGGAAGTTCTACTCTGTCTATAGGGTCACTGTGAGTTAGAATTGACTCAGTGGCAATAGGTTTGGGTACATACCATATGGAGTCCTGGGGTGGTACAGTTAACGCACTCTGCTGCTAACCAAAATGTTGGATGTTCCAGCCCTCCAAGAGACAAAGACGGACTTAGGAATGGATCTTGTTTGCAACCCAGTGACAGCTGGTACATATTTAGTATCACATATTTAGTACAATGATATATTAATTCAGAAATATTCTTTTTCATTTCCATTACATGCTACCCGTTTCACTCAAATTTTCACTTGTACCTATATCCCAATGTCTTTGTTGTAACTCTGTTGTGTTTGGAGTTGTTCAGTGGAAGTTACTGGAGCACATCACCTGCATTTCTGTCTTTTAGGGTTGGGAATTTTCTGGACTCAAGTACAATGATGAAACTTTTACCTCACGACCTAAACAAACATACATACTACCAAGGACATTTTTTAAAATTGCCTTGTAAGCACAGATTTGAGATCTTTGAATGATTTATTTACAAAACACTCAGTTGAATTTGTCAAATCATAGCACCAGAAACAGTTACTAAATCTGCATTATACTTGTCTCTTACATAATTCTGATTCTGTAAAGTGACCTCCATGGAGAACAAACCAGTGTGGATTTACAGCCTCTACAATTAAGTTTCCCCAAAACAGTACAACTCTAAATAAGAGGAAACAGCTGCAAATATCTACTAGTGATCAGAACTTGGAATGTATGTAGCATGAAACAAGGAAAATTGGAAACTGTCAAAAATGATATTCAGCTTTTGAGGATCAACACCCTTAGCACTAGTGAGCTGAAATGGGCCTATATATGCCATTTTGACTTGGATGATCTCGTGATCTACTAAGCAAGAATGACAAGTTGAAGAGTAATGACACTACGTTCATTGTCAAAAAGAAAGCTTCAGGATCTATCTTGAAGTACAACACTGCCAGTAAGATGATAATATCCATATGCCTATAAGGAAGACAAATTTATATAACTATTATTCAAATTTACATACCAATCACTAAAGCCAAAGATGAAAGTTTTTTATCAATGTTGCAGTCTGAAATTGATCAAACATGCCACCAAGTTTCATTACTGGTAACTGTAATGCAAAAGTTGGAAATAAAAAAGAATTTGTAGCTGGAAAATATGGCCTTGGTGATAAAAATGATACCAGATACCACATGATAAAATTTTGCAAGACCTAGGACTTCTTCATTTCAAATATCTCTTTTTAACAATATAAATGGTGGCTATATACCCTGCAGGAATAGTGGCATTCAGAAGTTCAAATCCATCAGTCAATCCTTGGAAACTCTATGGGGCAGTTATACTCTGTCCTATAGCATTGCTGAGTTGGAATTGACTAGATGACAGTGAGATTTTTGTTTGCTTGTTTCTGATACGCTCGGACCTCACCAGGTGAAATACACAGGAATCAAATCAACAGCATTCATGGAAGGAGATGATGGAGAAGCTCAATATCATCAATCAGAATCAGGTCAGGAACTGACTTTGGAATAATCATCAATTGCTTACATACAAATTCCAGTTGAAGCTCAAGAAAATTACACCAAGTTCATGAAAGGCAAAACACAACCTTGAGTATATCCAATGAATTTGGAGTCCATCTCTAAA
Organism: Heterohyrax brucei; assembly: GCA_028571685.1. Taxonomy (NCBI): domain Eukaryota; kingdom Metazoa; phylum Chordata; class Mammalia; order Hyracoidea; family Procaviidae; genus Heterohyrax; species Heterohyrax brucei. The sequence continues at coordinate 170,122,095 of CM053143.1, forward strand.
ACAGATTAGACACATTCAACACTAATGATTGAAGGCCAGATAAGTTATGGAATGACATCAAAGATAGCATACATGAATAAAGAAACATGTCATTAAAAAGAAAAAAAAAAGAAGAGAGAGAGAGAGAGAAAGGAAGAAGAAAGAAAGAAAGAGAGGAGGAAAGAAGAGAGGGAGAGAGAAAAGGAATGAAGAAGGGAAGGAGGAAGGAAAGGAGGGTGGGAGGGAGGAAGGGAAGAAGGAAGGAAAGGAGGAAGGAATGGAATAAGGGATGAAGGTAGGAAGAGAGTAAGGAAAGAAAGGAAGAAGGAAGAGAGGGAGGGAGGAAGGAAGGAAGAACCAAAAATGGTGTCAGAGGAAATTCCAAAACTTGCTGTTGAATGTTGAGTAACTAAAGCAAAAGCAAGAAATGATGAAGTAAAAGAACTGATCCAAAGATTTCAAAGTGTGGCTCAAGAAGGCAAAGTAAAGGATTATGAACAAAACGAAGTGAACTATGCCAACACCTAGAGTTAGAAAATCAAGGAGGAAAATTTAGGACATTTCTCAAACTGAAGAACTGAAGAAAATATTCAAGTTTTGAGTTGCAATATTGAAAGATTCTACATACAGATTATTGAGCAACCTGTTATTGTTAGGTGCTGTTGATCTAATTCCAACTCATAGGGACCCTGTGTACAACAGGACAGAACACTATCAGACCCTGTGCCATCCGCACAATCATTGCTGTGCTTGAGTCCATGACTAAAGCCACTGCGTCAGTCTGTCTTGCTGAGGGTCTTCCTCTCTTTCACTGGCCCTCTACTTTACCAAGCATAATATCCTTCTCCAGGGGCTGATCTCTCAGGATAACATGCCCAAAGCATGTGAGATGAAGTCTCATTACCTTTGCTTCTAAGGAGCATTCTGGCTGTATGTCTTCCAAGATAGATTTGTTTGCTTTTTTGGCAGTCCATGGTATATTCAATGTTTTTCACCAATATCATAGTTCAAAATCACTGATTCATCTTCAGTCTTTCTTACTCATTGCCCAGTTTTTGCATGCATATGATTGAAAACTTCATGGCTTGAGTCATGCATACCTTAGTCTTCAAGGTGACATCTCTGGTTTTGAACATTTTAAAGAGGTCTTTTCCAGCAGATTTGCCCTATGCAACAAGTCTTGATTTTTCTGATTGCTGCATCGATGGGTGTTTATTGTGGATATAGTAAAATCCTTGACCACTGCAATCTTTTCTTCATTTATCATGATGTTGCTTACTGGTCTAGTTGTGAGGATTTTCATTTTGTTTATGTTGAAGTATCATGCACACCGAAAACTGAGACTTTGATCTTCATCAGTAAGTGCTTTCAGCCCTGTTTACTTTCAGTGAGCAAGGTTATGTCATTTGCATAACATGGGTTATAAACAAGTCTTCCTCCAATCTTGATGCACCATTCTTCTTCATACAGTTCTGCTTCTCAGATTATTTGCTCAGCATACTGATACACATTTTTCCTGACTTTAAACCATGCAGTATCTCCTTGTTCTGTTTGAAGGACCATCTCTTATCTATATACAGGGTCTTCATGAGCACTATTAAGTGTTCTAGAATTGAAAGAAGATGGAAGAAATACACAGAGTCACTATACCAAATTGAATCCACTGACATTCAGCCATTTCAGGAGGGAGTATATGATCAAGAACCAGTGGTACTGAAGGGAGAAGTCCAGTCTGCACTGCAGGCATTGGCAAAAAACCAAGGCTCCAGGGCTTGGCAGAATGCCAGCTGGTATGTTTTAGCAAAGGGATGCAAAGCTGGAAGTGCTCACTATGCCAAAACATTTGGAAGACAACTTCCTGGCCAGCCAACTAGAAGAGAGCTGTATTTGTGCCCCTACCCAAAAAAACATGATCAACAGAATGTAGAAAGCATCAGACAATATCATGTATGATACACAAATAAAATATTGCAAAGATAATTAAAAAATTGCAATACATCAACAGGGAATTGCTGGAAATTTAAGCTGGATGCTGAAGAGGATGTGGAATGAGAAATATCATTGCTGATGTCAGATAGATCTTGGCTGAAACCAGAAAGATATTGAATTGTATTTGGTGTTTAACTATGTAGATTGTAACAAATTGTGGACAACACTGCAAAGAATGGGAATTCCAGAATTGTGGTCGTATGGAATCTGTACATAGAGCAAGATGCAGTCATTCAGGCAGAATAAGGGGATACCATGTAGTTTAGAATTGGAGAAATGTGTGTGTCAGGGCTGTATCATTTCACCATGCTTAGTCTATATGCTTAGCTAGTAATCCTAGAAGCTAGACTATGTGAAAAATAACATGTCATCAAGATTGGGGGATAAAAACCTGTTTTACAAAGATGACACAACCTGGCTTGCTGAAAGCGACGAGGACTGGAAGCACTGCCTGATGAAGATGAAGACTACAGCTTTCAGTGTGGATTATACCTCAACATAAAGAAGGGGAAAAAAATCCTTACAACTGGACCAGTAAGCAACATCATGATAAATGCAGAAAAGATTGAAGTGGTTGCAAATTTTAGTTTACTTGGATCTGCAATTAACACCCGTGGAAGTAACAGTCAAGAAATCACACAAATATTGCATTGTGAAAACCTGTCATGAAAGATCTCTTTAAAGTGATAAAAAGCCAGTCTGTTACTTTGAGGACAAAGATGTACCTGATCTAAGCCATGGTATTTTCAATCACAACATACTCGTTCAAAAGCTAGGCAATGATTAAGGGAGAATTGATGCCTTTGATTTATAGCGTTGGCAAAGAATATTGAATATGTCACAGATTGCCAGAAGAACAAACAAATGTTGGGAGGATAGCCAGAATGCTACTTAGAAGTAGGATGGCAATATTCCATCTCACATGCTTTATCATCAGGGGCCAGTTACCAGAGATGGCCACCATGTTTGGTAATGCAGTGGGTCAACAAAAAAGAGGAAGACCTTCAAACATGACCTTAATGTATTTGCATTGTGGATAAATGTCATTAGCCAGGAAAAACAAAACAAAAAACTCCTTTTCCTAAAGGTGAGAACATCAAAAGAGTGGGAACTAGTGAACTGTCTCACTTGAGACTCTTTTTCAATGATCTTGGAAAAAAATAGGTAGCACGCCTGTTGGTCTTCTAAAGATGGTCTAAGTGGCTATAAACCCAGGGATATTCTGAGTGTGTAGGTGCCAGGTGTGATGGCCCCAGATGGTCAGGTCAAACTAGAGCCACATCTGGGTCTTTGCATAGTATGTGACTATGTGGTAAGGACCAGCATGAATCCAGTCCCCAAAATGTTCTCCATTCTCCTCACCAGGCTCTCCCTGTGCCACTCTCTGTCTCTTATTACCCAGAGTAGGGTCAGAGCTCATGGGTTAAAAGGACACCATTCTTCAGATTGCCAAATAGGTAGATGCCAGCTACAAGTCTGGAGAGTCCATATGACACCCCAAACTTCTGACCTAATGGTCACAGATTTAGGGCTAATTTTCCCACTGGAAGCCAGCCACAAGTTTGGGAGTCCACATAACTCTTTAATTTTCTGGCCTGTTGGCTCCTACTGCTGCTTTGGGTTTGATTATCTACCTGATCAACACACATGGAGAGTACACCATGTTATGACTATAGATTTATTCAGTCAAAAAGGATACAAATGAAGACACCTGGAGCAAAGTCTGTGAGGGTTCGCATTTCGAAGTTTACATGTCTCAAGAGATGTGCTACCCTCCCATGAGCAGAGGCACTCATCAACCAGGAAGCTCTCTGAAACTCAGTGCTTGTCATTTTTATCAACCATAGGCTAAATCATGCTTCCTAAGACTAGTTGTTATTGGTTTTCCTAGTTAATCTTTTTGCCCCAGCCAGCTTCCATTCTCCAGCATTAATTCGCAGGTATAGCCTGGAAGTCCCAGACCAAGGCACCACAATTGATCCAAAGGTTAATTTTCTCAGGAATCAAGAACAAAAGCCCTGCTACTTAGGGTAACTAGGTCCTTTATCCCACTATAGGCCCAGGTCAATGGAAATCAGATGGCAGGGTATATGAATCCTCAACTTCTGTCCCATGAATGGTCAATGGATGAAGGGGTCATGAGAGCTTGTGATAGAATGAGGCAGAGAGAGCTGAGCAGCTGCAGCCCTGGCTTTGAGCATGTGAAGTGGTTTGCAGATAAAAAAGAAAAATATCATTAGTGAAAACACAATATACTTAGTACTTAATGGCATTTCTTGTATACAGATGGAAAATTGTACACCAACAAGCAAATGCACAGAGAACTGTGACTGGAAGGCTGCATGAGAACAAGTAGTCTGTGTGGGACTGTAGCAGCTACCAACTATTCTCGGGGAAGGAGGGGCTGAGTTTCTGTTAATAGTGGTGAAATAGTTTCAAAAAGGGTAGTAGTAATGTCAGTACAACATAAGGAATATAACCCGTGTCACAGAATAATTCATGTAAAAATTGTTGAAGTGGCAAATATTTTGTTATATATCTATTTCTTACCCCCCACCCCCACCTTCAATAAGTTAACAAGCAGCTTTTCAACATGCTCATAAAACCTTGGCAGAGGAAGGACTCAGACACAAAGAGATTAGTGTAGTGCTCCTTGGATGTGTTAAAAACGGCTTACAATTCTACCGAGCCAAACACACTGAAAGTAAGGACACCTTTTGATAAGATGCAATCCAGGGCATGACAGACAGAAGCAACTGCAGCACAGACACTCTTTTGGACACCAGGAAGACCTATGGACATTCTTGGCAGCATACCATCAGCACTCTGATGCGGCTGCCCCCTCCCTTCCTTTCCCACCTGCGTATGTCTGTTTGGTGTGAGGGCTGGGAATTAAAGGTGGAGGAGAACACATATTTATGTGGGTGTCGGTGACTGCTCTTTGTAAACATATAGAAAGAAAACCTTAGGATAAATAACCACCTTCATGAGAACCGATGTAGAAAAAAAATCAGCTGTATAATACACCACTCCCAGTCCCCGCCAGCACTGCCATTCACTTTCCAAGTGACCTTGGAGAAAACAGTCTCTGGGCTTGTTTTCTCATCTGGAAAAAAAGATAATAACAATACTGTCAAAGAGTGTTGTGTGTGTGTAGGAGTAAATGAGTCAATACATGTGAAAGTACTTTGTAAAGAGCCAAATGACACATAAATATGCTATTAAATTATTATTTTAGAGCTGTGTTCAAATAAAGAAATGTGCTAGTACGTAGAAGAAAATTCCATTTATCCTAGATTGCTCAACCCAGCAGGGAACAGTTGCTATCATGTCAATTCTGCTCTTAGAGGCTTTGTGTGTATCAGAGCGGGAGAGTTTCCACAGAGTTTTCTTAAATTTTTTTAACAGATTTTTAATAAAGATATACACAGCAAAATATACACCCATTCAACTATCATATGTACAATTCAGTGACATTGGCTACATTCCTCAAGTTGTGCCATGTTTCTTAGTGTTTTTTTTCTGAGTCGCATCAACAAAACTCACTGTCTCCTTATCTAACCTTTCAAGTTGCTGTTGTCGATTTGATCTCATACAGATAATTCTCTTAAAGAGCACATGCTCAAGGTGGATACCTTTTTTCTAATTAAGCAAAGCTATTACTGGGTTTAAAGACGACTTCAGGGGGTGGTTTCGGTTTCAGTTTTAAAGATTTCCTCTGGATTCTGGTTTTGAAGTTCTTTGATCCAATCAGTCAGTAATAATAGCAGAGCACCAACCAGCTCTTCTCTTCTTATGGCAGAAAATGCAGTTCTTCATGGAGGCAATGAAATACACATTTCAGCTCCTCTTCCAATTTCTGACCCTTCTTCCCCTGTAGCTCCAGGAAAATAGAATCCAAACTCCACATGGTTTTCAGTGGCTAGTTTTTCAGGAGTAGATTGGCAGGCTTTTCTTCCAAGGTGTCTCTTAGAGCTGCCATGAATCACAGTTGACTCCATGGCAACTGTTTTTTGTTTGTTTCACTTTGTATTTATTAACATCAAACAGATATTTCCACCTCTAGGTCTACAGGGATAAGGAAAAGAGCAGCTACCAAAGCACAGAGAGTCATTGTATTCAAAGGGCAGATTTACAGGGGCTGCGATCATCAGTAGAAGATCTAAGCCAACCACACCAGATCCTTAGGGAGGAAGCTGAGGACATCAATACATCAAGTTCTCTCTCCTTTAGCCTCAGATCTGTCTGCATTGTACTGTTCAAAAAATGCACCTGGAGGGAAGAAGCGAAAGTCTCTTGAATCTACAAAGGTGGATCTCCCAGAGCACAGAGCCAGAGGGAAGGGTCTAGAGTGGATCTGAGAAGTAAACAGAAGACATCCAGCACAGGCAAAAAAAAAAAAAAAACACTTAGCAGGAAAAGCAGCAAAGCAGCACAGGAAACTCAAATAATTTGCCCCAGATTATTACTAGAACCTCTGCAAAAATTGAGTTTGGTGTCTATAATTACACTAACACTTTGCATTAACAATGCAAGCTGTCTTTTGGAGCCTAAGACTTTTAAAACTGAAAGATCATCATTTGTTGTTAGTCGCCATCCAGTCGACTCCAGTTTATAGTGACGGTGTGTATGGCAACAAAGGTTGCTCTGTCTTCTGCCATCTTTACGATTGCTGGAATGTTTGAGTCCATTGTTGTACAGTCCCTTCCAGACTAGATGGCTCATCTTCCAGCACCAATATCGGACAATATTCTGTTGTGATCCATAATAGGGTTTTCATCGGCTAATTTTTGAAAGTGTAGAGCCAGGCATTTCTTCCCAGTCTTAGTCTGGAAGCTTTGCTGAAACCTGTTCCCTACGCGTGACCCTACTGGTATTTGAATTATCAGTGGCATAGCTTCCAGCATCATAGCAATACAGAAACCACTACCTTATAACAAACTGACAAAATTATCTTCAAAACGTATTAGAAGAATGATGTCCCAGTAAATCAGTAGTACTTTAGCTAGAGACTCAGGGAATTATGCATCTTCAAATCTTCACAGATAGCACAGATGGCAAGTATATTTTGATTTCAAATTGCTCAAAAACTGTGCTAGGGCAATTGCAGCTGCTGGTACCTTGGTTTAAACGCAGTTCCTGATTACCTTTAAGTGCTGAAGTTGAATACAAACAGTTGAAGGGTGGAATGGCTTTCTAGATTGTTCCTAAAGCCACACTGTGATAAAAAGCAGGCTTACTCACCCTAACTGGAGGTCAGGCCTAACAAGCATCAAGATCACCGAATCCAGTCAAACCAGTTCCAGGGACCTGATGCAACCTGGAATGTTTAGACAACCTCCTGACTCTTGGAAAAGGCAAGGCTACCTGTCTCATTTCAGTTGCTTCCCCAGTTATCAACAGTTCCAGAAACCTTAACTGCCAGGTGTGCGTTATGTAACCAGAGCTCCTGGAAAGGGCAGGGTTCCTGGAGTCAGAGGCAAAGTAAATACCTCTTTTTGCTTACAGAGTAGATTAGTTGCTTCTTTTTTGAAATCTCATGCTTTCAGTTTCCAGGTGGGGGGTAAAAAAACTCACAAGGGACCTGAGGAGGCAGCAGCCACGGACTGCTAGGCCAGCAGTTCACGGACTCGAACTAAGTGTTATGCCACTGAACAAACACCTTTTGAAATATTGCTTAATTTCTCAGGGAGTCAGGTTTGGATCAATCTCTAGCCATTACCCAGTGACCTCACGTGCCTTTTCTTAACCCTCAATTAACCTTCCATGTGCCATGCAACGAAAAACTTTGAAAAGAGCTTTCTGAATTCAAATTTGTCACCATGCTCCAAGAAAGATATCATAAGATCTACAGAGTTGCACGTGCACATACTCCCTTAATGCAATAATCCAAGCCCATAAACACAGATGTACGCCTTATTTTACCAACATCTAAAACCCGCAGTCCACACAGCTGCTCGAGTTGAAACTGAATATATAACTAGCAGCATTTGCGCTGTATTTTTCATGTGCTCTACCTTATTTTGTCCTTAGTGAGTGCTCAGCTGCTAACCAAAAGATTAGCAGTTGGAACCCCCTCAGGGGCTCCACGGAAGAAAGACCTGGCAATCTACTCTGATAAAGAGCACAGCTTTGCAAACCTTACGGGGCAGTTCTGCTCTACTATGGAAGGTCACTGTGGTCAAGATCAACTCAACAACAGTGATTTTCTTTCTTTGTTAATTCCTTTTTGGAGACTCTGGCACCCAGAAAATATCATATATATATACATATATGTCACCTTGCCACTGTGCACAATGGCCATTCTGTTCTCTGTTTATTTCTGCTGTAATCATATATATATATATGTATATACACATATATATGAGGACTGCCAAATTAAGCTCATGAACTCATGCTAGAAAAAGTGCTACATATCTCGTTGCTGAATATCACTTCTTCGGAGTACTCCACTTGAGAAGCTAAGCACTGATGCCAGTGTCTAGCCCACCCTTCAAAGCAATTTTGAAACTTTCTGGGATGCCCATCAGAGCTATTGTTGTGTTACCCTTGATATCTTGAATATCATCAAAATGTCCTCCTTTCAGTATTTCCTTTAGCTTTAGGTAAAGAAAAAAAGTTGTTGGGGGCCAGATCAGGTGAGTAGGGAGGGTGTTCCAATACAGTTATTTGTTACTGGCTAAAAACTCCCTCACAGACAACTATAAGTTCATGAACTTGCCACCTTGCACAATGACCATTCTGTACCCTGTTTATTTCTGCTTTAATCATCATTATTTCCTGTCTTCTGGTGACTATGGGATTTCCATAAATATTTTCTGAATTGAATATGCAGCTAGAGAGGGAGAGAGATCTACTTGTGCTGCTTTTCTAGAGAACCTAAGACTGGTGTGAAATCTTTGAATATTTGGTAGAATTTCTAGTGAAGCTGTGCTGCCTTTTGGGGGGGGGGAGTTTTATGTTGTTGTTTGTTTTTTAACATCTTCAATCTCTTCTTTTGTTATGGGTCTGTTTAGTTTTTCCACCTCAGTTTGGGTAGGTGGTATATTTCTAGAAATTTGTCTATTTCCTTTAGGTTTCCATATTTATTGAAGTACAATTTTTCATAATAATCTATTACAGCCCTTTTAATTTCAGTTGGTTCTGTTGTAATGTGACTCACCTCATTTCTTATTCTGCTTATGGGCTGCTGCTTCTTCTGCTTTTCTTTTGTCACTTTGGCCAGCGGTTTCTTAATTTGACGGATCCTTTCAAAGACACAACTTCTGGTTTTGTAGAGTCTATCATTTTTCTGTTCTCTGTTTATTTCTGCTTTAATCTTTATTATTTCCTTCTTCTGGTAACTATGGGCTTGCAACAAATATTTGTTTGAATTCAATGAGTGATTTTTATCTATCATTCAAACTGTTAATCTATTCAGGAGTTTAGATTTTAGGAAATGGAAAAGGATTAAAGCAGACTCATGTACCTTCATATAATTCATGATTGAGAAATGAGTTACTCTGGTTCACAGCTAAGAAAAGGGACCCAGCAGAAAGCAAGAATTTTTTCTCAGTAGTCGAAATAATCATTGCGAGCCAAGACTTAATAGTTGCTACACGTTATTAAGCAGAAAACCTCTCATCTCCACTTGAGAAATTATTTACAGGCAGGTGAGGATTCATTTTCAAGATCCTGGTCCTTCTCTTTCAATCTTCCATCACTACTGTAACTAACTACAGGCACCATAGAGTCATCCCCTGCAACTCACGGCAACCACACATGCACTAGAGTAGAACAGCTCTATTGGGTTTTCTTGCCTGTAATGTTTATGAAAGGAATTTGCCAGACTTTCAAATCGACTTGAAGGCGCTGGCTTTTCATGAGTTCCTTCAGCAAAGCCACTGGGTGGATTCGAACAGCCAACTTTCAGGTTAGTAGCTGATTGTAAACTTCTTGTGCCACCCAGGCTGGTCATATTTGCTTCAGACCTTTTTGTTTGTTGAAGGAATAAAATTTTATACCTGAAGTAAGCTTTGTGACCTTTGGATCTGCTACTGTACGCTCCTGTCCCAGGTGTAAGTACGTACTCTTCTGAAGTTGGAGAGCATGCCTGTTCAAGGTTTTATATATTTATATTCATGAACACATCTTTAAGCAATGTATATTACTGTTTTTGCAATCACATAAATAATATATATAAATAATATATATAAATACTCGACGGCACTTGGCTGTGCAACTTTTTTTTTCAACATTGATATGTAGCCTGTGTGTACATTTTTGATGCTTGCAGTTGTAGTTCATATATTTTCACTGCTCTGTCCTTTCATTGGAGCCCTGGGTGTCCAGTGGTTAAGCATTTGACTGCTAACCAAAAGGTCAGCAGTTCAAATCCACCAGCCAGCCACTCCCGGGAAACCCTATGGGGCAGGCCTACTCTGTCTTGTATTGAGTTGTTACAAGTAGGGATGGACTCAATGGCAGTGAATAACCTTTCATTATGTGAGTATGTCACAACAACTTATCCGTTTTCTGGACAGATATTTAGAATGTTCTTAATTTTTCAGTGTCATAGACATTACAGTCTTGAACAATTTTGTATATGTCTCTCTCCTCAAGTGCATATACAAGCACAGGGTATTTACATCTTCAGTTTTACTAAATATCCCTCTCCAAAATGATTGCAGCAATTTCCAGGCTTTTAATTTTCCTCTAATCCAATAGGTATGGAAGGCAATTGATCTTTTATTGTTTTGTGAACAATAATTTACATACAATAAGACATGTAATTTGATAAGCCTTGACAAACGTGAAATTACTAAGACACAGAATATTTCCATCATCCTCAGAAGTTTCCTCAGGCTCCTTTCCAATTCACCCCTCCACCTACCTGGATTCACAGGCAACCACTAGACTGTTTTAACAATAGACTGTTTTTCACTTTAGACAAAGTTATGCAAATAGAATTCTACAGTATGTTCTCTTTTGTGTCTGGCTTCTTTCACTTAGCATAATGATTTTGAAATTCACAATATTGCTGTGTGTTATGGATTCAATTGTGTCACCCCAAAATTTATGTCAACTTGGCTAGATCATGATTTCTAGTATTGCGTGGTTGTCTACCTTTTGAGATCTGATGTGATTATCTTAAATCTTTGTAACTCCTAACTTCTGTGATGTTAATAAAACAGCATTTGAGGGAGCTACATTAATGAGTTAGGACTCAGTCTACAGGATTAGATTGTATCTTGAGTCAAGCTTTTTTGAGATTTAAAAAAAAAGAGAGAAGCAAACTGAGAAAAGAAAGACTCCTTACCATCAAGAAAGTAGAGCTAGGAACAGACTATGTCCTTTGGATTTGTGACAACACACTGCTAGACCAAGGGAAGACTGAAGACAAGGACCTTCCCCCAGAGCCAACAGAGAAAGCTTTTGCCTGGAGCTGGTGCCCTAAATTCAAACTTCTAACTTCTAATACTGTGAGAGAACAAATTTCTCTTTATCAAATACAACCATTTGTATACCTGTTACAGCAGCACTAGATAACTAAGACACTGTCTCAGTAGTTTGGTCCTTTTTATTGTGTTGATATATGGTATTTTTCTTAACCCTTTACCTGTGGAAGGACAACTGGGTTGTTTCCAGCCTGGGGGTTTATGAAAGAAAGAAAGGAAGGAAGGAAACAAGGAAGGAAGGGAGGAAGGAGGAAAGAAAGACAGACGGAAAGAAAGAAGGAAGGAAGGAAAAGAAAAAGAAAAGGCTTCTATGAACAAGTCTGTCAGTGATTGCTTTATTATGTCTTGGATAAGTCCTAAGAAGTGAAATGACTGAGTAGTATAACAGGCACGTGTTTAACTACTTATAACAGCTTTTATTTGCATTTTCCTAATGAGTAACAATGTTGAACGAGTGCTTACTGGTCATTCATGTAACTTGTTTGGTGAAATGTCACTCATTTCATGATGAGTTAATTTTACCTTTTGAATTACAAGATTATATATTCTGGATATGGGTCCTTTATCAGATATTCTTGGCAAATATTTTCTCCCAGCGTGTGCCTAGAAATTTCTTTTTCTTAAAAGTGTTTTCTAAAAGCAAGTTTTTAATTTTGATACTGTCCCATTTTTCTGTTGATTGATGATGTGTGCTTTCATAGTCTAGGAAATGTTTGAAGAACTATGATTTCCTACTAGAAACTTTACTGTTTATGTTTAGGTCTAAGTATGAAGTGAAGATAGGTTCCTTTTTTTTTTTTTTTTGGATTAAGGATATGCAGTTATTATAACACCATCTGTTGACAAGATTACCCTGTCTTCATTGAATGGCCTTTGCGCCTCTATAAAAAATCAGTTTACTTTATGTGTTGGGTTTATTTCCAGATTCTGTTCTATTCCATTCATCTATATGTCTATCTTTACATCACTATCACCCTGTCTTGATTACTATAGCTTTATAAGAAGTCTTGAAGTCAGCTGGTATTGTCCTCCAACTTTTTTCTTCTTGTCCAATGTTGTTTTGGCCAAACCATGTCCGTGAATCATTGAGAATCAGCTTGTCATTATTTACAAAAAAAAAAAAATCTGATGGGATTTTGATTTGTATTGTGTTGATTATAAGATAAATACGAGGGAATATGACATCTTAACAATATCTTCAATAGCATGGTATAGCCTTCTATTTAAATCTTAATTTTTCTTAATACTGTTTTAATTTCATGTAGTTATCGTGGATCTCTTTGGTTTGCTATCATTTAAATTTTTTTCTAATCAATGTTGTCAGTATATAAACCTTACAACATTCACTTCTTTTCTTTTTTTATTGTGATTGAGTGAAAGTGTACAATCTAGTTTTTCAATTCACAGGCCCGCCTATGTGCAGCTCCTACTGCTCTCCTTGCCCAGTGACAGCGCATTCCTCCTCACTGTTCCATACAAGTCATGTTCTCGTAACAATCCCCTGCCCCTCTTCTCCACCCTCTCCACTCCCCTGTAGTAAGAGGCCAGTAAGACGGCATCCTATAGACGCGTAGAACGATAAAGTGCACACATGGTGTGGTCACTCTGTGTAATCAAGTCCAATCCCTTCCTGTCCAAGGAGTTGACCTCAGAAATGATTTATGATCAATGGTAACATCGAGTCAAGGGGCCATGCTCCCAGGGAACCATCAGGCCTTCAGACCATCAGTTGTGTTCTTTTAGTAGAGTTCTCAGAGTGAACCCCTTTTTATTCTCATATTGCCACTGGGGCTCAACTTTGCGAGCCACATCACGGCTGTCACTGGAGGTGGCCCGGCACCATCCGGTTCTTCTGGGCACGTGTTGTTGTAGTCACCCATTCACATGGGTCTTGCTGTCTTCTTGGTTCTCTTTCCCCCATGTCAATTTTGTCTTTGGTGATCGTCTATTCCTGCTGAGTTGGGACCATTTGGTATACCTCAGATGGCAGCTTGCTAGCTTTTAAGATCCCGGACACCACTCACCATCATGTGGTGGAGGAAACTTCCTTAGCAATAGGCTAGTTATACCAATTGGCCATGATGTCCCCGGAGAGCATGGTCCCTGGACCCTCTCTCCTGCTACTCTGTCCTTGCCATATTTGGTTAAGATTGGAGGAGTTTTCAGGCTATGTTGAAGTCCAGTTAAATTGATCTTCTTTCTAATGTGTGCTGTTACTGATTTCACCCAACCAAATTTCTGTCAGCTATGTAACCTATAACCAACCCTCTCCCTCCCTTCTTCTCCTCCCTTGTAGCCATCGAAGAGTCTTTTCTTCTGTACATCCACCTGTTTCCAAGTCCTTAAAGTAGTGATCTCATGCAATATTTGTCTTGTACCACTGACTAATTTCACTCAACATAATGTCTTCTAATTGAAACCAGGTTATGAGATGCTCCCTGAAATCATCATTGTTTGTTACCATTTCATAGTGTCCTATTGAGTATATATACCATAGTTTACTTATCCATTCATCTGTTGTTGGGCATCTGGATTGATTCCAACTTTTTGCAATTGTGGATTTTGCTGCAATAAACATTCGTCTGTATGTATCTGTTCATATGGGTGTCATTGATTCTGTAGGACATGTTCTGAGCAGTGGGATTACTGGGTCAAATGGTATGTCAGTTTCCAGCTTTTTAAGGAAATGCCAGATTGCTTTCCAAGGAGGTTGTACCATTTTGAAATGCCACCAGCACTGTGGCACCACCAGCACTACACAACCTCTCCAGCATTGGTTGTTTTGTGCTTTTGGGATCATGGCCAACCTTGTTGGGGTGAGATGATATCTCATCGTTGTTTTGATTTGGATTTCTTTAATAGCTAATGATCATGAACATTTCTGCATGTGTCTTCTGGCTGCCAGGGTGTTGTCTTTAGAGAAGTGTCTGTCCATCTCCTTCACACAAGCTTAATTGGATTATTTTTAGTTTTCTTGTTGATATTTTGTAATACCTTGTAGATTATGGAGATCAGACATTAGTCTCACCTATAGTTGCCAAATATTTTTTCCCATTCTGTAGGTGGTCTTTTAATTCTTTTGAGGAAGCCTTTGGATAAGTAAAAGTACTTGATTCTTAGTAGTTCCCATTTATCTATTTTCTGTGGATTGTGCTTTGTTTGACAGATTTTGAAGTCTGTCTACATAGTGCATTAGAACTTCCATTGTTGATACTATTCTTTCTTGGATGAGCTTTGTCATTTTAGTTTTGATATTTAGGTCTTTTATCCAGTTTGAATTGGTTTTAGTATAAGGTGTAAGATATGGTTCTTGTTTCAGTTTTGATCCCACTCCATGGCACTTGGCTTTGGCTTGGCTTCAGTTTTTTGTAGATGGATATCCAATTTTGCAAGCACCATTTGTTAAAGGGATTGCTTTTACTCTAGTTTAAAGTTTTAGGGCTTTCGTTGAATATCAACTGTTCACAGGTAGATGGTGGCATCTCTGGGGTCTCAACTCTGTTCCATTGGTCTATATGTTTCTTTTTATACCAGTGCCAGGCTGTTTTGATAACATGGCAGTGTAATAGGTTCTAAAGTTAGGTAGTGAGAGGCCTCTCAATGTGTTCTTCTTCAGTAGTGCTTTACTTATCTGGTACTTCTTCCCTTTCCAAACAAAGTTGGTGATTTCTTTCTCCAAGTCTTTAAAAAATGACACTGTAATATGTATTGGAATTGCATTGTATAAGTAGGTTGCTTTGGGCAAAATAGACATTTTCACAATGTTAAGTCTTCCCATCCACGAGCAGGGTAGATTTCTCGATTTGTGTAAGTCTCTCTTCGTTTCTTGTAGTAAGAGTTTGTAGTTTTCTTTGTAAAGGTCTTTTATTTCTCTGGTTAGATTTATTCCTAGGTACTTTATCTTCTTAGGGTCTATAGTAAATGGTGTCAACTTGGTGATCTTTTCCTTAATAATCTTGTTGTTGGTATAAAGAAATCCTACTGATTTACTTACGTTTAGCTTGTATCCTGAGACTTTGCTGAACTCTTCTATCAGTTTGAGTAGTTTACTTATGGATTCTTTAGGATTGGCTGCATATGCAATCTTATCATCTGCAAATAGGAAGATTTTTACTTCTTTTTTGCCAATGAAGATGCCCTTTATTTCTTGGTCTTGTCTAATTACTCTGGCTAGAACTTCTAGCACCACGCTAAATTGGAGAGATGAAAGTGGGTATCCTTTTCTAGTTCCTGTTCTCAAGGGGAATTGTTTCAGTCTCTCTCCATTCAGGATAATGTAGGCAGTTGGCTTTGTATAAACAGCCCTTATCACACTGAGGAATTTGCCATCTATTCCTATTTTGCTGGGAGTTTTTAGCATGAATGGGTGTTAGACTTTATCAAATGCCGTTTCTGCATCAATTGACAAAATCAGTCTTTTGTGTTATTCATGTGGTTGTCTTTTGTGTTATTCATGTGGTTGATGACATTAATTGTTTTTCTGATGTTGAACCAGCTTTGCATCCCTGGTATGAATCTAACTTTGTTGATGAATTATTTTTTTGATATGTTGTTGAATTCTATTGACTAGTATTTTGTTGAAGATTTTTGTATCTAGCTTCATGTGTGATATTGGTCTGTAGTTCTCCCTTTTTGTTGGGTCTCTCCCTGGCTTTGATATCAGGGTTATGCTGGCTTTATAGAATGAATTTGGCAGTATTCCATCCCCTTCTATGCTGTGAACTAGTCTTAGTAGTATCAGAGTTAACTCTTCTCTAAAAGCTTGGTAGAATTCTGTGGTGAAGCCATCTGGGCCCAGGCTTTTTTTGGTTGGTAGTTTTTGATGACTTTTTCAATCTCTTCCTTTGTGATGGATTTATGAAGTTGGTCTGCTTCACCTTGTAATAATTTTGGTAGATGATATGAATCTAGGAATTTGTTCATTTCCTCTAGATTTTCAAATTTGTTAGAGTACAGTCTTTCAGAGTATTCTGTAATGATATTTTTGATTTCTGTTGGATGTGTTGTGACATCACCCCTGTCATTTCTTATTTGGGTTGTTTGTTTCCTCTCCTGTTTTTCTTTACTAAGTTTAGCCAATGGTTTGTCTATTTTGTTGACCTTTTCCAAAAACCAGCTTTTGGTCTTCTCAATTTTTTAGTTGTTCTTCTATTCTCTAATTCATTTAGTTCTGCTCTAGTATTTATGATCTGTTTTCTTCTGGTAATTGAGGGGTTCCTCTGTTTCTCTCTTTCTGCTTGTTCAAGCTGTAGGATTAGTTCTGTGGTTTGAGTTCTTTCTTCCTTCTGGATGTGTGTATTTATAGAGGTAAACTGACCCCTGAGCACTGCTTTAGCTGTATCCCATAGGTTCTGGTAGGAAGTGTTTTCATTCTCATTGGAACCCATAAATTTCTTTATCCTTGATTTCTTCTATAACCCATGGGTTTTTGAGCAAGATGTTCAGTTTCTATGAGTTCCACTTTCTATGTTTTTTTCTCCTATTGATTTCAACTTTTATGGCTTTATGATCTGAGAACATGCTATGCAATAATTCAATTGTATGGAATTTGTTGAGATTTGCTTTATGTCCTAACACACAGTCTATTCTATAAAATGTTCCTTGTGTACTGGAGAAGAAGGTGTAGTTATCTGCTGATGGATAGAAAGTTTTATATGTGTCAGTGAGGTCTAGTTGGTTAATTGTGGCAATAAAATCTTCTGTATCTTTACTGAGTCTTTCTCTAGAAGATCTGTCCAATACTGAGAGAGGAGTGTTGAAGTCTCCCACTATTATTGTGGAGTGATCTATCTCATTTTTGAGTGTAGTCAGTGTTTGTTTGATGTATTTAGATGCTCTAATATTGGGTGCATAAATATTTAACATTGTTAAGTCCTGCTTGTGTACTGAACCTTTCAGCAACAAATAGTGCCCATCCTTGTCAATGGTGGATTTTATATTAAAATCTATTTTATCTGAGATTAGTATTGCCATACCTGCTCTTATTTGTATATTGTTAGCTTGGTATATATTCTTCCATCCTTTAATTTTCAGTTTGTTCGTATCTTAAAGTCTAAGGTGAGTTTCTTGTAAGCAACATACAGACAAATCGTGTCTTTTGATCCTAAATGTCACTTGTTGTCTCTTTACTGGAGTTTTCAGTCCATTTACATTCAACATAATTATCGATAGGTATGTGTTTAGTGCTGTCATTGTGATGTGTTTATTTTTGTGTTGATGTTTTCTCTGTTAGCTCTTTTCTGTTCTGGCACATTCTTCTTTATGTGTTGATTTTATCCCCTTTTCAGTGTTGGTTTTGTGTTTGTTGAGACTCTTGTATTACATTTCTTGGTTTGATATATTGCATTTTTATTGTGCTTTGCGGCTACCCTTGTGATCCCCCTTAATGATCTATGTTTAAACCCAATTTTCACTTCTCCATATCTTATTAAGTTCCTCTGCATCTGGAAGGACTATAACTATTATAGTACATCCCTGTTTTTAATATGATGATATCATAGTTTTCATGATATGATCACTGGATCATTTCTTTTAATATTATAACTTTGAGTGTTGTGCCTTCCCTGAGTAGGTTTCTGGACGGAGTATCCTCTATTGCCTTCTCAAATATAGAGTTAACAGTTTTGTTCTAAACCAAGAGCTTCTTTTATATTACTTGTAGCTTTAGTTTGGTTTTTATAAAGCCTCTGAGTTTCTGTTTGTCTGCAAGTATCTTAATTTTATTTTCATATTTGAGAGATAGTTTTACCTGATATATTATTCTTGGTTGGAAGTTTTTCTCCTTCAAGGCTTTGAATGTGTCATCATCTTTCCTCTATGCCAGCATTGTTTCCGCTGAAAAGTTAGATGAAAGCCTATTGGGTTTCCCTCTAATGTTAGCTTTGCTTTGAGTCTTGCTGCCTCTAAGAGTTTCTGCTTATATTTCATTTTGTTAAGCTTGATTATAATATGTCTTGGTGTCTTTCTTTTGATATCTATGTTCAGTGGCATTCAATATGTATCTTGGATATTTATTATTCTCTTCTTTCATAATTTCAGGGAAGTTCTCTGTCAGCAACTCAACAACAATACTTTCTGTGTTTTCAGGTGATCATAGATGGTTCATCTTGAAAGAATCCCGTATGCTTCTTAATGCTTCTTCATTTTCCTTGTTCCTTTTTTCTGATTTATTCTCATAGATGCTGGAGTCAGTAGCTCTGTCTTCCAAGTTTGAAAGTCTATTTTCCATTTGTTCAATTCTGTTTTCTTGGCTTTGAATTGGATTTTCCATTTCTTTGATTTTGTTATTCATCTGTTGGATTTCAGAATAGTGGTGTTCCATCAGTTTGAACAGCTTAGTTAGTTTTTCATTTTGCTCTTCTGCATTTTGTGTAATGTCTAGGAGGGATCTAGATATAATCCTTTTGTACTCAACCTCTGATAGTTTCAGAAAGGCTTCTTTGGGAAGTTTTTGGTTTTTTTTCTTTGGGGGCCTTCTGGAGCCATAAGCATATTTTTCTTTAAGTTTCTGTCCAAAGTTTGTTGTTTTTTGGGCATCTAGAAGTTGTTTAGTTTCTCTGGTGTTGATCTAAACCACAGTCTTATGAGGGAGGCGATCAGCAGTCACCTCTGTGTACTCCAGTGACTGGGCCCAGTGGAATCTCTGGGGTAGCAGTTTCCATCTCCTGACTGGCGAAGATATGGTCCTACTCATGAAGTCACTAGGGGACCATCAGCTGACCTTATGATGTTAGTAAAGGCTGGAAGAAATGCCGTCAGGATGTACCTCAGTTATTTCTCTAGGTAGTCTTATATTTGGAGGGTAAAAGCTATCTGAAAGCTTCCAAAGTCAGTCAGGCTGTCCTGTGTGCAAGCACCTCTTCCCAGTGGCAAAGTAGACACCTCTATATCCAACTGTAAACTAATTCAAAGTATGAAAAGGCTACTTCCCTGCTGTCTTCAGCTGCTGGGCCCCATTCGTAATGTCACACTGTGCTAAACACAGCTTCTCTGTTGGAAAAGTGCTCCCCAGGCTTGCACTGCCTCCCAGCCTTGGAATTAGTCCCTGTTGAGGCTTCCATTTGGGTAACTCCACTTCCCAGTTGAACAAGATGGCATCTCACACAAGCTCTCATGCCCACCATGGAATGCTGATTCAGCAGCGGAGGTTTGAGGAGCCGAGGTACACAGAGGCCAGTGCTGACTCTCAAAATGTGGATATTCTGCCTGCTGGTCTCATCAACAGTGTGGCTGAGCTTTGCTGCCAGTTAAGCCCATGTCCTGCCTGCCAGCTAAGACAGATAAGAAAAATGGTAGGCACTGCCTCCCAGCATGGGAATTAGCCCCTACTGAGGCCTCCCAGTCCAACAAGATGGTGTCCTGCACAAGCTCTCCCACTTGCTGTGGAATAGCCAATTCTGTGGTGGTTTGGAAAGAGTGAGTGGAGGGGCTGATATGCACAAAGTCCAGAGCCAGGCTCTCTAAATGAGGCTATTCAGCCTGTTGGTCCCATCAGCAGTGCGGCTGAGTTTTGCTTCCAGTTAAGCCCAAG
Organism: Heterohyrax brucei; assembly: GCA_028571685.1. NCBI lineage: Eukaryota > Metazoa > Chordata > Mammalia > Hyracoidea > Procaviidae > Heterohyrax > Heterohyrax brucei. The sequence continues at coordinate 170,142,030 of CM053143.1, forward strand.
CTCTGCTGGCTGGCTAAGACAGAGAAAAAAAAGTTAAAATTTACCTTCAGTCCCCAAGAGCCAGGATTCAGTGAAGTCAGTGGAAGCGGAAGTCAGTGAAAGAGAAGTTTCCCGTTCAGTGGCATCTAGTCCAAATTGACAGCCCTATGCTGTGTCCTAGGGCTCACTGGGTGTCCAGAAGGCTCTGTTTAATTATCAACTTATGCTTTCATTTTTGGAGGGAATTGAGGAGATGTGTTTCTAGTCCACCATCTTGACTCCACCCCCCAACATTCACTTATTAATTCTAATAGTTTATGTATAGATTTTGATTTTGTCCATCAATAATTATGGCCTCTGTAAATAGTTTTATTTCTTCCATTCCTGTTCTTAAACCTTTTATTCCTCACTGTTGCCTATCTGTATTGGTTAGGCTCTTTGGTACAGCACTGAATAACAGTGAGAGCAACATCTTTGTCACATTACTGATCTGAGAGTGTGGTAGACAGAAAGATGGTCCCTGAAGATGTTCACATCCTAATGCTCAGAATTTGTGAATATGACAAACAGAAGATGAATTAATGACTTCAGATGGTCATTAGCAGACATTAAATTGGGGAGATTATCCTGAACTATCCAGGTGAGTTCAATGAAATCATGAACGCTTTAAATGGAAGAGGGCAGCAGATGAGTTAGTGTCAGAGTGATTCAATGTGTAAAAGATTCAACCCACATATTACACGACTTTGTTGCTGGGTTTGGAGATGAAGGAAGATGATGGCCAGCCAAGGAATGTGTGAGGCCACTATGAGCTGGAAAAGGAAAGAAAATAGATTTTCTTCTTTCAGCCTCCAGAAATGAACATGGCCCCACCAACACCTTGATTTTAGCCCTGTGAGAGACTCCTACCCTACAGAAGCGTATGTAATAAAATTGTGTTGTTCTAAGCCACTGGGAAATCCTAGAGATACAGTGGTTAAGAGCTACAGCTGCTAACCCAAAGGTCAGCAGTTTGAACTTACCAGACACTCCTTGAGAGCCCCATAGCTGCCATTCTATTCTCTTATACGGTCACTATCAGTCAGAATCGACTCAGTGCCAATTGTTGTTTTTTGTAATAGCCACTAAGTTTGTGGTAATTTATTTACAGAAGTACTACAAAAGTAATACTAACAGCTTTAAACTTTTCAACATGAAGCATGATGTCTGCTGTAGGATTTTGGTGGATATGCATCTATTTGCTCTTGTGTGCTTTCATTTCTGAAACATGTTTTTAACCTTAATGTTTCCTTTGGCTACTAGCTCTATTTCCTCTGGTTGTTGACCTATCTCATACAAGTTTCATGCAGTTCTTCCTTATCTTCTACCACTTCTTAAATTCTTGGAACTTGTTTTAAATTTTTTTTTTTTTTTTTTTTTGGCTTTGTAGCTATGTTTCTAGGATATCTTCATTTTCGGTGGGTATGTTACAGATTTTTATACTATTTTCTTAAAACCTACTTTAAGATGTAGTCATGTTTAAGTAAAATGGATTTTCCAAGAAGATTCCTGTCAAGGGGATGAGGTTTATTAGCTATGAAATTCTAGGGGTCTCATCTGTAGGTACTACAGTAAAATCTGCCAAAACTGTAAACTGCGTATCATGAATTAAATTGTGCCTCCTTAGAATGTGTCCAGTTGGCTAGGCCACAATGCTCTTATTGTGTGATTATCTACCATTTTGTGATCTGATGTGATTTTCCTATGTGTTGTGGATCATACCTCTACTATGTTAATGAGACAGCATTATAGGCAGTCGTTAATGAGACAGGGCTCAACCTACAACAAAGTTAGGTCAGGTCTTAAGTCAATTTCTTTGAAGTATAAGAAAGCAGAGCCTTTTGGGGGAGGGACATCATGCCACCAATAAAGAACAACCATGAACACAGCATGTTCTTTGGACTTGGGGTTGCTGCATGGAAAAGATCCTACAGCAGGGGAAGACTGACGGATGACAAGAAATACCTCCCGGAGCCAACAGATAAAGCCTTCCTCTGGAGCTGGTGCCCTGAATTAGCCTCCTAGATTGGGAAAAAATAAATTTCTTTTTGGTAAAACCATCTACTTGTCGTAGTTGTTATAGCAGCCCTAGATGACTAAGACACTATGTAAGGCAGAAACCTGGCAGAGAAGCAAAACTCAAAATATTTTTCACTAATAGAGAGCAAGTTCACAGAGCCAAAGTATGACCTTGAGTATACCCCACCTGAGTTTAGAGAGTATCTCAAGAACAGATTTGAGGTGTAGAACAGTAATGACTAAAGACCAGACAAATTGTGGAATGACATCATCCATGAACAAAGAACTCATTAAAAAGATGGGAAAGCAAAAAAAGACTAAAGTGAACATCAGAAGAGACTCTGCAACTTGCTCTTGAATGTCAAACAACTAAAGCAAAAGGAAGGAATCATTAAGTAAAAGAACTGAACAGATTTCAAAGGGCAGCTCAAGAAGACAAAATAAAGTATTATGATATGTGGAAAGAGCTGGAAATAGAAAATCAAAAGGGAAGAACATGTTCTGCATTTCTCAAACTGAAAGAACTGAAGAAAAAAATTCAAGCCTCCAGTTGCAGTAGTGAAGGATTCTACAGGGAAACTATTAAACAACTCAGGAAGCATCAAAAGAAGATGGAAGGAATATGCATAGTTATTATACCCAAAAGAACTGGTTGATGTTCAGCTATTTAAAGAGGTAGCATATAATCAGGAACCTATGGTACTGAAGGAAGAAGTAGAAGCTATACTGAAGGTACTGGCCAAAAACAAGGCTTCAGGAATTGATGGAGTATCAACTGAGATATTTCAGCAAACAAATGCAGCCCTGGAAGTGCTCACTCATTTATACCAAGAAATTTGGAGGACAGCTAGCTGACCAACTGACTGCAAGAGACCCATATTTGTGCCCATTCCAAAGAAAGGTGATCCAACTGAATGTGGAAATTATCAAACAATATCATTAATATCACATGCAACTAAAATTTTGTTCAAGATCATTCAAAAGTGAGTGAAACAGTATATTGACAAGGAACTTCCAGTAATTCAAGCTGTATCTAGAAGAGGATGCAGAACCAGGGATATCATTACTGATGTCAGATGAATCTTGACTGAAAGCAGAGAATACCAAAAGGATGTTTATGCAAAGGCATTCAACTTTGTAGATCATAATAAATTATGGCTAACATTGAGGAGAATACGCATTCCAGAACACTTAATTGCAATCTTAAGGAATCTGTATACAGATCAAGAGGCAGTCATGTAAACTAGGGGACATTGCATGGTTTAAAATCAGGAAAGGTGTGCATCAGGACTGTATCCTTTCACCATATCTTTTCAATCTGTATGCCAAACAAATCTGAGAATCTTAATTATATGAAGAATGAGGCATCAGGATTGGAGGAAGACTCATTAACAACCTGCATTATGCAGATGATACCATCTTACTTGCTGGAAGTGAAGAGGATTTGAAACACTGATGATGTGTGCAAAGACTACAGCCTTTAGTATGGATTGCACCTCAACATCAGGAAAAAAAAAATCTTCACAACTGGACCAGTAAACAACATCATGATAAATGGAGAAAGGATTGAGGCTGTCAAGGATTTCATTTTATTTGGGTCCACAATCAACACCCACAAAAGCAGCAGTCAAAAAATCAAACACACATTGCATTGGGAAAATCTTCTGCAAAGGAACTCTTTCAAGTATTGAAAAGTAAAGAAGTCACCTTGAAGACTAAGGTGAGCTTGACCCAAGCTCTGGAATTTTCAATTGCATCACATGCATGCAAAAGCTGGACAATGAACAAGGAAGACAGAAGAATTGATGTCTTTGAATTGTGGTGTTGGAGAATATTTAACACACCATGGACTGCCAAAAGAATGAACAGATCTATTCTGGAAGAAATAAAACCAGAGTACTCCTTGGAAGCAAAGATGGCAAGACTGCATCTTACATATTTTTGATATGTTGTGAGGAGGGACCAATCCCTGGAGGATGACATTATCCTTGGGAGAGCGGAGGGTGAGTGAAAAAGAGGAAGATCCTTGACAAGATGGATTGCCACTGTGGCTGTAATGATGGGCTGAAGCATAAAAACAACTGTGGACATGGCACAGGACCAGGCAGCATTTTGTTCTGTTGTGCATAGGGTCGCTGTGAGTCAGAACTGGCTCAAAGTCACTTAACAATAACACAACAATAGACAGCAAAGGAAAAGTGGTAAGGCTCAACCTGTCAAGGCAGAAAGCTTGTGTCACGGATTACACTATGTTACCCCCAAAGGCATCAATTTGGCTGGGCCACGATTCCCAGTGTTTAGCTGTGAATCCTGCCTCTGTGATGTTGATAAGGGAAAAGGGATAGCAGTTGTGTTGGTGAGGCAGGACTTAAGCTACAAGCTTGTGGGATATAAAAGAGAGGTGAGTGGAAAAATTGGGGAGTCTCACACCACCAAGAAAGCAGCACCAAAAGCACAGCACGTCCTTGGAACCTGAGGTTGCTTTGCCAGGATGCTTTCATACTGCTTTTGGTCTCTGCCTACCAGACTGTGATAACTTCTTATATTGAATTTGGATTTTGTAGTTTACCAGAGTGGGACATTAAAATTTCTCTTCTTAAAGCCATCTATCTACTCATGGTGTTTCTATTGGTGCAGTACTAAGTGCCTGAGACATAATTTGGTACCAGAAGTAGAGTGCTGCTCTAACAGATACCTAAAACATGGAAGTAGTGTTGAAACTGTGAGTGGATGGAAGATTCAGAAAGAACCAAGAACTATTAACACCTGTTAAGGCACAGATGATGGATGCAGCCAAGAACCAGCAGCAGTAGAACCAGGAGCTGACCCACAGAGCAAGCATGCTGGTTGCCTGTGTGCAGGAGGCTTCTGGGAGAGGGGGGTGCCTCTGGACACTTATCAGTGGAGCTAGGCTTGCTGACCCACAGAGTAAGAGAGCTGAGTACCGGTGTACAGGATGTTTCCTGGCAGAGTAGGGTGTTTCCAGACACTTCAATTATTGGAACTATAGAGCTTTCAACACTTGCCCTAGCAGGGCACATGGTGGCTTGAGGCCTGGGCCATGAGGCCATAGGAAGCAGAAGCTGAAGAAACAAGGAGCATGGGAAGCAGAGCTGCCTGTCTCAAAGGAATAGATGTGGGCATGAGGCCCACCCAGGCCATGAGGCCGTAAGATGCAGAAGCAGTAGAGACAAGAAGGAGGAGAAACTAAGCTGCCTCAGTCTCAAAAGGTAGGCCAAAAGGTAAGTGTGCTGGAGCCGTGACCTCTAGGGCTTCAAAGAGTGTGGTTCTTAAAGCCAAAGGAACTGAGTTGCTGTTCCAGTGGGCCTGAAAGGCAGAACTGAAGCCCAGGGCTCAGGGGCCTCCATTCTAAATCTGGAGAATGTAGCCAATACCTAGTCTGGACGAAAGGGCTATTGTGTAAAATTTCTCAGAGTATGGAGTATTCTTTTTGAAGCCATGAAGGTCAATGTAACGTGTTCTGTTAATTTCCTTGGTGTCTGTTACACCTTTCCCTGCAGTTTCTCCCATTTGCAATGAAAATGTCTATCTTATGCCTGCCTGATTTGTATTGTATCTTGGAAACAAATAGGTTGTGCTCTAGATTTCACAGTTGAAGAGGAATTTGGGGACTTCTGGACTTGGACTTTAACAGTCTTGCTACAGGATATGAGTACACTTTGTATGTTCAAAGGGTATGATTGGGGGACAGGGGACAGTAACACTGCATACTCCCCAAAACATCTGTACAGATTTGGCTGGGCCATGATTCCCAGTGATGGATTTTTCCCATGTGTTGTGAATCCTGTCTCTATGATGTTGATGAGGGAGAATGGGCAACAGTTGTGTTGGTGAAGCAGGACTCAAGCTACAAGCTTGTGGGATAGAAAAGAAGTGAGCAGCGAGAGTGGGGAACCTCATGCCACCAAGAAAGTAGCACCGAGAGCAGAGTGCATCCTTTGGATGTAGGGTTCCTGTGCCAGGATGCTCTCATACTAAATCTGGATTCTTAGCCTACCAGACTGATAAATTCTCATACTGAATTTGGATTTTGTAGCTTACTGGACTGTGAAATAAAATTTCTCCTCTTGAAGCCTTCCACTCATGGTGCTGCTGTTGGAGCACTGCCAGGTGACTGAGACAATTTGTGAAGCCCAGAAAGACAAGGCAGTGCTGTTGGATTCTGGCTATCACAAGTTTCTCTGTATTTGGCTTTTTCTTCCACCTGTATCTGAACCTTCTCTCCTTTACCCCTGTTGTCAACCCTTTGTCAATTTTTGTTCTATTCCCAAGTGTCTCTCGGTGCAGACTTACATCTTCTCACTAGCTATTTCTGAGAGCCTTCAGAGCCAAACAACCCTACTCCTACTTTTCTGCAGGTCCCTTTCACTAGTGGCCAACTGATGATGGGCAGTCTCTCCCAGTTCTGATTGTGGGTTTGGGAGCTACCAGTTAGGATTCACTCAACTACTGGAGACTCCTCCTTTTGGGGGTATGCGTGAGCAGATTCTGGATCTCCGGTTCTGAGGACCATCAGATGTCTCCCTTATCTTCCCTCTGCTGACTTCTCCAAAGGTGCCAGGTGATGTCCGTTGTTGCCAACAGGAAGTCATGGAGAACAAATACTACTACCTAGCACAAAGGACTAAATACAGTGTCACTGTGTTTTTTCCTTTGCTATCCTAGTTGTTGCATGAGGATTTGGGGAGATTAAAAACACAACTGCTGCTGCTGCCATCCTGTGCCTCACAGCTGGTTTTTGATCTTTTAAAATTTGCATTTTTCTACTTACATTATAATATGCAGGATAGGACAGACCATGCTACAGTAATTCAAAATTTTACCGGCTAAACACAAGCACTTAGTTCTTGCTCACATCACTGCCAATCGAGTCAGAAGGCTCTCCTGGGAGCCCACCTCCAAGTAGTGACTCCCGTGCCCTGGATGCTTTCACTTTACAAATTCTTTGTTCACAGCCAAATGGGAAGGCAAGAACGGTCAATCGTGGCAATGAGGGTGAATGCTGGGCCTGGAAGTCAAGTACATCACTCGACCTCACATCTCATTGACCAAAACTCAGTCACATGGCCCCAAATGAACTTGCAAACATTGAGGAGCACTAAGAATCTCTGCCATAACTCTGCAAAGAAAGCGGAGTACAAAACATAACACTCTGCCTGTCTCTTCAAATATCTATAAAAGGGTTTCAGATATAATCTAATCAAAGAACATGTCATTGCAGTTTTTTTTAAAATAAAGTTTTAATTCCATTAGTACAGTACTTTTAACTTTAAAAAATCTGTAGATCAAAAATTTTTCAAGTCTGCAAATGTCTCCACAAATAGTCTTCAGCTGCTGACAAATTTAGGGGATAAGTCAGAATGTAATTTAAAAAATGAACACATCTCCAATGATACATGGTCCAGTTAAATATAGCTTCTGGAATTATAAAGGAGTACACCATATCAGGAACACATGAAGGAAGACAACAGTAGTTTGGCATCATTTATGAACGTAAATAAGGTCACAAACATTTTAAATATTCAATAAACATACCTTATGAGAAATCTAGCCTTAAGACAATGATTTTCATTTCCTTCAGCCTACTATGTTTGCTGCTACAAACACACTCACTGAAAAAATTAACACAATATTTAATTCTTAAATAACAATTAAGTTTGGGAAAGTCTACAAAATACAACCAAAGTACTGATACTGAGACTTGTCATCACATCTGAAATTTCTAAACTTGACTTCTCTGGCACAGTCAGAATATCTAAAAATATTTCCATACTATTTTAACTTCGGGATCTAAAACAGTAGCAATTTACCAAGTTTTCTATTATAAAAATTAATATAGTATAGCAACTCTCAAAATATTGAAAAAAATTGTTTATGAAATACCTATACCCCAGCAACTTATTTCTTTTCATGTAAGACACATCATCAAAAGGCCTATTTTAATTATCAGTATTTATCTCAACACAGTAGTTGAAGTTTTGAAATCCCAGTCAATTGTCCATCATCTGGAAATGAAGCCAGTAAGGGTAGAGGCAGGTAGGAGAACACAGGATTCCAGTGAACTCCCATGAGGGCCGCCACTTTATTACACGTGTGAAGTCCAAGAGAAAGATGAGAAGATCTATCTTCTATCTTAATCAAACCTTCAGGAAATACGTATTACACAAGAATACTTAATTTAGGAAACACAAAAGACAAAAGGAACACCAGAGAGTAAGCATAAAAAACAAAAGGCCAAGTCTATAAATAACCTAGTCTGAGTCGTAATGTTATTTGCTTCAAGTCTGAAGAAAAAAATAAAGCTGCTGCTTGTCTTGAATCATATGTTCTCACTTGTGCTTATTTCAACTGAAATCATCTAGAAAATGAAAAGTACTACAAACTCTGAGAAGGTTAGACATACTCATATTCAAAATATAGTACAAAAATAGAATTTAAAAATATAAATGATTTTAAGGTTATCTCTGCATGTTCCCCTTTTATCTGGGCTGATAATCTAAACTGGACTATAATTTTAATAAAAGCTATAATTTCAGGTACTCTAAAGCAGTACTGTTCTTTTTAAGAGCTTACAAACTAAGACAGTGCAATCTGATACACACTTTAAAGTACGGTTTACTTCTTCGTGAAGTACTATGCTTAGTGAAATACTAAACTGATCACGATTAGTACTCTGAAGTACTGACTGATCAAGCATTTGATCCCATTCAACAACCAAAATGAGTTTTTAACATTGGCTATTTTGGAATTTGAAAATACTATCATTTGAATTTAATTTCATATATTCCCTTCAAGTCCCAACTGAGTTTTTCCATTAAAAAAAGATGGGAGTCTTTAGCTTTTCTTTCTTTTCTTTTTCTTTCCCTGTTACAAAAAAACAGTTCACCCCAAACACGTTAAAGCACAAAAAAGAAAATGGTTTCCTGTTAGCTAATAGCCAAGATCTAATTTTCTGGTCTTCAATAGCAACCCTTTTAGGACCACTTATTCAAGTTCTGAAATAGCAGCTTTTTGTATTAAGGCAACACTGCTTTCTTCTTATCTGTTTTTCTAAGGACTATGAAAGTTCAGAAGAGCAGTTTCAGTCTTAGTCAGCTTCAAAGGCCTATGATAATTTAGGGAGATTTAACATGAATATCCTCTCAATGTTTAAAAAGTATATAAAAAAGTTATTGTATTCAAGGTCAACAAATACCTTATCTTTCTACTCTGAATTCCAAAATTGTCATTCCAGCATGTGTAAACTATGAAATTATCTTTTAAAATAACAGCAACAACATAAACTATAATTATTTTTCTTACAAAAATACAATAGGGGAGATACATCATTTCTTCCCTGAAATAGAATATTTGGACACACACACATGCAAAAAAATAAAATAAAATAAAAAAACACTGTAAACTTTTGATTACATTCAAAAATTATCTTTTAAAGAATGAAACTATTTGAGGTTTTGTCAATGGGAGCTCTTAACAGCAGATCGTTACTGGACTGTGCCCACAGAAATCAGTTTGTCACTTTTACACCTGCTACCAGGAGGAAAAAAATGGCTTCCTGCAATGAACAGTCTGCATAAAGGCATTGCTGAGGTGGACAATCCGCCCCTGGCTTCCACCCTGACTTCGTTCCACAATCACACAAGGCATCTGCACCAGCTGAACAGGACTCTTGCCATCTCTCAGTGCCTGAGTGAGGTTTAAGATCTGTGGAAAGAGGAGGTATTTTGATCAATTTGAAAAAGGTAGTAAGTTTGTGTTCACTGACATTATTTTAACCATTTACTCAGAACCATGATTTTATTTATTTATACACAACAGAGACTGTGCTGAGGAATAACTACAACAAACACATGTATGTGTGTGTGTATTTACGGGACTCTGGTGGCAGAGTGGTTAAGCTTTCAGATGCTAACTGAAAGGTGTGCAGTTTGAACCAATTACTTCATGGGAGAGGGACATGACCGTCTGCTTCTGTAAGGATCTGCAGCCTTAGAAACCCTGGGGGCAGTTCTGCTCTGTTCTGTTCGGTTGCTGTGAGTTGGAATCAATGAGAACAGCAATGGCTTTTGGGATTCACATGTGTATTTACAGAAACCCTGCCCTGGCCCCTAGGGTCGCCATAAGTTGGATCTGACTCGACGGCACTTGGTTGGCTTGGCTGGCTGGTGGCACAGTGGTTGAGTTTGGCTGCTAACCAAAGGTAGGCAGTTCTAATTCCCAGGTGCTCCATGGAATCCTAGGGCACTTCTACTTTGTCCTCTGGGGTCCCTGTGAATTGTAATTGACTTGATGGCAAGGGGTTGGTTTCTCTGGATGTATATTTACACACACACATGTAAACACACACAACAAAATTCAAATGAAGTAACTTCTGTCAATTGGTAACACTAAAATATTCTAGGATGTACCTATGAGAGCAGGAACAATGGTCCAGGAACAGCAGAATCAGGAACTGAATACAGTGACTGGGTCTACATATTCCATCTAATATGGAATCTAAACAATTACTGCTCCAAAGAGTCTGGCTTAAACTAAGCATTTGCCTTATCTATTTAGTCAACAAATAAATTAACACGCCTACTACTAAGTTCCGAAGATACAACAACTAACAAAATCTCTGCCTTCATGGAGCTTACATCTTACTAAGGAAAGGAACTCCAAAATATCATAAATAAGTTAGATAACGTATTAGATATAAGAAAACACGAAGCAGGATAAGCAGGTTAGAGCCTGGGGAAGGCAGCTATTCAAAGTTTTATTTAAGAGCTTTCTTTTAAACAGGAAGAGTAAGACCAGGAAAAATAAAATATTTTACATTGCACATTTAAAGATACTCTTGAATTTTTTTACTTAAACATAAATAAGATTATAAAACTCAATTCACTGCTTACAGCCTATTCTCTTCTCTGCTAAGATAAAATACAACTTTAATAATTCATGTTCTTTTCCTCCTCCATATAGGAAAAGAGAATCCCTATGCTAGCTACTTTAGAAATCTCTCTCCTCAGATATTTGATAATACCTGAAACATACATACTATGCACTTGACTGGTTTTGTAAAGCCTATTTAATAGTAAAAAACTCAAAAGTTTCAATGTAGAGCCATACTAACAAATAGACTTCATAATACAGATGACTTCGATTCCGGAATATCTACAGGATTTAGCATATCGGGGAAATAAATCCTTACCAGCAACAGTAGTCACCGATTATTATTTATGTTTTCAGATCCCTTTTCTCATAGTGGAAAAAAGTTGACTACTATTTCCTCAATGTAAAAGATCATAAAAAGTGGCCTACCTGACCCCTCATCACAGACATCTGACTTTCAAAGGTGGCCTTGTCAAAACCTTTGTCAGTCTATCACAGAAAGGAAAAAAAAACAAGTATCATTCCAAATATCAAGATTTCTGAAACAAATATTTGAAAACTTAGTACATTATTAGACCACATTCCTAACCTGACTTTTCTAACTGATAAAACCATGAAAAATGTGTCTTTACCTGGTGTATTTTTAGTAGGCCTCAGAATTCCCAGAATCATTTTTATTTATGCTCCACCTTGTATTGGAAAGGATTTAAGGCAACTTTCTGGTCAGTGTCTTTAGGCTTTTTTCAGAGAACTGATGACAGCCCCAGTGGCACAGGGGCACAGTGACTAAGAGTTCAGGTTGCTAACCAAATGGTCAACAGTTCAAATCCAGCAGCTGTTCCTTGGAAATCTGAAGGGCAGTTTTGCTCTGCCCTGTAGCGTCTCTATGAGTCTCACTTCCGCTATGAGTCAGAACTGACTCGATGGCAACGGGTTTGGTTTTTCTTCTTGAGAATGATAGCAGGTTAACAAATGTGTCATCATTTATTATCGTGCAAAAAGTCAACTTTTAAAGGAAACAGTATCCCAAATTCAAATGTACCCTCTCATCAAAGGACACTGATATTGAGCGTTATTTTATGAATTTACTCCGTCTGACAATCCAGTCTACACACTCAATTGTTCTAACTACTACATACCTCCAGGCTGAATATCACTACAGTCACCTCTGAAGGGCTTCCACTGGGAAGCTAGTCACTGACACCAGTGCCTAGTCTGCCCTTCACAGCAATTTTGGAATTCTTTCGGGAATGGCCATTGTGCACAGTGGCGAGAGTTCGTAAACTTAACTGTATAGTTGTTCATGAGGGCATTTTTAGCCATTGAACAAATAAGTATATTGAAACACCCTCCCTACTTACTTGATCTGGCCCCCGGTGACTTTTCCCTTTACCTGAAGATAAAAGAAACATTGAAAGGAAAAACATTTTGATGACAGGACACCAAGGGTAATATGACAGCAGCTCTGATGGCTACTCCAGAAAAAGAATTCCAGAATTGCTTTGAAGGGTAGACTAGGTGCTGGCATTGGTGCAGAGCTTCCCAAGGGGAGTACTTCGAAGGTGACCATGGTGATATTTAGCAGTAAGGTATGTCGCACTCTCTCTAGGATGAGTTCACGAACTTAACTGGTAGTCCTTACATATTCTCATAAAGTAAAACTTCTAATTCCTTTCTGTTTGCCAGGTTTTATCACAAGCAGCAATACCCCAAATAGTCAATTATAAATCAGTTCTTCTAAAAAAATCTTATTTAAGACTTCATTTTCTGTAACATTTAAAACTAAAAATTTGTTTACCTTAAAAAGTTCAAAAAGATCTTCACATAAATCTTGCACAAAATTCATGTCAGAAATACATGGTAAAACCAAGTTTCTTGTTTCTTCAGAAAAAGGAACTTTTGCTTGAGGAAGCCAAGCCCAGTGAAACGGATCTAATAAAAAAAGCATTCTTCTCATCAGTGGGGGGCAGGGTGGGGGGTGGGTTTTTTTTTTATGTCCACATTTATTATGGTTCTTTTCTACAACTCCTTGCTTCTCCCATAAAAAGGAGAAGAGAAAGACAGTAAGTTATTTGAACACAGCTATCATTTGCCATCTTGAGTGTGCTGGTAATGACTGGTGATTAAAATGTAAAAGTTGGAAACAAAGACAGACTGGCACACGCAAAAACTGCCTTTGTAGCAGAAATGACACTAGAGATCACCTGACAGAATTTTCTAAGACCAATGACTTACTTATACGAAATACCTTTTTCAATAACATAAACAGTGACTATACACGTGGGTACCAAAGGGAAGATACAGGAATCAAATCAGCTACATGTGTGGAAAAAGACAAGGGAGCAGCTCCGAATCATCAGTCAGAACAAGGGTGGGGCTGACCGTGGAACAGACCATCAACTGCTCTTAAAGCAAATTCAAGCCTTGAGTTGTAACACTGAAGGATTCTATGGGGGAAATATTAAACGACAAAGGAAGCATCAAAAGAAGATGGAAGGAATACATAGAACCACTGTACCTAAAAGAACTGGTCAACATTCAGTCGTTTCAAAAGGTAGTTGATGATTGGGAACTGCTGGTATTTAATGAAGATCAAGCTGCGCTGAAGGCACTGGTAAAAAAAAACGCTCCAGGAACTAACAGGATACCAATGGAGGTGCTTCAACAAATGAAGTAGTATTGGAAGCACTCAGTGATCTATGCCAAGAAAACTGGAAGACAGCTACCTCACCAGCTCACTAGAGACCCATATACATGTCCACTCCAAAGAAAAGTGATCCAAAAGAAGGTGGTAATTAACAAACCATGTCATAACACCCAAGCAAAATTTTGCTTAAGACGATTAAAAAATGGATACAACAGTATATTAGCAGGGGACTGCCAGGCATTCAAGCTGGATTCAGCAGAAAACATGGAACGAGGGATGTCACTGCTAACACAGACGGATCACCGCTGAAAGAAGAAGCCAGAAGGATGTTTACTTGTGTTTCACTGCCTATGAAAAGGCCTTGAAATGTGTGGTCATAACAAATTATAAATAATGTTACAAAGAACAGGAATTTCAGAACACTTAATTGTGCTCCTGGGGAAGCCATAATGGATCAAGAGGCAGTTGCTAGAACAGAATAAGGTTCTATTATGTGGTTAAAATTAGGAAAGGTGCACGTCAGGGATGTATCCTTACACCATACGTAATCAGTCATAAATTGAGTAAATAACTCAAGAAGCTAGACTACAGGAAGAAGAACGCTGCATCCTGATTGGAAGAAGACTCATTAACAACCTGTGATGTGCAGATGACACAACCTTGCTTTGCGGAAAGTGAAAACGACTTGAAGCAGTTACTGACGAAGATTAAAGACACAGCTTTCAGTATGGATTACAACTCAACATAAAACAAAAATCCTGATGACTGGATCAATAAACGACATCATGATAAATGAGGAAAAGGCTGAAGTCAAGGTTTTCATTTTACTTGGATCCACAATCAATGCTCATGGAAGCAGTAGTCAGATAGTAAATTACATACTGCATTGTGCAAGTCTACTGCAAGAGACCACTTGAAAATGTTAAAAAACAAAGATGTTACTTTGAGGACGAAGGTGTGCCCAAGCCGTGGTACTTTCAATTGCCTCATGTGACAATGAGTAAGAACTGACACTTCTGAATTACAGTGTTGGTAAAGTATACTGAAATATAACATGGACTGCCAGAAGAACGAACAAGTCTGTCTTGGAAGAAGTATAGTCAGAATGTTCCATAGAAGACTTCGTCTCATATACTTTGAACACATTGTCAGAGAGATCAGTCCCTGGAGGGTCAGCAAAAAAAGAGGAAGACCCTTGAAGAGCCAGTGTTCTCCGTGACTTTCCTGGATGATAGCAAATTGTTTCAAGTCTCAGAATAAGAGTTTTTAAAACTGTATCCTAATCCAATTTCTTTTGCAAGCTCCAGATCCTAAATTGCCAACCATGTGTTTGATAAGATTTCCTAGACATACTGAAGGCACCTCAAACGACACTTTAAAATACAATTTCTATGTAGGCTCCAAACCCTTAGAGAAAAAAAAAAAGACATCTCAAATCGGTCCAACAAAAGACAGAGAAGGAATGAAAGAAATCGTAATGCATAGAAAATACAAAAAATGGGAGGAAAAGTTCAAAGATGTCTAGTAGTTTTATTGGCACAAACTACAACATATACCTAGTAAAAGAAATTTCAGTACGGTTTAAAAAAGAAAAAAAAATCCAGCTAAGTGCTATATATATGTCATATACTAAAAACATAATGACAGATGGAGGTTAAACATAGAACTATGAAATAATACCAGGTAAATAATGACAGAAGGAGGCATGGCAATGTTACAACAGACCAAATAAAAAAAGCTGAGAGGGATAAAGTGGATATATTTTGCATTGATAAGGAAGGCAAAAGGAAGATAAAAATTATAGACCTTTATGCATAAGAAATACAAAGCAAAAACTATACGGACATACATGAAGAAAAAGACAAAAGTACAACCACAGCAGAAAACTTCAACTTCGTCTCAACAATAAGCAGAAAAGGAATTACGATTTGACTAAGTTTAATTAGTAAACAGATACAAAACACTGGGACCAAACATTCTTTTCAAACATAGTCCTTTCAAACTGGCCATTGCAAAGGACATACTAGGTAATTTCAAAAAGCAGACCTGACATAGATAGGATACTTTCAAAGATCACAATGTAATAAAAATGGAAAATAATGATGGATAGCTAAAAACAGCACACAAAAAATGGACATAGACATTTTAAAATCAAAGAAAACACTAGTAAAGTACTCCTGTCAAAGAGGAAATCAGAAGGCATGAATAGGTGAAACCCAGTAATACAGCAGCAGCTACCCGATGTATGATTTAGTCACAGTGATATCCAGAGGAAAACTGATGGGCTACTACACACTCAATGGAAAGCAACAGAGAAGGAATTCATAATAGAAGAGTGATTACAACATACATCAATGAAATAGAAAAAAGCAAACAACAAAAACTGAAAACTTGATCAATAAAATCAAATGCCAGTTCTCTGAAAAAGCAAGAAAATAAACAGTCTGGTGCTTAGTCATTTAAAAGCCTTTGGGAAGGCTAACAATGAAACAAGCCTACTGATAAATAGCAGAAATTAAAAGAAGCATAAAATTTTACTTACAAATATTTTAAATATAAACAAAAACTGAAAAATGAGTACAATGAACATACATAAACCTAATTCAGTGTTTATCAAATTTTGCAAAATTTTCTTCATCTGTCCCTACTTACTGTTTTGTATTTTAAGGCAAATTCTGGATATCACTTCATTTAAACACTCTAATATGCATGGAGGAAGTTTTTCTTTTTAATTACAGAGAATTCTACATAAACCTTTATACTCATATATCTAAAACTCGTGATGCTACGGGAGATAATTTCTGAAACCTGCTCTCTTGACCTAGAGAAACCTCAGACAATCCCCAAAGAAGAGATCAGCAGGGTGGTTAAAGCCCCGCTCACTAAAAGGAGGTGGATGGCAGGGAGGGAAGGAGGAAGTAGTCTTAACTGTTTTACAAGTGAATTCTATCCAAAACATTAAAATATAGTTCTACCAAAATACTAAAATAGGTAATTCCTATGTTACATATATTTTAAATATTGGAAAGCTACTAAACTCATTGTATAAAGCTAGCATAAGCCTTAAAATCAACCCCAGGCATGACCATCCAAAGACAGGCAGGGAATACATGCCAGGGCCCATGGATCACATGCACTCTTTGCATCCTCAGTGCCTAGCACAGAACCTTAATGAATGGCTATACTTCAAATAACCCAGTTCTGCCTCTGCTGTCTTGATAGCAAAAGATTTTGTTCCCTTCCTATCCTAGAAAAGAGATAATTACAAAATCCCTGAAAGGTTTTGAGATACTCACATGCTCTCCACTCATCAGGATGTTTAAAAGGAAACGCCAGACCATTATCAATTGCAGCTATTTTGATAAGGGGTTTTTTATCATCGGCCCATTTTATTTTCTGAAGCAGAGCAAAACAGTCTGTTGGTTAACAAACACATATGAATACTTCCAAAGGATAAAGTATTTAAGGTAAGTATTGAAACACTGAGTTTGAGACTATAAGAATAAAAAAATTGCCATAAAGAGTAAGAATTCATTCTGGAAAGAAAGAAAAAAATCATCTTAAAAACTGGTAAGAATTTCATAATCACTACTTGCAGCGTTCTGTTTTTATGCATTTTTTCCTCTTTGGGGAACAAAACCCAAAAAACCAAATGTGAAGCCATTAAGTTGATGCAGGCTCATAACAGCCCTACAGGATACCACCCCACAGGCTTTCCAAAGAATTGCTGGAAACTTGAACTGTGGCCTTGTGGTAAGCAGCCAGATGTTTAACTGACTGCTGCCATACCTGGGCTCTTTGGAGAACAGAACTTAGAAACATCATTAAGATCTAAAAGAGTGACTTATTAGAGTCATTGCTTAAATACATGATATTTGCAAAATCCTACTGTTTTTAAGATAGCTTAAAAAATGATCTTATTTAAATCAAGCCTTTCTTTAAAAAACAGAAAACAGAACAAAACAAAAACCTCATTGCCGTTGATTCTAACTCACAGGGACCCAACAGGACAGGATAGAGTAGAACTGGTCCAAGGGTTTCCAAGGACCAGCTGGAACTGCCAACCTCTGATCCAGGGTTTCAGCCCTTCTTGAGGTTTCATGTAAACAATTAAGTTAAACATGAAGTATTTAGAAATTAAATTTCCCCAAGTCCAGTAGAAGGAATTTAAAGATATTCCTGGCTAAAGAATATAGGCTACTCTTTCTACCTTCTTCTGTAGCAGAAACCTCAGGGGCAAGGGTTTTCATGTTGAAGAATATTAACCAATTACAGTATTTAAAGACAGACAGATGGTTGCTATTAAGTGGCCTACATAAAATAACAAAAGGCTCACAGTGAAGGCCACAGGATACACACCAAGTTTGTATTAAGAGCAAAAAAATAAATAAATAAAATGTCATTCTCAGTTAAATCTAATTGTTCAAGACAGGTAACAAAATAAATTGAAGAGCCATTATATAGATGTATATTTGTGTATCTTAAGCAATTTGGGAAACACTGGTGGTGTAGTGCGTTAAGTGCCACCACTGTAACCAAAAGGAAGGCAGTTCAAATCCACCAGGCGTTCCTTGAATACTCCATGGGGCAGTTCTACTCTGGAGTCTACGGTTGCCGTGAGTGGGATTCCACTCGAGGGCATAGTTTTTTTAAGCCATTTTGCTCTAATGGCTGTGTAGGTGTCCTGTTTTTCTACGTAGAACTTTACTGCTGTATAATTTACACACAATAAACTCACATATATCATACAACGAGAGGAGCCCTGACAGATGATGTAAACACCTGTGAAACCACCACCCAGAAGTTTTCTTGTGTCTGGTGGCAGTCTACCCCTCCTCTTTCTTTCCCCAGGCAGCCACTGGTCTGCTGTCTGCTTCTAAAGATGAGCGTGTCTGCTTCTAAAGATGGGCGTGCCTGCTTGGATTTTTTGTAAGTGGAATCATATGGAAATGCTGGTGGCCGGGTGGTCAAGTGCTACAGCTGCTAACCAAAAGGCTGGCAGTTTGAATCCACCAGGTGCTCCTTGGAAACTCCATGGGGCAATTCTACTCTGTCCTATAGGGTTACTATAAGCCAGAATCAAGTCAGTGGCAGTGGATTTGGTTTGGTTTTTTGGAAACCATATGATACGGTCTATATAAAGTCTGTCATTTAACATGACAGTTTCATCCACATTATTGATTATATCCAGTCTGTTCTTTTCTTACTGCTAAGTACTTTGAGGCCAGACAGTTAAGTTTGCAAACTTCATTGTTCTAAGTGCTACATACCTCATTGCTGAATATCACTATGGTCACCTTTGAAGCACTCCCCTTGGGAAGCTGTGCATGGATACCAGAGCCTACTCCACACTTCAGCACAATTTTGGAACTCTTTCTGGAACGGACATTGCGCAATGGCTCGGTGTTAAGTTTGCAAACTTAATTGCCTAGTTGTCTGTGAGGGAGTTTTTAGCCAGTAAACAAATAACTGTATTGGAACACCCTCCCTACTCACCTGATCTGGCCCCCAGTGACTTTTTTCTTTACCCGAAGATAAAAGAAATATTAAAAAAAAGACATTTTGATGACATTCCAAGTGTAATAAGATGACAGCCATTCCAGGAAGAGTTCCACCAAAATTGGGTGGACTAGGTGCTGGCGTCAGTGAATAGCTTTCTAAGGGGTGTACTTCAAAGGGGACCACAGTGATATTCAACAATGAGGTATGTGGCACCTTTTCCAAGATGAGTTCATGAATTTAAATGTTATGCCTCGTATTTTGAAATGCACATTTTTAAATTTTCTTGATAAATACTTAAGTTTAGCTTTTTAAAGTGATGTAATAACTTTGAGACAACCTGAGAACATTATTTTTAAAAAATAAACATTATTTTTAAAAACCTGAGAAATTATTTTTAAAAAATCAGTTAAAATTTTCTCATTTGTATAACCTATTTTAAGCTTATAAAACTACTCTGAAAATATCTCCTATGTAAACCAAAATTTGAACTTCAGCACTGAGAGTTGACAGAGAAATGAACCTTTGTTTCTGACAGTATGAAGGGGGCATGCAGTTAAATTATGTAAGCAAACACCAGTTTCTCATATGAAGTTGAAAACTTTTTTTTTTGAAGTTCAATGGCTATAACTCCAGATAAAGCACATATTTTCCATCTTACACAGTGTTAGGTAACATTGAATTCCCAAGACTCAAACAGAAGTAAGTCAGTGTGAAACAAAAAAATACCAGAAGCCATTATTACTTAAAAGCAAAATAAGTGTGATAGTTCTATAACAAATTTTCTGAGCCTTAAATAAGTAGTAAGCTGGTATCATTCTCTTATTCTTATACAAATAAGAAATAGGTGGGAAAAAAAAGGAATGTAAACACAAGAAGGAAAGAAAACAGACAAGTACAGCCAGGAACCAAAGTGAGAGCAGGAGAAAACGGTCAACAGTAAGCACTTTAGAGCCTCTTTTATAGTGGACGTCACAAAAACTCGGTGCACATGTCTTTTGAGTATGTGTGTAGGTGTATCTGTATATTTTTTAATTTCCTTACCTTACTGTCAACTTCCTTCC
Organism: Heterohyrax brucei; assembly: GCA_028571685.1. Taxonomy (NCBI): domain Eukaryota; kingdom Metazoa; phylum Chordata; class Mammalia; order Hyracoidea; family Procaviidae; genus Heterohyrax; species Heterohyrax brucei. Next base: position 170,162,169 of record CM053143.1, read on the forward strand.
GTTTTTCATATTTAATTAACCAATTATCATTTCCTCTGTCTTTTAAAACAAAAAAAAAATGTGTCACTTCATCTTTATGGACATGATCTATATATATGTATATATGTATTTTATGATGATTAAAAATGTACATTACCACATAAATCTGCATGCTCACCTATATGCAGCTCCCATTGCTCTCCCTGTCGGGTGACAGCACACACTTCCTCTCTCCTCCATACATGCCCTATCCTCCCAACAATCTCCTATTCCCTCCTCTCCACCCACTCCCCTTCCACCCATAAGAGTTCAGCAAGATGACATCCTATAGATGCATAGAACCATAAAGTGCCTACAAGATATGGTCACTCTGCATCTCCAAGTCCAACCCATTGCTGTCCGAAGAGTTTGACTTTCATTATGATTTGTGGACAGGATGGCATCAGGGCCAGGGGCCATGCTCCCAGGGGAATCCCGAAGCCCCTGGACTGTCAATTGTGGTCTTTTAGTGAAGATCTCATGGTATACCCCTTTTTATTCTTGTTTTGTCAGTGAGACTCAATTTTGTGAGCTCCATCGTGGCTATCACTGGTGGTGGCCAGGCACCATCTGGTTCTTCTGGTCACAAGTTGATATAGACACCCACTCGTGGAAGTCTCTCTGTCTTCTGGATTCTCTTTCCCCCATTTTGTTATGGACCTTGGTGGTCATCCGTTCCTGCTGAGTTGGGACCATTGGCTGTACCCTCAGATGGCAGCTTGGCAGCTTTTAAGACCCCAGATGCGACTCACCGATGCGGGGTGCACAGAGTCCTCACTAGCAAAACACTAGTTGTGCTAATTGGGCTTTTATTTCACCTGACAGCATGGTCCCCGGCTCCCTACCTCAGCTGGTCTATCCGTGCAATATTGGGTTAAGATGGGAGGAGTAATCATGTTATGCTGAAGTCCAGTTACTACTGATCTTCTTTCTAACGTGTGCTATCACCGATTTCACCCAACCAAGTTTCTAACAACTATCCAATCTAAACCCTTCCCCCGGTCGCCTTCCTGCCCTCCTCACCCTTGCAGCCATCAAATAGTCTTTTCTTCTATCCATGAGTCTGTTTTTAAGTTCTTATTGTAGGGGTCTCATACAATATTTGTCCTTCTGTTGCTGACTACTTTCACTCAACATAATGTCCTCCAGCTGAAACCAGTTTATGAGATGTTTCCTGAAATCATCATTCTTTATCATTGCATAGTGCTACATTGAGTATATATACCATAGGTTACCTATCCATTCCCCGGCTGCTGGGCATCTGGGTTGATTTCATCTTTTTGCTATTGTGGACTGTGCTGTGATACACATTTGTGTGCATGTTTCAGTTGGCATGAATCGCCTTGATTCTGTAGGATATGTTCCAAGCGGTGCAATTACTGGGTCAAATGATATATCTATATCCAGTTTTTTAAGGGAGCACCAGATTGCTTTCCAAAGAGGTGGCACCATTTTGCAATCCCACCAACAGTGTAGGAGAGCTCCAATTTCTCCACAGCCTCTCCAGCATTTCTTGTTTTGTGTTCTTTGGATCATGGCTAACCTTGTTGGGGTGAGATGGTATCTCATTGTAGTTTTGACTTGAATTTCTTTAATAGCTAATGATCATGAGCATGTCTGCATGTGTTTTTTGGCTGCCTGGATCTCCTCTTTAAAGAAGTGTCTTGGACAGGATAAATATCAAGGGGAAAAAAATCTAGTTACTTTTCGATTATTGAGACCTTCAGATTAACTGACGGTACTTGGTTTGGCTTTGGCTCAGATTAACTGAGATTGGTTATCTGTGACGTATGTTTATCATAGCAAAGGTTCCAGTTTAATGCATACAAGAATTTATGAGTTTACTCTCTCAGATGTTATCAGTGTTTCTGCGTATGAGTTCATTTAATTTTTATAACCACCTACTCTGTGAGGTAGGTGCAATTATTGTCATGAGTTATTAAAATCAAGGACAACTTCCCCTCACATTAGGAAGAAAAAGTCTATATCTCTGTTTGACTGGGAAGGCTCACCTCAAGTCAGTACAGGAATACTCTACAACAGTATATTAATTCTCATATTAGCCTAAGGCCATCTTAATTAAGGTAAATCTAAAAATTAATTTCAGAAACAAATATAAATAAGTACACATTTTTCAACCAGGAGTTCTCCAACTGTGAAGTGCATCAGAATGATCTGGACAGTTCATTATAACACGGATTACTGGGCCCCACATACAAAGTTTCTGTTTCATAGGTCTGGGGTGAGTTTAAGCAGCTGCATGTTTAACAGGCTCCGACATGATGCTGACCTTCCCAGGCCAGAGAACATTCTGGAATTATTATTTTAGGTATCTGTATCACTGGTCTTTTCTTGGAGCAGAAAAAAACAAGAGCTTCATATATTCAAAGAGTACATAAACAGTTACATCATGTAGAAATAAGCATCTAAAATACTTCCCACAATCGAATTTTAATTATTCATATTCTGCAGATATTCCTAATAACTGGCTTTGTCTTACTGCTAGGAAGTTCACCATGGGGGCAGGTGGTGAGGTGATCTCTGTTACCGGGCAGGAGCCTGCCATGACTTGGCATCTCCAGCACCAGATAAACGTCACCCAGGAGGACTTCTGCAGCAAACATTACCTCTCTCTACTGAAACAGCAAGAGGTGAATATAGTTTAAAAGCTAACAAGATTTGCAGGAACAAATAAGAGAATGTCAATACCTGTATTTCTGATGATGTAATCCAAAACAACTAATCTTTCAAACTGTGACTGAAACTGCTTTCTAATATTCTCAGGCAAAGGGTCAGCTTCAAATTTCCTAAGCCAATATTCAGCATCCTTGTAACCTTCAACAAACAACTGAAAGGAACCAATCTATAATTTTAAGAACTAGAGTTAGAAAGTACAAGAACAGAGGGATTAACTTTTTAATTTCTTAGCAGCACTAATCATGCAAATACATCATATTACAGAAACAAAACAAGAAAAACAGAAGAGCTAACATTAATTTAGATATGCCACATTATCAAGAAGACTTTTATACACTAATTTTAAATTAAATTACAAAAAGCAAACATACAAATAAAAAATGCTCAACCTTAGACTTTCAAAGAACATAGCAGCTATTGCAGGATAATTAAACAAGAAAAGAAGCTTGTGCCCTCAAGATGACCCTCTTAATAACAATGCTGCTTTCTAAAAATTTTCATTAAAATTAATTAAATTTCAAAGGCCAAATTTTATACCTATTCCGGTTATTTAACATCACAATCATGTCTTACTTAAAAAAATTTCAGGTTTTTTAAAAATATAAAGCAGAAAAAAAAATTAAACAAAAGAATGGATGCTCTGACCATGAAGATTAAAGATACTGTCATATATTCTAATCATATATTCTGAAGAATTAATCAACCATGTTCTCTGTCACGATCATTTAAGAGCCCTGACGGTGCTCAGCTGCTACCTTAAAGGTCAGCAGTTTGAGCCCAGCAGCCAGTTCACAGGTAAAAGATGGGGAGTCCGCTTCCATAAAGATGACAGCCTCAGAAACCCTACAGGGGAGTTCTACTCTGGCCCGCAGAGCTGCTATGAGTCTGAATTAACTTGACAGCATACAACAGAGGAGTCTTTAAAATGTCCTTTCCTTAAAGATTTGTCTATTTTTAAATGCACTTCTAGTATTAAAATTACTCGTCAACATTAAAAAGGAGCCCTGGTGGCACAGTGGTTACAAGCTCAGTCTGCTAACCAAAAGGTTGGCAGTTCAAATCCACCAGCTGCTCCTTGGAAACTCTACAGAACAGTTCTACTCTTTTCTTACAGGGTCGCTGCAAGCGAGAAGCAACTCTATGGCAATGGGTTTAACTTAAAAAAAATTCCTAATTATTCACTAAATCAGAAAACACAGTTAAATGTGATATATTAGGCAACAGGTACCGTATCTGTCTCATAAATATAAACAGATGACTACCAAGAAAACATATTTATTTTCCTAACACTTTATGTTCTCTTTGTTGGCATGACATTTAATGATTTCTTAAGGTTTCCTCTAAAGGACTTCAAATTAAGCACTAAAAAAAAAAATCTCTGTTGCCACAGAGTTGGTTCTCACTCATTGTAACCCGGTAGGACTGAGCTGAATTATCTCATGTGCCTGCCAAGGAGTGGCTGGTGGGTCCGAGCTGCCAACCTTTCGGTTAAGCAGACAAACGTCTACCCACTGCGCCTACAGGGCTCCATAACTAAGCACTAGTCGCCAACCACAGGTAAATGCTGCCCTTCTTTAGTCATATTTATTCTGGCATATCCAAGGAACAACAAACATTTTTGAACAAACTGCAAACTTCCTGCTTACTTGAAATCAATTTTTTAAAAAGTTCACTATGAATTTCTACTCAAATTCCTTTATCTAGGTATAATGCACAGCATGAGCAATACCACAAAATCACTGGCCAAACTGTGTGTGTGTGTGCGTGTGAGTGTGTGTGTGTGTGTGTGCGCTCACCCAGAGCTTTCCCCTAGATTTGCATACCTTGCCTAAAATGCCTTTCACATTTATCTTCCCCAACCTTGCTTAGCTAATCGTTCCCATAGGTTTACTGAAAAGAAGTGACGAGAAAAACACAATCTAATAAGCAACAAATAAACATTTACTGAAGCTTTACTATGTATTAGGCACTGTACCAACTACTTGACGTGGATTTCTTAATTTTATCCTCACAACCGCCCTAACCTGTTGCCGCTGAGCTGATTCCAAGAGATAACTTTTTAATCATTTTACAGAAACTGATGGTTGGTCAGTAAGAAACCTACCCAAGGTGTCAGAGCTAACTAGTGGGGTGGCTGAGATTGGAATCCAGGTTTGATTCTAGACCTGTGCTTTTAACTTTTTAGATACAACCTCTGTTTGGAAGTATTCCTCCAAACCAAGTCATTGGTTCTCCTGCTCCTAGACTCTGAGCCCTTTGGAATTTATCATTTTAACAGTATCACTGCACTGAAATGGCTTGTTTGCTACAAGCCTGAAGATTTAAAAAAAGAAAAGAACTGTTTGCTTTACTATTATATCCACAGCCCACAGCACAATGCCTTGTGCAGGAAGCTCAGGAAATATATGCTGAAATCAACAAGCTGTGCCCAAATAAAGCCTACCACAGTAACTTACCTTGGGAGGAAGTCCTATCCGATGAAATTTTCTACCTACTTTTGGCACTTTCTCTAAAGCATACTTTTTGCCTCTTGCCTTTGCACGGTCAATTGCATTGTAGTTGAATGTCTCGCTGACCAGCCAAACCACCTAGAAACATACATTTTGGGAAAATGATCAAAATTCACATTATCGTATTTCTATTCATATACACTATAAGATTCACTCTAATGCTACATATTAGCAAAGCTCCACTCTATAATAAATTCCCCAGAAATTATAAAAGAGAAAGGCCAGGAGATTTCGCAAAGCCATTACTTGGCACATATATTATTTTCTCTGATAGATGTAAAAGCAACCTAAAACTTGCAAGTGGAAGAATTAAGAGTCCTGAAATGTAGCATTAGGAATGAACATTTTGAGGCAGTCTTCAAAGAAAGTCTCTAAAGGACAAAAGGAAAATAACAGTCTTCTGGACACATTAGTTATCTTTACCTTTAAAAGAATGTCTGTCTTACTAATCTTTTTCTCCTTTCTAAATGCTAAGTCTTCCCCTTCTTTCCTTTAGCACCCTGTGACTTCGCATGAACAAAAGACATTCCTCTGGATACTCTCTGTGGATACTTTTATGTCAGTCTATTAGAGGATCATGACTTCTGGTATACTAAACACAAAGGACTCAACTAGTTTCTGTCATGAGGAATTACGAAAATGTTCACAGATAAGTAGTTGGTAAACTCCCAGTACAAGCATCAGAGCATATCCTCTTTTTACCCTTGTTTTAGGAACAATGCCCAGGTGAAGCTTCTCATCCACAAGGTAGGCACCAGCCTCAGAAAGGTACCCCTGATTCGGCAGCAGGCAGCCCCGACCAAAGCAGCAGGGGCACAAGACCTTATGAACGTATTTGGTCCACTTTGGATTGAGTTGGCCATAAGGCTCTTCTGATTTGGGTTTAAACACACCAATGTTTTTCTGTAGGGGACAGAAGAGTAGAAATCTTACTAGACTTTCAATATACAGACAATAATCCATACAATGCATTCTGAGAAATCTTCCTATTGCTTCCCACTAGGTTTGGGCATAACTCTAAACTATTAAAATGTTCAGTTCTTAGCACATTTTTAGTCATTTCAATTAAAAAAATCTAGAATTAATAATCCTTTGGGCTAACAGTTTTCAAGCTTTTCTGAGAAGCCTAGGAGCATTGAGGACAGGGTTCTAAGACCCTACCCCATTTCAACCAGATTAACTCTCATTTCCTGTGTTTTGTATTACTAGGCTTCTAAGTAAGAAAGGGTTCCACTGATTTTGAAACATTTCAAAACTACTGCTCTGGTCACAATAGTGTTATTATTCCATTATCTATTAATAATCTGAATTATATGCTTATTTTATTGCCTACTTTTCCTACTGGAATATAAGCGGTCTGCCAATTAAGTACACGTACTCATCTTAGAAAAAATACTAGAGACCTTCTTGCTGAATACACTATGGTCACCTTGAAAGTATCTCCCTTGGGAAGCTGTGCACTGATGCCAGTGACTAGTTCATCCTTCAAAGCAATTTTGGAACTCTTTTACTGGAATAGCCATCAGAGCTGTTGTTGTATTACCCTTGATGTCTTAATTGTCATCAGAATGTCTTCTTTTCAATATTTCCTTTATCTTCGGTTAAAGAAAAAGTTCATTGGGGGCCAGATCAGGTGAGTAGGTAGGATATTCCAATACAGTTATTTGTTTGCTGGCTAAAAACTCCCTCATAGACAATTACACAATGAAGTTCATGAACTTGTGAACCGTGCACAATGGCCATTCCAGAAAGAGTTCCAAAACTGCTTTGAAGGGTAGACTTGGTGCTGGCATCAGTGCATAGCTTCCCAAAAGGAGTACTTCAAAGGCGACTGTAGTAATACTCAGCAGTGAGGTATGCAGCACTTAGAACTATTAAGTTTGCAGACTTAATTGGCACACCTCATACTGAGTGAGGGTTGTGCCCCCAATTATTCAGTACAGTATCTGGTAACAGAGTAAGTATTCAAGTATTTGTTAAATCCACTATCAAATCCAATAACAACAACAACAAAAAGTCTCTAAAACACACACATAATGATTGATCTTTGGACCAGAAATAAAAATCTTGCACATTTAATTGTTATGATTGCTGTACAATGCAATCAAATCTTGAGTCACTAGTAAAAAAGTCAGTAAGAAATCAAACTTAGGCAAACTGTTGAGATTCACATTACCTGTATATATTATTTAGGTCTTAAAAATGACATGTTTTGGAGGGTCCCTGAGAACATGGGCCCTGGACTTGCTGCTAGCCCGGAGCTGAAACCAGTACTGAAGTCAACTCTTTAGACAAAAATTAGACTGGACTATAAGGCACAGAGTGACGCAAGTGGTGTGTCTACTTCCTGGCTAAAGCACACATATGAGGCTGTCCAACCAGTTCTTCTCTAGAGGTGAGACAGGAAAGTGGAGAGGACGGGGCAAATGTTGACTGAGTGGATATCGGAAGTACAGGGCGGAAAGGAAGAGTGTGCTGTCACAGGGTGAGGCAAGCAGATAGAGCTGCAGAGAGGCATGTGTTCAGAGTTGTATATATGGCAAATTGACTTGGACTGTAAACTTGCACTTAATCACAATAAAAATAAAATTTTAAAAATGGTATGTTTGCAAAATCATTTAAAAATAGAATTTCAATCTTTGCAAGCAATCATTCTGACTTCTGAACAAAAGGACTGCTGGCTATGCATCATTCAGAAAGCATTTTTGTTTTGTTTTTTCCTCATTTAACAGTGTTTACACAAATGGTTTCAGGACACCGGTTATGTTCTCTGCAGTGTATCAACATTCTCATTATTTCCACTCTTTGTGTTCTGTTTCCATTAGTGTTCATGCCACTCTTTAGCATTTTGTCTTTGTTTAGCAAAATGGCTGTTGTTGTTTTTTTTTAATTTTTATTTTTATTTAACATAACTGAGTGAAAATGTACATTCACATATAAATTTACATATCCCCCTATATGCAGCTTCCACTGCTCTCCCTGTCCGGTGACTGCACACTATTCCTCTCTGCTCCATACATGTCTCATCCTCCCAACGGCCTCCTTTCCCCTCCTCTCCGTCCACTCCCCTTCCTCCAGCCAGAGGTCAGCGAGATGATATCCTATAGATGTATAGAACCATAAAGTGCTTCCAATATATGGTTACTCTGCATTGCCAAGTCCAATCCATTCCTGTCCAAAGAGTGGACCTTTGTTATAATTTATGGGAAAGGGCAGCATCAAGGCAGGGGGCCATGCTCTCAGAGGAACCCCAAAACCGCTAGACCATCAACTGGGGTCTTTTAGTGGAGATCTCATGATGCACCTCTTTTCATTCTTGTGTTGCCAGTGAGGTTCCTCTCTGTGAGCTCCGTGGTGGCTATCACTGGTGGTGGCCGGGCACCATCCGGTTCTTCCAGTCCCAAGTCGATGTAGGCACCCACTCTTATGGGTCTCTCTGTCTTCTCGGTTGTCTTTACCGCATGCCATTTTGGCCCTCGGTGAGTATCCGTTCCTGCTGAGTAGGGACCATTTGCTGTGTCCTCGGATGGCAGCTTGGCAGCTTTTAAGACCCCAGACGCCACTCACCAATGTGGGGTGCAGAGAGCTCTCTTAGCAAAACGCTAGTTGTGCCAATTGGCCTGGAATTCGCCTAAGAGCATGGTCCCCCGCCCCCCGCCCCAGCTACTCTATCCTTGCAGTATTGAGTTAAGACGGAAGGAGTACTCAAGTTATGCTGAAGTCCACTTAATGTTCTTATTTCTAATGTATGCTATCACCGCTTTCTCCCAACTAGATTTCTAGTAACTATCTAAACTAAACCCTACCCCCCTCGCCCTCCCTCCCTCTCCTCCCTTGCAGCTGTCAAAGAGTCTTTTCTTCTATACACAAGTCTGTTTTTGAGATCTTATAGTAGAGGTCTCATACAGAATTTGTCCTTTTGTCGCTGACTACTTTCACTCAACATAATGTCTTCCAGTTGAAACCAGGTTAGGAGATGTTTCCTGGAATCATCGTTATTCTTTATCATTGCGTAGTGCTCCACTGAGTATGTGTACCACAGTTTACCTATCCATTCTTCTATTGTTGGGCATCTGGGTTGATTCCATCTTTTTGCTATTGTGGACTGTGCTGCGATAAACATTCTGGTGCATGTGTCCGTTGGTGTGAAAGGCCTTCAATCTGTAGGATACATTCCAAGTAGTGGAATTACTGGGTCAAATGGTATATCAATATCCACTTTTTTACGGAAGTGCCACATTGCTTTCCAAAGAGGCTGGACCATTTTCCAACCCCACCAACAGTGTAGGAGGGTTCCACTTTCTCCGCAGCCTCTCCAGCATTTGTTGTTTTGTATTTTCTGGATCATGGCCAATCTTGTTGGGGTGAGATGGTATCTCATTGTTGTCTTGATTTGAATTTCTTTAATAACTAAAGATCGTGAACATGTCCGCATGTGTTTTTTGGCTGCCTTGATCTCCTCTTTAGTGAAGTGTCTGTCCATCTCCTTTGCCCATCGCTTAATTGGATGGTTTATCTTCTTCTTCTTGATATTTTGTAGTATCTTATAGATTATGGAGATCAGGCGTAAAATGGCTGGTCACATACAGCTGATTACCTTAAGGGAACATAGTATTCATAGTTGATATCAATTCAGCATCAATGAGTTTTTGTTTGTTTTTAACTGCTTCTTTTATAAGCTAATTTGGATGAAAGGTGACTATGGGAGTAGCTTTAGCTCCAAGTGCAAAGGGTACCTTAGGGTATGAGTCTCACGGGTTCTTCTACTCTCAGTCCGTCCTGTAAGTCTGGTCTTTTTTAGGAATCTGAGTTTTGTTCTACATTTTTTCTTCCATTCTAACTAGGGTCTTCAATTATGCCCCTCATTAGAATAGCTGGTGGTGGTAGCTGGGCACTGTCTAGTTCTCCTGGTCTCAGGCTAGACGAAGCTGTGGTTTTCACGGGTCACTAGCCGTGGGGGCTAACTTGTTCCTTGAATCTTTGGTTTCCTTCACACTACTTTGCCCCAGAAGGGAAGACACCAACAGTTGTATCTTAGATTCTCACTCACAAGCTTTTAGGACCCTAGATGCTGCTCACCACAGTAGGGTACAGAACATTATCTTTATGAATTATGTTATTCCAACTGGTAGAGGTGTCCTATGAGACCATGGTCCCAAGCATTCAAACCCAGTAAACCAATCAAGTGAGGTATTAGGCAATGTCTCAGTAGTATCCATAATTGTGTCTCCATGAGGTTTAGTTATTATATTTGCATATACACACATACATATATAAGAATATATTTGCAGCACACATAAACATGTATATACATATGCCTGTAGATATACCTTTTAGAGAAAAATGCTAGACTAAGAGGAACAAAGTTCCACATCAGCCTCTTTTCTGCTCTACAAATAGACTGGCTCATTTCACTACATCCCATCTCAATGCCTTCAAACTTCAAACTGCTTTCCTCTGGTATAGTGTCAAGAAAAAAATTCCTAGGGCAAGATGTGCCTTTGAAAAAGACCAAGTGCTTTGGGAAATAACATTTTTAAAAGTTTTAAAAATTTAAACTTTCATTCTGTTTGGTTAATATGGTTATAATCTACTGTAAGATAAGGATGTAAGAATATAAGCCTAACAAAGCTATAGCTGAATGTGAGTATACAATAAATCTTTCAATCAAATATAAAACAGCTAATTAGGACTTAAGTAGCTCTATTTCTAAATAGTAGAATGCTTTAGTTAAAAAACTGACCTTTATTTCTGAAAAGAGGGTGCAATCAGATTTACTAGGAACAAATCTTCATTAACTCACAATGATGTCACACTTAAATCAGTGTTTTCCAAAATTTCTGTTATATATAGTAGGTCTGTGAAATTCTCACCCTCTTAGGATCCTTCACAAAGTAACTTCCACTTGAACCTTGAAAGATTCTTTCTGGAAAAATTCCACATTCTATTGCTTGCTCTGCTCTTAATATAATCTCAGCAAATTCAGGGTCATCCAAGAATGTATTCAACTCCGAATTCATGGTACTTACTGCATGAAGAAAATCAATGTTAGTATGAAACGTCAAGAAGACAGACCAGTTTATGAATGCCCACCTTTGAGAATGTTTACAATACGGAGCTGTAACATCTCATGAGGTTATTAGCACTAGGACATTAAAGTACAGATATTATAATCAACTATTAAATATGCTGCTTTGGTCTTTCCACTTTTTTCCTCCTAAACCCAATTCTCTTAAGCTCCAAGTAATAACACTTGGGGAAAAAGGTTCATTATTTGTTGAAATAATCATGTAAGTGTCTCTCATGTCTTTGAACTTTTCTCCAATGGTTCTGTTCTTCATCCTGTCTCAGACTCTGCCACTACCTCCAGTCGTATTTCACTGTCACCAACGCCTGCAACCTCTCCATAGTTTCAATTTCACGCACCTCCTCTCTTCCTTCCCAGTTCACACCTTCTACGATCTGGACTACAAAATCTCTCCCTCCCATCAGGACCTACAAATCACTGATCCGGCATGTCATCACTAGTTTCACCCCTTTTCTGTCCTGACTTCCCTCTCTGGTGTGCTTAAATTTCAGTCAGTCATCATACAATTGCTATCTTCCTGTCTCCATTCACCACAGTCACCTGACCAAAAGTCCCAATCCTGGTTAAATCCAACTGTCTGCCGACTCTGCCTGCAGCTGGGCAGCTGACCTTCGCTAGAGGAACAGATACAATCACAACACCTGGGCTCACTTTGGATTCATCGCCACAGATCTCTGATAGGCCTTTCATGTTATCTGGGAATCACCTGGACCAGAGAGTCTCTCACTTTTCTGGACAACTACCTCATACCCCTTCCTCTCAAACGCCCAGCACCTCCTCAGCAGCTGATACAGTTCCCTATCTCAGCACGAAAAAAAGAAACAACTGAAAAAAATTAACGTTTCAAAAGCACACAGCACCACATCTACCTGTCAACTCTGCAAGAACTTGTCCTTCAACTACTGCAGAGCAGTTCTTCAGTGGTTCGGTGGCTCTGAATCAATATTCACTTCTCAATAGGATGGCTTCCAACACTATACCAACATGGTATAATTTTTCTCATCTTAAACCTCTCCAGCCCCAATTTCCCTAGCTATTGCCCCATTTCTCTGTCCCTCTACAGCAGAAGGCCTTTAAAGAGTTTTTCATTTCTACTATTCTCCAATTTTTCTGCTCTCTTTCTCTCTCAACCCATTCCAATCTGGCTTCTGTCCTGACCTTTTGTCACGATAAACAGTAATCTCCACAGTGCTAAATCCAACCTCAGCTTATCTTCTGTCACCAACAACACCCTGTGCCCTTGTTAGCTGTTTTCTCCTCCCTCAAAGACTTTCTTTACTCAGTTTCCAGGAAGCCACTGCTCCAGGCTTTCCTCCTCCATCACTAGCCCCACTTTTTCAGTCTCTTTGCTGCTCCTTTTCATCTAACGACTTAACTCTGCAATGTCCCAGGCTCAGTTCATAGTTATCTTCTTTACCAACAATGATAAGACCTAGATTTATATTTCAAGTATGGATTTCTGTCCTGAAAACCCTGGTGGCATAGTGGTTAAGTGCTGGGGCTACTAACCAAAAGGTCAGCAGTTCAAATCTGCCAGGCGTTCCTTAGAAACTCTATGAGGTAGTTTCATTCTCCCCTATAGGGCTGCTATGGATCGGAATTGATTTGATGCCAACAGGTTTGGGTTTTTTGGTTTATGGAATTCTGCCCTAAATCCCCGACTACTGCAGTCAACATCTCTACTTGGAATTTTAAAAGCCTTCTCAAACTTTCCACATATACAACTGAACTCCTAGGTCTTTACTGCCCTTCCTCAATTGCTTCATCCCTCTTCTCTAATTCAGCTATTGGCAACTTCAAATCTTCCATTTGATCAGACCCAAAACTGTGGAATCACCCATCTCACATATACAATGGCCACATACAATCTATCAAAGTATCTCTCACTCTCTCATACAGCACCATCCAATTCACCATCAATGCATGTTGGTTCTGCCTTAAAAACTCAGAATCCAACCACATCTTACCATCTCCATTCCTTCTACCTGATTTAAGTCACTTTCACCTCTGCCAGGATTATTGTAATTCCTCCAAAGGGGTTCTCCTCTTTTGCCCATTCCTTCTCTGTCCTCAACAGAGGAGCTTCAGGAATCCATTTCAAAATGTAAGTCAGATCATGTCACTCCTTTGTACAGAACAGCCCAGAGATTTTCCATCTCACAAAGTCCAAGTCCTTATTAGAGCCTGAGGTCCTGTACAGTCTTTGCTAACCAGTTGCCATCAAGTCAATTCTGACTCATGGAGACCCCATGTGTTTCACAGCACATCTGCACTCCATAGGGTTTTTATGACTGTGATCTTTTAGAAACAGATTGCCAGATCTTTATCCTGTGTCACCTCTGGGTGGGTTCAAACTACCAACCTTTCAGTCAGTGGCCATCAGTGAAGCTGTTGGGACTTTTCTGTTTGGCACTTATCACTTAATATGTATTATGCTATGAGCTCCAAGAAAATATAGATTTCTTTTATTGCTGTATACTCAGAACTTACACGGTTCCTGGAACATAAACCAAGTGCCATCAAGTCAATTCTAACTCATAGAGACCTCACATATATCAGAAGAGAGCCATGCTCTATAGAATTTTCACTTCAGAAGTAAACTGTCAGGCTTTCTGGCCGTAGTGTCTTTGGGAAGGACTCAAACCACCTTCTTGGTTTGCAGCTAAGCAGTGAACTGTCTGTACTACCCCCAGACACCTTCTAGAACACAGTAGGCTCTTCACTAAACACACGCTGAATGAATTAGCAATTCACCATTTAAAATAACACACAAGCCAAAAAATTACTTACGTTTCACTTTGGAAGGCACTTCAAGGCTTGTATGTGCTGCATTCAGGGAGCCCTGGAAGCGCAGTGGTTAAGAGTTCAGCTGCTAACTGAAAGGTCAGCAGCTCAAATCTGCCAGCTGCTCCTTGGAAACCACATGCGGCAGTTCTACCCTGTTACAGGGTTGTTACGAGTTGGAATCCACTCAATGGCAATGCCTTAGGTTGGGTTGGGTTTGCTGATTCACACTGAGATGGCAAAACCCTTAAGACTATTCTTGGTCTCTCCCATCCTATACTTGAGTAATTCTTCTGTACACTATATGCACACCATGACATTATTACTATTAAATATTAGCAAATTGTGTTATTATAAGTTAACCTTTCTGTATTACTCATAAAATCTGCCTTTGTTGCTCATATGGACCCACAATCATAATCTCAATACTTAATAATTCAGTTTCAACTCAAATCAGATCAGAACCATTCCAGTAACATAAGCCTGGATGTTCCCATCTGTTTCTTTAATTCATTCCTTAATGACAACCTTTTCTGCAAAGTGAGAGACTACGCTCCTACAGAAAAACAAGCATTCTTTTATTTAAGAAGGCCTAGATTTACTATCTGAACAAACACAGCTTTTTAACTGCCTCAGACACAATGCAAAAGCTGGACAATAACAAGGAAGACAGAAGAACTGATACCTTTGAACTACGGTAGCAATGAAGAAAACTGAATATATTAGGGACTGCCAAAAGAACAAACTGATATGTCTTGGAAGAAGTACAACTAGAATGCTCCTTAGAAGCCAGGATGATGAGATCGCACTCACATATTTTGGACATGTTATCAGGTAGGATCATTCTCTGGAGAAGGACAACAAGCTTGTAGGTGCAGAGGGTCAGCGAAAGAGAAGAAGACCCTTAACAAGATGGGCTGAGGCTGTAACAGTGGGCTCAAGGACGACGCACAACTAAGTAATGTTTTACATTGTCAGATGCAGTCATCTGAATTGGAACAGACTAAACAGAACCAAATAACAACAGATTTAGCATCACAATCTAGAAAGGCACCTCAAAAAGCAACTTGTCCTGCTGTCTAATCACTGACAGAGGGACAAAAAGGCTATAGATCAACTATTATAATATCAAAGTGCTGTCTAGCAGATAATTTTTAATTCATAACTGACAAATACATTCTATACTTTTTGTCATCTCAGTTACTTAAATGTACAATGTCAGTGACTCTAACTTGGAGGACACTCCCAGAAGTTACACTGTCTCATGTTACATGGTCCTATGGATGATCAGCTCTGAAGGATTATTGTTGGGGTACTTTGGTTTTTAAAAGTTACATATTCTTTTTTTTTTACAGTTGAAATTATTGTAGCGGTCTTTATTTGGCCCTTTTGAGAATACTCAAAATTGCTTCCAGAAGAAAATCTTGACTCTGACTCTATGGACTCCCTTTGGGTCACCACTGAGGTGAGTGACTGTCTAGTCAAGTTCCAGTCCTATTCAAGCTCTTCACTTTTATAAGATGTCCACCCCTCCCTCTGAACCTTTGCCCATGCTATTCCCACGTGTATGGCAATCTTCCCTCTTGTGGCTAATTCTTATTCTTCCTTCACCTCCATCTGATTAATTTACAATGCTATAGCAAAACACTCTAAGTTCCAGAGTGGGAGGGATCTTTGTTTTTTTGTTCACTGATGTGTCTCTAGTACCTAGAACTGTGCCCAGCACCTGGTAAACAAAACAAAACAAAACCTGCCGCTGTAGAGCTGATTCTTACTTATAACAACCCTATAGCACAGAGGAGAACTGCCCCAGGGGTTTCCAAGGAATACACTGTGGATTTGAACTGACAATCTACTGAAGTCGCAGCTCTGGTTAGCTACCCTAGTATCAAGGTTACCTAGCTAGCAAGCCTGATCGCTGCCACTGGAGAATCATAGTAACCTGGCAGTTTTGATGTAAATGTAACAGTTTTTTTCCTGGCAGTTATGATGCAGATACGGTCATTTCCCCAGCAGTCGAGTTGTGGCCACACCTGCAGTCACCTGCCAAGGACGACCTTATTTCCATCCCAGCTCCGTATCATTATCATACTCTTTGGGAGGTGACCCATTACCCACTTGCTTAAGTATGACCCCAAACTCAATCCGGGAATTACGTCATCACCGGAAACAAGAACCACACCACTAGCCCCTTCCTCGCCAATAAATAAAAGAGCCCCTAAATCTGTACAGGGTCTTTCTCCACGGAGACTGACGGGTTCCCTCTTGGAACATACTTTCACCTAATAAACCTTCTCTGCTTTCCACCACTAGAGGGTTTCATCCTCTTGCCTAAGGGGAGGGGGAGACTGGTACCTCCGAGATAAAGGGAAGCCTGATTTGCCTCCCACAGGGATATCAGACTTTCTAGTCTGATCCCAAACCCGAAGCTGCTCTCTAGAGGTCTGATCAGTTACAGGACCTGGACAGTACCACTTAACCACTACACCACCAGGGTTTCCAGCCACCTGGTAAATCCAAACCAAACCCACTGCCGTCAAGTCGATTCCAACTCACAGCGACCTTATAGCCACCTGTAGGCTCCCTGCAAAATTTGTTCTAAGAATTAACAAACTATCCCCTTAACCATGCTTATTAAGGGTTATTAATGCTCTTAAAAAGAAACTAAAAGTGGATTAAAAGAGCCCACCATATAACCTTTGTAATTGGTTGTATGGAGGTATACATAATACACTTTGGACTCACTTATATGTAACTATGCATGGTAACGCAGCAAATTTTCATTTCATAAATAAAAAAAAATCTCTCCCTCACTTCAGAATTTGAACTACATTTTACCTATTTCCATTTACCTGATAATCAGAATTATTTTCTAGAAAAAACACAGACACAAGTTATTGAACTGAGTCCTGCTTCAAGGGTCAGAGTGTTGATTCATTCTTCTGGTCTTAAGCCGGATGTCATAACTCTGCTCCTTCTGCATTTATTTATTGTCCGAGTCTAGAAAGGCCCTTACATTTATGGCACAACTCCATATCTCTACAGAACCCTCAGCTTTCCCCATTCAAACTTGTCTGTCAGAACACTGTGCTTTAAATGACTATTTCCTCTATTAGGCTATCTAGAGACATGTCTGTTGACTAGACATCCATTGGATATCTAGTCACCACTCCCCAATGCCTCAGTTTACACCAGCACCCAACAGGCGCTCAAGTATTTTGTAAGTAGTGGGTACCTCAAATAAATGGAAAACAAAAAGCAGCTGTATTCCAGGTACTGGCTGAGGAAAAATCTCAAACACACCACTGCTCGCTATCTTTTAAAAGCTCAGTTATGGTGGACTGTCCAGACACACAGGACACTTATTCTCCTAATAACTCCCTCTAAATTAAGTCAGATTATTAGTGTCTTTAATATTAACCAAGTAATACTAACAGCACATTGTGAGCACCCAGAAAACGTCGAGGGTCACGAGAGGAAAATCAGTAATTAACAAGGCTTGGGGTCAGTAACAAGCTTTATTTAATCAAACCACACATTTACAATTAAGCAGGGGGGAAGAGAGGTGCTAGCACCAGCACACAAAGCACTCTTATTTGCACTACTTAAGTAACAACTCTTAGCTGCATTCCCATTAGTTAGGAACTTATTTGCATCAGTTAGGACCCCCTCAGGTTCCACCAGGTCCCACAGGGACTGCAGCAGTCAAGTCCTAACCTTAGTAGGTCAACATAGTCACTTCCCTAAACGCAGGGTTCCCTTTAAGGAATTTAAGGGCTGGCTGTGGTCTTCCATTCTAACATTAGGAGAATTCGAATTTTATGATGACAGGGTGTCTCCGAGGAGAATCGGCAGGAACACAACACCAGGCTCAGACACTAAGAGACTTGTCACAGTCACTGGAAGTAGGCTGTTTAGAAGTCAGAAGAATGACAAGGTGCCTAGGAGGTAGACCTGCCAGTAGGGACAGCACAGGAAGCTTAGGCAGCAATGGAAAAACAGTCACAGCGACTCAAACCAACCTTTGATGGCAGGCGGATGAGGTCCCAGGATCAGGTCACAGCACAGCAAACCAGCGGACACAGACTCTCAGGAGGACGTTGGGCCCCAGGCCTTTGAAGATGAGGCACAGCAAGAGACCATCGGCACAGGCTCCCAGAGACAGACTGGCCCCTAGGCCTTCAAAAATGAGGCAGTTGGGGTGATGATAGCAGACGGTGGGCAGAGACCCCTGGAGGGGACTGCTATGCCCCAAGTCCAGAGTGCAGGATTTTTAACACAAGTTCTTTGCTTGGTTCTCGTTGTTATCAGTCAGTCCATAAGTCTTATCTTCTAGTATCTCATGTTGTTGACTTCTTTCTGATTGTTTATTGTCTTTATCGTCTGACCATCTGCAGCCATATCCTCTGGCAGTTGTTTTTCTCACTTTTACTTCTTTGCCATGACTTTGTATTTTCTCACTGTCTTACTCAAGCACAGCCAGTTTGTGTTTAGTAGTGTAGCCAATTCAGTTTAGAAACTTGAACCTATGTTTATGACAAGACTCCACTTTACTATATATTCTATTTATACACACACACGTATATACACATGTGTATGTGTATATACATACACAGACATGTCCTCACTTCACAGCACCACAGCTGAATTACTTCTACTGAAATGGGCTCTGAGAAGTTACAAGAAATATGGCTACAAAATTCATTACTTTTATTACAAAGATATTGTTCACCATGTAGTCCCTTCTCCAAGAGATGCACAGCAGGTTACCTGTGTCAGTTCTGCTTGGGTTCAAATGATCAGTTTATCGTAACTTCCATACCCAGTGATTCTGTCTCCCTTAAGCTGGCAGCTCAGATTGAATTTGTGGCCTGCCTGCCTCAAGTGTCTGGCATGCACTTTATGTATTCTTAGTCCAGCCTCTATCTTATTTAATTCACTACCCTTATTTTTCTTTCATGCTCTATCCTCTGTGAGATGGACTGACAACAGTGTCTGTAACAATGGGCACAAACATAGCAACCACTGTGAGAACGGCACAGGACCAGGCAATGTTTTGTTCTGTTATACACAGGGATGCTCTCAGCTGAAACACCTAACAGCACCTAACAACAAGGAGCCCTGCTGGCACAGTGGTTAAGAGCTTGGATTCTAACCCCAAAGTTCTGCAGTTCAAATCTACTAGCTGCTAAATGGAAACCCTACGAAGCAGTTCTACTCTGACCTGTAAGGTCACAATGAGCTGCAATCAAGGGCAATAGGTCTTTTTTTTTTCAACAGTCAGTTTTCTTTTTGTCCCATCTTTCTTCCTCCGAAATAAATTTTTTAGTATGTCTATACATTTATGAGTCAACAGGAATCATTAAGTGACTTATAAACATTCTAATTTGACAGTGCTGTATGAATGCTAACATTGTTTTCTAATCATTAGGCTCTCCAACAGAATTAAGAGTTGTAGGGAATCCATTGGTATCCTGGAGAACTCACTGCACTTCTCTGTGTTTCCTTAAAATGGGATTAAAAATAGTACTCATTTCACAGGTAGTTCTTAAGTACCGCCAAATCAGTTCCGACTCATAGTGAGCCTTTGTATAACAGAATGAAACACACTGCCTGGTCCTGTACCATACCCACAATCGTTTTGATGCTTAAACCCACTGTTGCAGCCACTGTGTCAATCCATTTCCTTGAAGGTCTTCCTCATTTTGGCTGACCCTTTACTTTATCCAGCATGATGATCTTCTCCAGGGATTGATCTCTCTTGACAACATGTCAAAGTATGTAAGACACAGTCCCGTCATCTCTGCTTCCAAGGAGCACTCCAGTTGTATTTCTTCCAGGACAGGTCTGTTGATTCTTTTCACAGCCCATGGTATATTCAATATTCTTCTCCATCATGACAATTCAAAAGCATTAATTTCTTCTTCTGTCTTCCTTATTCACTGTCCAGCTTTTGCACGTATATGATACAACATAAAACACCATGGTTTAGGTTCAGTGTACCTTAGTCTTTAAAGTAACATCTTTACTTTTCAACACTTTAAGTAAGTCTTTGGTAGCACATTTTCCCAGTGCAACATGTCTTTGGATTTCTTGACCACTGCTTCCAAGAATGGTGATTGCGGAACCAAGTAAAACGAAATCGTTGATAATCTCAATCCAGTTTCCATTTATCATGATGTTACTTACTGGTCCAGTTGGGAAGATTTTTGTTTTCTTGATGTTGAGTCATAATCCACTGAAGACTGTGGTCTTTGATCTTCACCAATATTTCAAATCTTTTTCACTTTCAACAAGCAGGATTGTATCATCTGTATAATGCAGGTTGTTAATGAGTCTTCCTCTAAGCCTAATGACCTATTCTTTTTCATATAGTCCACCTTCTAGAATTATTTGCTTGGCATACAGATTTAATAGGTATGGTGAAAGGATATAACCCTGAGTTTAAACCATGTAGTGTCCTCTCGTTCTGTCTGAAACACTGCCTCTTGATCCATGTACAGATTCCTCATAATCACCATTTCACAGGGGTGATTATGAATTAATATAAGCAAAGTACACAGAACTATGCCCAGTGCATGCTAAGTTCTATACAGATATTAACCCACTGCCGTCGAGTTGTGTCCAACTATAGTGACCCTAGATATTAGCTATTATTACTTTTGTTGGTAATTCATTGATTGAAATGATAAGCAGAACAAGGAATGACATTATTTCTTTGACACTGATCCCACAATTGATTTACATCTGTTCTTGACTTTGTCAAATGCCTTGAAAAAAATACAGGTTATAAACACAAGACATTCTTCCTTGGACCAAAGTACAAACTGCTCCTGTTCACATAAAATAAGTAAGCATCATAAATGATGTTAATATTTTGCTAAAGAAAAAATTTCTTGCAACTACAGAAATAGTTTCACGGAAAGTGGATGTTAAAGGATGAAGGAAGCCAAGGGACTCATTGAAAACGTATATCTATTTAATCATCAACTTTTTAGGAGACTTGACAAACTGTAAATATAAATATTACCATAAGAAGTAGACATTCTCTTTAACAATCCATTTATTTGTACTCCAGAAACCATAATGCCTTAAGCAGAATCCCTAGTGGGTTAAGAGCTACATATGCTAATCAAAAAGTCAGCAGTTCAAATCCACCAGGCACTCCATGGAAACTCAATGGGGCAAGTTCTACTCTGTCCTACAGGGTCATAGTAAGTTGGAATCAACTCAACAGCAGCAGGTTTGGTTTGTCTGTATTCCAACTACTATACTCTATTCTTACATGCACTTTTTCAAGCCTTGATATTATTTGCTTGCAAGGTTTTAGATCCTTTTAAAAAGTTAGCTACGTAAGATAAATTTGGTGAAAAAGGAAAGCTAGCCACCTATATCTAAATGCAATTCCAGATAACGTATGCCCAAATTGTCAATGCAGCCAAATGAATTCGGTTTCGTTTTTGATTCAGTAATTCATGCTCCTTTGCTCTGGTAAATATTGCATTGCCAGTGCATTCATTAGCAAATATGATAATGACTGCTGACCTGAATGCTGGACCAGTTTTAAAGCTTATTCATCAAGCACTTGGATTGGCAACAGACCCTGGGCATTTTAACCTATTTAACTCAAGGAGCCCTGGTGATGCAGTACTTAAACCCTTGACTGCTAACTGGGAGCCTGGCAGTTCAAACTGACCCAGTAGTCCTGCCAGAGAAAGACCTGACAATGTGCTCCTGTAAAGGTTACAGTTTAGTAAACACTATGAAGCAGTTCTACTCTGTCCTATAGGGTTATAACAGAAATTGACTTGACAAAAACACAGTATGTAGATCTACAAATTCAGCTAGAACTTGACTGATCCACTCTATCCAAAATTCTTTAATGTGTAGAAGTAGCATACTCGAACAACTCCATAAAAATCAAAAGCATATTAATGAAAACTATATTTCCTGTGGCTTCTTTTCAAGATGCCACCTATTGAGTGGCAGAGCACATTTATTAATTCATTAGTCCTTCCTAATGACTACCATCATTACACCATTATCATTTTATAAACACGCTTGTCCATCTGCTGCCGGGAGTTTTTTCAGTCTATTTTACCACCAAATTAAGGTAACTCAACTCTACACACCCTTAAAAACTCATTCAGTCAACACATAGGTCTACAGCAGTATGCCTGCATTTCACTAACTTTCAACACTGTTTTAAGTACTTTCTTTTTCACCTGATGCTATCAGTCTGCTTTACAGTGCAATAAAAAAAATTAAGAATAGGCAAAAAGAAAGAGAAACAAACAAACCAACAAAAAAAACCCCGTTGTCTTTAAGTCGATTCCAATTCACAGCAACCCTACAGGACAAAGAACTGCTCCATAGGGTTTCCAGGGAGAGACTTATGGATTTGAACTGCCAGCCTTCCAGTTAGAGGCCAAGCTCTTTAATCAGAAAAGCCAAACCAAAAACTCCACTGCCGTCGAGTCGATTCTGACTCATAGCAAACCAATAAAATGGAGTAGAGCCGCCCCACAGAGTTTCCTAGGAGTGTCTGGCAGAGTCGAACTTCTGATCCTCTGGTTAGCTGCTGTACAGCAGTTGACCACTACGAAATCAGGGTTTCCACAACGCCACCAAAAACCGAAACCAAACCCAGTGCCGTGGAGTCGATTCTGACTATAGCGACCCTACAGAACAGAATACAACTGCCCTATAGAGTTTCCAAGGAGCGCCTGGTGGATTTGAACTGCCGACCTTTGGTTTAGCTGAGGCGCACTTAACCGCTACACCACCACGGCTCCTTAACAGAAATAACTCTTTAAAAAAATAAAAATAAAAAAAGAGGGTTGGAGGAAGAAAATCTTTGCCGGAGAGATTACAGGTACAAACACTCAACTGCCTTTATCCCCTCTGGCTAACGTCATAATAACAGCATGAAATAGAAACAGTTTTTGAAACCTGTCGCAGTGACAACTGGATATTCTTGCTCTACACCTCTTTCCTGTCATTGACCACTGCACATTTCAAAATTTTCTTGAAAGTTGAGGGCTCTTACTTCAAAGCTGAGTGTCAACCTCAGCGAACAGCTTCCGTTGAGTGTTAAATGTTTCTCAGGGCTGGATTCCAAAAAGTTTAGATCATTTTGGGGACAGGCCTAAAGGATCAAGGTTTAATTACAGGCTTTCGGGGAAGCAGTCTGGAGCGACAGAAGCCCAGGATTGTAATAGCAAAAGGTACAAGTAAATGGCGGAGCAAGGGACAAGCAAGGTGCTCACGGTGTAACCAGCAATGCAGAAATGTACGGTCCAAGTGTTGCACTGGGACAGACGAAAAAATACCAACCCCATTGCCATTGAGTCATTTCTGACTCACAGCGACCTACAGGACAGAGCAGAACTGCCTCACAGAGTTTCCAAGGAGTGCCCGTGGGATTTGAACTGCTGATCTTTTAGTTAGCAGCTGTAGCATAACCACCACGGCACCAGGGAGTTGCAGGGTGAGTTAAAGCCGGGTTAGTGGTGCGCCGAGGAGGGCGCGGAAAGGAGGCAGAGAGCCACCGGGTTCACCTGAGCACAGGAGGCCGGAGCGGTGGGTGGGCGAGCTCCGGTGGGTCGCCCTCCCGGGCGGGAGCAACAGTTTTCCATCTGGAGGAGGGGAGGCCGTGCCCTCCTCTTCCGCAGGCTCTATCTGCCTCACGGCGGAACCAGGGGCGACTTTCCTCGCCCCGGCCCAGGCGATTCGCGGCAGCAGCGGCTCCAGCTCCTCCTCGTCCTCCTCCTCTAGGCTTCCACTGCCCGCAGCCTCTTGCTGCCCGGGCTCCGAGGGCTCCGCCATGGTCTCTGCTCTGTGCCTCCCGTCTCAGGCAAGGAAAGTGCCCGGATCCAGCTTTGGCATCGCGGGAGACCGGGGACAACAGACGAGCGACAAGACGGCTCGGTGGGGTCACCGCCACCTCACACAGCCCCGCCCGGCAGTAGCCCCGCCCGGCAGTTGCCCCGCCCAGCCACCAGCAGCGCCCTGACTCGCGCCTTGGTCCAACCCGACCCTCCCGGCGCCTGCGCAAAGAGGTCGGGGGCGGTGGGCGGGGCGTTCAGGGCGGGGCCACCACCTGCCTCTCAGGATGTTGAATGTTTGGGTTGATTACCGTCGTTGCTTATCTGGAGGACTTTGGGGTTAAATTTAGCGCCACAGGGTGCTTCTCTGCAGGCTAAACTTGCCTCTCCCTCCCTCTCTCCCCGAATTTTCTCATTAAGTTCACCACTACCTGTACCTATACATTTATTTGTCTAACATTTATTGCCCCCACTAGAAGTCCGAGAGAGAGCACGGATTGTCTTTGTTCAGACACTGTTGATACTAGTAGTGTTTTCTCTCTCTAGTTCTTAATTAATGCAAACCCTGGTGGTATAGTAGTTAAGTACTATGGCTGCACACCAAAAAAAGGTCGGCAGTTCAAGTCCACCAGGCACTCTTTGGAAACTCTGGGACAGTTCTACTCTGTCCTATAGGGTCGCTGTGAGTCACAATCCATTCGACATCAGTGAGTTTGTTACTGTTTTTTTTAATGTAACTGGAGGAGGCATTGAGAAGCTCAAATGGTTAAGCCCTCCTCCATTTACCTAAAAAATTGACACAAGGTTCGAGTCCACCCAGTGATGCCTGCTGATCTGCTTTTGCAAAGATCACGGACACTGAAAACTATGGAGCAGATTTCACTTCTGCCACATCGTGAGTTAGAATCCGCTCAGTGGCAACGGGTAACGTGGCTAAAGGCTTATCAATTATTATACATCTTTTTAAATAGCCAGCTTTTGCTTCCTTTGGCTTCTTGTCTTCTAGTTCACTGATTTTTGCGCCTTATTAATTTCCTTTGTTAAAACTCAAATCATTTTAAGCCAATCATAGAAACGGGAGTTTTTGATACGTTGTATTTTCATTTTCATTCAGTTCGGAATAATTTTTAATTTCCATGATAAGTTCTTCTGTGAGAAGAAAATAACCTTTGATGGTTACAAGGGAGGGAAGGGAGGTAGAGGGATATTCGTTGATTAGATAGTAGATAGGACTTGGGTTAAGTGAAGGAAATGACAGCAGCAATATAAGGGAGATTAACACTGCTCGAAGACATGAAAAGCTAAGAGGTTTCCTAAATAAAAGCCAACATTTTGAAAGCCAGAGTAGCAGGGGCAGGGGTCTGGGGACCATGGTTTCAGGGGATATCTGGTTCAACTGTCATGACTATTTTAAGAAAATGTTCCACATCCCATTTTGATGAGTGGTGTCCAGGGTCTTAAAAGATAACAAGCTGCCATATAAGTAGCATCAACTGGTCTCAATCCATTTGGAGCAGAGGAGAACAAAGGACATCAAGGACCCGAGGAAACTATGAGCCCAGGAAACAGAAGGAACCATGTGATCCAGAAATTATATTACCATGAGACCAGAAGAACTAGATGGTACCTGGCAATCACCATTGACTATCCTGACAGGTAACACAATGTAGAGTCCCTGGCATAGTAGGAGAAAAATGGGGGAGCAGATCTAGAACTCCATTAAAAGACCAGAACTGATGGTCCAACATCCTGGAGGGTCTTCTGAGGACATGGCCCCTGGACTCTCTGATAGCCCGGAGCTTAAATCAATACTGAAAACAACTCTTCAGGTCAAGACTGGACTGGACATACAGTGATACTCATGAACTGTGTGTTTCTTAGCTGATGTATGTATATACATGAGGCTGTCGGAACAGCTCCTTGCAGAGCAAGTTGGAAGGGTGGAGAAGAAGGGTCAGAAGTTGGTTGAAAGAATACAGGAAGTACAGGATAGAAATACAGGATAGAAAGGAGGAGTGTGCTGTTAAGGGTTGGGAAAGCAGCTAGAGTTACATAGCAGTGGGTGTGAGTTTTTTTGTTGTTTTGTGATTGAGTGAAAGTTTAAAACACAATTCAAATTTGCATGCCTATGTATCTGCAGGTCCCTCTGCTCTCCTTGCCTGATGACAGCACACTCCTCCTTTCTGTTCCATACATGCCATAACCTCTGAACAATCTTCTGTCCCTTCCTCTCCACCCTCTCCACTCCCCTCTAGTAAGAGGCCAGTAGGACATCCTAAAGATGCATAGAACCATAAAGTGCACACACGATATGGTCACTCTGTGTCCCCGAGTCCAATCTATTCCTGAAATGAATCAACAGAATCAAATCAGAAGCTAATAATGAGTTGACTTCTGTAATGACCTATGATCATGGGCAGCATCAGGTCTAAGGGCCATGCTCCCAACAGAACTCCCAGATTTTCAGACCATCAAAGGGCCATGTTCCCAGGAGAACTCCTAGATTTTCAGACCATCAACTGCGATCTTTTAGTAGAGTTCTTAGGGTACACCCGTATTTTTTTCATGTTGCCACTGGGACTCAACATCATGAGCCCCATCACAGCTGTCATTGGTGGTGGCCAAGCAAACGTCTGGTTCTTCTGGTCACATGTTTGTATAGTCATCCATGGCTATGAGGTTTTATATGGCAAATTGATTTGAATTGCAAACTTTGTCTTAAAACACAATAAAATATTTAAAAAATAATAACTTATGTCCCCTTTACTTACACAGAAATGTCCTGTTTAATTTCCAAATATTTGGAGACTTTTCTAGATATTTTTATTAGCTTCTGATTTGATTCTGTTGTGATTAGAGAACATACTTTAAGTTTTCAGTATTTTACAACTCTGTGAGACTTAGTTTATGGCCTAATGTATGATCTGTGTTAATAAACATAACATGTGCACTTAAAGAGGCCATGTATTCTGCACTTGGGTGTTAAAACAGGAAACAAACAAAAACACCCAACCCACTGCTGTCCAGTTGAGTCTGTTCATTGTTTTGTTACACTGTTATAGTGTAGGACTGTTCCTTAGGGTTTTCTTGGCTGCAATCTTTATAGAAGCAGATTGCCAGCCCTTTCCGTTATAGGCCTTCTGGATGGGTTTGAAGCATGAACATTTCAGTTAACAGCTGAGTGCAAAATGTTTGGATTACCCAAGGGACCTGCAGTTGGGTGTAGTGTTCTATCAATATCAGTTTGTTACAGTATTTATAGTGTTGTTCAGCTTATCTATATCCTTAAGTGCTTTTTTAGTTCTATCCCTTACTGGAAGAATCTATGTATAATCTCTCTAACTATGATTGCGTATCTTTCTATTTCTCCTTTGATTCGGTGATTTTTTGCATTGTGTATTTTGAGGTTCTGTTAGTAAGTTCTTACAGTTAGAAGTTTTGTGTCTGTCATGGGTTGAGTTGTGTCCCCCCTCCCCCCAAAATGTGTGTAGCCATGTGGCTAGGCCCTGATTCCCAGTATTGTGTTAATGTTCCTATATGTTGTAAATCCTTCCTGTATGATATTAATGACGGACAATGGTCAGTAGTTGTGTTGGTGGGCAGGACTCAATGTGTAAGATTATGTGCCCTGAGGCAATCTTAAAATGAGGATATGTGTGTGTGTGTATATACACATATACATATGTATATGTGTAACTACATATATGAAAATAGAATATATAGTAAAGTGGAGTCTTGTCATAAACATAGGTTAAAATTGGCTGAACTGTGGATTGGCTAAACTACTAAACACAAACTGGCTGTGCCTGAGCTAAGTAAGACAGCGAGAAAATACAAAGTCATGGTGAAGAAATAAAAGTGAGAAAATACAAAGTCATGGTGAAGAAGTAAAAGTGAGAAAAACAACTGCCAGATGGACATGGCCGCAGATGGTCAGAGAGACAATAAAGACCATAGCCCAACAACTTGAGGTACCAGAAGATAAGACTTAATGGACTGACCAATACCAACCAGGACCAAGGGAATAACTTGCATTAAAAACCCTGCACTCTGAACTTGGGGTGCAGCAGTCCCCTCCAGGGTTCTGTGCCCACAGTCTGCTGCCCTGAACTCCTTTGCCTCATCTTCAAAGGCCTGAGGGCCAGTCTCCCTCTGGGAGTCTGTGTCTGCTGGTTTGCTGTGCTGTGACCTGATCCTGGGACCTCATCTGCTTGCTGTCAAAGGTGGTTTGAGTGGCTCTGACTGTTTGCCCGCTGCTGCCTGAGTCTCCTGTGCTGTCTGTCCCTACTAGCAGATCTACCTCCGAGAAGCCTTCTCATTCTCCTGACTTCTAAACGGCCTGCTTCCAGTGACTGTGACAAGCCTTCTGTTAGTGTCTGAGCCTGGTGTTTTGTTCCTTCCTGCTTCATTTCAGGGATGGCCTGTCATCATAAAATTCTACTTCTAATTATCCTGATACCAGAACGGTGAGAACACAGCCAATCCTTAAATTCCTTAAGAGTAAACCCTGCTTTTAGAGAAGTGAGTGTGTTGACAAACTAACAAGTCTTAACTAATGTAAATGAGAGTTCCTAATTAATGTGAATATAGATAAGAGTTCTTAAGTAATGTAAATAAGAGTGCTTTATGTCTTGGTGCTAGCACCTGTCTTTTCCCCCTACTCAATTGTAAATGTGTGGTTTGATTAAATAAATCTTATTACTGACCCCAAGCATTGTTAGTTACTTAATTTGCTCTCATGACCACTGACATTTTCTGGGTGCTGACAACAAATCTCTCGGGATATAAAGGAAAGGAAAGCAAGTAGAGAGTTGAGGACTTCATAAGAAGTGCCAAGAACACCACATGTCCTATGGAAAGGACCCAGGTGTCATTGTGCCTCAGAAGCTCCCCGTCCAGGGGAAGATTGAAAACAAGGACCTTCCTCCAGAGCCAGTAGAGAAAGCCTTCCCCTGGAGCTGATGCCCTAAATTTGAACTTTTAGCCTACTAGACTGTGACTAAATAAATAAATAAATAATAATTTTAAAGCCATCTACTTGTGGTATTTCTGCTGAAGCAGTACTAAATAATTAAGACCATGTTTTAGAATTTTATGTCTTCCTGAGTTATCAGCCTAGTTTGATATGTATTTTTTTTCTGATACTACACGGTTGCTGAAAACTGTGGTGGCGTAATGTGTTAAGTGCTATGTCTGCTAACCAAAAAGTTACCAATTCAAATCCACCAGGTACTCTTTGGAAACTCTATGGGGCAGTTCTGCTCTGACTTCTGGGGTTGCTAGCCTCAACTTGATGGCAGTGGTTGGATTTTTTGATTGGATACAGTTGCTATGAGTTAGAATTGATTCAGCAGTGGTGGTTTAGTTAGTAATATAGGTGCTCCATCTTTTTTAGGCTTACTGTTTGCCTGATAAATCTTTTTCCATCCTTTGCCATTCAATCTATTTGTGAATTTTTGTTTAAATTCTTATGCATCTCATATATAGCTGATAGTTGGATCTTTTTCTTTTAAGTCTAGTAGATAATCTCTGCCTTTTAATTGGAATTTTTAGTCCATTTATATTTAATGTAATTCTTAATGTGGTTGAATTTAGATCTTTTATTTGCAATTTATATTCTATTTGTTTCATCTTTTTTTGTTGCTGTCATTAATCTTTTTCTCCTTTTCTTCCTGCCTTTGGGCTAATCCTGTGTTTACACTATTTTATCTAAGTTCTGTTGGCTTTCTGTTTTTCCTCTTTAAAACTTAATGGTTAATCCCAGGTTTACAGTATACACTCCTAAATTTTATCAATGTATCTAGTTAATGTACTGCTTGAAGTATAATGTAAAAACTTTGCAAAAGTATAATTATATTTAACATCCACTTTTATAATATTGCTGTCATATGTTTAAATGCCTCTGTACTGTGTAGAGAGACTAAGACATACTAGGAAGAAAGACCTGGCAGTCTACGTCTGAAAAAAATTAGCTAATGAAAACCTTATGAATAGCAGCAGAATGTTTTCTGATACAGCACCAGAGAACGAGGCCCTCAGATTGGAAGAAATTCAAACTTTGACTAAGGAAGAGCTGCCTCCTCAAAGTAGAATAGACCTTAATGATGTGGATGGAGTCAAGCTTGCATGTAAAAGCTGGGCAATGAGTTTGGCAGTTTGAACCCACCAGCTGCTTCTTGGAAACCCTGTGGGGGCAGTTCTGCCCTGGCCTTTAGGGTTGTTATGAGTCAGTATCAACTTGATGGCAACAGGTTTAGGGTCTTTTGTTTTTGTTTGTTTCTCATTTAGTGTGTGTAATACAAATCCCTGAAAGAAAGTGAAGGGGACAAAGCAAACATTTCAAAAACTAATACTAGTGGCTGATACAAAAAATGATGCCTTTGAATTATGATGTTAATGAAGAATACTGAATATATCATGGACTGCCAAAAGAACGAACAAATCTCTCTTGAAAGAAGTATAGCTAGAATGTTTCTTAGAAGCAAGGAAGGTGAGACTTCATCTCACATACGGACATCATGCTTAGTAAAGTAGAGGCTTACAAGGTGGACTGTCACAGTAACTGCAACAATGGGTTCAAGCATAACAATGTTAGTGAGGATGGTCCACGACCAGGCATAGTTTCTTTCTGGTGTATAAAAGGTCACTATGAACTGGAATCAAGTAGATGGCTCCTAACCACAACAAAAACAAGCTATGAGTAATTTTTGCTTTAATTACTACATATTTTATCCAATTAATAAAATATGTAGTCTTTTATATTTACTATTTCCAGTCCTCTTTATTCATTCTTGTAGATCTGATTTTCCATCAAGTATTTTTTTACACTCTGAAGAGTTCATCATTTCTTGTAATGCAGATATACTGGTGATAAATTCTAAGCGTTTATTTATCTGAAATTATCTTTATTTAGCCACTGTTTTCAGAAAAGATATTTTCTTTAGCTATAGATTTCTGGGTTGATTGTTGATACCACTTGGCCTGGGTTCAATTTTTCAAAAATATCATTCCATTTTCCTCTGTTTTTTATTGTTTCTTATTCATATTTCCCCATGCCTCCCACCAAATTTGTACTGTCATTTTCTCTAGTTTCTTTAAATGTTTTCCCTTCACATTTGGTTTCGGTTTTCAGTAGTTTGATCATAATGTGTCTTGATGTGCTATTCTTTATCTGTCTCTTGCCTGAAGTTTGCTAAACTTCTTGATTCCGCAGGTTTGTTTTCTACCAAATTTGGGGAACTGTCAGCCATTATTATTATTTTTTGAAATGTTTACTTTGTCCCCTTCACTTTTTTTCAGGAATTCCTATTACACACACTAAAAGAGAAACAAACAAAAACCAAAACCCTAAGCCTGTTGCCATCAAGATGATCCTGACTCATAACAACCCTAAAGGACAGAGTAGATCTGCCCTCACAGATTTTCCAAGAAGCAGCTGGTGGGCTCAAACTGCCAAACTCAGTAGCCAAGTTGTTAACCAGTGCACCACCAATGCTCCTCATGCATGCTAGGCTCTTTGATATTGTTCTGAAAATCAGTAGGGCTCTATTCATCCCCCCCCCAATCATTTTTCTATGTGTTTTTCAATTTGCATAAGTTCTCTTAGTCTATGTTTAAGCTACCAACTCTTTCTCCATCTACTTCCAGTCAGAGCTTACCAGAGCTTACCTAGGGAGTATTTTAAATTAACTTTTGTACTTTTTAGGTCTAAAAGTTGTATTTGGTTCTTTTTTCAGGGTTTTTTGCAGAGATTTCTAATCTATTGATTTACTATGACCTTATTTCTTTTAAGTCTTTGAATTTACATATAGCAGCTGCTTAAATTCCACGTGCTAATTCTTACACTTATGGTATCTTGGCATCAGTTTTCTATTAACTGCTTTTTCTCTTGATCATGGGCCACATTTTCGTGTTTCTTTGCATGTCTGTTACTTTTTTTGGTGTCTTGTATATTGTGAACATTTTGTAGAACGTCTAGATTCTATTATCTTCCCCTGGCCCCTAGGGTCGCTGTGAGTCAGATCCGACTTGACGGCACTTGGCTTAGCTGGTATTAATTTGTTCTAGCAGGCAATTAATTTAGTTAGAATCAAACCAAGGTGAAATTATTGCTCATTTCTTTCAGTAATCTGGCTGTTGTTTTTTATTTTTTTGGAGTTTTCCCAAGGTCAGGAGTCAATCAAGAATATAGACAGAATCTATGTACAGAGTGTGGAGTTCTCTCCCTCTTATATTTTCAAGATTTTTCTCTTCATTTTCAGTTGTTCTTTGATCCAGACTGCATCTTCTAACATCTAAAGCTGTGAAGATTGTGACTTTTTAAAAGATATACTTTATTTTTGTTATTGTTGAAAATACGCACAATAGAAGATACACCAATTCAGCATTTTCTACATACACAATTCAGTGCCCTTAAATACATTTTTCGAATTGTGCAACCTTTCTTACCCTCCTCTTCTGAGTTGTTCCTCATCATTAAAATGAAATCATTGCCCCTAGGCTTCTTATTTAATATTTGGAGTTGCTATTGTCAATTTGATCCTACATAGATAGATCTTAAAAAAAGAACACAATGTCCAAAGTAAGGTTCTTTACTAGTTAATCTACACTATTTTCTTTTCGTTGTTGGACATTTCAATCAAAGATTCTAGAGAAAAGTCCTGATCAATGGGGAGAAAAAGCAGGGCAGGATTCCAAATTCTAACTGAACCCAGAATTTCCGGAACTGTGCAGGCTGGATGAAGTGCTAAAACTACGTCCTGAGGTAATCTTTAAACCTTAAATCAAAAATATCCCCTGAAGTCTTCAGACTGTGGCTTTTTGATCAAGTTCCAACCACTTGTACCATACAGACCAGAAGTACATTCAGGTACTCCTTAAAGCTACCTACTTGTGGTTTTTCTGTTATAGCAGCACCATGTAACTAAGATTCCCCTGTTCACAGGGAGAAACTGAGATATAGAAAGGGTAGGTAATTTGTCCCAGAGTATATGTGTGTATGTACAGGGTCAACACTGGAACAAAGATAGTTTGGCACTAACTTCTTAACCACTCTACTGTGCAACTTCCCTACACTTGGGAGGCCAGTGGATGGCTCTCTCTAAATCATAACTCTCACCATTGCCCAAAACTTCTAAAGGCATCCCACTGTTCACCAAGAAGTAAAATAAACTAAAAACTGAAAATTTATCATAGCGTATAATTTCCCTGCAGACAGGACTCTAACCTGCCTCCTAAGCCTTGTGTTTCATTTAGTCCCAGCTGCCGCCATCCTGAGAGTCTCTGTATTTCTAGAACAGGTTATACCATCATCTGTGTCTTTGTTCTTATTCTTTCCTCCTTTTCCACTGGCTCATCATCTGTCTATCCTTTCAGTTCTACTTTCCCTAGGATGCTGTCCTCAGTTCCCTAAGCAAAGATCATGACTCTGCCCTCTGAGTTCTTGGAACCCTCGCTCTGATCTCTAATGGGATATTTGCTGAATTTAAATATTCTGGTATTGATCACTGTCACAAAACCATGAGCTCTTTGGGAGAGGGGACATGATTTTCTCCTCTGTTATTTCTTGCCATTTTCTGAAAGAGTGACTAGACCATAGTTGGTACTTGACAAATATTTTACCAAGGAATGAGTGAACACATAAGTGACATTCATAATTTAAAGTAATTCTGTAAATTTCATAGTGAAAGCTATCCATCTCCAACTTTTGTAATATCAATCACTGACTCCCCCCAAATAACTAAGACAACATGCATCAGAAGTCCCCCAAATCACTCCAGGGTCCAGGAGTCACTAGAAGGATTTACAGGGTTCAGCATATAGTTGCACTCTTGTCTATGCTTTATTACAGCAAAAAGATACAAAGCAAAGAAAAAAGATGCATGAGACAAGCCTAGAGGAAGCCAGGTTCAAGTTCTCAAGAGCCCCTCCCAGTGGAGTCACACAGCAAGTACTTAATTCCCCTGGCAAAGAGGTGACAACTGATGTGAACCGCTGTCTACCAGGGAAGATCATGAGAGACTCGGCACCCAGGGTTGTTACTGGAAGCTGATCACGAAGGCACCCTCTGCCTAACACATACCACTCCCCAGGGGGAAAGTAGGAAAGCAGGGGTTCAGTGTAAGCGATAGGGTTTTTACCAACAATTTAGGTACAAGAAACCACTCTTAGAAGTGCTGAAAATAAAATTTCTGCAAGATTAAATTGTGTAAGAATTCATGAGCTGTATCCATAATTCATGAATTGGGGACATCTCATCTGGAATTCAGACAAGAGCTCTGGATGGCAAGCAGATGAGACCAAAGTTATCTGTGCAACGTGTTATAAGAACAAGAGAGTGCCACTAGGCAAAAAATCACTTTGTAAGTTACTTTCCTTACACAGCTTATTGGGAACTTTAGTAACCAGGTCGTATGTTATAGCTGAGGTGACAAAACACTGATTGGTTGACTTAGGTTTGGGTTCCTGAGAAGGCCAGTGTCTTAGTCACCTGGTACTGCTCTAACAGAAAATACCACGAGTGGAAGGTTTCATGAGGAGAAGCTTTATTGAGACAGTCTGGTAAGCTGCAAATCCATTCACAAATTGTAAATCCATTCAGTAAGAAAAATCATCACAGTCCAGTAGGCTGAGTCCAAATCCAGTGAGAGTATCTCGGCACAGGAACCTCGGGTCCAAAGGGCGTGCTCTGCTCTCGGTGCTTCTCTCTCAGTGGTGTGAGGTTTCCAACTTCCTCAGCTCACTTCTCTCCCTTATATTCCACAAGCTTGTAGCTTGAGACCCGCCTCACTAACACAGCTGTTGCCCATTCTCCATCATCAGTCTCACAGAGGCAGGATTCACAACACATGGGAGGAAGGGCACCATATTGGAACTCCTAACCAAGTCAAATCAACACATACATTTTTGGGGGGACACAATTCAATCCATGACAGTCAGGCATTTATAAGAAATGGCAACTAACTAGGCTTCAGTTTGCTGTTGTAGAGCACTGATGTGACTCCATCTCAGACCTAGCATAGTCAGGTGAACAGCAGGAAATGATGTGACTCCTCCCAAATCCAAGTTCCCAGACCCAGGCTGGGGCTAACCTCTCAAGGAGGCCTTTTGTAAGGATCTTAGTCTCAGGCCTGCTTTGTTATCTCCTTTCTGCACACCTCCTGTTGATGACAAAACTGAGTTTATTGCTTCCCCTTGTAAAGGAAGACAGCAAGACCTTGGCAGAGCTCGGGAGCGTCTCAAGGGAGAAAGGCAAGATCAGAATTTATTGAGATTTAAACTAGCAACATTAAAATTACACCTTTAAATTATAGTATCATACATACGCACAGCCTAAGTCTATTTACATTTACGTAGTTTCATGTGGTTGAAGTGGAAATTCACTAGGAAAACAACAGAGTTCAAAGTGAAAACATTTACAAACCACATTAAAATGATACCCATTTTAATGTTAAACTTAGTCATGACCTGAAATATATTACTGGATTAGGCTTGCATAGTTAATAATGGTCTATATAATTAGAATTTGTAAGCAAACATATACGGAAATACACTCCTAAATGAGTTGTAAGGTGGGTCTTTCAATGTGGGACATTGATTTATTTAAAAAAAAAAAAAAAAAAAAGACCCACTGCCATTAAGTTGGGTCTGATGTACAGGGACCCTAGAGGTCAGAGTAGAACTGCCCCATAGAGTTTCCTAGGAATGCCTAGCCGAGGTCATTCAGACAGACATAGGTCAGACAGACCAGGTCAGCAGACATAGCACTTAACATACTATAGGGACATCGATCAGGATTGTGTTACGGTTGTTACGTACCAATTAAGAATTTGTGGAAATGACAAGGTAAGAATTTTCGAGGTAAGACATTCAAAGGATCTCGGGGTGCACACAGTTGATACTTTCTACAGAAGTGTTGGTGGATTTTTCATGAAGCTCCTGTACTAAATATCAAGTTGTTTGCCAAAGCAAGAATGCCCTAGAATAGAAAAGTTATGCTAATGAGGACAAAAGCCAAAGCCAAGTGCTGTCAAGTCGGATCCAACTCATGGTGACCCTAGGGGCCAGGGTAGAAATGAGGACAAAGGAATAATCATATCATATGAAGGCAGACAGTTAGCTGAGGTAGGGTAGGTAGTTTCTGTTTTCAGTGATTATGTATTTTTTAAAAATGTGAGAGATTTTCATCTGAAAGTATATATTTTGCTTTTGAAAACTGAGGTTAATTTATACTTGAAGTTTCCAAGAAAAATGAATAGTACGTGCCCGAGGATTGACATGTTTAGTACAGTGGAGGGTCAGTGACAAAGAGGAAGACTCCTGATGAGATGGACTGACACAGTGGCTACAAGAAGGGACTCAAGCAGAGCAATGATTCTGAGGATGACGCAGGACTCGGCCGTGTTTTGCTCTGTTGTACAGAAGGTCACTTGAGTTGGAACCAATTCAGCGGCACCTCACAACAACAAGAACAACATTTCATTTAGGAGTGTATTTCCAGGTACCCTTGCTTACAACTTCTATATTATGTATGCCATTATTGACTCTGTAAGCCTAATCCATTAATACATTTCAAGTAATGATTAAATTTGATGTTAAAGTGAATGTAATTTTGATGTTGTTCTTAAATGTTTTCGCATTGAATTCCACTGTTTTCTTACTGAATTTTCACTTTAATCATATGAAACAATGTAAATGTAAACATACTTAGGCTATGCATATGATATTGTAATTTAAAGGTGCAGTTTTAATTTTGCTAGGTGTTTATGTTTCTGCTACTGCCATTACATTTGGTGATATGTTGGTTGATAAATTACAAGTTGTTGTTGTTGTTGTTGGGGGCCATCGAGTCAGTTCTGACTCATCACAACCCTATGAATAATAGAACAAAACACTACCCGGTCTTGTGCCATGCCCACAGTCATTTTTATGCTTCAGCCCATTGCTGCGGCCACTGTGTCAGTCCATCTTGTCGAGGGTCTTCCTCATTTTTGCTGATCCTGCACTCTACCAAGCATGATGTCCTTCTCCAGGGACTGATCCTTCCTGACAACATGTCCAAAGTATGTAAGACACAGTCGTGCCATCTTCGCTTCCAGGGAGCACTAGGGATCTTCTTACAGAACATGTCTGTGTATTTTTTTGGTGGTCCATGGTACACTCAACATTCTTCTCCAACACCACAATTCAAAGGCATCAGTTCTTCTTCTGTCTTCATGGTTCTTTGTCGATCTTTTGCACGCAGATGCAGTTAAAATTATCATGGCTTGGGTCAGGCACACTTTAGTCTTCAAGGTGACATCTTTACTTTTCAATACTTGAAAGAGATACTTTGCATTGCATTGGAAAAATCTGCAAAGGATCTCTTTAAATTACAAGTGAACAGTACCAAAAACACTACGATGATATATAGCCCTGGTGGTGCAGTAGTTAAGAGCTTTGGCTGCTAACCAAAAGATCAGCAATTCAAATCTTCTAGCCACTCCTTGGAAATTATATGCAGAAGCTCTACGCTCTCCTCTAGGATCACTGTGAGTTGGAATCAACTTGATGGCAATGGATTTGGATTTTTTAGGTCTGTATGATCTGGTATGGGAGGAAGTCTAGGGTGAGGGGGGTGACACCATGAGTTACTGCACTGCGTGACACCACCTCTAGTGACACCACTATTCCTAGCTTCTGGTAATTCCCAGCAGTCATTGGTGTTCCTTAGCTTGTAACTGTCTGTCTTCAATTTCTGCCTCCACTTCACCTCACTCTGCCCCCTGGGTGTATCTATGTATCCTCTCTTCTTATAAGAACATAAGGACTCACTCTAAATCCAGATAATTTCATCTCAAGATCCTTAGCTATTTATATCTGTAAAAACTCTGTCTCCAAGTAAGGTCACATTTTGAGGTTCTGGGTGGACATGCATTTTGGGTGGCTTTATTCAATCCAATACAAAACCCTATAGAAGTAACTTGCAGCTTTTATCAGATGGAGGATCCCCTACCAAAGCTCTGTGTGTCTATTCTCATAGCTTTCCGAGAATCTATGACTATTTACGTAAAGAGATCTGCTGAGCAAACCCAACAAATGGGCACAGTCATGGTAAGCACAAAAAAGGAGCCCGCTAGTGGTGAAAGCGACTAACGTGCTCGGGTTACTACCAGAGTGGTAGAGCCTCACTCTGAGTGAGCCCACTCAGAGTGGGCTGGGGATTTGCGTCTACTCAGAGGCCCCTCAGAAGAAAGTCCTGGTAATCTACTTCTGAAAAATTATTGTTGAGTGCTATTAAACTGGTTCCAACTTATAGTGACCCTGTATATGACAGAATGAAACTCTGCCTGGTCCTGAGCCATCTCACAATCTTTGCTACAATTGAGTTCATTGTTGCAGCCACTATGTCAGTCTGTCTGTCTGTGGGTCTACATCTTTTTTGCTGGCCCTCTGTTTTACCAAGCATGATGTCTTTTTACGGGGACCAATCTCTCCTGATTACATGTCCAAAGTAACTTCTAAGGAGCATTCTGGTTGTACCTCTTCCAGGTTTTTTCATTCTTTTTGCAGTCCATGTTATAGTCAATATTCTTCTCCAGTACCACAACTCAAAGGTGTCAATTCTTCTTCAGTCTTCCCTATTTATTGAAAAGTTATAGCTAGTGAAATCCCATGAAGCACAGTTCCACTCTGACACCAAATGGAGTTGCTGTGAGTTGGGGTCACCTGGACACCAACTAGTTTTAAGTGCAAGCAAAACCACTTCCAGCAAGTGAAACAGACAGATAGACAGACAGGCATCGGTTACTGTCAAGTTGATTCCGACTCACACTGACCTTATGGGAATCCTGGTAGCATAGTGGCTAAGTGCTATGTCTGCCAACTGAAAGGTCAGCAGTTCAAGTCGACCAGGCACTCCTTGGAAACTGTGGAGCAGTTCTACTCTGTCCCATAGGGTCACTATGAGTCAGAACTGACTTGATGGCACTGGGTTTGGTTTGGTTTTGATGACCTTGTAGGACAAAGCAGAACTGCCCCATCGTGTTTCTAAGAAGCAGCTGGTGGATTTGAACTGATGATTTCTGAGTTAGAAGCTAAGCTCTCAATCGCTCTGCCACCAGTGTTCCTCCTGCATGTGAACTGCTCCTCAATTTCAGACAACAAAGGATTTTTAAGAAAACCTGCTGGAAATGTATCTCTGAAATAGTACATCTTGAACATGGTTTCATTAATTCTTTGGAATGTCTTCAGTGTGTCCTGAGCATTAGCACAATCCCAGGTTTCTGACAGGCCCTTCTGGAAGTGCAAGCAAAGGTCAGAGAGAGAAGATGATGCACAAGGTTATACCAGTTACTGTCAAGTCGATTACAACTCCTGATGACCCCGTAAGTGTCAGCTAGAGCTGTGCACCACAGGGTTTTTAAACGGCCAGTTTTTCAGAAGTAGGTCTCCAGGTCTTTCTTCAGAGGTGCCTCTGGGTAAACTCAAACTTCCAACGGTTTGGTTAGCAGCCAACCACAGGAATGACGTGCACCATCCAAGAACTCTTAATAAGCTTACGCATACCACAAACCTGTCCAGACCACCCAGGAAGGCTCCTCAGCTACGCTAAAAAGACCTTTGAGAATTTGTTTCTGAAGTCCATTCCTCTGGTCTGCCTTCTCATCCAACTGGCTCAGGATGAAAGGAATACTAATTTGTCCATGGAAGTTGTGGCATTTCAAAAGGAAGAAATTACTATTCTCAGCTCTGAGGAAACAGTGGAGAGTGCCTGCATAATTGTTTCTGCTCCTGGAATTAGACTTTTGGACTCTGATACAGAATTTTTTAAAAAGTAAACTTATACGATGTTACTATTTTTAACTTCCATCTCTAAGTCAGTATTGTTGGCTGATTAATTGACCATAAAAGAACATGAAAAGTACGACCATTCCTGCTTGGTGAGGAATTTTCAAATGGTTTATCAATGTGGGTAGAACTTCCACAATGATTTAATCTATCCATACTTCCATGTATCCAGGATTCACCCCATTGTTCGTATTTCTGGAATATCTCTTGAATTCATCCACTCTCTTTCTCACCACCACCACCATGCTATCCAAGCCATCATGATCTTTGCCTAGACTACAACAGTCTCTTAACTGTATTCTCACTTCCACTGTGGCCCCCTGTTAGAGGTTTTGTGTCCTCTGAAAAGATAGGTTCAAGCGCTGACCTCAACTACCTATAAATGTGACTTTATTTGAAAATTAGCGTCATTGCGATGTAATTTGTTAACATGAAGTCATACCGATGTACAGTGGGCACCACTCCAGTGTTCGGTGTCTTCATGAAAACAGGAGAAGAGACATAAGGAAGACAGCCATGTAAAGATGGAGGCAGAGCGTGAATTATGTTGCTGCACACCAAGAAACAACAAGGATTGTCAGCTATCCTCAAAAGTCAGGAGAGAGGCATGGAACAGATTCTCTCTCAGAGCCCTTGAAAGGAATCAGTACTGCCTACACCCTGGTTTTGGACTTTTCATCTCCATAACTTTTCATCTGCCAGACAAGTTACTGCTTTGAGACACACATTTTGTGGTATTTATTATAGCAGCCTTAGGAAACCACTTCAATTTCCCCAAATAGTTGGGACATCATGAGCGACAAAATCAGAAATCCCAATTCAAACTGGCTTAAAGGAAATTCATTACCTTATATTAAAGGAAGACCAGCAACCGGGCAAGTCTGGGAGCTAACTGGCTCATTACTGTCACAAGGGACCCAGAATAATGATGTTTTGTTTGTCAGCTCTACTCTCGGGCTGCCGCCTTCATGGCTGAAAGATGATGGCAGCTGTTGCCAGTAGCTTCGCATCCTCAAACCGCCACCCTAGAAGTAGCAAGAAACTGTCAGCTAGCGTGCTCCTCAAGTACCTGTCCCAGAAGGCTCTCATGATAGAATTCACCCCATTGGCTAGAATCTGTGCTCATGCCTACCGCTAAACCAATCATTAACAAGGAGAATGGGCCCACCCATATTGTCTTAGACCAATCAGGATTTATTCCTGGAGTTGGGCTATGATTGATTTCCCTGAGTCATTTGGAGAAGAAATGTACAGACAAAAGAAAGAAAGAAACCTAGACACAGAGGAAAAGACATTCGGCAAGCAGCCAAAGGTATCAACCAGGCCTCCCAACCCAAATTTGTTGTCAGTGGAGCAGCCAGAATGATCTTCCCAAAATGCATTTCTGATTATATTCCTTTCTTTCAAGCGTCAGCATCTTCCCATGATACTAAGAATATGATCCAAAAGCCTTCCTAGAATAGGCTTAGAAGACCCTGCAGGCTTTGGGCAGTGCTCCCATCACCGGTTTGCCTGTCCTTCTGGCTTTCTACTCATCATGAAGCCTGCGTGTGTGTCTCTGTACCTGAACTGGATTTTCCAGAGATACAGAAGCAAAAGGAGGTATATCTATATGTATGTACAAGTGAAGGAATTGGCTTACAGAATTGTGGGTATGAAGAGAGATTTAAGGAATTGGCTCATGTGATGGTGGCTACCAGCAAATCCAAAATTTGTAGACCTAGCTAACACGCTGGAAACTCACACAGGAGTTGATGCTGCAGTCTAGAGGCAGAATTTCCTTTTTTTCTGAGAAATATCAGTATTTGCTCTCTTCACTCAGCTGATCGAATGAAGTCCACCCACATTATTGAGGGTCATCTTTATCACTTCAAGTCACCTTCACACCAAATACCTAGATGAGTGGTTGATTAAACACAAGGTATCACTTGGCTAGAGCCTAGCCAAGCTGATACATAAAGCTAACCATCACATGGACCATTCTTTCTCCCTTTCTCCCGTCCAGCCTTTTGCTCTGTTCTTCAATGTAGTGGACCCAGCTCTTCTTCATCCCAGATTTCATCACTCCCAGGAAGATTTATATGAGGGCTCCTTTCTCCCAGGAAGGATTAATTAAGGATTAAGGGTTAAGTGCTCTTGCTTAGTACTCCCAATGTGTCCTCTGAGACCTCTATCATAGCACTAATATTTCACTATGTTGTGGTAGCTTGCTTACTTGTTTGGACTGCCTACTAGAACGTAAGTCTGAAGGGCAAAAACTATGTGTTGTTCACTGTTCTGGCTGTATCAGCCAGCCCAGAAATTACTACATACGAGGCATTCAGTAAGGAGTCCAGGTGGAACAACAGTTAAGTTCTTGGCTGCTAAACGAAAAATTGGAGGTTCTAACCCACCAGACCTGGCAAACTGCTCCACAAAGATTATAGCCTAGGAAACCCTATGAGCACTCCTGTTCTGTCCAGCGCAATCACTATGAATTGAAAGCAACTTGACAGCACTTAACAACGGTCAAGAAATATTTACCAAGTGTTAGGAATTGCTTTTGAATTACGGTGTTGTTGAAGAGTACAGAATATGCCACGTACTGCCAGAAGAAGGAGAAATTCTGTCTTGGAAGAAGTAGAGCCAGAGGGTTACTTGGAAGCAACGATGACATGACTTCATCTCACGTACTTCGGACATGTTATTCTAAGGGACCAGGCCTGGAGAAGAACATTATACTTGGTAAGGCAGAGGTGCAGCAAAAAATAAGCCCTTCAGTGAATGGAGTGACACAGTGGCTTCAGTAATGGCCTCAAACATAGCCACGATGGTATTGATGGTACAGGCCCAGGTAATGTTTCATTCTGTTGGACATACAGTTACTATGAGTTGGAAACAACTCAGTGGCACCTAGCAACAATAGCAACAACATGAATTGAATTGTGTCCCCAAACTAAAAATATATACTGTAAATCCAAACCCTTAAACTTGTAGATAAGGGGTCCTGCTAGTGCAATGGTTAAGCACTGGACTCAGCTGCTGTCATGGAATAAATTAAGTCCCCCCAGAACCGTGTGTAGCAGTTTGGCTGAGCCATGATTTCCAGTATTGTGTGATTGCCCTCCATTTTCTCATCTGTAAATCCTAATCTCTGCCTGTGGTTAATAGACTAGATTATGATAAAGAGGATTTGGGTGGGACTGTAACAGCTTTGCTAAAGTTAACCACCCTGCTCCAATGTAAAGTGAGTTTCCCTGGAGTGTGTCTTGCACCACCTTTTATCCTACAAGAGCTGAAAAGAAAGGGAAGCAAGCAGAGAGTTGGGGACCTCCTACCACAAAGAAAGCAGTACCAAGAGCAGAGTGTGTCCTTCAGACCTGAGGTTCCTGCACCAAAATGCTCTCAGACCAAGGACTGATGCAACACAAGGACCTTTCTCCAGAGCCGATAGAGAGAAAATGTATCCCCCCGGAGCCAGCACCCTGAATTTGGACTTATATCGGACTTACATTCTTTGTTAAAGCCATCCACCTGAGGTATTTCTGTTAGAGCAGCACCAGGAGACTAAAACAGCTGCTAACAGAAAAGTTGGCAATCTGAACCCAGCTGCCCAGCCATGAAGAAAACCTGGCTGGGAACTAGCCCCTCTCCTGGACCCCTGGCAGCACAGGGGCACCAATCTTCTGCCATTGTGCTCACTCAACCCTGTCCTATCTCGTCTGTTCTTCCTGCTACTGCCCTTGAGAGAACCACCTTCTGTACAAACCTTCCTGGTCACATGGTGCTGCTTATTAGGAATATGAGCTCAGATGTGGCTTCTTTTGTCTCTACACATTTGCCAAATCCCAGAGATTTCATGTGAGAGAGATCATACAATGTTTGTCCTTTTGTATCTGCCTTATTTC
The DNA here is from genome assembly GCA_028571685.1 of Heterohyrax brucei. Taxonomy (NCBI): domain Eukaryota; kingdom Metazoa; phylum Chordata; class Mammalia; order Hyracoidea; family Procaviidae; genus Heterohyrax; species Heterohyrax brucei. The sequence continues at coordinate 170,205,808 of CM053143.1, forward strand.
AGTTAGCATGATATTTTCAAAGTTCATGTTGGTAGCATGTATCATTTTTATTTATGACTGGATTATATTCCATTATGTGTATATACCATATTTTGTTTAGTCATTCATCTGCTGAGGGAGATTTAAGTTACTTTTACCTTTTTTCTATTGTGAATAGTACTGCAATGAACAGAACATCGGTATTCAAGTGTCTATTTGTGTTCCTACTTTTCAGTAGTCTAGTGGGTATATTAGAAGTAAAATCACTAAGTTGTATGGTACTTCTGGAAACCCTGGTGGCATAGTGGGTTAAGCGCTATGTCTGCTAACCCAGAGGTTGGCAGTTCAAATCTTTTTCAGGCGCTCCTTGGAAACTCTATGGGGAAGTTCTACTCTGACCTCTAGGGTCTCTGTGAGTCGGACCTGACTCAACAGCAGTGGGTTTGTTTTTGTGGTTTATGGTACTTCTTGTGGAGCCCTGGTGGCGGCACAATTATTAAGAGTTTAGCTGTTAACCAAAAGGTCAGCAGTTCAAATCCACGAACTGCTCCTTGGAAATCCTATGGGGCAGTTCTACTCTGCTCTCCAGGGTCGCTGTGAGTTGCAATCAACTCGATTACCCCTAACACCTACGTGGTAATTTTATGTTTAACTGTCTGAGGAAGCACAAACCATTTTCCACAGCATCTGTACTGTTTTACCATCCTACCAGCAACGGAGAAAAGCTCCAGTCTCTCCACGTCCTTGCCGACCTCCTTGTTTGCCGACTGTTCTCATTACCGACTATCCTGTCCTTTAGAGCTGTCTGGGCTTGGTCACTTCAGAGGTTAGCCTGTGGATTGACACTTTTCGAAAAGAGGTCAGGAGGTGGTCAGGTAACGTGAAACAGAGCAAGATTTCCTAGTAGAAGTTGTGGGTGAAGCATTTGTTTTCTTTTCAGGTGACAGAGTGAGGCGAGTACTGTCCCTACCCAGTTTCATACAGCAGAATATGGGAACCGTCTTGATTCTGACCTTCAAGGTGAAAGCAAAATGAGGTATACTATGTCACCTCTCATCTTAGGGGCTCTATCAGAACACAGCTAGTCTCTAGTCAGTGGGGTATGGAGAACTGTTCTTATTTCTGCCCCAAACTTGTGACTTCATCCCTTGCAGTCTGTGTGTAGTAGTTTGAGTACTGTTTTATGACAAGGTGTAGAAGCAGTTTCAAGGGTCTCAGGCCCCCTGATTTCTGGTACGTGGTGTCTCCAGATGTTCTTTTTCAGGTTAAATGGTTAGGGGTAAAACATGCTGGAGGAAAATATGAAGAAGCCACTGGAAAGAAGTAAAACAACACTGAGATTACAGCATTATTTGACTCAGACAATAACAAGTGAATTCAGATGAAGCTAAACCTCAAAGTGATCTCTTATGAAAGCGGACAACTAGGTTTTATTTGGGCTCCTTTTTTTTTTAATCTAATCTGGTCAAGTAGGAGAAAATAACTCAATGTTCTGAAAATAAATTTCCCAGAGGAGGCCATTAAGGCAGCCCTTTTGTTTCCTGTCATACCCCGAATCAGTTACAAGGACAAACTCTATTTGTTTGGGTACATTAATTTTGCTCAATGGCCTTTCTATAAAATGAGCATCAAATTGATGGGACTGGACCTCAGCAAAGAAGAAGTTCCAATTTTCTTTGGATGGATTGCTCTGGACGTGCAGGGGAAAATTATTATTAATAGCAACTCATGTTTCCTATCCAGTGAGCACGGGGGAAAGACAGCATTTAGACGTGCGGCTGAATCCAATGACACTCTCAACACCGTTGAACACATACCTAAGAAAGGATGCCCCGCTTCTGTGGCCCCTTTATTTGGGCCACATTTGATATGTTAGACCATAGATTTTTCTCTGGTTGTTTCTGGGTTCAGGAACTCCAGAGAAGCATGATAAGGCTGTTTGTTTGCTTCTCATTAATTTTTTGTTGTTGAAAATATACACAACAGAGCATACACCAACTCAGCAATTTTTATATGTGTAAAACTCAGTGGTGTTGATCCATTCTTCAAGTTGTGCAGCCATGCTCACCCTTCTTTTCTAAATTGTTCCGTCCTCACTGACATAAACTTGCTGCTGACTAAGCTTCCTAGCTAACTTTTTGAGCTGCTGTTTTCAGTCTGATCCTATATAGCTAATTCTCTTTTTAAAAAAATAGAGGATGATGCTTGGAAGCAAGGCAAGCTTTTGGTATGATGTGGTCACTTGACTTGTCTTCTTGAAGGTACCTCATGGTGCTGGTGTCGTGGATGTACACGTGTTTATTTTAATTACTCAGCTCCATGGGGGCTAGCTGTGGTCTAGTGACTAAATTTGAGTCCTCGGTCTTTCTAATTCTGATCTTAAAAGGTCGAAGCAAAATCGGTGAGTACGTCCCTTTACATCTTCTAGGGGCTTCATCAGAACACAGTCTCTAGTCAGTGGGATGTGAGGAGTCGCCCCAATCTTCACTTCTTGCAATTGTTTATTACTTGACAATTAGTGGTGTAGTGGCTGCTAACTGAAAGATTGCAGTTTGAAGAGACCAGATGCTCCTTGGAAACTATGTGGGTCAGTTCTACTCTGTCTTATAGGGTCACTATGACTCAAAATCCACTTAATGACAATGAGTTTGGTTTTGGTTTTTCACCCCTTGAATTCTGTGTGCTAAGCTCATTCCTGAGTCCATTTATCTTTCTCTTTTTATCATTTTTCCATATTTGCTTCATCTATTTTAACTTTTGAGCGTCCTATCTTATGTGTATTTGTAGCCATCAACTCGGCAAACTTCATTATACAGTTTCAAAAATAATTACACAAGTGATATAGGAGGACTGCCAATTAAGTTCACAAACGTACCCTAGAAAAAGTGCCTCATACCTCACTGCCGTCACCTTCTAAATACTCCCCTTGGGAAGCTACGCACTGATGCCAGCAGCTAGTCCACCCTTCAAAGCGATTTTGGAACTCTCTTTCTGGAATGGCCACCAGAGCTGTCAGCCTGTTACCCTTGGTGCCCTGAATGTCACCAAAATGTCTTCCTTTCGATATTTCCTTTATCTCTGGGTTAAGAAAACAGTCACTGGGGGCCAGATCAAGTGAGCAGGGAGGATGTTCCAATATAGTTATTTGTTTACTGACTAAAAAGTCCCTCACAGATAACTATACAGTTAAGTCCTTGAACTTGCCACTGTGCCACTGTGTGCAATGGCCATTCCAGAAAGAGTTCCAAAATTGCTTTGAAGGGCAAACTAGGTGCTGATATCAGTGCATAGCTTCCCACTGAGAGTACATTGAAGGTAACCATAGTGCTGTTTAGCAATAACAGATGAAGCACTTAGAACAACTAAGCTTATGGACTTAATTGTCAGACCTCAAATCATGTTCAGAGTCCCTAGGTGGTACAAACTGTTAATACCCTCAGCTGCTAACGGAAAGGTTAGCAACTCAAGTGCATCCAGGGACGTCACAGGAGAAAGGGCTTGTGCTCTACTTCAAGGAAATCAGCCACTGGAAACTCTATGGTTTGCAGTTCTGCTCTGACACACATGGAGTCACCATGAGTTGCAATCCACTAGACAGTACCCCCTTTTTTTTCCTTTTAATCCATGTTCACTGAATAAAAAGTTTAAAAAATAGAGATACGCCAAGTGCCGTCGAGTCGGATAAGCAAAAGGAAAAAGAATATTTAATAAGGTCTTATCAATCATGCCTCTACTAACAATTTGCTCTTTTTTTCTATGCACACATATCAAAATAATGCCATTGCACTTCATATATTCATAACTGTCTTGTAACTAGGTATTGGTATATTTCCTAAATTAGACATTTGCAGAGATGGGGAATGTTTATTATTCAAGCCTTTATTTCTAAAACCTTGCATCACGCATTGAAATGACATTGTGTTCTGTAAATATTAACTGAACACACATGGCTTACCATGGAATTCTGTTCCAACGACTCTGTCATAAGTCAGTTCTGCCATAAAACGAATATCTTCCTTCTAAAAAAATTTCATTATTATTACCTTTTATTACCAGTATCTTTGTAAATGTAGAAGTTTCAACAGTGAATCACAAAATTGAACATCTGTGAGTGAATTTCTGAGAATGATAGCATCAGCAAACTATGCACTGCAATGTATTACTAACAATAAAATGTACAAATTAAAACAGGGACAGTCGTAAGAGCAGTTCATCATAATTCAAATGCCTTGTAGGCCAGGGACTACTTGTATTTTACATTGGACCACATGAAGCAGTTTTTTTTTCTTTAAGTCAAAAATGATCAAATAAGAGAAATTTCATGAGGGTAAAATGGATGGACGGATGGACGGACAGACAGACGGGAGGGTGGACGGGCGGACGGGTGGATGGGCGGACGGACGGGCGGATGGACGGATGGATGGATGGATGGGTAAAATGGGTGGATGGATGGATGGGTAAACGGATAAACGGATAAACGGATGGACGGAGGGAAGGACGGACGGACGGACAGACGGACGGATGGATGGACTGACAACCTAATGAATAGATGATAATTCCTGTGATGATTCATGTTATGTCACCTTGGCTAGGCTATGATTCTCAGTGGTTTGGCAGACACTATGTAATTGTGTTCTGTTTTGCGATCTTATGTGAGCAGTCAATCAGTTGAAAGGGGAGTTTCCACGGGGATGTGGCCTGCCTCCTGCATATAAATAGACACTCTGACAAAGCTCATTCTTTTTCCCTCAACCCCGCACTCTTCTGGTAGTCTGACCAGCCGTTCTTAGGACATAGGCTGAAGGAGTCTCTGACCTTCTCTCTGACACACACATTTTGAATTCGCCAAGCTCCACAAGCCCGTGACCCAGCAGAGAACTCCAGCCTGCCACCTGACCTGACGATTTGGGGTTCCTCAACCTCTGCAACACTGAGAGGTCTTCAGCCTGCAATCTCCACAACTCCTTGAGCCATTTCCTCGCTGTCTGTGTTTATATAGAGTTCACTGCTTTGGCTGCTCTGGAGAATCCAGTCTAAGACAACACCCTTGACCATCGTCAGCTCTAGTCTTTTTAGCTAATGAGTTAAGCATGAGAATTCTAAATGAAGGTATTGCGGCCTTTCGACAACGATGGGCAGAACTCTGACTGCTGATTCCAACTTAGTCATGCCTTCCGTTTATTACTCAGCCAGTTACCGAACAGCAGTGTCAACCCGTTTCTTCCATACATGCATTCCATCTTTTTTTCTTTATAAAACTGCAATCTCCCTGTCACAAGTAGATGGATCATTCTCATTTTTCAATTAGTTGAGCTTCAGTTTAGGACTTTGGTTAATGGTTTTGTATGACATTGATTAGAGAGGTCTTTTTCTTTCCTGATTAGAAGGATATGTGAGATCTTCTCTCCAGCCATGTTTTATCTGCAGCTAGTAATTGTGGATCTAAATATATAGCTATGGTGATTTGACACATATGATACTCTGTGAATTTTTCAGGAAGGAAAATGATTTGCTTTTAAAAAAAGTTACAGAAAGTTATCATTAATCAGACTAGGAAATTTGGAAATAAATCTTAAGTAAAAAGAATTGTTTTCATTAAAACATTGTAATAGCAAGTCAGTGTTGACAACTCCTGTTCAATATTCCTCCTATCGTAATATCTGTCTGTAGCATCTAGAGAAGGAGGTACTACATAAATCGTCTCTAAGGCTATTGTCTTTAGGGCTTGGTCTTTAAGATATGACAGTTGGTAATTCTATAAAGAGTGGTAGTCGGTCTAGTGGGTAGAAATCTAAGATCTGCAGTCCTGAGTTTTCCCTTCATATTTGTCTCTTTCAATGAACTTGTTGAGGTCGTGTAACTGATTAGACCCCCAGTGACCGGATTCAGGTTACAGAGATCAAGCTTGCAAGTTCAGTCTCCTTTAGGGTGGCACACTGTGCTCCCTCTCCCTCAAACACATGGGGATGCATCTTTTTTAGCAGGAAATGACAGAAAGTTTCTTAAGGGAAAATACATTCCAAAGAGGGAAGCAATCAGTCTCCATGAGTGGAAAGACCCAGCATGGGTTTTGGGGGTGCTTTTTATTGGCAAAAACAGGGGGTGATGTGATAGACGGGAGGCGAAGGTAGCAACTTGGTTTTTGATTGGATTTGAGGCTACTGTAGCCACTTCACTATTACCAGGATGAATTGTTATATTTGCATCACAACTTCAGGAAGAACTTATGTTTGTATCACAGTGCCAGGGAGAACTATTGATATATGGCAGATCAGATTCCCTTGGTAACCTTATCAATACCGTGTGTGTTCTGTAATATAAGCCACCACCTTTGTTATCCCTAGAAAATGTTAGATTCTGGAGTAAAATGTTAGTATGTGGTGGGAGCTGTCAGGTTCCCTAACTAACTTTGACAAACTTACCATTTTGGAGTCTCAGTTACCTCCTCTGTAAAATGGGGCTAATAATATGTGCTAGGAGATAGTTATCTGTTCTTTTACAGAATATACACTTATGTGTCAAGCCCTCTTCTAGGCACTATTAAGTGCACAACTTCATGTGCCATACATTCTTCTTGCTTTCTAAGGCCTAGGGTGGTGTCATGAATTAAATTGTGTCACCCAAAAATGTTGGCAGCAGTTTGGCTAGGCCATGCTTTGGGGTATTGTGTCATGTTCCTGTATGTTGTAAGCTTTGTGCTTATGATGTTAATGAGGGAGGATGGGTGGCAATTGTGTAGGTGGGGCAGGATTCCAGAAGTAAGATTGTACTGTGCCTTGAGGCAGTCTCTTGAGATATGAAGGAAAGAAGCTCTGGGATAGATTTGGGGACCGCATGCCATCAAGAAAGGAAGCAGTCCTGAGAGCTGAGCAGTCCTTGGAAAGGACCAGCGTACCTGAGCCTCAGAAACTTCCAGTTCATGGGCAGGCTGACCACGTGGACCTTCCTCTAGAGCCAGCAGAGAAAGCCTTCGCCTAGAGCTGACGCTCTGAATTTGGACTTTTAGCTTACTGGACTATGACAAAGAAAATTTCTCTTTTTAAAGCCATCCACTTATATTTCTGTTAAAGCAGCAGTAGATGATGAAGACAGGCTGCGCTGAGAAATGAGACAGACAAGGGACTCAGAGCTTCTGTTCTAGTGAAATACCATAGACAACCTAAAACTACATCAGATATCGGCATGCTATAGTTGGAGAAATCTGTACTAGGGTTCAAGTTTATTATTTAATCTTGAGAAACTTTGGAACTATTCCCTTCTTGAATCCTTCTTTGGTAAAATGTAATGTAAATAATGAGTTCTGCCTCCTACCGCTACAGAATTGTCTAGGCAGTTACACTGTTAGCAGTTAACATACCAGTACCGCTTGCTGTCAAACTGACCCAACTCTGGTAACTCCAGGAACCATGCTCCATAAAATCTTTCCAATGGCTGATTTTCCAGAAGAAGTCCACAGGCACTTCTGGGTGGACTCAATCTGTCTGTTAGCAAGTGAGTTAACCATTTAGTTCATCCAAGAACTCTAGCATTTTACATATGTTATCTTCATTAAATGGAGTATCTCCACTAGTGCCCATTGTGAACTGTAAATATATGGTGATGATTAAAATTATTACTTTGAGAAATAGTTATTTAAACTCAAATTGGTAAAATTTGGCTTAGTTAAATAACTAAGCTTTCCCAAGAATTCTGGTTGTTTCAATTGCATCATATGCACGCAAATGCCGGACAACGAATAAGGAACACAGAGGAAGAGTTGATGCCTTTGAACTGTGGTGCTGGAGAAGTATATTGAACATACCACGGCTGCCAAAAGAGCAAACAGGTCTGTTCTGGAAGAAGGACAACCAGAGTGCTCCTTGGAAGTGAGATTGCAGCTTATGTGCTTTGGACATGTTATCAAGAAGATAACATGACGTCCTCAGAGAAGGACGTCATGCTTGGTGAAGTAGAGGGTCAGCAGTAAAGGAGGGAGACCCTCAAGGAGATGGACTGACACAGTGGCTGCAACAATGAGCTTAAGCATAAAAATGACTGTGAGCATGGCGCAGGACTGAGCTGTGTTTGTGATGTCGTGCCTGAGGTCACCGTGAGTCAGAGCTGACTTGACCGCACCTAACAAAGACTGCAAGGAGAATTCTGGAATTCTTTCTTCCCACTGGCCTAGGAATGTTTGCATTCTATAGCACTACCGGTTCACTTTCTATCCTGCTCATTAGCATCAACTAGGAAGCATTTAAGAAAATATTCCTACCTGGGCCTCACTCCAAATGATTGCATCCAAATCTTGGGGGTGGGTCCCTGGCACTGGCATTTCTCTAAACTTTCCAGATGATTCTGATGTGCAGCCAGGACTAAGAAGCGTAGCCCCAAGGACTGCTTTTCTAAGTTAACACCTGTGGTTGGCCTTAAAAAGCATTCCAAGTGTTCTGAGTGGGCGGCAGTTGTTGGTCCAGCTCCGTGGCACTTGCTGGAAATTGCAGGTGCAATAAAACCTGAGCCCTTCATCAGCTGGATAGATTTTCTGCCTTCTGCCATAACAAAGTGGCCTTGATAGTGTTTAATATGTGTTTTACATTAATAATAAAATCACTTTTATATTGAAGTGCTTCACATATTATAGTACTTTCAAATGCATCATCTCATTGAACCACTTTTTTTCCAGATAAAAAGAGACATGTGCTTATTATGAAGTCACTGATTGGTGCAAATGGTTAAGCATTAGACTACCAGCCAAAGGGTTGATGGTTAGGACCTACCCAGCGGTAACTTTGAAGACAAGCCTGGTAATCCCTTTCTGAAAGCTCACGGCTTTAAATATGCCATGGAGCAACTCTACTCTGATCACATGAAATTGCCATGAGTTGGAATCAACTCTATGAAAACTAATAACAATGAAATGTTCATCATAGAAATCTTATAAATACAGAAAATCTGACAGGAGACATTAAGAAAACTCCCAAATCCTGTCATCCAAAGACAGCCATTGTTAATACTTTATAAATTTCTTTTCAACAGTTTTCAACAAATTATTTCAAATTTTTCATCATAAAGTTTTGTCTGTTCAATGTAAAACAAACCTAAAAACAAATGTAGAGTTTATAAAGCAAAAAATGAAAGTACCTGTCCTCTCCCTAACTCCTCATACCACCACAGTACCCACAATCTCCTCACTAGTTCACTGTTTTCTAGGATAGACATCGCTAATGGTGTTGACATACAAATACTCTCCTTTTTCTGTCTGATTGCATAAGTTTTTTCATTTTGTTTTGCACTGTTGTTTTCTTAAAGCATGTGCAGTTTCTATTGTTTTACCAGTGAGCATTATATCACAAGCTTTCCTGAACCTCATTTTTAATGGCTATAAAATGTCCTATTGAATATATGTATTATAATTTGCTTAATTATATGCTGTTGAATAATGAAGTTATTTCCAGCTTTTCACTATTTTAAATTCTACAACAAACTTTATTGTCCATGGGGCCTTTTCTACTCTAGTTAGGAATAGTGTAGAAAAATCTGCACTTTAGGACAGCATTCCTGGGTCATGGTGACAATTCTTTCCATGACCCTAGAAAGTTGTCTGTAGATACTGCCCACTTTATAAACACACAGAGAAAGACTTGGGCTTTAGGGTCTGACAAACTTGTGTTCCATTCACAGTTTTGCCACTAAGTACTGTGACATTGTACATGTTACCTATCATATTCTGTATCCATGATTTTGAGATAATAATACCTAGCTAACGGTATGTATTACAGATTCAGTTCTGTCCCCCAGAAAGGTATGTTGAAGTCTTAGCCAGCAGTGCAAGTGAATGCGACTTTGTTTGGAAGTAGCGTCTTTGCAGATGCAATTTAAGATGAGGTCATTGAGCTGGACTTTATGACTTTAGAAGCCCTAGTGCAAGACATAAGCCCTTGGCTGGTAACTGAAAGGTCAGTAGTTTAAATCCAGTAGCAGTTTGATGGAAGAAAAGACCTAACCATCTGCTCCTGTAAAGACCACAGTCTAGGAAATGCTATGGGGCAGTTCCATGCTGTCCTATAAGGATGCTGTGAATTCGAATCCACTTGAATGCACCCAACAACAACTAATTAAGTATGACTCACAGCCGTATAAGAGGAAAAGAGACACAGAGATATAGGAAGAATGTCACGGGATGACAGAGACTGCAGCGGGTGAGTCTGCAAAGCCAGGAAATGCTAAGAAGTGCCGGTAACCCTAGAAGCTAGGACGACGGCATGGAACAGATTCTTCCTAGAGCCTTGAGGGGGAGCAGGACACTGTGGACACCTTAGTATATAGTCTCTAGAACCATGAAAAAAAATATTTTTATTGTTTTAAGCCACTCAGGGGTGATTTGTTACGGGAGACACGAAAATGAATACGGCATTTTTGCAAAGATTTTGTAGATCTGTTTGGATTTTATCTTCTCTTAATAAGCATTGAGTGCAAGATGTTTGCAGTACCTCCTTTAAAAAACAAAACAAGCAAAAGGAACAAAACTCATATTTTGCCTTTAAGGAAATTGACGCATGACATAAACAGCAAAGTGTGCATATTTTAAGTATACCAACTGGTGATTTTTTATTTAAGTATAAACCCAAGTAACCACAACTGAGATCTAAATACGCACCATGTCTATCATCTAGAAGATTCCTTTATGTACCTTCTCCATCAGTAACCACTCCCCTTTCCAGGGGCAACCACAGACTTGTATCTCCGTGGGTTGGTTTTTTCTATCTTTGAACTTCATTCAATGGAATCGAGCAGTATATACTCTTGTGTGTCCTCTTTGCCGCATGTTACCTGTGCAATTCACCTACATGGCTGTCAATATTAATACTTTGTTCTTTTACATTGCTGTGAGTGTTTCAGTGAAGCCCTGACAGCTCAGGGGGTAAGGGCTTGCCTGCTAAAGGTCGGCAGTTCAAATCTACCAGCTGCTCCTTGGAAGCCTTATGAGGCAGTCTTACTCTGTCCTATAGAGCCACCGTGAGTTGAATCAGCTTGATGGCAATGGGTTTGCCTATTTATTTATTTATGGAGTGTTCAGCATGTGGATGTACCAATATGTATTTATCCATTCTCCTGTTGATGAACATTTCCATTATTTTCTGGTTTGGGGCTATAAAGTTCACAAACTCATCTTTCAAGTACTCCTCTTGGGAAGCTATGCACTGACACCAGTGCCTAGTCCACCCTCTAAAACACTTTCTTCTAGGATGAGTTTGTGAAGTTAATCATCCAAACTTGTATGCCTATGGTGAATACATATTTCTCTTGAGTATATACCTAGGAGTGGAATTGCTGGATCATTGAATAGGTGAATAGATAGCTTTGGTAGATTTTCTTTTCACCTCCTCTGAAGACAAGTTTTAAAAAGTTGGAACCATTTATTCATTCAATATAAGTTTGTTAAGCGTTGTTTGGTAAAATGCAGAGTCAGTGACAAAGAAGAAAATCCTCAAGGAGACGGATTGACACAGTGGCCACAACAATGAGCTTAAGCATGAAAATGACTGTGGGTATGGCACAGGACCGGCAGGGATCTCTTCTGTTGTTCACAGGGTTGCTATGAGTTGGAATTTACTCGACAGCACCTAATCACAATAACTATTCACCAAGCACCACTCTAGGTCCTGAGGTGGGTGGCTTCCAGTGTTGGTTAGTTTAGAGGCGCAAAGATGTCAGCAAGGGACCGTGTATCCTTATCACCACCTGTGGAATGTTTGGAATGTCCCTCTTCACCCTCAGGTTTGTTCCTTCATGACCTCAAGATGGCTGCTATCCTTGTGGGACCATACCTAAAACCAAACTAACTAAATAAGTAAATAAAAGTAAAATAAGAATAAGAAGTCTTTTTATAGTACGTGCTTTATATTTTCTTTTTCATCAAGAAGGTAAACTTTCTATAAAACTCCTATCAGGCCTTCCCTTGAACCCCACTGACTGTGTTGGGTCATATGTCCATGCTCCAGTGTCATGGACTGAAGCGTGTTCCACCCCAAACTCTGTCAGAATCCTAACCCCTATACCTGTGGGTATAACCTTATTTGGAAATAGACTTGTCTTTGTTACGTTAATGAGGCGGTATCTGTGTTTGGTCTGTCCTAACTCACTGTAACTCATTTCTGAGTTGTAAAAACAAAATTCCCCCCGAAACCAAACCCATTACCGTAGAGCCTCCTCTGACTTATAGCAACGCTATAGGGCAGAGTAGAACTTCCCCATAGGGTTTTCAAGGCTGTGATATTTAAGGAGGCAGACGACCACAGCATTTCCCTTTGATAAGCATACTTCATGCTGTCTAGCAGATGCTGATTTATAGAGACCCCACAGGACAGCATAGAACTGCACCCCAGGGTTTCCAAGGAGTGGCTGGTGGATTCAAAGTACTGACACTTTGGTTAGCAGCTAAGCTCTTAATCACTGGGCCACCAGGACTTCAACAGGCACATGTTGTTGCCCGGTGCCATCAAGTCAGTTCTAATTCATGGCGACCCTGTGAACAACAAAACAGAACGCTGCTCAGTCCTGCGCCATGCCCACAATCGTTTTATGCTTAAGCTCATTGTTACAGCCGCTGTGTCAATCCATCTCCTTGAGGATCTTCTTCTTTCTCACTGACCCTCTGCTTTACCAAACATGATGTCCTTCTCCAAGATCTGATCCCTCTTGACAACATGCCAAAGTATGTAAGACACAGTCTCGCCATCCTTGCTTCCAAGGGGCACTCTGGTTGGACTTCTTTCAAGAAAAATCACTTCATTCTTTTGGAAGTCCGTGGTATGTTTTCAATATTCTTCTCCAGCACTACCTAAGGTGTTAATTCTTCTTCTGTCTTCCATATTCATTGTCCAGCTTTCATATGCATATAATGTGATTGAAAATATCATGGCTTGGGTCAGGCACATCTTAGTTTTTGAGGTGACATCAACACTTTAAAGTCTTTTGCCCCAGATTTTCCCAATGCAACGTGTCTTTTGATTTCTTGGCTGTAGTTTCCACGGGCATTGGTTGCAGAACCAAGTAAAATGAAATCTTCGACAACCACAATCCTGTCTCCATTTATCATGGCATTGCTTACTTTTCCATTTGTGAGGATTTCTGTTTTCTTGATGTTGAGGTGCCGTCCATGCTGCAAGTGTTTCAAATCCTTTTAACTTTCAGCAAGCAAGGTTGTATTATCTACATAATACAGGTTGTTAACAAATCTTCCCTTAGTCCTGGTGGCTCATTCTTCTTCACATGGTCCAGCCTCACAGATTATTTGCTCGGCATAAAGACTGAAAGGATACAACCCTAACACACACCTTTCCTGACTTTAAACTATGCAGTCTCCCTGAGTTCTGTTTGTATGACCGCCTCTTGATCCATGTACAGATTCCTCATGAACACAGACAGCTAAGTCTTTTGGAATCTCGATTTACTGAAACGTGGTCCATAAATTGTTAAGATCCACACAGTTGAAAGTCTTTACATAGTCAAAAAAACGTAGGTATACATCTTTCTGATATTCTCTGCTTTCAGCCGGGATATATTTGATATCAGCAATGGTATACCTGGTTCCACAGTCTCGATAGGCACACACACAAAAAAACCACTGCCATCGAGTTGGGTCTGACTCATAGAGACCACATAGGTCAGAGTAAAACTGTCCCTTAGAGTTTCCAAGGAGCACCGGCGGATTTGAACTGCCAACCTTTTGTTAGCAGAAGTAGCACTTAACCTACTATGCCACCAGAGTTTCCCAATAGGCACACAGTAGGTGCTAACTCAGTGATAATTCTCTCCCTTTATACTATTTTTATTTTAGTCCCATGACATAACAAGGGGAGTCATCAAGAATTGTTAAAAAGAAATTATCAGTTGAGAATATCGAGGAGAACAGAATATATTTTATGTTGTGGTATATCTATATAATTCATAAATTAGACAGCTAGAGAAACTGTAGTTTATTATTTTAGGATGCAAAAGAGAATATGGAAATTTGAATCAGTTACAGGGAGATGTACTGCAGATAAATAAATCTTGTTGCTTCACAAATACATGAAAAAATATGATCATGTGAAGGATATTGGATACCAAATGGGCTTTATTTTTAACTGTTTGTTTTAATAGCTTATGAAAATATGGTGCTGCTTTTTATGGCTATAATGAATTTATAAATATGAGACTTCACTGCAACTTTGTAGCACTAAATCTTTTTAGTGGAGATGTAAGAGACTTGGTACACTAGTATCTTTCCTCACATGCTGCAATTGCTGCTCTTTACATTTTCTAAAAACCACTGCATGCTGTGAGTGCGGGCAGAAGAGGTGATAATTTAAGAAAAGGCTAGGAAATTGGCAGTATTCCTGTGAGATTTATTCTACTTTCTGTGAGTTGATTTTCAATTATTAAACATGAATCTTATTCCCTTTATGGCATAGATGATGGCCTCTTTGACACTGGAAACTTAAACGGGGAAAGAATGTGGAAAACATGTTAAAACAAAACTCCAAACTCACTGCCGTTGAGTCAAATATGACTCATAGTAACCCTATAGGACAGAGCAGAACAGTCCCATAGAGCTTCCAAGGAGCAGCTGGCAGACTTAAACTGCCAACCTTCTGGTTGCCTGCTGTAGCACTTAACCACTACACCACCAGGTTTCTGGAAACATGGTAAGGCTCTTTGATTTAAGAAACTTGAGTTGAATGTTTAACCTTTGTATAGAGGGAACTGATTGGCTCACATAACTAAAAATTCTGGACAATGTTGACTTCAGGCATGGCTGGATCCAGAAGCTCAGATATTGTCAAAGGGGTTGTTTTGTACTTCTCATGTCCTATCTTCTTTCCTCTATAGTGACTCTATTATCAGGTAGACTCTTATTGGTGACAAGACAATGCCCAGCATCCTACTTTCTCAGCAAATCCAACAGAAAAAATGTACTCTTTCCTCAATAGTTCCAGGAAAAGGTGTCTACTCTGGAGGGTAAGAAGAGAGCTGGTGCTGAGCCAGGTAGCACCAGTACAGTTGACAGTTTCTATGTGACGTCTGTGCAGATTGGGCAGTACCTACACTGTACCAGTTGTTAATTAATTTTGAAGTAAGGAGAATTTGCAAAAAAGTTTTCCTATTGTTTTTTTACAAATTTTATTTCGTTTTAGTCTTTATTTTCCCTTAACTCTTTTTTGGCCCCCTCTAGGGATTTAAACAACTCTGGTGACACAATGATTAAGAGTTTGGCTGCTTCATTTGATGAAGTCCAGCACCCATTCGTGTTAAAAACTCTCGGCAAAACAGGAACAAAAAGGTACTTCCTCAGTGCAAAAAGGGGTAGCCACACAAGGCCAAGCACCGGTGTTATCCTGAATGGAGAGAGACTTAAAGGATTCCTCCTGAAAACGGGAACCAGACAAGGATGCCCACTGTCACCACTGTTATTCAACATTGTGCTAGAGGTTCTGGTCTGAGCAATCAGACAAGACAAAGAAAGAAGGGGCATCTGCATCCATAGAGAAGAAGTAACAAAAGCTGGCATCAACCTAGATGTCCATCAATACGGTACATATACGTAATGGAACGCTACACAATGATAAAGAACAACGATGATTTCATGAATCATCTCAGAACCTGATTTCAACTAGAAGATATTATGCTGAGTGAAATCAATCAGTTGCAAAAAGGTAAGTATTCCATGAGACCTCTGCTATAAGGACTTAAAAATAGATTTACGTACAGAAGAAAAGATTCTTTAACAGCTACAAGGGTGGGGGGGGAGAGAGTTGGTCATAGATCAGATAGTTGATAGGAATTTGGTTAGATGAAGACAGTAACAGCATGTAGTAGAGAGGAGATCAACATAACTGGCCAAGCCAAGCCACAACTGGAGTACATCATAAACTGAAAGACTACCTAAACTCAACCCAATATTTCGAAGGATAGAGTAGCAGAAACAGGGGTCTGGGAACTGTATTTTCAGGGGACATCGAGGTCAATTGGCATAGCTAGCCTTTTACAAGGAAAGTCTTCTGTTCCCTATATTGGTGAGTGGTGCCTGGGGTCTTGAAAGCTAGAAAGATGCCATCTGAGGTACAGCAAACCATCCCAACCCATCTTAAATAGAAGATGACCAAGAACAACAAAGACATGAGGTAAAAAAAAGCCCAGGAAACAGTCGGACCCCTGTGAATGGGAGACTGTTTCAAAATGAGACCAGAAAAAGCAGATGGTGCCCAGCCACCACCAAAGACAGCCTTGATGGGGGACACTAAGTAGAGTAACTGAGGCAACATGAGAAAAAGAGGTGTTCAGTTCAAGAACTCTACTAAAAGAGCAGAATTGATGGAGGGTTCCCTGGCAACATGGCCAGGGCCATGCTACTGGCCCTGACCAGGAACCAGTACTGAGGTCAACTCTTCAGACAAGAATGGACTAGATGGACTTGGGGATGCAATGTGACCATATGATATATGTGCTTGATGGTTTTACACATTTATAGTAAGCTTTCCTACTGGTTTATTTCTAGATGAGAGATAAGATAGAGAACAGGGGACAGGTGCTCATTAAGTGACTACTAGAAGTATAGAGTGAAAAGGAGGAATGTGCTGTCACAGGGTGGGGAAAGCTGATGGAGCTGTAGATAGGCAGGCATGCAAAATTGATCTAGATTGTATACTTTCCTTTATTCACAGTAAATAAACAAATAAATGAAATTTAAGAACAACAATAAAAAAGTTTGCCTGCTAACCGAAATGTTGGCTGTTCAAATCCACTGACCACTCCTTGAAAAATCCTTTGAGACAGTTCTGCTCTGTCCTATGGGGTAGCTGAGTCAGAATTAACTCGACAACAACAGATTTTGGGGGGTTTTAAAAGATATAGGGGTGAGATTTGGTCCCAGTGAGGGGTGTGCGCGTGCACATGTGTTAGGTGCTATCCAGTTGGATCTGACTCAGTGACACTGTGTGCAAACGAATGAAACCCTGCCTGGTTCCTGCATCATCCTCACAGTTGTTGTGATGTTGGAGCCCATTGTTGCAGCCACTCTGTCAATTCATGTTGTTGAGGGTCTTCCTCTTTTTCACTCGTGCTCTGCTTTACCAAGCAAGGTGCCCTCTTCAAGAACTGGACTCTCTTGATAACATGTCCAAAGTATATAAGACAACGTGTCACCATCCTTGCTTCTAAGGAGCATTCTGCTTTTACTTCCTCTATGACAGATTTGCACACTCCTCTGACAATCCATGCTATATGTTCAACAGTCTTTGCTGATCCCATAATTGAAAGAGATTAACTTTTCTTTTTCTCCTTCCTTATTCATCATCCATCTTTCCCATGCACATGCCAAGCCAAGTGCCACTATGCATATGAGGTGATTAAAAATATCCTTGGCTGGGGACACACCTTAATCCTCAAAGTGATATCTTTGCTTTTCAACATTTTAACAAGGCTTTTTGCAGCAGATTTGCCCAATACAACACATCATTTGATTTCCTGACTGCTGTTTCTGTGACACTGATTTGGATTAATTAAGTATAAAAGAAAATCCTTAACAACTTCAAAATTTTCTCCATCATAATGTTGCTTATTGGTACAGTTGTGAGGATTTTTGTGTTTTTTTTTATATTGAGATATAATCCAAACTAAAGACTGTGGTTTTTGATCTTCATCAGTAAGTTCTTCAAGTTCTCTTCTCTTTCAATAAGCAAGATTGTATCACTTGCATAATGCAGGTTGTTAATGAATCTGTCTCCAATTCTGATGCCTCATTCTTCGTCATGTAGTCTAGCTTCTCAGACTGTTTGCCCAGCATGCAGACTGAATCAGCGTGGTAGATGATGCAACCCTGACCCACACATTTCTTGACTTTAAGCCATGCAGTATTTCCTTGTTCTGTTTTAATGAGTGCCTCTCAGTCTATGTACAGGTTCCACATGAGCAAAATTAAGTGTTTGAATTCCCATTTTCCTCAGTCTTATCTATAATTTGTGTAATCCACACAGTTAACCACCTGTGTTTAGTCATGAAAACACAGATAAACATCCTTCTGGTAATCTCTGCTCTCAACTAGAATCTATATATCAGCAATGATATCCCTTGTTTCATGTTTTTTTTCTGATTCTGGCTTAAATTTCTGTCAGTTCCTTGCCAATGTACTGCAGTAACCATTTCTGAATTATCTTTAGTAAAATTTTACTTGCATATGATGTTAGATAATTCCTGCAGTTGGTTGAATTGCCTTTCTTTGGAATGGGCACAAATATGGTAATGTTTTGAATAGCTCTAATGAATTTTGTTAATATGAAACATCAATGTAACTTTGAGCACTAAATCTTTTTATCAAACAGATAAGAAGACTTTGTATGCTAGAGTATGTCTTCATATACTGGTGGCCAGTTCCTTCTTCTGCTGCTGTTTGTATTTGCTAGTCAGTTGGCCAGGTAGCTATCTTCCAGATTTCTTGGCATAGATGAATTAGTGCTTCCATGGTTACAACCGTTGGTTTAAACATGTCGGTTGACATTCTATCACATTTACCTTCAGTGCAGCTTGGACTTCTTCCTTCAACGCTATCAGTTCTTGATCATCAGCTATGTCATATGATAACATGTCCAATGGTTGAACATCAACCTATTCTTTTTGGTACAATGACTCTGTGTATTCCTTCTTTTAAGGCTGCCTGTATCAGTATGGAGAAACTCAATATCATTAGTCAGAACAAGGCCAGCAGCAGACTGTGGAACAGATCATCAACTACTTAAATGTAGGTTCAAGTTGAAGCTGAATAAAAGTAAAACAAATCCATGAAAGCCACAGTACAACCTTGAGTACATCCTACTTGAATTAACAGACCATCTCAAGAATAACTGTGATGCTTTGAATACTGATGACCAAAGACCAGATGAATTGTGTAATAACATCAAGGATATCATGATGAAAGCAAAAGATCATTAAAAAGACAGGAAGGAAAGAAAAGACCAAAATAGATGTCAGAAGAGACTCCAAAACCTGTTCTTGGAGGTAGTGAATGGAAGAAATGACAAAGTAATAACAGCTGAGCAAAGTATTTCAAAAGGTGGCTCAAGAACACAAAGTAAAGTATTTTAATGACATAGGCAAAGAAATGGAGACGGGAAACCAAAAGGAAAGAACAGGCTTGGCATTTCTCAAGGTGAAAGAATTGAAGAAAAAATACAAGCCTCAAGTTGCAGTACTGAAGAATTCTATGGGAAAAATACTGAACGACACAGGAAGCATCGAAAGAAGATGAAAGGAATACACAGAATCACTGTACCAAAAGAATTTGTTGATGTTCAATCATTTCAAGAGGTAGCATCTGACCAAGAACAAATGGTATTGAAGGAAGACGTCCAACCTATATGGGAGACATCGGCAAAAAGCAAGCCTCCATAACTGACAGAATATGAATCGAGATGTTTTAACAAACTGATGCAGTGCTGGAAGTACATATCTATGCTCAGAAATTTGGAAGACAGCTACTGGCCAAACAACTGGAAGAGAGTCATATTTACACCTATTTAAAAGGAAGATCATTTGCTGATTGTGAAAATTATGGAACAATATCCTATATAAGTAAAATCTTACTGAAACTCATTCAAAAGTGTTTACAGCAGTACAGAGACAGGAAACTGCAAAATATTCAAGCCAGATTCAGAAGAGAATCTGAAACAAGGGTTATCATTGCTGATATCAGATGAATCATGGCTGAAATCAGAGATTATCAGAAAGATGTTTCCCTGTATTCTAATGATTAAGCAAAGACATTTGACTGTGTAACTCATAACAAATTACATATAACATTGGAAAGAATAAGAATTACAGAGTACTTAATTTTGTTCATGCAAAATCTGAACATAGATCAAGAGGTCATTTAAACAGAACAAGGGGATACTGTGTGGTTGAAAGCCAAGAAAGGTGTGTATCAGGGTTGTATTTCTTCACTACCCATGTTTAGTTTCTATGCTCATCAGATAGTCCAAGAAGCTGGGCTATGTGAAAAAGAACATTGCGTCAGAACTGGAGAAAGACTCGTTAACAATCTAAGTTAAACAGATTACATAACTTTGCTTGCTGAAATTAAAGAGGGCTTGAAGCATTTACTGATGAAGATCAAAGACCACAGCCTTCAGTATGAATTATGCCTCAGTATAAAGAAAACAAAAAGCTTCACAACTGGGCTAGTATACAACATCATGATAAACAGTGTAAAGACTGAAGTTGTCAAGGATTTCATTTTACTTGTTTCAAAAATCAATGCCTTGTTGCACTGAATAAAATAATACATGACCTGGGGATGGGAGTGGGGTTGGCCTGTGTAGATTTTTAAATCCACTGCCATTCAGTGGATTCACTCATAGTGACTCTGTAGAACACAGTAGAATTGACGTATAGTGTTTCCAAGTGGTGGATAGTGGATTTGAACTGCTATTCTTTTCTTTGTAGCAAAACTCTTCATCACTGAGCCACTAGCACTGTGTCTGGATTTCAGTAGGTCCTAAAAGTATCTATTTGTTGAAACAGTAAGATCTCTTTAATATATTGTAAAGTATTTTTTAAAAGGGTGAAAAAGTATATTTTAAAATTGTTATTTGTGTATTAAAAACTATGATTAATTTGCACAGAGAAAACATTTGCATAGACAACAATCAAGGTGTTAACTATAGTTGTCTCTGGGTGGTAGGAATACAGGTGACTCTAAATCTTTTCTGTATACTGTACCTTACTCAAAACCATAGTGTTATAGTGGTTAAGTGCTACAGCTACTAATCAAAAAAGATTGGCAGTTCAAATTCAGCAGGCACCCTTCAGAAACTCTATGTGGCAGTTCTACTCTGTCCTATAGGGTTGCTATGAGTCAGAATTGACTCCACAGCACTGGGCTTTTTAAAGTATATATATATATATGCATATATATACATCATAGTACTGGATTTTTTTTGTTTTTTGCAATGAACACATATTACTTTCTTGAATAAAAAAAACAAAACCACTTTTTAAGATATGGCATTGTGGGAGGACCAGGTAAATATCATTGGTCTGATCTTAATCATCTAGTGCTGTTGTAACAGAAATACCACAAACGGCTTTAACAAAACCTCGAAACCAATCCCACTGCTACTGAGTTGATTCTGACTCATAGCAACCCTATAGGATGGAGTAGAACTTCTCCAGTTTCCAAAAAGTGCCTGGTGGATTTGAATTACTGACCTTCTGGTTAGTTGCACTTACTCACTGCGCCACCAGGGTTTGGCTTTAACCAAGAGAAATTTGTTTGCACATGGTACAGTAAGCTAAGAGTCTGAATTCAAGGCATCAGCTCCAGGGGAAGGCTTTCTCTGTCAGCTCTGGAGAAAGCTTGTTATCAATCTTCCCCAGGACTGGGAGTTTCTAAGATGCAGGGACCCTGGGTCAAAGGACGTGCTCTGCTCCAATCACTGCTTCTTTCCTAACAATCTGAAGTCTCCATATCTCTACTTGCTTCCCTTTCCTTTATATCCCAAGAATTGCCTCAAGGCACATCATAATCTTACACATTGAGTCCTGCCTCACTAACACAACTGCTGCCCATCTTTTCCCATTAACATCATCGAGACAGGTGTACACCATATAGGAACATCACACAATACCAGGAATCATGGCCTCGCCAAATGGTTACACATATTTTAGGGGAACACCGTTCAATCCATGACAGTCTCCACAGATGGACTTTGGAGCCTGGCAGCCCAAGGAAAACACGTGGAAGAGAACATGACACCAGGGTGATTGCAGGTGGTGGTGCAAAGGCTGTGTACTTTCAGCTCTACTTTATGACTGTCCACAGACTTTGGCAGTCATATCTTCTCCTTTATTTCAGGAAAGTAAAAAGCACGTCAGCAACCACATTGCTAAATGGAGGTTATTCAGAATCTTAAGATTTATAAAGATTTATAAACATATAAGATTTATAAACATTCCAACCCAAATAGTTTCATCTATGACTTGTTTCCTTCATTCAGAGTACTTTTCTTAAATATTTTGTAAGAAAAACCTCATCAAATAAGTTCTCTGTATTTATAATTCTGCAGGATTATAGGGCTCCTCCGTTTTGTTGTACTCCAGTCCAGAAGGTAAATAAATTCGATTCAAAATAAGCACTACACAGAGTTGAAAAAAATCATGAAAGAACAAGAACCTCTGAACAAATGGAAGATGAAAAGTAGCAAATTTAAGAGAAAGGGAAATAAAGTTGCCAGCCTTGGACTGCTAAAGGAGAAGTAGTTTCAGGGCCAAAAAAAGAGAGAGAGAGAGAGATTTACTGGTGAAGATCAGTGTGATGGAATTGGTGTAGCTGATCTGCGAGAAGAGCAACAGAGGAATCGCAGAACAGCCATGAAAACAACAAAACAGAAAGAGATGCAGGAGATGAGTAGTTTAGGGACCAGTTTTAAAACTCATTTTAATTAGATTTTAATCTGCTTTTGTTTGGGAGAGTATTGAAAAGAAAACTGAATTAGTTCCATGCAAGTGTCTCCCCTTGTGGGTTAGTTATCTAGCGCTGCTCTAACATCCTAAGTGGATGGCTTTAACAGAGAAAAATTTATTTTCTCATAGTCTGGTAGGCTAGAAGTCTAAATTCAGGCCTTACCTCCAGGGGAAGGCTTTCTCTCTCTGTCAGCTGTGGAGGAAGGCCCTTCTCATCCATCTCCTCCTGGGCTAGGAGCTTCTCTGTGCAAGAACCTTGTGTCCAAGGAGAGTGAGTATGCTCCCAGCACTACTCTCTTGGTGGTATGAGGTCTCTGACTCTCTGCATGCTTCCCTTTTTGTCTCTTGTAAGATAAAAAGCAGAACAGGCCACATCCCAAGGAAACTCCTTTTACTTTGAATCGGGGATATGACCTAAGTGTCGCTGATTGAATTGTGTCCCTGCCAAAATGTGTGTAGCAGTTTGGCTAGACCATGATTCCTGATATTGTGTGATGTGTTCCTCCGTGCTGTAAATTCTGCCTCTGTGATATTAATAAGGAAGGCTGGGCGGCAATTGTGTTGAGGGGCGGGACTCAGTGCATAAGACTGTATTGTACTTTAAGGTAATCTCTGGAGATACAACAGAGAAAAGCAAGCAGAGATCTGGGGACCTCATATTGCCTGGAAAGAAGCAGTGCTGGGAGCTGAGTACATCCTTTAGAAAGAACCTGAGGTCCCTGCGCATCAGAAGCTCCCAGTCCAGGGAAGATTGGTGAGGATTTTCCTCCAGAGCCAGCAGAGAAAGCCTTCCCCTGGAGCTGGAGCTGACACCTTAAATTTGGACTTGTAGCCTACTGGACTGTGACAAAATATATTTGTCTTTGTGAAATCATCCATTTGCAATATTTCTGTTAAAATAGCACTAGATGACTAAGACAGCAAGGGTGTGACAGTCCCACTCTAATCCTCTTTAATCACAGGTAGAGACTGTGATTTATGCACATAGGAATATCACAAAATGCAGGACAACCATACATGACCTAACCAAGTTGACGTATGTTTTTGGTGGACACATTTCAATCCATTACAACCCGTAAAAAAAGGAAAAAAAAATGCTGTTTGTCTATTTCATTGTCGTTATGTTTTCCAGTGAAGATCTTTTTTAACGTGTAACATCTTAACAGATGATTCAAACACAGAAAGGAAAGTTCTTCTGCCAAACTAGTATGAGAATGTATTAGCATAAAACGAATAAAATAGGTTCTATATTGGGGGGAAAAAAAAAGCCTAACCAAACTCTGTGCCGTCAAGTTAATTCCAACTCAAACTGACCTAACAGGACAGAGTAAACTGCCTCATAGACTTTCCAAGGAGTGCCTGGTGGGTTTGAGCTGCCAACCTTGTGGTTAGCAGACGTAGCACTTAACCACTATAGCACCAGGAGTTCCAGATAGAAAAAGCAAAAACTTCATTTATTTCTTTCATTTTTGTGCCTAAAACATTCAAGGAAAGACTTCTTATCTTAAGCCAGATGATTGGCTCTTTGATTACGAGCCCATTTTATAGTTAATCGTTCTCTTTCCTAGGCTGGCTTGCTTTCTTTACACAAAAAACCTGAAATAGAAGAAATGGTTACTCACTGAAAAGCTTTTCATACAGAATGCGGTTAGACTCGGATCAAGAGACTTATTGATTTCTTTTTATGAAATGTGTATTATGCCAGCAAGTTACATCTCAGCTCTGCAAAACAAAACACATCTGAGGATAACAACTGCTTTTGCAAATCTCTAACAAGCTGTCCTAAAGAAAATAGAAAGTACTGAATACTTGTAAACCAAACAGTTTAGACCTGCCACTGACTTGACGTGTTCCCAAGATTAGTCATGACAAGCTGAGCTTGGTATTTTTACAGATTTGATGATTTATTCTGAGATTATCAAGATTATGGAATGTTTAGAAGGAAAACAAATGGAGACATAAAAGCATATCCTATGAAAATGATAATATCTGTTTTTAATTTCCTTATCACCTATTCTATCTTAAAGTCAAAATAACCATGTTGCTAGGTCCTGCAGACTCAGTTCTGACTCAGATCAACCCTGTGCACAACAAAACAAAACAAAACGCTGCCCAGTCCAGCGCCATCCTCACAATGTCCACTGTTGCAACCACTACACCAACCCATGCTGTAGAGGGTCTTCCTCCTTTTTGCTGACCTTCTACCTTACCAAGCATGATGTTCTTCTCCAGGGACTGATCCCTCCTGATAACGTGTCCAAAGCGTGTGAGACGCGGTCTTCCCGTCCTTACTTGTAAGGAGCATTCTGGTTGTGCTTCCTTTAAAACAGATTTATTTCCTTCTTTTGGCAGTCCATGGCATATTCAATATTCTTCACCAACATCAGGCCTCAATTCCTGAGGCCTCCTTATTTATCCTCTAGCTTTCACATGCGTATGAGGCAATTTGAAAACAACACAGCTTGGGTCAGGTGCACCTTAGTCTTCAAGGCATCAACTTTGCTTTCTAAGACTTAAAAGAGGTCTTTTGCAGTAGATTCGATCGATGCAACACATCTTTTGATTTCATGGGTGCTGCTTCCATGTTGTGGATACAAATAAAGTCAAATCCTTGACAACGTCAGTCTTTTCTATGTTTTTCATGATGTTGCTTATTGGTCCAGTTGTGAGGATTTTGTTTTCTTGCTGTTGAGATATAATCCACACATTAGAGTCTGGTCTTTGAGCTTCACTAGTAAATACTTCAAGTCCTCTTCCCTTTTCAGCAAGCAGTGTTATGTCATCTGCATAAAGGGGGTTGTTAATGAGTCTTCCTGCAATCCTGATACTTCTTCTTTATACAGTCTAGCTTCTCAGATTATTTACATACAGATTGAATAGTTGTGGTGAGAAGAAGCAACCCTGATACACATTTTACATGAATCTAAACTATGCGGTATCCCCTTGCTCTGTCAGAATAACTGCCTCTTGCTCTATGTACCAGTTCTACAGGAGCAAAATTAAGTGCTCTGGAATTCTCATTCTTCTCAATGTTATCCATAATTTGTTCCAATCCACACAGTTGAATGTCTTTGCTTAGTCATTAAAATACAGGCAAACATCTGTCTGGTATTACCTGCTTTCAACCAGCATCCATCTGACAGCAGCTATGATATCATTGGTTCTGTATTTTCTTGTGGATCCAGCCTGAATTTCTGGCAGTTCCCTGTGGATATACTGCAGCCACTTTTGAATCATCTTCATCAAAATTTCACTGGTATGTGACATTAATGATATTGTTCAGTAATTTCTACAACTGAATTACTTTTCTTTGGAATGTGCTTTAAGTATGGACCTTTTGCAATTGTTTGGCCAAGTAGCTGAATTCCAAATTTCTTGACATAGAAGAGTAAGCACTTCAGGGCTGCATCTGTTTATTGAAACATTTCAACTGGTTTTCCATCAATTGCTTGAGTCTTATTTTTTTACAATGCCTTTCAGTGCAGCTTGGACTTCTTCCTTCAGTACCATCACTTATTGATTATGTGCTATTCTTCTGAAATATTTGAACATCAACCAGTTCTTTTTCAAATACTGACTCTGTATATTCCTTCCATCTACTTTTGATGCTGTCTGCATTGTTTAATGTTGTTCCTTATAGAACCCTTTGATGTTGCAAGTGAAGGGTTAAATTTTTTCTTCAGTTTTTCAGCTTGAGAAATACTGAGTGTGTTCCCCTCTTTGGGTTTTCTGTCTCCGGGTCTTTGCACATATTGTTATAATACTTCACCTTGTCTTCTCAAGCTACTGTTTGAAATCTTCTATTCAGCCTTTTACTTCATTATTTCTTCCTTTCCCTTTAGCTACCTGATGTTCAAGAACAAGACTCAGAGCTCCTCCTGACATGCATTTTGATCTTTTCTTTACACGCTTACTTCAAAAATTTTTCATCCTCTTTTAGTAATGATGGTAAATAGTTAATTATTTACCTACTCAACTCTCAAATGAAAAGCTATTTTTCATGTTCTTTCCTTCTAGAGAGTAATGTAGGTTCTCCAAATTTTTAATACTAATTGATTTTAGAGGGATGGCAGTGAGCTTAACTATCATTTACCTTAAAGAAAAAGTATTTTGTTGTGCTTTACGTGAAAATTTACAGTCCAAGTCAGTTTGTGAAAGAAAACGTTGGTCACACTGCTTTGTTAGCCCTAGCTGCTCTCCCCAGCCTATGACAGCACACTCCTCCTTTCCACCCTGTATTTCTCGTGTCCATTTAACCAGCTGCTGTCCCCCTCGACCTTCTCATCTCACCTCTGGACAGGAGCTTCTCAGTTAGCCTCATGCGTATAACTTAAGCCAGGAAGCACACTCTTCACCAGTATCATTTTATGTCTTATAGTCTAGTCCAATCTTTGTCTGAAAAGTTGACTTTGCGACTAGTTTCAGCTTTCCTATCCTCTACCTTTTGCTACAAAAATTCTACCGTCTAGATTGCACCTTCTCAAATTTTAACGTGCAATCAAATCATTTGGGGATCTTGGTGAAATAGATACGCTATTAGGACCTTTCTAAGCGTTTCATACTACATGTTAGAATACCTTAAGTGAAGTAAGGAGTGAGCATTACTGAATAACATAACCAGCAGGTCTGCTACATTACTAATTATTAAAACAGTAATATATCTAGTTACATGTTTTTCATAGTGTCAATATGTAGTCAGTTCGCTATCATGTGAAAAATTTTTTTCCTATTGTTCTCTCATTTCAGGCTTTATAGAATTTTTTAGGCCATAGTTAGCATCTACTTACAGTTTTCCTGTTTTCATATTTGTGAATATTATCCAGCTTACTAATAAAAATGTATCAAACATGATTTATAAAAAGTATAGGTGCTTCAGCAAACAATTCTTCCTACACATTGAGATATTCCAAAATGTAGTTACAGAATTTCGGTGTTAGTATTGTATACCATTTGAGAGCTTGTTGTTTAATTTTTCAGTAACTTTTGTGCTTAGAAAGATAAGTTCCAATATCTTCTGACTGGCAAATTTTGTTTGTAATAATTGCATTTTGTCACTTAGTGAATTGCGTGATAAATGAAGTGATAGATGCTTTGATTAAAATTTTTCACAAGCTCATGGAAAGATGCTGAACTACATTAGTCATCAAAGAAATGGCAATTAAATTTATAATAAGATACCACTGTATATTTACTAGAATGAGTAAAGTAAAAAAGACTGACATTATCAAGTGTTGGCAAGGGTGTGGTATAACTGGTATTCTCACACGTTTCTGGTCAGAATGTAAAATGGTATACTATATGGTTTTGCTTGTATAAAGTTTTATAGTGTTCAAAACTATAGGACAGAAAGCAGATCCCTGGTTGCTTGGGCTCAAGGATGAAGGGGTAAGACTGAATGCAAAAGGTTATGAAGAAACTTTTTTATGTTAAAGGAACATATCTGTGTTTTGATTGTAATGATGATGTACATAATTACAAAAAGTTACTGTATTGAATACTTACAATTAGTACAAACATTTTCGTGATAAACAGTGAGATAAAACAAAAAGGAAAAACTTCCCAATTACAAGTAGTCCTGGACCTACCATCTGCTTGCATTTTGACAACTCTGACCTAAATCAGTTTTCATTATTATTGCCCTTTATTATGACAGTCTCTGTAAATCTGATCTTCACTTGTCTTTGGAGGTTGGAAACATTAGATATAAGCTTACAGATGCATTTAATACATACAAACACATGCAGAAACTCTGGTGGTGCACTGGTTCAGTGCTACGGCTGCTATCCAAAAAACTGGTAGTTGGAATCCACCAGGGAGCCACAGAAACTCATTGAGGGCAGTTCTTCCCTATTCTATAGGGTTGCTATGAGTTGAAATTAACATGACAGCAGTGGCTTTGATGGGTTTCCACACATACAAGATTCTATGTAGTACACATTACTAATAACAAGATGTACCAAAAAAAAAATGGCCCTAAGTGTGGTTGGTTGTAACTCAAATGCTTCATAAGTCAGGGACTACCTGTAATTTTGAACACCATGCAACCAAATTTAGAGGACTTCTTTCCAAAAAAGTCCAAGACAGTAGCTGAACAGTCATACCAATTTCGGAAATAGTCGCTTAAATGCTCAAACATTTTTAATTTGTGGATGACACATAGCAATGTGAGAGAACACATAATGGAACACTGAAATAGATTTTATGTTTAACATCAGCACTTGCAGAGAATTTTTAGTTCAGAAACTCTGTGTATGTGACAATACACTTGTGAATTTTAACAAGTACAGTTTCTGTTTCAGTTGTTCAAAGACTAAGCTTTTCCCCCAAGGTCTAGGTGTAATTATGAATTGTGTGTGCACCACATCCAATTGCAAGTGGATCTCTTTAGTAAGAGCATTGATTTGATCAAAATTTGCATTCATATTATCACACATATAATCATTGTTTCTCCAGTGTGAAATTTTTTATCTGAATGTATAATAAGTCATAATGATTTCATGTTTCACTGTCAACAGGACAAGCTTCAAATAGACTTATTTTGATTATGTAGACTGGATAAAAATACTTGAATGATTATTGCACTAAATGGTTTTCAAGCCATTAATAGTGATATAAAACTGCATCATTTTAACTCACTGTGAATTTTTTTCTTTACTGGAGCTACATACTATTGCTGTGACTGCTTGGTCTACACACAGAAGAAAACATGAGCAAAGATAATTGTAAGAATGTAATTTGATATAAGTAAAAAGTTGTGCATAATGCTGCATTCTGCATCTGTGCATGTTTGATGGACACTTTAGGAAAGCCAGCCAGCCAAGTGCCGTCGAGATGGATTGGACTCACAGTGACCCTGTAAAAAATCTTCAGACTTTAAAAGTAGATGCCAAAGTTTCTTTTACTTAGACTTATTCAAATGATCAGTGATCTCATTATTGGTCTCATGGCAATGGAAATGTTAACAAATAATGTGTACAAATAGCCTTTCGTTATCACCTTTATTGAGAAACAGATGTTTGGCATGTAATTGTTTATTAAATATACATTTTGCAATTCTTTGAAGGGTGAGGAAAAGAGAGATGGGTTATTGCTGGTCATCCTTCAGATTTAAGGTAGAGCTCTCTTTACTGCATATACAACTTGTAGCTGCTAGATGGAACTGTGGCCAAATCTAGAAATACAACGTGCATGTCTACCAAACCCATCCCAGTTTCTTTCTTTATTTTTTTGATTGGGGTGAAGTTTACAATCAGTGAAATGTAAATGTTCTAAAAGGTTTTAACAAATGACCATGTCCCTGGGTGTATAAATGTGCTGCTAGCTGAAATGTCAGAGGTTCGAGTCTACTGAAGAACTTCAGAAGAAAGCCCTGATGATCTTCTCTTGGAAAACCAGCCATTAAAATCCTGTGTGACGCACAGTGACACACACTACTGTGACACACATGGGCTCTTCATGAGTCAGAATTGATTTGACAGCAACTAGTACACGTACAAGTACATAACCACTTAACCTATACTATCTAATTAAAGCTTGTGACTTGAATTGAAGACCAATGACTTGTGTTGGCAAAGAATATTGAATACAATGAATAAATCTGGCTTGGAAGGTATACAGTCAGAATGCTCCTTCAAAGCAAAGATGGACATGTTATCAGGAGGAACCAGTCCCTGGAGAAGGACACCACGTGTGATAAAGCAGAAAGTCAGTGAAAAAGAAGACATTTGTCATAGTCATATAGTGCTGCTATAACAGAAATACCGAAAGTGGATGATGTTAGTAAAAAGAAATTTATTGTCTCACAGGCTTTGTTGTTATTGTTAGGTGCTGCGGAGTCAGTTCCAACTCACAGCGACCCTAGGCAGAAGAGAATGAAGCACTGCCTGGTCCTTCACCATGCCCACAGTCATTCTTATGCAAAAGTCCATCATTGCAGCCACTGTGTCAGTCCATCTCCTTGAAGGTTTTCTTCTTTTTCACTGACTCTCCACTCTGTCAAGCCTGATGTCCTTCTGACAACTGATCCCTCCTGACAACATGTCCCAAGTATGGAACACACCATCTCACCATCTTGATTCCAAGGAGCTCTCTGGTTGTACTTCTTCCAGGACAGATGTTTGGTTTTTTTGGAAATCCATGGTACATTCAATATTCTTCACGAACACCGCAGTGCAAAGGCATCAATTCTTTTTCTGTCTTCCTTATTTACTGTGCAGCTTTCCTGTGCGTGTGATGCAAATGAAAACACCATGGCTTTGATCAAGCATGCCTCTTCCGAATTCTGCTTGAATTTCTGGCAGGCCCCTGTCAGTATACTGTTGCAGTTGCTTTTAAATCATCTTGAGCAAGATTTTACTTGTGTATTGTGTTAATAACAGTGTTCAATAGTTTCTGCATTTGATTTGATCACTTTTATGGGGAACAGGCATGAATAGGGATCTCCTCCACTCCATTGACCAGGTAGCTGTCCTCCAAATCTCTTGGTACGGACGACTGAGCACTTTCACTTCCTGTATCTGTTTGGTGAAACATCTCAATTGATATGCCATCAGTTCTCTGAGCAGTGATTGTCACCAGTGCCTTCAATGCAGGTTTGACTTCTTCCTTCAGTTCCGTTGATTCCTGATCACGTGGCACCTCCTGAAGTGGTTGAACACTGACTGGTTCTTTCTGGTACAAAATGACTATAAGGAACTATATGTTTCTTCCGTCTTCTTTTGCTGCTTCCCCACTCATTTAATATTTTCTCTGTAGAATCCTTTACTACTGCAACTTGAGGCTTGAGTTTTTTTTCTTCAGTTCTTTCAGCTTGAGAAAAGCAGAGCATGTTGTTCCCTTTTGGCTTTCTATTTCCAACACTTTGCATATGTCGTTATAAGAATACTTCGTCTTGTTGAGACTCCCTTTGAAATCTTCTGTTCAGTTCTTTCACTTCATCATTCCTTCCTTTTGCTTTAGCTACTCAACATTCTAGACAAGTTTCAAACTTCTGACATCCAATTTGGTCTTTTCTTTCTTTCCTGTTTTTTAAATGACCTGTTGCTTTCTTTATGAATGATGTCTCTGATGTCATTCCACAACTTGTCTGGTGTTTGGTCATTAATGTTCAATGCACCAGATCTGTTCTTGAGATGCCCTCTAAAGTCAGATAGGATGTAATCAAGGTTATACTTTGGCTCTTGTGGACTCGTTCTAATTTTCTTCAGTGTCAATTTGAATTTGCATATGAACAATTGATGTTCTGTGCTGCAGTCAGCACTGGTCTTTTTCTGACTGCTGAGATGGAGCTTTTCCTTGATCTTTTTTTACAGATGTAGTTAATTTGATTTCTGTTTATTCCATATGGGGGAGTTCATGCGTATTTTTGCTATTTACATTGGTGAAAAACAGTATTTGTGATGCAGAAGTTGTTGGACTTGCAACTTTTATCACGTGATCTCAGCCATTGTTTCTGTCACCAAGCCTCTATTTTCCAACTAATGATCCTTCCTTACTTCTAACCTTCGCATTGTAATCATCAGTAATTATCAACGCATCCTGATTGCATGTTTGATCAATTTTGAACTACAGAAGCTAGTAAAAATCTTCAATTTCTTCTCCTTTGGCCTTAGGGGTTGGTGCATAAATTTGAATAACAGTCATATTAACTGGGCTTTTTGTAGACTTATGGATATTATCCTATTACTGACAGCATTGTACTTTAGGACTGATCTTGAAATGTTCTATGTGGTGATGAATGCAACATTATTCTTCTTCAAGTTATTTGCAGTATAGTAGACCACATGATGGTCCAATGCAAAATGGCTAATAATTGCCCATTTCAGCTCACTAGTGCCTACAAACGGAAACCTTGGTAGTGCAGTGGGTTAAGTGCTACATCTGCTAACCAAAAGTTCGGCAGTTTAAGTCTGCTAGGAGCTCCTTGGAGACTCTATGGGGCAGTTCTACTCGAACCTCTAGGGTTGCTGTGAGTTGAACACGACTCATCAGCAGTGGGTAATGCCTACAATATCAATTGTTTATGCATTCTATTTCATTTGTGTTGATTCCAATTTTCCTTGATCCATACTTCTTATATTCTACTTCCAGTCATTAATAGATGTTTGCAGCTGTTTCTTCTTATTTTGAGTCATGCCACATCAGCAAATGAAAGTCCGTAAGGCTTTACTCCATCTACATCATTAAGGTTGACTCTACTTTGAGGAGGTAGCTGTTTCCCAGTTATCTTTTGAGTATCTTCTAACCTAGAGGGCTCATTTTTTGGCACTGTATCTGACAATGTTCCGTTGCTATTCATAAGGTTTTCCTTGGCTAATTCGTTTCAGAAGTAGACTGCCAGGGCTTTCTTTCTAGTCTGTCTTAGTCTGGAAGCTCAGCTGAAACCTGTCCATCATGCGTGACCCTGTGGGTACCTAAATACCAGTGGCATAGCCTCCAGCACCACAGCAACATGCAAACCCCCACAGTGTGAGAAACTGACAGATAAGTGGGGCTCTCACAGGCTAGAAGCCAGAATTCATGGGGCCAGTTCCAGGAGAAGAGTTTCTCTGTGTGTTAGCTCTGGGTAAATGGCCTAGTTTTCAATCTCCGCTTGGTCTGGGAAGATCTCAGCAACAAGAACTTCAGGCCCGAAGGACACGTCCTGCTTCCAGCACTGCTTTCTTGGTGGTATGTGATCACTGTCTTAGTTGTCTAGTGCTGCTCTAACAGAAATACCACAAGTTGATGGCTTTATCAAAGAGCGGTTTATTCTTACCCAGTCTAGTAGGTTATAATTCTGAATTCAGACTGTCCACTCCAGGGGACAGCTTTTCCTCTTTGTTGGCTGTGAAGAAAGGTCTTTGATCAGGGAGCATCTTGGCACAAGACCCTCGGGTCTGAAGCACTTGTTCTACTCCACATGTTGCTTCTTGACAGTGTGAGGTTCCCATTTGTCTGTTTTCTTTTTTTTGAAAGCTACATTCCAGGGAAACTCTGTTAGTGACAGGGTTGCAGTCCCACCTTAATCCTCTTTCACTGTAATCCTGTCTATTAACCACAGGCAGAGATCAGGATTTACAGCAGAGGAAAATCACAGAATGTAGGACAATCACACAATACTGGGAATCATGGCCCAGCCAAATTGCTATTCACATTTTGGGGGGGATCCAACTTAATCTATGACAGTCCCCAAGTCTCTGCTTGTCTCCTTGCCTGGTTTTATATCTTATCTTACAAGAGATAAAAGATGGTGCTGACCACACCCCAGGGAAACGTCTTTTACACTGGATTAGTGTGGTGACTTTAGTAACAATATTACAGTCCCACCTTCATCCTCACGAACACAATCCAATCTTGCTCCATTAACCACATGCACAGACCAGGATTTACAACATATGTGAAATTATAATCATAATACAGAGGACAACAACAAAGAATCATGGCCCAGCCAAACTGCTGCATACATTTTTGGGGGGACACAGTTGTATTCATGACAACCCCCAGTGAGACGGATTGACACAGGGGCTACAGTAATAGGTTTAAGCATAGCAAAGATTGTAAAGATAGGGTAAGACTGGTCCACATTTCCCTGTTTTGTTCATATGGTCGCTATGAATTGGAATCAACTCAAGGGCACCTAACAAGAACAACAGCCTATACCCAAATAGTGTGCAGAACATTTCTGTCATTCTTTCATTTACAAGTTCCCTCATTCATCCTTTCAGTTAATTCTAATTCCCTAAACAACCTATGGAAACCCTGGTGGCACAGTGGGCTAAGTGCTATGTCTGTTAACCAAAAGGTTGGCAGTTCAAATCTGCCAGGTGCTCCTGCGAAACTCTATGGGACAGTTCTACTCTGAACTATAGTGTCACTACAAGTCAGACCAACTCAACAGCACTGGGGTTTTGAGACAACCTATGTTCTTGTTTCTACTGCTGTGAATTTGTGTTGCCTGCTTTTAAATTTCATGTAAATTGATTTGTATCATATGAGTTATTTTGAATCTACTGTGACATTATGAAATTTGTTGTGTTGTTGCATGTATCAATTCATTTTTTTTCAATTTTTTGAGTAATATTCCTTTCTATGAATCTATCACAATTTTTTTTTATTGATGGACATTTGGATCATCTTCAGTTTTTTTGCTAGTATGAGTAAACCTACTGTACGTATTCTTATACAGGTCTTTTTTGTGGCCATATGGTTTCATTTCTCTTAGAGTAGAAAAACTACATGGAAATTTAAGGGTAAACGTCATGGGTTGCATTGTGTCCCACCAAAAACGTGTGTATTGATTTGACTTGGCTACGAGTCCCAACATGATGCAATTCCTCCCATGTGTTGTGAATCCTGCCTCTGTGACATTGATGAGGGAGAACAGGCAGCAGTTGTGCTGGTGAGGTGGGACTCAAGTTACCAGCTGTGGGATATAAGGGAGAGAAGTGAACGTAGAGAGTTGGGAACCTCATACCACCAAAAAAGCAGCGCCGAGAGCAAAGCGTGTCCTTTGGACCTGAGGTTCCTGTGCCAAGATGCTGTCACTGGATTTGGACTCAGCCTACTGGACTGTGATGAATTCTCACACTGAGTCAACTTATAATTCACAAATGGATTTGTGGCTTACCAGACTGTCAATAAAATTTCTCCTTATAAAGCCTTCCTCTCATGGTATTTTCTGTTAGAGTGGTACCAGGTGACTAAAATTGTAACTTTATAAGAAACTACCAACAAGTTTTCCACAGTAGGCCTGTCATTTTACACTCCCATCAGAAATGTGTGACAGTTATAATGGTTTCACATTCTCATCAACGTCTGTGTTTTAGCTGGAAACGCTGGAGGCATAGTGGTAAAATGCTGCATCTGCTAACACAAAGGTTGGCAGTTCAAGCCCTCCAGACGCTGGTTGGAAATGCTATGGAGCAGCTCTACCCTGACTGATAGGGTTGCTGTGAGTCAGAATTGACTCAGCAGCGGGGAGTTTGGGTAAGTCAGTCCTCCTATAACAGAAATATCAGATGTGGATGGCTTTAACAAGGAGAAATTTATTTTCTCAAAGTAAAGTAGGCTTAGAGTTTGAATTCAGGGTGTGAGCTCCAGGAGAATGGTTTGGACACTGGAGAGAGGTCCTTGCTGTCAGTCTTCCCCTGGACTGGAAGATTCTGAGGTGCAAGGGACCCAGGGTCTAAAAGATGTGCTCTGTTCCCAGTACTGCTTTCTTGGTGGTATGAGGTCCCCAACTTTCTGCTTGCTTTCTTTCCCTCTATATACCAACAAATTACCTCAAGGCACAAGACACTTTTATAGATTGAATCCTGCCTTACCCAAATGATTACTGCCCATCCTTCCTCATTAACATTGCAGAAGCAGGATTTATAGCATATAGGAATATCACACAATACTGGGAATCAGGGACTGGCCAAATTTGTATAAACATTTTTTGAAGGACACAGTTCATCCTTGACAATCTGTCTTGTCTGTCTTTTTAATTTTAGATATTTTAGTGGATATGATGTGATGTTGCATTATGGCTTTTAATTTGTATTTCTCTCATGACTTATAAGGTTGAGCATCCTTTCATGAGCTTTTGGACATTCGAGTATTTTCTTTTATAAAATGTTCAAGTCTTTTGTTCAGATTTCTTTACTGAGTTGTTAGTAAATTTTTTATTGATTTATAGGAGGCTATGTTTTGATATTCTGAATGCCAGCCCTTTGTCAGATACATACATTATGAATACATTTTTCCAATCTGTGGTTTCTTGATTTTCTTAGTATTGTGTTTCAAACAGAAAAAGAGTATAACACTACTGAAGTTAAAGGCATCAAAATTTTTCTTTTATGGTTAGTGCTTTTTATGTCCTATCTTAAAGAAGAAAGTAATTTTTTTAAAAAGTGGTATTTGATTAGCAGAAGCTTTTAATTTTGATGGAACCCAAAGGGTTCATTTTCTTTTTGTTAAAAGTCGGAGCTGTTTGTGTTCTTTCTAAGAAATCTTGGCTTGCCTCAAGGTTGCAAAGATGACCTATGTTATTTTCAACAAGCTTTATAGTTTGATCTTCTAAGTTTACGTCTCTGATTCATCCAAAATTATTGCTTGTGTGTACTGTAAGTATGAATTGGAGTGGTTTACTTGTTGATATTTCTACATTAGGAGACTTATTTAACCCGTCTAAGTCTGATTTTCTTTGTCTGCAAAATGAGCATAATAACGGGTACCTAAGAGAGTTGGTGTTGAATCACATTGGTTGTTAACATGTAGCACTGAGTTAAATGTTTAAGTGCTACACTACTAGCCAAAAGGTGGGCAGTTTGAACCCACCCAGAGGTATCTCAGAAGACAGACTTGTCTATCTCTTTCTGAAAGGTCAAAGTCTTGAAAACTGTGGAGCAGTTCTACTCTGTGCAAATGGGGTGTGAGAGATAAAATTCCAAATGGTCCATCTTCGGTACAAAGGCTGAGATAAGAAGTCACTAGTTAACCTAAAACAGGGATGAACAGGGGAGACGGGGAAGCCTGTTTGGGAAACAGGAGATACAAGCACAAAAGAAAATGGTGTGTTAACACTTAGGGGATGGCCAGGAGAGACTGTTCACCCCATAGTACTCAGCCAGTGAGGAACTGGGGGAGCGACTCATGAGTCAGAAGATAAAAAGGGCTTATAAGGAGCTGTTTGGTGTGCCACTCTGTGACCAGCCTCCTTTGTGGGCTCAGGCACCCAATTTTGCAAAATTGACTAATTAAGGCTCGCTCTCACTAAGTGGATTTGAATTGGATTTTTTGAGAATTTGTTGGAGAAAGACTGGTAACTGCCTATCAGTGGCCTCATAAGGGATAAGGCAGCCTGCCTCCACCACTGAGGCAGGGTCCTAGCCAGGGGTTTATACCGGCCTGCCAGTTGCCAAGAGGAACTGGAGCAGTGTCCCGGGTGTGGACATTTCTCACCTAGGGCCACCTGGAGTGTGAATCGACCTGATGGCAATATACAGCAACAACAACAGGTGTTGAGCAAACATAGCTCAATAAAACTCTCCCCGATTTTTGTTGGGTCTCTGAATGCTCTACAAATAGTCCCCCTTCCCATTTTCTCATGTTTAATTTGTAAGACCCTGAATTTATATCAATTCAAATGATCCTAACAATCTTTCCCCATCCCTGTGACTCTGCCATTTTACATGCATTTCTCCAAATTATCTAGGAATTCTGCTTTCATTTTGAAGATGACAGAGCAGGCCGAAAGAACAGGAGCAGCTTGCCAAAGACTCAGCCAGCAAGTGGTGGAGTCAGGGTTCAAATTATGCCTGAGTTCAAAGCTTACTTTCTGGCCACTACATGCCTTCATTGTCTTAATGTGACCTGACATGAGTGTTTAACATGGTCTTTCTGTGTCATTTGAACATACTATAAATACCATTTAGTAAGAAAACTCATTGTTAGCCTGATTTAAATGTCACTGTCTTATCACATTCTCTACCACCACCTGATGATGTCTCAGTGGTCCATAAATGAGCCTCCTATGCTTCTTCACACCTTCATATTCTCCACTTGGATTCTTCTTTGCCATCTACCAGTAGCACAGTGGTTAAATGCTATATCTGCTAACCAAAAGGTCAGCAGTTCAAACCCACCAGATGCTCCTTGGAAACTCTATGGGGCAGTTCTTCTCTGTCCTATAGGGCCACTTAGTTAGTTTTGGCTTTGGTTATTCACCAGTGGTTCACTACACAGGAAAGTGCAATTCTCCAAAGAGTACATTTGGAAATGGTTGGGAATGGGTGATAGGTGGGGAGCATTTGGGACCTACTGACACTTGGCGGGCAGAGATCAGGGATGCTGAACATCCTGTAAAGTATGGGGCACAACCCACACAGTGAATTTTCCTGCCCCAAATGTCAAAAGTACCACCCTGTCTTAGTTTTCTGGTCTCTGGGTGGTACAAACAGTTTTGCTTGA
Source organism: Heterohyrax brucei (assembly GCA_028571685.1). NCBI lineage: Eukaryota > Metazoa > Chordata > Mammalia > Hyracoidea > Procaviidae > Heterohyrax > Heterohyrax brucei. The sequence goes on from CM053143.1 coordinate 170,244,199, forward strand.
CTTGGCCTAAATACTGGCCTTTGACCCCATCTGCTAGTGCTGTGGATGCAAGGCCTGCCAACTTGCTACTGTAGAGGTCACAGCCAAGAAAATCCCATGGAGCAGTTCTGTGCTGTGATACATGAGGCTGCCGTAAACCAGAATCTGCCTAGTGGCATTGCATTATGGGTCATAGTTGCCTGGTGCTGCTGTAACAGAAAAACCACAACTGGATGGCTTAAAGAACAGAAATTTATCTTCCCACAGTTCTGGAGACTAAGAATTCAAATCAAGGGCTCTGCCTCGTCAGTCTCCTCAGGGTGCCTTGGCTTGTACAGGGCCCTCACATGCTGTCTGCACTTCTCCACAGTTCGTGCATGGTCGTGTCTATGTTGCTTGTCATTGATTGAACTGTGTCCCCCAAAAATGTGTGCAGCAATTTGGCTGGACCATGATTCCTGGTACTGTGTGATGTTTGTGTATGCTATAAACAAAGGCTTCAGTCAGGAGTAATGGAAACCCTAGTTGCATAGTGGTTTAGTGCTACATCTGCTAACCAAAATGTGGGCAGTTCCTATCTACCAGCTGCTCCTTAGAATCTCTGTGAGGCAGTTCTACTCTTTCCTATGGGGTCACTACATGTTGGAAGCCTCCATTTGTCTGTCAGGTTGTCATCCTGTGGGGTCTTGCGTGCTGCCACGATGCTGGAAACTATGCCACCAGTATTCAGATGCCAGCAGGGTCACCCATGGTTGACAGATTTCAGCTGAGCTTCCAGCCTAAGACAGACTAGGAAGAAGAACCCAGAAGTCTAGGTCCAAAAAGAATCACCTAGGGAAAATCTTATGAATAGCAGTGGAACATTGTCAGATATAGTGCCAGAAAATGAGCCCCCAGGTTGGAAGACACTCAGAAGACAACTGTGGAACAGCTACCTCCTCAAAGCAGAGTCAACCTTAATGATGTGGATGGAGTAAGGATTTCTGGACCTTCGTTTGTTGATGTAGCACAATTCAAAATGGGAAGAAACAGCTGCAAATATCCATTAATAATGGGAATGCAGAATGTAAGGAGTACGAATTTAGGAAAATTGGAAGTCAACAAAAATGAAATAGAATGCATAAACATCGATATCCTAGGCATTAGTGAGCTGAAATGGACCGGTACTGGCCATTCTGCATCGGACAATCATATGGTCTACCATACTGGGAATGAGAACTTCAAGAGGAATAGTTTTACATTGATCATCACAAAAAACATTTCAAGATCTGTCCTGAAGTACAATACTGTCAGTGATAGGATAATATCCATATGCCTACAAGGAAGGCCAGTTAATATGACTATTATTCAAATTTATGCATCAACAACTAAGGCCAAAGGAGAAGAAATTGAAGATTTTTAGCAGCTTCTGCTGTCCAAAATTGTTCAAACATGCAATCAGGATGCATTGATAACTACTGGTGATTGGGATGCAAAAATTGGAAACAAGAAGGATGGGTAGTTGGAAGATAAGATCTTGGTGATAGAAATGGTGCTGGGATCACATGAAAGAATTTTGCAGGACCAAAGACTTTTTCATTGCAAACACCTTTTTTAACCAGCACGAACAGTGACTGTGCACATGAACCTCACCAGACGGAATACACAGGAATCAAACTGACTACATGTGTGGAAAGAGACAATGGAAAAGCTCAAAATCAGCAGTCAGAACAAGACCAGGTGCTAAATGTGGCACAGACTGTCAATTGATCATATGCAAGTTCGAAGTGAAACTGAAGAAAATCAGAACAGGTTCATGACAGCCAAAGTATGACCTTGAGTATATCCCACCTGAGTTTATAGGCTATCTCAAAAACAGATTTGATGCATTGAACACTAATGACCAAAGACCAGACAAGTTGTGGAATGACATCAAAGATACTATCCACGAAGAAAACAAGAGGTTATTAAAAAGACAGCAAAGACAAGAAAGACAGAAAACATCAAATTGGATGTCTGAGAGACTCTAAAACTTCATCTTGAACAATGAGTAGCTAAAGCAAAAGGAAGGAATGGCAAAGTAAAAGAACCAAATAGAAGATTTCAAAGGGTGGCTTGAGAAGGCAAGGTAAAATGCTATAATGACATGTGCAAAGAGCTTGAAATAGAAAACCAAATGGAAAGGACAAATTCTGCATTTCTCAAGCTGAGACAACTGAAGAAAAAAATCAAGCCTCAAGTTGTAATAGTGAGGGATTCTACAGGAAAAGTATTGAACGACTCAAGAAGCACCAATAGAAGATGAAAGAAACAGACAAAGTCATTATGTAAGAAAGAACCTGTCAATGTTCAACCATTTCAAGGCGTAGCATGTGACCAGGAGCCAATGGTACCAAAGAAAGAGGTTGAAGCCACATTGAAGGCACTGGCGAAAAACAAGGCTCTGGGAACTGATGGAATACCAACTGAGAAGTTCCAACAAATGGATGTAGCACTGCAGTGGTCACTCATCTGTGCCAAGAAATTTGGAGGACAGCTACCCAGCCAACCACCTGGAAGAGATCCACATTTATATGTATTTCCAAGAAAGATCATCCAACTGAATGTGAAATTATCAAACAATATCATTAACATCACACACAAGTGAAGTATTGCTAAAGATCATTCAAAAGTAACTGCAACAATATATTGACAGAGAACTGCCAGAAATCCAAGCTGGATTCAGAAGAGCGTATGGGTATCATTGTTGATGTCAGATGGATCTTTGCTGAAAGCGGAGGATACAAGGAAGATGTTTACTTGTGTTTCACTGACTACACAAAGGTGTTCGACTCTGTGGATCATAACAAATTATGGTTAACACTGGAGAGAATGGGAAGTCCAGAGCTTTTAATTGTGCTCATGAGGAATCTGTAGATGGATCAAGAGGCAGTTGTGCAAACAAAACTAGAGGACACTGCATAGTTTAAAGTCAGGAAAGGTGTACACTGGGACTGTGTTCTTTCACCATATCTTTTCAATCTCTATGCTGAGCAAATAATCTGAGAAGCTAGACTATATGAAGAGGAACAAGGCATCAAGTTTGCAGGAGATTCATTAACCTGCATTATCCAGACCATATAACCTTGCTTGCTGGGAGCGAAGAGGATTTGAAACACTTACTGATGAAGATCAAAAACCACAACCTTCAGTATGAATTGCACCTGAACATCAAGGAAACAAGAATCCTCACAACTGGACTAGTAAGCAACATCATCATAAATGAAGAAAGGGTTGAGGTTGTTAAGGATTTCATTTTATTTGGTTCCACAATCAGTGGCCATGGAAGCAGCAGTCAAGGAATCAACAGACACATTGCATTGGACAGATCTGCTAGAAAACACCTCTTTAAAATGTTGAAAAGTAAAGATGTCACCTAGAAGACTAGAAATGCCTGCCCCAAGCCATGGTATCTTCAATTGCACCATGTGCATGGACAGTGAATAAGGAAGACAGAAGAAAAATTGCTGCCTTTGAATCGTGGTGTTTGAGAAGAATATTGAATGTACCATGAACTGCCTAAAGAACAAACAGATTTTCCCTGGAGAAGCACAACCAGAGTGCTCCTGTGGAAATAAAGATGGCAAGATTGTGTCTTCCATACTTTGAACATGTTGTTAAGAGGGATCAGTCCCCGGAGAAGGACATCATGCTTGGTAGAGTAGAGGGTCAGTGAAAAGAGGAGGACCTTCAACAAGAGGGATTGACATAGTGGTCGCAACAACTGAGCTTAAGCATAAAAACAATTTTGGGCATGGTACAGGACCAGGCAGTGTTTTGTTCTGTTGTGCACAGGGTTACTATCAGTTGGAACTGACTCAAAGCCACCTAACAACAGCATGAGTTTGAATTGACTTGATAGTAGTGGCTTTGGCTCAATCAGGAGTGCTATAGGAATTTCTTCTGGGATTGTACCTACCCTTTTCCATGGAGTGTATTTCAAGTCATAGTGACCTGAAAAACAGGGTAGAACTGCCCCATAGAACTTCCAAGATGTACCTGGCAGATTTTAACTCTCCATCCTGTGGTGAGCAAATACAGCACTTAGCCACTAGGCTACCAGGGTTTCCTTTGTCTACAGATGTCCACGTAAACCCTTGTGGTGTAGTGGTTAAGAGCTACAGCTGCCAATCAAAAGGTCGGCAGTTCAAATCTGCCAGGTGTTCCTTGGAAACTCCTTGGGGGCACTTCTACTCTGCTGTACGGGGTCACTATGATATGGAATGGACTGAGGGGCAACAGTTTCTTAAATAGATGTTCAGGAGAAGTCCGGGACTGGGATTGAAAATAGGGTGGGAGGGATTTCAACATGATTGACCTTTGCCTGGGGCTCAAAGCAGCCTGGGACAAGACTCTTCCAGAAACCGCTGGTGAGCACTTAACCGTGTGCTGCAGGGAGGATGACAAGTACCCAGGGACAGTCTGTACACCCCTCCCCAGTTTCAGTGTCTGTGGAAGTTAATTGTGGTGACAGGTCAACAGAAATGCCTTCTCTTCCTTCTCTGTGTGGCTGCCTCAGGTAGGCATCTTTCAGGTATACGGTACCTTGAAATATAACTCTGCACCTCCTCTGACACCCTCCTGGCCCTGCACCCTGGACAGGTGCTTCCCTATCGATTGCCTCTCTCTGTTTACTTCCCTCATCCCTCTGAGTTGCCTCTTAGTCGCGTAGGCACTGTGATTCACGTACCAGGCCATTAATCCAGTAAGAAGCTGTTAAATGGAGATGCTAACTGGGCAGAGGAACAGAATCAGGAGGCCCTTCTGAGAGCCATAAATTCTCTCTCTTAACAGCTTTATATACTTGAAAGAGAAGGGTATTCTAAAAGCACCGTGGAAAGTACCTAGAACCTAGGCTTCTAATAAAAAATGGGGACATTTGATTCAGTTATTAACAAATGGAGGATTTACTTTGTACAAGTGGCTGGGCTGGCACTGAGATGAACGTTGTCACAGGGGGAAAAAAATTACAAAGTTTAGTAAAGCAAAAGGAAAGTTTTATTCAGCAAGTATTTCAGAAGGCCAAAGGGGGAAGCAGACAAGCATGCTGCCAGAGCTACTAAGCGTCTGCCTGAATCCAAGGAGGCTTCCAGAATCACCAGTATACATTATCACAGAATGGGTAGAATCATTAAAAGCTTCACCTTTTCACAGACTGGCTAGCATTTGTGATCTTAAGTTTTGAATCATCTTTCTTAACAATCATTGGTGCGAGTTTCAGTAAGGAGGGTCAAGAGGGTCTTCGCTGGTCCAACAATTGTCTATTCACTGAATATTAATAGAAAAAGATAAAGGGTGGAAAGTCTTTTGTGTTCTCTTTGACTGGCTTATGTGAAGTTTCCCTAGAAGATGTTTTCTTTCCCTAAAAGATAATTTCCAAGATTATCTTATCTGTTGCCTTTATCTCAGGGCCCAGTTGACTTATCCTTGTGAGTACTTGTGAGCTCTTGTAGGCCGAGCTCTAGCTGGGTGACATTCCATATGCTTAAGGACAGGGAATAATAATTCCAAACTTATTTTCTACATCAGTATGGATACACAATCTTTCAGGAGCTCAAAACCTGATGAGAGTCAGCACCAAGTCCTGCTTTTGCTTTCCTGTGCCCTTATCTAGTCCTAAGAACTACCTTCTTAATTTCCTCTCCAGACATTCTCCTGTTCTTTAGCCCTATTGCCAGGGCCAGGCTTTCATAACATCTGCAGGGTGGCAACAGCCTCTCACTTGGCTTCCCTGACTACCTGTCCTATTCTGATTCAGTACCCACATACCAGTACATGAGTTTTTCCAAAAGTCAATTGTCACCACTCAGTGACTGATGAAATATTTGCTAATGGCTCTTAATTGTTTTATGGATAAGAAGGCCCCTTGTCAAAGCCCCTCTTGATCATGACCTTTTTTATCTCTCCATCCTTTTTGCAATATAATTCTCCAAGCCAGACATACCGAGCCTAGTGATTTCCTAGACTCTGTCCTATCACATTCTGCTACCACCAGGAATGTGCCCTAGCCCCTAATCTGGCTAACCACACCTTTAGGATTCAGCCTGGGTTCCATCTCTTCCTTCTCCTGCCCTCTTGTTTGTTCTCTCACAACTCCTGGGACTTCTCCACCCATCGTAGTCTATGTTATGAATTGAATTGTATCCTCACAAAAACATTTGTTAAACTTGTTCTCTTATAGCTGTGGAAAGGTCTCAGGGTGGTGTAAACAGCTTGCAGTGAACTATTAATCCAAAGTTTGGCTGTTAGAACCCTCCCAGCAGTACTGCAGAAGAAAGTCCTGGCAATCTGCTTCCACAAGAGTATAGCCAGAAGACCCTATGGAGCAGTTCTGAAACCTCTAATCAACACCCCTTCTTTGTCTTGCTAACCAAGAGCTACTGGAGCAGTCTCTTTCCAGAAATCACAGCAGGTGATGGCTTCACCCACTATACCTGCCCATCCTAAACCTTTGAACATGTGCAGATTGAGGAGATCATGTCCTTCACCCAAACCAGACCCAATTATCATGGCTAAGGTAGATGCCTCCCGGGCCACCTTTCCTACCTGAGACCATCTAAGAAGCCACGAGGGAAGAGGATATATTTGGACCTCCAAATGTGGGCATAGGAGGGCTAAGTGAGGGAAGTCTGTCCCTGAATTTCAGAGAGGTTTAGTATAAGCCACCTTCCCCTGCCATTACCCAAAACCAACCCACAGGAATTTGACCACAAACAAAACTTTACCCCCACATTCCTAATCAAAGCTCTTCCCCTGTCAAACCTCGACCTAACAAAACTTACCCTCTCGTACTTCTAAACAACACTTATCAGACCATAAATCCCCTTACTGGAATTTTTTGCCGCTCCGTCTTCTCTTTTAATTAAACATTCTTTCCTTAATCAAATCATAAATCTCCTCACCCATCAGTACCTCACTGGAACTTTATGAAAAACCTGCCTACTAGTCAGGGGTGGGCTGAGCCTCCCCTCTGCTCGGACCCCATTCTCTTTCTCTTTGAATAAACTTTACTAGAACTTCAGAGTACTGTGTCCCTGCTACTGTTTCACTCCATTCTCTCCCTCACACTAAGGACAGAGACTTCTGGTCCAAAACCCAACACCTGGGTGCCATTGGAAACAAAGATTCTTGAAGCCCTGGAGGAGTAACGTGAGATCCCTAGGCTGCACATTGCTCCTTGTCTGTACAGACAATAAACCTGCCACTTTCTGTTTCCTTTGTAATTCATATTGGTCTTATTTCATTTTGGAAACTCTGATGGTCGGCTGATCGCCAAAGTGTCAGCAGTTCAAATCTGCCAGGCACTGCTGGGAAACCCTATTGAGCAGTTCTACTCTGACTTACAGGGTCACTATGAATTGGAATTGACTTGATGGCAGTGGGTTTGGTTTTAGAGGACAATAACCTGAGTGGTGTTTGGTTACAGTTCTACTCTGAAACATATTGGGTTGCCATGGCTCAGAAACAATAGCAATGGGTTTGATTTTGGTACTTGTGATGCGATCCTGTTTAGAAATAGAGTTTTCTCTTGCTCTATTAATTGGGTTATACCAGTGTAGGGTAGACTCTCAACCTAATCACTTATGAGTTATAAAAAAAAACTTTAGGATACAAAGACACATTTTAGGGAAGACAGATGCCATGTGACAATTATCTACAAGTCCAGTTATGCCAAGAAACCAAGGAAGTCCTGGGCTATTGATGGGGAAAGAATCGCCATGGCCAACGTTCAGCTTGGGCTTTTAACCTCTTAAACTGTGGGAAAATAAATTTCTGTTCTTTAAAGCCATCTCTGCTTGTGGTACCTATATTACAGCAGGATTAGAAAACTAAACTCAGCTGACTCCTTATTTGTCTCTCAATCAACTTTGGTCTTCCTGACCAAACCATAGGCAAGGTATCTGATTCTTCTTTGATTCCTCAGCTCAATAAGCACAACCTGTGCTAGGCTAGGTGCACAATAAGCATTTACTGAGTGTATTTGCATGAGTGCTTATGCAAAGCCACAGAGCATGAGACAAGACTGGCTTATTCAGAGACGACTGTAACAGGCATTTATCTCTATGTGGTTTCTGCTTTGTTTCTAATACTGCACTAGCGATTCTTTTGCTCAGAAAAGTTGTCGTGGACAAATGAATGCTTCATTGTTCCAGAATGATGTATGGGAGTGGTATGATCTTACAAAAGAGACAAGGTTTGTTATCTTTGGGGGAATCAAAGCAGAAGACCCCAGTAGTATTACATCTCAGAAATGATATGCACACTCTTGTTTTAAGTGATAGAAGCACAGATCTACAGTTGAGTAGGTTGGATATTTTGGTTAAGAAAGTATTTGAGTTTGAAACATCCTGATTTTGTTAAACAATCTGACTTGCTTTTGTCCCAAACCCCAAAACCTAACCCTTTGCCATCCAGTCAATTCCAATTCATAGCAACCCTATACTACAGGGTAGAACCGCCCCAGCTGAGCTTTCAAGAAGTGACTCATTGATTCAAACTGCTGACCTTTTATTTAGCAGCCATAGTGCTTAACCCCTGCAATTTGTGAATATGCCCTTATTTAGAACAAAAGTTTTTGTAGATAAAATTAAATTATGAATTGTGAGATGATGTCATCCTGTATTATTCAGGTGGGCCAGGGCTTCCTGCTTTGGGTCTAGTTGTATTTGGACCATGTATTCCTTTTGTTGGGCTACCAAGACAAACTATCACAAACTCAGAGGTTTCAAATAACACAAATGTATTGTCTTACAGTCCTGGAGGCCAGAACTCTGAAATTAATACAGTAGCCTTTTACCCATTAAGCTTTAATCTTGTTGCCCTAGTATACCCTGAGGGACTAAGAAAGGATCCTTCCTTGCCTCTTGCCACTGTTGGTGGCCCCAGGTGTTCCTTGGGTGTAGCTGCATAACTCCAATCTCTGCTTTCATCTTCACATGACCTTCCCTTTTCCCTGTGTTTTCTCTTCCATTATTTAAGAAGACTAATGTCATCAGTTAGGTCCACCTGAATAATACAGGATGACATCATCTCACAATTCATAATTTAATTATATCTACAAAAACTTTTGTTCTAAATAAGGGCATATTCACAAACTGCAGGAATTTGAAAGGGCAGGTATCCTAATGAGGTCCACCATTCAACCCACTACCCATTGCTGTTGAGTTGATTCCAACTCACAGCCACCCTAAATAGGATGGAGTAGAACTGTCCCATAAATTCTCCATGGCTGTAATCTTTACATAAGCAGACTGCCACATCTTTGTCTTGTGGAGTAGCTGGTGAGTTTGAAAGCTGATCTTTTTGCTGCCACCTGAGTGCTTACCTACTGTGGTCTTGTAGACAGTAAACTATAGTTCTGAATACTTTTGTAAAAGCCAGTGGGATGGAATTCAGGAATTTGCTTGATTAAAAAAATTACTGTTGAGTTGAGTCCAACTCATAAGCACCCTACAGGACAAAGTAAAATGGTCCCACAAGGTTTCTAAGACAGTAAATCTTTACAGTAATAGACTGCCACATCTGCCTGCTGAGGAGAGGCTGGTGAATTTGAACTACTGACCTTTTGTTGGCAGCCAAGTGCTTAACCACTGTACTACCAGGGATCTTGCATGATGATTTTACCTTGGTTGTAAGTAACTATTTTGAATGCTGGAAAGCCAGCCAGCCAAGTGCCGAAAAGGATCTTATTTTGTCAAGTTGGAAGGGGCTGCTCACTGTGTGACCATTCAGTATTAATATTAGTGATGCCACCTACTGGTCACTAAGATTCACAACTAGCAGAACTCAGAGGTAATGACATGAACAAATGGCAGCACAGAAAATGCACCTAGTTCTGTGGTACCCATCAGCACGTTTGAAAATGTAGAACAGCTATTCAAATGCAGTGGATATGTTGAGTCCAGTAAAAATAACTGATAAATTTATTTTTCTCTGGGGATTTGAATCCATGAGCTCCAAGAGGTAGGTATAAACCCAAACCCAAATCCAAAATCCAGTTGCCATTCAGTCACTTCTGATTCATAGGGACCATACAGGTCAGAGCAGAACTGCACTACAGAGGTTTCTAAGGAGCAGCTGTTGGAACCAAACTGCTGAATGCTTAACCACCGTGCTACCAGGTCTCCAAATGGTAAACGTAGTAACTAACTTTCCATTAGAGTGATGATATTCCTTGACCTTTAAGAAAGAAGCAAGGAGAGATAGGTTAGCTCTCTTGCAATTGTCGATGCAAATCCTGGTACTGCAGTGGTTGAGAGCTATGGCTGTTAACCAGAAGGTCAACAGCTCAGATCCACCAGGTGCTCCCTGGGAGCGCTATGGGGCTGGTCTACTCTGTCCTACAAGGTTGCTATGAGTCGGAATCGACTTGACAGCAATGGTTTGGGTTGTTGTTTGGTTTGAAATTGTTGATCCTACAGTCAAAAGGGTGGGAAACATTATATGAAACATCTAGAACAGCGACTATAGAGAGACCATGTTTTATTCCAGGCATTTCCAGGGACAGGCTGGAGGGTGGGGAAAAGGAGGACTCGTTACTTAGGGGACATTGATCCTTACAGAGGCAGACTGCTACCACTCTCTCTACTGCAGAAGAGCTGGTGGGTTTGAACCAATGACTTCTGGGTGAGTAGACAAGCACTTCAACTACTGCATCACCAGGCCTCCTTTGTTAACAGCTAAACCTGTGCCTATTGCCACTGAGTCAATTCTAACTCATAGTCCCCTTAAAGGACAGAGCAGTACAGCCCCATAGAGTTTCTAAGGAGTGCCTGGTGGCTTTGAACTGTTGACTTGTTGATTAGCAGCTGTAGCACTTAACCACTATGCCACCAGGGTTTCTTGTTAACAACTGGTAGGATTTTAGTGAATAAATGAGTTTTTCATTTTTGCTCTCATATTTTTAATTCTTAAAGGCTTTTGTTTTCAGATTGTTCTCTTAAAATAGTACTCAATTCTTACCTCTCTCTCTCTCTCTCTCTCTCTCTCTCTCTCTCTCTCTGTGTGTGTGTGTGTGTATTTGATTACGGTATCAGAGAAGAACATTGAATATGCCATGACTGCCAAAAGAATGAAGAAATCTTCCTTGGAAGAAGCATAGCCAGGATGCTCCTTAGAAGTAAGGACGGTGAGACTTGGTCTAACATGCTTTGGACATGTTATTAGGAGGACCCAGTCCCAGAAAAGAATATCATGCCTGGTAAAGTAGAGGGTCAGCAAAACAGAGGAAGATCTTTTAATGAGCTGGTTTGACACAGTGGCTAAAACAGTGACTGTTTTATTTGCTCCCCAGTGTTATAGATTGAATTGTGTCTCCCCAAATTGCGTCAGCTGGTTAGGCCAGGATGCGCATGTTTTTGTGTTTTTCCACCATTTTGTGACCTTCTGTGATTTTCCTATTTGTTTCTAATCCTACCTCTATCATGTTAATAAGGATAATCGAGGGCACTGGGTTTTTGGGTTTAGAGACAGTTGTGTTAATGAGGCAGGACTCAATCCACAAGATTAGGTTTTGTTTTAAATCAATCTCTCTGGATTCACAGAAGAGAAAAAGCAAGTGAAACAGGGTGGAGGGGAGGGGGTTGGGGGTGGACATGGTACCTCGTATCTCCAAGAAAGCAATTCCAGCAGCAGGGCATGTCCTTTGACCTTAGGTCCCTGCACAGAGAAGCTCTTAGACTAGAGGAAAGTTGTGACAAGGACCCTCCTCCAGAGCCTACAGAGAGAGAAAGCCTTTCCCTGGATCTGGCACACTGAATTTGGACTTCTAGCCTACTACTGTGAGAGAACAAACTTCTGTTTGTTCAAGTCATCAACTTGTTGTATTTCTACTATAGAAATACTAGATAATAAGACAACTGTTATTCAGATTTACACACCAACTACCAATGATGAAGATAAAGAAATTGAAGATTTTTACCAACTTCTTCAGTCGGATATTGGGCAAACATGCATTCAAGATGCACTGACAATTTCTGGTGATTAGAATGGGAAAGTGGGAAACCAAGAGGAAGGGTTGGTAGTTGGAAATATGGCCTCAGTGATAGAAATGTTGTCCATGATTGAATGACAGAATTTTGCAAGACCAATCGTCTCTTCATTGGAAATGCCTTGTTTTCAATGACATAAATGGAAGCTGTACAAGTGGACCTTACCAGATAGAGTGTATGGGAATCAAATCGACTACATTTCTGGAAAGAGATGTTACAGAAATTCGATGTCATCTGTCAGAACGAGGCCAGAGGCTGCCTGCAGAAAGGAACATCAATTGCTCATATGCAAGTTCAAGTTGAGGGTGCAGAAAATTAAAGCAAGTCAACAAGAGCCAAAGTACAACGTTGAGTTTATCCTATCTTAATTTAAAGAGCATATCGATAGTAGATTTGATGCACTATACACTAACTACTGCAGATCAAACAAGCTGTGTGATCACATCAAGGACATCATACAGGAAGGAAACAAAATGTTATTAAAAATAAAAGAAAGAAAGCAAAGACCAAAATGGATGTCAGAAGAGACTCTGAAACTTGCTCTTGAATCTGTTAAAGTGAAGGGATGAAATGATGAGGTAAAAGAGTTGAATCAAAGATTTAAATGATGGCTCTGGAAGACAAAGTGTTATAATGAAATGTGCTAAGACATCATTAGAGCTGGCTGTCACCCCCAACCCCCACCACGCCAGTGACCACAACACTGTATCTAAAACACCAGAAAATTTGACAAAATCAGTGCCTAGAAAACCCTGGCAGCAGTGAAAACAACAGCATGTAATTGTAACGTGTATAGATGAAACCAGGTGATGGGACATGTCATTGTAACTGGGTAATAATGACAGCTCTGGAGTGCATTACAAGGTTCAAAAAGTGAATTAGCACAGAGGTTTAACCTTGCTGGTATAACATGTAAGCTGGGTTTATGACAAACAGTTTTGTTGTTATAATTCACTACGTGGATATTTTTGTAAAAAATAATAAATTTCTGCTGAAATGCTGTACAGAAATTTGTAAACCATCATTTTCGTGTCATCCCCTCTGAGAGTGTCACAGCTGCTATCTGTACCCCACATATGTTGTTGATGTCACTGCAAAGACCTGAAGTCAGAACACCGAAAGGAGAGAACACACTCAGCATTTCTCAAACTGAAAGAACTGAAGAAAAAATTCAAGCCCCCAGTTGTAATATGGAAGGATTCTGTGGGCAAAACATGGAATGACACAGGAAGCATGCCAGAAATAGACAGATACATGACTGTCCTGAAAGGAATTGGTCTGTATTCAACCATTGCAGGAGGTAGCATATGATCAGCACCCCATGTTACTGAGGGAAGTCGTCCAAGTTGCACTAAAGGCGTTGCTGGAAAACGAGTCTCTAGGAATTGACAGAATATCATTTGAGATATTTCAGCAAACAGATGCAAAGCCAAGAAATTTAGAAGACAGCTACTGGCCAACCAACTGGAAAAGATCCATAGTGGTGCCAATTCCAGTGAAAGGAGATCCAAAAGAAGGTAGAAATTATCAAACTGTATCATTAATATCACATGAAAGTAAACTTTTGCTGATGATAATTTGAAAACAGTTGCAGCAGCATATCCACAAGGAACTTCTAGAAACTGAAGTGGGATTCAGAAGTGAATGTGGAGAAAGAGATACCATTGCTGGTATCAGATGGATCTGGGATAAAAGCAGAAAGATGTTTTATTAACTATGCAAAGGCATGTGATTGTGTACATTATAACAGATTATGGATAACATTGCCAAGAATGGGAATTCCAGAACACCTAATTGTGCTTGTGGGAACCTGTACATAGGCCAAGAGACAGTCATTTGAACAGAACTAAGGAATACTGCACAGTATAAAGTCAGGTGAGTTATGCGTCGGGGTTGCATTCTTCATCCTATCATCACACTTATTTAATCTGTATAAAACAAACAAAAAACCCAAACTGTTGTCATCAAGTCAGTCACAGTTGTAGGAATGCTATAAGACAGATTAGAACTGCCCCATAGAGTTTCCAAGGAGCAGCAATTAGATTCAGACTTGCAACTTATTCTGTATGCTGGACAAATAAATCAAGAAAATAGACTTCGTGAAGAAGAGCACAGCATCAGGATTGAAAAAAAATTTGTTGACAACTTATGACATGCAGATGACAACCTTGCTTGCTGAAAGAGAAGGGACTTGAAGCACTTATTGATGAAGACTGAAGACCACAGCTTTCAGCATGCTTTAAACTTCAGCATAACGAAAGCAAAAATTCTCACCACTGGATCGATAAACAATTTCATGATAAACATAAAAGAAAAAACATGTTGTTGAGAATTTCATTTTGCTTAGATCTACAACCAATGCCCATGGAAGCAGCAGTCAAACAAACAAATGAAGTATTGCTTTGGCCAGTCTCCAGCAACAGCCCTCTTTAAAGTGTTAAAAAGCAGAGGTGTTACTTTAAGAACTCAAGGTGCGTCTGATCCAGGCCATGGTGTTTCCAGTTGCTTCATTTCTTACAAAAGCTGGACAATTACAGACAGTAATTCTTATTTTATGGGATTGTTGTCAGGATCGCATGGGAAAATTCCAATAAAGGGCCTGATGCTGTAGTTAACTGACATCATCATCCTTAAACTATATTTAATCCAAGTGTCTAATATGAGAGGACTACTGCTTGGGACTCACTTTTTATTTTTGGAAGAGCTTCATTTTTTTAAAAAAAATACCTATTGGTTATTACTCTTTGTCGCTTCCTCTGGCCTATATCAAGTCAGGCCCTGAACCATGGTGACCTGTGTTACAGAGTAGAATGGCTCCGTAGTGTTTTCTTGGCTGGAATCTTTATGGAAGCAGATCGCTCTGTGATCCGATTCTTCTTCCACAGAGTCACTGGGTCAGTTTGTACTGTGAGCCTTTAATTTTGTAGCTTATCTCAAGCTACCTGTGCTACCTGGGCTCCTTGAAGGAATTAGCTAGGTACTATGAATTTCAAAACGCAAAGAAGGAAGGAGCCTGAAGTTACCCTTTTCTTTTCCCCTTCTATGCTATTCTAGATTCCCCTTAGTTAGTACATTCTGAATTCTAATGAGATCTTTCATTCTTTCAACATTATTACCTTTTGCACATTAAATAATGGTAAATATACAGAAACAATTAACCACATTCCTTGTCCTTGACAAATCAAGAATACTGCAACCCCAAATTCTAAAAACTGACCAGGCTGACCTGGTCTCCAAGAATGTAAGAAAGACGCTCTTTGGTCAATGAATGTCAGAGCCGGTCTTTCACAAAACGTAAGTCTCATAATTTGTGTATATTGAAATAGAACAGTAGTGTCACACAGTCATAGAATTTTCCTTGAGGGGTTAACCGTTTGCCAAGCAGCTTCTTGCCTCCGTTTGTGT
This sequence comes from Heterohyrax brucei, assembly GCA_028571685.1. NCBI lineage: Eukaryota > Metazoa > Chordata > Mammalia > Hyracoidea > Procaviidae > Heterohyrax > Heterohyrax brucei. The sequence continues at coordinate 170,259,591 of CM053143.1, forward strand.
TCTCTTGTACTGCACCTGGGTATCTCCTGCTATCCTGAAGAGGAAATGTTTCAAAGCTCTAAAGCACTTGGAATGTATTTTTCAAAAGGACATTTTTCAACATTCAAGGAATTTCCAACAATGTACCACTTGCCTCAGGGCAGATGATTTGAAACTCCTCTCTTACATCAGCTTCAAATAAGTTGGTGACTGGAAACTGATGCATGCATGTAAGGCATTATTATTCTACACTGGTGCTTCGGAGGAGGAAGCTAGTTAGGGGAATATTTTCCTCTGCAATGTCTTATCCCTGCTGAAATAAGTCAAAATACCCAATGTTCTTTGTATTAAAATGTGATACTGATGCCAGCATGACTGTCTGCTGCTGTCAATCCCCAGCTTGTGGAAACAATGTTACGGTGCTTTAGCTGGCTTTTCAGTTTGCTCAGCATGTCTTTGAAGCTTCACATCTACTCGTCTCCACAGCTCACTGTTCAGCCAAATTGCACTATTTCAGCAGGAAATCAGTTAAACACTTTGACAAAAAGCCAGTAGACCAACCTCCTGCCTTGGTGAGAATTTAAGCCTGTGTTTTTCAAAGTATGACCCTTTGACAGGCAACATCAACGTCCCCTGGAGTGTTTGTTGCATTACAGATTCCTGGTCCCCAACCCCCAAACCAGTGGATTCAGATACTCTGGATATGGGAGGTTGGGTAATCTTCATAGAAATAACTGCCCCTTGTGATTCCTCTGCACAGATGATTAAGACCTTTGCACTAAGGATTTGGAAAGTTTGGTGGTTTAGTGGTTAAGTACTATGGCTGCTAACCAAAAGATTGGCAGTTCAAATCTGCTAAGGCCCTCCTTGGAAACTCTATAGGGCAGTTTTACTCAGTCCTGAGGGCTTTTGCAGCCCTCAGCTATGTTTTGGTTCAGCCAGGTCTATTCCTTTACACACCGGGACATCAAGAACCTGAATCTGTAAAAATCCGTTTCCAGATATGCAACTGAACATCTTCTCAATGAGTAAGTCTACTCCTACCATCAAGGATCCTCTACAGTGCAATGGTTAAGTCCTCAGCTTAACAGAAAGGTTGGCAGTTCAAATCCACCAGCCATTCTTTGGAAACCCTATGGGGGCAGTTCTATCCTGTTCTGTGGGGCTGCTATGAGTTGAAATCAACTCCACGGTAAATTGTTTTGTTTGTTTGTTTGTTTGGAGGTATCTCTTTGAACAAAGAGGAAACAAATCAAATTCAAAACATTAGTTAATTTGACAGAAAAGGAACTTCAACAGTGGGTGTGGCATGACAGCCTTCCACCATTGCCATGGAAACCCTAGTGGCTAGTGGTTAAGTGCTACAACTGCCAACCAAAAGGTTCACAGTTCAAATCCTACAGGTGCTCTTTGGAAACTCCATGGCACAGTTTTACTCTGTTCTATAGGTGAAACAAGAGGCCTGAAAAGCCTAGTTCTTCTAGCAACAGGGGAAAACTGAGGCTGGAAGCCTGAGTAGCTTTGCTAAAAAGCAATTGCCCCAACCCCTTTGAGAAACATAATACTCACATCCCATAGGGCCCAGAGAGTGATGCTAAGGGGAAAACTCACAGCCTTGAAAAACAACGGCAAGAATTCAGCCGCTTGGTTGGGGGCTTCAGGTAGTACCACCCGCCCTGGTAATTGGGCTCCAGGCGAGTAATTTGGGCTTCAAGTTGACAAGTGAGGACTGCAACAAAAAAACTAGGGAGGGCATGGCCAGTAATCTGTTTTGAGTTTTCCCTTCCAGGTGGCTGAACTGGTGCCTGAACCTGATGCTCTTGGACCAGAAGACTGATAATGGCCTGTGAGATAGCAGGCCCAGGTGGTGCCTGCTACCTTAGTGCTCAGACAGCCTAAAAAGATCAAAAGGATTGAAGAAACCCAGATTCCTCCTCAAAACATACTCCCTACACCCTTGAATTGTCTACCTCTGATCTTAGCACGTAGTCTGACTCTTTAAAAACACTTGCATGAAACAATAGGTAGGGCGGTTTTCCGAGGATCTATCCTCTCTGCCACTTTGTGTAAGCTAGCACACAAATAAGACTTCGGATTTCATTCACTTCCTGTCTCAGTGATTCACCTTGCGGCAGGTGACACAAATTCCAGTATTTCTCTGGTAACCTAGGGACACTAGGAAACCCTGGTGGCGTAGTAGATTAAGTGCTATGGCTGTTAACCAAAAGGTCAGCTGTCAGAATCCACCAACCACGTGCTCCTTGGAAACTCTATGGAACAGTTCTACTATCTCCTATAGGATGGCTATGAGGCTGCTATCAATGACAGTGGGTTTGGTTTTATAGTGACACTGTCAACTGGAATTTGATTCACTGGCAATGGGTTTGGTTTTTGGTTGTTTTGCTGTGAATTCTGGTTCACAGCAACTCTATAAGACAGGGTAAAACTGCCCCATAAAGGTTTTCTAGTGTGTAATCGTTATGGGAAGAGGCTGTCATGTCTTTGTCCTGAATCTTTCTCGCACAGAGTGGCTGGAGGATGAGTTCAAACTACTCAGCCCCTGGGTTCAGCAGCCAAGCTCTTAACTATTTGCCTCCAGAAAGGGAAAAAAGCCCTCAGCTTGGCTGAACACAAGCAAGAACTCTTTCAGCTCTATTTTAAGAAGATGAAAAATAAGTGACCACAACACATCATAGCTTCCTTCCTAGACACCTATGAGCCTGAGCTCAGCTTCTATCAGCATCGTTTCAACAACCACGGGCAGCAGTTCTGCAAAACAATTTCTTTTTAAAGCTTTTTATTTTGAAATAATTATACACATGCAGAAAATTTGCACAAATAAATAAAGTACAGGAAATTTCCATGTACTCTGCACCCAGCTTCCCCAGTACCATCGCACATAGCTAGAGTTGTTGTTGTTCGTTGCCATCAGTTTTGACTCATGACAACCCCACATATGCAGAGGAGAACTGCTCTGCAGGGATTTTGAGGCTGTGACCTGGAAGCAGATCCCCAAGCCTGTCTTCAGAGACACCTCAGGTAGGTCTGAAATGCCAACCTTTTAGCCAGTAGTTGAGCACTTAACCTCTGTGTTATTCAGGGACGATTAAAATACAGTATCAAAACCAGGAAGTTGACACTGGTACAAGCCACAGACTCATTCAGGTTTTATCAGCATTACATGCATTCTTGTGAGTATGTGTATTGTGTGTGTTGGTGGTGGTAATTGTTGAGTCAGCTCCAACTTACGACGATCTCATGCACAATAGCACAAAACATTGCCCAATGTTATGCCAGCTTCGTGATTGTTCTTATGCTTGAGCACACTGTTGTACCTGGTGTGCCAGTCCATCCCACAGGGGGTTTTCCTGACTTTCTACCAAACACAATCTTCTTTTCTGATGATTGGTCTTTCCTAATGACTTGCTGGGGACCCTGCTGTTGCAGTGGTTAAGCGCTACAGCTGCTAAGCTAAAGGTTGGCAGTTTGAATCTACCAGGCAGTTCTTGGAAACTCCATGGGGCAATTCTGCTCTGTCCTAGAGGGTCACTATGAGTCAAAATTGACTCAGCAGCAGTGGGTTTGTTTTTTGGTTTTGTTTTTCACCTTTTTCAGAGCTGGTTTTATAGTTGTTGAGACTCCCTGTTACATTTCTTGGTATGGTATATTGCGTCTTTGTTGTGCTTTTGGTTTTGTTTTTAAATGAGTTGCCCTAAGTAAGCAACACAAATTCTCTCTATCCTAGTTTCTAAGGAACATTCCGGCTGTGTTTCCTCTAAGACTGACGCATTCATCTTTCTTGAAGTCTGCAGTATACTCAATACCCTTCACCAAAGCCCCAGTTGAAATACACTGATCTTCTATCTTCCCATCAGATTGTTTTACTATGGTGGCTTGCACATTATTACAACGTTCAACGACTACTGCTAGCTGTAACAAGAGTGGTAGACTTGCCACATTTCTTGAGGGTTTCCTATGCACCCCTTGCTCTCCTGAGTACTTCACATTGGTGATCTCCCCTCTGTTACCCAATAAGCATACATGTTCTGAAAAGTCAAGCCAATGATGCATACTACAAGTCAGAAAGAGAGAAAATTCACTAGAAGGTGACATCTACGGGGAGTCTGGCAGCAATGCAATCTATCGTTATGATGTTCCGGAAAGCAATTTCCACATCAGAGTTTATGTACCATTTTTGCAAGGATTACATAATGTCTTCCAGCACATAGCCCATAGGTGGTTGGATGAGTATATGTCTCAAAACAGCTACAAGAAACTCTTTATTAAAGTGAAGGTTTGGATACTGGACATTTGCACTCTGAGCTAAAAAAAAGAAAAAGCAAAAAAACCTGCATGAAAATCTCTCAGCTGGTAGAGCTGGCCTGCCAAGTTTACTCTGATTGAGATAAGGAACAAGAAAGAAAGCTCCAGACCAACAGTGCCAGGCAGCCTTCCTAGCTTCTGTCTTGCTGAAGCTAGGCTGAAGACCAGCTCCCTAAACAACAAAGAAGGAAAAGGAGACCAAGAAGGCCCTGCATGCCTCTCGAAAGAGGCCAGTTCAGCTGGTGTGATTAAAGAAAAAAAGACAAAAAGACATTGAAAATGAGAGTGTACAAAATATCAAGCCCCCCAAAATAAAATAGCAAAAACTAATAGATTTCTGAGAACACCATCATGACATTAGTTATATCAGCCTCTCAATCACCCCCATTCAGAAAAGGAGAAAACGCGTTGCAAGGTATTAGGATCACATTCTTCTCGATCACAACTATCATCCTGTTTTACAGAAGAGCAAACTGGAACCTAGAGAGACTGAGATGTCAGCACAGAATGACATTGGAGGAACCTAGTCCCTGGGTAGTACAAACAGCTAATACAGCCAGAGGCTAACTGAAAGGTTGGCAGTTCAGGTCCACTCAAAGGCACCTTGAAAGAAAGACCTGGCAGTCTACTTCTGGAAAATCATGCACTGAAAAGGTTGGGGAGCTCTTTTCCACTCTGACATACACAGGGCTGCCGTGAGTGCCAACTGACTTGATGGCAACTGGTCATACCGAAGAAAGAAGCCAGGCTTCAGACTCCATCAGTCTAACCCTGGAGACCACACTCCCCACCACAGCTTCACCACCCAGATACCCATCGTCTTCATCCCTGCTCCACCATCCATCATCATTCTAAGCTAAAGGCCGAATGAAATCCTCTTTTATGATCTTTCAAGTATCAGTGAGTCCCTGGCTGTATTTCAGCTTTTTATGGGGGATTGTAACTCTCTCTGCAGTTCTAGTGCTTCAAGGAAGCTTTCTCAACCTACTGGTCCTTCCTCTGGAGAGAGTGTTGCTCTACTCAATCCCAGGCAAGGTATTAAATTACCCTCTGCTGCATCTACACCAGCTTTTATTTAGTCTCTTACCACCATAAACAGAGAAGATGCAGGCACAACTGTGCTTTCTGAATGCTCTTAGTTTCAAAAAAACGTAATTACTGCATTTTTTTTTTCTTTTCCTAATCACAAGACACTTCTCTGAGCCACTTAGTTACTGATTCTTTTGCTGTCTGTCTCTCACCTTCCAACTGCTCTTTGAACCTTGGCTTTGGCATGGAAGTTATTTTGCTTCAAACTGCTATTTAAGAGTCCTCATTACAGAGGTTGTCTACAGCCAGATCCTGCCAAGCCTTTTAAGAGACTTGTTATTTCCTCTTCCTCAGACATTTAAAAATGCATGTGAATGGAATGGTAGAGCACTGTTACCATTATTTGTCTGTTTGCATTTGCCACTAAAATAGTCTTTTCCTCAGCTTAAAATACCTTGACAATACTTTTCACCTACTTTATCCCTGGACCCTGATCTCTCCTCTCTTCTCTTTGCATATCTGGGTTCATTCAGCAAACACCTGAATGATAAACAATACTTGGGATATGTTTTAGTCATTTAGGGCTGCTATAATAGAAACACCACAAGTGAGTGACTTTTAACGTAGACAAATTTATTTTCTCACAGCTTCAAAGGCTAGCAGTTTGGATTCAGGGTGCCAGCTCCTGGGGAAACTTTTTCTGTTGGTTCTAGAGGAAGGTCCTTGTTCTGTGATTCCTTGGTGATCTTCTTGTGGTATGGTGTCTATATTCCCTCAACTGTGTTTGCCTGCTGCTTGCCTTATCTGTTCTTTTATATCTCAAAAGAGATACATAAGAAAGAAAATTTGTTTCCCAAAGGGATTAAAACCATTATAAAAATCCCATTGCTATCGAGTTGATTCCAACTCATAGCAATCCTATAGGATAGAGTAGAACTGTCCCATAGAGTTTCCAAAGAGTGCCTGGTGGATTTGAACTTCTATCCTTTGGTTAGCAGCCATAAATTTTAACCACTACACCACCAAAACCCCAAAAACCAAACCCACCACTGTCGAGTTGAATCTGACTCACAGTGATCCTATAGACGAAGTAGACTTGCCCCATAGCGTTTCCAAGGAGTGCCTGGTGGATTTAAACTGTTGACCTTCTGGTTAGCAGCTGTAGCTCTTAAACACGACACCACTGTGTGCTGTTACAGACTGACTAAATAACATAACCACTATACCATGTGTGCTGTTGTGGATTGAACTGTGTTTCCCCCAAATAAGGCAGACATTCTTTACTAATTAAACTATTATTTGGTTGGGGAGTCCTGCTGGTGCAGGAGCTAAAGCACTCACTGAAAGGTCAGCAGTTCAAACCCACTAGCCACTACATGGGAAGAGCAGATGAATGAAGAGTCAGGGTCCTCATCTTCTGGAGACTTCCAACCCAAGCATTAAACAAGCAATAATCTTGTAAAATAATTTGAAGTGAATGTATGTAGCATTCATTTAAAACTAGGTTCTTACTGAGCTTACAGGGTCAGGAAAACACCTCTCTGAGGAGATGACATTTACAACAAGGAAAAATAGTAGTCATGCAAAATGAGAGCAAGAGCAATTACGCAGCTGGCATGGCATGTAGGAAGGTCCTGAGATGAGAAAAGAAAAATATGGTGTGTTTCATGAGATGGAAAAAGGCCAGTGGGGTGGCAGCCCGATGATTAGAAAGACATGATGCTTGATGTCAGCAGGGGCCAAATCTTGCAGAGCTTTATCAGTGATGGTGAGGAGGGTCCGTGGCAGTTACTTGAGAGAATTCTCGCTTTGCATGCAGGAGACGTGGGTTCAATTCCTGGTCAACGTACCTCGTAACCCACCCTCTATCTGTCAGTGAGGCGTGAGTGTAGCTATCACGCTGAACAGGATTTTAGCAGAATTTCCAGGCTGCAGTAGATGAGGAAGAAAGGTCTGGCAATCTATTTCTCAAAGCCAGCCGACAAAAACTCTTTGGAGCACAACTGTCTGATCTGCAGCCAATCATTGGGGTGGTGCAAGTCCAGGTGCTGTTTTGTTCTGTTGTGCATGGGGACACTGTGAGTCACAGGGCTGATGTGACTGCAGGTAGTAACCACAACACAAAGTCTGCACTGTATTTTCAATAAGAGCAGAAAAGTCCATGAAAGGGTTCTCAGCACAACTGTCACAGTCATCTAGTGCTGCTACAAACAGAAGCATCACAGGTGGATGGCTTTTAAAAGAAACATTTTATGCTGTCACAGCCTGGCAGGCTACAGGTCCAAATTCAGGGCATCAGTTCCAGGAGAAGTCTTTCTCAGCTGATTCTGGAGGAAGGTCCTTGTTGTCAGTCTTCCCCTGGTCTGGGAGCTTCCGAGGCACAGGAATCCCAAATCCTTTCCAAAGGACATCCTCTGTTTCCGGCACTGCTTCTTGGTGGTATGAGGTTCCTAAGTCTCTGCTTGCTTCCCTTTTTTGTATATCCTAAAAGATTGCCTCAAGGCACAATACAGTCTTTCACACTGAGTCCTGTTCCACCAATACAACTGCCACGCATCTTCCCTCATTAACATCACAGAGGCAGGGTTTACAATACATAGGAACATCACACAACACCAGGTATCATGGCCCAGCCAAATTGCTGCACACATTATTTTGGGGCATGCAATTCAGTCCAAGACAGAAGGTTTTCGATGTGATGAATATTTAGAAGATAATCCTCACAGCTGACTGGGGGCTGTACTGGGACGTGGGGGTGATGAGTAAAAGTGGACAGAATTGTTTAACGGAGATGATAGAGACCTGGACCAGGTGGTGGCAGAAGCGGTAGGATAAGGATGTGGGAGTGAAACATGACACGACTAGCTGATAGACGAGACGTGAGTGGAGGTGGAGCAGAGGATTCTACGATGCCTTCTTCTTTTTAGATGCTGTTGTGGCTCAGCCTCAAGGAATTGTGGCACCAGTCTGGTCCGGGACTTTTCTGACCATGGGAGAATCAATGGGCTTTATGACTTATCCATATGCCTCTCGGCAATCTGTCCTCTCTTCCCTTCTGGGTTTATTCTTGTTATCCCATCTGGATCCCAGTGGATAGAGCCTTACTATTTGCCTCTCTGAGGCTGCTTATTTACCCACCTAAATAAAGTCTAGACTATGAAATATCCACCTGGCTCTGACAGTATGGGTAAGTGCTTAATAGCACATTCTCTTAAAGCCAATTGTTGTTGTTGTCACTACGTGCCACTGAGTCGATTTCAACTCATAGTGACCCTATGCACAACAGAACAAAACACTGCCCGGTCTTGCACCATGTCCACAATTGTTTTTATGCTTAAGCCCGTTGTTGCAGCCACTGTGTCAGTCCATCTCATCAAGAGCCTTCCTCTTTTTCGCTGACTCTCCACTCTACCAAGCATGATGTCCTTCTCCAGCGACTGATGTCCAAAGTATGTAAGCTGCAGTCTTGCCATCTCTGCTTCCAAGGAGCATTCTGGTTGTGTTTCTTCTAGAACAGATCTGTTCGTTCTTTTGGTGGTCTGTGGTACATTTAACTTTTTCTCCAACACCACATTTCAGAAGTAACAATTCTTCTTCTGTCTTCTTTATTCATTGTCTAGTTTTCATATGCATATGATGTGATAGAAAATACCATCGATTGGGTCAGGCACACTTTAGTCTTCAAGGTGGCATCTTCAGTTTTCAATACTTTAAAGAAATACTTTGAGGCATATTTTCCCAGTGCAATGCATCTTTTGATTTCTTGACTGCTGCTTCCATGGGTGTTGACTATGGACCCAAGTAAAATGAAATCCTTAACAACCTTAAAATCCTACCTCCATTTATCACGATGTTGCTTACTGGTCCAGTTGTAAGGACTTTTGTTTTCTTGATGTTGAGGTGCAATCCATACTAAAAGCTGTGGTCCTTGATCTTCGTCAGTAAGTGTTTCAAATCTTCTTCACTTCCAGCAAGTAAGGTGGTGTCATCTGTGTAACATAGCTGTTAATGAGTCATCCTCCAATCCTGTTGCCTTGTTCTTCTTCATATAATCCAGCTCCTCAGATTATTTGTTTGGCATAGAGATTGAAAAGATGTGGTGAAAAGACACAACCCTGATGTATACCTTTCCTGGCTTTAAACCATGCAGTAACCCCCTGTTCTGTTCACACCACTGCCTGCTGATCCTTATACAGATTCCTTAAGAGCACAATTAAGTGTTCTGGAATTCCCATTTTACACAACGCTAGCCATAATTTATTACAATCCACACAGTCAAATGCCTTTGCATAGTCAATGAAACACAGGTAAACATGTTTCTAGTATTCTCGGCTTTCAATCACGATCCATCTGGTATCAGCAGTGATACCCCTAGTTCCACATCCTCTTTTGAATCCAGCTTGAATTTCTGACAGTTCCTTGTCAATATACTGTTGCAGGTGCTTTTGAATGATCTTAAGCAATGTTTTACTTGTGTGTGTTATCGAGTTCTGTGAGGAGATATGAATGATATTGTTCAGTAATTTCCATATTCTGTTGGATCACTTTTCTTTGGAATGGGCAGAAATATGGATCTCTTCCAGTCAGTGGGCCAGGTAGCTGTCCTCCCAATTTCTTGGCATAGATGAGTGAGCACTTCCAGCGCTGCATCTGTTTGCTGAAATATCTCAATTGATATTCCATGAATTCCTGGAGTTTTGTTTGCCAAGGCCTTCAGTGCAGCTTTTACTTCTTCCTTCAGTGCCATCGGTTCCTGATCATATGTTGCCTCTTCAAACAGCTGATCATCAATCAGTTCTTTTTGGTATAATGACTCTGTGTATCCCTTTGTCATGGTTGGAATTGTGTCCCCCCAAAAATGTGTGCAGCCATGTGGCTGGGATATGGTTCCCAGTATCTTGGGACTGTCCTCTATTGTGTGGTTTTCCTAACCTGTCTGTTAAAGGATTAGGGTGGGGCTGTAAATTCCTGCTGTAGGGGGAGTTCCCCTGGAGTATGGTTTGCCCCACCCTTAATGCTTTTAGCTTGTAAGGAATAAAAGGAAAAGGAAACAAAGGACAAATTGAGAACCTCGCTACCATCAAGCAAGCAGCACTGGGAGCACAGCGCGTCCTTCAGACCAGAGGTTCTTGCGTCAGGATGCTCCCTGGACAAAGACTGATGCAATACCGGACTTTCCTCCAGAGCCAACAAGGGGAAAGCCTTCCCCTGGAGCGGACACCCTGAATATGGACTTGCAACCTACCGGACTGTGTAAGAATAAATCTTCCTTTGTTAAAGCCATCCACTCTGTGGTATTTCTGTTAGAGCGGCCCTAGCTGACTAAAACACTCTTCCATCTTGTTCTGATGCTCCCTGAGTCGCTTAATATTTTCCCTGTAGAATCCTTCACTATTGCAAATTGAGCCTTGAAATTTTTCTTCAGTTCTTCCAGCTTAAGAAACACAGAATGTGTTCTTCCCTTCTGGTTTTCCATTTCCAGATGTTTGCACATGCCATTATAACACGTTATTTTGACTTTTACAGCTGCCTTTTGAAATTTTCTGTTTAAGTCTTCTACTTCACCATTCCTTCCTTTTGCTTTAGCTGTTTGATGTTCTAAAGCAAGTTTCAGAGTCTCTTCTGACACCCAGCTTTGTCTTTTCTTTGTTTCCTGTCTTTTTAATAACTTCTTGCTTTCTTCATGGATGATGTCTTTGATGTCATTCCACATTTCATCTGGTCTTTAGTCATTAGTGGTCAAACCATCAAATTTGTTTTTGAGATGATCTTTAAACTGAAGAGGGATATACTCAAGGTCATACTTTGGCTCTTGTGGACTTGTTCTAATTTTCTTCAGTTTCAACTTGAATTTGCATATGTGCAGTTGATGATCTGTGTCACTGTCAACACCTGGTCTTGTTCTGACTGCTGCTATGGAGCTTTTCTATCGTCTTTCTCCACAGATGTAGTCTATTTGGGCCCTATGTATTCCATTTGGTGAGGCCCATGTGTACAGTCTCCATTAGAATTGGTTAAAAAAGGTATGTGCAATGAAGAAGTCGTCGGTCTTGCAAAATTCTACCGTGAGATCCCTGGCGTTATTTCTATGATGAAGGCTGCCTTTTCCAGTTACCAATCCTTCTTTTTTCCCTTGACCATGATCTTACCTGTAGGATCTTACCTGGCTTCTCTGAGGCTTACCTACCTCAGTTGTAAAATGGATGAAGATAATTCCTGCTTGCTGAGGTTGCTGGGAGTATTAGATGAGCCCCTGGAGGTAAAGTCTTGAGAGCAGTGCCTCACATGCAGGAATAATGTTCACACTTACTGGTGTCAATCACAAAGGATCAGGTACTTTTGAGCTGCATTTAACTCACTAGGAGCCCATTCCAAAAGCAGAATTTAGTGCTTCAAGGTATCCTCCAGATGGATCCAGTCTCACAGTGGAAACACAGGAAGACTATTTCACTAAGTATTCCATGTTAAAGCCGAGGATGAGAGTTCCCTTCAGAGTAGAAGCATTTCTCTGCAGATTCACTGTTGGTAGTCTGACCTCGTTCTCCTTCTCAGACACTTGTTGCTGTATCTACTTCCTCCCAGAGTTCCCCCATACAGGCTTCTTGACCCCCTGGGAATTTTCCCGTCTTCTCATGGAAACCATATATATTTAAATCTTTGTTTTCTATTTATCTAACTTTGGATCTGTATTATTGCTTTGGAAATCCTGGTGACATAGTGGTTGAGTGCTACAGCTGCTAACCTGTATGCAGTTTGAACTCAACAGACACTCCTTGGAAACTATCGAGCAGTTCTACTATGTCCTCTAGGGTTGCTATGAATCGAAATTGACTCAATGCAAAGATTTTGTTTTGTTTTTTGGCTGTCATTTCTTTGGAGTCCCTGGGTTGTGCAAACAGTTAAGTGCTTGACTACGGAAAAGTTGGCAGTTCAAATCTACCAAGAGTTGGAAAGAGAGGCCTGGCAATCTACTTGTGAAAGGTCACAGCTGTTGAAAGCTCTTATGGAACCAAGTTCTGTTCTGACACACATGGCACCCCCAGGAATTAGAGGCAATAGCAAAGGTTTGGGGTTTTAGTTTATCTTCTGGGCACTGTTCTAGGTGTCTGGAGATACCGCAGAACAAACCAAGGTGGTTCATTTACGAGTTTGCTGTGGAGGTATAATAAACAACTGTCTTAGATAAAGAGCTCTGTGGTGTAACAGGGAAGGAAACCCTGGTGGTGTAGTGATTAACTTATTAGCTGGCTGGCTCTGCTAGCAAAATGGTGGGCAGTTAGAATCCGTCAGGCACTCCTTGGAAACTCTATGGAGCACTTTTACTCTGACCTTTAGTGTCACTATGAATCAGCATCCTCTCAACGGCAACGGGTAGTGTTGCTGGGTAAAAAGAGAAAGGAATGGGACTCTGCTACTTTATACGTGGCTGTCAGACAAAAATAATCACTGAAATGTAAGGAGGTAAGTTTCTGGAATATGACAAAGTTGAAACTTCTAACAGGCATGAAACACAGAAAAGCTAAATAACTTTTCTGTCTTCAAATAAGCCCAAGCATTTGAATCCAAGTCTTTCCTGGACTTCCATCTCAGAAATGCTACCGTTTAACCTAGGCCAATCAGAAGCAGCGAGGCGGGGCTTGTTTTCAGCACCGCCTTTTCCTACTGCCCAAGCGCGGAGGAACGCGTTGACTTGACTACGCATGCTCATATCCTCTAGTCCCAGCCACGGGTTCGGTTGGCGCTCGTGCGAGAGCGGGGCGCGGTTTGTGTGTCCCAACGCGCTGCCGTACCGTCTGGGCGGCGAGTTGCATCCTGGTTCCGTCGGCGGCCGGTGTCTGCACTTTTGTGCTTACGCGCCGCCATGAATCTCGAGAGTTTCGCGGCCGGCGAGCGGCTGGTGTCTCCGTCCTACGTGCGGCAGGGTTGTGAGGCCCGCCGCTCGCATGAGCACCTCATACGGCTGCTTCTGGAGAAGGTACCGAGTTGTCGGTCTTCTGCCCAGCCGCCGCGACTCCAGCCTTCAGCTTGTGCAGGGTCCCGCCGAAGCTCTGCTCTTGGCTTCAGATATGTCTCCAGAGTTTGGTTTTTTTTTTTTTTTCAGCTCGGCTTTGCTACACTGACTAGCAGCGCTTAGTTGCGTTCACCCTTGTCAAAGCCAGCGAAACTCCGGGGTGTTAATTGGGGGTATTTATGATCGAAGTCTTGTGCTCTGCATTTTCTAACTTCGGGATGCAGAAATGAGGAAACAGCTTAGTTATTTTATTGTTCTGTTTGCGGAAAGGGCAAAGTTCGCTCTTTCTATATACCGTCACTCCCGGGGACTCAGGGATCACGTTGCGTTGGTAAAGAAACCACTGCCTGCTAATCTGAACTAAGTGCTGCCGTGTGTAACTACTGCCGGCATTCCTGAATTTTAATTACGCTCTTTTGACATCGCCTGGTTACAACACCTTGAAGAGTCTTCGTTAAGGATATGGAATGAAACAAGCACCGGTGAAGGATTTGAGTTAATTTACAAAAACCTTGAAATCTGAGTAATCACATCACCGGCGTTTATCTGCACTTCTTTCACTCTGTAGATAATTATAATCAAATGGAACACAAACTGTTTTTACACTTGAGCCCTGTTCATAGTGTTGCTGTTAGGTGTTAATTTTAGAAAGCAGATATCAGGGCAAAATACACATTAAAGCGTTTTAAAATACACTCAAGTAGGGGAACTTATACAAAGTTGTTTTTTTTTTTTTTTAAGGGCAAGTGTCCAGAGGATGGCTGGGAGGAGAGTACCCTTGAACTTTTTCTGCATGAACTTGCAATCATGGATAGCAACAATTTCCTGGGCAATTGTGGTGTAGGAGAAAGGGAAGGGCGAGTGGCATCTGCATTAGTTGCTCGTCGCCATTACAGGTGTGTGTTTTTATGTAGTATGTGAAAACATTTCTGTCCTCTTTTTGGTTAAAAGCGATGGTGGCAGTACCCATTTGTATACTTTCACCTGCTTCTTCAGGGAGATAGAAACAATTATCTGACTGTTGTTTTTCAAAGATAATACGTCAGAGTTGTGTACAGATGACCCGCTAAGGTTCTAGAATCAGGTTGTTAACATGCTGCTTATATGTTTTGTTAAGATCTTTAAAAGGCTTACGTGTAGTTATAGCTACCTAGCTTTGTTATACTAGATGTAAAGGACGTGTTTAATTTTAGATTGCTTAGTCAGTTTTTTGCAAAGTTCCTTCAGAAAGTTTCTTACCAGCTACAAGTTATTTGCTACCCACTGCCGAGGAGTTGATTCCTACTCATAGTAACCCTATTGGACAGAGTCAAACTGGCCCACAGGGTTTCTGAGGAGCACCTGGCAGGTTTGAACAGTTGACCTTTTGGTTAGCGGAGGTAGTACTTAACTGCCACACCACCAGGGTTTCGGTTAATTGATAGTGGTTCCAAATGTGATCATTTCTTTGTCCTCTAACCAAACTCTTAAAAACTCGTGTCTGCTGTGATTTTAAATCAAGATAGAATTTTATTTCAATCAAAACCACTGCAGTGAAACTAGTGATAATGTATAGCTTGGATAAAAATTTCGTGATTAAGAGTGGGTTGATAACATGGTTGGTAATATGCATGAAAAGATTTCTTGTACATATGAGGTTTTTTGTGGTGATAAAGTACAATACTAGTGTTCTGTGATAATCTGAGTGTACAGA
This sequence comes from Heterohyrax brucei, assembly GCA_028571685.1. NCBI lineage: Eukaryota > Metazoa > Chordata > Mammalia > Hyracoidea > Procaviidae > Heterohyrax > Heterohyrax brucei. The sequence goes on from CM053143.1 coordinate 170,274,626, forward strand.
ATTTCTCATCAGACTAAAGTACAAAACCCACTGCCTTTGAGTCAGTTCCAACTCATAGCGACTCCATAGGACAGAGTAGAACTACCCTGTAGGGTTTCCAAGGAGTGCTTGGCAGATTTGAACCACTGACTTTTTTGGTTAGCCAGCCAAGTGCCAAGTGCCGTCGAGTCAGATCCGACTCAGATGTAGCATATAGCTACTATGCCAGCAGGGTAGTACAAACATCTTTTCAAATTACAAGAAGTTTTTTTTTTTGAAGAGTCTTCAGAGGTATCTTTGGTGTGGACCCATTGCTGTCAAGTCAATTCTGACTCCTAGTGACCCCACAGGACAGAGTAGAACTGTCCCATAGAGTTTCACAGGAGCATTTTTGATTAACAGCTGAGCTCTTAACCACAGTTACAGTGTACGTCAGGTTGTAATGAATGCTGAGGTACAAGATGGGAGGGATACTGGCTGGGATGGTTAGGGTTATGTATCTACTTGGTTGGGCCATGAGGTCAGTGTTTAGCGGTTATGTAATGATACTCATTCTCTATTTTGTGATCCTCCTGCATTTTCACACATTGCCAGTTTCTCATATGTAGATGATATGTAGAACTTTAACCCTGGTGATAAATAAGGAGAGGTTGTCATTTATGAGATTGTATTTTTGTATTATTAATGTTGTGTGCCATGGAGTTGAGTCCAGCTCATAGCAACCCCATAGGACAGAGTAGAAGTGCCCTATAGGGCTTCCTAATTGGCTTGGCTGGCTAGTCTGTAATCTTTATAGGAGTGGATTACCAGGTCTTTTCTCCTGCAAAGGAGCTGGTGAGCTTGAATTGCAAACCTGTGGTTAGCAACTGAGTGTTTAACCGTGGTGCAACCAGGTCTTGTATTATTAAGAGTTTAGAAAATATATAACTTTCAAGTATTGCTTCTGGTATTTTTTTGTTATTTGTATACTTGTAGGGGTTTCCTTAAAACAGTGAATATATTGTCCAGTTTCTTGGCCCGTCTTTCGCTTAGGTTCATTCATGGAATTGGACGATCGGGTGATATTGCTGCTGTGCAGCCAAAAGCCGCAGGTTCCAGCCTTCTGAACAAAATCACCAATTCTATAGTCTTAGACATCATAAAACTGGCTGGTAAGTATCACGTAAATCACAGCACTTTGGGCTGACTAACTATACATCTTTGCCTAATTTTTTTTTTTTATTAATGTCACTTTCCAGAAAGTGAAAAGATGAGTATAAAAAGATTTTTAGAATAAAATAGAAATCAGCCTTAAGCCATAGGATGAGTTCGTCATCGAGTTTACTCGTAGTCCTACGGTACTGCTCTAACAGAAATACCTCAAGTGGATGGCTTTAATGAAGAAAAGTTTGTTCTTAAATAGCCCGGTAGGCTAGAAGTCCAAATTCAGGGTGTCGCCTCCAGGGAATGCACTCTCTCTGCATTTGGTCTGTGAGGATCTTGGTGCAGGAACTTCAGATGTGAAAGATGTACTCTGCTCTTGTTGATACTTTCTTGATGGTATGAGGTCCTCAGCTCTCTGCCTTCTTCCCTTTCCTGGTGTCTTTTATGGGATAAAAGATGGTGCAAACCACACTCCTGGGAAACTCCCTGCATTGGAGCACGGAGGTGACCTTAGAAAGGGTATTACAGTCCCACCCTAATCCTGTTTCACGTAATCCAGTCTATGAAGTCCAGCAATTAAATCTGCAAACTTAATGGCTCCTAGTGCTGCATACCTCATTGATGATTATCACTGCTGTCACTTTGAAGTACTTGCCTTGAGAAGCTATGAGCTGACCACCCGTGCCTGATCCACCCTTTAAAGTAGTTTTGGAACTCTTTCTGGAATGGCCATGGTGCACAGAGGCAGGATTGTAAACTTACTTGTGTAATTGTCTGTGAGGGAGTTTTTAAATAACTGTGTTGGAATACCCTCCCTACTCATCTGATCTGGCCCCCAGTGACTTTTTTCTTTACCCAAAGATAAAGGAAATATTGAAAGGAAGACATTTTGATGCCATTCAGGACATCAAAGGTAATATGACAACAGCTCTGATGGCCATTCCAGAAAAAGAGTTCCAGAACTGCTTTGAAGGGTGCGCTAGGCACTGGCAAGTACTCCTAGTAGGAGTAGTTCAGAGGTGAGCATATTGATATTCAGCAGTGAGGTATGTAGCACTGTCTAGGTTGAAGTCACAAACTTAATTGTCAGACCTTGTATTAACAGGCAGAGATTAGAATTTACAGCTCGGGAATATCACAAAATGGAGGACAATCACCCAGTACCGGGAATCATGGCCCAGTAAGATTGCTACACACAGTTTTTGTAGAACGCAGTTCAACCCATGACACTTACTGAGAGCCAGCACAGAAGAGGAAACAGGGCTATAATTCTTATTACTTGGTAGAAGAATTATGTCATTTCTGTGAGAATTATACTAGCTTTTTATTAGAGTAGCTAATTTGTTTTATCTTTGATTTATAGGTGTCCACACAGTGGCCAGCTGCTTTGTAGTTCCAATGGCAACTGGTATGAGTCTAACCCTATGTTTCTTAACGTTGCGGCACAAGAGACCAGAGGCAAAGTATATTATATGGCCACGAATAGACCAGAAGTCCTGCTTTAAGTCCATGATCACTGCTGGTAAAAGAAGTGTTACAGATACTATTGTGAATATTACAGTTAGAAATTTCAAACTTTTTATGTAAAAGTAGATAAATAAAGAAGATATTAAACCTGATTTCTGTTTTTTAAGATGGGAATGTTTTCACTTGCATTGAAAGATTGTTTTGAAGAGTAAATGAGATGACATATAAAAATGTCCAATTAGCAGTCCTTGGAACATAAAAGATACTTAAGGAATATTTGCTGTAAAATACATAAAACTAAAAAATATATATAGGCACTACTCGACGGCACTTGGCTGGCTATATATATATATAAACACAAACGTTATTAGTGTTAATCAAAGTACAAGGACATAGGCACAACACGTAAACCAAAACCCAAACCAAGCTTGTTTCGGTCAAGTCTGTTCCGACTCATAACAACCCTGTAGGACAAAGTAGAACTGCCCCACAGAGATTCGAAGGTACAGCTGGTGGATGTTTGTCAGCTAGCAGCCAAGCTCTTAACCACTGCACCTTCAGAACTGTGCTTCAAGTATAAATATTAAATTGGTATTTTAGTATATTGACATGTCAGAATTTAAGGCTATTTTTGATGTCAGTGTGTTGTGTGAAGTAAACAGTATTGGGTTATGAATTAAATTCTATACATAATTGTAAAGAAGCCCATGTAAAAAGTCAATAAAAACACACCAGAAACTGATTAGCTTTAAAAAATACTGCATTAAGTGGCTTAAGTTTGTCAAGTCTGTTAATTCATATCTTGTTAACCGAAGAATTGATAACCAAACTTAGGGAAAAGTTGCCTTTTTGGAAAACTGAACACTTTTTTCCAGAAGATGTTTGGATTTACACTGTAATTTAGAGTGTGCTTTTACTAAGATAGTCGATATTCATAGGAAGCAAATATAGTTGTATTCCTGAAAAAAAAAAGTACTTGAATTGTGTGAAAACAAAATTAGAATTCGGCCTAGAGAAGTCGTAGAAAATTAGTTGCTCTTAGGAGTTTAAATAGTCTTGCTTGTTTGTTTTAACAGCCATGACTGTATAGATGTAAAACCTGAACATCTCTGAAGGAACGTATTTGGAAAAAGTAGCCAGTAGTTGATGATTTTATGGTGGCTGATGTTTTGTATTTTTGTAGATAGAATTCAGACAACTTGGTCTGACTTCTAAAACACAAACAAAAACTAGTTGCCCTTTATTTTAAGGTTGCTGTGTGATCTTAAGGAAGCCCATTTGTGTAAAATGAGCTGAGCTAAATGGTTCCAAGTCTCTTACAGTTCCTAAATTCATGATTATAGCCTGTTGTTTTTGTATTTGGATAGGCTAAAGTTGTGATGACTTCAGGGAATAGCTTTGGTTTGAGGTTTAAGGTTTAGAGAGTATCTCAGGGTAATGGTCTCAGAGTTCATCCAGCTTTACAAAGTCTAGAATCCATTAAAAATTTGAAGTTACATTCCACAGTTTCCTCCCTTCAGGATTCTGCCATAGAATCTTTGATCAAAGCTTTCAGTATTGGTAGCTGGACACCATCTAGTTCTTCTGGTCTCTTGGCCAAGTTGACAACAGCATCTTGAAGCTTAGATATGAGAAACTCATGGACAGTGAGTATTTTAATGGAGGTGGAGTGATTTGAGAAGCATAGAATGGTTACACAACTTGAAGAATGTAATCAATATTAATGAATGGTACATGTAGAGATTATTGGATTGTTGTAGTATATATTTCACTACAATAAAAAAAATTCAAAAAGTTGGTTTTCTCATGAATTTGGCTCTTTGGTTTCGAGGTTTAGGGTTCTAATAATGTGTTTAATGCTTGTTTTCACCAAAAAAAATAGAACAAAAAATCCAAACTGTGTGCAGTATGTACCAAGTTTATTTTCTAATTCCTATGATTTAAACACTAAGATTTTATGTCTGAGTATTTGTATCACGAATTAGTTACTTAAATATTTTTCTATTATTTAGTGTACATATTGATGTATACAAATTTTATGCCTAAAATATTTATCATAAAAGGATACATAATTATTATTTGGGGAGGACCTTTGATTATATACTAATTAAGTGATTATTTCAGTTGAAAAACAGTTTTTATAGTTAAATCATAGAAGGCCCATGTAAGCTATAAAGTTGGGCCAGTGATCGTTAGGTTACTGAAATTTAGTATGTTAGAGGTGAAACATGAAGTTGGTGATTACAGTTTGCTTCAGTTTTTTGGTTACAGTATTATTTCTGTTCATTTGCAGAAGTACAATTAAAAATAAACCTTAAATGTAGTCAGAAAATTGGCAGATTTTCCTTTCTGTGGACTGAAATTGAATTGAACTCTGATCGTATTTGTCATCAATGTCTGTTACCACTTAAAGAGATATTTATTTAACATTTGTTTTGCTTTTTCTAGAATCATTTTTATATCAGTGTGAGGTCTTGATTGGTGGTCTGGTTGTGCTCTGTGTTACTTTTACTGGCCTTTGACTATTAGTTGTCATTATTACTAGAAGAGAGTTCATCGACAGTAATAAGTATTTAGCGTTCTTAATATAAAATAGCCTTGCTCCTGGAGCTCTGGGATCTTCCCGTATTTTGGTTTGCACTAATCTTTGGATTTTGATTGGCTTGGTCAGGTTTTGAGCCCGTGGTGATAGAGAATGTTTTAGAAGGCGACGAGCTACGCACAGACCTGAAAGCAGTGGAAGCCAAAGTCCAGGAACTTGGGCCTGATCACATTCTGTGTATTCATTCTACTACATCTTGTTTTGCTCCAAGAGTGCCTGATAGGTAAATGATATGTGAATATTGTCTTTTAGGTATGCATCCATCTTTTAAGAAAAATGTAGATCTGGGCAGTACCTGGTTTACAAACAAGTTCCATTCCTAAATCTTTAAGTTGAATTTGTATGTAAGTTGGAACAGTTAGGTACGGTTCTTACCTAATGGCAGTTAGTCAGATGTGTATCATATAGTATAGCTTTCTATTAAACAGCTCCAGATACACTAAAATATCTTTAACATACAGTAAATAAGAACAGTGTTTTGAAGACTGTGGCAAAGTAGTGCCACATTATTGTGAACTCTATTTGGAAAAAAGCCAAACCCATTGCCGTTGAGTCAATTCTGACTCATAGCAACCCTATAGGACAGAGTAGAACTGCCCCATAGAGTTTCCAAGGAGTGCCTCGTGGAGTTGAACTGCTGTCCTTTTGGGTAGCAGCTGTAGCAGTTAAACACGGCACCACCAGCCTTTCCTATGAACCATGTGTGTACCTTGAATTTTTAGTGTAATAGGCTTTATGGGGGTTGGTTCATAACTCTAGTTGTACAGAAAGTGGATGTTTGTAACCCAGGTACTGCCTCTATGCTAATTGTCTAATATGGTTAAATAACAGATGAATAGGTCATGGGGCCATCCGAGGAGAATACATTAACTGTATGTTAAATAGCACAATGGCTTGGAAAAATAAAAAGGTGATAGAGAAGAAAGCAAAACAACTAGTCTCGGGTGGAGATCTTTTCATCATCTGCATAGATTTCAGAACATCTGTGTTTTGTTGCTCTTACCCTGTTTCTGATCTTGCAGTTCTCCACTCCCCCCGCCCCCCATTGTTTAATAGAAGTTTGTTTCCTAAGCTGAATATTGGACTTGTTTTCACTGTTATCTCTACTTCTGTGATATTACAGTTTTAAAACCTAGGAACTATCAGTGTTAGTTGATTTTAAAGTAGAACTTTTGGGATTAATAAGCTTCTGTTGAATTTTTTTGATTGAAAAGACGAACTCAGATGTATGCTTAGATGAACCCACTGATTGCATTTTGAAGACAAAAGCAAAATATTTAAAGAAGAAAAAAGCAAATACTCAGCTAAGTAGTATAGCAACCACAGATTCTATCCTGAAAATGCAGTAGACTCAGATCCAATAATACAGATTTCTAGGTTTGAAGGCAACATTTTTGTTTTTTCATTTTAACATTTTGAAGAAAACTGTTAATATGTAAGGATGACATCCTTGCGGCATGAAGTTGTACTTTGCTATTAGTTCATGGAATCGTAATTTGTCAGTAATGGATGCATGCTAGCTTTTGTTACAGGCATATTTTAGGAGATTGTTTTAAAACTGCTCTTGAATTTCACCTTGCTGTATACAAAACTATGGATTCTTTTTAAGATTGTATTGCATGTGCTTTAGTGAATTACTCATTTCTTTATTGATGGAAACCCTGGTGGCATAGGGGTTAAGTGTTACATCTGCTGCCCAAGACGCCGTCAGTTCAGATCCTCCAGGTGCTCTTTGGAAACTCCATGGGGCAGTTCTACTCTGACTTATAGAGCTGCTATGAGTTGGAATCTACGTGATGGCAGTTGGTTTGATTTTTGTTGGTTTTCTTTATTGATGATTTTGACAGCTAGAAAAATTCTAATGTGATAGAAATGTCATTTCCAACGACAACATATATATATACTTGACAATAGTTATGTTTTTATCTAATTTCGACTAATGGTTTTTGGATGTTTATAGTATGTCTGTCATGATGTTACGTATGTTACATGTACTATCTCCCTTGAGAAAAATAATGAAGATTTGTCTGTCAGAATTCTGATTTGAGACACTTTTTAGTGGTGTTATGTGATGAATGTTTAGAGTGAGAGTAAAGTATCAGAAAATGGTGATGCTCAGTTTTTGATGATATGGCTAAGTTTCTGATTTTATTAAATTAAATACATATTGAATTCTTCACATCAAACTTGATTCATCTATAGCCTTAAGTTGAATAGGTGTAGTATATAATTTGCCTTTATTAGCTAATTGATTGAATACAAGAAGAAAAGGGGGGATCATTTCTTCTGATAAACACTTTAAGGTGGCTCATAAGTTAAAATACAGTTTCATCCTCTTGAAAATATTTTTTCTGCTTCTCTTTGCCTCTCATTTAATTATTTTTTTAAATATGGGAACATTAGCAGATCCAGCCAATTTGCTACTGTTGTTAGGTGTTGTCGAGTCAGTGCTGACTCAGAGCAACCCTGTGTACGACAGAAAGAAGCACTGCTCAGTCCTGCGCTTTGCCTCCGATTCTTGCTCTGGGTGAGCCCACTGTTGCACCCAGTGTTAATGTGTCTCCTTGTGTGTCTTCCTCTTCTTCACTGACTCTACACCAAGCCTGATACCCTTATGCAGAGATTAACCCCTCCTGTCAGCATGTCCACAGTATGTAAGATGCAGCCTCGCCAGCTTTGCTTCTAATAAGCTCTCTGGTTGTGTTTGTTCCAAGACAGATCACATGGTGGTTCTGGCAGTCCACGGTATGGTCAGTATTCTTTTCCAACATCACTGTTCCGAGGGGTCAGTTCTTCTCTCTTTCTCATTCACTGTCCAACTTCATATGCGTATGATGTGATTGAAAATACTGTGTCTTGGATCAGGCACACCTTAGTCTTCAAGGTTGCATCTTCACTTTTCAGCACTTTAAAGAAGTTGTTTGCAGCAGATTTTCCCAGTAAAGTGTGTCTTTCAGTTTCTTGACTGCTGCTTCCATGGGCGTTGATTGTGGATTCAAGTAAAATGAAATCTTTGACAGCCTCAGTCCTTTCTCTTGTTTATCATGGTGCTGGTTACTGGTCCAGTTTTGAGGATTTTTGTTTTCTTGATGTTGAGGTGAAATCCATACTGAGGGCTGTGATCTTTGATCTTCATCAGTGTTGCAAGTCCTCTTCACTTTTATCAACCAAGGTTGTGTCATATGCATAAGGCAGGTTATTAATGAGCCCACCTCCAGTCCTCATACCCTGTTCTTCTTCGTGTAGGCCAGCTTCTCAGATTATTTGCTTGGCATACAGACTGAATAGATATGGTGAAAAGATACAACACTGACGCACACGTTTCCTGACTTTAAACCATGCAGTGTCCACTTGACCTGTTTGCATGACTCTCTCTTGATCCATGTGTGTTCCTGTTCTCTGTAGTTCGCTACAATCCACACAGTTGAATGCCTTTGTGTAGTCAATAAAATACAAATAACTATTTTGCTGGCATTCTGTGCTTTCAGCCAAAATCCATCTAACATCAACAGTGATATCCCTGCTTCCATGTCCCTTCCTGAATCTGGCCTGAATTTTTGACAGTTCCCTGTCAGTATACTGCTGTGTCCACTTTGGAATGATCTTTAGCAAAACTTTACTTGTGTGTGATATTAATGATATTATTCAGTAATTTCTGCATTTCATTGGATCACTTTTCTTGGGAATAGGCATAAATGTGGATCTCTTCTAGTCGGTTGGCCTGGGAACTGTCTTCCAAATTTCTTGCCACAGACGAGTGAGCACTACCAATGCTGCAAGTGTTTGTTGAAACACCTCAGTTGTTATTCCTTCAGTTCCTGGAGCCTTGTTTTCTATCAGTGGCTTCACTACACCTTCAACTTCTTCCTTTAGTACCCTTGGTTCCTAATCATATGCTTGCTACATATTGAAATGGTTGAAGGTCAACCAGTTCTTTTTGGTAGAATGAGTTTGTACTCCTTCCATCTTGTTTTGATGCGTCCTGAGTTGTCTGATATTAATTTTCCCTGTTAGAATCCTTCACTATTGCAACTCAGTGCTTACATTTTTTTCTTTTAATTCTTTCAGCTGAAGAAATGCAGAACATGTTCTTCCTTTTGGTTTTCTATTTCCAGTTCTTTGCACAGGTCATTATAATACTTGGTGTTCTTGAGGTGCCCTTTGAAATCTTTGGTTAATTTCCTGCATCATTTCTTCCCTTTGCTTTAGCTTCTCGACATTCGAGAGCAAGTTTCAGAGTCTCTTCTAACATCCAGTTTGGTGTTTTCTCTGTCTTTTTAGTGACCTTTTGCTTTTTTTGTGTGTAATGTCTTGGAGGTCATTCCACCACTCATTTGTTCTTTAGTCATTAGTGTTCATTGTGTCAGATCTGTTCTTGAGATGGTCTCTAAATGCAAGTGGGATATACTGAAGGTTGTACCTTGGCTCTTGTGGACTTTTTCTAATTTGCTTCAGTTTCAATTTGAACTTGCATGTGAGCAGTTGATGATTTTTGCCACAGTTGGCACCTGGCCTTGTTTTGACTGATAATATTGAGCTTTCCCATTGTCTTTTTCCATAGATGTAGTTGATTTGATTCCTATGTATTATTTACATCTGGCAAGGTCCATGTGAATAGTCACCATTTATGTTGGTGAAAAAAGGTATTTGCAGTGAAGAAGTCATTGATCTTGCAGAATTCTGTAATGCTGTGTCTGGTATCGTTTCTGTCACCAAGGCTGTGTTTTCCAACTACCAGTCATTCTTTGTTTCCAACTTTTGCATTCTGATCACCGATAATTAGCAGTGCATCCTGATTGCGTGTTCAGTCAGTTTTGGAATACAGAAGCTGGTACAAATCTTCAATTTCATCATTTCTGGACTTCGTGGCTGGTGTGTAAATTTGAATAGTGGCTGCAAGAACTGATCTGCTTGTAGGATATGGATATTATCCAATCATTGGCAGCGTTGTACTTCAGGACACATCTTGAAATGTTCGTTATAACAGTGAGTGCAACACCGTTCCATCCTCAGCAATAGTATACCATACAGCTGTCCTATTCAGAATGGCCAATACAAGTCCATTTCAGTTTACTAATGCCCAGAATATCAGTGTATTTATGTTCCATTTCATTTTTGATGATTTGCAATCTTTATGCTTCATGTATTCTGCATTCCTGTTATTAAAGTTTACAGTTGTACCATATCAGCAGATGGAGGTCCCAAGAGCTTGACTCCATCTACATCATTAAGGTTGATTGTGCTTTGAGGAGGCTGTTCTTCCCTATTCATCTTCTGAGTGCCATCTGTCATGGGGAGGCTCATCTTCTGGTACTGTCTCAGACAGTGTTCTTCTGCTGTTCATCAGGTTTTCATTGGCTAATTCGTTTTAGAAGTAGACTGCTGGGTCTTTCTTCGTAGTCTGTGTTAGTCTGGAAGTTCATCTGAAACCTGTCTGCTGTGGGTGACCGTGTTGTCTTCTGTATACCAGTGACATCGCTTCCAGACAGCTCAGCAACATGCAGGCCCCCACAGTACAACAAACTGACAGACAGGTGGGGTCAGCCAATTTAGAATATTTAAAACTAATCAGAAGACTTTTTTTCTTTTTCATTTTGAAATAGGACTTTATGGTATGATGCTTTGAAGAAAGTTGTTTATTAAGGCATGCTTTCATTAGAAGACAGATGCATCTGAAAGTAGCTTTTATCTTTTGAATACTTGTGTGCATCTCAGATGTTCTGTTTTGTTTTAGTAATAAAAGAGATCCTGTTTACATTGATCAGATTTATGAAAATGAATAATGAAATGTTTTTAATTCGTAAAACTTGATGCAAATTGAAAGCTTCTGAGAGTTGAACATAATGCTGTTATTCCTGTAAATGCTCCTCACTAGAAAAAGAGAAGGTATTCTGCATGAGTAGGTAATAAAACTCTGTAATGTGTGTTTGGAAGAGTACTTGTAGAAAGGAGCTTGTATGGTATAAAAAATACTTTGCTTCCAAATTCTTTATATTGCAGAAAAGAATTTAAGAAAATTAGTTTTATGAAACAATAAGATTTAGTTTCTGTTTCATAGCATGAAGACATTTCTATTAGAGATGGCCTCAGTCAAAAGTAGTGTTTGGTTTTGTGAAGAGCATCTATTACTATATAATTAAAATAGAGTACTTTACTTTGCATAGAGTTAGACTCTCAAATTTTCTGAATACGAATGGTAGGAAATGGAAACTTAAGAGGGAATTTAAAACAACAGCTATTTAAAAGATTCTCTTCAGTAACTGTGTTGTTGAAAAACACTAAAAAATTATTGTGGTACTGAAACATTTTAATGTTACGTGGTTGTTAATGCGTTAAAGTATATTTGAAATGTATTTTTATTTTATATGATAATGCTTAATGTGCAGTTTTTTAAGATTTCTGGTTATGTTAATTACTTTGCAAAAATTTAACTGTAGTGTGATAAGCAACCGAAACCACTTAAAAAGGAACTTACTACCTGTAAGGAGGGATCATTACACTCAATCTACTTCTTTTTCTATAGGAAATTTTAAAATGTATACTCTATGCATTTTTATAAATACATGCTTTCACATTAATTAGCAACATTAATTTAAATGAGTTTTTAGGTTTATCCTAAAGTTCCTGATATATAATTTTAACTGCTGAATTATATGCTAAAACTCAGCAGTAGAAATTTCAGTGTTTGGCATCATTTTCCCTGGTGTACAATTAAAAGAAAAAGTTTCCACACTGTAATTTGTGAAGCACAGTGTGAATGTGTCGTTCTGTTGAATATTTATGTTTATAGATTAGAAGAACTGGCTGTGATCTGTGCTAATTATGGCATTCCTCATATAGTCAACAATGCATATGGAGTACAGTCTTCAAAATGTATGCACCTCATTCAGCAGGTAAGAGAGTTTTAAAAGATTTGTCAAGAAAAATGAGTTTTAACATACTACAAGGTTATGTCTGTTTTATGTACAAAGTAGTACAGTAAAAATATTTACCTAGTACCCTTAAGAAGTAGTAGAAGCATATATATAATACTCTCAGCAGAGGTGGTTATTCTGTACCGCTATCGTGGTAATTTGACTAACAGTCTGGATTGTCCTGAATCAACATGTGAATACTTCAGTAGCTTAGTTATTTATTTTCTGAGAATGTTTCATTACCAGGATCCTCGTTTTTCTCATATGCTAGATTGCAGTATTTTCAAAGCTATTATTGATGGTTTTATTCTGTATTTCATATTTAAGGAATCACTTTTCCATGTTATCCTAGAACCCGAATGACTTTACAAGTATTTACTTTTGGTATATGTGTAACTAATGTTATGTAGACGTGAATTATTCACAGATTATCTGTGCCTTTCTTCAGTGTGGCCAGTGTTCCTTAGGCCAGTAGGTCCTGTGTAGTAAACTGTTCTAGAATATACTAAGCTTTAAGAACCTTGGTGGTGCAGTGGTTAAGCACGCAGCTGCTCGCTTAAAGATTACTAGTTCAAACCTGCTGATTGCTCCACGGGAGAAAGATGTGGCAGTCTTCTTAAAGACTGCAGCTTTGGAAACCATATGGGGCAGTTCTGCTGCATCCAGTAAGGTCACTACAAGTCAGCATACACTTGACAGCGGTAGGGTATCATTTTAAATGTGTACAGTGATTCATAGGAAAGTAACAGCTGATTTACGTAATTTCCTGAAATCAAAGGTTGTATCGATTAGAATGTAAATGTCTGCAAGTAACAGAAATACAACAGAAATTGGCTTAACCAGTAATGAAACAGATTGATCTATGTAACAGAATCCATAGGTGGAGTGGGTAATATGCATGGGTTGTCAGCATGTCATTAAAAGCTCTAGATGAAGGATGACTGTTTACAGTTTCCTTGGTATCCTTTCCTATCATTCTATAACTTTTTGAGGCCTCATCTCAGTTCTAGACTCTATGATAGCTAATTTGAATGGTAGTAGAGGAAGGTTATATGATTTCCTCCCTTAGAAATGTTGAAAAACTATTTACTTCAGTGATTCACTTTGCTTCTCCTCTTCCTCCCACTCCTCTTAAATTTTTAGCAGCCTTTCAAAGTCAAATACATGAACACTGCAAAAAGTTCAGAGAAATACAGGAGTAGAATATCCGTAACCCTACTATTCTAACAAATATCCTTAATGATTTATACATTTGCTTTTTTCTGTGGATGTACCTTTTGCTTTTTACATAGCTGAAGTCATCATGTACATTTAGCATTAATTTTTTTAAACTTAGTTATATCTTTATATGTGCCACATTTTTGTAAAGTCTTTATGCAGTCATTTTAATGGTTCCTTAACATTTACTTGTATTAACTGAGAAGTGGGCAGTGTTTGAGTGTTCATGATATATTTTTAAATAGCAGAAAATTTTATAGTAGGTTTAAAGAGATTAAGACTAAAAGAAAATGAGCTTTGGGACACACAGAGTGCCCCCGTACTTATGGATCACAGATGTCCTACTTTGTCATCATATCTGCACTTGTGAGGTAGTTTTACTAAAATATTAATTAGAAAAATAGAACTAGAAGAATGTTTCCTGTAATTAAGTAACTTTTAAGTGTAATTATATGTTGACATACTATATGTTTTCTAAAACTGACATTAAGAAAAAAAAATATGAGCCTTTTTCCCCCCAGTTGGCCCTCATGAAAAGAGGGCGTGGCACTGTTTTGCCTTGCCAAAAAGCCAAGTGCCGTCGAGTCGGATCCGACTCTTAAGCGACATAAATATTTGGATGTTGCTGAGTTCTAGTGCTGTTCATAACGTTTTATATAATATTAAAGTCAACTTTACCTGCTGCTGTTGATTCTTGACTCATGGTGACTACCTGTGTTATGCAGCAGAACTTGGTTATAATCTTTGCAAAAGCAGATGGCCAGATTTTTCTTTTGTGGCACTGCTGAGTGGTTTTGAACCACCAACCTTCAGGTTTTAAATAGTTGAGCTGAAGTCATTTATGCTACCCAGGAACCTCAGAAGTTAGCTGTAAGTCATCTCAGTTGTTCTCACTAATGATATACACTATGTAATAAGTACTCACTGTATGTCAGACATCCAGCTAATTTTCCTTTTGAAAAACAGAGTACTGAAACCATAGGTTCTTTCCTGAAAAAATAATAATGCAGTAATCAAGCAGTCTGTGAAGGAAGAGCTGTCACTAAAATGTTTCAGAACTTTTTTTTTTTTAAGGGAGATGCCCCAGGTTGACTTAATGCTGAGCTGTAGAATAGGGTACACCGTGTGGTTGCCAAGGAAGCTAGCTTTGAGGAACCCATACTTCTGTTTATATACAGAAATGACTAATTTAGGATACACATGCATTGTGGATGTTAGGACAGATTAATGGAAAGGGAGATAGTAGAGTCCTAAAAATATATATGACTGTTGTACAGGCAGTGGACTGTAAAGACCCAAAAGTGTGGGAGGAGCAACTATACTTTTTAGGAACTGGAGAAAAATAGGTGTTACTACTTGAGTATTCACAGACCTAATTGTCAGTTCATTCAACAAGTATCTACTGGGTTTCCACTTAATGTGCCAGGCACCAGGGTCGGCCTTGAGGGTGTAGCAGCGAGTGAAAGAGAAGCCTTGCTGTTGTGGAGCGGACTGTTTCTGTGGGGAAGCAGACAGTCCACGTGTGTGCTGGATGTTGGTAAATGCCGTGAATTTGAGAGTGAGGGTCAGACTACATGGAGGGATCTGGAAAGATCCCTCTAGGAAGTAACATTTGAGCAGAGCCGGATCCGACTCGACGGCACTTGGCTGTCTACATGATGTGAGCGAGTGAACCGAGTACCTCTGGAGAGATTTCAGACAGAAGGTAACTACAAGTGCCCAGACTCTGAGAAGTGTGCTTGGCATCTAGGCTTGGAGTGTCTAGGAGACTCGTATGGTTGGACCTCAGTGACTGAGGGGAACAGCGGTGGTGAATTAGGTCAGAGATTTGAAGTGTGTTTAGGATTTGGGATTTGATTCTTGGTACGACCAGTAGCATTTGGAGGGCTTTAAGCAGGTGAGTGTTGTATGGTTTACCTTTTTGAACCGTCATTTTAGCTGCCATATGGGGAATAGGCTGCAGTGAGGGATGTGTGGAATTCAAGTAAAATAGGATGCTGGTTTGGTCCAGGGAGGTGGTTGTGACGGTGGTGAGAAGTGGTTGGGTTCACATGTATTTGGAGCGTGGAGTTTACAGGATATGCTGTGGTTAGATGTGAGGTATGAGAAAATGATGATTCAAGGACTCGGAGGCCCTAGGTAGCTGGATGGTTGTTACTAGGTGCTGCTGAGTCAGTTCCAACTGATAGCGACCCTGTGAAAAACAAAACAAAACACTGCCCAGTCTTGCGTCATGTCTAAAATCATTTTTATGCTTAAGCCTATTGTTACAGCCACTGTGTCGATCCATCTCGTGGGTTTTCCTCTTTTTCACTGACCCTCCACTCTACCAAGCGTGATGTCCTTCTCCAGGGACTGACCTTTCCTGACAGCATGTCCAAAGTATATAAGATGGCAGTCTTGCCATCTTTGCTTCCAAGGAGCACTCTGGTTGTACTTCTTTCAGAGCAGATCTGTTTGTTCTTTTGGCAGTCCGTGGTACATTCAACATTCTTCTCCAGCATCACAATTCAAAGGCATGAATTCTTCTTCTGTCTTCTTTGCTCATAGTCCGGCTTTCGCATGCATATGATGCAATTGGAAATACCATGGCATGGGTCAGGTGCGTTTTAGTCTTCAAGGTGACATTCTTACTTTTGAATACTTTGAAGAGATCTTTTGCAGCAGCTTTTCTTAGTGCAGTCTGTCTTTTGATTTCTTGACTACTGCTTCCAAGGGCATTGATTGTGGACCCAAGTAAAATGAAAGATGTTTTGGATAGTACCAATGTTATAATGTAGTTAGCTGCTAACTGAAAGGTTGGAGGTTTAAATCCATCCAGAAGTACCTCAGAAGAAAGGCCTGCTAGTCTAGCTCTGGAAAAAATCAATCACTGAAAACTGTGGAGCACCATTCTATTCTGAGACTCCTAGATTCTAACCGTTGATCATTAATTGCTTTGGCGACCAGCTGTTAACTTGCTGTTAACTACTTGCATGATCTCGGGCAGGTTTCTTTCATTTCACTGTGTCTTACCTTATTTTCATCTGTAGTATGGGTATTATAATAGCATCTACCTCCTTGTGTTGTTGTCGGAGTTAAACAAGTTATAAATGTAAGGTGCTTATGACAGTGTCTGGCACATGTCGTTGTTGTTAGGTGCCGTGGAGTTGGTTCTGACTCACAGCAATCTGCTGTATAACAGAACAGGACCCTACCTGGTCCTGCCCCGTACCCACAATTGCTAGTAAGCGTAAGCCCATTGTTGCAGCCACCAGGTCGGTTTGTGATGTTGGGGGTCTTCCCTTTTTCACTGACCCTTTGCTTGATCAAGTATGAAGTCTTCTTCCAAGGATTGAGCCTCCTGACAGCATGTCCTAAGCATGTTGTCTTGCTGTTTTTGCCTTCTTTGCTTCCAGGAAGCACTCGGGGTGTACTTCTTCTGTTTGTTCTTTTGGCAGTCCATGGTATGTTCATTATTCTTCTCCAACACCACCATTCAAAGGCATTAATTCTTTTTCTGTCTATTCAGTGTCCAGTTTTCATATGGCAACTAGAAATACTGTGGCTTGGGTCAGGCGCACCTTAGTCTTCAAGATGATGTCTTTACTTTTCAACACTTTAAAGTGATCCTTTGCAGAAGATTTTCCCGATGCAATACATCTTTCGATTTCTTGACTGCTGCTTGCATGGACATTGATTGGGGACCCAAGTAGAATAAAATCCTTGACAACCTCAATCCTTTCTCCATTCATCTTGATATTGCTTACTGATCCAGTTGTGAGGATTTTTGTTTTCTTCATGGTGAGGCGCAATCCATACTGAAGGCTATGGTCTTTGATCTTCATCAGTAAGTGTTTCAAATCCTCTTCACTTCCAGCAGGTAAGGTAGTGTTCATCTGCATAATGCAGGTTGTTAATGAGTCTTCCTGCAATGCTAATGTTTCATTCTTCTTCAAATAATCCAGCTTCTCGGGTTATTTGCTCAGTTTACAGATTGAATAGTTATGGTGAAAGGGTATAACCTCTATGCATGCCTTTCCTGACTTTAAACCATGCAGTGTCCCCTTGTTCTGTTTGCACAGCTGCCTCTTGATCCATCTATGGATTCCTTAAAAGCACAATTAAGTGTTCTGGAATTCTCATTTTGTGCAGTGTTAGCCATAATTTGTGATCCACACAGTCAAATGCCTTTGTTGATTCATAGTCCAGCTTTCACATGCATGTGATGTGATTGGAAATACCATGGTGTGGGTCAGGTGCTTTCAGTTAGCAGCTGTGATCCACACAGTCGAATGCCTTTTTATAGTCAATGGAACACAGGTAAACGTTTCTCTGCTATTCTCTGCTTTCAGCCAAGATCCATCTGACATCAGCAGTGATATCCCTGGTTCCACATCATCTGAATTTGGCTTGAATTTCTGGAAGTTTCTGGCCAGTATACTGTTGCATTCGCTTTTGAATGATCTTGACCAAAATTTTACTTGCGTGTAATACTAATGATATTGTTCAGTAATATCCACATTGGTTGGATCACCTTTCTTTGGAATGTGCATAAATATGGGATCTCTTGCAGTCAGTTGGCCAGGTCGCTGTCCTCTAAATTTCTTGGTATAGGTGAGCGAGCACTTCCAGTGCTACATCTATTTGTTAAAATATCTCAGTTGATATATTTCAGTTCATGGTGTCTTGGTTTTCACCAGTACCTTCAGTGCAGCTTTGACTTCTTCCTTCAATACCATTGGTTCCTGATCATATGCTTCCTCTTCAGATGGCTGAACATTGAGCAGTTCTTTCTGGTATAACTCTGTGTATTCTTTCCATCTTATTTTGGTGCTCCCTGAATCATTTAATATTTTCCCTGTAGATTCCTTCACTATTGTAAATTGAGTGGTGAATTTTTTCTTCAGTTCTTTCAGCTTGAGAAATGCAGAGCATGTTCTTCCCTTTTGGTTTTCTATTTCCAGCTCTTTACACATGTCATTGTAGTACTTTATTTTGTTTTCTCGAATTGCCCTTTGAAATTTTCTGTTCAGTTCTTTTCCTTTGTCATTCCTTCCTTTTGTTTTAGCTGCTTGATGTTTGGGAGCAAGTTTCAGCATCTCTTCTGGCATCCAATATGATCTTTCTTTTCTGTCTTTTTAATGAACTCTTGCTTTCTTCATGGATGATTTGTTCGATGTCATTCCACAACTCATCTGATCTGTGGTCATTAGTATTCAACACATCAACTATATTATTGAAATGATTTTTAAACTCAGGAGAGATATACTCGAGGTCATCCTTTGGCTGTTGTGGACTTACTCTCATTTTCTTCAATTTCACTTTGAGCTTGCATATGAGCAGGTGATAGTCTGTGCTGTAACTGGCACCTAGCCTTGTTTTGACTGATGATCTGAGCTTTTCCGTCATCTCTTTCCACATGTATAGTTGGTTTGATTCCTGTGTATTCAATCTGGCACGGTCAGTGCGTACGGTTACTGTTCATATTGGTGTATAAAGTTATGTGTAGTGAGAAGTCGTTGATATTGCCGAATTCTATCATAATATCTCCAGCGTCATTTCTATCACCGAGGCCATATTTTCCAACTAACAGTCCTTTGTTTCCAACCTTTGCATTCCGAACACTGGTAATTATCAGTGCATCCTGATCACATGTGTGATTAATTTTGGACTGCAGAAGCTGGTAAAGATTTTCAGTTTCTTCATCTCTGGACTTTGTGGTTGGTACATAAATTTGACTAGTGGTCGTATTAACTGGCCTTACTTGTAAGTGTATGGATGTTATCCTATCACTACAGCATTGTATTTCAGGACAACTCTTGAAGTGTTCTTTTTGATGATGAGTGCCACACCATTCCTGTGCAAGTTGTCATTCTCTGCATAGTAGACCATGTGATTGTTGTATGGTATTGGGAAAATGACCAGTACTTGTCCATTTAAGCTCATTAATGCCCGGTGTATTGATGTTTATGCCTTCTATTTCATTTTTCATGATTTATAATTTTCCTACATTCATACTTTGTACAGTTCACATTGTGGTTATTAGTGTATGTTTGCAGCTGTTTCTTCTCATGCCGCATGTTTCTTCTCGTGCCACATAAGCAAATGAAGGTCTCCAAGGTCTCCAAAGCATTACTTCACCCATGTCATTAAGGTCAACTCTATTTGGAGG
The DNA here is from genome assembly GCA_028571685.1 of Heterohyrax brucei. Lineage (NCBI taxonomy): Eukaryota > Metazoa > Chordata > Mammalia > Hyracoidea > Procaviidae > Heterohyrax > Heterohyrax brucei. Next base: position 170,294,103 of record CM053143.1, read on the forward strand.
AGTCAGCTCTTTCCCAGTTCTCTTTTGAGTGCCCTTCAACCTGGGGGGCTCATCTTCTGGCACGGTATCAGTCCGTGTTCCTTGATTATTTATAAGGATTTTACTAGCTATTTCTTTTCAGAATTAGGCTGCCAGATCCTTCTTTCTAGTCTGTCTTAGTCTGGAATCTCAGTTGAAACTTGTCCACCATGAGTGACCCTGCTGGTATCTGAATACCAGTGGCATAGTTTCCAGCATCGTAACAACGTACAAGCTCTACAGTGTGACAAAGTGACAAACGTGGGGGATCTGACACAGAGCGCTCAATAAATTCTGGTAGCAGTTATTGTATAACAATTAGTTAACTCTTTTTTCACTGCTGCTGTCCCCAGAGACTAGAACACAGTTTTAGTATTTCAGGACAGTGTGTAGGTGCTGAACTATTCTGTGAGAAACCAGCAAGTGAATGAACTAGTGTATGGTAGTCTTTCACTCTGTTCTGTGTAAGCTCATTTCCCTCTAGCAGGATTACTATTATTTTTTCTAAGTGGTGACAGTGGTTTTTCTCCTCCTTGGGTAGCCTCTGACTTTAGTATGTGTAATGAGGCCTGTGTACGGGTTCTGAACTTGTTTCCTCACTATAGGGTGTGCTGCCCTTTGAATGCTTTCTGTATTTTAGTGATGAACGATGCTTGATAGTGCCTGTTACGCTGTTTTTTCTCTTAGTGTTCCTAGTCCACTTTTAGGCTAATGTTTTAGACATGACTCGACAGCAGTGGGTTTGGGTTTTTCTCTCAGGAAGCCATAGACAGTATTTAAATGGCAATAAAAAATAAGCTCTGACCCGTTTTATTTTCAAGTGTTGGTACTTTGGATGTTCTCAGTTATTTATTCCATTTGTCTCAGATGCTTCTCTATGTTTTTGTGTGATGTGGTGGAGTTTTCTGTGCTCACAGTTTATTAGGAAGTTAGAAAGAGGAAAAGGGGAAAGTTAGGATTGAAACAATCATCGCGTAGCTTCCCTGCTTTTGCTGCTGCCTGGATCTGGTCCCTTAGATTAAACTAAACCCTGCTATCTGCCCCTTCTGTTCTTCTTGAGATACGGATGTGGAGAGGAGGTGTGATGATGAAGGTCAAATGTGGTTATAATATTAATAGAAATGTAGATTGTGAATACAGATTGAAACTCTGTGGCTACAGATAAAGGGTAAAAAAACTATCTTAGTTGGACTTTAGATAGCATCTTTATTTTTAAGAGGAGAAAATTGAAGCACATTAGATAGAAGGTCAAACACTGTGTTAGATGGGGACCAGAATGTAGATTTACATTTCTAGTAGGTAAGTATTCCATTTTTTTATCAGAATAGAAGATTTTCATTTGAAGTTCATTTGCAATGGAATGAGATCATCAGAGATTATAACATTAGGAAACATTAGGTTATACAGAAACATTGCTTTTGGGTGGGTCAAGAGTATGCAAATTAAACTTCTATCATTTGATATTAAGAATAAAATTTAGCTTTTCTCTTTTGTTACCTGAGTGGTGTAGGAGCGGTGCTTCTTGCTTAAGTGGTCATGCAGGTAACAGATTGTCGAGAGCCAAAGAAAGGGACTTAAATGTTACAGCTAATGGATGGGCATCTTGGATAACTGGAATGCATGAGTTTATGGGTAGCTACTCTGGAACATGGGACAGCAGGAGTAGGAGTCAGCTTGACAGCAGTGGGTTTGATGTTTTAGGTTTACTCTGAAACTCACTGCAAGTGTTTATTCAGACTATTTAATAGTTACAGGATCCACTGTTGACATTGATTGTCAAACAGAGGATCATAGATGGGAGGCACGCAAGGAAGCCCCTCTTTATTACCTCATTTTAAAGGGTAAAGCTCTGTATCTCTACAGTTCCCACCTGAACTGGTGGTGAAATCCTGCCTGCTTCCCAGGGTTTTTGTGAGGATTACATGAGTTATGTGTGAAAGCAGATTTTAAACTACAAAGGCCATTCCCAACTATAAGGGGCACCTTTTAAAAACTGAGTTTAATGTTTGAAAGTATTTAATGGGTGCTGTGGCAGAGATGAGAGTCTTTTGTTTTTTGATTTCTGTGCATTGTGATAATAGAATTATTGCTAATAGAGATGATGTGTCAGATATTCTTCTAATACCTAATATGTAATAGGACATGTTCTTTGATTTTAGGGAGCTCGAGTTGGTAGAATAGATGCTTTTGTTCAGAGCTTGGATAAGAATTTCATGGTTCCAGTAGGTGGTGCTATAATTGCTGGCTTTAATGATTCCTTCATCCAAGAGATCAGCAAGATGTATCCAGGTAAATCAATCAGTTACTCTTCAGAAAAGGAAACCAATAAACAAAAACCCATTTGTTCATGGGCTACTGCAATAAAATCTGATTTCCAAAGCAAATTTTTGCCCCTCCTCTGAATGTACTTTGTTCATCCTTGTTTCAGGAAGAGCTTCAGCTTCGCCTTCTTTAGATTTCCTTATTACTTTATTATCACTGGGATCAAATGGCTATAAGAAGCTGTTGAAAGAAAGAAAGGTAAGTTTTCTTTTTTAGATATAAAGCAATGTTCTAGACTAAAACAGGGGAAACCCTGGTGGCATAGTGGGTTAAGTGCTACATCTGCTAACCAAAAGGTCAGCAGTACAAATCCGCTAGACACCTTGGAAACTCTGTGGGGCAGTTCTACTCTGACCTATAGGGTCACCGTGAGTTGGACCTGACTCAACGGCAGTGGGTTGAGTGACTGAAACAGTGCTCTAAACATTGCAGTTTTTGCCTTTGAGTTTATCTGTTGGGAGTGTAGCTGTTCAGTATGACCCTAGGGTATTCTTTTAGATAGGGAGCCATCCCAGGTGGCTTTTGATTAGTCATTGTCATTGTTGTCTGCCCACATGCTGAGGAATTTTGGATAGGTGATTGTGCTTTTGTTTGTTGAGAAACTTCTGCATCAGAGATTCTTGTTAGTTCAGCATTATTCAGTTCACTTAAAGATAGAGGATTTTGAGAGACAAATGGAAAATTAAAATCTTTTCTTTTTAGTTTTCAGAAACCTGAAGACATGTTTGTGTGTGTACAAGAACCAGGTCAGGGATTGGCCAGCTTCTCATTCACAATAACTCTATCCATTGTCATTCCTGGAGTGCTGAACTTGTTGGTTTGGTTGGCTATGAAAAGAAAATGGCATTTTGTGCTTGAAAACTCTACTTTGTCTCCAACACTGTAAACTAGCTTAATTCTGAAACACTGAAGACAATGCCAGAGTTGTAGGCAGAGGCAGTGTTGATAAGGCAGGGCGGACTTGGATGCTTGGCTCCCCTTCTGTCTGGTGGAAGCTCACTGGAAGTTCTCTCTCTCTCTGGCTTTCTAGTGCTTAGTAGCAGTAATGTTCTTTAGATTTGTAAGTGTGCTTCACATATTTAAAAACATCATCGTATCTGTTATCTTGTACATCCTCACGACAGCCTGAGGATGGAGCCTTAATTATACTTAACAGTTCAAAATTTTTTCTGCCCAGTTTTACCCCAGCTCCTCTCACCAGGTTATTTATTATACTTTGAATGTTTACAGAGCAAACTGGTTTCTCATTCAGTGATTTATGCACAGATTGTTTGTGACATTGGTTGTGATCCCTGCAGTGTGTCAGCATTCTCCCCGTTCTCACCTTGAGTTTCCTGTTTCCATTTGTCTGGTTTTCTTGCTTTTCCCTGCTTTCTCATCTTTGTTCTTGGGTCAGTGTTGCTCTTTTGGTCTCATCTAGTTAATTGTTCTAAGGAGGACTTTTCCTCAAGTGTGTTACTGCTTATTTTATATCCATGTCTATAGTTTGATTTAAAATGTGATCTCTGGGAGTGTCTTTAGTTCCAAGTTAAAAGAGTGTCTAAGGGCCCTAGTCTTAGGGCTTCCTTCAGTCTCTGTCAGATCAGTAAGTTTGGTCTTTTTAAATGAATTTGAATTTTGTTTTATATATTTTTTCCCCACTCTAACTAGAAACTTCTATTATGCTGTCAGTCATAGTGGTTAATAATGGTAGCTGGGCACCATCTAGTTCTTCTGGTCTTAGACTAGTGGAGGCTGTGTTCTTGTGATCCGTTAATCCTTTGGACTAATTGATTCCTTGAGTCTTTTATTTTCTTCCTCTTTTTTGTTCTGGATGGAAAGAGACCAATATTTGTATCTTAGATGGCCACTTGATAACTTTTAAGATTCCAGTCACTGCTTATCTAAGTAAGATACGGAATATTGTTTTATGAACTGTGTTACACAGTTGACCTGAATGTACCCTGAGATTGTGGTCTCCAGCCTTAAAGCCCAGTAACTTAGTCCCATGGGGTGTTTGGTTATATCTAGGAAATTTTCATGGGTGTGTTCCCTGTGTGCTGTATTGTATTTATGAATATGTATGCAACCTTGGCCTTGGCATGCAACATATGTCAGTATGCATGTAGGAATGTCCACCAGCAAACCTAGGTATGTGGATGGTTATATTTCTGTATACTTTCCTCTAACTATTTGTCTTAGGTGAGGTTTTCTAGGGAAGCAAGACCACTAACACATGTAATATGTACAGGGAAAGATTTGTATAAAGGAGACAGTTCATACAGTTGTAGAAGCTGAACTGTCCCAAGTCCTGGATTGGAGCACAGGCCTCATGCAGCCATGGAAGCTGGTGAACCCAAGGCCAGCAGTCTAGATACAGACTGTGTAGGCTGGCGGATCCCAAGTTGGTGGTGATACCGTGAGGCTTCTGCTGACTCTTGCTGCTGCAGGGGCTGGTGAACCTGGGATCAGCAGGTCAGGGATCTCACTTGCCGTAAGAGTTGATGAATCCAGGAGCTGCTAGTTCAGGTCCCCGGAACCTGAGAAAAAGAAGAGAATGGGAGCTGCTGGCATTGTGAGCAGATGGAAGTAGGTGACGGCAGGTGGGGAGATGAAGAATCAGGGTGGGCAGCGTGTGATCCCAGGCCTCATCCCTGTCACTGTGTACAGCTTGGTCCAGCCAAGTTGACACACACAGTTTTAACTGTCACACTCTTCCACGTATGTATCTATGTGTCTTCTCAATTATTGTGTGTTATCACTGTTGTTATAGAATTATATATGTTATAGTAGTTACTGTCGTTGCCCTTTAATCTTGCGTACTTCTTAGTGTCTTCCCTTGCTTTGGGCATACTGTGTCGACCTTCCTGCACCCACACCACACACGTGTTAGTTTATGGAAAAATAATTGTATAATTTTTATTGTCAGGATATTTCTTATGATACATGTGATACATGAAAAGCTGGTCAACAGCCTTGGTCATTGGGGAAATGCAGATTCATAACACAATGGGATAGCTCTACATCCACATAAGAATTATTAAAAGAAAACTTGACAGTACTGAATGTTGTCAGAGATCTTAAACAACTAGAACTCTTAGTCATTGCTGAGGGGGATGACAGTTGTATAGCCACTCTGAAAAACAATGTGGCCGTTTCTTACAAAGTTAACCATATACTTAACTTGTAGACCAGCAGTCTCACTGCAGTATTCACTCAAGAGAAACGAAAATTTGTTTGCACAAAAGCGTACACTTTAATATTTATAATAATTTTGTTTTTGATTGCCAAAATCCTGGACAGAACCCAAATGTCCTTTGGCTGCTGAAGGCATAAACTGCAGTATACCCATACTTGGCAATAAAAAGGAATGAACTGTTGACACATACAACCATGTAAATGAATCTTTAATGCACTATGCCAAGTGAAAGAAGTCAGTGATAAAGGCTACGTAATGTGTAGTTTCATTTCCATGCCGTCCTGGTAAAGTCAGCAACTACAGGGACAGAATGGGTCTGAGGGGAAGGAATTTTCTGGGGTGATGGAATGTTTTGTATCTTGGTTGTGGGAGTGGCTTCATGGATATATTTGATACATCTGTGTCTGCATCTGTCTGCACACCCACACATACCCCCACATAACATATTTTTATGTACTTACTGGAATTTGTAGAAGTGGATACCTCTATAAGACTGACTTTAAAAATTGACATAGTAAAAATAAAATCCCAGTTTGATGAATTCTATGAAGTAATCTTTGTGAATTATAGATTGTTGCAGCCAACAATCTCTACACCCTGGTAGTATGATAATTAAGTGCCATGCCTGCTAACCAGGAGCAGTTTCACTCCAGCAGGCACTCCTCAGAAACTCTGTGGAGCAGTTCTGTTCTGTCCTCTAGGGTTGCTGTGAGTTGGGATTGACTCAACCACAGTGGGTTTGGTTTGGTAGTCAAGAGAACAACAACAAAAAAAACCCAATTTCTACAGGTATTTCTGGTTCATGGCAACACCATGTATGACACTGTGTGTCAGAGTAGAACTGTGCTCCATAGGGCCTTCAGAAGCTGATTTTTGGAAGTTGATTGCCAGATTTTTCTTCCATTGTCTGTGGGTGGACTCGACTTCCAGCTTTTCAGTTAGTGGCCATGTACATTAACTGTGTGCATCACACAGATCTTCCATAGCCAAGAGAAGACCTCAACAAATCTTTGAAGGAATGGTCACTGTACGTCAGATGAAGATACTGTTGATGCATGAAGGAAACTCATCGTCTGTTCATAGGAAAGAGAGGAGTATCAGATGCCACTGGGCCTTAGCTTTCCTCTAATTAGTTGTTTCATCATAGAAAAGCTACTTGAAACACTTCTCTGTTTCACAAATGAGGAGATAAAATAATTGATATCTTAGGCCACTTGTAGTTCTGAAGTACTACAGAGTATTTCTGAAAAGATCTGCTTCCTGGGCCTTGGACATTATAATTTTGGAAACTGGTCTGTGATTTAGTGATCCAGCATGAGATATATTGGTAATTCAGACATTTCAAAAGCTTGAAATTTTTTTTACTAAGACTGTGGTGTGGTAGTTGATGTTACATGCCAGCTTGGGTAAGCCATGGTTCTCCGTATGATGTTAATATCCTCCAGCAATCTCACATGAAGGGAGTTTCCTGGGGGGTGTGGACTGCATCCAGTATATGTGGATTTTCTGGCAGAGTTGGCTCACACTAGATCCTACATCAGACTCATCATCTTCTGACCCTTTGGTTCTTGAGATGTGAACCAGCAGCCACTGCCTGGCCTGTCCCATGTGTCTGTCAGCCCCTGCAACCACGAGAATTGCAAGAAGTCTCCAGCCTGATGCCTGACCCATGGATTTGGGATCTGTTAGCCTCCACGAGTTCGTGAGCCATTTCCTCTAAGTCAATCTCTCTATATTGATACGTACACACTTTACTGGCTTGGTTACTCTAGAGAATCTAGTCTAAGATACATAGTCTCTTTAGTTTCTTGTCACCTCATACCATCCCCACCTTTGTTAGCCTTTCTTGGTCACCCTTCTGAAGAATGACAAACCAAAAAAAGTCAAACCTGTTGCCAGGGAGTTGGTTCTGACTCATAGTGACCCTGTAAGAGAAAATGGAACTGCCCCATAAAGTTTCCATGGAGTGCGTGGTGGATTTGAACTGCCAGTAATTTGGTTAGCAGTCATAGCTTGCTGTAGCTCGTGCCACAGGGTTCCCAGTAATGACAGAGACTCTTAAACGAGCACAGTCTAAATAAAGTATGAACTATTGTCTCAAATTAAGTAAAGTTGGGTGTGGGATAAGTTCAGTTTGCTAAATATAATGGAACATCTCTTATGCATTGAGCACTGTTCAGTAACTTTGGATATACCAATTAATGAAGATACCTGTTCTTGTGGCGCTTACATTGCATATGGGAAGTCCAGCAGTCAACAGAATAAACAAATTATAAAGTTACTTGAAGGTAGAAAGTGCTATGAAAAAAAGAAAGTAAGGAGAGTTAAGGATGTTGTGTGATTGCACATTGATTTTTTCTTCTAAATACAGTAGTCAGGGTAGGTCTCATTGAGAAGCTGACATTTGCATTGACTTGAAGGTTGGGAGAAAGTGTGCATAGGATGGAAAAGAGCATTTCAGGAAGCAGTTCAATCCAGGGGCTCTCAGGCAGAAGCCAAGGGTGTGTTTGGAGCAAGGTTATTAAGGGGGAGAGGGGTGGGATTGGGGTCAGGGTGCTGGCTCAGGCAGCCCGGCTCTGCTTTTCTCTGGGACTTTGTTCTGTATTGATCAGTGGGTAAGCACTCAGTGGGAGAAAGTGTATGTCCTGATGGTATTCATGAATTGGATGGCTCCTCAGGTGTCAAGAGGTTACCCTTTGTGTAGCATCCAGAGCGTTGTCCCTTTCCTTTGGTGTATAAACAGGCCCGGGCAGGACGAGAGTAAGATTATGACTGCAGTGCTTTAGCACATGTCTTTAGGATGCCTAGTGTTAGTTACAAGGAGAAGGTAGGTGGTGGAGAACTAATATTCTTATGAGGATTGTATTCCAGGAACTGTGCTGTTCCTCTGTGCTGTCTAGTTGATTCCAACTCATAGTGACCCTATAGGACAGGCTAGAACTGCCCCATAGGGTTTCCAAGGAGCAGCTAGTGGATTTGAACCACCATCGTTTTGATGAGCAGGCTGAGCTCTTAACTCCTTCACCACCAGGGCTATGCTACATTCTTTATATTCATTCTTTCACATAATACCCAAAGCAACTGTATGAGATGTAGGGATTATCTTTATTTTACAGATGAAATTGAACTCAGAGAAGTTAAGTACCTGCCCAAGGCCCAGATATAAGTAGCAGAGCTGCTGCTGAGACTTAGGGATTGTGAAGCTTAAGCTTTTGAGCTTTCTCTCTTACATTTTCTTCTTGCTGTTCTAACCACTCATCCTTCATTGATGGGATGATTCCTTGCTATATGTTTGGTGTTTGAGCCAGGAGGTGATTCTCCTGTGCCCACTGCTATGTCTAGTGGAGGGATGTAAAACCCCAGAGACACTGTCGTACTGATTTTACTTAAAATTCTCTGTCTAGAATTTACTTAGAATAGGTAATGTCTGTAGTAGTAATTCTTGAAGTATGAAAATGCTCACTTGAGAACTCTGTATTGTAAGTGAAATAAAGTTTTTTCTTTAACAACTTCATTCACCAAGCAAGTTTTTTTGTTGGAAGATGTAGGTGTTCTACATAAACTATAATAGCATATACAGCATACATACTGTTTTTTTATTGGATTTGTTGTAGAAGTAAGGGCTTCTTTTGTTTAAATGGACTTACTTTTGAACTGTGCACGTTCCATTGTGATAGTTTATTGGTTAAGCTGTGGAGAAGCTGAGGCGGAGCTGTTCTGCCTCAGCCAGAGCTATTTATAGACCATCACTGACAGCCCCCTTTTATATTATTGGTGTTGCTGTGGACTATAAAAGGAGTGGTAAAGAAAACTTAGAATTTTTTTTTTTTTAAATACTGTGCCCTTATTCACCACAATGGTATTTTTAGAGGTTATTGCATCTGGCTGTTGCTCTTCAGAAAGGGTTTTATCTCTTTCACAGTAGAGGCAGACACGAACTCAGCTTGAGGCCATTCCTTCTCAAGCCTTCCCTTTAGAAGGGTGAGAGGCAGGGTGCTGAGAGTGGAACTGCACGTGTGGATTGAGCCCCTTTGCCCTTCACCCCTTCCTGATCATCTCACCTGCTTCATCAAGGGGACAGATGGCCATGAATTTAACCCAAGAGGCTTTTAAGAAAGGAGGTTAAAATACAAGGAACTGCTCTTTGAGTTTCTCTATGCTGAAAAGATCAGTCTGAGAGATTTGTCCTCACCTCTGTTTTATGTCCAGAGAAGACCATTATTCTGCTCAACTTTCAGAAGAGTGTTCTGTTGAACAGGGCAGGCAGAGACAGTCATTTATTGTTGCAGACAGCTGCTGAATTGGACAGGTGCAGAAAAGGAATGACAGCAGAGTGGCTGCTCTAGTGACTGGAATGTGTGAGTTGAAGCTTGGAGGACAAACTGAATTCTAAAAGAACATCAGACACATCACTTCAAACAGTTCTGTAGCAGAGCTAAGTTTGGAGATACTGTAGATTTGCAGTCGTGACAGTAAGGCAGTTGAGTCTGAACAAAAGCTTCAGTCCAGCCAGGGGCACAGGGCTTCCCCAGTAGAAGAGCTGTAGGCAAGGCAATGCTTCGCCTGTGACGCAGGGACTGCTGAGTGTGCGTGGGTTCTTCAGCTCTCCACAGTCGTAGTTGGCAGCATGGTAGTGTGATTCTCAAGTGCAGGTGTCAGTGTATAAGGATACGTATCTGCAGTCTGATGTCGGTCAGCTTAGTCATGCTGTCATTGAAATGTTAGACTACGTGTTAAAACCCATTGCTGTTGAGTTGATTCCGACTCGTAGCAGCCCTATACCCAAACCTGCTGCTGTCAAGTCAATTCTGACTCATAGCAACCCTATAGAGTAGAACTGTCCCATAGTTTCCAAGGAGCACCTGGCGTGTTTGAACTGCCGACCTTATGATTAGCTGCTGTAGTGCTTAGCCACTATGCTGCCAGGGTTTCCAGTAACCCTATAAGGCACAGTAGATTGTCCCAAAGGGTTCCCAAGGAGCACCTGGTGGATTTGTACTGCTGACCGTTTGGTTTTCAGAGAGCACTTAACCACTATGCCACCAGGGTCCCTGACTACTTGTTATGTTTCCCTTTTGGTTTATTACTTGCCTTCTGAGATGTACCATAATAGTATATGAAGTTCCATTTTCATCTTATCCTGTAACATGAAACAGTATGTTTCAGAAGACATGATTAAACAAGACCTTTTTCTTTAAAACGTAGAGAATTAATGCATGTCTTTGAGTTGCTGAGGGGAGGGATTGGCTAGATATTGGGCTTCATGACTACAAATCAGTTTGTAAAAGGCCATAAGGAAGACAGTGCTTGATGTAATTCAACTTCCATTAACATCTTGAACTATGGTGTAAAGTTTTGTATTTCCATTCTAGAAATATAGCTGACATTAGCATTCAGGTATACAGTTCAGTTTATCTCTAGTGGAAAGTCTTTTAAAATCAAGTTAAATACAGCACAAAAGACATAGAAAATCAATAATATTTCATTCCTTTTAAGTAAGAGCTTTCTATATACATTTGCTTGGGGTGCTTATAAATTCTTCTCCTTACAGAAATATTTTATAATAAATGTCAGTTATAGATTTAGCCATAACAAAAAATAGTGCAGGTTCTCTAGTACCTTTAGTATATCAGACAGGAAACTGCTTAGCTAAGTATTTGTGTAGGAAATAATGGTGTAGTTGTCTAAGTAATATTTTTTAAAATGTAGTGATATTAATAGGAGAACTTTTAGAACCGTAGTACGTAAAATAGTAGAGAATTCAGTAAGTATATTGCATTTAAGATTTTTAAAGCTTCTTTGCTTATTAGATTACCTATGAGTTCTGACAGTTAAGTTCACGAATTCATTCTAGAGTGAGTGTTACCTACCTTGTTGCTGAGTGTCACTGTAGTCACCTTCACAGGACTCCCCTTGGGGGCTGTGCACTGACACCAGTGCGTGGTCTACCCTTCAAAGCAATTTTGGAACTCTTCTGGAATGGCCATCAGAGCTGTTATCATATTACCCTTTATGTCCTGAATGTGTCAAAATGTTTTCAGTGTTTCCTTCAGGTAAAGAAAAAGTTACTGGTGGCCAGATCAGGTGAGTAGAGAGGGTGTTCTAATACAGTTATTTGTGTACTGGCTACAGATTCCCTTACAGACGATTATACAATTAAGTTTGTGAACCTGGCACCACACTACCATGCACAGTGGCTCTTCTAGAAAGAGTGCCAAAATGGCTTTGAAAGGTTGCCAAGGTGCTGGCATTTGTGCATAGCTTCCCAAGGGGGTGCTTTGAAGGTGACTGTAGTGATATTTAGCAGTGAGGTGTACTTAGAACAGTTCCGTTAGGACACTTAATCATTGGACCTCATATCCTAACCCTTTTACAGAGTAAAGATACTGTGAGTATTTTTTAGGTAGATGTGAACTTGACTCACAAGTGTTTTTCATTTTTGTCTGATTAGTTCTAGTGATTTGAGAGATTCCGTTGCCTTAGTATGATCTTTATAGTCAAAAGATTTTTATCTTTATACTGGCTACAGTTAAAACTGAATTCCAGTGGCATTAGCAAGTGATTGATGGAACTGGTTAAAAGTAATTCATTAAAGCATTACAGTCTGAACATTTGACAAATCTGTTTTCTGATAGCCATGCATATACTTCAGTAAGTTTAAAAACACCCTATAGGGGTGTTACTAAGGAAGCATTTCCTCTTTTTCAGAACTTGCTAAGTCCCGTTCAAATTAACTACTCATCAGGCTTCTCTCCTTCTGCACATATGACCACACAGACCATTCTGCAAATATTATGGAAGCCAAAGTAGATAAACTGATATTTTAGATTGGTCCGCACTGCTTAGAAGTGTGAATGTGCGTTGAAGATACATGGAGGGTAGATGTAGTTTTTGTTGTTATCGTTGTTAGAATAACAGTAAAATGATCTGTACAAGGCATCTCCTGATGGTCAGATTTATTTCTGCTTAGGAGAGGTTGGTGAATCTGAGAATAAGAGAGAATTAGACCGTTGCAGGTTAGCTTTGGTGAGTGATACAGATGAAAAAAAAAAACCGCAGCAATTAATGTCTACATAAAAATGTGTGATTACTTTTTAAAAATAATACACAGCATTTAAATTGCTGACCTAGTTATAAGCAGGTAAAAATCTACAAATGAAACCTAGAAATTTTACTGTTCTTTAACAGTGGTGTGGTATTACAAGATTATGACTTGTTCTAGTTCCAGGGAACAGGTGTTGGTTTCCTGTTTCTTTTGATTATCTTATTCTTTAACCTTCTGAAACAAGGGTAGGAATATTAGTTTAAGAGGGCCAAGGAGTCTTTGTGTGTCTTAGAAAAGGTACCTACAACAAGTTGTGTTTCCATATCCACAGTTGGTGCTGACTTTTACCTCCTCAGATTTTTCTCTGTTCTCCTTTTACTGACAAAAGAAAAGGCTATTTTAGTGATCTGTCTAGGATTTCATAATTCTGATACCTAAGAATTAATTTTGTAAAATATTCTGAAAATTTGAAGATGACTATCAGTTTTTAAGATTTTTAGATCAGTACATAAAATGTACTCTGTGGACCTGGGTAAAAATGGCAGATTCATTAGAAATTCATAACCCTGGCAGGAATTTTCCTCTTAATCTTGACCTGACAGAAAATGGAGTTAGTCATCCACTTGCTGTAGATACGAGAAAGCTACTCTGGAATTGAGTGCCAGACCAGAGTATCAGATCCTTGCCTGGGTGAAAGCAGAGGCTAGAGAAGTATTACTTCCTGCTGTCTCTGCTTGGATCCTCTGTTCTTCTGGTTTAGCCCAGGTTAGCCCTTGATTCATGGTGACCCAGTAGTGCCCAGCAGCCTTGGTCATTGTGATTCCTGTGGTTGTCACTGGCTGATTGTTCCCAGGTCCATACATACCAGGCCCTTCCTACCTCGTCCTGGTCTAGAAACTCTGCCAACACCATTTACGCAGCCCAGTGGCATGCCATCCTGCACTGACAAGGGAATGGGGTGGACTTGAGGTGCCCTGGCCAGGAAGCAAGCCTGGGTCTCCTGCACAGAGGGCAAGAATTCTCCTGAACTGCCTGCTCCACCAGCCCTTGGCTATTTGGAGTATCTGTGGAATTTGTGTTTTCACTGTGACTAGAGGAGGTCAGTGCACGTGGGCATATTCAGCCACAGATTTCTTTGGGCAGCTTTTTATTTTATCACTTTTAAAAGGCTTAGAAGAAGAAATACAATTTTAGGTCAAACAATGGCTACTTAATATTGTAACTGTATTAAACTGCCACTTACATATGTACATGAACTTTTATGGTAGTAAAATGTATTTTCTAACACTGGGCGTAATTCAGAGTGGGATCAAAAATACAATTTTTAGTTTGGGGTTGCTGTATTCTTTTAGTCGAGTTTGGTTAAGTTTGTATATTTAAAAACCCTCATAAGCCCTTGGTTGTTGAATCAATTCTGACTCCTGGTGTTCCAGAAGAACAGAACAGACTTTTCCATAGGGTTTCCAAGGAGTGTCTGGTGAATTCAAACAGCTGAATTTTGTTTAGCAGCTGTAGCTCTTAACCACTGCACCACCAGGGCTCCTTGTGTATTTAAAGAAAATATATTTTTAAACTTTCTGTAAGTTTATGTTGTTAGTTGCTGTCAAGTTGGACCCCAGCTGAGGTTGCCCCCATGCACAACAGAAGGAAAGACAGTCCTGCACCCTCCCTTTGACTGTCTGCAGATTGGACCATTATGATCTATTTTCATTGGCTGGTTTTCTAAGGAACTTACATATTAAAAGCCTAACACACTTTTGTTGGTAATGACAGAAACAGTGGTGAAGGAAAACTTTCAAGTAGTTTCCCATTTTATTGGGTAGTGGTAAATAATATTCATCTAAGCAGATAAATTTCAGATTGTAAGTATAGTAAAGAAACCAAAATAGGTAGGTAATGGTTTTGGAGGAAGAAGGGAGTAGGCAGAGTGGGAGAACTGCTTTAATAGGGAAATGATGCTGGGTCTCAGCATGTGACAAGAGGCCATTCAGGGAATAATCTGGGAAAAAAATTTTCTAGTTACAAAGTAGATGTGAAGATGCTGCCATGTTCAGGAGATGGAAAGAAGGCTGGTGTTGCAGGCACATAGTGAGTGAGAGAAAGGGCAGTTGAGTTGAGTAGGCTGAGCCAGACCCATGTTGGGCCTTACAGATGGGTTCATTTTTTCATGCTTACAAGAGAAAGTTATTGGGATTTTAAGTGAGTGGCTTAGGCTGGGTTCTCTAGAGAAATTAAATCGATAAAGTGTGTAAATATGTATGTTGTTGTTATGTACTGTTGGGTTGGTTCCAACTCAGCAATCTTATGCCCAAAGGATGAAACATTGCCTGGTCCTGCACCATGCCCACAATCATTTTTATGCTGATGCCCATTGTTGCAGCTATGGTGTCAGTCCATCTCTTTGAGGGTCTTCCTCTTTTTCACTGATGCTGCACTCTACCAAGTGTGATGTCCTTCTCTAGGGATTGATCCCTCCTCACAGTGTGTCCAGAGTATGTGAGATGCAGTCTCACCATCATTGCTTCCAAGGTGCACTCTGGTTGTACTTCTTCCAGAACAGATCTGTTTGTTCAGTCGGCAGTTCATGGTACATTCAGTATTCTTCTCCAGCACCACAATTCAGAGGCATCAGTTCTTCTGTCTTCAGTATTCATTGTCCAGCTTTCACATATATATGATGTGATTGAAGATACCATGGCTAGAGTCAAGTGCACTGTAGTCTTCAAGGTGACATCTTTGCTTTTCAACACTTAAAGAGGTCCTTTACTGCACATTTTCCCAGTGCTGTGTGTCTTTTGATTTCTTGATTACTGCTTCCATGGGTGTTGATTGTGGAACCAAGTAAAATGAAATCCTTGAAAGACTACTATCAAGGAAACAGCTTATGCGATTGTAGAGGCTGGAATGACTCAATTTCGTAGATTAGGCTGGAGGTTTCTCTCGATTCACATAGCTGCAGGGGCTGACAAACCCAGGGCTGACAGGTCGTAAAGCAGGGCTCCTGCTCTCAGGCTATGAAGATTGATGAATTCCAAGATCTGCAGATAAATTAATAGTACAAGTCCAGCAGGTCAGACTAACAGGAGGTGCAGGATGTAGGGCAAGGAAGAAGCCAGAATGTCCGCTGATAGTGTGATGCAGTCCACACCCTCAAGGAAACCCTCTTTCAGCTGATTGGCTACTTATAGCAGATTCAGTCAGGGAAGTAATCACATATGAGCACTAGGAATCATGGCTCAGCTGGGTTGGTATACAGTCCTACCCATCACAGTGGAAGAGTGACATGATCTGATTTTTGCTTTTGAAAGACCACTCTGGCCTGTATGTAGAACAGATTGTAGGTGGCGAGTGAGTAGGCACAGAAATACTAGAATCTGTTGCTGTTGCCCACGAAGGAGGAGGTTCATGGCTGCTTGGACTAGAGTGTTGAAACTAGAACTTACAGGGAGAGGATGGATTATGGTGGGTGCATAATAGTGGAAATGTGTTCATGGTTTCTGACCATTGTGTCAGCTTTGAATGTCACTAGATTGGGAGCAAAGAAAAGGCATCCTGCCAGGACACTTGAGTGGTTTGTTTACAGCATAGACTGTCAGATACTGTTTTAATGAAATATTTCAAGTTACAGTACTGATTTGTTTTAAATGTGACATTTTGTTGTTCACAGGAAATGTTTTCGTATTTGTCCAGTGAACTAAAGAAGCTGTCAGAAGCCTACAATGAAAGACTGTTGCATACACCTCACAATCCCATATCTTTAGGTAATTTATTTTCCTTAAAAAAAAAAAATCAGTATTTTCAACCATTCTGAGAAGGAAACTGTTATGTTTAGAAAGAATGATCCACCCCCTGTCACAGTGATGTTTTTGAATTCAGTGATTACAGTATTAATTTGTAAATTGAAGAAGTTTAATTAGTCTTTAGATGTAGCCTATACACTGAAAGAATCAGTATTAAGTGTCATAGTGAATATACAGAAAATAATATTTTAAACCCTACTTCTAACCAAAATAACTAGTTCTCAAGAAGTCTATATAAATAATTAAAAATTCTGCCAGCCAGCAGCACCAAAAGACCCCAAATCAAAGATTTTCTTGCACTGTGTCTTTAATGATGTTGCTTACTATCTTGAGCCCTCTGTATGTCAGAGAAATTTGTGTTATGATAATTTCATTTGTTTGTTTAATACATAATTTTAGCATGAATGGGGGCTGCTAAAAAGGATGATGTGAATATTGACATTTGTCCTGTTACATAACTTTTAAACTTCATAATTATCCCTTGTAGTATGTGAATACATACAGTGTAATGTCTTTCATATTTTACATTTATCTGAATAAGAAAACGGAATCACATGTAACTAAAACATTTTTCATGAATGAGCTCCCATGGAAACTCATATGGACACCAATATATATTAAAAACCACCGCAGGCCGTCCTTTAGCTATAAATGCTGTAGAAGATGGGATGGTGTGTTTCTGCCTTCTGCTAGTCTCCAACCTTGTCCCTGTGTATAAAATAGAAATTATGACCCTTTAATATAAAGAGGTTAACAGCTTGATCACAATTATGCTTGTGAAGTATTTAATGTGATTTAAGTGAGGGTAGCTAGTAATGGTGATAGGAATAGAATACAGTTTGCTTACACAGCCTCAGAAAGATAATTTCCACATGGTCAAGTCATTAATAATATACACCACATTCTCATTTTGGTTGAATCTGTGTGCCCTGCCCTACTGTCCTGCCATTGTACCATGTATTTAATGGGAAAATGCGCTGTCTGCAGTGGTGGCATGAAAATGCCATTTCAGATTCTGAGCATGTTCATTTCCATTAAAATATTTTTTGTCTGACATGTAAACAAATCCCAGCCATGATTTCGGTGCAGTGAAGTAAAGTTGTACCACTGGACAGTGATCAGAAAGTAGTGTCTTCGTCACTGAGTTTGTGTTTTGGTGATTTCTATGCTGGTAAACCAGGCTTGTTTGGATACTTTCTTCTTTTTCAGCGGTGACACTTAAGACACTGGATGAGCATCGTGACAAAGCTGTCACTCAGCTTGGCTCAATGCTTTTTACCAGACAGGTTTCTGGAGCCAGGTATGTTTGTTTAAAAGAGGCCTGGTTTTGTATGGTCTTCTGTGTTGACTCTCTTAAAGTGCATGCTCTCTGTGACAGTCCCCTGTGCGTGCCTAGCTGTCCATGAGAAGGTCATCCTGGGGTAGAACGGTGACCGAGCGCGGGATCTGTGAGAACAGGGTTGTGTGTGTGGACTGCCTTCACCTGAATCACCTGAAATAGTCACAGAAAGAAATGATTCCTGTTTTTTAGTAGACAGACAGAAGCAGAAGGACAGTGCTGTGTGCAGGTTGTTTTCTGTATCTGTCCTTGTTAGGCGACCTTCAGTGGGGTCACACCGCGGTGTTAGAAGGAAGGCTGCTTTGGTGAGAAATGGAGGTGAAAATGTTGGTAAGGAAAAGTCTGTTTCCTAAGCTAAAAAGCTTGTGCAGTTTTTGCCCAAGTTCTGCCTTTGAAAAATATGCTTTTTCCTCTTAGATATATGTGGCTTGAAAATGGATTTCATTTTTCATTTTACATTTGATGAAGCCAGAGAAAAATGAAAAGGAATGTATTGCTCTAAATATTGAATTACTTTTCTTTACATGCTTCTAATAAAGAATTTCTCTCTGACTACCAGAGCTGAGGGATTTCACATCAAAGGACCACTTTATTAAAAGAAAAATCTTAGATTAATGCAGGTTTTGCCTAAATGAAGTGCATCTAGTACAGCATAGTTTGGACACTTCCAAAGGATTTTCTTGACCTGGCTTTTAGTGTTGCCTGACCTGCTGTAGTACTTCAGTGGATCATCTTAACTGACTTCTGTTTTTAACTGTGCCATTAGACGTTTGCTTCTGTCTAAGCGTGCCAGTGAGATCAAGCTTTAAAAATGCACATGCCAGAAATCAGGCTGCAATATTACTGTTCAGTGACCACTGCCCTTCTGTGAGCAGTTACTTAATTCTCCTGGATTCTTGGTTAATACCTTTTATTGCCTAGCACTGATGAAGAGCTAGAGTTTTAGTTACTATCACCAGTTGATTGTCTGTAGTGACACAAGGCAATTAATCAAAGGGATTTGACTTACAGATTTCAGTATCTCAATGAAGTGTGAATAATATGCAGTCAGATTCCAGATTTGGCACAAACACAGAAAAATTGCCTTTGACTTCTTTGAAATATAAAGCTGTTTGATTGTTAGAGCTTGTAGAGCAGGAGCTGGAGCTGTACTGAGGAGAACTAAGTGGCAGTCACTAGCACTGCACTGTTCAATGTGCAAGGATGAGTTTATTGTATAATTTTAAGACTGACTTGGACTGTTTGCACAGGCCATGATTGACAGCTTCTTAAGAAGATGAAAAACTTCAGTAACACAGATATCTTGTTTATGGGTGTCATCCTCTTAACGTCAGCAGACATACTAAACTGGTAAATACTTTCCATTTCAGGGTTGTGCCTCTTGAGTCTGTGCAAACCGTGAGTGGCTATACTTTCAGAGGCTTTATGTCACATGCAAATAATTACCCTTGTGCTTACCTCAATGCTGCGGCAGCCATTGGGATGAAGACACAGGATGTGGACTTGTTTATCAAGAGACTTGAGAAGTGTTTAAAGACAGTAAGAAAAGAACAAAATAAAGAGAGCAATGTATCTCAAGCTGACAATTGTGACAAAACTCAAGATGTGGCTGTTGGAGAAATGGCTTTAAAACTTGATAATGGACTTTTTGACACATAACCAAGATAACATCTTCATGAAATAAGAAGGGTTCTTTTTGATAATTTGAAACAAATGATGTGGCTACAGTGCAGACAGGCAGTGTAAAGAAGTAACTTGAATGTAAGTTTTGAATTGAGAATTCATACAGAACATTTAAAGAATAGACTAGTGTGAGCTAAACATTGGTGATGGTTACATTGTCAATTCTTAGACTGCCTCAATCCTTGTGGTCCTTAACAGATGAAAATAGACAGCATTTTTCTAATTGTTAAACCAGTTGTCAGTTAAGCACTATGATGCAGATAATGACAGTAAAATTACCTCTTACTCTTTGAAATGTGTAGACTGCATTCTCTTGACCGTTTTCCGTCATTCACAAATTACTTGTTTCTGATCACCTGGAGTTTAGAAAGACCTCTAGTGCTACTAATTGCCCAAGGTTTGTTGAGGTGTGTAAGTCAACAAGATGCCTATAAAATGGGCATTCCCCAAGGAAGCCACGTCAAGGTGTCAGCTTGACTTATCACTCTAAAGCAGTGATTAGCAACTGGAAGTAGTTTTGCTTATATCCAACCAGTGTCTGGGAGAGTTTTGGTTGTCACAAGTGGCAGATTCTCTTAGCATCCAGCAGATCCAGGGCCAGGGGTACTGCTGAATACCCTACAGTACATGAGCCAGCCTCTCACAACAAAGAATTAATGCAGCCTCAGTAACAGTTCTTCAGTGTCTAACTTTTACATGCACATAAAAAAAAAAAATCCCATTTTTGTCAAGTCCCTTCTGACACATAACCAAAAAACCCACTGCTGTCGAGTCAGGTCTGACTCCTACTGACCCTAGAGGTCAGAGTAGAACTGCCCCATAGAGTTTCAAGGAGCATCTTGCGGATTTCAACTGCCGAATTTTTGGTTAGCAGATGTGGCACTTAACCCACTATGCCAGTAGACACTGAAAAAGGAAGACCAAAGCAGAATTCGTACATTTGAATTATAGTGTTAATGAAGAATATTACACATACCATGGACTGCCAAAAGAGTGAACACTGGGTCTTGGAAGATGTATAATCAGAATGTTTTTTAGAAGCAAGCCTGGTGAGATTATGTCTCCCATACTTGGGACATGCTTTCAAGAGTAATCAGTCCCTGGAGAAGGACATCATACTTGGTAATGCTTGATTCAGTGAGAAAGAAGCCCCTCCCTGAGCTGGATTGACAGGGTGGCTGCAGCAGTGGGTGCAGACGAGGCAGTTATGGTGAGGGTAGTGCAGGCGGAACACTGTTTTTTGCTGCACGGTGACACTGTCAGTCGGAACTGACTTGGTGGCACCTGACAGCAAGAAATGCCGGTGGTTCTGAGGTTGAGAATCATCGCCATAAAGTCAGTGATCTCTAGTAAAATGAGTTTTCCGTAGCAGCGTGATTCAGTAGTACTTCAAAGAAAATAGCTACATAAGTGGTACCACACTACTGCATGTAGAGTCTTAACAGGGAACCAAGATCAGCAGTTCTAAACATGAAATTATGAGTTGTTTTATATAGCTCTTGACCATGTTTTCATCTGCAGAAGGGAAAACTTGATTCCACGTACTGTCTTGGCTTTAAGCGTTATATGTTGGTTAGTGTGTTCAGGTCTTGTGTACAGCTGTAATCAAGATTGCCTTCACCTGCGTGTTTTTTAATTTAATTTTGTTAGGGAGAGTAAAACAATGTATTATTATAAAGAGGTGTTATTTCCTCTAACCCCCATGCTCCTTTTCTGGGTTTGAAATGCCGGGCTGACTGCCTGTAGTATTTTTGTTGATAATTTTAAGCTAAACACTAATCTGTCATATCTGAGGAGTTAGTGAAGGTTCTGAGTATATCAGAGTACCAAGAGGGGTTCATGGAACCTGCTCTGGGGGGCGTTAGTCCCAAAAGACGTTCTTGGAGGAAAAGAACATTCCGTAGACCAATCGTTCTGGGGGGAAAAAATAAAAACCTTTGCAAACGTACCTATTGGCATCGTAACAGCTTGGAGAATCCTTTAAGAAACCAGTTTCAATACATTCTTATCCAAAGGTGGAGCCCATTTTGAAATTACATACCTATTAACACTGCATTGAACATACTTTTCAGAGCAGTACAGTGGAGTGTGCCGTGCTGATGACTCGATTGTAGTTTTCTATATTGATTTGGTGGTGTAAGCTATGTACAAGAAAGGAGTGTCCTGGTATTTTGGTGACAGCTCTACAGTCTCCCAGATGGTTTGTAATCTGAGCTGAGGCAGACACCACTCCCATTAATGAATGTGTAAGTAACATTGTTTCATACTTCAGACTCTGGATTGACAGCAGGGAAGGCTGTTAGGATCAAGTACTTAATTAAAAATATTGTAAACTCCCCCCTCCCCCCAAATTTATTATGTCTTTGTGGTTCAAACCTTCTAAATATTTTTTTTTCTACGATACAGTAACTCATTTCAGAGGCCTAAATTCTGGATTGAAAAGTTGTTTTCTGTTTTTTACATGAATTTGGAACAGAAATGTAGAGCCAGGAAAGCTGAGGAGTTACAGCAGAACCTCTGGAGCCTAAGAAAAGGGAATGAAGCGATGTTACGAACACAGATGCTGCTGGCAGTGCAGCTTACTCGGTGCGGAAGCCAGAATTGTTTTCTAGAACAAGTGGTATATATTGTGTGATCATCATTTAGCTGAGGAAAGGCCAGAGCTGAGAGACTAGCAAATGTTTCTCATCTGCAGTGTATCAGCAGTTCTTGGGCTTCAGCTGCTGAATAAATAATAATTCTAATTGAAGATAAATTACATGAACCCATATGTGAATGATAGATATACAACATTTTGTTCCTGATGCAGAAAATCAGCTGCTGCTTTTATTATTAACTCTTCCTTTTTCAGGGCTTTTGGAATTGTAGCTCTCTTCCTGCTGACTTAAGATTTGACCCTGAGGTCACAGTGTTCACAAGGAAACCTTGAAGGAATGCTGTAGGTTGTACATCCTCCTCTTGTCTTTTTTTGCTCTGTTCTCTGTCTCCCAATGTAAGTATAAAGAAGTTTGTGCATGAGCCAGCCAAGCCAGAAGTGACTTATTTTAAATTGCTAAGTCTCATAATTGGCCTTAGCCATCTTCTTTTTGAAATCCTGATAGTGTAATAGTTAAGTGCTACAGCTGCTAATCAAAAGATTGGCAGTTCACATCTGCCAGGCACTCCTTGGAAACTCAATGGGGCAGTTTTGCTCTTGACCTAAAGGGTTGCTATAAGTTAGAATCAACTGAATGGCAGTGAGTTTTTTGTTTTTGTTTTTTTGACCTCCCGATGTAACTTTGCACTGGTTCTACTTCTTTACTTAACTCTCTTAAAAGAACTGTCATTGAGGCCTGAGAAAGGTTTTTGTGTTTTTTACTGGTGAGTCACTTTAATACTGAGTTTGTAACGTATTCTGTATTCTGAGGGTTAGGTTCCTGTGTCCTTTCGCAGAGGAAAACAGCCAACAAAGACAAAAAAATAAAGTAAATAAAAAAAAAAAAAAACCCAAGATCTCATTCATGTTACACTGAGACATCTTTTGGAGTACATGCTCATTTGGTACATTTAAAATTAAGCTTTCTTTTACCACTAAAATGTACTCATGTCTGTCAAACCCTGACATGGTTTTGCTGTCATGTGGCTGACCTTATTTTGGAACTGAAAAATAATTCATTTTCAAGTATGTAAACATTTGGCCATTTTAGAAGTTTCATAACCTGTGAATAACTTTATAAAAGAAGTATTGAATGTGCTGTTAACATGCTGTGTAACAATGTGTAAAAAAGAAAGAAGTTCCTGCCAGCACTGTGCTCATCATCTGTCTCCTAGGGGCTTGGCTCAGGTGCTCTTAGTGTACAGGCGTAAAACCCACCCAGTGCGTCTCCTGGTGCCTTTTTAGTTCTGCACTCTCTTTCACTATTACGCTGTATACATACAGAAGATGGTGAGTTCATGGCTAATGAATGTATTTTTGTAATTTCCCACCTTGTAGTCTACTGTAGTCCAGACTGAAGTCATAGTCAGAATCTAGAAATATTTATGCTGTGTTTTGTTTTTTTTTGATCAAGTCATGTCCACTTGAACTTGGAGAGAAATGTATTAAAAAGCTATGTTTAGTTGAAAACAAGGAGCCCCCGCTGGCGTAGTGGTTAAAGCAATCTACTGCTAACCTAAAGGTCAGTGGTTCGAAACCACCAGTGGCTCTGTGGGAGAAAATCTCTGCTTCAGTGGAGATGGACAGCCTTAGAAAGTCTGTTAAGTCTCTCTAAGTTGGAATTGACTGGACAGCGATGGTTTTGCTTTGGGTTTTGGAGGAGTTTTCACCAGCAGAAGGAAGCTGATGTCAGGCTGCTAACCGTGTGCCTTACTTGAAAGAAAAACATGTTTACAAAAGTATTTTTGGTATACACTGTTCAAAAAGAAATAGATTATCTAACTTACTACATCTAATAAATTTATGATGAATTGTTAATGATAGTGTGTTGTTTTCTCATTGGTATAGGTAAAATATGAAAATACAGATAATTTTACACTAACTTGGCTATTTCCTAGTTCAGTCATTGGTATAAGTATGCCGAGATATCATCAAATCATACCTATAACAAGGATCAGGAGCCTTGGTGGCACAGTGGTTAAGAGCTTGACTGCTAACCAAGAGGTCAGCAGTTTGAGTCCACAAGCTGCTTCTTAGAAATCCTGTTGGGTGGTTCTACTCTGTCACAGGGTCTCTGTGAGTTGGAACTGACTCAAAAGGGCAACCAGGTTGGTTTTTTATTTAAATTTTTTAAATAAGAATCATGAGTCGTGGGTCTAGATTATTTTTTTTAAAAAAGAAAATATTAACAGCACCCATTTTTGGAATCTAGCGGTGGTAGGAGGTTGTATACTTAGAGCATTAAATCTTTTCAAAAAGAAACACATCTTTTATTTGAAAGTAAAACAAGTGAGTATCACTCCCTTCTTCAACAGATTTCAGTTCTATATTGTGCTATGTGAATTTTGCAGGTAGTTGTTTGGCTTGGAGGTAGCTCTCTGCTCTGGTACTTCCTAGGTGGGTTACCATATGGAACCTGTTCCAATCAGAGTCTTAAGTGGAGCACACACCCGGTGAGGATCACGTGAGAGAGTGTCTGTGAGGTTGTGAACTCAGTGCCTGAGACAGCGCTTGCTGTGACTAAATGCCATTATATGCTGCAGAAAGCTATCTGTACTAAATTGTACTAAATTTAAAATCCACTCACTGTCAAGTTTATTCAGTACAGCTTGAGGGAAAGTCATCAATGATTTTTTTTTTTCCATTCTTCATTGGAAATTAAAAGTATAAAGTTGGTTTGGGATAACTGTAGAGGTTTTCCGTTTTGTCTTTGGTGAGTCTCCTTTGATTCTACCTTTACATCTGGTAATGTTTAAAAAAAAATTTTTTTTTTCTTTTTTAAGTGGTTGTTAACTTCATGTACCTGAAATTTCAAATCACAATCCACAGAGACAAAAAAGAAAATTCATGTCATGGTGACCTGTCATCAGCTGTACTGAGTGACCCAAATTTTTGGTCTAGTTAGCAAACCCGCTAGCTTACTAGTTGTTTGGTTTACTTAATCCCTGTTCTTGATGATGTCATAGTAGAATGGCTAATCATAGCTCCCAAATTTATGTCTTTAGCATAGACGTGTTTCCTGAAATCTGGTAGTGCAGTAGTTAAGAGCTACAACTGCTAACCCAAAGATAAGGAGTTGGAATCCACCACTGCTCCTCCAAAGCCCCATGGGGTTGTTCCACTCTGTCCTGTAGGGTTGCTATGAGTCAGAATCAACTGAAACGGGTAGGGCTTGGGGCTTTTTTTTTGGTTAGACTCATAGGCAACTGTATCTCAGTGCTTCACCTCACCCTCCACATGCTCAAAGGAGCTTTCTGATCTGGCCCACAAAATCTGGTTCCAGCCACAGCCATCCCTGCCTCAGTGGATCTCATGTCTGTTAGTTACTGAGGCCCAACCTTGGAGTTTTTTTTTGACTCTTTCTGTCTCACATCCCCCATCTGATCCAGCAAGAAATGATGTTGAACTTAAAAGTTTATTCAAGTTAAAAATCTGTTTTGGAGGTCCAGTCAACGTGTTCTGCCAAAAAACTCAAACCTGAACCTAGGACTATCAAATTGCTTTTGACTCATACTGACCCTGTAAGACAGATTAGAACTGCCCCATGGGCTCTTCAGGGAGCACCTGTCTGGTGATTGAAACTACTGACCTTTTGGCTAGCAAGGCAAGTTTTAATGATAAGGCAGATGGATTTTTTAAAAATTTTTTCACTAACTACAAATAAATAAAGTAGCTGTCTAGGATTAACCTACTTCTTAGCTCCTCGCTTGGCATGCTCAAGTCTAGACTGATGTGCCTTGCCTGGATCATTACAGTGTTGCTGTGAGGAGTCATGAGTCCATTTCAACTCATGTCAACCCCGTGTGACAGTAGAAACCGCCCCCAACCCTAAGTTTCTGCTTTCTGTGTGTGCCCCGTCACAGCCTGTTCTCAGTATACAGTTAGGACTGTGTTGCTCACATTTCGAGTGGCTCCCATATATTGACTGTCATGGATTGAATTGTGTTCTCCAAGATACGTGTCAGTTTGGTTAGTGTTGTGATTCCCAGTATTATGTAGTTGTCTTCCATCTTGTGGTGGTAATTTTATGTTAAAGAGGATGACATAGATTGAACTGCATCACCCCCAAAATGTGTAGCCAGTTGGCTGGCCGTGATTTCCACTATTTTATGATTGTCCTCCGTTTTGTGATTTTCCTATGCTGTCTGTTAAAGATGACTAGGGTAGAACTGTAAAATCCCTTCCTAGGGTCACCTCCTTGCTCCGCTGTAAAGGGAGCTTCCCTGGAGTGTGACTTGTACCACCTTTCATCCTTTTATTCTAAAAGAGATGAAGGGGAAGCAAGCAGAGAGTTGGGAACCTCATACCATCCAGAAAGCAGCCCTGGGAGTAGTGTATGACCTTCACACACTACTGAGATGCTCCACAACCAAAGACTGATGCAGCACAGAAACTTTTCCTCCAGAGCCGACAGAAGGAAAGTCTTCCTGTGGAGCAGACACCCTGAATTTGGACTTGTAGCCTACTGGACTGTGTAAGAATAAACTTCTTTGCCAAAGCCATCCACCTTAGTATTTCTGTTACAGCAGCTTTCGCAGACTGAAAGAGAGGGTTGGGGTGGGATTGTAACACACTTACTAAGAACACATCTCTGATCCAGTGTAAAGGGAGTTTTCCTGAGATGTGGCCGGTACCACCTCTTAACCTTACAAGAGGCAGAAGGAAATGAAACAAAGCAGGGACCACATGCCTCCGAGAAGGCAATGCCAAGAGTACAGCATGTCCTCTGTACCTGAGGTTCCTGTGTTGAGATGCTCCCAGACTGAGGGAAGATTGATACAGCACAAGGGTGTTCCTCCAGAGCTGAAAGAGGAGGCTTTCCCCTGGAGCCAGTGCTCTGAATTTGGGCTTGTAGCCTACTGGATCGTGAGAGAATAAACTCTTTGTTAAAGCCATCCACTGGTGGTATTTTTGTTAATAGCAGCATGAGATAACTGAGACACTGAGTATAAGAATCCTTGATCGAGCCCCAAAGGCTGTACAGAACCTTTTCATCCCACCCTCTGCTTATCTCTCTGACTTTTCTCTTCCTGTGCTTGACCCTGTGCTCAAGCAGACCAGCCACCTGTTGTTCCATGAACACCCCAGGTAAACCCTGGCCCCAGAGCCTGAGTCACAGCTGTTCTGTCTGCCTGGGAACGCCTTCTAACCCAGATGCTTGGCTCAGCCCCTCGCCGCTTGCATGTTTTTAATCAGTGGTCACCGTCTCAGTGAGGTTTGCTACCCTCACTGCCCTTTTTAATACTGCAGCTGCCCCTGAAAGTTGTCTTAAAATGGAGCTGGGGACCTCATGCTCAGTGTGCGTGAGAATCAGCTGGGGATCTTGTTAAACCGTAGGTTCTCACAGTAAGTCTGCGATGGGGCTGTCGAATCTGCTTCTCTAATAAATCCCTGGCTGGTCCTGAGGTTGGCCCATGGATCCCATTGTGAGGAGCAAGGGCCCAGTATACTGTGTCATTTACGTAGTACATTGTACTGTGTGTCTCTGTCCCTGAGGGCAGAGCAGAAGCTCCACCAGAGCAGGGGTCTTCGTTTTGCTCGCTTGTGTATCCCAACTGTCTGAATAGCACACGGCACATGACAGATATTTTGTCTCCCATACTGTGACGTGTTGTCAGGAGAAACCAGTCCCTGGAGAATATCCTGCTTGGTAAAGTTGAGGGTCAGTGGAAGAGGGGAAGACCTTCAACGAGATGGATTGACAACAGTAGTTGCAACAGTGAATTCACACAGCAACAGTTGTGAGGACGGCCCAGGACTAGCTTGTGGTTTGTTCTGTTGTGCATAGAGTCGCTCTGTGTTGGATCTGACTCAGTAATATGTGACAAACTCTCAAGTATTTGTTGTGTGAATGAGTCAGTAGGTATTATTAAATGCATTATATAACTGTAAATGCAACAATGTCTGGGTGAAACTATTCAGTGGTTATCCATAGGCCCTGGAGTAAAGGTCCAGAGATGCTACGTGGTGCAACAGAGGAGCTCTGCTCATCTATTCGTCAAGAACACACTTGCCGCCCAGTCGCGAAGCAGTGTGCGTAGCTGGCAGGCTCCCTGCTGTTAGTGCCTTCAAAGCTCACCTCAGCTTTTGAGCCAAAGTCACAGTCGTTTTGGCATGGTCCTTGGCTGGTCTTTCAGCAAGGTGGTGGTACAAGGGCCCAGCCATTTCCATGCAAAGCAGGATGCCTTTTACAGGCAGGCCACATTTGCTTTGGAACTGCTCCCTGGGCTGCAGGGTTTGATCTGGTCTGCATCACAGTCTGGTGGCGTCCCCTGCCCTGGCCTAGTTACCACCTTTTATGGTGCTGCTCCCCACATAACCTAACGTGATAGACTCTCAGTAGATTTTCCTGCTTTAACTCTGTATCCCCGTATAGTATGTTCCCTACATAGTGGGGAATGGCTTTCTAAAACACTGTGTCCTCCTTAAAGCCTTTTAATGATGATTTCCCATTGCCACCACCCGTTGGTTAGTTTTTCATTCCATGTTGACTTGTGTGTTGCTGTGATGCTGGAAATTTATGCTGCTGGCATTTAAAATAACAGCAGTGTCAAGTGGACAGGTCTGAGAGAAGCTTCCAATCTAAGATGGACTATCAGAAAGGCCTGTTGGTCTGACTTCAAAAATTACCCAGTGAAACCTTATGGATAAAACCAGAATATTTTCTGATATCATACTGGAAGATGAGGCCACTAAGTTATAGGACTCTTATAAAAAGACTCAAAACCCACAGTGGCCATAAGCATACCAACAACTGTAAAGATGGCACAGAACTGGACAGTATTTGGTTTTGTTACACATGAGGTAGCCACAAGTCAGAGCCTCTCAGTAGCAGCTAATGACAACTGACAACTGTCCAACCAGTCTTTTATATTCTGAAGTCCCATTATCTGCTTCCCAGGTAATCTAACCTAGGACACTTGCAGCCTGCAAGATGGGTGCCACCACTTCCCTTCCCCGTTTCCTGATGTCAGGTCATCTCCCACCCGCTTTTCCACTGCCCTTACTCAACCTGCTAAACTCCAGATTGTGCCCATCCAAGGATGCCTCTGTTAATTAAATACCAATCCATGTGGCCATCCATCCCAGTCCATGGGTATATAATAGCAGTCCACAGTGTAGCTCTGCCTGAGTCTAGTCTTTTCATTTGTTGGCCTTCTTAGACGGTTAGGTTGTTTTAAACTGGCCTCAGGTTTTGGCTGTTTCATAACATAAAATACTAATTACTGTTACGTGAAGAATTAATAAGTTAGCAGATAGTGGTGTATATTTGGTGAGAGAGGTGAATCATCCAATGACTAACCTTCAGGAAGCTTCCTTGAAGGCAGTTTTACTGACCTTGTAATAATTAAGACGTAAGGCTTCATCCATGGCTCACTGCTTAGTGGCCATGTGACTTTGTACAAGTAAGCTTATGACTCATCTATAAAATGACTATGATCATACCTCACAGGGTTGTAATAAAGGTCAAATGAAATATTGTTTATAAAGTACTTAGCATAGAGTCATACAGCATGTACTCCGATCATTGCTGTTGAGTTGACTGAGACTCTTGGCGATCTTATATATAACAGGCTGAAACATTGCTTGGTCATGCATCATCTTCATGCCCACAGGTTTGTCAGAGTCCATTGCTGTGGCTGTTGTGTCAGTGCCCCTCATTGAGATTTCTTACATTTTTGCTGACCCTGTACTCTGCCAGCCGTGATATCCTTTTCTAGAGATTAATGTTTCCTGATGACATGTCTAAAGTGGGCAAACCAGATTCTCACTCTTTTTGCTCCTGAAGAACATTCTGGTTGCATTTCCTGCAAGATTGATTTGCACGTTATACTGGCAGTCCACAGCATACGGGGTCTGACAGTGAAGTTCACAGACTCATCTTAGAAAAACTTCATTGCTGAATCTCGCTATGATCACCTTCGAAGTACTCCTCTTGGAAAGTTACGCACTGATGCCAGCACCTACTCTACCCTTCATGGCAATTTTAGAACTCCTTTGCTGGAATGACCGTCACAGCTGGTATATTACCCTTGATGTCCTGTTTGTCATCAAAATATCTTCCTTTCAATATTTCCTTTATCTTTGCCAAGCCAAGTGCTGTTGAGTCAGATCCGAAGGTAAAGAAAAAAGTCATTAGGGGCCAGATCAGGTGAGTATGTAGTGTTACTTGTTTACTGGCTAAAAACTCCCTCACAGACAACTGTGCAGTTAAGTTTGTGTACTTGCCACTGTAACACTGCACAATGGCCATTCCAGAAAGAGTTCCAAAATTGCTTTGAAGGATTGACTAGGTGCTGGCATTGGTGCATAGCTTCCCAGGGGGGAGTGCTTCGAAGGTGACCACAGTGATATTCAGCAATGAGATACGTAGCACTTAGAACAGTTAAGTTTGCAGACTTAATTGTCAGACTTTGTAGTAAGGACTCTTCACTGTCATTAGAGTTCAGGTACATCAGTTTTTTTTCTGATTACTTTTTCATTGTCCAGCTTTCATGTGCATGTGAGGTGATTGAAAAGGCTGTGGCTTTGGTTAGGCAAATCTTAGTCATCAAAGTGACAACTTTGCTTTTTAGAACTTTAAAGAGGCCTTTGGCAGCAGATTTGGCCAGTGAAAGATGTCTTCTGATTTCTGGACTGCAACTTTCCATGGATGTTGATTTTTGATCTGAATAGAGTGAAATTGTCTACATCTTCACCATCTTCTTAATGTGTCATATGTAGTATATCTGACTCAATGGTACTTGGCTTAGTGTATCATGCCAGTTGTGGGGATTTTTTTTTGTTACCTTCAAGTGTAGTCCATACCAAAGGCTATAGTTTTTGATCTTCTTCAGTGAGTGCTTCAAGTCCTCTTCACTTTCAGCAAGCAAGGTTGTGTCATATGCATAAGAGGTATTAATGAGTCTTCTCCCATCCTGATGCGTCATTCTTCTTCAAATTGCCTGCTTCTGAGAAAGCTGCCATTAGTAAATGGTGGTTAATGGAAACTGGAAAAGATCTTCAGTGAAATAGCACCAGAAATAGTCTTTATAAAATTTAGCTGTGTTTGTTAGCCTGATCTTTATTCAACTTGATTAGATCAGATGAAAAAAGAAAAATCTGTTGTATCTGAGATTAGTATTGCCACTCCTGCTCTTCTTTGCATGTTGTTAGCTTGGTATTTATTTTTCTGTCTTTTGATTTTCAGTATGTACATATCTTTGAGAGGTGTGTTTCTTGTAAGCAGCATATACATGGATCGTGTTTTTTAATCCAACCTGTTACTTTCTGTCTCTTTATTGGAGCATTCAATCCACTTACATGCAGTGTAATTATTGATATGTATTTAATGCTGTCATTTTGGTGCTTTTATTTTTGTCTTGTTGACATTTCCTTTGTTTCCAGTTCTGGGTGATTTTTCTTTATGGGTTTTCTTTTCATCCTTTTCAGTGTTGGTTTTGCTTCTGTTAATACTGCTGTATTATGTTTCTTGTTTTGATACATAGTGTTAGTTTGCTTTGCAGTTACCCCTTTGTTCCCTTTTAATGTTCTAAGTTTAAACCAATCTTCAACTTCTATATATCTCCTTAACTTCTTCTGAATATGAAAGGGCTGTAAATACTGTATTATATCCCTGTTTATAGTATGATGATGTCATAGTTTACGTGTTAAGAGCTCTGTTTCCCTAATTGTAGCATTTTGTCTTTGATTCAGCTTTGTGGCTTCTCTAACTGAGTAGGACTTTGGATGCTGTGTCCTGCATTGCATCCTTGAGTATACAATCTGGTGGTATTGATTTTCTAAGCAAAGAGCTTCCTTCAGTGTTTCTGGTAGTTTTGTTTTGGTTTTTGCAAAGTCTCTAGGCTTCTGTTTATCTGAGAATGTCTTAATTTTTTTTGTCATATTTGAGAGACAGTTTTGCAGGATATGTAATTCATGGTGGGAATTTTTCTCCTTTAGGACTTTGTGTCGTCTTGCTGTCTTCTTGCTGATATGGCTTTTGCTGAGAAGTCAGAGGACAGCCTACAAGGTGTCCCTTTATTTAAGCCTTGCTTCCTGTTTTAGTCAGCTAGGCTGCTCTAACAGAAATACCACAGAGTGGATGGCTTTAACAAAGAAAGATTTATTCTTACACAGGCCGGTAGGTTGCAAGTCCATATTCAGGGTGTCTGCTCCAGGGAAAGACTTTCCCCTTGTCGGCTCTGGAGGAAAGTCCGGTATTGCATCAATCTTTGTCCAGGGAGCGTCCTCACGCAAGAACCTCTGGTCTGAAGGACGCGCTCTGCTCTCGGTCCTGCTTGCTTGATGGTAGCGAGGTTCTCCAATTGTCCTTTGTTTCTTTTTCCTTTTATTCCTTGCAAGCTAAAAGCATTAAGGGTGGGGCAAGCCATACTCCAGGGAAACTCCCCCCACAGCAGGAATTCACAGCCCCACCCTAATCCTTTAACATACAGGTTAGCAAAACCACACAATGGAGGACAGTCCCAAGATACTGGGAACCATATCCCAGCCATGTGGCTGCACACATTTTTGGGGGGACACAATTCCAACCATGACACTTCTTTAAGAGCCTCTCCGTATGTTTCATTTTATTAAGCTTGATTTTGTCTTGGTGTCTTTACTTTAGGGTCTACTTTTTGTGGAGTTCGATAAGCATCTTGAATAGTTATGTTCTCTTCTGTCATGATGTCACGGAAGTTTTCTGTCAGCAACTCTTCGACAGTTCTCTCTGTATTTTCTCCTGTTCCTCCCTGTTTAGAAATTCCAATTACTCATACATTGTTCCTCTTGATAATGTCCTGAATGCTTCTTACTGCTTTTTCATTTTTCTTGATTCTTTTATCTGATTACTCCTCATAAATGCTGCTGTCAGTTTTTGTTTTATCTTCAGTCTTACTATTTCTGTATTCCATTTACTCAGTCCACTCTTTTGGCTTCACATTGATCTGCTGAATTTCAGATCGTTGATATTCTGGCAGTTCATATAGCTTGCTTAACTTTTTGTTTTGTTCAGCTGCATTTTGTTTAATCTTCAGAAGGCCTCTATACATAATTTGTTTGTTTGTTTCCTACCTCCAGTAATTCCAGGGACGCTTCTTCATCAGGGATGTTTTTTACTCTTGAGAATTTTCTGGAGCCATGGTGGTCTGTTTCTTTGAATGGTTAGCTATTGATTGTTGTCTTTGTGCCATCAAAAACCTGTTCAGCTTCCCTGGTGTTGCACCAACAGAAGCTTTGGTGTAGCTCTGAAAAGGGAGTAAGGGCACTGCTAGACTTGGTCACCAGCTGCTGCTGCATTTTCTAGGTGGAGCTGACTTAAGTACTGCTTCTCTGGTGAGAGAGGTGCTGTGCAGCCCTGCAGTGCTCTTCAGCTTGGTGGCTGGACCTAGCTGGGCCATTAAAGGTGGCAGGCCTTGCCTTCTGGCTGAGTTACCTGTGCCAATTCTCCGGAGTCACGCCAGCAGACACTATGGAATAGCTCAGAGAAGGGAGGAGATGAGGGTTTCACCACACTTGGCTGCCAGCCACTGTTTTGTTCTCTAGATGCGATTATTGTAAAACTGCTTTTCTGCTTAGAGAGGCGCTGTTTAGTGGCAGCTGGTAGCAGCTGGGCTTTCAGGGTGGTAGGCCCCACCTCCTGGCTGACAACGATGGTGCCCTACTTATGGAGTCTCTTGGGGACCCATCACCAGACTATAGCATGGCTCAGTGAAAGGAGGGAGAATTGGCACTGGGACAGTTGGCTGTCAGCCACCACTGTGTTCTCTAAATGTGATTTTCTTGAGAACTGCTTTTTTGCTGAGAGAGGCAGTATCCAGCAGCAACCAGTACCACCTGGATGCTCATGGGTGGCAGGCACCACCTCCAAAGATGGTGACCTACTTCTGGAGTCTCTCAGGGGCTGTATCTGCAGAGGATAAGACATGGCTCAAAGAAGGGAAGGGTATGGGCTTCACCACATTTGGCTACTAACCACCACTGCATTCCCTAGGTACGATTGACTTAAAAACAGTTTTTCTGCTGGGAGAGGCACTGTCCAGTCAGGCACTGTTCCTCAGTGTGGCAGCCAACTCTAGCCAGGCCTGCAGGCTGGCTAACTCTGCCTCTCAGCTGATTAAGATGACATCCTGCCTGAGCCACCTCTCTTGCACTGAGCCAGAAGAATCTATGGCACAGCTCAGGAAAGAGAAGTGGGAAGGGCACTGGTACCCTTGGCTGCCAGTCATTGCTTGGTTGTTTAGATGTGACTGTCCTAAGCACAGCCTCTTGCTGTGAAAGGCACTGTTAACTTAGGCACTTCAGCTCAGCATGGCAGCTGGCCCCTGCCGGTCTCTGAAGCTTGGCAGTCCTAGTTCCAGTGTCCTGGTTAACAACCACCAACCTTTTGGTTAGCATTCAACTTCTGAGCAACCCAAGGATACATTGCCATAAAGTTGGTGGTTTGAGTCCAGCCTCTCAGCTGCTTCTCCAGGAGAAGTGGGATTCTTTGCACTGCCATCTCGCCTCTAACAAAGGTAGTTTTCCCTTCCTGTTGCTTAGTCTGATCTCAACAACCCTACATCTGATCTTGGGGCTTCCAGAATGTCCACTCTGCTCCATTCTTTTGTTTTCCTAGGCCTTAGTTTTCATGTTTTCATAGGGAATGAAGGAGATGTATGACTAGTCTGCCACTTGGCCCCGCCCACCAATAAGTGAGTTCTTGACTCCATGAGTCCGTGTGTGATCCTCTGACATGTGGTTCTTGGGACATGAGCTGGCAGCCTCCCGTCAGACCTGCCAATTTGGGGTTGGTTTGGTTTAAGTGCTACAACTGCTAACCAAAAGGCTGGTGGTTCAGATCCACCAAGTACTCCTTGGAAACTCTGTGGGGCAGTTCTTCTCTGTCCTATAAGATCACAGGGAATTGGAATTGACTTGCCAGCACTGGGTTTGTTTTTTGTTTGAGAGCCTCTTCAAACATGGTGAGTCAGGAGAAACCTCCAGCCTGTTGTATGACCCACAGATATGGAACTTGCAGCCTCCGTAAATGCATAAGCCATTTCTGTGAAATAAGTCTGTTTATGTGCATGTGCTTCACTGTTTTTCTTCTCTAGAGAACCAAGCTTAAGACACCCAGGGTGGTGCCAATGGCCAATACTCTGAACTGCTAAATGAAAGACTGACAGTTTGAGTCTACCCAGAGGCACCTTGAAAGAAAGGGCCGGTGACCTACTTCTAAACAGTTACGGCCATTAAAATCTCTACAGAGCCCAATTCTGCCCTGACACATGCGATCACCATGAGCCAAGAGTCAACTTTATGGCAGTGTATCCTTGGGTTGCTCAAAAGTTGAATGCTAACCTAAACGTTGGTGGTTTGAGTCCAGCCATAGTGACCCCAAAATAAAGACCTGGTGATCTGTTTTAGAAGAAAATCAATCATTAAATGCCTTGTGGAGCACAGTTCTACTTTGACACACGTGGGGTTGTCATGAGTCTAAGTCAACTCAATGACAACTGTTTTTACTCTGTGGAGAAAGAGGGTACATTTAGTTAGGAAGCTGTCAGAGAAATAGTTCTCCTTGGAGAAGTTATCCTAGAAATGTGAGACTTAAGTGTTCCTGGGAATACATTGGTTTAAGGAACCTGTCATTTTATCATACAGTGGGCACTTTCATGTTATGATGCTGGAAGCTGTGTCAATGATATTTTGAATACAAGCAGGGTCACTCACAGTGGGAAAGTTTTTGACAGAAATTCCTAATTAAGGCAGACTAGGATGAAAGCTCTGGTGATCTACTTCCAAGAATTAGTCAATGGAAATCTTATGAATCACAGAATGTTCCTGAGACTTCAACTCTCTTACTTTGGATGCATCAGGAGGGCCCTGCAGAAGAACGTGTCTAGTCAAGTGTAGGGTCAGCAAATGTGAGGGAAACCCTCAATGAGATGGACTTCTGCAGTGGCCACAACGATGGACTTGAACATAGCAATGATCATAAAGATGGTGTAGGACCAGGAAATGTTGTGTCCTGTTATACAAGGGTCGCTGTGTGTTGAATCCAACTGGACAGGAACTAACAGCAACAGTGAAAGTCCTCACTGTAAGCTTTCCAGGTAAGAATACAGGCTCCAACTCAGCCAGAGCAAGAGAAAGTGAAGAACAGAATACACAAGGCAAAGATGAGTCCAGAGGAGTAACGGGCCACAATTACCACAATCTCCACTAGACTGAACCCAGAACAACTGGATGGGGCCCAGGTACCACCACTGACTGCTCTGCCGAGGATCACAATGGAGGGTCCTAGACAGAGTGAGAGCCAAATGTAGAACAAAATTCAGATTCATACTGACAAAAAAACCCAAAAAACACCAAGCTTGCTGGTTTGACAGAGTAGAGAAATCCCAAGAATGTGTCCCCCAGACAGTCCTTTTAGCTCAGTACTGAAGCCGCTCCTGAGATTCATCCTTTAAGCCAAGATTAGACAGGTCTATAGGGCCAATAGGAAACCCTGGTGGCATAGTGGTCAAGTGCTATGTCTGCTAACCAAAAGGTCAGCAGTTTGAATACACCAGGTGCTCCGTGGGAACTCTGTGGAGAAGTTCTACTCTGTCCTATAGGGCCCCTATAAGTTGGCATCAACTCAAGAGCAGTAGATTTGGCTTTTTGGTATACAGCCGGTGATAACCCACATGAGGGATATGCTGTGTAGATCAATCATATAGAAAAGATTGGCAGGCACCCCAGCCCAAAAGCAGAGATGAGAAGGTGGGAAGGGAAGGGTCGATTGGAGGCATGGAAACAGGGAACCTGCGGTGGAGAAGGGGAGAGTGTTGGCACATTGCAAGGGGAACCAATGTCACCAATTTGTGTATTAGCTGTTTAATTAGAAACCAATAGGCTCTATAAACTTTCACCTAAATCACCATTAAAAACAAACAGACAACAACAACAAAAGTTTCCAAAAATGACAACCCAGTGTTACAAGAAGGCTGGAACTGAGGCGGTCGCGGGGGCTGCTGGGTATACCGGCAGGTGGTGCAGGGGGTGCAGGTCGTGCAGGCGGGGGGTGGTGGGGCAGGTCCCAAGGAGGTGGACAAACCCTAGGAAAGAAAAGACATTCAGAAAACAGTTTTGAAGCTTCTGGATAATTTTTTTCCTGTTTGTAAAATGCACTGATTACTCTTTGTCACTTCTACTTCTTGTGCCTGCCACCCTCATAGAATTTATTCTCCGTTTGCGATCGTCAGAGGCTCAAATCTTCTGGGGTGGGCGGGGACTACCGGGGCCTGGCGCACAGCGACACCCTGCTAACTTTTCCTAAGCACCAGTTAAAACATTCTTTAGTTTGTATCTAATGATAAGTTAATAGGCCTTTTAACATTAGGAAATATAGCGCTTTTTATTTGCTTTTACGATCACTGTCTATTTTCCATTTATTTCTATTTGCGATAAGTGTATTTTGGGGCCAGCTTGGTGTACGCCGTTTCCCAGGAAAATAAAAAGAACCCCAACCATCCAAACTGGCTCTCTAGCAGTCCCCACAGAGCCTGGATCTTCCTAGGCATGAAATTGAGGGACGCACACAGGGGCGGCAGGTGCAAGGACACATGCCACTCGCCGCCTGTTTTTTTTAGTGCGTATTTATAATCAGTAAATGGCTGTGGAATGTTGAAACGGCTCCCTAATACTGATGGAGAGCGGATGCCTTTATCACGTGAACCTGTGTCGCAGCGCAGATGGTGGAAATAAACACCCCATTGGGCACATGGTTTTGTTGGTCTCTTCCTTTTACAAGATAAGCTGACTGTCAGGCAACTACAGAGCCAGCAGAGGGGCTCGGCGGACACACACAAGAGGGGGGCAGCTGTTGGCCTCCAGATCGGCTTTTGGGCTGAGAGTAGAAGACAGCAGATTTTTCCATTCAGTGGCAACAGGGCTAGTGGCAGACATGGACCCCACCCTGGAGGGTCAGACAAAAAATTTCCAATCTCCTGCATGAGTCGGATCTGACTCGACGGCACTT
Organism: Heterohyrax brucei; assembly: GCA_028571685.1. Taxonomy (NCBI): domain Eukaryota; kingdom Metazoa; phylum Chordata; class Mammalia; order Hyracoidea; family Procaviidae; genus Heterohyrax; species Heterohyrax brucei. The sequence goes on from CM053143.1 coordinate 170,332,111, forward strand.
GGCTTGGCTTTGGCCGTCTAATTGATTCCGATTCATAGTGACCCTATAGGGCAGGATAGAACTACTCCAAAGAGTTCCCAAGGAGCACCTGGTGGATTTGAACTACTGACCTCTTGATTAGCAGGGGTAGAACTTAACCACTACACTATTAGGGTTTCCAAGTTTCAGGCAGTAGCTTCAAACATCCCTTCCCAGCATCCTCAGTGTGCAGCCAGGGAACTCAACTCTGAGGCTCTGCTGCCTCCCCCAGACCCAAACAAACCCAGTGCAGTTGACTTGGTTTCTCTCTCAGGCTGACCCCATATGTTACATACAGATGGAACTGCTACATAGGATTTGGGGGGCTCTAAATTTTAGGGAAGCAAATCACCAGGCCTTTCTTCTGTAGCACCCATCAGTGGGTTAGACTGGCCAGTCTTCAGGTTAGCAGTGAAGTGTAAACTGTGCCAACACAGGGACCTTTCTGCAGCCTCCAGGTTACAAAACCACCCCAACCCTAAACCATGCACTGCACTTTCTCAACTGTCATTTTCTTTGTTGTGGTTGTTACTGTTGTTAGCTACTGTTGAGTTGGCCCCCTTGACTAATGGTAAGCCCATGCACAATGGGATGGGAATTTTGTGACTCACAGGCTTGTCACTGAGTCTTCTGAAGTAGATCACCAGGACTTTCTCCCTCGTCTGTCTTAGTCTGGAAGCTCAGCTGAAACCTACTGAGCATCACAACCACACAGGAGCCACTGCTGACCGATGGATGGTGGCTAAGCGTGAGGCGAATTAGCCAGGAATTGAAACCGGTTCTTTCTCTTAGAAGGTGAGATTGGGGTTAGTTCAGGACGGTGGTGAATACGCCAGATTTGACTTTGCCTGTTCCATCTCTACTGCTAGTCCCTCAGGGTCATGGATTGAATTGTCTTCCTCCAAAAATATGTGTAGCCACGGTTCCCAGTATTGTGTGATGTTCCTATAGGTTGTAAATTCAGCCTCTGTGATGTTAACAAAAGAGGATGAGGCAGTTGAGTGGGTGAGGCAGGACCCAATGTGTGAGATTATAGTGTGCCTTGGGGCAATCTCTCGAGAGAAAGGAAAGGGAAGCAAGCACAGAGTTGGAGAACTCATACCAGTAAGAAACAGTGCCTGGCATCCTTTGAAAAGGACCCAAGATCCCTGAACCTCGCAAGCTCCCAGTGCAGGAAAAGATTGATAACAAGGAGCCTGCTCTAGAGCCAACAGAGAAAGCCTTCCCTTGGAGCTGATGCCCTGAATTTGGACTTGTAGCCTGCTGAGCTGTGACGGAGTGAAGTTTCTCTTTGTTAAAACCATACACTTGTGTTTTTGTTACAGCAGTACTAGTTGACTAAAACACTCAGATCACCTCCTTTCTGGGGCTCATTGTGCTGCTACTTTTTTTTCTCCTTTTCCTTGGCATATTACAGGCCCTCAGTAAGTATCTGTTGGAAGAATGATCCGCTAACTTGTTCATACTATGTCAGTTGCCTATAGGGTTTGACACATCCGGAAGCACCACAGAAGAAAGGCCTGGTGATCTGCTTTCATGAGGGTTACGGTCAAGAAAATCCTATGGAGCCTTTGTATACTGTAACATATGAGGTCACCAAAGATTGGAATTGATTCAATGCAATGTTCTGTTGTTGATTCTGGAAATGAGGAGATGGTGACTCATGAGTAGAATTCTTGTCTTCCATTGTTAGGGTCTGTGATTTTCAAGATGCAACGCTGTTACTTTAAAGGTTAAATTTTATTAAAAAATATGCCCAATAGGAAAACTACTGGTGCACCAGGGACATACCCCAAACTACACAGAGCAGGGGGCGATGACGAGCTTCTTCAGCACCCAGTATTTAAGTCGTGAGATTACAAAACAGGGAGGGGGAACTGACCTTTACATTGATTGGTTAAAGCCACCTGGAATTCCTTTAGTTGTAAAATGTGGTCAAGGTCTAGGGCTCACTTGCAAGGCTGTCCCTTGTGACAGATGTTTTGCAAGACAAAGGTGAGATTACTCTATGGTATTTTCTGCTATTAAGTTGTTTCCTGGGGCTTTCTTTAATACCTTGAATGTTTACTGCACCCTTCCCCAAAGGCTGTCACTTATGCCTCATTTCAACACCATGTGGGAGACTAGAGTTCTGTTCTTGACCGATGCCACCTATTAGTAGTGGACTGTGTTGCCGTGATGCTGGACAGGCTTCAGGGTAGCTAAAACAGACTAGAAAGAAAGGCTTACTGATCTACTATGGAACATCAGCTAATGAGAACCCTGTGAAGTACAAGGGTTCAATCTGCAACCAATCATGGGAATGATGCAGCACTGGGCAGTAGTTTGTCCCATCGCACATGAAGTCTCCATCAGTTGGGGGCCAGTTCAGCTGCAGCTAATGACAACACATTCATAAGTAGGTGTGTTTTAACAGGTTCGAACTAAAGATGGAAACAAATTGTGAACTTTTGTGAATCAGCCAACTGAAAGAGCAGGGTGTATTTGGGGCAGGGAATACTTTGGGTACTTTCAGATTAACTGGGGAAGGCAGTTTATACCTCAGGTAGAAGGCCAAACTTGGGAACACCCTACAAGCCATGTCTTTGAATTGGTGCTCACATTTGAGTGCTTAAGAGAAGATTCCATTCTTCTAGGGCCAACATGAGCCAGAGGTGTGGCATTTATGACAAAGGACATTCCTAGCTGGTTTGGTCTTTTTTATTTTTTAAGTAAATCATGCAAAAGCAAGACAAGAAGACCCCCACCTCCAACCCACATTACCACCATTGGCTTAGTTCCCTTATACCATCCTTCTTTCTCTGAATTAAATAATATAGTAATCAATCCATCACATTTCTGTAGGGTGCTTTCCACATTACAAAGTGTTTTCACATGTATTATCTTGTTTCATCTTCTTTGGAGCTGAGCATGGTGGGATGACTTATCCCTGTTTTACAGTGAAGTTCCAGAGAGAGGCTTGGTAACTTCAGATAACTTGTCTGGCACCGTTTGAGGGGCAGGGTCTGGAAACCCCGACACTCAGGGCACTTGTGCAGACACTGAAACAGGAGTTACAGTTATACTTTAAAGTAGAGTGGCAAGTTTTGGTAAAGAACCAAGAAGTGAATAGGCTTTGCTGTTGCCACTATTCAAGTTTATGATTGAAGCTCCAGCAGCCATAGACAAATACACAGATGGATGACCATGGCTGAGTTCCAATAAGACTTCCTTTTTAAACACTGAAATTTGAATTTCATGCAATTATCACGAGTCACAAAATATTCGTCTTCTTTTTTTTTTTTTCAATTATTTAAAAACGTAAAAACTGTTCTTAGCTCACAGGCGTTGCCAAAACTGCGTTTTACCACTGCACCATGTTTGTCAATCCTACTTTATAGCCCAATGTCACTTACGAAGTATGGAATCTTGGGCAGATTGCTTAGGTGAATCTCAATGTCTTCAACTACAAGGTAGGGAGAATAATGATACCTTAAGAGGCTGGAGGATGACATGCAATGATTGCAAAGTGTTGAGCATAGTATTTGGCACATGTTCTTCATTGTCTCAAGTCAGCTTTGACTCATGGTGACCCCCCCACATCCCCATGGATAACAGAACAAAACATTGCCTGGTCCCGGGCCATCTTCATGCTTGTTGGTGTCCTCAAACCCACTGCGGTGGTTACTTATATTTTGAGTGCCTTCAATCTGGGGGGCTCCTCTGGCACTGTATGAGTCAGTATTGTGACCTGTAGGGTTTTCACTGGCTAGTTTTAGAAGTAGATCACCAGAGCTTTTTTTCCTAGTCCTGTCTCAGTCTGAAAGTTCTGCTGAAATCTCTCCACCTTGCTGATGACCCTGCTGATGACTGAAATATCTGTGGCCTAGCTTTCAGCATCACAGCGGCATACAAGCCACCACGGTGAGACAGACTGAGAGAAGGGTGGTACATCTGGCATGTAGTTAGCCCTCTGTAGACAGGAGTTATCATTATTGCGTGATGCTAAGTCCCGAGGAGCTATTGTTTTCCCAGATACCCAGCTTATGAAGCCCATTGGCTGGGAATCAAGTCCAGATCTCATGCATGGGAAGGTGAGAATTCTACCATCAAACCACCAATGCCAAATGCATACCTTTGACTGCAGAGGACTTAAAAGACCATAAACTTTGGAAACCCTTCACCCCCAACACCCAGAGTTTCCAGCCCCAGGCCAGGGGCCATAGACTGAGGGTCTCTGGCAGTTACCTAGAGGAGGCTGGGAGGCAGGGAGGAGGAAGGTGACTGCAAGCACAGAAAGCTGATGAGGAGCTGAATCTAGGTACTGTCCTGAGTTTGCTCACTCAGCATGTGTAAATCTGGCCTAGTTTTGCCCAAATCAGCCTCTCTGCTCCTCTTCCCTCCCAGAAGCAGAAGCTTGTGACTTGGCACATGTTTCTGGAACTCACTGCAGCTTAACCTTCTCAGGAGATTCCACAGCTGTGGGCCGGGGAAAATGCAGGTCTGGTGGTAAGAGTAGGGTTTTTGGGTACCTAGGCTGTCTGGCCTGTACTTCCCCATTGTCAGCTAGAGCATTCACATTTGCCTAAAAACTGCTGATACCTCACCTACCTGACTCCCCAGCCAAAGTGATATTTTGCATGCTGTAATGGTGAGAAGTTGATTAAGTCATGTGGTGAGGGGGAAAGAAGCAGGTCACCCCAGCTCTGGGCCCCTTAACTCCTCCTGAGTCTCCTTGTAGGCATTCACCCCTTTCTGTGCCTACGGGTTGCTTTGGCAGATCTACTTGGGCAGTGATTTGTGGGCTTTGCTTATGCGAAGGAAGGTATCTGCTGAGGATGGAGAGGGGCTTCTTTGGCCTTGTCCCCAACGTGTCTCCTTGGTCACCCACCTGTCTTTTTATAATTTTAATTGTCTTTTCAAATAATTATGGATATTCTTTTGTGCTACTCCACCAGATTTGGACAGGTGATAGTTTCCTAAAAGATAGTTGCAATGTGGACCTGAAAACATATTAATAAACTTGATTTTTAAGAACATATTTATTGAGATATAATTGACATACAATAAATCATACATACTTGAAGTGCACAATCTAATGTATACATCCACAAAGCCATTGCCACAATCAAGATGAACATTTTCATTACCTTGAACTTTCCTTGGGCATCTTTGTAATACATCTCTCACTTCTGCTCCTACACTTCCAGGCAATCACTGATCAATTTTATGTCCCAAATGCTGTGGAATTGCCTGAGGTTTGGGGAGTATGGACCAGTGCCACAAAATCTTGTGGCTTTGTTCCAAAGTCTTCTAAGTCCTCCTGTGCCCATCACCTCTACCTTCCACATTACCTAGGAAGCAGTAGGCTACTTGTCAGGGGCGCAGTAACCAGCAGGAAAACTAAAGTGCACCTGCCACAAGCTATGGTGTTTTCAGTCCCTTCATATGCATGTGAAAGCTGGCCAATGGATAAAGAAGACCAAAGAAGATATAGATGCCTTTAAATTATGGTGTTGATGAAGAATGCTGACTATATCATGGCTTGATGGAGGAATGGACAAGGCTGTCTTGGAATAAGTACAACCAGAGTGCTCCTTGGAAGCAATGATGACTAGACTTCATGTCACGTATTGGGCGTGTTATTAGGAGGGACCCATCCATGGAGAAGAACACTATTCTTGGTAAGGCAGAGGTCAGTGAAAAAAGGGGATGACTCAGTGAAAAAAGCTGGAGTGACTCAGTGGCTGCAGCAGTGGGCTCAGGCGTACCAGGTGTTGTGAGAATGCTGCAGGACAGACAGGGTTTCCTTCTGTTTTACATTAGGGTCGCTGAACTGGAACTGACTTGATGACACCTATCTAACAACAACAGAGGTAACCATGATGCTTTACTATGCTTAACAGGTCATTTGTAGTGAAATTATTCAGTACATATTAGCAAATAAGCACAGGTAAGCCTGTGTTTACCTTGCTTGCTAGGTCATCTGCTCCTGTCCAAACCTACTGCCCTTAATTCTATTCTAACTCACAGTGACCCTACAGACAGAGTAGAATTGCCAATAGACTTTGCAAGGAGCACCTGCTGGATTTGAACTGCTGACTTTTGGTTAGCAACCGTAGTAGTTAACCACTACTTCACCAGGGTTTCCCTGCCCCTGTCAGGGATTATAAATTTGAAAAGAGGCTTTGATTCTGTAGGAAGGTGCTGTGAGGTTGGGAGAGAAACAGATGCCACCTGTACCTAGAAGCAGAGTCTTTAATGGGTGAAAATACGTGAAATTGTTCACTGTGGATGATCTGGTAAGCACTGTGCTTCAGTTGTCTTTTGGATAATTTGCCCCAGCCACTGCCTAGAAGAAGTAAATTTAGCAGTGGATGCTGCCTGAACAGCAAATACCAGACTCCACTGAGCCGGCTCTGACTCATGGCACCCCGTGTGTCCGTGTGGAACTGGGTTCCAAAAGATTTTCAATGGCTGATTTTTCAGAAGCAGATCTCTGAGGCTTTCATCTGGAGGGCCTTGAGTGGGCTCTAACTTCCAACCTTTTGGTTAGCTGCTGAGTGTGTTGATTGTTCACACCACTCAAGGACTCCAAGCATTAGGAATAATTTCTATTTATTAATGGCCTAGGCTTTCCATGTATTGTTGTATGCTATCTACAAGAAGAGATCAGCTGCTAACCAAAAAGTCAGCAGTTTGAATCCCTGGGCTGTTCCTTGGAAACCCTATGAGACAGTTCTACTGTGTCCTATAAGATAATGATGAGTCAGAATCGACTTGATGGCCATGGGTTTTTTTTTACAGAGGGAGAAACCAAAACTCAAAAAGATGCAAGTCATGTATCCAAGGCCACATGGCAAGTAGCAGGGATAGGATTGAACAGCAGATGTGCCTGGCTTTGAATCTTCTTTTTCTTCTGCTGCTCCATCCTAACCCTCCACCCTTGGAAGGTGAAGGGTTTGGAATTAGACAACTTTTAGGATCCTAGAGTGATGTCAGAAATGCCTCCGTAGTTGACTCCAGTCATTGAAGAGTAAGCCCAGTTAGGTTCAAGGACAAATCCTATAGAAAAGGAGTATGTCAGGGTCTCTTGCCAACCATGAGAGTCAGCTTGGGCTTTCCTAAGTGTGTTCCACCGAGACTCTGCCTGGGCCATCTGTAGTGTGGACAGCTAAGCTTTGGCAGCTGGGAAGATAACTGTTGGAGTATTTCACAGAAATGGACAAAAACACGGGAAGATGAGAACTCCCATCTCTTGGTGGTACAACCATTTACGGAAACAATATGGTGCTTCCTTAAAACTCAAAACCAACTGCTGTTGAGTTGATTCCAACTCACAGTGACCCTATATGTCAGAGTAGAACTGCCCCATAGATTTTCAAGGGAACTCCTGATGGATTTGAACTGTGGACCCTTTGGTAAGCAGATATAGCACTTAATTACTGTGCCACCAGGGTTTCTGAGAAAGCTAGAAATAGGAATATCCTATAACCCAGTGGTCCTCTCCCAGGAAGAAATAACAGCTGTCAGGCAAATAGACATGCGCACCTATGTTCGTTGCAGCATTGCTTACAATTGCATAAATATGGAAACAACCTAGATGCCCATCAACAGATAAATGGATAAACTATGATCCATACACATTATGATAAAGAACAATGATGAATGTGCAAAGCATCTCACAACATGGATGAATCTGGAGAGTATTCCACTGAGTAAACTAAACCGAGAAACGAAACCCACTGCCACTGAGTCAATTCCAGTTGCTACAAGGACTGCCAGTTAAGTTCTTGAGATCATCCTAGAAAAAGTACTACCATACTTTATTGCTGAAGATCACTATGGTCACCTTCAAAGCACTGCCCATGGGAAGCTATGCACCGACGCCAGCACCTAGACCACCCTTCAGAGTAATTTTGGAACTCTTTTTCTGGAAGCCCTCAGCACAATGCCCAGCACACTGTATGCTCTTCGGTAAATGTGGCTGTTATTAGTTAGAAGGTGGCCATGTGCTAAGCCTAGAAGGCCACAATCGTACTTATGAGGTCTGACAATTAAGTTCAAGAATTCTTAATTGTTTTAGTCTACCCTTCAAAGCTATTTTGGAACTCTTTCTCTGGAATGGCCATCAGAGCTGTCTTCACATTGCCTGTGATATCTTGAATGTCATTGAGGGCCAGCTCAAATGAGTAGGGAGGGTGTCCCAATACAGTTATTTATAGTTTGCTTCTAGCTGTTTCAGAGAGACTTCAAACAACTGTCCAGGGAGCAAAGGAACTGACTCTTAAGAGCAAGAGGATAGGGAAAGAATATTTATCTTCTTTAGAAGAGTGCCATTCCTAAGGCTTAGTCAAATTGCACCCCAGGATACTGAGAAGCTGGGTGTGGCCACAGAACAACTGTCGGGGTTCCTTGAGGGATCCCGTGGTGCTGAGTGGTGGGAGACAGCCAGGAATAGAAAGAGTTCTGCTAGCCTGTTTTAAAGTAAAAAAGGTAAATTGTAGAAACTCTAGACTGATGTGTACTATGAGTAGCCTAGGCACACTTGTGAAAAACAAAATGCGTGATCACCTGGTTCTGTTGTGAGTTCACTACCAACAAGTCATGTCAAACCATCTTCATCTCTTTTCAGGATGAATTAATATGGTTTTGGGAAATGCTAAAGATCTAGTGGACTTTGATCTTGGGAGATACTTATTAGAGACCTCACAACAGTCTTTTGGAGAAGAAGAAGAAAAGAGATCTGGCTGACCATCGTCCACATCTCAGTGTGTCATACTGTGATGACTTGCATGTTGCTGTGATGCTAGGAGCTGTGTCACTGGTAATGATCATATAGGACAGAGTAGAACTGCTCCATAGAATTTCTAGGGAATGGCTGGTAGATTCGAACTGCTGACCTTTTGATTAGCAGCCATAGCTCTTCACCACTACACTACGAGGGTTTCCTCTTATAGAAACAAACATTAAATTAGCATTGTGAATTTTCTGCACATAAATGTAACCCGTTTGTGGGCATATAAAGCTTTTCCATGTATTTATAAGAGTCTACTGCTGTCAGTGTGTGAGGAGACAGGGTATTCTAGCATTCAGTCTCTGGACATCAGTAATTTCTCTATCATATCAGCTTAGCTTGATGGTGACAAACAAAACCAAAAAAATTCAGAAATCTAAAATTTTAGTAACTGTGCAAACACAGGACACCCTGGTGGCATAGTGGTTAACAGCTGCAGCTGCTAACCTCAAAAACTGGCGTTTCAGATCCATCAGCTGCTCCTTGGAAACCCTACAGGGAAGTTCTACTCTGTCCTTTAGGGTTGCTGTGAGTTGGAATTGACTCAATGTCTATGAGTTTGGCTTGGGTTTTTGATACAAATATGAGTCAGAATTGACAGCCATAGGGTACAAACATGAAATACTCCAAGTTTCTTCAAATTTGGAGGGCATTCTGATTTTTCCGTTTGAATGAGAATATAACTACAGGGCTAATAAAAGTACTATTCTTATTTCTGGTTGTGAAAACAATCATTCCTACACCCTCTTCTACCCTCCCATCGAAATTCAGTATGTAAGCACAAAGTCCTTAATACGGAAACTGTCTTAGTCATCTAGTGCTGCCGTAACAGAAATGCCACAATTGGATGGCTTTAAAAAGAGAAATTTATTTCCTCACAGGAAAGTAGGCTAAGAGTCCAAAGTCAGGGCATCCTCTCCAAGAGAAGGCTTTCTCTGTTGGCTCCAGAGGCAGACACTCTTCCCCTGGACTGGGAGCTTCTGTGGTGCAAGAACCTCTGGTCTTTATCAGAGGATGCACTGTGCTCTGGGTGCTGCTTCTTATTGGCATGAGGTCCCCAACTCTCTACTTGCCTCCCTTTCCTTTATATCCCAGGAGATTCCCTCAAGGCACAGCACGGTCTTATGCATTGAGTCCTGCCGCAACAACACAACCACCACTCAGGTTCCCTCATTAATACCACAGGGGCAAGATTTACAGCATGGAGGAACATCACACAATATCCAGAATCACGGCCTAGCCACAGTGCTGCACACATTTTTGGGGGGATGCAGTTGAATCCATGATGGATACTATAGTGTGAAATATACAAAATACATAATGCTGGGTCATTTCCTCCAGGAACAAAATCCTTTATATGAAAGTGCCAGGGAAAACAGGGTTGGTATCATTGTGCGTAACCAACAGACTTGTAACTAAAACAAACTTGGTTGGTTTATTCACCCTAAAGCACCAGACTGAGGAGAAGACACAAATACTTCGAGGTAGTGATACCTTCTGAAGAAAGCATTTTCCAAACTTCAACAAAAATTACTGCAGTAACTCTAGCAACGTTTTGGAAAAGCTAAAAGGCAAGACAAAAACACATGACTAAGACAGTTTCCATATTAACTAATGAGTTGGGCTTTGGGTTTTGGGTACAAACGTTGAGTCAGAATTGACAGCAGTGGGTACAGATTGGGAGCAATGGGACAGGAGCTACCAGACCTATAGTTTGACATTCCCTGTCTTCTCCTCCTGAATTCTTTTTTTTCTTCTTTTTTGTACTTTAAATGAAGGTTTACAGAACAAACTAACTTCTCATTGAACAATCAGTGCACATATTGTTTTGTGACATGGTTGCTAAGCCAACGACATGTCAAACACTCTCCCTTTCTCACCCTTGGGATCCCTATTACCAGCTTTCCTGTCCCTTCCTGCTATCTAGTCCTTTAGTTTTAACTTTTTTTTTTTTTGGTTTGTTTGCTTTTTCTTAGAGGCACATTACAATGTTGACAGCAGTAGGATAGTTTTGTGTATTTGCATTAAAAAATATATATTTTCCCACAATGGCCAACTATTTCATGGCAATTCAAACAGTTCTGTAATCATTTCACATGTCATTTAATACTGAAGTCCTTGGGCAATGGAAAAAGATACTCATTGCCCAGCAAGCATCCTCTTCTACTCTTATTTGTTTCAAAAAATATGTGCTTAATCCCAGATATGGGCCATGTTCTGTGCCCAACACAAGAGAATCACAAGGTGATAAAGTTGGAAGGAATCTGGGGATGTTTTGAGGGCATGTGCAAAAGGCATTTTCTTGATAGCACAGGAGTTGCAGAAACGTCTCAAGGGAAGCCCTTGCTATCAGGCTGTGCTTGAAAGGTTTGCAGGCTTTCTTACTCTTTGTCCTGGGTTTTTACTTTTGAAATAAAAGCTGAGCTCATAGGAGAGACTATAAAGGCAAAACTGCAGTCCAGGCACTTTTTTTGAGCAAGGAAGAATGTTCGGAAGGGAACTCCGGAATGATTCTATTTGGCTGACCTCCAGAAAGCAAAACAAAACAAAACAAAACCAGAAACCTCCCACACAGCTAGAAACACAAACAGCCCCGATGTGGAGTGTGGTTTTTACCCTGCCTTTGACAGCACTTGGCTTGGCTTGCCAGCCACTTTCTTGGCCCTAGCTGTGGTATGTCTGTGTGTAGGGGGCACCAGCTGCACACAATGTACCCTGCGTATCACAGGGAAATTGGTACTTGTAAGTGGAGTGGAACAGAATATGGATCATAGCTGTGACAAGCCAGGAGTCAACATCCCCCCGAGTATTTCACTGCAGCTGCTGTCTGTTGCTTCGTAGTACCATAAAGCAAGTGTTTTTTGTTTTAAATGGCAGGCCAAATACAGAAGACAAAGGAACATTCTGCTCTTCTGTTGTTGTTGTTAGTTGCTGTTGAGTCAATTCTAACTCCTGGTAATGCCATTCATCTACAGAGTAGAACTGCCCACAGGAGTTTTCAAGGCTGTGACCTGTTGGAAGCAGATCGTAAAATCTTCTTCACAAGGTGCCTCTAGATGGGGTTGAACTGTCAACCTTCTGGCTAGTAGCTAGTAGGTGAGTGCTTAACCATTGGTGCCACCCAGGAAAGCCTTCTAGTCTTCAAGGCTAGTCCATTCCCCACCGCTCAGTGTCATCCTAACTGCCTGTCACTCAGGGGCTAACTGGAACTAACTGGAATTGTCCAGATCGTCCAGATGGATTTAGGTGTTTACTGTGACTGAGGATTGCCCTGAGCTGCCAGAGATATGGGAGGTCAGTGTCACGTGTTTTTGTGCTAGTGACTGAAACCGTTTTTCACATACAGACACTTCATCCCACTTGACCTTGTCTAACCATTTTTTGTCCCAAGTGGCTGATTAGGAGACCCTTGTTACCTTTGTAAAAATGCAGTACTTATGCTCTACCTTGTGTGATCCAAACCTCTAGGGGGTGATATGGACTTCTGTAATGTCTTAAAACCTTTTCAGGTAATTCTAAACCACTGAGGGGGAAAGAGGAATTCATGGGATGGGGCAAACAGGTGCTCAGCTGCTAACCAAAAGATTGGCCATTTCAGTCTATCCAGAGTTAGGCTTCTAAGAGAGGCCTGGCAAGCTATCTCAAACATCACAGCCCTTGAGAATCCTATGGAACATGGGACTGCTCTGACACATACGGGGTCACCAAGAGGTGCATTCAACTTAACAGTAACTGGATTGTTATTATTTTCTGAGGTAGCAAGAGCTGGGGGTTCAATGACAGAGAAACAGGTTCAAAACTTGACTTTAGTGATCTCTTTTGAGAGGATCCTTGAGGAAGTATTTAAATTCTTTGAGGCTAATTTCTCAGCTTAAAAATGGAGGGCAATGGTAACTCTCTTCAAGATTGAAAGGATTAAATGAGACAAAATGCATAGTTATTGATGCACAGTAAGTGCTTGGTAAACAACCATTGCTAGTATTGTTATCTGAGATTTCAGTGATTTGCAGATGCATATGGATCCTGGCTCACACGCTGTCTCATAGTTGTCTGTCCAAATCCTGTGAGGCTGGGCTTGAAGTTACCAGAATCTACGTTCTTTCCCTTCCTCTTTTCTCTGCAGTAATGTATTGGCTCGATACTCAGACTTCATGAGAATATTAGCTGCATTTCTGTCACCTCTCCATTTGTGGTGAGAATAGAAGAGTGAAAATGCAGCAACAACCTCACAGTGCATGAGGATTGCCAGTTAAGTTTGTGAACTCATCCCAGAAAAAGTGCTACATACCTCACTGCTGAATACCACTATAGTCACCTTCAAGGTACTCCCCTTGGGAAGCTACACACCGATGCCAGCACCTAGTCTCCATCCTTCAAAGCAATTTGGGAACTCTTTTCCTGGAATGGCCATCAGAGCTGTCATGATGTCTTTCGTGAGTGTCATCCAAATGTCTTCCTTTCAATATTTACCTTCAGGTAAACAGAAAAGTCACTAGGGGCCAGATCGGGTGTTCCAATACATTTATTTGTTCACTAGCTGAAAATTCCCTCACATACAGCTATACAATTAAGTTCATCTTTCTGAGACTTCCTTCTTCTCAGTGACTCTCTACATTACTAAGCGTGATGTCCTTCGCTAGGGATCATCCCACTTGCTAACATGTCTGAAGTAGTCTTGCCATCTGTGCTTCTAAGGAGCATTCTGGCTGTACTTCTTCTAACACAGATTATTCTTCTGGTATTCCATGGTATATTCAGTATTCTTCACCAACACCATAGTTCAAAGCTATCAGTTCTTCTTTGGTCTTCTTTATTAATTGTCCAGCTTTCACATGCATATGAGGTTGATTGAAAATACTATGGCTTGAGTCAAGTGCACCTTTGTCCTGAGAGTGACACGTTTGCTATTTAACACTTAAAAGAGTTCTGTCATGGATTGCATTGTGTCCCCCCAAAAATGTATGTGTTGATTTGACTTGGCTATGAGTCTCAACATGGTGCCATTCCTCCCATGTGTTGTGAATCCTGCCTCTGTGATATTGATGATGGAGAATGGGCCACAGTTGTGCTGGTGAGGCAGGACTCAAGTTACCAGCTCGGCATATGAGGGAGAGAAGTGAGCATAGAGAGTTGGGAAGCTCATACCACCAAGACCGACAGAAGAGCATGTCTTTAGACCTGAGGTTCCTGTGCTGAGATGCTCTCCTGGCACTTGAATTCAGCCTACTGGATTGTGACAGTTTCTCCTATTGAATGGACCTGTAACTCATAAATGGATTTGTGGCTTATGAGACTATGTCAGCAAAGTTTCTCTTCATGAAACCATCCATCCATGGTATTTTCCATTAGAGCAGTACCAGGTGACTAAAACAAGGTCCTTAGCAGTAGAATTGCCCAGTGTAGTGTGTCTGTTGATTTCTTGATTGCTGTCTCCATGGACATTGATTGTCGATGCAAATAATGAAATGCTTGATAATCTCAGTTGTTTCACAATTTATCATGATGATGCTTACTGGTCCTGTTGTGAGGACTTTGTCTCTTTGTACTGAGGTATATTCCATGCTAAAGGCTGTGGTTTTTGATCTTCATCAGTAAGTGCTCTAATTGTCTTCACTTTCAGCAAGCATTTGTGTCATTAGGATATTACCAGGTTGTTAATGAATTTTCCTCCAATTTTGATGCCGTGTTCTTCATATAGCCCAGCTTCTCAGATTATTTGCTTATTCAACATTAAACAAACAAACATTATTGCCATCAAGTGGATTCTAACTCACGCTGACCCTATAGGACACAATAGAACTGTTCCACAGGGTTTCCAAGGAGCAACTGGGAGATTCAAAGGCTCATACTTATAGTTAGCTGCAGTAATGTGTTGTAGCTGTTGACCACTGTGCCACCAGGGCTCCTTACTCAGCACACAGATTGCATAAGTGTGATGAAAGGGTACAACCCTGATGCACACCTTTCCTGAGTTTAAACCATCTAGTATCCTGTTCGGACTGTAAGGCTGTTATGAGTTGGAATTGACTCGATGGCGGTGGGTTTGGTTTTTGGAGTATCTTCCTACTCTGTTAGAATGACAGCCTCTTGGTCTATGAAGTCTTGTGAGGACCCTGTGTATCATTCCTGTTTATGTTATTGAAGAAAGATATTTCCAATGAATATATCTTTGATCTTGTAAATTATTCCGTGTGATCTCTGGTATCTTTTCTATCACCAAGGCCTACTGATCCTTCCTCATTGTTTCCAGGTTTGAATTTCAGTCACCAGAAATCATCAATGCATCTGGATTACATGTTGGATCAATTTCAGACTACAGAAGTTGGTAAAATATTTTAATTCATCTTTGGCATTAGTGTTTGGTACATAGATTTGAATAATAACCATATTAACTGATCTTTCTTGTAGATATATGTATGAATATTATTCTATCATTGACAGCATTGTATTTCTGGATAGATCTTGCAGTGTTGTTTTTAGCAATGAATGTGGTGTCATTCCTCTTCAATTTGTCATTCTTGGCATAATATACCAAAGGATTGTCCAATTAAAAATGGCCAGGACCAGTCCATTTCAGCTTACTAATGCCTAGGATACCAATCTTCAAGCATTCTATTTCATTTTTGACAACTTCCCATTTTCCTAGATTCATACTTTATACGTTCAACTTATTAATGCATGTTTGCAGCTGTTTCTTCTTACTTTGAATCATGCCACATCAGCAAATGAGGGTTCCAAAAGCTTTACTCCATCCATGTTGTTAAGGTCCATTCTTCTTTGGGGAGGCAGCTCTTCCCCTGTTGTCTTCCGACCTGAGGGGGTTATCTTCTGGCATTATGTCAGGCAACATTCCACTGATGTTTACAGTGTTTTCAGTGGCCATTTTTTCCCCCAAAGTATATTGCCAAGTCCTTCTACCTGGCTTGCCTTAGTCTGGAAGCTCCTTTGACGCCTCGCCACCATAGGTGACCCTGCTGCTATTTGAAATACCTGCGGTAAAACTTCCAGGACCACAGCAACATGCAAGCTCTCACAGTAGGACAAACTGACAGATGAGTGGCAGATAACCTGTCTTACCTATAGTAAACTATAACTGTACAAATGAATAATAGTGAACAGAAGGGTGGAAGGCGACAACAAAAGATACTTCGAAAATCTTGCATTATAGCTGGGGTTGATATCTAGCTGGCCTGTACCAACAGAGTTCAATAGATAGTATCCTGTCTCTTGGCTGCCATATTGATTAATACTTTCAATATTTCCCCTCACTACAGCTACAGTGAACCCGAAGCTATTCCCTGTCCAGATTCTAACCCCTTCTGTCTTTGCTGATTCTCTTCCATGTACCCAGTATCACCTTCTCCCCTTGGATGTGCCCATCCAAATCCTATCTAGTCTTCAAGGTCCTAGGTCGGACCAACTCCTGTAGCGTGAGTCCCTTGCTCTCTCCCATCTCTTCCTCATGGTCAAGGGAAATGCATTCTTATTTCTAGCATTTTATCTGTATCTCTAATAGCACATCTCACTTCCAATCCTGTACTAGTATTTAGTACATACCGTTGCTTTCCCTACTACTCTGTCCTTCTTACATGCTGGCTTTATTCAGATCTGTGCCTCCATTACCTGACACAGTGCCTGACCAAAAAAAAAAACAAAAATAGGACCTAGTAAATGTTAATGAATAAGTGAATAAATCTGCGTGGGCATTGGATGCTATTTAAGAAAAATCCATCTTTTTGACCGCGTATAATGATCTTTGTGAAGGACCAAGCACTATACAAATGTTTATGGTTATAGTTGTTACTTCTCCTATCACTATTACCACTTCCACCCTGGCGGCTGGTTCTAGGACTCACATCAGTGGTTGGCTTTATATTTATCCGGAGCTCTTGGCCTCATGGACCACCAGATGCCTCATTTTAAATAATAACCTCCATCCTCTTTTCCCCAACTGCTTGTACTTAGTTAATCAACAGGCATTTAATTTCCAGCCTTCCTCCTGCATCTGGGTCACATTGTTTGAAGCTGTGCCTCAATTTGATGGATAGAAGCCACAGAAAGAGGGTCATTTACTGTCATCTTTTTTTGACATGAGCAAATCATGCAGACATAGCTGAGCTGAACTATGTTAGCAGATAGAGGGAGGTCTTTTTCTCCCAGTGTGTCTGTCGGTAGAAAGTCAGTTCCTCAAAGTGTTGCCAACACATGTTACTATCTCCATTGAGAAGTGTTTGCTGAATGAAGACAGTTTCTGAAACCAGTGACAGCCCCGGATGAGAAATTGTCTGATTTATCACAAGCCCAAGCAACCTGGTGCAGATGAGGGGCTTGGCACCACTCTGAAGAGCAGCTGTGAGATCAATTTGGGTATGGTTTTATTAACCATGCATTGGGTTTGGAAGGGTGTCTTTGGGGAGCAGCGGTCCTGGGTAGGGGACCCAAGCTACTGTGAATAATCCTGACAGCCACATGTATGGCTGAGGACGATTTAACTGCCTCAGCTGTGCCTCGTCAGTCAGCCAGCTCAACAGAGCCTCAGCCGATAAGAAAAAACAACCCAGGCCCCAGGCCAGGCAACAAAATCCCAGCAAAGCATTTGGCATGGATAGTTTCTGAATGTTTTCTGATGGCAGCTCCAGCCTCTTAGAAGAGACCTAGGAAGGACCAGGAGTCCAGTTGTTGGATTAGTGCAGAACAATGATGCTTTCTGAAGTGAGAATGTTTCACTTAAGGGTGCAGCAGGAGGACATCTACCGCAATCAAGTCTCCCACAATTATTGGATATGTATGACATGCCAGAGTACTCCTCAGAAGTAAGGATGGTGAGATGTTGACTCACATACTGTGGACATGTTGTCAGGAGGGATCAGTCTCTGGAGAAGGACATCATGCTTGGTAAAGTAGAGGTCAGTGAAACAGAGGAAGATCCTTAATGAGATGGATTGACATAGTGGTTTCAACAGCGGGCTCAAGCACAACAATCACAAGGGTGGTGCAGGACCAGGCAGTGTTTTGTTGTTGTCCATAGGGTTGTTATGAGTCAGAACTGTCACTTAACAACAGCCACATGATATGCCAACCCCAGTGTCTAATTTCTATGAATTCAAATCCTCATGGGAAATATAGACATAGGAGGTGACTGGGAGGGAGTGCAGGTCTTCTGTGAAGAGTGTTTTGTCTTCCCTGGCAGTTAGTTTCTTGTTGAATCTTGATATTGTTTTACTTTTTGCCTATTCTTATATTTTAGTTCCTAGAACTAGAATAGTAGGATCAGAGGAGTACACATTTTGATTTAGTCACATAATTGACAAATTGCTGTCCAGAATGGCCCTGCCAATTTTCACTTCTTCCTTCCTTCATTCTACATATAGACAAAAGTCTGTGTACAGGTGCATGCTCTTGTAAAAAAAACAATATGAAAAGATTAAGGAAGAAGAATTTAAAACTCTCCAACAACAAAGATAAACCACTTGAACATTTGAATAGTTTTCAGCACCTTTCTTTACCTACTCATGCAGACAACTGTATGTTGTTCCATGACATGGGAGTTTTTCTGCTTTCTAACTTGCAATTTTTTTTCATTCAACAATATTGTTGAGACTTCTGCATCAACATTTTAAGTGGCTACATGGTGTTATGTTACATGGTTTTGCCAGCATGCATTTCCTTAGTCTTCTACAGATGGACATTTAGGAGGCTGCCAGCCTTTTGCTCTTATAAACCCCACTGAGGTCCCTGGGTGGTGCAAATGGTACTCTGCTGACCAAAAGATTGGTGGTTCAAATCTGCCCAGCAGCCCTGCAGAAGAAAGGCCTGGTGATCTGCTTCTATGAAGATGACAGCCAAGATAATCCCATAATGCAGTCTACTCTGTAACATTTGGCTGCCTAATGAGTTGGAATCAACTTGATGGCAACCTGTTTGGGGGTGGCAGTCTAGGGAGATGAGCTTCTTTGAACCTACCCACATTCTACCATTCTCCTACCCATTTGATTTGTACTCTGGGCCAAGTTCATAGCACCATGTACAGTAAGTTCTCAGTAAAAGTTTACTGAGGGGCAGGAACCTCAATGAACAGTGCTATGTCCTTGTTTGATTATCTCCTCAGGGAAAGTGCTGAGAACTAGAATATCAGGATCAAAGGAATACACACACCTTTTGCTTAGTCACATATCACCAACTTGCTGTCCAGGATGGTCCTGCCTGTTTTCACTTCCACATGCATTGTCAAAGGAGTACAGCCAGCGTCATCCTAGAGGGGAGGATGCTGAGACTTCAAATCTCAAGTACTTTGGACGTATTGTCAGGAGGGACCAGTCCCTGGAGAAGGTCTGGTAAAGCAGAGGGTCTGTGAAAAATATGAAGACCTTCAACAAGATGATTGTCACAGTGGCTGCAACAGTGGGCTCAAATATAGTGACAGCTGTGAGGATGGCATAGGGCCTGGCAGTGTTTTGTTCATAGGGTTAGGTTGATGGCACCTAACAACAACAACATGTTGTTAGAGCTTCTCTTCACCTTCACCAAAGCTGTGTCTTAGCCTTCTTTTCCATCTTTGCCAGTCTAACAGGGTCTGTGCTTTGTACTTTCCTCCTCTCGTCCTCTTTGGGTCTTTATTGTTTTCCACCTTCTTTCTGCCCCTCGCTGGCAGCCAGCCCAGGGCCTAGAGCAAGGTTGTTGTTCATTGCGTTGAGTTGGCTCTGACCAGTGGAGACCTTAGGTATGACAGCAGAACATTGTCAGGTCCTGTGCCGTCTTCATGACTGACCTTTGTGTTATAGTTCAGCCCACCATGTGGCTCTTATGTCAGTTTATCTTCATTGGCTCTTTATTTTACCAAACAAGATGTCCTTTCTTAGCCATTGGTCTTTCCTGATGCCATGTCCAAAAAGAATAGTGAGCCAAAGTCTCACCATCCTTGTTGCTAAATGAGACTGATTTCTTCTAAGACTGGCGGTCTGCAGCATAGTCAGTATTCTTCACCAACACTACACTTCTTTCATGTTCTTTATCTTTTGTCTCGTCTTCTTGTGCATTTGAGGTGATTGCCAAGACTATGGCTTAAACTTACTTGAAGCAAGTGAATAATGAATACATAATGCAGTTGCTCAAGGATATTAATAAAGCTCGTCACCGTGCTAGGCACCCTCAGACATAAAGAGGAACGTGTCGTTGATCCGACCTCTACTAACCTGCCTTTGCAGAGGAAAAAGCAGTGCTATGTGAGGAGGGTGAGGGACAAGAAAGGGAGATTAAGGGACTGTCAGAGCTGGCTCTCAGAGGATATGTCCTGGAAGGAGGCCCTATAGTTATCCATAAGATCTAGGGATGGAAAGGAGAGAAACCTCGAGTGGAGAGACCTACCTGAGCAAAGATGAAACTCTCCTTCTGAATTGGGCATCCTCATGAGTTGGATCCGACTCGACAGCACTTGGCTTGGCATCACAGCCCTCAGGAGGAGACTCAAGGAAGGAGGGAGGCGCTGTGTACAGGCCGTATTTCTTACATTGTGGCCAAGAGCCACCTACAGGAGAACCCAGGATGGTGTTTTTATAACACTCACTTTCCTGGGTTTGCCTCAAAGCAATGGAGCCAGAATCTCAGGAGACGGTAGAGGGCTGGATGGGTCTCAGTACACTTCTCAGGAGATTCCTTGACACAGCCAAACTTGACAGTTCTCATTCTGGGCAACACCTTCCTGATAAGGGTTTGAATGAGGTAGTTGGAGAAAAAGGATCTGGGGTTTACACAAAAGCAAATAACTGCTTGTCTGGCCCCTCTCTAAGCCTGTACACCCTCACACTAGCCGCTTTGTTCTCGTGTCAACATAGCACAGCAACACTGAGGACATCTGTCCCTCTCACTAGCTCTAGGGGAGCTTCTCCGGGGGTGAACATTCCTCCTTGTGAGGGATTTAGGGAGTGGGCTAAGTGTGGATGCTTATGTGTCTTTCTCCAACCGCATTCACCATGATGCCCATGGGAGCTGACATGTGGCTAAAAAACAAACATTTCTGTCGATCTTATTCTGACTCATAGTGAGCCCATAGGACAGAGTAGAACTGCCACATAGAGTTTCCAAGGAGTGTTTGGTGGATTCAGACTCCCACAGCACTGAGCCACGACGTCACTAGGGTTTCCACATGTGGTTAGGTTGTCAAAAAAAAAAAGGGAAATTCTCATCAGATTTCTTAGGATACTCAGGAGAAGAGGCTCCATACAGCTTGTCAGTAGCTAGAGAAAAAGAGCACTCCCTTACCTACCCATATTAATAGGAAGGTTCCTGATTGGCATAAAAAGTTCATGCTCCGCTACCAGGCTGAGGATCGATGGTTCAAATGCACCTACTGATGTCAGTGGAGGAAACATCTGGTGATCTGCTTCTGTAAAGATTACCACCAAGAAAACACGCTGGAGCAGTTCTACTTGAACACATGGGGTCACTATGAACTGGAATTGATTCGACAGCAGTGGGTTTGGTTTTTTTTTTTATTTTTATTAGTCTCCTAAATCAACCAAACCACAATACCCAAACCCAAACCTGTTGCCTTTGAGTTGGTTCCTACCCATAGTAGCACTCTAGGCGTAGAACTGCTCCATAGAATTTCCAAGGAATGCCTGGTGGGATTTGAACTGCTGATCTGTTGATTAGCAGCTGTAGCACTTAACAAGTGTGCCACCAGGGTTTCCACATTAGTCTCCCAAGGCTGTCAAAATAAAATACCACAAGGTAGTGACTTTAAAGAACAGACATTTACAAGGTCTGGCAATTAAGCACACGAGCTTAATTGTTCTAAGGTGCTACATACCTCACTGCTGAACATAACTACAGTTATCACTGAAGTACTCCCCTTGGGAAGCTTGTACCAATGCCAGTGCCTAGTCCACCCTTCAAAGCAACTTCAGAGCTCTTTCTAGAATGGCCATTGTACACAGCGGCACCATGGCAAGCTCATGAACTTAATTGTATAGTTGTCTGTGAAGGAGTTTTTAGCCAGTAAAGAAATAACTATTGGAACGCCTGCCCTACTCACCCGAGCAGGCCCGCAATGACTTTTTTTTTTTTTTTTTACCAAAAGATAAAGGAAATATTGAAAGGAAGACACTTGGATGACATTCATGACATCAAGCATAATACAATAACAGCTCTAGTGGCCATTCCATGGAAAGAATTCCCAAATTGCTTTGAAGGGTGGACTAGGCGCTGGTGTTGGTGCATGGCTTTCCAAGGGGAGCACTTCGAAGGTGACCATGGTGTTATTCAGCAATGCGTTCACAGACGTCATTGTCAGTCGTTGTACTGTCTTGTGGTTTGGAGGCTGGGAGCCCAGTGTCAGCGTGTGTTGATTGTGTTGATTCTTCCTGAGGCTCCGAGATAGCACCTGTTCCAGGCCTCTCTCCTCCTTTGCTTGTAGCTGCTGCTTCTCATGATGCTGTTTCTGTGTCTCCGTTTGCTTCTCTGTTATGAGGATACTAATCCTAGACTCCAGTGTATGGAGTCAGTGGTAGCTAGTGGTTGAATTCTTGCCTTCCAAATTGGAGAGCTGGGTTCAATTCTGACCAGTGCTCTTCATGTGTAACTACCACCTGTCTGTCAGTGGAAGCTTGTGTGTTACTGTGGTACTCAACTGGTGTTACAGATTGAACTATGTCCTCGCAAAATGTGTGTCAACTTCGCTAGGCCATGATTCCCAGTACTGCATGGTTATTTACCATTTTATCATCTGATGTGGTTTCCTTCATGTTGTAAATCCTGTTTCTGTTGTTAATGAGGCAGGACTCAATCTACAAAATTAGGTTGTGTTTTAAGTTAATCTCTTTTGAGATATAAAAGAGAGAAGCAACAGGGAGATAGATGGAACACATACCACCAAGAACGTAGTGCAAAGAACAGAGGGCATACTTTGGACCCAGAACCCCTGTGCCTGAGAAGCTCCTAGATCAGGGGAAGATTGATGACAAGGACCTTCCTGTGCAGTCGACACAGAGAGAAAACCTTCCTCTGGAGATGGCACCCTGAATTTGGACTTCTAGCTTCCTAGCCTATAAGAGAATAAATTTCTCTTTGTTAAAACATCCGCCTGTGGTAATTCTGTTATGCAGCACTAGATAACTAAAGAAAACAGGCTTGAGTGGAACTTTTGGATGAAAATGGAGTAGGAAGAAAGATCTGGTCAATTAATTTGAAAAATCAGACAATGAAAACCCTGCAGATCACAACAGTCTGATCTCCAGATGGTCATGCCGGACTGGGCAGCATTCTGTTCTGTTGTGTGTGGGGTCGCCGTGTGTCAGGGGCCAACTTGATGACAGCCAGCAAACTACATCCTATAATGATACCTTAACTGGTAACATCTTCAAAGACTTTCTTTCCAACCAAAGCCATATTCATAGGTATAGGAGTTAGGACTTCTAAATAGCTTTCTGGGGTACACAATGCACAACACTACCTGTCCCCAGAGTGACATTTACCCTGACAGGGTGGGGGCGAATTCCCCCAGGGGACTTGGCCAGGGCAGAGCATGGGGGCCAGTACCAGTTGCAGGAAGCTTCCCAGATAACTGCTTATAGAACCGAGGGATGAACCTCCTGAACTAGCATACTGTGGAAAATCCAATTCCTGTTGGCTGCTTCCTGCAGCCCTCGACTGGCCGGCAGAAGAGGTAGAGCCAGGAAGAGGTATAGAAATGTCAGCAAGCAACTGATGCAGCTAAATCACGGCTGTTGTCGCCAAGGCATCGACACATCCTGATCTTGCTTTACCGACAGTCTTGGCTCAGGCCAGCCTCCTGATGGAGCCCCGGGTAGGGTGGTGCAAGGGGAGCTGTGATTTCAAAGCATCAGCCAGATGGCGGGGAGAGGCCCAGTGAGCACATGTCACACCGACTGACAGCATCGGAAATTATGTAGATGGAAAAGAATCCCTTTAGCTACAGTGGCTGGCGTGGCTGCAATTCATGGCATACCTGTGCGGATGTGCTGCACCTTGATAACTGACCGTAAACTCTTACAAAAGGTCTCATAGGCCGAGACGGGAATGCCTTTTCCAGCAGCGATGACAGATGGGACAGTCAGCATCTCAGGATAATGCTCACTGGGACTGTCTTTCCCTGGAGCCAAATAAAGCAGTTGCTCTTTCAAGTCTGCTGACTTAAGCCAGAAGAGTGAGGAAGAGAAAAGGACAAATAGCTTTACTCATGGTGCCCTCTGTGCCTGGAATGGGGACTTTCTACCTCTCATTTTTCTCCACTAGCTTCCACTGAGACAACATTCTTCCCTGTCTTTGAATAACCATGCAGTTGGCCCCCACCTTCAAGAAGCTTTCCTGGATTTACCCAGCCCCAACATCCAGGTGTTGCAGTGCTTAAGAGCGCGACTGCGAACCAAAAGGTCAGCAGTTGGAACCCACCATCAGCTCCTTAGAAACCCTGCGGGGCAGTTACACTCTTTTTTATGGGGTCATATGAGTCAGAATCCACTTGACAGCAATGGGTTTATGTGTTAACCAGAGTCCTGGGTGGCATAAAGCATTAAGCCTTCAGCTACTAAACAAAAGGTTGGTGGTTTGAGTCCATCCAGAGGTGCCTTGAAAGAAAGGTCTGGCCGTCTGCTTTCAAAAGGTCACAGCCATTGAAACCTCCTATGGATGGCAGTTCTAGTCCGAAACACGTGGGGTCACCAGGAGATGGCAACTGGCTTGTGTATTGCTGTTTTTTAATTTGTATGTGTCAAGCTGATGCTAAATACTGGAAATGGGGTAAGCAGTAGGAGGAATAAATAGAAAACAAAATAAAATGTTCGCCATTTCTGTCGATGCGTAATACACACTAGAAGGGGAGTCAGACACAAGTACAACTCTCTGTAGCATAAAACTGAACAAACCGCTGTCTAAGCAGAAAGGGAGGGTGATGAAGTGCAGAGAGCCAGCTAGGGAGAAAGGCAGGACGCCAGGATGAGTGGGAGGTCTTTCTGGGGACCATGAGTGTGTATGGGCACTGACGGTAAGCATGGGTTTCCAGAGAGAGCTGGTAAGATCAGGAGCTCCAGGCTGAGAGAGGAGAGGGCCGAGCGAAGGCATTCATCTATCCAGAGATCACTGAGTCGGCACCCACGGTGTGCTAGGCACTGGGCTAGTCCTGGGAACAGAGCAGTGGCCCACAGGGCAGTTAAGACACTTAGGTTATTGCTGTTGTGTGCCATCACATTGATTCCAACTTACAAGGGCCACAAGCGACAGAGTAGAAATGCCCCAGAGGGTTTTATCAGCCGTATTCTTTATGAGAAGGAGCCCTGGTGGTACAGTGATTAGACACTCAGCTGTTAACTGAGAGGTTCAAACCCCGCCAGTGGGTCTGGAGGAGAAAGACGTGGCAGTCTGCTTCTGTAAAGACTACAGCATGGGAACCCCTGGGGGCAGTTCTGCTGTGTTACGTGGAGTTGTTATGAGTTTAATATAGACTCGACAGCCCTGAACAACACCAGTGATCTTTATGGAAGCAGGTTGCCAGATGGTTCTCTTGCCATCTCCAGCCACTGGGGGGATTTGAACTGCCACACTTTTGAGTTAACAGACAATTGCTTAACCACTGCACCACCAGGGCTCCTGGAGTTTAGAAGCAGAAGGATATAATAACACTGGAAGGTGTGAAAGAAGCTATAGGAAATCTTCTATCCTTCTGACTCCAAGGGATTGTGGGAGAAAAATGGCACTAGGAGGAGATCAAAAATCACGTACCGTGGTTTTTGTTTTTCTATTCCTTGCAGGCCAGCGACAGAGTGGGTAGCTCTAGAAATAGTCAGTTAAGGATTGGTGAGCTTGGGACATTTAACATGGGTGGTCGTGGTTTAGGGGAGGCTGTAGATCCCCGGGACACCCTAACCCACCACTTAGGTCCATGAATGACAAGGCTCTGGAGGAATGGTGGAGTGGCCGGTACATGACGCAGGTAGCTAAACAAGGCTGACCTGCTGTTCTCTGGCTTCATGGGCTGGGTGGGGTCTTGTTGTCCTCTTTAGCAAGACAGTTTCACAAAGCCAGGAAATGCTGAGAAATAAGCCATTTTTGTAAATTTCTGTGTTTGCTCACTGAACATAAACCTGTTGCCATCAGTTTGATTCTGACTCATGGCAACCTCTTGTGAGTCCCAGTAGTGTGCCCCACGAGGTTTTCAGTGGCTGATTTTCAGAAGTAGATTGTCATGGATTGAACTGTGTATCCCCCAAAATACGTGTAGTCATTTGGCTGGACCAGGATTCCCTCTATTCTATGATTACCCTCTGTGATTTTTCTGATGCTGTAAATCCTCATCTCTGCCTGTGGTTAACAGAGTGAATTATGTTAGAGGATTAGGATGGGACTGTAAATCCCTTCCCAGAACCACCTCACTGCTCCTATGCAAAGAGAGTTTCCCTGGAGTGTGACTTGCATCAGCTTTTATCCTACAAGGAAAGGGAAGCAAGCAGAGAGCTGGGAACCTCCCACCATCCAGAAAGCAGCACTAGGTGTACGGCTTATCCTTCGGACCTGAGTTTCCTGTGCCAAGGTGCTCCCTGACCACAGACTGATGCTACACAAGAACTTTCCTCCAGAGCTGCCATACGGAAAGCCCTGCTCCTGGAGTGGATACCTGGAATGCAGAATTCTAACCTACTGGACTGGGTAAGAGCAAACATTTTTTCCTTGTTAAAGCCACCCACAGTTAGAGCAGCATTAGCTGACTCAAACATACATCTTCAGGCATTTCTTCCAAGTACCTCTGGGTAGACTCAAACCACCCAACCTTTCTGTTTGCAACAAGCATCTTAACTGTTTGCACCACCTAGGGACTTGAACACAAAACCCATTGCCTTCTAGTCGATTCCAACTCATAGCAACCCTATAGGACAGGGTAGAACTCTTCCACAGTTTCCAAGGAGCACCTGGTGGATTTGAATTGGCCATCTTTTGGTTAGCAGATGTAGCCCTTAACCACTACTCCAGTATGGTTTTCATTTAACACAGGCTGCCGAGAAAACAGGTGGTAGCAGACAGAGTGGGAAGCTGAGCAGAACCCCTCTGGGACTTTGAGTTTTCTAAAGTTCTGATCTTTTAGAAAGTCCAATTCCAGCAGCAATGACTCAGGCCACATGGCCAGGGTATATGTGGAGAAACCAAGTTTAGAGTGAGAAATGGTTGGGTCTCCTTAATTGTCTAGAAAGAGAGGCGGCTTCAGCCAGCATGAGGAGGCCAAGGCCAGCTGGAGAGGTCCAGGAAACCAGAGACCATGTGATCTGGCTGGCTGTCTAGCTTCTACATGCTTAGTCGGAGTTTGTTTCTCCGTCTTCCTGTGTTGTGTGGGTGGGCCCCCGAGGTTCCAGTGAGCCCTTGCTAAGGAGACTTGGGAGGGAGCTTAGTTGAGAGCCAGTGGCTCTGCCATGAGACAAGGAGGACAGGCAAGGCCAGGGGATGGATAGAGGACTGTTTTCTCTGCCAAGTTTCCCATCCCTGCTGACCACCCCCCATGAGAGAACCAAAACCAAACTCCCTTCTGTCGAGGTGATTCCTACTCATGGTGACCCTATAGGGTGGAGTAGAACTGCCCCCAGGGTTTCCAAGATTGTAATCTTCCTGGAAGCAGACTGCCACGTCGCTCTCCTGTGGAGCAGCCAGTGAATTCGAACTGCTGACCTTTCAGTTAGGAGCCAAGCACTTTAACCAACGCATCATTAGGGCTCCTCACGAGAGAGCAGAACTTCAAAATCTTTTAAGGTACTAGGTGGTGGCGTAGTGGTCCAGTGCTACCACCGGGTACCCCTTGGAAACTCTATGTGATGGTTCTAGTCTGCCTTATAAGGTCACTATGAGTCAGAATCGACTCAATAGCAATGCATTTTTGGTTTTGGTGGATGAAATCATGTTTCACCTCAGCCTCGGATGGCAATCCCACTCTGCTTTGCTAGATATTAAATCTGCTAGCTCGCCTTGCGGCTAAAGATGGCCACTGTCCTACTTTAAGTCAATAATATGTAAGGGAAATTTTATTGAGGGTATCTTAAAAATTTTATTCTCTCATTACAACTGAGAGAAAGGGAGCAAGGGAGGAAGAGGTTCTTTCTTACTACCCCAGTTGTCTTATTTTCTGACTTGGGATGTGGTCATAATATCTGGAGCTGCAGCCACAATCTTGATAGCATGAGGTGCCAAGAATGACAATAAAAAGGCAGCTCCTTACAGATCACAGAATAAGTTGAAGGTGTGTCCTTTGGGACAGTGTTGAGGAATTAAGCCAGCTCTAAGATGCTCAACCTCTACCCATTTTCTTAAGTAAACCATAAATGTTCTAGGATTTAGTCCAACAATAACTGGGCTTCAGAAATTGGAGCAGAGCACATTTTAGCTGATCCACTAAATGTATTAGTTAGAGTTCAGCCAGGAAAACAGAAACTGTACGAGTTGTTTTAAGAGACGGACTTTAATGAAGAGAATTAGTTGAAGAGAGTATTGAAAAGGAAAAAAGGAACAAAAGGTAGCAACTAAAACAACCCCCTATTACCCCTGGGACCAGGGGATCAGAAAGGGAGGTTGAGGTTATTAGGATTTAGAAGTGTGCAGGTGCAGCCCTGTAGAACTAGCGTCGAGGTTGGATCTGGAAGGTGGAAACACTGGAACCAGCTTCTGCCACCACGCTGAAGGCTGTTGTAGGGACTATGCAGACGGGACCAGGAGGCAAACAGGAAGGAGCATGCTGCTTCTCTCTCTCGTCTTCCAAGTCTCTTTCAGTCAGTGGCACACAGCAGAAGGAGTAACAGCTGTGTTCCAGAGCCTGGACCTCAGAAGCCCTGCCATCTCCTGTCTCATCCTCTGGAGTGTTGCTCGGAGATCATTGTACCAAGAAGAAGCCTGCAATGAGAGAACAAATGGAGAGAGGGCCCACTAGCCCAGGGTCCTTAGTTCCCAGCTCACCTGGCATCTGAAGAGACCCTGGCTGCATCCGTTAGCCCATGTAAGTTCAGCAGAAGAACTGCCCAGCCCATCCTCAGAATTCGGAGAGCTCAGTTTTGGGTAGCAATAGAAAGTTATTATGCAGCAACAGAAAACAGAAGCAATGTGTGATGAAGAAAAAAGTCAGCTGAGATAGGGTACTCAGCAATAGGACTTGATGGCAGCCAGGAGTGGTGCCAGGGAGGAGTCAGGCCAGAGTAGGGGCCGAAAGAAGGGGACTGAGTCTCTGCTCTGACCTCACTGATAAGTGAATCTCAGTGCAATCCCAGCTGGTAGCCAGAGTCTTTGGGTAATAAGCCTACATTCGCTGTATTCACTCCTTTACTCTCTCGCCAACACTCCTTGGCGATTTGTCTCTAAGGCATGTGCTGGCTGCTCTTTCTACAATGGGTGGCACAAACCACTAAGCGCTGCACTACTAGCTCAAAGGTTGGCAGTTCAAAACCACTCAGAGATGCCTTGGAATAAAGGCCTGGGGATCTGCTCCCAAAAGGTCACAGCCTTGAAAACCTTATGGGGCAGATCTAATTCTGCACACATGTGGCTGCTATAGTCAGAAATGTCTTGATGGCAACTCACAATAACAACTTCCTGGATTGCTCCTTATCTAGTTAATTGTATGAGATTTTCATTCTCTGCTTCTGTTGTGGTACCCTCAGATCAGTCCTTCCTGACCCTCTGGTCAGAATCAGGACCCCTGTCCAACTGTCTCCAGATACATTGAGTTTATATATTTGTTCTTGTGTTTCAAAGGTCTAGGGCCCAGCAAAACCCAAAAGAGCTTCTGTATTGAGACTATAATTCACAGGGGAGGAGACATGATGAATAATAGAGAAACTTCCCAGTTTCTCACCCTCTGTAAAGGTTTCTGCGGAGCCCTGGAGGTACAGTGGTTAAGAGTTAGGGTGATAAGCAAAAAGTTGGTAGTTCAAACATACCAGCTGCTGCTTGGAAACCCTGTGAGACAGTTCTCTGTCCTGCAGCATTGCTAGGAGTCAAAACTGACTCAGTAGCAATGAGTTTGGTTTATGGGTTTAGGGCTCTCTAGCCCTTCGGTTCTCAAAGTGTGGTCCCCGGATCACTTGTCATTGACAGCATCTGGGAACTTGTTAGAAATGAAGATTCTCAGAGCTCATCTCAGTCCTACTAAATCCAAAACTCTGGAGTAGAGCTCATCACTTTGGGGCCTAAAAGCTGTCCTGGTGATTTTGACACATATCATAGTTTGAGACAACCCTGCGTTTGTCAGTTTGTCATAGTGTGGTGGCTTGCATGTTGCTGCAATGCTTGAAACTATGCCATCAGTAGCTTTAAAAAAGCAGCAGGGTCACCCATGCAAGGCAGGTTTCAGCAGCACCTCTAGCTGAGACAGTGGTTGGGAAAAAAGGCCTGGCGATCTACTTGTGAAAATCAGCCAGTGATATCCTTAAAGATCACAGTAAAACACTGTGTGACTGGCTTGCTTTGAACACGTCATCAGGAGCAGACAGTTGGAGGAGGACATTGTGTGTGGTGAAGCAGAGGAACATATGTGAGAGAGACCCTCAGATAGACTGATTAGCACAGTAGCCACAGAAATGAACTTCAACATGCCCTGATCGAGAGGATGGTAGAGAACTGGGTAATATTTCATTCTGGTGTACATAAAGTCTCTAGGAGTCAGAGTCAACACAACGGCAGCTCTCTCTTTGTGTCTCTCTCTCTGTCTATAGTCTGAGAACCACTAGTCTAGACAGATGGGGAAAGGTGAGTTGAAGGGGAGCAAGGAATGCAAAGATGGGAACTTGAGAAAAGACAGCCCTATACCAGCTATCCTTGGTTTGGTCAACCTAGGGGGTGGTATTGTCAGAAGTTCCAGGTAGGTTTGGAGGGGACCCATCTGCGTATCTGCTTGTATGGATAGAATCAGAAAGGAATGAGGTGTCAGAGGAGGCAGGGCTGCATGCTTGGTTTCTGTGTCTGGGGGCAGCCTCACAAAACTGTCCTCTTATCCCAGTGGCCACAGGTCTCTAGGACCTGTTGGGAGGACTAGAACATTTCTCAGACTGTAGAGATGGCTGTGTGTCACTTTCATCATTTACATCCACCCTGCAAGGCCTGCACTTCTGTCCCGGATCCTCTTTTGGCTATGATTTCTGACAAAATTAGATTCTGGAGGGGAAAAAAACTCAACAGGGTTGTTTATGGTCAACCTGAGGGCATTCTGGAGAATATTTGATGAATTTTCAAGATCTATACTCTATGGAAAGCCTGGTGGTATAGTGATGAAGTCCTACAGCTGCTAACCAAAAGGTCAACAGTTCATATCTACCAGGTGCTCCTTAGAAACTCTGTGGGGCAGTCCTACTCTGTCTGTTGGGTTGCTATGAGTTGGACTTGACTCCCTGGCAGTGGGTTTGGTATTTTTTTATTTGTTTATGCTCTAGGGAAGGAGCCTGGGTGGTACAAAGCTGCTACCTAAAGGTCAGCTGTTCAAGCCTCCTTGGCAGCTCTGTGGGAGAAAGGCCTGGCTTCTATAAAGACTGAATTCAAGAAAATTCCCTGGAGCAGTTCTCCTGTATAACACATGGAGGCGCCCTGAATGGCAGAGCCAACTCAGTGACAGACAAAAGCAACAACGGCAGTATATTCCAGGGGCCAGTTGATTCCCACCGACATCCTGAATTAATCTTGCAATTTCCTGGGACAGCGAAGAGTGTTGATGCTATTCGTGGTGGCCTATGCACAACAGAACAAGACGTCGCCCGCCCTGCACCATTAATATCGCGGTGCTCTAGCCATTGTTGCGGCTGCCGAGTGTTCGGCCCACCTTCCCACCTCCGGGCTCATCTTCCAGCACCGTATGGAACAGTACTCCGCTGCGACCCACGGAGTTTCCACTGGTCGGTTTTCAGAAGCCCATCACCAGTTCTTTCTTCCTAGTCTCTCTCAGTCTGGAAGCTGCTCTGAACCCTGCCCACTACGGCTGACCCTGCTGGTGTCTGCAGCGCTGGTCGTGCAGCTTCCGGTGTCACAGCGACACACACGGCACCACAGCACAACAGACTGACGGGTGGGCGGTGAGCAACAATAGTGTCTGCCACAGATTGGGCTGCTAGGCGCTTCTCTGGCCTTTTTATCATTTCCAAAGAGGAGAGCCCGCAGCAACCGGCTCACGCATGGCAGCGGCGGCGAGGACAGTGCAGGACCCGGCAGCACTCCTTTCTGTTGTCCATACGGTCACTATGAGTCAGAACCTAACAACGCTGAGAACAGCTCATCATCGCTACATCCCCATAAAGGAGCTTCAGCGGCACAGAGGTTAAGCACTTGGCTGCCCACGGAGAGGCTGATGGTTCAAATCCACCCAGCCATTTAGAGGAAAAAGACCTGACGATCTGTCCCCACAAAGTTCACCACTTAAAAAATCCTAGGGAGCAATGCTGTTCTGTCACACAGTCGCTATAAGTTGAACACTAACTCTGTGGCACCCAATAACAACGCCCAAATAAGAGAGGGACTACCATCTTCCCGTTTAACAGATGGAGAAACTGAGCTTCAGCAGGATTATGAGGTAGTTTCCCAGACCTGCCTAGCTAGAACACGGCAAGAGTCAGGGTTTGACCCCAGTGGCCCCAGGGCCGGCATGTGTAGACAGTCTTACCGGCTCCATGGCAGCCCACCATTATTTGGGAGTGCACTGTACATTTTTCCTTTAAGAAGCTATAAAATGCACATCTCAGGGGACACGCACGTAGCACCCAGCCCTGGCTCTGAAGGCAGAGTGGCATCAGATGCTGCCCAGCCAGTTGGCTGGCTTGGCTGTGGACCCAGACGATATTGCTTTGCATCTCTTTGTCCTTTGCCCCAAGTGCTAGGAGTGAGGCTGGGGGATAAACGTGGCTGGCAATGCATCTCTCTGAGTTTATTTACTGAAACAACATTATTATTATCAGCAGGACATATCCGCAGCACCAATTTGACAGTCTACATTTTATGTCGCCACTGATCTTTAATCGGAGCTTGTCGTGAGGTTTCCTATCAAATCAGGACTTCTGGGTCCCCAATGGGATACCCACATGGCAGTGCTGGCTGCCTGGGCCCCTCTTTTCTCGGCTGAAAAGGCTGAAATTGCTTTGTGTAAATGGCTGGAAAATGCTGATATTCGGATTCTATAAATAGCTTGCCTCTGGAGCGAGATGTGCTGCGTTTCATCTGCGCTGTCTCCTTGGAGTGTTTGGGGGCCTTATCGCTGTTACCCAGGGTGCGGCATACCAATGAACCCCGACACCACGCTCCAGGCACAGTGCAGGTTGGGGACATGTGGGTGCATCGGTGGTTAATGAGGGGAGATACTGTTGAAGGAAGCAAGACGCACCAGTGAAAGCAGTAGGGGGCTGGGGTTGAGTACAGACCTCCCTTTAGGGGAGAGAGCAGCCGCACAGCCTGGACTCCTCGCTCCCATTTGCAGCCTGAGCCTGATGTGTGGGTGAGGGTTCTATCTATAGCACGCTATTTTTAGCTGCATCATCTGAAGAACCTGACAGCCAGTTAATGACTGGGACCCAGCGCGGCGTGTCTGCCGCACAGTGGCATTCGCACACCAGGAGCAGATGTGCTGAGGCTCCAGGTTGCTGCATCTGAAAATGCCCTTCATTCCTTCATTTCTAGGAGGCCAGGCTGTTTGATGAAGAGCTCTCGGGGGCACTGCCCAGGCTGTCAGGGGCATTGCCTGGACTTTCTGAGAACTGTCATGTGGCAGGGAGGGCATAGCGTGTTCATCTCAGACTTGGTAAATGACATCGTCCTAGCCTAGGACCCCACTCTTGAACACAGTTAGCACCAGCCTAGAGACATGGGGGTTGGGCAGGGAATGCCGGTGGCTGCTAAACCATCTGAGAGAGGAATGTGAATTCACCTTGCAGAGATCAGGAGCCTGGGAAGGAGACCAGCGTGTGGCTACCCTGGTTAAGAAGCTATGATTTCCCCACAAGGAAGCAGAATTCTGGGTTTCAGAGACTTAATGCCCTTCAGTGGATATATTCCTTATTTTATCAGTAGGCACCCAAAGCTCAGAGAGGCTCAGTGATTTGCCCAGGACCATACAGGAATCTCTTCTGCCCCCACACCCACTGCAGCCTGCTGTCCTCAGCACCAAGGGGCAGATCCGAGGGCCTAATCACTTCGAGGCATAAACACAGGGATGTGTTTCATGTTTATCCATTTGTTCATTCTTTGTCCCTCTCATCCCACTTGCAGGTGTCAGTGTGGACTGGCCAGTCAGTCACAGAGCTCATAGATGAAGGTGACATGGAAAAGCCAGTGTCAGAGCCCCAGTGGGGAAGACTGGGGACAGCTCCAGGGTGGGGCTGAAGGGTTAACATGGCCTGTTAACATGGAAGCTTTCAGATTGGAGGCCATAGCCTTCTGGATACCACCGATGGCTGGCATGCATGCCACATGCCTAATATGCGAGGGTACTGTGCAAGCACTTTACAAATATCAGCCTGGAGTCCTCCTCACTGCAACCTTGGGGGATGGTTCACTACCATCATCATTTTACAGATGGAGAAAGAGAGACACAGTGAGGTTAAGTAACTTGTTCAGGTCACTCAGCTATCAAGTACATGATCTGGAAACAGAGGGCATTGGGTCCTACAGAGCATGACCTTAATCACTGGTCAGTAGTGCCTGCAAGTCAGGCCATCTGACTTGCCTCACTCAGCTGGGCCAGGTTTAAAGAGCCTTGACGAGGTTTCCCACAATTAGGTTCCTCCAGAACGGTGCTAACATTCTTGGAGGAAATAAAACCTGAATGCCCCTTTGAGGTCAGGATGGTTAGACTTCATCCAGATTACTTTGGAAACATTAGGAAATACCAGCCTCTAGAAAAAGACATCATGTTTGGTAAAGTGGGGGACCAGTGAAAATGAGGGAGACCTTCATCACAATGGCTTGACGTGACAGCCGGAACAGTGGGCTAAGATGCATCCAAGAGCACAGAGATGGTACCGCCTGGGACAACGCTCTGTCGTACAGAAGATCTCCATGGGTGGAGCTGACCGAGAGACCCTAACAGCAGTAAAGACAGCTGACCAATCACAGGGCCGTCTAGGAAAACACCAAACTGTCTACTCCGTCCAACACGGTCACTGCTAGCTAAGCATGACTACTGAGGATTTGAAATGTGACCAGTGTGACTGAGCAACTAAATTCCTAATTTTATTTATCTGAATTAATTCCTCTTTAAATAGCCACATGTGGCCGCTGCCCATGGTATTCGCCAGAGCGGCTCTGGAAGACTAGCTGCACATTTTAATCAATTGGGGAGCTTTTAAAGATAACAGTGCCAGAACCTGTTCCTCAGACTCTGATTCAATCGGTCTCAGGGAGCAACCAGCATTGTTTAGAAGATTCCCAGGTGGTTCTAATGTACAGCCAAGTGTTGAGAATACTGGGCTCTGTGATATCCTAAATCCTTCTAGTTTCTGCTAATGGTCCTATTGTGGTAGGGGATCTATAACCCATTTAACACCATTTCCAAACCTTTTCCCACTTGCCGACCTGGCAGTGTAACAGTTAGGCATTCTGCTGTTTAACCCAGCAGCTTCTCAGAAGAAAGACCTGGCAATCTGCTCCCATAGAGATTACAATCTAGAAAATGCTATGGGACAGTTCCATTCTGTCACATAAGGTCGATCACTTCACTGCATGTAACAACTTGCAGTATAAAGGCTAAAACCAAAAACACCCAAGCCCATTCCTGTTGAGTTGATTCTGACTCAGTGACCCTATAAGATATAATAAAACTGCCCCATAGGATCTCCAAGGACCAGCTGCTAGATTTGAACTGCTGACCTTTTAGTTACTAGCCCATCTTTTAACTACTTTGCCACCATGGCTAGAAAGTGAGATGCTTGGTTTCTCTAACATCCCTGCAGTAGAAACAGAGGACTGTTAACTAGAAATGAGAAGGCCCTGTGATGTAGTCTTGGCCAAAGAAACATAAGCAGGATTGTGTTCCTTTATCTTTCTTTTTCGACCTTCCTAGAATGCAACTAGATGTCTGGAGCCAGGGCAGCTTTCTTGTAAGCAGTAGGCAAGGCCACGAGGGTTGTACATGACCACCCTGATGCTGCATTACTGAATCAATCCCAGCAGCTGTCTAACGCTGGACTTTTTGTTTTGGGAGAAAAAGAAAAGCCTTAGTTGCACTCTAATTGTGCATTCTGTCTCTTACAGCCCAAAGCATTCTCAATGCAGCCATCTTTTATTTCATTTCGCCTTGAGATTTCTCCAAAGATTAAACACATAATGTCTGTGACAGCTTTTGCAAACAGTAAAGCACTCAGTAAATGGACAGTGTTTGCAATCAGCTTGGAAACATTGCCAGCCTTGGCTTCGGGCAAGAAATTCAAACTCAAGGGCTTAAAATCCATGCTGCTGCAGAACAAGTTGGAGAGGGTTCTCAGGGGGGACCTTGGGAGGTCCAAGTCCTGGGAATAAGGCGACCAACTTGTCCTGGTTTGCCCAGGACTTTCCTGGTTACAGTACTGAAAGTCTTGTGTCCTGAGGAACCCTTCACCCCTTGGCAAATCAGGGCGGCCCGTCACTGAACCTGGGAGCAGCCATAGCACTTAACCAGTATGCCACCAGGGTTGAGATAAGTAGGCAGTGAAATTCCCAAGGCAGTGAGTGATCACTTCTCCCTTTTTCCTTTTTCTAGTCACCATCTTCTTCCCTGTCTCATATTTAAATTTTAACACATTTCTTAAGGACTGTGTTGGTGGTGGTAGTGGGAGCCATCAAGTCAATTTTTGACTCATAGTGACTTCACATGACAGAGTAAAATTGCCTCATAGGACTTTCATGACTGTAATCTTTACAGAAGCAAATCACCAGGGCTTTCTTCTGTGGAGCCACTGTTTGAGTTTGCATCACGCTGCACAAAGGACATCATGTATGGTAAAGAAGACTGTCAGCAAAAATGAGGGTAAACTTGAAGGAGCTGGATGGACATAGTATGAACTCCAACATACCAGTGATTGTGAAGATGATTCAGGAGTAGGCAGTGTTTTATTCTGTTACACAGAAGGTCACCCTGAGTTGGCACTACTCATCTGACTACTCGGTTGACTGCGACAAGATTGTAAAGATTATAAGGGGTGATCTATGTCTGGGTGCTTTGTAAACTTCCATGAATGTGTGCAAATGGATTAGTGCTCAACTGCTAACCAAAAGGTTGGTGGTTCAAACCCATCCAGAGGCACTGCAAAAGAAAGGCTGGGCTGGTGATCTGCTTTGGAAAGGTCACAGCCTTGAAATGAAAACCATATGGAGCAGCTTCACTCTGCACACATGGGGCATCCAGGAATTGGAATTGAATTTAGGGCAACTGGTTTAGCTTGGTGTTTGGTATGAAAACGTACCTTGTCATTTAATTAAATGGCACTAAAGGAGAAAGACTGAGAGGTCCTGACCCTGCACAGCCTTGAAAGCGTTAAGAACAAATTAAAGAGAAAATATCAGGCAGTTAACTGTTGAGATGAAACTAAGACAAAGTAATGAGTATTGGAAGAGGCACTGGGTTTGCCAAGAATGCAAACCCTGATTGTTCTTTTTTTTTTTTAATTTTTATTTAACATAACTGAGTGAAAATGTACATTGACATATAAATTTACATGACCCCTATATGCAGCTTCCACTGCTCTCCCTGTCTGGTGACAGCACACTATTCCCCTCTGCTCCATACGTGTCTCATCCTCCCAACAGCCTCCTTTCCCCTCCTCTCCATCCACTCCCCTTCCTCCAGCCAGAGGTCAGCAAGATGATATCCTATAGATGTATAGAACCATAAAGTGCTTCCAATATATGGTCACTCTGCCTTGCCAAGTCCAATCCATTCCTGTCCAAAGAGTGGACCTTTGTTATAATTTATGGGAAAGGGCAGCATCAGGGCAGGGGGCCATGCTCTCAGAGGAACCCTAAAACCACTGGACCATCAATTGAGGTCTTTTAGTGGAGATCTCATGATGCACCTCTTTATTCTTGTGTTGCCAGTGAGACTCCTCTCTGTGAGCTCCATCGTGGCTATCACTGGTGGTGGCCGGGCACCATCCGGTTCTTCCAGTCCCAAGTCGATGTAGGCACCCACTCTTGTGGGTATCTCCGTCTTCTCGGTTGTCTTTACCGCATGTCATTTTGGTCCTCAGTGAGCATCCGTTCCTGTTGAGTTGGAACAATTTGCTGTGTCCTCGGATGGCAGCTTGGCAGCGTTTAAGACCCCAGACGCCACTCACTAATGTGGGGTGCAGAGAGCTCTCTTAGCAAAATGCTAGTTGTGCCAATTGGCTTAGAATTTGCCTAAGAGCATGGTCCCCCGCCCCCTGCCCCAACTACTCTATCCTTGCAGTATTGAGTTAAGATGGAAGGAGTACTCAAGTTATGCTGAAGTCCACTTAATGTTCTTCTTGTTCCTAATGTGTGCTGTCACCGCTTTCTCCCAACTAGATTTCTAGTAACTATCTAAACTAAGCCCTCACCCATCACCCTCCCTCCCTCCCCTCCCTTGCAGCTGTCAAAGAGTCTTTTCTTCCATACACAAGTCTGTTTTTGAGATCTTATCATAGAGGTCTCATACAGTATTTGTCCTTTTGTCGCTGACTACTTTCACTCAACGTAATCTCTTCCAGTTGAAACCAGGTTAGGAGATGTTTCCTGGAATCATCGTTATTCTTTATCATTGCGTAGTGCTCCATTGAGTATATGTACCACAGTTTACCTATCCATTCTTCTATTGTTGGGCATCTAGGTTGATTCCATCTTTTTGCTATCGTGGACTGTGCTGTGATAAACATTCTGGTGCATGTGTCCGTTGGTGTGAAAGGCCTTGAATCTGTAGAATATATTTCAAGTAGTGGAATTACTGGGTCAAATGGTATATCAATATCCATTTTTTTAAGGAAGCGCCAGATTGCTTTCCAAAGAGGCTGGACCATTCTGCAACCCCACCAACAGTGTAGGAGGGTTCCACTTTCTCCGCAGCCTCTCCGGCATTTGTTGTTTTGTGTTTTCTGGATCATGGCCAATCTTGTTGGGGTGAGATGGTATCTCATTGTTGTCTTGATTTGAATTTCTTTAATAACTAAAGATCGTGAACATGTCCGCATGTGTTTTTTGGCTGCCTGGATCTCGTCTTTAGTGAAGTGTCTGTCCATCTCCTTTGCCCATCGCTTACTTGGATGGTTTATCTTCTTCTTCTTGATATTTTGTAGTATCTTATAGATTATGGAGATCAGGCGTCGATCTAACATAGAGTTGCCAAATATTTTTTCCCATTCTGTGGGTGTTCTTTTAATTCTATTAATAAAGTCTTTGGATGAGCAAAAGTGTTTGATTCTTAATAGTTCCCATTTATCTATTTTCTCTTCTGTTGATTGAGGTTTCTTTGACAGATTTTGGAGTCTGTCCTCATTGTGTATTAAAACTTCCATTGTTGTTCCTACCTTTTCTTGGATGAGCTTTATCGTTTTACGTTTGATATTTAGGTCTTTTATCCAGTTGGAGTTGGTTTTTGTATAAGGTGTAAGATATGGATCTTGATTCAGTTTATTGCAGATGGGTAACCAATTTTGCCAGCACCATTTGTTGAAGATACTGTTTTTACCCCAGTTTAATGTCTTAGGGCCTTTGTCGAATATCAACTGTTCATAGGCAAATGGTGTCATCTCTGGGGTCTCAGTTCTGTTCCATTGATCGATCTGTCTGTTCTTGTACCAGTACCAGGCTGTTTTGACCACTGTGGCAGTGTAGTATGTTCTTAGGTCGGGTAATGAGAGGCCTCCCAGTGTGTTCTTCTTCTTTAGTAGTACCTTACTTATCCGGGGCTTCTTCCCTTTCCAAACAAAATTGGTGATTTGTTTCTCAACCCTGATTGTTCTTTACTTGAGCTATCTGTCATCTCTCAGGGTTGTGTTTACAGTTAAGTAGTCTGGTCTCTCTCAAAGACCAGGTTTGCTTACCATCA
Organism: Heterohyrax brucei; assembly: GCA_028571685.1. Taxonomy (NCBI): domain Eukaryota; kingdom Metazoa; phylum Chordata; class Mammalia; order Hyracoidea; family Procaviidae; genus Heterohyrax; species Heterohyrax brucei. Next base: position 170,371,890 of record CM053143.1, read on the forward strand.
CTATTAAAGTGATAAATTCCCCAGGTGTGGTGTTCCTTGGCTGTGACGCAAATCCACGCTGCATGTTAGCCTCCATCTGGGTCTCTCTGTGTCACCCCATAGGATTCCAGAAGCGTGGAGAACCAAAGCCAATATCATTCTGTGCTACTTGCTATGCAGTAATAAATCTCTCTGTCACTGACCGAGGAGTTTCATGTCTTCTGCCAGCATCCATGAAACTCTGGCAAGCTAACTTACTATTGACAAGTAGGGTAAAATCCTAGGTCCTTCCCAGACTCTGGTGTGTATGTTTGTGTGTCTGTGTGTGTGTATGCACGCGCATGCATGTGTGCTTGTGAGGGTGAGATGGTTGCTTGTGGCAATCTTTTGATCTCAACAGGAAAGGAAATACCACCTGACAAAGCAGTTAAATTTTGAAGATTTGGGGCAAAAAAGAACAGCCACAGGATTCACTTAGGAAGCTTCATGTGTGGCTGTGGGATGGTGGGGAGAATTGTTAGAAATGTTGAATGCCAAATTTTCAACACAAAAAGCAAAGGTGATGACAATGCATTGTGTTTTCTATAACGTAATTGTTTTAGTCAGCTAGGGCTGCTCTAACAGAAATACCACAGAGTGGATGGCTTTAACAAAGAAAGATTTATTCTTACACAGTCCAGTAGGTTGCAAGTCCATATTCAGGGTGTCCGTTCCAGGGAAAGACTTTCCCCTTGACGGCTCTGGAGGAAAGTCCAGTATTGCGTCAGTCATTGTCCAGGGAGCGTCCTAACGCAAGAACCTCTGGTCTGAACGACGCGTTCTGCTCCCGGTGCTGCTTGCTTGATGGTAGCGAGGTTCTCAAATTGTCCTTGGTTCTTTTTCCTTTTATTCCTTGCAAGCTAAAAGCATTAAGGGTGGGGCAAGCCATACTCCAGGGAAACTTCCCCCTAGCAGGAATTCACAGCCCCACCCTAATCCTTTAACATACAGGTTAGCAAAACCACACAATGGAGGACAGTCCCAAGATACTGGGAACCATATGCAAGCCACGTGGCTGCACACATTTTTGGGGGGACACAATTCAAACCATGACATCCCACCCTTTGACAACCCAAAAATCACATCACAAAAACATTTAACACATTCATCTCACCATAGCAAAATTATGTCCATCCATATAACAGAAGTCTTAAATCAGCTCCAAGTCCAAAATACAAAAACTCTTCTACATCTGTGAAACTTAGAAGGCATTAACAGGCAACAGGCAAGTCAACAGAACACATTACATTAGCCCTCAAAGCTTTGGAAATACTCTTACATTTTCTGAGACATTCTACACAACAGCAATGCTCTCCAGACTCTAGGTATAGGCCACACTCTCAGGTTTCTGGGTGGAGACCTCCAGCCCCGTGCTACAACTCTGCCTTCAAGGCCCACTTGGACAGAAACTCTGTCCCATTGGCTTTAGGAGCACCCTAAGCCCAACTGAGTGGCAATTCCACCCTTACGAACACAGCACGCCATGGTTCCACCCTTTCAAACCCCTGAGGTCATGGCCATACCTCTTGAGACTGAGGCAGCTCAGCTTCTCACGCTATTTGTCTCTTCAGCTTCAGCTTCCTATGGCCGCATGGCCTGGGCCTCAGGCCCACATCTGCCCTGCCGGGCAAGTGTTCCAAAGCTCTGTAGCTCCACTGGTTTAAGTGCCCGGAGGCACCCCACTCTTGCTGGAAAGCGTCCTGCCCAAAGGCACTCAACTCTCTCACTCCGTGGGTCAGCAAGGCCAGCTCCACCGATTCAAGTGCCCAGAGGCACCCCGTTCCGCGAGGAAAACTCTGCGCAGGCACTGACCTCTCTCGCTCCACGGGTCGGCTGCAGCGCTGCCTCTGGTTCTGCTGCTGCCGCTGCTGCTGCTGCCAGTCCTCTGTTGTTTCTCACCATCTGCGCCTTCTTCGTTCCTTCGGAATCTTCTATCCATTCGCAGTTTCAAAGTGGCTTCCACATTTTAGGTATTTGCTAGAGCAGCACCCCACTCCCACGGTACCAATTCTGTTTTAGTCAGCTAGGGCTGCTCTAACAGAAATACCACAGTGTGGATGGCTTTAACAAAGAAAGATTTATTCTTACACAGTCCAGTAGGTTGCAAGTCCATATTCAGGGTGTCCGTTCCAGGGAAAGACTTTCCCCTTGACGGCTCTGGAGGAAAGTCCAGTATTGCGTCAGTCATTGTCCAGGGAGCGTCCTAACGCAAGAACCTCTGGTCTGAACGACGCGTTCTGCTCCCGGTGCTGCTTGCTTGATGGTAGCGAGGTTCTCAAATTGTCCTTGGTTCTTTTTCCTTTTATTCCTTGCAAGCTAAAAGCATTAAGGGTGGGGCAAGCCATACTCCAGGGAAACTTCCCCCTAGCAGGAATTCACAGCCCCACCCTAATCCTTTAACATACAGGTTAGCAAAACCACACAATGGAGGACAGTCCCAAGATACTGGGAACCATATGCAAGCCACGTGGCTGCACACATTTTTGGGGGGACACAATTCAAACCATGACAGTAATTGAAAATGTTTTAATAAGAGACAATGAATATATAAATGTGTGGTGGTTAGTTTTAATATACACTCTAAACACATTTGGCATTTTAAATGTCCTAATCAGAATATAGAGGAGCTCTGGTAGCTGCCAACCCAAAGGTCAGCAGTTTGAACCCACCAGCCGCTCCATAGGAGAAAGATGTGACAGTCTGCTTCTTTAAAGCCTTAAAAAACCCTATGGGGCATTTCTACTCTGTCCTGTAGGTTGCTATGAGCTGAAATTGACTTGATGGGAATGGATTTTGGCTTAGGTTTTGGTAAACAGAATACATATTCCAGAGTGGTTAGTTAGTATTTGAAAGTTTCCAATCAGAAGTCCCAGAAATCTACCCTCTAGAGGTGGCTACCATGAATTTTTCACTATCTTTACTTCAGATCAACATCAGAAGGTTTTTAATTAACATAAGGGATGTTAGAAATTAGTTTTCATCAGTGAAATAAGTGGTATGTAAGATGTGCCTTAGAATGAGCAGATTTTAAGAATCCAGGTAGGCCTGTAATTCATGGGTTCTGAGATTGGGCTGTGCATGTGTCAGAATGACTTGAGGGCAGTCAGAGTCCAACCATCTCTAACTTCACAAGGGGGAAGACGAATCCAGATCAACAGTACCACTTCATGGGAGGCCACACAAGCCTCTTTTCTCTGCCATCTTTATCAATTTGGACATCAGCCGTCCCTCCCACAGCACCCTGCACTGGGTACAATAATAATTCATTGGTACAGTTATGCAGAACTCACAGAGCATGCTCATAATTATGGGGTTTATTAGGGAGGCTACACATTAACAATTCAGACTCAGGAACACTCCCCAACAGTTCTTCCATCTGGACAGCCTCTTCCCAGCAATGCTTGTAGCCAAGCATCTCTCTGGTCATCACCCTCTGCTCAAAGGAATTCAGCTTTCTCCCCCTGTGGTCTAGGAAGCCCACCACAGCATCTCCTGCTGCTAGGTCTCCCTGCCACTGCTTCTTACCATCTTCAGGGTTATAGTTCTCTCCGTCTCTCTCTCTCAGTCTCCTGCTTCCAGGAGTTTCTCAGTGGAGGGATTCCAGGTCCCAAACACGTACTGGTTCTTTGTCCTTGGTGGTGCTGGTATCATCCCCTTCCTGCCTCTAGGGTGGCTCATTTCAAGTCTAGCAGGATGGCAAAACTGACCATTCCTTTTGGTGGGCCACAGTTACTGTGAGTGGGAGTTCCAAGACCATGGCTAGAAAGACTATACAACATTTCTGTTTAACTGAAACTTAGCATTGTCTTTAATTATGAACAAAGCAAAAACCCACCATGGGATGAGTACCAGTGACTTTGTCATTAATAGAGATCATACATAGACTTTTTTCATGTCACTTTACAATTGTTGCAGATATCTTGAAATATCTTTCATGTTTATCACTACCCTCTCCTGGGCCTTGTTATTTAAGGTATTAACAATGAAGCACAGATATTAGTATTGCATAAATTTACAAATATTTTTATAACTATGTTGTTGTTGCTGGTAGCTGTCATTGAGTAGAGATGCCAACTCATGGGACCCCATACACAAAGGCCCTGTGCCAGCCCCATGATTAGTTGTAGATCAGATCACTGTAAGGAAAAGATGACTTTCATCTACGTTTGGTTCAGAGATTCCTAACACTCTACAGAGACACTCATCCCTTTACCAGACTGGTGAAAGCAGAACTATGGGCCAAAGTGCATAAAAGAAAATACTGATTATTACAAGGAAACCCTGGGGGCATAGTGGTTAAGAGCTACAGTTGCTAACCAAAAGGTTGACAGTTCAAATCTACTAGGTTCTCCTTGGAAAGTTTATGGGTCATTTAGGGTTGCTATGAGTCAGAATCTACTCGACAACATTGGGTTTCGGATTTCATATTACAAAGGGATTTTCTTGAAGTACTGGTAGTTCAGCGGTAGAGTTCTCACCTTCCTATGCAGGAGACCTGGGTAGGATTCCTGGCTAACTCCTCTCATGCGTAGCTACCGCTGGTCTGTCAGTGGAGGCTTGCATGTTGCTATGGTTCTAAACAGATTTCGGCAGAGCTTCCACACGAAGATGAATTAAGAAGAGAGGTCTTGTGGTCTATGTCCAAAACTCAGCCACTGGAAACCCAATGGATCACACAGTCTGATCTACGACTAATCACGGGGGTGCCATGCAACCAGGCAGTCTTGTTCCTTTGTGTATGCAGTCACCACGAGTGGAGGCTCACTTAATGACAGCTCGCAGCATCAACAACATAGTTAACAAAACATTCACAAACTTACGCAATACGAGTATCTCTACTTCTTTGTTAATACCTTAAATAACAAGGTCCAGGAGTGGGTAGTGACCGGCACGAAAGATAGTTCAACATATCTGCAACAACTATAAAGTGATCTGACTCGACGGCACTTGGCTGGTGGTTTCTATTAACGACAAAGACACCAGTACTGATCCCATGGTGGGTCTTTGCTTTATTTATAATTAAAGACAATGCTAAGTTTCAGTTAAAGGGAAAAGGAATTTTTTTTCCTTATACAAGTTCATGGATTCTTTTGCATTCCATGATATTCAGGTTAAAAACTCATGTTTGGAGGCTACTGATAGTTCCCTGGAGCCCCATCAGCACAGTGGTTAAAGAGCTTGAACCAAAAAATCTGCCGTTTGAATTTACTGGCCCCTCCTTGGAAACTCTCTGGAGTAGATCTACTCTGACCTATAGGGTGGGTCACTGTGAGTCAGAACCCTGTCTATGGCAAAGGCTTCATTGCTGTGTTAAGGAGCCCTGGTAGCAGTATGGTGAAGCACTCAGCTGCTAACTGAAGTGTTGGTGGTTCGAAACCCACCAGCTGCTCTGTAGGAGGAAAAACCTGGCACTCTGCCTCTGTGAAGATTATAGCCTAGGAAATGCTATGTGACAGTTCTTCTCTGTCCTATAGAGTCTCTATGAGTCATAATTGACTTGACAGCACACAACATTGCTGCGTAACAGAGCACTCCGGCATTGCTACTAACTGTACTACTAAAGGGGCAAGGTGGGCAAACTCCACCTTGATTGTGAACTGCGTGGTAAGAGCCAGTATGAATCCCATTGTCATCCAGAAGTGGAGCCAGGCTTCACTCTCCCAGATCGCCTTTTTAATCACCAGCCACTTTTGTGGTGCCTCCTGTCTCACCTAAGGAGCCAGTTAGGTCAGGCTTCAATCCTGGCCACCCTGAGCCAGTCAGAACATTCCTGGCCACCTGAGGCCAGGTCACTGGCTATCAGCTGTCGGCTCCGAAGTCTACACAACTCCCTGCACTTCCAACCAGCTAGTGTCTCTTCCTGTAGTCCTTCCTTGACTAGCCATACAGTCTCTCTCTGTTACCCAGATACAAAGAGCTGGGTCTTCACAAATCAACTGCCTATGTAGCCTTCTTCTGTCCACCTGCCACCCAAACTAATTCCACACAAGTCAGGAGTCTGTCCTTATGACTGCCTGCATAGCCATCCTCTGAATTAGCCACCCAAAGCTGCATTAGAGCCCTATTGTTCCTGTGGGTTAGTTAACTCTTTAATGACTGACAAAATTCATAGAGACTATTACCTATACTGGAGCCCTAGTGGTACAGTGGTTAAGAGCTTGGCTACTAGCCAGGTCAGCAATTCAAATCAACCAGACATTCCTTGGAAACTCCACGTGGCAGTTCCGCTGTCTCCTACAGGGTTGCTATGGGTCAGAATTGACTCAAAGCCAATGGGTTTGTTTTTGAAACATGTTTATTACCTATACTTACAGTTATCCCTTTATTATGTCCGAAAAGATACAAGTAAAGAGATGTATCAAGCAAAGTCTGGGAGAGGTCACAACATAAAACTTCTCTTGTCCCTATGGATGTGCCACCCTCTCTATGTATGGAGGTTCTCACTGCTCCAGGATGCCCCAAGAGGGTAAACTTTAAAGTCTGGGGTCCCTTAGTCACTGGAACTTCATGCATGTGCGTGACTCAATTAATACATGATTGACGGCATCTTGCCTTCTCCCTTCCTAAAGCTTGTTCCCAGAGTGGGGCTTGTGTAGCTCGTTCTCCTTTGAACATGTTTAAGTGTTGCCTGGCTATTTTAGAAAAACAGAGGCACCTAGTTTACTCAAGGATTCCAAGGGCTGTTTTTAGGAGGCAGAGGCAAAGAGAGCAGCGAGTGAGGGCACCTACTGCCATCAAGAAAGAAGAACTGGGAGTGGACCATGTCCTTTGGACCTGGGGTCTTTCTCTGAAAAAGTCCTACAGCTGGGGGAGATTGATGACAAGGACCTTCACTTGGAACCAACACAGAGGGAAAGCCTTCCCTTGGAGCTGGTGTCTAGAATTTGAACTTCTATCCCCCTAAACTGGGAGAAAATAAAATTCTGTTTGCTAAAGCCATCCACTTGCGGTGTCTGTTATGACATCACTAGATAACTAAAACATTCAGGAACTGAGAAAAGAACAAATCAGTCTTAGAAGAAATACAACCAGATGGTTCTGTAGAAGTGAGGATGGTGAGACTTCAACTTGCTTACTTTGGATATGTCACCAGGAAAGACCAGTTTCTAGAAAAGGACATCCTGTTTGGTAAAGGGTCAGTGAATAGAAGGGAAACCCTCAGGGAGATAGATCGACGCCACAGCCACAACAGTGGGCTCAAACATGGCAGTGATCGCAAAGATGATGCTAGACCTCAGATGGTTCTTTTCTGTTACAGGTAAGGTGACTACAAGTCAGGGTCAAGTTGTCAGCAAGTAACAACGAGCATTCCACTTCAGGCTCAAGCCTGAACTTCCCAGAAACTGCTTCCAGACCTTTCACTGGTACAAGCAAGTCACAAGCCAGCCCAGATGCTCAGGGAGGGGACCCAGACTCCATCTGGTGATGTGAGAAGGGCAATGAGCACAGAGTGGGGAGGGATTGTTTCGGCAGTGTTTGGAGTCTCTCCACACAGAGGTCCAACAGGATGGGTGACCGTTAGACCCACGGAGGAGGCAGAGGGAAGAGTCCCAGCTGCCATGGAGAGTTTCTGGCTCATGGCTTCTTTTGCTCATCCACCAGACTTCTGCACCCAGTGTTCCTAGTGGCCTTGAACTGAACCACCCAAAAGCTATTTCTGAGACTTGAGAAGTGTTCATCTCAATGAAAAAAAGTGTCAATTTCATTAATACTCATTAAGAGACTTAATTATGCAGTGTAGCCTATCCTCAGTAACATAGAGGCTGCTGCTTTAGAAATAAGAATTAAATGCACACTTGCCTCTTCATTACCTTAGCATGTCTAACTATCACTGATTTCTAAGGAGAAAAAAACACTTTCACCATTTGTGAGCCTTCCCTGAGTCCCATCACCCACACTGGACTGAATGAGGTTCCCCTTCCTGGCCCCTGGAATACTACAATTGTCTGTTTTTATTTTGTTTTTTTAAACAGCTTTATCGAGATATAACTCACATGCTATCCATCATTCTTCTGTCTAGCAACACTGGATTGGAACAGTCTTTCCTCTAACTCACAGCTGGACCACTTGTTCTTTGCTTGGCTGCACAGAATCCTCTGGGGAGCTGTAAAAAGTGCTGCCACCCGGGCCCCACCGCCAGAGGGTATGACTTCGTAGGTGAGGATGCACTGGGTCTCGGGAAGGTGACGGTAATGGCAGGCAGTATTGAGAGCTCTGCCCTGGACTGCGATCCCATTGAAGGCAGGAGACCAGTCTGACAGTGCACCTTCAGTGACCAGTGGCCATTAACTTGATTCGTATCCTTTGTGATGCCAGGTGTGGAGAGTAGAATGAACTTTAACCCAGAATTGTCGAGGCTGCAACCTTTCAAAAATAGATAGCCGGGCTTGTCTGTGCAGCCCCTGGCCTGCTTAAATCAGCAATGTATCAGGTGGTAGTCCAGCATTTAACTGTCTATGGTCCCGGAGACCCCTTTACGATACAGCAAACTGAACAGAACTGAACCAAACCACAATGAACCCGCTGCTGTCAAGTTGATTCTGACTCATAACAAGTCTATAGGACAAAGTAGAACTGCTCCATAAAATTTCTAAAGCTGTAAATCTTTACAAAAATAGGTGCCATGTCTTTCTCCTGTGGAGCAGCTGGTGGGTTTGAACAGCTGACCTTTGGTTAGCAGCCAAGCGCTTTAACTGCTGTACTACCAGGGCTCCTCTTAATGATGTGCAGTAGGAGCTTAACACAAATGAACAAGGAGTCAATGGCCCTGCTTTCATTCTTGGGGAACTGGATCCCCTCCTCCAGGCACCCAGCCTGGAGTCTGGGAAGCAAGTATTTGGCAGCTGTCTGGTAGAGGGAAGAGAGCTCTAGTTTTGAAAGGTTGGATTGGAAGCCTAAAGACGACAAGAGGGTGGGAGCAGGTTAAGGTAGTGGTGATGGGGGGAGGCACGGAGAATTTAACAGTATCCACCAGAGCACTTACTTTGTGCTGGACACCATGCCAAGGACTTGATAGGAGCTCATCCATTCTCTGCTACACCATTTGGGTCACCCAAGTCACAGTCTACTCAGTGGCAGCAGTTATGGAGTCCCTGGGTGGTGCAAAATGATTCCTTGTGCTCGACTGCTAACTGAAAGGCTGCATGCTGAGGCTGCCCAGGCCTCCTGGAAAGAAAGGCCTCACAATCTACTTGCACTGAAACCATAGGGAGTACAGGTCTACTCTATGCGCGAGGGTGCCTGTGGGAGGAAGATGCAATTGTTGCCATTTTTTGTTATATAGGGCAGAAATGGGGGCATTGGTTAAGTGGGTGATCTCAGAGTGACAAGGGCTGGGAGGGAGAGTTCTAAAGAATGGGAAGCTCGTCCATTTGGGAGGGTGGCAGGAAGTGGCAAGCTGCACCTCCGTTTCTTGGCTCTTTGGGTGTGGGAGTACTTCTGAGTGGCTATCCAGAGCATTAATCCTCGGGATATTTCCCCACCTGAGGCCTGGTCTGGAGGTCCGAGGCCCCACCTTCCAGATATCTCGCATAACAGGCTTATCCGCATTGTCCAGTGAGAACTATGGACAAAAAGGCCCTTAGGAGACGTTCTGGAATTCGTCAGACCTGCTGTCTCCTTCCACGAGACCGCCAAAAGTATCCTTGCCAAGAAAAGGGCTCTGATGGGTGATGGATTGACTTACGTTGAATTCTGTGTCTAGCAAAGCAAGCATCATGCTAGTAAAGGACTCACAGTCACTGCCGTGTCTGGGAGCAGGATGAAGGCCACAGGATCCTGGTAGTTTTGCTTTAGAGCCACCCCTTCTGCTTTGACCTGAGCCAAGTTCAAGTTCACTACTGACGTCCTGCCTTGTTCCTCTAGGCCCCAGTTACCTTGTCTTTCCCACTAATTCAGCTTGCCTAGCCTCGGCATACCTCTTGTCTCAGCTTGCCTACCCTGGGTTTGCTTAGTAAGATTAAGAACGAAACCTGGCTTAACTCAGACCAGCACCAACTCGTGATTATTACTCCACACTCCTAAGCTCCAGACCAGCCTGAACAAATTCCTGCAAGTCATGGTTAAAGGGCCACCCCTCCACAAAAGCATTCCTGTCATACCTCTTGGCAGGTGCATGCGAGGGAGAAGAAATCTGTATTTGATTATTTCTATTCATGTTTGGTTTTGCATTAATGGATTTAGAATGTTCTGGGGACACACACAATGCATTAAGAGACGAGGAGGTAACTGGCAGAGGGCGAGGGCCTGTGAAGGGAAAGAAAAGAGACAACCCCTTCCTGGTTTTTGATGGAGCCCGAGAGAGCTCAACAGTTCAGACTACAAACTGCAAACTAAACCCCTTCCTGTGGAAAACTGGCAAGCCTGGCCCTTGTATCAGGAAGTAACAGAAACCACATGCACCATGTATTAAGCGGTTAGACTGGGTGCCAGCGACTGCACCATTTCCCACGTAATCTCTTGCTCTCCACGCTCATCACCCACGGTGTACAGATGTGAATACTATGAATCAGAGAGCTTGTGCAGTGTGCCTGAGGCCACACAGCTAGGAAGCAGCTGACTCGCTGTGTCACCCTAGCCCAGAGTCTAAAGGGTTCTGCTTTAGAAGTGCTGCAGAAAGGCAGCTGGGAAGAGACCAGAACAGATTGTGGTCAGTGGTTCTCAACCCTGGGTGCACGTGAGGGGAGGTGAGGGAGCTTCCAAGATCACACCAGAGCTCCCAGCCCACCTGACAGGCTGACTTAATTGAGCTGGGTTGTGGCAGGGGCTTCAGTGTGTTTTTCACAGCTCCCCCGTGACTCTGATGTGCAGCGAGGGCGGGAGTCCAGGCTTGATGGGTCGGTGCTGGGGTAAGTCCCGAGGTGACCTAGCTGAGGAGAGACCGACAGGCATTTGGGAAGCCAGCCAGCAAGTCTGAAGAGCCTGGGTAGCAGAAAAAGAGAAATGCTGCTTTCTTCTTTCCTTTTCGTGATAAGCGACTTGACCTTCAAGACAGACTGCAGGAACTTGAAAGACCGTGTTTCCACAGATACAGCACAAAGAGAGTGAATTATCTAGAACTTCCTTGATTTCCTCAGAAGTTTAGACCCAGCAGAAGCCTGATTTCCATCAGACAAAAATTACACGGAACAGCCCTCACCTGTCCCGTAGATCCAGGTGGTACCTATAGAGTTAGCACAGACCCAACACTGTGAAGGACTAATGATGCCTCCATCAGCACAAAGTTAAATAACAATGATTGCCCTCAAATAAGCAATTAATTAATTACACAGAAGCCATGTAAGCTGGCATAATTGCATTCCCCCATTTTACAGATGGGGAAACTGAGACTCAGGCAGTGTGGTAGACAACTTCTATGCTCTTTTTTAGGAGACTAATTTTCCTACGGAATCTCTGGGGTGGTACAAATGGTTAATGCACTCAGCTACTGTCAGAGATTGAATTATGTCCCCCTAAAAATGTGTGTATCAATTTCGCTTGGCCATGATTTCCAGTACTGAATAGACTGGCCATCATTTTTGTCATTTGATGGGGTTTTCTTACGTGTTGTAAATTTTATCATTATAAGATAGATTATTGGCAGTTATATTGATGAGGTCTGCAAATTGGATAGCGTCTTAAGCCAATCTCTTCTGTAATATAAAAGAGAGAAGCCAGCAGAGAGACATAAGGACATCACTACCAAGAAAGCAGAGCCAGGAGCACAGTGCGTCCTCTGGACCTGAAGTTCCTGCACTGAGATGCTCCCAGATTAAGGGAAGACAAGGGCCTTCCCCCAGAGCCGACAGAGATAGAAAGCCTTCCTTGGAGGCAGCACCCTGAATAAGAGCTTCTAACCTGCTGTACTGTGAGATAATAAACTTCTCTTTCCGACTCAACAGCACTTGGCTGTCTTCTTAAAAAGCCATCCACTTGGGGTATTTCTGTTACAGCAGCACTAGATGACTATTACAGCTACTAACTGAAATATTAGAGGTTCAAGTCCACTCAGAGTCCCATTGAAAAACTCACTGAGTAGATTCTAACTGATAGTGACCCCATGTGACAGAGTAGAACTGCTCCATGGGGTTCCCAATGCTATAACCTTTACAGAAGCCGACTGCCCCGTCTTTCTCCCTAGAGTGGCTCAGGTGGGTTTGAACACCTGACTTTTTTTGCTTAACCACTGCACCCTGGGGGTCCACCCACCCAGGGGACACTGCGGAAGAAAGGATTTGGAATCTGCTTAAGAAAAACCAGCTACTAAAAACTCGATGGAGCAGTTTTACCCTGACACAAATGGGGTCACTGTAGTTACAGTTGACTTGATGGCAACTAGAAGAAATAACATCCCTAGCCTCTGCAGCAGTTATGGGGGCCATATGATGGGTACTGCCCAGTGCGGTAGTGTTTTAGTCAGCTAGTGCTGCTCTAACAGAAATACCATGAAGTGGAAGGCTTTAACAAAGGAAAGTTTATTCTTACACAGTCCAGTAGGCTACAAGTCCGAATTCAGGATGTCCACTCCAGGAGAAGGCTTTTCCCCTTATCGGCTCTAGGGGAAAGTCTGGTATTGCATCAGTCTTTGTCCAGGGAGCATCTTGGCACAGGAACCTCAGGTCTGAAGGGTGCGCTCTTCTCCCCGTGCTGCTTTCCTGCTGGTGTGAGGTTCCCAATTGTCTGCTTGCTTCCCTTTCCTTTTACCTCTTGTAGGATGAAAGAATTAAGAGTGAGGCAAGCCATACTCCAGGGAAACTCCCTTTACAGTGGAGCAGGGAGTTGATCCTATGAAAGGATGTACAGTCCCACCCTAATCCTTTAACATACAGCATAGGGCGAATCACAGAGTGGAGGACAATCATAGAATATAGGGAATCATGGCCCAGGCACATGGCTACACATATTTTTGGGGGGACACAATTCAATCTGTGAGAGGTATGGACAGAAATGATGCATATTATTTCCATAAAACCCCTGCACAACCTTCCACACTCTCTTCCTCTCCACAGCCACCTCAGAAGTCACATGGTCACGGTAGTGTTATTGTTGGATGCCACTGAGTTTGTTCTGACTCAGATACCCTGTGTGACGTGGTAGAACTACCACATTGGGTTATCAAGTCTGTAATCTTTATGGAAGCAGACTGTCGCGTCTTTGCCTGCAGAGCCACAGGGTGGGTTTGAATTGCTACCCTTTTGTCTGGTGCTTAATAGTTGTACCATCAGGGCTTCTGATGTTGAAGATAAGAATGTCCAAAGATGGAAGGAATGTGAACCCTTGAGTCCCAGCTTGGAGGGGGACCATAAAGAATTGTTGCCCAATCTGCTTCAGACTGAGACAGAAGCATACCAGCTACTGCAGGGAAACCCTGGTGGCATAGTGGGTTAAGTGCTATGTCTGCTAATTCTAAGGTCAGCAGCTCAAATCTGCCAGGTGCTCCTTGGAAACTCTATGGGGCAGTTCTACTCTGACCTCCAGGGACGCTATCGGTTGGCCATGACTCGATGGCAGTGGATTTGGTTTTGGGTTGTGGTTTTGATTACTGCAGTAGAGCCTATCCTATGCTATCCTAGTACAGGGAGGCTAAGTAATTTACTAAGATCATATAGGTAATAGTCACTGAAGGCAAGATTCAATCCCAACTTTCTCTGATACCAACTTTTGTGATAAATATTACACTCCACCACTATCCCATTGCCCTGTACTGGTTCCCTAAATATTTATTTGAGGTTAAACACATGATACATATGTGTGTGTCTGTGTATATGTACGTGTACACATGCACACACACACATGAATAGTTTGCTGTTGCTAGCTGCTGTCAAGTTGGCCTCTGAGTGTTGGAACCACCGTATACAACAGGATCAGCCCATGGTGATCCACAGGGTTTTCACTGACTGATTCTGGGGAGCAGATTGCCAGGCCTTTCTTCCTAGCCTGTCTTAGTCTGGAAGCTCTCCTGAAGCCTGTTCGGCACCAGAGCAACACTCAGCCTCCACTGACAACACGGGTGGTGGCTGAGGTTCACTGGCTGCAAACTGAACTTGGTTCTCCCATATGGAAGGTCAGAATGTTACCACCTAACTATGGGTGCCTATGTCTATGACAGTGCTTAGTCCTGTGAAATAAACTAGGCAGATTGATGTCACCTTCTCGCCACATTCAATCAGGATGCTCTGTGTTACTCACTTTCACCCCCCCAAGAGAAAGAAAAACACCCCCCAAGAGAAAGAAAAACACCCCAAACTTCATCTGCTCAGTTCCATCACTCCAAAACCAAACCAAACGTAATGCTGTTGGGTCAATTCTGACTCATACCGACCCTATAGGACAGGGTAAAGCTGCCCCCATAGAATTTCCAAGGAACAACCAGGGAATTTGAACTGCTGGTCTTTTGGTTAGCAGACGTAGCACTTAACCACTAGGCCACCAGGGTTTCCTCCATCTCTCCAGTTGTCGGGGAAAAAAAATCTCAGGAGGCATTGGTACTCAAGTCACATAGACATTAAACTTATTCTTCCTTAAGAGAAGCTTCTCCAGCAATTTATTCCCTGTCACAGCCCGTGTTTTCTGCCATGAAGGATGATATTTTGTTCACCTTTGGTGCCTTTACCGCACTGTATTCTGCCGTAAATGTCCTCAAACAATGTTTGCACTATCCATTAGGCAGGCTGTCTTGACGCCTGTCACCCAGCCAGACTGCTTGTCCCAGCCTTTGGTCTAACTTAATGTCATTTCTTCTTAGCACATCACCCACTACCATCTCCTGCTGTGTGCGTTCCTTTTAAAGTTTCAACAGAGTGTTTCTTCTGTGTTCTACGGCAATGCAGAGAGCAAGTCCAGGGCTTGATAACTCTTTTAATGCTTTGAAGAGAAAGGTATAGACAAATGGCCAAGAGATAGAATATAAATCTGGGAACTTGGAAACAGAAGAGCAAATCTGGATATAGAGCAGCAATGAAAGGAAGAAACAAAATGCCAGAAAACTTCCCATTTTATGAACAAAAAGGACTGGGAAGGAAGGAATACTTTTGGCTTGAAATATGGTAAGGTTGTCCGATTTATAAATGAAAACACAAGACACCCAGTTCAAGCTGAATTTCAGATAAATCATAGTAATTTTTTTAGTATAAATATGTCCAAATTGGAGTCCCTGGGTGGTGCAGATGGTTAATGTGCATGGCTGCTAACCATTTGTAAGGCTGAAAATGAAGTCTACACAGAGGTGACTTGCAAGAAAGGCCTGGCAGTTGACATCCAGATAGATCAGCCTTTGAGAACTCTATGGAGCACAGTTCTACTCTGACAGATGGGAGGTTGGCATGAGCGGGAGTCAACTCTCAGGCAACTTTTTTTTTTTTTTTTTAATTATTATTGTATTTTAGATGAAGGTTTACAAAACCAGCTGGTTTCTCATTAAACATCACACATATTGTTTTATGGCATTGGTTACAACCCTGCAATATGCCGAAACTCCCTTCTTAACCTGGGTTTCACTTTTGCCAGCTTTCCCGTTCTCTCCTGCCTTCTAGTCCTGGGGGTGGCATGCCACTTTAGTTTCATTTTGCTGTATGAACCTGTCCAATCTTTGGCAAAAGGGTGAACCTTAAGAGTAACTTCATTCCTGAACTAGGGCCATACTTTCAGGGTTTTTCTGGTCTCCATTGGGCCAGCAAATCTGGTCTTTCTTTTTGAGTTGGAACTCTGTTCTCCAGTTTTCTCCAGCTCAGCCCAGGGCCCTGTGCTGTAACCGTCAGACCAGTCAGCAGCAGTAGCAGGGCACCATCTGCCTTTATTGGACTTGGTCTGGTGGGGGCTGTTGTAGACATGGCCCATGAGTCCTTTGGACTAATCTTTCTTTGGTAGCTTTGGTTTTCTTCATTATTCCTTGTTCCTGAAAGGCTGAGATCATTGAACTATCCCTACAGGCTACACCATTATAGGCTTTTAAGACCACAGACTCGATTCACCAAAGTTGAATGTAGGACATTTTCTTTACAAACTATGTTAAGTCAATTGAACTAGATGTTTCCTAAGACATGGTCTTCACAGCCCTCCCAATTTTTTGGTATGTCCTAAATATTGCATGAGACATACTTACACTAAAAAATGTTTATTGTTACTCTAAAATTCAAATTTTACCAGGAGTCCTGGATTTTACTGTGGAAGCTCTGACTCAGAATGTTTGGGTTCAAACCCTGCTTCTGCCCCTTAATGGCTGGATAACCTTGAACCTCACTGCAACATAACAATCCCATGTACAGCAGACTGAAACATTGCCCAGTCCGGCACCATCTTCGCAATTGTTGCTGTATTTGAGCCCGTTGTTCCAGCCACTGTGTCAATCCAACTCATTAAGTCTCTTCCTCTTTTTTGCTGACCCCCCACTTTACCAAGCATGACGTCCTTCTCCAGTGACTGGTCCCTTCCACCACTATAACCTGTGAAGACTGCAGCTGTGGAAACCTTGGCGGGGCATTTTCTGTTCTGTCCTACTAGGTCGTTATGAGTCAGAATGGACTTGACAGCAGCAGGTCCTATTTGAAGGGCTGGCAGCTGAAACACATCCAGCGGCACCACTAAAGAAAGACCTTGCAATCTGCTTCTGTCAAGACTGCAGTCAAGAAAACCCATCATCCTCACTTCTAAGGAGTCTTCTACTGTCTGTCTTCTTCCAAGACAGACATGTTCATTCTTCTGCAAGTCCATGGTATGTGCAATATTCTTTGCCAAAACAACAATTGAAAGACATCAGTTCTTCAGCCTTTTTCATTCACTGTTCAGCTTTTACATTCATATGAGGCAACTGAAATTATCATGGCTTGGGTCAGGTGCACCTTAGTTCTCATCACGACACCTCTTTTTTCAAAAAAAAGAAAAACACTTTAAAGAGGACTTCTGCAGCAAATCTGTCCAATAAGATGCATCATTTGATTCCTTGACTGCTGCTTCCATGGGCATTGATTGTGCATCCAAGTAAAATGAAATTCTGGACAACATCAGTTTTTCCTCCATTTATCATGCTATTGCTCATTGATCCAGTTGTGAGAGTTTTTGTTTTCTTGATGTTGAGATGTAATCCATATTGAAGGCTGTGGTCTTTGATCTTTATCAGTAAGGGCTTCCAGTCCACTTTCAGCAAGTAAGACTCTGTCACTGGTCTATCACAGTTATTAATGTGTCTTCTCTTTTGGTTTTCTAACACCAGGTCTTCTCACATTGTTTTCTGGAGCCTAGCTTTAAATCTTCTGTACAGCTCTTTTACTTCATCATTATTTCTGATGGCAAGAACCAAAAACCAAACTCACTGCTGTCAAGTTGATTCCGACTCATAGCAGCCCTATAGAACAGAGTAGAACTGCCCCATAGAGTTTCCAAGGAGAGTCTGATCTCACATCCGATCACCTGACCAAGCCATCTCATAGGCAGTCTGGTTTTGGAAACCCTGGTGGCATAATGGTTAGTTGCTTTGTCTGCTAACCAAAAGGTCAGCAGTTCAAATCTGCCAGGTGCTCTTTGGAAACTCTATAGAGCAGTTCTACTCTGTTCTATAGGGTCACTATGAGTCAGAATCAACTGCTGATCTTTTGGTTAGCAGCTGTAGCACTTAACTTCTGCAGCACCAGAGTTTCCCCTATTGTACTACCCACAGTCATCAAGTCGATTCTGACTCAGAGCAACACTATAGGACAGAG
The DNA here is from genome assembly GCA_028571685.1 of Heterohyrax brucei. Classification (NCBI taxonomy): domain Eukaryota; kingdom Metazoa; phylum Chordata; class Mammalia; order Hyracoidea; family Procaviidae; genus Heterohyrax; species Heterohyrax brucei. The sequence goes on from CM053143.1 coordinate 170,389,580, forward strand.
TAGAACAGCTTCACAGAGTTTCCAAGGAGCTCCTGGTGGATTTGTACTGCCAACCTTCTGGTTAGCAGACATAACACTTAACCACTATGATGCCAATAGGGTTTCTCCTGATTGCATTAGCTACTACATATTCAACAGAAAGCTTCAGAATCTCTTCTGATGTCCATTTTGGTCTTTTATTCTTTGTCTCTTTAATGGCTGTTTTAGTCAGCTAGTGCTGCCCTAACAGAAATACCACAGTAGATGGTTTTAACAAACAAAAGTCTATCTTATACAGTCCAGGAGGCTACAAATCCAAATTCAGGGTGTCTGGTCCAGGGTAAGGCTTTCCCTCTCTGTCAGCTCTGGAGAATGGTCCTTGTCTTGCATCAGCCTTTGGTCAGAGAGCACCTTGGTGCAGGAAGCTCAGGTCTGAAGAATGTGCTCTACTCCCAGTGCTGCTCTCTTGGTGGCATGAGGTTCCCAGCTCTCTGCTTTTTTCCCTTTCCTTTTATTCCTTGTAGGATAAAAAGATAAAAGGTGCTACAAGCCACACTCCAGAGAAACTCCCTTTACAATGGAGCAGGGAGGTGACCTTAAGAAGGGATTTATGTTCCCACCCTAATCATCTTTAACATTCAGCATAGGAAATCAGAAGCACAATCACACAGTACTGATAATCACGACCCAGCCAAATTTCTATACATATTTTTTGGGGGACACAATTCAATCCATGACAGTGGCCTTTCGCTTTCTTCATATATGATGTCCTTGATCATCTGACCAAGCCATCTCACAGCTAGTCTGATCTCACATCCGATCACCTGACCAAGCCATCTCATAGGCAGTCTGGTTTTGGAAACCCTGGTGGCGTAATGGTTAGTTGCTATGTCTGCTAACCAAAAGGTCAGCAGTTCAGATCTGCCAGGTGCTCTTTGGAAACTCTATAGAGCAGTTCTACTCTGTTCTATAGGGTCACTATGAGTCAGAATCAACTTAACAACAATAGGTTGGTTGGTTTTGGTATACTCAGGATTGCACTTTGGCTTTCATGGACTTTTAAAAATTGTTTTCCGCTTCAAATTGAACATGCACATGAGCAATTGGTGATCTCTTTCACAGTTGGCTTCTGACCTTGACCCCTGGCCACTACTCTTATCTATTTGTATTTATTATGGTGGCTTGCATCTTGCTGTGGCAATGGAAGCTGTGCCACCAGTATTTGAAATAGCAGAGCGTCATCCCTGGTGGACAGGTTTCAGTGGCGCTTCCAGACTAAGACAGATTAGGCAGAAGGACCCAGCAATCTACTTCTGACAAATTACCCAGTGAAAAGCTTATGAATAGCAGTGGAACATTGTCTGAGATAGTGCCAGCAAATGAGCCCCTCAGGTTGGAAGACATTAAAATACGACTGGGAAAGAGCTGCCTCCTCAAATTAGAGTCGACCTTAATGACGTGGATGGAGTCAAGCTTTTGGGGCCTTCATTTGCTGATGTGACATGACTCAAAATGAGAAGACACAGCTGCAGACATCCATGAGTAATCAGAATATGGAATGTGCAGAGTGTGACGGAAGAAAACTGGAAGTTGTCAAAAATGAAATGGAACCTTAGAGATAGATGTCTTAGACCAGTCAATATTATTGTTATTTTAAATTTATGTAGCAACCACTCATGCCAAAAATGAAGAAACTGAAGATTTTCAGCTACTTCAGGAGTCTGAATTTGCTCCAGCATGCAGTCAGGGTGCACTAATAATTCTGGTGATGGGAATGTGGAAACTGGAGACAAAGAAGGACCACCAGTCAGAAAACATGGCCCTGCTAATCATGACTGGAGGAATTTATTCTCGTATAATTTAGGAAGTAAGAAGTCCAAATTCAGGGCACCAGCTCCAGAGGAAGTCTTTTTCTTTCTGTCAGTTCTGGGGGAAGGTCCTTGTCATCAGTCCTCCCCTGGTCTAGGAGCTTCTCAGCTCAGGGATCCCGGGCCCAATGGACATGCTCTACTCCTGGATCTTCTTGCTTGGTGTTAATGAGGTTCTTCTCTTCTCTGCTTGCTTTTCTCTTTTATATCTCAAAAGAAACTGATTAAGACACAGCGTAATTCACTAGCTCATCTGAGTAGTGACTCCACACCCTCATCCCCGGCAGGCCTCATTCTTCTGCCCTTTGGGTTAGGGAATCCTGTCCCCTTGTCTTTGGACAGTAGATCTGGCCCCATACCACTATCATTTATGAAAGGAAATCCCACAATCTGGAAGCAAGTTTGTGAAGATCTGACTCTTTGAATCCTAGGAGGCTGTGGCCCCAACCTTTGAGACTCCAGAGGTTGTGGCTCTACCCTCTGAGACCAAGGCACTTCTGCTTCCTGTATCCCTTGTCTCTTCAGCTTCTGCTTCCTGTATTTCCTTGGCCTGTTGGCTGCTTGGGCCCCTGAGCCTCTTGGGCTGGCCTGGCCTCTGCTCTGCTTGCGCAAATGTTACAAAGCTCTTCGGCTCTACTTCTAAGTGCCTGGAGGCACCTCACACTGCCAGAAACCTTGGCTGACAGGCATTTAGTTCTCACATTCTGTGAGTCAGCAAGCCTAGGTCCACCAGTGTGTGCCAGGAGGCACCCTACTCTGCCAGGAAGCCTTCTAGTTGAACTCGGCTCTCTTGCTCTGTGGATCAGCTCCTGTGCTATCTCGTCTCTGTCTCCTGGTGCTGCTGCTGCCATTTCTCTGTCATTGCTTTGGGCTCCTTTGCCATCTCCAGTGTTACAACTCTTCTTTCTTCCTTCTGAGCCCTCAACCGAATTGTCTTTGATATCCGCAATTCCACCAACAGTCTCTTCCAGGAAATCTAGCTTTTTATTATTAGGTTCTTTAAAACGCCCCTATGTATTGCTCAGTTGCACAACCACTTGCACATTGTAGCCATCAGTTGTAGCAGTGCCCCACTCTTGGTACCACATTATGTTTTAGTCATTTAGTGCTGCTCTAACAGAAATAGTGCAAGTGAATGGCTTTAACAAAGAGAAATTTATCCTTTCACAGTCTAGGAGGCTAGAAGTCTGAATTCAGGGTACCAGTGGCAGGGGAACTTTCTCTGTTGGTTCTGGGGAAATGTCTTTGTCATCAGTCTTCCTTGGTGAAGGAGCTTCTTGACTCAGGGACCCTGGATCCGAAGGCTGCACTGTTCTCCTGACTCTTGCCTCTTGGTGGTGTGAGGTCCCTCTGTCTCTCCACTTATTTCTCTCCTCTGGATCCCAAAGAGATTGACTTAAACTAACACCTAATCTTGTCAGTCAAGTTAACATATCTACCTCTAATTCTGCTACATGGACGTCATTGACCACACACAGGAAAATCACATCAGATGACAAGATAGTGAGCCACCACACAACACCAAGAGGAATTGTGGCCTACCCAAACTGACACACGTTTTACTGGGGACACAATTCAGTCCCTAAGATGAATGAAAACAGCACCAGAGGAAACATGATAGACTTTTGCGAAAATAGTGACCTGTTCAATGGAAATATCTTTTAGGGCTTAGAAATAGGTGCTATTAATTTTTTCATTATCCAAATAAGAAAACTGAGGCTTGGAAGTGCTGGGCCATTTGCCCATATTCACACAGCCAATTAGTGTCAGAGCTCAGAAGTGAACCTGGTGTTTCCAATCCCCAAAGCTAAACCTAAAGCTCCTTCCATACTTCTGAATCCTAATTCAGAATACTCAAGCCAAGAGTTCAGCATCTCTTTGTCATCTTTTTCTATATGTGCTGTTTCCTCTTCTTTTTAATGAGAAAATATAGCCCAGCCTGAAGACCCTGCTACCTGCCAGCCACCTGGGTGTGCAGCAGGGAACCTGACTGTCCTTTCTGCTCTCTCGCTCCCCAGCGTTTCAGCCATCTATCTTCACAAAACCCTGAATCAGAGGAAAGTCCTGGGAAAAACAAAATTGATGGCAGGATGTGGCCCAGGTCTTTAATGAAATTGCAGTGATGCTTGACTTGTTGTGGCCTCGCCTCCCCAGCCTGGACTCCCCAAGCACTTAGGCGTCCTTATCGATTCCTCGGCCACTTGAGATGGGAACCCATTAGGAAATGTTGCTGAAGTCTGTTAATTTGCTTTTCACCCTGGGTTGATTTTTCACTTGTTGGCTTTCTTATCTCATTTCCCTAGTTGGTCCATTTAGAAATAATAACATGAAGTTAAAGAAGAAGAAGGAATAAAGTGTGTTGGTCTTGAATTCGTTCCCTCCTTTGCTCTGCTCTATATTGGGGGGAACTGGCTGTGCTCCCCAGACTCCCTTGCAGCAATCTGGGTGTGTCTGGTCAGTGGGAGGTGATAGTGGGAGACTGGAGGTGGCAAGTTAAGCAGAAGCCAAGGCATTTCTTATTCCCTTTTCTGCCCCCAGAAATCTCTGGATAGTGTAAATGCGTAATGGAGTTAATGCATTTAGCTGCTAACTGACACGTTTGTTGGAGGTTTGAGTCTGTGCAGAGACACCTTAGAAGAAAGGCCTGGTGATCTACTGTCAAACAAATCAGCCATTGAAAATCCTCTGGAGCACTTTTATTCTGACGCACATGCTGTTGCCATTAGTTGGAATCAGCTTAATGGTAATTTTTTTCCTGCCTCTGATATTCCTGGAGACCTGATGGTTCAGTGTTCAAGAGCTCAGTTACTAACCAAAAGATTGGTAGTTCAAATCCACCAGCTACTTCTTGGAAATACTATGGAGAAGTTCCACCCTGTAATAGTGTTGCTAAGAACTGGAATTGGCTCAGTGACAACAGGCTTTTTGTTGTTGTTGTTGTTGGTAGTAATTGAATGAAAACCCAGTTGCTGGTGAGCTGATTGTGACTCATGAGGACCCTATATGTCACAGGAGAACTGTGCTCTGTAGGGTTTTCAATGGCCAGCTTTTCAGAAGTAGATTGCTAGTAGGTCTTTTATTCAAGGTGCCTCTGGATAATTAGATATGCAAAATAAAACAAGATGGTTTGCTTTTGTTTCTTTCCCCAGTCAAATGGGAAAAATGTGTTTTGTTTTGTTTCCTAAATAAAACCCAGCAGTAAAGGTGGTATGAGACAAGAACTCCTGTCACTACTGGTGGGAATGTGAATTATTACATTTCTAGAGGACCGTTTGGTGACACATCAGTAACCCTAGGGGTGCAGAGTTAAAGCTCTAGGCTGCCAACCCTAAGGTCAGCCATTCCTGGGGAGGCTATAAAGACTTACAGTCTTGGAAGTCCTGTGGGGCAGTTATACTCAGTCCTTTAGGATCTCTCTAAGTCTGAATTGCCTGGATGACAGTGGTATTTTAGCTTATCAAGGACCTTAACAATATTTATGGCTTTCATCCCTATCCACCACATTTAGGAATCTGTTAAAAGTGAATAAGCAGAGATGCAACCCTCTTGCATTACATATTACTGAAGGAATAAGGACCTGGTGGTCTATTTCTCATAAGAGTGAAAACTTTATGACCAGTAGCAGAACACTGTCAGATAAAGTGCTAGAAGATGAGCACCCCCTAGGTTGCAAGGCACTCAAAATATGACTGCGGAAGAGCTGCCTCCTCACAGATTTGACCTTGATGATGTGGATGGAGCAAAGCTTTTGGGACCTCCATTTGATGATGTGGCGTGGCTGAAAATGAGAAGAAACAGCTACAAATATCCATTAAGAATCAGAATGTGGAATGTATGAAGTATGAATCTAGAAAAATTGGAAATCATCAAAAAGAAAATGGACCACATAAACCTTGACATCCTAGGTGTTCACCTACGTTCACTGAACCATGGCTGCTTTAGTGCAAGCTCCTGATGACGTTCAGCTTGCTCTTAGCCGAAACGGGCTGACATCAGCCATTCTGAATCAAACAATTCATTTGTTCTACTATGCTGGCAGTGACAACCTGAAGAGGAGAGGCAATGCATTTACTGCCAAACAAGAACATTCCAAGATCCATTCTGACATACAGTGCTGTCAGTGATAGGATAACATCCGTACAACTACAAGGAAGACCAGTTAATACTACTGTGCTTCAAATTTATGCACCAACCATTAAGGCTAATGATGAAGAAAGTAAGGATTTCTACCAACTTGTGCAGTCTGAAACTGATCAAACATGCAATCAGGATGTGCTGATAATTACTAATGATTGGAATGCCAACACTGGAAATAAAGAAGATGGATCCAGAGTCACAAAATACAGCCTTGGTGATAGAAATAATGCCAGAGATCACATGACAGAACTTTGCAAGACCAAAAACTTCTTCATTGCAAATACCATAAACAGCAACTATACATGTGGGTCTTGCTGGATGGAAAACACAGGCATCACATCCACCATATCTGTGGAAAGTGGAAGGAAAATCTTGATATCATGAGTCAGAACAAGGCCAGGAGCCAACCATGTTACAGGTGAAAGGCTCATATGCAAGTTCAAGTTGAGGCTGAAGAAAATGAGAACAAGTCCATGACAGCCAAAGCACCACCACCTTGGGTATCTCCCTCCTGAACTGAAGGACTGTCTCAATAACAGATGTGACTTATTAAGCACTCACACTGAAGACCAGACAAATTATGGAACGACATCAAGGATATCATATGTAAAGAAAGAAAGATGTCCTTAAAAAGATAGGACGCGAAGACCAAAATGGATCTCAGATGAGGCTCTGAAACTGCTGTTGAAAACTGACTAGCAAAAGCAAAGAGAAGAAATGATGAAGTCAAAGAAATGAATAGAAGATTTCAAAGGAAAGCTCAAGGAAAAAAAAAGTATTATAATGACATGTGCCAAGATCTGGAGGTAGAAAACTGTCATGGATTGAAAGTGTTCCCTAAAAGATCTGTAAAAATTTGGCTGTGCCCTAATTCCTGGTATCGGGTGATGCTCCTCCATGGTGGAACTCCTGCCTCTCTGATGTTAATAAGAATGGATGGGCCGCAGCTGGGTTGATAGAGCGAGAGCTCAATGTGTAAGTTTGTCCTGTGTCTTGAGGCAGCCTCTCAAGCTATTAGGAGAAAAACCGGGCAGCGAGATTTGGGAACCTCACACTATCAAGAAAGCAGCATCTGGAGCAGAGCACATCCTTCAGACCTGCGTGAGGTTCCTGCGCCAACATGCGCCCTGAACAAAGACTGATGGAACACAAGGACTTGCCTTGAGAATCAACAGAGAGAAAGCCTTCCCCTTCAGTGGACACCTTGAATTCGGACTTGTAACCTACTAGACTGTGTAAGAATAAACTGTCCTTTGTTAAAGCCATTTACAGGTGGTATCTGCTAGAGCAGACTAAAACAAAAACCAAAAGGGAAGAACATGCTCCGCGTTTCTCAAGCTAAAGAAACTGAAGAAAAACTTGAGGTCTGGACCTACAAGCAGATTCTGTGAGGAAATAATACATGATGTATGAAACATCAAAAACAGATGGAAGGAACACACAGAGTCACCATACCGAAAAGAATTGGTTGACATTCAACAATTTCAGGAGATAGCATATCAGCAGGAACGAATAGTATTAAAAAAAAAAAAAAAAAGAAAGAAATCCAAGCTGCACTGAAGGCACTGGCAAAAAAACAAGGCTCCAGGGATTGATGGGATATCTACTGAGATGTTTCAACAAATGGATGCAGCATTGGAAGTGCTCACTCATCTATGCCAAGAAATTTGGAAGACAGCTACCTGGCCAACCAACCAGAAAGATCCATATTTATGTCTATTCCCAAGAAAGTTGATCCAACAGAATGCAAAAATTATTGAACAATTTCATAAATAGCACGCACAAGTAAAATTTTGCTGAAGCTCATTCAAAAGCAGCTGCAGCAGCATATTGACAGGGAACTTTCAGAAATTCAAGCCAGATTCAGAATCAGGACATCGGAATGAGGGATGTCGTTGCTGATGTCAGATGCATCCTGGCTGGAAGCAGAGAATACCAGAAAGATGTTTACCTGTGTTTCTTGACTATGTAAAGGCATTCAGCTGTGTGAATCATGGCAAATTGTGGATAATGTTGCGAAGAGCAGGAATTGCCGAACACTTAATGGTACTCATGAGGAACCTGTATCGAGAAGCAGTCATTTTATCAGGATGGGGGCGTGGCAGGTTGTATCCTTTCACCGTATCGATTCAGTCTGTATACTGAGCATAAAATGTGAGAAACTGGACTGTGTGACTATGAAGGTGCCAACAGGATTGAAGGTAGGCTCATTAACAACCTGTGTTATGCAGATGACACAATATTGCTTGTTGAAAGTGAAGAGGACTTGAAGCCCTTACTGATGAAGATGAAAGACTACATCCAATCTTCATTACTCCTCAATATAAAGAAAACAAAAGTCCTCACAACTGTATTAATATGTAATAGTATGATAAAAGGAGAAAAAAAAATTGAAGATCCCGCAGATTTTATTTTACTTAGATCCACAAAACAACCACCTTGGAAGCAGCAATCAAGAAATCAAATGACACATTACAGTGGGCAAATCTGCTGCAAAAAAAGTGTTAAAAATCAAAGACGTCTCCCTGAAGACTAAGGCATGCCTGTCCCAAGCCATGGTGCTTGCAGTTGTCTCATACGCATGTAAAAGGTGCAGAATGAATAAGGAATACCGAAGTGGAATTGATGGATTTGAATTATGGTGAAGAGTATCAAATATACCATGGACTACCAAAAGAATGAACAGATCTGTTTTGGTAAAAGTACAGTCAGCATGCTCCTTAGAAGCAAGAATGGGGAAACTATGTCTTAAGTGCTTTGGACAAGTTATCAGGAGGATCAGTCCCTGAAGAAGGACATCATGCTTGGTAAAGTAGAGGGTCAGAATAGTAAAGGGAAACCCTCAGCAAGATGGATTGACACAGTGGCTGCAACAATGGGCTTGAGCATAACAACAATTTTGAGCATGGTGCGGGACCAGGCGGTGTTTGGTTCCATTGTACATGGGGTCACTATGAGCTGGAACTGGCTCGAAGGCCAATATCAACATCCAAAGTAAATAAGCAGAGATGAAACCATCTCAGTATTGCCTAGTAGTGAAAGATTAGCGCAATCTGTTTTAAGCAGTTTTGCTGTGTAACAGTCTTCTTGAAATTATATAACAATACATTTACAAGAAAGATGTTGCTGTCTGTCACTGAGTCCATTCTGACTCACAGTGACCTGCTTGATAGAGTACAACCACGCCGTAGGGCTTACTAAGCTGTACTCTTTATGGGAACAGAATGGTGTATCTTTTGTCTTGCAGAGGCACTGAGGGGGTTCGAACCACGAATTTTTCAGTTAGCAGTCAAACACTTAACCACTGAGACTCCAAGGCTTCTTATAACAAAGGTAAGAGCAAAGAAAAGTGAGAACACAGGCAGGAAGGGGAGGACCATTCTACTTTGAGGTGTCAGAGAAGTCCTAACAGAATGTGATACTTAAACTGGGTTTCAAAGGATGAATAGGAGGATCCAGGCAAAAAGGCTAAGTGGAACTGTGGGGAACCCTAGAAGAGTACATTCTGGAGTTGGCAAGAAGTTTGGGATGGTGAGACCCCAGACTGTATGTATTGGCCAAGGGAAGAAGAGCCATTAACCACGGTCAGAAGCATTTTGTTGCCATCTTTGAAGTTAGACCATGGATTTAGTAGCAGAATTGTGGGAGGATCTATTTTGTTTCCAGAGATTTACTGGGCAGCTGGGGGATGGGGGAGAGGGGTGGCTGGGGACTGTTAGGAGGCTCTGGTAAGAGGCATTCCAAGATTCCTGGGGCCTTGCCCCGGGCAGAGACTGAGAATGGATTAAAACCCATTGCGGTCAAGTGGATTTTGGCTCAGAGCAATCCTATAGGACAGAGTTGAATTTTGGTGTTGGTGAAAATACTGAATATACTATGGACTGCCAGAGAAGGAACAAATCCATCTTGGAAGAGGTATCGCCAGCATGCTCTTTAGAAGCAAGGGTGGCAACACTTTGGAGGTGTTGTCAGGAGGTGTTGTCCTCCAGTCCCTGGAGGACATGGCGCTTGGTAAAATAGAGGATCATCAAAAAAGAGGAAGACCCTTAAGGAGATGGACTGACACCGTGGCTGTAACAATGGGCTTCGGCACAGGAATGGTGGGGGGGATGGTGCAGGGCAGGGCAGTGTTTCCTTCTGTCATACTCAGGGTTGCCATGAGTCAGAACTGACTCAGTGACTGTGACAACCACCTGGTTGTAATCAGCCTTTTCGCTATTAGTATTTCCCCCAAGTAGTTCCTGGGTGTGCAAATACTTCAAGTCCTCGGTGGCTAATAGACAGATTGGAAGTTTGAGCCCATCCAGAGATGCCTTAGAAAAAAGACCTGGTGATTTACTTCCAAAAAATCAGCCACTGAAAACCTATGGAGCACAGTTCTACCCTGACACACACGAGGTCGTCATGAGCTGAAGTCCACTCAGTTGCAAGTCATTTATTTCCCTGCAGTAGAAGTGGGCAAATGAGTGTCCGTGAAATACTCCCTGGTCACCTTCGGATTTGCTGCCAATGATGGGATGTCATCGGTGGGCCAGATTGTCTGTGAACATTTCAATACCTCCTCCTCCAGATGGATAGATCACTGTGGAAACTAGGAATTCTCATGCACACACATCCGGCCGCTCTCCCACATTGAGTTTTTGCTTTCCTTGAATGGCGACCATTTGCAAAGCTGATCTGAAAGCCCGTGAAAGAGGTTCCATACATTACTGTGACATTCTTTATACAACGAGGAAAAAAGGAGAGGGCTGGGGGTAGGCTTGTGGGGCTGCAGGCTGTGCCCGGTGACAAGGCCCTGGGTTTATAGGTTAGTTTTTCCATCAGCTGAAGATGCTGCCTTCTCAGGCACCATGTGGAGAGAGGAGGATTCATTACCCAAGGCAGTGCTGTCATAAGGAATGAGGGTAAGTAACCACATTGCAAATGCGCTCCTAGGAGGAGGTTGCCCCATCACAGTCCTGCCCTGGAGTAGTCGAGCCAATGAAACACACTTCACGTTGGAAGCAGAGAGGTTTATAGGAGGTCTGACACCTCTAGAGACTTCACAGCAGCTCCTACTGTTCTCTACAGAGTCTCAAAAGACAATTTTTACACCAGAGCATAAGTATTATTTTGGCAAGCATTACTTAACATTTTTAAGCCTGTAGCCCACAGATAATCATATCTGAAACTCTGTTAAACTACAGATATGCATGGCAGACACCTGGACTCTAATATGTATGTTTGTAACAGGCAAAGACAAAGCTTAGATAAAAATTACTCAATTAGTAGAACTGGCCTGCCAAAGTCCACTCTAACTGAGATAAGGAACAAGAAATCTGCAGATTAAAAAAATGCCAGGCATCCTTCCTAGCTGCTGTGTGGCAGGCTAAAGACCATTTCTCAAGACAGCAAAGAAGAAGAGGGAGACCAAGGCCATAGAAGATAAGGGGCCTTTGTGCCCCTTTGGAAAGAGCCCAGATGAGCTGGTACAATAAAAAAACACGAATTACTCAGCAGATCATAATGGCATTACTGATACCATGCTGTCAATCATCCATCAAGAGAAGAAAAGCTGTTGTGAGGAAATAAGGCCACAGGGACACATCTCTATTCTAAGTTGACAGATGGAGGGGTGCAAGGGGAGTCCAAGCCCAAGGAGACAGAAGAGAGAAAAGATCCCTACTTCATGTGTTCGGACGGTTCTCATTTGGGAACATGGTCACTGTCACCTGGGAAATCTAGTAATTCAGTCTTGGTTAGACCTGGGAAAGAGAGCTGGTTGTACATTATGAGATGTATTTCTGAAGCACACCGTCATTAGTACTGAGAGCTTTAACCCAACAACAGAGCCAGGTAACGCCGGCCACGGAAAAGATAAAAAGCCTGTTGCCTTCAAGTGGATACTGACTCATAGTGACCCTATAAGATAGCGTAGAACTGCCCATAGGGCTTCCAAAGAGCAGCTGGTGGATTCAAACGGCTAACCTTTTGGTTAGCAGCCCGGGTCTTAACTATGTTGCCAGCGCACCAAAGAGAAGCTCAAAACAAACGCACACGCAAACAAGCACACCTGTTACCGTTGACCCTGGTGGATTTGAACTGCTGGCCTTTGGGTTAGTAGCCCTAGCTCTTAAACTGCTATGCCACCAGGGTTTCCAGCAGAAGCTTGGTGAGCCCCAAACAGTGACTTCGTCTTTGCCCTGCCCTCTCACCCCACGCGACTACTAATCAACTGTGGCACCGCTTTCACGTCGTACATGGGGAACAGAGAGAGAGAAGGAAGCACAAACCTGATTGTTCTAAGATCAAGATTCCAAAACTGCTACTATCACTTTCCCTGACGTAGTGTTAGCAAGAATCCAGTCACAGGGACACATCAGCCGCAAAGGAGACTGGGTAACGTAGTCTCTAGCTTGGTGGCCATGCGCCCAGCTAAAACTTGGGGTGGAGGTAGGCAGTTCTGTGACCAGAAAAGAGAAAAGATACTAGGGAACAGTTAACAATGTTTTGCCCTATCACCAGAGTTCAATTATTTTTCTCAACAGAAAAGATCCTCTCTCTGGTTCTGAAATCACCCTCTGGCCTAAGGCAGGTTTTGGAAGTCAATCTGATGAAATGGTAGGGACAGCAGGGGTCCTGTGTCCTATGCTAGCTTTCTCAATCTGACCACACCCATAGCTCTGCCATTCTCCTGGTACCCCCTTTACCAGGACTCTAGTCAAGAAGAGCAGCTTGCCCACCACGCTCCTCCACCATCACCAAAAATCTGCTGCTCAAAACTCCCTGCAGATAGGATGCCCAGGGCCAGCAGAGGGTTCACGGAGCTCCTTCAGGACTTCGAAAATGGCAAGGGAACCCCCAAAAGACTGAAGAAGCATACCCAGAGTAGAGGGTCCCTCAGCACTGGACGTGGCAGAATGGGGAGGGAGACAGCAAAGGTGAAACCGAGGCTTTGCGCACCTCTCCTGTGAACAAGTATGCTCCTCATGGCCTGTCACTTCCGCCAACCCCAAACCTACTGCAGCCAAGTGGATTCTAACTCATAGCGACCCTGTAGGGTTTTCAAGACTGTAGCCCTTTATTGAAGCAGACTGCCATGCCTTTCTCCTTTGGAGCCCCTAGCCGTTTCCAACCACTTGGCAGTTAAGGCATCAACCACTGCATATCCTGTTCCCCAGATGGAAGAAAAATGAGACATTGTGCATGCTGAGATAAACTAAAACCAAGCCAAAACAAAACAAAAAGAACTGGATCACCTGTCTAGTTCTAGTACCCTAAATAAGTGATTCCTTGAGAATTTCCTGACAGTTGCTAATCACCTACAAAATGCCTTTGTCCCCGACTTGGGCAAAGCTGGTTTCTGCAGATGAGGAGATAGCAATTGTGTTTGAGAATCACCTGAGTCGGATCCGACTCGACGGCACTTGGCTGGCTTGGCTTATTCCATTATGGACAAGGCTAGCATAAAGTTGGCTACCTTGATGAGCTTGTTTTTTTTTTGTTTGTTTGTTTTTCTCCTTTTAAATATCTGTTGTGTTTAAAAAAATTTTTTTTCTGGCTTCCTTGCTATTCTTTGCAGATGGACTTCTCTCCTGAAAGCTTCTGCCTCTGAGTCTTCCTTTTACAGGTGCCTCAGCTTAGCTGGAAACCCTGGTTGCGTAGTGGTTAAGTACTGCATCTGCTAACCCAAAGGTCAGCAGTTGGAATCCACCAGGTGCTCCTGAGAGACTCTGTGAAGCAGTTCTACTCTGTCCTATATGGTCTCTATGAGTTGGTATCGACTCGACAGCAGTGGGTTTGGAGTTTAGCTGTCCAGGGTGGGAGTGGTGATGCTGGTCAGAATGAGATCTGTCTCCGGATCCCTGCATCCTGTTGATGTCAGGTCCGACCTCTTAACTCTGCCTGCTTCGTTCCATCTCCACTTTACAATCCTGTACAAGTCTCACCTGGACAACGGCGGCAGGTTACATCCCTGGGTGGCAAACAGGTAAACACTTGGCTGCTAACCAAAAGTTTGAAGGTTCAGTTACAATCAGGGGCGCCTCTGAAAAAAGTCCTGGTAATCTGCTTCTGAAAAGGCAGCCATGCAAAACCCTGTGGAGCACAGTTCTCTGACACACACGAGGTAGCTGTGAGTGAGAAATGACTTGGTGGACAGTTTTTTTCCTTTTCCCTAATCGGCTGGTCTCGTGTGATCCATTTTCTACAGGGAAGCTACAGAGGTCTTTTTGTAATCTAATCCTTGTGATGTCACCTTTTGCTTAATGAGCTACACTGTCTCTTTGTTGCTCTTACAATTCTAGCAAATAGGTATGTGACATGGACTGTGTGCCAAGCACTGTTCTAAAAGTTTCATACACAATAATATTAATTAACTTATCCTATTATTAATCATGCTGACCTTTTGGTTAGCAGCCATAGCACTTAACCACTATGCCACCAGGGTTTGCTATTATTAATTGTTGTTGTTGTTAGGTGCCATCGAGTCAGTTCCAACTCATAGTGACCCTATGAACAACAGAACAAAACACTGCCCGGTCTTGCACTATGTCCACGATCATTTTTATGCTAAAGACCATTGCTGTGGCCACTTTGTCAGTCCGTCTCATCGAGGGTCTTTGTAGCTGGCCCTCCACTCTACCAAGCATGATGCCCTTCTCCAGGGACTGATCCTTCCTGACAACATGTCCAAAGTATGTAAGATACAGTCTTGCCATCTTTGCTTTCAAGGAGCACTCTTGTACTTTTTCCAGAACACTGACAGACAAGTGGGGGCTGCTCCCATTATTAATTAATAGATGTTAATTATCCACTAACTTGTACCTGGATTCAAACTGTTGACATGTTGGTTAGCAGCCATAGCTATTAACCACTAAGCCACTAGGCAGTTCAAATCTACCAGATGTCTTTGGGAAGCCTGTGCGGGCAGTTCTACTCTGTCTTATAGGTTTGCTATGAGTCCAAATCGACTTGACAGCAATGGGTAATTATTAAGCAGTCCGGTGGCACTGTGGTTAAAGGCTTGGCTGCTAACTGAAAGGTTAGCAGTTTCAACCCACCTGTCACTCAAGGGAAAAAGATGTGGCAGTCTGCTCCATAAACATTACAGCCTTGGAAACCCTGTGGGGCAGTCCTACTCTGTTCTATAAATTGCTACGAGTTGGAATTGACTGATGGCAATGGGTTTGCTCTGTTGGTTTGGTATAATTAATTAGTCCTCCCCTTAACATCCCCACATTTCATATGAAGAAACAGAGATTGAGTAATACAACTTATAAGTGATAGAGCTGGGACTGGCTCCAGAGTCCTTGCTGTTTCCCCTTCCACTCTGGACATGGCCTAATAGCCTGCAAAAGTCAAATGTTTCTGCCACCTTCCCAACTCCTCCACTCTAATAACAATGGCCTTCCTTCACATTCTTGTTCTTTTTTTGCTCCCGTGTACCACGGGGTCTTTACATGTGCTATCCTTTGCAAAACATGCTCTTCCTTTCCCTCTTAGCCTGGGCAGCTCATTCTCACTTTCCAGACCTTGCTCCAGGAATGCCATCCATGATCTCCCTGAGTCGATGATATCACCCTAGAGGGATATCGGAACACCAAGAACTTCTATACAGCTTTCTCAGGTTCTACCACCAGCTGATTTTGGTGACTGCTGTGTGATAATGCCTGCTTCCCCTCGCTCACCTTTTCTAGCCCGCACTCTGAAGTGTACTCTCTATGAGGACAGGGAGTTTTGCTTCCCACCTTACCTCCAAGAAAGAGCTCTAGTGGTGCAATGGTTAAACACTTGGCTGCTAACGAAAAGGTCAGTGTTTTGAACTCGTCAGCTGCTCCACGGGAGAAAGATGGGAGAGTCAGCTTCTGATTACAGCTTTGGAAACCCTATGTGATAGTTCTACTTTGTGACACAGGGTTGCTAGGAGTCAGAATCGACTTGACGGCAACAGGTTAACAGATACAGGGCCAAGCACAGGTTTTAGATCATGATATTTGCAGAATAAAGAGGATAAGGGTGATGCCGATGAATCCATGTTACCTACTATCAGTTTTTTTCCTTTTCTTAAAGTACTGATGCAGATCACAGAAAAGCTAACAGCAGAAAAAGAGAAGAACTAAAAATGTGGTTTTGTTGTACAATCAGAGTACTAGCTATAGTTCCTCGGTGGTACAGTTAATGGGCTGGGCAGCGTTTAACCAAAAGCTTGATGATTCAGGTCCACTCAAAGGTGCCTTGGAAGGTCTGGTGAGCTACTGCCTGAACACCAGCCACTGACAACGCTGCACAGCCTAGTTCTACTCTGACACACGACATCACCATGAGTTAGAGTCAATGCAACAGCATGTGGTTGGATAGTTCTTGATGTGACCTGCCACTGTTGGCACCCAACACAGAATAGGAAGAAAGTAGGCTGGAGGGGTGATAGTCTGGGTCCTGAGACCAGAAAGACCTTGATGTGCAACCCTTTCTCAAGGCTGATCTGCTGTCACATTTCTGTGGATGTGAGAATCTTTGGGCCTTCTGTTCTCTTCAAATTCTGGTATTTTTTTTTTTATTATGATTGAATGAAAATGTACATTCTCATATAAATTTGCATGCTGACCTACATGCAGCTTCCACTGCTCTCCCTGCACAGTGACAGCACACTCTTCCTCTCTGCTCCATACATGTCTTATCTACCCAACAGTCTCCTATCTTCTCCTCTCCACCCATTCCCCTTCTTGCAGTATGGGGTCAACAGGATGACCTCCTACAGATGCCCAGGACCATAAAGTGCCCACAC